>CM060942.1:455680647-465680647 GCA_030765085.1 Allium cepa
AACCTGTTTCCTGCATCCAAAAACATTAGCACAATACCAATTTCGCTCCAGTACGAAATTATCGCGGTACATGTTTTTAATAAATATTATCCGCTTACTAACGGCGTAATAGGGTCTCATCCGCTAAAAAATACGGGAAATCAATCAACTGCAATATATACATATGCCAATATATATATATATATTGATATTATATATAATACCAATTTCACTGTTTATGAAATATTCGCGGTATATGTTTTTAATAAATAACATCCGCTTACTAACGGCGTATAATGTCTATTTTAACAATCAATAGATACAATTCATCATTCAAACATGCATTCAAATATTTTAAATCTAACTATTTAAAATAAAATCGAAATCTATTCGATTGAGTGAGAAGTTCTCACCTTGGTTTTAAATTCCGTTTCAGCTTTTATTTCGAATAAAATTAAACGCGCGTTTAATTTTACCCGAAATTCTCACTAACTCCAAACGACTCCAAACCAACTCCATCGCGTAGTGCTCGTCCATACGATTCCAACGCAACTGAGTTTGCATTTTTTCGACCTCGTATGAAAAAGTTATTGATTTTACAAGTTTGTACACGTTTTATATAAACTAATATACAACATAACTTTAATAATTTATACCCACATCTCACCACAACCACTAGATCCATGCCTATTGAATCCAGGCCGTCCTTCCCTTCCATCTTCCTCACGCGTCCTCATCTCCAGGAAATCAAATGAGGCCGAACCCATCAAGCTCATCTAGGGTTAACATTTGCATCGCGAATACTCGACGATACCTCATCACACTACCACCAACACGAAGCCCTCGACTTGCTCTAGGTTCGGCCACAACCCTAGGAAGTTCGATCCTCATCTATGCTTGGAAATGCGTGCGCAACTTGCTGCCTTCCTGGTCGATTTGCCGTTGATTCATTGATTTGTTTTAGATCATAGCCGTTGGATCTGTAGATCACAACGTGCTCTTCAACTTTCATGTTAGAAGTTTTCTCTAATTGTTGACGGATTGGAAGATCTAGAGGGATGAAGTTGGAGCATTTCTGGCCATTCAACTAGGAGGTGGCGGCTACATGATATTAGGGTTAGGTTTTTAGTGTTGAAATTTATGAAGGGTGAAGGGTTCTTTTATAGGAAAAGCAAGCGTAAACACTATTCATCCCGGGAATTCCGAACTCCGATTTAGACGCCGTAACCAGCGTACCTAGGGTTTATCCCGCGTTCCGGACACAATGGAACAGGTTTCGGAAGCTAATTCGGAAGTATGTGCGAGTTATGGCTATAAACGCTTAATTTAAATTAAACCGATTTAAATCGATTTCTAGGCGTTTTAATTCGTACCGGACAAACGGTAAATCCAATTGACTTGAAATTTGAAACCTTACAATAATATCACATTACGGATCCGATGAAACTGGTTTCGTCGAAATCCGAGACTTTTTGAAAAATGGCTATTTTGACTCGCCAAATTTAAATTAAAAATAATTCGATGCGTTTCGAGCTGCCACGATCAAACGATAACTCCGATTGACACGAAAATTGAAATCCAATAATAACTAACTATTACGGATCCAATGAAACTGGTTTCGTTCAATTCTGAGACTGTTCAAAAATTGACTATTTTCACTAGTCGATTTAAATATTAAAATATTCAATTTTCACAAATTAACTTTAAATTCGATTTTAAAAGTTCTAAAATATCATTCTAACTCCCATATGATAAAATAAAATTTTACAAATCATTTTCAATCATATTTAACTCAATATTCAATTATTTTCATAATTTCACATATTAATTTATCGATTTAATTATCTAATTAAATCCAAAAATTCAAATAAAAATTTATTCGACTTATAAATTCAATTATTTATATTTAAAATTAATTAAATATTCAAATTTAAATTTATAAAAATTCTGGGTCGTTACAATCTTTCCCCCTTAAAAGAATTTCGTCCTCGAAATTACAAGTAAGAAAAGTTAGAGAATCTATTAATTTTCCAAAATTCATAGTTAAACTTCTTATAAATCTTTACTAAGTTTTCAAATCATACTTAGTTATCTTTTTCAAAAACAACTACTATTGTTTAACTTTCAATTCCAAAATAAAGTTTAAAGTTTTCAAAATTTTCCAATTTTTCTCAAATTTTTTCTAACGCCTTAAATTTTCGAAAAAATTCGCCATAGTCTCCTTTGCGCGGCTCGATCCGAAAAAAAAATGACAGTATATATATCACAAATATACATCTCATCAAGTAATGAGGCATCCCGAAGGGAAAAAAGTGTAAAAGTACGATATTTAATCCGAGATATGTACCTTATATTTTATTAGCAAGCATATACGGCTAATATAGCGCTAAAGCGAACTCCAAATGCGAAGCAAACGCGATCCGCACCTACTAAACTCAACAAACAACATGAGAATCATGTATATAAAGTATAGTATCGATATACAACATATATCAACACAACAACTATATATGTCACATAGAAATGCAACTAAACAACAAATGAAACCATCAACCAACTATCATCCATATCCAAATAAACATTCATTCATATTCTCATTAATATTCAATGAAATGGTTTTCAATTTAAATCACATTTGATTCATTTACATTGGATTTACTAACATTCATTCTCAATTCAATTAGTTTACATTACTAATTAAATCCAACTCACTTTCAATTCTATTCAAATTTATTTACTTCTAATTTGAATTCAATTACATTGGCTTTCAATTTCATTAATACTTAATGAATTATATACAATCAATCAACAATCATATAACAACCAATGTATATTAATTTCAACCAAATTCCTTTACTTATATTCATTCTCATTCAATTTTATTCAACTTCCAATAACATTAGATTTTAATGAATCTACATTTATGTTCATTATTTCATATCAATTAAATTTACATTCAATTGATTAACATTTAAGTCATTCATTCAATTCAATTTCTAAAGTTGAATTTCATTTATATAACTTAAGTTCATATTCATTTAACTTTAGATTCACTTTACATTTTATTTACAACTCATATTCATAAATATAGTTTCACTTCTTATATATATAAGTTTATTTCACAATTGTACATCACTTTAATTATAATTTAATTCTTATAATTCATTTGCTTATACAATTATTCTTTAATTTAGATTATTCAAACAACCTAACAATCAACTTACATACACTTTAATAATTCTGAAAAATTATTCCTTTACATATAAAAATATAATCAAGGCAAAATTATTCCATTTACCCAATTTAAAATCAATATTGTGCCGAATTGTTCTATTCGAGTGTTTAGAAACCCCTTCGGCTCAGTTTCGAGGCTGTGTTGACGAAAGTTCATATGCCACTCAACAAATCAATCATCACAATATAAAACAATTTTATATTCACTAACAAATACGCTCTCATATCTATTATTACACTCAAACTCATTCTAGAGTACTGCTGACTCTATCTCTAATGAATTATACCCAACAGAACCATGGTTGTCGCTTAACCATCAGCTCTGATACCAAATGTAACGTACGAGGATTTTCGTCTTTCGAAAATTCAACATCGACACTCCCTTTATCGACTGCCGAGAAATCGAAGGCAGAAAACCGAGAAGTTATGGGGTTTTTAAAAAAGAATTTAAGAAAAGAAAGAAGAGAGAAAGATAGAGGAGATAGAAAATAGAGGAATTTAAAAAAATAGAAAATAGAGAATTTGAAAATAGACAGAAGATAGAACATTTTAAAATAGAACGGGACAGAAAGGAAACAACAGAACAACAACAGAATCTCACAATTCGCAGCGGAACAACATATAATAATAAATGAATAATCTTTAAATAAAGAACTATATCAGTTATTACATCACATTATATTTCATTACATCATATCATATCATCAGAGTATACAACATCAACAACATCAAACAGTGCAGCGGAAAAAGAAATACTATATAAGTAATAT
This sequence comes from Allium cepa, assembly GCA_030765085.1. NCBI lineage: Eukaryota > Viridiplantae > Streptophyta > Magnoliopsida > Asparagales > Amaryllidaceae > Allium > Allium cepa. Next base: position 455,684,631 of record CM060942.1, read on the forward strand.
GCCATGCCATCCATCTTGCCTCCAGCAACTCCAGAATATCCAGAATATCCTGATAAACCTTAACTCTTAACTGCCCGTGTGGAAATTTGTGGGCACCCAGAGTTTAGGAAGGAAAACAATAAACTCCAAGTCAGTCATGTGACTGGTGTGAGAACTCAAAACAGTTTATTTATCTTTAAAATCAAATAGAGGAATATTTTCAAATTCAATTCGCAATGCTTTTAAAAATGAGACTACCATAAGGCCTCCCGCACACACACACATGCAAACGCAGAATCGGAGGAGATTTCTCCTTATGATAGCCAAAGATGCTTGATACGCATTAAAAGAACATTTGATATTATTATTAGTGTATAGTGTAGGGAAAATTCATTTCGAAAGTAGAATATAAATCTTAACCAACATAGACATTTCGAACTATGCCTACTATAGCTACCATCCAAACAGTGGTGACCACCATAAGTGAATGGCAGGTTCTACAACTAATACCGTACAAGTTTCGTATTGGGAATTGGATTTCCAACGAATGATCAGGCCAAGGAACTTCCCATTGCCACATGAGAATGCCTCTGGATGGACATCCCCGAGAACCAAACCGGATCTCTACCAACACAAGGCCGGGTTACTCCTAACTGAGTAACAACTGACCGAATATGCCATCCCCCGGTCCTTTGGGACCTTTATCAACCGAGCGCTCGTAATCAATTCACACAATCATAAAGTGTTTTCAACATGAGTAAGTATCTGGGCTCCATACCATGACACCACCCTTTTCCAGAAGGAAATGGACACATCCTAAAGGGTGCTACCCCTCATAACCTTGCTGCTTCTTTCCTGTTTTGACCATTCACGGGGTGTGAGGCTCGACGAAGTCACGTCCACAAAAACATACTTTATACAAAAGCCATGCTTTGGGTCAACAAATGATCAACACAATGATCACTAAGATAGACGATCAAATAAATGATCCTATCACAAATAATCAACACAATGATCATTTCAGCATCACTCAGCATGTCACATTACCAAACTGGGAATATATCGCTGATGACTTCAACTATATAACCTTTGAGCACATACGTCTCAAAGAAGGGTGTTAAGCAAAGAATAAATTCTCCGCCACCAACAGAAATATATTTGAAAGAAATCGGCTTTATATCTCAAATTGTAATGTCAGACATACAATCCATACAAGTCTGTTCCGGGCTCGAACAGAACCGAAGGCACTTACAAAGAAGTCCTTGCAATCCGGATATTCACAATCCTGATCGGATTCACCATCACATATGGAGAACTCAATACCGTAGCTACTCGGTGCAGAGTCAATCGATAGTTCATCCTATCACTCTCGCAAATACCGGTCTTCAACACCGATCTTCAAATGCGATTCACAACGACGTATCACATATTCGGAGTGGGTTATACGACCCCATGGTCCTTTCCCGGTTAACCCGAATAGTGAGCGCTTATTCAAAAATAAGTGTGCATTCAAATTCAATCAATTCACATCAAATACCCATTCAAAGGGAAATACTGATAGTCGGTTATTGAACTATCACTGGATATGCACACATCACCAGATTCCAAATAATTTTCCAAATTATTTATTTTCCAAAATATCTTTACAAGATATATATAATTTCAACACTTCAAAAATAAATCAATATTTATTTTTAACAAGTTTCACTTTCACATATAAATTCCAAAATGAATTTATATTTCAAGATATCCATGCATATGCGATTTCAATAATTCATTTTCAATTTATCTTCAGAAAAAGATAAATTCTAATTATTCACTTCATATTGGAAAACATTTCCATACTTATTTATTCATAAGTAATTCACAAAATCCTTTTATTTTCAACACTTAGAAAATATTCAATATACTTAAATCGAATTAAGTATATAATTCATTCTTTAAGGAAATCATTCTCTTAAACATATTTATTTGGGCCAAAACGAATGTTACGTAAAACATCGTTACGACAACCCAAAATCACTAGTATAGGGATTCGAAATTAAAATAGATATATAAATCCCAATACTATACAAAACATTTCCTTTCGGAAATCATTTACTATAACAACAGTGTTATAGTCCACATTTCCTTTTATTTCTCGAAAACGTCTATTTCAACAATAAATGTTGAAATCTATGGTTTCGAATCTCAACACATTTTAAAACATCGTTAGATCGTTTTAATTCTATCTAAACATCCAAATCCAAAACATTTTCTTTAACGTGTTATTCACTATTCAAAAACGTGAATATACTACCTTAACAAATTTCATCATTTCTATTCACTTTAACTTAAAGGATTATTCACTGTTCAAAATGTGAATATAACTCTATCTCTAAGTTATAAAAATTAACTTATCAAAATAAGTCATTTGCGGATTTATAGAACAACGTTTATAAATTCCGTTTCTATTTATTTATAAAAACTTCCTTTTTATAAATTCCTTTATTAACCTATTCCAGTTTATAACTCAATTATAAACTACAAGTTCATATAATAAGTTAATTACTTATAAAACGATTATTTTACAAAATCGTTCCTTTAAAAGCTTTCCAAATCATAAATCTTATAACTTATAAGATTCCTATTTAACCAATCTATTCTTCAAATAATTTCACCAAATTTATAAATCTTACTATTTATAAATTTCTTTTATAACTTCACAGTTTATAATTCCATAAATTTCATTTATTTATGAAATTCATTTTCACTTCATTCAAACACTTATAAAAACTCGTTTTATAATGTCAATATTTCAATTTATAAACATCCATTTATAAATCTCTTAATATAAATCAGTTTATATTATTATTCTAAAACGTCTTTAAATTCCTTTATAATTTCATCATTTCGATTTATAAAATAATCAAATTTTATAAATCCTATATTTAAACTTTTATCATATATTCAAAAATCCAATCTAAATTATTTTATAAAATCATTAGTTCATATTTCTCAAAAATCGACTTTTAATCGTATTTCTAAAAATCAGCTTTTTTAACTATATTTCACAAAAACCATAATTTTTATAACTTTAAAAATTATAACGTTTATTTATTTATAATGGATCAATTCCAAAAATATAGTATATTTTCAAAATCACTTTTAAAATCATTTTAAAATCCCAAAATCTGGGTCCAATGATGCTACACACCAAATAGTCAATCACGACTACAACGATATCATATATCAATATGATAATCCATCAAATATCAAAATATCTGAAATCAAATAAAAACTGTTGAGGAATCCAGTTGGATCCCTCCAACCTGTTTCCTGCATCCAAAAACATTAGCACAATACCAATTTCGCTCCAGTACGAAATTATCGCGGTACATGTTTTTAATAAATATTATCCTCTTACTAACGGCGTAATAGGGTCTCATCCGCTAAAAAATACGGGAAATCAATCAACTGCAATATATACATATGCCAATATATATATATATATATTGATATTATATATAATACCAATTTCACTGTTTATGAAATATTCGCGGTATATGTTTTTAATAAATAACATCCGCTTACTAACGGCGTATAATGTCTATTTTAACAATCAATAGATACAATTCATCATTCAAACATGCATTCAAATATTTTAAATCTAACTATTTAAAATAAAATCGAAATCTATTCGATTGAGTGAGAAGTTCTCACCTTGGTTTTAAATTCCGTTTCAGCTTTTATTTCGAATAAAATTAAACGCGCGTTTAATTTTACCCGAAATTCTCACTAACTCCAAACGACTCCAAACCAACTCCATCGCGTAGTGCTCGTCCATACGATTCCAACGCAACTGAGTTTGCATTTTTTCGACCTCGTATGTAAAAGTTATTGATTTTACAAGTTTGTACACGTTTTATATAAACTAATATACAACATAACTTTAATAATTTATACCCACATCTCACCACAACCACTAGATCCATGCCTATTGAATCCAGGCCGTCCTTCCCTTCCATCTTCCTCACGCGTCCTCATCTCCAGGAAATCAAATGAGGCCGAACCCATCAAGCTCATCTAGGGTTAACATTTGCATCGCGAATACTCGACGATACCTCATCACACTACCACCAACACGAAGCCCTCGACTTGCTCTAGGTTCGGCCACAACCCTAGGAAGTTCGGTCCTCATCTATGCTTGGAAATGCGTGCGCAACTTGCTGCCTTCCTGGTCGATTTGCCGTTGATTCATTGATTTGTTTTAGATCATAGCCGTTGGATCTGTAGATCACAACGTGCTCTTCAACTTTCATGTTAGAAGTTTTCTCTAATTGTTGACGGATTGGAAGATCTAGAGGGATGAAGTTGGAGCATTTCTGGCCATTCAACTAGGAGGTGGCGGCTACATGATATTAGGGTTAGGTTTTTAGTGTTGAAATTTATGAAGGGTGAAGGGTTCTTTAATAGGAAAAGCAAGCGTAAACACTATTCATCCCGGGAATTCCGAACTCCGATTTAGACGCCGTAACCAGCGTACCTAGGGTTTATCCCGCGTTCCGGACACAATGGAACAGGTTTCGGAAGCTAATTCGGAAGTATGTGCGAGTTATGGCTATAAACGCTCAATTTAAATTAAACCGATTTAAATCGATTTCTAGGCGTTTTAATTCGTACCGGACAAACGGTAAATCCAATTGACTTGAAATTTGAAACCTTACAATAATATCACATTACGGATCCGATGAAACTGGTTTCGTCGAAATCCGAGACTTTTTGAAAAATGGCTATTTTGACTCGCCAAATTTAAATTAAAAATAATTCGATGCGTTTCGAGCTGCCACGATCAAACGATAACTCCGATTGACACGAAAATTGAAATCCGGTAATAACTAACTATTACGGATCCAATGAAACTGGTTTCGTTCAATTCTGAGACTGTTCAAAAATTGACTATTTTCACTAGTCGATATAAATATTAAAATATTCAATTTTCACAAATTAACTTTAAATTCGATTTTAAAAGTTCTAAAATATCATTCTAACTCCCATATGATAAAATAAAATTTTACAAATCATTTTCAATCATATTTAACTCAATATTCAATTATTTTCATAATTTCACATATTAATTTATCGATTTAATTATCTAATTAAATCCAAAAATTCAAATAAAAATTTATTCGACTTATAAATTCAATTATTTATATTTAAAATTAATTAAATATTCAAATTTAAATTTATAAAAATTCTGGGTCGTTACACACCTTGTTGATTAGATGCTAAAACTTGGATTATAGCATCAAAGCTGAAGCTTTTGGCAAGATTAGATCTTCCAAGGGCTTGTAGAAAGCAAATGAAGTATATGCAAAACAAAGAAGAGATTGTTACATAAAAACTCAACACAAAAATTTTGATTTTGATGAAATATTCAGTTTTGGGATGGATTAATTTAGATTTATGGCTTAGATTGAAGAATTTACAGTTTGCATGAATTAATTTTTCAGTTTGGAAGCTTTGATTTTGCAAAGTGGTGGAGTTTGGTTTCTTACAGCTTGAAGAGGAAGAAGATGAGGTTTTGAACGTATTGTAAATATTTTTCTCACTTCCTCTATCTTAATAAAAGAATTAATGGGCCTTGGAACCAATAATTAAGAGAGAATTAATTAGGGTAAGTGAATTTATTTAACACTTAAAACCAAATATGTACATTTTTACACTATATTATCAAACAAATGTTATTTTCTTCAAATTTTCACACAATTAAAATATGTAAACTTACATACTAATGAAATAAAATATTTTACACTATATAAAAAGTTGAATTTGTTATTTTTTCTAAATCCTTTATTTTACAAAAATACACAATTTTCACAATTAAATGCAAAAGTCTACATTTTTAACTTCTAAAATTCAACAAAAATATATTTCTTGCTTAGAAAAAAATAACTAACCATTCTAGACTAAAATTTATAATTAAAATACATTTTTAAACCAATTTCCACCTTTTTATTAAATAAACCACCCTTAAAAATAATATCCTTCTCTTAAAAATTATTAAAAGAAGTAAATGGGCAACAATTAATGCAATTATTGCTTTTTTTCTAGGATAAAAATCATTTTCTATTTTTAAAGCCCATATTCCATTTATTATCAACCTAAACAAAAATAAAACAAAGTTCTAAAATTTATTTTCACAATTTTAATTCCAATTTCATTATTTATTCCAAATAAACAATTTATAATTTCCAATTTTAATAAAATTTACAATATTAAACTATAATTACCATTATAATTTAGTATTGATAGGTAATCTCCAAGCCATGGTTTTTACACCATATCCAGGTTCATCGTCAAAAACCGAGTTAAAAATCCCAACTCGGATCGATATAATTATCTCGAAATTCTATGCTCGAATTCTGGATCAAATCGCTATGCGAACAAAGTAATATACATATATCCTACGTATTTATTTCCAATTTTATTAGATATATCAATTTTTTCATTCACTTATTCACGATTATCATTTCATAGCGTCCAGTTTATCCTTCATTCAATTATCAACGTTGTATATTTCCTCAATTCCAAATTTTACTTAAAAATTTCACGCTTATGTCTTATGTTCAATGCAATATTCTATAGACTTCTTGTTCTTATTTTCAATTCACCAGTTTTGTTTTGAACTACTTATATTTATACTGGATTTCTAATTCCATATGAATTCAATTTACCTTTCATTTATAATTATTGAATTCAGTTCATCTTAAACCTTATCCATTTGGTCATTCTTCAATTAGTTCCACTTACTAATTTTACCCCATACTTCGCTCTGTTTATCAAAATCAAATTCAATTCCAGTTCCAGTTCCATTTTCTTACAATTGTAAATTCATTTAGTTATTCACAATTTATTTTCCACCTTAATAAATTTTTATTCCATAACTATGTTTATCAGATTCTAGAGTATTTCCATTCAAAATCATTTTTGAAATCAATTCAAATTATCTTTTGAATTTCCAAAACCAAACCCGGTTTGCAGACAACTTCCTTTTTAAAACAATTTAGCAGCAATTCCTCTCCTGGAAACTCGAAAATGAACATCGATTATGCTACAGTCATCATCGAAGTTATTTTCCAGCGACCGAAAAGAGTTTAGAACTTTTATCTCTTCAAAAACATTTTTTCCAAAACCTTTGAAAGTCACTATCAAACTAAACAGGAATTTAATTTCCAAAATTTCCAATTTCAAATCTTTTTTCAAAAACATTTTCAAATATTTCTCTGGAATTCAATTTCAAATTATAAATCACATTTAAAATTTATATTTACAAATCCCATTTGCATATGAATTTATTTCATAGCTTTTAGTCATATTTCAATTTTCTTACTCAACAACAATGATAATAATTTAATATTATCACTTCCTAACAAACAAGCAACCATATGCTATAATAATTTACGAAAAATTATTTCCTTTACATACAAAATTAATTTGAGTAAAATTATTCCATTTACCTAATTTTAAAACAATATTGTGTCGGTTTATCTTGTTTAAGAGTTTAAAAACATCTATCGAGACAGTTGGCCAAACTGCACCGATCAGAATCTGTAAACAATCAACCGATAAGTCAACACAATATAAAACAAATTTTATATTCACTAACAAATACGCGCACATATCAATTATTACAATTATTACACTCAAACTCATTCTAGAGTACTACTGACTCTATCTCTAATGAGTAACACCCACCAGAGCCAAGGTTGTCGCTTAACCAATTGCTCTGATACCAATCTGTAACGACCCGATTCTGTCGACGCCCGAAAGTTGACATTAATATGTTTAATGTATCCAATGTCGCACAGTCGAATGCCCAAAAACTGAACCATTATGGTTAAAGAGGAAGAAGATAGTAGAACAAACAGAAATAATAACAGAATCTCACACTTCGCAGCGGAACAAATATAATAGATAAACGAATAATATTTAAAACAAAGAAACATATCTATTTATACACCACATTACATCATCAGAGTTTACAACAACACGATACAACACTGGAATTTAACTTGACCACATGAAAACTAACTTGCACCAACTCCTACGTAGCGGGCACTATATAATATAAGTGATATGTCTCGCCATCCTACTTTCCTCTAGGTTTCCACAGCATTTCTTTTCCATCTTCGCTCTAGAATAATGATACCTGACTCTAGGCTGCCCATGTGGAAAATTATGGGCACCCAGAGTTTAGAAAGGGAACAATAAACTCCAGGTCAGTCATGGGACTGGTGTGCGATCTTAAAAACAGTTATTTTCACAAAGAAAATAAAAATAAATCTGCTATGCTTTTGGAAAATGAAACTACCATAAGGCCTCCCACAACACACGCGATGCAACGTAGAATTGGAGGAGATTTCTCCTTATGATAGTCAAACATGCTTGATACGCAAAATCCTTTTAAATATTATTATTATTGCATAGTGAGGAAAACATTTCGAAAGTATAATATTAATCTTAGCCAGCATAGACATTTGGAATTGTACCTAATATAGCTACCATCTAAATAGTGGTGACCACCACAAGTAAATGGCAGGTTATGCAATTAAAATCTTACAAGGCGCGTATTAGAGATTGGATTTTCAACAAATGGTCAGGCTAAGGAAATTCCTATGCCACATGGGTATGCCTCTGGAGGGACGCCCTGAGAACCTAACAAGATCCCTGCCAACACAAGGTCGGGTTACCTCTGTAACTATGTAACTGCTACACGAGTATGCCATCCCTCGGCCATTTGCGACCTTTATCCGAGGATCCTCAACCACAAAGAAACAACCACAGAGTAATAAATTGGCAGCAACAACATAGGTAAAATATCTAGGCTCCATACCATGATACTACCCTTTTCAAAAAGTAAATTACATACCCTCTAGGGGCGCTACCCTTAAATAACCTTACCGCATCCTTCCTGTTTCGACCATTTTTGGGTTGTGAGGTCCGACGAAGTCTCGTCCGCAAAGCTACACTTTTCGCAAAGCCATGCTTCGATCAACAAATGATCATCAGCACTTCGTATGCCACACTACCAAATTGGGAGTATATCACTAATAACCATCAACTGCATAACCTCTGAGCTCGTACATCTTAGAGAAGGGTGTTAAGCTAAGAGGATAAATTCTCTGCCACCAACGGAAATGTATTTGATAGAAATCGGCTTTATATCTCAAAGTGTAATGTCAGACATACATCCATACAAGTCCGTTTCGGGATCGAACAGAACCGAAGGCACTTCAAAGAAGCCCTTGCAATCCGGATATTCATTAATCACGTCCGGATTCCCATCACAAAGGGTGATGAAATCTCTATAGCGGAGCAATCCGGTGCAAAGACATTAGACAGGTAATCCTTTTGCTTTCGAAAATACCCGGTCTTCAACACCATCTTCAAGTGCAATCCTGTTTCGTCGTATCATTATACGGTATGGGTTTTATGACACAAAGTCCTCTCCCGATTAATCTGAATAACGAGCGCTTATTTTTAAAAAAAGTGTTACATTGAGATTTCAAGCAAATCACAACAATTTCCACTTTGATCTTTTAAATAAAAGATTCATCATAAAGATTCGATGTGGTTTTCGAATATCCATTTGAAACTCGACCTCGGTCGCATCGAAATTCAAATGCCATTTAAAGGCCAATATTGATAGTCGGTTATTTAAATATCAATCAATATTCACAATAATCACCAAATTTAAATCATTTTCCCAAGTTATTTATTTTCATAATATCTTCGCAAGATATATTTTCACACTTCAACCATTTGATAACTAGTTTCAAATCTTTTTCCTCACGTGGAATAAATTTCCAAATATTTATTTAATACCACTAAAAAATTTGCCGAGTTCGAATACTTCAAAATAATTTAAATTACTTATCCAAAATATACTTGGAAACATTTAAAATAAAACAATTTTAAAACACTTTCTTAAATATTAGTTACGAAAATATTATGCAAATATCTCATATAAACTGAAGTACAAAATAATTTTAAAATAAAATCATTTGATAGAGTGTAATTATATAAATAACCATTTTCTAGTCAAATATCAATTAAATGTTTTAAATAATCACTTCTATAACTAATTGAATAAATCTTTTACTCTAAAGATTTTCAAATAACTTAAGAAAATAATTTCTCCAAAACATTTTTTTAAAACCTACTTCAAAACTTTTAATTTGAAAGCTGCTTTAAAAACATACTCAGCTTTCTATAGAAAATACACCTCAATTTCAAAATAGTTCATAATTAGTAAATCCTTCTTGATTTATTTTAAATTTACATTCCAAATCTGCAAATTTCTTTCTACGCTTTTAAAAAAATAACCCAACATTTATTTTTAAAATAAAGTTCCCTTTCGTTTTTAAATTCCTATTGTCGAATTTAAATTTACACATATTTGTAAACAAAATTCAAAAATAAATTCCTTATCAATTTAAACTAATTAAAATGATAACATTTGAATAATAAAACCATTTAATTTAATATTAATATTTATTTACGATACTTGCCATTTTAAGGATAAAGCGTTGTCGATTTTTCCTTATATTTTCAAATCAAATACACATCTTTACAAAACTTTTATAAATGACTCGTTATCAGTTTATATCTATTAAAATGAATTATCATCATTTAAAATAATTATTTTGATAATTAAAATAATTATTAAATCATTAAATCTTAATTTAACTTAAATTAAATCTATATTTAAATAAATTGCAACTCAGTGATATAAATTTCAAGGAGAATTTTTTAGTAAATATTTATCCAAAATAAGCCTACTATATCTTATTACAATATTACTAGAATTATCAATCTTTTCTTCGCATAAATTTAAATATAAACATAATTTATCAACACGATAAATTACGGGTTGTTAACCCTAAATATTTTAATGGATCTAAAAGTGACATATGCACATGTGACTTGCTTTTATCATCAAACAATGTATTGCCAAGCAAGACAAGAGACAAACATGAGTAGCACGCTAAATTACTCTATCAATCTAATCATCGGTAACATCTTTAAACTTCTTAAATAACATAGGAAAACTTAATTTATATACAACTCTACCATTCATTTCCAACCCCACTTCTACTTTACCAAGTCCTAGATATTTACAAACAATCTAAACTGCTTATTCCAAATCAAATGAAAGGATTTTTCATAGGACTATTTTCCATCTTTATGGGTAATAAAGAAGTTACATCATCAAGGGTAATAGTAACCTCACCAAATGACATATGGAAGGTATTAGTTCCTGGCTACCGACATTCCACAAAAGATGATATCATATTTTTATTAATGTTTCTATGGCATGTTTTAACAATGGGGAATAAGCTAGACGATTAAATAACATTTCTGAATCAAGTAGCATTTTCATGAATCTTCCACTCCACTGCATTCTATGTATAAGAATTATTGTTCCTATAATAAAATAAATTTACCTATCTAATGCATTGGTATAAAAAATAGATTATGAATATTATATTAAATGTAAAAACCCGACATTCATCTCCACAGAATGACGCATCATTAATGAGAAAGAAAGGGATAGAAAAGAGAAAGAAAGAGAAGAATGAAGAAAGAACACATCAGAATCTAAACAGTGGAACGAATAAATTATATTAATAAAATAAAATATTACATAGTATCCAGAAACTATTAGAGTTACACAGCATAAACAACACATACTAGATAGTTATAAACACCTGTCTAGTGATTACAACTCAATACAACTCAAAGAAAACACAGAGATACCAAACTCAGCTGAGCACTATACATATCTACGACACCGAAGCCTCCTGCTCCATTTCTCCTTCATAACTCGTCAAAGCTAACCTAAATCCCTTGGCTACTCGCAAAAATTTGAGTACCCAAGAGTTTAAGAAAAACAGAAAATAACTCCGGGTCAGACATGGGTCTGGTGTGAGTAACAGGTTAAAGTTGGTTAACTTTCAAAAAAAATCTTTGAAAATAAAAGGTGTCACGTAAGACATCCCACACATAAACATGGAAAAGATTTTACCTTACGCTAACCAAAACATTTGATAGGAAATCCAGTGATATTATAATAGCTCTAGGGTTTTCAAGTACATATGAAATAGCCGAAATTGTTACATTCATTAAATTCTAGCTACTAGCCACAAAAGTAGGTAATGCAATCAAAATCGTTGGCACTTATTGGATTTTGGATTCCATACAATGGCAGGGCTGCTGGGGTACCGCCCGTCACAGTACGTGGCCTAGATCACCGTACGGAGGAGCCACCCTAACTCCCCTGCAACACAAGGCCCGAACCATCCCTTACTGGAAAGTCCCGAACAAGACAACCCCGTAGTTGATGCGCATATCCAACTGCCATTAAGCCGAAATAAAAAGGGACCTCTAGACGGGAAAATCTCGTCCTACTTGGGCATGACCCACTTAGCCTTGCTGCAACTCCCCTGTTTTAGCTATTCCGGTTGATGAGGCTTGAGGCTACGATTGCCTTTATAGGATACATTTATCTTAGAATGCTCATCGTCCACCTGACGATGTTCTGAAAGCATTCAATCCATACAAGTTCGTTCCGGGTTCAAACGAAACCGAACGCATTATCTCGTTACACTCATTTTGGAATCACCCTTGGAGTTAACGACGATAACCCTTGCACTCTGAATCTTCATCTCGAATCTGAAAGTACTACCCCGTTAAACTCGTATTGGAATCACCCACAGAGCTTTAATGACGAATAGTCCTAACACCTCGAGTCTTCACTCTTCACTTGAGATTCACGACCTATCGTTAATTTGGATCGATGTGGTTTTCGGATATCCAAATCTGGAAACCCGATCCCGGTCTCATAGAAATCCAAAACGTGTCTTTTAAGGCCAAGTTGTTTTAGAGTTTAAAACAATTCAATACAATTATCTATATACACACAGACAGATAATTCACAAATCACAACAAATAATCAACATTATCATTATTAAAAGATAATCCATATTATCATCACAATGCAACCAATGCATCCATATCACACTAAATTACTTATCTCATTTCTGAGATTTCAACCATTCAAGGCAACCATATCATTCATTCATACATAAGCAATGATCCATAATCACCATTTATAATTAATTTAAAATAAATTAAATTAATTACTTCTATCTCTAATTAATTTAAGGTAAATTAAATTAATTACTTCCATCATATAAATCTTGCTTACATCACCATTAATTAATTATAATTTAATTTATTAATTATCCTCTAATTAATCACCTTAATTAATCACCCTTGATTAATTATCCTTTAATTACATTTAAGTAATTTCCTTTAATTAATTTCACAAATTAATTACTCTTAACCAAAAACTATAATTAACCCTTAATTGCTTCATTAATAATTAATTATAATTAATTACATTAATTAATTATCTTTAATCACTTATTATTGATTAATTAGTCTTAATTAATCAATATTAATTACATCACTAGTTACATTAATGAATGATCCTAAATATTTTTTTAAATTAATTATCTTATTTAAATTAACTACATTAAGTAATTAATCTCCATTTAAACCATAATTATTAATCACCTTTGATTAATTATACTCTGCAATTAACTTCCCTTAAATACTTCATCAAATTAATTACTCTTTAATTAATTTCTTTAATTAATCCCTTGATTAATTATACAAAGTAATTTAATCCAAATTACATCCATAATTAAACTATCTTCCATTAATTACATCTAGTAATTTTCTTTAATTACTTCACCGAGTAACTACATTCCATTAATTACATTGAGTAATTATTTACCATAGCATCTAGTGTTTAACTTAATTAAACTTAATTAATTAACTTAAACAAATTACATTTAAACTTAATTAATTACAATTATGTAATTAATTCCTTAATTACTTCCATTAAGTAATTAAACTTAAACAATTTCTCAAATGATTATCATTAATTAATTAATCTAATTCATTATTAAAAATTAATCATATTAATTAATTGTTAAATAATCCTTAGTTAATGACCTTCATTAACTATTAATAATTCTTTAATTACTTTACTTCTTAATTAATCTCTAATTATAAAGTAATCTAAATTATTAATTTATAAATTAAATAAATACGTCATTCCTTAATTATCTTATTCATTTAATCATTTATTACCTTCATAATTCTAGGATAATCCATTTCTTTATTAATGACTTCATTAACATTAAAGTGTATTTAGAAAAATACATTTTAAATTTAAATTCAAATTCCATTTTGAATTTAAGATTCAAAATTATTATTTATTTAAACATTAACCAAATTTAAATTCAATTTATAATCCTTTAAATAAATGTAAATAACATTTATTACTTACATATGAAACTTATATAAGAAAAGCCATTAAACTAATTTACTTAATTTAATTTAAAAAATTAAACTTTTAAAATCATTGCTATTTAATTTGCAAATTCAAGTTAACAAATCATTTAACTTCCATAAAAAAAACTTTTATCAAAAATCAAGTATATATATTTGTTTGAAAATAAATTTACTTTTAAAACTATTTTAATTTAAACTTGTTTTAAAAACATTCATAATTTAAAAACTTATTCAAATACCCACATCTATATTCAAGAAATTTGAATCCACTATTTATTTAAAACATTTGATTTTAAAATTGATTTAAACTTGTTTTAAACCTTAATTTAAAACCCTTTATTAACAATCCAAATTTCATTTTAAAACCTGAAGATTCAAAATTTATTGGAAAAATTAAACTTAACCTTTGAATTTAAAACACTGTTTAAATTATGTTTCAGATTTTAAAATTAAATTCAAATTCTAGAAAACTGTCAGGTTTTTAAAAACCTGAAAACCTACTTTAAATATTTTAAAACTATCAAGATTCAAAGCCATTTGAATCTATAATTCATACTAAATTTAAACTTGTTTAAATTTATCATCACAACCTTTAAATTCATTTAAATTTGGTTTAAATTTAAATTACAGACAGGTTTATAAAATCTGTAACAAAACAGAATCAACCCGAGTTTACCCAATTCCTACTTCGAGTCAAAACCCTTGTTGCTTCGAGCCAAACACAAAAATACTCGAGTCAAACCTGAGGACAAATCCACTGCTCAAAACAAAGATCACCAGAAAAGATAAAAATGCACGGTACACATGCACCGTGACTCTGGCCCTCTCCGACCATCCACCCAAGGTTCAACACATTGGCGATCACCCTCATAACCAAATCCAAACACCACATTTATGATATAGTCACGAAATCAAATTTGAGAATTTAAACTCAAACCTGGAAACAACAGAAATCCTCCCGTCCCCACCTGTCAACGCCCCGTCCACACATCTCTGATCGCCAGCAAAGTAGTGACTCCGGCAATAAACTTGTCAATGGCCATACTTCCATCTCACCAAACATAAAAGCCGTGCCGATCAATTTTCTAAACATTCCAAAAACTAGAGCTACAGATTCAAATCGACCATGCGCACCTTCAAATTGAATTGATTTATTTTCCTGGCATTTTTTCTTTAATCTATGCCCATTTCCCATCAACACTGAAGATTACAACATCCAAAATCATAGAGATCACCAAAAATCCATATTTTCCATTTTCTGTTTATCCCAGAACTGCACTCTCCTCCTCAAACTATAAATTATGATTTTATTCTTAAAAATCATGTTTAGTATTAAGGATTTAGTATAGGTTCCTGAAATGATGAACTAAAATGATTGGATTTTCACTTTACTTCGAACTTGCTCTGTTATTATTGATTTTTACAGACAATTCAAAATTATTTTAACTTGAATAAATTTTTAAACTTAAATTCATGGTTCAATAAACATATTTTGTATAAATCTTAAACACTAACATAGATTACATTGTGTGGTAATGGGTTTTGAACAAAATTCTTGAACCTGGGAACTTAAGAATAGTATAATACAGAGACCACAACATGTATAAAATTTTCCATTCATATGTTCACAGAAGAACTACTGATATATATACCTATCATTGATACTTAACATAGAAATCAACATGCAACAGATTAAAATACTTAAACTCATTAAAAATAATGTTACTCACCTGTTATAAATATAAGCAGAGCCTTCCTTTAGAAAACAGCTTTTGAATCATTTTTTAAAAAAAAACTTTGAATTGCTTCTTAGTCTCTGATTTAAAACTGCATCTGTTATTGGTTTTCTTTTAATTCCAGGTTGAAGAATGCAGATGCGTTGAATTCCATATTCTAAATTATGCAGACTTCAGATCTTTTGCATGTTTGCAAAAGTTACAGGTTTGCAATCAATTTGCAGTTGCTTTTAGAATAGACTCAGATTTACTTATGTTTTGAAACTATGCATGCTACATATTTTTGAGATGGACTTGCTTTGCATGCTATTTGGAATTTGCAGATGATTAGTAGTGATTTACATCTGGTTTGTGGAGGGATTTTTGGGATGAAGAAGTGATTACAGTAATTTCACCTTGGCTTTGAATAAGAAATAGGAAGGAAATGGAGTTAAGAAAATAAAGGGGTTTATATAAATGAAAAATGTAGTTTATTAAAAACAAAGAAAATTAAATTTTTAAAAATGACACTTGTCTCAAATTTTAACACTTGTCATTATCCTTACTTTATTAACTAACACATGTTAAATTAAGTTATAAAATGTTTACATCTTTCCTTTGATATTAATTTGTTAAAATTAAATGTTAATTAGTATTTAGTTAGATGTTAATTATAAGATAAATGTAAGCTTGTATTTAATTAATTAGTTATATATAATTAATGTTTTAATATAAGAATACGCTTAAGTAATTAGTTAACGAGTATTTATATATGTATAAATAATTTTAAAAGAAATGAAACAATTATATATATAAATAAAAGTTTATAAAAATAATTTAAAATCCAAAACAATTTAAAAATATTTATTCTTTAAGTTTCAAGGCTTTAAACTCAAATTCAAATAAAATTCTAAAATTCAAATTTGAAACTATTTTTATTAAAATTTATTTGTTAAAAACAATAACTTATTATTATATTTTGAAAATAGAAAATTTGATAACTTTAAATAATTTATGCAAGAATTTGTTTCTTTATTAATAAATTACTTATTTTATCACATTATATTTAAAAAGGAAATCACAATAAAATTTATTGTAAATTTTATTTAAATTTAAACTTAAGTTAAAACATATCTTAAACCATTTCATTTACCTTATGTATTTAAAATCATACAGTTATTTATTATATACTTTTAAAAACTTAATATCAAATAAATCAATTTAAAAAAATTAAATTTTTATCTTAACTATTTAAAACCATATATTATTTATTCAATAGCTTTTAAAAGTTTAACTTTAAATAAAATCATAATTCCCAATTTTACCAAAGATATATATATATATTTAGAAAACAAGATTTATTTATTTATTAAATTTAAAACAAGGCTTATCTATTTACAATATATACATAATCTATATACATTATAGATAGAAAACAATTTATTAGTTTTTAAAAGATAAAAATCTATCAATTAAATATTTAATTGGATTATTAAATTAATTCCAATCTTATTAACAAAGAATATTAAATCAATTTAATTTTAAACACAGATTAATAAGTTGATATGGTCACAAATTTCGGGACATTACATTAAATACCTGGCTTATCCATATTTTCAAAGCAATATGCATCTCATAATCTTGATCACATCACTACATCTCTACCTGCCATAATTGTTTCATTCTTGTTCGAATTCATCTTATATCTCAAAGTCATCGTATGTCTCGTCATCATCGCCTATGTCATCCCTCTCTTCCTTATCATTTACCCCTTTGGAACTAAGTCATCACCCACTTCCCCCTCTCCTCATCTCCCCTCTCTTCCCCTCTTCAGTTTCTTGCATTACTACATTCTCTGTCTTCTCTTTATTGCCCTCAAAATCAACATTTCTGTTTGTGTCCTCATTTCCACACAAACAAGTTCCTTCCTCTCGTGTTCTCTCTGCTGTTCTACAACTTTATGAAGCAGTTGTTCGAGTTCAACCAATCTAAAGGTAAAAAAAAAATTAAGGCATTTAATACAAATTTCAAAATTCAATGTGGTTATTATTTTTACTGTACAGTTATTCGGCGTGGTAGAAATGGTAACCATGCAGCACCACTACGTGGTTGCTATTTTTACCATGCAGTGGTTCACCACTATAAAAATAGCAATAATGCAGTGATGATGCATGGTTCTTAATTTTACCACATTGAATATTGCATGGTAACAATAAGAATCATGTAAACTTCAGCATGGTTCTTATTTTTACCACAACAGAGCTTCGAGAAAGGTGATTACTTATACTTTTAGGCTTAGAAGATTACTGGCCGAGCTTTGTGGTTGGTGCAATGGTGACAAATTGTCATTGTGGGTGTAGTGGAGATGAGCCTTGAGATGGCTTCTACAACATATGGATGATGGCTACCGATATTTGGCGCTGGCGATCTAGCTAATGCGACTTTGGGACGATGCGAGAGATTTTTAGTTGGGATAACAAGATGCATATGAAAAGGAGATAAGGGTTTAAAGGGAAAAGTTTCACACTTCAGGGTTTTGTTAGAAGTCAATTCATGGAACACCTAAATTTCTAAATGACCATCCAAATAGACATTTGAAGTCTATTGTTTGGTTTTATTGTTTTGTTATTTTTAGATAGGTCGAACTCGAACTAGTGATTGGAGATACTCTAAGATTTTTTTTGTTTCCTTTTTCCTAAAGTGGTTTTCTTGTCTATTTTGAATTCTATATATGTGGCTCCAAATTAGTGGGGAATCATCTGCAAAGATGAAAGAAAGCATATCCTTGCGGTTTAGCCGTTGAAAGTGAACATACTCTTCAACTTTATTAAAGTGGGGGGTTGTATCGATTTGGTAAGGGGATTTTTTGTTGCTTATATGTCATAAGAGAATTAGTCAACAATAGTGGAATGAATGTTCTAGGTTATTCTTCCTACTTCTTTCATTGTTTAGTTCTACGATACCTCAATATTTTTTGCCTTATATAAATAAGATGTCATTCACAATCAGCTTTGTGTTAGTATTATTCTTTTTCTTGAACTTGAGCGTATTCTGGTGTGAATACAACGGAGTACATTATTGTGAGAAAAATATGTTTTCTTTGGAAGATTTTGTGATGAAAAAATAGGACATTTGAGTGGGGCATTTGAGTGAATGAGAAATGCATTTGGGGTTACAAACAGGGTATTTGAATGATTTATTTGAATGGAGTATTTAATTTATGGTTTGTAATGTGATTGATTTATAGTTAATTAATTATTTTAGGTTATTATTTTTAATGTATTAATTATTATCTTTATTGTGCAATATGAGTTTAATAATTGTAAACAAAAAAATAAATTACATGATTTTTCGTAAAAACGAGCTACTACATCTTAAACTAAAATACATGAAAAAAAAACAAACTAACATAAACCTACATTTTACAACAACCACGGAATAAAATCAAGTGGTACACTATAAATGCTTGCACCTCCTCATCCAGTAATGTTTCCACAATATCCAAGTTTGTCGAATCTTCATGAAAAATCTAAATGATCTCCTACCGTTGAACATATGTAACAGCAAGCAGTATAGAAAAAAAACATTGTACGGTGTTATTGAAATGGCCTATCTGAACTAACAACCGCCCATTGATTGGTCTGCTTAATCTGTTTTGTCTGTTGCATTTGTATTGAACTGGTGCAATGACACTGGCCACCTAATGGGAGTACAGATCTGCATCAGAATTAGTGAAAAATGAGCCGGTGGTGTCGGAGGTATCAGATATTTGCAAGTACTCTTTCCTACGAAGCCTCCAAATAAATTATGTAACAATGTGTAAGCAACATTTGTTTTTGACCAATTTGACAATGTTATTCAGTAAAACTTGTTGTTGATTTTTGAATATACTTATACCATTGAAATAAGTATATGGGTACTTTTGAGTGTATTGAAATATGTAGAAATGAATAGTGAAGTTTTCATTAATAAGAAAAGTTTTATTAATAAAGAAGTTTTTAAAAGGAATTTTAAATTAAAGAAGCTTAATTATTAAGGATTTTAATTAAATAAAGAAATTAAATTAAATAAAGGATGTAATTAATAAATTATTTGAATCAAGAGGATTAATTAATAATAAAAGTTTTAACTTTGATTAAATTGGAAGTTTTTGATTAACAAAGGAAGTTTTATTGGATAAAAAGCAGTTTGTTAAAAAAATCAATTTTTCAAGAAATGAATAATTAATAAACAAAATAGAAGATTAAAAGTTGTTTATGTGACTTGATCATTCTTTTTGTGTGATTACTTGTTTATGGGAGTTTACTAGACTTAGTATCCCTTGTGCAATCATTCCCATTATTGTTGAAATTAACCAAAGTATCACTT
This sequence comes from Allium cepa, assembly GCA_030765085.1. Classification (NCBI taxonomy): domain Eukaryota; kingdom Viridiplantae; phylum Streptophyta; class Magnoliopsida; order Asparagales; family Amaryllidaceae; genus Allium; species Allium cepa. Next base: position 455,705,102 of record CM060942.1, read on the forward strand.
TAGAAATATCTAGAAGAAATGCTAGAATTATACAATATAGTTATCTTCGGTGATGTTATACTGTAGGTATAAACTCGTTTTTCTCTTTTTGGATAAATGATAAGGAAATGTGACCCCGACCGGTTAGGAGGTGATCTTTGCTCTAAGTACTGTATGTTTATTTCCAAAAGAACTGAAGTTGAGTTTACTCGAAAGTATCAATTGGTTTTTGGACCACTTGGTAGGTGGAGTGTACTTATATGGCTTGAAATTGTAACAACTCCAAAACCATATACGGTTCTTTGCTTTTAAGGTTCGTGATTGGTTCGAGTTGCTGAAATCTATGTAGAGATTCGTGATCTAATTGAGATGCTGGAACGCGTGTAGTTTTTTGTGATCTATTCAGGGTGTTAAAATCAATATTTAATTCCGAGATATGTTGAAATATGGGAATCCCTGTATGATTCTGAGATCTATTCGAGTTGGAGACTCATGTGTCAAGAGATGTTCAAGTTAGGGACGTGTGTTGGAAGGCCGAACGTAACTTCACTAGCGGAAATGACAGAACACAGAGTAAGGGCATAGCCTCTTGATTTAGCTAACGTAGAGGGGTACATCAGGTTCATCTAGAGACGCTTTTAATTTTAGGCCTGGGTTCAACTTCACATATTCTGCATTACCCAGCTATGTTGACCTTATGGTATATTTTATCTAGAGATGTATGATGCTCAGAAGGAAATTCTATAATCTTTTTCATAGGAGGACCATTCTCGAAGTGTCGAGGGCACCTTCATGGAAATCCTACACAATTATTGAATGCGCCTTAGAGGTTTTGATTGTATACATACTATTGTTGTAATGTACACTCACATGCAATGCATCTACTTTGTTAACGCTAAAATTGAACGCTAACACCCCGGTGTAAGTAGTAAAAATGTGAAAGCACCACCAGTTGACACGGGAACTAGTGATATGCAGAAGATAACAGAAAATCAAGTAAAGAGACACGGTTTTTATAGTGGTTCGACCAAGAACTGGGCCTACATCCACTTTATAGTTCTTATTATTCATTTGCACTAGTTTTACAATAGCTTGCAACACAAGAATCATACATCCGTAATCATTTTACAAATTGAAGCAAAGATTTTAAGTAAAATATTGACGCAAGTGATTGCTATTCCAAGCTCTTGAAATTGGATCTCCTTCGACAGTTGTCAGTTTGAAAGTGCCATCAAGAAGTTTTTTGCCTATGACATACGGCCCTTCCCTGTTTGGCGCAAATACTCATGTTGCTTTCATGATCCTCTTCAGGACTAGATCCCCAATCTCAAAGATGCGTTGGCGAACGTTGGAATTGAAGTGCCTGGCAATCCTTTGCTGTTGAGCTGTAATTCTGAGCTGAGCCTCTTCCCTTCTTTGATCAAGGAAGTCTAGTGCTTCAAGTTGCAACTCCTCGTTTTCAATTTGGTTGAAATGAATTCTTCTGTGTGAAGGGACTTCTATTTCCACCGGAATCATTGCTTCTGATCCATATGCTAATGAGAACGGAGTGTGCCTAGTAGCAGTTTTGTGGGTAGTTCTGTATGCCCATAGTGCTAGTGGCAGCTTATCGACCCAACCACCTTTTTCTTTTTCTAGTTGTTTTTTGATGGTTGACTTGATATGTTTACTGCTCCACTTTCCCGTTTGCCTGCGGATGAGCCACTGCTGGGAAGCTTTTTTGGATCTTGAATCGCTTGCAAAAATCCTGGAACTCTTCACTTTCAAATTGGGTACCATTGTCTGTGATTATCTTTTGAGGCACTCCATACCTGCAAATGATATTCTTAATCACAAAATTTATCATCTTTTTAGAGGTAATAGTAGCTAATGGTTCAGATTCATCCCATTTAATGAAATAATCAACAGCAACAATAGCATATCTGATTCTGGACTTGGCAGTTGGTAAAGGCCCGATGAGATCTATTCCCCAAATGGCAAATGGCCTTGGACTGACCATCTACGTTAGCTCAGTGAAAGGTGCACTTGGGATTTTTGCAAATCTCTGGGATCGGTCACAATTTTGGGCGTAGCTAGCAGCATCATGATTAATGTCTGGCCAAAAATACCCATAGAGGAGATTTTCTTTGCTAGACTTTGACCACCTGAATGATCCCCACACTCTCCTCCGTGCACTTCAGCTAAAATTGTCTTAGCGTCTTCCTTAGTTACACATCGGAGTAATGGCATTGAGAATCCCCGTATGTACAACCGACCGTCTTGAATTACATATCTTGAGGCTTTCCTTAACAGCTTCTAACGCTCCTTTTAATTTTCTGGAACGGAGCCGTTAAGTAGATATTCCTTGATTGGAGTCATCCATGACTCCGGTTGTTGAGAAAAAGTCATGATCCACTCAATCTCCATTTCATCAATACTTGGGGCTGACAAGACTTCTACAGGAACCAATCCCAGTAATTGAGCTTTGCCAGTGCTTGAATACTTTGCGAGAGAATCTGCCTTCATGTTCTCTTCCCTGGGTATATGACTTATCGTATAATGATCGCAATCATTGAGAAGTTCCCAGGCCCTTGACAAGTAAGCAGGCAGATTTCCTCCTTATTTTGAAATTCTTTCTTGACTTGGCATACAACAAGCTGGGAATCACTGAAGATCTGCAACACTCTGATATTCAGTTATTTAGCAATCTTCAAGCCGGCAATAATAGCTTCATATTCTGCTTCATTATTTTTCGAAGGAAATTCCAATCTCAATGCGTAGCACAATGATCGCCCTTCGGGGGTTTCAAGCACGACCCCAGCTCCAGAACAATAGTCGTTTCTTGCGCCATCAACATATAATTTCCATCGGGCCGGGATGTCATCAGTAACTTCTTCCTTGCAGTCACCTTTACCTGTGTATTCTGCAGTGAAATCTGCTAAAGCTTGTCCATTGATTGCTCTTCGGGGATGGTAAGTGATATCATATTGGCTGAGTTCAATATTCCACTTCAGAAGACGACCCGAAGTCTTAGAGCGAAATAGGACTTGCTTTAGAGGCCGATCAGTGAGGACTTTGATAGGATAAGCTTGAAAATATGGCCTTGACTTTCTGGAAGCTATCAGTAGGCAATAAGCGAGCTTTTCTAGCTTTGAATAATTCATCTCTGCCCCAGTTAATCTCTTGCTGATGTAATAGACCGGGCGCTGAACTTTTGCATCTTCCCGTACTAATGCTACATTGAGAGCATGAGACGAAACTGCTAAATATATGAAAAGATCTTCACCGTTGTCGGGCTTAGAAAGTATTGGAGGCGCTTCCATGTGACAAATTAATTCATCGAAAGCTTTCTAACATCCTTGAGTCCATTTAAAGTTTTTCTTTCCTTTCTTCAAAGCGTCAATGAACGGAATGCATTTATCCGTGGCTTTGGAAATAAACCGACTCAAAGCAGCAACTTTTCCATTGAGGCTCTGCAATTCCTTCTTTGTCCTAGGGGCTCTGACCTCTCTCAGAGCAGTAATTTGAGAAGGATTAGCTTCAATGCCCCTAGCACTCACAATGAAACCAAGAATTTCCAAAACTCTGCTCCGAATGCACATTTCAAAGGATTAAGCTTCATTCCATACTTTCGGAAGACTGCGAACATTTCTTCAAAGTGATCCATATGGTCAACTGCCTCTTTTGACTTTACCAACATATCATTAACGTAAACTTCCATAGTTTTGCCAATCTGTGGCTTGAAAATAGCATTAACAAGTCGTAGGTAAGTTGCCTCCGCATTCTTTAGTCCAAAGGGCATCACTCTATAGCAGTAACGACCGACATCGGTTATGAAGCTCGTTCCTCCTAATCTGGCTCATGCATCATGATTTGGTTATAATCGGAGTAAGCATCTATGAAAGACAACAATTCATGCCCGGCTGTTCCATCACCAACTGATCAATCCTGGGTAATGGGAAGCAGTCTTTGGGGCAGGCTTTTTTTAAATCTGAAAAGTCGATGCATACTCTCCACTTTCCATTTGCTTTTTTAACCAGCACCGGATTAGAAACCCAATTCGGATAAGTGGACTCTCTGATGAAGCCATTCTCCATGAGCCGATCTACTTCTTCTTTTAATGTTGCTGACCTTTCTGGACCCTGGGTTCTTCTTTTCTATTTCACTGGTGTAAATTTCGGATCAATATTCAGAGTGTGTACTGTGATTTCTGGAGATATTCCATGCATATCGGCACGACTCCAAGCGAATACATCCAGATTTTCTTTCAAGAATGATATCGAAGTATTTTGAACCGTCACACTAAGTTGAGAACCCACATTCAGCACCTTGTTCGGATCTTTCGGGTCAACTGTTACTGGCACCGTTACTTCCACTGGCACCACTCTATTCTCCCTTGTACTGGCTTTTCTGGGATCCATTTCTTTTCATGCACCACTATGCTCGCCAGTGCAGGGTCCACCGTATAATTGCTACAAGGTTGGTTCTTTAATGCGGAGTGGAGCTGCCGCATCCTTTCCCATCTCTCTCTTCCTTGCTTCCCGCAACTCTATCAAATAACATTCTTGCCCAGCATTCCGATCCTCTTTAATAACACTGACGCCATTATTCGTAGGGAACTTCATAGTGAGGCACCACGGGGCGAGGATTGCCTTGAATGCTTCAAGAGTTGGCCGGCCTAGGAAGGCATTGTAAGCAGAAATCCATCAACAATCACAAAAGTCTGCTTTCAAACCACCTTTTTTTGCCCCTCTCAAAGCTCCACAAATAAATCAATAGTTCTGATTGGCTGCTTTGGTTCCCCAGTGAACCCAGCAATCTTCTGCGATGAAGCTTGAACATCAGCCATAGGAATCTTCATTTGATCGAACGTCTTTTTGAAGAGGATATTGCAAGAGGCGTCGCAGTCAACAAGCACCCTTCTTACAATAGCAGGCCTAATACCTGCAGAGATTACCAAGGGATAAATGGTAGGAGCTTCAACACCCATAGAGTCCCTGGCCCTGAACATAATATCATCACTAGAAGTTCTTTGCTGCTTCAAAGGTGCAGCGTTTTACAACACCAAAACATTCTCTTCTGTTGGGGAGTATTTCAAAGCATGAGCATATCTTTCCATTTCACCACAGCTTCTGCCTGCTGGGTGAGGACCTCCCGTGATTACATTAATAACAGGCCCCTTTGATTCATGCACGGTAGTCCTCTCACCTGAGCCAAATGGATGAGCAGGAAGTTGCTTGCCCTCAGTAGATGAAGTTGGGTTGTTCCTATTTCTCTTAACATATTGCCGCGGCTTGTTCTCTCTCAGCAGTTCTTCAATCATGCTTTTCAAACGACGACATTCGTTAGTATCATGACCGGGTTGATTATGAAACCGACAAAATCTCCCATTTTGAACGGCATTTTTCCCAAGCTTCAACACAGGTGGTTTAGGATATTCCACGGCATCTTTGGTAGCGAAAAAGATATTCTCCGGAGTATCAGTTAAAGGAGTGAAATCTGACGGTTTTAAGAAGCAAAGGTTTCTTCACAACCTTCTGCTTCTTCCTACCGTTATTCTCCCTCTTCTGACTTTCGAACTCCTTTTTGGTAGGAGCAGCAGTGTTATTCTTAACCTCCTCAATGCCACTGTTGCCGGTGTAGGAAGGCTTTCCAAGCGCATGAACTCGTCCGATTTATTGTAGAATTTCTCAAGCGATTTGGTTCCTTCATCTTCGACCATTTCCCCAAATCACTCGATTTGTCGATAGCCCTCATTAAGTAGGTCAAAACCATTCATGGCTCTACATTGTCGACTTCAGCTAAGGCTATGTTGAAGCGGTTTAAGAAAGATCTAATAGACTCTCCAGGGTTCTGTTCCAGGCTGGACAATGACATTATGTCCTTCGTCTTTGAAGCATACAACCTGAATTTTTCTTTAAACTTCCGAGTTAAATCGGAAAACTGATCTACAGATCAGAGCGGTAGCTTTGTAAACCAATGCAGAGCCACTCCTTCCAAGTATACCGGAAAGTACTGACATTTGATCTCATCCGATGCTCTAGCACCAGTCATGTGCCAGTCATACTTATATAGGAATTGGTTAGGGTCGCTTGTTCCCTTATAAGCCGGAATGGTGGGGGGAACAAACTTCCTTGGGAATTCCGCCTTCAGAATCCTTTTGGTGAACGCAGTTTTGCTTGGAGCGAACCCCCATTCTTTTTCATCTTCTTCCCCTTGCATACTTTCTTTCATAATTTGTCGAACCATACCCGGGGGGTATTCCTCATCGTTTAAAGGCTCTGCGGGACAGACTTCAGCCATTTTCTCGGAAGTTTTCCATGACAAACGTTCGCGGAGAGTCAGCTTGATCCTCCAGCTTGGGGAGGTACCTCTTTGGCAGGGCTAGCTGCCTTTTGAAGAATATTCCTCTCTTCAGGATTATGAACATCATCAGCAAATTTTTCTTCATTATTCACTGGTTGACGGTTAGCTCCGAGCAATGCGTTCAACCTATCAAGCATTAAAGTATTTTGGGCTTCCATTTGCTGATATAACCCAGACACTGCAGCACTAACTCTGCCCGTGTAATTCCAACACTTGGAGCTGCTTGACTTGCTGAAGGAGAAGTGGCTGTATTTTCACGGACATCACCGGGTCTAGTAGATCTGCGCTTTCTTCCAGGAGCCATAATCTCTGATAGACTTCTAGTTTTGAGAGAGATTCTTTCAACGAACTTTTGCGTAGCAATGATGAAAGCACCCTGAGTTCGAGTTCTGAGTGAAAGCACCAAAAATGTTTATGCTAAAATTGAACGCTAACACCCCGGTGTAAGTAGTAAAAATGTGAAAGAACCACTCGTTGGTATGGGAACTAGAGATATGCAGAAGATAACAGAAAATCAAGTAAAGAGACACGGTTTTTATAGTGGTTCGGCTTAATGTGAAGCCTATGTCCACTTTAATCTTCTTTATTGTTGATTTGATTATAACTTGTACAATGATCTTCGATTACAACACAACTAAGACAAGTAGCTAGAACTTCAATGTACAAGAGCTCTTCCAATTCATGTCTAATGTGTTAGATCTCTCTTGAAGTCCGTAGAGGTGTCTTCGGTGTTTGAAGTGTTAGATGAGTCCAGAAAACAACAGAGTATAGGCGTTCCAGAAATGAGCCAAAAGTCCTCTCTTCGGTGGAGTAGGCAAGGTATTTATAGGGAACTTATGGAGTTAGGTCGTAGGTCGTGGGCGACCTAGGGGTTAGGTCATAGGTCGTGGACGACTTAAGGGGTAGCAGGAGAGGGAGTGGCGACCTAAGGAACTAGGGCATAAGAAGTAGCGGCATAAATACCAGCGGCATAAGGAGGTTGCCTTGGTTTGTTTAGGTCGTGAGCGATCTAGTAGAAGATGCAGTATGCAGCTTAGGTCGCTATCAACCTAATGGAAGAGGTCATGTGAATTCGGCTCTTGCTAGTGGAAGATGCTAGGTTGTGACTCGTTAACTCGCTAGGGCTTTTAGGTCGTCGAATAACTGAGTCGCTTGGTTCTTAGATCGGTAAGTCGGTAGGTCGTTTAGGTCGCGCTCTTTATTAAGCCATTTCCATGTTGGCTCAATGAATGCCTTAGCTCGCTAACCCGCTGAATGGATTAGGTCGCTAACCCGCATCTATGTTAGCTCGCTGGAGGCTTTGGTTCATTAAGTCGTTAAACTTCTTAACCCGCTTGGTCATTTAGGTCGTTGATCCCTGTAGCACATTAGGTTATTGAGTCGTGAAAAAGTAGGGTTAACGTACTTGATTATTTATATTTAACATCTAGACATTATTATAATATTGTTGGATTTTCTAATAGATGTGATAACCCGAATTTTTGGGCATTTACTAATTTGAAATTATCAAGATTAGATTTGTTAAAATACTCATTTGTAATTTGAACAAATGAAATTGTATACCTGGAAATTATATATAAATGGATTTGAACTATAATAAATGCTAAATTTTAAACATTTGGATAGATATGTACTTGATAATCTCCTGATAATTATTAAATCTGACTATATTGGTTTAATGTTTTTCTTTTATAAATACTTAATTTGAAAAAATTTATCTTTTCAAAAGACAATAATATTCAATTTATAAACTTTATCTATCCAAGCAAATAATAATGTGATGAATTCTTCTATGCATTATTTATAATGAGCTAAATGATTATTTTCAAATAAATTTAAATATGGATTGATTAAATATATATATGAGTTAATTTTAAATAGAGAATTCGAAATTCAAAGAATAAGCATCTTAAAATAAATAAGATTTAAAAGTGTATATATATGATTTTTTTAGTATAAATTTGTTTTATATTGTTCTCTTTAAAAGATTATATTTGTATAAAGGAAGTATTTACTAAATAAAAAAATTAACATAAAAGTTTTATGAAAAACATTTAAAGATATAAATAAAGAATATATATATATATATATAAAACTAGTATATTGTACAACTATTTATAAGTGCATAATTGAAATTTGACATCATTTACTTTTAAAATTTTATATAGATAAATAAGAGATAAAGTTTAAATATAAACACATAAGACATTAATAAAAGTAAATTGAAAATTTATAATATAAATATATAAGGTTAAAATATACATGTATAAAGGTATTATATAGATTTAAGAAATTAACAAATGCATATAACATATTAAGTGCATTATAATTACAAATGTAAATAATCTATAAAACAACAAAGACAAGTGTAAATTTTATAATTACAAGTGTTAGTTGATCTATTAAAAGAAATACAAGTGGCAACCTCATTTCTTTAGGATTTAGAAAAAATCAAAATGAAGGAGAAGACCCAGTTCTTATTCCTTCATCTTCAAAATTAGAAATCAGTGGAAGAAAAAAAATCTGGAAAATCAAATTTCCTAAAGCTAATAAAGGATCAACTTAGCTTTTAATCAAATTCATATTCAAATTCAAGGTCAATAACAATTCAAGTGGAAAGTCAATTTCTAGTTCACAAAGCAAAAAAATTTCCAGGCTTCAAGAATTCTGCTCCCTGTTTAGCAGATTTCGGTGAGTAAATCTGAAACTTTTTAAGGTTAAACCACTATTATCTTGTGTATATAACCATGAATGGTAGTAATGACTCGAAGATATCTTGAATGGGTGATAAAACTGTGTTCCTTAAAAGAAGAAAAAAAAAGAGATTGCTGAATGTACAGATGCATGTCTGTATATATATATATATATATATATTTAAGTTTCTGTTTTGTTAGCAGGATCAAAATGGAAGTCCTGTTCCTCTTTTTTTTTTGTAAAACATCCATTTTACAAAGTTTAATCTGTTTATTCCTAGTGCATGTGAAATTCTTAGGGTAATATTGTGAATAATGTTTATCAGGATGTAATCTATTGCAGTATAGTTGAATCACTGTATAGACATATATGTGCATATCTGTAAACGAATTAAACTGGCCTCTATTGATTTTAATTAATTAGACCAAGTTCAAATATTCAAATCTCCTTGTACAAATAAGTATTGTGTTGTGATCTTTAATAAGGATTTGTTTGTAGTTACGTGATTCAACTCTTCATTTTTTTTCTAAAAAGAAAATAATAATAATAATAATAATGAAATCTTAAGTTATAATTGGCAAGTAATACTACAGAGGAAGATATACAGTGATCATCTAATTTAAGTTTGAAATCAATCATTAAAATTTCGTGTTTTGATGTCATAACCAGATCCGTACTTGAAGAAAATGAATTTTGATAACAAATTCAAACAAAAACAGGAAAAACACTCAGAGCAGATTCAAAAGAAACTACAGCTTTTCAAAACAGGGTTTTTTGCTCTGTTCAGACTCTTGTTACACGTGAGTACACTAACCTGTTTTCCTCTGATTTGATTTGAAGTGCTTGTGAATAACATCACCATTTAAATGTCTAAGTTTAAGATTCTTTGGTATGCCCATCTCTAAAAAATAAGTTTGTTTGGTGAGTATGTTTTTGAGTAAATCCCTATGTGTCATATGGGTGTGTGCATTGCTGTGTGTTTGGAATTTATCTGATTTTGGGTTCCAGGCTCAAGATCAACTCAAATACCATCTTCTCATGATCCAATCTTTGTTAAAACATGTGTCTTGATCGTAATATGATTGTTATACCATAGAATTTAGTTTAAAAATTTTGTCTAAGTTAAAATAAGTTTGTATTTCATCTGGAAAATAAAAACAACAATGCAACTTCTATACAAGTCAAGATTTAATTACGATGATTGATGAATTCAGGGTTATAAATCGAATACCTAAACTAAGACATGGTTTTTAAAACCAAAATCATAATTTTTAGTTTAAGGATGAAAGAGCAGTTTGGGTATGTCTAAATTTTGTAGTTTGGGTCTTTTCGGGTGATCCCTGTGGTTAGGGAAGTCACGGTCACTTTTGAAGGTGGAGGAAGGAATGGAGGGTCTGGGAAAAATATTGGATAGATGATCAATGTACGGTGGCGACTGAGGTTAATCGATGAAGCGGGTAACCCTAGTTTTTGGCACGGCCAAGTTTAGGGGTCGCGTGGGCTCCTCTGATGCATCGAATTGATCGGAACTTCGACAATTTGAAGCTTGGGCGTCGGTGAAATGGTGGCTGGATCTCTTCATTTTCTGGTGGCCGGAGGAGTGAGTACGAGGAAAAATTTCAGGTGATGTGACGGGTCCATGTTCTGGTTTCAGTTTGGTTTGTACAGCTCGATTTTTTTCTCGTACTTAAATCGATGGGATTGGAGTTTTTATGGTCTGAGGTTGTGGTGGTCGACCTGTGGGGATCGTCAACGTTGATCGAAGTTGGCGGCGTCAACGGTGCATGTGCACAACTGTAGTGTTGGGTCAGTAGTTTGTTTGGGAAGATAGGTACTCGAGTTTCTCGAGTAAGTTGTGTGCGTTGCTCGAAGTCCGGAGAGGAATGACTCGAAGTGATGAAGGAAGGTGTGTGACTCGAGGCAGACGCGGGGTATTTTTGTGTTTATCTCGAGTTTACTCGAGTTTTGAGTTTTGTTGTTGTAACCTATTTTTGGGTTCTGTTTTGATGAATTAAGTCACAAGCCAAAGGTTAACCATGTTTTCAAAGGCATATGAAATATGTTTGAACCAAATTTTAAAGTATAAATTCAAATCAAATTTTAACATAATTGAACAATTTCTCGGTGTCATTTATTAAATAAATGTGATTAGTACAGATAAGAAATTTATTTTTTAAAATTAATTTAAGATTTTTTTAAAGAAGTAATTAAGAAATCATTAATTAATGGCAATAATTAAGGATTGATTAATTTAAGTCTAAGTAACTAATGAGGTGATTATATTAATTAATTAATGTAATTATTAAAGAATTTGTGTAGTTAATTTAGTTTAATTAATGAAGTAACTAAAAGTTAATTGAAGTAAGGGGATAAGTATAATTAATTTGAGAAAGGTTAGCTACTTAGTATAATTGAAGAATAATTAAACAGGGTTGATTAACTCAGATGGATACTTAGCGCGTGATTAATTAATTTATTGGTAACTAGTTAATGAATAAGTAAGCAAGATTCTTAGCGATGGAAGAAAATTAATTTGATTGATTAATTTGAGATAATGTGATTAATTAGTCTTGCTTGTGAATGATCGGATTGATTAGATGTCTTAAATTGATCACTTTCTCTAGCATAGATGTTTTGTGATATGGTAAGATTGGGTTGTATGATAAATTTCTGTGTGGATGTGACATCCTATATTTAAAATTAGATTGTATTTCACCTGAGTAACTTGGGTTAATATGATATGGGATTGGAAGAGACCGGGGTCGGGTATCGATAAATACCCGAAACCGCTTCGATTCTTTATAGATTGATACGTAAAATCAATACGCTGGAATGGAATGATTTAAGTTAATTGGACCTTTTAATCAAAGTTTTTGGAACTTGGAAGTTGATATGTGATAAGTGATGTCTATAACAAATTGTGAATTTGTAAATTGATACGAGTTACCCCGGGTTTTCTATAAATTTTATGCTGTTGTATTCCATGATTAGACTTGTTTACTCACGCTGGTTTCCAGCCTGACCCGGATGATACTTTGATGTAATGCTCGGGTCAGACCGAGTATTACAGATTTTCAGGTAAGGACGTTTTGGAGCTCAAGAGACAAGCTAGATGGTAGGAACGTATGGAGCATACCACTGTATATAGTATAGTTTTCGTGGACATGTTGTTCTAAACTGTCCAGTGTATTGAAATGGTTGTAACTCCGATGTATAAAAATATAATTGTACTGATGATGTTCTTCTTTGTAAAACCGTTATTTGTGTTATATTATATTTTTATCCGCTGCAAATGTGACGTTTTTGTGACTTGTTTCTGTTTCTTCTTCTTTCTCTTTTCTTCTTTTCCTAACTATCTAGATGTTTCGGGATTGAAATTTCTGGGTCGTTGCATTTTGTATCAGAGCCAGGTTAAGCGAAAACCTTTGCTCTGATGGGTTTACTCCTTTAAAATAGGGTCAGTGGTACCCTAAAATAAGTTGAGTGAATATATATATATATATATATATATATATATTTATATATATATATATATATGAGAGCGTACTTGTTATTTTCTTATATAAAGATTTTAAATGATTTTATATAAGAATATATTTTGATATATAAAACAATATATCTTTCTAATAAATATTAAGGTAATTGGATGTTAAATATTGGAATTAAATTAAGTGGTAATAGAATTACTACCAAACTGAAATTAAATAAAGATAAGTTTGAAATGGATTCAAACTGAAATTTAATCTTGAAGTTGGGGAAAAGTTTCTAAATAAGATGAATTAAAATTGGTTACAAACCGGAGAAATAGAATGGTTATTGTGTTTAATAATGGGATGGTTGTTTTCAAATAAACAATCAAATGTTTTAAGGAAGTAACCATTTAAAAAGAGAATAACTTGTAAATTTGAAAGGATGTAAATTAAAGTGGGTTACCAACTTTGACGTTTTGAATTCTAAATATAAACATTTGAAATTGTTTTCAAAGTGTTAAAGGAAATAATATTATTCGAACTATTTCGAATGTAATCTTATTTTAGAATAAGAAGTTGATTGTAAACTTTAAAAGAATTTGTTTTGAATTAAAACCAAGGGTGATTTTAATTTTAAAATTCGGCTTGTTGAGCTAAGAAGGAAGTATGTATATATGTGAGGAATATACATAATATCAAAGATGGTTTTGAATAAACTCTAAATGTTGAGTTTTAAATTTAGAATGAGATGTGAAAACCCAAAGTGATAAGTTTTTGAACTTATAGATGGGAAATAATTTTGAAATTTGAATGGGAATTCAAATTGTGTGAATTTGACTGAATTAAGTAAATTGAATTTAACATAGAGGAAGTTAAATAAGTTTGAATGGATAACCTGATTTGGAAATTTCAATATGAAACTGGGATTTAACTTGGGAAGTTAAATGGTTAATTTGAATTGGAAATTTATGTGATCTCAAAATGGATTTTGAGATGTGGAAGTTGGAAATGGATGGATGTTTTAAAATAATTGGATGATATTACCCTATTATTATTAATAATCTTTAAACTATGAATTGGATTTGTTTAAAGAAATTGTAACATCCCGAAATTTTTTGAAATTTAAAATTTGATTAATAGTATGAACTTTGGGATCTAACTAATAAAATTCAATCTAAATTTAATATTGATAATATTAATATTACACATTAATATAGAATTAAATAAAAAAAGAGATATTGATAGATGATCTTTTAACGGAGTTAAAAATTTGTTAAAGTAAGTTATGATGAAATTATAAAATTTAAATAACATAATCATAATCTAAACAAACAAACAAATAAATAAACAAATAGTCAAATAAAAAAAATCAAACAAATAAAGTAAACAAATAGTTGAACCAAAGAACAAACAATGAACAAAAGATAAACTAACAAACAAATAAACCTATGAATAATTAAACAAATAAACAAGTAATCTAACATTTAAGAAAGTAAAACATTCAAACAAATAAACATGTTACTAAATTAAATCAGGTAAGTCTAAGAACCTAAAACAAAACACTTTTATTTTATAAAGTAAACTAGGAAAGTAAGTGTTTTAAATAAAAAAAATAAAAATAAATGAAGATAGTACTTACAGGAAAAAGAAAATCAAATAGCATGCTGAAAATGTATAAAGCATGAAACACTACATGCTTCCATTTAATGCTTCATTTAATGCCATTACTCTAGTAACAATCAAGTGTGACATTGACTGTAAAATGCATGCTTGTATTAAATGTTACTCTTCATCCTTCCTTGAAGAAAGGAGGAAAACATGCAAAGTACAAAAGCCTGTATAAGCCACTATGCAAATTAAATGTTTCAGTACTTTGGTAAAAAAAAAAAACTTGCCTACCTCCCTTACTTTGTATACTTCTATATATATATATCAACCTATGCATCATCTCATTTAAAAAAACTTCTTACTGAAAAAAAAAATATTTAGCAAAGAAAAAGAGAAATTAAAAGGAAGAGAAGGATCAAAAAGAAAAAGAAAAAAAAACCTGCAGATTTCAAAGCAAAAGTATTCCCTGTTTTCAAATATTTCTAGGTGAGTAAATCTATATATTGTTCAAATTCTTGGTGCTTGAATTTTTGCATGAAAGAAATAACTCTGAACTTGTGTTTGATTTTTCCTGCAAACATTATTTTCCTTCTGTTTCTGTTATATACTGATATGTTAGAATCTCTAGTTTACAGAGTAAACTATACACAAACCCGACATCTTCTTATTCTCCTTGCTCCTGAAAAAAAAATGTTAGTAATCAAGTTAAAACTTTTGTTTTAAATCCTCAAACAAGTGTTTGTAAAGATATTTAAACATACAGTAAAGCATGTTCACTGTAATATAGTTTACAGGTTTTAAGTAAAGTTTGATAGAAAAATAAAATGTTGAAAAATATAAATTCAATGGTATAATCTGAATCCATACCAAAATCTATGATTTTCAAAACAAAGATGAAAATTTTTAATGAAGTGATAAAGAGCAGTTTGGGATTTTGATCAAATTTGCATTTTTATCAATCCCTGAAAATCGAATCATTTATAAATATTGAAATTTGTACTGAAGCATGATTGAACATCTAGGATGTGGGGAAAAATGTTAAAAAAAATCTCTATTGCATAAATCTTGAATTCGAATCCAAACTAGGGTTTAAGAACTGTTTCCAGTTCGCGTTGAAAATGGGATCGCCGCTCCACCTAGGGGTGATCGGAATCCACGTCGCCGGTGCCAATCGAAGCATCACATCTTGATGAAGCTTCAGTATGATTTTAGTGGCTTCTGATGGCCATACGGGGGAGGACGAGATGTTTTAGTGGTGATGTGTTGATGGGTTTATTCGATTGAATCACCGGAAGTTGAACCACGGCGATTTTTAAACTTCTGGGTGGTCGGCTAGGTTGAGGTAGTCTTCGTTGACTTGCTGATGGTCACGCGGAGGGTCAGAACGTCACCGTTCAGGCGTACACGTATACGCGTATCATCGCGTGTCTGAAAATGGTGGGTTGTGGAAGAAGGAGTGGCATGGAGGAAGACTCGAAGCACGACTCGAGGAAAACTGGGGAGAAACCGAAGGGAGACTCGGGGGAGTTTCAGCGTTGGGTCGTGTAACAGTCTGGACTTAAGTAAATTTTGAAAATTTCTGTTTTCACGGGTAGTTTTGGGAGGGGACTCGAAGCAGGAGGTGTTTGAACTCGAGCGCGACTCGGGGGAAGTCTCGGGTTGATCACCTGAACCATATTTCCAGTATAATAATTTGTGGACAAATTAAGTTTAAACTATTTTTATAAGCATTCTTTATGAAATAATGATTGTTAATGAAATGTGAAGTTAAATTAAACAATGATTAAATAATTTATGATTTATAATTACTTTATAATTTATAATAGTAAATAAATAAAAGCAATCAAAAATTAAAGTTGTAAATTAAGAATCGTTAAATTGATAATTGAAGTTGATTGATTCAAAATTGATAGTTACATTAAAATAATTTATTAATTAATAATAAATTAATATATTCAATTGAGATCTAATTGAATTGTAGTTTAAAATGATAATTAAAGTGAATAATTGTCATAAATCAATGATTTTGAAAAGAAATTTAAGAATGATTTACAAACTTGTAATTAAATTGATTTATAAACAATTAAGTGTTTAAATAAATTTGTAAGTAAGAATTTGTAAATTTTGAAACGATAAATTGAGTAATCAAAATGTAATTTATTTATCCAGATTCTTATCATTAAATTTAATTAATTCAGTGGCAAATGTATTTAAATCACATTGGAAAGTAATTAACTATTGTTGTTAACTTACATTGATATCTCTGTTCTGTTTGTAATTCTGTATGATGTAATTGCCATGTTATTTCACTGTGATTATGATTGTTCTGTATTAATGTGAAAACCCTGTTGCCTGTAAAACGACATTTAAACTTCGATGCGACAGGGTATCGGATTTCAGTTGGTTATCCGAAACCCACATCGAACCTGTGAATATTTGTGAATGACATCCACATGTTTTAAAATTTGACACTCACTATTCGAATTAGCCGGGAAAGGACCTGCGTGTCATATAACCCATTTCGAATATGTGATTCGTCGTTATGGATGGCATTTGAAGACCGGTGTTGAAGACCGGGTATTTGCGAGAGCGATAGGATGATCTGTCGATTGACTCTGCACCGAGTTGCTCCGGTATAGAGTTCTCCATATGTGATGGGGAATCCGATCTGGATTGTGGATATCCGGAATGCAAGGACTTCTTTGGAAGTGCCTTCGGTTCTGTTCGAGCCCGGAACAGACTTGTATGGATAGTATGTATGACATTACAAGTTGAGATATAAAGCAGATTTCATTCAAATATATTTCTGTTGGTGGCGGAGAATTTATTCTTTAAGCTTAACACCCTTCTCTGAGACGTACGAGCTCAGAGGTTATATAGTTGAAGTTATCAGCGATATATTCCCAATTTGGTAATGTGACATGCTGAGTGTTGCTGAAATGATCATTGTGTTGATTATTGTGATAGGATCGTTTATTTGATCGTCTATCTTAGTGATCATTGTGTTGATCATTTGTTGACCCAAAGCACGGCTTTTGTATAAAGTGTGTTTTTGTGGACGTGACTTCGTCGGACCTCACACCCCGAAATGGTCAAAACAGGAAAGATGCAGTAAGGTTATTGGGGGTAGCACCCCTTAGGGTATGTACATTTCCTTCTGGATAGAAGTGGTATCATGGTATGGAGCCCAGATACTTAACTTATGTGGATATTGCAGATATATATATATATATGATTTTGTGATTTGTTGCTGGGGCCCCGGTTAAAGGTTGGTTACGACCGGGAGATGGCATACTCGTGTCAGTAGTTACCCAGTTAGGGGTAACCCGGCCTTGTGTTGGCAGAGATCCGGTTTGGTTCTCGGGGATGTCTTTCCAGAGGAATTCTCATGTGGCAATGGGAAGTTCCTTGGCCTGACCATTTGTTGGAAATCCAAAGAAACAATAAGAGCCCTGTACGGTTTTAGTTGTAGAACCTGTCATGCAGCGTGGCGGTAACCTGCCACAAAACATGGTAGCTATAGTAGGCATACGATAATGGTCGTATGTTGGCTAAGATTAATATTCTACTTTCAAAATGATTTACTTCACTATGCACTAGTAATAATATCAAAGAATTTTTTTTTTCTCGTACCAAGCATATTTAACTATCATAAGAAGAAATCTCCTCCAATTCTGCGTTTGCATTGTGTGTGTGGCGGGAGGTCTTATGGTAGTTCCATTTTTAAAAGCATTCCGAAAATTCTTTTATAAGTCTTGTTTATTTAAAACACAACTGTCTTGTTTACTCACACCAGTCCCATGACTGATCCGGAGTTTATTGTTTTCTTTCCTAAACTCTGGGTGCCCATTATTTCCACACGGGCAGCCTAGTAACAGGTTTAGGTTATTTTGGAGTTGCAGTATTTTGGAGCTCTTATCTTGGAGATATATTAGGAGCTTTTGGAGATTACAGGTGTTAGCTTTTGGGAGTTCGTTAGCATCTCTCTCATTTGAGAACTTTTGGATATATGTTCACTGTTGTATTATCATGATGTTGTATTTAGAGATCGTGGTATATGTATTTATGTACTCTGTTGCAGTATGGATATTATGTTGATGTTGTAACAGTGATGTTATTTATGATATTGATTCTGTTCCGCTGTTTTATATTCATCTAATTGTTGTTATAAGCTCCAGCGATGCGAATTTGATGTCGGTTATTGGACATCGAGTTTGGGTCGTCACAAATTGGTATCAGAGCAATTGGTTGAGTAAGAAACTTTAGCTACGGAGTATAACACATTAGATGGCTCATTAGAGATAGGGTGAAGTATACCCTAGAATGAGTATAACCAAGATTGAAACTTTGAAATTTCTTAGTCTATTTCTTTTTACTGCTGATATTCCTTATGATATTTCGCCTGTATATCTAAATCAATTTTCTTACTAATCTCAGATAGTGAAAATGAGTGGACGCAGAGGAAGAACTAGGGGTCTAGGCAATACTGCAGCACCAAATCAAATTCCCGCAGCCGCAGAAGCAGTAATAGAAATTCAGCAGCAGCCGGACTTGGCTGAATTATATAAGAAGTTTGAAAAGCTTGGTGGCAAACCATTTATTGGCAAAGAGTCAATTATTGACGCTCAAGCTTGGGTAAGATCGTGTGAAAAGATTTTTAAAGGGCTAAAATTGCAGGATGAGCAGAAAAGACTTATAGCTTCTTGGCAACTCCAAGGAGAAGCTTCAGCTTGGTGGGAAACCATCATTGTAGATGAACCCGAGGAAGAATTTACTTGGGATCGTTTTAAAGAAGTGTTTGAGAAACGTTACATGCCATCGGCGGGAGTTTCTAGAATGTATCAGGAATTTCTGGATTTGAAACAAGGCAGTTTGTCGTTTGAAGAATACTTGAATAAATTCAGCGAGCTATCTCGGTTTGGCCCGGAATTGCTAAATACACCTCTGAAGAAGAACGAAAGGTTTATCCGGGGAATGAACCAGAAATATCATGGAAGAATGACAGGTCATGTTAAAGAATCTTTCTCAGATTTAGTAGATATGGGTTACAGGTACGCTACTCTTGATATACAAGAAGCAACTGTGGAGAAAGGTAATCCAGGTAGTCAGAATTATAAAAAGCGAAAATTCGGAGGCAAGAAACCTTGGCAAGGCAATGAGAAGAAGAGGAACACTCAAGGAAGAGCAACAGAAAATGTCACTTGTTACAACTGCAAAGAGAAAGGCCACTATTCAAATGACTGCCCAAAACCGAAGAAACCAGCTAGAGAATGTTACAATTGTCATAAACCGGGACATTTAGTTAAAGATTGCCCAGTGATGAAGCCAGCGCAAGTGGCAAAAGTTTACACGATAAAGGAGGACCCCTCATCTTCAAAAGCTGACAAAGGGAAAAGTGTTTTGGAAGGTAACCTTACTATTAATAATAGAACTGTTAGAGTTTTATTTGATACAGGAGCTTCACATAGCTTTATCTCCCAACAAACCGTAAATGAATTAGGACTTGAAACTAAATTTGCTGACGATCTTATTTGCGTGAAAAATCCGGTTGGAGGTCCCGCAAATCTTAGTTCATATTGTAAGAGAGTTCCTATTTCATATGCTAGCTATAAATTTCCTATCAACCTTTATGTCCTCGAATTTGATGAATTTGAAATCTTACTCGGTATGAACTGGTTAACGAGATACGATGCTAGATTGGAGTGTAGTAATCGGACAGTTTTAATCAAAACAAGCCTTGGAAATTTTATTGAAATCTCTTGTGAGAATCCAAGTCCAAGGAGCGACAGATTGATATATACTTTGGGAAATCTTGAACCCACTTTGCAGTCTATACCTGTTGTTTGGGATTTTTCCGATGTATTCGAAGAAGTGAAATCTTTACCTCCTCATCGGGAAATAGAATTCCGAATTGATCTTGTACCTAATACTCGTCCTGTTGTTCACGCAAGTCGCAGAATGGCACCTAGGGAAAAGATTGAATTGGTTCATCAAACTAATGAGCTACTAGCAAAAGGATTAATTCGACCCAGTGTTTCTGAATGGGGTTCAGCCGTCGTATTTGTTGCCAAATCAGACGGATCTTTGAGATTGTGTGTAGATTACCGCGATCTAAATAAACAAACTCTCAAAAATAAATTTCCACTGCCCAGGATTGATGATTTATTTAACCAGTTGCACGGCGCTCGTTTCTTTTCAAAAATGGATCTAGCCCAGGGATTCCATCAATTACGAATCGCCGAAGATTGTGTACATCTGACCGCTTTCAGAGGTCCTAATATGTTCTATGAATGGTTGGCTATGCCTTTCGGGCTAACCAATGCTCCAGCATACTTCGTAGATCTTATGACTCGTGTGTTTCGGGAGTTCTGAATAAATTTGTGCTTGTATTCATTGATGACATCTTAATTTTCTCCAAAACTGAAGATGAGCATGCCGAGCACCTTAGAATTGTCTTAGAAATTTTAAGGAGAAATGTTCTATATGCAAAATTTTCCAAATGCCATTTCTGGGTCAATGAAGTCAAATTCCTTGGCCATATTGTTAATGAAGAAGGAATTTCAGTAGATCCTAGCAAAATTTCCGCTATT
The DNA here is from genome assembly GCA_030765085.1 of Allium cepa. Classification (NCBI taxonomy): domain Eukaryota; kingdom Viridiplantae; phylum Streptophyta; class Magnoliopsida; order Asparagales; family Amaryllidaceae; genus Allium; species Allium cepa. Next base: position 455,725,788 of record CM060942.1, read on the forward strand.
CTTGATTGGAAACAACCCACTACTCCAAGAGAAGTTCGAAGCTTTTTAGGTTTAGCAGGCTATTACCAGAAATTCGTTCAAGATTTTTCTAAGTTAGCTAGTCCGCTGACTAAGTTAACAATGAAAAATGCAAAGTTCATTTGGACTTCAAAATGTGAAGAAGTTTTTCAAGAGTTGAAAAAGAGATTGAACACTGCTCCTGTTCTCACTATTGTTAACGGGAACCAAGGCTTATCTGTCTATACTGATGCATGTGGTGAAGGGGTAGGTGCAGTATTAATGCAAAATGGAAAGGTGGTTGCCTACGCAAGTAGACAATTACGTCCGCATGAGAAGAACTACCCAACGCACGATTTGGAACTTTTGGCTGTTGTTTTCGCTTTGAAAATATGGCGACATTATCTTCTGGGTAAGAATCTTTTCAGCTTTCTAAATAATTTGTGAAATTAACTAAAGAAATATACCTAATAAACTCTCTTTGTTTTAGGTGAAAAATTCAAATTATTCACCGATCATAAGAACTTGAAATATCTTTTCACCCAGAAGGATTTGAATTTGCGACAACAACGTTGGTTGGAATTTCTGGCATCTTATGACTTAGATATCCAATATACGCCGGGAAAAGCCAATGTAGTAGCCGATGCTTTAAGTAGAAGACATGCTGTTCTTGCATATCTTGTTATCACTCCTACTCTTCTTGAGAAGATCGCGAGCAAACAAACCGAAGACAAGTTTCTTCGAGAAATGCGTAGAAGAATAGATCGAGGAAAGGATACTACTTTTGAAATAGATAATAGAGAAGTTATAAGGATGAAAGGCAGAATTTGTGTCCCTGACATTCCAGAACTGAAACGTGAAGTGTTGGATGAATGCCACAAGTCCAAATTCAGCACCATCCAGGAGTCAACAAAATGTATCGAGATGTTAAAAGAACATTCTGGTGGAAAACGATGAAGAGAGACATATCTATTTATGTGAGTCGCTGTGCTACTTGTCAGCAAATAAAGAGTGACCAAAAGAAAGTGGCCGGTTTACTTCAACCTTTAGAAGTACCGAAATGGAAGTGGGATCAGGTATCCATGGATTTCATTGATGGATTGCCTCGTACCAAGAAAGGCAATGAAGCGATTTGGGTTATTGTGGATCGTCTAACAAAAAATGCTCATTTCATTCCAGTTAAATCTACTCGGACTGCGGCAAGCTTGGCAGGTATATATATAAAGGAAATTGTTCGCCTCCATGGTATTCCCAGTAGTATAGTGAGTGATCGTGACCCGATCTTCACTAGTAGATTTTGGGAAGCATTTCAGGATGCATTGGGAACGAAATTAAAATTCAGTACTGCTTATCATCCGCAATCTGATGGACAGACTGAGAGAGTTAACCGAATTTTAGAAGACCTACTGCGTGCTTGTGTTCATGATTTTGGTGGTTCTTGGGAGGACCATTTGCATCTGGTTGAATTCTCTTATAATAACAGTTATCAGTCCAGTTTAGAAATGGCTCCTTTTGAAGCTTTATATGGTCGTCCGTGTCGATCACCTACATGCTGGATCGAATCAGGTGACAGACTTGTTCTTGGACCGGATATGATAAAAGAAGCCACTGAGAAGGTAAATTTTATTCGAAAGAAGTTATTAACTGCCCAAAGCCGTCAGAAGAGCTACTATGACCGTCGAAGGAGAAATTTGGAATTTCAAGTTGGAGATTCTGTATTTCTAAAAGTATCTCCGATGCGGGGTGTGTTGAGATTCGGGAAAACTGGAAAGTTGGCACCGCGTTATATTGGTCCTTTTCCTATTATGGAAAGGATTGGTTCTCTAGCATATAGAGTGCAGTTACCCAGCTGGTTGTCTGGCGTACATGATGTGTTCCATATTTCTAACCTTCGGAAATATGTGCACGATCCAGATGATATTATTGAAGAAGCTGCTCAGCAGGATCTAGAAATCACTCCCAACTTGGCAGTTAGAAGGGAACCGATGAAAATTGTTGATCGTGATGAGAAGCGATTGAGGAACAAAATTGTGAAATTGGTCAAAGTTAAATGGAGTGGCGATCCAAAGGACTGTACCTGGGAGACTGAAGAGAATATGAAGAAATCATATCCCAAATGCAGAATTGACATCTCGACTTAAATCTGTAAGTCATTTCCTTATTTCTGAATTCGTATATTATTTGTTTAAGTTTCTATCTCTTTCAATTTCGAGGACGAAATTTTCTTAAGGAGGGGATATTGTAACATCCCGAAATTTTTTGAAATTTAAAATTTGATTAACAGTATGAACTTTGGGATCTAACTAGTAAAATTCAATCTAAATTTAATATTGATAATATTAATATTACACATTAATATAGAATTAAATAAAAAAAGAGATATTGATAGATGATCTTTTAACGGAGTTAAAAATTTGTTAAAGTAAGTTATGATGAAATTATAAAATTTAAATAACATAATCATAATCTAAACAAACAAACAAATAAATAAACAAATAGTCAAATAAAAAAAATCAAACAAACAAAGTAAACAAATAGTTGAACCAAAGAACAAACAATGAACAAAAGATAAACTAACAAACAAATAAACCTATGAATAATTAAACAAATAAACAAGTAATCTAACATTTAAGAAAGTAAAACATTCAAACAAATAAACATGTTACTAAATTAAATCAGGTAAGTCTAAGAACCTAAAACAAAACACTTTTATTTTATAAAGTAAACTAGGAAAGTAAGTGTTTTAAATAAAAAAAATAATAATAATATATGAAGATAGTACTTACAGGAAAAAGAAAATCAAATAGCATGCTGAAAATGTATAAAGCATGAAACACTACATGCTTCCATTTAATGCTTCATTTAATGCCATTACTCTAGTAACAATCAAGTGTGACATTGACTGTAAAATGCATGCTTGTATTAAATGTTACTCTTCAGCCTTCCTTGAAGAAAGGAGGAAAACATGCAAAGTACAAAAGCCTGTATAAGCCACTATGCAAATTAAATGTTTCAGTACTTTGGTAAAAAAAAAAAAACTTGCCTACCTCCCTTACTTTGTATACTTCTATATATATATCAACCTATGCATCATCTCGTTTAAAAAAACTTCTTACTGAAAAAAAAAATATTTAGCAAAGAAAAAGAGAAATTAAAAGGAAGAGAAGGATCAAAAAGAAAAAGGAAAAAAAACCTGCAGATTTCAAAGCAAAAGTATTCCCTGTTTTCAAATATTTCCAGGTGAGTAAATCTATATATTGTTCAAATTCTTGGTGCTTGAATTTTTGCATGAAAGAAATAACTCTGAACTTGTGTTTGATTTTTCCTGCAAACATTATTTTCCTTCTGTTTCTGTTATATACTGATATGTTAGAATCTCTAGTTTACAGAGTAAACTATACACAAACCCGACATCTTCTTATTCTCCTTGCTCCTGAAAAAAAAATGTTAGTAATCAAGTTAAAACTTTTGTTTTAAATCCTCAAACAAGTGTTTGTAAAGATATTTAAACATACAGTAAAGCATGTTCACTGTAATATAGTTTACAGGTTTTAAGTAAAGTTTGATAGAAAAATAAAATGTTGAAAAATATAAATTCAATGGTATAATCTGAATCCATACCAAAATCTATGATTTTCAAAACAAAGATGAATTTTTTTAATGAAGTGATAAAGAGCAGTTTGGGATTTTGATCAAATTTGCATTTTTATCAATCCCTGAAAATCGAATCATTTATAAATATTGAAATTTGTACTGAAGCATGATTGAACATCTAGGATGTGGGGAAAAATGTTAAAAAAAATCTCTATTGCATAAATCTTGAATTCGAATCCAAACTAGGGTTTAAGAACTGTTTCCAGTTCGCGTTGAAAATGGGATCGCCGCTCCACCTAGGGGTGATCGGAATCCACGTCGCCGGTGCCAATCGAAGCATCACATCTTGATGAAGCTTCAGTATGATTTTAGTGGCTTCTGATGGCCATACGGGGGAGGACGAGATGTTTTAGTGGTGATGTGTTGATGGGTTTATTCGATTGAATCACCGGAAGTTGAACCACGGCGATTTTTAAACTTCTGGGTGGTCGGCTAGGTTGAGGTAGTCTTCGTTGACTTGCTGATGGTCACGCGGAGGGTCAGAACGTCACCGTTCAGGCGTACACGTTTACGCGTATCATCGCGTGTCTGAAAATGGTGGGTTGTGGAAGAAGGAGTGGCATGGAGGAAGACTCGAAGCACGACTCGAGGAAAACTGGGGAGAAACCGAAGGGAGACTCGGGGGAGTTTCAGCGTTGGGTCGTGTAACAGTCTGGACTTAAGTAAATTTTGAAAATTTCTGTTTTCACGGGTAGTTTTGGGAGGGGACTCGAAGCAGGAGGTGTTTGAACTCGAGCGAACTCGGGGGAAGTCTCGGGTTGATCAACTGAACCATATTTCCAGTATAATAATTTGTGGACAAATTAAGTTTAAACTATTTTTATAAGCATTCTTTATGAAATAATGATTGTTAATGAAATGTGAAGTTAAATTAAACAATGATTAAATAATTTATGATTTATAATTACTTTATAATTTATAATAGTAAATAAATAAAAGCAATCAAAAATTAAAGTTGTAAATTAAGAATCGTTAAATTGATAATTGAAGTTGATTGATTCAAAATTGATAGTTACATTAAAATAATTTATTAATTAATAATAAATTAATATATTCAATTGAGATCTAATTGAATTGTAGTTTAAAATGATAATTAAAGTGAATAATTGTCATAAATCAATGACTTTGAAAAGAAATTTAAGAATGATTTACAAACTTGTAATTAAATTGATTTATAAACAATTAAGTGTTTAAATAAATTTGTAAGTAAGAATTTGTAAATTTTGAAACGATAAATTGAGTAATCAAAATGTAATTTATTTATCCAGATTCTTATCATTAAATTTAATTAATTCAGTGGCAAATGTATTTAAATCACATTGGAAAGTAATTAACTATTGTTGTTAACTTACATTGATATCTCTGTTCTGTTTGTAATTCTGTATGATGTAATTGCCATGTTATTTCACTGTGATTATGATTGTTCTGTATTAATGTGAAAACCCTGTTGTCTGTAAAACGACATTTAAACTTCGATGCGACAGGGTATCGGATTTCAGTTGGTTATCCGAAACCCACATCGAACCTGTGAATATTTGTGAATGACATCCACATGTTTTAAAATTTGACACTCACTATTCGAATTAGCCGGGAAAGGACCTGTGTGTCATATAACCCATTTCGAATATGTGATTCGTCGTTATGGATGGCATTTGAAGACCGGTGTTGAAGACCGGGTATTTGCGAGAGCGATAGGATGATCTGTCGATTGACTCTGCACCGAGTTTCTCCGGTATAGAGTTCTCCATATGTGATGGGGAATCCGATCAGGATTGTGGATATCCGGATTGCAAGGACTTCTTTGGAAGTGCCTTCGGTTCTGTTCGAGCCCGGAACAGACTTGTATGGATAGTATGCCTGACATTACAAGTTGAGATATAAAGCAGATTTCATTCAAATATATTTCTATTGGTGGCGGAGAATTTATTCTTTAAGCTTAACACCTTTCTCTGAGACGTACGAGCTCAGAGGTTATATAGTTGAAGTTATCAGCGATATATTCCCAATTTGGTAATGTGACATGCTGAGTGTTGCTGAAATGATCATTGTGTTGATTATTGTGATAGGATCGTTTATTTGATCGTCTATCTTAGTGATCATTGTGTTGATCATTTGTTGACCCAAAGCTCGGCTTTTGTATAAAGTGTGTTTTTGTGGACGTGACTTCGTCGGACCTCACACCCCGAAATGGTCAAAACAGGAAAGATGCAGCAAGGTTATTGGGGGTAGCACCCTTTAGGGTATGTACATTTCCTTCTGGATAGAAGTGGTATCATGGTATGGAGCCCAGATACATAACTTATGTGGATATCGCAGATATATATATATGATTTTGTGATTTGTTGCTGGGGCCCCGGTTAAAGGTTGGTTACGACCGGGAGATGGCATACTCGTGTCAGTAGTTACCCAGTTAGGGGTAACCCGGCCTTGTGTTGGCAGAGATCCGGTTTGGTTCTCGAGGATGTCTTTCCAGAGGCATTCTCATGTGGCAATGGGAAGTTCCTTGGCCTGACCATTTGTTGGAAATCCAAAGAAACAATACGAGCCCTGTACGGTTTTAGTTGTAGAACCTGTCATGCAGCGTGGCGGTAACCTGCCACAAAACATGGTAGCTATAGTAGGCATACGATAATGGTCGTATGTTGGCTAAGATTAATATTCTACTTTCAAAATGATTTACTTCACTATGCACTAGTAATAATATCAAAGAATTTTTTTTTCTCGTACCAAGCATATTTAACTATCATAAGAAGAAATCTCCTCCAATTCTGCGTTTGCATTGTGTGTGTGGCGGGAGGTCTTATGGTAGTTCCATTTTTAAAAGCATTCCGAAAATTCTTTTATAAGTCTTGTTTATTTAAAACACAACTGTCTTGTTTACTCACACCAGTCCCATGACTGATCCGGAGTTTATTGTTTTCTTTCCTAAACTCTGGGTGCCCATTATTTCCACACGGGCATCCTAGTAACAGGTTTAGGTTATTTTGGAGTTGCAGTATTTTGGAGCTCTTATCTTGGAGATATATTAGGAGCTTTTGGAGATTACAGGTGTTAGCTTTTAGGAGTTCGTTAGCATCTCTCTCATTTGAGAACTTTTGGATATATGTTCACTGTTGTATTATCATGATGTTGTATTTAGAGATCGTGGTATATGTATTTATGTACTCTGTTGCAGTATGGATATTATGTTGATGTTGTAACAGTGATGTTATTTATGATATTGATTCTGTTCCGCTGTTTTATATTTATCTAATTGTTGTTATAAGCTCCAGCGATGCGAATTTGATGTCGGTTATTGGACATCGAGTTTGGGTCGTCACAGAAATGGGGTGTGGTAATATATCCATTATTAAGGTAAAAATGGAATTTGAATTCTGAATTAAATGGATTAAAGATATAAGCTGATTTGATTTAAAATATTAAATCAACATAAAAAAATTAATTAACTCGAATATATATAATTTGGGATGGTTAAAATTTGGAATTTGAATTGAACTAGTTCAAATTGAATTTGATTTGAATTAATTAGATTTGTGATTAAAGATGAATAGGTTTAAAAAATTCAAATGGAAAATTTGAATTGAATTGATTTGAAATGATTTGAAATTTGAGCTGGGTTCAATTTGGAATGAGTCCAAATTTATTTGAATAATTTGGAATTGTAATTAAAGTTGAATAGTTTTAAATTCAAATGGAATTTGATTTGAATTTGGAAAGAATCAAGGATAATTCAACTTGAATTGGGATTAAATTCAAACTGGGGCTGAAAAGAATTTAAAATTTAAAATTGGTTCAGCTTGAAATTTATTTGAATTAATTGGAATTATGGTTGAAGATGGATAAGTTTAAAAATTAAAATGGAAATTTAAATTGGATAATCTGAACAGGAATTGATGTTGAATGAGTTCAAATTCAAATAGGAAGTTGATTTGAATTTGGGATGCGAATGGACGTTAACTTAATTTAAATTGAAATTGAAAGATAAAATTTATTGGAATTGGGATCAATTCAAATTGGAATTGAATCAATTTAAATGGAAGTGGAAACTTAAATTGAATTGATTGGAACTGGAGGTTGGGAATTGAACAGTTTGAGTCTGGACTATTTTCAAAATAAATTGTTTTAGTACAAATCTATTTTTCCAAACTATTTACTATACAATTTTTCTTTTTAAACCAAAAACTATCTTATACTTGTTTTACAATTATTTTTGAAACTATTTAACAATTTTTCAACTTTTTATAAACTAATTACTGTTTTTCAACTACTTTATAACTAATTACTATTTTATAGCTATTTTGCAATTATTTAAAATTTCTATAACTATTTTCCAACTATTTTACAATTACTTAACTATTTTACAGATATTTTACAAACAAATATATATTATTCACTACTTATCTATTTTTGAACTTTTCAAATTATTTTCTAAATTTTAACTGGACAGAGTCGGAACTATTTATGATTGAATATCCATTTGATATAAGGATTAAAATAATAATCCTATGGAACTGAAACTAGTGCGATTAGGTGGAAAGAAATTAATGGAAATGTGAATAGAAAGAGAAATTGATTTAGTTGGTAATGAATGAAGATAAATACCTAGGATGTACGTATATTATTCTATTCGCATAGTGATTTGATCCAGATTCGAGCATAGAATTTCGAGATAGTATGTCGATCCAAGTTGGGATTTTTCACTTGATTTTCGACGGCAAACCTGGATATGGATTGTAGATTGGTTCTGGATATTCTCTATCATAGTTATGACTATGCGAGGAGAATGACAGTTTCTGATCAAGAAACCAGATTTGAGTCCGCACTAGGAAGTCTAGTGGACGATACTAGCTCGGAAGTGAAATTATGTGATCGAGTGAGCGATCAGATTGGTATAACGTACGAATGATATGTGTACACCGTACGGATTTGAATGAAATTGTTATTGGGAATTTGTGGATAAGTAATGTGAAATGGGTTTTGAATGAAATTTATTTTGAAAAAAATATATGGTGAAATAAAATAGAAATTGGATACTTCTATGGTAAAATTTACTTTATGGGAGTGAGTAAATTTGGTAAGTGACTTTATAAAAGAGTGAACAAATTTGAATATTTGAATTAAAAAAATAAAGTTATATATCTTTGTTATGTAAGATAAATCTCCCCTTGTTGAATCTATTGTCGGAAGGAAAGGATTTTAAAAGTGTTTGAAGTATAAAAGGAGTTTTATACAAGTTTGAAATGATCCGAAATTCTAAAAATTATATATATATATATCTGTGTGTGTATATATATATATATATATATATATAAAGGATCTTATGAGGATTTTGGAAAAAGGTTTTGGGAACCTTTGGATTTGGAAAGGCTTTTGATTTTTGGGAAAAATCAATATTGAAATTTAGAAAGCCTAGTTTGAGAATTATCGATTTTGGGATAATCGATTTTGTGTAAAGAAGCTTTGTATGAGATCATACTAAGTGTATGATTTGAAAGATACAATATGTGTATAGTATAAAGTGTTTTGATGATGGCTCTGGGGAAAAAGGCGCTCCTTTGAAATGAACTTCTCAGAAGTGCCAGCGGGTGGTGCTGCCTTGTACCCTGGGGGGGTTCTAAAGTTGATCCTGTGAGGAGTCCGGACAAAACTAGTTCCTGAGGATTATGAGTAGTGTGTACCATAGCGAAAGTCGTGTGTGCCACTGAGAGCCAATAAACTGCGTTTGATTTTATATCAGTAGACTACGACCTATGGTAACATAGAGAAAATCGTGTATGCCGCTGAGAGCCAACATTCTGCATTTGATTTTATATCGGTAGAATGCGACCTATGTAGGAGTGGAAAAGTTTCATTTTGACAGCGAAAATCGTGTGTGCCGCTGAGAGCCAATAGTTACATGGACTTTTGCTGCGATGGCAACATAACCCAGGATGTAACTGGGACCATGGATGGGGGTGATGATTTCCAGAGCGTTCTCACCAAAGATATATCCTCTATTTTCAAAAAACTATTTTCTATATTTTCAATAAAATTATTTTCCAAGTATTTTCACTAGATGTTGACAAATGGATCTACTAAGTTCTTACAGATTTTCAGTCCTACGCCTGATCAACGTATGATCGAATTTCTGTAAGAACAAGGATGGACCTGTTGAGACATCGAGTTATAAAAATATTTTTATAAAAACTATTTTAGTAATATTATATAGATTTTTTTAAAAAAGTGTTTTAAAACGATCAAAGAAAATTTGTATGATTTTAAGTATTAAATAAATTTTGGCTTCGTTCCTTTTCGAGGACAAAAAGAATCAAAGGGGGGAGGAATGTGATAACCCAAATTTTTGGGCATTCTCCAATTTGAAATTAATTGGATTAGATTTGTTAAAATACTCATTTGTAATTTAAACAAGTGAAATTCTATATGTAGAAAACGTATATAAATGGATTTGAACTATAATAAATGCTAAATTTTAAACATTTGTATAGATATGTACATGATAATCTCCTGATAATTATTAAATTTGACTATATTAGTTTAATGTTTTTCTTTTATAAATAGTTTGGAAAATTTTATCTTTTCAAAAGACAAAAATATTTAATTTGTAAACTTTATCTTTCCAAGCAAATAATAATGCGATGAATTCTTTTATATATTATTTAAAATGACCTAAATTATTATTTTCAAACAAATTTAAATATGGATTGATTAAATATATATATGAGTTAATTTTAAATAGAGAATTTGAAATTCAAAGAATAGGCATCTTAAAATAAATAAGATTTAAAATTATATATATGATTTTTTTAGTATAAATTTGTTTTATATTATTCTCTTTAAAAGATTTAATTTATACAAAGAAAGTATTCACTAAATAAAAAAAATTAATATAAAAGTTTTATGAAAAAACATTTAAAGATATAAATAAAGAATATATATATATATAACTAGTATATTGTACAACTATTTATAAGTGTATAATTGAAATTTTATATCATTTACTTTTAAAATTTTATATAGATTAATAAGAGATAAAGTTTAAATATAAACACATAAGACATTAATAAAAGTAAATTGAAAATTTATAATATAAATATATAAGGTTAAAATACACATGTATAAAGGTATTATATAGATCTAAGAAATTAACAAATGCATATAACATATTAAGTGCATCATGATTACAAATGTAAACAATCTATAAAACAACAATGACAAGTGTAAATTTTATAACTAAAAGTGTTAGTTGATCTATTAAAATAAATACAAGTGGCAACCTCATTTCTTTAGGATTTAAAAAAAATCAAAATGAATGAGAAAACCCAGTTTTTATTCCTTCATCTCCAAAATTAGAAATCAGAGGAAGAAAAAAAAATCTGGAAAATGAAATTTCGTGAAGCTAGTAAAGGATGAACTTAGCTTTTAATCAAATTCGTACTCAAATTCAAGATCAATAGCAATTCAAGTAGCAAGTCGATTTCCAGTTCACAATGCAAAATCTTTTCCATGCTTCAAGAATTCTGCTCTCTGTTTAGCAGATTCCGATGAGTAAATCTGAAACTTTTTAAGGCTAAACCACTATTATCTTGTGTATATAACCATGAATGGTAGTAATGACTCGAAGATATCTTGAATGGGTGATAAAGTTGTGTTCCTTACAAGAAGAAAAAAAAGATTGCTGAATGTACAAATGCATGTCTGTGTGTGTGTGTGTGTGTGTGTGTGTGTGTGTGTGTATTTAAGTTCCTGTTTTGTTAACAGGATCAAAATGGAAGTCCTATTCCTTTGTTTTTTTGTAAAACGTCCATTTTACAAAGTTTAATTTGTTTATTCCTAGTGCATGTGAAATTCTTAGGGTAATATTGTGAATAATGTTTATCAGGATGTAATCTGTTGCAGTATAGTTGAATCACTGAATAGACATATATGTGCATATCTGTAAATGAATTAAACTGGCCTCTATTGATTTTAATTAATTAAACCAAGTTCAAATATTCAAATCTCCTTGTACAAATAAGTATTGTGTTGTGATCTTTAATAAGGATTTATTTGTAGTTACCTATTTCAACTCTTCATTTTTTTCTAAAAAGAAAATAATAATAATAATGAAATCTTAAGTTATAATTGACAAGTAGTACTACAGAAGGAAGAAATATAGTGATCATCTAGTTTAAGTTTGAAATCAATCATTAAAATTTCTTGTTTTGATGTCATAACCAGATCCATACTTGAAGAAAATGAATTTTGATAACAAATTCAAACAAAAATAGGAAAAATACTCAGAGCAGATTCAAAAGAAACTACAGCTTTTCAAAGTTGGATTTTTGCTCTGTTCAAACTGTTGTTACAGGTAAGTACTCTAACCTGTTTCCTCTGATTTGACTTGAAGTGCTTGTGAATAACATCACCATTTAAATGTCTAAGTATAAGATTCTTTGGTATTCCCATCTTTGAAACATAAGTTTGTTTGGTGAGTATGTTTTGAGTAAATCCCTGTATGTCATATGGGTGTGTGAATTGCTGTGTGTTTGGAACTTATCTGATTTTGGGTTCCAGGTTCAAGATCAACTCAAATACCATCTGCTCATGATCCAATCTTTGTTAAAACATGTGTCTTGATCATAGTATGATTGTTATACCATAGAATTTAGTTTAAAATTTTTTTCTAAGTTAAAATAAGTTTGTATTTCATTTGGAAAATAAAAACAACAGTGCAACTTTGAAACAAGTTAAGATTTAATTATCATGATTGATGAATTCAGGGTTATAAATCGAATACCTTAACTAAGACATGGTTTTTAAAACCAAAATCATAATTTTTTGTTTAAGGATGAAAGAGCAGTTTAGGTATGTCTAAATTTTGTAGTTTGGGTCTTTTCTGGTGATCTCCGTGGTTAGGGAAGTCGCAGTCACTTTTGAAAGTGGAGGAAGGAACGGAGGGTCTGGGAAAAATATTGGATAGATGATCAATGTACGGTGGCGACTGCGGTTAATTGATGAAGTGGTTAACCCTAGTTTTAGGCATGGCCAAGTTTAGGGGTCACGTGGGCTCCTCTGATGCATCGAGTTCATCGGAACATCGGCAATTTGAAGCTTGGACGTCGGTGAAATGGTGGCTGGATCTCCTGATTTTGTGACTTCCCAGAATTTTGACCCTATTATTATAATAAGTTTTTAATCTAATTTAAATAAAATACAAGATTTTTAATTTATAAATAAATAAGATTTTGGATATTATTAGTTGTATATGTATTATAAAGGAATATAACTTCAAAATATAAAGTAGACTCTTTTAACAATATTCAAAAATTAAATCTGTTTTATTCAATTAAATTAAAAGTTATGTATGAATAACATTTAATATCAAATGTATAAATGCAGATAATAATAACAAGTACAATAACACAATCATATTTATAAATATAAATACATTAATACACATATAAGTTACAAATCAAATATTTGTAATATTTAACTTTAATGAAAAATAAGATTAAGTAGTGTTTCTAAACGACAGTTTTTATAATTAAAATAAACATAAGCTTATATATATCAAACATAAGTACAAACTATAAGTTGAATAAGATAATAAAATAAAAAGCAAAACCATTGTACGTTTATACACCAGACACTAAAACAAGGCCTGCAAGTATCTTTGCAAAGTAAACTAATTTGTCAGCAAAACATTATAAGTGTAAACTTATTTGCAAACATCTTAGTACAAACAAGCCTGTAAACATCTTTGTACAAATGTTTGTGTCAGCAAACATTAATTGTGTGTTAACTTAAATGAAAACACAAACATTCAATTAGCAACATATTGTCATTTCAAGCTATATGAAAATACCTTCCAGCCGAAATACTCAAAACATTTCAGGTTTTAGTACCTTATTACAAATATATAAAAAAATATAAAGCAAATATTATATTATGTTAAAGCTTATTCAAGAAGACACCATTGTTGAAAGTTATATATACGTATTCATCATTTATTTTATTTCATTTAGTTCAGGCATTAAAACTTATAAAGTAAAGCCTGAGAAAAAAAAAAGCAAAGAAGTATAAACAAATTTCATATTATCAAGTTCAAATAAAATTCAGAAGGCAAAAGAAGTTTATTGGAATTCAAATTTGCAAACTGCAGTCTTCTTTGTCCATCAACAACTAGCCTCTGTTTCAGGTTTCAACAGTTTTTGGTGAGTAAACTATTTCTAATCTAACTCTTATTTTGTAGTTTATGAAGATTTTGTTATGTGTATGTCAAAAGTTTTGGATTGCTTGCCAAATACAGGATGTTCTTATAGTTGTTCTTTCTGGTTTCAAGATTTCTGTTGAGTCAAAGAAATTAAAGAATATTTCATACTTTTATATGAAATCATATCCTGTGATTAGTAATTTAACTAAATAAAATTTGTTAAAGCTTCAGATTAAGGTTTGAAGATGTTTTTTTTTATAACTGTAAATTTTAAACACTGAAACTTCAACTTACAGTAAAAAAGTGAATAATAATCAAAAAATTCGAATAGCATAAATTTTAAATTCGAATTCATGTCTTGAAACAACACTCAGTAATATGATTTTTATGACTAGAATTGTATTTTTTAATTAAATGTGCATAGAGCAGTTCATCAGTAAAATATATGTGCTATTTCATGAATTTCAGATAATTCATAATAATTTTTGATGAAATTTTATATGAAGCTAGTATACTGATGGGAGATTAACAGAAAAATGTTAAAAAAATTTATGAATGCAAGATTTTTATGGATTGATTGAAAGTAGGGTTTTGGGTTCTGTAATTTTTGGGTTCGGTTGATTGATGCTTGCGTCGACATGGCGCAACCGAGTGACGAGCGGTTTTGGAGGAGTTAGGAGGTGATGTCGGCTAGCCACGGCCGAAGTCTTGCGTCTCAGGTGATCGTGATCATGTAGACGAGGTGAATTTGTCTACCGTGTTCAAGTTCCTTTTCAACTTTTTAGTTGAATTTTGATTCCGTGAGTTTTGGGTTGAGCTGGGCTTCGTATTCGAGTGAGGGGATGACGAGAGGTTTGTTGGTGCTGTTGGGTGGCGATGGCGCGGTGGTGGACCACCGTGCGCATGCACGGTGGCGGAGAAGTTCGCGTCAGGGTCGACTCGAGAAAATCTCGAGTTTGATCATTCTTTGCTCCGGGTATTTTCTGGGTCGAGTTTGAATACGCGTGTGTGTTATAAGTTTTAACAGTTTATAAAAAAAAACGTTAAGCTTTATAAATAAATAAAAACAGAGGAAGAAGAAAGAGAGGTAGGGAGTGACGCGAGAGAGTTTCTGGATATTACCGAGTTCGACCCGGGTGAGTCACGTTGTTTACTTCGTGTTTTAAGATTCCAGATGTTAGCCTATTTTAATGTTAAGTTAAAGTTAAATAAGTTAGTGTAGATTATGTTATTAGGTGTTGACATAATTGTTTAAGCCCAGATGAACTTTAAATAAGTTGAGTAATTAATTTAAATCAAAGTTAATTATGCATGTAATAAAATGTGATAATTGTAATTTAATAAGTAATTTCAAATTTAATCAAATTAATAATTAACGATTTTAATAATAATCTTGTGTAAACCATTTGTAATTAAGAATTTAATCAATCATTTGAAGTTGGTTAATTAACAAATCATATATAACTGATTAAATAAATAATTAATGATTGAACGATTAAGCAATTAATAATTAATGAATAATTAAACAATTAGTAATAATTAATTGTGTAACTGAGTTTTATAATCAATAATTAAGGTTATTGATTAATAATTACTTACTTAAGCGAATAATTAATAAGTAATTAATGAATTGAAATAAGTTAATTAATTAATAATTAATTAAGCAAGAATAAAATGTAGTTTACTCTTAAATATGCAATTAAGTTTAAACAACTCAAACTTGTTGATATGAATCGATGATTATATTAATTGCCTCTGACGTTATTTATATCCTGTGATGTTCTGTGATATTCTAGATATATCTATGATGATTGTGTGATTTATCTGAGTTAAATTGCTATATGATTTATCTGATGTTATTTATCTGCGTTAAATTGCTAAATGAATTCAATCGTAAAATTTAAACTGTTAAGTTAATTAGACAACTTGGACTTTAAAATGGCGTTTAGATTTCGATGAGACCAGGATCGGGTATCCAATTGATATTCCGAAAACCACATCGATCCAAATTAAACGTTAGGTCGTGTAATCTCAAGTGAAGATCGAGATGGTGTTTTCAGAATGCAAGGGTTATCGTCGTTAACACTGAGGGTGATTCCAAAACGAGTGTAACAAGATAATGCCTTCGGTTTCGTTCGAACCCGGAACGAACTTGTACGGATTGAATGCTTTCAGCACATCGTCAAGCGGACGATGAGCATTCTAAGAAATATGTTCTAAAAAGGTAAACGCAGCCTCAAGCCTCATCAACCGGGAATGGCTAAAACAGGGGATGTGCAGCAAGGTTAGGTGGGTCATGCCCAAGCAGGACGAGGTATACCCCTGTCTAGATGTCCCTTTTTATTCGGCTGTGTGGGCGGTTGGATGTACACCAACTGCGGGGTTATCTTGTTCGAGACTGTTCGGTAAGGAATGGTTCCGGCCTTGTGTTGCAAGGGAGTTAGGGTGGCTCCTCGGTACGGTGATCTAGGCCAAGTACTGTGACGGGCGGTACCCAAGTAGCCCTGCCATTGTATGTGATCCAATTTCCAATAAGCATCGTACGTTTTGATTGTGCCCAACTATGTTGAAATGTGAGATGTAAGCATTTCAGCAATTTCTGTATTTTACTTGAAAACCCTAGACACTATTATAATATCACTGGATTTCCTATGAAATGTTTTGGTTAGCGTAAGGTAAAAACTTACCCGTATTTATGTGTGGGAAGTCTTACGTGATACCTTTCTTTTAAAAGATTTTCAAAGTTAAACAACTTTAACCCGTTTACTCATACCAGACCCATGTCTGACCCGGAGTTTATATTTTGTTTTTCATAAACTCTTGGGTGCTCAAATTTTTGTGAGTAGCCAAGTGATAGGTATTCAGAGTATAGAGTTTTCTGGAGGAGTTGGAGCAGAAGACCAGACGTATGTAGCTATCTATAGTTCCGTTGTGATTGTTAGTTTATGATATTTGAGATGTATGTTCTGACAGATATGTATATGATAGTCATGTTGTATGATATTGTATAACTCTGATGTATATAGCTATGTAATAATTATGTTGATATATTATAATTTATTCCATTTCGCTGTGAGATTCTAATGTTGTTCTTCTTTCTGCCTTTTTCTTTTCTATTTCTATCCCTTTCTTTCTTATTGATGACACGTCTTCCTGGGCGTAGGAAGCCGGGTTGTCACATTTGGTATCAGAGCGCTAGGTTGAGTAAATACCTAGGCTCTTGAGTGGTTTCTTTCTTGAGAGAGCGTATTTGTAATTTTGATATATATAAGCTTATGTTTATTTTAATTATAAAAACTGTCGTTTAGAAACACTACTTAATCTTATTTTTCATTAAAGTTAAATATTACAAATATTTGATTTGTAACTTATATGTGTATTAATGTATTTATATTTATAAATATGATTGTGTTATTATACTTGTTATTATTATCTGCATTTATACATTTGATATTAAATGTCATTCATACATAACTTTTAATTTAATTGAATAAAACAGATTTAATTTTTGAATATTGTTAAAAAAGTCAACTTTATATTTTGAAGTTATATTCCTTTATAATACATATACAACTAATAATATCCAAAATCTTATTTATTTATAAATTAAAAATCGTGTATTTTATTTAAATTAGATTAAACACTTATTATAATAATAGGGTCCAAATTCCGGGATGTCACGGATTTTCTGGTGGCCGGAGGAGTGAGTACGAGGCAAAATTTCATGTGATGTGATGGGTCCATGTTCTGGTTTCAGTTTGGTTTGTACCGCTCGATTTTGTTCTCGAACTTGAAACGATGGGATAGGAGTTTTTATGGTCTGAGGTTGTGGTGGTCGACCTGTGGGGATCGTCAACGTTGATCGGAGTTGGCGGCGTCAACGGTGCATGTGCACAACTGTAGTGTTGGGTCAGTAGTTTGTTTGGGAAGATAGGTACTCGAGTTTCTCGAGTTAGTTGTGTGAGTTGCTCGAAGTCCGGAGAGGAATGACTCGAAGTGATGAAGGAAGGTGTGTGACTCGGGACAGACACGGGGTATTTTTGTGTTTGTCTCGAATTTACTCGAGTTTTGAGTTTTGTTGTTGTAACCTGTTTTCAGGTTCTGTTTTGCTGAATTAAGTCACAAGGCAGAGGTTAACCCTGTTTTCAAAGGCATATGAAATAAGTTTGAACCAAATTTTGAAGTATAGATTCAAATCAAATTTTAACATAATTGAAAAAATTAATTTCTCAATGTAATTTATTAAATAAATGTGATTAGTATAGATAAGAAATTAATTTGTTAAAATTAATTTAAGATTTTTTTTAAAGAAATCATTAATTAATGGCGGTAATTAAGGATTGATTAATTTAAGTCTAAGTAACCAATGAGGTGATTATATTAGTTAATTAATGTAATTAATAAAGAATTTGTGTAGTTAATTTAGTTTATTAATTAATGAATTAAAAGTTAATTACAGTACGGGGATAAGTAAAATTAATTTGAGAAAGGTTAATTACTTAGTATAATTGAACAATAATTAATCAGGGTTGATTAACTCAGATGGATACTTAGCGTATGATTAATTAATTAATTTGTAACTAGTTAATGAATAAGTAAGAAAGATTCTTAGTGATGGAAGAAAATTAATTTGATTGACTAATTTGAGATAATGTGATTAATTAGTCTTTCTTGTGAATGATCGGATTGATTAGATGTCTTAAATTGATCGCTTTCTCTAATATAAATGTTTTGTGATATGGTAGGATTGTGTTGTATGGTAAATTGTTGTGTGGATGTGACATCCTATATTTAAAATTAGATTGTATTTCATCTGAGTAACTTGGGTTAAAATCATATAGGATTCGAAGAGACTGGGTTCGGGTATCGATAAATACCCGAAACCGCTTCGATTCTTTATAGATTGATACGTAAAATCAATAGGCTGGAATGGAACGATTTAAGCTAATTGGACCTTTTAATCTAAGTTTTTGGAACTTGGAAGTTGATAAGTGTTAACTGATTTCTATAATAAATTGTGAATTTGTAAATTGATACGAGTTACCCCGGGTTTTCTGTAAATTTTATGCTGTTGTATTCCGTGATTAGATGGGCTTACTCACGCTGGTTTCCAGCCTGACCCGGGTGTTACTTTGATGTAATGCTCGGGTCAGACCGAGTATTACAGATTTTCAGGTAAGGACGTTTTGGAGCTCAAGAGGCAAGCTAGATGGCAGGAACGTATGGAGCATACCGCTGTATATAGTATAGCTGTCTTGGACATGTTGTTCTAAACTGTCCAGTGTATTGAAACGGTTGTAACTCTGATGCTAAAAATATAATTGTACCGATGATGTTCTTCTTTGTAAAACCATTATTTTTGTTTTATTATATTTTGGTCCGCTACGAATGTGAGGTTTCTGTGACTTGTTTCCGCTTCTTCTTCTTTCTCTTCTCTTCTTTTCCTAAATATTTGAAAGTTTCAGGATCAAAATTTCCGGGTCGTTACAATAGAAGTGGTTTGGTTATCCTAAGGTAAAAATTGTCCATGTTTATTCGCGGTGTAGTCATACCATATACCTTTATTTTTTAAAAGGTTTTTATAGCATTAAATAATAGAAATAATTTGTATTTCTCACACTAGTTTACCAAACTAATTTGGATGTTATTTTCTTACAATGCTCAAGTCAACCTTGTTTATATTTCTAGATTCAGTTTTAGATGCTTTATAGCTCTTAGAGACAAGCTATATGAATTACCTATCATCATATTTATTTCTATTGCAATAGTTTACGTATATATATCAGCAATTGTAAGGCCAAGCTGTGATAACAATCCAAGCTAACTAATTATTTTATATATATAAATTTTCTGTTTGGTAAAGATCTTTTGAGATATTATTATATATAATCATTCCGCATGTGAGATTCCGATGTTCTTTTGTTCTCTTCTTTTTTGTTCGTTTCCTTTTCTTCATTTTATTTTACCCTAAAGTTCTAGCTTTTTGGCACTTGTAGGCTAGCCATGAATACCGTGGAAATATTAGTTTTGACATTTGAGGATCAAAAATGCGGTCGGTAGAATCAAATATGAGTTGAAACTTGTTTAAAGACTTGACCTGTTAGACAAAGGACGAAGCCTAGGTGGCTTGATGATTTTGTTGGTTTGAACATCGAATAAATTGACCTCGATGACATGGTAACACATGCATTGAATTTTGTCTATAATGAGCCTAAAGATTATACAGATGCTATTGCATCAGTCGATAGTTCTAGTTGGTTAGTTGTTATGGGTGAGAAGATTGAATCTTTGTAGAAAAATTATTCTTGGGATTTGGTGCCTCTTCCTATGGTTAAGGGGGCAATTTTATTTAAGTGGAGCTCCAAAATGAAAGATGGAAGCAATGGTGATTTCAGATACAAATCAAAGTTAATAGAAAATGGGCATGATCAGAAGAAGGAGGCAGAATATCATGATATCTTTGCTCTAGTTGTTAGGCGTACATCCATTCGTATTCTTTTGATGCTCATTATGATATGGAACGGGAGCAATTAGATGTGAAAACCGTATTCTCGCACGGTGATCTAAACGAGGAGATTTATTTGCAACAGCCAGAGGGGTTCATTGGTATTAGCAGGTCGATTAAGTTTATAAACTTAACAAATCTTTACATGGACTTAACCAGTCTCCCATACTATGGTACAAATGATTTGATAAGTTTATGCTTTCATAGGGTTATTTTAGAAGCTTCAATGACCAGTGCGTTTATTTTAGGAGGCATGATATATCTTTTGTTACATGTTGATGATATGTTGATTACATCTCATATTATGGTCAGAGTTGCAAAGTTAAAAGGAGAGCTCAACAAAGAGTTTGTATTAAAGATTTGGAAAAAGCACAATGAATTCTAGGTATGGAGATATGTAGAGGTAGGAAGTGGAGAGTGTTGAGACTTACTCATGAGTAATACACCGAAGGTCCTTGTTTGATTTGGTATGGAGAAAGCTAAGCCGGTAGGCAATCCGTTAAGCTTTCATTTCAAGTGGTCGAAAGTATTATCTTCTTCCTCGAATGAAGACAAGAGGCATATGGAAGATATGCCTTATTCTAGTGCAATTGGTAGTCTCATGTATGCGATGGTACATACGAGACTAGATTTGGACCACGTAATGACTCTAATGGGTCGACATATGTTTTATTTGGGCAGAGAACACTGGTAAGAAGTGAAGTGGATACTCAGATATCTTCATGGCACTTCCTTAGTTGGCTTGTTGCTTGGTGGGGTAGATTATGACATCTCTTTGAGAGGTCACTATGATCAGATTATGATGGGGATAGAGACGGATGGAAGTCAGTGTCAACGGACTATGTTTTTATACCTGGCACTGACTTGATTTCATGGAGATCAAAGCTCCAGTCTATAGTAGCTTTGTCGACCAATGAGGCCGAGTTGATATCGATTGTGGAAGCGACTAAGGAGGGATTATGTTTACTTCAATTATTAGATGATCATTCTAATGTGTAGTGGATACCAAAGCTATTTGCAAACAATCTGAGTGCGATTCATCTTGTAGAGAATCAAGCCTATAGTTCTAGTACAAAACAAATTGATTTCATAGGCTTCTTCCTTATGTTTGAGAAAAAAAGAAGCAAATCAAGTTGTTGAAGATGAGTATTATGTATAATCCCTTAGAAATGATAATTAAATCACTTCTCAATGACAAGTTTGAGCATTTCTTAAACTTGATTAGCTTAGTCCCAATTACTTAGTGCCATGGGATGCTGACCTAACAACTCATAGATGATGATTGAATTCATTTGAGAGATATATATGAATATTTTTAGTCAAGGTGGAGTGTTGAAAATATGACTCAAATCTATCAACATATAGAAAAAAGGAAACATATCAATTATAATTGATTGATTGGTCAAATATACAATAAGAAGAAATTAGATATGTGTCCTTTTTATAAAAGGAGATAGAAATCAACATTAAGTCAAAAAAAAAATTAAATCTTAGGAAAATGAAAATGTTTCAAAATTTGTATGAAACTGATTGTGTGCTTTCTTAATTAATTTCATTTCTTCCAAAGACACAGTTTCATTCCACTCCTATTTAAAGAGGCCTAAGCTATTGGAAAAGCACCCTATTCTTTTCAGTAATAATTCCTCTTAAATATTTTTCTGTAGATTTGTAACAGAGCTAAAAAAAATTCTTTAATAAAACACTACCATTTTGTAATTTATCCTTTCTAAATTAGTAAGGCAATAAAGTTGTTCGGTCTTTGTGGACGTAGGTTTTACCTGGAGATTTGACCAGGCAACTAAGTACTTGGCATTAACATACTGTTCGACATTTATGAGTCGTTCAACATCCAGATCGTTCGACATTAGAGAACGCTCGGCATTCAGGAACGCTCGGCATTTTGAAGCATTCGGCATTAGAAGGCGCTCGGCTTCCAGAGTTGTCCGACACATATGATTATTTTGGCACTCAAGTTCGGTCGGCATCTGAGGGACGTTTGGCATGCAAGAGTGTTCGGCATGCGAGAGCGTTCAACATTGAGAGACGTTCGGTATTATATATCGTTCGGTATCCATGGACGTTCGGCATGGCAGAGTCATTCGGCATTCCATACTACTCGGCATCCAAACCTTGTTCGACACAAATACCTCGTTCGGCATTTAGGATATTCGGCATCACTTTGTTCGGCATGAGAATATCGTTCGGCATTTAGGGTATTTGGCATTCAGGTTGCTCGACATCACTTCATTCGGCATGAGAATATCGTTCGGCATTCATGCCTTGCTCGACATTTTGTCGTTCGGCCTCTCTGGATCGGCATACAGAGATCACTCTTTTGGGCTAAGCTACTTAGCTACCTGGCCCATCAGGGAAGTCTAACCGATTTTCGCCTATAAATAGAGAGGCAGGGGCACAGTGAAAGGGACCTTTTTTCGAGAACATCGAGGAGACTCTACCGCATTCAAGACTCATTCAAGACTTAATCCTTTTTGCTTAGCCATTGTATTTGAGTGATTGACATATGAATTGTATCTGTAATCGATTATCGAGAAAAGCAATAAAGATGTACCTCAAAGTGGACGTAGGCAATTACGCCGAACCACTATAAATCTAGTGTCCATACTTTCTGCATTTAAATTTACGTACTGTCCTCTGTTTAAATTTACTTTCTTCGTTAATCTCTCTACACAATCTCTCTTAAAGGTGTTAGTGACCTATTTTGGTGCTAACATTTTGGTGCTTTCACTGAGAATCGAATTCTCAGGACGATAGGATCTACTTTATAGCTAAAGGATTGAAAAATCCCCCGAAGGAGATCCAAATCATTCAAAAGACATCTGTTGATTCTACTCAGAGTTACAACCAACAACTCTACCATGGGGAGACCATGAACTAGATCGGCCCCTCACAACGTAGATGTCCATGAGACTGCTAGTTTGCAATAAGCTAGTCCTAGCAACCAGCAAGCAATTCATGGCGCAGGGCCATCCACTTAGAACCAAGCGGAGGTCGTTTCCCGAACAGAGTTCAATGACTTGATAAGAGAACTCAGGGAAAGTACAAGGCAACTGGCTGAGCAGATTCAAGCCAACACTAATCTCATGACTCAGCTTTCCCAGCAGCAGCATCAGAATGCTGGAAGTAGTCCTGCTCCTTATTCTAAATCTGATAGCTCGACCTCAGCTGATGAACCTCCTAGGCGTAGACGCCGTAGGGATGAGGCTGCACAAGCAGGTGCCACTAATCGATCTGCTAAGGATCAAGCACATGGTGAGACCGAATGCCCGGATCACCAAGACCCAAATCAAGTGGGACATCAACCCGCACTGTCCCGTGGATCGGAACCCAACCTCCCACCCTCCATACAAACTCCGAATTTATCAGACATGGTCAGGAAATTGATGAGAGAGAACCAAGGCCTGGTCAACAAAGATTGAGGAGTGTCCAGGAGTCATACACCTTTCACAGATGTTATCTTACAGGCTGAGTACCCTAAGAAATTCAATATGCCGACTATCCCAGCCTATGAAGGGAAGACTGACCCTGGGCCATACGTGATGAGGTACGAATGGATGATGGATTCGGCAAGGGAAAATGACGCAACTAAGTGTAGGTGTTTCCCAATCACTCTGTCCGAAATCGCCACTATGTGGTTTACTCGGCTCCCTCCGTGATCTATATCCAGCTTCGACGAGTTAGCGAAGAAATTTGTTAAACAATTCAGGATACATGCTACCCGTCAAAAGGACATAATGTCATTATCAAGCGTAATCCAGGCTCCAGGAGAGACTTTGAAAGCATACTTACAGAGTTTTCATGTTGCCGCCACTGAAGATAGAAATCCTAACGACCATGCAATTTTGATGGCGGTAATGCGAGGTGTAGATCCAGACTCGAAGTTTGGAGATTGGTTGGCGGGAAAGCCCCCAGCTACATTGGAACGATTGTATTCCAAAGCTCATCAGTTCATACGGAGGGAGGAGGCTCGATGGACGAGACGAGATAAGGCATCAGGGTCTTTTCAGGAGAATGTGAAAAGTAACATCGCCGTGAAGCAGTCGGACGATAGTTCGGGAAAAGTTCAAGTCAACGTCCAGAACAAGCCTGGGCAGTCCAAAGGATCCGGAGGTGGGAATCCCGAAAAGAAAAGAGAAGCAGGGAAATGGAATCCAAGGATTCCGACCTACAATGAATACACCCCGCTGAATACTTCTCTTGAAAACATTTATCTATCTACCTGTAACACCTTTGAATACAGAAAGCCACGCCCAAAGGAGTCCACTGAAGAACAGAAACGGACAGGGAAGTACTGTCGCTTCTATGAGACCCATGGCACAATACAAAGGAGTGCAGGCACCCCCATGACGCCATAGAAAAGTTGATCAGACAGAAAAGATTGCAGGAATTTGTCAAAAACCCGCAAGATGGAAGTCAAGGAACGTCAGCCCCCAGATGCGGGCCGGCTCAATGCCAACCAGAACATCCTGCTCGGACTATGGGTAGATTGATCATAAACAATATTTTCGAAGGACCTCATCCTGCAGACAAGAATTGGCAGGAGATGGAACGATATGTTGCCTCCTTGAAGCATGCATATTATGAATGTTGTTTGAATGTGGAAGATGGAGCCTCCGCAAAACAACAACGCGTGATGACTGACGATATAGTGTTTAGGAGTCGAGACGCGGACAAGGTGGAGGCTCCTACTATCGACCTGATGGTTATATCTGCAACAATCGGGACATCTTAGGTCAAAAAAATCTTGATTGATTATGGAAGCTCTGTCAACATCATCTTCAAGAAGGCTTATGACCAAATGGAGATGGAAATGAAAGAGTTGAAACCATGCAAAGCTCGTATCCACGGCTTTAACGGTGCTACAACCGACGCGATGGGGAATATAGAGCTACCAGTTGAACTGAGGGAAGGTGAGCGTAGGAGAGTGCGAGTCCTACCATTCATGGTAATGGATGTCGACTCTCCATACAATGTCTTTTTGGGTCGTCTAGCCTTGGCAAAATTTAGGGCTGCTTTGGCCCTACAGTGTTTGACATTAAAATTTCCAACGGACAAAGGAGTCGGTGTTGTACATGGCGATCAGGCGACCGGTCGCGCGTGTTATGTGGCGGAACTGAGAGAAGCTCAACGGTGACAGAAGGGAAAGGTTGTGGACAACTCTGTCCACATCCTAAAGACTGATGATTGACAAGTGGTGCCCGAGCCCTGGCTCGGGCAGCATTCTCGGATCCTTAGAGACATAGATCCAAGAAACGATGATGGGGAACCCAGGGAAACAAATGCCGCACCGGCTGAGCTGACGATCCACATCCCAGTCAGCCAAGATGACCCATCACTATTTCTTAAGATTGGATCGTAACTCGACCCTTCAGTGGATGAGGATCTTACTTATTTCCTCCGGGCGAACCTGGACGTTTTTGCTTGGACACACTCTGGTATGTGCGGGATTTCCCCAATAATTGCGAGTCATATGTTGAACATAGACTCGAAACACGTTCCCGTAAAAAAGGAAAGGTGAGGTATGGACCCGGAGAGGTCTGCGGCTCTCAGAGAGGTGGTGAACAAACTTAAAGCCAATGGGTTCGTCCGTGACGCCCTCTATCCTGAATAGGTATCTAATGCAGAGCTAGTGAAGAAGGCAAATGGAAAGTGTAAAACTTGTGTTGATTACTCCGATCTGGATAAAGCATGCCTGAAGGATAGTTTCCCTTTACCTAGAATCGAACAGCTCGTCGACTCTACCGCCAGACACGAATTATTGTCATTTATGGATGCGTACTCAGGATACAATCAGATCCCGATGCACATACCATACCAAGAGCACACCAGTTTTGTCACAAATATGGGGCGATATTGCTATGTAGTAATGCCTTTTGGATTGAAAAAACGGGAGAAACTTATCAGCTTCTGGTGAATCGAATGTTTAAGGACCAGATCGGTAAGATGATGGAAGTTTATGTGGATGACATGCTCATGAAGTCGTGACAGTCAAACAACCACATCCAACACTTAGCAGAAATGTTTGATATACTCATACAATACGGTATGATGATCAACCCCTTGAAGTGCTCTTTTGGCGTGGCATCAGGAAAGTTCATGGGTTTCATTGTGAATGCACGTGGAATTGAAGCTAACCCGGAAAAGATTTAGGCTATTCGGGACATACAAGTGCCCAGAACTATAAGGCAAGTACGAAGCTTGAACGGAAAGGTGGCAGCGCTGAGCCGATTCATATCCAGAGCCACGAATAAGTGCATTCCTTTCTTTGATGTGATAAAGAAGGGAAAAAGGAATTTCAAGGGGACATTTGATTGTAAGGAAGCATTCCGAGCTCTGATAAGACATTTAGAGAGCCCCCTAGTGCTATTGAAACCAATAGACCATGAAATGTTGTATGTGTACTTGGCAGTATCCCAACATGCTATCAGTACGGCTTTGGTTCGTGAGGAGGACCGAGATCAAAAGCCAATTTACTATGTTAGTAAACGTTTGACGGGGGCAGAAAGAAACTATCCCAAGATCGAGAAATTAGCCTATTGCTTGGTGATTGCATCACGCAAGCTTCGCCCATATTTTTAGGCACACCCAATCATTGTTCACACTGATAAACCCTTATGTCAGATACTCCATTGACCAAAAACTTCTAGAACAATGTTAAAATGGAATATCGATCTCAGTCAGTTCGATATTACTTACCTACCGCGAAAGGCCATACAGGGACAAGCGCTAGCGGATTTCATCCCTGAATTCACCACGACAGACAAATCAAACGGTCGCAGTGTCATATCTCCCATCCGATGGAAGATGTACACCGATGGGGCATCTAACGACCATTGTTCGGGGGTTGGCATAATTCTTATAACTCCTGAGAACCGATCGGTTTTCTATGCTTTGAAGCTCGAATTCACAGCAACGAATAACGAGGCCGAGTATGAAGCATTGATTGTCGGCTTAGGACTCGTCAAAGAACTGGTAATAAGATCGGTTGAAATTTTTTGCAACTCGCAACTGGTGGTGTATCAAGTGCTTGGAGGCTACAAACAAGGGTCAGAGACTTGCCCCATATTTGGCCCAAGTTCAGGAGCTGCTAGCGAATCTCAAGTATTATGATATTTCACATGTTCCGCGTAAACAAAATAGAGCAGCTGATTCGTTGGTAAAATTCGCAAGCATTGGTGTTGCGCAACAGATGGGGTTGTTTCCCGTTGAAACCTTGCATGTTCCAAGCATAAATATGATTGAGGTAGATTTCATGTTAGAAATAGAAATCGAAAAGGAGTCATGGATGACCCCATTCAAGCAGTATTTGTTGCACAGGGCCGTGACCGAAAGAAGGAGCGAAAGACGATAAGTCATTTGTAAGGCTTTTCGTTACGTAATGTAGGATGGAATATTGTATCGGAGGGGATTCTCGACCCCATTGCTCCGGTGCATTTCCCGTGATGAGATAAAACGAGTCCTGACGGAAGTCTATGAAGGTGAATGTGACTACCATACAGGGGGCAGATGTTAGCAATGAAAATCCTCCGCTATGGATACTATTGGCCAACTGTAAATCGAGATGCCACAGACTACGTTAGAAGATGTGACAAATGCCAGAAGTATGCGAAAATCCCAAGAGCTCCGCCGATGGAACTCACACAAATGTATAGTCCTTGGCCATTTGCAATGTGGGGGATTGATACAGTCGGTTCCTTACCCATATCCAAAGGTGGTGCAAAATACGTGATTGTTGCGGTCGATTACTTTACCAAGTGGGCAGAAGCAGAGCCTTTGCCCACTATCACCACCAAAAAAGTCATTAATTTCGTTGTACGAAATATCATATGCCTCTTTGGCCTGCCACGAACCATCGTTACAGACAATGGAACTCAGTTTGAAAGCAAAGAGTTCAGGGAATTTTTCGAAAAATATGGTATTGGGAAAAGTCTGCAGCAGTTGCTCCTCCAAAAGCTAATGGACAAGTGGAGGCTGTAAACAAGATAATCAAATCCATATTGAAAAAACGTTTTGAAAAGGCTAGAGGCAAGTGGGTGGATGAGCTTCCGATGACACTTTGGGCTTACAGAACCACCCACAAGTCCGCGACTGGCCACACTCCATTTGCATTAGCATATGGCATGGAAGCTGTCATACGCGCGGAACTTGAAGTCCCATCACATCAGGTAACTTAATATGACCCTGAGTCAAATCAAGACCTCTTGCCGGAATCATTGGAATTCATTGATGAAAAATGTGAAGAAGCTAATTTAAGAGCGACCGCGTATAGGCACCGAATTGCTCGATATTATAATGAAAAAGTCCGACCTAGAATCTTTGGCATGGATGATCTTGTTTTGAAACGATTTTTCCCACTTCCATCACACATGATTCCCGCATGGGAAGGTCCATACGTCATGAACGGAAGCTTGGAGAAGGAACTTTCATGCCAGCGACCGTCGATGGTGCGACACTCCCCCGGGCATGGAATGGTGAACATTTGAGGTATTATTACACTTAGTTCATTTCTATCATATTTTAGTTGCATTTATTTCCAGCAAGTTTTTATTCCTAGCTTACGGCATGTAGAAAGACAATTTAGCTTATTTGCATCAATAAAGGCTTGAAGCCATTTCTTTTTCCCACGAATTGTCGATGTTTCTGTGTATGATAATGCTATAACAAATGACTAAGAGATACATTACTCTGTCTGATGTATGAAAGCGTATAAAGGATTCAAAATCTCCAAGTCCCAGGAATCCGGACTAAAGTACTCTAAATCCCCAGAGTGCGGACTCGAGTACAAACGACTCAAAAACTCCAAGTCCCGGAGTGCGGATTGGAGTACTCTAAGTCCCCGGAGTGCAGACTTGAGTATAAACGATTCCAAATCTCAAAGTCCCCGGAGTGCGGATTCGAGTATAAACGATTCAAAATCTCCAAGTCCCCGGAGTGCGGACTAGAGTACTCTAAGTCCCTAGAGTGTGGACTCGAGTATAAATGATTCAAAATCTCCAAGTCCCTGGAGTGCAGACTGGAGTACTCTAAGTCCCCAGAGTACGAACTCGAGTATAAACGATTCAAAATCTCCAAGTCCCCGATGTGCGGACTGGAGTACTCTAAGTCCCCAGAGTGTGGACTCGAGTATAAATGACTCAAAATCTCCAAGTCCTCGGAGTGCGGACTGGAGTACTCTAAGTCCTCAAAGTGCAGACTCAAGTATAAACGATTCAAAATATCCAACTCCACGGAGTGCGGACTGGAGTACTCTAAGTCCCTAGAGTGCGGACTCGAGTATAAACGATTTGAAATCTCCAAGTCCCCGGAGTGCGGACTGGAGTACTCTAAGCCCCCAGAGTGCGGACTTGAGTATAAACGATTCAAAATCTCCAAGTCTACGGAGCGCGGACTGAAGTACTCTAAGTCCCCAGAGTGTGGACTCAAATATAAATGACTCAAAATCTCCAAGTCTTCGGAGTGCAGACTGGAGTACTCTAAGCCCCAGAATACGGACTCGATATAAATGACTCAAAATCTCAAGTCCCCGGAGTGCGGACTGGAGCACTCTAAGTCCCCAGAGTGCGGGCTCAAGTATAAACGAATTAAAACCTCCAAGTCTCCGGAGTGCAGACAGGAGCACTCTAAGTCCCCAGAAGAACGGACCAGAATATAAGCGATTTAAATGCCCAAATCCCCTAAGGGCGGACTGGATACAATTGACTTAAAGTCATCGTGCCCTTGGCGTACGGATTGGAAAATATTCAAAGTCCCCGAAGTTTGGGATAAAAGAATGTGCAATATCAAAAGATTATCAACTTATTTGAAGATGAATCAAGAAGTTTATGTTACTCGCAATAGCTTAGGTTCTGACCATGATTATACAGAAAACCGAACAATAGAAGTCTTCTGAAAGGAAAAAAGAACTAAGATTTATTCATCAAGATTAAGTTTCTACTACAACTGCTCCGACGCTCGAAGTCAAAAGTTTATTTACATAACCTACGAAAATAAAAATAATTACATAATCTGAACTAGTTCTTGTTGAACGAAAGCGAAGACTACTTCTTTGACTTCTTCGACTTTTTGCCTGATAACTCCTCCCCGGTACGTTTACCCTTGATAGCTTTCTCTGACGAGGAAGTGACAGCTGAAGAAGTACAAGGAACATCCATGGGTTTGGACCCGCCTGGGAGAATAACCTTTAACGGCTTGTTCAAAGGACCGTCCGGGTCCACAGCTTGAGGTGCAACCTTGATCTTGACCGTCTTTTCCTTCTCTTTATCAAGCTGCTCCTTCATGCTTAGTTTTGATGTGTGCTCGGAGACGCCTGTAATTTCGACTTCATAACTCCCATCGATGGGAAAGGAAGTCTCAGATTTGTCCACATCAAGCGCTTCGATCACCTGAGCATCGGGATCGGGAGCCTCTCCTGTATGGGTGGCTTCACACGTTTTTTCCCTCACCTCCTTGGCAACATTGCTCCTCGAAGTGGGCTCAAGATCATAACGGCCTACATGAAATCACGAAAAGCAAGTATTAGAATGCGATAGCTTCTGGTGAAAATCGAAAACTCTTGGAATGTTAAAGCAAAAGAGTTGCCTACCAGGTTCCGGCTGGCTCTCAACCGTAAGGGGGTCCCACCCTCTAGATTGGGGGACAAAACGTGAAAGCTAAGGTCGGGGTCCTCCGGGTCATAATCAAAGTGCTCTTCGACTTTCGTGTTGAACACTTTGGCTAATTCCTTGTAGATTGAGAGTGATTGAGGGGAGAAAGAGATTAATTTCTGGCCATTGAATGCTATGGGTGGCGGCTGCAGTTTTGGAAACCCTAGGGTTATAATTTTGTGAAAAAAATGAATGTTAGGGGCTTTTATAGAAAATTCGCGCGACACTATTCATCCCGGATTTTCCGAACTCCAAACGAAGCGTGCCGGTTGGCGTTTCTAAGGTTTACCCCACGTTCCGAACACAATGGAACGTGTTTCGGGAGCTAATTCGGATATCTGTGCGAGTTATGGCAATAAACGTTCAATTTAAATTAAACTGATTTAAACGATTTTCTAGGCGTTTTAATTTGTACCGGACAAACGGTAAATCCAATTGACATGAAATTTGAAACCTTAAAATAATATCACATTACGGATCCGATGAAACTGGTTTCGTCGAAATCCGAGACTTTCTGAAAAATGGCTATTTTAACTAGTCGATTAAATATTAAAATATTCAATTTTCACAAATTAACTTTTAATTTGATTTTAAAAGTTCTAAAATATCGTTCTAACTTCAATATGGTAAAACAAAATTTTACAAATCATTTTCAATCATATTTAACTCAATTTTCAATTATTTCCATAATTTAACATATTAAATTATTGATTTAATTATTCAATTAAATCCAATTATTCGAAATAAAATTTATTCGACTTATAAATTCACTTATTAATATTTAAAATTAATTAAATATTCAAATTTTAATTACTAAAAATCCTGGGTCGTTACAATCTTCGCCCCTTAAAAGAATTTCGTCCTCGAAATTATCAAGTAAGAAAAGTTACAGAATCTATTAACTTTCCAAATTCATAGCCAAACTTCTTATAATACTTTACTAAGTTTTCAAATCATACTTAGTTATCTTTTCAAAAATAACTACTATTGTTTAACTTTCAACTCCAAATCAAAGTTAAAGTTTTCAAAATTTTCCAAATTTTCTCAAATTTTTCTAACGCCTTAAATTTTCGGAAAAATTCGCCATAGTCTCCTTTGCGCGGCTCGATCCGAAAAAAAAATGACAGTATATATATCACAAATATACATCTCATCAAGTAATGAGGCATCCCAAAGGGAAAAAAGTATAAAAGTACGGTATTTAATCCGAGATATGTACCTTATATTTTATTAGCAAGCATATACGGCTAATATAGCGCGAAAGCGAGCTCCAAATGCGAAGCAAACGCGATCCGCACCTACTAAACACTCAACAAACAACATGAGAACATGCATATATGAAAATAGTATCTATATACAACATATAGCAACATAATAACTATGTATGTCAACATAGCAAATGTAGTAAAAGCAACAAATGCAAACATATTCAACCATCAACCAACTAGCATTCATAGCCAATAAATATTCATTCATATTCTCATTAATGTTCAATGAACTGGGTTCTCGATTTAAATCACATTTGATTTATTACAGTGGATGTTCTTACTAACATTCATTTTCAATTAGTTTATATTCACTAATTCATATTCAAGTTGGTTCACTTCCAATCAAATTCAATTCTATTTAAGATTCACTTAACTTCCAATTGAATTCCAATTACTTTAGCTTCCAATTTCATTAACTCAATTTCATTAACACTTAATGAATTATATACAATCAATCAACTAACAACCATATAACAATCAATGTATATCAATTACAACCAAATTCCTTTGCTTACAATTGGTTTAATTAATTGATTTTTATTCAACTATTGAACTTTCAATAACATTACATTTTAATGAATTAACACTTATATCCATTATTTCATATCAATTTTATTCACATCTCTTAAGTTATACTTTTTTTTTATATACATCACTTGTTTTTACTTAACTTAAATTCCCACTTATAAATCAATTCAGCTTCCAAATTCTAAAGTAAATTTCCATTTAACTTTAAATTCATTTTTATTTACAACTCATATTCATAAATATATTCATATAGTTTCACTTCTTATATATATAAGTTTATTTCACAATTGTAAATCACTTTAATTATAATTCAATTCTTATAATTCTTTTGCTTATACAATTATTCTTTTATTTAGATTATTCAAACAACTAAACAATCAACTTATATACACTTTAATAATTCTGAAAAATTATTTCTTTATATATAAAATATAATCAAGGTAAAATTATTTCATTTACCCAATTTAAAAACAATATTATGTCGAATTGTTCTATTCAAATGTTTATAAACCCTTCGGCATAGTTGTCGAGACCGTGCTGACGAAGGTTCATATGCCACTCAATAAACCAATCATCACAATATAAAACAATTTTATATATTCACTAACAAATACGCTCTCATAGCTATTATTACACTCAAACTCATTCTAGAGTACTACTGACTCTATCTCTAATGAGTAATACCCAACAGAACCATGGTTGTCGCTTAACCATATGCTCTGATACCAAATGTAACGTCCCGGAAATTTTCGACTTTCGAAAATTCAACATCGATACTCACTTTATCGACTGCCGAGAAATCGAAGGCCGGAAACCCGAAATGTTATGGTTTAATAAAAAGAAAGAGAGATAAGGAGAGAGAAAAAGATAGAAAATAGAACGGAACAGAAAAACAACTGAACAGCATCAGAATCTCACAATCGCAGCGGAACAATATATAATACATAAATGAAAAATCTTTAAACAAAGAACTATATCAGTTATTACATTACATCACATTACATTTCATTACATCAGAGTGTACAACATCAAACAATATCAAACAATGCAGCGGAAAAAGAAATACTATATACTAATAATACGCCATGCCATCCAGCTTGCCTCCAGCAATTCCAGAATATCCTGATAAACCTTAACTCTTGACTGCCCGTGTGAAAATTGGTGGGCACCCAAAGTTTAGGAAGGAAAACAATAAACTCCAAGTCAGTCGTGTGACTGGTGTGGGAACTCAAAACAGTTTATTTATCTTTAAAATCAAAATAGAGGAATATTTTTAAAGTCAATTCGCAATGCTTTTAAAAATGAGACTACCATAAGGCCTCCCGCACACACACACAATGCAAACGCAGAATCGGAGGAGATTTCTCCTTATTATAGTCAAAGATGCTTGATACGCATTTAAAAAAACATTTGATATTATTACTAGTGCATAATATAGAGAAAAATTCATTTCGAAAATAAAGATATAAATCTTAGCCAACATACGACCATTATCGTATGCCTAATATAGCTACCATCTAAACAGTGGTGACCACCGTAAGTAAATGGCAGGTTCTACAACTAATACCGTACAGGGTTTCGTATTGGGAATTGGATTTCCAACAAATGATCAGGCCAAGGAACTTCCCATTGCCACATGAGAATGCCTCTGGAAGGACATCCCCGAGAACCAAACCGGATCTCTACCAACACAAGGCCGGGTTACCCCTAACTGAGTAACAACTGACCGAATATGCCATCCCCCGGTCCTTTGGGACCTTTCACCGAGCGCTCGCAATCAATTCACACAATCATAAAGTGTTTTCAACATGAGTAAGTATCTGGGCTCCATACCATGATACCACCCTTTTCCAGAAGGAAATGCACATACCCTAAAGGGCGCTACCCCTCATAACCTTGCCGCATCTTTCCTGTTTTGACCATTCCCGAGGTGTGAGGCTCGACGAAGTCACGTCCACAAAAACATACTTTATACAAAAGCCATGCTTTGGGTCAACAAATGATCATAGAAATGATCACCAGGATAGACGATCAAATAAATGATCCTATCGCAAATAATCAACACAATGATCATTTCACAGCAACACTCAGCATGTCACATTACCAAATTGGGAATATATCGCTGATAACCTTCAACTACATAACCTCTGAGCTCGTACGTCTCAGAGAAGGGTGTTAAGGTAAAAGAATAAATTCTCCGCCACCAACCGGAATATATTTGAAAGAAATCAGCTTTATATCTCAACTTGTAACGTCAGACATACAATCCATACAAGTCTGTTCCGGGCTCGAACAGAACCGAAGGCACTTACAAAGAAGTCCTTGCAATCCGGATATCCACAATCCTGATCGGATTTCCCATCACTTAGGAAGTCTCTATACGTTGCAACTCAGTGCAAAGACAATCGATGGGTCATCCTATCGCTCTCACAAATATCCGGTCTTCAACACCGGTCATCAATGCTATCCATTACGTCGTATCACTATTCGGAATGGGTAATCCGAATAACGAGCGTAATAATTTAAAAATAAGTGTAGCATTCAAATTCAGCAAATCCTAACAAATACCTTTCAAAGGTAAATATCGATAGTCGGTTATTGAACTATCAATGGATATGCACAACATCACCAGATTCCAAATAATTTTCCAAATTATTTATTTCCCAAAAATATCTTTACCAGATATATAATTTCAATACCTCAAAAACAAATCAATATTTATTTTTAAACAAATTCCACTTTCTTTTATAAATTCCATAGTGAATTTATATTTCACAATATCCATGCATATACGATTTCAATTATTCATTTCAATTTATCTTCAAAAAGATAAATTCTCATAATATTCAATGAAATATTGGAAAACATTTCCATACTTATTTATTCATAAGTAATTCACAAATTTTATTTATTTTCAACCTTTGGAAAATATTCAATATACTTAAATCGAGATTGAGTATATATTTCATTCTTTAAGGAAATCATTCTCTTAAATATATTTATTTGGGCCAAAACGAATGTTGCGTAAAACATCGTTACGACAACCCAAAATCACTAGTATAGGGATTCGAAATTAAAATAGATATATAAATCCCAATACTATACAAAACTTTTCCTTTCGAAAATCATTTACTATAACAATAGTGCTATAGTCCACCATTTCCTTTTATTTCTCGAAAACGTCTATTTCAACAATGAATGTTGAAATCTACGGTTTCGAATCTCAACACATTTTAAAACATCGTTAACATTGTTTTAATTCTATTTAAAACATCACATTCAAAACAATTTCTTTAACATATTATTCACTATTCAAAAACGTGAATATACTTCATTAACCAATTTCATCATTTCTATACATTTTTATTTCAAAAGTTTATTCACAGTCAAAAACGTGAATATAACTCCATTAATAGGTTTCAACAATTTACTTATCAAAATAAGTTGTTTGCGAATTTATAAAACAACGTTTATAAATTCCATTTCTATTTATTTTGTAACTACTTCCTTTTTATAAATCTCCTTTATTAACATATTCACTTTATAACTCAATTATAAACCAAAGATTCATATTATAAGTTAAACACTTATAATTTATTTGTTTACTGCATCGTTCCTTTAAACTTCATAATTATAAATCTTATAACTTATAAGATTCGTTTATTTACCCAAATATATTCTTTAATAACTTCACGAAATTTATAAATCTTATTATTTATAAATTTCACTTATAACTTCACCATTTATAATTTTATAAATTTCATTCATTTATGCAATCCATTTTCACTTCATTCAAACACTTATAAAAACTCGTTTTATAATTCAAATATTTTCATTTATAAATATCAATTTATATATCCTTTATAAAATCAATTTATATTATTCTTTTAAAACATTTTTAATCTCCTTTATAATTTCATCATTTTGATTCATAAAATAATTAAATTTTATAAATCCTATATTTTCAACTCTTTATAATAATTTCAAAAATCCCGATTAAACTATTTTATAAAATCATTAGCCTCATATTTTCAAAAATCAACTTTTAACTATATTTCTCAAAAATATAATATTTATAACACTAAAAATTATATCGTTTATTTATTTAAAATGAATCAATTTCCAAACATATAGTATATTTTCAAAAATCACTTTAAAAATCATTTTAAAATTCCAAAATTTGGTCCAATGATGCTACACACCAAATAGTCAATTACGACAACAACGATATCATATATCGATATGATAATCCATCAAATATCAAAATATCCATAATCAAATAAATACTGTTGAGGAATCCAGTTGGATCCCTCCAACCTGTTTTCCTGCATCCACAAACATTAGCACAATACCAATTCCGCTCCAGTACAGAATTATCGCGGTATATGGGATTTAAAATATTATCCGCTTAATAGACGGCGCAATAGGGTCTCATCCGCTATACAAATGCGGGAAATCAATAACTCCAATATATACATATGCCAATATATATATATATTGCTATTAGATATAATACCAATTTCACTGTTTATGAAATATTCGCGGTATATGTTTTTAATAAATAACATCCGCTTACTAACGACGCATAATGTCTATTTTAACAATCAATAGATAACAATCATCATTCAAACATGCATTCAAGTATTTTAAATCTAACTATTTAAAATTAAAATCGAAACTGATTCGATTGAGTGAGAAGTTCTCACCTTGATTTCAATTTCGTTTTTAGCGATTTATTTCGAATAAAATTAGACGGACGTTTAATTTTACCCGAAATTCTCACTAACTCCAAACGACTCCAATCCAATTCCATAGCGTAGTACTCGTCCATACGATTCCAACGCAACTGGTTTCGCGCGTTTTCGACCTCGTATGAAAAAGATATGCAATTTTAAAGTTACACGAATTTTTTATATAATAATTACAACATTTTCTTTTAAATTTTAACCTAAATCAATTCAGAGTCGTAGGATCTCCTGCCCAACAACATCAGGCCGCTCCTTGCTCATCTTCATCTTCACGTACGCAACATCTTCAGGCCGTGCAAAAGAAACCCATCTCTCAAGAACTAGGGTTAAATTACACTCCTTCTACAAGCAATTTGAACACGATCAGGTAGCGTCATATTGAAGCTTGTCTCGAGAGCTACCCTCGGCTGCAAGCATAGAGAGCTCGGCCCCCCATAGCTCCTCGATTCACGTGCACAACAGTAGGACGTCGGTCCCCTGTATCTCCCTCCACGTCGCTCCAATTCCGATCAACTCCGTATGGATCGAAAGCTCTCTTCATGCTCTTCGACTTTCGTGTTGAACACTTTGGCTAATTCCTTGTAGATTGAGAGTGATTGAGGGGAGAAAGAGATTAATTTCTGGCCATTGAATGCTATGGGTGGCGGCTGCAGTTTTGGAAACCCTAGGGTTATAATTTTGTGAAAAAAATGAATGTTAGCGGCTTTTATAGAAAATTCGCGCGACACTATTCATCCCGAATTTTCCGAACTCCAAACGAAGCGTGCCGGTTGGCGTTTCTAAGGTTTACCCCACGTTCCGAACACAATGGAACGTGTTTCGGGAGCTAATTCGGACATCTGTGCGAGTTATGGCAATAAACATTCAATTTAAATTAAACCGATTTAAACGATTTTCTAGGCGTTTTAATTTGTACCGGACACACGGTAAATCCAATTGACACGAAATTTGAAACCTTACAATAATATCACATTACGGATCCGATGAAACTAGTTTCGTCAAAATCCGAGACTTTTTGAAAAATGGCTATTTTAACTAGTCGATTAAATATTAAAATATTCAATTTTCAGAAATTAACTTTTAATTTGATTTTAAAAGTTCTAAAATATCGTTCTAACTTCAATATGATAAAATAAAATTTTACAAATCATTTTCAATCATATTTAACTCAATTTTCAATTATTTCCATAATTTAACATATTAAATTATTGATTTAATTATTCAATTAAATCCAATTATTCGAAATAAAATTTATTCGACTTATAAATTCACTTATTAATATTTAAAATTAATTAAATATTCAAATTTTAATTACTAAAAATCCTGGGTCGTTACACCTCGCCCATAAAAGTTAAGTCCCGGTGCATGAGAACGCGGGCATTGAATTAGGCAATAAGCGGGTCGAACATGGTTTTGACTTCTTCTCTACCTTCTTCCTTGGTCGCCTCAAGACGGGAGTCAATTTCCGCAGATGCTATCGTTTTTCCCTCTTCGCAGGCTTCTTTCTTCAGTGCCCCAACTTTAGAAAGCTCGCCCTCAAGTGTCGCCTTTAGGAGTCGCGTTGCAACAATCTGGTTGCAATACCGTTGTGACTCTTCTTGGGTAGCAATCTTTTCCTCTTGTTCTTTGTGGAGTCGCTCCTCAAGTTCTTTGACTCGGAGACAGAATGCATCCCTCTCTTTTTGCACCGAGTCTTTCTCCAAAGCTAAAGCCATACATCGTTGTACCGCCTCGTCGATTTATTTTTTGTGAGTTGATTCCAAACGAGTTACAGCTTCGGCGGTATCCTTGGCACTCTGCTGGGCGGCCTCAAGTTGAGATTTGTAAGACGCAATCTCTTTCTCCTGAGCTTTGATAATGTCTTGTCATGAATAGCCTCAAGCTTCAGGCGATCAATCTCATGTTGGCGTTCTATGGAGACTTCCGACACTTTCTTTGCGAGATGAGCGAACGCGTCATGTTGAACATAGAAGTCATTGGTATAGGCGATAGCACTCTGCTTCACATCTCTAGGTATATGGTGGATCGCCGGGAGGAACTTCAGACCATTAAAGCAGATCTTTGGAAATTTAATTTTAAGCTCGGCCAGTAACTCCGATACTGTTGGATCTGTTGTGGGAACAGGAGGAGACGGCTTTGAAAGTTCAGCTCTCCTGTGAGGATCCTGGGATTGTCGTGTGGAAGAGGAATCGGAGTGTTGATCTCGGGGGACATAAGATTGCGACCCCTTATAGCCGTGCTTATCTTTGCTTTGTTCCGAGTGAGAAGAGGGATGTTGGTGGTACTTGGACTGATAATATGTTTTCTTCCGAGATGATGAGTCCCGGGAATGGTAATCCTTATCGCCATCACCGTCTCTATCCCGACGTCTTCCGGAGCCTGAGTCCTGTCCAGAGTGATGGAAGATAGACGACCCATGGAGATGATCGATTCCGTGTGTACGCCCCATGTCACCTACATAAAATTTAAAAAACAACGAATTAGTAAAGAGTAGTATGACGATGGAAATTTAAGTGCAAGGTGAAGTGCATGTGTTTGTGTGTGTCCTAGTGTTTCCCCCGGACGGACCAGTTTCTTTACTAATGGGAGTTTTTTCTCCCTGAGTTTGGGCTTGAATGCCTGCATCGCCTCTGATGGGCGAGTGAAATTTAAGTGCATCCGGATCACCGAAATCATAATTAAGTAGATCGTCAGGTATCGAGATGTTCAAAAGACCCTTTAAAGAACTTTCTAAACGTTGTGAGGAAGCCTCTTTCTCTGTTGGAATAAGAGTAACTTTAGAGGTTGCGCCAACTTTTTCCCTCCTTATCATGTATGTCAGTTTCTTTTTCCTCTTCGAAGGGGAGGATGGCGTTTCGATGTCATAAACTTCAACTAGTGGGTCCTGAGTAGGTCAAACGTTCTCATCTTGTGCTTCGCGTGTTTCGTTTTCTTTGATTTTTCCTTCTTCTAGTGCGCCAGGAGCGTTGCGTGCTAAAGACTCGGCTTGTTTTTTCCCTCTGCCAGAGGTGGGCCTGGGTATGGAAACGCCCTGAGGAAGGCTTATCCGATGGCCTTCCGCCAACAGTCCAAATCTCGAAAGTGACTCATTTGAAATGTGGGTTCGGATGTCCCATTCGTCGGCAGGAAGGGCTCTAATAGCTTCGACGGCTTCAGAATATCCACGGCCGTTAGGATGTGGATTGATACCTGAAAAGATGGAAAAAAGAGTTAGAAGAGGCACGGCTTTGATCAAGCATGAATATCGATCCAGAGAAAAGACTTACTTCCTTCCACCCATCTCCTCGCGAAACCAGGAGGGCAACGCATATAAAACCATTCCTGCTTGTATAGGGCGAACTTGCTACATGCCCCAGTTAAGACTTCGCATTTGTGGTGCGGCTCGAGAAACATGAAAGAGGGTCTATCTCTCCGCTTATTGATCATATATATATATATATATATAT
The DNA here is from genome assembly GCA_030765085.1 of Allium cepa. Lineage (NCBI taxonomy): Eukaryota > Viridiplantae > Streptophyta > Magnoliopsida > Asparagales > Amaryllidaceae > Allium > Allium cepa. The sequence goes on from CM060942.1 coordinate 455,766,787, forward strand.
ATATATATCTGATGTTACTCAGGGTTGGAGACCTGGAGAGGACATTCATGAAGAGGATGCAGGTACCGTAGATGAAGGCGTGATCGTTCGGGTGCAATTGTGACGGGGCAATGTCGATGTATTACAGCAAGTCCCGACGAAATAAGTTGAACGGTGGCACACTGCCGACCCAGCACATAAACTTATTGCAAGCTGTATATCCAACCGGGGGCAAGTGTGGACGATCGTGCCCCGATGGAACTAATACGTCGTCAAAGGGGATTCCATGGACGGAGCATATCCGATGGAGTGCACTTTCAGTGATCTTCAAAGCCTATGAATCGACCGTGTTGTCCAAGAAAATTGATGCCTCCAGGGCGTCAGGAGCTAAGTTATGAGCACGGGAAGTCGACGGGTTTGAAATACCTACGACTCCTTGTTTAGAAGACGACCCAGGTCTATCTGAGATCGTAGCGGAGCTAGATTTCCTAGACATCTTCGATAGAATTTGAATCTAGTAGAGTACCTATTTGAATTATAGTTGAAAAACAATCTACGCTAAACTTAACAACACAAGTATTCCCACGGTGTGGTGTGTGGACTAGTATGATAATTCAAATATAAGCGATGAGAAATTTAAAGTCACGGAGTTAATGGTATAAAGTTGATCTTCGAATCGTCGCCTTCGAAGACCGTCATCGCTGACCGTCTCCAAAAGCCTGCCCTATGGTGTTTTCAATTTCGGACTCAAACATTGGCGCTATATGTTAAAGGAAATTATCTGTTTTTGTCGATTTAGGTTCGGGCGTGGGATTACTGAAACTAGGAAGCTACTGTCAAGATTAGTTCGACATGCTAGTTTGCTTAGCTCCTTGTCCTTTTTTGTCATAAGATTAGGCAAAGTAAATGTTGATCGGCCTAATTATCGTTCGGCCGAAATATCATTCGCCTAAGTATCGTTAGGCCTAAATGCTGATCGGCCTAAGTGTCGTTCGGATAAACTATCGATCGGCCGTAGTATTGTTCGGCCGAAATATCGTTCGGCCCGTATCGATCGGCATTCGTGCCATTCGGCTTAAGCACTGTTCGGCAAAAATATCGATTGGCATCCTGTCCATTCCCCGCTTCCTTTTAATTTTTTCCACTCCAATTTCGTTCGGCATGGGGAGGTCGTGCCGAACCATGGCCGTATCAACCTACATCAACAGGCCTGATCTCTAACTCCATTCTTGTGCTACCATAGGACCACTCGGCATTGAAAGATCATGTCGAGCCGCTACAATGCACCTTCCACCTTCCTCTTCTCCGATCCATCCACCTTGAAACAACCTAAGGGCATACTAAGTTCCTGCCCTAGAACACGACCGAGCCTCAATTCATCACCCTTATTCACATGATCCCTACTTTCTACGAACTATGAAAGATTCACAAATTCGAGTAATATCTAATGTCTCCTAATTGGAGAGGGTGATCACAAGCTTCTTACCGAAGAGTATGGAGGGAGCTCAGGGATCTGTGAGTTTAAGATTGAAGGTTGTTAGAACCTAACTTAGGAAAGGCGTGATGGATTCCAGGGAGGTAAATTGCGAGTTCTTGGAAAATAACGGAGGTAAAAAGTGAAAAGATAAGAAGAAGGAAAATGCCGACTTTTATAGGAGAAGAGGGGAAGTCAAAGAGACAATGACCGGTAGAAACGGTCAAAACGACATCGTTTGGCATTGGAATTCAAGAGCATTTGGCATCCAGGACGCTCGGCTTCGGCTATGCTGATCGCCATTTGCGTAATGTTCGGCATGCATTGCCTCATCCGGAATTCACGAGAAAATACCACCATCAAGGAAATTAAACCACATCATGAAGCAAAGCGCAGTGGACCTGTGATTCAAAGCGCACCACGTTCGACCACGTGATGCACTTTGGGGGGCAAGTGTTACCTGGAAATTTGACCAGGCAACTAAGTACTTGGCATTAACATACTGTTCGACATTTATGAGTTGTTCGGCGTCCAGATCTTTTGGCATTAGAGAACGCTCGGCATTTAGGAACGCTCGGCATTTAGGAGCGTTTGGAATTAGAAAGAGCTCGGCTTCCAGAGTCATCCGGCACATATGATTCGTTCAGCACTCAAGTTCGGTCGGCATCTATGGGACGTTCGGCTTGCGAGAGTGTTCGGCATGCGAGAGCGTTCGGCATTGAGAGATTTTTGGTATTGTATATCATTCGGCATCTATGGACGTTCGGCATGGCAGAGTCATTCAACATTCCATATTGCTCGTCATCCAAACCTTGTTCGGCACAAATACCTCGTTTGGCATTCAGGATATTCAACGTCACTTTGTACAGCATAAGAATATCATTCGGCATTCAGGGTGTTAGACGTTCAGGGTGTTGGGCATCACTTTGTTTGGCACGAGAATATCATTCGGCATTCAGGGTGTTCGGCATCACTTCGTTCGGCATGAGAATATCGTTCGGCATTCATGCCTTGCTTGGCATTTTGCCATTCGTCCTCTTTGGATCGACACAAAGAGATCATTCTTTTTGGGCCAAGCTACTTAGCTACCTGACCTACCAGGGAAGTCCAATCCATTTTCGCCTATAAATAGAGAGGCAGGGGCACAGTGAAAGGGGCCTTTTTTCAAGAACACCGAGGGGACTCTGCCGCATTAAAGACTCACTCAAGATTTAATCCTTTTTGCGTAGCAATTTTATTTGAGTGATTGACATACAGATTGTATCTGTAATCGATTATCGAGAAAAGCAATAAAGATCTACCTCAAAGTGGATGTAGGCAATTACGCCGAACCACTATAAATCTGGTGTTCATACTTTCTGCATTTAAATTTACGTACTGTCCTCTGTTTAACTTTACTTTCTTCATTAATCACTCTACACAATCTCTCTTAAGGGTTTAGTAGGCTAACAATAGGATACAAATTCGAACCATGTTAAACCTTTTGTTTTTTTGTTCTGTTATTTGATCTTGTGTGACAGCGTAATCGATATTTAATTTGCATTGGTGTTCAATCGAAAAAGCTAGATCCTGGTTAACCGCTTTCACACATTAGAGATAAATCCTTCCCCACTTTTTTCACTATAGTTGTACCTTTTTTCAACATTTCTATGCTTTACCTGGCTCCTATGATGTGCTAAGCCTTATACTTGGGTTTGGTGAAGACTGAAGAAGAGTTACTTTGATTAAAGATTGACTAGTGAAGATAGAAGAGAATTAAGGTTGAATTATTTCTACCTTTGGAATTTAACAAATATATGAATGTTATATTTTGAACAGCCTTATGTAGAAGTGGCCAAGAGGTAACCACTCAACTCTTATCCTTCATGGAAGGTCAACATCCATGCTTCATCTCAAAAAAAAGACCATCCACTGACAAGCCCGCTCGAGCTGCCCTGCTCGGTCTGTCTACCATGTTTGGGTTGAATGGGTGTAGTTGGCCTGCCATCCAATGGAAGTATAAATCTACATCAACAATAGTGAAAGGATGTGCTAATGGAGCAGGAGGTATTAGACATTTGGGAGTGTTCTTTCCTATGCAGCCTCCAAAAACTCATCCAACTTTCTAAATTTGATGGAAGAATTTTTTATAAACTTCCTATATCTTCTTGTAGTGGTGTTCCACCATTCCTCGAAATCATCCAAATGATATTTCACTTGATCCCATATCCCTTCTTCTACCTAAGGAAGTCTGTTCCAATCGGTCCATGTGCACTTGAGGTTGTCCTATTTTTTCATCTGGTGTTGCTTCAGTCTGGGTTTTACTTACCATTAAATGTTGCCGCCGTGGATGAATAAAACCCACAGACCAAACTCCTTCTATCCAATGGAAATCAACGCAAAGTTCTATGAATACCTTCCCTCTTTCGATTGCCCACAAAGCAATAAGCTGAGAGGAAGCATAAGTAAGAACAGAACCAGAAGAGTGCGTCATACTGAAGACTAAAACAAGCAAAAAACAGAAGAAAAAATTCCCAACAAAATATATATCATAGATAGGAAAAAAATAAGCATAATAGCGTACAAAAATACCTAAAAATATGGACGAATGGATAAAAAATAGAGAAAAGGGAGGAAGTGCCTTTTTTTTGGTGCTGTTTGGAGGAAGGGGCTAATTTATAGGGGGTGGAAGCTAAAAAGGGTCGGACGTTGGGGTGAAAAGGAACAATGTTTTTGATGCGTTCGACACTTCCGACGTGAACGTATCCTGTCACTTCAACGAGCCCAAACATTCCATTTTCTAGATTCGGAACTTGGGGTGTCTAACGCGTCGAAAACGGTAACATGATTAATTTTGACCACGAACGGTACCTTGCTAACTTATCAATTCTATGAGTCATTGTATTTTACTAGTTATGTGTCAACAAATAATTTTCTCTATCGACCATTAAAGTAGCCCTCAAGCTCTCATGTGAGCTTGGAAATGTCTGGTCCTAAAAAGAGATGTATTCTAAGAAACTGAGAAGAGAGGAACCCTGTCTTATGTTGGGGTAGGTGATAATTCACTGTTGGTGCATAGGGTTATGGCTTGCTCGTAGTAGTCAATTGAATTTGAAACAAATTGATGACTTCACAAGATGGATGTTCTTAATGGTTCCGTATATTACAATCTTAGGATTAGACTACTTCACGTAGGTTGCTATCTTGGCCGTGACATTAACAAAATGGGCATGGTTGCACAGAAGTGCTTTGAAGCTTTTTGCACTCTTTAGACATAAACCCCTTCTCATAATAATGCATTAGATTTTCATACAATTGATTTATCTCTATCTTTTTATGTTAAATATCATCCATATCTACTTCTTATATATTCTTGAATTAATTTGCTTAATGAGACACCATTAATATATTTTGACAATTATATAGCCTTGTAGCATCCTTAACCTATCCATTTCTTTAATACTTTTCTCCAGTTTAATTATATTTTTTCTTATATCTTTTATAATTATTTCATATAGCCTATAGCTCTTTGTATCAATGATGGTTCTTATATATAATCGATAACTCTTAACTTAAACCTGAGATCAATTCCTTCTTTGACTTTTGGTAACATATGCCTTCACTCACGATAGCTTTATCCCTTGACACATGATAGCATCATCTCTTGAATCATGATAGCTTCATCTCTTAACTCATGATAGCTTCATGTCATGACTCATGATAGCTTCATTTTTTATCTCGTAGATTCATCTCTTTTCCTATGGTTTCTTCATCTATTGACTCGCGATAGCTTAATCTCTTGACACAAAATAGCTTTATATCGTAACTCATGATAACTTCAACTCTTACTTACAATAGCTTCATCTATTGACTCACGATAACTTCACCTATTGACTCACTTAGCTTCATCTATTGGCTTATGATAGCTTCGTCTCCTGATTCATGATAGTTTTATCTCTTGACTTACAATAGCTCCCAGCTTAACTCACGGTATCTTTATCTGTTGGTTCATGGTAGCTTCATCTATTAACTCACGGTAGCTTATTCTCTTTACAAATTTGGCTATAACAATGTACGATCAAATTTTTGGAATAAAAAACTAATCTTTTCTTATTATTTCAAATATTGATGCAAACTTGGAAAACTAAAACTGTACAATAATTAAGATTATTCATTGAAAATAGTATATAACCATTACATAGAATATTTGCAGATACATGTAAAAAGAATTTATTATAGACAGAAATACCACGGAGAAGGGCAAATATAAACATATATTGCATAAAGCAAAAAAATGAAATAAAGTAGGAGTGTTATTCAGCTAAATAATTATTTTAGAAAATGCCAAAATTAGACAAAATTGATTCATTTTATTGTGAACAAAATTTTTATAGGAACTCTAGCTTGCTTATAGATAACTTATGTGTTTCTTCCACAAAATGTTAAAAAAAACTTTCATATCAATTATGTCCATTACGTATTTCCAATATGTTCCAACGTAATTTACAAGGGGAAATATCTCACATACTCCTTCTTAAAAAAATTGACAACACCTCAGGTGTAACTTTAAATTTAAACATAACTTTGATTTAACGTCAACTCTTTATTCAGTAATTTTCAAAATCAATCTTTTCTTTTTCATGTAATCAAAATTCATTCATTTTGACCATTCACGTAATTTCACAACTCCAAATATTGACCATGACGTTACTTTGGAGTTTGGTGTGGATGTTGCCCATGAACTTCTTCTAAAGTATTAGTTCAACGTCGATATGAATATTTTTAATATTTTGTCCATACATCTGACATACTAATGACCTTACTTGACTTTTACACTTGTAAGATAAAAATTATAGCATTGTTTATAATATATATAACATTTCCTTTAAAGCATATACAAACATCATATCAATATTCTATTAAGTTTGTTGATGAAAATTATCAAAAAATATTTTTTTGCTTAGTGTTTTTATTCTTTTGCCAAATTTATTAAGTAAAAGTATTTGTCATGATCGGTCTTCGGTTCCAAATTTAATGCTTCTATGTGGCAGACATATGTCTTATATCAAAGAGGCATATGCAAATGTCACAAAACAATTCAAATTAAATATTGAATCAGAAAGTTGAACTTGCATTTCTTTAGAAATATTTATGATGAATTAACTAAAAGGAACTAAGTTTTTAGAGATTAATTCTCAGTTGATTAACATTATAGAGAATTAACATATAATTGATTCATCATTAAATTGAATTTCATTTATGGAGAATTTTTTGTTTTTAATTCTATTATTTTCGATTCAAATAAAATGGAATTGATAATAATTAAGTGCTTTGAATATTATTTGTTATGATACATTTATGCTTCTTCCCTAATATACAACATGAAATTTTACCATTTGGATATATATTTGATACAAATTTAATGCTTTTCACCTAGCTTGATTTTCTTATGTAAGTTTGATAATGGAAAAAGATCATTTTTTTAAACGTACTTTATATGGAACATGTCACTAGGACAATGTATCACATATCAATCAAAGTTCAAATCACGCTACGCAAGTTTCTAACTTGTGACCTCACGCACTAAAGCCGGATCATTTAACTACTGAAACAATGGTGCTTGTCAAAAAAATGATAAAAAAAGATCAACTTTATCTTAGCAGATTATACAAAACAACTAAAAATTTGTAATGGCCCGTTTTTCTATACCTTTTGAATCGACAATAAACCGCACATGTCTAACCCAAATTGCACGAATAAGCAGATCATTAAGGGTAGAAAGAAATAAAGACAGAACAGAATCTCACATGAATGGAATAACATATATTATTTTAATAATAATCGTTACAGCAGAAAATTTTAAATACAATATCAGAGTCTAACCTACAATTAGCTTAGACAGTTATAAACACCTGTCCTTACAATTGCTAACAAACATCAAGCTAAAACTGACAAAACACAATGGATAATAGAATATGTCCATATGATGATGAAGATCTCCATCTCTCCTCTGGAAACTCCAACCGTCTTCAACTAAACCTGAAACTACTCGGATCTGACCCCGGTTCCTTCGAAGCCAACCATCGATTTTAAAGATGTTAAGTTCATAAGTGGATATCAATTATCAATCAACTACTTCATTTTTTATTTAAATCAAATATCTTTTTTAGATATATTCTTTTCAATTTATTCCATTTTATTCTCAAAGTATATGGAATCATTAAGCCTCATTTGTCTAATCATTTGGTTTATATAAACCATTCCTAAATCTTGGAATAATTCCAAATCATTTTCTCTTTTACTTAGGAAAACCTTTCCAAATCATTCATTAAATCTTAATCAAAGATTTTTTATATTCAAGTTATAACTTTTAACTTAGGAAAAATATTCCCAAATCATTCGTTAAATCTTCATCAAAGATTTATTTCTTAACTTCAAATCATACTCTTGCAAATCAAAGATTTTCATAATAGAGCACTACTGCACATTAGATATGTAAATTTCACCTCCAGGGACTAATGGCAAGTAATCCTACATCATGAATACCTATGATTTTAACGATCATTGTCTTCAATGTATATTGTCTCCAAAATTAGTTTGAAAGGGGTTTTCGGATAGAAATCACCCTAATAGGGTCATGGTTCCTTTGTACTAATCATCGATAAAAAGATGTTAAGTCGTTAAACAACATTCAAAGAATTGTTTCTTTTCTTTTATCTTGGAAAAACTTAAATATGATCTTTTAGAGCATTTGGGCTTTCCTTTAGATCTATTCCACCCCTCGCTTAAAAAAAGAAAACATAGGCCAGGTAAGTTCAGGGCACTGGTTGCTTTATCCCTAACCTTAGTTAAACACCTTGTTTTGTCTTTCCAGATCTCACAGGCGGGACAAATATACTAATTGTTTCTGCATACTCAGTTAATAATCTTCATTTTAGAAATTATTTATTAAACTTCTAAATCATCATTTAAAATACTTAATTATTCTTTTAACATTCATAATTAATTCTAGGAAATATCGTTGTGTTTAAACCCGTATTCAAAAGGTTACAGAATTTGCAGCATAAAAGTGCAGTAAAAAATGCTATATAAGCATATTTGGTTTAAAATACTTTTTAAAATTCATATTTTCCATTTCAAATCACTTTTAAACCATTTTATTAGATTTATCAAATTTATTTCATATTTTTAATCATTTCATATTATTTAAGTTTATTAAGAGGCTACATAACTTCCATACACACATTTATATGGATTTAATTCTCATTTAATGAACCATATTAATTACTAATCACTTTTATTATCATTTATCGAACCAAATTATCATCCATATCACAAACATATAATCAACCATAATATCAACCAAGTTATCATCCACTAAATCATCCATTATATACTAAACTTTTAAATCATTATTCTTGAAACAATTTATGGATTTATTAGGAAATAAGAGTACTCAACTTTAACCAAATTGTTCACTTCCTACCAACATTCATATCATCCAACACTTTACTAAATCCTTTTATCTTCACCAAATCTTTTCCCTAGACTTTCCTTTTGATCCTAGCAGTACTTCCTTCTCTTTTTCCCGCTTCGAAGCTTCACGAATTGCTCCTTCTCTTACATATGGTCGGTGTTGCCTTAATCATCCCCTTCCTCTGTCATTTCTTCACTTATTAGATCGTAAACCATATTCTAATGGTATTCTAAGGTCTTTGGCAAAGTTTGGTGGTGTTTGGAGTTGATTAGATATGATTTTGAAAAAATTTATAAGCATTTGGACATGAAGAAGAAGCCATTAAAGCTCTAAAGAAGAAGAAAAAGAGAGTTTGGAAAAGAAAGAAAAAGAAGAATGAAAAGTGTGAAAAAAAAGTGAGAAAGTGGTTGGTATTTATAGAAAAAGAAATGAAGTGGTAAGTTACCAAAATATCTTTTTACCTTATTACCAAAATAACCTTACTTCTAAAGTAATCTTATTTTTTTTCAACACTTAACATCACATTTCAAATCATTATTTTATGTCATTTTCACTTAGATATTAAGTAAAGTAAGTAATAATTATGTTTTTTGATTTGATGTTTTACTTTTTGCTTTGAAATGACATTTTTTTTTCTTTGTGTGCTTACTTTTTCTTAATTGTTTTCTAGAAGTTTCGAATCTTGTTTAGTAAAAGTAAACTTGATTAGTGAATTAATTGATACTCAAACTATTTGAATATATGTTCCTATATAAGAAAATAAAGGTGCGACGACGTTGCGACAACTTTTACTCAACAAAACATCGTGTTTCGACAAAAAGTTCTACGGTCATATTCTAACGTTTTAGTTAAACTATTTATTCATGTAAATCAAATTTAAAAATGAACATTTAACTCCTTTTAAATAAATTAAAACTTGTCTCTTTATATTTTAAAATCATATTTAAGTAATATTAAAACCTCTAATTTTACGATGTATGTAAAACTGACAAAATGCGACAAAATTTGGTTATTTTTGTCAAAAATAATTAACATACTTTTAAATATTTTAATATACTTTTATTATCTTTAGATGTTTTCGATGATATTTATCTTTTTAAATAAACATTTAAACCTATTTATTTAAACATTTATTTATTTTTAACAAAACTTTACTTTTGTTGATTTGTTCTAAAATCCAAATTTTTACTCTTTAAATTATCAACTATAAGAATAAAAATTTCTCTATTATTATGTATTATATATAACTTGTTTATTTAAGTTTTAGACCTTTTTAAATTTAAAACAAACGAAATCTATCATTTTCGAATTAGCGAAATTACGGGTCGTTACAAGATTCTTTGGTATCTATATGTTAATAAACAAATAATTCACTACAAAACAAATGATGGATGATAAATTGATAATTCTACTGAAGAACTAAAGATTTTATGGTATCCATGTATTAATAAATCTAATGATCTCCTACAAAATATATAATATATGAATGAAACTAATCCATGGTTATATTACCAAAACAAAATTCAAAAGAAAACATATGCTTTGTCACAAAGCCCAATGCAAAGATTTGAATTCAAAATTAGAATAAAAACAAAAAAACAACATTAAATTAAAATTAAAGCATATCCTAAATAGAAGTCAAATAATAAAATCTAGATCGATCAATCAAGTAAGATAAGGTATTTTTGCAGACTTTAAGATAAATTTTTCATACAAATCCAAACACTAAAAGCAACAGGTAGTAACTTGTTCACCATCAAACTTGAATAATATCATAATATTGCGATGAACTTAAGAGTGAATAATTATTGGTGAATTCATTCAAGTTCTGAAATGTAAAAAAACAAAAGAGATTGAGTAAAGATTGCTTGAAAGAATCTTTAAGTTGGTTTAGATTGAGAACAGCAATTTTTTTTCAACTCTAATTCACATATGAAACTAGGAAATGGGAGCGAGAAAATTTGAGAAAACAAATTTTTTGGAGAAGAAAGTGAAAATAAGAGGTAATATAGAAAATAAATTTCTTTTATTGAAAGTGCAGAGAAGATGAAGATATTGCAGTTTGTTTATAAACAGATAATGAATACAAAGAGTGTGGTGAATTGAAATAAGAATGTTGCAAGTGAAAATTCATGAATAAACACTACAACAAAAACATCTTTCCGCAACTGCCAAAAACAGTTGTAATAGGTCTATTACAATGGGCAGCCGTCCGTAGTGATATCCAGAGTTGTAATAGATCTATATTTTTTTACAACGATCTTCAGCAGTTGTAAAAAAGTCTTTTACAATTGCCAACGGCAGTTGCAAAAAAGGTCTTTTACAACTGTCGATCGCAGTTGTAAAAATATCTTTTATAACTGCTATTAATAGTTGTAAAAGACCCTTTAACAACTGCTATTGACAGTTGTGGTAAAATAATGTAAAATAAAAAAAATTCTACACATTTTGCAATGCAACAAGAAATATCAATAGATAATACTGCAATATCAGTAGATAATACTGCAGTATCCATAGATAATACTGTAGTGTCCATAGACAACATTGAAGTAAAACTAAATATCAATATAACAAAGTGAAATAAAACTAGCTGCAATATCAAATTTAGTCAATACACATCACATTGTTATTTGCTGAAAATAGAAAAACGAATTCAGGGTACAAATATGTCAAAGTCAAGAGCCTCTTAGGTTCTACAAATGCAAATAAAATAATTCTGGAATTATAGTGAATGTAAATACATCTAAAGGGAATACAAATGCAGTTAAAAAACAAATATGGACTAAAAGTAAAAAAGGAAATCATGCTTGCGGTATTTTTTCAAGAAGACACATTTGAGGTGCTTGAAAGAGAACAACCCAAACTTACTTCAAAATAGTGAGCACTCTCATATAGATCAGCAGCTTGCTTACTCAAGCTTACTTACCCAAAACATACAAATCACTTCACTGTTACATTCAAATCCCTATGCCCCACCATCAACAAAACTTCCACACTTGGTTCTTTTAGTCTATGTTAGCCGATTTTGTATGGATGTTGCTGGTAATGTTGTTGTAACATTGTCCAAGAGCTCCACAGCCAATTTACAAATATGACACCATTTTATATATACATGTACAAACAACATACACATACTTCAACACTATCAAAGTTTTCCAGTTCATCCTACCATACAACTCGAGTCTTGTGACTCTTATAAACACATCACGACCAATATACACGCTTACACTTATATCGTTACTTAATTTTAAACATTTTCTATAATTGTTTAATAGTGTGTTGTTGTATGTACCCTGACATAGCCAAAGTTTTCAACAAACCATCCTCTTCTTAACTCTGACTCTCATCCCATTCCTAGTACCCATAAAAACTGAATTTCAGGCACCACCTCCTCCACATTCACCATCTCCACTTTAAACCGTGGTATCAATTCAGCTGCCACCATCTTCAACTGAGTCAACCCTATCTCCTTCCCTATACAACTCCTCGGCCCTGCATTGAAAACTGGAAACTTGTAAGATGGGACATGTCTGACCTTCCCAGTTTCCCCGATCCATCTTTCTGGTTTGAACTCCAAGCAGTTTTTCCCCATATAGACTCCATTCTTCCCATTACATGCATTCAAATCCCTATCCCCCACCGAATATCCCACGAAAATGAAATTGATTAGTTTACTATTTATAATCGATTGGCATGAAGATAGAAAATCTGCCTTAACCGTTTTTGCCAAACACATATTGTCGTGGATAACATAAATTTGGATCTATGAAGAACTAATTATACAAAGTATGAAAAATGTTACTGTAAATGAATACCCCTAGATAGTCATCTAAAATTCTGAACTAAAAAACCTTATGGTCAAAAATTCTTTTAAATTAAAATAAAATACCTGTTGTAACTTTTTGCTAATATATTCTGTAGCTATTCCTATCAACAAGCAACTCTACAGCTTCAGTTATGTTTGTTTCACAACAGGCGCCGCAGGCATTGTTTTCTCCGCCTTCTACCTTCTAGTAACTTTTAATCTTCTACCTACACACACATGTATATCATATTGAAAAGTGTTATAGCTCTTGCTCTGATGCTTCCATTTTATATGTTTTAAACTACATTTTGTTTCAGAATAAATGAATAAAACAACCTTAATCGATTGACATAGGATTATTGATACTATAAATGAATTTTAGGTTTACTCGGCTAATTATCAAGTATACAATGTTTAGGAACTCCAGTCTTCTTTTAGCCTGATATAGCTTTTTGTTTACTCGGCTAATGATTTAGCTTTTTGTTTAGGATCTGGCAGTGATCCTAGGTTATATAGCCTGATATATTAAACTTGGCCAACTATTTCTTTCACACTTTACTATTTAAGATTAGCTGCCAACTGGTTCCTGCTAAGTCTACTTTTAGTCTTCTTACCCTATCTTAGATTTCACCCACTAAAATAAATATTCATTTAAAGACTGGATATTAAAGATAGAAATTTTTCAGTCTTTGTTCAAAGACGTATTAATCACTGCAAAGTTCAATACAGTCATTTAAAGGACAGTGTCATCACTGCCACTTTCACCTTTCTAACATCTATATATGGCTTCACATGCATTGTTGAATAATGGCAGTAAATTATGTAACAAAACTCTTATAAAATATGTGCAAATTTTAGTGAATCAAGTTTATATGATGTAATACTGTGATGTGCTAACTATGACATGAAAATTCCATTTCAAAACAGATCATTCTGGTATATTATTATAATTTTTTAGCATTTTTTACTTTTCTGTACAAGATTTTTGTAACCCGGTCCAACATTGTTTAACCCTACCCAACTCAACCTCATTTGTGCAACCCGACATTTGTGTAGGCTTAGAAATATCCTAGATATATTGCTCTTGATCCTAGTTGTTTTGCATTATGTTATTATCAGCTGTAGGAACAAGTTAATTGTTTACATTTAGAGACTGTCTTAATAGATCCAAAAGTAACATCTAAGAGGAAGGGGTAGGGATGTTGGTCTCATAATTTGATTAAGTAATCCGAAGCTTGAGAGCTCAAATATGTGTAGCAATGCAAAAACTAATAGCAAACATTTATATGGAAGGAAGACCTGACATAAAACAAGCAAACCACACTTACCCAAATGCAAAACACATATGAAGTGCTAAACACCTCAGTGCATACAAGGTCAACATCAGTCATTAACCCCAAACAATCCCAATTCTTCAAACACAATCACCACCCTAAACATCAATGGTCAATGACATTAATTAGACAGTAATTTTTATAGCTATTAATTCTTTAGTTTAACTTTTTTTTGCAAGCTATATGTGCTTAAATTTACAGTGACCAATGGAATCCTAATAAAAAATTTCCTCGATGCACTCAAATGTCAATTACAGTGATCAAATACTCAAATGTAATAACTTTGTTACGGAAATACCTGAGGCGTATTGCCACGAGAAGTCATTGGTTCTTCCGCTAATTTTGTTTACCATTGATGTTCTGTTAAAAAAAAGTTAGACATGCACTAATGAATTAAACGTATATCAATTACTCGTTAATACATGATTTAGAGATGCAACCATTATGGAAAGCCAATATAATGATAAATGCACATCTGCAGGTCAATGTCAAAATATACAACTCCGGGCCTATGCTAACAATGGATAGCGAAAGCTTTAAGAATGCATCGATGTCACACAATTTTCATGGCACAAATAGTAAAATATGGATTTCAAAGTGTACAAATATTAAAAATGGATCTTTTTGAATTTACGATATTCTAGTTGTTAGTCTCAACTATTTATATCAAGTTAAGTAGCTAAATGGTTGAATTTAACAGCTATTTTGTACTCTAACTTTGGTGTATGAATTAAGCTGGTCACTAATTCTAGGTAAACGCAGCAGTAAGTAAAACTAAAAATTAATAAAATAACTTTCCAAGTAATAGACAAATAACTAATTATCTCACATCGGTTTCTATTTTCTTTACCAGTATATTTTTTTTCATTTAGCAAATGGACTTATTAGAGGTCGAATTGTAATACACACGCGTGCTTGCAAACATTCATTCATCAAAGGGAAAGTATAGAACAGTAATGAGGAAATGTGGTAGTGTTGTATATTCCATTTTTGCAGAAAATTAAATTAGCATTCATCATCATTTGACATAATTTTCATGCCTACCGCACTTCAACAGCTTTCATTTATTAGTCTGAGCTGTTTACATCAAGTTTAAGTAAAGGCTTAATTTTACAGCTATTTTGTACTCTAATTAGTTGTATGACTTATACCGATTAATTCTAGTAAAAGTAGTAACCAAATAGGGTAGACAATTAACTAGTTATCACACATCGATGGTTTACTGGTCTTTCTTTATTTTGGAAACGTCATATCTGTTTCTCTATCTTGATTAGATGCAAGCGTATTGAATTTCAGTTTGCTATTAAAAATCATAGAATCGCCTAATGCAAATGGGGGAGCTTATTTTCAAGCAAGTTCAGTGCATTTCACTAATACTGAGAATATTCTGTACATCCAAACCATTAGAAACTCACTCTTACCTTCATATTGCGTTTGCTAAAATAAGAAAATGACTTTCTGTTTCAGGCAAACGACATAGTTTGCAAGAACAAGCAACGGTAGAAGATTGACAAATTCGTAATAGTGCAACAATCGTTGCATTAACACATGAATATTTCTTGCTATGATAATGGTGTTAAATTTTGTATTAGCATTTTTTCATTGGAGAATTCTATTAAAACCCCATCTTTCACCTTACACAACCCACTGTGAAACCTAACCTTTTAAAAAGTAAATTACAAAACTAATCCTCAGTGCAAACTTATTTCACAAATAAATATTATCAGAAACATATTGTAAAAAATATTTTGTTTCCGATTTTATACCTGCCCATTTCAAAATGTGCATGTATAAAAACAAAAAACAAACCTATTTTTGTAATTATTCAGATGATGGCTATTATTTAGATAAGTAACAAAAGACTCCAATACGGAGAGGGAAGACATCATGAGATCCATATTTTAATTATCTGATATACTTTGTCAATACATATGCATAGCTCATGCATGTTTTTTTAAGATGATCTAACCAAAATTACAACAAATTTCAACCCATTCCCGGCAATTTTAACTAATTGAAAATATTCTCATAATTGAGCCTGATTTTTCTTTCAATGTTATACATTTTCAAAATAAAGACAAAAGTAAAACACTAACTATTCAGTTTTTGCATAGATTTTATTTCAGAGGTTTTTAGGCACAAGGAAAAAGTTAGAGAAAAATTTAGTTTCGGGGACAAGAAGTTTGTTTTTTAGGCTGAAGGACACTTTTTACTGTAAATCACAGAATGATAGTTGTAACTATCATTTTCAATTTACACTAAAAAGTGTCCTTCGAACTAAAAGGAAACTTCTTGTCCCTGCGACTAATTTTTTTTGCAATTTCTTCTTTGTGCCTATTTACCTGTTTATTTTATTGTATTGTGCGTATGTGTATGTTTTTGGAAGTGAGGATATCAGTAAAACTAATCGTGCAAGAAAGGAAGGGTATGGTGTTAAGTAGGGGTATTTAAGTGTTTAATGCGTTGTTTCATTCTTTTTTAAATTAGTAGGGTGACTAAATAAATAAGAAGGGAATGAATAGAATTAAATTTTTAGACCTCTTGCGGGATGCTTGCTAAGGATTAATACTTGTGTTGAAGCATTTGCGCCTTTGAAATTACCATGAAGGTACTTAAAAACTGTTTCATGTTTATCACCACTGTTTGGTTGGGATACTCAAAATTTAAATACCTTCACTGTTTCGTGTCCATACTCAAAATTTAAATAAATTTGGATAAAACTGGATAATTCAAATACCATCACTGTTGCATTTATCATCATTACCAAACTAGATAATTCAAATACCATCACTGTTGCATTTATCATCACAGTTTGTGTAACGAACCAGTATTTTCAACCACTCGCATCAGTACATGTCGGGCTTGAATTGCTCAAAATACCACGTTGTAAATAAAATTTGGAAAATCTCATAATATACAGTAAATAAAATCATAGATCACAGACACAGAGTATATAATAATGCAGCGGAAGTAAAAGAGATAGTAGTTCATGAAGCTACTATATAAATATCTCAGAGTTAAACAAGGTACAACAAAAGAAATAAAGTACAACAGAAGTTTCAATATGATAACCAAGTACAAGCTGAATAGAACAACCGAACTGAAATAGATAAGGCTACATAAGAAGATAATCTCCAATGATTCCAATCTCCAGAAAGTGGAATCCAAATCTGTGAATACTCAGGCTGACCCTAGCGTAAATAAAAATACAAACACTCGAGTCAGGACATACATACTTATATAATGTAAACCAACTCAAGTGAACTGTAGTAAAAGTACAAGTAACTTAGAAGATGCTTGGGACCGCCCATCCTCTAAGGATCCATTAAACTATTTACTATGTAGTAATATTGCGCTATTATAATAACGTCTAATAGTAAAATAAAATACTTTTAAATAGCATTAAGGCTTTGCATTTGCCACCTGAACACGTAGTAGTCCCAGTAGTCTATCCAGTATCAGCATATCTCCAGATCGGGAGACTACCCTAACTACTCCACGGGCTACGGGAGAAATCCAAACTCGTAGTAAAGGCTCGGTATGGTAGGTGACACGGCACACAAGGCAATGCCAGGGTAGATATACCATTTACGATACACTCGGGCCGGTGGTAACGCAGCAGCCACATACACCCACCGCAGAACACACTCCCAATCAAAATCGGAGGACGGCCGTCTAATCAATCACAAGTATGAGTATAGTATCGAAGAAATGAGTCCGCTGCGAGGTGCGACCTCAATTAGCCCGAGATCGCTCCTGTTTTAGCCACCTTATGCCAACTCACGGGAGTTGGGTCCACGTAGTATACCTCAAGAACGTCGCCACCATCCTACTTCATTATGGAATCTCCACCGCGTACACAGTTGTCAAAGTGGTTTCCGGTATCGACAGAGAGTATGCCAGATATCCGATCTCGGTCTCTTTGCCAACCAATCGTTGTTATAACCCGTGTTTATAACTTTAAAATAATACTTTACTTTAAATAGAATATCATTTTCAGTTCAAATCTTTATCAAAATAAGGATCAAATCATTTACAAACCATTTTAATATATCAAAATATCATATCTTCTCAAAAATTCATTTCAAATCATTTCAATATATCAAAAATATCATATCTTTCCAAAACATCATTTCAAATTATTTTAATAGATCTAAAATATCATATCTTTCCAAAACTTCATTTCAAATCATTTTAGTATATCAAAATATGATTTCATTCAAACTTCATTTCAAATCATTTTAACATATTAAAATATCATTTCATTCAAAACTTTATTTCAAATCATTTTAATATATTAAAATATCATATCATTCAAAACTTTATTTCAAATCATTTTAATATATTAAAATATCACATCATTCAAAACTTCATTTCAAATCATTTCAATATATTAAAATATCATATCATTTGTGTTTAAATTCAAATATTCAACTTTAAATACCTCTTAAATTTAAAGATATCATTCATTTATTGTCATTTCAAATCACCTTTAAATGGTTTATATTTCTAGTTAAATTTATTCCTTTAAATCTTTTAAAGTGTAATTATTATACTTTCAAATCAAATATTCAATTTCCAAAGTTTCAAACCATTCTGAGTTCGTTTACTAAGTCAAAAACCATAATTATTAAAATTTCAGCATTTCACAGCATATAGAAAAGACTATTATAAGTTATACTTGAAAACATTTAATTCAGCAAAGACAACATTTAAAAACTGCTGTTAAAACTCAGCTTTAGTTGAAATTTGGTTCAAAACAGAAAAGACAGCATTTCGGAAGTGCTGCGGTAACACAGATTTCAAAACAAAAGGTTTTATTTGATTTCAGCAAAAACTACAGACCACTATAACATTTCCAGAGAATGCTATAACAGACCTGAGTTCAATATTAGCCTATAAGTTCAATTACAGCAACTACAGCATTTCAGAAATGCTGTAATAGCTCCTTTTACACAATTTTAGTTCAATTCAGAAACTATAGCATTTCTAAATGCTATTAAAAGTTAATTTCAGATTTTAGTGTACTTCCAGCAAATAATAAACTTCAATTTAAAACCAATAAACATTTAAAAAATCATATTTTAACATTTAAAATGTTCATTAACATATCATTTAAATATTATTTTTATACAATAAATTTCTTATAATTACATCCAATTTTCAACAATTTACTAAATAAATTCAAATGTAAAAGTTTCCAATTCTTCACATTTTTAAATAAGCGACTTAACACTTATATTTCCTCCATTTTCTCAAATAAACTAAATTTTTAATTTTATTTAATTAACTTAAACCTTTAATTAAAACCAAATTTACATTTCCAAGTCAAGATATACTTTTAAAAGATCACTTTTAAACATTCATTTATTTAACCACTTAAATTCATAGAAAAATCAATAATACTTTAATAAATCGCTTAAATTCAAACTTAATCAAATTATCATATTTACCAATTTCCAATAAAATTAAATTTCCATTTTATTCATATAACTTAAATATCAGTTTTAACCAGAATTCCAAATTCCAAACTTAAGTTATATTTCAATAATCTAATTTAACCATTCATACATTACATTTTTAACTCATAAAAATCATAATTTCTTTATTTTAAAACATTCAAAATCTATTTAAATCAAATTTCATAAATTTATATTGTTAAAATACTTAAAAATATCCAAAACACTTTATAAAATAACCATGGGTCTGTATATAGTTTTCTAACCTAGGTCAAGTGATATAGATATGTATCATTTCAATCCACATTTTAAAAAGTAAAATCCGGGTTCTATCATTTCAAACCCGCAATCCCAGGTTAAAATAAATTAAATAAAAACCATTCAGGCCTATTATTTCAGCCCATAACGATTTTTCTCTATACTAAAGTCCGTTCGGGTATGTATCATTTTAACCCATAGTGATACTAATCTACATGGAACTGGCAATGGTGACAACTGATAAAAATAACCAAAATAACATCATATAATAGTAACAGATGATATAACATGTGTATAAATAGGGGTGAACATCATTTGATCGTAGCATAGGCATTTATAATATCACATAATAGTTCTACACATTCAAATGGTGTCAATTCACATTTGTATAAGTATAAATGTCTGATGAGATTTACTCACCTTTTTGGTGCTGGAGATTGCAATACAAATGACGCAACGGATTCTAGAAGGCACGATGACACAACAATAGGCTTAAGTGGGAAGAGATCTAAGCTTAGAACTTGTGATACAACCCAAAACAAAACAAAATATAACACATGAATTTCTAATACAAAACAACATTGAAACAGATTGAAATAAAAGCAACAATGTACAAGATGATTTTACCATGCCTCAATCACTTCAATGCTTGGCCTAAGGGACTATTTAGCTTGGCCATAATGATGCTTTGGTTCAGATATGGCATCATATAGGTCAGGTTTGGGCTCGGAAAGGCATGGCTACAATGGAAATGAGAAGGCGTATGGTAAGTTATAAGGCAAAGAATGTTAAAGGTCAAGGCAAAGTGGTTTTGGTACAACATAGGCTCGACCTATGGTCATGTTTGCGTTTGGCCCTCATTGCCACAGGTCTGGTCATGTCAGGTACAGGTCTGGAACTGATGTCAGAGGTGATGTGATGGCTAGAGGTGGTGGCTATGGGTTGGCCAAGGCAAGGTATGGAAGGGTAGTGATGAAACATGAGTTCGGCTAGCAGGTTTGTGGAGTTTTTTTTTGCAAAGTTTGTGGTGATGCTTCATCCAATGGTCATGTGATGCAGCTCAGACCTAAGTCAACGAATTGCAAGTTAGTGGCATGAGTCGTCTACGACCTAAGGGAAAGCTACGAGTTAATGAGGAAGTTTTAAGTCGTCTACGACTTAACAAAGCTTGGAGGAAAGAGCTACGGCTTAACAAGAATGAAGAGAAGGAGTTACGACTTAACAGGAGTTTGAGGTGTTCGAGTGTGATGAGTCGTACACGACACAACGACTCATCCATAAGTCGTCTACGACTTAACATGAAGCAGGGGAAAGTTCCAGCTATTAAAGGCCTTGAGTCGGAGGAAGGGCACGACCTAGTTAAGTCGTTTGGGGTTGAGTCGCTCGGGGATAAGTTGTGGGAAGATATTGATATGTCACGAGCTACGACTCATGATAAGTCGTATGGAGTTTCTGAAGGCATTCCTTAAGTCGCCGCCGACTTAAGCTAAGTCGTAAGTCGCAGGTCAATCTGTTTGTACTAAGTCATGAGTCGTTGTAAACTGTTAAGTCGTAATTGCCTTGAGTCGTATGTCGTGTACTATGTTCTAATGCATGTATGTGTTGTAATGCTCCCAAGTCGTGAGGCGTGAGTCTGTTGAGTCGTGGATCCATTGAGTCGGTATTGTGGGTAAGTGATAAACCGTATGAGTTGAGTCGCCGCCGACTTATGTTGAGTCGTAAGTCGCATACGACTTAAGGGCCAGTTGGTGAAATACTATAAATAGGGAGTGAGTTGTAACTTTTTGGTGGTTGATTTTTGAATAAAATTTCTTGTTGATTGCTTTGTGCTTTCATCTTAAATTGGTAGTTGAGTGTAATCTCCTATCTCCACTTTCGGTTATTCGAGTGCGCTCGAATCAACGATTGTTGAAGCCGATTCGCGAAATCAAGTGCGCTTGATCAACGCTTGAAGAATTGAAGATCTTCTTTCACGGTATCGTGCGCGATCAACGTGTTAGAGATAGCTAGAATTCGGTATCTTCGGATCAATGAATTTGGGCATTTTGGTATTCATCAATCCACCGATTGCTACTTTCATCGTTATATCAATTTTCTGTTAATCCGCTGCGTCAGTTTGGTATCAAAGCTAGACTTAGCCAATCATAGCTAAGCCGAGACTTGGAGCCAATTTTTGAAGTTGAAGTTTGAAGTTGTTGTTCATCGTGTTCATCTTGAAGTTGCAACGAGTTGAAGATTTTGATCCATTTCATTTTGGATCAAACTTGGAAGAGTATTTGAGCTTGGTCGCGAGATCTTTGCGCGCCAAATTTTTGAAGTGTGCGAGCCGAGTCAAGTCGTGAAGTGTTAAGGCCGAGCTAAGTTGAGCCGACCTAACTTTGAGCCGTGGAAAACAAGCCGAGACAAGGAGTTTGTGCGAGTTAGTGGTGTTAGGCTGTGCATTGTTTGGCTTGTGTTGGAGAGTTTTGAAGATTTGTTGAAGTATTTGAGAAGTTTTGAAGAGATTGTGAAGATTTGAATCATGCCGCCAAGGAGAGCTAACCGTGATCAAAATGTTGAAGCGTTGTATAGAAGAGAAGAAGCCGAGCTTATGGAACAACATATTAATGAGAAATTTGATGAAGGCATTGGAAAATTAGAGAAGTTGATGAATGACTTGAATCAAACTCAAAGGAGGAGATCACCAAACTCGAACCATGGAGGAAACAGAGTTTCACCATCGGTTACGGAAGCGAGGAGGGTATCATCGCAATCTTTTAGACAGAGAAGAGAAACATCAATTTCATCACGGAGAGATCATCATGACTATGGACATGAAGAGAGAAGAAGTCAACGTGAATTTGACAATGAGGCGTATAGAGATGAAGAGAGACATAGTCGAAGAAGCATGCATGAACGAAGGGATGATAATGGTCGAGATCGATATAGACGTACATTTGATTTTAATGAAGAGGGTGATAGAGCAAGCATTCATTATCGAGATCGAGACCAAGTTTGAAATTCTTATCAGGATGTTGAAGATGATCGTCGATGGGAGTCGGGAATGAAGATGGAAATTCCAGAATTTAAGGGTGGAATGGTAGCAGAAGAATTTCTTGATTGGTTATCTAATGTTGAAGAGATCTTTGATTTCAAGGAGGTTCCGGAGAATCGAATGGTGAAGTTGGTTGCTACAAGGTTGAGGGGGAGAGCTTTGGCATGGTGGCAGCAAACTAAACTTACAAGGGAGAGAATGGGAAAGTCAAAGATTGAATCTTGGGATAAGATGAAGAAGTTGATGAGAGCTACATTTTTACCTTACAATTATCAATCACTTATGTACTAGAGGTTGCAGAATCTGAGGCAAGGGACAAAGTCAGTTAGTGATTATGCTGATGAATTTTACCAACTCATTGCCGGGAATGATATTATGGAAACAGAAGAACAGCTAACTGCTAGATTCATTGGGGGATTGAGAATGCAGATCCAGGATATGGTTAATATGTTTGATCATAGGTCTGTTACAGAGGCACATCAGAAAGCGTTGGCTTGGGAGAAGCAAGGAAGGCGTGGAGGTGGTGTGTTTACTAATTCCAATAATCAAGCGAAGGGTGTTAGTAGGAGTTCTAATGTTCCTAAACCTGTCAGTAAGCCAGTGATGAAGGAGGCTGAGAAGGCGAAGGTTAGCAGTGGTTTCAAATGCTATAATTGTCAGGAGTTGGGTCACAAAAGCAATGAATGTCCGAAGCCAAAGAAGAGAACCATGGTTGCAGAAGTTGAGGAGGATGATGGTGAGGAGGCAGAATGTTCAAATACACCTTATGTCGAGAAGGAAGAAGAATTGTCTGGAGATGAAGGTTGTAATCTTATGTTGAGGAGATTTTGTCTTACACCAAAACAAGAGGAAGATTCTAGTTGGTTGAGGAGCAATCTTTTTCAGTCGACATGCACTATTCTAGGGAAAGTTTGCAAGTTCGTTATTGATGCTGGGAGTTGTGACAATATTATCTCTACAGAGGTAGTAAGGAAGTTGAACTTGAAAACTGAGAAGCATCCTAAACCGTACAAGTTAGCATGGTTGAGGAAGGGTGGTGAAGTGAGGGTGTGTCGAAGAGCTTGTGTTAATTTTTCTATTGGGAAGAAGTACAAAGACGAAATTTGGTGTGATGTTGTAGACATGGATGTGTGTCATCTGTTGTTGGGAAGACCATGGCAGTTTGATAGAGCAGTGCAACATGATGGTCGTGCTAATAGGTACAGTTTCATGTTCGAGGGTACTAAAATCACTTTGGTTCCCAAGACGCAACAACAGAAGGAGAGCAAGCTGGAGGAGATTGAAGAGCTGAAAACTTTGCTATCTTTGAAGGAGTTTGTTAAGGAAATTGAAGAGGAGCCTGAAGTCTATTTGCTGATTGGGCGAGAGATTCATGAAGAGGTTGAAATTCCAGAAGAAGCTAAGCCAGTTTTGAAAGAATTTGAAGACGTATTTCCAGAAGAGTTGCCTAAGGAGTTACCGCCATTAAGAGACATTCAACATCAGATTGATCTTGTTCCGGGAGCAGTTTTACCACATCGACCACATTATCGAATGAGTCCGAGGGAACATGAAGAGTTACGAAGGCAAGTGGAAGAACTGTTAGAGCAGGGACGTGTTCAGGAAAGCTTAAGTCCTTGTGCAGTACCAACATTGTTGGTGCGGAAGAAGGATGGAACATGGAGAATGTGTACCGATAGTAGAGCTTTGAAAAACATTACTGTTCGCTACAGATTTCCTATGCCGAGGTTGGATGACTTGCTAGATCAGTTGAGTGGGCTACTATCTTTTCGAAGATTGATTTGAAGAGTGGTTATCATCAAATTCGAATTAGACCTGGAGATGAATGGAAGACCGAATTCAAGACGAGAGAGGTGTTATACGAATGGTTGGTTATGCCATTTGGTTTGTCAAATGCACCGAGTACATTCATGCGGGTGATGAATCAAATCTTTAGACCATTCATTGGGAAGTTCGTGGTGGTTTATTTCGATGATATTCTGATATATAGCGGGAGTACGGAGGAGCATGTAGAGCATTTGATAAAGGTGTTAATTATTCTTCGTGAGGAACAATTTTATGCAGCTATGAAGAAATGTGTGTTCATGACAAGAAGTGTATTATTTTTGGGATATGTTGTATCTGAGAAGGGAATCCAGGTGGACCAGAGTAAAGTTGAAGCTATTAGAAATTGGGCACAGCCGAGAACTATAACTGAAGTTAGAAGTTTTCATGGATTGGCATCATTCTACCGAAGGTTTATTCCACACTTCAGTAGCGTGATGGCACCGGTTACTGATTGTATGAAAGGGAAGCAGTTTTCTTGGTCGAAGGAAGCAGGGGTTGCTTTTGAACGAATCAAAGAACTTTTGACGACAGCACCAATTCTTGTTTTACCAGATTTTTAGTTGTTGTTTGAGTTACACACTGATGCATCAAAGGTTGGGATTGGAGGAGTGTTGAGTCAGAGTGGAAGGCCAGTTGCTTATTTCAGTGAGAAGCTATCAGGGGCAAAGATGAGATACAGTACATACGATGTTGAGTTTTATGCTGTTGTGCAAGCTGTTAAACATTGGCATTATCTATTTCAGGAAGAGTTTGTTCTTTACACTGATCATGAGGCGTTGAAGCATTTGCAGGGGCAGGATAAAATTTCAGCGAGACATGCATCATGGATTGCTTATTTACAGCAGTTTACTTTTGTTGTCAAACATAAGTCTGGGGTAACGAATCGTGTGGCTGATGCTTTGAGTAGGAGAAGTCATTTGTTGACAACATTGAAGGTTGAAGTGACAGGATTTGAATTATTGCCAGAGTTGATTGACGAAGATCCTTACTTTGCAAAGTTCGTTGAAAAAGTTAAGGATGGAGATACTGATGAATTTATATTGGTTGATGGATTCTTGTTTAAAGGAAATCAGTTATGTATTCCAGAGAGCAGTTTGAGATTGAAGATTATCAAAGAGTTGCACGAGGAAGGACATGTGGGCCATGATCGTACATTACATTTGATTTCTCAATCTTACTTTTGGCCGTCGATGAGGAAAGAGGTTGAAAGGTTTGTGGAGAGATGTCATATATGTCAGGTTTCGAAGGGAACTGCGACCAATGCAGGATTATATATGCCGTTACCTGTACCGTCTAAACCATGGGTTGATATCAGCATGGATTTCGTTTTGGGTTTGCCTAGAACTCAAAGGGGGAATGATTCTATATTTGTTGTGGTGGACAGGTTTTCGAAAATGGCGCATTTTATTGCTTGTAAGAAGACGGCGGATGCTGTTCGTGTTGCTCAGTTATTTTTCAAGGAAATCTATCGTTTACATGGGTTGCCGGAGTCTATTGTTTCAGACAGGGATACCAGATTTTTGAGTCATTTTTGGCTTAGTTTGTGGAAGATGGTGGGAACAAAGTTGAACTTTAGCAGCGCTTATCATCCGCAAACAGATGGACAGATCGAAGTTGTTAACAGATCATTGGGAAATTTGTTACGATGTTTGGTGAAAGATAATCTGAAAAGTTGGGACATGAAGTTATGCCAAGCAGAGTTTGCGCATAGTCATGCGGTTAATAGGAGCACGGTTACAGTACATTTCAAATTGTATATTCAAGTTTGCCAAGGGGACCGTTGGATTTGGCAGTAATACCACAACCGAAGGGGACGGTTAAACGGGCTGCTGACTTTGTTGAAAGTTTGACGGAATGTCATAGAATCGTTCAGGAACGATTGGAATAATAAAATAAGAAATATAAGAAATTTGCAGATTTGAAGCGACGAAATGTTGAATTTAATGAGGGTGATTTGGTGTATGCAGTGTTAACAAAGGAACGTTTTCCAGTAGGCGCTTATAACAAGTTAAAAGCCAGAAAAATTGGCCCAGTAGAAGTTGTGAAACGGATCAATGAGAATGCTTATAAGTTGAAGTTGCCGGAGGATGTATACACTTCTGACGTATTCAATGTTAAGCATCTTGTGCCATATTATGGAGATGGACAATCTGATGGGGAAGAATTTACAAATTCGAGGACGAATTTTTCTCAACCAGGGGAGGATGATGCAGCTCAGACCCGGGTCAACGAATTGCAAGTTAGTGGCATGAGTCGTCTACGACCTAAGGGAAAGCTGCGAGTTAATGAGGAAGTTTTAAGTCGTCTACGACTTAACAAAGCTTGGAGGAAAGAGCTACGACTTAACAAGAATGAAGAGAAGGAGTTACGACTTAACAGGAGTTTGAGGTGTTCGAGTGTGATGAGTCGTACACGACACAACGACTCATCCATAAGTCGTCTACGACTTAACATGAAGCAGGGGAAAGTTCCAGCTATTAAAGGCCTTGAGTCGGAGGAAGGGCACAACCTAGTTAAGTCGTTTGGGGTTGAGTCGCTCGGGGATAAGTTGTGGGAAGATATTGATATGTCACGAGCTACGACTCATGATAGGTCGTATGGAGTTTCTGAAGGCATTCCTTAAGTCGCCGTCGACTTAAGCTAAGTCGTAAGTCGCAGGTCAATCTGTTTGTACTAAGTCATGAGTCGTTGTAAACTGTTAAGTCGTAATTGCCTTGAGTCGTATGTCGTGTACTATGTTCTAATGCATGTATGTGTTGTAATGCTCCCAAGTCGTGAGGCGTGAGTCTGTTGAGTCGTGGATTCATTGAGTCGGTATTGTGGGTAAGCGATAAACCGTATGAGTTGAGTCGCCGCCGACTTATGTTGAGTCGTAAGTCGCATATGACTTAAGGGCCAGTTGGTGAAATACTATAAATAGGGAGTGAGTTGTAACTTTTTGGTGGTTGATTTTTGAATAAAATTTCTTGTTGATTGCTGTGTGCTTTCATCTTAAATTGGTAGTTGAGTGTAATCTCCTATCTCCACTTTCGGTTATTCGAGTGCGCTCGAATCAACGATTGTTGAAGCCGATTCGCGGAATCAAGTGCGCTTGATCAACGCTTGAAGAATTGAAGATCTTCTTTCACGGTATCGTGTGCGATCAACGTGTTAGAGATAGCTAGAATTCGGTATATTCGGATCAACGAATTTGGGCATTTTGGTATTCATCAATCCACCGATTGCTACTTTCATCGTTATATCGATTTTCTGTTAATCCGCTGCGTCATCATGGCTTGGATTTTCTTGTCAGAGGAGGGGGTGATGGCTGCTGTAGATCAAGGAGGTGATGGTGAGTGGAGTTGAAGGGTGGAGAGGCTAGTGGCCGAGCAAGCAAGGTAGGAGTGGAAGCTTAAATCAATGGAAAAGAAGGAAAAAAAATAAGAGAAGAAGAGGCCAAAGCTTGCAAAATTTTCTAAAAAGTAAAATGGCCGTGAATGATAAAAGTAAGGAGGAGTTTCTCACATGAAAATGGAGAAAAACTCATAGTAATAGGCTAAGAAATGTACGACTATCAATGAATGCAAGAGTTAGAAAATGAAAAAGCGGAAAATCAAGAGTCTTAAGCAAATCAAGAGTCTTAAGCAAATCAAGAGTCACAAACCTTTCAAATTTCCATTATTTATTTAGTAATTTGTAAAACCTGATAAATAAAGATAAAAAATCAGAAATGAAAATAAATATATAAAATAAATAATTAAGTTTTAATTAAATAGGATTTAAATTAAGAAAATGGCTTAAAAATGCAAACTACGCCTTAAAATTGGAAAATAAATTCAACAAGCTATGGAAAAATTCAAACATCACTATAAAATATTATAAAAAAAATTGAAATATATTAATCTTTAAAACATATTCAAAGTGAAATAAATAATTATATTTAGAGAAAATAGAAAAAGAGTTAAAGAAATTGTTTAAAAATTCAAACAGGGCTTTACAAATTACAAATAGAGTATCACTAGCCTTATAAAATTCTATTTGACTTTAAAACAAATAAAAGTCAAATAAATAATAATTGAGAAACAAAATAAAGTAAGAATGAAAATAAGTTCTTAAGAAAATATAAAGATAAATAAAGAATTACTTTAATTATTTGAAACTAGGAATTACAATTTATAAACAGAATACAACTGACATTTGAAATGTCAATAACACTTTTTAAAATGTTTAAAACCAAAATATCTTTAATAATAGTTGTAATAGTTTTGGTGTCACACTTTTTTGGTATCAATGTGAACTACCAAAAATGGCCCTTTGTATATTATACAATCTTAATTACTTAAAAATAGGATCTAATACTAAATTTCTTTTACAAATTCAAATGCCCATAAAAGTAGGATCTAATAACTGAACATGCTTTAAAATTCAAAATTTTTCTAAATATAGGAAATAAAATTAAACCTTCTTTACAGATTCAAAATACTTCTAAGAAATATCACTTTAAAATAAAAAATTATTTTTTTAACTGATTTAAACATATACAATTTATAAGAAAAACAATTCACGCGCGAAGTGCGTGCCATTACACTCGTATTCATAACATGTTATATAACTATATAAATATAATTTAGAACATTACATGACCAAATAAAATATTATTTATATAATTTAAAATAAACCATTTTGTTAAATACAACAAATTACACACAATAGTTAAAAGGGAATAACTTCCACATAATAAATCAGATTTCAACGAAACGAAAAGCAGTGTTCTTAAAATTTTATTTACATTCATAATAAAAGATAAAATTCAATTTTTAAACCTTTTAAATTTAAAATTTAAAAGTCAAAGTTTGACTATTTTAACCAAAATTCACTTTTTGGAAAATTATTCTATTTAGTCATATTTGGAATTCTAATCCACATCAAAATCAAAGTTTATATTTACAATAACAAAATTTATTCTTTTTCATAAATAAAGCTTTTAATTCTGGAAATTCAATTTAAAAATAACAGTAAAATACAGTTGTTACAATTT
This sequence comes from Allium cepa, assembly GCA_030765085.1. Taxonomy (NCBI): domain Eukaryota; kingdom Viridiplantae; phylum Streptophyta; class Magnoliopsida; order Asparagales; family Amaryllidaceae; genus Allium; species Allium cepa. The sequence goes on from CM060942.1 coordinate 455,796,430, forward strand.
GGCTGGCATCACTGTTTCGTGGCCATACTAAATATTTAAATAAAACCTGATAAAACCGGATAATTCAAATACCATCGCTGTTGCATTTATCGTTATTACCAAACTTTTTTGTAACTTTACAAAATAAGCTCAAGGCTAAGAGGGGAGAATGGACTTAAAAATGGATAATTCAAATAAAACCAAACATTATCTTATAATTAATAGATGATCTGCTGGGTTGAAAAAGGGTATGGATCCGACCGAACTAACACCTTACCTTATTCAAATAGGATTGAGAAAAAAAGTAAAAAAGTTGCATCAATCGGAGATAAACTAGTACAAAGGGAAACCATTCAGATGCCATAACTATGTCAGCGGCGGCAACAGTGAGAAAATCATATTGCTGATTTGTTGGTTAGCATTTGCAAGAGGGTTAGGGTTAGGGTTTGTGTCTTGCAAAGCACTGCGCGGTTTAGAGGAGAGTGGCCGAATATCGACGGCGAGCGGGCTTGACAAGGACAGCGAGCACAACGCGGTGGGTTTAGGGATTAGGTTTAGGAAATTTTGACAGTGAGTTTTTGTTTACTAATTTAACAAATTGAGCGGCCAACGAAACGATAGGAGAGAGATTGAAATTTTTTAAGAAGCTGGAAAGTGGTATTTTATCCGTGCAAAAGACAACTGGCACAAACGGTTGTTATAGTTAAACATTTACAACGGGCAAAAAAACAGTTGTTGTAAACATATATTACAACTGTTGCACAAATAAAGTTGTTAAAAGTATCTTTGTTACAACTGCTGAAAATAAACAGTTGTTAAAAATAACTTATAACAACTATCAGTTTGTGCTAGTTGTAAAGTAAAAGTTGTAATATGGCTGTTTTGTTGTAGTGAAAGATTTAATATCCAAAAGTATAATTTTATTCTAATAATCATGAGAAAAAAGAATATGTATAATCAAATATTAAACTTCTTATTTGATAGAATAAAAGATAGATATATGCATAGAATATAGCAGAGTTGATGAAGGAGATTTAAATAAGGGATTGAGGGTGCTTTTGACATGTTTTGAATAAATTGATTTGATTTTTTTGATTTGTAAAAGTCAAGTGAGAATCCCGACTTAATATAGAGAGGACAAAATTTATGATAAGAAAATGCTGAAAGTAAATTTTGTGGTTTTGAATTGAATAGGCATTTTAGTATGGAATGATTTATGTATATAAGTTATCATAATGCTTGAAGTTACATAAAGTTGAGGAGAAAAGAGGAAATTCGTAGAATTTATTTTTTATTGGAGAAAGAGATTAAAACATGTATGACAATATGTGAGGGCATATTTTACAAATAAAGACGATAAGATAAACATTACATAAAATTTTAAAGAGGAAATGAACTTTAGTGTAGAATTTATGTTACAAACTATGAGAAATAATCATTTAGGATGAGGTTAATTTGTTAAAGAAGGTAAGAGATAGATATTGTCCTTATATTCAACACTTTTTGTATAAAAATTGGGATGAGGTTAAAGAAGGCAAGGGATAAATATTGCCTCTACGTTCAACCTTTTTATAAATAGAATAGAATATAGTTAATAAGTTAAAAACAATCAACAGGTAAACTTTTAATTGACTTAGCTTAAACAATAAATATCCCCTCATTTGAACATCTAGCTTTGAAATATACTTTGTTAAAACTCATAGTCAATAAAAAATCACGACTGGTAAATTAAATACTCGGCAACGTATCTAATATTAAATCATGGAAGATTGTCAACCTTTTTTTATATAGAAATTAGGATGAGGTTAAGGAAGGTAAGAGACAATTATTGCCTATATATTCAACTTTTTATATATAGAATGGAACATAATATAAACAATAGATTAAAAATATTCAACATAAATAGTCAAATTGTAAACTTTAAATTGACTTAGCTTAATCGATAAGTATCCTCTTATTCGTAGTTTCAGCCTTGATATATACTTTGTTGAAACCCACGTCGAATAAAATTCCGCCATTGGTACATTTAATAAAGGCTATTTCTAATTAAACATAAAAAATTGCTAAGCAGCCCCCACGAAACTAAAAAACCAGTATACCCATGTTTTTGTTGAATATACCCATCTAATAATTAAACTTTTTTCTTTATACCCTTCTCTAATTAGAAAAAAATGAAAAATTCAAATTTTATCCCTTCTACGCTATGCATTTTCAAATTTAAAAAAAAAAACAACATAAATTAAAATTTGTCATCTTTTGATTCCATAGGGTTTGTTATAATCATCATAATCCATCGATTTAAGCATAAAATTTGAGAAATTACCTAAAATTTGATTACTAGGGTTTTGTTCGATAAAAGAAATTGAAGAAGGAAAATATGATGCAAGATAAAAAGATGGGTGAATGAAAAAAAGACAATTTTGTCAAGATATTTTTGTTAATTTAAGGAAGGTTACAAAATAATATCAAATGCCTAAATAGAATTTAACCTTAAATAAATGATAATGTGTTTAATATTAGATCGTGGAAGATTGATAAATTACCGATCCAACCTCCCCCCTCCCACCCCACCCCCCCGGAGGACACTCTTATTGTTTCTTATTCTTGGAAAACGAATCTCGATTTTTATTTGTTCTCAGGTAGTAAATATATATGACATCTACACAGATATATATAGAGTTTAACTATCTATAAGAGCAGATGATAGTTATGTAGATCTCATTGATTCTTGTGATGGAATAATATGTTTGCACAATGGTTGGTTTGAGGATGTTGCTTTATGGAATCCTACACTGAAACAACTAAAGCTTTTACCCAAGTCGTCAATTCCACATCAACGTTACAATCCAAGTGACACTGATGTGCAGTTGACTATTATTAATTTTGGTTTTGATGTGAAAGCTAGTGATTACAAGATTGTTAGGATTATTTGGCATTCTACTAGGCCAAAGGCACCAATCAAGTTGAGGTATACAGCTTAAGGACATCATTTTCATGGAGAATTATATATAAAAATGCTGCTTTGCCTTTCGTGAACCTTCATGATGGTTTAAATGATGCAACAAGCAAGAATGGAACATGTTTCTGGTTGGGTACTGACAATCATGATGGTATGCTTGTCGGAATTGACTTGAAAAATGAAGTATTTGAAGCAACGTCATTACCTAACATTAATGAACATAAATCTTCTTATGCTTTGGACTTTTTAAATGAAATGCTTGTTTATATTTGGGGCTTGGATGACGGCTATAGTTTCAATAACTGTTTTGAAATTTGGGTGTTGCATGAATTTAGGGTGAAGGATTTCTAGAATAAAATGTATAACATTGGACACACATCATATATAGGAGACAGTCCACATCCAACTTGATTATCAATGAATGGGGAGTTCCTTTTAGTAAGAACAACTTTCATGTCTCATAGTATTGATGAACTGTATTTATACAACTTAGGTACTCCGGAAGCAACGCAAGAAAGTTATACCCCAATCCAAGAGCCTAATCCCTGCTATCTTAGATTCTTTTTGCACTACAATGCGAGCCTAGTTTCACTCAAAAGTTAAAGGTGAGGCCTTATAGTGTGAATTGTATGAACTGAGTTTTGTTTCTCTTCTTCTTAATTAGTAGAGTTGTACAAACAATGAGCTATCAAGAAGACTTATCTAACCATTTTCATTCAGATTAACATAAGCCAGATTGATTAGTTAAAGTGGAATCGATGAATATCTGTGCTTATTTCTCCGTTTCATAAGTTTTTGTTACAGCAGTTGTTATATGTAATGTCAAGTGTTGTTTTCTAGTTCTATTATTCAATGTTTTTATTACAAAATTTTCAGGTCTACACATTCATATACTTGGTACATATTTGCTTTTTAGCATTCAGCTAACTTCATATTATGGTTTGCTTCAAATTTTTGGGTTATTTGATAAACAACACCACCATTTTGGTACTATTTTTGCACAGGAAGTTTTGTTTCCCTTTGAGTTGACTGAGTGCCTTTTAGGTATTTATAGTCGTTTTACATAAGCACTTTTATTGATGGATGTTCTCTTTCTATAACATACTATTATATTTCAGCACAAAATTAGAATTGATGTACAGGTTTTCTAACATTTTAATAATATACTTAATGCGATGATAATCTACGAGCTACTCCCAAACCCAGGGTATAAGTGATTACTGATTAATTAATATTAATTAACTAGAAATTTTCTTTTATTTTAACTGATATAGCATGTAGTGATACTGTAATTATGTGAGAGCACAAATTACGGGGGCAATAATTTCAACTTTATGTGATTTTGTTTAAGCTGATTCGCACTAGCACATTTTATTTTTATCAATATTCAATTTTAAGCCTTTTAGTATTAATTTCATTATAAAGGAAGGAATATATGTATTAATAGTATAGGTAATTCAGATGCGTGCACTAAAGTACAAAGAACAGACTGCTGTCTATTGGGAAGAAAATGAATATATCTACGGAGTTTAATGGATATAATGATATCTAACGCATATATATGTATTGTTAAAAACGAAAGTTGGAAGAAAGTAGCATTAATGAAGAACATTTGTGTTGTTATACTGCTAAACCAAGGTTTCATCACTTGGATTTGGCCTTAACATGCAAAAGGAAAATAGATTTTAATGTTTCACTTTCCAACTCCATGTAATTGTTTTCTGAAATGACGGAACTGGTGGTGGAAACAAAATTGAGTTACTACTGCAAACTCTTAATTGTATGTTATTTTATAGCCACCAATCGGTTTGTAACTTATATCATCCATCATTTGCTGAACAAATTGCTTGCAAGTTGGTTTTCTTTATTTGGATATCATATATATATTTATATGTATATATATGTGTGTGTCTATATATATATATATATATATATATATATATATATATATATATATATATGTATGTATGTATGTATGTATGTATGTATGTATGTATGTATGTATGTATGTATGTATGTATGTATGTATGATTTAATTGTTTACAATTCGCTATTGTTGTGTTCAGTGTAGGTGAAGAGAACTTTTAGCTATCAAGAGTAAGTGTAGCAGTTTCTTCTTGAGCAGAAGTGTATTTCTAAAGAGCACTTGGAATTATTTGGACTATTCATATTCATGCTAAAAAACTGTTAAACACTTTGTAACCTACTAATTGTTTTTGTGAAAATGTTAGTACCTGATTTGCACTCATTTTCTTTGCTACTTGACTTTTTGTGTGTCTTGGTCTTGGTCTTTTGCTTTCAGTAGTTATGTACTATCTTCTATCAACCACTTTGTCGTCTTCGTAATTTTTTAACAATGTGATTTAATGAAAGATTGTTTTAAGGGTTCTTTGATATAAGGTTAACTGACAACACAGTTTAGTTATTTCAATCCTTAATTTGTTGTACTTATACGAGTTATTCACATCATTAAAATTTTACAAGGATTGCTAAAGCTTTTATCTATGAGTTATTAGCAAATGAAACTTGAACAAATTGATATAGGGTAACATATGTATACAGGCTAGGAAACAAGATGTGTTCATGAAACAATATTAGCTTCATGGAAAAAGAAAATAAGATATTCTGAACTTGACTGCACAGCCTAAAATAAACGCGAGTTTGAATTATTTAAAGTAAATTGATTTTCCCACTTGATGGGCATGTTATTTGTTTCCTGCACAAAAGCAACAGTTGCTGATGATAGTACAGATCTAGTGATATTGATCAAGTGTCCAAAAACAGATTATTACAGTGTAAATGAAAATGCAAGCGCAAATGTGGGAAAATAAATATAGTCATGCACATTTCTTTGTGACAGCAAGAAATAATTCCATTCCAACTAATTTTTTTCTTCCGATGTGTGGGGTTTAAGTGCGAAAAATACAACAGAGTTGTTATATAACTATTGCTTTTAAAATTAATTTTCAATTCATGTTATAAATTGATGAGGTTAAAAAACGATTGGAATTTTTTTTTAAAATTTTTATTGTATTTGGCATTAAAGACCCATATCAAATATAATGGTTTATATATAAAAAAATAAAATGGTGTCCTTTTGACATTCACATATTAAATAAAATGCATCATAAAATCACCCAAAACAAATTTGACGTCATGGACATACATCTATAATTATGGGGGAATGATAAGAAAACTTTTCAGTGTAAATAATTTGTGAACATTGTACAAAAGGAAGGTCGTTGTATTTGGAAAAATACATTAATGGAAGCATTTTTCATAATAAGGAAAACTGAAATGCAGCTACTTTACCATTATCCTTTCCTCGTGTCTTGTATAAGGTTTCATAACCACTTCTGGGGCAAACTATCACCTTTAAAAATATATACGAATTACGATAGAAAGATGTTTACTGCCGAGATAATAATTATACAATTCGAACTGTGGTAATGATTTTATTTTGAACTAGACTTGAAAGTATACGCTAATTGCTTATATAATGAAATCATTACTATTCACTGCTAAAACCCATTTTATGATTCATATTGCAGATTTAATTCTATATTGGATCTGGATTATGTTGGTAAGTTTGAAATTGAATGAAAATATGAGTTTATTTAGCGTAAATGAGGACATGTCGCTAAAACTGGAGTACCAAACATTTTGTGAAGAGAATATGTTCATCACATTAAATTTGTTAAATTTTACCGTATAGTTAAGTTCAGTTATTGATGATACATTAAACATTATTGACTTCTTTTGATTATATAGCTATTTTAAGAGGCAAATAAACAACTAAACAATCTTTGGACAGGCAGATCATGAAATCTTAGGATGTGTATTTTGTTAAGCAACAAAGATATCCTGAAAATTGTAAATTAACGAAAGAGAATTATATTTTTATGTTATAAAAGAGGCACGAGAAAGGGAATTATTATTTGTTGCTTTGGTTTTTGTTTATTTTAAATATTGTAGAATAATTTCTAATAATTGGTAATAAATATAAACTAATGCCAGAAAAACATTACGTTAACAAAGAACAGATACTGTCATTTTCTAGATAAAAACAAATACAATAACTAAAAGAAAGTAAATACTTCTGGTTGTGGCATAGATTTATCACTAGAAAATTTAGTAAATTCCTAATGTCCGTAAAATTGACCATAGTACAGACATGTGCGTAATCTATTTTCTTATGGGTAGAAATTATTATTCGCAACTACCGTAAAGCGTTACGAAACCAACTGTAACTTAAATAATAGTTACAGAATAATACAGAAGTAGTAACAGCAAAAAATTGTCACTAATTTTGATAAATTATAACACAAAAATGTCTGACTAGATCCGTATGAAAAATATTACCGATCAAAGAGTCCGAGTCCAACAGAAACTGTTTCCTTGAAACAATATTGCCGCCGTATGTAGTTTCACGGGTGTAAGCAATTTGTTCCCCAGGATGAAACGGACCAGCCCCGCAGCGTGGTTGCAAAAGGAGCGCCGACGAACTGAAGAGACTATAGCACTAGAACAGAGAGATGTTGGAGGAAGAAGGAACAGAATTTGAGATAAAACTGAATGATCTATTCTCAGATTCTGACCGTCTATATATAGGCTGGAGGAGGTGCCTATTCGGAGCGGTCGTGATTGTTGGAAAGGTTGCGACCCTTAAACCAACAGTAGTGACCGTTGTGTGCGCGCGCCTGGAAGTGAATGGTTGCATCTGGTGACCATTCAAACGAACAGACTCATCCGATCAAAAAATACCCGTTTTAGTGCATGTAGGCCCAAGCGGCAGTCGGTGGCCCATTTAATCACGAGACCCCAAGAGCCCCAAGGCCCAAGGCCCAATCTTTGACATTTTAAATTTAATATAAAGGCCCAAAGCCTACATTGGCACAAGTCTTCATGTCACCTTCTTCTTTTCTTTTGAATTAGTATAATGGGTTGTGATATATAAGGTGATATTGAAACAAATATCCCATGATGTGGGACTTTGTTTCAATACACTCTCTTATTCACCTTCTTCCCCACTTCCTCATTCATTCATTTCTAACAATCCCCCACCTGAATGAACAGTTGTTCTTAGTTTCACGAACCATTTATCGTATCGGTTAATGTAGCACAGAGGCCTTGAACTCTCCTAGTACTTACGTATTTGAATTATAGGCGAATCAGTAAACATAGAATGTCCTTGAACTTTAAGCCTTTTGTGTAATTTTATAATAGATAACACACGAACAATGTTTCTTATAATCCTTTGTTCTCTGTAAGTGTTCATTTTTGCCTTGAACACATGCCTGGTATCATAAGTGCTTAGAGAATTCGGCCTTATAATTCTCTTTGAAGCGGCGCCTTCGCACTTACGTAGGTGATTCTGTAAAGGGTATTCACAATTCCTCAAGTACAGACATCATTAAAAGTATCAATACTTATCCTATTTTTCCAACAAACAAGGCACTGACTTATCATAGGAATGGTTTGTGTGTAACAGTGCTGTCAAGTTTCTCTTAAACTTAGTTGTCCCTTTGAACCTAAATCTTGGGATCTTCAGTCAACTAGGTGGGGTTTCCATTAAAAAAAAACTTTTATTCTATGGGCCTTAACCCCATTCCCATCGATAAGGTTTGAACTTTCTCTCTTGGCAAGCCTTTAGTTAGTGGATCCGCTATGTTATCTTTTGACCTTATGTAGTCTATAGTGATAACTCCGTTAGAGAGAGGTTGTCTAATTGTTTTATGTCTTTGACGAGTATGCCTAGATTTACCATTGTATAGTGTACTATTAGCTCTTCCAATTGTTGATTGACTATCACAATGTATACATATTGGAGGCACAAGTTTGCTCCAATTTGGAATATCTTCCAAGAAACTTCGAAGCCAGTCTGCTTCTTCTGCGGTCTTATCTAGTGCAATAAACTCTGATTCCATCGTAGATCTAGCTATACAAGTCTGTTTGGATGATTTCCATGATATTGCTCCATTTCCTAATGTGAACACATATCCACTTGTAGACTTTGTACCTTGTGATCCAGTTATCCAGTTGGCATCACTGTATCCTTCCACTGTTGAAAGTAGTTTGTATAGTGTATACCATAGTTCTGTGTATACTTTAGGTATCCTAGAACTCTGATTATCGCTTTCCAATGATGTTTACCAGGATTGCTGGTAAATCTACTCAGCTTACTTACGTCGTATGCGATATCTGGCCTAGTGCATTTCATAACATACATGATACTTCCTAGTATACGAGAATATTCAAGCTGTTAGATACCATCGCCAGTGTTCTTTACCCAATTTTGGTTCATATCTACGGGTGATTTTGCAATAGTTATATTATATTGCTTGAATTTTTCAAGTATCTTATCAATGTAATGTGATTGGGATAATGCATATCCCTTTGGTGTTCTCAAAATTTTGACATCCAATATCACATCAGCCAGTCCTAGGTCTTTCATATCAAATCTAAAGGATAACATATTCTTTGTAGATGTTATTATGACTTTGTTATTTCCTAGGATCAACAGGTCATCAACATGAAAACAAACAATGACGTATCCTAAATGTGTGTGTTTCATGTAGACACATTTATTTGATTCATTTATTATGAATCCATTTGATAACATAGTTTCATCAAATTTCTCATGCCATTGTTTTGGAGCTTGTTTAAGGCCATAAAACGACTTTACTAATTTGCATACTTTATTTTCCTTTCCATAGCTCAGAAACCCTTCAAGCCGCTTCATATATATTTCTTCCTCTAGGTCACCATTCGAAAATGCAGTTTTTACATCCATTTGATGTATTTCTAAATCAAGTATGGATGCAATTGCAATAAGCATCCTAATTGATGTTATCCTCGTCACTGGTGAATATGTATCAAAATAGTCCAGTTCTTCCTTTTGTCTAAATCCTTGGACTACAAGACAAGCTTTGTACTTGTCTATTGAACCATCAGGTTTCAATTTCTTTTTAAATATCCATTTATTACCTAAGGTCTTGCATCCTTGAGGTAAATCAACTAATTCCCAGGTATGATTAGCCATAATGGATTCTATCTCATTGTCAATAGCCTCTTTCCAGTAAGGGGCATCACTAGAGGACATAGCTTGTTTGTATGTCAATGGATCATCTTCTAACATAAAGGTATAGAAGTCCGGTCCAAAGGTTTTTGACGTTCTAGACCTTTTACTTCTCCTTGGTTCCTCCACTTGTTGATGAGCACTTATTTGCTGAAGGTTGTCTTCGGTATCCTCAAGAGAATTGGAGATTTCATCTTCCCTTGGTCTCTTATGAGTATCACTGTCAGTGCCCTACTTTAAAGGGAATATATGTTTGAAAAATCTTGCATTTCTCGACTCAATGATGGTATTTTCATGAATATCATCAATTTCAGATTTGTGTACTAAAAAACGATAAGCAGCACTGTTTTGTGCATATCCAATGAATACACAATCAATTGTTTTTGGTCCTATCTTGACCTTCTTTGGTTTAGGTATCTCTACTTTGGCTTGACACCCCCACACTTTTAAGTATTTGTAGGATGTCTTTCCAAAGTTCGTGAGGAGACTTGGATGTTTTCTTTCGTTATATTTTATTTAAAATATGGTTTGCTGAAAGAATAGATTCTCCCCAAAAGTTATCTGGCAAGCCAGTACTGATTAACAAAGCATTCATCATTTCTTTAAGAGTTCTATTTTCCGTTCGGCTATACCGTTGGATTGAGGCGAATATGGTGTCGTAGTTTGGTGTATAATACCGTGCTCAGCGCATAATTCCTTAAAAGGAAATTCATATTTTCCTCCTCTATCACTTCTTAAAGCTTTGATTTTCCTGTTGAGTTAATCCTCAACTTCAGCTTTATACTATTTAAACATATCGAATGCTTCATCCTTGCTTCTAAGGAGATACACATAGCAGTACCTAGTACAATCATCAATAAACGTAATGAAATATCTTTTTCCTTCTCTAGTTTGACACATTTTCAAATCACACACATCAGTGTGTATAAGGTCAAGAGGTTCGGTTTCTCGTTCAACATGATGAAACGATGTTCTTGTCAATTTTGCTTCTGCACAAACTTGACATTTATAGTTGGAGTCTATGTTACATTTTGGTATACATTCTAGATTAATCATTTTTCGCAGTGTATCAAAATTAACATGCCCTAATCTAGAATGCCATATGTTAGAAGAGTCAACAATAGAAGCAGAAGATTCACTTTTATTCATATCAATGTTTGGTATAATAGTTGTTACATTTTCCTTGAATAAACCATCACATACATATCCTCTTCCTACATACACTCCATTCTTTGATAATACAAACTTATCGGATTCAAAGGTTAATTTGAACCCATGCTTGCTAAGAAAGGACCCTGATATCAAATTCTTGCGGATTTCTGGAACGTGAAGAACATCAATCAAAGTAATCTCTTTTCCAGAAGTTAGTTTCAGCACAACTTTTCCCTTGCCTTCGACCTTTGATGTAGATGAATTACCCATGAAAAGTTGTTCATCATCAGTTGTAGTTTAAAGTTGTAAACATCCACTTATTAGCACATATGTGTCGAGTGGCACCTGTGTCTACAAACCATTCCCTTGAATTACGAACAAGGTTGCATTCTGATATTACTGCACATAAATCCATATCAGAAATGCCATTTGTAACTTCAGCCGTATTTGCTTCTAATTTCTTCTTTTTGGGAGCGCGACATTCGGCTGCTTTATGCCCTTCATTCCATAGTTATGGAAAGAACCCTGAAATTTCTTCTTCGACTTCTGGGGCGCATTCTCACGTTTTCTCTTGTTAAGTTTATCTGACTCAACAACATTTGCTTTGGCAACCATATTCTGAGAGATCTTTTTCTCAGAATTTCTATTATCTTCCTCTATTCGCAGACGAACTATGAGTTCTTCTATTGTCATTTCCTTACGCTTATGCTTAAGGTAATTTTTGAAGTCCTTCCACGATGGAAGAAGTTTCTCAATGGTTGCGGAAACCTGGAAAGATTCGCTAAGTATCATCCCTTCATCATGCAGTTGACGGCTGATCAGTTGTATTTCTTGAGTCTGGTTGATCACAGTCTTTGAATCTACCATTTTGAAGTCGAGAAATTTGGCAGCGATGAATTTCTTCATGTCTGCATCTTCAGTTTTGTACTTTCGGTCCAAGGCCGTCCAGAGTTCCTTGGATGTTGCAACAGTACAATAGACATTGTAGAGGCTATTATCCAGACCATTCAGAATATAGTTTTTACACATGAAGTCATAATTTTTCCAAAAATTTGCGGCCTCCAATTTGATTGCATCGGGTTCGAGTTCGCCAATTTCAGGAGCATCTTCGGTCTGAAACTTGGCGAGGCCTAATGTTGTTAGATAAAAAAACATTTTCTGTTGCCAACGTTTGAAGTCTGTCCCGTTGAACTTTTCTGGCCTTTCTCCATGAGACAGTGCCATTGTCGAAAGCAGAGGCATTGGCTGAGTGTTTGTCACCGTCTGTGTTGGTGCAGCATTATTGTTGTTGCTATTTTGAGGCATTGTCATCTACAACAATCAATATTGTTTCAAGAATGTTATTCGCAACTACCGTAAAGCGTTACGAAACCAACTGTAACTTAAATAATAGTTACAGAATAATAAATAAGTAGTAACGACAAAAAACTGTCACTAATTTTGATAAATTGTAACACAAAAATGCCTGACTAGATCCGTATGAAAAGTATTACCGATCAAAGAGTCCGAGTCCAGCAGAAACTGTTTCCTTGAAACAATATTGCCTCCGTATGTAGTTTCACGGGTGTTAGCAATTTGTTCCCCAGGATGAAATGGACCAGCCCAGTAGCGTGGTTGCAGACGGAGCACCGACGAACTGAAGAGACTGTAGCACTAGAACAGAGAGATGTTGGAGGAAGAAGGAACAGAATTTGAGATAAAACTGAATGATCTATTCTCAGATTCTGGCCGCCTATATATAGGCTGGAGGAGGTGCCTATTCGGAGCAGTCGTGACTGTTGGAAAGGTTGCAACCCTTAGACCAACAGTAGTGACCATTGTGTGCGCGTGCCTGGAAGTGAATGGTTGCATCTGGTGACCATTCAAACGAACAGACTCATCCGATCAAAAAATAGCCGTTTTAGCACATGCAGGCCCAAGCGGCAGTCGGTGGCCCATTTAATCACGAGACCCCAAGAGCCCCAAGGCCCAAGGCCCAATCTTTGACATTTTAAATTTAATATAAAGGCCCAAAGCCTACATTGGCACAAGTCTTCATGTCACCTTCTTCTTTTCTTTTGAATTAGTATAATGGGTTGTGATATATAAGGTGATATTGAAACAAATATCCCATGATGTGGGACTTTGTTTCAATACATACTCTTGTTCTCCCTCTTCCCCACTACCTCATTCATTCATTTCTAACAATCCCCCACATGAATGAACAGTTGTTCTTAGTTTCACGAACCATTTATCGTATCGGTTAAAGTAGCACAGAGGCCTTGAACTTTCCTAGTGTTTACCTATTTGAATTACAGGCGAATCGGTAGACATAGAATGTCCTTGAACTATAAGCCTTTCGTGTAATTCTACGATAGATAACACACGACCAATGTTTCTTATAATCCTTCATTCTCTGTATGTGTTCATTTTTTCCTTGAACACCTGCCTGGTATCATAAGTGCTTAGAGAATTCGGCCTTATAATTCTCTTTGAAGCGGCGCCTTCGCACTTACGTAGGTGATTCTGTAAAGGGTATTCACAATTCCTCAAGTACAGACATCATTAAAAGTATCAATACTTATCCTATTTTTCCAACAAACAAGGCACTGACTTATCATAGGAATGGTTTGTGTGTAACAGTGCTGTCAAGTTTCTCTTAAACTTAGTTGTCCCTTTGAACCTAGATCTTGGGATCTCCAGTCAACTAGGTGGGGTTTCCATTAAAAAAAAACTTTTATTCTATGGGCCTTAACCCCATTCCCATCGATAAGGTTTGAACTTTCTCTCTTGGCAAGCCTTTAGTTAGTGGATCCGCTATGTTATCTTTTGACCTTGTGTAGTCTATAGTGATAACTCCGTTAGAGAGAAGTTGTCTAATTGTTTTATTTCTACGACGAATATGCCTAGATTTACCATTGTATAGTGTACTATTAGCTCTTCCAATTGCTGATTGACTATCACAATGTATACATATTGGAGGCACAAGTTTGCTCCAATTTGGAATATCTTCCAAGAAACTTCGAAGCCAGTCTGCTTCTTCTGCGGTCTTATCTAGTGCAATAAACTCTGATTCCATCGTAGATCTAGCTATACAAGTCTATTTGGATGATTTCCATGATATTGCTCCATTTCCTAATGTGAACACATATCCACTTGTAGACTTTGTATCTTGTGATCCAGTTATCCAGTTGGCATCACTATATCCTTCCACTGTTGAAGGGTAGTTTATATAGTGTATACCATAGTTCTGTGTATACTTTAGGTATCATAGAACTCTGATTATCGCTTTCCAATGATGTTTATCAGGATTGCTGGTAAATCAACTCAGCTTACTTACAGCGTATACGATATCTGGCCTGGTGCAGTTTATAACATACGTGATACTTCCTGGTATACGAGAATATTCAAGCTGTTAGATACCATCGCCAGTGTTCTTTACCCAATTTTGGTTCATATCTACGGGTGATTTTGCAATAGTTATATTATATTGCTTGAATTTTTCAAGTATCTTACCGATGTAATGTGATTGGGATAATGCATATCCCTTTGGTGTTCTCAAAATTTTGACACCCAATATCACATCAGCAAGTCCTAGGTCTTTCATATCAAATCTAGAGGATAACATATTCTTTGTAGATGTTATTATGGCTTTGTTATTTCCTAGGATCAACAGGTCATCAACATGAAGACAAACAATGACATATCCTAAATGTGTGTTTCATGTAGACACATTTATCTGATTCATTTATTGTGAATCCATTTGATAACATAGTTTCATCAAATTTCTCATGCCATTGTTTTGGAGCTTGTTTAAGGCCATAAAGCGACTTTACTAATTTGCATACTTTATTTTCCTTTCCATAGCTCAGAAACCCTTCAGCCTGCTTCATATATACTTCTTCCTCTAGGTCACCATTCAAAAATGCAGTTTTTACATCCATTTGATGTATTTCTAAATCAAGTATGGATGCAATTGCAATAAGCATCCTAATTGATGTTATACTCGTCACTGGTGAATATGTATCAAAATAGTCCAGTTCTTTCTTTTGTCTGAATCCTTGGACTACAAGACGAGCTTTGTACTTGTCTATTGAACCATCAGGTTTCAATTTCTTTTTCAATATCCATTTATTACCCAAGGTCTTTCATCCTTTAGGTAAATCAACTAATTCCCAGGTATGATTAGCCATAATGGATTCTATCTCATTGTCAATAGCCTCTTTACCGTAAGGGGCATCACTGGAGGACATAGCTTGTTTGTATGTCAATGGATCCTCTTCTAACATAAAGGTATAGAAGTCTGGTCCAAAGGTTTTTGACGTTCTAGACCTTCTACTTCTCCTTGGTTCCTCCACTTGTTGATCAGCATTTATTTGCTGAAGGTTGTCTTCAGTATCCTCAAGAGAATTGGAGATTTCATCTTCCCTTGGTCTCTTATGAGTATCACTGCAGTGCCCTGCTTTAAAGGGAATATATGTTCGAAAAATCTTGCATTTCTCGACTCAATGATGGTATTTTCATGAATATCATCAATTTCAGATTTGTGTACTAAAAATCGATAAGCAGCACTGTTTTGTGCATATCCAATGAATACACAATCAATTGTTTTTGGTCCAATCTTGACCTTCTTTGGTTTAGGTATCTCTACTTTGGCAAGACACCCCCACACTTTTAAGTATTTGTAGGATGCCGGTCTATTTTCCCAAAGTTCGTGAGGAGATTTGGATGTTTTCTTTCGTGGTATTTTATTTAAAATATGGTTTGCTGAAAGAATAGCTTCTCCCCAAGAGTTATCTGTCAAGCCAGAACTGATTAATAAAGCATTCATCATTTCTTTAAGAGTTCTATTTTCCGTTCGGCTATACCGTTGGATTGAGGTGAATATGGTGCTGTAGTTTGGTGTATAATACCATGCTCAGCGCAGAATTCCTCAAAAGGAAATTCATATTCTTCTCCTCTATCACTTATTAAAGCTTTAATTTTCCTGTTGAGTTGATTCTCAACTTCATCTTTATACTGTTTAAACATATCGAATGCTTCATCCTTGCATCTAAGGAGATACACGTAACAGTACCTAGTACAATCATCGATAAACGTAATGAAATATCTTTTTCCTCCTCTAGTTTGACACATTTTCAAATCACATACATCAGTGTGTATAAGGTCTAGAGGTTCAGTTTCTCGTTCAACATGATGAAACGAGGTTCTTGTCAATTTTGCTTCTGCACAAACTTGACATTTATAGTTGGAGTTTATGTTACATTTTGGTATACATTCTAGATTAATCATTTTTCGCAGTGTATCAAAATTAACATGCCCTAATCTTGAATGCCATATGTTATAAGAGTCAACAATATAAGCAGAAGATGCACTTATATTCATATCAATGTTTGGTACAATAGTTGTTAGATTTGCCTTGAATAAACCATCACATACATATCCTCTTCCTACATACACTCCATTCTTTGATAATACAAACTTATCGGATACAAAGGTTAATTTGAACCCATGCTTGCTATGCAAGGACCCTGATATCAAATTCTTGCGGATTTCTGGAACGTGAAGAACATCACTCAAAGTAAGCTCTTTTCCAGAAGTTAGTTTCAGCATAACTTTTCCCTTGCCTTCGACCTTTGATGTAGATGAATTGCCCATGAAAAGTTGTTCATCATCAGTTGCAATTTTATAAGTTGTAAACATCCACTTATTAGCACATATGTGTCGAGTGGCACCGTGCCTACAAACCATTCCCTTGAATTACGAACAAGGTTGCATTCTGATATTACTGCACATAAATGCATATCAAAAATGCCATTTGTAACTTCAGCCGTATTTGCTCCTAATTTCTTCTTTTTGGGAGCGCGACATTCGGCTGCTTTATGCCCCTTCTTTCCGCAGTTATGGCAGGAACCCTGAAATTTGTTCTTCGACTTCTGAGGCACATTCTCACGTTTTCTCTTGTTAGATTTATCTGACTCAACAACATTTTCTTTGGCAGCCATATTCTGAGAGATCTTTTTCTCAGAATTTCTATTATCTTCCTCTATTCGCAGACGAACTATGAGTTCTTCCATTGTCATTTCCTTAAGCTTATGCTTAAGGAAATTTTTGAAGTCCTTCCACGATGGAGGAAGTTTCTCAATGGTTGCGACAACCTGGAAAGATTCGCTAAGTATCATCCCTTCATCATGTTGTTGACGGATGACCAGTTGTATTTCTTGAGTCTAGTTGATCACAGTCTTTGAATCTACCATTTTGAAGTCGAGAAATTTGGCAGCGATGAATTTCATTATGCCTGCATCTTCAGTTTTGTACTTTCGGTCCAAGGCCGTCCAGAGTTCCTTGGATGTTGCAACAGTACAATAGACATTGTAGAGGCTATTATCCAGACCATTCAGAATATAGTTTTTACACATGAAGTCGGAATTTTTCCAGAAATTTGCGGCCTCCACTTTGATTGCATCGAGTTCGAGTTCGCCAACTTCAGGAGCGTCTTCGGTCAGAAACTTGGCGAGGCCTAATGTTGTTAAATAAAACAACATTTTCTGTTGCCAACGTTTGAATTCTGTCCCGTTGAACCTTTTTAGCCTTTCTCCATGAGACAGTGCCATTGTCCGAAGCAGAGGCATTGGCTGAGTGTTTGTCAACGTCTGTGTTGGTGCAGTATTATTGTTGTTGCTATTTTGAGACATTGTCGTCTACAACAATCAATATTGTTTCAAGAATGTTATTCGCAACTACCATAAAGCATTACGAAACCAACTATAACTTAAATAATAGTTACAGAATAATACAGAAGTAGTAACCGCAAAAAACTGTCACTAATTTTGATAAATTGTAACACAAAAATATCTGACTAGATCCGTATGAAAAGTATTACCGATCAAAGAGTCCGAGTCCGGTAGAAACTGTTTCCTTGAAACAATATTGCCGCCGTATGTAGTTTCACGGGTGTTAGCAATTTGTTCCCCAAGATGAAATGGACCAGCCCCGCAGCGTGGTTGCAGACGGAGCGCCGACGAACTGAAGAGACTATAGCACTAGAACAAAGAGATGTTGGAGGAAGAAGGAACAAAATTTGAGATAAAACTGAATGATCTATTCTCAGATTCTAGCCGCCTATATATAGGCTGCAGGTGGTGCCTATTCGGAGCGGTCGTGACTGTTGGAAAGGTTGCGACCCTTAAACCAACAGTAGTGACCGTTGTGTGCGCGCGCCTGGAAGTGAATGGTTGCATCTGGTGACCATTCAAACGAACAGACTTATCCGATCGAAAAATAGCCTTTTTAGCGCATGCAGGCCCAAGCGGTAGTCGGTGGCCCATTTAATCACGAGACCCCAAGAGCCCCAACGCCCAAGGTCCAATCTTTGACATTTTAAATTTAATATGAAGGCCCAAAGCCTACATTGGCACAAGTCTTCATGTCACCTTCTTCTTTTCTTTTGAATTAGTATAATGGTTGTGATATATAAGGCGATATTGAAACAAATATCCCATGATGTAGGACTTTGTTTCAATACACACTCTTATTCTTCCTCTTCCCCACTTCCTCATTCATTCATTTCTAACTATCCCCCACATGAATGAACAGTTGTTCTTAGTTTCACGAACCATTTATCGTATCGGTTAAAGTAGCACAGAGGCCTTGAACTTTCCCAATGTTTACCTATTTGAATAACAGGCGAATCAGTAGACATAGAATGTCCTTGAACTGTAAGCCTTTTGTGTAATTATACAATAGATAACACACGACCAATGTTTCTTATAATCCTTCGTTCTCTGTATGTGTTCATTTTTTCCTTGAACACCTGCCTGGTATCATAAGTGCTTAGAGAATTCGGCCTTATAATTCTCTTTGAAGCGGCGCCTTCGCACTTATGTAGGTGATTCTGTAAAGGGTATTCACAATTCCTCAAGTACAGACATCATTAAAAGTATCAATACTTATCCTATATTTCCAACAAACAAGGAACTGACTTATCATAGGAATGGTTTGTGTGTAACGGTGCTGTCAAGTTTCTCTTAAACTTAGTTGTCCCTTTGAACCTAGATCTTGGGATCTCCAGTCAACTAGGTGGGGTTTCCACTAAAAAAAACTTTTATTCTATTGGCCGTAACCCCATTTCCATCGATAAGGTTTGAACTTTCTCTCTTGGCAAGCCTTTAGTTAGTGGATCTGCTACGTTATCTTTTGACCTTATGTAGTCTATAGTGATAACTCCGTTAGAGAGAAGTTGTCTAATTGTTTTATGTCTACGACGAGTATGCCTAGATTTACCATTGTATAGTGTACTATTAGCTCTTCCAATTGCTGATTGACTATCACAATGTACACATATTGGAGGCACAAGTTTGCTCCAATTTGGAATATCTTCCAAGAAACTTTGAAGCCAGTCTGCTTCTTCTGTGGTCTTATCTAGTGCAATAAACTCTGATTCCATCGTAGATCTAGCTATACAATCTGTTTGGATGATTTCCATGATATTGCTCCATTTCCTAATGTGAACACATATCCACTTGTAGACTTTATATCTTGTGATCTAGTTATCCAGTTGGCATCACTGTATCCTTCCACTGTTGAAGGGTAGTTTGTATAGTGTATACCATAGTTCTGTGTATACTTTAGGTATCCTAGAACTCTGATTATCGCTTTCCAACGATGTTTACCAGGATTGCTGGTAAATCTACTCAGCTTACTTACAACGTGTGCGATATCTAGCCTAGTGCAGTTCATAACATACATGATACTTCCTAGTATACGAGAATATTCAAGCTGTTAGATACCATCTCCAGTGTTCTTTACCCAATTTTGGTTCATATCTATGAGTGATTTTGCAATAGCTATATTATATTGCTGGAATTTTTCAAGTATCTTACCGATGTAATGTGATTGGGATAATGCATATCCCTTTGGTGTTCTCAAAAATTTGACACCCAATATCACATCCGCCAGTCCTAGGTCTTTCATATCAAATCTAGAGGATAACATATTCTTTGTAGATGTTATTATGGCTTTGTTATTTCCTAGGATCAACAGGTCATCAACATGAAGACGAACAATGACATATCCTAAATGTGTGTGTTTCATGTAGACACATTTATCTGATTCATTTATTGTGAATCCATTTGATAACATAGTTTCATCAAATTTCTCATGCCATTGTTTTGGAGCTTGTTTAAGGCCATAAAGCGACTTTACTAATTTGCATACTTTATTTTCCTTTCCATAGCTCATAAACCCTTCAGGCTGCTTCATATATATTTCTTCCTCTATGTCACCATTCAAAAATGCAGTTTTTACATCCATTTGATGTATTTCTAAATCGAGTATGAATGCAATTGCAATAAGCATCCTAATTGATGTTATCCTCGTCACTGGTGAATATGTATCAAAATAGTCCAGTTCTTCCATTTGTCTGAATCCTTGGACTACAAGACGAGCTTTGTACTTGTCTATTGAACCATCAGGTTTCAATTTCTTTTTAAATATCCATTTATTACCCAAGGTCTTGTATCCTTAAGGTAAATCAACAAATTCACAGGTATGATTAGCCATAATGGATTCTATCTCATTGTCATTGGCCTCTTTCCAGTAAGGGGCATCACTGGAGGACATAGCTTGTTTGTATGTCAATGGATCATCTTCTAACATAAAGGTATAGAAGTCCTGTCCAAAGGTTTTTGACGTTCTAGACCTTTTACTTCTCCTTGGTTCCTCCACTTGTTGATCAGCACTTATTTGCTGAAGGTTGTCTTTAGTATCCTCAAGAGAATTGGAGATTTCATCTTCCCTTGGTCTCTTACGAGTATCACTGTCAGTGCCCTGCTTTAAAGGGAATATATGTTCGAAAAATCTTGCATTTCTCGACTCAATGATGGTATTTTCAAGAATATCATCAATTTCAGATTTGTGTACTAAAAATCGATAAGCAGCACTGTTTTGTACATATCCAATAAATACATAATCAATTGTTTTTGGTCCTATCTTGACCTTCTTTATTTTAGGTATCTCTACTTTGGCAAGACACCCCCACATTTTTAAGTATTTGTAGGATGCCGGTCTATTTTTCCAAAGTTCGTGAGGAGACTTGGATGTTTTCTTTCGTGGTATTTTATTTAATATATGGTTTGCTGAAAGAATAGCTTCTCCCCAAAAGTTATCTGGCAAGCCAGAACTGATTAATAAAACATTCATCATTTCTTTAAGAGTTCTATTTTTCCGTTCGGCTATACCGTTGGATTGAGGTGAATATGGTGTTGTAGTTTGGTGTATAATACCGTGCTCAGCGCAGAATTCCTCAAAAGGAAATTCATATTCTCCTCCTCTATCACTTCTTAAAGCTTTAATTTTCCTGTTGAGTTGATTCTCAACTTCAGCTTTATACTGTTTAAACATATCGAATGCTTCATCCTTGCTTCTAAGGAGATACACATAGCAGTACCTAGTACAATCATCAATAAACGTAATGAAATATCTTTTTCCTCCTCTAGTTTGACACATTTTCAAATCACATACATCAGTGTGTATAAGGTCTAGCGGTTCAGTTTCTCGTTCAACATGATGAAATGAGATTCTCGTCAATTTTGCTTCTGCACAAACTTGACATTTATAGTTGGAGTCTATGTTACATTTTGGTATACATTCTAGATTAATCATTTTTTGCAGTGTATCAAAATTAACATGCCCTAATCTAGAATGCCATATGTTAGAAGAGTCAACAATATAAGCAGAAGATGCACTTTTATTCATAACAATGTTTGGTACGATAGTTTTTACATTTGCTTTGAATAAACCATCACATACATATCCTCTTTCTACATACACTCCATTCTTTGATAATACAAACTTATCGGATATAAAGGTTAATTTGAACCCATGCTTGCTAAGAAAGGACCCTGATATCAAATTCTTGCGGATTTCTGCAATGCGAAGAACATCACTCAAAGTAAGCTCTTTTCCACAAGTTAGTTTCAGCACAACTTTTCCCTTGCCTTCGACCTTCGATGTAGATGAATTGCCCATGAAAAGTTGTTCATCTTCAGTTGCAGTTTTATAAGTTGTAAACATCCATTTATTAGCACATATGTGTCGAGTGGCACCTGTGTCTACAAACCATTCCCTTGAATTACGAACAAGGTTGCATTCTGATATTACTGCACATAAATCCATATCAGAAATGCCATTTGTAACTTCAGCCGTATTTGCTTCTAATTTCTTCTTTTTGGGAGCGCGACATTCGGCTGCTTTATGCCCCTTCTTTCCCAGTTATGGCAAGAACCCTGAAATTTTTTCTTCGACTTCTGAGGCGCATTCTCACGTTTTCTCTCGTTAGGTTTATCTGACTCAACAACATTTGCTTTGGCAGCCATATTCTGAGAGATATTTTTCTTAGAATTTCTATTATCTTCCTCTATTCGCAGACGAACTATGAGTTATTCCATTGTCATTTCCTTACGCTTATGCTTAAGGTAATTTTTGCAGTCCTTCCACGATGGAGGAAGTTTCTCAATGGTTGCGGTAACCTGGAAAGATTCGTTAGGTATCATCCCTTCATCATGCAGTTGACGGATGATCAGTTGTATTTCTTGAGTCTGGTTGATCACAGTCTTTGAATCTGCCATTTTGAAGTCGAGAAATTTGGCAGCGATGAATTTCTTCATGCCTGCATCTTCAGTTTTGTACTTTCGTTCCAAGGCCGTCCAGAGTTCCTTGGATGTTGCAACAGTACAATAGACATTGTAGAGGCTATTATCCAGACCATTCAGAATATAGTGTTTACACATGAAGTCAGAATTTTTCCAGAAATTTGCGGTCTCCACGTTGATTGCATTGGGTTCGAGTTCGCCAACTTTAGGAGCATCTGCGGTCAGAAACTTGGCGAGGCCAAATGTTGTTAGATAAAACAACATTTTCTGTTGCCAACATTTGAAGTCTGTCCCGTTGAACTTTTCTGGCCTTTCTCCATGAGACAGTGCCATTGTCGGAAGCAGAGGCGTTGGCTGAGTGTTTGTCACTGTCTGTGTTGGTGCAGCATTATTGTTGTTGCTATTTTGAGACATTGTCGTCTACAACAATCAATATTGTTTCAAGAATGTTATTCGCAACTACCGTAAAGCGTTACGAAACCAACTGTAACTTAAATAATAGTTACAGAATAATACAGAAGTAGTAACGGCAAAAAACTGTCACTAATTTTGATAAATTGTAACACAAAAATGTCTGACTAGATCCGTATGAAATGTATTACCGATCAAAGAGTCCGAGTCGAGTAGAAACTGTTTCCTTGAAACAATATTGCTTCCGTATGTAGTTTCACGGGTGTTAGCAATTTGTTCACCAAGATGAAACGGACCAGCCCCGCAGCGTGGTTGCAGACGGAGCGCCGACGAACTGAAGAGACTATAGCACTTGAACAAAGAGATGTTGGAGGAAGAAGGAACAAAATTTGAGATAAAACTGAATGATCTATTCTCAGATTCTGGCCGCCTATATATAGGCTGGAGGTGGTGCCTATTCGGAGCGGTCGTGACTGTTGGAAAGGTTGCGACCCTTAAACCAACAGTAGTGACCGTTGTGTGCGCACGCCTGGTAGTGAATGGTTGCATCTGGTGACCATTCAAACGAACAGACTCATCCGATCGAAAAATAGCTGTTTTAGCGCATGCAGGCTCAAGCGGCAGTCGGTGGCCCATTTAATCACGAGACCCCAAGAGCCCCAAGGCCCAAGGCCCAATCTTTGACATTTTAAATTTAATATAAAGTCCCAAAGCCTACATTGGCACAAGTCTTCATGTCACCTTCTTCTTTTCTTTTGAATTAGTATAATGGGTTGTGATATATAAGGTGATATTGAAACAAATATCCCATGATGTGGGACTTTGTTTCAATACACACTCTTATTCTCCCTCTTCCCCACTTCCTCATTCATAACAATCCCCCACCTGAATGAACAGTTGTTCTTAGTTTCACGAACCATTTATCGTATCAGTTAAAGTAGCACAGAGGCCTTGAACTTTCCTAGTGTTTTCCTATTTGAATTAAAGGCGAATCAGTAGACATAGAATGTCCTTGAACTGTAAGCCTTTTGTGTAATTCTACAATAGATAACACACGACCAATGTTTCTTATAATCCTTTGTTTTGTGTATGTGTTCATTTTTTCCTTGAACACCTGCCTGGTATCATAAGTGCTTAGAGAATTCGGCCTAATAATTCTCTTTGAAGCGGCGCCTTCGCACTTACGTAGGTGATTCTGTAAAGGGTATTCACAATTCCTCAAGTACAAACATCATTAAAAGTATCAATACTTATCCTATTTTTTCAACAAACAAGGCACTGACTTATCATAGGAATGGTTTGTGTGTAACAGTGCTGTCAAGTTTCTCTTAAACTTAGTTGTCCCTTTGAACCTAGATCTTGGGATCTCCAGTCAACTAGGTGGGGTTTCCATTAAAAAAAAACTTTTATTCTATGGGCCATAACCCCATTCCCATCGATAAGGTTTGAACTTTCTCTCTTGGCAAGCTTTTAGTTAATGGATCCGCTATGTTATCTTTTGACTTTATGTAGTCTATAGTGATAACTCCGTTAGAGAGAAGTTGTCTAATTGTTTTATGTCTACGACGAATATGCCTAGATTTACCATTGTATAGTGTACTTTTAGCTCTTTCAATTGCTGATTGACTATCACAACATATACATATTGGAGGCACAAGTTTTCTCCAATTTGGAATATCTTCCAAGAAACTTCGAAGCCAGTCTGCTTCTTCTGCGGTCTTATCTAGTGCAATAAACTCTGATTCCATCGTAGATCTAGCTATACAAGTCTGTTTGGATGATTTCCATGATATTGCTCCATTTCCTAATGTGAACACATATCCACTTGTCGACTTTGTATCTTGTTATCCAGTTATCCAGTTGGCATCACTGTATCCTTCCACTGTTGAAGGGTAGTTTGTATAGTGTATACCATAGTTCTGTGTATACTTTAGGTATCCTAGAACTCTGATTATCGCTTTCCAATGATGTTTACCAGGATTGCTGGTAAATCTACTCAGCTTACTTACAACGTATGCGATATCTGGCCTAGTGCAGTTCATAACATACATGATACTTCGTAGTATACGAGAATATTCAAGCTGTTAGATACCATCGCCAGTGTTCTTTACCCAATTTTGGTTCATATCTACGGGTGATTTTGCAATGGTTATATTATATTTCTTGAATTTTTCAAGTATCTTACCGATGTAATGTGATTGGGATAATGCATATCCCTTTGGTGTTCTCAAAATTTTGACACCCAATATCACATCAGCCAGTCCTAGGTCTTTCATATCAAATCTAGAGGATAATATATTCTTTGTAGATGTTATTATGGCTTTGTTATTTCCTAGGATCAACAGGTCATCAACATGAAGACAAACAATGACGTATCCTAAATATGTGTGTTTCATGTATACACGTTTATCTGATTCATTTATTGTGAATCCATTTGATAACATAGTTTCATCAAATTACTCATGCCATTGTTTTGGAGCTTGTTTAAGGCCATAAAGCGACTTTACTAATTTGCATACTTTATTTTCCTTTCCATAGCTCAGAAACCCTTCAGGCTGCTTCATATATATTTCTTCCTCTAGGTCACCATTCAAAAATGCAGTTTTTACATCCATTTGATGTATTTCTAAATCAAGTATGGATGCAATTGCAATAAGCATCCTAATTGATGTTATCCTCGTCACTGGTGAATATGTATCAAAATAGTCCAGTTCTTCCCTTTGTCTGAATCCTTGGACTACAAGACGAGCTTTGTACTTGTCTATTGAACCATCAGGTTTCAATTTCTTTTTAAATACCCATTTATTACCAAAGGTCTTGCATCCTTGAGGTAAATCAACTAATTCCCAGGTATGATTAGCCATAATGGATTCTATCTCATTGTCAATAGCCTCTTTCCAGTAAGGGGCATCACTGGAGGACATAGCATGTTTGTATGTCAATGGATCATCTTCTAACATAAAGGTATAGAAGTCCGGTCCAAAGGTTTTTGACGTTCTAGACATTTTACTTCTCCTTGGTTCCTCCACTTGTTGATCAGCACTTATTTGCTGAAGGTTGTCTTCAGTATCCTCAAGAGAATAGGAGATTTCATCTTCCCTTGGTCTCTTATGAGTATCACTGTCAGTGCCCTGCTTTAAAGGGAATATATGTTCGAAAAATCTTGCATTTCTTGACTCAATGATGGTATTTTCATGAATATCATCAATTTCAGATTTGTGTACTAAAAATCGATAAGCAGCACTGTTTTGTGCATATCCAATGAATGCACAATCAATTGTTTTTGGTCCTATCTTGACCTTCTTTGGTTTAGGTATATCTACTTTAGCAAGACACCCCCACACTTTTAAGTATTTGTAGGATGCCGGTCTATTTTTCCAAAGTTCGTGAGGAGACTTGGATGTTTTCTTTCGTGGTATTTTATTTAAAATATGGTTTGCTGAAAGAATAGCTTCTCCCCAAAAGTTATCTGGCAAGCCAGAACTGATTAATAAAGCATTCTTCATTTCTTTAAGAGTTCTATTTTTCCGTTCAGCTATACCGTTGGATTGAGGTGAATATGGTGCTGTAGTTTGGTGTATAATACCATGCTCAGCGCAGAATTCCTCAAAAGGAAATTCATATTCTCCTCCTCTATCACTTCTTAAAGCTTTAATTTTCCTGTTGAGTTGATTCTCAACTTCAGCTTTATACTGTTTAAACATATCGAATGCTTCATCCTTGCTTCTAAGGAGATACACATAGCAATACCTAGTACAATCATCAATAAACGTAATGAAATATCTTTTTCCTCCTCTAGTTTGACACATTTTCAAATCACATACATCAGTGTGTATAAGGTCTAGAGGTTCAGTTTCTCATTCAACGTGATGAAACGAGGTTCTTGTCAATTTTGCTTCTGCACAAACTTGACATTTATAGTTGGAGTCTATGTTACATTTTGGTATACATTCTAGATTAATCATTTTTCGCAGTGTATCAAAATTAACATGCCCTAATCTAGAATGCCATATGTTAGAAGAGTCAACAATATAAGCAGAAGATGCACTTTTATTCATATCAATGTTTGGTACAATAGTTGTTACATTTGCCTTGAATAAACCATCACATACATATCCTCTTCCTACATACACTCCGTTCTTTGATAATACAAACTTATCGGATACAAAGGTTAATTTGAACCCATGCTTGCTAAGCAAGGACCCTGACATCAAATTCTTGTGGATTTCTGGAACGTGAAGAACATCACTCAAAGTAAGCTCTTTTCCATAAGTTAGTTTCAGCATAACTTTTCCCTTGCCTTCGACCTTTGATGTAGATGAATTTCCCATGAAAAGTTGTTCATCATCAGTTGTAGTTTTATAAGTTGCAAACATCCACTTATTAGCACATATGTGTCGAGTGGCACCTGTGTCTACAAACCATTCCCTTGAATTACGAACAAGGTTGCATTCTGATATTACTGCACATAAATCCATATCAGAAATGTCATTTGTAACCTTAGCCGTATTTGCTTCTAATTTCTTCTTTTTGGGAGCACGACAATCGGCTGCTTTATACCCCTTCTTTCCACAATTATGGCAAGAACCCTGAAATTTTTTCTTCGACTTCTGAGGCGCATTCTCACGTTTTCTCTTGTTAGGTTTATCTGACTCAACAACATTTGCTTTGGCAGCCATATTCTTAGAGATCTTTTTCTCAGAATTTCTATTATCTTCCTCTATTCACAGGCGAACTATGAGTTCTTCCATTGTCATTTCCTTACGCTTATGCTTAAGGTAATTTTTGAAGTCCTTCCACGATGGAGGAAGTTTCTCAATGGTTGCAGCAACCTGGAAAGATTCGCTAAGTATCATCCCTTCATCATGCAGTTGACGGATGACCAGTTGTATTTCTTGAGTTTGGTTGATCACAGTTTTTGAATCTACCATTTTGAAGTCGAGAAATTTGGCAGCGATGAATTTCTTCATGCCCGCATCTTCAGTTTTGTACTTTCGGTCCAAGGTCGTCCAGAGTTCCTTGGATGTTGCAACAGTACAATAGACATTGTAGAGGCTATTATCCAGACCATTCAGAATATAGTTTTTACACATGAAGTCAGAATTTTTCTACAAATTTACGGCCTCCACTTTGATTGCATCGGGTTCGAGTTCGCCAATTTCAGGAGCATCTTCGGTCAGAAACTTGACGAGCCCTAATGTTGTTAGATAAAACAACATTTTCTGTTGCCAACGTTTGAAGTCTGTCCCGTTGAACTTTTCTGGCCTTTCTCCATGAGACAGTGCCATTGTCGGAAGCAGAGGCGTTGGCTTAGTGTTTGTCCCCGTCTGTGTTGGTGCAGCATTATTGTTGTTGCTATTTTGAGACATTGTCGTCTACAACAATCAATATTGTTTCAAGAATGTTATTCGCAACTACCGTAAAGCGTTACGAAACCAACTGTAACTTAAATAATAGTTACAGAATAATACAGAACTAGTAACGGCAACAAAATGTCACTAATTTTGATAAATTGTATTACAAAAATGCCTGACTAGATCCGTATGAAAAGTATTACCGATCAAAGAGTCCGAGTCTAGCAGAAACTGTTTCCTTGAAACAATATTGCCGCCATATGTAGTTTCATGGGTGTTAGCAATTTGTTCCACAGGATGAAACGGAACAGCCCCGTAGCGTGGTTGCAGGCGGAGCGCCGACGAACTGAAGAGACTATAGCACTAGAACAGAGAGATGTTGGAGGAAGAAGGAACAGAATTTGAGATAAAACTGAATGATCTATTCTCAGATTCTGGCCGCCTATATATAGGCTGGAGGAGGTGCCTATTCGGAGTGGTCGTGACTGTTGGAAAGGTTGCGACCCTTAAACCAAAAGTAGTGACCGTTGTGTAAGCGCGCCAGGAAGTGAATGGTTGCATCTGGTGACCATTCAAACGAACAGACTCATCCGATCGAAAAATAGCCGTTTTAGCGCATGCAGACCCAAGCGGCAGTCGGTGGCCCATTTAATCACGAGACCCCAAGAGCCCCAAGGCCCAATCTTTGACATTTTAAATTTAATATGAAGGCCCAAAGCCTACATTGGCACAAGTCTTCATGTCACCTTCTTCTTTTCTTTTGAATTAGTATAATGGGTTGTGATATATAAGGTGATATTGAAACAAATATCCCATGATGTGGAACTTTGTTTCAATACACGCTCTTATTCTCCCTCTTCCCCACTTCCTCATTCATTCATTTCTAACAATCCCCCACATGAATGAACAGTTGTTCTTAGTTTCACGAACCATTTATCGTATCGGTTAAAGTAGCACAGAGGCCTTGAACTTTCCTAGTGTTTACCTATTTGAATTACAAACGAATCAGTAGACATAGAATGTCCTTGAACTGTAAGCCTTTTGTGTAATTCTACAATAGATAACACATGACCAATGTTTCTTATAATCCTTCGTTCTCCGTATGTGTTCATTTTTGCCTTGAACACCTGCCTGGTATCATAAGTGCTTAGAGAATTCGGCCTTATAATTCTCTTTGAAGCGGTGCCTTCGCACTTACGTAGGTGATTCTATAAAGGGTACTCACAATTCCTCAAGTACAGACATCATTAAAAGTATCAATACTTATCCTATTTTTCCAACAAACAAGGCACTGACTTATCATAGGAATGGTTTGTGTGTAACAGTGCTGTCAAGTTTCTCTTAAACTTAGTCGTCCCTTTGAACCTAGATCTTGGGATCTCCAGTCAACTAGGTGGGGTTTCCATTAAAAAAAACTTTTATTCTATGGGCCTTAACCCCATTCCCATCGATAAGGTTTGAACTTTCTCTCTTGGCAAGCCTTTAGTTAGTGGATCTGCTATGTTATCTTTTGACCTTATGTAGTCTATAGTGATAACTCCGTTAGAGAGAAGTTGTCTAATTGTTTTATGTCTACGACGTATATGCCTAGATTTACCATTGTATAGTGTACTATTAGCTCTTCCAATTGCTGATTGACTATCACAATGTATACATATTGGAGGCACAAGTTTGCTCCAATTTGGAATATCTTCCAAGAAACTTCGAAGCCAGTCTGCTTCTTCTGCGGTCTTATCTAGTGCAATAAACTCTGATTCCATCGTAGATCTAGCTATACAAGTCTGTTTGGATGATTTCCATGATATTGCTCCATTTCCTAATGTGAACACATATCCACTTGTAGACTTTGTATCTTGTGATCCGGTTATCCAGTTGGCATCACCGTATCCTTCCACTGTTGAAGGGTAGTTTGTATAGTGTGTACCATAGTTATGTGTATACTTTAGGTATCCTAGAACTCTGATTATCGCTTTCCAATGATGTTTACCAGGATTGCTGGTAAATCTACTCAGCTTACTTACAGCGTATGCGATAGCTGGCCTAGTGCAGTTCATAACATACATGATAGTTCCTAGTATACGAGAATATTCAAGCTGTTAGATACCATCGCCAGTGTTCTTTACCCAATTTTGGTTCATATCTACGGGTGATTTTGCAATAGTTATATTATATTGCTTGAATTTTTCAAGTATCTTACCGATGTAATGCGATTGGGATAATGCATATCCCTTTGGTGTTCTCAAAATTTTGACACCCAATATCACATCAGCCAGTCCTAGGTCTTTCATATCAAATCTAGAGGATAACATATTCTTTGTAGATGTTATTATGGCTTTGTTATTTCCTAGGATCAACAGGTCATCAACATGAAGACAAACAATGACATATCCTAAATGTGTGTGTTTCATGTAGACACATTTTTCTGATTCATTTATTGTGAATCCATTTGATAACATAGTTTCATCAAATTTCTCATACCATTGTTTTGGAGCTTGTTTAAGGCCATAAAGCGACTTTACTAATTTGCATACTTTATTTTCCTTTCCATAGCTCAGAAACCCTTCAGGCTGCTTCACATATATTTCTTCCTCTAGATCACCATTCAAAAATGCAGTTTTTACATCCATTTGATATATTTCTAAATCAAGTATGGATGCAATTGCAATAAGCATCCTAATTGATGTTATCCTCGTCACTGGGGAATATATATCAAAATAGTCCAGTTCTTCCTTTTGTCTGAATCCTTGGACTACAATACGAGCTTTTTACTTGTCTATTGAACCATCAGGTTTCAATTTCTTTTTAAATATCCATTTATTACCTAAGGTCTTGCATCCCTGAGGTAAATCAACTAATTTCCAGGTATGATTAGCCATAATGGATTCTATCTCATTGTCAATAGACTCTTTCCAGTAAGGGGCATCACTGGAGGACATAGCTTGTTTGTATGTCAATGGATCATCTTCTAACATAAAGGTATAAAAGTCCGGTCCAAAGGTTTTTGACGTTCTAGACCTTTTACTTCTCCTTGGTTCCTCCACTTGTTGATCAACACTTATTTGCTGAAGGTTGTCTTCAGTATCCTCAAGAGAATTGGAGATTTCATCTTCCTTTGGTCTCTTATGAGTATCACTGTCAATGCCCTGCTTTAAAGGGAATATATGTTCGAAAAATCTTGCATTTCTCGACTCAATGATGGTATTTTCATGAATATCATCAATTTCAGATTTGTGTACTAAAAATCGATAAGCAGCACTGTTTTGTGCATATCCAATGAAAACATAATCAATTGTTTTTGGTCCTATCTTGACCTTCTTTAGTTTAGGTATCTCTACTTTGGCAAGATACCCCCACACTTTTAAGTATTTGTCGGATGCCGGTCTATTTTTCCAAAGTTCACGAGGAGACTTGGATGTTTTCTTTCGTGGTATTTTATTTAAAATATGGTTTGCTGAAAGAATAGCTTCTCCCCAAAAGTTATCTGGCAAGCCAGAACTGATTAATAAAGCATTCATCATTTCTTTAAGGGTTCTATTTTTCCGTTCGGCTATACCGTTGGATTGAGGTGAATATGGTGCTGTAGTTTGGTGTATAATACCGTGCTCAGCGCAGAATTCCTCAAAAGGAAATTCATATTCTCCTCCTCTATCACTTCTTAAAGCTTTAGTTTTCCTGTTGAGTTGATTCCAACTTCAGCTTTATACTGTTTAAACATATCGTATGCTTCATCCTTGCTTCTAAAGAGATACACATAGCAATACCTAGTACAATCATCAATAAACGTAATGAAATATCTTTTTCCTCCTCTAGTTTGACACATTTTCAAATCACATACATCAGTGTGTATAAGGTCTAGAGGTTCAGTTTCTCGTTCAACATGATGAAACGAGGTTCTTGTCAATTTTGCTTCTGCACAAACTTGACATTTATAGTTGGAGTCTATGTTACATTTTGGTATACATTCTAGATTAATCATTTTTCGCAGTGTATCAAAATTAACATGCCCTAATCTAGAATGCCATATGTTAGAAGAGTTAACAATATAAGCAGAACATGCACTTTTATTCATATCAATGTTTGGTATAGTTGTTACATTTTCTTTAAATAAACCATCACATACATATCCTCTTCCTACATACACTCCATTCTTTGATAATACAAACTTATCGGATACAAAGGTTAATTTGAACCCATGCTTGCTAAGCAAGAACCCTGATATCAAATTCTTGTGGATTTCTGGAACGTGAAGAACATCACTCAAAGTAAGGTCTTTTCCAGAAGTTAGTTTCAGCACAACTTTTCCCTTGCCTTCAACCTTTGATGTAGATGAATTGCCCATGAAAAGTTGTTCATCATCAGTTGCAGTTTTATAAGTTGCAAACATCCACTTATTAGCACATATGTGTCGAGTGGCACCTATGTCTACAAACCATTCCCTTGAATTACGAACAAGGTTGCATTCTGATATTACTGCACATAAATCCATATCAGAAATGCCATTTGTAACTTCAGCCGTATTTGCTTCTAATTTCTTCTTTTTGGGAGCGCGACATTCGGCTGCTTTATGCCCCTTCTTTCCATAGTTATGGCAAGAACCCTGAAATTTTTTCTTTGACTTCTGAGGCGCATTCTCACGTTTTCTCTTGTTTGGTTTATCTGACTCAACAACATTTGCTTTGGTAGCCATATTCTGAGTGATCTTTTTCTCAGAATTTCTATTATCTTCCTCTATTCGCCGACGAACTATGAGTTCTTCCATTGTCATTTTCTTATGCTTATGCTTAAGGTAATTTTTGAAGTCCTTCCACGATGGAGGAAGTTTCTCAATGGTTGCGGCAACCTGGAAAGATTCGCTAAGTATCATCCCTTCATCATGCAGTTGACGGATGATCAGTTGTATTTCTTGAGTCTGGTTGATCACAGTCTTTGAATCTACCATTTTGAAGTCGAGAAATTTGGCAGCGATGAATTTCTTCATGCCTGCATCTTCAGTTTTGTACTTTCGGTCCAAGGCCATCCAGAGTTTCTTGGATGTTGCAACAGTACAATAGACATTATAGAGTCTATTATCCAGACCATTCAGAATATAGTTTTTACACATGAAGTCAGAATTTTTCCAGAAATTTGCGGCCTCCACTTTGATTGCATCGGGTTCGAGTTCGCCAACTTCAGGAGCATCTTCGGTCCGAAACTTGGCGAGGCCTAATGTTGTTAGATAAAACAACATTTTCTGTTGTCAACGTTTGAAGTATGTCCCGTTGAACTTTTCTGACCATTCTCCATGAGACAGTGCCATTGTCGGAAGTAGAGGCATTGGCTGAGTGTTTGTCACCGTCTGTGTTGGTGCAGCATTATTGTTGTTGCTATTTTGAGACATTGTCGTCTACAACAATCAATATTGTTTCAAGAATGTTATTCGCAACTACCGTAAAGCGTTATGAAACCAACTGTAACTTAAATAATAGTTACAGAATAATACAGAAGTAGTAACGGCAAAAAACTGTCACTAATTTTGATAAATTGTAACAAAAAATGCCTGACTAGATCCGTATGAAAAGTATTACCGATCAAAGAGTCCAAGTCCAGCAGAAACTGTTTCCTTGAAACAATATTGCCGCCGTATGTAGTTTCACGGGTGTTAGCAATTTGTTCCCCAGGATGAAACGGACCAGCCGCGCAGCGTGGTTGCAGACGGAGCGCCGAAGAACTGAAGAGACTATAGCACTAGAACAGAGAGATGTTGACCATTCAGACGAACAGACTCATCCGATCGAAAAATAGCCGTTTTAGTGCATGCAGGCCCAAGCGGGAGTCGGTGGCCCATTTAATCACGAGACCCCAAGAGGCCCAAGGCCCAATCTTTGACATTTTATATTTAATATGAAGGCCCAAAGCCTACATTGGCACAAGTCTTCATGTCAACTTCTTCTTTTCTTTTGAATTAGTATAATGGGTTGTGATATATAAGGTAATATTGAAACAAATATCCCATGATGTGGGACTTTATTTCAATACACACTCTTATTCTCCCTCTTCCCTACTTCCTCATTCATTCATTTCTAACAGAAATATACAAAAGTTTCCAAGAGCTTAATCCCTATTTTTCTAAGATTTTTTTTTCCAGTACAATGGAAGTTTAGTTTCCCTCAAAAATGTTGCTAGTGGTGGGACATATATAGTGAAACATATGAAATTGTTTTGTTTCCTATTCTATCTACTAAAATCAGAGTTTTTTAACATTTACTGTCAAGTTATTTTATTTTTGTAACTTTTACCATTCAAATTAGTGGAAGACAAATTTGATTGGCCAGGTAATTATGCTTAAATTATTATTATTTGATCGATGTGTCAGTGTTGTTGGAAGTTATTTGTAATTTGATGGGGATTTTTGCACTTCATCGATAAGGATTTTATTAATAAATTTTAGTCTGAATGTACATATAAATGTAACATTGTCACTTTCTTTCCCCTAGCTAATTCCATCAATAAATGCGCTATAAATTTTTTTTTTTAGTCTAGCAACAATAAGCATCAACATTTATTTTTTCCTTTTAAGACAAAAGTTGTTTTCAGAGTTAAGTAATTTCCAAGCTTTTCTTCTATAATAATAGTGCGCATTCATTCCAGATTTTTGTTTTGGATTTTCAATTATTGGGCTTTTATCGTATGTGTTTTGAATATTTCAAATAGTGCAGCTTGTATTGAAACATTGCAAAATTCTCTATCCTTATTGTATGCATTTACTTAAATAAAATAACCATCTATGTACCCAGAAAGTTCAACTGAAAAAATTACTAATGATTGATATATAACTCTGGTTTCTCTATTTACTAAAATATGATGATATTTTCTTCTACATTTTACTGCAAAAAGAAATATTTTGTGTGGGTATATTGGTTCATTTGCATATATCCCAAAACTATAAATTATAATAATATATAGCTACCGGCCAAAGAGTGATTCATTTCATATGAGATAAATATTGGAAATAAAATCCATGTGCAATCATATAAGGCTAGAAATAAACAAATTTTTTCCATCATTAAATGAAATTAAAAGCAGATACAAAATAAAATTTTCAAATACATACAGTTAATCATCATAAATGCTTATTGACCAAAATTTACAGATAATACTAACAAATAAGTGAGAGTACAATAGGTCTTCTTTGGAGAAAGAAAATACATAGACAACAAACAACCAAGCACAAACAGAAATTTAAAGCCTTTTGAATTTTAAAAGAAGGAAATTATTATTCATCATCTTTACGTAGGAAATGTCCAAATATGGAGGAGGATGTGTAAGCATAGAGCATAAGTGTATAACAGGATTTTCTATACATATCAATAATTGTTAATTTTCATAATCTTTGATGTTTGTTTTACTTCAAGTTACAAATAAATCATCATAAAAGATAGTTCTATTCCAATTTTTTTTTCTAATTTGGGGATGCTCTGCAACACATATGAATATGTAGTTTTGTGTTACAATAATACACATACATTATTCAAATATATATTTATGTGATTCAAATATTTTGAATCATTAACTATTCATTCAGTGGTAGCGAACAAAAAATGAAAACCAAAAAGTTTAGTTGCTTAATCACGTATGCCTACATTGTCAATTCTCAAATAATATACATAGGAACTCAATACATATTTCTTCATCAACAATCACAATTAACCTTACTATTTTGTAAATTTCTTATTTTATAATAATTTGAGATCTAAGACAAAATATTTATATATACATCAGTACATTATATTTTTAAAGTCCATTTTTAAGTAGTAAAAACTGCTATGACAAATGCCGTTCATTTTTGGAAATATGCTTGTACAAAATTTATGTGCGAAATGCTTTGATAATTACAAAATTACACATTTCCAAATTGTTTTGCCTATATTGCGAAATAAAAGGTTTACATGGAGAAACTATGGAATGATTATTTCTTGCGATATGTGAGATTATTATGACATAGTAAAAATAGGCTAACTTTCCTAGTAAAATAAATTAAGCTATAAAAGGAATTTTAATTATAAGTTCCATTGTTCTATGCAGTATGCAATAAAAGTCTAATTTTAAAATTTGAAACTATTAATGGCAAATAAAAGTCATTTTCGAAAATAAGCCATTACAAAACTATGTATTAACTGCTCTTTTAAATATTCATATTTATACATTCTTGAATTGTTTCTCTATAAATGAAACAACAATTTTGCAGACAAGTTATGGAATGGTTATTTCATAAATTTTACGCAATGGTGATATGGATAAAATGGATTGACTTCCCTATTAAACCATATAAAGCAACAAAAACATCTTTAATTTATAATTCAACTTTGAGTATATAGGATTTCAAATGAGGTTCTTAGTATGCAAATTTGGTTATTTAAATAATTACAATTATTACATGAATTCTTTTTGTGAACATGTGCATCCACCAAAGTACTTTGTTTATATGAATGCATCATTGTAATAATTACATGTTTATTGAAATCCTTGTAAAACAAATGCATCTACCAAAGTGTTCCATTTAAATGAATGCACTATAGGAAATTGACAATCTAATGCATGAATGTAGCAATTAGGAAAAAAAAACTTTGGATTAAAATTCATTCTTATAAAAGTAGTAATGTATTGAATGTTTTCGATTATATAAGGTTGATTATTCTCTGTTTATTTACGATTCTTTAATCAGAACTTATGTTAATTCACTCAATTGCTCCAATATTGAGATTTTGTTGAAAGCAATTTATCTTATGAACCGAATAACTATAATATTTTGACTTATTTGCCTAGGTTCATTTTGATTTTACAAATCTTCCATAGATATGGAGTCCTACTGATCAACAAACATTGTATGTTCATGATTTTTGAAACTTTCCCCAACTTTGAACTAAAACAAACTACTGAATCATTGTGACAATTGGCAGGTTTGTGATTCATCGAAGGCTGTATGAGGAAATCTTATTGTAACAACCCGGAATTTTCT
Organism: Allium cepa; assembly: GCA_030765085.1. NCBI lineage: Eukaryota > Viridiplantae > Streptophyta > Magnoliopsida > Asparagales > Amaryllidaceae > Allium > Allium cepa. The sequence goes on from CM060942.1 coordinate 455,833,988, forward strand.
CAACCCGAAAACTCTAGATAGTTATGATAAAGAAGAAAGAGGTAGAAGAAGAAGGAAAGAAAACAACAACAGAATCTCACATCGCAGCGGAATAAAATATAATATATAGAATACAGTTTAAATACAAGAAATCTGCACTGTATACATATACAAACATACCATCATCAGAGTACTTCAATCAACTCATACAGAGACAACTACTATAAGATCATACACAGCGGAAATAATAGGCAAATACGTAGATACGCTCTGTCATCAGCTCGTCTCCTGAGCTCCAGTATAAAACCTGAATCCTGTTTAACTCGGTCTGACCCGAGCATCATATAAAACAACACACGAGTCAGTCTGGAATACCAACATGAGAAAAATCACACTCAATTGAATTATTAAAGTTTCGAAAATCCTTTGAAAACAAAAGCATCTCGTAAGACCACGCCACAAATAAACATGGGGGTTTTTACCTTACGATAGCTAAAACAACTTTTTAAAGAAATCCTCTGATATTATAATAGGGTCTATATACAAATACTTATAAAATAGCCGAAATTGTTACATGATTAAATTCTAGCTACTAGCCATAGAGTGGGTAATACAAACAAAACTCGTACAAGGCTGGTAGGGAGAATGGATTTCCATCAATGGCTGGGCTACTGGGGTACCGCCCGTCACAGTACCTGGCCTAAATCAGAGTACCGAGGATTACTCCCTTCATCCACTGCAACACAAGGCCGGAACCATTCCTTACTGACCAGTCCCGAACAAGATAAATCCCGTGGTTGGCGCGACCAACCACCCACTAAGCCGAAATAAAAAGGGACATCTAGACAGAGGAAATATCTTGTCCTGCTTGGGCATGACCCACCAACCTTGCTGCACCTCCACTGTTTTAGCCATTCCCGGTTGATGAGGCTTGAGGTTAAACGTTACCTTTTTAAGAACGCATCACTTAGAATGCTCATCGTCCACCTGACGATGTTCTGAAAGCATTCAATCCATACAAGTTGCCCTGGGTTTGGACAAATCGAATCACCGTCTTCAACTCTTCGCGGTCTTCATTCGTAATCGTTCAAACAAGATCGAAGTGGTTTTCGGATAATTAAATCCGATCCCGGACTCTTCGAAACGATCAGCGCGTTGTCCAATATTGATAGTCCGTTATTTAACTATCAATTAATCACATACGAACAACCATCAAATAATTTCCACAAATTATTTATCTCAAATATCATTCATATATAATTCCCAACTTAACCCATTTGAAATAATTTTCAAAGTCTTTTGTTTCCATGAAATCATTTAACTGATTTCTTATATCACTCACAATTGATTTATCTTTTGAAAAAAATATCTTTTATTTCTCATTCATTCTTCAAAAATCAATTTACACTTCCCTTTTAATTTCTCATACTCACTTTCTCCACTTAATAAGATTTCTCCTAAATCTTATCCCATTTAAATTAATTTGCTTACCATCACAAGAGGATTTTAATTGGATTTTAAAAACATTTTGAAAACATGTAGATTTATAAAATAAGAAGTAATATTAAATAACTGGTTTTAGAAAACTTAGAGTTTATAATAAATAGTAGCTAAACCTTCAAATTAACTAATTCAAAAATATTTTACATTCAAATAATAGTTTATAAAAAGATTTATGTAGTATAGTAATTTAAAAAATTCCTTTTAAAATAAATTATAATTTTAGGAAATCCAATATCCATTTATAAATTCCTCTTGTCCACATTCACCTTTGGAAATATCCTGCTATTTCCATTCAACCAATTTCATATCTCATTTATAAATTCCATTCATGAATTTATAAAATCTCCTTGGATTTCATTTATTAAGATAGTTTGATTTAAAAATCTCATCTTTATAATTTATTTCTTTCTATAAAGTTCCATTTGTCCCATTTAATAAGTTCCATTCATTGTTAAATAAAATCTCCTTTTGACTCTTAATAGAATTTCTTATTCGTAATTCTTAATAGAATCTTCTTTATTTTTTAATAAATTTTCTTTTCTTTTTCTTATTAATATTTCTTTTTATTTCCTTAATAGACCTCCATTCCCATTTCTTAATATAATTCCATTTTCTTTAATTCACTTATCGATTACAATCTTCCTTCAAGTATAATTTATAATTTAAATTTTCCCAACTCAACTTTATCACATTAAAGTTTAATTTAAGTAGAAAATATACTTTTCTTTTCTTTTCTTCATTCTCGCTTTAAGTAGATTCAAATTTCAAATAAATATTTTCTATTTGAGTTTTATTTAACTTCTTCAACTTAATTTATCAACGGTAATAGAAATTTCAATTTTTCAACTTCTCTGTGATTCAACAGTTGATAATTTAATTATCTATAAAACCACCCAAATCAATATATCATCCTGTCACAGAACATCATATATATAAAATAAAATAAATAGTTTTCGAGGAATCCTGTTGGATCCCTCCAACCTGTTTTCCCTGCATCCACAAATGTTATTACAATAAAATAAAAATTTCACTTCGATGTGAAATATTGCAGTATATGGTAAAAAGTTTATTTAATTATTCACTACTTCAATCATCATGAAAGCAATTCAACAATTGAATTTAAATTCAACCATTCAAATTTTAAACTTAACTGAGTGAGATTAACTCACCTTTGATTTAATTGTTGCAATCCTTCCCAATCCAGATTCGTTTCCATATTTTTGACCTTGAATGACAATCGTATGAATTTTATTAATATTTGACCGATCGAATAATAAATTTATCGTTTAACATTTTAATCGACTTACAATTTATTTAAACTATTTATTTCCCAATTTTAAACATATAACAATTCATATGAATTTGATAAATTTCATTTTATAAGTTAAAGAACTGATACTTCAAAAATTGAATTTTTATAAATATTTGGAACAATTTAAACATTATTATCTGTTAATAAATTCCATTTACTAATTCCTTAGTTTTTAAACAGAAAACATTTTCTTCTAAAAATCTTTTTATTAGCTGAATTAATCAAAACAAATTAATTAAACAAATTTTTGTTTTTCACCAGACTATTATAAATAAATCTAGCAAAATTAAAATATGCAAATTTATTAAATAAGAAGGCAAATAAGAAAAATACCTCACTGCCGAAATTCGAGATCACCAACGATCACGACTCGCGACCAAACCCATGCCTGAACTGCCGAGCGCAATAGGGTGCGACTCGATCGAGATCCCCATCTCCTTGCAACGACATCGCGACTACGCCTCGCGGTTCACCTCCACCATCGTACACGTCGCGACTACCCACAATCGACCTCGAACACACGCCTCGTCCTCTCGCGCGCGACCCAACACCAAACGAACGGCCTGCCCCAATCACTCGAATGCGATTTGATTTCGGTCTGCATAGAAACGGGGGAGGGAATTTCTGAGAAGAGGAGCCCTTTTCGGATGTTGTGAGGGGAGAGGAAGCAGATCTTGAAGGGAGTGAAGTGGTGAATTGCACGAGGAGAATATGATGCTGCTGTTATCAAGCGGCTGGAGGTTACAGTGGTTGTATCGTAGAAATGAGCATACCATTATTTTATCTGTCTTCCTTTATTTTGTTTTTATTTTTGTTTTTCGATTTTTGATTAAGAGAAGAAGAAGGTTGCGTTTTAATCAAAGAAGAGGTGGCGTGTTAGGGAAGCTGAAAGAAAAAGGAAATGCGGCTATGATTTGATGAAGTTTTCGGCTGATGAAAAGACAAAAGATATTTAAATTTTAAATCCATTAATTATTGTCTAAACGTTTCTATCTCGTACGCTCACACGAAGACTCCGAAAATTATGAAATTTGAAATCCGGCAATAATTCCATACTACAGATCCAATATAACTGGTTTCGTTGAATTCCGAGACTGTGCCTCGGAAGGTTATTTTTTTAAATGTCAATTTAAACGATGTAAATTTAAAATTGAACAAACGACAGTTAAAATCAATTTTAACCCATTTATTATTCTCAGTATTATTAATATAAATTTATACGCCGTTCAAATATTTCCAACAAGCTCACAATTCCAAATTTAAATAATTTACCCAATTGTCAATTGTTATTTAATTTATTCAATTAACTGTTATATTTAAATTCTGAGTCCTTTTTATTAAATCAATCCAACTTTTCATATTGAAAACAAATTTTATTTCAAATTAATTATTTAAATTTATTTTAAATATCACTAATTAACTGTTGAAAAAGCCGGGTCGTTACATTCCTCCCCCCTTAAAAGAATTTCGTCCCCGAAATTACTAGTTAGGAAGAATGGTCCCATACCCGTTATTATTACTTTACAATCAACAATTCAACATCCTACCACTATCTTTTTAATAAAATATGCATTACCCTTCTTAATAACTTTCTAAACCTTTTTCCCTAGTTTCAAACTATACTATATGCTTAACTATTCAAGTTTCAATTTAAACTCAAATTTGACTTATCAAAATTTTCTCAAAATTTTTCTAACACCCTAAATTTCCGAAATTTTTGCCAGCGTCTCCTTTGCGCGGCTAGCTCGGTACAACTACAAAGTGGCTCTACGGCCTCCCAAATCTCAAAAGAAAAAAAAAAAGCCAAGCGGCTCAATCAAAATCCCAATCAATTTCCATATAGACATTCAAACACATAACTTTTGTCGGGCATTTCAATTTTATCTTGAAACCATCTCAATTCTCTTAATCTTTATATTACCTGCATAGCCTTACATAGCAATATATCCACTTACAATATACAAAACATTTTATCGACATCCTTACAAATGTCCATATCTATTCATTCAAGTATTAATTTAGCTTACATTTGAAATATCAATTCTCGATTGAGAATGTATCATTCCTTACTTAAGTTAGTATAAACATCTTATGTGTTTCTTATATTTACTTTCATCTTACCACTTTAGTTTGTATTCATCCTTATTCAATTTATTCTTTCATTCCCATATGAACTTAATTTATCTATAACTATAAATATTCAAATTCTAATTTTCATTTATATCAAATTCATGTCTTAAATTTTAAATTAGTTTCATTCACTAACTTATTTAAATTTTCAATTTGAAAACATTTGTCGTTGACAAAATTTTCTAAAATTTCAATAAATTTCTAACTCCCAAAATTTCTGAAAATTTTTGGCAGAGTCCCCTTTGTACGGAGGAGCTTTTGCAATTTGACAATAGATATAAATATATATACATCGACCCACACGGTTGGAAAAACCAAAAACAGTTCATATTTTCTATTTTTATTGCGTAGGCATACCTTATTTAGCATTTTAAGCAAGCGGCTTATTTTATTTTAGCATTTACGCGCCCAAAATCCCGCTATACAGTCTTCTGGTACCTGTACTTACTCAGGTTAAACTCATAAGTAACATCTTTATGAAATTTATAACATTTCATTCATTTAAACAACTACAACACATCAAAAACATAAGTAATGCAATATAAATAACTTCATAACAAACTTATATAGTTTCCAAACTAATTCCAATTGTTTATAACTGACACAAACACCGTTTGCATTCAACTTTAAGTGGGTTACGACACATTTATTTAACTCCAATTCATAATTATGCCCAAACAAACCTATTCTCCATTTAATTGATTTCCAAAATCAATTCCTGCTTCTTATCAATTCAAAACCATATTTTATAAGCAATTTTATGCGAATCAAGTTCTATATGCAGGTAATAAGGTTTTCCAATTAAATCCAATTGCTTTTACTCAATTAATAACATCATATGTGATTCAGAATGATTTCCAATATCATTCTTTTATTCAAACCATTCTTAAAGCAAACTAATTTGTATTCGTGGCAATTTTATTCCAAAACCAAATTTAATTACTTTTATCATTCCATAGAACTGCATTCAATCATGTTTACGCCAACAACAATTATTTCTATGCAAAAACAACAATATTTATACAAACAAACAGCTACTTTAATTTTATAACTGTTTTAAAAATTAATTCCAACTCTAGTTATATGAAATTTCATTCCATTTCTAATTTATTTATAAACCATATCTTTGCATTGATTTTATTCAACACCGTTTTATTAAGCTCGACAAATTCAATGCTTAAAATTTAACAAACATGTCTCAAATTTATATAAGTCGTGCTTCATTGAATTTAGACTTAGGTTAATTTACTTCAAATTATTTAATTTTCATAACTTAAGTTAATTTCATTTGTCCATAATTTCTTTTCCAATCTAATTTGATTTTATTCAAATCACATTTCTTTCATTTACTCCTTAACTCAATTAATTATTTCATTTAAAAATTCAATTTCCACGTTCGATTCATTCTCGAACTTATTTAACTTGTTACAAGTCCACCTTCACTTTAATTATACTCAATTGGATTTTGTTTGCACTGCTAACCATTTATATTTAATCCAATTTCATTTTATTTACCAACCAATCCAGGTTGAATTTTAGATATATAGCTCAAGTTCTCTTTCTACCATTCACTAAAATTCACTTTTATTTGTTCACCATTCAATTTTAATTTAATCAATTCAAAGTTTATTCACATATTCAGGTTACTAATTTATCCCAAATTAGTTTATTTCCAATTTATAATTCAATATTTGATTTTTAGCTTCAAAAATCCCTTCATTTAACTTTCTTTGGTTCAATTTTATTTTGTAATTCAGGTTTGGATTTTCTATTCATTTCCCAAATTCAAACAATTCTATTTGAGCTTTTTATTCCATCATAATTTTACAAGTCCACCTCTTAATTATCTTCACACTTCCATTTATTCACAGTTAACCATATTCCCATTTTATTTTACTTTGGGTTTATATATTTTTACTTAGCCAAGTTATTTCAGCACCTCTCAATTCCTTTATAAGCTATCGAAGTCTTATTACTTCAAATTAATATTTCACTTAGCTTACATTACATTCATCTTCATTCAAATTCACACATTAACTTAGCTTAAGTTAATTCCAATTAAATCAAAGTGCTCAATCCAATTAAATTTTCTATTCACTATCCAAAGTTTAAGGTACTTTACCCATCTATTTTATTCAATGAACTTTCACTTTCATCAAAATCACCTTTCCATAAATTTTAAATCTTAAGTAAATTTTTATTTATTGCAACTTGTACTTAAATTCATTGCAATTTATTTGATACCCATCTAGATCAAATCCCATGTGATTTAACGAACCAATCTAAATTTGTTAAGATAACATCCAAGCCCAACTTATTCCATCAATACTTGATTTGGATTTAATTTGTAAATTCAAACTATCTTTCTTTTAATCCAATTTATAATAATTGAGATTCATATTAAATTTGACTTACCATTCAATGGAATTTCTATTCATAACTCGGGTTCCATCACTAGATTCCGTTTTTAATCCAAATTTCAATTTTATTCAATACAACTGAATTTTAATTGCAGTTTAATTCAATTTACTTCCATTCACATAACTTGAATTAATTTCAATCCACTTCAAGTTTTATTCAAACTTCTCAATTCATTCACATTCTTAATTTTTATTTACTTCTCCACATTATTTATATTTTATTATATTTTCATCATCTCACTTCAATCACAACAAAAATTTCTTATTCATTAATAACATTTCAAAAATTTAATCTCAAATCCAAGTTAAATTATCATTTCTAACTTTTCACTGGATTTTAAATTCCAAAATTCAAATCTAATGATTTCCTAGGTTATATAAGCTATTTCGGATTTTAAAATCTCATTTGTCTACAATACTAGCATCCAAACATCCAAGTTATAGTAATAATCTCAGAAAAATATTCCTTTTACATCAAAATCTATTTTGGATGAAATTATTTCATTCGCCCACTTTTAAAAATCAATATTGTGTCGAACTGCTCTATTTAAGTGTTTAGAAACCCCTTCGATACAGTTTTCGAGGCTGTGCCGACGAAGGTTCATATACCACTCAATAAATCAATCAACGCAATATAAAACCATTTTATATTCACTAACAAATACGCACTCATATCTATTAATACGCTCAAACTCATTCTAGAGTACCATTGACTCTATTTCAAATGAGTAATTACCCACCTGAGCCAAGGTTCTCGCTTAACCTTTCAGCTCTGATACCAAGTGTAACAACCCGGAATTTTCTCAACCCGAAAACTCCAGATAGTTATGATAAAGAAGAAAGGGGTAGAAGAAGAAGGAAAGAAAACAACAACAGAATCTCACATCGCAGCGGAATAAAATATAATATATAGAATACAGTTTAAATACAAGAAATCTGCACTGTATACATATGCAAACATACCATCATCAGAGTACATCAATCAACTCATACAGAGACAACTACTATTAGATCATACACAGCGGAAATAATAGGCATATACGTAGATACGCTCGGTCATCAGCTCGTCTCCTGAGCTCCAGTATAAAACCCGAATCCTTTTTGACTCGGTCTGACCCGAGCATCATATAAAACAACACCCGAGTCAGTCTGGAATACCAGCGTGAGAAAAATCACACTCAATTGAATTATTAAAGTTTCGAAAATCCTTTGAAAACAAAAGCATCTCGTAAGACCACGCCACAAATAAACATGTCGGGTTTTTACCTTACGATAGCTAAAACACCTTTTTAAAGAAATCCTCTGATATTATAATAGGGTCTATATACAAATACTTATAAAATAGCCGAAATTGTTACATGATTAAATTCCAGCTACTAGCCACAGAGTGGGCAATACAAACAAAACTCGTACAAGGCTCGTAGGGAGAATGGATTTCCATCAATGGCTGGGGTACTGGGGTACCGCCCGTCACAGTACCTGGCCTAGATCAGAATACCGAGGATTACTCCTTTCATCCCCTGCAACACAAGGCCGGAACCATTCCTTACTGAACAGTCCCGAACAAGATAAACCCCATGGTTGGCGCGACCAACCACCCACTAAGCCGAAATAAAAAGGGACATCTAGGCAGGGGAAACATCTTGTCCTGCTTAGGCATGACCCACCTAACCTTGCTGCACCTCCCCTGTTTTAGCCATTCCCGGTTGATGAGGCTTGAGGTTAAACGTTACCTTTTTAAGAACGCATCACTTAGAATGCTCATCGTCCACCTGACGATGTTCTGAAAGCATTCAATCCATACAAGTTGCCCTGGGTTTGGACAAACCGAATCACTATCTTCAACTCTTCGCGGTCTTCATTCGTAATCGTTCAAACCGGATCGAAGTGGTTTTCGGATAATTAAATCCGATCCCGGACTCTTCGAAACGATCAGCGTGTTGTCCAATATTGATAGTCGGTTATTTAATTATCAATTAATCACATACGAACAACCATCAAATAATTTCCATAAATTATTTATCTCAAATATCATTCAGATATAGTTCCCAGCTTAACCCATTTGAAATAAATTTTCAAAGTCTTTTATTTCCATGAAATCATTTAACTGATTTCTTATATCACTCACAATTGATTTATCTTTTGAATAAAATATCTTTTATTTCTCATTCATTCTTCAAAAATCAATTTACACTTCCCTTTTAATTTCTCAAACTCACTTTCTCCACTTAATAAGATTTCTCCTAAATCTTATCCCATTTAAATTAATATGCTTACCATCACAAGAGGATTCTAATTGGATTTTAAAAACATTTTGAAAACATATAGATTTATAAAATAAGAAGTAATATTAAATAACTGGTTTTAGAAAACTTAGAGTTTATAATAAATAATAGCTAAACCTTCAAATTAACTAATTCGAAATTATTTTGCATTCAAATAATAGTTTATAAAAAGGTTTATGTAGTATAGTAATTTAAAATATTCCTTTTAAAATAAATTATAATTTTAGGAAATCCAATATCCATTTATAAATGCCTCTTGTCCACATTCACCTTTGGAAATATCCTGCTATTTCCATTCAACCAATTTCATATCTCATTTATAAATTCCATTCATGAATTTATAAAATCTCCTTGGATTTCATTTATTAAGATAGTTTGATTTAAAAATCTCATCTTTATAATTTATTTCTTTCTATAAAGTTCCATATTGTCCCATTTAATAAGTTCCATTCATTATTAAATAAAATATCCTTTTGACTCTTAATAGAATTTCTTATTCGTAATTCTTAATATAATCTTCTTTATTTCTTAATAAATTTTCTTTTCTTTTTCTTATGAATATTTCTTTTTATTTCCTTAATAGACCTCCATTCCCATTTCTTAATATAATTCCATTTTCTTTAATTCACTTATCGATTACAATCTTCCTTCAAGTATAATTTATAATTTAAATTTTCCCAACTCAACTTTATCACATTAAAGTTTAATTTAAGTAGAAAATATACTTTTCTTTACTTTTCTTCATTCTCGCTTTAAGTAGATTCAAATTTCAAATAAATATTTTCTATTTGAGTTTTATTTAACTTCTTCAACTTAATTTATCAACGGTAATAGAAATTTCAATTTTTCAACTTCTCTGTGATTCAACAGTTGATAATTCAATTATCTATAAAACCACCCAAATCAATATATCATCCTGTCACAGAACGGCATATATATAAAATAAAATAAATAGTTTTCGAGGAATCCTGTTGGATCCCTCCAACCTGTTTTCCCTGCATCCACAGATGTTATTACAATAAAATAACAATTTCACTTCGATGTGAAATATTGCAGTATATGGTAAAAAGTTTATTTAATTATTCACTACTTCAATCATCATTCAAGCAATTCAATAATTAAATTTAAATTCAACCATTCAAATTTTAAACTTAACTGAGTGAGATTAACTCACCTTTGATTTAATTGTTGCAATCCTTCCCAATCCAGATTCGTTTCCATATTTTTGACCTTGAATGACAATCGTATGAATTTTATTAATATTTGACCGATCGAATAATAAATTTATCGTTTAACATTTTAATCGACTTACAATTTATTTAAACTATTTATTTCTCGATTTTAAACTTTATATAACAATTCATATGAATTTGATAAATTTCATTTTATAAGTTAAAGAACTGATACTTCAAAAATTGAATTTTTATAAATATTTGGAACAATTTAAACATTATTATCTGTTAATAAATTCCATTTACTAATTCCTTAGTTTTTAAACAGAAAACATTTTCTTCTAAGAATCTTTTTATTAGCTGAATTAATCAAAACAAATTAATTAAACAAAATTTTGTTTTTCACCAGACTATTATAAATAAATGTAGCAAAATTAAAATATGCAAATTTATTAAATAAGTAGGCAAATAAGAAAAATACCTCACTGCCGAGATTCGAGATCACCAACGATCACGACTCGCGACCAAACCCATGCCTGAACTGCCGAGCGCAATAGGGAGCGACTCGATCGAGAACGCCATCTCCTTGCAACGACATCGCGACTACGCCTCGCGGTTCACCTCCACCATCGTACACGTCGTGACTACCCATAATCGACCTCGAACACACGCCTCGTCCTCTCGCGCGCGACCCAACACCAAACGAACGGCCTGCCCCCAATCACTCGAACGCGATATGATTTCGGTCTGCATAGAAACTGGGGAGGGAATTTCTGAGAAGAGGAGCCCTTTTTGGATATTGTGAGGGGAGAGGAAGCAGATCTTGAAGGGAGTGAAGTGGTGAATTGCACGAGGAGAATATGATGCTGCTGTTATCAAGCGGCTGGAGATTAAAGTGGTTGTATCGTTGAAATGAGCATACCATTGTTTTATCTGTCTTCCTTTATTTTATTTTTATTTTTGTCTTTCGATTTTTGATTAAGAGAAGAAGAAGGTTGCGTTTTAATCAAATAAGAGGTGGCGTGTTAGGGAAGCTGAAAGAAAAAGAAAATGCGGCTACGATTTGATGAATTTTTCGGCTGATGAAAAGACAAAAGATATTTAAATTTTAAATCCATTGATTATTGTCTAAACGTTTCTATCTCGTACGCTCACACGAAGACTCCGAAAATTATGAAATTTGAAATCCGGCAATAATTCTATACTACGGATCCAGTGGAACTGGTTTCGTTGAATTCCGAGACTGTGCTTCGGAAGGTTATTTTTTTAAATGTCAATTTAAACGATGTAAATTTAAAATTGAACAAACGGCAGTTAAATTCAATTTTAACCCATTTATTATTCTCAGTATTATTAATGTAAATTTATAAGCCGTTCAAATATTTCCAACAAGCTCACAATTCCAAATTTAAATAATTTACCCAATTGTCAATTGTTATTTAATTTATTCAATTAATTGTTATATTTAGATTCTGAGTCCTTTTTATTAAATCAATCCAACTTTTCATATTGAATACAAATTTTATTTCAAATTTATTTTAAATATCACTAATTAACTGTTGAAAAAGCCAGGTCGTTACACTTATTCAACATTATAATATGATTACCCGTAGTAAGTTTTTTGTGATTTAAAAGGGTATGCAAATCTAGGTTTGCTCTTATTAAAATCTCCACTTGTTAACTAACATCTCAATCATTATAGTGGAAAATACGCTCTCATTGTTTCTTATTCTAAATTGCGCCATCTTGATTTTTTTTTTTTGGGTAATAAATATGAGGTGCGCTCTGCTATAGATTTTGAGAATCGGTTTTACACAACTATAAAAGCAGATGTTGGTAGCGTACACCTTGTTGATTCTAGAATTATATGTTTTCAAAATGATAGGGATATCACTTTATGGAACGTAGCATTGAAAAAACTAAGGCTTTTATCCATATCTTCAATCTCACAACTACGTTACGACAATGATGTGCAGTTCGATACTATTGGTTTTGGTTTCGATGCGAAAGCCAAACGATTACAAGGTTATGTGGATAATTCATCGTTCTACTATGCCAGAGGTCAACCAAGTTATGGTATACAACTTAAGGATATCATTTTCGTGGAGTATTATACATAAAATGGTGCATTGCCTTTTAAGCACCTTATTGTTTATTTAAATCATGCAATAAGCAATAATAGAACAAGTTTTTGGTTGCAAAATGACAATCATGATGGTATTCTTATTGCATTTGACTTGGAAAATGAAGTATTTGAAAAATGGCATTATCTAAAAGTCATGAATCTAAAATTTGTTATTGTGCTTTGGACTTCTTAAATTAAAAGCTAGCTCATATTAAATGTTTGGACTATTACACACACAAAATCATTGTATAAAATTTTAGGTATTGCATAAATTTGGCATAAAGGGGTCACAGATGAAAATATATGACATTGGATGCAAACCATATATAAGAGGTCTATATCCAACCGGCTTCTCAAAGAATGGGGAGTTTCTTTTATTTAGTACAACATATTTTCATCATGAAATAGATGAATTGTATTTATACAACTTAGCTACCCATGAAGATATTGAAGAAAGTTATACCCCAATCCAAGAGCCCAATCCCTGTAATCTTGTTTGCTTTTTGCACTATAATGAGAGCCTAGTTCCGCTAAAACGTTAAAGGTGGAGAATTATTTGGTTAATTTTATAAACTGAGTTTAGTTCCTCTTTCTTTTTATTTAAAGTAGAGTTGGAATGAACATGAGCTATTAAGATATTAATGTGACCATTATCATTCAGATTAACAAAGGCAAGCTTATGATTCTATTTCATTATTGATAGTCGTAGCGATAGTTATTTGTAATGACAAGTGTGCATTCTGCTTTTACCATTGTAAGTTTTTATTACTAACTTTTCAAGTCCACATATTTGTATATCCTATTACATATTTGCATTCTAGCATTTAGTTAATTCCATTTTAAAGCATTCTTCAATTTATTTTTGGGTAATTGTCAACTAACATCACTATATAATATATTTGGCATAGGAAGTTGAGTTACCCTTTTAGTTGTGTGTATAACTTCTAAGCATTTCAATTGTTTCCATAAAAGAGATTTTCTTGATGGATGTTCTCTTTTTACCACATCTATACCTTCTAGGGATAATTCTATTCAAACACCAAAAATTTCTTACCACAATCTTGTATTTTCAAGTTTAATTTTAGGTTAAATTTACCCTTCTTCTTCAGTTCAATATTAACAATTGTTTATTTTTTGAATTTGGTGCTAAGATGGTGGCACATATTAGTACAACAAATACCGTAGGACTAAAGCCGAAGCACTTAACCACTGGGACAATAGTGTTTGTCAACAGTAACAATTGTTTTTTGAAACCATTAAATTAAAATAATAGGTTATATAGAAAACAACAAAAAATATTAATAACTTTAATTATTGGATTCACTATAAGCTTGAAATATAACAGAATAAAAGAAAATAATATTTTTCCTCTCTTTTCCTTTTTGATTTTTTTTCCTAATCGGGCAAATCACATAAAAAAATACAAAGAAATCAAAGCATACAAATCGACTAAATAAATAATTCAGTATCACATCTACAACTATAACGATTTTTGAAATAGGTGTTGGTAATTCTCCTAAATTAAGAATTGAAAATTTACCAAAGTATACAAGTTGAACTTTTTATGTTGAATTTTGATTTGGGAAATTTGCTTATAGTGAGAAAAATGAAGAATACGGTAAGTAGTGTAAGTTTATTGAACTGTATGGGTGGTGCTTTAATTTTTTCTATGTGAGGATAATATTTTTTTGTGTCTCAGTAGAAATTGTCATCTCGGTCCAAATTTAGAATAAATGCATTGATTTTCTAACATTTAATTAGTTAAAGTGTGTGTGTAGTTAACATTTTCCTATGTTGTTATGTGTTCTGTGTGGAAAAGGAGAGAACTTTTAGCCATCAGGAGTAAGTGTTTCAGTTCTTCAAGAGCATAAGTGTGCCTTTATAGAGCATCTACGGTATATACGTACCTTGGTTCTCTTGTAGCTTAATTATTCTCGATATGTGTACCTAAAGAGAAAAAGGGTATTTCTTGTTGTCTTTTGTCTATACTTTACTTCTATGGTGGAGTATTGCAGCAATGTTACAAAGTTCAAACAATTTCTTTGTATTTCTAAACATAATTAGATGTTTTAACTCTTTTTCAAGGTCCATAAATGGTTATTGAGACTAAGCATTTATCTTTAATGAATTAATTTTTGTTGTATAGCATTAATGATATAATGGGAGTAAATAATTGAATGAAAGACGAATGTCAACGCATATATTCAATGTTTTAATATTATTTCTCCTTTACTAGTTCCTTGGAAATAATTTACATGCTTCAATTCAATATAATCTCTCTTTCTTAAAATCAGTGGAAATCTATTATAATTTTTTAATTTTATATGGCCTAAACATTGGTTGACATTCAGCCATATAGACTGTAAATTATTTAAACACTCTGTATAATCATTATTTGGATTGTTCAGATGACAAAGTTGTTTAAACACTCCGTATAATCGTTATTTTGATTCTTTAGCCATTAAAATTATTTAAACACTCCGTATAGTAATTGGTATTTAGCTTTTCTAGTGTCTTGAAGTGGCTTGCTTGTTCATTTTCCATTGTGTATATGTAGCTCCTAATTAACAAGGAATTTCCTATAAAGAATTAGGATGGATGAAAGCTTATACTTAGTGATTAGGCATTGAAAGTCAACAACTCTTTAATTTACTAGAATGTATTATATATAGTGTTTGCAAAGAATTTTTCTTATTACTCACACGTAATAAGATAATTAGTGACCAAATGTAGAATGAATATTAATGCTTGTTGCTTCTTTCATTGTTTATTTCTAAGATGCCTCAATATTTATTGTGCTTTATAAATATGATGGTCATTCATGATAGCATATGCAAATCTTAATGATTTTCCGTATCTATAATGATCGCCTTTTATTTCTATAAACCTCAATATTTATTTGTATCATCGTAAAGGAAAAAATAAAAATATTAAATAAAAATAATCTAAAACTTTTCCACATTATAATATTTTTATTGAATTTCTCAATGGTAACAATAATTATTATAAAATTTATAATTTATCAAACATGTTAATAAATTATATATTGATATATAACCTATCATTAATTTAAAAATCCTACTCAACTTGCGAAACGAAAAAAGTATTATAATCAATAGTGAATTTTTTTTATATATTTATATTTTGTTATACATATATGTATATAATATAAGTATGAAAAAAAATGCACATACACACACATAAACGTACACAGGCATACATTCTTATTTGAATATTTATTTATATGTAGATCATGTATATTTATATAAAGTGCACGTTTTGTAACTGTGATCTAAATTATCACGTGTGTTTATACTTATGATCTTATAATAGTATTTATAGAAAACTATATATTATTTATACTTAACATTGTTTCAATATAATAATAAACACATGATTGTCACTATGAACATCATCTACAACATAAATAATATAATTATATTAAAACAAATTTCAACCCAAAATAAATATCATCATATAAAATTAAACATTAAATACGATGTAATATAATTTATATTATTTGTTATAAAAAATTAAAAAGATTGGTTCGTGTTGAGTAAAAGGATTTTATTCAATTTTTTTTATTTTGCCACTGCTTGTTGATACACTTGATCTAACACTTCTTTGATCTATACCTAGAGGCCAAAGATCTTTGAATCTTAGGATAAGTTTAAAATCAAACAACAAGCACTCGCTAACGATTCATAAAGAAATACATTGGAATTTTTCGTTTTCATGAAGCATGCTCATTATATTCTCATACAAATATGAAGAGCGTGAAATAAAAATGAAACAAAAGTGAAAATACAAATATATAAAACAAGAAAAGAGCTACAGATTCATGTTTTTTATGTTGTTATAAGAACAAACCCCATAGAAATGAATATATAAATTTTGTCTCCATTTTTGAAAAATATATAAGGCAAGGTATTCTACACTTTTCTAACAGAAAATGCAAGGTAACTTTCACTGTTCTAAATTTGAATTTTTTTTTGAAATTTTTGAAAAATGCATGTTAACTTGTCCTTTCTATCAGGATAGCACAAGCTAGCCTACATTTTCAGATTTTGAAATTTTTTTGAAGCATTTGAAATTTTGAAAGCGCAAATTAACTTTTGTTTTATAATAGGAAAGCATAAGATAGTTTGCATTTTAAGATTTCTAATTTTTTTTTGGGAAAATTTTGAGAAGTGTAAGTTAACTTGTGTTTACTGTTAGAAAACGCAAGCTAGTTTGCACTTTTTTATTTAGACAAAAATAAGGATCTAGCATACATACTCATTGCTACATGGGCTTTCTCATAAGAACATCAGAAATCGAGACCTTCTGCGAAAAACCCCTATCCATAAACTAGGTTATTAGATCTCATCATGAAGAACATAAAAATGTGGGGGTTCTATCAAATTTTACCATAGGTTGCTTACTCACTGTGCTCCCATGTCAAGGTAATATTCAAGCTTACTAATGCTTATTGTACTTTATAATGTAGATGTGTTATGAAAGAATAATTTATGAAATACATTTTTGATTTCTTATATTTAAAGGAAAAATAGTAGAAAACCTTTTGTGTCAATCTTGAATATTGTACTGTTTATGACAAGGTCGCTGGCAACACATATCATCATCAAAATAATGTTTATATAATTAACCTCTTGTAGATTTCAAATATCTAAATATTTACTTAAGATATATTATATCTTAATTTTCATATAACTTATACTATGTATAATATACATCGAATTCTACGTAACAAGCTTTACAAAGAATAAAGCATAATTGTAGACAGGGCCGGCCCAATAGTATTTAATGCCTTAGACGAGACAAATTTTTTATCACTTTTTGTTGCCCCACTTTGAAAAATAAAAATAATTTTATATGTCCAAAATAAAACGCAATATAATTATAAAATTTGATGCCGATTACAAAATATTGTTATACTAAATCATTAGTTTACATGCCAAAATATCTAAATGTCATCATGGTATCATACAAAAATACGAGCTAATGAAAATGTAACAACTCGGGATTTCGCATTAATTAATTATCGTCATTAAATGATTAATGGTGATAGCTAATTGCTATTTGAGGTTTTTAATTGGGTTGTGATTCTTTTTATAATTGGTTAAGGGATTGTGTGGGCTTTAAAATTTAATCTCGGCCCACGTTTATCCTTGGTACCGTGTTATCTCAAGCATATGCCCGTTCCTCTTTATTTTATTTTCATTCGTAAACCCTAAAACAAAACAAATGAGAAAAATGGCGGCTTGTTCGTTCCTCTTTAACAAAAATTAGGGTTTGATCGAGGGTGATTTATCTGACTTAGTTCGATGGTGACTTCGGCCGCTTGATTTGGGTTCGTCTCTGCTTCGATTTTGAACTGTGCGATCTTTGGGTGTGTTCTTCGAAACGAGGTGAGTGATTTTTTTCACTCACATCTAATTCTATACTGTGTTTCGGTCATTTGATTATGTTGGATGTTAGTGTTTTCTCTGTCTTTATCGAGTTCATATAATTTGATGAATTTTTGGCTTTGATGATTTTTGATTTGAGTTTGACGATGTTGTTTTGCTTGACTTTGGCTATATTTTTTACCGCCTTTGGTAGCACTATCGACCTTGTTCGATTTCACCTGTTGTTCTATGACTTCGACCACTTTGATGAATTTCTGGCTTGACTCGTTTGAAATGTGTATCTTTGTTTTGCTTTGATTTTGTTGCTGCTGAATGTTTGGACTTGGATATGCACTATGCCTAAGCCTTGCTTGTGCATTTTTAAGTTCAGCTGACATCGGCTTTTGAATTGCTTTGTGTATCGGCTTCGGCCATTATGCATTTGTTTTACTTGAGGACTTGACTTTGAGTCTTGTTCGAGGCTTCATGCATTTTTCACTGATCATTTGCTCATGCTGTATGCAGTTCGCATTGCATCACCACTGACTGTGGACACTACTTTGTGTTTGCACTGCTTCGTCATGTCAATGTTTACATGTGCACTAGTTCAAATATATGTGTAATTTCTTAGTAGAGATGATGTCATGTGTACATTCCATACATTTGTGTCTTTGTATCGAGTACATTTGTTATTTGAATCTTGCTATTGGTTCAGGTTTGAGTAATTAAGTTGGTTTGCATACTTGCATGTTGCCACCTCTGTGGTGTTGTGTCTAGCCTTCGTTTCATTTTCATTTGATGGATTTTGGTCCAGTTTTATTTATTTGTTCACTGGTCTGCATTTGCTAGTGAAGTTGAGATTGGTCCAGTTTGGTTCACTGGTCATTGCATACATGTTCCCACTGTACACCACTTCATATGGCTTTGTATATAGTTCTGGCCTTTGTATATTTCTTGCATTGCTTCTTGGTTTTATATGTTGGTGACTGGTCTTTTCTTATGAGTTCATCGCGGTTTGCTATTTGATGTAGAGGCCAGTTGGAGTTTAATATTGATCTTGCATCTTTGTTTATTATGTAGTCAAGTGTGCTTTGGTGCTGTGTTTCCATATTATTGTTGTAACTGTACTTGGCTTTCCTGTCCACTACTTGACTTTGTGGGCTGGTTCATTCATGTTGTTATCTTTTCATCATCACTGTTGCATTCCTGTATAGGCTGAGTCATGGTAGCAGTGCCTTGACCTTTGCATTTTGTTATTGATTTGGATATGCAGTCTTGACTCTGTCCCCTGTTGTATTAGGCTGTACCTATTTTGTGCCTTCATGTGCATGCCGAGCCTTGTTGGCATCACTGGTGCACTGACTTTAGTCATTTCCATTGTTGGTTTACTATTTCACTTGATTCCATTCCTTTGGTGCAGTTTCATTTTGTTTGCAGTTGTGTTGAGTCATGATGGCCATGACTTGACCTCTGCAATTTCGATTTGCTGTTAATATTTTGAGTTGTGATGACATCATATACTGTAGTGGCGAGGCAGTGCACGTGAGCGTGTACTACAGCCACACAGAATTGACTTTTTGATTGATATTTCAATTGCTTGAATTGTTTCGTGTGTTCAATTTAATATTTTGAATTTGTATTTTGATTTGGTTTAATTTGATGATTTTGTTGGTATCTAATTATCTTTTTGATAATTAGATTATGAGTTTCTAATTATTTGTTTAATAATTAGATTTTGTTGTTAATCGCCGTTTAGGAAATTCTGTTGTTTTCTAAATTATCTTCATTGATAATCCTTTCATTTATCTTCGTTGATAATTAGAATTTGCTGATTTGTTGTTAACACTATTACGTGCTATATTTACCATTATCTGATTTCCTTATTAAACGATTGGATAGGTGAGATTTATTATGATTGTCATCTATTTGTCATTTAATTATTATTGCTTCTGTGCATTAATAACTGAGTTTGAATTAGACTGACCCGTGTATTATTTTCTTTTGAATTTAATACTCGGGTCAGACCGAGTTATTATAGGTTGTAGATACCTTGCTTGGGTTGCTGCTAGAGCTATGAAGTCTCATTATACCTTTTGAAGTAGTTGTTGTCATAGTATAGGATGATATGTATTCATGTATACTAATTATATTAATGTACTTGTATATGTAACATCCTGCGTCGACAGTTGTAGCTGTATCATATGTATTGTATCACGTGTATTGTAACTGACTTCAGTTATATATATATATATATATATATATATATATATATATATATATATATATATATATGTGAGATTTGATATTATCCGTGTTCCGCACTTAGTTTATCTGTGTTATTATATATATTGTCCTAAACTATTATGAACCATCGTAGTTCGTTTTAAATTGGAATTGGGTATGTCGATGGGAGTAAATAAATAAGAGATGGGAAAAAAAATATACCACTTCTATCGAGATAACCAATACTAGTGTAAGGCCTAACTACGGATGGCCGCTACTATCCAGCCTTATTCTTCGTAATAACAGACAGTATCTCTTTTAATACTCTTTGTTATTGTGAGCGTAGAGGTGGGGCGTCACAGTTGGTATCAAAGCGAGGGGTTTATGGACATAATATAACATAACTAAGATAGAACATGTGTTACAACTATTTGTTGATGTTTTTATTTGTGCCTTGAGTCAAAATTAAAGTTTTGAAATTATGATGAATTTTTTTTAAATGTCTTTATTTAAAAATAAAAGAGAAATTGCGTTTTGATGATTGATTAATTTGTATTCTGTTTATCAGCGTGCGCAGCGGAAACAGTGGGACTGTCTTCGCTGAGTACAGCTGATAACCCTTTTGATTTAAAAATCAAGATTTGTGATGCAAATTGCGGCATTAATTTTACGTTGAACCGGTGTTTGGTTCTAAAACGTATTTTGTTGCCGTTATAAAAAATAATGGGATTTTCACACCGGTGCTAAATTTTTGAAGCACGGTGTTTTGTTGACCTTTTTTATGAATGAAAATTCTCTGGTATTATATTTTTTTGTGAATTATTTTGATGATATTTTGACGTATACAAAATTACTGTCGCTTTTACTTCAGTAACCGCCAAATTTAAAGTGGATTTTCAAGCGGTTATCCCGCAATGCTGATTTTGAGATCCATTTTTACGGTGTTTTGAGAAGTGCAATTTCCTTATCGAATTTGCTATAGATGTTCCTATTTTAATCACTTATTTCAAAAAATTGTTTTAAAATAAAATTGTTTTCCAATTCTAGAGTTTGCACTTTCAAAAGAATAAGGAAGCGATTTACGTGCTTCAGCAAAATTGAGGACTATGAACCCTCAATTTTTTTGATTCGCTTAATTCCGAACTTGTCCGTTTGAGAACGTAAAATGTTATTTATTTAAAATACACAATTTTGCATTTTCATGCAAACGATGAAGAGAATTAAACGATTTAGTAAAACTCGTGGTATGGGACATGTGCGTTTGCTATTTCGATTAATTCCAGACTCGTTAATTGAAACATCTGCTGTTTGATGATTTTGATTATTTTGTTGGGCTTTCGAGCCACTTTGTTGGACCTTCGGGTTATTGTTGGACCTTCGGGTAATTGTTGGACCTTCGGGTCAATACCAGTACTAGACCTTCGGGTCATTTGTTGGACCTTCGGGTCATTTGTTGGGCGCCAAAAATATAGTACATGGTAGGCTTCGGCCATATGAGATGCACGTGCGACGTAGTTAAAACTCGTCATTTGTTGGGATCGATCCACCTTTTATGTTGATTTTCGAGTCATCTTAATTGATTTCTAGATATTTGTTGTTTCCAATTATCTACAGGTAATTGGATATTTGTTGTTTCTGAGATAATTAGATATTTGTTGATTTGAGATTTCTGATTATCGTTTTTGATAATTAAATATTTGAGTTTTCTGATTATCGTTTTTGATAATTGGATATTTGTTATTTTCGATTATCGTTTTTGATAATTAGATATTTGTTGATTTGAGATTTCTGATTATTGCTTTTGATAATTAGATATTTGAGTTTTCTGATTATCTTTTTGGTAATTGGATATTTTTTGTTTCTGATTATCGTTTTTGATAATTAGATATTTGTTGATTTGAGATTTCTGATTATCATTTTTGATAATTGGATATTTGTTGTTTCTGATTATCGTTTTTGATAATTAGATATTTGTTGATTTGAGATTTCTGATTATCGTTTTTGATAATTGGATATTTGTTGTTTCTGATTATCATTTTTGATAATTAGATATTTGTTGATTTGAGATTTCTGATTATCATTTTTGATAATTAGATATTTGAGTTTTCCGATTATCGTTTTTGATAATTGGATATTTGTTATTTCTGATTATCATTTTTGATAATTAGATATTTGTTGATTTGAGATTTCTGATTATCCATTTTGATAATTCGATTTTATTGAGGAATTTCTTTTATGAAAATAAAAGATTTCTTTGGCGTTTGTATTCTCGACCTTTATTTTTCTAGCTTAACCAGTTTATGTTAGAAAAATAATTGTTATTGACGACCTTAATTATGAAAATTGCGAGGACGCAATTTTTATAAAGAGGGGAGTCTGTAACAACCCGGGATTTCGCATTAATTAATTATCTTCATTAAACGATTAATGGTGATAGTTAATTGCTATTTGGGGTTTTTAATTGGGTTGTGATTCTTTTAATAATTGGTTAAGGGATTGTGCGGGCTTTAAAATTTAATCTCGACCCACGTTTATCCTTGGTACGGCGTTATCTCAAGCATATGTCGTTCCCCTTTGTTTTATTTTCATTCGTAAACCTTAAAACAAAACAAATGAGAAAAATGGTGGCTCGTTCGTTCCTCTTTAACAAAAATTAGGGTTTGATCGAGGGTGATTTATCTGACTTAGTTCGATGGTGATTCGGCCGCTTGATTTGGGTTCGTCTGTGCTTTGATTTTGAACTGTGCGATCTTTATGTGTGTTCTTCGAAACAAGGTGAGTGATTTTTTTCACTCATATCTAATTCTATACTTTGTTTCGGTCATTCAATTATGTTGGATGTTGGTGATTTCTCTGTCTTTATCGAGTTCGTATAATTTGATGAATTTCCGGCTTTGATGATTTTTGATTTGAGTTTGACGATGTTGTTTTGTTCGACTTTGGCTATATTGTTTACCGCCTCTCGTAGCATTATCGACCTTGTTCGATTTCACCTGCTATTCTATGACTTCGACCATTTTGATGAATTTCTGGCTTGACTCGTTTGAAATGTGTATCTTGGTTTTGCTTTGATTTTGTTGCTGCTGAATGTTTGAACTCGGATATGCACTATGCCTAAGCCTTGCTTGTGCATTATTAAGTTCAGCTGACATCGGCTTTGGAATTGCTTTGTGTATCGGCTTCGGCCATTACGCATTTGTTTTACTTGAGGACTTGACTTTGAGTCTTGTTCGAGTCTTCATGAATTTTTCACTGATCATTTGTTCATGTTGTATACAGTTCGCATTGCATCACCACTGACTGTGGACACTACTTTGTGTTTGCACTGCTTCATCATGTCAATGTTTACATGTGCACTAGGTCATATATATGTGTAATTTCTTAGTAGAGATGCTGTCATGTGTACATTCCGTACATTTGTGTCATTGTATTGAGTACATTTGTTATTTGAATCTGGCTATTGGTTCAGGCTTGAGTAATTAAGTTGGTTTGCATACTTGCTATAACATTTCGATTTTGTCAGGATCCGAAGGTCGGCATTCTTACGTCCACTGTATCAAATGCCGCATAATCGAATGCAGGAAAACCGAATTGTTAGAGTTAAAAAGAAGAGGTAGAAGAAAAAGACAGAAGAAGTAAGGAAACAGAACAAAAATAATATCAGAATCTCACATATCGCAGCGGAACAACATATAATAGATAAATGAATACTCTTTAAAACAAAGAACTATATCAGTTATTACATTACATCACATCATCAACAGAGTGTACAACAACAATATACAACACAACAAAACAATGGACAGTTATACAAACATGTCCCTACAAGTGAAATTACAGCGGAAAGATAATATTATATACAAGTAATACGTCTCGCCATCCAGCTCGCCACTTGAGCTCCATAGCACTTCTGAATCGAGAATGACCTAATAACCTGACTCTAGACTGCCCATGTGGAAATTGGTGGGCACCCAGAGTTTAGGAAGGGAACAATAAACTCCAGGTCAGTCATGGGACTGGTGTGAGAACTCAAAACAGTTATTTAACTTTTAAAACAACAAAAACAACAAGGGAAGTGAAAAATATCCGCAATGCTTTTGAAAAATGAAACTACCATAAGGCCTCCCCGCACACACACAATGCAAACGCAGAATTGGAGGAGATTTCTCCTTATGATAGTCAAAGATGCTTACTACGCAAAACAAATCATTTTTGATATTATTATTAGTGCATAGTGATGAAAGCATTTCGAAAATAGAATATAAATCATAGCCAACATAAGACCATTATCGTACGCCTACTATAGCTACCATGTTCGATAGCAGGTTACCATGTTCGATAGCAGGTTACCACCACATACCATGGCAGGTTACACAACTAAAACCATACAAGTCTCGTATTGTTTCTTTGGATTTTCCAACAAATGGTCGGAATAAGGAACTTCCTACTGCCACATGGGATCGCCTCTAGCGGGACGTCCCGAGAACTTAACCAGCTCTCTGCCAACACAAGGCCGGGTTACCTTTGTAACTAGGTAACTACTACACGAATATGCCACCCCGGGTCCTTTTGGACCTTTATCCAAGGGCCCTCGATCACCAAGCAACAACCACACAGAAAAATTGAGATTGGAGCAACCACATAGGTTAAGCATCAGGGCTCCATACCTGACACCACCCTTTTCCAAAAGGAAATGACATACCCTAAAGGGAGCGACCCTCATAACCTTGCCGCATATTCCTGTTTCGATCATTTCCGGGGTGTGAGGTCTGACGAAGTCTCGTCCATAAAGCTACGCTTTTTTCACAAAGCCACGCTTTGATTAACAAATGATCAATAAATAATCATCACACAACAACACTCAGCATGCCACATTACCAAGTAGAGAATATATCGCTGATAACCTTCAACTACAAAACCTCTGAGCACATACGTCTCAGAGAAGGGTGTTAAGCTAAGAGAATAAATTCTCGACACCAACAGAAATGTATTTGAAAGAAATCTGCTTTATATCTCAAAATGTAATGTAAGACACGTGACCATACAAGTCTGTTCTGGGTTCGAACAGAACCGAAGGCACTTCCAAACAATCCCTTGCAATCCGGGTATTCACAATCCCGATCGAATTTCCCATCACAAAGGAAATCTCCATACTGTAGCCAACGGTGTAGAGATAATCGATAGGTCATCCTATTGTTTTCACAAATATCCGGTCTTCACCACCGGTATTCAATGCTATCCATTACATCATATCACTATTCGGAATGGGTAATCTGAATAACGAGCGCTATAATTTTAAAATAAGTGTAGCATTCAATTTGAACCAGTTCACAACGAATAATCATTTAAGGGTCAATATTGATAGTCGGTTATTTAACTATCAATAAATATTCACAACATAACCCGATTTCAAATAATTTCCCAAATTATTTATTTTCAAAAATATCTTTACAAGATATAATTTCCATACTTCAACCATTTGAAAACAAATTTCAAATCACTTTTCACCTTTACAACTTTCATTTCAAAATGGTTCATTTAAACCAATTAAATAAATCCTTACCAATTTATTAAATTTACATTCCAAATCCATAAATTTATTTCCACACTTATAAAAATAAATCAATGGTTATTTTTAAAACAAATTTCCCTTATAAATTTCCATTGTGAATTTACATTTCCAAATATTCACTTTTTTATACGACTTTTCCAAATCGATTTCAATTATTCACTTTCAATTTATCTTTAAAAGATAAAATCTCAAAACATTCACTTCATATTGGAGAATATTTCCATACTTATTCAAAAATAAGTAATTCACAAATCCATTTATTTCCAACATTTGGAAAGTATTCAATATACTTAAATCCAAATTAAGTATATATTTTATTCTTTAAGGAAAATATTCTTTTAAACACATTTATTTGGGTCAAAACGAATGTTGCGTAAAACATCGTTACGACAACCCAAAAATCACTAGTACAGGGATTCGAAATTAAGATAGATATATAAACCCCAATACTATACAAAACTTTTCCTTTCGGAAACCATTTACTATAACAATAGTGTTATAGTCCACCATTTCCTTCTATTTCTCGAAAACGTCTATTTCAATAATGAATGTTGAAATCTATGGTTTCGACACTTAATACAATTTAAAAGATCTTTAAATTGCTTTAAATTCTATTTAAAATATCACTTTCCCAAAATATTTCTGTAATATATTATTCATCGTCCAAAATCGTGAATATACCTCATTTACCAAATTCAAGATTTCTACATATTTTATTTAAAGGATTATCCACTTTCCAAAATCGTGGATATATTTTCTTTAATAATCTATAATAATTAAACTTATTGAAATAAGTCGTTTTCGGATTTATAAAACAACGTTTATAAATTCCATTTATACTTTATAACAACTTCAACTTATAAAATCACTTTATTAACAAGTTTTATCCATATTCCATTTACACGCCAAAATCCAATTTATAAGTTAATTACTTATAAAACTTTTATTTTACAAAATCTATTCATTTTATAACTTCACAATTTATAAATCTATAGATTTCATCCACTTATGAAATCCATTTATATTTCATCTTAACACTTATAAAAACTCGTTTTATAATTCCCATATTTTAATTTATAAATATCAATTTTATAAATCTTTTATATAAATCATTTATAACAATTCAAAAATCCCAATTTAAACCATTTTATAAATTAATCAACTACTTATTCAAAAAAAAATCACTTTTTGTTTATATTTCACCAAAATCATAATTTTTATAACATAAAAATTTCAACGTTAATTTATTTAAAATGAATAAATTCCAAAATTAAATTTTATTATGAATTCTCAACTTAAATTTTCAAAAATCAAATTTAATTTATTTTCTGCATCTAACGATACCAAAAATATATTCGGCTAAAATTTGGCCTTTAACGATTTCAATCACAAAGATAATCACGCAGATTATAAATAGATCAACACAGAACATTGAAACAAATTCAAATGTTTGAGGAATCCAGTTGGATCCCTCCAACCTATTTCCTTGCATCCAAAGATGTTAGCATAATACCAATTCCGCTTCAAGACGGAATATCGCGGTATATAGGATTTATAAAATATTATCCGCTATTATGCGGCGCAATAGGGTCTCATCCGCTATATAATGCGGGAAAATCAACTCCAAGTACATATATAATACCAATTCCATTCAAGTTGGAATTATCGCGGTATATGTTTTTAATAAATAACATCCGCTTAATATACGGCGTATAAGGTCTATTTCAATACAACAGATAATAATTATCATCCAATCACACAATCAAGCAATTTTACGTTTTTCGTGTTGGAAGTTTTCAGAATTATTGAGTGGATTTGAAGAAATTAGAGGAGAAGGAAATCAAAGTTTTCAGCCATTGATATAGTGGGAGGCGGCGGCTCCTGAAACTAGGGTCAGGGTTTTTAATTTAGTGAAAATAATGAGGGTAAGGGGCCCTTTTATAGAAAACCGACGAACACTATTCATCACCAATTTTTCGAACTCCATATCTCGCGTGGTGACCGGCGTTTCTAGGGTTTAACCCGCGTTCCGGACACTATGGGATAGGTATCGAGAGCCAATTCGATCATTTGTGCGCGTTACGGAAATAAACGATCAATTTTAAATTAAATCGATTAAACCAATTTCTATGCGTTTTGGCTTACCCCGGACAAACCGTAAATCCGATTGACACGAAATTTGAAACCATACAATAATTTGACATTATGGATCCGATGAAACTGGTTTCGTCGGAATTTCAAGACTATTTGAGAAATGGCTATTTTCACTAGTCGATTAAATATTAAAATGTTGAATTTCCACAATTTTACTTTTAATTCAATTTTAAAAGTTCCATAACATCACTCTAACTCCAATATGATTTAATATAAATCATTTTTAATCACATTGAACCCAATTTCCAAAAAAAAATTCGTAATTAAACTGTCGATTTAATTATCCAATTAAATCTAAATATTCGAAATAAAAATTTTCGACTTATAAATTTTACTTGTTAATATTTAAAATCGATTAAATATCTGAATTTCAAATGGCTGAAATTCTGGGTCGTTACAAACTTCCCCTCCTTAAAAGAATTTCGTCCTCAAAATTATCAAGTCATTGACTTTTCAAAACAACCCGTTTAAATTTGATTTACAAATCTCCTAAGTGTTCAACTTTTCCAAAAATTTAATAGTTAAACTTCTTACAAAATATTTACTAAGTTTTCAGATCCATATATAGTTATCTTTTCAAAATCAACTATATCGTTTAACTTTTATAACTCAAAAATCAAACTTAGTTTTCACAAAAAAAAATTCCCAAAATTTTCCGAAAATTTTCTAACGCCTTAATTTCCAAAAAATTTCGCCATAACCTCCTTTGTGCGGTTAGCTCGGTACGACTACAAAATGCCACAATGGGCCCCCAATTTCAAAAAGAAAATGAAAAGCCAAGCGGCTAGACAAGAAGATCATCAAATTTCATACTAAAATTCAAATACATACGTTTTTGTAGAGCAATTCAATTTTTTTTTCTTCAAAATCAAAATCCCAATTTCCATTTCCTTTAATACACCTGTATATCCTGCTAGCCATAATATCCAATTACAACTTTCAAATTTATTTTGCACATTCCTTTGCAAAATTTTCAATATATACTTCTTATACCATTTTTACTTTACTATTAAAGTTAAATATCCATTTTCAATCTAGATTGCATTATCAATTTCATTCGAATTCAATTTACACTTTCAATTCTTGTTAACCTCGTTTTACCCAACGACTCATCTACTTAAGGAAGGTACCGACTCAACTGGTAGCGACTCAGTTAAGGACTAGACCGACTCATCTACTTAAGGACTGGACCGACTCATCTACTCAAGGGATGGACCGACTTATCTACTCAAGGACTGGACCGACTCATCTACTCAAGGGATTGACCGACTCATCTACTTAGAGGGATAGGACGACTCAAGGGGTTAACGGTTCACAAGGCAGGACGGCTCAGTAAGTTACCGACTCATCATGACTATCATCTCAACGACTCATGGTAAGCAGCGACTCAGTGGATCAACGACTCAAGAGGATTGACGACCTAAGAAATGACTTAACGACTCATAACTCAGGATGACTCGTCCGCGACTTAAAGCCACTAAGTCGCATTCCATTGCCACAATGCCTGTCCCAATGGAAATTGACTCGCCAACGACTCAGGACTTGGCTTAGAATCCAGCAAAAGAATGGGCTAGTGAGAAGACCAAATGCTTAATCAGATAAGCCGGGCACGACTCAACTCGACTCGGCCACGGCTTAGCCTGAGTCGGTCACGACTCAGGACTTGGGCGAAAAATTCCTATCCAGATTTGCCTATAAATACATGGCCACCCCCAACATTCAAGGGACTTTTGGGCTCATTCATTTCAAGCGCCGTTACTCTGCTGCGTTCTGAACCACTTCAACACCTTCAAGGAACTTCACGAAGAAATCAAACATGTCTAACATGTGTTCAAAGATTTGGATCGACATTGAAGTTTAGGCTACTTGTTCTAAGTCAATTGAAACTCAAAGTGTGTTGTAATCAAAGTGTAACTGCATTGACTTGTAATCAAATCGTCAATAAAGATATTCAAAGTGGACGTAGGCTCTCTCTTAAGCCGAACCACTATAAAATTGCTGTTGTTTACTGCTTTTTCACTATTATCTGCTTATAATCTGTTCCCGAGCTATCGGGTGGTGCTTTCACAATCTCACTTCATACACCGGGGTGTTAGCGTTCAAATTTTAGCGTTAACATTTTTGGTGCTTTCACTGAGAATTGAACTCAGGTGAGTTATCATCATTGCTTCACAGAGGTTTGTAGAGAGAATTTCCTTGAAAACAAGAAGTCTATCCGAGATTATGGCTCCTGGAAGGAAAAGTAGATCTGTCAGATCTGGGAATATTCAAGAGGGCACCTCCGCTTCCCCTATATCGAATCAAGCCACTCCAGCTGTCGGAGTTACAAAGGCAGAGCTGGATGCTGCAATCTTAGGGCTGAACCAACAGATAAATGCCCAAAATGCACAATTCGAGGCTCAGAATGCCCAGAATGCCCTAATTCTGAATAGGTTGAACGACTTGCTTGGGGCAAACCGTCAACCGGCAGGTAATGAAAGGAATTTTGCTGGCAACACTCATGATGCTGAAGAAAGTAATGCTCCTGAAAGGGCTGCTAGCCCCTTTGAACAAACACTTCCTGAGGTTGGTGGATCTAGAACTCGACATGATGAGGAGTATCTTTCTGGAATGGTCCGACAAATCATGAAAGAGAGTATGCAGAGGGTTGAAGACGAGAAAGAATGGGGTTTCGTCCCAAGTAAAACTCCATTTACTGAGAAAATCTTAAAGGCTGAATTCCCAAGGAAGTTTGTCCCTCCAACCATTCCAGCTTACAAGGGGACAAGTGATCCGAACGAATTCTTATACAAGTATGATTGGCACATGACAGGTGCCAGAGCCTATGATGAAATAAAGTGCCAATATTTTCCTGTGTATCTCGAAGGTGTAGCTCTGCTTTGGTTCACCAAGCTTCTAGTCCGATCTATAGATCAGTTTTCTGACTTAACCCGGAAATTCAAAGAGCAGTTCAGACTATATGCTTCAAAAGCCAAGGATATCATGTCACTGTCGAGTTTGGAGCAGAATCCAGGTGAATCTATCAGATCTTTCTTGAATCACTTTAACATAGCACTGGCTGAGGTAGACAATGCAGAGCCACGAATGATATTGACTTATCTGATGAGGGCTATTGACAAATCGAGCGAATTTGGGAAGTGGCTAAACATGAAGGAACCAAATTCCCTTGAAAAGTTTTATAAAAAAGCATATGAATTCATACGCTTGGAGAGCCATCCTGTACCGGTAAAGGCAGTATTGGAAAAAGCCGAAGATAACACTGTTGCTCCACGCAAGAATGAATCTATAGGGCAAAAAAGGGAAAATAACAATGGGAAGAAACAGAGTAATCTGAAGAAGCCCTGATCCTTCAAGCCATCGGAGTATACTCCTTTATCAGATACGCCGGAGCATATCTACCTTGCCACTAAAGATTCTGTTGACTTTCCTAAACCTCTTCCTCTGAGAACCGGGAAAAAGGCTATACAGAGTGGCAAGTTCTGCCGCTTTCATAATCAACCCGGTCATGAGACCGACGAATGTCACCAGTTGAAAAACCTAATTGAAGAGTTGTTAAGGGAAAACAAGCTGCAGCAATTTGTGAAAAAGAATAGCAACAATCCTGCTTCGTCTAGTTAGGGGCAACAAGCTCCTGCTCATCAGCCTAGGACAGGCGAGAAGGCTGCAGGGCATGAATCTGGAAGGCCCATTATCAATGTCATTACAGGCGGACCTCACCCAGCAGGCAGAAGCTGGGGTGAGATGGAAAGGTATACCCGAGCTTTGAAGTATGTACCGACCGAGGAAGATGTATTCGTTTTGGAAGGTGCTATGCCCCTGAAGCAACAAAGAACTTTTGATGATGATATTGTGTTCAAAGCTAGGGATTCCGTAGGTATTGAAGCTCCTACCTTGGATCCCTTAGTCATCTCGGCTGGTATCGGGCCAGCTATTGTCAGAAGAGTTCTCATTGATTGTGGCGCATCCTGCAATATCCTCTTCAAGAAAACATTCGACCAAATGAAGATCCCTATGGCTGATGTGCAAGCCTCATCGCAGAAAATCGCTGGTTTCACTGGGGAGCCAAAGCAGCCGGTAGGAACCATTGATTCGTTTGTGAAACTTGGAGAAGGAGAGAGAAAAGTGGTCCGCAAGCAAACTTTTGTGATTGTCGACGAATTTTCTGCTTACAATGCTTTCCTTGGTCGTCCAACTCTGGCAGCGTTCAAAGCTGTTCTTGCCCCATGGTGCCTCGCTATTAAATTCCGCACAGACAATGGAGTAGGAGTTATAAAAGGGGATCAAAATGCTGGGCGAGAATGTTATCTAACAGAGTTACGAGAAACCAGAAAAAGAGAAATGGAAAAGAATGCGGCAGCCCCAGTCCGCATCAAAGAACCAGCCTTGTAGCAATTACAGGGCGGACCCTGCACTGGCGAGCACAGCGGAGCAAGGAAAAAGATGGATCCTAGAAAAGTCAGTGCAGGGACAAATAGAGTGGTACCAGTGGAAACGACGATACCAATACCTGTTGACCCAAAGGACCCAAACAAGGTGTTGAATGTGGGTTCACAACTTAATGCGTCAGCTCAGAATATCTTAATATCTTTTCTAAAGGCAAATTTGGATGTTTTTGCTTAGACTCATGCCGATATGTGCGGAATATCCCCAGAAGTTGCAGTACACGCTCTAAATATTGATCCAAAATTTACACCTGTGAAGCAGAAAAGGAGAACTCAAGGTCCATAAAGGTCGGCGGCATTAAAAGAAGAAGTTGATCGGCTCATGGAGAATAATTTTATCAAAGAATCTACCTATCCGAATTGGGTTTCAAATCCAGTGCTGGTTAAGAAAGCCAACGGAAAATGGAGAGTATGCATCGATTTCTCAGATCTAAACAACGCCTGCCCCAAAGACTGCTTCCCATTACCTAGAATCGATCAACTGGTAGACGGAACAGCGGGACACGAATTGTTATCTTTTATGGATGCTTACTCTGGATATAACCAGATCATGATGCATGAGCCGGATCAGGAGGACACGAGCTTTATCACCGACACTGGTCTTTACTGCTACAGAGTTATGCCCTTCGGGCTGAAGAATGCAGGGGCAACATACCAAAGACTTGTTAATGCTATGTTCAAACCGCAATTGGGCAAGACTATGGAAGTCTACGTCGATGACATGTTAGTAAAGTCTAAAAAAGCAGTGGATCACATAGAACACTTAGCAGACATGTTCGCAGTCCTCCGAAAATACAGAATGAAGATCAATCCTTTAAAATGTTCATTTGGAGTGGAATCCGGCAAGTTTTTAGGTTTCATCGTGAGCGCTAGGGGCATTGAGGCTAGTCCAGCTCAAATTACTTCATTAAAGGAAGTCAAAGCTCCTAGAACAAAGAAGGAATTGCAAAATCTCAATGGAAAAGTCGCCTCCTTGAGTCGGTTCATTTCCAAAGCCACAGATAAATGCATCCCATTCTTTGACGCCCTAAAGAAAGGAAAGAAAAACTTCGATTGGAGTCCCGAATGCCAAAAAGCCTACGATGAATTGATTCGCCATATGGAAACGCCTCCAATACTTTCTAGGCCTGGCGATGGCGAGGATCTTCTTATATACTTGGCAGTATCATCCCATGCTTTAAGTGCAGCGCTGATACGAGAAGACAAGAGGATTCAACATCCAGTTTACTATATCAGCAAAAGACTCACTGGGGCAGAGATGAATTACTCTAAGTTGGAAAAATTCGCCTATTGCCTACTAATTGCATCTAGGAAGTTGAGGCAATATTTTCAAGCTCATCCTATCAGAGTCCTCACTGATCAACCTTTAAAGCAAGTCCTGTTTCGCCCTGAGACTTCGGGTCGTATTCTAAAGTGGAATATTGAACTCAGTCAATATGACATCACTTATCATCCCCGAAAAGCAATCAATGGACAAGCTTTAGCGGATTTCATCGCAGAATTCACAGATAAGGGTAACAGTGAGGAGGAAACGGTCGACGATTCCCCAATCCAGTGGAAGTTATATGTCGATGGTGCGAGAAACGACTACTATTCTGGGGCCGGAGTTGTACTTGAGACCCCTGAAGGCCGATCATTATGCTATGCACTAAGATTGGAATTTCCTTCAACAAATAATGAAGCAGAATACGAAGCCCTTATCGCTGGCTTAAGGATTACTAAAGAATTAAACACCCGAGCGTTACAGATATTCAGTGATTCTCAGCTTATTGTATGCCAAGTCAAAAAGGAATTCGAAGCAAAAGGGGGGAATCTGCCCGCCTACTTGTCAAAGGCTTGGAAACTCCTGAGTGATTTCGATCATTACATGATAAGTCACATTCCTCGAGAAGAAAACATGAAAGCAGATTCTCTCGCAAAGTACTCTAGCACAGGCGAAGCTCAATTTCTGGGGTTAACTCCAGTGGAGGTCCTATCGTCTCCAAGCATTGATGAGATGGATATTGATTGGAAAAGCCTCTCGATATATAATCCAAGATGGCCGATTATACAGACGGGGGTTCTCAATGCCATTACTTCGATGTGTATCCAGGGAAGAGTCTAAAACAATCCAAGCAGAGGTACATAGAGGAGAATGTGGTGATCATTCAGGTGGCCAAACATTAGCAAAGAAAATTCTCCGATACGGATATTTTTGGCCAGAAATTAATCGAGATGCAGCAGAGTATTCTCGAAAATGTGACAGATGCCAAAGATTCGCCAAATTCCTAGAGCTCCTTCCACTGAACTCACACAGATGGTCAGTCCATGGCTGTTTGCAATATGGGGGATAGACCTTGTAGGACCATTACCAACTGCCAAATCTGGAATTAAATATGCCATTGTTGCTGTAGATTATTTTACTAAGTGGGCAGAAGCTGAACCACTGGCTACTATCACCTCAAAGAAGATGATAAGTTTTGTGACTAAAAACATCATTTGCAGATACGGTGTGCCTCAAAAAATAATTACAGACAATGGTACTCAGTTTGAAAGTGAAGAATTCCAAGATTTTTGCAAGCGATTCAAAATCCGGAAAAGCTTCTCAGCAGTGGCTCATCCGCAGGCAAACGGGCAAGTGGAAGCCGTGAATAAAATTATTAAGTCAACCATCAAAAAGCAACTTGAAAGAGCAAAAGGTGGTTGGGTCGATAAGCTACCACTGGCACTATGGGCATACAGAACCACTCACAAAACTGCGACTGGGCACACCCCGTTTTCATTGGCATACGGGTCAGAGGCAATGATTCCGGTAGAAATAGAGGTCCCTTCACATAGAAGAATCCATTTCAATCAAGCAGAAAACGAAAAGCTACAGCTTGAAGCGCTAGATCTCCTTGATGAAAAAAGAGATGAGGCTAATCTCAGAATTGCAGCTCATCAGCAAAGGATAGCCAGACATTTCAATTCCAAAGTTCGCCAACGCAGCTTTGAGATTGGAAACCTAGTCCTGAAGAGAATTATGACAGCAATAGTTGTGTTTGGGCCAAATTGGGAAGGACCATATGTCATAGGTCAGAAGCTTCTTGACGGCACATTCAAACTCACTACTGTTGAAGGAGATCAAATTCCAAGGGCATGGAACAGCAATCACTTGCGTCCATACTTTACTTGAAAATTTTGTTGAAATATTTTAAAAAGAGTTATGAATGTATGATTCTTGTAATTAAAGGCAATTGTAAAACTGATGCAAGTAAATAATGAAAGAATATAAAGTGGATGTAGGCCCAATTTCCTGGCCGAACCACTATAAATCTTGTATTCCTTATTATTATTACATGTTTGCTTTATGTTCGATATAAAAAGTACATAGAATGTATTGCTGAAATGTCGATTTAAATTTTTGTAGACAATGGAAGTGAAACTTGCACATAACAAGACCAAGCGATTCTCGCCAAATTTCGAGTCACAAAAGCCCCGAATTCAAATCCTAGATAGGAAGTACTTCAATTGAACGGCCTATGATTTCGACAGAAACGGGCCTTTGCTGATAAATTGAGATCGTTTGAACAAACAAACATCCAATTAAGAAGCTAATGCCCGTTCTCACGAACTTGCCTGACAATGAAGTACACTTCCTTGGATTAAACAAATTACTTGTAAGAAAAGGGGATGAAGGCTTTAAAAAAAAAATGAGGATCGCTGAAAAGGCATAAGCAAGTGGACAATGGAACAACCAAAGCCATCATCGGCAGCACAAGTCCTCTTCGGAGGCACAACTCTTCGGAGGATAAAGACATCTAATGGGTCATACGCCACAAAAAAGAAAGTTCTCTACTCAACAAAAAAGGATTGGAGGAGTCATGACCCTCCAACCATGAGAGAGTAAGTTCCAGGCGATGAAAACCCTCTCTGAGGCACATTTCACCAGGAGTTGAAGTGTTACGACCGCTCTTCGGAATTTCACTTCACCAGAGTTGAAATGCAAACAAAATAAAAGCCCTCTTCGGAGGCCCATTTCACCAGGAGTTGAAGTGTTACGACCGCTCTTCGGAATTTCACTTCACCAGAGTTGAAATGCAAACAAAATAAAAGCCCTCTTCGGAGGCCCATTTCACCAGGAGTTGAAGTGTTACGACCGCTCTTCGGAATTTCACTTCACCAGAGTTGAAATGCAAACAAAATAAAGACCTCTTCGGAGGCACATTTCACCAGGAGTTGAAGTGTAACAGCCGCTCTTCGGAATTTCACTTCACCAAATTTGAAATGCAAACAAAATAAAGACCTCTTCGGAGGCACATTTCACCAGGAGTTGAAGTGTAACAGCCGCTCTTCGGAATTTCACTTCACCAAAGTTGAAATGCAAAACAAAATAAAGACCTTTCTGGAAGTCCACGTTTCACCGAGATTGAAATAAAACTTCCAAGTGTTGAAACGTGAAAAGGCTTTCTTCGAAGGCATAACTCTTTGGAGGTACACGTTTCACCAAGACTGAAATAAAACTTCCAAGTGTTGAAACGTGAAAAATCCCTCCTCAGAGGTACAACCCCCCCCCCCCCCCCCCCCCGGAGGCACAATCAAGAAGAAAGACCTCTTCGGAAGCCCACGTTTCACCGAGATTGAAGTAAAACTTCCAAGTGTTGAAACATGAAAAGGCTTTCTTCAAAGGCACAACTCTTTGGAGGTACACGTTTCACCAAGATTGAAATAAAACTTCCAAGTGTTGAAATGTGAAAAAATCCCTCCTCAGAGGTACAATTTATATTTTAAAAAAAAAATCCTCATCAAGAGCATACTTTAACTTTCAAAGGAAAAGTGATTTACCTATTCTAGAAAATAATCTTCCTCAAAAAAAAAAATAGAAAGTTAAAGTACCCTTCAGAGGTCCGCTTTACCACATAGAAGAATTCACTTGGCAAAATGTGTACATACGCAAAAGAAAAAAGTGATTTCTTCGAAGGACAAAGCGTAAAAACTTATATGAAGGGAGTTGTACTCTACGAAAAATTTCTTCAAGAATGAAATAATCATTCTTCAGAAAATAAGAGTGCAAGTCCCCTCGAAGTATAGAAAATTGCAGCAAGCTTATGGTATGGGGGTAGCATGGTATAGTTACATACAATATGATATAGCCACATCGGCAAAAGTAATGCTCAAACAACATACCATAAGCCCGCTGCAATATCATATAAATAAACTTGTGCAAAAATGAATAATAAATGCATTCTCAAATTCAAACAGGAGTTTATACAAAGGAAGAAGAATCATTTTATTCAACATTATTTTATATACAGGTATAAGTTCCAACAAAAGAAAAGCGGGGGGGCCGATACCCGCACAATTCTCGACCAGTACATGCAAAAGACAAGAAGCTAAAAGCTGGAGTCTTCATTTCTTCTTGCCACCTTTAGACCCTTTACCCGGCCGAATGGTTAGCTTTTCAGGTCGGTCTGAAGGCATAAGGGAAGAAGGAGAGGGAGGTGCAACTGGTGCAATTTCCGGTTCCTCTTCGGTAGCAATGATTTTCTTCCCCCTCCTTTTCGATGTTCCATTCTTCTTTCTTCTATTCGAAGAAGACTCACTCCCTGGAGTAACAAGAGCGGACAAAACTACGTCATCAGAAGGAGTCCGCTCCGGAGAAATCTCGCCTCCTTCAAGTCCCTCGTCTTTCTTCTCTTGCGAAGCGATAGGGTCATCTAAGCCATGAAGAGCCTCAATTTGCTCCTCTTGTGACCCGGGCTGTGAAGTAGAAGGAGGAGCCACCTGAAGAGACGGAGCAGGGATAACCGGAGGAGGTGAAGTTTGCACAGCACTTGATGTTTCAACTGCAGAAGAAGAGAAATTAAAAATATTAGTATCTCCCCAAAAGAAGGGAGATATGGGTTCGTCGAGATTCAAGAAGTAATCGAGAAGCTCATCAAACTTTTGAGGAGTAAGCAGGCAATCCACTTGAATCAGACCAGTGTCAAAATTACCTGAAGATGTCTGCTTCGTTAGTTCAATCTCATAATTTTGAGCCCCAATATCCTCCAAAGCCTCATCATCAGTAGGGGTAATTACCCCGGTTCTTGTAGGAGGCAGCGAATGAGCACTGGAACCTGTGATGTCAACTTCAGAAGAAACTAAAGGACGTTCAGAGGTAGTAGGTGGTATTTCTTTTTCAGAACGTTCTCCTTCCGCCATTCCAGTCCGCACTCTGGCGAGTTGCTCTTTTCCCTTGGCAAGAGCGGCGCAGGCATCATCATCAAGATAATGCTCTTCAAGAGCTGGCTCAGCGTAGCCAACACCTTTACCACCGAGCATATCGAGTGCTGCCTCCCAAACTTCAGCTAGTGTAATTTCATACTTAGGGCCTAGAAAGGCAAGGCTGCCACGCCCCAAAATGCTGTGTAGATAAAAATCAAATAATGTGGAGCCAATGTCAGCTTTGGTTGCTTGATGGGCCTCTTCGGCCGCGAGTTTACCAGCAACAGCCTCGTCACGCTCCTTTTCGGCCATAGCAAGTCGAGCTTTTGACAACTCTATCTCCAAGCTTTGAGAGCCGATCTGTTCTCGCAGCTATAAAGTTTCAGCGCGATATTCTTCTATGACCTTCTCCTTGTGTGTAAGCTTATCTTCGACTGCCCTTTGACTGGCATGCGCATCTCGTACTTGTTGCTGAAGCATGCTCTCCTTTTGAGAATAGGAAGTAGATGAAGTAGCTAATTCTTCCTTAAGCTTTTCTACTTCCGCTTCCAGCTTTTCATTATAGGAAGCAATACTTCTCATTTCGGCGTCATGCTGTTCGAGAGTCTTCTGCCACTCAGCCTTATCGTTCTCCATTGTGAGCATGGCCTCGAGATTGGCTCGGTTAACCCTCTGAAGCTCGTCGACAAGTTTTTGCCAGTTCGACATTCTTTCAATATCGGTCCTGACAGTATCAAGATTTCGCAGCATAGCCGATTTGTCGAGATGAACCAAGTCGAGATCAAATCGAACCCCTCTCAGGCACCACTGAGGGAATCGACTTTGAAGAGTGGGAGGACCTTGCCCAACTTGGTATGCGGGCCGGTTGATGATTGTTTGAATGTCGGAACGAACGGGGGCAGGAGATTGAGCAGGAACATTTTCAGAAACTGTCGGCATTGTTTCTTCAGTAAGTTTAGCCCGCTTGCTAGAAGAATCGTCCATGTGACCTTTACCTCTCTCATCGTGAGCCTTTCTTTTTTGGGTATCATCATCTCTGTGGGGAGGGTCATGTCTTTCTTGTTCTCTTCGGTGACGTTCTTCATATGCTCGTCTCTCGTCTGCTTTCCTGATGGCCCTCTCTTCATCGGATTCTCTGTAAGAGGGGAGGTGATGCCTATAATTATATTGGCTACGCCTCCCGTAGCGCTGGAAATCATCGTAGTATGAGCTGCTGCGCCCCATTGGAGAATCTGGAATAAATATAATTAGCTTTAGAAATCTTTAAAGTGTAAGAAGATAAATGCGTAGAAGTGCTGAAAAATCCTAAGTGTTGTGTAACGTGTAAGCTACACGCATCAAGTAACAGACCACTCTGTGGAGTTGAGGTAATGATAACTTGAGTAGGAGGAGTTGACATTTGTTGTAAAGAAGATGTCGCCTCAATTACAGAAGAGATAGTTTTGGAAACATCATCTTTGAAAAGTTCTTGTGACGTCACAATTAGATCGCTCAACCCCTCGAAAACATCATCACCATCATGTTTTTTGGGACTTGCTTTCTCAACTCCTTCGTCAGCAGATCTTCCGGAAGATCGTGGAGGTCCTTCCTCTTCGATAACTGGGGCAAGTACAAACTTGTCAGACGGCCCCGCAGCATCCTTCGGAATTGAACACTTCACTAGTGGAGTTTCTATAGAGGTTCCTCCCCGCATGTGCTCTTTAGTAGAGACCAGGGCATCAGGAGTTTCCGTCGGAGAATTGAGAATTTCAGTTGGGACTTCACGAGGCTGAGTGAAGCGAGAGGAATGAAGAAGCCCATATTGATGTAAAAATCCATCATTTAACAAAAACTTTATACTCCTCTCTTCTGCCGCCACGGCGTTCAATCTCTCAAAAATTTGTTTATAGCATGGATCTCTAGAGGGAGGAGGAAGTGCTAAAACAGGAAAAAAGAAGCAAAGTTAGCATTTAGCAACTCAGATTTCGAAAAGCCCAAGAATGGAGAAATAAAAACAGGAAAATCTTACTTCCTACTCTCCAGATGGCATAAAACCCTGGAGGGCAGCGAACAAAGAAATACTGATTTAGAAATCCATGAACGCTTTCAGGAAGATCGGTGATGAGTTTGCGGTTTCGAGCACTCCTTATAACTACGATAGAGGGATGATCTTTAATTTTTGTGAATGAGCAGAAGTAGCAGATTTCCTCAAAGCTCGGTAATCGGCCCAGAACTCTACTAAATAGCACACATAACCCCATCAGAATGGCATGGCCATTGGGGTGCAATTGGAATGGAGAGATAGATAATCGAAGCAGGAACTGCTGAAGGAAGTCATTAAAAGGTGGTATGGCACCGCTCAAGCACATTTGGCGATTGACAGCAATAAAGCCAGAAGGGGGCCTATCTGCAGTATCATTTGGCCCCGGCAGTAAGGCATCAGCTTCGGCAATGCCAAACTGGATGAGCAATTGGTTAAACACCCGCTGATTCAGAGTTGTGGGAGTTCTCTCCGGAGGGTTATCCAACAGGTTGGCTACTGGGAAGACATCTTCAGCCTGGCCCATCGGTTCTTCTTGTTGAGGTGTCATTCTACACAAACAACTGGATGTTCAAATGCGAAGGTGCACGTTTCCTAAAAGTGTGAAGTGTTGTGCAGAACTAATGAAAATAAACAAGTAAATATAACTGAAGTTAAGCTAGTTGGCAATTGATCAATTACTAAATTTCAGGACTTGTTAATTTAAAGTTTCAGGTATAGTGTTATTGCAAACTGGTCAATTTCAGTTGACTATTTCAACATTGCTTTAGCACTCTACTTGGATTCGTTGGTTTAAATTACTTCATTCACGCAATCTATTTAACATTTATCCTCTATTGACTAATCTGTCATTGGATGTGGGCAATCGATGGCAGTATATTCGTCCCGATTTTCTGTGATTGTTGTATTAAACAGGTTGTATACTTGCAAATTGAAGCAATCTGTAAAACTAAAATACGCAACAAAGTTTAGCAGGTTAAAGTCCAAACAATTCAATATTAAGGCAGTTTATTTCAGCAATTCAAGACAAAGATCGAGTCAGAATTATGCTTCAAAGCAGTATAATGTGATAACTCGTCCACATTTTAAAGATTATGAAGCAAGTTAAGCTAGGTTATTTATGCTCCAAGACATTGAGTCACTGGTTCTCTAAGTCGTAAGGCATAGTAATGGAAAAGATTTTAGTTCGAGGCAGTTTGAAATTCTCCAAGTCCTGTCTCGGCTGCGACTCAAATCCTAGGTTACATCTAATTGAGCCGGTCATAGGTTCAAACCACAAGGAGCAACTCGGTGTGAAAAATAGTTCAAGTGCTGAGTCGTTCACGACTTATGACTTGAGTCGTTCATGGCCTATGGCTTAAGTCGTTTACGGCAGATGATTTGAGTCGTTCGCGGTTCAAAGGATGAGTCGTGGTGAAGATCTAAGGGGCTGAGTCGCTCGTGCAATCAAAAAACCTAAGTCATCAAAAAACCAATTAGGCCGTATGAATCCAAAATCATTTCCTCAACCGGTCGTCCACTCTCCAACCCATTAACCCGTTAAGGGTCATTTCATCTCTTCCAAATCCACCACTTTCTCAGTAAAACCTATTATTTCTCTGCACCAACAAATCGCCCAAGACAGATTCGAATCGCCTCAGGTCCATTGTACATCCAACACGTAGCTGAGCTCTCGTAAGCCGCAACAACATAGCTAATGACGATTGGAAATCAATCGCAGCTTGGCTCGAGGATGCAACGCGACGCATGACGTTGAATTAGAATCAGAGGATGGGGATTCACGATTTAGCGGCAAACATGGTTGGATAAATATTGAATTCACTTACGCAATGTAATAGTAAGGATAAGTCGTCAACTGATTAACTCGGAAAAGCCTTCGAAGGTTCGGAGAAGTATTAATGGCAGATGCGACTTAAGAGATAGGTATTGAGAAGAAGGAGGTAAGAG
This sequence comes from Allium cepa, assembly GCA_030765085.1. NCBI lineage: Eukaryota > Viridiplantae > Streptophyta > Magnoliopsida > Asparagales > Amaryllidaceae > Allium > Allium cepa. The sequence continues at coordinate 455,876,827 of CM060942.1, forward strand.
TGACGACTCAAGTCTTTTATAGCTGTGAGCAGTGAAAGATGAATCGGCACACGAGACAGGATGAGTCGAAGCACACGACCTACGACTTAGGCGTGTACTTCGAGGGGCAAGTGTTAACCTCGTTTTACCCAACGACTCATCTACTTAAGGAAGGTACCGACTCAACTGGTAGCGACTCAGTTAAGGACTAGACCAACTCATCTACTTAAGGACTGGACCGACTCATCTACTCAAGGGATGGACCGACTTATCTACTCAAGGACTGGACCGACTCATCTACTCAAGGGATGGACCGACTCATCTACTTAGAGGGATAGGACGACTCAAGGGGTTAACGGTTCACAAGGCAGGACGCCTCAGTAAGTTACCGACTCATCAAGACTATCGTCTCAACGACTCATGGTAAGCAGCGACTCAGTGGATCAACGACTCAAGAGGATTGACGACCTAAGAAATGACTTAACGACTCAGGATGACTCGTCCGCGACTTAAAGCCACTAAGTCGCATTCCATTGCCACAATGCCTGTCCCAATGAGAATTGACTCGCCAACGACTCAGGACTTGGCTTAGAATCCAGCAAAAGAATGGGCTAGTGAGAAGACCAAATGCTTAATCAGATAAGCCGGCCACGACTCAACTCGACTCGGCCACGGCTTAGCCTTAGTCGGTCACGACTCAGGACTTGGGCGAAAAATTCCTATCCAGATTTGCCTATAAATACATGGCCACCCCCAACATTCAAGGGACTTTTGGGCTCATTCATTTCAAGCGCCGTTACTCTGCTGCGTTCTGAACCACTTCAACACCTTCAAGGAACTTCACGAAGAAATCAAACATGTCTAACATGTGTTCAAAGATTTGGATCGACATTGAAGTTTAGGCTACTTGTTCTAAGTCACTTGAAACTCAAAGTGTGTTGTAATCAAAGTGTAACTGCATTGACTTGTAATCAAATCGTCAATAAAGATATTCAAAGTGGACGTAGGCTCTCTCTTAAGCCGAACCACTATAAAATTGCTGTTGTCTACTGCTTTTTCACTATTATCTGCTTATAATTTGTTCCCGAGCTATCGGGTGGTGCTTTCACAATCTCACTTCATACACCGGGCTGTTAGCGTTCAAATTTTAGCGTTAACAATTCTGTTTGGATTCAATTTACCTTTTGAGTGTTGAATTTATCAATTATCTTTCATTCACAATTGATTCATATCACTATTTTAAATTAGTTTTATTTACAAATTCAATTACTTTAGATTTTAATTTCACTAATTCCATTTCATCAACACTTAATGAATATATATATAACCAATTTACAATCAAATAACAACCAATGTATATTCAACACAATCGAATTTGTTCACTTTACATTCAACATTCATATTCACTTTGTTTACCTTCAATTTGGTTTAACACATTTAATTAGCTTTAATGAATTAACACTTAGATCCATTATTTCATATCAATTTATTTACATTTGATTGATTAACATTAAATCCATTCATTAATCCAATTGCTAATTCATTTAACATTTCAAGTTGAATTTCATTTATATAACTTAAGTTTATATTTATCACTTTACTCATTTCACTTTGGTACCAAAACCAACTTCATTCAACATTACTTAAGTTATATCCCATTTCAACATTCAATTTCAATTTCATTTACTTGCAACTGTAAATTTATTTATCCATTCACGATTTTATTTTCATAATTCAAACTCACTTCCAATTCATTTGCTGTTACTCCAAATTTATTTTCAACTTAATAAATTTTCTTTAAGTATTCATTTCTTATATATATATATAAGATCATTTCACTTAGCCTCCTTAGACCTTTCTATCAATTTACTTTATTTAATTGATTCACTTATACTTACTTCCATTTAACTCCATCCTTTAAGTTAAATTTATTCTATCAAAATTTAAATTGTATAAGTTACCAACTCATTTATTATTGCCATAAATATTTTAAAATAGGATTCTAGAGTCGTTTCAACCTTTCAAAACCATCTTTTAAATTAATTCAATTTATCTTTTGAATTTCCAAAACAAAACCCAAATTTTCCAAACAACTTTAATTTAAAACAATATCGCAGCAATTCCTCTTTTGGAAACCCGAAAATGAACACCGGTGATGTCGCGATCATCATTGGAATTACTTTCCAGCGACCGTAAAGAGTTAGAGCTTTTATCCCTTCAAAACATTTCTCCAAAATCTTTGAAAATCATTTTCAAATTCTTTTTTAAACATTTCCAAACACTTCTCTGGAATTTTTACTTCAAATTACAAATCACATTTACAATTCATATTAATAAATATATTCATATAATTTCATTTCTTATATATAAGATTATTTCACCATTGTAAATCACATTAATTATAATTCCACACTTATAGTTCATTCGCTTATACAATTCATTCTTTTACAGTTGTTGTTTTATTTAACTTATTCAAACAACTTTTATTAACTTTTATATATTTATATTTTCAACAGCTAAACAATTCAATTTATATACACTTTAATAATTTTGAAAAATTATTCCTTTATATATAAAATATAATCGAGGTAAAATTATTTCATTTACCCAATTTAAAATGATACTATGTCGGTTTATCTCGTTTAAGAGTTTAGAAACCCCTATCGACAACAGTTAGCTAGACTGCATCGACCAGAATCTATAAACAATCAACTAATAAGTCAACACAATACAAAACAATTTCATATTCACTAGCAAATACGCTTTCATATATATTATTACACTCAACTCATTCTAGAGTACTACTGACTCTATCTATAATGAGTAATCCCCAACAGAGCCAAGGTTGTCACTTAACCATATGCTCTGATACCAAATGTAACGTTTCAATTTTTCTGGGATCCGAAAGTCGGCATTCGTAAGTCCACTGTATCAAATGCCGAATAATCGAATGCCGGAAAACTGAATTGTTAGGGTTAAAAAGAAGAGGTAGAAGACAAAGACAGAAGAAGTAAGGAAACAGAACAAAAATAATATCAGAATCTCACATATCGCAGCGGAACAACATATCATAGATAAATGAATACTCTTTAAAACAAAGAACTATATGAGCTATTACGTTACATCACATCATCAACAGAGTGTACAACAACAATATACAACACAACAAAACAATGGATAGTTATACAAACATGTCCCTACAAGTGAAATTACAACGGAAAGATAATATCATATACAAGTAATACGCCTCGCCATCCAGCTCGCTACTTGAGCTCCATAGCACTTCTGAATCCAGAATGACCTAATAACCTTACTCTAGACTGCCCGTGTGGAAATTGGTGGGCACCCAGAGTTTAGGAAGGAAAAAATAAACTCCAGGTCAGTCATGAGACTGGTGTGAGAACTCGAAATAGTTATTTAACTTTTAAAACAACAACAACAACAAAGGAAGTGAAAAATATCCGCAATGCTTTTGAAAAATGAAACTACCATAAGGCCTTCCTGCACACACACAATGCAAACGCGGAATTGGAGGAGATTTCTCCTTATGATAGTCAAAGATGCTTACTACGCAAAACAAATCATTTTTGATATTATTAGTGCATAGTGATGAAAGCGTTTTGAAAATAGAATATAAATCTTAGCCAACATACGACCATTATCATATGCCTACTATAGCTACCATGTTCAATAGCAGGTTACCGCCACATTCCATGGCAGGTTATACAACTAAAACCGTTCAAGTCTCGTATTGTTTCTTTGGATTTTCCAACAAATGGTCAGGCTAAGGAACTTCCTACTACCACATGGGATCGCCTTTGGAGGGACGTTCCGAGAACTTAACCAGCTCTCTGCCAACACAAGGCCGGGTTACCTCTGTAACTAGGTAACTACTACACGAATATGCCATCCCCTGGTCCTTTGGGACCTTTATCCTAGGGCCCTCGATCACCAAGCAACAACCACACAGAAAAAATGAGACTGGAGCAACCACATAGGTTAAGCATCAGGGCTCCATACCTGACACCACCCTTTACCAGAAGGAAATGACATACCCTAAAGGGAGCGACCCTCATAACCTTGCCGCATATTCCTGTTTCGACCATTTCCAGGGTGTGAGGTCTGACGAAGTCTCGTCCATAAAGCTACGCTTTTTTCACAAAGCCATGCTTTGATCAACAAATGATCAATAAATAATCATCACACAGCAACACTCAGCATGCCACATTACCAAATTGAGAATATATCGCTGATGGCCTTCAACTACAAAACCTCTGAGCTCGTACGTCTCAGAGAAGGGTGTTAAGCTAAGAGAATAAATTCTCCGACACCAACAAAAATTTATTTGAAAGAAATCTGCTTTATATCTCAAAATGTAATGTCAGACACGTAACCATACAAGTCTGTTCCGGGTTCGAACAGAACCGAAGGCACTTCCAAAGGAGCCCTTGCAATCCGGGTATTCACAATCCCGATCGAATTTCCCATCGCAAAGGAAATCTCCATACCGTAGCCAATGGTGCAGAGACAATCGATAGGTCATCCTATCATTTTCACAAATATCCGGTCTTCACCACCGGTCTTCAATGCTATCCATTACGTCGTATCACTATTCGAAATGGGTAATCTGAATAGCGAGCGCTATAATTCAAAAATAAGTGTAGCATTCAATTTGAACCAATTCACTACGAATAACCATTTAAGGGTCAATTTGGATAGTCGGTTATTTAACTATCAATCAATATTCACAACATAACCCGATTTCAAATAATTTTCTAAATTATTTATTTTCAAAAATATCTTTGCAAGATATAATTTCCATACTTCAACCATTTGAAAACAAATTTCAAATCACTTTTCACCTTTATAACTTTCATTTCAAAATGGTTCATCTAAACCAATTAAATAAATCCTTACCGATTTATTAAATTTACGTTCCAAATCCATAAATTTATTTCCACACTTTTAAAAATAAATCGATGTTTATTTTTAAAACAAATTTCCCTTATAAATTTCCATTGTGAATTTACATTTACAAATATTCACTTTTTTATACGACTTTTCCAAATCGATTTCAATTATTCACTTTCAATTTATCTTTAAAAAATAAAATCTCAAAACATTCACTTCATATTGGAGAATTTTCCATACTTATTCAAAAATAAGTAATTCACAAATCCATTTATTGCCAACATTTGGAAAATATTCAATATACTTAAATCCAAATTAAGTATATATTTTATTCTTAAGGAAAATATTCTTTTAAACACATTTATTTGGGTCAAAACGAATGTTGTAAAACATCGTTACGACAACCCAAAAATCACTAGTATAGGGATTCGAAATTAAGATAGATATATAAACCCCAATACTATACAAAACTTTTCCTTTCGAAAATCATTTACTATAACAACAGTGTTATAGTCCACCATTTCCTCCTATTTCTCGAAAACGTCTATTTCAACAATGAATGTTGAAATTTATGGTTTCAACACTTAATACAATTTAAAACATCTTTAGATTGTTTTAAATTTTATTTAAAATATCACTTTCCCAAAATATTTCTGTAATATATTATTCACCGTCCAAAATCGTGAATATACCTCATTTACCAAATTCAACATTTCTACATATTTTATTTAAAGGATTATCCACTGTCCAAAATCGTGGATATATTTCATTTAATAAACTATAATAATTAAACTTTTTAAAATAAGTCATTTTCGAATTTATAAAACAACGTTTATAAATTCCATTTATACTTTATAACAACTTCAACTTATAAAATCACTTTTTTAACAAGTTTTATCCATATTCCATTTACACACCAAAATCCTACTTATAAGTTAATTACTTATAAATCTTTTATTTTACAAAATCTATTCATTTTATAACTTCACAATTTATAAATCTATAGATTTCATCCACTTATGAAATCCATTTATATTTCATTTTAACACTTATAAAAACTCATTCTATAATTCCCATATTTATAAATTAAAATATCAATTTTATAAATCTTTTATATAAATCATTTATAACAATTCAGAAATCCCAATTTAAACCATTTTATAAATTAATCAACTACTTATTTCAAAAAAAATCACTTTTCGGTTATATTTCACCAAAATCATAATTTTTGTAACATAAAAATTTCAACGTTAATTTATTTAAAATGAATAAATTCCAAAATTAAATTTTATTATGAATTCTCAAATTAAATTTTCAAAAATCCAATTTTATTTATTTTTGGCATCTAACGATACCAAAAATATATTCGGCTAAAATTTAGCCTTTAACGATTTTAATCACAAAGATAATCACGCAGATTATAAATAGATCAATAAATAGATCAACACACAACATTGAAACAAATTCAAATGTTTGAGGAATCCAGTTGGATCCCTCCAACCTGTTTCCCTGCTTCAAAAGATGTTAGCACAATACCAATTCCGCTTCAAGACGGAATATCGCGGTATATGGGATTTATAAAATATTATCGGCTATTATGCGGCGCAATAAGGTCTCATCCGCTATATAATGCAGAAAAATCAACTCCAAGTACATATATAATACCAATTCCATTCAAGTTGGAATTATCGCGGTATATGTTTTTAATAAATAACAGCCGCTTAATATGCGACATATAGGGTCTATTTCAATACAACAGATAATAATTATCATCCAATCACACAATCAAGCAATTTTAAATCTAACTATTTAAAATTTAAATCGAAACAATTCAATTGAGTGAGAAGTTCTCACCTTGAGTTTCGGGTAACAGTTGTAGCGCATTATTTCGAATAAAATTAAACGTGCGTTTAATTTTACCCGAAATTATCACTAGCTCCAAATGACTCCAAAGAAGATCCATTGCGTAGTGCTCGACAAAACGAAGCCAACGCAATTCGTTTCGTAATTTTCCGACCTCGTAACAAAAAGTTATGATATTTTAATATTACACGAATTATAATATAATTAAACTACAAATTTCTTTTACAATTTTTTAACCTAACTCATCACTGCCGTTCAAAACTTATGCCTCACATCAGGCCGCATGCGCTCCATCTACCCCAAAACACAAAATCGGGACCGAACCCAAAAGTACGCCCAAAACCCTTATGCACGCGACCTCTCCGACCAACTAGCCAATGATCAAGCAGTGCCACATCGAAGCTCCTTACACAAGCTACCTTCGTCCACCATAGCTTGAAGCTCGGACCCCTGTAGCACTTGAGAAACGCGACAGAACGCGCCACCTTCACAAACCAATTGCCGTCTATCGGCTTCATTAAAGATGATCTCCACCGTTGGATTTATAGAAGAGGATGCGCTCTACGTTTTTCGTGTTGGAAGTTTTCAGAATTATTGAGTGGATTTAAAGAAATTAGAGGAGAAGGAAATCAAAGTTTTCGGCCATTAATATAATGGGAGGCGGCGGCTCCTGAAACTAGGGTTAGGGTTTTTAACTTAGTGAAAATAATGAGGGTAAGGGTCCTTTTATAGAAAACCGACGAACACTATTCATCGCCAATTTTCCGAACTCCAAATCTCATACGGTGACCAGCGTTTCTAGGTTTAACCCGCGTTCTGGACATAATGAAATAGGTATCGAAAGACAATTCGATCATCTGTGCGAGTTACGGAAATCAACGATCAATTTTAAATTAAATCGATTAAACCAATTTCTATGCGTTTTTGCTTGCCCCGGACAAACCGTAAATCCGATTGACACGAAATTTGAAATCATACAATAGTTTGACATTCCGGATCTGATGAAACTAGTTTCGTCGAAATTCGAGACTAATTGAAAAATGGCTATTTTCACTACTCGATTAAATATTAAAATATTCGATTTTCACAATTTTACTTTTAATTCAATTTTAAAAGTTCCACAATATCACTCTAACTCCAATATGATTTAATATAACTTTATAAATCATTTTTAATCACATTAAACCCAATTTCCAAAAAAAATCGTAATTAAACTGTCGATTTAATTATCCTATTAAATCTAAATATTAAAAATAAAAATTTTCGACTTATAAATTTTACTTGTTAATATTTAAAATCAATTAAATATCTGAATTTCAAATGATAAAAATTATGGGTCGTTACACTTGCATGTTGCCACATTTGTGGTATTATGTCTGGTCTTTGTTTCATTTTCATTTGATGGCTTTTGGTCCAGTTTCATTTAGTTGTTCACTGGTCTGCATTTGCTAGTGAAGTTGAGCTTGGTCCAGTTTGGTACTGGTCAGTGCATACATGTTCCCACTGTACACCACTTCATATGGCTTTGTATATAGTTATGGCCTTTGTATATTTGTTTCACTGCTTCTGGGTTTTATATGTTGGTGATTGTTCTTTGCTTATGAGTTCATCGCGGTTTGCTATTTGATGTAGAGGCCAGTTGCAGTTTAATATTGATCTTGCATCTTTGTTTATTATGTAGTCAAGTGTGCTTTGGTGTTGTGTTGCCATATTTTTGTTGTAACTGTACTTGGCTTTCCTGTCCACTACTTGACTTTGTGGGCTTGTTCATTCATGTTGTTATCTTTTCATCGTCACTGTTGCATTCCTGTATAGGCTGAGTCATGGCAGCAGTGCCTTGACCTTTGCATTTTGTTATTGATTTGGCTATGCAGTCTCGACTCTGTCCCCTGTTGTAGTAGGCTGTACCAGTTTTGTGCCTTCATGTGCATGCTGAGCCGCGTTGGCATCATTGGTGCACCAACTTTAGTCTTTGCCATTGTTGGTTTACTGTTTCACTTGACGCCATTCCTTTGGTGCAGTTTCATTTTGTTTGCAGTTGTGTTGAGTCATGATGGCCATGACTTGACCCCTGCAATTTCGATTTGCTATTAATATTTGGAGTTGTGATGACATCATATACTGTAGTGGCGAGGCAGTGCACGTGAGCATGTACTGCAGCCACACAGAATTAACTTTTTGATTGATATTTCAATTGCTTGAATTGTTTCGTGTGTTCAATTCAATATTTTGAAATTGTATTTTGATTTGGTTTAATTTGATGATTTTGTTGGTATCTAATTATCTTTTTGGTAATTAGATTATGAGTTTCTAATTATTTATTTAATAATTAGATTTTGTTGTCAATTGCCGTTTAGGCAATTCTGTTGTTTTCTAAATTATTCTTCATTTATCATCTTTTCATTTATCTTCGTTGATAATTTGAATTTGCTGATTTGTTGTTTAACACTGTTACGTGCTATATTTACCGTTATCTGATTTCCTTATTAAAGGATTGGATAGGTGAGATTTATTGCGACTGTCGTCTATTTGTCATTTAATTATCATTGCTTCCGTGCATTAATAACTAAGTTTGAATTAGACTGAACAGTGTATCATTTTCTTTTGAATTTAATACTCGGGTCAGACCGAGTAATTACAGGTTGTAGATGCCTTGCTTGTGTTGCTGCTAGAGCTATGAAGTCTCTTTATACCTTTTGGAGTAGTTGTTGTCATAGCATAGGATGATATGTATTCATGTATATTAAATATATTAATGTACTTGTATATGTAACATCCTGTATCAAAAGTTGTAGTTGTATCATATGTATTGTATCACGTGTATTGTAACTGACTACAGTTATATATATATATATATATATATATATATATATATATAAGATTTGATATAATCTGTGTTCGGCATTTAGTTTATCTGTGTTATTATATACATTGTCCTAAACTATTATGAACCATCGTAGTTCGTTTTATATTGGAATTGGGTATGTCGATGGGAGTAAATAAATAAGAGAGGTAAAAAAAAGAAAATATACCTCGAGATAACCAATACTAGTGTAAGGCCTAACTATGGATGGCCGCTCCTATCTAGCCTTATTCTTCTTAACGACAGACAGTATTTCTTTTAATACTCTTTGTTATTGTGAGCATGGAGGTGGGGCGTCACTGAAAACTTCTTCTTCTTGCATTCTTTGAAGTAAACCCCTTTATGATTTCTTCATAGTTAAGTTTTTCCAAGTTCTCATTTTCAATTGAAATAATAGCAAGTCCACATAATCTCTCTTGCGACATAGTGCTACAAAGATACGTTTTTATCAATTTCAATTTTGAGAAGCTTCTTTCTACCGTAACAACCTTGATTGGACTTGTCAATAGAATTTGTTAAGAAACCTAGACATTTGGAAATCCACATACTTCCCTATATGACCTCAAGAAATTTAGAATATCAATTGATTTAGTTACTCCTGGTGGTAGAATTCCTTTTAGTTGTCGAAGCTCAAAGAATAATTCTTTACCACAAATATCTTGCTCATCATCGTGTAAAAAAAATCTTTCCAATTTTATACAATACTACTTCAAATCCTCATCATCAATAGTTTTAAATCTCAAATTTAACAAAAAGCCAAAATATTTTTAAAGCTTGATCAATTATATGATGAAAATAAGCAACTCTAAATTTGTCCTCGGGAGATTGTTTATAATCATTCTCTACTAAATCTCCATAAATTGTTTTTTTTCTACGTATGATTCTCTTTTCAAAAAAAATTGGATCAATACCAACATCATTTGCAACCTCTTTAGCCTCTTTCGTCATTGTTTCAAATCCATCTTCTCTAAATTTTTCAAAAAATACCACAAGCTCTTTAATTTTTGTAATTACATCTTATTGCTTTAACACTTTCAATGTGGTTTTCAGAACGTGTTGCTGATAACGGTTTTTATGTCAAACTCTTCACATAACTCTGAAGTGTTTCCCATCGTTGAGGTAAGCCAGAAAAAAATATAAATATTTTGGAAAAAAGTTTCTAGCTTTCATACATCATTTCACCATATCACATAAAACAAGATTTAGACTATGGCACCCGCATGAAATGTACAAAGCTCTAGGATTTATATTAAGTTACCTTTTTGTACATCTTGATGTTAATCTATAACAAAGTCAATTAAAAAGTTAATGTTATAGTCAAGCATAAGGTAATATTAAATTTAACCTTGTACCTTTCATATTTGAACAATTATCATAGTCTTATCCTCTCACGTCATTGATATCAAGTTCAAGATCAAGCAATACATTTTGAAGTTCTATGAAAAGACCAATTCCGGATGTATTATCGACGGTTATAAATTAAAGAATATATTCCTCCACTTTGATATCGTTTGCATCGTCAACATTCACACATCTTATAACAATAGACATTTTCTCCTTTTGGCTCAAATCCAGAGTGCAATCAAGAATAAAGGAGAAGTAATTCGCTTTTTTATTTTTGTAAGTATTGTTAATTTGATTTTATTGGCCAACAACTTTATCAAATCATTTTGAATTATGGCTAAGATAATGATTACTGATCTCATTATTCACCACATGTCTAAGATGCTCTTCCATAATTTGATCAAACTCGGCCACAAATTCAATATGTTAACAAAAAAGGACATTATTTTTCTCATAAATTTTCTCATGTGATCCACGAAGTGGTAAATTACTTTGAGAAAGTGTCTTAACAACACCAATTATGTGCACAATTACTTTTTTTAACGTTGTTTTCTCTTGATCAATTTGAGCTTCCATTGCATGATCTATTGTTGCTTTTTGTTGAAGCCCTCTATACAAATGAACCCATTTGATAAGAATTGCATTGTGCGGATGGTTGCTTTCGTGCTCTCTCAGCTTGATATATACATTATGTCAATCGTCGATTCCTTCATCTGCCAATTTGGTTGCCTTTTGTGTATTTTTAGACAGCTTACAAAAAACACAAATTTTTTTATCACATGCATTGGAATACACAAATCGTTTTCTTTCATGTTCTTCTCCACACGGATAGCCACCAATGTAGTGTTTAGAAGTAAAGTTTCTACCGTTAATCTTATTTTTTGGGAATACATCATTTTCTTTTAAAATTCTGATGGACCATGTTGAATTAACAAAATTCTTTTAGTGTCGGTAATTCTCCCCCATAATCCCAGATCATAATTGATATCAACATTTCTTTCAAGATCAAGTTTCGGTACATCATCAACTTCTTCTTCATTAGTACTAACATCGACATTTACATTATTATCCTCTTCCGAAACTTCTACAATATGATCTTCAACTTTTACTTCAGTATTATCATTCATAGGCTCTTCATCTTCGTCGATATCAATATTAAAACCAATATTCTCATATACTGATTGAGTTTCATCAACTTAACTAGATTTTGAAGTTTGAATTCTTTTCATTTCTTGCTTGAAAAAATTTGAACGAGTAGACTGATGATTTTGGTTCTTCATCTTTGCGTAGATTTTTCTTCCTATTTTGATATCTGGAATTCTGTTTTCGAATCATATCTCAAATACACAATATAATATTATTAATCTAATAATGCTAGCATTTTACACAACTCAAAAAAAAATTACTATGCATAATTTAACAAGTTTAATTAATCAATCCAATTTGTAGCATCGTACATAAATCAATTATGAACCGTGATTAATATAGATAAATTTTAATTTAATGCATACCCAATTGATTAATTTATCAATGCTAGAATTCAATTTTTTGATTTATTTATAATAAATAATATAAGAACATAAATCATTTAATTCATTCAACAAACTAACCGATATCAAACCAATGTATCAAATCAATAAAGATGAAACCAATATCAATTATTTGATTCATAATTCATTTAACAAATTATTTACTTCATTAAAAAAATAAACAAATGATATAAAACCAAATTACAAAATATCCAAACCAACACAAAACTCACATTTTTATTTGTAGTTGTAGACTTAAAACTTTAACATCTGATGAGTCAAGATGTGGTTGTTTGCTTTTATCATCAAATGAATGTAACAAAGAACCATTCGATAACAAAGTTGAATTTATCTTTCACCTTCCAACTTAATTTATGTTAATTAGAAGTCATGAAAATTCCACATCTTTCTAGCTTTTAAGTAGCACGATTAATATGTGAAAGTAATTCTTACATGCATATAATGAGTTTACATCATCATTAATGCAACAGCCCTTCCTATGTTTGGAGTTACTAATGATGGTGTAAACTCCTTGTATGTATGTATGGATTACTTTCACAATATTAATCACGCTGCTTAAATGCCAGGAAAATGTGGAATTTTCATGACTTAAAATTAATACAAATTAAGTAGGAAGGTGAAAGATAAAATTCAACTTTATTATCTATAGGTTCTTTGTTACATTCAGTTGATGATGAAAGCAAACAACCACATCTTGATTAATCAGATGTTAAGGTTTTAAGTCTACAAATAGAAATAAAAATGTACATTTAATTTACTTTTTTTCCACCCTAATTTACATTTTCCTTTTTAAAGATTTAATCTGTACAAAAATTTATCCAATAGCTGCAAACCAATTAGTTGCATAAAGTTACACTTTTTACGTTTAAGGACACATATGGAATAAACACATATACCAACTAAAATTGCCCATTTTGTTCCGTAACCATATTTTGAATTATGTAATTATACGAACTAAATTTCAATTTTATTTAAAGAACATATTCTGAATTTACCCAACTAACCAGTAACGCCATTAAAAATTGAATAACAATTCTAGTTCAATTTAATTAAACCAATCTCATTTACCCCATAAAACGTGAATAAGCAATTTATGTGTTCCATATTTTAAAACAAACATGAATTAGAATTGAGAAGTGGTAGAATGGAAGATCCACAATGTTCCAAGCTTCTGACCATGGTTAGTGAAGCAAGAAATTTGGGAGAAAAAGATGGAGTATGGAAGATGGTAATATATTCAAGAAGAAGAAGGAATTGTTAGTTATGTGCACATGCACAGAAGGTTTCAGTTTACAAGAAACAAGGAAACAGGAACCAAATTTGCAGTATTGGACTCTAACAGAAAGAAATTGAAAATTCACTAAGTGGACATGAACTTAAAATCATATATCTTTTATCAAGATTGAAACAAGAACAGGAACTCTTTTGTAAAGTAAAACTAGAAAAAACTGCAAATTCATTCAGAGCTTAAGTATTGATTGTTTTGCAAGAAATAACCATGATAACTGCAGGAATTTGGAACAAAAATTGTTAATAGGGACGAATTACAGGTTGTCAATTAAAATGAAATTAAAGAAAGATTTTATCAACTAAAAAATGTAACTAAACAAAATTGGTAGATAACAGATCCAAACAGAGAAAGAAAACAAACAAGAATTTGCAGAAAGTTAAGAAAACAGTGGACAAGATTCAAGAATCTGAGATTTAACTTCAAAATGATACAATTCGAACAGCAAGGTAATGGTCAGTTCAGTTTTATCAGTAAGAAACTAAATTCAACAAGAAATGAGATTTTTTTTATTATGAATTCCCCCTACTTCAGTTGCTTATACAATCATATTTATATACATCAGTAATTGCCCATATCAACAAACACTCAACCCAATACTAATTTCCCGGCCCAATTATTCACAACATACAACAGTTTCACCACTCAACCCAGATAACTAGTGTTGAACATGCAAACATGCACATTTCATTCAGTCTCATTCTCAGTTCCATTCTTCACTGCAGCAGTCCCTATCATCTCTGGCCCTTCACACTTCTTCTTCCAACCTGCAAACAGTTTCAACATGGTTTGGTTGTTACAATTCCCTTACTCTTTAAGAACTGACCTTGTCCCAAGGTCCAGTGTTGGAAATCTTTTGATCAACGGCCAATAGTCTTCCCATGTTGCTTCATCCCTAGGCCTGTTCTTCCACTGGATTAATACTTGTACCGCTGGTTCGTTATTTCTGGGGACTAATCGTCTGTCTAGAATTGCATCAGGCTGATCCACTATTTCTTCTACATAGCTTGGCATCTCTTCTTGCACTATCAAGCCTTCACTGATTTTTTTCTTCAACTGAGAAACATGAAAAACAGGATGTATTTTGGCATTAGCAGGTAATTGTAATTTGTAAGCTACACTTCCTATCCTCTCCTCAACTTGATATGGCCCATAATACTTAGGTGATAATTTGTGAGTTTTTTGAAGCCTAGCAGTAAGTTGCCTATAAGGTTGCAGCTTTAGATACACCCAATCTCTCACTTCGAATTCTCTATCCGATCTTCTTAAATCTGCGTATTTCTTCATTCTATCTTGTGCTAACTTCAAACCGTCCTTCAGAAATTCCAGAGCTACATCTCTTGAATACAACTCCTCTTCTACTCTTTCTACTTAAGCAGAATTTGGAACATATGACAGTAAATTTGGTGGATCAATACCATATACTGATTTGAATGGGGTAGTATTAGTGGAAGTCTTCCAAGTGGTATTGTACCAAAACTCAGCCAAAGTCATCCATTTCGACCATTCTTGAGGCTTGTGACAAACAAAGCATCTTAAGTAGCCTTCAATAATTTTGTTAATTACTTCAGTTTGACCATCACTTTGCGGATGATATGCCGAGCTATACTTCAAACTGCTGCCCTGTAGTTTAAATATTTCCTTCCAAAAATTGCTTGTAAACAAGACATCTCTATCACTCACAATTGTTTTGGGCATTCCATGTAGCTTGAACACTCCATCGAAGAAGATTGTGGCCACTTCTTTAGCAGTGTAGGGACGACTCAAAGGGAAGAAATGTGCATATTTACTGAGTCGGTCTACAACAACATATATAACAGTATATCTTTGACTTCGTGGTAAACACGTGATAAAATCCATCGAAATGTCCATCCAAATCTTTTCTGGAATAGGCAATGGCTGTAAGAGTCCAGGGATAAGTATGTTCTCACCTTTATTCCTTTGGCACTCATCACAGTTTTTAACATATCCCTCTATAGTTGTCTTCAATTTTTTCCAATAGAAAACTTGCTTTAATCTCTTCAAAGTAGCTTTGATTCCGGAATGTCCCCCTAATGGAGTTGAATGGTGCTCAGCTACCAAGTTTCTGGTAATGGTATTCAAGTGATGGTCTACTAAAATTTTTCCTTTATAAAAAATTAAATTGTCAACCACCTTATATCTACTACTTGGTAATTCATTCTTGCGAATTCGCTCTAACTGCTGCTGGTACCAAGAAGAACCGAGTAAAGTATTTTTTAGCTCTTGCATCCATGGTGACTCCACAACAGAAACTGCCTGTAGCTGAGAAGCTTCTCCTTCACTACCTTCTATTCTTGATAATGCATCAGCCACTCTATTGTCTTTTCCACTTTTGTACTCAACTCTATAGTCGAACCCATGAAGTTTGGCAAGCCACTTGCTTTGCACTCCAGTGTGTAATTTTTGTGTCAAAAGATACTTCAAACTGTGATGGTCAGTTTTAATAATAAACTGTCTACCCATCAAATACTGCGCCCATTTCCTTGTAGCTATGATAATGGCTAATAGTTCCTTCTCATAGGTGGATAGGTGTAAATTCCTACCATGCAAGGCCTTGTTCAAATAAGCTAAAGGTTTTTGGTCTTGCAGTAATACAGCCCCTACACCATACCCACTTGCATCACATTCCAAAACAAAGGGTTGTGTAAAATCAGGCATTGCCAATATTGGAGGAGAAACCAAACAACACTTGAGTTTGTTGAAAGCCTCTTTAGCTTCTTCAGTCCATGTAAATGCATCTTTTTTTAACATATTCATCAGAGGTTTGGCAACGATTCCATAGTTCTTAACAAACTTCCTATAATAACCCGTGAGACCCAAGAACCCTCTCAAAGCTTCGACACTGTTTGGCAGTGGCCAGTTTGTTACTGCTTTAATTTTGTTTGGATCAACAGCTAGCCCATTTACTGAAATAATATGACCAAGATACTCTAAGGATTCCTTTGCGAAGCCGCACTTAGACATTTTAATCACCAGATGATTTTGTTTCAGTACTTGAAAAGTGACTAGCAACTGTTCCAAATGTTCATACCATGACTTGCTGTAGATAAGTATATCATCAAAGAAAACTAACACAAACCTCCTCAGATAAGGTCTAAATATTTCATTCATTAAGGATTGAAAAGTAGAAGGTGCATTAGCCAACCCAAATGGCATTACTATAAATTCGTAATGGCCATCATGAGTCCTGAATGCTGTTTTATGAATATCTGATTCATCCATCCTTATTTGATGATAGCCCGACCTTAAATCTAGCTTGGAGAAGAATTTGGCTCCATGCAATTCATCAAACAACTCATCTATTAGTGGAATGGGAAACTTGTCTTTAATTGTCTTGGAATTAAGAACTCTATAATCAATGCACAATCGCCATGTTCCGTCTTTCTTTCTCACCATCACTACAGGAGAAAAGTACGAACTGTTACTGTTTCTAATGATTCCTGACTCTAGCATTTCCTTAATAAGTTTCTCAAGTTCATTTTTAATATGATAGGAGTGTCTATAAGGCTTGATGCAAATAGGTTGGGTATTTGGTAACAGAGGTATTTTATGATCTTGCAATCTGTGTGGAGGAAGGAGTGGTAAATTTGTTGTGATTTCAGGGAACTCTTGAAGAAGCTTCACTAACTCTGTTGGAATGTCTGAAGTGTCATTTTTTGAAATTTCTGAATTGCATAACATCATGGTAATCTACCCTTGAATGCATTCTTTACTGATGGCTTTCTTACTGACAACTTTCATCTCTTCTTGCTACATTCCTTGCCACACATACTCCTTGTTATTGTACGTGAATTTGACTTGTAATTTCTCAAGATTTAAAGTAACTTCTCCCAGCTTCCTCATCCATTGTGCACCTAGGATCACTTCACACCCTTCTAAAGGAAACAAAAGCAAGTCTAAAGGCATTACACATCCTTGACACTTGAATATCACTTCATGACACACACCATTACCCTTTACTTTTTCACCATTAGCTACCACTACTTCAAAAACTCGGCATTCTTCAACATTGAGTTTTAATTTTTTTGCTAAACCTTCATTAATAAAACTATGAGTAGAGCCTGAGTCAATTAAGACGTGGACTGACTTTCCCTGTATGCTTCCTTTAACCTTAATAGTTGATAGAGTGGGTATTCCACACATAGCTTGTAATGTGATGGTTAATGGTTCCTCTTCATTGTCTTCTGATTCTATCCCTGCTTTAATTCCAACTGCATCTATTTGTTCTTCTTCAACCAAAGGCATTATTCCTTCTAATACATATATTTGTGGATTTTTGCACTTGTGATCTCTATGCCACTTTTCTTTGCATCCATAGCATAAGTTTTGTCTCCTCATTTCAATTAATTGATTAGGTGTAAGGCCCTTGCTTTTTGCTAAAGCTTCCAAATTAGTATCCTTTGGATTACTGGTAGGGTTTATAGGGTGGTTTATGGAAGGACCTTGGGATGATATTGGATTACTGGTAGTGTTTCTCTGAGTACTCATGGTAGAACTTGCCGATTTACTGTTCTTTCTAGTATAAGTCTGTTTACTTTCATACATCTTGGCCAAAGCAACTGCTTCTTTGAAATTAGTTGGCCTAGAAGTGAGAACATCATACTTCAGCTCTTCCTTTAAACCCCCTACAAATCGGTCCAGTACAAACTTTGGTGGTAAAGCTTCTGTGGCCATTTGCAATTGCTCAAATTTATTAAGATAATTCAAAACAATGGTAGTTTGTTTCAATCCTGCCAATGCTTCAAAGGGTCTTTCCATTTCTTCTGGATTAAACCGCACCATAATTTCTTCTTTAAAAATTTGCCAAGAACAATGATTGGGTACATTATGCACGTACCAATTATACCATTGCAGGGGCTCTTTTTTGAGATAAAAAGAACATATATCCACCCATAATCTCTCATCAGTTTGATAAAACCTGAAATACCGTTCAACTTGTTGAAGCCAATCTATCACTCGATCTTCATTGTTAAACACAGGGAAGTCCAATTTAAGGGTGGTCAGTGAAGTAGCTCTAATTGTGTTAGCTGAGTGGTAATGATTTGGGTACAAATTTTCGGAATTGAAAGAAGAATGTGGAGGTTCTTGAGGATGACACTGGAAGTTAGGTGGGTTTCTTGGAGGTATAGGAATTGAATATGGTGGTTCTTGTGGATGATATTGGAAGTTAGGTGGGTTTCTTGGTGGTACTGGAATTCTTGATGTGGTGGTTTGAAAATTTGGAGAATTTGGGGAATACGGATGACGTGAAGATGGTGGAGGATAAACGGGTATCTGGGTAGGCCAAGATCCTCGATGCTGGCAAGCATGAGATGGATCTTGATAGGAATTGTTAGGCGGCGCAACTGAAGGAGGTTGATTTTTGAGGTTTTGAATATCTCGAGAGATCACAGTAAGCACATTATGAAACCCTTCAAACTTAGTAGTCAATTCTTGCTGAGCTTGTTCAATTCTCCGATTAAAATCTTCTTGCGCAGCCCATGTTGGATCGTGGCGAGGCGATGGCGGCTGGTTAGAGTTGTTGTTAGAGGGATCGATCTGAGGATTTGTGGGTAACTCAGATGGTTGCTCTGATACCAAATTGGAAGATCCACAATGTTCCAAGCTTCTGACCATGGTTAGTGAAGCAAGAAATTTGGGAGAAAAAGATGGAGTATGGAAGATGGTAATATATTCAAGAAGAAGAAGGAATTGTTAGTTATGTGCACATGCACAGAAGGTTTCAGTTTACAAGAAACAGGGAAACAGGAACCAAATTTGCAGTATTGGACTCTAACAGAAAGAAATTGAAAATTCACTAAGTGGACATGAACTTAAAATCATATATCTTTTATCAAGATTGAAACAAGAACAGGAACTCTTTTGTAAAGTAAAACTAGAAAAAACTGCAAATTCATTCAGAGCTTAAGTATTGATTGTTTTGCAAGAAATAACCATGATAACTGCAGGAATTTGGAACAAAAATTGTTAATAGGGACGAATTACAGGTTGTCAATTAAAATGAAATAAAGAAAGATTTTATCAACTAAAAAATGTAACTAAACAAAATTGGTAGATAACAGATCCAAACAGAGAAAGAAAACAAACAAGAATTTGCAGAAAGTTAAGAAAACAGTGGACAAGATTCAAGAATCTGAGATTTAACTTCAAAATGATACAATTCGAACAGCAAGGTAATGGTCAGTTCAGTTTTATCAGCAAGAAACTAAATTCAACAAGAAATGAGATTTTTTTTATTATGAATTCCCCCTACTTCAGTTGCTTATACAATCATATTTATATACATCAGTAATTGCCCATATCAACAAACACTCAACCCAATACTAATTTCCCGGCCCAATTATTCACAACATACAACAGTTTCACCACTCAACCCAGATAACTAGTGTTGAACATGCAAACATGCACATTTCATTCAGTCTCATTCTCAGTTCCATTCTTCACTGCAGCAGTCCCTATCATCTCTGGCCCTTCACACTTCTTCTTCCAACCTGCAAATAGTTTCAACATGGTTTGGTTGTTACATAGAAGAAGTTACAATAATTTGCATCAAATCTCAATCATTAATAGAAATTAATTCATATTATCATACCATAAAAAAACTAAAATTAAACTACTTTATTTTTCTATTTCATATCAATTCCCACTCACCTGGCATATGAGCTTGTATAAATTTGGAAAGCTTTTCTTCTTCTTATCTTCTTCTTTTTAAATTCTCTAGAGTTCTTCAAATAACTCGTATATATATTTTTAATTTGATTTGGAAGAGAATTATTTATTTAGTGGAGAAAAGGAGGAAGAACAATACGCACAAATTGTTCTGTAGACTTATTGCGACACTGATTAAAAAATTAAGTTTTAGGTTAAATGGTTTATTTATAGATAGTGTGAATGCATATAATCCACTAGATTTTCCTAGGTTAAATCATGTCCATCCAAACACCTCATGGTTATACACTCTGGCTCATGCACATCACTGGACCAATAGAACACTAGGAATTTAAAAACCACGTCATTAAGTCCAATAGAAACCTACCACGTCAGAAAATAAATCAGCGTTCATTAATAATTCCCATTAATTGACTGCATTGAAAATTTCATTTTTGTTGTTTGTGTGTATACATTACACTTTTTGAGAGATTATACTCTCCTTCTTAATTGATTTTACAAATTATTTCTCATTTTATAAATCTCATGAGATCTTTATTTTAAATATTGCATTTGTTAGCAACAACTTAATTTTCCAAATTTACATCCATAATAATTTTCTTTGTTATACATTCTCATTAATGTCAATTATGTGATTAATTCAGCTAACCAATTTATTCCCAATCATTATCTATTCATCAACTGGGTATGTTACATATTTATTTACGCTTTTGAATGTGTACAATTAATTAGGATATATGTATATATACATATACAATTTAAACTAATCAATCAAACTTAGTTAATTTTGTTTATTCATAGTTAATTTTCTTAATTGATTGATTAGTAATTTTAACCGTTCCCCGTTAATTCTTGTCTGTTACAACATTTATTAGTTAATGTTTTATCCTCCTTTCAAAATCTTCTGTTAATAAACATTAAAGATTTAAAATTCAATTATATATATATATATATATGTGTGTGTGTGTGTGTGTGTGTGTGTGTGTTGTAAATTTAGTTTCCTCATCTTACATGTTTACAATGCATGTTAATTTTCAATTAACGTACATTAGTTAATGTTATAACGCATGTTAGTTACAATTGTAATGTACATTAATTACTAATAATGTGCAACTAATATCAATAAATCTTTTTACCATTTCTCTCCTTATACATGTGTATGTATTAATACAATACTCATGTTTCTAATTAATTTCATTAATAAAATTCAAACATTTAAATGTGCGCATAAACGAGTAAGCTATTGAAATAATTCCAAATTTGTGTATATAATAAGTTTCCTTTTTTGAATAAATTCTACTGACTCATTGATGACTATGTACATATGTAATTTAACACACATCAGCAATCAATCAATTAATCAAGTATAATTAATGTATGTTCCCAACTTCATATGTGTAATTGTTTTTTACGTCAAAACTTCAAAACGGTCATAATTTCTTCGTTTGAACTCCGTTTGGAAAACATTATATATTAAAAAAAAATTGAAAATTGCCACGAATACAATGGTTTAAGTTTCATGGCCAAATTCCAATATTTGCAAAATATCCATTTTTCTTTGTTGTTTGAGTTTATTATTTATATTTCCATTAATTAATTAGTGTAAAAAACTTGAGGTATACTTTAACTTACACGTTTCCTTTAAATTTTCTGTCAATAATAACTTCTTCTATTTTAATTCCTTTTTAATTATTTTTTCCCTGAAATATCGGGGTGTTACATATACCAATTTTATGAAAATTCTACCAACTGATATCTCTAAATCTCTATCACTTACATCTCTAAATCCAAAATTTCAAGAAAATTGAACTATAAATAGTAACTTATTAGAATCATCATAATTATTTTTTGTTGGCAGAAAAGGACAATTCTGACTTGCTTTGAGGCTGATCTGATGCACCTAGAAGGTTAACTATCGTTATATGATTTCTTGGGTTCTCATACATCATTCCTACTCATAAGCTGGTTATAGTAGCAGTGATAATATATTTGTTGTATTATGGGGACATAATTGATAATTTGAAGGAGAGGATCGTGTTTGGTTTCCCAATCTCTGAGTCGAAAGGTTGAGCTATTTGGGAATCCTTGGATCTATGCTTATTTTCAACTTCCCGAAACATTTCGTCCCTTGCTACCGCCTTTCCTTGTCCCTGGATGCCTAGGTATCCATCGTAAGCCTTCCCTCGTATTGTCATGATTTAACACATATTGCCATTATTAAAAGACAATAATATACGCTTTCGACTGCAGATATGTTTAGCTGCAACTTCACTAAAACATTGCTTAGGAACAATAAAGTTACTTCGGCTTTTAAATTGTCATGACTATTCAACAATTTAATTGGTTCAGAAGTTTCTTTGTAATTTTAACCTGCAAACTACGGCATATCAACCGAGTGAAAACAATGACATCAGGTTTTTCAATATGTGCATCATTACATCAACGATCTACTCATGTAACAAAAAATACATAGGTACGGCTTTCATCACCATTTCAACTATACTCACATGTACTAAAACAAGGATTTGCATGTACACAACTGATAACTGAGTCAACTATAGTTGAAAACGTTTGTGGGAAGCAATTTCATATTACGTATGTATCTTTGTTATTAATTGTACTACAAATTCTTGTACTTACCAATATTGTACAAACTTCACTCAGCTTTGGAGCCTAAAGGGAAAGAAGAAATTATTCTTGTACTCACCAATATCTTTCAACAAAAATACTCATACGTATCAAACTTACTCCCTGGAGGACACCAAATAATTTGAAGATAATGTCAATGAAATTGACTACTCTATGGAAGCTAGATCTACCACTAGAAGTGGAATAATCTAGGTCCATCCCCAAGCATGGGCTACCTAGGCAAGTGCTGATTTGCTAAGGGACCACGTTGACCTAGGAGCCTTATTTTATCTTTATATAAAATTAAATTTGAAAACCTACCAAGTTATTACTCTATTGTTCAAGATGATTCAATAAAAAAGATGGCGGTAGGCAGAAGAGTTGGTTGAAGAATTAAGGACAAGAAAAGAAAGAATAATTTATGAAGACAAACGGCTGTAATTATTTGAGAGAAATGAACCTATTTTTACTATCATGTTTGTTTTTTTATTACAGTTTTATTTTTATCAATTTCTACTACGTTGTCATAAAAAAGATTTAGCGAGATGAAGCTTCATTTTTGCAATTTAATTCCACCTTTGTTTAACACAGTACATTTGCATCATCCACTATTTGTATTGATAATAGTTTTTTTCAGTGAAACGAATCTGCTTTGCTTAACGTTGTATCATCCGCTGTTTGTATTCACTATAGTTCTTTACAGAGAAATGAAGTAGCTTTATGTTACCATCGAAAGTTCTAAATCTTGATTAAACTGCCTTCTTTGTTACTATACTTCACTTCATTGTATTAAGAACTTTCAACAGCTATCTTTTTAATCAGCTACTTGAAAGTAGTATTACTGACATTTACTTAGTTGTCTTATTACATTACTGTATGCAAAAAACTATTCTATTGTACTCAGCCTATTTACAAAAACAGAGGGATATTCAATGTTAGAAATATTTGTTAAAATGGTTCATGCGGGAATGTAAATCCATTGGGTGTATGTAAGTCAACTGAATACCGATTTCTCTCTGAAATCTAAATTTTACTACCTTGGTGCTTATCCATTAAAGATAAAACATTGGCCTGAAATTTAATGCAGCTGTAATCAATGTAGTTGCTTTACTTGATCATTTTTTAACTTTTTGATACCATATACACCCGTCTTTGACATGAATTTCTTCAAACAATGTGTTGAAAATCAGTATAAACTTAATACTTTATTGTGGGTACACAAGATTTGCAAATCCCTTCATTAGTTAGAGCAAATTTAGCTATACAAACATAAATTTAACATCATCTACAAATCATTCTGATTGGAGGAAGGTTGAGAAATATTAATTAACGTACCATGATTAATTATGCGTGGGATACGTAAGTAGTTAAATACAAGTACTCGTAACATTAAATTAAAAAAAAATCATATTTTCCACTAAGACCAAAACAACACTAAAGGTAATAATTATAAGTGCGAAAGCCCTTTACAGATTGCACAAGGTATCACAAATAACCTTTATGTTTATATATAACGCACTAAATATGGAGGTATGATATCACCAAACAATACTGATCACTTAATAGCAGCATACTTTTTGGCTAAGAAAATAGTCTTTTTATAATTGTGGTTCACAGTCTTAAAAAAAAGGTGGAGTTTATGTTGATAGAAGTAAAGAAATTCTTCCAATGAAACCATTACAGGCGTAGGAATATTAAAACCTCAATAATTGCTCATTCCTTCTTACACTCAAGCATTTATTTTCTTTGTACCATGATATATAACTAAAATTAATTCTTAAAAAAAATAACCGTTTAATCTCTTTTAACACCATAAAAGACATTCTTTGGACTTTGTATTATTCGCGCAATACTCAACTGGTGATGCTCTAAAATGTATAACGAAGATTACCAGCAATAACTTGGTACCCACTCTAAGCGAGCTTTTATACAAAACTACTGATGAAGCACTTACCCCATTCGAAGCGTCGGCCGTCTTTAGGTCGTCCACGACCTATCCAAAATCGTGAGCCACGACCCAACCTAGCCTCCACGATCGCCGCGACCTACGACCTAACTTCCACCTCCTCTCAACACCGCGAATTAACCTAGGTCGTTTACCTCTAATGGAGATTCGGTCGCGCGCAACTTATGCTAGGTCGCGGAGCGATAGATCGCGAATGAAGCCCATTCCCCTTAAGTCGCGAACGATCGATGCCATCCCCAGTACCCTCCTCCTCCTTGGGTCGAGAACGACCTATGCCTCCTCCAGCCTAACTCGTGAATGAACTTCACAGTTCCTCCGCCCTAAATCGAGAAGCCCTATAGCTCGCTCGGCAATTCCAGCATATCTTCCTTAGGTCGTGTGAGAATTACCCTAGGTCGTTTGTTGAGTTAGGTCGCGTGACAATTTTAAGTCGCGTGCTGTCTTTTTAGGCCACAAACGAGACTGTTGAGTTGTTTGTATTGTATAGCTTTATGTCATGTACATACTGTGTTGTAATTTATGTTTCATTCGTGTACTGAGTCGTGTTTGTGATGTAAGTGTGTAGTGTGAGTTGTAACCCTATAAATAGGGATGTGTTGGTCATTTGTAAGAGGTTTTTGGTTGAAAAAAATTGAATAAAATTTTGTTTGTGAAGCTTTTTGCCTCCGTTAAATTGGTGTTGAGTGTTATCTCCTATCTCCACTTTCGGTATTCGAGTGCGCTCGAATCAACGAACGTTGAAGCCAATTCGTGGAATCAAGTGCGCTTGATCAACGCTCAAAGAATTGTAGATCTTTCTTCACGGTATCGTGCGCGATCAATGTAACAACCCTAGATTTTTATGTATATTTTAATTTTGACTTTATTTCTTTTTGAATTTTTTAAAACTTGTTTCATTTCAAACATTTCATTTTTAAATATAAGTATTGATTATTATGTGAATTATAATTTCAAACAGGTATAAATTGGATATTTTACTGAAAGATGAATTTCTGTTCAAACTGGTCAAACTTTGACTTTTAAATTTCAAATTTAAATATTTAAACTCCTAAATTTTATCTTTTATTATGAAAATGTATTTAACAACTTGAATACTGCTTTTTGTTCCGTTGAAAACGGACTTAAACTGTGAAAGTTATGCACATTTCAATTTTGAGTATAATTTGTTTTATTTTGCAATTTTGTCTATTTTAGATTATATAAATCATATTTTCTTTGTTATATTTTATTTTAATATGTGTTAATATGTTATTTTATGTATATTTTTGTTTTGATATTTTTAAAGTGATAATATAATTTTTCCAAAATTTATTGCATATATTTTCAATTTTTAAAGGCTAGTTTCCATTTTTTTTGCTATTTTCTTCATTTAAATTATATTTAATTAAAATTTATTTATTTATTTTTATGCTTGCATTTTATTTTTGTGTCTTTATCTTTATTTATAAAAAAATTCAAGTACACAAAATTTTTTCAAAGTTCATTTCGTTTATTTTCAAATTTTCTAGCATAGTTTACATTTTCTTTGCTATTTTCTTAATTTAATTATATATAATTAATATTTATTTATATATTTTTGTTTATTTAATAAATTTTCGTGTTTTTATCAGAATTTATATGCATTTTCCAGTTATTTAAAAATTGCAAAAGGAATTATGGAAATATGAAGAGTTTGAGACCATTTATTTGCCTAAGTCCTTTTGTATTCCGCCGTTTTATTTTCAATCAATGCATCATTATTTTGGCCGATTCTTTTCTGATTGCTTCAGCCACTTCTCTCTTCATTTTTCACGAAAATAAAAGTTTCTCATCCAAAATTTTCGGCCATGAACTCCTAAAGCAAAAGTTTGGAAAGTCCTTCTTCTTTTTCGCTTATTCTTCTTGTTTTCCTTATCTCTTTGCACTTGTCTTCACTTTTGTAGCTCAGCCCTTGCTCCTCCACCACCATAGCCACCTCCACCACCACCACAACCAGCTGCCATCCCCTCCAGCCCACTATCCATCCATAGCCATGGCAATCCATGATGTAGATCCATCAAATATTTGAGCAAACTCCACCTAAACATGCATTGCCAACCTCCTTTACCTTCACCACTCCACCACATCACCACCAGCCACTTGCTGACGTGAGACCCCTGCCACATCAGTACATGACCCTACCAGGCCTGGCCGTGCCTATGTATGCTTAGGGCCGAACCATTTATGCACAGAAATTCTACTTTGGTTACCTTGATTTGAGTTATGCATGCCTATACACTTCATCTCCATCATATCCATGTTATGGCCGACCCTATTGAACCCAAACCTGATCCAAACCTGATTCAAAACCATCCCATAACAGTGCCTTTCCAGTCCATAGCTGAAGCATACAAGGTTGAATGCAAGTGCAAAAGTTCTAGCTTTGAATTGTGTAGTTATTCCTAGCATTGTTTTGTAATATCTTGGTTTGTAATTCATGTTTGTATTTGTTTTGTTTGATATATTTAAGGAAATTAATCTTTGGCTCTCCCGATCTCAAATCTTATTCATGTTGTCGTGCCTTCGAAGATTCCTTGTCGTGTGTTTTGGTTGTCATCTTCAGCTTAAACAGGTGAGTAAATCTCACCAGACTAATATGTACTTATATAGTGATAAACTGACATCACCTGAATCTGTAAATGCATATCATCCTGTTATAACTGCTATATTATATTCATATGAAGTTCACACCAATATTTACACTTGTTATACCATATGTTACTATTATTTCATGCTATTCTGTTATTTTCATCAGTTTATCACACTGCAAGTTCCCTGTAGACGAGAATCACTATGGGTTGAAATGATACATACCCGAACATAATTTAGAATAGGAGAAAATCGTTACGGGCTGAAATGATAGGCCTGAATGATTTTCAATTATTTTCTTTTACTTGGGATTGCGGGTTTGAAATGATCAAACCCCGTTTTCTTTGTAAATTACGGGTTGAAATGATATATTACCCGTATCACTTCATCTAGGCTAGAAAATGAAATACAGACCCGTTGTTAAAATATGTTTTTCTAAAAAATTTAAATTATTTTAGAAATTTAAATATTATAATATATTGATTTAAATTTGATTAAAAATGATTTTTGTAAATAATTATTGATTTTCTAAAAATTTATAAGTGAAATAAATAAATGGTAAAGTTAGAAAATCTGAAATGTAAGTTATTTTGGAAACTAGAATTTGGTGATAAATGGAATTTAAATTAAATATGAAAATATGATAAATTTATGATATTTTGAATTAAATGAATTTAAAATGATTTTATAATATATTAATGATTTTTGAATAAAGTTAAAATGTGAAATGAATGAATATTTAGGTTGAAATTTGGAAATATAACTAAAATTGGAAATTTGTGAATTTGGCTTAAAAGTGAATTTTAAGTTAAGTAAATAAAAATGAAATTAAGTTATATTTGAAAAGTTTAAACTTAAATATTAAGTTAAATTTAATTTAATGAATTTAAAATTTAATGTTGGAATTTAATAAGTGAATTATTATTAAATTTTGATTTTTGAATGGAGATTTAACTTTATAAAATCATGAATATAAGGGCATTTGAATGACTCTTTTAAAAGTGAAATTATATGTTTTTATAAGCTAAAAATGATTTAAATAAAAATATAATTGTTTGTGAAATTATATTGAATACTTGAAGTTAATTAACTGCATTTATAAAATGCTATTAATTCTAATGTAAATGATAATACAGCATTTGTAAATGCTGTAGTTGATAATAATGAAACAAATGGCTAAGTTTAATTAAAGTTTATTATAGAATTTTTGTAAATGCTATAATTGTTGAATTTAACTAAGTTTTATTTGAAACTAATGTAACCCTATTACAGCATTTTTAAATGCTATCTTTTGTTAAATTGAACTGTTTTGAATGTAACTTTCCGTAGCAATTTCTAAATGCTGCGAAAGTTGAATTTTCTTCTGTTTTAATAATTTAAGTTAATAAATGAATTTTGAAAGACTAAAATTTTATAAATTTAATAATTTAATTATTAAATATAATAACTTCATTTTTATGATTTAAAATGAAGTAATTTGTTTTGAAATATAAACTATTTTGAAATGTGTTTTGTAATGGTATTTAAATTAAATAAAAATGAATGTGGTTTGGAAGATATTATATTTTTGATATTTTGAAATGGATTTTGAATGATATTGAATTTTGAAATGACATTTGAATTTGAAGTATAAAATAACATTTTGAAATTTTAACCATGGGATGTAAAATTTATAGTTTAACTGATTCTTAAAGGATGGGCGATCCCAAACATCCTTAAAGTTATTGTGCATTTCTACTACAGTTCACATGAGTTAGTTTACATTATATAAGTATATATTGTCCTGACTCGAGTGTTTTGTGTTTTACTTTTCGCTCGGGTCAGCTTGAGTATTTACAGCTTAGCTTTGGATTTCTTTCTGGAGCTAGGAATTGCTGGAGATTCTGCTTATCTAGTTATCTATCCCTTCAGTTTCATTTGTTCTATTTCAGCTTTGGTATTGATAAACTGCTATGTAATTGAAATTTCTATTGTATATGCTTTTCAGACTGATATTATGTATTATGTTTCGAGAGTTTGTTATAGTAGCTTCATGAACTACTATGGTATTTTAATTTCCGCTACGAGTTATTCTGATATTTCTGTGTCTGTGATTCTGTGATTGTATTTCATTTGCTCCAAATTTATTTACAACATGGTATTTTGAGCAATTCAAGTCCGACATGTGTGGATGCGACTGGCTGAAAATATCGGTTTGTTACAGTTGGTATCAGAGCTTTGGTTTTTAGGCAAACCTTAGCCTGCGGAGCAAAAACTCATTAGAGATAGGGTAGAAATACCCTAGAGTGAAATCAATCTCAGGATCCTTTCTTTGTGAGAGAACGTATTTTCGAAGTATAAAATGATTTTTAAAAGATTTTTAAAAGATTTTCCAAAGATTATTTTGGTATAAAAATGTTCTTATTTAGAAATCAAGATTTTCTAAACTTCATCTCTTCGTTATCCACCTTGTTAGAAATCTTTTGGTTAAGATTCTTATCGACTAGGATTCCTTGAACTTTGGAACACTCCCACTTGTTCTGGAATCCAGTCTTGTTTTCCCCATTTTTCCTTTTAATTTTGGAGCATTCGTAACTCTACTTTGGAATGACCTCTCTAAAGAGAGATGATTTCGTAAATCTTTGAATGATTTGTAAAGGGATGAAACTCCTTTACAATTGGCATTGATTCACTGAAGATTTTTGTATCCTCGGATGTCGATGCTATCTATCTCCTGCTCTACCCGGATTCTATCTCTGGCGATCGAAGGTCGATTTGCCTTAGATTTCCGTATTGATTATATTCCTAAAGTCTCGGTTGACCGGTTAAGTTCGCCCGCGATTTATATAGGCTTATCTATCCTCTATTTGGTAATTAAATTATCTCATCTTCGTTTGAGTTTATCTTCAAACTAGAATTCTATTTGATTAGAGTCCCTCTAATTTTGAATCTTTGTTTGTTTGAAATCCTTCCCTGAATCATCCTTTGGAAATTTGTATTTGGTTGTATTTTGAAATTGTGCATACATCGAAATTATTAAGGATGGCCATATTTTTATGTATAAAAGTGAAATGTTTTCGATAAGGATTATATACCTTTCAAAAATGAAAATTTGAAATTTCGAAAGAATTTGAAATTTTGAAAATTTTATAAGAACTTGATTTATACAAAAATGATTTATAACTGAAGGGTTTTGAATTTGAATTTCGAGGAATCGAATTCCGGTATTTTGAAATCGGTTTTAAGATTTTGGAAAATATATATAGTAATATGATTTAAATATATATATATATATATTTCAAATAAGAAATGTTTCAAATGTATTCGAATGAATTTCAATGATTTCGAAGGAATTTCAAAGAAGTTTTTCAATGTTAATTGAAGTCCAGAACTCACTTATGTCGCTGGAAAATAATTTCGGTGAAGAATGCATGCATTATCGACATTGATTTTCGAGTTTCTGAGTGAGAGAGAGGCCACTCTAGTAGCTTTGCTCTGCGAGTGATTTTGTGAAACCAATTTTGATTTCAGATTTCGAAGTATGGTTTGATATTCGAAAGATAGATCCATATATATATATATATATATATATATATATATATATATTTGAAAAGATTTAAAGTAAGCCGATGTTCAGTTCTCGAGTTTCAGATTTTGAAACCTAACTTTTGAAATTGATTTACTGATTTAGTGTTGATTTTCAACTCTTGGATTGAAAATATGACTTCTTCGACTATTTTAAGATTCAAGCACTTCCAAATCAAGGTTAATTTTTCAGAGCTAAATTTTTTGAAAGGTATAAGGTATTTGATAAAGAATATAAGTTTAGTTTGTATGTTTCAAGTATGAAATAATATGGTTTTTATAAGTTGAAACTGTTTTGTTAAGTAAATAAATAAGACTATTTTGAATTATACTAATATGAAACTTAGTTTTGAAATGTTTTGGATAAAAATTAGTCTTCAAATGTTTGAGAAAATTTTGGTTTTAAATGTTTTAACTTAGTAACATCTTTATAAAACTATTTATTTAACAAGTTGGAATAGATACATAAGTTGTACGTACGTTGTTTTATTCACATAATTAATTTGATCCAAGTTTGAGTACACAAGTTCGAGGTGAATTACACCATTTCGTGTTAGGATTTTTCATTTGATTCTTGATGGCGAACATTTGATATGGATTTTGGGCTTGATTCTAGAATTCTCTATCATAGTATATGGCTATGCAAGGAGACTGATGGCTTCTAGTCAAGAAACCATATCGAAGTCCGCATTAGGGAAGTCGAATGGACAATACTAGTTCGAAAGCGAACTTGTGTGATCAAGCGAGCGATCGAATGTAATGTTGTGATCAAGCGAGCGATCGAATGTAATGTTGCGAAATAATGACATATGTAAGTAATAATGAAGTAAAATTTGAGATATATGAAATTAGGAAATTTAGTTTTGAAATATGGTATATTTAAGCCTTGAAACATATTTAAGATTTAATATTTTATTTTGTAAATCAAATCAATATTTGAAATTGATAATATTTGAAATGGTTTTGTTGGAAAACTAAATTGAAACTGATGGTTTGAACTGAATTAAAATTGGAAATTTTAGATTTTGGTTTAATTGAAAAAAAATTGAAATGTAAAGAATTAAGGGCATGTTTTATGATTTCAAATGCATGATTTCTAAATGTTATGATTTTCAAAGTGTAATGATTTCAAGTATTTTAGTTTCGAAAGATTCATAACTTTGAAAGTATTATGACTTTTGAAGTGAATACATGTTTGAAATGGAAATGGATTTGTTTGACCTAAATTTTGTTGATTTGGAAATTTGGATTATTTTCTAAACCTATTGTTTTAAGAAATTTTGAAACTGAATATGTATAACTTGAAAGAAATGATTTGGTGACATCATATATGATTTTAAAATTTATTTGATATCGAAATGGTTTGAAATTTAGAACCTTGTTTTATTAAATACTTGATTTGGGAGCTATCGAACTTATATAAAAATGATTGTATAAGTAAACTGTTGAATTGGAACTGTTGATTTGAAAGGGTACCCAAATTTTGAAAAGTGAAATCTTATATAATCGAAATCTATATAAGTGTGATTTGATATACTAGTATTTTGAAAAGTATTTGATTTGAAATGAAATCTTATATAAAATGGAATTAATATAAGTATGATATTTGAAAGTGATTTTGAAAGGTACTATATGATACATATTTTCGAAGTAAAGATATGGAAAGTGCCTTCTGCTTGATATCCGCTTTGTGGCCACACTGTGGATTCATTCTATCGATATTATTCTCTCTCTTTGATTTGGGTTTTACGGACATGATACTCGAGTGTCCATCAAATTCCATGGCGATCTCCATGGTCTTATGATCGCGACTGCATAGCGCAACTGCCTGGCTTAGCTGGCCTAGGGTTACGGATTGTTTCCTTGGGGATCCAGGCATAACCATTGTGTATCCTATACTCTATGTAGGTCGCATTAGTAGCGCAGATGCCTGGCTAAGCTGGTCTGGGGGTACGGATTGTTTCTTGGGGGATCCAGGCATAACCATTGTGTATCCTGCATTCTACTCGTCATCATGGTGTAACTCGCAGGGCTGAGAAAGCTTACGGATACGGATTGTTTCCTGGGGGATCCAGGCGTAACCATTGTGTATCTGCGATCCATGGTTAGACAACTGTTTCGGTTTGGTTGATTTGTTTGGATTGTACTTTCCATATCTGTTTTTAAAAGTGTTTTCATTATTTTCACTGGGTGTTGAAACAAGTCTACTAAGTACTTGGAGAATTCTAGCTTTGCGCCTGATCAACGCATAGCCAGAGTCTGCAGGAACCAAAGTAAACTTGTTAAGACATCGAGTTACAAAAGTATTTTGATAAAAGTATTTTGATAAAGTACTATATAAAGAATATTTTGATCAGTTATTTTCCCTTCTAAAAATTTAAAATGTTTTAAATATTGTTTACTTTGAACTATCAGATTTGAATCAAATGATTATTCATCATACTAAAAAAAAAAAATTAAATTGAAATGTATGATGGTTCAAATAATGGTTCATCCTTGTCTTTCAACCTGCTTTACCTCCTAGCTATCTTTTTTCCCTACCTTCTTTCGGGGATGCATTCCAACCTATTGCTCTTTCTTGTTGTTTCTCCGCTTCCTTCCTTTTCGAGGACGTAAAGATTTGAGTGGGGGAGAGTGTAACAACCCTAGATTTTTATGTATATTTTAATTTTGACTTTATTTCATTTTGAATTTTTTAAAACTTGTTTCATTTCAAACATTTCATTTTTAAATATAAGTATTGATTATTATGTGAATTATAATTTCAAACAGGTATAAATTGGATATTTTACTGAAAGATGAATTTCTGTTCAAACTGGTCAAACTTTGACTTTTAAATTACAAATTTAAATATTTAAACTCCTAAATTTTATCTTTTATTATGAAAATGTATTTAACAACTTGAATACTGCTTTTTGTTTCGTTGAAAACGGACTTAAACTGTGAAAGTTATGCACATTTCAATTTTGAGTATAATTTGTTTTATTTTGTAATTGTGTCTATTTTAGATTATATAAATCTTATTTTCTTTGTTATATTTTATTTTAATATGTCTTAATATGTTACTTTATGTATATTTTTGTTTTGATATTTTTAAAGTGATAATATAATTTTTCCAAAATTTATTGCATATATTTTCTATTTTTAAAGGCTAGTTTCCATTTTTTTGCTATTTTCTTCATTTAAATTATATTTAATTAAAATTTATTTACTTACTTTTATGCATGCATTTTATTTTTGTGTCTTTATCTTTATTTATAAAAAAATTCAAGTACACAAAATTTTTCCAAAGTTCATTTCATTTATTTTCAAATTTTCTAGCATAGTTTACATTTTCTTTGCTATTTTCTTAATTTAATTATATATAATTAATATTTTTTTATATTTTTTTTATTTAATAAATTTTTGTTTTTATCTGAATTTATATGCGTTTTTCAGTTATTTAAAAATTGCAAAAGTAATTATGGAAATATGAAGAGTTTGAGACATTTATTTGCCTAAGTCCTTTTGTATTCCGCCGTTTTATTTTCAATCAATGCATCATTATTTTGGCCGATTCTTTTCTGATTGCTTCAGCCACTTCCCTCTTCATTTTTCACGAAAATAAAAGTTTCTCATCCAAAATTTTCGGCCATGAACTCCTGAAGCAAAAGTTTGGTAAAGTTCTTCTTCTTTTTCGCTTATTCTTCTTGTTTTCCTTATCTCTTTGCACTTGTCTTCACCTTTGTAGCTCAGCCCTTGCTCCTCCACCACCATAGCCACCTCCACCACCACCACAACCAGCTTCCATCCCCTCCATCCCACTGTCCGTCAGTAGTCGTGGCAATCCATGATGTAGATCCACCAAATATTTGAGCAAACTCCACCTAAACATGCATTGCCAAGCTCTTTTACCTTCACCACTCCACCACATCACCTTGGCCGACCTTTGCATCATCACCACCAGTCACTTGCTGATGTGAGAACCCTGCCACATCAGTACATGACCCTACCAGGCCTGGCCGTGCCTATGTATGCTTACGGCCGAACCATTTATGCACAGAAATTCTACTTTGGTTACCTTGATTTGAGTTATGCATGCCTATACACTTCATCTCCTTCATATCCATGTTATGGCCGACCCTATTGAACCCAAACCTGATCCAAACCTGATTCAAAACCATCCCATAACAGTGCCTTTCCAGTCCATAGCTGAAGCATACAAGGTTGAATGCAAGTGCAAAAGTTCTAGCTTTGAATTGTGTAGTTATTCCTAGCATTGTTTTGTAATATCTTGGTTTGTAATTCATGTTTGTATTTCTTTTGTTTG
Organism: Allium cepa; assembly: GCA_030765085.1. Taxonomy (NCBI): domain Eukaryota; kingdom Viridiplantae; phylum Streptophyta; class Magnoliopsida; order Asparagales; family Amaryllidaceae; genus Allium; species Allium cepa. Next base: position 455,912,389 of record CM060942.1, read on the forward strand.
ATATATTTAAGGAAATTAATCTTTGGCTCTCCCGATCTCAAATCTTATTCATGTTTTTGTGCCTTCAAAGATTCCTTGTCGTGTGTTTTGGTTGTCATCTTCAGCTTAAACAGGTGAGTAAATCTCACCAGACTAATATGTACTTATATAGTGATAAACTGACATCACCTGAATCTGTAAATGCATATCATCCTGTTATAACTGCTATATTATATTCATATGAAGTTCACACCTATATTTACACTTGTTATACCATATGTTACTGTTATTTCATGCTATTCTGTTATTTTCATCAGTTTATCACACTGCAAGTTCCCTGTAGACTAGAATCACTATGGGTTGAAATGATACATACCCGAACGGAATTTAGAATAGGAGAAAATCGTTATGGGCTGAAATGATAGGCCTGAATGATTTTCAGTTATTTTCTTTTACTTGGGATTGCGGGTTTGAAATGATCAAACCCGGTTTTCTTTGTAAATTACGGGTTGAAATGATATATTACCCGTATCACTTCATCTAGGCTAGAAAATGAAATACAGACCCGTTGTTAAAATATGTTTTTCTAAAAATTTTAAATTATTTTAGAAATGTAAATATTATAATATTTTGATTTAAATTTGATTAAAAATGATTTTTGTAAAGCATTATTGATTTTCTGAAAATTTATAAGTGAAATAAATAAATGGTAGAGTTAGAAAATCTGAAATGTAAGTTATTTTCGAAACTAGAATTTGGTGATAAATGGAATTTAAATTAAATATGAAAATATGATAAATTTATGATATTTTGAAGTAAATGAATTTAAAATGATTTTATAATATATTAGTGATTTTTGAATAAAGTTAAAATGTGAAATGATTGAATATTTAGGTTGAAATTTGGAAATATAACTAAAATTGGAAATTTGTGAATTTGGCTTAAAAGTGAATTTTAAGTTAAGTAAATAAAAATGAAATTAAGTTATATTTGAAAATTTTAAACTTAAATGTTAAGTTAAATTTAATTTAATGAATTTAAAATTTAATGTTGGAATTTAATAAGTGAATTATTATTAAATTTTGATTTTTGAATGGAGATTTAACTTTATAAAATCATGAATATAAGGGTATTTGAATGACTGTTTTAAAAGTGAAATTATATGATTTTATAAGCTAAAAATGATTTAAATAAAAATATAATTGTTTGTGAAATTATATTGAATACTTGAAGTTAATTAACTACATTTCTGAAATGCTATTAATTCTAATGTAAATGATAATACAACATTTGTAAATGCTGTAGTTGATAATAATGAACCAAATGGCTAAGTTTAATTAAAGTTTATTATAGCATTTTTGTAAATGCTATAATTTTTGAATTTAACTAAGTTTTATTCGAAACTAATGTAACCATATTACAGCATTTTTAAATGCTATCTTTTGTTAAATTGAACTGTTTTGAGTGTAACTTTCCGTAGCAATTTCTAAATGCTGCGAAAGTTGAATTTTCATATGTTTTAATAAATTAAGTTAATAAATGAATTTTGAAAGACTAAAATTTTGTAAATTTAATAATTTAATTATTAAATATAATAACTTCATTTTTATGATTTAAAATGAAGTAATTTGTTTTGAAATATAAACTATTTTGAAATGTGTTTTGTAATGGTATTTAAATTAAATAAAAATGAATGTGGTTTGGAAGATATTATATTTTTGATATTTTGAAATGGATTTTGAATGATATTGAATTTTGAAATGACATTTGAGTTTGAAGTATAAAATACCATTTTGAAATTTTAACCACGGGATGTAAAATTTATAGTTTAACTGATTCTTAAAGGATGGGCGATCCCAAACATCCTTTAAGTTATTGTGCATTTCTACTACAGTTCACTTGAGTTAGTTTACATTATATAAGTATATATTGTCCTGACTCGAGTGTTTTGTGTTTTACTTTACGCTCGGGTCAGCCTGAGTATTTACAGCTTAGCTTTGGATTTCTTTCTGGAGCTAGGAATTGCTGGAGATTCTGCTTGTCTTGTTATCTATCCCTTCAGTTTCAGTTGTTCTATTTCAGCTTTGGTATTGATAAACTGCTATGTAATTGAGATTTCTATTGTATATGTTTTTCAGACTGATATTATGTATTATGTTTTGAGAGTTTGTTATAGTAGCTTCATGAACTACTATGGTATTTTAATTTCCGCTGCGAGTTATTCTGATATTTCTGTGTCTTTGATTCTGTGATTGTATTTCATTTGCTCCAAATTTATTTACAACACGGTATTTTGAGCAATTCAAGTCCGACATGTGCGAATGCGAATGGTTGAAAATATCGGGTTGTTACAATCAACGTGTCGAAGATTGCTAAAATCCGATATCTTCATGATCAATTGATTTGCGCCTTTCAGTATTCTTAAATCCATCGTTTTATCAGTGACTCACCGATTATTTCTGCTAATCGTGTGAGATCCTAGACGGATTCGATTTACATCATCGAATTCTCTTCCCACGCCACGTCAGTTTGGTATCAGAGCTAGATCGCAAGAAGTTTGCATCATTTGGAGACTTGGGTTCCAAGAATTTGAAGTTAGGAGATCGGATTTGCAATTGTTGAGAAGTTTAGTATTCATCGTGTTCATCGTGAAGTTGCAACAAGTTGGGAGTTTCGATCCATCTCACTTTGGATCAAAGTTCGGAAAGTGTTTGAAATTTATTTTTGAGTTTGTTTGAAGTTCAATCGTGCCTCTGAGACGAGCTCAACGTCATCGCAACATTAATGCTTTGTATGGAAGAGAAGAGGCCGATGAAATGGAGCAACGAATCTACGAGAGTTTCACTAAAAAATTGAATGAAGGAATTGGTCGATTAGAGAGAATGATGCTTGAAATGAATCAAAGTAGAAGAAGGGTTTCACCTGAATCGAGTCATGGGGGAAATAGAGTTTCACCACATTCATATCGGAAGAGAAGAGAAGATCATGATCGTAGAAATGTTGACGATCGTGATAGAAATGTTGATGAACGAAATCGGAGAGATGTGGATTATCGTGATCGAAGGAATGTAGATCAAAGAAATGTTGGTGGTAGAAATGGTGGTAGAGATGTTGGTGGTCATGATCGACAATGATATGCATCAGATTTTGATGCGGAGTTTGATGGTGGTAGCGTTCGTAGTCGAAATCGAAGCCAAGGAAGAAATCATTCAGAGTATGATCACAAATGGGAGTCCGGAATGAAAATTGAAATTCCAGAGTTTAAGGGTGGTATGCAGGCTGAAGAATTTCTAGATTGGTTATCTAATGTTGAAGAGATCTTTGATTTCAAGGAGGTTCCGGAAGATTGTAGAGTGAAGTTGATTGCTGCTCGTTTAAGAGGGAGAGCCATGGCGTGGTGGCAACAGACAAAACATACACGAGAACGGATGGGGAAGACAAAGATTGTGTCATGGGGGGAGGATGAAGAAGTTAATGAAAGCTACTTTCTTACCTTACAATTATCAATCTCTTATGTATCAACGCTTACAAAATCTAAGGCAGGGGACAAAGACTGTTAATGATTATGCTGATGAGTTTTATCAACTGATTGCTCTAAATGACATTATGGAGACAGAGGAACAGTTGACTGCTAGGTTTGTTGGAGGTTTTCGAATGCAGATCTAGGATATGGTTACTATGTTTGACCTGAGATCTGTGGCTGAAGCGCACCAGAAAGCGTTGGCTTGGGAGAAGCAGGGAAGACGAGGAGGTGGTGTGTTTACAAATTCCAACAATCAAGTGAAGGGTGTCAGTGGGAATTCCAATGTTTCTAATGTTGTCAGTAAACCAGTTGTGAATGAGGCTACGAAGGAAAAGGTCAACAACAGTTTCAAATGTTATAATTGCCAAGAAGTGGGTTATAAAAGTAACGAATGTCCAAAACCAAAGAAGAGAACGATGATTACTGAAGTTGAAGGTGAGGATGTTAGGGAAGGTGATTCTAGTCCAATGGAGGAAGATGAACAGGATATCGCGTCAGGAGATGAAGGATGTAATCTAATGATGAGGAGGTCTTGTTTAACACCGAAGCAAGAGGATGAGGCTAGATGGTTGAGGAGTAACATCTTTCAGTCGACATGCACTATACTGGGAAAAGTTTGCAAGTTTGTAATTGACGCAAGGAGTTGTGACAATATCATTTCTACCGAAGCTGTGAGAAAGTTGAAGTTGAAAATGGAGAAACATCCTAACCCTTACAAGTTAGCGTGGCTAAGAAAACGAGGAGAGGTGAAGGTGGACAGGCGAGTTCGAGTTTCATTTTCTATTGGGAAGAAATATACAGACGAGATCTGGTGTGATGTAGTTGAGATGGATGTTTGTCATTTTCTTTTGGGAAGACCGTGGCAGTAAGATCGAGCAGTGCAGCATGACGATCGAACCAATAGCTACAGTTTTATGTTTGAAGGCATTAAGATTATTTTAGTTTCAAAGAAGAGACATCAGGGAGAGAGCAAGTCAGAAGAGATTGAGGAGCTTAAAACTTTGTTCACTTTGAAGGAATTTGTTGAAGAAGTAGAGGAGAGTCCAGAGGTGTTTTTGTTGATTGGACATGAGGCTAGTGAATCTGTTGAAGTTCCAGAGGAGGTAAAGCCAGTAGTGGAAGAATTAAGATATGTGTTTCTAGAAGAATTGCCGAAGGAGTTACCACCGTTGAGGTCAACATCTGATTGATATTGTGCCAGGATCAGTATTACCTCACAGGCCACATTACAGGATGAGTCCTAAGGAACATGAAGAACTCAGAAGGCAGGTGGAGGAATTGTTAAAACAAGGGCGTGTTCAGGAGAGTTTGAGTCCATGTGCCGTGCCCGCCTTATTGGTATCGAAGAAGGATGGGACGTGGAGGATGTGTACGGACAGTCGGGCTCTAAATAAGATCACTGTGAGACATAGATTTCCTATGCCGAGGTTTAATGATTTGATTGACTAGTGGAGTGGGGCTGTTGTGTTTTCCAAGATTGACTTGAAGAGTGGATACCATCAAATTCGTATTAGACCGGGTGATGAGTGGAAGACTGCCTTTAAAACCAGGGAGGGTTTTATACGAATGGTTGGTTATGCCATTTGGCTTGTCAAACGCTCCTACTACTTTTATGAGAGTAATGAACCAGATTTTCAGACCATTTGTTGGGAAGTTCGTAGTTGTTTACTTTGATGATATTTTGACTTATAGTAGGAGTATGGAAGAGCACATCCAACATTTGCGAGAAGTACTGTTGATTCTACGACAGGAGTAGTTCTATGCAGCAGCAAAGAAGTGTGTTTATGACGGACAGTGTTTTGTTTTTGGGATATGTACCGTCGAAGGAGGGTATTCAAGTGGATGAAAGCAAAGTGGATGCTGTCAGAAGTTAGCCACAACCGAAGTCAATTACTGAAGTAAGGAGTTTTCATGGGTTGGTATCTTTTTACCGAAGGTTCATTCCACACTTTAGCAGTGTGATGGCACCTGTAACCGATTGCATGAAAGGAAAGAAGTTTGTGTGGACAGAGGAAGAAAAGTTAGCTTTTGAGAAGATCAAGACACTATTGACGTCAGCGCCAATTCTAGTTTTACCGGATTTTCAGTCGTTGTTTGAGTTACATACTGATGCGTTGAAGGTTGGGATTGGTGGACTATTGAGTCAGAATGGAAGACAAGTTGCTTATTTCAGTGAAAAATTGTCTAGAGCCAAGATGAGATATAATACATATGATGTAGAGTTTTACGCGATTGTTCAAGCTGTGAAGCACTGGAGACTTTATCTGTTTCAGAAGAAGTTTGTGTTATATACTGACCATGAGGCGTTGAAACATCTACAAGGTCAGGACAAGATTTCAGCGAGACATGCATCATTGATTGCGTATCTACAACAGTTTACTTTTGTCGTAAAGCACAAATCAGGAGTGTCGAATCGTGTGGCTGATGCTTTGAGATGGAGGAATCACTTATTGACAACGTTGAAAGTTGAAGTAACAATCAAATCAAGGAATGAGATTGTGCCAAACTTTATCAAACCATCCAAAATAAAATCAACAACTGGTCAGGTAAAATGTTATCTACAGCAGGTAGAGTTGAACTAGTATATACAGCCATCACATCAGTCATGATGCACTGGTTACAATCTCACAACATACCGGCAAAAACTTTAGAGAAAATTGAAAAACTTTGTGCCAACTTCATTTGGAATGGAAAATTTCACAAAATATCTTGGAATACCATAACAAAAACCAAAGAAGCTGGGGGGTTGGGAATCAGAAACTTTTCAGACATTAATGAAGCATGCAAATTCAAACTTTTCTGGAAATTCATAGAAGGCAAAACATTATGGGCTGAATGGATGAGGTCCAAATATGTCAAAAACAAAAACTTCTGGACCATGCCCATCAAAAGCCATTACTCATATGTTTGGAAAAATATTTTAAATTGTAGAGAAATTAGAGCTAAGCTTATAGAAAGAAAATTTATAGATGGTAAATGCACTAGTCTATGGTTTGACCCTTGGATAAATGGTAATTCTCTTATCAATTTTTTAGGCTGGAACAATCTTTACTGCTTCGGAAAAATTAACGCTTCTGTTGACAATATCATTCAAAATTCTACTTGGAATACACAAGCATTTCTTGCAACTTCGATCTTCAATTCCTCAATCAATAAAATTGAGATAGATTCAAATATTGATGAAGAAGCTTGGTGCTGGAAATTATCTACAAAGGGCAGATTTTCTTTCAAAAACACTTGGGACTTTTTAAAAGGAGGGGGAATGGAAGTGGATTGGCACAAATCAGTTTGGAACTCAGCCAATTGTCCAAAAATGGCTTTTTGCACGTATTTTGCACTATTAAATCGTCTGCCAACTAGAGAAAGATATGGAAAATGGAACAAAAACTCTAGAAATATCAATTGCTTTTTTTGCAAAATCGAAATTGAAAACACTGAACATCTCTTTTTTGACTGCCCCTACTCAAGACATGTTTGTTTCATAGCCAAAAACAAGCTCAATATAAATCAATATTTGGCTCTCCAAAACATTGGAGACAACATTTAATATTTTCAGAAAGCTTACAAATGCAAGAAAGCAGACTTCAACAAAGCTACTGTAATTCTTACTACAGTCATCTACTTCATTTGGAAAGAAAGGAATAACAGGCTTCATAACAAAGTTGAAACTGACAGCATACAACTTTGGAAAACTATTGAAATTGAATTCAACATCATTCTTCACAAATTCAGCAGAAACAGCAACAGATCTCATAATATCTCAATAGAAGACAATTATGTGAACTTAGTTGATGAATACTTACAAAAAGAGAACTCTAATAAAAGTTCTCAATTCCCTGCTGTTGATGTTAATATAGTGGAGAAGTCAACAAATTTCATAGACCACAGTCCCACAGATGAAGGTTGCTTCCCTGCATTGCATACCAGAAATGATTCCAACAAGGGAAGTAATCAAAACTTCATTAATCTTTCTTCAAATTTTTAAAAAAAAATTAAATAAAAATTTATGTTATTCTTTACCTGATATGCATAGGGAGAGCCATCCATTCAATCCTGAGCATCTGCTCCCTTGTGACTGCCAACTGCAAAGCAACATTGTTATATCCAATGCTGCTGTATCTAGAGATAAAGCCATCAACAATTTCAAGCACTTATCTTATAAGGCTCATTTCAATGTCGCTACCAAGGCTACTATGGATAACCAATCAAGCAACCAGATCTCAAATCGTCACGAAAGTAACAAGGCTCTTAATTCTAATAATATTGGGATTAATAAGGGAATTCACACTAATGAAAATATTTTTGTACCTGATTATAGCAAGAGGAGCCGCTATAACGCTGAGGCAAACAACAACTTTCCTCTTCCCAATAACAAGCAAAGATTAGGCAACTTGCACTACATCAGCAAGTTAAATAATCAGATTTATCACTTATCTGTTTGGAAAAAAGGAGAGAGCAGCGTCCACTATGCTGATACTTGCTTTAATTTTGCAAGGCCAGATCTTAAAAAGACGTCTGACTTGATTCACCCCCTTTCCTCTGATCTGAAGCTTGGAGGTAATTATGAAAACAAGGAGAATAACTACAAGGATGCTACGACTAAAACAACTCGTCAAAGTCATTTTATCATAGATCCTGGAATATCCAGCCTTCGCGATAAAGAAATTAAGGAGTGGATACCCCCTTAAGCTCTAGTGATGGCTTAAGCCGGCTTTTTTCTTTGAGATTTAAGCAGAGTTTTCTCTGCTTTTGATGCTCCGCCATTTTTATCTCACGAGCTTTTGGAGGCGCTGCCTTGTTTTTGCTTTCTAGGGTTTGTGTAGCATTTGTATTATGTGGTTTCGGGTCTTTTGGTGTTTACCCATTCTTTCCTTTGTAACATTCTGGGCTTGGCCCATTTACCCTTTTCAAAAAAAGTAGATTAACTAATCACTTATGTCCCTAGTTTTGAAAGCAGCTCATAAATCTTCATACCATGAAATATATTATCAAAATGTTAGAAAATAAGTATATTTATTCTAATTTTTGGCAGAGAGAAAAAAGATGCGGCAGGAGGAGAACATCCATCAAGAAAAGCGTTTAACGTAGAAAAAATTCTAAATGATTAAAAGTTACTCACACAACTCAAAGATCAACTCAACTTTCAATGCAAAAATAGTGATAAAATGGTTACCTAAAAAATTGAAGCATGCCTTAATATACAATTAGCCGAACGCTAGAAGGTAGATATGTAACAAGTATATGAATATGAGATTTGAAAATTTAGTGATAAAAACTTGCAATGATAAAAGTAGAATACACCACTTGACAGTATAAATGACATCTGCTATGACCAATACTTGTGAAATGGAAACATACTCTTAGCAATTCATCGATTCTATGTTAACTAATCAAGTCTACATACTACTAATTAGAATTGTAATGTTAAAACATTTATTTCTTGATACCTCATGTTTAGTACAACTCTTGTAACTAAAAGAAAGAGAAACAAAACTAATTTCATACAATTCACCTTATAAGTGACCACCTATAGCTATTGAGTGAAACTAGGCTCTTATTAGAGAAACAAATGCATAGGAACTATGTTCTGCATTTTGTTGTGTTGTATCAATATAAAGTTATTAGAAATATCTAGAGCATTAATTGCATAGAAAGCGCACTGCTTCTAAAAATAAGAACAAATATCCAGAACAAAATGTTTGAAACAACATGTACTAATTTATGTTTAAGGATAAACTGAGTGCAAATGCATGGAAATTACTTTATATAACTCACAGAATAGCTCGTCTTTTAATTGGAAAAAAATAGACAAAAAAGTTGAAGCATGTATTAAGACGGAATAGGCTAGAGGCAAGAAAGTGACCATATTGCATTATATATGGAGTTAGACTTGAAATTTTGATGACGAATTTTTTATTGACAAATGCACAAAACTTAGCTTCAAATTCCAATTAACCTTCTATAACTTCCATGATATAATAAAAATATAAGCTTAACAATCTGTTGATTCAACTTGGCCAACCTATTTTGTCATCCTCTAATTTGAATGATACAAGAATTTCTTGACAGCTAATGTTTATAAAAATCTTCTGTAAATAAATCGAACAGGAAACAAGAAAATTTTCATATAATTCCCCTTATCAGTCTCCACCATCAGCAATATTTTTGAGGGAAACTAAGCTTTCATTGTAGTGCAAAAAAAAATCTAGAAAATAGGGATTAGTTTGTTGGATTGGGGTATAACTTTCTTGAGCTGCTTCTCCAATGCGTAAGTTGTATAAATGCAGTTCCTCTATAAACTAGTCACAAAAAAATTTCATAATAAAAGGAACTCCTCATTCATTGAGAATCCAGTTGGAAGTAGCGATCCACAACGTCCTACGAATGGTGCGGGTCAAATGTTATATATTTTGTGCCAAGTCTCCTTAACGCAAATTCATGCAGCAACCAAATTTGAAAACATTCATTGTCATCGTAGGATGGTGTCACTCCCCTAATATAAGCAGGTTTTTCATTTAAAAAGTCCAAAGCTTAACAAGGTTTAGGTTCATGACTATCAGGTAATGACATTGTGTCAAATACTTCATTTTTCAAGTCAAATGCAACAAGCATACTATCATGATTGCCAAGTCCCAACCAAAAACATGTTACATTTTTGCTTATTGCATGATTTGAAGCCCAACTAGGTACTTGAAAGGCAAAGTAACATTTTTATGTGTAATTCTCCATGAAAATGATGTCCTTAAGCTGCATACCTCAACACGGTTGACCTTCGAAATTATAGAATGCAAAATGATCCTTACAGCCTTGTAATCATTGCCATTTGCATTAAAATCAAAACCAATAGTAATGTACTGAATAACTTTGTAGCCATTCAGATGCAGGATTCCATAAAGTAACATCTCCAGACCAACGATTGTGCAAACATATTATAACATCACAAGAATCAACGAGATCTACCGTACCACCATCTGTTCTTATAGTTGTATAGAACAGATCGTTAAAATCTATATCAGTGTTGAGTTCGTATTTGTTACCAAAAAACAAACAAAAATCATGTTTCCTTGACTTAGAATAAGAAACAATAATAGCATCCTCTCCACTGTGATGTTGAAGATGATGGTTAATGAACCTGGGGCTTTCAATAAGGGCAAGCCAAGATTTGCATACCCTTTTAAATCTCAACAAGCTTATCACCTGCAACCACAGTAGAATGTCGAATAAGATTTCTTCAAGCATGTTCTTGATGGTTCTAAAACAAATGAATTGCAGACCTGCTAATTACTACAATTATTTACTAATACAATTTTATTCGAAAGACTAAATTAGGAGATGATGAATGTTGATAGTAGTACTCTAGATCAACAGAAGATTTGTGGATTATTCCAATCAGAATTGAATCTAGGTACATAGAATAAAATACTATAATTATTTGATTTATGAAGAAAAAGTTACCTTCAATGAAACCAAAATTAGATCGAGAATCGAGCAACAGAGTGGATTCAAATAAAACACGATTAAAGTATTGCGTAAATAAAGTGAATAATCAGCCTTAAATTATGGAAAACGTTGAATAGTACAAGTTTTGTATGAATGACTAATGGGCAGGAGTTGTTTTTCATATTTATTACATTACTGCCATCAATTTGCTGCAGTACGTGCATACTCTAAACAGAATAATTAGGCAGATGCACTTGTGCGCCTATAAAGATATTCATCAACATTTGATAATTACAATTGTACATTCATAGAAAAAATATAGATTCAATTATTTTTGATGATATTCATGTACAGACAATAATAATTAAATTGTTTAAATAATCAAAGTTCATTTTTGTATATGTTAAGGTGTGAATGCTGAACTCCGCCTAGCTATATGTTTAATATCTTATAAGTAACATCATTAATAGAATGGTTTTTATCCGATTCATAAATAGCATTTTATTCTCTTATAGTATATGCACACATGCACATGATAATCTCACGAAATCATGTATCTACGTGGCAATGTCTTCTTGAACATGTTATCAATACGTACACCTAATTTTTGACCCACTATTTTCATTTTTTACAAATGCATATTTTTTACACCAATGAATTACTATATTTCGCATATTCCATGTATACGATTATTGAACTTTATATCATATTTTGGTTTTGCCTATTGATATTTATGTTTGTTTGAAAACAATATTTCATATGACCACATGTCACTTTTTATACTTAGTTTATTATCTATTTAATATTTTCACATCAGTTTCACTTTTATCCACGGCTCTTACATAGTTGAACGATAATACAATTAATGTACTATAAGAAAATTTGCCTATTACATTTGCCTACAATTCATCAATGGTAGAGCTTACCTATGCGAGTTATCAAAGTCCAATCATCAAGATATTGTCTCAAGTATGCCCCGCCTACACCTTGTTTTTTTCTTTCCATTCTTATAACCTATACGCTCTATTGTGCAAAAAGTTTCTAAACCACCGCATAGGTCTCGCCTTGGCGGTAGGTGAGGCTTTGTGCCAAGCCATCTGCATAGGTCAGCCTAGGCAAGACTTACTACATCATATAAATCATTTAAATTTGTATTTAAACACTTTTCAACACTAATTGAGGCATAGTACGTCGTATAAGCATTTGTATGCCAGTTTCAAACGGTCTTGCTTTGAGAGTTTCTTCCAAGAAAATTCATACACATGATTATAAAATCATGTGCACATGATAGTTGTTGACTTGTAGAACAATAGGTCTACTTATGAATTTTAGATTAATTATATAGGAATTGAATCTAAGTAATAAATTAAAATATTATAGTTATTCAATTCATGAAGAAAAAATTACCAGCCAACAGGGTTGGCGCAGTTGGTTGATGGTCCGGACTGCGTGATCGAAGGTCACGAGTTCGAGCCCCGAAACTTACAACCCTGTAACAAGTACCCGAAGTATGTGTTTGGCAGGCACATACTTCCCTAGAATTTACAAGCGAAGCTTGGTTCTCTAGGTAATTCAAAAAAAAAAATTACCATCAATGAAATTGATATTTAGCTCAAGAACAGAGCAAGTATTGCAAATAAGTATAGAATGACAACCTAATATATAGAAAACAATGTATAGGTAACTAGTTTTGTAAGATTAAGTTTTAGATAAAATTAGTTGTTTGCTTATTTACTATATTATTGTCGTTGGTTTGTCTATTTACTACTATACCGATGCATCCTTATAAATATAATATAATACTTCGGTATATGCACTTTTCTGTACGGATGTTCATGAACATGTGATAATTACAATTGTACATTCATTTAAACAAGATAGATAGATGCATTGGTTTGTAATGATATTCATATGGATACGCACTTGTCTATTAATACATTCACAAACATATGATACTTGTAATTGTACATTTATATCTACAAAACACTTTGGTGGATACACTAGCTATAATGATATTAATGAACATGCAATAATTGTAGTAATTCAAAAAACCCTAAAACAATTTTGTATATGTTAAGTAATGAATGCCAAACTAAAGCAAGTTATATTTAATATCTTGTTACCTACCTAAATGATTTTTTATCAAGTCCACAAATAGTTTTTCATTATCTTGTAATACGTGCATTTAAAATCCCACAAAATACCCGCTATAGTATGTAACGCCCTTCGACCACTTTTCTGCTACACCCGCTAAATCAAGACTTTTAAGCACCATCTTTAGCAACATTAATATAAAAATGTTGATTTGACAAATTCTCTTTTAAAACAAATAAACAAAGTTAGTATAAAGACCTAATTTTAAGGCATAAATGCTTAATATAAGTTAGAAATATATTGTAGACTCTAAATTTGATTGCATAAATCATGATATTCTTCAGTTTTGTTATATGAGATTAAACATTATTTATTTTTTCCTACACAAATTATGTGAAAATGAGAGTAAAATAAACTTTAAATACTTGGTTTTATATTTTAAAAAGTTTTTTGTACCTCTGCTATTTCGGCTTTATCCTCGCTTTATCTTTGCTATATCTTTTTGCACATCGACCGTTATAAAACTGCTAAGTGCTTTAACCACACGGCTTCTGATAAATACACATGATAATCTAACTAAATTGTTTATCCTCAAGTCAATTTCTTTTTAAACACATTATCAACCCATATATTTATCCATTAACAAAAAAGGTTCATGTCCCTATATAAAGCCAATTTTTGAAATGTTGAGTTATTATATTTTACATTTTATACATTTACGATTATTAAACTTTATATTATATTTTTTCCTATTGTACTTAAATTCTTTTGAGAACAATAGTGCTCAAATAATATGCACAACTGTCGAAACTTTTAAATTATATTTTTTTAGTATTTTTTGCAAGTTTCATTCTTGTCCCACTCCGAAAGTCTAGCGACCAAATTGACGTATATTGACAACTAATAAAGTACTTATGTTTTAAAAAATATCTAAATGAATAGGTTAAAAAACCAAAATATAAGAAGTAGTTAATAAAAAAATTGATTATACCAAGATTTTTGTACTAGTTCGAACCCACTTTCTACGTCTAGTCTCAAATCTCCTGTTGTCCATAAAATCTTCTCAAGGATGAAAGTGTGAAAGAAGTGGCATTAACATTGATGAGTGTTACCCCCAATTCTCACTTCAACATTGTCAAAACTAAAAAGAATAGAAAGGAAAAGAGTGAGAGAGAGAGGGAGGGAGAGAGAGAGATGACAGCACTGATAGAGCATTCCGAAAGAGTCAAAGGGATGCTACAACGAAAAACCAAAATGTTACAAGATTTCAAAGAAGTCAAAGGGATGCTTCAGCAATATGTTGGATAAGCAAGGATCTTTCAAAGAGACCGAAAGGTACCTTTCGAAGGCAGTAGATAAAAAGTTTTTCGTGTCTGCGTCAAATCATTCGATATGACTGGTTTGGTCTTCATTTACCTCTATCCGAAGAATATTTGACCAAGGTACCCTTTCGAAAGCAAATATTAGCCTTTCAAATTGATTTAAACCATCCACAGCAATGAAGAAAAATTACATGAATTCAATAAAACATCCTCAAGCACAATAAGATGAGGTTCCACATTAGCCAGAGAGGATACTTTGGAATAGAAATTACTTGTGGCAAAGCTTTCTACGGTGCTTCGACATATTCGGAGCCCAAAAAGTACATGTTTTGACAGCGTCGAAGCTCAACGCCCTTGCTAACTTACATGGAACACTAGTAGCTAATTGAAGAGTGCTTCTATATACATTTTGATGAAGTCGAAGGCAACCAAGCAATATACCTATCGACGAAGTCGAAAGAAAATAAGCAATATAGAAGGAAGCCTAAATTTTAGCGGTAGCGGAAGGTCATCAAGATGAACCTTTTGACAAGGTCGAAAGGTCTTATTCAAAAGTGTAAAGGCAAAAGTAAGAAGGAGAAAGGTTAGGTAAAAAGGCTTTTTGACTGCATTAAAAGGATGCACGTGAAAGGATGGAAGAAGGCCTTTCGATCATGTTGAAAAAGTGAGGGCGAAAGGTTCAACCAGCACCTATAAATAAGGCTCCAAGGGCCTTGTTTGGGGGATCGGGATTCATTCTTCTTATTCTATTACTATCTCAAATTTGAAAAATTTTAAATCCTAATTTCGTATTTGGATTAGGGGATTTTGTCAATCAGTGCATCTTCAATAAAAGAAAGATTATGATAATTTTGATTATGCAACTGTTTTGAGATTATTATTGCATTCGATTGTGATTATCTGGTGTCGACCTAGTCGAAAGGTTACCTTTCAAGTGAGTTGAAACCCCTAACGTACACGTATTTTTAATTTTGAGCTTAATACATTAGATAATACGAGCTCGCCCTTTCGACGAAGTCGAAACCCATACTTTCAGCCCATATCCTTATATCCTTAAGCCTTAGCTTGAAACCACCTGAACCACGTTGAAAGGAGATTTTTAGACAAGATCCTAAACCGATTCAACTAAATCAAAATGCATTGTAAAACGAATTTAAGTATATCAACTCGGTCGAAAGATGTAAGCTATCCCTATCAATTCAAAAGGTGGTTTCACAGGGACTGTTGCATTTTAAGTTCTATTTTGGAGCATGGACAAGTTTTCTTGATAAAATTTCTGGTGCAAGGAGGAGGGCTTGAGGCTTCTATTCCAAAAACTTTCATCGTGGATTAATCACATAGAGTTATTCATTTTGGAAGAAGAAAATTGTAAGAGCGAGGAGTAATAAAAACATCCCTAATGAGGGAGATGCATTGCAATCAACTTTGGAGAATAATATAGTCCCAAACTTCGATTTAGAAAATAATGGAAATTGGATAACCTTCAATCCTAATAAGATTGGAAAACAATGAGATTAAAGTTCAGAATCTACAACAACAAATGATAGCTATGCAAGAACTTCTTAAAGGAGTACCATCTCAAGGATCATTGAAGGTTATGGAAGGAGAAGATGAAGCACAATCTCTAAAAAAGACCAATATGAGAATCAAGAAAGTCAGGACAAGAGAACCTGTAACGACCCAGAAATTTCGATCCCGAAATTTCCTGATAGTCAGTGAAAAGAAGAAAAAGAAAGAAGAAGAAACAGATAACTCAAACTCAGAATCTCACATTCGCAGCGGATAAAATATAATATCACATAAATAATAGTTTTACAAAGGAAACTGTACTTGTCAAGTTACACTTTATTATATCAGAGTTACAACAGCTTTACAGAACAGATAAATCTATCTGTTTCATATACTATAATATATTAACATCAGAAGCTTTCCATACGTTCCTGCTCTCCAGCACGCCTCCTGAGCTCTAGAACGTCCTTACCTGAAAATCTGTAATACTCAGTCTGACCCGAGCATTACATCAAAGTAACACCCGGGTCAGGCTGGAAACCAGCATGAGTAAACTCATCTAACATGGAATACCAAAACATACAACTTATATAAACCCGGGTAACTCAGGGTAACTTGTATCAATTTACAACTTTACAAGTCATTATAGACATTACTTACCTAACACATTAATTTCTAAGTATCATAACTTAGATTAAATGGTCCAATCACTTTAATCATTCCACTTTAGCCTGTTAGTTTTACAAATCAAATTATAAGAATCGAAGTGGTTTCGGGTATTTACTAATACCCGAATCCGGTCTATTCGAATCCAATGTCGTCTTAACCCAAGTTATTCAAGTGATTAAATTCATATATTGCATGTCACTTTTACATAGCAATGACATAGATAATATCACCCATTTATCATTGGTATATCCAATATCATATCAATAGAATGTCATAGCATATCATCCAATAGATATCATTCAATTCAGATATTCTGCAAACAACCATCCATAAACAAGCATTATCAACTCATATCATTATTAATCATCTAATCCTGCTTAATCAACCAATAATTTACTACACCCATTTAATTAATTTATCACTCCTTGATTACCTTACCAATCAATCGATTAATCTCTAATCATAGATTAATTATCAATTAATAACACTCAATTACCAATCTCCTTAATACAATATGTAATTAATCCTTAATTACTTTAAAGTCAATTAATTGACCTCTAATTAACTGAAAATCGACCATCAACTTATTGATCAATAACCTTAATTATTAATCAATATTTCTTAATACAAATTGATTATCCTTAATTATTCTTATAATTAATTAATTTATTCTTAATTAACAAATTAATTATATCTTAATTATTAATTAATAAAACTTAATTATTAATTAACAACTTTAATTACATTTAAGTAATTACCCTTAAATTAAGTAATTAACCATTCTTAATTACTTACATTAATTAATCCAACTTAAGTAATTATCCTTAAACCAGATACACGAATAAACTTTAACTACCATCCTAATTAATTAACTATAATTAGTTATTTTAACTTTAGTTAATTTCATAAATTAATTACTCTATAATCACTTACGTTGATTAATTATCCTTTAATTAATCGCATTCATTAATTATTTATCCCTTACTTAAATTCCTAAATTAAGCGATCCTTTAATTATTCCTAAATTAAGCGATCCTTTAATTAATTACACTAAGTAATTAGTCTTTAGTTACTTTCCTTAAGCAATTAACCTTTGCTTCACCTTTAATTATTTTGCAGATTAATTAGCCTATCCATTTTCATTAATTATCTTTCAAATCCTTATTAAATAAACTTTGAGAAAAATATATCACCATTTATAAACTTAACTCGTTAAGTTTAATTAAAGTTTTAAAATCACCTTATTCCTTTAAATTTTTACCTGAAAATATAAAATTTCCTTACATAATATAAACCTGGATACTTACCAAATCAACCCGAGACTTATCAATCAAATCCCAGAGTTAAACCCACAAGATACCCGAGACACCCACTCTCGTCACTGCTTCGAGTCATACGCGTAACAAAACGAAAATGTCCCGAGCAACACAGCTTCTTCCCAAACTCAAAATAACATCCACAAACTCCATTGCTTGCGTGCACGTGCACAAACAGCTGCTGCCGTTCTAACCCCCTTTTACGATCTCTACCAGTGACCATCGACCAGTACCCACGTTCCGACCACCCAGTTGTGATGATTTCACCGTGTCTCGAAATCGAGCAGTTTCGAGCAAGACAGAAACCATAACATCGTCAGAAACCACCCTATTACCGATGATTCTGACTTTGATAACTTCGGTCAACTTTACCCCTGCTTCGTCACGAACTCCGGCGTCGTTTTCCTTCATCGCGATATCCTCCCATGATCTTATGACGACGAAATCGTCTCAATTTCCCAGTACCACCAAAAAGTACTCCAAACCCTACCTTATTGTCTCCTGACCACAATAGTAAATGGTTAGATCTTCTATTATTTTTCCATAGTTTATCCACCGTTGTACTTCCTTCGAGATCGACCCTGTCGACCAACTCCATGCCAATCGCCAGAATTAGGCCAAAATACAAATTTCGATCAACCCCTAAAATCTCAACAATCACCAACCTAGAAATCATGATTGTTCCTCCTATGATCATTGTTTACAAATTAGAATTAGATTATAGGATCAAAACAAGAATTCCAAATCATGGAATCCGAACTTATATTGGAATCAGACCTGCAAATTCACCATTTTGAAGTACATAGTACATACCCAAATATTTATCTGAAACTATCCTTTTCAAATTTAATTTATAATGTTACAATCATTTTCTATTTAAAGATCACATCTTAAATTTATATGTATAGGTCGATATAAATTTTTATATTGTTGTTCCAATTTCTGAAAACAGCAGTCGCAACAAGTTTACACACAGTCTTGTATAATCTGTATTTCCATTGAAATCAGGTAAAATCATCCATATATATTTAGACATATACATACATACAATATATAAAACAATAATGCAACAAATTTATCACACATTTCTTCAGATATTTATTACATGTAGCAGATCTTAAACAGATTAAACCATTTGTTTACTCACAGATTTTGGAATGAGGACAGAGACTCCATTTTGAAAACTTTTGATACTTGAACTCTGTTCAAAAACCTGACATGCTGAAATGCTTTAGCTTTAGAATTGAGTTGCTTGCTATGTTGAAAAATGCAGTTGCCAGAGTTAAAGCTTTGTACTTGATTTGAAGATGTATGTGCATGCAGAAGATACTTCCAAAGATTTTAAAAACTTAACTCATCTTATTTAAATTTAAATAACTAAATTATGCTTAAATAAATCATCTTTTGTTTGATACACAAGCTTATCAGCGATTAGTCTTTGGAAAATTTGAATTTTTTTTGATTAAATTTTATTCTGTAAATTTTAAAACAGAGATGATCAAATCAGGCCAACATGCACAATTCAACACAACGTAAATTCAAAGATTTTGCTTATATATACACATAAATATATATATACATGCAATGCAAACATCACCACAAAAATACGCATGCAACATCATTTATTTCCTTAAGTCTTTTAAATAAGTGCTTACTTATTTAATGTTTAAACAAAGCAAAAGTTTTGCAAATCTGTGACAAAATAGAAGTCTGTATCTATATGGACAGTCATATATGTTCTAATCATTTGCATATTTTCGACATGCACTCACAATCTTGCAAAGTTATTTCAATATTCTAATCTCAATTATTAACTTCAAACATTAAAGGTGTAGCAGTTTACTCACCTGCTTTGCACAGAGGAGGCTGTTATTTTTTTTTCTCTTGATTTTGATCTTAATTTTGCTTGCAAATTCGAATCTGAACTGATCCTTGTTGCTTGAGTTGATTTCGATATGCTTCCTCCTAGTCCTTGCTTTTGTTTTAGATTGTAGAAGATTGCCTTTAGTTTTCTTGCTTATCTTCGTCTTGCTTCAGATCTAACTTCTTTCTTTATTTTCCAGATTTTACAATTTATGTCTTCTTCTTTGTTTCAAATTTTTTTTTCATTTCCTATTTTTTTTTTAAGATTTGTATTCTATTTTGTTCAAGAGAATAAAGAAATTCTTAATTGAAAATAAAACTCTACTTTTTATTTCACAATTAAAATTTTAAACTTAATGAATCAAGAGAATGACACTTGTCATTTTAATGCTCTAATGATCTTACACATATGCACCTAAGTTACAAATGCTCTTTTGCTTACATTAAAAATTTACAAGTGGTATTTAATGTTTTATTAATAATTACAAATGTTACTTTCTTATTTATAAATTTATTTGAGTTATGAATGAGTAATTAGGTAATATTCACATGAATATAATGTGTATTTATTTTATATAAATAAGCTTTAGATTTTTGTAAATATACATATGAATTTAGATAAACATTTAATTATACTTAACTTATGTTTTTTTTTCAAATTAATATAACATATATTTAAGATATACTTCCCTTTTAAATTTCAAATTCAAATCCAATCCTTTAAATTCCATTAAAAAAAATCCAATTCAAGATCAAGTCAAAAGAAATACATATATTTAACACTATTTATCTAAAAAATAACACATAAATATTTATGATTAGATTCATTTGTTAAATTTACAACTCCGTATTTCTATTAATTAACCCAATTAATATTAATTACAGATACTCCAAAATCCGGGTTATTACATTCCTCCCCCCTTTGAATCTTTTCGTCCTCGAAAAGGAACGAAAATGCTTACTTTTTAGAAAAATTATTCTTTGAAGCATTTTTAAAATCTACATAATATTATAAAATGGTTTTATCAAAATACTTTTTATAACTCGATGTTTTAACAGTCCATCCTTGTTCTTACAGAAATTCGGTCATACGTTGATCAGCGTACGACTGAAAATCTATAAGTACTTAGTAGACCCGTTTTCAACACCCAGTGAAAATACTTGGAAAATAATTTTATTGAAAATATAGAAAACATTTTGAAAATGGAGGAAATGTCTTTCGTGAGAATGCTCTGGAAAACATCACCCCCATCCATGGTCACAGTTACATTCCAGGGTTACGTTGCCATCGCAGCAAAAGTCCATGTAACTGCAGGCTCTCCGTGGCCTCTTGATTACGCCATGGAACCCACACAACAGATCACAGTTACATCCAGGGTTACGTTGCCGTCACAGCAAAAGTACATGTAACTGCAGGCTCTCAGCGGCCTCTGATTTTCGCTGTTGAAATGAAACTTCTCCACTCCTACATAGGTCGCAGTCTACCGATATAAAATCAAACGCAGACTATTGGCTCTCAGCGGCACACACAACTCTCGCTATGTTATACCATAGGTCGTAGTTACATCCTGGGTTAAGTTGCCATCGCAGCAAAAGTCTATGTAACTGTTGGCTCTCAGCGGCACACGCGACTTACGCTATGGTATACTCAACTCATAATCCTCAGGAACTAGTTTTGTCCGGACTCCTCACAGGATCAACTTTAGAACCCCCCCGGGGCTCAAGGCAGCACCACCCGGTGGTACTCCTGAGAAGTACATTTCAAGGGAGCACCTTTTTCCCCAGAGCTATCATCAAAACATTTTATACTATACATATATAGTATCTTCAAATCATACACCTAGTATGATCTTATACAAAGCTCTTTTATACCAAATCGATGATTCTCAAACAAGGCTTTCCAAATTCGATATTGATTTTACCCAAAAATCAAAAGCCTTTCCAAATCCAAAGGTTCCTAAAACCCTTTTCCAAAATCCCCGTATGATCCTTTATATATATAGATATATCCTTGATAAAAATCTTTGGATCATTTTAAACTTGTATAAAATCCTTTTATACTTCAAACATTTCCAAAAACCCTTTTCTTCTGGCAAAAGATTCATCAAGGGGAGTTTCATTTAATAAAACAAAGACATTTATTATGTTTACTCAAAATCAAATATTCAAATTTGATTACCCTTTACAAAACCACTTACCATATCACTTACTTCCATAAACAAAATTTCAACCATAGAAATATCCAATTTCCACTTTACTTCATCATATATTTCACAAAATATATTTTTCATTTCAAAAACCATTTCACATTTCCTATCCACAAATTCCCAGTATCAATTTTATTCAAATCCGTACGATGTACACATATCATCCGTAAGCTATACCAATCTGATCGCTCACTCGATCACACAATTTCACTTCCGAACTATTATCGTCCACCCAACTTCCTAGTGCGGACACAGATCTGGTTTTCTTGATCAGAAACCGTCATTCTCCTTGCATAGTCTAACTATGATAGAGAATATCCAGAACCAATCAACAACCCATATCCAAGTTCGCCTTCAAAAATCGAGTGGAAAATTCCAACTCGGATCGACATAACTATCTCGAAATTCTGTGCTCGAATCTGGATCAAATCACTATGCGAATAGAATAACATACGTACACCCTACGTATTTATCCCTATTGGTTATTAGCCAAATCAATTCCATTTCTATTCACATTCACTTTGATTTTCATACACTTACTCACATTTGCTTCAATCCATATGGATTATCACCTCTATTCATACCTCGATTGGGCATTTAACCAATAACAGTTTGAACTCCGACCAGTTTATTTAGAAAATAGCTTGAAAAATTTTAAAATAAATATGTAGTTGGGAAAATAATTACTAGTTTGTAAAATAGCTGTAAAATAATCCAGTAATTGTAAAATAATTGGAAAATTATAAAATAGTAATTAGTAGTTGAAAATAGTAATTAGTTTATAGAATAGTTAGAAAATTGTTAAACAGTTTCAAAGATAATTGTAAAACAAGTATAAGATAGTTTAGCTTTTAAAAGAAGGTTGTTTATATAATAAATAGCTTGGAAAAATAGGTTTATATTAAAAATAGTTCAGAGTCAAACAGCTTACTTCCCAATCTCCATTCTCATCAATTCAATTTAAATTTCCACTTCCATTTAAATTGACCCAGTTCCAATTTTCAAAAATTTCAATTTCCATTGAAATTGATTCAACCCCAAATCAAATTGAATTAACCTCAGTTTCTTTTCAAAATTAACTTTATTCAACCTTGATCTCAGATTTTTCTAATTCAGATAAATTTCAATTGAACTAGTTCCAATTTCAATTCATTTCAACTCTAGTTTGAATTAATCCCAATTTTCAAACTCCATTTCCAAATCAAGTTGAATTATTCTTGATTTCCTCCCAAATTAAATTCAAATTCCATTTGAATTTTATACTATTCAACATTAATTATAATTCCAAATTATCCCAATAAATTTTGACTAATTTCAAATTGAATCCACTTCAATTTCAAATCGTCACAAATTAATCCAATCCAAATTTTCCATTTGAATCTTATACTCATACATCTTCAATCACAATTTCAATTACTTCAAATCAAATTCAATTTGAACTAATTCAAATTTCAAATTTAAACCATCTCTCATTCATTTAAACAATTCAAATTCACAACTTAAAGATTTTTAACAATAATAGGATGATATTATCTAATTTATTTTAAAACATCCATTCATTTTAAATTTCTAGATCTCAAACCCAATTTGAGATCACTCAAACTCTCAATTACAATCAACCATTTAACTTCCTAAGTTAAATCTTAATTTCATCGTAAAATTTACAAATTAGGTTGAACATCCCAACATATTAAACTTTTCCCAAGTTAACTCAATTCACTTAATCCAGTCAACCTTACCTAGTTTGAACTTCCATTTCAAATTTTGAACTTCTCATAAATAATCTTCCCACTTATTAAGTTCAAAAACTTAGCATTTCGGGCATCACATCTTATACCACATTCAAAACTCAACATTTAGAGTTTATTTGAAACCATATTTAATATTATGTATATCCACATATATACATATTAACTTCTTTTACACACCAAGTTTTACTTTAAATTTTAAACCACCTTTGGTTTTTAATTCAAACCAAATTTCTTTTAAATTTTCAAACAACTCTTGTTTGAAATAGAACCATTCCATTCAAATGCATTAAATAATATTATTTATTATTTCTCTAGATTAATTACATCATTAATTAATTCCAGTTAATCGCATTCGGCAATTAACTTATTTCTTAATTTCCTTCATTAAGTAATTGTCCATTAAATTACTTATCTCCGGTTACTTCATTAAGTAACTCCCTCTTTATTTATCATTTCCAATTATAATTATCTTATTCTAAAACTCTTTTCCAATTCAAGATTTCAATTTTAGTTTGAATCCATTTCAAACTTATCTTTTATTTAATTTCAATTTGGTTGTAACTCTATTACCACTTAATTCTTACTATTAATTTAATAAAAACTACGACCAATTTCCTTTATATAATAGACTATTTATTTCTTATATAAGATTCATTTACTTTTGAAATCATTTAAAAACCTTTATATAAGAAAATAACATGTACGCTCTCTCATATATATATATACACTCAACTCATTCTAGGGTACCACTTACCCTATCCTTAATGAGTAATCCCACCAAAGCCAAGGTTCTCGCTTAACCTTCAGCTCTGATACCAAATGCAATGACCCAGAAATTTTGATCCCGAAATTTCCAGATAGTTAGTGAAAAGAAGAAGAAACAGATAATTCAAACTCAGAATCTCACTTCACAGCGGATAAAATATAATATCACATAAATAATAGTTATACAAAGGAAACTGCACTTGTCAAGTTACACTTTATTATATCAGAGTTACAACAGCTTTACAGAACAGATAAATCTATCTGTTTCAGACACTATAATATATTAACATCAGAAGCTTTCCATACGTTCCTTCTCTCCAGCACGCCTCCTGAGCTCCAGAACGTCCTTACCTGAAAATTTGTAATACTCGGTCTGACCCGAGCATTACATCAAAGTAACACCTGGGTCAGGCTGGAAACCAGCGTGAGTAAACTCATCTAACATGGAATACCAAAACATACAACTTACATAAACCCGGGTAACTCAGGGTAACTTGTATCAATTTACAACTTTACAAGCATTATAGACATTACTTACCTAACACATCAATTTCTAAGTATCATAACTTAGATTAAATGGTCCAATCATTTTAATCATTCCACTTCAGCCTGTTAGTTTCACAAATCAAATTATAAGAATCGAAGTGGTTTCGGGTATTTACTATTACCCGAATCCTGTCTATTCGAATCCAATGTCGTCTTAACCCAAGTTATTCAAGTGATTAAATTCATATATTGTATGTCACTTTTACATAGCAATAACATAGATAATATCACCCATTTATCATTGGTATATCCAATATCATATCAATAGAATGTCATAGCATATCATCCAATAGATATCATTCAATTCAGATATTCTGCAAACAACCATCCATAAACAAGCATTATCAACTCATATACTAATTAATCATCTAATCCTGCTTAATCAACCAATAATTTACTACACCCATTTAATTAATTTATCACTCCTTGATTACCTTTCCAATCAATCGATTAATCTCTAATCATCGATTAATTATCAATTAATAACACTCAATTACCAATCTCCTTAATACAATGTAATCAATCCTTAATTACTTTAAAATCAATTAATTGACCTCTAATTAACTGAAAAATCGACCATCAACTCATTGATCAATAACCTTAATTATTAATCAATATTTCTTAATACAAATTGATTATCCTAATTATTCTTATAATTAATTAATTTATTTTTAATTAACACATTAATTATATCTTAATTATTAATTAATAAAACTTATTTATTAATTAACAACTTTAATTACATTTAAGTAATTACCCTTAAATTAAGTAATTAACCATTCTTAATTACTTACATTAATTAATCCAACTTAAGTAATTATCCTTAAAGCAGATACACGAATAACCTTTAACTACCATCCTAATTAATTAACTATAATTAGTTATTTTAACTTTAGTTAATTGCATAAATTAATTACTCTATAATCACTTACGCTGATTAATTATCCTTTAATTAATCGCATTCGTTAATTATTTATCCCTTACTTAAATTCCTAAATTAAGCGATCCTTTAATTAATTACACTAAGTAATTAGTCTTTAGTTACTTTCCTTAAGCAGTTTACCTTTTCTTCACCTTTAATTATTTCACAGATTAATTAGCCTATCCATTTTCATTAATTATCTTTCAAATCCTTATTAAATAAACTTTGAGAAAAATATATCACCATTTATAAACTTAACTCGTTAAGTTTAATTAAAGTTTTAAAATCACCTCATTCCTTTAAATTTTTACCTGAAAATATAAATTTCCCTTACATAATACAAACCCGGATACTTACCAAATCAACCCGAGACTTATCAATCAAATCCCCGAGTTAAACCCACAAGATACACGAGACACCCACTCTCGTCACTGCTTCGAGTCATACGCGTAACAAAACGAAATTAACCTGAGCAACACAGCTTCTTCCCAAACTCAAAATAACATCCACAAACTCCATTGCTCGCGTGCACGTGCACAAACAGCTGCTGCCGTTCTAACCCCCTCTAACGATCTCTACTAGTGACCATCGACCAGTACCCACGTTCCGACCACCCAGTTGTGATGATTTCACCGTGTCTCGAAATCGAGCAATTTCGAGTAAGACAGAAACCATAACATCGTCAGAAACCACCCTATTACCGATGATCCTGACTTCGATAACTTCAGGTCAACTTTACCCCTGCTTCGTCTCGAACACCGGCGTCGTTTTCCTTCATCGCGATATCCTACGATGATCTTATGACGCCGAAATCTTCTTAATTTCCCAGTACCACCAAAAATTACTCCAAACCCTACCTTATTGTCTCCTGACCACAATAGTAAATGATTAAATCGTCTATTATATTTCCATAGATTATCCACCGTTGTACTTCCTTCGAGATCGACCCTGTCGACCAACTCCATGCCAATCGCCAGAATTAGGCCAAAATACAAATTTCGATCAACCTCTAAAATCTCAACAATCACCAACCTAGAAATCATGATTGTTCCTCCTAGAATCATTGTTTACAAATTAGAATTAGATTCTAGGATCAAAACAAGAATTCCAAATCATGGAATTCGAACTTATATTGGAATCAAACCTGCAAATTCACCATTTTGAAGTACATAGTACATACCCAAATATTTATCTGAAACTATCCTCTTCAAATTTAATTTATAATGTTACAATCATTTTATATTTAAAGATCCCATCTTAAATTTACATGTATAGGTCGATATAAATTTTTATATTGTTGTTCCAATTTTTGGAAACAACAGTGGCAACAAATTTACACACAGTCTTGTATAATCTGTATTTCCACTGAAATCAGGTAAAATTATCCATATATATTCAGACATACACATACATACAATATATAAAACAATCATGCAACAAATTTATCACACATTTCTCCAGATATTTATTGCATGTAGCAGATCTTAAACAGATTAAACCATTTGTTTACTCACATATTTTGGAATGAGGACAGAGACTGCATTTTGAAAACTTTTTGATACTTGAACTCTGTTTAAAAAACTGACATGCTGAAATGCTTTTGCTTTAGAATTGAGTTGCTTGCTATGTTGAAAAATGCAGTTGCCAGAGTTAAAGCTTTGTACTTGATTTGAAGATGTATGTGCATGCAGAAGATACTTCCAGAGATTTTAAAAACTTAACTCATCTTATTTAAATTTAAATAACTAAATTATGCTTAAATAAATCATCTTTGTTTGAAACACAAGCTCATCAGCGATTAGTCTTTGGAAAATTTGATTTTTTTTTGATTAAATTTTATTCTGTTAATTTTAAAACAGAGATAATCAAATCAAGCCAACATGCACAATTCAACACAACATAAATTCAAAGATTTTGCTTATATATATATATATACATAAATATATATACATGCAATACAAACATCATCACAAAAATACGCATGCAACATCATTTATTTCCTTAAGTCTTTTAAATAAGTGTTTACTTATTTAATGTTTGAACAGAGGAAAAGTTTTGCAAATCTGTAACTAAATAGAAGTCTGTATCTATATGGACAATCATATATGTTCTAATCATCTGCATATTTTCGACATGCACTCACAATCTTGCAAAGTTATTTCAATATTCTATCTCAATTATTAACTTCAAACATTAAACGTGTAGCAGTTTACTCACCTGCTTTGCATAGAGGGGGTAGTTTTTTTTCTTTTTCTTGATTTTGATCTGAATTTTGCTTGCAAATTCGAATCTGAACTGATCCTTGTTGCTTGAGTTGATTTTGATATGCTTGCTCCTAGTCCTTGCTTTTGTTTCAGATTGTAGAAGATTGCCTTCAATTTTCTTGCTTATCTTCATCTTGCTTCAGATCTAACTTCTTTCTTTATTTTCCAGATTTTACAATTTATGTCTTCTTCTTTGTTTCAGATTTTTTTTTCATTTCCTGTTTTCTCTTTTTTTTAAGATTTGTATTCTATTTTGTTCAAGAGAATAAAGAAATTCTTAATTGAAAATAAAACTCTACTTTTTATTTCACAATTAAAATTTTAAACTTAATGAATCAAGAGAATGACACTTGTCACTTTAATGCTCTAATGATATTACACATATGCACCCAAGTTACAAATGCCCTTTTACTTACATTAAAAATTTACAAGTGGTATTTAATGTTTTATTAATAATTACAAATGTTACTTTCTTATTTATAAATTTATTTGAGTTATGAATAAGTAATTAGGTAATATTCACATGAATATAATGTGTATTTATTTTATTTATATAAGCTTTAGATTTTTGTAAATATACATATGAAATTAGATAAACATTTATTTATACTTAACTTATGTTTTTTTTCAAATTGATATAACATATATTTAAGATATACTTCCCTTTTAAATTTCAAATTCAAATCCAATCCTTTAAATTCCACTAAAAAAAATCCAATTCAATATCAATTCAAAAGAAATACATATATTTAACACTATTTATCTAAAAAATAACACATAAATATTTATGATTAGATTCATTTGTTAAATTTACAACTCCGTGTTTCTATTAATTAACCCAATTAATATTAATTACAGATACTCCAAAATCCGGGTTATTACAGAACCATTGACCAATCAAATAGGTTAACCTTGGAAGATAGTGAAGATCACCACACCAACATTCTCAACCAAAACACTAGGAATATCATAGAGGATGTACTCCATAAAATAGAGAAATATGCTATCCTGTAAAAGACTCCTTATTTAGAAGAAATAATGGCAGTTAGTATTCCTTCTCACATTCAAATTCCCCTAATAAAGTATGATGGAACTACTGATTCAGATGATCATCTTGTAGATTTTAAAAGCTAGATGGACCTATATAACGCTCCTGGGCCAGTTCCTTGTAAACACTTCACCATCACTTTTCTGAGAGCTGCTATCAAATGGTATAGGCATTATCATAAAGGAACTATCCATTCCTGGGAACAATTCTCCTATGAATTCATAGCACAATTTCACATTTGTAAAGACCTAGTTTAGATTCTTACATATTAGTTGACATCAAACAAAGGACAAAGGAATTTCTTCGTGAGTACATTAAGAGATTCAACAAGGAAGCGTTGAAGGCCGAAAATGCAACCATGGAGAAAAATTGATGGTAGTTCACTCAGAGCTTATCAAACAAACTCCTTTTGGAAGGAACTTCATATTCGTGGGTGTAAGGATCTACAACGTTTCTATCTCCAAGTTGAAAAGTTTATTCAAATGGACGAAGTGCATCAAGCTATGAAAGAATTTCATCAAATGTGGAGAAGGAAAATCCAACTTAAGGTATCTCGACATAAGACCAGGGAGAAGTAAAAACCAGAAGGGTGGTCGAAGAGAGATTTTCGAATCCAATTATGTAGTCCTAGACAAGCCCCTCTCCCACATATTAACCATGAAGGAAACAAACCCTTCGAAACCACTTTCGAGTGAGTCGAAAGGGATCATTATACCTAAAAGGGAAACCCTTTCAAAGGTATAGATTCTATGATCATCGAGATGATTCCATCGAAATCGCTGATATGTTTCAAAGAATTCAAGCACCTTTCGAAGGAGTCCTCTTAAGGGACATGACTTCAATGATCACTTAGTGAACCTCTTCGCAACCCCTTTCGAATGAGTCAAGAGGGCTTTATGCCTTCAAAGGGGCTCGAAATACAACACATACAATAAATTAGATGTAGATTCAACTTGCTGTGGAATTTTATCTTAGATAAAGGATTTAGGTCTCATTGACTTGACAATGTTGTATATCATCACCACATCAACTTAGTATTATTTTGGTTCTAGACATTATGATAATATGTTTCTGAATCAAAATATCCAAGTGTACTCCATAACATTTCAAATGTCAAATAGGGGTTAAGAAAATAAGTGAGTATCATATGCAATTGGTCATTAGCTAAGCTAATGGACGAAATGATCTTACTCACATTCCAAATCAATATTAGATCCATGCATCCTCTCATTTTTATTTATCTAAATTGGATTACAAGTAAGAGAATTTTTCCCATCTTGGTATAATTTACAAGAACTTAACTTTATTAGGAAGTGAGAAATAAATTCAAGAAACTAAAATTCCGTCCTTAACTTGGACCCTTAGGATCATATTTATAGATACGAATTGACGCTTTTGTAACCATCCTTTCGAAGCTATCGAATGGACTTTCTCCCACCCTTTCACACTCATACTTTTGCCTTTGACCTTCCAATTCCTTAGCTTCAAAGGTGGATATCTAGGTCTCTTGTTATGCTTTGATTAGCCCTTTTGCCTCCATCAAAAGTGCATTAACAATGGATATTGTTCTGACATTCCCCAATATTGCTTTCGTGTATTTCAAGATCCTTTCGACACCTTCGAAAGGTATGCCTCTTTTACTAGCGAAAGTGATCAAGATTCCATATCGCGTTGTTTGGATGTAAGTAGAAGCACTCCTAATTCCTTCTTCTGTTTATAAACCTCTCCTTAGTTGCTTTGATCTGGTGCTAATCATGATGAGTGATTATTTGAGAGATTGATGTAATCTTTCATATGGTTTCGAAAGGACAAGTAGGTGATGAAAGGATCATTGCAAAAGGTCACTTGGTCTCATATGAAGTTCTCTTTATGTGGCTTATCTTTGCTTTCGAATGGTACACCTCGGTGATATGTCCCTATATAGAGGATTAATAGTGGCAAAACCAACTATGTTGATATGAACAAAGTTTTGTGTTATTGACGAATAAATAATATTGAGCATAAAATAGGTTATGGTTACC
Source organism: Allium cepa (assembly GCA_030765085.1). NCBI lineage: Eukaryota > Viridiplantae > Streptophyta > Magnoliopsida > Asparagales > Amaryllidaceae > Allium > Allium cepa. Next base: position 455,943,628 of record CM060942.1, read on the forward strand.
AGTAAAATATGAGATTAGTATGATGCACAACTTATCTCTGTATTTCCATTTTCGTGGATGTTCAAATCCCATCCATGCTGACCATATGGCAATAGTAGTGGATATTGCAATGAGTCGTAAAAACCTACAGTATCTGAAATCCTTTGTAGATTTCCACTTCTTATCGCAACAACGATATCTCGGCCTTTGCAAATTATCTGGTTCATCTCCAATTATCATACCTACTACTTAGGATGCAGTTGGCAACTCGTGAAGATGTCGATCTACTGTAATTTCTTTAATTATGATTGTACAGTTTTGCATACGGTTGTTGCCCCAACCGTCGAAGTATTGAGACATATGGTTAATGATTATCTAAAATTTCTTTAAAAATCAAAATTATCAAGTCTCATTGCATCACTATCTTGAAGTCTGTTTTCAATCTCATGGTCGGTGTCATATATGTACGGTTGCAATTATCTTGATCTACTTCCACCCAAGGGTAAAATACTTCCAATACTATGATATATTGAACCTTGCACACAATATGTGTAAACTCCTTCTCTAGCATTAGCTAGGTTATTGTCAATTGATGCATCGATAGACGTGAAAGGAAATGCATTATTATAGTATCAGATGTTTGTTCGAAAATGAGTACCTTTTTCATCTTGATCTTGGAATAAGCTTTGCAACCGCTGTGGTGTTGTGGTAGGTCGATAAATGTCAATAGAACCACGAGAGCAACAGTTCTGTAAGCTTTCGTGGAAAATATTTTGGTAGTGCAGAAATGATAGTAAGTGGGTTGCGGTAGTTGATGTTTCTGATTGTGCATGCGTATGATAAAATTTCAAACGTAGTTATGACTACTTGGTATTGCAGTTCGAGGTATCATATCCCCCACATGCCGTGTTGCCGAAGATCCTAAAAAATTAGGTTTATAGTAAGAACATCTGTTACAGAATAGCAAGTGCAACATTGAAAGAATAGTAATAGAGCATTTAAATATAATGATCCATATTTTTGGGTCATCGAATTTGAATATTTAATTTATTTAAATACTTGGATTTGAATTTAAATTATAACAAAATTTACTTTTGGAATTTAGAATTGATTTTTGATGACAGTTTTTTAATTAATATTGTAGAATTTTTTCATAATTTTTAATTTGGAAAATAAAAATAATTTAGTTTGGTGTGTTTTACGTCAAACGTCGGTTCTTTTGAAATTTTATAGAATAAGTTAAATTGTCCGTATTATTGCTATTTTGAGATTGTGTAACGATTTTGTGCACGAACATATTTTATTACCCTCGTGCGTCAAAGAGTACATCTTCGTTTCAACCAAATTATTTGATTCCACAGAAATGTCATATTCAAATTTTCACTCGTTTCCTAAAAAACTTACCCTTACCCATCGTAGGTAGTAAAATATTGTTAACTACTAATATGCTTTGCTCGGAGAATTAACCATGAATTAGTGTAGGAAACATCGAAATCATAAATCAAGTAATACGCTACTAATATCCACTGTACAGTCTATATCCACACGTAGTTTTTGTCAACATATTGGATCATTATAGCATGATTCTACAGGTAAATATACAAAAACACTGTAACATTTGAAACTAAATGGCGTCTGGGGTGAGATAGAGAAAAAACCTTGTATAAATTCAAATATTCGTAACTTGGGTCCGAAGTGCAAAAGCACTTAATTCTATTTAAAACCCGAGTTTGTATCAGCAAAACTTGGTATATTCTAAATAATGCAAATATGGTGTAGTGAAAGTTTAAATACATATATAAAGTTTAAATATATATATATATATATATATATATATATATATATATATATACACACACTGAAATCAATAAACATAATAATTTAAATACATATATAAAATTTGTATACACACCTGTTATAAATGCATAAACTGTAACATATACCATATATAAAACAAACATGCTCCAACCAGTTTACAAGATAATAGTATATGTATTCGGCTTCTGACAAAATCTATATAACAACATACAAAGCTTTATATATATCTCATATATAATATATATACAAACAACAGTATAAACATAATTTATATAGAATATATAAACCTTATGTAAACATATCACTATAAAAATATAAACTAATGTAACTATATGTTTACAACTAACATAAACTTGTACAAAACATGCATATAAATATATATCAATAAACATATAATCATACCTTTATATAAAAAGAGGTAAATGGATGTCATCAGGGACGAGGAGCATGGCTGAGGTGAAAACTGGCACTGGTCGATGAGCTGGAGAGGGATGGAGGAGAGTGACCTTCGATTGCTCCGGTGGAGGAAGGCAGAAGCTTGAGTTGCTGTGAGGTGTGGTTCGATTGTGAGGAGAAAGAGAGGGAGGGAAACGTCTGTTGCTCGGTTTGGGTTATGGAAATTTGGAGGAACGTTATGGGCTGTCGACTGATGGGGAGGTAGCTTGCTGCTGCCATGGCCGAGGCTAGGAGGTGATTACAAGCATGGGAGAGGGAGAAGCAGATCGAAGGAGGAGGGGAGATGCGAATAAGCATGGCCGACAAGTGAATGAATAAAGCATGCTTCAGTGAGAATTTCAATATATAAGGTTTGCTTTGATTTGCAATATACCTAAAAATTGTTCACTTTTTCAAAAGCAACGAATGGATTTAAAATGGATATCCCCAAAATAAAACTAGTATAACCGCACAACGGTGGAGAAACCGACCGTTCGATTGTATAACTTTGATAAGAAATATACATTTAAATTTTTTGTTAATATTACTTAAACATTAAGTGATAATATGTTGGAAAAGAATAAATTGAGATTTGAATCTGAAAATATGAATTTCAAATTTAAATATTAATCAAAGCATTTAAAATTATCCATTTAAAATTGAAATTTTAGAATTTGAAAATCATAATAGATTTGAATTTGGAATCTTTGATGCGCGAAGTAAAAGGAGTAAGTTTAGAAAAACCGCGATGAGACAATATCCATGTTTTATTGGCTTCAGAAAAATTGGTTTTGCCCAGTGACAGTATGCAAACCTCCCTAACGGTCGGTTTGATGAAACATTGGGATAGCCAAACATCCAAACCGATTTTCGAGGATATAAAAAGGCAAATGACTGATTGATTTCAACATTTAAGTAGATGAAAGGACAATCAAAAGGTTTAAAATGGGAACCGATACAAAATCGTTTTCTTGATTTCATGGTGTAACATACCCTGAAATACAGAAGTGAATAAGCTGTCGAGATCAGGACAAGAAGACGATCAAAACGGTATACAGATATCAGTGATACGACTGAACTATCAAAAGTCGATATTCGGTACCGAAAATGCTGCTAATTTACCAGAAATTAGATAAACGGGGCAATATCAGTCTAAATTTGAAGAAACGAAATATAACGTTTCACCCAGAAGAATATTTACAAATTTATTGTGAAAAAAATATTTAGGTTTGAAAAACATTTTATTATCATCAAATATTAACTAATTGAACCTTAAATAAAATTTCACAATAAAATAAAATTCAAAATTATCTGATGAGAAATTTCCATTTTCTATGATGTATTCCAATAGTAAATTTTTATTTGAAAATTAATTTTTTATTTCAAAATTCAAATATTTAAAATTTCTAAAAAATTCAGTTAAATATATTATTAAAACAAATAAAATTTTACGGGTCGTTACATCTATTGATAAATAATTTTTTTGAAGGTCGACCTTTTTTATCGCTATTAGCCTCGATTAAAACTAATCCTTATAGTAGCTGGTTTTTTCATGCTGTATAAACGAAAAATCGCCGATTAACACCAAAATCTCTATGTAACAATAAAGAAACAATTCATAACTTTTAAACCATACCATAACTTACAGCAAGAAACACTACAACAAAACAATCATTTTACAACTTTTAATTTACAACTGACACAAACCGACAGTTGTTGTAGTTTATTTTTAACAATTGTTTATTTCTAACAGTTGTAACAAAGGTATTTTTGACAACTTTATTTGTACAGCAGTTGCAATATACGTCTATAACAACTGCTTTTTATGTGACAGTTGTAAATACTCAATTATAATAGCCGTCCGTTCCAGTTGTCTTTTGAATAGATACAATTTCCCTTTCCACCTCATCAAAATTTTCACGTTTCCTACCTTCATTTTTCTTGTCCGCTCAATTTACTCACTCGATACACTAAAACTCACCGTCGAAATTTCATACACCTAAACCCTAACCCCATCCTATTTACCTCACCGCTCTTGCCATATTCCACGAAGCTAAACCCGCTCGCCGCCCTATCCATCCACGAAGCCACACCGCCCGCTCGCTGTCGTTGCCATCGACTAAACCCACGAACCCTAACCGCGATCTTCTCTGCCATCTGCTTGTCGTTGCCGCTGATATAGGTATGGTTTCTTACTTCATATTTATTGTTATTATTTATATCTATTTATTAGTATGCAGCAGATCATTGCTGGCTGAGTTCTGTTTTGATTGTTTCACTACTTTTTTTTAGCTATTTTACTGCTGTGAGGAAGCTAGGAACATTTCTCTATTGATTGGGTTTCATTTGGCAGTAAGTTATGTTTGATTTAATTCTTGATTTGTTTTTCTTGGATGGATTCTTGTTGCTAAAACTTTTATTCTATGTGGTAATTTTAATGTACTGTTAGTGTATATCTTCACGCAATGAAAAGGAAAATATAAGAAGCTTTTTTATGATTATTAAGAACTAAAGAAGTTTGCTGCGATCAATAGTCGTATGCAAATCGGGGTAAAAATTGAAGGTGCTTACTATTACTTAATTGCAGAGATATTTTTTACTATTAGCTGCATTCAACTTTTACTTTTATAAATCCTTTAAATTATAGTAGTTTTGGGCTATCTAATTAGGCTGTGCATGATGATAGTTCAGTGTAATGTTGGATATGGAAAACTCAGCGCTTCCATTGTCAAACATGCCAAATATTTGATAATGTTTAATCAGGTGGTTAAAAGTTTAATTGTCCATCATCAATAAACTAGAACAAAACAATACAAAGTTCTGTTCTCAAGTTTAAATAATTCACAGAGTTGAGTTGCTAGAACATTGCTTCCACTTTGCAGGCTTCTCTTTACCCTGGAAATAATAATTTAATAATGGTGTTTACAAATATGGCAATATGAGAAGAACATAATGAATATTTATACATAAAGTTCTTTAACTTGTGTTTGCTCCAACTGTAAAATAGGAATGGGGACTAGGGCAGAGGAGCAGCCCCCTTCACTTCCTTCTTCATTTCTAATCCTTTCAATCCCTCTGCGCTACATCTATTGCTTCTCATCTGTTTCTAGCTTTCCTCACTACTGTCTATTTGTTGATGGCGCCACTCTCAAACCCCTTCCATATTTTCCAGATTTGACCCTTACCCTTCGGCCTCTGGTTCGCTTCGCTGATGATTCGCCCATGTCTGGAACCTCCGGATCTCCTGCGCCTGCTCGTATGACAACGTGGTTTGCTGCCTTAGTGACTGATTTCAGCGTTAGGCAGGTCTGCAGCCGTGGTTGTCGTCTCGATTCTCTGGTGAGCTATCTCGGTTCTGGTTGTGTGCTTTTTGCGTCTGGTTTTGAATCCGCGTCGTTTGTTGTGAATTTTGTTGGATCTGATTTTGGGGTTCTGAGTGGATTTTGGCTTCTCTTCGCGGGAACTTCTCCTCAGCTCTGCTCCACTTCCGCTGCCTCGCTCGGTGCCGATAGCATTGCTACGACCGAGATTGTGTGTTCGGTGGTTGTGTGGTTCTGCTATTCTTGGAGTCTGCTAGTTTGCTTTGCTCGATGTCATCTTCTTTGGCTTCTGCCGGCTCCATTTTGCTCCTGTATGTGTTCCTCTGGTTGTGATGGTAATCTTTGTTTGCCTCGAGGCTGCTGTTTGGCTTGCCTCTTGTGATCGTGTTCATGTGCTATTGTTCATTGTCATCTGCTTGCAGTTGCTGGCTTGTTATGTGCTATGTCAGTGTCTTATGTTATTGTTTGCTATGGAAATGTTAAGGTCTTTCTAATTGTATTTTCCTTTTGGTTATCTGTAGTTATGATTGCTCCCTACGTGGTGCATATGCTACTAGCTGTCTAAATATGTTGTCTAGCACCTATTCTCTAAGCTTGTTAGTTTTAGTGGTCGCTTCTCATTGTAGCATAGGTGCTCTGCCTATCTCCTGTTCCTTGTATTTTTTTATTACGTTTGTTGTAATAATAAGTGGACGGTCCACTGTAAAAAACGGCTGGCCTTGCCAGAAAAAATAAAAATAGGAATACTTAAGGAGCAGACAAGAATTATGGTTGGGATGCACTACTAAATCCAATAAAATAAAATGGTAAATTGGAACATGGCTACTATTATTCATTTATCTCCGAAAAACATAAACATGATTCTCTGTTCTTGCGTGAGTTTTTTTTAAACCTGGCTACTATTGTTCATTTATCTCTGCGTGTATTTTAGCTCAATATATACTCTGCCTGTAGGAGTATCATGTATATGTAGTTGTACTTGGTTGCATCTCCAACCTGTGTCTTTCCTCTTTAAACAAAACATAGTGTCTAGGCTTGTAAGAATGGGTTTTGGGTTGAGTGATAATGTGTTGTATTTGTGTTGCTTACGTGTGTGCTTATGAAGAGGAATACAAGTGCACTTGCTGTTGAGTTCAGTACAGCCAAGTGTGAGTATGGTGTTTGTGATAATGGCATTGTTTTTTGGACACTTTTTTAACATAACACGATACTACATTCTTTTGCAATTATTGTTACAAATTACATTATAATACAATCATGCTACGAGTATCATTTGTTTTCAGCTATGTTGAGGCATTGATTGTTTACATTTGATAAAAGAGCGGTAGTGCTAAGCCTATTTTGTTTGGGCCCGAAATGCAATATTATTTACTTGTGCCTTAGGGGTAAGCTAGGATAGAATTGTCATCGGTACTGGATCACCAAAACAGAGTGTGAAAGTCAAAGGAAAAAACGCTTTTCTTTTTGAGACATGAATAAATGTTACCAAGGCCTACTTGAAAAAGAGTAATTGAAAATTTAGAATTTTCAAAATAAAGCTTATCATGGTTGTATTACATCTTCTTGAATTTTGGAGGTTTCTCCTGTTATTTTCATATTATTCCAAAAGATAACTGTCCATATATAACAATTTGGTTAGTTGAGTGATTTTATTGTGTGATGTTTCTTTAATTACAGGTAGAGATAACTTGCATTCATACTTGATTTAGTTTGCTTACTGCCATTCATACTTCTAATGCATGTTAAATGCATTACGAATAAGCGATAACAATTTATTTATTTGCTTGTTCTACTGTTAAGAATTGAATGGCCACATTTGTATAGTTCTATTTACTGTTAAAAAGTATTGTACTAATTGAGAATCATAAAGATATGTTCAATTGACAGTTTTAAAATTTTATAAAAGAATATTGGTAGGGACGTAGAGCTTGTTTTTTTAACTTACAAGGATATGTATGCCAAAATTTCCGTTTAGTATTTTTATACCAATAACTTCATGCTACTTTGTGTATTTATCCAGTTAGTCACAAAATTCGTACATTTCCAAAAATAATAAAAAACATTAATAGATAAGTGGAGAATAAATTTCCATTCAGTTTTTTTAAACAAGTTGTATTAATTCAATAATTCAGTAGTTAATTTGTTCGTGAATTCAGATATTAATCTTCTCGTATAGTTCTAGATGAAAAGGAGAAAGGAAATATAACTAGCTTTTATGACTTATTCATCATAGCAAATGAGTATATAGGGACGTTTAAAACAAATTCTTGTTATCAGTCATTTTCACTTTATAGAACTTTTAAACATATTTTTACATACTAGTCATGCAAAGTTATCCTGAACATTTTATAAACTCCCTCCCATACACTTGATCTGTACAAAATATTCCATGCCAGTATTCCAATATCTGTTTATCATTAACAATGCATTCCTTCGTTTCTAATTTTTTTTGGCCTTTTTTTCTTGAAAAAGTGAAGTATTGCTTTCCATAAATGTTATGTATCATACTTACATGCATTTCGTACACGTGCATATAAATTTGCATTCATTGCTTTCTTTACTTGTTGTCTTTGGTTAGAAACACATGATCCATCATGCGGAATATTCCAAGGGATCTGTACTTATGTTTTCAATCATTGTTACAAATCATTCACAACATTCTTTATTTCAACTTTTTTCAATTACATTTGGCAATTACATTTGCAATTTCAATGCTAAACAAAATAACATGAAGAGTGTTGCATAAAATTTTGTTATCATTGCTTCAAAATTTTGCGTTTGGTGTTTTAACATTTACTTCATGTCAGATTATGTATTTAGTAAACAATAACATTGTAATTACTGTAATCTTTTATGGTAATAGTGTGGTGTTTGTTTGTGTCTTTCCATTAGGTTCACGCATTAGAGGCATTTTATCAAAATGGACAAAACATGGGCCAACATGCCAAGGTTTCATTATTTCGATTATTACTTTCATAGTTATGAGCATTTTAGAATGAGTATTAATTCATTTATTGTTTCATAAAATGACAGAAGAATATAAGCAAGCGGTTCGAAATTTTGTATATAGGCATGATGAAAGCAAAGGAAATCCAGAAAAAATTATACGCCACTGCTGTAAATATAGGAATCTAATATGGAAAACATCAAGAAATGTTGTGTCACACATGATTTGTTTTGGAATTGACCCAACCTATGATGTATGGATTTTTCATGGAGAAAAACGCCCTTCGCAAAATAAAAGCGATGAACCGACAGATACATGCAGGATGTATTTGGATGCACAAATCTGTGATGAGGAGGTAGAAGCTAATGCTAATGAAAGACATGGGGAAGGTATTAAGGAAATGATGGAGAATGCCGAAATCCCTTTCTACCATGGTTGTGCAACCCATACAAATTTATCTGCTACAATACTCCTTTACAAGCACAAAGTGCGAAATGATATATCTGACACAACATTTACAGAACTCCTTAAACTTCTCAAGGATATGTTGCCTAAAGAAAACACGCTTCCTGATTCGACATATGCAACAAAGAAATTGCTTCAATCATTTGGTTTAGGCTATAAGCAGATACATGCATGTGTAAATGATTGTTGTTTATTTAGAAAAGAGCTTGTACATAGTGATTTTTGTCCTAAATGTGGTAAGTCTCGTTGGAAAAAAAACAAGACTAGTGAGGATGGGAAGCAAGCCAAAATACTTGTGAAGGTTTTGAGATACTTACCATTGATACCAAGATTGAAAAGGATGCTTACATCACCAGAAACATCAGAACAACTAAGATGGCATAGCAGTCATAAGAGTGAAGACGGTTAATTGCGTCACCCAGTAGATTCTTCTCAATGGGCTACGATTGATAGAATGTATCCTTCTTTTGCTTGCGATCCACGAAATTTAAGGCTTGGTCTTGCATCTGACGGCTTTAATCCTTTTGGTGATTGGAATTCTGCATATAGCTCTTGGCCAGTGTTTCTTGTTGCTTACAACTTTCCTCCATGGCTTTGTATGCACAAAGATAATATGATGCTATCTTTGTTAATTCCTGGACCACGACAGCCGGGGAATGATATTGATGTATATCTACAACCACTTATTGAAGATTTGAAAAAATTATGGGATAAAGGGGTGAAGGTGTATGATGCTTATACTCGTAGTGAATTTAGATTAAATGCTATTCTGATGTGGACAATTAATGATTTTCCAGCTTATGGAAATTTAGCTGGTTGCACTGTAAAGGGTAAGAGAGCATGTCCTGTTTGTGGCATTAATACATGTTCAGTATGGCTACCATTTAGTAAGAAGTGTGCATACATGGGTCATAGACGATTTCTTGAACCTAAGCATGAATATCGTCAATGGAAAAACTTAATTGATGGAACCGTAGAAAATAGACAAAAGCCTCAAATACAAACCGGTGTTCAAATCTTTAACGATGTTCAAGATATTAGTAACGATTGGGGAAAAAAATCAAAAGATGAAGAAAAAGGTGAAAGGAAAAGGAAAAGGAGTGAGATGAAAAAAGGATATAAGATGTGGAAAAAGAGGTCCATTTTTTTTGATTTGCCTTATTGGAAGGTAAAATTAAACAAAAAACAAGTTGTTTTTCATTTTCTATTTATGTTTGCCACGTAGTACGTTATTATTACTTAATGATATGTGTTTTTTCAATTTCTTAGGCACTCCCCTTACGGCATAATTTGGATGTGATGCATGTTGAAAAAAAATATTGGTGAAAGTATTCTTGGTACATTGCTTGATATCAAAGGAAAATCGAAAGATGGCCTAAAATCACGAAAAGATCTAGAAGAGATGGGCATTGAAAAAAGTTGCACCCCATAGCCATTGGAAATCAAGTATTTCTTCCAGCCGCGCCATGCACCTTAACAGATCAAGAAAAGGAGATCTTTTACAGTAGAATGAAGAATTTAAAAGTGCCAGATGGATATAGCTCAAATATTGGAAAATGTTTTGCAAAACAAGACAAGATCTCAAGTCTTAAGTCTCATGATTATCATGTTTTGATGCTACAACTGTTGTCTGTAGCATTAAGAGGACTTCTACCTATAGGGATAAGAAATGCACTACTACGACTATGTTCATTTTATAATGACATATGCCAAAGAGTGCTTGATCGAGATAAATTAGAATTATTGGAGTATCAAATTGCATTAACACTATGCGATCTAGAGAGGTTCTTCCATCCTTCCTTTTTTGATATCATGATTCACTTGACAATACATTTAGGGAGGGAAGCAAGAATATGTGGACCGGTCCATTATCAATGGATGTATCCATTTAAGAGGTAAAATTTATTAACAGTACTTAAAGTGGTTAATAGTATATGCAGTTATGAAAGTAATTTGTCTATGCATTTTGGTTATAGGTATATGAAAATATTAAAGGGGTATGTTAAAAATCAAGCACGGCCTGAAGGGTGCATTGCTGAGCGCTATTCTGCCGAAGAATGCATGAAATACTGCTCTAGATATATTAAAAATGCATTACAGATTGGAGAGAGGAAAAATCGAAATGAAGTGGAACAAAATGATTTTATACTCGAGGGGCGTCCTATTTTCGAAGGAAAACCTATGACAGTCGACACGAAGGTGATTAATGCTGCTCATCGATATGTCTTGTTTAATACGGAAGAAGTAGAGCCGTATATATAGTATGTATAAGTTCAACTCAACTATGATCGATAAAATAAATTAGATCTTTAATTACATTTATGTATGCAGAATGCACAAAGAGGAGCTAAGATGTTTGCATCCTCATCTTTTACAAGATGATTTGGAACTTTCAAAGTTGCATTCAGGGACTTTTAGTTATTGGTTTGAAAAAAAGGTTGAAAGTTATATTTAAAAAAAACTATTAACGATGAAAGGATTACATCATCATAAATCTTTATTTAATATATTATATTAGTCCAGGTTAAAGATGATAGACGTGTACCCAACGTTAGCAACATAATAAAATGGCTTTCATACGGACCTCGTTCGCAAATAATTTCTTATTCTGGCTGTATTATTAATGGTCGACGTTTACGTACGAAAGACTTCGAGAAGGGTACACAAAATAGTGGCGTTTCCATTGAGTCAAGTACTGTTTGTGTAAATGGGTCCATTGAGTAGGTAATATACTATGGGGTCTTGCGTGAGATTTTCTTGTTGGATTATCGTCAATTTCAAGTTGCCTTGTTTAAGTGTGATTAGCCAAATATCTATCATGGAGTTAAGGTTGAAGATGGATTTACATTAGTCAATTTACATCAGTTCCAAAATCAATTTGCAAGCGACCCTTTCATCTTAGCAACACAAGCCGTACAAGTCTTCTTCTCTAGAGAAAGTAGTTCTTCAAATTGGTATGTTGTGTTGAGAGCACCCTCTAGAGGGTTTCATGAGTTAGAAAAATATGATGAGGATGAAGTGTCAACTAGTAAACCACTAGATGAGTCACTACTTGATGATATAGACGTAGATACTAGGGATGAAAGTTACATAAGGAAGGATTGTGACGGCATTTTGGTATGATATAAGCATACTTTATTGATTTCTTAATTTATGCATAGTCATTTAAGCATAAAACTCGATCGATAACTAATTTAGAGTGAACTTTGTTACTTTCAACTTGCAAATTTAGAGCACCCTCTTAATTTACTATGATGTTCTAATTCTTTGTAAATTATTATGTTTTTTTATAGGTCGATCACTTAGTAGAAGAAGAGTGAACTTGTACTATCAATGGGGAAGAGGGAGCAACATGACGGAGAGGTATTTACTTTGTTCAATTATAAGTAGATATATATGCATATATCAAAAGTCATGAAGTATCTTCTCTCACCTAGTATTTACTTTGTTCAAATTTCTGTGTAATATGTTTGGGGTTATATTGGTAGTAGTATTGATGCCTATAAGACTAAATTAGTTACTTTGAAAATTATAAAATGCAGTGATTAAACAAGAATTATCGAATTACACCTTAAATTTGAATGTTGTGTCGCTTATTTCAGAGCCATTTCATATGAACAGTTGGAATAGAGAATAAGTTCCACAGCTGTAGTATTCTTAAATATTTTCTTTTGGGACCTTGAACCTTTCTTTACTATGGTTGGCTGAAGTTACAGACCCCTGGAACATATCTTGCTATAGAATCATATTACTTGTTATAAAGTTATTTGATAATTAATATTAGTTGCCTAGGTGAACTCTTATGAACTTATCATACATGTAATCCTAATTTTTATTGCATTCGAAAATCGAAAAAAAAGGACAACGGAAAATAAAATAATTTTTTTTTAATAAAAAATGAAAAATGAACCGATGAAGAACACAATTTTAGTCAAGCCACTCGTTTTGTGCTCTAATATTTCTCCTATGCTTGCATATTTATAGTAGGGAAGTTCATGTCAGTGACAGAGCACAATAGTTGATCCTTTTGCTTTAAAAAAATTGTCAAATTTTGTTCAGGTACATTTTTAAATTATCCATCTAAATGTTTGAAAAAAAAATACATATTTTGTCTTTGTAGTTATGTTGAATTTTCTTGAGATAGTTTATTTGAATTTTTCCATCATTGTTTATTGAAATGAGTTATCTGCAAAATTTATGTTAAACAAATCAGTGTTTGCTAATTAGGTTAATATTTGAACATGAATATGCTTTTTATTAGTGGACAATGGTCAAAAATTATTATTTTTAAGTCTTACTAGCCTAGTAGTATAACATGATCTTCTTAACTGCTTTGGACATAAGTTTTATACATTCCCTCTTAAAAATGGATCGAATTGGCTGCTTTGCTGCAATTTAAATTCATGGATCGATGCATTGTTATAAATCCTTTTTACTTTGGCAGTTTTTATTGATTATTAACTGCACTTTCTGTACTATCATATGACGCTTAAGTTAGCATGTATTTCACTGACTTCAATTTTGATATTTCAGAGCTCAAAGACAGCGATCAAACGAGCAAAAAGGCAAAATCTTGCTGCACTTGCAGCTTTTCGTGCTGCTGATGAGAGGGCTGATGGTGTTAGAATCAACGAAATCCAAAATGACCATCTTGATGTTGCTAATTCGCTTCGGGATTTAAATTGTGCTGTAAGAAGATCCCCTCGAAAGCATGCTGAACACCCAATACGGCACGCTCGTCCACCTGGAAGCAACCCTACCGATACTAAAATCCGATACAGTCCCCTAATCCACCCACTAGCAGCCCTGTCCATACTACAAACCCGATACAACCCCCTCCTCCACCTGCAAGCAAACCTATACATATTCAACCCCCTCAAATGTCGCTCCAAGCCAGCTTCCATCAGATTCTGGTGAAGGTTATACATTGACGAAACCTAGAAACAAAAGAGGGAGGACAATGTTGAAATCATTTGCTATGTTACCGAGTGAGAAGCCGGAAGTAGTGTTTAATGAACGAGGACAAGCCATAGGTCCCAATTCCAAGCATTTGTCATCATATATTGGTGTTCTAGCAAGGGAGATGGTGCCAATGACCATTAGCGAATGGAAGAAAGTCGACGATGAATTGAGGGATGATCTATGGACTTGTATTCAGGTAATTGGTTTCATCGTTAGTATTTATTGTAATTGGCGTTCTGTTTCTTGGTAATTCATGCAATTTGTTGTCATGAACTGTTTCTTGGTATTTAATGTCGGTAATTGGCTGTCATCTAAGTTTGTGCCATAAGCTGTAATTGGTTGTCATCCAAAATTTGTAGCTCGCAATAATGTCGGTAACAAATTAACTGACTAAGCTATGGTTAACCTTAAGAAATTTTTTTTTAACTTGCTGCTTTTCCCTGCCTTTGTTATCTTTACATCCGTTTTTTTGGATTTTGACTGATGTACAATGCCCAACACAACAACAAAGTGGAGGTGGCTGTTTCATTTTTGTATGGTTGTATGTCTAGGTTCCTCATGTGAACTATTTGTAATAGAGACATTATGCTGCCATTTTATTTTGTTTTGACTGTTTATCACTTAGATACTGTTGAAATCCTTTGTATAATTCTCTAACTGGTAGCGGCCATTTTATACTGATTTCAGACAACTTTAGTATTTGTTCTGTTAAAACCTAACATGTTATTCCCAACTAATCACTTAACTGATCACTTGGTTTATTTTAAACATTGAACAACGAACAGAATTATTATTCTCAATCACTTGGACATTTGCAATATTTAAGGATTTGTGTGCTTAATAACAATGGCATTGAAGTATTTGTTTAATATTCTATGTACTCTTGTTGTGCAGTCGAGATTCAAGGTGGATAAAGTGTACAAGGATTACTTGTTAATGATACTAGGACAACGATGGAAGGAGTCGAAATCAAGATCAGTTGCAACTATCAAAAAAGCATCCACTTTTCCCGACTCTACTTATAGAGTAGCAGACTTAAAACCAGATAATATAAAGAGCGTTGAAGAGTGGAATGCTTTTGTAAGGGAAAAATTGTCGGAAAGGTTTAAGGTGGTTATTTTTATTTTATTGATTACAACTATTAAATTTATTACATTTTCTTATATCATATTTATTGAATTTATCTTATGTAGGAAACTAGCCAAAAATTCCAAGCTATGAGAGATAAGAATAAATTTCCACATACCATGAGCCGAATGGGTTATGCAAGATTGGAAGAAGAAATGGTAAGTAATTATTATAAACTTAATCAGTACAAGATCCAAAATTTTAACATTGCAATCCCATTTGATGTATATTGATTATAGCTAAAGCATTTTTTATTTGTTATTACTTGTACGTTCTTAAGCTCTTATGCTATTTTTGTAGAAAAAGGAATGTGCAACGTCTGATATCAGTAGAGACGAATTGTGGTGCAAAGCCCATACCAGAAAAAATGGAGAACTCCCGAATTCAGTTGTTGCCAACTGCATAGTAAGGATAATTTCAAATATACGAAATAAGCAAAAAAAAAGTGACCGCGGCTTTATGTTATTACTAATGTAGTATTTTTTTAGTTGCTTAATATTGGTGTTTTTTGAATTTGTAGTCTAAGATAAAAGAGCATAATGCCATGAGTCAGAGTTCTCAGGGAACAACATCAATTACTCAAGATGGAGAGTCAATGCTTTTTGGTCAGGAACATGGCGGACGTGTAAGAGGATTAGGCTTTGGGGTTGTACCATCTCATCTGTGTATTCATCGGGCTAATATAGGTGAAGTACATGCGTTGCGAAACCAAGTTAGTGGCATGGAGGATAAATTACAAGATCTTACTGCGATTATACTGCTAAGTGTTAATTAGCTATGCTAATGAATATGTGACATGTTCTTACAAATTACTAGTTATATATGTAATAATACAATCTTTACAGGATATGAAAGGAAAGCGAAGAGTCAATCAGGAAAATCCAGAGACTCCTCCTGCTAATACGCCTCAGGTACCGTTTCCATGTGTATGTTTCTAGTGATATAGTATAGAACTTGACTAGGACATCCGCATATGTTTCCATATGTTGCTGAGTTATAGTATAGAACTTGGCAGCAGACTTGCTTTTATTTATTTTTCAGACGTATTTTGGCATTTAAAAAGCGGGAAAATTATTTTTACAAAATATTTATTTACAAATTAAGAAAATTGTGAAACAATGATCAAAACTATTTTAAAAACCAAAAACGAAAAGATAGCATGTTTTAGTTAGGCGAAAAAGAAATCTATTTCATAAAAGATTCGATCGGTTTGCAAAGAAATAATGTTTGTTTGAGGAGGAGATTTGAATGAAAGCCAGTGGGTTTGGATTGATTGAATGTTGTGTAGAGAAGTTTTTATCATAGGGTGGAGAGATGATTGAATGTGTAGAGAGGTGATTAAATGTGTGGAGAGGTAGGGGTAATGATATATATTGTTGTAACGAGTCCAGTTTGAATCCATTAACTAGAATTTGATGGTTGTCGTAATCTACATCTACAACAACATCATCTTGTTTTTTCTCTTCATCGCTAAGTAGCGGTTTTGTCAAATTTTTATCTCCGCAAATCTCTCTGTTCACTCTATATTTTTCCTTGAGAACAGCAGATGGGTGATTGTTGCCTTTCCCTTTAGCCCTAACTACAGCTGCCATATGGCTGCTTCCTTTTTGAAATTCATTCAGAATATCATACAGAGGCATATCTACGGGGACCCTGTTTACTTTTTATCACTAAATATTATTTCTCTAATGTAGTATATAATATCTACATAATACATATCAATCAATGAACTAAGAGTTATATTGGAGGGTAAAGAATGGGAAAACCTTGGAATTTTTCGGATCGAAACAACACTAAGAGGTGTCTTTGTCTCAGCACGAACAGTGAGGAGATTCTTCACCTGACTTGTTAACAGCATCCCAAAACATAAAACTAAACTATTTAGAAAACATTAAGGTGATGGTGATTGGAGTCTCTGGTTGATGAATGCAGCAGTAGGGAGACAGAGACATATTCCACGGATTGAACGGTAAAATGAAACCAAACTCTTAATATTGTTAGGCAGAGGTTAGAGTGTGGTGAAGCAGTTTTGAAGTATGGATGGTGGCAATTGATTAATGATGGTGATTGGAGTTGCAGTGTATTTTGGCAGTGCGGTGGGGTAATAAATGTTTTGGTGGCTGGAGGTTGCGGGTTTGTTTGATGTAGGAGAGTAGTGAAGGTGAAGTTTTGCTGCTGGTATGTGCACTGTGTTGATGACAGTGGCAAGGCAGTGTGAGGTGGTAGTGTCTGATGGTAACTTAAGGCAGTTTTTGGTTGTTGCTAATGTTCCCAAAGGTGATGATGGTTTGGTGAATGAGGTTATGGCAGAAGTGAGGAGCGGTAGGTGGATGTTGCAGCGTATGTTGGTAGTGCAGTGGAGTGATGAATGGTTTGGTGGTTTTAAAGTAAGGTTGTGGATGTTGTTTTTTAAGCAATGAATGGTAGAAGTAGTTGGCAAGCCGAAATGATGGGTGAAGTTTGGTTTGAGTGCAGTGAAATGTTGGCAGTGACAATGTTGTAAGGTGACAGTGAGGGAGGTAATTGGTAGTGTGAATGGTGTAGCAATGGGATGGAGTTGAGGATGTTAATGACATCTTTGTGTTCAGGCAAGGCAGAGGTGGTTCTATAGTAGTTGGTTGATGAATGCAGTAGTAGGGAGACAGAGACATATTCCACGGATTGAACGGTACAATGAAACTAAAAAGTGAGATGTCTCTATCTACAGCAGTTGGTTGATGAATGCAGCAGAAGAATTTTTCCAATCGCTTCCCTGAAAGTCAAACACTTAAGAATATGTTTTGAGCCGTAAAGATAAACTATGTAGAAAACATATTCCATGGATTGAACGGTAAAATGAAACCAAACTTATCTTTTTAACCATGTAATAGAAAACTCATCAATACAAGATGTGGAGGTGTGGTTGTAGATGTGGAGATGTGGTTCATGGGTTGATTATTGGAGGTAGTGTTGTTTCAAACAGTTGTGGAGTAATGGGCTTGAGCATTGGATTTCAGGGGATAAACCGCTTTTTGTTTAAAAATAAGGCTTTGCATATTGTGTCTTTGGACATGCACAACTTGTCAAGCTTGCATTTCAATATTGTTGGTTTTGTGTTGAAAGAGATTAGGGGGTCTGATTTGGGTGTGATTATGGCTGGTTCTCGGGTTATTGTAGATGTGTACGTTCAGTTGCAGGCTTTAACTGATATTTCATGCTGCTACTAGTGTATTGGTTTGTGTTTGTCCATCCTGTCTTCAGTTTTCATTTCCTTTAAGACATTAACTGATATTTCATGCCACCGTTACAGTTTTGCAAACCTCTGTTTTGTGTATAAGCTTGTTATCTACTATTGCCTTCAGTCTTTATGCTTCTTGTTTAATTTCTGGAGCAAAACATATTTTTGTTGATGTTATACAGAGGTTTGTGCTATTCAGTCCACATTTTTAGTTGATGTTATACATATACCATAAATAGTCTAATGTATTCGTAAATTATTTTTGTGCAGTCACAGCGTGAGAGCAATACTTTGACTGTTGAAGAACGGCCTAAAAGGGATGCAAGGCATGCTGGAATTGAGGTCGGAAAATGTAAAATATTGAGTTGGCAAAAGGAAGTTGTTGCAGAAGGAACGGTAGTATCCACTGATCCTAGTTGTTTGGTGCATTTTAAAAAACTAGGACCAGATGGTTGTAAAGTTTGGGTTGATGTGGCAGTGGATCCGGAAGCTTTCATGTGGAGGTCGAGTTCCGAGATGTGTACTATTGGAGAAGCAGTTGGATCGACCGTGGCTTGGCATAAAGACTTCATTGCATTCGACTAGTGTATTTCCTTAGGGTATGTGTTTTGCGATACAAAACTTTATTTTTCTTATGTATTTTGTGTTGTATCCTATTTTGGAATGGTTATTGGAGAATGTTGTTTTGGTACTGTTTTAGTTGGTGATGTGAACTAATACTTTAGATTGTTTTATTTGGTATGTATTGTGTTTTGTTAGAATTATATAAATATTAATATTTATGAATGAATTTGATTCAGTTATGTATATTTATAGTTTTGGTAAATTATTAAATGGTGCATGCAATTATATTTTTGGGTGTAAATTGCAATTGATGTGATTGTAATTAAAGTATATTACAACTGTGGAGGAGATCGTAGAACGTACTAAACTGTAACTGCGTGTAACATTTGTAGTAGGGATAATTACAACGGTGGCCACGTAGTTGTCATACCTGCTATATGACGAATGTTACAATCTATAACCGCTATCAACTGTTGTAAAAAGATTAATTGCAACTGTGAATAACAGTTGTAGTAGATAACTACAACAGTTATCCAATATTTATCATACCTGCTACAGCACGAAATGTTACATATCTACGAGAGTTACCAACAGTTGTAAAATGGTTATTTGCAAGCGTAAGAAACAGTTGTAATATACAATATCACAACGGTTATATGCAACTAAAGAACACAGTTGTAAAAAATTGATAGCCTTTTACAACTTCTTAAAATACGGCCGTGGTTCCACCGTTGTAATATATCTTTTACAACTGTGTTCCACCGTTGTAATATGCCTCTTTTGTGGTAGTGAAAAGGATGCCACCAAACTAGAATCATTTTCCACAACTTTTGAAAATAAGTTTATACTCAGTATTCATAAAAAAGGATAATGAAGCCTGATGCACATGATTAAACCTCGTAAATATATTATATGTTTATAGAAGACAAACTATTATATCTTTTTCATAGCCAACTTGATACTTGAGAATGACCACATCTGAAAAATACAGTTGACTCATGTTAATTTGCATTAATAATAGGGACTCACAGGACTACTCCAATCTCCTATTACAGGTGCAAAAAGGCATGGACCGCTTGGAGTTCCCTGCCTGGAGTTCCCAGCCATTGTTCATTACAATATCAAGTCTACAAATATCTTGCTTAATGATGAATATGTGGCCAAAATTGTAGATTTTGGAATTTCAAAAATGTCTGCTGATTCGTATTATAGTTGTTTTGTCGATATGCATGGATACATGGCTCCTGGTATGTTTTCTATCTGTTTTCCATAATTTATAATTTTTATATATTTGCATGTATAGTATTTCTTTTGGGTCTACTTGGAATTTTATAATCTTCTGATACAAAGGACATGCACACATGTTGTTTATACTTTATAGTATGTTTTTTTGAATATACTTTATAACATATCTTTTTGTTAAAAGGACAAAGAATATACTTCCATAATCTTTTAGGTCTACTTAGACTTATAAGGTTTGTCAGCTGAGGCTGATGCTGGTGGTTCCTCTGCATTAATTGCTCATAATTTTGATTCAATACAATCTTGTTCTAAAGTGTTTGAGATGCAAATTCCAAATGAAACGGCTGGAGTGATTATTGGAAAAGTTGGTGACACAATCAAGGCTCTATAATATAAATCTCAAGTTCGTACTCTATTAATGCCACAACATTTTTATGGTGGTAACTAATTCAAGGAAAGAATAGTATGAATAACTAGGAATAAAATGCATATTAAAACAACAAATAATTGATTAGATTGTCGTTAGTCAGGTATGTGAAATGGTTTTGATTGCTTTGGCTATCATAAGTACATGTAGTCATGTCTTGTTTGTTGATTCTGAAGCATGCATCTGCTACGTTAAACATACATTCATTTATATCAGGTTACTGTCTTAATTGCTTCAACTATCTTTGAAATGTTCTATTAGGCTTTAAATAGGAAATTCGTCATGAGCGGCCTGTAAGAATCTCAGTTGACTCAAAAATGTAGAACTTACTTAGTCTATACGATTGACAAAACAAGATCTGTTGAAACATTCCCATTAGTGTTTCATATCTTACACACACACACAAACACACACACACACACACGAGTACTTTGGCATGTGCGATACACGTGCGTTGAAGGAACTGGTCTTAAGAAACAACGTGTGTGTGGTTTTTTGTATTTTATAAATGACTTTGTACATGTAATGTTGAATGTTTTGGATACTGATTTTCAGAATGCATCCACGTCTGATGGACATATATATGGAATGTTTTTATCAAACATGGAAAGAAGTTTTATATCAGACCGACCATATGTGGAGAAAAAGAAAAGTAATAAACATACGAAATTATGAATTATTGTTGCATATTCATGCAAATGTAGACAAAACTGTGATTCCTAAGGGAAATAGAATATGTTTTTTTATTACATATAGTAGGTAATCTGGAATATATATATATATATATATATATATATATATATATATATATATATATATCATAGCATTTTGTGATGAGAAGAAACAAAATGACATATTTCAGCTCTTAAACTATTTAACACTAAATTGTAAGTAGTAAGTGTAGTTGTCGTAATCGTTTTCTCTCCTCCCTGTTCCAGGCTTGAGACCGACATCAGTAATAAGTTGATGGCAATGTTGAAAACATTTTGTAATGGATTTTTATGTTAACTAAAAAAAGAGTTGCGGTAGTAAAGGCGGAAATTTTTGTTCGTAAAATATGCAAAAAAAAATTAACCCAGTGCTATATTTATGGAAGCTATAATTGAATATAGGACCAAAAATAATAAAATGGAGAAAACGATTTTAACTGCGTTTATTACTCATTTATGGTCACATAAAAAACCCCTTATTTAAAAAGAGTAATAAAACATTTTTAAAGAACATACATGTATACATGGCCAAGAATAATATTTAGAGTAAAAGTACTGCATGTGAAGTGGAAAAAAATGAAGTATAGTTAACTAAGTTCATGATTACATGTCAACAACACATCCTTTTGTACAACATTTATAGTATGTGTACCCTTTCTATTACGAACCTTCCTATTTTTTATCAAAACTTTTGTTGTTTTTCGTGAAACTCCTCTTGATAAAGCAACATATAGCTGACTATGGTTGAAAACATGTTCGGGAATATAAATACCATCTTGAGGAATTGTTTTTTTTTTTTTTTGAACTGGTACTTTATATACAATAAATCATTGGGACAACAAATCCCATTTCAAATAAACGTTCGAAAGCAAGTTTCGAACTTGTGACATCCTGCACCAAAGCCGAATCAATTAACCACTTGGACAAAGGTGCTTGTCAACTTGAGGAATTGTTTGTCCTTGTGATTTATTAATCATTAAGGAAAAAGCTAATTTAATAGGAAATTGTTTACGTATTAGGTTGAAAGGCATGTTAG
This sequence comes from Allium cepa, assembly GCA_030765085.1. Taxonomy (NCBI): domain Eukaryota; kingdom Viridiplantae; phylum Streptophyta; class Magnoliopsida; order Asparagales; family Amaryllidaceae; genus Allium; species Allium cepa. The sequence goes on from CM060942.1 coordinate 455,965,878, forward strand.
AATTCTCAAAAGGCTTAAGTGATATATGTAGGATAAATACTCTTGTACCACGAAAAGGTCCAACAGTGATTTCTGCATCTATGAGATTTCTGTGAAAGACGTGTATTAATTTGGTTCCATTACATAATCCAATTCTTGGATCAATATTCCCAAGCAACATGGTTGGTGGTCCTACTTTAAGTGTTAATTAATGAGGTCGTAGACCACCTGGAGCAAGTGAGTTTAAGAATTCAAACTGATATAGATTATGCGTATCTTCTTCGACTTTGTCAAATGAGTAGTAAATGCACTTGCTACCTAGAAACATTTTTATAATTTTGTTATTAATCTCATCCACCGTTTCATTTTTAGGGGCTAATATTGCTCTATCCGTTATAAAATTATTATCACCTAATCCGTCATTCAGTTCATTAATCAGCATAAGTTGAAGAAGTATTAGTCCAGGATCAACTATATCATCAGGGAGTGGTATAATATCTTCTTGAACATAGACTTCATCTCCATTTCCAATACCTAAAAGAAATTGTGCATATGATTGATCGTCTCTTGCATGCATATTTTGTGTTAAATGAATTACTTGAACATTTTTCCATAAATTTGATTGTACTATACAAGCGTCTATTATTTGACCTCTAGTACTGTATACGACTACTGGTACAACTTGACAAAAACCACCTCCTAAAATAATAATATTTCCACCAAATGGTGCATCTAAATTAGTTAAATCTCGTAATGTTCTATCTCAGGCCTAAAATGCATGGCAGTGATCCATGTTAGCTTCATCCCATAGGAAAACAGTAGCAGTCAATAAAAGTTTTGCGAGCTTAGATGCTTGGGAATATGACATGTAGAGAAAGAGTCCAAATTAATTGGTATTTTAAATTGAGAATTTGCATTTCGACCTCCTAGAAGAGCAAGAGAAGCAATTCCAGAAGTAGCAACTGGAATTGTAATATGACCTTGAATTCATAAATGTACTAAGATTGCTCCATATAGATATGTTTTTCCTGTACCTCCAAGGCCATCTATGAAATATATAGGATTAGCTTTGCTTTCAACAGAAGACATTATTCTGTGAAATGCCTTCTTTTGTTCGTAGTCCAAGTTATTTATGGAATTGATATCAATATTTGGTTTCTCTATACACCGCTCTTCTGAAATAAGAGTGGATCTATTAGTATGAGTAAAAGCATTAAAATAATTATGTGGAATGTCGTAATCAAAAATTGTTTTGTTATATTGTTTGAGAAGGTTGTTGAGGTCGGACAAACATAGAATTAAGGAATATGAATTAGTTGCAATAGTAGTTTATGTAGTAGGATAGTCTTCCATTAAAAAAGATGAAAACTCTTCTCATAATTCTGACGACCTGGAAATTTTTAACATTTGAAGTTGAAATATTTAATGGATTTTAAATATTTAGAAGTTATTTTGACTTGAATTTCAAAATATAACTATAGATTTGGCAATTTAACTATTGAAATTAATTTATCGAAGTTGGATAAAAATTTGAATCTTCAGTTTTAAGCCTGTTAAAAATAATTTGATGGCTAAGAAAATTTGTATGAAAAATACTAAAGATAATGCAAGCTTCAGAATTGAATTAGGAAGGATTTGTTTAGTTTTTGAAATTATATCGTTTAAATCGATATTTAAAAATAGCCTTCCGAGGCACAATCTCGAAATTCAACGAAACTAGTTCCATTGGATCTGTAATATTGTATTATTATCGGATTTCAATTTTCGTAGTGATTGGAGTTGTTGTGTGAGCGTACGATATATAAACGCGCTGAAATTTACATCGGGAATTTAATATTTAAACCTGATTTAAATAGCCATGTTCCATATAAGATCAAATTGGAGCCCAGAATTTGTTCCATTGGGTTCGGAATAGGGTTATAACATTATAAATGCCTAGCGGCACATTGCGATAGGAGGTGGAGATTTTAGGTTGTGTAATTCAAGTCGATCTGAAATTTAAATTTAAAATTTGAATACGATATTTTGAGTAGTCTAAATTTCACATTAGGGACAAAGTCATAGCCGCCTTACTACAAGTCGAAGTGAATATGTTTCCTTAGCTTCTCTCATATGCTTCTTCGTTTGATAAAATAAATAAAGATAAAAGTAGATATTTTTCTTCATTCAAATTAAATCAAAACCATGCCCTTCTCATTTATTGTCAAAATCAAATCGTTCCAAGCTTAAAGAAATAAAAAAGCCGCACCTTTCTTCCCAATTCAAATCAGAAAAGAAAAAAAATTTGCACTCACCCTGATTTAGTCACGTATCCCACTTCGAGCTTCGAGCTTCGAGCTCACGAATTCCTCTAAACAAATCTCGACCGTGGAAGAGAGGGCCGGCGAATTAGGGTTTGGGTCCTGCGTGTGGCTGTGTAGTATGGTAAGGGTTAGGCGCATGGGTTTGTCGAAGCAGCAGCCAGAGGAGGCTCGCACACGCACCCGCGAGTGGGTGACGATGGCTGAAGTCACGCGAGCACATATCGGCAAGCAGACGAGGCGGGTCGCGATCGATTTCAGTGGTTAGGGTTTCGATTCGAGTTCGATGGTGGCACCGGAAAGGCGTGGTGATGGCGTTGGGTTTGCGATTTCGCTGGAGATGGTAAGGTATAAATGAAATATTCACTTCAATTTAAATCTGAACATATATTGAATTGAGATTTACAATTTTTTTAATATTATAGTGAAGTATTAATGTTTATAGATGTATATAGTTGAAGGATAAAATATTTTAAAGGTTTAAACAGAAGTTTTTTTAAAAAAAGGGTTTGTTTCAAAAAAAGAAGTAAAATCTATTTCAAATTTTTTAAACAGTAAGTTTTTATAAAGAAAGTGATATGTACGTATGTATCTATATATTTATACGAGTTAAAGTAATTTTGTTAACAGTAAGGTTTTAAAATTAGTAGTTTTAAATTTTAATATGTATAAATTTTTGTATGTATGAAGGAAAAATTTCTATTTACAGCAAAGAATTTTATACAGAAAGATTTTGGAATTTTATACATATAAGAATTTTAAAGACGAGGACTTTATATAACTTTATATTTTTATCTATACGGATTATTTTATAAGTATATATATATATATATCTATGGAGTTTCGAAATAAATGTATATATATATGAGTATTTATTAAAGAGGAAATATGGTTTTAAATTTAATTTACTTAGCTAAATAAATTTATTAAGAGGAATTGGTTTAAAATTAAAGATATTAGTCTAAAATAAAATCTTGGTTGAATTATTTATCTAAAGGAAATCAATTCAAATTTTAAATTATTAGTTTAAAATAAAATCATTGGTAATTAAATTTTGAAATGGGAATTTAGTTGTTCGATTATTTCGAATGTTAATAAATCATATAAATTGTTTGTTATAAGGTCTGAAAATCATAGATGATCAAGCGGGACTGAAAATGGATTGCATGCAAAACAAAGGTGAGATCTTCTCACTCAAATTTTAATAATTAAAATTTTCAGTTATTGATTGATGATTGAATTATGATAGTTAAATTTAATTGATTGACTGTGTGCTTGGATGATTAATTTATTATCAGTTATATTAGTTTAGTCCTTATGCGCCGCATAATAGCGGATGATATTATATTAAACCCATATGCCGCGATATACCACCTCGAAGTGGTATTGGTATTATATATGTATTTGGTGTGATGATATGCATACAGTGGCAACCGGTAGGCTTTGCAACCATCCCAGACCCAACGTGGCTTACACTGGTACCCGAAACTTGCTTTTACGGCCAGCCTTTCGACTGTCACGGGTTATGCCTAACCAACCCCGTAAAGAGGACGTGTAGGGGTAAGAGTCTCTCGTTCGCCACCTAACCGCGAAGCGAGAACCCCCCATCACATTTCACTAAGACAAGAAAGTCTCGTCCACAAAGCTACGCTTTATACAAACGCTATGCTTTGATCAAAAAATGATCAGCAGCACTTCGTATGCCACATTACCAAATTGGGAATGCATCACTAGTAACCATCAACTACATAACCTCTGAGCTCATACGTCTCAGAGAAGGGTGTTAAGCTAAGAGAATAAATTCTCCGCCACCAACAGAAATGTATTTGATAGAAACCACTTTACCTCTCAAATTGTAACATCAGACACACATCCATACAAGTCCGTTCCGAGATCGAACGGAACCGAAGGCACTTCCAAAGAAGCCCTTGCAATCCGGATATTCACTAATCACGGCTGAAATTCCCATTACAAAGGGTGATAAAATCTCTATATCGCAGATCAGTCGATGAAGAGACATTCGACGGTAATCCTTCTGTTTTCGAAAATAGCCGGTCTTCAACACCGGTCTTCAAATGCTATCCATTATGACGTATCACTGTTCGGAATGGGATTCATGACCTAAAGGTCCTCTTCCGGCTAAATCGAATAACGAGCGCTTATTTTAAAATAAGTGTAGCATTCAAATTCAAGCAAAAGACAACAAATACCCATTTGAAGGTAAATATTGATAGTCGGTTATTTAACTATCAATAGATATGCACAACATCACCAGATTCCAAATAATTTCCCAAATTATTTAATTTCCAAAAATATCTTTAAAAGATATATTTTTCCACACTTCAACCATTTGAAAACAAACTTCAAATCACTTTAAAAATTCCATGGTGAATTTAAATTTCCAAATATCCACTGATATACAATTTTCAAATCGACTTCAAATATCCACTTTCAATTTATCTTTAAAAGATATAAATCTCAAAACATTTCACTTCATATTGGAAAACATTTCCATACTTATTTAGTAATAAGTAATTCACAAATCTATTTATTTTCAATACTTGGAAAATATTCAATATACTTAAAGCACGATTTAGTATATATTTTATTCTTTAAGGGAAACATTCTCTTAAACACATTCATTTGAGTCAAAATGAATGTTGCGTAAAACATCGTTACAACAACCCAAAATCACTAGTATAGGGATTCGAAATTAAGATAGATATATAAATCCCAATACTGTACAAAAACATTTCCTTTCGAAAATCATTTACTATATCAACAGTGTTATAGTCCATCTTTTCCTTTTTATTTCTCGAAAACGTCTATTTCAATAATGAATGTTGAAATCTATGGTTTCAATAGTTAATACATTTTAAAACAACTTCAAATCGTTTTAATTCTATTTAAAAGATCACTTCCTAAACATTTCTTTAATATATTATTCACTGTCCAAAACCGTGAATATACTTCATTAACCAAATTCGACATTTCCACACATTTTATTTAAAGGATTATTCACTGTCCAAAATCATGGATATATCTCCTTTAATAAGCTTTCCTATTTACTTATCAAATTCAATCAATTTTGAATTTATAAATCAGTGTTTATAAATTCACATTTATATATTACAAAACTTCAAGTTATAAAAAGTCACTTTATTTACAAATTCTATTATATCTTATTTAATTGACCAATCCAAATTATAAGTAAATTTACTTATAAACCTCTTATTTAGAAAATTAATTCTTTTATAACTTCATCAATTATAAATCTGTAAATCTTATTTACTTATTAAACCCATTTATAACATCATTTTAACAGTTATAAAAACTCCTTTATAACTCAATTATCTGATTTATAAAAATCCAATTTTTATTCTTTTATACAAAGCTTTTATAATAAATTCAAAAATCTCTATTTAAACTGTTTTATAAAATCATTAACTCCGTATTTCAAAAAAATCACATTTCGACTATATTTCTCAAAGATCATAATTTTTATAACATAAAAATTATAACGTTTATATATTTAAAATAAATCAATTCCAAAATTTAATAAAACGTATATTTTCAAAAATCACTTTAAAATTCTTTTAAATTTGAAAATCATCACTTTAACACTTTTAATTTTCCAAAATAGGCCCAATGCTGCAACAGCAAATATAACAATCACGGCATCCGAACATCATATATCAATATGATAACAGAATATATCACAATATGTGTAAATAAATCAATACTGTTGAGGAATCCAGTTGGATCCCTCCAACCTGTTACCCTGCATCCGTAGATGTTAGCACAATACCAATCCCATTTCAATACATGATATCGCGGTATATGGGTTCATATAAAATATTATCCGCTATTATGCGGCGCAATAGGGTCTCATCCGCTATCTAATGCGGGAAAATCAACTCCAAGTACATATATAATACCAATTCCACTTCAAGATGGAATATCGCGGTATATGTGTTTAATAAATAATCCGCTTAATATATGGCGTATAGGGTCTATTTCAATACAACAGATAGCAATTTATCATTCAGTCACACAATCAAGCAATTTTAAATCTAACTATTTAAAATTTAAGTTGAAACAATTTCGATTGAGCGAGAAGTTCTCACCTTTCTTCCAATACAGTCGCAGTGTTTTATTTTTGAATAAAATTAAACGCGCGTTTAATTTTACCTAAAATTTTCACTAGCTCCAATCAACTCCAATCTAGCTCCAACATCTAATGTTCGTCCATACGAACCCAACGCAATTTGTTTCGTGCGAAATGGACCTCGTATGAAAGAGTAATAACATTTTAAAGTTTACACGAATTTATATAAATCAATTTACAATTTTATTTAATATTTTTAAACCTAGAAACGATCTCTACCGTTCATTCCAAGCTTTTGAAATCCAGGCCGCTCCTTCTTTCTTCCTCCATCTCTAGTTAAAACACGTACCATAAACCCATCGGCCGCCACTTATCATCAAATTATCGAGCCTCCATCGTTCATTTCTACAACGATCAGGCACCGTCACGCGATAGCACATCGCCTATTCCATGCTCGGCCAGAGCACCATGAAGCTCGGCCCTCCTCTTTACTAGAAAACCATGCTCGAACGCACGCACTTTGAACGAGAATTTCCACTGATTCGATCAATTAAAATTGATCATAGCCGTTGGATTTGTAGGGCTTGTTGAGCTCTATGAGTTTGCAGTTTGAAGTTTATGAAAATAGTGTGTGGTTTAGAAGACAATTGAGGGAGAAGGATTGAAATTTTCGGCCATTGATAATTTAACTGGCGGCTAGGTTAAGAAACCCTAGTTTCTTTGCAAATGAGAAAAAGTGATGTCCTTTTATAGAAAATTACGCGACACTATTCACCCGAATTTTTTCCAAACTCCAAACGAAGCATGCCGCCAGGCGTTTATAATGTTTTACCCCCATTCCAAATGCAATGGAATATATCAAAAGCCAATTCGATCAAATTTGAAAGATAAGTTTTTGAATCGACTATTTAAATTCAAAATTCACTCGAATCGATTTCTACGCGTTTTAGCTTGCCCCGGACAAACCGTAAATCCGATTGACATGAAATTTGAAACCATAGAATAATATAAAATAACGGACCCGATGTAACTGGTTTCGTCAAAATCCAAGACTGTTTGAAAAATGGCTATTTTTACTCGTCAATTAAATATTAAAATATTCAATTTCTACAATTTAACTTTTAATTCAGTTTTAAAAGTTCTATAACATCATTATAACTCTAATATGATTTAATACAACTTTATAAATCATTATTAATCACATTAAAGCCAATTTTCAATTATTTCTGCAATTTCAAATATTAAATTATCGATTTAATTTTCCAATTAAATCTAGATATTAGAAATATAACTTATTCGACTTATAAAATTCATTCGTGAATATTTAAAATTAATTAAATATACGAATTTCAAATGACGGAAGTTCTGGGTCGTTACAATTGGAGTTGTTGATTTCCCGCATTATATAGCGGATGAGACCCTATGCGGGGCATAATAGCAGATGATATTTTATAAATCCCATATACCGTGAAATTCCACCTCGAAGTTGAATTGGTATTTAATTGTTGTGCTAACGTCTGTGGATGCAGGAAAATAGGTTGGAGAGATCCAACCTGTTTCCTCAAATATTTAAGTTAGTTTCAATATTGTGTGTTGATTATTTGTAATCTGTGTGTGACAATTTGTGATTGAAACTATTGAAGGCTATAATTTAGCCGAATATATTTCTACTATCGTAGGATACCCAAAATAAATAAAATTGGACTTTTAAAATTAAAATTGAAAATCTATAGTAAAATTTATTTTTGAATTGAATAAATTTAAAAGAAGGAATTTTAAAAGGATACAGTTTTATTTTTGAATCCTATTGAATAAAATTCCAAAATATGGGAAAATTTAATAAATGGGTTTCAAGTAATAATATCCAAAAGGTGAAGAATTTATTTAAAATATATATATATATATATATATATATATATATATATATATATATATATATATATATATATATATATGGTTTTAAATTGGAAAAATAAAAGAATTTATTTTAAAAATAAATTTGTAAACTAATTTGGAGTTAAAAGAATAAATCTTTGGGAAATCAATATGAAAATTGATTTGGTGTTTGAATGAAAATCGATTGGTGTTGAAATAAAATTGAAATCAATTTGGAAATTGATTTGGTGTTTGTAAATGATTTTTAATATCGATTTAAAAATCATATATCAGTAGATATTTGGGAGTTAAAATTCACTAATGGGAATTTTATAAAAGAAAGGGGAATTTGTTTTAAAAATAAATATTGTTTTATTTTTAAAAGTGCGGAAAGGAATTTATGGATTTGGAACGTAAAATCAAAGTAAATTCAGAAGGATTTATAAATTGAATTGAATGAATCATTTTAGAATGGAAGGTGTACTTTCCCTGGAAAGCCGAGTATGTTTTCAATATAGTCTATAAATATGAAATTAAAGTGGTGAAGATGGTTTTAAGGAAAGATTATTTTGGAGAAATTATTTACTTGGGTTATTTTGAAAATCTTTAAGTTAAAGATTTAATTTAATTTACTATAGAAGTGATTATATAGAGTTTTAATTGATATTTGTTTTAGAAAATGGATATTTAAATATTTATATCCTATCTACAAAATTTATTTTAAAATTAGTTTGGACTTGAATTTTTATATGAGATTTTAATATAATATCTTCAGAACTAATGTTTTGAATAAAGTGTTTTAAAATAGTTTTATTTTAAATAACCCCTAAGTATATTTTGGATAAGTATTTTAAATTTATTTTGAAGCATTTGAACTCGGCAGATTTTTAGTGGGAATAAATAAATATTTGGAAATGTATTCCGCGTAAGAAAAAAATGATTTGAAATTTGTTTTCAAATTATTGAAATGTGGAAAGTAATTTGAAATTTGTTTTCAAATGGTTGAAGTGTGAAATATATCTTGCGAAATATTTTGAAAATAAATAATTTAGGAAACTTATTTAAATCTGGCAATTGTTGTGAATGTTGATTGATAGTAAATAATCGACTATCAATATTAGACTTTTTAAATGGCAATCGAATTTCGATGCGACTGGGGTCGGATTCCAAGTGGATGTCCAAAAACCACATCGAACCTTTGTGTTTGTGATGGGTCTTTTATTTTAAAGATCAAAGTGAAGATTGTTGTGATTTGTTGAAATCTGAATGTCACACTTATTTCTAAAAATAATCGCTCATTATTCGGACTAGCCAGGAGAGGACCTTGTGTCATAAAACCCATTCCGAATAACGATACGACGAAATGAGATTGCATTTGAAGACGATGTTGAAGACCAAGTACTTTCGAAAGCGAAAGGATTACCTGTCGATTGTCTCTGCACCGGGTTGCTCCGGTATAGAGATTTTATCACCCTTTGTGATGGGGATTCCGGATGAGATTTGTGAATATCCGGATTTGCAAGGGCTTCTTTGAAATGCCCTCGGTTCCGTTCGATCCTGAAACGGACTTGTATGGATGTGTGTCTGACGTTATGCTTTGAGATGTAAAGCTGGTTTCTATCAAATACATTTCTGTTGGTGGCGGAGAATTTATTCTCTTAGTTTAACACCCTTCCATGAGACGTACGAGCTCAAAGGTTATGTAGTTGATTGTTACTAGTAATGTATTCCCAATTTAGTAACGTGACATACGAAGTGTTGCTGATCATTTCTTGATCAAAGTAAGACTTTGTGAAAAGTGTAGCTTTGTGGACGAGACCTCATCGGACGTCACACCCCGAAAATTATCGAAACAGGAAAGATGCGGCAAGGTTATGAGGGTCGAGCCCTTTAGATACTTAACCTATATCGTTGCCGGAAATTTAATTTGGTTGTTGCTTTGTGGTTGAGGATCCTCGGATAAAGGTCCCAAAGGATTGGGGGATGGCATACTCGTGTAGTAGTTACCTTGTTACAGAGGTAACCCGGCCTTGTGTTAGCAGAGATCCGGGTAGGTTCTCGGGGCATCCCTCCAGAGGCGTACCCATGTGGCAGTAGGAAGTTTCTTAGCCTGACCATTTGTTGGAAATCCAAAGAAACAATACGCGCCCTGTACGGTTTTAGTTGTGTAACCTGCCATGGAATGTGGCGGTAACCCGCTATTGAACATGGTAGCTATAGTAGGCATACAATAATGGTTGTATGCTGGCTAAGATTCATATTATACTTTCGAAATGTTTTCTGCACTATGCACTAATAATAATATCGAAAGGATTTTTGCGTATTAAGCATGTTTGACTATCATAAGGAGAAATCTCCTCCAATCCTGCGCTTGAATTGTGTGTGTGGGAGAGGCCTTATGATAGTTTCATTTCCCAAAAAGCATGGCGGATTTCTTTGTGAAAATAAGTGTTTTAAGATCTCACACCAGTTCCACGACTTACCTGAAGTTTATTGTTCCCTTTCTAAACTTTGGGTGCCCATAATTTTCCATACGGGCAGCCTAGAGTCAGGTTATCAGTTATTCGGGAGCGAAGTCAAGAAGTTGCTACAGAGATCTGGAGGCAATCTGGATGGCGAGACGTACCACTTATACCATTTAGCGTCCGTTGCGTTTGGTTTAGTGCAAGTCAAATTTTATTGTACACAAGTCACTATAACTGCCAGTGTTTGTATTGTGTCGTTGTAAACTCTGATAATGTGATGTATAAACTCATATAGTACTTTTGTTTTAATGATATTCATTTATCTATTATATGTTGTCCCACTGCAAATTGTGAGATTCTTTTATTGTTTCTGTTTCTTGTTCTATCTTCTTCTTCTTTAAACCCTAACGGTTCGGTTTTCCAGCATTCGACTGTTCGGCATTCGATATAGTGGAAGTATTGATGTCGATTTTCGGGCGTCGAAAAATCGAACATGTTACATGTGGTATCAAAGCATTTGGTTAAGTGACAACCTTGGTTCTGTTGGGTATTACTCATTAGAAATGAAGTCAGCAGTACTCTAGAATGAGTGTGAGTGTAATAATGGATATAAGCGCGTATTTGTTAGTGAATATAAAATTGTTTTATATTGTATTGACTTATCGGTTGATTGTTTATAGATTCTAGTCGGTGCAGTTTGGCCAACTGTATCGACAGGGGTCTCTAAACTCTTAAACGAGATAAGCTGACCCAGTATTGTTTTAAAATTAGGGTAAATGAAATAATTTTGCCCAAACTATTTTCGTATATGAAGGAAATAGTTTTCCGAAAATTATTGTAGTAGTATGTGGTTGCTTGTTGTTAGAAAGTGATAATATTGAAGTATTATCATTATTGTTGAATAAGAAATTTAAATGATAACAAACAACTAAGAAATAAATTCACATACAAATGGAATTTGAGAATATAAATTGTAAATGCAATTTATAATTTGAAACGTCCAAAGAAGTATTTGGAAATGTTTTGAAAATAATTTGAAAATTTTGGGGATTTGGAAAAAAAATTAAGTCGCTTTAACTTGAAAATGGTTTTTAAGGGTTTTGAAAAATGTTTTAAAGGAATAAAAAGCTCTAAACTCTTTTCGGTCGCTGGAAAATAATTCCGATGATGATCGCGACATCATCGGTGTTCATTTTCGAGTTTCTAAAAGAGGAACTGCTGCCAAATTGTTTTAAATGGAAGTTGTTTAGGAAATTTGGATATGGTTTTGAAATTCAAAGGATAATTTGAATTTTTTTCAATAATGGTTTTGGTAAAGGTGGAAAGACTCTCGGATTTCATTAAAAAGTAGTTGTGAATAATAAGTTTGAAAACTTAGAAAATTCAGAGTTAAACTGAAATGAACTTGAGTTAATTTGAATAAAGGTGAATTTTAGATGTCTAATAGACTAAAATGATTGGAATAAAATTATTAAGATGGAAAATAAAATTGTGAATGAATGAATGAATTTGCAATTGCAAGTACATGAAAGTGAATTGAATGTTGAAATTCATTTCGAATTTGTAAGTAAATAGAACTGGAATTGGAATTGAATTTGATTTGTATTAAACAAAGTGAAATATTGAAATAAAATTAGTAAATAAAACTAATTAAAGGAATGACGAAATTGAATATGACTTGAAATGAATCGAATTCAATAATTATAAACAAACGGTAAATTAAATTCATATGGAATTTGAAATCCAGTTTAAATATAAGTGGCTATAAACCAAAATGGTGATTTGAAAACAAATTTTTGGGATTGAACAAAAGAATAAAACTAGAATTTAAACTGAATATTGAAAACCAATTTGGATTGTGTGAAATAAAATGAAGTTGTAAAATTAGTTCGAAGTGAACTAAAGATAATAAAGACAGAAATATAAAAAATGGTTTGAGATTTAATGAACTAGAACTTGTAATGAATTGGTAAAAGAAACAAATTTACAATAATGATATGAATCAGTTGTGAATAAAAGATAGTTGATAAAATTCAATATTCAGAAGGTAAACTAAATCCAAACAGAATTGAAAGTGTAAATTGAATTCAAATGAAACTGAAAATGCAAGATTGAATGAAAATGAATATATAACTTCAATAGTAAACTAAAGATGGTATAAGAAGTATATATTGAAAATTTGGTAAAGGAATGTGCAAAATAAATTTGAATGTTGTAATTGGATATTGTGGCTAGCAGGATATACAGGTGTAAAGGAAATGGAACTGGAATTTCGAAGATAAATTTGAAATTTCTCGATGAAAAGGTATGTATTTAAATTTCAGTATGAAATTTGGTGATTTTCTTGCCTAGCCACTTGGCCTTTTGTTTTCATTTGGAATCTGGTGGCCTGTGGTGCCATTTTGTAGTCGTACCAAGCTAGCCACGCAAAGGAGACGCTGGCGAAATTTTTCGAAAATTTAGGGAGTAGAAAAATTTTGATAAAATTTAGAAAATTTAAAATTTTTAATTTAAGTTTAAATTTGAATGGTTAAGATTTTGAAAATTTTAGTCAGAAATAATAGTGTCTTTAGTAAAGAATTGTTTGGAAAGTTGAAACTGTTAAATTTTGGGAAGTTGTTAAAACTATTTGGTTTGGGAAAATATTAAACGGGTTGAGGATCATTCTTCTTAACTAGTAATTTCGGGATGAACATTCTTTTAAGGGGGAAGAATGTGACGAGCCGGAAATTTTTAACATTTGAAATTGAAATATTTAATAGATTTTAAATATTTGGAAGTTATTTTAACTTGATTTTCAAAGTATAACTATGGATTTGGCAATTTAATTATTGAAATTAATTTATTGAAGTTGGATAAAAATTTGAATCTTCAGTTTTAAGCCTGTTAAAAATAATATGATGGCTAAGAAAATTTATATGGATAATACTGAAGATAATGGAAGCTTCAGAATTGAACTTGGAAGTGATTTGTTCAGTTTTTGAAATTATATCGTTTAAATCGATATTTAAAAATAGCCTTCCAAGGCGCAGTTTCGGAATTCGACGAAACCAGTACCATTGGATACGTAATATTGTATTATTATCGGATTTCAATTTCATAGTGATTGGAGTTTTGTGTGATCGTACGATATATAAACGTGCTGAAATTTAGATCGAGAATTTAATATTTAAACTCGATTTAAATAGCTATCTTCCATTTACAATCAAATTGGAGCCCGGAATTTGATCCATTGGGTTCAGAATAGGGTTATAACATTATAAACGCCTAACGGCACGTTGCGATACGAGGTGGAGAATTTCGGTTGTGTAATTCAAGTCGATCTAAAATTTAAATTTAAAATTTGAATATGATATTTTGACCGGTCTAAATTTCACATCAGGGTAAAAGTCATAGCCGCCTTCCTGCAAGTCGAAGTGAATATGTTTCCTTAGCACCTCTCATACGCTTCTTTGTTTGATAATAAATAAGGATAAAAGTAGATATTTTTCTTCGTTCAAATTAAATCAAAACTGTGCCCTTCTCTTTTATTCTCAAAATCAAATCGTTCCAAGCTTAAAGAAATAAAAATGACTGCACCTTTCATCTTAATTCAAATCGAAAAAGGAAAAAATCTGCACTCGCCTTGATTTAGTCGCGTATCCCACTTCGAGCTTCGAGCTCGCGAATTCCTTTAAACAAATCTCGATCGTGAAAGAAAGGGCCAGCGAATTAGGGTTTGGTCTTGCGTGTAGATGTGCAGTATGGCAAGGGTTAGGCGCATGGTTTGTCGAAGCAGCAGCTAGAGGAGGCTCGTGCACGCACTCGCGAGTGGGTGACGTTGGCTGAAGTCACGCAAGCACATATCGGCAAGCAGACGAGGTGGGTCGAGATCGATTTCGGTGGCTAGGGGTTTCGATTTGAGTTCGATGGTGGCACCGGTAAGGCATGGTGATGGTGTTGGGTTTGCGATTTCACTGGAGACAGTAAGGTATAAATGAAATATTTACTTCAATTTAAATCTGAACATATATAGATTTGAAATTTACAATTTGTTTGATATTATAGTGAAGTATTAATGTTTATAGATGTATATAGCTGAAGGATAAAATATTTTAAAGGATTAAACAAAAGTTATTTTAAAAAAAAAGGGTTTGTTTCAGAAAAAAAAGTAAAATCTGTTTCAAAATTTTTAAACCGTAAGTTTTTATAAAGAAAATGATATGCATGTATGTATCTATATATTTATGCGAGTTAAAGTAATTTTATTAACAGTAAGGTTTTAAAATTAATAGTTTTAAATTTAATATGTATAAATGTATGTATGTATGCAGGAAAAATTTCTGTTTGCAGCAAAGAATTTTATACAGATAAATTTTGGAATTTTATACATATAAGAATTTTAAAGACGAGGAGTTTATATAACTTTATATTTTTATCTATACAGATTATTTTATAAGTATACACACACACACACACACACATCTATGGAGTTTCAAAATAAATGTATATATATAAGTATTTATTAAAGAGGAAATTTGGCTTTAAATTTAATTTACTTAGTTAAGTAAATTTTTAAGAGGAATTCGTTTAAAATTAAAGATATTGGTCTAAAATAAAATCTTGGTTGAATAAATTTATCTAAAGGAAATCCGTTCAAATATTAAATTATTAGCTTAAAATAAAATCATTGGTAATTAAATTTTAAATTGGGAATTTAATTGTTCGATTATTTCGAATATTAATAAATCATATAAATTGTTTGTTACAAGGTCTGAAAATCATAAAGGATCAAGCGGAATGAAAATGGATTACATGCAAAATAAAGGTGAGATCTTCTCACTCAAATTTTAATAATTGAAATTTTCAGTTACTAATTAATGATTGAATTATGATAGCTAAATTTAATTGATTGATTGTGTGCTTGGATGATTAATTTATTATCGGTTATATTAGTTTATTCCTTATGTGCTGCATAATAGCGGATGATATTATATTAAACCAATATACCGCGATATTCCAAGTGGAATTGGTATTATATAAGTATTTGGAGTTTTTGATTTCTCGCATTATATAGCGGGTGAGACCCTATGTGTCGCATGATAGTGGATGATATTTTATAAATCCCATATATCGCGATATTCAACCTCGAAGTGGAATTGGTATTTAATTGTTGTGTTAACGCCTGTGGATGCAGGGAAACAGGTTGGAGGGATCTAACTAGATTCCTCAAATATTTAAATTATTTTCAATATTATGTGTTGATTATTTGTAATCTGTGTGTGACTATTTGTGATTGAAACTGTTGTAGGCTATAATTTAGCCGAATATATTTCTGGTATCGTAGGATAACGAAAATAAATAAAATTGGACTTCTAAAATTAAAATTGAAAATCTATATTAAAATTTATTTTTGAATTGAATAAATTTAAAAGAAGGAATTTTAAGAGGATACAGTTTTATTTTTGAATCCTATAGAATATAGTTCCAAAATATGGGAAAAAGTTTAATAAATGGATTTCAAGTAATAATAATCAAAAGGTGAAGAATTTATTTAATATATATATACATATATATATATATATGATTTTTAAATAAATTGGAAAAATAAAGGAATTTATTTTAAAAATAAATTCGTAAATTGATTTGTAGTTAAAAGAATAAATCTTTGGGAAATCAATAGGAAAATTGATTTGGTGTTTGAATGAAAATCGATTGGTGTTGAAATAAAATTGAAATCAATTTGGAACTTGATTTGGTGTTTGCAAATGATTTTTAACATCGATTTAAAAATCATATATCAGTAGATATTTAGGAGTTAAAATTCACAAATGGGAATTCTATAAAAGAAAGGGGAATTTGTTTTAAAAATAAATATTGTTTTATTTTTGAAAGCGTGGAAAGGAATTTACGGATTTGGAACGTAAATTTAAAGTAAATCCAGAGGGATTTATAAATTGATTTGAATGAACCATTTTAGAATGGAAGGTGTACTTTCCCTCGAAAGCCGAGTTTGTTTTCAATATAGTCTATAATTATGAAATTAAAGTGGTGAAGATGGTTTTAAGGAAAGATTATTTTGGAGAAATTATTTACTTGGGTTGTTTTGAAAATCTTTAAAATAAAGATTTATTTTAGTTTGCTATAGAAGTGATTATTTAAAGTTCTAATTGATATTTGTTTTAGAAAATGGATATTTAAATATTTATATCCTATCTACTAATTTTATTTTAAAATTAGTTTGGACTTGAATTTTTATATGAGTTTTTAATATAATATCTTCATAACTAATGTTTTGAATAAAGTGTTTTAAAATAGTTTTATTTTAAATAATTCCTAAGTATATTTTGGATAAATATTTTAAATTTATTTTGAAGCATTTGAACTCGGCAGATTTTCAGTAGGATAAATAAATATTTGGAAATGTATTCCGCGTATGAAAAAAATGATTTGAAATTTGTTTTCAAATTATTGAAATGTGGAAAGTAATTTGAAATTTGTTTTCAAATGGTTGAAGTGTGAAATATATCTTGCGAAATATTTTGAAAATAAATAATTTAGGAAATTTATTTAAATCCGGCTATTGTTGTGAATGTTGATTGATAGTTAAATAACCGACTATCAATATTAGCCTTTTTAAATGACATTTGAATTTCGATGCGACCGAGGGTCGGATTCCAAGTGGATATCCGAAAACCACATCGAACCTTTGTGTTTGTGATGGGTCTTTTATTTTAAAGATCAAAGTGAAGATTGTTGTGATTTGTTGAAATCTGAATGTCACACTTATTTCTAAAAATAATCGCTCGTTATTCGGATTAGCCGGGAGAGGACCTTGTGTCACAAAACCCATTCCGAATAACGATACGACGAAATGAGATTGCATTTGAAGACGGTGTTAAAGACCGGTTGTTTTCGAAAGAGAAAGGATTACCTGTCGATTGTCTCTGCACCGGGTTGCTCCGGTGTATAGATTTTATCACCCTTTGTGATGGGGATTTCGGACGTGATTTGTGAATATCCGGATTTGCAAGGGGTTCTTTGAAGTGCCTTTGGTTCCATTCGATCCCGGAATGGACTTGTATGGATGTGTGTCTGACGTTACACTTTGAGATGTAAAGCTTTTTTGTATCAAATACATTTCTGTTGATGGCAAAGAGAATTTATTCTCTTAGCTTAACCCCTTCTCCGAGACGTACGAGCTCAGAGGTTATGTAGTTGATTGTTACTAGTAATGCATTCCCAATTTAATAACGTGACATACGAAGTGCTGCTGATCATTTTTTGATCAAAGCATGACTTTGTTAAAACTGTAGCTTTGTGGAAGAGACCTCATCCGACCCGACACACCGAAAATGGTCGAAACAGGAAAGATGCGGCAAGGTTATGAGGGTCGCGCCCTTTAGGGCATGCCATTTCCTTCTGGAAAAGGGTGGTATCATGGTATGGAGCCTAGATACATAGCCTATTTGTTGCGGTAAATTTATTATACTTTGTGGTTGTTGCTTTGTGGTTGAGGATCCTCAGTTAAAGGTCCTAAAGGACCGGGGGATGGCATACTCGAGTAGTAGTTACCTAGTTACAGAGGTAACCCGGCCTTGTGTTGGCAGAGATCCGGGTAGGTTCTCGGGGCGGTTCTCCATAGACATACCCATATGGCAGTAGGAAGTTCCTTAGCCTGACCATTTGTTGGAAATCTAAAGAAACAATACACACCCTATACGGTTTTAGTTGTATAACCTGCCATGGAATGTGGCGGTAACCCGCTATTGAAGATGATGGCTATAGTAGGAATACAATAATGGTTGTATGCCGGCTAAGATTAATATTATACTTTCGAAATGATTTCTGCACTATGCACTAATAATAATATCGAAAGGATTTTTGCGTATTAAGCATGTTTGACTATCATAAGGAGAAATCTCCTCCAATTCTGCGTTGCATTGTGTGTGTGGCGGGAGGACTTACGGTAGTTTCATTTTCCAAAAGGCATAGAGGATTTCTTTTCCTTTTCTTTGTGAAAATAACTGTTTTAAGATCTCACGCCAGTTGCACGATTGACCTGGAGTTTATTGTTCCCTTTCTAAACTCTGGGTGCCCATAATTTTCCACACGGGCAGCCTAGAGTCAGGTCATCATTTATTCGGGAGCGAAGTCAAGAAGTTGCTATGGAGAACTGGAGGCAAGATGGATGGCGAGACGTACCACTTATACTATGTAGTGTGCGTCGCGTCTGGGTTAGTCAAGTCAAATTTTATTGTACATAAGTCACTATAACTGCCAGTGTTTGTATTGTGTCGTTGAAAACTCTGATAATATGATGTATAAAATGATATAGTACTTTTGTTTTAAAGATATTCATTTATCTATTATATGTTGTCCCACTGCGAATTGTGAGATTCTGTTATTGTTTCTGTTTCTTCTTCTATCTTCTTCTTCTTTAACCCTAACGGTTCGGTTTTTTGGCATTCGACTGTTCGACATTCGATACAGTGGACGTATTGATATCGATTTCGGACGTCGAAAAATCGAACATTTCACAATAATTCATGCACATGACATGGTTCATAGTATACCAAAATTGTAACAAATAATCTTCTTAAAGCATTGGGCATATGTGCGTTTGAAGCATCCCTCAAATAGTCCTTTAAACTATCATCATTTTCAAGTAAATCTTTATGTTCAACTGCTTTTTTTAATGTATTATACAATGTTCCATTAACTGTTAGTAAGTCGGTAAAAGATAGGGGACCTCGAACATGTGTTAACAACAATCGCAAATAGTAACGATCTCCTTTAGTGGGAGATATCATATACATTCTACCAATTGCCTTAAAGTTATTTCGTCTGCGGTTCCATTCCTTATTCGTAGAGTTCCACCAATATTTTTTAGGAAACTCATAGTCATAGTATAAATATTGACGTACTGGTTTATCAAAAATATTTTTAACAAAAAAATCGGTTTGCATTGTTTTAGCTCTATGTTGATCATCCAAAATAGTTTGTATGTGCTCTATTGCACGAAATAATAATTGTTGTCTATTTGATAAATATATTTGAAAGCCGGTAACAGAAGAAAAACTATTATTTAGTGGAAATTTAAATATTCTCCCAAAAGCTTCTGGAGAACAAATCCATATAGCATTAACAAAGTTTGAAATTTCATCGTTATCATCAGGTGTGTTGGATAATCTACAAATACACGATTTGAACCATTGTATACATATTTGCAAAGATATTAAACAGATTTAATACTTGAACAGATCTCAACATTTTTACGACAATAATATTTCAAAAGTAAGTGAGGATATAAGGTACTATTCGACGGTTATCGATTATATGGCTACCATTTCGATATTGTATTCCATTGCCGCGTCTTCTATAAATAGGGTAAGTGTCATTTCCTTGTAAAGTTAAAGAAAAAGATTTTGGAAAACTTTTCTCACAAAGGTTATTATTCATGCATGCAACTCTTAGGTTAAAATGTTCGCATGGATAATGAATCATACGTTTGAGTACAACGTTATGTTGTTCAGGTTCTCACTCTTTACTTGGAATTTCAGCTCGAACTAAAGCATCATAATCATCCGGATTGTTAAACTTATCATTTTCATCTAGGATAATTAGAATATGGTAATGTGGTAGTCTTCTTTCTTGGAATTCGGTAACGTGAATATGGGCAATGTCTTTACCTAAACATATGTGTCAAATAGATCAGTTTTTAGTTGCTCTAGTTTTGCTAGCAAAATCCAGTTGTTAAATCCGGTTTATCTTGTGGTTATTGACCGTGTTAACGCTAAAAATGAACGCTAACACCCCAGTGTGAGTTGTGATATAGCGAAAGCACCACCCGTTCGTACGGGAACTAAAAGCAAGCAGGAAATAGCAGAAAATAGTAAAGAGACAACAAATTTTACAGTGGTTCGGCTCAAAGTCAAGCCTACGTCCACTTAATCTGTTCTATTATCGACTTGATTACAAGTTGTACAGTAATTCTTCAATTACAAAACCATTAAGGCGAATAGTTAGAACTTTGATCCAGAAAAGCTCTTTGAATTCATGTTGAATGAACTTGATCTTTTCCCAAGGTTCTTTGAAGTGTCTTTGGCATTTGAAGCGTTGTAGAAGTAGTGAAAATAGCAAAGTCTTGGCGTTCCGGAAGAAAAATTCCCCCTCAATGTGGAGTAAGTGGGGTATTTATAGCGGAGTTTCGGAGTTAGGTCGTGTGGTGTCATAGGTCATGAGCGACCTAGGGAGTTGCGACCTAAGAGCGATCTCGAGGTAGCATAAGTCATTAGCGACTTAATGGAGCCATCCTAGATGAGATATATGCTGTGAGCGACTTAGCATGTGTAGCACAGGAGTTATCTCGGTTTGCTAAGGTCGTAAGCGACCTAATGGAAGAAGCGGTGTGCATACGGCTTAACTCTGAAGCTTGTGAGGTCGTTAGGTCGCTC
Organism: Allium cepa; assembly: GCA_030765085.1. Classification (NCBI taxonomy): domain Eukaryota; kingdom Viridiplantae; phylum Streptophyta; class Magnoliopsida; order Asparagales; family Amaryllidaceae; genus Allium; species Allium cepa. Next base: position 455,987,041 of record CM060942.1, read on the forward strand.
TTTCCTTAGCTCGTTAGGTCGTTGCCTTCATTGAGTTGCTAGGTCGCTGGAGCTCCTTAAGTCGTTGAGTCGTGCCATGTTGAGCCACTCTGCGCTTTAGGTCATTAGGTCGTGCCCTGCTATAAGTTGTTAAGTCGTTTATGGCTTGGATAGTTAAGTCGCTTATTCCCTTAGGTCGTTGAGTCGAATAAGTCGCTAAGTCGTGAATAAGAGAGGTGTTAACACTTGCCCCTCGAAGTATACGCCTAGGGCTTAGGTCGTGTGCTTCGATGCCTCTTAACTCGCGCCATCCTGAGTCGCTAAGTCGTGAGCGACTTATGAGAGAGCTAGGTCGTTCACGCCGATTCGAGTTCCAATGCCCCTGTCTATAAGTCGCTTAGGTTGCTCCTTCTCTTCACCTGCTCTAGCACTCTAACCCGCCATTGAAGAATCTCCGAGCTCTCGAAGACAAATTCAAACCGACCAGACATTGATCATCTTCACCATCACATTACGTAAGTGAATCCGATCATTATTCAACCACAACCATCACCATATCGTGAATCCCCCATTTTTCGACCCTAATCTGATTTAATGTGCAGCATTTCACCACAAGTCATGTTACGATCGATCTTTGATCGTCATTGGACATGTTGTCGTTGTAATTTATGAGAACACAGCAGTGCATTGGTTCTACGATGGATCTGAGGTGATTTGAATCGGTCTTAGATGATTTGGCGGTGTGGAGAGATGATGGATTTCATTGTGGAGATGCTAATGGGTTATCGGGTTAGGCGAGTTGTTGAATGAAGAGGAGTTAGCGGGTTAAGGAGAGTTAGGAAGTGCCCGACTTAGGAGCTTCGAACGACTTAGGGCTTAGCAGTTTGGACATGAATCACACGACTTAACTTAGTGAACGACTTAAAGAATCAACATGACCTAATTTAACTTGCAGCATAGCTTTGACTCGTAGGAACATGACTGATGAACTGCCAGAATTTGACAAAACTTGATTGAATTCCCAACTTGAACTGCCAGAATGAACTGCTTGAACTTGTTGCACTCTTTCACAGATTGTATTAACCTTTAAGCTAACAACCTGTTAAATACAACATTTGCAGAAAAGTAGGGCGAATATACTGCCATTGACTGCCCACATCGAATGACAGAGTAGTCGATAAAGAATAATCAACTTAAAGGAATTGTGTGAACGAAATGGTTTAAATTAACCAGTTCAAGTGAAGTGTTCAAGCCAAGCTAAGTTAATCGACTAAAGCTGATCTATTTGCATCAACACTGTACTTGGACTTAAAAAACAAGCCCTGAAACTTTATAATCGACAAACTCCAACTAGTTTAATTCCAGTTATATTTGCTTGTCATTTTATTAGTTTTGCACAACACTTCACACTTTTAGGAAACGTGCACCTTCATATTTGAATATCCAGTTCCTTGTGTAGAATAGCTTCTCAACAAGTGCGAGAAGAGATAGTAGAGCGGGCCGATGAGGTTTTCCCAATAGCTGGCCCTTTAGAGAATCCTCCAGAAAGAGCTTCAACTACATTGAATCAACGGGCCTTTAGCCAGCTACGTTTTCAATTCGGCATTGCTGAAGCGGATGCTCTGCTTCCTGGGGTAAATGATGCTGCTGATAGGCCGCCTCCTGGCTTCATTGCAGTCAATCGTCAAATGTGGCTGAATGGAGCTATTCCTCCCTTCAACGATTTTCTTAGAGCGCTCCTCCTTCGACTAACTATTTCTACATTCCAGTTGCACCCTAATGGTTGTGCCATTTTGATGGGGTTGTGCGTACTATTTAAGAGGACGCTTAACCGCCTCCCAAGCTTCAAGGAGATTTGCTATTTTGTTCATTCGGGAGGAACAAAGATCGCCCTTCCATTACTCTTGTAAGGAGTGCAAGAAACCAAAGCTGATTACGGATCTGCCCGAGAGAGCTCACGGGTTTTTAAACCAGTTCTTCTTTGTCCGTTGCCCTCCGGGATTCTATGGTATCTGGAGAGCAGGAAGTGAGACTACCATCTCCGTTCACTTCATTTCTGAGCCTTTCAAAATTCGAGTCGTCAAGTGCTAACTTTATTCTATACTTTTGCAGCACTTCCTCCTCCCTCTAAAGATTCTAGTCACAAATGGACTTTCGAAAGATTGAGTGCCATAGCTATCGGTGAGATATGTATTAAGTTTCTACCGAAGGATGAATTTTTGCATCAATTCGGACTCTGCACTCTTCTCAATCCATTTAGTCCCGTGATGCCCCCAGTTCTCAAGTAGAAGCGTCAGATGCCGCAGCCTTCGCAAAGGAATTCGCACCGAAAGAACCTATTGTAGAGGCTTCATTAGTGAAATGCTCCAGTTCCATTGACGGTGTGGGATTATCTGGCAAATCTAAACTTCCCCCAGTTATTGAAGAAGAGGAATTTCCTCAACATTCTGAGAAGGCTACCGGAGAAGCTGATGAGGGAGCTGAGAAAGAAAGTTCCGTTACGAAGAGTGTAAAGCGTGCTGAAGAGGGCACTGCTGATATGACCCATTCCATTGGGCACGATGGTGATGATATCTTTGGAGGACCGAGCGATCTTATGGTGACTTACCACGAGCTCTTTAAAGATGACACCACCACTTCTAAACTTGTTTCTCCAGCAATCGAGGTGACATCCGTTTTGCAATCAATTTCATCAACCCAAGAGTTGACTCCTGCTTCAAAAGCCGACATCACTCCCAAGCCGAAGAGTGGTTTGTAGCTTGACGCGCGTAGTTCGCACGCCACACACACTTAGGATTTTTGGCAATTATGCGCACTTAGCTTCTTTATTTCGAAGATTTCTAAATTTTTTCTCTTCTTCACTTTCAGTTTATCTCATGGGAAGTAGCAGCTCATATTACGAGGACTTTCAACGCTATGCGAGGCGTGATTCTTATGACCCCAGGCGCTATCTTCCTGCCCCTAGGGAGACTAATGAGGAAAGGGTGGCTAGGAAAGATCGCGAAAGGCAGGCTTATGAGGGGCGTTATGGAAGAAGAAACGACAGACATGACTCTTACCGTAGGGATGATGAATCCCATAAGAGAAATCTCATGACGATAAGGGGCAGAGTCATGTAGCCGACGTTTCAAGCAAGCGAACCAAGCTAAGCGAAAAGTCTACATCTGAAATTTCTAAAATGCTCGCTGCTTCTATCTATTTAGACATCCCTTATAGCTCTCCTGCCCTTAAAAGAGCTGAAATTCAAGCAATCATTAATAGGCCTCCTTATCAAGTCGAGAAGCCTCCGCCTGCACTCCAAAGCCGATTTCCGCATTTGTGTTTGAAAGGAGTACGTTTTGATCTAGACTTGGTTCCAATTGATAAGTAGACCGTGTTGAGAAATCTCGACGCCGTCAAGCCTGATAATGAAGGAATGTCCGGCTGGCAAAAACTAGTTGATGAGCTTCAAAGAGTAAATCGTTTAAATCTCGAGGCTATGCTGACCATGGAAAGCAATAAGTCTGAGTGGCAAAAAGTTCTTGATCAGCATAATACGGAGATGAAGAGCATCACCGCCTATAACGAGAAACTTGAGGCTGAAATCTAGAAGCTTAATGATGATCTTGCCGCCTCTTCCACTTCATATACTCAAAAGGAAGAGGCCCTTCAAAAGCAAGTAAGAGACGTCCACGCTGCTCAACGAGATGCTGAGGCTAAACTTGAGGCACAGTAGAAAATCGTGGAAATCTACCGCAATAATGTTGCTCAGCTGCGGGAAAAGACTAACTCTCAAGATTTGGAGATTACAATGTTAAAGGCCAAGATTTCTAAGGCTGAAAAGGAGCGTGACGAGGCCATCGCTGGAAAAGCAGCAGCTGAACAATCACATGAGGCGACTAAGGCCAACGTTAGCTCCACTCTATTCGAGTTTTACATTCACAGCATCTTGGGGCGTGGTAGTCTTTCATTTTTGGGCCCAAAGTATGAGGTTACCCTGGCTGAAGTGTGGGAGGCAGCAGTTGAAATGCTTAGAGACGCTGGCTACACTGAGGAGGATTTTGTGGCTTATTTTTTGGATGATGAGGGTCGTGCCGCCCTTGCTAGAGGGAAAGAAAAACTTGCTAAGGAACGAGCCGAAGCGGTGGAAGGAAAGCTTCTAGGGAAGGCATCTTTGGCGACCCAACTCGTCCTTCGGCTTCGGTTGACGTCGATATTCTTGGCTCCACTTCCCACTCTCCGCCTCCTGCCAAAGCCGAAACCAAAACTACAACTGCTCATGCCAAAGACAAGGCCCAAGAAGATACCGAAGCACAAGATTTTGAAACTTACGTGATAAAGCCGATCTCTCCAGGTAACTTCAACACCGATCCAGGTTAAGTGGACTACTCAGTCGCTTCACATGAGCTCAATGAACTTCTTGCTTATTACTTAAACCTCGACGTGCCACTATCTCCTCTCTTTGCGAGAGATACTGATGTTAACTTTTCTTCTTCTGTAGTGAAAACAACAAGTGTTGTACAGGCTTCGCCTCCTCCAGCTGTTTCCCCTCCACCTCTTCAAGTTACTCCTTCTTCTGCTTCTCAACCGGGGTCGCAAGAAGAACAAATAGGAGCTCTTCAAGGCTTAGATGGCCTGGTCGCTTCACAAGAGCAGAAAGCTGAAGAACTTGAGGAGGGTGAGACGACCCGGGAGAAATTTACTGCCGATGATACAAAGCTGATTGATCTTATCACTCCGGGCAGCGAATTTTCTCCAAAGAAGAGGGGAAAGCGTGGAATTTCGAAGAAGAAGAAGGGCACTTCTACTAGCGATAAGAAAGCGGAAGAGGACCCAATTGCACCTCTTTCTCCTTCTTCCCCTACTCGTACAGGCGGGCTCAAGAAGTTAACCATTAGGCCAGGCGAGGGCTCCAAAGGCGGCGGGAAGAAGAAGTAATGGGTCTGGTCTTATCCTTCTTGTTCTTCTTTTTTGCTTTTCGCTTGTATTTAAAGACTTGTATTGACCGGAGATTGTGCGGGTACCAGGCCCCGCTTTTTGAAACCTGCACATGTATACAAATATTTTATAGTATGGAATAGAATGACTCTTTTTATTGTATAATCTTTTGTCTGTATTTGTAAATGCATTTATTCCTTATTTTCTCACAAGTTTCTTTATTTTCTTTGTATGATATTGCAGTGAGCTCGTGGTATGTTGCTTGAGCATTGCTTTTATTAACGCAGCTATATTATATTGCCCCTATATCACGGCTCATCGCAATCTTCTCCATTTTGAGAAGACTTGTACTCTTACTTTGGATAATAATTCTTCCATTTTGAGGAAATATTATTCTGCTCTAGTAGAGTTTGCCTTGTATTGGAGAAGTTTTCTTTTTTTTTAGAAAAAGTTTTTACACTTCAACTTTCAGAGATGGTCACTTTTATTTTTGAGAAGTGGATTCCCCTACGTGGTAAAGCGGGCCTCCGAAGAGGGCTTTGATTTGTTTGCCAGAAAGTTATATCTCATCGCTAAGTGGGCCTACGGGACTGGCGTCAGCTGCTTTATCGGATATTTGTTTGCACAAACGATCGCGAGCAGTTAGCTGCGGCCTAAAACCTTCTTTTTGAGAAGGTACCCCTACGGTGGTTCCACCAATGACTTTTTCAAGAGATACATTTCATTTTTGGGCGTGCCTCGTTGGAGGGCTTTATTTGGCACTTCAACTTTTTTGGGGAAGAATGTTACATTATGGAGAAATTGATCTTCCCTTGAGAGTAGAAGTGTGCCTACGAAGAGGGCTTTTTGTTTGCCTGAAAGTTACTTTTCGCAGTTAAATGGATCCACGAGGCAAACGCAAGCTACCTAATTGGATGTTCGTTTGTATGGATGATCACAATTTGTTAGCAAGGGCCTGGTGCCTTCACTTCGGGAAGGTGGCCCTTCGGTGATTCCACCAACCTTTTTGTTTGAGAAAAGCATTTGATCCTCGTTGGAGGGCTTTTTTTTGTTTGCCAGGAATGTTGCATCTCACAGTTAAATGGATCCACGGGGCAGACGCAAGCTACCTAATTGGATGTTCGTTCACAATTTGTTAGCGAGGGCCTGGAACCTTCACTTTAGGAAGGTGCCCCTTTGGTGGCCCCACCAACCTTTTGGTTAAGAGTCAAGATTCCATTTTTCGGCGTGCCTCGTTGGAGGGCTTTTTTGGCAATTCAACTTTTTTGGGGAAAAATGTTCTCATTATGGAGAAATTGATCTTCCCTTGAGAGTAGAAGTGTGCCTCCGAAGAGGGCTTTTTTGTTTCGTTTGCCAGGAAGGTTGCATCTCACAGTTAAGTGGATCCACGGAGTAGATGCAAGCTACGTAACTGGATGTTTGTTTGTAAAAACGATCACAATTAACTAGCGAGGGCCTGGAACTTTCACTTTAGGAAGGTGCCCCTTCGGTGGTCCCACCAACCTTTTTGTTGAGAGACAAGATTCCATTTTGGCTGTTTTTTCTTCTGCTTGCCCATTATTTTTCACCATCTGCCCCTCAGCGATTCCTCATCATCATTTCCAAGTACATGTTCCTTTCTTATGCAAGTTGTTTGCTCTTTTTTTAGAGATGTGTATTTCATTGTTAAATGAATCCATGGGGCAGACGCAAGATACCTAACTGGATGTTTGTTTGCACAAACAATCAAAATTAACTAGCAAGGGCCTGGAACCTTCGCTTTGGGAAGGTGCCCCTTTGGTGGAATCACCAACTGTTTGTGAGAAGCACTTCTTATGTAGGAATTGAATCTGGAATTTTTATGGCTTGACATTTGTTTGTTGAGTGATTTGTAGGAATCGCTTGGCCTTGTGATGTGTTGAATAGGTAAGCTTTGCTTTGATAGCCTGCAATATTAAATCGACATTTTAGCAATATATTTAAGATATTTGCACATCGAAATGAGACAGACTTTTTATAGTAGTAGAGAACATGAGATTTATTTTAAAATCAGTGTGAATCAATACAAGAATGATACATCCACAATCATTTTACAAATTTAAGCATAGCTTCTAAGTAAAATATAGACGCAAGTGATTACTGTTCCAGGCTCTCGAAATTGGATCTCCTTCGACAGTTGTGAGCTTGAAAGTGCCATCAAGAAGTTTTTTCCTATGACGTATGGCCTTTCCCAGTTTGGCCCAAACACTCATGTTGCTGTCATGACCCTTTAAAGAATAGATCCCCAATTTCAAAGCTGTGTTGGCAAACTTTAGAATTGAAGTGCCTGGCTATCCTTTGCTGATGGGCTGCAACTCTGGGCTCAGCCTCTTTCCTTCTTTCATCAAGCAAGTCAAGTGCATCAAGTTGCAGCTTTTCATTTTCAGCTGGGTTGAAATGAATTCTCCTGTGTGAGGGGACCTCTATTTCCACTGGAACCATTGCTTTTGATCCATATGCTAATGAGAATGGAGTGTGCCCAGTCGCAGTCTTGTGGGTAGTTCTGTATGCCTAAAGTGCTAGTGGCAGCTTATCGACCCAACCACCTTTCGTTTTTTCCTGCTGTTTTTTATGGTTGATTTGATAATTTTGTTCACTGCTACTACTTTCCCGTTTGCTTGCAGATGAGCCACTGCCGAGAAGCTTTTTTGGATCTTGAATCGCTTGTAAAAGTCCTGGAATTCTTCGCTTTCGAATTGGGTACCATTGTCTGTGATTATCTTCTGAGGCACACCATACCTACAAATGATATTTTTAGTCACAAAGTTTATCATCTTTTTAGAGGTAATAGTAACCAATGTGTTCAGATTCAGCCCATTTAGTGAAATAATCAACAGCGACAATGGCATATTTGATTCCGAACTTGGCAATCGGCAAAGGCCCAATGAGATCTATCCCCCAAATGGCGAATGGCCATGGACTGGCTATTTTTGCAAATCTCTGGCATCTGTCACACTTTCGGGAGTAGCTAGCAGCGTCTCAATTAATATCTGACCAAAAATACCCATAGCGGAGAATTTTCTTTGCTAGGGTTTGGCCACCTGAATGATCCCCACACTCTCCTCCATGCACCTCAGCTAAAATCGTCTTAGCCTCTTCCTTGGTTACACATCGGAGCAATGGCATCGAGAAGCCTCGTTTGTACAACCGTCCAACTTGAATTACATATCTCGGGGCTTTTCTTAACAGCTTCTGGCGCTCTTTTGAGTTTTCCGGCAGGGAGCCGTTGAGTAGATATTCCTTGATCGGGGTCATCCATGACTTTTGCTCTTGAGATACAGCCATAATCCAGTCAATATCCATCTCATCAGTACTTGGAGCTGACAAGACTTCCACAGGGACCAATCCCAATAATTGAGCTTCGCCAGAGCTTGAACATTTTACGAGAGAATTTGCCTTCATGTTTTCTTCCCGGGTTATATAGCTTATTGTATAATGATCAAAATCATCGAGAAGCTCCCAGGCCTTTGACAAGTAAGCAGGTAGATTTCCTCCTTTAGTTTGAAACTCTTTCTTGACTTGGCATACAATAAGCTGGGAATCACTGAAGATCTGCAATACTTTGATGTTCAGTTCTTTAGCAATCTTCAACCCGGAAACAAGAGATTCATATTCTGCTTCATTATTTATTGAAGGAAATTCTAATCTCAATGCATAGCACAATGACCGCCCTTCGGGGGTTTCAAGCACAACCCTAGCTCCGGAACAATAGTCGTTTCTTGCACTATCAACATATAATTTCCATTGGATCGGGATGTCATCAGTCACCTCTTCCTCACTGTCACCTTTATCTGTGTATTATGCAATGAAATCCGCTAAAGCTAGTCCATTGATCGCTCTTCGGGGATGGTAGGTGTTATCGTATTGGCTGAGTTCAATATTCCACTTCAGAAGATGACCCAAAGTTTCAGGGCGAAATAGGACTTGCTTCAGAGGTTGTTCAGTGAGGACTTTAATAGGATGAGCTTGGAAATACGGCCTCAACTTTCTAGACGCAATCAACAGACAATAGGCGAGATTTTCCAGCTTTGAATAATTCATCTCTGCCCTAGTGAATCTTTTGCTGATGTAATAAACCGGGCGTTGAACTTTTGCGTCTTCCCGTACCAATGCTGCACTGAGAGCATGAGGTGAAACCGCTAAATATATGAAAAGATCTTCACCATTGCTGGGCTTAGAAAGTAATGGAGGCGTTTCCATGTGAAGAATTAGTTCATCAAAAGCTTTCTGACATTCAGGAGTCCATTCAAAGTTTTTCTTTCCTTTCTTCAAAGCGTCAAAGAAGGGAATGCATTTATTAGTGGCCCTGGAAATAAACCGACTCAAAGCAGCAACTTTCCCGTTAAGGCTTTGCAATTCCTTCTTTATCCTAGGGGCTTTGACTTCTCTTAAAGCAGTAATCTGAGCAGAATTAGCTTCGATGCCCATAGCACTCACAATGAAACCCAAGAATTTTCCGGACTCTACCCCGAATGAACATTTCAGAGGATTTAGCTTCATCCCATACTTTCGGAGGACCGCAAACATTTCTGCCAAATGATCCATGTGGTCTACTGCCTTCTTCGATTTCACCAACATATCATCAACATATAATTCCATAGTATTGCCAATCTGGGGTTTGAACATGGCGTTAACAAGTCTTTGATAAGTTGCCCCCACGTTCTTTAGTCTGAAGGGCATGACTTTATAGCAGTAAAGACCAACATCAGTGATAAAGCTCGTGTCCTCCTGATCTGGCTCATGCATCATGATTTGATTGTATCCTGAGTAAGCATCCATAAAAGACAATAATTCATGCCCGGTTGTTCCATTCACCAACTGATCAATCCTGGGTAACGGGAAACAGTCCCTGGGGCATGCTTTGTTCAAGTCTGAAAAGTCGATGCATACTCTCCACTTTCCATTTGCTTTTTTGACCAACACCGGATTAGAAACCCAATTTGGATAAGTGGATTCTCTGATGAAGCCATTTTCCATGAGCCAATCTACTTCTTCTTTTAATGCTGTCGACCTTTCAGGACCCTGGGTTCTTCTTTTCTGCTTTACGAGTGTGAATTTTGGATCAATATTCAAAGCATGCACTGCGATTTTTGGAGATATTCCACACATGTCGGCATGACTCTATGCGAATACATCCAAGTTTGCTTTCAAGAATGATATCAACATATTCTGAACCGTCACACCGAGTTGTGAACCCATATTCAGCACGTTGTTTGGATCATTCAGGTCAACAGGTATTGGCATCGTCACTTCCACCGGCACCACTCGACTCTCCCCTGCACTGGTTTTTCTGGGGTCAATCTCTTTTCGTGCACCACTATGCTCACCAGTGTAGGGTCCACCCCGTAATTGCTATAAGGTGGGCTATTTGATGTGGAGCGGAGCTGCCACACCCTTACCCATTTCTCTCTTCTTTGCCTCCCGTAACTTTATGAGATAGCATTCGCGCCCGACATTTTGGTCCCCCTTCACAACACCGACTCAATTATCAGTGGGGAACTTCATAGTCACGCACCATGTGGAGAGAATGTCCTTGAATGCGGCAAGAGCCGGTCAACAAAAGAAGGCATTATAAGCAGAGAATTCATCAACAATCACAAAAGTTTGTTTTGGATCACCTTATTTTCCCCTGCTCTAAGCTCTACAAATAAGTCAATAGTCTCTATAGGCTGTTTTGGTTCTCCAGTCAACCCGACAATTTTCTATGAGGAAGCTTGGACGTTAGCCATGGTAATTTTCATCTGATCAAATGTCTTTCTGAAGAGGACATTGCAAGAGGCGCCGCAGTCAACAAGCACCCTTCTTACAATGGCTGTTCCGATGCATGCAGATATCACCAAGGGATCCATGATGGGAGCCTCAACACCAACAGAGTCTCTAGCCCGGAATATGATGTCATCGTTAAAAGTTCTTTGCTGTTTTAAAGGTGCAGCATCTTCCAAGACAAAAACATTCTCTTCCGCCGTGGCATATCTCAAAGCGTGAGCATATCTCTCCATCACACCCCAACTTCTACCTGCTGGGTGAGGACCCCCTGTAATAACATTAATGACAGGCCTCTCAGATTCCTGCGCTGCAATCCTCTTACCTGAGTCGGATTGATGAGCAGGAACTTGTTGCCCCTGAGTAGATGAGGTTGGGTTACTTCTGTTTCTCTTCACATATTGTTGTAGTTTATTATGTCTCAATAGCTCTTTAATCAAATTCTTTAAATGGCGACATTCATTAGTGTCATGGTCAGGTTGATTGTGGAACCGACAGAATCTCCCATTATGCAAAGCATTTTTTCCAGGCTTCATCTCAGGTGGTTTGGGGTATTCAACAACATCCTTGGTTGCGAAATAGATATTTTTTTGAGTATCGGTTAAGGGAGTAAAATCTGAAGGTTTAAAGCGGCGAGTTTTCTTCACATCTATAAGAAGCAACATTGTTATTCTCAACTTTCTGTTAGAAGCAACATTGTTATTCTCAACTTCAGTCACGACTAGTTTTGCTGGCACAAGAAGGCTTTCTAAGCGCATAAATTTATTGGCCTTCTTGTAGAACTTCTCAAGTGAATTTTGCTCTTTCATCTTTAGCCATTTTCCGAATTCACTTGACTTGTCAATAGCTCGCATCAAGTAAGTCAGAATCATCCAAGGATCTGCATTGTCAACTTCGGCCAAGGCTATATTAAAGCGGTTTAAGAAAGATTTGATAGACTCTCCGGGGCTTTATTCGAGGCTGGATAGTGACATTATGTCCTTGGCCTTCGAAGTATGTAACCTGAACTGATCTTTGAATTTCCGAGTTAGGTCGGAGAACTGATCCACGGATCGAACTGGCAGCTTCGTGAACCAAATCAAGGCCACTCCCTCCAAGTAGACAGGAAAGTATCTGCACTTGATCTCGTCTGTTGTTCTGGCACCTGTCATATGCCATTCATACTGGTATATGAACTGGTTAGGATCGCTTGTCCCTTGATAAGCTCGAATGGTGGAGGGAACAAACTTCTTTGGAAATTAAACCTTCAGAATTCTTTCAGTAAAAGGAGTCTTGCTTCGAGCAAATCCCCAATCACTTTCATCTTCCTCCCTTTGCATGCTCTACTTCATAATTTGTCGAATCATTCCTGAGAGGCACTCCTCATTGTTTAGAGCCCCCGTGGGACAGACGTCGGCTACTTTTTCGGAAGCTTGCCTGGACAAACGTTCATGAAGAGTTGGCTGCGGCCTTGAAACTTCAGCTTGGGGAGGTGCCCCTTCGACGGTGCCAGCTGCCCTCTGAGGAATTCTCTTCCCTTAGGAATCATGAACATCCTCAGCAAAGGTTTCTTCATTATTTTCTGGTTGGTGGTAAACTCCAAGCAAAGCATTCAACCTGTTCAACATCAAAGTGTTCTAGGCTTCCATTTGTCGATACAACCCAGACAATACAGCATCCAATTCCTCCCTTATGATTCGAACACTAGGAGCCGCTTGATTTGATGTGGGAGAAGTGGCGGTATTGTCATAAGCATTTCCAGATCTAGTAGATCTACTTTTTCTTCCAGGAGCCATAATTTCGGATAGACTTCTAGTTCTTAGGGAGAGTCTTTCAACAAATCTTTGTGAAGCAATGATGAGAGCACCACTGAGTTCGGTTCTCAATGAAAGCACCAAAAATGTTAACGCTAAAAATGTATGCTAACACCACAGTGTGAGTTGTGATATAGCGAAAGCACCACCCGTTGGTACGGGAACTAAAAGCAAGAAGGAAATAGCAGAAAATAGTAAAGAGACAACAAATTTTATAGTGGTTAGGCTCAAAGTCAAGTCTACGTCCACTTAATCTCTTCTATTATCGACTTGATTACAAGTTGTACAATAATTCTTCAATTACAACACCATTAAGGTGAATAGTTAGAACTTTGATCCAGAAAAGTTCTTTGAATTCACGTTGAATGAACTTGATCTTTTCCCAAGGTTTTTTGAAGTGTTTTTGGCGTTTGAAGTGTTGTAGAAGTCGTGAAAACAGCAAAGTCTTGGCGTTTCAAAAGAAAAAATCCCCCCCTCAATGTGGAGTAAGCGGGGTATTTATAGGGGAGTTGAGCGACTTAAGCGACTTAACTCGCTTATCTTGATGCGTTGATGGCTGGGGCGGCCTTAGGTCGTTGAGCGACTTACGTTGGAGCGACTTAACATGGCACGACTCATAGCAGGCCGAGCGACTTAAGGAACTGTGACTATCATGGTGCGCTGCATCATCCTCCCTTGGTTGAAAAGAATTCGACTCCGAATTCACTCTTTCCACTTCTTCGATATGCTTGTTCTCCTGATATGGAATCAAGTGTTTGACGTTGAAAACGTCGGCCATATGGATATGATTCGGCAATCTTAACTGATAAGCATTCTCATTGATCTTCTTTACAATTTCTAAAGGACCAATCTTTCTAGCAGCTAGCTTGTTGTAAGCACCAATAGGAAATCGATCTTTAGTCAATATTGCATACAAAAAATCTCCTTCTTTGAATTCAAAATTTCGTCGTTTGATATCTATGGATTGCGTATATTTCTCATTCGCCTTAAGCAATCGTTCCTGCACAACTTTGTGGCATTCTTGCAACTCATTCACCAAATTGGTAGCTCGTTTGATCACTTCTTTCTGCTGTGGTACTATAGATAAATCCAATGGTCCCTTCAGAATTTTTGAATAAACAACCTGGAATGGACTGAAACCAGTGCTACGATTAACTGCATGGTTGTATGCAACTCAGCTTGACACAGCTTGGAATCCCAACTCTTTAAATTTTCATTCACGAGGCCTCTCAATAGATTACCTAGGGATCTATTCACAACTTCTTTCTGTCCATCCATCTGTGGATGATAAGCACTACTAAATTTCAGCTTTGTTCCGACCATTCTCCATAGACTCATCCAAAAATGACTCAGAAAACGAGTGTCTTTATCCGATACAATAGATTCTGGCAACCCATGAAGACGATAGATTTCTCTGAAGTATAACTGTGCGACATTAACCGCATCTGCCGTCTTCTTACATGCAATAAAATGTACCATTTGAAAATCCATCAACCACCACATAGATAGAATCATTTCCACGTTGCGTTCTTGGCAAACCCAATGTAAAGTCCATACTAATATCCACCCATGGCTGAGTAGGTATAGGCAACGACAAATATAAACCTGCATTTGTCGCGGTCCCCTTTGACACTTGACAAATATGGTACCTCTGAACAAATCTTTCAACTTCTTTTCTCATTGACGGCCAAAAATAAGGCTTTGCGATCAACTGCATAGTACGGTCGCGGCCCACGTGTCCTTCCTCATGCAATTCTTTGATAATTTTCATTCGTAAACTGCAATCTGGAATACACAACTGATTTCCTTTGATCAGAAAACCTTCAACCAACATATATCCATCCATGCTTCCCTTCTTGACTTTGTCTAGAATTCCGAAAAAATATGAATCTGAAGTAAGCAAATCTGGAAGTAAGTAAAAACCTATCACCTCTACTCGCATGGTTGTTAGTAAAGTATTCCTCCGACTTAATGCATCTGCGACGCGATTAGTTACTCCAGACATATGCTTGACAACGAATGTAAATTGCTGCAAATAAGCTATCCACGATGCATGCCTAACTGCAATTTTATTCTACCCTTGTAAATGCTTCAATGCTTCATGATCCGTATACAAAAAAAATTCATTGTGGAGCAAGTAAGGTCTCCAATGCTTCACAGCTTGCACAATTGCATAAAACTCTACATCATAAGTATTGTATCTCATCTTTGTTCCAGAAAGTTTTTCACTGAAATAGGCAATCGAACGACCCTTCTGACTCAACACTCCTCCAATTCCAACTTTCGATGCATCCGTATGCAACTCAAATAGTAATTGAAAATCCGACAACACTAGAATCGGTGCTGCGGTAAAAAGTTCCTTGATTTTCTCAAAAGCATATCCTACCTCTTTCGTCCGTGAAAACTTCTTTCCCTTGATACAATCAATAACCGGGGCCATCACACTACTATAGTGTGGTATAAATCTTCGGTAAAATGAAGCTAACCCATGAAAACTTCTGACTTTTGTGGTAGTTTTGGGCTATGGCCAATTTCTGATTGCGGCTACTTTACTCTAATCCATCTGTATCCCTTCCTCAGACAAAACATAACCCAGAAATAAAACACTTAGCATCATGAACATGCATTTCTTCGTCGCTGCATTGAATTGTTCTTGACAAAGAATAGTTAACACCTTTTGCAAGGGTTCAATATGCTCCTCTGTGCTTGCACTATAGATCAAGATATCATCAAAGTAAACAACAACAATCTTCCCAATGTAAGGTCTGAAAATTTGATTCATCACCCTCATAAATGTACTTGGTGCATTAGATAGACCAAACGGCATTACCAACCATTCATATAATCCTTCCCGAGTTTTGAATGCTGTCTTCCACTCATCACCTGGTCTAATGCGAATCTGATGACACCACTCTTAAGATCGATCATTGAAAAGATTACAGACCCACTAAGTTGATCTAGTAGATCATCAATTCTTGGCATAGGAAATCTGTATATGACAGTTATTTGGTTGAGTGCCCTGCTATCCGTACACATCCTCCATGAACCATCTTTCTTTGGTACCAACAGAGCTGATACAGCACAACTGAGACTTTCTTGAACACGCCCTTGCTCAAGCAACTCCTCAGCCTGTCTCCTCAACTCTTCATGCTCCTTCGGACTCATACGATAATGTGGCCTATGCGGTAAAACAACACCTGGCACTAGGTCAATCTGATGTTGTATATCCCTTAGTGGAGGTAATTCCTTGGGCAATTCTACAGGAAAAACATCTTCAAACTCATTCAACACTGGTCTAACCTCCGCAGGAATTTCATGATCTTCACTTGCTTCATACCCGATCAACATAAACGTTTCAGCACTATCTTTCACTTCTTCAACAAATTCTTTCAAAGATAATAAACTAGTTGATTCCACCTTCATCTCTGACTTGCTTTCACTTTGTTCACGCTTCTTAGGAACTAATGTAATTTGAGTTCCTTCAAACATGAAACTGTAGCTGTTGGTGCGACCATTATGTTGTACAGCTCTATCATATTGCCACGGTCTTCCCAATAGTAAATGACACCCATCCATATCCACAACATCACACCATGTATCATCTTTGTACTTCTTCCCAATAGAAAATGTAACAAAAGCTCTTCTTCCACTATTACTTCTCCACCTTTCTTTAGCCATGCCAATTTATAAGGTCTAGTGTGTTTTTCAGTCTTCAACCCTAACTTCGTGATGGCTTCTTCAGAAATAATGTTATCATAGCTTCCCGCATCAATAACAAATCGACAAAACTTTCCCAAGGTAGTACATGTAGACTGAAAGATATTGCTTCTTAGCCAACTAGAATCATTCTCATGTTTTGGCACTAAACAAGACCTTCTTATCATCAAATTACAGCCTTCATTTCCTGACACAACTTCTTCATCTTCATCAAACTTCGATGGTTGAGTATAATCCACCTCAGCTTCCACATCGTCATACTCACATTCCTCTGTAACCAATGCTCTCTTCTTTGGCTTTGTACATTCATTAATTTTATGGCCAAACTCCTGACAATTATAGCACTTGATACTGTTGTCGACCTTTGCTTTAGCGGCTTCTTTGACAATTGGTTTACTGACTGCCTTGGAAACATTAGCACTGCTACTAGCACCTTTATTCTGATTGTTAGAACTTGTAAACACACCACATCCTCGTCACCCTAGCTTCTCCCAAGCTAGAGCTTTCTGATGTACTTCAGCAACAGACATTGGATTAAACATATTCACCATGTCCTGAATTTGCATTCGCAACCCTCCAATATATCTAGCTGTTAGCTGTTCCTCTGTTTCCATAATATCATTCCTTGTAATCAACTGATAAAATTCATCTGCATAATCATTCACTGTCCTCGTCCCTTGTCTCAAATTCTGCAAGCGTTGATACATAAGAGTTGATAATTATACGGCAAGAAAGTTGCTTTCATCAACTTTCTCATCTTTTCCCAAGTGACAACCTTTGATTTTCCCATTCTCTTCTGGGTTAGTTTAGTTTGCTGCCACCAAGCCATAGTTCTTCCCCTTAGCCTTGTAGCAACTAATTGAACTCTGATTCTCAGGCACCTCCTTGAATTCCAAAATTTCCTCAACATTTGACAACCAATCAAGAAATTCTTCTGCTTTCATACCACCTTTGAATTCTGGAATTTCCATCCTCATACCTGACTCCCATCTACGATCATTTTCTGATTCAAGATATTGATTTCGCACTTGGCCTCGATCTCGATAATGAATACTTCCTCTATCACCATATTCCTCAAAATCATATGTATGTTGATATCGATCTCGACCATCTATGTCTCTACGATCACGCATGTCCCTTTTATCATGTCTTTCAACATCACAATATGGATCATCTTAAAATCCATGATGAGTTCTTCTTTCTTCATTTCGATACTCATGGTGTTCTCTTCTCAATGAAACTGATGATTTTCTCCGATCTCGATAAAACTGGGGTGACATTCTCCTTTCTTCCGAAACCGATGGTGAACCCCTATTTCTACTATGGTTCGAAACTGGTAAAGTTCTCCTTTGATTGTGATTCATGTATTTCATCAATTTCTCCATCTTCTCATCTTCTTGTCTTCTATACACATCTTCAACATTATGATAGCGATTAGCACGTCTCGGAGGCATGATCTTCAAACATCTCGTTTCCTTGACTTAGCTCCGATCTAACTTCTTTATCTCGGCTCGGCATTGACTTAGCTTGGCTTTGAGCTAGATTGAACTGATATGTCTCGGATCTGATATGGCTCTATCTCTGTTATGAACTGCCCTTGATCTTACTCAGCTCGGCTCAAACCTCCCTTGATCTTACTTAGCTCCGATACTAATTAAGTGACGCAGCAGATATAAACTTTGACGTGCTAATAATGATCTCATACCAAAAGGTGCAGCTTTCTTCCTCATGAAATGATTTCATGTCAAGTAAACCTGATAGAACGATAAATGCCCAAATCCGTTGATCTCTCGAGATACCGGATTCTAGCTATCTTCAACACGTTGATCGCGCACGATTCCGCATTAGAAGATCTACGATTCTTCGACGTTGATCTCGCACATGAGATTCCGTGAATCAGCTTCAAATTCGTTGATTCGAGCGCACTCGAATATCCGAAGATGGAAGAAGAAGGAGATCACACTCAACTTCAACAAAAGTGGCAAAAGCACACAAACAATTTTATTCAAAATCAACTCCCCTTACAAGTGACACAACACCAATATTTATAGGACAACTACAACACCTTGCGACTCAACAACCACGACTTACGACTTACGGGTTACACGACCTAACAACTGCGACTTAAGAAAACACAACACGAGTTACAATATTACATTTGACTCAGTACAACACGACCTACGACCTACGAGATAACAACAACACAAGTTACAACAGTACGTGACTTAACCTTTGCGACTTAACAAATCTTTCTAGCATCATCAGCGACATAACATCATGCAACATAAGTTGAGCGACATAAGAACAAGAGTGATTTTAGCTTCTGGAGCGACATAAGGAAATAGCGACATAACAGATGCGACCTAAGGAAGCGGCATAGGTGAGCGACTTAAACCAGCCTCCACGCGACATAAGAAATCAACGGCTTGAGAAATCAAGCGACTTAAGAGAAGCGGCATAAGAACATAGCGACCAAACTGAGCGGCTTATAAGTCAGCGACATAAGGAAGAGAACATAAGGAAGCGACTTAATGCCTCGGTGACTTAGAAAATGCGGTATAAAGAACTTGCTTATCTTGATGCGTTAGGTCGTTGAGCGACTTAAGCGACTTAACTCGCTTATCTTGATGAGTTGATGGCTGGGGCGGCCTTAAGTCATTGAGCGACTTATGTTGGAGCGACTTAACATGGTGCGACTCATAGAAGGCCGAGCGACTTAAGGAACTGTGACTATCATGGTGCGCTGCATCAAGCCATCGATATGTGTGCACGTATTGGTGACCATGGTGTGTGTACGTGTATTGGCTGCTGTTGGGTGACTGTGTGTATCTGCATATATTTGAGTGTAGTGGCGTGTGTTACTTTCAGTGAGCATGCAATCATGTTGATGCATGCAGTCCTAACAAATTTCTAGTTAGTAATGTCGAATATGTATTATTATGCAAAATTAAAAAACAGAGCAAATGCTTAATTATATATATCATGTGTAGTCAGTTTTTAATTTTCTTATTACTATTAATTTAATTATTTAATGCAAATGGAACTGTTGAAATGATTTGCTGCTTCGTTTATAAACCAGGAATTCTTTTATTTTCATGTAGTTAAGCAATTTGATTATTATATGTAGAACAAATTATATACAAGAGCAGATGCGCTACGTACAAATGAAATAAATCTGAAAAGATTCTATGAAGATGATTTGATACTGTCAATTTGTTTTTTTGTCCAACTTTACCGAACTTACGAAGGACTGGTGGCACATATTTAGATGTGGAACCATTAGGAAAATAAACGCATCTGTTGTTTTCTTACAACTATAAGTAAGGAGATTAATAATGTGTTAATGTGTATTATGCACAGCTGGTTTTTTTGCTTAATGTGTAACAACATGCCTTCCTATTATCCGTCATTGTTTGTATTAAATGTAAATATAATTGTTCAATCCTTTGATGGTTCAATATCTACGTAACAAATAGTAAATTGTCGTCATTAATAATTTATTTGAGCGGTACAATGAGCAGTAAAGATTATGTTCGACTTGTTTCAAAATATTAAGTATC
Source organism: Allium cepa (assembly GCA_030765085.1). Taxonomy (NCBI): domain Eukaryota; kingdom Viridiplantae; phylum Streptophyta; class Magnoliopsida; order Asparagales; family Amaryllidaceae; genus Allium; species Allium cepa. The sequence goes on from CM060942.1 coordinate 456,006,788, forward strand.
AAGGGGTTAAAAGGCCGCGTGTGGCCTTATTTGTTTATTGTGTCAATAATATTTTCATTTTTATCCTCTGATGTTCGTATTAACTCCTAATACAGTTCTTGAGCTTATTAACGATTGAATATATCTGAAACAAAATAGCAAATACCGTTGACTAATTTTGTGGTTAATCAACATAATTGGCAACAAACAGCGCGGTAGTGCTATTCCAAATTATTATGTATTGATAAATGACAAAAGTGCAGTAACCATATTAAATGACAAAAGTGCAATTTAAATTATTTGTTGCCAAGCCTTGCAAACACTTGAAGTGATATGTAGAAATAGACAGTCATATTATACATAGGAATTTGACATGGTTAATCTAAATGGAAGGCCAAGCTAAAAGAAAGATAAAATGTCATAGCATATCGAAGAAATAATTATAAAGTTGTCATATATGCATATCACATTGCATAAAAGTGGAGAGTACAACTATCCATTGAGTAATTATATGCATAAAGTAGATAATTTGACATGAGTGTTGATTAATAACTCCAATACTCATATGTACATTCAAGGTCAAGTTAAAGTATTGTGTGTATCCTCTATTATAACATGTAAAAAGATGAAATATAAAATATAAGATTAACTCATGAAAAAAAAAAAAAAAATTCAACAAATTTATTTTGATAGCAACAAATACAGGAAAAACACATTTATTTCAGAGGAGACAAAGATTAAGTACCGAATCATGAAAATGGACAATTTTTGTGCTTACGTAGGCATGAAGCATTAGTGAGAATGCTCTGTAAGAAATTGCCCAACATCCATATCACATTATTCAATCTGCAAGAGAAGTAAAAATTGATGGTAGGTATAATAAAAAAGTATAAGAAGTCAATACTTTTTGGCATGCCGCTTCAGGAGTATAAAAAGTATAAGAAGTCACTACTTTTCTGCAAAGTCCCATAGATCAACTTTACAGTGCTCGGCAATATAAGACAGAATTACGGCGAGTCGTTGGGAGATTACTTAAAGTGGTTTAACACTGAAATTTTGAAAGCTAAGGGAATGAACGACAGGGACAAGCTTATTGCGGTTCATTCAGGCCTTACAGTCAATTCTCCTTTTTGGAAGGAATTATCCATCCATGGTTGCCGAGATTTACAAGACTTTCATTTTTAGGCCAATAAATTCATCCGGATAGAAGAATCGTATTATTCTAAGAAAATGTCTAATCAAAGGAGGGGCGGTGGAAAATTCAGCTTAGAAAGGATTCACGAAAAGTCTAGATGGGAAGACGCTAATGCCAGCAGTTGTGTTAAGCAGACCGATCTCCTACATTTATGCGATGACTCAAAACAAGGTCAATTTCTCGACCTCGTTCTAAGCTCGAAATTATCCAGAGGCAAAGAAAGGAGATAACTACTGTGCCTATCACAAGGCAAACGGTCACAGGACCAATAAGTGTAAAGTGCTGGCAGGGAAAATTCAAAAACTAATTCGATAAGGATAGCTAAAAGAGTTTGTGAAAAAACCCACAAGAGATTTCCTTGCCAGAGATTGAGACAAGAAAACCTACTGATACCACTGTTAATATGATTGAAGAGGAAGAACGATTGAACCTGAGTCACTCACAAAATAGAATCGACGTTATATATGGCGGACCACATGCTGGGGGCAGAAGTCAGAATGCCAAGTGTAGGTAAATTCGTGAAGCTAGGAATGATGTGTTTTCTGTACAAGAAGAACCGCTGTTCAAGAACCCAAAGTATAATATCAACATGCACAATTTGGTGATCAATCCCTAGGAGTTAAGAAGGGGAATCCATTACCACCATAATGGCCCATTGATGATCACGACTCAGATAGGATCTTCAGTGGTTATAAAAATCCTGGTTGATAGTGGAAGCAGTGTAAATGTGATCTTCATACATGCATTCGATCAAGTGGGAATCTCTAAAGGAAAACTTCAGCCTAGTCCTGAACCCACTTTGGGCTCAACAACAACGGAACAACTCCAATAGGACAAGTGAAGCTCTTGGTATAACTGGGACTCCCTCCATACTCTCCTATCTTTGAAACAATTTTTGTAATTATAGACCAGTCATCATTCTATAGTGCTTTCTTCGAACGTCCAGTGCTAGATGAAATGGACACTTTTGTCTCACCTAAATATCGTATGCTCAAATTCCTTACTAAGAATGGCTAGGGAACTACCCAAGGCGAGCAATTTGTGTCAAGGGAAATGTAATTCGCAACTTTGGAATAATATAACAGGGATTTTGCTTGTGACTTTGATTCTTCCGTTACTTTATAGCTTTCGATGATGGGTTTCTACATCCATCATTCAAAGCAAAGAAAAATCTAACAGAACTAACAAGTGTATTGCCAAAAGATGTTTTCCAGTTTATGGAAAGAGGAAGAGAATGGATATCAACTCAATAGAGGAAAGGTAAATAATTATTGAGCTAGATTGCCGAGGAGAGGTTGAAAGAGTTAAGCCAATTGAGAAAAATAAGGAATTTTTAATAGACTCTACTGATTCTACAAAAATAGCCAGAGTGGGAAAAATATCAACGAGCACTTAAAATCGGAATTGGTGGAATTATTAAAAGTCAATAAGGCTATTTTTTTCTTAGACTCACTTTTTCATGATTGGAATTCACCCAACAATCATGAGTCAAGCCCTAAATATCAATCCAAACATCCCTCCGGACAAGCAAATGAAGAGGTGATTCGATAAGGTAAGGGTCGATGCTTTAAAGGAAGAAGTCAAGTAACTACAACAAAATGGGTTTATCCGAGAAGTATTCTACCTCGAGTGGCTGGCAAATCTAGTTTTGGTAAAGAAATCTAATGGGAAGTGGAAAACTTGCATGGATTATATGGATCTAAACAAAGCTTTTCCAACGATTAATACCCGCTGCCAAGAATAGACCAGTTGGTCGACACAACTAGTGGACATAAGTTACTCTCCTTGATGGATGTATACTCCAAGTAAAATCAAATCCCTATGTTTAAACATGATGAGGAGCATACCGGATTCACTATAGATTATGGAACTTATCGTCACAAAGTTATGCCATTTGGGTTGAAAAATGCTAGGGAAACTTACTAAAGATTGGTTAACCAGATGTTTAAAGATCAAACCGAAAGAAATATGGAAGTTTACGTAAATGACATGTTGGTAAAATCCCAAGAGGCAAAGGATCATTTTGAAGATCTGGATGAAATGTTCAAAGTACTCGGAAAGTATCAAATGAAACTCAACCCCCAAAAAATGCAATTTTGGAGTTCATTCTAGAAGATTGTTAGGCTATATTGTCAGTGCACAAGGAATTGAGGCTAGTCTGGAACATATTGAGGCTATTAAGAATATGGCAGAGCCTAAGACGAGTAACGATGTTATGAGTTTGAATGGAAAAGTAGCAGCACTAAGCATGTTTATTCCAAAGGCCACTAATAAGTGTATTCCATTCTTTGAGGGAATAAAGAAGAGGAAAATTTTCAAGTTGGGTGAAGACTGAAAAAAGGCATTTCAAGAGTTGAAATCACATTTGGAAAAACTCTGATCTTAAATAGCCCTAAAGATGGAGAGGAATTATTCTTTTACATGGAAATCTCGGAACATGAGGTAAGCTCAGTATTGATCAGGAAAACAAAGGAGTTGCAACTACCGGTTTATTATGTAAGAAGAAGGCTAAAGGAGGCCGTAATCCAATATCCAGTTATTGAGAAAGTAGCATACTGTTTAATTCTTACAGCCTGAAAGTTAAGAACTTACTTTCAAGCACACTCAATGAAGGTTTTTAAGCACACTCAATGAAGGTATTGACCAACTTTCCATTGAAACAAGTCTTTAGGAAACCTGAAACCTCTCAAAGACCGATTATGTGGGGAAATAAGCTAAGTCAATGTGATATAGAATATCAACCCGGAGCGGCTATAAAAGGACAAGCACTGGCTGACTTCATTAATGAATGTACGAGATTCGTCTCAGAGCAACCCGAAAAGGAAAAGAACTTAAAACCCAAGTGGCAGTTATTTGTGGATGGTGGCTCAAATAAATAAGGGGCTAGAGCAGATACGTAATAATTACCCCTGATCGACATAAACTTCATTATGCTATGAAATTGGGGTTTCCAGCAACTGACAATGTGGCAGAATATGAACTATGGTCACAGAATTGATCCTTGCTTTACAACTTAAAATCCAGAGGATTCAAGTATTCAGTGCTTCCCAATTAGTGGTAATTTAAATCAAAAATATACCAGGAAAAAGATCCTAAACCCAGTCAGTATGTAAAAAAGGTATTAAAAATGCTCACAATTTTTGAATATTTATCTGTGCACCAAATACCAAGAGGAGACAATTCCCAAGCAGACTCATTGGCTAGTTTGGCAGTTTCAAGAAGGTCCTCTAAAACTCAAATTATGCCTGTGAGATTTCAGGATAATCCTAGTATTGATTAAAATTAAGAAGAGAAAAATAATGAGCTACCGGTATTGACTCGATCATGGGCTATAGCACAAGAAGAGGGGGAAATGGATCAGGAAATGCTAAGTGAAGAATCCACAGCTCCAATAACAGAAGAATACTATGAAAACACTTGGATGGCCCTGATTACGAGTTATATTGTTAGTGGGACACTACCTGCAGATAAAACAGAGACACGAAAGCTAGAAACGCAAGCCCAAAAGTTCACCATTATGGATGGAGTTCTATATAAGAAATGATATTCCCTTCCCTATTTGCAATGTGTAAAACCCAAGAGCGAATTGAGGATATTAAAGGAAACCCACAAAGGACTTTGTGGAGATCACTCCATTGGGATCAAATTTCCCAAAAAGCTAATGAGACAAGAATTTTACTGGCCACATTTAACCACCCAAGTAATCGAGTATGTTAAAAGATGTGAAAAGTGCCAATGCTACCCGAGATACCACATCTCCCTTCGAGTCAACTAACCCCCATAATCATCCCACGGCCATTTGATGTTTGGGGAATCGATCTAATTGGATCACTTCCAATCCCCAAAAATGGGGCAAAGCATGCTGTAATGGCAATCTATTACTTCACAAAATGGGTCGAAGTAGAACCGCTTCTAAAGATCACCTATGGAAAAGTGCTGAGATTTTTCATTAAGAATATTGTCACAAAATTTAGGATACCCTACAAGATAATCTCTAAAAATGGTAGCCAATTTGAAAGTGAAGAATTTTCAAGATTTTTCCATAAGAATGGAATCATATAAAGCTTCTCTTCTGTCGCTCATCCAATGGTCAGTGCATCCGTTGAGCCGCCAATATAATGATAAAGCGATCTTGAAAAGGAGACCAAATAAGGCAAAGGGAAATTGGGTAGAAGAATCAACCCTATTTTGTAGGTTTATAGAACATCCACTAAAACTGTAACGGGTTATACACAGTATTCGGTAACATATGGTTGTGAAGCAATGCAACCTGTAGAAATTGAAGTACCTTCTCATTGAAGGATTTCCTATGCCTTTAATCCAAATCAAGAACTAAAAAAGGAATCACTTAACATGATTCACGAATTAATAGATGAAGCTGCCTTCAGAAGGCTGAGTACCTGAGGAGGATATCAAAGTATTATAACTTAAAGATAAAAATGAGGACATTCACACAAGGATATTTGGAGCTTAGAAGAGTAATGAAATACGAGAAACCCATCAGATGGGTTATTAGGACCAAATTGGGTAGGTCTGCTTATAATTTTCAAAGAAATTCCCCCAGGGTCCTACAAGACCGAGAACTTGAAATGCAAAACATTTGAAACCATATTTCTCAACCCAGAATGAATAAAGCATTTCCAAGAATGTGTCTACTATGATTCCCTAAGAAAAGTCTACATGATCGGGAGTAAAATTCTTCTTAAACATGGACTGCCTAAAATGGTAGGTTACTAAAAATGGTAGAAAGCCCTTGGTTGCACCAAAATGGCCATGTCAAGATACCTCCTTGAGGGAGGGTGTAAGCCTTTAGCCGCACCAAAATTAGAAATGGCCAGGTTAAAGCAGCACAAGCCCTTATCCACATCACATTATGGCTAGTATAAGGCGCCACCTAGAGGGAGGATGAGCAATCCCTTGGTTTCGCCATGCCATGTCCTGGCCAAGGTACCAAACAAGCCCTAAGTCGCATTATGCTATGGCCAGGTTAAGGTGCCTCCTGGAGGGAGGACGGGTAAGTCCTCGGGAGTTTCTTGAAAATAAGCTAGCTGTGCGCACCGATAACCCGATTGAAATGTCCGACGGACTAAGAAAAGTCCCTGCCTGAAATAGGCTCCACTAGAAATTGGCAATGTCTAAATGACATTAACCTGAAATGGGCACTTCTTGAAATAAGCATGAGATTTGGATAAAAGAGTCATAGCTTGAAATAAGCCAAAACAAATAGAGAGTGAAAATTCGGGCCCGAGAAAGAAAAAACATGCATGATATCTTCAAAGCCTGAAGATGGCACATTCGACAAAAGAATTCGAAAGAATTCATTGACTTTTCCTCACGAACATCTGCCAGATTGGTTTTCTGGTCTTGTACTACTTATTACCAGAAATTGTATTCTGGTCTTCTATAATTAATTTCTAGAAATGTCATTTCGGTCTTCTATAACTAATTACTAGAAATGGAATTCAGTTCTCCTATTATTAAATACCATGAATGGTTAACCTGGTCTTCTATTACTTATTACCAACTATGTATTTTTGGCCTTCTATTACTTATTACCAGCTATAAATTTTTTGTATTCCATTACTTACTATTGAATATGGATTTCTAGACTTCTACTACTTATTTCCAAAGAGGTCTTATGATCTTCTATTATTGAATGATAAAACAAGTCATCTAAACCTCTATGTTTACAACCAAGAATAATATCCTAGACCTACATATTAGAATGAAAGATCTGATTGGTATTCTAGTCCTCTCTCATTATTACCAATTTGATATAGGATTTCAGCCTTCTATTATGATGGTCAAGATGATTCTGGACTCCCTATTATTATTTGTTGCAGTATTTTTGGCGTTTATTGTCGTGAGATATGAGGTTATAAATTATCTATATGTGGTCTCCTGACATTCTATTGCTACGAGTAAATTTCTAAACATCCATTCTTATAAATGAGGTCCATCCATCGTGGAAATACGGCCCTTTATTATGACTTCTAGAACTTCTATTATTCATGGCAAAATGGGAAATGATTACTATCTAGAAAGAAACTGATAATTCCGACCATCAAGACCAAATTTAGGACTTTAAATACTAATGATCGCTACAGGTTCTAACTGTTCATAGGATGAATTTTATGCTAAAATAAAATCAGAATTAAAGGTCGACCAAACTGTAAAGGTACTTGTAGTATGAACTAACCTTTCGAATATTATTAGATGTATTACAGGAATGCGGGGACGATTTGGCCATCTTGGAATTTTTGTCATAAAGAACAAAAGCCTTCTTTATACTAGGGGAGGCTAAATGTTAACCATAAATATGAATAAGGATAAAGAAGGCCTTTAAAAGGCTACCGCAAAAATAAAGAGTAGTAGGTAAAGTGACCTTTCAACGGTGACGAAAGGATTTTTCAATGCTAGGAAAGAAAAGCGCGTAAAAACTTCGAAGCTAGGCATCCACAAGAATAAAGGAATGAGTTACTAAGGCACACAAAAAAGCATCTATGTACAAAGAAGCTAAGAACCTTCCAGCTGGGATAGAAGAATAGTTCTGCGACTATTCATCGTAAAACAAAGACTAAAGAAAAATAATTCAGACCAAACCTTTCAAAGGAGTCGAGGGGATGCAGTCAACAGTTTATAGTAGTCCAAGACCTTTCAGAAGGGACAAAAGGTTTCATCCCTTAACATTCAAAGAGTTCTTACCTTTCAAAGAGGGTAAAAAAAGTCAAAGCAAGAGAAAGCAACTCCATAATGACCTTTTTGAAAGCACAACAAGCCTTTCAAACATGTCGGAACACATATAAAATACTTTCGACCATGTCGAAAGGTTTATGAAGAAGGTAGCATTCATAAGTCAACAAAGAATGTGGGACAACCTCTCGACAATATTCAAGAGAAAGAGCAACCTTCCAACAAGGTCGAAGGGTTCACAACAATCAAGAGAAAGAGAAATCTTCTGACAAGGTCGAAGGGTTCACAATAATCAAGTGGGAGAGAAACCCTCCAACAAGGTTGAAGGGCTCATAATAGCATATAGAAGGAAAACCCTTCGACAAGGACGAAAGGTTTATCAAGGCATAAATAAGAGCAGACCCTTCGACAATGATCAAAAGTCCATAATGGAATATGAAGGGGAAACCTTTCGACAAAGTCAAAAGGTTTGAAACTATACATAAAAGGATGACCTTTCGACCCAGTTGAAAGCACGAAGTCGAAAGGAGGGCCGCCTGCATCTATAAATATGACCCAAAGGGTCCAGTTTTGGGGATCTGATTTTTCCATTCTGCTCTCATTCAACAACTTCTACTCCCACTCACTGCGTTTGTAGCCCTAATTTAAAAGTCAAATTCGGGATTTATTTCTTAGACTTTGTATCAAACTTCATCATGAGAAAATAAAGAGGATTATAGCTTGTGATCAACTTTGAATTCGGAGATGACCATAGTCAGATGTTAATTCAACATTTACGGCTGATCATACATGATTTATTTCTTATCTTCTTTGTTCATTCTGAGTATATGTCATGGAACCTTCATGGGATATTTCCACATGTTTTATTTCCATGTATATTAAATTCATGGTTTCAGCCACGAAGGAGAAATACAACTTGTGACTCAATAAATATACGACGTCAAATCTCTAATACGGTTCCATGCCATATTATACCAACTCTTTTTTTTTACTTATACATGGTCAATGATCCAAAGTATTAATAGGGGTGTGAGGATATTTATCGTTAATAACCAAGGTTATTGATTTTTGAAAGCTAAACGCTTAAGAGTTACTTCAACCTAGTCGAAAGGCTGGATGGGTCTTGCCACACCTTCCAACCAAGTCGAAAGTATTGACAACTCACATCTACCCCAACCTAGTCGAAAGGTTAAGTCAATCTTGTTAATAACAATTCGATAAGGTTGAATGGTTGAATTAAATCTTTTCACTCCAACATAGAGGAAAGGTTGGGATGGCCATGCCTGTAAACTATTGACAAGGCCGAAAGGTATGACAATCCATTACATCGTCGACTTAATCGAAGGGTTGCAGCAACATCTTTAACCTTTTGATAAGGTCAGAAGGAATGACTATCTATTATCCTATTCTTCTAAATTAGATTGATCAGGATAATTTATATAAGGAAACACTGTTCAGATGTGAGAATTATCTTATCTGTATAGTTATGCCTAAGCAAAATTATCTTATCAGAGCATTTGGGATGTTGACAAGTTATCTTGTTAACAGTTTGGAGTTTGAAATTTTCATGGATGAATAATGCCATGGGAAATTTTCTATATAAGGCCATCAACTTCCTTTCATTTGCTAAAACCCTAGTATTAACAACCTAGCCGCTATTTCCAAATCATCCACCGAACAGCCCATGTTTCTTGATGCAATTGGTAAAATAGCCGAAATATCCAACATGAAAGTTGTCAAGCTTCAAACCACGAACCCATCCACACGATCTGATCATCGATTGTTAGTCCATAGCAGCGGCTAGCGTAGTTCGAAGGAGCGTTGTTTTAAGAGTTCAACGTGATCGCCCTTGGCGCGTGAGTTGATGACGGAGGCATGGTGCAGGTGGAGGTCTACGATGGTGGCAGCTCTAGGCACGTTCATTCGATGATGGAAATAAAAAAATAAATGGAAGTTTGGCTAGAAACGCGTGCATTAGAGGGAAGAAAGGAGGATATGTTAAGTTTAAAATTTTGTTTAAGTTAATTTTAATTATGTCAAATGTCAATAAATCCATAACTTGTTCGTATGGGATTGGTTTCGAGCATGACGAGTTGTGTCGCGTTTGTATTAGCAGCACTATGCTATGAATTTGGAGTGGCCAAATTCAGAGCTAGTTGGAATTTTGAGTTAAATAGAACGTCCGCTCAATTCTAATTCAAAACGAAACATTTGGCGACTATTAAAATCAAAGTGGGATAATCTCACATTTTGGTTAATCAAAAAATTTACAAAGCCAATAAATATTATTGACTGAATGTTTGGATATTTATTTCTAAAAGTTATTGATTGTGTAGACAATATGCTAATTTTTTTTGTTGGTTTGCATATATTCCGTCCCTAGAGCGGTTGAGACCCTATTACGTCCCAGTGTAAGAGAAAATGACCCGTTGTACATAAGTTGTAGTGGTTGATTTACATTTTTATCATTATATACATTTTATGTGATGCAAGGAGATTGATTGGAGTGATCCAATGGGATTCCTCATTTTGTTGATTTTATTTTCACATATATATATATATATATATATATATATATATATATAGTTATACATGACTTGTTGAATGCCATATTAATGACATTGATATGATTTACTTATTAGTGCTTTAGTGGCACCAAGCCACATTTCAGTATTTAAGATACTATAAAAAGTGATTAGATTTAAAAAGAGAGTTCAAAGTGATTATGAAAGTTACATATATTTTAAATAATTAGTCATGAAATATTCGGAGGGGCAATTTATTTTAAAATAAAAGGTAAGATTTCTGGAAATTGTAATTTAATAATTTATGAAATAATTTAAAAGGAGGCTTTGAACCGTAAATAAAGATTTTTAAATCCTTGGAGAATATTTCGGTCTTTTATAATTGAGGTGTATGGTCTTAAAAAGGAAATAGAAATATTTTGATATAACATTTATTAATCATATTTTTATAAAGTAATATACATGTATATAGGTACATATATCTTGATTTACCCATAAACGTGAAATTAATAAATGGAATAATTTATAAGAGTGATATTTTTACAGAAGAAGTAAAGATTTGTAAAAATCGTATATTGGTAATAAAAGTATGAATTTATAAATGAGGTTTATAAATTAAAGGAAACTATTATCATTAGTAAATTGGAAAGTAAATCAAAAGGTGGATTTATTATAAGATAAAGACTGATATTTTAGAAATATTTGACTCTATTTTGGAAGTTGAAGGCGAGGGTAAATTGGATGTTAAACGATATTTTATAAATAGAAAGGGATTAATAAAAGAAATTTATCCATATGGAAGTAACGTTGAAACGAATGGTGATTGATATATTTAAATTTGATTTATGAATAAGTGAGATTCGTAAAGAAAATACAGTTATAAATGAAATTCATGAACAAATGGATTTTATGAAAGGAAGCTTTTTTATAAAAGGGAAAGAGATTCCTAAATGTAGCTTTATAAACATGGAAATGATTGAGTTGAGGACTGAAGTATGGATATTTATCAAGGAAATATGTTATATTTTAAAGTTGGTTATTCATGTTAATATTGCTTAATGTTGTTTATAAATATTTAAATTATATTGAAAGGTTAATTATTTAAATTATTAATATGGTTTGTAATTAATAAGAATGATTATTAATAATGTTTTGGTAATTCATTATTGTAATTATGGTAAAGGTTAACGATTGTTCCTCTATAATGGTTTGAAATATTAATTATTATTTTCAAGAGTATAAAAGTTATCAGTAATTATTTATTTATGATGTTTATTAAATTCATAAATAGAGCTTTGTAAACGAACTTGGATTTTTTTAAGAGGAACTTATAAAATGGTTTGAAGATTTAAAGGAAGACTATTTACAAGGTAAAGGGGCTTATAAGTATATTGATCTCTATAAATGAATTTTAAAAATTTATATATTTGTAAAAGAGTTTTATAAATAACTGCATGGTTTTATAAAGGATTTATAAATGACTTGGGAAATAATTTATAGATGGTTTATAAAGGGTTTTAATAATTTGTAATGAATTTATTATTGATTTTAGAATTTGGTAAAAAGGAGATCTTCCTCGAGGTTTGGTGAATATACTTATACCATTGAGCTAAGTTTATGGAAATTTTCTAAGTATTGAAAATGTAAGGGTTGGATTATATCTTTGTAAAAGTATTTTGATACAAGCATTTACAAGATGGTTTTAAATTAATGAAATGATTAACTAAGGAGGCTTAGTGTTGATGCTTAACAAAATGTTGGTTTTTCCTATGGAATTAAATCCTTGATTAAACGTTTGTTATTCGACTATCGAAATTTGTACCTAAAAGTAAATTTGGAAATATCTACGAGAAACATGAGTTATGTGGCACAGTCATCCCTAATGATGTTGTATTGTGCATGTAAATCTCCTTTCTTTCTTAGATTACAATGATAAGGAAATACGTCCACTAATGGTTACGAGGTGATCTCAGATCTTACCTTGGACTGTTTATTTACTAAGGAACCGCGGTTGATTTTACTGAAAACTATCGAATATTTTTTTGAAGAGACCGAGATAAGATATGTTATCTGAAAACTACTTTAGTCCAACTCAAGTGTTCGAAGTGAAGACATCTTGAAGATGATGGAACTGGAGACAGATTTCTCAAGTGTTTCGTTTAGTCGTAGAACAAACCTGTATAGATGAATGCTAGTATTGCATTGGCTGCCTAGAGGTAAATATTAGCATTCCAAGATGGTTTTCTAGGGGATACGGTAAGAGCGTAGCCTCTTTGAGTCTCACAACTAGGAAATGAATAAAGCAGGGACATGCGGTAAGGTTAAGTGGGTTGTGCGCAAGTAGAATATGATCATCCCAAATCCAGTGAGATATTCATGTATACTTCAAGATCCCATTGTGTGGTTGTTGATTGCAACCGAGTAGTGATCTTATTTGGTGCTATTCGAGAAGAGGGTAGTGTCGATCCTAAGTAGCAAAGGTGCAACATTTTGTCACCTCTCGTACACTTAATCAAGAGGTGTACAGATTCATTGGGTAGACCCTTATCCTTTCATAATTAGAATCCATTCTCTAATACAATCCTTCGGTTTTGGTTGTAGAGCCTAGTGTGCTATAATTTAATTAATGTAATAATTTTTGCCATGATTAATAGGTACTTGTATATTAGACACTATTATAATTTAGAGAATTTTATATGTAATTTTTTGGTTAACGTAATGAAAAACCTGTCCGTTTTTATATGCGGCGTGGTCTTACGAGGTACCTTTGACTTTTGAAAGGTTTTCTATATGACTTTAAAATTTTAATTAGGTGCGTTTTCTCACACTGGTTTTCCAGACTGAATCGGGTGCTATTTTATTATAATGCTTGGGTCAGACCAAGCATATTTACATATTGCTTTGGATGGAGCTTAGCATATGAGTTGGAGGTCTTCAAGTCATATTCATTTATATGTTGTTTACCGCAGCTTTGTTACAGAGATTATTGGCAACTGTGAGGACAAGATGTTATAACTGTCCAAGCTGATAATTGTGATTGTTGTTTTACCCTAATGGATGTGTGTATATAATAGTTTCTTTTTTGTAAAGGTCATTGATATTATATTATATATTGTTCCACCACGATTGTGAGATTTTGTTTGTTTTAATTTCTTTCATCTTTTCTTCTCTTCTCGTCTTCTTTCTTTCCTTTAACTATCTGTCTTTCCATTCGATTTGAGTTAGACATGTGAGGTTTATCGTCTGCTTGAATTGTACATAAAAAGTGGATCGTTACAGCGGCCCTTGGTCGTAACAAACCTATTGAGGCGCTACTAGCTATGCATGGTTTATCGTAGTTTATTTTTATCAGGTTAAAGGTGTAATTTTGTCTGTGATTGCTTTATTTTGAGTTCATGGGGTTCGGGGTTATCACTGTAATGGACTGGCTAATAAGGTATGCAGCTATGGAGGATTGCGAGAAGTTGTTGGTGACAATTGAAGATGTGGATGGGGAATGGTATGATTAGCCTCCTACTAGAGGAAGCATAATGGTCACCTTTCTATATTCATTTGAGATTCCATAGAAGGGCCTCTCATCTATTGCTATTACTAGATAGTATTCGGATGTCTTTAAAGAAGTAACTGAATTGCCACCGCATAGAGAAATTAAGTTTTGGATTCACTTAGTTAAGTAAGCCAGACCTATAGTTATGCCTTTGAGGCAAATGGCACTCAGCGAGATGAAGGAATTGGATGTGAAAGTTAATGACCTCTTGAGGAAAAGGTTCATTCGAAGAAGCAGATCCGAGTAGGTGCACATGTTGTATTTGCAACTAAGGCGGACGACACATTAAGGTTATGTGTTGATTATTGTGAGCTTAATAAATTGACAATAAAGGATAATTACCCACTTCCATGTATTGATGAGTTGTTCGATCGGCTGAAAGGTGCGAAGGTGTTCTCTCAAAACTAGATTTTACTACCTTACGATAGCACTGGAGAGTGTGACTATCAGTCCATTTCGTATGTCATTGGGTTTTTTTGAGTGGTTGGTAATGCCATACGGGCTGACTAATGCTCCGAAATACTTTGTGAATCTCATGAACCGAGTTTTAAGAGACTAGTTGAATAAGTTTGTGCTTGTGTTCATGGATGATATTTTAGTCTACTACGGTACTGAGGAGGATAACAAGTCGAACTTGAGAATTGTGATAAATATATTAACGAAACACAAGTTGAGGGTGAAGTTTTATAAGTGTCACTTTTTACAGAGAAGAAGAAAGATTCTTAGGTCGTGTGGACAAGTTATAAAAATGGATCCTACAAAGTTCAGCGGTCTAAGATTGGAATCATCCCAAGAATGCAATGGATGCGAGAAGTTTCCTATGATTAGTAGGATACTTATCAAGTATTTCTCAAAGATATTGGCAATGTTGACTAATTTGATGAAGAAGAATCGGAATTTTTCTTAGGACGCATGATGTAAGCATGCCTTTGTGAGTCTGAGAGAGAGTTTGAAGAGTGCACCCGTGTTGACCATTCCAAGCGGAAATGAATAGCTAATAGTATAAACTGATACTTGTGGTACTGGGTTGGGTGCGCTGTTAATGTAGAAAGGTAAAGTTGTCGCTTATTCAATCAACAAATAAAGCCACACAAAAGGAATTACCCAACTCATGATTTGGAATTGGCAGCAATTGTTTTTGCATTGAAGATATGAAGGCATTCTCTATTTAGAGATAGGTACGAACTATTAACGGACCATAAATTCTTGAAGTACCTTTTTTCTCAAAAGGATTTCAACCTTCAACAATAATGATGATTGGAGTTCTTGGCCTCTAGTGATTTTACTATTTCCTACATTCCAAAAAAAGTAATGCAGTAGATGGTGCATTGAGTAGAAAACATGTTGGGTTGGGAGCAGTGTTCATGGATTGGAACTAGATAGAATATATTTCAGGATTTGATTTAAGGCCTCACTACAAGCTAGAACTTGAAATGTTGGCAAGCTTATCGATTGGACCTACTCTTAATTGAAAGGATCGGTACTAGTCAAAAGTAGGATGCTAGGCTAGCGATAATCATAGCAAAATTAGAAGAAGGAATTTAGTCTGAAGACATTGAAATAATATGAAAGCGATCGAGAAGTTTGGCTTCATAAAGATTGAAGATTGTTTCTTCCTGATGTTGATGGATTACGAGATGAAGTACAAATCAAGGCAGGAAGAAGGATTGATTCAGAAGACTCATAATACGAACTTGAGCGAGAAGGTTGGCTTCATAAAGACAGGAAGTTTCATCATTATAGATTGACTATTCATCCTACCGGTACTAAGATGTACAGTGATATGAAGAAAATTCAATATTGGGATGGCATGAAGAGGAATGTTAGGGCATTTATCACTAAGCGTGTGAGTTGCCAGTTGGTACAACTATAGAAAAAGAAACCTAATGGACTATTACAACCTTTAGAGATTCCTGAGTGGAATTGGGAGAAAGTATCAATAGATTCATAGATGGACTGCCAAGGACTTGAGCAGGGTAAGATAGAATTAGAGTCATAGTAGATCGGTTGAACAAATGTGCGAGGTTTATAACCGTCAGCCAAGTAAAACAAAGTCCATGCCAGTGGAGTTGTATGTAAAATGGATAGTATGATTTCACAGTGTGCCCCAAGGCGGATTGTTCACCAATGGGTTATGAAAGAGCTTACAGGAAGCATTAGGGATCGAGTTGTACCTCTGTGCATCTTATCACCAGTAAAAGGACAGATAAACCAAAAGAGTAAATTGTATGTCGGAAGATCTCTTACGAGCATGCATTATAAACTTTGGAGGATCGTGGGATGACCATTTGCATTTGATGGAGTTTGCATGCAATAAAAGTTATCATTCGAGTATTAGTATGGCTCTATATGTAGCACTGTACTAAAGAACATGTAATGCTCTTTCAGTTGGTAGGAAGCGGGTGAGAACCCGATACTTGGACCAGACATGATTAGGGAGTTATTGGAGAAGATTTAGATCATTCGACAACGAATGAAAGTAGCAGGATTGAGAGAAGATCTATATGGATAAAAGTATTTGGAGTTTTCTGTCGGAGATATGGCGTTCGTTAAGGTTTCTCCTCTAAAGAATGTTGTTCGATTCGATAGAAAAGGTAATTTGGCAACAGGATTCGTGGTCATTTCTAGTCGGAAGGATTGGGAAGCTATGTTATGAAAGGCATGTTTGAGCATCGCTTAAGTGCTAAATTCATTCACAATGCTTATTCTTTTGATAAAGCAAAATGATTTAGCGAAGAGCGCTTAAGCGCACTTAATTGGTTCCTGCATATACTTTGCTCAAATTTAAGCAATGCTTATGTGATATTTAGCCAAAAAATTAAAAATAATAAAAAGAATTAGGATTATAGAAAAAAATATGCCTAACAAAATTTTCTCATTTTATATGATATGGGTTGACTTGCATTAAGATATGACTATTTTGTTAGTAAATGTGCATAGCTTGTACTCAACTTGAGTATGCTAACTTTTAGTGAACAAAGAAAGTCAAATCCAGCTTTTAAAACCCATGAATTTGTAAGTTAGCTTCAAAGTTAAACTTTATTTCTTTGAGATGAATTTGTGCATACACATATTTCACTTGTATATGTATAATACACTTAATATAAGCTCTTTATAATAGATTAAAATATGTACGAATAAAGTATGATAAAAAGTTAAGCAATGCTTATGCGGTGCTTAAGCGGCATTAAGCTAGCGAAGTGTGACTTCTACCTCCTCGTCTTGTTTAGTGCTTATTATAACATAATTGGAAAGCTAGCATATAATGATGACTTATCTCAAAAGATGGCAGGCTGTACAATGTTTTTCGTGGCACTTATCTATGGAAGTTTATGCACAAATCAGGTGTGACAATTACACATGATCTAAAAGATATTGAGGTAGAACCAGAAGTTTATGTATCTTATGAGTCAGTTCTTATTGCTGGTTATGATATGAAATAGTTTAAGAGAAAGATGGTAAAACTGGTTGAGGAATAATGGAGCGAAAGTGATGAATATTGTATGTGGAAGACGGATGAGAGCACGTTGACTTGGTGTTTGGAGCTCTTTGAATGGTAAGACCCATAGTTTATCGTATCTACTTTCAACATTGCACATTACAACTGATAGATTAGTATTCTGCAAGTTAGGGTAGGTCATCTATACTATTGGTTGCATGGCTGCATGCTAGTTTTGTTTTATGGATACTTATGATTGGTAGGCATATGAATTAACTTGGTTGCTTATGCTTTGGGTTGTTTGGGGATTCAAGGGTGAAATTTCTAAGGAGGGAGAACGTAACGAACTGCATTTTATGCGTTGGAGGATCCTAAAGTATTTTAATTTATTTCATATGCGGTGTTATGATTTTATAATTTTAGGATATGTCACGACCCACTTTTCCATACAGTTCCAACTGACACTTTACCACTCTTGTCCAGTCCGAATTGAACAGAAAGACGGATAATAAGAAAAAGAAAGTAGAGTGAAGATAGAAAGAAGTTAGAAAGAAAATAGAATAACATAGAATCTCATAGCAGAATGAATAATCTATAATAGGGAACAAACCTTTACATAAACAAAATTGTGAATATATATATATATATAGACATCAATCAGAATACACTAACCTACTCAGCATAGATAGTTATAACACCTGTCCTTTCAATTGCTGATATACATAGCTAAAAACCATGGAATATAATCATCTATGAGAATACGACTCTGGCCCTTCAGCTCCTCTCCTTAAACTCCCATCCTTCTAGCTCAACCTGGAAATATGCTCGGTCTGACCCGAGCATATAGGAAAAACCACGCCCGGGTCAGTCTGGTAAAACTAGCTTGAGAATTTAAATCATAAGTAATTTTATTGTTTATAACTTTCGAAACCATTTTAAAACCAAAGTTATCCTGTAAGACCTCACCATACATAAACATGATGGGTTATTCCCTTACGGTGACCAAAAACGCTTTTATAGAAAATCTAATGATATTATAATAGCGTCTAAATACAAAATACTTATTCAAATAGCTGAAATTGTTATATTAGTTAAATTCAAGCATACTAGGCTCTACAACCAAAACGGTAAAGGCACGTATTTGAGAATGGATTCCATATGAATGACTAGGCACTAGGGTACCACCTATCGCAGGACACGTCTAGAACAGCGTATCGAGGACCATGTTGGGATCACCTGTAACACAAGACAAGACTATCCCTAACCTTGATAGACCGAATACGCTATCACCCCGGGTGCTCCTATCCTTCCGGAGCTCCTTCCATGTATCGTAATAATAATGTCCGAGGGTGTCTTGAAAGGTGATAAACATACCCTAATTGGGTGCGACAAACTTAGCCTTGCTGCATCTCGCCTACTTTTTAGTCATTCCCGGTTGATATGGCTAGAGGCTACGATTACCTTTAAGGAATTCTCACTTAGAATGCTCATCGTCCTTCAGTGACAATGTACTGATAGCATTCATCCATACAAGTCCGTTATCGAACAGAATCACAGGCCATATTCCTACTACGTCCATTTGGGAATCATCCTTAGGATTACTAGTGATTAGCCCAAGCACTTCAATGCTCCATCTTCGACTCCATGCTCTTGTCTTTATTCGAAAACATATTTGTAGGATCGAAGTGGTTTTCGGATAATTATCTGATCTCGGTATCTTCAAAACAACATTCGGTCCGGTAAACTCAACCCCGGTTCTTTAGAAAATAAACCGACGAAAATAAGATCGGAGATCACCTCCTAACCATTAGTGGGCGGGTTCTTTGTCATCATTTTATAAGAACGAAATGAGTTTATACGTACATTATAGCACCTCAAACGATAACTGTACCACATAATTCCCGTGTTTCTTCTAGATATTCCCAAAGTTATGTTTTTGGGTCTAGATTTGATAGTCGGTTATCAAACAATCAAATATACAATCATCCAAACAAATGTTCCATTTCCCATTGAAAAAAAGACTTACTTTTTTTAATTTCCCAAAAATTAAAATTACTTAATCAAACAGTATATACTTATCTCATCGGATAAGTATATCCACAAACCATTCATTTCGAAATATTTGAAACACCTTTTAAAATAAATCTGGGAGAAACACCTCTGTGGTATTAATCATGGACTCAAAGCTCAAGGGTTATGTCTCTATCCTAGAGAAATCCAAAACTTAACCGCAGGCACTCTCTGCCTCCAATTACGCCATGAAAGTATACCATTTACTTTTCGAAAAACTTTATTTGAAAATTTTCAAAAATATGCTTATAAGATTTCAATATAAATTTTCCAAGCTCTAATTAAGTAAATACACTTTTATAAAATTTTACTATATAATACATTATTTTAGAACATTATTAATATTTAATAAATTTATCTTTGGAATAAATATACTTTAATACTAATTAATGCTTAAGCGATAATTAACTTTAGAATGACTATAAAATAACTTATAATAAATAATTGACATAATTTAAACAATTTAGATAATTAATTACTCTAAAACAATAATTAATACTTTTTAAATAATTTTTAAGAATAATAAAATGGTTATTTTAAAGTAATATAAAAATATTTACTAATTGACTTTAAAATATCATCTATAAATAATAATCATCCTTAAAAAAAATTGTTCAACAGTCAACTTCTAAATCGAAAAAGAAGGCGTAATAATTCCAATGGTACTTAACGAAATTACTATTCAATTTCATAACAGTCCAAAATATAGATGCAAGTATTCACATTAATCAGTTTTTAGCAATCAATTCAACAACATCTTCCCTGGTATGATTATCAGGATAATAAATAGATGTCCGTACAAATGTAATAGCAGAACGGGGTTTTGTTTTCTGCTAGTCAGTGTCCACAAACAAATATATTCGTTTATAATGGAAGAACAGTGATTTATTCCACCAATAGGGGTCCAATCAAAACAATTAGCGGAATGGTGTTTAATCCGCTACGCAGAAATAAAAAATATAGTGATTCATATTAAATTAACTCACCGTTATTTTAATCTAGGAAAGTACCTCAACATATGGGTCATATATATTTAAACGATGAAATTATTTTAAATTTTCCACTAAATCCTATCTGTTTAAAATTTCTTTAATTTTTCACTTATACAAATCTAACCATAAATTTCACAAAGATGAAGTAATCTTCAAACTGATTTCAAAAAGTCTCACCTCAAACTGCTTTATGGTTTACTAGAACTAATTTTTTTTTATAGTACTATAACCCTTTTAAAATGAACATTTTATTTTAACTTTTTTCATCATTTTATAAACGGGCCGAGCCCAAACTACTCCTACCAAAAAACACGCCTTCCCCTTCCCCTTTCTTTACTCCCAGTTCTTCCTCTCTCTTCTTTTTCTTCTCTTTTCACACGAAAACCTAGCAAATAACGAAAAAGAAAACTACTTGCTCAAAGTTTCACTAAGAACTCGCACGGTCAATTCGCACACATACGAGACTTCAGGCTGAACCCAAACCCATGCCTTCTTCTTCCCTAAATTTCCACTACTATGGCCCACATCGCGTGCACGTCATGCACGTGCGCCATCGCTCTTGCGCCCACTTCACCCCCATGACAGTCCACACCCACTCCACCCCATCCCCTCATCTTCATCGCCACCTCAATGAAGCTACAACACCCTTTGAATCGAAACCGAGCATCAACCCGACCCATGGAAGAAAAATCCATCACCACATAACGTTGAACTGCTCTTTATCTTACCCACAGCTTTGCCGTCCACCACCACCGTTCGGAAGCTCACCAACCTCGCATCCTTCCCGCCAAACCCTAAGAACTCCGGTCCCTCTTCCTCGTTCAATTCAACCACGACCAAAGCCTCGCCGAAACCATCCTAAAACCCTGAACTCCCCTCGTACGCCCAAACCACCTCACTAGAGCAAAAACCTCGTGGTCGAAACATTACCTAGGGTCCTACGGTCATGTCAAAGCAGATCGCCCACCGCCTCGTCCATCATAGATGCAGAAATCATTTTTTAGCGAAAACAGGACATCTTGTCATTTCTCAAATCCTTTTCTATTAAGGTATCGTTTGTTTAAAATGCTGAATGCTGAATACTGAAGGCTGAATACTGAATGCTGAATGCTAATTGCTTAATGCTGATAGCTGAATACTTAAAATATTGTTTGTTTAGAAATTTATTTTATGAACACAACTAACCACTTTGACAATTATATCCCTCAAAAATTAAATTAGTTATCCTTCCATGTAACTGTCATACATAACGTACTTAATCATCTTATATTATATCTTATATTTTATACACAACAAAAACCAACTAACAAACAAATGCTCTATGTGTAAGTACTACCAAATCTGCAAAACATGTCGAAAATAGAAAAGTTAATAACGTAGATATATTTTATATATGTTTGCTTGAGAAGAAAATATTTTATTATAATAAATTTATATATGTATGTGTTCAACGTATTGGAATAAATTATTATAAAAATATCAGACGATTTTATTCAACTTTTCATTATTATTTAAAATGTCGAGTTTCCATTAATGCATTACAGATTTTAGTTTAAGTTTTCGTTTATCTAAAGTTAAATCTCGATGTTATTCAGCATGTCGAAATTATTTATTTTTAATTTTTCACATTAGATGTTTCAATTTTTTTTCCATTTTCATTCTTATTAACAACTTATAAACTATCATATTTTAACTTCAAATTATATGTAAATATTGCTAGGTTGTCATCAATTTTTTTATTACTAGTTTTTAGTGTATTTCTATTGACTGAAAAATATATTATAATTACTATCAAATCAAAAAAGATGGAATCCAGTGCACGAGGCTTCTGCACGGTAGCGGCCTTTAGAAAGGTCAACAATGTATGCAACACTTCCCTCACACTGTGAAGAGGTTGTTTCCGAACTTGAACCTTGATGCCTATATCACCATGTGGATGACCTAACCATTGCTTTAAGGCTCCATTTCTTAACATCAAAACAAAAAGAGAAAAAATTACATCATCGTAGAAGGGGATAGAACTGGAAACAAAATTAATTTACATGTGAACTTTTCTACATATTTGAAATAATTAGAAAAAAAACTTCATAAAATAATTATATGTTATGTTACGTATGGATATAACTAGAAAATGTAGTGCAATAAGTGATCAGCACTTACAATAAGCATTACAATTCTGCTTATTCAATTAAGTGAATAAAAATGCTGAATGAAAACAGTTTTTTGAAAACAAACAACTTAACAAGCTCTTATCACTTATTCAGTTAAGCATTAAGCCCTTTTTTCCTCAAAACAAACGCAGCCTAAAAATTACAATTTCCACACTAAAAATCCTATTTTCATGCGGCGATCACAAGTACGTGCCTGATACATTGATTTGAACGTATTGAATTTTGACCAAAAATTGCTTCCTTGCTGTAAATCCAACATTTCACTCAAAATATAGCATAGATCGACCTAAAGCTATTTTTAGTGTATTCCTTACTCAAAAACAAACAAGTTACTAGTTGACATCTTCGAATTCAAACTGGGATGAGAGGTATTGATTTTTGAAAACCAGTAAAATGATTTCTTTAAACTTTGTTAAATTGACAGAGTAACAGTTTAACATTCTAGACATTTTAATTTAATTCTCACCTTACACATTGTTTTATTTCTTTAAAAAACTTCTAGTTGTTCTTTCGTTCTGATCTGAACTTTGAAAATTTGCTTTTGATTTGAATTTGAATAAGACTTCTTCCTTTTCTTTTTATAGTGCTTTGTTACAGAACTTTTATTATCATTTTTTCTCTCCATAGATTAGGTTACAGCCTTTTGGAACTGAAGCCTGGGTATAAGTTCACGCTTGCAAGACAAACTGATTTACACGTTTTGATGGATTGATTGGTATTTTTGGTTGGCTTGAGATTTGCAATGTGAAATGAAGTTGAAAAGAACTTAAAACCATTGTTTTGGTTTTCGCTGTTTTTGATCAGGCAAACATCTACATACATTTTAAGTCACGAAATGTTTTACATCTTATGTTTTTAACTTGACTAGATCTTTACTTGATTCATCTTTAGTAGGCAAACATTTTAAATTTCCTAATTGCAAGTTTACTTTTGGTACTTTTTAATTTACCTAGTTACTTTCTTTTGATCTATTTATTTTTATGTCTTCCTCTTTATTTACTTTTTATGTTCATTTGATTTTAATATGTTTTTCATATGCATATTTTTAAAACAATATGTAAGGTGGTTGTGGATGTGATAATAATGAAGCAAATTAAGTCGTCCTATTCATGCGTATTCCTATTTAAATATATAACTCAAAGCAATGAAAATTTTACTATTTTATTTTAAATGTATGAAATAACATTTCCATCAACAATTACCTTTTAAGTTGATAAAAGTGATTTTATAACTTTCTCATATTCATCACATAATAATTTCATATGTATATATTCTCGTATATATTTACTTCTTTTATTATTGAATACATATACAAATATATTTTTTATAAACTATATTTATTTGGTTCATATAGGTATATATTTTTCCTATCATTACATATATTGTTTGTAACAAACTATTTTTATTTAATTTATAGCATAAAGTATTTATTTGTTTATAAAAACTATAGATTTCCTCTTTGAAATTATATCTACATATATATGCATTCTTTCTACTAATATGAGTATATGTACATCTTTTAAAAAAATCCAAGTTTAAACTCTTCTATTTAAAATATACTATGTCGTTCATAAGCCCAAAAATCCTTCCTATTTAAAATATTTTCCTTTTCTTTTTCATCTGTATTTATTTGCTTTAAATTTCTTCCCAAAATCTATATATATAAAAAAATTTGTCTTGAATATATGTGTGTATACATATAAGAATTCCCAATTAAATCAATTTCCTATTTTATAGATAAAATCAGGAAATTCAAAATATTTCTTGGTTTGAAAAACTGTATATTATTGCCAATTGTTGTTTAACAGGATTTTTATTTATTAAAATACCACTTTTTTGAATATTAAAAATTTATAGTCCAAATTTGAGACATCAAAAATCTCGGGTCGTTACATTCCTTCCCCTTAAAAGAATATCGTCCCCGAAATTTCCATAACTAGGCTACTAAACAAAACTAACCAAATTTTAATTATGAACAAATTAATAAACACCCATATCGCAAGTCAATATATATATATTCCTAAATATCAGTTACATCTATGATCAACTGGAATACTTCCACAAGTACCACCATCATTTACACACACACACACACACACACACATATATAGTCATACCAAACATCTACTAAGATACTTCATTGGACTACAACCCAACAAACATGATGTCTGTAGGCTACAAATACATATTAATAGGGCACACACTACCTAGTTACCACTCAACCCTAACCAACACTCACTGCGGACTCTCTCTATCCGAGTCCTCCACTTCGGGTCTTTTTAATTCCATGGACTCAACATCGTTATCCGAAGCCCATGCAAAGACTGGGTTTGGTTCCCTCTGACGGTTATCACCATCTGTCACTGGCTCATTCTCAACCTTACCCATTTCCTAAAAGATAGCGCCATCATTTTCCGATTCAGGTTCTTCCTCTGCTTCAAATTCCTCTTCATCCTCAAATTCCCTCTCGTCCCTGAATTCTTCCTCATCATGGAATTCCTCCTCTTCTTTGTATTCTTCCTCAGGCTCCTCTTGTTGATGTGATGGTTTCTCGACATGCTCTATTTCTTTCCCTAACTCTTCCTCGTATATCGATGGCTCATTAAGATCCTTATAAATACTCCCAACAAAGTCATGGTTGCCATCTCTCATAGCCTTCGAAAGTGCTCCTCCTCGATCGATACTACAGGTTCTCTACAATCAATTAACAAGAGCCAAGAATGAGATCCTACGTTTCAGGAATTCATATATGCTAAAGAGTACATACATATGTACACATTTCAAATCACTTTTCTTTTTAAATTGCTATTATTCTAAAACTTTACTTATGCAATACCAAAACCATTTTCCCTCAAAATTTTGTTTAAAACACTATTTTTTTAAAATCACCAGAGTTTTTGGTTCTTAAATATCCCTTTTTATAAGTCAATTGTTATAAAATTAGTCTTTAACCATGAAAAAATCCTCCTAAAACATTTATTTTATAATATTCCAAATTCCTTTGGTAAAAAAAATTTAGTAAAAATCCAAATTTCCTCAAGTTCCTATCTTACAGGACTCAGATCACTAAGGAAAACTTAAGCCAAAAGGACCGGCAATAGAGGATACTCAAAGCTAACAGTTATGACCACTCAGTTCCTAGATGATAAAATATTATCAGCACTTATCAAAAAACCCTCAAAATATATGTATTTTTGAAAATCATCCGTTAATATATAAAATATAGCCTGGGTAAAATTATTTTATTTACCCACTTAAAACAATATTTTGTCCATTGGCCTTGTTTAAGTGTTTATGATACCTATCAATAATGTTAGCTACTCGTATTGACCAGAATCCATGTGCCACTTATTAGACAAATTAACATAATATATAAAATAAATTTTTTATATCACTAACAATTACGCGCTCTCGTATATGTATAAACTCAAACTCTTTCTAGGGTACTACTGACCCTATCTCTAATGAGGAACCCCACCAATGCCTAGGCATTCGCTCAACCTAAGCACCGATACCAAGAAGTAACGACCCATTTTTCATACAATTTGAACCGACACTTTATGTGACGATCCAAAAAATTTAACATTTGAAATTTATATATTTAACTTAATGTTCGGAAGATATTTTAAGCTTGAATTCCAATTATAACTATGAATTTGGCAATTTAATTATTGAATTTAATTATAGAAATTTGGGTAAAAAAATTAGAATCTTCATTTTTAAGCTGATTAAAAATATTTTCGAAGGCTTAGAAAATTTATATTGACGATACTGAAGAAAATGGAAGCTTTAGAATTTGATTTGAAAATGATTTGTTTAGTTTTGAAATTATATCGTTTAAGTCGACATTTAGAAATAGCCTTCCGAAGCACAGTCTCGAAATTCGACGAAACTAGTTTCATTGGATCTGAAATATTGTATTATTATCGGATTTCAATTTTCTTAGCATTCGGAGTTGTTTTGTGATCATACGGTAGACAAAGCGTTGGAAATTTTATCAAAATTTAATTTAATAACTGGACCAAAAAGCTATCTTCTCCATACGATAAAATTTGGATTCGAAACCTTTTCCATTGAGTTCGAAACATGGGTTTAACATTATAATTGCATGGCGGCACGCCTCGATTGGAGATCGAGATTTTGAGTTGCATGATTTTGACGGTTTGAATTTGAATTTAAATTAAATACATACATACATACATACATATATATATATATATATATATATATATATATATATTCAGTCAAAAAATTTAACACGTTTACTCCTTTATTACATTTGTCATTCATATGTACGTGCGTCCCCAAAGAAATAATAACTACGAACACGTTTAATAAAAGAAATGGGGTCTATGTTGAATGAAGTTCATTCTTTTCGTTTCCCTTCTCTTTGAATTCAAATTGGAATAGAAAAAAAATGATATTGGCAGAACAAAGAAATGGCGAAATTGAGAATAGGGTTATTCACGAACCTTGGCGTGTCTTCCTCCCTTCCAAATCCATTCCAGTTCCTCGGGCTCGGATCGAAATTGTACAAATCTCGTGAAAAAATATATAATAAAAACTTAAATTAATGAGCGAAGTAGACTAATCGATGTCGTACTGGTTGAAGCTGTTTAAGGGGATGATTTGCATGGCAGATGCTACTAGCGATTGTGACCTTAAATCTTATCCTATTTCGCCTACTGATTTTGACTTCAAGTTAGAGAGGCTTGCGCAGATTTTAGGTTCTTCGCGTTGGTAATGGAATCGGTAGGGCAAAAGGGACTCATCATCGATTTTCGCAGCGTCGGCACGACTACAGGCAGCGATATGGTAGTATCGACCGAGCGGCGTCGACGGCGTAGGGTTCGCATCTGCGCGGCCTCGTGGAGTCGAAGCAGAGGTGTTGTGACCTGGGCACTACCAATGGTAGGAGGTATTCGATTTTTTATTTTATTTTATTTTATTAATGTTGATAAATCCACGAATTGGAGTATATGAATTTTAAACGTAAAAAAAGGGAAAATCTTTTTTTTAAGTCTGCAAATTATATTTGAAATATATATGCCTGCAGATGAAAATGTATATATATATAAAATTTTAAATATTACAAAACTAGATTTTTGGAAAACCTATCATTTGTTTTTATAAATATATATATGTAGTTTCTGAAGAAATAAATTTACATAAACATATTTCAAACATACAAGATTATTCAAAGAAATATATATATATATATATAGAGTGAGAGAGAGAGAGAGAGAATTTTATATGTTGGAGAAGTTTATAAAATCAAATACAGATTATTTTGTAAATATATACATTTTTAATTTACTAATTATTTAAAAACAATGTATTGAGGTAATTAATTTGTTTAACTATTTTAGTTAATAAAAAATATTTTATTAAAAGGAGATTAGTTTAAATTAAAATTATTGAATGGGAAATTAATTGTTCGATTTATTCGAATATTAATGAATTGTATAAACAAGTCGAATTGGAAATGGATTGCAAAATAAAGTAGCAAAGGTGAGATCTTCTAACTCAAATTAAATTTGGAATTTCAGTTATTGATTGACTGTTTTGATGTGGTAGTATATATAGTTGTATGTATATATGTGTGTGTGTGTGTGTGTTTGTGTGTGTATTTGGAGTGATTGATTTCCCGCATTATATAGCGGATGAGACCCTATGCGCCGCACAATAGCAGATGATTTTATTTAATTCCATATACCATGATATTCCACCTCGAAGTGGAATGGGTATTTAGTTGTTGGGCTAACATCTGTGGATGCAGGGAAACAGATTGGAGGGATTCAACTGGATTCCTCAAATGCTTCAATTTGTTTTATATGCTTTGTGTTGATTTATTTATAATCCGTGTGTGATTATATTTTTGATTGAAATGGTTGAAGGCTATAGTTTAGCGGAAAATATTTTTGGGTATCATAGGATACAAGAAATAAATAAAGTTTGATTTTTTAAATTTAAGTAGAAATTTTATAGTAAAATTAATTTTTTTAAAATTGGATAAATTTAAAAGTTGGAAGAAAAAAAAGATAATGACTGATTTTTGCAATCCTATTGAATAAAATTCCAAAATATGGGGAAAATATTTAATAGATGGATTTCTAGTAGTATTATTCAAAAGTTGAAAATTTTATTTAAAATATGGACTTTAAATAGCTTGGAAGAGATAAAGGAATTTATTTTAAAAGGAAATAAATTTAAAAATCAAATTTGGAATTTGATTTGGTGTCTGAAAATGAATCTTTGGGAAATCAATTTGTAATTTGGTTTGGGGTCTGAAATAAATTTAGAAATCAACTTAGAATTCGATTTGGTGATTGAAAGTAAATATTTGGAAATCGATTTGAAAATCGTACACTAGTGGATATTTGGAATTTAAATTCATAATGGGAATTTTTAAAGGAAAGGGAAATTTGTTTTTAAAATAAGTATTGGTTTGTTTTTAAAAAGTGTGGAAAAGAAATTTACGGATTTGGAACGTAAATTTAAAATAAATCAAGAGGGATTTATTAATTTCTTTAAATCAACCATTTTAGAATGGAAGGTGTACTTTCCCTGGAAAGCCGAGTTTGTTTTCAATATAGCTTATAAATATAAATTGAAGTTTTAAGGATAGTTTTAAGGAAAGAATGTTTTGGAGAAATTTTCTTAAGTTGATTTAAATCTTTAAAGTAAAGATTTATTTAGTTAATTATAGAAGTGATTATTTTAAAGATTTAAATGATATTTGATTTATAAATTGGTTATTTAAATATTTATACTCCATCTACTAATTTTATATTAAAATTAGCTTGGGCTTGAAGTTTATGTGAGATATTAGTATAATATTTTCATAACTAATATTTTGAATGGATTGTTTAAAATAGTTTTTATTTCAAGTGTTTCTAACTTAATATATACATATTTTTGTATAAGTTATTAAAATACTTTTTAAAGTTTTCGGACTCGGCATAATTTCAGTGGAAATAAATATTTTGGAAATTTATTCCACCTGAGGAAAGTGGTTTGAAATTTGTTTTCAAAGTGTTGGAGTGTGAAAAATATCCTGCGAAGATATTTTGAAAATAAATGATTGGGGGAAAATTATTTAAAATCTGGTGATTGTTATGGATATTGATTGATAGTTAAATAACCGACTATCGATATTGGCCTTTAAATGGCATTTGAATTTCGATGCGACCGGGGGTCAGATTCCAAATGGATATTCGAAAACCATATCGAGTCTTTGTGTTGGATCTTTTGATTAAAAAGATCAAAGTGGAAATTTTTTGTGATTTACTTGAAATCTGAATGTAATACTTATTTTTAAAAATAAGCGCTCGTTATTCGTATTAGCCGGTAGAGGAATTTGTGTCATAAAACCCATTCCGAATAATGATACGATGAAATTGGATTGCATTTGAAGTTGGTGTTGAAGACCGGGTATTTTCGAAAGCGAAAGGATTACCTATCGATTGTCTCTGCACCAAGTGGCCCCAGTATAGAGATTTGATCATCCTTTGTGATGGGGAGTCCGGAGTGATAAGTGAATATCCAGATTTGCAAGGGCTTCTTTGGAAGTGCCTTAGGTTCTGTTCGAAGCCGGGACGGACTTGTATAGATGTATGTCTGACGTTACACTTTGAGATGTAAAGCTGGTTTCTATCAAATACATTTTTGTTGGTGGCGGAGAATTTATTCTCTTAGCTTAACACCCTTATCTGAGACGTACGAGCTCAGAGGTTATGTAGTTGATGGTTACTAGTGATACATTCCCAATTTGGTAATGTGGGATAGGAAGTGCTGCTGATCATTTGTTGAACGAAGCATGGATTTTGTGAATAGCGTAGCTTTATGGACGAAAATTCATCGGACCTCACACCGCAGGAATGGTCGAAACAGGAAGAATGCATCAAGGTTGTTGCCTTGAGGGTTGCACCCTCATAGTATGTCTATTTCCTTATATAAAGAGGTGGTATCATGTTATAGATCCTAGATATTTAACCTATGTGGTTGCTGCAAATTTATTACTTTGTGGTTGTTGCTTTATGGTTGAGGATCCTCGGATAAAGGTCGGCAACGATCGAGGGATGGCATAGTCGTGTGTGGAGTTATCTATATTACAGCTTCATTGCACCGGAAGCGTGAGGTAACTCGGCCTTGTGTTGGCAGAGAGCTGGTTAAGTTCTCGGACGTCCCTCCAGAGGCGTACCCATGTGACATAGGAAGTTCCTTAGCCTGACCATTTTCTAGAAATCCAACGATACAATACGAGCCTTGTACGGTTTTAGTTGTATAACCTGCCTTTTACTTATGGTGGTGACCCGCCGTTTAATTGGTAGCCATAGTAAGCATAGTACGAAATATCTATGTTGGCTAATATTAACATTATATTTTCAAAATGCTTTCCATACTATGCACTAATGATAATATTAAAAAAAAAGATTTGCGTGTCAAGCATGTTTGACTATCATAAGGAGAAATCTTCTCCAATTCTGCGTTTGCATTGTGTGTGTGGCGGGAGGCCTTATGGTAGTTTCATTTTCCAAAAGCATAGTGGGTTTCTTTTTATTTTATTTGTGAAAATAACTTTTTTTAAGATCTCACACCAGTCTCATAACTGACCTGGAGTTTATTGTTCCCTTTCTAAACTCTGGGTGCCCATAATTTTCCATGCGAGCTGCCTAGAGTCAGATTATCAGTTATTCATGAGTGAAGTCAAGAAGTATGCTATGGATAAATGGAGTTCAAGCAAGATGGTGAGGCGTATCAATAGTATATAATATTTCTTTTCCGCGGCTTCGTTCTAACACACTGATAATGTGATGTATAAACTGATATAGTGCTTTTGTTTTAAAGATATTCCTTTGTCTATTGTATGTTATTCCGCTGCGAAATATGAGATTATATTATAGTTTATGTTTCTTCTTCTGTCTTCTTCTTCTATAACCCTAACGGTTCGGTTTTCCGGCATTCGACTGCACGGCATTTGATATAGTGGTTGTATGGATGTCAACTTTCGAGTGTCGAAAATTTTGGTCGTTACATTGTGGTATCAGAGTATTTGGTTAAGCGACAACCTTGGCTCAGGTAGGGAATACTCACTAGAGATAGAGTCAGTAGTATTCTAGAATGATTTTGAGTGTATTAATAAAAATGGGCACGTATTTGTTAGTGAATATAAAATTGTTTTATATTGTGTTGACTTATC
Source organism: Allium cepa (assembly GCA_030765085.1). Taxonomy (NCBI): domain Eukaryota; kingdom Viridiplantae; phylum Streptophyta; class Magnoliopsida; order Asparagales; family Amaryllidaceae; genus Allium; species Allium cepa. The sequence goes on from CM060942.1 coordinate 456,038,601, forward strand.
GGTTGATTGTTTATAGATTTTGGTCGGTGCAGTTTGGCCAACTGTATCGATAGGGGTTTCTAAACTCTTAAACAAGATAAACTGACACAGTATTGTTTTAAAATAGGGTAAATGAAATAATTTTACCCAAAATATTTTCGTATATAAAAGGAAATAATTTTTGAAAATTATTATAGTATATGGTTGCTTGGCTGTTAGGAGGAGATAATACTAAATTATTATCATTTAAGTGTGAAAGTTGAATAAAAAAATTAAAATCATAACGAAGAGCTAAGAAATAAAATCCATATACAAATGAGATTTATAAATATAAATGGTAAATGTGATTTACAATTTGAAATAGAGTTCCAGAGGAATATTTGAAAATATTTTTGAAAGGATTTGAAATTTTGAAATTTTGGAAATTAAATCCTCTTGATTGGAAATGGTTTTCAAAGGTTTGGAAAAATATGTTTTTGAAGGGATAAAATAGCACTAAACATTTTTCGGTCATTGGAAAATAACTTCGTGATGACTACAGCATCATCGATGTTCATTTTCGGGTTTCCAAGAGAGGGATTGCAACCAAAACTATTTAAAAATTTGAAGTTGTTTGGAAAACTGGGGATGGTTTTGGAAATTCAAAAGATAATTTGAATTGATTTCAGAAATGATTTTGAAATGTTGGTAAGACTTTGGAATCTGATAAAAATAGTTATGGAATAAAATTTATTAAGGTGGAAAATAAAATTGTGAATTAATAAATGAATTTACAATTGCAAGTAAGTGAAAATGAAATTGAATGTTGAAATTCATTTCAAATTTTTAAGTAAATTGAATTCATATGGAATTTGAAATCTAGTTTAAATATAATTGGATATAACCCAAAGTGGTGAGTTGAAAATAAAAATAATAAGTATATAAAATACTTATATAGGGACTAAGAAATGTATAGTAAAATTCTTGAGTAAAATTTGGAGTTGAGAAAATATTCTAAACTGATAAGTGAATGAAGGACAAACTGGAAATTGTGAAATGGTAATTGTGAATAAGGGAATGAAAGATCAATGTGAATAAAAGAAAATTGATATATCTAATAATCAATTGATAAATACGTAGGATATACGTATATTATTTTATTCGAATAGTGATTTGATCCAGAATTCGAGCACAGAATTTTGATATAGTTATATCGATCCGAGCTGGAATTTTTCACTCGATTTTCGACGACGAATCTGGATATGGATTTTTGGTTGATTCTAGAAATTCTCTATCATAGTTTATGGCTATGCAAAGAGAACGACAGTTTCTGATCAAGAAACCGGATCTGAGTCCGCACTAGAAAGTCGGGAGATGATACCAGTTCAGAGGTGAAATTATGTGATCGAGTGAGCGATCGAAATTGGTACTGTCTACGAATGATATAAGTGCATCATATGGATTTGAAATAATATGGAAACTTTTGTAAAGAAATGTATAAAATGGTTTTAAATATTGTAATTGGGCATTGTTGTTAAAGATAAACAGGTGTGTTAAAGGAAAAAGATAAATTGGGGTTTGATTCTGAAGATAAAATTTAAGTTTCTCGAAAAAGGTATGTATATAAATTTCTGTATAAAATTTGATGACTTTCTTGTCTAGCCGCTTAGCGTTTTGTTTTCTTTTTGAAATCTGGGGGCCCCTTGTGGCATTTTGTAGTCGTACCGAGTTAGCCGCGCAAAGGAGACGCTGGCGAAATTTTTCGAAAATTTAGGGAGTTAGATAAAAATTAGATAAATTTTGATGATAAAATTTAAATTTAAATTTGAATTATTAAGGAAACAATGCAGTTTGGAAAATATGGAAGATTTTGGAAACTTAGTTGAAATAATAATGGGTCTTTAATAAAAAGGTTTATTTTGACAAGTTGATAAAACTATTTGGTTTTGAAAAGATAATGAATGGGATAAGGATCATTCTTCTTAGCTAGTAATTTCGGGACGAAATTCTTTTAAGAGAAGAAGAATTTGATGACTCGAAAAATTTAAAATTTAAAATTTAAATATTTAATTGATTTTAAATGTTTGGAAGATATTTTAAGCTTGAATTCCAATTATAACTATGAATTTGGAAATTTAATTGTTGAATTTAATTATAGAAATTTGGGTAAAAAATTAGAATCTTCATTTTTAAGCCGATTAAAAATATTTTTGAAGGCTTAGAAAATTTATATTGACAATACCGAAGATAATGGAAGCTCCGAAATTTGATTTGAAAATGATTTGTTCAGTTTTGAAATTATGTTTAAATCGATATTTGAAAATAGTCTTCCGAGGCATGATCTCGGAATTCGACGAAACCAATTCCATTAGTTCCGTAATATTGTATTATTATCTGATTTCAATATTCGTTGCATTCGGAGTTGTTTTGTGATCATACAGTAGATAAACGCACTAAAATTTTTATCTAAATTTAATTTAATAACTGGTCTGCAATGCTATCTTCTCTATACGATCAAATTTGGACTCGAAACCTTTTCCATTGCGTTCGGAACAGGGGTCTAACAATATAAACGCAGGGCGGCACGCCTCGATTGAAGATAAAGATTATGAGTTGCGTGATTTTGACGATTTGAATTTGAATTTAAATATATATATATATATACGTATGCATGTGTACATATATATGTACGTATATATTCAATCAACAAATTTAACACGTTTGCTCCCTTGTTACATTTGTCATTCATATATACACGCATCCCCTAAAGAAACAATATCTACGAATGCGTTTAATAAAAGAAATGGTGTCTCTATTGAAAGAAGTACATTTTTTTCGTTTCCTTTCTTTTGAATTCAAAGCGGAATAAAAAATGATAATGGCAAAACGAAGAAATGGCAAAATCGAGAGTATGGTTATTCACGAACCTTGGCACGTCTTCCTCTCTTCCAAATCTTTTCCAGATCCTTAGGATCGGATCAAAACTTTGCAAATCTCGCGAAGAAAAAATATTGTAAAAACTTAAAATAATGAGTTGACTAATCGATGTCGTACTGCTTGAAGCTGTTTAAGGGTATGATTTGCATTACAGCCGCTACTAGCGATTGTGACCTTAAACCTTATGCTATTTCGCATGCTGATTTTGATTTCAAGTTAGAGAGGCTTGTGTAGAGTTTGGGTTCGTCGTGTTGGTGATGGAATCAGTAGAGCGAAGGGGACTCATCTTCAATTTTGGCAGCGTCGGCGTGACTACAGGCAGCAATGAGGGAGTATCGATCGCGCGACATCCACGACATGTGGTTGGCATCGTCACGGCCTCGTGGAATCGAAGCAGAGGTATTGTGATCTGGGAACTATCAATGGCAAGAGGTATTCAGTTTTTTTTATTTTATTTAATTAATGTTGATAAATCCACGAATTGGCGTATATGAGTTTTGAACAAAAAAAGGGAAACTCTTTTTTTAAGTCAGTAAATTATATATAAATATATTAAAATATATATGCCTACAGATGAAAATATATATATTGAAATTTTTAAGTAATATAGAACTAGATTTTTGGAAAACCTATCATTTGTTTTTATGTAACGATCCCAGTTTTAAAGATGAATTTAACTGGTAATTAAATTTAAATTTTTGGATTAAATTATGGATTTGTTTGAATTTTTCAAATTTAATAAGAAATGTATACCTATTTGTTTTTGAATTGGATTTGAAACTCAAAGTTAAATGTTTTTTAGTTGAATTGAATTATAACTAAAATGTTTAAAGTATAAAATAAAACTACATATCAATATTGAATATAAGTGTATAGAGTAAAATATAAAGTTAAATATTTTCAATTGAATAGAATTATAAACAAAAGTTTAATTTGGAAGTTCAAAATGAATTTTCTTTAAAAATAATAATAAAACGTATAAAATAAAATATAAGTTATAAATTAATGTTTAGTAATCAAACTACAAAATAAAACATCTATGTGATAAAATAATAACCATAAAAATAAATACTTAGGTAAACAAACAAATTGACTTGAAAAAGAAGATGAACAAGAAGCGAACAAAATCAAAGCCTGTAAAGTAGTAGGCAAGAACAAAGTTAAAAAATAAAAATAAAACAACAATACAACTTGAACAAGTACAAACTGAATTGCAAAACAATAAATGCAACATACCCTTGCATTTAATGCAACATGCCTCCCCCACCTTGAATAACGTCCTCCTGTATATTAATACACACTTATTTGTGTTATTTTGTTCATCAAAAGAAACCCAGCAAAGTCAAAAAAAAAAAAAAGAATAACCTCATCAAAAAACATACCAAGTTTAAAAAAAAGAGCAAAATATAATATGGAAAACCCAAAGCAAACAGATTCAAAGAAGAAATCAACTCTGCAGTTTTCAAAGCAACAAGTTCTCTGTTTCAACTGTATTGAGGTGAGCAAACTTTCTTTTGGTTTCTATCTTGATAGTGTTGATCAGTAATGATAATGAGATAAAATAAAATAAAATATTGTAACTAGTTTGAATGCATACATATGTGATCATCTGTGCATAGGTTGATAATGTATGTTTGTAAGCAGGGATATATATACCTCTGATAAAAATATACAGGCTCTAAAACAACATCAAAGATCATTTTCTCTGATTCTTCTTGCTATTAAGACTTGGTGCTAAAAAAAAAATGGTTTGTTATAGTATATATTCAAGAATTAAAACTTGTTCAAGTTAAATCAATTTGTTGATAATCTTGGAAAGCAAGAAAATAAGCATAGTTTTAAAATAAGTCAAAAATTTGAACTTCATAATTTACGGATTTAGGTATACGAATTGAATTCATACTGCAAGACATGAATTTTAAAATAAAAATTTAGATTTTTAGATTAGTAATTTACGAGCAGTTTGAATTTGAATAAAAATTGCTTTATTTCAAATTTAAGAGAATTGAATCAATTTAAATTATTGAAACTTGGATTGTAGCAAATATAGCCTCCCCTGCTCTTGAGAAAAATGTCAAATAAATTTTCTATTTAGTGGATTGAGAGGACGAAGACATTTTAGGGTTTAAGGACTGTAAAAATGGCGTATGGGCTTTTGGCTCGTGCACACTCGTCGAGGCGTCGAGTGGGACCTGACCAGGGGGAGAGGCTTCGTGGGTCATCGAAGCAGCCGTGGGCAGAATTTCATGATCTCCAGTGACGTGACGTTGGAATGGCGAGGCGATTTGCTGAGGAGGGTTAGTCCCAGTTTCACCCGTGTATGCTCGATTTTGACATGGGGACGATTTCAAAATTCTGGTTGTATGCCTAACATGGGGTGGTCGGCGACGACATGAGGGGGGTCTCGGTAGTGGCCAGATTACTGGCGAGCAACGGTGCACGTGCACACGTCGCCCTGCGTATCAGCGTGGGTTGTGAAAGTGGGGAAGACGCAGGCATGTCTCGGGTATATGAAATTGATTTGTGCGAGTGGGTTTGGGAGCGTGATTATGTTACCCAGTATAAATTTTAAATTTAAACTTAGTAGAAAAAAAAAGAAAAAAAGAAAAACAGGGAGAAGAAGAGTAGGTGGGAAGAAGAGTAGGGAAAAGAAGAACAGGGTAATCTCGGGTTTGTTCGCATGATTCACGGGTTTGGGCTCGGGTAAACAAGGTTTCGACTCAGGTTCAAGGTGACAGTTTTAAAAAGTATAGGAAATAAAATATGAATTAAAACAACTTTTAAATTTTAAACAAGTTTTATAATGTTTAATCAGGTTTTTTTTAATTTTGTTAAACTAATTCCTTTATGCAATATGTGTTTTTTTTTGTATTAGTTAAAGGTTTCTAATATAGACTATTTTAAAATTTATTAAATTTAAAAGTGTCTTTAATATATTTCAAAATAACTTTGATATTCAAAGAAACTAGACTAAGATGAAGGGATTATCTTTTTAATTTAAATTAAGTCTTAAGTGATTAAAAGATGTATTTAATAAGGGTTAAAGGACAATCAAAGGGATTAACAAAGACAAAATGGGTTATCTTTTAGATTTGATTTAGTAGTTAATGATTGGTTAATATAATTACTTAATTAATAAATTAATAAAGGTAATTAAAGAATGATAATTAAATTAAGGGTTAATTAATGATGAAATTAACTTAAAGGTTAATTTAATTAATGTGAATAATTAAGAATAATTATGTAAGAACAATTAATTAAGAAGATTGATTAATTAATTTATATCAGATGACTTGTAATTGATAAATCAAGATTTGATAATTAATTCATGAGTAATTAATTAATTATTGTAATTAATTAAGGAAAATCAATTAAGAATTAATTTATTATTAAAGGATAACTAATCAAATGTTTTGTAATTAATTGATTGTTAATTTACCATAACTGGCAAATTTATTCATAGGAATTAATCTGATTTTAAAACCAATCAGATAATTAAATTTATCCTACTTATGGGTGTTTGAATTATATTGGATGTTGAATTGTTTGATATTTCTGATATGTGATGCTTTGTGACATATCCTGATTTAAGTTGTGATCTGTAATGTAATTAATTATCTATGATGTAATTCATTATCTGTGATATATATGTGTATATATATATATATCTATGATCTATGAATGAAGATAAGCATTATAGTTTATATCGCTTATCGGATATATTGTCGTATTTGATCTGTGATGATTGAATGATGTTGCACTATTGTGTTAAACCCCTGGACCACACTTGTACACACACAAATATGGATTTCACGTAGAAATCGGTTAAGTCACAGATTTTTAAATAAGTTTGAATTTGAATTTTAAATTCAAATATTTTTGGAAATAAATTAAGTTTAATATGAAAAGCTTTTGAAAAGCTGTTTTAAGAATAAAAGTTATTTTTGAATAACTAATAGAGATTTGAAATTTGAATAATTCGATTCAAATTGGAATTAAATATCTGAAATTGAATTCTATATTCAGTATTCATGATTCAAAAAGAATTATACAAGTTATACGAATTTTAAAACCATTTTAAAGTATTGCTGTGAGAATTTGAATTAACTCAAAGATTTTTAACTTGTATAAATAGAATCGGGTTTTTCCGAAATAAAACTATTGTTTCTAAGTGATAAAAAGATTTCGTATGAGTAATGAACTTCCAATTTATATTGAAGAGATTTCAAGTTTGAATTGAAAATGATTTTCCAAGTTATGAATGAATCTTTGGAAACAAGTTTTGAAAGCTATGAGATAAATCTTTGATTTAATGATTTAAATGAGTTAATCCAATTGAAACGGAAATTGTTTTGAAATCCGTAAATGAATCTTTGTGAAACTGAGTGAACTTTGTGAAATAAATCTTTTTGTTTAAAAGATTTGAAATGCTAATTGGTTTAAACCATTTGAAAGAAAGTTTGGAATCATTAAGTTGTGACGTAATTGAAATCCCATATCCATATGTTTTAAATGTTGCGCTCACTATTCGGGTTAGCCGGGAAATGACCTTTTGGGTCGTATAACCCATTCCGAATATGTAATAAGTCGTTATGGATAGCATTTGAAGGCCGGTGGTGAAGATCGGGTATTTGCGAGAATGATAGGATAACCTATCGATTGTCTCTGCACCGAGTAGCTACGGTATAGAGATTCCCTAAGTGATGGGAAGTTCGATCGGGATTGTGAATACCCGGGTTGCAAGGGCTTCTTTGGAAGTGTCCCCGGTTCTGTTCGAACCCAGAACAGACTTGAATGGATTGTATGTCTGACATTACATTTTGAGATAAAAAGCAGATTTTTTTCAAATACATTTCTGTTGGTGGCGGAGAATTTATTCTCTTAGCATTAACACCCTTTTCTGAGACGTACGAGCTCAGAGGTTATGTAGTTGAAGGTTATCAGCGATATATTCCCAACTTGGTAATGTGGCATGTTGAGTGTTGCTGATCATTTGTTGATCAGTGCGTAGCTTTTGTAAAAAGCGTAGCTTTGTGGACAAGACTTCGTCGAGCCTCACAAACCGGTAATGGTCGAAACAGGAATTGTGCGGCAAGGTTTTCTGGGATAGCTTCCCTAGGGTATGACCATTCCTTTTGGAAAAGGGTAGTATCATGGTATGGACCCCAGATACTTACTCATGTAGACACACTATATTATTTACTGTGTGATGTTGTTGGTTAGAGAGCTCTCGTTTAAAGGTCCCAAAGGACCGGGAGTGGCATATCTGAGGTTTTGTATATTCCCCGGGAAGGGAGGTAGCCGGCCTTGTTTGGCAGAGATCCGGTTTTGTTCTCGGGGCGTCCTTCCGGAGGCGTTTCCATGTGGCAATGGGAAGATCCTTGGCCTGGCCATTTGTTGGAAAATCCATTCACCCAATACGAGCCTTGTACGATATTAGTTGTATTAGCTGCCATCTACTTATGGTGGCGCCCCACTGTTTGGATGGTAGCTATAGTAGGCATAGTTCGGAATGTCTATGCTGGCTAAGATTTATATTCTACTTCCGAAATTTTTTTCTACACTTTGCACTTATAGTAATAATATCAAAGAAATTCGCGTATCAAGCATATTTGACTATCATAAGGAGAAATCTCCTCCGATTATGCGTTTGCATTTTGTGTGTGTGCGGGAGGCCTTATGGTAGTCTAATTTTTCAAAAGCATTGCGATTATAAAAATTTAAATCTTTGATTGTTTTAAAGACAAACTGTTTTTGTTTGCTCACACCAGTCTTACGACTGACCCAGAGTTTATTGTTTATTTCCTAAACTCTGGGTGCTCAAAATTTTCTACACGGGCAGTCTAGAGTTTGGTTTTTCAGATAATTAGGTTCAGTAGATCATCTGGAGCTAGTTCAGTTTTTGGATATGGACGAGACTTGCTTAGTGCTATCTTGATGGTGGATCGAGCTAGGAGTTTTGGAGCTTCGTCTTTGGAGCTTTTTGGATCAAAGTTGCAGTATTGGATATTCTGAGAAGACTTATTTCATATTGTATCGTGTTCCGCCGTATTTTTGTTGTATATTCTCTGATGTTGATGATTATCATTGTATCAAATTGATGTATCGGATATTGTATTCATGTTATATCAGTGATATCATTTTTTTTTCCGCTGTGTTATTTATCATTTAATGGTGTTGCAAGCTCCCGCGAAACGAATTTGACGTTGTTTGTTGGACATCGAGTTCGGGTCGTGACAGATTGGTATCAAGCTGAAAGTTTTGTAAGGACTATAGCTACGGAGTGTAACAACTTAGATGGATCATTAGAGATAGGGTAAAGTATACCCTAGAATGAGTACAACCAGTGGAACCAAAACCCAAATTTCTTAATCTATTCTCTTTATCTGTTGTTATTCTCTAAGATATTTCGTTTGAATGCCTAAATCGGATTTCTTACTATTTACTGACAGTAAGAATGAGTGGAAGAAGAGGACGAAATAGGAGACAGGAAAGTACTACTTTAGCTGGTCAAAACCCTGCAACGAAAGATATTCCCATTCAATCTCAATCAAATTTGGCTGATTTATGTCGAAGTTTTTCTAGACTAGGTGGAAGCCGTTCACTGGCAAAGAAACTGTTATCGAAGCACAAGCCTGGATTCGATCGTGTGAAAAGATTTTCAAAGGACTAAAGTTAGAAGATGATCAGATGCGATTGATAGCTTCTTGGCAACTCCAGGAAGAGGCTTTAACTTGGTGGAAAGCAGTTACATTGGATGAGTCGGTGGATGAATTTACTTGGAGTCGTTTCAAAGAAGTGTTTGAGCAGCGATATATGTCGTCTGCTGGTGTATCTAGAATATACCAAGAGTTTATGGATTTAGAGCAAGGAAGTTTATCGTTTGAAGAGTACTTAAACAAATTTATTGAATTATCTCGATTTGGTCCAGAATTGGTGAATACACCATTAAAGAAGAATGAAAAGTTTATTCGGGGAATGTACAAGGAGTTTCAGGAACGGATGACTACTCACGTAAAGGAATCTTTTTCTGAATTGATTGATATGGGCTATCGATACAATACTCTGGAAAAGCAAAAAGATCCGGAGGAGAAAGGAGATGCAAGTAATCTAAATTGGAGAAAAAGGAAGTTTGGCGGAAAGAAATCGAGGAAAAATAAAGGAAAGAAGAGTATACAGAAGAAAAAGAAGATTGTTACTTGTCTCAATTTCTTGGAGAAAGGTCACTACTCGGATAAATGTAAGAATTCTTCGATGCCAGGAATGAGAGTGCCATTTATGAGGCCAGATCAGGAATCTACGAGATGCTATAAATGGCACAATCCAGGACATAGGATCAACAATTGTCCAGCAAAGAAGCAGACTTTAGTAAACAAAGTGTATGGAATTAGAGATGATTCTTCAACCTCAATAAGCTGATTAAGGAAAAGAAATTTTATAAGGTAACCTTCTCGTTAACGATTAAATTGTTCGAATTTTGTTCGACACTGGAACTATCCTTGGTTGTATTTCTCAGCAAATCGTAAATGAATTAAATCTTGAATCTGAAATCGCAATCGAATCTATTTCTATCTATTTCATTGGGTTTCGGTATATATCTACGAACGGTTGGTTATCCCTTCGAACTAACCAATACACCTGTATACTTCGTAGATCAGATAACCCAATTGTTTCGTGATTGATTGATTTGTTCTCATATCTATTGTTGATACTCTGATTTGGTAAACCAAAATGCAAAATAAGTATTCAGTTTGATCTGGAAAGATATTTCTCTATCTTTCATCTATTTTTGTGTCTCCTTGGAAAATTTCGAGGACGAAATTTCTTAAGGAGGGGAATCTGTAACAATCCCAGTTTTAAAGATGAATTTAATTGGTAATTAAATTTAAATTTTTGGATTAAATTATGGATTTGTTTGAATTTTTCAAATTTAATAAGAAATGTATACCTATTTGTTTTTGAATTGGATTTGAAACTCAAATTTAAATGTTTTTCAGTTGAATTGAATTATAAATAAAATGTTTAAAGTATAAAATAAAACTACGTATCAATATTGAATATAAGTGTATAGAGTAAAATATAAAGTTAAATATTTTCAATTGAATAGAATTATAAACAAAAGTTTAATTTGGAAGTTCAAAATGAATTTTCTTTAAAAATAATAATAATAAGTATAAAATAAAATATAAGTTATAAATTAATGTTTAGTAATCAAACTACAAAATAAAACATCTATGTGATAAAATAATAACCATAAAAATAAATACTTAGGTAAACAAACAAAGTGGCTTGCAAAAAGAAGATAAACAAGAAGCAAAGAAAATCAAAGCCTGCAAAGTAGTAGGCAAGAACAAAGTTAAAAATAAAATAAAACAACAATACAACTTGAACAAGTACAAACTGAATTGCAAAACAATAAATGCAACATGCCTCCGCTACCTTGAACAACGTCCTCCTGTATATTAATACACACTCATTTATGTTATTTTGTTCATCAAAAGAAACCCAACAAAATCAGAAAAAAATATAAGAAGAATAACTTCATCAAACAACATAGCATGTTTAAAAAAAGAGCAAAATAAAATCTTGAAAACCAAAGTAAACAGATTCAAAGAAGAAATCAACTCTTCAGTTTTCAAAGCAACAAGTTCTCTGTTTCAACTGTATTGAGGTGAGCAAACTTTCTTTAGGTTTCTATCTTGATAGTGTTGATCAGTAATGATAATGAGATAAAATAAAATAAAATATTGTAACTTGTTTGAATGCATACATATGTGATCATCTGTGCATAGGTTGATAATGTATGTTTGTAAGCAGGGATGTATATACCTCTGATAAAAATATACAGGCTCTAAAGCAACATCAAAGATTATTTTCTTTGATTCTTCTTACTTTTAAGACTTGGTGCTAAAACAAAAATGGTTTGTTATAGTATATATTCAAGAATTAAAACTTATTCAAGTTAAATCAATTTGTTGATAATCCTGGAAAGCAAGAAAATAAGCATAGTTTTAAAATAAGTCAAAAATTTGAACTTCATAATTTACGGATTCTGGTATACGAATTGAATTTATACTGCAAGACATGAATTTTAAAACAAAAATTTAGATTTTTAGATTAGTAATTTAAGAGCAGTTTGAATTTGAATAAAAATTGCTTTTTTTCAAATTTAAGAGAATTGAATCAATTTAAATTATTGAAACTTGGATTTTAGAAAATATAGCCGCCCTTGATCTTGAGAAAAATGTCAAATAAATTTTCTATTTAGTGGATTGAGAGGACGAAGACATTTTAGGGTTTAAGGACTATAAAAATGGTGTATGGGCTTTTGGCTCGTGCACACTCGTCGAGGCGTCAAGTGGGACCAGACCAGGGGGAGAGGCTTTGTGGGTCATCGAAGCAGCCGTGTACAGAATTTCATGATCGCCAGTGACGTGACGTGGGAATGGCGAGGCGATTTGCTGAGGAGGGTTAGTCCCAGTTTCACCCATGTATGCTCGATTTTGACGTGGGGACGATTTTGAAATTCTGGTTCTGTGCCTGACATGGGGTGGTCGGCGGCGACATGTGGGGGGTCTCGGCAGTGGCCAGATTTATGGCGAGCAACGGTGCACGTGCACACGTCGCCCTGCGTATCAGCGTGAGTTTTGAAAGTGGGGAAGACGTAGGCATGTCTCAGGTATATGAAATTGATTTGTGCGAGGGGGTTTGGGAGTGTGATTATGTTACCCAAAATAAAGTTTAAATTTAAACTTAGTAGAAAAAAAAGAAAAAAAGAAAAGAAAAACAGGGAGAAGAAGAGTAGGTGGGAAGAAGAGTAGGGAAAATAAGAACAGGGTAATCTCGAGTTTGTTCGCATGATTCACGGGTTTGGGCTCGGGTAAACAAGGTTTCGACTCGGGTTCAAGGTGACAGTTTTAAAAATTATAGGAAATAAAATATGAATTAAAACAACTTTTAAATTTTAAACAAGTTTTATAAAGTTTAATCAGGTTTTTTTAAAATTTTGTTAAACTAATTCCTTTATGCAATATGTGTTTTTTTTGTATTAGTTAAAGGTTTCTAATATAGACTATTTTAAAATTTATTAAATTTAAAAGTGTCTTTAATATAATTCAAAATAACCTTTGATATTCAAAGAAACTAGATTAAGATGAAGTGATTATCTTTTTAATTTAAATTAAGTCTTAAGTGATTAAAAGATGTATTTAATAAGGGTTAAAGGACAATTAAAGGGATTAACAAAGATAAAATGGGTTATCTTTTAAATTTGATTTAGTAGTTAATGATTGGTTAATATAATTACTTAATTAATAATTAATAAAGGTAACTAAAGAATGATAATTAAATTAAGGGTTAATTAATGATGAAATTAACTTAAAGGTTAATTTAATCAATGTGATTAATTAAGAATAATTAATTAAGAACAATTAATTAAGATGATTAATTAATTAATTTATAACAGATGATTTGTAATTGATAAATCAAGGTTTGATAATTAATTCATGAGTAAGTAATTAATTATTGTAATTAATTAAGGAAAATCAGTTAAGAATTAATTTTTAATTAAAGGATAATTAATCAAATGTTTTGTAATTAATTGATTATTAATTTACCATAACTGGAAAATTTATTCATAGGAATTAATCTGATTTAAACCAATCAGATAATTAAATTTATCATACTTATGGTTGTTTGAATTATATTGGATGTTGAATTGTTTAATATTTCTAATACGTGATGCTTTGTGATATATCCTGATTTAAGTTGTGATCTGTAATGTAATTAATTATCTATGATGTAATTCATTACCTGTGATATATATATCTGTGATCTGTGAATGAAGATAAGCGTTATAGTTTATATCGCTTATCGGATATATTGTCGTATTTGATCTGTGATGATTGAATGATGTTGCACTATCGTGTTAAACCCCTGGACCACACTTATACACACACAAATATGGATTTAACGTAGAAATCGTTAAGTCACAGATTTTTAAATAAGTTTGAATTTGAATTTTAAATTCAGATATTTTTGGAAATAAATAAGTTTAGTATGAAAAGCTTTTGAAAAGCTGTTTTAAGAATGAAAGTTATTTTTGAATAACTAATAGAGATTTGAAATTTGAATAATTCGACTCAAATTGGAATTCAATATCTGAAATTGAATTCTATATTCAATATTTATGATTTAAAAAGAATTATACAAGTTATACGAATTTTAAAACCATTCTTAAAGTATTGTTGTGAGAATTTGAATTAACTCAAAGATTTTTAACTTGCATAAATAGAATCGGGTTTTTTCGAAATAAAACTATTGTTTCTAAGTGATAAAAAGCTTTCATATGAGTAATGAACTTCCAATTTATATTAAAGAGATTTCAAGTTTGAATTGAAAATGATTTTCCAAGTTATGAATGAATCTTTGGAAACAAGTTTTGAAAGCTATGAGATAAATCTTTTATTTAAAGATTTAAATGAGTTAATCCAATAGAAACGGAAATTGTTTGGAAATCCGTAAATGAATCTTTGTGAAACTGAGCGAACTTTGTGAAATAAATCCTTTTGTTTAAAAGATTTGAAATGCTAATTGGTTTAAACCATTTGAAAGAAAGTTTGGAATTATTAAGTTGTGACTTAATTGAAATCCCATATCCATATGTTTTAAATGTTGCGCTCACTATTCGAGTTAGCCGGAAAGGACCTTTTGGGTCGTATAACCCATTCCCAATATGTGATACGTCGTTATGGATAGCATTTGAAGACCGATAGTGAAGACCGGGTATTTGCGAGAACGATAGGATAACCTATCGATTGTCTCTGCACCGAGTAGCTACGGTATAGAGATTCTCTAAGTGATGGGAAGTTCGATCGGGATTGTGAATACCTGGATTGCAAGGGCTTCTTTGGAAGTGTCTTCGGTTCTGTTCGAACCCAGAACATACTTGAATGGATTGTATGTCTGACATTACATTTTCAGATATAAAGAAGATTTCTTTCAAATACATTTCTGTTGGTGGCGGAGAATTTATTCTCTTAGCATTAACACCCTTCTTTGAGACGTACGAGCTCAGAGGTTATGTAGTTGAAGGTTATCAGCGATATATTCCCAACTTGGTAATGTGGCATGCTGAGTGTTGCTGATCATTTGTTTATCAAAGCGTGGATTTTGTAAAAAGCGTAACTTTGTGGACGAGACTTCGTCGAGCCTCACAAACCGGTAATGGTCGAAACAGGAATTGTTCGGCAAGGTTTTCAGGGATAGCTTCCCTCGGGTATGACCATTCCTTCTGGAAAAGGGTAGCATCAAGGTATGGTGCCCAGATACTTACTTATGTGGACACACTATATTATTTACTGTTTGATGTTGTTGGTTAGAGAGCTCTCGTTTAAAGGTCCCAAAGGACCGGGAGTGGCATATCTGAGGTTTTGTATATTCCCCGGGAAGGGGGGGTAGCCGACCTTGTTTGGCAGAGATCCGGTTTGGTTCTCGGGGCGTCCTTCAAGAGGCATTTGCATGTGGCAATGGGAAGTTTCTTGGCCTGACCATTTGTTGGAAAATCCATTCATCCAATACGAACCTTGTAAAGTATTAGTTGTATTACCTGCCATCTACTTATGGTGGCGCCCCACTGTTTGGATGATAGCTATAGTAGGCATAGTTCGGAATGTCTATGCTGGCTTAGATTTATATTCTACTTTCGAAATGTTTTTCTGCACGTTGCACTTATAGTAATAATATCAAAGAATTTGCGTATCAAGCATATTTGACTATCATAAGGAGAAATCTCCTCCGATTCTGCGTTTGCATTTTGTGTGTGTGCGGGAGGCCTTATGGTAGTCTCATTTTTCAAAAGCATTACGATTATAAAAATTTAAATCTTTGATTGTTTTAAAGACAAACTGTTTTTGTTTGCTCACACCAGTTTTATGACTGACCCAGAGTTTGTTGTTTATTTCCTAAACTCTGAGTGCTCAAAATTTTCTACACGGGCAGTCTAGAGTTTGGTTTTTCAAATAATTAGGTTCAGTAGATCATCTGGAGCTAGTTCAGTTTTTGGATATGGACGAGACTTGCTTAGTGCTATCTTGATGGTGGATCGAGCTAGTTGTTTTGGAGCTTTGTCTTTGGAGCTTTTTGGATCAGAGTTGCAGTATTGGATATTCTGAGAAGACTTATTTCATATTGTATCGTGTTCCGCTGTATTTTGTGTTTGTATATTCTCTGATGTTGATGATTATCATTGTATCAAATAGATGTATCAGATATTGTATTCATGTTATATCAGTGAAATCATTTTTTTCCGCTGTGTTATTTATCATTTAATGGTGTTGCAAGCTCCCGCGAAACGAATTTGATGTTGTTTATTGGACATCGAGTTCTGGTCGTGACATTTTATAAATATATATATATGTAGTTCCTAAAGAAATAAATTTACATAAACATATTTCAAACTTACATGATTATTCAAAAGAAAAAAATATATATAGAGAGATTTTTAAATGTTGGAGAAGTTTATAAAATCAAATATAGATTATTTTGTAAATATATACATTTTTAATTTACTAATTATTTCAAAAACATTGTATTTAGGTAATTAATTTGTTTATCTATTTTAGTTAATAAAAAAATATTATTAAAAGGAGATTAGTTTAAATTAAAATTGTTAAATGGGAAATTAATTGTTCGATTTATTCGAATATTATTGAATTGTATAAATGTTTATACAATGTCAAAATCATGGAAAAAAACAAATCGATTTGGAAATGGATTGCAAAATAAAGAAGCAAAGGTGAGATCTTCTCACTCAAATTAAATTTGGAATTTCGGTTACTGATTGATTGTTTTGATGTGGTAGTTATATAGTATAGTGTGTATGTAGGAGTGATTGATTTCCCGCATTATCTAGCGGATGAGACCTTATGCGCCGCATAATAGCTGATGATTTTATTTAATCCCTTACCACATATTCCACCCCAAAGTGGAATGTGTATATAATTGTTGTGCTAAAATCCGTGGATGCAGTAAAACAGGTTGGAGGGATCCAAATGGATTCCTCAAATATTTGAATTTGTTTCATATGTTGTGTGTTGATTTATTTATAATCTGTATGTGATTATATTTGTTTAATTGAATATATTTTTGGTATCGTAGGATACCAGAAAAAAATAAAGTTTGATTTTTGTAATTTAAGTAGAATGTTTATAGTAAAATTAATTTTTGAAATTTGGATAAATTTAAAAGTTGGAAGAAAAAAAGATAAAGATTGATTTTTGTAATCCTATTGAATAAAATTCCAAAATATAGGAAAAAGGTTTAATAGATGGACTTCGAGTAATATTATTCAAAAGTTGAAGAATTTATTTAAAATACGGATTTTAGATAGTTTGGAAGAGATATAGGAATTTATTTTAAAAGGAAATAAATTTAGAAATCAAATTTGGAATTTGATTTGGTGTTTGAAAATGAATCTTTGGGAAATCAATTTGGAATTTGATTTGGGGCCTGAAATAAATTTAGAAATCAATTAAGAATTTGATTTGGTGGTTGAAAGTAAATATTTGGAAATCGATTTGAAAATCGTATATTAGTGGATATTTGGAAATTTAAATTCACAATGGGAATTTATAAATGAAAGGGAATTTTTTTAAAAAATAAGTATTGGTTTATTTTTAAAAAGTCTGGAAAAGAAATTTATGGATTTAGAATGCAAATTTAAAATAAATCAAGAAGGATTTATTAATTATTTTAAATGTATCATTTTAGAACGGAAGGTGTATTTTCCCTGGAAAGCCGAGCATGTTTTCAATATAGCTTATAAATATAAATTGAAGTCTTAAGGATGGTTTTAAGGAAAGAATGTTTTGGAGAAATTTCTTAAGTTTTTTTTAAATCTTTAAAGTAAAGATTTATTTAGTTAATTATAGAAGTGATTATTTTAAAGATTGAATTGATATTTTATATAGAAATTGGTTATTAAATATTTGCACTCTATCTACTAATTTTATTTTAAAATTAGTTTGAGCTTGAAGTTTATACGAGATATTAGTATAATATTTTCATAACTAATATTTTGAATGGAGTGTTTAAAATAATTTTTGTTTCAAGTGCTTCCAAATATATATATATATATATATATATGTATGTATGTATGTATGTATGTATGTATGTATGTATGTATGTATGTATGTATGTATGTATGTATATTTGGATAAGTAATTAAAAATAATTTTTAAAGTATTCGGACTCGGCATAATTTCAGTGGAAATAAATATTTTCGAAATTTATTCCACGCGAGGAAACTGATTTGAAATTTTGTTTCAAAGTGTTGGAGTGTGAAAAATATATCATGCGAAGATATTTTGAAAATAAATAATTGGGGAAAATTATTTAAAATCTTGTGATTGTTGTGGATATTGATTGATATTTAAATAACCCACTATCGATATTGGCCTTTAAATGGCATTTGAATTTCGATGCGACCGGGGGTCGGATTCATAATGGATTTTCGAAAACCACATCGAATCTTTGTGTTGGATCTTTTGATTAAAAAGATCAAAGTGGAAATTTGTTGTGATTTTCTTGAAATCTGAATGTAACACTTATTTTTAAAAATAAGCGCTCATTATTCGGATTAGCCAAGAGAGGACTTTGTGTCATAAAACCCATTCCGAATAATGATACGACGAAATGGGATTGCATTTGAAGATGGTGTTTAAGACTGGTTATTTTCGAAAGCGAAAGGATTACCTGTTGAATGTCTCTGCAACGAATGGCCCTGATATAGAGATTTGATCACCCTTTGTGATGGGGAGTTTGGATGTGATTAGTGAATATTTGAATTTGCAAGGGCTTCTTTGGAAGTGCCTTCGGTTCCGTTCGAACTTGGGACGGACTTGTATGGATGTATGTCTAACGTTACACTTTGAGATATAAAGCTGGTTTCCATCAAATACATTTCTGTTGGTAGCGGAGAATTTATTCTCTTAGCTTAATACCCTTCTCTGAGACGTACGAGCTCTAAGGTTATGTAGTTGATGGTTATTAGTGATACATTCCCAATTTGGTAATGTGGTATACAAAGTGTTGCTGATCATTTGTTGATCGAAGAATGGCTTTTGTGAAAAGCATAGCTTTGTGGACGAGACTTCGTCGGACCTCGCACCCCAGAAATGGTCGAAACAGGAAGAATGCAGCAAGGTTGTTTTCTTGAGGGAAGAGCCCTCATAGTATGTCCATTTCCTTCTGGAAAGAGGTGGTATCATGGTATGGAGCCAAGTTATTTAACTTATGTGGTTGCTAAAAATTTATTACTTTGTGGTTGTTGCTTTGCGGTTGAGGATCCTTGGATAAAGGGCGATAACGACCGGGGGATGGCATACTCGTGTGTGGGGCTATCTATGTTACACCTTAATTGCACCGGATGCACAAGACAACTCGGCCTTGTGTTGGCAGAGAGTTGCTTAAGTTCCCGGAGCGTCCCTCTAGAGGCGTACCTATGTGGCATAGGAAGTTCCTTAGCCTGACCATTTGTTCGAAATCCAAAGAAACAATAAGAGCCTTTACGATTTTAATTGCATAACCCGCCTTTTACTTGTGGTGGTGACCAGCCATTTAATTGGTAGATATAGTAGGCATAGTACGAAATGTTTATGCTGGCTAAGATTAATATTATACTTTCGAAATGTTTTCCACAGTATTCACTAATGATAATATTAAAAAAAAGATTTTTGTATCAAGCATGTTTGACTATCATAAGGAGAAATCTCCTCCAATCCTGCGTTTTGCATTGTATTGTATGTGTGGCGGAAGGCCTTATGATAGTTTCATTTTCCAAAAGCATAGTGGGTTTCTTTTTATTTTCTTTATGAAAATAACTATTTTTAAGATCGCACACTAGTCTCATGACTGACCTGGAGTTTATTGTTCCCTTTCTAAACTCTAGGTGCCCATAATTTTCCACACGGGCAGCCTAGTGTCAGGTTATCAGTTATTCGGGAGTGAGGTCAAGAAGTATACTGTGGAGATCTGGAGTTCAAGCTAGATGGCGAGGCGTATCAATAGTATATAATATATCTTTTCCGCTGTTTTGTTGTAACACTCTGATAATGTGATGTATAAACCGATATAGTGCTTTTGTTTTAAAGATATTCATTTATCTATTATTTGTTGTTCCGCTGCGAAATGTGAGATTTTGTTATTGTTTCTGTTTCTCCTTCTGTCTTCTTCTTCTTTAGCCCTAATGGTTCATTTTTTTTGCATTCGACTGTGCGGCATTTGATACAATGGATGTATGGACGTCGACTTTCTAGCATCGAAAAATTGGGCCGTTACATTTTACCACGCTTTTCCAGTCCAAATTGAACAGAAAGGAGGATAGTAAGAAAAAGAAAGTAGAGAGAAGACAGAAAGAAGTTAAAAAGAAAATAGAAAAACACAGAATTTCATAATGGAATGAATAATCTATAATATGGAACAAATCTTTACATAAAAAATTGTAAATTAATAAATATACAGACGTCAATCAGAGTATACTAACCTACTCAGCATGGACACTTATAACACATGTCCTTACAATTGCTGATATACATTGCTAAAAACCATGGAATATAATCATCTGCGAGAATATGACTCTAGCCCTCCAGCTCTTCTCCTGAATATCCCATCCTTCCAGCTAAACCTGGAAATATGCTCAGTCTGACCCGAGCATATAGGAAAAACCACTCCTGGGTCACTCTTGTAAAAACAACATGGGAATTTAAATCACAAGGAATTTTATTCGTTATAACTTTCAAAATCCGTTTAAAATAAAAGGTATCCCGTACGACCTCGCCACACATAGACACGACAGGTTTTTTTCCTTACGGTGACCAAAAACACTTCTATAGAATATCTAATGATATTATAGTAGTTTCTGTAATGATCCCGAATTTTAATTAATTTTGAATTGATATAAATTAATTTTTGAATTAAAATTGTGAAATAATTGGTAATTGATATAAATATTAGTTAAATTATGAATTAATTAAGAATTAATTTGGATGTTTGAAAATAAATAATAAATGAGTAAATAAAAATGTTGGATAGTTAAACTTCAAAGAAGAAATAAAATAAATATCTTAAAATTTTAGTTATGTAAACTATAAATAAATATGAAATGAATACAAAATGACACATTAGCTAAAAAAATATAACAGCATATTACGATAGAAATTCAATTATATTATAATAAGACTAAGACAAAATAAAAGATGAAAGTATATTCAACTATAAGTATATAGACTTGAAAACAAAAATATATATATAGGTATGAAACAAATAAACAAGAAGATAGTAAATATAGAATCTCAAGCATATTACAATGCAAAAGACAATAGTAAATATATATTCATGTACAAGCAAAATGAGTTTAAAAATGTACACTTGCAAAAGAAAAGGGACAAAATATATTCAACTATAGATATCTATGTATACTTGAACAAGAAAAAATATATATAATATGAAGCATAAAGGACTTAGCAATTAATGCCTTGTCCTTAGCACACAAACATTTTTTTTCGTCAGCCACCGAAATGAGATTTGCATCAGCCTCCAAAGAAAATCTCTAAGCACTGTTGTACAAACAAGTAAAAAAAAAAAAATTATATCACCTGTACAAAATAATAGCATACCCTATAACTCATTTCTTTTATATATATCCCTTCTTACATCATTCGTTCGCTACACAGCAAACCAGAAAAATTATATTGCAAGCATTTTTATTTTATTTTCAAACTCAAACATCATTTAAACAATAAACAAAAAGTAAGAAGATTTACAGAAGAATCAAGCTTACAATTTCACAGCCTGTTTCAACATATAGCAAGCTCTGTTCATTTTCCAGAAACACAGGTGAGTAACATCACTTTTAAATGTTTAAATATATAAATCTGTTGCATGATTCATCTTTGAATAAGTATGTAATGTATATGTATGTGAAATTCTTCTGAATACAAATGAAGGTATGGAATGTATGTGAGTTTTATCAGAGAACTCTCTGTTTATAGTTCTCAGAATTCAAGCCTAGATTTTAAATCAAAATTCATTACCCCTTTAATCAACCTTTGATAGGTCTTGATTTCAAAAGTAAATATGCTTGTTTAAGTATTAGTTATTGTTTAAAATAGTTTCAAGTAAATTATAAACATACAGGTTGGAAAAGAATTTGATTTTACAGAACAAACTTAAAATGCGATATACTCGAACATGATTATTTGTGAATTCAGTTATATAATCTGAATTGTTATACAAAAACAAGATTTTTAAAACAAAGACGGTAATTTTTCATTCTAAATACAAATACATATTCAAATTGTTGAAATTGTTACGTTAATTTAATTCCAGCATACTAGGCTCTACAACCAAAACAGTAAAGGCACATATTGGAGAATGAATTCCATATGAATGGCTAGGCACTAGGGCCCGCCTATAACTGCATACTAGAACAGCATACCGAGGACCATGTCGAGATCCCCTACAACACAAGACCGGACTATAGATAAACCGAATATGCTATCACCCCAGGTGTTCCTACCCTTTCCGAGCTCCTTCCATGTATCGTAATAATAATATCCGAAGTTATCTAGAAAGGTGATAAACATATCTAATTAGATGCAACCCACTTAGCCTTGCTGCATCTCTCATGCTTTTTAGTCATTCCCGGTTGATGAGGCTAGAGGCTACGATTATCTTTAAGGAATTCTCACTTAGAATGCTCATAGTCCTCCAGTGACAATGTACCGATAGCATTCATCCATACAAGTCCATTCTGGGTCCGAACAGAACCGAAGGCACTATTCCTACTACATCCATTTTGGAATCACCCTCAAAATTAGTAGCGATTAGCCCTTGCACTTCAATGCTCCATCTTCGTCTCCATGATGTTGTCCTCATTCAAGAACATATTTGTTGGATCGAAGTGTTCTTCGGATAACTTATTCAATCCCGGTCTCTACGAAACAACATTCAGTATTTTCGGTAAACTCAACCACTATTCTTAAGGAAATAAACCTACAAAAATAAGATCGGAGATCACCTCCTAACCATTAGTGGACGGGTTCCTTATCATCGTCCTAAAAGAATGAAACGAGTTTATACGTACAGTACAACCCTTAAATGGTAATTGTACCACATAATTCTCGTCTTCTTCTAAATACTCCCAAAGTTATGTTTTTAGGCCTAGATTTGATATTCGGTTATTTAACTATCAAATATACAATCATCCAAACAAAGGTTCCATTTCACGTTGAAAACATTAAGCCTTATTTTTTCAAAATTCCAACAAATTAAAATTACTTAATCAAACAATATATGCTTATCACATCGGATAAGTATACCCACAAACCATTCATTTCAAAATATTTGAAACCCCTTTTAAAGTAAATATGGGAAAAAACATGTCTGTGGTATTATCCAAGGATTCAAAGTTCAACGGTTACGTCTCTGTCCCAGAGAAATCCAAAACTTAACTACATGCACTCTCTGCCTTCGATTATGCCATGAAAGTATACCATTTTCGAACTTTATTTGAAAATTTTCATAAAAATATGCTTATAAGATTTCAATATTAATATTCCAAGTTCTAATTAAGTAAATACTCTTTTATAAAATTTTACTGTATAATACATTATTTTATAGCATTATTAATATTTAATAAATTTATTTTTGGAATAAATATACTTTAATACTAATTAATCCTTAAGTAATAATTAACTTTAGAATCACTATAAAATAAATTTTAATAAATAATTAATATACTTTAAACAATTTAGATAAGTAATGAGTCTAAAATAATAATTGATGCTTTTTAAATAATTTTTAAGAATAATAAAATGGTTACTTTAAATTGTTATCAAAATATTTACTACCTAACTTTAAGATATCATTTATAAATAATAATCATCCATAAACAATTTTTGGTTCAACAATCAACTTCCAAATTGGAAAAGAAGGCTTAATAATCCCACTGGTACTTAATCAAGTTACTATTCAATTTCATAACAGTCGAGAATACAAATGCAAATATTCATATCAATGGGTTTTTAACAAACAATTCAACATCATATTGCTCGGTATGATTATCAGGATAATTAATAGATATCGATACAAATGTAATAGCAGAACAAGGTTTTGTTTTCTGCTAGTTAATGTCCACAAACAGGTATATTCAGTAATAATGGTAGAGCAGTGATTTATTCCGCCAAAAGGGGTCCTATTAAAACAATTAGCGGTAAATTCTTTTATTCCGCTACACAGAAGTCAAAAACATCGTGATTCAGATTAAACTAACACGTCGTTACTTTAATCTGGCAAAATACCTTAACATATGGGTCCTATATATTTAAATGATGATATTGTTTTAAATTGTTGATTAAATTCTATCCGTTTAAAATTTCTTTAATTTTTCACTTATACAAATCTAACCACAAATTTAACAAAGACGTAGTAATCTTCAATACAAACTGATTGTAAAAAGTCTCACCTCAAATGGCTTTGCGGTTTGCTGGAACTAATTTTTTTTTAAAGTACACAAACCCTTTTGAAAATAAACATTTTATTCGACTTTTTCTTCTTCATTTTATATAAGGTCCGAGCCCAAACTACTCCTACCAAAACAAACACGTCTTCCCCTTCTCCTCTCTTTCCTCCCAGTTCTTCCTCTCTCTTCTTTTTCTTCCGTTTTCACCTGAAAACCTAACAAATAAAAAAAATCACTTGCTCAAAATTTTTCTCAAAACATGCTTGTTCAATTTGCACTCATACGAGACTTCAGGCTGAACCCAAACCCATGCCTTCTTCTTCCCTAAAGTTCCACTGCTATGTCCCACATCATGCATGTGCACCATCGCTCCAAAGCCCACTTGACCACCGTTAAATTCCAGACCCACTCCACCCCATCCCCTGATCTTCATCACCACCTCGATGATGCTCCGACACTCTTTGAATCCAAATCGAGCATCAACCCGAGCCATGGAAGAAAAACCTATCACCACATAACGCCGAACTGCTCCCTATCCTGCCCACCGTTTCGCCAGCCGCCACCACCGTTCGAAAGTTCGCCCACATTGCTTTCTCCCTACCAAACCCCAAGAACTCCGGTCCCCTCCTCCTCCTTCAATTCGACCGCGACTAGAGCCTCGTCGAACCCATCCCAAAAACCTAAACTCCCCTCGTACGCCCAAACCACCTTGCTAGAGCAAAAACCCCATGGTCGAAACCTCGCCCAGGCTCCTGTGGTCATGTCGAAGCCGATCGCCCACTGCCTCGTCCACCACCGGTCCAGAAATCATTTTTTAGCGAAAACTGGTCAACTCGTCATTTCTCAAATCTTATGTTATTAATAATTACAATTTCCGCACTAAAAATCCTATCTTCATACAACGATCACTAGTACGTGCTTGGTTCAATGATTCGAACGTATTGAGTTTTCACCAAAAATTGCTTCCTTACTGTAAATCCAGCATTTCATCCTAAATATAGCACGGATCGACCAAAAGCCATTTTTAGTGTATTCCTTTCAAATTCGAATTAGGGTGAGAGGTATTATTTTTGAATACCAGAGTAAAATGATTTCTTTAAACTCTGTTAAATTGACAGAGTAACAGTTTAACATTCCAGACATTTTAATTTAAGTCTCACCTTTCATGTTATTTCGTTTCTTTAAAAAACTTCAAGTTGCTCTTTCCTCGTGATCTGAACTTTGAAATCTTGCTTTTGATTTTAATTTGAATTAGGCTTCTTCCTTTTCTCTTTATTGTGCTTTGTTACAGAGCTTTTACTATCTTTTTTTTCTTTTTTCCTCCACAGATTTGGTTACAGCCTTTTGGAACTGAAGCCTAGGTATAAATTCATGCTTGCAAGACAAACTGATGTATATGTTTTGATGGATTGATTGAAATTTTTGGTTGGCTTGAGATTTGCAATGTAAAAGGTAGTTGGAAAGAACTTAAAACATTGTTTTGGTTTTTTCTATTTTTGATCAGGCAAACATCTGGGTACATTTTAAGTCACGAAATGTTTTACATCTTATGTTTTTAACTTGACTAGATCTTTACTCGATTCATTTTTACCAGGCAAACATTTTAAACTTCCTAATTGAAAGTTTACTTTTGGTACTTTTTAATTTACCTAGTTACATTCTTTTGATCTGTTTATTTTTATGTCTTCCTCTTTATTTACTTTTTAATTTCACTTGATTTAATATGTTTTTCATATGCATATTTTTAAAAAAAGATGTAAGGTGGTTCTGGATGTAATAATAATGAAACAAATTAAGTCCTTCTATTCACAAGTATTCCTATATATATATGTGTGTGCGCGCGTGTATTTGAATGTATGAAATAACATTTTTGTAAACAATTCCCTCTTAAGATGATAAAAGTGATTTTATAACTTTCTCATATTCATCGCATAATAATTTCATATGTATATATTCTCTTATATATTTACTTCTTTTATTATTCAACATATATACAAATATATATATATATATATATATATATATATATATATATATATATATATATATATATATTTCATAAACTATATTTATTTGGTCCATATATGTATATATTTTGCCTATCATTACATATATTGTTCTCAACATACTATTTTTATTTTATTTATAGCATAAAATATTTATTGTTTATAAATACGATAATTTTCCTCTTTGAACTTATATCTACATATATATGCATTCTTCCTACTAATATGTGTATATATACATCTTTTGAAAATAAATAAATTTTAGACTCTTCTATTTGAAATGTACTATATTGTTCATAAGCCCAAAAATCATTCCTATTTAAAATATTTTATTTTGCTCTTTCATCTGTATTTATTTGCCATGAATTTCTTCCTAATATATATATATAGTTGTCCTGAATATATGTGTGTGTGTGTGTGTGTGTGTGTGTATATATATATATATATAAGAATTCACAATTAAATCAATTTCCTGTTTTATAAATAAAATCTAGAAATTAAAAATATTACCTTTGTTTGAAAAACTGTATACTATTGCCAATTGTAGTTTAACGATGATTTTTGGATTAAAATTCCACATTTTTGAATATTAAAAATTTATATTCAAAACTCGAGACATGGGTCGTTACAGGATATGACTATTGGGTACAAGTTACAGACTTGTGATTTTTCCTAAATTTCTATGGGACCATTTGACCCTGAGAACTTTATTTAGGCAATAACTTTTGATAGAAGTAAAATTAATGTCTTAAACCAGTTCCATTGCTTCAGAATGATGGTTACCTTTTGTAGAGTGGTCATAGTAAGAAAAACGGATTTACAATTAATAGGTTATGCATGTTTTAAGTTTTAAAAGTCGTTGACCAGAATTAGTGCATAGTTAATTAAGTCCATTAGTAAGCCCATTAGTCTAATTGGAGACCAACTATAAATAAAGGGATATGGAGTCAAATTAAAAGTTCTTACTCTCATTCCAAATCAGTCTAAAACTTAATTAGTCCTAAAGCCATCCTAATTCATCCAAATTTCTCTTCAAAGCAAACTACATTGTGAATTAGAGATTAGATCTTCAGTTAAAATCTTGAGATAATCAAATTGGTTTATCACACTTTCTTTTCTTCGCTATTCGGATTCGATCTATACATAAATTAATTGAATATGTTAATTGGTGAGTAGTTTATACCTTCTCCTATACTATGCATGTTTATATGGTAGAATTATAGGATTTAACCAGCTTTAAATTAATTTTTGACCATAAAACCTTTTCTACACCTAACTACATGTCAAACCATGCATATGATATGGACTGATTAGAGATCACCTTTGTTTATTTTCATATATTCGTGCAATATGTAGATCTATGTTAGAAATTGAATTGTTTATCCTAATTCTATAAATTGCATGTTTGAATGTATGAAATGTGCATGTTGTTATATGTTTTGATGATAGGATTTGATGTTGTTTATTAGTGCTTTGGATGTTAAAAAGATGTGATGAAAAATTGAGCATTTCAGAGGCAAAGTTGGTCGAAATTGGATGAAACTTAGAAGGAAGGCTCTAAAGTATTGGTAGAGCTCGGGGTTTAAGCCATGCGGTCCAATTTATGAATTATATATTTTGGCATCAACATGAAGGGCTCGACACCGACATGTATGTGTTGGTCATTTGGTTTTGCCATTTTGGGATGAGCAAGACTATGGCTAATGGAGGTTGTCTACGATGATAGATTGGTAATTGGCTAAGTGTTGGATGCTATGCCGACTTGTTTTAAGAATGTGGAGTGGAGTGCTTTGAAGAGGAGACTTATTTCATTACCGAGATGTTTGGAATGGATAGGTCATGGTAAAAGCATCTAGGCATATAGTAATAGAACCAGGAAAGCAGTGGAAGAAAACTTAGCACTGGTCTGCTAGGTAGAGAGGTCGGCACCCACATGAAGAGGTCGGTACTAATTTGAGGCATTGGGTCAGGTAATGGGGGAACTTCTAGGGACTATGGCTGCATTATGCAGAACGTGCTGGGCGTGTTGTCTCATTCACATTAATGACGGATTTTGATATAAAAGCATGACAAATGCTATGGTCTTCGGATGTTGGCTCGTGTTAGGAGTAGGTTCTTAAGAGGGAAACTCATAAAGGAGTGAGCCATAAGATTAAGGAATGTGGAAGGGTCCCTATTGAGTAATGAAAATTGTATTAAGAGAGAAGGGCTCAGTGTCCAAATGGAGCAAAGGATAGTTCAGATATATATGCTAAGTAATCCTTGGTGCTCGGAGAGTTTTTAGTTGTACTCGAACAAGGAGTATTGTAAGGGAGGACGCCCATGGCTCAATTAAGGGACCTGTATACCTTGGACCTATTGCTTTGGTTCTAGTGTCTATCTTTGGGATATAAAACACGTATCCACTTTTGGACTATGAAATACGAGAGTAAAACAGAGAACCAGGGTTACCACGAGTACCTGGCTTGGGGGGCCATATGAGTTATCATATATTCAGGGCACAAGGAGGGATAGTTAGGATTGTAGATGGATGTTATGGATGCTTTGGATGTTTTCTTTATTAGGTTATCGCTCATAGGTATAATGGGAAGTAGGTACCGGAGATAGGAACACATACAAGATTGATATCCTTTATTTGGTTTGTAGGATATCTATATGATAACTCTTTAGGTTTAGGGACATATCAGGTATTGTTCGTGCCCTCTTATTCCTTACAATATTTACTTATATTGGATTTTGAGACTTACTTACCACTCACACCAGCCTATTGTTTGACTTAAGATTTTATGCTTTGCTTTTTATTATCTCAAGTACTCTTAAATTAGTAGAGTGGATAATAGGTCTATGCGACACTGTAGCTGTTCGAAGGATGATCTGGATGGAGTTATCTCGTATTATATGCTTATATGGAGTCTATGCTATTCCAGTTTGCAGCACTGGGAAGCCTTAGTAGTGACCACTTACTATTTGTATTTAAGACAATCCATTGTATAAAACTCTATGACATTTGATGTATAAGTCTATGAATATAATATTATCACTACAACAAAACAATCTTTTTACAACGAGCAATGCCCGTTGTAATATGGTTTCGCAATGGGCATGTGCCCGTTGTAATAGATTTACCACATTTTACAACAGGCAAATCACGTTCTAAAAAACGTTATAGTATATCTTTCTACAACTGGTCATGACCATTGTAATAGACTATAATAAAACGGCCACAACCCGTTGGAATAGACTAACCATACTAATTGCATAGACTATTTCACAACATGTATTGACCGTTGTAAAATACCTGTTTAACAACGTGTATTGACCGTTGTAAAAATCTTATATAACAACGTGTAGTGACCGTTGTAAGAAGCTCATATAACAACGCACATCGCCCGTTGTGAAATAAATGCAAATTTATAACAAAATTACAGCATCATCCATGCAATACATCCATACTAATACTAAATATAGTTGTAAAATAATTAAAATCACATAAATACTACAATCTAGAGTCATAGAATTCTAACGCTCCAAAAGTGTGACACCCGATACTTTCAAACATTCGCATCCACACATGTCGGATTTGAATTGCTCAAAATACCGAATTGTAAAATAAATTTGGTAAAACACAGCATAAACAGTAAATAAATAAATCATAGATCACGGACACGGAGTAATAAATGCAGTGGTAGCACAAAGATAGTAGTTCATGAAGGTGCTATATAAATACATCAGAGTTATACAAGATACAATAGAAGTTTAATATGATAAAGAAGCACAAGCTGAATGCAGCACCGGAATCAACTGAATAACTTGAATCAACAGAATACTGAAATTGAAATAGATGGTTGGATCTTCAAGTAAGGCTCCAACTCCAAAGGTGAGTCTCTAATGCTGTATCACTCAGTCTGACCCGAGCGTAAAGCAAAACACAAAACACTCGAGTCAGGACATACATACTTACACAATGTAACCAACTCAAGTAAACTATAATATAAGGTACAAGTAACTTAAAGGATGCTTGGGACCGCCCATCCTCTAAGGATCCGTTAAACTATATACTACGTAGTAGTATTTCGCTATTATAATAATGTCTATGGTAAAATAAACTTACTTTTTAATAGCATTAAGGGGTTACCCATATAGCCCTTAACACGTAATAGTCCCAGTAGTCCATCCAGTATCAGCGCATCTCCAGATCAGGAGACTACCCTAAATACTCCTCGGGCTACGGGAGAAAACCAAACTCGTACAAGGCGCGCTAGGGTAGGTGACACGGCACAACTAGGCAATGCCAGGGTAGATATACCAATTACGCTTCCGGGTCGGTGGTAACGCGTAGCGCGCAGCTACCGCCCACCTCGAACAACACCCCCAAATCAAAGAAATCAAAAGTGGCCACCAAATCAATCCAAAAGTCTAGTATAATATAAAAGGGATGTGTCCGATCAAAGGTGCTACCTCAATTAACCTGTCAATCGCTCCTGTTTTAGCCACCTTATGCCAACTCACGGGAGTTGGGTCCACGTATTTACCTTAAAGGAAACGCCGCCACCATCCTACTTCATTCTGGAATCTCCACCGCGTACACGGTTGTTAAGTTGTTTTCGGAGTTGGCAGAGAGTATGACAACTTCCGATCCCGGTCTCTTTAACAACCAAAGGTTATTATAACCCATTGATATTTATTTCAAAATCATTTATACTTTCAAAACCAAACTAGCACATCCATTTCAAAATCATATCATTTCGTTCAAACTAGCATATACTTTCAAAACCAAATATCATACTCATTTCAAAACCATATCACAATTGTATCATTTCCATTTCAAAACTAATTCAATAATATATCATTTAAATAATACCCAAATTTCCAAATCATTGAATATTTCCTTCAATTTATTAAACTTAAAATATTCCTTTAAATTATCATAGCATTTTGGAGATGTTACCTTAAGGAATCATAGTATTTTTGGAATGTAATACTTTCCACTTTAACATTTTATAAAATCAAAGTATTTGTATGCTTACAAACTTAACATGGTCATTTTATCATAGCCTTATAGTAAATAAATTATGTTACTGTAATATCCAAATTAAAACTGAAATTCTTATGTTAAGTTAAAAGTACCTTATTAACTTACATTTTTATTACAATAAATAAAACTTTATTATTTTAATCATTTAAAGTATGCCATTTACATAAATTAGAACTTGTACATCAAATGTACATTATCAACTTTACATTTTATTATTATAGTAAGTAACATTTGTCATTTTAATCAATTTAAAATACACCATTACATTGATTAAAACTTACATGTCAAATGTACGTTTTAACTTACATTTACTACAATAAAGAGCATTTATCATTTTAATCAATATTATACTAACTAATACTTACATTATAAAACGTACGTTTTAATTTACATTTTTATTACAATAAAGCATTTATTACTTTAAATCAATATTACACTAATTAAAATTTACATTATCAAATGTACGTTTAATTTTGACGCAGCGGATTAATCAAACAAAACTTCAATCGGTGAAATGTAACAATCGGTGAGTTGAAGATACCAAAATGCCCAAGTTCGTTGATCCAAAGATACCGAACTCTAGCTATCTCAAACACGTTGATAGCGCACTATACCGTGTTTAAAGATCTACGATTCTTCGCACGTTGATCTAGCGCACTAGATTCCGTGAATCGGCTTCTACGATCGTTGAATCGAGCGCACTCGATTAACCGAAAGAGGAGATAGGAGATTACACTCAACTACCAATTGGTATGAAAGCACAAAGCTAACAAAAAGGAATTTTATTCAAAAATCAACAACTACAAAAATGTACAACACACGCGTATTTATAGGAGTTACAACCCAGCCTTAAGTCGTACACGACTCATCCCCCACGACTCACGACTTAAGGCTCTCGACTCAACAATACAACACAACGTTGTACAACTCATAGGTCGGCACCGACTCAACGCAAGCGACTCAAACACGACCGACTCATCATAAGTCGTTACCGACTTAACTACACAACACAGTTGACACGACTCACACATATCCGACTTAACACAAGCGACCTTCATACAACTCCCCTTAGGTCGGTAGCGACTTAAATCACACGACTCAACTACACAGTAACACACATGACCGACTCACAAGTAAACGACTCAACAAGCCAAACGACCCACGACTCAACTACAACCCGACTTAAGAAAACCACGTCATAAGACTTCACCGACTCATAGCTTTCTTACGGCATATCCCCTCCTCCCGAGTCAACTCCGAACGACTTAATGATGAGTCGTTGAGTCGTGTACGACTCATCAAACACGAACACCCAACTTTCCCTTGAGTCGTAACCCTGCTTTATTAACCCGTGTACGACTCAAGCAGTTGTTATCTCGAATCTCTTCCTTGTCAAGTTGTACCTACCCTTCTCTCTCCCAGTTAGGTCGGAAACGACTCATGCTTCTCTTGAGTCGTGGACGACTCAAATCCGATGCCTTGTTAACTCGGCCTACCTTCCCCCTTGGCTTGTTAACTCGTGGCCCTCCTTCCTTAGCTCGGAACCGATTCAAACCTTCCTTGAGTCGTGGACGACTCAACACACTACACCACAAACTCGTGTTTTCAGGAATTAAAGTTTGCACCACCTCTTCTCTGGCCTTAGCCGCATCATCCTCCCCTGGTTGAGAAAAATTCGTCCTCGAATTTGCAAATTCTTTCTCATCAAAATGTTCATCTCCATAATATGGCACAAGATGCTTAACATTGAATACGTCAGAAGTGTATACATCCTCCGGCAGCTTCAACTTATAAGCATTCTCGTTGATCCGTTTCACAACTTCTACAGGTCCAATTTTCCTGGCTTTCAACTTATTATAAGTGCCCACTGGAAAACGATCTTTGGTCAATACAGCATAAACCAAATCACCTTCGTTAAATTCAACATTTCGTCGCTTCAAATCTGCAGACTTCTTATACTTCTCATTCGATTTCTCCAATCGTTTCTGAACGACTTTATGACATTCAGTCAGCTCATCAACAAAATCAGCAGCCCGTTTAACTGTTCCCTTCGACTGTGGTACTACTGCTAAATCCAACGGTCCCCTGGGTAAAATTGAATAAACAATCTGAAATGGACTGAATCCTGTGCTACGATTCACTGCATGATTATGTGCAAATTCAGCTTGGCATAACTTCATGTCCCAACTCTTCAGATTATCTTTCACCAAACATCGTAACAAATTCCCCAATGATCTGTTTACAACCTCGGTTTGACCATCTGTCTGCGGATGATACGCACTACTGAAATTCAACTTCGTTCCCACCATCTTCCACAAACTAAACCAAAAGTGACTCAGAAAACGAGTATCCCTGTCAGAAACAATAGATTCTGGTAAACCATGAATTCGATAAATCTCCTTAAAAAATAACTGCGCCACTCGAACTGCGTCCGCTGTCTTTTTGCAAGCAACAAAATGTGCCATCTTCGAAAACCTGTCCACCACAACAAATATCGAATCATTTCCCCTTTGAGTTCTAGGCAAACCCAAAACGAAATCCATGCTAATATCAACCCATGGCTTAGACGGTACTGGTAATGGCATATACAACCCTGCATTCGTTGCTGTTCCCTTTGACACCTGGCAAATATGGCATCTCTCCACGAATCTTTCAACCTCTGTTCTCATCGACGGCCAAAAGTAAGACTGTGAAATCAATTTCAAAGTACGATCACGGCCCACATGCCCTTCCTCGTGCAACTCCTTAATAATTTTCAATCTCAAACTACAATCTGGAATGCATAATTGATTTCCTTTGAACAAGAATCCATCAACCAACATAAATTCATCGGTACTCCCATCCTTCACTTTCTCAACATATTTCACAAAGTAAGGATCCTCTTCAATCATCTCTGGCAGTAATTCAAACCCCGTCACTTCAACTTTCATTGTCGTTAATAAATGACTCCTCCTACTCAAAGCATCAGCTACCCGATTTGTCACCCCTGATTTGTGCTTAACGACAAAAGTAAACTGCTGTAAATAAGCAATCCATGATGCATGTCTCGCTGAGATTTTATCCTGCCCCTGTAAATGCTTCAAAGCTTCGTGATCAGTGTACAGAACAAATTCCTTCTGAAATAGATAGTGTCTCCAATGCTTAACAGCTTGTACGACAGCATAGAATTCAACGTCATATGTACTGTATCTCATCTTTGCCCCTGACAACTTTTCACTGAAATAAGCAACTGGCTTCCCATTCTGACTCAGAACTCCTCCAATACCAACCTTCGAAGCATCAGTATGCAATTCAAACAATAACTGAAAATTCGGTAAAACAAGAATTGGTGCAGACGTCAACAATTCCTTGATCTTTTCAAAAGCAACCCCCGCTTCTTCTGACCATACAAATTGTTTCCCTTTCATGCAATCAGTAACTGGAGCCATCACGCTACTGAAGTGTGGTATGAATCTTCGGTAGAATGATGCTAACCCATGAAAACTCCTCACTTCCGTAATTGTCTTTGGCTGAGGCCAATTCCTGACTGCCTCAACTTTACTCTGGTCAACTTGAATACCTTCCCCTGAAACAACATAACCCAGGAATAAAACACTGTGCGTCATAAACACACATTTCTTCGTAGCAGCAAAAAATTGTTCTTCACGAAGAATAATCAATACTTCCCTCAAATGTAGAACATGCTCCTCCATACTTCTGCTGTAAATCAGAATATCATCGAAATAAACCACAACGAACTTCCCAATGAATGGTCTAAAGATTTGATTCATCACCCGCATGAATGTACTAGGTGCATTTGAAAAACCAAATGGCATAACCAACCATTCGTACAACCCCTCTCTCGTCTTGAAAGCTGTCTTCCATTCATCTCCAGGTCTGATTCGAATTTGATGATAACCACTCTTCAAATCAATCTTCGAAAATATAGTTGCCCCACTCAACTGATCCAGTAAGTCATCCAACCTTGGCATAGGAAATCTATAACGAACAGTAATCTTATTCAAAGCTCGACTGTCAGTACACATCCTCCAAGTTCCGTCCTTCTTTGGTACTAACAATGCTGGCACAACACATGGACTCAAACTTTCCTGAACTCGTCCCTGTTCCAACAACTCTTCCACTTGCCTTCGTAACTCCTCATGTTCCTTCGGACTCATTCGGTAATGTGGTCGATGTGGTAACACTGCTCCCGGAACAAGATCAATTTGATGTTGAATGTCTCTAAGTGGCGGTAACTCCTTAGGCAACTCCTCTGGAAAGACATCTTCGAATTCTTTCAAAATTGGCTTTGCTGCTTCTGGAATTTCAACTTCTTCACTACTCTCTCTCCCAATCAACAAAAACACTTCTGGTTCTTCTTCGACTTCCTTGACAAACTCCTTCAAGGATAATAAAGTTTTCAACACTTCAATCTCTTCTAGCTTGCTCTCCTTCTGCTGTTGCTTCTTGGGAACCAAAGTAATTTTAGTACCCTCGTACATGAAACTGTAGCTATTGGCACGACCATCATGTTGAACTGCTCTATCAAACTGCCATGGTCTGCCCAACAACAGATGACACACGTCCATGTCTACAACATCACACCAAATTTCATCTTTGTACTTCTTCCCAATAGAAAAATTAACACAAGCTCTTCGACACACTTTCACTTCACCACCCTTCCTTAACCATGCTAGCTTGTACGGTTTAGGATGCTTCTCAGTCTTCAAGTTCAATTTCCTCACTGCTTCTGTAGAAATAATATTATCACAACTTCCCGCATCAATAACGAACTTGCAAACCTTTCCCAGAATAGTGCACGTCGACTGAAAAATATTGCTTCTCAACCAACTACAATCCTCCTCTTGCTTTGGTGTCAAACAACTTCTCCTCAACATAAGATTACAACCTTCATCTCCCGACACTTCTTCTTCCTCCTCAACATAAGGTGTATTTGAACATTCGGCCTCCTCACCATTATCCTCCTCAACTTCTGCAACCATGGTTCTCTTCTTCGGCTTCGGACATTCATTGCTCTTGTGACCCAACTCCTGACAATTATAACATTTGAAAACACTGCTAGCCTTTGCCTTCTCAGCCTCCTTCACCACTGGCTTTGAAACAGGTTTAGAAACATTAGAACTTCCACCAACACCCCTTGCTTGATTATTGGAATTAGTAAACACACCACCTCCACGTCTTCCTTGTTTCTCCCAAGCTAACGCTTTTTGATGTGCTTCTGCAACGGATCTAGGATCGAACATATTAACCATATCCTGGATCTGCATCCTCAATCCCCCAATGAATCTAGCAGTCAGCTGTTCTTCTGTCTCCATAATATCGTTTCTGGCAATGAGTTGGTAAAATTCATCAGCATAATCACTAACAGACTTTGTCCCTTGCCTCAGATTCTGCAACCTCTGGTACATAAGTGATTGGTAGTTGTAAGGTAAGAAAGTAGATCTCATCAACTTCTTCATCTTATCCCACGATTCTATCTTTGACTTCCCCATCCGTTCACGAGTAAGTTTAGTTTGCTGCCACCACGCCAAAGCTCTCCCCCTCAACCTAGTAGCAACCAACTTCACCCTTCTATGCTCAGGAACCTCCTTGAAATCAAAGATCTCTTCAACATTTGAAACCCAATCTAAGAACTCTTCAGCAACCATCCCGCCTTTAAACTCCAGAATCTCCATTTTCATACCCGATTCCCATCGACGATCATCTTCAACATCCCGATAAGAATTTCGAACTTGGTCTCGATCTCGATAATGAATACTAGCTCTATCACCCTCTTCAACAAAATCAAAAGTACGCCTACATCGATCTCGACCATTATCATCCCTTCGTTCATGCATGCTTCTTTGACTATGTCTCTCTTCATCTCTATATGCTTCATTGTCAAATTCACGTTGACTTCTTCTTTCTTCATGTGCATAGTCATGATGATCTCTTCGTGATGAAATTGATGTTTCTCTTCTATTTCTACAAGAATGTGGTGATACCCTCCTCGCTTCCGTAACCGATGGCTAAACTCGGTTTCCTCCATGGTTCGAGTTTGGTGATCTCCTCCTTTGATTCAAATCATTCATCAATTTCTCCAATTTTCCAATGCCTTCATCAAACTTTTCATTAATACGTTGTTCCATAAGCTCGGCTTCTTCTCTACGATACAAAGCTTCAACGTTTTGATGACGATTAGCTCTCCTTGGTGGCATGATTGAAAAACTTCTCAAACTTCAACAATTCAAACACAAAAATTCAAGCTTCAACAAAAGAACAAGTCACGGCTCAACACTTAACTCTTCAAGGCTTTAGCTCGGCAATGGTTTTACACGGCTCCACACTTCAAATCTTGGCGTGCAAAACTCCAAGACAAAATCCAAACAATATCCAACTCCTCGATCCAAAATGAAATGGATCAAACACTCCTAACTTGATGCAACTTCAATATGAACACGATGAACAACTTCAAACTTCAAAAACTTCAAAAACTTCAAAAACTTGGCTCCAAGAATCAACTTAGCTATGATTGGCTAAGTATGGCTCTGATACCAAAAAACTGACGCAGCGGATTAATCAAACAAAACTTCAATCGGTGAAATGTAACAATCGGTGAGTTGAAGATACCAAAATGCCCAAGTTCGTTGATCCAAAGATACCGAACTCTAGCTATCTCAAACACGTTGATAGCGCACTATACCGTGTTTAAAGATCTACGATTCTTCGCACGTTGATCTAGCGCACTAGATTCCGTGAATCGGCTTCTACGATCGTTGAATCGAGCGCACTCGATTAACCGAAAGAGGAGATAGGAGATTACACTCAACTACCAATTGGTATGAAAGCACAAAGCTAACAAAAAGGAATTTTATTCAAAAATCAACAACTACAAAAATGTACAACACACGCGTATTTATAGGAGTTACAACCCAGCCTTAAGTCGTACACGACTCATCCCCCACGACTCACGACTTAAGGCTCTCGACTCAACAATACAACACAACGTTGTACAACTCATAGGTCGGCACCGACTCAACGCAAGCGACTCAAACACGACCGACTCATCATAAGTCGTTACCGACTTAACTACACAACACAGTTGACACGACTCACACATATCCGACTTAACACAAGCGACCTTCATACAACTCCCCTTAGGTCGGTAGCGACTTAAATCACACGACTCAACTACACAGTAACACACATGACCGACTCACAAGTAAACGACTCAACAAGCCAAACGACCCACGACTCAACTACAAACCGACTTAAGAAAACCACGTCATAAGACTTCACCGACTCATAGCTTCCTTACGGCATATCCCCTCCTCCCGAGTCAACTCCGAACGACTTAATGATGAGTCGTTGAGTCGTGTACGACTCATCAAACACGAACACCCAACTTTCCCTTGAGTCGTAACCCTGCTTTATTAACCCGTGTACGACTCAAGCAGTTGTTATCTCGAATCTCTTCCTTGTCAAGTTGTACCTCCCCTTCTCTCTCCCAGTTAGGTCGGAAACGACTCATGCTTCTCTTGAGTCGTGGACGACTCAAATCCGATGCCTTGTTAACTCGGCGTACCTTCCCCCTTTGCTTGTTAACTCGTGGCCCTCCTTCCTTAGCTCGGAACCGATTCAAACCTTCCTTGAGTCGTGGACGACTCAACACACTACACCACAAACTCGTGTTTTCAGGAATTAAAGTTTGCACCACCTCTTCTCTGGCCTTAGCCGCATCAAATTTACATTTTTATTTCAGTAAAGTGCATTTATTATTTTAAATCAATATTACATAAATTAAAACTTACATTATCAAATGTACGTTTTAATTTACATTTTTATTACAGTGAAGAGCATTTATTAATTTAATCAATACCATACTACTTAAAACTTTACATGTTTCTCGCATTAATTAAAAACTTTACAAGTTCTCTCATTAATTAGGACTTTACACGTTTCTTTCATTAATTAAAAACTTACATATTTCTTTCATTAATTAAAACTTACACTTTTCTTTCATTAATTAAAACTTTACATGTTTGTTCAATTAAAATACCTTATTTTCTTAACTTAAAATCTCCATTTGGAAACCAATTTCCAATCATCAAGTTATGTCATATATATATAAATTATATTTTATACACTAACTTATACAACTTAACTTATAGAAAATCATTATAAACCTATTTATACAAACATATCCGCTTCATGGAATAAAATTCATTCCAACTACTAGGCTAGATTTAGAATTCCACATTAAATCAATTTTCATTATTAAGTTGTTTATTATATTACAAATCTTTAAATTACAAATTTAAAACCAAATAAAGATTTTTTTTCATTACAATTAAAAACCAAAATCAACTTATAAAATTTTAACTTATAGAAAACCAATATCTCTTTATATTCTAAATCTTTAAATCAACTTTTTATTTAAATTTCCATATATTTATAAATTCAAAATACTTAACAATTTTAGAAAACTATTATAAAATTTTATCCATGGGCCTGTATAAAATTTTCTAACCTATGTCAAGCGATACGGATGTGTCATTTCAATTCGTAATTTAAAAAGAAAAATCCGGGTTCTATCATTTCAAACCCGCAATCCCAAGTAAAATAAATGCAATAAAAATCATTTGAGCCTATCATTTCAACCCATAGTGATAGGGAACTTGCAGTTTGAGATACAGTATATAAAATGAATAGTATAACATATAAATACATATTAAATGATGCAATAAATATATAAACAACATTTAACATCATATAACATATCACAGGCATGTATGAATGACATATCAATTTATACAGATCCACTTGTCATTATTCCACAATAATATAAGTACATATGTCTAGAGTGATAAAAACTCACCTTTTAAAAGCTAGAACCAAATTCACAATACACAATTGAAACTCCGCAAAGCATGACAAGGTACGACCAAACATTTGAGTAGATGGAGAGTCAAGATCCATGTCTTGTATATAACAAATACACAAATCATAAGAATAAGATTCAATACAACAGAAGATG
The DNA here is from genome assembly GCA_030765085.1 of Allium cepa. Taxonomy (NCBI): domain Eukaryota; kingdom Viridiplantae; phylum Streptophyta; class Magnoliopsida; order Asparagales; family Amaryllidaceae; genus Allium; species Allium cepa. The sequence continues at coordinate 456,079,073 of CM060942.1, forward strand.
GATTAAACTATGCAATTTCGAATCAAAGAACATAACCTTGCTTTCAACCACCAAGTGGGCTTGGCCATTGTCAAATAGTGAGGAGGAGGTAATGTTGTGGTGGTGGAGGCCGAGCTATGTAAGGAGAAAACAAAAAGAAAAAGAGAAGAAAAAAATGGAAAAAGAAGAGAGATGGAAGCCATGGATCTAGACTTTTCCTTCCTCACTCAAATGATACAACGAGAAACTTTTTTTTTATTTCACGTGAATGACAAGAGGCGGCTAGGTTTAAAAGGATTTGAATGGCTAAAGTTTAGGAATAGTTAGAAAATAAAAAGGCAAGGAAATTTAAAAAGGCACAATTTAAGTAGGGAAAAGATCTTGTATATATTTATCTTAAATAAATGAAAAGAGGAGTTTGATAACTTTGTATGTGATTGAAAAGGAGAAAATCACGTCTATGCATTTATGAATAGATATGGTAGAAGATTAAAAGGTGGGAAATATATAAAGGCAAGAAATAAATTAAGAAATGTATGCCTACATTTAAAACATATCATAATTGATTTGTTACTTATCCAATAAATATAGATGTATATACACAAAAGAAACCTTCACTAAATAAATAAAGTTTATACACACAATACAAGTAAATAAGAAAATGGAAATAGAAATATAAAAAAAATGAAACGCGGAAATTAATTATAAATTTAAAAAGGAACAATTTAAGTAGGAAAAGATCTTGTATATATTTTTCTTAAACAAATGAAAAGAGGAGTTTGATAACTTTGTACGTGATTGAAAAGGAGAAACTCACATCAATGCATTTATGAATAGATATGGTAGAAGATTAAAAGGTGGGAAATATATAAAGGCATGAAATAAATTAAGAAACGTATGCCTATATTTATAACATATCTTAATTGATCCGTTACTTATCTAATAAATATAGATGTATATACACAAAAGAAACCTTCACTAAATAAATAAAGTTTGTACACACCATACAAGCAAATAAGAAGATGGAAATAGAAATAAAAAAATGAAACGCAGAAATTAATTATAAATTTAAAAGGGCACAATTTAAGTAGGAAAAGATCTTGTATATATTTTTCTTAAACAAATGAAAAGAGGAGTTTGATAATTTTGTACGTGATTGAAAAGAAGAAAATCACATCTATGCATTTATGAATAAATATGGTAGAAGATTAAAAGGTGGGAAATATATAAAGGCAATAAATAAATTAAGAAACGTATGCCTATATTTAAAACGTATCTTAATTGATCTGTTACTTATCCAATAAATATAGATGTATATACACAAAAGAAACCTTCACTAAATAAATAGAGTTTATATACATCATAGAAGTAAATAAGAAGATGGAGGCTGAGCCTAGTTTGAAGGAAGACAAAGAAAATAAAAAAATAGAAGAGAGAAAAAAATAGAAAAACAAAAGAAAAAGAAGCCATTACTTACAAGAAAATTTCTCACATGAAGATGCAAATGAAAATGAGATGGGGTAAAGAGTTTTTGTACATCAATTAAAATATTCTAGGGGAGTTATTCACGCCAAATCAAGTGCAACGAATTGGCAAGTAATTAAGTGCTTAAATGGCTAGAGATTTGAAGGGATTTATTTCCTATTAAATAAAAAGAAACAATGGAACAAAATGGGGTAAGTTACTTGCTTTTTCATGTGAATTGATAGGGTATGAATGGCTAAAGTTTTAGGTAGGCACGGCTAGAAATTAATTAAGGAGGTAGGAAATAAAAGATAGGCAAATAAAGAGGCAGGAAATAAAACAAATGTAACATATGCCAATTAAAGCAAAGTAACATACGCCTAATTAATTTGTTTCCTTGCCATTAAAATAGATAAATAGAATAAATATAATCTAAGTTTATACAATTAAAATAAAATAAAAATTAAAGAAACAAACATAAGGAAATAAAATATGGAATTTAGAAATATATATGTATATATATAAAATGAAAAAACATAAATTTATTGCGCGTAAAATGCTATAATTTATCCAAATCTAAAAGTATAAATCAGAATTTCATGAAACGAAAATCAAGATAAATATTAAAATAAAATACATTTACAAAGAAAAATTTAAAAATTTAAAAATTAAATTTTTTTATTTAAACTGAAAAGTCAAATTTTGACCAAAATATAAAATGTTCAAAAATTGTTTATATATTGCATTTGAAAAATAAATTACAAACAAATTCCAAACTTACATTGGAAAAATTCCAAAATTCAGTTTTATTAAGTCCATTACTACTCTACAAACCTAATTAACCATTCATTCCTTAATATACTCCAATTTAACAACTTCTAAACATTGTATTACATTTCGCACTAATGTAACTTTTGTTTATATTTGTTAACGCCAAAATTGGACGCTAACACCTCGGTGTAAGTTGTGAAAATGTGAAAGCACCACCTGTTAGCATGGGAACTGAAAATAAGCAGAAAATAACTGAGAAGTAGTAAAGAGACACATGTTTTATAGTGGTTCGGCTTAAAGTCAAGCCTACGTCCACTTCAATCCTCTTTATTGCTGATTCGATTACAACTTTTATAACGATCTTTGACTACAACACAACTAAGACAAGTAGCTAGAACTTCAATGTAGAGAGCTCTTCGAATTCATATTGAATGTGTTAGATCTCTCTCAAAGTTCGTTGAAGTGTCTTCAGTGTTTGAAGTGTTGAAGGAGTCGAGAAAACAACAAAGTATGGGCGTTCCAGAAATGATCCAAAAGTCCCCTCTTTGGTGGAGTAGACAAGGTATTTATAGGGAAAAAAAACTGGAGTTAGGTCGGCAGGGGCGACCTAAGTGTTAGGCCGGCCATGTTATAGGTCGTGGGCGACCTAAGGAGTAGCAGGAGAGGGAGTGGCGACCTAAGAAACTACAACATAAGGAGTAGCGGCATAACAACCAGCGGCATAAGGAAGTTGCGGCATAAGGAAGTTGCCTTGGTCTGTTTAGGTCGTGAGCGACCTAGTAGAAGATGCAGTATGCAGCTTAGGTCGTGAGCGACCTAATGGAAGAGGTCATGCGAATTCGGCTCTTGCTAGTGGAAGATGCTAGGTCGTAACTCGATAAGTCGCTAGGACTTTTAGGTCGTTGAGTAACTGAGTCGCTTGGTTCTTTTGATCGGTAAGTTAGTAGGTCGTGAAAAGGAGATGTTAAGTTGTTAGGTTGTCACATGCTTAGGTCGCTTATCACGTTAGGTCTTTTATCACTTTAGGTCGCTTATCACGTTAGGTCGCTTTAGATCTTCGGCCTTGTTAGCTCGCTCACACTTTAACTCGTTAGCTCGCTTGAATCCTTTAAGTATTTGAGTCGCTGTTCAGGATGGTGTTAACACTTGCCCCTCGAAGTATACGCCTATGTCATAGGTCATGTGCTTCGATCTAACTGCTCTTGGTCATGGGCGACTCAATAGGCTCGCTAGGTCGTGTGCCGATATGTCTTCCTTTCTTTCCCCTTTATAAGTTATTAGCTCGTTTCTTCCTCCTCATTCCACTACTTGTATTCCGTCGCCGCCATTGCCATTCTTGAGCTCGAGAATCATCAAAGCGAAACTTCTTGTTGCTTCGATCTTCACTCCTAACAACAATCTTAGGTAAATCGATCCCCTCACCATTGTATTTGCCATCGATTACCCCGTAACCACTTCCACACGGTTTTTGTTACTTTGCCGTAAGACTTCTTCCTGATTCGTTCTCCGATCACCATTGACCTGCTTGTAGTTGCTTTATTGGCCTATGATTGAACGCGCTTTCAGGAAACACGGAGGAGATGACGGAGTTTTAAGTGTTTGGGGAAGACGATGACATGTGATGTTAACGGGTTAGTTAATAGCGGATTATGCCGTGGTGTCTCGAGCAAAGCAAAGGTTGATGGAAAAGCGTGATTGGAGAGTAGGGCATATGGGTTTTGATGGGAGATAGCTTGACATTGCCGAATTGCTTCAGAAGCGACCTAGTAAATTTGACCGACCTAAAAACCTTTACGACCTAACAGATTTGGCCGACCTAACAATCTTTACGACCTAACTTCTTGCGACTTAAGCTATTTTCGACTTAACTTTTTAGGTCGCGTGTGTATTCAAGCGACCTAGGACTTAGCCAAATTTGCATTGCCTTGCCTTGAAGTCTCATGCCTTGAACTGCCGAGATATCATGCCTGAACTTGTTGCACTTCTTTACAAATTACATTAACTTTAATGCTAACAATCTATTAAACACGACATTTGCAGAAAAACGGGACGAATATACTCATCATCGACCGCCCACATCGAGTGATGGATTAGATTAAAGAACTGATACTTTACTTAAGAAAAATAGTATAAATCTGATTTAAGATGAAGTGATGTGAATCAACTGATTTAAATGGAGCATCAACGCAAAATTCATACAGTTATCATTGCTTATTGCTAAATATCATTTGCATTGATACTACACTTAACCTAGATTTAATAACAAGCCTCGAACCTTCCTAAATTGATGTGCATCAATCAGTACTATCTCAATTTTTATTTTATTTACTTGTTATTTCAGTAGTTTCGCACAACACTTCACACACTTTTAGGAAACGCGCACTTTCATATTTGAATACCAAGTTCCTTGTGTGGAATGACTTCTCAACAAGAAGAGATAGTAGGGCAAGCTGGAGAGGTCTTCCCAATAGCTAATCCCTTGGATAATCCCCCGGAAAGAACTTCAATTGCTCTGAATGAACGGGTGTTCAATCAATTATGTATTCAGTTCGGTATCGCTGAAGCAGACGCTTTGCTTCTTGGGGTAAACGATACTGCTAACAGGCCACCTCTCGGTTTTATCGCAGTTAATCGCCAGATGTGCTTGAGTGGAGCTATTCCTCCCTTTAACGATTTTCTTCAACGCCTCCTTCTCCGATTAACTATCTCTCCCTTCCAGTTGCACCCCAATTGGTATGCCATCTTGATGGGACTGTGTGTACTGTTCAGGAGGACACTTGACCGACTTCCGAGCTTTGAAGAGATTTGTTATTTGTGCACATTTGCGAAGAACAAAGATCATCCTTCTATCATACTTGTGAGAAGCGCAATGAACCGTAAATTGATCACTGATCTTCCTGAAAGTGCCCATGGGTTTTTGAACCAAATTTTCTTCGTCCGTTGCCCCCCAGGATTCTACGGCATTTGGAGAGTAGGAAGTAAGCTTGCCTATATCCATTCTTTCCGTTTCTGAACTTTTCAAAATCCGAGTTGTTAAGTGCTAACTTCATTCTTTACTTTTACAGCACTTTCTCCTCTTTCTAAAGATTCCAGCCATAAGCCGACTTTTGAAAGACTAAGTGCTATGGCGGTTGAGGAGAGAAGCATTAAATTTTTGCCGAAGGATGAATTTTTGCATCAATTCGAACTTTTGCATTCTTCCCGATCTACTCAGCTTCTTGATGCCCCTGGTTCTCAAGCAGAGACTCCAGATGCCCCAGTTTCCGCCGAAGAACTTACACCGAAGGAACCTACAGCCGAGGATTCATTGGTGAAATGTTCTTCTTCCGTTGACGTTGCGGGGTCATCCGAAAAATTTGCACTTCCCGCAGTTATCGAAGAAGAGGAACCTCCTCAACACTCCGGGAAGGCTGCTGATGAAGGAGCTGAGAGAGAGAGTCCCGCTAGGCATGACGGCGACGACATTTTTGAGGGATTGAGCGACCTGGTGGTTACTTCACAGGAGTTCTTTAAAGATGACACTACCACCACTAAAGTTATTTCCCCAATAGTTGAGGCGACATCAGCCTTGCAATAAATTTCGTCAGCCCAAAAGTTGACATCCGCTGCAAAATCCGTCATCACTCCCCAACCGAAGAGTGGTTTGTAGTTTGACGCGCGTAGTTTGCACATCACACACACTTAGGATTTTTGGAACTTATATGTACCTAGCTTCTTTACTTCGAAGATTCTTAAGTTTTGTCTCTTCTTCACTTTCAGGTTCTCCAATGGGACGTAGCAGCTCATACTATGATGACTTTCAGCGTTATGGAAGACGCGACTCTTATGATCCCAGGCGGTATCTCCCTTCCCCTAGGGAGACCGACGAAGAAAGAGCTGCAAGAAAAGCTCGCGAGAGGCGGGCTTATGAGGAGCGCTATGGGAGAAGGGATGAACGACATGATTCTTCCCAGAGAGGTGATGATTCCTACAAAAGAAAATCTCATGATGGCAAAGGGAAAGGTCATATCGCTGAAGATCCAAGCAAGCGGGCCAAGCTTAGTGAAAGGCCGGCGTCTGCAATTTCTGAAAAGCCCGCTGCTCCCATCTCGTTGGAAATCCCCTCCAGCTCTCCTGCCCTTCAAAGAGTTGATATTCAAACGATCATCAACAGACCTCCGTATCAAATTGAGAATGCCCCGCCTACACTATAAAGCCGGTTTCCACACTGGTGTTTAAAAGGAGTACGCTTTGACTTGGACTTGATTCCCATTGACAAGCAGGCCATGCTAAGGAATCTCGACGCCGCTAAACTTGACATTGAGAGAATGTCTGGATGGCAAAAGCTAGTTGATGAGCTTCAACGAGTGAATCGCTTAAATCTCGAGGCTATGTTAACCATGGAGAGCGATAAGTCCGAGTGGCAGAAAACTCTCAACCAGCACGATGCAGAGATGAAGAATATCACCGCTTACAATAAGAAGCTTGAAGCGGAAATTGAAAAACTCAAAGAAGAGCTTGCCACTTCTTCCACTTCCTATACTTAAAAGGAAGAAGTGCTTCAAAAACAAGTGAGAGATGCCCATGCTTGTCAAAGAGAGGCTGAGGCTAGACTCGAGGTACAACAGCAAATTGTAGAAAGCTATCGAACTGATGCTGCTCAGTTGCAAGGAAAAATCCAGCTCCCAGGACATGGAAATTGTAATGTTAAGAGCTCGGCTTTCTGAAGTTAAAAAAGAGCGTGATGAAGCTATCATCGGCAAAGCAGCAGCCGAAGAATCTCATGAGGCAACCAAAGCCAAAATCAGCTCTACCTTATTCAAGTTTTATTTGCACAGCGTCCTGGGGCACGGTAGCCTTTCGTTTTTGGGTCCGAAGTATGAGATTACCTTGGCCGAAGTGTGGGAGGCCGCAATTAATATACTTGGAGGCGCTGGCTATACTGAGGCAGATCTTGAGGTGCACTATCTGGTTGATGAGGCATGTGCCGCCCTTGCCGGGGGAAGCAGCAACTTGCTAAAGAGCGAGCCGGAACGGCGGAAGGAGAACATTTAGGGAAGGCACCCTTGGCTGAACCAACTCTTCCTTCGGTTTCGGCCGATATTGATGTCATTGGCTCCAGTTTCCATTTTTCGCCTCGTGTGAAAGCTGACATTGAAGTTGTAACTACTCATACTGGAGATGAGGCTCAAGAAAGCACTGAAGCACAAGGCTTTGAAGTTGACGTGATAAAGCCGACTTCTCCAGGTAACTTCAACGTTGATCCAGCTCAAGTGGATAACTCGTTTGCTTCGATTGAGCTTAATGAACTTCTTGCTTATTACTTAAGTCTTGACGAGCCACTATCTCCTCTTTTTATGAGGAATACTGATTTTAATTTCTCTTCTTCTGTAGTGAAAACACCAAGTGCTGCACAGACTTCTCCTCTTCCAGCTATTCCGCCGCCATCTCTTCAAATTACTCCTCCTTCTGTCTCTCAACCGGGGTCACAAGAAGAATTAATAGAAGCTCTTCAAGGCTTGGACGACCCGGCCGCTTCACAAAAGCAGAAGGCTGAGGAATTTGAAGAAGGTGAAAGGACTCCGGAGAAATTTCATGATGACACAAAGCTGTCTGAACTTAAAACTCCAGGCAACGAGTCTTCTTCAAGGAAGAAGGGGAAGCGTGTAACTTCGAAGAAGATAAAGAAAAGCACTTCTGCTAGTGAAGAGAAAGCGGAAGTAAACCCGGCAGTATCTCTATCTCCTTCTTCCCCGACTCATTCAGGCCGGCTCCCAAAGTTGACCATTAGGCCAGGCAAGACTCCTTTTTGGCTGCTTTATGTCTGCTCGCCCATGTCTTTGCACCATCTGCCTTTCAACGATTCCTTATTATCGTGTCCAAGCACATGTTGTTTTCCTTTGCAACTTGTTTTCTTTTTCCCAGAGAAGTGCATTTCATTGTTAAATGAATCCACGGGGCAGACGCAAGCTACTTGACCGGATGTCCATTTGCACAGACGATCACTATCAGTTAGCAAGGGCCTGGAACCTTCGCTTTGGGAAGGTGCCCCTCCGGCGGAATCACCAACTATTTGTGAGAAGCACTTCTAATGTAGGAATTGAATGTGGAATTGTTTATGGCTTGACATTTGTTTGTTGATTGATTTGTAGGAATCGCTGAGCCTTGTGATGTGTTGAATAGGTAAGCTTTGCTTTGAAGGCCTGCCATGTTAAATCGACATTTTAGCAATATATTTAAGATATATTCACATCAAAATGAGACAGGGATTTTATAGTAATAAAGCACACAAGATTCATAGTAAAATTAGTGTGAATGAATACAAAAATTATACATCCATAAACATTTTACAAATTTAAGCATTTCTTTTAAGTAAAATATGGATGCAAGTGATTGCTGTTCCAGGCTTCCGGAGTTGAATCTCATCAGTGCTTGGAACCGACAAGACTTTCACAGGGACCAATCCTAATACTTGAGCTTTGCCAGAGCTTGATTACTTTGCGAGAGAATTTTCCTTCATGTTTTCTTCCCAGGGGTATATGGCTTATTGTGTAATGATTAAAATCGTCAAGAAGCCCCCAGGACTTTGACAAGTAAGCAGGCAGATTTCTTCCTTTAGTCTGAAACTCTTTCTTGACTTGGCATGGAACAAGTCGGGGCATATCTCAAAGCACGAGAGTATCTTTCCGTCTTATCCCAACTTCTGCCCGCTGGGTGAGGTCCCCCTGTGATAACATTAATGATAGGCCTCTCGGACTCCTGCGCTACAACTCTCTCACCTGAGCTGGATTGATAAGCGGGAACTTGTTGCCCCTGAGTAGATGAGGTTGGGTCGCTCCTGTTTCTTTTCACATATTGTTGAAGTTTATTCTGGCTCAACAGCTCCTCAATCAAACTCTTTAGATGGCGACATTCATTAGTGTCATGTCCGGGTTGATTGTTGAATCGACAGAATCTTCCGTTATGTGCAGCATTTTTCCCAAGCCTCAACTTAGGTGGTTTAGGGTATTCGACAACATCCTTGGTTGCGAAAAAGATATTCTCTGGAGTATCAGTTAAAGGAGTAAAATTGGAAAGTTTAGAGTAGCGAGTTTTCTTCACAACTTTTTTCTTTTTTCCATTGTCATTTTTCCTTTTCTGACCACTAGATTCCTTTTTGTTAGAGGAAACGTTGTTATTTTCAACTTCGTTCACGACTACTTTTACCGACACGGGAAGGCTCTCTAAGAACATAAATTCGTCGGCCTTCTTGTAGAATTTCTCAAGCGAATTTGGCTGTTTCATCTTTAGCCATTTCCCGAATTCACTGGACTTGTCAATAGCTCGCATCAAGTAAGTGAGAATCATCCGAGGCTCCGCATTGTCCACTTCAGCCAAGGCTATGTTGAAGTGGTTTAAGAAAGACTTGAGAGGCTCTTCGGGGTTTTGTTCGAGGCTGGATAGTGACATTATATCCTTGGCCTTCGTAGCATATAACCTGAATTGATCCTTGAATTTCCAAGTGAGGTCAGAGAATTGATCCAGAGAATGAACTGGTAGCTTCGTGAACCAAAGCAGAGACACTCCTTCTAAATACACCAAAAAATATCTGCACTTGATTTCATCCGATGCTCTAGCACCAGTCATATGCCAGTCGTGCTTGTACAAGAACTGGTTGGTGTCGCTCGTTCCCCGAAGCTGGAATAGTAGGAGGAACAAATTTCTTCGAAAATTCAGCTTTCAGGATTCTTTCAGTGAAAGGAGTTTTGATTGGAGCAAACCACCAGTCATTCTCATCTTCTTCCCTTTGCATACTTTCCTTCATCATCTATCGAATCATTCCCGAGACGTACTCCTCATCATTTAGAGGCCCCGCGGGACTGACGTCAGCGACTTTCTTGGAAGTTTGCCTGGGAAAACGTTCACGAAAAGTTGGTTGCGGCCTTGAACCTCCGGCTTGGGGAGGTGGCCCTTCGACGGTGCCAGCTGCCCTTTGAGGAATACTCTTTCCTTGAGAATCTTCGACATCTTCGGCAAAGGTCTCTTCATTATCTTCCGGTTGACGATTGACTCCAAATAAAGCATTTATCCTGTCCAACATCAAAGTGTTCTGGGCTTCCATCTGTTGGTACAACCCAGACACTGCAGCGTCCAATTCGGCCCTTGTAGTTCTAACACTTGGAGCTGCTTGATTCGATGTGGGAGAGGTAGCAGTGTTGACATAAGCACTTCCGGATCTAGCAGATTTACCTTTCCTTCCAAGAGCCATGATCTCAGATAAACTTCTGGTTCTTAAAGAAAGTCTTTCAGCATATCTATGTGGAGCGATTATGAGAGCTTCCCTGAGTTCAATTCTCAGTGAAAGCACCAAAAATGTTAACGCTAAAATTGGACGCTAACACATCGGTGTAAGTTGTGAAAATGTGAAAGCACCACCCGTTAGTACGGGAACTGAAAATAAGCAGAAAATAATCGAGAAGTAGTAAAGAGACACAATTTTTATAGTGGTTCGGCTTAAAGTCAAGCCTGCGTCCACTTCAATCCTCTTTATTGCTGATTTGATTTCAACTTTTATATTGATCTTTGACTACAACACAACTAGGACAAGTAGCTAGAACTTTAATGTATAAGAGCTCTTCGAATTCATGTTGAATGTGTTAGATCTCTCTCAAAGTTCGTTGAAGTGCCTTCAGTGTTTGAAGTGTTGAAGGAGTCGAGAAAACAATAAAGTATAGGCGTTCCAGAAATGATCGAAAAGTCCCCTCTTTGGTGGAGTAGGCAAGGTATTTATAGGGGAAAAAACTAGAGTTAGGTCGACAGGGGCGACCTAAGGGTTAGGTCGGCCATGTTATAGGTCGTGGGCGACCTAAGGAGTAGCAGGAGAGGGAGTGGCGACCTAAGGAACTACGGCATAAGGAGTAGCGGCATAAAAGCCAGCGGCATAAGGAAGTTGCCTTGGTCTGCTTAGGTCGTGAGTGACCTAATAGAAGATGCAGTGTGCAGCTTAGGTCGCAAGCGACCTAATGGAAGAGGTCATGCGAATTTGGCTCTTGCTAGTGGAAGATGCTAGGTCGTAACTCGTTAAGTCGCTAGGACTTTTAGGTCGTTGAGTAACTGAGTCGCTTGGTTCTTTAGATCGGTAAGTCAGTAGGTCGTGAAAAGGAGATGTTAAGTTGTTAGGTTGTCACATGCTTTGGTCGCTTATCACGTTAGGTCTTGTATCACGTTAGGTCGCTTATCACGTAAAGCCGCTTTAGATCTTCGGCCTTCTTAGCTCGCTCACACTTTAACTTGTTAGCTCGCTTGAATGCTTTAAGTATTTGAGTCGCTGTTCAGGATGGTGTTAACAATATTTATTAAAAATTGACTTCTCATTTCTATTTAATAGAATAAATAAACATGTAACACGAATAATTGTCACTGTTTACTTTTAACTACATTTGTAAGTTTATTGCCTACAAACCAAAATTACAATTACTTACAGGACCATGGTCTTACTCAATTTTCATTGATTATATTATACCACATTCATAAATCTCCTTCAATCTATCAAAAATTTAGCTTTAATTACCTTTTTATTTACCATTCAAATTAGTTATTACATCCACATTAAATAACCAATTTCTATTTCTTTTAATATTTTAATTACATAATCTTATTAAGTCAACTATTTTTAATTACCCAAAATTTACGGATTGTTACACTCTCCCCCACTCAAAAGTTTTCGTCCCCGAAAAGGAAAAAGAAGGGCTGTGACGACCCAGAAATTTTGACAATTTAAATTGGGATAATAAATTGATTTTAAATATTTAAAGGTTAATTTTAACTTGAATTACAAATATCAATATTTACTTGATAATTAAATTATTGAATTATATAGTTTAAATATTGAATTTAATAATTGAAATTGGGTAAATTGTTGAATCTGAAATTTCTAAGCCTGTTTAAATAATTTGAAGGCTTATAAAATTTATAATGATGTTATTGAAGATAATAGAATGGTTGAAATTTAATTTAAGGGTAATTTGTTCAGTTTTGAAATTTATCATTTAAATTGGAGAAAAATAGCCTTCCAAGGCACAGTCTTGGAATTCGACGAAACTAGTTCCATTGAATCCGTAATAGTTTGTCATTATCGGACTTCAATTTTCGTAGCAATCGGAGTTGTCGTTTGACCGTGGCAGCTCATAACGATTAGAAATTATTTAATCGATTTAATTTAAAATTGATCGTTTACTTCCGTAACTCGTAAATATGATCGAATTAACTTTCGAAACACGTTTCTTTGTGTTCGAAATGCGGGTAAAACCTTATAAACGCCTGCCGGCATGTCTGATTCGAGGTTCGAAATTACACGGTGCGATACGAGATATTTTCAATATTTAATTATATTAACAATCGTACGCTAGAAGCTACCCAAATCAATACTTATCAGTCGTTTCCCCTCTCTAATCTTCGAGTAGGATCGAACGCATAATCAAAAAAAATTAAATTAAATTTTTTATTGAAGTCATGCCGAAGCCTTCATTCCTAAAATCAACAGAAATTGAAATCCCCAAAATCACATTGTCAGAGAATGCCCAAACCAAAATCTCATTCCAGCTAGATCGCATGCTTCTCTTTCCTCTTTTCTACTTCGTACTTCATTTTACCGAAGACCTAATCGAAAAAAAGAGGAGGTCGTGCGTGTTCCTTCACCTCAAATCGTCGAAAGCCATCCAAATTCGAGTTGATTTTCGTATCTGGAGTTTATTGTCAACCGTGTCCTCCTGTGGTTCGATCATCGGTCGCGATAGTGGGGTTGGTTCAGCGGCAGTGGAATGGATTTGATGTGTGTGCGCGAGGTTTTGGAGACCGCAACGTCGTGGCAAGTTGGAGGCGACGATGTGGGTGAGTTGTGGAATTGCTGGTGTCTGGAGGTGATGCGCGATCGAGAATTGTGGCGGCGTTGTTAAGGCCATGGTTAGGGTTCTCTCACGATCATTTTCTGTGAGTAATTTTATTTCCTTTATTTTTATTTACTTAAGCTTGTTTGTTTTAAACCCTAGGCTTAAAAAAAACAACAGAGAGAAGATACTGATAGATGAATAGTTACAGTAAATTTTAAAAGTTCAAATTACAAATATATATTGATATACATATGCAGTAAAGTAAAGAGTGTCAGCAGTAAGAATTTTGGACAATATGTTGGAATTCACATTAAGTGGATTTATCCAGATTTTGTTGATATATACAGTTTCAAGAAATTAATTATATATGATGATTTTGGGCAAAAATGGAAATATCGGGATGTTATAGAGTTATTTGAAATTATAAATATACATATAAAACCTGCATGGTTGATTAAAAATAAGGTATTTTGAAAATATATTTATTTAATAATTTTTGTAACTTCAAAATTTATTTATTTAGGAAATTTAGTTTAAATAAAATAATTAGTTATTTTAAATAAGGTGTTATAGTGACTAATTTGATCAATAAACTAATTTAATTTATTTTAGTTACAAAAAAGGTTTCTAAAAGGAAATGTTAGTTTAAAAAAAATAAACTATTAGTTTAAAATAAATTTATTAAACGATAAATGATTATTCGATTTGTTCGAATATTAACAAATCGTATCATGTTTATACAAGGATCAAAGTATGAAGTAAACAAGTCGAGTTCTGGATTGGAATAACAAACAGAAAAGGTGAGTAAATCTCACTCTGTTGGAGTTTTATTTAAATTTAAGTGGTTAAATTTAGATATTTGGTTGAGTGGTTGAATTGATTTGATGTGCACTGTGAATTGATGACCTGTTGATTTTGGTTTTTGATTGATTCTCGAGTTGGTTGTTGTTTGACTCGAAGCGTATGTGTTTTAAATGGTTTTAAAACTTAAATCGTAAATAAGAAAAATGGTTCAGATAAAAATCAATAAAGGTTAATGATTAGTGACTTATTAAATAAATAACATAATTTAAGGAATAATTGATTAATTAAATCAATTAATGAATTTGGGTTAACTAATTAAGTTTAAATTAATTAGAGTGACCATTGGGTGGTTTAATAAGCAATTACTTAGTGCAATTAATAATATAATTATTTGGTGTAATTAATCGGGAGATAAATTAAGATAATTAATTAAGGAGAACGAATTCATTTAATGAAGTAAATAAAAAGGTGATAATTTCAGGTGGAGATAAATCAAGTATGATTTATACTGTGGTTTAATTAATATAATCAGTTTAGATTTAGATAAATTGTAATATAATTGGAATCATTAACTTATATAATTAATGAAGTAATTAAAGATTCGATTAATTAAGATTAATTAAACCATAATATGGGACTTATGAGGAATTAACTAATATAAGTAGTTAAGGATCAATGTAATTAATATAGTTAATTAATTTATGAAGTAATTAAGATTACTTATTGATTTTGGGTTAAGAATAATTAATATCGTGAAATTGATTGAAAATAATTACTTTAATGAAATTGAAGATAATTAATCTAGTGTGATTAATTTAGATGAATAATAAAAGATTGATTAATTAATTGATTTGGAATTAATTAATATTTAATGAAGGAATCTAAGTGATTGAGATTTGAAATTCAATTTGAATCAATTGATTGTATGTGCTTAAGCTTTGCTTATGGGTGATTGAATGGTATTGGATGTTTGAATAAGTTGATATCCCTGTCATGAAATGTTGTGTATTTCATTTGGATAACTTGGGTTAGGATAACATGAGTTTCGAAGTGACCAGGGTCGGGTATTGGGAAATACCCGAAACCACTTCGAATTTTTATAAATTGATTTGTGAAATCAATAGGCGGGAATGTAAGGTTTTAGGTAAATTGTATTATTTTATCTAAGATGGTACTTAGAAATTTATATGTGAAATAAGCATTGTCTATAGTAAATTGTGAATTGATTAAATTGATATAAGTTACCCCGGGTTTATATAAGTTGTTTGCTTTGGTATTCCATGTTAGTTGGGTTTACTCACGCTGGTTTCCAGCCTGACCCAGGTGCTACTTTGGCGTAATGCTCGGGTCAGACCGAGTATTACAGATTTTCAGGTTGGTACGTTCTGGAGCTCAGGAGGCGAGCAGGGTGGCATTATCGCTTAGAAAATTTCCACTGTAATTATATTATTGTAATTCTGTGATAAATTGATTGTATATGACCAGCATTTGAATATATGTGAAACTCCGATGTATTGAAATGTAATCAACAGATATAGTATTCTTTTGTAAACTATTATTATTTATTATTATATTTATCCGCTGCGATTGTGAGATGTTTGGTGTTTCTGTTCTTGTTCTTATATCTTTTTCTTCTTTTTCATGACTATCTGGAATTTTCGGGTTTGAAAATTTCGGGTCGTTACAGTTGGTATCAGAGCTGAAAGGTTAAGCGAGAACCTTGGCTTTTGTGGGAATTACTCATTTAATAGAGTATGTAGTACTCTATAATGAGTTGAGTGAATATATATATTTATATATGAGGGCGTACTTGTTATTTTCTTATATAAGAGTTTTAAATGGTTTATATAAAAGTATAGTTTGATATATAAACCAATATTTCCTTTTAATAAATATTACGGAGATTGGTTGTTAAATTACTGAAATTAAGTTAAGAAGTAATATAAAATACGACAAAATTGAAATTATAACCAAAGTTGAAGAATAAACTTATATAACAAAATGGAATTTAAAATATAGATTGTAAATGTAATTTATAAATTGAAATAAACTTCATAAATAAATGAGATTATAAGTTGAAATAAAATTTTAGAGAATATTTGAAAATAAGGTAAGATGAAAATTCCAGAGTAATGTTTAAATATGAATTGGATGGATTGGAAATTAGAAATTTGAAATTTTTGGGAAAATTTAAAATTCCTTTGGATTTGGAAGTGGTTTCCAAAGGTTTTGGAGAAATAATAGTATTATTTCAAAAATATTTTTGGTGTTGAATTTGAAATCTGGGATATTTGAAATCAAAAATATTGGAAGTGTTTTAAAAAAAGAAGATAAAAGCATTGAACTCTTTCGATCACTGGAAAATAACGTCGGTGATGACTGCAGCATCATCGATGTTCATTTTCGACTTTCTAGAAGAGAAATTGCTACCAAATTGTTTTTAAATGGAATTGTTTGTGAACTGGGTTTGGATTTGAAATTCTAAGGGATAAATGAATTTGCCAAAGAATTTTGTATAGTTGAATTCTAAGGTAATATTGAAATTTCGGAAATTTTTTTAAACTCTGGGATCTTGATTAAAATGTTTATGGAATAATAAAAATATATTGGATAAATGAAATGTATAACTCCAAGTTAAAAGCAAAATGTGAATGTAATTGATTATAAATAGAAGTTGTAAAATTTAAATTATAATTAAAGTTGTACAAGTTTAAAATTCAAATGGGAAATTTGTATTGGATTAACTTGAAAAGGGTATTGAACTTGAAGAGAGTTCGATTGATATTAGCCAGATTTATCTGAATAATTTGGAATTAAAATTAAAGTGGAATTGGTTTAAGATCAAATGGAATTTGATTTGAAGTTAGAAAGAAATTGGAAATTAATTCAATTGAGTTGGGAATGAATTAAGTCCAATGGAAATTGGAGTTATTGGAATCGGGTCAATTTAAATGGGAGTGGTAATTTAAATTGAATTGTTGGGGGAGGTGAACATTTTTGACTCTGGACTATTTTTAATATAACTTGTTTTGATATAAACTTATTTTTCCAAGCTATATAACCTTTCTTTCTTAAAGCCAAATTATTTTATACTTGTTTTACAATTAGTTTGGAGCTATTTAATCATTTTTCAACTATTTTCTAAACTCATTACTATATTTTAACTATGTTACACATTAATTACTAATTTACAACTATTTTGCAATTATCTAAGATTTCTATAACTATTTAATTATTTTCCAACCATTTTACAATTAGTCAACTATTCTACAACTATTTTTCAAAATGTTGATTATTTTTCAACTACTTATCTATTTTTAAAATTTTCAATCTATTTTCTAAAAATAAACTGGTCGGAGTTCAAACTGTTATTGATTGAAATACTCAACTGAGAAAAGAATTGAAGTAATAATCCAAATGGGGATTAAGGAGATTGATATTGTAAGGAGTAATCAAATTTGAATATTTGCTTTGAATAAACAAAGTTATATATCTTTGTTATATAAGATAAATCTTTCCTTGTTGAATTTATTGTTCGAAGAAAAAGGATTTTGGAAGTGTTTGAAGTATAAAAGGAGTTTTATACAAGTTTGAAAGGATCCAAAGTTTTAAATTATATATATATATATATATATATATATAAAGGATCTTATGAGGATTTTGAAAAAGGTTTTGAGAACCTTTGGATTTGGAAAGGCTTTTGATTTTTGGGTAAAATCAATATGAGAATTTGGAAATCCTACTTTGGAATTATCGATTTTGGAATAATCGATTTTGTATAAATGAGCTTTGTATGAGATCATACTAGGTGTATGATTTGAGGACTATATGTGTATAGTATAAAGTGTTTTGATGATGGCTCTGGGGAAAAAGGCGCTCCCTTGAAATGAACTTCTCAGGAGTGCCACTGGGTGGTGCTTCCTTGAGCCCAAGAGGGGATTCTAAAGTTGATCCTGTGAGGAGTCCGGACAAAACTAGTTCCTGAGGATTATGAGTAGTGTATACCATAGTGGAAGTCGTGTGTGCCGCTGAGAGCCAACAGTCTGCGTTTGATTTTATATCGGTAGACTGTAACCTATGGTATAACATAGCGAAAGTCGTGTGTGCCGCTGAGAGCCTACAGTCTGCGTTTGATTTTATATCGGCAGACTGCTACCTATGTAGGAGTGGAGAGGTTTCATTTTGACAGCAAAAATCAGAGGCCGCGGAGAGCCTACAGTTACATGGACTTTTTCTGTGACAGCAACGTAACCCTGGATGTAACTGTGATCTGTTGTGTGGGATCCATGGCGTAATCGAGAGGCCGCGGAGAGCCTGCAGTTACGTGGACTTTTGCTGCGATGGCAACGTAACCCTGGAATGTAACTGTGACCATGGATGGGGGGTGATGATTTTCAGAGCATTGTCACCAAAGATATTTCCTCTAGTTTCAAAAACTGTTTCAATAAAATTATTTTCCAAGTATTTTCACTGGGTGTTGAAAACGGGTTTACCAAGTACTTATAGATTTTCTGTTCTACGCCTGATCAACGTATGGCTGAATTTCTGTGAGAACAAGGATGGACTGGTTGAGACATCGACTTATGAGAAATATTTTTATAAAAGCTATTTTAATAGTATAAAGTGGATTTAAAAGCATTTCTAAAATTTTAAATTAAAAGAGTTAAATTTTTTGGAAATAAAGGTAAAATCCAACTGAAATTATAAAATAAAATTGGGCTCGGGAAATTTAAATGAAGCGATTCTTTGTAATAAAATCGAATATTTAATTAAAAGTGGAAGTAAGCTAATCAGCTAAATAAATTATTTAATAGAGCATGTTGATAAAATTTAACTCAGGTAAATAAAATGGATTGTAAGTTGATAATGGAGTTTGGAAATGAATTCGAATTATAAATGGAATTCGGCTTGGGTTTGATAATGGATTAAATAAGAAGAGATGTTGAAAAAATAAAATTGAGTTGGATTGAAAAAAAAATTGATGGTTTGAATTGCAAATAAAATTCAAAGGTGATTTGAATAATATTTAATGAAATTTGCAAGTAAATTGGATATTAGAGAAGTGATTATAATAGAAATGGTTTGAGTTGCAAAACAAAACCCAGGTGAATAGAAATAAATTGAGAATGGTCTTATATTAATAAAATAAATTCGATAGCGAATTAAGTAAGTAAATTAAAAAATTTAAAATATGTTGATTGAGTTAAATAATAAATAGATGAAGTCAGACTAAATAAAAAACTAAATCAAGTTGTGATTGGAATTGGATTATCAGACTGAACTTAAATTTGGTGGTATATTAATTTGAAGTATAAATAAGTTAAGTATGTGCTTGGATATTATTTTGATAAATTGAGAAGGTGAATTAAAATTAAAATTAAAATGGATGGCTAACGGAATTTAATGGAATTTGATCAAGTGAGAATCAAATAGAAGTAAACTTAAGTTTGGTGTTGGAATAAATTACAGTAAATTAACTTAAGTTTAAAATTTATGGAAGCTTGGCTTCGAATTAGGGTGAAAGCCCATTAAATGAAAGTCCGGATTAAATTAATTCGGAAATGTATGTTAATGTATAAGTATTGAATGTGCCAAGTTTAATAAAACGGTTTTGAATGAATCCAAGGTTGAGATGAAATGAAATGCAATGAATGGTTGGTGAATAAATTAGAAATGAAATGGGGTAGTTACAGAGTGAGTTGAAATTGACTTAAAATAGTTATAAACTAAATAAACGCTTCATTAAGCGAATATTGTCGAATTAGTACAGAATGAAGTGTCGTACGACTTAAACAAAGGGAATTAAAATTCTATGAGATGATTGAGATTAAATGAAATTGATTTTGAATCATTTGAAGAGAATATGAGTTTGTTTGGCATAAAAATCAATTAAATGTAAGAAATTGAGTGGCAAACCATTAAAATTGAATAAAATGGCTTATGAATTGGTTGAAAGCAATGGTATTAGCTTTAAACATTATATAAATCGCTTATGGAAAGTATTTGGTGCTTGTTGTTTATGTATTGCATATGTTTAGCTATTGAAAGTAAGTGGAATGCTAATAAATTCTCTATATATGGCACTTACATATGTAAATTGAGTAAGTACAGGTACCTGAAGGCCGTTTGGCTGGATTTGGATTGCACTAAATGCTAAAATAAATAAGCTGCTTGCTTAAAATGCTAAATAAAGATACGCCTACACAATAAAAATAGGAAATATGAACTGTTTTTGCTTTTTCCGACCGTGTGGGTCGATGTATACATATTTATATCTATTGTCAAATTGCAAAAGCTCTTCCGTACAAAGGAGACTCTGCCAAAATTTTCTGAAAATTTTGGGGGTTAGAAAATTTTTGAAAATTTTTGGTTAAGGACAAAACAATTTCAAATTGGAAATTGAAGTAAACTAGTGAATGGAACTAATATGAATCGGTTATAAACGAAAAATAAAATTTAATACTCTGAAGCAAAGACAAATTGAATTCATATGAAAATGGGAAAAACTAAATTGAATAGAAGTAAATGTGAAAGCTTCTGTAAGAAAATGCATACAGTGATTTAAAAGGGTTACGATTGGATATTGTTATTAAATAGAATATGCAGGTATTAAAGAGAAAAGAGAAAATTGGATTTGATTCCAAAAGATAAATTTGAATTGCCCGACTAAAAGGTACGTATTTTGATTCTGTATGATATTGGATTGGGTTTTTGATGTAGCCACTTGGCTTTTGTTTTCTTTTGGAATTTGGGAGCCCGTAGAGGCCTTTGTTAGTAGTACCGAGCTAGCCGCGCAAAGGAGACGCAGGAAAAAATTTTCGGGAATTTAGAGAGTTAGAAACATTTTGAGAAAATTTTGATAATTCAAAATTTGATTTTAAATTTAAACCTGAATAAGTGAAGTAAACTAATGATGTTGAAAACTATAGAGGTTTTGGGAAGTTGGTTAAGGTGACAGCGGGCCTTTAATAAAAGATAATTGGTAGAATGTTGAATTGTGAGTTTTGGAAGAAGGTAAACGGGTATTGGACCATTCTTCCTATCTAGTAATTTCGGGGACGAAATTCTTTTAAGTGGGGAGGAATGTGACGACCCAGAAATTTTGATAATTTAAATTGGGATAATAAGTTGATTTTAAATATTTAAAGGTTAATTTTAACTTGAATTACAGATATCAATATTTACTTGATAATTAAATTATTGAATTATATAGTTTAAATATTGAATTTAATAATTGAAATTGGGTAAATTGTTGAATCTGGACTTTCTAAGCATGTTTAAATAATTTGAAGGCTTATAAAATTTATAATGATGTTACTGAAGATAATAGAATGGTTGAAATTGAATTTAAGGGTAATTTGTTCAGTTTTGAAATTTATCATTTAAATTGGAAAAAAAATAGCCTTCCGAGGTACAGTCTCGGAACTCGACGAAACGAGTTCCATTGAATCCATAATTGTTAGTCATTATCGGATTTCAATTTTCGTAGCAATCGGAGTTGTCGTTTGACCGTGGAAGCTCATAACGCTTAGAAATTATTTAATCGATTTAATTTAAAATTGATCGTTTACTTCCGTAACTCATAAATATGATCGAATTAACTTTCGAAACACGTTTCTTTGTGTTCGAAATGCGGGTAAAACCTTATAAACGCCTGCCGGCATGTCTGATTCGGGGTTCGAAATTTCACTGTGCGATACGAGATATTTTCAATATTTAATTATATTAACAATGGTACGCTAAAAGCTACCCAAATCAATACTTATCAGCCGTTTCCCCTCTCTAATCTTCTAGCAGGATCGAACGCATAATAATAAAAAAATTAAATTAAATTTTTTATTGAAGTCATGCCGAAGCCTTCATTCCTAAAATCAACAGAAATTGAAATCCCCAAAATCACAATGTCAGAGAATGCCCAAACCAAAATCTCATTCCAGCTAGATCGCATGCTTCTCTTTCCTCTTTTCTACTTCGTACTTCATTTTACCGAAGACCTAATCAAAAAAAAGAGGAGGTCGTGCGTGTTCCTTCACCTCAAATCGTCGAAAGCCATCCAAATTCGAGTTGATTTCGTATCTGGAGTTTATCGTCAGCCGCGTCCTCCTGTGGTTTGATCATCGGTCGCGATAGTGGGGTTAGTTCAGCGGCAGTGGAATGGCTTTGATGTGTATGCGCGAGATTTTGGAGACCGCAACGTCGTGGCAAGTTGGAGGTGACGATGTGGGTGAGTTGTGGAATTGCTGGTGTCTGGAGGTGATGCGCGATCGAGAATTGTGGCGGCGTCGTTAAGGCCGTGATTAGGGTTCTCTCACGATCATTTTCTGTGAGTAATTTTATTTCCTTTATTTTTATTTACTTAAGCTTGTTTGTTTTAAACCCTAGGATTAAAAAAAACAACAGAGAGAAGATACTGATAGATGAATAGTTACAGTAAATTTTAAAACTTCAAATTACAAATATATATTGATATACATATGCAGTAAAGTAAAGAGTGTCAGCAGTAAGAATTTTGGACAATATGTTGGAATTCACATCAAGTGGATTTATCCAGATTTTGTTGATATATACAGTTTCAAGAAATTAATTATATATGATGATTTTGGGCAAATATGGAAATATCGGGATGTTATAGAGTTATTTGAAATTATAAATATACATATAAAACCTGCATGGTTGTTTAAAAATAAGATATTTTGAAAATATATTTATTTAATAATTTTTGTAACTTCAAAATTTATTTATTTAGGAAATTTAGTTTAAATAAAATAATTAGTTATTTTAAATAAAGTGTTATAGTGACTAATTTGATCAATAAACTTATTTAATTTATTTTAGTTACAAAAAAGGTTTCTAAAAGGAAATGTTAGTTTAAAAAAAAATAAACTATCAGTTTAAAATAAATTTATTAAACGATAAATGATTATTTGATTTGTTCGAATATTAACAAATCGTATCATGTTTATACAAGGATCAAACTATGAAGTAAACAAGTCGAGTTCTGGATTGGAATAGCAAACAGCAAAGGTGAGTAAATCTCACTCTGTTGGAGTTTTATTTAAATTTAAGTGGTTAAATTTAGATATTTGGTTGAGTGGTTGAATTGATTTGATGTGCACTGTGAATTGATGACCTATTGATTTTGGTTTTTGATTAATTCTCGAGTTGGTTGTTGTTTGACTCGAAGCGATTGGGTTTTAAATGGTTTTAAAACTTAAATCGTAAATAAGAAAAATGGTTCAGATTTAAATCAATAAAGGTTAATGATTAGTGACTCATTAAATAAATAGGATAATTTAAGGAATAATTGATTAATTAAATCAATTAATGAATTTGGGTTAACTAATTAAGTTTAAATTAATTAGAGTGACCATTGGGTGGTTTAATAAGTAATTACTTAGTGCAATTAATAATATAATTATTTGATGTAATTAATCGGGAGATAAATTAAGATAATTAATTAAGGAGAACGAATTCATTTAATGAAGTAAATAAAAAGGTGATAATTTCAGGTGGAGATAAATCAAGTATGATTTATACTACGGTTTAAGTAATATAATTAGTTTATATTTAGATAAATTGTAATATAATTGGAATCATTAACTTATATAATTAATGAAGTAATTAAAGATTCGATTAATTAAGATTAATTAAACCATAATATGGGAATTATGAGGAATTAACTAATATAAGTAGTTAGGATCAATGTAATTAATATAGTTAATTAATTTATGAAGTAATTAAGATTACTTATTGATTTTGGGTTAAGAATAATTAATATCGTGAAATTGATTGAAAATAATTATTTTAATGAAATTGAAGATAATTAATCCAGTGTGACTAATTTAGATGAATAATGAAGGATTGATTAATTAATTGATTTGGAATTAATTAATATTTAATGAAGGAATCTAAGTGATTGAGATTTGAAATTCAATTTGAATCAATTGATTGTATGTGCTTAAGCTTTGCTTATGGGTGATTGAATGGTGTTGGATGTTTGAATAAGTTGATATCCCTGTTATGAAATGTTGTGCATTTCATTTGGATAACTTGGGTTAGGATAACATGAGTTTCGAAGTGACCGGGGTCGGGTATTGGGAAATACCCGAAACCACTTCAAATTTTTATAAATTGATTTGTGAAATCAATAGGCGGGAATGTATGGTTTTAGGTAAATTGGATTATTTTATCTAAGATGGTACTTAGAAATTTATATGTGAAATGAGCAGTGTCTATAGTAAATTGTGAATTGATTAAATTGATATAAGTTACGCCGGGTTTATATAAGTTGTTTGCTTTGGTATTCCATGTTAGTTGGGTTTACTCACGCTGGTTTCCAGCCTGACCCGGGTTTTACTTTGGTGTAATGCTCGGGTCAGACCGATTATTACAGATTTTCAGGTAGGTACGTTCTGGAGCTCGGGAGGCGAGCAGGGTGGCATTATCGCTTAGAAAATTTCCGTTGTAATTATATTATTGTAATTCTGTGATAAATTGATTGTATATGACCAGCATTTGAATATATGTGAAACTCCGATGTATTGAAATGTAATCAATAGATATAGTATTCTTTTGTAAACTATTATTATTTATTATTATATTTATCCGCTGCGATTGTGAGATGTTTGGTGTTTCTGTTCTTGTTCTTACATCTTTTTCTTCTTTTTCATAACTATCTGGAATTTTCGGTTTTGAAAATTTCGGGTCGTTACAAGGGCAAAGAAGGAATTTAGTAAACAATACATCTTATTCAAAAACACTAACTTTATAAAAAAATAAATTTACAAAATTAATTAAGTTAAATAAAATATACCAATTTATTTAAAAATTCTTTTAACCCCATTTATACTGTATATTATTCAATTAACCCTTCATTCTATTTACCTCTATTAATCTTTTTATAACTAAAATTTAAGTGTATAATGTTTATTATGACCACTCAAATTTTTATTTACAAAAATCCTTTTTATATTGTATATAATCCAATTACATAATTAACTTCTGAATGATTTAGGTAAGTTATATTGGAATGCAATTGAGTAATATACAAATAAAATTTTCTAATTCAATTATTTCAACTTAAATATTTATTCAAAATTTTTGGTTCATTTTATAATTGAAAACATTCTTTAAGGTAAATTTAAGAATTACATTTCTGATTAACTTTAAACCATTTAGAGTTAAATAAATGTATATACAATTTATATCAAATCAAATTTAAATCATATATCCATATATATACTATAAATCAAGTCATATTTAGAAATTCGAATCAATTAAATTTCAAAGAAAAACAGTAGCAAAGCTACAGAATGGTCTCTTCACTTCGAACTCGAAAATGAATGTCGATGATGTTGCAGTCATCACCGAAATTATTTTCCAGTGACAAGAGAAGTGCACTGATTTAAACATTAAAAATTCTTCGAAAACAATCTCTGTTTGGAAAACACTTTAAATAATATATCTTTTAAAACTTTAAAAACCCAAGTTTGAAACTATCGGAAATTAAATTCTCAATTTCTTTATTTAGATTCATTTTAATTTACAAATTAATTAATAGCTATGTTTTATAGTTCGGTTATTTATATAGGAGGCAAAAGACAATGTTTACAAGATATATATAAAGTCAAATATTATTTCTCAACAACCAATCAAATTAATTATCAAATTTCAGAATGTTATACACATATATAATATAATTATGCAAAAATTTATTTCATTTACTAAATTTGAAAATAATATTGTGTCAATTTGTTCTGTTCAAGTGTTTTGGAGATCCTATCGATAACGTTGATCAGACGAATCAATCGGAAACCCAAATCAACATCAACAACTCAAACAACACAATATTTAAAACATTTTAAATATAGCTTTACAAAGCCAAAATAGGAGTTCAAATTTAATTGACTCAAATCAAAGAGAGTTCCGATTTGAAGATAAGTTGGAAACAAAAGATAAAATGATAAATAACAGAGTAGGAAGATGGATAAGCTTACATAAATTGCGGGCAACCTTAACCGGGTCAACCGTGACTTCAAGAATTAGATCAATGTGGAATTCTTAGGTAATTCTACATTCGATCTTAAGAAATAGAATTCTAAATAACAAGAGGTACTAGCATCTACACCGAGTATATATATAAATCTCCGGGGAATCAATGCTAATTGCAAAGGAGTTTCACCCCTTTACAAATCATCTTAATGTTGACGAGACCGCCAATTCATTATAACGCTCATTCGAAGTGGAGTTATGGGATACTCCAGAATCAAAAGAAGAAGAATAGTGAGGGACAAGAATGAATTTTGAAACCGTTGGGAACGTTCCAAAACTCAAAAGAAACCCAAGTCAGAAAGGAAGAAATTCAACTCAAATGAAAGTGATTCTGTAAATAAATTTACCATATATGCTAAGTTTTCCTAGAGCCAAAGCTCTGATACCAAATGTGACGACCCGATACTTTCAACCATTCGCATCCACACATGTCGGACTTGAATTGCTCAAAATACCAAATTGTAAAATAAATTTGGCAAAACACAGCATAAACAGTAAATAAATAAATCACAGATCACGGACACAGAATAATAAATGCAGCGGAAGCACAAAGATAGTAGTTCATGAAGCTACTATATAAATACATCAGAGTTATACAAGATACAACAGAAGTTTAATATGATAAAGAAGCACAAGCTGAATGCATCACGGGAATCAACTGAATAAGTTGAATCAACAGAATATTGAAATTGAAATAGATGGTTGGATCTTCAAGTAGGGCTCCAACTCCAAAGGTGAGTCTCTAATGTTGTATCACTCTATCTGACCCGAGCGTAAAGCAAAACACAAAACACTCGAGTCAGGACATACATACTTACACAATGTAAACCAACTCAAGCAAAACGTAATATAAGGTACAAGTAACTTAAAGGATGCTTGGGACCGTCCATCCTCTAAGGATCCGTTAAACTATTTACTATGTAGTAATATTTCGCTATTATAATAATGTCTATGGTAAAATAAACTTACTTTTTAATAGAGTTAAGGGGTTACCTATATAGCCCTTAACACGTAATAGTCCCAGTAGTCCATCCAGTATCAGCGCATCTCCAGACCGGGAGACTACCCTAAATACTCCACGGGCTACGGGAAAAAAAACAAACTTGTACAAGGCGCGCTAGGGTAGGTGACACGACACAACTAGGCAATGCCAGGGTAGATATACCAATTATGCTTCCGGGTCGGTGATAACGAGTAGCGCGCAGCTACCGCGCACCTCGAACAACACCTCCAAATCAAAGAAATCAAAAGTGGCCACCAAATCAATACAAAAGTCAAGTATAATATCAAAGGGATGTGTCCGATCAAAGGTGCTACCTCAATTAACCCGTCGATCGCTCCTGTTTTAGCCACCTTATGCCAACTCATGGGAGTTGGGTCCACGTATTTACCTTAAAGGAAATGCCGTCACCATCCTACTTCATTCTGGAATCTCCACCGCGTATACGGTTCTTAAAGTGTTTTCGGAGTTGGCAGAGAGTATGACAACTTCCGATCCCGGTCTCTTTAACAATCAAACGTTATTATAACCCATGGATATTTATTTCAAAATCATTTATACTTTCAAAACCAAACTAGTATATCCATTTCAAACTCATATCATTTCTTTCAAACTAGTATATACTTTCAAAACCAAATATCATACTCATTTCAAAACCATATCACAATTGTATCATTTCCATTTCAAAACTAATTCAATAACATATCATTTAAATAATACCCAAATTTCCAAATCATTGAATATTTCCTTCAATTTATTAAGCTTGAAATATTCTTTTAAATTATCATAGCATTTTGGAAATGTTACCTTAAGGAATCATAGCATTTCTGGAATGTAATGCTTTCCACTTTAACATTTTATAAAATCAAAGTATTTATATGATTACAAACTTAATGTAACGTTTGCGGATTTTCGTTGCCGAAAAACCGAAATGTTATGGTTTTAAAAAGAATTTAAGAAAAGAAAAAGAAAGAAGAAGAGAGAAGAAGATAGAAAAATAGGGAAAGAACATAATAGATAAGGTAGAAGATAGAGGGAAAAGAAAATAGAAAAGAGAACAGAAAATTTTAAAATAGAAGAAAATAGAATATAGAGGAAAAAGAAAAACAGAAGAAAATAGGACGGAATAGAAAACAACAGAACAACAACAGAATCTCACAATTCGCAGTGGAACAACATATAATAATAAATGAATAATCTTTAAATAAAGGACTATCGGTTATTACATATTATACATTTCATTACATCATATCATCAGAGTATACAACATCAAACAAACAGTGCAGCGGAAAAAGAAATACTATATACTAGTAATACGCCATGCCATCCATCTTGCCTCCAGCAACTCCAGAATATCCAGAATATCCTGATAAACCTTACTCTTGACTGCCCGTGTGGAAATTGGTGGGCACCCAGAGTTTAGGAAGGAAAACAATAAACTCCAAGTCAGTCATGTGACTGGTGTGAGAACTCAAAACAGTTTATTTATCTTTAAAATCTAAATAGAGGAATATTTTTAAATTCAATTCGCAATGCTTTTAAAAATGAGACTACCATAAGGCCTCCCGCACACACACACATGCAAACGCAGAATCGGAGGAGATTTCTCCTTATGATAGCCAAAGATGCTTGATACGCATTTAAAATAACATTTGATATTATTACTAGTGCATAGTATAGGAAAATCATTTCAAAAATAAAGATATAAATCTTAGCCAGCATAGACATTCCGCACTTATGCCTACTATAGCTACTATGTTCAATAGCAGGTTACCGCCACATTCCATAGCAGGTTATACAACTAAAACCGTACAAGTTTCGTATTGTTTCTTTGGATTTCCAACAAATGGTCAGGCCAAGGAACTTCCCATTGCCACATGGAAACGCCTCTGGCTGGACGTCCCGAGAACTTAACCAGCTCTCTGCCAACACAAGGCCGGGTTACCTTTATCACTAGGTAACTACTACACGAGTATGACATCCCCCGGTCCCATTGGACCTTTTAACCGAGCGCTCGTCACCAACAACACCACACAGTAATAAATATAGTGTATCAACATGAGTAAATATCTGGGCTCCATACCATGATACCACCCTTTCCAGAAGGAAATGCACATACCCTAAAGGGAGCTACCCCTCATAACCTTGCCGCATCTTTCCTGTTTTGACCATTCCGGGATGTGAGGCTCGACGAAGTCACGTCCACAAAAACATACTTTATACAAAAGCCATGCTTTGGGTCAACAAATGATCAACACAATGATCACAAGGATAGACGATCAAATAAACGATCCTATCACAAATAATCAACACAATGATCATTTCAGCATCACTCAGCATATCACATTACCAAATTGGGAATATATCGTTGATAACATTCAACTACATAACCTCTGAGCTCGTACGTCTCAGAGAAGGGTGTTAAGCTAAAAGAATAAATTCTCCGCCACCAACAGAAATATATTTGAAAGAAATCGGCTTTATATCTCAACTTGTAATGTCAGACATACAATCCATACAAGTCTGTTCCGGGCTCGAACAGAACCGAAGGCACTTACAAAGAAGTCCTTGCAATCCGGATATTCACAATCCTGATCGGATTTCCCATCACTTATGGAATCTCTATACCAGGAGCTACCCAGTGCAGAAACAATCGATAGGTCATCCTATCGCTTTTGCAAATACTCGGTCTTCAACACCGATCTTCAATGCAATTTACAACGACGTATCACATATTCGGAATGGGTTATACGACCCCATGGTCCTTTCCCGGTTAACCCGAATAGTGAGCGCTTATTCAAAAATAAGTGTGGCATTCAAATTCAATCAATCACATCAAATACCCATTCAAAGGGAAATATTGATAGTCGGCTATTGAACTATCAATTGATATGCACACATCACCAGATTCCAAATAATTTTCCAAATTATTTATTTTCCAAAATATCTTTACAAGATATAAAATTTCAACACTTCAAAAATAAATCAATATTTATTTTTAACAAATTCCACTTTCTTTTATAAATTCCTTAGTGAATTTATATTCCAAAATATTCATGCATATATGATTCCAATTATTCTTTTCAATTTATCTTCAAAAAGATAAATTCTAAATATTCACTTCATATTGGAAAACATTTCCAAACTTATTTATTCATAAGCAATTCACAAATTTTATTTATTTTCAACACTTAGAAAATATTCAATATACTTAAATCGAGATTAAGTATATATTTCATTCTTTAAGGAAATCATTCACTTAAACATATTTATTTGGGTCAAAACGAATGTTGCGTAAAACATCGTTACGATAACCCAAAATCACTAGTATAGGGATTCGAAATTAAATAGATATATAAATCCCAATACTATTCAAAACATTTCCTTTCGGAAATTATTTACTATAACAACAGTGTTATAGTCCACCATTTCCTTTTATTTCTCGAAAACGTCTATTTCAACAATAAATGTTGAAATCTATGGTTTCGAATCTCAACACATTTTAAAACATCGTTAGATCGTTTTAATTCTATTTAAACATCCAAATCCAAAACATTTTCTTTAACGTGTTATTCACTATTCAAAAACGTGAATATACTTCATTAACAATTTCATTCTTTTATACATTTTAATTCAAAGGATTATTCACTATTCAAAAATGTGAATATAACTCCATTTATAGGTTTCAACAATTTTCTTATCAAAATAAGTCATTTGCGAATTTATAAAACAACGTTTATAAATTCCATTTCTATTTATTTGTAAAAACTTCCTTTTTATAAAATTCTTTTATTAACCTATTCCAGTTTATAACTCAATATAAACTAAAAGTTCATATTATAAGTCAAATGCTTATAAAACGATTATTTTACAAAATCGTTCCTTTTTAACTTCCCAAATTATAAATCTTATAACTTATAAGATTCATTTATTTATCCAAATCATCATTTTAATAACTTAATAAATTTTATAAACCTACTGCTTATAAAATTCCATTTATAACTTCACCGTATAAAATTCTATAAATTCCATTCAATTATGAAATTCATTTTCACTTCATTCAAACACTTATAAAAACTCGTTTTATAATGTCCATATTTTAATTTATAAATATCCATTTATAAATCTCTTAATATAAATCAATTTATATTATTCTTTTAAAACGACTTTTAATCTCCTTTATTATTTCACCATTTTGATTCATAAAATAATTAAATTTTATAAATCTTATATTTAAACTTTTCACAATAAATTCTAAAATCCCAATTAAACTATTTTATAAAATCATTAGCATCATATTCTCAAAAATCAGTTTTTAACTATTTTTCTCAAAAAATCATAATTTTTATAACTTTAAAAGTTATAACGTTTATTTATTTAAAATAGATCAAATTCCAAACATATAGTATATTTTCAAAAATCACTTTAAAAATCATTTTAAAGTTCCAAATTTGGTCCAATGATGCTACACACCAAATAGTCAATCACGACAACAACGATATCATATATCGATATGATAATCAATCAAATATCAAAGTATCTGAAATTAAATAAATACTGTTGAGGAATCCAGTTGGATCCCTCCAACCTGTTTCCTGCATCCAAAAACATTAGCACAATACCAATTTCGCTCCAGTACGAAATTATCGCGGTATATGTTCTTATTAAATATTATCCGCTTAATAACGGCGTAATAGGGTCTCATCCGCTAAACATACGGGAAATCAATCAACTGCAATATATACATATGCCAATATATATATATATTGATATTATATATAATACCAATTTCACTGTTTATGAAATATTCGCGGTATATGTTTTTATTAAATAACATCCGCTTACTAACGGCGTATAATGTCTATTTTAACAATCAATAGATATCAATCAACATTCAAACATGCATTCAAATATTTTAAATCTAACTATTTAAAATAAAATCGAAACTAATTCGATTGAGTGAGAAGTTCTCACCTTGGTTTTAATTTCCGTTTTAGCGATTTATTTCGAATAAAATTAAACGGACGTTTAATTTTACCCAAAATTCTCACTAACTCCAAACGACTCCAAACCAACTCCAACGCGTAGTGCTCGTCCATACGATTCCAACGCAACTGGTTTCGCGCGTTTTCGACCTCGTATGAAAAAGTTATGAATATTTGAACATTACACAAATTTATATTCATAATTTACAACTTTAATTATAAAATTTTATAATTTAAACCATTCAAAGCCGTTGATCTCAACACCATGAAATCCTGGCCGCATATGCTATTTCTTCTCCCACGCGATGCCTACAGTATTCGGCCGAACCCAATTCGTGCAATTAGGGTTAAATTTTTCGCCATTTATACTCGACGATACTTCGATCAACCACCTTCATGTCGTGCGCCTCCCCGAACACCACCAACGCCCAAGCCTCTGTTGAACTCGGTCAACCCAAGCACGAGCAAAACGTGCTCGAACGCACGGCCTTTGAACGCGTGCTGCAGTCAATCCACCACCCCGATTCCGATCATCACCGTTGATATTATAGAGCTCTTCGTGCTCTTCGATTCTCTAGTTGGGAGTTTGTTGAATCGTTGAGTGGATTTGGAGATTTAGAGGGAAGAAGATTGCAAATTCTCGGCCGTTCATATTTCAGTGGTGGCTACACGTTTATAATTAGGGTTTTAGTATTTTTTTTTTATTTTCTTTGAGTGAAGGGCTATTTATAAGGAACCGACGAAACACTATTCATCCCGGAAATTCCGAACTCCGATTTAGGCGCCGAAACTGACGTACCTAGGGTTTATCCCGCGTTCCGGACACAATGGAACAGGTTTCGGAAGCTAATTCGGAAGTACGTGCGAGTTATGGCTATAAACGCTCAATTTGAATTAAACCGATTTAAGCGATTTTCTAGGCGTTTTAATTTGTACCGGACAAACGGTAAATCCAATTGACACGAAATTTGAAACCTTACAATAATATCACATTACGGATCCGATGAAACTGGTTTTGTCGAAATCCGAGAATTTTTGAAAAATGGCTATTTTAACTCGCCAAATTAATATTAAAAATAATTCGATGCGTTTCGAGCTGCCACGATCAAACGATAAGTCCGATTGACACGAAATTTGAAATCCGGTAATAACTATCTATTACGGATCCAATGGAACTGGTTTCGTTAAATTCTGAGACTGTCCAAAAATTGACTATTTTCACTAGTCGATTAAATTATTAAAATATTCAATTTTCACAAATTAACTTTTAATTCGATTTTAAAAGTTCTAAAATATCGTTCTAACTTCCATATGATAAAATAAAATTTTACAAATCATTTTCAATCATATTTACCCCGATTTTCAATTATTTACATAATTTAACGTATTAAATTATCGATTTAATTATTCAATTAAATCCAATAATTCAAATAAAAATTTATTTGACTTATAAATTCACTTATTCATATTTAAAATTAATTAAATATTCAAATTTTAATTTCTAAAAATTGTGGGTCGTTACAATCTTCCCCCTTAAAAGAATTTCGTCCTCGAAATTACAAATAAGAAAAGTTACAGAATCTATTAACTTTCCAAAATTCATAGTTAAACTTCCTACAATAACTTTACTAAGTTTTTTAAATCATACTTAGTTATCTTTTTCAAAACCAAACTATATCATTTAACTTTCAATTCCAAAATCAAAGTTATAGTTTTCAAAAATTTTCAATTTTTCTCAAAAATTTTCTAACGCCTTAAATTTTCGGAAAAATTCGCCATAGTCTCCTTTGCGCGGCTCGATCCGAAAAAAAATGATAGTATATATATCACAAATATACATCTCATCAAGTAATGAGGCATCCCGCAGGGAAAAAATGTAAAAGTACGGTATGTAATCCGAGATATGTACCTTATATTTTATTAGCGAGCATATACGGCTAATATAGCGCTAAAGCGAGCTCCAAATGCGAAGCAAACGCGATCCGCACCTACTAAACACTCAACAAACAACATGAGAACATGCATATATGAAAATAATTTCAATATACAACATATATGTCCATAACAACTATATATGTCACATAGCAAATGCAACTAAACAATAATTGCAAACATCAACCAACTACCATTCATAATCAACTCAATATTCATTCATATTCTCATTCATATTCAATGAATTGGTTTTCAATTTAATCACATTTGATTTATTAACATTGGATTTTATCAACATTCATTCTTATTCAATTTTAATTAGTTTGCATTCACTAATTAAATCCAATTCACGTTCAATTCTATTCAAATTTATTTACTTTCAATTTGAATTCAATTACATAGCTTTAAATTTCACTAATTCACTTTCATTAACACTTAATGAATTATATACAATCAACTAACAATCATATATCAACCAAAGTATATTCATTTCAATCAAATTCCTTTGCTTATATTCATTCTATTTGGTTTAACACCATCACTTTCAATTGGTTTAATAAATTGATTTTTATTCAATTATTCAACTTTCAATAACATTAGATTTTAATGAATTAACACTTAAATTCATATTTCATATCAATTTATTTTACATTTAATTGATTTACATTTAATTCATTCATTCAATTCAATTACAAAAGTTGAATTTCATTTCATAACTTAAGTTCACATTCATTTTTATTTACAACTCATATTCATAAATATATTCATATAGTTTCACTTCTTATATATATAAGTTTATTCACAATTGTAAATCATTTTAATTATAATTCAATTCTTATAATTCATTTGCTTATACAATTATTCTTTTATTTATATTATTCAAACAACCAAACAATCAACTTACATTCACTTTAATAATTCTGAAAAATTATTTCTTTATATATAAAATATACTCAAGGTAAAATTATTTCATTTACCCAATTTTAAAACAATATTATGTCGAATTATCTTGTTTAAGAGTTTAGAAACCCCTATCTACGATAGTTAGCTAGACTAGATCGACCGGAATCTATAAACAATCAACCGATAAGTCAACACAATACAAAACAATTTTATGTTCACTAACAAATACGCTCTCTTAGCTATTATTACACTCAAACTCAATCTAGAGCACTACTGACTCTATCTCTAATGAGTAATACCTAATAGAACCATGGTTGTCGCTTAACCATATGCTCTGATACCAACTGTAACGTTTGCGGATTTTCGTTGCCGAAAAACCAAAATGTTATGGTTTTAAAAAGAATTTAAGAAAAGAAAAAGAAAGAAGAAGAGAGAAGAAGATAGAAAAATAGGGAAAGAACATAATAGATAAGGTAGAAGATAGAGGGAAAAGAAAATAGAAAAGAGAACAGAAAATTTTAAAATAGAAGAAAATAGAATATAGAGGAAAAAGAAAAACAGAAGAAAATAGGACGGAATAGAAAACAACAGAACAACAACAGAATCTCACAATTCGCAGCGGAACAACATATAATAATAAATGAATAATCTTTAAACAAAGGACTATCAGTTATTACATATTATACATTTCATTACATCATATCATCAGAGTATACAACATCAAACAAACAGTGCAGCGGAAAAAGAAATACTATATACTAGTAATACGCCATGCCATCCATCTTGCCTCCAGCAACTCCAGAATATCCAGAATATCCTGATAAACCTTACTCTTGACTGCCCGTGTGGAAATTGGTGGGCACCCAGAGTTTAGGAAGGAAAACAATAAACTCCAAGTCAGTCATGTGACTGGTGTGAGAACTCAAAACAGTTTATTTATCTTTAAAATCTAAATAGAGGAATATTTTTAAATTCAATTCGCAATGCTTTAAAAAATGAGACTACCATAAGGCCTCCCGCACACACACACATGCAAACGCAGAATCGGAGGAGATTTCTCCTTATGATAGCCAAAGATGCTTGATACGCATTTAAAATAACATTTGATATTATTACTAGTGCATAGTATAGGAAAATCATTTCAAAAATAAAGATATAAATCTTAGCCAGCATAGACATTCCGCACTTATGCCTACTATAGCTACTATGTTCAATAGCAGGTTACCGCCACATTCCATAGCAGGTTATACAACTAAAACCGTACAAGTTTCGTATTGTCTCTTTGGATTTCCAACAAATGGTCAGGCCAAGGAACTTCCCATTGCCACATGGAAACGCCTCTGGCTGGACGTCCCGAGAACTTAACCAGCTCTCTGCCAACACAAGGCCGGGTTACCTTTATCACTAGGTAACTACTACACGAGTATGACATCCCCCGGTCCCATTGGACCTTTTAACCGAGCGCTCGTCACCAACAACACCACACAGTAATAAATATAGTGTATCAACATGAGTAAATATCTGGGCTCCATACCATGATACCACCCTTTCCAGAAGGAAATGCACATACCCTAAAGGGAGCTACCCCTCATAACCTTGCCGCATCTTTCCTGTTTTGACCATTCCGGGATGTGAGGCTCGACGAAGTCACGTCCACAAAAACATACTTTATACAAAAGCCATGCTTTGGGTCAACAAATGATCAACACAATGATCACAAGGATAGACGATCAAATAAACGATCCTATCACAAATAATCAACACAATGATCATTTCAGCATCACTCAGCATATCACATTACCAAATTGGGAATATATCGTTGATAACATTCAACTACATAACCTCTGAGCTCGTACGTCTCAGAGAAGGGTGTTAAGCTAAAAGAATAAATTCTCCGCCACCAACAGAAATATATTTGAAAGAAATCGGCTTTATATCTCAACTTGTAATGTCAGACATACAATCCATACAAGTCTGTTCCGGGCTCGAACAGAACCGAAGGCACTTACAAAGAAGTCCTTGCAATCCGGATATTCACAATCCTGATCGGATTTCCCATCACTTATGGAATCTCTATACCAGGAGCTACCCAGTGCAGAAATAATCGATAGGTCATCCTATCGCTTTTGCAAATACTCGGTCTTCAACACCGATCTTCAATGCAATTTACAACGACGTATCACATATTCGGAATGGGTTATACGACCCCATGGTCCTTTCCCGGTTAACCCGAATAGTGAGCGCTTATTCAAAAATAAGTGTGGCATTCAAATTCAATCAATCACTTCAAATACCCATTCAAAGGGAAATATTGATAGTCGGCTATTGAACTATCAATTGATATGCACACATCACCAGATTCCAAATAATTTTCCAAATTATTTATTTTCCAAAATATCTTTACAAGATATAAAATTTCAACACTTCAAAAATAAATCAATATTTATTTTTAACAAATTCCACTTTCTTTTATAAATTCCTTAGTGAATTTATATTCCAAAATATTCATGCATATATGATTCCAATTATTCTTTTCAATTTATCTTCAAAAAGATAAATTCTAAATATTCACTTCATATTGGAAAACATTTCCATACTTATTTATCCATAAGTAATTCACAAATTTTATTTATTTTCAACACTTAGAAAATATTCAATATACTTAAATCGAGATTAAGTATATATTTCATTCTTTAAGGAAATCATTCACTTAAACATATTTATTTGGGTCAAAACGAATGTTGCGTAAAACATCGTTACGATAACCCAAAATCACTAGTATAGGGATTCGAAATTAAATAGATATATAAATCCCAATACTATTCAAAACATTTCCTTTCGGAAATTATTTACTATAACAACAGTGTTATAGTCCACCATTTCCTTTTATTTCTCGAAAACGTCTATTTCAACAGTAAATGTTGAAATCTATGGTTTCGAATCTCAACACATTTTAAAACATCGTTAGATCGTTTTAATTCTATTTAAACATCCAAATCCAAAACATTTTCTTTAACGTGTTATTCACTATTCAAAAACGTGAATATACTTCATTAACAATTTCATTCTTTTATACATTTTAATTCAAAGGATTATTCACTATTCAAAAATGTGAATATAACACCATTTATAGGTTTCAACAATTTTCTTATCAAAATAAGTCATTTGCGAATTTATAAAACAACGTTTATAAATTCCATTTCTATTTATTTGTAAAAACTTCCTTTTTATAAAATTCTTTTATTAACCTATTCCAGTTTATAACTCAATATAAACTAAAAGTTCATATTATAAGTCAAATGCTTATAAAACGATTATTTTACAAAATCGTTCCTTTTTAACTTCCCAAATTATAAATCTTATAACTTATAAGATTCGTTTATTTATCCAAATCATCATTTTAATAACTTAATAAATTTTATAAACCTACTGCTTATAAAATTCCATTTATAACTTCACCGTATAAAATTCTATAAATTCCATTCAATTATGAAATTCATTTTCACTTCATTCAAACACTTATAAAAACTCGTTTTATAATGTCCATATTTCAATTTATAGATATCCATTTATAAATCTCTTAATATAAATCAATTTATATTATTCTTTTAAAACGACTTTTAATCTCCTTTATTATTTCACCATTTTGATTCATAAAATAATTAAATTTTATAAATCTTATATTTAAACTTTTCACAATAAATTCTAAAATCCCAATTAAACTATTTTATAAAATCATTAGCATCATATTCTCAAAAATCAGTTTTTAACTATTTTTCTCAAAAAATATAATTTTTATAACATTAAAAATTATAACGTTTATTTATTTAAAATAGATCAAATTCCAAACATATAGTATATTTTCAAAAATCACTTTAAAAATCATTTTAAAGTTCCAAATTTGGTCCAATGATGCTACACACCAAATAGTCAATCACGACAACAACGATATCATATATCGATATGATAATCAATCAAATATCAAAATATCTGAAATTAAATAAATACTGTTGAGGAATCCAGTTGGATCCCTCCAACCTGTTTCCTGCATCCAAAAACATTAGCACAATACCAATTTCGCTCCAGTACGAAATTATCGCGGTATATGTTCTTATTAAATATTATCCGCTTAATAACGGCGTAATAGGGTCTCATCCGCTAAACATACGGGAAATCAATCAACTGCAATATATACATATGCCAATATATATATATTGATATTATATATAATACCAATTTCACTGTTTATGAAATATTCGCGGTATATGTTTTTATTAAATAACATCCGCTTACTAACGGCGTATAATGTCTATTTTAACAATTAATAGATATCAATCAACATTCAAACATGCATTCAAATATTTTAAAACTAACTATTTAAAATAAAATCGAAACTAATTCGATTGAGTGAGAAGTTCTCACCTTGGTTTTAATTTCCGTTTTAGCGATTTATTTCGAATAAAATTAAACGGACGTTTAATTTTACCCAAAATTCTCACTAACTCCAAACGACTCCAAACCAACTCCATCGCGTAGTGCTCGTCCATACGATTCCAACGCAACTGGTTTCGCGCGTTTTCGACCTCGTATGAAAAAGTTATGAATATTTGAACATTACACAAATTTATATTCATAATTTACAACTTTAATTATAAAATTTTATAATTTAAACCATTCAAAGCCGTTGATCTCAACACCATGAAATCCTCGCCGCATATGCTATTTCTTCTCCCACGCGATGCCTACAGTATTCGGCCGAACCCAATTCGTGCAATTAGGGTTAAATTTTTCGCCATTTATACTCGACGATACTTCGATCAACCACCTTCATGTCGTGCGCCTCCCCGAACACCACCCACGCCCAAGCCTCTGTTGAACTCGGTCAACCCAAGCACGAGCAAAACGTGCTCGAACGCACGGCCTTTGAACGCGTGCTGCAGTCAATCCACCACCCCGATTCCGATCATCACCGTTGATATTATAGAGCTCTTCGTGCTCTTCGATTCTCTAGTTGGGAGTTTGTTGAATCGTTGAGTGGATTTGGAGATTTAGAGGGAAGAAGATTGCAAATTCTCGGCCGTTCATATTTCAGTGGCGGCTACACGTTTATAATTAGGGTTTTAGTATTTTTTTTTATTTTCTTTGAGTGAAGGGCTATTTATAAGGAACCGACGAAACACTATTCATCCCGGAAATTCCGAACTCCGATTTAGGCGCCGAAACTGACGTACCTAGGGTTTATCCCGCATTCCGGACATAAAGGAACAGGTTTCGGAAGCTAATTCGGAAGTACGTGCGAGTTATGGCTATAAACACTCAATTTGAATTAAACCGATTTAAGCGATTTTCTAGGCGTTTTAATTTGTACCGGACAAACGGTAAATCCAATTGACACGAAATTTGAAACCTTACAATAATATCACATTACGGATCCGATGAAACTGGTTTCGTCGAAATCCGAGACTTTTTGAAAAATGGCTATTTTAACTCGCCAAATTAATATTAAAAATAATTCGATGCGTTTCGAGCTGCCACGATCAAACGATAAGTCCGATTGACACGAAATTTGAAATCCGGTAATAACTAACTATTACGGATCCAATGGAACTGGTTTCGTTAAATTCTGAGACTGTCCAAAAATTGACTATTTTCACTAGTCGATTAAATTATTAAAATATTCAATTTTCACAAATTAACTTTTAATTCGATTTTAAAAGTTCTAAAATATCGTTCTAACTTCCATATGATAAAATAAAATTTTACAAATCATTTTCAATCATATTTACCCCGATTTTCAATTATTTCCATAATTTAACGTATTAAATTATCGATTTAATTATTCAATTAAATCCAATAATTCAAATAAAAATTTATTTGACTTATAAATTCACTTATTAATATTTAAAATTAATTAAATATTCAAATTTTAATTTCTAAAAATTCTGGGTCGTTACACTTAACGTGGTCATTTTATCATAGCCTTATAGTTAAATAAAATATGTTACTGTAATATCCAAATTAAAGCTGAAATTCTTATGTTAAGTTAAAAGTACCTTATTAACTTACATTTTTATTACAATAAAGAAAACTTTATTATTTTATTCATTTAAAGTATGCCATGTACATAAATTAAAACTTGCATATCAAATGTACATTATCAACTTTACATTTTATTATTACAGTAAGTAACATTTGTCATTTTAATCAATTCAAAATACACCATTACATTGATTAAAACTTACATGTCAAATGTACGTTTTAACTTACATTTATTACAATAAAGAGCATTTATCATTCGAATCAATATTATACTAATTAATATTTACATTATCAAATGTACATTTTAATTTACATTTTTATTACAATAAAGCATTTATTATTTTAAATCAATATTACACTAATTAAAACTTACATTATCAAATGTACGTTTAGTTTACATTTTTATTTCAATAAAGTGCATTTATTATTTTAAATCAATATTACAAAAATTAAAACTTACATTATCAAATGTACGTTTTAATTTACATATTTATTACAGTGAAGAGCATTTATTAATTTAATCAATACCATACTAATTAAAACTTTACATGTTTCTCGCATTAATTAAAAACTTTGCATGTTCTCTCATTAATTAGGACTTTACACGTTTCTTTCATTAATTAAAAACTTACACATTTCTTTCATTAATTAAAACTTCCACTTTTCTTTTATTAATTAAAACTTTACATGTTTCTTCAATTTAAAATAC
Source organism: Allium cepa (assembly GCA_030765085.1). Taxonomy (NCBI): domain Eukaryota; kingdom Viridiplantae; phylum Streptophyta; class Magnoliopsida; order Asparagales; family Amaryllidaceae; genus Allium; species Allium cepa. The sequence goes on from CM060942.1 coordinate 456,120,557, forward strand.
CTTATTTTCTTAACTAAAAATCTCCATTTGGAAACCAATTTCTAATCATCAAGTTAGGTCATATATATAAATTATATTTTATACATTAATCTATACAACTTAACTTATAGAAAATCATTATAAACCTATTTATACAAACATATCCGCTTCATGGAATAAAATTCATTCCAACTACTAGGCTAGATTTAGAATTCCACATTAAATCAATTTTCATTATTAATTTGTTTATTATATTCCAAATCTTTAAATTACAAATTTAAAACCAAATAAAGATTTTTTTTATTACAATTAAAACCAAAATCAACTTATAAAATTTTAACTTATAGAAAACCAATATCACTTTATATTCTAAATCTTTAAATCAACTTTTTATTTAAATTTCCATATATTTATAAATTCAAAATACTTAATAATTTTAGAAAACTATTATAAAATTTATCCATGAGCCTGTATAAAATTTTCTAACCTTGGTCAAGTGATACAGATATGTGTCATTTCAATCCGTAATTTAAAAAGAAAAATCCGGGTTCTATCATTTCAAACCCGTAACCACAAGTAAAATAAATGCAATAAAAATCATTTGAGCCTATCATTTCAGCCCCTAGTGATAGGAACTTGCAGTGTGAGATATAGTATATAAAATGAATAGTATAACATATAAATACATATTAGATGATGCAACAAATATATAAACAACATTTAACATCATATAACATGTCACAGGCATGTATGAATGACATATCAATTTATACAGATCCACTTGTCATTATTCCACAATAATATAAGTACATATGTATAGAGTGATAAAAACTCACCTTTCAAAAGCTAGAATCAAATTCACAATACACAATTGAAACTCCGCAAAGCACGACAAGGCACGACCAAACTTTTGAGTAGATGGAGAGTCAATATCCATGTCTTGTATATAACAAATACACAAATCATAAAGATAAGATTCAATACAGCAGAAGATGGATTAAACTATGCAATTTTGAATCAAAGAACATAACCTTGCTTTCAACCACCAAGTGGGCTCGGCCATGGTCTAATAGTGAGGAGGAGGTAATGTTGTGGTGTTGGAGGCCGAGCTATTTAAGGAGAAAACAAAAAGAAAAAAAGAAGAAAAAAAAAGTGGAAAAAGAAGAGAGAAGGAAGCCATGGATCTAGACTTTTCCTTCCTCACTCAAATGATACAATGAGAAACTTTTTTTTTATTTCACGTGAATGATAAGAGGCGGCTAGGTTTAAAAAGATTTGGATGGCTAAAGTTTAGGAATAGTTAGAAAATAAAAAGGCAAGGAAATTTAAGAAGACACAATTTAAGTAGGGAAAAGACCTTGTATATATTTATCTTAAACAAATGAAAAGAGGAGTTTGATAACTTTGTACGTGATTGAAAAGGAGAAATCACGTCTATGCATTTATGAATAGATATGGTAGAAGATTAAAAGGTAGGAAATATATAAAGGCAAGAAATAAATTAAGAAACGTATGCCTACATTTAAAACATATCTTAATTGATTTGTTACTTATCCAATAAATATAGATGTATATACACAAAAGAAACCTTAACTAAATAAATAAAGTTTATACACACAATACAAGTAAATAAGAAGATGGAAATAGAAATATAAAAAAATAAAACGCAGAAATTAATTATAAATTTAAAAAGGCACAATTTAAGTAGGAAAAGATCTTGTATATATTTTTCTTAAACAAATGAAAAGAGGAGTTTGATAACTTTGTACGTGATTGAAAAGGAGAAAATCACATCGATGCATTCACGAATAGATATGGTAGAAGATTAAATGGTGGGAAATATATAAAGGCAAGAAATAAATTAAGAAACATATGCCTATATTTAAAACGTATCTTAATTGATCTGTTACTTATCCAATAAATATAGATGTATATACACAAAATAAACCTTCACTAAATAAATAAAGTTTATTCACACCATACAAGTAAATAAGAAGATGGAAATAGAAATAAAAAATGAAACGGAGAAATTAATTACAAATTTAAAAGGGCACAATTTAAGTTGGAAAAGATCTTGTATATATTTTTCTTAAATAAATGAAAAGAGGAGTTTGATAACTTTGTACGTGATTGAAAAGCAAAAAATCACATCTATGCATTTATGAATAGATATGGTAGAAGATTAAAAGGTTGTAAATATATAAAGGCAATAAATAAATTAAGAAACGTGTGCCTATAGTTAAAACATATCTTAATTGATATGTTACTTATCCAATAAATATAGATGTATACACACAAAAGAAACCTTCACTAAATAAATAAAGTTTATATACATCATAGAAGTAAATAAGAAGATGGAGGCTGAGCCTAGTTTGAAGGAAGACAAAGGAAATAAAAAAAATAGAAGAGAGAAAAAAATAGAAAAAGAAAAGAAAAGGAAGCCATTACTTACAAGAAAATTTCTCACGTGAAGATGCAAATGAAAATGAGATGTGGTAAAGAGTTTTTGTCCGTGAATTAAAATATTCTAGGGGAGTTATTCATGCCAAATCAAATGCAACGAATTGACAAGAAATTAAGTGCTTACATGGCTAGAGATTTGAAGGGATTTATTTCCTATTAAATAAAAAGAAATAATGGAACAAAACGGGGTAAGTTACTTGCTTTTTCATGTGAATTGATAGGGTATGAATGGCTAAAGTTTTAGGTAGGCACGGCTAGAAATTAATTAAGGAGGTAGGAAATAAAAGATAGGCAAATAAAGAGGCAGGAAATAAAACAAATGTAACGTATGCCAATTAAAACAAAGTAACATACGCCTAATTAATTTGTTTCCTTGCCATTAAAATAGATAAATTAAATAAATATAATCTAAGTTTATATAATTAGAATAAAAATAAAATAAAAATTAAAGAAACAAACATTGGGAGATAAAATATGAAATATAGAAACGTGTGTGTGTATATATATGTAATGAAAACACATAAATTTATTGCGCGTAAAACGCTGTAATTTATCCAAATTTAAAAGTATAAATCGGAATTTCATGAAACGAAAAGCAAGATAAATATTCAAATAAAATACATTTACAAAGAAAACGATTAAAATTTAAAAATTCAAATTTTTTATTTAAACTGAAAAGTCAAATTTTGACCAAAATATAACCATTTGAAAAATAAATTACAAACAAATTCCAAACTTACATTGGAAAAATTCTAAAATTCACTTTTATTAAGTCCATTGCTACTCTACAAACCTAATTAACCATTCATTCCTTAATATACTCCAGTTTAACAAATTCTAAACATTGTATTACATTTCACACTAATGTAACTTTTGTTTATATTTATTAAAAATTGACTTCTCATTTCAATTTAATAGAATAAATAAACATGCAACACATAATAATTGTCACTGTTTACTTTTAACTACATTTATAAGTTTATTGCCTACAGACCAAAATTACAATTACTTACAGGACCATGGTCTTACTCAATTTCCATTCGTTATATTATACCACATTCATAAATCTCCTTCAATCTATCAAAAATTTAGCTTTAATTACCTTTTTTTACCATTCAAATTAGTTATCACATCCACATTAAATAACCAATTTCTATTTCTTTTAATATTTTAATTACGTAATCTTATTAAGTCAACTATTTTTAATTACCCAAAATTTACGGATTGTTACAAAAAGGTTAGATAAGTTTACATGCCAAATACATAAAGCCTTAACATATAACAGTCTGCTACAAATATCATGTTCTAAGTACAATCATACTATAACACAGAGATGAAGTCTTTATGCCACGCGATGGTTGATCCGACGGCCTCTTTGATAGTCTGCATCTCTGAATTTGGCCTAAATAAAAAGGCTTCTAGTTCCACCGCTACATTAACCCATACTTTCCAGGCATTTTCTCCAAGCTTTACAAAATGTATTGAAGCATCAGGATCAGTGCTTGATATCGTCCCCACTGCAACTACGTTCTTCTGCCTACCCAATAGCTTGCACTTTTTTTTTCTCACCAAACCATCCACGGTAAGCTGATCTTGAACCTGCATATTGGTACTCTCACGATGTGACTGCAAGGAAAAAACCATGGAACAAGATTACATAAAAATACTGAGACTCAAAAGATAAGTATGGAACAAGGTTTATATTACGTATTCATCATATTTGACATACTCTAGTGGTTTTAACGTTTTGAAATTTAGGATTATTTATTTGCAAATATTGCAAAAAAATTCTATATTATTGACCCTAATGCAATTCATCAATTTCTTAGAAAGTGATATTAAAAGCTAGATAGTCATCCCATGGCCTGGTGGAAAAAAGATTTGTGAATGGGAGGGATATAATATAAGTCTGTGGGTTGAACAATGGGTACGAGGTGAAACTCTGGTAAGTAAAACTGGTTGGCAAATGTTAAGTAATATTGAGGTATAGGGAAACAGTATCTGCAATTGTTACCGATCATCAATGTTGTCTCAACACTTCCAATTTACCAAAAGACGTTTGTAAACAAATAAAGCAACTTAAACATACCCAAATACACCGAATGATTGTTGGTGGGGAATTTCTGAAAAGCATGGGGAATTTTCTATAAAATATGCCTGTAGCTCAGTAAGGTCTAAGATGAATTCAATGCCAACATATCATCGTATATGGAATAAGATTAGCCCCCCAAAAATGGCTACAAGTCTATATCTAGCGTCATTGAAAAAAAATAAAAACACTAGACAAGATTAATGGCTAGAACAACATATATAATACAAAATGTAAACTACGCAATAGAGACAATGAACCTAGCAAACATCTTTTCTTCAACTGCACATACTCATCAAATATATGGAACCTAATACTGCAAATGCTACAGATTCAAGCCATACAATAGTCGAAGATAATATCAATTTGGAATAAATTTGAATGAATCAAACAAAAAACAACTTTCAAATGGATTTAATCCAATTACGCTTTTAACTGTTTTGCATATATGGTTAGAAAGAAACAGCAGAACCTCCAAAAATCTAAAATCTACTAGCAGAAACTAGACTAGCACTTATCATTAATGATTGCAAAATCATAGTCAGTAAATCTAAATTCTTTGCAAATGCATGCAGTAAACATGGTGAGCTATTTGAAAAAAAATTCACATATCTAGTCAATATGCCAGAATTATTTAGTTCAAATAGTTTAATTTGGATCAGATTTTAGTACTATATATATTGCAGGATTATTTATACATTCTAACCTAAGACGTATGAGCCTTAGGGATCTCCATATCCGCCATATTATCATTTCTTCTATGTAAAAGCACAAGAGATGACTTGGTAATTCATAAGCATATATCACGTATTTATTAACAATAGCTAATTAAATATAAACTTACAGTCATGACAAAATTAGTCAACTCTTCTAATATAGCCGCCAAATGAGTTACTTGATTTTCCAATGCAATCACCTTTTTTTAATTAGTTGAATAAACACCCATTTGAGATGGTACTACACCGAAATCCAGTCCTCTCACCCATCCCCTATGTTCATTTCCAAAAACATGTGACAACCCATCTCCACTTACCGATGTTGTTCCATGAGAGCTCTGAGCACTACTGTTCTCTTTTATCTTAGCCTACAAATCAAAATAGACCATTTCAAGAAAAATGAAATATGAATAAACTATCATCCCTCAATGTTCCGTTCGATGTATTTAATATTTGTAGTGAAATATTGATCGTAGAAAATATATATTAGCTGATATATGAGTGGTTAAAGAAATATTGATCCCTCAATGTCAACTACATACGAGTTTTGAATAAATATCTACACTCATTTCTCAAAAGAATAAAAAAACTTATGATTCAATCGGCAACAATGGAATTCGGTGGGTCTCCATTTTTCTTTGTATGGGTTTTGCACCATAGCTCGTCTCTGCTAATATCTGATATTCCAGTTTCCTTTTTCTGAAAATATTAATAGTAAGAAGACAAACCAAAAAAAAAATTATTGATGTAAATGTACATGCATTTCTTACCATATCTTCAACTAATCTCGCATACCTTTTCTGCTCATTGTATGTGGAAGTTTATTTTTATCTCTCAGTGCTTTGAATTTTTTGCTAGTTTCCTACATCGGAGAAATTCATTAGTAAACTATTATTTACCTTTTAATTTATACTGAATAAAATACAACTTATTACCTCAAATTTCTCCGACAACTTTTCCTTAACAAAGTCGTTCCACTCTTGAACATTTTCTATAGTATCCGGTTTTAGCATCGCTAATCTAGAGGAAGCGTCAGGGCAAGTAGAAGCTACTTTAATAGCCGAAACTAGTCTAGACTTTGCCTCTCTCTATCGTACTCCTAACATCTTAATCAATAAACCCTTATATGCTTCATCCACCATGAATCTTGACTACACAACAAAAATCAAAAACTGAATTCAAAGTGCATCATAGTAAACTGAATTATGTAAACAAGTCTAGAGCCAACGTTAAGCAATATAAAATATTATTCAGTGTATTTGGATGACAATTGAAGCAAATGTTAACTAAAATTTATATCCTAGGCATTTATACTCTTCACATTCAATAATAATGTTGATCATCTTGCGTTTGAAGTTTGAAACATCAACTGTGAAATGCAAACCTTAAAATCATTTTTGTGTTTAAAGTTGAAACATCACCTTGCCTGTATTCTTCAGTCATTCTATGACACATAAAGGGATCAATAATCAACCATAATAATTACAAGTATAAAAATGATAATCAAAATTGAAAAAACCTTGGTAGTTGGATGCATGCTTTGTCCTTCTTGATAATCCTTTGATGTTAGAGCCTAATGAAAAGACGTTATGCCAACAAAAATATGAGTTTTTGTCATGACGGAATTGCGCAATTACCTCCCAATGAAAACTATATAGTAACGTGACCCTTCAAACTAAGCCTAAAAAGAAAGAAAACTTGTGCATCATGTAGTAACTCGTGCGTCATGTAGTACCATATCCTAAATAGGACTAATCAGTACATATGCACATATTAATTTAACATGTCACTTCCTTATTTTCACAATTTTATAGTAATTGTTTATTAGATTCAGTCTTCTAATCTAATTGTTTGTGTGATTTTTTTTATCATTATTTGTGTGCATCTATTGTTTTCTAGTTTTATTTAGTATTTGAATTTCTATTTTTTTTAAAACATACACATTTCAAAATAAAAATAAAAAATTTTCATTTCTTTTTTCTTTTTTTTTACAGCACTGTTACAATTTTCATTTACATTTTCAACTTTCATTTACAATTAAAACTGTTCATTCCACCACTTCTACATCACTGTACTTACAAAAACCATCACTCCATTATTCACTTCTATGCATCTCCTCAAATCCTCATTTTTGTGCTTCTCTTATTCACTACAACACTGCCTGTCATACTTGCATCAAACTAACCCATCAACGACCTCGCCATCACTACAAACTACATCCCATTGCTTCCCACTACAGCCATACAACAGGTATGCAATAGTTCCCTCCATTATACATGCTCAACTAAAACTCATTCCTCCAACCGTCATCCCCTAATTGCCAACATCAAAACTTCCCCAACACTCAATACATCCATGATTCCATCACCTACTTCTACCACTATCATCATAGTGCCACTCTCCTTAAACATCATTCTCCCCTTGACCACAACACTACCATTCACGAAACACATTGCATTCACCATACTTCACATCACCAGTGCACAAAAAATACTTGTTTTCCCCTTTCATACTAACTTCTTCACTTTCTACTACCCGCAATTGCACACTATCTCCTCTCTATATCAGCAACTACCTACAATAAGACTCATCTACCACTGACTAACACTTCAGTGCACCGCATAACTGTAACAACCCGGGGTTTTGCAGCAGTTAATTATCGTCATTAGATGTGACGACCCGAACTCGATGTCCGACAAACCACATCAAATTCGTATCGCCGGAGCTTGCAACAACATTAGATGATAAATAACACAGCGGAAAAATAAAAGATGATATCACTGATACAACATGAATACAATATCCAATACATCAATTTGATACAATGATAATCATCAACATCAGAGAATACAATACAAAATACAGCGGAACACGATACAAAATGATAAGTCTTCACAGAATCCAATACTGCAACTCTGATCCAAAAGCTCCAAAGACAAAGCTCCCAAAACTCCAAGCTCAATCTACCATAAAGATTACACCAAGATAAGCAAGTCCGTCCGTGGACTCCAAAAACTCCAAAATGATCAAATAGAAAGCTGAAGGCTACCAAACGATATCTACTACCTGACTCTGGAAAACCAAACTCTAGACTGCCCGTGTGGAAAATGGTGGGCACCCAGAGTTTAGAAACGGAACAATAAACTCCAGGTCAGTCATGGGACTGGTATGAGCAAACAAAAACATTTGTTCTTTAAAACAAACAAAAGATTTTAAGTTTTTTTTGTTGAAATCCGCAATGCTTTTTGGAAAATGAAACTACCATAAGGCCTCCCGGCACACACACAATGCAAACGCACACATGGGGGAGATTTCTCCTTATGATAGTCAAACATGCTTACTACGAGAAAAATTCTTTGATATTATTACTAGTGCATAGTGGAAAATCTTTCGAAAGTATAATATAAATCCTAGCCAGCATAGGTACCATGATGCTATGCCTACTATAGCTGCCATGTTAAATGGCAGGTTCTACAACTAAAATCGTACAAGGCACGTATTGGATGAATGGGTTTCCAACAAATGGTCAGGCTAAGGAACTTCCTATTGCCACATGGGAACGCCTCTGGCGGGACGCCCCGAGAACCACCCTGGCTCTCTGCTAAACAAGGCCGGCTACCCCCTTCCCGGGGAATAAAACCTGAGATATGCCACCCCCGGTCCTTTGGGACCTTTAACCGAGGATCCTCTACACCAACATCACACAGTAATAGATATATACTACAGTGCCCACATGAGTAAGTATCTGGGCTCCATACCATGATACTACCCTTTTCCAGAAGGAATGGTCATACCCTAGGGGAGCTACCCCTGAAACCTTGCCGCATCTTTCCTGTTTCGACCATTACCGGTTTGTGAGGCTCGATGAGATTTCGTCCACAAAGCTACGCTTTTTCACAAAGCCATGCTTTGATCACAAAAGATCAACAAATGATCGTCAATCACACAGCAGCACTTAGCATGCCACACTACCAAATTGGGAGTATATCGCTGATAACTTCAACTACATAACCTCTGAGCTCGTACGTCTCAGAGAAGGGTGTTAAGCTAAGAGAATAAATTCTCCGCCACCAACAGATATGTATTTGAAAGGAATCGGCTTTAAATCTCAAAGTGTAGTGTCGGACACACGACCATACAAGTCTGTTCCGGGCTCGAACAGAACCGAAGGCACTTCCGAAGAAGCCCTTGCAAATCCGGGTATCCACAATCCCGATCGGACTTTCCATCACTTAAGGAATCTCTATACCGTAGCTACTCAGTGCAGAGACAATCGATAGGTCATCCTATCGTTCTCGCAAATACCCGGTCTTCACCACCGGTCTTCAATTGTTATCCACAACGACGTATCATTATTCGGAATGGGTTATATGACACAAGGTCCTCTCCCGGCTAAACCGAATAACGAGCGCAAAATTTTTAAAAACGTATGAATATGGATTTCAGTTAAGTCACAACTTAAAATCAAAACTATCTTTTTAAATGGTTTAAACCAATTACCATTTAAATCTTTAAACAAAAAGATTTAGTTCACAAAATTTACCCAAATTCACAAAGATCCATTCACTGATTTCAAAACAATTTCCACTTCGAGTGGATTAATCCATTTAATCTTTAAATCAAGGATTTAACTTATAGCTTTTCAAAAACCGTTTCCAAAAGTTCATTCATAACTTGGAAAACTGTTTTTCAATTCAAACTTGAAATTCCTATAATACCAATTTGGAAATTCATTTCTTATATGAAAGCTTTTAACATTTGAAAACAAACAGTTTTCATTTTGGAAAACCAAACATTTAAATTATACAAGTTTCTCAACTTGGGTTAAATTTAATTCTCAAAACAACACTTTTGAAATTGGTTTAAAAACCCATATAACTTGTATGACCTTTTTCTTTATAAATTCTCAAAATAGATTTTAATTAAATATTTGAATTCAATTTTTAAATTGAATTATTAAGTTTCAAAACTTTATTAAGTTATTCAAAATAACCTTTATTTTAGAAATTCTTTTCCAAAAGCTTTTCATCTTTAAACCCGATCTATTTTCAAAATCATTTAGATTCAAAAAAAAAAAAAAATTCCAATTTCAAAATTATTTCAAAAATCTATGACTTAACCGATTTCCACGTGCAATCCATATTTGTGTGTGTATAGTGTAGTCCAAGGGGTTTTACACAATAGTGCACACATCAATCATCACAGATATATCGATAAGCGGTATAACCCATAACGCTTATCTTCATTCACTGATTCATAGATAAAGTAAATTTATCAATCACAAAGACTTACTAATATGGTTCGATGTGGGTTTCGGATAACCAACTGGAATCCGACTCCCTGTCGCATCGAAATCCAAATGTCATTTTACAGGTCAAGGGTTTGCATATTCATATAACAATATATTCATCACAAATAAAACAACTCATCACAAAACATTACATAGCATCACATCAAATAAATCAATCCATCACAAAGCATCCAATAGCAATCAAACAACTACAACTAGGATGAATAAATTGGGTGGTTTATTTTATCAATAACATAATTACTTTTATTAGTAATCTCAAATTAATGATTTATTAATTTCAATTAAGTTTTAATTACCCTCATAAATAAATCATTTCTTTAATTAATTATCTTAATTAATTAACCCTTAATTGTAATTAAATCTTAATTACTTTTACTAATTAATTATTCCTTAATTAATTAAATCTAAATTTCTTATTCCTTAATTAACTACTTTAATTAATAAACCTTTAATTATTGATTAATTCATCATTAATCCTTAATTATCTTCCCTTAACTACTTTCACTAAGTAATCACTATTTTAATTTAATCATTCATTAATTACTTAATTGATTAACTCAAATTACAAATTAATGTACTTTAATTAATAAATCCCCAATTATTAATTAATTTAATTATAACTAATTATCCTTTACTTGATTTTCTTAAGTATAAATGAATTAATCTTAATTACTAATCATTATTTACTTGATTATCATTAACGATATAAATTTACTTACTTTTAAGTTAAAAATTTAAACATTTGATTTTATCTCTAAATCATTTATAATGTTTCATTTAAAATAACTTGTTACAAATGTGAATTTAAAACTTAATTGTTTTTTTTAAAATCCTTTATTTCAAAACTTTTAATATACTTTCTACCAAATGAATAAATCATCATTTATAATGAGGAATGGTTTCAGGGTTCATTAAACAAATGCATTAAAAGAAAAAAAAAAGAAACTGGAATATGAAAATTTCCAGGCAAACCAGAGTATGACCCCGTGCCAAAACCCAATATACTCGAGCCCCTCTTCGAGTTGAAACCCGAGTCGCCCCTGCTTTTCCCCGAGCTCTTCTTCGAGTTTCCCCAAAGTTTGACCCGAGCCCACTACAAATCGCGTTCTTCTCCCCCCAAACACGAACCCACTGACACGCTTTGCACGTACACGTGCACAAGCACGATTGCCATCGTGGATCGCCAAAGAACTCTCCGGCACGTCACTGATGATCACGAGAATCGATTCGAACACCTAAATTCATGAAATCGTCATTGAATCAAAATTTAACAAATTCAAGGCCAATTGCTCATTCCTGTACCCATGCGACCACCAGAATTTGGTTCGCCCCGCCACGACAGGCCATCGAAAGCTTCGTAATCCTCGCCGAAGCTGCTCCGTTCATCAGTGAACGTATCCCCCCAGGTCCGATCACTTAGATTGCCGTGACGATGCCAAAAGTTACTCGCGAATCAACAACAAACCCAACGTGCCCAAAACCCTAAATTGACTTCGTCCCCAAAATTCATGCAATATAAATTTTTTCTAACATTTTTCCCTACTTCGCACACCATTAAGCTATCTTCGAAACCAATTTTAACATCCAAGAATTGTTAAATCATCTGGAATTGACAAAAGAGCATTTTGTGTTCATCTCGAATTTGCACCTTAAACACGTGACTAAAAATCATCATACTTATTTTAAAAATCTTGTTTTTGTATGATTATTCAAGATATAAAGTTAAATCAACAAATTAAAATATTTGAATTTAACATAAAATTTTCATTTCACTGTGAAACTGATATGCAAAGTCCTTGCTACACTGTCCAGCTTCAACAGATACCAAGCTTATGATTTTAAGCTTAAACAACACCATTTGTTTCAAATCCTAAGTTTAAAATGGTTTGTATGAAAGAAGTGTTAAATTTTCCATCCTTTTTCTTTGCTCTGTAACCAAAATACAGAGGGACAAGCCCCATAAAAAATTCCCAGTGCAGAGAAGTTTTACAGAACTACATGTTTTAGATTTAGACAGCAAAGCACAGATTTTATTGAATCAAATAACAGTAATTATATTTTTTTTCCACATGATATTTGTAAAAAATTTCTTTACCTTTAAAAATCAGTATTACATCATCATTATACATTTTCCTTTAAATATCATACTTAATAAAGGTTTAGAGAGGAAGATAAGAATCCATGTGTATATGTACATGTAAGCATAACTTGGCAACCACATAAACAGTTATCATAAAAAAAAACATCAAGTATCAAGCACAGAAAAACAGGATATTCAAGTTTGGAATCAAAAAGAAAGGTTTGCTCACCTGAAAATTTTTTTTAACAGAGAAGAAAAAATTGTTGAATTTTGTTGCTTTGATTTTCTTTTTCCAGTATTTTTCTTTGTTTCCCTTTTTGATTTTCTTCCTGAATCTGCTAGCTTGCCTTTTGATATTGTTGGACTTGTATTTTGCTTCTGATTTGATTCCAGAAATTTATCCTTGCTTTGATTTTTTTTTCTTCCAGTTTTTGTTTTGATCTTTTGCTTTGTTCTTTTATTTGTTGTTCTTGAACTCCTGTTTTTCTTCTTTGATCTGAAGCTTGCTTCCAATGTTAAACTACTTGATACTTTGCCTTGCTACTTCCAGGTTTTAAATTGTTTCAGATGTAACTGAAGTATGCTTTGATTTGTTTTCAAATTTTTAGAGAGAATGGGTTTGAGTTTGAGGATGGTTTCTTTGAAGAGGAGAGATTTTCGAATTTAGTTTTAAGATGATTTCATATTTTGGGAAACTTAATGGCCTGGCTATCATTATTTGCAAGTTCCCCAAAAATTTGATTTGAAGGAAACCAGATTCTTTTTGCCACTTGTACAAATTTTTCTTTGTATGCTTTTAGGCTTTAAAATTCGAAACTGAGCTTGGCTTATTACTGCAATTCATGTAAGATATCTATTTCACAATATGATATTCTTAGTTTATTTTTAAACTCCTTTGATTGAAATAATTGATATTAGTGAAGTTCAATTGCTTTTAGTTCAAAGTTGCAACTCACACTATTTGCAACAGAAAATAGCAGGAGTATTGACATGAAATAGTAAGAGCATTAGCCTCAAACTCTCTGCCTATACAAAAAAAATGTATGTTGCTGTCGTGAAAAAAATTAGCTTTGAGGTTCAGTTCCAGGTTAGCAGCATGAGACTGATATTATTCTTTGATGTGCAGGCTTGTGAAGTTGTGGATTCAAGCCTGGTTATCTTTTTTCTAATTTACAATGTTTTCTATGTACTCAATTTTCACAGGAAAAGTGATTTTGTCACTTGTAAATATAATTCAAACATTGCTTACACTCATATATACTTGCATATGTATATATATGTATATATACAAATTTAGTTCAACAAATTCTAAAGAAGGTATATAAACTCCAAATTCAACTATGCCTATTTATATACTCATATACTTAAGTACAATTTTTTTTTTTAGAAGAAAAGAATGATTTAAAAATTTTGATTTCACATTAACAAGTAATTACTTTTATTTATATGGGTGAATTTTACTTAAAAATAATATTTTGAAAATGAGTGCATTTATTTATTTTATCTTTTTATTACAACTTCCAAATCTATTCAATATTCTAGAAACAACCATTTTACTAATTTAAAGCTTTTAATTCTATTTTATTTTTTTAATACATTTTATTTTGAAAACCAATATTTGTTGATAAATTACTTATTCTTATATTCCAAATAAATTTGCTATTTATCTTTAAATCCATATTTATTTTTAAATCAAATTTTTTTTTTATTTATAAAATTACTTATTCCTAAATTTAAACCAAACTCTACTTAAAATCTAAAATTTTAAATTCATTCAAGAAATTTCCTAATTAATACATGAATAAATTCACAATTTATTTTCAAAATTAAATTAATTGCCATATTAATCGTAGTTAATTTTCAGGAATGTTACAGATTCCCCCCTTAAAGAAATTTCGTCCCCGAAATTTGCTAGGGAGACGAGAAAGAATAGACGATAGATAAAGAACGATTGATCAAATCGGATCGAAATATTTATTCTGCGTTTGGCTTACCAAAGCAGAATATCAACAAACATGAGAATCAACTCATTCAATTATGAAATAATTGGGTTATTAGATCTACGAAATATACAGGGGTATTGGTTAGTTCGAAGGGATAACTAACCATTCGTAGATTACATCGAAACCCAATGAAATAGACATAAATAGATTCTACTATGATTCAGATTCAAAATTTAACTTATTTATGATTTGCTAAGAAATAAAACTAGGTGTAGCTCCTATAACGAATCAAAACTCAAAAATTTAATCGTAAACGAGAAGGTTACCTTATAAAATTTCCTTTATCAGCCCTTTGAGGTTGAAGAATCACCCTTGACTGCATACCTCTTTGCTACTAGAGCTTGCTTCTTTGCTGGACAGTCATTGATCCTATGTCCTGGCTTGCGGCAATGATAGCATCCCGTAGATTCCTGATCTGGCCTCATAAATGGCTCTCTCAATCCTGGCTTCCAAGGATTCTTGCATTTATCCGAGTAGTGACCTCTTTCCAAGCAGTTGAGACAAGTGACTTCTTTCAGCTTTTTTTTTCGAGAATTCTTCTTTTCTTTATCTTTCCTTGATTTCTTTCCACCAAACTTCTTTTTCCTCCAATTCAGATTGCTTGTGTTTCCATCCTCCTTTGAAATTTCCTGCTTATCCAGAGTATCATATCTATGACCCATATCAATTAATTCAGAAAACGATTCCTTAACATGAATAGTCATTCTCTCCTGATATTCCTCGTTCATTCCTCGAATAAACTTTTCATTCTTCTTTAATGCTGTATTCACCAATTCTGGACCAAATCGAGATAATTCATTGAATTTGTTCAAGTATTCCTCAAATGATAAGCTTCCTTGCTTCAAATCTATAAACTCTTGGTACATTCTAGAGATACCAGCAGACGGCATATATCGCTGCCCGAACACTTCCTTGAAACGACTCCAAGTGAATTCATCCGTCGGTTCATCTAATGTAATAGTTTCCCACCAAGCTAAAGCCTCTTCCTGGAGTTGCCAAGTAGCTATCAATCGCATCTGATCATCTTCCAATTTTAGTCCTTTAAAAATCCTTTCACACGATCGAATCCAGGCTTGTGCTTCGATAACGGTTTCTTTGCCAGTGAATGGCTTTCCACCAAGTCTAGAAAAACTTCGATATAAATCAGCTAGATTTGATTGGGATTGAATAGGAATATCTGTCGTTGCAGGGCCTTGACCAGTTGAAGTGGTACTTGCCTGTCCCCAATCTCGTCCTCTTCTTCCACTCATTCTCACTATCTGTAATAGTAAGAAACCGATTTAGGCATTCGGACGAAATATCTTAGAGAATAACAACAGATAAAGGGAATAGATTGAGAAATTTGGATTTTGGTTTCACTGGTTACACTCATTCTAGGGTATACTTCACCCTATCTCTAATGAGCCATCTAATGTGTTACACTCCGTAGCTAAAGTTCTTGCTCAACCTTTAGCTCTGATACCAAACTGTGACGACCCGAACTCGATGTCCGACAAACCACATCAAATTCGTATCGCCGGAGCTTGCAACAATATTAGATGATAAATAACACAGCGGAAAAATAAAAGATGATATCACTGATACAACATGAATACAATATCCAATACATCAATTTGATACAATGATAATCATCAACATCAGAGAATACAATACAAAATACAGCGGAACACGATACAAAATGATAAGTCTTCACAGAATCCAATACTGCAACTCTGATCCAAAAGCTCCAAAGACAAAGCTCCCAAAACTCCAAGCTCAATCTACCATAAAGATTACACCAAGATAAGCAAGTCCGTCCGTGGACTCCAAAGACTCCAAAATGATCAAATAGAAAGCTGAAGGCTACCAAACGATATCTACTACCTGACTCTGGAAAACCAAACTCTAGACTGCCCGTGTGGAAAATGGTGGGCACCCAGAGTTTAGAAACGGAACAATAAACTCCAGGTCAGTCATGGGACTGGTATGAGCAAACAAAAACATTTGTTCTTTAAAACAAACAAAAGATTTTAAGTTTTTTTTGTTGAAATCCGCAATGCTTTTTGGAAAATGAAACTACCATAAGGCCTCCCGGCACACACACAATGCAAACGCACACATGGGGGAGATTTCTCCTTATGATAGTCAAACATGCTTACTACGAGAAAAATTCTTTGATATTATTACTAGTGCATAGTGGAAAATCTTTCGAAAGTATAATATAAATCCTAGCCAGCATAGGTACCATGATGCTATGCCTACTATAGCTGCCATGTTAAATGGCAGGTTCTACAACTAAAATCGTACAAGGCACGTATTGGATGAATGGGTTTCCAACAAATGGTCAGGCTAAGGAACTTCCTATTGCCACATGGGAACGCCTCTGGCGGGACGCCCCGAGAACCACCCTGGCTCTCTGCTAAACAAGGCCGGCTACCCCCTTCCCAGGGAATAAAACCTGAGATATGCCACCCCCGGTCCTTTGGGACCTTTAACCGAGGATCCTCTACACCAACATCACACAGTAATAGATATATACTACAGTGCCCACATGAGTAAGTATCTGGGCTCCATACCATGATACTACCCTTTTCCAGAAGGAATGGTCATACCCTAGGGGAGCTACCCCTGAAACCTTGCCGCATCTTTCCTGTTTCGACCATTACCGGTTTGTGAGGCTCGATGAGGTTTCGTCCATAAAGCTACGCTTTTTCACAAAGCCATGCTTTGATCACAAAAGATCAACAAATGACCGTCAATCACACAACAGCACTTAGCATGCCACACTACCAAATTGGGAGTATATCGCTGATAACTTCAACTACATAACCTCTGAGCTCGTACGTCTCGGAGAAGGGTGTTAAGCTAAGAGAATAAATTCTCCGCCACCAACAGATATGTATTTGAAAGGAATCGGCTTTAAATCTCAAAGTGTAGTGTCGGACACACGACCATACAAGTCTGTTCCGGGCTCGAACAGAACCGAAGGCACTTCCGAAGAAGCCCTTGCAAATCCGGGTATCCACAATCCCGATCAGACTTTCCATCACTTAAGGAATCTCTATACCGTAGCTACTCAGTGCAGAGACAATCGATAGGTCATCCTATCGTTCTCGCAAATACCCGGTCTTCACCACCGGTCTTCAATTGCTATCCACAACGACGTATCATTATTCGGAATGGGTTATATGACACAAGGTCCTCTCCCGGCTAAACCGAATAACGAGCGCAAAATTTTTAAAAACGTATGAATATGGATTTCAGTTAAGTCACAACTTAAAATCAAAACTATCTTTTTAAATGGTTTAAACCAATTACCATTTAAATCTTTAAACAAAAAGATTTAGTTCACAAAATTTACCCAAATTCACAAAGATCCATTCACTGATTTCAAAACAATTTCCATTTCGAGTGGATTAATCCATTTAATCTTTAAATCAAGGATTTAACTTATAGCTTTTCAAAAACCATTTCCAAAAGTTCATTCATAACTTGGAAAACTGTTTTTCAATTCAAACTTGAAATTCCTATAATACCAATTTGGAAATTCATTTCTTATATGAAAGCTTTTAACATTTGAAAACAAACAGTTTTCATTTTGGAAAACCAAACATTTAAATTATACAAGTTTCTCAACTTGGGTTAAATTTAATTCTCAAAACAACACTTCTGAAATTGGTTTAAAAACCCATATAACTTGTATGACCTTTTTCTTTATAAATTCTCAAAATAGATTTTAATTAAATATTTGAATTCAATTTTTAAATTGAATTATTAAGTTTCAAAACTTTATTAAGTTATTCAAAATAACCTTTATTTTAGAAATTCTTTTCCAAAAGCTTTTCATCTTTAAACCCGATCTATTTTCAAAATCATTTAGATTCAAAAAAAAAAAAAATTCCAATTTCAAAATTATTTCAAAAATCTATGACTTAACCGATTTCCACGTGCAATCCATATTTGTGTGTGTATAGTGTAGTCCAAGGGGTTTTACACAATAGTGCACACATCAATCATCACAGATATATCGATAAGCGGTATAACCCATAACGCTTATCTTCATTCACTGATTCATAGATAAAGTAAATTTATCAATCACAAAGACTTACTAATATGGTTCGATGTGGGTTTCGGATAACCAACTGGAATCCGACTCCCTGTCGCATCGAAATCCAAATGTCATTTTACAGGTCAAGGGTTTGCATATTCATATAACAATATATTCATCACAAATAAAACAACTCATCACAAAACATTACATAGCATCACATCAAATAAATCAATCCATCACAAAGCATCCAATAGCAATCAAACAACTACAACTAGGATGAATAAATTGGGTGGTTTATTTTATCAATAACATAATTACTTTTATTAGTAATCTCAAATTAATGATTTATTAATTTCAATTAAGTTTTAATTACCCTCATAAATAAATCATTTCTTTAATTAATTATCTTAATTAATTAACCCTTAATTGTAATTAAATCTTAATTACTTTTACTAATTAATTATTCCTTAATTAATTAAATCTAAATTTCTTATTCCTTAATTAACTACTTTAATTAATAAACCTTTAATTATTGATTAATTCATCATTAATCCTTAATTATCTTCCCTTAACTACTTTCACTAAGTAATCACTATTTTAATTTAATCATTCATTAATTACTTAATTGATTAACTCAAATTACAAATTAATGTACTTTAATTAATAAATCCCCAATTATTAATTAATTTAATTATAACTAATTATCCTTTACTTGATTTTCTTAAGTATAAATGAATTAATCTTAATTACTAATCATTATTTACTTGATTATCATTAACGATATAAATTTACTTACTTTTAAGTTAAAAATTTAAACATTTGATTTTATCTCTAAATCATTTATAATGTTTCATTTAAAATAACTTGTTACAAATGTGAATTTAAAACTTAATTGTTTTTTTTAAAATCCTTTATTTCAAAACTTTTAATATACTTTCTACCAAATGAATAAATCATCATTTATAATGAGGAATGGTTTCAGGGTTCATTAAACAAATGCATTAAAAGAAAAAAAAAAACTGGAATATGAAAATTTCCAGGCAAACCAGAGTATGACCCTGTGCCAAAACCCAATATACTCGAGCCCCGCTTCGAGTTGAAACCCGAGTCGCCCCTGCTTTTCCCCGAGCTCTTCTTCGAGTTTCCCCAAAGTTTGACCCGAGCCCACTACAAATCGCGTTCTTCTCCCCCCAAACACGAACCCACTGACACGCTTTGCACGTACACGTGCACAAGCACGATTGCCATCGTGGATCGCCAAAGAACTCTCCGGCACGTCACTGATGATCACGAGAATCGATTCGAACACCTAAATTCATGAAATCGTCATTGAATCAAAATTTAACAAATTCAAGGCCAATTGCTCATTCCTGTACCCATGCGACCACCAGAATTTGGTTCGCCCCGCCACGACAGGCCATCGAAAGCTTCGTAATCCTCGCCGAAGCTGCTCCGTTCATCAGTGAACGTATCCCCCCAGGTCCGATCACCTAGATTGCCGTGACGATGCCAAAAGTTACTCGCGAATCAACAGCAAACCCAACGTGCCCAAAACCCTAAATTGACTTCGTCCCCAAAATTCACGCAATATAAATTTTTTCTAACATTTTTCCCTACTTCGCAAACCATTAAGCTATCTTCGAAACCAATTTTAACATCCAAGAATTGTTAAATCATCTGGAATTGACAAAAGAGCATTTTGTGTTCATCTCGAATTTGCACCTTAAACACGTGACTAAAAATCATCATACTTATTTTAAAAATCTTGTTTTTGTATGATTATTCAAGATATAAAGTTAAATCAACAAATTAAAATATTTGAATTTAACATAAAATTTTCATTTCACTGTGAAACTGATATGCAAAGTCCTTGCTACACTGTCCATCTTCAAAAGATACCAAGCTTATGATTTTAAGCTTAAACAACACCATTTGTTTCAAATCCTAAGTTTAAAATGGTTTGTATGAAAGAAGTGTTAAATTTTCCATCCTTTTTCTTTGCTCTATAACCAAAATACAGAGGGACAAGCCCATAAAAAATTCCCAGTGCAGAGAAGTTTTACAGAACTACATGTTTTAGATTTAGACAGCAAAGCAAAGATTTTATTGAATCAAATAACAGTAATTATATTTTTTTTCCACATGATATTTATAAAAAATTTCTTTACCTTTAAAAATCAGTATTACATCATCATTATACATTTTCCTTTAAATATCATACTTAATAAAGGTTTAGAGAGGAAGATAAGAATCCATGTGTATATGTACATGTAAGCATAACTTGGCAACCACATAAACAGTTATCATAAAAAAAAAACATCAAGCATCAAGCACAGAAAAACAGGATATTCAAGTTTGGAATCAAAAAGAAAGGTTTGCTCACCTGAAAATTTTTTTTAACAGAGAAGAAAAAATTGTTGAATTTTGTTGCTTTGATTTTCTTTTTCCAGTATTTTTCTTTGTTTCCCTTTTTGATTTTCTTCCTGAATCTGCTAGCTTGCCTTTTGATATTGTTGGACTTGTATTTTGCTTCTGATTTGATTCCAGAAATTTATCCTTGCTTTGATTTTTTTTTTCCAGTTTTTGTTTTGATCTTTTGCTTTGTTCTTTTATTTGTTGTTCTTGAACTCCTGTTTTTCTTCTTTGATCTGAAGCTTGCTTCCAATGTTAAACTACTTGATACTTTGCCTTGCTACTTCCAGGTTTAAAATTGTTTCAGATGTAACTGAAGTATGCTTTGATTTGTTTTCAATTTTTTAGAGAGAATGGGTTTGAGTTTGAGGATGGTTTCTTTGAAGAGGAGAGATTTTCGAATTTAGTTTTAAGATGATTTCAGATTTTGGGAAACTTAATGGCCTGGCTATCATTATTTGCAAGTTCCCCAAAAATTTGATTTGAAGGAAACCAGATTCTTTTTGCCACTTGTACAAATTTTTCTTTGTATGCTTTTAGGCTTTAAAATTCGAAACTGAGCTTGGCTTATTACTGCAATTCATGTAAGATATCTATTTCACAATATGATATTCTTAGTTTATTTTTAAACTCCTTTGATTGAAATAATTGATATTAGTGAAGTTCAATTGCTTTTAGTTCAAAGTTGCAACTCACACTATTTGCAACAGAAAATAGCAGGAGTATTGACATGAAATAGTAAGAGCATTAGCCTCAAACTCTCTGCCTATACAAAAAAAATGTATGTTGCTGTCGTGAAAAAAATTAGCTTTGAGGTTCAGTTCCAGGTTAGCAGCATGAGACTGATATTATTCTTTGATGTGCAGGCTTGTGAAGTTGTGGATTCAAGCCTGGTTATCTTTTTTCTAATTTACAATGTTTTCTATGTACTCAATTTTCACAGGAAAAGTGATTTTGTCACTTGTAAATATAATTCAAACATTGCTTACACTCATATATACTTGCATATGTATATATATGTATATATACAAATTTAGTTCAACAAATTCTAAAGAAGGTATATAAACTCCAAATTCAACTATGCCTATTTATATACTCATATACTTAAGTACAATTTTTTTTTTTAGAAGAAAAGAATGATTTAAAAATTTTGATTTCACATTAACAAGTAATTACTTTTATTTATATGGGTGAATTTTACTTAAAAATAATATTTTGAAAATGAGTGCATTTATTTATTTTATCTTTTTATTACAACTTCCAAATCTATTCAATATTCTAGAAACAACCATTTTACTAATTTAAAGCTTTTAATTCTATTTTATTTTTTTAATACATTTTATTTTGAAAACCAATATTTGTTGATAAATTACTTATTCTTATATTCCAAATAAATTTGCTATTTATCTTTAAATCCATATTTATTTTTAAATCAAATTTTTTTTTTTATTTATAAAATTACTTATTCCTAAATTTAAACCAAACTCTACTTAAAATCTAAAATTTTAAATTCATTCAAGAAATTTCCTAATTAATACATGAATAAATTCACAATTTATTTTCAAAATTAAATTAATTGCCATATTAATCGTAGTTAATTTTCAGGAATGTTACATTAGACGATTAAAATTGTTAGCTAATTGATATTGGGAGTTTTAATCGGGTTGAAATTCTTTTCTAAAAAAAGAATTTTTAAGGGTATGTGGGCTTTATGTAAAATCTTGGCCACATTTCTTATTATTTTTGGGCTGTGTTATTGAAGTGAATACCGTTCCTTTTCTCCCTTTATTCATTTTTTTTCGAAAACCCTAAATAAAGCAAACGAAAGAAATAATGGCGGCCCGATCATTTTGCTCTGTAAAATGTGGCTCGTTGCTTCTTCCTTGTTCGATCAAAATTAGGGCTTTGGCCTCGCGTTCGCTCTTGTGAGATTAGCTAGTGCTTCGGCCTTGTGAAATTAGGGTTTCGATCTTTGGCTCCTCTCGATTCCTTGATTATGCGGTGTTGATTTCGTTCGTTCTCGTTCTTACTGTCTTCGGCTGATTGGAATCGTGCTCTTCGAAATAAAGGTGAGTGATTTTCACTCACATCTTTAATTCAAGCTTAGTACTATGATTCTACGGTTCGATTTTGTTTCGATGTTGATGATTTTCTAACTTGGTTCGATTTCTTAATAAGCATGATTTTGTGAAAATATTTTAAGACGAGAATTCATTTTTGACTCTGCATTTGCTTTAAGTAATGACTTCGGTCATTAACTGTTGCTTTGAATTCTCTGTTGGCTTTTGAAACTGTTACCTGATGCTTTGTTCAAAACCAGTGTTACATTTGAATTCCTGTCATTTGTTGATTTCGGCCACTTGATGCTACTATGTGAATTTCTGACATAGTCAATTTACTTAGCCACCACGTTTTCGAAATGATTTTACTGATGTTGATTTCGTTTGTGATTTTTAATATTTCCATCTTTGACACCACTGAACTTCGACACTTGGTGAAAACTGGCCATCCCTGTAGCATACTTGAATTTGTTTATACAATTCCATGACTTTATCCCTTAACTGTTGACATCGGTCTTGAATTTAATATTGTCATTTACTTGAGTCAAATGTATTTGCTTGCATTCATATTGTCACCGTATCATGTTTGATATAGTTTGCATTTCAGTTGTATTTGTTGTCTTCATGTATATGTATACTTGACGTTGTCGAGCATTTGTAGTTGAATTGAGATGTACTATTGCCTTTGTTCGCGAGTCTGATATTTGCACTGTCCAGATTCATGTTGCATTTGTACATTTCTTGAGTCAGATTCCTGTTCATCTAGGTCTGATCTCTGTAGCATTGGCTGAGTCTGATTTCAGATGCACATGAATATGCATATACACTTTTGACTTGCAATTTAACTACTGTTGCATTCATTTTTCACTTGCGTATTGTCTGGCACATATCGCATTGCTCTCTCTGTCAAACTGTTTATTCAGGTCAGCATATATGCGCATACATACATTTGTACGTGTATATGCATTTATTGATGAATTTGTACCGAGCTTGAGTTATTTTTGAATGTGGTCTATGCCTTTGTGCCTTTTTGCATGTCATTTGTGTCTTTGAGCCATTGTTTCGGTTCATCTGATTACAGTTTTATGGTATTTTATCTAGTGACATTTGTTCTTGCACCACTTGCATATCCATATAAACTTGTTGTACACATGCATACCTGTGCTCAGTGTGATTTGGTATCACTGACTTCGAGTTGCTTTGAGCATTTGTGTTATACTGTAACTCGTTGTACTGAGTTGCACCCTCTGTTGTATTGTGTCTGGTTCGGTCTTGTACCACTTGGTTATGCATTTGCATTGTTTCAGACCTGTAGCATGCATATTGTCATGTAGTTGCATAGTTGGTTCGTCAATTGTGTCTACTGCATACACGTTCATCATGTAGTTCACTGTAGTGGTTCGTATCTGCAGTTTGTAGTTGCTGTGCACCGAGCATTGCTTCGAGACAGGTTGCAATGTGTATGCACACATGTATATAGATATGCATTAGCTTTGGGTTTCATTGTGACAGCCCGCAAATCCGTACCCCTTGAATCAACACTATTCTACCTCTGTTAACTCAAGTGGCACAGAAATATGAACCATTTGGGTTTACGATGAAGAGATAGAAGAAGAAGAAGCTAAACAATATCAGAATCTCACAGTCGCAGCGGAATAAAATATAATAGTAAATGTAGATCTTTACACAAAATGAAATCTATAACTGTTTTATACATCATATCATTAGAGTATCTCATACATCAACCAATACCAATCAGACATACCATACAATTACAACAGCGGAATATATATATATATATATATATATATATATATATATATATAGGTACAGATAATACATCTCGGACTCCAGCTCCTCTCCTGCTCCATAGCAACCTATCCTGAACATATAATACTCGGTCTGACCCGAGCATTATAATAAAATAACACCCGAGTCAGTATGGAATACCAGCTGATAATAATAATGCGTCCAAATTGATTATTAAAGTTTCAAAAATCCTTTTGAAAACAAAATCATCTCGTAAGACCACGCCACAAATAAACATGTCGGGTTTTTACCTTACGATAGCTAAAACACTTTTTATAGAAATCCTCTGATATTATAATAGGGTCTATTTACAAATACTTATAAAATAGCCGAAATTGTTACATCTATTAAATTCCATCTGCTAGCCACAAAGTGGGTAATACAAACAAAACTCGTAAAAGGCTCGTAGGGAGAATGGATTTCCAACAATGACTAGGCACTGGGGTACCACCTGTCACAGTACGGGGCCTAGATCACCGTACTGAGGACCTTTTCCGATCCCCTGCAACACAAGGCCGGACCCATCCCTTACTAGACAGTTCCGAATAAGATCACCCCGCGGTTGGGATCAGCAACCGCACCACTAAGCCGAAATAGAAAGAGACATCTAGACAGGGATGACCTTACTCTCCAGTGGGGGCTAGCCACGAAGCCTTGCTGCATATCCC
Organism: Allium cepa; assembly: GCA_030765085.1. Lineage (NCBI taxonomy): Eukaryota > Viridiplantae > Streptophyta > Magnoliopsida > Asparagales > Amaryllidaceae > Allium > Allium cepa. The sequence goes on from CM060942.1 coordinate 456,146,177, forward strand.
CTGATTTTCAGTCATTCCCATTTGATGACGCTTGAGGCTAAGCATTACCTTTAGAACGTTTCAGTTAGAATGCCCATCGCCCTCCTGACCATGTTCCGAAATCATTCGTCCATACAAGTCCGTCCCGGGTTCGAACGGAACCGAAGGCACTACTCCTACTACATCCATTCTTGAAATATCCTCAGGATTAGTAGCGATTAGCCCTTGCACTTCACTACTCCATCTTCGAATCCAAAATCGTTTCCATGGAAGGTACAAACCGGATATGTGATTACCCGGAATTTTCGAGCATTTAAAATCGGAATAGTTAATTGATTTTAAATATTCAATATAATAATTTTAACTTGAATTTCGAATATCGCCATTTATTTGATAATTTAAACTATTGAAATAAATAATTCAAAGTTGAGTAACCTGTTGAATCTAGAATTTTAAGTCTGTTAAAAATAATTTGAAGGCTTGAAAAATTTATATTGATAATACTGAAGACAATAGGGGTTGTAAAATTGAATCTAACAGTGATTTATTCAGTTTTGAAATTTATATAGTCTAAATTGAATTTAAAAGTAACCCTCCGAGGCGCAGTCTCGGAATTCGACGAAACTTGTTCCATTGGATCCGTAATAGTGTATTATTATCGGATTTCAAATTTCGAAAGGTTTGGAGTTGTTGTGTGAGCGTACGGTATATAAACGCGCTGAGATTTGTATGGAAAATTCAAATAAGTATATATTTGCATAGTTAGTTAAAACTCAGCTGAAATATTTCACTTCAGCATTTATTTTCCACTCATTTCAAACACTGTTGTTCTTCTGATTCACGCCGACTTCTTTTTCTTCGTGTTCCCTCTTTTATAAACATCACGAAAATTGTCAGAAACATAATCATCGTTTCCCTTTTTCTTTATAAAATCATACTGCAGATTCGAAAGCTTGAAGAAAAAGGCTTGTGCTTTGCTTTATTTTTGCGAGCTGAATCGAAGCAACGAAAATATAAAACTTTTTTTCCTTCTTCCCTTATTCAATTCCCATTCCCAAATCTGTTCGCGTTCTTTAAAAAAAAATATTTCCCACTTCGAAATCCAGTGATGTTTGTTCGAAGCCCCAAATTATTCATTCTCCTTCCTCTGTGAATCAAAATCGAATACTCCATTATTAATTGCAAAGCTTGTTTCTTTGATTCGGGTAGATTTTCGTTTCGACAAAGCTCGGTGTTGTTCGGCTATGGGATTGGTGATTTGGAGGCGCGGCAATGGCCATGACCGAACCTACTAGGAGCTAGGGTTTTGGTCTTGAAGTGGTTCCGGTGTCGTGAGGCAAACCAGAGCCTGGTTTTGGGTTCATGGTGCGTAATGGCATCAGGCAGCGGAGTTTAGGGAGGCACGATGGCCAAAGGCGGTTCGCAACCTAGTAGGATTCGATCCAGTTTTGTTCAATCGCAGTCTTGTTGAGGGGAGTGAGTTTGAAACAGAATGGGCTGGAAACTGTAAGGTATACTAACAACCTATTGCCATATTTAAATCTAATTTAATTTATATATGTATATAGGTAAGAAAGAGATTTATATTTTTATTAAAAAAAAATATGCAGAAAACAGAAGATGTGGGTTATGTCTTAAGTTAAATTATATATATATACACATAGTTACTCAGACATGTTACAGAAATATATGAAGGCAGGTGTTGAAGAAAAAAAAAATTAGTCCAGGAGTTAATTATTACTTGCATAGCTTGATTTAAATATAAGAGTAAAATAGGGTGTATATATATAATAGGTCAGGTTTGAAAATATATATATATATATATATATATATATATGGATTTTTTTTAAAAAATGTGTAAAGTTATGTGAAGTTAGATTGTTATCTATATAAATAATTTCTTATAAGTATGTATATATATATATAAAGGATTTAAAATAAAATAAATATATGCTTACGTATTTTAATTTGCTAGTTTGCTTTAAAAATAAAATCATTGGGAATTAAATTTATAAATGGAAATCAAATTATTCGATTTATTTGAACATTAATAAAAATCATCTAATGTTTATTCAAGGTCCAAATTGTGGAGAATCAAGACGGATTGGAAATAATTTGCATGCAAAGTTAAAAGGTGAGTTAATCTCACTCAGTATAATTTATATTTGAATGATCAAATTTAAATAATTGCTTGAATGGTTGAACTGATTGATGTGCTTTGGTCTGGTATATTTTAGAATGGATATTATGTTGTGCTAACGTCTGTGGATGCAGGGAAAACAGGTTAGAGGGATCCAACTGGGTCCCTCAACATTCATTTAAATTATTTAGCATTCTCTGTTGTGATTATTGGATATTCTATGATGAGTTATATTGGAATATTGAATGTTATGATTCAATTGGATATAATTGGGTATAATGAATTACCAAAATATATAAATTGGATTTTTGAAAAAAATATAAAGGAAGTAAAATTGCAAGTAAAATAACTATAGGGAAATTTGAATAAATTTAAGAATGAATTGGAGAAGAAATAAAGTGATTTAAATTTTTAATAAATGAATTGCGAGTATAGAAAGGAAAATTTGGATAAACAGGAAATTAACGAATTTTAAAAATTCAGTGTTATTATTCAGAAGAACAAGCATTTATTTAAAAGTTAAGATTTAAATTATTGGGAAAAACCTGGAATTTGTATATTTCAGTTAAAAGTTAAAATCAAATGAAAAATAATAACAACAACAATAATTAAGTCCATACATAATGAAATTTGAAATGAATTGAGTAATTAAAGAAATTTATTTCAATGGAAATAAATTGGGAATCAATTTGGAAAATTGATATAAGTGATTGAGATTGAAAATTCTCCCTGAATAACCAAGTACGTTTTTAAAGTAAATTTTTAAATATAAATTAAATGTTTTAAAGTTGTTTTTAAAGGAAGCAAGTTTTATAAAATTTATTATTTCTAATATTTAAAGTCTAAAGTAAGTATTTTCTTTTAATCTATTTTAGTAGTAATTATAAGAAGTAACTTAGTATTTTGTTTTAAAAGAAGAAATTTAGTTTTATATTTTATTAAGTAACCTTATTTTCAAAAATTCATATAACGTGTATTTTAACATATTATCTAAGTAGTTTTATTCTAAGTGTTTTAAAGTATATATATATTTCAAAGTAAAGTATTTAAAATTATTTTTAAAAATCTATTTTTGTGCTTGAGATTTCAGAGGAGATAGTAAATATTCGGGAAAGTTTATCCTGAAAGGAAAGATGGTTTTGAAACTGCTTTCAAAGGATTGAAAATAGAAATATATCTTTGAGGATATTTTAAGATAAATAAATAATTTGGAAAATTATTTATTGTTTGATGGATGTTTGTGAATATTAATTGATAGTTAAATCACCGACTATCAATATTGGACAATGCGTTGATCGTTTCAAAGAGACTGGGATCGAGATTAATTTCTCAAAAACCACTTCGATCCGGTTTGTACGTTTCGTGTAACGTGTTCGGAGTCGAAGCTGGAGCAGTAAAGTGCAAGGGCTAGTCGCTACTAATCCTGAGGATATTTCCAAAATAGATGTAGTAGGAATAGTGCCTTCGGTTCCGTTCGAACCCGGGACGGACTTGTATGGATGAATGCTTGCGAAACATCGTCAGGTGGACGATGGGCATTCTAAGTAAATCGTTCTAAAAGGTAACGCTTAGCCTCAAGCCTCATCAAATGGGAATGACTGAAAATCAGGGGATATGCAGCAAGGTTAGGTGGGTCATGCCTAAGCAGGATAAGATATTTCCCCTGTCTAGATGTCCCTTATATATATTTCGGCTTAGTGGGTGGTTGGTCGCGCCAACCACGGGGTTTATCTTGTTCGGGACTGTTCAGTAAGGAATGGTTCCGGCCTTGTGTTGCAGGGGGTGAAGGGAGTAATCCTCAGTACGGTGATCTAGGCCCCGTACTGTGACAGGTGGTACCCCAGTGCCTAGTCATTAGTTGGGAATCCATTCTCCCTACGAGCCTTGTACGAGTTTTGTTTGTATTACCCACTTTTGTGGCTAGTAGCTGGAATTTAATGAATGTAACAATTTCGGCTATTTTATAAGTATTTGTATATAGACCCTATTATAATATCAGAGGATTTCTATAAAAATTGTTTTAGCTATCGTAAGGTAAAAACCCGACATGTTTATTTGTGGCGTGGTCTTACGAGATGCTTTTGTTTTCAAAGGATTTTTGAAACTTTAATAATCAATTTGGTGTGATTTTCTCACGCTGGTAATCCAGACTGACTCGGGTGTTATTTAACTGTAATGCTCGGGTCAGACCGAGTATTATAGAATACAGGATATGATGCTGTGGAGCTTAGGAGACGAGCTGGATAACGATACGTATTCTCGTACTTGTATATATATATTTCCGCTGTGTTGAGTTGTTGAGTACCCATTGTATGTTATTGATGTGAGCTGTGACTGATGTACTCTGATGAGGTAATATATGTAACTGATATATTTGATTTTGAGTAAAGATTATTTATTCTCTATTATATTTTATTCCTCTGCGATGGTTAGATTCTGATGTTGATTTTGTTTTCTCTTCTTCTACCTCTTCTTCTTAAATCCAAATGGTTCGTATTTCTGTGCAACTTGAGTTGATTGTTGTAGAATCGTGTTGACTCAAGGGGTACGGATTTGCGGGCTGTTACATGATCGAAGTGGTTTTCGAGAAATAAATCTCGATCCCAGTCTCTTCGAAACGATCAACGCATTTGTCCAATATTGATAGTCGGTGATTTAACTATCAATTAATATCCACAAACATCCATCACACAATAAATAATTTCCCACATTATTTATTTGCCTCAAATATCTTTTAAAAGATATATTTTCAAATTTCCAAAACTCATTTGAAAACAATTCCCAAAATCTCTTCCTTTACCCGGTAAATCCTTTACCATTTATTCCCATTGGAAATAACCAAGTTCAAAACAATTTAGATTTAAAACTGTTAAACCATTTTATTCTGAAATATACTTTAAAATTCGAAAATTTACTTCTAGTTATTACTCAAAAATATAATTTCAAACATGTAAAATAAAACTATTTATTAAATCAGATATTTGTTAACTAAACTTTAACAGTAGTGGTTTAAAGAATAAATACTAGTTTTCAAATAACTTAAATCTTTCATTCTTTAAATAAATCCGTTTATAAAATATAATTACTAGTAAACCTCTTAAATAATCATACTATAGCTAAATTTAAAGGAGAATTTCTTAAAGCACTTCCTTGAAACAAATTCTACTTAACCTTTAAAACCTGATTTTATTCACGAACTCGGTTTTTCCCAGGGAAACATTTTCATTCAAACAACCCAAAGAATCTTCCATATAGATTCCGCCCGATCTATTCCAACTCAAATTTATGTTAGTTATCATAAATTTATTTCCAAGCTTACAAATAAACTCCCTTTGAAGTTTAAGCACTTTTTCCCATTTCCAGAATTTCAATTTGTTAAAGTATATTTTTAATACGTTTTTAATAAAACATTTGGAGATTTCTTCAATGGAAATCATACTTACAAATTTCTTAAATAAAATTCTCATAGTGTAAAATTGTATTTCAGAATATTTTATATACATTTCAGGTAGTTATATATTTAATTTCCAGAAATTTATACTTCCACAATTATCAACTGATAAAATGTCCTCTTCGTTAATAATTTCAAATTTTTACTTTTATGTTTATCCAAACCAGATTCCAAATTTTATTCTTTTAAATTCTTATTTATCAATTTCCTTTATTTCTTTTAAAGCCCAATTTATTCTACTTATAATTAAAATTCCGAGTTTATAATTTATCCAACAATATCACAGCACAATTAAATTTCAAATTTATCAATCACAACATATAAATAGATATCATCATCAATTATGAAAATAATTACTACATCGTGAGGAATCCAGTTGGATCCCTCCAACCTATTTTCCCTGCATCACAAATATTAGCACGACCATATATTTATATATCAATCCAGACTGATAGCAACAATTATATTCAACCAATCACACAGATTTTTAAATATTAACTATTTAAATGAGCTAGCATACAGATGTGAGTGAGAATAACTCACCTTGAGTTCCGGCGAGCGTTCGAAATTTAAATTAAACCAAACGACATTCAATTTAACTCAAATTTCTACTTGCCCGGAATGATTCCCGGACTGCACCATCTCATAGTATTCTTTTCTGCGATCCTGGCGCCGCTAATTTCGTTCGAATCTAATGTCGTATGAAAAAGTTATTAAATTTTAAAGATTTGAATAACATTTAAAACGAATTTTCTTTTTAATATTAAGCTACTATTACCAAAACAACATCAGGCCGCACAATCCACAAACTAAATCTAGGCCGCATCTATCATCTTCCACATGCACTCAAACACAGTCAAAGCCGAACCCAAACGTTCGAACTAGGGTTCGAAATCGCCTCCTCCACGCTCGCCGATAGGTTGATCCAAAGCCACCATTACAAAGCTCATGGCTTGCTCCACCTTCGGCCCTAACAGCTTCGATCTCGATCAAGACAATCACGCACGATACGTGCTCGAACCCTATATGAACGCAACACCAAAGCTCCTTCAAACGATCACTTCACGCGAAATCACCCGTCGGATCTATAGATCCCTCAATGATCTACAAATTTCATTTAGAAAGTTTCCCAAATTAAAGCATGGATTGAGATATTTTAGAGGGGGATTGAAATCGATTTTCGACCGTAAAAATATATAGAAGCGGCGCTCATTTCTGAAGCTAGGGTTTGATAAATAATGAATATATATTATAGTTTTATATTATTTAATTAATATAATTCTCGATTTAACAGTTTACGCAAACGACCTCCAAACTACGCGTTCCGACAGGCAACCCTGGGGTTTTTCCGCGTTTCGGACACAATGGAACAGGTTTCGTAAGCCAATTTGGTCGTACGTGCGAGTTACTTTATTAAACGATCAATTTAAAATTAAATCGGTTAAATCGATTTCTAAACGTTTCGAGTTGCCACGGTCAAACGACAACTCCAGTTGCTATGAAAATTGAAATCCAATAATAAATAACTATTACGGATCCAATGGAACTAGTTTCGTCGAATTCTGAGATTGTGCCTCGGAAAGCTATTTTAACTCGTCTATTAAATCGAGCGATTTTCAAAATTGTCGAAACCGCTTAAAAATTTCACCTTTAGAATTTTATTAACTCTATTATAACTGGTATAATATTTATATTCACATTAGAAATCATTCTGATTCGGTTAAAATCAAAATCTGAATATTTGCATTATTATATTATTAAATTCCATTATTAAATTAATATAAATTCCCAAATTCAATCCATCTCCAATTAATTCCATCCAATGGTCTAATATTATTATTTACATCAAAATAAACTTAAATAATTTTTAGAAACCATTTTCATATTTATTTACACTCATATTTACCAATTACCCAATTCTAATATTGAACTAGTATTATTCGAATTTTCAATTAAATCCCCGTATTGGAAATTTAATCAATTCTATTAACTTATCCAAAATCTTTTTATTTCAAAATAAAATTATAATATATATTCAACATTTAAAATGAATTAAATGTTCAAATTTAGCGACCCAAAATTCCGGGTCGTTACATTCATGTACATTTATTTCTCGTTCCACTCGAGTCTTTGCCATTGTTGTTTCACTGTTTCACTTGATGCCATTCCTTTGGTGCAGTTTCATGTTGGCTCCTCTGTTTGCTTTCACCACTTTGCATTATGGCTTCTCTGAACAATCTGGGTTGGACATTTCGATTTTCCAGTTTATCATTTGCTGTTAATATTTGGAGTTGTGCTGATATCATATGGTGTAGTGGCGAGGTAGTGCACATGATCGTGTACTCCAGCCAAACAGTATTGACATTTTTAAGTGATAATTCAATTGTTTGAATTATTTCATGTGTCCAATTCAATATTTTGAAATTGTATTTTGATATTGTTTAACTTGATCATTTTGTGATGTCTAATTATATACTAGATAATTAGATTATGCGTTTTCTAATTATCTATCGATAATTAGATTTTGTTTTTTATGTTGTTTACTGGCTTGGGTTTTGCTTTGGCCACTTGCTGTTAATTGTTGTTTAGGAAATTCTGTTATTTTCTAAATTATCTACATTGATAATCCTTTTATTTATCTTTGTTGATGATTTGAATTTGCTATTTGCTGTTTAATGCTGTTACGTGTTATATTTACCGTTATCCGATTTCCTTATTAAAGGATTGGATAGGTGAGATTCATTGTGACTGTCGTCTATTTGTTATTAAATTATTATTGCTTCCGTGCATTAATAACTGAGTTTGAATTAGACTGACCCACGTATTATTTTCTCTTGAATTAATACTCGGGTCAGACCGAGTTATTACAGGTTGTTGAAATCTTGCTTTGGGTTGCTGCCTGAGCTATGAAGTCTCTTCATATCTTTTGGTGTAGTCATTGTCATTTTATAGGATGATATGTATTCATGTATATTATTTATAATAATGTACTTTTATATTTCCAATGTCGACAGTTGTAGTTGTATCACATGTATTGTAACTCACTTCAGTTGTACATATGATATTTGATATTATCCGCGTTCTGTCTTAGCTTATCCGTTTTATTATTATATATGTTGTCCTAAACTATTATGAACCACCATAGTTTGTTTTATACTGGAATTGGATATGTCGATGGGAGTAAATAAACAAAGAGATGAAATATGTATGTATGTATATATATATATATACCACACCTATCGAGATAACCAATACTAGTGTAAGGTCTAACTACGGATGGCCACTCCTATCCAGCCTTATTATTCGTAATAATAGACAGTATTTCCTTTTTAATACTCTTTGTTATTGTGAGCATAGAGGTGGGGCATCACAGTTGGTATCAGAGCAAGGGGTTTATGGACATAATATAGAACATAACTTAGATGGAACATGTGTTACAACTATTTGTTGATGTTTTTATTTGTGCCTTGAGTCAAAACTAAAGTTTTGGAAATTATGATGAAATTTTTAAATATCTTTATTTAAAAATAAAAGTGAAATTGTGTTTTGATGATTGATTAATTTGTGTTCTGTTTATCAGAGTGCGCAGCGGAAATAGTGAGACTGCCTTCGCTGAGTACAGCTGATAACCCTTTTGATTTAAAAATCAAAATATGAAAATGAAATAAATTTCATTGTGTTGTTACATGATGTGTTTATTTCTGATTTCTTTGAATCGAATCTGATTTGATGATCCGTAGCGATTGCAGTTATGTGATTTTGTTGAGATTTTTGCTGTTTTAAATTATCTTCATTGAAGATATAATTGAGTGATTTCTTTGTTCATCTTGTAGTGTGCATGCAAATATGAGTTGCACGTTGCTGCATTAATTTTACATTGAACCGGTGTTTGGTTTTAAAAGGTATTTGGTTGCCGTTATTTTTATAACTTGATTTTTACACCGGTATTATATTTTGATGTGAATAATTTTGATGATATTTTGACATATGAAATTATTGTCGCTTTGACTTCAGTAACCGTCAAATTTAAAGTGGATTTTCAAGCGGTTATCCCGCAACGCTGATTTGATACCCGTTTTTACGGTGTTTTGTGAAGTGCAATTTCCTTGTTGAAATTACTACAGATATTGCTGTTTCAATCACGTATTTTAAAAATCATTTTAAAATAAAATTGTTTCCAAAAAGTTTACAGTTTGCACTTTCAAAAGAATGAGAAAGCGATTTAAACGATTCAGCAAAATTGAGGACTATGAACCCTTACTTTTACTAATTCGGTTAATTCCGGACTTGTCCGTTTGAGAATGTAAAATGTATTAATTTAAAATACACAATTTTGCACTTTCAAGGAAACGATGAAGAGATTTAAACGATTTAGCAAAAGTGCAGAGTATGGAACCACACTTTTACTATTTCGGTCAACTCCGGACTCGTTAATTGAAACATCTGCTTTTTGATGATTTTGATGATTTTTGTGAGCTTCAGAGCCACCATGTTGGACCTTCGGGTCATATGCTGGGCGCCAAAATTATGATGACAGTACTTGGCAGGCTTCGGCCATATGTTGCACGTGCAGCTTAGGCTCGCCATATGATAGGATCGATCTACTTTTTATGTTGATTTTCTAGATTATCTTAACTGATTTCTAGATATTTGTTGTTTCTAATTATCTGCAGGTAATTAGATATTTGCTGATTTGAGTTCTAATTATCTTTGTTGATGATTAGATATTTGCTGATTTGAGTTCTAATTATCTTTGCTGATAATTAGATATTTGCTGATTTGAGTTCTAATTATCTTTGTTGATAAGTAGATATTTGCTGATTTGAGTTCTAATTATCTTTGTTGATAATTGGATATTTGCTGTTTTCTGATTATCGTTTTTGATAATTGGATAATTACTGTTTTCTGATTATCGTTTTGATAATTAGATATTTGTTGATTTGAGATTTTTGATTTTCGTTTTTAATAATTAGATATTTGAGTTTTCTGATTATCAATTTTGATAATTGTATATTTGTTGTTTTTTGATTATTGTTTTTGATAATTGGATATTTGTTGTTTTCTTATTTTCGTTTTAGGTAACCAGATATTTGCGGTTTTGCGATTTGTGATTTGTGTTTTCTAATTATCTTTGTTGATAATTAGATTTTGCTGTTTCTAATTATCGTATCGATAATTAGATATTGCTATTTTGTGATTTCTGTATTCTAATTATCTAATAGATAATTAAATATTGCTGATAATTGTATTTATTCAGTTTTGCTGTTTTCTGATTATTTATTAGATAATTAGATTTTGTAGAGGATTTGTGAATTTCTTCAATGAAATTAAAAGATTTCTTTGGTGTTTGTATTCTTGACCTTTATTTTTCAAGCTTAACCAGTTTATGTTAGAAAAATAATTGTTATTGACGACTTTAATTATGAAAATTGCGGGGACGCAATTTTTATAAGGAGGGGAGTCTGTAACAACCCGAGGTTTTGCATCAGTTAATTATCGTCATTAGACGATTAAAATTGTTAGCTAATTGATATTGGGAGTTTTAATCGGGTTGAAATTCTTTTAAAAAAAAGAATTGTTAAGGGTATGTGGGCTTTAAGTAAAATCTTGGCAACGTTTCTTATTATTTTTGGGCTGTGTTATTGAAGTGAATACCGTTCCTTTTCTTCCTTCATTCATTTTTTCGAAAACCCTAAACAAAGCAAACAAAAGAAATAATGGCGGACTGATCCTTTTGCTCTGTAAATTGTGGCTCGGTGCTTCTTCCTTGTTCGATCAAAATTAGGGCTTTGGCCTCGCATTCGCTCTTGTGAGATTCGCTAGTGCTTCGTCCTTGTGAAATTAGGGTTTTGATCTTTGGCTCCACTCGATTCCTTGATTACGCGGTGTTGATTTCATTCGTTCTTGTTGTCTTCGGCTAATTGGAATCGTGCTCTTCGAAACAAAGGCGAGTGATTTTCACTCACATCTTTAATTCAAGCTTAGTACTACGCTTCGGCATTTCGATTTTGTTTTGATGTTGATGATTTTCTGACTTGGTTCGATTTCTGAATAAGCACGATTTTGTGAAAATATTTTTAGATGAAAATTCATTTTTGACTCTGCATTTTCTTTAAGTAATGACTTCGGTCATTAACTGTTGCTTTGAATTCTCTGTTGGCTTTTGAAGCTTCTACCTGATGCTTTGTTCAAAACTGCTGTTACATTTGAATTCCTGTCATTTGTTGATTTCGGCAACTTGATGCTACTATGTGAATTTATGACTTGGTCGATTTACTTGGCCACCACGTTTTCGAAATGATTTTACTGATGTTGATTACGTTTGTGATTTTTAATATTACCATCTTCGACATCACTGAACTTCGGCACTTGGTGAAAACTGGTCATCCTTGTAGCATACTTGAATTTTTTTATGCAATTCCATGACTTTGCCGCTTAACTGTTGACATCGGTCTTGAATTTAATCTTGTCATTTACTTGAGTCAAATGTATTTGCTTGCATCCATATTGTCACTGTATCATGTTTGATATAGTTTGCATTTCAGTTGCATTTGTTGTCTTTATGTACATGTATACTTGTTGTTGTTGTGTATTTGTAGTTGAATTGAGATGTACTATTGCCTTTATTCTCGAGTCTGATATTTGCACTGTCCAGATTCATGTTACATTTGTACATTTCTTGAGTCAGATTCCTGTTCATTTAGGGCTGATCTCTGTAGCATTGGTCGAGTCTGATTTCAGATGCACATGAATATGCATATACACTTTTGACTTGCAATTTAACTACTGTTGCATTCATTTTTCACTTGTGTATTATCTGGCTCATATCGCATTGCTCTCTCTGTCAAACTTTTTATTAAAGTCAGCATATATGTGCATACACACATTTGTATGTGTGTATGCATATATTGATGAATTTGTACTGAGCTTGAGTTGTTTTGGAATGTGGTCTGTGCCTTTGTGCCTTCATGATATTTGCATGTCATTTGTGTCTTTGAGCCATTGTTCCAGTTCATCTGATTACAGTTTTATGGTTTGTTTATCTAGTGACATTTGTTCTTGCACCACTTGCATATCTATATAAACTTGCTGTACACATGCATACCTATGCTCAATTTGATTTGGTAACACTGACTTCGAGTTGCTTTGAGCATTTGTGTTATACTGTAACTCGTTGTACTGAGTTGCACCCTCTGTTGTATTGTGTCTGGTTCGGTCGTGTACCACTTGGGTCTGCACTTGCATTGTTTTAGACCTGTAGCATGCATGTTGTCATGTAGTTGCATAGTTGGTTCATCAATCGTGTCTACTGCATACACGTTCATCATGTAGTTCACTGTTGTGGTTCGTATCTGCAGTTTGTAGTTGCTGTGCACCGAGCATTGCTTCGAGACAGGTTGCAATGTGTATGCACATATGTATATAGATATGCATTAGCTTTGGGTTTCATGTACATTTATTTCTTGTTCCACTCGAGTCTTTCCCATTGTTGTTTCACTGTTTCACTTGATGCCATTCCTTTGGTGCAGTTTCATGTTGCCTCCTCTGTTTGCTTTCACCACTTTGCATTATGGCTTCTCTGACCAATCTAGGTTGGACATTTTGATTTTCCAGTTTATCATTTGCTGTTAATATTTGGAGTTGTGCTGATATCATATGCTGTAGTGGCAAGGCAGTGCACGTGAGCGTGTACTCCAGCCAAACAGTATTGACATTTTTAAGTGATAATTCAATTGGTTGAATTGTTTCATGTGTCCAATTCAATATTTTGAAATTGTATTTTGATATTGTTTAACTTGATCATTTTGTGATGTCTAATTATATACTAGATAATTAGATTATGCGTTTTCTAATTATCTATCGATAATTAGATTTTGTTGTCTATGCTGTTCACTGGCTTGGGTTTTGCTTTGGCCACTTGCTGTTAATTGTTGTTTAGGCAATTCTGTTGTTTTCTGAATTATATGCATTGATCATCCTTTTATTTATCTTTGTTGATGATTTGTATTTTCTAATTTGCTGTTTAATGTTGTTACGTGTTATATTTACCGTTATCCGATTTCCTTATTAAAGGATTGGATAAGTGAGATTCATTATGACTGTCGTCTTTTTGTTATTTAATTATTATTGCTTCCGTGCATTAATAACTAAGTTTTAATTAGACTGACCCGCATATTATTTTCTTTTGAATTAATACTCGGGTCAGACCGAGTTATTATAGGTTGATGAAATCTCCGTTTGGGTTGCTGTCTGAGCTGTGAAGTCTCTTCATATCTTTTGGAGTAGTCGTTGTCATTTTATAGGATGATATGTATTCATGTATATTATTTATAATAATGAACTTGTATATGTAACTTCCAGTGTCGACAGTTGTAGTTGTATCACATGTATTGTATCACATGTATTATAATTGACTTCAGTTATACATATGAGATTTGATATTATCCACGTTCTATGCTTAGCTTATCTGTGTTATTATTCTATATGTTGTCCTAAACTGTTATGAACCATCGTAGTTTGTTTTATATTGGAGTTGGATATGTCGATGGGAGTAAATAAACAAAGAGATGAAATATATATATATATATATATACACACACACACACAACTCCTATCGAGATAACCAATACTAGTGTAAGGCCTAACTACGGATGGCCGCTCCTATCCAGCCTTATTCTTTGTAATAAAAAACAGTATTTCCTTTTTAATACTCTTTGTTATTGTGAACATAGAGGTGGGGCGTCACAATAACTCTGCCAAGTCATTGCCCACAACAATCTAATAAATAATTTTGAAAAGTGTATGTTTTACTTTCACTCTTATTCTTTTCTTTATTAGATTAGAAGACTAAATTACTTTTCAACCATCGAGAATTCTTTTTTATTCAACAATAAGCATGACCATACTTATATTGTGGTTATTGTATTTTAATGCATAAACTCTTGTTTTAATAAGAGATGAGCTAATATAATGAGCACATCATTCTGGGAAATATAACCAAAAAACACCATTTTCTACTCTTGACTATAAATGGTTTGCTTGTAGTTTGCATGGTGGATAATGTATAAAGTATCCATCTAATAAATGATTCCAAAAAGAAATGCACAATACAAAAAAATATTCTTCTTCGGATTAAAGAAAAGTAATTGTAGAGTGGGTCCATATAAAAATAACGAGAACAAAAAAAGGTGGGGGTCTGTATAAAATCATTAAGCAGACAGGTTCATTGATTTGAATATTTTAGTTTTAGTGGAATTCGAAAGACAGATATTTCCTTCTTAAAAACAAATATACAATCTATGGTCTTGCAACTAGTTTGATGTCTCAATTACTAGATGTATGTAATACCAATAAAAACAAACTAAGCAATGGAAATAACACGAAAATCAAAAAAGCAACTAAAAACAAGAATTTAATATCTCAAAAACCATTAGTGAAATACAAACAGATTAAGCATATGTAATATCAAAGAACCATTAATATTTTATCACTGTATGAAGTAGAATAAATAAATCAATAGGACGTAATGGATCCCGTGATTCAAGTAGCTGCTGCACTTAATTTGGTTAGAACCACTTTATGAAAAGAAAAGAAAGAAAAGAATAAAAATGGTTGTCTTTTAACTTAATTCAGCGCGTTATAAAACCCTTATGATACCTCCACTACAATCAAAGTCGAAATTAGAGAAAGTTGTTAGTTAAATTATCAAAATTCTGGCTTTACTTTCCGCGTTGAACAAATAATTAAATTTTTAATCCACATGTCAAAAATTTGAAATAAAAGTGAAAAAGTTAGGTAGCCTAGTTCGGTAGTTAGTCATGAACTGCATAACTTCGACTCCATGGTTTACAAAATCAGCAACCAGAAGCACAAATTTTATCTCAAAATATTCAGCAACGATCCGAAAACAAATAGAACACTTTACAAGTATAATCTATATTAGAGAGACAAAACACAAGAATAATTGCAACGAAGATTAATTATTAGGCAAACAGTTTATTAACAATTATGTATTAAGAAATCATAGTATCTCAAAAACCATTAGTGAAATACAAACAAAGTAAATATTAACAAAAATCCTACTCAATGCCATTTCAACTCAATTCATACCTGACGCTATAACATATATTTCTAACAAAACTTCAGATCGTGCACAAACTTTGTAATCCAAAAAAATACTTATATTGAAGGTTTTGCATTGTAATCCAAACCATACCTATTCGCTCTTCACCGATTTCGACCTCCAAATTCCACCAATTTGTCGATGTCGCCTTGGAATTTGTTCGCAAGCCTTTTGGTTGGATTGGACTACGATTTGGAGAGAAGTCTATGACAAACTGGAGGGAAATCGATTGGGACAAAATGAAGATTCGTTTTCCCAAGATTTCCTTCGCCCTATATTTCGTAGGGAGAGCGATTTAATTTTTTGATGAAGTTTCACAAACAAAACTGCTAAGCGGCTATTTAACTATGCCGCTATTTAATTGTTCGTAACCCTTTTTTTAACAAACTCATATATTGAAAAATACTTATGACTATAAAAAATAGTTAAAGTAAAAACTTTAATAAATATATAGCCTATTAAATAAAATTACTATGGTGACACTGAACAAAAATGCTAAAGTTATTATGTAAACACGTGTTTAACATAAATAATTTTTCAATTTTGATTTTTTTTCTATAATATGTTAATTTTAACGAGATTAATTGTTACAACGTTCTCTTTGTATTTTATTTTGAAAAGCTTTATATATAATTATGTACTAATAACTGGAAAGTAAAACCATGTCTATTAAAATACAAGTCGAACCTCTTATGACATCTAGAACAATCAAAGATAGTGATAATCGGTTAAGGGCCGTCAAAAATTGGTGTTTATTACAACTGGTAAACTATAAATATAGTAAAATACAATGTTACAACTAGCAAAAAAAGGTTGTAATAGCTAACATCTATTGCAACAGATAAAAGAAAGTAGTTGTAATAAGTATCTAGTACAATGGGCGGGCGGGGATGAAAACCAGTTGTGAGTGTCGTGTATGAACTTTGAGTGTCGACATTTGTTAGTGTTTGTGGGCTTAACGTTAACCTCATTTTTTTGGATAAAGTTAACATTTGTCCTAAATAATTGTCACTTATTAATTATTAATTAATTAACAACATAATGAAACTATTAATTAAAGAAAAATTTGTGACTAATGAAAATAATCGTGAAAATTAATTATTAATCATAATTATTAATTAATAAAAAATAATTATTAGATGTTACTTCATATTTATTAATTATAATTTAATGTTAATTATTAACTGTTAATATTTAATATGTATATATTATTAATTTTTAATTTTAGCACATTGTAAAATTGGAACCTATTACAACGGGCAGTATAAGCATTGTAAAATTGGCACCTCTTACAAAAGGCATTTTGTGACCATTGTAAAATTGGTATCTATAACAACGGGCATTTTATGAAAGTTGTAAAATTGGCATCTATTACAACGGGCATGTAAGGACCATTGTAATAGCATTCTATTACAACGGGCAGTCATAGCACGTTGTAAAATGGACGTTGTATAGGGCATCTATTACAACGGTCCTGAATCGACCGTTGTAATAGCTATCTATTACAATGGGCAGCAAATGCTCACTGTAAAAAGGGTGTTGTAATAGTGTATTTTTGTTACAATGGGCCCTAATTTCATTGTCGATAAACCGCATGATAAACCACATGATAACTGGGGAGAGAAGTGCCTAATTTCGTAGTCGATCTATTACAACGGGCATTAGCTGAATGTTGTAAAATATACTTGCATCACAACAGGCAGAAGTTGATCGTTGTAATATCTGTCTATTACAACGGGAAAATAATGCAAGTTGTAAGAAGGGCGTTGGACAGAGCATCTATTACAGTGGCCGTTTTAACGGTCCTAAAACGGCCATTGTAATAGCCGTCTATTACAACGGGCAGAAATTGCCTGTTGTAAAAAGGACGTTGTAATTGGGTATTTTTGTTGTAGTGTACGATGATGATTTGTTCACATTATTATTACTTTCTCTTTTCTTGTATATGTGATATTATATTTTGTTCATGCACAGTGAGATATACAGTAGGTTATATATTGTGTTTGTTTATTTCAACTCCGATGATCGTCCTATATCATCCTGGCATGACTGCAGCATACTATTTATAGATTATTGGTGCCAGTGATATAAAGCGGCCATCACAAAGGGTATACATATTAACATATCAGAATAAAAGTCAAAGTCTCATCTCAGAAGATTTCATTACAATGCTCAAAATTTTCAAAAAGATTCAACTCTAAGAATTATCTCAAGTTTTGAGTACCACAAGCCCTCTTAGGAAGTTTGTCGCAATGATCAAACATTTTATTTTGCAAAATCATTTTCAAAAGTCATGCCAAGTGTAGAATATTGAACATTCATGTCAAAGATGCCCCTAAAATGTCCCATTAAATATATTCATATCATGAATAAATATGGAGATAAAAACGAAAGAAATCCTTAGAAAAGAAAATTCATATTACTTCAGATTATTCAACTTTTTCCAATAACAAAATTTCTAATAAGGAAAAACATGTTTTTTGGTTTTTTAAAATAAGCGGAAGCAAAATAAAAAATGCAATCTTTTCACATGTGCATGAAAAAATGCAATATCAGTCAATTTGTAAGACATATGATGTATTAAAAGTATCGAATTGGATATATCATAGAAATTAGAAGTCATACCGGATATTATGATAAGAAAGAACAAATTACTTTATTATGATACCACTTGTTTTGTGGACTACCTATAGTGTTTAACAATGATATCTCAAAAATAACTTGTTATTGCTGAGGTGCTAATGGCGATGATTAACGGCACCTAAGTCAACGGTTTCATATTCGATCTCTTGAACCCTCATCATCAATGTCAAGCATGAAAAATAAGTATAATCAAACTAACTTAGTGTATACTACACAATGCAAATCGTTTCAGCTCCAATATTTTCATTTCTGAGAAAAAACATCGATGTCAAAAATGAAACATTAAAGAAGACAAAATAACAATCTCACACATATGTTTTGTTGTTCATCATTCAAAAGGAAATAAACATAGCTGTAGGATCGATCTCACCCTAGAGGGGTGAATAGGGTAATACTATTAATTATAAAAATTTATCACGGAAGTTTATATAAAATAATCTCAACACAGATATATCTAAATTACAGCAGCACAGATAATAGCAAAATAATAAATACAGAAATAGAGTGACATAGGATTTACCCAGCTTTGGCAAAACCCTGCCTACGTGCTGCCCCTAAGGTTTCTACTAGAAATTAAGCAGTCAGACGCTTACACACGTAAACTCACGACACCCGCTATCGACTAGCCTTAACTCTACGCTCAAAACCCTACCACAACTCAGTCACCGAGTTGCGAGTTCTCGAACTACACCACCATAGTTCGTCCCCTAGTCACACGACTAGAAATTACCATTGTATAAAAAGTACAATACAAATTTAAAATCAAATTAAACACAAATCCCTGATTGAATATTAAGCCAAAATATAACTTATAGAAGTCGGCCCAAACTTTTATTAAGTGAAAATATTATCCCTGTATTCTTTTATTGGCCTGCTTCCTTGTATCCTTTTCCTTTGTCGTTCGTTCCTTTGTGTGAAATTAGGGCTTATGAAAATTGAAGGCGTCGCTTGAATTCTAAAGCATCGGTTCCTCTCTTCTCTCCGTCGATAACTTTCGGCTACTTCAATTTGATCGAGTTCGAATTAAAATTGGTATGTTATTTTCCTTTTTGCTAATCTGGTTGATTGCTTGAACTCGATCGATGATTCGAGTTATTGGTTTATTGTTCTTAATTTTTCTCGAACTCGAATGGTTAATTTGCCGATGACGTTTATCATTTATATAGGGTTCGAACCCCTATATTTTCGTTCGTATACATTTATTTGAATTCATCAATTGATTTATCACGACTATTGTTTCATTTCGATGCGGGTGATGATTTTTGACTTTGTCACTTCGTATAATTTCGTTTCTTTATTCTCACAGCTTTGGTTTTGAACTATTCGAACTCCTTGGTCATTACAGCTCTGACTTTAAACAGTTCGATCTCGTTCTCGTTGACTTCTTCTTTGACTTGATGATGTTGATTTTCTTGACTTCGGCACTTTCACTGTTCAATTTGAATTTATGTTTACTTCGGCTTGTACCTTATTTAATTGCGTCTTTGACTTTGTTATACTCTGCATGTACTTTCTGATGTTGTCACTGCATACATGTATACTTGTTCGATTTTAGCTTGACATGGTTGTTGGCATTTCCCGACTTCCGACATTTTCTCACTGCTGCACATTATAGTATGTCATCACATTATTGATTTTGTGAGAATTAGACTTTATTATTATTGAAATTCCCTGCTTGATTTTATCTCGGCCGTAAGTATATATACTCTGCATTTTCACTGCCGTGTGCTTCAATCTGTAGCTTGGTTCTCTGGTCTCTACGGCATATATATATATATATATATATATATTACTTTTTGTTCATAATTTGAAGTCTAATCTGGTATACATTGAGTTTGATTAAGTTGTTTTGTTGAGATCTTGTCCACTTTTCACTACATATATATCAATACATGTATTCTATGTACTTCATGCTTTTGTTCTCGAGTCATCGTGTATACTTAGTTCTTGTGACGCTGGCTTCATCATGATTTTGTAGTTTGTCTGCACTTTGATGTGCATGTGCTGGTTGTGTTCATCATTTGTATAGTTGAATATGTACTTGATTACTGGTCTGTTAGCACTGCTCATTTGAGCTGTTGTGTACTGATTTTCTTCACCTCATTGTATATGGGTTTTGAGTAATGTCTATATATGTGTACATGTGTCACTGTGCGTTTGAGTCTGGTTCATGTAGTCTTGGTCGAGTCCGAGTTCAGATGCACTTGCATATGCATATACATATGTATGTGTTATAGTTTGTTATTTGATGTTGTGTTGCATTGAGCTCATGTGCTCTTCACTTTTGTATAGTCTGCACTTGCATTATCTCTGATCTTTTGGCACATAGTCCCAATTTCTATTTGGTTTGTATCAAGTCAATTGTGTTCCTTGATTTAATTCTTGCCTCTGGCTTCATGTGTACACTTTCAGTTACCAGTTGAGCTCTGGTAGTAGTTGAGTCTTTTTTCACTTCAGTTGAGTAAGTTCACCATATGTGTACTTGTGTTTGTATTAATGTTGAGGCCGTTGTACATGTAATCTTTGCTTGCATATATGTGTCAGTTGAAATGTTGGGTCTGTGGTTCAGTTAGCTAGCTGAGTTATGTTGATTTTGAACTTCATCATATTGTTGTTAATTGATGTTCTGGCCTATCTTTCTTGTTTTTGGTATGGTGCCATTTATTGCAATGAGCTCTGGTGCAGTTTGGTTTGATATTGAATTATGGTTCATATGTATATGTGTTATTTTGCTGCATGGTCCATTCCATTTGATATAAGCATTTCTTGTTTTTAGCTTGTTGTGACTAGACTTGATTTTGTTACATGTATCATTTGCTTGACCCTTGTATATGTGACTTGCTTGTAATTTTCACTTGTTCGATCAGCTTGCTGTTCCACAAGCATGAGCTAGTTGAGTCTGCTTGGGGCTTTTGTTGTATGCTCATGTCTTATGTCACTTTATGGTTCTGTACATATTGTGCTTGTATTTTTCGACTACACCTGTGTTGAATCTAGCTTATAGCTCGGGTTTGACCTTGTGCTTGTTTCGTGACTTTATTTTTAATGCACCTAAGTTGAACCCGACTTTTCATTTGGGTTTGACCTATGCTCACCTGTCCCTGTAATTTCATCAAGTGTATATATCGGTGTGCACAACCTTGTGGCATGTACAGTGACACACTGTGCATGTCACAAGCTGTTTGTGTATGATGAATTCAAATTTAAATGATGATGAACAACCCAAATAGCTGAGGAAAATATTATTTTCAAAATCACATTTTATTTTACATCGCAAAAATATTTCCTTCTAAATTTTACCGCGTCGGTATTTTTTTTGCAGATTGCTCAGATGCTGGATTCAATTTGGAATAACGTTGAAGATAAATATGAGCGAATGACCAATATGTATTGAGGTGTATTTGTAAATTAGAAATTATGATGTAATCGAAATTCTATTGTCATTGAATTTTATATATATAGTGAGAGTTCAACTTTGTACTATTCAAAATTGTAATAAATATTTGTTTGAATAAAATATATGTTTGAATTTAAATACTGTGTTATTTATTTTATTCAACAAATATTTATTTAATTATGTGAAAAATAAAATAGTTCATTAATAAATACATTAAATGAATATATATATATATATATATATATGTTTATTATCATCAAACAAAAATCATATACTCGCATATTCAACAATCTCCCCCTTTTGATGACAACAAACATATATTTAAGATTTTGAATTTGTTAAATGTATTTGATCATTCAATTTTCTCCCCCTATTTGAATGCTTCCTCTCCAAACAAAGCTCCCCCTTCATATATGCATGTAATTAAAAATATGCAAATAAGCCTAGATATAAATAGAAAATATTTTACCTTTATTTGATTTTATTTAACAAAATCTTAACTTTTCTCTCCCCCTTTTGTTATCAGCAAAAGAATAATAGTGTTAGAAAAATAGAGATAAAGTGATAGACATTAATACAACATTAAAACTCAATTGAATATAAGTATTGAATTTTAATAAAATAATCAAACAAAAATCATAAATACTCTGTTAGGCGCATATTCCACTTTAGAACGATAGGAATAATGTCATCATATAAAACCATATATTTGTGTCTATTTGTGATATATTTATATCAGGAATTTGAATATATACTAACCATGCATAACCGTTAGGACTTTTAAATGAGATTGGTAGTGTTCCAAAAAAAATTTAAAATGAATTCAAGTATCTTCTAACCACGCATAACCGTGAGGACTTTTAAATGGGATTAGAATCAACTTGTCTATTAAATAAACCAATTAGATATGCATTCCATACATGCATAACCGTGAGGACTTTCAAATGAGTATGGAAGCACATTATCAAAATTCCAAGTAATTCACCATGCATAACCGTGAGGACTTTTAAACGAGAGTAAATACTTTGGATTTTTTAAAAATAGAAAAATGGAAAATGAATGATTTCCTATTTAAAGTACCACATATTGACGAAATATATTGAATATTGATGAGTGACGGTCGTTAGAAATATGACGGAAATAGAGATGTTTTTGGAATATTTACCAACAAAAAGTTTTTATAACACTTGTTCAAATTTCTCAAGAAATTTACTAAATATACCGTCTCAAGTTATAATATATGATTAATATCAACACTGATCACTTTTTTAACCACTATTTATCTTTCGATAATTAGTAGGGAGTCAGAATAGTCAATGTAATCATTTAAAATCAAATCCAAAAATAATTGTAAAATCAAATTTTCTATGATGACTAATCTGAAACAAGGTCAAAAATTATTTTCTAGAAGGGGTTTTATAAGAAAAATGCCTGCTTTTTCCAAAATTATTTAAAGTGAAAACTATGCAGATATTTTCTTTGAAAAAACGATGCAGTTACTACATGTCTCATTATAAATCACATTCCACTAGTAATTTTTCTATCAACTAGATTGCCATTGTAATCTGCATCTGAATTTCTTTTAACTCAAAATTATTATTAGTTGAATTTGATAGACTAGACCGCGAAGTGTGCACCAAAATATCTTAAAATCATTTTTAATTGTTTTTAAATAAATTCCTCTTGAATTTGAATTTAAAGCTGTGCCAAACAATCAAATCAGTGAATATAGTGTCAAATCTAGAAGTCGTATGACAAACAAATATATTTACGTACACCGAGAGTAATATTCAGTCAATAAGGTACCATCATTAGTCTAAACAAATGTATATATGAAGTAGTTCAAAGACTCTAGAGGTTCATGTAGTGTTCTCGGTATGAAAAGTATATTTGGCAAACAATTTTGAAAAAATCAGAATCAAAATCAACATTCATTTCGTTTTCAAACAACTGGCTGAATTAAATTCAAATTATGGTGCAGATTATCACATTTGATAAGATAAATATACCACTACCTGTTTTACCTTTAAGATAATATTTCGTTGTTATCCATTGTGATTCTGTCACCTTTGTACTGGGCGAAGGAACTTTGCTTTATTGCCTGTTGTGTTTCTGGAATAGCCAGAATCTAGATAACACTGTTGTTGTTCCTTAGCCTGTCACCACACCTACGCGGTAAAAGATTTTTGTGACCTATTTGTTTTTATAGGTCCATGGTTATTGGTGGAAAAATATTTTGAAAAATATGTTTATGAAGACCCAAAACTATTTACATATGTTCCTTTCGGCATCCAAATTTGTTTAACTTTGCGGGATTTTATATTGGTACCTTTTAGAACCCAAATTGGTATAGTTTTCACGTGTTTTGGTCTATACCAACAATTATCTTGATTATGCCCAAATTTTCTACAAATTGTGCACATTGGATTGACATGATTAATTTCATTTCTAACATTTTCAGATTGATTATGTCCAAGTCCTTGTCTAACTGTATTAACAGTTTGTTTTCCTAATTGCATATTCAACGATCTTTAACTTTTGGAAAATTTTCCTAAAGTCGTTGACAGTTGTTGGACTTGTGTTTTGAGTGATTCACTTTCGTTTAATAATTGTGTGCGCTTTTTAATAGAATTTTCTCTTCTTGTATTTTCACTTTCTTTCAAAATCAGAATTTCATTTTCAAGCGATCTAATTTTGATTTCTGATTTTTTAATCTCTTCTTCGAATGTTGGACACTTATCACACTTAGGGATCCTACTTTGATAGTTTTTAACTAATTGGTCAAGTTGTTTATCTAAATCTATCAAAGTATCTTTTTGTGATTCAAGTTTGGCATACTTCTCCATAAGTCATTCAAAACAGCCATTTACTTCGTGGAAATATATAAGTAATTCTGAGTGAGTGAGTTTTGATACCTCGCTTGGCTCATCATCATCGCTATGAGTTATATCACCTTGAAGACACATATCAGCTTTCTCACTCTCACTGCTAGTGCTTTTATTATTATTATCATCACTTGTATTCCACGTGGCTGCAGAATTTCTCCTTTATGATTTCTTTTCTAGGATGTGTCAATTTTTAGGACAATTGGGCTTGATGTGTCCGGGTTTGTTGCACTTATGATAGATGATTTCTTGTTGTTTTGGGTAATCTAGAACTTTGATTATTTTGATTTTGATTTTTTGATTTAGAGCAGGATTTTCGTATTTGCGTTTCCAGTTTTTGAATCTCTTTATTACCATTGCCAGCTCTGCTGCTCCATCGTCGTCATCGTCGTCATCACTTTCAGTTGTTCCTTTGAGAGCTATTGATTTCTTTCGAGTATCTCCTCCTTCATGCTCTTCCTTGAATTTCATTTCTGTCTCATAAATGGTGAGATTTTCGATGAGTTCTTCAACTTTGATTTGTTTTAAATCTTTCGATTCTTGAATGGCAGTCACTTTTGCTTCAAAACTTCGTGGAAGGACTCTGAGGATTTTTTGGACTATTTCCAATTCCGTGTAGGATTTTCCGAGAGGTTTTGATTTGTATACGATGTTGGAAAGTCGTCCATGCATCTCTTTAACATTTTCTTCCTTGGCTATTGTAAAATTCTCGTATTCGCTACTCAGCATTGCAAGGTGAGATTCCTTGACTTGAGATGTTCCTTCGTGAGTCACTTCCAGTGTGTGCCATATTTCCTGTGCAGTTAGACAATGTGAGACACGATTAAATTCAAATTAATCTAATGAACAAATAATCGAATTCAAAGCTTTGGCATTAGCATTATGTAACTTATTTTCTAGATCTGTCCATTGATCAAATGGTTTCTCAATTTCTTTATTATTTACAACTATAGTAGGTGCTGCATAACCTGTCTCAACTATATTCCAAGCATAAATGGTTTTTAGAAAAAATATCATTCTATTTTTCCAGTAGGCGTTTTCATCATTGAACATTGGTGGTCTAACTATGGACTGACCCTCGGCAAATGCATTATTAAAAGAAGCCTTTTCAAAATTTTAAATTTTTTAAAACAAAAAAGGTTTTTGAATTTTTAAAACAAAAATGGCTTTTGTATGTAGCTCTGATACCACTTGTAGGATCAATTTCACCCTAGAGGGGGATGAATAGGGTGATACTATTAATTATAAAAATTTATTGCACAAGTTTATATAAAATGATCTCAATACAGATATATCTGAATTATAGCAGCATAAATAATAGCCGAATAATAAATACAGAAATCAAAACGACATAGAATATACCCAGCTTCGGCAAAACCCTGCCTACGTGCTGCCCCAAGGTTTCTACTAGAAATTAAGCAGTCGAACGCTTACACATGTAAACTCGCGACACCCTCTATCGACTAAACTTAACTCTACGCTCAAAACCCTGCCACAACTCAGCCACTATGTTGCAAATTCTCGAACAACACCACCGTAGTTCGTCACCTGGTCAAACGACTGGAAATTACAATTATTTAAAAAGGAAAATACAAATTTAAAATCAAATTAAACACAAACCCTAATTAAATATTAAGCCCAAATATAACTTATAGAAGTCAGCTAAAACTTTTGTTAAGTGAAAATATTATCCCTTTATTCTTTTATCGGCTCGCTTCCTTGTATCCTTTTCCTTTATCGTTTGTTCCTCTGTGCGAAATTAGGGCTTGTGAAAATTGAAGGCGCCGCTTGAATTCTGAAGCTTCGATTCATCTCTTCTCTTTGTCCATCGCTTTCGGCTACTTCAATTCGATTGAGTTCGAATTAAAATTGTTATGTTATTTTCCTTTTTGTTTTTAGGTTGTTTGCTTAAACTCGATCGATGATTCTAGTTATTGGTTTATAGTTCTCAGTTTTTCTTGAACTCGAATGGTTAATTTGCCGATGATATTCATCGTCTATATAAGGTATGAACCCCTATATTTTCGTTCGTATACATTTGTTTGAATTCATCAATTGATTTATCACGGCCATTGATTTTCGTTTTAATGCTGGTGATGATTTCTGACTTTGTCACTTCGTATAATTTCATTGCTTTATTCTTTGGTTTTGAACTGTTCGAACTTCTTGGTCATTACGACTCTGACTTTAAACTGTTCGATCTCGTTCTTGTTGACTTCTGCTTTGACTTGATGATGTTGATTTTCTTGACTTCGGCACTGTCACTGTTCAATTTGAATTTATGTTTACTTCGGCTTGTACCTTATTTACTTGCGTCTTTGACTTTGTTATACTCTACATGTACTCTCTGATGTTGTCACTGCATACATGTATACTTGTTTGATTTTAGCCTTGACATGGTTGTTGACATTTCCCGACTTCCATCATTTTCTCACTGCTGCACATTATAGTCTGTCATCATATTATTGATTTTGTGAGAATTTGACTTTATTATTATTGAAATTCCCTGCTTGATTTTGTCTCGGCCTTAAGTATATGTACTCTGCATTTTCACTGCCATGTGCTTCAATCTATAGCTTGGTTCTGTGGTCTCTACGGCATATATATGTTACTTTTTGTTCATAATTTGAAGTCTAATCTGTTATACATTGAGTTTGATTAATTTGTTTTGTTGAGCTCTTGTCCATTTTTCACTACATATATATATCAATACGTGTATTCTATGTACTTCATGCTTTTGTTCTCGAGTCATCGTGTATACTTAGTTCTTGTGACGCTGGCTTCATCATGATTTTGTGGTTTATATGCACTTTGATGTGCATGTGCTGGTTGTGGTCATCATTTTATGGTTGAATCTATACTTGATTATTGGTCTGTTAGCACTGCTCATTTGAGATGTTGTGTACTGATTATCTTCACCTCATTGTATACTGGTTTCGAGTAATGTCCATATATGTGTACATGTGTCACTGTGTGTTTGAGTCAGGTTCATGTAGTCTTGGTCGAGTCTGAGTTCAGATGCACTTGAATATGCATACACATATGTCTATGTTATAGTTTGTTATTTGATGTTGTGTTGCATTGCGCTCATATGGTCTTCACTTTTTGTATAGTCTTCATTTGCATTGTCTCCGATTTTTTGGCATACGGTCTTCATTTCTATTTGGTTTGTATTAAGTTAGTTGTGTTCCTTGATTTAATTCTTGCCTCTGGCTTCATGTGTACACTTTCAGTTACCAGTTGAGCTCTTTTAGTAGTTGAGTCTTGTTTCACTTCAGTTGTGTAAGTTCACCATATGTTTACTTGTGTTTGTATTAATGTTGAGGCTGCTGCACATGTAATCTTCGCTTGCATATATGTGTTAGTTGAAATGTTGGGTCTTTGGTTTAGTTAGCTAGCCAAGTTATGTTGATTTGGAACTTCATCATATTGTTGTTAATTGATGTTCTGGCCTATCTTTGTTGTTTCTGGTATGGTGTCATTCATTGCAATGAGCTCTGGTGCAGTTTGGTTTGATATTGAATTATGGTTCATATGTATATGTGTTATTTTGCTGCGTGGTTCATTCCATTTGATCTGAGCATTTCTAGTTTGTAGCTTGTTGTTACCAAACTTGAGTTTTGTACATGTATCATTTGCTTGTCCCTTGTATACGTGACTTGTTTGTATTGTTAACTTGTTCCATCACTTTGTTGTTCCACTAGCATGAGCTAGTTGAGTCTGCCTGCAGCTTTTGTTGTATGCTCAAGTCTTGTGTCACTTAATGGTTTTGTACATATTGTGCTTGTATTTTTGGACTACACCTGTGTTGAATCCAGCTTTTAGCTCGGGTTTGAGCTTGTGCTCGTGTCGTGACTTTATTTGTATTGCACCTGAGTTGAACCCGGCTTTTCATTTGGGTTTGACCTGTGTTCACCTGTCCCTGTAATTTCATCAAGTGTATATATCGGTGTGCACGGCCTTATGGCATGTACAGTGATACATTGTGCATTTCACAAGTTGTTCGTGTATGATGAATTCAAATTTAAATGATGACGAACAACCCAAATAATTGAGGCAAATAATATTTTTAAAATTACATTTTATTTTACACCCAAAAATATTTCCTTTTCAATTTTACCGCGTCAGTATTTATTTTTGTAGATTGCTCAGGTGGTGGGTTCAATCTGGAATAAAGTTGAAGATAAATACGAGTGAATAAGCGATATGTAGTGAGGTGTATTTGTAAATTAGAAATTGTGATGTTATCGATATTGTATTGTCATTGAATTTGTATATATATAGTGAGAGTTCAACTTTGTACTATTCAAAATTGTAATAAATATTTGTTTGAATAAAATATCTATTTGAATTTAAATACTGTGTTATATATTTTATTCAGCAAATATTTATTTAATTATTTGAAAAATAAAATAGTTCGTTAACAAATACATTTAAATGTATATATATATATATGTTTATTATCATCATTACTCTCATATTCAACAATAGCATCATCTCATGTAGAAGTATATCATAAACATGTGTGCGGAAAAAAATATTATCAAACATCGACCATCGCTGTTTAAAAAAAATGCTTTGAAACCACTATTTAAAAATATTAAGTCTACAATTCCATCTAGCACAAAGCATAAAAGATAACATTATTCAATATTTCCAATCAACAAAACTATTTTCAAGTTAAAATGATAAATATATCAAAAGTTATGTCCAAAATATTACATCTTTTTTGAACAATTCAAAAGCACTTTTTAAGGGTGTGCTGATTGGATTGCTATTTTTCAAGATTTTATGAGATGTATTGGCAAAAACTAAAAAAATATGA
Source organism: Allium cepa (assembly GCA_030765085.1). Lineage (NCBI taxonomy): Eukaryota > Viridiplantae > Streptophyta > Magnoliopsida > Asparagales > Amaryllidaceae > Allium > Allium cepa. The sequence continues at coordinate 456,175,620 of CM060942.1, forward strand.
AAATTGTAGTGTTATTGTTAATTTTCTTAACATCAAGAATTTCCAAAATCAAAATTGCACTATTTAAGTTATGATCAATCAACTGTTGTAGTGCTAAAATAATTCTGAACTGATTTATAAGCATAGTTTTGATATGAAAGAATTTTCTCAAGGAATTACGAAATGAATCTCCTAAACCTTAAAGAATGAAAATTGTAGCATTTTCCATAAGGTTTTTAAAAAAAATTATACTGGTATAAATCAGAATATTAGAGCAAAAGTTATGGTCAAAATACTACAGCTGTGTTAGAAAGTTATGTAACATGTTTCAAACAATGTACTGAATCATTTGCATTTTTTGAAGACTTATGCTCTTAATTTGGAAAATGTCGAAATGAAAATTAGAGTTTACTATTTATTTTACAAATCATTTTGAATTTTGAAAATATAATTTTTAGAGCTTGAGATATGAATATTTTGCTACAGTAGTGTTTGACAATCAGAATTCAAAATAAGGAGAGAAAATTCGAAAGTAGGGTTTAGAGATCATATTTTCGCTTACCTTTGAAGTTCCATCCGTATTCACCAATTTTTTTTCCAAAATGCATGGATGTCCACTTCTTTTTCATAGGCTAAGAAACATTGTACTTTTCACTCACCAAATGTGTCGTACAACTCAAAACCTGCTTTTATCGTAGTTGCTCCTTAGCCCATCTTCATGAATACACGTTAGAAGGAGTGAGTGGACTATAAAAAGGCATAGGACCACATTTATTTATATTTGAAAACTTTAGTAATCAAATTTTTTTGTATGCAAAACCATTAATATTGTTATCTTTACCATTTGGAGTTTGACTCGTTTATTTATGTTCCCACTTCGACAAATGTTATAATCATGTCCAGTATTTCGACACCTTACACATTTGAGAAACTCACTTCTTCCCCGAGTGGTGTCACTAGTCATTTATTATAAACCAAAACCTTTTCAAATCCAAGTATTATTCTGTTATTCATAAAGAGTTGATTTCTTAATAACATGTTAAGCGATCTTTCTTGAGTGGAAATTTTTCAATGGATTTCAAAAGATCATTCTCATTTATTAGCTTAGTACATTGAAAAATAGTGTACTACCATTTGGAAATCACTTCCTTTAAGACCGTATTTTTGTTTTCTAGCTCTTTTATTTTGGTCTTAATTTCAAGCATCTCAATTTCAAAAGCTGGTGTTTTGCAGATTCAAGTTTTTCAAAATCCTATTCAGTCTCGTTTTCAAATAGTGATTTGTTCTCATAATTTAGTTTTTCCATTTTTCAAAATCATGTTTTTGCTTTCAAAGGTTTAAAAAAAAAAAAAATCTCAATCCATTCTTTTTTGAAATTCACGCTTATTCCATATTTGGAATTTCCAAAATTTTCAAATTTCTCTAGCGCTCTTTGTCAAATGTTATTTTCGCAAATCAACTAAATTTTGATTTCCTTTAATGTCAAATTTTAATTTTCAAGTTTTAAAAACTTTCTTTGAAGCAAAAAAACCTTTTATGAATGTCAATTTTTTTTTGCAATTGAAGTTTTGAATTTTCTTAATGTGTTCAAGTATCATTTCCAATTCATTATTTTTAGATGCAAATCAAACTTTTCAGATTTCAATTTGATAATTTTCATTTGAAGCTATCAATAGTTCCATTTAACTCATGATGTATGAGAAGAAAATCTTTAAATGAAATTAAAAACCCGCTTCTAAAATATTGTATCTGATATTCTATCAAAATTTCAACTCCCTTAGGTGTCATATGATGAGTTTTCGCTCTTAAACCTATTAACTAATTTTGTAGATAAATCAAATAGATCATCCATAAGCATATATTCATCAATCATTGACATCATAGCATAATAAAACACATAAGATGACAAGCACCTTTGTTCAAGTGGTTAATTGATTCAGCTTTGGTGCAGGATGTCATAAGTTCGAAACTTGCTTTCGAACGTTTATTTGACATGGGATATGTTGTCCCCATGATTTGTTCTATATAAAGTACCAGTTCAAAAAAAAAAAACACATAAGATTCGGGTTGAATCATAAAATCGAAAATGAACAAGCATGCTTGAGATGGTTAATCATTATTCACCTTGATTAAATAATAAGACTTGAGATTTGAGTGTTAATTTGGTTTCTTAAGCTTTCTCTTTGATATTCTAGCCTTTTCTCTTCTTATATCTCATGTTGATGTTCAGCCTTCTTTATTCTTTAGTTATTTTGAATGAATATGAGGGAAGAAATGAGAATGGAAATGTATATGTTAAGAAAATGTGGCCTTTTCCTATTTTGCCCTTCTCATAAATCCTCTTTCTTATTTAAGTTATAACCAACCCTACTAACTTGTTAATTAAGAGATGACCTATTATAATAAATATCAATCTCATTATTCTTTTACATTGTTTAATTAAATTTACCTAATTAAACGTCCAGAATAATTTTAATCAAATTAAGGGTGTTACAATGTAGTGGAATATTATACGAATATGAAGTTAAGTTTTAAAAGTGTTGATAAACATAAGTTGTGTTTTATAAGATGTTAATAAAATCAAGAAAATCTTTATGAAATGTTTTCACAAATAAATGAGAATTAAAGATAATTGATTAGCTAAGAAACAATGGAATAAATGTAAGTTATATGTGGATCATTTTATTTGCAAAACAATTCTTGATCCAAATTCGAGTACATGACCTCGACGTGATTTGCACCTATCTGAACAAGGATTGTCACTTGATTCTTGATAGTGAACGCTAGATATAGATTTTTGATAAGTTTCCATAGTTTTCTATCACAGTATTTGAAGAACAGGGGATTCCAGTTAAGGAACCTAATCAAATTCGTAGTAAGGAAGTCAAGTAAGCAATGCTAGTTCGGAACTAATATTTGTGTGATAGGGTGAGTGACTAGATTGGGTATTGTGTACGAATGACATATATAGATCGTATACACCAGTTTTGAAAACTATCATTATCGACTAGGCGAGACTGGGATCAGATATATTATTCGAAAACCACTTTGAATCGGTATTAGCTTTCGAATTTGAGACAATCTGAAGTTGATCAAAGACGGAATTCTTTGAAGTGCAAGTGGTACTTGCTATTAATCCTGCTTTGTCATATAATATGATAGAAAACTTCATAATCATATCAAATATCCATATCAAGTGTTTACCATCAAGATTCGAGTGAGAAATTCTTGTTCGGATTGGTGTAAATTACCTCGACATCGCGCACTCGGATCTAGATCATAAATTGTTATGTGAGTAAAATAATCTATGTACAACTTGCTTACTTATTCCATTGGTTTTTTAACTTTACCGGTTACCTTTCATTTTAGTTCATCGTTGTTTTCTCAAAGATCACTTCCTATTTACTACTGGAATTCATATATGGACAATTTCATAAAACCATTATTTAAGTTTATAAACATCTTGTAAAACACAATTTATGTTTATTAATCACTTTAAAACTTAAGTTTATATTCCAGTAACACTCTTCTTCATCCTAAGAGTATATATACACACAATACCAAATTTGTTTTACTTAACCGAGATGTCTAATGAATTTAAAACTTGTTCAACTTACCATCTCCTCAAATTTATAAATTACAAAAATTTACTATTTTATATTTTCACAAAAACATTTACTTCAAATTCTCAATTAATTTGGCAATTTTCCATTATCCAAAATGACCGAAAATTCCATTTGATTTTGAAAAATGGAAATTTCTGCGTAACATATTATGACCAGATGTCACACCAAACTTCCCTAATGCACATGATACATGTGTTCGTATAATAACTTAACCGAAAGCACCAGAATTAAACACTTGGTTTTATTTCAAGACATTTTGAAATAATAATATACATATCTCCTTTTGTATAATAAATCATACTTTCGAAGATGAAAACAAAACATATTTTACCAAACTCTATGAAGCAAAACTACCTGTAGCATTTCCCCATTTAGAAACTTGTAAATAAATATCGATAAGATGCTACATTCATCACCAGAATTATTTTCCAACGATAGAAGTTTGTTCAATGCTTAAGAACAAAAGTTACGTAAAACCAGAAGTAACATTAAATTTAATAGAAAAATGGTTTCCTCTTAGCCAAAATTGGATTGTAAGTTAGAAGAAAAAAGAACCACTTCAGAATTGATATTTCCCTAAAAAGTCCGCAGCCAAGTAAAACCATTGAAAAAATATATTCCTAGCCTCAAATTTTTGTTTCCCAATTCCTATGCTGCTCTATTATGTCGCAATGTTACTCGACGTGGTTAGGTCGAGATGCAATGCCTTCATATCTAAAGCTTCGCCATCGTGGATGTGATCACGATCTAAAATTACTACTGTGAATACAAAGTCGCCTGAAGCACACGTTCACCTACCGCTGCATTTTTGGTTTTGTCGACGTTCGATGTTTATTGCTTGGAGACTACGGGCTTCAGAGACAAACTCCACCATGTTGCTTCGATCTGGAATTCTGCCGTTGTGGTTGAGTCTCCAGATCTAGACCTTCTTCTGAAAGTTTCTGCTTCGAGAGGCTATCCATTCCTGAAGCCAAAATCTACATAGAAGTAAATAAAGGAAAATAACGTACAAATCCAATAGTAGATCTATAGTCCACAAGGAAATGATATTATTATTTGACTAAGGTGGTGGAAAATTATATCCATACACCGTAAATTACCGTACATTTATCGAAAAGTTCGCTAAAGTCGTATACACCGCTTTTTACTTAATATACATCGTACATATTACAAAATTGCACTTATTTTGGAATAAAACAAAAACTTGTGTTGTTTACTAACATTCCCTCTCATCTATTAATCAATGAAAGGTTTTTAAATTCTCCGATTTACAATTGCAAATTAAAATTTGAAATTGAAATACTTTAAATGATATGTAAATTTTCTTATCACTTATATAAAGCAATTTGAGTTTAATTTTTGAATACTACAAAGTTAAACTAATTTAATTTTGATTCTAAATAGTTTAATTTAAGAAAAAGATAAAGAAAAACTAATATTTTATGAATCATGTTAATTTTAGTTTTGGAATTTAACATTTAGTTTTCATATTTAATTTAGAGTGAACAATGTTAAAATTAAACATGCAAGAATAAATCTTGAAAATATATGCATAAAAACAGATATCTAAAAGGAACTTAAATTTAATTTGATTTATGATCTATAAAAATTTGTGTAACTTTATGAAAGAAATATTGTTAAATATACTATAAATTTGTGACTTCTTAATATTTAACTTAATCAAATTATTAAAAAATATTATTTTTGTCTAAAATATTTTGTTAAACCTTTTATGGTGTAGGTAAAGCGGTTTATGATGCATGAATAGAATTTGTCTAATTTGGTTCCTATTGGAACAAAACATAAAAAACAACAAAAATTTTGCGATGTACTATAACGATTTAAAAAAATTAACCCAAATTTGGAATTAAGAGGATGTATTTTTGGTTTTCTTGTTATTGCTTGAAACCTTATCATCATTGTGCACTTGCACTCTCTTCTTCTTTTGTTGCTCCATAAATCACAATCTACACAAGCAAATTTGACCAGAAATCAAAGAAAAAAAAGGAAAAACTTCAGTTCATAATTTATTCAAGGTGAAATTAGTAGTTATTGGATCATCCCTAAAAGTTCCAAGGCATAGTACAGTACATTAATATTGTGGTATTGAGACGACCCGATTTTTTCTCCACAAAAAGTCGTATCATCCTTAAGAAAGAAAGGGATAGAAAAGAGAAAATAAAGAAGAGAAATAAGAAACAACACAAGAATCTCAACAGCGGAACGAATAAATTATATTAATAACATAAGTATTACATAGTATACATCAAATATCAGAGTACACCGACAATACAACACATACTAAACAGTTATAAACACCTATCTAATTATTACAACTCAATACACAAACAGAAACACTCAGGGATACCACACAGCGGAAACTATAAACTATACGCAGAAGCCTCCTGCTCCATATGTTCCTCCATAATACGTCAAAGCTAACCTGAATCCTAACCCGAATTCCCTTGACTACTCATAAAAATTTGAGTACCCAAGAGTTAAAGAAAAACAGAAATAACTCCAGGTCAGACATGGGTCTGGTGTGAGTAACAGGTTAAAGTTGCTTAACTTTGAAAAACCTTTGAAAAGAAAAGGTATCACGTAAGACATCCCACACATAAACATGGAAAAGTTTTTACCTTACGCTAACCAAAACATTTGATAGGAAATCCGATGATATTATAATAGTGTCTAGGGTTTTCAAGTAAATAAGAAATAGCCGAAATTGTTACATCTATTAAATTCCAGCTACTAGCCACAAAAGTGAGTAATACAATCAAAACCGTTGGCACTTATTGGATTTTGGATTCCATACAATAGCTGGGCTACTAGGGTACCGCCCATCACAGTACGTGGCCTAGATCACCGTACCGAGGATTACTCCCAATCCCTTGCAACACAAAGCCGGACCCGTTCCTTACTGAACAGTTCCAAACAAGACAACCCCGCAGTTGTGATCAGCAACCACACCACTAAGCTGAAAATAAAGGGACCTCCAGACAGGGATAAATCTTGCTCTCAAGTGGGGGCTACCCACGAAGCTTTGCTGCACCTCCCCTGTTTTAGCCATTCTCGGTTGATGAGGCTTGAGGCTACGATTGCCTTTATAGGACATATCTCTTAGAATGCTCATCGTCCACCTGACGATGTTCTGAAAGCATTCAATCCATACAAGTTCGTTCCGGGTTCGAACGAAACCGAAGGCATTATCTCGTTACACTCGTATTGGAATCACCCTCAGAGTTAACGACGATAACCCTTGCACTCTGAATCTTCATCTCGAATCTATAAGTACTATTCCGTCAAACTCATTACGGAATCACCCACAGAGTTATACTGACGTATAGCCCTTACACCTCGAGTCTTCACACGCTCCACAATGGATTCACAACCTAACGTTAATTTGGATCGATGTGGTTTTCGGATTCCAAATATGGAAACCCGATCCCGGTCTCATCGAAATCCAAAGCGTGTCTTTTAAGGCCAAGTTGTTTTAAGTTTAAAACCAATCAATTATATTATCTATATACACACAGATAGATAGTTTACCATATAATAATGGATAATTAACATTATCATTCACCAACAGATAATTCATATCATAATCAGATAATTCATCTCATCATTCAAAAGCAACCAATGCATCCATATCAATAATCATTACTCATCTCATAACTGAGATTACAAACCATACCAATCAACCAATACCAAACATCAAACATAAGCAATGATCTAATGATCCACCATTTATAATTAATTTAAAATGAATTAAATTAATTATTTAATTTCTAATTAATTTAAAATAAATTAAATTAATTGCTTCATCATTAAAATTCTGCTCAGTTTAATCATCAATTGATTACAAATCAATTTATAAATCATCATCTCAATATTCATTTCAATTAATCCTTATTGATTAACTATCTTTAATTACAATAAGTAATTAGCATTTAATATTAATTACACAAGTTAATTACTTAAACCCCTAGCAAATAATTAACTTTTAATTGCTTAATTAATTAATCATTTATTTATTAATTATACCTTAATTAATCAATTCCAAATTACATCATTGATTAATTAATTAATGATTACATTTAATCAATCTCCCAATATAATTTAATTACATAAGTAATTAATCTAAAATTAATCCACAAATAAATATTAATCACCCATGATTAATAATACTAGTAATTTACTACTTTAATTACTCCTTCCATAATTAATTATTCTTAATTAATTATCTTCATTAATCACTTGATTAATTTTCAAAGTAATTTAAATCTAAATTACTTCTACAATAAATATCCTTAATTTCATTCAGTAATTATTAATTAATTACTTCCTTAAGTAATTATAAATTCATAAATTACATAAAGTAATTATCAATAAATCCACAAATGTTTAAATTAATTTAACTTAATTAATCTAAACTATTCACATAAATAAAATTAATTACACTAAGTAATTAATTCATTAATTATTTCATTAAGTAATTAACATAAACAATTGATTATTATTAATTAATTAATCCAATTAATTATTAAAAATTAATCACATTAATTAATTGTTAAATAATCTTAAGTTAATGACCTTCATTAATATTTCTTAATTACTTAATTAAGAATTAACTTATACCAATCATTATTAATTATCAATTAATAAATCTTTAATTACAATTTAATTAATCTCTAATTCTTAATTAATTAAGTGTTAATTAAAATCTAAATTATCTTTAATCACTTGATTAAATAAATCTTAATCATCAATTAAAATTTAATTAACCATCCTTAATTATAGATTAATTAACCTTAATTAATTAATCTTAAATCTTAATTAATTAACTTAAAAATAATATTAATTACTTAATTAAACATCCACATTATTCATTAATTAAATAATTAATATTCCATTTAAATTAAATTAATAATTTAAATGAAACCAATTTAAGTTCTAAATTAAGAAACATTCTTCTTTATACAAAATATTTTAAATACTTTGTTTCAAAAAAAATTCAAATTTAAAAATTTCTTTTTAAATTTCAAACTGAAACACAATTCAAATTTTCATTTCAGATTCAAACTTAAAAATTTAAAACTTTATTTACACCTCCATCTTCATTTTTAAATTCTAGTTATTTAACCTTTTCCAAAAATGGTTAAAACAAATTTAAATTTAAAAACTTATTTATTTTTAAAACTGACATTAAAGTCAAATTCCAGATTTTCAAAATAGAATTTAAACTTATTTTAAATTCTTATTTCATAATTTAAAACTCATAGTTTTAAATACAAACCAATGTTTCTTTATACTTTAAAAAGTTTAAAATCTAAATTTAAATTCCAGATTTAAATTCAACTCAAGTTCATCTATTCAAAATTTCAGTTTCCATATTTAAATTTTTAAATTTCAGTTGCTATTTAAAATTTTACTTTTAAATTTAAACAGGAAAACAGTTTCTATTTAATCTAACATCTTACATTTTTGAATTCAAAAATGTTTCAAAAATGCAGGATTTAAATTATTGAATTCAAAACTAAGTTTCAGGTTTAAATGTTTCAGTTTTGAACTAAATCTTACAAATTTAAACTTTACTTTTAAATTTAAATAAAAACAGAAAACAGTTTCTGTTTTTAGCTTAAAACCAATCTTGAATTTAAAAGCATTTCAAATTTAATTCAAAGATTAAAAATTTAAAACTAATTAAATTCAAATTCCACTTAAGGTCAAGCTTATTTCAGATTTTTATTTTGCAATTTATTTTTCACTTCATTTTTTAAAAAACCTGGAAAACAGGTTTCTGGCCAAACTTTTAAAACCTATAATATTCACATTTTTTTAAAAAAAAAACAAATTATCACAAAATAAACAGAATTCAAACTTTTGAATTCATATTTAAATTCAGTTTTAAATCCTAAGTTAAATTCCTTTTTAAAATTCAAATTCTACTTTTTAATTTTTTAAAAACTGTAAACAGGTACTGTTTTATATTGAAAACCTGAAACAAAATTATTACCCGAGCAAACTTGAATTTACTTCGGGTAAATTACTTCCTTGCCTCGAGTCTCCCTTCCCATTTACCCGACACCAACCCGAAGTAGAAACCCTGCAACCCAATAACACACCCCATCATCACCAACATGCACAACACCCCTGTGCACCCACTTCCCTACTCTGGCCATCACTGGTCATCATCTCAGGGCATCCTCCATCTATCAAAATCCCCACATCCATCTTCAACCCTTAAAATCCCAGAATTCAATTTGAATTTGAATTCAGGTTTCAAAACAAAAACCTGGAAACTGTCCATACCCCAAAACCACCAACCTGTCATCGACGATCCCACACGCCTCTGGCCACCATCTCCACCCAAACTTCGGCAACAACTTCATCAATCCACCACTTAACAATACCCAAAACAACACTGAACCCGATCCACTATAAATGCAAATATGCTTGATTCTTCACAGCCCAGAAATAACTAGGGTTCTATACTAAAATCCCAAATCCCATCACCAAAGTTTAATTGTAATCCAATTTAGTATTTTTCCTACAATCTTTGATGGCAATACAATCTCCAGAAACAATTTCACCCAAATTAAAAGCATGTATCAACTGAACTTGACCAATATGTAAAATACAGTCAATTCAAATCCGCCCTTCATTTAAATCACTAAAAATTGTAGCATATGATTTAAATTCATGTATTTACTTGATGATTCTATTTATAAATCTGAAACATTAAATTATAATGTTTGAATTTCACTCTAGGCTAAATTGCTCTGTGTAATCTTAATTATCTAGGTGACAGTCAATCCTATTAAATTTATATAAAATTTAATCTTACCCTATTCTAAAATAACAGGTTTACATTCAAAAGACTCAAGTCATAACAACAAACAAATGAAGAAAAGCATTCAAGAATCAAACAAGTGTAACATTCATAGCAATTTCTTATAAGTTCATTTGAATTTTTTAAAAGCAAGCACAACTTTTTCTATTAAACAAATTTTTAAAAAAAAAGAGTTACTCACTGTTTTAAAATTGCAGAGCCCAGATTTTTGAAATGTTGATGCTAGCTTGAAGGGTATGCAGATGCAAATTTCCAGGTGGTAGATTGAAGAAGAATTTTGCAGACTTCTTGTTTTAAAAAAAATGCTTCCAGATTTTGAAAAATCCTTGCATGCAGACCTTCTTGCTTAAAATTGAAATGCAGAGTCTTCTTGACAAAAAATTGAAATGCAGGCCTTTCTTTGTTTCCAGATTGAAGAAACAAAGAAATATGCAGGTTAGTTTGCTTCCATGGTTGAATGCAGGTTTGTATTTTGGGAAATGCAGGTTTGTATTTTGAGAAATGCAAATGAAATGCAAGATCTCTTTTTATTTGAAAATGTGTATGATAGCTTTCAGATTTTCCATTGAAGTTGATATGCAATTGAATTTTTTTTTAATAAAATGGAAATGAAGAAAGGAAAAGAGAATGGGAAGAGTGCAAATTATATAACTAGTTTATGATTTTAATTAAAATTAAAGAAAAACAAAAATACAACATGACACTTGTCTAAGATGTTAACACATGTAAATTTACACACTTAAATACATAACACTTGTTAACTTAGGTTTTTAAAATGCTTACACATGTTTCTTTTATGTAATTAGTAATTTAGATTAAGTGTTAAAGATAAATTAAACTTAATGAATGCATGCTCATATTTTGAATTGTATTTTAAATTTCAAATTAAATTTACAAATCAAAATTGTCAATCAATATTTTAAAAAGAATAACACAAATATTTTGGTAACATATTTAAATATACAAACTTAATTTAAAAATGAATTTTAAATCAATAAAACATTTATCTTACATATTTAAAATCATATAGTATTGTATAAAAAAATTTTGAAAAGCTTAAATCCAAAAATAAATCACAATTCCTAATTTCAAATTATTAAATCATGTTATACCAATTTAATAACTTATCTATTTAAAATATATATATATATACATATACATTATTAAATAGAAAGCAATTTATTAACTCATTAAAAATAATTTCATAAATTAAATAATTAAATAAAGAAGATTATTAAATCAAATCAAATTTATTAACAAAAATTTATCAATTCAATTTAAATTTAAACACATATTATTAAATTTAAATTGTCCAAAATTCCGGGATATTACGATCCTTCCCCCTTAAAAAAATTTCGTCCCCGAAATTTAAAACAAAGGTAATTTAATAATCTATTTACAGATTTTATTTTAAAATACAACATATGATAATCATATGCCAATAACCTAAGCAACCAATTCACACAATCAGAACAAATCTAATTATCCAAAAGAATTTTGGATAAAACTTTCACGAGTTTCCCCGGTATATATATATTTCGGGATACTCGCTCTATAGAATACAATCAATCAATACTACTAAGCTATAGAGCTCCTAACAACAATTCTAAAAAGAATATCAGACTACAAACGAGTCTGACTCAACAACCAATCCATCCTAAACTGCTGATTCTACAACCAGAAATATCAAACACGTACTCCCTCAGAGATACGTAAAACATACTGAATCCCAGTTATCCAAACTGGAAATTCAACTCTAGAAAACCAAATACTGATCCAACCCAACACAAAAGAAACCAAAACACTACAGAGCTAGCTTCCCAAACTTATAGCTCTTTGGATCAGAGAAAAACTTATCCTAAATCAAATCTCCGACTCCAGAATCCAAATTTCTCAGTCTCTCCATAAAAATTCTTCGGATGATCCTGGACCACCAACATCCATCCTAATCAGCTCAACTCTTGCTGATTCCATTAGAAACAGACTGGATCAAAACAATCCAATGATCTCCTCAAGATCACTCAAAAAAAACAAGAACACAAACCCTGCTTCTCAACAACAGAAGACAGAACAAACTTCTTCTTATTCGGAAAAAGAAAACAGAATCATCCCCAAACTGCCCCTCGAAGCATACGCCTAGAGACTAGGTCGTTTGCTTCGATACTTCTTAACTCGCTCCCTACTGAGTTGTTAGGTCGTGAGCGACTTAATGAGGGAGTTAGGTCGTGTGCACCGATTTAGATTCCACTGCCCCATTACATAAGTCGCACATTGCCCCTTCTTCTCTTTACTTGCTCCAACTCTCAAAACCGCCATTGAAGAACTTTCTGAACCTTCAAAGACAAGCTTGGACTTACCGGTCGTCGATCCTCTTTACTATTTCATCACGTAAGTGGATCCGTTTTCTGTCCAATCCACGATCACCATCAAATCTCGAGATTCCCCATTTTTCCTCTTCGATCCAATTTCATATGGCGGCTTCATCTTGAATCACGTTACGATCAATTTCTGATGGACTTGAGGTATTTTGATTCGATTTCAGGTGATTTTTGATGATGCGAGGAGAAGATGATCAGTTATAGTGTCTCAAGTTAACTGGTTTGTGTGTTTGGAGGAGATGAGGAGATCCTTAACGGGTTAATGGGTTTTAGGTTATGCCGTTGTATTTCTGGTGAGGCAGGGGAGACGAACACGTGGCAGTGTGTGAATGGAGTGTGAGACTTAGGATTTTTGATGGGAGATAACTTGAGATCGTTGAGCTACTCCAGGAGCGACTTAGTGGATCTGTCGACTTAAGAACCCTTGTGACTTAAGAGATGCCGAACGGCCTACTAATTTGCGACCTAAGCAATTGAACGGCCTAAAAACCCCTGCAACCTAAGAGAAGCCAAGCAACTTAACAAATCAGCGAGTTAACTCCCTGCGACATAAGTTTTAGGTCGCGGCTGAGCTAATACTTAGATAAAATGTACTGCCTTGTCTTGAAGCATAACTTTAACTTGTAGGAGCATGAATAATGAACTTTTTGACTTGAACAGAACGACTTAATGGAACTTCGACCCATGCTAAGTCGCTTGAGCTTGATTACTTGCAAAAATATTACATAACTTGATTAAATTTCCAACTTGAACAGTCCGAATGAACTGCTTGAACTTCTCGCACTTTGTCATAGATTATATTAACTTTTGAAGCTAACAACCTGTTAAATACAACATTTGCAGAAAACTAGGGCGAATATACTGCCACTGATTGCCCACATCGAATGACAGATTAGTCGATAAAGAATAATCAACTTAAAGAAATTGTACGAATGAAGTGTTATGAATCAATAAATTCAAGTGAAGCATTAAAGCAAAGCAAATTTAATGAACTAAAGATGATTTGTTTGCATCAACACTGCACTTGTACTTGGACCTAAAATAACAAGCCCTTAAACTTTATAATTGACAAATTCTTATTAGTTTAATTTCAGTTATATTTGCTTTTCATTTTATTATTTTTACACAACACTTCACACATTTAGGAAACGTGCACCTTCATATTTGAATATCCAGTTCCTTGTGTAGAATGACTTCTCAAGAAGAGATAGTAGAGAAAGCTGGAGATGTCTTCCCAATAGCTAACCCCTTGAATGATCCCTCACAAAGAACTCCAACTTCTCTGAATCAACGGGTGTTCAACCAACTTTGTATTCAGTTTGGTATTGCTGAGGCAGATGCTTTGCTTCCTTGGGTAACCGATACCGCTGTCAGGCCACCTCTTGGTTTCATCGCAGTTAATCGTCAGATGTGCTTGAGTGGAGCTATTCCTCCCTTTAACGAGTTTCTTCGACAGCTCCTTCTCCGATTGACTATCTCTCCCTTCCAGTTGCACCCAAATGGCTACGCCATCTTGATGGGACTATGTGTACTGTTCAGGAGGACACTCGACCGTCTTCCAAGCTTTGAAGAAATTTGTTACTTATGCACATTTGCGGAGAATAAAGATCATCCTTCTATAATACTTGTGAGAAGCGCAAGGAATCGTAAATTGATCATCGATCTTCCCGAAAGCCCACGGGTTTCTGAACCAATTTTTCTTCGTCCGTTGCCCTCCAGGATTCTACAGCATTTGGAGAGTAGGAAGTAAGCTTTCCTATCTCCATTCTTTCAGTTTCTGAACTTTCCAAAATCCAAGTTGTTAAGTGCTAACTTCGTTCTTTACTTTTACAGCACTTCCTCCTCTTTCTAAAGATTCCAGCCATAAGCTGACTTTTAAAAGACTAAGTGCCGTGGCGGTTGAGGAGAGAAGCATCAAATTTTTGCTGAAGGACGAGTTTTTGCATCAATTCGGACTTTTGCATTCTTCCCGATCTACCCGCTTAATGATGCCCCTGGCTCTCAAGCAGAGACTCCAGATGCCCCAGTTTCCGCCAGATAACTTACACCGAAGGAACCTACTGCCGAGGCTTCATTGGTGAAATGTTCTGCTTCAGTTGACGTTGCAGGGTCATCCGCCAAATTTGCACTTCCCCCGGTTATCGAAGAAGAGGAAGCTTCTTAACATTCCGGGAAGGCTGCTGATGCAGCAGCTAAGAGAAACAGTCCCGCTAGGCATGACGGTAATGACACTTTTGAGGGACTGAGCGACTTGATGGTTACTTCACATGAACTCTTCAAGGATGATTCTACTGCTTCTAAACTTGCTTCTCCAGCAGTTGAAGTGACATCAGTTTTGCAAACAACTCCATCAACCCAAGAGATAACTCTTAAGCCGAAGAGTGGTTTGTAGTTTGACGCGCGTAGTTCACATGCCACACACACTTAGGAATTTTAGCAGCTTTGTGCACTTAACTTCTTTGCTTTGAAGATTTCTGAACTTGTCTCTTCTTCATTTTCAGGTTCTCCAATGGGGCGTAGCGGTTCTTACTATGATGATTTTTAGCGCTATGGAAGGCGCGACTCTTATGATCCTAAGCGGTATCTTCCTGCGCCAAGGGAAACCGATGAAGAAAGAGCCGCAAGAAAAGCTCGCGATAGAGGGGCTTATGAGGAGCGCTATGGGAGAAGGGATGAATAACATGACTCTTCATAGAGAGGTGATGATTCCCACAAAAGAAAATCTCATGATGACAATGGGAAAAGTCACATCGTTGAAGATCCAAGTAAACAGGCCAAGCTTAGTGAAAGGCCGAAGTCTGCAATTTATGAGAAGCCCGCTGCTCCCATCTCTATGGAGATCCCTTCCAGCTCTCCTGCCCTTCACGGAGCTGATATTCAAACGATCTTCAATAGGCCTCCATATCAAATTCAGAATGCCCCGACTACACTTCAAAGCCGGTTTCCACATTGGTGTTTAAAAGAAGTGCGCTTTGACTTGGACTTGATTCCTATTGACAAGCAAGCCATGTTAAGGAATCTCGACGCTGTTAAACTTGACATTGAGAGAATGTCTGGATGGCAGAATCTAGTTGATGAGCTTCAACGGGTGAATCGCTTAAATCTTGAAGCTATGTTAACCATGGAGAGCGATAAGTCCGAGTGGAAGAAAACTCTCGACCTGCATAATGCAGAGATGAAAAATATCACCGCTTACAATGAAAAGCTTGAAGCGGAAATGGAAAAACTCAAAGAAGAGCTTAACACTTCTTCCACTTCCTATACTCAAATGGAAGAAGTGCTTCAAAAATAGGTGAGAGATGCTCATGTCGGGGAAAGAGACGCTAAAACTAAATTGGAAGCACAGCAGAAAGTTGTAGAAAGCTTCCGAACTGATGTTCCACAGTTGCGAGAAAAAACCAACTCCCAGAATTTGGAGATTAAAATTTTAAGAGCTCGACTTTCTGAAGTTGAAAAAGAGCATGATGAAGCTATCACCGGCAAAGCAGCAGCCGAAGAATCTCATGAAGCAACCAAAGCCAACATCAGCTCTACCTTATTCGAGTTTTATATACATAGTGTTTTGGGGCGCGGTAGCCTTTCGTTTTTGGGCCTGAAGTACGAGATTACCTTGGCCGAAGTATGGGAGGCCGCAATTGATATGCTTGGAGGCGCTGGCTATGCTGAAGCAGATCTTGAGGCACACAATCTGGATGATGATGCACGTGCCTCCCTTGCCAAGGGAAAGGAGCAACTTGCTAAAGAGCGAGCTAGAATGGCGGAAGGAGAACCTTTAGGGAAGGCACATTCGACCAACCCAACTCTTCCTTCGGGTTCGGTTGACATTGATATCATTGGCTCCACTTCCCATTCCTCGCCTCCTGCCAAAGCTGACACTGAAATTGTAACTGCTTATACTGGAGATGAGGCTCAAGAAAGTGCTGAAGCATAAGGCTTTGAAGTTGACGTGATAAAGCCAACTTCTCCAAGTAACTTCAACGTTGATTTAGCTCAAGTGGACTGCTTGTTTGCTTCTCATGAGCTTGATGAACTTTTTGATTATTATTTAAGCCTTGATGCGCCACTATCTCCTCTCTTTGCGGGGAATACTGACTTTAACTTCTCTTCTTCTCTAGTGAAAACGCCAAGTGTCACGCAGACTTCTCCTCTTCCATCTGTTCCACCTCCGTCTCTTCAAATTACTCATCCTTCTGCTTCTCAACCAGGGTCGCAAGAAGAATTGATAGAATCTCTTCAAGGCTTAGACGACGCGGCTGCTTCGCAAGAGCTGAAGGCTGAGGAACTTGAAGAAGGTGAAAAGACTCCGGAGCAATTTCATGATGACACAAAGCTGTCTGCACTTATCACTCCGGGCAGCGAGTCTTCATCAAGGAAGAAGGGGAAGCGTGTAACTTCGAAGAAGAGAAGGAAAAGCACTTCTGCTAGCGAAGAGAAGGCGGAAGTAGACCCAGCTGTAACTCTATCTCCTTCTTCCCCGACTCGTCCAGGCTGGCTCCCAAAGTTAACCATTAGGCCAGGCGAGGGCTCTAAAGGTGGAGGGAAGAAGAAATAATGAGTCTCGTTCTACCCTTCTTGTTTTGCTTTTTGCTTGTACATAAAGGCTTGTGTTGACCAGAATTTGTGTAGGCACCGGTCCCCGCTCTTTTGAAACCTGCACATGTATAAATTTTTTATAGTATGGAATGACTAATATAAAATGATCATTTTAATTGTACAATCTTTGACTGTATTTGTGAATGCATTTATTCCTTATTTTCGCACAAGTTTCTTCAATGTGATATTGCGATAAGTTTGTGGTATGTTGCTTGAGCGTTGCTTTTGTTAATATAATTATATTGTATTTTATTTCCCCCATGCCACGGCTTATTGCAATTTCTTTCATATGATAAAACTTTGGAGAACAGTCTTCTGTTTCGAGAAGACTTGTACTCTTAAGTTAGAGAACAGTTCTTTTGTTTCAAGAAGATTTGTAGTCATAAGTTGGAGAACATTTCTTCTGTTTCGAGAAGATTTGCACTCTTAAGTTGGAGAACACTTCTTCCATTTTGAGAAGGCTTGCACTCTTTCTGTAGAGAATAATTTTTCCATTTTGAGAAAATGTTACTCTGCTTTAGTAGAGCGTGCCTCGTATTGGAGAAGTCTTGTTTCTCATTTATTTGAAAAAGTTTTTACACTTCACTTTCGGAGATAGTCAATTTTATTTTTTGACAAGTGGATTCTCCTACGTGGTGAAGCGAGTTTCCAAAGAAGGCTTTGAATTGGCACTGCAACTTCTGGGGAAGAATATTTCCAAGATGGGGAAATTGATCTTCCCATAAGAGATGCAGTGTGCCACCGAAGAGGGCTTTCTTGAAGAGGGCTTTCTTC
This sequence comes from Allium cepa, assembly GCA_030765085.1. NCBI lineage: Eukaryota > Viridiplantae > Streptophyta > Magnoliopsida > Asparagales > Amaryllidaceae > Allium > Allium cepa. Next base: position 456,193,823 of record CM060942.1, read on the forward strand.
TTCTTTTTTTAATTCTTGTTGTGCCTCGTTGGAGGTCTTTTTTTCTTCGCTCGCTTGAAAGTGCTTTTCTTGGGACGTGGGTCCGAAGAGGTCTTGTGCCTCCAAAGAGGTCTTGTGGTGCCTCGGGAGAGGTCTTCTGCCTTTGAAGAGTGCAGGTGTGCCTTTGGTGAAGGCGAGTGCCTCCGAAGAGGGCTTGTGGTGCCTCGGGAGAGGTCTTCTGCCTCCGAAGAGGGCAGGTGTGCCTTTGGTGAAGGCGAATACCTCCGAAGAGGGCTTGTTGTGCCTCGGGAGAGGTCTTCTGCCTCCAAAGAGGGCAGGTGTGCCTTTGGTGAAGGCGAGTGCCTCCAAAGAGGGATTGTGGTGCCTCGGGAGAGGTCTTCTGCCTCTGAAGAGGGCAGGTGTGCCTTTGGTGAAGGCGAGTGCCCCCGAAGAGGGCTTGTGCCTCCGAAGAGGTCTTTATTTGATTGCTTGGAAGTTACTTTCTCATGATTGAATGGATTCACGGGGTAGACGCAAGTTACTTAATTGGATGTTCGTTTGGCACAAATGATCGCAACTAGTTAACAAGGGCCCTCGATGATTCCACCAATCTTTTTTGGTTGAGAAGAGAACTTTATTTTTTCGGCATGCCACATTAGAGGTCTTTATCCTCCGAAGAGTTGTGCCTCCGAAGAGGGCTTGTGCCTCCGAAGAGGTCTTTTGCCTCCGAAGAGGTCTTTGGGGTGGTTGGCTTGCCATGAAGGTTGCGTCTCACGGTTAAGTGAATCCACGGGGCTGATAGAAGCTATCCAACCGGATGTTCGTTTGCACAAACGATCGCAATCAGTTAGCAAGGGCCTGGTGCCTTCGATTTAGGAAGGTGCTCCTCCAATGGTTCCACCAACCTTTTTGTTGAGAGGCAAGACTTCCTTTTGGCTGCTTTCTGTCGGCTCGCCCTTATGTGTTCGTCATTTGCTCATTAGCGATTCCCTATTATCATTTCCAAGCACATGTTCCCTTCTTTTGCAAGCAATTCATCTTATCCAAAGAAGTGTACTTCATTGTTAAGCGAGTCTGACTGTTTGCATGAAGCACTCCTTATATAGGATTTCGAATCTGGAATTTTTGTTGCTTGACACTTGTTTATTGAGTGATTTTAAGGATCGCTTGGCCTTTTGATGGGTAAGCCTTGTTTTAAGGGCCTGCAATGTTAAATCAACATTTTAGCAATATATTTAAAGTATTTACACATCGAGACAAAACATGCATTTTGTAATAGTAGAGAACACAAGATTTATAGTGGTTCGGCCAAGAACTAGGCCTACATCCACTTTATAGTTCTTATTATTCATTTGCACTAGTTTTACAATAGCTGGCAATACAAGAATCATACATCCATAATCATTTTACAAATTTAAGCAAAGCTTTTAAGTAAAATATGGACGCAAGTGATTGCTATCCCAAGCTCTTGGAATTGGATCCCCTTCGACAGTTGTCAGTTTGAAAGTGCCATCAAGAAGTTTTTTGCCTATGACATACGACCCTTCCCAGTTTGGCGCAAACACTCCTGTTGCTGTCATGATCCTTTTCAAGACTAGATCCCCAATCTCAAAGCTGCGTTTGCGAACTTTGGAATTGAAGTGCCTGGCAATCTTTTGCCGATGAGCTACAATTCTGAGCTGTGCCTCTTCCCTTCTTTCATCAAGGAAGTCAAGTGCTTCAAGTTGCAACTTTTCATTTTCAGTTTGGTTGAAATGAATTCTTCTGTGTGAGGGAACCTCTATTTCCATTGGAATCATTGTTTCTGATCCATGCGCTAATAAGAATGGTGTGTGCCCAGTCGCAGTTTTGTGGGTAGTTCTGTATGCCCATAGTGCTAGTGGCAGCTTATCGACCCAACCACCTTTTTCTTTTTCCAGCTGTTTTTTGACGGTTGACTTGATAATTTTGTTTACTACTTCCGCTTGCCCGTTTGCCTGTGGATGAGCCACTGCTGAGAAGCTTTTTTGGATCTTGAATCGCTTGCAAAAATTCTGGAACTCTTCGCTTTCGAATTGGGTATCATTTTCTGTGATTATCTTTTAAGGCACACCATACCTGCAAATGATATTCTTAGTCACAAAGTTTATCATCTTTTTAGAGGCAATAGTAACTAATGGTTCATATTCAGCCCATTTAGTGAAATAATCAACAGCAACAATAACATATCTGATTTCGGACTAGGCAGAAGGCCCGATAAGATCTATTCCCCAAATAGAAAATGGCCATGTACTGACCATCTGCGTTAGCTCGGTGGTAGGTGCTCTTGGGATTTTTGCAAATCTCTGGCATCGGTCACACTTTCGGACGTAGCTAGCAGCATCACGATTAATGTCTGGCCAAAAATACCCATAGCGGAGAATTTTCTTTGCTAGAGTTTGACCACCTGAATGATTCCCACACTCTCCTCTGTGCACTTCAGTTAAAATTGTCTTAGCCTCTTCCTTGGTTACACATCGGGGTAATGGCATTGAGAATCCCCGTCTGTACAACAGACCGTCTTGCATTACATATCTTAACGCTTTCCTTAATAGCTTCTGACGCTCCTTTGAATTTCCTGGAAGGGAGCCGTTAAGTAGATATTCCTTGATTGGAGTCATCCACGACTCCCGCTCTTGAGAAACAATCATGATCCAGTCAATCCCCATTTCATCAATACTTGGGGCTGACAAGACTTCTACAGGAACCAATCCCAGTAATTGAGCTTCGCCAGTGCTTGAATACTTTGCAAGAGAATCTGCCTTCATGTTCTCTTCCTGGGGTATATGACTTATCGTATAATGTTCAAAATCGTCTAGAATTTCCCAGGCCCTTGACAAGTAAGCAGGCAGATTTCCTCCTTTAGTTTGAAACTCTCTCTTGACTTGGCATACAATAAGCTGGGAATCACTAAAGATCTGCAACACTCTGATATTCAGTTCTTTAGCAATCTTCAAGCCGGAAATAAGAGCTTCATATTCTGCTTCATTATTTGTCGAAGGAAATTCCAATCTCAATGCATAGCACAATGATCGCCCTTCAGGGTTTTCAAGCACGACCCCAGCTTCAGAACAATAGTCGTTTCTTGCGCCATCAACATATAATTTCCATTAGGTTGGGATGTCCTCAGTAACTTCTTTCTCGCTGTCACCTTTATATGTGTATTCTGCAACGAAATCTGATAAAGCTTGTCCATTGATTGCTCTTTGGGGATGGTAAGTGATATCATATTGGTTGAGTTCAATATTCCATTTCAGTAGACGACCCGAAGTCTCAGGGAGAAATAGGACTTGCTTTAGAGGCTGGTCAGTGAGGACTTTGATAGGACGAGCTTAAAAATATGGCCTCAACTTTCTGGAAGCTATCAGTAGGCAATAGGCGAGTTTTTCCAGCTTTGAATAATTCATCTCTACCCCAGTGAATCTCTTGCTGATGTAGTAGACTGGGCGCTGAACTTCTGCATCTTCCTGTACTAATGCTGCACTGAGAGCATGAGACGAAACTGCTAAATATATGAAAAGATCTTCACCACTGCTAGGCTTAGAAAGTATTGGAGGCGCTTCCATGTGACGAATTAGTTCATCGAAAGCTTTCTGACATTCCGGAGTCCATTCAATGTTTTTCCTTCGTTTCTTTAGAGCGTCAAAGAATGGAATGCATTTATCTGTTGCCTTGGAAATAAACCGACTCAAAGCAGCAACTTTACCATTGAGGCTTTGCAATTCCTTCTTTGTCCTAGGGGCTTTGACTTCTCTCAGAGCAGTAATTTGAGTAGGATTAGGTTTAATGCCCCTGGCACTCACAATGAAACCCAAGAATTTCCCGGACTCTACCCCGAATGAACATTTCAAAGGATTAAGCTTCATTCCATACTTTTGGAGGACTGCGAACATTTCTGCCAAATTATCCATATGGTCTACTGCCTTCTTTGACTTCACCAACATATCATCAACGTAAACTTCCATAGTTTTTCCAATCTGTGGCTTGAACATAGCATTAACAAGTCTTTTGGTAAGTTGCCCCCGCATTCTTCAGTCCAAAGGGCATGACTCTGTAGCAGTAAAGACCAACATCGGTTATGAAGCTCGTGTCCTCCTGATCTGTCTCATGCATCATGATTTGGTTATATCCGGAGTAAGCATCCATGAAAGACAACAATTCATGCCCGGCTGTTCCATTAACCAACTGATCAATCATGGGTAAAGGGAAGCAGTCTTTGGGGCAGGCTTTGTTTAAGTCTGAAAAATCGATGCAAACTCTCCACCTTCCCTTTGCCTTTTCAACTAGCACTGGATTAGAAACCCAATTTGGATAAGTGGACTCTTTAATGAAACCATTCTCCATGAGCCGATCTACTTCTTCCTTTAATGCTGCTGACCTTTCTGGACCCTGGGTTCTTCTTTTCTGTATCACAGGTGTAAATTATGGATCAATATTCAGAGTGTGTACCGCGATTTCTAGAGATATTCCACACATATCGGCATGACTCCAAGCGAATACATCCAGATTTGCTTTCAAGAATGATGTCAAAATATTTTAAACTGTCACACTAAGTTGAGAACCCACATTCAACACCTTGTTCGGATCTTTTGGGTCAACAGGTACTGGCACCGTTACTTCTACTGGCACCACTCTATTCTCCACTGTACTGGCTTTTATGGGATCCATTTCTTTTCGTGCACCACTATGCTCGCCGGTGCAGGGTCCACCCTGTAATTGCTACAAGGTCGGTTCTTGGATGCGGAGTGGAGCCGCCGCATCTTTCCCCATCTTTCTCTTCCTTGCTTCCCGCAACTCTATTAGATAACATTCTCGCCCAGCATTCTGATCCCCTTTAATAACACCGACGCCGTTATCAGTTGGGAACTTCATAGTAAGGCACCACGGAGCAAGAATTGCCTTGAATGCTGCAAGAGTTGGCCGGCCTAGGAAGGCATTGTAAGCAGAAAATACGTCAACAATCACAAAAGTCTGCTTTCGAACCACCTTTTTCTGCCCCTCTCCAAGTTCAACGAATAAGTCAATAGTTCCAATTGGCTGCTTTGGTTCCCCAGTGAACCCAGCAATTTTCTGCGATGAAGCTTGAACATCTGTCATCGAAATCTTCATTTGATCGAATGTCTTTTTGAAGAGGATATTGTAAGAGGCGCCGCAGTCAACAAGCACCCTTCTTAAAATAGCAGGTCCGGTACCCGCAGAGATGACTAAAGGATCCATGGTAGGAGCTTCAACACCCATAGAGTCCCTGTCCCTGAACACAATGTCATCATTAAAAGTTCTTTGCTGCTTCAAAGGTGCAGCGTATTCCAACACAAAAACATTTTCCTCTATTGGGGCATATTTCAAAGCACGAGCATATCTTTCCATCTCGCCTCAGCTTCTGCCCGCCGGGTGAGGACCTCACGTGATTACATTAATAACAGGCCTCTTTGATTCATGCGCGGTAGTCCTCTCACCCAAGCCAGATGGATGAGCAGGAAGTTGCTGGCCCTCAGTAGATGAAGTTGGGTTGTTCCTATTTCTCTTAACATATTGCTGCAGCTTGTTCTCTCTCAGCGGTTCTTCAATCAAACTTCTCGAAAGGCGGCATTTGTTAGTATCGTGACCGGGTTGATTATGAAATCGACCAAATCTCCCACTTTGAACAGCCTTTTACCCAAGCTTTATCACAGGTGGTTTAGGATATTCAACGGTATCTTTGGTAGCGAAAAAGATATTCTCCGGAGTATCAGTTAAAGGAGTGAAATCTGAAGGCTTTGAGAAGCGAGGTTTCTTCACATCCTTCTGCTTCTTCCCACTGTTATTCTCCCTCTTCTGACTTCCGGATTCCTTTTTGGTAGGAGCAGCAGTGTTATTCTTAACCTCTGTCAATGCCACTTTCGCCGGCGTAGGAAGGCTTTCCAAGCGCATGAACTCGTCAGCTTTCTTGTAGAATTTTTCAAGTGAGTTTGGTTCCTTCATCTTCAACCATTTCCCAAACTCACACGATTTGTCGATAGCCCTCATAAAGTAGGTCAAAACCATTCATGGTTCTGCATTGTCGACTTCAGCCAAGGCTATGTTGAAGCGATTTAAGAAAGATCTAATAGATTCTCCGGGATTCTGTTCCAGGCTGGACAATGACATTATGTCCTTCGCCTTTGAAGCATACAACCTGAATTGTTCTTTAAACTTCAGAGTTAAATCGGAGAACTGGTCTATAGACCGGACCGGTAGCTTTGTGAACCAGAGTAGAGCCACTCCTTCCAAGTATACCGGAAAGTACTGGCATTTGATCTCTTCCGATGCTCTAGCACCAGTCATGTGTCAGTCATACTTATATAGGAATTGGTTAGGGTCGCTTGTTCCCTTATAAGCCAGGATGGTAGGAGAACAAACTTCCTTGGGAATTCCTCCTTCAGAATCCTTTCGGTGAGCAGAGTTTTGCTTGGAGCGAACCCCCACTCTTTTTCATCTTCTTCCCTTTGCATACTTTCTTTCATAATCTGTCGTACCATGCCCGAAAGGTATCCATCATTGTTTAAGGGGTTTGCGGGACAGACTTCAGCCATTTTCTCGGAAGTTTGCCTGGACAAACTTTCGCAGAGAGTCGGCTGCGGTCTTGATCCTCCAACTTGGGAAGGTGATTCTTTGGCGGGGCTGGCTGCCTTTTGAGGAATATTCCTCTCTTCAGGATTATGAACATCATCAGAAAGGTTTTCTTCATTATTCACTGGTTGACGGTTAGCTCCGAGCAAAGCATTCAACCTATCAAGCATTAAAGTGTTCCGGGCTTCCATTTGCTGATATAACCCAGACAATGCAGCATCTAACTCTGCCCGTGTAATTCCAACGCTTGGAGCTGCTTGACTTAATGAAGGAGAAGTGGCAGTATTTTCATGAGCATCACCTGGTCTAGTAGATCTGCGCTTTCTTCCAGGAGCCATGATCTCTGATAGACTTCGGGTTTTGAGAGAGATTCTTTCAACGAACTTTTGCGAAGCAATGTTGAAGACACCCTGAGTTCAATTCTCAGTGAAAGCACCAAAATGTTAATGCTAAAATTGAATGCTAACACCCCGGTGTAAGTAGTAAAGATGTGAAAGCACTACCCGTTGATACGGGAACTAGAGATATATAGAAGATAACAGAAAATCAGGTAAAGAGACTCATTTTTTATAGTGGTTCGGCTTAATGTTAAGCCTACGTCCACTTTAATCCTCTTTATTGCTGATTCGATTACAACTTTTACAATGATCTTGGATTACAACACAACTAAGACAAGTAACAAGAACTTCAATGTATAAGAGCGCTTCGAATTCATGTCGGATGTGTTAGATCTCTCTTGAAGTCCGTAGAGGTGTCTTCGGTGTTTGAAATGTCCGATGAGTCGAGAAAACAGCAGAGTATAGGCGTTCCAGAAATGAGCCAAAAGTCCATTTTCAGTTGGAGTAGGTGGGGTATTTATAGGGAGAAATCTGGACAAGTCATAGGTCGTAAGCGACCTAGGGATAGGTCATAAGTCGTGAGCGACCTAGGGAGCATGGGTTACGGCTTAACAGGGTTGCACTTGGTCACTTGAACAAGTCGGTAGGTCGTAGCAACCTAGGGAGAAGCGGCATAGCAAGTTATGGCATAAGGAGTTGTCTCGGTTGGCTTAGGTCGCAAGCGACCTAATGAAGAGGTAGTATGCACGTGGCCTTACCCTGTTTTAACTCGTTAGGTCACTAGGTCGTTAGGTCGTTAGGGGTCTTTAGGTCGTTAGGTCATTAGGTCGCTTGACTTGCTGCTCTTGTTAGCTCGTTGGATGCTTTATCTCATTAACTCGCTGGACCATTAGCTCGTTAGGTCGCAGTCCTTGCTGAGTCACTTAATTCTTTAGGCCGCTAGGTCGTATCTATTAGCTCGCTCATGCTTTAGGTCGTTAGGTCGTATCTGTTAGCTCGCTCATGCTTTAGGTCGTTAGATCCTTGAGTCGTGGAAAAGAGGAGTTAACACATGACTTCCTGCGACTTAACAAGACAACGACTCAAGGAGATATCTCGCGAACGACTTAAGGAACTGCGCTGCATCATCCTTCCCTGGTTGAAAGAAATTCGTCCTTGAATTTACAGTTTCTTCTTCTTCGACACTCTTATCCCCATGAAACGGAATCAAGGGTTTGATGTTGACAACGTCAGCAGTAGGAAGATGATCCGACAAACTCAACTTACAAGCATTCTCATTAATTCCCTTCACGACTTCCAAATGACCTTCTTCATGCAATTCCTTCACAATCTTCAAACTGTACTCTGGAATACACAATCGATTTCCTTTGAATAGAAACTCATCTACCAACACATACTCATCCGTCTTCCCTCTCTCGACTTCATCTACAAATTAGCAAAGTAAGGATCCTCAACAAACAATTCTGGCAATACATAAAACCCCGTCACTTCAACTCTCATCGTAGTCAACAAATGATTTCTTCTACTCAATGCGTCTGCCACTCGATTTGTAACTCCCGACTTATGCTTTAGAACAAAGGTAAAATGTTGCAAATATGCAATCCATGAAGCATGCCTGGCTGCAATCTTATCCTGTCCCTGCAAATGCTTCAATGCTTCGTGGTCCGTATATAACGCAAACTCTTTATGAAACAAATAGTGTCTCCAATGCTTTATGGCTTGGACAATAGCATAGAACTCCAAGTCATAGGTATTGTATCTTGTCTTGGCTCTAGAAAGTTTCTCGCTAAAATAAGCAATTGGATGTCCTTTCTTACTTAACACTCCTCCAATTCCAACTTTAGATGCATCAGTATGTAACTCAAACAGCAATTAAAAATCCGGGTATCTAAGAATCAGTGTTGTAGTCAAAAGTGTCTTGATCTGTTGGAAAGCAGACTTAGCCTCTTCAGTCCACACAAACTGCTTTCCTTTCATACAATCTGTCACTGGTGCCATCACGCTACTGAAATGTGGAATAAACCTTTGGTAAAATGATGCCAACCCATGGAAACTTCTCACTTCAGTTATAGTCCTGGGTTGTGGTCACTCCTTGATTGCTTCAACTTTACTTTGATCCACATGGATACCTTCCTTGGACAACACATGCCCAAAAAAAAAACATTGTGTGTCATGAACATGCACTTCTTTGTTGCCGCGTAAAATTGTTCCTGACGAAGAATCATTAACACTTCCCGCAAGTGTTGTTGATGTTCTTCTGTGCATCCACAGTATATCAATATATCATCAAAGTATACCACCATGAACTTTCCAATAAACGGTCGAAAGATCTGATTCATCACTCGCATAAAAGTATTAGGTGCATTCAAAAGACCAAATGGCATAACCAGCCATTCATATAATCATTCCCGTGCCTTGAATGTTGTCTTCCATTCATCCCCTGATCGAATTCGAATCTGATGAGACCCACTCTTCATATCAATCTTTGAAAAGGTAGCAGCTCCATTCAACTGATCTAATAAATCGTCCAATCTCGACATCGGAAATCTGTACCTCACTGTAATCTTGTTTAGTGCTCGACTATCTGTACACATTCTCCAAGTTCCATCCTGCACTAACAATGCTGGTACTGCACAAGGACTTAAACTTTCTTGTACGCGCCCTTGTTCTAGTAACTCCTCCACCTGCCTTCTCAACTCTTCGTGCTCCTTTGGACTCATTCTATAATGTGGTTTATGTGGTAACACAGCTCCCGGTACAAGGTCAATCTGATGTTGTATGTCTCTCAACGGTGGTAACTCTTTCGGTAATTAATCAGGAAATACATCTTTAAATTCCTTCAACACTGGCTTACCTTCTCAGGAATGTCAACTGTTTCACTACTTTCACGTCCAATCAACAGAAATACTTCAGGCCCACCCTCTACTTATTTGACAAACTCCTTCGAAGATAACAGTGTCTTTAGTTCTTCGATTTCCTCCAACTTGCTTTCACTTCGTTGTCGCTTTTAAGGAACTAAAGTGATTTTAGTGCCCTCTAACATGAAACTGTAGCTGTTGGTGCGACCATCATGTTGCACAGCTCTATCTTATTGCCACAGTCTTTCCAACAACAAATGACATACTTCCATATCAACCATATCACACCAAATTTCATCTTTATACTTCTTTCCAATGGAAAAAGTTACACAAACTCTTCGACTAACCTTCACTTCCCCACCTTTCCTCAACCAAGCTAATTTGTAGGATTTGGGACGTTTCTCTGTCTTTAACGCCAACTTCTTTACAGCTTCTGTAGAGATGATATTATCACAACTACCTGCATCGGTAACAAACTTACAAACCCTTCCCAAGATAGTGCACGTCGACTGAAAAATATTACTCCTCAACCAGCTAGTCTCATCTTCCTGCTTTGGAGTCAAACAAGATCTCCTCATCATTAAAGAATATCCTTTGTCTCCCGCCAATAATTCTTCTTCCTCCTCAACTTGTTGTGAATTAGAATATTCTATTTCTGCATCCTCATCCTCAACCTCAGCAACCATCACTCGCTTCTTAGGCTTCGGGCATTCATTGCTCTTATGACCAAACTCCTGACAGTTATAACTCTTGAAATTGTTGTTGACCTTGGTCTTAGCAACTTCATTGACAACCGGTTTACTAACAGCCTTGGAAACATTAGCATTACTACTAGCCTCTTTCACTTGATTGATCGAACTTGTAAATCACCACCTCCTCTTCTACCTTGCTTCTCCCAAGCTAGAGCTTTTTGGTGTGCTTCAGCAATGGATCTTGGATCAAACATATTCACCATATCTTGAATTTGCATTCTCAATCCTTCAACAAATCTAGCTGTCAACTGTTCCTCCGTCTCCATGATATCGTTTTTAGCAATCAGTTGATAAAACTCATCTGCATAATCATTTACCGACTTTGTCCCTTGTCTCAAATTCTACAAGCGTTGATACATAAGAGACTGATAATTATAAGGCAAGAAAATAGCCTTCATCAACTTCTTCATCTTTTCCCATGAAACAATCTTCGACTTTCCCATTCTTTCCCGTGTAAGTCTAGTTTGTTGCCACCATGCCATAGCTCTTTCCCTCAATCGTGTAGAAACCAATTTAACTCTATGATGCTCGGGTACTTCCTTGAAGTCAAAAATTTCTTCAACATTTGATAACCAATCCAGAAACTCTTCTGCTATCATTCCTCCTTTTAATTCTGAAAGCTCTGCTTTCATCCCCGACTCCCATCGATGACCATCTTCTACATCCCGATATTGACTTCGTAGTTGGTATCGGTCTCGATAATGAACACTACCTCTATCACCGTCTTCATCATAATCAAATGTACTTCGATATCGATCTCGACCATCAACATCTCTATAGTCATACATGTCTCTTCTACTTTGTCTTTCAGCATCACGATACAGTTCATCTCCAAACTCACGTGGAGTTATTCTCTCTTCATTTCTGTACTCATGGTGTTCTCGCCTCATTGAAACCGATGATTCTCTTCTATCTCGATAAAATTATGGCGACACCCTGCTTGCTTCCGAAACCAATGGCGAAACTTTGTTTCCTCCATGGTTTGAGACTGGTGACCTTCTCCTTTGACTTTGATTCACGTCGTTCATCAATTTCCCTAACTTCCCAATACCTTCATTGAACTTTTCATTAATACGCTGTTCCATTTGCTCAGCTTCTTGTCTTTGATACACATCTTCAACATTTTGAAATCGATTAGCACATCTCGGAGGCATGTTGATACACAATCTCTAACTGATACAAAGTGATTCAAATTGATACTTGTCTTAGATCTAGCTCTCGGCTCTGAATTCTACACTAAGCTTGGCTCGGCTCAAAGTTTAACTCTCGGCCTGGATCTAACTTTTTTACTCGGCTCAAACTCCAACATTTTAACTCAGCTCTCAATAGGGTCGGCTTAGCTATGATTGGCTAAGTCTAGCTCTGATACCAAATTGACGCAGCGGATAACTTCAAATGCAAGCAACAATGATGCAACAACAACAATACAACGATGGAACGATACAAATATGGATTGATGGATTAATGATACCAAGGATAAATGCCCAAATCCGTTGATCTCGCGAGATACCGGATTCTAGTTATCTTTAACACGTTGATCACACACGATACCGTGTTAGAAGATCTACGATTCTTCGACGTTGATCTCACGAGATTCCGTGAATCGGCTTCAAAATCGTTGATTCGAGCGCACTCGAATAACCGAAGATGGAGAAAGGAGATAACACTCAACTTCCAATTTTAAAGAGGCACAAAGCACTCAAACAAAAGTTTATTCAAAATCAACCAGCTTTACAAATGGCCCAACTCGCCTATTTATAGGCTTACAACATACAGGTACACGACCTAGCAGACGCGACCTAACCTCAACGACCTAAAACAAACGAGTTACAACATCAACATATACAACACGAGTTACAACAATAACGACTTACGACCTAAGGACTTACATCACGATTTACGACTTAGCACCATACAACATACCAACATACATGCGACTCAATATATACAACATATTCGACATAACACCATATGCGACTTACATCACACGACCTACGACATAAGGAGTGAACGCGACATAAGTAAATATCCTACTTCAGGAGTGGCTTGAACGACCTATCAACTTGAGCAATCATAAGGACCTTGCGACCTAACACTGGAGCATCTCATGCGATTTAAGAAAATGGTTTATGGAATGACTTACCTCTTGCGATATAATGTTCAGCGACCAAAGAAAGCATGGGGTATAAGTTGAGCGACCTATGGAATGCGAGATTAAGGAAGCGGCTTAACATCTGGAGCGACATAACTTCTTGCGACCTAAGGAACAACATCTTCAGCGACCTAAGAACAAAATCTTCTTTCATTATGTGTTGTGAGTTAGGTCGTGATTCGTTAGGTCGTTCGCGACTTAAGATTTGTTTGCGACCTTAGGAAATGCGCGTTGAGTCGCTTAACACGCTAGGTCGGTCAATATGATTCGCTAGGTCGCTGCGCGACTTATCATAGGTCACTGGATCCTTCTCCTCTACATGACTCACATACCTCGTTAGGTCGCTCGAGCGAATCAAGACCTGGTGCATGGCTTCCTGCGACTTAACAAGACAATGACTCAAGGAGATAGCTCGCAAACGACTTAAAATGAACGACTTAAGGAACTGTGCTGCATCAAATATTCAATTTCAACTAGCGACGACATTTGAAAATTTCCAAATAAGAACTAATCACACCATCATATGACAACTATTGATAATCACTCCTTCGTAAGTGATTTTAGGGTATTTCTTAGTAACCTCACGACAGCACTGCAAATAATTACAAGTAAGCACGTTAGGCAAACTTCACTTCCTAGTTTATAATAACATTAAGTAGATGAATAAAGAAGAAGAAAATAACCTTCAGGAAAAGTCCAGACATTCTCATTATGTTTTCTTTATGTATAGCCAATGACATTTTCCTCCCAGTAGTCTTGGCGCAAAGAAATGCATATTCTGCTAGTCTTGTACTCGCACGTCTAGTAATGCACTTAATCTTTCTACTTAAAATCCTAACTTTATTAAACTGGAAAATAAACAGAAAAGGATAAAATAAAAAAACATAAATTTTTAACATAAACTAACAAATAGAGCAACGGTTTAGTAATGCAAACCAGCTAGACAACGAAAAAATAGTACACAAAAACACAATTTTATGTGGATTAAGCCAACAAAAAAATGGTGGCAAAAGAGGATGATAGAGAAACAAGTATATCTATGTCATTTCACTTAAATGACTCACAAACTAGGGACAACATTATCTTCCAAAAGATATACAAAAGTAATCAACATCATAGAATAAGACAACATTAACAAAAATAGAATATAGATACCCCAATCTATTAAAAATCAGTAACCTTTATTATTATTTTCTAAACGTTGATAATTTTAACACAGATCTCATTGAAACAATAACGTTGACAAATTCTCTTATGACTTGTAAACTACAAGAAAAATTCCCTTACAAACTCAATACAACCACACATTCTGATAAAATTAAATAATCGAAAAGCAAAACGACTTCAACTAAGATGCAACAAAAAAGTAAGTACCTATGTTTATACAGGTAGCTTAAACAATTTTACAGGCTAAGCAATCTAGACAATGGTTCCAGTATCCTTTTATTTCAATGTAGATCACCGAATTGTTGAATTTATGTGATCCAAATATTTTCCAAAGAAGACAAGAAAATAATTAATTGATTCAGTCAATCAATTAATTATGCTATATATGGAAAGATAAAGAGGAATGATATATGTGGTATCTTTTAGAGAAGGGAAACTAATTAATTGCTAACCAATTAATTAGTCAAAGAATTTGTTATATGAAGAAAGAAAAGATTGCTGATGGAGATTAGTTCAAGCAAGGAAAATTATAGAAACCAAGATCACCGTTATCCATTTACGTAGGAATTAAATCATGGATATTCGAAAAGGTTTTAAACATAATCTGAAAATTAATTTTCTTCATCCCCAAGCATCCTTCATTTTCATGCCTATTTAAATGAAGGAAATTCATCTTCATATTTGTGTGAGTGTGTGAGAAAGCATCCACCATTATCCTCTTCTTCGGTAAACCCTAATTTTTGCAGTCAATCAATTAGGGGTTTTGAGCGTAAACAAGTCTTTGGATAAATTGATTATTCAATTTGTAATTATAGGTTAGTCTCTCCAATTTGCTACCTATGATTTTACAATCTCTCTCTCTCTCTCTCTCTCTCTCTCTCTCTTTTGTACTCTCTTTCTTCAGTGAAAAAAATGTTGTTGGGTCCGTGGACGTAGGCAATCTAGCCGAACCATGTTAAATCTCTATGTTCTCCGCTCTTTTGTTTTTTCTTTGTTTGGTGATTATTTTTCATTGAATTTGTGGTTGATAATCAATCGACAAGCTAGATCCTTCTTTTGATTATTTCTGAGCTTTAGCATTCTACTGTAGTATTGAAGTTAGTGCAAAGCAATTGAAATTTTCGCACAACAGTTTGGTATAAGAGCTAGTTGTCTTGTTCTAGATTAGTTATCAATGGAAAATTCTTTTAATAGTGGTATGAAAAATTATAGTGTCACAAAGTTTCATAGAAAATGAGTTTTTGGAGCATGGAAGGTAAAAACTAGTGATGGTATTCTTCAGCAACAACTTCGTTCATTTAGAGGAGGAGATAAAAGCCAGAAGCACCTTGGAGGTAGAAATATGCATGGATCCCACTTCAAGGGTCCTAGAAGGGGTGCTTTCTATTATTGTAAGAAGAATGGACATTTCATACGTGATTGTCCAGCTTTTAGAAAGAAGAGAGAGAGAAGAAGAAAGCTTCAGTTTTGCCAGCAGTTAGATCAGATGCGAATAGAAGTGATAGTAATACATCATTACTTTCAGCTAGTATTTCACCTTTAGAGCACACAAGTTGGGTTATTGATTTTGTTGCCTCTTGTCATATGACGCCAGATAGGAGCTGTTTTGTCAGTTACAAGAAAATAGATGGCGGAGCAGTTCATATGGGGAATGACACATCTTGTCATGTTGTGGTGTTGGAAGTGTGAGGTTTAGGATGCATGATGGTGTTGTTAGGACTATCACGGATGATAGACATGTTTTGATGCTGCTTGGAAGTTTGTTATCAGTTGGAGCTTTGACTAGCCATGGTATGAGGATAATAATAGATGGAGAGAATTTGAGAGTGGCGAAGGGTTCCTAGGTAGTGATGAAAGGGGTGCGAGTTAATGATGTTTATGTGATTCATGGAGAGATAGTCTTAGAAGAGTCGGTAGTATCTACCGATTCTAGTATTTTAGATTCTACTAAGTTATGGCATCTTCGTTTAGGTCATGTTGACGAGGAGAGTCTTGAAGTATTAAAGAAGCGTGGGCTGATTGATGGTGTTTGTCAGTCGAAGCCTAGCTCTTGTGAAGATTGTTCTTTTGGAAAGAAGTAGCATGTCACATTTGACGTTGGAAGACCTAAAGCTACAGAGTTTATAGAGTATGTTTATTCTTATGTGCGAGGACCCACCCCGGTTGCATCTTTTGGTGGAGCCAGTTACATCGTATTATTTGTGGATGATTTCTCACGTAAGGTCTGGGTCGATTTCTGAAAGGCCAAAGACGAAATATTTGCCCAGTTTTGTAAATGGAAGACCTTGGTAGAGAAGCAGTCGAGGAAGCATTTGAAGGTTCTCAAAGTTGAAAATAGTAGTGAATTTATGTCATAAGAATTCACTAACAATTGTGCGTCCGAGCATGTAATTAGTGATTTTTCCATTTCTGTTGAGTCACATTGTTATGGAGTGGCGGAGAGCATGTGTCGGATATTGTGGAAGAAAGCTATGAGCTTGAGAATGACTGCTGGCTTAGAAGAGGGATTTTGGGCAGAAGCGATATCTATGGCAGTATTTCTCATCAACCGCACACCTTCTATTGTCGCAGATATGAAGATCCCAGAAGAGATATGGAAAAGAGAGCCTATTGATTATTTATTCCTTAAAGTGTTTGGTTGTTCAGCTTATTTAAAAGATGAGAGACATGATAAGTTGAAGCCTAGAGAAAGCAAGCACATTTTGTTAGGCTATAGAGAAGGAGTGAAGAGGTATTGGTTGTGGTGTAAAACAACTAGGACAATTGTGACTAGCAGGCATGCGATATTTGATGAGAGGTCTTTGTTGAAGGTGGAGCCTCTATCAAGTGATGACATTGGGAGGATAGAAATTTTCCAAACACATTTGGAGTCATCAGATTGTTTCCATATTCGGAGAGATATTGGTATTTTCGATGATATCATGGTTGATGAGAAGATTATAGAGGTTCAGACTCTAGGTGGATCTCACTTGCGGGGAAGGCCTTTTGGTTCAGTTGGTCCTATTTGTAAGCATATTTATAGCGATGATTCTTCATCTTATGCCTTGAATGTCGTGGAGCTTGAGTCTGTTGATGTTGAATTAGGAAATTCTAGCAAAATTCTTGTAGAGGAGATTGGAGTAGATAATATTGAGTATGTCCTCACTCAATTTGGAATGGAGAAGGTAAAGCGGGCTCTTAAATCTCCATTGGTCTCTTGAAGATTAGTATCTACTTGTTCGTCTCCAACATCGGATTTGCTGAATAATTTTGGTACTTTCTCATATGCATTATGTTTGCTGATGTGCATACCATCTTTCTTGCGCTTGGGAAAGATTTGGAAGCTCTATTTGGGCAATATTGCCCAAAATAGTTCACATTGAGCTTGTTCACGTAGACCCAACAATTTGCCGAGATGTGGTGATGCAGAGAGATTGTTATATTCGAATCAAGGTGGAGTGTTGAATTTATGTGATTCGAATATTTTCCAAAGAAGACAAGAAAATAATTAATTGATTCAGTCAATTAACTAATTATGCTATATATGGAAAGATAAAGAGGAAGGATACATGTGGTATCTTTTAGAAAAGGGAAACTAATTAATTGCTAACCAATTAATTAGTCAAAGAATTTGTTATATGAAGAAAGAAAAGATTGCTGATGGAGATTAATTCAAGCAAGGAAAATTATAGAAACCAAGATCACCATTATCCATTTACGTAGGAATTAAATCATGGATATTCGGAAAGGTTTCAAACATAATCTGAAAATTAATTTTCTTCATCCCCAAGCATCCTTCATTTTCATCCCTATTTAAATGTAGGAAGTTCATCTTCATATTTGTATGAGCGTGTGAGAAAGCATCCACCATTATCCTCTTCTTCAGTAAACCCTAATCTATGCAGTCAATCAATTGCGGGTTTTGATCGTAAACAAGTCTTTGGATGATTTATTCAATTTGTAATTATAGGTTAGTCTCTCCACTTTGCTACCTGTGATTCTGTAATCTCTCTCTCTCTCTTTTGTACTCTCTTTCTTCAATGAAATAAAGAATAGTTGTTGGGTCCGTGGACGTAGGCAATCTAGCCGAACCACGTTAAATCTCTGTTTTTTCTTTGTTTGGTGATTATTTTTCATTGTATTTGTGGTTGGTAATTAATCGACAAGATAGATCCTTCTTTTGATTGTTTCCGCGCTTTAGCATTCCGCTGTGGTTTTGAAGTTAGTGCAAAGCAATTTAAATTTTCGCACAACATGAATTTCAACAAAGTGTCTAGGCCAGAAAAAATAGGGGTGTGTGTGCATTTTATTTTTTAGAATAATAGTTGTCCACTGACATTAAAAAAGATAGAGTTTATATTGAATATGAGTATGGAAATTATTCCCTAGGAACTAGTACAGGAGCACTAGTATTAAAACCTTGAATAAATGATTGGACAATTTTAACTTCTTTTGTTCTTCCATTCTATTATTTACTCCCTTAATATCATGAATGGTGTTTACTAAAGTACTCCAGTGAGGGTAATTTTATCCGACACACATACGGATCCCACCAAAGTAGCAATCACTTTTTCACCATTCGGCAAACCGACAGAACACTCAAGATTTTGTGTGTCAAATAACCATGGACGTTGCCCAACAACATGACGGGTTGCTCCGGTATCGATATTCCATGAAGTATTATCAAACTTACGATTTAATCGATTTTCGGGAATTTTACTATTACCAATCACACCTGAAATAGCTTTCCATTGCTCAGTTGTGAACAATTGATCTTCACCACCAGCCACGGAAAATTATTCTTGAAGAAAAAAATCGTTCTTTGGCTCAGATACCATGAAGAATTGGTAAAACTCAGCTTGAATTCTTATTAATCACCAACATCCATATTTATAATACATACCCAAGACTCTATCTTATGGTAACTCTTGAATTGCGGAAACAACAAGAAATCTTCTGAAGGTATATCCCCTATTACATACCACTCATAACATCTAATCATACATTGCGGAAACATCATGAAATCTTTCGAACATATATCCCCTATTACATACCACTCATAACATTTAATCATATATTCTAAATATATCATAATATCTTAATCGTATATTTAAATATATCATAGTATCTAATTATATACTCCAAATATATCTCAATAGTGTTCTTTGTACTTTAGTGCATGCATCTGAATTGCCTCTACTATTAATACATATATTCTTTCATTTATAATCAAATTAATACTGAAAGGCTTAAAATTAAATGTTGATAAAATGTACTGGTGCGAATAAGCTAAAACGAAATCATAAAAATTGAAATTATTGCACCCGTAGTTTGTGCTTTTGCATAATACAGTATCCCTACATGTTATATCAATTAAAATAAAAATAAATTTTTCGGTTAAGTAATATTAACAAATCAGTAATCACTTATTCCTCTGGGTTTGAGAGTAGCTTGTAGATCATCATTGCATTAGGTATATTATCAAAATGATAGAAAACAAGTACATCGTCTCTAATTTTGTGCTGAAATATAACAATATGTTGTAGAAAGAGAACATCCATCAATAAAAGTGCTTATGTAAAAGCAATTGCAAATACCTAAAAGTTACTCAGTCAACTCAAAGGGAAACATAACTTCCTATACAAAATAGTAATAAAATGGTGGTATTGGTTATCAAATAACCCAAAGCAAACCATAATATGCAGTTAGATGAATGCTAAAGATCAAATATGTAACAAGTATACAAATGTGTAGACTTGAAAATTATGTAATAAAAACATTGAAATAGAACTAGAACAACACTTGACATTACATATAACAACTGCTATAACCAAAACTTATGAAACAGAGATATCCACTTTAACTAATTAAGTTTTCCCTCTATTATCTGAATGAAAATGGTTAAATATTAATTCTTGATAGCTCATTGTTTCTACAACTCTACTGTAAATAAAAAGAAGAGAAACAAAATTCAGTTCATCCAATTCACCTTATAAGGCCTCACCTTTAACTTTTGAGTGAAACTAGACTCTCATTGTAGTGCAAAAAGAATCTAAGGTAGTAGGGATTAGGCTTTTGGATTGGGATATAACTTTCTTGCGTTACTTCCCGAGTGCCTAAGTTGTACAAGTACAGTTCATCTATACTATGAGACACGAAAGTTGTTCTTAACAAAAGGAACTGGCCATTCATTGAGAATCCAGTTGGATGTAGACCTTCTCCTATATATGGTGTGGGTCCAATGCCATATATTTTATTCCAGGAACCCTTCACCCTAAATACATGCAGCACCCAAATTTCAAAACAGTCATTAAAGCTATACCTCTGATCCAAACCCCTAACTAAAGCATGCTTTTCATTTAAAAGGTCCAAAGCATAAAAAGGTTTATATCCATCACTATCAGCTAATGACATTGTTTCAAATATTTCATTTTTCAAGTCAAATGCAACAAGCATACCATCATGATTGTCGACACCTAACCAGAAACATGTTCCATTCCTGCTTGTTGCATCATTTGAATCAGCCTGAAGGCTCGTGAAAGGCAAAGCAGTATTTTTATGTATAATTCTCCATGAAAATGATGTCCTTAAGCTGTATACCTCAAATTGATTGGTCTCTGGCCTAGTAGAATGCCAAATGATCCTTACAACCTTATAATCATTGGCTTTCGCATCAAAACCAAAACCAATAATAGTGAACTGCATATCATTATCACGTGGATTGTAACGCTGATGCGGAATTGATGATTTAGGTAAAAGCTTCAGTTGTTTCAGTGCAGGATTCCATAAAGCAACATCCCCAGACCAACCATTGTGCAAACATATTATATTGTCACAAGAATCAACGAGATCTACATAACCATCATCTGCTCTTATAGTCGTATAGAATAGATCGTTAAACTCTATATCAGTGTAGATCTCATATTAATTACCAGATAAACAACACAAACCATCATAGCCTGACATGCAAACAATGAGCGTGTCCTCTCCACTACGATGATAAAGATGCTGGTTAACAAAAGTGGTGCTTTCAATAAGAGCAAACCAAGATTTGCATACCCTTTTAAATCGTAGTAAACTTGCCACCGATAACCATAGTAGAATGTCGAATAAGATATCCTCAGACGTGTTTTAGATGCTCTAAAACAAATGAATCATAAACCTCCCAATTATCATAATGATTTATTCGTTCAATTTTGTTTAAAACGACCAAATAGAGAGATGACTAATGTTTATTAATTGGTAGAACTCCAAGTCTACGGAAGATTTGTAGATTAATCAATAGATTTGAATCTGGATACATAAATTAAAATATTACATAGTTATCTAGTTTATAAAGAAAAGGTTACCTTGGAAGAAACTGAAATTAGCACGAGATTAGAGCAATGGAGTGGATTCTAATAAAACACGATTAAAGTATTGCACATATAAATGAATAATCAGTCTTAGATCACAGAAAACATTGAATAATACAAGTTTTATATGAATGACTTCTGGACTGGAGTTGTTTCTCTTATTTATTACATTACAGTCATCTATTTGAGGATGTACTGGCGCATTCTGTGAATAGAATACATGGGTAGATGTGCTTGCCAATAAAGATATTCATGAACATGTGATTAATATCAAATGTATATTCATGAACATGTGATTAATATCAAATGTATATTCATATAAAAAAGATAGATGCATTTATTTATTTTTAATGATATTCGTGAACATGCAATAATTATAACTATTTAAAGGGATAATGTATTCGAACACAAATTGGTGACACAATATATGACATAATGGATCTCCACCATTAGATTACTCCCTAAATTTCTTCTTCAATATAAGGATAAAAAGATCTAACGGTTCAGATTTTTTGCACCATAATTTGTGTTTTATTTTGTGTTTAAATAGCTGGACTCTTATTTAAATAATCAACTTCAATTTTGTATATGTTAAGGAGTGAATGCTAGACTGAAGCTAGTTAGATATTTAAGATATATTCTTAATATCTTATTAGTTACATCATTAATAGGATAATTTATATCACATTCAAAAATAGTGTTTTATTCTCTAATATTACACACATACATGCACTCGATAATCTAATGAAATTCTCTGTTCAAGAGGCAATAACTTTTTCAACACATTATCAACATGCATACCTAACCTTTGACCAATTTTTTTTTCCATATAAATATTTTTAGACCAATGAATTAATATATTTCACATGTTCTATGTATGATTATTGAACTTTATATTATATTTTGGTTTTGCATGTTGATATTTATATTCATTTGTGAACAATATTCCACAAGATCATGTGCGCCACTTTATATACTTTTTTATTGTTTATTTAACGTTTTTACATCACTTTCATTCTTATCCCCAACCCCTACATATTTGAATGAGAGTGCAACTAATGTACAATATAAAAAACAAAAAATTGCTTATTATATTTGCCTATAATCCGTCGATGGTAGAGCTTCCCTATGCGAGTTATCAAGGTCCAATCATCGAGACGTTGTTGCAGGTATGCCCTGCTTACAACTTTATTTTTCCTTTACATTCTTATAATTTATATGCTCTATCATAAAAATCTTTCTAGACCCCAACGTATGTCTCGCCTAGGCATTAGGCGAGGCTTTATGCCTAGCCATATGAGTAGGTCAGCCTAGACAAGATTTATTACATCATATAATCATTTAAACACTTTTCAACACTAGTAGAGGCATAATACGTCGTATAAGTATTTGTATGCCGGTTTCAATGATCATGCTTCGAGAGTTTCTTCCAAGACAGTTCAAACCCGATTATTGGGAGATGATCAAAAAATCATTCATATGTAATATTTACTATTTTGTAGAACAATAGATCTACAGAAGATTTCTAGATTGTTCAAATAGGAATTAAATCTAGGTAAATAAATTAAAACATTATAGTTATTCAATTCATGAAGAAAAAATTACTATCAATAAAATTGAGATTTACTTTAAGAGTGAAGCAAGTATTGCAAATAAACAGAAAATAATAACCTCAATTATTGAAAATGATGAATAGGTAACCGGTTTTGTAAGAATAAGTTTTAGACAGGATTAGTAGTTTCTCTTATTTACTATTTTAGTCTCGTTGGTTTGTCTATTTGCTGCAGTATGAATGCATTAATAAATATAATATAACGTATATGCACTTATCCATAAAGATATTCATCAACATGTAATAATTACAATTATGCATTCATTTAAGCAAGATAGATAGATGCATTAGTTTATAATGGCATTCATATGGATATGCACTTGTCTATAAATACGTTCATGAACATATGATACTTTTAATTGTACATTTATATTCACAGATCACTAGCTATAATGATATTCATCAACATGCAATAATTTTTATTTATTTAAAGAACCAAAAAACAATCTTATATATGATAAGCAATGAATGCCAAATTGAAGCAAGTTAATTATAATATTATTAGTTACGACATTAACAAATGATTTTTATCAGGCCCACAAATAGTTTTTTATCATCTTCTAACACATACACATG
Organism: Allium cepa; assembly: GCA_030765085.1. NCBI lineage: Eukaryota > Viridiplantae > Streptophyta > Magnoliopsida > Asparagales > Amaryllidaceae > Allium > Allium cepa. The sequence continues at coordinate 456,217,197 of CM060942.1, forward strand.
GTAATCTAACCAAATCTTCTATCCTCAAGTCAATGTCTCCTTGAACACATTATCAACTCGTATATCGATCCATTAACCAATTTGTTTAATGTTTCTATATAGGTCAATTTTTCGGAATACTAAATTATTATATTTCACATATTATATATCTATGATTATTAAGCTTTATATCGTATTTTTTCCTATTATGTTTAAATTCTTTTGAGAACAACAATGTTCAAAACAATATGCACAACTATAAAATCCTTTTAATTATCCTTTTTAGTATTTTTCATTAGTTCTTTTCCTATCCCGCTTCAAAATTCTAAGGGTTAAATTGATGTATCTTGGCAACTAACTAACACTTATGTTACAAAAATTATCCAAGTGAATAAATAGCCAAAATAACCTAAGCAGCAATGAATTAAAAAATGTCTACACCAAGATTTTTTTACTAGTTCGAACCCTCTTCCAACATTGTGACGCCCCACCTCTATACTCGCACTAACCAAGGGCACTACTGGGTATTGCCGTCGATTATCACGAAAAATAAGGCTGATGAGGAGTGACCAACTATATAGTTGCTTTGAGAAAGTACCTATAGTATGTCACACATTTCATTTCAAGCGGAAATCTGACATATTCAATACAAACTCAAAGCTCCTACAAAGTGGCTAAATGTCCTTTAGAAACAAATATAAAACAGTCATAACATAAATCAGTAAAAGATATTCATTTCACTAAGGCAGAAGCGGATATGAATATAACACATAGAAGTGAACATCATAGTAGTGGTCACATAAGACCCATTATAACCCAAAAGAATAGGTACACGTACTACATAAAAGAATATGAATACATCAAAGAGTCTCTATCTGTATACATAAAAGGAAAAAACCGCTAAGCTAAAGTTGTTAGCCAAATGTCAGAAGATAGTCCCTGCTAAGAAGTCAAGTTGAAGCACCTAAAACACCTCGGCCGAACCCAAGTATTATTTAAGAAGAAAAATAATACATGGATCAGTCTAGCTTTAATTATCATGTAAGATGAGGTAGGATAAGAGATATGACAAATATATATGATAATAATAAAAATCATACAATATCTCAAGTTTTCTCAAACACCCAAAAAGAATATCATATTCTTTAGTTTTATCCACCAAATCACAAATTTTGATAAAGCTTATCAATGCTAATCACAAAAATTGGCGAAATACAAATTCCATAAATCAATATTAAGGAATCCAAAAAGCACGGATGGGGAGGTCTATCACAAACGTGAGCATAAAAACTTACCAACATGTGTATCACAAACGGGACGCTACCCCGCGGGTCGCTAATGCTTGAAAATAAGCCTAAGCACCACAGAACAGGGTATATCCCCCCTTATAGAGAAATGAGTCGAATCTCCACAAACGGTCAAAATCGCATGGGTCGCTAGCCCATAAAAATGAGCCAAGGCTCCACAAAATGGGGTATAGTTCCCCACGCAGACAAAGAGACATTACACATTACAAGTCTAAATCGCAAAATGATCATCATTGAACAATAAGTGTAAATTACATAAGCTAGTAAATAAATGAGTTTAGCTTCATGTCCCATAACCACCGGCTTAACTTATTTATTTACGAAAACAATTGTAGATTCCCACTTGAAAATTGTCACAAGATTTCAATCGAACAAGTCTAAGAATTAACCGACGAAGTAAACGCAAGTGTTTCATACCACTTGTTTTGCTAAGTCGTTTAATTGGATTTCTCATCCGAATGAGGTAAAGGTTTTCGTATACTAGTAGATTGGAAAATAGTTTTAAAAACGAGCTTCGTATTAAAAGTTGTCAGGACCCGATTCTTCGTCTTCCGAAAATTCAGCATCGACACTCACTTTATCGACTGCCGAGTAATCGAACGACGGAAAAACCGAACACTGAGGGTTTAAGAAAAATTTAGGAAAAGAAAAAGAAAGAAAAGAAGAGAAAAAGATGGAAAATAGGGAGAAGAAAATTTTTAAATAGAAGAAAAAGAGAATAGAACGGAACAGAAATAGAGAAACAGAAAACAACAGAACAATAACAGAATCTCACAATTCGCAGCGGAACAACATATAATAATAAATGAATAATCTTTAAACAAAGAACTATATCAGTTATTACATTTCATACATTACATTTCATTACATCATATCATCAGAGTACACAACAACAACAAACATCAAACAGTGCAGCGAAAAAAGAAATACTATATACTAATAATACGCCATGCCATCCAGCTTGCCTCCAGCAACTCCAGAATATCCAGAATATCCTGATAAACCTTAACTCTTAACTGCCCGTGTGGAAATTGGTGGGCACCCAGAGTTTAGGAAGGAAAACAATAAACTCCGAGTCAGTCATGTGACTGGTGTGAGAACTCAAAACAGTTTATTTAACTTTAAAATCAAAATAGAGAGATATTTTTAAATTCAATTCGCAATGCTTTTAAAAATGAAACTACCATAAGGCCTCCCGCACACACACACAATGCAAACGCAGAATCGGAGGAGATTTCTCCTTATGATAGTCAAAGATGCTTGATACGCATTTAAAAGAACATTTCATATTATTATTAGTGTATAGTGTAGGAAAAATTCATTTCGAAAGTAGAATATAAATCTTAGCCAACATACGACCATTATCGTATGCCTACTATAGCTAACTATGTTCAATAGCAGGTTACCGCCACATTCCATAGCAGGTTATACAACTAAAACCGTACAAGTCACGTATTGTCTTTTTGGATTTCCAACGAATGATCAGGCCAAGGAACTTCCCATTGCCACATGAGAATGCCTTTGGATGGACATCCCCGAGAACCAAACCGGATCTCTACCAACACAAGGTCGGGTTACCCCTAACTGAGTAACAACTGACCGAATATGCCATCCCCCGGTCCTTTGGGACCTTTTCACCGAGCGCTCGTAATCAATTCACACAATCATAACAAAGTGTTTTCAACATGAGTAAGTATCTGGGCTCCATACCATGATACCACCCTTTTCCAGAAGGAAATGGACACATCCTAAAGGGCGCTACCCCTCATAACCTTGCCGCATCTTTCCTGTTTTGACCATTCACGGGGTGTGAGGCTCGACGAAGTCACGTCCACAAAAACATACTTTATACAAAAGCCATGCTTTGGGTCAACAAATGATCATCACAATGATCACAAGGATAGACGATCAAATAAACGATCCTATCACAAATAATCAACACAATGATCATTTCAGCATCACTCAGCATGTCACATTACCAAATTGGGAATATATCGCTGATAACATTCAACTATATAACCTCTGAGCTCGTACGTCTCGGAGAAGGGTGTTAAGCTAAAAGAATAAATTCTCCGCCACCAACAGAAATATATTTGAAAGAAATCGGCTTTATATCTCAACTTGTAATGTTAGACATACAATCCATACAAGTCTGTTCCGGGCTCGAACAAAACCGAAGGCACTTACAAAGAAGTCCTTGCAATCCGGATATTCACAATCCTGATCGGATTCACCATCACATATGGAGAACTCTATACCGTAGCTACTCGGTGCAGAGTCAATCGACAGGTCATCCTATCGCTCTTGCAAATACCGGGTCTTCAACACCGATCTTCAATGCAATTCACAACGACGTATCACATATTCGGAATGGGTTATACGACCCCATGGTCCTTTCCCGGTTAACCCGAATAGTGAGCGCTTATTCAAAAATAAGTGTAGCATTCACATTCAAACAAATCACATCAAATACCCATTCAAAGGGAAATATTGATAGTCGGTTATTGAACTATCAATGGATATGCACAACATCACCAGATTCCAAATAATTTTCCAAATTATTTATTTTCCAAAATATCTTTACTAGATATATAATTTTCACAATTCAAAAATAAATCAATATTTATTTTTAAACAAATTCCACTTTCCTTTATAAATTCCTTAGTGAATTTATAATCCAAAATATCTATGAAAATTCGATTTCAATTATTCATTTAAATATTCCTTTTCAATTTATCTTCAAAAAGATAAATTCTCAAAATATTCACTTTATATTGGAAAACATTTCCATACTTATTAATCATAAGTAATTCACAAATTTTATTTATTTTCAACACTTAGAAAATATTCAATATACTTAAATCGAGATTAAGTATATATTTCATTCTTTAAGGAAATCATTCTCTTAAACATATTTATTTGGGCCAAAACGAATGTTGCGTAAAACATCGTTACGACAACCCAAAATCACTAGTATAGGGATTCGAATTCAAGATAGATATATAAATCCCAATACTATACAAAACATTTCCTTTCGGAAATCATTTACTATAACAATAGTGTTATAGTCCACCATTTCCTTTTATTTCTCGAAAACGTCTATTTCAACAATAAATGTTGAAATCTATGGTTTCGAATCTCAACACATTTTAAAACATCGTTAGATCGTTTTAATTCATTTCAAAATATCACATTCTAAACAATTTCTTTAACGTGTTATTCACTATTCAAAAACGTGAATATAACTCCACTTATAGGGTTCAACAAATTTTCTTGTCAAAATAAGTCATTTGCGAATTTATAAAACAACGTTTATAAATTCCATTTCTATTTATTTATAAAAACTTCCTTTTTATAAATTCTTTTATTAACCTATTCCAGTTTATAACTCAATTATAAACTAAAAGTTCATATTATAAGTTAAATACTTATAAAACGATTATTTTACAAAGATCGTTCTTTTCAACTTCCCAAATTATAAATCTTATAACTTATAAGATTCATTTATTTAACCAAATCTATTCTTCAAATAACTTCACAAATTTATAATTCTTACTATTTATAAATTTCATTTATAACTTCACCGTTTATAATTCTATAAATTTCATTCTTTAATGAAATTCATTTTCACTTCATTCAAACACTTATAAAAACTCGTTTTATAATGTCCATATTTCAATTTATAAATATCCATTTATAAATCTCTTATATAAATCAATTCATATTAATATTTTAAAAACGTCTTTAAACTCCTTTATAATTTCATCATTTTGATTTATAAAATAATCAAATTTTATAAATCCTATATTTAAACTTTTCACAATTATTTCAGAAATCCCAATTTAACTATTTTATAAAGTCACTAATTCCTTATTTTCAAAAAATCAGCTTTTAACTATATTTCTTAAAAATCATAATTTTTATAACTTTAAATATTATAACGTTTATTTATTTATAATGGATCAATTCCAAAATATAGTATATTCTCAAAAATCACTTTTAAAATCCCAAAATCTGGGTCCAATGATGCTACACACCAAATAGTCAATCACGACAACAACGATATCATATATCGATATGATAATCCATCAAATATCAAAATATCTGAAATCAAATAAATACTGTTGAGGAATCCAGTTGGATCCCTTCAACCTGTTTTCCTGCATCACAAACATTAGCACAATACCAATTTCGCTCCATTACGAAATTATCGCGGTACATGTTCTTATTAAATATTATCCGCTTAATAACGGCGTAATAGGGTCTCATCCGCTAAACAAAAATGCGGGAAATCAATAACTCCAATATATACATATGCCAATATATATATATTGCTACTATATATAATACCAATTTCACTGTTTATGAAATATTCGCGGTATATGTTTTTAATAAATAACATCCGCTTACTAACGGCGTATAATGTCTATTTTAACAATCAATAGATATCAATCAACATTCAAACATGCATTCAAATATTTTAAATCTAACTATTTAAAATAAAATCGAAACTGATTCGATTGAGTGAGAAATTCTCACCTTGATTTTAAATTCCGTTTTAGCGATTTATTTCGAATAAAATTAAACGGACGTTTAATTTTACACGAAATTTTCACTAACTCCAAATGACTCCAATCCAATTTCATCGCGTAGTGCTCGTCCATACGATTCCAACACAACTGGTTTTGCGCGTTTTCGACCTCGTATGAAAAAGTTATGTATTTTTGAAGTTACACGAATTAATTTATAAACAAATTACAATATAATTTAACTAATTTTATACCAAACTTTTACAGGCCGTTGGATCCATGCTCCTTTGCATCAGGGCGGTGACTTCATCTCTCCTTCTCCCCCGTTCTCCCTACAGACCACTTCCCGTAAACAAAACCCATTAGCATATAACTAGGGTTAGGAATTCAAGCCTCTTCACTCGATTAAAACCCGATCAGAGACTTGCATTTTGAAGCTCTTGACCCCCTCCATGCTCGGCCTGAAGGCCATAGAACTCGGCCCCCCCATGTTGCACGAATCTCGAGGACAACGGCCATGCACGCGGCTCCATATCTCCCCCATCGTCGCTCCAAACACGATCTCCACCGTTGAACTTGTAGATCTTGATGTCCTCTTCAATTCTCTAGTTGAAACCTAAGGCTAATTGTCGACGGATTTGGAGTAATCGAGGGAGGAAGGTGGGAAAATTCTGGCCGTTGGTTATGTGGGTGGCGGCTGGCTAATGAGCTAGGGTTTTAATTTTTTAATTTTTTTTATTTTGTGATGGTGGTGGTCTATTTATAGAGTTTTGAACGACACTATTCATCCGGAAATTCCGAACTCCGATTTACGCGCCAAAACTGACGTACCTAGGGTTTATCTCGCGTTCCGGACACAATGGAACAGGTTTCGGAAGCTAATTCGGATATCTGTGCGAGTTATGGCAACAAACGCTCAATTTAAATTAAACCGATTTAAGCGATTTGCTAGGCGTTTTAATTTGTACCGGACAAACGGTAAATCCAATTGACACGAAATTTGAAACCTTACAATAATATCACATTACGGATCCGATAAAACTGGTTTCGTCGAAATCCGAGACTTTTTGAAAAATGGCTATTTTTACTCGCCAAATTAAAATTAAAAATAAATCGATGTGTTTCGAGCTGCCACGATCAAACGATAACTCCGATTGACACGAAAATTGAAATCCGGTAATAACTAACTATTACGGATCCAATGGAACTGGTTTCGTTCAATTCTGAGACTGTTCAAAAATTGGCTATTTTCACTAGTCGATTTTAATATTAAAATATTCAATTTTCACAAATTGACTTTTAATTCGATTTTAGAAGTTCTAAAATATCGTTCTAACTCCCATATGATAAAATAAAATTTTACAAATTATTTTCAATCATATTTAACCCAATTTTCAATTATTTCCATAATTTAACGTATTAAATTATCGATTTAATTATCCAATTAAATCCAATAATTCAAATAAAAATTTATTCGACTTATAAATTCACTTATTAATATTTAAAATAAATGAAATATTCAAATTTAAATTAATTAAAATTCTGGGTCGTTACAAAAGTAGTGTTGAAATCATTTTTGTCAAAGAGTTTTAGTATTTACTACTAGTATAAAACCTTTATATTTAAAGGTGACAAATCACAGAAACAATTTTAAAAATAATCTATCACAAAAATCCACATTTTAATGATGTGAATTGAACCATGGAAATTGATATCAAATCCACTGAATGGAAACACCAAAAATCCAGAAAAGAGATCATCAAAGTTGATATTGAATGACAATAACTTTTTGGATAATCAAAAATCAATATATATGAAATCCACATAAAAATAAGCCAAATTTCAGAATTTAACAACTACGAACGTCTATGGAAATCCACAAATTTCTTTCCCCTTTTTGGGAAATTGTAACCCTAAGGTCGCATACGTCTGTCGCATGTAGCGGGATAGAATTTGTAAAGCCCTCAAACAGGAAAATCTACATAACTTCTCGGATTCGGAAGCGATTGAATGAGCAGCTGTAGCCAGGTAATTAAGACAAGCGACAAATCACCCTAAAGGCTCTTCAATACACCCAAAACAACATGTCTAAACAACCATACTAGGGTATTCATAGATTTTGACTTCAAAATATAAATATTAGGAAAATTCACCGAACAAATTCAATTCAAAAGCAATTGAATAAGGGATAGATGTTAGAAATTCATATCTAACAACAATCAAAGCTATAGACATAGATGTGAGTTCAAGAACTCATCTTTAACCCAAAAATAGAAAAGATAAGCTCTAAAGAAGCTAAGATCAATTCCTCCTCAACTACACCTCTAGAATCTCCAATCTATTATGACATGCAAAGATTTCCTAAGTTAGGTTATAGGAATTTCTGAAAATTGGAGAGAGATTGAGATGGAGAAGATGAAGATGATGCTTACCCAATCTTCTCTTTGATTTTATAACTTGAATTTGAATTTCCTAAGAATCTTGGGCTTAGGTATTTTAATTCCCTCTTTCCGCCATTTTTCCTTTAAATTATGAAAGGGATGAAGGAAGGGAAGAGGAGCTGGGGATATTGGTAGAAGAGTTTCGGTTACATTGTTGGGTTAATGGGATTGAACACAATCCAAAGCCTAAATGAAAATACCAAAATCCTAATCAACTCTAAACACAATAATGTTTATACTTAAACAGGTTGTAAACGTCGATTTGAACTCAATGAAAGTGCTCTCGAGTCCGGATTCGACTATTGACAAAAAGTCATATTTTAAAATTTAACATAATTAACGATGCTTTATTTAAATAAAACATTTAAATATATAATCGTAAAATATGAGGGTTGTTACAGACTCCCCTCCTTAAAGAAATCGTGTTCTCACAATATTTAAGAAGAAAATAAAAAGTAACAACAATCTTTTGACACAATAACACAAAAAGGAAGATTAAAATGAGAAGTTCACATTAAGGAGCACGAGAGAGTAAATCCGGATGTGTTCGCTCGATGAACTCTCTAGATTCCTAAAAAAATTCCTTATTATTTGTGGACCATTGAACTTTCACAAGCGGAACATCTTTATTACGAAGGCGTTTAACCTCCGCAACAATGATGCGAATAGGATGTTGCTCATAATTCAAATTAGGTGAAACCTCAATTTCTTCAATAGCACTAGGCTCAAGAATAGAATTGGGATCTCTAAGTCATTTTCATAGCTGAGAAACATGAAATACGTCGTGAATAGCGAAAAATTGAGTTGGTAATGGAAGACGATAAGCCACGGAACCAATGCATTTGGTGATATGAAACGGGCCAATATATTGACGTGCTAATTTTCCCAATCGACTGAAATGCATTACACCCTTCATAGGCGAAACACGAATGAATACCAAATCTCCCACAAAATTCCAAATTCCTTCTTCGGTTATCGGGAGAGGATTTTTGTCTACTCTAAGCTTCTTTCATCCTATGATGAATAAGGTCAATCTTTTCTGTGGCGTCATAAATAAAATCTAGAGCTAAAACCAGCTTCTCACCGGTTCCAAGCCAACACGAAGGAGATCGACATGGCCTTCTGTAGAGTGCCTTAAAAGATACCATACCAATACTAGATTGGAAGCTGTTATTATAAGAAAACTCAACATGATCTTCCCAACTTCCAACAAGATCAAGAACACATACACGAAGGAGATTTTCAAGAGTTTGATTCACACGCTCCGTTTGTCCATCGGACCGAGGATGATAAGCGGTGCTAAAATTAAGCTTCGTTCCCAAAGCTTTTTGAAGACCTTTCCAAAATCCAATTGTAAATAATGATCACGATCGCTAACAATGGAAGTAGGAACTCCATGCAATTTAACAATTTGTTTAACATAGAGTTTAGCCAAAAGAGGTATGGTCCAGTTGGACCGAACGTGAAGAAAATAGGAAGATTTTGTAAGTCTATCTACAATCACCTATACATTGTCACGACCTGAACGAGAATGGGGAAGACAATCAATAAAGTCCTTGGAAACTTGATCTCACTTCTAAACAGTAGTGTCTAAAGGTTGCAATAACCCACCGGGCCTCTAATGCTCGGCCTTTACAAGTTAGTAAGTCACGCAATGCTTAATAAAGTTAGCAATACCAGATTTCATTCCATCCCAATAATAAAGTCATTTCATGTCCGTGTACATTTTACTGCTACCGAGATGAATGGTAAATTTAGAACGATGACAATCTTCTAAAATGTCTTTACGAAGATCACTAATATTTGACACAATAAGTCTAACAAATTTTCGTACGCCTCCATGAGCATTGATTTCAAAGTCTTTCAAACCATCAATATTATTGTTATCTCTATACTTTGGCTAAGATGAGCCAATTCAAAGTCGTTCTTTTGAGCTTCGAGGATGTGGTCTAAAAGATAAGGATGAGCCTTACGGCTACATAAAACAAGAGATGAACATGAATCGGATTCCCGATCTCGAATCTCTCAAGTGGATAAAGTCTCGAGATCATTCCATTCATATATCATCATGGAAACAACCGCTTGTTGCTTATGACCAAGGGAGTCGGCAACATGATTTCCTTTTCAAGAGTATAAATAATATCAAGTTCGTAAGATGTAAGGAATTCGATCCAACATTGTTGATGCAAACTAAGTTCCTTTCGAAAGAACAAATACTTTGAAAATTTATGATCGGTGTAGAGAACAAATTTCTCTCCCAAAAGATAATGAAGAAATTATAAGAGAGAAAATAATAGCCACGAGGTCTAAATCATGAGTGGCATATCTAGTCTTGGCAGGCTTTAACTACCTAGAAGCATAAGCGATAACACGTTCCCTTTGCATGAGAACGGCTCCCAAACCAATATGACTAGCATCGGTGTATACGATCAAGTCTTGGTTCCCTTCGAGAATCACAAGAGTAGGAGCATCGGATAGGAGTTCTTTTAATTTCTGAAAAGAAGCTTCACATTTGTCTTACCAAATGTACTTGATTCCCTTCTTTGTCAAAATAGTAAGAGGTAACGAAATTTTAGAAAAGTCTTTTATGAATCGACGGTAATAGCCCGCCAATCCAAGAAAACTACAAATTTCGGTTACACTCCCCAGTCTCTTCCAGTTTTTAATCGCCTCAATCTTTGAAGGATCTACAGAAATTCCAGATTCAGAAATAATATGTCCTAAAAATTTCACATGGGATTGCAAAAAATGACACTTTGAAAATTTTGCTTTCAAATGATTGCTTTAAAGAGTTTCCAACACAATCATGCTCTTCCTTAGTTTTAGAATAAAGAAGAATACCATCAGTAAAGAAAAGAACAAATTGATCAAGGAAGTCTTTGAAACTCGTTTCATAAGGTCAACGAAATAAGATAGAGCATTCGTTAAACCAAATGGCATAAAAAGTCATTCATAAGATCCATAACGAGTACGAAATGATGTCAAAGGAATAATATCCTTTGCAATTAGAAGCATGGAAACTAGTTGCCAAGTCTAACTGTGAAAAGACTCTAGTACCGCAAAGTTGATCGAATAGATCATCAATCTGAGGTAAGGGATATTTATTCTTAATAGTAAGATTATTAAGCTTGCGGTAGTCAACACAAAACCTAAGTGTACCATCATATTTCTTTATAAAGATAGCTGAAGCTCCCCAAGGAGAGGAACTAGAATGAATGAACTATTTTGCTTCAACCTCGGATAATTGTTTATGCATCTCTATATTTTCTTTATTGGACATACGATAAGGAGGACGAGTGATATGTAGAGCTCCAGGGATTAGATAAATTCTAAACTCAATTGCTCGCTTAGGTGGTAATCTTAAACATGCTCAAAGATATCTGAAAATTCATGAACAATGTGAATGAGGGAAATGACATCTTACTCATCATCATTGTCGTCATCACGTGGGTTTAAAGAATATAGGGATGCCACCGAATTGGAATTGGAATAACTAAGAACGATAGAAATCTACTTAACTGATTGGGGATGTCGAACATGGATAGTCCTCTCGGACAGAGGATGTGGGCTTCATAATGATTAAGCCAATCCATTCTCAAAATAATTCCAAAACCTAAGTGATGCATAACATGCAAATTGGCACGGAAAGCATAATCACATAAAATAATCTCAACATCCTTACAAAACAAACTGAGTGTTGTGGATCTACCAACTGGACTCGCAATTTTCAGTGAAGTCATCAAGCCAATAACATTTAAAGACAAAGTATCCACAAGTTCTTTTGATCTAAAAGAGTGAGATTCACCCGTATCAAAAAGTATTCGAGTAGGATGATCACGAAACATAATAATGCCATCAAGGACAGAATGAGAAATACCTGGATCAAGAGAATGGTTACTAGGAGCTCGCATAATATTTAGCTTTTCCAATTTCTTATTTTGAAGTTTGGGACATGAAGATATAGGATGACCCGAACTTTTACAATAGCGACAAGTAAGGGACCTTGGACACTTATTGAAATAATGGTCCTTAAAACCACAACTATAGCATTCTCCACGACTAGGGGTAGGAGTCTTCGCTACTGAAGTTGCTTGCTTTCCTTTTTTGTTGGGATTATGGCCTTTGAACTTACTATCAGGATGCCTCTTCTTCTTGTTGTTGAAATGCCACTTCTTGGCACCCCCATCATCAACATCACTTTCTTTATCCGCCTCTTCAAGTCGAAGAGCAAAATCTACAAGCTGATCGAAAGGCACTTCTAGGTTCAGAAGTAAAGCATTTTAGGGATTATTATTCAGACCATAGATAAACCTTTGATTCTACTTCAATGGGGTACTAATATACTTGACCCCATATTTAGAGAGGGATTCAAAAGATGCGACATAATTTGTAAAAGAAGATTCACCCTCAATAAGATCAATGAAGCATCTGGCTAAATTACCATTTCTACTTCAGGAACAAACTCTAACTCGATCCATTCTCGGAATTGCTCCTAAGTAAGATCCACTTCAAGAATTTTTGAAGTTAAAAGCTCTTACTAATCTAATGATCTCTCTTGGAGCATGCTAGAAGCCACTTAGACTCGATGTAAATCCAAAAGGTTCATGCGAGAAAAGATGTGATTGCATGTTCTAAGCCAAGCTTGGACTTCTATAAAGCTTTCATAACCTTTGAATGGCTTTCCACCTAAATTGGTGAAATCACTGCACAAGCATGCAAACCTAGATTTAGGATCAGTAGGCTCAGGAACGAGACCGGCAGCTTGTGCATTCTTTACAAGATCCAAAAGCTGTTGAGCAGACTTGAATACGCCATCCCGAAGAGGACCACTGGATTGACCTATGCTAGGATGGCCTGCTCTAATCATTTCTCTTCTTAAACAAAAAGAAAGAAGTGGAAAAAAGTTATTCTTAGAATGAATTCAAATAAGCTCGAATGATAAAATAAGGCATCATAAAATAAGATAGGACTTGATGAATCCTAAGACTCAAATTAAATCCTAAGGCACAATTCCTAAGAAACACTTAGGACAATGATCCTCGTCATAATATTCTATATTGTTCCGAAGTTTGGCTTTGATACCATGCTACGACGCCCCACCTCTATACTCTCACTAACCAAGGACACTACTGGGTAATCCTATCAATTAGCCTGAAGAATATGGCTTATGTGCACGTAAATGGCGCCAAAAACTTGTTTAATGACAAATTTTCTATTGAGTTAGAAAAATGCCGATAAATTTTGAATTAAATTTATACCGTAAGTGCACGACGTACAATTCTAGTACGTGGTAGTATGGGTCGAACCGCAAGGAATTTCTAATTTTAAATTTCTATTCAATCAAATTTACCAAAGATATAGAGAGTGATTAGCTAAAAAATGAGAAAAAGAAAGTGATAAAAATATGAGAGTGTAAAGACAATTTAGAGGTAATTTTTAATCTCTAGATCACATAGTTCAACAAATTATAAAATTATGATCTCTCTTTTTTAGTCATTAGTAAATTTAATTGATGTGCTTATCATAAGTATGGCCTACTATTGCTATTAATTATCTCAACATAAGTCATCAAACAATAACACACTATTTAAACTACTTTTCAACTCTCGTGAAAAATGACAACAAGTTGAAAGCAAAATCTATTTTAAGCATGGCCTATTAACTATTAATTAGAAATATTTTAGGGTTGAGTATAATATGTTAATTACATATGGAGTTCAGCCGTTGGCATTAGGGTGAAGGAAAAAAAAGGAAACACGTATATTTTGAGTAATTTAAAATTGGGGGAATTCACTAAAAGAGTGACGCAGCGGAAATATCAACAAACAAAAACGGCATGCTCCGATACCGAAATGACGTAAAATGATGAAACGATACAAAGATGGATTGATGGATTGATGATACCAAATGCCCAAATTCGTTGATCCCTCGAGATACCGGATTCTAGCTATCTTCAACATGTTGATAGCGCATGATACCGCGTTAGAAGGTCTACGATTCTTCGATGTTGATCTCACGCACGAGATTCCGTGAATCGGCTTCAAGTTCGTTGATTCGAGCGCACTCGAATAACCGAAGATGGAGAAAGGAGTTCACACTCAACTTTCAATTTCAAAAGAGGCACAAAGCTCTCAACAAAATTTTATTCAAAATCAACAACCTTTACAAGTGACACAACACCCCTATTTATAGGGTTTACAACACACACATACACGGCCTAACATAAACGACTCACGACTCACGACCTAATAACAAACAACACAGACGACCTACGCCTTAACTGTAGGATCTAGATTAACCCTAGAGGGGGGGTGAATAGGGTTATAGCAAATTTTTTCAATTTAAATTCAGAAATAAACTACAGAAATAAATATGCTGAAAAATAAATCACACACAAGATTTTACCCAGCTTCGGCAACCCCTGCCTACTGCTGCATTCCCAGATTTCTATTAGAATTAAACAGTATCACGCTTACAAACACTCTAACAGACTTGCAAACCCTGCTACCGCCTATAGAGTTTTGCAAACTTGCAAACCCTGCTAACTGGACTAACTCTAACTAGACAATCTGACAACACCTAAACCCTAGGTGATAATTTATCATGTTTTGTTTTGAAGAGAATATACAATTCAAGCAAATTATAAAAGCAAGCACTAGATTTAAAACAATTTAAATTATCTTGCCTTAAAAAAAAACTTAACCCTATACAAACAAAAAAATAGCGGTCACTTCCCTTTCCCTTATTTCACCCGGTCCATTTTCTTTTGTTTGTGAAACAAATGGCGGCCTCGATCTGATTAGGGTTTCGTTCCCTTTTGTTCCAGTTAGGGCTTCGATTTCTTCGATTGAACTGTGATTCGTTGCCCTAGCTCGCTGCTTCTCTGATGGTTGACTATGGCTAGTTTTGCAGTCGCTCGATCGAGTTCATTGCTTGTGTATTCGGTATGTACTGTCTCTTTTTGCTTTTCTAAATTGATACTTGAACTCGATTGTTCTGTGTCTATGATGATTTCTTGGGATGTATTTATAGGGTTGAAACCCTAATTAACACTTTCAGATTTGATTTCTCACGTCGTTGATTTTCCTGAATTTGCTTTGGAGTATTCCTTTCTTGATTCAATTTCGAGTAATTGCTGACCATATTTGGATTCGAATTAATTAATTCGAAAGTATCTTGCTGTATTTGATGTTTCGGTCCCCATTTGAATTAATATTGGCCATATATGAATTCGAGAAATTTGCTGCAGAGATTTCTTTCCAAATTAGAAATCCTTGACTTCTGCACTGATTTAGCTTGCCATTGTCTTTGCAATCCCTACTGCATGTAGTTGTGCACTGATTCTTTCGAATTTCATACTTCATCCATTTGTTCATGTTGCTGGACTTGTTTCACTGGTATCTTCCCTGTGTTAATTTGAGTTGCTGTCGTCTGCACTTGCACTTGACATTGTAACTTCTTATAATCATTCTGGCCTTGAATAGATGTTGACTGCATCACCTGATTAGATGTGTATTTGATTGCCGAGTTATTTGCATTCACTTTGTATCAGTTCTCTGCATTGTTGCCTTGTTGACTGCATCACCTGATTAGATGTGTATTTGATTGCCGAGTTATTTGCATTCACTCCATTTCTTTGTATCAGTTCTCTGCATTGTTGCCTTGTTGACTGCATCACCATACTCTCTGTAGTGATATGATATTACTGCAATGTGAACTGTTGAGTCTTTGGTGATGCTTCACCTGTTATGTTCATGTTGGCACTAGTTGTTGGGTCTGTTGTCACTAGTCTGCTGCCATGTTCATGTGCACTTGAGTTTGTTTCCTCTGTTTTGATACAGATGCTACACTTGTTCACTTTGCCTCTGTACACTTGTTCATATGAGCTGTTGTTCCATAGTTGAAGTTGCAGTATTTTTGTTCCTTGTTTGTTGCAGTTTGTCACTGTAATTGCTGTTACATAGTGGTGCATTTGTTCATATAGCTCTGTTGTTGCTGTGTTCCATGAGCATGCTTCACTGCATTTTGAAAATGTTGTTTGTATGCACTTCATCATTTCAGCATTGCATTCTTTTTCACCTCTGACCTGTTAGTTGCAGTCTTGTGTTGGTAACCATCTTCAAGCATGTTGCAGTTTGTAGCTTTCATGCATTTTCTCTGTTCATTGTTCATTGTTGCACTTGGTGTTTGTAGCTGCTATGCAGTTGCTATGCATCACTATATATATATACTGTGTACTGTACTGCATTGATGCAGTTTCCATATTTTGTGTATTTTGATGCTGTCTTGATTTTGCTGCTTTCACTTGTGTAAATTTTCGAGTTGCACACTGCTGCTTGTACTTGTAATCTTGGCCAGTTGATCATCTTGCAACCTGGTCTGGCTTGCTTGAGTTTCACTGTGATAAGTTGTGCATGTGTGCTTTTGTGCTTTGAGACAGTTTCATTGCTTGGTCTCTGTTGCCTTGAATTTCTGGTTGGAGCTGTGCACACGAGTTGGCGAGGCAGTGCACACGTGTACGAATGTACACGTGTGTACTGCAGCCACTCATAGTTACCTGTCCCTGATAAAATTACTGATATGCACAGATATTGCATAATCAAAGATGATGACAATAACCCATGTATCTGAGACACAAACAAATTTTATTTTTGCGAATTTAAATTTGTTTGTTTTCAGATTACTGTTGTAGTTGTTAATTATACAGGTACACAGGAGACAGGACGAGAGGTGGAGCTGGACAATGCAGATAGATGCAGATGTGCAGACAGAGTGAAAAAAAAAACTGAGTGTTGAGTGTTGTAGTGAGAAGAGTAAAATGTATGAACTGATGTATGTATATATATATATAGAGAGAACTGAAAAAACTTTGTATTGTTTAAGTGTTGAAATAAAATATTATATTGAATAAAAAATACTGTTTGAATTATATAAATTCTGTGCAATAGTATAATTATTCAATATGAATATTTCTTCCTTTCTGTACATAGTTCAAACTACAAACACACATATATATTGATATATGTTTGTTATCATCAAACAAAAAATCACATCAAACAATCTCCCCCTTTTGATGATGACAAACATATATATTAAAGATTTTGAAATGCTAATACATGTGTTTGAACAAAAAAAATTTTAGCTCCCCCTATTTGAATGCTCCCCCTACAACCAAGACCTCTCCCTATTTAGAAGTTAACAAAATTTACAAAGGAATAAAAGAACTAAAGAAAATTAACTAACGATATTTAACCAAATTTGTTGAGATATTCCAAAAAATATTTACTTCCTCATCAAAATCTTGTTCTTCTCCCCCTTTTGTCATTATCAAAAGACTGACAAAAAACAATGGAGCAGTAGGAACAAAAAATAATATATCATAACGAGATAAAAACTTCCATATTGTAGAGGATGGATCGATGATTGGTTTTAATAAGAAGAGAGATATTTTAACATTAATTTGACATTTAAGCACAAAAACAAAAAAAAATAAGCACTTACTAACCACTCATAACCATAAGGACTTTTAAATGGGATTAGCAGTTACTTATTAGTCTAAGCATCCAGACCAGAATACTTAGTTACTATAACGACCCGCTATTTTAGACTATTCGCATCTGCACATATCGAACTTGAATAATTCAAAATACCGAATTGTTAATTTAAAATTTGGCAAAACTCAGATATACGGTAAATAAATAATCACAGAATCACAGACACAGAGTAATAATATGCAGCGGAAGTAAAAGAGATAGTAGTTCATGAAGCTACTATATATATATAACAGAGTTGAATAAGTTACGACAGAATTCTCGAATACAATAATCGAATACAAGGATCAATATACATCACTGGAATCAACTGAATCTCTGAAAGCTGGATAAATAGCTGGATCTCCAAGCGAAGCTCCAACTCCAAAGGTGAGTCTCGAAAGCTGGTACTCTCAGTCTGACCCGAGCGTAAAGCAAACACAAAACACTCGAGTCAGGATTAATATTCTTATATCAATAAATCCAACTCAAGTGAAATAGCAATCGAAATACAAGTAACTCAAAGGATGTTGGAATCACCATCCTCTAAGGATCCGTTAAACTATCTACTATGTAGTAATGTACGCTAAATAGATAATGTCTATCAGTAATATAAATATCAAAATAGTGTTAAGGCGTTACCATTATCCCCCTTAACACATTTTTATACAAGCGTTATAGTCTATATAGCACTGTAAACTCCACCGTAAACTAGTGGGATATCAGGGAGTACTCCATAGGTATAGCACAAAACAAATTCGTAGTGGTCGCGTATATAGGGATACAAGTATGACAAGGCACATGAGGCAATACCCAAGGTAGTGAAACTACCGTTCGCCTGATCCGGACTGGTGAGAACGCATCGCCGCAGCGATCGCAACACCGCGAAACAACACTCCTGAAATTCCGAGGGTGCACCAATCAATAACAAGTAATGAGTAGTTTACGAAGAAGTGTGTTCGCTCGAGGTGGCTAACCCCATTTGGCCCGGCACGGCTCCTGATTTTAGTCATTTCCAATTTGACACAAGTGTCAAGGCTATCCATTATCGTTCTCTTTCTTCAGTCATCACGTACATCATTCCAACCACTTCATTCTGGATCATCACTCCGCCTATAGTTATTAAAGTGGTTTTCGGTTTAGATAGAGAGTATATCCATAACCGATTCCGGTCTCTTTAATAACTTTCGTAATTATTACACCGATTGGTCGTTTAATATATTTCAAACCAAATCAAATTCAAATTTCAATTTCAATTCGTAAATCAACATTTCGTTTATCTTTCTAAATCAATTTCCAAAATTTATGTTTCAAAACTTCCAAATCACCATATCAAAGTCTTACAATTCAATTTCAAATTTTTTTTTTTTTACAATTCAAATATTGATTCAAGTTCGTAAATAGTTTTCATTCCGAAATCATTTAAATTGTTAATTTTCATTCAAATCAATTTAAATTCATTCGTTGATTTCATTCAACATTCGCTAAGCTAATTTATCATTTAAAACAATTTTCATTTAAATTTCCAATTCATTAAATCGATTTCTTAAGTTCAACTTCATTATATCAAAACTTCAAATTGAAATAAATTAAATTCGTCAAATCAATTCTTTAAATTACAAATCTTACGTTAATTTCAATAAATCCCATTCATTTCAATAAATCTCATTTTATTTCTTGTTAAAGAAATTCAATTTTCACTTATTTATTTACTTAAATAATTTCCAAAATTTAATTAACAAAGAAACTCAATTTCAATTATTTACGAAGTTTCAATTCACTTATTCAAGGGTTCAATTTCTCTTATCAAAGAATTCAATGTTTATTCAATTATCAAATAATTCAATCTTATTCAATTATTAAATAATTTCAACTTAATTATAAATTCAAACTTGACTATTAAATCATTTCAAAACTTAATAATTCAACTTAATTATCAGATCATTTCAACTTAATTATAAATTCAACTTAATAATTTCAAACTCAATTATAATTCCAAACTTAATTATAATTTCAAATTTAATTAAAAAATGATTTCAAACTTAATAATTTCAAAACTCAATTATTACTAATTCCAAATTATTTATTAATAATTCCAAATTTAATTACTAAATAATTAAATTTAAAATAACGTTCTTTTATCAATTACTACGTTAAATTTTGTTTCAGATTTCAATCTTTACATTTTCCTTTCAAAAATTCAAATTCCAACTTTATTTCAAACATATTCTTTATTCGAATAAAATCATTATTTTATTTCTAAATCAAATTATTGACCAATCGGGTTTTTATTTAATTCTCATCCTAAGTCAAGTTCATTTTGGGTATTTATCATTTCAACCCGATTCCAATTCCGATTCAAAAATCAAAGCATAGCAAAGGGAACTTGCAGTGTGATAACAGGGATGGTGTCAAAGTAAATAAACAAGCAATGACAACAAACAAACACAATTCAATAATCAATTCAAATAATCCCGAAATAATCGTATTAATTCACATTGTTGTTTGTGCAAATTAATATAATTATTTCTAGAATCTACACTATCATTTCATGTAGATTAAAGATTATTACATTACGGTTTTTTCCACTTGTCGTTCGATTTCAATTTCAAATTTTATTCTACAACAATAAATCCAATATACGTTCAAAGGTTCAAAATAATATTTATCAAATTCTATGTGTCAATTAACTTAACAATCTAAAAGGGGTCATATTATTCAAATTAACTAATAAAATTCAACATATATGTCGATTTAAAATTTTCAGACTATTCTTCGACAATTTCAATTTCAATTTATTTATCACTTACTGCATTAACAATTTAACGTCCAATTACAATATCAAACAATCAATCATTTATCAATCAAACTGGATTATCGTTGCATAAATAACAGATAATGGTGTTAGATGTCAAAGGTGAACTGATACATAAATAATAGTGCAATAAATAACAGCGCAATAAATAACAGCAGCATATTTCAATTGTCGTTTCAATTGAAATCAAATTTAATAAATAAAAGAATATTAATCGTGAGTGATTGCTCACCTTACGAGGCTAGAGACAACGGGAGATGACACAGATACGCACATTGATACCGACATTGAAATCGGGTTATGAATACAGGCACGAATTTGATGACCATAGCTGATAACAAGGAATAGATGAAATCAACTCAGAACTGGATCGATGAAGATAATTAATATAATCGAACTTATATATTATAATTCTAAACTGATACCTTATGAAAGCTAATGCATGGAACTAATATATATAACCAGTATACGTTTTTAAACCTTTACAAAAATCATGAATAAACACATTATATATATATGCGCTTTTTCAAAATATCAATATAAATATAGACCAACATAAAATATAAATTTACACATACCAAACTGTGAGTTACATATATTTTATATAAACTCAAGTATATACTTCAAGTCAATATATATAATAAAATATGCAGACCGATAATACATACATACATACATACATACATACATATATATATATATATGCAGATACTTAACGTATGCTTCCTCTATATAAAACATGATAATAAATTGTGTTCAGACTTATCCAACTTTATATATAGAGAGCTTTGTATATACAACCTTATATAAACAACAGATGTAACTTAAACTGTATAAAACCTTTAACTGTAATAACATAATATATACCAATATTTTATACGCCAAATTTCAAAACATACATATAACATACTTATATATATTTATGTAAAAATCAAATAAGGCCTTGATAAAATTTAATGTACCTCAAAATCGATACATATATTCACTGTACAAGAAATACTGTAGTCAATTTATATATAATATAGCTATACTAACTTACAGCACAATATTCATATTGAATACAAAATGGTATAAGCAACGTATACTAACATATAATATAACAAATGAGTTATAACTAGACACGTATATTAATATGCTTTCTATAACAACAGTATATATTACTAACTTATAGCTAAACTATACAACTCAAACAAAAATATATTATATGTAAAATCTGTAAAGAAAAAAAATGCAGAGATAAGATAAACGTATATTATATTGCATCAACAGATAATAAAACTTTTGTATATTAACTAACTGATATATAAATATATGAAATTTGAACATATTATATATGCATACCATTCAGAATTTAAAGAGGAAGAACACGACATGGGTTGTGTCGCTGGAAACTTGGACTGCACATGAAGTTGCAGCACCGATAGAGGGGGTCATCGGCTATGTGATGCTGCTCGGAAAAGGTGAAGAGGTGAAGCGATTTCAGCATGACCGAGGTGGTATAGTGCGTGCTTGGAGATGCGTTTGCGCGTGGGGAAGCACGCGTGTGCTCTAGTGGCACATCCGGGTGGCTCGAGCTTTGACGATGAACTTCGGCTCACGGTGGTTGCGCGAGCTTTGTTTGGTCGTGGGCTGGAAGTGACGGCTGAGCCGAGGGTTGTGTGGCGATGTGAGGCAGCGAACGGTAGGAAGCAAGGTGAGGCGGGCTGAGTTTGGTGGAGCTTTGTGAAGTGGAGGCAAGTTGGCTGATGGCAACATATGTGGTAAATCAGATTTTTACATCTGATATTCCATCCACATCAAAAACAAAGCACCATGTATGTGAGCCACGTGATGTTCTTGAAATGGATGTCTATGTTCATCAGGCATGTATCACAACGCATCGAGTACCATCAAATTATGTCTGGACTAGTTTTTTTTCTTTTTCTTTTTTTTTCTTTCGCCGTTATTTTTTTTTCTCCAAGTTCGGCCATGAAGAAGCGTAGGGTTTCAAAGAGAATACGCAACTAAGAAATGAACAGGCATGTTAATGTAAATATGTATATCCCCAAGGAACCAAGCAGAGAATTCGAGAACGGATGGGGAACCGGTAGTAGCAGCATGGTTAGACATAAATTCTGGAAATAAAGAGGCTAGAGGCTATTGGGTAATAGACGGTGGAATAAGGAAGGGTAGGAAAACCCCAAAAGACTCGGTTGCGGAACCGATACGCTAGGTGTTTCGCAGATTTCGTCGAGTATCAAACCTCAAAACACCCAAACGAATATGTTATGATGGTCGGCCCGAAGAGGCGACCAGAACGGTATACTGATATTAGTGGTACGATGGAATTATAAAAATTCGAATTTTCCACTAGCGGAAAATGCGTGAAAAACGTAATAAAATAAGATCGACGGAGCCAAAGATGCCCGAATTTGGAAAAACGACAAACTGACAACTTGCTCAAAAGATGGTTTAGAATTTTTCAATGTAAAAATATTTTGATTTTGAAAATGTTTTATTTTCATCACTTTTTAACTGATTAAATTGAAGTAAATTTACGCGCGAAATAAACTTTCATATTTTCGGACGAAACTTTACCAGTTGCTATGTTTAACTAGACGCGTTCCAAATATTAAATTTTTGTTTCAAAATTTTATTGTTAAAATTTCACAAAATTTAAATAAAATACGTACTAAAACCGGTTAAAATTTACGGGTCGTTACATTCTCCCCCACTCAAAACTTTTCGTCCTCGAAAAGGAAGGAAGTGGGAGAATAGAAACATCCAAAAGGAAATAGACTGAATTACATAATAAACAATTAATTTAAACCATATAAATTCAATTTAAATAAACTTATATTCAGCTATTTGTTTTTTTTTTAAAAATCCAAGTTTCCATTAAATTGATTTGGTTTCTAATTTATAAATGTTAGGTACAAAAGGTTTCTTTCAAATGAAATTCAATTTAAATCCAGTTAATTCAAGATATCTTATTTAGTTGATTTAATTTCAATTTATTAACTTTCAAAACAAAATTTTCCTTCTATTAATTACCTATTATTTATTTAACTTATTATTCTATTTATCTCCATAAACATTTTATTAAAAATTTTGTGAATAACATTTATTATACGCACTCACCATTTATTTATAAAGACAGTTTATATAATATACTATCCAATTTTCTTAAATTAACAATTTCAAAGATCATGAATTTGAATAGTCATTCATTATAATCATACTTTATTCGACAAATTCTAATTCTTCTTAATTTCAAATTATTATTAAATTTATTCTACTTATTATATCCTATCACATATATATTAAGGATATTTATATTTATTATAACAACCCAAATTTATTTTAAAATTCCTTCGATATCATTTTATATTATATAATGTCCAATTACATAGTTAACTCTTGAAAATTTAGAAAAGTTATATTGAATTCAATTGAGTATCATCCAAATAAAATTCCTAATTCAATTCTCTCAAGTTTAAATATCAATTCAAAATTTTAGTTTTATTTATAATTGAAATCATCTTTTACCCAAATTTTAAGAATTAATTTTTCGATTAACTTCAAATAATGTATAAATAAATAAATATATATATATATATTATATCCAAATCAAATCTGAATCAAATACTTATATATATTTTAAATCATGTCGTACTTTAAAAATTCAAATCAAATTCATTTCAAAATAAGAGTGTAGCAAGCTACTGATGGTCTCTCCACTTCGAAACTCGAAAATGAATGTCGATGATGCGGCCGTCATCACCGAAATTATTTTCCAGCGACAAAATAGGAGAGCGCTGATTTAAACATTTAAATTTCCTTGAAATGATTTTCATTTGAAAATATTTTAAATCTATACACTTTAAAACTTTCAAATCAAAGTTTGAAATCACCGGAAATTAAATTCTCAGATTTTAGTTTAAATTCACTCCAAATTCCAAATCAAATTACAACTAAATTTTATAATTTCATTTATTTATATTATAAAATAGTCAATGATTTATAAATCAATAAATGAGAATTAAATTTTCAACAACGGATTCATTAACATTTTAGTTTCGGAAAAATTTATACTTATACATAATATAATCATACAAAATTTAGTTTAATCATACAAAATTTAGTTTATTTACCAAATTTGAAAACAATATCATGTCAGTTTGCTCTGTTCAAGCGTTTTGGAAATCCTATCGATAGCGTTGATCAGACGAATCGATCGGAAACCCAAATCAACATAAACAACTCAAACAACACGATAAATAAGACATTTTTATATTAATTTACACATATACTTCCTCGCTCAACGATACAATAATGGATTTCAAGGCAAGGATAGAGATTCAAATTTTGATGTAAATCAAGTCAAAGAGAATTTTGATTCGAAGATATGTTCGAAACAGAAGATAAGATAATTCAATTATCATAATCGGGAGATGGATGAGCTTATTTAATTCATGGGCAACCATAACCGGGTTGACCGTAACTTCAAGAATAAGATCGATGCTGAATTCCAAGGTAAATCAACATTCGATCTCAAGAAATAGAGTTCAGGTATAGCAGGAGATAGATAGCATCGAAAACCGAGGATACAAAAATCTTCGGTAAATCGATGTCTATTGTAAATGAGTTTCACTCATTTACAGATAAATTTAGGATTGGCGAGACCGCCGACTCACTATAAAGATCATTCGAAGTGGAGTTATGGGGTACTCCAGAATCAAAGAAGATAAATAGTGAGAGATATGAATGAATTTTGAAACCGCAGAGAACGTTCCAAATTTCAAAAGAATTGAGTTAAAAGGAAGAGATTGAAACTCGAATGATAGTGATTCTGTAAGTATATTTACCCTATAGGCTAAGTTTTTCCTAGAGCTACCAATGCTCTGATACCAACTATAACGACCCGCTATTTTAGACTATTCGCATCTGCACATATCGAACTTGAATAATTCAAAATACCGAATTGTTAATTTAAAATTTGGCAAAACTCAGATATACGGTAAATAAATAATCACAGAATCACAGACACAGAGTAATAATATGCAGCGGAAGTAAAAGAGATAGTAGTTCATGAAGCTACCATATATATATAACAGAGTTGAATAAGTTACGACAGAATTCTCGAATACAATAATCGAATACAAGAATCAATATACATCACTGGAATCAACTGAATCTCTGAAAGCTGGATAAATAGCTGGATCTCCAAGCGAAGCTCCAACTCCAAAGGTGAGTCTCGAAAGCTGGTACTCTCAGTCTGACCCGAGCGTAAAGCAAACACAAAACACTCGAGTCAGGATTAATATTCTTATATCAATAAATCCAACTCAAGTGAAATAGCAATCGAAATACAAGTAACTCAAAGGATGTTGGAATCACCATCCTCTAAGGATCCGTTAAACTATCTACTATGTAGTAATGTACGCTAAATAGATAATGTCTATCAGTAATATAAATATCAAAATAGTGTTAAGGCGTTACCATTATCCCCCTTAACACATTTTTATACAAGCGTTATAGTCTATACAGCACTGTAAACTCCACCGTAAACTAGTGGGATATCAGGGAGTACTCCATAGGTATAGCACAAAACAAATTCGTAGTGGTCGCGTATATAGGGATACAAGTATGACAAGGCACATGAGGCAATACCCAAGGTAGTGAAACTACCGTTCGCCTGATCCGGACTGGTGAGAACGCATCGCCGCAGCGATCGCAACACCGCGAAACAACACTCCTGAAATTCCGAGGGTGCACCAATCAATAACAAGTAATGAGTAGTTTATGAAGAAGTGTGTTCGCTCGAGGTGGCTAACCCCATTTGGCCCGGCACGGCTCCTGATTTTAGTCATTTCCAATTTGACACAAGTGTCAAGGCTATCCATTATCGTTCTCTTTCTTCAGTCATCACGTACATCATTCCAACCACTTCATTCTGGATCATCACTCCGCCTATAGTTATTAAAGTGGTTTTCGGTTTAGATAGAGAGTATATCCATAACCGATTCCGGTCTCTTTAATAACTTTCGTAATTATTACACCGATTGGTCGTTTAATATATTTCAAACCAAATCAAATTCAAATTTCAATTTCAATTCGTAAATCAACATTTCGTTTATCTTTCTAAATCAATTTCCAAAATTTATGTTTCAAAACTTCCAAATCACCATTTCAAAGTCTTACAATTCAATTTCAATTTTTTTTTTTTTACAATTCAAATATTGATTCAAGTTCGTAAATAGTTTTCATTCCGAAATCATTTAAATTGTTAATTTTCATTCAAATCAATTTAAATTCATTCGTTGATTTCATTCAATATTCGCTAAGCTAATTTATCATTTAAAACAATTTTCATTTAAATTTCCAATTCATTAAATCGATTTCTTAAGTTCAACTTCATTATATCAAAACTTCAAATTGAAATAAATTAAATTCGTCAAATCAATTCTTTAAATTACAAATCTTACGTTAATTTCAATAAATCCCATTCATTTCAATAAATCTCATTTTATTTCTTGTTAAAGAAATTCAATTTTCACTTATTTATTTACTTAAATAATTTCCAAAATTTAATTAACAAAGAAACTCAATTTCAATTATTTACGAAGTTTCAATTCACTTATTCAAGGGTTCAATTTCTCTTATCAAAGAATTCAATGTTTATTCAATTATCAAATAATTCAATCTTATTCAATTATTAAATAATTTCAACTTAATTATAAATTCAAACTTGACTATTAAATCATTTCAAAACTTAATAATTCAACTTAATTATCAGATCATTTTAACTTAATTATAAATTCAACTTAATAATTTCAAACTCAATTATAATTCCAAACTTAATTATAATTTCAAATTTAATTAAAAAATGATTTCAAACTTAATAATTTCAAAACTCAATTATTACTAATTCCAAATTATTTATTAATAATTCCAAATTTAATTACTAAATAATTAAATTTAAAATAACGTTCTTTTATCAATTACTACGTTAAATTTTGTTTCAGATTTCAATCTTTACATTTTCCTTTCAAAAATTCAAATTCCAACTTTATTTCAAACATATTCTTTATTCGAATAAAATCATTATTTTATTTCTAAATCAAATTATTGACCAATCGGGTTTTTATTTAATTCTCATCCTAAGTCAAGTTCATTTTGGGTATTTATCATTTCAACCCGATTCCAATTCCGATTCAAAAATCAAAGCATAGCAAAGGGAACTTGCAGTGTGATAACAGGGATGGTGTCAAAGTAAATAAACAAGCAATGACAACAAACAAACACAATTCAATAATCAATTCAAATAATCCCGAAATAATCGTATTAATTCACATTGTTGTTTTTGCAAATTAATATAATTATTTCTAGAATCTACACTATCATTTCATGTAGATTAAAGATTATTACATTACGGTTTTTCCCACTTGTCGTTCGATTTCAATTTCAAATTTTATTCTACAACAATAAATCCAATATACGTTCAAAGGTTCAAAATAATATTTATCAAATTCTATGTGTCAATTAACTTAACAATCTAAAAGGGGTCATATTATTCAAATTAACTAATAAAATTCAACATATATGTCGATTTAAAATTTTCAGACTATTCTTCGACAATTTCAATTTCAATTTATTTATCACTTACTGCATTAACAATTTAACGTCCAATTACAATATCAAACAATCAATCATTTATCAATCAAACTGGATTATCATTGCATAAATAACAGATAATGGTGTTAGATGTCAAAGGTGAACTGATACATAAATAATAGTGCAATAAATAACAGCGCAATAAATAACAGCAGCATATTTCAATTGTCGTTTCAATTGAAATCAAATTTAATAAATAAAAGAATATTAATCGTGAGTGATTGCTCACCTTACGAGGCTAGAGACAACGGAAGATGACACAGATACGCACATTGATACCGACATTGAAATCGGGTTATGAATACAGGCACGAATTTGATGACCATAGCTGATAACAAGGAATAGATGAAATCAACTCAGAACTGGATCGATGAAGATAATTAATATAATCGAACTTATATATTATAATTCTAAACCGATACCTTATGAAAGCTAATGCATGGAACTAATATATATAACCAGTATACGTTTTTAAACCTTTACAAAAATCATGAATAAACACATTATATATATATGCACTTTTTCAAAATATCAATATAAATATAGACCAACATAAAATATAAATTTACACATACCAAACTGTGAGTTACATATATTTTATATAAACTCAAGTATATACTTCAAGTCAATATATATAATAAAATATGCAGACCGATAATACATACATACATACATACATATATACATATATATATATATATATATATATGCAGATACTTAACGTATGCTTCCTCTATATAAAACATGATAATAAATTGTGTTCAGACTTATCCAACTTTATATATAGAGAGCTTTGTATATACAACCTTATATAAACAACAGATGTAACTTAAACTGTATAAAACCTTTAACTGTAATAACATAATATATACCAATATTTTATACGCCAAATTTCAAAACATACATATAACATACTTATATATATTTATGTAAAAATCAAATAAGGCCTTGATAAAATTTAATGTACCTCAAAATCGATACATATATTCACTGTACAAGAAATACTGTAGTCAATTTATATATAATATAGCTATACTAACTTACAGCACAATATACATATTGAATACAAAATGGTATAAGCAACGTATACTAACATATAATATAACAAATGAGTTATAACTAGACACGTATATTAATATGCTTTCTATAACAACAGTATATATTACTAACTTATAGCTAAACTATACAACTCAAACAAAAATATATTATATGTAAAATCTGTAAAGAAAAAAAATGCAGAGATAAGATAAACGTATATTATATTGCATCAACAGATAATAAAACTTTTGTATATTAACTAACTGATATATAAATATATGAAATTTGAACATATTATATATGCATACCATTCAGAATTTAAAGAGGAAGAACACGACATGGGTTGTGTCGCTGGAAACTTGGACTGCACATGAAGTTGCAGCACCGATAGAGGGGGTCATCGGCTATGTGATGCTGCTCGGAAAAGGTGAAGAGGTGAAGCGATTTCAGCATGACCGAGGTGGTACAGTGCGTGCTTGGAGATGCGTTTGCGCGTGGGGAAGCACGCGTGTGCTCTAGTGGCACATCCGGGTGGCTCGAGCTTTGACGATGAACTTCGGCTCACGGTGGTTGCGCGAGCTTTGTTTGGTCGTGGGTTGTGTGGCGATGTGAGGCAGCGAACGGTAGGAAGCAAGGTGAGGCGGGCTGAGTTTGGTGGAGCTTTGTGAAGTGGAGGCAAGTTGGCTGATGGCAACATATGTGGTAAATCAGATTTTTACATCTGATATTCCATCCACATCAAAAACAAAGCACCATGTATGTGAGCCACGTGATGTTCTTGAAATGGATGTCTATGTTCATCAGGCACGTATCACAACGCATCGAGTACCATCAAATTATGTCTGGACTAGTTTTTTTTCTTTTTCTTTTTTTTTCTTTCGCCGTTATTTTTTTTTCTCCAAGTTCGGCCATGAAGAAGCGTAGGGTTTCAAAGAGAATACGCAACTAAGAAATGAACAGGCATGTTAATGTAAATATGTATATCCCCAAGGAACCAAGCAGAGAATTCGAGAACGGATGGGGAACCGGTAGTAGCAGCATGGTTAGACATAAATTCTGGAAATAAAGAGGCTAGAGGCTATTGGGTAATAGACGGTGGAATAAGGAAGGGTAGGAAAACCCCAAAAGACTCGGTTGCGGAACCGATACGCTAGGTGTTTCGCAGATTTCGTCGAGTATCAAACCTCAAAACACCCAAACGAATATGTTATGATGGTCGGCCCGAAGAGGCGACCAGAACGGTATACTGATATTAGTGGTACGATGGAATTATAAAAATTCGAATTTTCCACTAGCGGAAAATGCGTGAAAAACGTAATAAAATAAGATCGACGGAGCCAAAGATGCCCGAATTTGGAAAAACGACAAACTGACAACTTGCTCAAAAGATGGTTTAGAATTTTTCAATGTAAAAATATTTTGATTTTGAAAACGTTTTATTTTCATCACTTTTTAACTGATTAAATTGAAGTAAATTTACGCGCGAAATAAACTTTCATATTTTCAGACGAAACTTTACCAGTTGCTATGTTTAACTAGACGCGTTCCAAATATTAAATTTTTGTTTCAAAATTTTATTGTTAAAATTTCACAAAATTTAAATAAAATACGTACTAAAACCGGTTAAAATTTACGGGTCGTTACAGTTACCATACTCCATCCATGCATAACCATAAGGACTTTTAAATGAGAATGAAGTAATTATAAAAATAATTCTCTCATATGTTCCATCCATGCATAACCATAAGGACTTTTAAATGAGAATGGATACATGAGATTTATTATTTATTATTAAAATATTTTTTTTTTATTTAATTTAAAAATAATTCACTCTTCTTATTTTATCAAACCATTATGAATGATAGAAAGATGGTAGAAACAGAAATGATCGTGGAATAAGTTACCAAGTTAATTATATTATGTAATATCCAGTACTGAATACCATATTTGAATCAATCTTTGGAAAATATCCAAAACTTGTTTGAATCCTAGAAATTGAAGTTGAAAGTATATATCCAAGAATATTTCTACCTAACAATGAAAAAATGGTTAGTCAATTTCTATAATCTCCAAATCCAAACGTAATCTAGAAAATCTGGATTCAGGGAGGGGTTTTGTGAAAATATGAGCAAGTTGAGCCTCAATTGAAATATATTCAATGCAAATGTCTTCCTTAGCAATGTGATCTCTAAGAAAGTGGTGTCTCACATCAATGTGTTTTGTGCGTGAATGATGAACAGGATTATTTGATAAGTCTATTGCACTTTTACTGTCACATTTTAATGGAACTTGTTTATAAACTAAGTCAAAATCAGAAAGAGTTTGCATCATCCATAAAATTTGAGCACAGCAACTTCCTAAAGCAATATATTCTGCTTCAGTGGTGGATAATGCAACACAATTCTGTTTTCGACTTGACCATGAAACTAATGAATGTCCTAGCATGAAACATGTCCCACTGGTGCTTTTCCTGTCAACCAATGAACCAGCATAATCAGCATCAGAATAACCAACTAAATCAAAGTTTTCACAAGAAGGGTACCATAATCCAAATTTGTGTGTGTGTGAAAGATATCTCAAAATTCGTTTAGTGGCTTTCAAATGAGATTCTTTAGGATTAGATTGAAAACGTGCACACAAACATACAGAAAACATAATATCAGGTCTAGAAGCAGTAAGATAGAGAAGTGAACCAATTATCCCTCGATATTTTTTCTGATCAACAGCACTTCCTTTCTCGTCTTTGTCCAACTTTGTTGATGGGCTCATAGGAGTTCTCAATGGTTTGGAGTTCTCAATTCCAAATTTCTTCAACAGTTCCAACACATACTTGGATTGTGAAATGAAAATGCCATCACTGCTTTGCTTGATTTGAAATCCAAGAAAATATTTCAATTCTCCAACCAAGCTCATCTCGAATTTAGCCTGCATGACTTGTTCAAATTTCTTGCACAAGATTTCATTAGTAGCACCATAAATGATATCATCAACATAAATCTGAACAATCAAAAAATCACTTCCTTTGTGTAATAGAAACAGTGTCGTGTCAGCACTCCCCTTTTTAAAGCCATTTTCCAAAAGATATGTACAAAGGCAGTCATACCAAGCTCTAGGAG
This sequence comes from Allium cepa, assembly GCA_030765085.1. Lineage (NCBI taxonomy): Eukaryota > Viridiplantae > Streptophyta > Magnoliopsida > Asparagales > Amaryllidaceae > Allium > Allium cepa. The sequence continues at coordinate 456,249,608 of CM060942.1, forward strand.
CTTGCTTAAGACCATATAATGCTTTTTCAAGTTTATACACAAGATTTGGAAAAACATGATTTTTAAATCCGGGGGGTTGTTCAACAAAAACTTCTTCTTTCAGATCACCATTTAGAAATGCACTTTTTACATCCATTTGTTTAAGTTTGAAACCTTTATAACAAGCAAAGCTGAGCAAAATTCTAATGGCTTCTAACCTAGCAACTGGTGCAAATGTCTCATCAAAATCTATGCCTTCTATTTGGTTATATCCTTTTGCGACCAACCTAGCTTTGTTTCTAATTACATTTCCTGATTCATCAAGTTTGTTTTTGAACACCCATTTAGTTCCTACAATTGGATAGTCATTAGGCCTAGGAACTAATTTCCAAACTTTATTTCTCTCAAATTGATTAAGTTCATCTTGCATTGCTAAAACCCAACTTTCATCATTAAGAGCCATTTCAACAGAATCAGGTTCTATTTCAGAAATAAAACCACTGTGACAACAAAACGCACACAAATTTTTATCAAATGCAGAACGAGTGCGTATACCTTCCGTAGGATCTCCTATAACCAATTCAGGAGGATGATTGGATTTGAATTTCAATCTATCAGCATCAACAGTCCTACTTCCATCTTTCTCAATAGATGTCCCTTCTTTAATGCCTTCATGATCTACCCCATCATCACCTGTTTTTTTCAGTCGTCCTTTCCAGATCAGATTCATCAAATTTCACATTGACTGATTCAACAATTGTCTTTGTTCGTTTGTTGTATATCCTGTAAGCCTTGCTCCTTGTTGAATAGCCCATGAAAATTCCCTCATCGGCCTTTGATTCAAATTTTCCAAGTTGATCACCTGTGTTAAGAATAAAACAAGGGCATCCAAAAACATGAAAGTAAGAGATGTTAGGTTTCCTTTCATGCCACACTTCATAAGCCGTTTTGCCTAGTATTGGTCTAATCATTACTCTATTCATTACATAGCACGAAGTATTCACCGCCTCTGCCCAAAAAGTTAGAGGTAGTTTATACTCACTCAACATGGATCTAGCCAATTCTTGCAATGTACGATTTTTCCTTTCAACCACCCCATTTTGTTGAGGTGTTCGTGGAGCAGAAAATTCATGTTTTAAACCATTTTCTTCACAAAAGTTTTCAAATTCCGAATTTTCAAATTCGCCTCCATGATCACTTCTCAAAGTTTTAATTGAAACTCCTTTTTCATTTTGAACAAGTTTAGCAAATTTTGAAAAATAATCAAAAGATTCAGATTTTTTGGCTAAGAAATAAACCCATGTAAATCTAGAGTAATCGTCAACCAATACATAACAATAACGTTTTCCATTCAAACTTGCAATTTCATTTGGTCCAAATAAGTCCATATGAATTAATTCGAGGACCCTTGATGTGCTAACAATATTTTTAGGGCGAAATGATGATCGACTAAGCTTGCCCAAGGAACATGCTTTACACACTTTGTTATCTTTAAATTTCTGATGTGGTAACCCTCTGACTAAATCTTTCGTTTCAAGATTTCTTAAGAGACTCATGCTAGCATGTCCAAGTCTCCTATGCCATAAAGATGCATCTTCGTCAGTGGCTACCAAACATCTGGAAAGATTTAGATTGTCAAACGAAAGTGAGTAAACATTTCCTTTTCTTTTGCCCATAAAAACAATGTTATTAGAAGTTTTATCAATGATTTTGCAAGTATCACTATCAAAAATCACATTCATACCTTTGTCACAGAGTTGGCTAATAGAAATGAGATTGTGATGCAAATTATCAACGTATAAAACATTAGTCAAGGAAAAAGTACCATTACTTACTTCACCTTTCCCAATAATCTTACACTTGCTATTGTCTCCCATGATCACATTTCCACCTCTAAACTTCTCTAGGCTAAGGAACTTAGATTTATCACCTGTCATATGTCTAGAACAACCTGAATCTAGAAACCATTCTTGTTGCTCCTTAGCCCGCCAACAGACCTACATAAAGAGAGAGGAGGATGACCTAGAGAAACTCTTAGGTCCAATGATATTAGTAACTGAAGCATTGTGAACAAACAATCCCTTTGGAACCCAAACTTGTTTTGTCCTTTTATTTTTGTTCCTATAGACATGAAATTTGTTTGTAGAATTCTTAGGAACCCAAACTTGTATAAATTTTGTGTTCTTGTTCCTATGACTACAATTTTCAACACGATGTCCAATTTCACTTCTAACAAAGACACTCTTACCTTTTGCATGATCATCAACCTGTGTTTTCCCAAAACCTAGTCCTTTTCTATTATTAGCAAAGAGTTGATTTCCCAACAACATGTTAAACGATTTTTCTCCTCTTGAAAAGTTATTCAGAGATTTCTCAAGATTTTGGACTTTGGTTTTTAGTGTTGTGTTTTCAGTTACAAGTGTGGTGCATCTATTTATAAAATCTTTTTTCCTCGTGTCAATGATTTCCTTAAGACTTGAGTTTTCTTTTTCAAGATTATCGAAGCTATTCTTAAGTCTTGATATTTCTGAATCTAAAGTTTTACATTTTTTACAGTCTAGGTTTTGAATATTCTCAAGTTCAGTTTCTAACCTAGTATTCTCATGAACAAGTTCTCTCCTGTCAGACTTCAATTTTTCAATCTTAGTTTCAAGAGTATCAATTGTATTAGTAAGATCATAACACATCAAAACAAGTTCTTTATAAGAATAGTCACGTACCTCACTGGATTCCTCTGAACTTGTTTCTGAATCTGATTTTGCCATAAGGCACAAGTTAGCCTCTTCTGAGCTATTATCCGAAACTTCTTCTCCTTCTTCATCATCCCAAGTTGCTGCAAAGGCCTTCTTCTTCTTTTTCTTTCCTTTGTTGTTTTTGAGAAGTGGACATTTTTGTTTGAAGTGGCCAGGCTTTTTGCAGTTAAAGCATGTCAATTCATTATCGGAATCATCAGAATCTTTTGACTTATTACCACTTGTTTTCTTCTTGCGTGGCCTGAATTTTGACCATTTTCTAAGATTATTGACTGCCATCGCAAGCTCTTCAATTGGATCTTCTTCTTCTTCACCGCTTTCTTCTTTGCTTTTTAAGGCAATCGTCTTCTTTTTTGATTCGGAGTTGTTACGTTCCTCTTTTGCCTTTAGCTCAAGCTCATATGTCATCAAGTTTCCGATCAACTCTTCCATGCTTAGTTTACTCAGATCTTTCGATTCTTGTATTGCAGTGACTTTTGCCTCAAAGTTCATTGGTAAGACTCGCAGTATCTTCCGTACAAGCTCTACTTCAGTGAAGACCTTCCCAAGCGCTCTAGCATTGTACACCAAAGTTGAAAACCGTCCAAACATATCCTTTATGCTCTCGTCCTTTTCCATTACAAAGTTTTCGTATTCATTGCTAAATAGAGCTAGTCGTGACTCCTTGACTTGAGAAGTTCCTTCGTGTGTCACCTCCAGAGTGTGCCAAATTTCCTGTGCTGTTGTACAATGAGAAATTCTATTAAATTCATTTTTATCAAGAGCACAGATCAAAGCGTTCATTGCTTTGGCATTTGTAGTTTTTAATTTCTTATCGTTAGCATCCCACCTATCCTTAGGTTTAGGAATCTCAGTATCACCAACAACTATAGTGGGAGATTTATAGCCAGTTTCAATAATATCCCAAACATCATAATCGACAGAACTAAGATAAATACTCATTCTAACTTTCCAATAAGCATAATCATTCCCATTAAACATGGTCGGCCTAGCAATAGATTGCCCCTCAGAAAAAGCATTATTTGGTGGATTCATGACTCTAGAGTTAAAGTAAAATACCAGGCTCTGATACCACTTGTAGGATCTAGATTAACCCTAGAGGGGGGGGGTGAATAGGGTTATAGCAAATTTTTTCAATTTAAATTCAGAAATAAACTACAGAAATAAATATGCTGAAAAATAAATCACACACAAGATTTTACCCAGCTTCGGCAGCCCCTGCCTACTGCTGCATTCCCAGATTTCTATTAGAATTAAACAGTATCACGCTTACAAACACTCTAACAGACTTGCAAACCCTGTTATCGCCTATAGAGTTTTGCAAACTTGCAAACCCTGCTAACTGGACTAACTCTAACTAGACAATCTGACAACACCTAAACCCTAGGTGATAATTTATCATGTTTTGTTTTGAAGAGAATATACAATTCAAGCAAATTATAAAAGCAAGCACTAGATTTAAAACAATTTAAATTATCTTTCCTTAAAAAAAAAACTTAACCCTATACAAACAAAAAAATAGCGGTCACTTCCCTTTCCCTTATTTCACCCGGTCCATTTTCTTTTGTTTGTGAAACAAATGGCGGCCTCGATCTGATTAGGGTTTCGTTCCCTTTTGTTCCAGTTAGGGCTTCGATTTCTTCGATTGAACTGTGATTCGTTGCCCTAGCTCGCTGCTTCTCTGATGGTTGACTATGGCTAGTTTTGCAGTCGCTCGATCGAGTTCATTGCTTGTGTATTCGGTATGTACTGTCTCTTTTTGCTTTTCTAAATTGATACTTGAACTCGATTGTTCTGTGTCTATGATGATTTCTTGGGATGTATTTATAGGGTTGAAACCCTAATTAACACTGTCAGATTTGATTTCTCACGTCATTGATTTTCCTGAATTTGTTTTGGAGTATTCCTTTCTTGATTCAATTTCGAGTAATTGCTGACCATATTTGGATTCGAATTAATTAATTCGAAAGTATCTTGCTGTATTTGATGTTTCGGTCCCCATTTGAATTAATATTGGCCATATATGAATTCGAGAAATTTGCTGCAGAGATTTCTTTCCAAATTAGAAATCCTTGACTTCTGCACTGATTTAGCTTGTCATTGTCTTTGCAATCCCTACTGCATGTAGTTGTGCACTGATTCTTTCGAATTTCATACTTCATCCATTTGTTCATGTTGCTGGACTTGTTTCACTGGTATCTTCCCTGTGTTAATTTGAGTTGCTGTCGTCTGCACTTGCACTTGACATTGTAACTTCTTATAATCATTCTGGCCTTGAATAGATGTTGACTGCATCACCTGATTAGATGTGTATTTGATTGCCGAGTTATTTGCATTCACTTTGTATCAGTTCTCTGCATTGTTGCCTTGTTGACTGCATCACCTGATTAGATGTGTATTTGATTGCCGAGTTATTTGCATTCACTCCATTTCTTTGTATCAGTTCTCTGCATTGTTGCCTTGTTGACTGCATCACCATACTCTCTGTAGTGATATGATATTACTGCAATGTGAACTGTTGAGTCTTTGGTGATGCTTCACCTGTTATGTTCATGTTGGCACTAGTTGTTGGGTCTGTTGTCACTAGTCTGCTGCCATGTTCATGTGCACTTGAGTTTGTTTCCTCTGTTTTGATACAGATGCTACACTTGTTCACTTTGCCTCTGTACACTTGTTCATATGAGCTGTTGTTCCATAGTTGAAGTTGCAGTATTTTTGTTCCTTGTTTGTTGCAGTTTGTCACTGTAATTGCTGTTACATAGTGGTGCATTTGTTCATATAGCTCTGTTGTTGCTGTGTTCCATGAGCATGCTTCACTGCATTTTGAAAATGTTGTTTGTATGCACTTCATCATTTCAGCATTGCATTCTTTTTCACCTCTGACCTGTTAGTTGCAGTCTTGTGTTGGTAACCATCTTCAAGCATGTTGCAGTTTGTAGCTTTCATGCATTTTCTCTGTTCATTGTTCATTGTTGCACTTGGTGTTTGTAGCTGCTATGCAGTTGCTATGCATCACTATATATATATATACTGTGTACTGTACTGCATTGATGCAGTTTCCATATTTTGTGTATTTTGATGCTGTCTTGATTTTGCTGCTTTCACTTGTGTAAATTTTCGAGTTGCACACTGCTGCTTGTACTTGTAATCTTGGCCAGTTGATCATCTTGCAACCTGGTCTGGCTTGCTTGAGTTTCACTGTGATAAGTTGTGCATGTGTGCTTTTGTGCTTTGAGACAGTTTCATTGCTTGGTCTCTGTTGCCTTGAATTTCTGGTTGGAGCTGTGCACACGAGTTGGCGAGGCAGTGCACACGTGTACGAATGTACACGTGTGTACTGCAGCCACTCATAGTTACCTGTCCCTGATAAAATTACTGATATGCACAGATATTGCATAATCAAAGATGATGACAATAACCCATGTATCTGAGACACAAACAAATTTTATTTTTGCGAATTTAAATTTGTTTGTTTTCAGATTACTGTTGTAGTTGTTAATTATACAGGTACACAGGAGACAGGACGAGAGGTGGAGCTGGACAATGCAGATAGATGCAGATGTGCAGACAGAGTGAAAAAAAAAACTGAGTGTTGAGTGTTGTAGTGAGAAGAGTAAAATGTATGAACTGATGTATGTATATATATATATAGAGAGAACTGAAAAAACTTTGTATTGTTTAAGTGTTGAAATAAAATATTATATTGAATAAAAAATACTGTTTGAATTATATAAATTCTGTGCAATAGTATAATTATTCAATATGAATATTTCTTCCTTTCTGTACATAGTTCAAACTACAAACACACATATATATTGATATATGTTTGTTATCATCAAACAAAAAATCACATCAAACATTAACAACTTACAAATTACAACACAGGTGATTGCGACCTACGACTCAACTACATGCAACTTACAACATAATAGAAGTTACAACATCACAGTAATACGGCCTAACAACTTGAGCGACCTAAGTAGATAACACATCTTCAGCGGCATAGGCTTTATGAAGGACCTCGCGACATAAGGAACTTGCGAGTTAACCACTTGAGCATCTTAAGAAGCAGCGGCATCAGAAAGAACAACATGAGATACCAGCGACCTATCATGGTGAGCGGCTTAAAGATAACAACATATGGAAATGCGGCATGGATGAGCATTAGCGACATACGACTTAAAGCTAGCGACTTAAGTTTTACGCGACTTAAGGAAGGTCGTTCGCGACCTAGGGTTTCCTCGCGACATAAGTTGGAGGAGCGACATAAGACTTCGTTCGACTTGAGGAGGAGGAGCGACCTAAGCTCGCCGCGAATTAAGGAAGATCTGCTCATTCACAACTTAGGATAGAGCGATCTAGGGCTTTGTTCACGTCTTAAGGTATGCGCTGCATCATCCTCCCCTGGTTGAAAAGAATTCGTCCCCGAATTCACACTTTCCTCTTCTTTGACACGCTTATCTTCATGATACGGAATCAAGTGTTTGACGATGAAAACGTCAGTAGTACGAATATGATCCGACAATCTCAACTGATATGCATTCTCATTTATCTTCTTCAAGATTTCTAATGGACCAATCTTTCTAGCTTTCAATTTGTTGTAAGTTCCAATTGGAAAAGGATCTTTCGTCAATACTGCGTAGACAAAATCACCCTCTTTGAAGTCCACACTCCTTCGCTTTTTATCTGTCAGTTGCTTATACTTCTCATTTGACTTAAGCAATCGTTCATGAACAATCCTCTGACACTCTTGCAACTCATTCATGAAATCACACACACTTTTAACAACCCCTTTCTGAAGTGGAACTATCGACAAATCCAACGGTCCCTTCGGAATTGCTGAATATACTACTTGAAATGGACTAAATCCAGTACTTCGATTAACGGCTTGATTATGTGTGAATTCTGCCTGACACAATTTCACCTCCCAGCTCTTCAAATTATCCTTCACAAGACATCTCAACAAGTTTCCCAAAGATCTGTTCACCACTTCTTTTTGCCCATCCTTTTGTGGATGATATGCGCTACTAAAATTCAGCTTAGTCCCAACCATCTTCCACAGACTCAACCAAAAATGACTTAGAAATCGAGTTTCCCAGTCAGAAACAATGGTCTCAGGTAGCCCATGTAGTCCATAAGCCTCTTTAAAGAACAATTGAGCAACACGGACTGCATCGGCGGTCTTTTTACAAGCTATGAAATGTGCCATCTTCGAAAATCTATCCACCACAACATATATAGAATCATTCCCTCGTTGAGTTCTTGGCAAACCCAAAATAAAATCCATGCTAACATCAACCTATGGTCTAGTAGCACGGGCAATGGCATATAAAATCTTGCATTCGTTGCTGTCCCTTTGGAAACTTGACATATGTGACGTCTTTGCACAAATCTTTCAACTTCTTTCCTCATGGAAGGCCAAAAATATGATTGAGAAATCAACTGCAAGGTACGATCTCTTCCCACATGACCTTCTTCATGCAATTCCTTCACAATCTTTATTCGCAAACTGCACTCTGGTATACACAACCGATTTCCTTTGAATAGAAAACCATCTACCAACACATACTCATCCGTCTTCCCTTTCTCGACTTCGTTCACAATCTTAGCATAGTAAGGATCCTCAACAAACAATTCTGAAAGTACATCAAAACCCGTCACTTCAACTCTCATCGTAGTCAAAAAATAATTTCTTCTACTCAATACGTCTGCCACACGGTTTATAACTCCCGACTTATGCTTTACAACAAATGTAAACTGTTGCAAGTATGCGATCCATGAAGCATGCCTGGCTGCAATCTTATCCTGTCCCTGCAAATGTTTCAATGCTTTATGGTCAGTATACAACACAAACTCTTTATTAAACAAGTAGTGTCTCCAATGCTTTATGGCTTGGACAATTGCATAGAACTCCAAGTCATAGGTACTGTATCTTGTCTTGGCTCCAGAAAGTTTCTCGCTAAAATAAGCAATTGGACGACCCCTTTGACTTAACACTCCACCAATTCCAAATTTAGACGCATCATTATCCAGCTCAAAGAGTAACTGAAAGTCCAGATATCTAAGAATCAGTGTTGTAGTCAAAAGTGTCTTGATCTGTTGGAAAGCAAAATCAGCCTCTTCAGTCCACACAAACTGCTTTTCTTTCATACAATAAGTCACTGGTGCCATCACGCTACTGAAATGTGGAATAAACCTTCGGTAGAATGATGCTAACCCATGGAAACTTCTCACTTCAGTTATAGCCCTGGGTTGTGTCCAATCCTTGATTGCTTCAACTTTACCTTGATCCACATTGATATCTTCCTTGGACAACACATGCCCTAAGAACAAAATACTGTGTGTCATGAACATGCACTTCTTTTCTGCCGCGTAAAATCGCTCCCGACGAAGTATCAGCAACACTTCCCGCAAGTGTTGTAGATGTTCTTCTGTGCTTCCACTGTATATCAATATATCATCAAAGTATACCACTACGAACTTTCCAATTAAAGGTCGAAAGATCTGATTCATCACTCGCATAAAAGTACTAGGTGCATTCGAAAGACCAAATGGCATGACCAGCCATTCATACAACCCCCCTCATGTCTTGAAGGCTGTCTTCCATTCACCCCCGGCCGAATTCGAATCTGATTATACCCACTCTTCAGATCAATCTTCGAAAAGATAGCAGATCCACTCAGCTAATCTAACAAGTCGTCCAATCTTGGCATCGAAAATCTGTACCTCATTGTAATCTTGTTTAGTGCTCGACTATCTGTACACATTCTCCAAATTCCATCCTTCTTTGGTACTAACAAGGCTGGTGTTTGCGCCAAAATTGGCCACAAACCCCAAATACCGTGAAAGCACCAGTGTATGAATACAAATCAGCAATATTCAAACACAAATCACAGATCTCAGCAAATAACCCAAGAATGCTTGCACAAAAATGGGCAAACACCTCCAGGTCGTATGATTTAGTTGATTTTATGTTATTCGTAATGATTTGGGTGGTTTATGCAAATACGTAAAAAGCAGGGACTAAACTGTAAAAGACACACAGATTTATAGTGGTTCGGCAAGAATGTGCCTACATCCACTTTATATGTTATTCTCCTTTTCCGATCCGATTACAAGTGCAAAGCTTTGATTACAAGTATATCAAAGTTGTTTGAAAGTTCCTTCCAGGCTTGAGCTCTCAAACTTGTCTCCCATTGTTGTACCCCTGCCCCTCTATTTATAGAGTGAGGTTGGGGGCAGGGGTCTAGGATGTTTATAGCTGCTGGTGGGCCTGGGATGATGCAATCTGGACCGGCAACTTTGGTTCGGCATGCTCTGGTTCGGTGGGGAGACATCCGGTGATGGTTGGTCCGGTGCTTGATTCCGTGAGGCTTGGATCGGTAGGAAGCCATCCGGTGAGGGTGGTCCGGTGCTTGATTCCATGGGGCTCGGTTCGGCATTGGTTTAGTGGAGATGTTGGACCGGTAGTGGGTGGTGAAAGATGGAGCTTCGGTTGTAGTTGATTCGGTGGGAAGGGAAGTGGAGTTGGTTCGGTCTCGGTACTACCGAATGGATCCTATACTGAGAATGCCGAATGATCCCTTGTGTTGGGAATGCCGAATGAGCCTTCATATTTGAGAATGCTGAATGAGCCATGGGGAGTTCGAATACCGAACGAACTCATACACTTGAACTACCGGACGAAAGCGAGGGGTTTTAAGTACCAGATGACGCTTATTACCAGATGAACTCGGGGAGTGTAGTGTCGAACGAACTCTTGCCTTGCTTTACCGAATGAACCTTTGTACTTGAATCATGAGTGAAATCCCAGACTTATATACGCTTGCTTGCTTCTTCTTGTTCCGGTCGTGGTGGAAATGCACACAACATTGATATTCCAGTTTTGACCAAAAAATGGGATAACACTTTGCCCCCCAAAACATGCCTTGTCATAATAAGGCATGTTTTGAATAGTTCCGAATCCATTATCCAAAGTCATAACCATATTGCCAGAGAATATCATCCTTGACTGCTCCGAGTCGATATCCAGTTCCAAATCCAATAACCATAGCTTGAGCCAATTCCATGTCCATCCGAACTCGACAACTGAGCCCCAAACCGTTCTTATCCAATAGCCAATAACTGAATCCGGGATCTCTCCGGGCTCCTGCCAAGCGGAATCTACACCTGACGGCCGTGATCCAGTCTCCCTGGATGTTAAGCTAGCCTCTTCGGGTTCTTGCCAAGCGCAATCTATACTTGACGACCTTGGTCCAGTGTCCCTGGACGTTGAGCTAACCTCTCCGGGTTCTTGCCAAGCACAATCCACACTTGATGACCTTTGTCCAGTGTCCCTGGACACTGTGTTAACATCTCCGGGTTCTTGCCAAGCGTAATCCACACTTGACGACCTTGGTCCAGTGTCCCTGGATGCTTTGTTAACCTCTCCGGGTTCTTGCCAAGCGTAATCCACACTTGCGACCTTGGTCCAGTGTCCCTGGACGCTGTGTAATGCCATGGCTTATGTCCTAAGCCGAATCCTGGTCTCTCCGGACCCTTTTGGAGCATAGTCCATACTCAACGACCTGAAAATAACAATTGATAATACATGGCCTAAGTCCTAGGCCGAATCCTGGTCACTCCGGACCCTTGCCGAGCATAGTCCATACTCGATGACCTGAATGAGTCAATTTACCATGTTCGGGCGAAGCGACTCACCCCTTGCCAGGCATAATCCATACCTGACAACCGTTTATCAAAAATCAGATAAAAATCCAATCGAAATCAAATCCAAAATCCACATCCAAAATCCAAATCAAAGCCAGAAAACCAGAAATCCAAACCAGCATCCAAAACCGAAAACAATCATTCAAAGGAAAATCCAAATCAAAAAGCAAGAAAAACCAGGAGCTCAATCCAAGCTCCAAAACCGAAAACCAAAAACAAAAGCAGTGTCCAATCCAAAAGCAAAAGATAAGTCTCACAAACCATAGCATTGCAGTTTATCATCATTCAGAGCATGCCTAGGGGCTATCTCCGTCCCTGTACATGTGTAAATGACTTGGTTGCTTGCCAATAGTTCGCTACTTATTTCATAATAACCTGGTCAATGGATGATCAATCGACCATCATTCCTGGGCCTCCCACCATCGTAGCTTGAGGTAGGCGGCGGTTGCTCCTGCCCCGCCGTTGCATTCCGAGGTCCAACATATTGTGGCAGCTGTCCATTCCTTACATGCTTCTCAATTATGTCCTTTAGGTGCCTGCAGCTGTTGGTGTCGTGTCCATCCAAATCATGGAAGAGACAGTGCCTTCCTGATGTTCTTTCCCGTTCTGTTGGTTCTCTCCTAGCCGGCCTCCGGTAGGGAAGGCGATTCCGAGTATCCAGGTATATCCGCTCCAGCGTCTCGGTCAATCCTGTGTATGTGGGAAACTTTGGATCCTTCCATTGCTTCCTAGCATTTCTAGAATCATCGTCCAACTTCCTTTTTCCTTTGTCTTTATCCAAACCTTTGCTGGATGGTCCTCCAACCTCAATTGCATTAACCTTTTTTAACTTTAAATCTGTACTCGCATCTTCTTGCCGAAGGAACCTATCTGCCTCGTGAAAGAATTCGTCGAGATCCCATGGGGGATCTCGTATCAGAGATACCTTGAAATTCGTGTTCTCCCTGACTCCTGATACTACTGCCATTAAAACCATCGATGGATCGGGCCGATCCACCGAAGAAACTGCGGCACTGAATCGAGTTAGAAAGGCTCTAAGAGATTCATCGATCCTTTGCTTCACCGATGTTAATGTCATCACGTTCTTCGGTCTCTTGACATGAACTCGAAACTGTCCCAAAAACCTTTCCACCAATTCCCTCCAAGTCTTGATAGATCCTTCTCCTAGCCGCCTAAACCACATCGCAGCTAAGTCCGTTAAGTACAAAGGGAAGCATCGAGCCATCACTTCCTCCGATGCCCCCAGCACCTCCATGTGTCTGGTGTACCTCATCAGGTGATCCGTAGGGTCTGCCTTGCCGTCGTATACCTCCACGCTAGGTAGCTTGAACTTAGGTGGATTCTGAGCCATCCTTATTTCCCGAGCGAACGGACTTCTATTTACCCCTTCCAAGTCCCCGCTGGTCAAACCACCTCGCACAGTCTTCCTGATTATATCTACCAATCCAGCGTTGTTTGTCGGGGGTTGCCCCCGAGGGAATTCCGGTACATACTCTTCATGTGGCTCGCTAGCAGCAACGTCGGTTCTAGCCTGTTGAACTCCTTCCAAAGGTCCTCCTGTGTTGGATCCTGCGGGCCTGCCCCCAAGCCCTTGTCGATTGCCCTCTGGCTCTGCATCCTGTCCTCCATTGGGTTCCATAACCCTAGATCCTTGTCCTGCATCCACCGCCGCTGTAGCTGTTCCTAAGTTCTGGGTTCCTGCAGCTCTCATTTGCTCCAAGAAAGTCTGCATCATCTTCTGTTGACTCTTCAACAACCTCTCTTGCAGTGAATTTGTTATGGCTTCCATTTCGTCCCAGGTTATGTAGATCGAAGCCGGTCCTTCCTCAGCTCCGGAGGATGCTTGTTGACTTCCTTCCGGTTGGCTTCTCTCAGCCCTTTGCCTTCTACTATTTAGCCTAGCCATTATCTCCGGAATCCAAACTTCTATCTGATATAGAGGGCGCTAGTTCTTCTCAGTGAAAGCACCAAAATGTTTGCGCCAAAATTGGCCACAAACCCCAAATACCGTGAAAGCACCAGTGTATGAATACAAATCAGCAATATTCAAACACAAATCACAGATCTCAGCAAATAACCCAAGAATGCTTGCACAAAAATGGGCAAACACCTCCAAGTCGTATGATTTAGTTGATTTTATGTTATTCGTAGTGATTTGGGTGGTTTATGCAAATACGTAAAAAGCAGGGACTAAACTGTAAAAGACACACAGATTTATAGTGGTTCAGCCAGAATGTGCCTACATCCACTTTATATGTTATTCTCCTTTTCCGATCTGATTACAAGTGCAAAGCTTTGATTACAAGTATATCAAAGTTGTTTGAAAGTTCCTTCCAGGCTTGAGCTCTCAAACTTGTCTCCCATTGTTGTACCCCTACCCCTCTATTTATAGAGTAAGGTTGGGGGCAGGGGTCTAGAATGTTTATAGCTGCTGGTGGGCCTAGGCTGATGCAATCTGGACCGGCAACTTTTATTCGGCATGCTCTGGTTCGGTGGGGAGACATCCGATGATGGTTGGTCCGGTGCTTGATTCTGTGAGGCTTGGATCGGTGGGAAGCCATCCGGTGAGGGTGGTCCGGTGCTTGATTCTGTGGGGCTCGGTTCGGCATTGGTTTAGTGGAGATGTTGGACCGGTAGTGGGTGGTGAAAGATGGAGCTTCTGTTGTAGTTGATTCGGTGGGAAGGGAAGTGGAGTTGGTTCGGTCTCGGTACTACCGAATGGATCCTATACTGAGAATGCCGAATGATCCCTTGTGTTGGAAATGCCGAATGAGCCTTCATATTTGAGAATGCCGAATGAGCCATGGGGAGTTCGAATACTAAACGAACTCATACACTTGAACTACCGGACGAAAGCGAGGGGCATTAAGTACCAGATGACGCTTATTACCGGATGAACTCGGGGAGTGTAGTGTCGAACGAACTCTTGCCTTGCTTTACCGAATAAACCTTTGTACTTGAATCATGAGTGAAATCCCAGACTTATAAGAATGTTTGCGCAAAAAATGGGCAAACACCTCAAAGTCGTATGATTTAGTTGATTGTATGTTGTTCTTAGTGATTTGGGTGATTTATGAAAATACGTAAAAAGCAGGGACTAAACTGTAAAAGACACACAGATTTATAGTGGTTCAGCCAGAACGTGCCTACGTCCACTTTATATGTTATTCTCCTTTTCCGATCCGATTACAAGTGCAAAGCTTTGATTACAAGTATATCAAAGTTGTTTGAAAGTTCCTTCCAGGCTTGAGCTCTCAAACTTGTCTCCCATTGTTGTACCCCTGCCCCTCTATTTATAGAGTGAGGTTGGGGGCAGGGGTCTAGGATGTTTATAGCTGCTGGTGGGCCTGGGCTGATGCAATCTGGACCGGCAACTTTGGTTCGGCATACTCTGGTTCGGTGGGGAGACATCCGGTGATGGTTGGTCCGGTGCTTGATTCTGTGAGGCTTGGATCGGTGGGAAGCCATCCGGTGAGGGTAGTCCGGTGCTTGATTCGCTACTTCCTTGACAAACTCTACTTCCTTGACAAACTCCTTCAAAGATAACAGAGTCTTTAGTTCTTCAATTTCCTCCAACTTGTTTTCGCTTTGTTGTTGCTTTTTAGGAACTAAAGTGATTCTAGTGCCATTGAACATGAAACTATAGCAGTTAGCCCTTCCATCGTGTTGCACGGCTCTATGGAATTGCCACGATCTCCCCAACAACAAATGACATACATCCATATCTACCACGTCACACCAAATTTCATCCTTATACTTCTTCCCAATAGAAAATGTAACGAATGCTCATCTTCCCACTTTCACTTCTCCACCTTTCTTCAGCCATCCCAGTTTGTAAGGTCTAGGTTGTTTTTCAGTCTTCAAGCTTAACTTCGTAACGAATTCTTCAGAAATAATGTTATCACAGCTTCCCGCATCGATAACAAATTGGCAAACCTTTTCCAAAATGGTACATGTAGACTGAAAAATATTGCTCCTCAGCCAACTAGAATCATTCTGTTGCTTTGGCGTTAAACAAAACCTTCTCATCATCAAATCACACCCTTCATCTCCTGACACAACTTCTTCATCTTCATCAAATTTTGATGGTTGAGAATAATCAACTTCAGCTTCTGCATTTTCATACTCACATTCCTCTACAACCAATGTTCTCTTCTTTGGCTTTGTACATTCATTGCTTTTATGGCCCAACTCTTGACAATTGTAGCACTTGATACTGTTGACGACCTTTGCTTTAGCGGCTTCAATGACAATTGGTTTACTGACTGCTTTGGAAATATTAGCACTGCTACTAGGACCCTTGTTCTGGTTGTTAGAATTTGGAAACACACCACCTCCTCGTCTCCCTTGTTTCTCCTAGGCTAGAGCTTTCTGTTGTGCTTCAGCAACAGACATTGGATTAAACATATTCACCATGTCTTGAATCTGCATTCGTATCCCTCCAACATATCTAGCTGTTAGCTGTTCTTTTGTTTCCATAATATCATTTCTTGCAATCAACCGATAGAATTCATCGACGTAGTCATTCACTGTCCTCGCCCCTTGTCTCATGTTCTGTAAACGTTGATACATAAGCGATTGATTGTTGTACGGCAAGAAAGTTTCTTTCATCATCTTTCTCATCTTCTCCCAAGTGACAACTTTTGATTTCCCCATTCTTTCCCGTGTTAATTTAGTTTGTTGCCACTAAGCCATAGCTCTTCCCTTTAGTCTTGCAGCAACTAACTGAACTCTGCGATTCTCCGGCACATCCTTGAATTCTAAAATTTCTTCAACACTCAATAACCAATCAAGAAATTCTTCGGCTTGCATACCACCCTTGAATTTTGGAATTTCCATTCGCATACCCGATTCCCATCTACGATCATTTTCTGAATCCAGGTATTGATTACGAACTTGGCCTCGGTCTCGATAATGAATACTTCCTCTATCACCATCGTCATCAAAATAATATGTACTTCGAGAACGATCTCGCCTTTCTTCATTTCTACTACCACGCATATCCCTTCTACCATGTCTTCCAAAGTCACGATGTGGCTCATCTCCAAACCTACGTGAAGTTCTTCTCTCTTCATTTATGTATTCATGGTGTTCTCGCCTCATTGAAACTGATGACTCTCTCCTATCTCGATAAGACTGTGGCGACATCCCCCTTTCTTCCGACACTGATGGTGAAACCCTGTTTCTACCTTGGCTCGAAACTGGTGAAGTTCTCCTTTGATTGTGGCTCATGTCTTTCATTAACTTCTCTAACTTCTCAATTCCTTCATTGAACTTCTCATTGATACGTTGTTCCATTTGTTCAGCTTCTTGTCTTCGATACACATCTTCAACATTCTGATAACGGTTAGCACGTCTCGGAGGCATGATACTTCAACTTCTCGTTTCCTTCTCTAGATCTTGACTTGACTTTAACTTCGGATCTAGCTTTGTTTAAGCTTTTACTAGCTCTGATACCAAACTTACGCAGCGGAAATATCAGCAAACAAAAACGGTATGCTCCGATACCGAAATGACATAAAATGATGAAACGATACAAAGATGGATTGATGGATTGATAATACCAAATGCCCAAATCCGTTGATCTCTCGAGATACCGGATTCTAGCTACGAGATACCGGATTCTAGCTATCTTCAACACGTTGATCGCGCACAATACCGTGTTAGAAGATCTACGATTCTTCGACGTTGATCTCGCGCACGAGATTCCGTGAATCGGCTTCAAGTTCGTTGATTCGAGCGCACTCGAATAACCGAAGATGGAGAAAGGAGTTCACACTCAACTTCCAATTTTAAAAGAGGCACAAAGCTCTCAACAAAATTTTATTCAAAATCAACAACCTTTACAAGTGACACAACTCCCCTATTTATAGGGTTTACAACACACACATACACGGCCTAACATAAATGACTCACGACTCACGACCTAATAACAAACAACACAGACGACCTACGCCTTAACAACTTACAAGTTACAACACAGGTGCTTGCGACCTACGACTCAACTGCACGCGACTTACAACATAACAGAAGTTACAATATCACAGTAATACGACCTAACAACTTGAGCGACCTAAGTAGATAACATATCTTCAGCGGCATAGGCTTTACGAAGGACCTCGCGACATAAGGAACTTACGAGTTAACCACTTGAATGTCTTGAGAAGAAGCGGCATAAGAAAGAACAACATGAGATACAAGCACCTATCATGGTAAGCGGCTTAAAGATAACAGCATATGGAAATGCGGCATAGATGAGCATCAACGACATATGACTTAAAGCCAGCGACTTTAGCTTTACACAACTTAAGGAAGGTCGTTCGCGACCTAGGGTTTGCTCGCGACATAAACTGGAGGAGCGACATAAGACTTCTTTCGACTTAAGGAGGAGGAGCGACCTAAGCTCGCCGCGACTTAAGGAAGATCTGCTCGTTCGCAACTTAGGCTGGAGCGATGTAGAGCTTCGTTCGCGTCTTAAGGTATGCGCTGCATCAAAGGGCCTCTAAGCAACAACGCAAAAGTTTACTGGAATCGCTTTAAATTATTGAGTTTCCAAGCCAATAAATGTAAAATTACATCGCTAGCCTCACTTTCACATTGACATAGGTTAGGGTATCTTCAACCCAACATCAATTTTAATGAGCCACATCAGCAATTAGAAAATGTCATTTATAATACTTTCTCGATGTTAATGTAATTTATATTTTAAGATGACATTGACATTATGAAGTGCAATGTCTAGTTTTGGATACCGCACACCACAATGTGAAATATTAGATCTAAGTAATTGTTAATAAATTGTATAAATTATTTTAATTGTCTATAAATAATAGAATGACATTTATGCAAAAAATAATTAATTTTGATATTTGTATTGGAGAGAAATTGTAAATGACATTGTGCAAACATTGATTTAAAATCGTCATAATCTGTTGACACTTAGGTTAGAAATGCTCTTACAGATCTAGTTCACGCAAATTCTTTTTTTCCCTCGAAAACATTTTGAAATATAGATTCCTCTTTAAAATCGTAATTTCAAATCCAAAATAATACTCAGATCTGCTCAACATTTCTTCAATTTGTTCGATTATTTTCAGAAATCACTCTCCCTCTGCTTGCTTTCAATCGATTTAGGTATAACCCTAATTTTAATTTTACTTTATTGTTTAGCTGAATTTGGTGAATAATAATTGAAATAAATTAGCTGTATGAATTATTGTCAAAAAAACCTTTTCTTTTTGTAATTCAAAAACGACATGTATAATTAAAAGTTTAACCGTGGAAGGATGATTTTGTTAACAAATTAGATGTTTGGCTTTTATTATAACCCGAAATTTGTCAAATAAACCGAAACCCTAACTACTGTATAATTGAATCCCAAACTGCAATGAAGTAAATTGCATAAGTAAAAACCCTGATTGTTGAATTATTGTTGATTAATTTTTACAAATGGATTTTAGTTTATAATATTTCAATTTATTAAAACTGATAAACTTATTTATGATTATCCTTAACTAATATAAGAAAATGAACACGATGTTAAACAGTTACTCTTAAACATATTTTGAGTATCTGGTTTAAACATCTACTTGCACTACTATTTTAAATATATCAAGTGTACTTTTGAAACTAATTTTGTATAGTTAAATATATGCTGTATTTTGACAACTAACATGAGTGAGTTGTAGTATTTGACTTTAATCTTTTAGCATTTGTTTCTATTTCTTGTTTTTTATGATTTATGATTTATTAATTTATTGAAAAATGATATTGAAATAAACTTAAAAGTTAGACATACTAAAATATTTATTTATTTATTACAATTCAGTGACTAATATAAAGCAAGAAAAATAATTTTGTATCTTTTATATGATACTATTACTTTGATCGAAAAAATATAAAATTCTACCAAGTATTTTGTATTTTATCTTTATTTTTTTTATCCATTTTATTTTATTATTTCAAAATAACAATATAAAATTTTGAAGTGATAAAGAAAAGTATCATGTATCATTTTATTTTTATCATTTTAAATGTAAGCATATAAATAATTTTGCATTCAAAAAAATAATATAGTAGAACAATACAAAATTATTTATACTTTATCCCATGTCTTGTGTAATTTATGTTTTATATTTTATCACCTCACATAATATTTTATGCTTCGTCCTTTTTCTTTTATAATCTATGTTTTATATTTTATCACTTCACATATAGCAATTTACATTTTAAACAGCAAGTTAAATTAGCTTTTTTTCATTTCTTTTTTATGTTTTATCTTTTATCATTTTTAATTATAATCTTTAATGCTTACAAAAAGATTAATTTTTTATTTTTAATTTCCAATCTTTTGTCAATTTAAACATTAAAATATAAGAATTTATCTATTATTTAAATATTTATCTTGCATGTTATACACCTTTATGATTAAAATGTCAAAAAATAGTATACTGATTTCAAAATGATAGTCAAAATCTTTTAACCTTTAACATTTTATTATTTTGAATATAAAGATATAACTATGTGTACAATAAAATAGATTAGATAGTCTAGCACCATGGTCTCAGTAATTAGACGCTTTGGCAGTGGTCTATAATGTCATATGTTTGAATCTTGCATAGTGCATGGTTTGAACCATTGGATATATATTGACTTATAGTATGTTATACACTATTTAAGACTTGTAGTATGATTATGTACTATCACCTAAGTACTCAATTTCAAAAAAAAGGTCAGATAGTTCTCAATAGACAAAGAGAGGTTCAAATTCATTCAGTGTCTTTGTATATTGTATCTTTTTACAACTCCTCATGTCTTAGTTATAAGTTATTATGTGAAGGTTGAAGATTTTAGAAGCAATTGTCGTGGTAAAATGATTATTGTTCAGGTGCAAATGTCAAGCTAAGTGGTAAAGTCACAAAGATATATGAATATTAAAAAAATCATTGTCATGAAGTAGAGTAAGGTAAGTACTTGTATCTTCTATTTGTCATAAGGTACTCATATTTGTCATGATGTACATATATTTTATAAATGTTAATAAGTTGTTATCATATGAGTCACACCAAAATCACTGAATAATTTTTTTTACCATTTTATAGAAATATATATGTGTTATCTTTTTGTAAATTGATAAATAAATTTATCTTTCTATATAAAATAAGGACCTGTTTAAAGGGAGGTAAAAATGATTTTGTAGGTGTTAGAACAAATGTAATTTTGAAGTAGTATATATGACCTTTACTGTAGTTAATATTCGAAAATCTTAAATTAATATAATATTTTTCCCTGTGAAACTATAAATTAATATGGAACAATTTATTTATATCTTTAATAATCATAAATATATACTAAGGCAGAAGTTAAAATTTTAATCTTCATTATTCTATATGCAAAGACAAATGAATTCATCATTTCAGACAATTTTGATTGGGATTGTGCTAGTGAGTTAAGTTCTATAAAAAATGTGTACAAAAGGATAAAAATGTTTATATGAAAGAGATAAACAATAGTGGTGGTAACTTTTATCTTTATCAGTGTGCCTGTGTAAATATAAATGAATTTATCCTTTTATATGAAGGAGATAAAAGAAACATTAATGTGTGTGTGTGTGTTACGACTTACAAAATACTAAATTATTTATCTTTCTATTGAATTTTTTACACATAAATATAAAAGAATTTATTTATATTTATTCTATAATCATATTTATGTACACTAGGTAGAAGTTACATTTTTATTCTTAGATCATTTTGTACAAAAAGATAAATGAATTTATCCTTTCTAATAACTATGGTTGGGATTTTTTTCGATACGAATTAAGTTGATATGTACAAAATGGTAAATGTTTTAATCTTTTATGATTGTTTCTCATATCCAATTAATAAAATGAGTAATCATTTTGTATAATTATATCTATCATTTATATCTTTTACCATTATAATTTATAAATCTATACAAAATGATAGCGGAGATCACTTTTATATTTTATGAATAATTATAATAAAAGATAAAAAAGGAATCATCATTTTATATAAAAAACATAAAAGAATCATCATTTTGTATAAAAAAAATAAAACAATTATCATTTTACATAAAATTAATTATAAATAATAAAGCCATTTAATTTGTCCTTGTTATGATCAAGAGGTGGACTAATTTATCTTCCAATAAAAAGAAACAATTTTGTTTTTAACTGCTTCTCTGATTACTACAGCCAGTAATACTAGGATCTTAAAGAATGCATGTGAAAATATGTATATTTTAAAGATGGGTTAAACATGATTTTTTTTTTCCTTCCAAAATCTCGTTTGTCAATTTGAGAAAGACAAACAATTTAAAATAGCCAATAACTAAGATAGAACCAGTAGCGTTAGAATGATAGATAAAAAAGATGATTAGGGTTATTTCCTTAAGTTTTTATGTCTTAAATGATATTGGTGTATTTGGTGGTTTCTTAAACTAAAGAAACTGGGAAATGGAAACTTAAACGTACATAAATATTAGTGATGTTTGAACGAATAATTTATAAAATAATTCAAATGCATTTGGGAAATACATCTATTTGGAATGATTATAATTTTAACTGAATATATTATCCAGAAGCGACTAAAAAATGCAGACTGCTGCAGCAAAAAAAAAAAAAAAAAAAAAGTAAGAAAGAAAGAAAAGGAAGGGCAGTAGTAGGCTGCTGCTCCAAAGCAGTAGCAACACAATAGGAAAAAAACTTTGGTAGCAATTTTTGTAGTATGACTAATGATAGATTCATTGATATTCCTAAAGAAGTTATTGACATCTACCAACTTTGGCATCCAACACCATTACTAAGGATCTTATAATTTACTTCTAATTTGAATTACTGTAAGGGAACTGTATATACCTTCTTTATATGGCGATTTTTTTGTAGTAGAAGACCGTAATTCTCTTATTTTGCCTTTGTACTTCAAATACAGAGCACGAAGACTAGAGAAATTACTCAATACCCCTGCAAGAATATACTACAAATATGAGGGGATTAGTCCAGCAGGCTCACAGAAGCTAAGTGCTGCAGTTCCTCAAGCTTAATATAATGCTAAAGAGGGAGTTCAAAATGTGGTGACAGAAATAGGTGTTGGACAGTGGGGTAGCTCTTTAGCATTTGCATGCAGCTTATTTGATCTCAATTGTGAAGTAAGCATTTTAAACTAATATTAAATATAAATGAAAGTTTTTGTTATTTGTTGAACTTACATTGGGTTTTACATACAGAAAAAGGTAAAATATCAGATATAAAATTAAGATTGCTTAATTCCTTTCAAGGCATTAGCTATGAACATTTGATACAATATACATTCAGATCTAATAATTATTACAGCAAAGTGATGATCAGGATCCTCAAGCATTTTGACGCAGCGGATATTTCAAAACAAACTTCAATTGATGAAATGTAGCAATCGGTGATTTGAAAATACTGCAATGCCCAAATCCGTTGATCCAAAGATGCCGGATTCTAGCTATCTTCGTCTTGTTGATCGCGCACGATACCGAGAAACAAAGATCTACGATTCTTCGACGTTGATCAAGCGCACTTGATTCCGTGAATCGGCTTCACAGACGAAGATTCGAGCGCACTCTTATGACGTAGGTGGAGATAGGAGATTTCACTCGACTACCAATTAGAGAAGAAAGCACAAAGCAATCAACAAGAAATTTTTATTCAATATTCAACCACCCAAAAAGTTACAACACACTCCCTATTTATAGCCTTTTCTCAACACAGCTTCTTAAGTCGTTGCCGACTCACGACTCATCCCTAACACACATTCGTCCGACTCACCTACAGGCTGACCTTCGACTCAGCAGATACACCGACTCATATATACACATAACCGAGACAACTCTTAAGTCCGCACCGACTTAACATGAAGCGACTCAGAAACTACAAACACACATCCTTCTACCGACTCAACTTCATGCCGACTCACGACCTATGGAGTAACCGACTCAAGAAAATACACTACACAGACACATTGCGGCATAACTCCTTAACGACTCAATTAGGTCGACTCATCATGAGTCGTAACTCGTTGACTCGGCACCATTTTCTCTCTGTATCTAGTTATCCCTTCTTAGGTCGTTGCCGACCTACTTCCGATGCCTTGTTAACTCGGTCTAACTTCCCCCATGGCTTGTTAGATCGTGGCCATCCTTCCTTAGCTCGGAAACGACTCAAGCTTTCATTGAGTCGTGGACGACTCATCAAACTACACCACAAGCTCATGCTTTCAGGAATTAAAGTTTGCACAATTTCTTCTCTGGCCTTAGCTGCATCACATTTAATGTGTATAAAAAATTCACTTCACCATATAGATTTTTCTGCTTTGAGGGAGGATCCCAAATCACCCTTTGCTGAATATTTCTGAAAATGTATTTTTCCTGACAATATCCATCCATCTTTAATGTGTATCATGCCTAACAAAAATGGAACAGGTAGGTTAGCTCATTTCTTAAGGTCTAGATAGATATTGGGAAAGGCATACTACTGTTAGTGTGTTTTGATCAAGGTTTGAGGTTTCGACCAAAACGCCGAGATTCCAGTCGTTCCGTTTAGGTTTCAGTAGGGGCTGAAACAAAATCGAACCGAAATTCCGGTTCAACAAAAAACCTATTGAATTTCAAATTATATAGAAAAAATTCAAAAATGAAATAAATGTGAATATTCAAAATCAGAAATTTTAACTTAGAAAACATACAAATTTTCAAACTATATAAATGATGTAACTAAAAAAGTTGAAAATGAAATAATGAATAAATATTTTTTAGTGTTTAAAATATTTATATTTAACCGGTATTGTTTGTGTATATCTTATTTTTCAGTTAAGTTTAAATTATACATTTTGCTTCAATAAATTAAACAAATATATCTATAATTATATGAAAAATAAATAAGAAGATTCGAAACCGAAACCGAAATCGAAATTTCCGAAATTTTCGAAATATGTCGAAATTTCTAAAACTACAAAAGATCGAAACCTAGATCTCGAACCTTGGTTCTAATGTACCTCGGTAGCCTTAACTTTACATAACTCTTAGCTTGAAATGAAATGAAATGAAATATAAACCTGATTTTACGATAGAACAAGCGATGGCAAACACTTCCGTGATTCCAGGAATTTCTAAAACAGGTCATGTAGGTCAATAAAATTGCAATATCCAAAGAAATCTTTTAATTCCCAGGTGCATTGCTGGTATTTAATATCAATTGTATGTATAATTTCAGGTCTGGCAAGTTCGTGCATCATATGATCAAAAACCATATCGAAAGCTTATGATGCAAACCTGGGGAGAAAAAGTTCATCTATCACCTTCAAATCTAACCAATGCTGGTAGAAATATCGTTGAAACTGACCCTTCTACCTCTGGAAGTTTAGGAATTGCAATATCAGAAGCATTCAAAGTTGCTGCTAAAGACCCAAATACAAAATACTATTTAGGAAGCGTGTTAAATCACATGCTTTTACACCAAATAGTTATTAGTGAAGAATGCATTGAACATATGCAACGGATTAGCGAGACACCTGATATTATTATAGGCTCTACCGGTGGTGGTTCAAATTTTGGCAGTCTTACATTTCCATTGATTCGTGAAAATGTTTCTAGAAAAATGAGTCCTGTTGTAAGGGCAGTTGAACCTGAAGCCTGTCCTTCACTTACTAAAGGTGTTTACACGTATTATTATGGCGATACTACAGGCTTGGCACCTTTGATGAAGATGCATACTCTTGGACAAGAATTTGTTCCCGAATCTGTTCATGCTGGTAAATGACTTTTTACATAGCCAAAATACATGTTCTTGATTTTATTTATTTATTTGTTTTTTGCATATTGTTGTTACAGGAGGTTTGAATATCATGGAATGGCACCACTGATGTCACATGTTTATGAGTTGGGCCTTATGGAGGCTAATGCTATTCCTCATACTAAATTTTTTCGAGGTATATGATTTAATTTATACGATGTTGCTTGCATTTTCCAAATTGAATCAAAATGTTTCAATGTATTTTTGCCATATTAACTAGTGTTATTATAAATTGTCTGTTTTAAGTTTTAACCACAGCGTTATTGCGATAGAAATTTTTGGGGGTATATTCATCAATGTTTGGGTTTCTTGAAATCGTCAGTATTTTTGAGAGAAACTTGGTAAGAGGGGTTCAAATATCCTAAAATGTTAAGATCAAATTATGAATTGAATATTTGCAGCTGCAATCTAGTTCGCTCGAACGAAAGGTATAATACCAAGCACCTCAACCAACACAAGAAATCGCTGCAGTAATCAGAGAAGCAGTTAAATGCAAAGAAACCAGAGAGGAAAAGGTTATTTTAATGGCCATGTGTGGTCACGGCCATTTTGACCTCGCTGCATATGAAGAATATCAATTTTAACCTTCACAGGTTAATAGGGAGATATTTTTAACCTTCACATGTTAACAAGATCCTTGTATGAATTTAGTGCATGTACATAATAGACAAGAAGGTGATTTTGTTTATGCAGTGTTGACCAAGGATAGTTTTCCAGTTGGAACTTACAACAAATTGAAAGCTCGAAAGATTGGTCCAGTAGAAATCTTGAAGAAGATCAATGATAATGCTTATCAGTTAAGGTTGCCGGATCATGTCCATACTGCCGATGTTTTTAACGTCAAACACTTGATTCCGTATCATGAGGATAAGCGTCTTGAAGAAGAGGAGTCAACCGGGGGAGGATGATACAGCGCACTATGATTGTGTTAGGTCGTTTGGCTTGAGTCGTTCTCGACCTAGGCTCAGCGAGCTATGGAATAGCGAGTTAAGAGAGAAGGGAAATGCAACGCTACATGCCAGCAACCTATGCTTTGTGTCGCGCAACGAGTTACGACCTAACGAGCTAACTCTAGCAAGTATGCCACGCAGCAACGTAACAAGATGAAACGCAGCGACCTAACGAGTTAAATCTTAAGTCGCGTAAAGGGGTTAGGTCGCTCAGGTCTTAAGTCGCTCAATCTTAGGTCACTCAACTAATGCTGCAACTGTTATGTCGCTCCAGATGTTAAGTCATGTATGTCGCTGCACCGTAACTTCTTAAGTCGCAAGTTCTTGAAGCTGGGTATGGAGGTTAAGTCGCTGAAGCTCATGTCTTATGTCGCTGATGTTAAGTCATACATTGTTGTAATCTTCTTATATTGTATGTCGTTAGGTCGTGATGTGTTGTTATGTCGTGTGAGGTAATTCGTGTTGTATTTTTTTTACGTTGTATTGTTAACTGGTGTGCCTTAGGTTGTAAGTCGTGAGCCGCTTAGGTCGTAGGTCGTTGAATCATCTGTGTTAGGTCGTGTATGCTGAGTTGTGTTGTGATTTCCTATAAATAGAGGTGTTGTGTCACTTGTAAAAAGTTAGTTGATTTTGAATAAACTTTTGTTGAGTACTTTGTGCCTCTGTTAAAATTAGAAGTTGAGTGTGAGATCCTTTCTCCATCTTCGGTTATTCGAGTGCGCTCGAATCAACGAACTTGAAGCCGATTCACGGAATCTCGTGCGCGAGATCAACGTCGAAGAATAGTAGATCTTCTAACGCGGAATCGTGCGCGATCAACGTGTTGAAGATAGCTAGAATCCGGTATCTCAAAAGATCAACGGATTTGGGCCCTTGGGTATCATCAATTCACCAATTTATCATTGTTTCATTTCATCATTTTACGTCATTTCGGTATCGGAGCATACAGTTTGTGTTTGTTGATATTATCCGCTGCGTCAATTGGTATCAAAGCCTAAACTTAGCTAATCATAGCTAAGCCGAGCCTGTTGGAGTAAAGAGGAAGTATTGGAGTTTAGAGCCGAGCCATATAAGAGCCAGATCAGGTATCAGAGTTTGATTCAGAGCCGAGAAAGCAAAGCCGAATTCAAATCAAAGTAGATCAGTGAAGGAAAAGAGATTTCTTGCTGATCATGCCTCCGAGACGTGCTAATCGTCATCAAAATGTTGCAGATGTGTATCGAAGATAAGATGTTGAACAAATTGAGCAACGAATTAGTGATAAATTCAACGAGAAGTTGGATGAGGGAATTGGTAGATTGGAAAGACTCATGATGGATATAAATCTAACTCGACAACGAGCATCGCCAGGTTCAAATCAAGGTGGTCATAGAATTTCGCCATCAAATTCCGAGAGGAGAAGAATGTCACCACTATCGGATCAGGGAAGAAGAGAACTATCAGTTTCGGGAGAAAGAGACGTGCGTGGTAGCAGAAATTTTGATGGTCAGAATCGACATCGACATATGTCAGATTTGGAGGAATTCAGTGATGGTGATAGTAGATCTAGTCGAAACCATGGCCAAGGATGAAGTCGAAATAGAGATTTTGAAGATGATCGTCGATGGGAGTCGGGGATGAAAACAGAAATTCCTGAATTCAAAGGGGGAATGATAGCGGAAGAGTTTCTAGATTGGTTATCAAATGTTGAAGAAATTTTTGACTTCAAGGAAGTACCTGAGCATCGTAGAGTTAAGTTGGTTGCTACACGATTGAGGGGAAGAGCTATGGCATGATGACAACAAACTAAACTTACACGGGAAAGAATGGGAAAGTTGAAGATTGTTTCATGGGAGAAGATGAAGAAGTTGATGAAGGCTACTTTCTTGCCTTATAATTATCAGTCTCTTATGTATCAGCGCTTACAGAATTTGAGACAAGGGACAAAATCGGTATATGATTATGCAGATGAGTTTTATCAACTGATTGCTAGAAATGATATCATGGAAACGGAGGAACAGTTGATAGTTAGATTTGTTGGAGGATTGAGAATGCAAATTCAGGATATGGAAAATATTTTTGGTCCAATATCCGTTGCTGAAGCACATCAGAAGGCTCTAGCTTGGGACAAGCAAGGTAGAAGAGGAGGTGGTGCGCCTACAAGTTCAATCAATCAGGTGAAAAGGACTAGTAGCAATACTAATGTTTCCAAGGCTGTTAGTAAACCGGTTGTCAATGAGGTTGCTAAGACCAAGGTCAACAACAATTTCAAGTGTTATAACTGTCAGGAGTTTGGTCATAAGAGCAATGAATGCCCGAGGCCTAAGAAGCGAGTGATGGTTGCTGAGGTTGAGGATGAGGATGCAGAAATAGAATGTTCCAATTCACCACAAGCTGAGGAGGAAGGAGAATTATTGACGGGAGACGAGGGATATTCTTTAATGATGAGATCTTGCTTAACGCCAAAGTAGGAAGAGGAGACTAGTTGGTTGAGGAATAATATTTTTCAGTCGACGTGCACTATTTTGGGAAGGGTTTGTAAGTTTGTTATCGACGCAGGAAGTTGTGATAACATCATCTCTATAGAAGATGTAAAGAAGTTAGCGTTAAAGACAGAGACGCATCCCAAACCCTACAAATTAGCTTGGTTGAGGAAAGGTGGGGAAGTGAAGGTTAGTCAAAGAGCTTGTGTAACTTTTTCCATCAGAAAGAAGTATGAGGATGAAATATGGTGTGACATGGTAGATATGGATGTATGTCATTTGTTGTTGGGGAGACCGTGGCAATTCGATAGAGCAGTGCAACACGATGGTAGGACTAACTGCTATAGTTTCATATTCGAGGGCACTAGAATCACTTTAGTTCCTAAAAGGCGACAACAAAGTGAAAACAAGTTGGAGGAAATCGAAGAACTAAAGACTCTGTTATCTTTAAAGGAGTTTGTCAAAGAAGTAGAGGATGGGCCTGAAGTATTTCTGTTTATTGGACATGAAAGTAGTGAAACGGTTGAAGTTTCTGAGGAAGTTAAGCCAGTGTTGAAGGAATTTGAAGATGTGTTTCTTGAAGAATTACCAAAAGAGTTACCACCGTTGAGAGACATACAACATCAGATTGATCTTGTTCTGGGAGCTGTGCTACCACATAAACCACATTATAGAATGAGTCCAAAGGAGCACGAAGAGTTGAGAAGACAGGTGGAAGAGTTACTTGGATAAGGGCGCGTACAAAAAAGTTTAAGTCCTTGTGCAGTACCAGCCTTGTTAGTGCCAAAGAACGATAACTTGGAGAATATGTGCAGATAGTCGAGAACTAAAAAAGATTACAGTGACGTACAGATTTTCGATGCCACGATTGGACGACTTGTTAGATTAGCTGAGTGGAGCTTCTATCTTTTCAAAGATTGATCTGAAGAGTGGGTACCATCAGATTCGAATTCGACCAGGGGATGAACGGAAGACAGCCTTCAGGACATGGGAGGGGTTGTATGAGTGACTGGTCATGCCATTTGGTCTTTGGAATGCACCTAGTACTTTTATGCGAGTGATGAATCAGATCCTTCGACCATTTATTGGAAAGTTCATAGTGGTATACTTTGATGATATATTGATATACAGCGGAAGCACAGAAGAACATCTACAACACTTGCGGGAAGTGTCGATGATCCTTCGTCAGGGGAAATTTTATGCGGCAGCAAAGAAGTGTATGTTCATGACACACAGTGTTTTGTTTTTGGGGGATGTGTTGTCCAAGGAAGGTATCGATGTGGATCAAGGTAAAGTTGAAGCAATCAAGGATTGGCCACAACCTTGGACTATAACTGAAGTGAGAAGTTTCCATGGGTTAGCATCATTCTACCGAAGGTTTATTCCACATTTCAGTAGCGTGATGGCACCAGTGACAGATTGTATGAAAGGAAAGCAATTTGGGTGGACTAAGGAGGCTGATTCTGCTTTTCAACAGATCAAGACACTTTTGACTACAACACTGATTCTTAGATACCCGGACTTTCAGTTACTCTTTGAGATGGATACTGATGCGTCTAAAGTTGGAATTGGTGTAATGTTGAATTAAAGGGGTCGTCCAATTGCTTATTTTAGCGAGAAACTTTCTGGAGCCAAGACAAGATACAGTACCTATGACTTGGAGTTCTATGCAATTGTCCAAGCCATAAAGCATTGGAGATGCTACTTGTTTTATAAAGAGTTTGTGTCGTATACTGATCATGAAGCATTGAAACATTTGTAGGGACATGATAAGATTGCAACCAGGCATGCTTCATGGATCGCATACTTGCAACAGTTTACATTTGTTGTAAAGCATAAGTCGGGAGTTACAAATCGTGTGGTAGACGTATTGAGTAGAAGAAATCATATGTTGACAACGATGAGGGTTGAAGTGACGGGTTTTGATGTACTTCCAGAATTGTTTGTTGAGGACCCTTAATGTGCTAAGATTGTAGATGAAGTCAAGAAAGGGAAGATGGATGAGTATGTGTTGGTAGATGGTTTTCTATTCAAAGGAAATCGGTTGTGTATACCAGAGTGCAGTTTGAAAATGAAGATTGTGAAGGAATTGCATGAAGAAGGTCATGTGGGAAGAGATCGTACTTTGCAGTTGATTTCTCAATCATATTTTTGGCCTTCCATGAGGAAAGAAGTTGAAAGATTTGTGCAGAGATGTCACATGTGTCAAGTTTCCAAAGGGACAGCTACGAATGCAGGATTGTATATGTCATTGCCCGTGCCTACTAGACCATGGGTTGATGTTAGCATGGATTTTGTTTTGGGTTTGCCAAGAACTCAACGAGGGAATGATTCTATATATGTTGTGGTGGATAGATTTTCGAAGATGGCACATTTCATAGCTTGTAAAAGGACCGTCGATGCAATCCGTGTTGCTCAATTATTCTTTAAAGAGGTTTATCGACTACATGGGCTACCTGAGACCATTGTTTCTGACCGGGATACTCGATTTCTAAGTTATTTTTGGCTGAGTCTATAGAAGATGGTTGGGACTAAGCTGAATTTTAGTAGCGCCTATCATCCATAAACGGATGGGCAAACGGAAGTGGTGAACAGATCTTTGGGAAACTTCTTGAGATGTCTTGTGAAGGATAATTTGAAAAGCTGGGATGTGAAATTGTGTCAGGTTGAATTCGCACATAATCGTGCCATTAATCGTAGTACTGGATTCAGTCCATTTCAAGTAGTATATTCAGCAATTCCTAAGGGACCGTTGGATTTGTCGACAGTTCCATGTCAGAAAGGGGTTGTTAAACGAGCTTGTGATTTCGTGAATGAGTTGCAGGAAGTCATAGGATTGTTCACGAACGATTGCTAAAGTTAAATGAGAAGTATAAGCAACTGGCAGATAAGAAGCGAAGGAGTGTGGACTTCAAAGAAGGTGATTTTGTTTATGCAGTGTTGACCAAGGATCGTTTTCCAGTTGGAACTTACAACAAACTGAAAGCTCGAAAGATTGGTCCAATAGAAATCTTGAAGAAGATCAATGATAATGTGTGACGACCTGGGTTTCTACTACCAGAAAACCGTTTCTTCTTGAAGAAAGAAAGGGGTGAGAAAATAGAAAAGATAGAGAAGAAAGAACAACAACATCAGAATCTCACAGCGGAACGAATAAATTATAATAATCACATAAGTATTATATAATATACAATATCAATCAGAGTTATACAGACAATACATCACATACTAGACAGTTATAGACAGCTGTCTAGTTATACAACTCAATACACAAAACAACACAGAGACACCAACACAGCGGAACTATATGTATATCTACAACGCTGAAGCCTCCTGCTCCATTGCTCCTCCAGAATTCGTCAAAGCTAACCTGAATCCCTTGGCTACTCGTAAAAATTTGAGTACCCGAGAGTTTAGGAAAAACAGAAATAAACTCCGGGTCAGACATGGGTCTGGTGTGAGTAATAGGTTAAAGTTGCTTAATTTTTTTGAAAACCTTTGAAACAAAAGGTATCACGTAAGACTCCTCACACATAAACATGGGTAAGTTTTTACCTTACGCTAACCAAAACATTTGATAGAAAATTCAGTGATATTATAATAGGTCTAGGGTTTTCAAGTAAATAGAAAATAGCCGAAATTGTTACATCTATTAAATTCCAGCTACTAGCCACAAAAGTGGGTGATACAATCAAAACCGTTGGCACTCATTGGATTGTGGATTCCATACGATGGCAGGGCTACTGGGGTACCGCCCGTCATAGTACGTGGCCTAGATCAATGTACCGAGGATCACTCCCGACCCCCTGCAACACAAGGCCGGAACCATTCCTTACTGAACAGTCCCGAACAAGATAACCCCGGCAGTTGTTGCAATCAACCGCTCACATAGCGGAAAAGTAAAGGGACATCTAGACAGGGGAATATCTTCTCCTGCTTGGGCATGACCCACCTAACCTTACTGCATCTCCCCTGTTTTAGCCATTCCCGGTTAATGAGGCTTGATGCCGCGATTACCTTTCGAGAATACATCTCTTAGAATGCTCATCGCCCACCTGATGATGTTCTGAAAGCATTAAATCCATACAAGTTCGTTCCAGGTTCGAACGAAACCGAAGGCATTATCTCGTTACACTCATTTCGAAATCACCCTCAGAGTTAACGATAATAACCCTTGCACTCTGAATCTTCATCTTCACTTTAGATTCACGACCTATCATTAATTTGGAATCGATGTGGTTTTCGGATGTTCCAAATATGGAAACCCGATCCCGGTCTCGTCGAAATCCAAAACGTGTCTTTTAAGGCCAAGTTGTCTATTTAGTCTTAACAGTTTAATTCAATATTATCAATATACACACAGATAGATAATTCACAATATCACAGTAGATAATCACATTATCATCATAAACAGATAATCTATATCATCATCCAAACAGATAATAAATATTATCATACTTAAACCAAGCATCCGTATCACATAATATTACTCATTTCATATCTGAGTTCACAATCGTCAAATGAAATATCAATATCATTCATCCATAATCAATGATTTATAATCATACAATTTGTAATTAATTTAAAATGAATTAAATTAACTACCTCTATCTCTAATTAATTTAAAGTAAATTAAATTAATTACTCCATCTATAAATCCTACTTATACAACCATTAATTAATCAAATTAATTAATTATTCTCTAGATATTTATCTTGATTAAATACCTTTGATTAATCATCTTCTAATTACAATAACTAATTAGTCTTTATTTAATTTCACAAATTAATTATCCTAAATAATGTGTAGTAATTACCATGTAATCACTTCATTTATTAATTAAATACAATTAATTACATTTATCCTAAATTAATTACATTAATTAATCACTTCATTATTAATTATTTGTTAATTAATCCATTATAAATTACATCATTAATCACATTAATTAATGATTTCTAATTATATTTAAATTAATTACTTCTTTTAAATTAATTACATTAAATAAAAAATCTTTAATTTAACACAATTATTAATCATCCTTGACTAATAACATTCCAGTAATTAACTATCCTTAATTACTTATATTAATAAATTAATTATTCCATAATTAATTATCTTCATTAATTAATCCTTTGATTAATTAAAAAAGTAATTATCCAAATTTCTTCATTAACACATCATCTTTCACTAATTGCATTCAATAATTATCATTAATTACTTCCTTAAGTAATTATGCTTCATTGAATACACTAAGTAATTACATTTATCAATTTATCAAATGATTTTCTTAAATTAATTAAACTAAATTAATTAACTTAAATTAATCATTTTATCAAAATTAATTACAATAACTAATTAATTTCTTAATTACTTTTATCAAGTAATTACATTTAACAATTTACAATAGATTATCTAATTAATCTAATTAATTATCAAAATTTATCACATTAA
This sequence comes from Allium cepa, assembly GCA_030765085.1. Taxonomy (NCBI): domain Eukaryota; kingdom Viridiplantae; phylum Streptophyta; class Magnoliopsida; order Asparagales; family Amaryllidaceae; genus Allium; species Allium cepa. The sequence goes on from CM060942.1 coordinate 456,283,752, forward strand.
TTAATTAATTAATAATCCTTAGTTAATTATCTTTATTAACTAATACCATCTCTTAATTTACTTCTTAATTGATCTTTAGTTATAAATTAATCTAAATTATTAATTTATAAATTTAATAAATACACCATTCCTTTATTATCTTATTAATTAAATCATTTAATACCTTAATTATCTCTAAGGTAATTCATTTCTTTATTAATGACTTAATTAGTATTAAAGTGTATTAGAACATTACATTTCAAATTTAAATTCAAATTCCATTTTGAATTTAAGATTCAAAATGATTATTATTTAAACATTTCCCAAATTTAAATTCAATTTATAATCTTTTGAATAAATGTAAATAACATTTATTATTTACATATGAACTTATATAAGAAAAGCCTTTAAATTCAACTACTTAAATCTTTATTTAAATTTAAATTTCCAAAATGCATTAATATTTAACATGCAAATTTTCAAGTTAAAACAATTTATTTACTTTCCATCCAAAATTTTTAATAAAAGGATTTTCTCAAAATCAAGTTAAATATTTATTTGAAACAAATCTACTTTCCAAAACTATTTTATTTGAAATTATTTTAAAAACATTCATATTTAAAAACTAGTATAAATTTTCAGATTTGAATCCAAAGTAAACTTGAATCCATAAATTTATCTTTGATTTAAACTTCCCTTTAACAAATTGAATTAAAAACTTGATTTTTCAAATCCAAATCTATTTTAAAACCTTAAGATTCAAATATTCATTTGAATCAATACTTTTAAAACTCAAATTCAAACTACTGTTAGAGCTTTTGTTTCAGATTTAAATTTTTAAAATCTGAAATCGTCGGGTTTTTAAACCTGAAAACCCATTTGAATATTTTAAACTTTATTTTTGATTTCAAAATATAATTTGAATTCATACTTCAAACTAGATTTACACTTTGTTTAAACTTAGTTGACAAACTTAAGTTCATTTGAATTTAACATCACACTAGTTTTAACCTTTGGTTGCAACTAGCTTACAATTTATTTTATTTAAAATAGGTTTAAATTTAACTTCAGGCAGTTTTATACAGCCTGTTAGAAAAACAACTCAACCCGAGACCAAAGCAAGTTTGCTTCGAGTCAAACCCTCCCCCGCTTCGAGTCACATACTTGAGTGACCCGAGTACTCGCTGAGCCCAAAAACCCTACACCCAACCCCAAATGTCTTAGCATTTCAATGGCACGGTGCACGTGCACCGTGTCCCCAGCCACCTCCGGCCACTCACACGAACTTCACCACCTCGCCGACTACCACCAGACATGACCACGACCACCCAAAATCGTCACGGCAACTCGAATCAAATTTGAGTTCAAAACTCAAACCTAGAAACGTGAGCATGACGTCATCCCCAAACCTGGAAACTTCACCGCGCTACAAACTCCGAACACCAGAAAACCACCACCACGGGTCACGACTTTGCCTACCATCCCTCTGCGCATTCCCAAACCCCCGTTGAACTCGACGCTTCGAGGCGTTCGAACCGACCCAAAAACTCCACTCAACCCAAAACTAGGTTTACACACTGAAAGCGAAAGCCACCATCGCCACAGTGATCGAGAGTGCCTCCGACCAATTTTTCCTTCAACAACAATCACTCCTTCAACAATATCCAAGATCCCGACTTATCCAGATACAAAGATCATCAGGAAATTCGAGTTTCCCATTTTCAGAGGAACACAGGACTACACTCTATCCTTTATACTAAAAATCATAATTATTGTTTTAAAAATCATGTTTTGATTTTAGCATTCAATTTGTATTCATAAAATCAGGAAACAAGATGATTAAATTTTCGTTCAAATTTGAACCTACACAGTTGCTATGATTTTCCAGAGCCAAATACCTGTTTATATTAACTCAATTAAATTCTAAAACTTAGTTTATAACCAGACAAACAATCTTGTTTGTAAACGAAATCCTAACAGAAGTTTAGCCAAAAAGAACATGAAATTTAAACAACAGGAAAACTGGAAAATTTAAACAGAGGACATTTTGATAGCTTATATACAACAGATTACATTTGCATATATACACACCACAACATTTTATCACATGAATAGTATGAAACCAGATAAATTTTAGATAATTAAAAGTTACTCACCATTGCTTTTGGAAAGAGGGACAGAGCATGCTTGTATGAAAAACTTTGGATTTTAAAAACTGGAAAGTTGTCTGCCTTCATTTCCTTAATCTTCTTGCTTATGTTCAGTTGTAAATATTATTTTAGTTTGTATAAATGGAAGTGTTTGCTATTATTTCTTTGTTTCAAGTTTGCTATGTTTAATGAACGAACTAAAAATAAGATGCATATAAAGAAGTTTCAGGGGAAGGTGGCATATGGGTTAACAATTTGCAGATACTACTATTTGTGTTTTGTTCGTATCAGGCCAGATCTTTGCATTAGGGAGGCTGGAATGATTTTGATACAATTCGAAATGACTTAAGTTTATGCTGAGATGAAAGCATTTTAATGCTAATGTACTTTGTGTTCCCTACTAAGCTAATTTTATGTTCAGATATTTTTGTTTTTCATTTCTCTTACCTGTATATGTTTTGTACTTTACTTTGTTTCTTAACTTTGCATTACTTTTACTACTTGCCTGCATAGTTGCTTACAGCTACAAACATATTCTACCTGCTTGAAACATGTTACTTTGATTACCTGCATATCTATTTTATAGACATGATTACTTGCCTTTGTATTTTACATAAATATTATAAAAATTGTTTTAGTCATTTGTTTGGTTTATTACTTTAGTTACTTATTGTTTCTTATCCTTATGTTAATATCACAATTTCTTAAGTTTTTGTATTCAGACTTATTTTTATAACCCTATACTGGTTTACACTTAAGTTTCATATTTATAAAGTTTGTTTTATTTTTAAACATTGTTGAAAGATTTTATTTTAGATCATAGCTTTCCAAAATACATATGTATATATATAAACATAATTTTAAAATAACAATTCCTATTTATTTAAAATCCATTGTAAAGATATTTCATTATTGTTATTGTTTAAAAATAACTCGTTATTAAATTAAAATTCATAAATGAAATCACTACATAGATAAATTACTTATTCTATCAACCATATTTAAACAAAAACAAAACAACCTTTGTTAAATTTAGATTTAAGTCAAAATCATTTAAACAAATTTTAACTTTATCTTTAGTATACTTTAAAACCAAATTATTATTTATTTAATAGCTATATTTTAAACCAAATTGCAAATTATCAAAACATTAGAATTTGAAAACAAATTCTTATTTGTTAAATTTTAAAACTGATCTTTAGATTATACACAAATATATATATATATATATATATATATATATATATATATATATTATTAGAAAACAATTTCTAGCTTTTTAAAGATAAATCATCAGTTAAATATTTATTTTAAAAGAAGATTATTAAATCAATTTAAATATTATTAACAAATATTATCAAATCAATTTAATTTTTAATGTAGATTATTAAATTGATATTGCCCCAAATTTTCGATATGTCACATTCCTCTCCCCTTAAAAGAATTTTCTCCCCCGAATTTAAAAAAAGGTAATTTAATAATCTAATTAAAGAGTTAAATTTTAAACACAGGCATATATCAATCATATGCTAACAACCATAGCAACCAATTTATCTACTCAAACAAATTTAACTATCCAGACAAAATTTCGGATTGAATTTTCTCGAGTTTCCCAAGTATGAATATGGGAATACTCGCTCTACAAAATCCAAACAAACAATACTACTAAGCTACAGAGCTTCCACTCATCTAGATCTACAAAAGAAGACGGGATATCAGACTACAGGCAAGTCTGAATCAATAACCAAAACTCCCTGAACTGCTGGTTTTATAACCAGAGATAGATCTTACACGTACTCCCTCAGAGATACGTGAAACGCAACGAATTCCAGTTATCCAAACTGACAATTCAATCCTGAAGACCAAACAATTATCCAAAATCGAATCTCCGACTTCGGAATCCAAATTCTTCGTCTCTTATCCACAAAACTCTTCGGACGATCCTATGCTGCCTACATCTTTCCTGATCAGCTCAACTCCTGCTGATTCCCTTAGAAACAAACTGAACCAAAGACAATCCAACAAAATGATCTTTCCAATATCAACCAAAAACTCAGAACACAAACTCTATTCCTAAATCAGAAGGCTGATCTCACTTCTCTCATCCGAAAAAGAGAAAACAGGTGCACTCCAATCTGGCCTTAAGATCCTGAAAAATTTCCTGCGGAACTCTCCAATCCAAACACTGCAACATCCAATTGCTTCCAAACTAAAACAGCTACCACCATGCTTCCACTGCACAACTCTGACTGAACAGATGAAAATGCTGACTATGAACTCAAGCACAGACTGGTCAACACATTCCAAAAATAAAGTTCACATATCCAAAAATAACACTCAGAAGTTCCTCCAAAATCGGAGCTACTTCACCAAACTCAAAAATCATCCTATTACTAAACTGATCCATCAGTACCACTACTGAAATCCAGTCGATACCAAACTCAATCTCCAAATGCTAGCAAAACTCTTACGTCATGAAGACATCCAGAAAAATATCTCTGAAACACAAGAGAACACTCGAACTATCGCAAGTCACTTTTGCGATCAATCCAGTCTAATTCCAAAGATACTGCTTTCTCTTTACAAATCAGAACAGCTTACGCTTATGTGGCCAATCCATCGAAGAAATGGATCTACTCTACTGCTTCTGAAGTTACCCTAAGAAAACTACTAAGCCATAAGACTTCCTAATCCAAAGCTCTTCGAGAAATTCGGACCTCAAAGCAAATAGAAACACCCAGCTGAACACAGCGACAACATCGAAGCAGACACTCTTCCTTAACTTGTTCCAAAGAAACATCTTCGGAGACATCCATAGTCAGTGTGTCTCATCACACAGCTACTACACCTTGATATATCAAGATATCATGACTTGCTTCTGTCCAACCGACAGATTCTAGCTCAACCAAACTTACACTTCAAAGATGAACTTCGAACCTTTACAAGTTTCCTTCAGAGATCAATGAAATCCTTACACCATCCAAAACTTACTCGAGACGGTATTAGGTCTACAGTCTCGACAAATACACTTCCAACCTCAATCATGTAAACTCTAACCATTGGTAGTCGTGCTACGCACACCACTACCCTGTCTACCTTTATAGCTTATTGGAAAACCGGAATTGGTAATCCAACAAATAGGTAGAAATAAATAAATATATATATTATATATCAAAATTACAAATACGCTCTCTCAAGAAGAAATCACTCAAGAGCCTAGGTATTCACTCAACCTAGTGCTCTGATACCAACTGTGACATCCTAGGCTTTTCAACCATCAGCAACGGCTCACGACCAGTAGGCTTTGCAACCATCCCAGTCCCGCTGTGGCTCATAGTGATACCTCGGTTTTGCTTTTACGGCCAGCCTCTCGACTCGGAACCAACCCCGCAAGGCCTTATACTACCCCCGGGAGCATGTAGGGGTAAGAGTCACCCGTTCGCCACCTAACGCAAAGCGAGAACCACCTATCACGCTGTAATATAGCAAATCCGATCACGGTCTCATCGAAATCCAAAACGTGTCTTTTAAGGCCAAGTTGTATATTTAGTCTTAACAGTTTAATTCAATATTATCAATATACACACAAATATATAATTCACAATATCACAGTAGATAATCACATTATCATCATAAACAGATAATCTATATCATCATCCAAACAGATAATAAATATTATCATACTTAAACCAAGCATCCATATCACATAATATTACTCATTTCATATTTGAGTTCACAATCATCAAATGAAATATCAATATCATTCATCCATAATCAATGATTTATAATCATAACATTTGTAATTAATTTAAAATGAATTAAATAAACTACCTCTATCTCTAATTAATTTAAAGTAAATTAAATTAATTACTCCATCTATAAATCCTGCTTATACAACCATTAATTAATCAAATTAATTAATTATTCTCTAGATATTTATCTTGATTAAATACCTGATTAATCATCTTCTAATTATAATAAATAATTAGTCTTTATTTAATTTCACAAATTAATTATCCTAAATCATGTGTAGTAATTAACATGTAATCACTTCATTTATTAATTAAATATAATTAGTTACATTTATCCTAAATTAATTACATTAATTAATTACTTCATTATTAATTATTTCTTAATTAATCCATTATAAATTACATCATTAATCACGTTAATTAATGATTTCTAATTATATTTTAATTAATTACTTTATTTAAATTAATTACATTAAATAAAAAAATCCTTAATTTAACATAATTATTAATCATCCTTGACTAATAACATTCAAGTAATTAACTATGCTTAATTACTTATATTACTAAGTTAATTATTCCATAATTAATTATCTTCATTAATTAATCCTTTGATTAATTACAAAAGTAATTATCCAAATTTCTTCATTAACACATCATTTTTCACTAATTGCATTCAGTAATTATCATTAATTACTTCCTTAAGTAATTATGCTCCATTGAATACACTAAGTAATTACACTTATCAATTTATCAAATGATTTTCTTAAATTAATTAAACTAAATTAATTAACTAAATTAATCATTTTATCAAAATTAATTACAATAAGATATTAATTTCTTAATTACTTTTATCAAGTAATTACATTAAACAATTTACAATAGATTATCAAGTTAATCTAATTAATTATCAAAATTTATCACATTAATTAATTAGTTAATTATCTTTAATAACTAATACCATCTCTTAATTTACTTCTTAATTGATCCTTAGTTATAAATTAATCTAAATTATTAATTTATAAATTTAATAAATACACCATTCCTTTATTATCTTATTAATTAAATCATTTAATACCTTAATTATCTCTAAGGTAATTCATTTCTTTATTAAAGACTTAATTAGTATTAAAGTGTATTAGAACACTACATTTCAAATTCAAATTCAAATTCCATTTTGAATTTAAGATTCAAAATGATTATTATTTAAAATTTCCCAAATTTAAATTCAATTTATAATCTTTTGAATAAATGTAAATAACATTTATTATTTACATATGAACTTATATAAGAAAAGCCTTTAAATTCAACTACTTAAATCTTTATTTAAATTTAAATTTCCAAAATACATTAATATTTAACTTGCATATTTTCAAGTTAAAACAATTTATTTACTTTCCATTCAAAATTTTTAATAAAAGGATTTTCTCAAAATCAAGTTAAATATTTATTTGAAACAAATCTACTTTCCAAAACTATTTTATTTGAAATTATTTTAAAAACATTCATATTAAAAAACTGGTATAAACAGATTTGAATCCAAAGTAAACTTGAATCCATAAATTTATCTTTGATTTAAAAACTTTGATTTAAACTTCCCTTTAACAACTTGAATTAAAAACTTGATTTTTCAAATCCAAATCTATTTTAAAACCTTAAGATTCAAATAATTATTTGAATCAATACTTTTAAAACTCAAATTCAAACTACTGTTAGAGCTTTTGTTTCAGATTTAAATTTTTAAAATCTGAAATCGTCGGGTTTTTAAACCTGAAAACCCATTTGAATATTTTAAACTTTATTTTTGATTTCAAAATATAATTTGAATTCATGCTTCAAACTAGATTTACACTTTGTTTAAACTTAGTTGACAAACTTAAGTTCATTTGAATTTAACATCACACTAGTTTTAACCTTTGGTTACAACTAGCTTACAATCTAATTTATTTAAATTTGATTTAAATTTAACTTCAGGCAGTTTTATACAACCTGTTAGCAAAACAACTCAACCCGAGACCAAAGCAAGTTTGCTTCGAGTCAAACCCTCCCCTGCTTCGAGTCACATACTCGAGTGACCCGAGTACTCCCCGAGCCCAAAAACCCTGCACCCAAGCCCAAATGTCCCAGCATTTCAATGGCACGGTGCACGTGCACCGTGGCCCCAGCCACCTCCAGCCACTCACACGAACTTCACCACGTCGCCGACTACCACCAGACACGACCACGACCACCCAAAATCGTCACGGCAACTCGAATCAAATTTGAGTTCGAAACTCAAACCTAGAAACATGAGCAGGACGTCATCCCCAAACCTGGAAACTTCACCGCGCTTCAAACTCCGACCACCAGAAAACCACCACCACGGGTCACGACTTCGCCTACCATCCCTCTGCGCATTCCTAAACCCCCGTTGAACTCGACGCTTCGAGGCGTTCGAACCGACCCAAAAACTCCACTCAGCCCAAAACTAGGTTTTCCCACTGAAATCGAAAGCCACCATGGCCACAGTGATCGAGAGTGCCTCCGACCAATTTTCCCTTCAACAACAATCACTCCTTAAACAATATCCAAGATCCCGACTTATCCAGATACAAAGATCATCAGGAAATTCGAGTTTCCCATTTTCAGAGGAACACAAGACTACACTCTATCCTTTATACTAAAAATCATAATTATTGTTTTAAAAATCATGTTTTGATTTTAGCATTCAATTTATGTTCATAAAATCAGGAAACAAGATGATTAAATTTTCATTCAAATTTGAACTTGCACGGTTACTATGATTTTCCAGAGCCAAATACCTGTTTATATTAACTCAATTAAATTCTAAAAATTAGTTTATAACCAGACGAACAATCTTGTTTGTAAACTAAATCCTAACAGAAGTTTAGTCAAAAAGAACATGAAATTTAAACAACAGGAAAACTGGAAAATTTAAACAGAGGACATTTTGATAGCTTGTATACAACAGATTACTTTTGCATACATACACACCACAATATTTTATCACATAAATAGTATGCATCCAGATAAAATTTTGGATTATTAAAAGTTACTCACCATTGCTTTTGGAAAGAGGGACAGAGCATGCTTGTATGAAAAACTTTGGATTTTAAAAACTGGAAAGTTGTCTGCCTTCATTTCCTTAATCTTCTTGCTTATGTTCAGTTGTAAATATTATTTTAGTTTGTATAAATGGAAGTGTTTGCTATTATTTCGTTGTTTCAGGTTTGCTATGTTTAATGAACGAACTAAAAATAAGATGCATATAAAGAAGTTTCAAGGGAAGGTGGCATCTGGGTTAGCAATTTGCAGATACTACTATTTGTGTTTTGTTCGTATCAGGCCAGATCTTTGCATTAGGGAGGCTGGAATGATTTTTATACAATTCGAAATGACTTAAGTTTATGCTGAGAAGAAAGCATTTTAATGCTAATGTACTTTTTGTTCCCTACTAAGCTAATTTGATATTCAGATATTTTTGTTTTGCATTTCTCTTACCTGCATATGTTTTGTACTTTACTTTGTTTCTTGACTTTGCATTACTTTTACTACTTGCCTGCATAGTTGCTTACAGCTACAAACATATTCTACCTGCTTGAAACACTTTACTTTGATTACCTGCATATCTATTTTATAGACATGATTACTTGCCTTTGTATTTTACATACACATTATAAAAATTGTTTTAGTCATTTGTTTGGTTTATTACTTTATTTACTTATTGTTTCTTATCCTTATGTTAATATCACAATTTCTTAAGTTTATGTATTCAGACTTATTTTTATAACCCTATACTTGGTTTACACTTATGTTTCATATTTATAAAGTTTGTTTTATTTTTAAACATTGTTGAAAGATTTTATTTTAAATCATAGCTTTCCAAAATACATATGTATATATATAAACATAAGTTTAAAATAACAATTCCTATTTATTTAAAATCCATTCTAAAGATATTTCATTATTGTTATTGTTTAAAAATAACTCATTATTAATTTAAAATAATTCATAAATGAAATCACTACATAAATAAATTACTTATTCTATCAACCATATTTAAACCAAAACAAAACAACCTTTGTTAAATTTAGATTTAAGTCAAAATCATTTAAACAAATTTTAACTTTATCTTTAGTATACTTTAAAACCAAATTATTATTTATTTAATAGCTATATTTTAAACCAAATTGCAAATTATCAAAACATTGGAATTTGAAAACAAATTCTTGTTTATCAAATTTTAAAACTGATCTTTAGATTATACACAACTATATATATATATATATTATTAGAAAACAATTTACTAGCTTTTTAAAGATAAATCATCAGTTAAATATTTATTTTAAAAGAAGATTATTAAATCAATTTAAATATTATTAACAAATATTATCAAATCAATTTAATTTTTAATGCAGATTATTAAATTGATATTGCCCCAAATTTCCGGGATGTCACATTCCTCCCCCCTTAAAAGAATTTCATCCCAGAAATTTTAAAAAAAGGTAATTTAATAATCTAATTAAAGATTTAAATTTTAAACACAAGCATATATCAATCATATGCTAACAACCATAGCAGCCAATTTATCTACTCAAACAAATTTAACTATCCAGACAAAATTCCGGATAGAATTTTCTCGAGTTTCCCAAGTATGAATATGGGAATACTCGCTCTACAAAATCCAAACAAACAATACTACTAAGCTACAGAGCTTCCACTCATCTAGATCTATAAAACAAGATAGGATATCAGACTACAGGCAAGTCTGAATCAATAACCAAAACTCCCTGAACTGCTGGTTTTATAACCAGAGATAGATCTTACACGTACTCCCTCAGAGATACGTGAAACGCAACGAATTCCAGTTATCCAAACTGACAATTCAATCCTGAAGACAAAACACTTATCCAAAATCGAATCTCCGACTTCGGAATCCAAATTCTTCGTCTCTTATCCACAAAACTCTTCGGACGATCCCATGCTGCCTACATCTTTCCTGATCAGCTCAACTCTTGCTGATGCCCTTAGATACAAACTGAACCAAAGACAATCCAACAAAATGAGCTTTCCAATATCAACCAAAAACTCAGAACACAAACTCTATTCCTAAATCAGAAGGCTGGTCTCACTTCTCTCATCTGGAAAAGAGAAAACAGGTGCACTCCAATCTGGCCTTAAGATCCTGAAAAATTTCCTATAGAACTCTCTAATCCAAACACTGCAACATCCAATTGCTTCCAAACTAAAATAGCTGCCACCATGCTTCCACTGCACAACTCTGACTAAACAGATGAAAAAGCTGACTATGAACTCAAGCGCAGACTGGTCAACACATTCCAAAAATAAAGTTCACATATCCAAAAATAACACTCAGAAGTTCCTCCAAAATCCGGGCTACTTCACCAAACTCAAAAATCATCCTATTACTAAGCTGATCCATCAGTACCACTACTGAAATCCAGTCGATACCAAACTCAATCTCCAAATGCTAGCAAAACTCTTACTTCTTGAAGACATCCAGAAAAATATCTCTGAAACACAAGAGAACACTCGAACTATCGCAATTCACTTTTGCGATCAATCCAGTCTAATTCCAAAGATACTGCTTTCTCTTTACAAATCAGAACAGCTTACGCTTATGTGGCCAATCCATCGAAGAAATGGATCCACTCTACTGCTTCTGAAGTTACCCCATGAAAACTACTAAGCCAGAAGACTTCCTAATCCAAAGCTCTTCGAGAAATTCGGACTTCAAAGCAAATAGAAACACCCAGCTGAACACAGCGACAACATCGAAGGAGACACTCTTCCTTAACTTGTTCCAAAGAAACATCTTCGGAGACATCCATAGTCACTGTGTTTCATCACACAGCTACTACACCTTGATCTATCAAGATATCATGACTTGTTTCTGTCCAACCGACAGATTCTAGCTCAACCAAACTTACACTTCAAAGATGAACTTCGAACCTTTACCAGTTTCCTTCAGAGATCAATGAAATCCTTACACCATCCAAAACTTACTCGAGATGGTATTAGGTCTACAGTCTCGACAAATACACTTCCAACCTCAATCATTTAAACTCTAACCATTGGTAGTCGTGCTACGCACACCACTACCCTATCTACCTTTATAGCTTATTGGAAAACCGGAATTGGTAATGCAACAAATAGGTAGAAATAAATAAATAAATATATCATATATCAAAATTACAAATACGCTCTCTCAAGAAGAAATCACTCAAGAGCCTAGGTATTCACTCAACCTAGCGCTCCGATACCAACTGTGACGTCCTACGCTTTTCAACCATCAGCAACGGCTCACGACCGGTAGGATTTGCAACCATCCCAATCCCGCTATGGCTCACAGTGATACCTCGGGTTTGCTTTTACGGCCAGCCGCTCGACTCGGAACCAACCCCGCAAGGCCTTATACTACCCCCGGGGGCATGTAGGGGTAAGAGTCTCCCGTTCGCCACCTAACGCAAAGCGAGAACCCCCTATCACGCTGTAATGTAGCAAACCCGATCCCGGTCTCATCGAAATCCAAAACGTGTCTTTTAAGGCCAAGTTGTCTATTTAGTCTTAACAGTTTAATTCAATATTATCAATATACACACAAATATATAATTCACAATATCACAGTAGATAATCACATTATCATCATAAACAGATAATCTATATCATCATCCAAACAGATAATAAATATTATCATACTTAATCCAAGCATCCATATCACGTAATATTACTCATTTCATATCTGAGTTCACAATCATCAAATGAAATATCAATATCAGTCATCCATAATCAATGATTTATAATCATACCATTTGTAATTAATTTAAAATGAATTAAATTAACTACCTCTATCTCTAATTAATTTAAAGTAAATTACTTTAATTACTCCATCTATAAATCCTGCTTATACAACCATTAATTAATCAAATTAATAAATTATTCTCTAGATATTTATCTTGATTAAATACCTTTGATTAATCATCTTCTAATTACAATAACTAATTAGTCTTTATTTAATTTCACAAATTAATTATCCTAAATCATGTGTAGTAATTAACATGTAATCACTTCATTTATTAATTAAATATAATTAGTTACATTTATCCTAAAATAATTACATTGATTAATTACTTGATTATTAATTATTTCTTAATTAATCCATTATAAATTACATCATTAATCACGTTAATTAATGATTTCTAATTATATTTAAATCAATTACTTTATTTAAATTAATTGCATTAAACAAAAAATCTTTAATTTAACAAAATTATTAATCATCCTTGACTAATAACATTCCAGCAATTAACTATGCTTAATTACTTATATTAATAAATTAATTATTCCATAATTAATTATCTTCATTAATTAATCCTTTGATTAATTACAAAAGTAATTATCCAAATATCTTCATTAACACATCATCTTTCACTAATTGCATTCAGTAATTATCATTAATTACTTCCTTAAGTAATTATGCTCTATTGAATACACTAAGTAATTACACTTATCAATTTATCAAATCATTTTCTTAAATTAATTAAACTAAATTAATTAACTTAAATTAATCATTTTGTCAAAATTAATTACAATAAGTAATTAATTTCTTAATTACTTTTATCAAGTAATTACATTTAACAATTTACAATAGATTATCTAATTAATCTAATTAATTATCAAAATTTATCATATTAATTAATTAATAATCCTTAGTGAATTATCTTTATTAACTAATACCATCTCTTAATTTACTTCTTAATTGATCTTTAGTTATAAATTAATCTAAATTATTAATTTATAAATTTAATAAATACACCATTCCTTTATTATCTTATTAATTAAATCATTTAATACCTTAATTACCTCGTAATTCATTTCTTTATTAATGACTTAATTAATATTAAAGTGTATTAGAACATTACATTTTAAATTTAAATTCAAATTCCATTTTGAATTTAAGATTCAAAATGATTATTATTTAAACATTTCCCAAATTTAAATTCAATTTATAATCTTTTAAATAAATGTAAATAACATTTATTATTTACATATGAACTTATATAAGAAAAGCCTTTAAATTCAACTACTAAAATCTTTATTTAAATTTAAATTTCCAAAATACATTTATATTTAACTTGCTAATTTTCAAGTTAAAACAATTTATTTACTTTCCATTCAAAAATTTTAATAAAAGGATTTTCTCGAAATCAAGTTAAATATTTATTTGAAACAAATCTGTTGAATATGCGCTTATATGACTTTTGTTTGATGATAATAAACATATATACATTCGTTTAAATGTATTTGTTAATGTACTATTTTAATTTTCATAGATTAAATAAATATTTGCTGAATAAAATTAAATAACACAGAATTTGAATTCAAACAGAAATTTTATTCAAAACAAATATTTATTACAATTTTGAATAGTACAAATTCAAGCTCTCACTATACACTATACAACTTTGATGCAAATTCAATCACAATACAATTTCTGATTACATCATAATTCAATTTACATAAATTCCTCACTACATATCACTCACACTCGTAGTTTATCTTCAACTTCATTCCAGTTAGAATCTAGCATCTGAGCAATCTGCAAAAATATTCACTAACGTAGTAAAATTGAAAAAGAAATATTTTTGCAATATAAAATAAAATATGGTTTTTGAAAATATTATTTGCCTCAGTTATTTGGGTTGTTCGTCATGATTTATATTTGAATTCATCACACACGAACAATGTGACATGCAAAGTGTATCACTGTACATGCCACAAGGCCGTGCACACCGATATACACTTGATAATGTTACAGGGACAGTTGAGTATAAGGTCAAACCCAAATAAAAAGACGGGTTCAACTCAGGTGCAACATAAATAAAATATCGACTTCAGCACAAGGTCAAACCCAAGTTGTGAAACTGGATTCAACACAGGTGCAAATGGCCAAAACTCAAGAATCAAGTGTCGACTAGTCCAATATAAACAAGAACAGTATAATCACAAATGAACAAAACTATTTGCAATCTGAATCGGACTAAAATACCAGACCAAACTGCATCAAGAAACTGAAACCAGAAAAGTACACAAACATAACCCGAGAGTAGTTCAAGTGCATGAACACAGTGAAATGCACAAAGGCATAGCAACTGCGCCAAACCAAAACCACTGACTCAAGTACACCAGTGACACCAATGGAGTCAAGACAGAGCAATGCTAACACAAAGTAGTGGAACTGCAACAACTGGAAAGAGCGCAACATCCATCAAAGAGTATGCAACAAACAACAACACAACAATGCATGAAAGCTTGAACAAGTGACTCAGACAAATGATACCAAATGAAACAAAACTTCCGAGGTCTCAAATTAAAGGCATCAAGTCAAAAAATGAAGCATAAACAAGTGTGCAGGTCAGATCAGATAGTACAAGCAACTGAAGGCAACATGACCAAAGGAATAGCGACAATGCACAAAGACTACAGATAAGCATAGTGCACCGAACGAATAGCAACAATGCACAAAGGCTACAGCAATGGAAAAGTAATGAACCAACTACAAAAGCCAATGTCGAAGTCATTCCAGCAAAATGACAATGAACCAAGTGCAACTGGAAATCCAAAATTGCAAGCATACAAAATGCTCAATGCAAACAACAAAAGTGCAAGCTACAACTTCAAATGAACCAATGACACAGCAACAATGAAACTAACACAATGAAACTGACTCGAAGCAAACTCAGTGCACAACAATCAAGTGAACACAGCAAACACTAATATAGATGATACACCAAGTACAAGCCGAAAATAATCAACGTCCAGAAATTCACGTCATAAATCAATTTCAAGTTGAACAAATCAAGACCGAAGTCAGATGACAATTAAACTGTAGTGACCAAGTAATTTGACCAGGTCACGAATCAGCAACAAGGTGACCATCAAGCAACGAAAGTATATTCATTTATGAATAAGTCAAGCCGTAATAGAAATCAATACCGTGTGAATCAAGCTACTAGAAATTATACGAAATTGACAAAGTCAGGAATAATCACGAGCATCCAAGCAACATCAATTGGTTAAGACAAATTCAAACATATTTTGTACGAACGAAACTCAAGGGTTACAAACCCTATATAAACAATCATCATCGACAATTTCAAAATCATCGAGTTCAAGCATCAAAGCAGAAAAAAAAAGGAATTAATTACATACCAGTCATCATATCAAACTCGATCAAAATCGAAGTAGTCGAAGCAAGGTACTAGGAGACAGTCGATCGACAGGCCAAAGGACGAAAATCACAAATTCGATCGATCAATATAAAGTTGGCATCTTCGATTGTATGAAAGCCCTAATTTATTGAAGGAAGAGGAACGAACAAGAAACGCAAGCCGCCATTATCAATTACAAGGGAACGGGCCGCAATAATATAAAAGAGGAAAAAGGGGCCGGCCCTTTCTTTTGTTTTTAAAAGTTTATAAATTATAGGGCTTTGTTTTAAATTAGGGTTATTTTATTTTAAATTGTTTTTAATTTGTAATTTTATTTTTAAACTATTTTATTTACTAGTCGTGTGACTAGGGGACAAGCTATGTGGCGTAGCTTGAGAATTCGCAACTCAATGGCTGAGTTGTGGCAGGGTTTTGAGCGTAGAGTTAGGTTTAGTCGATAGCGGGTGTCGCGGGTTTACGTGTGTAAGTGTCTGACTATCTAATTTCTAGTAGAAACCTTGGGGGCAGCACGTAGGCAGGGTTTTTGCCGAAGCTGGGTAAATTCTGTGTCGTTCTATTTATGCATTTTATTATTATGCTATTTTTCTGTACTGCTATTAATATGTGATCCGTGTTGAAACAATTTTATAAGCTTCCGCAATTAATTTTTTTTATAATTAATTTTACAATTAATACTGTCACCCAATTCACTCCCCCTCTAGGGTGAAATCGATCCTACAAGTGATATCAGAGCTAGGAATAGAAGTCAATTTTTGTTTTTAAAATTTCGTGTTTCAAAAACCAATTTTTGTTTTAAAAATTTGAATTTTTAAAATGGCTTCTTTTAATACTGCTTTTGCTGAGGGTCAATCCATAGTTAGACCACCAATGTTCAATGATGAATATGCTCATTGGAAAAATAGGATGGAAATCTTTCTGAAAACCATTGACGCTTGGAATATTGTTGAGACAGGTTATAGAACACCGACTATAACTGTGGATAATCAGAAAGTAGATAAACCAAAGGAACAATGGAAAGAACTAGAAAATAAATTACAAAATACTAATGCTAAAGCTATGAATTCTAATATCTGTTCATTGGATCAATTTGAATTTAATCGTGTCTCACATTGTCTAACTGCGCAGGAAATATGGCACACACTAGAAGTGACTCACGAAGGAACATCTCAAGTCAAAGAATCTCGCCTTGCCATGCTAAGCAACGAATACGAGAACTTCACAATGGCGAAGGAAGAAAATGTTAAGGAGATGCATGGACGACTTTCCAATATCGTATATAAATCGAAAGCTCTTGGAAAATCATACACAGAGTTGGAGATAGTCCGAAAAATCCTCAGAGTCCTTCCACGAAAATTTGAACCGAAAGTGACTGCCATTCAAGAATCAAAAGACTTAAAACAAATGAAAGTTGAAGAACTCGTCGGAAATCTCACCTCTTATGAGCCAGAAATGAAATTCAAGGAAGAACGTGAAGGAGGAGATGCTCGAAAGAAATCAATAGCGCTCAAAGGAACAACCGAAAGTGATGATGATAACGATGATGGTGATGGAGCAGCAGAGCTGGCACTACTAATAAAGAAATTCAAAAGGTGGAATCGCAAATACCAAAATCCAGCTCGAAACCAGGAACTGAAGTGCAACCAACCCGGACACATCAAGCCCAATTGTCCTCAAAATCGACGCGACTTTGGAAAGAAACAGAAAAAGAAAAGTTTTGCAGCCACTTGGGATGAAATGGATGAGAATGATAAAAGTACTAGCAGTGAGAGTGAGAAAGCAGATATGTGCCTTCAAGGAAATATAACCGATAGCTAGGATGACGAGCCAAGCGAGGTATCAAAACTTACTCACTCTGAATTACTTATTTATTTCCATGAAGTAAATGGCTGCTTTGAACGACTTAGGGAGAAATATGCTAAACTTGAATCACAAAAAGTTACTTTGATAGAATTAAATGAACAACTTGACCAATTAGTTAAAACCTATCAAAGTAGGATCCCTAAGTGTGATAAGTGTCCAACATTTGGTGAAGAAATTAAAAAATCAGAAATTAAAATGAAATCGCTTGAAAATGAAATTCTGATTTTAAAAGAGAATGAAAATACTAGAAGAGAGAATTCTATTAAAAAGTGCACTCTCAAAACACAAGTCCAATAATTGTCAACGACTTTAGTTAAATTTTCAAAAAGTGAAAAATCGTTGAATATGCTATTAGGAAAGCAAACTGTTAATACGGTAAGACAAGGACTTGGATATAATCATCCTGAAAATATTAAAAGAAATATTAATCAAGTTAATTCTATGTGCACAATTTGTAGAAAATATGGACACAATCACAATAATTGTTGGTATAGACCGAAACACGTGAAAACTATACCTATTTGGGTTCCAAAAGGCACAAATATAAAAAATCTTAAAGTTAAACAAATTTGGGTGCCGAAGGGAACAATTATAAATAGTTTTGGGTCTCCACAAAATTATTTTTATAAAAATTCTGCCACTAACAACCATGGACCTATAAAAACAAATAGGTCACATAAATCTTTTCCCGTGTGGGTGTGGTGGCAGGCTAAGGAACAACAACAATGTTCTCTGGATTTTGGCTGTTCCAGAAACACAACGGGCGACAAAGAAAAGTTCCTTAACCTAGTATAAAGGTGACAGAATCACAATGGGCAGCAACGAAATAATATCGTAAAGGTAAAACAGGTAAATGTATATTTACGATATATTAAACGTGATAATCTGCACCATATTCTGAATTAAATCAGCCAATAATGAGATGATGAAAAAATGATGATTTTGATTGTTGGCCAACTATATTCTTATGCCAAAAGCACTATAAAGTTCTCTAAATTCTTTGAATTACTTCATATATATCAACTTGGATTAAAAATAGTGTTTTGTTGGATAGTAATAATACATTTGGTTATAATTCAGCTAACCCTATATTCACGGTTTTTGATTATTTACACGGCTTCAATTCAAATTCAAAAGAATGTCATTTAAAATGCTCTTAAAATTGAGTTTCAAATTTTTTGGTGCACACTTCATGGTTTGGTCAATCGAATTCAATTAATGATAATTTTGAGTGAAAAAGAAATTCAGATGCAGATTACACTGGTAATCTAGTTGATAGAAAAATTACTGGTTGAACGTGATTTTTGTTGAGACATTTAGTAACTGCATCGTTTTTCAAAGAAAATATCTTCATATTTTTCATTTCAAATAATTTTCAAATAGCAGAAAATTTTCTTATAAAAACCCCTCGAGAAAATCATTTTTGACCATATTTTCATATTAGTCATTTGAAAAATTGATTTCATAATTATTTTTGAATTTGATTTAAGTGACTATTTTGACTAATCTGACTCCCTAATGATTATCGAAAAGATGAATAGTGATTGAAAAAGTGATGAGTGTTGATATTGATCATATATTATAACTCGAGAAAGTATAATTAGAAAATTTCTTTAGAAATTTAAACAAGAGTTATAAAACTTTTGTTGGTAAAAATTACATGACCATCTCTATTTCTATCATATTTCTAACAACCCTCACTCATCAAAATTCTATATAGTTTGTCAATATGTGGTACTTTAAACATGAATCGTTCATTTTTCATTTTCAAATATATTTTAAAAAAATAAAAATAAAAAAATAAAAAAATAAAAATAAAAAAATAGCAAAGTATTCACTCTCATTTAAAAGTCCTCACGGTTATGCATGGGTGAATTACTTGGAATTTGTTATGTGCTTCCATGCTCATTTAAAAGTCCTCACGGTTATGCATGTATGGAACACATATCAAAAGTTAATTTTTAAATAAACAAGTTGATTCTAATCCTATTTAAAAGTCCTCACGGTTATGCTGGTTAGAAGATACTAAAATTCATTCTTTTTTAAAATAAAATTAGAATACTACTAATCTCATTTAAAAGTCCTAACGGTTATGCATGGTTAGTAGATATTCAAATTCCTGATATAAATATACCACAAATAGACACAACTGTATGGTTTTATATGATGACATAATTCCCATCATTCTAAAAGTGGAATATGCGCCTAACAAAATATTTATGATTTTTGCTTGATTTTTTATTGAAATTTAATATTTATATTCAGTTGAGTTTTAATGTTGAATTAATATCGATCACTTTATCTCTATTTTCTCTAACGCTATTATTCTTTTGCTGATAACAAAAGGGGGAGAGAAAAGTTAAGATTTTGTCAAATAAAATCAAGCAAAGGTCAAATAATTTTCTATTTGCATCTAAGCTCATTTGCATATTTTTATTTGTATGCATATATGTAGGGGGAGCTTTGTGTAGAGAGGAAGCATTTAAATAGGGGGAGCAATTAGGATATATCAATGATCAAATACATTTAACATATTCAAAATCTAAAATATATGTTTGTTATCATCAAAAGGGGGAAAATGTTGAATATGCGCTTATATGATTTTTGTTTGATGATAATAAACATATATACATTCGTTTAAATGTATTTGTTAATGTAGTATTTTAATTTTCATAGATTAAATAAATATTTGCTGAATGAAATTAAATAACACAGAATTTGAATTCAAACAGAAATTTTATTCAAAACAAATATTCATTACAATTTTGAATAGTACAAATTCAAGCTCTCACTATACACTATACAAATTTGATACAAATTCAATCACAATACAATTTCTGATTACATCACAATTCAATTTACATAAATTCCTCACTACATATCACTCACACTCGTAGTTTATCTTCAACTTCATTCCAGTTAGAATCCAACATCTGAGCAATCTGCAAAAATATTCACTAACGCGGTAAAATTGAAAAAGAAATATTTTTGCAATATAAAATAAAATATGGTTTTTGAAAATATTATTTGCCTCAGTTATTTGGGTTGTTCGTCATGATTATATTTGAATTCATCACACACGAACAATGTGACATGCACAGTGTATCACTATAAATGCCACAAGGCCGTGCACACCGATATACACTTGATAATGTTACAGGGACAGGTGAGCACAAGGTCAAACCCAAATAAAAAGACGGGTTCAAATCAGGTGCAACATAAATAAAATATCGACTTCAGCACAAGGTCAAACCCGAGTTGTGAAACTGGATTCAACACAGGTGCAAATGGCCAAAACTCAAGAAATAAGTGTCGACTAGTCCAATATAAACAAGACCAGTATAATCACAAATGAACAAAACTATTTGCAAACTGAATCGGACTAAAATACCAGACCAAACTGCATCAAGAAACTAAAACCAGAAAAGTACACAAACATAACCCGAGAGTAGTTCAAGTGCATGAACACATTGAAATGCACAAAGGCATAGCAACTGCGCCAAACCAAAACCACTGACTCAAGTACACCAGTGACACCAATGGAGTCAAGACAGAGCAATGCTAACACAAAGTAGTGGAACTGCAACAACTAGAAAGAGCACAACTGTAACGACCAGGTATTTTCAAACATTCGCATCCATTATAGGTGCATAGGCAGACATTCATGCCGGAATTGAATTGCTCAAAATACCGCGTTGTAAATAAAATTTTGGCAAACCTCAGAATATACAGTAAATAAAAATCACAGATCTCAGACATAGAGTATATAAAAATGCAGCGGAAGAAAAAGAGATAGTAGTTCATGAAGCTACTATATAAAATATAAGATACATCAGAGTTAAATAAGATACAACAGAAGAGTAACAGGATACATCAGGTACAAAATAGATGGCTGGATCTTCAAGGAAAGCTCCAACGCCGAAGGTGAATCTTGAATGCTAACTCAATCAATCTGACCCGAGCGTAAAGCAAAATACAAAACCCTCGAGTCAGGACATAAATACTTATAAACTGTAAATCAACTCAAGTGAACAGTAACAAAATGCATCAGTAACTTAAAGGATGCTTAGGACCGCCCATCCTCTAAGGATCCGTTAAACTATTTACTATGTAGTAATATACGCTATATACGGTAGTGTCTAATCAGTAAAGTATAATCATATAGAAAATAGCGTTAAGGGGATGGTGACCTTAACGCGGTCGGATCTTTAAAACCAAAATCGTAGTGGGCTCGATATAAGGATATGACACGGCACGCAAGGAAATGCCAGGGTGGATACACCGTTTGCACTCCCGGAACGGTGGTGACGGCAAGCCAGCAGCTTCCGCCCACATCGAACAATACCCCCGAATCAAAATGGCGCCACATATCAAATCACAAAAGTAATAGAATGGTTTCCGATGGAGCATGCTCGATGAAAGGGTGTGACCCTTTGTGTAGCCTGGTATAGCTCCTGTTTAAGTCATATATGCCAACTCACGGGAGTTGGGTCCACATAATATACCTCGAGAGCGTCGCCACCATCCTACTTCATTCTGGAATCTCCACCGCGTACACAGTTGTTAAAGTGGTTTTCGGTATTGGCCGGCTATAAGACAATATCCGATCCCGGTCTCTTTAACAACCAATCATTATTATAACCCGTAGTTATAACTTTAAAACAATATTTTATACTTCAAAATAAAATATCCTTTTCAATCCAAATCTTTATCAAAATAAAGATTAAATCATTTCCAAAACCATTTTAGCATATCATCGTAAAATATCTTTCAATTCAAATATTTATCAAAATAAATATCAAGTCATTTCCAACCATTTCAATATATTAAATTTTCATACCCTTTCAACACTACCTTTCAAATCATTTTAATATATCAAAATATCATAACCTTTCAAAGCTTCAGTTCCAAAATATCATATCTTTCAGAACTTCTTTTTAAATCATGTTAATATCAAAATGTCCTATCTTTCAAACTCCGTTTTTCAAATCATTTAATATCAAAAATATCATGTCTTCCAAAACTTCGTTTCAAATCATTTTAATATATCAAAATATCATATCCTTTCAAAACTTCGTTTCAAATCATCTTAATATATCAAATTATCATATGTTTTCAAAACCACATTTCAATCATTTAATATATCAAAATATCATATCTTTTTGAAACCACATTCATTTCAAATCATTATTCATTTTATTCAATTTAAAATATCATTTCAATCCATATTTCAAAACAGTATATATTCCAAAAATCATTTTTAATCATTAAAATGAAGTTATTATGTTTAATAATTAAATTATTAAATTTCCAAAAATTTTGACTTCCAAAGTTCATTTATTCACTTAAGTTTATCAAAGCAGTGAAAATTCACTTTTCGTGGCATTTAGAAAACGCTACGGAAAAATACATTCAAAACAGTTCAATTTAACAAAAGACAACATTTTAAAATGTTGTAATAGGGTTTACTTAAATTTCGAATAAACCTAGCTAAATTCAACCATTTATAGCACTTACAAAAATTGCTATAATAGCTTTTAATTAAATTTAGCTTTTTAGTTCATTATCATCAACTACAGCATTTTCAAATGCTGTAATATCATTTACATTGTAATTAATAGCATTTCAAAAATACAGTCAATTAACTTCAAATATTCAATATAATTTATCAACCAATTATATTTTTATTTAAAACATTTTTAACTTATAAAATCATACATTTTCACATTTATAACATCATTTAATTTTTCGTCAAGTTCATGATTTTATAAAGTTAAATTTCCAATCAAAAATCAAGATTTAATAATAATTCACTTATTAAAATGCAATGTTGAATTTTTAAAATCCATTACATTAAATTTCAACTTAACACTTAAGTTCAAATTCTCAAATATAACTTATTTTTATTTTTATTTACTTAACTAAAAGTTCACCTTTACGTCAATTTCATAAATTTCCAGTTTTAGTTATATTTCAAAATTTCAACTTACAATATTCATTCATTTCACATTTCACCTTTATTAAAATCATTCATATGATATAAAAATCACTTTAAATTCATTTAAATTCAAATTATCATAAATTTATCATAATTTCATATTCAATTAAATTTCCAATTATAATTAAATCAAAATTTCCAAAATAACTTACGTTCAAAATTTCTAACTTTTTCATTAATTCATTTCGCTTACAATTATTCAGAAAATCAATAATAATTTACAAAAATCTTTTTTTATTAAATTTAAAATCAAAATATTATAATAATTAAATTTCTAAAATATTTAAAATTTTAGAAAAACATATTTTAACTACGGGCCTGTATATAATTTTCTACGCTAGGTAAAGTGATATGGGTAATATATAATTTCAACCCATAATTTATAAAGAAAATCTGGGTTTTATCATTTCAAACCCGCAATCCCAAGTCAAAATGAAAATTTTAAAACCATTCAGGCCTATCATTTCAGCCCATAACATTTTTTTTCTAACAGGGAACTTGTAGTGAGATCATATACAGAAATAATATAAACAAGGTCAATATCACAATATACGGTCATATATCAGATGTCAGGTGAAAATTAACAGTTTTAACATGGTAATAATATAGTAATAACATGGCATAGCATATCATATGACCATCATTAACTTGCATAAACATTTTTTATTACTAAACATTTGTCATCAATTCACTTTTCATAAGTATAAATGTCAGAGTGAGAAAGACTCACTTTTTCAAGCTGAAGACCAAAACAACAAACACAAGAGCGGTTCCAAAAGTATGACAAGCACGATACAGCACGACATTTTATTTGAATGAATGGAGAGCCTTGATATTTGTCTTGTAAACAATAACCAAAACAAGACAATACACACATAAATATTCAACGCAAAACAATGTTGAAACAATGAAAATACGAAGCAACAAAGGAATAGATTACTTGACCTTGCTTTAACCATTCAAATGCTTGGCCGAGGAGGTTCTTGGGTTCAGCCATGATGATGATATAGCTCAGGTTTGGCACCATAACTCACGGCTAGAAGGAGTATGGAGTGGTAGGGTTATAACATGAAGCATACAATTGGTCAAGGCAACATATATGAAGTTTTTGAGCACAACAAGGCTCGGCCTTGGGTCAAGTGGGGCTTGGTCATACTTGTACAGGTTTGGACAGTAGATGGAGGGGTGTGGGGAGGTCTGGAAAAGGTGATGGTGGCGGCCTATGGTGGTGGCCAAGGTGGTGGATGAAGATATGAAGTGATAGGGTTGCTATCATGAATGTTTCAAGGCTTTATGCATTGTTTTTGTGGAGTTTTGGTTCATGGAGTCTTGGCCATGTCAATTTCAGATCTGGACAGAGGCTAAAATGAAGTGTAGTGGTGGTAGCAAGGTGGTGTTCATGGCTAGAGGTGGTGGCCATGGTGAAGTATGAAGGTGATGAAGTAATAGTGGTGGCTAGTGCTGTTTTGGACATTATTTGCAATTTTGTGGAGTTTTGTCACCAAGGGAGGTGTGGCCATGGATGGATCTGAAATGATGGCTGGAGATGATGCCAAGGAAGAGTGGTAGGGGATGGTGGAGAGTATGGTGGTGATGGTGGGTGGTAGAGGCCAATCCAGAAAGCATAGAAAACTAGGCAAAATACATAGAAAATGAGAAGAAAAAGGTAGAAAAAAGATGTAGCCATTACCAGATTTTTTTCTCAAGATGGAGGCCATGATTTTTAGGGTTTTGGAGCTTGAAAATTCATGAATAATATGAGGGAGTCGGCTGCAAAGGATGAGGAAAGGAATGGCTAAGATAAATTGATGTATTAATTGCAAAAAGAAACGGATAAAACGTCTTTACGTTTCAGGCTTTTAAGATCTCTTAACTTTCTAAACCCTTTGCATTTCCTTTTCTTTTTAATTTTATAAAAACAAGATAAACTCAGAAATGTTATTTAAAACCGAAACTAAGTAAGAATAAAATAAAATAAATAATTTATTTTAAGTAAAATAGAAAAAGGAAATAAGAAATTGCTTAAAAATAGCAACCCTGACATAAAAATTACAAGAAAATATCCAATGACTTTGGAAAATTTATTACTTCACAAAAAAAAATATTATAACACAAAATTTGAATTAAAAATGGTTTTAAAACATTTTCAAGGTAAAATAATAATTTAATTTTTATTAAATAGAAAGTTAAATAAAGAAAAATGCAGTAAATACCAACTAGGCTTTATAAATTGAAATAAATTCAAATAATCTTTAGAAAAATTATATTATCATTTTAAAAATACTTAAAAGTCAAAATATACATAATATAACATATTATCACATATTATCATAAAATAAAACCAAGAAGAAGTAATTTATACAATTTAAAATAGTTATTGTTAAATAACCCTATATACGCACAATATTGTAAAGAGTATAACTTTCACAATTTACATCCAAATTCAACGAAACGAAAAGTGGTGTTCTTAGAATTTTATGTACTTTATAATAAAAGTAAAAAATTAAAATTTTAAACTTTTAAAAATTTTAGTTGAAAGTCACAGTTTGACTATTTTGACCAAAATCAGCATTTCAGGCAAATATTCAACTTACACAAGTTTGGAATTATAACTCATATAAAAATCAAGATTATATTTAAATAATAAATTTAATCATTTCAAATAAGTAAAATAAGTTTTTAAATCAAAATCTTACATTAGAAATAATTAAAATATACAATAAAATAATTACAAAATACAGGGTTGTTACACTCTCCCCCACTCAAAACTTTTTGTCCCCGAAAAGGAATGAGGTATGGAAGGGCACAGAAAAGATAGAGTGAAATAGGATTAAGATAAGATGATAAGAAGATTGAAGTTATACCTGATAACTGTAATTATAGGTAAGTTTTACAAGGTGGAGGTGATCTTTCCAAGATCCTCCAGAATCAAGAACACAAGCACGAAAAAGGTGGATTCAAAATGATTACCAAAGGTCTATCAAAGATTATAGAAAGATTTCTAAACAGAAAGATTATAGAAAGATTCCTATACCGGTCTATAGCAAGATAAGGATAATAAGGACAACCAAAAGATAGTTTGAAAAACAAAATAAGGAAATAAATTTGAAAGCATGGAAATTTCAACTTAAATAGAGAATAAATTTTTACACAAGTTAAATAAATCTTAACTACCCCAAATTTCATTATCTTATTATCCAATCATCTTAAATTAACAATTTTTAAAACCATGGGTTTGAAAAATAATCATTTATTACACTCACATTGTACTTAATAAATTTAATTCTTCTTTATTCCTAATTAAACTTAAATTTATTCCTCTCAATATATTCATCACTGATGTTAAATATACTTACACTTATTATAACTGCTTTATTTTATTCTTAGTTCTTCTAACATTGTTTTATTGTAAGTTATTCAATTACCCTTTATTATTCTTTAACTCTGTTAATCGTTTTATAACTTAAAATTTAAGTGTATAGCATTTATTATAACCACTCAAATTTTATTTATAAAATCTTTTTATATCGTATATTATCCAATTACATTTTTAACTTCTGAAATTTTGGTAAGTTATATTTGAATGCAATTGTATTATACAAATAAAATTTCCAATTCAATCATTTCAAGCTTAAATCATTTATTCAATTTTTTTTATTTTCTTTTTATAATTGAAATTATTCTTTAAAAATAGAATTTAAGAATTAAATTTTCGATTTCTTCAGACCATTTAGAGATAAGAAATAATATATATACATATATAATATGTCAAATCAAATTTCAATCATATATCTATATATATATTATAAATCAAGTCATATTTTAGAAATTCAAATCAATTTAATTTTCCAATACAAAGCTGTAGCAAGACTACAGAACAGTCTCTTAACTTCGAAACTCGAAAATGAACGTCGATGATGTCGCGATCATCACCGAAGTTATTTTCCAGCGACAAGGAGAAGAGCACAAATTTTAAACCTTTAAAATTCTTTGAAAACAAATTCTATTCAAAATACTTTAAATAATATAACCCTTTAAAACTTTAAACCAAAGTTTGAAATAATCGGAATTTAAATCCTCAAATTCTTGTTTTAAATTCATTTCAGTTCCCAAATAAATTTATAAACAAATATTTATAGATCTATTTGTAGAACAATAAATGATAAATCAAGTATTATCATTTCAAATTATCAATTTAAATCATTTCATTAAGTTCCATAAATTTACTTATATATCAAAATTTATTTCATTAACCAATTTTTTTTTAAATATATTGTGTCCGTTTGTTCTGTCAAAGTGTTTTGGAAATCTTATCGATAGCGCTAATCAGACGTATCGATCAGAAGCCCAACTCAACATCAACAACTCAAACAACACAATATATAAAACATTTTAATTTTTAAATACTAGTTTACAAATACACTATACATGAATAGATTTTCAAAGAAGGATAGAGATTCAAATTTTTTTGATTAACACAAATCAAAGGAGATTATGATTTAAAAATAAGTTGGAAACAAGGATGACATGATTAAATAACAGAATAGGAAGATGGATAAGCTTATATAAATCACGGGCAACCTTAACCGGGTCAACCGTGACTTAAAGAATAAGATCGATGTGGATTTTCTAGGGTAAATCTACATTCGATCTCAAGAGTTAGAGTTTGAAATAACAAAAGATATTAGCATCTAAACCAAGGATAGATAAGAATCTTTGGTGAATTGATGCTAACTGCAAAGGAGTTTTCACCTTTTTTCAATTAAATTTGAAATTGGAGTGACCGCCGACTTACTAGAAAGATCATTCGAAGCGGAGTAATGGGTTACTTCAGAATCAAAAGAAGATGAATAGTGAGGGATACGAATGGATTTTGGAACCGTAGGGAATGTTCCAAAATTCAAAGGAATCGAGTCAAAAGGGAGAGATTCAAACTCGAATGAAAGTGATTCTGTAAATACATTCACTCC
Organism: Allium cepa; assembly: GCA_030765085.1. Lineage (NCBI taxonomy): Eukaryota > Viridiplantae > Streptophyta > Magnoliopsida > Asparagales > Amaryllidaceae > Allium > Allium cepa. The sequence continues at coordinate 456,312,711 of CM060942.1, forward strand.
ATATGCTGAGTTTTGCTTAGAGCTACCAAAGCTCTTATACCAACTGTAACGACCAGGTATTTTCAACCATTCGCATCCATTATAAGTGCATAGGCAGACACTCATGCCGGAATTGAATTGCTCAAAATACCGTGTTGTAAATAAAATTTTGGCAAACCTCAGAATATACAGTAAATAAAAATCACAGATCTCAGACACAGAGTATATAAAAATGCAGCGGAAGAAAAAGAGATAGTAGTTCATGAATCTACTATATAAAATATAAGATACATCAGAGTTAAATAAGATACAGCAGAAGAGTAACAGTATACATCAGGTATAAAATAGATGGCTGGATCTTCAATGAAAGCTCCAACGCCGAAGGTGAATCTTGAATGCTAACTCAATCAATCTGACCCGAGCGTAAAGCAAAATACAAAACCCTCGAGTTAGGACATAAATACTTATAAACTGTAAATCAACTCAAGTGAACAGTAACAGAATGCATCAGTAACTTAAATGATGCTTAGGGCCGCCCATCCTCTAAGGATCCGTTAAACTATTTACTATGTAGTAATACACGCTATATACGGTAGTGTCTAATCAGTAAAGTATAATCATATAAAAAATAGCGTTAAGGGGATGGTGACCTTAATGCGGTCGGATCTTTAAAACCAAAATCGTAGTGGGCTCGATATAAGGATATGACACGGCACGCAAGGAAATGACAGGGTGGATACACCGTTCGCACTCCCGGACCGGTGGTGATGGCAAGCCAGCAGCTTCCGCCCACCTCGAACAATACCCTGGAATCAAAATGGCGCCACATATCGAATCACAAAAGTAATAGAATGGTTTCCGATGGAGCATGCTCGATGAAAGGGTGCGACCCTTTGTGTAGCCCGGTATAGCTCCTGTTTAAGTCATATATGCCAACTCACGGGAGTTGGGTCCACGTAATATACCTCGAGAACGTCGCCACCATCCTACTTCATTCTGGAATCTCCACCGTGTACACAGTTGTTAAAGTGGTTTTCGGTATTGGCCGGCTATAAGACAATATCCGATCCCGGTCTCTTTAACAACCAATCATTATTATAACCCGTAGTTATAACTTTAAAACAATATTTTATACTTCAAAATAAAATATCCTTTTCAATCCAAATCTTTATCAAAATAAAGATTAAATCATTTCCAAAACCATTTTAATATATCATCGTAAAATATCTTTCAATTCAAATATTTATCAAAATAAATATCAAGTCATTTCTAACCATTTCAATATATTAAATTTTCATACCCTTTCAACACTACCTTTCAAATCATTTTAATATATCAAAATATCATAACCTTTCAAAGCTTCAGTTCCAAAATATCATATCTTTCAGAACTTCTTTTTAAATCATGTTAATATCAAAATGTCCTACCTTTCAAACTCCGTTTTTCAAATCATTTAATATCAAAAATATCATATCTTCCAAAACTTCGTTTCAAATCATTTTAATATATCAAAATATCATATCCTTTCAAAACTTCGTTTCAAATCATATTAATATATCAAAATATCATATGTTTTCAAAACCACATTTCAATCATTTAATATATCAAAATATCATATCTTTTTGAAACCACATTCATTTCAAATCATTACTCATTTTATTCAATTTAAAATATCATTTCAATCCATATTTCAAAACAGTATATATTCCAAAAATCATTTTTAATCATTAAAATGAAGTTATTATGTTTAATAATTAAATTATTAAATTTTCAAAATTTTTGACTTCCAAAGTTCATTTATTCACTTAAGTTTATCAAAGCAGTGAAAATTCACTTTTCGTGGCATTTAGAAAACGCTACGGAAAAATACATTCAAAACAGTTCAATTTAACAAAAGACAACATTTTAAAATGTTGTAATAGGGTTTACTTAAATTTCGAATAAACTTAGCTAAATTCAACAATTTATATCACTTACAAAAATTGCTATAATAGCTTTTAATCCAATTTAGCTTTTTAGATCATTATCATCAACTACAGCATTTTCAAATGTTGTAATATCATTTACATTGTAATTAATAGCATTTCAAAAATACAGTCAATTAACTTCAAATGTTCAATATAATTTATCAACCAATTATATTTTTATTTAAAACATTTTTAGCTTATAAAATCATACATTTTCACATTTATAACATCATTTAATTTTTCCTCAAGTTCATGATTTTATAAAGTTAAATTTCCATTCAAAAATCAAGATTTAATAATAATTCACTTATTAAAATGCAATGTTGAATTTTTAAAATCCATTACATCAAATTTCAAATTAACACTTAAGTTCAAATTCTCAAATATAACTTAGTTTTATTTTTATTTACTTAACTAAAAGTTCACCTTTACGTCAATTTCATAAATTTCCAGTTTTAGTTATATTTCAAAATTTCAACTTACAATATTCATTCATTTCACATTTCACCTTTATTAAAATCATTGATATGATATAAAAATCACTTTAAATTCATTTAAATTCAAATTATCATAAATTTATCATAATTTCATATTCAATTAAATTTCCAGTTATAATTAAATCAAAATTTCCAAAATAACTTACGTTCAAAATTTCTAACTTTTTCATTAATTCATTTCACTTACAATTATTCAGAAAATCTATAATAATTTACAAAAATCTTTTTTTTATTAAATTTAAAATCAAAATATTATAATAATTAAATTTCTAAAATATTTAAAATTTTAGAAAAACATATTTTAACTACGGGCCTGTATACAATTTTCTACGCTAGGTAAAGTGATATGGGTAATATATCATTTCAACCCATAATTTACAAAGAAAATCCGGGTTTTATCATTTCAAACCCGCAATCCCAAGTCAAAATGAAAAATTTAAAACCATTCAGGCCTATTATTTCAGCCCATAACATTTTTTTTTCTAACAGGGAACTTGCAGTGAGATCATATACAGAAATAATATAAACAAGGTCAATATCACAATATATAGTCATATATCAGATGTCAGGTGAAAATTAACAGTTTTAACATGGTAATAATATAGTAATAACATGGCATAGCATATCATACTTTCCAAAACTATTTTATTTGAAATTATTTTAAAAACGTTCATATTTAAAAACCGTTATAAATTTTCAGATTTGAATCCAAAGTAAACTTGAATCCATCAATTTATCTTTGATTTAAAACTTTGATTTAAACTTCCCTTTAACAACTTGAATTAAAAACTTGATTTTTCAAATCCAAATCTATTTTAAAACCTTAAGATTCAAATAATCATTTGAATCAATACTTTTAAAACTCAAATTTAAACTATTGTTAGAGCTTTTGTTTCAGATTTAAAATTTTAAAATATGAAATCGTCAGGTTTTTTAACCTGAAAACCCATTTGAATATTTTAAACTTTATTTTAGAATTCAAAATATAATTTGAATTCATACTTCAAACTAGATTTACACTTTGTTTAAACTTAGTTGACAAACTTAAATTCATTTGAATTTAACATCACACTAGTTTTGACCTTTGGTTACAACTAGCTTACAATTTAATTTATTTAAGTTTGATTTAAATTTAACTTCAGGCAGTTTTATACAACCTGTTAGCAAAACAACTCAACCTGAGACCAAAGCAAGTTTGCTTCGAGTCAAACCCTCCCCTGCTTCGAGTCACATACTCGACTGACCCGAGTACTCCCCGAGCCCAAAAACCTGCACCCAACCTCAAATGTCTCAGCATTTCAATGGCACGGTGCACGTGCACCGTGGCCCCAGCCACCTTCGGCCACTCACACGAACTTCACCACGTCGCCGACTACCACCAGACACAACCACGACCACCCAAAATCGTCACGGCAACTCGAATCAAAATTTAGTTCAAAACTCAAACCTGGAAACACGAGAAGGACATCATCCCCAAGCCTGGAAACTTCACCGCGCTTCAAACCACCAGAAAACCATCACCACCGGTCACAACTTCGCTTACCATCCCTCTGCGCATTCCCAAACCCTCGTTGAATTCGATGCTTCGAGGCGTTCGAACCGACCCAAAAACTCCTCTCAGCCCAAAACTAGGTTTACCCACTGAAATAGAAAGCCACCATCGCCACAGTGATCGAGAGTGCCTCCGACCAATTTTCCCTTCAACAACAATCACTCCTTCAACAATATCCAAGATCCCGACTTATCCAGATACAAAGATCATCAGGAAATTCGAGTTTCCCATTTTCAGAGGAACACAGGACTACACTCTATCCTTTATACTAAAAATCATAATTATTGTTTTAAAAATCATGTTTTGATTTTAGCATTCAATTTATATTCATAAAATCAGGAAACAAGATGATTAAATTTTCATTCAAATTTGAACTTGCACAGTTGCTATGATTTTCCAGAGCCAAATACCTGTTTATACTAACTCAATTAAATTCTAAAACTTACTTTATAACTAGACAAACAATCTTGTTTCTAAACTAAATCCTAACAGAAGTTTAGCCAAAAAGAACATGAAATTTAAACAACAGGAAAACTGGAAAATTTAAACAGAGGACATTTTGATAGCTTGCATACAATAGATTACATTTGCATATATATACACCACAACATTTATCACATAAATAGTATGCAACCAGATAAAATTTTAGATTTTTAAAAGTTACTCACCATTGCTTTTGGAAAGAGGGACAGAGAATGCTTGTATGAAAAAATTTGGATTTTAAAAACTGGAAAGTTGTCTGCCTTCATTTCCTTAATCATCTTGCTTATGTTCAGTTGTAAATATAATTTTACTTTGTATAAATGGAAGTGTTTGCTATTATTTCTTTGTTTCAGGTTTGCTATGTTTAATGAACGAACTAAAAATAAGATGCATATAAAGAAGTTTCAGGGGAAGGTGGCATCTGGGTTAGCAATTTGCAGATACTACTATTTGTGTTTTGTTCGTATCAGGCCAGATCTTTGCATTAGGGAGGCTGGAATGATTTTACACAATTTGATATGACTTAAGTTTATGCTGAGATGAAAGCATGTTAATACTAATGTACTTTGTGTTCCCTACTATGCTAATTTTATGTTCAGATATTTTTGTTTTGCATTTCTCTTACCTGCATATGTTTTGTACTTTACTTTGTTTCTTAACTTTGCATTACTTTTACTACTTGCCCGCATAGTTGCTTACAACAACAAACATATTCTACCTGCCTGAAACACTTTACTTTGATTACCTGCATATCTATTTTATAGACATGATTAATTGCCTTTGTATTTTACATACATATTATAAAAATTGTTTTACTCATTTGTTTGGTTTATTACTTTATTTACTTATTGTTTCTTATCCTTATGTTAATATAACAATTTCTTAAGTTTATGTATTCAGACTTATTTTTATAACCATATATTTGGTTTACACTTATGTTTCATATTTATAAAGTTTGTTTTATTTTTAAACATTGATGAAAGATTTTATTTTAAATCATAGCTTTCCAAAATACATATGTATATATATAAACATAAGTTTAAAATAACAATTCCTATTTATTTAAAATCCATTGTAAAGATATTTCATTATTGTTATTGTTTAAAAATAACTCATTATTAATTTAAAATAATTCATAAATGAAATCACTACATAAATAAATTACTTATTCTATCAACCATATTTAGACAAAAACAAAACAACCTTTGTTAAATTTAGATTTAAGTCAAAATCATTTGAACAAATTTTAACTTTATCTTTAATATACTTTAAAACCAAATTATTATTTATTTAATAGCTATATTTTAAACCAGATTGAAAATTATCAAAGCATTAGAATTTGAAAACAAATTCTTATTTATTAAATTTTAAAACCGATCTTTAGATTATACACAAATATATATATATATATATATATATATATATATTATTAGAAAATAATTTACTGGCTTTTTAAAGATAAATCATCAGTTAAATATTTATTTTATAAGAAGATTATTATATTAATTTAAATATTATTAACTAATATTATCAAATCAATTTAATTTTTAATGTAGATTATTAAATTGATATTTCCCCAAAATTTCGGGATCTCACATAATGCTTATCAGTTATGGTTGCCGGATTATGTCCATACTGTCGTTGTTTTTAACATCAAACACTTGATTCCGTATCATGAGGATAAGCGTCTTGAAGAAGAGGAAAGTGTGAATTCAGGTTGAATTCTTATCAACCGGGGAAGGATGATGCATCGCACTATGATTGTGTTAGGTCGTTTGGCTTGAGTCGTTCTCGACCTAGGCTTAGCGAGCTATGGAATAGCAAGTTAAGCGAGAAGGGAGATGCAATGCTACATGCCAGCAACCTATGCTTTGTGTTGCGTAACGAGTTACGTCCTAACGAGCTAACTCTAGCAAGTATGCCGCGCAGCAAAGTAACAAGATGAAACGCAGTGACCTAACGAGTTAAGTCTTAAGTCGCGTGAAGGGCTTAGGTCTCTCAGGTCTTATGTCGCTCAATCTTAGGTCGCTCAACTAATGCCGCAACTGTTATGTCGCTCCATATGTTAAGTCACATATGTCGCTGCACCGTAACTTCTTAAGTCGCAATTTCTTGAAGATGGGTATGGAGGTTAAGTCGCTGAAGCTCATGCCTTATGTCGCTGAAGTTAAGTGGTATATTGTTGTAATCTTCTTATCTTGTATGTCGTTAGGTCGTGATGTGTTGTTATGTCGTGTGAGGTAACTCGTGTTGTATTTTTTTACATTGTATTGTTAACTCGTATGCCTTAGGTCGTAAGTCGTGAGCCGCTTAGGTCGTAGGTCGTTGAATCATCTGTGTTAGGTCGTGTATGCTGAGTTGTGTTGTGATTGCCTATAAATAGAGGTGTTGTGTCACTTGTAAAAGTTAGTTGATTTTGAATAAACTTTTGTTGAGTGCTTTGTGCCTCTTTTAAAATTGGAAGTTGAGTGTGAGCTCCTTTCTCCATCTTCGGTTATTTGAGTGCGCTCGAATCAACAAACTTGAAGCCGATTCACGGAATCTCGTGCGCGAGATCAACGTCGAAGAATCGTAGATCTTCTAACGCGGAATCGTGCGCGATCAACGTGTTGAAGATAGCTAGAATCCGGTATCTCGAGAGATCAACGGATTTGGGCACTTGGGTATCATCAATTCACTAATTTATCATTGTTTCGTTTCATCATTTTACGTCATTTCGATATCGGAGCATACCGTTTGTGTTTGTTGATATTATCCGCTGCTTCAGCTATTTGAAAAATCACCATGTCCATCTCCATTAACATTTCAAATGCCTTCAACGGCATTAGTCGAACAAGAAGAAGAAGATGACGACACAGAAAACAATCCATTTAAAAGCTAAGGCACAGGCCAAAACCTCCTTCCATTATCACCATTACCACCTCCATTATCATCACCATTAGCACCTTCCCCTTCTCGCCTTCCCTCTCTTCAATAGGCATCTGAAACCTACAATATCGGACAAGAACTATGCATATCAAGCCGTGGCAATATGCACACATCATGAAACATATGCTTACAAGGCATCTCTCTCCCTTCTTCTCCAACTCCAAACTGCTCCAAACATGTAGAACAGTTGATACCCTCACTCTTTATTTTCACCCTCGGCATGGCCTCCACAGCCATCTTATCAGCTGGGGCGTACCATATCTTGTTATCGGCAAGGCCTCCACAGCCTCGAGCCTTCTTATCGGGGGTGTGCGTATGACAACTCAACTCATTGAAATGGATAAAATAGAGGTACAAAACCTCATAGTATGAACTATAATATTCAATGAGATGATATCGCCTAAGTTTGACGACTCGGAAATTTTTGACATTTGAAATGGAATATTTAATTAATTTTAAACAATTGGAGGATAGTTTAACTTGAATTTCAAATATAAAAATGAATTTAGCAATTAAATTATTGAATTTAATTTATTAATGATGGGAAAATTTTGAATTTTCAATTTTATGATTGTTAAAAATAATTCGATGGCTTAGAAAATTTATATTGATAATACTGAGGTTAATGGAAGCTTCAGAATTGAATTTGGAAATGCTTTGTTCAGTTTTGAAATTATATGATTTGAATTGATATTTAAAAATAGCCTTCCAAGGCACAGTCTCGGAATTCGACGAAACCAGTTCCATTGGATCAGTAATATTGTATTATTATCGGATTTCAAATCTCATAGCTTTCAGAGCTATCGTGTGATCGTACGAGATATAAATGCCTAGACAATAATTAATCGATTTAATTTAAATAAAAAATTATATACTTTAGTCAACAGCCGAAATTTCATCCTGTCAGCTTCTTTTCTTTCCCATCAGCCTTTCGTCTGAGCCGACCTCCTCTGAAATAAGCCACCCTAGTAATCGATCCTGTCTCCTTTTCTCGTTTGAATCACGCAACCCATTATTCTCTTTCAAAAAATCACAATGAATTCAAAAGAAAAAAATCAATCAATGGCCACTGTTTAAAACTGAATACAGAACTCAAAAATCGAACTCGTTCCCATCCAAAAGAAATCGTATTCATCCCTTTGAGTAAAATGGCAGCCGCATACTTAACACCTCTCAGCCGATTTATCTCAAGTTCCTCTTTTTCCCTCTATGTTTCGAATCCAAGAATTGAATCCATTCGTCTTCACTGGGAATCGCGGGTTCAAATTTTGATTTTGAACTTAAAATCGATGTGAGGGGAGAGCTCACGTATGATGGCAACGGTGATGTTCGCGAGTTTCGTTTCGCAACTGGAAGGCGAAGGTAGGGGGCTTCATTCTCATGGGAGCATAGGATGGTGGTGTCGCGGCGTGATTTCTGTAGCTGACATAAGGTTTCGAACGAGAGCAACTCGAGCAATGGAAGGCGACGCGACCTAATGTCGCTATTAGAAAAGGGGGTCGGTTTGGAGCCCTAGGCAAGGCTGTGGTGTGCTTATCGAGATGGAGTGCTGAAGGGAGGTTCGCGTGAGGAGTTCGTGCAGTGGTGGTGGTTTCTGCGACCAGAATTTAGAGTCGTAACAAGGTTCGTGGGTGACTCAATTGGCACGGCTGTAGGAAGAAGATGCGGCAGTAGACCGGGTGGCATGGCAGTGCTCGAATCAATAGGCAGTAAAGGTAATTATTGAGTTTTTAAAATTTTAATGTAACAACCCTGTATTTTGTAATTATTTTATTGTATATTTTAATCTAAAATTTTGATTTAAAAACTTATTTTACTTATTTGGAATGATTAAATTTATTATTTAAATATAAAATCTTGATTTTATATGAGCTATAATTCCAAACTGTGTAAGTTAAATATTTGCTTGAAATGTTGATTCTGGTCAAAACAGTCAAACTGTGACTTTTAACTTAAAATTTTAAAGTTTTGAAATTTTAATTTTTTTTCCTTTATTATGAAAGTACATAAAATTCTAAGAACACCACTTTTCGTTTCGTTGAAATTGGATGTAAATTGTGAAAGTTATACCCTTTACAATATTGTGCATATATAGGGTTATTTAACAATGACTATTTTAAATTGAATAAATTACTTCTTCTTTGTTATATTTTATTTTAATATGTAATAATATGTTTTATTATGTATATTTTGACTTTTAAATATTTTTAAATGATAATAGAATTTTTCCAAAATTTACTGTATTTATTTCCTATTTTTAAAGGCTGTTTTATAATTTTCTGCTATTTTATTCATATAAATTTTACTTAATTAATTTTTTTTATTTATTTTGTGAATGAATTTTTTTTTATTTGTTATAAATATTTTTACAAGTCCATGAAGATTTTCTAAAGTTCATTTGAAATTATTTCTAATTTTTAAAGCCTAGTTTGCAATTTTAAGCCATTTTCTTAATTTAATTATATATAATTAAAATTTATTGATTTATTTTATACATTCACTTTTATTGCTGTGTTTTACTTTATTTTATTCATTTTACATGTATTTAAATTTAAGAAATTTTTTCCAAAGTGTATTGAAGTTATTTCTAATTCCTAAGTCTAGTTTTTCTTATTTTAATCATATCTAATTAATAATTAATTATTAATATTTTGTTTATCTGTTATATTTTCGAATTCTAACTGAAATTTATAAGTGTTTTCAGTTATTTAAGATGTATATGAATATATATAGGAAGTTTAAAAGGTTTGAAAGCAAAGAAACGTAAAACCGTTTTAACGTTTCTTCTTCCGTTTCATTTCCAATTAATATATTTAATTTCCTTTGACCGTTCCTTTCTTTATTGTAGCTGTGCATTTCTTACCTCATTTTCACGTGAAAACATTCCTCTCCACTTCATTTTTCATGGCTAGAAAGGTTTGGTAATGGCTCCTCTTTTCCTCTTCTTTTTGCTCTTCTTTTTCCATTGTTTTCTTATATTTTGCCTTGTTTTCTCATGTGTATTGCTTGGCCTCTCCTCCATAGCCATGGCCACCACCCTCCTACATCTCTTCCCAACCATCACCACCATCTACCCCATCAGATCTGACCATGGCCGAACCCCTTTTGATGGTCAAACCCCTCAAACTACAACCTAGATGCCTAGATCCATGCTTATTTGACCTCTACATGCTCATCCACTTCAACCACCACACAAACCACCACCATAGCCGCCACCACTCCCCAGACCTGACCACAACACACCCCTCCTCACCTCTGTCCAGTCATGACACATCACAGGCCGAGCCCAATCCCCAAGGCTGAGCCCTTGTTTTGACCAAAAACCACCTAATTGCCTTCAAAACCACATCATCTCCTCATGTACAAACTCCACCTTGTCTTGCCTTGAACCCGAGCTATGTTAGCCCAAACCTGACCTAAAACTTAACCACATCTGAACCACATCAGACCCCAAAGCCATACCAAACAATAGAGAAGGCAAAGCAAAAGACTGCGTAGTCGTATCTCCTTTTATTTCAATGTTATTGCATTTTAAAGTCGTATTGAATTTTGTTGTTTTGATTGTTTGTTTTGGGTTGTACACAAGAGTTGTAGATTGGATTCGTTCTCCACTCATGTCCTTAGTCTTGTCATCGTGCTTGTCGTGCTTTTGGAATCGCACTTGTGTTAGTTGTTTTGGTCTTCAACTTCAAAAAAAAGTGAGTCTTTCTCACTCTGACATTTATACTTATGAAAAGTGAATTGATGACAAATATTTAGTAATAAAAAATGTTTATGCAAGTTAATGATGATCATATGATATGCTATGCCATGTTATTACCATATTATTACCTTGTTAAAACTGTTAATTTTCACCTGACATCTGGTATATGACTGTATATTGTGATATTGACCTTGTTTATATTATTTCTGTATATGATCACAATGCGAGTTCCCTGTTAGAAAAAAAATGTTATGGGCTGAAATGATAGGCCTGAATGGTTTTAAATGTTTCATTTTGACTTGGGATTGTGGGTTTGAAATGATAAAACCCGGATTTTCTTTGTAAATTATGGGTTGAAATGATATATTACCCATATCACTTTACCTAGCGTAGAAAATTTTATACAGGCCCGTAGTTAAAATATGTTTTTCTAAAATTTTAAATATTTTAGAAATTTAATTATTATAATATTTTGATTTTAAATTTAATAAAAAAGGATTTTTGTAAATTATTATTGATTTTCTGAATAATTGTAGGTGAAATGAATTAATGAAAAAGTTAGAAATTTTGAACGTGAGTTTTTTTGGAAATTTTGATTTAATTATAATTGGAAATTTAATTGAATATGAAATTATGATAAATTTATGATAATTTGAATTTAAATGAATTTAAAGTTATTTTTATATCATATTAATGATTTTAATAAAGGTGAACTATGAAATGAATGAATATTGTAAGTTGAAATTTTGAAATATAACTAAAACTGGAAATTTATGAAATTGACGTAAAGGTGAACTTTTAGTTAAGTAAATAAAAATAAAACTAAGTTATATTTGAGAATTTGAACTTAAGTGTTAAGTTGAAATTTAATGTAATGGATTTTAAAAAATTCAACATTGCATTTTAATAAGTGAATTATTATTAAATCTTGATTTTTGAATGGAAATTTAACTTTATAAAATCATGAACTTGAGGAAAATTAAATGATGTTATAAATGTGAAAATGTATGATTTTATAAGTTAAAAATGTTTTTAATAAAAATATAATTTGTTGAGAAATTTTATTGAATATTTGAAGTTAATTGACTGCATTTTTTGAAATGCTATTAATTACAATGTAAATGATATTGCAGCATTTGAAAATGCTGTAGTTGATGATAATGAACTAAAAAGCTAAATTGAATTAAAAGCTATTATAGAAATTTTTGTAAGTGCTATAAATTGTTGAATTTAGCTAAGTTTATTCGAAATTTAAGTAAACCCTATTACAACATTTTAAAATGTTGTCTTTTGTTAAACTGAACGGTTTTGAATGTATTTTTCCGTAGCGTTTTCTAAATGCCACGAAAAGTGAATTTTCACTACTTTGATAAACTTAAGTGAATAAATGAACTTTGGAAGTCGAAAATTTTGAAAATTTAATAATTTAATTATTAAACATAATAACTTCATTTTAATGATTAAAAATGATTTTTGGAATATATACTGTTTTGAAATATGGATTGAAATGATATTTTAAATTGAATAAAATGAATAATGATTTGAAATGAACGTGGTTTCAAAAAGATATGATATTTTGATATATTAAATGATTGAAATGTGGTTTTGAAAACATATGATATTTTGATATATTAAAATGGTTTGAAAATAGAGTTTTGAAAGATATGATATTTTGATATTAAAATGATTTGAAAAGAAGATCCGAAAGATATGATATTTTGGAATGATTTAATCTTTATTTTTGATAAAGATTTGGTTTGAAATAATATTTTATTTTGAAGTATAAATATTGTTTTAGAAGGTTATAACTACGGGTTATAATAACGATTGGTTGTTAAAGAGACCGGGATCGGATATTGTCTTATAGCCGGCCAATACCGAAAACCACTTTAACAACTGTGTACGCGATGGAGATTCCAGAATGAAGTAGGATGGTGGCGACGTTCTCGAGGTATATTACGTGGTCCCAACTCCCGTGAGTTGGCATATATGACTAAAACAGGAGCTATACAGGGCAACACAAAGGGTCGCACCCTTTCATCGAGCATGCTCCATCAGAAACCATTCTATTACTGTTGTGATTCGATTCGGTGGCGCCACTTTGATTCGGGGGTATTGTTCGAGGTGGGCGGAAGCTGTTGGCTTGCCGTCACCACCGGTCCGGGAGTGCAAACGATGTATCCACCCTGGCATTGCCTCGCGTGCCGTGTCATATCCTTATATCGAGCCCACTACGATTTTGGTTTTAAAGATCCGACCGCGTTAAGGTTCACCATCCCCTTAACGCTATTTTCTATATGATTATACTTTACTGATTAGACACTACCGTATATAGCGTATATTACTACATAGTAAATAGTTTAACGGATCCTTAGAGGATGGGCGGTCCCAAGCATCCTTTAAGTTACTGATGCATTTTGTTACTGTTCACTTGAGTTGATTTACAGTTTATAAGTATTTATGTCCTGACTCGAGGGTTGTGTTTTGCTTTACACTCAGGTCAGATTGATTGAGTTAGCATTCAAGATTTACCTTCGGCGTTGGAGCTTTCCTTGAAGATCCAGCCATCTATTTTGTTTTAGTATCCAGTGGTTCACTGATGTATCCGATTTGTACCTGATGTATCCTGTTGCTCTTCTGTTGTATCTTATTTACCTCTGATGTATCTCATATTTATATAGTAGCTTCATGAACTACTATCTCTTTTTCTTCCGCTGCATTTTTATATACTCTCTGTCTGTGATCTGTGATTTTTATTTGCTGTATATTCTGAGGTTTGCCAAAATTTTATTTACAACACGGTATTTTGAGCAATTCAATTCCGGCATGAGTGTCTGCCTATGCACTTATAATGGATGTGAATGGTTGAAAATACCTGGTTGTTATAGTTGGCATCAGAGCTTTGGTAGCTCTAGGCAAAACTCAGCATATAGAGTGAATGTATTTACAGAATCACTTTCATTCGAGTTTGAATCTCTCCCTTTTGACTCGATTCCTGTGAATTTTGGAACATTCCCTACGGTTCCAAAATCCATTTGTATCCCTCACTATTCATCTTCTTTTGACTCTGGAGCATTCCATAACTCCGCTTCGAATGATCTTTCTAGTGAGTTGGCGGTCACGCCAATTTCTAATTTAATTGAAAAAGGGGGAAAACTCCTTTGCAGTTAGCATCGATTCACCAGAGATTCTTATCTATCCTTGGTTTAGATGCTAATATCTTTTGTTATTTCAAACTCTAACTCTTGAGTTCGAATGTAGATTTACCACAGAAAATCCACATTGATCTTATTCTTTAAGTCACGGTTGACCCGGTTAAGGTTGCCCGTGATTTATTTAAGCTTATCCACCTCCCTACTCTGTTATTTAATCATATTGTCTTTTGTTTCCAATCTATTCTTCTAAACATTTTGAATTGTACTTGTATATCTATGTTTTGTTTTATATATTATGTTGTTTGAGTTGTTGATGTTGAGTTGGGTTTCTGATCGATACGTCTGATCAGCGCTATCGATAAGATTTCCAAAATACTTTGACAGAACAAACGGACACAATATATTTAAAAAAAAAAATTGGTTAATGAAATAAATTTTGATATATAAGTAAATTTATGAAACTTAATGAAATGATTTAAATTGATAATTTGAAATGATAATACTTGATTTATCATTTATTGTTCTACAAATAGATCTATAAATATTTGTTTATAAATTTATTTGGGAACTGAAATGAATTTAAAACAAGAATTTGAGGATTTAAATTCCGATTATTTCGAACTTTGGTTTAAAGTTTTAAAAGGTTATATTATTTAAAGTATTTTGAATAGAATTTGTTTTCAAAGAATTTTAAAGGTTTAAAATTAGTGCTCTTCTCTTTGTCGCTGGAAAATAACTTCGGTGATGATCGCGACATCATCGACGTTCATTTTCGAGTTTCGAAGTTAAGAGACTGTTCTGTAGTCTTGCTACAGCTTTGTTTTGGGAAATTAAATTGATTTGAATTTCTAAAATATGACTTGATTTATAATATATATATATATATATATGATTGAAATTTGATTTGACATATTATATATGTATATATATTATTTCTTATCCCTAAATGGTCTGAAGAAATCGAAAATTTAATTTTTAAATTCTATTTTTAAAGAATAATTTCAATTATAAAAAGAAAATAAAAAAATTGAATAAATGATTTAAGCTTGAAATGATTAAATTGGAAATTTTATTTGTATAATACAATTGCACTCAAATATAAATTACCAAAATTTCAGAAGTTAAAAATGTAATTGGATAATATACGATATAAAAAGATTTTATAAATAAAATCTGAGTGGTTATAATAAATGTTATATACTTAAATTTTAATGATTAACAGGGGTAAATATAATAAAGGGTAATTGAATAACTTACAATAAATTAATTTTAAAAGAACTAAGAATAAAAGAAAGTAGTTATAATAAGTGTAAGTATGTTTAACATAAGTGATAAATATATTGAGAGGAATAAATTTAATTTTAATTAGGAATAAAGAAGAATAAAATTTATTAAGTACATTGTGAGTGCAATAACTGATTATTTTTCAAACCCATGGTTTTAAAAAATGGTTACTTTTAGATGATTGGATAATAAGATAATGAAATTTGAGATAGTTAAGATTTATTTAACTCGTGTAAAGATTTATTCTCTGTTTAAGTTGAAATCACCATGCTTTCAAATTTGTTTCCTTATTTTGTTTTTCAAACTATCTTTTGGTTGTCCTTATCATCCTTATCTTGCTATAGACCGGTATAGGCATCTTTCTATAATCTTTCTGTTTAGAAATCTTTCTATAATCTTTGATAGACCTTTTGTAATCATTTTGAATCCACCTTTTTCGTGCTTGTGTTCTTGATTCTGGAGGATCTTGGAAAGATCACCTCCACCTTGTTAAACTTACCTATAACAACAGTTATCAGGTATAACTTCAATTTTATTGTCATCTTATCTTAATCCTATTCACTCTATCTTTTCTGTGCCCTTCCATACCTCATTCCTTTTCGGGGACGAAAAGTTTTGAGTGGGGGAGAGTGTAACAACCCTGTATTTTGTAATTATTTTATTGTATATTTTAATTATTTTAATCTAAAATTTTGATTTAAAAACTTATTTTACTTATTTGGAATGATTAAATTTATTATTTAAATATAAAATCTTGATTTTATATGAGTTATAATTCCAAACTATGTAAGTTAAATATTTGCTTGAAATGTTGATTTGGTCAAAACAGTCAAACTGTGACTTTTAACTTAAAATTTTAAAAGTTTGAAATTTATTTTTTTTCCTTTATTATGAAAGTACATAAAATTCTAAGAACACAACTTTTCGTTTCGTTGAAATTGGATGTAAATTGTGAAAGTTATACCCTTTACAATATTGTGCATATATAGGGTTATTTAACAATGACTATTTTAAATTGAATAAATTACTTCTTCTTTGTTATATTTTATTTTAATATGTAATAATATGTTTTATTATGTATACTTTTACTTTTAAATATTTTTAAATGATAATAGAATTTTTCCAAAATTTACTGTATTTATTTCCTATTTTTAAAGGCTGTTTTATAATTTTCTGCTATTTTCTTCATATAAATTTTACTTAATTAATTTTTATTTATTTATTTTGTGAATGCATTTTTTTTATTTGTTATTAATATTTTTACAAGTCCATGAAGATTTTCTAAAGTTCATTTGAAATTATTTCTAATTTTTAAAGCCTAGTGTGCAATTTTAAGCCATTTTCTTAATTTAATTATATATAATTAAAATTTATTGATTTATTTTATACATTCACTTTTATTGCTGTGTTTTACTTTATTTTATTCATTTTACATGTATTTATATTTAAGAATTTTTTCCAAAGTGTATTTAAGTAATTTCTAATTCCTAAGTCTAGTTTTCATTTTCTGTGCCATTTTTCTTATTTTAAACATATCTAATTAATAATTAATTATTAATATTTTGTTTATCTGTTATATTTTCGAATTCTAACTGAAATTTATAAGTGTTTTCAGTTATTTAAGATGTATATGAATATATATAGGAAGTTTAAAAGGTTTGAAAGCAAAGAAACGTAAAACCGTTTTAACGTTTCTTCTTCCGTTTCTTTTCCAATTAATAGATTTAATTTCCTTTGACCGTTCCTTTCTTTATTGTAGTTGTGCATTTCTTACCTCATTTTCACGTGAAAACATTCCTCTCCACTTCGTTTTTCACGGCTAGAAAGGTTTGGTAATGGCTCCTCTTTTCCTCTTCTTTTTGCTCTTCTTTTTCCATTGTTTTCTTATATTTTGCCTTGTTTTCTCATGTGTATTGCTTGGCCTCTCCTCCATAGCCACGGCCACCACCCTCCTACATCTCTTCCCAGCCATCACCACCATCTACCCCATTAGATCTGACCATGGCCGAACCCCTTTTGATTGTCAAACCCCTCAAACTACAACCTAGATGCCTAGATCCATGCTTATTTGACCTCTACATGCTCATCCACTTCAACCACCACCCAAACCACCACCATAGCCGCCACTACTCCCCAGACCTGACCACAACACACCCCTCATCACCTCTGTCCAGTCATGACACATCACATGCTGAGCCCAATCACCAAGGCTGAGCCCTTGTTTTGACCAAAAACCACTTAATTGCCTTCAAAACCACATCACCTCCTCATGTACAAACTCCACCTTGTCTTGCCTTGAACTCGAGCTATGTTATCCCAAACCTGACCCAAAACTTGACCACATCTGAACCACATCAGACCCCAAAGCCATACCAAACAATAGAGAAGGCAAAGCAAAAGACTGCGTAGCCGTATCTCCTTTTATTTCAATGTTATTGCATTTTAAAGTCGTATTGAATTTTGTTGTTTTGATTGTTTGTTTTGGGTTGTACACAAGAGTTGTAGATTGGATTCATTCTCCACTCATGTCCGTAGTCTTGTCATCGTGCTTGTCGTGCTTTTGGAATCGCACTTGTGTTAGTTGTTTTGGTCTACAACTTGAAAAAAAAGTGAGTCTTTCTCACTCTGACATTTATACTTATGAAAAGTGAATTGATGACAAGTGTTTAGTAATAAAAAATGTTTATGCAAGTTAATGATGATCATATGATATGCTATTCCATGTTATCACCATATTATTACCATGTTAAAACTGTTAATTTTCACCTGACATCTGATATATGACTGTATATTGTGATATTGACATTGTTTATATTATTTCTGTATATGATCACACTGCAAGTTCCCTGTTAGAAAAAAAATGTTATGGGCTGAAAGGATAGGCCTGAATGGTTTTAAATGTTTCATTTTGACTTGGGATTACGGGTTTGAAATGATAAAACCCGGATTTTCTTTGTAAATTATGGGTTGAAATGATATATTACCCATATCACTTTACCTAGCGTAGAAATTTTTATACAGGCCCGTAGTTAAAATATGTTTTTCTAAAATTTTAAATATTTTAGAAATTTAATTATTATAGTATTTTGATTTTAAATTTAATAAAAAAAAGGTTTTTTGTAAATTATTATTGATTTTCTGAATAATTGCAGGTGAAATGAATTAATGAAAAAGTTAGAAATTTTGAACGTGAGTTATTTTGGAAATTTTGATTTAATTATAATTGGAAATTTAATTGAATATGAAATTATGATAAATTTATGATAATTTGAATTTAAATGAATTTAAAGTGATTTTTATATCATATTAATGATTTTAATAAAGGTGAAATGTGAAATGAATGAATATTGTAAGTTGAAATTTTGAAATATAACTAAAACTGGAAATTTATGAAATTGACGTAAAGGTGAACTTTTAGTTAAGTAAATAAAAATAAAAATAAAACTAAGTTATATTTGATAATTTGAACTTAAGTGTTAAGTTGAAATTTAATGTAATGGATTTTAAAAAATTCAACATTGCATTTTAATAAGTGAATTATTATTAAATCTTGATTTTTGAATGGAAATTTAACTTTATAAAATCATGAACTTGAGGAAAATTAAATGATGTTATAAATGTGAAAATGTATGATTTTATAAGTTAAAAATGTTTTTAATAAAAATATAATTGGTTGAGAAATTTTATTGAATATTTGAAGTTAATTGACTGCATTTTTTGAAATGCTATTAATTACAATGTAAATGATATTGCAGCATTTGAAAATGCTGTAGTTGATGACAATGAACTAAAAAGCTAAATTGAATTAAAAGCTACTATAGCAATTTTTGTAAGTGCTATAAATTGTTGAATTTAACTAAGTTTATTCGAAATTTAAGTAAACCCTATTACAACATTTTAAAATGTTGTCTTTTGTTAAATTGAACTGTTTTGAATGTATTTTTCCGTAGCTTTTTCTAAATGCCACGAAAAGTGAATTTTCACTACTTTGATAAACTTAAGTGAATAAATGAACTTTGGAAGTCGAAAATTTTGGAAATTTAATAATTTAATTATTAAACATAATAACTTCATTTTTATGATTAAAAATGATTTTTGGAATATATACTGTTTTGAAATATGGATTGAAATGATATTTTAAATTGAATAAAATGAATAATGATTTGAAATGAATGTGGTTTCAAAAAGATATGATATTTTGATATATTAAATGATTGAAATGTGGTTTTGAAAACATATGATATTTTGATATATTGAAATGGTTTGAAAATGGAGTTTTGAAAGATATGATATTTTGATATTAAAATGATTTGAAAAGAAGATCCGAAAGATATGATATTTTGGAATGATTTAATCTTTATTTTTGATAAAGATTTGGTTTGAAATAATATTTTATTTTGAAGTATAAATATTGTTTTAAAAGGTTATAACTACGGGTTATAATAACGATTGGTTGTTAAAGAGACCGGGATCGGATATTGTCTTATAGCCGGCCAATACCGAAAACCACTTTAACAACTATGTACGTGGTGGAGATTCCATAATGAAGTAGAATGGTGGCGACGTTCTCGAGGTATATTACGTGGACCCAACTCCCGTGAGTTGGCATATATTACTAAAACAGGAGCTATACCGGGCTACACAAAGGGTCGCACCCTTTCATCGAGCATGCTCTATCGGAAACCATTCTATTACTGTTGTGATTCGACTCGGTGGCGCCACTTTGATTCGGGGGTATTGTTCGAGGCGGGCGGAAGCTGCTGGCTTGCCGTCACCACCGGTCCGGGAGTGCAAACGGTGTATCCACCCTGGCATTGTCTCGCGTGCCGTGTCATATCCTTATATCGAGCCCACTACGATTTTGGTTTTAAAGATCCGACCGCGTTAAGGTTCACCGTCCCCTTAACGCTATTTTCTATATGATTATACTTTACTGATTAGACACTACCGTATATAGCGTATATTAATACATAGTAAATAGTTTAACGGATCCTTAGAGGATGGGCGGTCCCAAGCATCCTTTAAGTTACTGATGCATTTTGTTACTGTTCACTTGAGTTGATTTACAGTTTATAAGTATTTATGTCCTGACTCGAGGGTTGTGTTTTGCTTTACGCTCGGGTCAGATTGATTGAGTTAGCATTCAAGATTCACCTTCGGCGTTGGAGCTTTCCTTGAAGATCCAGCCATCTATTTTGTTTCAGTATCTAGTGGTTCGGTGATGTATCTGATTTTACCTAATGGATCCTATTACTCTTCTGTTGTATCTTATTTAACTCTGATGTATCTCATATTTATATAGTAGCTTCATGAACTACTATCTCTTTTTCTTCCGCTGCATTTTTATATACTCTGTGTCTGTTATCTGTGATTTTTATTTACTGTATATTCTGAGGTTTGCCAAAATTTTATTTACAACACGGCATTTTGAGCAATTCAATTCCGGCATGAGTGTCTGCCTATGCACTTATAATGGATGCGAATGGTTGAAAATACCTGGTTGTTACATTTAATAATTTCAAATTCAATTTAATTTAAATCTGGAGGTATATGTATACATGAATATAGGCAGAAACATTTACAGTAGATATATTTTGTTTTGAATATCTGTTTAGTCTAAAATATGTGTATAAAGGTTGAAAAACAGAAATTTTAAAAAGGGTTGAAAAGTTTATTTGAAAATTTTGATTTTTAAAATCAATATTTTTTTTAAATGCTGTTTTTGGAAGAGAAATAAAATAAAATAAATACACATGCATACGTCTAGATTTGCCAGCTTATGTTAAAAATAAAAAGTATGTTTAAGGTGATTTATTTATATAATTAATCATTTAGTCACTTAAAAATAACTTGTTTAAAGGAAAATAGTTTAAATCCAATTATTAGTAAATAAAATTATTAAATAATAATGGATTATTCGAGTTAATTCACATATTAATGATTGTATAAAATTGTTTATACAAGGTCAAAATCTAAAAGGAATGAAGCTGAAAATGGAAATGGATTGCAAAATAAAAAGTAAAGGTGAGATCTTCTCACTCAAACTTATAATAATTCAAAATTTCGGTTGTTGATTGATTGTTGAATTGTGATAGATAAATATAAAATTTTTGACTGCGTGCTTAGATGATTAATTTATTAGTTTAGACCCTATGTGCCGCATAATAGTGGGTGATTTTGTATTTAAATCAATATACCGTGATATTCCACCTCGAAGTGGAATTAGTATTATATATGTATATTTGGAGTGATTGATTTCCCGCATCATATAGCGGATGAGGCCCCATGCGCCGCATAATAGCGGATGATATTTTATAAATCCCATATACCGCAATATTCCACCTCGAAGTGGAATGGGTATTTAATTGTTGTGCTAACGTCTGTGGATGTAGGGAAAACAGGTTGGAGGAATCCAACTAGATTCCTCAAATATTTGAATTTAAAATCTATGTGTGATTGTATTGTGATTGAAATGGTTGAAGGCTAAAAATTTAGCCGAATATATTTTTGGTAACGTAAGATACCAGAAATAAATAAAATTGGATTTTTAAAATTAAGTAGAAAATCGATAGTGAAATCCTATTGAATAAATTCAAAAAAAAGTGGGAAAGGATTTAATAAAGGAATTCTTAGTAATATTGTTTAAAGTTGAAGAATTTATTTAAAATTCGATTTTTGAATAGTTTGTAAGACGTATAGGAATTTATTTTTAAAGGCAATAAATTTGTAAATCAAATAAAATTTTATTTGGTGTTTTAAAATAAATCTTTGGGAAATCAATTTGGAATTCGATTTGGTGTTTAAAATGAAATTTGAAATCAAATTCGAAATTGATTTAGTGTTTGTAAATAATTTTTGAAATCAGTGGATATTTGGGAATTTAAATTCACAAGAGGAATTTATTAAAAGGAAAGAGAAATTTGTCTTAAAAAACATTGTTTTATCTTTAAAAGCGTGGAAAGTAATTTACGAATTTGAAACATAAATTTGAAATAAATCCAGAAAGATTTATAAATTGATTTGAAATGATCCATTTTAAAAAGGAAGGTGTATTTTCCCTAATTTGAAATTTGTTTTCAAATGGTTGAAGTGTTAAAATGTATATCTTATGAAAATATTTTGAAAATTAATAGTTGGGGAAAAATTATTTGAAAATCCAGTGATTTTTGTGAATGTTGATTGATAGTTAAATAACCGACTATCAATATTTGCCTTTAAATGACATTTGAATTTCGATGCGACCGGGGGTCGGTTCCAAACGGTTATCCGAAAACCACATCAAACCTTTGTGATTGTGATGGATCTTTTATATAAAAGATTAAAGTTGAAATTTGTTGTGTTTGTTGAATCTGATTGAACACTTTTTTGTTTTAAAAAAATAATCGCTCATTATTCGAATTAGCCGGGAAAGGACTTTGTGTCATATAACCCATTCCGAAGAGTGGTTCGAAGAAATTAATAGCATTTGAAGATGGTGGTGAAGACCGTGTGTCTTCGAAAACAATAGGATAATCTATCGAATGTCTTTGCACCAAATTGCTCTGGTATAGAGATCTGCACATGTGATGGGGAGTCCGATCAGAATTGTGGATACCAGGATTTGCAAAGGCTTCTTCCTTTATTGGACAAGGTGCCTTCGGTTTTGTTCAAACCCGGAACAGACTTTATGGTTGTATGTCTAACACTACATTTTGAGATATAAAACAGGTTTCTTTCAAATACATATCTGTTGGTGGCGGAGGACTTATTCTCTTAGCTTAACACCATTCTCTGAGACGTACGAGCTCAGAGGTTATGTAGTTGAAGGTTATCAGCGATATACTCCCAATTTGGTAGTGTGGCATGCTAAGTGTTGCTGTGTGTTGATGATCATTTGTGATCAAAGCATGGCTTTCGTGTAAAGCATAGCTTTGTGGACGACACCTCATCGGACCTCACACCCCGGAAATGGTCGAAATAGAAAAGATGCGGCAAGGTTATGAGGGCGCACCCTTTAGGGTATGTCATTTCCTTCTGGAAAAAGGTGGTATCATGGTATGGAGCCCAGATACTTAACCTATGCGGTTGCTGCAATCACATTTACTATGTGGTTATTGCTTTGTGGTTGAGGATCCTCGGATAATGGTCGCAAACGACCAGGAGATGGCATACTCGAGTAGTAGTTACCTAGTTACAGTGGTAAACCGACCTTGTGTTGGCAGAGATCCAGGTAGGTTCTCGAGACGTCCCCCTAGAGGCGTACCCATGTGGCAGTAAGAAGTTCCTTAACCAGACCATTTGTTGGAAATCTGAAGAAACAATACGTGCCCTGTACGGTTTTAGTTGTATAACCTGCCATGGAATGTGGCGGTAACATGCTATTGAACATGGTAGCTATAGTAGGCATACAGTAATGGTTATATGCTGGTTAAGATTAATATTATACTTTCAAAATGTTTTCCACACTATGCACTAATGATAATATAAAAAAAAGAATTTTGCATATCAATCATGTTTGACTATCATAAGGAGAAATCTCCTCCAATTCTGTGTTTGCATTGTGTGTATGGCGGGAGGCCTTATGGTAGTTTCAATTTCCAAAAGCATAGCGGATTTCCTTTTATTTTCTTTGTGAAAATAGCTGTTTTTAAGATCTCACACCAGTCCCATGACTGACATGGAGTTTATTATTCCCTTTCTAAACTCTGGGTGCCCACAATTTTCCACACGAGCAGCCTAGAGTTAGGTTATCAGTTATTCGGCAGCGAAGTCAAGAAGTTGCTATGGAGATCAGGAGACAAGATGGATGGCGAGACATACCACTCATACTATGTAGTGTCCGTTGCGTCTTGGTTAGTGCATGTCAAATTTTATTGTGCATAAGTTACTATAGCTGCCAGTGTCTGTATTGTGTCGTTTTAAACTCTGATAATGTGATGTATATGTATAAATTGATATAGTGCTTTTGTTTTAAAGATATTCATTTATCTATTACATGTTGTTCTGCTGCGAATAGTGAGATTCTGTTATTGTTTCTGTTTCTTCTTCTATCTTCTTCTTCTTTAAACCCTAATTGTTCGGTTTTCCGACATTCGACTGTTCGGCATTCGATACAGTGGATGTATTGATGTCAACTTTCGGACGTCGAAAAATCGGGTCGTTACATTGTGGTATCGAAGCATTTGGTTAAGCGACAGCCTTGGCTCTATTGGGTGTTACTCATTAGAGATAGAGTGTGACGACCCGGGATTTTTGAATACTTGAAATAGGAATATTTAATTGATTTTAAATATTTTGGAGTTAATTTTAAACTCGAATTTCAAATATTCAATATTCATTGGGTAATTCAATTATTTAATTTAATAATTTGAAATTGGGTAAATTATCGAATCTTGATTTTTAAGCCAATTAAAAATAATTTGTAGGCTTGTAAAATTATTATTAATAACACTGAAGATAATAAAAGTGTTAAAATTGAATTTTACACTGAATTGTTTTGTTTTGAAATTTAATATCGTTTAAATTGAATTTAAAAATAGCCTTCCGAGGCACAGTCTCGGAATTCGACAAAACCAGTTCCATTGGATCCGTAATATTGTTTTATTTTCGGGTTCCAAATTTCATAGTGTTCGGGGTTATTGTGAACGTACGATAGGAGAACGCGTGCGGTTTATAACGGAAATTAATTAATTAATTTAGATGTTTGGTTTATATTAATTAAATATGTAAAATCAAAATCAAATCAGGCTATAACGTCAGCACACATTCTATCAAATCGTGTTCCCTTCTCTAAGCAACAGGCCGATAAAATAATCTCAGGAAAAAAAAATCAAAATTTAAATATGGTCGAACTCAGTTAGAAAATGGAAATCGCGATCTATTCCTTCCCTGAGATTGAATCGCCATGCCTTCTAGTTAAACGAATCGCGTCTACCCCCCTCTTTCTTTCAAACGAGGTCATCCCCTTCCCAGTGAATTTAGCAGACCTAATGGACATCGCTCCTTCCTCTTTTTCTAAGAAAAAAAAAATATTACGAATTCGTATTCGATCTCTACTCAAAATCGAAAGCTTGTTGTCAATCCTTCCAGTAATCGCGACCTCGATCTGGGTAGGATAGGGTCGTGGGTCGAGGGGGGTTCGAAGGATGTTGTTGTGGGTTTTGCGTGTGAGCACGCCGAAGTGAGAGGAGCGATCGATTGGGACCGCGATATCAGGTGGTGGGTCGTGCGATTATGGAGATGTGTGCTTCGCGATATGATGGGCTCGGCGAATCGTAGCAGAGTGCGTTCGTGTTTACGGCATGGAAGCGGCGGCGCGACTGTGGAGGTGGGGGAATCTCGAGCATCGGAAGGTGGTTCGAGCAGTGATTGGAGATGGACTGTTGGGTGAAGCAGGGTGATGGCTGCGAACTCCTTCGAGGCAGTGGGTAGGGTTCGACGTAGTCGACTGCAAGATGAGGGGAAAAAAAACCCATGGGTGCTACTCGTCGCCGCTAGTAGAGATGTTCTGCAGACTGTTAGGTAAATTCTTGTTTTAATCAAATAAAACATTTATAAATTAGGAAAGAAAATAATGCAGATGGATTGTAGTAAAAAAATAGGCGGTTCTGTTTAATTTACTTAGTTGATATATAAGGTTCAACTTATATAAGGATGCAACACAAATATATGTTATAAGTTCTGTTTGTATAAATAAAACCTGAAATGCATATAGACGAGGTTTGGAAATATAGAAAATTTGAAATTGAGGAAATTCATATAAAACTTGCTTTTGAAATCTATAAATGGGTTTAAAAATAATTTATTAGTTAATTCGATTAAATTTATCAAACGGGAATTTAATTATTCGATTTGATTCGAATATTAATAAATTTATCTAATGTTATTCAAGGTCCAAATTGTGGAGAATCAAGCCGGATTGGAAATAATTTGCATGCAAAGTTAAAAGGTGAGTTAATCTCACTCAGTTAAATTTTAATTTTAATTTAATTGGTTAAATTAAAATATTCTGTGAATGATCGGATTGTTTTGATATGGATAGTATATATAGTAGTATATATACCAATATATATATATATTGGAATATGTATATATTGGAGTTGTTGATTTCCCGCACTTTATAGCGGATGAGACCCTATGCGCCGCATAATAACGGATAATAATATTTAATCCCATATGCTGCGATATTCCACCTCGAAGTGGAATTGGTATTGTGCTAACATCTGTGGATGCAGGGAAACAGGTTGGAGGGATCCAACTGGATTCCTCAAATTTATTTAGATTATTTAATATTCTGTGTGATGAATATTTGATATCCTGTGAAAATTTTATGGATAATTGGAATATTGGATAGTATGGTTGGATTGATTAACTCAGTATAAT
This sequence comes from Allium cepa, assembly GCA_030765085.1. Taxonomy (NCBI): domain Eukaryota; kingdom Viridiplantae; phylum Streptophyta; class Magnoliopsida; order Asparagales; family Amaryllidaceae; genus Allium; species Allium cepa. The sequence goes on from CM060942.1 coordinate 456,339,620, forward strand.
GGGTTACCAAAATCTATAGAATTGGATTTTTGAAAGGTAATAAAAGAGTAAAATTTTGAGTAAATAATTTTAGTGAATTGGAATAAGTTAATAACGAAGTGAAAATAAAATAAATAAAGTAATTTATAAAATCTAACAAATATGGAATATGAGGAATTGAATTAACAGGGGAATAATAAATTTTGGAACTAAGGTGAATAAAAGTCATTACTTTAAATTTAAGGATTAAATTAAAGGTAAATAAGGAAATTGAGAAATCTGAAAATTTGTATTTTTCAGTTTAAAGATTTTAAAAACATAATTTTGAAATTAAATCTAAAGTTAATGAATTTTGAAATAAATGGAGTAAGAAAATTTATTTCATGGTAAAGTAAATAGAAATCAATTGTAAAATTGATTTAAGTGTCGAAATTGAAATTTAAAGTGTAGAGAGACTTTGAGACTTTGTGAACTGGGTTTATAAAGTGAAATAAATTATCGGTGGATATTTTAAATTATAAATTATAAATTCAAGATAAGAATTTATTAAAGGAATGAGAAATTGTTTAAAAATAAATGGAGATTTATTTTAAGAAATGGGAAAGAGAAGAGTACTTCCCTGGATGGCCAAGTAGGGTTTTCAAAGAGGTTTTAAAAGTAAATCAAAGGTTTTAATATTGTTTTAAAAAGCATGTTTGGAAAGTTTATTATTTCTAAATGTAAATTTTTAAAGTAAGTATATTTTTCCGAATCTATTATTGTAATAACTATATTAAGTAACTTAGTATTGTGTTTTAAAGAGAAAGTTTAGTTTATATTTTATAGAATGTTGTATGTAGAATATTCTTGAAGTATATATATTTTAATAGGATATTTAAAATAGTTTTAATTTTAATGTTATAAGTATATTTTATAAAAAGTGCTTTTAAATTATTTAAATCTAAAGTATTTTGTACTTGGTGTTCCAGTGGAAATAATTTATTGGGAATGTACTCTGTGAAAGGAAAATTGGTTTTTTGAAACTATTTCCAAAGGGGTTGGAATTGGAAATTTATCTTGTAAAGATATTTTGGGATTAATAAATAATTTGGGAAAATTATTTATTTGGTTGATGGTTGTTTGTGAATACAAATTGATAGTTAAATCACTGACTATCAATATTGGCCAAATGCGCTAATCGTTTCGAAGAGACCGGGATCGAGATTTATTTCTCGAAAACCACTTCGATCCGGTTTGTACGTTTCGTGCGAAAAACGTGTTCGGAGTCGAAGTTGAAGCAGTGAAGTGCAAGGGCTAGTCGCTACTAATCGTGAGGATATTTCCAAAATGGATGTAGTAGGAATAGTGCCTTCGGTTCCGTTCGAACCCGGGACGGACTTGTATGGATGAATGCTTGCGAAACATCGTCAGGCGGACGATGGGCATTCTAAGGAATATTGTTCTTAAAGGTAACGTTTAGCCTCAAGCCTCATCAAATGGGAATGGCTGAAAATCAGGGGATATGCAGCAAGGCTTCGTGGGTAGCCCCCACTGGAGGGTGAGGTCATCCCTGTCTAGATGTCCCTTTATTTCGGCTGTGTGGGCGGTTGCTGATCCCAACCGCGGGGTGATCTTGCTCGGGACCGTCCAGTAAGGGATGGTTCCGGTCTTATGTTGCAGGGGAGTTAGGGTGGCTCCTCGGTACGCTGATCTAGACCAGGTACTGTAACAGGTGGTACCCCAGTGCCTAGCCATTAGTTGGAATCCATTTTCCCTACGCGCCCGTACGGTTTTGATTGTGCCCAACTATTGCTGAAACGTGAGATGCAAGCATTTCAGCTAGATTCTATTTTATTTTCTATAGACACTATTATAATATCAGAGGACTTTAATAAAAATGTTTTGGCTATCGTAAGGTAAAAACCCGACATGTTTATTTGTGGCGTGGTCTTACGAGATGCTTTTGTTTCAAAGGATTTTTGAAACTTTAATAATCAATTGGGTGTGATTTTCTCACGCTGGTATTCCAGACTGACTCGGGTGTTATTTAACTGTAATGCTCGGGTCAGACCGAGTATTATAGGATACAGGATTGATGCTGTGGAGCTCAGGAGACGAGCTGGATGACGATACGTATTTACGTACTTGTTTATGTATATATTCCGCTGTGTTGAGATGATGTTGTATCCATTTGTATGTTGTTGATGTTGAGCTGTGATAGATGTGCTCTGATGATGTAATATATAACAGATATAGTTTTGATTTTTGTAAAGATCTGTTATTATATATTATATTTTGTTCCGCTGCGATGGTTAGATTCTGTGATGTTTTCTGTTTTCTCTTCTTCTACCTCCTTCTTTTCATTTAAATGGTCCGATTTTTCTGGCACGAAAAATCGCGGCCGTTACAGTGGTATCAGAGCTTAGGTTGGAGATAACCTTGGCTCTGGTGGGAATTACTCATTAAATAGAGTCCAGAGTACTCTAGAATGAGCTTGAGCGTATTAATAGATATGAGCGCGTATTTGTTAGTGAATAAAAAATTTGTTTTATATTGTGTTGATTTATCGGTTGAGTGTTTATGAACTCTGGTCGATATGTGGGACGCCACATCATCGATAGGAATTTCTAAACTCTTAAACAAGGTAAACCGACATAATATTGTTTTAAATAGGGTAAATGAAATAATTTTACCCAAATTATTTTTGTGTATAAAGAAAATAATTTTTCTTAAATCATTATGGTATATATGGATGCTTGGTTGATAGAAAGTGATAATATTTAATTATTATCATTATGGAATGAGAATTGAATAAGAAATTGAATTAATAACATCTAATAAATGAAATTTGTAAATGTGATTCATAATTGAATAAGGGATTGAAATCAAAATTAAGAAATTAAGAAACAAATTCATATACAAGTAAAATTGGTAAATATAAGTTATAGATGTAAATTATAGTGTGATTGATGATTAAAATAAGATGAAATTCCAAAGTTAAGTTTGAATATAAATTTAAAGAATTTGGAATTTGGAAAACAAATGGGAAATTTAAATTTCCTTTGAATTTGGAAATGTTTCTGAGAATTCCAAAGAAATATTTGAAAATGAATAGGGATGGATTTCAAATATGAAAATCTGGGAAAGGTTTAAATTCCTTGGATTTGGGAACGGTTTTCAAAGGGTTTTGGGAGGAATAATAATGGTATTATTTCAAAGAATATTTTTAAATTGGAGTTGAATACGGAGAGATTTGGGATTTAAAAATATTTGTAATGTTTTAAAGAGATAGAAGCATCTAATTTTCTTTTGGTCGCTGGAAAATAACTTCGGTGATGGCTGCAGCATCATCGGTGTTCATTTTCGAGTTTCTAGAAGAGAAATTACTACCTGGATGTTTTGGGCTGGTGTTGTTTGCAAACTGGGTTTGGTTTTGAAAATTTAAAAAGGGAAATTGAATTTGCCAAGGGTTTTGGATGCAGTAGATTTCAAAAGTGATTTTGAAAATTTTGGGAAATTGTTTAACTCTGGAATCTTGTTTAAATGTTAATGGAATAATAAAGATATACTTGGCTAAATAAAATGTATAATTCTAAGTAAAAGGTAAAATGCCAAGTTAAAAGTAAAATGTAAATGAGATTGATTGTAAATAAATGAGATATGAATATAAATAAGTGTGACGTATAAAAATTGGGAAGTAAGATAAATAAGCCAAATGAAATTGTTTGAAATGGTAATGAAAATTCAAACTTAACTTATTAAATAAATAGGTTGAACTCCAGTAAAATAGATAAAGAGATTCTGAAATAAAATTGTTGTATTCGAAATGAATAAAATCCTAAACCTAGATTATAAAATAAAATGAACTCCAATAAGATAATAAAGGTGAGTTGGATATAAAATCAAATATTGGATATAAACTTCGAAAATAAACTAGTTTGAAAATAAATTAGTAAATGAAATATGGAAAAGGGAACTTAAAATTGGCTAAAATGGAAATTGAATTGGTTAATTAAAAAAATTGGATTGTGAATAAATATTAGAATTTGGAAGTGAAGTTTGAGTTATAAATAGAAATTCAACTTGAAATTACAAGTGAATTAAATTTGAATTGGAGTTGAATGAAATTGAATTAACATAAAAATAACTTGTATTGCAAATAAAAATCCAAGTAGAGATAAATTGGAAATGGCCTCGATATAAGATAAAAGGAATTCAGAAATAAATTATTGAATGTGAATTAGAATTCATATTGATTCAATGAAATATACCAATTTAATTTAAATGAATGGAACTGGCAATGAACCCTAGTTTAACAAAATGGAGTTGAAATAGTGATGGTTGATTTGTAAATAAAATTCAAGTGAATAAAAATAAAATTTGAAATGGTTGCAAATGAATTAAAATGGAAGAATTGACTATAAATTGAGCTGAAATAAATTGAGTTAATATAGGTAATAAAATTGATTTTTGGAATCAATTGAAATAAACATGTGTTCGTTTGGATTAAAATGAATTGAATGTTGGAAATAAAGTGTAAACCATTTGAATGGAACGGAATAAGAATGTATTGAGTAAGATGGTGTGTAAATGGATTGAAGTCATGTAAATTCAAGTTGAAACTTTATAAATTCACTTATGGGAAGTGTTAGTGCATATTGTTTATGTTATGCATGTGGTTAGCTATTGAAATGATATAAACTTTGTATATTTGTCACTTACCTGTTTAAGTTGAGTTAGTACAGGTGTTTGGAAGCCGTGTGGATGGATTTGATTGCGCAATTTGCTAAAATAATAGCCGCTTGCTTAAAATGCTTAAATAAGGTACGCTTACGCAGAAATTCAAAAAAAAAACAAATAGGAAATATGAACTGTATATATTGTTATATATTGTGATTTCCGGCCTGAGGCCGATGTATATATGTTTTTGTGCATCCTGCGATATCGCAGAAGTCCCTCCGCACAAAGGAGACTCTGCCAAAAATTTCCGTAAATTTTGAGAGTTAGAAAATTTTTGGAAATTTTCACTAAAGGTAAATGATTTAATTTGTTAAGCAAATAAAATTGAAATTGGATAATGGAGTCTATTTGAAATGTGAATGTAAAGTAAGTGCAATTGAAGGAACTAAAGAAAGTGATGTTGAAAATAAACGGTTAATTGAAATTTAAATTAATTAGTAAGTGCAACTAATTCAATATTCAAAATGAAAGCTAAATAGAAATCAAATGGAATTGTAAGGGCAAAAGTGATTAAAATTGAATGTGAACTTCAATAGTAAAATGAAAATAAATATAGTAAGTATGAAAAATATTTGAATTGAACTTAAGAAATCAAATTCTTAAGTAAATTTGGAATTGAGAAAATTATTCCGGGTGAATAATTGAATGGGAACTAAACCGATAGTTGAGAATGTGAATAAAAGAAAATTGGTATAGCTTAAAACAAATTGGGCTAATTACGTAAGGTGTACGTATATTATTTATTCGCGTAGCTATATTGATCCAGAATTCGAGCATAGAATTTCGAGATAGTTATATCGATCCGAATTAGGATTTTTCACTCGATTTTCGACGGCGAACCTGGATATGGATTGTTGATTGATTCTGGAAATTCTCTATCATAGTTATGACTATGCAAGGAGAATGACGGTTTCTGATCAAGAAACCAGATCTGAGTCCGCACTAGGAGGTCGGGTGGACAATACTAGTTCGGAAATGAAATTGTGTGATCGAGTAAGCGATCGATTTGATATTGCGTACGAATAATATGTGTGCATCGTACGGGCTTAAATAAAGCAAATATTGAAACTTGTGTAAAAGAAATGCAAATGTTTTGAATGTTGTGATTGGATATTATTGCTTAGTTGGATCCACAGGTGTATAAAAGCAATGGATAAATAAAGATTTTGGATTTTAGAAGATTAAAATTAATGGCCCGACAAAAAGGTATGTATTTGAATTTCTATATGAAATTTGATTGGGTTTTTGGATTGAGCCACTTGGCTTTTGTTTTCTTTTTGGATTTGGGAGGCCGTAGAGCCATTTTTGTAGTAGTACCGAACTAGCCGCGCAAAGGAGACGCTGGCGAAATTTTTCGAAAATTTAGAGAGTTAGAAAATTTTGAGAAAATTTTGATAATTTAAAATTTGAATTCAAATTTAAGATTTGAATTGATAAGTAAGTATGTAATATGGTTTAAGGGTTATGGATAAGTTCAAAGGCTAGGATAGAGTTAGTGTCTTTGATAAAAAGTTTGTTTTGGCAAGTTGTTAAAAATTGTTTGGTTTGAGGAAATAGTTAATGGGTTATGAATCATTCTTCCTAATTAGTAATTTTGGGGACGAAATTCTTTTAACGGGGGAGGAATGTGACGACCCGGGATTTTTGAATACTTGAAATAGGAATATTTAATTGATTTTAAATATTTTGGAGTTAATTTTAAACTCGAATTTCAAATATTCAATATTCATTGGGTAATTCAATTATTTAATTTAATAATTTGAAATTGGGTAAATTATCGAATCTTGATTTTTAAGCCAATTAAAAATAATTTGTAGGCTTGTAAAATTATTATTAATAACACTGAAGATAATAAAAGTGTTAAAATTGAATTTTACACTGAATTGTTTTGTTTTGAAATTTAATATCGTTTAAATTGAATTTAAAAATAGCCTTCCGAGGCACAGTCTCGGAATTCGACAAAACCAGTTCCATTGGATCCGTAATATTATTTTATTTTCGGGTTCCAAATTCCATAGTGTTCGGGGTTATTGTGAACGTACGATAGGAGAACGCGTGCGGTTTATAACGGAAATTAATTAATTAATTTAGATGTTTGGTTTATATTAATTAAATATGTAAAATCAAAATCAAATCAGGCTATAACGTCAGCACACATTCTATCAAATCGTGTTCCCTTCTCTAAGCAACAGGCCGATAAAATAATCTCAGAAAAAAAAAATCAAAATTTAAATATGGCCGAACTCAGTTAGAAAATGGAAATCGCGATCTATTCCTTCCCTGAGATTGAATCGCCATGCCTTCTAGTTAAACGAATCGCGTCTACCCCCCTCTTTCTTTCAAACGAGGTCATCCCCTTCCCAGTGAATTTAGCAGACCTAATGGACATCGCTCCTTCCTCTTTTTCTAAGAAAAAAAAAATATATTACGAATTCGTATTCGATCTCTACTCAAAATCGAAAGCTTGTTGTCAATCCTTCCAGTAATCGCGACCTCGATCTGGGTAGGATAGGGTCGTGGGTCGAGGGGGGTTCGAAGGATGTGGCTGTGGGTTTTGCGTGTGAGCACGCCGAAGTGAGAGGAGCGATCGATTGGGACCGCGATATCAGGTGGTGGGTCGTGCGATTATGGAGATGTGTGCTTCGCGATATGATGGGCTCGGCGAATCGTAGCAGAGTGCATTCGTGTTTACGGCATGGAAGCGGCGGCGCGACTGTGGAGGTGGGGGAATCTCGAGCATCGGAAGGTGGTTCGAGCAGTGATTGGAGATGGACTGTTGGGTGAAGCAGGGTGATGGCTGCGAACTCCTTCGAGGCAGTGGGTAGGGTTCGACGTAGTCGACTGCAAGATGAGGGGAAAAAAACCCCTTGGGTGCTACTCGTCGCCGCTAGTAGAGATGTTCTGCAGACTGTTAGGTAAATTCTTGTTTTAATCAAATAAAACATTTATAAATTAGGAAAGAAAATAATGCAGATGGATTGTAGTAAAAAAATAAGCGGTTCTGTTTAATTTACTTAGTTGATATATAAGGTTCAACTTATATAAGGATGCAACACAAATATATGTTATAAGTTCTGTTTGTATAAATAAAACCTGAAATGCATATAGACGAGGTTTGGAAATATAGAAAATTTGAAATTGAGGAAATTCATATAAAACTTGCATTTGAAATCTATAAATGGGTTTAAAAATAATTTATTAGTTAATTCGATTAAATTTATCAAACGGGAATTTAATTATTCGATTTGATTCGAATATTAATAAATTTATCTAATGTTATTCAAGGTCCAAATTATGGAGAATCAAGCCGGATTGGAAATAATTTGCATGCAAAGTTAAAAGGTGAGTTAATCTCACTCAGTTAAATTTTAATTTTAATTTAATTGGTTAAATTAAAATATTCTGTGAATGATCGGATTGATTTGATATGGATAGTATATATAGTAGTATATATACCAATATATATATTGGAATATGTATATATTGGAGTTGTTGATTTCCCGCACTTTATAGCGGATGAGACCCTATGCGCCGCATAATAGCGGATAATAATATTTAATCCCATATACTGCGATATTCCACCTCGAAGTGGAATTGGTATTGTGCTAACGTCTGTGGATGCAGGGAAACAGGTTGGAGGGATCCAACTGGATTCCTCAAATTTATTTAGATTATTTAATATTCTGTGTGATGAATATTTGATATCCTGTGAAAATTTTATGGATAATTGGAATATTGGATAGTATGGTTGGATTGATTAACTCAGTATAATGGGTTACCAAAATCTATAAAATTGGATTTTTGAAAGGTAATAAAAGAGTAAAATTTTGAGTAAATAATTTTAGTGAATTGGAATAAGTTAATAACGAAGTGAAAATAAAATAAATAAAGTAATTTATAAAATCTAACAAATATGGAATATGAGGAATTGAATTAACAGGGGAATAATAAATTTTGGAACTAAGGTGAATAAAAGTCATTACTTTAAATTTAAGGATTAAATTATAAGGTAAATAAGGAAATTGAGAAATCTGAAAATTTGTATTTTTCAGTTTAAAGATTTTAAAAACATAATTTTGAAATTAAATCTAAAGTTAATGAATTTTGAAATAAATGGAGTAAGAAAATTTATTTCGTGGTAAAGTAAATAGAAATCAATTGTAAAATTGATTTAAGTGTCGAAATTGAAATTTAAAGTGTAGAGAGACTTTGAGACTTTGTGAACTGGGTTTATAAAGTGAAATAAATTATCGGTGGATATTTTAAATTATAAATTATAAATTCAAGATAAGAATTTATTAAAGGAAGAAATTGTTTAAAAATAAATGGAGATTTATTTTAAGAAATGGGAAAGAGAAGAGTACTTCCCTGGATGGCTAAGTAGGGTTTTCAAAGAGGTTTTAAAAGTAAATCAAAGGTTTTAATATTGTTTTAAAAAGCATGTTTGGAAAGTTTATTATTTCTAAATGTAAATTTTTAAAGTAAGTATATTTTTCCGAATCTATTATTGTAATAACTATATTAAGTAACTTAGTATTGTGTTTTAAAGAGAAAGTTTAGTTTATATTTTATAGAATGTTGTATGTAGAATATTCTTGAAGTATATATATTTTAATAGGATATTTAAAGTAGTTTTAATTTTAATGTTATAAGTATATTTTATAAAAAGTGCTTTTAAATTATTTAAATCTAAAGTATTTTGTACTTGGTGTTCCAGTGGAAATAATTTATTGGGAATGTACTCTGTGAAAGGAAAATTGGTTTTTTGAAACTGTTTCCAAAGGGGTTGGAATTGGAAATTTATCTTGTAAAGATATTTTGGGATTAATAAATAATTTGGGAAAATTATTTATTTGGTTGATGGTTGTTTGTGAATACAAATTGATAGTTAAATCACCGACTATCAATATTGGCCAAATGCGCTAATCGTTTCGAAGAGACCGGGATCGAGATTTATTTCTCGAAAACCACTTCGATCTGGTTTGTACGTTTCGTGCGAAAAACGTGTTCGGAGTCGAAGTTGAAGCAGTGAAGTGCAAGGGCTAGTCGCTACTAATCGTGAGGATATTTCCAAAATGGATGTAGTAGGAATAGTGCCTTCGGTTCCGTTCGAACCCGGGACGGACTTGTATGGATGAATGCTTGCGAAACATCGTCGGGCGGACGATGGGCATTCTAAGGAATATTGTTCTTAAAGGTAACGTTTAGCCTCAAGCCTCATCAAATGGGAATGGCTGAAAATCAGGGGATATGCAGCAAGGCTTCGTGGGTAGCCCCCACTGGAGGGTGAGGTCATCCCTGTCTAGATGTCCCTTTATTTCGGCTGTGTGGGCGGTTGCTGATCCCAACCGCGGGGTGATCTTGCTCGGGACCGTCCAGTAAGGGATGGTTCTGGTCTTGTGTTGCAGGGGAGTTAGGGTGGCTCCTCGGTACGCTGATCTAGACCAGGTACTGTGACAGGTGGTACCCCAGTGCCTAGCCATTAGTTGGAATCCATTTTCCCTACGCGCCCGTACGGTTTTGATTGTGCCCAACTATTGCTGAAACGTGAGATGCAAGCATTTCAGCTAGATTCTATTTTATTTTCTATAGACACTATTATAATATCAGAGGACTTTAATAAAAATGTTTTGGCTATCGTAAGGTAAAAACCCGACATGTTTATTTGTGGCGTGGTCTTACGAGATGCTTTTGTTTCAAAGGATTTTTGAAACTTTAATAATCAATTGGGTGTTATTTTCTCACGCTGGTATTCCAGACTGACTCGGGTGTTATTTAACTGTAATGCTCGGGTCAGACCGAGTATTATAGGATACAGGATTGATGCTGTGGAGCTCAGGAGACGAGCTGGATGACGATACGTATTTACGTACTTGTTTATGTATATATTCCGCTGTGTTGAGATGATGTTGTATCCATTTGTATGTTGTTGATGTTGAGCTGTGATAGATGTACTCTGATGATGTAATATATAACAGATATAGTTTTGATTTGTGTAAAGATCTGTTATTATATATTATATTTTGTTCCGCTGCGATGGTTAGATTCTGTGATGTTTTCTGTTTTCTCTTCTTCTACCTCCTTCTTTTCATTTAAATGGTCCGATTTTTCTGGCACGAAAAATCGCGGCCGTTACATAGAGTCAGCAATACTCTAAAATGAGTTTGAGTGTAATAATATATATGAGCGCGTGTTTTATAGTGAATATAAAAAAATTGTCATATATTATGATGATTGATTTGTTGAGTGGTATATGGATTCTGGTCGGTATAGTCTGTACAACTCTATCCATAGGGATCTCTAAACACTCGTATAGAACAATTCGGCATGATATTGTTTTAAAAATGGGGTAAATGAAATAATTTTACCCAAATTATTTTCGTATACAAAAGGAATGATTTTCCATAAATTATTATAGTATATGGTTGCTTGGTTGTTAGGAAGTGATAATATTATTATCATTCGAATAGGAAATTGAAATCGTAACTCCAAGTTAAGAAATAAATTCACATGCAAATGGAATTTGAAAATATAAATTGTAAATGTGATTTGTAATTTGAAATGGAATTCCAGAGAAATGTTTTGAAAAGAATTTGAAAGTTTTGGAGATTTGGAAAAGTTTAAATTCCTTTCGAGTATAGAAATGGTTTTCGAAGGTTTGGAAAAATATTTTGAAGAGACAAAAGCACCAAACTCTTTTCGGTCGCTAGAAAATAACTTTGGTGATGACTGCAGCATCATCGATGTTCATTTTCGAGTTTCCAAGAGAGGAATTGCTACCAAATTATTTAAAATGGAGGCTGTTTACAAACTGGGGTTGGTTTTGGGAATTCAAAGGATAATTTGAATTTGAATTGATTTCGAAAACGATATAAACCAAAATGCACGGTTGAAAAGCCTAGAACGTTACAATATGCGAAGTGAAATAATATAAGAGGTATATGAAATATTTATTAAATATATGAAACATTTATTGAACTTAAGAAATGAAGTGTGAAATTATTAAGTAAATTTTGTATTGGGAATATACCATGTTAATAATTAAGTGAAGGTTAAATTGGAAATCGTGAAATGGTAACTGTGAATAAAAGAATGAACAAAAGAGTAAAACTGGAATTGAAACTGAGTATTGAAAACCAATTTGAATTATGTGAAATAAAATGAAGTTGTAAAATTAGTTCGAAGTGAACTAAAGATAATAAAAGAGGAAGAAATAAGAAAAAAAATTGGTTTGAGATAAAATGAATTGGAATTTGTAATGAATTAGTAAATGAAACTAATTTAAAATAGTGATATGAATCAGTTGTGAATGAATGATAGTTGATAAAACTCAGTATTCAGAAGGTAAATTGAATCCAAATTAAATTGAAATTGAAAATTGAATTCAAATGAAATTGAAAATGTAAGATTGAATGAAAATGGATATATAACTTCAATTGTGAAGTGAAAAAATGGTATAAGAAGTATACATTGAAAATTTTGTAACGGAGTGTGCAAAATGATATTTGAATGTTGTAATTGGATATTATGGCTAGTAGAATATACAGGTGTGTTACAGGAAAAAGTTAAATTGGGATTGGATTTTGAAGATAAATTTGAATTGCTCAGAAAAGGTATGTATTTGAATTTCAATATGAAATTTGATGATTTTCTTGTCCAGACACTTGGCTTTTCCTTTTCCTTTTGAAATCTGGGGGCCTATGGTGCCATTTTGTAGTCGTATCGAGCTAGCCTCGCAAAGGAGACGCTGGTGAAATTTTTCAAAATTTTAGGGAGTTGGAAAAAATTTTAGAAAATTTTGAAAATTTAAAATTTGAATTTAAATTCAAATTTGCATTGTTGAGAAAACAATGCCGTTTGGAAACTATGGAGGATTTTGGTATGTAAGTTGAATTAATAATGGGTTTTCAATAAAAAGATTTGTTTTGGCAAGTTGATAAAACTATTTGGTTTTGGGTAAATAGTAAACGGGTTAAGGATCATTCTTCATAAATAGTAATTTCAGGACGAAATTCTTTTAAGGGGGGAAGGATGTGACGACTCAGAAATTTTTAACATTTGAAATGGAATATTTAATTAATTTTAAACATTTTGAGGATAGTTTAACTTGAATTTCAAATATAAATATGAATTTGGCAATTGAATCATTGAATTCAATTTATTAATGATGGGTAAAAAAATTGAATTTTCAATTTTAAGCATGTTAAAAATAATTTAATGGCTTAAAAAATTTATATTGATAATACTGAGGTTAATGGAAGCTTCATAATTGAATTTGGAAATGCTTTGTTCAGTTTTGAAATTATATGATTTGAATTGATATTTAAAAATAGCCTTCCGAGGCAGTCTCGGAATTCGACGAAACCTGTTCCATTGGATCCGTAATATTGTATTATTATCGAATTTCAAATCTCGTAGCTTTCGAAGCTATCGCGTGATCGTACAAGATATAAATGCCTAGACAATAATTAATCAATTTAATTTAAATATAAATTTGTATACTCTAGTCAAAGGCCGAAATTTCATCCCGTCAGCATCTTTTCTTTCCCATCATTCTTTCATGTCAGCCGACCTCTTCTAAAATAAGCTACCCTAGTAATCGATCATGTCTCCTTTTCTCGTTTGAATCACGCAACCCATTATTCTCTTTCAAAAAATCAGAATGAATTCAAAAGAAAAAAAAATCAATCAATGGCCGCTGTTTAAAATTGAATACAAAAATCGAACTCGTTCCCATCCAAAAGAAATCGTATTCATCCCTTTGAGTTAAATGGCAGCCGCATACTTAACACCTCTCAGCCGATTTATCTCAAGTTCCTCTTCTCCCCTCTATGTTTCGAATCCAAGAATTGAATCCGTTCGTCTTCACTGGGAATCGCGAGTTCAAATTTTGATTTTGAACTCAAAATCGATGTGACGGGAGAGCTCGCGTATGGTGGCAACGGTGATGGTCGCGAGTTTTGTTTTACGACTGGAAGGCGAAGCGAGGGGGCATCGTTCTCGTATGCGCATAGTAGGGTATAGTCACGACGTGATTTATGCAGCTGACGTAGGGTTTCGAACGAGAGCAACTCGAGCAAAGGACGGCGACGCGAGCTGATGTCGCTATTGGAAAAGGGGTCGGCTTGGAACCCTAGGCGAGGCTGTGGTGTGCTTATCGAGATGGAGTGCTGAAGGGAGGTTCGTATGAGGAGTTTGTGTAGTAGTGGTGGTTTCTGCGACAAGAATTTGGAGTCGTAGCAAGGTTCGTGGGTGACTCGATTGGCACGGCTGTAGGAAGAAGATGGGGCAGTAGACGGGGTGGCATGGCAGTGCTCGAATCAATAGGCAGTAAAGGTAATTATTGAGTTTTTAAAATTTTAATAATTTAAAATTTAATTTAATTTAAATCTGGAGGTATATGTATACATAAATATAAGCAGAAACATTTACAGTAGATATATTTTGTTTTGAATTTCTGTTTAGTCTAAAATATGTGTATAAAGGTTGAAAAACAGAAATTTTAAACAGGGTTAAAAAGTTTATTTGAAAATTTTGATTTTTAAAATCAATATAGATTTTTTTTAAATGATGTTTTAAGATGAGAAATAAAATCAAATAAATACACATGCACACGTCTAGATTTTCCAGTTTATGTTAAAATTAAAAATTGAGTTTAAGGCGATTTATTCATATAATTAATCATTTAGTAACTTAAAAATAATTTGTTTAAAGGAAAATAGTTTAAATCCAATTATTAGTAAATCAAATTATTAAATAATAATGGATTATTCGAGTTAGTTCACATATTAATGAATTGTATAAAATTGTTTATACAAGGTCAAAATTTGAAATGAATCAAGCCGAAAATAGAAATGGGTTGCAAAATAAAAAGCAAAGGTGAGATCTTCTCACTCAAACTTATAATAATTCAAAATTTCGTTTGTTGATTGATTGTTGAATTGTGATAGATAAATATAAAAATTTTGATGCGTGCTTAGATGACTAATTTATTATTAGTTATATTAGTTTAGACCCTATGCGCCGCATAATAGTGGGTGATATTATATTTAAACCCATATACCGCGATATTCCACTTCGAAGTGGAATTGGTATTATATATGTATATTTGGAGTGATGGATTTCACGCATTATATAGCGGATGAGACCATATGCGCCGCATAATAGCGGATGATATTTTATAAATCCCATATACCGCGATATTCCACCTCGAAGTGGAATAGGTATTTAATGGTTGTGCTAACGTTTATGGATGCAGGGAAACAGGTTGGAGGGATCCGACTGGATTCCTCAAATATTTGAATTTGTTTCAATATTGCGTGTTGATTATTTGAAATCCATGTGTGATTATATTGTGATTGAAATGGTTGAAGGCTAAAAATTTAGCCGAATATATTTTTGGTAACGTAAGATACCAGAAATAAATAACATTGGATTTCTAAATTTAAGTAGAAATCTATAGTGAAATCCTATTGAATAAATTCAAAAAAAGGGGGAAAGGATTTAATAAAGGAATTCTTAGTAATATTGTTTAAAGTTGAAGAATTTATTTAAAGTTCAATTTTTAAAAAGTTTGAAAGAGATATACAGATTTATTTTTAAAGGCAATATATTTTTAAATCAAATAAAAATTTGATTCGGTGTTTTAAAATAAATCTTTGGGAAATCAATTTGGAATTTGATTTGGTGTTTAAAATAAAATTTAATTGGAAATTGATTTAGTGTTTGTAAATAATTTTTGAAATCAGTGGATATTTGGGAATTTAAATTCACAAGGGGAATTTTATAAAAGGAAAGGGAAATTTGTCTTAAAAATAAACATTTTTTTATCTTTAAAAGCATTGAAAGAAATTTACGAATTTGGAATGTAAATTTGAAATAAATCTAGAAAGATTTATAAATTGATTTGAAATGATCCATTTTAAAAAGGAATGTGCATTTTCCAT
Source organism: Allium cepa (assembly GCA_030765085.1). Lineage (NCBI taxonomy): Eukaryota > Viridiplantae > Streptophyta > Magnoliopsida > Asparagales > Amaryllidaceae > Allium > Allium cepa. The sequence goes on from CM060942.1 coordinate 456,355,264, forward strand.
AATTTGAAATTTGTTTTCAGATGGTTGAAGTGTTGAAATGTATATCTTACGAAGATATTTTCAAAATTAATAATTGGGGAAAAATTATTTGAAAATCCAGTGATTGTTGTGAATGTTGAGTGATAGTTAAATAACCGACTACCAATATTTGACTCTAAACGACATTTGAATTTCGATGCGACCGGGGGTCGGATTCCAAACGGTTATCCGAAAACCACATCATACCTTTGTAATTGTGATGGATCTTTTATATAAAAGATCAAAGTGGAAATTTTTTGTGATTTGTTGAATCTGATTGAACACTTGTTTTTTTTAAATAAGCGCTCATTATTCGGATTAGCCGGGAGAGGACTTTGTGTCATATAACCCATTCCGAATAGTGGTTCGATAAAATTAATAGTATTTGAAGACGGTGATGAAGACCGTGTGTCTTCGAAAACAATAGGATGACCTATCGAATGTCTCTGCACTGAGTTTCTCCGGTATAGAGATCTCCACACGTGATGGGGAGTCCGATCGGAATTGTGGATACCCGGATTTGCAAGGGATTCTTCCTTTATTGGACGAGGTGCCTTCGGTTCTGTTCGAACGTGGAACAGACTTGTATGGTTTTATGTCTGACACTACATTTTGAGATCTAAAACAGGTTTCTTTCAAATACATATCTGTTGGTAGCGAAGGATTTATTCTCTTAGCTTAACACCCTTCTCTGAGATGTACGAGCTTAAAGGTTATGTGGTTGAAGGTTATCAGTGATATACTCCCAATATGTTAGTGTGGCATGCTAAGTGCTGCTGTGTGTTTATGATCATTTGTGATCAAAGCATGGCTTTCGTGTAAAGCGTAGCTTTGTGGACGAGACCTCATCGGATCTCACACCGCGGAAATGGTCGAAACATGAAAGATGAGGCAAGGTTATAAGGGTCGCACCCTTTAGGGTATGTCATTTCCTTCTGAAAAAAGATGGTAATATTGTATGGAGCCCAGATACTTAACCTATGTGGTTGCTGCAATCTCATTTACTGTGTAGTTGAGGATCCTCGGATAAAGGTCGCAAACGACCGGGTGATGACATACTCGAGTAGTAGTTACCTAGTTACAGAGGTAACCTGGCCTTGTGTTGGCAGAGATCCGGATAGGTTCTCGGGACGCCCCTCCAGAGGCATACCCATGTGGCAGTAGGAAGTTCCTTAGTCTGACCATTTGTTGGAAATCCAAAGAAACAATACGTGCCCTGTACGGTTTTAATTGTATAACCTGCCATGTAATGTGGCGATAACCTGCTGTTGAACGTGGTAACTATAGTAGGCATACAATAATGGTTGCATGCTGGCTAAGATTAATATTATACTTTCGAAATGTTTTCCACACCATGCACTAATGATAATATAGAAAAAGAATTCTGCGTATCAAGCATGCTTGACTATCATAAGGAGAAATCTCCTCCAATTTTGCTTTTGCATTGTGTGTGTGGCGGAAGGCCTTATGGTAGTTTCATTTTTCAAAAACGTAGCGGATTTCTTTTTATTTTCTTTGTGAAAATAGCCATTTTTAAGATTTTACACCCGTCCCACGACTGACCTGAAGTTTATTGTTCCCTTTCTAAACTGTGGGTGGCCATAATTTTCCACACGGACAGCCTAGAGTCAGGTTATCAGTTATTCGAGAGCAAAGCCAAGAAGTTGCTATGAAGATGATAATATATTATTATTTGTATTCACCATCAACAACTTTTTTGGGGCCAAATCGGGCTGTCATTACAGCGTTGAAAAAACAAGATAGCATGGAATGGAGTCATTAGACTATTGAATTGGATAATAACTTCCATTTTGGGTACACTTATTCAAAATACTTTAAGCTACAAGACAATTATGGTATCTACTACTGATACTGTTCAGAAATATACTTCTGCTTTTGAAACTGGTAAAATCACTCTTGATAGCTAAAAGTTCTCACTTTACCAACAATGAACACATAACAACATAGCATTGAAAACAGTTAATTATATCTACATATATAAATATGTAACACATGGTATCTAAATAAAGAAAAATACTGGAAAGCAAATCGTTCAGTAAATGATGAATGATAAAACTTATTAACATCAGTTAGTGAGTGTAAAATAACATACAATTAAGAGTTTGCATTAGTAACTAAATTTTGCTTCCGCCATCAATTCCATCATTTCAGAAAACAAATGCATGGAGTTGGAAAGCGAAACATTAATCTCTGTTTTCCTTTTGCATGTTAAAGCCAAGGCAAAGTGATGAAACCTTGGTTTAGTGATAAAAACATGAATGTTCTTCAATACTATTTTTCTTCCAACGTTGGTTTTCAACAATACATATATATGCATTAAATATCATTATATCCATTAAACTGTGTAGATATGTTCATTTTCTTCCCAGTAGACAACAGTGTGTTCTTTGTACTTTAGTGTATGCATCTGAATTGCCTCTACTATTAATACATATATTCCTTCGTTTATAATGAAATTAATACTGAAAGGCTTAAAATTAAATGTTGATAAAATGTGCTAGTGCGAATAAGCTGAAACAAAATCACAAAAAGTGAAATTATTGCACCCGTAGTTTGTGCTTTTGCATAATTGTAGTATCCCTACATGTTATATCAATTAAAATAAAAATAAAATTTCTGGTTAAGTAATATAAACTAATCAGTAATCACTTATACCCCTAGGTTTGAGAGTAGCTTGTAGATCATCATCGCATTAGGTATATTATCAAAATGATAGAAAACCAGTACATCGTTTCTAGTTTTGTGCTGAACTATAACAACATGTTGTAGAAAGAGAACATCCATCAATAAAAGTGCTTACGTAAAAGCAATTGCAAATACCCAAAACGTCACTCAGTCAACTCAAAGGGAAACATAACTTCCTATACAAAAATAGTAATAAAATGGTGGTATTGGTTATCAAATAACCCAAAAATTTGAAGCAAACCATAATATGCAGTTAGATGAATGCTAAAAAGCAAATACGTAACAAGTATATGAATGTGTAGACTTGAAAATTTTGTAATAAAAACATTGAAATAGAACTAGAACAACACTTGACATTACATATAACAACTGCTGTAACCAAAACTTATGAAACAGAGATATCCACTTTAAAAAATTAAGTTTTCCATCTATTATCTGAATAAAAATGTTTAAATACTAATTCTTAAGAGCTCATTGTTTCTACAACTCTACCGTAAATAAAAAGAAGAGAAACAAAACACAGTTCATACAATTCACCTTATAAGGCCTCACCCTTAACTTTTGAGTGAAACTAGGCTCTCATTGTAGTGCAAAAAAAATCTAAGATAGCGGGGATTAGGCTTTTGGATTGGGATATAACTTTCTTGCGTTGCTTCCTGAGTGCCTAAATTGTACAAGTACAGCTCACCTATACAATGAGACACGAAAGTTGTTCTTAATAAAAGGAACTCGCCATTCATTGAGAATCCAGTTGGATGTAGACCTTCATCTATATATGGTGTGGGTCCAATGCTATATATTTTATTCCAAGAATCCTTCAACCCAAATTCATGCAGCACCCAAATTTCAAAACAGTCATTATAGTCCAAACCCCTAATTAAAGCAAGCTTTTGATTTAAAAAGTCCAAAGCATAAGAAGGTTTATATTCATCACTATCAGGTAATGACATTGTTTCAAATACTTCATTTTTCAAGTCAAATGCAACAAGCATACCATCATGATTGTCGGCACCTAACCAGAAACATGTTCCATTCCTGCTTGTTGCATGATTTGAATCAGCCTGAAGGTTCATGAAAGGCAAAGTAGTATTTTTATGTATAATTCTCCATGAAGATGACGTCCTTAAGCTGTATACCTCAACTTGATTGGTCTCTGGCCTAGTAGAATGCCAAATGATCCTTACAACCTTATAATCATTGGCTTTCACATCAAAACCAAAACCAATAATAGTGAACTGCACATCATTATCACCTGGATTGTAACGCTGATGCGGCTTTGAGGACTTGGGTAAAAGCTTTAGTTGTTTTAGTGCAGGATTCCATAAAGCAACATCCCCAAACCAACCATTGCTTAAACATATTATACCGTCACAAGAATCAACGAGATCTACATAACCATCATCTGCTCTTATAGTCGTATAGAATAGATCGTTAAACTCTACATCAGTGTAGACCTCATATTTATTACCAGAGAAACAACAGAAACCATCATTGCCTGACTTGCAAACAATGAGAGTGTCCTTTCCACTATGATGATGAAGATGTCGGTTAACAAAAGTGGAGCTTTCAATAAGAGCAAACCAAGATTTGCATACCCTTTTAAATCGCAGTAAACTTGCCACCGGTAACCATAGTAGAATGTCGAATAAGATATCCTCAGACATGTTTTAGATGCTCTAAAACAAATGAATCGTAAACCTGCCAATTATCATAATGATTTATTAGTTCAATTTTATTCAAAATGACCAAATCGGGAGATGAGTAATGTCAATTGATTGGTAGAACTCCAGGTCTACAGAAGATTTGTAGATTATTCAACAGATCTGAATCTAGATATATATATTAAAATATTATATAGTTATTTAATTTATAAAGAAAAGGTTACCTTGGACGAACCTGAAATTAGCTCGAGATTGGAGAATGGAGTGGATTCTAATAAAACAGGACTAAAGTATTGTGCATATAAATGAATAATCTGTCTTAGATTATAGAAAACATTGAATAGTACAAGTTTTCCTACTGGACTGGAGTTGTTTCTCTTATTTATTACATTACAGTCATCTATTTGCTGCAGTACTGGCCCATTCTATGAATAGAATACATGGTAGATGAGTTTGCCAATAAAGATATTCATGAACGTGTGATTAATATCAAATGTATATTCATGTACATGTGATTAATATCAAATGTGTATTCATATAAAAAAGATAGATGCATTTATTTATTTTTAATGATATTCATGAACATGCAATAATTATAATTATTTAAAGGGATAGTATATTCGGACACAAGTTGGTGACACAATATATGACATAACGGATCTCCACCATTAGAGTACTTTCTAAATTTCACCTTTAATATAAGGATAAAATGATTTAATGGTTTATATTTTTTGCGTCATAATTTGTGTTTTATTTTGTGTTTAAATAGCTGGACTCTTATTTAAATAATCAATTCAATTTTGTATATGTTGAGGAGCGAATGCAAGACTCAAGCTAGTTATATATTTAAGATAGGGGTTTTAAGGCTCAAAGAAAAAGTTAGAGAAAAATTAGTTTCAGGGACAACAAGTTTCTTTTTTAGGCTGAAGGACACTTTTTAATGTAATTCACAGAATGATAGTTGTAACTATCATTTTCAGTTTAAACTAAAAAGTGTCTTTCAAACTAAAAAGAAAACTTGTTGTCCCTAAGACTAAATTTTTTTGCAACTTCTTCCTTGTGCCTATTTACCTGTTTAAGATATATGTTTAATATCTTATTAGTTACATCATTAGTAGAATAATTTTTACCAAATCAAATTCATAAATAGCGCTTTCTTCTCTAATACTACACACATACATCCTCCCGATAATCTATTGAAATTCTCTGTTCACATGACAATGTCCTCTTCAACACATTATCAACATGCATACCTAACCTTTGACCAAATTTTTTTTCCATATAAATATTTTTAGACCAATGAATTAATATATTTCACATATTCTATGTACGATTATTGAACTTTTTTTTTTTCATATTTTGGTTTTGCATGTTGATATTTATATTCATTTATGAACAATATTCCACAAGACCATATGTGCCACTTTATATACTTTTTTTATTGTTTATTTAATGTTTTCGCATCAGTTTCATTCTTATCCCCGACCCCTACATATTTGAATGAGAGTGAAATTAATGTACAATATAATAAAACAAAAAATTGCTTATTATATTTGCCTACAATCCGTCGATGGTAGAGCTTACCTATGCGAGTTATCAAGGTCCAATCATCGAGACGTTGTTGCGGGTATGCCCGCTTACACCTTGTTTTTTCTCTTTCCATTCTTATAATTTATATGCTTTATCGTAAAAATCTTTCTAGACCCCTGCTTATGTCTCGCCTAGGCATTAGGTGAGGCTTTATGCCTAGCCATATGAGTAGGTTGGCCTGGACAAGATTTACTACATCATATAATCATTTAAACACTTTTCAACACAAGTTGAGGCATAATACATCGTATAATTATTTGTATGCCAGTTTCAACGATCATGCTTCGAGAGTTTCTTCCAAGACAGTGCAAACATGATTATTGGGAGATGAAAAAAAATCATGTATATGTAATATTTGCTGATTTGTAGAACAATAGATCTATAGAAGATTGCTAGGTTGTTCAAATAGGAATTAAATCTAGGTAAATAAATTAAAATATTATAGTTATTCAATTCATGAAGAAAAAATTACCATCAACAAAATTGAGATTTACTTCAAGAGTGGAGTAAGTATTGCAAATGAACAGAAAATATTAACTTCAATTATTGAAAACAATGAATAGGTAACCAGTTTTGTAAGAATAAGTTTTAGACAGAATTAATAGTTTCTGTTATTTACTATTTTAATGTCGTTGGTTTGTCTATTTGCTGTCGTAAGAATGCATTCATATAAATATAATATAACGTATATGCACTTTTCCATAAAGATATTCATCAACATTTAATAATTACAATTATGCATTGATTTAAGCAAGATAGATAGATGCATTAGTTTATAATGGTATACATATGGATATGCACTTGTCTATAAATACGTTCATGAACACATGATATATTTAATTGTACATTTATATTCAAAGATCACTGGCTATAATGATATTCATGAACATGCAATAATTCTTATTTATTTAAAGAACCAGAAAACAATCTGGTATATGTTAAGCAATGAATGCCAAATTGAAGCAAGTTAATTATAATATTATTAGTTACGACATTAACAAAATGATTTTTATCAGGCCCACAAATAGTTTTTATCATCTTCTAACACATACACATGGTAATCTAACTAAATCTTCTATCCTCAAATCAATGTCTCCTTGAATACATTATCAACTCGTATATCTATCCATTAACCAATTTTTTTAATGTTTCTATATAGGTCAATTTTTCAGAATACTAAATTATTATATTTCACATATTATATATTTATGATTATTAAACTTTATATCATACTTTTTTCCTATTGTGTTTAAATTCTTTTGAGAACAATAATGTTCAAAACAATATGCAAAACTATAAAAATCTTTTAATTATCCTTTTTAGTATTTTTCGTTAGTTTTTTTCTTATCCCCCTCCAAAAGTCTAGGGGTCAAATTGATGTATGTTGGCAACTAACTTACTATTTATGTTACAAAAATTATCCAAGTGAATAAGTTAAATAGCCAAAATAACCTAAGAAGCAATAAATAAAAAATTTGACTACACCAAGATTTTTTTACTAGTTCGAACCCTCTTCCTACATTGTGACACCCCACCTCTATACTCGCACTAACCGAGTACACTACTGGGTAATGCCGTCGATCAACACGAAGAATAAGGCTGTTGAGGAGCGGCCAACTATATAATTGCTTTGAGAAAGTACCGATATGTCAGATAGTACGTCACACATTTCATCTCAAGAGGAAATCTGACATATTCAATACAAACTCAAAGCCACTACACATTGGCTAAATGTCCTTCGAAAACAAATGTAAAATAGTCATAACATAAAATCAGTAATAAATATTCATTTCACTAAGGCAGAAACAGATATGAATATAACACATGGAAGTGAACATCATAGTAGTGGTCACATAAGGCCCATTATAACCCAAAAGAATAGGTACACGTACTACATAAAATAATATGAATACATCAAAGAGTCTATATCTCGTATACACAAAAGACAAAAAAAACTACTAAGCTAAAGTACTTAGCCAAATTTCGAAAGATAGTCCCTGCTAAGAAGTCAAGTAGAAGCACCTGAAACACCTCGGCCTGAACCGAGTATTATTTAAGAAGAAAAATAATAAATGGATCACTCTAGCTATAATTATCATGTAAGATAAGGTAGGATAAGAGATATGAAAAATATATATGATAACAATAAAAATCATACAATATCTAAAGTTTTCTCAAATACCCAAAAAGAATATCATATTCTTTAATTTTATTCACAAAATCACAAATTTTTATAAAGCTTATCAATGCAAATCACAAAAATTGGTGAAACACAAATTCCAAAAATCAATATTATGAAATCCAAAAAGCACAAAGAGGGAGGCATATCACAAACGTGAGCATAAAAACTCACCAACACGTGTATCACAAACGGGACGCTATCACATGGGTCACTAAACCATAAAGATAAGCCTAAGCACCACAGAACAGGGTATAGCCCCCCTTGCGAGGAAATGAGTCGAAGCTCCACAAACGTTCAAAATCCCATAGATCGCTAACCCATAGAAATGACTCGAAGCTCCATAGAACGGGGTATAGTCCTCCACGCGGACAAAGAGACATTGCACATTACAAGTCTAAATCACAAAATGATCATCATTGATTAATAAGTGTAAATTATATTATGCCGGTAAATAAATGAGTTTAGCTTCGTATCCCATAATCACTGTCTTAACTTATTTATTCACGAAAATATTGTAGATTCCCACTCGAAACTGTCACAAGATTTCAATCAAACAAGTCTAAGAATTAACCGACGTAGTAAACGCAAGCGTTTCATACCACTTGTTTTGCTAAGTCGTTTAATTGGATTTCTCATCCGAATGAGGTAAAGGTTTGTATATATTAGTATATTGGAAAACAGTTTTAAAATCGAGCGTTGTATTAGAAGTAGTATTGAAATCATTTTTGTGAAAGAGTTTTAGCTTTTACTACTAGTATAAAACCTTTATATTAAAAGGTGACAAATCACATAAACGATTGCAAAATCTATCACAAAAATCCACATTTTAATGACGTGAATTAAACCATGGAAATCGATATCAAATCCATCGAATGGAAACACCAAAAATCCAGAAAAGAGATCATTAAAGTTGATAATGAATAACAATAACTATTTGGATAATCAAAAATCGATATATCTGAAATCCACATAAAAATAAGCCAAATTTCAGAATTTAACACCCACAGACGTCTATGGGAAATCCACAGACATCTATCCTTCTTTTTGGGAAATTGTAACCCTGAGGTCACAGACATCTATCGCCTGTAGCGGGACAAAATTTGTAAAATCCCTTAAATGGGAAAATCCACATAACTTCTCGGATTCGGAAGCGAGTGAATGAGCAACTGCGACCAGGGATTTAAGCCAACGATAAACCAGCACTAAAGGCTGTTCAATACACCCAAACAACATGTCTAAACACCCATACTTGGTTTTTCATAGATTTTAACTTTAAAATACCAAAATTAGGAATATTCACCAAACAAATTCAATTCAAATGCAATTGAATAAGGAATAGATGTTAGGAATTCATACCTAACAATAATTAAAGCTATAGATATAGATGTGAGTTCAAGAACCCACCTTTAACCCAAAAATAGAAAAGATAAGCTCTAAAACAAGCTAAGATAAATTCCTCTTCAACTACACCTCTAAAATCTTCAATCTAATATCAATGCAAAGATTTCCTAAGTTAGGATATAGGAATTTTTGAAAATTAGAATGAGATTGAGATGGAGAAGATGAAGAGGATGCTTAGCTAAGCTTATCTTTGATTTTATAACTTGAATTTCAATTTCCTAAGAATCTAGGGCTTAGGTATTTTAATTTCCTCTTTCCACCATTTTTCCTTTAGCTTGAGAGTATTAGGAAATTATGAAAGGGATGAAGGAGGGGAAGAGGAGTTAGGGGTATTGGTAGAAGAGTTTCGGTTACCTTGTCGGGTTAATGGGCTTGAATACAATCAAAGCCCAAATGAAAATACTAAAATCCTACTCAACTCCAAACACAAAAATGTTTATACTTAAATAAGTTGTAAATGTCGATTTGAACTCAATGAAAGTGGTCTCGTATCCGGATTCGACTGTTTACAAAAATTCATGTTTCAAACTTTAACATAATTAACGGTGCTTTATTTAAATAAAACATTTAAATGTATAATCGTAAAATATGCAGGTTGTAAAAGTCTCCCTCCTTAAAGAAATTGTGTCCCTACTATATTTAAAAGGAAAATAAAGAGTAACAACCATCTTGTGACATAACAACACAAAAAGGAAGATTAAAATGAGAACTTCACCTTAAGTAGCACGAGAGAGTAAATACGGATGTGTTCGCTCGATGAATTCTCTAGATTCCTAGGAACAGTCCTTAGGATTTGCGGACCATTGAACTTTCACAAGTAGAACGTCTTTATTACGAAGGCGTTTAACCATCGTAGGAATGATGCGAATAGGATGTTGCTGATAAGTCAAATTAGGTGAAACCTCAATTTCTTCAATAGCACTAGGCTCAAAAATAGAATTGGTGTAACGACCCAGGATATTTATGAATTTAAATTGATAATTTAAATGAATTTTTGAATTAAAAAATTGTAAAATTGATTTTAAATGGTAGCGAGTTTCCCCGATTCAAATACAAATTATATTAAGTCATATGAACTTGAAAATTTGTATATATGTGAATATATATGTATATAGTGGATTTGAGATAAAATCTTAAATAAATGTTTTTTTTTAAAATAAATAGAAATAAAAATACAAGACAATAAGTATTTAAGTTGAAAATTAATATGTAAGTCATAAGAAAAGAAAAGAAATGACATTTAAATATGAAACAAAGTTGTAAAATAAATATCTATCAAACATAAACAAAACAAAGTAAAAATATAAACATACAAGTATATAGACAAATGTTTGATAAGTAACACATTGGAAACAAATCAAATTGGGTAAGTATAACACAAGACAGTAAATTATATTTAAGTATAAAGACAAGTATGCAGGCAAGAAGACAATGAACATATAATTAACTCAAGCAAAGTACAAAGAAAAGGAAACAGTAAAAATACATTTATATCTATAAAACAAGACACATGCATTTAATGAAACATACCTCTAGCATTTAATGCCAGCACCTTCAACATGGTTTTGTACACAAGGAAGTAATGTCACCTTGTACACTCTTTTATATATCAACTTCCTCTCTATTCGTTCATTCCAAGCTGTGAGAATCTGAAGTAATGTTATCTCAAACTAAAAACAAACTTTAGTTTAAAAACATCAAAACATTTCAAGCCTGAGAACAAAAGCTTCAATCAGTTCAACAAGCTTCCCTGTATCCTCTGCTCTTCATACAAGTGAGTAACTCCACAACCTAAATAGTTTAACTTTATAGTTCTGTTGCCTGCTTATCTTTGCAACTTAGTTTGTTTGTGAGTGAACATCAAATTTAAAAAAAAAACTTTAAGTTTAATTCATGATTCAATGATCATATGCTGTTGTGTATGCTCTGTACTCTCTGTGTTGGTTACGGTTTGCCAATCTCTCTCAAAACCCAAATTGTTCTCATTTAAACATTGTTAAATCTGAAAGTTTTAAATTGAAACAATAGGTTTAAACTTAAATAAAAAAAATTATTAGAAGTTGATTTAAACCATGTTGTACAAATATATCACTGCAATCTGTCTACAGGAAATTAAGTTAAATTTGGTAAAAATAGATTGTTGTAAAATATAAATTTGAGTTTATAAATTGAATCCATACTGTAAATCATGATTTTTAAAACTAAAATAACATTTTTTAGTTAAGCATTGAACGAGCAGTTTTGGTTTTGAACGAAATAAGAAATTGGGTTTCTCTGATGATCGTGGCGACTGGAGGGACCGAGCCTTCTTCTGGTGATGGAGGAGCCATCGGAGGGTAGAGGAAAAATGGGAGAAGGCAGTCCGGTTGGTCGTGGTGGCGGCAGTTTGGGGTTTTATTGCACCGCTGTCTCGTGAAAGCACCGAGCTGCACGCGGGTTTGGGGAATGATAGAGGGGAGATAGTCGAGTTCGCGGCCGGAGTAGTTGACGTTCTGTTGGTCGGTGACGTGTGCGCGGCGCCGTGACAGGTTTTGAAGAATACCTGTTCTTGTTTCCAGGTTGCTCGAATTGCCAAATTCGATTTTTGGGTGAGGGTTGTCGAACTGGGTGGTCAAGCTCGTTGATGGGGTCGAGAGTGAGTGGCGAGTGGTCGAGATGTTGGTCGACGTTGATCGATTCAGATGTGCACGTGCACATGTTGAAGTCATGCATCAGAGCATTTGAGATAGGGAGAAGAAAAAGTGGTTTTTGAGTTGGTTCAGGGACTTCTCGCGTGAGCATTTCCAGTTGTGATTGTTTTGAACTTAAAACTTACTCCAGAAAGAAATATGTATGAAAGAAGGGACTCGGGTTTGGTTAGTTAATTTACCAGGTTTAGAAAAAAAAAAGAAAAAAAAAGAAAGATTAGGGAAAAAGGGAGGAAGGGGAAGCTCGAGTTTGAACACGTGAAAAAGCATATTTGGCTCGAAGCAACCTGGGTTTGAATTTATGAAGGGGAACCCGAAGCAGGCTGTTGTTTTTCTCAGGGAAGTTTCACGTGTTGCTCGAAGTGGAAAAGGGGGAGGCTCGGGTTGAAGTTGTTCAGGTTTAAACCTGTAACAGTTTTTAACAGATTTAAATTTTAGTTTTTAAATTTAAAATCAAAGTCAAACTGAGTCTAAATAAAACTTTAAGTATAATTCAAGTTAGATTTGTACAATTTGATTTTTATTTAAACCAATGAATTTTAACGGTTAATCAAACTTATAATTATTTAGAAATGTAATCAAATAAATGTTAATAAATGTCATCAACTAGATTATCTTATAATTAATTAATTTAATAATAATCTTTGTAATAGTTTAAATGAAATTACTTAATGGGAAGTAATTAAGGAATTAATGACTTATTGTAATTAATTGAGTAATTTGATTAATTTGAATTAATTTAGTTTAATTAATTTGGATTTAATCACTTGACATTTGGAAATATAATTGCCTGGAGAAGTAATTGATGGATAATTATTGAAGGAAATTAATTGGATGATGTTTGTTAATAAAAGTAATTGGAGTATAATTACTTGAAATTAATCGAGAGGCAACTAAGGATTTTTAATTAAATATAAATTAATTTTTAAAGGTTGATTAATCAAGTGGTTGAGCAATAATTAATTCAATAATAATGTGATAAATCAATTAAGGTAATAAATTTGAGATTTATTTATATAGTTAAGGGTTAGTTAACTAAAGAAAATGATTAAAGATAAATTAATTAGTCAAAAGGAGATAAATTAAAGATTAATTAATAAATATGATAAATTAAGTATAATTTAATTAATTAAGGTAATTGATCAATTAATTTATATTAAATGAGTTTGAAAATTAATTCATCAGGATTGGATAACCAATTCATAAGTAATCAATTTACTAGGAAATAAATTGAATTGATTAGGATTAAACAATTAATTAATCCTGCTTACAAATGTTTATTGAATGCTTATGAATGATTGTATTGTATGAAATGCCTTGAATTGATTATCCTATCTGATTTGTGATATTTTGTTCTGTAGATTGAGCAGTGTATATTTATTTGCATTTGTATATTATCTGTGAATCTATGAATGGACGATGAGCGTTATAGTTTATATCGCTTATCAACTATATTTCTGTGTTTTAATCTGTGATGATTGATGATGTGGCACTTTTATTGTATTAAACCCCTGGACCACACCATACACACACAAATATGGATTTCACGAGGAAATCGATTAAGTCACAGACTTTTGAAATAGTTTTAAATTTGAATATTTGAATTCAAATGTTTTGGAAATGGATTGGGTTTAAAGTGAAAAGCTTTTGAAATGGAATTTCATAGATGGAATTTATTTTGAATAACTCGATAAAATATGAAGTTGAATAATTTGATTTGAACTTAAATTCAAGATTTGAAATTGAATTCTATGATTTAAAACTAGGGATTAAAGATGTTATACCAGTTATATATGGGTTAAACTATTTTAAAATGAATTTATTTGGGAATATGAATATAAATTAAGAACTTTAACTCGTGTAAATATAATTGGATTTTTCTGAAACGAAAACTGTTTGTTTTCAAATAATAAAAGCTTTCACATAAGAAATGAACGTCCAATTTGTGTTAAAAAGAATTTCAAGTTTGAAAATGAAGATAATTTCCAAGTTATGAAAACGATTTGAAAGCTATAAGTTGAATCTTGATTTAAAGGTTCAACAAGTTAATCGAATTTTGAAAGCTATGAGTTAAATCTTTGATTTAAAGATTTAATGAGTTAATCCAATTGGAATGGAAATTGTTTTAAATTCTATAAATTGATATTTGTGAAATAAATCTTTTTTGTAATATAAAGATTTGAAATGGTAATTGGTTTAAACCATTTGAAGAAAAGTTTTGGGTTTTAAGTTGCGACTTAATTGAAATCCCAATATCCATATGTTTTTGAAATACTGCGCTCACTGTTCGGTTTAGCCGGGAGAGGACCTTTGTGCCATATATCCCATTCCGAATATGTTATATGTCGTTATGGATAGCATTTGAAGACCGGTGGTGAAGACCGGATATTTTCGAAAACGTAAGGACAACTCATCGAATGTCTTTGCATCGAATGGTCCCCGGTATAGAGACTCCATATGTGATGGGAAGTCCGAACGTGATTAATGAATATCCGGATTGCAAGGACTTCTTTGTAAGTGCCTTCGGTTCTGTTCGAACCCGGAACAGACTTGAATGGATTGTATGTCTGACATTACAAATTGAGATATAAAGCTGATTTCTTTCAAATATATTTCTGTTGGTGGCGGAGAATTTATTCTCTTAGCTTAACACCCTTCTCTGAGACGTACGAGCTCAGAGGTTATGTAGTTGAAGGTTATCAGCAATATATTCCCAATTTGGTAATGTGACATGCTGAGTGTTGCTATGAAATAATCATTGTGTTGATCACTTGTGATAGGATCATTTGTTTGATCATTTATCTTTGTGATCATTTCTATGATCATTTGTTGACCCAAAGCACGGCTTTTGTATAAAGTGTGTCTTTGTGGACTTCGTCGAGCCTCACACCTCGTAATGGTCAAAACAGGAAAGATGCAGCAAGGTTATGAGGGGTAGCTCCCTTTAGGGTATGTGCATTTCCTTCTGGAAAAGGGTGGTATCATGGTATGGAGCCCAGATACTTACTCATGTTGAAACACTTATTATTATGGCGTGATGTTGGTTAGAGAGCTCTCGGATAAAGGTCCCAAAGGACCGGGGGATGGCATACTCGTGTCAGTTGTTACCCAGTTATGGGTAACCCGGCCTTGTGTTGGCAGAGATCCGCTTTGGTTCTCGGGGACGTCCTTCCAGAGGCGTTCTCATGTGGCAATGGGAAGTTCCTTGGCCTGACCGTTCGTTGGAAATCCAAAGAAACAATACGAGCCTTGTACAGTATTAGTTGTAGAATCTGCCATCTAATATGGTAGCTATAGTAGGCATAATATAATGGTACCTATGCTGGCTAAGATTTATATTCTACTTTCGAAATGATTTGTCCGACACTATGCACTAGTAATAATATCAAATGTTTCTTTTTAATGCGTATCAAGCATCTTTGACTATCATAAGAAGAAATCTCCTCCAAGACTGCATTTGCATTGTGTGTGTGGCGGGAGGTCTTATGGTAGTTTCATTTTTAAAAGCATTGCGAATTGACTTTAAAAATATTCCTCTATTTTGATTTTGAATAAAAGATAAACTGTTTTTTTTGTTGCTCACACCAGTCCCACGACTGATCCGGAGTTTATTGTTTCTTTCCTAAACTCTGGGTGCTCATTATTTTCTACACGAGCAGTCTAAAGTTGGGTTTTTCAGATAGTCAGATGTAGTAGATTACCTGGAGTTAGTTCAGTCTTTGGATCACACCAGTCTTGCTGAGCTTGGGGCATCGTTATTGGGGGTTCGAGCTATTGCTGGATTGATTCTTGGAAATGGAGTTGCAGTCCTCGGAGTTCTCTTTTGAAGACTATCTTAGAGTTATATTGTTCCGCAGCTAGATGTTATCTATCATTTTCTTTTCCGTTGCTATTTTATTGTATCATATCTCTGATGTATAATGATATCTATTGGATCATCTGTTGTATCAGGTATTGTATCAAAGCTGTATATCAATGTATTATTCTTTTATTCCGCTGTGTTATTTACTTAATGTTGTTATAAGCTCCGGCGAATCGGATTTGAACGGTCGAATCTATCGCATTCGAATACGATTTGAAGTATGGATGTCGATTTTCGAGCGGGCAAAATCCGTTCGTCGTTACATTTGGTATCAAAGCTATGGTTGAACATTAGCTCAGGAGTATAACACATTAAGTAGCTCATTATAGATAGGGTGAAGTAAACCCTAGAATGAGTAATCCCTAAGATATCTGTTCGAATGCCTCAGTAAATTTTCTTGCTATCCATTGATAGTGAGTATGAGTGCAAGAAGAGAACGCGATAAGGGACAGAGAAATATGACTATAATAGGTCAATGCTCTGTAACAATAGTGGAAACAAACTTTTTCTATCAATTTCCTTTGATTCGTTTCTAAATTCTTTTGATTTCTTTATGACAGCTACAGAAAGAAGTTCGGTGCGTTGATGCTCTACGAATCGTTGTAGAAGATTCTTACTTCGTATTTCATCGGTTTCTTATCAGTTTTGGATTTAAACCTTAATGAATACGAATTTGAAATTTGAAATTTGAAATTAGAGATTGAAAATTTGAAATTTAAATTGAGTTAATTGGTTAATAGAATATGAAGCTAAATTTGAATTATATCAATAAAACGATTTCGTTTAAAACCAAAATTTAAAATTTGAAATTCTATTGTAATTTCTCGTGAATACCAAAGTCCGAAGAGGGACAAATTGGTATATATTCTGAGATATTCCGACATGAGTTTGGAATTCATATCTTAAGTTTGAGGAATTATAGGAGATCGAATCTGTCTATCTCCGTGTTGTTTTCGTGCGTGCGAATTTCGAGGACGAAATTCTTTTAAGGGGGGAAGTTTGTAACGACCCAGGATTTTTATGAATTTAAATTGATAATTTAAATGAATTTTTGAATTAAAAAATTGTAAAATTGATAATGGTAGCGAGTTTCCCCCGATTCAAATAGAAATTATATTAAGTCATATGAACTTGAAAATTTGTATATATGTGAATATATATGTATATAGTGGATTTGAGATAAAATCTTAAATAAATGTTTTTTTAAAAAAATAAATAGAAATAAAAATACAAGACAATAAGTATTTAAGTTGAAAATTAATATGTAAGTCATAAGAAAAGAAAAGAAATGACATTTAAATATGAAACAAAGTTGTAAAATAAATATCTATCAAACATAAACAAAACAAAGTAAAAATATAAACATACAAGTATATAGACAAATGTTTGATAAGTAACACGTTGGAAACAAATCAAATTGGGTAAGTATAACACAAGACAGTAAATTATATTTAAGTATAAAGACAAGTATGCAGGCAAGAAGACAATGAACATAAAATTAACTCAAGCAAAGTACAAAGAAAAGGAAACAGTGCAAATACATTTATATCTATAAAACAAGACACATGCATTTAATGAAACATACCTCTAGCATTTAATGCCAGCACCTTTAACATGGTTTTGTACACAAGGAAGTAATGTCACCCTGTACACTCTTTTATATATCAACTTCCTCTCTATTCGTTCATTCCAAGCTGTGAGAATCTGAAGTAATGTTATCTCAAACTAAAAACAAACTTTAGTTTAAAAACATCAAAACATTTCAAGCCTGAGAACAAAAGCTTCAATCAGTTCAACAAGCTTCCCTGTATCCTCTGCTCTTCATACAAGTGAGTAACTCCACAACCTAAATAGTTTAACTTTATAGTTCTGTTGCCTGCTTATCTTTGCAACTTAGTTTGTTTGTCAGTGAACATCAAATTTAAAAAAAAAGTTTAAGTTTAATTCATGATTCAATGATCATATGCTGTTGTGTATGCTCTGTACTCTCTGTGTTGGTTATAGTTTGCAAATCTCTCTCAAAACCCAAATTGTTCTCATTTAAACATTGTTAAATCTGAAAGTTTTAAATTGAAACAATAGGTTTAAACTTAAATAAAATTTTTTTTATTAGAAGTTGATTTAAACCATGTTGTACAAATTTATCACTGCAATCTGTCTACAGGAAATTAAGTTAAATTTGGTAAAAATAGATTGTTGTAAAATATAAATTTGAGTTTATAAATCGAATCCATACTGTAAATCATGATTTTTAAAACTAAAATAACATTTTTTAGTTAAGCATTGAACGAGCAGTTTTGGTTTTGAACGAAATAAGAAATTGGGTTTCTCTGATGATCGTGGCGACTGGAGGGACCGAGCCTTCTTCTGGTGATGGAGGAGCCATCGGAGGGTAGAGGAAAAATGGGAGAAGGTAGTACGGTTGGTCGTGGTGGCGGCGGTTTGGGGTTTTATTGCACCGCTGTCTCGTGAAAGCACCGAGCTGCACGTGGGTTTGGGGAATGATAGAGGGGAGATAGTCGAGTTCGCGGCCGGAGTAGTTGACGTTCTGGTGGTCGGTGACGTGTGCGCGGCGCCGTGACAGGTTTTGAAGAATACCTGTTCTTGTTTCCAGGTTGCTCGAATTGCCAAATTCGATTTTTGGGTGAGGGTTGTCGAACTGGGTGGTCAAGCTCGTTGATGGGGTCGAGAGTGAGTGGCGAGTGGTCGAGATGTTGGTCGACGTTGATCGATTCAGATGTGCATGTGCACATGTTGAAGTCATGCATCAGAGCATTTGAGATAGGGAGAAGAAAAAGTGGTTTTTGAGTTGGTTCAGGGACTTCTCGCGTGAGCATTTCCAGTTGTGATTGTTTTGAACTTAAAACTTACTCCAGAAAGAAATATGTATGAAAGAAGGGACTCGGGTTTGGTTAGTTAATTTACCAGGTTTGGAAAAAAAAGAGAAAAAAAAGAAAGATTAGGGAAAAAGGGAGGAAGGGGAAGCTCGAGTTTGAACACGTGAAAAAGCATATTTGGCTCGAAGAAACCTGGGTTTGAATTTATGAAGGGGAACCCGAAGCAGGCTGTTGTTTTTCTCGGGGAAGTTTCACGTGTTGCTCGAAGTGGAAAAGGGGGAGGCTCGGGTTGAAGTTGTTCAGGTTTAAACCTGTAACAGTTTTAAACAGATTTAAATTTTAGTTTTTAAATTTAAAATCAAAGTCAAACTGAGTCTAAATAAAACTTTAAGTATAATTCAAGTTAGATTTGTACAATTTGAATTTTATTTAAAGCAATGAATTTTAACGGTTAATCAAACTTATAATCATTTGGAAATGTAATCAAATAAATGTTAATAAATGTCATCAACTAGATTATCTTATAATTAATTAATTTAATAATAATCTTTGTAATAGTTTAAATGAAATTACTTAATGGGAAGTAATTAAGGAATTAATGACTTATTGTAATTAATTGAGTAATTTGGTTAATTTGAATTAATTTAGTTTAATTAATTTGGATTTAATCACTTGACATTTGGAAATATAATTGCCTGGAGAAGTAATTGATGGATAATTATTGGAGGAAATTAATTGGATGATGTTTGTTAATAAAAGTAATTGGAGTATAATTACTTGAAATTAATCGAGAGGCAACTAAGGATTTTTAATTAAATATAAATTAATGTTTAAAGGTTGATTAATCAAGTGGTTGAGCAATAATTAATTCAAGAATAATGTGATCAATCAATTAAGGTAATAAATTTGAGATTTATTTATATAGTTAAAGGTTAGTTAACTAAAGAAAATGATTAAAGATAAATTAATTAGTCAAAAGGAGATAAATTAAAGATTAATTAATAAATATGATAAATTAAGTATAATTTAATTAATTAAGGTAATTGATCAATTAATTTATATTAAATGAATTTGAAAATTAATTCATCAGGATTGGATAACCAATTCATAAGTAATCAATTTACTAGGAAATAAATTGAATTGATTAGGATTAAACAATTAATTAATCCTGCTTACAAATGTTTATTGAATGCTTATGAATGATTGTATTGTATGAAATGCCTTGAATTGATTATCCTATCTGATTTGTGATATTTTGTTCTGTAGATTGAGCAGTGTATATTTATTTGCATTTGTATATTATCTGTGAATCTGTGAATGGACGATGAGCGTTATAGTTTATATCGCTTATCAACTATATTTCTGTGTTTTAATCTGTGATGATTGATGATGTGGCACTGTTATTGTGTTAAACCCCTGGACCACACCATACACACACAAATATGGATTTCACGAGGAAATCGATTAAGTCACAGACTTTTGAAATAGTTTTAAATTTGAATATTTGAATTCAAATGTTTTGGAAATGGATTGGGTTTAAAGTGAAAAGCTTTTGAAATGGAATTTCATAGATGAAATTTATTTTGAATAACTCGATAAAATATGAAGTTGAATAATTTGATTTGAACTTAAATTCAAGATTTGAAATTGAATTCTATGATTTAAAACTAGGGATTAAAGATGTTATACCAGTTATATATGGGTTAAACTATTTTAAAATGAATTTATTTGGGAATAGGAATATAAATTAAGAACTTTAACTCGTGTAAATATAATTGGATTTTTCTGAAACGAAAACTGTTTGTTTTCAAATAATAAAAGCTTTCACATAAGAAATGAACGTCCAATTTGTGTTAAAAAGAATTTCAAGTTTGAAAATGAAGATAATTTCCAAGTTATGAAAACGATTTGAAAGCTATAAGTTGAATCTTGATTTAAAGGTTCAACAAGTTAATCGAATTTTGAAAGCTATGAGTTAAATCTTTGATTTAAAGATTTAATGAGTTAATCCAATTGGAATGGAAATTGTTTTAAAGTCTATAAATTGATCTTTGTGAAATAAATCTTTTTTGTAATATAAAGATTTGAAATGGTAATTGGTTTAATCCATTTGAGGAAAAGTTTTGGATTTTAAGTTGTGACTTAATTGAAATCCCAATATCCATATGTTTTTGAAATACTGCGCTCACTGTTCGATTTAGCCGGGAGAGGACCTTTGTGTCATATATCCCATTCCGAATATGTGATATGTCGTTATGGATAGCATTTGAAGACCGGTGGTGAAGACCGGATATTTTCGAAAACGTAAGGACAACTCGTCGAATGTCTTTGCATCGAATGGTCCCCGATATAGAGACTCCATATGTGATGGGAAGTCCGAACGTGATTAGTGAATATCCGGATTGCAAGGACTTCTTTGTAAGTGCCTTCGGTTCTGTTCGAACCCGGAACAGACTTGAATGGATTGTATGTCTGACATTACAAATTGAGATATAAAGCTGATTTCTTTCAAATATATTTCTGTTGGTGGCGGAGAATTTATTCTCTTAGCTTAACACCCTTCTCTGAGACGTACGAGCTCAGAGGTTATGTAGTTGAAGGTTATCAGCAATATATTCCCAATTTGGTAATGTGACATGCTGAGTGTTGCTGTGAAATGATCATTGTGTTGATCATTTGTGATAGGATCATTTGTTTGATCGTTTATCTTTGTGATCATTTCTATGATCATTTGTTGACCCAAAGCACGGCTTTTGTATAAAGTGTGTCTTTGTGGACATGACTTCGTCGATCCTCACACCTCGGAATGGTCAAAACAGGAAAGATGCAGCAAGGTTATGAGGGGTAGCTCCCTTTAGGGTATGTGGATTTCCTTCTGGAAAAGGGTGGTATCATGGTATGGAGCCCAGATATTTACTCATGTTGAAACACTTATTATTATGGTGTGATGTTGATTAGAGAGCTCTCGGATAAAGGTCCCGAAGGACCGGGGGATGGCATACTCGTGTCAGTTGTTACCCAGTTAGGGGTAACCCGGCCTTGTGTTGGCAGAGATCCGGTTTGGTTCTCGGGGACGTCCTTCCAGAGGCGTTCTCATGTGGCAATGGGAAGTTCCTTGGCCTGACCATTCATTGGAAATCCAAAGAAACAATGCGAGCCTTGTACAGTATTAGTTGTAGAACCTGCCATCTAATATGGTAGTTAAAGTAGGCATAATATAATGGTACCTATGCTGGCTAAGATTTATATTCTACTTTCGAAATGATTTGTCCTACACTATGCACTAGTAATAATATCAAATGTTTCTTTTTAATGCGTATCAAGCATCTTTGACTATCATAAGAAGAAGTCTCCTCCAAGTCTGCGTTTGCATTGTGTGTGTGGCGGGAGGTCTTATGTTAGTCTCATTTTTAAAAGCATTGCGAATTGACTTTAAAAATATTCCTCTATTTTGATTTTGAATAAAAGATAAACTGTTTTTTTTGTTGCTCACACCAGTCCCACGACTGATCCGGAGTTTATTGTTTCTTTCCTAAACTCTGGGTGCTCATTATTTTCTACACGAGCAGTCTAGAGTTGGGTTTTTAAGATAGTCAGATGTAGTAGATTATCTGGAGTTAGTTCAGTCTTTGGATCACACCAGTCTTACTGAGCTTGGGGCATCGTTATTGGGGGTTCGAGCTATTGCTGGATTGATTCTTGGAAATGGAGTTGCAGTCCTCGGAGTTCTCTTTTGAAGACTATCTTAGAGTTATATTGTTCCGCTGCTAGATGTTATCTATCGTTTTCTTTTCCGCTGCTATTTATTGTATCATATCTCTGATGTATATTGATATCTATTGGATCATCTGTTGTATCAGGTATTGTATCAAAGCTGTATATTAATGTATTATTCTTTTATTCCGCTGTGTTATTTACTTAATGTTGTTATAAGCTCCGACGAATCGGATTTGAACGGTCGAATCTATGGCATTCGAATACGATTTGAAGTATGGATGTCGATTTTCGAGCGGGCAAAATCCGTTCGTCGTTACAATTGGGATCTCTATGGCATTTCCGTAGCTGAGCAACGTGAAATACATCATGAATAGCGGAAAATTGAGCCGGCAACAAAAGACGATAAGCCATGGAACCAATGCATTTGGTGATGGGAAACGGGCCAATATATCAAGGTGCTAATTTTCCCGATTGACTGAAACGCACTACACCCTTCATAGGCGAAACACTTAATGAATACCAGATCTCCCACAAAAAATTCTGAATTCCTTCTTTGGTATATCGACATATGATTTTTGTCAACATTGAGCTTCCTTCATCGTATGACGAATAAGGTCAATCTTTTATGTGGCATCACGAATAAAATCTGGACCTAAAACCAGCTACTCACCGGTTCCAAGCCAATACGAAGGAGATCGGCATAGCCTTCCGTAGAGTGACTCGAAAGGTGCCATACCAATACAAGATTGGAAGCTGTTACAATAAGAAAACTCAAGAAGAGAAATATGATCTTCCCTACTTCCAACAAAATCAAGAACACATGCACGAAGGAGATTTTCAAGAGTTTTATTCACACGCTTCTTTTGTCCATCGGACCGAGGGTGATAAGCGGTGCTAAAATTAAGCTTCATTCCCAAAGTTTTTTAATGACCTTTCCAAAATCCACTTGTAAATAATGGATCATGATCACTAACAATGGAAGTAGGAACACCATGCAATTTAACAATTTCTTTAACATAGAGTTTAACCAAATGAGGTACGGTCCAGTTGGACAGAACGAGAAGAAAATAGGCGGATTTTGTAAGTCTATCTACAATCACTTATAAACTGTCACGACCTGAACGAGAATGAGGAAGACCATCAATAAAGTCCATGGAAATTTGATCACATTTCCAAACCGGAATGTCTAAAGGTTGCAATAACCCACCGGGCCTCTAATTCTCGGCCTTTACAAGTTGATAAGTCATGCAATGCTTAACAAAGTTAACAATACTAGATTTCATTCCATCCCAAGTCGTTTCATGTCCGCGTATATTTTACTACTACCGGGATGAATGGTAAATTTAGAACGATGACAATCTTCTAAAATGTCTTTACGGAGATCACTAATATTTGGCACAATAAGTCTATTCAATCTAATGCTCATACCAAGTAAGATCCCCTTTCAAGAATTTCTGAAATTAAAAGCTCATGCCAATCTAATGCTCTCTCTTGGAGCATGCTAGAAGCCACTTAGACTCGATGTAAATGCAAAAGATTCATGAGAGAAAAGATGCGATTGCATGTTCTAAGCCAAGCTTGGACTTCTATAAAGCTTTCAGAACCTTTGAATGGCTTTCCATCCAAATTGGTACAATCACTACACAAGCGTGCAAATCCAGATTTAGGGTGAGTAGGCTCAGGAACGGGACCGATAGCTTGTGCATTCTTTACAAGATATAAAAGCTGTTGAGCAGACATGAATATTCCATCCTGGGGAGGACAACTGTATTGACCAGTGCTAGGACGTCGTTCCCTAACCATTTCTCTTCTTAAACAAAAAAAAGAAGAGGAAAAAAGTTGTTCTTAGAATGAATTCAAATAAGCTTGATTGATAAAATAAGGCATCATAAAATAGGATAGGACATGACGAATCCTAAGACTCGAATTAAATCCTAAGGCACGATTCCTAAGAGACACTTAGGACAACGATCCTCGTCATAATATCCTATATTGTTCCGAAGTTTGGCTCTGATACCATACTGCGACGCCCAACTCTATTTTCTCACTAACCAAGGATACTACTGGGTAATCCTATCGATTAGCGTGACGAATATGGCTTATGTGCACGTAAACGACGCCAAAACTTGTTTAACGACAAATTTTCTATTGAGTTAGAAAAATGCCGATAAATTTTGAATTAAATTTATACCACAAGCGCACGACGTACAATTCTAGTACGTGGCGAGTATGGGTCGATCCGTAGAGAATTGTTGATTTTAAATTTCTATTCAATCAAATTAACCAAAGATTTATAGAGTGATTGGCTAAAAAATGAGAAAAAGAAAATGATAAAATTATGAGAGCATAGAGGGAATTTAGAGGCAATTTTCACTCTCTAGATCACATAGTTCAACAAATTATGAAATTATGATCTCTTTTTTTAGTCACTAGTAAGTTTAATTGATGTGCTTATCATAAGTATGGCCTATTTATGCTATTAATTAGCTCAACATAAGCCATCAAACTATAAAACACCATTTAAACAACTTTTCAACTCTCATGAAAAATGATAATAAGTTGAAAGCAAAATCTATTTTAAGCATAGCCTATTAACTACTAATTAGAAATATAGGCCATCAAATTTTAATTTCCACATTCGCTTCTTTGCCATGATTATATTAAGATGAAGATGCAATTTGTGTTGTGTGACTGTTTAAGCATATCCTACTTGTTATAAACAATGTAGGCCATCAAATTCAAAGCAAAAATAACAAGTTAAACCACTTCGTACATTATCATTAAGCACAAAAAGAGAGAAACAATTATCAAAATGTTGAAGCTACATGATTAGAGGCTTCATTGCCTCTAAATTGAAGGAATTAACCTCTCATTTGTGTTATCATATCAACACAAGTGCATCCCACATGAAAACAGAAAAAAGAAAAATGTAAGCTAATGGAAAAGAGAACTAATCTAATTGCATAAAAGAAAATCTACACTACTTGCATAAATAAACAAATCTATACTACTAATATGAAATGAAATAAAAAAAAGAAGAAAAGAGCATGTATTGAAAAATTGCATAAAGAAAGATTACATAAAAGAAATGGCTAAGTAGCCATGAAAAGGAAGAAGAGAACTTGATTTATTTGTGAGCCGAAACTAAACTAAAGAGAGACTTAGGGAAGAGTTACATGAAGATAAGGGGTATTTATTCATGTATGAAACCCTAATCCATTTTTTTGGGGAGTGTCCAAAATACCCTTGTAGGAAGTGTGGTGACCAAGTTATCATTAGTTTCAATAATCACCCATTAAGTATGCATGAAAGTGTAATGGCCATTAGCATGTGGATTAGCTTCTAATTTGTACATGAAGGAAGGTGGGTAGGTGGGGTCCTCTATGATCACGGCTTTGAATTATTTCCATCTCCATTCCTTTGTATTCACTCTTGTGCATGTATATATCTTCATGAAGCTACTTGTATATGAAGCCAAATTCCTACAAAAGAATATAGAAATTTCCAATTAAATTTTCTCAAATTAATATATGCACAAAAATGACTATTTTGCCCCTATATGGAGATGAATGTGTGACAATTTGAAAATAATTTGAATTTGGTTTAAACAAGTTAAATACCCGATATGTTCATTTATTTAGTTTAAATAGATTAAATATGTTGGCAAAAATATGCATATTTACGTGCACATCAATGGCTGTTGAGGAGCGACCAACTGTATAATTACTTTGAGTGAGTACCGATATGTCAGATAGTATGTCACACATTTCATTTCAAGAGGATATCTGACATATTCAATACAAACTCAAAGCTACAACACAGTTGCTAAATGTCCTTCGGAAACAAATATAAAATAGTCATAACATAAAATTAGTCACGGATATTCATATCGCTTAGGCAGAATCGGGTATGAATATAACACATATAAGTGAATATCATAGTAGTGGCCATGCAAAACCCACTATAACCCAAAAGAATAGGTACATGTACCACACAAAAGAATATGAATACATCAAAGAGTCTTTATCTCGTATAAATGAAAGAAAAAAACTACTAAGCTAAAGTGGTTAACCAAAAGATAATCCCTACTAAGAAGTCAAGTGGAAGCACCTGAAACACCTCGGCCTTACCCGAGTACTATTTA
The DNA here is from genome assembly GCA_030765085.1 of Allium cepa. Classification (NCBI taxonomy): domain Eukaryota; kingdom Viridiplantae; phylum Streptophyta; class Magnoliopsida; order Asparagales; family Amaryllidaceae; genus Allium; species Allium cepa. Next base: position 456,382,069 of record CM060942.1, read on the forward strand.
AGAAGAAAAATAATAAACAGATCATTCTAGCTATACTTATCATGTAAGATGAGATAGGATAAGAGATATGATAAATATTTATGATAACAATAAAAATCATACAATATCTCAAGTTTTCTCAAAAACTCAAAAAGAATATCATACTCTTTAATTTTATTCACCAAATAACAAATATTGATAAAGCGTATCAATGCAAATCAAAAAAATTGGTGAAACACAAATTCCAGAAATCAATATTTAGAAATCCAGAAAGCACAAAGGGGGAGGCCTATCACAAATGGGAGCATGAATACTTACCAACATGTGTATCACAAACATGACGCTATCCCATGTGTCGCTAATCCATAAAAATGAGTCAAAGCTCCATAGAACAGGGTATATGCCTCCTTGGCGGACAAATGAGCTGATGCTCCATAAACAGTCAAAAAACCATGGGTCGCTACTCCACCAAATTGAGCCGAAGCTCCACAGAATGGGGAATAATGCCCCATGCGGATAAAGAGACATTGCACATCGCAAGTCTAAATCACAAAATGATCATCATTGATCAATAAGTGTAAATTACACTAAGCTAGTAAATAAATGAGTTTAGCTTCATTTCCATAACCACTGGCTTAACTTAATTATTTACGAAAAAATTGTAGATTGCCACTAAAAAATTGTCACAAGATTTCAATTGAACAAGACTAAGAATTAACAAATGAAGTAAATACAAGCGTTTCATATCACATGTTTTGCTAAGTCGTTTCATTGGATTTCTCATCCGAATAAGGCAAAGGTTTGTATACACTAGTATATTGGAAAACAGTTTTAAAATCGAGCTTTGTCTTAAAAGTAGTGTTGAAATCATTTTTGTAAAATATTTTAAGCATTTACTACTAGTATAAAACCCTTGTATTTAAAGGTGACAAATCGAAAAAACGATTGTAAAAACAATCTGTCAAAAAAATCCACATTTCAATGACGTGACTTAAAACCATGGAAATCGATATCAAGTCCATCGAATGGATACACCAAAAGTCCAAAAAAGAGATCATCAAAGTTGATATGGACTGACAATAACTATTTTGATAATCAAAAATCGATATGTTGGAAATACTCGTAAAAATAAGACAAATTTCAAAATTTAGCAGCCATAGACGTCTATTGGAAATCCACAGACGTCTGTCCCCTGTTTTGGGAAATTGTAACCCTGAGGTCACATACGTTTTTCGCCTGTAGCAGGACAAAAAATGCAAAGCCCTTAAGAGGGAAAATCTACACAACTCCTCAGATTCGGAAACGATTTAATAAGCAACTGCCGTTAGGGATTTAAGCCAAGCGGCAACCTAGTCCTAAAATCTCTTCAATACGCCCAAAACAACATGTCTAAAAACACATACTAGGGTTTTCATAAATTTTGACTTCAAAATACCAAAATTAGTAAAATTCACCAAACCAATTCAATTCAAAAGCAATTGAATAAGGAATATATGTTAGGAATTCATACCTAAAAATAATCAAAACTATAGATTTAGATATGAGTTCAAAAACTCACTTTTAACCTAAAATAAAAAATATAAGCTCTAAAACAAGCTAATACCAATTCCTCCTCAACTACACTTCTAGAATCTCCAATCTAATATCACATGCAAAGAATCCCTAAGTTAGGTTATAGAAATTTCTGAAAATTAGAGAGAGACGGAGAAGATGAAGAGGATGCTCACATAAGCTTCTCTTTAATTTTATAGCTTGAATTTGAATTTCCTAAGAATCTAGGGATTAGGAATTTCAATTTCCTCTTTCCACCATTTTTCCTTTAGTTTGAGAGTACTAGGAAATTATGAAAGGAATGAAGGAAGGGAAGAGGAGTTGGGGTTATTGGTAGAAGAGATTGGGCCAACTTGTTGGGTTAATGGGCTTGACACAACCCAAAGCCCAAATGAAAACACCAAAATCCTAATGAACTCCAAACATAACAATTTTGATACTTGAACAAGTTGTAAACGTCAATTTGAACTCAATGAAAGTGATCTCGAGTTCGGATTCGATTGTTTACAAAAAGTCACATTTCGTACTTTAACATAATTAACGATGCTTTATTAAATAAAATATTTAAATATGTAATCGTAAAATATGCGGGTTGTTGCATACATCTAGTCTCAAATCGCCTTTTCGGAACTTTACTAACTTAGCCATCGCTTGGCTCAGAGGAACAGATTTACAATGACCATGCTTGAGCTGCCAAATTAGATTAACAAACTAGCTAACGGCTCTACAACAGGACTTCGACTTGAAAATAAATTGTATTTGTAGATTTTTGTATCTTGCTATACAAATGTCGTATTTTCAATACAATCTCCTCTAACCCATATAGTATATCTCTAAATTAAATGAGTATGATTTGTAGAATTGATCTGAATGTTCCATATGTGGAAATGAATAATTGGAGAGTGATTGCTGTGGAAAAGCTAGAAAAGCAGTGATGTACAAAGAATAATCAAAGAAAAAGAGAAAATAATAAAGTAAGATTTTTTTTATAGACCTAGAAAAAAGTAAATCCTTATATAGATGACACAAGGATGTTTTTTGAGTGGTCGCATCTGTTCTAAGTAAAGACGAATGATTTCCAGTTGAAAAGGAAGAAGAGTGGAATAAAGGGATATAGCCAAAAATAAAATATAGTTTCAAAAATTCACTCACAGAATTCACGCACTAACTTCGGGTCAAGTAGGAAAGAACTTAGGGAAAAATATCAACAAGCCTGAATTCAAGTTTACTATAGTGTCAAAATATCATGGTTTGATGTGGAATGGAATAAGTTCGAGTTAGGCTGGGAGAAGACTTAGGGAAGATGAAGAAAATTCCGAACTCGACTTGAGAAAACTTTTTTTCCAAAAATAGTCGTCTTCAAAAGTTTTTTTCCAAGAAGTTTATAATTTTTAACCACATATTTTTTTTAACTTTTTTGCCCTTTTGATTTCATGATCATTATTTCATAACTTTAGAGTTAGTTAAGAAGTTTCATATTTAGTTCTTGAACCTTTATTAGTCTCTCTTACTATAGTTTTTTATTTTGCTATCTTATATTTTTTACTTTCATTTTAATACTTTTATTTCATTAATATATATATGTATGTATATGCATGTATATAAATTTTATTTTTATATATATTTGTATTATTCTTATATTTTTGTATAGTTTGTCTATAGGTACAGGTTTAGGCTATAAATGATGCTAGATTGCTATTTGTAGGATTTTAAGGTTGCTATCGCTAGGATTGCTGATCGTAGGATCGTTATTAGGAGATATTTCGTACTTTAGATCTGGTTCATCAGCGTTAGCAGTGAAGCGTTCATTCTCTGGTGGAACTACTAGTCGACAACATTTCTGCACTTGATTGCATCTTGGATTATTTTCGGTTCTTCTAACACTTCATTATCGGGCGGTGGTTTTGCCAGAGTCTGATATTGAGGTGTAATGGGCAGTGGCCTTGCCGGAGCTCATCTAAGAAGCACTTTATTTTGTTTTCATAGATTTTTCAATGTTTTGATTTATCACCTTCTAAGAATATTGGCAGCTTCTTTATTATTGGTGATATATATATATATATATATTTGTGTGTGTGTGTGTGTGTGTACATGTGTGCTCTGCTCTAATTTAGTGGGTCACACATTTCTCTTAAAAAAATATGTATATAACTTATCTCTATTCCCATCTCTCTTAGACCATTCTTCCGTATCTTATTAAGGTTGGAATGTAGATTTAAGGAAGTAAGATTTAGAAGCAGGAAACGTAAGAGTAAATCTCGGTGGAGGAAGCACTAGAACCAATGGAAATGTCTGGCCCAATACAATGGAATCCAATTCGACAAGTAACAACTTATGTAGGTGCTAGAACACCGCAAATGGATATGAGAGGTTTGTATCAGTTCTTCGTTAACACAATGCAAGTAGGTTGCAGCTGGAGTGGTTGGTGGAAAGGCTAGACGTGCAAATCCTGAAGTTCCGATTGTCAACAATTATCTTGTTTTGAGTAGAGACTATGCAAGACATAGAGGGAGGGAATCCATTCATTGGAACCGAGGAGCTATCGAGGCGGAGAGTTGGCTGCTCAATTGGGAAGTGATTTTTGCTGATTTAGGTCTGAATGGCGAGCAAAAGAGGCAGTTGGCATCCAGTCAACTATCAGGAGCTGCATTGTACTAGTAGAACAATGTAACTATTGGGGTGCCAAAAGAGAATTTGACTTAGGCAAAGTTTATGAAGAGGTTCAAAAAGAGGTTTATGTCAAAAATTTCCATTTCTACTTTGCTCAAAAAGTTTGCTGAGTTGTTGCAAGGAGATATAACTATGCTTGAATATGCGACCAGATTTGCAGAGTTCTCCAAATATGGATATGCTATAATTGATATAATGATAAAGAGAAATGAAAATTTTATTTGTGATTAAGACCTGAGCTAACTAGGGCGACCTAGACATCTTACGGATCTATGTGACATAATAGTGGAGATGGCTTCGAGGAATGAAGTGATGCTTGCTTTATTTAGTGGTAACAAAGTAATGGAGACTTGGAGTGAGCAGAGTCAGAAAAGAAATTTCTTTTAAAAAAAGGAAGCTCAAAAGGGTGGAGCTGCTAAGAAAGGAAAGGCCGAAGTTATGTGTTACAAGTGTGACAAGAAAGGGCATTTTGCAAACAATAATCATTCCACTAGTGCAAAGAAGGTTTTAGGATAAAGAACATCAAGTACTTTAATTGTGACCAGATTGGACATTATAAGAATCAGTGCAAGGAACCAGCCAAGTATGAGAAAAGGAAAGTGTTCCCTTTGGTACCATCTGCATCAAGACAAACAATTCAGGAGAAAGGAAAGGCTATAATGGGAGGTACGCTTTTGATTCATGGTATACCTATTAGAGTGTTATTCAATACTGGTGCATCTCGTTCTTTTATATCTGGTTGTTTGGTAGATAAGCTTAATCTAGAACCCTCATACCTAGTTACTTTCTTAAGAGTTGCTAATCCAATGGAGGGTATGCAACTCAAGGGATAACATGTGACTAGGTAAAGTTTGAATTGTTAGGTCATATGTTTCCCTTTAGTTTTCATGTGCTTGACTTAGTAGGCATTGAGATTATTTTGGGTATGGACTGGTTAAGTAAATACTATGCTAAGATATTTTGCCAAGATAGGAAAATATCACAAAGACACCCTAATAGTAGCGATCAAACTATATGCTTAATTGAGGACTCAAATTTTTGTGTGTGTGCTTTATTAGGTGCAATGGAGAAGGAATACGAGCTGAATCTAGTTTTATTCGTTAGAGATTTTATCGATATCTTGAGCCAGCGACATGATGACCATCGAAACGAGCTACTGAGTTTAATATAGATCTTATACCTAGAGCAAAATCTATTAGTAGACTACGTAGTAGAATGACCTCTATAGAGATAAAGGATTTAAAGAAGCAGCCAGTGGAATTTGAAGGAAAAAATTTCATTAAACCAAGCAGTTTGCCTTAGGGTACGATCGTGGTATTCGTAAAGAAACCAGATAGGTGGTTTAAATTATGCATCGATTATAGAAAGTTATTTGATAAGACGGTGAATAATAGATATTATTTTCTAAGAGTTGATGATTTGTTTGACCAATTGAGTGAAGATAAAGTATTTTCACAGTTGGATTTGGCGATAGGGTCCCATCAATTGAGGATGGTAGAAGATATTATTCCTTTGATGGCATTTCGAACAAGATATGGTTCGTATGAGTGGTTAGTAATGCTATTCGGGCTGAATAATGCGCCAGCTTTCTTCGTAGATTTGATGAATCGAATCTTCCCAGAGATTTTGTATAGATTCGTAGAATTTATAAATGACATTTTGATATATTCTAGGAATAAGCAGGGTCACTAGACTCACTTTAGAATAGTTCTTGAGATGTTGATGCTGGATTAAATGAAAGTAAAGTTCTCGAGACGTCATTTTTGGAAGAAGGAGATGAAGTTCCTTAGTCATATAGTCTCAGGATTTGGGTTTCCCATAGATCCAGCTGAGATAGAAGCAGTTAATATTTGAAAGAGACATGAGATAGTGACCGAGATAAAGAGTTTCTTGGATTATCTGGCTATTATCGAAGATTCCTTAAGGATTTCTTTAGTATAGCAGCACCGATGACTAAACTAACAAGGAAAAATGGAAAGTATGTTTGGACCGATAAAAGTGAGGAGACATTCCAAAAGCTGAAATATTTATTAACCAATGCGCCCATGTTACTTGTCCTAGATTGAAACCAAGATTTAATGATGCATACTGATGCGTGGGGAACATGATTGGGAGTTGTGTTAATGCAAAGGGGTAAAATGATTGCCTATACTTCTCAATAGCTCAAACGGCATGAAATTAGGTATCCAACCCATAACTAGCGTTAGTTTTTGTAATTTTTCTCTAAAAGTGTGGATAAATTATCTTTTTAGAGAACGATACGAGTGTATACGGATCACAAGTCTTTAGGATACTTATTCCCTCGAAAGGAGTTAAATATGAGATAGCATATGTGGTTAGAGTTTATAGCAGCATATGTTTCTGGAATTGAGTACACGCCAAAAAAAAGAACAAAGTAGAAGATGCACTTAGTAGAAGACATCAGAATGCAGTATTAGCAATGATAGTTGAATGGAAACATTTAGAGGCATTGACCACATGTAGCGTAAGGCCAAGATCAACGGCTAGTTCTATTCAGAGTAATGCAATGTTATCTTGGTTAAAAGTTTGACCAGTATTGATCAAAAGGTTTGCTTCAAAGCAAAGAGATGATCCATTGCTATGAGTGAATTAGAAAGTTGGAAAGTGGAACAGAGATTGAAGATTCAAAGATTTTCTATCTTGATCCAAATGGATGGTTGAGAAAGAAGAGATGATTGTGTGTTGTAAATGTTGGAGACCTAAGAAAGGAAGTCCATAGGGAGTGTCATCAATCAAAGTTTACTATTCATCCTGGAGGAACTAAGATGCATCAGGATATTAAGTAAAGTTTCTCTAGGAACGTATGAAAAGGAATGTGGGCTTATGGGTAAAATAATGCATGAATTGTCGGCAAGTGAAAGCCAGCATCAAAAGCCAAGTGGATTGCTTCAGCCCTTGGAGGTACTAGTATGGAAATGGGATTCTGTATCTGCGGGTTTTATTGAAGGATTTCCAAGGTTGAATAGAAAAAAAATGAAAGTATCTGGATTACATTGGATAGAGTAATTAACAGTGCACACTTTATACTCTTTAAGTTGACAGCGATGGAACATATAATAGCTAAGCTATTTATGAAGAACATAGTAACACCGCATGAGATTCCTATTAGTATAGTCAGTGACAAAGATTCTTTATTTACTAGCAAATTCTAGAAGAGTCTACAAGAGGTTTTAGGTACCAAGCTCAAGATAAGTACTGCTTACCATTCACAAACAGGTAGGCAAACAAAAAGAATTAACAAAGTCCTAAAGGATTTGATGTGCTTGGTTTTGGACGATCGTGGAAAGATCATCTACACTTTGTTCAGTTCTTCTAACAAAATAGTTATCAGTTTAGTATAGGGATGGCACTTTTTGAAGCTCTGTAGGAAATGCCGTGTAAATCACCCATATGTTGGTTAGAGATGGGAGATAGATTAGATTTTGGTCTAGATAGAGTAAGAGAAGCCGTAGAAATGATGAGTTAATTCGATCTAGAATGAAAGAAGCTTAGTCTAGATAGAAGAGTTATGAAGATAGGAGAAGAAGGACTTGGAATTCTTAGTTGGAGATCAGGTTTTCATCAACTTATTTCCAGTGAAGGGTGCAGTAAGATTTTGGAAAATCCCAAAAATTAGCACCAAGGTTTGTTGGACCATTATCAATTATAGAGAGGATTGGGAAACTTGCTTATAAGAGAGAGTTGCTGAATAGTTTGGCAGATGTCCATAATGTTTTCCATATTCTTTTAGAAAGTATGTTCAAGATTAAGAAACTACTATCACTCTTAGTGCATTAGAAGACTCAAGAGGAGAGGTATCAAAGAAGGTTAACAAGATTGAAGTTTCTATAAAGAAGCAGGCCTAGATTTCATAAAGGAAATAAAAGGTTGTTTCAAAGGCATTGAGCATGCATCGAAGGAGCCCAAAGCACCAATTAATTGTACAGTGCAAAAGCTTTCAACCTAGATGGAAACAGATATGCCCTTCCACCACTTCCAACCTTTCGATACAGATAAACAAGCAAAGTCAACTTTCAAACCCCTTTCGTAAGCAGTAGATGCGCCCTCTCGCTTACATACCAAACCTTTCTAAGTCAAAGGTTTCGCCCTAACACAACCTTTTCGAAAGCATATACAAGCATTTTGAACAGGCCGAGGACTATAATTTTAAGAGGAGGTTACACCTCAGTTCTCAGGTATGCTTTCAAGGGTCTCTCAACATCTTCAAAACAATCAACACTTAAATCTCTTCGAAACCAATAACCTATCGATAGAGATGGAGGCTTCAAGCTCACTTCCAATAACAATAAGGAAGGAAAAGGTGTATTTAGGAAACCTTTTGGCGGTGTCTGTAACGACCCACCTTTTTGGACAGTTTAAATCGATAATAAACCATACATGTCAACTCAAACCATTCAAAAGGGAGGATTGTTAATGAGGTAAATAAGAAAAATAAGAAAAGAAGAAGAAACGAAAACAGAATCTCGCAGTGGAATGACAAAATACAATAATCAAACAAACAGTTCATGAAGCTGTTTATAAAATGCATTTGATTTTAATCTATACAACATTTATCAAAGTTATAAATACATCAGAAATAAAATAAAGTAATGCAGTAGACAACATGATGCATGACTAATAGTAATAATATACTAAATCTTCATCTTCGTCCTCCAGAGTGAATCTTCAACATGCTGAAAAACTCAAGACTGACCCGAGCGTAATGAAAAGACAAAACACTCGAGTCAGAACTAAAATATCCTTATGTAAGTCAAATTGATATCGCATATAACATGAGTGTAACAGTGTCAGAGATGTTTATGGGATTTCACATCTCCTATCTTGTGTATAACTTGCGTGAAAATACTCAAGAGATGTTACAGGATTTTCCATCTCTTAAGGATCTGTCAAAATATCTATATGTAGTAGAATACGCTATATATATAATGACTATTCAGTAAAATAAATATTTTTCTTAGTGTTAAGGCTTTACATTGGTCCCCTTTAACGAATTTTAGGCATTGTCATATAGTTTGCATATAAACAGTAGGTGGATAGGGGATGCGCCGTGATATGATAACACTAAACCAAAATCGTATAGGTCTCATTTAGGGATAAAAGTATGACAAGGCACGTGAGGCAATGCCCAAGATAGGATACTACCAGTTCACCTTCCCGGCTAATGGTAACACATCATAGCCATGACCGCCCACCGCGTCCAACACTTCTATAATCCAGAGGGTGGGACCTATCAATCACAATGAAAATGATGGTAATTCGAAGAAGTGCGTCCGCTCGGGGTAGCTAACCCACTTGGCGGGTACGACTCCTGTTTTCGCAATTTCAAATTGGCATAATTGCCAGGCCAATCCATCATCATTCTCTTTCTTCAAATCCGACAAATGACACCAAATCCAACAATTTCATTCTGGAGTCTCCTCCACGTACACAGTTGTTAAAGTGGTTTTGATATCGACAGAGAGTATGCCTATATCCGGCCCTGGTCTCTTTAACAACTAAACTTGTTTTACATACTGATTTGTACTCTTATATTTCGAAATGGTTCATACTTGATATCAAAATATCGTATTTGCTTCAAAATCAAATCCATTTTGAAATTATCATATTTACACAAAATATACTATTTTAGTTCAAAATTATTTTTGTCTTAATATCTCAATTTCGATTCCAAAATTGTTTCGAATTTCGATTTGGTTTATAACTTCAATTTAACCCAATTCATATTCAAATCTATGAGTTAAAATAACATTCCACTCTTAACTAGTTTGAATAGTTTAAATAATTAAAATACTTAAAATACTTAAAATAATTAAAATAGTTAAAAATAGTTTAAATGGTTAAAATAGTTTAATATTAAATAGGTAAAATATTCAAATGGTTTACATTGTAAAATAATTTGGAAAAAACAAAATAATTTAAACATTTAAAGAATATAGATTTTAAAGAGTTTACACTAAAATAATTTATTTGAAAATAGTTTCAAAGTCAAACTGATTCAATTCTGTTTGTACAAAAAATGGACAAACACCTCCAAGTCGTATTATTTAGTTGATTATATGTGATTTTCAATGATTTTAGATGAGTATGTAAATGTAAAAGAAGTAGGGGCTGAAATGTAAAAGACACGCAGATTTATAGTGGTTCGGCTGGAATATGCCTACGTCCACTTTATATGTTATTATCTTCTTTCTTTCGGATTACAAGTACAATGCTTCGTATACAAGTATATGAAAGTAGTTTGAAAGTTCCTTCCTTGCTTGAGCTCTCAAACTTGTCTGCCATTGTTGTACCCCTGCCCCTCTATTTATAGAATGAGGTACGGGGCAGGGGGTCTTGGAAGTATATAGCTGCTGGCGGGCCTGGACTGGAGCAATCTGGCCTGGTAGCATTCTAGTTCGGCGAGCTTCATTCGGTGGTGAGGTTGGACCGGTGGTAGCCTCGTTCGGTAGGGAGTTGTTGGAGTTTGGACCGGTGGTGCCTGGTCCGGCTATGGTGGTCCGGTGATGGGTGGATATGTGCCATTCGGTAATGGGTTTACATGGAGTTGGTTCGGTCTTGGAGGTGAGTTGGTTCGGTGCTCATCTGGGCCGGTTGAGTACTTGGATTGCCGAATGGGTCTACACAGGGGATGCCGAATGTGACATAGCCGAACGAGCTATAGGATGGATTTTGCCGAATGGAGGTTGCCATGCTCTGCCGAATGAGGCTCTTATTTGTGAATGCCGAGTGGACTGTGGTTTTTTACGGAATGAAATGCAAGATGTGAACATGAGTGATACTGACGCTTCCTGGTCTTGAGATCCTCTGGGTGAGAATTCGCCCAACATTTGCCCCCCAAAGTGGGGCACATGCTTGCATGTGTCGCGCTTTGTTTCCTCGTGGTAGGAAGGTTTGTTTTGTAACGCCATGGGCTGGATACTTGTATCCTGCTAATGTCCTGTAAAGGAATTTACAGTTTTCAGTGTGAATTCAAATAATGACCGTTCGGGATCGAAATGTTTGTGATTAAGTGAACTGCGCCGTTCGAGGCGAGTTAGTGTGCCCCGAGGGGGCTTAGCCTTATCGATGCCAGGTTCACGTTAGAGTGGGTCCCTGGATCGTTTGTCAAGGCGGTTTGTCGCCAGCTCAGAGCATGCCTAGGGATCGTTCGCGATCCCGTACATGTGTAAGTAGCTTGGCCATTTCATAATTATCAAATATCCATTTGACCGATGAGCTTAAAAAGGGATGTCAAAGCGTAAATTCTCACGACGATAGGGTTAATAGCCATTCAGAGCGCGCCTATGGACCATTCGTGGTCGCGTACACGTGTAAATGATTAACCCATGTTAGTGAGAGATTCACGACTTATCCATCGTTATCCTGATTTCTATTTTATCAGTAGACACTAGAGTTCGGTACTTATCTGAGTAAGGCGTATTGCATGCCCCCTGTTTCAGGTCTCTGCTGGTTGCCCCCGGCTATGTTCTGCACGTGTTACGCTTTGTTTCTGGACGGGGTGCTTTCATTCGGCATGGCTCCATTCGGCTCCTAGTGCCGAACCGGCTGGTCCGGTTTTCCGGTGCTTGCCTATATATAGGGGCTACACCCCCTTTATTTTTCTTTACCGAACGAGTAGAGCCGAACCATATTGAGCACCGAACCAGTTAAGTACCGGATCAAACAAATACCGAATCAATCAAGCGCCGGACCAATTTAGTACCGAACCAGGTATGTTCCCTTTTGCCGAATACATACGAAAGTTTCTGCTTGCCGAATGAGCTTTAGGCCTTGATGCCGAATGAACTTCACGCCCATGCCGAATGAGCATAGTGCCGAATGACCATATGCTTCTTATGCCGAATGAACCTGTTTTGCAACGCCGAATGAGACTTCATACTTGGTCCTTGAGCGGAATCTTGGACTTTTTTACACGCTTGCCTTATATATTTGCTTGTTTATGTTTCTATACTTCTTATTCTAACCTCAAGTCTTTTTTGTGCTGCAGAAAATGTCTCGCAAAGCGGAAACACGATCGGACAGAAAGAAGTCTAGAGGCACAGGAGAACCTTCTTCTTCCTTGCCCCCAGTCCAACCAGGATCCGGGCAACATCGACCTATTCCGAGGTCTCTAGTGGATGGATATGGTCCACAGGAACTTTTGATCTCACCCCCTGATTGCTTTCCTAGCTCCCTAAAGGAGGAGCAACTTGACGTCATATCCCGTTCCTTCGGGATAGATAGGGCTCTGATGCTGCTGCCGGGAGATGGAGTGATGCCATATAATCCTCCCGAAGGCTACTTCGCTTATAGCAGATACCATTGTATGTGCGGTGCTATCCCCCCTATCAACGCTTGGATAATTAGCTTCACCACATATTTGAAGGTGGCTCCCTTCCAGCTTCAGCCTAACTCTTATGCCATCCTGGTGAGCCTCTTTGTTATCTTCCAGAGGAGGTACGGGCGTCCTCCTTCTAACCGGGAAATTCGATACTTGTACAACCTGAGAGGCTATAAGAAGGGGTCTCCGTATATTAGTCTGGAAGCGGCCGTGCCCTTCAAACCAGTCCTGGACTTATATTCCATGTTTACCATGTTCAAGAAAGAGTGGTTCTTCATCAAGGACGATGCTGTTTCTTTCCGCCTTTTCACTTCCGGCTGTAAGATGGATTTCATTTATATTTTCCATGTTTTGACTGTAGTGTTTTTTCTGACATGCTTCTATTTCTGGCTAGCGACAGGTGGTATTGCAGTCGTGGAGGATGATTCCTTGGTGCGAATGGCTGCTGAACTAAAGGCTATTCCGGCACGGGACCGGTCGGCCTCCTTCTTGATCAGGAACGCAACCCTCTTGGAGTATAATTTGATCTTACCGCACCAGTCCGTGGTTAAGCAAAGAGACACGGCTGAGGAGAAGGCTGCTAAAGCTAAGGAGGGGGCTACGGTAAAGAGCGGTAAGAGGGAGCCTTTCGCAGAGCGTCCCGTGGTCGGGGGGAAGAAACTGAAGAAGTCTGATGGCCCTTCTCCAAGTACTTGCCCGACTGTCCCGGAGGAGGAGGGTGTAGAAGAGGAGGAAGGAGGCGAAGTTGGAGAAGGGTCGGAGGGTGGAGGAGATGGCGACAGTCAAGGTGGTAGTGGTGTTGCTGTTCTAACCTCTGAACAAGACCTCGAACTGGATGAGGCTCTCCGTCGGGCCTTCGGGGAGTCGGAGGGAGAGTCGGAAACGGAGAAGGGAACGGAGAAGGCAAAGGAAACCGGCAAAGCTGTGGCTGGCACTGACCCATCCTCTAAGGGTTCCTCAGCTAGGGTGATTCCGGCGATGCAAGGTGAACTTTTGTCTTCTGCCGATTCCATTTTCGATAGGGACTTAGAAATTTTTTATGGTTCACTTCCGTCCTGGGGTGAGATCCAGGACTTATTGCAGTATCCCACTCCTCCGCCGGGTTTGTATAATAGATGTGTCTTCCCACTTTTCTTTCTTTTTAACTTAGCACATTTTTTGAACTGTGGATTATTGTATGTTCGTAACACTTGTTCTTTATTCCAGGGGCAGGCCAGGCGGTTAAAACGTCGGATGTTCGACACCGCCTTGAACAATTTAAGTCGAGGAGAGCTTCCGCGAAACCTTCTACTGATCGCACTGGGGATGTAGTCAGTTACCGCCCTCTTCTTGGGGTCATCGAAGAGGGCATTCAGAAAAGGAAGCGGAGCCGTTCCTTATTTGAGTCGTCCCCTGGTTCGCAGCCTCCTATTCAGCCTCCTCGTGATACTACGGAGGATAGCACGGAGCCCGGACTCCCTCCTCCTCCTTCCAAGAGTCCTATTGTCATTCGTATAAGGCGTCCCGATGTGCCTCGCCCCGTGCCTCGTGACCCTTTTGCCGGTCATCCTGATTTAGACCCAAGCTTTCGGGACATTTCATTCGATGAGACCACGGGCGAGCACCTCCTTCCCCGCAACCCCATGGTAAGAGTGCTGGACGAGGCCAAATCTTTAGATCTTGATTTACTTACTACACGGGTAGTCACCATGGGGGATGAGGCCAAGGCTAATATCGACCGGGTGGCCGCAGAGACCAAGAAGTTAATGGAGCATCATGCTAAGTTGGTCAAGGCCGGGGAAGAGATCGGGAGTGCTAACATTCGGTTGAGGTTAAAGGTTGCCGATCAGGCCAAGCAGCTCGCCGACCAAGCCATCCAGATTTCCCAGCATGAGGAAGCCTCCAAGCGGCTGAAAGAGACCATGGAGAAGGCCAGTAGGGCGGAATTACGGAAGATGGAGGTCGCTTGCAGGGAACGGATTAACATAGCTATCACAACGGTGGATGAGGTTCGAAATGCGGATCTCGAGCGGGTAGAGGAGTTGTCAGGGAGGCTCGAGGCTGCGGAGATGGCTCAGGCCGAGTTGAAGGAGGAGATGGAGGAGATGAGGAGGTCCCTCAAGTTGAAGGAGGAGGAAATGAGGAGGTCACTCCAGGCTGACTGCTTGAGATACCAATCAGAGAGGGACGTCGCCGTCGCCAAGTTGCAAGCTTCCGAGGCCCGGGTGAGGGAGTTTGAGGAAAACGAGGGGATGATGGATGAGATGCTGCAGGATATGTACTTCCACACTTGGAAGGAGGGCGGCTTGTCTTGGATGGACGATTACCCTCGGGTCATGGCCAAGGTGTATCTCCAGGCTTTAGAGGAGGCCAGGGTGAACGCGGGTAAGGAAGGCGGAGAGGCTTTCAACTTGAATGCGGTTACTGCTCAGTTCTCAAAGGAGGAGCAAGCGGCGGTGAAGGAGGGGATGCGGCTGCTTGCTGCAGAGGAAGCGGGCGTGCAGTTGGATGATGAGGATCGAGCGGCGGATGCTGGTGAGTTATTCTTTTCCCTTTCTTTCCTTTCCGTGTTTTCATAACTTGATTGTTCGTTTAATGAATTCCTCTTCTGAACTGGACAGGTGGGACTCCTGATCCACATGCTGGGGGCTCTGATCCTACGGCTAAGTAGACTGGGGAAGTTGGTGATGGAGTGTGGACGCGGCTGCCACCTTTTTATTTCTTTTTATCACTGTTTACGTTAGTCATTGACATGTAACTATAATAATATTATTTGCAAAGAATAACTTCGTGTGATTTTATAATATAAGCTGATGTTGTTATGCTTAAATGTTGTTGTCATCTTGATGTGCTGCGTGAGAAATATAACTATGTATATGCCTGTGATTCTAGTTGTGTTTGATGCTAAGTTTTTTGCTAGAAATATAATTTCATGTGTTGCAATGTTATTGTACGAACAAGCTATAGTTACGTATTTATGTACAAGAAAAGAGAGTACCGCCCTTTATGTTTCATTCGCAGGCGGTAGCTTAGAGTGTCTTATGTAACTGTTCACGGATATAGCTGAGTACCCTGCCACCCAGTATGCAGACTTAGTTTCTTATGAGCGAATGCTTCCTATTTGGTTTCCTGTACTTTAGAGTTTGTTATACAGGATAGGAGAAAAGTATTTAAATGAAATGGAAATATAGTAAAAGTAAAACTTCCAGTCACGGAAGGCCGTCGATGTGCTTAAGTTCGTGGCAAACGGGTTTTGTAGTCACTTTCCCTAATTGTGGGTCTTGGAGACATTTGTCACCCATCTTACGCCTCCGCGGGGAGTTTTCTTTTTTACCACAGCCGCACTTAAGACACATCGGAGCCGAGATCGCGCACGGTAACTACCCGAACCATTATGGTCCGTAATCGTGGGTATTATTCGATTTACCGTGGCCGGCTAGCGTAGGTGCCGTTGGCCGTGAACTACCCCTGGCTGGCCACACCTTATGTTGGGGCTTAAAGTAGGTTCACAGTTGCCGGCGAGCCGAACGCCGTAATGAGCTGCCATCGGCTATAGTCGGCCTTTATGATGACTTATAATCGGCTCATTACAGTTGGCTTTGAGGGCAGGCGCGCAATGAGTTAACCCGCAGCAGAGGGATGCTGGAGCAAAAGTGTCTCATTGGCGAGTGCATAGAATCGTAGCGTACCTGTTAGGCCTAGTCCAGATGAGGCCGCGGTGCGTCTTGAGTGGAGATGCCATAGGATTTTGTTCAACAGAAAGGGATAAAACTTAACGAGCAGCCAAGACATAAAGGAACAAGTTAAAAAGAGACAAGATTTTTTAAAGTGGTTCGGCACGGAAACGCCTACGTCCACTGATTCTCTTTGTTAATTCACTTCATATGGGCAGTACAAGTTAAGAAAAGTATCGACGGAGGTGTCGGATGTTCCATGCCCTCTGGAACACCTCTCCGTCCACTGTTGACAAAATGTAAGCTCCGTTGTGGAGATCTTTATGAATTACATATGGTCCGTCCCAGATGGGGTCCAGTGCCCCGGGGCGCGGAAAGATTCGCCTGAGGACAAGATCTCCTTCTTGTAAGTTGCGATGCTTGACTTTGGAATTGTATTATGCTGCCACTTTTTGTTTGTGAGCTGCTGCTTTGAGTGCTGCATCGTTTCTCCTTTCCTCGATCAGATCCAAAGACATGAGGAGGAGTTCTTCGTTTTCCTCTGGGTTGTAGTGGATCCTACGGTGGGAAGGCACAATAGTCTCAACTGGGAGCATTGCCTCCGATCCATATGCCAAAGAGAAAGGAGTATGTCCCGTTGATGTTCTGAAAGATGTGCGGTATGCCCATAGTGCCGTAGGAAGTTCGTCCACCCAAGCGCCTTTTGACTTTTCAAGTTTCTTCTTGATTAGGGTTTTGAGAATTTTGTTGACAGCTTCAACTTGTCCGTTTGCCTGAGGGTAAGCTACTGATGAGAAGCTTTTATGAATTCCATGCTCTTGGCACCAGTCGGCAAATTCTTCGCTGTCAAACTGGAGTCCGTTGTCGGATACGATCTTGAGTGGGACTCCATACCTGTACAGAATGTTTTTGATCAAGAATTTGATAACTTTTGCTGAAGATATTTTATTTAAAGGTTCCGCTTCCACCCATTTGGTGAAATAATCGACTGCCACTATAGCATATTTGGCTCCGCCTCGGCCCGTTGGCAGTTCGCCAATTAAGTCAATTCCCCATACAGCAAAGGGCCAAGGGCTAGTCATTTGAGTAATTTCGTTTGTGGGCAGTCGAGGAATTTTGGCGAACTTCTGACATCTGTCGCATTTCTTAACGAAGTCTAGGGCATCTTTGTTTAGTGTGGGCCAGTAATATCCATATCGGAGTATCTTTCTTGCCAAAGTCTGTCCTCCAGTGTGATCTCCGCATCCTCCCTGATGGATGTTTGTTAATATCTCCTTGGCTTCCCTTCCGGCGACGCATCTTAATAAGGGGCTAGAGAAGCCACGCCGGTAGAGGATGCCTTCTTGTATTGTGTAGTGGGGAACTTTCCTCAAGATCTTCTTGGCTTCGTCACGCCTGTCGGGTAGTATGCCATCTTGCAAATATTTCCGGATAGGAGTCATCCAGGTTCCTTTTTCGATTGCAGTTATTAGATTCACTTGCTCGAAACTTGGGGCTAGCTGCCTTGAGATTGCTAGTGCTCCGGAAATGGTGCTGTTCTTCATACTAGCTTGCTTTGCAAGTTCATCTGCCTCTTGGTTTTCTTCTCGAGGAATGTGTTTGATTAGATAATGGTCCAATCGATCGAGCAGCAGTCTGGTTTTCTTTAGGTATGCTGTGAGTCGTTCTCCTCGAGTCTGGAATTCTCCTAGTACCTGGTTTACGATAAGCTGAGAATCACTATGAATACATAAGGAATTGATTCCAATTTCTAGGGCCAGTTCCAATCCCGCTATTACTGCTTCATATTCAGCATCGTTGTTAGTGGCCGTGAACTCCAATCTTAATGCATAGTACAACTTTCTTCCCCTGGGGGTGATGATCACAATACCTGCCCCCGAGCCTTGTTCGTTCGATGCTCCGTCTACAAAGAGGTTCCACTTGATGTTTTTTGCTACTTCGGATTGTTCCTTGCCTTCGTTGGTAGTGAATTCGGCAATGAAATCAGCCATGGCTTGTCCTTTGATAGCGGTGCGAGGATGGTAGGTGATATCATACTGACTTAGTTCGATGCACCATTTGAGGAGTCGCCCAGAAGTGTCAGGACGATGGAGCACTTGTCTTAGTGGTTGATCGGTTAGAACCCTGATGGAGTGAGACTGGAAGTAGTGTCGCAGTTTTCGTGACGCGATCAATAAACAATATGCTAATTTATCAAGTTTAGGATATCTGGCTTCTGCCCCTGTAAATCTCTTACTTACAAAGTAAACCGGGCGTTGTGTGCGGTCTTCTTCTCTTACCAAGGCGGCGCTTAGAGCATGAGATGATACAGCGAGGTATAGGTATAACACTTCACCTTCATTTGGAGTTGAGAGTACTGGTGGTCTCTGAAGGTGTTCGATTAGGTTGAGGAAGGCTTTTAAGCATTCGTCGGTCCACTCGAACCTCCCTTTGTCTTTCTTGAGTGCTTCGAAGAAAGGGACACACTTGTCAGTTGCCTTGGAAATGAATCTGCTTAGGGCGGCCACCTTTCCGTTTAGGCTCTGCATTTCTTTTCGAGTGGAAGGTATCCTTATTTCTTTTAAAGCCCGGATTTGTTCAGGGTTTGCTTCGATTCCTCTGGCGTGGACGATGAATCCTAAGAATTTTCCCGATGATACTCCGAAGGAGCACTTTAGAGGATTCAGCTTCATTCCATATCGGCGAAGTACTCGAAACATATCGTCCAGATGGCTTACATGGTCGTTGGCTTTCCTGGACTTTACCAACATGTCATCCACATATACTTCCATAGTTCGTCCTATCAGTTCTGCGAACATTTTGTTGACGAGGCGTTGATAGGTAGCTCCAGCATTTTTGAGTCCAAAAGGCATGACTTTGTAACAATATAGTCCGCGGTCGGTGATGAAGCTAGTGTGGTCTTGATCAGGAGCGTGCATGGGGATCTGGTTATATCCGGAGTATGCATCCATAAAAGATAGGAGTTCGTGCCCAGCTGTGCTGTCTACGAGTTAGTCAATTCGGTGAAGTGGGAAGCAGTCTTTCGGGCAAGCGTCATTCAGATTGGAGAAGTCAATACATGTTCGCCACTTTCCATTGGCCTTT
This sequence comes from Allium cepa, assembly GCA_030765085.1. Lineage (NCBI taxonomy): Eukaryota > Viridiplantae > Streptophyta > Magnoliopsida > Asparagales > Amaryllidaceae > Allium > Allium cepa. The sequence goes on from CM060942.1 coordinate 456,401,347, forward strand.
TTTACTAGCACTGGGTTAGCGATCCATTCTGGGTAGATGGCTTCCCGTATGAAGCCATTAGCAAGTAGATTTTTTACTTCCTCATCAAGGGCTGCTGATCGCTCTGCCCCCATGCTCCTCTTTTTCTGCTTTACTGGTACCTTGGTGGGATCGATGTTCAACATGTGGCATGCTATGTCTGGGGAGATTCCTGTCATATCGGCATGGGTCCACGCAAATACATCTAAGTTGTGGCGGAGAAAGTCAATGAGTTGATCCTTCAATTCCGTTTTCAGCTGAGATCCGATTTTTAATAGTCTACTTGAATCATGCTTATCTACCGACACGAATTCCATAGCCTCTGCAGGCTCGGCGGTAGCCTCCTCCTCTTTATCCCTGGGGTCTAGTTCATTGAAGGGATCGCTTGTGTATCGAAGAGGAGGGGCTTTCTTTAGTTTCTATGCCTCCAAGCTTTTCATGCAGAGAGTGGTCTCTGCATCTTTTCCTTTATTCTTTCTACGGTTATTGCGAAGTTCAGTTACGTAGCAGTCTCGGGCAGCATCTTGATCTCCTTCTACTTCTCCTACTCCGTTGTCTGTTGGAAATTTCATTTTCAGGCACCAGGGGGCTAATACAATCTGGAAGTCAGACAAGGCTGGTCTTCCCAAGAAGGCGTTGTAAGCCGAGTGGTTTTCTATTAGTACGAACGTTTGTTTTCGCACAACGGAGCGAGGATGACTTCCTATTTCGACGAAGAGGTCAAGTTGCCCGAGGGGCATTTTTGCATCTCCAGTGAAACCGTGCAGTGGTTTGTCACAGGGGGATACATCCTTCATTGACAACTTCATTTTGTCGAAAGCATGTTTGAACAGGATATTTACGGAGCTTCCCGTGTCTATTAGAATCCGAAAAATTTTAGCTGGACCGAACCAGGCAGAGATGACCATGGGATCCATATGTGGGTACTGTCTTCCTTCCAAATCACGCCTACTGAATACAATGTCATCGTTTTCTTTTCGTTTCGGGTGGCGTTCCTCCGTAATGGAGTTAACATATCCTTCGGCATTTCTAAGCGACTTGCCGTACCTTTCCATCTCTGCCCAACTTCTGTCGGCGATGTGTGGTCCTCCTGAGATGGTAAGGACCACTATCTTCTCTTGACTAGAGCCACTGGTGTTGTGATTGTTGCGATTCCCTCCGCCTACTTCTGGGAGGGGTTGCTTTGAGTTCTCATTGGCAGGAGTTGGAGTCCTGTTCTGACCTTTCACATAACGTTCCAGTCTTCTTCTTCTAATGTGTTCTTCGATCAAGTCCCGAAGATGGTGGCATTCATTGGTGTCATGTCCGTGGGATTCGTGGAAGCGACAGAACTTTTCGGACTTGAGTGCGTTATCTGATTCTTTCTTGTGCGGGGGGCGCTTGTACCGAGTTCGCCCTGAGTGGCTAGGTAGATGTTTTCGATTGTTTCATTCAAAGGAGTGTAGGAGTCAAATCTTGGCCCTGGTCGATATTGGCGCTTTTCAACCTTTCTGCCCCCAGCATTGTCTCTAGATTCATTTCTTCGAGCGTCCTTAGCTGCAGCGGGAACCTTGTCCTGAACTGTCTTACCTTGTTGTCCTGATTGCCTTTCTGTAGCAGCGTCTTCAAGTCTCATATACTTTCCAGCTTCATGGAAGAAATCAGGCAAGGTAGCTGGTTTTTCCTTAGTAACCTTCTGGCAAACTTGGTGTCTGGATGTACACCACTACAGAGGGCCATTAGAGTGAGTTTTTCATCTGCATCTTGAACTGCTGCCGCTGCGGCGTTGAACCGTGTTAGATATTGTTGCAGCGTCTCTCCGGATTTCTGTTTGACATTGGATAGAGAATAAGCATCCTTGGGTTGTTCCACATGGATGCGGAACTGGCTAATAAACCTTTCTTTCAACATCTCCCATGAGCTGATGGATCCTTGGGGTAGATGGCAGAACCAGGAGGTAGCTAGATCTGCTAGGAATAGCGGAAAGCATTTACATAATACTCCTTCTGTTGCTCCACTCATGAGCATATGCTGGGTGTATCTCTGCAAGTGTACGATGGGGTCGGAAGTTCCTTTGTAAGGTTCCATGGTTGGCATTTTCCATTCCCGGGGAGTGATGGCAGTTTCGATATTTCGGGTAGAGGGACTGGTGACCCTAGCGCCTATTCCCCGGTCCCTTTGCTCCCGTTGGACACATTCTCTGAATAATCGTGCCATTCGTTCGTCAGAACTTGGAGCGGACAAAAATGAGCTTGGTTCTTCCCTGCGGGATCTATCTCGTCCAGATGACCTGTAGGGATGGTACAGTCTATCACTCCTAGCATTATCCAGTGGTTGTCTTTGGCTGCTCGGATGCACGCTAGGACCAGCTACAGTTGCCCCCTGCCTTGATCTTCCCCTGTGGGGTTCTGTTTCGAGCACATCCATGGGGTCAACTTCGGGCTGGGTTCTAGCTCGGTTCCGTTCAGCGGGGTTTCTATGATTAGGTGGCATGACTGGCTCAGCTACATCCGACCCTCGCCTGGTGCCTCCCCCGCTGGGTTCGGTTCCAAGGGCTTCCTCGAGTCGGAATTCGGGCTGAGTCCGGGCGCGGCCCCTATCATTGTTGTTCCTGTTGATAGCTTCATCGAAGAGGGAAGACCTTTGTTGCCTCCGAGATCCTCCGGATTGGGACTCACCCCATGATTCAGTGTTGTGGTTGGGCTCTTCAGCATCCCTTAAGCGTGACATGAGTTGGTCCACCAAAGCTTCTTGTTGGGATGTGAAGCGGTTAGTTACTTCAGTCACAACCCTGTCCAGATCTGCCCTAGTGATTGGTTGTTCCGTTGCGGGACCAGTTGGATTTTCCTGATTTTCATCTGGTACTGTTGTTGAAGTGGGCTGATCTGCGATTGCTGGATCTGGAAGGCTGCTAGTTGCGATGTTCTTTCCTTTGTTAACATCCCTTCTCTGTTTGGAAGGCATGATTTCTAAGCAACGAGCGATGTTGTTAGGAAGAAGGTTGAGTGGGAGAAGATGAAGCTTGAGTTCTACTCTCAATGAAAGCACCAAAAATGTTTGTACAAAAAATGGACAAACACCTCCAAGTCGTATTATTTAGTTGATTATATGTGATTTTCAATGATTTTAGATGAGTATGTAAATGTAAAAGAAGTAGGGGCTGAAATGTAAAAAACACGCAGATTTATAGTGGTTCGGCTGGAATATGCCTACGTCCACTTTATATGTTATTATCTTCTTTCTTTCGGATTACAAGTACAATGCTTCGTATACAAGTATATGAAAGTAGTTTGAAAGTTCCTTCCTTGCTTGAGCTCTCAAACTTGTCTGCCATTGTTGTAACCCTGCCCCTCTATTTATAGAATGAGGTACGGGGCAGGGGGTCTTGGAAGTATATAGCTGCTGGCGGGCCTGGACTGGAGCAATCTGGCCTGGTAGCATTCTAGTTCGGCGAGCTTCATTCGGTGGTGAGGTTGGACCGGTGGTAGCCTCGTTCGGTAGGGAGTTGTTGGAGTTTGGACCGGTGGTGCCTGGTCCGGCTATGGTGGTCCGGTGATGGGTGGATATGTGCCATTCGGTAATGGGTTTACATGGAGTTGGTTCGGTCTTGGAGGTGAGTTGGTTCGGTGCTCATCTGGGCCGGTTGAGTACTTGGATTGCCGAATGGGTCTACACAGGGGATGCCGAATGTGACATAGCCGAACGAGCTATAGGATGGATTTTGCCGAATGGAGGTTGCCATGCTCTGCCGAATGAGGCTCTTATTTGTGAATGCCGAGTGGACTGTGGTTTTTTACGGAATGAAATGCAAGATGTGAACATGAGTGATACTGACGCTTCCTGGTCTTGAGATCCTCTGGGTGAGAATTCGCCCAACAAATTCCAACTTTTGAATTCAAGTCAATTACAGTTTCTATTCAAATCGATTCGATTTCGATTTCAATTCAAATAAATTTCAAATTCGGTTCGCAATAACTCGATTTCGATTTCGATTCCTATTCTAATTAATTTCATTTCAATTCCAATTTGAAATCATTTCAATTCAATTCTCAATTTTAAACCATTTCGATTTTACATCAATTCCAAGCTCGATGCCCAAAATATCGATTTAAAACACTTAATAAATTTTCCTTCAGTATTCAATTTAAAATCCAATTTCAAATATAATTCAATCCCGAGCTCAATTTCAAAATATCGTTTATACCACTTTCACTTAGCAGCATTCAAAGTTCAAATAAAATCTGATCTTTTAAAACAGGTCGATTTTCGAAAATTCAAATTTTATTTCGATTATAACTTCAAAATCTCAACTTAGATCTTTAAACAATTTGTACTACCAAATTTAAATTTCAACATTCAAGGCTCAAGTTCTTAAATAATTTGATTTCTGTAAACTTGATTTTTATTTCCTTTAAATCAAAATCATTTAAATAATTTCAAATAATTTTTTTTAAAATCATTTAATTTAACTAATCTGGTGTCCGTATATAATTTTCTATCCTATGACCAAGTGATCAGTTATTTTAGTTTAATTTCAGGGATGGATATATATCATTTCAATCCAAATCAAAGTGTCATAGGTATATATCATGTCAACCTATTTCTTAATTTATTCAAAATAATTCAATTTACAGCTTTATACACTGTAAATAGTATTCAGGTTGACAATAAGATATTATATATATATATATATATATATATATATAAACAAATAAACATCCGAACATCCTAATATCAACCAATTTGCATCCATTACAATCTATCATACGAACAGACAAATATAATTCACAATGATTTCATAGTTATTAGTATTGGGTAATTTACTGACAATTCAATTTAAAATTTAACTGTCGATTTTAATTTATAATGGTTAACTCATATGACAATTAAATTTATCAAACAACGACCAATAAATTCATATCACTCCATAAATTCAAATTTAACTAGCATAAAAATATTCTATTATGTTGTGAGTGTTATAAAACACTCACCTTGAGTTTCAATTTCAAATCAAATCGAACGACGTTCGATTTAACCTAAAATTTTAAGAAGCTCTAAACGATTTAAATCAACTCCATGATGCTCGTCGCCATGATCCCGTTGCTGCTTGTTTCGTCCGATTTCGACCTCATATGTGAGAGATACACCTTTTTAAAGTTTGAATACAATTTGTATAAACAATTTTTTTTGTTTTCATTTTTAAATTTACCAAACAAACCTAGCCGTTCAATAAGATCTAAGAGATACAAGTCGCCGATTCCTTTCTCTCCCGATCTCGATTACCAGACAAAACACGAACGAACGAAAAACCAAACTGCCACCTCCCTAAAGCGATGCCGCATCCCTATCGAGCCATCGGAGCTCGATCTAAGGCCTCCCACGCGTTCGCCTAGCCGCCTAGCACCATTGCCCCAAACACTATGAAGCCCGATCGTTCCCTTGCCCTAAAAAACGTGTATGAACTCGTAGCCTTCTTGAGTCAAATGCGACCAACCGTGGCCACGAAACACGATCATCGTTGTTTATAACGAAGAGCTCAACATGCTCTTCGACTTTGTAGTTGGATATTTCATCTAAAACTTTATGGATTGAGAGAGATCTAAGGAGGAAGAATAGAAGATTTTAGCCATAGAAATGAGTAGAGGCGGCTGTATTCATTTTAGGCTAAGATTTAATGATTGCGCGTATAAATAAGCATAAACATATCATTTTAATATTATTTTTAACTTTTTTCTTAAGAAATCCAAACGAACCATGCCGTCTGAAGTTTATATTGTTTCACCCCTATTCCGAACAATATAGAACATGTTTCGAGGCCTAATTCGATCGTATGTGGAAGATAGCTTTTTGAACCTAATTAAAATATTGAATTTTCGATATTAAATTCAACGCGTTTCAATACCTTACGACCAAACGATTACTCCAAACGTTACGAAATTTAAAATCCGATAATAACACACTATTACAGACCCAATGGAGCTGGTCTTTTATCGAAATCTGAGACTTTGCCTCAGATCGCTATTTTAACGTCTCGATTATAATATAAAATTTTCAATTTCTAAGTATTTTCTTTTAAATCCAATTTTAAATGTTAACAATCTTCATTGTTGTTTAAATAAAATTTACAACAACTTTCGATAATATTTTCAATCATATTAACCTCAGAATTCAATTATTCAAATCAAAATTATAAGTGTAATCAATTTGGATAATTCAATAAATCGCTATCTTTTGAAGTATTTGTTAATGAACTTAAAAGATTTAACTTTTAAAACAAATTTAAATTATAAAACAAATATTTTCATTTTGCAGTTATTCAATTTCCGTTATTCAGTTATTCAAATAATTTCCAATATTAATTTAAAACGATTTAATTGTCCAATATTCAAACAAATTTCAATATTAGATTTTAAATGAGTTTTAGTTATCAACATCATTTTATTTCTATCTAAATAATTCACAATTATTATTCAACTTCAGTTATTTATTATAAACCTAGTTATGTATATAATTTCATGTCAATCTTGTTATCGCTAAAACTTCAAAATAATTTTATTTCAAATTTTATTCAAGTTCATATCCAATACTTTACATTAAAAATTATTAAATTTTTATTTTTAACCATTTTTATTTGATAATTACATCAAATCTAGTAATTTCAAATAGCTAAAAATATGGATCGTTATAGTGTCAAAAGGTTCAGAAGAGAAAAGAAGTACTCGAAAGATCGATGAAGGCAAAAGGACGGTAAAGGCCCAATTTGACTCAGTCGAATGGTGTGGGAAAGATAAAGGAAGCGAAAGTGTAAACCAAGAAGCACAAGAGAATATCATTCCATGACATCAAAAATGTCATGGCCTGTCGACCAAGTCCAAAGGCTTGAGGTGGCATGTAAAAAGGGGTCCTTTCGATCCAGTCGAACGCAAGGGCGTGGAAGGGACTGACCTACATTTATAAATAAGAACCAACGGGTCCAATTTTAGGGACCGAATTCTGGAATCATGATTTTATTTTCTTTACTCTACTTTCTTAGTGACAATTGTATTTCATGTTAACCTTAAATCAAATTAGGGAAAAAGCTCGATATCTTGTAACTCATTTTGGTTTATGAATAAAATGGGAGATGGCTTATTCATTAAAAATACTGGCGACAAGGAAGATCATTTAGATCATTAGCTAGACTAATGATCAATTTCACATGATTCTGACCTATTCTCATGATAATTTACACGTGATTCTAACCTATTCTCACGATTTCATTTCTTTTTATGCTTGACTGGCTTGGGCATTTCCAATCGATAAACATCATCATCAGAACCTCCAATGAACCTGAAAGGTCAATGTGATAATGAGGTGTCGATCATGTTTAACTCATGAAAATTGGGATACTTAGATCAATCTTATACAAGGAGAATTAAGGGGTTGTAGGAAATAATAAGTAGGATGGTTCCGTAAGGGAGAAACCCCCCTTGACCTTACTGAAAGGGGTATTTACAAAAGGAATTGTAGCTTATAATTGACTAACAATCATAATGGAACTCATTCGAAAGGGATCAACTCCAGAACATGCCACTGACCCTTTCGAAGGATATCTATAGCAAGAATGATAAAACCATGCAGTCGAAAGCAGTTGGGTTATACCAATGAAGTAGGAAACCCTATTTACATAGTCGAAAGGTACCTGTTACCTTTCGCTACGACCGAAAGGAGTACATAACATGGATGATCAGCTTTATTCGATCCGTTTGGAGGATAAAACTCAATTTAAATGTTGTTCTCAAAACTATATCCTAAATCTAACTCCTTAAGTCCTTTAACTAAGCCAACCCGGTCGAAAGACAAAAAAAGTTATTTAACTCTTTCGACTAAGCCAACCTGGATGAAAGGTGGGGACAAGATTATTAATCCTTTCGATCAAGTCAACTTGAATGAGGGGTAGAACAAACACTTTGAACCCCTTTAACTATGTCGATCTAGTCGAAAGGCAGCTTCCAAAGGGGTAGATCCTCTCAATAATTTGGTCTTGTTTGAATTAGATTACCTCACAAATAGCATTGGGGATATTTATAAGTTTACTTGTTCACATTTTTGGTGCTAGAAGGAGGGCTCGAACCTCCGACCTTGTTACTGTATACAAATTAATTGTGGTTCATTTCTTCTGCGTAGGGAAAATGAGGTTAAAGTGTTTGAGTAGAATTGTAGAGGAAGTAATACACACGACCACTTTAGAGGAAAACATAGCTCCATCTTTTGATTTGGATGGGACCATTCCAGGGAAAACTTCATCGCCAGCGTAACATGATGAAAACACAGCAAAAATCAAGTACTTGGAATAACAGTTGCAAGAAACGCAGGAGCTGCTAAAGATGGCCTTGTCTCAAATATCTTCAAAGACTCCAAGACAAACTCAAGGAGAAGAGGTAGTGTCTCCTAGGAAAAATCTAAAGACTAATTTCAAAGAGTGCAAAAATAAAGTGGACTTGACCTCCTCTAAAAAGAGAGAACTTCCCTAAACAAGAGCTAACTATCAGGGAAGAGTTCTCAACAAATCGTTGGAACAGTCTGGTAGTTCAACATCTAAAGAGTATTGTCCAATGCAGAAGGATTACGGGAATGTTCAAGCTTTTCTGAAAGATGCTGCCAAGAAGGCTATCAAAGATGCTACGAATTCTAAGGGAAAAAGAACTACGGATGAAAAAATTAATGATAATGAGAGAGTGCCACCAGTTAACAAGATTTCTTGTCAACGTCCCTAATGCTTTGTATAAGATTGTTTTAAATAACTCAACTCTGTAGTTGAGTAAATTCACATCTTCCGAATGAAATGACTAGGTCGGAGGGGTTTGAGGTCTTATTTTTAAACTCAGCCTAAAATGGACAATGTCGAAAGGTTTAAGAAATTGTTTACCGCTTATATGAAATTGAGTAGAAAATCAACTAACTCATTATGTAACAACCCGATATTTTCAGCCATTCACATCCACACATGTCGGACTTGAATTGCTAAAAATATCGCATTTTAAATAAATTTGGAGAAAATGAAATACAATTACAGAATCACAGACATAGAAATATCAGAATAACTCGCAGCGGAAATTACAATACCATAGTAGTTCATGAAGCTACTATAACAAGCTCTCAAAACACAATACATAATATCAGTCTGAAAACATATACAATAGAATCTCAAATACATAGAAGTTATAAATACCAGAGATGAAATAGAACAACTGAAACTGAAAGGGAACAGATAATTAGACAAGTAGAATCTCCAGCGATTCCTAGCTCTAGAAAAGTAATCCAAAGCTAAGCTGTAAATACTCAGGCTGACCCGAGCGTAAAGTAAAACACAAAACACTCGAGTCAGGACAATATATACTTATATAATGTAAACCAACTCAAGTGAACTGTATTAGTAATACACAATAACTTAAAGGATGCTTGGGATCGCCCATCCTCTAAGGATCAGTTAAACTATAAATTAAATACATCCCATGGTTAAAATTTCAAAATAATAATTTATACTTCGAAATCAGATATCATTTCAAAATTCAATATCATTAAAAATAAATTTCAAAATATCAAAATATCATATCTTCCAAACCACATTCATTTTTATTTAATTTAAATACCATTACAAAACACATTTTAAAATAGTTTATATTTCGAAACAAATTACTTCATTTTAAATCATAAAATGAAGTTAATATATTTAATAATTAAATTATTAAATTTTCAAAATGTAAATCTTTCAAAATTCATTTATTCACTTAATTTATTTAAAAAAAATGAAAATTCAACTTTCGTAGCATTTAAAAAATGCTACAGAAAGTTACATTCAAAACAGTTCAATTTAACAAAAGATAGCATTTAAAAATGCTGCAATAGGGTTACATTAGTTTCAAATAAAACTTAGTTAAATTCAAAAATTATAACAATTACAAAAATGCTATAATAGCCTTTAATTAAACTTATCCATTTGGTTCATTATTATCAACTACAACATTTACAAATGTTGTATTATCATTTACATTAGAATTAATAGCATTTCAGAAATGCAGTTAATTAACTTCAAATATTCAGTATAATTTCACAAACAATTATATTTTTATTTAAATCATTTTTAACTTATAAAATCATATAATTTCACATTTAAAACAATCATTTAAATACCATTATATTCATGATTTTATAAATTTAAATCTTCATCCAAAAATCAAGACTTAATGTTAATTCACTTATTAAATTCCAACATTAAATTTAAATTCATTAAATTAAATTTAAATTTAATTTAAATTAAAACTTAAGTTTAAATTTTAAATATAACTTAATTTCATTTTTATCTACTTAACTTAAAATTCAGTTTTAAGCCAAATTCATAGATTTCCAATTTTTGTTATATTTCAAAATTTCAACTTAAATATTCATTCATTTCACATTTTAACTTTATTCAAAAATCATTAATATATTATAAAAATCATTTTAAATTCATTTAATTCAAAATACCATAAATTTATCGTATTTTAATATTTAATTTAAATTCCATTTATCACCAAATTATAATTTCCAAAATAATTTACATTTCAGATTTTATAACTTTACCATTTATTTATTTCACTTATAAATTTTCAGAAAATCAATAATGCTTTACAAAAATCATTTTTAATCAAATTTATATCAATATATTATAATATTTACATTTCTAAAATATTTTAAATTTTTTAGAAAAACATATTTTAACAACGGGTCTGTATTTCATTTTCTAGCCTAGGTAAAGTGATACGGGTAATATATCATTTCAACCCGTAATTTACAAAGAAAACCCGGGTTTAATCATTTCAAACCCGCAATCCCAAGTAAATAAAAATAATTGAAAATCATTCAGGCCTATCATTTCAGCCCATAACGATTTTCTCCTATTCTAAAGTCCGTTCGGGTATGTATCATTTTAACCCATAGTGATTCTAATCTAAAGGGAACTTGCGGTGTGATAAACGGATAACAGTTAACAACATATATCAGTAACAGATGAGATGACAGGTAAATAAATAGGTTTAACACCGTATATTTAATAATCACAGGCAGGTATAACATAACATAATAGTACTACACATTCAATTGTTGTCAGTTCACATTTGCATAAGTATAAATGTCAGGTGAGATTTACTCACCTCTTTAATGCTGGAGTTTGCAAACAACACACACAAGAGAAAGTCCGGAAAGCACGATAGCACGATTGGATTCAAATGGGAAGATCCAAGATGTATATCTTGTATATAGCAATAAAAAAAACCATATATATAAATGTAAATACAATACCAAAATTATATTGAAAACAAAGGAAATAGAGTTGACAAAGAGCATCACCAAGTTTCTATCCATTTTTGCTTGACCCTATCTCACATATGCTTGGCCACACATGGTCTAGGATCAGCCATGACATGATTACAAGTGGAAATGGATCAGGTTTGGACTGGAAAATACATGGCTAGCAAAGGAATGTGGAAGGTCTTGGGAATTACAAGGTAGGAATGTCAAAAGGCATGGCTAGAGGGGTGTTTTGGTTCAACTTGGGCTCGGTCAAGGCACATTTTGGCTCGGCCAAGGTAGGTACAGGTCTGGTCATAGGGTAAAGTGATGTTCCTTGGTAGTGTACTTGCTGGTGGTGGAGGCTAAGGGGGTGGCCGTGGCTTGCAAATGAAGGGGAGGTTGCATATAGGCTCGACTAGGCAAGTTTCTAGGAGTTTTTCAGTGTTTTTTTTTGTGCAGATTGGATCATTGGATGGTCATGGAACTTTCAGGTCAGAGGGGGTGGTGAAGTTGTGGCCGTGGATGATGGGGAGGAAGTGGTGGCGGTGGTTGGTGGAGAAAGTGGAGGCTTTGCCCGAGCAAGGGAAGAGGAAAAAGCAAGGTAAAATCAATGAAAATGAGGAAGAAAAGGTAAAAAAAAGGAGCCATTGCCTACAATTTGTTTTTCAGAAATAGTTTATGGCTAAAATTTGTGATGGAATGAGGAAGATTTCACGTGAAAAACAATGGAGAATGTATGGCTAAAGCTAGAGAAAGTGAAGGGCCAAGCAAAAGAAGAGACTAGGCAATGAAAAGTCATTGTTTTAAAGTCTTTTTTTGTCTCTTGAAATTTCCCTTTTATATTTATACAAAATAATTAAATAGAACTCAGTAAATAACATAAAACAAACTGAAATATAGCGAAAAAAATATATAAATAAATTTGTTTTAGGAATATAGGAAAATAAATAAAGAAAATAGCTTAATATAGTGAGACTAGCTTTAAAAATTACAACCAATATACATTTAATTTTGGAAAATTATAACTTTACTTTTAAACCAATAAAAAGTCAAGAAAAATAAAATAAATGCTGAAAAAATAAAGAAAAATGAAAAAAAATAATTATTTTTAGGAAAAATAGAAAAATAAATAATGAAATAGCTTATTTAATTGAACCAGGCTTAAAAATTTCAAACAAAATGCAATTAACTTTGGAAACATTATAACAACAATTCTAAACAAACAAAAGTCAAATAAATAAAATAAATTATGAACAAAATAAAGTGGAAATGAGAATAAAATAAGGTCTTAAGAAAAAAATAAAAATAATAAATAAAGAATTATTTTAATTAATTGAACTGGAAAAATTGTAAACAAAAATACTAGGGACATTAGAAAATTTCAATTGCACTTTTTAAAAATGTTTTAAAAATAAATATATACATAACATGTTATTTTAACCATGAAAACATGAATTAGAAAATTACATGACCAATAAAAATATTATTTATATAAATTTAAAATAAATAATTTTGTTAAATACAACAAATTACATACAATAGTGTAAAAGGCATAACTTTCACAATATTAATCAGATTTCAACGAAACGAAAAGAAGTATTCTTAAAATTTAATTCATTTTCATAATAAAAGATGAAATTCAAGAATTCAAATATTTAAATTTTAAATTTAAAAGTCAAACTTTGACCAGATTGACCAAAAATACACCTTTCTAGAAAATATTCTATTTATTCAGGTTTGAAATTATAATTCACACAAAAATAAAAATATACCTTTGAAATAACAAATTTTATTCATTTTAAATAAATGAAAGAAAGTTTGTAAATCAAGAAATTCAATTTAAAATAATAAAAATATACAATTAAAATAATCACAAAATACAGGATTGTTACACTCTCCCCCACTCAAAGCTTTTCGTCATCGAAAAGGAAGGAAGCGGAGAAACAACTAGAAAGAACAATAGGTTGGAAGACATCCCCGAAAGAAGGTAGGGAAAAAAATGCCTAAGAGGGAAAGCAGGTTGAAAGACCAGGATGAACCATTATTTTAAAACATTATACATTTCAATTAAAATTTCGTAACATTTTATAATATGATGAATAGTCATTTGATTCAAATCTGATGGTTCAAAGTAATCAATATTTAACACATTTTAAAAACTTTAGATGGGAAAATAACTGCTCAAAATATCCTTTATATAGTACTTTATCAAGATACTTTCATCAAAATACTTTTATAACTCGATGCCTTAACAAGTTTATTTTCGTTCCTACAGACTTTGGCCATGCGTTGATCAGGCGCAAAGCTAGGATTCTTCAGGTACTTAATAGACTTGTTTCAGCACCCAGTGAAAATACTGGAAAACTCTTTTAAAAAAATAGATATGGAAAGTACAATCCAAACAAATCAACCAAACCGAAACAGTTGTCTAACCATGGATCGCGGATACACAATGGTTACGGTTGGATTCCTCAGGAAACAAACTGTATCCGTAAGTTTACTCAGCCCTGCGAGTTACGCCATGATGACTAGTAGAGTGCAGGATACACAATGATTACGCCTGGATCCCCCAGGAAACAATCCGTACCCTTAGGCCGTCTCAGCCAGGCAGTTTCGCTACTAATGCGACCTACATAGAGTGCAGGATACACAATGGTTACGCCTGGATCCCCCAGGAAACAATCCGTACCCCTAGGCCAACTCAGCCAGGCAGAGCGCTATGCAGTCACGCTAGTAAGACCATGGAGATCGTCATGGAATTCGATGGACACTCGAGTATCATATCCGGAAAATCCAAATCAGAGAGAGAATAATATCGATAGAATGAATCCGCCGTGTGGCCACAAAGCGGATATCAAGCAGAAGGCACTTTCTGTATCTTTTACTTCGAAAATATGTATCATATAGTACCTTTCAAAATCACTTTCAAATATCATACTTATATAAAGTCCATTATATATAAGATTCCATTTCAAATCGAATATTTTCCAAATCCATAGAATATCAAATCATGCTTATATAGACTTCGATTATATAAGTTTTTACTTTAAAATTGAGTACCTTTAAATTCAACATTTTGAAATCAACTTCATACTTATCCAAATCAATTTTATATAAGTTCGATAACTCCCAAATCAAGTATTTAGTAAATCAAGGTTCTCAATTTTAATTCGTTCAATATCAATTTAGTTTCAAAAATCATATATGATTTCACCAAATCCTTTCTTCCAAATTACATATATTCAGTTTCTAATTTCTTAAAGCCATAGATTTATAAAATAATCCAAATCAACAAAATTTAGGTCAAGCAAATTCATTTCCATTTCAAACATATATTCACTTTCAAAAATCATAATACTTTCAAAGTTATAAATCTTTCAACTCAAAATACTTGAAATCATTACACTTTGAAAAATCATAACATTTCGAAATCACACATTTGAAATCATAAAATATCCCTTAATTCTTTACATTTCACAAATTTATTCAATTAAACCCAAATCTAAATTTTCAAATTTTAATTCAATTCAAACCATCAGTTTCAATTCATTTTAGTTTTCCAACAAAACCATTTTCAAATATTATCAAATTTCAAATATAGCTTTGATTTACAAAATAAACTATTCAATCTTAAATATATTTCAAAGCTTAAATATACCATATTCCAAAACTAAATTTTATAATTCCACATATCTCAAATTTTACTTCATTATTACTTAGTGTTGAAATATTTATTCCATAACTCAAATTACAGGTAAACCAAATATCCTTTCATCCTAATATAAGCTTCAAATATTCATTTATCAAAATCAATGGTTTTCAAAATCATCTTATACTTACATAAAGTTTATCTTATATAAGGATCAAAATTTTCAAAAATAAATTTTGCTGCATGAAAAGCCATATGGGATTAAACATCTTTGCTTACTAAAAGATTTTTAATTAAGAATAGTTTTGTATATAAAATAGTTTGTATGAAAAATAGAATAAAACAGTTATTTTAAGAAGAATAAAAGAAAAATAGTTTTGAAGAAAATGGTTTTAAATTTGATAGTAGTTTTTTCGTAAAAGAAAAATTCCAATTAAATTACAAAGATATCCAACCCAACAACTTTCAATTTCAGCATCAAGTATACCAATGATATTAGGATATAAGATGTACATATGTCATCATTTCACAATATTACATTCGATCGCTCGCTCGATCACACAAGTTCGCTTTCGAACTAGTATTGTCCATTCGACTTCCCTAATGCGGACTTCGATATGGTTTCTCGACTAGGAGCCATCAGTCTCCTTGCATAGCCATATACTATGATAGAGAATTCTAGAATCAAGCCGAAAATCCATATCAAATATTCGCCATCAAGAATCAAATGAAAAATCCTAGCACGAAATGGTGTAATTCACCTCGAACTTGTCTACTCAAACTTGGATCAAATTAATTATGCAAATAAAACAGCATACGTACAACTTATGTACCTATTCCAACATGTTAAATAAATAGTTTCATAATGATTTTACTTAGTTAAAACATTTACAGCCAAATTTTCTCAAACATTTGAAGACTTATTTTTATCCAAAACATTTCAAAACTAATTTTCATATTAGTATAATTCAAAATAGTCTTATTTATTTACTTAACAAAACAGTTTCAACTTATACAAATCATATTATTTCATACTTGAAACATACAAACTAAACTTATATTCTTTATCAAATCCCTTAAACCTTTCAAAATTTCTTAGCTTCGAAAAGTTAACCTTGATTTGGAAGTGCTCAAACCTTCAAAATAGCCAAAGAAATCATATTTTCAATCCAAGAGTTGGAAATCAACAACAAATCAGTAAATAAAATTTCAAAAGATAGGTTTCAAATCCGAAACTCGGGGACTGAACACCGACTTACTTTAAATCATTTCAAATATACATACATATATGTTTCGAAAATCAAATCATACCTCGAAATCTAAAATCAAAACTGGTTTCACAAAATCACTCGCATAACAAAGCTACTAGAGTGGCCTCTCCCCCACTCAGAAACTCGAAAATCAATGTCGATGATGCATGCATTCATCACCGAAATTATTTTCCAGCGACATAAGTGAGTTCTGGACTTCAATTAACTTTGAAAAACTTCTTTAAAATTCCTTCGAAATCATTGAAATTCATTCGAATACATTTGAAACATTTCTTATTTGAAAAAAAAATCTTTAAATCATATTATTATATATTTTCCAAAATCTTAAAACCAATTTCAAAACACCGGAGTTCGATTCCTCGAAATTCAAAATTCAAAACCCTTCAGTTATAAATTATTTTATATAAGTCAAATTCCTATAGATTTCAAAATTTCAAATCTTTTCAAAGCTTCAAATTTTCATTTTAAAAGGTATATAATCCTTATTGAAAACATTTCACTTTTATATACAAAATATGGCCATCCTTAATAATTTTGTTGTATGCACAATTTCAAAATACAACCAAACACAAATTTTCAAAGGATGATTCAAGGATATATTTCAAACAAACAGAAATTCAAAGTTAGAGGACTCTAATCAAATAGAATTCTGGTTCGAAGATAAGCACGGAAGAAGATGAGATGATTTAATTACCAAATAGAAAATGGATAAGCCTATATAAATCGCGGGGACCTAAACCCGTCAACGGAGACTTTAGGAATATAATCAATTCGAAAATCTGAGGCAAATCGATATTTGATCACCAGAGATATAATTCGGGTAGAGCAGGAGATAGATAACATCGTAAACCGAGGATATAGAAATCTCCGGTGAATCGATGCTCATTGTAAAGGAGTTCCACCCCTTTACAAATCATTCAAAGATTGGCGGAATCACCGATCTTTAGAGAGGTCATTCTAAAGTGGAGTTATGGAATGCTCCAAAATCAAAGGAATAAAATAAGGACAAGACTGGATTTCAGAACAAGTGGGAGTGTTCCAAAGTTCAAGGAATCCTAATCGATAAGAATCCTAACCAAGAGATTTCTAACAAGGTGGATACAGAAGGAATGAAGTTCAGAAAATCTTGATTCCAAAATAAGAAAATTTTTATACCAAAATAATCTTTGAAAATGCTTTAAAAATCATTTGGAAATCATTTTATACTTCAAAAATACGTTCTCTCACAAAGAAAGGATTCTGAGATTGATTTCACTCATTCTAAGGTATTTTTACCCTATCTGTAATGAATTTTTGCTCCGCAGGCTATGGTTTGCCTAAAAACCAAAGCTCTGATACCAACTGCAACAGCCCGATATTTTCAGCCATTCACATTCACACATGTCGGACTTGAATTGCCCAAAATATCGCATTGTAAATAAATTTAGAGCAAATGAAATACATTACAGAATCACAGACATAGAAATATCAGAATAACTCACAACGGAAATTAAAATACCATAGTAGTTCATGAAGCTACTATAACAAGCTCTCAAAACACAATACATAATATCAGTCTGAAAACATATACAATAGAATCTCAAATACATAGAAGTTATAAATACCAGAGCTGAAATAGAACAACTGAAACTGAAAGGGAATAGATAACTAGACAGGTAGAATCTCCAGCGATTCCTAGCTCCAGAAAAGTAATCCAAAGCTAAGCTGTAAATACTTAGGCTGACCCGAGAGTAAAGTAAAACACAAAATACTCGAGTCAGGATAATATATACTTATATAATGTAAACCAACTCAAGTGAAATGCAGTAGTAATACACAATAATTTAAAGGATGCTTGGGATCGCCCATCCTCTAAGGATCAATTAAACTATAAATTAAATACATCCCATGGTTAAAATTTCAAAATAATAATTTATACTTCGAAATCAGATATCATTTCAAAATTCAATATCATTAAAAATCCATTTCAAAATATCAAAATATCATATCCTCCAAACCACATTCATTTTTATTTAATTTTAAATACCATTACAAAACACATTTTAAAATAGTTTATATTTCGAAACAAATTACTTCATTTTAAATCATAAAATGAAGTTAATATATTTAATAATTAAATTATTAAATTTTCAAAATTTAAATCTTTCAAAATTCATTTATTCACTTAATTTATTTTAAACAAATGAAAATTCAACTTTCGTAGCATTTAAAAAATGCTACAGAAAGTTACATTCAAAACAGTTCAATTTAACAAAAGATAGCATTTAAAAATGCTGTAATAGGGTTACATTAGTTTCAAATAAAACTTAGTTAAATTCAAAAATTATAAAAATTACAAAAATGCTATAATAGCCTTTAATTAAACTTATCCATTTGGTTCATTATTATCAACTACAACATTTACAAATGTTGTATTATCATTTACATTAGAATTAATAGCATTTCAGAAATGCAGTTAATTAACTTCAAATATTCAGTATAATTTCACAAACAATTATATTTTTATTTAAATCATTTTTAACTTATAAAATCATATAATTTCACTTTTAAAACAATCATTTAAATACCATTATATTCATGATTTTATAAAGTTAAATCTTCATTCGAAAATCAAGATTAAATGATAATTCACTTATTAAATTCCAATATTAAATTTAAATTCATTAAATTAAATTTAAACTAACACTTAAGTTCAAATTTCAAATATAACTTAATTTCATTTTTATTTACTTAACTTAAAATTCACTTTTAAGCCAAATTAATAGATTTCCAATTTTTGTTATATTTCAAAATTTCAACTTAAATTTTCATTCATTTCACATTTTAATTTTATTCAAAAATCATTAATATATTATAAAAATCATTTTAAATTCATTTAATTCAAAATACCATAAACTTATCATATTTTAGTATTTAATTTAAATTCCATTTATCACCAAATTATAATTTCCAAAATAACTTACATTTCAGATTTTCTAACTTTACCATTTATTTATTTCACTTATAAATTTTCAGAAAATCAATAATGCTTTACAAAAATTATTTTTAATAAAATTTAAATTAATATATTATAATATTTACATTTCTATAATATTTTAAATTTTTTAGAAAAACATATTTTAACAACGGGTCTGTATTTCATTTTCTAGCCTAGGTAAAGTGATACGGGTAATATATCATTTCAACCCGTAGTTTACAAGGAAAACCCGGGTTTAATCATTTAAAACCCTTAATCCCAAGTAAATAAAAATAATTTAAAATCATTCAGGCCTATCATTTCGGCCCATAATGATTTTCTCCTATTCTAAAGTCCGTTCGGGTATGTATCATTTTAACCCATAGTGATTCTAATCTAAAGGGAACTTGCAGTGTGATAAACAGATAACAGTTAACAACATATATCAGTAACGATGAGATGACAGGTAAATAAACAGGTTTAACATCATATAATTAATAATCGCAGGCAGGTATAACATAACATAATAGTACTACACATTCAATTGTTGTCAATTCACATTTGCATAAGTATAAATGTCAGGTGAGATTTACTCACCTCTTTAATGCTGGAGTTTGCAAACAACACACACAAGAGAAAGTCCGGAAAGCACGATAGCACGATTGGACTCAAGTGGGAAGATCCAAGATGTATATCTTGTATATAAAAATAAAACAAAACCATATATATAAATGTAAATACAATACCAAAATTATATTGAAAACAAAGGAAATAGAGTTGACAAAGAGCATCACCAAGCTTTCTATCCATTTTTGCTTGACCCTATCTCACATATGCTTGGCCACACATGGTCTAGGCTCAGCCATGACATGATTACAAGTGGAAATGGATCAGGTTTGGACTGGAAAATACATGGCTAGCAAAGGAATGTGGAAGGTCTTGGGAATTACAAGGTAGGAATGTCAAAAGGCAAGGCTAGAGGGGTGTTTTGGTTCAACTTGGGCTCGGTCAAGGCACATTTGGGCTCGGCCAAGGTAGGTACAGGTCTGGTCATAGGGTAAAGTGATGTTCCTTGGTGGTGTAATTGCTGGTGGTGGAGGCTAAGGCGGTGGCCGTGGCTTGCAAATGAAGGGGAGGTTGCATATAGGCTCGGCTAGGCAAGTTTGTAGGATTTTTTCAGTGGTTTTTTTTTTTGTGGAGATTGGATCATTGGATGGTCATGGCACTTCCAGGTCAGAGGGCGTGGTGAAGTTGTGGCCGTGGATGATGGGGAGGAAGTGGTGGCGGTGGTTGGTGGAGAAGGTGGAGGCTATGGCCGAGCAAGGGAAGAGGAAAAAGCAAGGTAAAATCAATGAAAATGAGGAAGAAAAGGTAAAAAAAAGAGCCATTTCTTACATTTTTTTTTTCAGAAATAGTTTGTGGCTGAAATTTGTGATGGAATGAGGAAGATTTCACGTCAAAAAAAAAGAAAATGTACGGCTAAAGCTAGAGAAAGTGAAGGGCCAAGCAAACGAAGAGACTAGGCAATGAAAAGTCATTGTTTTAAAGTCTTTTTTTGTCTCTTGAAATTTCCCTTTTATATTTATACAAAAGAATCAAATAGAACTCAGTAAATAACATAAGACAAACTGAAATATAGTGAAAAAAATAAATAAATTTGTTTTAGGAATATAGGAAAATAAATAAAGAAAATAGCTTAATATAATGAGACTAGCTTTAAAAATTACAACCAATATACATTTAATTTTGGAAAATTATAACTTTACTTTTAAACCAATAAAAAGTCAAGAAAAATAAAATAAATGCTGAACAAATAAAGAAAAATGAAAACAAATAATTATTTTTAGGAAAAATAGAAAAGTAAATAATGAAATAGCTTATTTAATTAAACTAGGCTTAAAAATTTCAAACAAAATGCAATTAACTTTGGAAACATTATAACAACAATTCTAAACAAATAAAAGTCAAATAAATAAAATAAATTATGAGCAAAATAAAGTGGAAATTAGAATAAAATAAGGTCTTAAGAAAAAAATAAATAAAATAAATAAATAATTACTTTAATTAATTGAACTGGAAAAATTGTGAACAAAAATACTGCTGACATTAGAAAATTTCAATTGCACTTTTTAAAAATGTTTTAAAAATAAATATATACATAACATGTTATTTTAACCATGAAAATATGAATTAGTAAATTACATGACCAATAAAAATATTATTTAGATAAATTAAAAATAAATAATTTTGTTAAATACAACAAATTACATTTAATAGTGTAAAAGACATAACTTTCACAATATTAATCAGATTTCAACGAAACGAAAAGCGGTATTCTTAAAATTTAATTCATTTTCATAATAAAAGATGAAATTCAAAGAATTCAAATATTTAAATTTTAAATTTAAAAGTCAAACTTTGACCAGATTGAACAAAAATACACCTTTCTAGAAAATATTCTATTTATTCAGGTTTGAAATTATAATTCACACAAAAATAAAAATATACCTTTGAAATAACAAATTTTATTCATTTTAAATAAATAAAAGAAAGTTTGTAAATCAAGAAATTCAATTTAAAATAATAAAAATATACAATTAAAATAATCACAAAATACAGGGTTGTTACACATTAACCGTGTCGAAAGGTTGAGGTTCCTTTCAAACCTTACGACTTAGTTGAAATAGTGGAATTATTGAAACTTCCGCCCTGGTTGGAGGGTTTAAGAAGTCATCTAAACCTTTCGGCTTAGTTGATATGATTGTAGCTTCCCCTTAGGAGCTATTTTTGTAGCGTTCGACCTTATCACTTCATCGAATTCCATCTCCCCTAGAGATCGAGAGCAATCAATCAATGATTTACATTTTCTTCTGATCTTACCGGAAGGTAGCAGACTTTTCGATGTTCTTGAAAGGAGAAATTGCTCTACTTTACATTTCTTTGATGCTTTCGACCTTATTATAGAGTCACATGCCCTTGCCTTGACTTATTTACCCACTTTGGAATGTAAGAACCTCTTGAATACTGTAGAATGAAACCTTCCGTCCCCTCCAGAAGGTCTTGTATTGCTCCGCACTATCGGTGGCATCCCTTGACTTCATCGGAGGGTTTGATCCGAACTCCTTTTCTTTTTCCCCATTTTATGGCGAATGGTTACAGAACTACTTTACTATTTCATCCGAGAGGTGCTTAGGGGTTTTGTACCTAGCTATTTTGTTGTGCTTTAGTAATTCTTTCCTTCGTGCTTGCGAAAGCCTCGCTATGAAGTTCTCACTTGATCTTCTTTATTTGTGACCTTTCAACATTGTCGAAAGGTGACTTCTCCTGCTGCTCTTTATCTATGCCAAGGTTTCCGAAAGGCCTTCTTTATCTTCATTCATATTTTATGCTTAACATTTAGCCCCCATTGTATAAAGAAGGCTTTTCTTCTTTAGGACAACGATTCCAGGATTGCCAACTTTCCCCCCTTTTCTTTTAGCAAAAGGGCCATTCTTTTAACCTTCCGGACCTGTAGTAGCCACAAGTATTTGAAGTCCAAGATTCGGGTCTTGGTGGTCAGAATTTATCGGTTTCTCGTCCGATAATAATCATTTCTCTTGGTGAAAGGATGTTTGGAGACCATGCCTAGATAATTTAGAAGTTTATTTCTAGCGACAATAAATGCTGAAAATAGTACATCAAGTAATAGTAGGGAATCCAGAATCATCTTTATCTTTATAGAAGGCCTAAGTCTCATGTCAATCTGATAATAATAAGGGAGGACCAGAATACCAATTAGAGCATCTATTTTGACATTTATAATGAATGTCCTGGAGATTACTTTTGACTGCAAACATTTGGAGGTTCAGATGACTTGTTTCGTCATTCAATAATAGAATATTGTAAGACCATTTTTGGCTATAGGCAGTAGAAGATTAGAAATCCATATCTGACAGTAAGTAATGCAAGCCTAGGAAATCATTGCTGGTAAGAAATAATAAAGAGCCAAAATACCATTCTAGGTAATTAAAATCAGGAGTCCAGAATGCCATTTTCGGAATATTACTTTTGGTAATAGAAGTCTAGAGTACTAATAAAAATAGAAGACCAAGAAATTATTTATGGCAAATGATAATGGATGATCAGCATACCATTTCTCGTAATTAATATTAGAAGGCCAAAATACCATTTCTAATGATTAATAATAAAAGTCCAGAATACCATTTTTGATAACTAATAATAGAAGACAAGAATATCATTTCTGGTATTTAATGGTAGAAGACTAGAATACCATTTTCAGTAATTAATAATAGAAGACCAGAATACCATTTCTGATAATTAATAATAGAAGACCAGAATACCATTTATGGTAGATACTCATGAAGAGAAGTCAGATAATTCTTTTTGATTCTTTTTGTCGAATGTGCTAACTTTAAGATTTGATGATATCTTGCATACTTTTTCTTTCTCGGGCCCGAGTTTTCTTTATCCATTTGTTTTGGTCTATTTCAGGCAGGGACTCTTTAATCCAGAAAATTTAATGCTTATTTAAGCAGTGCCCGTTTCAGGATGTTTTTCAATTTATACATTGCCACATTCTAGTGGTTGCGATTTTAGGCCATGTTGATTTCTGGCGGTGCCTATTTTAGGCATGGACTTTTCATTGTCCGTCGAATATTTCTCTCGGGTTTCGGTGTGCTCGGCTAGCTTATCCTAAAGCAGGGATCGAGGACTTACCCGACCTCCCTCTAGGCGGCGCCTTAACCGGGCTATAGCGTGATGCAGCTATGGTGTAACGACCCGGATTTTTTACATCTAATTTATAATATTTAACTTGGATTTAAATATTTAATTTGAGCTCTAATTTGATTATAATGTGAATAGTTTGGTTTTACATGATAGAATGGATTCAAAATTTAACAATCTATAGAATACATTAATTATTAAAGTAATAACTGGATATTGGGTAAAATTTAAAATCTAGAGTTGTAAGCTTGATAAAAATATTTCAACGGCTTATAAACTTTATATTGATAACACTGGATGTAATAGATGGATTAAATTTAAATTTAACAGCCATTTGTTCAATTTTAAATTTTGCATCATGTGAATTGACATTTAAAAATAGCCCTCCGAGCATAGTCTCGGAATTCGACGAAACCTGTGTCGTTGGATCCGTAATATTGAATTATTACCGGATTTCAAATTTCGTAATTTTCGTAGCTACTATGTGATTGTACGATAAGCAGACGCGCTATAATTTAATTGAAATTCAAGAAGGTTTTTAAATATAAAGTTTAAATATAAATAATCAACCTAGCTTACTCAACACACTAACACTATTATTCGTCTTCTTGTATATGCTTTCCTTTTTCTTTAAAATCATGTTGCTTCTTGTTGCTCTTTTCGATCAAGAAACTAAAATTTATTAATGGCCGCTACCTCTCTATCATTTTGTTTCCCTAATCGAACGAATTTCCTTCGTTTATTTCTTTCCCACAAAGCGCGAAATCAAAACCTACTTTATTTCCTTTATCTTCTCAGCCGATTCACGGCGTATTTAAAAAAAATGAAACCCTAAATCGTATCGCATAAGCTCACGTGCGTACGATGAGGGCGTCATTTGCGTGCAGGCGCAAGTCGCGAGGGGGTCGCGGCGTCTTGGGGACGGCCAGGGTTTGCGGCCGTGAAGGGGGAAGCTCACATGTGATGAGGATCGACGACGAGAAGGTGATGTTGGCAAGCTTGGGCTTCGGCAACGTTCAATCTGGTGTCTTGGCAAGGCGTCGTTCGCGATTTGGGAGGCGATGTGGATGTTCGACGGCGTCATAGGCATGGTTAAGGCAGCAAGGTGGTGAGCACAGTTTGGCCGAGGTTGTTGAGGTCTCGATCGACGGTAGGGGTTGCGCGAGGCTGGGTTCATGCTCGTTGGAGTGAGCAGTGAGGTATCAGCTATTTTCTATTTAATTTATTTAATATATACACATAGACTAAAATATATATATATACAAACTGGAAATTTTATCTGGGAACTACAATGAAGTTTAAAATAGGATTTTAGTAAGAGAATACGCAGATTTTTATATATGCAGAAACAGAAGGAAAAATATATTTTTTACTGCAAAGTTAAAGATTCTGTTTGTTTTAAATTAAAAATATATGTTAAGAAAATAAATTAACTTTCTTTAGAGTAAAAATATATATACATATAGGACTTTGAAAATTTAAGTCTTTTGTTTCAAAATTTCACCACTAGTTAAAATTAAATTATTAGGTTAACATAAATTTATTTAAACAATAAACAATTGTTCGATTGTTCGAATATTAGTAAAATCCATGAAATTGTTATTCAAGGTCAAAAATATGGAAATGAGTCAGGATTGGATCGGTTTGGCAAACCCAAAACCAAAGGTGAGTTAACCTCACTCAGTTGATTTTAAATTTAAATTGTTGAATTTAAATTTATTGTTGAATTGCTTGAATGATGGTTGAAATTAGTGAATATTTAAATAAACCCTATATGCCGCATAATAGCGGATGGTAATATATGAATCCCATATACTGCAATATTCCACCATTGAAGTGGAACTGGTATTTTATGTTGTGCTAATATCTGTGGATACAGGGAAACAGGTTGGAGGGATCCAACAGGATTCCTCAAAGATATTTATTTTATCTTATATATATGTTTTTCTGTGACCAGATGATAAATTGAGATGGGTGGCCTTGTATATAAATTGAATTATTAACCGTTGAATAACAAAGAAGCTGAAATTTGGAATTTACTACAATTGATAGATTAATTCAAAGAAGTTAAATAAAACTAAAATAGGAAATATTATTGGAATTTGAAACTTCAACTTGAGAATGAAGAAAAAGAAATAAAAGCATCTTATAAACTGAAATTGGTTAAAGTTGAGTTTTTGGGAAAATTTAATATATTAAACACTGGAAGAA
The DNA here is from genome assembly GCA_030765085.1 of Allium cepa. Taxonomy (NCBI): domain Eukaryota; kingdom Viridiplantae; phylum Streptophyta; class Magnoliopsida; order Asparagales; family Amaryllidaceae; genus Allium; species Allium cepa. Next base: position 456,427,466 of record CM060942.1, read on the forward strand.
TTATTGTAATCAACAAGTAAAATTTTATTTAAGAATAAAAAGAAAATGTTGTTAAAAAGAACAAATAAGGGATTTTTATTAAGAAATAAAAAGGAATTTTATTAAGTAATGAATGTAATTTATTTAAAGAGCAATATCAAAATTTATATAAAAGAAATAAATTATTAAGGTGGAATTCTTAAATAAAACTATCTTTATAAATAAAGTGAACTCAAAGATATTTTATAAATTTATAAATGGAGTTTATAAACGAGATAGGAAAATATCAGTGTATATTGGTAAGGATAAGCCAAGGTGAATTTATATCGAGTTATAAATTTGTTTGAAATGGAAATAGTAGAATATTTCCGAAAGTAAGAAGTGAATTGTGGACAAGAGGCATTTATAGATAGATATTGGATTTCCTAAATTATAAAGTTATTTTAAAAGGAATATTTTTAAATTACTATACTATATAGGTTTTATAAATCATGTTTGAATTTAAAATATTTCAAATTAGTTATTTTTGAAGGCTTAGCAATTATTTGTAATAAATTCTAATTTTTTCTAAAACCAGCTTTGAAACTTATAAATAACTAGATATAAATTTTAATATTTAATATTACTTATTTTATAAATCTATATGTTTTCAAGATGTTTTTAAAATCCTCTTGTGATGGTAAGAAAATTAATTTACATGAGATAAGATTTAGGAGAAATCTTATAAAGTGGAGAAATTGAGTTTGAAAATTTATAAGCAGAAGTATAAATTGATTTTTGAGGAAGGAATGAGAAAATAAAGGATATTTTCAAAGGGTAAATCAAAATGTGGGTGAGTATAAGAAATCAGTTAAATGATTTCGTGGAAATAAAGGACTTTGAAAATTTATTTCAAATGGGTTAAAATAGAAATAATATCTGAATGATATTTGAGATAAATAATTTATGGAAATTATTTGATGGTTGCTTGTGAATGATTAATTGATAGTTAAATCACCGACTATCAATATTGGACAATGCGTTGATCGTTTCGAAGAGTCCGGGATCGGATTTAATTATCCGAAAACCACTTCGATCCGGTTTGCACGATAACGAATGAAGACCGTGAAGAGTTGAAGATGGTGATTCGGTTTGTCCAGACCCAGAGCAACTTGTATGGATTGAATGCTTTCAGAACATCGTCAGGTGGACGGTGAGCATTCTAAGTGGGACTCGTTCTTAAAAGTTAACGCTTAGCCTCAAGCCTCATCAACCGGGAATGGCTAAAACAGGGGAGGTGCAGCAAGACTTCATGGGTAGCCCCCACTGGAGAGTAAGGTTTCCCCTGTCTAGATGTCCCTTTTATTTCGGCTTAGTGGGTGGTTGGTCGCGCCAACCACGGGGTGATCTTTCTTGGGACTGTCCAGTAAGGGATGGTTTCGGTCTTGTGTTGCAGGGGAGTTAGGGTGGCTCCTCGGTACTCTGATCTAGACCAGGTACTGTGATGGGTGGTAACCCGGTAGCCCTGCCATTGTATGGAATCCAATCTCCAATAAGCGCCTGTACGGTTTTGATTGTGCCCAACTATTGCTGAAACGTGAGATGCAAGCATTTCAGCTAGATTCTATTTTACTTTCTATAGAAACTATAATAATATCAGAGAACTTTAATAAAAAGTGTTTTAGCTATTGTAAGGTAAAAACCCGACATGTTTATTTGTGGCATGGTCTTACGAGATGCTTTTTTTTCAAAAGATTTTTGAAACTTTAATAATCCAATTGAGTGTGATTTTCTCACGCTGGTTTTCCAGACTGACTCGGGTGTTGTTTTATATGATGCTCGGGTCAGACCGAGTTAAACAGGTTCAGGTTATATGCTGGAGCTTAGGAGACGAGCCGGATGACAGAGCGTATTTCCGTATTTGTCTATTATTTCCGCAGTGTATGGACATGTATGATTGATTGTTATACTCTGATGATGGTATGTATGTATATGTATACAGTACATATTTCTTTGTATTTAAAAGCTGTATTCTATATATTATATTTTATTCCGCTGCGATGTGAGATTCTGATGTTGTTTTCTTTTCTTCTTTTTCTACCTCTTTCTTCTTTAAACCCAAAGACTCGTACTTTTGTGCCATTTTGGGCTGAAGTGTGGTTGTTTTTGTCGGCTGAAGTGTGGTCGTTTTTTTCAGCTCAAAGGGGTACGGATTTGCGGGCCTTTACGTATGGGCTTGTTTGGTACCTTGGCCAGACCATAGCATGGCGGGACCATGGGATTATGTAACGAATCATAATTTTACCACTTTGAAAATGGAATATTTAATTAATTTTAAATATGGCTTTATAAGTTAAATGAACTTTTTTCTAATTATTTAAAGATGATAAGAAACTTATTTTTAAGTTTCGTTCACATAAATAAATAGTTTGAATTAAAAACTGAAAATATGATCGAAAATCGGATTTCGAAACCTTAACGGTTTGACAAATGGAAATTATTTTAAGTAGTTGTGACATTATTTGTACATGCACACACATACACATATACACATATATGTGTATCACAATTAGTCAAATCAAAGCTAAAGAAAATATCTAAGTTATTTTTACAAAAAGTAAGTGAAAAATGTAAAATCTAATCATCATCAAAACATGGAAAGCAAAAATCAAATCCACCATTAAAGCATGTCATTCCATCTTAAGATATTTTTGCAATATGTCTTATCACATTACATCTCAGTAATGCATGCACTTAAGTATGGTGACAAATATTTGATGTTGAAGTGATGTGGTGTAAGAGATATTTTGATAATATCTAAGGGTAATTTTGTAATTTACCACATTTTCCTAAGGCTATAAATAAGATCCTAAGGCTTCACAAATTCACACATCTCATTCCATCTTCTTCTTCTTCACCTCTGCATTAATGGCTTCCATCACCTCCATCATCTCATCCAAAGGTCGAGCCATCTAGAAGCAATAATCCAAGTGATCGTGAGCTAAAAGTTCGAGTTAGCAAAGCTATAGCAAATTTTTAGTTAGTCGTTTAAACCCGAGGTGAGTAAACTCCTAAACTATCGTACTATATGCTATTGGATTTTATATGTGTTTGATTATGATTATTAATGATGGTTGTTTAATATGAATGTTGAATATATATGCAAGTCACCGAAATGCACGTCGATAAGCACAAAGGAAATCACTTTGCTTTATTTAATGAATTAGTGTGTATGAAATGTTAAACCTCTTTAAAATTGCATAAAAATATGAAATAAATTCTAAAAATATTTTAAAATGTATTAAAAGTTATTTGAGTTATGAAAGTGAGTTTCCAAATGAAAAAAGTCGTTTTGATCAATATAGCTTAAAAAGCACTTTCTGCAGCACTTTCCACAGCACTTTAGTATGACTTTTGAAATGCAGTTATAAACGCAACCGTTCTTTTTCAAATATTTTGTAAATATTTTAAAATGATTAATAAAATATTTTAAAAATGATTTGAAGGATTTATGGAGTGGTTAAATATTAAATGATTTAGAGTCGATCAAATCACTTGACCGCCTTATGGGTGTTAGAGAGGTGGTGTCTAGGTTTGAGTTTGGAAAACCAATTTCCTGCTCTCCCTGACTATCCGGACTGGCCCAACGGATGAGATGGTAAAATTGGTTTACTCGGATCAAAATTTTCCAAAGTTTAAGGATATAATTAAAACATTAATAACTTGAATTTTATGGAGATAATCTTCTTGTACTCGGTGTTAAAGCCCGGAGGGAACTCATGCTATTCATGGAATTTAAATGGCTCTTTCATCGTTATTTTTCCCATAGTATTTGTTGAATATGGGAATTGATATTGAGTAGAATTAGAGGATTTCTATAGATTCTACTCACTTAACATTTACTGGTTTTGGATTAACATCCTAGACAACATGCTTTTAACCGATTGAAATTATGAGTTTTGAAATAGGAAATATTTGTTAAGATTTAAATAAAATGAATTGGAAATATTTTTCTAAGTAAAATATAAAAGCGCTTGGAATTATTCCACGATTTAAAAAGGTTTAAATTAACCAAAAAGGTTTGATAAATGAGGCTTGATGATTAAGAAATATTTCAATGAATATATCTCTAATGTATATCTATGAATGAATAAAAATATGAATTAAATTGAATGATGACTGATAATCGCATATGAACTTAACATCTTTTTAATTGATGTTTGGTTCAGAAGAACCCAGGTCAGATTTGGGTAATTCCTATCCGAAGACCACTTTGAACCAATTTGCGTATTCGGAATGAAGACATGGATATGATATTTAGGATTTTCATATCGAAGGATTGCTTATTTATCATTTGGGGATAAACTGCCAATATCCTTATAGTAGCAGTAGTCTCTTTATTATGAAATATCCAATGCAAGGACTAATCACTACTAATCCAAGGAGAAACTCCCAACAGGATGTGGTCGGAGAATGCCTTCGGTTTTTCTTGTTCCTAGACAACATGCATGAACGAATGTCTGACGTTGCAATTCTAATTACATTGGTTGATCTCTATAAACGTATCATCTGATTGGTGGCGGAGAAGGCAACTTCTCTTAGCTTAACACCCTTTCCTAAGACATACGAGCTCAGGAGTTATACATTTGTAGAAATCAGTTCTGTGACTATAGATTAGCAATGTTGCATTCGAAGTGGAATGTGATATGAGTAAGATAATCGTTATCTCGAGCCTCACCATTTGGAAATGGCAAAAACATGGTAGATGGGGTAGAGCTAAGTGGGTCGCACCCATTAAGGTATAGTCATCACCATTCTAGATATATTTATTCCTTCTATGACGTCGGGTTTTAAATTAACGTGATGTATGCAAAGAGAGCTCTCGGGTAGGTCGTGAACGACTTGGGTGATGACATATTCGATACTATCTATGGTAATGATAGGACGGTTGTGTGTCGGTAGAGGTTGGAGAATTAGGTGCATTTTTCTAGAGATGTACTATCAGAAGGTAGTCCCATGCCTTCTCATTGTATGGAAACCCATTCTTCAATAAGTGCCTTTGGATTTGATTGTAAAGTGTGACGACCCGAAATTTTTGAGCATTTAAAATCGGAATATTTAATTGATTTTTAAATATTTGAAAGTTAATTTTAACTTCAATCCGAATATCATTATTTATTTGATAATTAAATTATTGAATTAAACAATCTGAAGCTGAGTAAAATATTGAATCTGGAATTTTAAGCTTGTTAAAAATAATTTGAAGGTTTATAAAATTTATATTGATAATACTGAAGAGAATAGAAGTGATGAATCAAATTTAAAAATGGTTTGTTAAGTTTTGAAATTTATATCGTTTAAATTGAATTTAAAAATAGCCTTCCGAGGCACACTCTCGGAATTCGACGAAACCAGTTCCATTGGATCCGTAATATTATATTATTATCGAATTTCAATTTTCGCAGCGTTCAGAGTTATCATTTGATCGTACAAACCGTAAATGTATAGAAGAATTATTTAACTTGAATTTATATAGTCGAACCTTTACATGGAAGCCACACTCTTTTAGCTTCTAACGCAAGCTTCTTCCCCCCTCTTCAGATTCATTATCACTTTAATCATGTGGCTAAAGCCTCATTCTTCAATAATCGAACCCTCAGTAAAAAAAATGGCCGATCTCTTTAAATCGCGTAGTCCCCTGTACAAATCGAAACCAGATGACGAAAAAAAATATCATCAATCTTTTGTCTTCCTCTCGTTCGAATCTATGGCCGAAACCCTAGTTAGTCGATCGAGCTTCATGAAAGGGCGGAGCAACTCACGAGCGGCGTGCAAGGGAGGGTGGCAACAGGTGGTTGCTTGAGGGTGAGCGTGATTGGATGTAGTTTATCTCGGCGATATGAGGGAAGTCGTGAGCATTTTGGGGTTAGGGTTCGAATTATTGAAGATTGGGTGGTGCGATTTACGGTCGGTGTAGCGCATTTAGTTGAAGGTTGTGAGAGTATAGGGTTTCGGCCAGGCATGAGACTCAATTCATGGCAGCTAGACTTTTTGACGATGCGATATCGGGGCTGCGGCTTGAAGCTTCAACGTCTAGCAACGATGTTTTACTTCCACTTGAAGGTGTCGGTCGCGGTTTTGAAGAAGGAGGAGGGGTCTGGTTTGGTGATCTGGTGACGCAGTGAAGTATTGTTTTATTTAAAATAAATATAGGGTTGTATGCTCAGAAAAAAATTAGTTAATTTAGTTATTTAATGGTAAGTGATGTTTCAATTAGTTCAAATATTTTATTTAAAGAAAATTTATTTATAACCAAATTTATAGTTAAAACCAAATTGTTAATTTTATATTAAATTAACAAATGGCAATTTATATTTCGATTAGTTCAAATATTAATAAAATGAAAATGTTTATACAAGGTTGAGAAATCATGGACATAAATCAAGAATGAAGTGGACGTGCAAATTTAGGAAGCAAAGGTGAGTTAATCTCACACAATTTAAATTTAAATTTAAATGATTAAATTTAAATAATTGTTTGGATGATTGAATTGATTTATGTGCTATAGTATGGTATATTTTGGAATTGGTATTTGTATTGTGCTAGCGTCTGTGGATGAAGGGAAAACAGGTTAGAAGGATCCAACTAGTTCCCTCAACATTTATTTAAATTATTCACTATCCTCTGTTGTGATTATTTAATATCCTGTGATGAATTATATTGGAATATTGAATGCTATGGTTTGATTGGATATAATTGGGTATGATGAATTACCAAAAATATATAAATTGGATTTTGGAGAGATAATAAAAGAAGAGAAATTGTAAGCAAAATAATTATAGAAAATTTGAATAAATTTAAGAATGAATTGGAAGAGAAATAAAGTGACTTTAAAATTCTATTAAATAAATTTTGAGTATAGAAAGGAAATTTGAATAAACAGGAAGTTAAATAAATTTTAATCTTCAGTGATATTATTTAAACGAACAAAACATTTATTTAAAATTTAAGATTCAAATTATTGAAAGGAATAAAGAAGGAATTGGGAATAACCTGAAATTTGTATATTTCAGTTAAAAGATTTAAAATCAAATGGAAAATAATAAGAATAATAATTAAGTCCATAATTAATGAATTTTGAAATGAATCAAGTAATTAAGAAATTTTATTTCAAATAGAACAAATTGGAAATCAATTTGGGAAATTGATTTAAGTGATTAAAGTTGGAATTTTTCTCTGGATAACCAAGTACGTTTTCAAAATAAATTTTTAAATATAAATTAAAAGATTTTAAAGTTGTTTAAAACAAGCTTTGGAGAATTTATTATTTATAATATTTAAATTCTAAAATAAGTATTTTCTTTTAATGTATTATGGTAGTAATTATTTAAAGAGTGACTTAGTATTTTGTTTTTAAATGTGAAAATCTAGTTTTATATTTTATTAAGTAACCTTATTTTCAGATATTCATATAGTATGTAATTTTAACAAATTCTTGAAGTAGTTTTCAAAATAAATTTTTTAAAGTATATTTCAAAGTAAAGTGTTTTAAATTATTTTAAAAATCTAGTTTTGTGCTTGGTGATTTCAGTGGAGATAGAAAATATTTGGGAAAGTTTATGCTGAAGCAGAAAGATAGTTTGGAAACTGTTTTTCAAAGGGGTTTGAAAATGAAAATATATATTGTGAAGATATTTGAGGTTAATAAATAATTTAGGAAATTATTTATTGTTGGATGGTTGTTTGTGTATACTAATTGATAGTTAAATCACCGACTATCAATATTGGACAAATACGTTGATTGTTTCGAAGAGACCGGGATCGAGATTTATTTCTCCAAAACCACTTCGATCCGGTTTGTTCATTTCGTGGAAACGAGTTTGGATTCGAAGATGGAGCAGTGAAGTGCAAGGGCTAGTCGCTACTAATCCTGAGGATATTTCCGAAATGGATGTAGTAGGAGTAGTGCCTTCGGTTCCGTTCGAACCCGAGACGGACTTGTATGGATGAATGCTTTCGGAACATCGTCAGGTGGGCGATGGCCATTCTAAGGGATATGTTCTGAAAAGGTAACGCTTAGCCTCAAGCCACATCAACCGGGAATGACTGAAAATCAGGGGTTATGCAGCAAGGCTAGGTGGGTAGCACCCAAGTAGGGTGAGGTCATCCATTCCTAGATGTCCCTTTTTATTTCGGCTTAGTGGGCGGTTGCTAATCCCAACCGCGGGGTGATCTCACTCGGGATTATCCCATAAGGGGTAGTCCCGGTCTTGTGTTGCAGAGGAGTCCGCGTACTCCTTGGTACTGTGATCTAGGCCACGTACTGTGACAGGTGGTATCCCAGTGCCTAGTCATTAGTTGGAAATCCATTCTCCCTACGAGCCTTGTATGAGTTTTGTTTGTATTACCCACTCTGTGGATAGTAGCTGGAATTTAATCATGTAACAATTTAGGCTATTTTATAAGTATTTGTTTATAGACCTTATTATAATATCAGAGGATTTCTATAAAAATTGTTTTAGCTATCGTAAGGTCAAAACCCGGCATGTTTATTTGTGGCGTGGTTTTACGAGATGCTTTTGTTTTCAAAGGATTTTTGAAACTTTAATAATCAATTGAGTGTGATTTTCTCACACTGGTAATCCATACTGACTCGGGTGTTATTTAACTGTAATGCTCGGGTCAGACCGAGTATTATAGGATACAGGATATGATGCTTTGGAGCTCAGGAGACGAGCTGGATGACGATACGTATTCCCGTACTTATTTATATATATTTTCCGCTGTATTGAATTGCTGCGTATCCATTTGTATGTTAGTGATGTTAAATTGTGATTAATGTACTCTGATGATGTAATATATAAACAGATATATTTGATTTTGTGTAACGATCATTTATTATCTATAATAATTTATTCCACTGCGATGGCTAGATTCTGTTGTTGATTTCTATTTTCTTCTTCTACCTCTTCTTATTTAACCCAAATGGTTCGTATTTCTGTACGACTTGAGTTGTTTTAGGTAGAATCGTGTTAACTCAAGGGGTACGGATTTGCGGGTCGTTTCACTTGGTATTAGAGCTTAGGTTGGTGATAACCTTGGCTCTGGTGGGAAATTACTCAATTAGAGTCCGTGGTACTCTAGAATGAGTTTGCACGTATTAATAGATATGAGTGCATATTTGTTATTGAATATTAATTGTTTTAATATTGTGTTGATTGGTTTATTGAGTGGCATACGAAGCTTCGTCGGCATAGTCTGGACCACTGTATTGAAGGGGTTTCTAAACACTTGAAAAGAACAGTTGACACGATATTGTTTTAAATGTGGGTGAACGCAATAATTTTACCCAAAAATATATTTTGATATAAAGAAAAGTTTTTGTGAACTATTTTAGCTAATATATGGTTGATTGGGTGTTAGGAAAACTAATATTAAATTGTTATCATTGTTGAGTGGAAACTTTAAATAGAAATTGAAATTATAACCAAAGTTTAAGGTAATAAATTCATTATAAAATGAAATTTATAAATATGAATTATAAATGTAAATTATAAATTAAAATATAATTAAACGGGAATACATATAAGCATAAACTATACAAATGCATTATTGTTAAAATTTGAATTAAAACAGAATTTGAAAATTTAAAATCCCGGCGATTTTTGAAATGTTTGCCGAAGTGTTTTGAAGATAAATGATAGCATTATTGTTTTGGAGGTATTTATGAAAGGAAATTGTTTTAAAGGGATTTTGGAAGTGATATAACATTGAAATAACTCGGATCATTTGGAAAATAATTCTGATGATGACGGCCGCATCATTAGTATTCATTTTCGAATTTCTAAGTGACGAATTGCTACCAAATTGATTTGTTCAGAAATGCTAGTTGTTTTTGAAAATTTCAAAGGAAATTTGTTGGGAATAAAACCAGGATTGGTTTACATTTTTGAGAAATGTGATTTGAGATGTTGGAGATTTCAAAATAATTTGAAACCAAAAGCCGGGTGTTTAAAAATCCTGTTGAGATAGGTTGTAAGCTTATAAATTGAGATGATTTTTAAATCAGGAAAGGAATATAAGCTTTAAATGTTGGAAATTTAAATTGAAAGTGAAAAGTTTAAAATGAAATAAACTTGGATTGGGGAATAAATTTGACTAGATTGAAATAAATTGAATAGGTTGAAATAATATCCAGTTGTATTCGAATTAAGTTGAAATCGAATTGAGTTGAATAAATCTGAGTTAAAATAAAATTGAATTGGAGTAAAAATTCAATTGAGTTATTAAATGGAATTAGATTCTTACCTGAATAAATGGAAAATAAGTTGGATAAGGATTGAATTGAAATAAATAAATGAGAACAACTTATAAAAGAATTAAAAATCCATGGTAATAAAAAAATGCATGGAACAAAATATGCTTGGGTTATAAATAAGCTTAAGGCTTGAGTTAAAAATAAAGGAAGAATATATTCAAGCCTATAATGAATGGAATTGTGAAAATAATATATGGTAACCTCTAAAATTTGAAAAGTGGAATAGAAAACCCAAAATAAATATTGTTTGATGAATTGAAAAATAAAATGAAAATCAAAACTTGAAAAAAAAATTGAACTTAATAAAATTTAATGAGGAGATTTTGAGATTAAAATCAAGTTCTGGATTATAAATTGGGGAAAGACTATTTAGATAATAAATTAATTAATGAAATATGTAATGGAAACCAATAGAGCTAAATGGAAGCTGAAATGTGAGTTTATGATGAAATTGGGAAAATAAAACTCAAGTTATAAATCAAATTCGACTTGAATCATTAATGAAGAAATATAATTGAAAGTGGCCTTGTAATTAATTAATTGAATTGAGAATGTAATTGAATTGTGAGTTCATAAAATGGGATGGTAAATTAAAAGAGAATGGTGGAATCAGAACTTGAGTTATAAATAAAGATTTAACTTGAAGTGTTAACAAATTAAATATAATTGGGAATGTATCGAATAGAAATGAAAATGGATTAAAATAGTAATAGTTTGAATTGCAAATAAAATCCAAATATGTGGAAATAAATTGGAAATGGCCATGTAATCAAGTGAATGAGATGAATTTGAAGAGTTAAATTTTATAATAACTAATTAAATAAAATTGTAGATTTAATATGAGATTTGATTGAGATAGAATTAAGTTGAATAGAAGAGAAAAATTTACTTGTAAAATGAAAATGAGCTTAAGTATAAAATTTGAATAAATTAAAGTAAATTGACTTAAGCTGAATAAATGGAGGAGAATTGAATTGAATTCAACTTAAACTAAGTTTAATGATATTGGATTGGATTTAAATCAAGTGAAAATAAATTTTAATCGAAATAAAATTCGGTGGGTTACCGATAATATTTAATGGAATGAAAATTCTTAAATAAATAAATAATTGTAAACCATTTAAATTGTTAAGGAATTGAAGTAACTTGAGACAATAAGAAAAATAGAATGTTTCAAGTTTAATAGAATGGTTTTAAATGAATGCGGATAAGAAATGAATCGTAAATCAATAGATCGTGAATAAAATTGAAATGGTTATTGAGTGAAATAGCTTAGATTGTCTTCGAGCTAAATAAAATGGTTTGGAATAAACAAATAAGGAATGAAATGAAAATGAATGGATTGTGAATGAAATTTAAACGGAATGTGTCGAGCTAGATCAAATGGTTTTCAATGGAACCTGTTTGAATAATGAAGTGAATGGATTCAAATTAAAAATGCAATGAAAATGAGAATATATGGATTGAGAATAAATTTAAAAATGGAATAGAAGTAAGTATAAATTGAGTTAAAATCCATTTAAATTGGTTATGAAACATAAATACTTATTTATTCACATAGATCTCGTCAAATTGCATAGAATAAATTGTCATTTGATGTAGATGGAAGTAGTTAAAATTATATGAATTGATAGGAGTAAAATAAATTGATTTTGAGAGAAAATGAATTAAATATGAGTTCGCGTTGCTTAAAAATAAATTAAATGCAAGCGATTGAGTTTTAAACCATTCAAATTGATGAAGTTGTAAACGAATGGATTGAAAACAATTCAAATTGAATGAAAAAGGTTTATAAATTAATTGAAACGGTTGAGTTGGTATGAAAATTGTATAAGTTGCTTACGGAAAAATGTTTGGTGTGAATTTCTTTTAGAATTCATGTGTTTAACTATTGCAAATAAATGAAATATTGTTAAATTTCATATATATGGCACTTACATGTTTAAATTGAGTAAGTATAGGTACCAAGAAGCCGTTTGGCTGGATTTTGGGCCTGCTAATTGCTAAAATAATAAGCTGCTTGCTTAAAAATGCTAAATAAGGTACGCCTACGCAATAAAAATAGGAAATATGAACTGTTTTTGGTTTTTCCGACCGGGTGGGTCGATGTATATATATTTATCTCTTTTGTCAAATTGCAAAAGCTCCTCCGTACAAAGGAGACTTTTCCAAAATTTTCGAAAATTTTGGGAGTTAGAAAATTTTTGAAAATTTTGAAAATTTTTGTTAACAACAAACGGTTTCAAATTGGAAATTGAAATAAATTAGTAAATGAAACTGATCTAAAATAATGACATAAATTAGTTATAAATAGAAAATAAAATTCAATAATTAGAGTTAAAGATAAATTGAATTCATATGGAAATGAAAAAATCAATTTGAGTAGAAATAGGTATAAACTAAAGTGGTAAGGTAAAAATAAATAAAGAACATATAAAATTCTTATACGAAACTTAAGAAAGGAATGGTTAATTCTTAATTGGGAATTGATATTTCAAATATAATCTAAAATAATATTTGAATGAATAAATACTGACATTTGTAAGAAAGTCGATAAAATGTTTTTGAATGTTGTGATTGGACATATTGCTATGTAAGATATGCAGTTATTATAAAGAGAAAAGAGAATTGATTTTGATTTCAGAAAGATAAATTTGAAATGCTCCAAAAAGGTATGTGTTTAAATTTCTATATGAAATTTGATTGGGTTTTTGATCGAGCCACTTGGCCTTTTGTTTTCTTTTGGAATTTGGGAGCCCGTAGAGGCTTTTGTAGTTGTACCGAGTTAGCCGCGCAAAGGAGACGCTGGCAAAATTTTTTGGAAATTTAGAGAGTTAGAATTTTTTTGAGAAATTTTGAAAAATTTTAAACTTGGTTTTGAATTATAATTTGAATAGTTGAATAAGTAAAGTTATTTGGGAACTATGGAAAAGCACAAAAGTTAACAAGAATGATAATAGGTCTTTCATAAAAAGATAGTTGGTTAGATGTTGGATTGTTTGGTTTTGGGGATAAGTAAACGGGTATTGGACCATTCTTCCTAATTAGTAATTTCGGGGGCGAAAATTCTTTTAAGGGGGTAGGAAAGTGACGACCCAGAATTCTTAAGCATTTAAAATCGGAATATTTAATTGATTTTTAAATATTTGAAAGTTAATTTTAACTTGAATCCGAATATCATTATTTATTTGATAATTAAATTATTGAATGAAACAATTTGAAGCTGAGTAAAATATTGAATCTGGAATTTTAAGCTTGTTAAAAATAATTTGAAGGTTTATAAAATTTATATTGATAATACTAAAGAGAATAGAAGTGATGTAATCAAATTTAGAAATGGTTTGTTAAGTTTTGAAATTTATATCGTTTAAATTGAATTTAAAAATAGCCTTCCGAGACACAGTCTCGGAATTCGACGAAACTAGTTCCATTGGATCCGTAATATTATATTATTATCGGATTTCAATTTTCGCAACGTTTGGAGTTATCGTTTGATCGTACGAACCGTAAATGTATAGAAGAATTAATTGACTTCAATTTACACAGTCGAACCTTTACATGGAAGCCACACTCTTTTAGCTTCTAACGCAAGCATCTTCCCCTCTCTTCAGATTCATTATCACTTTAATAACGTGGCCGAAGCCTCATTCTTCAATAATCGAACCCTCAGTAAAAAAATGGCCGATCTCTTTAAATCGCGTGGTCCCCTGTACAAATCGAAACCAGATAACGGCAAAAATAATATCATCAATCTTTTGTCTTCCTCTCGTTCGAATCTATGGCCGAAACCCTAGTTAGTCGATCGAGCTTCATGAAAGGGCGGAGCAACTCACGAGCGGCGTGCAAGGGAGGATGGCCACAGGTGGTTGCTCGAGCAGTTGAACCTGGCGAGTAGGCGTATTCGTGTGGCGTGAGTGAGCATGATTGGACGGAGTTTATCTCAGCGATATGAGGGAAGTCTTGAGCATTTTGGCGTTAGGGTTCGAATTATTGAAGATTGGGTGGTGCAATTTACGGTGGGTGTAGCGCATTTAGTTGAAGGTTGCGAGAGTATAGGGTTTCGGCCAGGCATGAGACTCAATTCGTGGCAGCTAGACTTTTTGGCGATGCGATTTTGGGGCTGCGGCCTGAAGCTTCAACGTCGAGCAACGACGTTTGACTTCCACTTGAAGGTGTCGGTCGCGGTTTTGAAGTAGGAGGAGGGGTCTGGTTTGGCGATCTGGTGACGCAGTGAGGTATTGTTTTATTCAATATACATATAGGGTGTATGCTCAGAAAAAAATTTAGTTAATTTAGTTATTAATGGTAAGTGATGTTTCAATTAGTTCAAATATTTTATTTAAAAGAAAATTTATTTATAACCAAATTTATAGTTAAAACCAAATTGTTTATTTTAAATTAAATTAACAAATGGTAATTTATATTTCGATTAGTTCAAATATTAACAAAATGAAAATGTTTATACAAGGTTGAGAAATCATGGACTTAAATCAAGAATGAAGTGGACTTGCAAATTTAGGAAGCAAAGGTGAGTTAATCTCACTCAGTTTAAATTTAAATTTAAATGATTAAATTTAAATAATTGTTTGGATGATTGAATTGACTTATGTGCTATAGTGATATATTTTGGAATAGGTATTTTATATTGTGCTAACGTCTGTGGATGCAAGGAAAACAGGTTGGAGGGATCCAACTGGGTCCCTCAACATTTATTTTAATTATTCAATATCCTCTGTTGTGATTATTTAATATCCTATGATGAATTATATGGGAATATGGATGCTATGGTTTGATCGGATATAATTGGGTATGATGAATTACCAAAAATATATAAATTGGATTTTGGAGAGATAATAAAAGAAGAGAATTTGTAAGCAAAATAATTATAGAAAATTTGAATAAATTTAAGAATGAATTGGAAGAGAAATAAAGTGACTTTAAAATGCTATTAAATAAATTTTGAGTATAGAAAGGAAATTTGAATAAATAGGAAGTTAATAAATTTTAATCTTCAGTGATATTATTTAAACGAACAAAACATTTGTTTAAAATTTAAGATTCAAATTATTGAAAGGAATAAAGAAGGAATTGGCAATAACCTGAAATTTGTATATTTCAGTTAAAAGATTTAAAATCAAATGGAAAATAATAACAACAATAATTAAGTCCATAATTAATGAATTTTGAAATGAATCAAGTAACTAAAGAAATTTTATTTCAAATGGAATAAATTGGAAATCAATTTGGGAAATTGATTTAAGTGATTAAAGTTGGAATTTTTCTCTGGATAACCAAGTACGTTTTCAAAATAAATTTTTAAATATAAATTAAAATATTTAAAGTTGTTTTAAAAAGAAAGCTTTGGAGAATTTATTATTTCTAATATTTAAATTCTAAATTAAGTATTTTCTTTTAATCTATTATGGTAGTAATTATTTAAAGAGTGACTTAGTATTTTGTTTTTAAAAGTGAAAATCTAGTTTTATATTTTATTAAGTAACCTTATCTTCAAATATTCATATATTATGTATTTTTAACAAATTCTTTAAGTAGTTTTTAAAATAAATGTTTTAAAGTATATTTCATAGCAAAGTGTTTTAAATTATTTTAAAAATCTAGTTTTGTGCTTGGTGATTTCGGTGGAGATAGAAAATATTTGGGAAAGTTCATGCTGAAACAAAAAGATAGTTTGAAAATTGTTTTTCAAAGGGGTTTGAAAATGAAAATATGTCTTGTGAAGATATTTGAGGTTAATAAATAATTTTGGATATTATTTATTGTTGGATGGTTGTTTGTGAATATTAATTGATAGTTAAATCACCGACTATCAATATTGGACAAATACGTTGATCGTTTCGAAGAGACCGAGATTGAGATTTATTTTCGAAAACCACTTCGATCCGGCTTGTACGTTTCGTTTAAACGACTTTGGATTCAAAGATGGAGCAGTGAAGTGCAAGGGCCAGTCGCTACTAATCCTGAGGATATTTCCGAAATGGATGTAGTAGGAGTAGTGCCTTCGGTTCCGTTCGAACCCGGGACAGACTTGTATGGATGAATGCTTTCGGAACATCGTCAGGTGGGCGATGGGCATTCTAAGGGATATGTTCTGAAAAGTTAACGCTTAGCCTCAAGCCTCATCAACCGGGAATGACTGAAAATCAAAGGTATGCAGCAAGGCTAGGTGGGTAGCACCCAAGCAGGGTGACGTCATCCCTGCCTAGATGTCCCTTTTTATTTCGGCTTTGTGGACGGTTGCTGATCCCAACCGCGGTGTGATCTCACTCGGGATTATCCAGTAAGGGGTAGTCCCGATCTTGTGTTGTAGGGGAGCGCGCATACTCCTCGGTACTATGATCTAGGCCACGTACTGTGACAGGTGGTACCCCAGTGTCTAGTCATTAGTTGGAAATCCATTCTCCCTACGAGCCTTGTACGAGTTTTGTTTGTATTACCCACTCTATGGCTAGTAGCTGGAATTTAACCATGTAACAAATTCGGCTATTTTATAAGTATTTGTATATAGACCCTATTATAATATCAGAGGATTTCTATAAAAATTGTTTTAGCTATCGTAAGGTCAAAACCCGGCATGTTTATTTGTGGCGTGGTCTTATGAGATGCTTTTTTTTCAAAGGATTTTTGAAACATTAATAATCAATTGAGTGTGATTTTCTCATGCTGGTAATGCAGACTGACTCAGGTGTTATTTAACTGTAATGCTCGGGTCAGACCGAGTATTATAGGATACAGGATATGATGCTGTGGAGCTCAGGAGACGAGCTGGACGATGATACATATTCCCGTACTTGTTTATATTTTTTTTCCGCTGTATTGAATTGCTATGTATCCATTTGTATGTTAGTGATGTTGAATTGTGATTAATGTACTCTGATGATGTAATATATAAACAGATATGTTTGATTTTGTGTAAAGATAATTTATTATCTATTATAATTTATTCCGCTGCGATGGTTAGATTCTGTTGTTGATTTCTATTTTCTTCCTCTACCTCTTCTTCTTTAACCCAAATGGTTCGTATTTCTATACAACTTGAGTTGATTTAGGTAGAATAGTGTTAACTCAAGGGGTATGGATTTGCGGGTCATTTCATAAAGCCTAGTATGCTGGAATTTAATAATGTAACAATTTCGACTAAGTTATGTATACCTACTTGAAAAGTGTTTTAAAAAGAATGTCATTAAAAATAATATCCACATATTCTGCGTGGCAAATGTTTTGGTTATCATAAGATAAAAACCCGTTCCGTGTTTATGTGCAGCGTGGTCTTATGAGATACCTTTTGTTTCAAACATCGTATTTTGAGTTTTTCACACCATTTCCATGACTGACCTGGAGTTTATTTTCTTTTCCCCTTAAACTCTAGGTGTCCTATCTTTCTAGGCAGCCAACTAGTTAGGTAAGCTTGGAGCATTTTGGAATGGAGCATGGAGCATGTAGCATTTAGGGTCTTTTGTTGAAGTCATCTGTCACTTTTCGCTATGTCTGTATTATGTATTAGTATTTAACAGTACTGTAAGGATACGTCGTTATAACTATCCTAGTTGGGTTAGTACCTGCCATAACTTTGATGGAACAATTTAGAGTAATTGCATGTACTACTTATATGTATAATTATGTGTTGAATACGATGTGAGATTCTATTATTATTTGTCTTCTATCTTTATTTCTTTACCCGTTGATAATATGCCTCTCCAGCACTTGGATTTACGGCGCGTAATACCGAGGATGTATTACTGTCAGTTTCTAAGAGTCGAGGAGGTGGGTCATCACAGATTACCCGTCCTTCCTCCAGGAGGTTCCTATTCCTGGCCATACCGTGACACAGATAAGGGCTTGTGCTACTTTAACCTAGCCATTTCTGACTTCGGCGCGGATAAAGTCTTACACCCTCCCTCCGAGAGGTGCCTTGACCAGGCCATTTGGCATGACCAAGGGCTTTCTATTATTATTGGTAGCTTACCATTTTAGATAGTCCAAGTTTAAGGAGAATTTTACTCTCGACCATGTAGATTTTTCTTAGTGAATCATAGCAGTGACATTCTTGAAATGTTTTATTCATTCAGAGTCGCAAATTACGGTTTCAAATGTTCTACGTTCCAGGCTCTCGATACCATATTACCATCAAGATGACATAGCTTGTAGGCCCCTGGGGGGATTTCTTTGAAAATTATTAGTGGACCTTCCCAATTTGGTCACGATGGCTCATTTGACAGGTTTCTCATATCGGCTATTACTCTTCTAAGTACTAAATCTCCTTGTCTGAATGACCTTGTTTTTACCTTTGAGTTGTAGTATTCTGATATTCTCGTTTGGTATTTAGCCATTCTTAAGGCTACTTCATCCCTTAATTCATGAATCAAGTCAAGTGATTCTTTCATTAGTTCTTGATTTGGGTTAAAAGCATAGGCAATTCTTCGATAAGAAGGTACTTCAGTTTTCACCGGTAGCATTGCTTCGTAACCATATTTAAGTGAATATGGGGCACGACCCATTGTGGTTCTAGTGGATGTTTTATAAGCCCATAAAATTAGGGGTAATTCCTCTACCCAATTCCCTTTTTCCTTATTCAGTCTTTTTTTCTAGATCGTCTTTATTGTTTTGTTAGCGGCTTCAATGGCTCCATTGGCCTTTGGGTGAGCGACGGAAGAGAACCTTTTTATGATTCCATTCTTATGACAAAACTGCAAAAATTATTCACTTCCAAATTGGGTTCCATTATCGGATATTATCTTGTAAGGTATCCCAATCCTTGTGACAATGTTTTTAATGAAAAATCTTAGCACTTTCATAGAGGTGATTTTTGGAAGTGATTCTCCTTCGACCGATTTCGTGAAGTAATCAAATGCCACTACAACATATTTCGCTCCACCATTGGAAATTGGAAGCGATCCAACTAAATAAATTCTCCAAACATCAAATGGCATGGGCAGGTAATGGGGTTAGTCGACTCGGAGGAAAACAAAATAAAAAACCCTGACACTGAATTTCTTAGAGCTACAATTACCTGGCAAGAAATTCTTTGAGATGAAAGCATATTAGACACTAATGTTGCCTTCTCCATAGAAAAATATCTACTGATCAATCACCTTGGTTCATTAATGTTAGAAGCTTCAAAACAAATTGGTAGTTTATGTAACGACCCAGAATTTTATTTAATTAAAATTTGAATATTTAATTAATTTTAAATATTAATAAGTGAATTTATGAGTCAAATAAATTTTTATTTGAATTATTGGATTTAATTGGATAATTAAATCGATAAATTTAATAGGTTAAATTATGGAAATAATTGAAAATTGAGTTAAATATGATTGAAAATGATTTGTAAAATTTTATTTTATCATGTTGGAGTTAGAATGATATTTTATAACTTTTAAAATCGAATTAAAAGTTAATTTGTGAAAATTGAATATTTTAATATTTAATCGACTAGTGAAAATAGCCAATTTTTGAACAGTCTCAGAATTGAACGAAACCAGTTCCATTGGATCCATAATAGTTAGTTATTACCGGATTTCAAATTTCGTGTCAATCGGAGTTATCGTTTGATCGTGGCAGCTCGAAACGCATCGATTTATTTTTAATTTAAATTTGGCGAGTTAAAATAGCCATTTTTCAAAAAGTCTCGGATTTCGACGAAACCAGTTTCATCGGATCCGTAATGTGATATTATTGTAAGCTTTCAAATTTCGTGTCAATTGGATTTACCGTTTGTCCGGTACGAATTAAAACGCCTAGAAATCGACTTAAATCGGTTTAATTCAAATTGAGCGTTTATAGCCATAACTCACACAGATGTCCGAATTAGCTTTCGAAACCTGTTCCATTGTGTCCGGAACGCGGGGTAAACCCTAGGAACGTCAGTTTCGGCGCGTAAATCGGAGTTCGGAATTTCCGGAATGAATAGTGTTTCGGTTTTCTCTATACATAGCCCTCACACCAATTAAAAAAATAAAATAAAACAAAACCCTAATTTATAACTGCAGCCGCCACTACCCTATTCAACGGCCAGAAAACTCCCAACTTCCTCCCTCGATTTCTTCCAATCCATCAGCAATTAGATGAAGCTTCCAACTAGAAAGTCGTAGAGCGCATCGAGATCTTGAAGTTCAACGGTGGAGATGTGATTTGGAGCATCGGAGGGGGAGATTTGGGGCTGCGTTTGCTTTGACTTGCGCACGACTTTCCATGTAGATGGGTGGGCTGAGTTGGCCAGGGCTATGGCCGAAGGTTGAAGGGATGGAGGCGCTTCGTTGGTGAAGAGATGATGGAGTTTAGTCGCTCGAAGAGGTGCAAAATTGGAACCCTAATTCGAAGTGTATGGGTTCATATGCGGCAACCTGGTAACGTGAAACACGAGAGGGAGTTGGGAAGAAGACGCACACGGCTGATGAAGGGGGGGGGGGTGTGATCCAACGGCTCTGATTTTGGGTTAAGTAAATAATAAAAAGAAAGTTTGTAATTAATTATATATGAAATCGTATTAACTTCAAAATGTTGTAACTCTTTCATACGAGGTCCGTTTCGGACGAGATTTTTTGCGTTGGAATCGTATGGACGAGCACTACGCGATGGAGTTGGTTTGGAGTCGTTTGGAGTTAGTGAGAATTTTGGGTAAAATTAAAC
The DNA here is from genome assembly GCA_030765085.1 of Allium cepa. Taxonomy (NCBI): domain Eukaryota; kingdom Viridiplantae; phylum Streptophyta; class Magnoliopsida; order Asparagales; family Amaryllidaceae; genus Allium; species Allium cepa. Next base: position 456,448,392 of record CM060942.1, read on the forward strand.
GTCCGTTTAATTTTATTCGAAATAAATCGCTAAAACGAAAATAAAATCAAGGTGAGAACTTCTCACTCAATCGAATCAGTTTCGATTTTATTTTAAATAGTTAGATTTAAAATATTTGAATGCATGTTTGAATGATGATTGTTATATATTGATTGTTAAAATAGACATTATACGCCGTTAGTAAGCGGATGTTATTTATTAAAAACATATACCGCGAATATTTCATAAACAGTGAAATTGGTATTATATATAATATCAGTATATATATATTGGCATATGTATATATTGCAGTTGTTGATTTCCCGCATTTTTTGTTTAGCGGATGAGACCTTATTACGCCGTTATTAAGCGGATAATATTTAATAAGAACATATACCACGATAATTTCGTACTGGAGCGAAATTGGTATTGTGCTAATGTTTTTGGATGCAGGAAAACAGGTTGCAGGGATCCAACTGGATTCCTCAACAGTATTTATTTGATTTTGAATATTTTGATATTCGTTGATTATCATATCGATATATGATATCGTTGTTGTCGTGATTGACTATTTGGTGTGTAGCATCATTGGACCCAGATTTTGGGATTTTTAAAAATGATTTTTAAGTGATTTTTGAAAATATACTATATTTTTGGAAGTGATCCATTTTATATAAATAAACGTTATAATTTTTAAAGTTATAAAAATTATGATTTTTTAGAAATATAGTTAAAAGCTGATTTTTGAAAATAAGGAATTAATGACTTTATAAAATAGTTAAATCGGAATTTCAGAAATAATTGTGAAAAGTTTAAATATAGGATTTATAAAATTTGATTATTTTATAAATCAAAATGATGAAATTATAAAGGGGTTAAAGACGTTTTTAAAATATTAATATGAATTGATTTATATTAAGAGATTTATAAATGGATATTTATTAATTGAAATATGGACATTATAAAACGAGTTTTTATAAGTGTTTGAATGAGGTGAAAATGAATTTCATAATTGAATGGAATTTATAGAATTTTATACGGTGAAGTTATAAATGGAATTTTATAAGCAGTAGGTTTATAAAATTTATTAAGTTATTAAAATAATGATTTTGGATAAATGAATGAATCTTATAAGTTATAAGATTTATAAATTGGAAAGTCTTTAAAAGAACGATTTTGTAAAATAATCGTTTTATAAGTATTTAACTTATAATATGAACTTTTAGTTTATAATTGAGTTATAAACTGGAATAGGTTAATAAAAGAATTTATAAAAAGGAAGTTTTTATAAATAAATAGAAATGGAATTTATAAACGTTGTTTTATAAATTCGCAAATGACTTATTTTGACAAGAAAATTTGTTGAAACCTATTAATGGAGTTATATTCACATTTTTGAATAGTGAATAATCCTTTGAATTAAAATGAATAAAAGGATGAAATTGTTAATGAAGTATATTCACGTTTTTGAATAGTGAATAATATGTTAAAGAAAATGTTTGAATGAGATGTTTAAATAGAATTAAAACGATCTAACGATGTTTTAAATGTGTTGAGATTCGAAACCATAGATTTCAACATTTATTGTTGAAATAGACGTTTTCGAGAAATAAAAGGAAATAGTGGACTATAACACTGTTGTTATAGTAAATGATTTCCGAAAGGAAATGTTTTGCATAGTATTGGGATTTATATATCTATTTTAATTTCGAATCCCTATACTAGTGATTTTGGGTTGTCGTAACGATGTTTTACGTGACATTCGTTTTGGCCCAAATAAAAATGTTTAAGAGAATGATTTCCTTAAAGAATGAAATATATACTTAATTTCGATTTAAGTATATTGAATATTTTCTAAGTGTTGAAAATAAATAAAATTTGTGAATTACTTATGAATAAATAAGTATGGAAATGTTTTCCAATATAAAGTGAATATTTTGAGAATTTATCTTTTTGAAGATAAATTGAAAAGGAAAATTGAAATGAATAATTTAAATCGAATATTCATTGATATTTTGGAATTATAAATTCACTAAGGAATTTATAAAAGGAAGTGGAATTGGTTTAAAAATAAATATTGATTTATTTTTGAAGTGTTGAAATAATATATCTTGTAAAGATATTTTGGAAAATAAATTATTTGGAAAATTATTTGGAATCTGGTGACGTGTGCATATCAGTGATAGTTCAATAACCGACTATCAATATTTCCCTTTGAATGGGTAATTGATGTGATTTGTTTGAATGTGAATGCTACACTTATTTTTGAATAAGCGCTCACTATTCGGGTTAACCGGGAAAGGACCATGGGGTCGTATAACCCATTCCGAATATGTGATACGTCGTTGTGAATTGCATTAAAGATCGGTGTTGAAGACCCGGTATTTGCGAGAGCGATAGGATGACCTGTCGATTGTCTCTGCACTGAGTTGCAGCGGTATAGAGACTCCCTAAGTGATGGGAAATCCGATCAGGATTGTGAATATCCGGATTGCAAGGACTTCTTTGTAAGTGCCTTCGGTTTTGTTTGATCCCGGAACAGACTTGTATGGATTGTATGTCTGACATTACAAGTTGAGATATAAAGCCGATTTCTTTCAAATATATTTCTGTTGGTGGCGGAGAATTTATTCTTTTAGCTTAACACCCTTCTCTGAGACGTACGAGCTCAAAGGTTATATAGTTGAAGTTATCAGCGATATATTCCCAATTTGGTAATGTGACATGCTGAGTGTTGCTGAAATGATCATTGTGTTGATTATTGTGATAGGATCGTTTATTTGATCGTCTATCTTAGTGATCATTGTGTTGATCATTTGTTGACCCAAAGCATGGCTTTTGTATAAAGTATGTTTTTGTGGACGTGACTTCGTCGAACCTCACACCCCGGAAATGGTCAAAACAGGAAAGATGCAGCAAGGTTATGAGGGGTAGCACCCTTTAGGGTATGTACATTTCCTTCTGGATAGAGGTGGTATCATGGTATGGAGCCCAGATATTTAACCTATGTGGTTACTACGAATTTATTACTTTGTGGTTGTTGGCTATCGGGATCCCGTGAGAAAGGTCGTTTACGATCGGGGAATGGCGTGCTCGTGTCCGTAGTTACCCAGTTAGGGGTAACCCGGCCTTGTGTTGGCAGAGTTCCGTTTTGGTTCTCGGGGATGTCTTTCCAGAGGCATTCTCATGTGGCAATGGGAAGTTCCTTGGCCTGACCATTTGTTGGAAATCCAATTCCCAATACGAAACTTGTACGGTATTAGTTGTAGAACCTGCTATTCACTTATGGTGGTCACCACTGTTTGGATGGTAGCTATAGTAGGCATACGATAATGGTCGTATGTTGGCTAAGATTTATATTCTACTTTCGAAATGAATTTTTCCCTACACTATGCACTAGTAATAATATCAAATGTTATTTTAAATGAGTATCAAGCATCTTTGACTATCATAAGGAGAAATCTCCTCCGATTCTGCGTTTGCATGTGTGTGTGTGCGGGAGGCCTTATGGTAGTCTCATTTTTAAAAGCATTGCGAATTGAATTTAAAAATATTCCTCTATTTTGATTTTAAAGATAAATAAACTGTTTTGAGTTCTCACACCAGTCACATGACTGACTTGGAGTTTATTGTTTTCCTTCCTAAACTCTGGGTGCCCACCAATTTTCACACGGGCAGTCAAGAGTTAGGTTTATCAGGATATTCTGGATATTCAGGAATTGCTGGAGGCAAGCTGGATGGCATAGCGTATTACTAGTTTATATAGTATTTCTTTTTCCGCTGCACTGTTGTTATTGTTGTTGTACACTCTGATGATATGATGTAATGAAATGTAATGTAATAACTGATATAGTTCTTTGTTTAAAGATTATTCATCTATTATTATATGTTGTTCCGCTGCGAATTGTGAGATTCTGATGTTGTTCTGTTGTTTTCTGTTCCGTTCTATGTTCTCTATTCTCTTTTTCTTCTATTTTAAAATTCTGTTCTATTTTCTGTTTTCTATTCTCTCTAATTTCTATTTTCAAATTTTCTATTTTCTTTTCCCTATCTAAATTTTCTATCTTTTTCTTTCCTTTCTTTTCTTAAATTCTTTTTAAAACCCATAACTATTCGGTTTTTCGGCAACGAAAAATTCGAAGCGTTACAGTTGGTATCAGAGCTTATGGTTAAGCGACAACCATGGTTCTGTTGGGTATTATTCATTAGAGATAGAGTCAGCAGTACTCTAGAATGAGTTTGAGTGTAATAATAGCTATGAGAGCGTATTTGTTTGTAAATATAAAATTGTTTTATATTGTGATGATTGATTTGTTGAGTGGCATATGAACCTTCGTCAGCGTGGTCTCGACAACTATGCCGAAGGGGTTTCTAAACACTTGAATAGAACAATTCGACACGATATTGTTTTAAATTGGGTAAATGAAATAATTTTACTTGATTATATTTTTATATATAAAGGAATAATTTTTCAGAATTATTAAAGTATATATAAGTTGATTGTTTAGTTGTTTGAATAATCTAAATAAAAGAATAATTGTATAAGCAAAAGAATTATAAGAATTGAATTATAATTAAAGTGATTTGCAATTGTGAAATAAACTTATATATATAAGAAGTGAAACTAATGAATATATTTATGAATATGAGTTGTAAATATAAAAATGAATTAAGTTATATAAATAAAATTCAACTTTAGAAATTGAATTAAATTAATGGATTAAATATTAATCAATTGAATGTGAATTAAATTGATATGAAATAATGAATATAAGTTTTAATTCATTTAAAATCTAATGTTATTGAAAGTTGAATAGTTGAATGAAAATCAATTTAATTAAACCAATTGTAAGCAAAGGAATTTGGTTGTAATTAATATACATTGATTGTTATATGGTTGTTAGTTGATTGTTTATAATTCATTAAGTGTTAATGAAATTGATTTAATGAAATTGAAAGCTAAAGTAATTGAAATTCAATTGGAAGTTAAATGAATCTTAAATAAAATTGAATTTGATTTGGAAGTGAACCAACTTGAATATGAATTCGTGAATGTAAACTAAGTGAAAAAGAATGTTAGTAAAAACGTCCACTATAAATGAATCAAATGTGACTAAATTGAAAACCTATTTCATTGAATATTAATAAGAATATGAATGAATATCTATTGGTTATGGATGTTAGTTGGTAGATGGTTGAATATATTGCATTTGTTGTTTGTTGCATTTGCTATGTTAGCATATATAGTTATTATGGAGATATATGTTGAGATTATTTTCATATATGCATGATTCTCATGTTGTTTGTTGAGTGATTAGTAGGTGCGGATCGCGTTTGCTTCGCATTTGGAGCTCGCTTTTGCGCTATATTAGCCGTATAGGCTCGCTAATAAAATATAAGATACATATCTCGGATTAAATATCGTACTTTTACACTTTTTTCCCTTCGGGATGCCTCATTACTTGATGAGATGTATATTTGTGATATATATACTGTCATTTTTTTTTCGGATCGAGCCGCGCAAAGGAGACTATGGCGAATTTTTCCGAAAATTTAAGGCGTTAGAAAAAATTTGAGAAAATTGAAAATTTTTGAAAACTTAACTTTGTTTTGAAGTTGAAAGTTAAACAATAGAAGTTGTTTTTGAAAAGATAACTAAGTATGATTTGGAAAACTTAGTAAAGTATTGTAAGAAGTTTAATTATGAATTTTGAAAAGTTAATAGATTCTGTAATTTTTCTTACTTGTAATTTCGAGGACGAAATTCTTTTAAGGGGGAAAGATTGTAACGACCCAGAATTTTATTTAATTAAAATTTGAATATTTAATTAATTTTAAATATTAATAAGTGAATTTATGAGTCAAATAAATTTTTATTTGAATTATTGGATTTAATTGGATAATTAAATCGATAAATTTAATAGGTTAAATTATGGAAATAATTGAAAATTGAGTTAAATATGATTGAAAATGATTTGTAAAATTTTATTTTATCATGTTGGAGTTAGAATGATATTTTAGAACTTTTAAAATCGAATTAAAAGTTAATTTGTGAAAATTGAATATTTTAATATTTAATCGACTAGTAAAAATAGCCAATTTTTGAACAGTCTTAGAATTGAACGAAACCAGTTCCATTGGATCCGTAATAGTTATTTATTACCAGATTTCAAATTTCGTGTCAATCGGAGTTATCGTTTGATCGTGGCAGCTCGAAACGCATCGATTTATTTTTAATTTAAATTTGGCGAGTTAAAATAGCCATTTTTCAAAAAGTCACGGATTTCGACGAAACTAGTTTCATCGGATCCGTAATGTGATATTATTGTAAGGTTTCAAATTTCATGTCAATTGGATTTACCGTTTGTCCGGTACGAATTAAAACGCCTAGAAATTGACTTAAATCGGTTTAATTCAAATTGAGCGTTTATAGCCATAACTCGCACAGATGTCCGAATTAGCTTTCGAAACCTATTCCATTGTGTCCGGAACGCGGGGTAAACCCTAGGAACGTCAGTTTCGGCGCGTAAATCGGAGTTCGGAATTTCCGGAATGAATAGTGTTTCGGTTTTCTCTATAAATAACCCTCACACCAATTAAAAAATAAAAATAAAACAAAACCCTAATTTATAACTGCAGCCGCCACTACCCTATTCAACGGCCAGAAAACTCCCAACTTCCTCCCTCGATTTCTTCCAATCCATCAGCAATTAGATGAAGCTTCCAACTAGAAAGTCGTAGAGCGCATCGAGATCTTGAAGTTCAACGGTGGAGATGTGATTTGGAGCATCGGAGGGGGAGATTTGGGGCTGCGTTTGCTTTGACTTGCGCACGACTTTCCGTGCAGATGGGTGGGCCGAGTTGGCCAGGGCTATGGCCGAAGGTTGAGGGGATGGAGGCACTTCGTTGGTGAAGAGATGATGGAGTTTAGTCGCTCGAAGAGGTGCAAAATTGGAACCCTAATTCGAAGTGTATGGGTTCATATGCGGCAACCTGGTAACGTGAAACACGAGAGGGAGTTGGGAAGAAGACGCACACGGCTGATGAAGGGGGGGGGGGCGGGGTGTGATCCAACGGCTTTGATTTTGGGTTAAGTAAATAATAAAAAGAAAGTTTGTAATTAATTATATATGAAATCGTATTAACTTCAAAATGTTGTAACTCTTTCATACGAGGTCCGTTTCGGACGAGATTTTTTGCATTGGAATCGTACGGACGAGCACTACGCGATGGAGTTGGTTTGGATTCGTTTGGAGTTAGTGAGAATTTTGGGTAAAATTAAACGTCCGTTTAATTTTATTCGAAATAAATCGCTAAAACGAAAATAAAATCAAGGTGAGAACTTCTCACTCAATCGAATCAGTTTCGATTTTATTTTAAATAGTTAGATTTAAAATATTTGAATGCATGTTTGAATGTTGATTGTTATATATTGATTGTTAAAATAAACATTATACGCCGTTAGTAAGCGGATGTTATTTATTAAAAACATATACCGCGAATATTTCATAAACAGTGAAATTGGTATTATATATAATATCAATATATATATATTGGCATATGTATATATTGCAGTTGTTGATTTTCCGCATTTTTTGTTTAGCGGATGAGACCCTATTACGCCGTTATTAAGCGGATAATATTTAATAAGAACATATACCGCGATAATTTCGTACTGGAGCGAAATTGGTATTGTGCTAATGTTTTTGGATGCAGGAAAACAGGTTGGAGGGATCCAACTGGATTCCTCAATAGTATTTATTTGATTTTGAATATTTTGATATTCGTTGATTATCATATCGATATATGATATCGTTGTTGTCGTGATTGACTATTTGGTGTGTAGCATCATTGGACCCAGATTTTGGGATTTTTAAAAATGATTTTTAAGTGATTTTTGAAAATATACTATATTTTTGGAATTGATCCATTTTATATAAATAAACGTTATAATTTTTAAAGTTATAAAAATTATGATTTTTTAGAAATATAGTTAAAAGCTGATTTTTGAAAATAAGGAATTAATGACTTTATAAAATAGTTAAATCGGAATTTCAGAAATAATTGTGAAAAGTTTAAATATAGGATTTATAAAATTTGATTATTTTATAAATCAAAATGATGAAATTATAAAGGGGTTAAAGACGTTTTTAAAATATTAATATGAATTGATTTATATTAAGAGATTTATAAATGGATATTTATAAATTGAAATATGGACATTATAAAACGAGTTTTTATAAGTGTTTGAATGAGGTGAAAATGAATTTCATAATTGAATGGAATTTATAGAATTTTATACGGTGAAGTTATAAATGGAATTTTATAAGCAGTAGGTTTATAAAATTTATTAAGTTATTAAAATAATGATTTTGGATAAATGAATGAATCTTATAAGTTATAAGATTTATAAATTGGAAAGTCTTTAAAAGAACGATTTTGTAAAATAATCGTTTTATAAGTATTTAACTTATAATATGAACTTTTAGTTTATAATTGAGTTATAAACTGGAATAGGTTAATAAAAGAATTTATAAAAAGGAAGTTTTTATAAATAAATAGAAATGGAATTTATAAACGTTGTTTTATAAATTCGCAAATGACTTATTTTGACAAGAAAATTTGTTGAAACCTATTAATGGAGTTATATTCACATTTTTGAATAGTGAATAATCCTTTGAATTAAAATGAATAAAAGGATGAAATTGTTAATGAAGTATATTCACGTTTTTGAATAGTGAATAATATGTTAAAGAAAATGTTTGAATGAGATGTTTAAATAGAATTAAAATGATCTAACGATGTTTTAAATGTGTTGAGATTCGAAACCATAGATTTCAACATTTATTGTTGAAATAGACGTTTTCGAGAAATAAAAGGAAATAGTGGACTATAACACTGTTGTTATAGTAAATGATTTCCGAAAGGAAATGTTTTGCATAGTATTGGGATTTATATATCTATTTTAATTTCGAATCCCTATACTAGTGATTTTGGGTTGTCGTAACGATGTTTTACGTGACATTCGTTTTGGCCCAAATAAAAATGTTTAAGAGAATGATTTCCTTAAAGAATGAAATATATACTTAATTTCGATTTAAGTATATTGAATATTTTCTAAGTGTTGAAAATAAATAAAATTGTGAATTACTTATGAATAAATAAGTATGGAAATGTTTTCCAATATAAAGTGAATATTTTGAGAATTTATCTTTTTGAAGATAAATTGAAAAGGAAAATTGAAATGAATAATTTAAATCGAATATTCATTGATATTTTGGAATTATAAATTCACTAAGGAATTTATAAAAGGAAGTGGAATTGGTTTAAAAATAAATATTGATTTATTTTTGAAGTGTTGAAATAATATATCTTGTAAAGATATTTTGGAAAATAAATAATTTGGAAAATTATTTGGAATCTGGTGACGTGTGCATATCAGTGATAGTTCAATAACCGACTATCAATATTTCCCTTTGAATGGGTAATTGATGTGATTTGTTTGAATGTGAATGCTACACTTATTTTTGAATAAGCGCTCACTATTCGGGTTAACAGGGAAAGGACCATGGGGTCGTATAACCCATTCCGAATATGTGATACGTCGTTGTGAATTGCATTAAAGATCGGTGTTGAAGACCCGGTATTTGCGAGAGCGATAGGATGACCTGTCGATTGTCTCTGCACTGAGTTGCAGCGGTATAGAGACTCCCTAAGTGATGGGAAATCCGATCAGGATTGTGAATATCCGGATTGCAAGGACTTCTTTGTAAGTGCCTTCGGTTTTGTTCGATCCCGGAACAGACTTGTATGGATTGTATGTCTGACATTACAAGTTGAGATATAAAGCCGATTTCTTTCAAATATATTTCTGTTGGTGGCGGAGAATTTATTCTTTTATCTTAACACCCTTCTCTGAGACGTACGAGCTCAAAGGTTATATAGTTGAAGTTATCAGCGATATATTCCCAATTTGGTAATGTGACATGCTGAGTGTTGCTGAAATGATCATTGTGTTGATTATTGTGATAGGATCGTTTATTTGATCGTCTATCTTAGTGATCATTGTGTTGATCATTTGTTGACCCAAAGCATGGCTTTTGTATAAAGTATGTTTTTGTGGACGTGACTTCGTCGAACCTCACACCCCGGAAATGGTCAAAACAGGAAAGATGCAGCAAGGTTATGAGGGGTAGCACCCTTTAGGGTATGTACATTTCCTTCTGGATAGAGGTGGTATCATGGTATGGAGCCCAGATATTTAACCTATGTGGTTACTACGAATTTATTACTTTGTGGTTGTTGGCTATCGGGATCCCGTGAGAAAGGTCGTTTACGATCGGGGAATGGCGTGCTCGTGTCCGTAGTTACCCAGTTAGGGGTAACCCGGCCTTGTGTTGGCAGAGTTCCGGTTTGGTTCTCGGGGATGTCTTTCCAGAGGCATTCTCATGTGGCAATGGGAAGTTCCTTGGCCTGACCATTTGTTGGAAATCCAATTCCCAATACGAAACTTGTACGGTATTAGTTGTAGAACCTGCTATTCACTTATGGTGGTCACCACTGTTTGGATGGTAGCTATAGTAGGCATACGATAATGGTCGTATGTTGGCTAAGATTTATATTCTACTTTCGAAATGAATTTTTCCCTACACTATGCACTAGTAATAATATCAAATGTTATTTTAAATGCGTATCAAGCATCTTTGACTATCATAAGGAGAAATCTCCTCCGATTCTGCGTTTGCATGTGTGTGTGTGCGGGAGGCCTTATGGTAGTCTCATTTTTAAAAGCATTGCGAATTGAATTTAAAAATATTCCTCTATTTTGATTTTAAAGATAAATAAACTGTTTTGAGTTCTCACACCAGTCACATGACTGACTTGGAGTTTATTGTTTTCCTTCCTAAACTCTGGGTGCCCACCAATTTTCACACGGGCAGTCAAGAGTTAGGTTTATCAGGATATTCTGGATATTCAGGAATTGCTGGAGGCAAGCTGGATGGCATAGCGTATTACTAGTTTATATAGTATTTCTTTTTCCGCTGCACTGTTGTTATTGTTGTTGTACACTCCGATGATATGATGTAATGAAATGTAATGTAATAACTGATATAGTTCTTTGTTTAAAGATTATTCATCTATTATTATATGTTGTTCCGCTGTGAATTGTGAGATTCTGATGTTGTTCTGTTGTTTTCTGTTCCGTTCTATGTTCTCTATTCTCTTTTTCTTCTATTTTAAAATTCTGTTCTATTTTCTGTTTTCTATTCTCTCTAATTTCTATTTTCAAATTTTCTATTTTCTTTTCCCTATCTAAATTTTCTATCTTTTTCTTTCCTTTCTTTTCTTAAATTCTTTTTAAAACCCATAACTATTCGGTTTTTCGGCAACGAAAAATTCGAAGCGTTACAGTTTAATTAACATCATTGAGGCACATTGTCCGTATATATAGTGCACTTCATGTTTTGTATTTTTCCCACACTTCATTGAGGCACATTGTCTGTATTTTGTCCGTAGCTAATATTTTCTTGTGATTTTCAGGTGGTAGATTATGGATTCAATTGAACATGCCAACATTGCCATGGAGGATTTGGAGAACGAACCAGATGAAGAGCAGCTTACTCAACTTCCTACACCATCCTTAGGTGATCATTGATTGGATAGTAGAAGGTACAATTTTTAATTTTATTTCTATTTTGATATAGTTACTTTTTGTTTTTTTTATGATTTCCATATTATGTGCCTGCTTTGATATAGTTACCTTGGTAACTGTGAATTTACTTGGAGCTAGATATGTGATAAATGGATGCATTGCAATAAATGTGAAGAAGTTACCATCAATAATGGTTGATTTTGAGTTAAAATTAAGTCAGAAAGGATTTATAGCTATATTTAAAACGTTCGGGCTAGTAAACTTATTAGGAGGTCGAACATGAAACATGAAACAGACTCATAGTTTGCAGTTTTGGCTTCATGGGCATTTAACTATATTTTTCATTTAATTTTTAAGTTTTAGAGAAAACATGAAACAAATGATCATAACGATTTATTTTTATTTTTAACTTTTTTTCCTAAAATTGTAGGCCATAAATATCTTCATTTACCTTAGTGTAACAAAACGGTGTCACTAATCTGTTGATAATTTGCAGTTATAGTACATCTATAAGAAAATTTTCCAAGTATTACTTAGTCCAGCTTATAGTAGTTTCAGTTTAACAATCTAATGAAGTTCTTAGTGCATATAATGAAGTTTGAACCTGTGACTCATATTTTGATGAATGTACTTAAACATTAGCCTATTGAGTTTAAGCTAGTATAATATTTGGTATATATAAAAACGAGTTGCTGCACGGGATAAAGATTAGTACTGTTAATTAATGTGTAATAGTAGTGATATTAGTTGGTACTTTAACATTGTTTTCTTTGCATGCCCTTTTTACCATATGTTTCTCCATTATTATTGTTGCAACCTACAACCAAGATATGTAACAATGCAGGATAAAATCATCAGTTATCTACTGGAAGTGGACTTCTTTTTCGTTGATTTAGTTGAATGTTGGATTAGTAACAATCTAGTGAAGTTATCTTCAGATAATTTTATATTTGTTTAGTGCTTTTTATTCATAGCAACCAACCATAGTCCCCATTCAAAGGCTACTTGCTTAACAGACGGAACCAAGAGTATGCTACATAACTTTACATTGGGCACATACTTTTTGAATTTCAGGTACATTCATGAATTCTACAAGTTCATACTCTTGCATTAAATGATTACTATGGTATCACTCTATCAGGTATTCTTGCATATAGTTTTGGTGCTACTTATTCAAGGATTAATTCTCTTTCTGTTGCTGCCTAGGTTGATATTTCATGTATAAGCAACATATTTGCAAATGCTTTGTCAAAGCTTGATGATTGAAGAGCTTCTTAGTCAAAGACTTGTCTCTTTCAATGTTAGGTTATTTGATTCAGTTTGTGACATGCTATTGTTTTAGGCTATTCTTTGTATGTTATTTTCAAATATGTTGTAGTTTTAAGTCGCGCTTTAGTTTTTTGATAATATGATGCAATGTTTTTATTTTCTGGTGGTGCAATGTTTGGTTATATAAATAGTCGTGATAGTATAATGATGCAATGTTTCACTTTCTTGTACATGTTTTGCTGTTTACGGTGCCATTTTGTTAAACAGGTTGGGTTGACCCTTTTACTAAATGGGTCGGGTCAGGTTAAATGTAAAAAGGTCTATATGCACAAGCCATCAAAATATAAAGACTATATCCACAAGCCAGCAAAAAGAATACGTGTAGATGTTCATCATGGTCAAATCAAGGAGTAAGAAAACAAAATTGGTTATCGCACTTTCTTTTAATAGTACTTTTTTTTACAAAATTATATGGCCTACATGGCCTTTTCTTTTCATACGACAAACTATCAAAGTTGTTGCAAAATCTGTTGTAAGAACCTCTATAATGCTATCGAGTGAAAGGTATTGGTAGCCCTTATTCATTTTTCTTCTTCTTTATTCTCTTCTCATCCTCTAAAATTTCACTATCTTGCATCAATCTGCATCAACACATCTTGTTTTCCAGCCTGTATGCTTGAATTATCCTATATCAATTTTTCTAAGTTTCATTTGTTAATAAGTCATAGATAAAAGCTTTAGCAATCCTTAAAAAACTTTAATGATGTGCATAACTCATATAACGTACAACAGATTAAGGGTGGGCAAAAACTAAACATCGTTTTCAATTAATTTCTAACATTGAAAAATTGAAATCTAGTATTTCCTTTAGCCATGAGGTAAATCAATTCCCTCACCAAATTTCCTCTAATCTCTCTAAATCTTCTTCTCTAATTAGACTACCTATGGTTTCTCACATCAGAAAGCCATGGGGGTTATTAAAATAGATAATGATGGGTTCTAATTTATTCAGTCTAAGCAACAAAAGAGGAAAGAGGCTAAGAAAGCTTGGGAGTTACTACCAGCTCTCAATAAAGTCAATCCAAAAGGTAAAGATGGTCAGAATACCACCGCCCAGCTCACAAAAAGGGTGATATGATGTCGGAAAAGAGACAATCAGTAGCCATCTCACTGAACAAGGAACAAGGCTGAAAATTTTAGGGTAATATTGTTGCTGATCAGCCTCAAGAACAAAATGATGTTGAATTAAATCTAAAGCATATTGCACCAATCAAGATCAATAACAAGAAGTATGGTCTGGTTAACGAAGAGGTATGTAAAAGAGCAACTGAATCATGGAGTAATTATGTTCTTGTTTATGTAGTGGGTTCCAAACCATACTACTTGTATTTTATATCATATATTCAAAGAGTTTGGAATCCGAATGGTGAATCTGAAATTTTCACTTAAGGGAATAGGTTATTTTTATTGAAATTTAAAGAATCTCAAGATTGCATTTCGGTTTTAAAAAGTGGACCATATTTCTACAATGGCAAACTCATCATAATGAGAAGGTGGTCTGATCAGTTGAAGATGGATAGAGACATGCTAACTTCAAAGCCGATATAGGTAAGTTACCCAGTGTTAATCTAAATATATGGGATAGAGAGGCATTAAGCGTCATGGCAAGGATTATAGGTAAACCCATTAAAATGGATGCAACCACAACTATGGCGACAAGATTGAATTAAGCTCGCCTTCTTGTTGAAGTGTCTGCAAATGATGAACTTCCTAGTGAGATCTATCTTTCTTTATATAATGGGGAAAAAATCGTTCAAAAGTTTAATATGAATGGGTTCCACCAATGTGTAGTATATGCAAATGTTTCAGTCACACTAGAGATCAATGCAGCCCAAAACAAGCATGGGTACCCAAAAGCAATAACGAAGAAGATCAATAAACTGGGACTTTAAACTCTGATGTAAAAAACTCTTCTATAACACAAAACAGACTGTATCATCTTATAAATATGATCGAATCAACCAAGAGGGTATCACTTTCGATCAAAAAAAGATTGATATTGTGCTCTCTGATCAAGATGTTCAGATCATAGCAGAGGAAGTTCAACAAAAAGTTAAAGAAAGCATGCATCTCAAAAGGAAAAATGCAGAGCAGAACAGAGGTGTGTGAAAAGAATATAAAGGTCTTAGAGTTTGTAACCCCACCAATTAATGACCCTTGTTTAATTACAAACAATTCGATTACAAATAATAATACTGAAGATCATCAGTAATCTGAAAATCTAGATATGAATAAAATCACTGAAACAGCCCCTCCACCAGAACGGGCAGCATTAGCTATGGAACATGACTCAACCATGCCTCGCACTGCCGGACAATTTTATATTTCTCTAATTAAAATTCCATAAGTTGCAAACAATGCTGGAACTGAAACAAAGATGGTGGGTGACGTTGATTAGTTCGATATCTATGAATTGCACATTCCAAAAATAAAGGCAACTGCTAAGAATAAGGGTAATAAAGTGAAGAAAGATTTTTGATAGAAGTACATCTTTATAAATCCAGATTGGGATGAAATGTCAATTAGGCTTAAAACTAAGAGTTTTGAAAATAAAAGGAGAGTTAAGGGCACTATAGTGTTTGGTACTATCTAACTCTCAAATTTTATATATTATAATAATGTCTATTTTTTCCTAGAATGTCAGGGGAATGAACTCCCCTACTAAACAGTCTGAAATTTTACATATGTTAAATGTTTATAAGCCTTCCATTGTTGGCCTTATTCAGAGTAAATTAAGTGATGAAAATTATGAAAAAATTTGCTTCAAATTGCCTAATAATTGGAAGTCTACTAATAATAATGATTATGGATGTAGAGGAAGGTTTACAATTATGCGGGACTCTAATGTTTGGACTAACTTGAATATTAATAAAGATAATCAATATATAGACTGTCAGTTTAGAAACACAGTGGGTCTATATTTACAAGTCACTAGTATTTATGGTAGTATTCTAGAGACTGAAAGAAATGGGTTATGGAGCAGATTGAAAACTTTAGATTTATTATATGATTTTCCTTGGATTATTTTGGGGGATTTGGGGGATTTTAACACTGTTTTCATGCATTTGAAAAGTGTGGTGGTAATAAAATTCCATAAAGTAAACTAAACAAATTAAATAAATTTTTATTAGAACAAGTCTACTAGAACCTAATATGAATGGGAATAAATTTATTTGGAAGTACGGTTTGGAAAAAAATATTCATTGTAAATTAGATAGGATTTTAATCAACAAAGAATTTTCTAATATTTTTTCTAATTCTATACTAGTGACCATACTCCATTACTTGTTAATCTTTTTCAAAATATGATTTCTAGTAGTAAAGTGTCCCCTTTCAGATTTAAAAATAGTTGGACTTTAGAGGAAGAATATAAAGTTTTAATGGAAAGGTACATTAATTTTACATGTATTGGTACTATATAGTTTCAGTTTAGTATGTTTTTAAAGAACGTTAAAAATAAGCTTAAAAATTGGAATAATAATATTATTATTAACAATAAAAACAAACTGAATCTTCTGAGAAAGGAAGGAAAACTTTTACAAGAGCTTGTAGACAAAAATCCTAAGGATATTAATATTGTAAATCGTTTTGTTACTACTCAGAAAAATCTTTCAATTGAGATTTATAAAGATACAATTAAAGTAGACAAAAAGCTAAAGTAGATTGACTTATTCTAGGAGGCGACCGTACCAACTTTTTTCATGCTAAAATGAGTAATAGAAAACATTTAAACAACATTATTGATGACGAAGGTAATTTGCCTAGTGCTTATGATAAAGTTGTTAAACAAGTAGTTAATTTTTATGAAAAGCTTTATTTTTCTGAAAATAATGAAAATAATTTTTCTCAAATTACCTGTAAAAATATTCTGAAAGAAAATACATCAAAGATTTTACTTGCACCGGTCACCATTAAAGAGATTAAACATATTATTTTTGATGCTGGTGAAAATAAAAGACCCGACCCTGATTGGTTTAATGCAAAGTTATATAAAAACCATTCAGAGAACATTAAGGGGCAGGTTTGAGGCTGTTAAAGAATTTATGGAAAAAAGATAAAATTCTCAAAAGTATAATCTCACTTTTATTACTTTAATTCCTAAAACAAAAATCCCACTTGTATTGGTGATTATAGACCAATTTCTTGCTGCAACTTTATATACAAAATTATTGATATTGTACTAAGTAATAGAATCAAAGTATGTTTGCCTTTTATTATTCAGAAAATCGGAGTGCTTTTGTGCCAAACAGACTTATATGTGAGTATTCTCTGTTAGCACATGAGATAGTCAGAAAATTTCATAACAAACAAGGCGACAATGTTTGTATTACGATTAAATTGCCAAAAGCTTATGACAAAGTAAACAAATATTTCATTTATCATATTATGGAATTTATGGATTTTCCTATAAAGTTTTGTGATATGATTCTAGAATATATTAATAACCCTACTTTTTCTATACTTATTCAAGGCACAAGGTTTTATTAAAAGCAATAGGGGTATTAGGCAAGGTGATCCTTTATCACCCTATCTTTTTACTTTGGTTATGGAGTATTTTTCTATATTAATGGAAATTGAAGCTATTAAGAATAATATTAATCCTATTAATAGAATCCAACCTTGTATAAACCATCTTATATGTGTTGATGATCTTATGGTGTTTGTTAAAGCTAATATGGTGAATACAGACACAATTATGAGAATTTTTGAGAATTTGAATTCTTATGCAGGGCTGCAGCTTAATATTAGTAAAAGTGAAGTATATTTTAGTAAATATAGTAAATATAAAAAAGATGTTTTAGACGTTTTGAAAATTACAGAAGGAAATCTTCCTATTAAATATCTAGGTTTGCCATTATTTGTACATCAAATTAAAGATTCAGATTGTTCTATTAAGAAAGAATGGAAATTTGTCTTGCAAATTACTTTCTACTGCTGTTAGATGTAACTTATTAAAACTGTTGTGTATGCAATCATTTTATACTGGCTACAAACTTTTTATATTCCTACTGCATCTATTAAGAAAATAGAAAGTAGATGTGCTGATTTATTATGGAGGAGCAAATATCAAAAAATTAGTTGGGATAAAGTTTTAGGCCAAAAAATGAAGAGGAGTTTGGCATTAGAAACATGAATGATCTCAATTTAATTTGCCATTTAAAATTATTTTAGAGATTTATCAACGCAGACTCACTGTGGGCCAAAAAAATTAGAGCTAAATATCTTAAGAATAATAATTTTTGGACTATCCTAACTAACTGTAACCATTCTAATGCTTGAAAAAAATTCTAAAATGCAGAGATGTTGACAAAACCTATTAGAAAGAAAATTTAAACAAGGTGAAGAAACTAGCTTGTAGTTTGACCCTTGGTTTAATAGTGACACTTTCATAAATAAGATTAGATGGAATAATTTAGTCATTGATGAGGGTACTAATGCAAAAGTTTCTGAAATTATTAAAAACAATCAATGAAAACCACAGCTACATCCAATTACTAACCCACATAAACATGAAATTTGCAAAATTCATTTTGATCCTAATGCAGACAATGACTATTGGGAATGGAAAGCAAGCAGCAAGGGGAATATTTCTTTTAAAACTATGTGGGATGTTATTAAAAATAAATTCCCAACGGTAGAATGGTATCAATGTACACGGAATAGAGTGAATAGTCCTAAGATGAGGTTTTGTACATATTTTGCTATAAATAACAGACTGCCAACATGGGATAAGATAAATAAATGGAAAAATAACTCTAATTCACTCTGTTCCCTATGCAATCTAGTTATTGAAAGTGCTAATCACTTATTTTTGAATGCTATTATTCCTATTTTATATGGAGTCAAAATAAAGCTATATTGGATATTCATGACAATAGACAGGTGGATCTCATGCACGAAATTCAAATTATCAACAGCAAATTTAAATCGAAATCTAAGGAAAGTGACTATGCTCACATCCTTATAATCAATGCATTTTTTAATATTTTGAAAGAAAGGAACTTACACACTCATAATAAAGCTAAAAGGAACAAAGAGCAGATATGGTTAATCATAGAAACTGATTGAAGAATACTCCAAAAATAAAATTAAAATAAAAAATATCAATCCAAATTCGCTTCCTTAGCTGATGATTGGAGTACTGAAGCTGGAAGCAAGCACTTAGAGATTTACTTAACTCGCCTAAGGAGCTTCCAGATTAACAAGCAATTCAGTGCTATGCCTCGAGCTCTAGCTTCCATAACTAGCTAGTATTTGGTGTTAGTACAACATATAGAGACTTTAGAGTGGCTGAAAATAGCGATTCCGAAAGGGTATTATCATATTTGGGTCGCGATGACACCAGATCTGATGACCTCTTTCTCCTCCATAATAATTTGAGGAATTACGATAACAATCGTAGTTATAAAGGGATGAGAAGTGATTTCAACAAGAGCTTATCACATTGGGATGGTGGAGAAACAAGCGGGATGTAGAGTGGCAGTAGAAGCTCTTAGAAAAAATCGAATCACCATCCACCATTTTTTAGTTTTTGGTCTTTCTGAAAGAGAGGAGTGTAGAATGTCGGCAACCCTAGATTTGGTTTTCGTAATATGACTATATTTTAGGGTATGGGCATATAGTATACATATCTAGTATGTACTTATACTTGGGCTCGGCCTATTTACTCATCTTAAGAAAAAACATTGCCAGTTAACCTTATATCAAAGAAGCCTTAAAAAAACTTCGTTAAATCTCATAGTTAAAAAGTTACAAAGAAAACAATATGATTGATGGTACATAAGTTCTGAAAGTAAAAACTCAAAACAAATATAAAGTCAAGTAGAAAAGTAAGGAAAAACGCATAAGTTCAAGTCAGGTACTAAACATTATTACAAAATAAGGAGAAGGTTACAGAGTGCTCAAACAGTTTGATAGAAGGTTACATGTACTAAATATTATTATTGCTAAACTCATAAGAAACTACAATATCTGGAGGGGAGCTATGTACAACCTCCTCCAATCAAATGCCTCTGTCACCAGCATTGCAGAAGAACTCAATCCCGATACATCGATCAAGCCAGTCCAAATATCTTGATAATATCACCATACACATTTGGCATCACCAATATGTCGATCAAAGAAGGATTTTCAATTAGATTTTCCGTAAAAAATGATGAATGATTGGATGAAAATGAAAAATCGACAACAGTAATGAGATTAGCTCAAACTTTGGATTTGGCTGCTCATTTACAAAAAGATATTCAATTTTAATTATCCATTTTGACGCAGCGGATTAATCAAACAAAACTTCAATCGATGAAATGTAGCAATCGGTGAGTTGAAGATACCAAAATGCCCAAGTTCGTTGATCCAAAGATACCGAACTCTAGCTATCTCAAACACGTTGATAGCGCACTATACCGTGTTCAAAGATCTACGATTCTTCGCACGTTGATCTAGCGCACTAGATTCCGTGAATCGGCTTCTACGATCGTTGAATCGAGCGCACTCGATTAACCGAAAGAGGAGATAGGAGATTACACTCAACTACCAATTGGTATGAAAGCACAAAGCTAACAAAAGAGAAATTTTATTCAAAATCAACAACCCAAAAATTACAACACACACGCTATTTATAGAGAATTTCAACTCAACGCAACAAGCAACACCCAACTCTTAGGTCGGCACCGACTCACGACCCAACTTAGGTCGTGACCGACTTAACACTATACGACTCATCTCCTTACAACAAAACAATAGGCAAACGACTTACGCAAGGTCGTTACCGACCTAACTAACTCCAGATATACGACTCAACATAGTAACACACCTGACCGACTCAAAAGTATACGACTCAACAAGCCCAGCCTTATGGCCACACCTCCGACTCAAGAAAACAATTAACGACTCAACTTGCCAAGCGACTCACGACTCAACCGACTCATCAACTGACCGACTCAACACTCATACGACTCAAGCTTCCCAGTTCCTTGCCGCATGACTCAGTTAGGTCGTGGCTGCTTCCTCTCTTGTTAAGTCGTAGCCGACTTAGGCTCTTAACTCGTGCTTCATTAACTCGTAACTCGGCTTCACTAGCTCGTAGCTCTTTCTCCTTAGGTCGGTCCCGACTCATGACCGCCTCCAGCTCCTTCTCAGTGACTCGTGCCTTTTCTTCCTGTGTTTCATTGAGTCGTGGACGGTCCAAAAGTTCTCCCTTAGGTCGGAAACGACCTATAGCCAACTCCTTAAGTCGTGAACGACTTATCTTAACTCGTAGGCTTTTCTCCCGTGAGCCTTTAAGTCGGAAACGACTCATAAGTACTATCCTAGTTCGTGAATGATTCATTCCTTTGGCCTGATCTGCATCATCCTCCCCTGGTTGACAGAAATTCGACCTCGAATTTGTAAATTTTTCCTCAACAATCTCACCTCCATGATATGGAATTAAATGTTTGATGTTAAAAACATCAGAAGTATAAACATCATTCGGTAACTTTAATCGATAAGCATTCTCATTAATTTTCTTCAAAACTTCAACTGGACCAATTTTTCGCGCTTTCAACTTGTTATAAGCACCCACCGGAAAACGATCCTTTGTCAATACAGCATAAACCAAATCACCTTCTTTAAATTCAACATTTCGACGTTTCAAATCTGCAGACTTCTTATACTTCTCATTCGATTTCTCCAACCGTTCCTGAATGATTTTATGACATTCAGTCAGCTCATCAACAAAATCAGCAGCTCGTTTAACTGTTCTCTTTGACTGTGGTACAATTGCTAAATCCAACGGTCCCCTGGGTAAATTTGAATAAACAATCTGAAACGGACTGAATCCCGTGCTACGATTTACTGCATGATTATGAGCAAATTCTGCCTGGCATAGCTTAATGTCCCAACTTCTCAAATTATCCTGTACAAGACAACGCAACAAATTTCCCAATGACCTGTTAACAACTTCTGTCTGCCCATCAGTTTGCGGATGATAAGCACTACTAAATTTCAGTTTCGTCCCCACCATCTTCCACAAACTCAACCAAAAGTGACTCAGAAAACGAGTATCTCGATCAGAAACAATAGATTCTGGTAAACCATGAAGTCGATAAATCTCCTTGAAAAATAACTGTGCTACTCGAACTGCATCTGCTGTCTTCTTGCAAGCAACAAAATGTGCCATCTTCGAAAACCTGTCCACCACAACAAATATCGAATCATTTCCCCTTTGAGTTCTAGGCAAACCCAAAACGAAATCCATGCTGATATCAACCCATGGCTTAGATGGTACTGGTAACGGCATATACAACCCTGCATTCGTTGCTGTCCCTTTTGAAACTTGGCAAATATGACATCGCTCCACGAATCTTTCAACCTCTTTCCTCATCGACGGCCAAAAGTAAGACTGCGAAATCAACTGTAAAGTACGATCACGGCCAACATGTCCTTCCTCGTGCAATTCCTTCACAATCTTCATCCTCAAACTACAGTCCGGAATACATAAACGATTTCCTTTAAACAGAAAACCATCAACTAACATGAATTCATCGGTACTCCCATCCTTCACTTTTTCAACATATTTCACAAAGTAAGGATCTTCTTCAATCATCTCTGGCAACATTTCAAACCCCGTCACTTCCACCTTCATTGTCGTCAGTAAATGACTCCTCCTACTTAAAGCATCAGCTACTCGATTGGTCACCCCAGATTTGTGCTTAACGACAAAAGTAAACTGCTGTAAATATGCAATCCATGATGCATGTCTTGCTGAAATCTTATCTTGCCCCTGTAAATGTTTCAAAGCTTCGTGATCAGTGTACAGAACAAATTCCTTCTGAAATAAGTAATGTCTCCAATGCTTAACAGCCTGAACAACAGCATAAAATTCAACGTCATATGTACTGTATCTGATCTTTGCCCCTGACAGTTTCTCACTAAAATAAGCAACTGGCTTTCCATTCTGGCTCAGAACTCCTCCAATTCCAACCTTCGAAGCATCAGTATGCAATTCAAACAATAACTGAAAATTAGGTAGAACAAGAATTGGTGCAGACGTCAACAATTCCTTGATCCTTTCAAAAGCAACCCCCGCTTCTTCTGACCATGCAAATTGTTTCCCCTTCATGCAATCGGTAACTGGTGCCATCACGCTACTGAAGTGTGGTATGAACCTTCGGTAGAATGACGCTAGCCCATGAAAACTTCTCACTTCTGTAATTGTCTTTGGTTGTGGCCAATTCCTGACTGCTTCAACTTTGCTTTGGTCAACTTGAATACCTTTCCCTGAAACAACATAACCCAGGAATAAAACACTAGGTGTCATAAACACACATTTCTTTGTAGCAGCATAAAATTGTTCTTCACGAAGAATAAGCAACACTTCCCTCAAATGTAGAACATGTTCCTCCGTACTCCTGCTATAAATCAAAATATCATCGAAATAAACCACGACGAACTTTCCAATGAGTGGTCTAAAAATTTGATTCATCACCCGCATGAATGTACTAGGTGCATTAGACAAACCAAATGGCATAACCAACCATTCGTACAACCCCTCTCTAGTTTTGAAAGCTGTCTTCCATTCGTCTCCAGGTCTGATACGAATTTGATGATAACCACTCTTCAAATCAATCTTTGAAAATATAGTTGCCCCACTCAACTGATCCAACAAATCATCCAACCTTGGCATAGGAAATCTGTAACGTACAGTGATCTTATTCAAAGCTCTACTATCAGTGCACATCCTCCAAGTTCCGTCCTTCTTGGGTACCAACAATGCTGGCACAGCACATGGACTCAAACTTTCCTGAATACGACCCTGTTCAAGCAACTCTTCCACCTGCCTTCTCAATTCCTCATGTTCCTTCGGACTCATACGATAATGTGGTCGATGTGGTAACACTGCCCCCGGAACAAGATCAATCTGATGCTGAATGTCTCTAAGTGGTGGTAACTCCTTTGGCAACTCCTCTGGAAAGACATCTTCAAACTCTTCCAAAACTGGCTTTGCTTCTTCGGGAATCTCAACTTCTTCACTACTCTCTCTCCCAATCAACAAAAACACTTCCGGTTCTTCCTCCACTTCTTTAACAAACTCCTTCAAAGTCAACAGAGTTTTCAATTCTTCAATCTCCTCCAGTTTGTTCTCCTTCTGCTGTTGCTTCTTAGGAACTAAAGTGATTTTAGTACCCTCGAACATGAAACTGTAACTGTTGGCACGACCGTCATGCTGAACTGCTCTATCAAACTGCCATGGTCTGCCCAACAATAAGTGACAAACATCCATATCTACGACATCACACCAGATTTCATCTTTGTACTTCTTTCCGATTGAAAAATTCACACAAGCTCTTCGACACACTTTCACTTCACCTCCTTTCCTTAACCATGCTAGCTTGTATGGTTTAGGATGCTTCTCGGTCTTCAAATTCAACTTCCTAACTGCCTCTGTAGAAATAATATTATCACAACTCCCCGCATCAATAACGAACTTGCAAACTTTCCCCAGAATAGTACATGTCGATTGAAAAATATTGCTTCTCAGCCAACTACAATCCTCCTCTTGCTTAGGTGTCAAACAACTTCTCCTCATCATAAGATTACATCCTTCATCTCCCGACACTTCTTCTTCCTCCTCAACATAAGGTACATTTGAATACTCTGCCTCCTCACCATCATCTGCTTCAACCTCTGCAACCATGGTTCTCTTCTTCGGCTTCGGACATTCGTTGCTTTTGTGACCCAACTCCTGACAATTATAACATTTGAAAACACTACTAGCCTTCGCCTTCTCAACCTCCTTGACCACTGGCTTTGTAATAGGTTTAGGAACATTAGAACTTCCGCCAACACCCCTTGCTTGATTATTGGAATTAGTAAACACACCACCTCCACGCCTTCCTTGTTTCTCCCAAGCTAACGCTTTCTGATGTGCCTCTGCTACTGATCTAGGATCAAACATATTAACCATATCTTGGATCTGCATTCTCAAGCCCCCAATGAATCTAGCAGTTAGCTGTTCTTCTGTTTCCATGATATCATTCCTGGCGATGAGTTGGTAAAATTCATCAGCATAATCACTAACAGATTTTGTCCCTTGCCTCAGATTCTGCAACCTCTGGTACATAAGTGATTGGTAGTTATAAGGCAAAAATGTAGATCTCATCAACTTTTTCATCTTCTCCCAAGATTCTATCTTTGACTTCCCCATTCGTTCTCGAGTAAGTTTAGTTTGCTGCCACCACGCCAAAGCTCTCCCCCTCAACCTAGTAGCAACCAACTTCACCCTTCGATTCTCCGGCACCTCCTTGAAATCAAAGATTTCCTCCACATTAGACAACCAATCTAAAAACTCCTCAGCAACCATTCCGCCCTTAAATTCTGGAATTTCCATTTTCATACCCGACTCCCAACGACGATCATCCTCCACATCACGGTAAGAATTTCGAATTTGGTCTCGATCTCTATAAGGAATACTTGCTCTATCACCCTCTTCAACAAAATCAAAGGTACGCCTACATCGATCTCGACTAACATCATCCCTTCTCTCATGCATGCTTCTTTGACTATGTCTCTCTTCATCTCTATATGCTTCATGGTCAAATTCTCGATGACTTCTTCTTTCTTCATGTGCATAGTCATGATGATCTCTTCGTGATGAAATTGATGTTTCTCTTCTATCTCTACAAGAATGTGGTGATACCCTCCTCGCTTCCGTAACCAATGGCGAAACTCGGTTTCCTCCATGGTTCGAGTTTGGTGATCTCCTCCTTTGATTCAAATCAGTCATCAATCTCTCCAATTTACCAATGCCTTCATCAAACTTTTCATTAATACGTTGTTCCATAAGCTCGGCTTCTTCTCTACGATACAAAGCTTCAACGTTTTGATGTCGGTTAGCTCTCCTTGGTGGCATGGTTGTAAACTTCACAAACTTCAACAAATTGAACACAATACTTCAAAATTTCACACAATAAAGCAATCTAGGCTCAACCTTAGATCGGCAATAGATGTTCACGGCTCACACTAACTCGGTTCAAGTTAGGTCGGCTCTACTTTGACTCGCTATGACTTGTCTTGGCCACCTACTACAAACACTTAAATGCAATCAACAAGGCACGGCTACTCCCAAGTATACACGGCCTTCTTCAAATTCAAACTCCTTGGCGCGCAAAAACTCCAAGTCAAAATCCAAACAAAGTCCAACTCCTCGATCCAAAATGAAATGGATCAAACACTCCTAACTTGATGCAACTTCAATATGAACACGATGAACTCCTTCAACTTCAAAAACTTCAAAAACTTGGCTCCAGAAATCAAACTTAGCTATGATTGGCTAAGAATGGCTCTGATACCAATAATGACGCAGCGGATTAATCAAACAAAACTTCAATCGATGAAATGTAGCAATCGGTGAGTTGAAGATACCAAAATGCCCAAGTTCGTTGATCCAAAGATACCGAACTCTAGCTATCTCAAACACGTTGATAGCGCACTATACCGTGTTCAAAGATCTACGATTCTTCGCACGTTGATCTAGCGCACTAGATTCCGTGAATCGGCTTCTACGATCGTTGAATCGAGCGCACTCGATTAACCGAAAGAGGAGATAGGAGATTACACTCAACTACCAATTGGTATGAAAGCACAAAGCTAACAAAAGAGAAATTTTATTCAAAATCAACAACCCAAAAATTACAACACACACGCTATTTATAGAGAATTTCAACTCAACGCAACAAGCAACACCCAACTCTTAGGTCGGCACCGACTCACGACCCAACTTAGGTCGTGACCGACTTAACACTATACGACTCATCTCCTTACAACAAAACAATAGGCAAACGACTTACGCAAGGTCGTTACCGACCTAACTAACTCCAGATATACGACTCAACATAGTAACACACCTGACCGACTCAAAAGTATACGACTCAACAAGCCCAGCCTTATGGCCACACCTCCGACTCAAGAAAACAATTAACGACTCAACTTGCCAAGCGACTCACGACTCAACCGACTCATCAACTGACCGACTCAACACTCATACGACTCAAGCTTCCCAGTTCCTTGCCGCATGACTCAGTTAGGTCGTGGCTGCTTCCTCTCTTGTTAAGTCGTAGCCGACTTAGGCTCTTAACTCGTGCTTCATTAACTCGTAACTCGGCTTCACTAGCTCGTAGCTCTTTCTCCTTAGGTCGGTCCCGACTCATGACCGCCTCCAGCTCCTTCTCAGTGACTCGTGCCTTTTCTTCCTGTGTTTCATTGAGTCGTGGACGGTCCAAAAGTTCTCCCTTAGGTCGGAAACGACCTATAGCCAACTCCTTAAGTCGTGAACGACTTATCTTAACTCGTAGGCTTTTCTCCCGTGAGCCTTTAAGTCGGAAACGACTCATAAGTACTATCCTAGTTCGTGAATGATTCATTCCTTTGGCCTGATCTGCATCACATTTCTACTCATGTTGCAACATCATCGTTTGCCTCCACGCTACACATATAGATACATTGGTATTCTTTCATTTAGGTATTCTAATTTTCACAAAACGATGTCCACAGTCTCTTGATGATTTAAATTCAATTTTTAAATGATTCAATTGACACTTTAACATCATGACGAAATGTAATAAATTGAAACATGATTTTATAACCCTTCAATATATAAAATATGAAACTCTGTCATACAAAAAAGATATATAGTTGGAACGAAATTGTTTATTGCTATGAAAAAGGAACGTCCATGGCAATAAATTTATTTTTGCAAATATGCATACATGCTGTAAAATATGTTGTTGGGCTCTTGAACAGTGTCGCTAAAATTGTACTTTTGTTAGTAACTGTTGCTTTTGCACTAGTACTGAAAAGGAATAAAAATTCATCAAGTGCGCAAATCAATTTACCATCAATAACTCTGAATTATGTTTTATTTTAGGCTATGCAGCTAAGGTTAGAACACCCTTTTTGTCTTTTTCCATTAGGTTAATAATACTATTTATGAACATGTCATGTTTCCTAGCCCGTATGCATGAGTTATGCTGTATTAATTTTTCCTAGTTTCATTTGCTCATAATTGACAGAAAAAAGCTTCGACAATACTTAATGATGTAAATAACTTATATAATGTTATGGTAGTCAATCGGTTACCATTTTAAAGTAAAGTCGATATACATATATAATCGGAATGGTAATGGTAAATTTACCATTTTATACGATAAAACGTTGGAAATATTTTTTCAAAACCAACGGTAACGATAATTTACCAGTCCGTTTACAATAAATTGATATTCATGTAAGATGTTGTACTACAGGCATTTAGAAGCAAGAAAATCGTTTAATCTATTTCGATAATTCAACTCAAATGATGATAAATACACTTCTTTTCCGCGCCTTTATTAAGTGACCCATTGAGATATATACTGAAGTATCGTTTAGTATAAAAATATATCAGCTTTTTATTATTTTGGACAAACGGTAATTTACCATTACCAGTGTAACGGTTGCCGGTTTATCGTTATACCAATCAATCGGTAACGATAAACAATTTTAGTTTACCAGTAAAAACGGTGTGATAACGGTATTTATAAAATGGTAACGATAACCACACAATAACGGCCCTAATGTAGATTAGTCCATGTTAACAAACTGTTTATGCCAGATTTTTTTTTTTTTTTTTTTTTATAATAATGGTATACTGACTTAAAAAACGGTAGAGTTTATATTGAATAGAGTATGAAAATTCTTCCAAGTAAACAGGAGCAGTATTATTTAAACCTTGAATAAATGCTTAGACTCTCTTGGTATCGTATCGTGAATGATATATAAAGGAAATGAATTCATAAAAATAAATGCTTAATCACTTTAATCATTTATGGACCTTGAAAAGGAATTAATACCTTTACTTAAGTTGAACAAAAAAAATCATTGGCTGAACTTTTTAACATTGCTACAGTACTTAATAATAAACATAAAATCTATAACAAAGATAATAAAAAATTTGAAACATGTTTAATAAAACTTTACTTTTAAGTGAAAATAAAGGCTCTTTTTGTGGAAAATTCACCTTATTAGTACTGTCAATAGCTACTTTTATAGGGGTGAAAATAGGCAGCCATTATAGTGCTAAAAAAACAAAATACCATGCTTAAGTCAAAGAAATAGAATATCGCTAACAAAAAAATAAACATTATAAATACAAAAATCCTTTGTTGATTTCACATGATATCATGAAAGACCATAATATTTATTCATTCAATGCAACAAATACTAATGTATCACAAGACTAGAAAAACGAAAGAAGCAGCAAGCATAAACTACAATTATCATTCTAAATTTGTTTACTAATTCTCTTATGACATGTAAGAAATAATGAAAATTCCCTTAATACTCAACATAGTTACCCATTCTAATGAAATTAAACCATGGAAAATAAACCAACAAAACCACTTCAGATAAAAGGCAACAAAAAAGGTGAGTATGTATGGTTATACAGGGTGCTTAAACAATTTTGCAGATTAAACAATCCAGATAATGGTTCCAGTATCCTTTGATCTAGAAAATATCACTTGTGCGCATATCATATACCATTTTAGCAAGCCTAATTATGAAAACGTAGAAGTATTGCCTATCTACCTTCTTTTATAAAGTGAGTGATCAGTTCAGTTTTTTTAACATCATTAGAAAGACAGATCCTTTACTACATATTGTGTTTCAGCATTGTCATTAGCAATCCAATGCATCAGTGAAAATAAAAAAAACAATATTTGCAAGGGAATATAACTACAATCAGTATACACTATACACTTCTATAGCCATGTTAGGGAAAAAATCACAAGCTTTGTGTTGAATATAGCAATAGCAAGAAAACCATATGAATTAGAAGAACGATGCAACCATTAATTCACTATTTCTTTAGGATCTCGAAATTCCAGTGCTTACTGATAAATTGATACCGATAGTCAAACAAAATTCAAATACTGTGGAACGTTGATACTTGTCATCAGCAATTGTTTTAAGTATTTTATTTTGGATGAGATCGCGCTTTGTCTGTCAATTTCAAGTGAGGAAGAATCTCTTGTGAGCTCAGAAGAAACAGCAATGAGCAGAACCATGCATAGGCTCTGCCAAGCAAATGCTTCTGTCACCAACATTGCTGCAAGAACTCAATCCCAATACATCTTAATAATATGACATTTGGCATCACCATTGCTTCAAACAAGGAAGGATTTACTGGGCTGCGAAACTTTTTGAATGACCGTGTCAGAAGAAAAATCAGCAATGGTAAAGAAATTAAGGTTTCAAAACAATCCTTTAATCTTTGGATTTGGCTGCATGTTTACAAGAAGATATTCAATTTCAACTAGCGAGTACTTTGAAATTTTCCTAGTAAAAACTAGCCATACCATCATATGACAACTGTTGATAACCACTCCTTCGTAAGTGATTTCAGGGTGTTTCTTAGCAACCTCACGACAGCGCTGCAGATGATTACAAGCAAGAACATTAGGCAAACTTCACTTCCCAGTTTATATTAACATTAAGTAGATGAATAAAGAAGAAGAAAATCACCTTCAGGGAAAGTCTAGACATTCTCATTATGTTTGCTTTGTTTATAGCCAACAACATTTTCCTCCCATTAGTCTTGGCGCAATGAAATGCATATTCTGCTAGTCCTGTACTTGCAAGTCGAGTAATGCAGATTAGCTTTCTACAACTCTTCTCACTTCCTGGTGTTCAAGGCCATTGTATTCTCCTTTTGTGTTCTCACAAACAGTAACAAGATCAACATTATTATATCTTGTTTTGTAACCAATAAGACTATAACAAGGCTTGACATTTGCATATAAGTTGAGCTCTTTCCTCAAAGCAAGATTTAAAGATCTATGCCTTCCCGATAGAAGTAGCAATTGGCCCATTTACGCCTATATCATTTTCACATGCATATTATAAAATTTCCCATGTCAAAAAACTTAGTTTCCTTGAGTCTATTCTTTCACTAATAAAATGTTATTCCCACTCATATGGTACTTTCACTACTTTAAAAATCTAGTTAGTAGATTTAGAAATCTCAGGCCCAATCCCATCCCCAGGAAATATAGTAGGTCAAATAGTCCACTGTGAAGAGCCTTTTGAAAAAAAAAAAATCAACGTGATTACTTCAGCTCTTAGAATCGAAGGCACACAAGTTGTGGCAGACTTATGACAGCCCTACTAACCTAATTTAGGAGCAACCGATTTGTTCCATTTGAACTTTAACCTTCTTAAAAGGAAAGTTCACATATGATTATCTTATAGCTTCAAAGTAAAATAAACTACTTACCATTTAATTGAAAAGGTAATCGACTTCATGTTTTAAGACTCGCGTCATCTTCCTATTTACTTCCTTCGTTCTATCTTCACCTTGATAATACTATTGTTCATCGTATTATCAATGCCAAATCAAAAATAAAAGACACTGATTCATTGCTTTTAGAATTGACAGCCTCCATGTAAGCAGATAGTGCAATAACTTCTTGCTTATCATTGTAGTTAAATAAGAGATGCGGCTGTTGGATAATAAT
The DNA here is from genome assembly GCA_030765085.1 of Allium cepa. Classification (NCBI taxonomy): domain Eukaryota; kingdom Viridiplantae; phylum Streptophyta; class Magnoliopsida; order Asparagales; family Amaryllidaceae; genus Allium; species Allium cepa. The sequence goes on from CM060942.1 coordinate 456,479,883, forward strand.
GGGAAGCAACATATACAACATATCTTTATTTCACAATTGAAGCAGGCCATAGAGCAAAGACCATCTAGGCCCAAAGGCTTATTTTATCAGTTTTATTTTCTGTACAGTTGGATCTATGTACAAGTATAAATACAAAGTGATTGTAATCAGTTCTGTATGAAATACAATCAACATTTTCCTCTTCAATAAAATTCAAAAACTCTTTCATGGTATCAGAGCTACCTGCCTAACGACAATCTTTTCAAAAAAAAAGAGTGAAACTCATCAGAATTCATTATCATCATCTGAATTTTAGATTCTCATCTGAAGTGTAGTACCTTGCCAGTAGTGAATCTGGCTGCATCAACACTTACAGATTGAATCTTGATGAAAAACAAGCCATAAATCAATTCTCTCAAATCAAGAAACTCATCAAAACAGATCACCAGAACAAAATAAAGTGCCATCCAACAAAGATCATCAGATAATCATCATCAGATAATCATCATCTGATCAACAGAGACCATCATATTATCATCACCTAACCTTGTGGTTACATCATACCTTAGTCAGTGTCTCTGATCTGTCTCAGTAATCAAGATATTGATTGAGATATAAACCGTTTCTTGACAGTTTTCATCTCTATTCATCCAATCTAAACTTTCTTGACATGAGTTGTCATCATGAGCAACGAATCCAACACTGCATCATCAGAGAATACAAATAACTCTCAGCAAACTTCAACAGCTGCCGAGAATCTCATTAAGACCATCATTAGCCCACAGAGTCAACTTGTGACTGTCCATTTAGATGAAGATAACTATCTGCTATGGAGGCTTCAGGTTGAGACTGCAATTCAAGGCTATGGACTTGAAGATTATATTCTTGGTACCATCCCTATCCCACCAAAATTCATCACTGTCGAGGAAAACAAAGATGTTAGCAACGAAGAATACACAAAGTATCATAGGCAAGACAGACTGATCTACTCTTCGTTAATGTTGTCCATAAACACCAAGTTATTGTCACATGTAATAGGATGCAAGACTGCAAATGAAATATGGATAACGATTGAAAAGGTGTTTAATACTCAGTCAGCAGCAAAGGTCATGTATCACAAGAGACAACTTCAAAGCTTCAAGAAAGACAATCATACTATGAGAGAATATCTGTCCAGAATTAAAAATACATGTGATCTTCTTGAAGTTGCAGATCATAAAGTTTCAGATTCAGAACAAATCTTGACCATACTCAATGGTTTAAATGATGAGTATGAGTCAGTGGTTGCTGTGATAGCTTCTCAAAAGGTTTTACCATCTATAGATGATGTACACTCAATCTTGTTAGCACATGAAGCCATAATCGACAATAAAAGACCACAAGAATCAGACCTCTCTGTTAACTACACAACTAATCAAAGAAACAAAGGTCAAAACAACAACAAAAATGAACAAGGAAATCAAAGAGGTGGCTATGCTAACAGATCAAGAGGAAGATGGAGCAATAATAACAATAGACCAAAATGTCAAATCTGTGAAAAAATAGGACACACAGCAGTGAAATGTTATTTCAGATACTCTAATCAGAATAATAACATTCAGAGAAGTAGTAATCCCAATATCAATATGCTACAAACCAGCGACACTCAAAATGACAACAGCAACAAGGGTCAGAATTCAAATGACATTGCCAGAGCTAACCACATTCAGGATGAATCATGGTATCCAGACTCTGGTGCTACAAATCACATCACTAACAATCTCGATAATTTAAATCTTGGATGCAAGGAATACAAAGGTAATCAGAAAAATTTGCATGGGGAATGGTAAGTATGTCAAAATTTCTCATACTGGTAATACCTACATCAGAGGTAAAAGACAGTTATTTCTGCATAATTTACTAAGAGTTCCAAATATTAAAAAGAATCTTATAAGTGTATCTCAGTTTGCTCTTGACAACAATGTATTTTTTGAATTCTATCCTAAGTACTGTTTGGTTAGAGACATACTGACTAAGGATGTTTTGTTGCAAGGTGAAACTGAAAAAGGACTCTACAAATTTACATCCACCAACTGTATCAGTTTACAAAGGAACTTAATCATTGTAATTTTAGTACAAAAAGAAACAATAGAGACACATTTGACCTATGGCATTATAAACTTGGCCATCCAAGTAGTAAAGTTGTAAAGCGGATTGTTGTTGAAAATAAAAATAAGTTTGATGATACTTTATTACCCTATGTGTGTACTTATTGCCAAATGGGAAAAAGTCACAAATTACCTCTCAATCATTCATCAACTCAATACAAAAAACCACTAGAATTAGTAGCCACTGATTTGTAGGGCCCTGCACCCATATGCTTAGACTTTGGATTTAAGTACTATATCTCATTTGTAGATGCATATTCAAGACACACTTGGATATACTTCTTAAAAAAAAATCTGAAGCATACAGTGCAGTCACATGTTTTATAACCATGGCTGAAAAACAAACTAATTCTCAAGTTAAAATCACTCAGTCTGATGGTGGTACTGAGTATAAACCTCTTAGCAATTATTTTCAAAAAAGAGAAATTATACACAGAACCCTATGCCCTTACACATTTGAACAAAATGGTCTAGTGGAAAGAAAACATAGACACATTGTTGAATCTGGTCTTACTCTACTGGCTCATGCATCAATGCCACTAAAATTTTGGCTTGAAGCATTCAATATAGCTTTTTATCTGATAAACAGAATGCCAACAAGGGTTCTTAAAGGAATCAGCCCTATAGAGAAACTATATGGGCATAAACCAGATTATTTTAGCCTAAGAACCTTTGGATGTCTCTGCTTTCCTTACACTAGACCATACAACATAAACAAATTGAACTTTAGATCCAAACCATGTACTTTTCTGGGATACTCTGTAAACTAGAAAGGATACAAACGTTTAGACGATAGTGGGAAAATTTTTGTAACTAGACATGTTGTTTTTAATGAACATGTGTTCCCTTTTAGCAACTCAGAAATGAAAACAACTAGCAAAGTATATAATCCAAAGGCATCTATACCTGATCTACCAGTTTACACTGAGATTGAGCATCATATAAGAGCAAAGGAGGTTACTGAGAATCCACAATCCAGAGAATTTGTTCAGCAAGACTCAGATTAGATAGATAGTCTCAGTCATGCCAGTCCTTCACCTACAGAAACAACAGAAAACAGAGAACAGGATCAAGCAGACAATTATGAAAAGAGTAATCAAAGGTCAACGGATAATTCTAACACAGGATTTATACCTCAGAATGATGTTCAAATGAGGTCTATTCATCCCATGGTTACAAGAGCCAAGAGTGGCATCTTTGAACCAAAACTCTACACAGCAAACTTGAATGATCATGAACCTATTACATATGCTCAGGCTGTTAAAGACAAAAACTGGAAAGATGCAATGAATGAAGAATACAATGCTCTCATCAAGAACAGAACATGGGATCTTGTACATCCACCAGAAAATAAAAATATTGTTGGATGCAAGTGGACATAGAAAATCAAGAAAAATTCAGATGGAACCATAAACAAATACAAGGCAGGGCTAGTTGCAAAGGGCTACACTCAGCTATATGGATTCGATTTCAATGAAACATTTTCTCAAGTGGTAAAACCATCCACAATCAGACTTATACTCACTATTGCACTACACAAGAAACGGAAGATAAGATAATTGGATGTCAACAATGCATTTCTCAATGGTGTTCTACAAGAGGAAATTTATATGGAACAACCATAGGGTTTCATCAGAAATGAAAATTATGTATGCTAACTGAATAAGTCCATCTATGGCCTTAAACAAGCCCCAAGAGTCTGGTTTGAAAGACTGAGATTATCATTAACAAATCAAGGATATCAGTCAACCAAATCAAACAACTCACTCATTATCAAAATTAATGATGTATCAACTGCTTACATACTAATATATGTGGATGACTTAATTATTACAAGCAATAACAGAGAAGAGGTCAAGCACATCATCACCTATTTAAATGAGCAATTCTCTGTAAAAGATCTTGGGGACATCAACTACTTCTTGGGCATAGAAGTTAAAAGGAAAGCAAATTCAGAACTAATGTTATGCCAAAAGAAATACGTTCAGGAAATATTAGATAAGAGAAAAATGAGTGATGCAAAGGCACAACCAACTCCCATGATAAGAAGTCAACATTACTCTAAAAATAGGGGAGAAGCCATATTTAATATCAAACAGAATAGACGTGTTGTAGGAGCATTACAATATGCAACTATAACACGACCTGATATTGCTTACAGTGTTAACAAAGTGTCACGATTTTTGCAGAATCCACTTGACCAGCATTGGAAGGCTGTAAGGAGGATTCTCAGATATCTAAAGGGAACAATGGAGTATGGTCTATCATTTAAAGCATGTAGCAACTTAAATATAGTAGGATCCGCTGATGCTGATTGGGCCTCGGACCCAGATGACCGAAGATCAGTCACAGGGTGCTGTATATATATTGGAAACAATCTCATATCGTGGTGCTCAAAGAAACAAGCAACCATATCTAGATCAAGCACCGAAGCCGAATACAGAAGCGTAGCAAGCGCTACTGCAGAAATCATTTGGCTACAATCTATACTTGGTGAATTAAAGCAAAAAAACAAATACTGTACCAGTTCTATGGTGTGATAAGCACAGCACAGTCTATATGTCAGCCAATCCAATAATGCATTCTCGAACCAAACACATAGAAATAGATCTACATTTTGTTCGAGAACACGTTCAGAAAGAAAAGCTTCAGATAAGACATACACCTGCTACTTACCAACGTGCAGATGTTCTTACCAAAGCACCATCGGCAAGGAACTTCAACAGATTCAGATCTGACCTGAAAGTTGAAGATGACAAAGATCGAACATCTGCTACTACTTCTGTTCCCAGTGACAACTTGAAAGCTCATGAGAACTTTAGCTTAGCAGAAAAGAAGGAAATTTTCTCTGGTCTCCACCTGCTGAAGCAAGGGTGCCAGATCTCAACCTCTAAATGAACAGAAAGAGTGAAGATTTAGTTTCTCAAGCAAAGATTAAGCATCTCGTGCCCAGATTTGTTGGAAGAAGACAATTTTTTTAAGCAATCGCAAGAATTTTGGATCGCCTTTCAGCAAACTCTAACCCTAGGGTTACGTTTGAAGGGGGAAATAAGAGATGCGGCTGTTGGATAATAACGAGAAGCAACATATACAACATATCTTTATTTCACAATTGAAGCAGGCCGCAGAGCAAAGCCCCTCTAGGCCCAAAGGCTTATTTTATCAGTTTTATTTTCTGTACGGCTGGATCTATGTACAAGTATAAATACAAAGTGATTGTAATCAATTCTGTATGAAATACAATCAACATTTTCCTCTTTACTAAAATTCAAAAACTCTTTCATAGTTGAAGTTCATGTTCCATAAATAAAAAGCTCAGAAGTGTGTCACAACAATACAACATCAAAAATAGAAATTCATTATATTAATACTCCAAACATCAAAGCACCAAGGCTATGATGCTTCATTTCTTTAGTAACCACTAGACAACAGCCTTCTTCATTTGATGCGAGCTTCCAGTCAAGACAACCGGTAAACTCCAACATTGGATACACGCCAGACTAAAACGGCAGGATCTGAGATTGACGACTTGATTTTGGATGATGGTTTTGTAATCGACGAACTTGAATATCGGATCAACCCTATATAACTTCTATGCTATTTGGAGCGTTGGACATCGCAAACCAAAGTTTTTTTTTATATGTGAGGAGAAATGCAAATCCTAAGTTACCATTCTGATTGCTTGGACATGAAAAGGATTTTATTTTAAAAAAGAGAGGGTAGTGAATTTTTTTTCTTTCCATGTACTTAAAATCCTAACATTATTAAACTGGCAAATAAAAAGAAAAGGATAAAATAAAAAAAACATAAAACTTTAACATAAACTGGCAAATGGAGCAACAGTTTAACAATGCAAACCAGCTAGACAACGGAAAAATAGTACACAAAAACATTACACAATTTTATGTGGATTAAGCCAACAAAAAGAGCATGACAAAAGAGGATGACAAAGCAACAAGCATATCAACATCATCAACTAAATGTCTCAAAAACCGAGAGACAAAATTATCTTCCAAAAAGTATACAAAAATAATCAACATCATTACAACATTAACAAAAATAGAATATAGATACCTCAATCTATTAAAAATCAGTAACCTTTATTATTATTTTCTAAACATTGATAATTTTAATATAGATCTCATTGGAACAACAACGTTGAGAAATTCTCTTACGACGTGTAAGCAACAAGAAAAATTCTCCTACAAACTGAAAACAACCACCCATTCTAATAAAACTAAACAATCGAAAAGCAAAACCACGTCAGATAAGAGGCAATCAAAAAGTTAAGTACATGTGATTATACAAGTCGCTTAAACAATTTTACAGGCTAAACAATTCAGACAATGATTCCAGTATCCTTATATTTCAATGTAGATCACCGAATATCAACAAAGTGTCTATGCCAGAAAAAATATTTATATGTCTATATCATGTTGGTAAATACTAATAACAGGCTAAACTTCTTTTGTTCTTCCATTCTATTATTTACTCCCTTAATATCATGAATGGTGTTTAATAAAGGTTAATTCATAAAAAATTAAACGCTTAACCTCCTTAACCTCTTACGGACCTTGAAACAAAATTAATTTTTTTAATCAAGTCTAACACCATAAAAGGTATTGTCCACATTTTGTAATATTGCAGCAATACTCAACCTTAGAACTAAATTAAATACCAAAGACAATAAAAAATTAGCAGATAATTATTCTAATCATGCTTTCGTATGTAAATATTAAGAAATAAAAACTCAAACTTTGTGTTTGCAAAGTAGATAATCTATTATTACTAATATTCACCATCAACAACATTTTTGGGGCCAAACCGGGATCTCATTATAGCGTTGAAAAAACAAGATAGTAGGGAGTGGAGGCATTAGACTATTGAATTGGATAATAACTTTCTTTTTGGGTACACTTATTCAAAATACTTTAAGCTACAAGAGAATTAAGGTATCTACTATAGATACTGCTCAAAAATATACTTCTACCCTTGAAACTGGTACACTCACTCTTGATAGCTAAAAGTTCTCACTTTTCCTACAATGAACACATAACAACGTAGCATTGCAAACAGTTAAATTATACATACATACATACATACATACATACATATATATATAACACATGATATCCAAATAATGAAAAATACTGGAAAGCAATTCGTTCAGCAAATGATGGATGATATAACTTATTAACATCAATTAGTGGGTGTAAAATAATACACAATTAAGAGTAAGCATTATAACTCAATTTTGTTTCCACCATCAATTCCATCGTTTCAAAAAACAATTGCATGGTGTTAGAAAGTGAAACATCAAACTCTATTTCCCTTTTGCTTGTTAAACCAAGGCAAAGTGATGAAACCTTAGTTTAGCGATATAAAACACGAATGTTCTTCAATACTATTTTTCTTCCAACTTTGGTTTTCAACAATACATATATATGCATTAAATATCATTATATCCATTAAACTGTATAGATATATTCATTTTCTTCCCAACACATAATAGTGTGATCTTTGTACTTTAATGCATGCATTTGAATTGCCTCTACTATTAATACATATATTCCTTCCTTTATAATGAAATTAATACCGAAAGGCTCAAAATTGAATGCTGATAAAACGTGCTAGTGCGAATAAGCTGAAACAAAATCACAAAAAGTTAAAATCATTGCACCCATATTTTGTGCTTTTGCATAATTACAGTGTCCCTACATGTTATATCAATTAAAATAAAAGAAAATTTATGGTTAATTATTATTAACTAATCAGTAGTCACTTATACCCCTAGGTTTGAGAGTAGCTCATAGATCATCATCATATTAAGTATATTATCAAAATGTTAGAAAACTTGTACATCAATTCTAATTTTGTGCTGAAATATAACAATGTGTTGTAGAAAGAGAACATCCTTCAATAAAAGTGCTTATGTAAAAGCAACTATAAATACCTAAAAGGCACTCATACAACTCAATGGGAAACACTACTTCCTACGCAAAAATAGTAATAAAAGTATTGGTTATCAAATAACCCAAAAAATTGAAGCGAATCGTAATATGGAGTTAGATGAATGCTAACGAGTAACTATTTAACAAGTATATGAATGTGTAGGCTTGAACATTTTGTAATAAAAATATTGTATAATAGAACTTGGAAATAACACTTGACATTACATATAACAACTGTTGTAAACCAAAACTTATGAAACTTAGAGATAAGCATAGATATTCATCGATTCCACTTTAACTAATCAAGTTTGCCTTTCGTCACTCTGAATGAAAATGGATAGATATTAATTCTTGATAGCTCATGTTTCATACAAATCTACCGTAAATAAAAAATAGAGAAACAAAACTTAGTTTATACAATTCACCTCATAAGGCCTCACCTTTAACTTTTGAGTGAAACTAGGCTCACATTGTAGTGCAAATAGAATCTAAGATAGTAGAGATTAGGCTGTTGTATTAGGGTATAACTTTCTTGCGTTGCTTCTTGGGTACCAAAGTTGTACAAGTACAGTTCAAACATACTATGAGGCATGAAAGTTGTTCTTAATAAAAGAACTCCCCATTCATAGAGAACCCAGTTAGGTACATACCAAATCTATGAATGGTGTGAGTCCAATGTTATACATTTTACTTTAGGAATCCTTCACCCCAAATTCATGCAGCACCCAAATTTCAAATTATTAATGAAGCTGTAGTGCTCATACCAACCCCAAATATAAGCAAGCTTTTCATTTAAAAGGTCCAAAGCATAAGAAGGTTTATGGTCATTACAATTAGGTAGTGACATTGTCTCAAATACTTCTTTTTTCAAGTCAAATGCAACAAGCTTACCATCATAATTGTCGGTACCCAACCAGAAACATGTTCCATTCTTGCTTGTTGCATGATTTGAACCATCATAAAGGTTCACGAAAGGCAAAGCAACATTTTTATATATAATTCTTCATGAAAATGATGTCCTTAAGTTGTATAGCTCAATTTGATTGGTCTTTGACCTAGTAGAGTGACCAATGATCCTTACGACCTTATAACCATTGGCTTTCGCATAGGTAAAAGCTTCAGTTGTTTCAATGCAGGATTCCATCAAGCAACATCCCCAGACCAACCATTGTGTAAACATATTATACCATCACAAGAATGAATGAGATCTGCATAACCATCATCTGCTCTTATAGTCGTACACAATAGATCATTAAACTCTATATCACTGTAAATCTCATATTTATTACCAGAGAACAAATAAAATTAGAGATTCGTTTGCACAGAATAAGAAACAATGAGAGCGTCCTCTCTACTACAATGATGAAGATGTTTATAACAACCCAATTCCTTGGCGCCCGAAAGTCGACATCGATACATCCACTGTATCAAATGCCGCACAGTCGAATGCCCAAAAACCGAATCGTTAGGGTTAAAGAAGAAGAGGCAGAAGAAGAAGGAATGAAAACAACAATAGAATCTCACATATCACAGCGGAACAAATATAATAGATAAATAAATATCTTTAAACAGAATTACTATATCCGTTGTTACATTACATCATATTACATTATCAGAGTGTACAACAACGAATAGCGGAAAGAAATATTCCATATATAAGTGATACGCCTCGCCATCCAGCTCCAATTCCTGATTCCACAGCAACTTCTTGACTTCGCCCCCGAATAACTGCTAACCTGACTCTAGGCTTCCCGTGTGGAAAATTATGGGCACCCAGAGTTTAGAAAGGGAACAATAAACACTAGGTCAGTCATGGGGATGGTGTGAGATCTTAAAAACAGTTATTTTCACAAAGAAAAGTAAAGAAATCCGCTATTCTTTTGGAAAATGAAACTACCATATGGCCTCCCGGCACACACACAATGCAATCGCACACATGGGGGAGATTTCTCCTTATGATAGTCAAATATGCTTACTACGCAAAATTCTTCTTTTATATATTATTAATGCATAGTGGAAAACATTTCGAAAGTATAATATTGATCTTAGCCAGCATAGGTACCATTACATTATGCCATTTATAGCTACCATTTTAAATGGCAGGTTCTACAACTAAAACCGTATAGGGCACGTACTATTTCTTCGGATTTCCAATAAATGGTCAGGCTAAGGAACTTCCTACTGCCACATGGGTATGCCTCTGGAGGAAGGTCCCGAGAACTTAAGCAGCTCTCTGCCAACACAAGGCCGGGTTACCTCTGTAACTAGGTAACTACTACACGAGTATGCCATACCCCGGTCCTTTGGGACCTTTATCCAAGGATCCTCTACACCAATAACCACAAAGAAAAGTATTTGCAGTAACCACAAATGTTAAATATCAGAGCTCCATACCCGACACCACCCTTTTCCAGAAGGAAATGACATACCTTAAAGGGCGCTACCCTCATAAATTTGCCGCATCTTTCCTGTTTTGACCATTTTCGGGGTGTGAGGTCTGATGAGGTCTCGTCCACAAAGCTACACTTTTCATAAAGTCATGCTTTGATCAAAAAATGATCAGCAGCACTTCGTACGTCACGTTACCAAATTGGGAGTGCATCACTAGTAACCATCAACTACATAACCTCTGAGCTCGTACGTCTCAGAGAAGGGTGTTAAGCTAAGAGAATAAATTCTCCGCCACCAACTGAAATGTATTTGATAGAAACCAGCTTTACATCTCAAAGTGTAACATCAGACACACATCCAAACAAGTCCGCTGCGGGATCGAACGGAACCGAAGGCACTTCCAAGAAGCCCTTGCAAATTCGGATATTCACAAATCACGTCCGGAATCCCCATCACAAAGGGTAATAAAATCTCTATACCGGAGCAACCCGGTGCAGAGACATTCGACAGGTAATCCTTTCATTTTCGAGAATACCCAGTCTTCAACACCGTCTTCAAATGCAACCACATTTCGTCGTATCGTTATTCAAAATGGGTTTTATGACACAAGGTCCTCTCCTGGCTAATCCAAATAACGAGCGCTTATTTTTAAAATAAGTGTTCATTCAGATTTCAAGCAAATCACAACAAATTCCACATTGATCTTTTAAATAAAAGATCCATCACAATCACAAATGTTCAATGTGGTTTTCGGATATCCACTTGGAATCCGACCCCCGGTCGCATCGAAATTCTAATGCCATTTGAAAGGCAAATATTGATAGTTGGTTATTTACTATCAATAAATATTCGCAACAACACCAAGATTTAAATAATTTTCCAAATTATTTATTTTCAAATATCTTTGCAAGATATAATTTTTTAACACTTCATCTATTTGAAAACAAATTTCAAATCACTTTACGCCTTTCAATCCTTAGAAAACAACTTTCAAATCACCATCCTCACTCGGAATAAATTTCCAAATATTTATTTGATTCCACTGAAAATTTGCCGAGTTAAAATACTTTAAAACAATTTAAATTACTTATCCAGCATATATACTTGGAAATATTTAAAACAAAACTATTTTAAAACACTTACTTAAATATTAGTTATGAAAATACTATATAGAAATCTCGTATACAAATTCAAGGCCAAACTAATTTTAAAATAAAATTAGTACATAGGATATAACTATTTAGAGATCCGTTTCTAAAACAAATATTAATTTCATATTTATAGACCGTATTGATAAACATACTCGGCTTTCCAGGGAAAGTACACCTTCCATTCTAAAATGCTTCGTTCAAATCAATTTATAAATTCTTCTGGATTTACTTTAGATTTACGTTCCAAATCCGTAACTTCCTTTCCACAGTTTTAAAATAACTCAATGTTGTGAACTCAAATTTCCAAATATCCATTGATATACTATTTTTCAAATCGATTCCCAAATATTCATTCAAGACTAAATCAATTTTCACATTGATTTCCAAATTTATTTCAAACACCCAAATCAATTTCCAAATGGATTTCCCAAAGATTTAATTTCAATCTCCAAAAATCAGTTTCCAAATGGATTTCTGAATTTTGTTTCAAACGTCGAATAAAATTTCAATTTGATTCCCAAAGGTTTATTTTCAAGTACCAAATAAATTTTCAAATGGATTTCCACATTTATCATCTTTAAAAATAAATCCCTTTACTTATTTTTTTCCAAACTATTTAAAATCCATATTTTAAATAAATTCTTCAACTATCAACCAATATTACTCAAAACCCATTTATAAAAATCTTTCCCCATATTTTGGAATTTATTCAATAGGATTTCACTATAGATTTTCTAGTTAATTTCAAAAATCGTATTTTATTTATTTCTAGTATCTTACGACACCAAAAAAAAATATTCGGCTAAATTTTGGCCTACAATGATTCTAATTACAATATAATCACACAGAGATTACAAATAATTTAACACACAACAAATGAAACAAATTCAAATATTTGAGGAATCCAGTTGGATCCCTCCAATCTGTTTCCCTGCATCCACAGACATTAGCCCAGCAATTAAATACCAATTCCAATTTGAGGTGGAATATCGCGGTATATGGGATTTATAAAATATCATCCGCTATTATGCGGCGCAATAGGGTCTCATCCGCTATATAATGTGGGAAATCAACTCCAAATACATATATAATATCAATTCCACTTCGAGGTGGAATATCGCGGTATATGAGTTTAAATATAATAACCTCCGCTATTATGCGGCGCATAGGGTCTAAACTAACATACTGATAATAAATTAATCATCCAAGCACACAGTCAACAATTAACTTTAACTATCACAATTCAATCATCAATCAATAACTGAAATTTTCAATTATTATTTTGAGTGAGAAGATCTCACCTTTTATTTTGCTATTTGCAACCATTACCAATTCCGGCTTGTTTCCTTCACTGTATTAGACATTGTATAAACAATTTTATACAATTCATTAATATTTGAACCAACTCCAATAATCCATTATTATTTAATAATTTAATTTACTAATAATTGGATTAAACTATTTTCCTTTACAAAAAATATTTTTAAGTGATCAAATGATTAATTATATGAATAAATCGCCTTAAACACACTTTTTATTTTTAACATAAACTGGCGAATCTAGACATGTGCATGTGTATTTACTTTATTTTATTTCTCATCCTAAAACAGCATTTTTTTGCTTGGAATATACATATGCATATACATATATATTAAATTTATGTAAATCTGAAAATACCTTCACTGCCCAAAATTGCTTCGAACCTTAAACCCTCGCCGGACTTGCTTGCCACCTCGTCTAAATTCTCCATTGCCGATCGAAACACCCTAACCTTAAAAGTGACAGCCTCGAACGCATGGCCCAACCGAAGAAACGACAGAGCTCCCCACTTCGGTCGCCTATAGATTGGCGAACATCACCACAAGATGTCGACCGCCTGCACTCGCGATTCGTTCACATCCAAGCCCACATCTTCTTACTCGATCAATCTTGACATGGAAGACGTGGCTGTACGGATCGTGGATTCTCCGATGATGTTCTCGAATAGATTCAACTTTAAGTGGTGTTTATTTGAACTCACAGGGGAAGGGAAGAGGAAATTGAGGAAAAGGCGACTTCGAACCGATAGTGGAAAATGATTTCGTCGACCATGGATTTTGATTTTCATTTCGATTTTACTGCGGCCATTAACGTTTAGTTTGGAAGAGGGGTGAATAAATTTTTAGTTCGGCCATTTTTATTTTTTCTGATTTGAAACGAGGCTTCGGCCATAAAAAACGTTTTGAATCGCTCTGAAGATCTGCTGCGAAAATGGGAGACAGGATCTGATATTAGCATGCTCGAGTTAACAAGCTACAGTGTTTTGAATGGAAAGGAAAAAGGCTGATGCGATATAACTCCAACGGTAGCTGACTATTATAAATATTCAAATTAAATTTCAAATTCAAACCGTACCAATAAATGCAACTTAAAACTTGACCTCCTATCGAGGCGTGCCGCTAGGCGTTTATAAGGTTTTATTTGCATTCCGAACACAATGGAATGTGTTTCGGAGGCTAATTCGATCATATGCGCAAGTTACGGAAGTAAACGATCAATTTTAAATTGAATCGATTCAAACAGTTTCTACGTGTTTTGAGCTGTCAGGGTCAAATGACAACTTCGATTGCTACGAAAATTGGAATCCGATAATAACTAACTATTATGGATCCAATGGAACTGGTTTCGTCGAATTCCCAGACCGTGCCTCGGAAGGCTATTTTTAATATCGATTTAAACAGTAAAAATTCAAAACTGATTAAATCGCTTTCAAATTCAATTCTGAAGCTTCCATTGCCTTCGGTATCATCAATATAAATCTTCTAAGCCTTTGAAATATTTTTAAATCAGCTTAAAACTGAAGATTCAAAATTTTACCCAACTTCAATAATTAATTTCAATAATTTAATTGCCAAATTCATATTTATACTCGAAATTCAAGTTAAACCATCATTCAAATATTCAAAATCAATTAAATATTCAATTTCAGATGTTAAAAATTTCCGGGTTGTCACAATGTTGGTGAACAAAAGTGGAGCTTTCAATAAGGGAAAACCAAGATTTAAATACCCTTTTAAATCGCAATAAGCTGGCACTAGTAACCATAGTAGAATGTTGAATAAGATATCTCAGGCATGTTTTCCATGGTCCTAAGACAAAAGAATCGCAAACCTGCTAAGTTATCACATGATTTATTAGTTCAATTTTATTCAAAACGACTAAATTGGGGGATTATTAGTGTTTGTTGATTAGTAGAATTCCGGATCTTTGAAAAATTTGTAGATTCTTCAGATCTGGAAGAAAAAATTTCATTCAATCAAACTAAAATTGAGCCCTAGAATGGAGAAAATTGAATGAGATTGAATCCCAATTAATGTGCGTTTCTGAAATTTAGGTCAAGAACGAATCGGTTACCAAATTTATTCGAAACAATGGAACTTGGAATTGCGTTGTGTTTCTTATTTACTACATTGCCCTGTTGGGTTATCTATTTGCTATAGAATTGGATAATTAATTTTTACAGGAAATTATTGTCAAGGACAAAATTTCACAGCTTTTTAGCCTCAAGGACAGACCTTCAATATTTTATCCTGAAGGACAACTTTATGTAGGTATCAGTTTTTTGTTATTGATAGCAGGTTTTAGGTATCAGTTTGTAGTTATCGGTAGCAGTTTTTAGGTATCAGTTTTTAACTCGGTAGCAGTTTTGTTGTCCTTATGAATAATTTTGGAAAATGTTTGTCCTTATGAATAATTTTTAGAAGAATGTTTGTCCTCGTGGTAAAAATATTGAGGTCGTGTCCTTGAAGCAAAAAATATACAAATCTTTGTCCTTTAAATTAATTCCCCTAATTTTTTAATTGTTGTATCTATTTGGGAATTCAACATATTTGTTATCACAAAATATTATATTAAATATTGCAACGTTTGTGTCTCTGAGAGGTGGGGGTGTTTTTTTTTTAAGGTTTTAAGGGAGGGGTAGTTAGCTATCAATCTTCCACAATTTAATATTAAATACATTATCACTTAGTTAAGGCTAATTTTATTTAGACACATGATATTGCTTAATAACCTCCCATAAATTAACAAAAAAACTATAATAAATTTGCCTATTTTTCAATCATCCACCCTTTTATCTTACATTATATTTTTCTTTTTCTATTACTTTTATCGAATAAACCCTAGTAATCAAATTTTGATAATTTCTCAAATCTTGTGCTTAAGTCGATGGATTATGATGATGATGATAAACCCAATGGAATCAAAAGAGGTCAATTTTGAATTTTATGTTGTTTGATTTTTTTTAATTTGAAAATGCATAGTCCGTAGAAGAAATGAAATTTGAATTTTCTTTTTGTTTTTTTTCTAATTAGAGAAGGATATAAATGAAAAGGCTTTACAATAAGATGTGTATATTCAACAGAAACAAAGGTATGCTTGTTTTTTCCGTTTCATTGGGGATACTCAGAAATTTTTGACATTTAAATAGAATCGCATTTATTTAATATACCGATTGTGGAATTTTATTGGATGTGGGTTTCAAGAAAGTATATTTCAAAGCTGAAACTTCAAATAAGAGCACACTTATTGATTAAGCAAAGTCAGTTCAAAGTTACAATTTGGACCATTTATGGTGAATGTTTTTGATCTATTGTTTATGTTATATTTCATTCTATATATAAAAAGTTGAATATAGATGCAATATTTGTCTCTTGCCTTCCTTAACCTCATCCCAATTTCCATATAAAAAGGGTTGAAAATCTTCCATAATTTAATATCAAATACATTGCCATTTATTTAATTTACTAATCATGGAATTTTATTGAATGTGAGTTTTAACAAAGTATATTTCAAAGCTAGATCAAATGAGGGGATATTTAAAGCTAAGTCAATTCAAAGTATACCATTTTGACCATATTTTATGTTAATTGTTTTTTTAACTTATTACTTATATTCTATTCTACTCTATTTATAAAAAAGTTGAATGTAGTAGCAATATTTATCCCTTACCTTCTTTAACCTCATCCTAATTTTTTTTATAAAATGGGTTGAATATAAGAGCAATATTTATCTCTTACCCCCTTTAACAATTTAACTTCATCCTAATTGCTTATTTATTATAGTTTGTAACATAAATTCTACACTAAAGTCCATTTGATCCTAAAATTTTTGCTTAGTGTTTGCGTTAACATCTTCATTTGTAAAATATGCCCTAACCCATTAACATGCATGTTTTAATCTCTTTCTCCATTAAAAAATAAACTCTACGAATTTTCTCTTTACTCCTTAAACTTTCTGTAACTTCAAGCATTATGATAACTTAAATACATAAGTCCTTCCATACTAAATGCCTATTCAATTCAAAACCACAAAAAAAAATTCTCAGCATTTTCATATCATAAATTTGTCCTTCCTACAATAAATCAAGATTCTCACTTAACTTTTAAAAATCAAACAAATCAAATCAGTTTATTCAGAACATCCCAAAAGCTCCCTTATTCCCTGATTTAAATCCCCTTCACCAACTCACCAATGCTGATGTGTTCTATGCATATATCTTTCTTTTATTCTATCAAATAAGAAGTTTAGTCTTTGATCATTCATATTCTTTTTTCTCGCGATTGTTAGAATAAAATTATTCTTCTAGGATACTAACTCTTTATTCATTAATTTTCACTTGCAACGTCCTAATTTGAATTCACCACAATCTTTGTATTCATTATTTGTTTATAATTAAACTACAATATCTTCATCTAGTTTCGTACGTGTAATAGAGTTGAAAAAAAATGCTATTCTCAATCTAAACCAAATTAAAGATTCTTTCAGGCAATCTTTACTCAATCTATTTGGTTTTTTTACATTCTAAAACTTGAATGAATTCATCAATAATTATTCACCTTGAAGTTCACCATAATATTACGATATTATTTATGTTTTATGGCGGCAAGTTGCTACCTGTTGCTTTTAATGTTTGGGTCTCAGGTAAATCTTTACTCAATCTCTTTGGTTTTTTTACATTCTAGAACATGAATTAGTTCATCAATAATTATTCATCTTTTAAGTTCACCATAATATTATGATATTATTTATGTTTTCTGGCGATCAAGTTGCTACCTATTGCTTTTAATGTTTGGGTTTGTATGGGAAATTTATCTAAAAGTCTACAAATGACATTACCTTACTTGATCGATCGATCTAGATTTTATGGTTTGACTTCTATTTAGGATATGTTTTAATTTTAATTCAACGTTGTTTTTGTCGTTTTGATTTTAATTTTGAATTCAAATCTTTTCTTTGGGCTTTGTGACCAAGCTTATGTTTTCTTTTGAATTTTATTTTAGGTAATATGATTATGGATTTGTTTCATTAATATATTACATATTTTGTAAGAGATTATTAGATTTACTAATACATAGATCCATAAAACCCTTAGTTCGTAAAATCATTAATTTATCATCCGTCATTTATTTTGTAAGGAATTATTTCTATATTAACACGTAGATACCAAAGATCTTCAGTTGTTTTGTATAATCTATCGTGATAAAGTTAATCTTTTTTCAATTATCAAACTTATATAAGAAAATCAAGTTGGGTGAAAAATCATTATATCTGTATCAAATATATATTCAAATAGTAAAATTCCATGTTGTATATTTGGAAAGAAGTATAAATGTATCATACCAAGTAGTATTAAAAGCACTTAATTATTATCAATTCCATTTTACTTGTATTTAAACAAATAGAATTATTAACAACCAATTCTCCAAAAATGAAATTCAGTTTAACGATGAATCAATTATATGTTAATTTTGTAATATTAATCAATTGAGAATTAATCTCTGATAACTTAATTCCTTTTATTTAATTCTTTTCATCATAAATATTTCTAAAGAAATGCAAGTTCAACTTTATGAGTCAATATTTAATGTGAATTGTTTTGTAACATTAGAATATGCTTCCTCAATATAAGACATATATGTACCACATATAAGCATTAAATTTGGAACTTAATATCGTTGTGAAAAATACTTTTACTTAAAAAATTTGGCAAAGGAATAAAAAGAAACGAGCAAAGAAATATTTTTTAATATTGTTCATCAACAAACTTAACAGAATATTGTTATGCTGTTTATATATGCTTGAAAGGAAATGCTGTGTGTATTTTATATATACTATAAAAAATGTTATAATTTTTATCTTACAAGCATAACAATCAAGTAGGGTCATTAGTATGTTGGAGGCATGCACAAAATATTACAAACATTCATATCGACATTGAACTAATACTTTAGAAAAAGTTCATGGGCAATGTCCACATCAAACTCCAAAGTAATGTCATGGTCAATGTTTGGAGCAGTGAAATTATGTGAAAGGTCAAAATGAATAAGTTTGATTACATGAAAAAGAAAAGATTGATATTGGAAATTACCAAATAAAGAGTTGATTTTAATCGAAGTTATATTTAAATTTAGAATTACACATGAGGTGTTGTCAATTTAGTTCATGGAGGAGAAGTATGTAAGATATTTCCCCTAGGTAAATTACGTTGGAACATATTGAAAATATGTAGTGGAATCAATTGATATGCAAGTTTTGTCTTAGCATTTTGCGGAAGAAACACATAAGTTACTTATGAGCATGTTAGAGTTCCTAAAAATTTTGTTCACACAAAATTAATCAATTTTATTTACTTTTTGCATTTTGTAAAACAATTATTTAGCAACTTAGCACTTCCGCCGTTATTTAATTTTTTATGGCTTTATGCAATATATGCTCATATTTGTCCTTCTCTACAGGATTCCTATCTACAATAAATTATATTTACGTGTATCCGCAAATATTCTATATAACGGTTATGAACCATTTTTTACTGAATTATCTTAATTATTGTAATATTTCAGTTATTCATCTTTGCATCAATATTTGAAATAATGAGCATAGATTATTTTGTTGTTTCAAAAATTTGATTATACATTGTTAAAGGCAAATTTGTAAAGAGATGAAGCTACTATGAGTCAATAGACGAAGCTACCATGGACCAGCGGATAAAGATACCATGAGGCAAGATGGGAGCTATTGTAAGACAAGATAAAACTGTAATACCCCCAATTTTTAATAACATTATTCAGAAGATTTAATTAGATAAATTAAATAGAATAATGTAAGTATTAAGTGATAAGGAGATTGAGATTTGAATATATATATTTAGAGGCGGAGCTTAAATTAAACAAATGAGCATATAAATGGTTTTATATGTTAATTAATTGACAAGGGCATATTAGAAAATATTTGTACCATAATCCCATAGCTTTAATATTCTTGTTACCTATCCTTTCACGTTCTTTTTTCGTAGAACATAAAACGCAAACAAAAAGAAAGAGAGGAGCTGGCCATTACTTAGGAGAAAAGATGAAATATCAATCTAAAGCTAAGGAATTGAAGCAAGGGGTTAATCTCAATCAAATCTCAGTGTCCTTATACTAATCAAGGTGAACAATAAAAAACCATCTCTATTTTTGTTTTTACGATCATTTGGTTTTCAGGTTTAAGTTTAATCCATTGTGATGATTTTTGATGATATGCTTGGATTTTATAACATGTTTCACTCAAACAGAGTTGTTTGAATACTGTTTTGTACAGCTTTAAGGGTAAAACTAACTATATTGAATCTTAAATGGGGTGAGAAAGTTATATGATAGGTAAAATATGATTTTGGAGATGAGTTTTAATTTTTATAATTTTCCAAGCTATGGAAAATTTATTATGAACTTTGAAAGAAAAATATGAACAAATTAGGTTTAAAATTATTTCGACTATTATTTGATAGAATTTGGGCCTAAAATTTGTATATGTCAGACAACATATTAAAAATGAATTTCTTTGATTTTAGGGGATTTTTCCTAAGTAAATCACTATGGAAATTAAATTATTTTAAAAGAAGAACTTAAATGATATAATTGTTTTGCTTAAAGGAATGACTCATTTGTTAAATTAATTTTGTTTAGATCTGAATTGATGCGGTAGTTATTTTGGTAAAGAATGAAAAGTAATGGCAATAAATTAAATGTTTACAAATAGGCGAATTAGTTTAAAAGAAATTACTTTAAATGGCATTAAATCAGCCTTTACCAAGAAAAGTAGATTCTGCCTCTTTCAGAAGCATGTTTAGATCCCATGTTTTCGCCTCAACAAGTCGAAACTAACCAAGTCGACGCCGATCAATGCTGAAATTAATACACAAGGTATCAATATTATTGGTATCTAGTGGATTAGAGAAAGGCGGAAGGTATGATGTTAAGACCCCTGTTTTCGATGGGGTCGAAACCTTTGTTTTACTATCCAAAGAAATGCACTTGCTTTTTTTTACTAAACGCTTTCTATGGAGTCGAAACAAATGCTTTTGAAAGGGTCTACTAAATAGTTTTGAAAGGTATTGCCACTCTTTAAAATAAATTACAGCTTTCAAACCAGTTCCATGTTTTTGAACTAATGTTTTCGAAAGGGGTTTTGACATCCCTATGCCTTTCGAAGGGTTTGAAGTCATCAATGCTTTCGAAAGGTAGCTTTTGTTTTATACTTGTAATAAAAAACTTCCTAAAGCATTCGAAAGGGTTTTAAGATTTCCAGGGCAATGGCTTTGAAAGGAGGTTTCGAAGCTATCCTTCAATGTTTTACTTAAATGTTTTGAGCTTTGAAAGGATGGCCAAAGCCATCAAGTTTTTCCCCAAACAACTTTTATACGAAGAATACAAGTTTCAAAAGGGGACCTTCTTTCACTTTGACCCAAATGATATTTTCAAAGATAAACCCAATGGTTTTGGAAGTGGTACTTTCAGTGGTTTTGAACCTATGCTTCTAAGAGTTGATAAGTAACACTTTAATATTTTTGAAATGTATGATTTGGTGGTTTCAAAAGAGATGTTTCAAAGTGTTTCAAAAGGCATATGTTAGTTTTTTGGAAAGAAGATTTACATGCTTTCGAAGGAGGCTGAACAAGGGTTTCGAAAGTAAAGTTTGAAGATTTCAAAATTCTTATTTTTCAAAACAAAGAATCCAATCACATTTTTAAAGTAAAAAACCATGGCAATAATAAAGCAGTTTCGAAATAACTTTTAACTATGAAGTTTCTGAAGAAGCTTTCCTTAATAATACAATAGGTTAAAGGGATTAACCTTGTTTTTGAAAGTGTGTTATGGATCGTGTAATACGGATATATGATAGTGTAGCGATGGTAGATATATAGTAAATAGTGCGGAAAAAAAAGCAGTGTGATAAAAATGACACCGGAGATTTTTATACTGGTTCAGAGCTTCATCCTACGTCCAGTCCCAGATTCCTTCTGGAATTTCACTATACTTAAACAGGAGGAATAGGTCTATACAACCCCTGGGCAGCCGAACATGGACCTGAGCAGCGGAACAGGATTTTGCCTCAGCAGCATAACATGACTTCTTCAACAAATACAAAAGATTGTTTGACTTTTTGTGTTTTGATAACAAGGATAAGTATGTTTATAGAACACCCTTCCTATGATCTTATCCTCGAGTATAAATATGTATATTTTAAGTTTATGAAGAATAAAAGGGTACGTAATTGCTTAGAATACGTTAATGCAGAATATTTGAGAGTATAATTGCAAGTATATTCGAGAGAGTTAGATCAAAAAGATAAGAAAATTCGGTAAATTGGAATCAAGTTAGAGTATGTATTTATAGATGTTAAAAAGCAGCGACTATCGACGAAGAGTTCCAGTTGAAGTGTTGCGTCGAAATCTTTTCGTAGCGATTCGTAACTCTTCACAAATAGTCGTGTCTTTTCAAAAAATATAGCTGTTGTAGAGATTCAGTCACCTGAACCTCTGGGTCAGTCGACTGGATATTCAAATTAATTTTTTAATATATATTTGTTTATTTGTGCATCTATGCATGTTGCACAGAAATTAGCCGCAAGGGCCTTCTTAGTAGGTGCAATTAGTTTCTAGGACACACAACTGAAATAATTACTTTTAAGGACAAAATGCAAAATAATTAGTTTCTAAGGCCTAAAAACCTATGAAATTATGTCCTTGAAATTAATTAGAGTGCTGACTTTGTCCTTAAAGGTAATTATTCTGCTGACATTGGCCTTGAAATTAATTTTTGTGAATGTGTGTCCTAGAAACTAATTGGACTGCAAAGTTTATCCTCCTAGTGAAATGCCCATATATATTATACATGATTTTAAAGAAAAACGTTGATATTATATATATATAATATGCTTATATGTGTACATCATTTAAAAATAATAAGATTATATATAAGCTAATATATACGTTAAACGAGGAAAGATCTTAACAAAATTGACTTAAGACTCAAAACAGGATAATATAAAAATTGATGCACCGATTTTGATGTCTTGTCTCCATGTAGTATATATTCTCTTTTTGTCGTAAGGGTCGTCAAATCTAAATATTGTAGTGATAGCTTTGTGTCATGAATCAAAACCAAGTCTCAACATTCTTTCCCTTTTTTATTGATGACAACCTGTAAATAGATTTGACTGTATATATATATAATATAAGTACTTACCCCCCCTAAATCTTTGATGATCTATATCCTACATTCATAATGTTAATGATAATATTTTCCCCCTTTGTCATCGACAAAAAGGAATAAAGAACATAAATATAAGTATGATGCATTGATAGATATTATGAAGGAACCAACAATCATACAATACAATGTCACAAACAAGAGTTTTGGAATAATATGAAAAGAGTGGCTATTTAGTACAAGACATAATGCTGTGAAATGAAAGACTAATGTTTTTACAATATAAGGAAAGTAACATCTTACTCCATTATATGCTTACCACTATGACCATGAAAACTTTGACCACCTCTATCACCTCCATTTCCACCATTGTCGCTGCTACTTTCTTGATCATCGGAAGAGGAAGACCAAGTAAAGACGGGTTGCTTACTTGGATCTCCTAGTGTAGCCGTTGAAATGCTGGATGAACATAAGATAGCTTGCCATAACTTTGTGAAAAATCCTTTAACTTTATCAAGCTTTTTGTCAACCTTAGTGATATGGGATTGAAGAATTTGTTGGTTATGGCATATCATGGAAATAGACTCATGTGGTGGAAGGCCTGGATTAGGAATCATAAATTCGTGACGAATAGTTGATCTTCGGCGAGTTGGACGATGAGATGCTTCGCCTTATTGTTAGGGTGGTTAATCTTGAGGTAATGGACATTGAGTCCATTCTTCAAAAGTAATGATTGGAGGAGGTCGAGCAACCGGTAATTTCATTAGTGCTAGAGTACGAGAGTTTAAGTAGCCGACAGTAGAAACCGATGAGTCTGGTTCTAGAATCTCACATTCTTTTAGTAAGCGCATATATACACTCCGTAGTATATAACATTCATTCGACCAATGTTGAAGCTTAAGAACTCATCAAGAATTAATCGAAGTCAATTAACTTCGATATTTCGAAAGATGGCATATAAGGCTTTGAAGTTGAGTTCATAAACAAGTTCGTAACTTCCGATTCTCGGAGTTACGGTTTTCATTAATTCACAGTGTATAATTATAGCTTTAGGCCTTAAGGACATAGAGTCGAGTTGGTGCATATCATCTTCCAAAAATAAATGACTTATATGGTCACGATCGACCATATCACAATCAACATTACTTAATTCAATACAATCATTTTCAGATTTCAAAATGTGAGCCATTCGATCTAATGAGAAAAATACCGGTTTTCCACAAACCAAAGTCCATACACAATCATCTTCGTTTTGAATGTTTTGGTGACCTAAATTAAGATTAGCATAGAATAGCTTGACCATAATTTGGTTTATTTTTTGATTGTTTTCATCAATATTGAACAAAGACTTCAAATTGCTTTGACGAGCCAATTCTTGATAAGGAGAAAAATCGGCAAATTTTACAAACGAACCTTCAAAAATATGAGAATCTTGCATTCTCCTCCATCTTCTAACTGTGGTATCATCGAAAATCCATTATTGGATTTGCTCATTGGATGGAGGCTGGGAAGATGAAGATGCTTGTCCTTTTTTTTTGGAGCCATTGAATTTGAGCGTTTAGAGGTAAAAATTATGTTTTTGAAGATCTAGGGTTTTAGAAGACCTGTAAAATATGAGATGTGAGTGAAGAGTAAAGGGGAAAGTGAAGGTTAAAAGGTGAAAATGGATGGGTAGGAGCATTAAATAGGCTCAGATCTACGAATGGGTCGAATGAATCAGTTATTCAGTTGACTGAACCTGAAATTCAAAATTTTCAAACTTCTGGTTCAGTCAACCGAAGGCCTGATTCAGTTGACTGAATCTTGTTCATTAAGTATTTATCATCTGGTCCAGTCGACTGAACCTCTGTGACAGTCGATTGGATCTAGTTTCAAAAAAAAATTATTCCAGTATCAGTCGACTTATACACTGGTTCAGTCGACTAACCTGTGTAAATCTTTCGATTAACCTGGTTTTGTGTGCTGTTTTTTATATATTAATACTTATGAAGCTGTAAATTTACTTATTTGAATATTAGAACTAGCATATGTGTTGATAAAAAAATATTAAGGAAAAGAAATGATTTATTCTATTAAAAAAATGTACATAATTTGTCAAATTATTCGAAAAATAGCATATAATAACAACTACTCTTATTTTGAAGGGCTAGGAGTTTTGTAGCCCTGTAGCTGTTTGCGTCGAACATTTGATGCTTTATTTCGATCCCATGAGTTTGGTGAGACCGGTGGTCGTGGCTGGGATGAAGTAGAAGGTCGATGAATAGGCGAAATGGCATGTTCATCTATTGGATGGGATGAAGCACTGCAAAATTTCATTGTAATGTGTTCTATAATACATTAATGTCTCGAGTTGATTTTCTTCTCGTAATATATTTCATGCTGAAGCATCAACGACTCCTGCTGATAGTGATGCAAATCACTTATTTTTTGTTTAGTGGTTGGAGAGATGTCAAACATCATCTACTTTCCTTTCTTTTTCTATGGAGTGTATCTGGTATGATCATGAGATGTAGAAGGTGGTGTAGAATGATGGAGCAGTGTTTTTGGTGATTCAGAAGAGGTTAGACTTTCAATGGTGTGAGTTGATTGTGAAGAGGTTGACATAATGATAGTTAGTTTGTATTTTTGTTAGTTTATATGTATAACAGAGAATAAGTATACCTATTTATAGACTAATGTTGAGAATAAAAAGAATGATATTAATGGATTGTATTTATTTTAGCGACAAAAAGGTTGTTACTTAGGAATGTTAGTTGCTATTTTGTTAGTTTTCTGTTAATGTGATTTATCTATGTAAATGTAATATGCCCAAAACATATATTTATAAAGGTAAGTGATATAGATAATCTAGAGTATAGTTGTCACCATATAATAAAATCCCCGACCTGGACTGTAGTGAAAATAATCAATAGCTCAGGCGGTTAAGACATCTGGGCTATTCACAATAGGTCATAGGTTTGAGTCTCACCATGGTCAAAAAAATGAATTTTTGTCCAAATTTTTATTTTCGAGTTTTTATTCAAAATTTCATATTTTATCATTTATATATCTTTAATTGACAATATACCGAGTTCTCGACGTTGTTATACAAAAGAGTTCCTTAACAATGGTTTAGTAAAAATATCAGCTAATTGATTTTGAGATGGAACGTAATTTAAATTTATCACATCTTTTTCTATATTGTTCTGTATTGTCGCGTAGAAAGTGATATCTATTATCTATGTGTTTAGTTCCGGAGTGATTTACTGGATTTTTGGATAGATTTATTCCACTGGAATTATCACAGTAAATTGTTGATTTTGATAAATTGACTCCAAAATCTTTAAGTGCTTGTTGCATATAGATTACCTATGCACAAGCTAATGCTGCAGAAATATATTCTGCTTCACGAGTTGATAGTGAGACACAATTTTGGTTCTTGCTAAACCACGATATTAATGATTCACCAATGAAGTGACATGTACCGCTTGTACTTTTTCTATCTGTTCGTAATCCTCCAAAATCAGCATCGTTGTATGACAGTAACTCGAACGAGCAATCTTTTGGATAGAAATGTCTGAAATCTTTAGAATTACTAAGATAACGAAGTATTCGTTTTACGGCTCGTTAGTGTGATTCTTTTGGGTTAGCTTGAAATCGTGCACATAGACATGCACTCATCATTATATCTGGTCGACTCGTTGTTAGGTATAGTAATGATCCTATCATACTTTGACATATTTTTTGGTCTATACTCTTGCCATTTTCATCTTTATCAAGATGTGTTGTTGTTCTCATAGGTGTTGGTTTGGTAGAAGTGTTTCCATTTCGAATCACTTAATAAGATTATTATAGTATTTTTCTTGATTTATAAATATTCCATTTGAAGCTTGTTTTATTTGAAGACGTAGAAAATACGATAATTCTCCCATATGGGACATCTCGAATTCTCTAGTCATTATTTCAGAAAATTCTTTACACAATTTTTTATTAGTTGAACCAAATATAATGTCATCTGCATATATTTGAACTATTAAAATATCATTTTTAAAGTGTTTTATAAATAAAGTCTGATCTACTTTTCCTATTTCGAATCCTAATTCAATTAAATAGCTTTTAAGGCGTTCAAAGCAAGCACGTGGTGCTTGTTTTAGACCATATAATGCTTTCTTACGTTTATAGATATGATATGGGTATTTTTCATGAACAACTAAAGGGGGTTGTTCAGCAAAAACATTTTCATATATATAACCATTTAAAAATGCACTTTTAATATTCATTTGATAGAGTTTAAAGTTATTAAAACATGCGTATGCAAGTAAGATTCGTATTGCTTCTATTCTAGCAACTAGAGAAAACGTTTCTTCGTAGTCTATTCCTTTTTTTGGGTTATACTCTTGTGCTACTAATCTCACTTTGTTTCTAGTTATATTTCCTAATTCATCTGCTTTATTTTTATAAGTCCATTTAGTTCCTATAACAGTCTGATCTGTCGGTCTGGGTACTAGTTCCAAAACTTTATTTCGTTCAAACCGATTCAGTTCTTCTTGCATAGCAGTAATCCAATTTTCATTGAATGATACTTCCTTAGTATTCTTAGGTTCTATAGTAGAAAGAAAAGCTACATGACCTATTAAATTTAGTTGATTTCTAGTTCGAACATTTGAATTTATTTCTCCAATTATATTTTCTGTATGATGATTTCATAAGATTTTTCGAGGAGATCTCATTATATTGGAACTATTTCTGTTTTCTGAATTATTATCAATGTTTTCACCTTCTCTAGAATTTTAAACAATATTTCATCTTCTCTTAAATTATTTATTTATTTATTCGTGTTATTATCAAGTAAGTCACCGTCATCATTTGTTTTTGAAATAAGTTTAGAGTTTTCATCAAAAGATATATGTAGTGTCTCTTCAATAGTATTAGTTCGTTTATGGAAAATTCGATAAGCTTTGCTTCGATTCGAATATACAAGAAATATACCTTCATCACATTTTGAATCGAATTTTCCAAGCTGGTCATTGGTATTTAATACAAAACATTTTGATCCAAATATTTTAAAGTAAGATATGTTTCATTTTCTACCGTTAGAAAGGTCGTAATATGTATTCTTAGTGAGGGGTCTAATAGAAACACGATTCAATACATAACAGGCAGTTGCAATGGCTTCTGCCCAGAAATGTTTTGGTAATGTGCTTTCATTTAGTAAGGTTCTTGCAAATTCTTGTAGAGTCCGATTCTTTCTTTCTACAACTCTATTTTGTTGTGGAGTTCTAGAAAATGAAAAGTAATGAAATATTCCTTTCTTTTTACAATAGTTATCGAACAGTTCATTTTCAAATTCACCTCCATGATCACTTTTTATATTTTTAATTGCAACACCTTTTAAATTTTGAATTCGTTTAACAAATATTTTGAAATTTTCAAAAGTATCACTTTTATTTTACATAAATATAGTCCATGTATATATAAAAAAATCATCAACTATTACAAATACGTATTTATTGTGATTTATGGATTGAACTCGGGTAGGTCCAAATAAATCCATATGAAGTAATTCAAGCGGTTGTAATGTCGAAATGACTTTCTTAGATTTAAACAAAGATTTAGTTAATTTACCTAATTGACACGCATCACAAATATTATTAACTTTAAAACTCATCTTTGGTAATACTTTTACGAGATTATTTGTAGAAATTTTATTTATAGTTTTGAAATTCATATGACAGAATCATTTGTGCCATATCTGGGGATCATTTTCTTTGGCTATTAAATACATATCTAAGTTATGATTAACTTTCATATTCAAAACGTAAATGTTTTTATCCTTATTTCCTTCGAAAATAAGATTCTGATTTTGATTGAAGATACTACATTTATTTTCAGAGAAAGATATTTTAAAACCTTTATCGCATAATTGACTTATACTTAATAGACTATGTTTTAGATTCTTAACTAATAAAACGTTTGTAATAAGAGATAAATTAGATGTATCATAATTGCTCACATCGCCTTTTCCGATGATATAACCCTTGGAGTTATCTCCAAAAGTAAGAGAACCTCCATTTGAGTATGTAATATTGTCAGCATATCTTTGACTCCTGTCATGTGTTTTGAGAAACCACTATCGATATCCATTTTCCTCTCTTCTTGAATGGGACCTACGAAAAACATGAGATAACGTTGGTACCCACCTTTTTAATATGGTCCTAAGAGTTAGATCTTAGGAAACCAAAGCCAAGTGGGTTTAGTATCTTTTTAATAGATATAAATCTTATTATAATGAACGTTTTCTATGAATGATCTAATATACTTATTCCTTATTAACTTGTTATTAATTTTAGGAACCCATATATTGATAGTTTTAGAAACTAGTCTTTTTGAAGATATGGGTGTTTCATTACACTTAACATTGTTTAACTTACTAGATTGTGAATTCTTGACTTTCTTCTTATAACCTAAACCATTTTTATTGTTAACAGGTTATGAATTTTCAATAATTATTGATAAATTTTCTCTGTCCTTAGTAAAATTTGAAATGTTTTTAGCGACTCCTTCTAATTTGGTCTTTAGACTTGAATTTTCTAGTTCTACCATTTTAATATTAGTTTTTAAAATCATGATTTTCAAAAACAAGAACATCATTCTTTTCTTTTTGAGTCTCAATTTCTTGACTCAATAATATCAGTTGAGAATTAACATTTGAAAGCGATTCTTGAGTTTTCTCAAGTTCTTCTTTCAGTATTTTTTTTCTTGTCTTTAAGCATATCTCTTTCGAATTTTTCCTTGTTTGATTTTCAACAGCCTTTTATATTTTCTTTTGAGACTTTTTTAAGTATCTAACAATTCTGAATTTATCTCTATTATATCATCAAAGGTTAAATCACTAACCTCATTATCTTTGGCGATAAAGCATACATTGGCTTGTCCATTATCGTTGTCACTCTTGTTTTCTGAGGCGGAGGAGGAGGAGTTTGAATCATCCCATGTAACTAAGAAAGCTTTTCTTCTGAATTTGTCCTTTCTTTTATAGTGATATTATTTCTTTTGATCCGGACAATCCTTCTGTATATTCCCCTTTTGTGACAGTTAAAGCACTCCAAAACTGATGAGGATGGTGGTTTATTGCTGTTTGAGCTTCTCTTGCAATTATTTCTGTTTCCTTTCCTATACTTCAAGAATTTCTTGAAGTTTTTGGCAATAAAGGCTATGTCGTCTTTGTCTGAATCTGATTCTTCTTATTCTGCATGGAATTTTATATTCTTTTATCTTGAACTTGAACTCATTTAGCCTGCAAATTCACTTCATAGGACATTAGATTTCCTATTAACTCTTCTGGAGTTATTTTGTAAATATCGTTCGCTTCTTTAATAGAGAGAACTTTTCTTTCCCATTCTTCCTTTAAAGAGTTAAGGATTTTGGATACAATATCAAAATCTGAATATTTTTCTCCTACTCCTACTAATGAATGGTAGATATCCTAAAATCTTGAATACGTATCATTTATAGATTCATTTTCTTTCATCCGAAAGTTTTGAAATTGACTTTTGAGCATGGATATTTTGCTTTGTTTGACCTTGTTAGTTCCTTCGTGTGTACTTTGAGTGTATGCCATATTTTATATGCAGAATTGCACATGCTAACATAGTTAAGCTAATTTTTATCTAAGGCACAAAACAACATATTCATGGCTTTTGCATGCTGTGGCATCTAGTTTCTGTGTATTTGTCCAAGTAGAATACTCTTCAGTAGGAATAATATATATTCTATCTGAGTTATATTCCATGAATCAAAACCATTTGTATGCATATATATTCTCACTCATGTGGCCTAATAGTTATAGTTCATGCCATTAAATAGTGGTGGACGTGCGGTGGATTGTCCTTCAATGAAGCTAGTGTTAATGCTAGTGCTAGTGTTAGTTTCCATATCATTAGATTATCAGATAACTATGTTATGGTTATATGATGACCTGCTCTGATACCAATGAAAGTGTGCTACGGGTCATGTAATATGGATATATGATAATACAGAGTGTAGTGATGATAGCTATATAGTAAATAGTGCGAAATATAAAAGCAGTACGATAACACCAGAGATTTTTATACTAGTTCGGAGCTTCATCGTACGTTCAGTCCCAGACTCCGTATGGAATTTCACTAAAACAACCCTCACTTAACCTGGAGGAACAGGTCTATACAACCCCTGCATAGCCGAACGGGGACCTGAGCAGCGGAACAGGATTTTGCCTCGGCGGCAGAAGAGGACTTCACATGCCTGAGCAGCAGAACAGAACTTCTTCAACAAATACAAAAGATTGTTTGACTTTTTGTGTTCTGATAACATGGATAATTCTTCTTATAGTACACCCTTCTATGATCTTCTCCTTGAGTATAAATATATATATATATATATATATATATATATATATATATATTTCAAGTTTATGAAGAATAGAAAGGTGTAATATTACTTAGAACATGTTAATGCAGAATATTTGGTGTATAGTTGCAAGTATATTCAAGAGAGTTAGATCCAAAAGATAAGAAAATTCGGTAGATTGGAATCAAGTTAGAGTATGTATTTATAGATGTTAAAAAGAAACGACTATTGACAAAGAGTTCTGATTGAAGTGTTGCATCCAAATCTTTTTGTAGAGATTCGTAACTCCTCACAAATAGTCATGTCTTTTCAGAAAATATAGCTGATGTAGAAATTCAGTCAACTGAATCTCTGAGTCAGTCGACTGGATTTTCAAACGAACTTTTAATATATTTTTTTGTTTATTTATGCACATGTGCATGTTGCGTAGAAATTGTCAGGTCAGTCGACTGACCTGGTAATTTCTGTGCAATTTGCAAACTTTTCTTAGGTTTAAATATATATATATATATATATATATATATATATATATATATGATTTTAAAGAAAAACTTTGATAATATATATATAATATGCTTATACGTATTAGTATTTTTGGCCATAAAGCATACGTTGGCTGGTTCATTATCGTTGTCACTCTCGCTTTCTGAGGACGAGGAGGAGTTTGAATCATCCCATGTAACTAAGAAAGATTTTCCTCTGAATTTGTCCTTTCTTTTATTGCGATATTCTTTCTTTTGATCCGGACAATCCTTCTGTATATGTCCCCTTTTGTGACAGTTAAAGCACTCCAGAAATTATGAAGATGGTGGTTTATTGCTGTTTGAGCTTCTCTTGCCATTATTTCTGTTTCCTTTTCTATACTTCAAGAATTTCTTTAAGTTTTTGGCAATAAAGGCTAGGTCGTCTTTGTCTGAATCTGATTCTTCTTGTTTTGAATTTTATATTCTTTTTATCTTGAGGTTGAACTTGTTTAGCCTGCAAATTCACTTCATAGGACATTAGATTTTCTATTAACTCTTCCGAAGTTATTTTGGAAATATTGTTTGCTTCTTCAATAGCGAGAACTTTTCTTTCCCATTCTTCCGTTAAAGAGTTAAGGATTTTGGATACAATATCAAAATCTGAATATTTTTCTCCTACTCCTACTAATGAATGGTAGATATCCTAAAATCTTGAATACATATCATTTATATATTCATTTTCTTTCATCCGAAAGTTTTGAAACTGACTTTTGAGCATGGATATTTTGCTTTTTTTTGACCTTGTTAGTTCCTTCATGTGTAACTTTGAGTGTACGCCATATTTCATATGCAATATTGCACATGCTAATACAGTTAAACTCATTTTTATCCAAGGCACAAAACAACATATTCATGGCTTTTTCATCCTGTGGCATCTAATTTCTATGTATTTGTCCGAGTAGAATACTCTTCAGTAGGAATAATATATTATATCTGAGTTATATTCCATGAATCAAAACCATTTGCATGCATATATATTCTCATTCATGTGGCCCAATAGTTATAGTTCATGCATTAAATAGTGGTGGACGTTCAGTGGATTGTCCTTCAATGAAGCTAGTGTTAATACTAGTGCTAGTGTTAGTTTCCATATGATTAGATTATCAGATAACTGTGTTACGGCTATACGATGACCTGCTCTGATACCAATTGAAAGTGTGCATGGATCATGTAATATGGATATATGATAATATATAGTGTAGTGACGATAGAAATATAGTAAATAGTGCGAAATATAAAAGTAGTATGATAAATATGACACCAGAGGTTTTTATACTGGTTCAGAGCTTCATCCTACGTCCAGTCCCAGACTCCTTATGGAATTTCACTAAAACAACCCTCACTTAACCTGGAGGAACGGGTCTGTACAACCCCTGAGCAGCCGAACAGGGACTTGAGCAGCGGAACAGGATTTCGCCTCGGCAACAGAAGAGGACTTCACATGCCTGAGCAGCAGAACATGACTTCTTCAACAAATACAAAAGATTGTTTGACTTTTTGTGTTCTGATAACATGGATAAGTCTGTTTGTAGTACACCCTTCTATGATCTTCTCCTTGAGTGTGTGTGTGTGTGTGTGTGTGTGTATATATATATATATTTCAAGTTTATGAAGAATAGAAAGGTATAATATTACTTAGAATATGTTAATGCAGAATATTTGGGAGTATAGTTGCAAATATATTCAAGAGAGTTAGATCAAAAAGATAAGAAAATTCAGTAGAATGGAATCAAGTTAGAGTATGTATTTATAGATGTTAAAAAGCAGTGACTATCGAAAAAGAGTTCCGATTGAAGTGTTGCGTCCAAATCTTTTTGTAGAGATTCATAACTCTTCACAAATAGTCATGTCTTTTCAGAAAATATAGATGTTGTAGAAATTCAGCCAACTGAATCTCTGGGTCAGTCTACTGGATATTCAAATGAATTTTTAGTATATGTTTGTTTATTTGTGCACCTGTGCATGTTGCACAGAAATTGTCAGGTCAGTCGACTGACCTGGTAATTACTATGCAATTTGCAAAGTTTTCTCAGGTTTATATATAAATATATATGATTTTAAAGAAAAACTTTGATAATATGTATATAATATGCTTATATATATAAGTCATTTAAAAATAGGAAGATTATATATAAGCTAATATATTGTTAAACGAGGATAGATCTTAACAAAATTGACTTAAGAATCAAATGATAATATAAAAATTGATGCACGGATTTTAAATTCTTGTCTCCATGTAGTATATATTCTCTTTTTGTCGTAATAGTCGTCTAATCTGTATGTTCTAGCGATAACTTTGTGTCATGAATCAAAACCAAGTCTCTATAGTTTTTATATGGAAATGATTTTTAGGTTATTAAACTATAGGTGTTAGTATTATTATGTTATTAAGTATGCTTCCTCTAATGTGTGTGTATATATATATATTCATAACAATATTTTAGGGAGAAAAGGCAGAATAACTAGCTAGGTTGATCCAGTAGTGAATATAAATTGAATTAACTCTTGAATGAGTAGAATTGCATCTAGGAGGTCTGATTGACCAAAATGTAGGATGCATAAATATTGATTAAAGAAGTTGTCAGGTAGACAAGTCTATAGTAAACCAATGAAAGCTATATATAGGAAAGTTATTGGTCTGGGCCAGCAGGTTCATAGTAAACCCATGAAAACTATAATTAAAAAGAGTTATTGTAAGGGCTAATAGAATTGTAGTGAACCCATGACAACTATACCTGGATCAAGTTATTGACAGAAGTCAATAGCTTCCTAGTATATCCATGAAAACTAGGATAAGAAGGAAAATATTGGAGTTACCAATAGGTTCATGGAGAACCATGAAACATTAAAGTTATTGGCAAGGGCTAATGGGTTCTTATTGATCCCATGAAAACTATGAAACCATACAGGGAGTGCATAAATTTTAAACAAGTTGTTAGTAAATCCATGAAAACTAATAGGTTAATAGTGACCCTAGAAAGTATAAATTAGACAGTTAGCCAAAATGAATGGGGATGAGAAATCCAGCATTGATTTACTTGATTACATATCATCATAATATTTTGAACTGCTATATTTTAACCATTGTGGATGCCGGAGCATAATATATGGTTTTTTAAAGTTTTAGATAAGGCACTAGTGAGAGAAAACCAATGCCGCTAGGCGGTATGGTCTTGCTGGATAACTATATTGTTTTGAGATAGTATATTATTATTCATACCAGGCTTTACGTCTGACTCGAAGTTTATCTCTTTCCCCTTAAACTCTCGGGTTCTCAATTGATTTTGAGTAGTTTGAGAGTTGAGATTTTTAGGTCCTCCTTATATGAATAAGCTTTCGACGACATGCTGGAGGAAATCTAGATAGTAGGGTTCCTTTCTATTTTGATTCCACTGTACTTTTGTCATAAAGGAAAAATTTGTTTATCTACCTAGTTATATACTCTGGTCATCCAATGGGGCATCTTCATGTATCCCACTTTACATATGTTGTAATAATTATATTTTACCTGAACATGGTTCTCGTATTGGAATTATGTAATGAAATTGAACTATTTTAAAATGGAAAATGAAAGTTATTTATTGATTTTAATTTTTTTACATATCCATGTATTTCTGTTATATCAATGCATCTAACATTATCGTATTTGGTCGTCGAATATTAATAACTATAGATGACTGCAACATCCATAGCTGTTAATTTTGGGCCTCTAAGTAAGGGATGTTACAGGTTGGTATCACAGGGTATGTTTGTGAAAAATTAAAAGAAATTTAAACCTAAAAGATTTTTTAAAACATAATTCAATGAATCAGAAAATAAGGTAAGGGTTTGGATAACGCTATGGTAACGTACTTGTATTTGATATATATATATATATATACATACATATACATATACATATACATATACATATACATGCACACACACACAGATATATATATATATATATATATATATATATATACATACATATACATATACATATACATATACATATACATATACATGCACACACACACAGATATATATATATATATATATATATATATATATATATATATATATATATATATATATATATATATATATATATATATATATATATCCCGCCCTCTTAGAACGTTCTTCTGTACCGTACTAAGGATCATATGTAGATTCACTAAGAAAGAAGATACGGAGGTAGGAAACGGAAGCGGAAATCTAGGTGGAGGAAGTACCACAACCAACGAAAATGCTCAACCCACCAGGAGGAACCAAGGTTGATAGGCTAATGCTAACCAAAATGCTGATGCCAATATGGGTGCTGTAAATTCACCAGTAGATATGGGAATGATATATCTATTCTTCATCAATTTGATGCAAGCAGGAGCTGCTGCTGGAGTTGCTGGGAATGTTGGAGGAGGTAATCATGTAGCTTCAGTTGGGAATAATTATGCTAAGCCGAGCCAAGATTACATCGGTCTTAGTGCAAAGCATTTTATGGGAATGGAGGATTCCATAGAAGTTGAAAATTGGTTGTTGCATTGTGAGATAGTCTTTATGGATTTTGGTTAGATGATGAATAGAAGAGGAAGTTGGCCTCTAGAAAGTTGCAAGGGGCAGCACTACATTGGTGGAAAAATGTTACTGTCGAGTTTTCATTGGAGAAGTTGACATGGGCAGAGTTTAGAAGATGATTTAAATAAAGGATATTGTCTGAAGTTTCTAAGTCGACATTGTTGAGAAAGTTTTTGAATCTGGTGCAGGGAGAGATGTCGGTAACAGGGTATGATGCTAAGTTTGATGAGGTATCCCGATATGGGTATTCTACTACATGCACCATTATTAGGAGAAATGAGAAGTTCATTCGAGGACTAAGGCCTGAGATTGCTAGGGCAACCTTGCCACATCTCCATGATCCTTGTAATGTAGTTGTGGAGATGGCAATCTGCTATGGGGAGATGCTAACTATTTGTGCTTGAGAGAAGCCAGTTGAAACTTAGGGTTCTCAGGGAAAGAAAAGGAAGTTCTTTAAGAAGAAGAGAGCACAGAAGGGAGAGGTGCCAAGAAGGAAAAGGATAAGTTAGTTTATTTCATGTGTGACAAGAAAGGTCATTATGCTCATGAGCGCTGATCAGGCAAAGGGAAGAAGGCAGCAAAAAAGAAGGGTGTGAAATTATTTAATCGTGACTAAATTGGGCATAATAAGATTATGTGTCCAGAACCAGTCAG
Source organism: Allium cepa (assembly GCA_030765085.1). Classification (NCBI taxonomy): domain Eukaryota; kingdom Viridiplantae; phylum Streptophyta; class Magnoliopsida; order Asparagales; family Amaryllidaceae; genus Allium; species Allium cepa. Next base: position 456,517,114 of record CM060942.1, read on the forward strand.
GGCTGACATGAGAAAGGTCTTCGCTATATAACAATTATCATTATAAGAATCAGTGTCCAGAACTAGTCAGGGCAGATAGGAGAAAGTTCTTTGCTATTGGACCATCATCAACTAGGTCAACTGCAGTTGAAAAGGGGAAGACTGTGATGGAAGATACGATTTGATTCAGAGTATAATAGGGTACTGTTTAACACTGGTGCATCAAATTCATTTATATCTCGGTGTTTGTTTGATAGGTTATGCTTAGAAACCACATACCTTGTTATGTTCTTAAGGGTTGTGAATCCAATAGGAGGGTATGCAACTCTAGGGATGAAATGTGACCAATTAGAACATGACTTGTTAGGTATTGCATGCAGTATGTATGCTTTTAATTTCGTAGAATTTAGGATCATTTTCGGTATGGATTGGTTGGGTAAGTATGAGGCTAGGATATTTTGCCAAGACATGGAAATATCACTACGACACTCAGATAGTGATACCAAATTAATATTCTCTGTGGAGAATTATGACCGGAGTGTTTGTGCTCTGTTAAGTGCTATGGAAGTGGGAGAAGAGTTAAGTTAGGTTCGAGTAGCAAGAGAGTTTGTATATATTTTTTAGCCTGTTACCAGACTACCACCGAAACAAAATGTTGAGTTTCAGATAGTTCTTATGCCAGGAGCTGAACTTGTGAGTAGACCACCTAGTAGGATGACATTAACCAAGATGAAAGAATTGAATGTGCAGCTAGTGGATCTTGAAGGATGGAATTTTATCAGACCAAGCAGTTCACCGTAGGGAGCAGCCGTGGTGTCCTTGACGAAACTAGATGGGTCATTAAGGATGTGTATCGATTATTATAAGTTGAACAAGAGAACGATCAAGAATAATATCCTTTGCTAAGAGTAGACAATCTATTTGATCAGTTGTATAGAGCCATAGTGTTTTCCCAGTTGGATTTGGCGACCCGTTTCCATCAGTTAAGAGTGGCAGTGGACAATATTCCACTAATAGCATTTCAGACTACGTATGATTTGTGTGAATGGTTAGAGATCCCCTCGGATGAATGAATGCACCTGCTTTGTTCGTGGATTTGATGAATCAAGTTTTTTGAGTGTACTTGGATAGGTTTGTGTTAGTATTTATAGATGATAATTTAATATATTCTAAGGATGAAAGAGAGCTAGAGGATCATCTTAGAGCGGTGCTCGAAACACTGAGGCAACAACAGCTGAAGGCGAAGTTTTCTAAGTGATATTTTTGGAATAAAAAGGTTAACTTTCATGGTCACATGGTTTTAGAGAAGGGCTTGTTAGTCAATCCAGATAAGATCGAAGCTGTTAATAATTGGAAGAGACCAGAGACGTTGATTGAGATTATAAGTTTTCTTGGACTTGCTGGCTATCACCGAAGATTCATTAAGGATTTATTGTGGATAGCGGCATCATTGACTAAGTTGACCAGGAAGGATGTTAAGTTTTTTTGGTCTGACAAATGTGGTGAATCATTCCTTAAGTTAAAGCATTTGTTGAACAATGCACTTGTGCTAGTAGTTCAGATTAAAAAGGTAACATACCTATCTAGAGGCCCAAAGTTAAGTGCTATAGATGCTGTAGTCAACTATAGTATTATCTTTCGGCGACTAAATACAGCTATGTTAATTGTATCTATAATATTAGAAGTACATGAATATGCAGCAAAATCACATATTTCCAAAAGCAAAAAACATTCAGATTACATTTCCAAAACATGTTCAATATTCAAATTACATAATCCCATAATCATTTCCCAGCTAAAGACCAAATATAATTATTACATTAATACTCCAAGAGCGACATATGATAATGCCCCTTTGGTTGACTAGAGTACTATATTGCCATAAATGGCATAATACAACACAGTAGAATAAAAAAATAAAAAAATGCAACCCTAAATAGCTATCCGTCAGCCTCTTGCTCGTCTTGGTAGCTTTGTTCGTCGTCCTACTAAAACCTTTAAGACTTAACACTCAGTCTACTCAAATTAATTTTGAGCACCTAAGAGTTTAGGGGTAAAACATAAACTTTAAGTCAGACATAAAGCCTGGTGTGAATAATATGATACATCTCGGTTATTTGAAGTTAAGTGAGACCACGTCGCTTAGCGAAGGAGATTTCCCCTCATTAAAAATCTTTTAAAACATATGTTTTGCAAACCTTTTCCTACAACCGAAACTGGTTAAAAACTGTAAAGCATTATTATGTAAACAATCAGATAACAAATGAACTATTAGTCCGAACATTGTAGTTTGTTTGGCTAACTACTAACCTTTGGCTGACTCGGGAAGACTAGACAATATAAACAAAATAGTCTAACACATGTTAGACACTCCTCTTTTGGACGATCAGTCCTTAACTACCTGTTAAATTCTCCTCTTCTGGACAGTCTTTTCCTAAATTAATATCTCCCAAGTCACCGGATCCTAATGGTTTTTTGGGCTCACTAATAACCTATCTGTAATCCCTTCTATATGCAATCATAAATTAAGTCATACCTTTAACAAAGCCCTACAAACTGGAATTTTGGACTAATTTAGCTAGGGATAATGGCTAATGTATTGGCTGCGACCCTATACCATTTACATCTAGTATTCTAATATCTGAGTAATTTTAATTAGAAAAACCTTCCGTTAAATTTTCCTTGAGAACCTTTTTTTCCTAAATTGATTTAAAAATTTTAAATCAAACTTAAACAAGAAAAATATATACTTTATGCTTTATCAAAACGCCTAGCCATATTATATATATTTTACTCAAATATTTGGTGAAGAAAACATTTAAACCTTTAAAAGTACCAGCTATGTTTGTCAAATTGTTATTGGTTGCTAAAATTCTTTTCTAAAAGTGCTGCTAAGATTTCAGAAATAACAATTTATTTAATTCACAAAATACCCCTTCTCCTTTTATAAATATATAAAACATTAAAGTTTCATACCTTAAATAATTTTATATATCCATTAGAACACTTAGGAAAATTATAAAATATTCCAATAAAGCGAAATTAATATGTTTTCTAACATATATTAATTTCAGACCCAAAACGTAAATTATTTAACCGTAAATAATTTTAAACCCAAATAAACAATTTCCTTATTGGAAAATTAATAGAAAATCCCCATTAACTTAAATAATTATAAAAATTGAAACCCATCTCTAAAATATCATTTCTGATCTAAATCTAAAATAGAAAGGCATTTTAATGTCATTTAATAGGGTTTTCATATCAGAACTTTTGCTACTAAAATTCCTTTCAACCTAGTCAAAACCTGTTTGAGCAAGAGACAAAAAAGAATAAGAGGAAAGACTCCAACTCGACCTTTTAGAGGAGTTGAAGGGATGCTACAACCAACATCCAAAATATTCTAAATCTTTTGAAGGATTCAAAGGGGTCGAAAGCACCCTTCCGCTTCAGTAACTACCATTCAAAGTAGATGATTCCATATGCATGCAGACCTTTCGAATGAGTCAAAGAAACTCCTTTCGAACACAAAGAAGGACAACTCTTCACATTTGGCCTGGAAAACCCTTTCAAAACCTAAACTAAGCCTTTCGAACCAGTTGAAGCCATTATTATCCAGGGAGGTTCCGCATTAAGTCACAAGCAAAAGTTCAGAAGCAAATAACATCAACGAAACCATCAACATTTCAACACCTTTAAAACCACTAAACAAAGCTTATCGATAGGTTGAAAGCTCTTACAAAGCAACATAGAGAAGAAAAGTGCGACTGTTGCTGTCGATAAAGGAAGAAGCATACTTACGGAAGCCATCTTTCGACCAGGTCGAAAGCATTGGGGTCAAAAGGTGCCAACCCGCATCAATAAATAAGACCCAAAGGTTCTGGTTTTGGGGATCTGAACCCAGTAATTCTAAATTTGTACTTTCTTAATTCTAGAAGCTATAAAACCCAAATTTGTAAATTTAGTTAAGGAAATTGATTAATAAAATCTCCTTTGAGCTGAGAAATGGAAGTCATCAATATTTCTAATTACATAATTGTTTCCCAAGCTTTTAGCGGGTCTAACCTTTTGTTATAGGTGTCGACAGTATCGATAGGTCTCTTCCGACTAGGTCGAAACTCTGACATTCTCAAATAATACCAGCTATAGTACCTTTCGAAAAATTTCTACTTTCGACAAGGTTGAAACTTGATACCAAATAACTTTAACTATAGATTTCTAATCCAGACCCAAGACGTTTTAGATTACAGCTTTCGATAGGGTCGAAACCTCAATCTCGGATTCTTGATCAAAGCCCTAGCCACTCAACTACTTAAATTTTTGACAGGGTCGAAACCTACTAAGTCCAACCTTACCCAACAATTCCTAAACTATCCATTTGAGCTTGTCAACTGCTTGAAAAGGATAGCTTTCGAAGGGAAACCATATTATCTCAACAAGATCGAAAGGCTGATAAGAAAAGGAATCAACCGTTTCGACTTGCTCGAAAGGTCGATCTAAACAATTTTTCACTACAGCAACCTATTCCAAAAAATAACCAAAGTGAAAATACATATTCTATTCTCCTTAACTCACCTAAATGAAACCAAAAGGAATTAACCTTTCCCTTTAATTCTACCTCGGGTTTTTGACAAAATTTCTTGTAACATTTTGTCGCTAGAAGGAGGTCTCAAACCTTCGACTTGGTTGAACACCCAACACCACTTGTCTCAAATCCAACATAACACAATCACAAGCTTATTAACATTAGTCTAACATCATCATGGCTAGAAGAATCCAAAGATCTGAGCAAGCATCTTCTGAACCAAATGAGATAAGATTCCCTTCAAAAACCATAAAAGATTCCAACCAGTATAAAGTGCAAAGTCTATGATTATTAGCGCTAAGAGTTATAAATAAGAAAAAAGCCGAATTATATGATCCTAAGAAATGGAGCTTGAACCCCTCTAATATTGGCCACATCCCAATTTTTGGCTTAGGAAAAGGGAAAAATGGAAGTGATAATTTATTTTGTCAAATGAGGAGAACTATTCAACATTATTCCCAAGGCACAATCTTGAAGAAGAGATAATGGCTGACTGCAATGCCTTTGCACATAAATGGCAATACATTACTACAAGAACATTTCCAATACAAGAAATCCAGAGACAGTCGAAAAGAAAAGCGATTGAAGATTGCAAAACTAAAAGGCCAAGGAATAAGAAATCAAAAGCCATCATTAAGAAACTGTTTCAAGTCTAAAATTACTAAGAATGCAACTTAACAACATCCATAAAGAATGTCTACTTGTTAACCAAGGATGAGCTTAATTAATGGCCACCACAGAAAAAGAAACCTAAACATGAAATTTGGGGAATCTTATTGTCACTATCACATAATGAATGGACATGAAACCAACCATTCCAGAGCCCTACAGGGGATGACAATAAATTTATTTCATCAAGGAAAGACTAATTTGTAAAGAGAACATGGGAAAAATCAATAAAGAATTACTTTTCTAAGAAAGATCTACATGGTTAGGAGTGAAATATTCCTTGCATTTGGACATTACCTAAGATGGTAAAAAGCTTTTGTTCGCACCAAGTTGGCCAAGGCAGAGCACCTTCTGAAGGGATGGTAGAGTAATCCTTTAGCTGCGCCATGCCATGCCCAAGTTAAGGCACCGAACAAACCATTGGTTGCGCCTCTGGTAAGGTCAAGGCACCTCTTGGTGGAAGGACAGAGTAAGCCTATCCACGCCACGCTATGGCCAAGTTAAAACACCGAACAAGCTCCTATCCGCGCCACTCTATGGCCAGGGCAGGGCACCTTTTGGAGGAAGGACAGAGTAAGCCTTTAATCGCACCGCACTATCGCCAGTTTAAAGCATCGGACAAGCCTCTGGTCACTCCTCTGGCCAGGTCAAGGCATCTCCTAGAGTGAGGTTTGGTAAGTCCTTAGTTCCAGCCTCTAAGATGAGTTAACCAAGAGCACCAGACCATAATGGACTAAGACGTCCGAGCCCAAGAAGAGGCTCATCAAACAATCGACTAAGATGTCCAAGACCAAGAAGAGCCTCATCAAATGATGGACTAAGATGTGTAAGCCTGAGAAACATCATATCATATTATGGACCAAGACATCTAAGCTCAAAGGGAAACCAATCAAATTACAACTACATATAGGACCAAAAGGGCTCATACATGTCGAAGAAGACATAATCAAAGGAGTAGGATAGAATTGCACCTATTAATACCCGAATCTTGGTTTTTGGACTTCCATTTTTGAACTTCATTTACTAATATCAAATTTGAGTTTCAAATTTTTATCAATCAATTACTGTCTTTATCATACCCGAATGTGGGTTTTGAGACTACTACATATTAATGCCTTAGTGTGCGCTTAAGATTTATATTGTGGACTTGTAATTATCCTAAACTAATGCTTGAATCTGGGTCAAAGAATTTTTTTAAGAAAATTGTTACTATGAGTTTTTTTAAATACCCAAATCTGGGTTTCAAGTTTCTAAGTTTTCAAATTTCATTAATACCCAAGAATGGGTCATTAGGTTTCTATTACAAATATTCAGATAATGATTTCTGGACTTTACATATTTAGCTCTTTATTGACTATTGCTAGAGAATGACTCTCTTAAATTTACACTCCTGCTTTAGGGCAGGATAACAAAATGGTTAAGTTTAAATTCTTAATTATCCTCCTCATGGTCAAAGATGGGATTTAGACATTTGATATAAACTACTTTTCATGTAATTAACACGATGATTTGTTAATCTATGCAAATGATATATATATACACACATAGACTTATATGTCAATTTCAAGCCAATGTTTCGAAATATTTTTTGCTTCATACTTTTCAAGGAAATTAGAACAACAAAGATGAATGAAAGTTTCAGCAAATACAGAAATTATAGTATGACCTATCAAACAAGCGTTTCAGAAATGACATTATAGGAAAGATTCACAAATCATATGATATTTACAAAGTTTATATGATTTACATAACTTAAGAATATACATTTCATGAATACGAATCTATCATAGATCCTGAGTAGCCTTGTTCAGGTTCCCAGCAATTAAAGGATCTACTATGTGACGGATTGTGATGCAAAGGACCCCTTTAAGTTTCTTTTCTTTATGTTAGTCTTCATAGTGCGATTGAAAAGCTCTATTTGCGCCTCTAAGGGTTTTGTTTTCCCTTTTTGATTCCACGATGCGCTTCTGAAGAAAATAAATGTTGCGTTGAAGTTACTGAATTTTGGTAGCATACTCATTTATGCTCTACGAATATTTCCCCCTTTTTTGTTCATCGAAGTACTTAGACACTTCAAATTTAACTTTCCAGCACCATTCGCACATTACCCTCTCGTTTTAGTCAGGATGGGGATCTGTCATCGTCGATAATTTCTGAGCAGTGAGAGAAGCCGATCTTGAGGATTTGGCGACAAAAGGAGTAGCACGGGGAGCCGGTAAATCAGTATTCGGAATGTTATACCTCGTAATATATTCCAGTGACTTGCACTAAGCTTGGCTATCCTTCAATTTCATCTCCAAATCTTTTATTTACTGGTGAAGTTCTGACATCTTATGGTCGGAATTGATTGAAGGATTCGACTTAAATTGTCACTTCATTGAGGAAATCTTTTCGTCTTTACCTTTGACATCAACCTCTATACTGGCAATTTGATTTTTAAGATTGCTAACAAATGTTTTCCGTAGTAAGTATCTTTTGTGCCATTTTAAGACTTTGGCATTGCTTTGAAAGCGAGCGAGTAAGATATCTTCGAGGAGTTTACTCCTTTCAAATTCTGTTAACAACTTATCTCTAAGATTGGTAAAGTGTGACGCTGGATTAAGTGAGAAAGGAGCTGCTGATAATGATAAATCCTATTTAAATAGAAAAAGAAACGTAGTGGAGTCATTACCAGAATGATAAAGTGATTTATTATTACGATAAAAGATTACAACTTAAATGACAATGAAACTGAAAGATACGTTAGACGTTGGTGTTGCATCTAAAGATGGGAAACAACATCTCTAACTTTACTTATTGAATGCAGAAAGAATGGTTGTAGGATCGAAAGGAATATCTAGTCCCTCTGGCGTAATCGCCGGGGGATATTTGCTATAGTCCCATTCCCTAAGTGGAGGACTATCACGGCTACAAACTAGTTTCGTATGGTACGAAATAATCTCCTTAAGAAGCTTTTCTTTCTCATCACCAAGGAAATCAAAGCGGGGATAAGGATGTTCCATATAAAGTTTTTGAAAATATATAAGAAAGTAGTGTATTGCTAGTTTTGAAGACTTTAAAATAGATGCTTTTTCAAGATAAAATCTTATCGGTTTAACATATTTACTTAAATGGTCTCTCGAAACAAGTTGGCCTGATGAATTGTTTCTCTGTGATAACATAATGAAATGAAGCTAAGTGTAAAAAGCAAGACTAAATCATATATTTACAAATCAATATATTATTACATGCATGGAATTATTAATCCGGTTCATATAAGTTAGACTTAGTAAATAATTCAAAAACAAATTTATCCTTATAATACTTAAGTTTTTCAGGAGGAAGATCTTAGGGAATAGATCTGGCTCGTGGTAAATTACAATAAGCCCCAAGATGTGGGTCAGATCTTAATTCGTCCAAGTATCTCTTATGAAAGCACCTAAGTAGACCCCCACTAAATTCACCTAAGAATGAAAATTCAACAATTGGATGTCTACAATAAGTCTTATATAAGAAGTTTACTAAAATGTCCATATCTTCAATCAACATCCAAAATAAGGTGATTATCTCCTAGTTCTTTTTCAAGAAAGCGTCATAGCGAAGGCGTTCTCTCCTTAGCCGGGGAAAGGTGCGGGGGGCAGCTTCTTGATGCTTAAAAGATGCCAACACTGCTGCACTTCAATTAAGTCTGCGATATTTATCTGAAAATATATTGTGCTCCCTCAGTTGCTTATTTTTCTCCCTATATATACTGTTTACCTCTTCTTATTTCATTTCAGGTTTGGTTTAATAGAGGGTGGATAAGTTTTTTCATTATCTAAAATGGACGGTTTACACTATTATTATCTTCAAAGTGAAAGATGTTTAAATAAAGAATCCCATACCTTAGATATTGGGACTGATGCTTGGGAAGCATGTTCTTTTTCCTTCAGTGCTTCAACATCAACACAAGCAGGATTTTCTTGAGGAGCAAATGGGGGCAGCAGATTTAGGCAGAATTGCTTTGTAAGTAGATGCGATCCACTACGACTTTGGGATCACAGGAATTAGAGCTATCCCTCTTGGTGATAATGACACTATTCAAAATACTTCAGAAGGATGCTTTTCTTATACCTCCATCCATATTTGGCATAAGGGTTTTATCCTATATCAAGAGTTCTTGTTGAGATTTTTAAGTCATCTCGGCATAGCTCTTATTCAGTTATCACCAAACGTATAGACATACCTTATCACCTTAGAGTTCAAGGCCTTAGAGTCGAAAATTCCTTCTCAAAGTGTTGAAGTTCTTAACTACTTAGTACGCCTCAACAAACATAATAATTTGAATAGCCATATTTTTCGGACTAATCCTCTCAAAAAGTTGATTTCAGATTTGACCTGACCATCTTGGCACAGACAAAGGCTTATGACCGTTTTAAGGCAATTTTAAGGAGTATCTTACACCTAACCATGTAGACTTTCTTATTTGAGTGAGTCTTTATTGAATTCATTTAGGATTGCTTTACAAATATACTAATCTCTCTTTCTCTCAGTAAGTTGATGATCATCCCTTTAAGTGTTATACATTGATTGGCTTCGTGTATGTTCATCATATGATAAATGCAGTAAAGTCCTTCCGGATTTCTTTCATATTTGGGTCTTTTTTTAGGTGTCCAGCAATTGAATTCCCACCTTGCTAGTAAGTAGATGTTCTCAATTGATGTAGTCAAGTTGCATTCTTTAAAGAGTCTTGATTTGAAGCTTGTCTTTTGAGGATGATTTCTAAATCCTTTGTTGCTTGATTCAATTGCTTCACCCTCCATGACCAATTTCCTTTTTAAAATCTTTCGAAGCTTATATGGAGGTAACGGTCCACTTGTTAATCGATGTGATTTACGAGAAAATGTATAATAATCGGTCATCATTCCTTCTTTAAAGACAGTTGCTTAGTATAGAATTGAATAGTCTTCCTCATTTGATCAAACAAGTTATCATCCCTACTTCTTGTTTCTTCTAAAGAAAAGATGGGTGTTGGGCCAATATGAAATAGGTTTAACCTCTAATTGTTCGAATCATAAGATTCAGCTTTTTCCTTTTCCATAATTCTTAAAGCCTCCAATCTCAACATTTGTTCTTCATATAGCTTAGAATCTTTAATAGTTTCATGAGAGAATCAAACCAAGTGTAGGTTTGAAGATCCTTGCTCGGACTTTTTGATTTTGTCGAGCATTGTGATGTAGGGTCTAAGATGGCTTGGAATTGAATAGGGAGAGGAAAAGTAAGGTGGGCTTGCAAAACCATGCTTTCGAAAGGGTTGTTTTTGGCAGAATTTTCTGTGGAAGGTTTAGTAGCGGAACCAACTGTTTTGAATGTTTTGATATATGCGGAAGGGGTGATGTCAAAAGGAACCCTTATTTTTGTCCCTAACAGAATTGTTCGATTCTTCAGCGCTAATTTAGCAGCTTCAGTTCCTTTGAAGGCACGGTACTCCTTCGATACCTTCGGAAGGTAGCTTTCACTGATCTAGTTGTCTTTTGCAAAACCCATTTTAATGCATGCGGAATCAAATTTTACGAAAGAAATCAACTAAAGCGAAATGGTAGTTTTATCCCCTTCCGACCTCTTCGAAAGCCCATGGTTCACCAATACTTGCAAAAACATCCTTTTGACTCTTTCAAAAGGCCTTGGTACCGCCGTCGTTCTTTCTTATTCTTTTACGCTTTGACAAAGTTGAAGTGATTTTTGATGATAACATCAACAATCTACGAAAACATAAGGGCGTCCCAAAGTGAGGTAAGGAGCATGATCAAAAAGAAACCTAAGAGTTCCTTCTTAAGGGTTAACTTACTGAGTTATAGGGGTAAATCGGTACTAAGTTATATTCTTAGCTCGTAGGTTCCCAAACTCTTTCACACTAATTCAAATTGATAGTTGGACTTCATTGCAAAAATGAATCTGACCCCACATGAATGCTTCCCCTAATAAATACATGCCATAGAGAAATCAAAATAGGATTTGTTTTCTGCCATCACTATGCGAAAGCTTTGCCTCTTCTTTAACTCTTTCCTCTACACAATAGTACCGAGGCAACTGCTCTAAGAAATTCTTGTACTTAGAATTTTTTAACCCCTGTACTTGTGTACTCTATCTCAAACCCTTTGCAATCTCTAATAGACAACATCATGCCTTCAAGCAACAAAGCTATAAGGTGGACATATACCAAAGATTGTTGAACCACTATAAAATCTTATTCTTTCTTTTTTATTTATGTTGCTTTCCTTTTATTTCTATTATTATAAGCTTGGTCTAGGTCTCATGGTGGTGATGAAGAAAACACACACCAAACTGAAGTTAACAGTACCAACAGAAATGGAGGTTAACACTGGAAATGCAGTAGTAGGAACCTCTTCTCGATAGGAAGTTGTAACTAGAGAAGAGCTCACCCAGATGGTTATTGAACTTAACCAGAAGATGGCCGATAGCCAAAAAGCTCTCATGGATAAGATTGATACTTTGGTAGCACTATAGCCACCAAGTGCTCCGAGAGCTAGGCAAGAAACTACAACCGCTATAGAACATGAAAATTCCTCTATTTCAGGCTTAAATGGGAAGAATGGCAAGCAAAAATAGAGAGAATGGTGGAGCTACAGGAATTGCCATAGGAAGTGGAGGGAGCGCTCCTAACATCATAAGACAACCCAGTACCACCCCAAATCTTGGGGTAAAAACAGAAACACTCCCCAGGAGAATATTGCATTGTTTGCTTCTGATCCGGAGTAAGATATGCAATTTGATGGTGATGAAGTGGATTTGAATGCTGACAAAAACGAGCATAAAGCAAAGAAATAAAGTTCAAATTTCCATTGTAAGACCCAAGGCTTCAACTGGCACAACGAGACCATTTGTGGAGTCAAATACTCGGTGTATTCCCTAACAATCAACCTATAGACTACCATGCCAAAGAAGAATACATTGATGAAACGGTCAAACGATTGACAAAGGAAAGTAGAGGCATGAAAAATGAGGATTGAGGTTTCGCACCAAGTTGAACCCCGTTCAGTGAAAATGTTTTGAGAGAGGAATACCTTTGAAAATTCACTACGTCAACATGCCATCATATATGGCACAACGGATCCAAAGCAGCACTTGTACAAGTATGAATGACATAAGGATGGAGCTAGAGCCGCGGATGTTGTTCCCGGCAGATGCTTCTTCGTCTTCTTGGAAGGATTCAGTTTCATGTGTTCTACTAGACTTCTACCAAGATCAATTTCTACCTTTGATGAATTGGCAAGAAAGTTTTTGGAATTGTTTAGGCTCCATACTACACCATCAAAATACGCTATGACCTTGCCTGGCTTTTTCCAAGGACCCAATGAGTCACTAAAATCTTTCTTGAATTGGTTTAATATTACGATCATAAAGGAAAGCAATCCCAAGGAAGACATGATATTTATGGCTTTGGTCCGAGCCATTCATCTGGTTGCAGATTTCGATAGGTGAATAAAATTGAAACAGCCGACTACCATAGAAGAATTTCACCGAAAGACAAATCATTTTCTATGACCGCAATCAACGGTATGATTGAGGTTAATTCTATTGATCAATAATCTAAAGAAGTGGTCCAAAGTAATGCCACGATCATATAGGATGGGGACAACTCTAGAGCTCCTATTGAAATGCAGGGAAGATGATATACAGAAAAGAGGAACCAAAACACTGGTGAAGGGCCTAACATGAATGCAAAATGCCCAAGGAACTTTGGACTGGAGGACTATAAGCCGTTGAACGATTATCTAAAGAATATATATCTTATGACTCAGGGAACTGAGTGCTTTAACAAACCTCTCAAGAGGGAAGCGTACGAGTGGCAGAAGCAATCGGGGAAGTAATACTACCTCCACGAGAGACACTATTATAACACAAATGAATGCCGACATTTGAAGGATGTGATTGAGAAGTTGACAAAGAACAATGAACTCCAACAGTATATGGAAATCACTGAACAACAAGACAGCTACAAGACCCTAGGGCCCAACTGCCCATGGGAAATTGCCCAGGCCTAGTAGGGAAGGACCCTAGGGGAGAGGGACCCCGGCCAAAAGACTGGTCATTAAGTAGCACCTTATTTAATCAGTAATCCAAGAATGGAGGAGCACCCTGATGTGCTGCAACTTCACTTGGCTTTATCTATTTCCTATTTTTGCAAATAAGTCATTCAGAAACACTACGAGCATTGTAAATGAGCAGGATTTCCTCTCTATTCTACTTTATCAGTAAAAATTTCTTCTTAAACCGATGAAACCGCATTCGTGCAAGTAAAAGTACTTAGTCAACAAGGAAAATTGACTTAAACATTGGATCGACGGGGGAAATCAATCCCAGCATTCTAAGAACGTGTGTTGCTTCAGAAGCATCGAGAAGGCCTACAATCCCTAAAAGCCTTGGTGTTGTTCGGACAACATCAGAAAACTTACTATTTCATAAAAGCCTTGGTCTTGCTCCGACAACATCAGGAAACTTACTGTTTCCTAAAAGCCTTAATGTTGCCAAATCGGGAAACTTACTATTGCCTAAAAGCCTTGATGTTACTCCGGTGACATTGCGAAACTTACTATTTCCTAAAAGCCTCATTGTGGCTAGATTGGGAAACTTACTATTCCTAAAAGCCTTGATGTTACATCTGCGACATCGGGAAAATTACTATTTTCAAAAAGCCTTATGTTGCTCCTGCAACATCGGAAAACTTATTATTTCCTAAAGCTTCGGTGTTGCTCCGGCGACATCGAGAAACTTTCTATTCCTCAAAAGCTCAATGTTTCTCCGACGACATCAGGAAACTTTCTATCTTCCTAAGTATCAGTGTTTCCCCAACAATGATGAGAAGACTTATCCTCTTCCAAAGCCCAGATGTCGCTCTAGCACCATCAGGAAGCGTCCTGTTTCTCAAAGTATTAATGTTGCCACAGCAATGCCAATGCAGCATCAAATCGGTTGGGGCATGCCTTTCCTTTGATTTATAAATAAACCGGCTTCATGAACCGTGTTTTTGTAAGCAAATTGCCGAGTCAACGTGGAAAATAGACATAAACCATCAGCTCGATGGAGAAAATTGATCAAAAGCTTCTGAGAACTGGCGTTACTCTGGAAACATCAGGAAGCTTAAAATCCATCGATTCGATGGAAAAAATCGATGATCCACTCCTTCTAGGAACTAGCATTGCTCAACAACATTGGAAAGGACCGCATCTCTATACGCCATGCAATAAGTTGTACGTCGCTTCTTGAACCGATGGAATTGCGTTCTTATAAACAATTTTCTTATGTGCCACCAAATAAGCCATACGATTAAGAAAATACTTCTCAATCTTCAGATAAGAAGTATGGACTTCCCAAACCATTGGATCGACCATGAAAATCAATCTCAACTCCATAAGTGCCTGTTTTGCCCTGGCAACTCTAGGAAATCCATTTTCTATTTATTGGTATTATCTCGGCAACACCGGGAGATCAAAAATTTTCCTAAGCACTAGTTTTGTTTAAGAAACACCATAAAAGTTTTCAAAATCGTAGGAAAACTATCAAAAGTTGACATCACCCGGAGATAAGCGTTGACAAAATATATCCGATCCCAGAGATAGGCGGCATTAAAGGGCTTTTGTAAAGTTAGGCCATTTGTGCATAAGTCTTCGGAGATAGGGACTAGAAGCATGACCGAGATCCTGGCAACAAAACTGGAAAAGTTAGAACACAATGCTTGGAATCAAGCCACAAAATCAGAAGTTCTTGGAGATAGGAGCATTGCCTAACTCAAACTAGTGGCAACCGAATGAGTTAACTAGAATTCCTGATTTCTCATCGAGTGCTTAAGTCCAACGTTCGGAGTAACGTGCCCTATGAATTAAGGGGCACACACAATAAAACATGAGCTCGATTGAGCTTGAATGGAGAACAGCCGTGGAGTTGGCAAAACCTAGATACACCACAGATACAACACGGCTATGTTATGCCAAACGGAGTATTTTGCAAGTCACAATGGAGCTAAGTAATATAGAGTGATAAATAACAAAAAGAATATTATTTACAAGCATAAAGCTACGGTAAATAAACTAGTTACACTATTTACACGCAAAGAGTTGTGATGAATACACACATCACATAACACAAAAAAGTAATATATAATATGGAAGTTGCAGAACTGCGAATAGTATTATATACACAAGCAGTGGTACACAACAAGCATAGTAGATAGACATAGGAAAAGTACGCAAAGAAAGATTACAACAGAACCACTAATCTTTTGTTACTTGTATCATTTATCTACAGGACAAATTTCGGGGTCATACCTGCACAATACCGGCTTATCCCAGACTCAAAACAAAAAAGAAAGAAAATACATGTTCCACTGATGCGGCAGCGATCTAAAAAACAAAGTTCAAACTCAAAAACCACAAGTGCTCCACTCCACCTGTAGTTCACCACATCATCACTTCATACCGCCTCTACTGGGAGTGATCTTCATCTTGTTACCCTTTTTTCCAAGATGAACGTGCCCTTCTTCGGCACCAGAATAGTTCTTCGAATCCACCAACTGACATGTCCCAGGTTTTCAGCTTGCCAGTCTTGATTGTGAATGGTTGAAGTTCGGACTTGGCAATGCCCGGCTCTGTCTTTAGCTTTATCTCCTCCTCCTTTTTCTGTAGCAAGTCCACCATTGTCACCTTATCCGTCGGGCCCGATTCGCATGTGATCATCACATCTTCTTCCTAATGCATGGAGACATCCTCCAGGTTCTACAATGCTGCTATCTGCTAGGAATCCGATCTAGGATCGGAGCTTGAAATGGGTATCGAACCTGAAAACGCTCTGGTGATAGTAGTGGAAGCAGCAACGATGGCAGTAACTCATGTAGCTGGAGAACGAGGTAAGAGAGACAGTTGATGTCCGAGTTGGGAAACACAGTTTTATAGTGTAGTAAAATATTCTGGTGTGAACTGAAGTTTTTAGAGCACTGGAGAGGTAAGAGAAAGACCTAAACTAGGAATTCGATCGTGGACTTCAACTTCAAAACCCCCTCATCGGTTTCCATTTCAAAAGGTTGCTCAATGATTTAGGGAACATATGGCTTGCATTAGACTTTAGAAGTCGGGAGAACACAAGTGGTTGCAGTGCTAAACCCTGTAGAGTTGGGAACAATCATTGCTAGCTCTTGAGACTTAGGAGCGGATTTTCATCCTGACCCAAAGAGCTTGAGTCAGCATTAGCCATAGCAGTGGCTTCAATAGCAGCATTCTTCCTCTCTTCCTTCAGAATATCTCTACCAACCACAAGAAAGTCTTTGTCTTTAAAATGAAGGAGGAAGCCATTAATTCCACATCAGAATGAATATCCCCGACTCGCTCTGACCTAACCAATATTTCGTCCCAAACTATGGAAAGAGTCCAAGGATGATTATCTCCACGCCACATCAAACTCCCCTTATTTATGATGTTGCAAGTATAAAGATGTAACACTGTCCCATCCATCTGAGCCATCATGTCGCCATGAGCTTATTGACGGTTCGAATGTTCGGACCGAGCAACCAAGTGATCATCCTCGACATCAAACTTGTCATATTTGATTGTTCCCTTTCTTTGACCAATTTTGCATTCTCCTCGTGGAGTCAAGCGAGTTTTGTGGCTTCTTCGATGATAATTAATCTTGGACCTCGATAACATTCTCTTCATTGGTGATTTGCTCCTTCAGTTTGAACTACTCCATATGAGCATTTAAAGTTGATCCTTAATCATAAGAAACGCTTTTTTGATGAGCTCAGTTTGCTTTCGTCGGCAACTTATCAATTGCAGCCTTCCCCTTCATGGAAATATCTTTATTAAGCTTTAGTTGAGCTATCCATTCTCGCAGTCCTTGAGCATTCTATCATAATCATTCCTTTCTTCCTCAAAGGAAAGGATCTTCTGGTAGACAGCTCGGTTAACATCGAAAATAGCTCGACGATGGCACTCGAATCTGGCATCCAAGTCCTTGCGGACTATCTCGAGATTTCAAAGGGAAGCAGCTTTAGTTATGGGTTTTATGGTATGGTAAAACTTAACCCCGCATAGGAATATATATGGGTGAGTAGATTGAAGCTAAGTTGGAGCCGGCGGAAGTGCGTACTTCTCCCAACGTCTAGAAAAAGTGGGAGCATCAGCGGTTGTTATGGCCTGGAAGGACTAGATTTCTTGCATTGCAGCAGTTTGATCTTCAGTGCGGGGTGAAGTAACGGATGATGTAGTCTCGCGTCGATCGTGGGAGTCCTTGTGGCGCTTATGTGTATCATCAGGGGTATAACCTTCACCGTCCCTTCTTCTCTTCTCTCCTTTCTATCGATCCTTCTCCACCCAACGGGCTCCATCCTCAATCTCTCTATCTTTCCATCTTCTTTGCTCTTCTTCGGTTTTATGGTAAGGGTGCCGAGCCGAGTCTGGAGTTTAATCTTTATAAGAGCTGGAATGTTGTAGTTGGCTGAATAGTCCACGATCCATGGAAC
Organism: Allium cepa; assembly: GCA_030765085.1. NCBI lineage: Eukaryota > Viridiplantae > Streptophyta > Magnoliopsida > Asparagales > Amaryllidaceae > Allium > Allium cepa. The sequence continues at coordinate 456,534,837 of CM060942.1, forward strand.
TTAAAACTACGAAATGAGTGAAATTAACATTAATACTTTAAAACTTTACTCGATGCAGAATGTATGTCCATGATCCTAAAGTGTAGTGTGTGGTACCAAAGACCCCATATATACTCTCTCGACCATATTGGCATCGTTTAAAAGTCGGAGTCTCCATAGCTTTGCTAATGAGAACACTCGAAGATTGGAACCAATCTCGCCTATCATCTAACTAATTGTGAACTCCCTAATCCACTTAAGTTAATAGAGACGTCTCTTAGAAGGTGTGAATGTGTCATATCTCCCACCGAATTTTCTGTAACATGACCTCTAATTGATTGAGAAGTCTCAATGATTAGTTGTTCTGGAGGAGGAGAAATAGGAATGTCAAGACTTCATGCTTTGGTGGTTAGTTGATCTAGAGAAGGTAAGTTGGGAGGATCGAGCCTCATCTCTGGTGATTCTTCGCTAGATTCATCCCTATCCTCAATGGCGTGAAAATCACATTCGTCTCATTATAGGAAGCCTCTTCTCCCTTTTTAGCGTCACTGGTTGTTTTCCATCTCTCCTCTGGATCGGGTCATCTTCCTCTAGGATCAGGGGTATCCTACCTATTTCATCCATATCCCCCGGTATATCTTCTTTAGTATGCAAATTGACATCAACTTCAGGAACTTCTATAGGTTGTACTTCACTTGATGGACCGGTTGCATCCCCCAAGCATTCTCATCGGAGCTATGAGTGCGGGATGTGGAACGAGTGTTAATCTTAGAGTTTCTTGGTGTTGGAGACTCAATATCAGCAGATCTCCCAGGGAAAAGTAACCCATATTCCCACAAGTTGTCATTTGTCAAAATGAATTTGATGGTCCGCTAGCTCTCTGCCATAGCCTAAACTCATTAGGTGTTTTCTAATGCTCTTCCCTACGGTCATGTCATGTATCCACGAGACTGCAAAGGGACATATACTTAGTTAGCAACTTAGAAATCCTGGCATGGGATAAACAAAAGGTAAAAATCTTACTCCCAGTAAGCCACAAGTGATTAAATCCATCTAGGCAATATACGAAGAAATATTTGTTCTTGAAATATAGAAATTTATTATGTAATCCCTTGATGACTTTAGAACCTCCCCAAGCCTCTATAATCATGTAGGACGGGCAATCATAACTCACTGAATGTTGAAGGTCTCTCTAATATATCCACGAAAAGAACATACAGTGAGCTTAGTAATGCATATCCATTTGGATGGACTTGGAAAGTATTTGTAAGAAACGACGTAGGAACGAATTAAACAATGGAAAGGTACTTCCAAGAAACATGTAGAGCTATGAAGCCATGTGGAGGATCCTGAGAAGGCTCATCTCTCATAGGTAAATAGACATCATCTTTAGGGATGTCGTGCCGAATGCAAATGTTTCAAAGCGACCTGGCCAACCAATTTGAAAGTACCTGCTTCGACGGGTCACTAATTATTCTTAACCCTAGAGGTGGTCGACGTATTACTAGACCAATTGGGATCAACTTGGATTCAAAACTCACTGGCTTGTTTTGCATAGCTAGAATGAAAGGCGAAGCCTGAGTTGTAGACGATCCATCTTCTAAAGAAGTGAAACTTCCCTCGGCACACTTAAAACAGGGAGACCAATGAACCATTTTGAATATAGAAACTCAATGTTCAACATGGCGAGGTATGCTTTATTTATACTAGGATTCCATGCGATTAACGCTTAGAATCCAAAGAAAGTTGATGTGTGTTGACCGATCAAATTCTAAGTACAGGCCGAGGTAAATGTGTTGTGCTATATACGCAAAGTGAGTCCAGTGTCCTATGTATGACAAAGGAAGCCTCCTTTGTAGATGGCTCCCTCGCACTTGAGAAGCAGTCCGCGTTATATTTTGAGATTTTCTTTTGGTACTTACCCATATCATTCAAAAATGGATAATGGATCCATTGTTTAGAGCGACGTGGAAAGCTTTCACTTCCAGGATCACTGGAAGTGTAAAAGTAGAAACGCAATGTGATGGAATCGTCAAATGCGTCTAAGTTCATGGTAAATCCTTGTATTTGAATCGATTTGATGATTGGGACCTAGTCAATTCCATGAAAAACGACATTTGAAGTAAAGAGTGCAACTTGTCTTGGAAATTCACGTGTATTCGACCAATGCAAACTCTTACCTCACCGTAATCCGATATGTCAAAAGATTAATCGTCTCTTTCCAAATTAGGACTAACCAACCTCCCATTTTCCATCATCATCCATGCCTAAGCACAATTTACTTATGCAAACCTTCAATTTGAGCTAAAAATCAAATAATGACCTAGAATTTCACCCTAATTTGGCCAGAATGCTTAGGGTGGCGTTTTGGTAGCCGCGGGTAGTCTAGGTGGTAGCAAATGAATAGAATAATAGTGAAAAAAGGAGGTCAAGGTAGCGACATTGTTGAATTAAGGTCAAAGATCAGATCGACAGTAGCAAGAGTATGCTAAAGCAAGGAAACTTGGTGGCAACAACAAATGAAGAGTAGACGCGTTCCAAATCACCTAAGTAGGATTTTCTTTACAAATAAATTCCACTTAGTCTATAACTCGGTACCGAGTTACAGGGATAACTCGGTACCAAACTGGAACCAAAACGAATGGTTAACGAGAAACAATAAGGTAAAAGCAATGTCTCAATGTGGCATTTGAATTAATAAATGGAATTTGCAAAGTACTAGTTCGAGTCTTATACCAATCTAGAGCACACTTTATTTTCAATGAAAGCATACTTTGGGGCCAATTGTTAATTGGGTTTTTTACCAAGTAGAAGTCAACGGGATTTAAATCGTCAAAACATAGACAAAAAACCTTGAAACTTGACAAGCATGCTCAAATGGAGAAAGGAAATAGCTCGGGAAAAATGGACCAGAAGTATGCTATAGGCATAACTCGACACCGAGTTATCCCTATAACTAGGTGCCAAGTTATGATGCTTCACCGTTGTAGTCTCAAACTACATACAAGTTATTCTCTAGCCCTCATACGCATGCCTAAGTAATTTCATAAAATTTCGAATGATCTATCTCAAGAATTGAAAAGTTAGTTCTTGAAAACTACAGAACAAAACAAGTTATGAAAATTCAAAATAGAACAAGTTATGAAGGGACGATCAACAAAACAAGTCGACAATCTACGAAAACACAAGGGACGTCCCAAAATGAAGTAAGGAGCATGATGAGAAAGAAACCCATGAGTTTACCCTTAAAGGGATAATTCGGTACCGAGTTATACTCTTAGCTCATGGGTCCTTAAACTTTTTCACACTACTCTAGATCGATATCTGAACCTCATTGCAAATAGGCTTCTGACCCAATATGACCGCTACCTTATAAATACAAACCATAGAGCAATCAAAAAAGGATCTACTTTCCACCGTCACTATGCGGAAGCTCTGCCTCTGCAACTCTTTCCTCTACATAATAGTCACTAAGGTAGCTACTCTAGGAAATTCTAGGATTTAGAATTTGTCTAACCCTGTACTAATAACTCGTTCTCTCTCAAAGCTCTTGTAATCTCTAACAAATAACATCAAACCTATATGCAACAAAGCTATAAGTGGATGTATGGAAAAGATTATTGAACCGCTATAAAATCTTGCATCTCCCTTTCCTATTTATGTTATTTTCCGTTTATTTCTATTATTATCTGCTAGATCTTGGTCTTATAGGTTCTCTAAAATCTATTCTTAGGTATTGATCCATTTTTGGTGTTAAAAATCACAAATATATTGAATTTCATTATCTGTCTTGCAGCTAATGTATTTAATTTGTTGTACATTTCAATCAACCTTTTGTTCCACATAAATCTACATTAAAATTATCAGTGTCGCGAAATTATTAATAAAGGTTATATGTCAAAATTATGTACAAAGGCTTGTGAATTGATTTTTGCAAGACAACGCGTTTCTAATTTGTGATTCCAGGATAGATTACACAAATAAGTTAAATTAGGAGGCACCATTGTAATGCCCTAACTTTATACTTATACTGCTCAAGAATATTTCAGGTAATATTCTTGAGTAATACAAAGAATAAGGATGGTTAGGAGCGACCAATCAAGTTTATTCATTAGGGCTAACACCCATGTTTTACCTTTAAATTTGAAGCAAACTTTTTTACGTGACCAGTCTCGGAATAAAGTAATACACACGTTGGCTAACATAAATCAGAACAATATTATATAATATAGAACACAAAATCACAAATCACAGTAGAATTATAATATAGATCAAATATTTTACATAAAGTGAATCTATAAAAGAGAAGAATAGACTCATTTATATATCCACACACTAAATAGTTAGACAAGTACACAATATACATCACGAACGACTATCTCTGATAGAGGAGTCAAACAAGTTATATATACAAGATTATAACAAAATGATACATGTATTATATCTTTCTCCAAAGCTATCACAATATCTAAGTTCATCAACTTTCTTTACCTGTCAAGTTTCGGTCTCACCCGAATATATAACCGTGAAATATATTTTTTACACTACGATTGGTGGAAAACCACCAATCAAATAGTTGTTTGGTCGGTTTCACTAGCTTAAAGAGTGGTGTATTTAGCACTGCTCTAAAATTAAGGCACGATAAATATGAAACATTACGTTTTTAAAGACAAAATTATCCCATGACTAAATTACCCTTTTTTTATCTATCGTAAATCAAGCTTTTTCCTTGAATTGAAATAAATGCCAATCCTTTAGAGGTTAATTCTATTTGAATCTATTATTTTGCTAAGTAGCCCCCTAAAGTCTTGAAAATCCTATAAACCATCCAATTTGCCGAGTGAACCCAAATTTTGTTAAACTTCTTCCCTTTATACCCTCATCTCCTTTTCATACGCATCTTATTGTTAAATCAAAACCCTAAAAATATCTCGCATCGTCCCTAAGTCACATAAGCAAGGTCGCCATCGTTGAACATTGGTAGCCATTGTCCATATGTCGCAGAAGCCATTTCGAAGCTCGATTGCTACTGCACTTACCACAAAGCTTGGTCACCAATGCACTAACCACAAAGCTCCGTCGTAACCTTCTAAACATAAAAGTATAAGTAATAACCTATCTCGAAGCTTAACCGCTAAATTTTTTCCATGTTCAAACACTGCATGGTAAAAATAAGAACGACGCTGAAGTTTACGTGATCCTTATTTTTTCCATGTAGTATTCAACGTGGTAAAAAGAACCACACAGCATTACCATGTGCCGCTCGATGGAATCCATCTTTAGAGAGTGATGTATTAGCCACTGATCTACGTATATTTCTTGATAATATTCTGATTGATCAGGTAATTATCTTCATTTCAATCCAGTAGTAGCAATTTATTATAGTTCTATGACATTATTAACCATTCTCTTGTCATTTCTTTATAGGTTATATTTGATCTGTACATCTATGCATATGACTATCATCCATTTTATGATATTGCTTGGTGCAATGGTTACATTCTTTTCCTCCACATTGTGGAACCATATCATCCTAACAGAGTACCATGGTGGTTTTGTAGAGTTTAGAATTATAACGACCCTGACTCGACCTTCGAAAATCGGCACCGAATACGACACTCATATTCAAATGCCGCAGATCCAAACGTCAAATATGGTTCGCCGGAGCTTATAACACATTAAGTACAACACAGCGGAAGAAACAGAATATATCAATATACAACATTTGATACAATATCTGATACCACAGAATGATATAATGAATATACATCAGAGATATGATACAAGACAAAAGCAGCGGAAAGAAAAAAAACAACACTAACAGCGGAACAAAAATCTCCAATATAGTCTTCAAGAAAGAACTACATCTTCAAAACACCAATCCAGCAATAGCTCGAACTCCCAATCACGATGCATAAAGATAAGCAAGTCTCGTCCGCAAAGGATTGCCAAATCCTAGGATGAAAGCTATCGAATCTACACCTACTATTGATTATCTGAAAACCCCAACTCTAGACTGCCCGTGTGGGAAAATAATGGGCACCCAGAGTTTAGGAAAGGAACAATAAACTCCAGGTCAGTCATGGGACTGGTATGAGCAAACAAAAATATTTGGTCTTTAAAACAAACAAAAGAATTTGAATTTGAAATTCGCAATGCTTTTTGGAAAATGAAACTACCATAAGGCCTCCCGCCACACACACAATGCAAACGCAGAATTGGAGGAGATTTCTCCTTATGATAGCCAAATATGCTTGATACTAGAAATTTCTTTGATATTATTATATTAAGTGCAAAGTGCAGAAAAACATTTCGAAAGTATAATATAAATCCTAGCCAGCATAGACATTCCGAACTATGCCTACTATAGCTACCATCTAAACAGTGGTGACCACCATAAGTAGATGACAGGTAATACAACTAAAACCGTACAAGGCGCGTATTGAACAATGGATTTCCAACAAATGGTCAGGCTAAGGAACTTCCTACTGCCACATGGGATCGCCTCTGGAGGGACGTCCCGAGAACCTAACCGGATCTCTGCCAACACAAGGCCGGGTTACCTCTGTAACTAGGTAACTACTACTCGAGCATGCAATCCCCCGGTCCTTTGGGACCTTTATCCGAGGTACCTCTAATCCAACAACCACAAAGCAATCACAAAGTAATAGATCTGCAGTATCCACATGAATAAGCATCTGGGCTCCGTACCATGATACCACCCTTTACCAGAAGGGAATGACACACCCTAAAGGGCACGACCCTCATAACCTTGCCGCATCTTTCCTGTTTCGACCATTTCCGGGGTGTGAGGTCCTGATCCAGTCTCGCCCACAAAGCTACGCTTTATACAAAAGCCATGCTTTGATCACAAATGATCATCAACACGCAGCAGCACTTAGCATGCCACACTACCAAATTGGGAATATATCACTGATAAATATCAACTACATAACCTCTGAGCTCATACGTCTCAGAGAAGGGTGTTAAGCTAAGAGAATAAATTCCCCGCCACCAAGCAGAGATGTATTTGATAGAGATCAGTTTAATATCTCAAAGTGTAATGTCGGGACATACAACCTTACAAGTCTGTCTCGGGTTCGAACAGAACCGAAGGTACTTCCGAAGAAGCCCTTGCCAATCCGGGTATCCACAATCCCGATCGGACTTCCCATCACTTGGGGAATCTCTATACCATAGCTACTCGGTGCAGAGACAATCGATAGGTTATCCTAACGTTCTTGAAGACACCCGGTCTTCAAATGCAATCCATAACGACGTATCACTATTCGAAATGGGTTATATGACACAAGGTCCTCTCCCGGCTAAACCGAATAGCGAGCGCGATATTTAAAAATATATTGATATGGGATTTCAGTTAAGTCACAACTTATAAAACCCAAAACCTTCTTTTAAATGGTTAAACAAATTACCATTCTAAATCTTTAAACAAAAAGATTTATTCCACAAAGTTCACTCAGTTTCACGAAGATCTATTTATAGATTTCCAAAACAATTTCCATTTTAATTGGATTAACTCATTAAATCTTTAAATCAAGGATTTAATTTATAGCTTTCAAACTCGTTTCCAAAGATTTATTCATAACTTGGAAGATTATTTTCATTTCAAACTTGAATTCCTTTTAACACAAATTGGAAGTTCATTTCTTATGTGAAAGCTTTTATTATTTGAAAACAATATGGTTTTCGTTTTGGAAAAGTCCGATTTCATTTATACAAGTTAAATCTTTGGGTTAAATTTAAAGTCCCAAAACAACACTTTTAAAATGGTTTAAAAACCCATATAAACATATTTATAAGTTGAATAACCTTTTTGAACCATAGTTCCAAATAATAGAATTTGATTCCAAATATTGAATTCAAATTTAAATCAAATTATTTACATTTCAAAACTCAATTAAGTTATTTAAAATAACTTTTATTTTAAAAATTCATTTACAAAAGCTTCAATTCTAATTCCACAACTAATTTGGATTCAAAAATTCAATCTTTAAAACTATTTCGAAATCTGTGACTTAACCCATTTCCACGTGAAATCCATATTTGTGTGTGTATAAGTGTGGTCCAGGGGTTTTACACAATAAAAGTGCCACATCATCAATCATCACAGATACAAGAAGAACAATATATTTAATAAGCGGTATAAACTATAACGCTTATATTCGATAAGCGGTACTAACCAATTGTAACGCTTATCTTTCATTCAGAGATCACAGGTATATATCACAGATAATAAATCACGGTAAACATAGATCAAATCAAAACAGAGCATCACAATCAGGGATATCAAACAATTCAATCATTCAATAGAATCCAAACATCCATAAGTAAGATTAGTTAATTGTCTGATTAATTCAAATCAGATTTAATTACCTATGAATTACTAATCCTGGTTAATTAATATTAATAATTTACAAATCATTTTGATTAAATGCTCTTTAATCAGTTATCTAATTAACCTTTACTAATGAATTAATTACCTTTAATTATAATTCATCAACTTTTAATTATTAAAGAATTTACCTTTAATTATTTAATTAACCATTTAATTAATTAGCTTTAATTAATTAATTTAACCCTTGATTAATCAATTAACTATCATTCTTCATTAATTAATTTAACTTTAAATAAATTAATTATCCTTAATTTAATTACCTGAATAAAACCATTTGATTTATTATCATTTAATTAATTATCCTTTAATAATAATTATTGATTATCCCTAATCACATAATTTAATTATCACTTGGTTTATTAACTTTGATCAATAATTAATTACTTTAAATTAAGTAATTATCCCTTAGTAATCAATTAATTACCTAAATTAATTTATCCTTAAATGTTGATTAATCAACTCTTAATTACTTTTATAAATTAATTATTTCTTAATTTAAATTACCTTAATTACATTGATTAATTATCCTTAATTACTTAATTAATTTATTAATTATGTTTAATAACAAATCATTCCTTAAATACTTTCATTAATTGATCTCTAAGTCGTTATTTAATTAACCCAAATCATGTAATAATTTTACCTTAATTCTTAATGGATTAATAAAATTTAACAAATCACTTTGATTAAACAAATAACCTTTGATTTAATTATATTGATAATTAATCACCTATCCCCATAATTAATTATTAGATCCTATTTGAAAGCATGAAAAATAAAGTACACAATACATATATTATTTTAAAAAAAACAAATCAATTTTTAATGTTTAACTTCAAAAAAAATAATTTTTTTTTTTGAGGCTTTGTTAAAAACTCAGTAAATTTTCATTTTGACTTCCAAAATATGATTAATAACTTTGAAAACTCTATTTAATTCAACATTAGTTCATCCTCTTATGTTTGTCAAAACTTGTTTTAACATTTAAATAGCTTAAACTTTGTTAAATAATCAACTAAAATAGCATTAAAACAAAACTTGCTGTATATTCACTTCCCCAGCCACACGTTCATCTACCCGAGTAAAACACACAAAAAAATCCCAAGCCATAATCGAATCACTCGGGCTCGACTCCGGGAAACTCGCGTTCTCCTTCTCCTCTTCCTTTTACATTTTAAAATTTGAACAACACGGTAAAACTCGAGTTAATTGCCTAAATTCCTCGTACTCGAATCCGAGTCCCATCGTCTCTTTCTCGAGTTAAGCTTCGAGTCAATGTCTTCCCCTCAAAACCCAACATGCTGACACGAATGCGTCACCGTGCACGTGTCCAGGTACTCCGACCCTCCTTGACCAATGTCGCGACCAACCCCGAGTCACCTTTGACCTCGAGTTCGAACTCCCCAACCCAGTTCCAACAATTTCGTCCGGTATCGAAATTTAAGTTCTTGATCAACTTCTAACTCAAAACCCATCACACGAATTTGCCTCGCACCACCGATCTCGGCCACCGGAAGGTTCAACTATTTATCCCAAACTTCGCCATGAAGCAAAGCATCGATCGCACCGAATTCGGCCTCGTCCGATCTCCCCTTGGCGTCGCCATCACCCCGAGAACAACTGCTATCAAAACTGACGCTTAAACCCTATACTACCACAGTCCGGCCAACACGACACTCCAGAAAATTCTAGGCTATTTTTCCTAAGTTCACCAATACTCCAGCTTGCTTCACCGAGAACCACGACCTACAGTACGCCATGGATCACCAAAAAACAAGAAATACATCTTTCCAGTTCAACTTGAGATTTCCCAAAAACTACTAACTTAAAAATCTTAATTTTTTATCAAAATTCATCAACTTACAGCACGAATCACGCCCTATAACTGAAACTAGGAATTTCGACACTTGAATTTCTAATAAAATAGGTGTTTATTACTGTAATGCTCAAATTTTAAAATACTTATTACATGAATATGTTTGCAATACTTTTTAAAATTAGCATTACACTGTTATGATCAACTTTCATTTGGAAATCATCATCTAAATTTATTTAAAATCTGAGATATAAAATTTTTTCCTCTTGAGTTTGGTTATCCTGTTACTAACAGACCCCTATCAAAAGCATGCACATCCATTTTATACATATACACCCCTATTCACATGCATACCAAAGATTTTCACAGTATATATGTCAAGCATTCATCACAACCTATAAATAAAAGGACAGTTTGCTCACAGTTTATTTTTATTTTATTTTTGAAACTATAGAATGTAACAGAGGTGGATATCTACATATGCTCAGGCATGAATCAATTAACCTACCACACAAATTCATTAATGATAGCTTGGATGATTTTGTCACAAACAAGAAAGAACAGGGTGGAGAAATTTGCTCACCTGGAATTTAATGTTTGAAGGAAGAGAAGAACAGAGGCATCCATTCTTGTGAGAAACTGGAAACTGTTTGTTTTTCTTTTTCTCTTTTCTTTGTCTTTAAACTTTGATTTTTTTTGTTCCCTGCAACTGTTTAGTATAATTGTTTAAATCTTTGTTTTACTTACTGATTACTAACATCAAATTCAATTTTTTTTTAAAAGGAAATTTACTTGCCTTTGCTTTCAGATTGAAAACCTTTGCATTCTATTCTTTTGAACATATCTTATTTTAAATCTGGAATTTTTCTTGTTGTCTTCATTGCTCTCTTGAAATAGATGAAGAAAGATAGAAACTGGAATTAAAACAGAGAAGCAAAATACTTTGCTTTGATTGCCTCAGGAATTTCAGAGTGCATGCAGGCAGATTGAAGAATTGTAGGCTAAAGATTTGAAAGATGAGCTTGCATGCTGATTTTCCAGAATTCAGTTTTGTTTTGATCCTTCTGTTTGATTTTGATGCTACTCCAAAAACAGATTGAAGCTTTAAATTTTGCTTCAGGTTGTTGTTTGAACTTTGTTGAAGCTTTTGCATTCTTGAATTTTTTTAACTGCAATTTTATTTTCAGGTTTGAGAAATGTAAACATGAGTATAGCCTGGTTTTGAAACTTGTGAAGCCAAATCTTTTTGTTTACTGTTTGTTTAGATTTTGCTGAAATGTTATATGATGGCATATGGGAAGATGTAAAGACTTCTTGTAATTTTGAATCTCATTATTTTAAAAAAAAAATGATGACATTTGTATATGTATACATGTAAGATCTTAAAGTATGTTTGCATTTGTTTACTCCATCCCCTTATGTATATATTTATCATTTGCAATTTTACAAGACAAAGGATTCTTTCTATTTTATAAATTTTTATATCATATTTATTTTATAAATAAACATAACTTTTATTCATTGGTATATACATGTACACATATGCCTTCATTTCAAAATTGTTTACATTTTCCTTCATGTTTACATTTATATTTACACAAGAAAATTTTATTCCAATTATATTCTTACATTTAATTTTTTTGTTCAACATATTTATATACTTATATATTTTTACAATTTCCATTCATACATTTTTTTTTCTTGTACAACTTTTAAAAGAAAAGAAGGGTTTAAAAATTTAAATTTCATACTAACAATAATCATATTTATTTATATAAGAGAATTAAATATTTAAAAATAATCTTTTGAAATTTTATTACATCTCCCACATATATTTAATATTTTAGAAACAAACTATCATTAGCCTTTTTATAAATCTCAAGCTTTTAATTTCTATTTTATTTTTAATACATTTTATTATGAAATTCAATATTTATTTGTTTTATAAATATTTATTCTTACATTTTAAATCAAATTTCTATTTATAATCAAAAATTATTCATTTATTCTAGAAATCTCTAACTAATGCACAATTTATTCTCAAAAATAAATTTAGTTGCCAAATTGAACTTGATAAATTCTCAGGAATGTTACAGATTCCCCCCTTAAAAAAAAATTCATCCTCGAAATTTGCTAGGAAGACGAGAAAGAATAGATGATAGATAAAGAAACGATTGATCAAATCAGATCGAAATATTTATTCTGCGTTCGGTTTACCTAATCAGAATATCAACAATATGAGAACAAACTCATATAATAATCACACAAGATATTCAGGTCCACCAGTCTACGAATATGCAAGGGCATTGATTAGTTCGAAGGGATAACTAATCGTTCGTAGAATATATCGGATCCCAGAGAACAAATAGATGGATTCAATCTTTTACGATTTCTCAAATGTTAGATATGGATTCCAAATTCAAGTCGAAATATCCCAAAGTATATATGACTTGTTCCTCTTCGGACTTGAGTTTACACAAGAAATTACAATAGAATTTCAAATTTGGTTTTAATCGATATCGTTTTATTGATACAATCCAAATGTAGCCTTATATTTGTTAACCAATTTTACTTAATTTAAATTTCCAATTTATTTCAAATTCAAATTCATTAAAGTTTAGGTCGAAAAACTAATAAGAAGCCGATGAAGATACGAAGTAAGAATTCTCTACGACGATACGTAGGGCCACCATCGCATCGAAACTTCTTCTGGAGCTGTCACGAAGCAATCAAAAGAATTGGGAATCGAATCAAAGAAGATTGATAGATAAAAGTTATTTCCGCTATTGCAGGGTATTGACCGTTTGTACTGGTATTTCCCCGTCCCCTATCTCGTCCTCTTCTCGCACTCATACTTACTATCAGTGGATAGTGAGAGAAATTACTGAGGCATTCGAACGGATATCTTAGGGATATACTCATTCTAGGGTATATTTCACCCTATCTCTAATGAGTCACTTAATGTGTTATACTCCTGAGCTAAAGTTTTACCTTAGCTCAGATACCAATTATAACGACCCTGACTCGACCTTCGAAAATCGGCACCGAATACGACACTCATATTCAAATGCCGCAGATCCAAACGTCAAATCAGGTTCGCCGGAGCTTATAACACATTAAGTACAACACAGCGGAAGAAACAAAATATATCAATATACAACATTTGATACAATATCTGATACCACAGAATGATATAATGAATATACATCAGAGATATGTTACAAGACAAAAGCAGCGGAAAGAAAAAAAACAACACTAACAGTGGAACAAAAATCTCCAATATAGTCTTCAAGAAAGAACTCCATCTTCAAAACACCAATCCAGCAATAGCTCGAACTCCCAATCACGATGCATAAAGATAAGCAAGTCTCGTCCGCAAAGGATTGCCAAATCCTAGGCTGAAAGCTATCGAATCTACACCTACTATTGATTATCTGAAAACCCCAACTCTAGACTTCCCGTGTGGGAAAATAATGGGCACCCAGAGTTTAGGAAAGGAACAATAAACTCCAGGTCAGTCATGGGACTGGTATGAGCAAACAAAAATATTTGGTCTTTAAAACAAACAAAAGAATTTGAATTTGAAATTCGCAATGCTTTTTGGAAAATGAAACTACCATAAGGCCTCCCGCCACACACACAATGCAAACGCAGAATTGGAGGAGATTTCTCCTTATGATAGTCAAATATGCTTGATATGAGAAATTTCTTTGATATTATTATAGTAAGTGCAAAGTGCAGAAAATCATTTCGAAAGTATAATATAAATCCTAGCCAGCATAGACATTCCGAACTATGCCTACTATAGCTACCATCTAAACAGTGGTGACCACCATAAGTAGATGACAGGTAATACAACTAAAGCCGTACAAAGCGCGTATTGAAGAATGGATTTCCAACAAATGGTCAGGCTAAGGAACTTCCTACTGCAACATGGGATCGCCTCTGGCAGGACGTCCCGAGAACCTAACCGGATCTCTGCCAACACAAGGCCGGGTTACCTCTGTAACTAGGTAACTACTACTCGAGCATGCCATCCCCCGGTCCTTTGGGACCTTTATCCGAGGTACCTCTAATCCAACAACCACAAAGCAATCACAAAGTAATAGATCTGCAGTATCCACATGAGTAAGCATCTGGGCTCCGTACCATAATACCACCCTTTACCAGAAGGGAATGACATACCCTAAAGGGCGCGACCCTCATAACCTTGCCGCATCTTTCCTGTTTCGACCATTTCCGGGGTGTGAGGTCCTGATGCAGTCTCGTTCACAAAGCTACGCTTTATACAAAAGCCAAGCTTTGATCACAAATGATCAACAAATGATCATCAACACGCAGCAGCACTTAGCATGCCACACTACCAAATTGGGAATATATCACTGATAAATATCAACTACATAACCTCTGAGCTCATACGTCTCAGAGAAGGGTGTTAAGCTAAGAGAATTAATTCCCCGCCACCAAGCAGAAATGTATTTGATAGAGATCAGTTTAATATCTCAAAGTGTAATGTCGGACATACAACCATACAAGTCTGTCCCGGGTTCGAACAGAACCGAAGGTACTTCCGAAGAAGCCCTTGCCAATCCGGGTATCCACAATCCCGATCAGACTTCCCATCACTTGGGGAATCTCTATACCGTAGCTACTCGGTGCAAAGACAATCGATAGGTTATCCTAACGTTCTTGAAGACACCCGGTCTTCAACACCGGTCTTCAAATGCAATCCATAACGACGTATCACTATTTGAAATGGGTTATATGACACAAGGTCCTCTCCCGGCTAAACCGAACAGCGAGCGCGATATTTAAAAACATATGGATATGGGATTTTAGTTAAGTCACAACTTATAAAACCCAAAACCTTCTTTTAAATGGTTAAACAAATTACCATTCTAAATCTTTAAACAAAAAGATTTATTCCATAAAGTTCACTCAGTTTCACAAAGATCTATTTATAGATTTCCAAAACAATTTCCATTTTAATTGGATTAACTCATTAAATCTTTAAATCAAGGATTTAATTTATAGCTTTCAAACTCGTTTCCAAAGATTTATTCATAACTTGGAAGATTATTTTCATTTCAAACTTGAATTCCTTTTAACACAAATTGGAAGTTCATTTCTTATGTGAAAGCTTTTATTATTTGAAAACAATATGGTTTTCATTTTGGAAAAGTCCGATTTCATTTATACAAGTTAAATCTTTGGGTTAAATTTAAAGTCCCAAAACAACACTTTTAAAATGGTTTAAAAACCCATATAAACATATTTATAAGTTGAATAACCTTTTTGAACCATAGTTCCAAATCATAGAATCTGATTCCAAATATTGAATTCAAATTTAAATCAAATTATTTACATTTCAAAACTCAATTAAGTTATTTAAAATAACTTTTATTTTAAAAATTCATTTACAAAAGCTTCAATTCTAATTCCAAAACTAATTTGGATTCAAAAATTCAATCTTTAAAACTATTTCGAAATCTGTGGCTTAACCCATTTCCACGTGAAATCCATATTTGTGTGTGTATAAGTGTGGTCCAGGGGTTTTACACAATAAAAGTGCCACATCATCAATCAACACAGATACAAGAAGAACAATATATTTAATAAGCGGTATAAACTATAACGCTTATATTCGATAAGCGGTACTAACCAATTGTAACGCTTATCTTTCATTCAGAGATCACAGGTATATATCACAGATAATAAATCACGGTAAACATAGCTCAAATCAAAACAGAGCATCACAATCAGGGATATCAAACAATTCAATCATTCAATAGAATCCAAACATCCATAAGTAAAATTAGTTAATTGTCTGATTAATTCAAATCAGATTTAATTACCTATGAATTACTAATCCTGGTTAATTAATATTAATAATTTACAAATCATTTTGATTAAATGCTCTTTAACCAGTTATCTAATTAACCTTTAGTAATGAATTAATTAACCTTTAATTATAATTCATCAACTTTTAATTATTAAAGAATTTACCTTTAATTATTTAACTAACCATTTAATTAATTATCTTTAATTAACTAATTTAACCCTTGATTAATCAATTAATTATCATTCTTCATTAATTAATTTAACTTTAAATAAATTAATTATCCTTAATTTAATTACCTGAATTAATCAATATTTGATTTATTATCATTTAATTAATTATCCTTTAATAATAATTATCGATTATCCCTAATCACATAATTTAATTATCACTTGGTTTATTAACTTTGATCAATAATTAATTACTTTAAATTAAGTAATTATCCCTTAGTAATCAATTAATTACCTAAATTAATTTATCCTTAACTATTGATTAATCAACTCTTAATTACTTTTGTAAATTAATTATTTCTTAATTTAAATTACCTTAATTACATTGATTAATTATCCTTAATTACTTAATTAATTTATTAATTATGTTTAATAACAAATCATTCCTTAAATACTTTCATTAATTGATCTCTAAGTCGTTATTTAATTAACCCAAATCATGTAATAATTTTACCTTAATTCTTAATGGATTAATAAAATTTAACAAATCACTTTGATTAAACAAATAACTTTTGATTTAATTATATTGATAATTAATCACCTATCCCCATAATTAATTATTAGATCCTATTTGAAAGCATGAAAAATAAAGTACATAATACATATATTATTTTAAAAAAAACAAATCAATTTTTAATGTTTAACTTCAAAAAAAATAATTATTTTTTGAGGCTTTGTTAAAAACTCAGTAAATTTTCATTTTGACTTCCAAAATATGATTAATAACTTTGAAAACTCTATTTAATTCAACATTAGTTCATCCTCTTATGTTTGCCAAAACTTGCTCTAACATTTAAATAGCTTAAACTTTGTTAAATAATCAACTAAAATAACATTAAAACAAAACTTGTTGTATATTCCTTCCCTAGCCACACGTTCATCTACCCGAGTAAAACACAAAAAAAAATCCCTAGCCATAATCGAATCACTCGGGCTCGACTCCGGGAAACTCGCGTTCTCCTTCTCCTCTTCCTTTTACATTTTAAAATTTGAACAACACGGTAAAACTCAAGTTAATTGCCTAAATTCCTCGTACTCGAATCCGAGTCCCATCGTCTCTTTCTCGATTTAAGCTTCGAGTCAACGTCTTCCCCTCAAAACCCAACATGCTGACACGAATGCGACACCGTGCACGTATCCAGGTACTCCGACCCTCCTTGACCAACGTCGCGACCAACCCCGAGTCACCTTTGACCCCGAGTTCGAACTGCCCAACCCAGTTCCAACAATTTCGTCCGGTATCGAAATTTAAGTTCTTCATCAACTTCTAACTCAAAACCCATCACACGAATTTGCCTCGCACCACCGATCTCGGCCACCAGAAAGTTCAACTATTTATCCCAAACTTCGCCATGAAGCAAAGCATCGATCCCATCGAATTCGGCCTCGTCCGATCTCTCCTTGGCGTCGTCATCACCCCGAGAACAAATGCTATCAAAACTGACACTTAAACCCTATACTACCACAGTCCGGCCAACACGACACTCCAGAAAATTCTAGGCTATTTTTCCTAAGTTCACCAATACTCCAGCTTGCTTCACCGAGAACCACGACCTACAGTACGCCATGGATCACCAGAAAACGAGAAATACCTCTTCCCAGTTCAACTTGAGATTTCCCAAAAACTACTAACTTAAAAATCTTAATCTTGTTATCAAAATTCATCAACTTACAGCACGAATCACGCCCTATAACTAAAACTAGGAATTTCGACACTTGAATTTCTGATAAAATAGGTGTTTATTACTGTATGCTCAAATTTTAAAATACTTATTACATGAATATGTTTGCAATACATTTTAAAATTAGCATTACACTATTATGATCAACTTTCATTTGGAAATCATCATCTAAATTTGTTTAAAATCTGAGATATAAATTTTTTTCCTCTTGAGTTTGGTTATCCTGTTACTAACAGACCTCTATCAAAAGCATGCACATCCATTTTATAAATATACACCCCTATTCACATGCATACCAAAGATTTTCACAGTATATATGTCAAGCATTCATCACAACCTATAAATAAAAGGATAGTTTGCTCACAGTTTATTTTTATTTTATTTTTGAAACTGTAGAATGTAACAGAGGTGGATATCTACATATGCTCAGGCATGAATCAATTAACCTACCACACAAATTCATTAATGATAGCTTGGATGATTTTGTCACAAACAACAAAGAACAGGGTGGAGAAATTTGCTCACCTGGAATTTAATGTTTGAAGGCAGAGAAGAACAGAGGCATCCATTCTTATGAGAAACTGGAAACTGTTTGTTTTTCTTTTTCTCTTTTTCTTTGTCTTTAAACTTTGATTTTTTTTTGTTCCCTGCAACTGTTTAGTATAATTGTTTAAATCTTTGTTTTACTTACTGATTACTAACATCAAATTCAAATTTTTTTTAAAAGGAAATTTACTTGCCTTTGCTTTCAGATTGAAAACCTTTGCATTCTATTCTTTTGAACATATCTTATTTTAAATCTGGAATTTTTCTTGCTGTCTTCATTGCTCACTTGAAATTGATGAAGAAAGATAGAAACTGGAATTGAAATAGAGAAGCAAAATACTTTGCTTTGATTGCCTCAGGAATTTCAGAGTGCATGCAGGCAGATTGAAGAATTGTAGGCTAAAGATTTGAAAGATGAGCTTGCATGCTGATTTTCCAGAATTCAGTTTTTTTTTGATCCTTCTGTTTGATTTTGATGCTACTCCAAAAACAGATTGAAGCTTTAAATTTTGCTTCAGGTTGTTGTTTGAACTTTGTTGAAGCTTTTGCATTCCTGAATTTTTTAACTGCAATTTTATTTTCAGGTTTGAGAAATGTAGACATGAGTATAGCCTGGTTTTGAAACTTGTGAAGCCAAATCTTTTTGTTTACTGTTTGTTTAGATTTTGCTGAAATGTTATATGATGGCATATGGGAAGATGTAAAGACTTCCTGTAATTTTGAATCTCATTATTTAAAAAAAAAATGATGACATTTGTATATGTATACATGTAAGATCTTAAAGTATGTTTGCATTTGTTTACTCCATCCCCTTATGTATATATTTATCATTTGCAATTTTACAAGACAAAGGATTCTTTCTATTTTATAAATTTTTATATCATATTTATTTTGTAAATAAACATAACTTTTATTCATTGGTATATACATGTACACATATGCCTTCATTTCAAAATTGTTTACATTTTCCTTCATGTTTACATTTATATTTACACATGAAAATTTTATTCCAATTATATTCTTACATTTAATTTTTTTGTTCAACATATTTATATACTTATATATTTTTACAATTTTCATTCATACATTTTTTTTTATTCTTGTACAACTTTTAAAAGAAAAGAAGGGTTTAAAAATTTAAATTTCATACTAACAATAATCATATTTATTTATATAAGAGAATTAAATATTTAAAAATAATCTTTTGAAATTTTATTACATCTCCCACATATATTTAATATTTTAGAAACAAACTATCATTAGCCTTTTTATAAATCTCAAGCTTTTAATTTCTATTTTATTTTTAATACATTTTATTATGAAATTCAATATTTATTTGTTTTATAAAATATTTATTCTTACATTTTATATCAAATTTCTATTTATAATCAAAAATTATTCATTTATTCTAGAAATCTCTAACTAATGCACAATTTATTCTCAAAAATAAATTTAGTTGCCAAATTGAACTTGATAAATTCTCAGGAATGTTACAAGAACATTCTCATAGCTCCTATTCCTCCAGTTACAACAAATACTTGATGAGGAACAACTTCGACTACATACAATTGTGTGCACTATCAATTTTTATAAAATATCTAGGAGCATTGGTATCATCATGTAATTTTTGAAGGACATCTATCAATACCACACAATAAATCTTATTTGAGTTGCAAGGATGATTATATTGAGTGGTATAGAGATTGTAGTGTTTTAAGTGTTAAGAATCCGGCTAGGTTACCTGGCAATATCATGGTTGGAGCATTTCATTTTCATCCAACCTATGAACAATTTTATACAGTATGTTTGTTTTCGTATTTCATTGAATTTTTAATGATAATCATGGTAATATAAAGTTAAACTTTCCTTTTTGTTCTTTGTAGAATTTAAGTGATATGCATGGCTTTTTGGACGAATCAAACATTCAAGTTAATGTAGATGCAATTGTTAGAGTTGCTATTGGATGATACATCCATCAGCATAACTTTATGTATTTTATATTAAAAGAAGGTATCATTTATAGTATTGTGGTACATTATGTGGTATTGACAGTTTGTTAAGGCTTTTGGTACGATATGTTGTACTAGAAGATGTTTGCTTGTTTGTGAACTAGTTTTGAATGTAGTAAGTCAAGGCCAACACTAGATATAACACCATGCAAATTTTGAACTCGTTAATGTAAAAAACATATTTCGCTATAGTTGATCTTTATTCAAATGAAGCATATAATTCGTTTATGGATAACTCTAGCAATGAATGTATTTTAGCCCATGCATGCCCGAAATTGCATTGACACTTAACTAAGCTAATACCATTTTTATATGTTAAAGAAAAAAAAAATTATGTTACCTATTCGATGTATAATTCAAGAAATGCACATACTCATCGGTCCATAATTGAACAAAATGATCTTTATACAGATCTAGCCATTGCTCATGAACATATTTCAATAGCATGGTATAATGACCATACTTTTTATGCAACAAATTTGAATTTTCATTGTACACAACACAATTTTTAGAGTAAACTAGTTCATTTCAATCACCAATGAAAGATTTATTCTCTAAAACATCCATTTCTTTTATGTTCCTCATCCTTCCTATAAAAGCAATTATGTTAATTTTTATATAGCACTTAAATAATATATGTGCAGAATATGGGAAAACTAACCCGATGACATTACCCAATGCCAACTCTTTATCACTTATAAACACAATAGGCATTTCAACTTCATAGTCGATCACTGTGCGGTTAATGCCCCGCTATTACTCCGCTATATCCCATAGTGGATTTCCGTCACTACGATTTTCTCAAATAGCCTTAAATATAGTCTTTCTGCTTTGATCCCTACTATTTCCGTTGTATTCTGTTATTCCCGCTATATTTTGCTATTCCGCAGTACCTTCTTTTAGAAAAAGGATTGAAAAATATCATTTATACATTATACAAATTTTGAAATTAATTTTTTTATTTGAATTTTTAAACATATTTTCAGAAACAAAAATACTCCAGTATTCTATTAAATTTAATCATGTCAAATAATAGTTTGCGTTTATTTGCTATATGTTCACACATGTTTTTATTTAAAATTAAATATGTATTAATTGTAGTTAAACTGAATGTTAATTTTTCATTTAATTACCGTTTATATATTTTAAAAACATTAAGTATGAGTTTTATATGCTGTATTAGAATCATCCGCAATATTCCTACTATATCATCGCTGTATCCCGCTATGACTTTTTACACCTCCGCGGAGCGCTTTAACTGCACAGGTCGATCATAACAGACTTTAAACGTTCCAAAATCGAATTATTATTTTCCTCACTCTCTATAACTAATCAAGCAATGACAATACAAAATATGGGACCCATGGAGGTTACACAGACTAACTTCAATAATGTCATTTACACCTATTCGTTTTGTATGTACAATCTAATATGATAACTAGAGGAAATTAGATAACTAGAGGGAATGTTCACAGAAAATCTAAACTAATAGGATGTGTCCAAAAAGTATCTTTGATAATATCACTGCCATCTAAAGACTTTCAGTGCCATTCAAAGTAGCCAAACTCTTTTAGTTTACTAAGCAAATATTGCACCTAAGACCGTCTAGCTCGTCCGATTGCATTATGAAATTTGTTACACCCGAATTCCTCATTCTATGTTAAAGTGGCCGAATAATTTGCAAAGCTGAGAGAGCTGCGCTCACAATAATAGTCAAGATAAAAAGGGAAGGAGTTGAAGCGATCCAATTAATACTGTGCAAAAAGTCAGGAATTGCAACGAGCTATAGAAAAACTGCGCTCAGCTATGTAATCGAAGCCTCATTTCTACTACCAAAACTGACTACCTAGTATTGTTGCTTCCTACAGCCGTAACACTTAATCCAATCAAAAAAGCCACGGTCAAAAAGGTAAGAATTCTTAATAGAATGAAATACTGCGCTTACTACAACTTAGTGAACCTTAACAAATGCTCCCTTAGCTAACACCATCTAGTTGGGATCTACACTGCACTCATCGGGGTTACTTAAGCAGCATCACACAGAGTCAAACGTGTTCCGAGGACAGTACACAGGGCCACTCAAGCAATGTTCCAAGGCCGATCCACGCTTGTAGGTAAACTGCAAAAAATGCTAGTCTCCATTGTCAGTAGCTTACGCAGCCCAGTGCTCAAAGTAGTACAACACTGGCTCACATACATCAACTATCTTCACAAATAATGACCAAAATACTCCCACCAAGCAATTCAACTTGATTGCAACTTCATCATGGTGGTATCATACGAGTTCATTGCACTAAAGGCATAATTCAAGCCTTGAAAACGTCACCACTCACACTTCAAATGCATATATATAGGGCCCCGTCAAATTTGAAATCTCTTACCTCAAATTCAAATATTTTAGCTTTAAATTCAAATCTCGCGCCAAAAGCCTTAGATCCGCTTAAATTTGAATATCTCTATAAAAGTACTTTGGCAATCTTTGCACGTCGTATGTGCAACACAAATGAATGACACATGGCAAGATACAACGTTGGAAATCAAACAATGGAAAAAAGGATGTGGCAATATGTGTCTATCATTATAATATAAATAGGAAAAATATTATACCAAAAAGGGGATCTATTTTTTTTGATATTTTTAGGTTTCAAAAAGAGAAATCATTAAAAGGTCTGTCATTGAAATATGAACCAAGGAATAGTAAAAAGAAAGCGACTTCCCCCATGGACATATGATTCTTTAATATCCGAACCACATAAATTCCTAATGTCTTTACATTTCTTCATTTTTCTGTTTTTACTTAGATTTCAATGTTAAGTTTTATTCCTTATCTATAGATCGAATTACATACTAGTTAAGATTGACATTTTAACAGATAGTTAACTACGTAAGCATCCAACGACATAATTACTACTTGAAGGAAAATTTAATATTACATAGGTTTGTCAATTTTAAATCAACGAAGTAATCAGTACCTTGATTACTTCATAAAAAAGTTGTATGTGTTGCGGGACGAAAATTCTCACCAATAAGCTTGAATTACTTTTGATGGTAGTATAATTTGAAGGATCGTTTCTTTTTAATGTGAAAATTTTCCTTAGCTTTAACAATATTTTTGTGCATTTCAATCACTTTTAATCTCTTCTTCATTTAATATTTCAGTCAAAGAATAATCTTCATTATGCTTCAACTCCGAATGATTATGGTAACCATCATTAAATGCCAATTGTCCAAAGAAAGAACTTTTATAACTTTAAGACTAAATAGTCACATTTTAGTACCCGTAAAACTATCATATGTTGTAACTTCGTTAGTATAATTCAACAATATTTCATTACTATCATCTTCTTCGCTCTATAAGCTATAACAATCAAAACAAATGGAAGTGAAATTATACTAATAAACAAACAAGGTTACATTGTACAACATAGTAAGTGAGCATGATTTTATATAATAATGCTTGGAAGCTATCCGTGATGATCATAAAAACCACATACACTAATTGCATGGTAAATCACAAAAACACGCATTTTCCTTGTGTGATCTTATAAAGTATACGCACTGCCTTTGCGTGGTTGTAGCACAATGCCACACAATGCTTCCATGAGATTGTGTTATCAATCTCACCATATGGCTTCTAAGAACTACAAATTTTAAAAACTATAATTTTGTATAGAACATTGAAAATTGTTATGTTTACCGCCTCACAATCCCGTTGATTTGCAATATCACTTTCCAGATCAATTGCTAGAATTGAAATATTCTAAATTTAGATTAATTTATGAAGTTAGGTGTAACGACCCAGAATTTCTGTCATTTGAAATTTAGATATTTAATTGATTTTAAATATCAACAAGTAAAATTTGTAAGTCGAATAATTATTTTTCGAATATTCAGATTTAATTGGATAATTAAATCGACAATTTAATATTTGAAAATTGTGTAATAGTTGGAAATTGGGTGAAAATGATTTATAAAGTTATAATAAATCATATTGGAGTTAGAACAATGTTTGTGAACTTTTAAAATTGAATTAAAAGTTAATTTGTGGAAAATTGAATATTTTAATATTTAATCGACTAGTGAAAATAGTCATTTTTCAAACAGTCTCGCATTTCGACGAAACCAGTTTCATCGGATCCGTAATATTATATTATTGTAAGATTTCAAATTTTGTGTCAGTCAGATTTACTGTTTGTCCGGGGCAAGCCAAAACGCATAGAAATTGGTTTAATCGATTTAATTTAAAATTGATCGTTTATTGCTGTAACTCGCACCGATGATCGAATTAGCCTCCGAAACCTATTCCATTGTATTCGAAATGCGGGGTAAACACTAGAAACGCCGGTCACCGCGCGAGATTTGGAGTTTGAATTTTGGAGTGAATAGTGTTTTTCGTGTATTTTCTATAAAAGGAACCCTTTAACCCCTCTTTTCAGAAACCCTAGCCAACAAGCTTCAACCGCCACAAACGATTTATATGGCCGAGAATTCTCCTTCTTCCTCCTCGATTTCCTTCTTAGCCATCAACAATTAGCTAAAATCTTCAACAGCAATGTTGTAGAGCTCCGCGAGCTCTACAAATCCAACGGGTGAGATCGTAAATGGAGCAGCGAATTGATGGCAATCGAAGCTTGAAGGTAACGTGTTCGCACACATTTTTCTAGGCAGGGGAGAGGCCGAGCTCGACAATATCGTGGCCGATGGTAGGAGTGGTGATGAGCTTCGAAGTGGCGTAGGTTGATCGATGTGAAGTGGTCTGTAATTGGTCGCGTGCGTTAAGGTTAGAGGCGGCGTATGGGTTCGTTTCTCGTATTGGAACGGACTGGAGGAGGAAGGAAGAAGTAGCGACGTGCGATCCAGATCTGGGTTTTGAAAATCAGCGGCGATGATTGAATCTGGGTTTGAAAATAAAAAAAAAATTGATTTGTAAATTAAATTGTATTATAAATTGTACGATGTTTAAAATTGCGTTACTTTTTCATACGAGTTCAAAAAATTACGAAACGAGTTGCGTTGGAACCGTTTTGATGAGCACTACGCAATGGAGCTGGTTTGGAGTCGTTTGGAGCTAGTGAT
Organism: Allium cepa; assembly: GCA_030765085.1. NCBI lineage: Eukaryota > Viridiplantae > Streptophyta > Magnoliopsida > Asparagales > Amaryllidaceae > Allium > Allium cepa. The sequence continues at coordinate 456,560,430 of CM060942.1, forward strand.
AATTTCAGGTAAAATTAAACGCACGTTTAATTTTATTCGAAATAAAACGCTAAAACTGTTATCGGAAACTCAAGGTGAGAACTTCTCACTCAATCGAATTGTTTCGATTTAAATTTTAAATAGTTAGATTTAAAATTGCTTGATTGTGTGATTGGATGATAATTATTATCTGTTGTATTGAAATAGACCCTATACGCCGTATATTAAGCGGATGTTATTTATTATGTTTTTAACCGCGATAATTCCAACTTGATATGGAATTGGTATAATTTATGTACTTGGATTGATTTTCCCACATTATATAGCGGATGAGACCCTATTGCGCCGCATAATAGTGGATAGTATTTTATAAATCCCATATACCGTGATTCCGTCTCGAAACGGAATTGGTATTGTGCTAACATCTTTGGATGCAGTGAAACGGGTTGGAGGGATCCACCTGGATTCCTCGAACATTTGAATTGGTTTCAATGTTGTGTGTTGATCTATTTACAATCTGCGTGATTACCTTTGTGATTGAAATCGTTAAAGGCTAAAATTTAGCCGAATATATTTTTGGTATCGTTAGATGCCGAAAATAAATAAAATTTGATTTTTGAAAATTTAAGTTGAGGATTCATAACAAAATTTAATTTTGAAATGGATTCATTTTAAATAAATAAACGTTGTAGTTTTATGTTATAAAAATTATGATTTTTGTGAAATATAAATGAAAGGTGATTTTTGAAATAAGTAGTTGATTAATTTATAAAATGGTTTAAATTGGAATTTTTGAATTATTATAAATAATTTATATTAAAGATTTATAAAATTAATATTTATAAAGTATAAATGGAATTATAAAACGAGTTTTTATAAGTACTAAAATGAAGCATAAATGGATTTCATAAGTGGATGAAATCTATAGATTTATAAATTGTGAAGTTATAAAATAAATAAATTTTTGTAAAATAAAAGATTTATAAGTAATTAACTTATAAATTGGATTTTGGCGTGTAAATGGGATATGGATAGAATTTGTTAATAAAGTGATTTTATAAGTTGAAGTTGTTATAAAGTATAAATGGAATTTATAAACGTTGTTTTATAAATCCAAAATCGACTTATTTTGATAAGTTTAATTATTATAGCTTATTAAAGGAGATATATCCATAATTTTGGGACAGTGGATAATCCTTTAAATAAAATATGTAGAAATTGAATTTGGTTAACGAAGTATACTCATGATTTTGGACGGTGAACAATATAGTAAAGAAATATTTTGGGAAAGTCATATTTTAAATAGAATTAAAACAATTCAAAAATGTTTTAAAAAGTATTAAGTATCGAAACCATAGATTTCAACATTCATTGTTGAAATAGACGTTTTCGAGAAATAGAAGGAAATGGTGGACTATAACACTGTTGTTATAGTAAATAATTTTCGAAAGGAAAAGTTTTGTATAGTATTGGGGTTTATATATCTATGTTAATTTCGAACCCCTTTACTAGTAATTTTGAGTTGTCGTAACGATGTTTTACACAACATTCGTTTTGACTCAAATAAATGTGTTTAAGAGGATGTTTTCCTTAAAGAATAAAATATATACTTAATTTGGATTTAAGTATATTGAATATTTTCCAAATGTTCAAAATAAATAGATTTGTGAATTACTTATTATTGAATAAGTATGGAAATGTTTTCCAATATGAAGTGAATGCTTTGAGATTATATCTTTTAGGGATAAATTGAAAATGAATATTAGAAATCGATTTGGAAATCGTATGTTCATAGATATTTTGGAAAGGTAAATTCACTATGGAATTTATAAAAGAAAGGGAAATTTGTTTAAAAATAAACATTGATTTATTTTGAAGTGTGAAAATAAATTTACGGATTTGGAACATAAGTTTAAAATAAATCGGTAAGGAATTTATTTGATTGATTTAAATGAACCATTTTAAATTGAAAATGGATAAATATTTGGAAGTGTTCCCGTTTAAGGAAATTGATTTGAAATTTGTTTTCAAAGATTGAAAAGTGGAAAATGATTTGAAATTTGTTTTCAAATGGTTGAAGTGTGGAAATTATATCTTGTAGAGATATTTTTGATAATAAATAATTTGGAAAATTATTTGAAATCGGGTTATGTTGTGAATATTGATTGATAGTTAAATAACCGACTATCAATATTGACCCTTAAATGGCTATTTGTTGTGAAATGGTTGAAATTGAATGCTACACTTATTTTTAAATTATTGCGCTCGTTATTCGGACTACCCATCCCGAATAGTGATACGACGTAATGGATAGCATTGAAGACCGATGGTGAAGACCGGGTATTTGTGAAAATGATAGGATGACCTATCGATTGTCTCTACACCATTAGCTACGGTATAGAGATTTCCTTTGTGATGGGAAATTCGATCGAGATTGTGAATACCCGGATTGCAAAGGCTTCTTTTGAAGTGCCTTCGGTTCAGTTCGAGCCCAGAACAGACTTGTATGGTTACGTGTCTAACATTACATGTTGAGATATAAAGCAGATTTCTTTCAAATACATCTCTGATGGTGGCAGAGAATTTATTCTCTTAGCTTAACACCCTTCTCTGAGATGTACGAGCTTAGAGGTTTTGTAGTTGAAGGTTATCAGCGATATATTCCCAATTTGGTAATGTGGCATGCTGAGTGTTGCTGTGTGATGATTATTTATTGATCATTTGTTGATCAAAGCGTGGCTTTGTGAAAATCATAGCTTTGTGGACGAGACTTCGTCAGACCTCACACCCCGGAAATGGTAAAAACAGGATTATGTGGCAAGGTTATGAGGGTCGCGCCCTTTAGGGTATGTCATTTCCTTCTGGAAAAGGGTGGTGTCAAGTATGGAGCCCTGATGCTTAACCTATGTGGTTGCTGCAATCTCATTTTTCTGTGTGGTTGTTACTTGGTGATAGAAGGCCCTCGGATAAAGGTCCTAAAGGACCGGGGAGTGGCATACTCGAGAAGTAGTTACCTAGTTACAAAGGTAACCCGACCTTGTGTTGGCGGAGATCCGGTTAGGTTCTCTGTACGTCCCGCCAGAGGCAAACCCATGCGGCAATAGGAAGTTCCTTAGCCTGACTATTTGTTAGAAACCCAAAGAAACAATACGAGTCTTGTACGGTTTTAGTTGTAGAACCTGCCATTTAATATGATAGCTATAGCAGGCGTAATATAATGGTGCCTATGCTGGCTAAGATTTATATTCTATTTTCGAAATGCTTTCATCACTATGCACTAATAATAATATCAAAGAAAAAAGATTTGTTTTGCATAGTAAACATCTTTGACTATCATAAGGAGAAATCTCCTCCAATTCTATGTTTGCATTGTGTATGTGCGGGGATGCCTTATGGTAGTTTCCTTTTCCAAAAGCATTGCGCATATTTTTTTCCACTTCCCTTATTGTTGTTGTTTTAAAATATAAATAACTGTTTTGAGTTATCACACTAGTCCCATGACTGACCTGGAGTTTATTGTTCTCTTCCTAAACTCTGGGTGCCCATAATTTTCCACACGGGCAGTCTAGAGTCAGGTTATCAGGTCATTTTGGAATTCAGGAGTGCTTTGGAGCTCAAGTGTCGAGCTGGATGGCGAGACGTGTTACTTGTATATGATATTATCTTTCCACTGTATAATTCACTTGTAAGGATATATTTGTATAGTTGTCCATGCTTGTTGTTGTGTTGTATATTGTTGTTGTACACTCTGATGATGATGTAATATAATAACTCATATAGTTCTTTGTTTTAAAGATTATTCATTTATCTATTATATGTTGTTCCGCTGCGACTTTGAGATTCTGTTATTGTTTCTGTTCTGTCTTCTTCTTCTTCTACCTTTTTCTTCTTCTTAAACCCTCATGGTTTGATTTTTCGGCATTCGATTGCTCGACAATTGATACAGTGGACATATTGATGTCGGTTTTCGAAAGTCGAAGAGTCTGGTCGTGACATTGTGATATCAGAGCATTTGGTTAAGTGATAACCATGGCTCTGTTGGGTGTTACTCATTATAGATAGAGTCAGTAGTACTCTAGGATGAGTTTGAGTGTAATAATAGCCATGAGCGCATATGTGTTAGTGAATATAAATTTTTTTGTATTGTGTTGACTTATCGGTTGATTGTTTATGAATTCTTGTTGGTGCGGGAAGTACAACCGTAATCGATAGGGGTTTCTAAACTCTTAAACAAGATAAACCGGCACAATATTGTTTTGAAATAGGGTAAATGAAATAACTTTATCCAAAACTATTTTCGTATACAAAAGAAATGATTTTCTGTAAATGTTTATAATATATGGTTGCTTGGTTATTTGGAAGTGATGATATTGAAATATTATCATTATTAAAATGGAAATTGAAATAATAACCAAAGGATAAAGGAATGAATTTATATACAAATGGGAATTGAAAATATTTATAAGTTGGAATAAAATTCATTAATGGAATGAAATTGGTAGTGTGAATGTATAAATGAGTTTTATAAATTGAAATGAGATTTGATTAGGATTAAGTTGGATAAATTTACTTAAAGGATGGAGTTAAATTAAAGTAAGTATAAGTGAATCAATTAAAATCTAAATTGTAATAGTCGAATATAAGTGAAACCAAATGATAAATGGTTAAACAATTTTGTCAAGCAAAATAAATCTGAAGTTGAATAAGTGATGAAAATTTTGACTTTGGTAAAGTTAAATAGATTTAGTTTAGAATTGAAATCTGAATTGGATTTATAAGTGGAATTTTAAGTTAAGTTAAATAAATGATGTTTGAAACAGAATATAACTTAAGTAATGTTGAATGAAGTTGATTTTGGTATCGAAGTAAATTAATCAAGAGAAGTGATGAATATGAACTTGGGTTATGAAATGAAATTCAACATCATTTGTTAAAGGAACTAGCAATTGAATTGATAAATGGATGAAATATTAATCAGTCGAATGTAAAATAAATTGATATGGAATAATGAATGTAAGTGTTAATCATTAGAAGCTAATGAAGTTGAGAAATTGAATAATTGAATGGAAGTCAATTTAATATCAACCAATTGGAGTTAAAAAGTGTTAAACTAAATAGAATGTAAATTTAATAAATTGGTTATGATGGTTATGATTTGGTTGTTATATGATTGTTAGTTGATTGTATATAATTCATTAAGTATTAATGAAATTGAATTGATAAATGGAAAGCTATGTAATTGAATTTGAATTGAAAGTAAAATAACTTGAATATAAATTTGTGAATGTAAACTAATTGAATATGAATAAGTGAATGTTAGTAAAAACATCCAATGTTAATGAATCAAATGTGATTAAATGAAAAACCAATTCATTGAATAATAGTGAGAAGTGAATGCATATTGATTTGATATGGATTTGTTGGATGATAGTTGTTTGGTGGTTGCATTTATTGCTTTTGTTGCATTTGCTATATTGGCATATGTAGTTGTTGTAGTGATATATGTTGTATATTATATTACTTTCATATATGCATGTTTCTCATGGTTTGTTGAGTGTTTAGTAGGTGCGGATTGCGCTTGCTTCGCATTTGGAGCTCGCTTTCACGTTATATTAGCCGTATATGCTCGCTAATAATATATAAGGTACATATCTCGGATTAAATATCGTACTTTTACATTTTTTTCCCTGCGGGATGCCTCATTACTTGATGAGATGTATATTTGTGATATATAAACTGTCATTTTTTTCGGATCGAGCCGCGCAAAGGAGGTTATGGCGAAATTTTTCAAAATTTAAGGCGTTAGAATATTTTTGAGAAATTTCAAAATTTTGAAAAAGATAACTAAAGTTTAACTATAGATTTTGGAAAAGTTAATGGATTCTGTAACTTTTTCTTACTTGGTAATTTCGAGGACGAAATTCATTTAAGGAGGGAAGTTTGTAATGACCCAGAATTTCCGTCATTTGAAATTCAGATATTTAATTGATTTTAAATATCATCAAGTAAAATTGTAAGTCGAATAATTATTTTTTGAATATTTAGATTTAATTGGATAATTAAATCGACAATTTAATATTTGAAATTGCGTAAATAATTGGAAATTGGGTGTAATGTGATTAAAAATGATTTATAAAGTTATAATAAATCGTATTGGAGTTAGAACAATGTTTGTGAACTTTTAAAATTGAATTAAAAGTTAATTTGTGGAAAAATTGAATATTTTAATATTTAATCGACTAGTGAAAATAGTCATTTTTCAAACAGTCTCGGATTTCAACGAAACAAGTTTCATCGGATCCGTAATGTTATATTATTGTAAGGTTTCAAATTTCATATCAATCGGATTTACCGTTTGTCCGGGGCAAGCCAAAACGCATAGAAATTGGTTTAATCGATTTAATTTAAAATTGATCGTTTATTGCTGTAACTCACACCGATGATCGAATTAGCATCCAAAACCTATTCCATTGTGTCCGGAACGCGGGGTAAACCCTAGAAATGTTGGTCATAGTGCGAGATTTGGACTCCGGATTTTGGAGTGAATGGTGTTTTTCGTTGATTTTCTATAAAAGGAACCCTTCATCCCCTCTTTTCAGAAACCCTAGCCAACAAGCTTCAGCCGCCACAAACGATTTCTATGGCCGATAATTCACCTTCTTCCTCCTCGATTTCCTTCTAATCCATCAACAAATAGCTAAAATCTTCAACTGGAATGTTGTAGAGCTCCGCGAGCTCTACAAATCCACCGGGTGAGATCGTAAATGGAGCAGCGAATCGATGGCAATCGAAGCTTGAAGGTTACGTGTTCGTGCACGTTTTTCTAGGCAGGGGAGAGACCGAGCTCGACAATATCATGGCCGATGGTAGGTGTGGTGATGAGCTTCGAAGTTGGCGTAAGTTGATCGATGTGAAGTGGTCTGTAATTGGTCGCGTGCGTTAGGGTTAGAGGCGGCGTATGGGTTCGTTTCTCATATTGGAACGGACTGGAGGAGGAAGGAAGAAGTAGCGACATGCGGCCCAGATCTGGGTTTCGAAAATCAGCAGCCATGATTGAATCTGGGTTTGAAAATAAAAAAATTGATTTGTAAATTAAATTGTATTGTAAATTGTACGATGTTTAAAATAGCGTAACTTTTTCATACGAGGTCAAAAAATTACGAAACAAGTTGAGTTGGAATCATTTTGACGAGCACTACGCAATGGAGATGGTTTGGAGTCGTTTGGAGCTAGTGATAATTTTGGGTAAAATTAAATGCACATTTAATTTTATTCGAAATAAAACGCTACAACTGTTGTCGGAAACTCAAGGTGAGAACTTCTCACTCGATCGAATTGTTTTGATTTAAATTTTAATAGTTAGATTTAAAATTGCTTGATTGTGTGATTGGATGATGATTATTATCTGTTGTATTGACATAGATCCTATTCTTCGTATATTAAGCGGATGTTATTTATTAAAAACATATACCACGATAATTCCAACTTGATATGGAATTGGTATTATTTATGTACTTGGAGTTGATTTTCCCACATTATATAGCGGATGAGACCCTATTGCGCCGCATAATAGCGAATTGTATAAATCCCATATACTGCGATATTCCGTCTCGAAACGGAATTGGTATTGTGCTAACATCTTTGGATGCAGGGGAACAGGTTGGAGGGATCCAACTGGATTCCTCAAACATTTGAATTGGTTTCAATGTTGTGTGTTGATCTATGTATAATCTGCGTGATTATCTTTGTGATTGAAATCGTTAAAGGCTAAAATTTAGCCGAATATATTTTTGGTATCATTAGATGCCGAAAATAAATAAAATTTGATTTTTGAAAATTTAAGTTGAGGATTGATAATAAAAATTAATTTTGAAATGGATTCATTTTAAATAAATAAACGTTGTAATTTTTATGTTATAAAAATTATGATTTTTGTGAAATATAACTAAAAGGTATTTTTGAAATAAGTAGTTGATTAATTTATAAAATGGTTTAAATTGGGATTTTTGAATTATTACAAATGATTTATATAAAAGATTTATAAAATTGATATTTATAAAGTATAAATGGAATTATAAAACGAGTTTTTATAAGTACTAAAATGAAGCATAAATGGATTTCATAAGTGGATGAAATCTATAGATTTATAAATTGTGAAGTTATAAAATGAATAGATTTTTGTAAAATAGAAGATTTATGAGTAATTAACTTATAAATTGGATTTTGGCGTGAAAATGGGATATAGATAGAATTTGTTAATAAAGTGATTTTATTAGTTGAAGTTGTTATAAAGTATAAATGGAATTTATAAACGTTGTTTTATAAATCCAAAATCGACTTATTTTGATAAGTTTAATTATTATAGCTTATTAAAGGAGATATATCCACAATTTTGGGACAGTGGATAATCCTTCAAATAAAATATGTAGAAATTGAATTTGGTTAACGAAGCATATTCGCGATTTTGGACGGTGAACAATATAGTAAAGAAATATTTTGGGAAATTGATATTTTAAATAGAATTAAAACGAATCAAAAATGTTTTAAAAAGTATTAAATATTGAAACCATAGATTTCAACATTCATTGTTGAAATAGATGTTTTCGAGAAATAGAAGGAAATGGTGGACTATAACACTGTTGTTATAGTAAATAATTTCCGAAAGGAAAAGTTTTGTATAGTATTGGGGTTTATATATCTATCTTGATTTCGAACACCTATACTAGTAATTTTGAGTTGTCGTAACGGTGTTTTATGCAACATTCGTTTTGACTCAAATAAATGTGTTTAAGAGGATGTTTTCCTTAAAGAATAAAATATATACTGTAACGACCCGCCTTTTTGGATAGTTTAAATCGACGATCAAATACACATGCCGATTCCAAACCATTCAAAAGGGCAGATGGTTATTGGGGTAAATAAGAAAAGAAAAGAAAGAGAAATAAAGGAAATGAAACAACACAGAATCTCGCAGCGGAACGATAAAATATAATAGTCATATAAACAGTCCATGAAGTTGTTTACTATACTTTGGCAATTATTTATACAACATTTATCAGAGTTATACATATACAACAGAACAATTAAAATAATACAGCAGATAGCATGATGCAAGGGTAATAATAGTAATAGTATACCAAATCTTCGTCTTCATCCTCCAGAATAGATCTTCGAAAATCTGAAAAACTCAGAACTGACCCGAGCGTAATGAAAAGACAAAACACTCGAGTCAGGACTAAAATATCCTTCTGGAAGTTAAATCTATCGTAAATAAATATGAGTGTAACGGCGTCAGAGATGTTTACGGGGTTTGACATCTCATATCCAGTGTCAACATGCGTGTAATAACTCAAAAGATGTTACGGGATTTTCCATCTCCTAAGGATCCGTTAAACTATCTACTATGTAGTAATATACGCTAAGTAGATAATGTCTATCAATAATATAAAGTATCAAAATAGCGTTAAGGCATTACCATAATCCCCCTTAACACATTTTTATAATGCCATAGTCTATACAGCACCGTAAGCCCCACCGTAAACTGGTGGTTATCAGAGGGCACCCCATAGGTATAACACAAAGCATAACGTAGTGGTCGCGAATAAGATAATCAGTATGACAAGGTACATGAGGCGATACCAACTAGGATACTAGTAGTTACGTGATCCGAACTGATGTTGGGCATAGCCAGCAGCCACCCCAACACCGCAAAACAACACTTCCAAATCAAGGGGTGCACCCAAATCGAATCACAGATGTAATAGAAATGGTATCGAAGAAGCGTGTCCGCTAGAGGTGGCGAACCTCAATGGCCCGGCGCGGCTCCTGTTTTAGTCATGTCAGGGGTCATCCAATATCGTTCTCTTTCTTCAGTCAACACGTTCACCAAACCATTCACTTCATTCTGGATCAACACTCCACGTATAATAGTTATTAAAGTGGTTTTTGGTATCGACATAGAGTATGTCCATATCCGATCCCGGTCTCTTTAATAACTACGTATTATTACACCGTTGGCTCTTTTACATTTCAAATCGATTCATAATTTATATCAAAATATCATATTCGCTTCAAAATCAAATCCATTTCAAATATCATGGTATCTATTCAAATGTAAGGTTTCGTTTCAAAAATCAATTTTCGCATCAATATCTCATTTCGATTTCAAAATCATTTCGAATTTCAATTTAGGTTGCAACTTCATTTAACCCAATTCGTATTTAAATTCAAGATTTAAATATAAACATTTCACCTTATTGACCAGCTTAGAATTTTAGAAAATAGTTTTAAGCAGTTTAAAAGTAGTTTAAATAATTAAAATAGTTAAAAATACTTAAAATCTTAAAACGGATTTGAAATAGATAAATTAGTTTAAAATAATTTAAATTGGGTTAAGTAGATTTAAAATAGATTAAAATAGTTTAAGTATTCAAAAATGGTTTATATAACCGAGTAATTTGGAAACAAAATAAAACAGCTTCTAAACCAATCCATTTCAATTATAACTTCCCAATTCAAATCAATTTCAATTTTCATTCCACCGATTCAATTTCGATTTCAATTCAAATCAATGTCAACTTTGACTTCAAATTAATTAAATTTTACATTCACCTTTAATTTATTCAATTTCAATTTATATCGATTTGGAGCTTGATTTTTCAAAATATCAATTTATAATACTTAACAAATTTATCTTCCAATATTAAAATTTAAAACCCAATTACAGTATGATTCAATTTCAAGCTCAATTTCAAAATATCCCTTTTTATCGCTTTTACTTAGTAATATTCAAAGCTCGAATTAAGGCTAAATCTTTAAACAAATCAATTTTCGAAATTCAATCAAATCCCCATTTTTTTTAAATTTCAAAGTCTCGACTTATATTATTTAACAATTTCTTTTAACCAAAATTTATTTCAACATTCCAAACTCAATTTTTCGATAAATCCGATTTCTATCAATTTATTTCTATTTATAACCTTTAAATCAAAACATTTAAATAAATTTCAAATCGACGATTTTAAATTTTTATTAATTTAGCCAATTCGGTGTCCGTATATAATTGTCTATCCTATGGCCAAGTAATTATTTATCTCAATTAAATGTCAGGGATGAATATATATCAGTTAAATCAAATCACAGTTTCATATGAATGCATAACCGTGTATATATATAAGCAAATAAACATCCAAACATTCAAATATCAACCAATAGCATCCATCGAAATACATCCTCCAATACACAATACAATTCATGGCAATTTCATAGTTATCAATGTCAGGTAATTCAATCGCAATTCAATTTTAATTACAATTTAACTATCAATTTAATTTTCAACTGTTAATTCAAATGACAATCTATATGACAATTAAATTTTATCAAACAACGACAAACAAAATTCATATCACTTTATAATATCAAATTTAACTAGCATAAAGATATTCAGTACGTTGTGAGCGTTATAGAACACTCACCTTGATTTTTACGATTTTAAATCAAATCGAACGATGTTCGATTTAACCCAAAATTTTCTCTAGCTCCAAACGATTCCAATCCATCTCCATAGCGTAGTATTCGACAATTCGAACGCAACGCAACTTGTCTCGTCTGATTCCGACCTCGTAACAGAAACATCAATTTAAACATTTACAAATCAATTTACATTTTAATTTTAATTTCAAAACCCTACAGGCTAATCTGGAACGTTGCTTTTCCCTTGCAAAATCGTGGCCGCATCTATCCCCTTTCGCTCTTCTTCTTCCAGGTGAGAACGCACGCGTTCCAGGTTCTAAAAGAACCCATTTCACGCACGCTAGGGCATAGGGCCGCTCCCCCCACGTCGCTCGGAACCCCATCACAACAGCACCACCTCGAAGCACGTCTCGAGCTCGACCCACGCCTACTACCATGCTGCACTCAGCTCCCTCATTGCCTCGGAATTTGTGAAAGAACGCGCCCACTTTGAGGCCAGATTGCCGCATATCCGTCACTTTGTTTTCGATCATGACCGTTGAATAGGTAGGCAACGTGCTCTACATTTTTCCAGTTGAAAGTTTTGGAATTGGTTAGTGGATTGCAAGAAATTCGAGGGGGAACGAGGAAGATTTTCGGCCATTAACAATGTAAATGGCAGCTGCTTAAGAAGTTAGGGTTTCGGCCCTAACAAAATGAATATATAAACGTTTATACATATTAATTTAATATTAAATTCAATTATAACGGGCACTTTCAACCGAACTCCAATTAAAACGTGCCGCCAGGCATTTCTAAGGTTATACCCGTGTTCCGAACACAATGGAACGTGTTTCGAAAGCTAATTCGATCATCTGTGCGAGATATGGCCATAAACGATCAAATTTAAATTAAACCGATTAAACGAATTTCTATGCGTTTTGGCTCGCCCCGGACAAATGGTAAATCCGATTGACTCGAAATTTGAAACCTTACAATAGTACGACATTATAGATCCGATGAAACTGGTTTCATCGAAATCCGAGACTGTTTGAAAAATGACTATTTTAACTCGTCAATTAAATATTAAAATATTCAATTTTCACAAATTTACTTTTAATTCGATTTTAAAAGTTCTACAACATCATTCTAACTTTAATATGATAAAATAAAATTTTACAAATCATTTTTAATCATATTAAACCCGTTATTCAATTATCCAATAAATTCCAATTTCAAAATCTTATTAACTCTATTATAATCCCAATATAACTTATATTCACTTGGAAACCAATTTGAATCATATTAAATCAAATTTCAATTATTCACTCTATTTTCATATATTAAATTTCCATATCAAATTAATCGTATCAAATTCGAAATTTAATTATTCAAACATTTGTAATATTAAATTTAAACAAATTTGATTATTCTTAAATCACTATCTTTTGAAATATTCAAAACGAACTTATAAAATTTAACAAATTCAAATTATAGAACAACCATTTTCATTAAAATAGTTATTAAATTCACGTTATTCAATTATTCAATAAATTCCAAATATTAAATTTAAACAATTTAATTGTTTAATATTTGACAGATTTCAATATTGGATTTTTAAATAAAATTTCATTATCAGTCGATTTACTATATTACATCAAATGAATTCCACATTATTATTGAACTACAGTTAGAGATAATGCACTCAACTAATATATAAACTTTCATTTCAATTGCAATTGGTTCACAAATTCGATTCGACTAACTAAATGAATAGGTAACTTAAATAATTATCACTGTTAACTTTTAATTACTTATAAGTTTATTATTTACAAACAAGTGTCACAACTACCTATACAATACATATTTATTCAATTACCTTTGACTACATATTATTTCAGTTGATTTGGGACTCCATTCAATTCATAAATAATTAAATTAGATAAAATTTGTTGCATTTCATTCTAGTTATTTTTATTCCAAACGACTTAGAATTTTTTTCTAACACTAAATCCCAAAATCTTATTAAATTAGCTATTTAAATTATCCAAAATTTACGGGTCGTTACACTCTCCCCCACTCAAAACTTTTCGTCCCCGAAAAGGAAAAAGAAGGGAAAAGGAACTAAGTAAAGAATTCAACATTTGATATATTTTATTAAAAATTATCTGCTTATAAACAATGAAATTCCATTTATAAAGTCATAACTACGCTTCCACTAAGTTACTCCAAACGGCTTCCTAACTTTAAAAGTTAGTAATCAAAACAAGTTATAAAAAATTTTAAAACTTGAAAATTTTTCTAACACCCGGATTTTACGGAAAATTTCGGCAGAGTCTCCTTTACACGGCTCGATCGGAAAAAAAATATATAACAATATATATATCACAAATATACATCTCATCAAGTGATGAGGCATCCCGCAGGGAAAAAGTGTAAAAATACGATATGTAATCCGAGATATGCACCTTATATATTGTTAGCGAGCATATACGGCTAATATAGCACGAAAGCGAGCTCCAAATGCGAAGCAAACGAAATACGAACCTACTAAACACTAAATAACTAGGTTATAACCATGCATATAAAGATAGATCGATATACTTAGCCTACACAACATATATATAACATATTTAGCTTCAAAACTGAGATTCCAATTTCAGGACAGCAAACAAATCCTAGTTTTAGGTCACCCAAACTATAAAATTCGGCAACAGAATCTAAACAAAAGTTGTTTCATTCATTTCAAGCTTTCCGTAATGTCCAAAATCATCGAATTCGGACCATACTTTCAAAAATTATGGCCATTTTACTTAGAGGATACGCCTCAGCCTAGGCAATGAATTGCGCAGGTCAGCGACGTTCACCCGCGTTTTCGACCTTCTAAACAATATCAAAACACAAAACACTTAAAACAAAAGTTTTAGCTTAAGTTCTTAGCTTTCCATAAAGTGCAAGATCATCAAAATCCGATTAACCAGTCAAAAGATATGGAAAAAATACTAAGGGTGTATACTACTGATTTTACTTATTTTTTACACAGGACAGCGAGTAACATTCAAGTTTTTAACCTAGTAGATGAAGGAATTTTCTCAAGTTATCTAAAAAAAAGTTGTGCTATAGTTTCTAATATTTTCTAAAAGTCCAAGATCGTCGAATTCCGTTCAGCCATTTAAAAGTTATGGTTGTTTTCGTTTCAGCATATATTGGACAATTTTGGATTTTTTTCCAAAATTTGCTTTTATTATTTCAAAGTACAAACCATCAAACTTCAAATTTTCTAAAGAAAAATCATAAACACAAAGTCATTTATTTCTTATTCATCCATGCAATAGGTTTACATTTAATTTGTTTCCGATTTATTCAAGTTTGTTTCATTCACATTTTAAATTCAAGTCAATTTGCTTCAATTTAAATTAAATTAAATTTTATTTAATTTCACTTTTCTTCAAATTTGAATTTAATTATTTTAAAATTTTATTCCGTTTATTCAATTCCATTAACACTAATGAATTCTACTTAATCAATTTTCATCCGTCTAACAACCAATGCAATATCAAACATTAACATCCATCCAAAATCTACACTAAATCAATTAAACATTTCCAAGTCAATTTTAATTTCATACACTTCCAAGTTTATTGACATTTAGTTATATTCAAATTTAATTAGTTTCCATTTACCAATTTATATTTCATTAATTTAAATTTATTCATTCACTTATATATATCATTCATTTTACAGCTTAAATTTCTTTTATATTTACAACTATCAATAGATCTTCACATTTTATTATTCATTCTCACACTGGTATATTATTTCTCTACTTATCCTTATTAGCATTTTAAACCTTTTGAGTATTTGGTAAGCTATAGTTAAGCAAATAGAATGTAGTTAAACAGCATACAACTTCTTTTCATTTAAAATTGAATTTTTAATTAATTAATTCTTAAGTCATTACTTAAATTTCACTATAATTTAATTTCACATTTACATTCACATGTAGTATTTCCATTTTATATTAACATAATTGTGAATCACCTTTAAATGTAATTTAAATTCCAATTGTTTACTAACAATTTTTATTTATATTTGCAAACCGTTAATTAAATGCATATTTCATTATTCAAACCTATACTTGTATATTATCCAATTAACAATTCATATAACATTTTTGAACTTCTTAAATATTTTGGTAAGTTATATCTATGCTATAGAATGAAATTCAATACTATGCGAGTTTTACAGTTTCAATTTTATTTTAAGTTCATAATTTCCTAATTCTAAGGATTTCTACTTCAATTGATATTTTCGCTTAGCTCTTAGGTTCATTTCTCATTTCACAGTTCAGAAGTTCCTTAATGATTCAAGTCTAAATTCATTTCAATCATGAAAAAAAATCATTAATTATTAAAGGACTTAAGAATTCCAATCCCGGTTTCATTTCAAATCAAGTTTGGAAATAATATATACTTATATAATTTATATATCAAATCATACTATAGAGAATACAAAATAAAATAAAATTTGAATCAAACAAGGTTTAGACAAGCTATTAAGTGGTCTCCCCCACTCGCACTCTCGAAAATAAACGCCGATGATGCGTGCACTCATCACCGAAAATCATTTTCTAGCATCAAGAGAAGGGAATATAACACTTATCATTAAAAAAATCCTTCAAAAACAATTTCAACTCAATTATACTATCATATAATACTCATATTATATTTTTCAAATTCTTGTAAGACAATTTCAAACACCGAAATTTAAATTCCCAAATCCAAGTTAAAATTCATTTATATTCATTATCAATTGTGTTTACAAGATTTCATTTTCCTAAATCCATTGTTATTTAACCAATTGTTGTAAATATTGACTGATCAAACAATAACGATAATAATCTAATATTATCATCTCCTAACAATCAATTCAATCAAAATGAATAAATATCCAAATAATTCTTTTATATAAAATATATTCCAAAACGATATTGTGTTGGTTTGTCCTATTCGAGTGTTTAGAAATTCCTATCGACGCCTTGGCGTCCCAAGTATCGACCAGAATTCATAAATACTCAATGGAACAAAGTTAACACAATATAAAACCATTTTATATCAAATAACAAGTACGCTCTCTCATATACACTCAACTCATTCATATAGTTTACCTCTATTTCAATGAGTAATTCCCCACCAGAGCCAAGGTTTATCGCTAAACCAAAGCTCTGATACCAACTATAACGACCCGCCTTTTTGGACAGTTTAAACCGACGATCAAATACACATGCCGATTCCAAACCATTCAAAAGGGCAGATGGTTATTGGGGTAAATAAGAAAAGAAAAGAAAGAGAAATAAAGGAAATGAAACAACACAGAATCTCGCAGCGGAACGATAAAATATAATAGTCAAATAAATAGTCCATGAAGCTGTTTACTATACTTTGACAATTATTTATACAACATTTATCAGAGTTATACATATACAACAGAACAATTAAAATAATGCAGCAGATAGCATGATGCAAGGGTAATAATAGTAATAGTATACCAATCTTCGTCTTCATCCTCCAGAATAGATCTTCGAAAATCTGAAAAACTCAAGACTGACCCGAGCGTAATGAAAAGACAAAACACTCGAGTCAGGACTAAAATATCCTTCTGGAAGTTAAATCTATCGTAAATAAATATGAGTGTAACGGCGTCAGAGATGTTTACGGGGTTTGACATCTCATATCCAGTGTCAACGTGCGTGCAATAACTCAAAAGATGTTACGGGATTTTCCATCTCCTAAGGATCCGTTAAACTATCTACTATGTAGTAATATACGCTAAGTAGATAATGTCTATCAGTAATATAAAGTATCAAAATAGCGTTAAGGCATTACCATAATCCCCCTTAACACATTTTTATAATGCCATAGTCTATACAGCACTGTAAGCCGCATCGTAAACTGGTGGTTATCAGAGGGTACCCCATAGGTATAACACAAAGCATAACGTAGTGGTCGCCAATAAGATAATCAGTATGACAAGGTACATGAGGCGATACCAAGTAGGATACTAGTAGTTGCGTGATCCGAACTGATGTTGGGCATAGCCAGCAGCCACCCCAACACCGTGAAACAACACTTCCAAATCAAGGGGTGCACCCAAATCGAATCACAAATGTAATAGAAATGGTATCGAAGAAGCGTGTCCGCTAGAGGTGGCGAACCTCAATGGCCCGGCGCAGCTCCTGTTTTAGTCATATCAGGGGTCATCCAATATCGTTCTCTTTCTTCACTCAACACGTTCACCAAACCATCCACTTCATTCTGGATCAACACTCCACGTATAATAGTTATTAAAGTGGTTTTTGGTATCGACAGAGAGTATGTCCATATCTGATCCCGGTCTCTTTAATAACTACGTATTATTACACCATTGGCTCTTTTACATTTCAAATCGATTCATAATTTATATCAAAATATCATATTCGCTTCAAAATCAAATCCATTTCAAATATCATCGTATCTATTCAAATGTAAGGTTTCGTTTCAAAAATCAATTTTCGCATCAATATCTCATTTCGATTTCAAAATTATTTCGAATTTCAATTTAGGTTGCAACTTCATTTAACCGAATTCGTATTTAAATTCAAGATTTAAATATAAACATTTCACCTTATTGACCAGCTTAGAATTTTAGAAAATAGTTTTAAGCAGTTTAAAAGTAGTTTAAATAATTAAAATAGTTAAAAATACTTAAAATCTTAAAACGGATTTGAAATAGATAAATTAGTTTAAAATAATTTAAATTGGGTTAAGTAGATTTAAAATATATTAAAATAGTTTAAGTATTCAAAGATGGTTTATATAACCGAGTAATTTGGAAACAAAATAAAACAGCTTCTAAACCAATCCATTTCAATTATAACTTCCCAATTCAAATCAATTTCAATTTCCATTCCACCGATTCAATTTCGATTTCAATTCAAATCAATGTCAACTTCGACTTCAAATTAATTAAATTTTACATTCACCTTTAATTTATTCAATTTCAATTTATATCGATTTGGAGATTGATTTTTCAAAATATCAATTTATAATACTTAACAAAATTATCTTCCAATATTCAAATTTAAAACCCAATTACAGTATGATTCAATTTCAAGCTCAATTTCAAAATATCCCTTTTTATCGCTTTTACTTAGTAATATTCAAAGCTCGAATTAAGGCTAAATCTTTAAACAAATCAATTTTCGACATTCAATTACATCCCAATTTTTTTTAAATTTCAAAGTCTCGACTTATATTATTTAACAATTTCTTTTAACCAAAATTTATTTCAACATTCCAAACTCAATTTTTCGATAAATTCGATTTCTATCAATTTATTTCTATTTATAACCTATAAATCAAAACATTTAAATAAATTTCAAATCAACGATTTTAAAATTTTATTAATTTAGCCAATTCGGTGTCCGTATATAATTTTCTATCCTATGGCCAAGTAATTATTTATCTCAATTAAATGTCAGGGATGAATATATATCAGTTAAATCAAATCACAGTTTCATATGAATGCATAACAGTGTATATATATATAAGCAAATAAACATCCAAACATTCAAATATCAACCAATAGCATCCATCGAAATACATCCTCCAATACACAATACAATTCATGGCAATTTTATAGTTATCAATGTTAGGTAATTCAATCGCAATTCAATTTTAATTTCAATTTAACTATCAATTTAATTTTCAACTGTTAATTCAAATGACAATCTATATGACAATTAAGTTTTATCAAACAACGACAAACAAAATTCATATCACTTCATAATATCAAACTAACTAGCATAAAGATATTCAGTACGTTGTGAGCGTTATAAAACACTCACCATGATTTTTACGGTTTTAAATCAAATCGAACGACGTTCGATTTAACCCAAAATTTTCTCTAGCTCCAAACGATTCCAATCCATCTCCATAGCGTAGTATTCGACAATTCGAACGCAACGCAACTTGCCTCGTCCGATTCCGACCTCGTAACAGAAACATCATTTTAAACATTTACAAATCAATTTACATTTTAATTTTAATTTCAAAACCCTACAGGCTAATCTGGACCGTTGCTTTTCCCTTGCAAAATCGTGGCCGCATCTATCCCCTTTCGCTCTTCTTCTTCCAGGTGAGAACGCACGCGTTCCAGGTTCTAAAAGAACCCATTTCACGCACGCTAGGGCATAGGGCCGCTCCCCCCACGTCGCTCGGAACCCCATCACAACAGCACCACCTCGAAGCTCGTCTCGATCTCGACCCACGCCTGCCACCATGCTGCACTCGGCTCCCTCATTGCCTCGGAATTCGTGAAAGAACGCGCCCACTTTGAGGCCAGATTGCCGCATATCCGTCACTTTGTTTTTGATCATGACCGTTGAATAGGTAGTACGCAACGTGCTCTACATTTTTCCAGTTGAAAGTTTTTGGAATTGGTTAGTGGATTGCAAGAAATTTGAGGGGGAACGAGGAAGATTTTCGGCCATTAACAACGTAAACGGCGGCTGCTTAAGAAGATAGGGTTTCGGCCCTAACAAAATGAATATATAAACGTTTATACATATTAATTTAATATTAAATTCAATTATAACAGGCACTTTCAACCGAACTCCAATTCAAACGTGCCGCCAGGCATTTCTAAGGTTATACCCGTGTTCCGAACATAATGGAACGTGTTTCGAAAGCTAATTCGGTCATCTATGCGAGATATGGCCATAAACGATCAAATTTAAATTAAACCGATTAAACGAATTTCTATGCGTTTTGGCTCGCCCCGGACAAACGGTAAATCCGATTGACTCGAAATTTGAAACCTTACAATAATACGACATTACGGATCCGATGAAACTGGTTTCATCGAAATCCGAGACTGTTTGAAAAATGACTATTTTAACTCGTCAATTAAATATTAAAATATTCAATTTTCACAAATTTACGTTTAATTCGATTTTAAAAGTTCAACGACATCATTCTAACTTTAATATGATAAAATAAAATTTTACAAATCATTTTTAATCATATTAAACCCGTTATTCAATTATCCAATAAATTCCAATTTCAAAATCTTATTAACTCTATTATAATCCCAATATAACTTACATTCACTTGGAAACCAATTTGAATCATATTAAATCAAATTTCAATTATTCACTCTATTTTCATATATTAAATTTCCATATCAAATTAATCGTACCAAATTCGGAATTTAATTATTCGAACATTTGTAATATTAAATTTAAATAAATTTGATTATTCTTAAATCACTATCTTTTGAAATATTCAAAACGAACTTATAAAATTTAACAAATTCAAATTATAGAACAACCATTTTCATTAAAACAGTTATTAAATTCTCGTTATTCAATTATTCAATAAATTCCAAATATTAAATTTAAACAATTTAATTGTTCAATATTTGACGGATTTCAATATTGGATTTTTAAATAAAATTTCATTATCGTTCAATTTACTATATTACATCAAATGAATTCCACATTATTATTGAACTACAGTTAGAGATAATGCACTCAACTAATATATAAACTTCCATTTCAATTGCAATTGGTTCACAAATTCAATTCGACTAACTAAATGAATAGGTAACTTAAATAATTATCACCGTTACCTTTTAATTACTTATAAGTTTATTATTTACAAGCAAGTGTCACAACTACCTATACAATACATATTCATTCAATTACCATTTGACTACATATTATTTCAATTGATTTGGGACTCCATTCAATTCGTAAATAATTAAATTAGATAAAATTTGTTGCATTTCATTCTAGTTATTATTATTCCAAACGACTTAGAATTTTTTTCTAACACTAAATCCCTAAATCTTATTAAATTAGCTATTTTAATTATCGAAAATTTATGGGTCGTTACATATACTTAATTTGGATTTAAGTATATTGAATATTTTCCAAATGTTGAAAATAAATAGATTTGTGAATTACTTATTATTGAATAATTATGGAAATGTTTTCCAATATGAAGTGAATGTTTTGAGATTATATCTTTTAAGGATAAATTGAAAATGAATGTTAGAAATCGATTTGGAAATCGTATATTCGTAGATATTTTGGAAAGTTAAATTCACTATGGAATTTATAAAAGAAAGGGAAATTTGTTAAAAATAAACATTGATTTATTTTGAAGTGTGAAATAAATTTACGGATTTGGAACGTAGGTTTAAAATAAATTGGTAAGGATTTATTTGATTGATTGAAATGAACCATTTTAAATTGAAAATGGATAAATATTTGGAAGTGTTTCCGTTTAAGGAAATTGATTTGAAATTTGTTTTCAAAGATTAAAAGGTGGAAAATGATTTGAATTTTTTTTTCAAATTGTTAAAGTGTGGAAATTATATCTTGTAGAGATATTTCTGAAAATAAATAATTTGGGAAATTATTTGAAATCGGGTTATGTTGTGAATATTGATTGATAGTTAAATAACCGATTATCAATATTGACCCTTAAATGGCTATTTGTTGTGAATTGGTTGAAAATGAATGCTACACTTATTTTTAAATTATTGCGCTCATTATTCGGACTACCCATTTTGTATAGTGATACGACGTAATGGATAGCATTGAAGACCAGTGGTGAATACTGGGTATTTGCGAAAACGATAGGATGACCTATTGATTATCTCTGCACCGTTAGCTACGGTATAGAGATTTCCTTTGTGATGGGATATTTGATCAGGATTGCGAATACTCGGATTGCAAGGGCTTCTTTTGAAGTGCCTTCGGTTCTGTTCGAGCCCGGAACAGACTTGTATGGTTACGTGTCTTACATTACATATTAAGATATAAAGCAGATTTCTTTCAAATACATCTCTGATGGTGGCAGAGAATTTATTCTCTTAGCTTAACACCCATCTCCGAGACGTACGAGCTCAGAGGTTTTGTAGTTGAAGGTTATCAGCGATATATTCCCAATTTTATAATGTGGCATGCTGAGTGCTGCTGTGTGATGATTATTTATTGGTCATTTGTTGATCAAAGCGTGGCTTTGTGAAAAAACGTAGCTTTGTGGACGAGACTTCGTTAGATCTCACATCCCGAAAATGGCCAAAACAGGAATATGCGGCAAGGTTATGAGGGTCGCACCCTTTAGGGTATGTCATTTTCTTTTGGAAAAGGGTGATGTCAGGTATGGAGCTTGATGCTTAACCTATGTGGTTGCTCCAATCTCATTTTTCTATGTGGCTGTTGCTTGGTGATAGCTAGCCCTCGGATAAAGGTCCCAAAGGACCGGGGAGTGGCATACTCGAGAAGTAGTTACCTAGTTACAAAGGTAACCAGGCCTTGTGTTGGCAGAGATCCGGTTAGGTTCTCGGGACGTCCCGCCAGAGGTGATCCCATGTGGCAGTAGGAAGTTCCTTAGCCTGACCATTTGTTGGAAATCCAAAGAAACAATATGAGCCTTGTACGGTTTTAGTTATAGAACCTGCCACTTAATATGGTAGCTATACCAGGCATAATATAATGGTACCTATGCTGGCTAAGATTTATATTCTATTTTTGAAATGCTTTCATCAATATGCACTAATAATAATATCAAAAAAAGAAGATTGGTTTTGCGTAGTAAGCATCTTTGACTATCATAAGGAGAAATCTCCTCTAATCCTGCGTTTGCATTGTGTGTGTGCGGGGAGGCCTTATGGTAGTTTCATTTTCCAAAAGCATTGCGGATATTTTTTCCACTTCCCTTATTGTTGTTGTTTTAAAAGATAAATGTTACGACCCGCCTTTTTGGACAGTTTAAACCGGCGATCAAATACACATGCCGATTCCAAACCATTCAAAAGGGCAGATGGTTATTGGTGTAAATAAGAAAAGAAAAGAAAGAGAAATAAAGGAAATGAAACAACACAGAATCTCACAGCGGAACGATAAAATATAATAGTCAAATAAACAGTTCATGAAGCTGTTTACTATACTTTGACAATTATTTACACAACATTTATCAGAATTATACATATACAACAGAACAAATAAAATATTGCAGCAGACAGCGTGATGCACAGATAATAATAGTAATAGTGTACCAAATCTTCGTCTTCGTCCTCCAGAATAGATCTTCAAAAATCTGAAAACTCAGGACTGACCCGAGCGTAATGAAAAGACAAAACACTCGAGTCAGGACTAAAATATCCTTATGAAAGTTAAATCAATCGTAAATAAATATGAGTGTAATGGCGTCAGATATGTTTACGGGGTTCGACATCTCATATCCAGTGTCAACGTGCGTGCAATAACTCAAGAGATGTTACGGGATTTTCCATCTCTTAAGGATCCGTTAAACTATCTACTATGTAGTAATGTACGCTAAGTAGATAATGCCTATCAGTAATATAAAGTATCAAAATAGCGTTAAGGCGTTACCATAATCCCCCTTAACACATTTTTATAATGCCATAGTCTATACAGCACCGTAAGCCCCACCGTAAACTGGTGGTTATCAGAGGGTACCCCATAGGTATAACACAAAACGTAACGTAGTGATCGCGAATAGGATAATCAGTATGACAAGGTACATGAGGCGATACCAAGTAGGATACTAGTAGTTGCGTGATCCGAACTGATGTTAAGCATAGCCAGTAGCTACCCCAACAGCGTGAAACAACACTCCCAAATCAAGGGGTGCACCCAAATCGCATCACAAATGTAATAGATATGGTATCGAAGAAGTGTGTCCGCTAGAGGTGGCGAACCACAATGGCCCGGCGTGGCTCCTGTTTTAGTCATGTCAGGGGTCATCCAATAATCGTTCTCTTTCTTCAGTCAACGCGTTCACCAAACCATCCACTTCATTCTGGATCAACACTCCGCGTATAATAGTTATTAAAGTGGTTTTCAGTATCGACAGAGAGTATGTCCATATCTGATCCCGGTCTCTTTAATAACTACGTATTATTACACCGTTGGCTCTTTTACATTTCAAATCGATTCATAATTGATATCAAAATATCATGTTCGCTTCAAAAATCAAATCCATTTCAAATATCATCGTATCTTTTCAAATGTAAGATTTCGTTTCGAAAATCATTTTCCGCATTAATATCTCATTTCGATTTCAAAATCATTTCGAATTTCAATTTAGGTTTCAACTTCATTTAACCCAATTCGTATTTAAATTCAAGATTTAAATATAAACATTTCACCTTATTGACCAGCTTAGAATTTTAGAAAAATAGTTTTAAGTAGTTTAAAAGTAGTTTTAAATAATTAAAATAGTTAAAATACTTAAAATCTTAAAATGGATTTGAAATAGATATATTAGTTTAAAATAATTTAAATTGGGTTAAGTAGATTTAAAATAGATTAAAATAGTTTAAGTATTCAAAAATTGTTTATATAGCAGAGTAATTTGGAAAAAAAATAAAAAAGCTTCAAAACCAATCCATTTCAATTTATACTTCCCAATTCAAATCAATTTCAATTTCCATTCTACCGATTCAATTTTGATTTCAATTCAAATCAATGTCAACTTTGACTTCAATTTATTCAATTTTTTTAATCACTTTCAATTAATTCAATTTCAATTTATATCGATTTAGAGCTTGGTTTTTCAAAATATCCATTTATAACACTTAACAAAATTATCCATCAATTTTCGAGTTTAAATCCAAATTTCAAATATGATTCAATTCCTATCTCGACTTCAAAATATAATTTTTATATCACTTCTACTTGGTAATATTCAAAGCACGAATTAAGATTAAATCTTTAAACAAATCAATTTTCGAAATTCAATCAAATTCCAATTTTTAAATTTCAAAGTCTCGACTCATATTATTTAACAATTTCATTTAACCAAAATTTATTTCAACATTGCAAACTCAATTTTTCGATAAATTCGATTTCTATAAATTCGATTTCTATTTATAACTTTTAAATTCAAAACATTTAAATAAATTTCAATTCGACGATTTTCAAAAAATATTAATTTAGCCAATTCGGTGTCCGTATATAATTTTCTATCCTATGTCCAAGTAATTATTTATTTCAGTTAAATGTCAGGGATGAATATATATCACTTAAATCAATCATATTGTCATATGTATGCATAACAGGTTATATTTAAGCAATAAACATCCAAACATTTAAATATCAACCAATAGCATCCATCGAAATAAATCATCCAATAGACAATACAATTCATAGCAATTTCATAGTTATCAATGTCAGGTAGTTTTATCGCAATTCAATTTCAATTTTAACGGTCAATTTAATTTTCAACGGTTAATTCAAATGACAATCTATATGGAAATTAAATTTATCAAACAACGACAAATAAAATTCATAACACTTCACAATGTCAAATTTAATTAGCATAAAGATATTCAGTACGTTGTGAGCGTTATAAAACACTCACTTTGATTTCAATGCAGTTTCAGCGTTTTATTTCGAATAAAATTAAACGAGCATTTAATTTTACCCGAAATTCAAACTAGCTCCAAACGACTCCAAACTAGTTTCTTTTCGAAGCTCTCGCCATCACGATCGCAACGCAAAAAGTCTAGTCTCAATCAGACCTTGTATGTGAGAGTTATACATTTTATAAGTTATCGACTTTTGAATTTATAAAACAATTTATATTATATTTAAATGAAGTCATACCCAAAGCAAATAAAGCCTAGCCTGTAACAGCCCGCAAATCCGTACCCCTTGAATCAACATTTTTCTATCCTAATTGACTCAAGTGGAACAGAAATACGAACCATTAAGATTAAAGAAAGAGATAGAAGGAGAAACTAAACAATATCAGAATCTCACAGTCGCAGCAGAATAAAATACAATAGTAACTATATATCTTTACACAAAAATGAAATCTATAACTGTTTATACACAACATATAATCAGAGTAGCTCATACATCAATCAACACATAACAGACATACCATACAACATAGCAGCGGATAAATATATACATAGGTAAAATAGTACGTCTCGGACTCCAGCTCCTCTCCTGCTCCATAGCAACCTATCCTGAACCTATAATACTCGGTCTGACCCGAGCATTATAATGAAATAACACCCGAGTCAGTCTGGCATACCAGCTGATAATAATGCACACAATTGATTATTAAAGTTTCAAACATCCTTTTGAAAACAAAAGCATCTCGTAAGACCACGCCACAAATAAACATGTCGGGTTTTTACCTTACGATAGCTAAAACACTTTTTATAGAAATCCTCTGATATTATAATAGGGTCTATTTACAAATACTTATAAAATAGCCGAAATTGTTACATTATTAAATTCCAGCTACTAGCCACCGAAGTGGGTAATACAAACAAAACTCGAAAAAGGCTCGTAGGGAAAATGGATTTCCAACAATGACTAGGCACTGGGGTACCACCTGTCACAGTACGTGGTCTAGATCACAGTACCGAGGACTACTCCCTTCGTCCCCTGCAACACAAGACCGGAATCACCTATGGGCAATTCCGAATAAGATCACCCCGCGGTTGGGATCAGCAACCGCACCACTAAGCCGAAATAAAAAGAAACCTCTAGACAGGGATGACCTTACTCTCCAGTGGGGGCTACCCACGAAGCCTTGCTGCATATCCCCTGATTTTCAGTCATTCCCGGTTGATGAGGCTTGAGGCTAAACGATACCTTTATAGCACATATCCCTTAGAATGCCCATCGTCCGCTGACGATGTCACGAAGCATTCGTCCATACAAGTCCGTCCCGGGTTCGAACGGAACCGAAGGCACTATTCCTACTACATCCATTTTGGAAATATCCTCAGGATTAGTAGCGACTAGCCCTTGCACTTCACTGCTCCATCTTCGACTCCGAACACGTTTTATCGCACGAAAACGTACAAACCGGATCGAAGTGGTTTTCGAGAAATAAATCTCGATCCCGGTCTCTTCGAAACGATCAACGCATTTGTCCAATATTGATAGTCGGTGATTTAACTATCAATTTATATTCATAAACATCCATAACATCCATCACACAATAAATAATATTCCATATTATTTATTTACCTCAAATATCTTTAAAAGATATATTACCAAATTTCAAAATCTCATTTGAAAACATTTCCCAAAATTTCTCCTTTATAAGGTAAATCATTTACCATATATTCTCATTGGAAATATCCAAGTTCAAAACAGTTTAGATTTAAAACAGTTAAAAACATTTTAATTTAAAATATACTTTAAATAGATAAATTTACTACTAATTATTTAATCAAAATATAATTCCAAAATATTTAAAGCAAAACTGTTTAAAAGATATAGCTTAATTTAAATTAAGGTTAAGTTATACTATATATTAAAATAAAGTGGTATAAAGATTAACTCTTATTTCAATATACTTAGGTCAAAACTAGCTTTTAAAACAAATCCATTTGTAAACATAATTATTAAAATATTTATAAAATTTTACTATTGCTAATTTATAAATAATCACTTTAAAATAATAATAATTTTTTTTTTTCAAAACATTCTTTAAAATTAGTTTAGATTTTAAACTTTCTTTTTTATAAAATCAATTTAAAACTCGAACTTGGATTTTCCCTAGGAAATCTCATTTCTACTAAATCATCACAGAAATCCTTCTCACGATTTCCGTCCATTTATTAAATTAAGTTTTAGGGTTTTATAACATAAATTTATTTCCCAAAACTTCAACTAATAACCTTTATCTTAAATATCATTCCAAATTTTAAAACTTCCAATTTACATTTTAAAATAGATTTCAGATTTTAATCCCTTTTAAATCCATTATTTGACAATACCTTTATTTCTCTAAATTCAATTTATCAAATATAATTAATTTTGGATTTATAGTTTAACCAGTAATATTTCTATACAAATTTATTTCAGTTTTCCATCCAAATCAGGTTTCAAATATTTATATTCTTTTAATTTCTTATTTAACCATTTCTCAATTTCTTTGAAACCCAATTTAATTTCTTTATAATTAAAACTGCAATTTTCTTTATAACTAATATTCTGGGTTTATAGTTTAAACCACAATATCACAATGCAATTAAATTCCAACTTATCAATCACAATATATAAACAGGCATAATCATCAATATAAAAATATTACTACATTGTGAGGAATCCCGTTGGATCCCTCCAACCTGTTTTCCCTGCATCCACAAATATTAGCACAACGGTATATATATATCAATTCAATTTGATAATAACTAACATATTCAGCTAAACATCCAAACAAACAATCAATACTAGCTATCTACTTTACTAGTATCCAGATGTGAGTGAGAATAACTCACCTTGAGTTTCGGCGAGCGTTCGAAATTGAAATTAAACCGGACAACGTCCGATTTAACCCAAATTTCTACTTGCCCGGAATGGCTCCGGATCTGTACCATCGCGTAGTATCCTTTTCTGCGATCCCGGCGCCGCGAAATTCGTACGAATCTGATGTCATACGGAAAAGTTATTCAATTTTATAGATTGGAATTTAAATTCAAAACAATTTCTTTTTTTTTTATTATTACCCAAATCACGGCCGCACAAAAAAAAACAAGGCCGAAGCCATCTTCTACAACGCACGCAACAGCAAGAAACAGAACCCATCGCACCGCCTCTAGGGCTCCAAGCCGCACTCAACTCGCTCGACTAGGCGATGATCCAACAGCTCCACCGCGAAGCTCCTTCCACCCTCTTCCTTCGGCCAAGACACGACGGCGCTCGGCGGTCCCTATGGCCATGAAATATCGTTCGAAAATCGTGCGTTCGAGGCCGGTTTCCTCCACGATTACTCCACGATTTACGATCATACCCGTTGAACAGGTAGATCTAGCTGAGCCCTACAACTTTCTAGTTGGGTGATTCTCGTGTAGAAGCAAGAATTTAGGGAGATTTGAGGATCAAATTGGGATAATTTCGGCCATGAATTATGTTGGGTGGCGGCTCCTGATGTACTGCTAGGGTTTAGGAACGAAAGTTAATATATATATATAATTTAATAATATTTTAATTAATGAAATTCTCAATTTTAACGACGTATGCAAACGAACTCCAAAACACACGTTCCGACAGGCTATCCTAAGGTTTTTCCACGTTCCGGACACAATGGAACAGGTTTCGTAAGCTAATTCGGTCGTATGCACGAGTTACGGAATTAAACGCTCAATTAAAATTTAAACCGATTAAATCGATTTCGATGCGTTTCGAGCTGCAGGAGTCAAACGACAACTCCGATTGCTACGAAAATTGAAATCCGATAATAACTAACTATTATGGATCCAATGGAACTGGTTTCGTCCAATTCCGAGACTGTACCCCGGAAGGCTATTTTAACTCGTCTATTTAATTAAGCGATTTACTGAAATTATCAAAACGCTTTAAATTTTCACTTTTAAAATTTTATTAGCTTAACAATAATTCATATAAAATTTATAAGCACATTAAAAATCATTCTGGCTCATTCTGTGCTTAAATCAGATTAATTGCAATATTTAATAATATTAAATTTCATTATTAAATTAACATAAAATTCTAAAAATTATCCTATCGATTCTAAAATTCATCTAAAAATCCCACTAAACTATTTAATGACCCAATAGTCATAAAATAAATTTAAACTCATTTTCATCACTATTTATATTCAGAATTTCCTTTATTTCAATTCTGAATATTATATTATTATTGTTAAATTTCCAAATTAAATCTCCACTTAGAAATTTAACTTGTTAATATAATTTAAACCAATTCCTTTAGTTTAAAATGAATCTTAAACCCATAGTCAACATTTAAAATGAATTAAATGTCCACAAATCCCGTGTTAAAAATTCCGGGATGTTACATTCCTTCCCCCTTATAAAAATTTCGTCCCCGAAATTTGTATAAGGTAGAACATACTCTCAATCCCATTTACTTATCCCATTTGCTTAGTTAAAAGCTTATATATACTTCACAAAATCTTTTTTCTCAATTCCCAAACCTATTTGCTTTATTAACTCTAAAGCTTTAAATTTTAACTTATAACTTTCCAAGTTATTTAACTTTTCCCAAAAACCCAAAAATTTTCTAACTCTCAAAATTTACGGAAAATTTTGGCAGAGTCTCCCCTGTACGGAGGAGCATCTGCGACATCGCAGGATACACAAATATATATACATCGGCCCACACGGCCGGAAATCAAAATATTTCACAATATATATATCATTTTCCCAATTATGTTTGCATAGGCGTACCTTTTAGCAAATTTTTAATAGCCAGCAGTTAATATAATGCATATATACGCGCTCCAACTCTCTCGAACGCCCACCGCACCTGTACTTACTCAATCAAACTCATTAGCTTTCAATAATATGAACATTTCATTAGCATTACCAATATAAATGTAAACTATCATATCCATTTTCATTCCAAACAACATTTTGCATAATGTCATAAGTAAATCATATTGTATAATATATATACAAGTCCATTTCTACTTTCAAGCTCCATTTTATTTCATATAAATGATTTACAAACAAGCTTACCACACCAAGTCATACTTAACCAAAATTTCGAATTGATTCACCTAACAAATTTATTCAATTTGTTACATTTGCATTTCTATTATAGCTCACTTACATTTGTACACAAATTCCTTTATTAAGTCTTAGCCCATTCTACTTTCAATTCTAAATGGATTTTCAAACCAACTTCATCTCCAATTTTGAAGCATTTACATTTATCTAATAATTCATTTATATGCAACATTATTTGATTTGATTTACAATCAAATCCTTATTTCCAATTTGAAGCACTCACATTTCTCTTAGGCCTCCTTTCCATTCAAATGCAAAATTACTTAATTAGATTGTATTTATCTAATTAATTTAAAACCATCTTAATTTTCAGTTTGGAACAATTGCATTTCTTTTATGATTCACTTGTATTAATATACAAAATTACTTAATACAATTCCAATCTATTTACCATTATTCAAATATCCATTCTCTTAAGTTTAATGACAGTTTCTATGCAGGTTGTGGTTATTCAAACAAATAACCAATTCTTAAGCTTATACCATTTAAAATTAATTTCAGATTAGACTTTTCTTAATTTTATTCAATTCTGCATAGTTCTCCATCCAAGCATCCTTATTCTACTACAATTATTAAATCAATTCTTATTCTCACCCTCTCCAAATTTATTTTACATCTTAAGTTTATCTTTATTATTCCATCTTGGATTTATTTACAACTTAAACATTCTTGCTTTATCCCCATTATCAAAATTAAATCTCAACCTTATATTTCCAATTCATTTTCCATATAGGTTTATATTAATACCATTCAACTCCGGTTTTATATACAACTCTTATATCCATATTACATAATTTAATTAAACCCATTCCACTTACAATTCAAATTTATTATCCAAACAAAATTACAAAGCTTAACCACAATTACCATTCAGCTTGCTTAAGTTCTTTCCACAAGATTTTCATTATCTTGTCGTATCAATTTTATTTCCATTTTATTCTCATCCAATCAAATTTCAATTTATTTACAAATTTAATGCTCTTTGTTTAGTTATCCAATCCAAGTTAAGTTTATTTTATTAACAAAGACCATTTAAATTATTTCCCTCATTTGAATTTATTTACAATTCAAATCATCATAAATATATTCATATTCCATTATTCATTCACACTTCTTTAAATAGAACCTATATTGCTTCCAATATTATTTATTTCTCAACTGAAATTTAATTTTCAATTCCATTATCAAAATAAATTTCAGTTCACATTCATATGTTCAAGACTTATTTGCTAACTTAAGAACATCCACCTTTTATATTCTCACTTTACTTCATTACTCTTTACATTTCATTTATGGACAAATTTTGAATTTGTCACTCCATTCAACCTTTTCCATTAACAAATTATAATTTCACTCCTATTCAAGAGTTTAAATTTAATTCGAATTTCAAAATTCACAAATTTTAATTCTCCAAATACAAGTTCAAAACTTGTTTACTAAGTGAAGTTCATTCACTCCTTTTATATTCCTCTTATTTTATCTCAATTCACATTCATTTGAGATTAGATTTTTTTTTTTAAATTCACCATTCCATTTCATTATTTCTCATTGTGATTATAATTTCTATTTCTATTTTATAAGTTCACCAACTTATTTATTTTAAAGCTCATATTGCTCATTTTACTTCTTTTACAACTTATAATCACAAATTCCAAATTCACATATATATATCACTAAATCCTTAAGGATATAAATTTCCTTAATTTAATTCTTTGCAACTTCAAATCCACAATCTCAAATTATAAGTGTAATACTTAATAGCTTATGGGTATAATCCACTACACAATGATTCCCAATCTCAAAGTCAGCTTACTTTTTGATTTAAACAAAATCAACTTACATTTTAATTTAATCCAAATCAATTTAATTCAGATTAACCTTATTTAAGTCCAATTTATTTTACTTATCCAAGTAAAATTCAAATTTCAATTTACTTCAACATATTTTATTTCACTTCAATATATTTTATTCACTTCCAATTTCTCAAATTAAATTTTAATTTCAAGATTTAAGATTTTCATTTCCTCCTTCTTATTAATATTACTTTACATAATAAGTTTAATAGTTAATTCATTTCACTTATCCAAGTTAAATTCAAATTCCAATTCTCAATTCTCAATTTTATTTAACTTATCCCAAATTAAATTCAACTTTCCATTCCTTTTAATAATTTCATTCACCTCCATTTACTCAAGTCAAATTTTAATTTTATGACTAAAATTTCATTTTACTATCTTACTTAAATCAACTTCACCTTACAAGTTAGGGTTGATTCATTTTACCTTCACATCTTTATTTCATTAAAATTTTACAGAATTCAATTTACCCGGTTTTATCTCAAAACCATTTTGAAATATATCACATATATATATATATCCATTTGGTATATAAATCAAATCTCCATGTTTTCCAAACCAATTTGGTTGTACCCAAAACAATTTGTTTATACCAAAACAATTTCCATTTTTGAAATATCCAAAACAACTGTTATTCCCAACAAATCCAAACAATACCATAACCAATTACTAGGGAAGCAATCCATCACTTTAGAAACTCGAAAATGAATTCTAATGATGTGGCCAGCATCATCAGGATTATTTTCCAGCGACTGCAGTGAGTTCAATGCTTCTTACTTTCCCAAAAAAAATTTCAAAACACTTGCCATTCAAAAATATTACCCAAAACAACATTCCATTATTGCCTTCAAACATATTGGAAAACATTCCCAAACTTTTATTTTCAATACATTTAAAATCCTTTCCAAAACTTCCGGGTTTTAAATTCTGGTTAAATTCAAATTTTAATTTCACTTCCTATTTACAACATATTTAATTAATTCTATTTGGTTATAGACCATTTCAGATTTAAGATTTACATCTTAGATTCACTTTTAGAGTCTTATTTGATTTTTAATATTAGCAACCAAACATCCAAACAATCAAATATATATAAGAATTCCAGAAAATCATTTCCTTTTATATCAAAATATAATTTTGGGTAAAATTATTTCATTTACCCACTTTAAAAACAATACTATGTCGATTTAACTTGTTTAAGAGTTTAGAAACCCCTATCGATACGGTTGTACTTCCCGCACCGACCAGAATTCATAAACACTCAACCGATAAGTCAACACAGTATAAAAACAATTTTATAAACACTAACAAGTACGCTCTCATATCTATAAATACGCTCAGCTCATTATAGAGTACTATCGACTCTATTAAATGAGTAATTACCCCACCAAAGCCTAGGTTGTCGCCAACCTAAGCTCTGATACCACTGTAACAGCCCGCAAATCCGTACCCCTTGAATCAACATTTTTCTATCCTAATTGACTCAAGTGGAACAGAAATACGAACCATTAAGATTAAAGAAAGAGATAGAAGGAGAAACTAAACAATATCAGAATCTCACAGTCGCAGCGGAATAAAATATAATAGTAACTATATATCTTTACACAAAAATGAAATCTATAACTGTTTATACACAACATATAATCAGAGTAGCTCATACATCAATCAACACATAACAGACATACCATACAACATAGCAGCGGATAAATATATACATAGGTAAAATAGTACGTCTCGGACTCCAGCTCCTCTCCTGCTCCATAGCAACCTATCCTGAACCTATAATACTCGGTCTGACCCGAGCATTATAATGAAATAACACCCGAGTCAGTCTGGCATACCAGCTGATAATAATGCACACAATTGATTATTAAAGTTTCAAACATCCTTTTGAAAACAAAAGCATCTCGTAAGACCACGCCACAAATAAACATGTCGGGTTTTTACCTTATGATAGCTAAAACACTTTTTATAGAAATCCTCTGATATTATAATAGGGTCTATTTACAAATACTTATAAAATAGCCGAAATTGTTACATTATTAAATTCCAGCTACTAGCCACCGAAGTGGGTAATACAAACAAAACTCGAAAAAGGCTCGTAGGGAAAATGGATTTCCAACAATGACTAGGCAC
Organism: Allium cepa; assembly: GCA_030765085.1. Lineage (NCBI taxonomy): Eukaryota > Viridiplantae > Streptophyta > Magnoliopsida > Asparagales > Amaryllidaceae > Allium > Allium cepa. Next base: position 456,595,451 of record CM060942.1, read on the forward strand.
TGGGGTACCACCTGTCACAGTACGTGGTCTAGATCACAGTACCGAGGACTACTCCCTTCGTCCCCTGCAACACAAGACCGGAATCACCTATGGGCAATTCCGAATAAGATCACCCCGCGGTTGGGATCAGCAACCGCACCACTAAGCCGAAATAAAAAGAAACCTCTAGACAGGGATGACCTTACTCTCCAGTGGGGGCTACCCACGAAGCCTTGCTGCATATCCCCTGATTTTCAGTCATTCCCGGTTGATGAGGCTTGAGGCTAAACGATACCTTTATAGCACATATCCCTTAGAATGCCCATCGTCCGCTGACGATGTCACGAAGCATTCGTCCATACAAGTCCGTCCCGGGTTCGAACGGAACCGAAGGCACTATTCCTACTACATCCATTTTGGAAATATCCTCAGGATTAGTAGCGACTAGCCCTTGCACTTCACTGCTCCATCTTCGACTCCGAACACGTTTTATCGCACGAAAACGTACAAACCGGATCGAAGTGGTTTTCGAGAAATAAATCTCGATCCCGGTCTCTTCGAAACGATCAACGCATTTGTCCAATATTGATAGTCGGTGATTTAACTATCAATTTATATTCATAAACATCCATAACATCCATCACACAATAAATAATATTCCATATTATTTATTTACCTCAAATATCTTTAAAAGATATATTACCAAATTTCAAAATCTCATTTGAAAACATTTCCCAAAATTTCTCCTTTATAAGGTAAATCATTTACCATATATTCTCATTGGAAATATCCAAGTTCAAAACAGTTTAGATTTAAAACAGTTAAAAACATTTTAATTTAAAATATACTTTAAATAGATAAATTTACTACTAATTATTTAATCAAAATATAATTCCAAAATATTTAAAGCAAAACTGTTTAAAAGATATAGCTTAATTTAAATTAAGGTTAAGTTATACTATATATTAAAATAAAGTGGTATAAAGATTAACTCTTATTTCAATATACTTAGGTCAAAACTAGCTTTTAAAACAAATCCATTTGTAAACATAATTATTAAAATATTTATAAAATTTTACTATTGCTAATTTATAAATAATCACTTTAAAATAATAATAATTTTTTTTTTTCAAAACATTCTTTAAAATTAGTTTAGATTTTAAACTTTCTTTTTTATAAAATCAATTTAAAACTCGAACTTGGATTTTCCCTAGGAAATCTCATTTCTACTAAATCATCACAGAAATCCTTCTCACGATTTCCGTCCATTTATTAAATTAAGTTTTAGGGTTTTATAACATAAATTTATTTCCCAAAACTTCAACTAATAACCTTTATCTTAAATATCATTCCAAATTTTAAAACTTCCAATTTACATTTTAAAATAGATTTCAGATTTTAATCCCTTTTAAATCCATTATTTGACAATACCTTTATTTCTCTAAATTCAATTTATCAAATATAATTAATTTTGGATTTATAGTTTAACCAGTAATATTTCTATACAAATTTATTTCAGTTTTCCATCCAAATCAGGTTTCAAATATTTATATTCTTTTAATTTCTTATTTAACCATTTCTCAATTTCTTTGAAACCCAATTTAATTTCTTTATAATTAAAACTGCAATTTTCTTTATAACTAATATTCTGGGTTTATAGTTTAAACCACAATATCACAATGCAATTAAATTCCAACTTATCAATCACAATATATAAACAGGCATAATCATCAATATAAAAATATTACTACATTGTGAGGAATCCCGTTGGATCCCTCCAACCTGTTTTCCCTGCATCCACAAATATTAGCACAACGGTATATATATATCAATTCAATTTGATAATAACTAACATATTCAGCTAAACATCCAAACAAACAATCAATACTAGCTATCTACTTTACTAGTATCCAGATGTGAGTGAGAATAACTCACCTTGAGTTTCGGCGAGCGTTCGAAATTGAAATTAAACCGGACAACGTCCGATTTAACCCAAATTTCTACTTGCCCGGAATGGCTCCGGATCTGTACCATCGCGTAGTATCCTTTTCTGCGATCCCGGCGCCGCGAAATTCGTACGAATCTGATGTCATACGGAAAAGTTATTCAATTTTATAGATTGGAATTTAAATTCAAAACAATTTCTTTTTTTTATTATTATTACCCAAATCACGGCCGCACAAAAAAAAACAAGGCCGAAGCCATCTTCTACAACGCACGCAACAGCAAGAAACAGAACCCATCGCACCGCCTCTAGGGCTCCAAGCCGCACTCAACTCGCTCGACTAGGCGATGATCCAACAGCTCCACCGCGAAGCTCCTTCCACCCTCTTCCTTCGGCCAAGACACGACGGCGCTCGGCGGTCCCTATGGCCATGAAATATCGTTCGAAAATCGTGCGTTCGAGGCCGGTTTCCTCCACGATTACTCCACGATTTACGATCATACCCGTTGAACAGGTAGATCTAGCTGAGCCCTACAACTTTCTAGTTGGGTGATTCTCGTGTAGAAGCAAGAATTTAGGGAGATTTGAGGATCAAATTGGGATAATTTCGGCCATGAATTATGTTGGGTGGCGGCTCCTGATGTACTGCTAGGGTTTAGGAACGAAAGTTAATATATATATATATAATTTAATAATATTTTAATTAATGAAATTCTCAATTTTAACGACGTATGCAAACGAACTCCAAAACACACGTTCCGACAGGCTATCCTAAGGTTTTTCCGCGTTCCGGACACAATGGAACAGGTTTCGTAAGCTAATTCGGTCGTATGCACGAGTTACGGAATTAAACGCTCAATTAAAATTTAAACCGATTAAATCGATTTCGATGCGTTTCGAGCTGCAGGAGTCAAACGACAACTCCGATTGCTACGAAAATTGAAATCCGATAATAACTAACTATTATGGATCCAATGGAACTGTTTTCGTCCAATTCCGAGACTGTACCCCGGAAGGCTATTTTAACTCGTCTATTTAATTAAGCGATTTACTGAAATTATCAAAACGCTTTAAATTTTCACTTTTAAAATTTTATTAGCTTAACAATAATTCATATAAAATTTATAAGCACATTAAAAATCATTCTGGCTCATTCTGTGCTTAAATCAGATTAATTGCAATATTTAATAATATTAAATTTCATTATTAAATTAACATAAAATTCTAAAAATTATCCTATCGATTCTAAAATTCATCTAAAAATCCCACTAAACTATTTAATGACCCAATAGTCATAAAATAAATTTAAACTCATTTTCATCACTATTTATATTCAGAATTTCCTTTATTTCAATTCTGAATATTATATTATTATTGTTAAATTTCCAAATTAAATCTCCACTTAGAAATTTAACTTGTTAATATAATTTAAACCAATTCCTTTAGTTTAAAATGAATCTTAAACCCATAGTCAACATTTAAAATGAATTAAATGTCCACAAATCCCGTGTTAAAAATTCCGGGATGTTACATAGCCCACTAAGTCCATCTTCCCCAAACGAAGCCTGTATCCATTTCCTGTGCACAAACTCACCATTGCCGTGCACCATCCTTCACTGATACGAAGCTAGATAACTCCGTTCAACGAACCGATAACGCCATCGATCCTCTCTCCTGAATCTCCACCCCCCCCGTACCATCAACTTCGAGCTCGGCCCATCCTATCAAATCGCAACAACCACCCCCTTGCCTTCGTACGCGACCAGGTCGCAACCCCCCAAACGCCGCCGAGCTCCATAAAAATCACGCCGATGATGCTATCTTCGTTGGTGAACTCGAATCAAGACTCTGTTTCGCGAATCGAAGCCTACATCCTCAAAAAATCCTAACCCTAGTTCACAACTTCCACGTCCATCTTCATAAACCACGGCCGCACCCAGCAATGAGCATACCAAGTCGAAGCAAACGATGAAATAGGATTTTTAAAACTAGTTGGAGATTTTTTTATCAAGTATTGAAGGAGAAATAATTTTTTTCTTTTGAAGCTTGGATTTTCTTTACTATGACATTGCGTGTGCAGTTATTAAAAGGGAAGAAGAGGTGAATGCGTGTTTGAATGGGTCAAAGGTACAGTGAAAAGATGGGAAAGCGGCTGAAAGGGAGATTGACTAATTAAAATATTTATTTAAATTTTCAAAATACCTCGTTCTACGCAACTAAAAATCTCGAACCCCTATCAGGGCATGCCGCTAGGCGTTCATAGGGTTTACCCCGCGTTCCAGACACAATGGAATAGGTTTCGGAAGCTAATGCGATCTTATGCGTGAGTTACAGAAATAAACGATCAAATTTAAATTAAACCGATTAAACGATTTTCTAGGTGTTTTGGCTTGCCCTGAACAAACGGTAAATCCGGTTGACACGAAATTTGAAATCTTACAACAATATCACGTTACGGATCGGATGAAACTAGTTTCGTCGAAATCCGAGACTGTTTGAAAAATGACCATTTTTAACTCGTAAATTAAATATTAAAATATTCAATTTTCACAAATTTACTTTTAATTCGATTTTAAAAGTTCTACAACATCATTCTAACTTTAATATGATAAAATAAAATTTTGCAAATCATTTTTAATCATATTAAACCCGTTATTCAATTATCCAATAAATTCCAATTTTAAAATCTTATTAACTCTATTATAATCCCGATATAACTTACATTCACTTTGGAAACCAATTTGAATCATATTAAATCAAATTTGAATTATTCACTCTATTTCCAAATATTAAATTTCAATATCAAATTAATCATATCAAATCCGAAATTTAATTATTCAAACATTTGTGATATTAAATTTAAACAAATTTGATTATTCTTAAATCACTATCTTTGAATTATTCAAAACGAACTTATAAAATTTAACAAATTCAAATTATAGAACAACCATTTCCATTATACGGTTATTCAATTCCCATTATTTATTATTCAATAAATTCCAAATATTAAATTTAAACAATTTCGCTTATCCAATAATTCATTATCTTTTGAAATATTGAAATTGAACTTATAAGAATCAACTTTTAAAACCAATTCACAATTTAGAAAACTATTTTTATTTTACAGCTATTCCATTATTCAATAAGTTTTAAATATTTAATTTAAACAATTTACCTGTTCAATATTCAATATTTGATTTTAATAGATTTTACTTATCAATTAATTACTCTATTATTCCTAATGAATCCAACATTTATTATCCTATTCAACTATTGATTGCAAAGGCATTCACTAAGTAGCTTTTATTTTTCATTACTTGGATAATTATTGTAGCAATTCATTCCAGTTATTATTATTCCAAACGACTTACAATTTTTTTTCTAACACTAAAACACGAAATCTTATTAAATTTAGCTATTTTAATTATCGAAAATTTACGGGTCGTTACACTCTCCCCCACTCAAAACTTTTCGTCCCCGAAAAGGGAAAAAGAAGGGAAAAGAAACTAAGTATAGAATTCAACATTAGCTATATTTTATTCGAGGTTACCAACTTATAAAACAATGAAATTCCATTTATAAAGTCATAACTATGCTTCCACTAAGTTACTCCGAACGGCTTGCTAACTTTAAAAGTTAGTTGTCAAAACAAGTTATAAAAATTTTAAAACTAGAAAAAATTTCTAACACCCGGATTTTACGGAAAATTTCGGCAGAGTCTCCTTTGCGCGGCTCGATTGGAAAAAAAATGACAGTATATATATCACAAATATACATCTCATCAAGTGATGAGGCATCCCGCAGGGAAAAAAGTGTAAAAGTACGGTATGTAATCCGAGATAAGTACCTTATATATTATTAGCGAGCATATACGGCAAATATAGCGCGAAAGCGAGCTCCAAATGCGAAGCAAGCGCAATCCGCACCTACTAAGCACTCAACAAACCATGAGAAACATGCATATATGAAAATAGTATCAATATACATCATATAGCAACATAACAACTACATATGCCAACATAGCAAATGCAACAAAAGCAACAAATGCAACCATCAATCAACTATCATCCAACTATCATCCAACGAATCCATAACCAATCAATATAAATTTACTTCTCATTAATATTTATTGACTTGGGTTTCAATTTTTAATCACAGTTGATTCATTAACGTTTGATTTTACTAACATTCATTCTCAATTCAATTAGTTAACATTGACTAATTTATATTTACATTAGTTCACTTCCAATTTGAATCAAATTAAATTCTATTTAAATTTATTTAACTTCCAATTTGATTTCAATGATTTATAGCTTTCAATTTACACTTAATGAATTATATACAATCAACTAACAATCATATAACAATCAAATCATACCCAACATAACCAACTTATTAATTTTTACATTCAATTTGGTTTATTTCTTTTATATATATATATCCTGTTATATAATTTTAAAAGAATCATTTTATATTTGGCATCTTAAATTTCCACATAAACCGTACATATATCACCCGTGAGCAATATCAATCTAATCGCTTATTTGATCACACAATTTCACTTCCAACTAGTATCGTTCACCCGACTCTCTAGTGCGGACTCAGATTTGGTTCCTTGATTGGAAACTGTTACTCTCCTTGCATAGCCATATACTATGATAGAGAATTCCAGAATCAAATTAAAAATCCATATCTAGGGTTCGCCGTCGAAAATCGAGTGAAAAATCCTTACTTGGATCGATATAAATCATCTCGAAATTTTGTGCTCGAATTTGGATCAAATCTTTATGCGAATAAAATAATACACGTACAATCTCATGTATTACCTTCCAATGGATTTCTATCCAATTTATCTATATTAAATTATTTTATTGACTTTCATTTTATTTACAATTAATTATTCACAATCCATTATTTAGTTAATATATCTATTTCTTTACATAGCATACTCTTCAACATTATCTTTTCTTAAACATCATATCAAAGAATTTGCTTACTCAAGTTCATTTTAAACATTCTATATAATTTAATTAAACTCAATTTCTTTTCCCAGTTGATTCTTAGCTATAATGAATTCCTTTGTTTACATTTATTGCATTTTCATAATTTCAGTTAATAACGAATTCATTTGTGGAACATTTTATTAACCGCACTTTAGTTTATTAATCATCCTATAAAAGTCTAACCTCTCATAAATGACTTTTCTTAGTTTACAGTTCTTAAAGGTTACAAATTCAATTATTTTTTCTATGCAATTTATATTTATTTTCTATAACCAATTTACAAAAGATATTATACAATTCATTTGTCTTCTTTCTTAAGTTCACTTACTTTCTCCATTTATCCATTCATCATTTCATGTTATTATTTAAGTATATAACCTTTTTATCACAATCAAATTTTCATTTATATACATTCTAATTCCTTTTTTTGAGTTTTCCTTACTTGTATACTTCAATTATTTTCAGGTTCTGTTTATTTGTACAACATCTCATTACATATCCAAAACATTATTTCAACTTCTTAATATTTGGTAAGTCATATTATATGTTATTAGAATGCAAATTCGGTATTATACAAATTTATAGAATTTCATTTTTCTTGATTAGAATGTACACAAATTTGATTTATTTAAATCCTCTTTACCTTTCGCCTTTAAAGTTTTCCCAAACAATAAGCTTAGATATCTTAATCCTCTTATTTTATAAATTCTGGTTATTCACATTTCATTCAAATAATTTGAAAATTATTAACTGACAGAACTTAGAAATTTAAATGCCCAATTCTTTTCAAATCATTTGAAATAAATATATACACCTATATCTTTAATATATCAAATCATACCTTTGGAGTTTAAACCAAAACCCCTTTACCCAAAATAATTTCGAAGAAAAACAAAGCTTCTTAGAAGTCTCCCTCACTTTGAGACTCGAAAATGAACGTCGATGATGCTGCGCAGTCATCACCAAAATTATTTTCCAGCGACATAAGAGAGGAGTACTGAATTCATTCCTTCTTTTGAAGATCTTTTCAAAATATTTCCATAAATATTTTCCAACTAACATCACAATATATTTCTTCAAAACTTTTAGAACCATTTTCCAAAATCTCCGGGTCTTAAATTCAATATTTTCCAATTTAAATCTATTTTAATTTATAAGTCCTTAAAACAATCCACAAGTTGTTTTATTATTGTTTATTTTTCAATAAGCCTTATTTATTAAAGCACAATATCCAATTAATGATAACAATCAATATTATCGCTTCCAACAACTAAATAAGCTACATAGATCATAATAAATTTTGAAATAAATTCTTTATATACAAAATATAATTAGGGCAAAATTATTTCATTTACCCAATTTCAAAACAATAATATGTCGAATTATTCTGTTCGAGTGTTTAGAGATCCCTATCAATGACGTTAATTACTCGTATTGACCAGAATCCATAAGCCACTCAACAAATCAACCGACACAATATAAAACATTTTATATCACTAACAAATACGCTCTCTCATATATATACATATATACACTCAGCGACTCATCATAGGGTATTACTACCTTATTTATAAAGAGTCAGACCCCACAAAGCTAAGGTTATCGCTAAACCAAAGCTCTGATACCAACTGTTACGACCCGCCTTTTTGGACAGTTTAAACCGACGATCAAATACACATGCCGATTCCAAACCATTCAAAAGGGCAGATGGTTATTGGGGTAAATAAGAAAAGAAAAGAAAGAGAAATAAAGGAAATGAAACAACACAGAATCTCGCAGCGGAACGATAAAATATAATAGTCAAATAAACAATTCATGAAGCTGTTTACTATACTTTGACAATTATTTATACAACATTTATCAGAGTTATACATATACAAAAGAACAAATAAAATAATGCAGCAGACAGCGTGATGCACAGATAATAATAGTAATAGTGTACCAAATCTTCGTCTTCGTCCTCCAGAATAGATCTTCAAAAATCTGAAAACTCAGGACTGACCCGAGCGTAATGAAAAGACAAAACACTCAAGTCAGGACTAAAATATCCTTATGAAAGTTAAATCAATCGTGAATAAATATGAGTGTAACGGCGTCAGAGATGTTTACGGGGTTCGACATCTCATATCCAGTGTCAACGTGCATGCAATAACTCAAGAGATGTTACGGGATTTTCCATCTCTTAAGGATCCGTTAAACTATCTACCATGCAGTAATGTACGCTAAGTAGATAATGCCTATCAGTAATATAAAGTATCAAAATAGCGTTAAGGCGTTACCATAATCCCCGTTAACACATTTTTATAATGCCATAGTCTATACAGCACCGTAAGCCCCACCGTAAACTGGTGGTTATCAGAGGGTACCCCATAGGTATAACACAAAACATAACGTAGTGATCGCGACTAGGATAATCAGTATGACAAGGTACATGAGGCGATACCAACTAGGATACTAGTAGTTGCGTGATCCGGACTGATGTTGAGCATAGCCAGCAGCTACACCAACACCGCGAAACAACACTCCCAAATCAAGGGGTGCACCCAAATCGCATCACAAATGTAATAGATATGGTATCGAAGAAGTGTGTCCGCTAGAGGTGGCGAATCTCAATGGCCCGGCGCGGCTCCTGTTTTAGTCATGTCAGGGGTTATCCAATAATCGTTCTCTTTCTTTAGTCAACGCGTTCACCAAACCATCAACTTCATTCTAGATCAACACTCCGCGTATAATAGTTATTAAAGTGGTTTTTGGTATCGACAGAGAGTATGTCCATATCCGATCCCGGTCTCTTTAATAACTACGTATTATTACACCGTTGGCTCTTTTACATTTCAAATCGATTCATAATTGATATCAAAATATCATGTTCGCTTCAAAAATCAAATCCATTTCAAATATCATCGTATCTTTTCAAATGTAAGATTTCGTTTCAAAAATCATTTTCCGCATCAATATCTCATTTCGATTTCAAAATCATTTTGAATTTCAATTTAGGTTGCAACTTCATTTAACCCAATTCGTATTTAAATTCAAGATTTAAATATAAGCATTTCACCTTATTGACCAGCTTAGAATTTTAGAAAAATAGTTTTAAGTAGTTTAAAAGTAGTTTTAAATAATAGTTAAAATACTTAAAATCTTAAAATGGATTTGAAATAGATAAATTAGTTTAAAATAATTTAAATTGGTTAAGTAGATTTAAAATAGATTAAAATAGTTTAAGTATTCAAAAATGGTTTATATAGTAGAGTAATTTGGAAAACAAAATAAAACAGCTTCAAAACCAATCTATTTCAATTTATAACTTCCCAATTCAAATCAATTTCAATTTCCATTCTACTGATTCAATTTCGATTTCAATTCAAATCAATGTCAACTTTGACTTCAATTTATTCAAATTTTTTAATCACTTTCAATTAATTCAATTTCAATTTATATCGATTTAGAGCTTGGTTTTTCAAAATATCCATTTACAACACTTAACAAAATTATCCATCAATTTTCGAGTTTAAATCCAAATTTCAAATATGATTCAATTCCAAGCTCGACTTCAAAATATCATTTTTATATCACTTTTACTTGGTAATATTCAAAGCACGAATTAAGGTTAAATCTTTAAACAAATCAATTTTCGAAATTCAATCAAATCCCAGTTTTTAAATTTCAATGTCTCGACTTATATTATTTAACAATTTCTTTTAACCAAAATTTATTTCAACATTCCAAACTCAATTTTTTGATAAATTCGATTTCTATAAATTTATTTCTATTTATAACTTTTAAATCCAAAACATTTAAATAAATTTCAAATCGACGATTTTTTAAAATTATTAATTTAGCCAATTCGGTGTCCGTATATAATTTTCTATCCTATGTCCAAGTAATTATGTATTTCAATTAAATGTCAGGGATGAATATATATCACTTAAATCAATCATATTGTCATATGTATTCATAACAGGTTATTTATAAGCAATAAACATCCAAACATTTAAATATCAACCAATAGCATCCATCGAAATAAATCATCCAATAGACAATACAATTCATAGCAATTTCATAGTTATCAATGTCAGGTAGTTTTATCGCAATTCAATTTCAATTTCAATTTTAACGGTCAATTTAATTTTCAACGGTTAATTCAAATGACAATCTATATGGCAATTAAATTTATCAAACAACGACAAATAAAATTCACAACACTTCATAATGTCAAATTTAACCAGCATAAAGATATTCAGTACGTTGTGAGCGTTATAAAACACACACTTTGATTTCAATGCAGTTTCAGCGTTTTATTTCGAATAAAATTAAACGAGCGTTTAATTTTACCCGAAATTCAAACTAGCTCCAAACGACTCCAAACCAGTTTCATTTCGAAGCTCTCGCCATCACGATCGCAACGCAAAAAGTCTCGTCTCAATCGGACCTCGTATGTGAGAGTTATACATTTGATAAGTTATCGACATTTGAATTTATAAAACAATTTATATTATATTTAAATGAAGTCATACCCAAAGAAAATAAAGCCCAGCCCACTAACTCGATCTCCCTCAAACGAAGCCTGTAGCCATTTCCTGTGCACGAACTCACCATTGTCGTGCACCATACTTCACTGATACGAAGCTAGACAACTCCGTTCAACGAACCGATAACGCCATCGATCCTCTCTCCTGAATCTCCACCTCCCCGTACCATCAACTTTGAGCTCGGCCCATCCTATCAAATCGCGACAACCACCCCCTTGCCTTCGTACGCGACCAGGTCGCAACCCCCAAACGCCGCCGAGCTCCATAAAAATCACGCCGATGATGCTATCTTCGTTGGTGAACTCGAATCAAGGCTCAGTTTCGCGAATCGAAGCCTACATCCTCAACAAATCCTAACCCTAGTTCACAACTCCCACGTCCATCTTCATAAACCACGGCCGCACCTAGCAACGAGCATAGCAGGTCGAAGCAAATGATGAAATAGGATATTTAAAACTAGTCGAAGATTTTTTTTATCAAGTATTGAAGGAGAGATAATTTTTTTCTTTTGAAGCTTGGATTTTCTTTACTGTGACATTGCATGTGCAGTTATTAAAAGGGAAGAAGAGGTGAATGCATGTTTGAATGGGTCAAAGGTACAGTGAAAAGATGGGAAAGCAGCTGAAAGGGAGATTGACTAATTAAAATATTTATTTAAATTTTCAAAATACCTCGATCTACGCAACTAAAAATCTCGAGCCCCTATCAGGGCATGCCGCTAGGCGTTCATAGGGTTTACCCCGCGTTCCGGACACAATGGAATAGGTTTCGGAAGCTAATTCGACCGTAGGTGTGAGTTACGGAAATAAACGATCAAATTTAAATTAAACCGATTAAACGATTTTCTAGGTGTTTTGGCTTGCCCCGGACGAACGGTAAATCCGGTTGACACGAAATTTGAAATCTTACAATAATATCACGTTACGGATCCGATGAAACTTGTTTCGTCGAAATCCGAGACTGTTTGAAAAATGACTATTTTTAACTCGTAAATTAAATATTAAAATATTCAATTTTCACAAATTTACTTTTAATTCGATTTTAAAAGTTCTACAACATCATTCTAACTTTAATATGATAAAATAAAATTTTACAAATCATTTTTAATCATATTAAACCCGTTATTCAATTATCCAATAAATTCCAATTTTAAAATCTTATTAACTTTATTATAATCCCGATATAACTTACATTCACTTTGAAAACCAATTTGAATCATATTAAATCAAATTTCAATTATTCACTCTATTTCCATATATTAAATTTCAATATCAAATTAATCATATCAAATCCGGAATTTAATTATTCAAACAATTGTGGTATTAAATTTAAACAAATTTGTTTATTCTTAAATCACTATCTTTGAAATATTCAAAACGAACTTATAAAATTTAACAAATTCAAATTATAGAACAACCATTTCCATTATACTGTTATTCAATTCTCATTATTAATTATTCAATAAATTCCAAATATTAAATTTAAACAATTTCGCTTATCCAATAATTTATTATCTTTTGAAATATTGAAATTGAACTTATAAGAATCAACTTTTAAAACCAATTCACAATTTAGAACACTATTTTTATTTTACAGTTATCCCATTATTCAATAAGTTTTAAATATTTAATTTAAATAATTTACCTGCTCGATATTCAATATTTGATTTTAGTAGTTTTTACTTATCAATCAATTACTCTATTATTCCCAATGAATCCAACATTTATATCCTATTCAACTATTGATTGCAAAGGCATTCACTAAGTAGCTTTTATTTTTCATTACTTGGATAATTATTGTTGCAATTCATTCCAGTTGTTATTATTCCAAACGACTTACAATTTTTTTGCTAACACTAAAACACGAAATCTTATTAAATTTAGCTATTTTAATTATCGAAAATTTACGGGTCGTTACAATAAATAACTATTTTGAGCTCTCACACTAGTCGCATGACTGACCTGGAGTTTATTGTTCTCTTCCTAAACTTTGGGTGCCCATAAATTTTCCACACGAGCAGTCTAGAGTCAAGTTATCATGTCATTCTGGAATTCAGGAGTGCTTTGGAGCTCAAGTGGCGAGCTGGATGGCGAGACGTATTACTTGTATATGATATTATCTTTCCGCTGTATGATTCACTTGTAAGGATATATTTGTATAGTTGTCCATGCTTGCTGTTGTGTTGTATATTGTTGTTGTACACTCTGATGATAATGTAATATAATAACTCATATAGTTTTTGTTTTAAAGATTATTCATTTATCTATTATATGTTGTTCCGCTGCGACTTTGAGATTCTGTTATTGTTTCTGTTCTGTCTTCTTCTTCTTCTACCTTTTCCTTCTTCTACCTTTTTCTTCTTCTTAAACCCTCATGGTTCGATTTTCCGGCATTCGATTGCTCGGCAATTGATACAGTGGACGTATTGATGTCGGTTTTCGAAAGTCGAAGAATCGAGTCGTGACATTAGGGTTTAATGGAATGAAGAAGCAGAAAAAAGAAAAATAAATGGGTCACATATCTAAGAAGGCTATTGCAGTCTTAAAAGAATTTTAAAGTTGGGGAGAGGGAGGGGGCAACTCATCTTGGGTTATATACCTTGCTCAATTTCTCCTTGCTGGGATTCTACTAATTTTCTTCCTTCAAATCCTTTTTTTTGTCAAATTGCTATTCTTTCACAGAATATAGTGCTATCAATAGTCCAACTAAAACCTACCTAGGTAATTAAATTTATGTTTTTTCACCCTTTTTTTTTAAATTTTGAATCAATTTAAAGCTATAATAATTTAATAGGATTGTGTTCTTTTCGCTGTAATGCGATTGATTTTATGTTTACTTAAATAATTTGGAACCAATTACTGATCTGATCATAAGTTATTCCTTATGGTCCTGATTTTTTTTTTCGAAGTTCGTTTTACCATGACTATAGATTTGAAGGTTTCAACGATGATAGATCAATTTTGAGGTTTATGGATGTTTGAGTAGTCAATCAGCAAAAAAACTACAAACTAAACACAAAAATCACGAACATAGTTGAATTTTTGACCGCTATATACGGAGAAAGCACACTTCTTAAAGAAGTGGTTCTTTTTTTATGTTTTTGTTATGAATCTCATAGAGTAATACTACCTTTTTTCTAGACATACATAAAGATATCATGTTTGTGAAGGCAGAGTTTTTATTAATACAATTAGCTTATGTAAAAGTTCACAATCATCATTCTTTCTTATGAAAAAATAGCTAAAATTAGTTTTTATTAAAATAATAGCAATAATCCATTTTTAGTAAAATTTCTTTCATCTTTTACCAAATTTTTTTCCATAAAATCTTTTTTATCATCTAATGATTCATAAAGATGATTTTTTTGCTATGTTTCATAAATCGATTTATCCTTTTTTATTGAATATTTGATGTTATGATAGTTGAAAAAAGCTTGGCAACTGAGATGGAAGAACTTGGTACAAATATCCATCACCAAAAAGTTTCGTCAACTTTATGTCGTAAGGCACAATTAATATTGGCATATTCAATGAACAAATAGAACTAAACTAGGTACAATGCAATTGGATATAGCTTGTTTACTTATCCATGGCTAGTACAATTTGATTCAACGACCATTGAATTGAACATAAGACTTGTGGATAAAAGTGACAGATTAATACAAAAATGGATTAAAATGGCAAAGTCTTTAACTTTTTTATTCACTTTTGCAATAAAACAGCGAAGAGTATACCTTTTTATTGCACGTTAAATCAAAAGGCAAATACTTTGCTATTTATTTAATTTTTATTACGGTAAAAAGGCAAAGTCATCGCACTTTAATTTAAATTTATTAGAATAAAAAGGCAAAATCTTTATCGTTTTATTTCAAATACAATAAAAATGCAAAGACTATACCATTTTATTTGTTTGTGATTTTGCTAAAAAATATTGGTTTCGTGGTTGTGTTGTTCTTTTAGGTGGAGAGTTCGTGCATTAAGTGAATAGTCGAGGAAAAATTATAACTAAATAGATTAGTTTTTGATTCTACTTTGAATTTTTGTAATATTTGATTACAAAAATATTATTTTTTTATCTTTAGAATTAAACTATGTATTGAATATCTCCCACAGTTACTCGTTTCATTTTTTTCTTTTCAAAGTATTGATAGTTCTTATGCATATATTGTAGCTTTATTATTTTGAATATTTTTCATGATATTCGGGCTACGTACTTCTTAGTTTGTAAATGAATGTCTTTCTAGCAAAAAATGCTTGCTATGACAATATATTAAAAGAAATAATGCATTCTTTTTATCAAAAAGATCTTATTTTTAAATGACGAAGATCAACATTTTTAATTTTATTTAGAGAGGTAAATGGATTTACATATTTCATTAGAAATATAAACGAGTTTACCTTTTTTGTCAAAAGGCTACTAAATTTATTTATTTATTTTATCAAGAAGATAAATGAACTTATTTTCTAAATAAAAAGATAAAACTAACTATTTTTCTGCAGAAAGCTAAATGAATTTTTTTTCTAATGATAAATCCTTCGAAAATGTAAATGAATTTATTTCGGCAATGACATTCTTGGTAAGTTGCATATCAATGGCTTGTGTTCTACCTATGAGGGATCCCTAATAGCCCACAGTAACGGTGGAGTTTAGTGTACTTTATAGATGACGACACTTATATAAACTGTGTTAAGGGGATATATGTAACGCTTTAATGCTATTTTCAATATTATACTTTAATGATAGACATTACATACAATAGCGTATCTCACTACATATAGATAATTTAATGGATCCTTAAAAGATGGGTGACCCCAAACATCCTTTGAGTTACTAATGCATTTTATTGAACAGTTCACTTGAGTTGATTTACTTATATAAGTATGTTAGTCCTGACTCGAGTGTTTTGTTTTACTTTATGCTCGGAACAGCCTGAGTATCAGAGCTTTGGATTCACCATTTGGAGCTAGAGATCTACTAGAGATTTAGCTATCTATCTATTATTTCCTATTTTAGTTATTTCCTTTTCATTCATTTGCTCATGTATTAGTGGACTTATGTATTTGGATTTCCAGTTGTATTTGCTTTCAGACTCTGATATTACGTGTTTGCTTCGAGACTATATATCTAATAGCTTCATGAACTACTATATTTTATTTATTTCTTTGCAAGATATTATGGTATTCTGTATTTGTGATTTTGTGATTGATTTTTATTTGCCCCAAATTAATTAGAAATCTATTGTTTTGAACAATTCAAGTCTGATATGTGTGGTTTTATTGTCGATTTGAATGGTTTGAAATAGGGGGTCATTACAATAGTAATTGTATCCAATTTGTTGTGGTGAATTGCCTTATATTAAGGACATAATACCGAGCGTAGCAGTGGCTACTACTGCTGCATTTAATGTGGGGATCCTGTATCGACAGTCCAGATGGTGGTTGGTAATCTTTATGAGTATTGAGCTAACATCGCCCCAACTCCTTATTTCTTTCTACGAAAGGATATTGAAAGAAAATCTACTACATGCAGTAAAGTTCAGATAATTGGTGGCGCAAATATCAATCATATCAACCTATTATGTTAATTTATCATATCTAATTCATCCATATAAAATGTGACTCGCAAAACAAAGATATGGAATATGGGATAAGAGTGGACTATGACTGATCTGATGAACAAATTTCCCTCATTGTTGCAACAATAACTATTACTTTCAGTCTCTTGATTCATACGTGATGAATAGTATAGACTGTGAGTAAAATACTTGCTTACTATTTACTTATTCAATAGCATAGACAGTCAAAAA
This sequence comes from Allium cepa, assembly GCA_030765085.1. Lineage (NCBI taxonomy): Eukaryota > Viridiplantae > Streptophyta > Magnoliopsida > Asparagales > Amaryllidaceae > Allium > Allium cepa. The sequence goes on from CM060942.1 coordinate 456,612,716, forward strand.
TAACCTATTCATGACAAATTTACCTCATATCAAATATAATAAAATCATAACAAAAATAATAAAATAAGCATGTCTGATCACTACAAGGGTATATTGTGTTTACTAATAGAAGCCGTCGATGGTTGTCGCTAGTCGTCGTTAACCAACGAAAATTTTCATCGCTTTCTAAATCATCGATCGAAGAAAAAACGACGGCTTTAGCGGCGGCCTCGTCGTTAAATTTTAGACGGCTAGGGATGACCAAGCCGTTGTTAGTCGATGAACACATAGCATGAATCTATGCACCATGTATATGCTAAAGGGGGTCGCTAGCCTATACAAATAAGCCGTCACTAGCCGTCGCGAACCTACGCTAATAGGCCGCCACTAGCCGTCGCTAATATGAGTATTCTATTTTACAAAACAGCTGCTATTTAGGTCATCTAACCGCGCATATATGTTCATCTCTATATCAATCTCATACACAATACATATAAACCTAATTTCACAATTACAACCATCGCATACATTGTATAATCTTAAACCTATCACATATAACCAAGTTTATATTATAAAAATCAATATTTACATCAATATTCCAACAACAACACAACCATACCTACAAATCCTCATGTCCATCAAACAAAACAAGCATCGAATATCCATAAATCCATCAAACATCCATAAACAACGATACCATCAAACAGGTATCAAATCCATCAACACATGTCAAATAAGTACAAAACAAAACAATCAAAATCCACAATCGTGCCTATTCATTATCATCATTTCCCGATCCATCATCCCTAGGAATTGTCCCACGCTCTATGCATAGTTTGGTGAAGTCTAATTTGTACGTCGACCACATGCACAGTTCTGCAATCTACTATTAGAGCATTCCCAACTGTGTCATGGTTGGGAAGCAACCGACCCCCAAAGCAACCCTCCGGGTTGCTTCTTAGCCGGGTTTTTTTAGCCGGCTAAAGGTGGCCGGCTAAAAGAAAGCCGACTAAAATTATATATTTCCTTAGCAGGACAAAATAAAGCCTACTAAGGAAATATATAAACTTAGTCGGCTTTATTTTAGCCGGCTAAGGAAATATTTCTTTAGCCGGCTAAAAGAAAGTTGGCTAAGTTTTCTTCGGTTGGGGGCGGGTTTGGGGTCAATTGCCTTGAATCGACCCCTTCCTCACCCTCCGGTTGGAAATTCTCTTAAGACTCTTGTACATGATGCTTCTTTTATTGATATTATTTGTTGTCTGCATATACAGGTCTCATTACATTCTATATGATTTAATAGTTAGGTCATGAGTACATACTAGGTGCTCTATTACGCATAGCTATATTTGTTGTCAAAAGAAATTGTAATTATTTTAATTCATAATTTTTTGGATGTCCAATAATGATTAATGTGCATAGCTATAACAATGAAGAACTATAATCATATTAATTATGTTTACTTGACTGGATTGTACCTTTCTAGAGCAGTAAGAACATCCTTAAAAATAAACTAACGAACAATTTTAAAAACTTCGCTTTATGTAATTAATTTGTGCATGTTTATCATGTACATAAGCTTTTGCTGCTATGTTTTTTTGTAATCATGTATGTAAGATTGGAAATATTTATTTAATTTTATTATTTAAAATTGGGTACTTTTTTTATCTTGTAAACAGGAGATCAAAAGTCAATAGAGTATTAAAATTCATCATAGTCATGCCACAAATGACTGGTAAATCTCAATGCTTGGATGCATGCACTATGTTCAGGTTGTTAGAAACGAGGAGGATAGAAGAAACTAATTATATATCATACAAATTTTCTTTCTTGCAAACAACAAAAAATGACCACATATTTATAGTGGTTTTCATACCCTTACAAATAGACACAACCCTTTAGATAGAACTTCTTCACTCCAATGGACACGACTCTTCACCCAATAAGCACAACTCTTTACCTTATTATTAATTTGAGTTTATTCTTTAACAAATTCCTCCCTTAAACTCAAACATTTTCCGTCCTTCATTTCAATCATTTTCTTACAATTTTCGTGCTGCACTTTTGGTAGCGGCTTTGTAAATATATCCGCTACTTGATCACGACTTGCAACATGACTCGTTCGCACGTTGCCTTCCTTCACATGTTCCGAATAAAATGAAAGTGAACATCTATATGCTTGCCCCTTTCATGGTGCACTGGACTATTTGCCAACTCAATTGCTGATTTATTATCGATTCGTATTTCAGTGGCTTCGTGCTGCTGAAGTTTTAACTCATATAATAAATTTCTCAACCATACTGCATGGCATACACACAAAGATGCTGCCACATACTCTTCCTCACACGTTGATAATTTCACTATTGGTTGCTTCTTTGAGAGCCACGTGAAAGCAGTATCTTCCATATAGAAGACATATCCCAATGTGCTTTTTCGATCATCTACATCTCCACACCAATTGCTGTCAGAGTAACCCACCAGCTTGTATTCATTTTCTTAGAGTAGAGTAACTCGAGTGACTCCGTTCTTCGTATATATCAAAGAATTCTCTTAACAACCTTCAGATATGAATATTTTGGCACCTCCATGAACCGACTTACAATGCCGACACTATACGCAATGTCTGGCTTTGTGCATGTGAGATACCATAGATTTCCAATCAAACTTCGGCATTTGTTAACATTCACTAGATCTCCTTCATCAAAATTAGAGAGTTTCATACCAAGTTCCATCGGCATTACTACTGGATTGCACTCTTCCATCTTGTTCTTCTTCAAAATGCCTTTTTCGTAAGCATCTTGTGTCACAAATATTCCATTTCTTCCTTGCCTAACTTCAAGAGCAAGAAAGTATTTCATTAACCCTAAATCTGTCATTTCAAACTCTCGAGTCATGGCCTCTTTAAAATCTTTTATCACTCCACATTATTCCCCATGAATATTAGATCATCAACATAAAGAGCAATAGATATCAACTTTCATTTTTCTTTCTTCACGTATAGTGCATGCTCTTAGGGACATTGTACGAACGTTATCCTTGAAATAGGTGTTAATTCGAGTGTTCCATGCACGAGTCGCTTGCTTTAGCCCATATAGCGCCTTCCTTAACTTCAATACTTTACTCTCCTCCCCAGTTTTTATGTACCCTGGTGTTTTCTCCATGCATACTTCCTCTTCAAGCACACGATTTAAAAATGCTGATTTTACATCCATCTGATAGATTGACCACTTGAATTGTGCTGCTTGTGATATGAGAAGCCTGATAGTTTCCATTCTCGCCACCGGGGCAAAGACTTCATCATAGTCGATCCTTGCCTTTTGTTTGTAGCCCTTCGCGATTAGGTGTACCTTATACCTTTCTATCTCACCATGGACATTCAACTTTTTCTTATATACCCATTTTACTCCTATGGGTTGATATCCTTCTGGAAAATCCACCAAGTCCCAAGTTTCATTTCTACCGATAGCCTTTATCTCTTCATCCATCGCGGCTTTCCATTTCTTATCTCTCACTCCCTCTTCAAAAGTAATATTCTTAGCATCTGCCAAGAGACATATCAAGTGTACTTCATCTGTTGACTAGTATAGGTCTTGCAAACTTCGCATCTTTGGTTGCCTTGGCTCTTCTTCATCATCGGATATTTGAGGTGTTATTGGAGTGTGTATCGATGTAATAGTTAATGATTCTACTTTTCTTCCTTCTACATCACTTCTATTTAGTTGTTTCAATCCCATGCGCTTTCTTCATTCACCTACACATCTCGGCTCACAACCACCTTTTTTCAATTGGGTCGAATAACTTGAAAGCTTTTGTCTTTTCATCATATCCAGTGAATACGTACTTCTTGCTCTTATCATCTAATTTGGTTCTTCCTTGATCCGGTATACGTGCATATTCCAAACTTCCGAACACTTTAAAGTGTGATACAGTTGGATTTTGTCCGCTCCAAGCTTCCTGTGGTGTTTGATCTGCCAATATCGCATGTGGACACCGATTTTGCACATACATTGCAAATTATACTGCTTCTGCCTAGAATTCTTTCGGCATGCCTTTTCTTCTCAACATTGATCGAACCATGTCAAGAATAGTTCGGTTTTTTTTCCAGCCACACCGTTTTGTTGAGGTGAGTATGGTGTGGTTAAAAACTTTTGATCCCTTATTCCCTACAATAGCTTGTGAATGCTGTTGACATGTACTCTCCACCTCTATCTGATCGTAAGGCCTTGATATAAAGACTGGTTGTCTTCTCTACTAATACTTTGAATTCCTTGAACATTCCCAGCGCCTTAGATTTTTGTTTCAAAAATAGACCTAAGTCTTTCTTGTATAATCATCAATGAAAGTGATAAAGTGCCTCTTCTCGCTGAATGACTTAGGTGTGATCGGGCCACATATGTAGGTGTGTATCAACTCTAGAGACCTCCTTGCATGATAATTTGCCTTTTTGAAAAGAATTTTTTATTTGCTTACCGAGCACACATCCCTCGCAAAATTTCTTTGTGTAGTCCATGTCAGGTAAACCATAAATCATATCCTTCTTTGCTAACTCTTTCAAACCGTCATAATGTAAGTGTCCGAACCGTAAGTGCCACAGTGAGGCTTTATCCTCCACGTTGACTTGCAAACACCTTTCTTGCACTTTTCCAAATTGAGTTTGAACATTCAATTCTTGGCCATCTCTACATTTGCAAGTAAATAGCCATTTTTGTCCTTCAAATGTAACATTCGATCTTTCATAAAAACTGAATACCATTTCTCCAATAGTTTCCCCATGCAAAGGATGTTGCTCTTCAGTTCAGGCACGTAATAAACATCTTCAATCGACCCTTCTTTACCATCCTTTTGAGTAAAACATATTTTGCCTTCACCTTTGACTTGAACTTTTGACGCATCTCCAAATGACACATGTCCATCCTTTACCTTTTGCATCTCCATGAAAAGGTGTTTTTTTCCGCACATATGATTTATTAGCACCAGTGTCGAGATACCGCATTATATCGCTATCAGAAGCATTGTCCTTGTAGGCCATCAACACAACACCATCGTCTCTTGCTTCTTCTTCCGCAAACAGATTTGCATTTTCTTCCACCTTTTTCTCGAAATAGTAGTCTTTTACACAATGCACATATTTGCCGCAGTTGTAGCACTCAACATTTGGACGACTTGACCAGCCACCTCTTCCACGACCAAGTCCTCGACCATGCCAATTTGGTTATCTCGGCCCGACTTTTTCTTCAAGATTTTTTCCAAATCCACGGCCTTCACTACGGCCAAAACCACGACCTCCACGACCGCGTCCCCTTCCTCAATTTTATTATGCATATACCGCCTTGTCTTCCTTAATACTTGCCTTAGCTTGTAAAGCCTTTTCGAGTAGCTCTTGTTTCTTTTTCACCCTCCGTTGTTCATGTGCTTCAAGAGAACCTGCAAGATCATCGATGGTCATTTCTTCCAAATTCTTTGACTCCTCAATTGCGCATACGATGTTCTCAAAATCGTCGGTCAATGATCACAAAATCTTCTCCACAACCCTTGCATCGGTTAGGTTTTCTCCATTGCGTTTGAGTTGGTTAACCACTGTTTGGACACATGTGATGTAGTCGGATATTCCTTTCGATTCTTTCATTTTCATCGCTTCCAATTTGCCTCGAAGAGTTTGAAGCCTGACTTGTTTAACTCAATCTGCTCCCTTATAGACCTTTTGTAAAATGTCCCATGCTACTTTCGAATTTGCTGCATTGGTAATTTTCTCAAATCCCGACTCATCCACTGCATGGAACAAAAGATAAAGAGCGGACTTGTCTTTCATACGCATTTTTTTTAAGGTCTTTAACTGCATTGTAGTCAAGTTCGTAGTATTTTCTATTTCTGTATAGCCATTTTCAACTACTTCCCATGCATCTTGTGCACCCAGCAACGCATGCATCTGCATGCTCCAATTGTCATAATTCAACTTGATTAGTCGTGAAATCGGTATTTGCCCCAATGATAAACTCCCGAAATTTTCCATGGCGGTGGTTTATTACCCACCGTGGCGTCGAGCTAAGGAATAATGGGAGTGGGATTTATTACTCACCATGGCGATGGTTTTTGGTTAGAATATGGTTTATTACCCAATTTAGGTCGAGGTTGAAGTTTGGGTGATCGCGTCATCTCTGGAGCATTGGGGTTCATCGGAGGTTGAGGGATGGAAGCTGGGTCTTCGGGAGAGCAGTGGTCGGAGGCCCGTGATCTCGGGTGGTCGGAGTCGTTAGGCCGAGGAGGATTCTTGGTTGAAGTTTCCTGTTCCAGTTCGATCAGATGACTCGATTTTGATTGTGGGCTTGTGGTGATATCTGGGTGGTCGGGATCGTAAGTAGAGACGGTCAATGATGAGCCGGAGATAATGTGGATGGTCGGAGTCGTCTCGATCAATGGTGCAGGTGCACGAGGTTGGCGGTGTGTTAGTGATTTGGGAAGAAGAAGTGTCTGGGGAAACTTGGGAAAATGAAGGTGATGTCTCGGGTTAGTCTCGTGTAGCTCGTGAGTGTTTTACGTATAACAGTTTTAACCTAACAAGTAAAAAAAGGTGGAAAGGAAGGAAGTCTCGGGTGTGACTCGGGTTGGAGACTAGGTTGAACCCGAAGGAAATTTACAACAGTTTTAAATAAAAGCAAGTTTTAAAATTTAAAGTAAATCTAGTTTAATCTATTTCTTAAATCAATATTCTTTATATAATAATGTTTTTAAACATTTGGTTTTGAGAAAAGTGGTATGTTTTGTTTAACTTAAATTTATTAAATTAAATTTTAACTTATTTTAAACTTAATTTTAAATGTAATTAAGTAGTTAATTAAAATGATTTTAATTTATATGTTAATGATAACTAAGTAATCAATAAAGATAAATGGTTTATCTTAAAGTTAATTATGGTCTTTGGTGATTAAAGATCAATTAAATGAATTAAATAAAATTAATTAATTATTGATTAAGGGTTAATTAATTAAAAATTAAGGGTTATAAATTTATTAATTGGAGATTAGTTAATTGGTAATTAGAGACTAATTAATTCGTAATTAGAGATTAATTAATGTAAGTAATTATAGATTAATTACTTAAATGATAATTACTTAATATTAGTAATTAAAGGATAATAATTAAAGGTTAATTAATTAAGGATAATTAACCAATGGGATAATTACTTAATGAAAGTAATTAGGGATAATTAATTTAGATTGATAATTAAAGAATGATTAGTTAAGGGTTGTGATTAATTAATGTTAAGTAAGCAGGATTTAAGGATGATTAGTTTAATTTATTCGGTGATTAAATTAAATTAATTAGGAAGTGAATGACTATTTAATCTTGCTTGTAAACGATAAACTATAAATAAATGCCTTGGATTGTTATGTGATTTGTGATGTTTTATGATATGAGATAGTTGGGTTGAACTGTGATATTTTGGGGTATCTATCTGAGATGAATTGTTGTGTGAATGTGAAGTCCTGAATATAAATTGTATTGTTTAAACTTAAACATTTGGCTTAAAGAATAACATTGGATTCGAAGAGACTGGGGTCGGGTATCAGTAAATACCCAAAACCACTTCGATTTGTAATCTATAATAAATCTTTATAGATTTGATATGTGAAATCAATAGGATGGAATAGAATCATTTAAGAAAACTGGACCACTGAAACTATGTAGTGGTACTTAAGGATTGATTTGTGAAATAAGTGTTGGTTTTAATTAACAAGTTAAGAACTCGTTGTGAGGTATGAATTACCCCAGATTTTCAAATAAGTCTTATAATTTTGTATTTCAAATTATATGGGTTTACTCACGCTAGTTTCCAGCCTGACCCGGGTGCTACTTTGATGTAATGCTCGGGTCACACCGAGTATTACATATTTTCAGGTTTGGACGTTTCGAAGCTCAAAAGGCGGGCTGGATGGCAGGAACGTATGAAGTTTTCCACTGTGTAATAGAGTTGTATTGTTAGTAGTCTGGGACATGTTGTACAACTGTCCAGTTCATGTATAAATGATTGTACTCTGATGTATTGTTGTAGAATTAAAATTACAGCTTTCTTTGTAAATGAAATTATTTTGATATTATATTTAATCGGCCACGAATGTGAGATGCTGTTGTTTTCTGTTTCTTCTTCTTCTTCTTTTCTTTAACAATCTGGAATTTCCGGCGTTCGATTACTCGACGCTTTTACCGTGAATGTATTAGTGTAGAATTTTCGAGATCGAAATTTTGGATCGTTACATTTTGGTATCAGTGCAGAAGGTTAAGCGAGAACCTTAACTCTGGTGGGTTTACTCATTAAGGATAGGGTCAATAGCACCCTAGAATGAGTTGAGTGTATGGTATAAGAGAGCGTACTTGTTATTTTCTTATATAAATTTTTTGAAATGGTTTTAAAAATAAATGATTTTTTACATAAGTTTATATTTGATATATAAAGCAATATTTTTTTCTAATTATTATAAATATTAAGGTAATTGGTTGTTGTAATATTTGGAATTAACTAAAATATTAAGAATTAAGTGGTCATAGAAATACAACCAAATTGAAATTGAATAATATGAACTATACAATAAGATAAGTTTGAAATGGATTCAAACTAGAGAATAAAATCCTAAAATTTGTAATAATGTTTTCAGAATGTTGAATTAGGTTACCCTGATTTTATTATCCAATAAATTATGAGAGAATATATAGCGAATTGGTTTCCAGTTATGATAAACTTTGTTATTATCCTAAAATATTTGTTGTATCTTGATAATGGAATGTTTGTTAATGATTAAGCATAATGAAATGTTTTAAGGAAGTAATAATGACTTATAAATTAGAATTGAAGATAATTAAAATTGTGAAGTAATAATGACTTTATCCAGAAAATTATTTTACTGTACTAAGGCTATTTACTAAAACAGAGGGACGTTTTAGAAATATTTGTTAAAATGGTTCATAAGGGAGTACATTTCATTGGGTGCAAATAAGTCAACTAAATACCGATTTCTCTTTGAAATTTAGCTTTTGCCACCTTAATGCTTTTAACTTCTTTTGCAATATTCAACTAATACAAGGAAAAAAAATCATAAAACTCACATTATTTTCATCTTCCATCAACAACTTTTTTTTGACGCGAAACTAAGCTATTATTATAGTACTGAGTAAACAAGACAATGCGGATTAGGCTCTTGAATGGATGATAACTTATTTGTAACTTTAGGTAAATTAATCCAAAATACTTGAGCTATAAGAGAACTAAGGTATCCACTGAAGATACTTTTCAAAAATATCTTTCTGCTTTTGAAAAAATTGAAGCAGATAACACTTTGTAGCTAATAGTTCTCTCTTTATCAATACAACTCACATTGCGACAGCACAATGTGAGAAATTATACATGTATATAAAATGATATTAATAATAAGACAAAGTAATATGTTAATATTCAATTTCTTTCCCGTAGACAACAATGTGTTCTTTGTATTTCAGTGCAAGCATCTGAATTGCCTCTACAATTAATGCATATCCTCCTTCCTCTCTCGGTCTCTCATGTAACCAGTTCTGACATGAATAGAAGGGGAAAAAAATCTCACAGAAGAAGATATGAAATCATTGCACTTATTGTTTGCATTGTTACGTAATTATAACATTTGAATAATATTTTATTATTTAAAATATATAAAAAAATTCTTGGTTAATTAAGATTAACTAATCACTTATGTCGCTGGTTTTGAAAGGGGCTCATAAATCTTCATCTCATGAAATACATTATCAAAATGTTGGAAAATAAGTATATTTATTCCAATTTTTGATTGGGAGACATAGAAAATAGGTAGAAAATTAGTACAATTATTACACATTTGTAGGGTAATGAGTTCGCCTTTGGTAGAAAATTTGAATCCAACCTGCATAGAAGCACTTCAAATGATCAAGCGTTTTGTGCACGGAACTTATTCTAAGATTTTAAGTTCATAACATAAATTTTATAGATTTCAGGCAATAATTGCCAATGTTAATGTCTATTACTACTTTAACTCAATTTGAAAAAAATTGAATTCATCCTACGTAGGAAAAATGATGCACATTTAAGCTTAAGTTTAGGCTCCTTGTCCACAAGATCAAAACTATATCATCCTGGTTAATTTCTAATTAACAAAAATGAAATAGCAGCATACATCTATAAAACTCATATTAACAGTCTAATGAGGAGGGAAAAAAATAGAGAGCGAAATTAGCTCAGTTAATAATGGGGACAAAACAAAAATAGAGAGTGAAATTAGCTAATCTATCCTCATTGAACCACATTTCCACTACATGAAGAGTATTAAATAACATTCTGAAATAGTAATTCGATTCTAGATAATACATTTTTGTGAAAATTTTGCAATTATTTAGGAATCCATGTTATGGATAAAAGATTCCATATGCCTTTAATCATATATTGTTTCATCTTATTGATGACAGAAAATCCTAATTCAGAAAATTGATATCTTAATTAATGCGCATAGTTAACAAACGTAATATAATCAATGCTTTAGTTGCATGCTTTAATTGCATGATATAATGCAACGGTCAAAAATAGCACAAAAACACTATTCCTAAATCACACTTTAAGGGTATTGCGTATAACATAAATGATACAAGGAGTAATGGATTGTCCAATGCATAAAGGAGTTTTAATGTAAATGTACAACAGTTGAATCCCAAATTTGTTAAAATACGTATTTTAATCTTCCAAGTTGAAACCCATTAACAAATATGATATAATTTAAAACATTAGAAAAGCTTATTTCAGATTTCAAACATTTAAAAATAACAGCAATAATATTTCATATTACTTCAAGATGAACATTCGTCATCAATAAAAATGAATATGAAATATGGAAGGAGGATATTTCAGGTATTTCAAAAAGACATGGTTGATATTATATCGATGGAATTTACATTATTAACTATACATGAAGGTGATTTAAATATTAAGTAATAAGTATAGGCTACATATGCACAGTGAAAATAAACAAGTAAACCATTTTAGGAAAAAGGCAACCGAAAGGCTATATATGTAATAATGTGAAGTGTTTAAGCAATGTTAGTATATGAATAATCCATGTAAGGTTCACTTAATAGCAGCAAACTGTCTTGGTTAGAAAAATAGCTTTTTAATAATAGTGGGTCCGCTGTCTTAAAAAAGACAAGAGGTTATATTGATACGAGAATAGAAATTCTACCAATGAAATCAGTATAGGGGCAGAAGCATTAAAACCAGAATAAATTCTTAGAAAATTTTAACTTCTTCCTTCTTACATTCAAGCATTTACTCTATTAGTACCTGACGCAGCGTAGGAAGCGAATTCGACGATGTAAATCGAATCCATCCATGATCTCACACGATTAGCAGAAATAATCGGTGAATCGATGATAAATCGATGATAAATCGATGAATTTAAGAATACCGTAAGGCCCAAATCCGTTGATCATGAAGATAACGGACTTTAGCAATCTTCGAAACATTGATCACGCACGATACCGTGAGAGAAGATCTTCAGTTCTTCGAACGTTGATCAAACGCACTTGATTCCATGAATTGGCTTCAACAATCGTTGATTCAAGCGCACTCGAATATCCGAAAGTGGAGATAGGAGATAACACTCAACTACCAATTTAAATGGAGGCACAAAGCTCTCAAACAAAAGTTTTTCAATTTCAAAACTCCACCCTCACAAATGACCCAACGCCCATATTTATAGGGTACAACTCAACACAACAGCTCAGTCCACCGGCCAAAGATAAGTCGTTACGCGACCTACAACCTAACCAAGGTCGTTAACGACCTAACAAAGACAACACAACTCAAACATCACGAGGTACAGCAGATGACCTATCAAAATGTACAACATCCATGCGACTTATGAGTTATTACAAACACATACGATATATACATATTTACAAAACAACAAAGCGACTCTACACAGAATCACAACATAACGACCTAACAGCACCTCCAGGAGCGACTTAAAGTACGCGACTTAAGAAACGCGGCATAAGAAATCTTCAGCGACTCAACAAAACTAGGCAGCGACCTAAGGAAATCTTCAACATTAGGAAGCTTCAGCGACCTAAACTTCGCGACTTAAAGAGAATCATTCGCGACTCAAGGAATTTGTGGCGTAGCGATCTAGGAAGTTCGCGGCACAAGAGAGCTCGCGATTTACTGGAAGAATTCGTGTTAGAGGAAACTCGCAAGTTACTGGAATTGGAATAGGTCGTTGCTCGCTGGAGTTAGGTCGTAGCTCGCTGGAATTAGGTCGCGACTCGTTTGCTCGAAGCTCGGTAGGTCGCTGGCGACTTAAGGCCGAGCGAATTATGGAAGGCAACGTAATTTCAGGCTGGGCTGCATCATCTTCCTATGATTGAGAAAAATTCGTCTCGATTTTAAAAGTTCTTCCCCATTGGGTTGTTCATCTCCATAATAAGGTATAAGATGTTTAACATTAAACACGTCAGAAGTGTGCACATCCTCCCGCAGCTTCAACCTATAAGCATTTTCATCGATCCATTTCACAATCTTTACAGGACCAATCTTTCGAGCTTTAAGTTTATTGTATGTTCACACTGGAAAACGATCCTTCGTTAGTACAGCATATACTAAATCTCCTTCATTAAATTCAGCACTTCTTCGCTTCAGATCCGCAGATCGTTTATATTTCTCATTTGTCTTCTCCAATCGTTCCTGAACGATTCTATGGCATTCTGTCAACCCATCAACAAAATCAGCAGCTCGCTTAACTGTCCCCTTCGGTTGTGACACTATCGTTAAATCCAATGGCCCCATTGGAAAGCTTGAATATACGATCTGAAATGGACTGAAACCCGTACTACGGTTGATAGCATGATTATGAGCAAACTCTGCTTGACATAACTTCACATCCTAACTCTTCAGATTATCCTTTATAAGACACCGCAACAAATTTTCCAGGGTTCTGTTCACAACTTCAGTCCGTCCATCTGTCTGTGGATGATAAGCACTACTGAATTTCAGCTTCGTTCCCATCATCCTCCACAAACTCAGCCAAAAATGACTTAGAAATCTGGTATCCCTGTCTGAAACTATAGATTCTGATAAACCATGCAAGCGATAGATCTCTCTAAAGAATAATTGTGCTACATGGACTGCATCTGCCGTCTTCTTACAAGCAACAAAATGTACCATCTTAGAGAAACGGTCCACAACAACATAGATAGAGTCATTTCCCCATTGAGTCCTCAGCAAACCCAACACAAAATCCATGCTTACATCCACCCACGGTTTTGTAGGAACAGGTAAAGGCATATACAAACCTGCATTTGTAGCTGTCCCCTTCGAAACTTGACAAACATGACATCTCTAAACAAACTTTTCAACTTCTTTCCTCATTGACGGCCAAAAATAAGACCTTGAGATCAACTGCAAAGTACGATCCCGACCAACATGCCCTTCTTCATGCAACTCTTTTACAATTTTCATTCTCAAGCTACACTCTGGTACGCACAATCGATTTCCCTTGAATAGAAATTCATCTATCATTAGATATTCATCCTTCCTCCTCTCCTTGACTTCGTCTACAGTCTTCGCAAAGTAAGGGTCTTTAGCAAACAATTCTGGAAGTACTTCAAACCCTGTCAATTCAACCTTCATTGTAGTCAACAAATGATTCCTCCTACTCAAGGCATCAGCTACACGGTTCGTCACCCCAGATTTGTGCTTTACCGCAAAAGTAAACATCTGCATATACGCGACCCATGAAGCGTGTCTGGCTGAAATTTTGTCCTGCCCTTGCAAATGTTTCAAAGCTTCGTGATCCATATAAAGAACAAACTCCTTCTGAAACAGATAATGTCTCCAGTGCTTCACAGCTTGAACAATCGCGTAAAATTCCACGTCATAAGTGTTATATCTCATCTTGGCTCCAGACAACTTCTCATTGAAATAAGCAACTGGTCTTCCATTCTGACTCAATACTCCACCAATTCCAACCTTCGAAGCATCAGTGTGTAACTCGAACAATATCTGAAAATCCGGCAAAACTAGAATTGGTGCTGACGTCAAAAGTGTCTTAATCTTCTCAAAAGCCAACTCTGTCCGCACAAACTTCTTTCCCTTCATTTAATCGGTTACAGGTGCCATCACACTGCTAAAATGTGGAATGAATCTTCGACAAAAAGATACCAACCCATGAAAGCTCCTCACTTCAGTAATTGTCTTGGGTTGTGGCCAACTCTTGACAGCTTTCACTTTGCTTTCATCCACTTGAATACCCTCCTTCGACAGAACATATCCCAGAAACAAAACACTGTGCGTCATGAACACGCACTTCTTCGTTGCTGCATAAAATTTCTCCTGTTGTAGAATTAATAGCACTTCTCGCAAATGTTGGAAATGCTCTTCCATACTCCCACTATAGATCAAAATATCATCAAAGTAAACTACCACGAATTTTCCAATGAATGGTCTGAAAATCTGGTTCATCACTCTCATGAAAGTACTAGGAGCATTTGACAAGCCAATCGGCATAACCAACCATTCGTATAGACCCTCCCTTGTTTTAAAAGCAGTCTTCCACTCATCATCAGGTCTAATACGAATCTGATGGTATCCACTCTTCAAGTCAATCTTCGAAAACATAACAGCCCCACTCAACTGATCAATCAAATCATCGAAACTCGGCATAGGAAATCTGTATCTCACAGTGATCTTGTTTAGAGCCCGACTGTCCATACATATCCTCCACGAACCATCCTTCTTCGGCACCAATAAAGCTGGCACTGCACATGGACTCAAGCTCTCCTGAACACGCCCTTGTTCTAACAACTCCTCCACCTGCCTTCTCAGTTCCTCATGCTCCTTAGGATTCATCCTATAGTGTGGTCGATGCGGCAATACGACTCCTAGAATAAGATCTATTTGATGTTATATGTCCCGCAATGGTGGTAACTCCTTTGGCATCTCTTCTGAAAATACATCTTCAAACTCTTCCAACACCGGCTTTACTTCTTCAGGAATTTCAACAGATTCAGTAGCTTCACGTCCAATCAACAAAAACACCTTTGGACACTCCTCTACTTCTTCAACAAACTCCTTCAAAGTCAACAAAGTCTTCAGCTCCTCAATCTCTTCTGACTTGCTTTTTCCTTGCTATCTCTTCTTCGGAACTAAAATGATCTTAACACCTTCAAACACAAAGCTGTAGCTATTGGTTCGACCATCATGCTGCACTGCTCGGTCATACTGCAATGGTGTTCCCAAAAGTGAGTGACAAACATCCATCTCCACAACATCACACCAGATCTCGTCTTTATACTTCTTCCCAATAGAAAATGGAACATGAACTCGCCTATCCACCTTCACCTCTCCTCCTTTTCTCAACCACGCTAACTTGTAAGGATTTAGATGCTTCTCCGTCTTCAACTTCAACTTTATCACAGCTTCGGTAGAAATGATATTGTCACAACTTCCCGCGTCAACTACAAATTTACACACCTTTCCTAGTATAGTGCATGTCGATTGAAAGATATTACTCCTCAACCAACTAGCCTCTTCTTCCTGTTTCGGTGTCAAACATGATCTCCTCAACATTAGATTACATTCTTCATCTCCCGACGCGATATCCTGTTCATCCTCTTCAACTGGACTAGAATGACCTTCATCAACATCCTCATCTTCAATCTCAGCAATCATTGCCCACTTCTTCGACTTTAGACATTCATCGCTCTTGTGGCCAAACTCTTGACAATTAAAGCACTTGATACTATTGTTGACCTTGGTCTTTGCTACCTCATTGACAACCGGTTTAGCTACAACCTTTGAAACAGTGGTATTGCTACTAGCTCCCTTCACTTGATTGTTGGAATTTGTAAACACACCACCTCCTCGTCTTCCCTGCTTCTCCCAAGCTAACGCTTTCTGGTGCGCTTCAGCCACAGATCTAGGGTCAAACATATTTACCATGTCCTGGATCTGAATCCTCAACCCCCCAACAAATCTAGCGGTCAACTGTTCTTCTGTCTCCATGATGTCATTTCGAGCAATCAGTTGATAAAATTCATCCGCATAATCATTAACTGACTTTGTCCCCTGCCTCAGATTTTGTAAGCGTTGATACATAAGAGATTGATAACTGTAAGGTAAGAAAGTAGCTTTCATTAACTTCTTCATCTTCTCCCATGAAACAATCTTTGACTTCTCCATTTTCTCTCGTGTAAGTTTAGTCTGCTGCCATCATGCCATAGCTCTCCCTCTCAATCTCGTAGCAACCAACTTAACTCTGCGATTCTCGGGAACTTCTTTGAAGTCAAAAATTTCCTCAACATTTGAAACCCAATCCAAAAATTCTTCCGCAACCATACCACCCTTGAATTCCGGAATTTCCATTTTCATTCCTGATTCCCATCTACGGTCATCTTCATATTCTCTTATTCGACTCCACACTTGACCTCGATCTCGGTAATGAACACTTCCTCTATCACCATCATACTCCTCATCAAAGTCTGACGCATATCATTGTCGATCATGACCACCAACATCTCTACCACCTCCATTTCTTTGATCTACATTCCTCTGATCACGATAATCCACATCTCTCTGATTTCATTCATCAACATTCCTATCACGATCGTCAACATTCCTACGATCATGATCTCCTCTTCTCTCCCGATCTGACTGAGGTGAAACTCTGTTTCCCCCCATGACTCGATTCAGGTGTAACCCTTCTTCTACTTTGATTCATTTCAAGCATCATTCTCTCTAATCGACCAATCCCTTCATTCAACTTCTCATTGAAATTCTCGTGATTCGTTGCTCCATTTCATCGTTCTCTTCTCTTCCATACAAAGCATTAATATTGCGATGACGTTGAGCTCGTCTGGGTGGCATGAATGAACTTCAAACAAATTCAAAAAATTCAAACACTTTCCGAACTTTGACCCAAAATGATATGGATCGAAACTCCCAACTTATTGCAACTCCACGATGAACACGATGAACACCAAACTTCTCAACAATTGCAAATCTGATCTCTAAACTACAAATTCTTGAAACCCAATTCTCCAAATGATGCAAACTTCTTGCGATCAAGCTCTGATACCAAACTGACGCAGCGTAGGAAGCGAATTCGATGATGTAAATCGAATCCGTCCAAGATCTCACACGATTAGTGGAAATAATCGGTGAATCGATGATAAATTGATGAGTTTAAGAATACCGTAAGGCCCGAATCCGTTGATCATGAAGATACCGGACTTTAGCAATCTTCGACACATTGATCGCGCATGATACCGTGAGAGAAGATCTTCAATTCTTCGAACGTTGATCAAGCGCACTTGATTCCGTGAATTGGCTTCAACAATCATTGATTCGAACGCACTCGAATATCCGAAAGTGGAGATAGGAGATAACACTCAACTACTAATTTAAATGGAGGCACAAAGCTCTCAAACAAAAGTTTTTCAATTTCAAAACTCCACCCTTACAAATGACCCAACGCCTATATTTATAGGGTGCAACTCAACACAACAGCTCAGTCCACCGACCTAAGATAAGTCGTTACGCGACCTACGACCTAACCAAGGTCGTTAACGACCTAACAAAGACAACACAACTCAAACATCACGAGGTACAGCACACGACCTATTAACATGTACAACTTCCATGTGACTTACGAGTTATTACAAACACATACGATATATACATATTTACAAAACAACAAAGCGACTCTACACAGAATCACAACATAACGACCTAACAGCACCTCCAGGAGCGACTTAAAGTACGCGACTTAAGAAACGCGGCATAAGAAATCTTCAGCGACTCAAAAAAACTAGGCAGCGACCTAAGGAAATCTTCAACATTAGGAAGCATCAGCGACCTAAACTTCACGACTCAAAGAGAATCGTTCGCGACTCAAGGAATTTGCGGCATAGCGATCTAGGAAGTTCGCGGCATAAGAGAGCTCACGATCTACTGGAAGAATTCGCGTCAGAGGAACTCTCAAGTTACTGGAATTGGAATAGGTCGTTGCTCGCTGGAGTTAGGTCGTAGCTCGCTGGAATTAGCTCGCGACTCGTTAGCTCGGAGCTCGGTAGGTCGCTGGCGACTTAAGGCCAACCGAATTATGGAAGGCGACGTAATTTCAGGCTGGGCTGCATCAGTTCCCATATAACAAATATTAATTCATAAAATAATAACTACTTCATCTCCTTAACACCGTAGAAGACATTCTCTAGACTTTGTATTATTGCTGCAATACCCAACTGGAGATCTAAACTCTATAACAAAGATAACCAACAACAGCTTGGTAACTACTCTAAGCGAGTTTTTATACAGAATTATACTTTGAATTATGAAATGTAAACTCAAATCTTACCTTCTAACAGAGGATAATTTAATGTCGTGCAAATAATTCGAAACATGTTTAGCACAATTCTACTTTTAAGTAAAAGGAGAAAAGAGTATCAGAAAACTCACATCATTTGTGTCTTCCATCAACAGCTTTTTTTGGGGGGAAACTAGGCTATCATTAAAGTGTTGAATAAACAAGACAATGGGGATTAGGCTCTTGAATGGATGATAACTTCTTTGTAACTTTAGGTAAATTAATCCAAAATACTTGAGCCATAACAGAGCTAAGGTATCCACCGAAGATGCAATTCAAAAATATCTTTTTGCTCCTGAAAAAAATGATGCAAACAACTCTTCATAGCTAATAGTTTTCTCTTTATCAACACAAATCACATAGCAACAGTGCAATGTGAGAAATTATACATGAATATAACATGATACTAATAATCAGACAAAGGAAAATACCTCGCAAGCAACCCATTTAGGAAAAGACGGATAATATGGTTATCAACAAATAAGTTACTGGGGTATAAAATCAGCAGAAAAAAATCAATCTGATTTTGCTTAGTAAACTGGTTTTATTTTTGCCATCAATTCCGTCATGGCCAATAAAACAATTACATGTTGTTAGAAAGCCATATACCCTGAAACTACAACATAATTTTTAATTCAAGTTTATGCAAACAGATGAAAAAATATTTATTAGGACCCTTTAAAATCAAAAAATTGGAGTTGATATGCCGCAGTAAAAGATACAAAAATAAGTAGTACTTCAAAAATATAAATTGCCTCTCCAATTAATGCAAAAGTGCATATCCTCCTACTCTCTCAGTCTCACATGAAATTAGTTCTGACATGAATAAAAAGAAAAAAAATCAAAAAGAAGTTATGAAATTATTGCACCTATTGTTTGTGTTGTCGCATAATTGAAATATTCTGAGAATGTTATATGAGTTGAAATATACAAAATAATCTTGGTTAACCAAGATTAAGTAACCACTTATGTCCCTAGTTTTGAAAGCAGCTCATAAATATTCATACCATGAAATATATTGTCAAAATGTTAGAAAATTAGTATATTTATTCTAATTTTTGGGTGAGAGATATAGATGCCCAGGAGGGGAACATCCATCAAGAAAAGCGTTTTACGTAGAAACAATTCTAAACGATTAAAAGTTACTCACACAACTCAAAGAGGAATTTAACTTCCTATGCAAAAATAGTGATAAAATGGTCACCCAAAAAATTGAAGCATGCCTTAATATAGAATTAGCCGAATGCTAGAAGGTAGACATGTAACAAGTATATGAATATGTAGATTTGAAAATTTAGTGATAAAAACTTGCAATGATAAAAGTAGAATACACCACTTGACACTATAAATGACTTCTTCTATGACCAATACTTGTGAAATGGAAACATACTCGTAGCAATTCGTTGATTCTACGTTAACTAATCAAGTCTGCATACCACTAATTGGAATTATAATGTTAAAACATTTATTTCTTGATAGCTCATGTTTAGTACAACTCTAGTCTAACTAAAAAGAAAGAGAAACAAAACTAATTTCATACAATTCAGCTTAAAAGTGACCACCTATAGCTTTTGTGTGAAACTAGGCTCTTATTAGGGAAACAAACGCATAGGAACTATGTTGTTCAACATTTTGCTGTGTTGTCTCAATATAAAGTTATTAGAAATATCAAGAACATTAATAGCATAGAAAGCACACTGCTTGTAAAATAGGAACAAAAATCCAGAACAAAATGTTTGAAACAATATGCACTATATGTTTAAGGATAAACGAGTACAAATGCTTGGAAATTGCTTTATATAACTCACAGAATAGCTCGTCTCCTAATAGGAAAAAAAACTAGAAAAAAAATTGAAGCACATATTAGGACGGAATAGGCTAGAGGCAAGAAGGTGACCATGTTGCAATTATATATGCAGTTAGACTTGAATTCTTATATTTATTTAAGAGATATTATATCTTAATTTTTAAATAACTTGTACTATGCATAATATACATTGAATTCTGTGTAGCAAGATTTACAGAAAATAAAGCATAATTGTTAAAAGTTGTAGCATACGGCCGCATAAAATTCGAGAATGCCAATTTTATGATGCATTCTACCAACTCACGAGGCAGTCACAGTTTTCCACTCCAATTAAAAGTGAGTGAAGTGATTTTAGGTTGCGTACCAAAAGCAGAAGAGGCTTTCACAGTTCAAAAGTGAATTTTTATATCATCCCACTCATCTTAACTGAAAGTGTTATCGAGATTAAATTTGTATTTCTTGAAACCGTGGCATCAGGATTTTTCATGTCTTGATGTTTCACTCAGTTAAATCTGCAAGTCTTACCTATGACCTCTTTTTGATTTTGTAGCAAGTACAAAAATATCAATAAATATGTATACAAGCCATCGTAAACATTTTTTTAGGTTTGATATGGTTACCTGAGTAAGGTTTGCACTTGTACTTTTATTACTTACGTCTGTAAATCCAAAAGTTCAAGAAAATCGAACTATAGAAAACAACTTATTTGAATCATCACGGTTAATTTTTGTTGGCAGAAAAGGACAATTCTGACCTGGTTTTGAGGCTGATTTGGTGCACCTAGAAGGTTAGCTAACCGTTATATGATTTCTTGGATTCTCAAGCTGCATTCCTAACAGTAAGCAGGTTATAGTAGCAGTGATAGCATATTTGTTGTATTATGGGAACATAATTGACAATTTCAAGGAGAGGATCGTGTTTTGTTTCCTAATCTCTGCATATTGTCCCGATTTAACACGTATGGCTTTTTTTCTTTTTTAAAAGACAATAATATATGCTTTCAACTGCAAATATGTTTAGCTATCTAGTTCACTAAAACATTGCTTGGGAACAATCAAATTACTTAGGCTATTAAATTGTCATGACCATTCAATAATTTAATTGGTTCAGAAGCTCAGTTGTCATTTTAACCTACAAACTATCACATATCAACAGAGGAAAAACAATGGCTGTGAATAAGATTTTCAACATGTGTTTCATTACATAAACAGTCTGCTCATGTAACGGAAAATACATAGCTGCGGCTTTCACCAAAGTTTCAACTATACTCACATGTACTAACACAAGGATTTACTTGCACACAACTGACAACTGAGTGTACTATAGTTGAAAACATTTATGGGAAGCACTTTTCTCAGTAAGTACATATCATTGTTACTAATTATACGACAAATTCATTTTTGTAATTATTTGAACAAGCTCACATGTACTAACACAAGGATTTACATGTACACAACGGTTGTAATTATTTGAACATATTTCTGCACTATTTGTACGCACTATCATGTTTGTATTTTTATTACAGTTTGTATTCTTATTATCAGTTTCTGCAATGTTGTTGTGAAAATAATTTAGCTAGCCAGATACAGTTTCATTTTTGTAATTTAATTCCACCTTTGTCTAACACGGTGCATTTGTAGCATCCACCATTTGTATTAATAATAGTTATTTTAACAGAAACGAACCTGCTTTGTTTAACGTTGTATCATCCGCTGTTTGTATTAATAACAGTTCTTTACAAAGAAATGAACCAACTTTACATTACTGTCGCAAGTTCTAGGTCTTAGTTAAACTGCCTTGTTTGTTACTAAACTTCACTTCATTGTATTTCAAACTTTCAACGGTTATCTTTTTAATCAGTTACATGAAAGTAGTATTACTGACATTTACTTAGTTGTCTTATTACAATGCTATACACAGAAAATTATTTTATTGTACTCAGGCTATTTGCTAAAACAGAAGGACATTTAATGTTAGAAATATTTATTAAAATGGTTCATGCGGGAGTGTACTTCATTGGGTGCAAATTAGCCTGGAATCTTATGCCACTGTAACCAACGCAGTGTCATCTTCTCAGCCCAGTGTCTCACCAACGCAGTGTCATCTTCTTAGCCTGGAATCTTATCTCAGTTCAGGCTTATTTCTCCATAGCTCTTCTCATCACTCCTGCGCTCCTCTACTCGGATCAAAATCACAATGCAATAGCACATTCGCTCCGCATCTAATGCATTCTATACCACACGCTAAGCCTCTATTTTGCAACTCCTCATCTCTTCTCAGTTCCGAATCTTCAGATTTTGATGTGCACACATGCAGTATTCAATATGCTTATATTGCTGTGCAGTTCAAACATACGAGCTAGTTGATGCAATGCTCTTTAAACAACTAGGCAGAGCCTTTTATAATTCTTATTCTCTGGCATGTCTATGCCTGGCTTCATTTAACCTTATTCATCTGCAGTTCGTGCATGCTTCTATCTGCTAATGCATTCGTATTTTTCTACCAGCTGCTATTACCTACCTCACAGCCCTTTAGCATTACTCCAAAAATATGACTCCTTTGCTCTTTTTCAACTGCAGCAATCTTACTACCCTGCATTTTGGTGCTACCCTATAGTGCACTTCTACCCTACTGCATTACCTACAAAAAGCTTCACACGTGGTGCACTTCAGCCCTACTACAACTCCTTATCATAGAAGCTACCCTTCATTTGGTGCTCCTTTGTCCCACGTGCTTACTTCAATTTTGTTCTATAATAGAATTTTATTTTGTTAGTGTTATGCACCTGTGGTTTGTGTTGTTACATAATTACACCATCCTGGGAATGTTATACCAGTTAAAATATATAAAAAAAATTCTTCGTTAATTAAGATTAACTAATCACCTAATGTCCCAGGTTTTGAAAGCAGCTCATAAACCTTCATCTCATGAAGTATATTATCAAAATGTTAGAAAATCAGTAGATTTATTCTAATTATGTACTGGGGAGATAAGATGCGGCAGGAAGAGAACATCCATCAAGAAAAGCGTTTTAAGTAGAAACAATTGTAAACGCTTAAAAGGTACTCACCCAACTCAAAGAGCAACTCAACTTTCAATGCAAAAATAGTAATAAAATGGTTGGCCAAAAAAATTGAAGCATGCCTTAATATGGAACATTAATGTAGAATTAGCTAAATTCTAGAAGGTGGATATGTAACAAGTATATGAATATGTAGACCTGAAAATTTAGTAATAAAAACTTGCAATGAGGACAAGCACAATTGTTCCAGTACCATTATTCTAGTGTCAAGTGATTCGACTTGGTGCGAGAGGTCACAAGTTCGAAACTTACGTAGAGTGATTCTGACATTTATTGACATATGATTTATGGTTTGTTGTCCCAGTGACATGTTGTATCTGAGTAACATTTCAAAAAAAAAATTGCAATGACAAAAGCAGAATACACCACTTGACATTATAAATAACTTCTACCATGACCGAAACTTGGGAAACGGAAACATACTCGTACCAATTTATCGATTCACCTTATAAGCGAAAACCAATAGCTTTAGAGTGAAACGAGGCTCTTAATAGAGAGACAAATGCATAGGAACTATGTTGTTCTGCATTTTCTGTGTTGTTCCAATATAAAGTTATTAGAGATATCTAGAACATTAATTGCACAAAAAGCGCAAAATTGTATGAAACAACGTGCACTAATTTATGTATACTGATAAATGATTGCAAATGCTTGGAAATTACTTATATAACTCATAGAATAACTTGTCTCTTAATAGGAAAAAAACAGGACAGATAAGTTGAAGCACACGTTTAGATGGAATAGGCTAGAGGCAAGAAAGTGACCATACTGCATTATATAAGCAGTTACTTGAAAATTTAATAACAAATTATTCGTTGATATATGCAAGAAACTTCGCTTCAAATTACAATTAACTTTCTAAAACTTCCATGATACAATAAAAATATAAGCATAATTAACAATCTGTTGATTCAACTTGGCTAACCAAATTTTCACCCACTAATCTGAATGATGCAGCTGCATGGTAATTTCTTGTAGTCATGTTTATAAAAATCTGGTCTAAACAAATCGAACAGGAAACAAAAACAATTTCATATGATTCCCTTTATCAGTCTCCACCATCAGCAACGTTTTTGAGGGAAACTAAGCTTTCATTGTAGTGCAAAAAAGAATATAGAAATTCAGGATTAGGCTCTTGGATTGGGGTATAACTTCCTTGGGTTGCTTCTCTAGTACCGAAGTTGTATAAATACAGTTCATCTATACCACTAATAGAAGGATCTTCCCATTCATTGAGAATCCAGTTGGAAATAGTCCACAACGTCCTACGAATGGCGTGGATCCAATGTCATATTTTTTTTGCCAACTCTCCTTAACGCCAAATTCATGCAGCACCCAAATTTCAAAACAGTTATTGCAGCTATAGTCCTCATACAAACCCCTAATATAGTCAAGTTTTTTGTTTAAAAAGCCCAAATTAGCATAAGAAGGTTTAGGTTCATGACTATCAGGTAATGACATTGTTTCCAATACTTCATTTTTCAAGTCAAATGCAACAAACATACTACCGTGATTGCCAACTCCCAACCAGAGACATGTTCCGTTCTTGCTTGTTGCATGATTTGAATTCCCAATGAGGTACGCGAAAGGCAAAGTAACATTTTTATGTACCATTCTCCATGAAAATGATGTCCTTAAGCTGTATACCTCTACATGGTTGACGTCTGCCATTGTAGAATGCAAAATGATCCTTACAGCCTTGTAATCATTACCTTTTGCATCAAAATCAAAACCAATAGCAATGTGTTGAATAATCCTGTAATTAATCTGATGTGTAATTGACGGTTTGGGTAAAAGTTTTAGTTGTTTCAGTGCAGGATTCCATAAAGCAACATCCCGGAGCAATCATTGTGCAAACATATTATACCATCACAAGAATCAACGAGAGCTACATAACCATCATCTGCTCTTATAGTTGTATAAAACAGATCGTTAAAATCTATATCAGTGTTGAATTCATATTTATTACCAGAAAACAAACAAAAATCACGTTTCCTTGACTTATAATAAGAAATAATGAGAGCATCCTCTCCACTATGATGTTGAAGATGATGGTTAATGAACGTGGGGCTTTCAATAAGGGCAAGCCATGATTTGCATACCCTTTTAAATCTCAGTAAGCTTACCACCGGTAACCATAGTAGAATATCGAATAAGATTTCTTCAAGCATGTTCTTGATGGTTCTAAAACAAACGAATCACAAACCTGCACATTATCACAATTATTTATTAGTTCAATTTTGTTCAAAAGAATAAATTGGAAGATGATGAATGTTGATAGTAGTACTCTAGATCAACGGAAGATTTGTGGATTATTCCAATCAGAATTGAATCTAGGTATATAAAATAAAGTACTATAGTTATTTGATTTATGAAGAAAAAGTTGCCGTCAACGAAATCGAAAGTAAGTCGAGATTGGAGTAACTGAGTGGATTCAAATAAAACATGATTTAAGTATTGTGCAAATAAAGTGAATAATCAGCCTTAAATTATAGGAAACGTTGAATAGTACAAGTTTTGTATGAATGACTAATGGACAGCAGTTGTTTTTCTTATTTATTACATTACCGCCATTAATTTGCTGCAGTACTAGTGCATACTGTAAACAGAATGATTTGGCAGATGCACTTGTGTGTCAATAAAGATATTCATCAACATTTGATAATTACAATTGTACATTCATAGAAAAAATACAGATTCATTTATTTGTAATTAAATTATTTAAATAATCAAAGTTCAATTTTGTATATGTTAAGGTGTGAATGCTAAACTGCACCTTGCTATATGTTTAATATCTTATAAGTTACATCATTAATAGAATGATTTTTTTCCGATTCATTAATAGCATTATATTCTCTTATGATATACACACACATGCATATGATAATCTCACAAAATCATGTATCTACGTGGCAATGTCTTCTTGAACAAGTTATCAATACGTATACCTAACTTTTGACCCACTATTTTCATGTTTTTTTACAAGTACGTATTTTTTAGACCAATGAATTACTATATTTCACATATTCCATGTATATGCTTATTGAACTTTATATCATATTTTGATTTTGCCTATTTATATTTATATTTGTTTGAAAACAATATTCCATAAGACCATATGTGCCACTTTATATACTTAATTTATTATTTATTTAATATTTTCACATCAGTTTCACATTTATCCACAGCTCTTACATATTTGAATGATAATACACCTAATGCACCTTAAAAAACAAAAAAAAATTGCTTATTACATTTGCCTACAATTCATCGATGTTAGAGCTTACCTATGCGAGTTATCAAAGTCAAATCATCGAGATTTCGTCTCAAGTATTCCCCGCTTACACCTTGTTTTTTCTTTCCATTCTTATAATTTATACTCTCTATTGTAAAAATCTTTCTAAACCCCTGCATAGGTCTCGCCTTGGCGGTATGTGAGGCTTTGTGCCAAGCCATCTGCATAGGTCGGCCTAGGCAAGACTTACTACATTATATAATCATTTAAACATGTATTTAAACACTTTTCAACACTAGTTGAGGCATAATACGTCGTATAACCAGTTGTATGCCAGTTTCAAATTGTCTTGCTTCGAGAGTTTCTTCCAAGATAATTCAAACACATGATCATAAAATCATGTGTACGTAATAGTTGTTGACTTGCAAAACAATTGATCTACTTATGAATTGTAGATTATTCATATACGAATTGAATCTAAGTAAATAAATTAAAATATTATAGTTATTCAATTCATGAAGAAAAAATTACCGTCAACGAAATTGATATTTAGCTCAAGAACAGAGCAAATATTGCAAATAAATAGAGAATGATAACCTCGTATGTAGAAAATGATGAATAGGTAACTATTTTTGTAAGATTAAGTTTTAGAAAAAATTAGTTGTTTTCTTATTTACAATATTATTGTCGTTGGTTTGTCTATTTACTACTGTACGGATGCATTCTAATAAATATAATTTAATATAATACTTTGGTTTATGCACTTTTCGGTATAGATATTCATGAATATGTGATAATTACAATTGTACATACATTTAAACAAGATATATAGATGTACTAGTTTGCAATGATATTCATATGGATATGCACTTGTCTATAAATACATTCATGAACATATGATACTTGTAATTGTACATTTATATTTACAAAACATTTTGGAGGATACATAGTTATAATGGTATTAATGAACATGCAATAATTGTAGTTATTTAAAAAACCCTAAAACAGTTTTGTATATGTTAAGTAATGAATGCCAAATCAAAGCAAGTTATATTTAATATCTTATAACCTACAACATTAACTAAATGACTTTTATCAAGTCCACAAATAGATTTTTATTGTCTTGTAATATATGCATTTAAAATCCTGCAAATACCAACTATAGTACGTAGCGCTCTTCGACCACTTCAGTTTTAAAATTTAGCATTATTAAATAGAAGATTCGCCTTAGGCCACCCTATTTTCTGCTACATCCATTAAATCAATACTTTTTAGCACCATCTTTAGCAACGTTAATATAAAATTGTTGATTTGACAAATTATCTTTTAAAACAAATAAGAAAAGTTAGTATGTAGACCTAATTTTAAGGCACAAGGTTTAATATAAGTTAGAAATATATTGTAGTCTCCAAATTTGGTCGCATAAATCGTGATATTCTTTGGCTTTGTTATATAAGATTAAACATTATTTCTTTTTTCCTACATAAATTATGTGCAAATGATAATAAAATAAACTTTAAATACTTGGTTTTATATTAAAAAAGATTTTTGCTTCTCTTTTATTTTCGGCTTTATCCTCGCTTTATCTTCGCTATAAATTTTGCACCTCGACCGTTATAGGTGGTTTAACTACACAGCTTTTAATACATACACACGGTAATCTAACAAAATCTTTTATCCTGAAGTCAATGTCTTCTCAAACACATTATCAACTCATATATCTGTCCATTAACAAAAAAGATTCATGTTTCTATAAAAGCAAGTTTTTGGAATATTGAATTATTATATTATACATTTTATGCATTTACGATTATTAAACTTTATATCAGATTTTTTCCTATTGTGTTTTAATTCTTTTGAAAACAATAGTGCTCAAAACAATATGCACAACTGTAGAAACTTTTAAGTTTATTTTTCGTTAGTTTCATTTTATCCCACTCCGAAAGTCTAGCTATCAAATTGAGGTACATTGACAACTAACTGGCTACTTATGTTTTAAAAACTATCTAAATGGATAGGTTAAATAGCCAAAATAAATTAAGTTGCAGTGAATAAATAAAAATAATTACACCAAGATTTTTGTACTACTTCGAACCTTTTTCCTACGTCCAATCTCAAATCTCCTGTTGTCCATAAAATCTTCTCAAGGGTGAAAATATGAAAGAAGAGGCATCAACATTGACGAGTATTAACCCCAATTCTCACTTCAACCTCGTCAAAACCAAAATGAATACAAAGGAAAAAAGAGCGAGAGATGACAGCACCGATAGAGCCTTTCAAAGGAATCAATGGGATGCTAAAGCCAAAAGCCAAAATGTTACAAGCTTTCGAAGAAGTCAAAGGGATGCTTTAGCGGTATGTTGGATAAGCAAAGAGCTTTCGAAGTGGTCAAAAGGTACCTTTCGAAGGCAATGGATAACGAGTTTTTCATATATGCGCCAAATCATTCGAGACGACTGGTATCGTCTTCATTCACCTCTACCGGAAGAACGTTTGACCAAGGTACCCTTTCGAAAGCATATATTAGCCTTTCAAATTGGTTTAAACCATCCATAGCAATGAAGAAAAATTACATGAATTCAATAAAACGTCCTTAAACACAATAAGATGAGGTTCCGCATTAGGTAGAGAGGATGCTTTGGAATAGAATTATTTGTGGCAAAGCTTTCTACGGTGTTTTGACTCATTTGAAACCCAAAAAGTACATGTTTTGACAACGTCGAAGGTCAATGCCCTTGTTAACTTACATGGCACATTAATAGCTAAGTGAAGAGTGCTTCTATACACATTTCGATGAAGTCGAAGGCGATCATGCAACATACCTTTCGATGAAGTCGAAAGCAAACAAGAAATATAGAAGGAAGCCTAAATTTTAGCGGTAGCGGATGGTCATCAAGATGAACCTTTTGACTAGGTTGAAAGGTCTAATTCAAAAGTGTAAAGGCAAAATAACGAAGGAGAAAGGTCAGGAGAAAAGGCCTTTTGACTGCATTAAAAGGATGCGCGTGAAAGGATGGAAGAAGGCCTTTCGACCATATGAAAAAGTGAGGGCGAAAGGTTCAACCAGGCCTATAAATAAGGCTCCAAGGGTCCTGTTTAGGGGATCCGGATTCATTCTTATTGTTCTCGTACTTTCTCAAATTTGAAAATCTGTAAACCCTAATTTCAAATTTGAATTGGGGAATTTTGTCAATCTGTACATCTTAAGTTCATTAAAAGAAAGATTTCGATAATTTTGATTATGCGGCTGTTTTGAGATTATTCTTGCATTCGATTATGATCATCTGGTGTCGAACTAGTCGAATGGTTACCCTTCGAGTGAGTTGAAACCCCTAACATACACGTATCCTTTGAGTTTGAGCTTAGTACATAAGATAATATGAGCTCGCCCTTTTGACGAAGTCGAAACCCAAACTTTCAGCCCATATCCTTAAGTCTTAAGTCGAAATCACCTGAACCACGTCGAAAGGAGATTTTTAGATATGATCCTAAACCAATTCAACTAAATCAAAAGGTGTTGTAAAATGAATTTAAGTGTATCAACCCAGTTGAAAGGCGTAAGCTATCCCTATCAATTCAAAAGGTGGTTTCAAAGGGATCATTACATTTTATGTTCTATTTTGGAGTGTGGACAAGTATTCTTGAAAACATTTCTGGTGCAAGAAGGAGGGCTTGAACATTCTATTCCAAAAACTTTCATCACAAATTAATCATATAGAGTTATTCGTTCGGAAGAAGAAAATTGTAAGAGCGAGGAGTCATAAAAACATCCCTAATGAAGGAGCTGCATTGCAATCAACTTTAGAGAATAATATAGTCTCAAACTTCAATTTAGAAAATATGGAAATTGGATAACCTTCAATCCTAATAAGATTGGAAAACAATGATATTAAAGTTTAGAATCTACAATAACAAATGATAGCTATGCATGAACTTCTTAAAGGAGTACCAACTCAAGGATCATTGAAGGTTATGGTAGGAGAACATGAAGCACAATCTCAAAATAAAGACCAATATGAGAATCAAGAAAGCCAGGCCAAGGGAACCATTTAGCAATCAAATACGTTAACCTCGAAAGATAGTGAAGATCACCACATCAACGTTCTCAGCCAATACACAAGGAATATCGTGGAGGATGTACTCCACAAAATAGAGAAATATATTATACTGCAAAAGACTCCTTATACAGAAGAAATAATGGCAGTTAGTATCCCTTCTCACATTCGAATTCCCCCACTAAAGTATGATGGAACTACTAATTCAAATGATCACCGTGTAGCTTTTGAAAGCTGAATGTACGTATATAACGCTCCTGGGCCAGTTCGTTGTAAACTCTTCACCATCACTTTTCGGGGAGCTATTATCAAATGGTATAGGAATTATCAGAAAGGAACTATCCATTCGTGGGAACAATTCTCCTATAAATTCATAGCACAATTTCACATTTGTAAAGACCTAATTATAGATTCTTACATGTTAGTTGACATCAAAAAAGGACAAAGGAATTTCTTGGCGAATACATTAAGAGAATCAACAAGGAAGCATTGTAGGCCGAAAATGCAACCGATGAAGAAAAACGATGGTTGTTCGCTCAGAGCTAATCAAACAAAATCCTTTTTGGAAGGAATTTCATATTCATGGGTGTAAGGAATTACAACGTTTCTATCTCCAAGTTGAAAAGTTTATTTAAATGGACAAAGTGCATCATATGAAAGAATTTCATCGAAAATGTGGAGAAGGAAAATCCAACTTTAGGTATCTCGACATAAGACCAAAGAGAAGTAAAAACCAGAAGGGTGGTCGAAGAGAGATTTTCGAATCCAATCATGTAGTCCTTGCCGACCCCCTCTCCCACGTATTCACCATGAAGGAAACAAATCCTTCGGGACCCCTTTCGATTGAGTCAAAAAGGGATCATTATACCCAAAAGGGAAACCCTTTCAAAGGTATAGATTCTACTATCATCGAGATGATTCCTTCGAAATGTTTTATATGTTTCGAAGAATCCAAGCACCTTTCAAAGGAGTCTTGTTGTAGGATGTGACTTCAATGATCACTTAGTGAACCTCTTCGAAACCCCTTTCGAATGAGTCAAGAGAGTCTTTATGCCTTTGAAGGAGATCGAAATACAACACATGCAACAAATTAGATGTAGATTGAACTTGCTATGGAATCTTATCTTGGATAAAGGATTTAGGTCTCATTGACTTGACAATATTGTATATCATCACCACATCAACTTAGTGTTATTTTGGTTTTATATTTGATGATAATATGTTTCTGAATAAAAATATCCAAGTGAACTCCATAACATTACATATGTCAAATAGTGGTTAAGAAAATAAGCGAGTATCATATGCAATTGGTCAATAACTAAGCTAATGGCTGAAATGATCTTACTCACATTCCAAATCGATATTAGATCCATGCATCCTCTCAATTTTCTTTCTCTAAATTGGATTACAAGTAAGAGAATTTTTCCCATATTTGTATAGGGTTACAAGAATTTGACTTTGCTAAGAAGTGAGAAAGAAATTCAAGAATCTAAATTTCGGTCCCTAACTTGGACCCTTAGGATCGTATTTATATATGCGAATTGACCCCTTCTACACCCATCCTTTTGAAGCTATCGAATGGTCTTTCTCCCACCCTTTCACACTCATCCTTTCGCCTTTGACCTTCCAATTCCTTAGCTTCAAAGACGGATATCTAGGTCTCTTATTATGCTTGGATTGGACCTTTCGCCTCCATCATAAGTGCACTAAAAATGGATATTGTTCTAACATTCCCCAATATTGCTTTCATGTATTTCTAGATCCTTTCGACACCTTCGAAAGGTATGCCTCTTTTAGTAGTAAAAGTGGTCAAGATTCCTTATCGCGTTGTTTGGATGTAAGCAGAAGCACTCCTAATTCCTTCTTCTCCTTATATACCTCTCCTTAGTTGCATTGGTTTAGTGCTAATCATGATGAGTGATTATTTGAGTGAGTGAGGTAGTGGTTTCGTATTGTTTTGAAAGGACTAATAGGTGACGAAAGGATCATTGTAAAAGGTCACTTGGTCTCATATGAAGTTATCTTTATTCTTGCGGAAGGGCCTAACTGTTTCTAAAGGCTTATCTTTGCTTTCGAAAGGTACACCTTGGTAATATGTCCTTATGTGGAGGATCAGCAGTGGCGAAACCAACTATTTCGAAGGGTTTGTTTCTCGTGTGCTAGCCTGTTATTCGATACCTTTGAAAGGAGCTTCAAACTCATATGAGACTCTTTCATGTACGCAGAATCAACTGCATCGAAAGGATTACTAAGGTGGAAGGGTAGCTTTGCCTCCCTTTCGACTCCTTCGAAAGCTCTTGTATAACTCAATACTTGAAGGAGCATCTGGTGCTTGTGGCACCAATCCAACCTCTTCATAGGCTACTTCAATGCCTTTGAAACATTGATTTTGAATCATAGCGAAACCCTTCTTTCCAATTCTTGTGAAACTTCTTCAACACTTTTATGAGCCTTCTTTCATGCCTTTTTTCTTATGTGATTTTTATGGTTAACAACATTCATATACCTATCTATCTGACATAAGTATATATATATATATATATATATATATATAGAAAACATTTGTGAATAACCTCTTACTTCCTAATCATGTTAAAAAAGATTAAACAAATGTTGTTTAAATTCGAGGTAAGGATGACCTTGAACACCATCCCCTAGGTGTTAAATGTGGAATAGATGTTCCATACCACCATTTTAAGATTAATTTAGAGAAACCCAGATCTCAGATTCTTTTTTATACTCTTTTCGATAAGCCCTTATTAATCAAATCTACATCATCATTAAATTATTATTTTGTTGAAATACAAATCAATTTCAAAATGATTTCCAAACTTCCAAATTCATTTATAAAACCCTTCTATAAATATTCAAAATCATTTATATAAATTGCTTCTATAAATATCTAACTTCTTATATAAATATCTTATAAATATCCAAACATTTTTATAAACTCCCTTTATGAATATCTAAATCATTTTATAAATATCCCAAAATTGTTACAATATATGTAAATCATGAAATGAATATGCCTTTATGTTATTTTGTTTAGTCCCAAATCGTGAAATATGTTAAATACTTAGCTCTGAAGCCTTTATATAAAGGATGCTATGTAATGTAAATATATGTCTAATTTTAGGAATGAATAATATATCTTCTACCTCTCTCTCTAATGACTTCCACTTTCTTCATTTTATAACACGTTATCAGCACGATCTCTAAACAACAAAAAAATTATAGATTTGAATTGTGGTAATCTAGAAGATCAGATCTACTTTGTTTTTCAGATCTAATTATAGTTCACAAAATGGTAAGCAATTTTTCATATTTAATTATATTGATCTTATCTTTTTCAGATTTGTTTCTATTAATTTTATCTTCTTAGACCTCATTAAATCGTAGATCTAATTTTTTGGATCTTATTATATTGTAGATCTTATGTTCTAATTTTTTTAGATCTTTTGTAGAACTTGATATCATGCTCAAATTATATATCTTTAAGATCTATATATTTTAATCATTAGATCTATTCTTTTTCATGTTTATTCATCATTTTCTCTTATTTATATATTGAAATCAAGTATGACTTCTGAGATTACTTATTATTACATATCTTTTAGTTGAAATTAATTTTATTTATTCTTTCAGAATTTGTACTTGATAAATATTTAGTTTGAATCGATTTATGATTTCTAACAAGTGGTACTAGATCCACTCATCTTTGATTTCATTATGAATTTTTGATTTTTTTGAGTAAGTTATGAATCGACTTTATTTATAAGTCATTGAATTCGTGTAATATCTCACTCAAATTTCAGATCTATTTGATTTATATACGAAAGATTTTTTTTTTGATAATTTTGGATTTGGTTTGATGCTAAGTTGTTTTTCCTAGACCAAAAGGTAGCTTCTAATGTAGAAAGTAAGATCTAAATGATCTGTATATAGTTTGTGAAATTAAAAAAATTCTAAAATGTTTTTATTTTTTTGGAAATTATCTTAATTCCCCAAATTTACGAGATAACATTTGAATATTTACATGTTTGTTTTGCTATATTATGGTAAAGAATTATGAAGTTAATTTTCTTATAAGGGAAATAATCTGGATCTTAGATGTATAGTTATTTATGATTATGAATGATATGGATAGACCTCAGATGATAATGTTATTTATTTTAGAAATTTTAATTATTGAGAATAAACTTTCTTTTTAAGATATCCAATTTAATTTTATCAATGTGTAATATGGAACCTAGATCTGAGATGAAATTATATTACTTCAACTATTGTTTGTTCAATTGATTCATATATATTTATAATAAATCATTTTGTTGTGATTGTAGTTATAACTTAAATCACATAAAGGTTAAATGCATTTATTTTTATCATAAATGTATTAAATGCAATGGTTATTAAAAATGAAATAATATTTTATGTTTGTGTTTGGAATAAGAATTGACGTATGATGTACTATTTGATGTATTTATTTAGACAAGTAATGTCTGGCGTAATGGAAGAATTAGGTTTAACAACAACTTGAAGTTATGCAAATAAATTATTTTAATAGAACTTGTATAACTCAAAGTCCAAGACCTGAAGTTTTGAATTATGAAAAGATTTTCGGATAACTCTACAAGCTCGAATCTTATCAGTAAATTTTTTATTTGTCAAATATACAATGTGATAACCCGGATTTGGTCATCTGATAATTGAATAATTATCTGATTTTATTTGGTTATAGAGATAAAGCTTTGATAATTAAAATATATCTGGATGTATATAATGGATTCGAACTAGAATAAATGCGGATATCTGAATAGATATTTTAAACAGCTGGAAATGATAAATTTTATAATAAAATAACAAAGATAAAAATAGTATGCAAACTTTATAAGTTGGAAATTGTATAAGTATATATATA
This sequence comes from Allium cepa, assembly GCA_030765085.1. Lineage (NCBI taxonomy): Eukaryota > Viridiplantae > Streptophyta > Magnoliopsida > Asparagales > Amaryllidaceae > Allium > Allium cepa. Next base: position 456,648,196 of record CM060942.1, read on the forward strand.
GGTTTATAAATGTGTGTGTATATATATATTGCCTTGGGAAGTTGAATATTTGAAAGTTATTAAAGTGAGGATATCTATAATATTAACATTTACATAACATAATTATAATATATATATATATATATATATATATATATATATATATATATATGTATGTATATCTATTGTAATTAGAAGCTTTGTTATGAATTCAAAGTATAAAAAATTTCAAAAATAAGATCAATATTATTAAATTTAAATGTATGATAGTTTAAGTAGGATTTAAATAAAAGATTAAAAAAATTTCTTTCCTTTTTTTATACTTGAAATATAAAACAAACGACATGCGTATTAAACAATTGTAAGAAAATAAATTAATAAATTAACACTTGTAGCTAAGATTAGATGCATAGTTAACAAGTGGCATTAGTTCCTTTAATAAATTTTGTATAGATTAAATGTTTTTGAATCAGGCTACCAAGATTAATTCCACTTTCTCAAAATCCATTCTCCTTCTTCATCTTTCATTTTTCAATACAAATCAAAGGAGCATCTCATAACAAAGAAATATAAAAGATCAAAAGCTGGTGCCTGTATCATAAACTAGCTGAGACAAACCAAAGAAAATGCAACAGTAAAATTTGGAATACCTGCAACAAGATAACATGAATTCAAAGTTGAAAGCAAATCAAGTTATAATTCAAGATCAAGTTTCAATCAACTATCAGATTTTAGGCTTTCTCTGCTTTGCATGTGTAGGTGAGTAACGATTTATTTAAAAGATTTAAACCTATTTTAAATCTTGGAACATGTTGTATTTACTTTAAAGTGAAATATGATATGAGTTTGCCTGAAGGTTTAAAAGCAGAAATGCAAAGTATATGCAAGTCAATGTAGTTATAGTTGTCTGGAAACAAGAGTTGCTCTATTCTACAGGTTTATATTTGTTCAATTATTAAACCCATCTTTGCCTGATCATCTTTAGGCCTTCATTTACTAACATAATCTGTTGTTATGACAAGATCTATTTTTTTAGAAATTTTTTTAAGTTAAATATGGAAATAGTTTTATCTAGAAGAGAAATAGCAGTAAAGCTTTTCGAAATCAAAGTAACTCAGTTTTCAAAGATCAAAGCCATTTTTAAGATCATTCCAGTTTTTTCAAGCCTCTGCCTTTTCGCATCAGGTGAGTAAGCTATGATTTAAAGCTTGATCTGTTGATATTTAATTCATGTGATTAATGCTTAAAAAAATGGTTGCATTAGTGCAGATACGTCTGCATATATCTGATATGAAATTGTCAAGTATGTATACATGTATGCAGAGCTCTGTTGTTTTACAGGATTCAAACCTGATAAAAATTCGATTTATCTCTTCTTGATTTTTATTAGACTTAGATGTATAAAAAAAATTTGATTTTAATAACAAGAGATTTGATTTAAAAATATTTCCAGGGTAGATTTTAAGATAGTTTTAAAACAAAATGAAGAACTACAGTAAATGCTTGAAATATTTCAAAATCTCGTTTTGAATAAATTATGTATTAGAGAATATAGTCTGATGTATTATCTGAAATAATGATTTTTAAAAATAAAATCAAGAATTTCAGGATTATAAACCGCGAGATTTTGTGTGTTGAATGGAATTTACTTTTCCATCAAATTCTGATGTTTGGCGTCGATATGGATGTCGAAGTTTGGACTGGAGGTGGCCAGTGTGTGACGACCCTGACTCGACCTTCGAAAATCGGCACCGAATACGACACTCGTATTCAAATGCCGCAGATCCAAACGTCGAACCTGGTTCGCCGGAGCTTATAACACATTAAGTAAATAACATAGCGGAAGAAATGAATAACATATATCAATATACAACATTTGATACAATAACTGATACAACATGAATGATACAACAGAATGGTACAATAGATATCAACATTATCAGAGATACAAAGAATAGCAGCGGAAATATAATAATAACACTAGCAGCGGGACAAAATCTCTAATGCGGTCTTCAAGAAAGAACTCCAGTATCAGTAACTCCATCTCCAAGGCATCAATCCAGAAATAGCGAGAACTCCCAAATCAAGATGAAGAGAAGCAACTCGATCCAAAATGCGATTGCCAAATCCTAAGGCTGAAAGCTATCGAATCTGCACCTACTATAGATTATCTGAAAACCCCAACTCTAGACTGCCCGTGTGGGAAAATAGTGGGCACCCAGAGTTTAGGAAAGGAACGATAAACTCCAGGTCAGTCATGGGACTGGTGTGAGCAAACAAAAGCAATTGGTCTTTTAAAACAAGCAAAGGATTTAAATTTGAAAATTCGCAATGCTTTTTTTTTTTTTAAATGAAACTACCATAAGGCCTCCCGCCACACACACAATGCAAACGCAGAATTGGAGGAGATTTCTCCTTATGATAGTCAAATATGCTTAATACGAGAAATTTCTTTGATATTATTACTATAAGTGCAAAGTGTGGAAAAAACCATTTCGAAAGTAAAATATAAATCCTAGCCAACATACGACATTTCGTCGTATGCCTACTATAGCTACCATGTTCAATAGCAGGTTACCGCCACATTCCATGGCAGGTTATACAACTAAAACCGTACAGGGCTCGTATTGTTTTGATTGGATTTCCAACAAATGGTCAGGCTAAGGAACTTCCTACTGTCTATGGGATCGCCTCTGGCGGGACGTCCCGAGAACTAACGTTACAGTTAGATCTTTGCCAACACAAGGCCGGGTTACCTCTGTAACTAGGTAACTACTACACGAATATGCCATCCCCCGGTCCTTTGGGACCTTTATCCGAGCGCTCGCAACAACAACACCACACAGTAATAGGTATAGTGTATCAACATGAGTAAGTATCTGGGCTCCATACCATGATACCACCCTTTTCCAGAAGGAAATGACATACCCTAAAGGGAGCGACCCTCATAACCTTGCCGCATCTTTCCTGTTTCGACCATTTCCGGGGTGTGAGGTCCTGATGCAGTCTCGTCCACAAAGCTACGCTTTGTGCAACAAAGCCATGCTTTGGGTCAACAGATGACCAAAGCAATGATCACAAAGATAAATGATGAAACAAATGATCATATCACAAATGATCAACCAATGATCATCACACAGCAGCACTCAGCATGCCACATTACCAAATTGGGAATATCATTGATAAATATCAACTACATAACCTCTGAGCTCGTACGTCTCAGAGAAGGGTGTTAAGCTAAGAGAATAAATTCTCCGCCACCAAGCAGAAATGTATTTGATAGAAATCAGTTAACATCTCAAAGTGTAATGTCGGACATACAACCATACAAGTCTGTTCTGGGTTCGAACAGAACCGAAGGCACTTCCGAAGAAGCCCTTGCAAATCCGGGTATCCACAATCCCGATCGGACTTCCCATCACTAAGGAGAACTCTATACCGGAGCAACTCAGTGCAGAGTCAATCGATAGGTTATCCTATCGTTCTCACAAATACCCGGTCTTCACCACCGGTCTTCAAATGCTATCCATAACGTCGTATCACTATTCGGAATGGGCTATATGACACAAGGTCCTCTCCCGGCTAAACCGAATAATGAGCGCAATATTTTAAAACATATGGATATGGGATTTTAGCTAAGTCACAACTTATAAAATCCAAAACTTTTTTTTCAAATGGTTAAACAAATTACCATTTTTAAATCTTTAAACAAAAAGATTAATTTCACAAAGTTTCACCAAATTTCACAAAGATCTATCCATAGATTTCAAAACAATTCCCATTTCAATTTGATTAACCCAATTAAATCTTTAAAATTAAAGATTTATAACTTTCAAAACACGTTTCCAAGGATTTATCTAAAGTTTGAAAAACTATTTTCATTTTAGACTTGAAGCCCTTTTACACACATTGAAAGTCCATTTCTTATAGGGAAGCAAATCTAATTTATACAAGTTGAAATCTGGAGTTGAATTTAAATTCCAAAACATCACCTTTAAAATGGTTTTAAAAACCCATATAAACCCAATTATAAGTTGAATAACTTTTTTAAACCTTAGTTTCCAAATTTTAGAATTCAATTTCAAATATTGAGTTCAAGTTTAAATCAAATTATTTAAATTTCAAAACTCAATTAAGTTATTCAAAATAACTATTTTCAAAAGCTTCAATTCTAATTCCAAAACTAATTTGGATTCAAAAATTCAATCTTTAAAACTATTTCAAAATCTGTGACTTAACCCATTTCCACGTGCACTCCATATTTGTGTGTGTGTAGTGTGGTCCAGGGGTTCAACACAATAGTGCACAACATCATCAATCAGCACAGATTCAATTATTACAATTCGATGTGGGTTTCGGATAACCAAATGGAATCCGACTCCCTGTCGCATCGAAATTAAATGTCATTTTACAGGTAAAGGGGTTCGCATATTCATATAATCAATATATACATCACAGCTATAATAGCTCAGTATAAAGCATCACATAGCATCACATATCAAATATATCAATCCATCACACAAATATTCATTAACAATCAAACATCTTTAGTTAAGATGAATAAACCGTGTGGTTATAAATCTATTACCCACATAATTACTTTTATTTGAAATCTTTAAACCAATGATTAATTATCATTAACTATAATTAATTAAGTCTTAACCATCTTCATTTATTAATCATTTATTAAAGAAATTATCTTAATTTATTTGTCCTTTAATTGTAATTAATTAATCTTAATTGCTTATTTCTCAATTAATTACTTTAACTAATAAACTTTTAATTATTGATTAATTAAATCTTAGTTAAAATTTATTGTCCTTAATAAATAGATTTATTATTCCTTAATTAATTTCAACAATTAATTATTCCTTAATTAATAATGATTTCTCAATCATTTTTAAGTTAATTAACCTTAATCTATTTTTCTTGATTCAATTATCTTAATTAATTAACCACATAAATTAATTTTACCTTAAAATAATTAACCCTAATATCTGATAAATCAATCTTTAATTATCTACTATAATTACTTTCACTAAGCAATGGTTATTTTATTTAATCATTTATTTATTACTTGATTAATTAATTATTAATCATTAATTAAAAACTAATTTTATTTAATAAATCATTCTTAATTACAAGTTAATTATTCAAAGAATAATTAATCCTAAACCCTTAATCCTTAATTACCTTAAGTAATCATTTATTTCATTAATTTATTAAATAATTTAATTATTCATTTAATTAACCTAATAATTAAATGAAATATAAATCATTCATTTATTAAAATCAATCTAAAATCCTTAATTGATGATAATTCCTTAATTATGAAAGAAATTTACAAAAGTTAAAATAAATTTCTTTTTAAAATTAAACCATTTAAATTTTTACATTATCAACCAAATTTGGTTTAAACTCTTAAATTTATAAAACTTAAATTCATTTTAAAACCAAGATTCAAAATTAGATTTGAATCAAATTTAACTTTATATAAACATTACTTCATATCTCAATTTCAAATTTAAATTCAAATTCTTTAAAATGCTTCTTACAATTACACCTTCCATTCAATGCAAATCACTTAATCATTTAAAAGAAATTTAAACTTAAATCTTTATTTTAAAACTGAAGTTTAAAATTTTAAATTCAGATTTAAAAACTCAGATTGAATTCATTTTGAATTTCCTAATTTAGATACTTAACCTTTCAATTTCAAATGCCAAAACACAATGCATTTATGCTTGAGATTTTCAAATCAAATTTAAATTTAAAAGCTTAAATGATTTCAAATCTCAAATAATCTTATTTGAATTCATATTCAAAATTTTCAGATTAAACTCCATCTCAATCTCCACTTGCAATTTAAATTCACTTTTACATTTTAAAACAGAAAAACAGTTTCTGTTAAATTTGAAAACCAAACTTTAAAATTTTCTGAATCTAAATTATTTCAAAGAAACAGAATTGAAACTTATTTGATTTCATGCTTAAATTCAGTTTCAAAATCTTAAGTCTCAATTTTAGTTTGTATTAAGTTCAAACTTTACAAAACTGGAAACAGTTTCCTTCTTCTTTTTTTTATTTTTTATTTTAAACCAAATTTGAATTCCTGCATTCAAATTATTACAAAATAAGAATTCAAACAATTTGAATTCATTTTAGATTCAAGTTTAAATCCTAAGCTAAACTTTTAGTTTAAATTTAAACTTAACTTTCAATTTCAAAACTGCAAAGACAGGTTTCTGTTTTGCTAAAACCTGAAACAATGTACTCGAGTAAGCTAAAATTTTACTTCGGGTCATTCCTTTACTTGCTTCGAGTCATTTCCTATTTCCCCCGAGACCAACCCGAGTCGAAATCCCTGCAACCCAGAAACATCAACCCACCACCATCACAAACATGCACACACCCCTGTGCATTTGTAAACCACCTCCAGCCACCTCTAAACTACATCTCCGACCATCCCCTACCTATCAGTGACCACACTCACCTAACATCCCTCCACCTCCAGGAAGAACTGCAACATCCCAAATCCCCTAGATCGTCAAATAAAAACCCAAAACCCTTCTTTTGTTCAACCCAGAAAAACTCACTTAATCCCAAATTGAAAAAATATATATATGATTTTAGTGTTAAAAATCATGTTTAAGTTTATGAATTCAAATCTTGATTCTGAACTTATGGATTACCAAGTTTGGATTTTTACACATTTTTATTTTTCTCTCAGTCATTTTTGATTTCCAGGAAATTTCCAAAGACACCTCAATAATTTGACTGAAGTATAGTTTTAAATCTTTACTTTGAGATGAAACAACCCAGTTCTGTTTATAACCTATGCTTAAACAGAGATTGACTCAAGAGTTTGAATTTAAACTAAACAAGAACCCCTTTTTCTTTTTCTTTTACTGTATATTAATATTTCTAGGTAGTCTAGAAACAAAACATACTCAAGCTATTTTTAAAACTTAAGTCTGGGTTGTATAAACAATTTCATTTAAATCCTAAAGTCTAAGATAAACTTGAGAAGGAGATTTTAGTTTAAGAACAGGGTTTGAGAGCCTGTAAACATAGGAGCAGATATACATATATCTGTAAAATAGGCATGAACTAATATACTCAAGTACACAGTCATATCAACAACATTTCTAGAACAAGCTTCAAGCATCAAGCACAACATCACAGAACATAGGCCAATATAAGTGAGTTTGCTCACCTGGGTATTTGTACCAGAGAAGAACAGAGAGGAAACAAGCCTGCATTTTTTTTTTCTTCTTTGATTGCTTTGCATTTCCCTTTTGATTTGTTCAAGTGCTTTGAAACTTTGAATTTGTTTGATTTGTTTCCTGAACTGATTTACAAAGTTGTTCAAATCTTTGTTTCATTACTGACAATAACACTAAATTCAAATTTTTTTTTTAAAAAAAAGAAAATTTTCACTTGCCTTTAAAATTTATTTCCAGAAATCAACTGCACTACTTGATTGTTTCCAGATTACACTTGAAAACAGCCCCTTTTGTTTTGATCTAAACCTTGCAAATTTATCTGCTTTGAATTAATACTGAGATGACCTTTGCTTTATATCTGATTACAATATCAAATTCAGATTTTAAAGAAATTGCTCTTGCCTTTAATTGTTTTACTTCTCTGATCTTGTTTTAACTTGATCATCTCAGGTTTAAAGACTCTGGCTAGCTTCAGGTTGATGAATTCATTTTCTTTTCTGGATCTTGTTTTGATCTTGCTGTTTGATTGAAACTTTGTTTTGTTTGAACTGGCAATTGGAGGATGATTTGAAGCTTTTGAGTTTGAGGTGATCCCTTTTTTTTCTTTTCTTTTTTTTCTGAATTTTTCTTTCTTGCTTGAGTGTTGAGATTTGAAATGTTAGATCTTTGATTATTGAACTTTTCAGAGGTTGGAGGTTTAAAAAAATCGAATTGGGGATGTGAAAGGTTTCTGAAATTTTTTTATTAGATTATTTTATCTAAGCAATGATGCATTCATGCCATTTGTAAAAACATATCATAAACTTTGGATTTTGTTGATTGTCTTACTCTACTCCATCTCACATGTGTATGTATGTTCACATGGGTGATTTTTTTTTACAAGACAAAATAAATTTATAAACTTTATTTATCATATTTTATTTTTTTATCATATATACTTTATAAATAAATGTATTTGTTTATTCATTTGTATATGTATGTACATGTTCAATGCTAAAAGAATTTAGTCAACATTTATATATATATATATATATATATATATACATATATTATATCTTAATAATTTTTTTTTAAATGCTACTCATTTTTAAAACACTCATTTTAAATTTAAATTTCAATCTTAAACTTGAAATACAACATTTGTATTTATTTTACTTTTACAAAATTTTAAAAAGAAATGAATTTATAACAATTTGTACACTCAACAAATAAATCACACATAAATATACATTTCTTAGTTTATGATGCTTTTGTAAACTTATTTTATTACATCAATTTTATTACAATACATTTATTAAATTCCAAAAGGTAAGTATTTCATATTCATTCTTGTTTTTAAATTTTTAAACTCAAGTCATTGTACCAATCATATTTTTTTTTATTAATTCATGAATTCTATTTTTAATGTTTAATATACAAATCATATTCAACTCCTTAGTTTAAATTATTTTATAGATTCTATTTTTAAATCTTTTAATTTAGCTCACATATTAATATAAATATATTTTATACATCTTATTTTTAAATTCAATATTTGTTTATAAAATACTTATTCATAAATCTTAAACCAATCCTACTTTATAAGCTAAATTTTTTATTCTAGAAATTATCCAATTAATTCATAAATAAATTAGCAATTTATCTTCAAAAATTAATTTAATTGCCAATTTAAACTTGATAAATTTCAGGAATGTTACAGATTTCCTCCCTTAAAAGAATTTCGTCCTCGAAATTGCAAAGAAGACGACAAAGAATAGATAATAGATAAAGAAATGATTGAACAGATCAGATCGAAATATTTATTCTGCATTCGGTCTACCCAAATCAGAATATCAATAATATGAGAACGAACTCATACAATTGTTACACAAGATATTTGGGTCCACCTGTCTACGAATATGCAAGGGCATTGATTAGTTTGAAGGGATAACTAATCGTTCGTAGAATATATCGGATCCCAGAGAATAGATGGATAGATAGATTCAATCTTCATATTAGTTAACCAATTTACTTAATTTTAAATTTCCAATTTATTTAATATTTTTAATTTCAAATTCATTAGAGTTTAGATCGAAAAGCTGATAAGAAATCGATGAAGATACAAAGTAAGAATTTTCTACAACGATACGTATGGCCATCATCACACCGAAACTTCTTTCTGGAGCTGCTATGAAGCAATCAAAAAGAATTCGAAATCGAATCAAAGGAGATTGATAGAGAAAAGATATTCCCACTGTTGCAGGGTATTGACCATTTATAGTGGTACTCCCCTATCCCCTATCTCGTTCTCTTCTCGCACTCATACTTACTATCGGTGAATAGTAAGAGAATTCACTGAGGCATTCGAACGGATATCTTAAGGATATACTCATTCTAGGGTTTACTTCACCCTATCTCTAATGAGTTACTTAATGTGTTATACTCCTGAGCTAAGGTTTTAACCATCAGCTCTGATACCACTTGTGAGGACCCTGACTCGACCTTCGAAAATCGGCACCGAATACGACACTCGTATTCAAATGCCGCAGATCCAAACGTCGAACCTGGTTCGCCGGAGCTTATAACACATTAAGTAAATAACATAGCGGAAGAAATGAATAACATATATCAATATACAACATTTGATACAATAACTGATACAACATGAATGATACAACAGAATGGTACAATAGATATCAACATTATCAGAGATACAAAGAATAGCAGCGGAAATATAATAATAACACTAGCAGCGGGACAAAATCTCTAATGCGGTCTTCAAGAAATAACTCCAGTATCAGTAACTCCATCTCCAAGGCATCAATCCAGAAATAGCGAGAACTCCCAAATCAAGATGAAGAGAAGCAACTCGATCCAAAATGCGATTGCCAAATCCTAAGGCTGAAAGCTATCGAATCTGCACCTACTATAGATTATCTGAAAACCCCAACTCTAGACTGCCCATGTGGGAAAATAGTGGGCACCCAGAGTTTAGGAAAGGAACGATAAACTCCAGGTCAGTCATGGGACTGGTGTGAGCAAACAAAAGCAATTGGTCTTTTAAAACAAGCAAAGGATTTAAATTTGAAAATTCGCAATGCTTTTTTTTTTTTAAATGAAACTACCATAAGGCCTCCCGCCACACACACAATGCAAACGCAGAATTGGAGGAGATTTCTCCTTATGATAGTCAAATATGCTTAATACGAGAAATTTCTTTGATATTATTACTATAAGTGCAAAGTGTGGAAAAAACCATTTCGAAAGTAAAATATAAATCCTAGCCAACATACGACATTTTGTCGTATGCCTACTATAGCTACCATGTTCAATAGCAGGTTACCGCCACATTCCATGGCAGGTTATACAACTAAAACCGTACAGGGCTCGTATTGTTTTGATTGGATTTCCAACAAATGGTCAGGCTAAGGAACTTCCTACTGTCTATGGGATCGCCTCTGGCGGGACGTCCCGAGAACTAACGTTACGGTTAGATCTCTGCCAACACAAGGCCGGGTTACCTCTGTAACTAGGTAACTACTACACGAATATGCCATCCCCCGGTCCTTTGGGACCTTTATCCGAGCGCTCGCAACAACAACACCACACAGTAATAGGTATAGTGTATCAACATGAGTAAGTATCTGGGCTCCATACCATGATACCACCCTTTTCCAGAAGGAAATGACATACCCTAAAGGGAGCGACCCTCATAACCTTGCCGCATCTTTCCTGTTTCGACCATTTCCGGGGTGTGAGGTCCTGATACAGTCTCGTCCACAAAGCTACGCTTTGTGCAACAAAGCCATGCTTTGGGTCAACAGATGACCAAAGCAATGATCACAAAGATAAATGATCAAACAAATGATCATATCACAAATGATCAACCAATGATCATCACACAGCAGCACTCAGCATGCCACATTACCAAATTGGGAATATCATTGATAAATATCAACTACATAACCTCTGAGCTCGTACGTCTCAGAGAAGGGTGTTAAGCTAAGAGAATAAATTCTCCGCCACCAAGCAGAAATGTATTTGATAGAAATCAGTTAACATCTCAAAGTGTAATGTCGGACATACAACCATACAAGTCTGTTCTGGGTTCGAACAGAACCGAAGGCACTTCCGAAGAAGCCCTTGCAAATCCGGGTATCCACAATCCCGATCGGACTTCCCATCACTAAGGAGAACTCTATACCGGAGCAACTCAGTGCAGAGTCAATCGATAGGTTATCCTATCGTTCTCACAAATACCCGGTCTTCACCACCGGTCTTCAAATGCTATCCATAACGTCGTATCACTATTCGGAATGGGCTATATGACACAAGGTCCTCTCCCGGCTAAACCGAATAATGAGCGCAATATTTTAAAACATATGGATATGGGATTTTAGCTAAGTCACAACTTATAAAATCCAAAACTTTTTTTTCAAATGGTTAAACAAATTACCATTTTTAAATCTTTAAACAAAAAGATTAATTTCACAAAGTTTCACCAAATTTCACAAAGATCTATCCATAGATTTCAAAACAATTCCCATTTCAATTTGATTAACCCAATTAAATCTTTAAAATTAAAGATTTATAACTTTCAAAACACGTTTCCAAGGATTTATCTAAAGTTTGAAAAACTATTTTCATTTTAGACTTGAAGCCCTTTTACACACATTGAAAGTCCATTTCTTATAGGGAAGCAAATCTAATTTATACAAGTTGAAATCTGGAGTTGAATTTAAATTCCAAAACATCACCTTTAAAATGGTTTTAAAAACCCATATAAACCCAATTATAAGTTGAATAACTTTTTTAAACCTTAGTTTCCAAATTTTAGAATTCAATTTCAAATATTGAGTTCAAGTTTAAATCAAATTATTTAAATTTCAAAACTCAATTAAGTTATTCAAAATAACTATTTTCAAAAGCTTCAATTCTAATTCCAAAACTAATTTGGATTCAAAAATTCAATCTTTAAAACTATTTCAAAATCTGTGACTTAACCCATTTCCACGTGCACTCCATATTTGTGTGTGTGTAGTGTGGTCCAGGGGTTCAACACAATAGTGCACAACATCATCAATCAGCACATATTCAATTATTACAATTCGATGTGGGTTTCGGATAACCAAATGGAATCCGACTCCCTGTCGCATCGAAATTAAATGTCATTTTACAGGTAAAGGGGTTCGCATATTCATATAATCAATATATACATCACAGCTATAATAGCTCAGTATAAAGCATCACATAGCATCACATATCAAATATATCAATCCATCACACAAATATTCATTAACAATCAAACATCTTTAGTTAAGATGAATAAACCGTGTGGTTATAAATCTATTACCCACATAATTACTTTTATTTGAAATCTTTAAACCAATGATTAATTATCATTAACTATAATTAATTAAGTCTTAACCATCTTCATTTATTAATCATTTATTAAAGAAATTATCTTAATTTATTTGTCCTTTAATTGTAATTAATTAATCTTAATTGCTTATTTCTCAATTAATTACTTTAACTAATAAACTTTTAATTATTGATTAATTAAATCTTAGTTAAAATTTATTGTCCTTAATAAATAGATTTATTATTCCTTAATTAATTTCAACAATTAATTATTCCTTAATTAATAATGATTTCTCAATCATTTTTAAGTTAATTAACCTTAATCTATTTTTCTTGATTCAATTATCTTAATTAATTAACCACATAAATTAATTTTACCTTAAAATAATTAACCCTAATATCTGATAAATCAATCTTTAATTATCTACTATAATTACTTTCACTAAGCAATGGTTATTTTATTTAATCATTTATTTATTACTTGTTTAATTAATTATTAATCATTAATTAAAAACTAATTTTATTTAATAAATCATTCTTAATTACAAGTTAATTATTCAAAGAATAATTAATCCTAAACCCTTAATCCTTAATTACCTTAAGTAATCATTTATTTCATTAATTTATTAAATAATTTAATTATTCATTTAATTAACCTAATAATTAAATGAAATATAAATCATTCATTTATTAAAATCAATCTAAAATCCTTAATTGATGATAATTCCTTAATTATGAAAGAAATTTACAAAAGTTAAGATAAATTTCTTTTTAAAATTAAACCATTTAAATTTTTACATTATCAACCAAATTTGGTTTAAACTCTTAAATTTATAAAACTTAAATTCATTTTAAAACCAAGATTCAAAATTAGATTTGAATCAAATTTAACTTTATATAAACATTACTTCATATCTCAATTTCAAATTTAAATTCAAATTCTTTAAAATGCTTCTTACAATTACACCTTCCATTCAATGCAAATCACTTAATCATTTAAAAGAAATTTAAACTTAAATCTTTATTTTAAAACTGAAGTTTAAAATTTTAAATTCAGATTTAAAAACTCAGATTGAATTCATTTTGAATTTCCTAATTTAGATACTTAACCTTTCAATTTCAAATGCCAAAACACAATGCATTTATGCTTGAGATTTTCAAATCAAATTTAAATTTAAAAGCTTAAATGATTTCAAATCTCAAATAATCTTATTTGAATTCATATTCAAAATTTTCAGATTAAACTCCATCTCAATCTCCACTTGCAATTTAAATTCACTTTTACATTTTAAAACAGAAAAACAGTTTCTGTTAAATTTGAAAACCAAACTTTAAAATTTTCTGAATCTAAATTATTTCAAAGAAACAGAATTGAAACTTATTTGATTTCATGCTTAAATTCAGTTTCAAAATCTTAAGTCTCAATTTTAGTTTGTATTAAGTTCAAACTTTACAAAACTGGAAACAGTTTCCTTCTTCTTTTTTTTTTTTTTTATTTTAAACCAAATTTGAATTCCTGCATTCAAATTATTACAAAATAAGAATTCAAACAATTTGAATTCATTTTAGATTCAAGTTTAAATCCTAAGCTAAACTTTTAGTTTAAATTTAAACTTAACTTTCAATTTCAAAACTGCAAAGACAGGTTTCTGTTTTGCTAAAACCTGAAACAATGTACTCGAGTAAGCTAAAATTTTACTTCGGGTCATTCCTTTACTTGCTTCGAGTCATTTCCTATTTCCCCCGAGACCAACCCGAGTCGAAATCCCTGCAACCTAGAAACATCAACCCACCACCATCACAAACATGCACACACCCCTGTGCATTTGTAAACCACCTCCAGCCACCTCTATACTACATCTCCGACCATCCCCTACCAATCAGTGACCACACTCACCTAACATCCCTCCACCTCCAGGAAGAACTGCAACATCCCAAATCCCCTAGATCGTCAAATAAAAACCCAAAACCCTTCTTTTGTTCAACCCAGAAAAACTCACTTAATCCCAAATTGAAAAAATATATATATGATTTTAGTGTTAAAAATCATGTTTAAGTTTATGAATTCAAATCTTGATTCTGAACTTATGGATTACCAAGTTTGGATTTTTACACATTTTTATTTTTCTCTCAGTCATTTTTGATTTCCAGGAAATTTCCAAAGACACCTCAATAATTTGACTGAAGTATAGTTTTAAATCTTTACTTTGAGATGAAACAACCTAGTTCTGTTTATAACCTATGCTTAAACAGAGATTGACTCAAGAGTTTGAATTTAAACTAAACAAGAACCCCTTTTTCTTTTTCTTTTACTGTATATTAATATTTCTAGGTAGTCTAGAAACAAAACATACTCAAGCTATTTTTAAAACTTAAGTCTGGGTTGTATAAACAATTTCATTTAAATCCTAAAGTCTAAGATAAACTTGAGAAGGAGATTTTAGTTTAAGAACAGGGTTTGAGAGCCTGTAAACATAGGAGCAGATATACATATATCTGTAAAATAGGCATGAACTAATATACTCAAGTACACAGTCATATCAACAACATTTCCAGAACAAGCTTCAAGCATCAAGCACAACATCACAGAACATAGGCCAATATAAGTGAGTTTGCTCACCTGGGTATTTGTACCAGAGAAGAACAGAGAGGAAACAAGCCTGCATTTTTTTTTTCTTCTTTGATTGCTTTGCATTTCCCTTTTGATTTGTTCAAGTGCTTTGAAACTTTGAATTTGTTTGATTTGTTTCCTGAACTGATTTACAAAGTTGTTCAAATCTTTGTTTCATTACTGACAATAACACTAAATTCAAATTTTTTTTTTTAAAAAAAAGAAAATTTTCACTTGCCTTTAAAATTTATTTCCAGAAATCAACTGCACTACTTGATTGTTTCCAGATTACACTTGAAAACAACCCCTTTTGTTTTGATCTAAACCTTGCAAATTTATCTGCTTTGAATTAATACTGAGATGACCTTTGCTTTATATCTGATTACAATATCAAATTCAGATTTTAAAGAAATTGCTCTTGCCTTTAATTGTTTTACTTCTCTGATCTTGTTTTAACTTGATCATCTCAGGTTTGAAGACTCTGGCTAGCTTCAGGTTGATGAATTCATTTTCTTTTCTGGATCTTGTTTTGATCTTGCTGTTTGATTGAAACTTTGTTTTGTTTGAACTGGCAATTGGAGGATGATTTGAAGCTTTTGAGTTTGAGGTGATCCCTTTTTTTTCTTTTCTTTTTTTTCTGAATTTTTCTTTCTTGCTTGAGTGTTGAGATTTGAAATGTTAGATCTTTGATTATTGAACTTTTCAGAGGTTGGAGGTTTAAAAAAATCGAATTGGGGATGTGAAAGGTTTCTGAAATTTTTTTATTAGATTATTTTATCTAAGCAATGATGCATTCATGCCATTTGTAAAAACATATCATAAACTTTGGATTTTGTTGATTGTCTTACTCTACTCCATCTCACATGTGTATGTATGTTCACATGGGTGATTTTTTTTACAAGACAAAATAAATTTATAAACTTTATTTATCATATTTTTTTTTTTATCATATATACTTTATAAATAAATGTATTTGTTTATTCATTTGTATATGTATGTACATGTTCAATGCTAAAAGAATTTAGTCAACATTTATATATATATACATATATTATATCTTAATAATTTTTTTTTTAAATGCTACTCATTTTTAAAACACTCATTTTAAATTTAAATTTCAATCTTAAACTTGAAATACAACATTTGTATTTATTTTACTTTTACAAAATTTTAAAAAGAAATGAATTTATAACAATTTGTACACTCAACAAATAAATCACACATAAATATACATTTCTTAGTTTATGGTGCTTTTGTAAACTTATTTTATTACATCAATTTTATTACAATACATTTATTAAATTCCAAAAGGTAAGTATTTCATATTCATTCTTGTTTTTAAATTTTTAAACTCAAGTCATTGTACCAATCATATTTTTTTTTTTATTAATTCATGAATTCTATTTTTAATGTTTAATATACAAATCATATTCAACTCCTTAGTTTAAATTATTTTATAGATTCTATTTTTAAATCTTTTAATTTAGCTCACATATTAATATAAATATATTTTATACATCTTATTTTTAAATTCAATATTTGTTTATAAAATACTTATTCATAAATCTTAAACCAATCCTACTTTATAAGCTAAATTTTTTATTCTAGAAATTATCCAATTAATTCATAAATAAATTAGCAATTTATCTTCAAAAATTAATTTAATTGCCAATTTAAACTTGATAAATTTCAGGAATGTTACACAGTGGATTGTGGATCACGTGAAAAATTATGGTCGAATTTTCCGAGGATGGATGCGCCATGGCGGAGGCATTTTAGGGTTTAGCAGAAGCTTTGTCATCGTTGATGTCGATCTTTGTTCGAAGTGAATGGGAGGTTGGATTCGATCGCGATAAGGGAACTCAGTGCTTGTGATCGAGGCGCATTCTCCAGAGAAGTTGATTGGTGATCGGCATTTGAGGTTGGCGTAGAATTGGCAATATGATGATTGTAGATTTTCATTTCGGTTGTGGAAGTTCAAAAATTTGTTCTGGGGATTTAGTGATGTTCCAGGTCGTCAGGTGAAGAGTGGAGGTCGTGTGCGATAGGGATCGATGATCATCGACGAACTTCGATGGTCAGGGCACGGTTTTAGGTGCACATTCGTGTACATTCGTGCATAGGCAGGTGAATAGGAAATGTGGAATGAGGAAGAAAAGGCAAATAGGATGTTTGGACCGAATAATTAAGTGGTGCGCCTTGTGTATAGCGGGTTGAGAAGTTGCTAGGAAGTTTGTTTTTTTCACATATGGATAAGAGCGTTTCATCTCTGGTTGAGGTGGGTATCGCTTAGGTAATTCCAATATAAGTTTAATTGTAATTGTTAAACAAGCCTTCTAGAGTAAAGTATGAGTAAGATATAAGAACAAATGGGACGTGTGATTTTAGAAATTTTTGATTAAGTTAATTTGTCGAAATAAAACCTAAGTGTTTCTAATACATTAATCATTAAAAAATTAATTTATTAAGTAATTAAGAATTAATTAAGTTACAGTTAAAAACTTAATTAATTAAATAATTAGAGATTTATTAATTGGTATTTAAAGATTTATGAATAATTAATAATGATTAATCTAAGTTTAATTACTTAAGAGAAGTAATTAAAGAATTATAAAAAGTTAATGAAGATCATTAACTAGGGATTATCAAATAATTAATTAATGTGATTAATTTTTAAAAAATTAATTATATTAATTAATTAAAGATAATCATTTATGGAATTGTTTAAGTATAATTACTTAATGGAAGTAATTAAAAGGATTAATTACTCTATGTAATTAATTAATATGATTTGTTTAAGTTAATTAATTGGTTTAATTAATTTAAATAATCACTTGATGATGGGATTGAGTATAATTACTTAATGAGGTTTAGTAAGTGTAATTACTTAGTAGAAGTAATTAATAATTAATTACTTAGTGTGATTAATTTAAGAATTGACTAATAAAAGTTATGGGAAGTTAATCAAGTGATGTAATTAATTACAGAATGAGATTGATCAAGGGTGATTAATAAATATAATTAATTAAAGATTAAGTATAATTACTTAAGGTAATTGATGAGGTGTAATTCCTTAATGATGTAATGAGTGGATAGTCACTAGACGTAATTAGTTAAAAGGAAATTACTTGATGGGAAGTAATTAAAGGATAATTACTTGGTGGGAGGAATTAAGTGATAATTACTCAGTGTAATTAAAGGATTAATTAATATAATTAATCAAGGAGTTGGTTAATTGATGGAGTAATTTAGGAAAGTTAATTACTGATTGTAATTAATTAAGGTTGATTAATGAATGTAATTAAATTAAAGGTTAATTACTAAATGAAATTTAAGAATAATTAACTAATGAGAGTAATTAGAGGATCATTAATTGATGTAATTAATGGAAGTGACCAATCTTGCATATTAACGATTGAATGATGATGAGTGCTTAGAATTGGTTTGTGATATGATATGTTGGATGGACGGTGATAATATGATTATCTATTAATTATAAATTGCCGAGTAAAAGCATTATCCGGTAATTAAAGTTGAATTTTATTTAATTGGATAACCTGGGTTTAGATGACATTGAATTCGAAGAGACCGGAGTCGGGTATTAGTCAATACCCGAAACCACTTCGATTCTATATAAATTGATATGTGAAATCAATAGGCTGGAATGGAATGATTGAAGTGAATTGGACCATTTAATCTAAGTTTTTGGCACATAGAAATTTATGTGTGATGTCTATGTTAAATTGTGAATCTACAAGTTGATACAAGTTACCCCGGGATTTAAAATGATTAGATATTTGAAATTTCATGTTTGATGAGTTTACTCACGCTGGTTTCCAGCCTGGCCCGGGTATTACTTTGATGTATTGCTCGGGTCAGACCGAGTATTACATATTTTAGCTAAGGACATTCTGAGCTCAGGAAGGGAGCCGGATGGCAGGAACGTATGGAGTGTATCCGCTGTGTTATGTGTTGTATATCTAGGACAAGTTATTTTAACTGTCCAGTGATTGTGAAATGCGTAACACTAATGTAGTTATTTTATGTGATATTATATTTTATCTGCTGCGAATGCGAGATGTTGGTGTTTCTATTTCTACTTTTTCTTCCATCTCTTTCTTCTTTTCCCTAACTATCTAGAATTTTCGGGATCGAAAATTCTGGGTCGTTACATACAAGCTTCAAAAAAAATATTATACAAAATTTGATAACCCGAAGTTCATAACACATTAATGAACTTGTTCATGAATTAGGAGCCCAAAGCTCTATTGAAATTGTGTAAAATGATAAGGTTGTACTTCTTGAAGAAGTTAAATGAAATTAATAAATTATCTTATAAGATAATGATGATGCATTGAAGAGATTACAAAAATCTCCAAATGAGTTATACCTTAACTTATATATTCATATTTACATTATCTTAACCAAACATCCTGAAGATATTATGTTATATGATATTTCAAACATCATCGAATGTGTGTATATTAATCTCTTGAAGATATGTTTTAGAGATATATTTATCATTATGTAGCAAAATTCAACATCCTAGAATAGATGTTATAGTAATTTTATTTTTGTTACATTGCAATTCCTTAAAAGGAAATATTGTATTCCCTAAAAGAATAATGACGTAAATTTTTTAAAGTAATAACAATCATTTATCCAAAAAAATGATATTATATACCAATGTTACACTCTAGAAGTAGTGGTTTTATCTCTTTCATCTTACTTTTAGATGGTGAATCTAATTTTGTCATTGTATTTAAAGTTTGATATGCCATTTTAAAAGTTGTTACAACAAAAATCTCCAGCATGGATATTTTACGCTGCTGTAAAAGTAGCAGTTATGTAATTTATATAAAATAAATATTGTATATTGATATGGCATTCCAATAGTGCATATATATATATATATATATATATATATATATATATATATATATATAGAAGAGAAAGTTCACTCCGGAAGTGGTGATACTAAAATATCTCTAGAAGAGATTTATAAATTTGAAAATGATAACATATCTCAAGAAGAGTTTATTTATATATTTGGTAATTTTATTAAACCAAATAAATATACATTAATATGATTACGAAGGATCCTAATTTAGTTTAGGTTAGATCCAAAAGATTTAAGATTATCTCAAGAATACATTGTTCTGTGTTCATATGTCTAATTATACCATAAAGGTCATATTCCTAGTTATTATTTCACGAGAAATATTATACGCATAATCATTTCTTGAAGAAATATCTTTAAATATTCTCCCGAAGAGATGTTCTATATTTCGTATCATAATTTTCATGCAAGCTATGCACAATTTTTGATTATAATTCATCCCTTCTCCACCAATCAATCCATATAAAGGCCTTTCCATATTTTCAAGGATAGTCTTGCATTTTCAAGGAAATTAATTAACGCAATTAATGAGATTGGATCTAGAGCTATCAAAAGGATGTAAATAAGAAATTATAGTCTCTTTTATAGATTATATTTGGTTGTCTTTTATTATTTTACAGTAATATTTTTATTCTTTCACTGTAACTACTATCAGATATGAGTTCTTATTTTATGAAATGCATTAATTATATACCCACGAACAATATTTTGATGCTTATGCATTTTTATTTCCACTCATAGTTGGTAATATGTTAAACATAGCCATACTTGAATTTAAAACTTTGGACTTATTAGGAGATAACTTTTTTTCATGGATATTGGACATTGACATTCAATTACAATCTCAATGCTTAGAATATGCCATTAAAAATGATAATAATACGTGCCAGTAGGATAAAACAAAGGCTATTATATCCACGACAATCTTAAAATAAGACATTTAACTGAAAAAAATTCATCTTTATTTATGGAACTCCATGAAGGAGCGTGATAACCACTGAAAGATGGTCACACTTCCAAACACTAAACAAGAGTGGTTGATCCTGAAGTTTCAACCAGTTGAAAGTTGATGCTTGTATATTTTTCTTTTCAGAACTAATTGAAATAACATACTGATGAATGTTGGGTTTTAATCAGTAGTCCATTTTATTTTATTTTGGAAAGTATTAGCATTTATTTAATGCTTACAAATTTAATAGATGACTAACTATATTGTCTTTAATTCTTAAGATATGGACCATCAATATTTGTGTGGTTATATTTGCCTACTAGATAGTGAAACGACTCATATGATTTTGAAAAACCAGAAGTTTTTCTATGAACTATGGTTTTTCTGTGAACTACTTGAAAATATTTTAGCTAAAAATTTCAACCATAGCAAATTTGCTATATAATGGAAGGGTCCGGAAGAGCCTATATAGTATTGCCAAATGGTACATATATATTAATTCAAAATACATTATACTCGAGCAAATTTAAAAGAAATTTGTTGAGTTTTAAGGATGTAATAAATGAATGGCTACCATATTGGAACTATAATGAAAACGTCAAAGAATATCTTTGCGTTATCTCTACAAATTGAAAGCTGGAAACTTATTTTACAAAAAATTTGTGACGACCCGCCCTTCTACCACCAGAAAGACGTATCGCCTTTAAGAAAGAAAGGGATGAGAAAATAGAAAAGATAGAGAAGAAAGAACAACGACATCAGAATCTCACAACGGAACGAATAAATTATATTAATCACATAAGTATTTACATAATATACAACATCAATCAGAGTTATACAGACAATACATCACATACTAGACAGTTATAAACACCTGTCTAGTTAATACACCTCAATACAATACAGCTCAAACAATATGACTCAGAGATACCAACACAGCGGAACTATATATATACCTATAACGCTGAAGCCTCCTGCTCCATTGCTCCACCAGGATTCGTCAAAGCTAACCTGAATCCCTTGGCTACTCGTAAAAATTTGGGTACCCGAGAGTTTATGAAAAGTAAAAACAAACTCCGGGTCAGACATGGGTCTGGTATGAGTAACAGGGTTAAGTTGCTTAACTTTGAAAATCGAAAACAAAAGGGTATCACGTAAGACTCCCCGCACATAAACATGGAAAAGTTTTTACCTTACGCTAACCAAAACATTTGATAGGAAATTTTGTGATATTATAATAGGTCTAGGGTTTTCAAGTAAATAGAAAATAGCCGAAATTGTTACATTCATTAAATTCCAGCTACTAGCCACAAAAGTGGGTAATACAATCAAAACCATTGGCACTTATTGGATTGTGGATTCCATACAATGGCAGGGCAACTGGGGTACCGCCCGTCACAGTACGTGGCCTAGATCAACGTATCGAGGATCACTCCCGCCCCCCTGCAACACAAGGCCAGAACCATTCCTTACTGAACAGTCCCGAACAAGATAAACCCCGACAGTTGTTGCAATCAACCGCCCACATAGCCGAAAATAAAGGGACATCTAGACAGGGGAATATCCTTGTCCTACTTGGGCATGACCCACCTAACCTTGATGCACCTCCCCTGTTTTAGCCATACCCTGTTGATGAGGCTTGAGGCTACGATTACCATTAGAGAACATATTTATTAGAATGCTCATCGCCCGCCTGACGATGTGTTGAAAGCATTCAATCCATACAAGTTTGTTCCGGGTTCGAAGGAAACCGAAGGCATTATCTCGTTACACTCATTTTGGGAATCACCCTCAGAGTTAACGACGATAACCCTTGCATTCTGAATCTCCATCTTCACTTCAGATTCACGACCTATCATTAATATGGAATCGATGTGGTTTTCGGATGTTCCAAATGTGGAAACCCGATCCCGGTTTCATCGAAATCCAAAACGTGTTTTTTTAAGGCCAAGTTGTCTATTTAGTCTTAACAGTTTAATTCAATATACACACGGATAGAATATTCATAACATCACAATAGGAAATCACATCATCATCGTAATCAGATAATCAATATTATCATCCAACAGATAATTAAATATTATCATACCTAAACCATACATTTATATCACATAGATATTATTCATGTCATAACTAAATTCAACATCATCAAATGGGATATCAATATCATACATCCATAAGCAATGATTTATAATCATATCATTTGTAATTAATTTAAAATGAATTAAATTAACTACTTCTATATCTAATTAATTTAAAATAAATTAAATTAATTACTTCATCTATAAATCCTGCTTATACAACCATTAACTAATTATAAATCAAATTAATTATTCACCCTATATATATTCACTTGATTAATCTCCTTTGATTAATCATTTTCTAATTATAATAGGTAATTAGTCTTTAATTAATTCTACAAATTAATTATTCTAAATTATTTATAGTAATTAACATTTAATTACTTCATTTATAATTGAATACATTTATTCTTAATTAATTATATAAATTAATCTCCACATTATTAAGTATTTCTTAATTAACCAATTCTTAATTTACATCATTAATTATATTAATAAATGATCTCTAATTTAGATTTAAATTAAATTACTTTGGTTAAATTAATTACATTAAGTAATTAATCTTTAATTAAACACAATTATTAATCAGCTTTGATTAATACCAACCAGTAATTAACTACCCTTAATTACTCATATTAATAAATTAATTATTCCATAATTAATTCTCCTATTAATTAATCTCTTGATTAATTACAAAAGTAATTATCCAAATTACTTTATTAACACATCATTTTTCATTAATTACATTCAGTAATTAACATTAATTACTTTCTTGAGTAATTATGCTCCATTGTATACACTAAGTAATTATATTTATCAATTTATCAAATGATTTTCTTAAATTAATTAAACTAAATTAATTAACTTAATTTAATCATCTCATCAAAATTAATTACAAAAAGTAATTAATCTCTTAATTACTTTTATCAAGTAATTACATTTAACCATTTACAATAGATTATCTAATTAATCTGATTAATTACCAAAATTAATCGCATTAATTAATTAGTAATCTTTAGTTAATTATCTTTATTAACTAATATCATCTCCTAATTTACTTCTTAATTTATCTTTATTTATAAATTAATATAAATTAATATAAATTATTAATTTATAAATTTAATAAATACACCATTCCTTTATTATCTTATTAATTAAATAATTTAGTGCCTTAATTATCCTTAAGATAAAGTATTTCTTATTTAATAACTTAATTAATATGAATGTGTATAAGAACATTACACTTTTTAAATTTAGATTCAAATTCATTTTGAATTCAAGATTCAAAAGGATTATTGTTTAAACTTTACCAAATTTAAATTCTATTTGAAACAAATTTACTTTTCAAAACTATTTTATTTAAACTGGTTATATATATATATATATATATATAACTTTAAAACTGATTTAAAATTTCAGATTTGAATTCGAGAAATACTTGAATCCATTAGTTTTACCTTAAATTTAAAACTTGGGTTTAACTTGCTTTTAAGAATTTAATTTTTAATTCTTGATTTACATTCCAATTCATTTTAAAAAAAAACTTAGATTCAAAAATTCATTTGAACCTATACTTTGAACTTTTAAAATTTCAAACATAGTTTACATTTGTTTCAGATTTTACCATTGGATTTCAAACCTGAAATTGTCAGGTTTTTAAACCTGAAAGAAACCCATATTCCATTTATTTTATTTTTTTATAAAATTTTCATTTATTTCAGATTTGAATTCAAGTAAAACTTTGAATTCAAGCTTCCAACAGATTTACACTTAGTTTAAATCCCTTACTATTGTTAAATAGGTTTCATTTGCATTTTGTTGGAAAGTCAAATTTTTGTTCCCAGATTTCTGCAAAAACCTGAAACACATATTTACTCGACGCGAACCAAACTGCACGGAGTCATCCTTTCTCCTGCTTCGAGTCACGTACTCGAGTGACTCGAGTGTTTCCTGAGTTTTCCCAGCTTAAAAAAAACTACACATAGAAAAAAAGAACCCAATCACCTCAATGGCACGGTGCACGTGCATCGTGGCCCCAACCAACACCGGCCTCCCACCTGAGCTTCAACATGACGACTACCATCACCAGATAACTCCACGGCCACCCAAAATCCATCACCACGCGAAAATCAAAAATGAGCTATTCAAACAAAACCTGGAACCACAAATAGTTCTTCCCCTCGAAACCTGTCAACGCGAAAACCCTGCTCCTCCGACCACCAGAAAACCACCACCACCGGCCACGACTCCGCCTTTCACCCCTCTACCCATACGCAAACCCCCGTTGAACTCGATGCACCAAGGAAATCGAACAAGCCCGAACTTCAACCCAGTTCAAAATTAGGTTAAAGAAAACAAAACCCCACCGCCGCTTCCTCGACGAACTGGAGCAACTCCAGGCAATTTTCCCAACACCTCCGGTCACTCCCCTATCACCAGCCACAAACCCGACCTCCCAATCCCCTTAGATCACCAGAAACCTCCAAGTTTGCTTTTTTAATTCATTTCAGAACTGCTCTTGTAACGACCCAGAATTTTTAGAAATTAAAATTTGAATATTTAATTAATTTTAAATATTAAAAAGTGAATTTATAAGTCAAATAAATTTTATTTTGAATTATTGGAATTTAATTGGATAATTAAATCGATAATTTAATACGTTAAATTATGGAAATAATTGAAAATTGGGTTAAATATGATTGAAAATGATTTGTAAAATTTTATTTTATCATATGGAAGTTAGAACGATATTTTAGAACTTTTAAAATCGAATTAAAAGTTAATTTGTGAAAATTGAATATTTTAATATTAAAATCGACTAGTGAAAATAGCCAATTTTTGAACAGTCTCAGAATCGAACGAAACCAGTTCCATTGGATCCGTAATAGTTAGTTATTACCGGATTTCAATTTTCGGGTCAATCGGAGTTATCGTTTGATCGTGGCAGCTCGAAACGCATCGAATTATTTTTAATTTAAATTTGGCGAGTCAAAATAGCCATTTTTCAAAAAGTCTCGGATTTTGACGAAACCAGTTTCATCGGATCCGTAATGTGATATTATTGCAAGGTTTCAAATTTCAAGTCGATTGGATTTACCGTTTGTCCTGTACGAATTAAAACGCCTAGAAATCGATTTAAATCGGTTTAATTTAAATTGAGCGTTTGCAGCCATAACTCGCACATACTTCCGAATTAGCTTTCGAAACCTGTTCCATTGTGTCCGGAACGCGGGATAAACCCAAGGTACGTCAGTTTCGGCGCCTAAATCGGAGTTCGGAATTTCCGGATGAATAGTGTCGTTCGATTCTCTATAAATACACCACCACTCTTCATAATTTTATAAAAAAAATAACTAAACCCTAATTTCATAACCCTAGCCGCCACTTATACAACCAATGGCCAGAAATGTTCCAACTTCTTCCCTCTAGATCTTCCAATCCGTCAACAATTAAAGGAAGTTGTCAACATGAAAGTTGGAGAGGGGAGTGAGAGCTTCGATGTGAACGGTGGAGATCGTGTTTGGTGTCGTGTGGAGGGAGCTACATGGGGCCGTTCATGGCCAGTTGCGCGCGCAACCCTAGGCGCTAGAGGGGGCCGAGCTCCACCATGGGGGGGGGGGCAAAGGAAGTTTTCTTCGAGGGCTACAGCATGGAGCAACCTGATCGTGTTAATATCGAGTATTGGTGGAGAATTAATTAACCCTAATTATGAGCTATGGGTTCAAGGGTGTCGGCCTGGAACGTAGAGAGGGAAGATGAAGGGGACAGCCTGATGGGGGGGGGGGGGGAGCAAATCTAACGGCCCATAATTGATTAGGTTTATAAATTTTATAATTTATGTTATAAAATGTTATATAAATCGTGTATAAACTTCGTAAATTCATAACCTTTTCATACGAGGTCGAAAACGCGCGAAACCAGTTGCGTTGGAATCGTATGGACGAGCACTACGCGATGGAGTTGGTTTGGAGTCATTTGGAGTTAGTGAGAATTTTGGGTAAAATTAAACGTCCGTTTAATTTATTCGAAATAAATCGCTAAAGCGGAATTTTAAATCAAGGTGAGAACTTCTCACTCAATCGAATCAGTTTCGATTTTATTTTAAATAGTTGGATTTAAAATATTTGAATGCATGTTTGAATGATGATTGATATCTATTGATTGTTAAAATAGACATTATACGCCGTTAGTAAGCGAATGTTATTTATTAAAAACATATACCGCGAATATTTCATAAACGGTGAAATTGGTATTATATATAGTAGCAATATATATATATTGGCATATGTATATATTGGAGTTATTGATTTCCCGCATTTTTTGTTTAGCGGATGAGACCCTATCACGCCGTTATTAAGCGGATAATATTTAATAAGAACATATGCCGCGATAATTTCATACTGGAGCGAAATTGGTATTGTGCTAATGTTTGTGGATGCAGGAAAACAGGTTGGAGGGATCCAACTGGATTCCTCAACAGTATTTATTTGATTTCAGATATTTTGATATTTGATGGATTTTCATATTGATATATGATATCGTTGTAGTCGTGATTGACTATTTGGTGTGTAGCATCATTGGACCCAGATTTTGGGATTTTAAAATGATTATAAAGTGATTTTTGAAAATATACTATATTTTTGGAATTGATCCATTTTAAATAAATAAACGTTATAATTTTTAAAGTTATAAAATTATGGTTTTTGTGAAATACAGTTAAAAACTGATTTTAGAGAAATATGGATTAATGATTTTATAAAATAGTTTAAACTAGATTTTTGAAGTTATTATTAAAAGTTTAAATGTAGGATTTATGAAATTTAATTATTTTATAAATCAAAAGGATGAAATTCTAAAGGAGTTTAAAGATGTTTTTAAAGAATAATATAAATTGATTTATATTAAGAGATTTATAAATGGATATTTATAAATTGAAATATGGACGTTATAAAACGAGTTTTTATAAGTGTTTGAATGAAGTGAAAATGAAATTCATAAATGAATGGAATTTATAGAATTATAAACTGTGAAGTTATAAAAGAAATTTATAAATAGTAAGATTTATAAATTTGGTGAAATTATTTGAAGAATAGATTGGTTAAATAAATGGATCTTATAAGTTATAAGATTTATAAATTGGAAAGTCTCTAAAGGAACGATTTTGTAAAATAATCGTTTTATAAGTAATTAACTTATAATATGAACGTTTAGTTTATAATTTAGTTATAAACTGGAATAGGTTAATAAAGGAATTTATAAAAAGGAAGTTTTTATAAATAAATAGAAATGGAATTTATAAACGTTGTTTTATAAATCCGCAAACAACTTATTCTGATAAGTTAATTGTCATAACTTATTTAATGGAGTTATATTCACATTTTTGAATAGTGAATAATCCTTTGAATTGAAATGAATAAAAGGATGAAATTTGTTAACGAAGTTTATTCACGTTTTTGAATAGTGAATAACACGTTAAAGAAATTGTTTTAGATTTGGTGTTTTAAACAGAATTAAAACGATCTAACGATGTTTTAAAAGATGTTGAGATTCGAAACCATAGATTTCAACATTTATTGTTGAAATAGACGTTTTCGAGAAATAAAAGGAAATGATGGACTATAACACTGTTGTTATAGTAAATAATTTCCGAAAGGAAATGTTTTGAATAGTATTGGGATTTATATATCTATTTAATTTCGAATCCCTATACTAGTGATTTTGGGTTGTCGTAACAATGTTTTACGTAACATTCGTTTTGGCCCAAATAAATATGTTTAAGAGAATGATTTCCTTAAATAATGAAATATATACTTAATCTCGATTTAAGTATATTGAATATTTTCCAAGTGTTGAAAATAAAAGATTTGTGAATTACTTATGAATAAATAAGTATGGGAATGTTTTCCAATATAAAGTGAATATTTTGAGAATTTACCTTTTTGAAGATAAATTGAAATGAATAATTGAAATCATATGCGTGAATATTTTGGAATATAAATTCATTATGGAATTTATATGTGAAAGTAGAATTTGTTTGAAAATAAATATTGATTTATTTTTGAAGTGTGAAAATTATATATCTTGTAAAGATATTTTGGAAAGTAAATAATTTGGAAAATTATTTGGAATCTGGTGATGTATGCATATCAATTGATAGTTCAATAACCGACTATCAATATTTCCCTTTGAATGGGTAATTGATGTGATTTGTTTGAATTTGAATGCCACACTTATTTTTGAATAAGCGCTCACTATTCGGGTTAACCGGGAAAGGACCATGGGGTCGTATAACCCATTCCGAATATGTGATACGTCGTTGTGAATTGCATTGAAGATCGGTGTTGAAGATCGAGTATTTGTGAAAGCGATAGGATGACCTATCGATTGTCTCTGCACTGGGTAGCTCCTGGTATAGAGATTTCCTTAAGTGATGGGAAATTCGATCGGGATTGTGAATACCCAGATTGCAAGGGCTTCGTAAGAAGTGCCTTCGGTTTTGTTCGAGCCCGGAACAGACTTGTATGGATTGTATGTCTGACGTTACAAGTTGAGATGTAAAGCCGATTTCTTTCAAATATATTTCTGTTGGTGGCGGAGAATTTATTCTTTTAGCTTAACACCCTTCTCTGAGACGTACGTGCTCAGAGGTTATGTAGTTGAATGTTATCGGCGATATATTCCCAATTTGGTAATGTGACATGCTGAGTGATGCTGAAATGATCATTGTGTTGATTATTTGTGATAGGATCGTTTATTTGATCGTCTATCCTTGTGATCATTGTGTTGATCATTTGTTGACCCAAAGCATGGCTTTTGTATAAAGTATGTTTTTGTGGACGTGACTTCGTCGAGCCTCACACCCCGTGAATGGTCAAAACAGGAAAGATGCGGCAAGGTTATGAGGGGTAGCACCCTTTAGGATGTGTCCATTTCCTTCTGGAAAAGGGTGGTATCATGGTATGGAGCCCAGATACTTACTCATGTTGAAAACACTTTGTTATGATTGTGTGAATTGATTACGAGCGCTCGGTGATAAAGGTCCCAAAGGACCGGGGGATGGCATATTCGGTCAGTTGTTACTCAGTTAGGGGTAACCCGGCCTTGTGTTGGTAGAGATCCGGTTTGGTTCTCGGGGATGTCCATCCAGAGGCATTCTCATGTGGCAATGGGAAGTTCCTTGGCCTGATCATTCGTTGGAAATCCAAAGAAACAATACGAAACTTGTACGGTTTTAGTTGTATAACCTGCTATGGAATGTGGCGGTAACCTGCTATTGAACATAGTTAGCTATAGTAGGCATAGTTCGGAATGTCTATGCTGGCTAAGATTTATATTCTACTTTCGAAATGAATTTTTCCCCTACACTATGCACTAATAATAATATGAAATGTTCTTTTAAATGCGTATCAAGCATCTTTGACTATCATAAGGAGAAATCTCCTCCGATTCTGCGTTTGCATGTGTGTGTGTGTGCGGGAGGCCTTATGGTAGTCTCATTTTTAAAAGCATTGCGAATTGACTTTAAAAATATTCCTCTATTTTGATTTTTAAAGTAAATAAACTGTTTTGAGTTCTCACACCAGTCACATGACTGACTCGGAGTTTATTGTTTTCCTTCCTAAACTCTGGGTGCCCACCAATTTCCACACGGGCAGTTAAGAGTTAGGTTTATCAGGATATTCTGGATATTCAGGAGTTGCTGGAGGCAAGCTGGATGGCATGGCATATTACTTATATAGTATTTCTTTTTCCGCTGCACTGTTTGTTGTTGTACACTCTGATGATATGATGTAATGAAATGAAATGTATAAAATGTAATAACTGATATAGTTCTTTGTTTAAAGATTATTCATTTATTATTATATGTTGTTTCGCTGCGAATTGTGAGATTCTGATGTTGTTCTGTTGTTTCATCTTCTATTTTTTTTCTTTTCTCTCTATTTTCTACCTTCTTATCTCTTCTTCTTTCTTTTCCTTTTCTTTTCTTCTTTCTTAAACCCATAACATTTCGGTTTTTCGGCAACGAAAATCCGCAAACGTTACAGCTCTCAACTTCTGGTATTAAAAATCTTGATTTAAGTTTTAAAATCCATATTTTGTTGTAGGGATTCAAAGTATGTTCTTGTTTTTATGATTTAATGTGTTTGATTTTTCTCTTATTCAACTTTTCCTCTGTTATTTTGATTTCCAGAACCATATTCAATTTTCATTCAACTTAAATATACTCAAACTCTAAATCATATTGAAACAAACAGTTTCTATTTTTATTATAAATCCAAAAAGCTATTAGATCAAGGGGTAAAATAATTTGAAACAATTCAAGCCTGAGAACAAAATGGATAAGCTTGTTTACAAACACATTAATATGTACTCTGACCACATCCATATGCATAGGAGGTTTTATACATACAAATCACACTTATTTCTGGTTTTAAACTTACAACTAGTTTAAATACTTAAGTTAGAAATTAAAGCTACTCACAGCAAATGAAAAACAGAACAAGTTCAATGAAGGCAGTTTGATTTTTTTTTTTGCAGGTTTTGAAATATACAGAGTTTCATCCACAACACCCAGAAAATAATGAGTAAATAAATATTCACACCATATATTTAAGCATCCAATATCAACAGATTTTAAAACTTAAGTAAATTTTAAAAGTGTTACTCACCAGATTCGAAGAATGAAGACAAATCTTTGAAAACTGTTTTTGAACTTCTGAAACTGTAAAACACCTTTGCTTTGATCTTCCTAATCTCTTGCTTATGTTCAGTTGTATAAAGCTTCAGTTGTAATTTTTTTTAAGTTGTAAAAGTAAAAGCTTGTTACATATCTCCATGATTCAGTTTTGTTATGTTTAGTGAACGAACTAAAATAAGATGTACATAAAGAAGTTTACAGAGGTAGGTGTTTAATGGGTTTAGGCAATTTGCAGGTACAAATATTTCATTTTGTTTGTATCAGGCAAGACTTTTTCAAAAGGAGGCTGAAAGATTTTTATACAAATTCGAAATGACTTGTTTGTATGCTAGAGGTGAAAGCTTTAAATGTTGATGTACTTTTATGTTTCCTACTTAGCAAATTTTATCATTTCTTATGCCAACATCTTATTTCTACTGCTTTGCTTTAGCTTGCTCTATAAACTTCCTTGTATGTTTAACATGCACAAAGATATTTTCTTTTGTTTAGTTTTGCATCTTATTTTCAGTCTTCATAGCTTACCTGATTTGCTTTTGTACTTTATACATCTATATACTTGCCTGCATATGTTTAGATATTTTATTTATTTATTTTCTTTTATTATTTTGTTTTCATACTTGTCTGAATCATAATCTACAAGCTACTATCATTTTATTTTATGTTTTAGATATTTTATGTACTTTTACTTTGTTTTGTCTCCTAACCTTGCCTCGCTTTTACTACTTGCCTGTATATTATATCTTACTTTTGTTCTTAGCTTATTCTAGTCACTAATTATAAACCTTACTTATGTATTAAATTTTATTTCTAATACAAGTGCTTGTTATTATTACACTTATTATTTTAAACTTATGTAAATCATGGTATAAGACTTATTTTATTTTAAACTTACAAATCTTAGTGATCCAAAACATAGGTTTAAAATAACAATTCCTATTTATTTAAAATTCATTGTTAGGTTATTATATTATTATTATTGTTTACATAAACTCATTATTAAAATAAATTACTACATAAATAATTCACTTATTTTATAAAGCTAAAGTAAAAAAAGAACAAAACAAATCTTTTTATTTAAATTTAAACCTAGGCTAGAATTTATTTTTAAACAAATTAAATTTTTCTTGGGAGTTTTTACGATCATATTATTATTTATTCAATATTAAATTCCCAAATTATCACAAATAATAGAATTAGAAACCATAACTTTATTTATTAATTTAAAACAAAACTTATCTATTTATAATATATACCAATATACATATACACATTATAAATAGAAACAATTTAAATTAGCTTTTTAAAAGATAAATTATCAGTTAAATATTTATTTAAAAGAAGATTATTAAATCGATTCAAATCTTATTAACAAATATTATCAATTTAAATTTAATTTTTAACGCAGATTATTAAATTGATATTGCCCCAAATTTCCGGGATGTCACACTCCTTCCCCCTTAAAAGAATTTCGTCCTCGAAATTTAAAACAAAGGTAATTTAATAATCTAGTTAAAGATTTAATTCTAAAACACAAGCATATATCAATCATATGCTAACAACCATAGCAACCAATTTATCTAAACAAACAAATTTAACTACCCAGACAAGATTCCGGATAGAATTTTCTCGAGTTTCCCCAAGTATAAATACCGAAACACTCGCTCTACAGAATCCAAACAACCAATCTACTAAGCTACAGATCTTCCACTCACCTAGATCTACAAAAAAAGATAGGATATCAGGCTACAGGCAAGTCTGAATTAACAACCAAAACTCCCTGAACTGCTGATTCTACCACCAGAGATAAATCGTACACGTACTCCCTCAGAGATACGTGAAATACAACGTTCCAGTTATCCAAACTGACAATTCAATCCTGAAGACCGAACACTTATCAAAAATCAAATCTCCGACTTCGGAATCCAAATTCCTCCGTCTCTCATCCACAAACTCTTCTGACAATCCTGGGTTGTCTACCTCCTTACTGATCAGCTCAACTCTTGCCGATGTTCCTAGAAATAAACTGGACAAAAACAATCCAATAAAATGATCTTTCCAGATCAACTCAAAACTCTGAACACACTCGAACCCAAAATCAGAAGGCTGATCTCACTTCTCACATCCGGAAGAGATAAAACAGGTGCACTCAAAACTGGCCTCAGATTCTGAAAAATCTCCTGTAGAACTCTCTAATCCAAACACTACAATATCCAATTGCTTCCAAACTAAAACAGCTACCACCATGCTTCCACTGCGCAACTCTGCTTGAACAGATGAAAGTGCTGATTATGAACTCAAACACAGACTGGTCAACACATTCCAAATATAAAGCTCATATATCCAAAAATAAAACTCCGAGATTGCTTCAAAACCTAAGCTATTCCCCAAACTCTTTCTTCAGATGCTGACCAAACCCTGACTTTCTGAAGACACCCTGAAAAATATCTCTGAAAATCTAAGAGAACACTCAAACTATCGCAAGTCACTTTTGCGATCAATCCAGCCTAATTCTAAAGATACTGCTCTCTCTTTACCAAATAGAACAGCTTACGCTTATGTGGTCAATCCATCGAAGAAATGGAACTAATCTACTGCTTCTGAAGTTACCCAAGAAAAATAGCTTAGCCAGAAGACTTCCTAACCTAAAGCTCTTCGAGGAACTCGGACCTCAAAGCAAGCAGGAACACCTAACTAAACACAGCCACAATTGAAACAGACACTCTTCCTTAACTTGTCCCAAAGAAACATATTCGGAGACATCCATAGTGACTGTGTCTCATCACACAGCTACTGCACCTTGATGTATCAAGATAACATGACTTGCTTCTGCCCAATCGACAGATCCAAACTTTAGCTCATCCAAACTACACTTCAAAACGAACTCCGAACCCTAACAGGTTTCCTTCAGAGATCGATGAAATCCTTACACCGTCCAAAACTTACTCGAGGCAGTATTAGGCCTATAGTCTCGACAATTACACTTCCAACCATTGATAGTTGTGTTACACACACCAATACCTATCTACCTTTATAACACATTGGAAAACCTGAACAGGAAACCCAACAAATAGGTAGAAACATATATATATATATATATATATATATATATATATATATATATATATATATATATATATATATTACAAGTACGCTTTCTCAAGAAAGCAAATACTCAAGAGCCTAGGTATTCACTCAACCTAGTGCTCTGATACCAACTGTGACGACCCGCCCTTCTACCACCAGAAAGACGTATCGTCTTTAGAGAAGAAAGAACAACAACATCAGAATCTCACAGCGGAATGAATAAATTATATTAATCACATAAGTATATACATAATAGACAACATCAATCAGAGTTATACAGACAATACATCACATATTAGACAGTTATAAACACCTGTCTAGTTAATACACCTCAATACAATACAGCTCAAACAATATGACTCAGAGATACCAACACAGCGGAACTATATATGTATCTATAACGTTGAAGCCTCCTGCTCCATTGCTCCTCCAAGATTCGTCAAAGCTAACCTGAATCCCTTGGCTACCCGTAAAAATTTGGGTACCCGAGAGTATATGAAAAAAAAAAATAAACTCCGGGTCAGATATGGGTCCGGTATAAGTAGCAGGGTTAAGTTTCTTAACTTTGAAAATCTTTTGAAAACAAAAGGGTATCACGTAAGACTCCCTACACATAAACATGGAAAAGTTTTTACCTTACGCTAACCAAAACATTTGATAGGAAATTTTGTGATATTATAATAGGTCTAGGGTTTTCAAGTAAATAGAAAATAGCCGAAATTGTTACATTCATTAAATTCCAGCTACTAGCCACAAAAGTGGGTAATACAATCAAAACCGTTGGCACTTATTGGATTGTGGATTTCATACAATGGCAGGGCTACTAGGGTACCGCCCGTCACAGTACGTGGCCTAGATCAACGTATCGAGGATCACTACCGACCCCCTGCAACACAAGGCTGGAACCATTCCTTACTGAACAGTCCCGAACAAGATAAACCCCGGTAGTTGTTGCAATCAACCGCCCACACAGCCGAAAATAAAGGGACATCTAGACAGGGGAATATCCTTGTCCTGCTTGGGCATGACCCACCTAACCTTGCTGCACCACCCCTGTTTTAGCCATTCCCGGTTGATGAGGCTTGGCTACGATTACCTTTAGAGAACATATTTCTTAGAATGCTCATCGCCCGCCTGACGATGTGTTGAAAGCATTCAATCCGTACAAGTTCGTTCCGGGTTCGAACGAAACGAAGGCATTATCTCGTTACACTCATTTTGGGAATCACCCTTAGAGTTATCGACGATAACCCTTGTATTCTGAATCTCCACCTTCACTTCAAATTCACGACCTATCGTTAATTTGGAATCGATGTGGTTTTCGGATGTTCCAAATGTGGAAACCCGATCCCGGTCTCATCGAAATCCAAAACGTGTTTTTTTAAGGCCAAGTTGTCTATTTAGTCTTAACTGTTTAATTCAATATAATTCAATATACACACAGATAGAATATTCATAACATCACAATAGATAATCACATCATCATCGTAATCAGATAATCAATATTATCATCCAACAGATAATTAAATATTATCATACCTAAACCATACATCCATATCACATAGATATTATTCATGTCATAACTAAATTCAACATCATCAAATGAGATATCAATATCATACATCCATAAGCAATGATTTATAATCATATCATTTGTAATTAATTTAAAATGAATTAAATTAACTATTTCTATATCTAATTAATTTAAAATAAATTAAATTAATTACTTCATCTATAAATCCTACTTATACAACCATTAATTAATTATAAATCAAATTAATTATTGATCCTCTAAATATTCACCTTGATTAATCACCTTTGGTTAATCATTTTCTAATTATAATAGGTAATTAGTCTTTAATTAATTATACAAATTAATTATTCTAAATTATTTATAGTAATTAACATTTAATTACTTCATTTATAATTGAATACATTTATTTAATTAATTATATAAATTTATCTCCACATTATTAAGTATTTCTTAATTAACCAATTCTTAATTTACATCATTAATTATATTAATAAATGATCTCTAATTTAGATTTAAATTAAATTACTTTGATTAAATTAATTACATTAAGTAATTAATCTTTAATTAAACATAATTATTAAACACCTTTGATTAATACCAACCAGTAATTAACTACCCTTAATTACTCATATTAATAAATTAATTATTCCATAATTAATTATCCTATTAATTAATCTCTTGATTAATTACAAAAGTAATTATCCAAATTACTTTATTAACACATCATTTTTCATTAATTACATTCAGTAATTAACATTACTTACTTTCTTAAGTAATTATGCTCCATTGTATACACTAAGCAATTATATTTATAAATTTATCAAATGATTTTCTTAAATTAATTAAACTAAATTAATTAACTTAATTTAATCATCTCATCAAAATTAATTACAAAAAGTAATTAATCTCTTAATTAATTTTATCAAGTAATTACATTTAACCATTTACAATGGATTATCTAATTAACCTGATTAATTACCAAAATTAATCGCATTAATTAATTAGTAATCTTTAGTTAATTATCTTTATTAACTAATATCATCTCCTAATTTACTTCTTAATTTATCTTTATTTATAAGTTAATCTAAATTATTAATTTATAAATTTAATAAATGCACCATTCCTTTATTATCTTATTAATTAAATCATTTAATGCCTTAATTATTCTTAAGATAAAGTATTTCTTATTTAATAACTTAATTAATATAAATGTGTATAAGAACATTACACTTTTTAAATTTAGATTCAAATTCATTTTGAATTCAAGATTCAAAAAGATTATTGTTTAAACTTTACCAAATTTAAATTCTATTTGAAACAAATTTACTTTTCAAAACTATTTTATTTAAAATGGTTTTATATATATATAACTTTAAAATTGATTTAAAATTTCAGATTTGAATTCAAGAAATACTTGAATCCATTAGTTTCACCTTAAATTTAAAACTTGGGTTTAACTTGCTTTTAAGAATTTAATTTTTAATTCTTGATTACATTCCAATTCATTTTTTTTAAAAACTTAGATTCAAAAATTCATTTGAATCTATACTTTGAACTTTTAAAATTTCAAACACAGTTTACATTTGTTTCAGATTTTACCATTGGATTTCAAACCTGAAATTGTCAGGTTTTTAAACCTGAAAGAAACCCATATTCCATTTATTTTATTTTTTATAAAAACTTCATTTATTTCAGATTTGAATTCAAGTAAAACTTTGAATTCAAGCTTCCAACATATTTACACTTAGTTTAAATCCCTTACTATTGTTAAATAGGTTTCATTTGCATTTTGTTGGAAAGTCAAATTTTTGTTCCCAGGTTTCTGCAAAAACCTGAAACACATATTTACTCGACGCGAACCAAACTGCACCGAGTCATCCTTTCCCCTGCTTCGAGTCACGTACTCGAGTGACTCGAGTGTTTCCCGAGTTTTCCCAGCTCAGAAAAAACTGAACACAGAAAAAAAGAACCCAATCACCTCAATGGCACGGTGC
Organism: Allium cepa; assembly: GCA_030765085.1. NCBI lineage: Eukaryota > Viridiplantae > Streptophyta > Magnoliopsida > Asparagales > Amaryllidaceae > Allium > Allium cepa. Next base: position 456,686,592 of record CM060942.1, read on the forward strand.
ACGTGCACCGTGGTCCCAACCAACACCGGCCTCCCACCTGAGCTTCAACATGACGCGTACCATCACCAGATAACTCCACGGCCACACAAAATCCATCACCACACCCAAATCAAAAATGAGCAATTCAAACAAAACCTGGAACCACAAACAGTTCTTCCCCTCGAAACCTGTCAACGCGAAAACCCTGCTCCTCCGACCACCAGAAAACCACCACCACCGGCCATGACTCCGCCCTTCACCCCTCAACCCATACGCAAACCCCCGTTGAACTCGATGCACCAAGGAAATCGAACAAGCCCGAACTTCAACCCAGTTCAAAAATTAGGTTAAAAAAAACAAAACCCCACCGCCGCTTCCTCGACGAACTGGAGCAACTCCAGGCATTTTTCCCAACACCTCCGGTCACTCCCCTATCACCAGCCACAAACCCGATCTCCCAATCCCCTTAGATCACCAGAAACCCCCAAGTTTGCATTTTTAATTCATTTCAGAACTACTCTCAACTTCTGGTATTAAAAATCTTGATTTAAGTTTTAAAATCCATATTTTGTTATAGGGATTCAAAGTATGTTCTTGTTTTTATGATTTAATGTGTTTGATTTTTCTCTTATTCAACTTTTCCTCTGTTATTTTGATTTCCAGAACCATATTCAATTTTCATTCAACCTAAATATACTCAAACTCTAAATCATATTGAAACAAGCAGTTTCTATTTGTATTATAAATCCTAAAAGCTATTAGATCAAGGGGTAAAATAATTTGAAACAATTCAAGCCTGAGAGCAAAATGGATAAGCTTGTTTACAGAGACATTAATATGTACTCTGACCACATCCATATGCACAGAAGGTTTTATACATACAAATCACACTTATTTATGGTTTTAAACGTACAACTAGTTTAAATACTTAAGTTAGAAATTAAAGCTACTCACAGCAAATGAAAAACAGAACAAGTTCAATGAAGGCAGTTTGATTTTTTTTTTTGCAGGTTTTGAAATATACAGAGTTTCATCCACAACACCCAGAAAATAATGAGTAAATAAATATTCACACCATATATTTAAGCATCCAATATCAACATATTTTAAAACTTAAGTAAATTTTAAAAGTGTTACTCACCAGATTCGAAGAATGAAGACAAATCTTTGAAAACTGTTTTTGAACTTCTGAAACTGTAAAACACCTTTTCTTTGATCTTCCTAACCTCTTGCTTATGTTCAGTTGTATAAAGCTTCAGTTGTAAATTTTTTTTTTTTAAGTTGTAAAAGTAAAAGCTTGCTACATATCTCCATGATTCAGTTTTGCTATGTTTAGTGAACGAACTAAAATAAGATGTATATGAAGAAGTTTACAGAGGTAGGTGTTTACTGGGTTTAGGCAATTTGCAGGTACAAATATTTCATTTTATTTGTATCAGGCAAGACTTTTTCAAAAGGAGGCTGAAAGATTTTTATACAAATTCGAAATGACTTGTTTGTATGCTAGAGATGAAAGCTTTAAATGTTGATGTACTTTTATGTTTCATACTTAGCAAATTTTATCATTTCTTATGCCAACATCTTATTTCTACTGCTTTGCTTTAGCTTGCTCTATAAACTTCCTTGCATGTTTAACATGCACAAAGATATTTTCTTTTGTTTAGTTTTGCGTCTTATTTTCAGTCTTCATAGCTTACCTAATTTGCTTTTGTACTTTACACATCTATATACTTGCCTGCATATGTTTAGATATTTTATTTATTTATTTTCTTTTATTATTTTGTTTTCATACCTGTCTGAATCATAATCTACAAGCTACTATCATTTTATTTTATGTTTTAGATATTTTATGTACTTTTACTTTGTTTTGTCTCCTAACCTTGCCTTGCTTTTACTACTTGCCTGCATATTATGTCTTACTTTTGTTCTTAGCTTATTCTAGTCATTAATTGTAATCCTTACTTATGTATTAAATTTTATTTCTAATACAAGTGCTTGTTATTATTACACTTATTATTTTAAACTTATGTAAATCATGGTATAAGACTTATTTTATTTTAAACTTACAAATCTTAGTTTTCCAAAACATAGGTTTAAAATAACAATTCCTATTTATTTAAAATTCATTGTTAAGTTATTATATTATTATTATTGTTTACATAAACTCATTATTAAAATAAATTACTACATAAATAATTCACTTATTTTATAAAGCTAAAGTAAAAAAAGAACAAAACAAATCTTTTTATTTAAATTTAAACCTAGGCTAGAACTTATTTTTAAACAAATTAAATTTTTCTTCAGTATTTTTAAGATCATATTATTATTTATTCAATATTAAATTCCTAAATTATCACAAATAATAGAATTAGAAACCATAACTTTATTTACTAATTTAAAACAAAACTTGTCTATTTATAATATATACCAATATACATATATACATTATAAATAGAAACAATTTAAATTAGCTTTTTAAAAGATAAATTATCAGTTAAATATTTATTTAAAAGAAGATTATTAAATCAATTCAAATCTTATCAGCAAATATTATCAATTTAAATTTAATTTTTAACGTAGATTATTAAATTGATATTGCCCCAAATTTCCGGGATGTTGCAAAATTGGTACAATTTCAACTCGATTATATTTCATGACATTTGGTCAAATTGAATCCCATATTTAAACATGAGCAAAAGCTCACAAATATCACTTGAATGCATCTTATCAATTGATAAAGAATTATCCTCCTATTACTAATATGTATGGTGTATTTTCTAGTAGCAATTGATAATAGATCAAAATGAGAATCCAAAGATGATTATTATTTAATGTGACAATGTTCCTCAATAATGAGGGAGAGGATAAAAGGATACAAGTTCATTTTGATCATCAATCTTAAATATTTGTTAGCATGTATAATGATGCAAAATATTAAGCAACTTGAATAAATTATTAATAATATCCCTAGTAGACTTTCTCCAATATAGATTTAAATCCTTGAAGGATCAAAATGTGTTAACCATATCTTAAATATTTGTACAAAAATCGATTCAAAATACTTTTAGATTAAGTACTAAAGATGCCAAATAAAAGATGTTAGTGTTCTTGAAGAAACACTTCAGGATGCACTTGAAGAGGCTAATGACATGATTGTCAAATTACCGGAGAAGTGGTTTAGGCACCTAAAACATGATAATCAAAGAGATCTCAATAAATCATGTCTAGAACTGATAAGAAATAATTATTGATGATAAATTTATAAATAATAAAGCGCTTGTGTTTATAAATAGATTAAGAATCTTGAATTAGGGGAAAACATGACTGGCCATCATGAATCCTTTAATAGTAGAGAAATATGGACATGTAGTCCACAAAGTACCGAAAGTACTTGAAATTCCAAATATACCCTAAAGGTATATATGTGGTTTAAATCATATTAAATAATGCAAGTATACAAATTCCTGAAGAATATAAATAACTTTCATTGTTACAAAGAATGCAAACAACAAGGAGAGTAGATTTCAACCTACTTTTAAGTATTGATGTAATGAAAATCTTGATATAATTCATGATGAGTAGATTACTTTCTATTTTTAAGTATCGTTGTAATGAAACTCTTAATGTTCATTGAAGTGATAGTTGTGATCTGCAAATGCTTATTAAAGTTGTCACGACCCGCATTCCACTACCCAGAAAGACGCATCATGATTTAAGAAAGAAAGGGATAGAAAAGAGAAAAGACAGAGAAGAAGAAAGAAACAACATCAGAATCTAAACAGCGGAACGAATAAATTATATTAATCACATAATACTTTACATAGTATCTATCATATACATCAGAGATACACAGCATAATCAACTCATACTAGATAGTTATAACACCTGTCTAGTTATACAACTCAATCCAACAACTCAGAGAACACACAGCGGAAAAACTCTATAGCTATTCGCAGAAGTCTCCTTCTCCATTTGCTCCTCCAGAATATGTCAAGCCAACTTAAAGTCCTAACCTGAATTCCCTTGGTTACCCGTAAAAATTTGAGTACCCAAGAGTTTAAGAAAAACAGAATAAACTCCGGGTCAGACATGGGTCTGGTGTGAGTAAACGGTTAAAGTTGCTTAACTTTTAAAACCTTTTGAAAGAAAAGGTATCACGTAAGACTTCCCAAACATAAACATGGAAAAGTTTTTACCTTACGCTAACCAAAACATTTGATAGGAAATTTGATGATATTATAATAGTGTCTAGGGTTTTCAAATAAAATACAGAAATAGCTGGAATGCTTACATCTCACGTTCCAACATAGTTGGGCACAACTAATACGTACGGCACTTATTGGATTTTGGATTCCATACAATGGCAGGGCTACTGGGGTACCGCCCGTCACAGTACGTGGCCTAGATCACCGTACCGAGGATCACTCCCGATCCCCTGCAACACAAAGCCGGACCCGTTCCTTACTGAACAGTTCCGAATAAGACAACCCCGACGATTCTAGCTATCAATCGCCCACATAACCGAATATAAAAAGGGACCTCTAGACAGGGGTAAATCTTACTCTCCAGTGGGGGCTACGCACGAAGCTTTGCTGCACCTCCCCTGTTTTAGCCATTCCCGGTTAATGAGGCTTGAGGTTACGATTACCTTTAGTGAACACATTCCTTGGAATGCTCATCGTCCACCTGATGATGTTCTGAAAGCATTCAATCCATACAAGTTCGTTCCGGGTTCGAACGAAACCGAAGGCATTATCTCGTTACACCCATTTTGGAATCACCTTCAGAGTTAACGACAATAACCCTTTCACTCTAATTCGCCATCTCGAATCTATAAGATCTATTCCGTCAACTCATTACAAAATCACTCACAGAGTTATACTGACGTATAGCCTTTACACCTCGAGTGTTCACAAAGCTCCATTTTGACTCACGACCTAACGTTATTTGGAATCGATGTGGTTTTTGGATATCCAAATATGGAAACCCGATCCGGTCTCATCGAAATCAAAAGCGTGTCTTTTAAGTCCAAGTTGTTTTAAAGGGTTTAAAACAATTAAATTCAACTATCTATATACACAGAATAGATAATTCACAAGCACAATTGATAATCAACATTATCAAATAACAAGTAATCCACATAATCAATATCATAATATATATCAACATCCCAATTGATAATCTATGTAATCACTACAATGCAACCAAGCATTCATATCACACAATCATACTTATCTCATTTCTGAGATCACACAGCATTCAAGACAATCCATGTCATCCATTCATACATAAGCAATGATTTACTCATACCTCAATATAATTAATTTAAGATGAATTAAATTAACCATCTCTAATCTTTAATTAATTTAAAGTGAATTAAATTAATTACTTCTTAATTAATTTAAAATCAATTAAATTAATTACCTTCATCAAAATAAATCTTGCTTAAATAACCATTAGTTAAACCAATTACTAAATCATCATCCTAAATAATCAACCATGATTAATTAACTCTTAATCAAGTAATTAATCCTTAATTATTCTCATTAATCATATCAATTAATGAACCTTAATTAATTAATCATGCTTAGGTTAATTGCTTAAATTTAAATAACTTAAATACAGTAATTAATTATTCTTAATTACTTCTTAATTACTTTATAAATTCATTGATTTATTACAGCAAGTAATAAACCTTTAATTACTTTAACAAGTAATTTACCCATTAAAAATTACTTTCCAATCAGTAATTTACCTAACTCAATCACCTCTGTAATTAATCAATTACTTATCTTAAGTAATTAACCTTATCAAAACTTTATTAAGTTTATCAAGTGACTATTCTTGATTAATTAACAAATTAATTAATTACTTAATTTCAATCATCTTATAAAACAAAAATTGAGTAATTCATCCCTAATTACTCATTAGCTCAAATTAATCTTCAATTATTGGATTAATTATCTCCAACTATTAATTAATAAACCTTAATTATTAATCAATCCTTAATACAAAGTAATTAATTACTAATTACTTTTATTAATTAATTAATTAAACTTAATTAACTAATTAATCCACTCTTAATCATTAATCAATAAACTTAATTATTAATTAACAATCTTAATTACAAATTAATTAATCCATAAATAAAATTAATTAATTCTTAGTTACAATTAATTAACCTAAATAAAAATAGTTAATTAATTCTTAATTAACTTTCATTACAAATTAATTACCCTTTTAATTATTAATTAAGTAAACCCAATTATTACTAAATAAAACCTTCATTAAGTATTAATTAATTACTATTTAAATTAACCCTTAATTACTTAGTTAATTAAGTAATTAAAATTTAATTAATCATTTTTCATTAATTAAATCATCATCTTAATTAATAGTTAATTAAAAAATTAATTATACTTAATTAATTACTTAATTAACCCCTTTTTAAAATAATAATTAAATAAATGAATTAACTTAAAATTCTTTAATTAATCAACTAATTACAAATTATTAATACTTAATAATTATTTTAAGATAAAACATTATCTTAAATAAATCTTGAAATCTTTATTTACTTAATTCATAGATTAAATTATAAAAAAAACATTAATTTCTTTCTTTAATTATTAATTAACAATCCTAATTTCAAGTTAATAAATTATCTTACTTTAATTGTAAATTAATAAATCATTTTCCATTAACAATAAAAACATTTCCTTATAAATTTCCTTTTTATATATTTCCAAAATAAATTGGAAAGTAACATTAAGGTTTTGACTTAAACATCTAAATCCATACATACAAATTCATTTATAAAATGAAATCAATTTAAAGAAATAAGTTTCTAGAAATAAATTTAACTTAATTATTTAAAGTTTTAAAACTTACTTTATATCAAATTAAAAAAAATCTGGTTAAATATTTCAATTTGGGTTCCTCCCATGTATACCTGAACCAAGAACATCTCCTTCCTCTTTTAAAACAATTTGACTTGAGTTTAAGAAAAACTGTTTTGGCTAAACAAAAGAATTTAAAAAAAAACTGTTAAACTTAACAGTTTGAACTAAGCTTGCAAAAACCCAGAATCACGCGAGTTTACCCGAGTCTTTTACCCTATACCCCGAGACCTTACTCGACAAAAACAATGCAACCCAACAAAAAGAACTGCAGACTCCTCCCCATCATCGTGCAACCTGCACCGACGCCGGACCTCCTCTGGTCAACGGCGACAACCCCGACAAGTCCCTCTTCCATCCTACAATCACCTACGATCAACAGAATCCCATCCCTAGCCTCAATTTAAAATCAAGCATATCGGGTGAACTGAACCCAAAAACCCATCATCTGAAAACCCTAAGATCGTTGCCTCCGATCATCATTAAACGCCACAACCCCGGCCTTAGCTTGCTGACTCACCGCGCAAGCTTCTCCCCAAATATCTTTCAACTCAATGCAATATTGGGAATTCAGTAATCAATTAACAGTATGAACCCAAAAACTAGGTTTAAATCAAATTTCTGACAAATTCAAACATCAAAGTGATTTATAAATTCTTCTACTGTTTTTCCTATGCTCACAGATGCAAACACTAACTCCACGAAGATTTTCAAGCAATCCAAATGAATAGATTATCAGTTATAGATTGAAACCCCATTTGCACTAAGAACCCAAATACAAGCTCAATACAGTTTTAAAATTTTTGAATCTCTTTTCACAATTCATAACTTCCAATGATACTTTGATTCATGTAATTGTTTAAACCAAATTAAATACTTGTTTCCAAACATTGAAGATAAATTGTTTACTGCATTTTTTTTTCCAGATAACTTTAAATTTTCAGAACTTAGTTTTATTTTTAGTTCTAAATTTTAAACTTAAACTACTTATTTTGTTTTAAATCTATGTCTAATAGTTGTTTAACAAAAATAGCTTGAAGTTTAGATTTAAACTTAACTCTGCAGTAAGTCAAAACAGAGATGATCAAGGCAAACAAACATGCACAGTTTCAAAGCATAACCAACATATTAAACATTATAACTATACAGGAGAAAACTTATATGTATATGAATATCATCATAAACTCATAGTAATCAGCTACTTAACTAATTAAGTTTTAATAAAAATGTTTACTCACCTTTATTTTTTTAGGAGATGCAGAGAACAAAAGCAACTTTTGGCAGAGCTTGAAGCTTCAAAAACTGGAGTTTGTAACATGCATGCACTTGAAAAATTGAGGCAGACATTGAAACTGTAGAACTGGGTTGATAACTTGCATCAAGCTCTTTAAATATTTTGCAGATTTGGGGATACTTCAGGCTTTTGGAATTGATTTTGTTTTTGAAGGCAACTGCAGGCTTGCAGTTGATTTGCACACAAAATACTTCAGGTTGCTTCAGATTTTCACCTTAAAACTTGCATTCATTTTAAAAATTTTGAGGCAGACAAGGGTAATTGCAGATCTGGGTTGATAGATTTGCAAAAATACTTGAAAACATGATGCAGGTTTGGGTTCAAACTGTGATGCTTCCAGATTAACACATTTGCAGAATTTATTTTTTGAAGATTGATCAGGTTTTTGGTTTGAGTGAATTGATTACAAACTTGAGAATGCTTCAGGTTTTTGAGTAAACAGGGATTTATATTTGAATTGGAGGAATAGATGCCGATTTGGGAAAATGGATTTCAGGAAAACAGAATCTGTAATTCAGGTTTTAGATTTGAACTTGAGGAAAGTTTTCAGATTTAAAATTTGAGGTTTGTTTTGAAGAATTTCTGAATGTTGCATTGATAGTTCAAGTTTCTCTTAGGAATGAACAAAAAAATTTTTAAAGAAAAAGAAAGATGTAGAGATGGTGTTTTAAATAGGATTTTCAGATTTTATAAATTTAAAAGAAAATTTAAAATGAAAATTGACACTTGTCTCAACTTTAATTAATATGCTAACACATGTTATCAAGTGAGTTTTAAACCTAACACTTGTCCCTTTTATTTATATATTATTTATAAAAGATTTTTTTTAAAGGTTCTTAAATTAATTTCCTAATTAACCAATATGGTTTAATAATTTATAAATGCTTTTTCTAATTAAATTTCTAATAAACAAATACATTTACATATTTACAAATGTTGCTAAGTCTATATAAAATACAATCTTTGAAAAGAATGAACCAAATATAATTTAAATAAAATTATATAACATTTTAAACTTATTTTAAAGATTCTTTTTCAAAAGCTTTGTATTTATTTTTATTAAACAAACACAAATCAAATTTCCATATATAAATTTCTATAAAACAAATCTTATTTTTAATTAAAAACATTATCTATGTAATTTAAAACCAAACCATATTATTTTATTAAATTTGTACGTATATTCTTGAATTTCAAATTTATATTCATTTTCAAAGTCAAATTTTAAAAATCCAAATCTAAAATAAATTTAAATAAATAAACATCTATTTTTAAATAAGCACATTATTATTTACAAATAATATATTCCTGTTTTAAAATTAATTTAAAATACACAGATTTAAATACATTTTAAACACACTTATAAATTTTGAACATAATAAATCTATCTAGAATTTTATTTACACAAATAAAATAATTATTCCTATTTTAAAATCAATTTATAACCATAATTAAAATATTACTTGATTAATCATCTTTGAAAATAACAATTTATCAATTCAAATAATTTAAATTAAGAGATTATCAGCATTTTAAACTCCTGGAAATTCCGGGATATTACAAAAGTATACAAATTTTTGAAGAATATGTTAAGGCTTAAATTTGAACGCTAACACCCCGGTGTGTGAAGTGTATTTGTGAAAGCACCACCCGATAGATCGGGAAAGAATTATAAGTAAGGAGATTGCAGAAAAGCAGTAAAAACACAAGTTTTATAGTGGTTCGGCCCAAAATCAGGCCTACGTCCACTTAGATTCTCTTTATTGCTGATATGAGTACAATTTATATCACTTTCTTCAATTACATATAACTTCAGACAAATAGTTCAAACTCCCATGAAGAATAATCTTTCGAATTCATCTTGAATGATTGTGATTCTTCTTTGAAGTGTGTAATAGCGTCCTTGGAGTTTGGAGTGCTTGGAGTGCTGCTTGAGTTGAGAAAATGGCAGAGTAACGGTGCTTCGAGAATTAGCCCAAAAAGGGTCCCCTCCACATTGAATGTGGCCATGTATTTATAGGCAAATTTTTAGGCTGGAACTTTCAAGTCATGAGTCGTGACCGACTCATCATGAGTCGTGAGTCGTGGCCGACTCATCGTGAGTCGTCTGCGAGTTAAAAGTTGCCGTCTAAGATGAGGCGACCCTGGTCTTCTACACAGCAACTTCAGGTTGAGTCATCAACGAGTCATCATGTACGACTCATCTTAAGTCTTAAGTCATCAACGAGTCATCCCCTTGCAGCATGATTCTGAGCTTGTCTCTGAGTCGTGTGTCGTGAATTAACCTATCTTTTGAGTCGTAGCTGCCTTAGGTCATAGACTCCTTAAGTCGTAAGTCTTTTGAGCCGTAAGGTTTTATGACTCGGATCTCTCCTTGGGTCGTTGAGTCGTTAATGAACTTGAGTCGTAAGGTTTTATGAACCGTTCATCTCCTAAGTCGTAAACCCAATGGAATACTTAAGGGCCTCGAATGGATGAGTCGCGACCAAATGAGTCGGTCTTTGATGAGTCGGAGCCAGGTCAGATGAGTCGGTGATTCAATGAGTCGTGAGGTTTCTTGGGTCGGCAGCTTAATGAGTTGGCCTGTATCATTGAGTCGCTACTAGTTGAGTCGGGGATTCTTTGAGTCGGTCCTTTCCTTAAGTCGTGAGGTCTCCTAAGTCGTTAGGCACCTTAAGTCGTAGGTCGTTTCAAGTCTTAACCCGTTGACGCCTCTAACTCGTAGGCCTTTTAGCTCGTATGCTGGAACGGGGTTAACATTTGCCCCTCGAAGCACACGCTTAAGTCGTAAGTCGTGTGCTTCGACTCATCATGACCCGTGCCGAGTCGAGTCCCAACATTTCCAGGTATAAAAATGCTTGAGTCGCTTCTCCTCTTTCTCACTTCTTATTACTTATCCCAGAGCCGCATCTGCCATTAGAGACCTTTCAACCTTTCGAAGGTGAATCCAAGTTAGCTGATCATCAATCCATCCTTTCCACTACATTGCGTAAGTGATTTCGAACTTCAATCCAACAACGTCCATTGCTAAGGCACAAATTTTCGCTTCCTGTTCCCAAATCATCGCCGCATGTCTCACTTGGGCTTTGATTTGAGTTGTGAACGATTCTGATCATTGTTGGCTACGTTGTTGTTGTGATCCTCTAGATTATAGCATCGCCCTTGATTTGTGGCAGCTTCATAACAGTTTTGGATCGGCGTTTGATAAACTGGTGGGATAAATGAGTAATAGGCTTAGTTGAGGAGTTTGCATTCCAGACCTACTTCACGACTTTATCGTCTTTTGGATCTTCCGACTTAAGGATTTTCCGCAATCTCAATTGCACACGGCTTAGATTTTAGGTTGTATTGGTTGTCTGACGACTTACAGCTTCGGTTGTACGAGCGACCCAGTCCTTTGAATTTGTTGCACGACCTATTCTTTAAGCCATGCACGACTTAAGCCTTGAGTCGTGAACGACTCAGCACTCGGCTATTTTCCATTCTGAGCTGCTTCTTGCGACTTAACCATGAACCGACCTAACGTACACCATGACTAAAGCCGTAAGTCGTGCCCGAGATAGGACTTGGAGATTTTCCCACTGTTTTTATGACTTATGACTCAAAGCTCTTAACTCGTAGGAAAGATTCTTGAGTCGTTGATGAGTTAGGACTTGTATGGATTTTGTTCGAACTTTGAATTATTGCATGGACTCTGAACTGCTATACTGCTGCACTCTTTTACAGATTACTTCAACTTGTAAGCTAATAATCTGTTAATACAACATTCACAGAAAACTGGGACGAATATACTGTCATTGATTGTCCACATCGAACGACAGATTAGTTAATGATATATAATTAACTTAAATAAATCGTGTGAACGAAGTGCTACCAATTTCAAGTGGAATATTAAAGCAGCACTGGATTAGTCAATTGAAACTGACCAGCCCGCATTAATATTATGCTTGAGCTTTAAATAACAAGTTCCGAAATTACTATAGTCAATCAATCGTCAACCAGTTTAATTCCAGTTATCTTTACTTGTTATTATTATTATTTTTATTAGCTTTGCACGACACTTCACACTTTTTAGGAAACATGCACCTTCGCATTTGAACATCCAGTTGCTTGTGTAGAATGACCTCTCATCAAGAAGAGCCGATGGGTCAGGCTGAAGATGTCTTTCCAGTAGCCATCCCTATAGACAACCCTCCGGAGAGAACACCCACAACTTTGAATCAGCGGGTGTTTAACCAACTGCGCATCCAGTTTGGCATTGATGATGCTGACACCTTATTTCCGGGGCCAAATGACACTGCTGACAATCCTCCCTACGGCTTTGTTGCAGTCAATCGCCAAATGTGCCTAAGTGGGGCGATTCCTCCTTTTAACGACTTTCTCCAACAGCTTCTGCTTCGGTTGTCTATCTCTCCATTCCAATTACACCCCAATGGCTACGCCATTTTGATGGGGTTATGTGTTCTATTTAGGAGAGTTTTGGATTGGTTACCAAGCTTCGAGGAGATCTGCTATTTTTGCTCATTCACGAAAACTAAAGACCATCCCTCCATCGTGGTTGTAAGAAGCGCTCGAAATCGCAAACTTATTACTGATCTCTCCGAAAGCGCTCACGGATTTTTGAATCAGTTTTTCTTCGTTCGCTGCCCTCCAGGGTTTTATGCCATCTGGAGAGTGGGAAGTAAGATTTCCTGTCTCTACTTTTTCCGTTTTGAAACTTTCTCGAGCTCTGAACTCTCAGCTGCTAATTTCATTCTTTTTCTGTTTTTAGCACTACCACCCCCTGCTAGGGACCCAAGTCTCAAGCAAATTTTTGAAAGAATAAATGCCGTGCCGGTAGAAGAGAGGAGCATAAAGTTTCTGCTAAACGATGAACTTTTACATCAATACGGACTCCTCCATCTCTCTCGCTTTACTCGGCCTCGTGAAGCTCCAACGGAGGTTCCTGACTCTCCGGTGAAAACTCCTGATCTTCCGATCTCCACTAAAGAGCACATACGAGGAGAAATTTCTGCAGAAACCTTATTAGTAAAGTGCTCTACTCCCAGAGACGATACGGGACCCTCCGAAAAGCCTGCACTTGCTCCCATTATTGAAGAAGAAGAGGAGCCCCTTTCCCAAACCAGGGAGAGTGCTGACAAAGGAGATGATGGAGGGAATCAGGTTGGGCATGCCGGTGATGACGTCTTTGGGGATTTAAGTGACATAATTATTACTTCACAAGAGCTCTTTAAAGAAGACCCTGCTCATGGTAAAGCTATACCTCCGACGATTGAAGTAACATCTGCCCTCCAACAGACTCTAACTCCTTCATCTCAAGAATTGTCATCAACAGTGAAATCTATCACTTCCCCCCAACAGAGGAGTGGTTCGTTAGTCCAACGCGAGTAGCTTGCACTTCACACACAACTAAGGATTTTCCAGCACATTTATGCACTTATCTTCTTATACTTTAAAGATTTCTAAAGCTTATCTTTTCTTATTTCAGATTCTTTAATGACACGCGGCGGATCATATTATCAGGATTTCCAACGCTACGGGGGGCGTGGTCAATACGATTATCGGCGTTACTTTCCCTCCTATAGAGAGTCTGACGAAGAGAGGGCTGCTCGAAAGGCTCGTGAAAGGAGGGATGCAGAAGAGCGTTATGACAGAAGGGATAGGGATGAGCACCATGATTCTCTGCAGAGGGGTGATGACTCGCACAAAAGGAAATCTCACGACGACCGAGGAAAAGGTCATGTAGCTGAAGATTCAGGCAAACGAGCTCGACATGGTGAGAGACATGCTTCCGCTATTCCCGAAAAGCCTACTGCCCCTGCCCCTCTTGACATTACTTCTGACTCTCCTGCTCTTGGGAAGGAGGACATCCAGACAATAATAAGTAGGCCTAAATTTCAAGTGGGACCGGGCCCAGCCACTTTACAAAGTCGTTTTCCGCAGTGGTGTTTAAAGGGTGTGAGGTTCGATCTCGACCTAGTCCCTATTGACAAGCCTGCTATGCTACGAAATCTTGATGCCGTTAAACTTGATATCGAGAGGATGTCAAACTGGCAGAAGCTTGTTGATGAGCTTCAACGAGTTAACCGCGCCAACTTAGAGGCTATGCTCACCATGGAAAACGATAAGGCTGAGTGGCAAAAGGTCCTTGAGCAGCATGATACCGAGTTGAGAAGTATTACTTCCTACAACGAGGAGCTCGAAGCAAAGGTTGAGAAGTTGACAGATGAGCTTGCTGCTTCCTCTACTTCATACTCTCAAAAAGAAGAAGTGCTTCTCAGACAAGTTAGAGATGCTCATGCCAGTCAGAGAGACGCTGAGGACAGGCTTGAAGTACAAAAAAGAATCAGTGACGGCTATGTCTCTGATATTGCCGAGCTTCGAAAGAAAAACAACTCCCAGGAGGCGGAGATACAAATGCTCAAGCTTCAGCTTGCCAGAACTGAAAGGGAGCGCGATGAGGCTGTCGCCGGCAAAATCGCAGCCGAAGAATCTCATGAGGCGACCAAAAACAGCTTCGGCTCAACATTATTCGACTTCTACTTGCATAGCGTCTTGGGGCGTGGAAGCCTCGCCTTTCTTGGTCCCAAGTATGAGATCACTTTAGCTGAAGTGTGGGAGGCCGCCCTCGATATGCTTGGTGCTGAAGGTGCTGGTTATGATGAGTCAGCCCTGGAAAGGCATTATTTTGATGAAGACGCTCGCGCTGCTCTCGCCAGGGGAAAGGAACAACTTGCCAAACTAAGAACCGAAGTGACGGAAGGGGATCAGCTGGGGAAAACCACTTCAACTACTCTAGTCCAGCCACCTTCTTCGTCTGAAGTCGACATTATTGGTTCCAGTTCCCATCTCGCTTCTCCCACCAAAGTTACCGCTGATATTACAAGCACACAAGGTGGAGACGAGGGTGAAGAGAGCGCTGATACGCAAGCTTATGAAGTCGATATCAGGAAACCAGCTTCTTCAGGTAACTTCACTGTTAATTTCGCTACTGTCAATTCTGCTCAAGCTGGTTACTCGCTTGTTTCACATGAGTTTCACGAGCTCCTTGGCTATTTTCTCAACCTTGACGAGCCTTCATCTCCTCTCTTTACTGACTTCATTGGTGAACCCTCATCTCCTCTTTTTTACTGACTTTAACCTTTTTTCTTCTGTAGAGAGAGTACCAAGCACTGCTCAAACTTCTACTCCTCCGGTCATCCTTCCTTCGTCTCTTCCGGCGGTGCCTCCTTCTGCCTCGCAACCTGGATCACAGGAGGAACAAATAGAGGCTCTTCACGGCTTGGATGATCCCATCGCTTCGCAAGAGCAGAAAGATGAGAGACCTGAGGGGGGTGACATTTCCCCGGAACGGACTCCTTCTGACGACATTGTTCTATCAAAACTTGTCACTCCGGGGAGTGAGTCTTCCTCACAGAGGAGAGAGAAGCGTGGGACATCAAAGAGGAGGGGGAAGAAAATCACCGCCACTGAAGAGGAGCCGGAAGTTGGACCGGTTACACCTGCCTCTCCCACTTCCCTTATACCCACTGGCCGTCCTGAAAAGCTGGTTATTCGACCGAGTAAAGGGTCCAAAGGAGGGAAGAAGAAGTGAAGATTTTAGCTTTTTGCCTTTTGTATGAACTGGCCGAGAGTTGTGCGGGTACCGGCCCCCGCTTTTATTTTGAAAACCTGTATCTGCATTATAATTGAATAAAATGATTCTTCGTTTGTACAAACTTCTGTTTGAATTTGAGAATGCATTTACTATTTATTTTATTTCTTGCACAAGTTTATTTACACGATATTGCAGCGGGCTTATGGTATGTTGTTTGAGTATTACTTTACTGATGCAGCTATGCTACTATACCATGTTGCCCCCATACCTTAAGCTTGCTACAATATTTTATACTTCGAGGGGACTTGCACTCTTATTTGTTAAAGAATAATTATTTTATTCTTTAAAGAAAATTTTTATAGAGTACAACTCCCTTCGTATAAGTTTTTACGCTTTGTCGTACGAAGAAATCACTTTTTTCTTTTGCTTATGTGCATATTTTACCAAGTGAATTCCTCTATGTGGTAAAGCGGACCTCTGAAGGGTACTTTAACTTCCTCTTTTTTTTTTTTTACGATCATTTTCCATAGTAAGCAAATTACTTTTCCTTTGAAAGTTAAAGTACGCTTTTGATGAGGATTTTTTTTTTATATATATATAGAAAGTTGTACCTCTGAGGAGGGATTTTTCACGTTTCAACACTTGGAAGTTTTATTTCAATCTCGGTGAAACGTGTACCTCCAAAGAGTTATGCTTTAGAAATCCTTTTCACGTTTCAACACTTGGAAGTTTTATTTCAATCTCGGTGAAACGTGGGTTTCCAAAGAGGTCTTTCTTCTTAATTGTGTTCCCGGGAGGGGGTTGTACCTCTGAGGAGGGATTTCTCACGTTCCAACACTTGGAAGTTTTATTTCAATCTTGGTGAAACGTGTACCCCCAAAGAGTTGTGCCTTTGAAGAAAGCCTTTTCACGTTTCAACACTTGGAAGTTTTATTTCAATCTCGGTGAAACGTGTGCTTTCAAGAAGGTCTTTGTTTTTGCATTTCAACTTTGGTGAAGTGAAATTCCGAAGAGCGGTTGCTACACTTCAACTCCTGGCGAAATGTGCCTCCGAAGAGGGCTTTTATTTTGTTTACATTTCAACTCTGGTGAAGTGAAATCCCGAAGAGCGGTTATAACACTTCAACTCCTGGTGAAATGGGCCTCCGAAGAGGGCTTTTATTTTGTTTACATTTCAACTCTGGTGAAGTGAAATCCCGAAGAGCGGTTATAACACTTCAACTCCTGGTGAAATGTGCCTCAGAGAGGGTTTTCATCGCCTGGAAGTTACTCTCTCATGGTTGGAGGGTCATGACTCCTCCAATCTTTTTTGTTGAGTAGAGAACTTTCTTTTTTGTGGCGTATGACCCATTAGAGGTCTTTTATCCTCCGAAGAGTTGCGCCTCCGAAGAGGACTTGTGCCGCTGATGGTAGCTTTGGTTGTTCCTCTGTTCACTTGCTTATGCCTTTTCAGCGATCCTCTTTTTTTTTTTTTTTTTTTTTTTTTTTTTCTCTTTTCAAGTTTTCATTCCCCTTTCTCTCACAAGTGGCTTGTTTAATCCAAGGAAGTGTACTTCATTGCCAGGCAAGTTCGTGAGAACGGGCACTAGCTTCCTAATTGGATGTTTGTTTGTTCAAACAATCTCAATTTATCAGCAAGGGCTCGTTTCTATCGAAATCATTAGCCGTTCAATTGAAGTATTTCCTATCTAGGATTTGAATTCGGGGTCTTTGTGACTTGAAATTTGTTTGTTGAATGATGGTGAGAATCGCTCGGTCCTATTATGCGCAAGTTTTATTTCCATTGTCTGCAAAAATTTAAATCGACATTTTAGCAATACATTTTATGTATTTTTATATCGAAAACAAAGCAAACATATAATGATAATAAGGAACACAAGATTTATAGTGGTTCGGCCATGAAATTGGGCCTACATCCACTTTATATTCTTTCATTATTTATTTGCATCAGTTTCACAATTGCTTTCAATTACAAGAATCATACATCCATAATTCTTTTTACAATTTTTCAACAAAATTTTCAAGTAAAGTATGGACGCAAGTGGTTGCTGTTCCATGCCCTTGGAATTTGCTCTCCATCAACAGTGGTGAGCTTGAATGTGCCGTCAAGAAGCTTCTGACCTACTACATATGGTCCTTCCCAATTTGGCCCAAACACACCTGTCGCGGTCATAATTCTTTTCAGGACTAGATCTCCAATTTCAAAGCTGCGTTGACGAACTTTGGAATTGAAATGTCTGGCTATCCTTTGCTGATGAGCTGCAACTCTGAGGTTAGCTTCATCTCTTTTTTCATCAAGGAAATCCAGCGCTTCAAGTTGCAGCTTTTCATTTTCCGCTTGATTGAAATGGATTCTTCTGTGTGAAGGGACCTCTGTTTCAACCGGGATCATTGCTTCCGATCCGTATGCTAACGAAAAAGGAGTATGCCCAGTTGCAGTTTTGTGAGTAGTTCTGTATGCCCATAGTGCAAGTGGTAGTTTATCGACCCAACCACCTTTTGCTTTTTCGAGTTGCTTTTTGATGGTTGATTTGATGATCTTGTTCACTGCTTCCACTTGCCCGTTTGCCTGCGGATGAGCTACTGCCGAAAAGCTTTTCTGGATTTTGAATCGTTTACAAAAATCCTGGAATTCCTCGCTTTCAAACTGAGTACCATTGTCTGTGATTATTTTCTGAGGCACACCGTATCTGCAAATGATATTCTTGGTCACAAAGCTTATCATTTTCTTTGAAGTGATCGTAGCCAATGGTTCAGCTTCAGCCCACTTAGTAAAATAATCAACTGCAACAATAGCATATTTAATCCCTGATTTAGCAGTTGGTAGCGGCCCAATGAGATCCATTCCCCAAATTGCAAATGGCCATGGACTGACCATCTGTGTGAGTTCGGTAGAAGGTGCTCTAGGAATTTTGGCATATCTTTGGCACTTGTCACATTTTCGGGAGTAATCTGCGGCATCCCGATTAATTTCTGGCCAAAAATATCCGTATCGGAGAATTTTCTTTGCTAGTGTTTGACCACCTGAATGATCACCGCATTCTCCTCCATGCACTTCAGCTAGGATTGTTTTGGACTCTTCCCGGGATACACATCGAAGCAATGGCATTGAGAATCCCCGTCTGTACAATCGGCCATCCTGAATTACATAGCGAGAGGCCTTCCTTAGAAGCTTTCGTCTTTCTATCGAGTTTTCTGGCAGAGAACCCCTGAGTAGGTAATCCAGTATTGGAGTCATCCATGACTCTTGTTCTTGAGATACATTCATAATCCAGTCTATATCCATCTCGTCTATACTTGGCGCTGAAAGGACTTCTACAGGGACCAATCCCAATAGTTGAGCTTCACCAGAACTTGAATACTTTGCGAGGGAATCTGCCTTCATATTCTCTTCACGAGGAATGTGGCTTATTGAATAGTGATCGAGTTCATATAGGAGTTCCCAAGCCTTTAACAAGTAGGAAGGCAGATTTCCACCTTTTGCTTGAAATTCCTTCTTGACTTGGCATACGATAAGCTGAGAATCACTGAAAATTTGTAATGCTCGAATGTTTAGCTCTTTAGCGATTTTCAGACCTGCAATAAGAGCTTCATATTCCGCTTCATTGTTTGTTGAAGGAAATTCCAGTCTTAGTGCATAACATAATGATCGACCTTCAGGAGTTTCAAGTACCACTCCGGCTCCAGAACAGTAGTCATTTCTTGCGCCATCAACATACATCTTCCACTGGATTGGAGAATCATTGATCGCTTTTTCCTCGCCATTATCTTTCTCTGTGAATTCTGCAATGAAATCAGCTAAAGCTTGTCCGTTGATTGCTTTTCGGGGGTGATAGGTGATGTCATATTGACTAAGTTCAATGTTCCATTTTAGAAGACGACCCGAAGTTTCAGGGCGAAATAGGACTTGCTTTAGAGGCTGATCAGTGAGTACTTTGATAGGATGAGCTTGGAAATATTGCCTCAGTTTCCTCGATGCAACTAGTAGGCAATAGGCGAGTTTTTCCAACTTGGAGTAATTCAGCTCTGCCCCAGTGAGTCTTTTGCTGATATAGTAAACTGGATGTTGAATCCTTTTGTCTTCCCGTATCAGCGCTGCACTTAGAGCATGAGATGATACTGCTAAGTATATAAGAAGATCCTCGCCATTGCCTGGCCTAGAAAGTATCGGAGGCGTTTCCATATGACGGATCAACTCTTCAAAAGCTTTTTGGCATTCGGGAGTCCATTCAAAGTTCTTCTTTCCTTTTTTCAGGGCATCGAAGAACGGGATGCATTTATCAGTAGCTTTGGAAATGAACCGATTCAAAGCGGCGACCTTTCCGTTGAGACTTTGCAATTCCTTCTTCGTTCTAGGAGCTTTAACTTCTTTTAAGGCGGTAATTTGAGCTGGGCTAGCCTCTATGCCCCTAGCACTGACAATAAAACCTAAGAACTTTCCGGATTCGACCCCAAATGTACATTTCAGAGGGTTAAGTTTCATTCTGTATTTCCGGAGGACTGCGAACATTTCTGCTAAGTGTTCAATGTGATCCACTGCTTTCCTGGACTTCACTAACATGTCGTCGACGTAGACTTCCATAGTTTTGCCCAATTGCGGTTTGAACATAGCATTAACAAGTCTTTGGTAGGTTGCCCCTGCGTTTTTCAATCCGAAGGGCATAACTCTGTAGCAATAAAGTCCAACATCTGTGATAAAGCTTGTATCCTCTTGATCCGGCTCATGCATCATGATTTGGTTATAACCGGAGTAGGCATCCATGAAGGATAACAATTCATGTCCCGCAGTTCCGTCTACCAGTTGATCGATCCTGGGTAATGGGAAGCAATCTTTGGGGCAAGCCTTGTTTAGATCAGAAAAGTCGATGCATACTCTCCATTTTCCATTAGCTTTCTTGACCAACACAGGATTTGAAACCCAATTCGGATACGTAGATTCTTTGATGAAGTTATTTTCCATGAGTCGATCAACTTCTTCTTTTAATGCTGCTGACCTTTCTGGACCTTGGGTTCTTCTTTTCTGTTTAACTGGCGTAAACTTTGGGTCAATATTCAGAGCGTGTACTGCAACTTCTGGGGATATCCCACACATATCGGCATGAGTCCAAGCAAAGACATCCAGATTTGCTTTCAGGAAAGATATCAAGACATTCTGAATTGACACATTAAGCTGCGAACCCACATTCAACACCTTATTTGGGTCCTTCGGGTCAACAGGTACCGGAATTGTCGTTTCCACCGGTACTACTCTATTCTCCCCTGTACTGGCTTTTCTGGGATCCATTTCTTTCCGTGCCCCGCTGTGCTCGCCAGTGCAGGGTCCGCTCTGTAATTGCTACAAAGCTGGTTCCTTGATGCGGACTGGAGTTGCCGCATCCTTTCCCATTTCTCTTTTTCTTGACTCTCGCAGCTCTGTCCAATAACATTCTCGCGCAGCATTTTGATCCCCTTTTATAACTCCTACTCCATTGTCAGTAGGGAATTTAATAGTGAGGCACCACGGGGCTAGGATAGCTTTGAATGCTGCGAGTGTTGGACGGCCAAGAAAAGCATTATAGGCAGAAAACTCATCGACAATCACAAATGTTTGCTTTCGGGCCACTTTCCTTTCTCCTTCCCCAAGTTCTACAAACAAATCGATGGTTCCTACTGGTTGCTTTGGCTCCCCTGTGAAGCCCACGATCTTCTGTGATGAGGCTTGCACATCGATCATAGGGATTTTCATCTGGTCAAATGTCTTCTTGAAGAGAATATTGCATGATGCTCCGCAGTCAATGAGGACTCTTCTGACAATGGCTGGTCCAATACCAGCCGAGATGACCAAGGGATCTAAAGTAGGAGCTTCAATACCTGTAGAATCTCTGGCTCTGAAAATAATATCGTCACTGAAAGTTTTCTGTTGTTTAAGGGGCGTAGTGTCTTCTAGAACAAAGACGTTTTCTTCGGCTGGAGCATATTTCAAAGCCCTGGAATATCTCTCCATCTCACCCCAACTTTTACCAGCTGGGTGAGGTCCTCCTGAAATGACATTGATAACGGGCCTTCCAGATTCGTGCCCCGTAGCTTTCTCTCCTGCCCCAGGCTGATGAACAGGGGCACGCTGCCCCTGACTCGACGATGCAGGATTGTTGCTATTCTTTTTTACGAATTGCTGCAACTTGTTTTCTCTTAGCAACTCTTCAATCAGATTTTTCAGCTGGCGGCATTCATCAGTTTCATGACCTGGTTGATTGTGGAAGCGGCAGAATTTCCCACTTTGTATGGCTTTTCTCCCAGTTCTCAACGGGATAGGTTTAGGGAAATCGACGGAACCTTTAGTGGCGAGGTAGATGTGCTCCGGTGTATGTGATAATGGAGTATATTCTGATGGCTTGAAGGATCGGGGCTTCTTCAGATTACCCTGTTTCTTCCCATTACTATTCTCCCTTTTTTCCCCCACCGATTCATTCTTGCGTGGAGCGACAGTGTTGTCTTCTGCTTTTTCTAACACTGTCTTTACTGGTAAAGGACGGCTTTCCAAGCGAATGAACTCGTCTGCTTTTTTGTAGAACTTTTCGAGAGAGGTTGGCTCCTTCATATTTAACCATTTCCCAAATTCGCTTGACTTATCGATAGTCCTCATCAGATAAGTCAATATCATTCGTGGTTCAGCATTGTCCACCTCAGCCAGTGCTATATTGAAGCGGTTCAAGAAGGATCTGATAGATTCACCAGGATTCTGCTCTAAACTCGATAGTGACATAATATCCTTGGCCTTCGAAGCATATAGTCTAAACTGCTCCTTGAATTTTCTGGTCAAGTCTGAAAACTGATCGATAGATCGGACTGGTAACTTGGTGAACCACAATAAAGCCACGCCTTCCAGGTATACGGGGAAATATCGGCACTTTATTTCGTCGGAGGCCCTGGCACCTGTCATGTGCCAGTCATATTTATACAGGAACTCATTCGGATCACTCGTCCCTTTGTAAGCTGGAATAGTCGGAGGGACAAACTTCCTTGGAAATTCTGCCTTCAAGATTTTTTCAGTAAACGGAGTTTTACTTGGAGCGAAACCCCATTCCTTCTCATCTTCAACCCTTTGCATACTTTCTTTCATGATCTGCCGGACCATTCCAGAAAGATATTCCTCATCATGTCGAGTTCTAGATCCACCGGCGTCAGGTACTGCCTGCTCAAAGGGACTAGTAGGCCTTTCAGGAGCATTCCTTTCATTAACATCATGAATGTTGCCAGTATAGTTCCTTTCATTACCAGCCGGTTCATTGTTTGCCCCAAGTAAGTCGTTCAACTTATTCAGAATCAGAGCATTCTGGGCACTTTGAGCCTCTAGTTGTGCATTTTGGGCGTTTATCTGCTGGTTTAGCCCTAGAATCACAGCATCCAATTCCGCTTTTGTAACTCCAACAGACGGAGTGGGTAGATTAGGCACAGGGGAAGCGGAGGTTCCCTCTTGAATGTTCCCAGATCTGATAGATCTGCTTTTCCTTCCAGGAGCCATAATCTCAGATATACTTCTGGTTTTTAAGGAAATTCTTTCTTCAAATCTCTGCGAAGCAATGATGACAGCTGTCCTGAGTTCAATTCTCAGTGAAAGCACCAAAAATGTTAACGCTTAAATTTGAACGCTAACACCCCGGTGTGTGAAGTGTATTTGTGAAAGCACCACCCGATAGATCGGGAAAGAATTATAAGTAAGGAGATTGCAGAAAAGCAGTAAAAACACAAGTTTTATAGTGGTTCGGCCCAAAATCAGGCCTACGTCCACTTAGATTCTCTTTATTGCTGATATGAGTACAATTTATATCACTTTCTTCAATTACATATAACTTCAGACAAATAGTTCAAACTCCCATGAAGAATAATCTTTCGAATTCATCTTGAATGATTGTGATTCTTCTTTGAAGTGTGTAATAGCGTCCTTGGAGTTTGGAGTGCTTGGAGTGCTGCTTGAGTTGAGAAAATGGCAGAGTAACGGTGCTTCGAGAATTAGCCCAAAAAGGGTCCCCTCCACATTGAATGTGGCCATGTATTTATAGGCAAATTTTTAGGCTGGAACTTTCAAGTCATGAGTCGTGACCGACTCATCATGAGTCGTGAGTCGTGGCCGACTCATCGTGAGTCGTCTGCGAGTTAAAAGTTGCCGTCTAAGATGAGGCGACCCTGGTCTTCTACACAGCAACTTCAGGTTGAGTCATCAACGAGTCATCATGTACGACTCATCTTAAGTCTTAAGTCATCAACGAGTCATCCCCTTGCAGCATGATTCTGAGCTTGTCTCTGAGTCGTGTGTCGTGAATTAACCTATCTTTTGAGTCGTAGCTGCCTTAGGTCATAGACTCCTTAAGTCGTAAGTCTTTTGAGCCGTAAGGTTTTATGACTCGGATCTCTCCTTGGGTCGTTGAGTCGTTAATGAACTTGAGTCGTAAGGTTTTATGAACCGTTCATCTCCTGAGTCGTAAACCCAATGGAATACTTAAGGGCCTCGAATGGATGAGTCGCGACCAAATGAGTCGGTCTTTGATGAGTCGGAGCCAGGTCAGATGAGTCGGTGATTCAATGAGTCGTGAGGTTTCTTGGGTCGGCAGCTTAATGAGTTGGCCTGTATCATTGAGTCGCTACTAGTTGAGTCGGGGATTCTTTGAGTCGGTCCTTTCCTTAAGTCGTGAGGTCTCCTAAGTCGTTAGGCACCTTAAGTCGTAGGTCGTTTCAAGTCTTAACCCGTTGACGCCTCTAACTCGTAGGCCTTTTAGCTCGTATGCTGGAACGGGGTTAACAGAATATATATAACTTTTCTAGTTATAAAGAATGCAAAAGACATGAAGTGTAGATTACAAATTTCTTCTGAGTATTGTTGTAATGAAAATCTTGACATACTTCATGATGAGTAGATTACTTCCTGCTTTCTAGTAATGTTGTAATGAAACTTTTAATATTCATAAAAGATGTATAGTTGCAATGCACAAAACTAATTTTAAGCACAAAAATGAAAGCACATGAAGTGTTTTTCATAAAAGTAGCATACAAAATGCATAAGATGCAAACCATATTTGGAAGAAACAATCTTAGAAAATTTGATTGTATCGAAGGAAACTCTTACTAAATTGTATTATTAATGAGATTCAAATTTATAGATCAAGAATATCTATAACCAATTTGAGTTATCGGAATACGAATATGAATTCAGAGGAAAATTTTAAATCAATGGGAGCATCCATAAGTATTTTTTAATGCACTCTTTTTCCTTAACTAAGATTTTTCCCACTGGTTTTTTATTAGTAAGGTTTTAATGAGGCATTATCTTGATCCAGAAGTATAAACTTCCTAGTAACATTTGAAAATAAGTTAAAGTGTACTCTTTTCCCTTATTTAAGATTTTTCCCACTGGGTTTTTCTTACTAAGGTTTTAACGAGGCATTGTCTTAATCTATAAGAATCAAACATCTTTTCAAGAAATAACATCTCAAATATGTTATTTAAGTTAAATTTTATTTTTATCCTTGACTAAGGTTTTTCCCATCTGGTTTTCCTTTGTAAGGTTTTTAATGAAGTATTATACTGATCCAGGAGTATCAAAGTCTATTTGATTCTATAAATTACTGAAATATCTCATACTATATTATACTCCTTTTCCTTCACAAAGATTTTTCCCATTGGGTTTTTCTTAGTAAAGTTTAGAGGCATTAGTTTGATCTAGAAGTATCAAATTTCATTTGAAGAAATGAGAAAATAAGGTATGTCATTGTACTCTTTTTTACCTTCACTAAGATTTTTCCCATTGGGTTTTTCTTAGTAAGGGTTTTAATGAGGCATTATATTGATCCCGAAGTATCAAACTCTTAGAAGGGATATCATTGTATGATATCTATGATTTCAAGTTGCACTCTTTTCCTTGTTCAAGGTTTTTCATTATTTTTTCCTAATAGACATTTTTAATGAGGCAGCAGACAATATCTATATCAACTGAATCGGTAAATGCAAGCAAGATAATAACGAGGGGAGCAATCATCATACACGTTTCGAGACGGAAAATTTCAGGCTATCAGAGCATTCAAGATTTTGAAGACGCATATTCAAGGGGGAGTGTTACAATATATGTAAATCATGAAATGAATATGGTTTTATGTTGTTTTGTTTATTCCCACATCATGGAATATGTTAAATCCTTAGCTATGAAGCCTTTATATAAAGGATACTATGTAATGTAAATATATGTCTAATTTCAGGAATGAATAATATATCTTCTGCCTCTCTCTTTAATGACTTCTACTTTCTTCATTTTATAAAATCATTCATAAATTTCTTCATACACCTTTTTAACAACTTCTTAATTAATCTTAAATATACTTAGCTTCCTTTAATAAGCAAATTCATTTTACAAATCTTCCTTGTTTATGAAATCTTCTTTTCTTAAAAACTCAAATTCATTTACCTAAATACACCTTATAAATTTCCAAATTCATTTATAAAACTCTTTATAAAAACTTCTTTTTATAACATGGAAAACCATTCTCATTAGTTAGAAATATCTGTGGTAAAACCATTTGTCAAATCAATCTTTAAATATTTTTTTCAAAATGCAATAAATTAAAATCATTTCAAAAGGAACATGAAATATTTATCCTTACAAAATCAAATAGAGATTTATGGACCACAATGTTGCTTTTAGTTTGGTTTTATTTATCCAGTCTAACATGACATTACATGACAATAGATGTATAAGGGATCATCACATAACAATCAATCAACTTAAGTAAATATTCAAGTTAACTGTAATAGCATAATGGTGTTTTATTCTACTAATAGATGTTATTTAGTTTTCCTCATCATATGGAGTTACTTAAGGGTAAACAATAAAGAAATCCTTTGATTTAAAACAAATTTGAAAAGAAAAGAGTGTAAAACAAAAACCGATTACTTAATCTCAAAGCAATTTTAAAATAGATTGAAAACCCTTGTAAGTGAGAGTCCAATCCTTGTTAAAAAGTAATGAAACACTAATTAGAAGTAATTAAACCTCATTAAAACATAAATAACTTTAATCAAAGAGTAATCTAAAGAAAACCTCTTTTTACAAGAAAACCTACCAATACCCAAAATTAAAGTTAAAGTGTAAGTGAACCCTTCAAAACCACCTTTCAAAAAGATAGAGATAGTTAGAATCATTCGATTTCCTTAAGTCCACCTTTCGAATAGGTTGTGGCAATTGAAAATCATTTTTATAAAACCTTTCAACAGGGTTGAAACACCTAAATCCCTACTTATGATGCCTCCTAATTTAGTAAAATTGGCTTTGTATCCTTTCATAACCACCTTTCGAAGTGGTTGAGGTGACTCGAGGATTGAACCTAAAGGTCTAAGGATATGAGTTGACTTAGAAGGTTTCGACATCTTCGAACGGTGGCCTTTCGATCAAGTAGAAATAAACAGATCATAGACAGAATTTCATAAAAATATTAAATCAGCTAACATATCCAAAATGTCATAAAGTTGCTTTGAATATCTTTTTCCATTATTGCTAGTAGCTGAAGCAATATAAAGTAGCCAAATCCCCCATTCAATTTGAGAATTAATGTTTTTGAATTCAAGAAAACACAAGAATGAAATGAATCAAATCGAACCTTATAAATAGTACCCTTTAGGGCTTATTTACAGGCCAGGGTTGGTCCTTATAAATCAGTCCTTTTGACCCAGTCGAAACTTGTGTTTTGGTGACCTTCCCAGCTGTTAAGTTAAGGTGCTGTTCTTCACATCAAAATGGAACCTGATTGCTTTAGACTTCATCGAAAGGTGTGGATATGCTGTTGCAAGTGAAAATGGATATTGGTTTTCGATTCTGTCGATAAGCGTATCTTTGATTTTTTGAAGGAGATTGGAATTTAGCGGAAAGTTTAAATGCAGAAGGTAGCTTTCGAAGGCGTACTTGTTGATTGATTCAAAACCTCTATCCTTTGGTGCATGAGAATGCTGCATTGAACTTAGGTAAAATTTCTTTATAATTGGACAGTTTCAACCGATTTGAAAGGCTAATATATGCTTTCGAAGGGGCATCTTTGACTAAACATTCTTCTATGGAAAGTAGATGATGACGAAACCCACTGTTTCAAAAGGTTTTATGCTCCTGTGAAGGCCTGCTATCTGTTGCCTTGGAAAGGTAGCTTTAACACATTCAAAACTCTTTCATGCATGCGGAAGCTACTATTTCGGAAGGTTTGCCGGTAATATGCAAGCATGTAATCTGATTCCTTCGAAAGACGATTCTTAGCTCGTACGAAACCTCTTTAATGCATGCGAAATAATTTGTTTCGAAAGGCATTTACTGAATTGAAACACTACAACAAAAATTGTTATTATTTACATTTTTTGTTTTAATGCTATATGCAACTTTTGATCAATTTAAATATAAAAATGGATAAACAAATGCCACCAATTGATTCCCGCCAACATTTCACTAAAATATTTGTAGAATTTTACGCGGCCGCTTTTCTTTATCTTCCTCTAGGAATGATGAAAACCCCAACAAAAAACTTTTCTTTGTTCTTCGTCACAAAAATTCCTTATCTTCTGGCTCGTGCAATTAAACGCATCGATTCCTACCCAAACCCTAGCACGTGAACTCGCTGATTCCTTATCTTTTGGACTGTTTAGATTTGATCTAATACTTGCTTCGTCTCCTAGGAATCTCCCGACTCACAAGCTCGCTTGATGCCTGAAATGATGTTGTGAATCTTACTTCAAGTCTGTAATAGTTGTCATCAACTCATGAAGCTTGCTGTCGAATATTCTCGGATCTGGGGTTTGCCTCTATTTGAATTTCACTACCTGAAGAGTCGAGGATGGGATATCTGATCACAAGGCTTGTTTCAAATGATTTCACTGTGAAAGAACTTTAAAAGTACTTATTTAATTATCAGTATTTTCAAATGGATTGTTTTGGGGTTAATGTTTTCCCAACTATCAAAATTTTGAGTATTGATAAGAAATGTATGTTAGAGCATCTTGTACTCAATTTGATATACGCCTTATATATTGTAATTTGATTAACATCTATACCTGCTTATTTTGTTTCTAGAGATTCCTGTTATGTGTGCACATGGGGCACATCTAACAGGTACTATTTATCCGATTTAAAGTTTTAAGATCTATGAGGGCACTGCAATTGGAAAACGTAGTGGTAGGGCAATATGAAGGCCATAAGAAGGGAGAAACCCTTTATACACAGATGATCCTACGTGCCAATTGATAGTATTACTCCAACATTTGTAGCTGCAGCTCTTTTTATTGACAATGAAAGTTTGGATGATGTTCCCTTTCTTATGAAAGCAGGAAAAGCATTACATAAAAGATGGTACATTTGGTTTTCTTAACACGCCTGTTTTTCCTGTTTCTGTTGGAATTCCTATTGAATGAAAATATACATAAGTCCCACATCTCCAAAAATTGCTAAGCTATACTAGTATATATATGGCTTTGCAATGAAGGGGTTGGGGCCTAGGGGCACCCAAATGTATGCTTCGTTGTGAGGAGGGAGATCATGCATCACCATCACACGCGCACGCGCCGCCGCCATCCTTCCGATCAAACCGAAGCGGGCCGGGCTCAGGTTTGGGTTTGGATGTAATATGATCATAGTTTTACTGCAAAATTGGGCTGGGTTTTCTGACAGTTGCAGGCTAAACGAATAAGTGCAGATCTATTCGGAAGCGGACACGAAATGACTGAAGAGCCGCGACCAATGGGCGAACAAAAGCGGATGCGACCCGTTAGACACAAGCGGGTGCGGCCCAACTGAAGAGGCGCGGCCAAACATAAACAGGCGCAACGCGAGAAGATAAAAGTAGCAGGCGGGTGCGACATGTTAACGAACAGTAGCGATTAAAGGCAACGGGTGCAACCCGTCAAGCGGACGCGACTGTTTGAAGGGATGCAGACGAAACTATAAATAAGAGAGAATACTGATCACATTCTCAATCCAATCTGATTCTGCTTTTTCCTATGATTCCTTCCTCTACTATTCAATACATATCATAGAGTTGACATACTCATTACAATTTCATGCAGATTATGTCCGTTGTAACTTGGGTGACTTTAAATAAAGTCTTAAGGAAATTTTTACAACAAGCCTCAGATGGAATTTCCTTCTTCAAACCGGTTAGGTTTATAAATTGATATATATATATATATATATATATATATATATATTGCATTTTTTCGTTGTGCTATTTCTTTAAATAGTATAACGTTTGATTTATCGCTATAGTTATTATTACTATAGTTGTTACTTTGTTGTACTAGACGTATAACATCTTAAGACTTTCCTGTTTTAACTAAACAATGATGGCAATAGTAGAGCTCTCAACAAAGGATGCCACTCACAGCATGCCTAATCCTTTTAAGGGAGATGGTGACGACTTTCTAACATGGCAGAATCAGATGTTATTTTATCTCACCACACTTGGTCTGCAATGGTATCTCGAGGCGGAGGAACCGATTCCTGCATCAGGCAAGGAATGAGATGTTGATATGTGGAAGCATTTCGATTTTCTATGTAGAAACTATATTCTGAATTGTCTCGACAGGGTGCTATGCAAAGTATATCAGCCTCTAAAGATAACAAAAGAACTTTGGAATGCACTTTCCACAAAGTATAAGATGTAGAATATCAGTCTTAAGTAATTCATTGTGCACAAACTCATGGACTACAAGATGGTTGATTCCAAACAGGTGACTGCTCAACTGCATAAACTACAAATCATCATTCATGAACTCAAAGCGGAAGGTCATAAGGTTGGAGAATCATTTTTGGTTGAAGCCATCACAGGAAAACTGCCGCCGTCATAGAGAGATTACCGCAATTATCTAAAGCATAATAAGAAGGAAATCTCTATACAAGATCTCATCATCTGACTGAAAATTGAGGCAGATAACCGTGGATTTACAAAACCAAGTGAGGAGGCGTTTGTGGCCGAAGGTTCAAACAGCAAAAGCAAAAAGAAGAATTTCCAGAAGAAAAGGAAAGCTCCAAACAACAAACCAAAAGACAATAAACAAACTAAAAAGTTTAATGGCGAATGTTGGGTTTTTGGAAAAGTTGGACATGCCGCTAGAGATTGCAGACACAAAATGGAATGCAACATAGAGGCAAATATAGTAGACAACATGGAAGTTAATGAGTCCAACTTCTCGACAGTTGTATATGAATGCAATTTGGTTCAGAATCCTAACTAATTGTGGGTAGACACAGGCGCTACTCGTCATGTATGCTCTGACAAATCCATGTTTTCTACATACCAGAAATCCGATCACAAAGAAAAACTCTATATGGGCAATTCTGCAGTATCCATGATCAAAGGCAGTGGCACGGTAATCCTCAAATTTACTTTTGGAAAAACTATCAAGTTGAATGACGTTCTCTATGTTGCAGACATATGCCAGAATCTCATATCTAGTGCAGTAGTATCAAACAAAGGATTCAAAATGGTATTCGAGTCAGACAAGATGGTTTTGTCCAAAGCTGGAATATATAGCAAAAGGGGATATTTATGTGATGGCCTATTTAAGGCAAATGTGCCGTTATCGGCAATAAAACTATGTATTCTAATTGTGCGATTAATAAATTGAAGTTTCTTACTTGCTTGAGCATGAAATTTTACTATGGCATGATAGATTGGGACACATAAATTTTCAAAAAATGAAAACATTATCAAACTTGGGATTAATTCCAAAATTCCAAGTAGATAAGAACTACAAACGTGAGACATGTGTAGAAGCAAAAATGGTTAAAAAACCGTTTCAATCTGTTGATAGAAGCATCGAACCACTAGGTTTGGTTCAAACAGATTTATGTGAATTTAAATCATTACCTACAAGAGGTGGGAAAAAGTACTTTATCACTTTTATTGATGACTATACACGATATTACTATGTATATCTTTTAAATATTAAGGATGAAGCAATTACATCGTTTATGAAGTACAAAGCTGAGGTAGAGAATCAGCTAAATAAAAAGATCAAGATAATGAGATCTGATCGAGGTAGAGAATATGAATCACCATTTGAACAGTTCAGTGACACCCTACCTCTATGCTCCAATAACAAAGAGTATTAAAAGAAAACACTGTCTGCTATTACGAAGAATAAGGCTTGATAGGAGCGGCCTTCCGTAATTAGGCCTTACACTAGTAATGATTATCTCGATAGGAGTGGTATATATTCTTTTTTTTCATCTCTTTGTTTATTTACTCCCATCGACATATTCAATTCTAGTATAAAACGAACTACGATGGTTCATAATAGTTTAGGACAATATATATAATAATAACACAGATAAGCTAAATACAGAACACTGTTAATATCAAATCTCATATATATATAACTGAAGTCAGTTACAATACATGTGATACAATACATATGATACAACTACAACCGTCGACACTGGAAGTTACATATGCAAGTACATTATCGTGAATAATATACATGAATACATATCATCCTAGAAAAAACACTGACAACTCCAAAAGATATGAAGAGACTTCATAGCTCAAGCAGCAATCCAAAGCAAGATATCTACAACCTGAAATAACTCGGTCTGACCCGAGTATTAAATTCAAAAGAAAATAATACACGGGTAAGCCTAATTCAAATTCAGTTATTAATGCATGGAAGCAATAATAATTAAATAATCAAATAGACGACAGACACAATAAATCTTACCTATCCAACCCTTTAATAAGGAAATCAGATAACTGTAAATATAACACGTAACAGTGTTAAACAAAAAATCAGCAATTTCAAATTATCAAAAAAGATAAATAAAAGGATTATCAATGAAGATAATTGACGCAACATGGAAAGCGAATTCGATGATGTAAATCGAATCCGTCCAGGATCTCACACGATTAGCGGAAATAATCGGTGAATCGGTGATAAATCGATGGATTTAAGAATACTGAAAAGCCCAAATCCGTTGATCACGAAGATACCGGATTTTAGCAATCTTCGACACGTTGATCGCGCACGATACCATGAAGAAAGATCTACAATTCTTTGAGCGTTGATCAAGCACACTTGATTCCGTGAATTGGCTTCAATGTTCGTTGATTCGAGCGCACTCGAGTACCGAAAGTGGAGATAGGAGATAACAATCAACTACCAATTTAATGGAGGCACAAAGCTTCACAAACAAAATTTTA
The DNA here is from genome assembly GCA_030765085.1 of Allium cepa. NCBI lineage: Eukaryota > Viridiplantae > Streptophyta > Magnoliopsida > Asparagales > Amaryllidaceae > Allium > Allium cepa. The sequence continues at coordinate 456,719,553 of CM060942.1, forward strand.
TTCAAAATTCAACAACCAACACAAATTCATCGGTACTCCCATCCTTAACTTTCTCAACAAACTTTGCAAAGTAAGGATCCTCTTCAACCAACTCTGGCAATAGTTCAAATCATGTCACTTGAACTTTCAACGTTGTCAACAAGTGATTCCTCCTGCTCAAAGCATCAGCCACACGATTCGGCACCCCTGATTCTTTACGACAAATGTAAACTGTTGTAGATACGCAATCCATGATGCATGTCTCGCTGAAATCTTGTCCTGACCTTGTAGATGTTTCAATGCCTCATGGTCAGTATATAACACAAACTCCTTCTCAAACATATAATGTCTCCAGTGCTTCACAGCTTGAACAATCGCGTAAAACTCTACATCATATGTACTATATCTCATCTTGGCTCCAGACAATTTCTCACTGAAATAAGCAACCGGTCTTCCATTCTGACCCAATATTCCATGAATCCCAACCTTCGACGCATCAGTATGTAACTCAAACAACAACTGAAAATCCGGTAAAACTAGAATTGGCGCTGACGTCAATAGTGTCTTGATCTTCTCAAAAGCTAACTTTGCTTCCTCTGTCCACACGAACTTCTTTCCTTTCACGCAATCGGTTACAGGTGCCATCACACTGCTAAAGTGTGGAATGAACCTTCGGTAAAAAGATACCAACCCATGAAAACTCCTTACTTTAGTAATTGTCTTCGGTTGTGGCCAACTTCTGACAGCTACTACTTTGCTATCATCCACTTGAATACACTCCTTCGACAGTACATATCCCAAAAACAAAACACTGTCCGTCATAAACACGCACTTCTTTGCTGCTGCATAGAACTGCTCCAGTCGTAGAATCAACAGTAATTCTTGCAAATGTTGGATGTGCTCTTCCGTACTCCTACTATAAATCAAAATATCATCAAAGTAAACAACCACGAACTTCCCAACAAATGGTCTGAAAATCTGGTTCATTACTCTCATAAAAGTACTAGGAGCGTTTGACAAGCCAAACGGCATAACCAACCATTCGTATAAACCCTCCCTGGTTTTAAAAGCAGTCTTCCACTCATTACCCGGTCTAATACGAATTTGATGGTATCCACTCTTCAAGTCAATCTTGGAAAACACAACAGCCCCACTCAACTGGTCAATCAAATCATCAAACCTCGGCATAGGAAATCTATATCTCACAGTGATCTTATTTAGAGCCCGACTGTCCGTACACATCCTCTACGTCCCATCCTTCTTCGGTACCAGTAAGGCTGGCACGGCACATGGACTCAAACTCTGCTGAACACGCCCTTGTTCTAACATTTCCTCCACCTGGCTTCTGAGTTCTTCATGTTCCTTAGGACTCATCCTGTAATGTGGTCTGTGAGGTAATACTGATCCTGGCACAAGATCAATCTGATGTTGAATATCCCTCAACGGTGGTAACTCCTTTGGCAATTCTTCTGGAAACACATCTCCGAATTCTTCCACTACCGGCTTTACCTCCTCTAGAACTTCAACAAATTCTCTAGCCTCATGTCCAATCAACAAAAACACTTCAGGACTCTCCTCTACTTCTTCAACAAATTCCTTCAAAGTCAACAAAGTTTTAAGCTCCTCAATCTCTACTGACTTGCTCTCTCCCTGCTGTCTCTTCTTTAGAACTAAAATAATCTTAATGCCTTCAAACATAAAACTGTAGCTATTGGTTCGACCGTCATGCTGCACTGCTCGATCATACTGCTACGGTCTTCCCAAAAGCAAATGACAAACATCCATCTCAACTACATCGCACCAGATCTCGTCTTTATATTTCTTCCCAATAGAAAATGGGACTCGAACTCGCCTGTCCACCTTCACCTCTCCTCCTTTTCTTAGCCATGCTAACTTGTAAGGATTAGGATGTTTCTCCGTTTTCAACTTCAACTTTCTCACAGCTTCTGTAGAAATAATGTTATCACAACTGCCCGCATCTATAACAAACTTGCAACCTTTCCCCAGAATAGTGCATGTTGACTGAAAGATGTTGCTCCTCAACCAGCTAGAATCTTCCTCTTATTTTGGTGTTAAACAAGACCTCCTCATCATTAGATTACATCCCTCATCCCCTAACAATTCTTCTTCCTCCTCAATTGGATTAGAATCACCTTCACCAACATCCTCATCTTCAATCTCAGCAATCATTGCCTGCTTCTTCGGCTTTAGACATTCATTGCTCTTGTGGCCAAACTCTTGACAATTAAAACACTTGATACTATTATTGACCTTGGTCTTTGCAACCTCATTGACAACCGGTTCAGTAACATCTTTTGAAACAGTAGTATTGCTACTAGTTCCCTTCACTTGATTATTGGAATTTGTAAACACAACACCACCTCTTCTGCCTTGCTTCTCCCAAGCTAACGCCTTCTGGTGTGCTTCTGCAACAGATCTGGGATCAAACATATTCACCATATCTTGAATCTGCATTCTCAACCCTCCAACAAACCTAGCGGTCAACTGTTCCTCTGTCTCCATGATATCATTCCTGGCAATCAGTTGATAAAATTCATCTGCATAATCATTCACTGACCTTGTTCCCTGTCTCAAGTTCTGTAACCGTTGATACATAAGGGATTGATAATTATACGGCAAGAAAGTAGCTTTCATTAACTTCTTCATCTTTTCCCATGAAACAATCTTTGACTTTCCCATCCGTTCTTGTGTACGTTTTGTCTGCTGCCACCACGCCATGGCTCTCCCTCAACTTCACTCTACGATCTTCCGGAACCTCCTTGAAATCAAAGATCTCTTCAACATTAGATAACCAATCTAGAAATTCTTCATCCTGCATACCACCGTTAAATTCTGGAATTTCAATTTTCATTCCGGACTCCCATTTGTTATCATACGCTGAATGATTTCTTTCTTGGCTTCGATTTCGACTATGAAAACTCCTCATCAAAATCTGATGCATATCGTTGTCGATCATGACCAACAACATCTCTACCCCCAACATTTCTTCAATCTACATTCGTCCGATCACGATAATCCACATCTCTCCGATTTCGTTCATCAACATTTCTATCACGATCGTCAACATTTCTACGATCATGATCTTCTCTTCTCTCCTGATCTGAATGTGGTGAAACTCTATTTCCCCCATGACTCGATTCAGGTGAAACCCTTCTTCTACTTTGATTCATTTCAAGCATCATTCTCTCTAATCGACCAATCCCTTCATTCAACTTCTCGGTGAAACTCTCGTTGATTCGTTGCTCCATTTCATCGGCCTCTTCTCTTCCATACAAAGCATTAATATTGCGATGACGTTGAGCTCGTCTCGGCGGTATGGTTGAACTTCAACAAATCAAACAATCTTCAAAAACTTCAACTCAAACTTGAACAAACAAGTCACCGCTTACTCCAACACTTGGCTCTCGGCCTTGAACACTTCAAAGTGATGCACGGCTCAACTTCAAACACTTTCCGGACTTTGATCCAAATGATATGGATCGAAAGCTCCAAACTTGTTGCAACTTCACGATGAACATGATGAACGCCAAACTTCTCAACAATTGCAAATCCGATCTCCAAACTTCAAATGACGCAAACTCCTTGCGATCTAGCTCTAATACCAAACTGACGCAGCGTGGAAAGCAAATTCGATGATGTAAATCGAATCCGTCCAGGGTCTCACACGATTAGCGGAAATAATCGGTGAATCAGTGATAAATCGATGGATTTAAGAATACTGAAAGGCCCAAATCCGTTGATCACGAAGATACCGGATTTTAGCAATCTTCGACACGTTGATCGCGCACGATACTGTGAAGAAAGATCTACAATTCTTTGAGCGTTGATCAAGCGTACTTGATTCCACGAATTGGCTTCAACGTTCGTTGATCGAGCGCACTCGAATACCGAAAGTGGAGATAGGAGATAACACTCAACTACCAATTTAATGGAGGCATAAAGCTTCACAAACAAAATTTTATTCAAAATTCAATAACCAACACAAATTCATCAGTACTCCATACTTAACTTTCTCAACAAACTTTGCAAAGTAAGGATCCTCTTCAACCAACTCTAGCAATAGTTCAAATCCTGCCACTTCAACTTTCAACGTTGTCAACAAGTGATTCCTCCTGCTCAAAGCATCATCCACACGATTCGACACCCCTGATTTGTGCTTTACGACAAATGAAAACTGTTGTAGATACGCTCTCCACGCTGCGTCAATAATTTAGAAAACAATAGAATTTCCTAAAGGGCAATTAACAACAAAATCTAATTATTAAATAAATAATTAGAAACTCATAATCTAATTATCAAATAGACGATTAGACAACAACAAAATGATCAAATCAAACCAAATCAAAATACAATTTCAAAATATTGAATTGGACACACAAAACAGTTCAAACAATCAGAATATCACTTAAAAAGTCAATACTGTTTTGGCTGCAGTGCACGCTCGCATGCACTGCCTCGCCACTACAGTGATGAGTTACACAAAAGCCCAATGAATCAAAATGCAAAAGAAATATCAATAAAATCAATACTGTGTGGCTACAGTACATGTTCGCATGCACTGCCTCGCCACTACAGTGATTAAATACACAAAAGCTCAATGAATCAAAAGCAAATGGCACCATATCGAGATCAAGTTCAAGTTAAGCAACTCAAACCCAACTGGACGGTGCCATCGCAAAACATAAATGCACACACAAGGCTACTGTATAGTGCTGTTGTAATATCAATGCAACAGTTATAACAAAGACAGGTGTATCAAGCAGATAGCAAATTGACATGCACAAGGCGTACATGTGAAACAGACAAATGCCATCAAGTGATATAAGTACTCGAGCTCAAGAAGGTACCATCCAAAAATGCAATTACATAGGGAGTGACAATATATAAGGAACCAGAGTGCCACTACAAAGAGCAACATCAATGATCAACCACACACCAAGAAGTGGCAACTGGAGCATCAGAACAAACAGTGCACAATGGACACGGGTCTGAAACTCCAAGACGAGCAAAACTCAAACCAGAGGCAACTGGTTGTAAACGAAATACATGATGGTCACCGTGGAGCGTGCTAACAGCTTAAATTCTTCAGAATCAAACATATACACCCGCAAACTCAATACAACATAAAAGTCCTCAAATTCAACATGACAGCAAACAATAGTGCACAAGGGAAAAACTACAACAAATAAAACTGCAGACACCAAAGTGAAGCAAGAAAATTTTAAGTAGTTGATAATGAACATGAATCGAGCAACTCGAGTACCCAAATGGAGATGCGCAACAAACCGCATCAGAGGAATAATATGAACAATGCATGCTAAGACCAGACAACATGGGCTCATGTGGGACTGCACATAAAAACAGGTGCAACTATAATGATAAAAAGTTTACACGACAGTAAAGTATGAATGCCACGACATCAGAGGCGACTTCAACATAGCAGTGACAACAATGCAGGCCGGACTACAGTGATGCAATATACAAAGGGTCAATGCATACATATATATACTATCAATATGAAGACTGAATTAAACAAGACTCTAATGTTTAACTTCAAGATCACATATACATAAGACCAGTGACCAATATAATCATCTGACAGATGTCAGGATATACACAGTGCAATCAAAATTCGAGTCAAAGCTGGAGTCAACGGTTAATGGTCGCAGTCGAGCACAAAATGAAATCAACATCATCGTCAAAGAATTCAATGGCAAGCAAAGTCAGAGTCTTGGAAATCAAGAAATTCGCAATTTCACAAAATCCAGTTTCACCAAATCAAGGAATTAGCAAATTCAAAAAATCAAAGTGACCGAAGTCTAACATAAATTCAGAGCCGAGGAAAACACGAAATCGCAAGTTCAAAATCACTAAAATTCAAACTAGATGTGAGTTAAAATAAAAATCACTCACCTTGATCTGAAGCAAATGGAAGGAGCTGCACACAAAGAGATCATCGGTCGACACAACAAGGGATGAAATCATCATTCGGTCGAGCAGTTGAAGTCGGCAGCCTCAATTTATTTGAAACCCTAGATCTTGTAAAGAAGAATGAATGCAAAAAAAAGGAAGCTTCCATTTTTCTTTCGTTCGTTGATTAGGGTTGCGATGATAAGAATGAAGGAACCGGTTGTTCACTTTAATACATCTTAGCTCCAAGAATAAAACACATGGGCCAAATTTCAATTTAAAGCCCACTTAACTCCTTAATGAATTTTTGAAAGAATTTCATCCCGATAAAAATCTCTGTTGCAATTAGCTATCACCATTAATCGTTTAATGATGATAATTAATTAATACGAAATCCCGGGTTGATACAGACTCCCCTCCTTATAAAAATTGCGTCCACGCAATTTTCATAATTAAAGTCGTCAATAACAATTATTTTTCTAACATAAACTGGTTAAGCTAGAAAAATAAAGGTCAAGAATACGAACGCCGAAGAAATCTTTTAATTTCATAAAAAAATTCACATATTCTCAACAAAGTCTAAATATCAAGTAGATATTCAGAAAACAACAAACTGAATAATTACAATTATCAGCAAAATTTAATTATCAATTAGATAATTAGAATACAGAAATCACAAAAGAGCAATATGTAATTATTGATATGATAATTAGAAAACCGCAAAATGTAATTGTCAACAAATACAATTAGAAAACACAAATCACATATCGCAAAACCGCAAATATCTAGTTATCCAACAAATAATTAGAAAACACGAACTTCATAACCAACAAAGGCTAACTATCAACAGAGATAGATTGAAAACAACAATTCAATATAACCAGCATAATCTAGAATCAATCAGAGACTAGAAAATCTCATATTCCGCAAAATTAGCAAATATCCAATTATCAAAAACGATAATCAGAAAATGATCAAAAACGATAATCAGAAATCTCAAATCAACAAATATCTAATTATCAACAAAGACAATTAGAAACAACAAATATCTAATTATCAACAAAGATAATTAGAACTCATAACAGCAAATATCTAATTATCAAAAACGATAATAAAAAATCTCAAATCAACAAATATCTAATTATCAAAAACGATAATCAGAAATCTCAATCAACAAATATCTAATTATCAAAAACGATAATCAAAAATCTCAAATCAACAAATATCTAATTATCAAAAATGATAATCAGAAATCTCAATCAATAAATGTCTAATTATCAAAAACGATAATCAGGAATCTCAAATCAACAAATATCTAATTATCAAAAACGATATTCAGAAACAACAAATATCCAATTATCAAAAACGATAATCAGATACAACAAATATCCAATTACGTGCAAATAATTGGAAACAACAAATATCTAGAAATCAATTAAGATGACTAGAAAATCAACATAAAAGGTGGATCGATCCCAACAAATGGCGAGTTTTAGCTACGCCCCACGTGCATCAACAAATGGCCGAAGCCTACCAAGTACTATATTTTTTGTAACGACCCAGAATTTTAAATAATTTAATTTGAAAATATTTAATTAATTTTAAATATTTGAATGAGGGTTTAGATTGAATTTTCAATATAACTTTGAAATAGGCAATTAAACTATAGAATTTAATCTATTGAGAGTTGAATAAAAATTTGAATCTTCAATTTTAAAGCCGATTAAAAATATTTCAAAGGCTTGTAAAATTCATATTGATAATATTGAAGATTTTAGAAGCTTCAGAATTGAAATTGAAAGTGAAACGTTCAGTTTTGAAATTTAATCGTTTGAATCGACATTCAAAAATAGCCGTCCGAGGCACAGTCTCGGAATTCGGCGAAACCAGTTCCATTGGGTCCGTAATATTGAATTATTGTCGGATTTCAAATTTCGTATTTTTCGGAATCAATATGTGAGCACACGACACATAAACGCGTCGAAATTTTCAACGATTAAATTTAAATTTAAATTTAAATTTTAGTCAACCTCAACACGTCCTCCTTTTCTCACGCCAAAAATCAAGCAGAGAATCACGAAATTGATCGTGCAACCCATTCCTCCATCCCTCTTTATATAATCGCGCAACCACTTCTCAGTTCCAAAATCAAGAACACGAAAAAAATGGCCGAGGCCTTTCCTCCTCTCGTTCTTTCAATCAATGCCGAAGCCATTCCTTTACCCATTTCAATTCGAAAATCTCTCTTCACCCTCGTTTCCAATTCGAAACCGAAACATCAAAAAAAAAAAAAAAAATGCCCGAAGCCCCAAACGAAATCGCGATTCACATAAAAGGGGGCGGCATCGACTCAGTGAGGCATCGCACGACTCGCGTGGGATGGAGGCATGTGCGCGATAGAAGTACGACAGCAAGCGGTGGAGTGGGGACAAGGCGCGGCGATCGAGGCTAGGGCGAGGCGATGAGGCGCTCGGCAATTGGTGCGCACGCGATGAGAGGTTGAGGGCTTCGGCAAGTGGCGTTTGCGGCGAGAGCAGGAGGCTTGACGTTGATGGGAGCTCGGCGGCGCGCGGCACGAGGCGACGCGAGTAGGGCAGGCGATTGGGAATGGGTTCTTCAATTTGCAGAGAGGTAATTTTTAATATTTTTTTTTCTTTCTCGATTTCTAAATTTATATGTATAAAATGTATATACAGATAAAATATTAGTTTAATTATTTATCAATTTATTAATTTATCAGTTTAGTTATTTTTAGTTGTTAAAAGATTTTAAGGGAAAATTAGTTAATAAATTGATTAGTTAATAAATTAGTTGATAAAGAGGAGATTTGTTTAAAAAAATCGAATTTGTTAGTTAAAATAAAATTTTAGTTAAATAAATTTAAATTAAAAAGGAAATTTAAATTTTTAGTTAAATATTTTATTAAAGAAAAATTTAGTTTGAAACGAAAGCATTAGTTTAAAATAACTTTTTGAGTTAATTAAATAAATTATAGAATAGAAATTAACTTGTTCAATTATTCTTTTACTAAAAAAAATAATTTATTAAAAAGGAAGATTTGTTAAAAATTAAAATAATTAGCTAATTAAATCTATTAAACGATAATTGGTGATTTGAATTTTTCGAATATAAATAAAATAGTTGGTTAATTTAAATATCAAATAAAAGATATGTTTAAAATTTAATTTATTTGTTAAAACCAAAATCTATTAGTTGATTTAATTTATGAAAAGGAAATTTAGTTCAAATTGGAAATCTCTAGTTAAAATTATTTTAAAAGAAGGAAATTAGTTTAAATAAATTTATTAAATGAGAAATTGGTTTAAATAAAACTATTGATTAATTAAACAATCAAGAATGAAAATTTATTATTCGATTTTTTCGAATATTAATAAATTGTGTATAATATTTATACAAGGTATAAATGAAGAAAACAAGTTGAATTGGGAGTGGATTGCAAACGGGAATAAAAGGTGAGAACTTCTCACTCAAAAGGAATTTTTGTTGTTTATTTAAATTTTAAATAGTTAAATTTAAAATTTGCTTGACTGTGTTGATTGAATGATTGAATGATAATTGTTATATATATATTGGATGTGAATAGACCCTATACGCCGTTAGTAAGCGGAGGTTATTTAGTACACACATATACCGCGATATTCCACCTTGAAGTGGAATTGGTATTATATTATATATATAGCAATATATATATATTGGCATATGTATATATTGCAGTTGATTGATTTCCCGCATTTTCTTTTAGCGGATGAGACCCTATGCGCCGTTAGTAAGCGGATATATATTTTATAAAATCCCATATACCGCGATATTCCGTCTTGAAACGGAATGGTATTGTGCTAATGTCTGTGGATGCAGGGAAACAGGTTGGAGGGATCCAACTGGATTCCTCACAAATATTTATTGATTTTAAATATTGTGATGTTTGATTGTTTATCATATCGATATATGATATTGGAAAATCGTGATTGACTATTGATGTGTTGCATCATCGGATCCAAATTTTGAAATTTAAAAACAACCATTTTAATTTCTAAAGGGATTTTTGGAAATATACGTTTATTAAATATTTTTTGAATTGATCCATTATAAATAAATAAACGTTATAATTTTTAATGTTATAAAAAAAATTATATTTTTGAGAAATATAGTTAAAAATTGATTTTTGAAAATATGGGATTGATGATTTTATAAAATAATTTAAACTAAGATTTTGGATCTATTATAAAAAGTTTAAATATAGGATTTATGAAATTTGATTATTTTATAAATCAAAGTGATGAAATTATAAAGGACTTTGAAGATGTTTCAAAAGAATAATATAAATTGTTTTATATTAAAAGATTTATAAATTGATATTTATAGATTAATTAGAATTATAAAACAAGCTTTTATAAGTGTTAGAAAGGATTGTGAATGAATTTCATAAATGAATGAAATTTATAGGATTATAACGATGAAGTTATAAATAGAATTTTTATAAACAGTAAGTTTATAAAAAAAAAAATTGTAAAGGAAAATAAAATAAAATTTGTAAAGTTATTAGAAAGAATGGACTTTTGATAAATGAATAAATCTTATAAGTTATAAGATTTATAAAATTTATGAAGTTTAAAGGAAGGATTTTGTAAATAAATAAATTATAAGTATTTGACTTATAATATGAAATTTAGTATATCATTAAGATATAAATTGAGATAGGTTAATAAAGGGAATTAAAAAAAGGAAGTTGTTATAAAATAAATAGAAATAGAATTTATAAACATTGTTTTATAAATCCGCAAAGACTTATCTTAATAAGTAAATTGTTGAAATTTGTTAATGGAGTTATATTCATGTTTAGACAGTGAATAATTCCTTAAAATAAAGTGAATAGAAGTGATGAAATTTATTAACAAAGAATATTCACGTTTTTGAATAGTGAATATTATGTTAAAGAAATTATTTTGAATTTGATGTTTTAAATAAAATTAAAATGATCTAAAGATGTTTTAAAATATATTGAGATTCGAAATCATAGATTTCAACATTCATTGTTGAAATAGATGTTTTCGAGAAATAGAAGAAAATAGTAGATTATAACACTGTTGTTATAATAGATGATTTCCGAAAGGAAATGTTTTTGTATAGTATTGGGATTTACATATCTATTTTAATTTCGAATTCCTATACTAGTGATTTTGGGTTGTCGTAACGATGTTTTACGCAACATTCGTTTTGGCCCAAATAAATATGGTTAAGTGAATGATTTCCTTAAAGAATGAAATATATACTTAATTTCGATTAGAGTATATGGAATATTTTCCAAGGTTGAAAATAAATAAAATTTGTGAATTACTTATAAAATAAATAAGTATGGAAATTGTTTTTTCCAATGAGAAATGGAAAGTTTAGAGAATTTATCTTTTTGAAGATAAATTGAAAATGAATATTTGAAATCGTATATTCATAAATATTTTGGAAATATAAATTCAATATGGAATTTATAAATGGAATTGGGAAAATAGGTTTAAAAATAAATATTGATTTATTTTTGAAATATGGAAAGTTATATCTTCTAAAGATATTTTTGGAATTAAATAATTTGGAAAATTATTTGGATTCTGGTGATGTCGGCATATCTATTGATAGATCAATAACCGACTATCGATATTTACCTTTGAATAGGTATTTGTTGTGAATTGTTTGAAATTGAATGCCACACTTATTTTTTTAAAAATAAGCGCTCACTATTCGGGTTAACCGGAAAAGGACCATGGGGTCGTATAACCCATTCCGAATATGTGATACGTCGTTATGAATTGCATTCGAAGAACGGTGTTGAAGACCGGATATTTTCGAAAACGAGAGGGTTTCTTGTTGATTGTCTCTGCACTGGCTGATCCCCGGTATAGAGATCTCCATAAGTGATGGGAAATCCGAACGTGATTAGAAATTATTCGGATTGCAAGGACTTCTTTGTAAGTGCCTTCGGTTCTGTTCGAGCCCGGAACAGACTTGTATGGATTGTATGTCTGACATTACAAGTTGAGATATAAAGCCGATTTCTTTCAAATATATTTCTGAGGTGGCGGAGAATTTATTCTTTTAGCTTAACACCCTTCTCTGAGACGTACGAGTTCAGAGGTTATATAGTTGAAGTTATCAGCGATATATTCCCAGTTTGGTAATGTGACATGCTGAGTGATGCTGAAATGATCATTGTGTTGATTATTTGTGATAGGATCATTTATTTGATCGTCTATCTTAGTGATCATTGTGTTGATCATTTGTTGACCCAAAGCATGGCTTTTGTATAAAGTATGTTTTTGTGGACGTGACTTCGTCGAGCCTCACATCCTGGAAATGGTCAAAACAGGAAAGAAGCAGCAAGGTTATGAGGGGTAGCACCCTTTAGGATATGTACATTTCCTTCTGGAAAAGGGTGGTATCATGGTATGGAGCCCAGATACTTACTCATGCTGAAAACACTTTATGATTGTGTGAATTGATTACGAGCGCTCGGTTGAAAAGGTCCCAAAGGACCGGGGGATGGCATATTCGGTCAGTTGTTACTCAGTTAGGGGTAACCCGGCCTTGTGTTGGTAGAGATCCGGTTTGGTTCTCGGGGATGTCCATCCAGAGGCATTCTCATGTGGCAATGGGAAGTTCCTTGGCCTGACCATTTGTTGGAAATCCAATTCCCAATACGAAACTTGTACGGTATTAGTTATAGAACCTGCTATTCACTTATGGTGGTCACCACTGTTTGGATAGTAGCTATAGTAGGCATACGATAATGGTCGTATGTTGGCTAAGATTTATATCTTTATTTTAGAAATGAATTTTCCTACACTATGCACTAGTAATAATATCAAATGTTATTTAAAATGCGTATCAAGCATCTTTGACTATCATAAGGAGAAATCTCCTCCGATTCTGCGTTTGCATGTGTGTGTGTGCGGGAGGCCTTATGGTAGTCTCATTTTTAAAAGCATTGCGAATTGATTTAAAAATATTCCTCTATTTTGATTTTAAAGTAAATAAACTGTTTTGAGTTCTCACACCAGTCACATGACTGACTCGGAGTTTATTGTTTTCCTTCCTAAACTCTGGGTGCCCACCAATTTCCACACGGGCAGTTAAGAGTTAGGTTTATCAGGATATTCTGGATATTCTGGAGTTGCTGGAGGCAAGCTGGATGGCATAACATATTAATAATATATAGTATTTCTTTTCCGCTGTTTATTGTTGTTGTTGTACACTCTGATGATTTGATGTAATGTAATATAATGTGATGTAATAACTGATATAGTTCTTTATTTAAAGATTATTCATTTATTATTATATGTTGTTCCGCTGCGAATTGTGAGATTCTGATATTGTTCCGTAATTGTTCTGTTCCGTTCTATTTTCCTTTCTTTTCTCTTCTTCTACCTCTTTCTTTTTCTTAAAACCCCTAAGGGTTCGTATTTTCGTTCATCTTGAGTTAATCAATGGAGATTAGTGTCTACTCAAGGAGTACGGATTTACGGGTCTTTACAGTTGGTATCAGAGCTGTTGGTTAAGCGACAACCATGGTTCTGTTGGGTATTACTCGTTAGAGATAGAGTCAGCAGTACTCTAGAATGAGTTTGAGTGTAATAATAGATATGAGCGCGTATTTGTTAGTGAATATAAAATTGATTTATATTATAAAATAATTTTTGCCCAAAACTATTTTTGTATAGAAAAGAAATGATTTTCTAGGGATTATTATAGTATATGGTTGTATGATTGTTAGAAGTGATACTATTGAATTATTATCATTAGTGTATGGAATTAAATAAAAATAGATTGAATTCGAGTAAATTAACTTAATAATTTATTCATTTGTGAAATGATTTCAAGTGGAATGAAATTTGAAATGCAAAGTTGAATTGAGCAATTAAGTAAATTCGAGATGAATTTAAATATCGAAATGAATTAATGAATGAAACTAATTCAATGTAGTAATGGGAATGTACTAATTGAATTAAATTAGTTAATCAATAGAATTCAATATTTAAAATTTAGAATTGAATTCGAATGAATTTGAGATTGTGAATTAAATTGAAATTTTGGATTGAATGAGAATGAATAAGTAACTTCAACAATGAAGTAAAAATATATAAGAAGCATATATTGAAAATTTTGTAATAAATTTGCAAAATGGTTTGAATGTTGGATTTGGATGCTACTACTAGCAGGTTATACAGGTTATACAGGTATATAAAGGAATTGAAATTTTGATTTCAAAGATAAAATTAAATTGCTCGACAAAAAGGTACGTATTTCAATTTCAGTATGAGATTTGATGACTTTCTTCTCTAGCCACTTGGCTTTTCTCTTTTCTTTTTGATTCTGAGGGGCCGTGGTGCCATTTTGTAGTCGTACCGATCGAGCCGCGCAAAGGAAACGCTGGCGAAATTTTTCAAAAATTTAGGGTGTTAGAAAAATTTTGAGAAAAATTTGAAAGTTTGAAATTTGAATTTGAATTTAAATTTGAATGGTTAGGAAAACAATGTTGTTTACAACCTATAATTGGAGTTGGAAAGATAGTTGAAATGATAATGAATCTCTAGTAAAAAGATTTAGGCTAGTAAGTTGATAAAACTATTTGGATTGTGAAAAATAATAGAAGGGATAGGGGCATTCTTCTTAACTTGTAATTTCGGGACGAAATTCTTTTAAGGGGGAAAGATTGTAACGACCCAGAATTTTAAATAATTTAATTTGAAAATATTTAATTAATTTTAAATATTTGAATGAGGGTTTAGATTGAATTTTCAATATAACTTTGAAATAGGCAATTAAACTATAGAATTTAATCTATTGAGAGTTGAATAAAAATTTGAATCTTCAATTTTAAAGCCGAGTAAAAATATTTCAAAGGCTTGTAAAATTCATATTGATAATATTGAAGATTTTAGAAGCTTCAGAATTGAAATTGAAAGTGAAACGTTCAGTTTTGAAATTTAATCGTTTGAATCGACATTCAAAAATAGCCGTCCGAGGCACAGTCTCGGAATTCGACGAAACCAGTTCCATTGGGTCCGTAATATTGAATTATTGTCGGATTTCAAATTTCGTATTTTTCGGAATTAATATGTGAGCACACGACACATAAACGCGTCGAAATTTTCAACGATTAAATTTAAATTTAAATTTAAATTTTAGTCAACCTCAACACGTCCTCCTTTTCTCACGCCAAAAATCAAGCAGAGAATCACGAAATTGATCGTGCAACCCATTCCTCCATCCCTCTTTATATAATCGCGCAACCACTTCTCAGTTCCAAAATCAAGAACACGAAAAAAATGGCCGAGGCCTTTCCTCCTCTCGTTCTTTCAATCAATGCCGAAGCCATTCCTTTACCCATTTCAATTCGAAAATCTCTCTTCACCCTCGTTTCCAATTCGAAACCGAAACATCAAAAAAAAAAAAAAAATGCCCGAAGCCCCAAACGAAATCGCGATTCACATAAAAGGGGGCGGCATCGACTCAGTGAGGCATCGCACGACTCGCGTGGGATGGAGGCATGTGCGCGATAGAAGTACGACAGCAAGCGGTGGAGTGGGGACAAGGCGCGGCGATCGAGGCTAGGGCGAGGCGATGAGGCGCTCGACAATTGGTGCGCACGCGATGAGAGGTTGAGGGCTTCGGCAAGTGGCGTTTGCGGCGAGAGCAGGAGGCTTGACGTTGATGGGGGCTCGGCGGCGCGCGGCACGAGGCGACGCGAGTAGGGCAGGCGATTGGGAATGGGTTCTTCAATTTGCAGAGAGGTAATTTTTAATATTTTTTTTTTCTTTCTCGATTTCTAAATTTATATGTATAAAATGTATATACAGATAAAATATTAGTTTAATTATTTATCAATTTATTAATTTATCAGTTTAGTTATTTTTAGTTGTTAAAAGATTTTAAGGGAAAATTAGTTAATAAATTGATTAGTTAATAAATTAGTTGATAAAGAGGAGATTTGTTTAAAAAAATCGAATTTGTTAGTTAAAATAAAATTTTAGTTAAATAAATTTAAATTAAAAAGGAAATTTAAATTTTTAGTTAAATATTTTATTAAAGAAAAATTTAGTTTGAAACGAAAGCATTAGTTTAAAATAACTTTTTGAGTTAATTAAATAAATTATAGAATAGAAATTAACTTGTTCAATTATTCTTTTACTAAAAAAAATAATTTATTAAAAAGGAAGATTTGTTAAAAATTAAAATAATTAGCTAATTAAATCTATTAAACGATAATTGGTGATTTGAATTTTTCGAATATAAATAAAATAGTTGGTTAATTTAAATATCAAATAAAAGATATGTTTAAAATTTAATTTATTTGTTAAAACCAAAATCTATTAGTTGATTTAATTTATGAAAAGGAAATTTAGTTCAAATTGGAAATCTCTAGTTAAAATTATTTTAAAAGAAGGAAATTAGTTTAAATAAATTTATTAAATGAGAAATTGGTTTAAATAAAACTATTGATTAATTAAACAATCAAGAATGAAAATTTATTATTCGATTTTTTCGAATATTAATAAATTGTGTATAATATTTATACAAGGTATAAATGAAGAAAACAAGTTGAATTGGGAGTGGATTGCAAACGGGAATAAAAGGTGAGAACTTCTCACTCAAAAGGAATTTTTGTTGTTTATTTAAATTTTAAATAGTTAAATTTAAAATTTGCTTGACTGTGTTGATTGAATGATTGAATGATAATTGTTATATATATATTGGATGTGAA
Organism: Allium cepa; assembly: GCA_030765085.1. NCBI lineage: Eukaryota > Viridiplantae > Streptophyta > Magnoliopsida > Asparagales > Amaryllidaceae > Allium > Allium cepa. The sequence goes on from CM060942.1 coordinate 456,736,234, forward strand.
TAGACCCTATACGCCGTTAGTAAGCGGAGGTTATTTAGTACACACATATACCGCGATATTCCACCTTGAAGTGGAATTGATATTATATTATATATATAGCAATATATATATATTGGCATATGTATATATTGCAGTTGATTGATTTCCCGCATTTTCTTTTAGCGGATGAGACCCTATGCGCCGTTAGTAAGCGGATATATATTTTATAAAATCCCATATACCGCGATATTCCGTCTTGAAACAGAATGGTATTGTGCTAATGTCTGTGGATGCAGGGAAACAGGTTAGAGGGATCCAACTGGATTACTCACAAATATTTATTGATTTTAAATATTGTGATGTTTGATTGTTTATCATATCGATATATGATATTGGAAAATCGTGATTGACTATTGATGTGTTGCATCATCGGATCCAAATTTTGAAATTTAAAAACAACGATTTTAATTTCTAAAGGGATTTTTGGAAATATACGTTTATTAAATATTTTTTGAATTGATCCATTATAAATAAATAAACGTTATAATTTTTAATGTTATAAAAAAAAAATATTTTTGAGAAATATAGTTAAAAATTGATTTTTGAAAATATGGGATTGATGATTTTATAAAATAATTTAAACTAAGATTTTTGAATCTATTATAAAAAGTTTAAATATAGGATTTATGAAATTTGATTATTTTATAAATCAAAGTGATGAAATTATAAAGGACTTTGAAGATGTTTCAAAAGAATAATATAAATTGTTTTATATTAAAAGATTTATAAATTGATATTTATAGATTAATTAGAATTATAAAACAAGCTTTTATAAGTGTTAGAAAGGATTGTGAATGAATTTCATAAATGAATGAAATTTATAGGATTATAACGATGAAGTTATAAATAGAATTTTTATAAACAGTAAGTTTATAAAAAAAAAAATTTGTAAAGGAAAATAAAATAAAATTTGTAAAGTTATTAGAAAGAATGGACTTTTGATAAATGAATAAATCTTATAAGTTATAAGATTTATAAAATTTATGAAGTTTAAAGGAAGGATTTTGTAAATAAATAAATTATAAGTATTTGACTTATAATATGAAATTTAGTATATCATTAAGATATAAATTGAGATAGGTTAATAAAGGGAATTAAAAAAAGGAAGTTGTTATAAAATAAATAGAAATAGAATTTATAAACATTGTTTTATAAATCCGCAAAGACTTATCTTAATAAGTAAATTGTTGAAATTTGTTAATGGAGTTATATTCATGTTTAGACAGTGAATAATTCCTTAAAATAAAGTGAATAGAAGTGATGAAATTTATTAACAAAGAATATTCACGTTTTTGAATAGTGAATATTATGTTAAAGAAATTATTTTGAATTTGATGTTTTAAATAAAATTAAAACGATCTAAAGATGTTTTAAAATATATTGAGATTCGAAATCATAGATTTCAACATTCATTGTTGAAATAGATGTTTTCGAGAAATAGAAGAAAATAGTAGATTATAACACTGTTGTTATAATAGATGATTTCCGAAAGGAAATGTTTTTGTATAGTATTGGGATTTACATATCTATTTTAATTTCGAATCCCTATACTAGTGATTTTGGGTTGTCGTAACGATGTTTTACGCAACATTCGTTTTGGCCCAAATAAATATGGTTAAGTGAATGATTTCCTTAAAGAATGAAATATATACTTAATTTCGATTAGAGTATATGGAATATTTTCCAAGGTTGAAAATAAATAAAATTTGTGAATTACTTATAAAATAAATAAGTATGGAAATTGTTTTTTCCAATGAGAAATGGAAAGTTTAGAGAATTTATCTTTTTGAAGATAAATTGAAAATGAATATTTGAAATCGTATATTCATAAATATTTTGGAAATATAAATTCAATATGGAATTTATAAATGGAATTGGGAAAATAGGTTTAAAAATAAATATTGATTTATTTTTGAAATATGGAAAGTTATATCTTCTAAAGATATTTTTGGAATTAAATAATTTGGAAAATTATTTGGATTCTGGTGATGTCGGCATATCTATTGATAGATCAATAACCGACTATCGATATTTACCTTTGAATAGGTATTTGTTGTGAATTGTTTGAAATTGAATGCCACACTTATTTTTTTAAAAATAAGCGCTCACTATTCGGGTTAACCGGGAAAGGACCATGGGGTCGTATAACCCATTCCGAATATGTGATACGTCGTTATGAATTGCATTCGAAGAACGGTGTTGAAGACCGGATATTTTCGAAAACGAGAGGGTTTCTTGTTGATTGTCTCTGCACTGGCTGATCCCCGGTATAGAGATCTCCATAAGTGATGGGAAATCCGAACGTGATTAGAAATTATTCGGATTGCAAGGACTTCTTTGTAAGTGCCTTCGGTTCTGTTCGAGCCCGGAACAGACTTGTATGGATTGTATGTCTGACATTACAAGTTGAGATATAAAGCCGATTTCTTTCAAATATATTTCTGAGGTGGCGGAGAATTTATTCTTTTAGCTTAACACCCTTCTCTGAGACGTACGAGTTCAGAGGTTATATAGTTGAAGTTATCAGCGATATATTCCCAGTTTGGTAATGTGACATGCTGAGTGATGCTGAAATGATCATTGTGTTGATTATTTGTGATAGGATCATTTATTTGATCGTCTATCTTAGTGATCATTGTGTTGATCATTTGTTGACCCAAAGCATGGCTTTTGTATAAAGTATGTTTTTGTGGACGTGACTTCGTCGAGCCTCACATCCTGGAAATGGTCAAAACAGGAAAGAAGCAGCAAGGTTATGAGGGGTAGCACCCTTTAGGATATGTACATTTCCTTCTGGAAAAGGGTGGTATCATGGTATGGAGCCCAGATACTTACTCATGCTGAAAACACTTTATGATTGTGTGAATTGATTACGAGCGCTCGGTTGAAAAGGTCCCAAAGGACCGGGGGATGGCATATTCGGTCAGTTGTTACTCAGTTAGGGGTAACCCGGCCTTGTGTTGGTAGAGATCCGGTTTGGTTCTCGGGGATGTCCATCCAGAGGCATTCTCATGTGGCAATGGGAAGTTCCTTGGCCTGACCATTTGTTGGAAATCCAATTCCCAATACGAAACTTGTACGGTATTAGTTATAGAACCTGCTATTCACTTATGGTGGTCACCACTGTTTGGATAGTAGCTATAGTAGGCATACGATAATGGTCGTATGTTGGCTAAGATTTATATCTTTATTTTAGAAATGAATTTTCCTACACTATGCACTAGTAATAATATCAAATGTTATTTAAAATGCGTATCAAGCATCTTTGACTATCATAAGGAGAAATCTCCTCCGATTCTGCGTTTGCATGTGTGTGTGTGCGGGAGGCCTTATGGTAGTCTCATTTTTAAAAGCATTGCGAATTGATTTAAAAATATTCCTCTATTTTGATTTTAAAGTAAATAAACTGTTTTGAGTTCTCACACCAGTCACATGACTGACTCGGAGTTTATTGTTTTCCTTCCTAAACTCTGGGTGCCCACCAATTTCCACACGGGCAGTTAAGAGTTAGGTTTATCAGGATATTCTGGATATTCTGGAGTTGCTGGAGGCAAGCTGGATGGCATAACATATTAATAATATATAGTATTTCTTTTCCGCTGTTTATTGTTGTTGTTGTACACTCTGATGATTTGATGTAATGTAATATAATGTGATGTAATAACTGATATAGTTCTTTATTTAAAGATTATTCATTTATTATTATATGTTGTTCCGCTGCGAATTGTGAGATTCTGATATTGTTCCGTAATTGTTCTGTTCCGTTCTATTTTCCTTTCTTTTCTCTTCTTCTACCTCTTTCTTTTTCTTAAAACCCCTAAGGGTTCGTATTTTCGTTCATCTTGAGTTAATCAATGGAGATTAGTGTCTACTCAAGGAGTACGGATTTACGGGTCTTTACATTTTTGGTGCCCAACAAATGACCCGAAGGTCCAACAAATGGCGTGAAGGTCCAACAAATGACCCGAAGGTCTAGTACTAGTATTGACCCGGAGGTCCAACAATAACCCGAAGGTCCAACAAAGTGGCTCGAAAGCACACAAAATCATCGAAATCATCAAACAACAAATATTTCAATTAACGAGTCCGGAACTAATCGAAATAGCAAACACACATGTCCCATACCACGAGTTTTACTAAATCGTTTAATTCTCTTCATCATTTTCTTGAAAGTGCAAAATTGTGTATTTTAAATAAATAACATTTTACGTTCTCAAACGAACAAGTCCGGAATTGAGCGAATCAGTAAAAGTGAGGGTTCACAGTCCTCAATTTTGCTGAAGTGTTTAAATCGCTTCCTCATTCTTTTGAAAGCGCAAACTGTAGAAATTTTGGAAAACAATTTTATTTTAAAACGATTTTTTTTAAAACACGTGATTAAAACAGCAACATCTGTAGCAAATTTGATAAGGAAATTGCACTTGTCAAAACACCGTAAAAACGGATCTCAAAATCAGCATTGTGGGATAACCACTTGAAAATTCACTTTAAAATTTGACGGTTACTGAAGTCAAAGCGACAGTAATTTTTATACGTCAAAATCTCATCAAAATAATTCGCATCAAAATATAATACCAATGATTTTTCATTCATTAAAATGTCAACAAAACACCGTGTTTCAAAAATTTAGCACCGGTGTAAAAATCCCATTATAAAAATAATGGCAACAAAATACGTTTAAAACCAAACACCGGTTCAACGTAAAATTAATGCAGTAACGTGCAACTCAAATTTGCACGTATACTACAAAATGAACAAAGAAATCACTCGAATATATCTTCAATGAAGATAAATTTAAAACAGTAAAAATCTCAACAAAATCACATAACAACAATCGCTTCGGATACTCAAATCGGATACAAAATTTTCAAAGAAAACAAAAATAAACACATCTATGTAAAAACATAATGAATTTAATTTCATTTTCATATTTTGATTTTTAAACCAAAAAGGTTATCAGCTGTACTCAGCGAAGACAGTCTCACTGTTTCCGCTGCGCACTCCGATAAACAGAACAAAAATTACTCAATCATCAAAACACAATTTCATTTTTATTTTTAAATAAAGATATTTAAAAATTTCATCATAATTTCAAAACTTTGGTTTTGACTCAAGGCACAAATAAAACATTAACAAATAGTTGTAACACATGTTCCATCTAAGTTATGTTTAATATTATCTCCATAAACCCCTCGCTCTGATAGCAACTGTGACGCCCCACCTCTATGCTCACAATAACAAAGAGTATTAAAAGAAAATACTGTCTGTTATTACGAAGAATAAGGCTGGATAGGAGTGGCCATCCGTAGTTAAGCCTTACACTAGTATTGATTATCTCGATAGGAGTGGTATATATTCTTATTTTCATCTCTTTGTTTATTTACTCCCATCGACATATTCATTTCTAGTATAAAACGAACTACGATAGTTCATAATAGTTTAGGACAATATTTATAATAATAACACAGATAAGCTCAACATAGAACACTGTTAATATCAAATCTCATATATATATATATATATATATATATATATATATATATATATATATATATATATATAACCGAAGTCAGTTACAATGCATGTGATACAATACACATGATACAACTACAACTGCGACAATGGAAGTTACATATACAAGTACATTATCGTGAATAATATACATGAATACATATCATCCTAGAAAATACACTGACTACTCCAAAAGATATGGAGAGACTTCATAGCTTAAGCAGCAACCCAAAGCACGATATCTACAACCTGAAAACTCGGTCTGACCTGAGTATTAAATTCAAAAGAAAATAATACACGGGTCAGTCTAATTCAAATTCAGTTATTAATGCACGGAAGCGATAATAATTAAATAATCAAATAGACGACGATCAAAATAAATCTTACCTATCCAATCCTTTAATAAGGAAATCGAATAACGGTAAATATAACACGTAACAGTGTTAAAGAACAAATCAGCAATTTTAAATTATCAACAAAGATAAATAAAAGGATTATCAATGAAGATAATTTAGAAAATAAAAGAATTGCCTAAACGACAATTAACAACAAAATCTAATTATTAAATAAATAATTAGAAACTCATAATCTAATTGTCAAATAGATAATCAGACAACAACATAATGATCAAATCAAACCAAATCAAAATAGAATTTCAAAATATTGAATTGGAAGCACAAAACAATTCAAACAATCAGAATATCACTTAAAAAGTCAATACCGTTTTGGCTGCAATACACTCTTGCGTGCACTGCCTCGCCACTACAGTGATGAATTACACAAAAGCCCAATGAATCAAAATGCAAAAGAGATATCTATAAAATCAATACTGTGTGGCTGCAGTACACGCTCGTGTGCACTGCCTCGCCACTACAGTGATTAAATACACAAAAGCTCAATTAATCAAAAGCAAATGGCACCATCTCGAGATCAAGTTCAAGTTAAGCAACTCAGACCCAACTGGTCAGTGCCATCCAAAACATAAATGCACACGCAAGGCTACTGCATAGTGCTGCAGTAATATCAATGCAACAGTTATAACAAAGACAGGTGTATCAAGCAGATAGCAAATTGACATGCACAAGGTGTACATGTGAAACAGACAAATGCCATCAAGTGATATAAGTACTCGAGCTCAAGACAGCACAATCCAAAAATGTAACTGCAATTACATGGGGAGTGACAATATATAAGGAACCAGAGTGCCACTACAAAGAGCAACATCAATGATCAACCACACTTCAAGAAGTGGCACCTTGAGCATCAGACCAAACGGTGCACAATGGACATGGGTCTGAAACTCCAAGACGAGCAAAACTCAAACCAAAGGCAACTGGTTGTAAATGAAATGCATGAAGGTCACCGTGGAGCATGCTAACAGCTCAAATTCTTCAGAATCAAACATATGCACCAGCAAACTCAACACAACATCAAAGTCCTCAAATTCAACATGACAGCAAATAATAGTGCACAAGGGAAAAATTGCAACAAATAAAACTGCAGATACCAAAGTGAAGCAAGAAAACTTCAAGTAGTTGATAATGCACATGAATTGAGTAACTCAAGTACACAAATGGAGATGCAAAATAAACTGCGTCAGAGGAATAATATGAACAATGCATGCTACATGAAGACCAGACAACATGGGCTCATGTGGGACTGCACATACAAACAGGTGCAACTATAATGACAAAAAGTTTACACGACAGTAAAGTATGAATGCCAAGACATCAGAGGCGACTTCAACATAGCAATGACAACAATGCAGGCCGGACTACAGTGATGCAATATACAAAAGGTCAATGACATACATATATATACTATCAATATGAAGACTGCAATTAAACAAGACTCTAATGTTTAACTTCAAGATCACATATACATAAGACCAGTGACCAATATAATCATCTGACAGATGTCAGGATATACACAGTGCAATCAGAATTCGAGTCAAAGCCAAAGTCAACAGTTAATGGCCGCAGTCGAGCACAAAACGAAATCAACATCATCATCAAAGAATTCAATGCCAAGGAAAGTCAGAGTCTTGGAAATCAAGAAATTAGCAATTTCACAAAATCCAGTTTCACCAAATCAAAGAATTAGCAAATTCACAAATTCAAAGAGACCGAAGTCTAACATAAATTCAGAGCCGAGGAAAACACAAAATTGCAAGTTCAACATCACTAAAATTCGAACTAGATGTGAGTGAAAATAAAAATCACTCACCATGATCTGAAGCAAATTGAAGGAGCTGTGCACAAAGAGATCATCGGTCGATAGAACAAGGGACGAAATCATCGTTCGGTCGAGCAGTTGAAGTCGGCAGCCTCAATTTATTAGAAACCCTATATTTTGTAAAGAGGGATGAACGCAAAAAAAAAAGCAAGCCGCCATTTTTCTTTCGTTCGTTGATTAGGGTTGCAATGATAAGAATGAAGGAACCAGTTATTCACCTTAATACAGCCCAGCTCCAAGAATAAAACACGTGGGCCAAATTTCAATTTAAAGCCCACTTAACTCCTTAACAAATTTTTAAAAGAATTTCAACCCAATAAAATTCTCCATTGCAATTAGCTAACACCATTAATCGTTTAATGACGATAATTATTTAATGCGAAATCCCGAGTTGTTACAAGTTCTGTGCCGAAAATGGTATAATTCATGAAACATCAGCTCCATATTCACCATAACAGAATAGTGTAGCCGAAAGGAAGAACAGAACATTAAAAGACATGATTAACGCCATGTTTTAACCTCTGGTCTATTGACGAACTTGTTGGGGGAATCCTTAAATATGTCTAATCACATATTAAACAAAGTCTCCCACAATAAAACAGGAACAATTCCATATGAGTTATGAAAAGGACACAAACCAAGTTTTAAATACCTCAAAGTGTGGGGGTGCTTGGCAAAAGTTCCAATTCCGCCTCCCAAGAAAGTAAAACTTGGACCAAAAACAGTATATTGTTAGTATTTAGGGCCAGCCCAAAATAGTAGTGCCTATAGATTTTTGGTATTCAAGTCTGATATAGCTGATATTCATGTAAATACAATCATGGAATCTAGAGACGCCATATTCTTTGAAGACGTGTTTCCACACAGAAGAAATGAAGGAAATAATGTCCCTAAAAGGACATGTGAAGAATCAAGCAATTCACATGAAGATGTGACTCATCATGAGATTGGGGAAGTTGAACCATGAAGAAGCGTAAGGGCTAGGACTTCCAAGACATTTGGTTTTGATTTTTTCACATATATGTTAGAACACGAACCTCAAACATATAAGGAAGAAATGTCATCTTCTGACTCTTCATGTTGGAAAGAAGCTATTTAAAGTGAAATTGATTCAATTCTAAGTAATAAAACTTGGGAAATTATTGATATTCCACCTGGAATAAAACCTATTGGCTGTAAATGGATTTTCAAGATGAGAATGAAAGCAGATGGCTCTATGGACAAGTATAAAGCCAGATTAGTAGCCAAAGGATATCATCAAAAAGAAGGATTAGACTTCTTTGATACATATTCGCCGGTAACACGAATAACCTCTATAAGAATGATAATAGCAATTGCATCGATCTATAATCTAGAAATTCATCAAATGGATGTAAAGACAACATTCTTATATGGAGATCTCTATGAGGAGATCTACATGGAGCAGCCTGAAGGTTTTGTTTCCAAAGGAAATGGAAACAAAATCTGGAGATTTGTAAAATCATTATAAGGACTTGTAACGGCCCTGACTCGACCTTCGAAAATCAGCATCGAATACGACACTCGTATCCAAATGCCGCAGATCCAAACGTCGAATCTGGTTCGCTGGACCTTATAACACATTAAGTACAACACAGCGGAAGAAATCAAATAATATATTTGTTATACAATATTTGATACAATATCCAGATACAATGATGATACAATAGAATGATAAAATAGATATCAAAACTATCAGAGATACAAGAAATAGCAGCGGAAAGATAAACTCCAAAACTCCATCTTCAATCCAAAGCTAGCTCGAACCATCATCAAGTTTCACAAAGCTAAGCAAGGCCAGCTGTGAATGCTGAAGCATAGCAAATGCGATCCACAAATCCAAAAGGGCTTCGAAGGCTATCGAATCAATTCCTACTATAGGATTATCTGAAAAAACCAACTCTAGACCGCCCGTGTGGAAAATTGTGGGTACCCAGAGTTTAGGAAAGGAACAATAAACTCCAGGTCATTTATGGGACTGGTATGAGCAAACAAAAAACAGTTTTATCTTTTAAAACAACAATAAAAGCTTTTAAAGTTCAAATCCGCAATGCTTTTTGGAAAATGAAACTACCATAAGGCCTTCCGCCATACACGCCATGCAAGCTTTTTTTAATTTAAATCCTTAATCAGTGTATTATATTTATACAACTTTTAAAATCCATTAAATTCAAATAGGTTTATATTATTTTCTATTTATATTTCCTTTTATAACTATTTATACAACCATAAGAAAATGATGCTTATCTATCTAACATGTTTTTATTTATATATTGACATTTAAATATATTTAATCCAATTTATGTTTAGATCCTTAGTTAGTTTTATATTTAAAATTTTATTTTCTTATATATATTAACTATGTTTATTTATGTTTTGTACATGTAAAAATTTCAAAACTATATTTATTTTCAATATGTTTATAATTGAATCCTAATCCAAAATACAAATTTATAAACACATACTTCTAATTTATTCCGAAATCTTCATATTTATTCCAAAATAAATCCAATTTGTTTTAAATATATTCATTTTAGCATTTTCAAATCAATAATATTTATTGTCAATATATTTATTAAATTTCAAAATCTAATTTCCCAATTATAATTCATTTGTATAACCAAATGAACATATATCTTATTAAATTTTGATGAATTCAATTCTATTTTTATATTTCAAATGCCAATAAATCCTAAATAAACTCATAATTAAATTTGATTACCAATTTTTTCCAAAATTTAATCTTAAATATTAAATCAATTATCAAATTATTTTTAGCTAAAATCTAGGAATTTTACAGGACTAAAATAAGCTCCAAAACAATGGCACGCAAAATTTGATAGTGTCATGATGTGAAATGGTTTTCGTATAAATGAATGCGATAAGTGTATTTATTACAAACAAATTGGACAATCATATGTGATGATTTGTTTATATGTTGACGATATATTAATATTTGGTCCAAATACTCAGGTAATAGAGACCATAAAGAAGATGTTAATTAGCAATTTCGATATGAAAGACTTAGGGGTTGCAGATGTTATTTTGGAAATCAAAATAATAAAAACACCTAATGGAATTGAATTATCTCAGTTACACTATGTAGACAAAGTGATTGAAAAGTTTCAAAATTTTGGAATTAAAGGAGTAAGAACACCTTTTAATCCACCAGAAGTACTGCATAAAAACACTAATGAGAATGTAATGATATTGGAATACTCTCGTGTAATAGGATGTCTCATGTATCTCATGAATTGCACAAGACCAGATATAGCTTATGTAGTAAGTAGACCGAGCAGATATACAAGAAATCCAGGAAAATAACACTGGAAAGCAATAATAGGAGTGCTTGGATATTTAAAAATACCACAAATTATTCCTTACATTATGGAAAATATCCTGCCGTCTTAGAAGGATATAGTGATGCAAACTGAATTGTTGATTCGGAGGAATCAAAATCAACAAGTGGTTATGTATTTATCTTAGCAGGGGCAGTAGTGTCATGGAAATCTACTAAACAAACATGCATAGCTCGATCCACTATGGAATCAGAGTTCATCGCTTTAGATAAAGCAGGCGAAGAAGTAGAATGGCTTCGTAAATTTTTTAGAAGATATTCCATTTTGGCCTAAACCTGTACCGGTCATATGAATACACTGTGATAACCAAGCTGCGCTAAGTAGAGCGCACAACTTTATGTATAATGGAAAGTCACAACACATTCGACGACGCCATAACACAGTTAGGCAGTTACTCTCAAATGGGACTATTTCCGTAGATTATGTGAGAACAAATGATAACCTAGCGGATCCATTTACTAAAGGTTTATCAAGAGAGAAAATTGACTGCGCATTGAAGGGGATAGGTTTAAAAGCCTAAACCACTAAGAGTTATCTTATATGGAAACCTATTCTAGCGAATGGGGATCCCATGGACTAGGATCAATAGGCAAACCAGTTCTGAGTAACTCAAGACGTAATGCATTTGCTTGGACATAGTCCAACTCCATTCCTATGGTGCATAATATAAATGCCTGCCTACAAAAGCATTTAAAGGTTAAAACTATGTTTTTAATGATGACCATATCTTGAATATAACAAATGCGGTATATTTAGGATACTCTTAACGGTTGCGATCACCTATGTTAGTGTGAACTGAGTCAGCTCTATGGGAATATTGAAGGCTTTTATTCTCTAAAAACACCCAAAGAATCAAAAATTGTTCAGGACCAAAATTAACACAACCAAGAGATTGGATGAGAAGGGAATCAATGCTTCGTAAATCTTATTGTTTGGATATACAATAATGGCCGACGGTTCAAGATGAAATAATTCACCGATTAGCCAAGTAGATCCAATAAGTTTTAACAAGGGAAAGTTCAAAGTGAAATATCTACTTATCCACGATAAAGCATTATTCCATATGAACTCTGTGATATTTCGCTTTGTCTGGGGGATATGTATATTATCATTCATGTGGGGGATTGTTGAAATTCCTAATGAATGAAAATATACATAAGTCCCACGTCGCCAAAAATTAGTAAGCTATACTAGTGTATATATGGCTTTGCAATGAAGGGGTTGGGGCCTAGGGGAACCCAAATGTATGCTTTGTTGTGAGGAGGGAGATCATGCATCACCACCACACACGCGCGCGCCGCCGCCGTCCGTCCGACCGAACCGGGCCGGGCCGGGCTTGGCTTTGGGTTTGGATTTGGATCTAATATGATCATATTTTTAGTGCAAAACTTGGGGGGGTTTTCCGACAGTTGTAGGCTAAACGAACAGGTGTGGATCTATTAGGAAGCGGACGCGAAATGACTGAAGAGGCGCGACCCATAGGCGGACAGAAGCGGGTGTGACCTGTTAGACGCAAGCGGGTGCGGCCCGAGTGAAGAGGCACGACCAAACATAAACAGGCGCGACATAAGCATATATAAGTAGCTGGCGGGTGCGACCTATTAACGAACAGTAGCGATTAAAGGCAACGGGTGAGACCCATCAAGCGGACGCGACTGTTTGAAGGGATGCAGACGAAACTTTAAATAGGAGAGAATACTGATCGCATTCTCAATCCAATCCGATTCTTTTTTTCCTCCGCTTCCTTCCTCTACTATTCAATACATATCATAGAGTTGACATACTCAATACAATTTCGTGTAGACTACGTCTGTTGTATCTTAGGAGACTTTAAAAAAAGTCTTAAGGAAATTGTTACGACAAGCCTCAAATGAAATTTTCTTCTTCAAACCGGTTAGGTGTATAAATTGATATATATATATATATATATATTTTTGTTGTGCTATTTCTTTAAATAGTATTACGTTTGATCTATCGCTATAGTTATTATTACTACAGTTATTAGTTTGTTGTTGTAATTTAATTATGACATACCTTGTAACGACCCGAAAATTTTCGATCCCGAAAATACCAGATAGTTAGAGAAAAGAAGAAAGAGATAGAAGAAGAATAGAAAAGAAACACACAAACTCACATTCGCGGCGGATAAAATATAATATCAATAATTGTCATACCAAAGAAAACTGTATTTATCGATTTACATCGATATATCAGATTTACAATAATTTTATACAACAACGGATAAATACAATTTAAACATGTCTCAGATATATATATAATATCAAAGTGGAAACTCTCCTTACGTCCCTGCCATCCAGCTCGCCTCCTAAGCTCCAGAACGTCCTTACCTGAAAATCTATAATACTCGGTCTGACCCGAGCATTACATCAAAGTAACACCCAGGTCAGGCTGGAAACCAGCGTGAGTAAACCCATCTAACATGTAATACAAAAGTATACAACTCATATAAACCCGAGGTAACTTATAACAATTTACAACTTCACAAGCTGTTATACACATCACTTATTTTACTCATCAAATTCTAAGTATCAAAACTTAGATTAAATGATTAAATTTACATAAATCATTTCATTTAGCATATTGATTTGACATAGCAATTATAATGAATCGAGTGGTTTCGGGTATTTAGTAATACCCGACTCCGGTCTCTTCGAATTCAATACTATCCTAAGACAAGCTGTTTAAGCTTTAAACATTTACATGTATACCCATAATAACAGGTTCACATAGCAATTCTATTTTCTGATAGATAATCCATATCTAACACCCTAGCATCACAATCACATGCTAAGTACAACAACAATCCAAATATCCAATAACATTCAGTCATTCATGATCTAGACTTTAATCACACGATCTTTAATTAATTTAAAATAAATCAAATTAATTTCGTCCATTACTATAAATCCTACGTATTTAATCCTCAATTAATTACAACAAGTTAATTAATTATTCTCCAATTACCTTTATTAATTAATCACCCTCGATTAATTATTCTTTAATTACATTAAGTAATTAACTTTTAATTAATTACACAAATTAACTATCTTCAAATAATTTCATTCATTATTCAATCCTGATCAATCACATTAGTGCTTAACTTCCCTTAATTATTTATATTCATTAAATAAACTCCTTGATTTAATTACATAAACTAATCCTCAGATTACACTAAGTAATCATTACTTAATTTCTTTCATCAAAAGTAACTATCCTTAAATTAGTTACATCCAGTAATTATCCACTAATTACCTCAATAAGTAATTACACATCATTAATTACCTTAAGTAATTATACTTATCCAATCATCAAGTGATCACCTTTAATCAATTATACTTAATTAACTGACTAAAAATTTCCACATAAACTCAATTAGTTACACTGAATACTTAATTACTTTAACTACTTCATTAAGTAACTACACTTAACAATCCTCTTACATTTAAGTAATTTACTTCTTAATTTCTTACTACTTAACTATTCCTTGATTAATTAACCTTGACCAATCAATCCTCAATTAAATAATCAATTACACTTAATTAATTACTCAATTCAATTATACCTTAATCACTTATATTGATTAATTATCTTTAATTTATTGCGCTCATTAATTCTTGATTACTTTACTTAAGTAATTTACCTTTAGTTACTTTTACCAAGTAATTATCTCATTGGTTAATAACCCTTAATTAATTAAGCTTTTATTATCAATTGATTATCCAAAAATGATTAATTGAATGGATTTTTAAACCTGAACAAGTTAATTCTTTAATTACTCAATCCTTAATTATTTCCATTAAGCCACACACTTTTTATTTCTTTAACCATTTTACGTCAGCATACTTAATCATTACCTAATTACAAACCATTAATCTTCCTTTTGGATAACCCATTATCTTTTAATACATAATTATCATTTAGAAACTTATTAAATAAATCTCGGAATTAAGTTGTTCATTTATTTAGAGATTAACTTAAAAACTTTAAGATTTGTTAATAATTAAAACACTATTCCTATCAAAATTAACTACCTAACACTATTTAAATTTAACCTAAATAAATTTAGGCCTTAAATAGAAATAAAAAAAAACATATAATTAAGTCCTAAACTTATTTAAGCTAAATAGATATCTTAGCTAAATAGACATAATCTAGGCCTTGAAATATTGATTAGAAACTTTCTTATAAACTACAATGTTATGGAAACCTCAGGCGTTACGTACGAGCTGAGTCGAACGAGACTTACCTCCCCAAATAAACTAAATTTTCAAGGCCCAGACGAAAGCAAATCCCGCCCCATTTCCCCTTTTTCTTTTCGGCCCAAATTCTCTACCTTACTTCCCTTTTTCCTTTCTTACTTCTCCCCTTGTTCCATTACCACCCTGCTACAATAACCAGATACACGAACAAGCCGTGCATGTGCACACTTCATCGGAGTCGCACCGACCATCGACGACCCCACCTTCCAGTCACTCTCGACGTTCTCAAACCCCCAGTCCATGCTGATTTCACAGTAACACTCGATACAAAAATCAAGTTGAACCACCCTCATCAGCCAACGAAACCTCTCCCTTATTTCACCTCGTACCCCCATTCGCGGCCACTAGACCCAACACCACCCTGCCTGGAGCTTCGATTAACAGTCGTCTTCCTGATCCCCCGGTACCTCAACCCTCTTGTGCCATCATGGCGTCGAAAATTCAGAGAAATAACCCGATCCCAGAAACCGACCCAAACCCTATTTTGGTTTTTCCAAGAAGTTCCGATCATCAGAAAAATCATGAACAATTTTTGCCGAGATCACAAGACTCTAAACTTGCTCCATCTAAAATCTTGCTAACCCTAATCTCCCCAATCATCCGAGAATGACATAATCTCAAATCAGGGTCAACTGATAATTCCCTTTGATTTACAAGTCTAAAAATCATGATTTTTTTACAATTCCTAGATTTTGATGACAAATCAAATTATATTCCCAAAACAATAATTATAGGGTCGAAATTTTGATATGTATGAAAATCCTACTGAAATTTCAAATTTCTAGATAACTGTTTGTTATTTATACTCAAATTTTTTTTTAAAATTATTCTTAAGTTATTACAAACATACTTCCTTTAAAGATCATAACTTGAAACTAAGTATATGAAGAGAATTTGTTTTTTATGGGTTTTAAGCTCAAATCTGCAGTTAACAGAGGCTTATCTGTATACTTATATAAACATGTAAGCACAAATCCTAATCAACATAAGAATTTATCCAAATAAGCCTTATTAACACAATACTACACGAGATTGTGCATCAGAGCTAGCATTTAAAAGATGTGGATTTACTCACCTGTTAAAGCAGAGGACAAAAACTGTATTTTTCCAGGTTCTAAAATTTTCTCAGAATTCTTCTCTGCATGTTGAATATGATCTTGCAGCTGTTGATTACTGAGTTGCTGATGAATAAAATTTTGTTGATAAATTTTCTGTTGCTATAGAATCTGAATTGCATGGTTATAAATCCCCTTTCCTCTGATTTCTTGATTCCAGATTATCATCTTTTCTTTGTTTTCAGATTTTTCTTTTTTTTCTTACTTTTAAATCTTTTGTTTTGTATTATGTTTGAGTTGGAAAAAAAATGAAGAAAAGATTTTTCAGCTGAAGAATAAAACTCTTCTTTTATCATTTTTTTTAGATTTTAAATTAAAGAAAATTGACATTTGTCCCATTAATGTTTTAGTCATCTTACACCTAAGCAATTTGATTTACACATGCTTTTAACATACATTAAAATGTTTACATGTGTTTTAATGTTTATTATTGAATTACAAGTGTTATCTTTCTTATCTATGATTTTATTTAAGTTATGTATAAGTAAATATGTAATATTCACAAGGTTATATAAAAAAAATGTTTCTATCTTATATAAGTAAGCTTTTAGATTTTAATAAATATACAAAAGTGAATTCAAGTAAACATTTATTTATAAATAACTCATATCTTGATCGAATTAAATGCATCATGTGTTTATATATTTGGGAAATTTTATTTTAACTCTATATATATATATATGTATGTATTTTTTTAAAATATATGTATGTAGTAAGCAACACAAAATTAAATTTGAAATCAATAAATTTTATTTAAAATCTATGTCTATATATACACAACATAATTACAAATATAAATATTTATCTGATCAAATTCTTTTGTTTAATCTAAAATTCAGTAATTTTATTAATTAATCCAATTATTTTATTAATTACAAAGCCCGGAAATCCGGGTTATCACATTCCTCCCCCCTTAGAATCTTTTCGTCCTCGAAAAGGAATGAAGCTAGAATTTATTAAATATTTTAAAACCAGTTAAAATATATTTTTTATCATTTTAAAACACTTTTAAAATCTATATATATATATATAGTATTTCCAAACTAGTTTTATAATAATATAACTTTATAACTCGATGTTTCAACCAGTCCATCTTTGTTCTCATGGAAATTCGGTCACACGTTGATCAGGCGTAGGACTGAAAATCTATAATTACTTAGCAGACCCGTTTTCAACATCCAGCGAAAATACTTTGAATTTTTTTTTTATAGAAAACAGTTTTTGAAAATAGAGGATATATCTTTCGTGACAATGCTCCGGAAATCATCATCCCCATCCATGGTCACAGTTACATCCAGGGTTACGTTGTCGTCGCAGCAGAAGTCCATGTAACTGCAGGCTCTCGGCGGCCACTCGATTACGCCATGGATCCCATACACCAGGTCGCAGTTACATCCAGGGTTACGTTGTCGTCGCAGCAAAAGTCCATGTAAGTGCAGGCTCTCAGCGGCCTCTGATTTTCGCTGTTAAAATGAAACTTCTCCACTCCTACATAGGTCGTAGTCTACTGATATAAAATCAAACGCAGACTGTTGGCTCTCAGCGGCACACACGACTTTCGCTATGTTATACCATAGATCGCAGTTACATCCTGGGTTACGTTGCCGTCGCAGTAAAAGTCCATGTAAGTGTTGGCTTTCAGCGGCACACACGACTTTCGCTGTGGTATACTCTACTCATAATCCTCAGGAACTAGTTTTGTCCGGACTCCTCACAGGATCAACTTTAGAACCCCCCCGGGGCTCAAGGCAGCACCACCCGGTGGTACTCCTGAGAAGTTCACTTCAAGGGAGCACTTTTTTCCCCAGAGCCATCATCAAAACATTTTATACTATACATATATAGTATCTTAAAACCATATACCTAGTATGATTCATACAAAGCTCCTTTACACAAAATCGATTATCCCAAAATCGATAATTCTCAAACTAGGCTTTCCAAATTCAATATTGATTCTACCCAAAAATCAAAAGCCTTTCCAAAACCAAAGGTTCCCAAAACCTTTACCAAAATCCTCATAAGATCCTTTATATATATACAAATATATATAATTTTTAAAACTTCGGATCATTTCAAACTTGTATAAAATTCTTTTATACTTCAAACACTTTCAAAACAAATCCTTTCTCTTTTGGCAAAAGATTCATCAAGGGAAGTTTTATCTTATAAAACAAAGATATATTCTTTGTTTACTCAAAATCAGATATTCAAATTTGATTACTCCTTACAAAACCACTTACCATATCACTTACTTCCATAAACAAAATTTCAACTATAGAAATATCCGATTTCTATTTTATTTCCACATGTATTTCACAAAATATATTTTCACTTCAAAAACCATTTCAAATTTATTATCCACAATCTTCAATATCAATTTCATTCCAATCTGTACGATGTACACAAATCATCCATACGCCATACCAATCTGATCGCTCACTCTATCACACAATTTCATTTCCGAACTAGTATCGTCCACCCGACTTCCTAGTACGGACACAGATCTGGTTTCTTGATCTGAAACCGTCATTCTCTTTGCATAGTCATATCTATGATAGAGAATATCCAGAACTAATCATCAATCCATTTCCAGGTTCGCCGTCGAAAATCGAGTGAAAAATCCCAACTCGGATTGATATAACTATCTCAAAATTCTGTGCTGAATCTGGATCAAATCACTATGCGAATAAAATAACATACGTACAGCCTACGTATTTACCTTTATTGGTTATTAGCCAAATCAATTCCATTTCTATTCCCATTCACTTAAATTTTCATTCACTTACTCTCAATTGCTTAAATCCATTCGGATTATCACCTCTATTCTTATCTCCATTGGGTATTTAACCAATAGCAGTTTGAACTCTGTCCAGTTCAAATTTAGAAAATAGCTTGAAAAGTTAAAAATAGATAAGTAATTGGAAAATAATTACTAGTTTACAAAATAGCTGTAAAATAGTTTAGTAATTGAAAAATAATTAGAAAATAGTTAAATAGTCATAGAAATTTTAAATAATTGCAAAATAATAGTAAGATAGTAATTCGTTTTGTAAAATAGTTGAAATATAGTGACTAGTTTATAAAACAGTTGGAAAATTGTTAAACAGTTTCAAAAATAATTGTAAAACAAGTATAAGATAGTTTGGCTTTTAAAAGATGGTTATATATATAATGAATAGCTCGGAAAAATAGGTTTATATTAAAACAATTTATATTAAAAACAGTCCAGAGTCAAAACTGTTCAATTCCCAATCAATTCAATTTAAATTCCACTTTCATTTAAATTGACTTAACTCCAATTGAAATAACTTCGATTTCTATTGAAATTGATTCAATCCCAATTCAAGTTGAATTAATCTAAGTTTCCTTTCAAATATAACTTTATTCAACCTTGATCTCAAATTTTACTAATTCAAATAAATTTCTATTGAATTAGTTCCAGTTTTAATTCATTTCAACTTCAGTTTGAACTAATCTCAATTTCAAACTCCATTTCCAAATCAAGTTGAATTATTCTTGATTTCTTCTCAAATTCAATTCAATTTCCATTTGAATTTAAAACTTATTCAACTTTAATTACAATTCCAAATTATTCAAATCAATTCGGACTAATTTCAAGTTGAACCCACTTCAATTCCAAATCGTTTCAAATTAATCCAATTCAAATTTTCCATTTGAATCTTATACTCATACATCTTCAATCACAATTTTAATCACTTCAAATCAAGTTCAATTTGAACTAATTTCAAATTTCAATTTAAACCATCTCTCATTCATTTAAACAATTCCAATTCACAACTTAAAGATTTTAACAACAATAGGATGATATTATTTAATTTGTTTTAAAACATCCATTCATTTTAAATTTCTAGATCTCAAACCCAATTTGAGATCACTCAAATTCCCTAATTTAAATCAACCATTTAGCTTTCCAAGTTAAATCCCAATTTCATCCTGAAATTCCTAAATCAGGTTGATCATTCAAATTTATTTAACTTCACATTAATAATCTTTCCTCTTATAAGTTCAAAAACTTATCACTTTTGGGTATCATATCTCATTCCTAATTTAAAACTCAACACTTAGAGTTTATCTCAAACCATCTTTGATATTTAAGTATATCCACACATATACATATTTACTTCTTGGCTCACCAAGCCAAATTTTAAAATTTAAACCACCTTTGGTTTCAATTCAAAACAAATTCTCCTTAAAATTTTCAAACATTTCTTACTTAAAATAAGATCATATTCAAAGTAGTTTGAATAATATCATTTCATTTAATTATTTTGAAACCAATTCAAATTCATCTTATTCTGAAATACTTCTCCGATTCAAGATTTCAATTTTAGTTTGAATCCATTTCAACTTGTCTTTAATTTAATTTTCAATTTGGTTGAAATTCTATTACCACTTAATTCTTTCTATTACTTTTAATTTAATTAATACTACAACCAATTTCCTTTATATAATAGATAATTTATTTCTTATATAAGATTCATTTACTTTTGAAATCATTTAAAAACCTTTATATAAGAAAATAACAAGTACGCTCTCTCATATTTATATACTCTACTCATCCAAGGGTACCACTTACCCTATCCTTAATGAGTAATCGCACCAGAGCCAAGGTTCTCGCTTAACCTTCAGCTCTGATACCAAATGTAACAACCTGAAAATTTTCGATCCCGAAAATTCCAGATAATTAGAGAAAAGAAGAAAATGATAGAAGAAAAACAGAAAAGAAACACACAAAGTCACATTCGCAGCGGATAAAATATAATATCAATAATTGTCATACCAAAGAAAGCTGTATCTATTAATTTACATCGATATATCAGAGTTACAATAATTTTATACAACAACGGATAAATACAATTTAAAAATGTCTCAGATATATATAATATCATAGTGGAAACTCTCCTTACGTCCCTGCCATCTAGCTCGCCTCCTGAGCTCTAGAACGTCCTTACCTGAAAATCTGTAATACTCGGTCTGACCCGAGCATTACATCAAAGTAACACCCGGGTCAGGCTAGAAACCAGCGTGAGTAAACCCATCTAACATGTAATACAAAAGTATACAACTCATATAAACCCGGGGTAACTTATAACAATTTACAACTTCACAAGCTGTTATACACATCACTTATTTTACTCATCAAATTCTAAGTATCAAAACTTAGATTAAATGATTAAATTTACTTAAATCATTTCATTTAGCATATTGATTTCACATAGCAATTATAATGAATCGAAGTGGTTTCAGGTATTTACTAATACCCGACTCCGGTCTCTTCGAATTCAATACTATCCTAAGACAAGCTGTTTAAGCTTTAAACATTTACATGTATACCCATAATAATAGGTTCACATAACAATTCTATTTTCTGATAGATAATCCATATCTAACACCCTAGCATCACAATCACATGCTAAGTACAACAACAATCCAAATATCCAATAACATTCAGTCATTCATAATCTAGACTTTAATCACACGATCTTTAATTAATTTAAAATAAATTAAATTAATTTCGTCCATTACTATAAATCCTACGTATTTAATCCTCGATTAATTACAACAAGTTAATTAATTATTCTCCAATTACCTTTCTTAATTAATCACCCTCGATTAATTATTCTTTAATTACATTAAGTAACTAACTTTTAATTAATTACACAAATTAATTATCTTCAAACTATTTCATTCATTATTCAATCGTGATCAATCACATTAGTACTTAACTTCCCTTAATTATTTATATTCATTAAATAAACTCCTTGATTTAATTACGTAAATTAATCCTCGGATTACACTAAGTAATCATTACTTAATTTCTTTCATCAAAAGTAACTATCCTTAAATTAATTACATCCAGTAATTATCCACTAATTAGCTCACTAAGTAATTACACATCATTAATTACCTTAAGTAATTATACTTATCCAATCATCAAGTGATTACCTTTAATCAATTATACTTAATTAATTGACTAAAAATTTCCACATAAACTCAATTAGTTACACTGAATACTTAATTACTTTAACTACTTCATTAAGCAACTACCCTTAACAATCCTCTTACATTTAAGTAATTTACTTCTTAATTTCTTACTACTTAATTATTCCTTGATTAATTAACCTTAACCAATCAATCCTCAATTAAATAATCAATTACACTTAATTAATTACTCAATTCAATTATACCTTAATCACTTATATTGATTAATTATCTTTAATTTATTGCGCTCATTAATTCTTGATTACTTTACTTAAGTAATTTACCTTTAATTACTTTTACCAAGTAATTATCTCATTGATTAATAACCCTTAATTAATTAAGCTTTTATTATCAATTGATTATCCTAAAATGATTAATTGAATGGATTTTTAAACCTGAACAAGTTAATCCTTTAATTGCTCAATCCTTAATTATTTCCATTAAGCCACACCCTTTTTATTTCTTTAACCATTTTACGTCCGCATACTTAATCATTAACTAATTACGAACCATTAATCTTCCTTTTGGATAACCCATTTTCTTTTAATACATAATTATCATTTAGAAACTTATTAAATAAATCTCGGAATTAAGTTGTTCATTTATCTAGAGATTAACTTAAAAACTTTAAGATTTGTTAATAATTAAAACACTATTCCTATCAAAATGAACTACCTAACACTATTTAAATTTAACCTAAATAAATTTAGGCCTTAAATAGAAATAAAAAAACATATAATTAAGTCCTAAACTTATTTAAGATAAATAGATATCTTAGCTAAATAGACATAATCTAGTCCTTGAAATATTGATTAGAAACTTTCTTATAAAATACAATGTTATAGAAATCTCAGGCGTTACGTACGAGCTGAGTCGAACGATACTTACCTCCCAAAATAAACTAAATTTTCAAGGCCCAGACGAAAGCAAATCCCGGCCCATTTCCCCTTTTTCTTTTCGGCCCAAATCCTCTACCTTACTTCCCTTTTTCCTTTCTTACTTCTCCCCTTGTTCCATTACCAACCTGCTACAACAACCAGATACACGAACAAGCCGTGCATGCGGACTCTTCATCGGAGTCGCACCGACCATCGGCGACCCCACCTTCCAGTCACTCTCGACGTTCTCAAACCCCCAGTCCATCCTGATTTCACAGTAACACTCGATACAAAAATCGAGTTGAACCACCCTCACCAGCCAACGAAACCTCTCCCTTATTTCACCTCGTACCCCCATTCGCGACCACTAGACCCAACACCGCCCTGCCTGGAGCTTCGATTAACATTCGTTTTCCTGATCCCCCGGTACCGCAACCGCCTTGTGCCATCGTGGCACCGAAAATTCAGAGAAATAACCCGATCCCAGAAACCGACCCAAACCCTATTTTGGCTTTTCCAAGAAGTTTCGATCATCAGAAAAATCATGAACAATTTTTGCCGAGATCACAAGACTCTAAACTTGCTCCATCTAAAATCTTACTAACCCTAATCTCCTCAATCATCCGAGAATGACAAAATCTCAAATCAGGGTCAACTGACAATTCCCATTGATTTACAAGTCTAAAAATCATGATTTTTTTTTAAATTCCTAGATTTTGATGACAAATGAAATTATATTCCCAAAACAATAATTATTTAGGGTCAAAATTTTGATATGTATGAAAATCCTACTGAAATTTCAAATTTCTAGATAACTGTTTGTTATTTATACTCAAAAATATTTTTAAAATTATTCTTAAGTTATTACAAATATACTTCCTTTAAAGATCATAACTTGAAACTGAGTATATGAAGAGAATTTGATTTTTATGGGCTTTAAGCTCGAATCTACAGTTAACAGAGGCTTATCTGTATATTTATATAAACAAGTAAGCACAAATCCTGATCAACATAAGAATTTATCCAAACAAGCCTTATTAACTCAATACTACACGAGATTGTGCATCAAAGCTAGCATTTAAAAGATGTGGATTTACACACCTGTTAAAGTAGAGAACATGTAACGACCCGCTATTTGGACCATTCAAATCGACACTAAAACCGTACATGTCCGACTTGAATAATTCAAAATACCGAATTGTTAATTTAATTTGGCAAACTTAAAATATACAGTAAATAAATCAAACACAGGTCACAGACACAGAGTAATATAATGCAGCGGAATAGAAAAAATAGTAGTTCATGAAGCTACTATATACATCAGAGTTTAAAATGAATACATCAGAATCTCTTGAATACAGAAAAGTCTTCAGTACGAGCCGATGACTTCTCTGAACCAGTCAACTAGAAAACTGAAAGCTGAAACGATAGTTGGATCTCCAAATGAAGCTCCAATCTCCAAAGGTGAGTCTCTAATGCTGTATTACTCAGTCTGACCCGAGCGTAAAGCAAAACACAAAACACTCGAGTCAGGATTAACATTCTTATATCAATAAATTCAACTCAAATGAAATATCAACTGAAATACAATATAACTTAAAGGATGTTTGGGATGTCCATCCTCTAAGGGTCCATAGAACTATCTACAGGGTGGAAATATACACTATTACACCGTAGTCATTTACTTAATTTATACCTCAAACCCAAATATCAAATTCGCTTTAAATAATCATATTTCCCAAGATAGTATTTATATATTTTAATAATGTATACAGTAAAGTACTTTCAATTTCCTTAACTTAACAAATCGTTTCACATCAACCCGACCTTCCCATTTAAATTAAATCCAATCTCATTTTATTAGTTTAAATCTTCCTAAAATAACCACTTAAATCTATAATTCCCAAATTTGGATTTGATATCCCAATTTCCCCGTTTATTTCAATATGTTTCCATATTTAAGTATTCAACATTTCAACTAAAATTTTCCCAATCTAGTTTTCTAAATAAAATTTCCAATCTAGTTCAAACTCAAATTTCACTAAGTTCGGTTAGTTATCTACATAACCAATTCAACTATCTTGGTTCCAAATACATACCGAACCTCTACACCATTTAATTCCACTATGGTTCATAGCTTATATATAACAATTTAAATTTAACAGTTTCATACAGATTCTCGATTTTTACATCGTTATTATCTAGCCTTGAACCCTCCCTTATTTGATTCAATATCATTTTAGTGACCTTAAATTACATTTTACTCAATATTTCTTAATTTATTTAAACGTGAAATATCTCCTTCGATAAATTTCAAATTGATTTAAATAAATAAATCCTTATCTGAATACCATTAAAAATAACCCAAATTTATATCCCAATCTTAATTGTTCAATATTATTGCAAAAATTTTCCGAATAAAATTTACATAGATATTTATCATGATTTATGTATTAAATCAAATCTTTGATTAAACTAGACATAATTAACTCTATCTTTATCATTACCCTTTATACATGTATTTAAGAATTTACATTAAATAAGACCATATATATCTTATCACATGGTCAAGTGTTACGGATATTATCATTTCAATCCGTACACTAAATGTATACGGGTGGATAGCATTTCAACCCGTAATTCCAAATTTAATTAAATGGAAACTACTTGGGTCTATCTTTTCAACCCATTTCAATTCAAAACAAACATAACAAAAGGAACTTGCAGTGATGACAGGGATGGTGTTAAAGTAAATAAACAGGCAATAACAACAATCAATAACAATTCAATAAATAAATCAAATAACCCCGAAATAATCGTATTAATTCGCATTGCTATTTGTATGATTACTTCTAGAATCTACACTATCATTTCATGTATAAAGATTATTACATTACAGTTTTTCACTTGTCGTTCCTTTTTAAATTTCAGTTTTAAACTACAACAATTAATCCAAACTACGTTCAAAAGATTTAAAGTATAAAATTTTCTATTTCTACGACAATTAAAGGGTCAAATTTAACTAATCAAATTTACATATGTCGGGGTCAGGTTTTTAATAAATTAAGGTCCATCATATATAATCCGTTTAATTTGTAAACTATACTACCCAAATTAAACTAGCAACTAGTTATCACTTAACAATAAAAATTAACATCCAATTTAAACAACAATCAATCAAACAATCAATTATCAACCAATCTGTATTATTATCACATACATAATTAACCGATAATGGTTTCGGGTGTCATAGGTGAACAGATACAGATAATTGCAGTCATAACAGTAAAACAACTAACAACAGCATATTTCAATTGTCGTTCCAATTGAAATCAAATTTAATAAATAAAAGAATGTTAATCGTGAGTGATTGCTCACCTTTCGAGGCTAAAGAAGATCGACAACAGAGCAAGCTATGAATTTTGGTCACGCTCTATAAAATCGAACAAATCCAAACAAAATCGCAAAGCGAAGTAAGAATGAAAGTGGATCTTGACGTGCAAAGCTGAAAGATAGAGTTTGATGGAAACGAATCAGAATCGTATTGATATAATCGGAAAAGAAAATATAAGTTATAAATTATTCCCTAAAACGAATTTTCCTTTAAAACATATATTTAAATAAGAGGGATATATGTATTATACTTATTCCAAATCAAAATAAATTTAAACATAAATTAAATTAATACGCTTTGTAAAATATCAGTGTATATACTCTATTTAAACAACAGACCGATGAACCAAAGATAACTAAATTTCTATAATATAAATACAGACACTTTGTATAAATTCAAACCCTTATGCAAAAAAATATGTACTACTTTACCAATATCATAAATTATCATGTTATGTTTTGAAATGTTACCAACTGTACACAACTGTAAATGACAAAACCAATATATATAACACATAGACAAAGCTTTATATGTATATATACTATACGTAAACCTATTTATATAAACCGACTTATATACGTATAAACTAACATAGATTTAAATATATCATATACACATATAAAAATTAATAAATATACATATACTTTTATCATTGACCGTAAGAGAAAAAAACAGAGATTTTTAACTTCATATACTTACAGTACTTTATTCCATGTGTATAATCAAACAGTCTTGCTTTATATAATATAATATATGCTTATAGATATATATATAGCTTACCTTGTAAACATTTAAACATAGACTCAAAGAATTATTATACTATGTATACATATAGCTTACAAATCAATATTCGTAACTTATAATATACCTTGTAACCTATTACTGTAAATATGTATGCTATAAACATACTTATTTTATTAAAATAAATGTTAGTCAGAGAATCAATATGGGTTTGTCCCTTCATATCAGTATACCAATATAAAAGTACCCTAGTCTACTGCAATATTAAAATTGAAATCCTTAACATAAAATATGTGTAAACAAATGTATAAAACATGCAATCGAATACATAAAATACAAATGCAGACCTAAATTGTATCAACTTATCTAATCTAACCTTTTTAAACAAACTACATTCATCAACTAACTGAATGCATCATATATTATAAACGAAAAAAAAAATATATAGATACAAGTTAAATATGTACATATATAATACTAACTTGCATCATCTACTGGCTATACAAGAAAAGGAGGGGAGGCGGAGGAGGAAGGAGTGGTTTCACGTGAAAAGTGGGGGTGCAGACATAAGTGGAGAGGTAAGAAGAATAGAGAGGAGAGAAGAAAGGCTGATTGTGGAGAGAAAAATGAATAGGAAGGGTATAAATTTGATTGAAATGGGAACGTACAGGAAATTAGAAAGGAAATAAATGAATGGAATAAAACGTATAGGAATTTAGAGAGGAAATAAATAATTGAAATAAAATGTATAGGAAATTAGAAAGGAAATAAATGAATGCGTAAAGAACGTATAGAATTTTATATGTTTCAAAATCAACGATACAATTAAAGCAATTTTATTATTTGGCAGGTTATAAGTTTTATATTTATTTATTTCCTAGATCTCAATTCATTGCCTATTATATTAAGAAGATTTATTATTATTATCAAACGTTCAAAAAGTTATCACCTCAAAATACAGAGATGACATAACAACACCTAGAAGCATAGATTTAGGAAATATTATTAAAGCAATAAATTTGATTGGATGGCACACTTTGAATTTTGAAACGGAAGGGAATTTTGAACGAAACAAAATGAATGCACTATCAACAGTCACCCTATGATATAGCTAGAATTTTAAAGCAATTAATTTTGATGTTTGTACATCACGTCATCAGTTTGAAAAGGCAAGGATAAAGGGGAAAAAGAATGGGCAAAGAAATGTAAGCAAACGGAAAATTATAAAGGCAAAAGATGAAACAGCTAGTCTTGTTTTGTTTTGTTTTTTTTTTCAATGGCGAGAGAAACATGAAGATGAATTTAGGCAAGCATATATATTAAAAGCAGAGACGATGGAGAGGTAATAAAACTTTAATAGGAAGAAAATATATAGCTTAAATTTATTCTGTAACCGAAATCATAAAAAAAAGGAAACGATTATGTATAAAATAGGAGAAAGAATAAGGTAATATCAACTGTCAAATTCCCTGGATTTGAGCTGAGCAATTTGTTATTATTTTTGTCCAGCACGTTTCAAAGTTTTAATTGTAAAAGAAACGGAAATTGCCCATTGATTCATCAGCGTGATTTAATCAAAATAAAAGGAAATGAAGAGTAACTGTCAAACGTTTTGATTTGGTGAATATTTACAGCAATTAAATAGTAAAGAAAATAAATGAGCCAATATAAAGTCAAAGAAGGTCACGAATAAATTTATTGAATACATTGAAAATGGAAACGGCAAGGTAAGCTGAATTCAAGGAATGGGGAAATCTATCCAAGGATTGAAAAATTTACTAAAGCAAATAATAATTTGAACGGTAGGAAAAAATGATAGCTACCCACTGATTTAGACCAATTAAGGCGATTAATAGCTTGAATGGATATCACGTTCAAATTTTGAAACGGGAGAAATAAAGTCAAAATTAAAGGTACCGTTACCTCGAACAATTTATTTTAATAGAATGTGTCAGTGCATGCAGTAGAGCACACTACTATTCAATATGTACTTTTCTTCTTTATTAGTAGGTTTATCACGTAAAAAGTGAGAATTTGGAATTATTTACAAATATGAAATATTTATTAACAGGGAGTTTGATTTCTTTATTAGTGTAATGATATATACGTATAGGAACTTTATGCGTTAGTTATTAAGACATATACATTTAGGCATGTCAGTTATACTATACTATATTATAATTTATTATATTATCTTATATGTATGTTTGATTTTAATAAATGTAAGCTTGATTTTTTTATATATATGTTTGAAATGCATGTGTATTAAATTTATTATATTTGGATTTAGAATGAAAAATTTTGTTTCAAAATATTATTATCTAAAATTTCTCAAAAATCTAATTAAGTACGCTAAATAAAACCATTAAAAATTAACAAAACTTTATGGGTCGTTACAGAACAGAAACTGTATTTTTCCAGGTTCTAAAATTTTCTTTGAATTCTTATCTGCATGTTGAATATGATCTTGCAGCTGTTGATTACTGAGTTGCTGATGAATAAAATTTTGTTGATAAATTTTCTGTTGCTATAGAATCTGAATTGCATGTTGATAAATCCCCTTGCCTCTGATTTCTTGATTCCAGATTATCATCTTTTCTTTGTTTTCAGATTTTACTTTTTTTTTCTTTCTTTTAAATCTTTTGTTTTGTATTATGTTTGAGTTGAAAAAAAAAAATAAGAAAAGATTTTTCAGTTGAAGAATAAAACTCTTCTTTTATCAATTCTTTTAGATTTTAAATTAAAAATAATTGACATTTGTTCCGTTAATGTTTTAGTTATCTTACACCTAAGCAATTTGATTTACACATGCTTTTAACATACATTAAAATGTTTACAGGTGTTTTAATGTTTATTATTGATTTACAAGTGTTATCTTTCTTATCTATGATTTTATTTAAGTTATGTATAAGTAAATATGTAATATTCACAAGGTTATATAAAAAAAATGATTTTATCTTATATAAGTAAGCTTTTAGATTTTATTAAATATACAAAAGTGAATTCAAGTAAACATTTATTTATAAATAACTCATATCTTGATCGAATTAAATGCATCATGTGTTTATATGTTTGGGAAATTTTATTTTAACTCTATATATATATGTATTTTTTTTAAAATATATGTATGTAGTAAGCAACACAAAATTAAATTTGAAATCAATAAATTTTATCTAAAATCTATATATATATATACACAACATAATTACAAATATAAATATTTATCTGATCAAATTCATTTGTTTAATCTAAAATTCAGTAATTTTATTAATTAACCCAATTATTTTATTAATTACAATACCCGAAAATCCAGGTTATCACATACCTATTGCTTAAATTAGCTAATACAGACTTCCAGAGTTGTGGAAATCTGATTGATAAACTTGTGAGACAAGTATATAATTGAATATTCTCTGTTTTGGTATACTAGACGTATAACAGTTTCTCATATTATCCAAGATATTAATAAGAATTCTTTATTTATTTTACTAGAGAGTACAGGGCAGGGAATAGAGTTCAGTTCAGGCATGTACCTAAAAACTTATACATGGCAAAATATGGATGTGATTTGGACAAAACGACTAATGAGCTTGTGAGCTGTGTGTAAACCAATGAAGCTATATATTTAAAAATCATTATATTTCTCATTGAAGGAGAAGATGAAGGAATTCAACAAGAAAGAAGTTGGGAATTCAACAAGAAGATGCAGGTTCTATACAAAAAGAAAGTCAAAGGTTAAATATGTCAAGTTTAGTGGATTTATTTCAAGTTTATTGCACTATTTTGGTTAATATAACATATCAAGTTTAGCAGAGGACTGCATAATGTCTTAGAGTTTGTTAGCCGCTTTAATGGTATAACTTGATTTGTGATGAACTCTATTCGCCTTTTCTATTAAAAAAATCTATAATGATGATCGTAGTTTTGGATTTATGCCTTAGCAAATCGTCGTTGTTCCTCTACTATGGAAGCTGCAAGAGTGAAATGAACATGTCAATTTGCGATTTAGACTTCTAATGTATTCTTGCTCTTTCAGTGGATGCTACCATTTATAATACTGCGAGGATACTATTATTGATTTGGCATACATTGATGTTGCAGCTATTGCATAACTTGTTACAAGTTATGGATTATCGAGCTAGACTCAATTTAAACCAAATAAAGCTGTGAAAATATTTCATGATAAGCAAAGGCCTTTCTTATGACGACTTGATGCATGTCTGTTTGAGTTCTTGATGTCTTTGTTTATCACAATACTTTCCATGTATTTGTGTCTTTTAAGCACTAGGTTGTAGTCTTTTAGGTGCACAGGCCTGAAGTTTTTGTAGCTTAGGATGATTCCAAATGGACGAGCTACGTGAATAAGTATGTTGTATATGGGATTACTAATTTGGGTTATGTTATCGTTCATTGGATTATTGATACTTAAAATGATAAAGAAAATTTGGTACTTTCTTTTATCTTTCATTTTGTTTTGTTCTATAATTTGAATATTTCTAATGTTTTCTCCTGCTGTACTTTGTTCTTTCTTTTAGGACTTCTATATGAAGCATTTGGATGCAAAACCAATTAGTTCAGAGGTGGAGAGGCAGAGAGCGGTTCAGTGTTTGCAGGTAGCTATTGAGAAATAAGCAAGCTTTAAAACTATTTATTTTCAATTGTTTTGTCCTTACATGCTCCTTAATGCTTTACCTAAACTGACATTTACACATCCGTGTGTAATAATATTATACTTGTTTCAGTTTATTATGTTTTTAACCATTAATGCAATAATGCTCCACATAGCGTCAGTTTCATCCATTTAGTTCATGTTATAAAAGCATACCATGTATGGTTTTATTATATAATGTCAGTTTCAGTTGACATATAGCCAGAACTTTGTTTGTTTTGGTATCTCTTTTGCGCATAACGTCAGTTTCAGTTTATTTGTTAAAATTATTCAATAATTTTTAGTACTAATCAATCATATGTGAATGTTAAAATTAACCAAGTTTTGTTAATATTAAACAAGTTTTATAAATAGGAAAACCTGCTGAAGGAAAAATAGAACATTGTTTTTGGAATGAAGGACGAATCAATTATTTTTACGTTTCGAGGACATGCGCTTTATACTTTCGTCTGAAGGAAATTGTTTACGAAGAAACTAGATCGTTCTCATCTCATTCTCAAATCTTTAATACGGGTGGCGGCATCACAAGAACATATGACGCAACATCACAAGAAAGGCGGCAGCGGCGCTAGGGCAGGCGAATGCGGAGCTCGTTCAGGCTAAGGTTATGGACTGTAGGTGGTGGCCAAGATGGACTATAGGTGGCGATGACTACTTGAAAGCCTATGGTGACTAGGGCGATGACTTCGATGACCGAGTTCAGATGAGCGGCGGTGGAGTGGAGGTTAAGGTTACTAGTGGTGTCTAAGGTAACGATGATGATTAAGTGTGTTGAAATGCACTAAAAAAATGCTATATGAACTTATCATTATAATTCTATGTGTAATGCATAATTGAACGTTATTTTCTGTATTTTTGTTGTTGTAGTTTATGCATTTGTTATAGAATGACTAAATGTTCCTAAATTTCCAAGAGTTGGAATAAGTTCTGTTTTAAAAATCTACACAAAATGTGATTTTGATTAGATAAATTTACTCATATGTTTCACAAGATAATAAAATATGCATAAATCATAATCCACCAGTTGCTTTTTTACTTATTTATTGACTTGCTTTATTTTGAATATTATAGATATCATAAATAAAATGTTAGTGTGCTTCCTAACTAAAATACTATATTAAAAGTATAATTTTGAATATTCTAAATATGCTAATATACTTTGTAATTAAAATCCTACTCTAAACTATTTTTCTATATCATAAGTATGATAGTGGACTTCATAATTAAAATGTTACATTAAACTATAGTTTTGCATATTATAAACCTGCTAATGAAGTTGGTAACTAGAATTCTATATTAAAATATCATTTTGATATTTTAAACATGATAGTGAACTTCATAACTAAAATTCCACACTAAACTATTTTAACTATCATTCTCCACATTCAATACGTTCTAATGCGCTTTACAAATAGAAATGATATTTTTATCATTCGGCACATCCGATACATTGTATTGCACTTAAAAAATACAAATGATATTTTTAACTATCATTCGACACATTACATTCAATTTGTTACATTGTAATGCACTAATTTAAAAATACAAATGATAGACTTGTTCCATATGTACGCGATTAGGATTGGCATCCAGTTAGCTTTTGCATCCATACGTACCCGATTAGGTTTGGCACCAGATGAGCCTTTGCATTCATATGTACCCTATTAGGATTGATATCCTGTTAGCTTTTGCACCCATATGTACTCGATTAGTCTTGATAGCTGACTAAAGTTTGCACTCGAAGATACACTTAGTTAAAACATATATTTCAAGTATAGATTGGTTTCATACGTACTCGGTTAGGCTTGGCATCCGATTAGCTTTTACATTCATACGTACCCGATTAGGCTTTGCATCTGGTTAGCTTTTACATTCAATGGTACGCTCGGTTAAACAATATATCTCTAGCACAGATTGGTCTCATATGTAGACGATTATGCTTGACATTCGATTGGCCCATGCATCAGTACATACCCGATTAGGCTTGACATTTGGTTAGCTTTTGCATCCATACGTACCTGATTAGGCTTGACATCCGGTTTGCTTTTGCATTCGATGGTACGCTCGGTTGAACAATATATCCTGGGAATAGATTGGTTCCATATATACTCGATTAGGCCTGACATTTCATTAGCTTTTGCATCATTTCTCGATTAGGCTTGACATCTAGTTAGCTTTTGCATCCAAACATACCTGATTAGGCTTAGCATCTGGTCAGCTTTTGCATTCATACGTAGCCAATTAGGCTTGGCATCCGGTTAGCTTTTGCATCCATACGTACCTGATTGGCTTAGCATTCAGTTAGCTTTTATATTCGATGGTATGCTCGGTTAAACAACATATCTTGGATATAGATTGGTTTCATATGTACCCGATTAGGCTTGGCCTCCAGTTAGCTTTTGTATCCATATGTATCTGATTACCGGCATATTTCATGTAACCTTATTCATTTAAATATACAAATGCTATTTTTTACAATCATTGGCATATTTCATTCAACTTGATGTTTTTAAAAATATAAATGTTATTTTTAACTATCATTCAACATATTTGGTTCATTCTAATGCACTTTTAAAATACAAATGTTATTTTCAACTATCATTCAACACATTTGATTCATTCAAATGTATTTTAAAAATGAATATGATATTTTTAACTATCAATCGGCACATTCCATTCATTCTAATATATGTTAAAAATAAAAATGCTAATTTTAACTATCATTCAATTTATTCGGCACATTGCATTCATTCTAATACATCTTAAAAATACAATGATATTTTTAACTAGCATTCGACATATTCCATTTATTCCTAATGCATTTTAAAAATACAAATGTTACTTTTCACTATCATTCAGCACATTCCATTCAATCTGATGTGCTTTAAAAACGCAAATGCTTTTAAAAATACAAATGTTATTTTTAACTATCATTCATCACATTTAAAAATACAAATGTTATTTTTAACTATCATTCATCTCATTTGATTCATTTTAATGCACTTTAAAAAGACAAATGTTATTTTCAATTACATTCAACACATTTGATTCATTCTAATGCACAATAAATTACAAATGTTATTATCAACAATCATTCGGCATATTCAATTTATAGTAGTGCACTTTAAAATTACAAATGTTGTTTTAACTATCATTAAGCACATTCGATAAATTTTAAACTTTAAAAGTACAATTTCTATTTTAATAATAAGAAAAGCTATTTTTAACTACCATTTGACATGTTCAATTCATTCTAATGTACTTTAAAAAAAATTCTATTTTAACTGTCATTTAGTTATTTGGCACATTACATTCATTCTAATGCATTTTAAAAATACAAATGATATTTTTGAGTATCATTCGTCCTATTTCATTCATTTTAATGCATTTTAAAATTACAAATGCTATTTTTAATTATCATTCGGCACATTCCATTAAATCTAGTGCACTTCAAAAATACAAATGCTATTTTTATCTATCATTTGGCACATTCCATTCATTCTAATGGACTTTAAAAAGACAAATGCTTTTTTTAACTATCATTTTGGTAGGATTCAAGGTGATAACGATCATAGAAAACATTGGACAATGGCTTGGACGATGACGGCTTCAGATGATGATTGCTTGGGTGACGGAGTGAGAAAGGTAAGGGAGGTGAGATCTAGATTTTGGTTAGATTCATGATGGCAACGACAAGAGTGGGGCATGGACTCTGGTGGCTTGGATGACTACGACAGCTTGGATGACTGTGCCGGCCTAGACGACGACAGCGGCTTTAGACAACAATTCTTGGACGACGATGGCAAGGGAAAGCAGTGGCTGAAGGAGGATGATTGTAATTACCCGTTTTTCCATACTCTTTGAATTGACAATAAAACATACATGTTCAA
The DNA here is from genome assembly GCA_030765085.1 of Allium cepa. Classification (NCBI taxonomy): domain Eukaryota; kingdom Viridiplantae; phylum Streptophyta; class Magnoliopsida; order Asparagales; family Amaryllidaceae; genus Allium; species Allium cepa. The sequence continues at coordinate 456,772,366 of CM060942.1, forward strand.
CTCAAATTGCATGAATAAAGATAGAACATAATGTCACACGAATGTAATAACATATATTATTTTAATAATAATCTTTACGGCGAAAAATTATAAAATATAATATCAGAGTCTAACCTAGATTCAGCCTGGAAAGTAATGAACTTCTGTCCTTACAAATGCTAAAAAAACAAAACAAATGCAATAGACGTAGCGAATAATAGAATTAGTGCATACGATGATGAAGATCTCCATCTCTCCTTTGCAAATTCCAACCGTCTTCAACTAAACCTGAAACTACTCGGATCTGACTTGAGTATTAAAAATATCTGGATCGGGCATGATAAACCAGCTAAGATACTCGAAATTTTATATGTATAGATCGTGACGATGTTATCAAAACCTTTGAAAAGAAGGGTATCTCGTAAGACCACGCCCACACATAAACATGGATGGGTTTTTACCTTATGATAACCAAAACACATTATACCAAAATACAATTGATATTATTTTTAATGACATTCTTTTGAAAATACTTTTCAAATAAGGTACCAATACCCAGACTAAGTCTAAGGAGATATATCGAGACTGTGTAACGACCCATGTAACGATCCGATATTTTCAACCATTCGCATCCGCACATGTCGGACTTGAATTGCTCAAAATACGGAATTGTAAAACAAACTTGGCAAAACACAGCATAAACGGTAAATAAATAAATCACAGATCATAGACACGGAGTAATAAATGCAGCGGAAGCAAAAAGATAGTAGTTCATGAAGCTACTATATAAATACATTAGAGTTATACGTGATACAACAGAAGTTTAATATGATAAACAAGCACAAGCTGAATGCATCACCAAAATCAACTGAATAACTGGAATCAAAATAATATTGGAATTGAAATAGATGGCTGGATCTTCAAGCAAGGCTCTAGCTCCAAAGGTGAGTCTCTAATGCTATATCACTCAGTCTGACCCGAGCGTAAAGCAAAATACAAAACACTCGAGTCAGGACATACGCACTTATACAATGTAAACCAACTCAAGTGAACTGTAATATAGGTTACAAGTAACTTAAAGGATGCTTGGGACAGCCTATCCTCTAAGGATCCGTTAAACTATTTACTATGTAGTAATATTTCTTTATTATAATAATGTCTATAGTAAAATAAACTTACTTTTTTTGTAGCATTAAGTGGTTACCCATATAGCCCTTAACACGTAATAGTCCTAGTAGTCCATCTAATATCATAGTCCCTCCTGATCGGGAAGCCACCAGAGGATACCACATGGGCTATGGGAGAAAACCAAACTCGTACAAGGCGCGATAGGGTAGGTGACATAGCACAACTAGGCAATGCCAGGGTAGATATACCAATTATGCTTCCGGGTCGGTGGTAACGCGTACGCCGCAGCTACCGCCCACCCCGGGCCATACCCCCAAATAAAAATCAAAAGTGGCCACCGAATCAATCGAAAAGTCAAAGTATAATATCGAAGGGAGGTGTCCGATCAAAGGTGCTACCTCATTAACACGTCGATCGCTCCTGTTTTAGCCATCTTATGCCAACTCACAGGAGTCGGGTCCACGTATTTACCTTAAAGGAAATGCCACCACCATCCTACTTCATTCTGGAATCTCCACGGCGCACACGGTTGTTAAAGTGGTTTTCAGAGTTGGCAGAGAGTATGACAACTTTCGATCCCGGGGTCTTTAACAACCAAACGTTATTATAACCCATGGATATTTATTTTAAAATCATTTATACTTTCAAAACCAAACTACCATATCCATTTCAAAATCATATCATTTCTTTCAAACTATTATATGCTTTCAAAACCATATCACAATAGTATCATTTCCATTTCAAAACTAATTCAATAATATATCATTTAAATAAAACCCAAATTTCCAAATCATTGAATATTTCCTTCAATTTATTAAACTTGAAATATTTCTTTCAATTATCATACCATTTTGGAAATGTTACCTTAAGGAATCATAGCAATTTTGGATAAAACTTACATTTTATTATTTCAGTAAGTAACATTTATCATTTTAATCAATTTAAAATACACCATTACATTGATTAAAACTTACATGTCAAATGTACGTTTTAACTTACATTTATTGCAATAAAGAGCATTTATCATTTTAATCATTATTTTACTAATTAAAACTTATATTATCAAATGTACGTTTTAATTTACATTTCTATTATAGTAAAGAGCATTTATTAATTTAATTAGTACCACATAATTAAAACATTACATGTTTCTTTCATTAATTAGGACTTTACACGCTTCTTTCATTAATTTAAATTTCACATGTTTCTTGCATTAATTAAAAACTTTACACGTTTCTTTCATTAATTAAAACTTTACATGTTTCTTGCATTAATTAAAAACTTTACATGTTCTCTCATTAATTAGGAATTTACACGTTTCTTTCATAAATTAAAAATTTACATGTTTCTTAGATTAATAATTTTGTTTACATGTTCTCTCATTAATTAGGACTTTACACGTTTCTTTCATTAATTAAAACTTTACACGTTCTTTCATTAATTAGGAATTTACACGTTTCTTTCATAAATTAAAACTTTGCCTATTTCTTTCGTTTTTGTTATTACAATACGAACATTTATTAAATTAATCAATTAAAATATAAATTAAACATACATCTCACATGTATGTTTAACTTACATTTTTCATTTTAAAGTCATAGCTATTTATCTTACAAAACATAATATTTCACAAAAGAATATTTATCATAGTTAATATAACAATCAAATTGTTTACAAATTTATTCATTTAGACACCAATTAAACTATGATTCCAAGTTGAATAAACTTATTACAAAATGTCCCATAAAATATATTTCATTTTATTTATTCAAAACTACATTTATTTATTATACAAAATATGTCCATTTCAGGAAATAACCTTTATTAAAAATTACTAGGTTAGATTTAAGATTCCAAATTAAATCGAACTTAATTATTAAGTTATTTATCATAAATAAGACTCTTTAAATTCCATTTAAAACTAAATTAACTTACAAAAAAACTAACTTATAGAAAAGCAATATTTCTTTACACTTTAAAGTATTAAATCAAATTAAGTTAAAATTTTCATATATTTATAATTCCAAAATACTTAATAACTTTCAAAAAATATTTAAAATAATTAAATAAATTTTTAGGAAAATGTATTTAAAAATATAACCATGGGTCTGTATAATATTTTCTAACCTAGGTCAAGTGATACGGATACGTATCATTTCACTCCGTAATTTAAAAAGAAAAATCCGGGTTCCATCATTTCAAACCCCCAATCCCAAGTAAAATAAATACAATAAAAGTCACTTGAGCCTATCATTTCAGCCCATAATGATTTTTCCTTATTCTAAAGTCCGTTCGGGTATGTATCGTTCAACAATAGTGATAGGGAACTTGCAGTGGTGATTAACAGAAATAAAATAACAGTATACATATAATATCATAACAAATGATGTAACAAATATATAAACGGAATTTATCATCATGTAATCACAAAACATGCATATATAATGACATATCAATGTCTACAGATTCACTTGTCTTTTTTTTCACAAAAATATAAGTATATATATCTAGAGTGATAAAAATTCACCATTTCAAACTAGAATCGACAAATTGAGAAAAAAATCCAAACCCTACAAAGCACGAAAAAGCACGACAAATCATAATGCAAACTTGAGTGGATGAAGAGTCAGATCCAAATCTTGTATGAAAACAAATATTACATACATAAGAATATGATTTAATACAAAACAATAGATGTTAAAACAATGGAAAAATAAACGAATCAAAGTGACATAACTTGCCTTAATCAATCAATGGCTTGGCTACACCACATACGGGTTCAACCAACAGCTTATATTGCTTGGTCATGATGGTTAGAGGTGTGCTAGAGGCCAGAGGTCGAGTATAAGCATGAAGAACAAAGAAGAAACAAAAAGAGAAAAAGAAAGAAGAGGAAGAGAAGCCATGGATCTAGAGCTTGAATATAATTTTCTTTCACGCAAATGATAATGAGAAGTTTTAGGAAGTTTTTATGTGTGATAGGTAAGAGAAATTCATGGCTAGATTAAAGGAATGAACCGCTAAGGTAAGTAATAAAGAGGTTATGGAATAAAAGACGAGATTTTGAATGGTTTGGAAAAAAAAATGGCAATAAATATTTGATGTATTTAATAAAAAAAATTCCTTTCTTTCAAGAGATGAAATGAGAAATGGAATAAAATGAGATATGTTTGAGGAGTTTTGCACGTGAATGATAAAAGAAAATACACGGCTATATAAGAAAAAAACAGCTATGGAGTTATGAATACTAGGGAAATGGAAAGGCATAAGTTAAAGAGGAAGAAACGTACAATATATTTTATTTTTAAATGCAAATGAAAAAAGTGATGAGAAATAAATTTTTGTACATGAATTTTCAACTTGATATGCAAGGCTATGAGTAGAGTAATTCATGGCTAGGAATGTGGAGGAAACGGCAAGAAAATAATAAAGGCCATGCAAATGAAAAAGGCAAGAGTTTAAACAATGAAACGTATGCCTCTTAAATTTATCCAAGCCATTTATTTACATACATTTCTTTCCAGAAATGAAATGTGAAGTAAATGTGTACATGAATTATGAAGTGGAGTAGATGGCAAGAAAAGATTTGAACGACTAAAGAGGAGTAAATGATACGAAAACAAAAAGGCTAGGAAATAAAAGGCATGAAATAAGGGGAAAGAAACATACACACACACACACACACACACACACACACACATATATATATTATTCTTAAATGAAATTGGAAAGAGCATATTTTGAGATGTTTGTACGTGATTAATAAGAGCAATTCAAGGCTATGAATGGTGAATGGCTAGGATAAGTAATAAAGAGGTTAGATAAATAAAAAGGCAAGCATTAAAGAAATGTAACGCATGTCTCCTTGATTTCTTCCAAGCCTTTTATGAAAAGATATGCACACAAGTAAAATCCAATAAATAAAGTTTAGATAAAAAAAAGAAAAATAAAATAAAATAACATAGAAAACAAAATATAGAAATGCGCATAGAAAAATAGAAATTGAAATACAGGAAATAACTGCGTGTAAAACGCTGTAATTTATCTAATTTAAAAGTATAACTCAAAATTTAACGAAATGAAAAGCAGAACAGATATCATAAATATATTCTACTTCAAAGAAAAAGATTAAAATTTAAAATTTTCTTAAAAAGAATTTAAAATGAAAATTCAAATTTTTACCAAAATATAAAATTTTCAAAAATCGTTTATTTGTTTCATTTGGAAAATAAATTACAAAAAAATTCCAAACTACATTGAAAAAAATTCATAAAATTCACTTTTAAATTATTTAAAAACCTAAATTTCAAATAAAAATTTAGTTAAAAATATTCACAAAATTATGGGTTGTTACACTCTCCCCCACTCAAAACTTTTCGTCCTCGAAAAGGAACGAGGCATGGAAAATAGAGACAACAAATAGAATGAGATAGAATTAAGACAATATTAAAAAAAAGATTGGAATTATATATGGTAACAGTCGTTATAGGTAAACTCAACAAGATGGAGATGATCTTCCCAAGATGTAACAACCTGGAGTTTCGTACCGATTAATTATCGTCATTAGACGACTGATTTTGCTAGCTGTTGTTATTTGGAGTTTTTAAATCAGTTGAATTCGTTTAAAAATTTAATTAAGTGTTGTTGGGCTTTAAAAATTTATCTCGGCCCACACTCCTTTCATTAGACTTGATGCCGTTTATAGTGAAGCAAACCCGACCCTTCATTCTCACGTTTCAAAAAAAAAAAACCTAAACCTAAAAATTAAAACTCACGAACGAGATTAAAAATGGCAGCCTCCTCTTGTTCGTCCCCCTTTTCCAAATTAGGGCTTTTAAACTAGAAGTTGCCGTTAGTTGCTCGACCTCTTCGGGTTGCTTGCTACCGCTTCTTTTTAGTCGAGTTCAAGTGTTGTAGAATCGACGATTCCATGATGTTCAGCTGCAAATTGGATTCGTGCTCGTCGAGTCTAAGGTGAGTGATTTTTTTCACTCACATCTAATTTAATTCTATGCCTCGCGTTCGATTTTGTTTTGTGGTTATGAACTTTTGTTGGCTTCGGCTATCATCATTGTTTTGATAGTGAACTGTAATCTGTGGACTTTGGTTATTAGTTGGCCATGGCTTTGATTTTTAGACTTGTTCAATTTTTGATAAAACACGATATTGATTTCGAACTTGCGATTTCCCTGGTTATTGACTTGCGACTTGATTTTGTTCCGTGAATTTCTCTTTGTGCTTCTTGATAATGATAACCTTCAACTTTGGCACTGATTTGTTCATTCACGGCTTCAACTTGTTTTAGTATCACCAGATTTTAACTTGATTTGTATCACTGACTTCGAGTTAGGTAATTCAGTTGCTGTTGGCTTCGATGAATCTTTACTGACTTGTCGATTTCATGTTGTCACCTTTGTTTGCTTTGTCTATCTAATGACATTTGATTCAGATTACTTTTCGTTGCTCTGTGAAAATTGGTGGCTCATGTGCATGTCGAATTTGCATGCATATATATTGGGTTGACTTTTGTTATAGCTGATAATGTACACCTGGTTGCACTGTCACTTTGCTGGAATGACTTTGACATTGTTTTAGTGTTATGGTCTTTGACTTGGGTAATGCTTGATTTGACCATTGTCCCTGTGACTTCGGCACAGTCACTACTTTCATATTGCCTTCTATCTTTGTTGGAAACTGCACTGTGTCATATTGCTTGAGGCTATTTGCATTGTTTAACTTGGTAGCCTCGAGCTCTTCCTTTACTGTAACCCTGTGTATGCCTCCAGTCTTTGATGTTGAGGCCGTGCCATTGCACTGCCTAGTTTCATGTTGATTGGCATTGATTTGTGTTTGTTTATTTAGAAGCCTGACTGCATATATATATATATATATATATATATATATATACATATACATATATATATACATATCTGTGTGTGTGTATGTGTGTGTGTGTGTGTATAGCTGTTTCATACCTGTAGGCACTGCCAGTGTATGTCTCATATGCATTCATCTTACCCACTGTTCATGTTGGCATAGTAGCTTGCTTGAACCTGATTTGAGTTATTTGTACCATTTCTTTGCATATTTCATTGAGTCTAGTGTGATGTCTACATGTTGGTGTTGGTCTGGTTTATGTAGTCTTGTGTTGACACTGATGCTACATGACTTGTACCTTGTATATGTGACTTGAGCTTCTGGCCATTCTTGGTTTTAGATCTATGCATATCTTCTTGTATGCTTGGAGTCTCTGTTCGACCATATTGATAGTATTTGGTCTGGACATTGTTGTATTGTGACTTGTACATAGGTTTGTACATTGAGTTGAACCCAGCTTAAACGCTCGGGTTTGACCTTGTGCGTGTTTGTGAACATTCATTGTGCATTTCCTGATCTTTTGCATATTTCATATGCTGTATTGGCAAGGCAGTGCACGCGTGCGTGTACTGCAGCTAAACAGAAGTGACATTTTAATTGATATTTCAATTGTTTGAACTATTTTGTTTATTCAAATCAATATGTCTTGAATCGTATTTTGATTTGGTTTGATTTGAACATTTCGTTATTGTCTAATTATCTATTTGATAATTAGATTATGAGTTTCTAATTATTTTCTTAATAATTAGATTTTGTTGTTAATTGCCGTTTAGCCAATTCTGATGTTTTCTAAATTATCTTCATTGATGATCTTTTCATTTATCTTTGTTGATGATTTGATTCCGCTGATTTGTGGTTTAACACTGTTAAGTGTTATATTTTACCAATATCCGATTTCTTTATTAAAAGGGTCGTATAGACGAGAATTATTGTGGCTGTCGTCTATTTGATTATTTGATTATTATTGCTTCTGTGCATTAATAACTGAGTTTGAATTAGACTGACCCGTGTATTATTTTCTTTTAAATATAATACTCGGGTCAGACCCGAGTTATTACAGGTTGTAGATATCTTGCTTTGGGTTGCTCCTAGAGCTACGAAGTTACTTTATATCATTTGGAGTAGATGTAGTCATAGTATAGGATGTTGTATATTCATGTATATTATTCACGATAATGTACTTGTGTATATTACTTCCTGAGTCGACAGTTGTAGTTGTATCATATGTATTGTATCACATGTATTGTAACTGACATCAGTTGTTATATATATGAGACTTTTTGATTTATCTGTGTTCCGCATTTATATTATCTGTGTTATTATTATATTTATTGTCCTAAACTATTATGAACCATCGTAGTTCGTTTTATACTGGAATTGGGTATGTCAATGGGAGTAAATAAATAAGAGATGAAAAATAAAAATATATACCGCTCCTATCGAAGTAGCCAATACTAGTTTAAGGCTAACTATGGATGGCCGCTCCTATCCAGCCTTATTCTTCGTGATAACAGACAGTATTTCTTAATACTCTTTGTTATTGTGAGCATAGAGGTGGGGCGTCACAGTTGGTATTAGAGCTTGGGATTATGGACATTATATAAAACATAACTTAGATGGATCATGTGTTACAACTATTAGTCGATGTTTTATTGTGCTTTGAGTCAAAACTAAAGTTTTGAAAATATGTTGAAATTTTTAAATATCTTTATTTAAAAATAAAAAGTGAAACTGTATTTTGATGTTTGGTTGATTCTTGTTTTGTTTATCAGAGTGCGCAGCGAAAACAGTGAGACTGTCTTCGTTGAGTACGGCTGATAACCTTTTTGATTTGAAAAACAAAATAAGAAATTGAAATAAATTTCAATTGTTGTTTGCATAGCTGAGTTTATTTTGTTTTCTTTGAAAAATTTCGAATCCGATTTGAGGATCCGAAGCGATTGCAGTTATGTGAATTTGTTGAGATTTTTGCTGTTTTAAATTATCTTCATTGAAGATATATTTGAATGATTTCTTTGTTCAATTTGTGGTATATGTGCAAATTTAGGTTGCATGTTACTACATTAAATTTTACGTTGAACCGATGCTTGGTTTTAAACGTATTTTGTTGCCGTTATTTTTATAACGGGATTTTTACACCAATGCTAAATTTGTGATTCGTTTCTACGGTGTTTTGAGAAGTGCAATTTCCTTGTCGAAATTGTCACCAATGTTGCTGTTTTATCACGGATTTGCAAATCGTTTTAAAAATAAATTTTCTTTTTCAAATTTTTATAGTTTACGTTTTCAAAAGAATGAGGAAGCGATTTAAACGATTCAGCAAAATTCGAGAACTCTGAACCCTTTATTTACTGATTCGCTTAATTCCGGATTTGTTCGTTTGAGAATGTAAATTATTTCTTTTATAAAATAAATGAAATTTTTTTCAGAAGTTTTGCAGTTTGCACTTTCAAAATAACGAGGCAGTGATTTAAACGTTTCAGCAAAATCGAGAATTATGGCCCCTTTCTTTTACTGATTCGCTTAATTCCGGACTTGTCCGTTTGAGAATGTGAAATGTTATTTTTGGAATACACAATTTTGCACTTTCAAGAAAACGATGAAGAGATTTAAACGATTTAGTAAAACACGTGGTATGGGACATGTGCGTTTGCTATTTTGGTTAATTCCGGACTCGTTAATTGAAATATTTGATGATTTTGTGTGCTTTCGAGCCACTATGATGGGCCTTCGGGTCATATGATGGACCTTCGAGTCAAGTACCAGTACTAGACCTTCGGGTCATATGTTGGACCTTCGGGTCATATGATGGGTGCCAAAAATTATGATGACGGTACTTGGTAGGCTTCGGCCATATGAGATGCACGTGCGGCGTAGCTAAAACTCGCCATATAATGGGATCGATCCACCTTTTATGCTGATTTTCTAGAGTATCTTAATTGATTTCAAGATATTTTTTGAATCTAATTATCTGCAGGTAATTAGATGTTTGATGTTATGAGTTCTGATTATCGTTTTTGATCGAATATTTGTTGTTCAAAGAAATCGCTTGTGATAATTAGATATTTGATGTTATGAGTTCTGATTATCGTTTTTGATAATCAGATATTTGTTGTTTATGATTATCGCTTGTGATAATTAGATATTTGATGTTATGAGTTCTGATTATGGTTTTTGATAATCGAATAATTGTTGATTTTGGTTATCGTTTTTGATAATCGAATATTTGTTGATTCTGATTATCGTTTTTGATAATTGGATATTTGTTGATTTTGATTATCGTTTTGATAATCGAATATTTGTTGATTCTGATTATCGTTTTTGATAATTAGATATTTGTTGATTTTGATTATCGTTTTTGATAATCGAATATTTGTTGATTTTAATTATCGCTTTTGATAATCGAATATTTGTTGATTCTGATTATCGTTTTTGATAATTGGATATTTGTTGATTTTGATTATCGTTTTTGATAATCGAATATTTGTTGATTCTGATTATCGTTTTTGATAATTGGATATTTGTTGATTTTGATTATCGTTTTGATAATCGAATATTTGTTGATTCTGATTATCGTTTTTGATAATTGGATATTTGTTGATTTTGATTATCGTCTTTGATAATTGAATATTTGTTGATTTGAGATTTGATTATCGTTTGTTATAATTGAATAATTGTTGATTTGAGGTTTGATTGTCGTTTTTGATAATCAAATATTTTTTGATTCTGATTATCGTTTTTGGTAATTGGATATTTGTTGATTTTGATTATCGTTTTTGATAATCAAATATTTGTTGATTCGGATTATCGTTTTTGATAATTGGATATTTGTTGATTTTGATTATCGTTTTTGATAATCGAATATTTTTTGATTCTGATTATAGTTTTTGATAATTGGATATTTGTTGATTCTGATTATCGTTTTTGATAATCGAATATTTGTTGATTCTGGTTATCGTTTTTGATAATTGGATATTTGTTGATTCTGATTATAGTTTTTGATAATCGGATATTTGTTGATTCTGATTATCGTTTTTGATAATTGGATATTTGTTGATTTTGATTATCGTTTTTGATAATCGAATATTTGTTGATTCTCATTATCGTTTTTGATAATTGGATATATGTTGATTTTGATTATCGTTTTTGATAATCGAATATTTGTTGATACTGATTATCGTTTTTGATAATTGGATATTTGTTGATTTTGATTATCGTTCTTGATAATCGAATATTTGTTGATTCTGATTATCGTTTTTTATAATTGGATATCTGTGGATTTTGATTATCGTTTTTGATAATCGAATATTTGTTGATTCTGATTATCGTTTTTGATAATTGGATATTTGTTGATTCTGATTATCGTTTTTGATAATCGAATATTTGTTGATTCTGATTATCGTTTTTGATAATTGGATATTTGTTGATGTTGATTATCGTTTTTGATAATCGAATATTTTTTGATTCTGATTATCGTTTTTGATAATTGGATATTTGTTGATTTTGATTATCGTTTTTGATAATAGAAATTTGTTGATTTTGATTATCGTTTTTGATAATAGAAATTCGTTGATTCTGATTATCGTTTTTGATAATTGGATATTTGTTGATTTTGATTATCGTTTTTGATAATCGAATATTTGTTGATTCTGATTATCGTTTTTGATAATTGGATATTTGTTGATTTTGATTATCGTCTTTGATAATTACATATTTTTTGATTTGAGATTTGATTATCGTTTGTGATAATTGAATAATTGTTGATTTGAGGTTTGATTATCGTTTTTGATAATTGAATATTTGTTGATTTGAGATTTGATTATCGTTTTTGATAATTGAATATTTGTTGATTTAAGATTTTATTATTGTTTTTGATAATTGGATATTTGTTGTTTTCTGATTATCTATTTGATAGTTACATTGTTGAAAATTTGTGAATTTCTTTTATGAATTTAAAAGATTTCTTTGGGGTTTATATTCTCGACTTTTATTTTTCTAGCTTAACCAGTTTATGTTAGAAAAATAATTGTTATTGACGACTTTAAGTATGAAAATTGCGAGGACGCAATTTTTATACGGAAGAGAGTCTGTAACAACCTAGAGTTTCATACCGATTAATTATAGTCATTAGACGACTGATTTTGCTAGCTGTTGTTATTTGGAGTTTTTAAATCGGTTGAATTCGTTTAAAAATTTAACTAAGTGTTGTTGGGCTTTAAAAATTTATCTCGGCCCACACTCCTTTCATTAGAGTTGATGCCGTTTATAGTGAAGCAAACCTGACCCTTCATTCTCACGTTTCAAAAAAAAACCTAAACCTAAAAATTAAAACTCACGAACGAGATTAAAAATGGCGGCCTCCTCTTGTTCGTCCCCATTTTCCAAATTAGGTCTTTTAAACTAGAAGTCGCCGTTAGTTGCTCGACCTCTTCGGGTTGCTTGCTACCGCTTCTTTTTAGTCGAGTTCAAGTGTTGTAGAATCGATGATTCCATGATGTTCAGCTGCAAATTGGATTCGTGCTCGTCGAGTCTAAGGTGAGTGATTTTTTCACTCACATCTAATTTAATTCTTTGCCTCGCGTTCGATTTTGTTTTGTTGTTATGAACTTTTGTTCGCTTCGGCCATCATCATTGTTTTAATAGTGAACTGTAATCTGTGGACTTTGGTCATTAGTTGGCCACGGCTTTGATTATTTTACTTGTTCAAATTTTCATGAAACACGACATTGATTTTGAACTTGCAATTTCCTTGGTTATTGACTTGCGACTTGATTTTGTTCCATGAATTTCTCTTTGTGCTTCTTGATAATGATAATCTTCGACTTTGGCACTGATTTGTTCATTCACGGCTTCAACTTGTTTTGATATCACCAGATTTTAACTTGATTTGTATCACTGACTTCGAGTTAGGTAATTCAGCTGCTGTTGGCTTCGATGAATCTTTACTGACTTGTCGATTTCATGTTGTCACCTCTGTTTGCTTTGTCTATCTAATGACATTTGATTCAGATTACTTTTCGTTGCTCTGTGGAAATTGGTCGCTCATGTGCATGTCGAATTTGCATGCATATATGTTGGGTTGATTTTTGTTATAGCTGATAGTGTACACTTGGTTGCACTGTCACTTTGCTGGAATGACTTTGACATTGTTTTAGTGTTATGGTCTTTGACTTGGGTAATGCTTGATTTGACCATTGTCCCTGTGACTTCGGCACAGTAACTACTTTCATGTTGCCTTCTATCTTTTTTGGAAACTGCACCGTGTCATATTGCTTGAGTCTATTTGCATTGTTTAACTTGGTAGCCTCGGGCTCTGTCTTTACTGTAACCCTGTGTATGCCTCCAGTCTTTGATGTTGAGACCGTGCCATTGCATTTTCACTTCCCAGTTTCATGTTGATTGGCATTGATTTGTGTTTGTTTATTTAGAAGCCGGACTGCATATACATACATACATACATACATACATACATACATACATACATACATACATATATATATATATATGTTGTTTCATACCTGTAGGCACTGCCTGTGTATGTCTCATATGCACTCATCTTACCCACTGTTCATATTGGCATAGTAGCTTGCTTGAACCTGATTTGAGTTATTTGTACCATTTCTTTGTACATTTCATTGAGTCTAGTGTGATGTCTACATGTTGGTGTTGATCTGGTTTATGCAGTCTTGTGTTGACACTGATGCTACATGACTTGTACCTTGTATATGTGAATTGAGCTTCTGGCCATTCTTGGTTTTAGATCTGTGCATATCTTCTTGTATGCTTGGAGTCTCTGTTCGACCATATTGATAGTATTTTGTCTGGACATTGTTGTATTGTGACTTGTACATTGGTTTTTACATTGAGTTGAACCCAGCTTAAACGCTCGGGTTTGACCTTGTGCGCGTTTATGAACTTTCATTGTGCATTTCCCGATCTTTTGCATATTTCATATGCTGTATTGGCAAGGCAGTGCACGCGTGTGTGTACTGCAGCCAAACAGAAGCGACGTTTTAATTGATATTTCAATTGTTTGAACTGTTTTGTTTATTCAAATAAATATGTTTTGAATCGTATTTTTATTTGGTTTGATTTGAACATTTTGTTATTGTCTAATTATCTATTTGATAATTAGATTATGAGTTTCTAATTATTTTCTTAATAATTAGATTTTGTTGTTAATTGCCGTTTAGGCAATTCTGATGTTTTCTATATTATCTTCATCGATGATCTTTTCATTTATCTTTGTTGATGATTTGATTCTGCTAATTTGTTGTTTAACACTGTTAAGTGTTATATTTTACCATTAACCAATTTCTTTATTAAAAGGGTCGTATAGACGAGAATTATTGTGACTGCTGTCTATTTGATTATTTGATTATTATTGCTTCTGTGCATTAATAACTGAGTTTGAATTAGACTGACCCGTGTATTATTTTCTTTTGAATTTAATACTCGGGTCAGACCCGAGTTATTACAGGTTGTAGATATCTTGCTTTGGGTTGCTGCTAGAGCTACGAAGTTACTTTATATCATTTGGAGTAGATGTAGTCATAGTATAGGATGTTGCATATTCATGTATATTATTCACGATAATGTACTTGTGTATATAACTTCCTGAGTCGACAGTTGTAGTTGTATCATATGTATTGTATCACATGTATTGTAACTGACATCAGTTGTTATATATATGAGACTTTTTGATTTATCTGTGTTCCGCATTTATATTATCTGTGTTATTATTATATTTATTGTCCTAAACTATTATGAACCATCGTAGTTCGTTTTATACTGGAATTGGGTATGTCAATGGGAGTAAATAAATAAGAGATGAAAAATAAAAATATATACCGCTCCTATCGAAGTAACCAATATGTAAGGCCTAACTACGTATGGCCGCTCCTATCTAGCCTTATTCTTCGTGATAACAGACAGTATTTCCTTTAATACTCTTTATTATTGTGAGCATAAAGGTGGGGCGTCACACAAGATCCTCTGTAATTAAGGGCACAAGCACGAAGAAGATTCTTGAAAAGTTTTCCAAAAGAGACCGGTAAAGGTATTTTAGGAGGAAGAAGTACAGATCGAACTTTAGGAGATAAGATCAATTTGGAATTCAATTCCTCGCTTAGGATGCAGGATAATAGGAATAACCGAAGGATAAGAGATTGGAAAACAAAATAAGATGATAAATTTTACAACCATGAAAGTTTCAACTTAAATTAATAATTGATTTCATCCATTTGATTTTTCCTAAGTTAATTAAATCTTATCTATTTATAATTCCATTATCTTATCACACAATTAACAATTTATAAAATCGTGAATTTGAAATCATTTATTATACTCAAAATTTTATCTAGTAAGTTTCATTCTTCTTTATTCCAGATGGTTATTACATTTATTCCACTTAATATATGTCTAATCACATATATTAAGTACACTTACACTTATTATGACTTACTCCAATTTATTTATAAATTCCTTTAACATCACTTTATATTGTATATTATTCAATTAACTTTTTATTCGGTTTACCTTTACTAATCCTTTTATAACTAAAATTTAAGTGTATAATATTTATTATAAACACTAAAAATTTACTTATAAAATCCTTTTATATTGTATATTATCCAATTACATAGTTAACTTTTAAATAATTTAGGTAAGTTATAATGGAAATGCAATAGAAAATTATACAAATAAAGTTTTCTAATTCAATTATTTCAACTTAAATAATTATTCAAAAATTTTGGTTCATTTTATGATTGAAAACATTCTTTAAGGTAAATTTAAGAATTACATTTCAGATTAACTTTAAACCATTTAGAGGAAAATGAATACATATACAATATATACCAAATCAAATTTAAATCATATATCCATATATATATATATATATATATATATATATATATATATATATATAATAAATCAAGTCATATTTTTGAAATTCAAATCAATTAAAGTTTCAAAAAAAAGGTAGCAAAGCTACATAATGGTCTCTTCACTTCGAAACTCGAAAATGAATGTCGATAATGCTGCAGTCATCACCGAAATTATTTTCCAGCGACAAGAGAAGGGCACTGATTTAAACATTAAAAATTCTTTGAAAACAATCTCTATTTGGAAAACACTTTAAATGATATATGTTTTAAAACTTTTAAAACCCAAGTGTGAAACCATCCGAAATTAAATTCTCAAGTTCTTGATTTAGATTCATTTTAATTTCCAAATTAATTTATAGCTATGTTCTATAGTTCAGTTATTTATACAGGAGACAAAAGCCAATGGTTACAAGATATATATAAAGTCAAATATTATTTCTTAATAACCTATTCAATTAATTATTAGAATTAAGAAAATCAAACTCATACATAATGTAATTATACAAAATTTATCATCTTCTAAATTTTGAAATCAATATGGTGTCAATTTGCTTTGTTCAAGTGTTTTGGAAATCATATCGATAGCGTTGATCAGACGAATCGATCGGAAAACAAAATCAACATCAACAACTCAAACAACACAATATAAAAAACAATTTAAATATAGGTTTACAAAGCAAGAATAGGTATTCAAATTTCATTGACTCAGATCAAGAGAATTCTGATTCGAAGATAAGTTGGAAACAAAAGATAAGATGATTAAATTGATAGAATAAGGAACGGATAAGCTTAAATAAATCGCGGGCAACCTTAACCGGGTCAACCGTGACTTTAAGAATAGATCAATGTGGAATTATGAGGTAATTCTACATTCGATCTTAAGAAATAGAATTCGGAATAACAAGAGTTACTAGCATCTACACAGAATATATATAAATCTTCGGTGAATCAATGCTAATTGCAAAGGAGTTCACCCCTTTACAAGTCATCTGAATGTTGACGAGACCGCCAATTCATTATAAAGATCATTGGAAGTGGAATTATGGGATACTCCAGAATCAAAAGTAGAAGAATAGTGAGGGACATGAATGAATTTTGAAACCGCAGGGAACGTTCCAAAATTGAAAAGAAACCCAAGTCAAAAAGGGAGAAATTCAACTTAAATGAAAGTGATTCTGTAAATAAATTTACCATATATGCTAAGTTTGCCTAGAGCCAAAGCTCTGATACCAAATGTAACGCTTCGCGCCAGTGGGGTATTACCCATCGTAGCATACATTGGTACTTGAGTTCTGCCTTTACGGCCAGCCTCTCGACTGCACCACCAACCCCCGCGGGGACATGTAGGAGTAAGAGTCAACCATTCGCTACCAAACCAGGAAGCGAGAACCCCCTATCATGCTGCACCCTCCAAGTGCAATGACAGACACACATGTCGGACTTGAATTGCTCAAAATACCGAATTGTAAAATAAGTTTGGCAAAACACAGCATAAACAGTAAATAAATAAATCACAGATCATAGACACAGAGTAATAAATGCAGCGGAAGCAAAAAGATAGTAGTTCATGAAGCTACTATATAAATACATTAGAGTTATACATGATACAACAGAAGTTTAATATGATAAAAAAGCACAAGCGGAATGCATCACCAAAATCAAATGAATAACTGTAATCAACAGAACACTAAAATTGAAATAGATGGATGGATCTTCAAGCAAGGCTCCAACTCCAAAGGTGAGTCTCTAATGCTGTATCACTCAGTCTGACCCGAGCGTAAAGCAAAATACAAAACACTCAAGTTAGGACATACATAGTTATATAATGTAAACTAACTCAAGTGAATTGTAATATAAGTTACAAGTAACTTAAAGGATGCTTGGGACCACCCATCCTCTAAGGATCCGTTAAACTATTTACTATGTAGTAATATTTCTCTATTATAGTAATGTCTATAGTAAAATAAACTTACTTTTCTCATAGCATTAAGGGGTTACCCATATAGCCCTTAACACGTAATAGTCCCAGTAGTCCATCTAATATCATAGTCCCTCCTGATCGCGAAGCCACCAGAGGATACCACACGGGCTATGGGAGAAAACCAAACTCGTGCAAGGCGCGATAGGGTAGGTGACACGGCACAACTAGGCAATGCCAGGGTAGATATACCAATTACGCTTCTGGGTCGGTGGTAACGCAGAGCGCGCAGCTACCGCCCACCTCAAGCCACATCCCCAAATAAAAGTCAAAAGTGGTCACCGAATCAATCCAAAAGTCAAAGTAAAATATCGAAGGGATGTGTTCGATCAAAGGTGCTACCTCATTACCCCATCGATCGCTCCTGTTTTAGCCACCTTATGCCAACTCACGGGAGTCGGGTCCACGTATTTATCTTAAAGGAAACGCCACCACCATCCTACTTCATTCTGGAATCTCCACGGCGTACACGGTTGTAAAAGTGGTTTTCGGAGTTGGCAGAGAGTATGACAACTTCCAATCCCGGTCTCTTTAACAACCAAACATTATTATAACCCATGGATATTTATTTCAAAATCATTTATACTTTCAAAACCAAACTACCATATCCATTTAAAAATCATATCATTTCTTTCAAATTAGTATATGCTTTCAAAACCATATCACAATAGTATCATTTCCATTTCAAAACTAATACCATAATATATCATTTAAATAAAACCCAGTTTTCCAAATCATTGAATATTTCCTTCGATTTATTAAAGTTGAAATATTCCTTTAAATTATCATAGCATTTGGATATGTTACCTTAAGGAATCATAGCATTTTTGGAATGTAATACTTTCCACTTTAACATTTTATATAATCAAATTATTTATATGCTTACAAATTTAACATGGTCATTTTATCATAGCCTTATAGTTAAATAAACTTTGTTACTGTAATATCCAATTTAAAACTTAAATTCTTATGTTAACTTAAAAGTACCTTATTAACTTACATTACTATTACAATAAAGAAACTTTATTATTTAATCATTTAAAATATGCCATTTACATAAACTAAAACTTGCGTATCCAATGTACATTATCAATTTACATTTTATTATTTCAATAAGTAGCATTTATCATTTTAATCAATTTAAAATACACCATTACATTGATTAAAACTTACATATCAAATGTACGTTTTAACTTACATTTATTACAATAAAGTGCATTTATCATTTTAATCAATATTTCAATAATTAAAACTTATATTATCAAATGTACGTTTTAATTTACATTTCATTATAGTAAAGAGCATTCATTAATTTAATCAATACCTCACTAATTAAAACTTTACATGTTTCTTTCATTAATTAGGACTTTACACGCTTCTTTCATTAATTAAAACTTTACATGTTTCTTGCAATAATTACAAACTTTACACGTTTCTTTCATTAATTTAAACTTTACATGTTTCTTGCATTAATTAAAAACTTTACATGTTCTCTCATTAATAAGGAATTTACACGTTTCTTTCATAAATTAAAACTTTACATGTTTCTTGGATTAATAATTTTTTTTACATGTTCTCTCATTAATTATGACTTTACACGTTTCTTTCATTAATTAAAACTTTACATGTTCTTTCATTAATTAGGAATTTACACGTTTCTTTCATAAATTAAAACTTTACCTATTTCTTTCGTTTTTGTTATTACAATACAAACATTTATTATATTAATCAATTAAAATATAAATTAAACTTTCATCTCCCATGTATGTTTAACTTACATTTTTTTCATTTTAAAGTCATAGCTATTTTACTTACAAAACATAACATTTCACAAAAGAATATTTATCATAGTTAATATGACAATCAAATTCTTTACAAATTTATTCATTTAGACATCAATTAAACTATGATTCCAAGTTAAATATACTTATTACAAAATGTCCCATAAAATATATTTCATTTTATTTATTCAAAACTACATTTATTTAGTATACAAAGTATGTCTATTTCAGGAAATAACCTTCATTAAAATTACTAGGTTAGATTTAAGATTCCAAATTAAATCGAACTTAATTATTAAGTTATTTATCATAAATAAGACTCTTTAAATTCCATTTAAAACTATATTAACTTATAAAAAAATTAACTTATAGGGAAAATAATATTTCTTTACACTTTAAAGCATCAATCAAATTAAGTTAAAAATTGCATATATTTATAATTCCAAAATACTTAATAACTTTCAAAAAATATTTAAAATACTTATAAAATTTTTTAGGAAAATATCATTTAAAAATATAACCATGGGTCTGTATAATATTTTCTAACCTTGGTCAAGTGATACAGATATGTATCATTTCAATCCGTAATTTAAAAAGAAAAATCCGGGTTCTATCATTTCAAACCCGCAATCCCAAGTAAAGTAAATACAATAAAAATCAATCGAGCCTATCATTTCAGCCCATAATGATTTTTCCTTATTCTAAAGTCTGTTCGGGTATGTATCGTTTCAACAATAGTGATAGGGAACTTGCAGTGGTGATTAACAGAAATAAAATAACAGTATACATATAATATCATAAAAAATGATGCAACAAATATATAAACGGAATGTATCATCATGTAATCACAACATAGGCATATATGAATGACACATAAATGTATACAGATTCACTTGTCATTTTTTTCACAAAAATATAGGTATATATATCTAGAGTGATAAAAACTCACCTTTTTAAACTAGAATCGACAAATTGAGAAAAAAATCCAAACCCCGCAAAGCACGAAAAAGCACGACAAATCACAGTGCAAACTTGAGTGGATAAAGAGTCAGATCCAAATCTTGTATGCAAACAAATATTACATACATAAGAATATGATTCAATGCAAAACAATAGATGTTAAAACAATGGAAAAATAAATGAATCAAAGTGACATAACTTGCCTTAATCAATCAATGGCTTGGCTACACCACATACGGGTTCAACCATCACCTTATATTGCTTGGTCATGATGGTTAGAGGTGTGCTAGAGGCCAGAGGCCGAGTTTAAGCATGAAGAGCAGAGAAGAAACAAAAAGAGAAAAAGAAAGAAGAGGAAGAGAAGCCATGGATCTAGATATATAATTTTCTTTCACGCAAATGGTAATGAGAAGTTTTGGGAAGTTTTTATATGTGATAGGCAAGAGAAATTCATGGATAGATTAAAGGAACGAACGACTAAGGTAAGTAATAAAGAGGCTATGCAATAAAAGACGAGATTTTGAATGGTTTGGAAAATAAAATGGCAACAAATACTTGATGTATTTAATAAAAAAAAATTCTTTCTTTCAAGAGATGAAATGAGAAATGGAATAAAATGAGATACGTTTGAGGAGTTTTGTACGTGAATGATAAAAGGAAATACATGGCTATATAAGAAAAAAATAGCTAAGGAGTTATGAATACTAGGGAAACGGAAAGGCATAAGTTAAGGAGGAAGAAACGTACAATATATTTTATGTTTAAATTCAAATGGAAAAAAAATGAGAGATGGGAAACAAATTTTTGCACATGAATTTTCAGTTTGATATGCAAGGCTATGAATAGAGTAATTCATGGCTAGGAATGAGGAGGAAACGGCAAGAAAGTAATAAAGGCCATGAAAATGAAAAAGGCAAGAGTTTAAACAATGAAACGTATGCCTCTTAAATTTCTCTAAGCCATTTATTTGCATACATTTCTTTCTAGAAATGAAATGTGAAGTAAATGTGTACGTGAATTATGAAGTGGAGTGGACGGCAAGAAAAGATTTGAACGACTAAAGAGGAGTAAATGATAGGAAAACAAAAAGGCTTGGAAATAAAAGGCAAGAAATAAGGAGAAAGAAAAACACACACACACACACACACACACACACACACACACACACACACACACACACATATATATATATTATTCTTAAATGAAATTGAAAAGAGATTATTTTGAGATGTTTGTCTGTGATTAATAAAAGCAATTCATGGCTATGAATGGTGAATGTCTAGGATAAGTAATAAAGAGGGTAAATAAATAAAAAGGCAAGCATTAAAGAAATGTAACGCATGTCTCCTTGATTTCTTCCAAGCCTTTTATGAAAAGATATATACACAAGTAAAATACAATAAATAAAGTCTAGATAAGCAAAATAGAAAAATAAAATAAAATAACATAGAAAACAAAATATAGAAACGCGTATAGAAAAATAGAATTGAAATACAGGAAATAACTGCGTGTAAAACGCTGTAATTTATCTAATTTAAAAAGTATAACTCAAAATTTAACGAAACGAAAAGCAGAACATATATCATAAATATATTCTGCTTCAAAGAAAAAGTTTAAAATTTAAAATTCAATTTTGTTTTTAAAAAATTTAAAATGAAAATTCGAATTTTAACCAAAATATAAAATTTTCAAAAATCGTCTATTTGTTTCATTTGGAAAATAAATTACAAACAAATTCCAAACTTACGTTGGAAAAATTCTAAAAATTCACTTTTAAATGATTTAAAAATCAAAATTTCAAATAAAAATTTAGTTAAAAATTCGAACAAAATTATGGGTTGTTACAACCAGGTATTTTCAACCATTCGCATCCACACATGTCGGACATGAATTGCTCAAAATACTGCGTTGTAATTTAAAATTTGGCAATATTCAGCATAAATAGTAAATAATAATCACAGATCACAGACAAATAGTAATATACTACGGCGGAATAGATAAATAGTAGTTCATGAAGCTACTATATAAACATCAGAGTTAGAAGTAATATATAGCAGAATATGTCAAATACAGTGAAGTCTCCAATGCAACAGATGACTTCACTGAACAAATCAAATGGAAGAGCTGAAAGATAAAACGATAGTTGGATCTCCAAGCGCAGCTCCAAACTTCAAAGGTGAGTCTCAAATGTTGTATCACTCCGTCTGACCCTAGCGTAAATCAAAACACAAAACACTCGAGTCAGGAATAACATTCTTATATCAATAAATCCAACTCAAGTGAAATAACAACTGAAATACATGTAACTCAAAGGATGTTTGGGATAACCATCCTCTAAGGATCCGTGGAACTATCGACGATGTAGAAATATACACTATACACCGTGGTCATTTCAAATTAATTTATACTTCAAAACCAGAGTATCATTTCCATTTCATATATATTTATTTCCAAATTTTATCCCTTTCAAAGTTACGATTCAAATCTACCCAAATTTCAAATTCAATTTTAGTCCCATCTCAATTTATCAATTTAAATTCAACTCATTTCCTAAATAACCATTTCAAATTTTATCGATCTCAAATCTGGATTTGAAATCATAAATTACCCATTTACACTTCAATATTATTTCAAACTTTAAATATTCAACATTTCGAACTAAATTTAAGGATTTCAAATAGATTTAGTTTATCTTCCTTATTACTTAGTATTGAGATATTCCCTCATTTGATTCAATATCGTTTAAGTAGCCTTAAGTTACATTTTACTAAATATTTTCTTTAATTTATTTAAACGTGAAATATTAATTAAATCACTTAAATCAAAATCCAGTTATAAAATCATACCTTTAAATTTCACATTTAATAATTTCAAACTGATTTAATTAAATAAA
Source organism: Allium cepa (assembly GCA_030765085.1). Taxonomy (NCBI): domain Eukaryota; kingdom Viridiplantae; phylum Streptophyta; class Magnoliopsida; order Asparagales; family Amaryllidaceae; genus Allium; species Allium cepa. The sequence goes on from CM060942.1 coordinate 456,795,850, forward strand.
ATCCTTGATTAAATACCATTCTAAATAAAACCAAATTTATCTTCCCAATCTTACTTATTCAACTTATTACAAAAAAATATATTTGAAATATAGATTCACATAAATACTTAACCATATTATATCAATCTAATTTAAATTATATATTACTACTAAATCCATATATAAAATTACCATTTATATATAATATCTTAAGAATAAATGCTTATTAAACTATATATTTCTTTCCGAAACCATAGAAATTATTTTCAAAATATTTATATATGGACCAACGGTGTCTATATATATTTCCTATCCTATGGTCAAGTGATACGGATATTTATCATTTCAATCCGTACACTAAATATATACGGGTGGATATCATCTCAACCCGTAATCCCAAATTCAATTCAATGAAAATCGCTTGGGTCTATCATTTCAACCCATAATGATTTTCTCCTATTCTAAGGTCCGTACGGGTATGTTTCATTTCAACCCATAGTGAATTCTACACTAACAGGGAACTTGCAGAGTGATAACAGATATGAAAAATAATAATAACAGGCATATATCATCAATAATAATATAATATAAACAACAGGATATGGTGTCATATCCTACAGGTGAACGGTTACAGATAATAGCATAGATGACTATTTAAATAACTAGAGCAGCATACTTACATTGTCGTTTCAATTGAAATTAAATTTAATAAATATAAGAATGTTGATCGTGAGTGATTACTCACCTTTCGAGGCTAGAAATATTTGACAAGGAAATGAGCTACGAATTCCAAAGCAACGCCAAACGGATATGATTCAATGAAGAAAACAGGCACGACAGACAACTGATAATGAGGAATCGATGGAACGATTAGGATCAGTTTGGCATAAATTGAAAATAGACATATTATTAATACATATTCAGTATTCTAACATAAATCAAAAATCAAAATAATATAAAAATTTCCAAATCATCATTTTAACTCAAGCATTAAAAATCAAAGATTTTTTTTATTATACTTAAACTATTTCGCACAACAATTTCTTAAACACGTATTATATATATATGTATATATAGACACACACATTCCAAAATCCATTATTTTAGAATAAAACGCAATTTATCTAAAACACCTACATTTACCTAAAGTCAGTACTACTTTTATATACAAGCTTTTAAGCGTACTTAAAAATATATTTAAATCAATCATAACCCCATATACTTTATACATATCTTAGAATATGAACAACTTAACAAGTATAACATATGCAGACCCAAAAAATTCAGGCTAATGCCTAAAAAAATAAGATGCTAATTTAAAACAAACCAAATATATATAATACTTAAAATAGCCGATCAAAATAAAATAACTATATATTTTAACTTTAACAATGAGTTACAATATTAACAAAAAGTTTATTATTTTATATAAAATAGTATAACATATATCACAGAACTTAATATCATTTACTTAAACATACCATATACAAATAAACTATTATAAGCATGTACACAATCCATCAGCCTTCACATAAACATATGCATTATATAAGTTTTGTTAACATATTATACGACGTACATAAATTTGTATATATAAAGAAATAGGTATGGGTACAGCTTAAACAATGATGCAACTCATATTTCTTTTCAAAACAAAAATAAACAAATGCTAACATGTTTTAAAAATTCATATACACTAACCTATATATATTGGGTACATCTACATCTATTTTCTATTCAAACCAATGTTTATGAAACTCCTTACTAACTCGAACAAAACAAAAGTTTAAAGCAAAATTTTACACAAATTTCTTTACACGACAAAAGACTACTACTACTCCCAAATGTATACATATATTTATTAAATAATCAAAACATTAATGTATAATAAAAGTCAAAACTGTTATGTATATCTACTTAAACGCATTACTAATATAAAACTATAACCAATTTTAAGATCACATACTATAACATAATTAATATATGCATGACTGGTAAAATTTGTATAACAGACAAATTTAAAATTTATATAAGTTTATATATATTATATTAAAACGTGTATATATATATAATCAGAAAGCAAAGTATTCATATGTGACGCCCCACCTCTAAACCCACGCTAGCCAAGAACATTACGGTGAATGCTGTCAAATAGCACGGAGAATAAGGCTGTTGAGGAGCGACCATCCGTGTAATAGCTTTGCGCGAGCATTGATATGTTAGATATTATAACAATCCGACATACCGACACAAACTCAAAGCTACTACACAGTGGCTGTAATATCTTCAGAAACAAATTAGAAATAAACATAACATAAATCAGTCACAGATAATTCATATCACAAAGGCGGAATAAGATATGAATATTACACATAAAAGTGTACATCAGAGTAGTGGTCAGAAAAATCCACAATAACAAAAAATAATAGCAACATGTGCTATACAAAAGAACACATCAATGAGTCAATATCTCAAGAGTATACAACAAAAACTACTAATCTAAGTAGTAAGCAAAAGGTCAGAGTAATGGATCCCTGGAGAGAAGTCAAGTCGAAGCACCTACAACATCTCGGTCTGACCCGAGTATTATTTATAAGAAAATAATAAACGGATCAGTCTAGCTATAAATATCAGATAACATGATATAGAACGAAAGATATGGCATAGACGTATAATATCCATAATGGCATACTACTATAAGTATGTAAATGATAATCAACAAACGATTAATCAATATCAAAGAATCTTCTCAAAGATCCAAAAAGGGTATCATACCCAAAACTTGTATTCATAACAAGTTAACGACACACGAATTCACCAATGCACAAAAATTGATAAATCATATCAATGAAAATCACTAAAATTGGTGAAGCATAAATTCTAGAATTCAACACATGAAATCCAGAAATCATAAAATAAAAAGGGGGGAGGCCTATCACACGAACGGGAGCATGAAAACTCACCAACAGCTGTAACACACGAACGAGAAGCTATCTCATGGTAACTAGCCATTAATTTGACACACGAATGGTCCGAAGACCTGACACGAATGGTCCGAAGACCGTGGGTTGCTACCCCACCAATTTGAGTCGAAACTCCACAAAGCGGGGCTTTGTCTCCCTCGCAGACAAAGAGACATCGCACAATTGCTAGTCTAAACCATAAAATGATCATCATTGATCATCAAGAAGTGTCAATTACAATAAGATAGTAAATATATGAGTTTAGCATCATGTCCCATAACCACTATCTTAACTTAAATATTTGCGAACAAATTGTAGATCTCCACTAGAAAATTGTCACAAGAGATTCAATCGAACAAGTACAAGAATTAACCAACGAAGTAAACGCAAGAGTTTTATACCACTTGTTTTACTAAGTCGTTTAATTAGATTTCTCATACGAGTGAGGTAAAGGTTTGTATATACTAGTAGATTGGAAAACGGTTTAGGAAACGAGCTTTGTAATTGAAAATAGAGTTGAAATCATTTTGATGAAAAGGGTTTTGATATTTACTACTAGTATAGAAACCTTTATATTTTTAAAGTGACAAATCATCGAAAGGATTGTAGGAACAATCAATCATCAAAATTCACATACGAAGACGTGAATCAAATCCAAAGAAATCGATATTAAATCCATCAAAGTGGATATTTCCAAAAATTCCCAAGAAAATGTCATCAAAGTCGATAATTAAATGATAACAATAGAAGGGAACCAACACAAGTCGATAAAATTGGAATTCGTAAACAAAATAGGCAAGCAGGCAAAACACTGCAGTTTCAGACGTCTGAAACAAGTGGTTCAGACGCTGAATCTGGAAATATAAAGATTTCCATAACACAATTCAGACATCTGAATCAAGTGTTTCAGACGTCTGAAATAGGCATATTTTAGCCTATTTTCTTTCTGTTTGAAATAGAACCAATTCAGACGTCTGAAATTCCAGATTCAGACGTCTGAAACTGGAATTCAGAGCATTTTCTGAACCTCGACCAAAAATGGCCAAACGAATATCGGAAACGATCGAACGAGCAAGTGACGACTAAGGATTTGCGCCAAGTGACAACCCAGCCTTGAACGACTCGTCGATACGCCTCAAATATCCATGTCCAAATATCCATAAAAGGATTTTCATAGATTTCGATTTCAAAATACCAAAATTGGAATATACACCAAATCAATCCAAACCAAAATCAATTGCACAAGAGTAAGTGTTAGGAATTCATACCTAACAATCGAAGATAATTATAAACTAAGATGTGAGATAAAAATCTCACCTTTTTACAAAATCAAACAAGAAGAAGCTTGAAAGAAAATGGAGAATCAACCTCCCTTCAACACAACCCAAATGAGCTTGAATCTATGCTCAAAACAAGAACATTCCCAAAATTAGGTTTAGGAATTTCTGAAATTGGTAAGAGAATAAGTTGGAGAAGAAGAAGAGAATGCTTACCAATGGGTTCTCTTGAATTTGGAGCTAGGAATTTGAGGTTGCAAGAGGAACTAGCGTTTTGGAGTTTTAATTTCCAATCTCTTCCACCATTATTGCCTTAGAACTGAAAAGAGGAAGAAGTGAGGGTGAATAGGGAAGAGTGGTTCAGTTTTGAGTATGAGTTGGCTAGTGGGTTGAACCCAAACTCAAACCCATAGTGAAAAAGGTCAATTTTTTGACTAATTCCAAATATATCAAAGTTTATACTCAAAAAGGTCGCAAACGGCATTTTGAACTCAATGGAGGTGGTCTCGAGTCCTAATTCGGCTATTTGCAAAAAGTAGCTTTTCGGACTAAAATCCGACTAACGATAAAATATTTAAATATAAAATCGATAAATATGCGGGTTGTTACAGACTCCCCTCCTTAAATAAATTGCGTCCTCGCAATATTTAAGAAGAAGATATGTAGTAACAACCATAAAAGCATATTCAACACAAAAGAAATTTTAAATAAGAAGTTCACCTCAAAGAGCACAAGAAAGTAAGTCCGGATGTGTTCGCTCGATGTACTCTCTAGATTCCCAAGAACAATCCTTAGGATTTGAAGACCATTGAACTTTAACAAACGGAACATCTTTATTTCGAAGTCGTTTGACCTCTGAAGCAATGATACGAATAGGATGTTGCTCATAAGTTAAATTAGACGAAACTTCAATCTCTTCCACAACACCGGGCTCAAGAATAGAATCGGAATCTCGAAGACATTTCCAAAGTTGAGAAACGTGAAACACGTCATGGATAGCAGAAAATTGAGCCGGTAATAAAAGGCAATAAGCCATGGAACCAATACGTTCAGTGATAGGAAATGGCCCAATATATCGAGGCGCCAATTTTCCCGATCGATTGAAACGTACAACACCTTTCATTGGTGAAACACGAATAAAAACAGAGTCTCCAACAGAAAATTCTAATTTCCTTCTCCGGTTATCGGCATAGGATCTTTGTCTACTCTGCGCTTCTTTCATCCTATGACGAATAAGATCAATCTTTTCTGTGGAATCACGAATAAAATCGGGACCTAAAACCAGCTTCTCACCGGTCTCAAGCCAACAAGAAGGAGATCGGCATGGCCTTCCGTAGAGTGACTCAAAAGGTGCCACACCAATACTAGATTGGAAGCTATTATTATAGGAGAATTCAACAAGGGAAATATGATCTTCCCAACTTCCCCCAAAATCAAGCACACAAGCACGAAGAAGATCTTCAAGTGTTTGATTCACACGCTCGGTTTGTCCATCGAACTGAGGATGATAAACGGTGCTAAAATTGAGCTTCGTTCCCAAAGCTTTTTGAAGACTCTTCCAAAACCCACTAGTAAACAATGGATCACGATCACTAACAATAGAAGTAGGAACTCCATGCAATTTAACAATCTCTTTGATAAAGAGCTTGGCCAAAAGAGGAACTGTAACGACCCAGAATTTTTAATTTATTAAAATATGAATATTTAATTAAATTTAAATATTAATAAGTGAATTTATAAGTCAAATAAATTTTTATTTGAATTTTTGAATTTAATTGGATAATTAAATCGATAATTTAATACGTTAAATTATGGAAATAATTGAAAATTGAGTTAAATATGATTGAAAATGATTTGTAAAATTTTATTATATCATATGGAAGTTAGAACGATATTTTAGAACTTTTAAAATCGAATTAAAAGTTAATTTGTGAAAATTGAATATTTTAATATTAAAATCGACTAGTAAAAATAGTCAATTTTTGAACAGTCTCAGAATTGAACGAAACCAGTTCCATTGGATCCGTAATAGTTAGTTATTACCGGATTTCAAATTTCGTGTCAATCGAAGTTATCGTTTGATCGTGGCAGCTCAAAACGCATCGATTTATTTTTAATTTAAATTTGACGAGTGAAAATAGCCATTTTTCAAAAAGTCTCGGATTTCGACGAAACCAGTTTCATCGGATCCGTAATGTGATATTATTGTAAGGTTTCAAATTTCAAGTCAATTGGATTTACCGTTTGTCCGGTACAAATTAAAACGCCTAGAAATCGACTTAAATCGGTTTAATTCAAATTGAGCGTTTACAGCCATAACTCGCACATACTTCCGAATTAGCTTCCGAAACCTGTTCCATTGTGTCCGGAACGCGGGGTAAACCCTAGAAACGCTGGTTACGGCGCGTAAATCGGAGTTCGGAATTTCCGGGATGAATAGTGTTCGAATTTTCTTTATAAATAGACCAACACCCCTCTCTTCATTAAAAATAAAAATAAAAATAAAAACATGTAACCCTAGCCGCCACTCTTGCAGTGAATGGCCAGAATTGTCCCAATTTCATTTCTTAATCTCTCCAAATCCATTCACAATCAAGCGAAGTGATCAACTACAAAGATGAAGATCTTGGCGAAAGCTTTCAATCCATACGGTTGAGATCGTGTTTGGAGCGACGATGGGGGAGATAGGGAGCCGCGTGCGTGGCCGTTGTCATCGAGATTCGTGCAACATAGGGGGGGCCGAGCTCTCTAAGCTTCAGGCCGAGTATGAAGGTCGTGGAGGGCTTCGACATGGCGCATCTTGATCGAGTTTTAATCGAGTGTTGGAGTTGCAAGATTCAACCCTAGTTTTCAACTATATGGGTTCATGCTCACGTTGATAACCTGTAGGTGATTTGCGTGATGATGAGGAAGAAAGGGGGGAGCCGTTGGATTGGGAATGAAGGGTGATGATGGGGGTATGTAAAAGAAATTTAAATAAATGTTATAATTGTTATATAAAAATCGTGTACAAACTTCAAATATTCATAACTTTTTCATACGAGGTCGAAAAAGCGCGAAACCAGTTGCGTTGGAATCGTATGGACGAGCACTACGCTATGGAGTTGGTTTGGAGTCGTTTGGAGTTAGTGAGAATTTTGGGTAAAATTAAACGTCCGTTTAATTTTATTCGAAATAAATCGCTAAAACGAAATAAAATCAAGGTGAGAACTTCTCACTCAATCGAATCAGTTTCGATTTTTATTTTAAATAGTTAGATTTAAAATATTTGAATGCATGTTTGAATGTTGATTGTTATCTATTGATTGTTAAAATAGACATTATACGCCGTTAGTAAGCGGATGTTATTTAATAAAAACATATACCGCGAATATTTCATAAACAGTGAAATTGGTATTATATATAATATCAATATATATATATTGGCATATGTATATATTGCAGTTGTTGATTTCCCGCATTTTTTGTTTAGCGGATGAGACCCTATTGCGCCGTTATTAAGCGGATAATATTTAATAAGAACATATACCGCGATAATTTCGTACTGGAGCGAAATTGGTATTGTGCTAATGTTTTTGGATGCAGGAAAACAGGTTGGAGGGATCCAACTGGATTCCTCAACAGTTTTTATTTGATTTCAGATATTTTGATATTTGATGGATTATCATATTGATATATGATATCGTTGTTGTCGTGATTGACTATTTGGTGTGTAGCATCATTGGACCCAGATTTTGGGATTTTAAAATGATTTTAAAGTGATTTTAGAAAGCATACGTTTTATGAAATAAATTTGGAATTGATCCATTTTAAATAAATAAACGTTATAATTTTTAATGTTATAAAAATTATGATTTTTGAGAAATATAGTTAAAAACTGATTTTTGAGAATATGATGCTATTGAGTTTATAAAATAGTTTAATCGAGATATTTTAGAACTATTGTGAAAAGTTTAAATACAGAATTTATAAAATTTAATTATTTTATAAATCAAAATGGTGAAATAATAAAGGAGATTAAAGAAGTTTTAAAAGAATAATACAAATTGAATTATATTAAGAGATTTATAAATGAATATTTATAAATTGAAATATGGACATTATAAAACGAGTTTTTATAAGTGTTTGAATGAAGTGAAAATGAATTTCATAATGGAATGGAATTTATATAATTTTAAACGGTGAAGTTATAAATGAAATTTATAAATAGTAAGATTTGTAAATTTGTGAAGATTATTTGAAGAATAGATTTGGTTAAATAAATGAATCTTATAGGTTATAAGATTTATGGTTTGGAAAGTCTTTAGTGGAACGATTTTGTAAAATAATCGTTTTATAAGTATTTAACTTATAATATGAACTTTTAGTTTATAATTGAGTTATAAACTGAAATAGGTTAATAAAAGAATTTATAAAAAGGAAGCTTTTATAAATAAATAGAAATGGAATTTATAAACGTTGTTTTATAAATTCGCAAATGACTTATTTTGATGAGAAAATTGTTGAAACCTATTAATGGAGTTATATTCACGTTTTTGAATAGTGAATAATCCTTTGAATTAAAATGTATAAAAGGATGAAATGTGTTAACGTAGTATATTCACGTTTTTGAATAGTGAATAAGATGTTAAAGAAATTGTTTTGAATGTGATATTTGAAATAGAATTAAAACGATCTAACGATGTTTTAAAATGTGTTGAGATTCGAAACCATAGATTTCAACATTTATTGTTGAAATAAACGTTTTCGAGAAATAAAAGGAAATGGTGGACTATAACACTGTTGTTATAGTAAATAATTTCCGAAAAGGAAATGTTTTGTATAGTATTGGGATTTATATATCTATTTAATTTCGAATCCCTATACTAGTGATTTTGGGTTGTCGTAACGATGTTTTACATAACATTCGTTTTGGCCCAAATAAATATGTTTAAGAGAATGATTTCCTTAAAGAATGAAATATATACTTAATCTCGATTTAAGTATATGGGATATTTTCCAAAGTTGAAAATAAAAAGATTAGTGAATTACTTATAATTAAATAAGTATGGAATTGTTTTTCCAATATAAAGTGAATATTTAGAATTTATCTTTTTGAAGATAAATTGAAATAAATAATTGAAATCATATGCATGAATATTTTGGAATATAAATTCATTATGGAATTTATATGTGAAAATGGAATTTGTTTAAAAAAATAAATGTTGATTCATTTTTGAAGTATTGAAATTATATATCTAGTGAAGATATTTTTGGAAAATAAATAATTGGAAAATTATTTGGAAACTGGTGATGTGTGCATATCCAGTGATAGTTCAATAACCGACTATCAATATTTCCCTTTGAATGGGTAGTTGATGTGATTTGTTTGAATGTGAATGCTACACTTATTTTTGAATAAGCGCTCACTATTCAGGTTAACCGGGAAAAGACCATGGGGTCGTATAACCCATTCCGAATATGTGATACGTCGTTATGAATTGCATTGAAGATCGGTGTTGAAGACCCGGTATTTGCGAGAGCGATAGGATGACCTATCGATTGTCTCTGCACCGAGTTGCTCCGGTATAGAGTTCTCCATATGTGATGGTGAATCCGATCAGGATTGTGAATATCCGGATTGCAAGGACTTCTTTGTAAGTGCCTTCGGTTTTGTTCGATCCCGGAACAGACTTGTATGGATTGTATGTCTGACATTACAAGTTGAGATATAAAGCCGATTTCTTTCAAATATATTTCTGTTGGTGGCGGAGAATTTATTCTTTTAGCTTAACACCCTTCTCTGAGACGTACGAGCTCAGAGGTTATATAGTTGAAGTTATCAGCGATATATTCCCAATTTGGTAATGTGATATGCTGAGTGATGCTGAAATGATCATTGTGTTGATTATTGTGATAGGATCGTTTATTTGATCGTCTATCTTGGTGATCATTGTGTTGATCATTTGTTGACCCAAAGCATGGCTTTTGTATAAAGTATGTTTTTGTGGACGTGACTTCGTCGAACCTCACACCCCGGAAATGGTCAAAACAGGAAAGATGCGGCAAGGTTATGAGGGGTAGCACCCTTTAGGGTATGTGCATTTCCTTCTGGATAGAGGTGGTATCATGGTATGGAGCCCAGATATTTAACCTATGTGGTTACTACGAATTTATTACTTTGTGGTTGTTGGTTTTCGGGATCCCGTGAGAAAGGTCGTTTACGATCGGGGAATGGCGTGCTCGTGTCAGTAGTTACCCAGTTAGGGGTAACCCGACCTTGTGTTGGCAGAGTTCCGGTTTGGTTCTCGGGGATGTCTTTCCAGAGGCATTCTCATGTGGCAATGGGAAGTTCCTTGGCCTGACCATTTGTTGGAAATCCAATTCCCAATACGAAACTTGTACGGTTTTAGTTGTAGAACCTATCGTTCACTTATGGTGTCGCAACACTGTTTGGATGGTAGCTATAGTAGGCATAGTTCGAAATGTCTATGTTGGCTAAGATTTATATCTTTACTTTCGAAATGAATTTTTTCTACACTATGCACTAGTAATAATATCAAATGTTATTTTAAATGCGTATCAAGCATCTTTGACTATCATAAGGAGAAATCTCCTCCGATTCTGCGTTTGCATTGTGTGTGTGTGCGAGAGGCCTTATGGTAGTCTCATTTTTAAAAGCATTGCGAATTGAATTTAAAAATATCTCTCTATTTTGATTTTAAGATAAATAAACTGTTTTGAGTTCTCACACCAGTCACATGACTGACTTGGAGTTTATTGTTTTCCTTCCTAAACTCTGGGTGCCCACCAATTTCCACACGGGAAGTTAAGAGTTAGGTTTATCAGGATATTCTGGATATTCTGGAGTTGCTGGAGGCAAGCTGGATGGCATGACGTATTACTAGTTATATAGTATTTCTTTTTCCGCTGCACTGTTTGTTGTTGTTGTACACTCTGATGATATGATGATATGATGTAATGTGATGTAATGTAATAACTGATATAGTTCTTTGTTTAAAGATTATTCATTTATTATTATATGTTGTTCCGCTGCGAATTGTGAGATTCTGATGTTGTTCTGTTGTTTTCTGTTCCGTCCTATTTTCTTCTGTTTTTCTTTTTCCTCTATTCTCTTTTCTTTCAATTTTAAAATTTTCTATCTTCTTTTCCCTATCTAAATTTTCTATTTTCTCTCTTCTTCTCTTTTCTTTTCCTAAATTCTTTTTAAAAACCCTCAGTGTTCAGTTTTCCGTCATTCGATTCCTCGGCAGTCGATAAAGTGAGTGTCGATGTCGAATTTTCGGAAGACGAAGAATCGTGTCCTGACAGGAACGGTTCGGTTAGACCGAACGGGAATAAAATGGGCGGATTTAGTAAGTCTATCAACAATTTCCCATAAGCTATCATGACTCGAACGAGAACGGGGAAGGCCATCTATAACATCCATGGAAATTTGGTCCCACTTCCAAATTGGAATTTCTAAAGGTTGCAATAACCCACCGGGCCTTTGATGTTCGGCTTTAACAAGCTGGCAAGTCATGCAACACTTAACAAAGTTAGCAATATCAAATTTCATTCCCTCCCAATAATATAGTCGCTTCATATCCACGTACATTTTACTACTACCGGGATGAATGGTGAATTTAGAACGATGAGAATCTTCTAAAATATCCTTACGAAGATCAATAATATTTGGTACAATAAGTCTACCAAATTTTCGAATGCCGCCACGAGAATCGATATCAAATTCTCTCAATCCTTCAATATCACCTCTATTCTTAATATTTTGGCCAAGAAGAGCCAAGTCGGGATCTAGCCTTTGAGCTTCAAGAATGCGGTCTAAAAGAGAAGGTTGAGCCTCAAGGCTACATAAAACAAATGATGAGCATAAATCGGATACGCGGTCTCGAATCTCACAAGAGGATAATATCACGAGATCATTCCATTCGGATAACACCATAGAAACAACCGCTTGTTTCTTGCGACCAAGAGCATCGGCGACACGATTTCCCTTTCCGGGAGTATAAAGGATGTCGAGATCATACAGCGCAAGGAACTCGAGCCAACGCTGTTGGCGCACATTAAGTTCCTTCCGAGAGAACAAATACTTCAAAGACTTATGATCAGTATAAAGAACAAATTTCTCTCCTAGGAGATAATGACGCCAAATCCGAAGAGCGAAAACAATAGCCGCGAGCTCTAAATCATGAGTGGCATATCTAGTCTCGGCTGGCTTCAATTGCCTAGAAGCATAAGCAATAACACGTTCTTTTTGCATAAGAACGGCACTCAAACAACGCGATTAGCATCGGTATAAACAATAAAATCTTGGTTTCCCATGGGAATCACAAGAATAGGAGCATCAGAAAGGAGTTCTTTTAATTTCTGAAAAGAAGTTTCACATTTGTCCGACCAAATGTATTTAATGCCTTTCTTATTTAAGCCAGTGAGAGGCACGACAATTTCAGAAAAGTCTTTGATAAAACGGCGGTAATAACCCGCCAATCCAAGAAAACTATGAATCTCCGTCACTCTCCGGTCTCTTCTAATCTTGAATCGCTTCAATCTGTGAAGGATCCACGGAAATTCCGGATTCGGAAATAATATGACCGAGACACTTCACACGAGATTGTCAAAAATGGCATTTAGAAAATTTTGGTTTCAGTTGATTACTCCTAAGAGTTTCCAACACAATCCGAAGATGCTTCTTATGTTCCTCTTCGATTTTTGAATACACAAGAATATCATCAATAAAGATGAGAACAAACCGGTCGAGGAAGTCCTTGAAAACTCTATTCATAAGGTCAACGAAATAAGCCGGGGCATTTGTTAACCCAAATGGCATAACAAGCCATTCATAAAATCCATAACGAGTACGGAACGATGTCAAAGGAATGCTATCCTCTGCAATACGAAGCTGATGAAATCCAGTAGCTAAGTCTAATTGTGAAAAGACTTTAGCACCACTACGCTGATCGAATAGATCATCAATCCGAGGTAAAGGATATTTATTTTTGATAGTAAAATCATTAAGCTTGCGGTAGTCAACGCAAAGCCTAAGTGTTCCATCGGATTTCTTCACAAAAATAGCTGAAGCTCCCCAAGGCGAGGAACTAGAGCGAATAAATTGCTTCATCTCCAATTTGGATAATTGTTTACGCATCTCCTCATTTTCTTTACTGGACATACGATAAGGAGGACGAGTAATAGGTTGAGCTCCAGGAATAAGATTAATTTTGAACTCAATTGCTCGCTTAGGTGGTAATCCCAAAACGGGCTCGAATATGTCGGAAAATTCACGAACGGCGTGAATAAGAGAAATTATATCACCCTCATCATCATCATCGTCATCGCGAGGATTTAAAGAATATAAAAATGCAACCAAGATGGAATCCGAGTCTTTGAGAATAACAGAAAGCTGCTTAACAGATAGAGGATGTTGAAGATGAATAGTCCGCTCAGGACATAGGATATGGGCTTCATAACGGTTAAGCCAATCCATTCCCAAAATCATTCCAAAGCCTAAGTAGCGCATAACATGCAAATCGGCTAGGAAAGAAAATCACATAGAATAATCTCCACATCTTTACAAAGCAAACTAATCGTTGCAGATCCACCAACCGGATTCGAAATTCTCAAAGAAGTCATTAAACATAAAACGTCCAAAGAAAAAGTGTCAACAAGTTCCTTTGAAATGAAAGAATGGGATGCACCCGTATCAAAGAGAACTCTAATAGGTTGATCATGAAATAAAATAATTCCATCAAGAATGGAATGAGAAATACCTTGACCACGAGATGTGTTGCCAGGGGCTTGAGCAACATTTAACTTTCCCTCCTTCTTGCCTTCAAGTTTAAGGCATTGATGAATAAAATGATCCGGACTTTTACAATAGCGACAAGATCGAGGCTTTGAACACTTGTTCGCAAAATGGTCCCTAGAACCACAGTTGTAGCATTTCCCTTCACTGGAGGAAAAAGTCTTAGCAGTAGGAATTGCGTGTTTCCACTTTTTATTGGGATAAGGACCTTTAAATTTGTTAGGCCTCTTTTTGTTGTTGAAGCTAGGTTTGGAAGCTACTACTTCAACATCACTTCCCCTATCTGCCTCTTCAAGACGAAGAGCGATATCTACAAGTTGGTCAAAGGGAACTTCTAATTTTAGAAGTAATGGCTTCTTGAGATTCTTATTTAAGCCATAGACGAACCTCTGGTTCTTCTTCAATGGGGTGTTGATGTATTCATGCCCATATTTGGAAAGCAACTCAAAGGACGCGACATAATCGGTCACGGAGGATTCACCTTGAACAAGGTCAATGAAACAACGAGCCATCGTCACTTTCTCAGCTTCTGGAATGAATTTTAATTCGAAGCGTTCTTGGAATTGCTCCCAGGTGAGACCCGCTTCATTAATTTCAGAAATAAGAAGTTCGTACCAGTCCAATGCTCTCTCTTGGAGCATACAGGAGGCCACCTGAACTCGGTGAAGATCGATAAGATTCATGCGTGAAAAGATGCGATCGCATGTTCTAAGCCAAGCTTGGACTTCAATAATAGTTTCGGAACCTTTAAAGGGCTTCCCACCCAAATTAGTGTAATCGTTGCACAAGCGTGCAAATCCCGACTTTGGGTGAGTAGGTTCCGGGTTAGCTCCAGCTGCTTGAGCATTAGTTACCAAATCAAGAAGCTGTTGAGCAGTCATAAAAACTCCATCCTGGGGTGGAGTACTAGATGGCATGGCTCTGGGGCGGCCTGGTCTAGACATTTCTCTTCCTTTTGAAAGAAAGAAGAAGAAGAAAAAGGTTATTCACCAAACAATTATCAAGAAATCTTGATAAATAAAACAAGGAATCATAAAAGAAAATAGGATAGAAAGGTACGAAGACTCGAATTGATCCTAAGGTATAACTCCTAAGATGGACTTAGGACGATGATCCTTGTTAAGTTATTCTACATTGTTCCAAAGTTTGGCTCTGAAACCAAGCTGTGACGCCCCACCTCTATACCCACGCTAGCCAAGAACATTACGGTGAATGCTGTCAACTAGCACGGAGAATAAGGCTGTTGAGGAGCGACCATCCGTGTAATTGCTTTGCGCGAGCATTGATATGTCAGATATTATAACAATCCGACATACCGACACAAACTCAAAGCTACTACATAGTGGCTGTAATATCTTCAGAAACAAATATAGAAATAAACATAACATAAATCAGTCACAGATAATTCATATCACAAAGGCGGAATAAGATATGAATATTACACATAAAAGTGTACATCAGAGTAGTGGTCAGAAAGATCCACAATAACACAAAATAATAGCAACATGTGCTATACAAAAGAATACATCAATGAGTCAATATCTCAAGAGTATACAACAAAAACTACTAGTCTAAGTAGTAAGCAAAAGGTCAAAGTAATGGATCCCTGGAGAGAAGTCAAGTCGAAGCACCTGCAACATCTCGGTCTGACCCGATTATTATTTATAAGAAAATAATAAACGGATCAGTCTTGCTATAAATATCAGATAACATGATATAGAACGAAAGATATGGCATAGACGTATAATATCCATAATGGCATACTACTATAAGTATGCAAATGATAATCAACAAACGATTAATCAATATCAAAGAATCTTCTCAAAGATCCAAAAAGGGTATCATACCAACACTTGTATTCATAACAAGTTAATGACACACGAATTCACCAATGCACAAAAATTGATAAATCATATCAATGAAAATCACTAAAATTGGTGAAGCATAAATTCTAGAATTCAACACACGAAATCCAGAAATCATAAAATAAAAAGGGGTAAGGCCTATCACACGAACAGGAGCATGAAAACTCACCAACAGCTGTAACACACGAACGAGAAGCTATGTCATGGTAACTAGCCATTAATTTGACACACGAATGGTCCGAAGACCGTGGGTTGCTACCCCACCAATTTGAGTCGAAACTCCACAAAGCGGGGCTTGGTCTCCCTCGTAGACAAAGAGATATCACACAATTGCTAGTCTAAACCATAAAATGATCATCATTGATCATCAAGAAGTGTCAATTACAATAAGCTAGTAAATATATGAGTTTAGCATCATGTCCCATAACCACTAGCTTAACTTAAATATTTGCGAACAAATTGTAGATCTCCACTAGAAAATTGTCACAAGAGATTCAATCGAACAAGTCCAAGAATTAACCAACGAAGTAAACGCAAGAGTTTCATACCACTTGTTTTACTAAGTCGTTTAATTGATTTCTCATACGAGTGAGGTAAAGGTTTGTATATACTAGTAGATTGGAAAACGGTTTAGGAAACGGGCTTTGTAATTGAAAATAGAGTTGAAATCGTTATGATGAAAAGGGTTTTGATATTTACTACTAGTATAGAAACCTTTATATTTTTAAAGTGACAAATCATCAAAAGGATTGTAGGAACAATCAATCATCAAAATTCACATACGAAGACGTGAATCAAATCCAAAGAAATCGATATTAAATCCATCAAAGTGGATATTTCCAAAAATTCCCAAGAAAATGTCATCAAAGTCGATAATTAAATGATAACAATAGAAGGGAACCAATACAAGTCGATAAAATTGGAATTCGTAAACAAAATAGGCAAGCAGGCAAAACACTGCAGTTTCAGACGTCTAAAACAAGTGGTTCAGACGTCTGAATCTGGAAATATAAAGATTTCCAGAACACAATTCAGAGTCTGAATCAAGTGTTTCAAACGTCTGAAATAGGCATATTTTAGCCTATTTTCTTTCTGTTTGAAATAGAACCAATTCAGACGTCTGAAATTCCAGATTCAGACGTCTGAAACTGGAATTCAGAGCATTTTCTGAACCTCGACCAAAAATGGCCAAACGAATATCGGAAACGATCGAACGAGCAAGTGACGACTAAGGATTTGCGCCAAGTGACAACCCAGCCTTAAACGACTCGTCGATACGCCTCAAATATCCATGTCCAAATATCCATAAAAGGATTTTCATAGATTTTGATTTCAAAATACCAAAATTGGAATATACACCAAATCAATCCAAACCAAAATCAATTGCACAAGAGTAAGTGTTAGGAATTCATACCTAACAATCGAAGATAATTATAAACTAAGATGTGAGATAAAAATCTCACCTTTTTACAAAATCAAACAAGAAGAAGCTTGAAAGCAAATGGAGAATCAACCTCCCTTCAACACAACCCAAATGAGCTTGAATCTATGCTCAAAACAAGAACATTCCCAAAATTAGGTTTAGGAATTTCTGAAATTGGTAAGAGAATAAGTTGGAGAAGAAGAAGAGAATGCTTACCAATGGGTTCTCTTGAATTTGGAGCTAGGAATTTGAGGTTGCAAGAGGAACTAGGGTTTTGGAGTTTTAATTTCCAATCTCTCCCACCATTATTGCCTTAGAACTAAAAAGAGGAAGAAGTGAGGGTGAATGGGGAAGAGTGGTTCAGTTTTGAGTATAAGCCGGCTAGTGGGCTGAACCCAAACTCAAACCCAAAGTGAAAAAGGTCAAATTTTTGACTAACTCCAAATATATCAAAGTTTATACTCAAAAAGGTCGCAAACGACATTTTGAACTCAATGGAGGTGGTCTCGAGTCCTAATTCGGCTGTTTGCAAAAAGTAGCTTTTCGGACTAAAATCCAACTAACGATAAAATATTTAAATATAAAATCGATAAATATGCGGGCTGTTACATCATATAAACAAAATTAGAATATATACAACCTTTATATATATAACAGATAGAAGTCACACGCAACACAAAATATAAGTTTAAACATATATTAACCCAAAATAGAAAGCTCTGAGTTATATCTATATATACTAATGTATTTTGATCCAAAACTAACATATACATACAATAAATTATATACATGTACTTTAAAATCATAAACAACAGTGATAAAATATACTATGATATAATATACTATACTATTATATGTAACACATGCATTATATAAAAAAAAGAAGCGTCTTATAACACCATATAAAAAGATTTGATAAAATGAAATATACTATAACATAATATACATATGAATAAATTTGCAGGCCATATATTTGCTGTCTCCAAAGTTTATATCACACTATATATCATGTGCCAACCCATACTAGTACAGCCTTATTACAAAATATATCAACCAAAACCATATACATATCTTTTTTCGTATAACAACAAACACATTAAACTAACCTATATGTATTATGTATATAACAAAAGCATGCTAACCTTGATAACAAAACTGCAAATTAACCCAAAATAATTTTTAAAACAGCTTACTTACTTATATAAGTATATAAATGAGGGGGAAGGAAGCAGAAGGCTTGTTCTGGAATTGGCGAAGACAACGAGATCCAGGCGGCAAAAGATGAACCAGCGATGCTTTTATTTTTATTAAAAAAAAAATTCCTTACCGAGCGAAAATACGAAGGTGGATTTGGCAAATTTATATTGAAAGCAAAGAACAGGGAGAGGGAGAAGAAAATAAATATATAAAATGGGTAGAGTGGAAAAACTGAACTGTCAAAAGGTTAAAAATGTTTCAGCGGTTAAAACAAGTAATGTAGGAAAAACGAATAGGCACAAATTGGGAAACGTATCACATAATAAATATAAAGTAGCAGGTGAGGATTTTAGGCAATAAATATTCACGTTGATTTATACACGCAAATAAAATATGAGCTGCAGCCAAATCAAATAACGAAAAAAGGAAGAACGTACGTACGTTATACGTTTATTCAAGTGATCGCGCAGAACAAAAGATAAAGGGAGTAATAAAACTAGATGACCATTTGAATTTGTACTGTTTGCAATAAAATAAATGAGAAGTAACATAAACACTTGATTGACGCAGACAATTAAGCAATTGATATGCGTGTGCAGCACGTTTCAAAATTTAAAACCGAAGGGAATTAACTGTCATAACTAAAGGTACTGATATAAATGTAAAGTAATGAATATGGAAAAAATTCAAGCGCAGATTTCAGGAGCTAATAAAGGAAATGACCGTTCACAATTTAAACTGACACAGATAAGGTAAGGAATATATATATATATATAAATTTTGTACTGAATATGATCTGTTTGTTGAAGCCAATAACGCCAAAATCAAGGAATGAAAAAGGCAACAGGGAAAAGAACGGAACAAATAGAAATGAAATGTATCAAATTAAATATGAGCAGCTTTACAAGCAACGGTCGCCCATTAATTTAGCTGACAAATATTAAAGCAATTGGCTTATGCGCGTTCAAATTTTGAAACGCAAAAGAAATCAAATGGTCACGGATCCGATACCGATACGGTTACCAATTTCGTGAATTCCGCTGTGTACCGGACTTCAAAACACAGGAATAAATATACCGTAGAGATCCACTCGACGAGACGATCAAAACGATATACAGTATCAGTGGTAAGATTGAATTACAAAAAATCGAATTTTCTACTAGCTGAAAATGCAGCAAAAACGCAGAAGAATAAGATCGACAGAGCTTAAAAAGTCTGAATTGGAAAAACAAAAGATGAGGTCTTGCTCAGAAGATGATTTAGAATTTATCTATGCAAAAATATTCAGGTTTGGAAAATATTTCATTGTCAGCAATTATTAACTGACTTGAATCTAATATAATTTCACAATGAGATAAACTTTCAAAAAATCGGATGAAAATTTACCACCTGCTAAAATAAAAATGGACGTATTTCAAATATTAAATTTTTATTTTAAAATATTATTGTTTAAAATTTCTCAAAACTCAAATTAAATACGTTATAAAATTTATTAAAATCTACGAGTCGTTACACTCTCCTCCACTCAAAACTTTTCGTCCCCAAAAAGGAACAAAGTAGGAGAATCAACCAGAAGCTATTGAAAACATTAAATCCATAATTCATAAATTTATTAATTTATCTCAAGATGTTTTCCAAATATTATCACTAATCATTTAGTTTTATTTAATTAATAATTTATAACACTAAAATTTTGTATTAACCATGTAGTATAAGAATGAACCATATTTTAAAAGGATATATTCAAAAAGGAAAGAAGGTAGATTCGGAAAATAGAATATAGGCGAATAAATAAACTGAGCAGATATGGTAGATTCAAAAGAATAGTATCGAGCACGAATAGTTAATCCAATACAAAATTTCTTTGTTGGAAATACCATTATAATCAAATTCCTTTATATCGAAACAAATTTTCCTTTTGAAAATACTTCTATAACTCGATGTTTCAACAAGTTTATCCTCGTTCTTGTAGACTCTGGCCATGCGTTGATCAGGCGCAAAGCTAGAATTCTTCAAGTACTTAGTAGACCTGTTTCAACACCCAGTGAAAATACTTGAAAAACCTTCAAAACCGATATGGAAAGTACAATCCAAAAAAACACCTGGATCACAGGATACATAACAATGGTTACGCCTGGATCCCCCAGGAAACATCCATATCCTTTAAGCATTCATTGCCTTGCAAATTACGCCATGATAAACAAAGCCCGTGGACCCTAGGATACATAACAATGGTTTCACCTGGATCCCCCTAGAAACATCCATACCATTTAAGCAATCTCCGCCTTGCGGATTACGCCACGACAACAAAACCGGTAGACCGCAGGATACATAACAATGGTTATGCCTGGATCTCCTAGGAAACATCCATATCCCTTAAGCAATTTCTACCCTGTGGATTACGCTACTCCAAGAAAAATGACCATGGGTTACTCCACGGTAGGAAACTCGAGTATCATATCCGGAAAACCTAAATCAAAGAGAATAATATCGATAGAATGAATCCAAGATGTGGCCACAAATCGGATATCAAGTGGAAGGCACTTTCCATATCTTTACTTCGAAAATATGTATCTTATAGTACCTTTTCAAAACACTTTCAAATATCATACGTATATAAAGCCCATTATATATAAGATTTCATAATCGAATACTTTCCAAAATCCATAGTATATCAAACCACACTTATATAGATTTGGATTACAAAAGATTTCACTTTTCAAATTGAGTACCTTTCCAATCAATAGTTTTCAAATCACTTCATACTTATACAAATCAATTTTATATAAGTTCGTCAATTCCCAAATCAAGTATTTAGTAAAATTAGGTTCTCGATTTCAATTCATTTCAAAATCAGTTCAGTTTCAATATCACCAATTTATTTCTTCCAAATTAAATATCTCAATTTCAAAGTTCCTAAAATAATAGGTTTAGAAAATAATTCCAGTTTTCAAATTAACATAATTCAAGTCAAACAAATTCATTTCCAAAATCACCATATAAGTACTGGTTTTAATTCCAATCTAATTTCAAAACCAAATATTTTTCTCAAAATCAATTATACTCAAAATGGTCCCCAAATTTATAACTATCCCTTTAAAACCTTTAAACTATTTATTTCTATTTGAAAAATCCAATTTACCTTTTTGAAAACTATTATTCTACATATACATATGGTTTTATAAAAGATGTTACTAATTTAAAACATTTAAAATTAAATTTTAGTCAAGCATTTCAAAACTAAATTTCATATTAGTTTAATTCAAAATAGACTTGTCCATTTACTTAACCAAACAGTTTCAAACCTATATACTTTATCAATTAATTTGTACTATTCGAAATTTACTTATCTTTGAAAATTAAACCTTGATTTGGAAGTGTTCGAACATCCAAAATAGTCGGAGAAATCAAATTTTCAATTCAAAAGTTGGAAATCAGCAACAAATCAGTAAATCAATTTCAATAGATAGGGTTATACTAAATCTAACCCGAAACTCGAGGACCGAACACCAGTTTATTCAAATCATTTCAAATATATATACATATATCTTTTGAAAATAAAGTCATACTTCGAAATTTAAAATCAAAATTGGTTTCACAAAATCACTCCCATAGCAAAGCTACCAGAGTGGCCTCTCCCCCACTCTTAAACTTGAAAATCAATGTCGATGATGCGTGCACTCATCACCGAAATTATTCTCCAGCGACGTAAGTGAGTTCTGGACTTCTATTTTCTTAAAAATTTCTTTAATTTCTTTGAAATCATAAGAAGTCATTTGAAGTCATTTGAAACATTTCTTATTCAGAAAATACCTTAAAATCATATTTTATATATTTTCAAAATTTTAAAACCAATTCCAAAACACCAAAATTCAATCCCTCGAATTTCAAATTAAAACCCTTCAGTTATAGATTATTTTTATAGAAATCCATTTCTTACAAAATCTTTAAAATTTCAAATCATATAGAATAAATATTTCTTATTCATTTTATATATAGGTATATAATCCTTATCGAAAACATTTTCACTTTTATATATAGAATAAAATCATAGTGTTAACGTGAAAATTAGACGCTAACACCCCGGTGTAAATTGAAGTTGAGTGAAAGCACCACCCGTGTACACGGGAACTACAAACAAGTAGAGAAATCACAGAGAAAGCAGTAAAGACAACAGTTTTTATAGTGGTTCCGCTTAGGGTAAGCCTACGTTCACTTTAAATCTCTTTATTACTGAATTTGGTTACAACTTTACAACAATCTTCAATTACAACACACTTTAGATCAGTATATCAAACTTTGATGGAGAATAATCTTCCGAATTCATGTTGAATGATGTAGATTTTCTCTTGGAGATCGTAGTAGAGTCCTTGGTGTTTGGAGTACTTGAAGTGTTTAGTGAGTCGAGAATTCTGCAGAGTATCGGTGTTTGAAGTGATCGGCCAAAAGTCCCTTGCTAGTTGGAGTTAGGGCTGTATTTATAGGGAATACTCTAGGCAGAATCCTATCACCAAGTGCTAGGTCGCATACAACCTAAGGTAGGTCGTAGGTCGGCGACGATATAAGGGATCACCTGTATCAGCTATATTGGGACTTTCCCTGAATAAGTTATTTGGTCGGCAGCGACCTAAGAGATGGGATCTGACTTATCTTGATTGCATTTGGATCTCTCCTGAGCAAATTAATAAGTCGCGTGCGACCTATCATAGGTCGTGAGTCAACTGAGATTTAGGTTGCTGAGACCACTTAGGTCAGCAGGCAGTTAGGTCGCTAGAACCTTTCCATAGCTAGGTCGTTCTCCTGTTAGGTCGTAGCCTGTTAACTTGTTAGGTCGCTTCATCCTTTAGGTCGCTTTGGCCTTTAAGTCGTTAGGTCGCTTGATCCTTTAGGTCGCTAGGTCGCTTGAGACTTTAGGTCGTTAGGTCGCTTGAGACTTTAGGTCGTTAGGTCGCTTGAGACTTTAGGTCGTTAGGTCGCTTGAGGCTTTAGGTCGTTAACTCGCGTAAGTCTTAGATCGCTTCAGAAATAGGAGTTAACACTTGCCCCTCGAAGTACAGGCCTATGCCATAGGTCGTGTGCTTCGATCTGTCCGAGTTAGGTCGTGAGTGACCTAAGACTTGTACTAAGTCGCGTGCCTATTCGTCTTCCCCTTTTTGTCCCATATAAATTTGCTAGGTCGTGAACTTCACCTCGCTCTACTGCTCCAATTTCCCACTGCCATTGACGAATTTTCAAGCTTCCAAAAGCAAATTCAACTCGTTCAGTCACCGATTCATCTTTACCATTATATCTCGTAAGTGAATTTGATCTCCATCCCACCATAATCACCATTGAATTATGAATCCCCATTTTCCGATCGTAGTTCAATTCCTCGTGTCGTGCTTCGTTTTGAGTGACTGTTATAGTCGACTGTTGATTGTCATTTGACTGATTTAGGAAGGCACGGAGATGCGTTGAATCTATGATGGATCGGGGATGTTTTGCATTGTTTTTGAAGTGATCAGGTGGTATAAAGGGATGGTGAATTTCATGAGGAGGACGATGAATTTCTATGTGCAGTTGGTAATGGGTTATCGGGTTGCAGTCGGACGAGATGGATTGCGTGAGGAGGAAGCTAGCGATTTAGCAGATCTGAGCGACTTAAAAACCTCCGCGACCTAAGAAACCTGGCCGACCTAACAAATTCTCGCGACCTAAGGATCTTTCGAATCTGCGACTTAACTTTTAGGTCGCGCTGGGATTTAAACGACCTAGGACTTAACAAATTTTCACATGAATTCCAAGCAGGATGACTTAACAAATGAGCGACGTAATCTTGCTTATGGCATAGGCTGTAGGTCGCGGCCGAGCTAGGACTAATGAATTGCCTTGAACCTTTTAACTTACACAGTGCGACCTAAAGAAGTTCTGGCCTATGCTAGGTCCCTGGACAACCTAAGACTTTGTCAAATTCTGAGAAGACTGTGCTGAATTGTTTGAACTTGAATTTTGTTGTACTTCTTTGCATATTATTTTAACTTTTAAAGCTGTCAACCTGTTAGATACAACATTTGCAGAAAAATGGGACGAATATACTATCATTGACCGCCCACATCGAATGACAGATTAGTCGACAAAGAATAATCAACTTAAATGAACTGTGTGAACGAAATGCTGCGAACTAAAGAATTCAAGTAAAGTATTAAAGCAAAACTAAAATATCCAATTAAAGCTGATTAGTTTGCATTAACACTACACTTGAATTTTATATTAACAAGTCCTGAAATCTCATAATCGACGAATTGTCAACTAGCTTAATTTCAGTTATGTTTGCTTTCTGTTTCTGTTAGTTTTGCACAACACTTCACACTTTTTAGGAAACGTGAACCTTCTTATTTGAATGTCTAGTTCCTTGTATAGAATGACTTCTCAACAAGGATAAACAGAATCGGCTGAAGAGACTTTCCCAATTGCTACTCCATTGGTTAATCCTCCAGAGAGAGTTTCAACCACACTAACATACAAAGTTTTCCGCCAACTGTGCGCTCTGTTTGGCATTGCTGAAGCAGATGCCATTCTTCCTGAGAGAAGCGATACTGCCGATATACCACCTTCTGGTTTTGTTGCAGTTAATCGTCAAATGTGCACGAGTGGAGCTATCCCTCCTTTTAACGACTTTCTTCAACGGCTTCTTCTCCGACTAGCTATCTCCTCCTTCCAGCTGCACCCCAATGGCTATGCTATTCTAATGGGGTTATGTTTGCTATTCGGAAGGACGCTGGATCACCTTTCGAGTTTTGATGAAGTTTGCTATTTGTGCACGTTTGCCAAAAATAAAGACCATCCTTCCATCATTCTTGTGAGAAGCGCTAGGAACCGTAAACTAATAATCGGCCTTCCCGAAAGTGCTCACGGTTTTCTAAGTCAATTTTTCTTCGTTCGTTGTCCTCCGGGATTCTATGCTACCTGGAGAGTAGGAAGTAAGAGCATTTACCTTTGTTCCTGATGTTTTTCTTTGAGCTTTTCATAGCCTAAATTGTCAAATGTTAACTTCGCCTTTTACTTTTCAGCGCTTCCTCCTCCTTCTAGGGATTCTAGTCATAAACCAACTTTTGAGAGGCTTATGGCCGTGCCAGTTGAGGAGAGAAGCATTCAATTTCTGTTGAAAGATGAATTTTTGCATCAATACGGACTTTTGCATACCTCTCGCTCTACACACCCTCAAGAAGTCCCAGACTCCCCAATCCAAGTACTGGATGCCCCAGTTTCTACCGATGCACCCATACCGAAAGAACCTGCCTCTGAGGCTTCTCTAGTGAAGTGCTCCACTTCTGTGGATGTCACGGGGTCATCTGGCAAACTTGCCCCGGTCACTGAAGACAAAGAGTTTCAAGAATCTCCTCCACATTCGAAGAAGTCTGGCGACGAAGAAGCTGGGAAAACAAGCCTTGTCAAATAGAGTGGAGATGACACTTTCGAAGGGTTGAGCGACTTGTTTGTCACTTCACAAGAGCTCTTTAAAGACGACCCCATCACCACCAGGGTTTCTTCTTCAGTAGTTGAGGCGACTTCTACTCTGCAACATACTCCGTCGACTCAAGAGTTGACGTTAACTACTACTCCTACGATTACTCCGCAATCAAAGAGCGGTTCGTAGTTTGATGCGCGTAGCTTGCACATCACACACATTAGAATCTTTCGGCACTTTTACACTCCAAACTCTCTGTACTTTGAAGATTCTAAAGTTACACTTCTTTTCTCTGAAAACTTTTAAGACTTGTCTTTTTTTTATTTCAGATTCTCCGATGGGACGTAGCAGCTCCTACTATGACGACTTTCAGCGCTACGGGAGGCGTAGTCAATATGATTATAGGCGCTACCTTCCCGCTCACAGAGAAACCGATGAAGAGAGAGCCGCTTGAAAGGCTCAGGAAAGAAGGGCTCAAGAAGAGCGTTATGAGAGAAAAGAAAGGGAGGAGCACCATGATTCTTCCCATAAAGGTGATGATTCCCACAAGAGAAAATCCCATGATGACCGGGGAAAAAGTCATATGGTTGAGGACCCAAGTAAGCGTGCTCGACACGGTGAGAAGCATACTTCTACAACTCCAGAAAAGGTCACTGCCCCCATCTCACTTGACATTCCTTCTGGCTCTCCCGTTCTCGGGAAGACAGACATTCAAACAATAATTAGCAGGCCTAAATTCCAAGTTGGACCGGGCCCAGCCACTTTGCAAAGCCGGTTTCCACAGTGGTGCCTGAAGGGAGTGCGGTTTTATCTTGACTTGGTTCCTATCGACAAGCCTGCTATGCTGCGGAATCTCGATGCCGTCAAGCTTGATATTGAAAGGATGTCGTACTGGCAAAAGCTTGTAGACGAGCTTCAAAGGGTCAATCGTGCGAATTTAGAGGCCATGCTTACTATGGAGAATGATAAGGCCGAATGGCAGAAGGTTCTCGAGCAGCGCGATACCGAAATGAGGAGCATCACTACTTACAATGAAGAGCTTGAAGCAAAAGTTGAGGAACTTAAACAAGAGCTTGCTACTTCCTCTACTTCCTACACTCAAAAAGAATAAGTGCTTCTAAAACAAGTGAGAGATGCTCATGTCGGCCAAAGAGACGCCGAAGACAGGCTCGAAGTGCAAAAAAGAATCAGTGAGGGCTATATTGCTGATATTGCAGAGCTTCGGAAGAAAACCAGCTCCCAAGAGGCGGAGATTCAAATGCTAAAGCTTCAACTCTCCAAGACCGAAAGAGAGCGCGATGAGGCCGTTGCCGGTAAAATTGCAGCTGAAGAATCTCACGAGGCAACGAAGACCAACATCAGCTCGACACTGTTCGACTTTTACCTCCACAGCATCTTGGGGCATGGTATTCTCGCCTTCTTAGGCCCCAAATATGAAGTTACATTGGATGAAGTTTGGGAGGCTGCACTTGATATGATTGGTGGTAAAGGCGCTGGCTATGCCGAATCAGCTCTTGAGGAGCATTACTTTGATGACGATGCTCGCGCCGCTCTCGCCAGGGGAAGAGAACAGCTTGCAAAATTAAGGGCCGAAATGGCGGTAGGGGAACGTTCGGGAAAAACTATCTCAACTGCACAAGTTCGGCCTTCTCCTTCGGCCGGTATCGACAATATCGGTTCCAGTTCTCATTCTCCATCTCCTACTAAAGTCACCACCGAGATCACAAGCAAACAGGGTGGAGATGGCGAGAGTGCCGAGGCATAGGCTTATGAGGTTGATGTCAGAAAACCGACTTTTCCTGGTAACTCTACTGTTAATCTTGCCCAAGTAGACTGCTCATCTGTTTCTTACGAGCTTGATGAGCTCCTTGACTATTTCCTGAACCTCAGCGAGCCTTTATCTCCTCTTTTTACTGACTTGAACTTTTTTTCTTTTGTAGAGAAAAAGTCGAGCATTGTTCAAACTTCCCCTCCTCCATTTATTCCTCCTCCATCTCTTCAGGTCACTCCTCCTTCTGCCTCGCAACCAGGATCACAAGAGGAGCAAATAGAAGCTCTCCAAGACTTGGATGATCCCATTGCTTCACAAGAACACAAGGGAGAAGAAACTGAAGGGAGTGAGAAGACTCCAGAAGCAACTGGTTCCGATGATGAACCATTAACTACACTATTCTCTCCAGGAAGTGGGTCTTCTTCCAGGAAGAGAGGGAAGCGTGGAGTCTCTAAGAAAAAGAAGGAGGCTTCTGCGAGCGAGACACAAACGGGAGAAGAACCTATTGTATCCCTTTCTCCTTCCTCTCCTTCTCTTACAAGCCGGCCTAAGAAGTTAATCATTCGGCCAGGCGCAGGTTCAAAAGGCAGAAGGAAGAAGAAATGATGGCTTTGGTCCTGCGCTTTTTATATCGCTTTTTTGCTTTTTGCATGCACTGGCCGGAGATTGTGCGGGTACCGGCCCCCGCTTTTTCTTTTTCTTTTTACTTTGAAACCTATAACTGTACAAAATTTTAACAGTGTTGAATAAAATGATTCTTTTTCTTTGTACAAACTTCTGTCTGTATCTGAGAATGCATTTATTATTCATTGTCATACAAGTTTCTTTACATGATATTGCAATGAGCTTGTGGTATGTTGTTCGAGCGTGATTTTACCAATATAGTTATACCATGTTGTATGTAGCTATACTATGTTGCCCCTATACCATAAGCTTGTTGCAGTATTTTATATGTTGAGGGGACTTGTACTTCTATTTTCTGGAGAATAATTATTCCATACTTGGAGTAATATTATTTCGTTAAAAATAGAGTACAACTCCCTCCATATAAGTTTATGCGCTTCATCCTTCGAAGATATCACTTTTTCTTTTGTGCATATAAACATTTTACCAAGTGAATTCTTCTATGTGGTAAAGCGGGCCTCTAAAGGGTACTTTAACTTCCTTTTAAGGAAGAGTATTTTCAAGAATAGGTGAATCATTCTTCCTTTGAGAGTTAAAGTGTGCCTTTGAAGAGGGTTTTTTTTTTACGCCACGGTAAAGGGCTTTTTGATTTTTGCTTCTTTGAAAAGTTGCACCTCTGAGGAGGGCTTTTTCACGTTTCAACACGTGGAAGTTTTATTTCAATCTCGGTGAAACGTGTGCCTCCGAAGAGTTGTGCCTCCGAGGAGGGCTTTTCCACGTTTCAACACCTGGAAGTTTTATTTCAATCTTGGTGAAACGTGTGCCTCCGAAGAGATCTTTCTGTTTGATTGTGCCTTCGGAAGGAGGTCTTTTCATTTCTGCCTCTGGGAAGAGGTCTTTTTGTTTTGTTGTGCCTCTGGGAAGAGGTCTTTTTTGTTTCTGCCCCTTGGGAGAGGCTTTTATTTTTCCCTGTTCGCTGGGAAGCGGGCCTCCGAAGAGGGCTTTTCACATTTCATTTCACGGGAGTGTATCGACCGATGATGAAATGTGTGCCTCTGAATAGGGTTACTGCCTGGAAGTTTGGAGTTTCTTTCTCTCGGTTGGACGGATTCACGGGAGTGTATCGACCGATCATTCTGCAACTTTGTATCGAGAAAGATCTCTCTTTTTCTAGTTGGCCCGCTCGAGGTCTTTTAGCATTTCAACTGTGGTGAAATGGGCCTCCGGAGAGGGCTTTTCACATTTCAACACCTGGAAGTTTTATTTCAATCTCGGTGAAACGTGTGCCTCTGAGTAGGGCTTTTGCCTAGAAGTTTGGAGTTTCTTTCTCTCGGTTGGACGGATTCACGGGAGTGTATCGACCGATCATTCCGCAACTTTATGTTGAGAACGACCTCTCTTTTTCTGGTTAGGCTCGCTCGAGGTCTTTGGTTTGGACTCTAAAGAGTAGCGTTGGGTCTCCGAAGAGAAGCATTTGGACTCTAAAGAGTATTCTGGACTCTAAAGAGTAGCGTTTAGTCTCCGAAGAGAAGCATTTGGACTCTAAAGAGTATTTTAGACTCTAAAGAGTAGCGTTGGGACTTGCGTCTTTATGTTCTGCGCTTCTTAGCAATTCCTTGCAATCACTTCAAGTACATGTCCCGTTCTTTCATTTGCTTTTCGCTAGAGAAATGTGCTTTATTGCTGGGCGAATTCACGGGGCAGATGCAAGCTGCATCACCAGATGTTCGTTTACACAAACGGTCGTGGTTCATTAGCAAAGGTTTGGAACCTTCTTGTTGGAAAGGTGCCCTCTTTGGTGGAATCCTCAATCGTTTGAAAATTGCACTCCTTTCGAAATACTTGAATTCAGAACATTTGTGACTTGTCATTTGTTTTCTCCGTGATTTGTAGGGATCACTTTGCTTTATGATGTGTTGAATGAGCAAGCTTTACTTTGATAACCTGCAATACTAAATCGATATTTTAGTAATATTTGCATATCGAAATGATACAGGCATTTTTACAGTATTAAGGAACACAAGATTTATAGTTGCTCATTACTAAGTTGCATCAATTTTACAGTGGTTAACAACACAAGAATTATACATCCATAATCATTTTACAGGTTTTAAGCAATGCTATTAAGTAAAAAATGGGTGTAAGTGAAAGCCATTCCATGATCTTGTGATTCACATGTCAGTCAATGACCAGCTTCTCGGATTCCTGTTCCGTAGTTTTGTTGCCTGAGCTGGATCGATAAGCAGGACATGGTTGCCCCTGAGTGAACGTGGTTGGGTCAATTCCGTCTTTCTTCACATATTGTTGAAGTTTATTTTGTTTCAGCAATTCTTCAATTACATTCTTTAACTGGTGACATTGGTTAGTATCGTGGCCGGGTTGGTTGTGAAATCTACAGAATTTCCCATTTTTGCACTGCACCTCTCCCCATCTCAGGTGGTTTACGATATTTGACAACGTCCTTTGTTGCCAAGAAGATTTTTTCCGGTGTATCAGTTAAGGGGGTGAAATCTGAAGGGTTAAAATGTTGAGGTTTCTTCTTATTTCCCTGCCTCTTTCCTTCATCATTCTCCCTTTTCTGGTTTACAAATCCTCTCTTGTTAGAGATGACATCGTTACTCTTGATTTCGGCCACCACTGCTTTTACTGGCATCGAGAGATTTTCTAAGCGTATGAATTCGTCGGCCTTTTTATAAAACTTCTCGAGTGAGTTTGGTTCCTTCATTTTAAGCCACATCCCGAATTCGCTTGACTTGTCGATGGCCCGCATTAAGTATGTTAGGATCATTCAGGGCTCCGCTTTGTCTACCTCGGCTAAAGCTATATTAAAACGGTTCAAAAAAGACTTGATGGGTTCTCCGGGTGCTTGTTCTAGGCTGGACAGTGACATTATATCTTTTGCCTTTGACGCATACAACCTGAATTGTTCTTTAAATTTTCGTGTTAAATCGAAGAATTGGTCTATAGATCAAACCGGCAGCTTCGTGAACCAAAGCAAAGCCACCCCTTCTAAATATACTGGAAAATATCGGCATTTAATCTCATTCGATGCTCGTGCCCCAGTCATATGCCAATCGTATCTGTATAGAAAGTGGTTAGGGTCACTTGTTCCTCGATAGGCCGGGATGGTAGGAGGTACAAATTTCCTGGGGAATTCCGCCTTTAAAATCTTTTCGGTGAACGGAGTCTTGCTCGGGGCGAATCCCCAATCATTTTCATCCTCTTGCCTCTGCATGCTTTCCTTCATGATTGAGCGAACCATCCCTGATAGATACTCCTCATCGTTGAAAGGCTTTGCTTGGTAGAAGTTAGCTGCCCTTTCGGAAGCTTGAAAAGTTGGTTGTGGCCTTGACCCTTCAGCTTGGGATGGTGCTCCTGCAGCGGTGTTGTATGCTCTTTGAGGAATACCTTTCTCTTGGGGATCACGGGCATCTTCAGCAAAGATTGTTTCCTTATCCTGTCGTTGGTGATTTGTCTCAAGCAGGGCGTTTAACCTATCCATAATCAAGGCATTCTAGGCATTCTGGGCTTCCAACTGCAAATTCTGGGCATTCAACTGCTGACTTAGCCCCAAAACTACGGCGTCCAATTCTGCCCTTGTAATTCCAACAGTTGGAGCTGTCTGGCTTAATGGAGGAGAAATGGCCGTGTTTCCATGAACATCGTCGAGGCTAACAGATCTACGCTTTCTTCCAGGGGCCATTACTTCTGACAGAGGTTTGCGGAACAATGATGGAAGTGTCCTGAGTTCAATTCTCAGTGAGAGCACCAAAAATGTTAATGTGAAAATCAGACGCTAACACCCTGGTGTAAATTGAAGTTGAGTGAAAGCACCACCCGTGTACACGGGAACTACAAACAAGTAGAGAAATCACAGAGAAAGCAGTAAAGACAACAGTTTTTATAGTGGTTCGGCTTAGGGTAAGCCTACGTCCACTTTAAATCTCTTTATTACTGAATATGGTTACAACTTTACAACAATCTTCAATTACAACACACTTTAGATCAGTAGATCAAACTTTGATGGAGAATAATCTTCCGAATTCATGTTGAATGATGTAGATTTTCTCTTGGAGATCGTAGTAGAGTCCTTGGTGTTTGGAGTACTTGAAGTGTTGAGTGAGTCGAGAATTCTGCAGAGTATCGGTGTTTGAAGTGATCGGCCAAAAGTCCTTTGCTAGTTGGAGTTAGGGCTGTATTTATAGGGAATACTCTGGGCAGAATCCTATCACTAAGTGCTAGGTCGCATACGACCTAAGGTAGGTCATAGGTCGGCGACGACATAAGGGATCACCTGTATCAGCTATATTGGGACTTGCCCTGAATAAGTTATTAGGTTGGCAGCGACCTAAGAGATGGGATCTGACTTATCCTGATTGCATTTGGATCTCTCCTGAGAAAATTAATAAGTCGCGTGCGACCTATCATAGGTCGTGAGTCAACTGAGATTTAGGTTGCTGAGACCACTTAGGTCGGCAGGCAGTTAGGTCGCTAGAACCTTTCCATAGCTAGATCGTTCGCCTGTTAGGTCGTATCCTGTTAACTTGTTAGGTCGCTCCATCCTTTAGGTCGCTCTGGCCTTTAAGTCGTTAGGTCGCTTGAGCCTTTAGGTCGCTAGGTCGCTTGAGACTTTAGGTCGTTAGGTCGCTTGAGACTTTAGGTCGTTAGGTCGCTTGAGGCTTTAGGTCGTTAACTCGCATAAGTCTTAGGTCGCTTCAGAAATAGGAGTTAACACATAGTTATCAAAATAATAATTTTGGTATATAAAACAATTTCTAAAATACAAACAAACCCGATTTTTCAAAGGATTTATTCAAGAATGGATTTCAAAACAAAGATAGAAATTCAAATTAGAGGGGCTCTAATTAAATAGAATTCTGATTCGAAGATAAGAACGAAGATGAGACTATTAAATTACAAAATAGAGGATGAATGTACCTATATAAATCGCCCGCGGCCTTAACCGAGTCAACCACGACTTCAGGAATATGATCGATGCAGAATTCTAAGGCAAATCGACATTCGATCGCCAGATATAGAATTCGGCATAACTAGAGATAGCAGCATCTAAACCTAGGGATATATAGGACTTTGGTGAATCAATGCCAATTGTAAATGAGTTTTATCCCTTTACGAATCATCCAAAGATTGGCGGGATCGCCTATTTTTACAGAGATCATTCGTAGTGGAATTATGGGATACTCTACAATACGAATAGGGAGAGGCAAGAATGGATTTTGGAACCGAAGGAAACGTTCCCCAAATTCAAAGGAAGCCGAATCAAATAGGAAGAGATTCAAGCACGAACGAAAGTGATTCTGTAAACAAATTTACCATATATGCTAAGTTTTCCTAGAGCCAAAGCTCTGATACCAACTGTAACGACTCAGTATTTTCAACCATTGGCATCCACACATCTTGGACTTGAATTTCTCAAAATATCGCGTTATAATTTAAAATTTGGTAATACTCAGCATAAATAGTAAATAAATAATCACAGATCACAGACACAGAGTAATATACTACAGTGGAATAGATAAATAGTAGTTCATGAAGCTACTATATAAACATCAGAGTTAGAAATAATATATAGCCGAATATCTCAAATACAGTGAAGTCTCCAATGCAACAGATGACTTCTCTGAACAAATCAACTGGAAGAGCAGAAAGCTAAAACGATAGTTGGATCTCCAAGCGAAGCTCCAAACTCCAAAGGTGAGCCTTAAATGCTGTATCACTCCGTCTGACCCAAGCGTAAATCAAAACACAAAACACTCGAGTCAGGATTAACATTCTTATATCAATAAATCCAACTCAAGTGAAATAACAATTGAAATACAGGTAACTCAAAGGGATGTTTGGGATAACCATCCTCTAAGGATCCGTGGAACTATCGACAATGTAGAAATATACACTATACACCGTGGTCATTTCAAATTAATTTATACTTCAAAACCA
This sequence comes from Allium cepa, assembly GCA_030765085.1. Lineage (NCBI taxonomy): Eukaryota > Viridiplantae > Streptophyta > Magnoliopsida > Asparagales > Amaryllidaceae > Allium > Allium cepa. Next base: position 456,830,156 of record CM060942.1, read on the forward strand.
GAGTATCATTTCCATTTCATATATATTTATTTCCAAATTTTATCCTTTTCAAAGTTACGATTCAAATCTACTCAAATTCCAAATTCAATTTTAGTCCCGTCTCAATTTATCAATTTAAATTCAAATCAATTCCTAAATAACCATTTCAAATTTTATCGATCTCAAATCTGGATTTCAAATCATAAATTACCCATTTACACTTCAATATTATTTCAAAACTTTAATTATTCAACATTCAAACTAAATTTAACGATTTCAGATAGATTTGGTTTATCTTCATTATTATTTAGTCTTGAGATATTCCCTCATTTGATTCAATATCGTTTAAGTAATCTTAAGTTACATTTTACTAAATATTTTCTTTAATTTGTTTAAACGTGAAATATTCATTAAATCACTTATCAAAATCCAGTTATAAAATCATACCTTTAAATTTCACATTTAATAATTTCAAATTGATTTAATTAATAAAATCCTTGATTAAATACCATTCCAAATAAACCCAAATTTATCTTCCCAGTCTTACTTATTCAATTTATTACAAGAAAATCTATTTGAAATATAGATTTACATAAATACTTAACCATATTATATCAATCAAATTTAAATTAAATATTACTACTAAATCAGTATATAAAATTACCATTTATATATAATATCTTAAGAATAAATATTTATTAAACCATATATTTCTTTCCGAAACCATAGAAATTATTTTCAAAATATTTATATATGGACAAACGGTGTTTGTATGTATTTCCTATCCTATAATCAAGTGATACAGATATTTATCATTTCAATCCGTACACTAAATATATACGGGTGCATATCATTTCAACCCGTAATCCCAAATTCAATTCAATGAAAATCGCTTAGGTCTATCACTTCATGCCATAATGATTTTCTCCTATTCTATGGTCTGTTAGGGTATGTATCATTTCAACCCATAGTGTATTCTATACTAACAGGGAACTTGCAGAGTGATAACAGATATGAAAAATAATAATAACAAGCGTATATCATCAATAAAAATATAATATAAACAACATGATATGGTGTCATATCCCACAGGTGAACGGTAACAGATAATAGCATAGATGGCTATTTAAATAACTACAGCAGCATATTTCCATTGTCATTTCAATTGAAATAAAATGTAATAAATAAAAGAACGTTAATCGTGAGTGATTACTCACCTTTCAAGGCTAGAGAAATTTGACAAGGAAACGAGCTACAAATTCAAAAGTAACGCTAGATGGATATGATTTGAGGAAGAAAACAAGCATGACGGACAACTGATGATGAGCAATCGATGGAACGATTAGGATCAGTTTGACATAAATTGAAAATAGACATATTATTAATACATATTCAGTATTCCATTTTTAGACAAAATTCAAAATAATATAAAAATTTCTAAATCATCACTCTTAACTCAAGCATTAAAAATCAAAGATTTTTTTTATTATACAAACTATTTCCCACAACAATTTCTTAAACACATATTATACATACATACATACATACATACATACATACATACATACATACACACATTCCAAAATCCATTGTTTTAGAATAAAACGCAATTTATCTAAAACACCTACATTTACCTAAAGTCAGTAATCATTTTATATACAAGCTTTTAAGCGTAAGTAAAATATACTTAAATCCATCATAACCTTATATACTTTGTACATATCTTAGAATATGATAAACTTAACAAGTATAACATGTGCATACCCAACAAATTCATGCTGATGCCTAAAAAAAATAAGATGCTATTTTAAAACAAACCAAATATATATAATACTTAAAATAGTCGATCAAACAAAATAACTATATATTTTAACTTTAACAATGAGTTACAATATTAACAAAAAGTTTATTATTTTATATAAAATAATATAACATATATCACAGAATTTAATATCATTTACGTAAACAGACCATATACAAATAAACTATTATAAGCATGTACACAATCCATCAGCCTTCATATAAACATATGCATTATATAAGTTTTGTCAACATATTATACGACGCACATAAATTCGTATATATAAAGCAATAGGTATCTGTACAGCTTAAACAATGATGCAACTCATTTTTTTTCAAAAAAAATAAACAAATGCTAACATGTTTTAAAAAGTCATATACACTAACCTATATATATTGGGTACATCTGCATCTATTTTCTATTTAAACCAATGTTTATAAAACTCCTCACTAACTCAAACAAAACAAAAGTTTAAAGCAAAATTTTACACAAATTCCTTTACACGACAAAAGAATACTGCTCCAAAACATATACATATATTTATTAAAGAATCAAAACATTAATGTATAATAAAAATCAAAACTGTTATATATATCTACTTAAACACATTACTAATATAAAACTATAATCAATTTTAATATAACATACTATAACATAATTAATATATGCATGACTGGCAAAATTCGTATAACAGACATATTTAAAATTTATATAAGTTTATATATATTATATTAAAACGCGTGTATATATATATAATCAGAAAGCAAAGTATTCATATAAACGAAATTAGAATATATACTACCGTTATATATATAACAGATAGAACTCACACGCAACACAAAATATAAGTTTGTACATATATTAACCCAAAATAGAAAGCTCCGAGTTATATCTATATATACTAACGTATTTTGATCCAAGACTAACATATACATACAATAAATTATATATATGTACTCTAAAATCATAAATAACAGTGATAAAATATACTATGATATAATATACTATACTATTATGTGTAGCACACGCATCATACAAAAAAAAGAAGAAGCAACTTATAACACCATATAAAAAGATTTGATAAAATGAAATATACTATAATATAATATACATATGAATAAATTTGCAGGCCATATATTTGTTGTCTCCAAAGTTTATATCACACTATATATCACATGCCAACCCATAATAGTACAGCCTTATTACAAAATATATCAACCAAAACCATATACATATTTTTTTGTATAACAGCAAACACATTAAACTAACCTATATGCATTATGTATATAACAAAAGCATGCTAACCTTGATAACAAAACTGCAGATTAAGCCAGAATAAGTTTTAAAAAAACTTACTTACTTATACAAGTATATAAATGAGGGGGAAGGAAGCAGAAAGCTTGTTCTGGAATTGGCGAAGGCAACGGGTTCCAGGCGGCAAAAGATGAAGCAGCGATGCTTTTATTGTTATTAAAAAAAAAATTCCTTGCCGAGCGAAAATATGAAGGTGGATTTGCCAAATTTATATTGAAAGCAAAGAACAGGGAAAGGGGGAAGAAAAGAAATATATAAAATGGGTAGAGTGGAAAAACTGAACCGTCAAAAGGTTAAAATTGTTTCAGCGGTTAAAACAAGTAATGTAGGAAAAACGAATAGGAATAAATTGGGAAACGTATCACATAAATAATAAGTATAAAGTAGCAGGTGAGGATTTTAGGCAATAAATATTCACGTTGATTTATACACGCAAATGAAATATGAGCTGCCGCCAAATCAAATAATGAAAAAAGGAAAAACGTACGTACGTTATACATGTCTTCAAGTGATCGTGCAGAACAAAAGATAAAGGGGGTAATAAAACTAGAAGACCGTTTGAATTTGTACCGTTTGCTATAAAATAAATGAGAAGTAACATAAACTCTTAAAGGACGTAGATAATTAAGCAATTGATATGCGTGTGCAGCATGTTTCAAAATTTAAAACCGAAGGGAAATTAACTGTCACAATTAAAGGTACTGTTATAAATGTAAAGTAAGGAATATGGAAAAAATTCAAGCATAGATTTCAAGGGATAATAAAGGAAATGACCGTTCACAATTTAAACCGACACAGATAAGGTAAGGAATATATATACATATATATATATATATATATATATATATATATATATATATATATATTGTACTGAATATGATACGTTTTTGAAGACAATAGCACCAAAATCAAGGAATGAAAAAGGCAATAGGGAAAAGAACGGAACAAATAGAAATGAGACGTATCAAATTAAATATGAGCAGTTTTACAAGCAAGGTCGCACATTGATTTAGCTGACAAATATTAAAGCAATTGATTTATGCCCGTTTAAATTTTGAGATGCAAAAGAAATCAAATGGTCACGGATCTGGTAACGATACGATTACCGGTTTCGTGAATTCCGCTGTGTACTAGACTTCAAAACACAGAAATAAATATACCGCAGAGATCCGCTAGACGAGACGATCAAATGGTTTACAGATATCAGTGATACGATTAAATTATAAAAATTCGAATTTTCTACTAGCTGAAAATGCAGCAAAAACGCAGAAGAATAAGATCGACGGAGCTTAAAAATTCTGAATTGAGAAAACGAAAATGACGTCTCGGTTAGAAGATGATTTAGAATTTTTCTGTGTAAAAATATTCGGCTTTGGAAAATATTTTATTATCAGCAATTATTAACTGACTTGAATTTAATAGAATTTCACAATGAAATAAAATTTCATAAAATCGGATGAAAATTTACCATCTGCTAAAATAAAAATGGACGTATTTCAAATATTAAATTTTTATTTTAAAATATTATGGTTTAAAATTTCTCAATAATCAAATTAAATACGTTATAAAATTTATTAAAATCTATGGGTCGTTACAGACTGGGTCAACGGAATATACTGAACGGAATATATGGTACCAAAAGGGTAGCTGAAATGTTTGCAAGTCATTACAGCTATTCTAGGAATACAATCAAAACTGTAAATCTCGTATTGGGATTGGATTTCTAACATGATAGGGAACTAGTAGCCTTTTTCCCGATCCACGCCTAACAAACATAGTTCCCATGGTGCCTTAATTGCTTTTCTCAAGTTAGTCACTTGGAACTGTACTTGCTATACTACCACTGATAACCGGTAGTTCCCTGCTATTCTCAAGCTAACCACTTTATCAAAATGGGGCAATAAATGCCTTGAGGGACATTTTCCTCCGAAGCGCCCAACGTATTAGACACTACCATACATACTCACTTATTCTGAATTTGTGTCTATTAGACCACAAAGTATCCCATATCATCTTTCCGAGATGTGAGGTTAGTGAGGCTACGCTTAATTCCTTCAAAGTCATGCTTTTCATACAAAACCATGCTTTGATCATAACAGAATCCACTTTGAATGCCACACTGCCATTCCTTTGATCACTATTTGAGTCCCACAAGCATACAACCTCTGAGCTCATATGTCTCAGAGAAGGGTGTTAATCTAATAGAAGTTGCCTTCTCCACCACCAAGCAGACGTACGTTTGTAAAAGTCAAATGTTATGTCTCATAAACGTAACGTCAGACATTCGTTCATACAAGTTCGTTCTGGGACTGAACGAAACCGAAGGCACTCTCCTACTACCACTAGTAGCGAGTAGTCCTTGCAATCCGAAAAACCTCCACAATGAGGAGACCAGTGCTATAATAACTCTATAATGGGAGCGATCCAGAGCATGTCAACAAGCAGTCCTCACGCTATAAAGATCCTCGATCATCAATAATCTTCATCTTCAACATATCTTCACTTTCGAACGTGTACATTGGTTCGAAGTGGTTTTCGGATAGGGTTCACCCAAACCTGACCTCGGTTCCATAAAGGCAATTACCAATTTAAAAGATGTTAAGTTCATATGTGGATATCAATCATTAATCTATTCTTCATCTTTTATAAACTATCTTTCTTAGATATATTATTTTCAATTTATTCCATTTTCTTTTTAAATGTATATGGAATCATTAAACCTCATTTATCAAATCATATGGTCTATTTACCTTTCTTAAATCCTAGAATAATTCCAAACATTTTCCCTTTTACATAGTGTTAATATCATTCTGGACTGCGACTCAAACACTCGAAGGGAACTAGCGACCTAGCATGATATAGCGACCTAACGACCTAATGAGATAAAGCAACTTAGCGACCTAACGGGTTAGAAGGTCCAGCAACCTAACAATCTGGAGAATAAGCGAGCTAACATGGATGCAAGACCAACAGCGAGTTAGCGACCTAATGACCCCTAGCGACCTAATTGTTTAAGCGACCTAGCCGCTTAAGCGAGTTAGCGACCCAAAGCATGAAGCGAGTTAGCAAACTAAAGATAGAGTAAGGTCACGTGCATGCTGCCTCTTCACTAGGTCGCACACGACCTAAGTCCACCGAGCCAACTTCTTATTCCGCTTCTCTCCTAGGTCGCTACGACCTACCAGTTTGTTCAAAGAGACCAAGTGCAATGAAGGTGAGCCATAGCTCGTATCCCTTAGGTCGCTCGCGACTTACGACCTAACCCCTAGGTCTCACACGACCTGTAACATAGCTAACCAAACCCCTAGGTCGCTCACGACCTACAACCTACCCCTAGGTCGCCCATGACCTACGACTTACTCAAGAAATCTCCCATAAATACCATGCCTACACCACTGAAGAGGGGACCTTTTGGCTCATTTCTGGAACGCCCATACTCTGATGATTTCTCGACTCATCCGACACTTCGAACATCAAAGATACCTCAGTGAACTTCAAGAAGAAATCTGACACATTCGACATGGATTCAAAGAGTTCTTCTACATTGGAGTTCTAGCTATTTGTCTTAGTAGTGTTGTAATCGAAGATTGTTGTAAAGTTGTAATCATTTCAGCAATAAAGAAGATTAAAGTGGACGTAGGCTTAACTCGAAGCTGAACCACTATAAAACTGTTGTCTCTTTACTGTTTTTTCTATAATTCCTGCTTGTTTCTAATTCCCGTATTGACTGGTGGTGCTTTCACTTTTTCTCTACTTACACCGGGGTGTCAGCGTTCAATTTTAGCGTTAACATTTTTGGTGCTTTCACTAAGAACCCAACACAGGCTACTTTCATCATTGCTTCGCAAAAGTTTGTTGAAAGAATCTCTCTTAAAACCAGAAGTCTATCAAAGATAATGGCTCCTGGAAGAAAGCGCAGATCTGTTAGATCCGGTGACGTTCATGAGAATACAGCCACTTCTCCTCTGTTAAGTCAAACAGCTCCAAGTGTTGGAGTTACACGAGCGGAGTTAGATGCTGCAGTTTCTGGGCTATATCAGCAAATGGAAGCCCAAAACACTTTAATGTTGGAAAGGTTGAACGCCTTGCTTGGAGCTAACCATCAACCGATGAATAATGAACAAAACTTTGCCGATGGTGTTCATAATGTTGAAGCAAGAAATATTCCTCAAAGGGCAGCCGGCCCCGTTGAAGGCACACCTCCCCAAGCTGGAGGATCAAGGCCGCAGCCAACCCTCGGCGAACGCTTGTCAAGACAAACTTCTGAGAAAATGGCTGATGTCTGTCCCGTAGAGCCTCTAAATGATGAGGAATAATTCTCTGGGATGGTACAACAAATCATGAAAGAGAGCATGCAGAGCGAAGAAGGTGAAAAAGAATGGGGATTCGCTCCGAGCAAGGCTCCGTTCACAGAAAGGATTTTGAAAGCAGAATTTCCAAGGAAGTTCGTTCCTCCTACCATCCCGGCTTATAAGGGAACAAGCGACGATCAATTCTTGTACAAGTATGACTGGCACATGACAGGTGACAAGGCATCGGATGAGATCAAATGCCGGTACTTTCTGGTATACTTGGAAGGAGTGGCTCTACTCTGGTTCACAAAGCTACCGGTCCGATCCATAGACCAGTTCTCCGATTTAACTCGGAAGTTTAAAGAACAATTCAGGTTGTGTGCTTCAAAGGCAAAGGATATTATATCACTGTCCAGCCTGGAACAGAATCCCGGGGAACCTATTAGATTTTTCTTGAATGGCTTCAACATAGCCTTGGCTGATGTGGACAATGCAGAGCCATGAATGGTCTTGACCTACTTAATGATGGCTAACGACAAATCGAGTGAGTTTGGGAAATGGTTGAAGATGAAGGAACCAAACTCGCTTGAGAAATTCTACAAGAAAGCTGATGAGTTCAAGCGCTTGGAAAGCCTTCAAACACCGGCCAAAGTGGTATTGACAGAGGTTAGGAACAATAATGATGCTTCAAATAAAAAAGAATCTGGTACTCAGAAGAGGGAGAACGATGGAGGGAAGAAGCAGGGAAATGCGAAGAAAAATCATCCTTTTCACTTCACTCCCTTAACCGATACACCAGAAAACATTTTCTTTGCAACCAAGGACACTGTCGAATACCCCACACCAGCTAAATTGAGGCTTGGGAGAAATGCTGAGAAAACTGGAAGATTTTGCCGATTCCACAATCAACCCGGCCATGATACTAATGAGTGCCGTCATTTGAAGAATTTGATTGAGGAACTATTGAAAGAAAATAATCTTCAGCAGTATGTGAAGAGGAACAGGAACGACCCAACTTCTTCAACTCAGAGGCAACAAGTCCCTGTCCATTAACCCAGTTCAAGTAAGAGGGCGGCAGCGCATGAATCAGAAAGGCCTGTTATTAATGTGATTACTGAAGGTCCTCACCCAGCAGGCAGAAGCTGGGGCGAGATGGAAAGATATGCCCGTGCCTTGAAGTATGCACCAACAGAAGATGCTGCACCTTTGAAGCAGCAGAGAACTTTTGATGATGACATTGTATTCAGAGCCAGGGACTCTATGGGCGTTGAAGCTCCTACCATGGACCCCTTGATCATCTCTGTAGGCATTGGGCCGGCTATTGTAAGGAGAGTGCTTGTTGATTGTGGCGCTTCTTGCAATATTCTTTTCAAAAAGACATTCGATCAAATGAAAATTCCAATGATTGATGTTAATGCTTCATCGCAAAAAATTGTTGGGTTTACTGGGGAACCGAAGCAGCCAATTGGAACTATTGACTTGTTCGTGGAGCTTGGAGAGGGGCAGAAAAAGGTGGTTCGAAAACAGACATTTGTAATTGTTGACAAATTTTCTGCTAACAACGCCTTCCTAGGCCGTCTAACTCTTGCAGCATTTAAGGCAATTCTCGCTCCATGGTGCCTTACCTTGAAATTCCCCACGGATGATGGAGTCGGTGTTATTAAAGGGGATTAGAATGCTAGGTGAGAATGTTACCTAATAGAGTTGCGTGAAGCAAGGAAGAGAGAGATGGAAAAAGATACGGCAGCCTCAGTCCGCATCAAAGAACCAACCTTGTAGCAATTACAGGGTGGACCCTACACTGGCGAGCATAGTGGGGCACAAAGAGAAATTGATCCTAGAAAAGCCAGTGCAGGGGATAATAGAGTGGTGCCAGTGGAAGTAACGGTGCCAGTACCTGTTGACCCGAAAGATCCGAACAAAGTGGTGAATGTGGGTTTGCAACTTAGTGTGACGGTTCAAAATTCCTTGATATCATACTTGAAAGCAAATCTAGACGTATTCGCTTGGACTCATGCTGATATGTGTGGAATATCCCCAGAGGTTGTAGTACATACTCTGAATATTGATCCAAAGTTTACACCGGTAAAGCAGAAAAGAAGAACCCAGGGTCTTGAAAGGTCATAAGCATTGAAAGAAGAGGTAGATCGGCTCATGCAGAAAGGTTTCATCAGGGAGTCTGCTTATCCGAATTGGGTTTCAAATCCAATACTGGTTAGGAAAGCTAATGGAAAGTGGAGAGTATGCATCGACTTTTCAGATTTAAACAAAGCCTGCCCCAAAGACTGCTTCCCGCTACCCAGGATAGATCAGTTGCTGGATGGAACAACGGGGCATGAATTGTTATCTTTTATAGATGCTTACTCCGGATATAACCAGATCATGATGCATGAGCCAGATCAGGAGGACACGAGCTTCATAACCGATGTTGGTATCTACTGCTATAGAGTCATGCCCTTCGGACTTAAGAATGCATGGGCAACTTACCAAAGACTTGTTAATGCTATGTTCAAACTGAAAATTGGCAAGATTGTGGAAGTTTATGTTGATGATATGCTGGTGAAATCAAAGAAGGCAGTAGACCATATGGATCATTTGGCAGAAATGTTTGCAGTCCTCCAAAAGTACAGAATGAAGCTTAATCCTTTGAAATGTTCATTTGGGATGGAGTCCGGAAAGTTCTTAGGTTTCATTGTGAGTGCTAGGGGCATTGAAGCTAATCTTGCTCAGATGGCTGCCTTAAGAGTAGTCAAAGCTCCTAGAACGAAGAAGGAATTGCAAAGTCTTAATGGAAAAGTCGCTGCCTTGAGTCAGTTCGTTTCCAAAGCCACTGATAAATGCATTCCGTTCTTTGATGCTCTGAAGAAAGGAAGGAAAAACTTTTACTGGACTCCTGAATGCCAGAAAGCTTTCGATGAGTTGATTCGTCATATGGAACGCCTCCAGTACTTTCTAAGCCCGACAATGGTGAAGATCTTTTCGTATATTTGGCAATCTCATCTCATGCTCTCGGTGCAGCGTTGGTACGGGAAGACGGAAAAATTCAGCGCCCGGTTTATTATATCAGCAAAAGATTCACTGGCAGAGATGAATTATTCAAAGTTGGAAAAGCTCTCCTATAGTCTACTAATTGCATCAAGAAAATTGAGGCCGTATTTCCAAGCTCATCCTATCAAAGTCCTCACCGATCAACCTCTGAAGCAAGTCCTGTTTCGCCCTGACACTTCGGGTCGTCTTCTGAAGTGGAATATTGAACTCAGCCAATACGACATCACTTATCATCCAAGGAGAGCAACCAATGGACAAGCTTTAGCAGATTTCATCGCAGAATGTACAGATGAAGGTAAAAGTGAGGAAGAGGTGACTGATAATACCCCAATTCGATGGAAATTATATGTTGATGGTGCGAGAAACGATTACTGTTCCAGAGCTGGGGTTGTGCTTGAAACCCCTGAAGGGCGGTCATTATGCTATGAATTGAGATTAGAATTCCCTTCGACCAATAATGAAGCAGAATATGAAGCTCTTATTGCCGGCTTGAAGATTGCTAAAGAACTGAACGTCAAAGTGTTGCAGATCTTCAGTGATTCACAGCTTATTGTATGCCATATCAAGAAAGAGTTTCAAACTAAAGGAGGAAATCTGCCTGCTTACTTGTCAAGAGCCTGAGAACTTCTCGAAGATTTCGATCATTATACGATAAGTCATATGCCCCGGGAAGAGAACATGAAGGCAAATTCTCTCGCAAAGTACGCAAGCACTTACAAAGCTAAATTACTGGGATTGGTTCCTGTAGAAGTCTTGTCAACCCCATGTATTGATGAAATGTAAATTGATTGGATCATGACTGTTTCTAAAGAGCAGGAGTCATGGATGACTCCAATCAAGGAATATCTGCTTAACGGCTCCCTTCCATAAATTCAAAGGAGCGTTAGAAGCTGTTAAGAAAAGCCTCTAGATATATAATTCAAGATGGCCGATTGTATATACGGGGATTCTCAATGCCATTACTCCGATGTGTGACCAAGGAAGAGGCTAAGATAATTCTAGCTGAAATACACAGAGGAGAGTGTGGAGATCATTCAGGTGGTCAAACTCTAGCAAAGAAAATTCTCCGTTACGAGTATTTTTGGCCAGACATTAATCGTGATGCTGCTAGCTACGCCCGAAAGTGTGACCGATGCCATAGATTTGCAAAAATCCCAAGAGCACCTTCCACCAAGCTAACATAGATGGTCAGTCCGTGGCCATATGCTATTTGGGGAATAGATCTCATTGGGCCTTTGCCAACTGCCATGTCCGGAATCAGATACGCTGTTGTTGCTGTTGATTATTTTACTAAATGGGCTGAATCTAAACCATTAGCTACTATTACCTCTAAAAAGATGATAAACTTTGTGACTAAGAATATCATTTGCAGGTATGGTGTGCCTCAAAAGATAATCACAGACAATGGAACCCAATTCGAAAGTGAAGATTTCCAAAATTTTTACAAGCGATTCAAGATCCAAAAAAGCTTTTCAGCAGTGGCTCATCCGCAGGCAAACGGGCAAGTGGAAGCAGTAAACAAAATTATCAAATCAACCATCAAAAAAGCTGGAAAAAGAAAAAGGTGGTTGGGTGGATAAGCTACCGCTAGCATTATGGGCATACGGAACTACCCACAAAACTGCGACTGGGCACACTCCGTTCTCGTTAGCATATGGATCAGAAGTAATGATTCCGGTGGAAATAGAAGTCCCTTCACACAGAAGAATTCATTTCAACCAAACCGACAACGAAGAGTTGCAACTTGAAGCGCTTGACTTCCTTGATGAAAAAACGGAAGAGGCTTAGCTCGGAATCGTAGCTCATTAGCAAAGAATTGCCAGGCACTTCAATTCCAAAGTTCGCCAATGCAGCTTTGAGATTGGGGATCTAGTTTTGAAAAGGATCATGACAGCAACAAGAGTGTTTGCACCAAATTGGGAAGGGCTGTATGTCATAAGCAAAAAACTTCTTGATGGCACATTCAAACTCACAACTGTCGAAGGAGATCCAATTCCTAGGGCTTGGAACAACAATCACTTGCGTCCATATTTTACTTAAAAGCTTTGCTTAAATTTGTAAAATGATTATGGATGTTTCATTCTTGCATTGTAAACCATTGCAAAAGAAGTATGAATGAATAATAAGAACTATAAAGTGGATGTCGGCCCAGTTCTTGGCCGAACCACTATAAATCTTGTGTTCTCTGCTATTATAAAATGCCTGTTTTATTTCGATATGTAAAGTACTTTAATAGTATTGCCAAAATGTCGATTTAATATTACAGGCCATTAAAACAAAGCTTACCCATCACAAGATCAAGCGATCCCTGACATCACTCAACAAACGAATGTTAAGCCACAAAAATTCCAGATTCGAATCCTATATAAGAAGTGCTTCAAGCAAACACTTAGTGATTCCACCGGAGGTGGGCCCTTGCTAACTAATTGTGATCGTTTGTGCAAACGAACATCCGATTAAGTAGCCTGTGTCTGCCCCTGCGAACTCACTTAACAATGAATTACACTTCTTTGGATAAAACAAACTACTTGCAAAAGAAAGGAATGTGTTCTTGAAAATGATAACAAGGAGTCGCTGATATGAGCAAATGGCCAAGAGACATAGTCGAGCAGGCAGGAAACAACCAAAGACCTCTTCGGAGGCACAAGCCCTCTTCGGAGGCACAACTCTTCGGAGGGTAAAGACCTCTAACGGGGCTTGCCAGAAAAAGAAAGTTCTCTTTCTCAACCAAAAAAGATTGGTGGAATGACCGGAGGCACCTTCCCAAGTGGAAGGCACAGGGCCCTTGTTAACTAGTTGCGATCGTTTGTGCAAACAAACATCCAAGTAACTTGTGTCCGCCTCGTGAAACCATCCAACCATGAGAAAGAAACTTCCAGGCAAAAGCCCTATTCGGAGGCACACATTTCACCGAGATTTGAAATAAAAATTCACAAGAGTTGAAATGTGAAAAGCCCTCTTCGGAGGCCCATTTCACCAGAGTTGAAATGCTAAAAGCCCTCTCCGGAGGCACACATTTCACCAAGATTTGAAATAAAACATCAAAAGAGTTGAAATGTGAAAAGCCCTCTTCGGAGGCCCATTTCACCAGAGTTGAAATGCTAAAAGCCCTCTCCGGAGGCACACATTTCACCAAGATTTGAAATAAAACTTCACAAGAGTTGAAGTGTGAAAAGCCCTCTTCGGAGGCGTACTTCTACTTTCATGAAAAGATCAATCTCTCCAGAATGAGAATATTTTTCACCGAAGATTGAAGTACCAAATCAAAGCCTTCTTTTAAAGCCCACTTTGCCGCACAGGAGAATTCGCTACTTTTCTTTTTTTAAAAAAAAGAAAAAGAGCGATCATCTCCAAAAGTTGAAGTGTAGAAATTTTTCCTAAAAAAAAGAGAAGACTTCTCCAATACAAGGCGCATTCTACTAAATCAGAGGAATATTCCCTTAAAATGGAAAAATTATTCTCTAAAGTACGGATGCAAGCCTCCTTCAAATGGAAAAGTTGTTCTCTAAAGAAAGAGTACAAGTCTTCTTGAAACAGAAGAGTTGTTCTCCAAAAATTTTGCCAATGTGAAAGAGATTGAAATAAACCGTGGTATGGGGGCAATATAATATAGTTACATTCATAAAAGAAATGCTCAAGCAACATAACACAGGCTTACTACAACATCACACAAAGAAAATAAAGAAACTTGTATGAAAAAGAAGAATAAATGCATTCTTAAATACAGATAAAAGTTTGTACAAGTAAAAGAATCATTTTATTCCATACTATGAAAATTTTGTACATGTGCAGGTTTCAAAATAAAAAAGGCGGGGACCGGTACCCGCACAATCTTCGGTCAACACAAGCCTTTATACATACAAGCAAAAAAGTAAAAAGCGAGATGAAAAGCATAGGACCAAACCCATCACTTCTTCTTCTTGCCAACTTTGGAGCCTTCACCTGGCCGGATGATTAACTTTTTGGGTCGGCTTGTAAGAGTAGGGGAGGAAGGAGAAATGGGTGCAATTGGACCTTCTTCTGCTTTTCCTTCGTTGGCAGAAACTTCCCTCTTTTTCTTCGAGATTACACGCTTCCCCTTCTTCCTTGAAGAAGACTCACTTCCCGGAGCGAAAAGTGCAGACAACTTTATGTTATCAGAAATAGTTTGCTTCGGAGTTCTTTCGCCTTCTTCAGGTTCCTCGGCCTTCTGTTCTTGTGAAGCGACCGGGTCATCCATGCCTTGAAGAGCTTCTATCTGCTCCTCTTATGACCCCGGTTGAGAAATGGAAGGAGGAGTAATCTGAAGAGGCGGGGAGGGAGACAATTGAAGGAGGGGAAGTTTGAACAACACTTGGCGCTTTCGCTACAGTAGAAGAGAAGTTAAAATCAGTATCTCTCATAAAGAGAGGAGAAAGTGGCGCGTCAAGATTTAAGTAATAATCAAAAAGTTCATCAAGCTCATGCGAAGTAAACAAGTAGTCCACTTGAGCAAGATCAGCATTGAGGTTACCTAGAGAAGTAGGCTTTACTACGTCAACTTCAATGTCCTATGCTTCAGTGCTTTCTTGAGTCTCATCTCCAGTGCGAGCGGTTGCACTTTCAATGATAGCTTTAGCAGGAGGTGGAGAATGGGAACTGGAGCCAACAATATCGATGTCGGCCGAAATTGAAGGTTAGGGTCGGTTGAGGTTGCCTTCCCTAAATGTTCACCTCCCGCCATTCCGGCTCACTCTTTAGCGAGTTTCTCCTTTCACCTAGCAAGAGCAGCAAGTGCATCGTCATCTAGATAGTGCTCCTCCAAATCTGCTTCAGCATATCCAGCGCCTCCAAGCATATCAAGTGCGGCATCCCACACTTCGGCCAAAGTGATTTTTTACTTCGGTCCCAAAAACCTAAGGCTACCGCGCCCCAGAACACTGTATGTAAAACTCGAATAAAGTAGAGCTGATGTTGGCTTTAGTTGTCATATGAGATTCTTCGCCAGCTGCTTTGCCGGCAATAGCTTCATCACGCTCTTTTTCAACTTCAGAAAGTCGAGCTTTTAGCATTTCAATTTCCAAGTTCTGGGAGCTGGTTTTTTCTCGCAACTAAGCAACGTCAGTTCGGTAGCTTTCTACAACTCCCTGCCGTGCTTCGAATTTAGCTTCAGCGTCTCTTTGCCCAGCGTGAGCATCTCTCACCTGCTTTTGAAGCACTTCTTCTCTTTGAGAATAGAAAGTGGAAGAAGTGGCAAGCTCTTCTTTAAGTTTTTCAACTTCCGCTTCAAGTTTCTCATTGTAAGCGACAATGCTCTTCATCTCTGCCTCATGCTGATCGAGTGTTTTCTGCCACTCGGATTTATCATTTTCCACAGTCAGCATGGCTTCGAGATTTGCGCGGTTTACTCTTTGAAGTTCGTCAACAAGTTTTTGCCAAATAGGCATTCTCTCGATATCGAGTTTGACGGCATCAAGATTTCGAAACATAGCTTTCTTGTCAATTGGGACCGTATCAAGATCAAAACGCACTCCTTTTAAGCACTATTGCGGAAACAGGCTTTGAAGAGTAGCCGGACCCTATCCAACTTGATACGGGGGCCTACTGATAATTGTTTGAATATCAGCTCTTTGAAGGGAAGGAGAGCTGGAAGGGATTTCCAAAGAGATGGGAGCAGCGGGCTTTTCAGAAATTTCAGATGCCGGTTTTTCGCCAAGTTTGGCCCGTTTACTCGGATCTTTAGCGACATGACTTTTCCCTTTGTCATCACAAGATTTTCGTTTGTGAGAATCATCCTCTCTCTGGGAAGAATCATGTCATTCGTCCCTTCTCCCGTAGCATTCTTCATAAGCATGCCTCTCACGAGCTTTTCTTGCATCTCTTTCTTCGTCGGTCTCCCAGGAGGAAGGAAGACACCTCTTGGGGTCATAGGAGCCGCATCTCGCATAACGCTGGAAATCATCATAGTAAGAGTCGCTATGTCCCATCGGAGAACCTGAAAATGAAGAAAGGACAAGTTCAGAAATCTTTAAAGCAAGAAAGTTGAATGCATATAAGTGCCGAAAAATCCTAAGTGTGTGTAACGTGCAAACTACGCGCGTCAAACTACGAACCACTCCTCGGTTGGTGGGTGATGACGGATTTTACAGCAAGTGTCAACTCTTAGCCTGACGAAGTTTGTTGCAAGATAGATGTCGCTTCAACTACTGGAGAAATAACTTTAGTAGTAGTGGTATCGTCTTTAAAGAGCTCCTGTGAAGTAATCATCAATTCGCTCAATCCCTCAAAAATGTCGTCACCATCGTGCCCAGCGGGACCCTTCCCCTCAGCTCCTTCATCAGCAGTCTTCCCGGACTGGTGAGGAGGTTCCTCTTCCTCAATGACCGGGGCAAGTGCAAATTTGCCGGATGACCCCGCAACGCCAATAGAAGCAGAACACTTCACTAGCGAACCCCCAACAGTAGGTTCTTTCGGTGTAAGTTCTCCGGCGAAAACTGGGGCATCCGATGTTTCTGCTGGAGAATCAGGGACTTCATGAGGCTGAGTAGAATGGGAAGAGTGCAGAAGTCCGAACTGGTGCAGAAACTCGTCTTTTAGCAAAAAATTAATACTTCTTTCCTCAACCGCCACGACACTTAATCTTTCAAAAGTCTGCTTGGGGCTGGTATCTTTAGAGGGAGGAGGAAGTGCTGTAAAACTAAAGAATGAAGTTAGCACCTAGCAACTCGGACTTTGAAAAGCTCAAATGAAAAGAACGGGGATAAGCAATCTTACTTCCTACTCTCCTGATGGCGTAAAATCCTGGAGGGCGACGAACAAAGAAGAATTGATTCAAGAACCCATGGCCGCTTTTCGGAAGATCGACGATCAATCTACGGTTCCTGGCACTTCTCACGAGTGTGATAGAGGGATGGTCTTTGTTTTTTGCAAATGTGCACAAGAATCAAATCTCCTCAAAGCTCGGAAGATGATTAAGTGTCCTTCTGAATAGTACACATAGTCCCATCAGGATGGCGTAGCCATTGGGATGCAATTGGAAGGGAGAGATAGTTAATCGGAGAAGGAGTTGTTGAAGGAAATCATTAAAAGGAGGAATAGCTTCACTCAAGCACATTTGACGATTGACGGCGATAAACCGAGAGGTGGCCTGTCAGTAGTATCATTTGGCCCAGGAAGTAAAGCATCTGCTTTAGAAATACCAAACTGAATGCGTAGTTAGTTGAACGCCCGTTAATTCAGGGTAGTTGAAGTCCTTTCCGAGGGATCATTCAGTGGATCGGCTATCGGGAAGACCTCTCCAGCCTGTCCTACTACTTCTTCTTGTTGAGAAGACATTCTACCCAAGGAACTGGATATTCAAATATGAAGGTGCGTGTTTCCTAAATGGGTGAAGTGTTGTGCAAAACTAATAAAACGACAAGCAAATATAACTGAAATTAAACAAATATGCATTTGTCAATTATAAAGTTTCAGGGCTTGTTGTTTTGGGTCTAAGTGCAAGTGCAGTGTTGATGCATACAAATCAGCTTTAGTTGATTAGTTTTGCTTTGCTTCAATACTTCACTTGAATTTGGTGATTCATAGCATTTCATTCGTATAATTTCTTTAAGTTGATTGTTCTTTATCGACTAATCTGTCATTTGATGTGGGCAGTCAGTGACAGTATATTCGCCCTAGTTTTCTACAAATGTTGTGTTTAATAGGTTACTAACATTAAAGATAATATAATCTGTAAAGAGGTTCAACGAGTTCAAGCAGTTCATTCTAGCTATTCATGTTGAGAATTCAATTCAACAATGTCATGTTCATTCAAATTGAAAAATGTTCAAGTCCTTAAGTCGCAAGAACGACTCAAGCTAGCTCGGGGATTATTTAGGTCGTCCAGATCAAGTCCAATGACCTAACATAAGTCAAACTCTCTTAAGTCGCATTGTTCGAGCCAAGGAGTTCAAGGCAGTGCAGAACAGACTAAGTCCTAGGTCGCTTGAATGTATACGCGACCTACGAGTTATATCGCAAGAAGATAGGTCGTTCGGGAAGTTAGGTCGTTCAGCCTTCCTTAGGTCGCAAGAATTCTTAAATCGGTCGGTTTGTTAGGTCGGCCAAGTTTGTTAGGTCGTAAAGGTTTTTATGTCGTTTAGATTCCCTAGATCGTTCAGATGTAACTCAACAATCTCAAGCTATCTCTTGTCAAAATCGCTATGCCCTACTTTCCTTAACCCACTAACTCCTCTCCACTCAATAGCTCGCTATCTCATTAACCTATGATCCGATAACCCGTTATCACCTATACAATGAAATCCATCATCTTCTTAATGAAATCCATTATCTCTCCATACCACCAAATCACCCAAAACTGATTCAAGTCATCGCTGATCCATCATACTGCCGTGCTCTCATGAATCACAGCAACAACATAGCTAATGGCGATCGAAAATCGATCGCAACATGGCTCGAAAGTGAAACGCGACGTACAGAGTTGGACTGAGGTCAGAAAATGAGGATTCGCAATTCGGTGATGAACACAGTTGGATAAAGATCGAATTCACTTACGCAATACGATGGTAAAGATGAATTGATGACTGGTTAGATTGAATTTGCCCTTGGAAGCTCGAAGGTTCGTTAGTGGCAGAGCAAGTAGTCAAAGCAGTTAAGTGAGAAAGAAGAAACGACTAACGTCTTATATAGGGGAGAGAGAGGAAGACGTATCAGCACGCGAGCTAGCGAGCTAGTTGAGTCGCTCATGATCTAGAGCAATTAGATAGAAGCACATGGCCTATGATATAGGCGTATACTTTGAGGGGCAAATGTTAATATCATTCTGGACAGCGACTCAAACACTCGAAGGGAACTAGCGACCTAGCATGATATAGCGACCTAACGACCTAATGAGATAAAGACACTCAGCGACCTAACGGGTTAGAAGGTCCAACGACCTAACAATCTGGAGAATAAGCGAGCTAACATGGATGCAAGACCAACAGCGAGTTAGCGACCTAATGACCCCTAGCGACCTAATTGTTTAAGCGACCTAGCCGCTTAAGCGAGTTAGCGACCCAAAGCATGAAGCGAGTTAGCGAACTAAAGATAGAGTAAGGTCACGTGCATGCTGCCTCTTCACTAGGTCGCTCACGACCTAAGTCCACCGAGCCAACTTCTTATTTCGCTTCTCTCCTAGGTCGCTACGACCTACCAGTTTGTTCAAAGAGACCAAGTGCAACGAAGGTGAGCCATAGCTCGTATCCCTTAGGTCGCTCGCGACTTACGACCTAACCCCTAGGTCGCACACGACCTGTAACATAGCTAACCAAACCCCTAGGTCGCTCATGACCTACAACCTACCCCTAGGTCGCCCACGACCTACGACTTACTCCAGAAATCTCCTGTAAATACCATGCCTACACCACCGAAGAGGGGACCTTTTGTCTCATTTCTGAAACGCCTATACCCTACTGATTTCTCGACTCATCCGACACTTTGAACATTAAATATACCTCAGTGAACTTCAAGAAGAAATCTGACACATTCGACATTGATTCAAAGAGTTCTTCTACATCGGAGTTCTAGCTATTTGTCTTAGTAGTGTTGTAATCGAAGATTATTGTAAAGATGTAATCGATTCAGCAATAAAGAAGATTAAAGTGGACGTAGGCTTAACTTGAAGCCGAACCACTATAAAACTGTTGTCTCTTTACTGCTTTTTCTGTAATTCCTGCTTGTTTCTAATTCCCATATTGACGGCTGGTGCTTTCACTTTTTCTCTACTTACACCGGGGTGTTAGCGTTCAATTTTAGCGTTAACACTTAGGAAAACCTTAATCAAAGATTTTTTATATTCAAGCTATAAATTATAAATTAGGGAAAATATTCACAAATCATTTATTAAATCTTAATCAAAGATTTCTTTCTTAAATTCAAATCATATTCTTGCAAATCGAATGTTTTCATGATAGATCATTAATGCCACCTTAGATATGGTAAATTTTGCTCCAAGGACTAGTCGCAAGTAATCCTACATCATGAAGATCCTTGTCATCAAAGAGCATTGTCCTCAATATCTTTTATTTTGAAAATTAGTTTGAAGGGGTTTTCAGATAGGAATCACCCAAATCCAATCCCTTTTTTTCGGATAGGAATCACCGAAATCTGATACTGATTCCTTCATTCCAATCATCGTATAAAAGGTGCTAAGTAGTTAATTAACATTCAAAGAATTTGTTTCTTTTCTTTTATCTTAGAAAAACTTAAATATGATCTTTTAGTGCATCCGAGCTTTCCTTTCGATCTGTTCCACCTCTCACCTAAGAAGAGAAAATATGCCAGGTAAGTTCAGGGCGCCGGTTGCTTCATTCCTAACATTAGTTAAACATCTTGTTTTATCTTCCCAGATCTCACAGGCGAGACAAACTAGTCGTTTCCACATACTCGGTTATTAGCTTTATTTTGGAATTGAATTATAAGATTTCAAATTATCTTTTAAATTCTTAATTTTCCTTTTAAAAATATTCATAATTAATTTTTGGAAATACCGTTACATTTAAACTCATATTCAAAAGGTCATAGAATTTGCAGCATAAAAGTGCTGCGAAAAGTGTTATATAAGCTTATTTGATTTAAACAACTTTTTAATGTTTGAAAATTCATATTTTTCATTCGAAATCTCTTTTAAACCAGTTTAGTAGATTTATTAAACTTATTTTATATTTTTAATCATTTAAAAATATCATTTATATAGAAATCCTTTTTTTGATTCCGAACTGCAAAACCAAGATGTTTTTAGAAAATTGTTTTCGACATATTTTAAAATATACTAGATGAAATCTTGATTTTCTTTCTTTATTTCTTTAAATATATTTAAATTTTTATAAAACATTTCTAACTCATTTTAAAACTATTTCCATAAGGATTAAACATTCCATATACACCATTTCATTTTGAAAAGGAAAGTGATTTCCGTTGCGCTTATCGACATGTTTTAAAACATGATTTGCTAAAACAATTTAACAATCATATCAAAAAATAAATAATTGATGACTAAAGCATATATAAGCATCCATATCAATCATAACACATCATCAAACATGTGTATATATATAAATATAGATATTAAATAGAGTTTCTCACCATATCCTAAAGCTATAAACTTCCTACCAACATTCTAATCAACCAACACTTCACTAACTACTTCCTAATCCATTAAACACTTGCAAAAAACCCTCTCCCTTCCAATAGCTTGGCCGAGGCTTGAGTTGGAGGTTGGCCGAAAGGATAGAGAAGAATCGGTAAAGCTTTGAACTTGAATTCTCAAGATTTAGATCCGAAAAACTGGTTATCTTGTATCAAATTTTAGGCCCTCTAAATCTCCAAATTTTCAAAAGTTTTTAGCTATAAAGTTGTTGAAAATTATTTTCTCTTGAATTTTCGAAAAAGTACCAATTAAATCTAGGTTGTTTCAAGGGAGATGTGGTAGAATGAAGAAGAGGTATTGTCGGATTGACAAAAATGAAGCCCAAAAATGCACTTTAAAGAATTGAGTTTCAGGTGTAGCAAGCCTCAAAACTGTAAAAGTGCTCAACATAAAATTATAGCCACTGGATTTTTTATGACATGAAAAAAAATAATTTCTTTATTTAGAGAGGTAAAATATGAAAAAAAATGAGTTTGATTAAAGAGAATGAACGTTGATTTCTTTTGAATATTTTGTAAATATTTTGACATTACTTCTTTC
Organism: Allium cepa; assembly: GCA_030765085.1. Taxonomy (NCBI): domain Eukaryota; kingdom Viridiplantae; phylum Streptophyta; class Magnoliopsida; order Asparagales; family Amaryllidaceae; genus Allium; species Allium cepa. Next base: position 456,852,276 of record CM060942.1, read on the forward strand.
TAATTTTTTTCCTATGGATTGGAAGCTATTAAAGAGGAGAGGAAGAAGGTGAAGAAGCATGAGAAAAGAAGAAAAATTGTGAATGAAAGCAAAGAAGGAGGTGGGTGTTTATAGAGAAAGAAAGAAGTGATGATTTACAAAAAAAACCTCTTACCAAATTACCAAACTAACCTTACTTCAACCTAAAGCAAACTCCACTTTTTCAACATTTAGCATCATCCTTTCACTTATTACTTTATGTCTTAGTCACTTAAAGATTAAGTAAAGAAAAGAAATTATTTTTTTGGATTTTGATGTCATTTGGATTTGATGCGTACTTTTGACTTTTCTTAAACTTGCTTACCTTTCTTAATGACATTCTAGAATTTTCTAATCTTATATAGTAAAAGCAAATCTGATTAGTGAATTAATTAATACTTATACAATTTGAATATATGTTCATATATAATAAAATAAAAGTGCGACAACGTTGCAACAACTTTTAATCGACAAAACGTTGATTTTCGGTATAATGTTTTACAGTCACATTTTGACGTTTTAGTTAAACTATTTCTTCATGTGAACCAAAATTAAAATTAAATTTGTATAATATTATTTAAAAATAAAAATACTTATAAATAAATAAAAATAACTTATTTAACCATCAAAACATACTTTTCTTAAATCAGCATTTTGTCACTTTTGTCGATATAGGTAAATGTCACTATTTTTGTGTATACTTCTCTTTCCGAATCCTATATAATATTATTTGAATCATATAACCATACCTAATTTATATTTAAAATCACTTTAAATAGTATATTTTAAATTGGTCAAAATCATTACATTCTTCCCTACTTAAAAGAATTTCGTCCTCGAAATTGCCCAAAACCAAAGTTTGCCTAAAGCATTTATCTTTAAACTTATTTTCATATAATATACACATATCATTTATATGAAATATCTTTTTTGTTCTTCTATTCAAATACACACCTTTATTTCCAAAATAGTATCGATCCCTTAATCCTCAAGTGAGGACTCTGATTAGTTTTCCAGATTAGAACCTTTGGTTTCCTTGCATAGTTCTCAACTATGATAGAAAATTAAAGTACCTAACCACAATCCCTCATCAATGTTCACCGTCAGGAATCGAGTGATAAATCCTTTTTCGGACTAGTGTAAAACACCTCTAAGTTCCTAATTCGAATCTTAGATCTTAATTTGTGCGATGAAGTGAACTACATACTAATTAATTACATATTTATTCCTATTGTTTTTTTCACAGTTATACCAAATTCTCTTTATTCACATCCTTTATTTTTCACATTCATATTTTTTTAAGTATATTTTCTTTAATATTAATAGTGTTTATGAATTATTTCATAAAATAATTTGTCAAGTTTATTTCATTTTATAACTTATGAAATCAATCACTTTTAAAGACTTAATTCCAAATTCCTAATTAATGCTAGAATTCATTAATAAAATATTTTCAGGTTATAATTACCTTTTTTAGGAGTCATTATATTAAGGAACAGTTCATGACTTAAATCTATATTTATATGATATACCTTTACATCCTATGAGTATATGCAAATCTTAAATTCCAAATTGATTTTTCTTAAATCCGTCTGTCTAACAATTTTGAAATTTGCTGTAATTTACTATTATCTCAAATTCATAAGTTATAAAATTTATTTCTTATTTAATACTATTATTAATTTCTAGCTTTGAACTCTTAAAACTTTTTTCTTTATAAATCAGATTTATAAACGATCCTTATATTATTTCTTTTACTGAATGTATTACACAATCTTTTATCAATTTCTTAGCTTTGAGTTATATATGATTCGTAAAGTTATCGACTGTCCAAAATCGTTGGAAATTACGCTTTATTTTAGCAATTAGTGATTCTAATTTATCTTTAGTTTAAACACTTTTATAAAGACTACTAATCAATGATTCACATTATTTCTTTAACTTAAAAAAATTATATAAATCGAGTAAGTCCAAAACGATCCAAGGAACTGGTACTACCAATAGTATCATTTATCCTCTTAATAAGAAGAGTGATAATTAAGAGAAGTGCTTATCATCTGAACACATCACATGCCCATTTTAAGTTTATTTTCAAGCCAATCGAATTAGTTATCATAAAATACCTCTTTTTATTTGAAATGATACCATTTTCAATCAAAATCCTTTAGAGATTACTTTATAAAACCTATTATATAAATTCATTTATCTTATATTAATTAACTTCGTTTAAAGTTCCACAACTCTTTAAATTACTTGAATTTAAATTCTCATTCCTTTTATATTTACCTTTTTACACAATCATTTTCTATTATTTAAATACATTTATATGCTCATTCCATAAAAAAATCTTATTATCAAACAACTTATAGTCAAATCGTGAAACTTAATTGACAAGGTCTTTGTACATAAAATTTAAATTAAACAACTGATCAATTTATAATATTAACTTAACATTATCATTTCTTAATTTATTATTTTGGAATAAGTGTTAAAGATCTTAATTACCTTATCATATTTCTTACCGTCGATTGTCTTTAAGAAACATCTTATAGTCAAACTGTGAAATTCTAGTCACAAGATGTTCATATTTAAATTTCACTAATCCTGATTTCGAACTACACAACTTTTCAAGACATATAATTTTATATTCAAAATATAATCCTAGGTAAAATTATTTCATTTACCAATTTTTTCAAAATCAGTGTGTTGATATGCCTTGTTAAGAGTCTAGAAATACCTATCGATACAGTTGTACTTCCCACGTCGACTAGAATCTATAAACCTCTCAACCAATAAATCAACACAAAACATTTTTATATCCAATAACAAATACGCGGTCATATATAATACACTCAAACTCATTCTAGGATGTAACTTAACCTATCTCTAATGAGTTACTCATCCTAGGGTATTACAAACCCTATCTCTAATAAGTCTTTACCCCAACAAAGTCAAGGTTATCGCTTAACTTTCAGCTTTGATACTAAATGTAACTAACGGGATTTTTCGGATCCACCCCGGTAGGCTTTTCAACCATCCCGTTAACCTTTTGCTTTTTAACATGGGGTACTCCTGATTTTCAACATGGAGGTGACTCCATGTGGTACCTCGAATATGCATTTACGGCAAGCCTCTCGACTATCAACCACCCTTTCACACTGGGGACATGTAGGAGCAATGAGTCTAAGCTTCCTCACTGTACACAAAGCGTGAACAATCTATCATGCTGAACATAATCAAGAAAATCCAATACCCGGTTCTTCGGATAGGAATCATCAAAATCCGTTCTCGGTTCCATCGTACCAATCATTGAATAAAAGGTGTTAAGTGGTTAATTAACATTCAAAGAATTTGTTTCATTTCTTTTATCTTGGAAAAACTTAAATATGGTCTTTTAGGGCATCCAGGATTTCCTTTCGATCTGTTCCACCCCTCGCCTAAGAAGAAAATATAAAGGCCAGGTAAGTTCAGGACACTAATTTCTCCATTCCTAACCTTAGTCAAACATCTTGTTTTATCTTCCCAGATCTAACAAGTGGGACAAATGTACCAGTTGTTTCCGCATACTCAGTTATTAGCTTTAGTTTAGAATTGGTTACAAGATTCCAAATTACCTTTTAAACTCTTAATTTTCCTTTTAAAAATATTCATAATTGATTCTAGAAAATATTGTTACATTTAAACTCATATTCAAAAGGTTATACAATATATAGCACAAAAGTGCTATGGAAAGTGTTATATAAGCTTATTTAATTTAAAAAACTTTTTAATATTAGAAAATTCATATTTTCCATTCCAAATATCTTTAACCTATTTTAATAGATTTATCAAATTTATTTCATATTTTTAATCATTTAAAAATATCATTTATAAAGAAATCTTTTTTGGACCTATTTAAAATATACAGGATGAAATCTTGATTTTCTTTATTTATTTATTTAAACATATTTAAATGTTTATAAAACATTTTTATCTAATTTTAAAACCATTTTCAAAAAGTTTAAGCATTCCATACACACCATTTCATTTTCAAAAGGAAAGTGATTTACTTTGTGCTTATCAACGTGTTTTAAACATGACTTGTTCAAACAATTTAACAATCATATCAAACAATCAATACTTGATGATCAAAGCATATATAAGCATCCATAGAAATCATAACACATCATCAAACATGTATATATATAAATATAGATATTAAACAGAGTTTCTAAGTATAAAGCAAAGCGATAAACTTTCTACCAACATTCTAATCAACCAACACTTCACTAACTACTTCCTAATCCATTGAACACTAGCAACAAAACACCATCTCCCTTCCAGTAGCTTGGTCAAGGCTTGAGAGCAGGTTGGTTGATAGGATAGGGAAGAAGCTGTAGAGCTTTGAACTTTAATTCCCTAGATTTAGATCCAAAAAATATGTTATCTTGTATCTAATTTTTGGCCATAAAATCTCAAAATTTTAAAAAATTAACTAGAAAGTTGTTGAAAATTCTTTTCTCTTGAATTTAGAAAAAAGTAACATTTGAATCCAAGTTCTTTTTAGGGAGATATGATAGAATGCAGAAGAGGTATTGTCGAATTGATAAAAATAAAGCCCAAAAATGCACTTCAATGAATTGAGTTTCAGGTATAGCAAACCTAAAAATTGGAAAAAGTGCTCAAAATAAAAGTTGTAGCCACTAGAAATTTGTATGATCCAACAAGAAAGAATTTCTTTATTTGGGTGATTTTCTAGGAAGTTATGATAATAAGAAACAGAGGTATTTTCGACCATAAAATCTGGGCCGAAAATGACTTTGAAAGAATTGAAAATTTTCCATATTAACTTTTAGATTTTGAAGAAGGATGTAAACAAAGCTTATTGCCAACTAAATTCTATTGAGTTTGAACAAAAAGAATTTTATGATTTGTATTAGCTTGAGACGGTTATGGCCTTGAGAAGAAGAGGTAAAATATGAAAAAAGATGAGTTTGATTTGAAGAGAATGCACGTTGATTTCTTTTGAATATTTTGACATTATTTCTTTCTAATTTTTTTCCTATGGCTTGGAAGCCATTAAAGAGGAGAAGAAGAAGGTGAAGAAGCTTGAGAAAAGAAGAAGAATTGTGAATGAAAGTGAAGAAGGAGGTGGGTATTTATAGAAATGAAAGAAGTGGTTATTTACTAAAATAACCTTTTACCAAATAATCAAACTAACCTTACTTCAACCTAAAGCAAAGTCCATTTTTCAACACTTAAAATCATCCTTGTTAGAAATGCGGATTACGGATCTTAAGGCTAGGATTAACACTAGAGGGGGAGTGAATAGTGTTTATAAAGAATTACTAAATAGTTTTGAGTTTATGTTAAATTGAACACGGATGAATGCAATATACAGACACATATATGATCACTGAAACAAATACAGATACAGAAATAAAGTAAAAGCAGTAAAGGAAAGAACACACTGGATTTTATACTGGTTTGGAGTTACCCTACATCCAGTCCTGCAACATAAGTACGGATTTTCTTTCAAAAGCAATTATACAATTACACCCTCGGTTTCAAGGCTACGAGGTACACCCTCCATAATTTCTATCCTCTGGATAGAGATACTTGATTTTCGGGCCACAAGTTTACCTAATTGATTTACCAAGGCTACAATCACACCTTTTCTCTCGGTTGATTTCCAAGGCTACAATCACACCTTTTCTCCCTTAATAGATTACAAAGAAGTCTATAACTCTGAATAGCACTGAGAACCTTATAGATATAGTGATAGAGAATCAAACTAGAAGTAATCAAGTTTGATTCAATGTTGATTTCGGCAGAGTAATGGTAAGAATATGTATTAAGAAACGTAGAAGAAGAAGAGGAGTGAAAAACAAGAAAATCTGAACTCAAATTCGTTGAAACTAACCCCTATTTATAGAAGAACAACAGCCACGTCCATTCATGAAGAGTTATGGCGAATAGACACTTCATTTTAAATTTAAATTTTGAATTCAACTGACACCATGTCAACATGGTCACCATAGGCATGTCGACATCCCAAAGCAATTTTTGATGATTTGATTTTCTTTGAAAATAACATTTATCTTATATTAAAACTATTTTAAACTCTTCTAATATACTTGACTGTAGTTAAAATACATAATTAAATATAGAGAATAATATATATATATATATAATTTAACTATAATTTTATATTTAAATCTTTAGTTTAAATAGTTAAAAATTAAATATATTATTTTGTTTAAAATCAGGAGTAGTTTTGACTTTGAAATTAACGATAATTTTGAGGCTAAAATTATTTAAAATCAGGATAGAGGTTTTTGACGCTTTTAAAAGGAAGGTTTTGAAAACATTTTGAAAACATGATATAATTTTGAAAAATCATTTTTAATAAAAAGTTAGCGAATACAAAACAATGTTCCACTAGACTTTTTATAGGTTCCATCCTACTTAGGATTCCATCCCGTTAATATGCTCGAAGTGGATTCCATTCCATGAATAAATTGGATTTTAAGATGTCGGTGCTTTTCTACGAGTTTTAATAAAATTTCTAATTAAAGAATAAATTACTTGAATTCTTGAACTCTTGATACTCACGACTCTTCAATCTTTATATCTTGAATCTCTATACTGTACAGTCTTCATTCTTGTTACCTGCATGGTTAAATCCTGCATATACATATATATCTAAACTTATAATGTTAGTATTTATATTTTATAATCTATTCTAAGGTTGTTGTCATTAAAACCATCATCTCACGGACTAACAATCTCCTCCTTTTTGATGATGACAACCTTTGTTTATAAGATATTGCTTCTATGCTAATAACTCCCCTAAAACTAATAACCCCCCTTATTCTATGCCTAATTACCCTATTTTATATTTCTCCCCCTTTGTCATCAACAAAAACTAGCTCCAAACTACATAACTCCCCCTTAATCTAATACTATATGACATGTGATTATAATGATAGTGTTATCATAAATAATCAACATTTAACTCTAAAAATTAAAATTTAATCCTAAATTGCTAACTATCCTAACTAAGAATCTATTATAATACTTACAATAGTTAGAAAAATATAAGAACATAAATTATTTATTAAGTATATTTTAACACACTCATCAAAACCAATCATGTCATACAAGTCAAACAAATCAATCAAGTCAAAAAAGTCAATCAAGTCAAACAAGTCAATCAAAGCATACAAAACAAATCAAAAACTAATAATCCTATATTATAAAAAACACTACAAACTCCTCCTAAATAAAATACGCTCGTTATGTATACATGTATGCAATATGTAGTTTGTAATGCAGTATGAAATGTATGACATATGCATTGTAACGTGAGATAATATGCAGAATGAAGTGCAACTTGTGATGCAAATAATTATGATATGCATTGTAATTTATGATGTAATATGCAATAAAATGAGATATGAAATAGGATGCATAATGATATGTAATATGAAACAAAATAATAATGAAGTAAAAATAATAATATGCAGAATGATATGATGATATATATATACCACGGAAAGTGACATCTAGATTATAAGATAAACATGAGTAATAAGTAATATCTAATTGACAAGCATACATATACATATATACATACATATATATATATATATATCAAATTATTTATTATAAATTACTTCAACCAAACAAAGGTAATACACACCAATTACTAGACTTAAGTTAAGGAAACTAATGAATGACACTGAAAGAGTAGTAAAGAAAAGAGTTTAAAGGTAATAAATGATATTAAAATTATAACATATTTATGAAAGGTAGTAATCAAACTCAATATCAAAATCAAATTGCTAAGAAATATGGACCTAGACTATATATATATGATCAAATATATTTTTATTAAAATTAATAGCCTACTTGTTTAATTAAAATAATCATTTTAACTTGGTTGTTTTTATTTTTTTATTTTTAAAAATCCAAACTTCCATATTTATAAAATACTTAACTTACTAATTAAAAACTTTAATTAAATTTTTATTGATTAAAATATTTTGAAACATGTTTAAACTTATTTTAAATTAAAAAATATCATAATGAAATATTAAATAAAATTATAAAGATTGAAAGACTAAAATAAACACGTGTTATATTAAGGCCCTTACCTTTTTGTTTTAATTTTTTTATTTAATTATAAAGAATAAATTTAAACATGAAATTTATTTTAAGATATTCCAATATAAGTTAGAAAATAACTTCTAAAAAGAATAGAGAAAATTTCTTAATTTAAATATAATTTTTACATTGTTTAAAGTTTCATAAAGAAAAATATAGTATTTAAAGAATCCTATAAAAAGTTTTTCTAGTAAAAAATATTCGAAACTTTATAAAACAGAAACTGTATGTTTGCACAAAAAATGGGCAAACACCTCTAAGTCGTGTGATTTAGTTGATTTTATGTGATTCTTAATGATTTAGATGAGTTATGTAAATATGAAAAAGGCAGGGGCTGAAATGTAAAAGACACGCAGATTTATAGTGGTTCGGCCAGAACGTGCCTACGTCCACTTTATATGTTATTATCTTCTTTTTTTAGATTACAAGTACAATGCTTGGTGTACAAGTGTATGAAAGTAGTTTGAAAGTTCCTTCCGTGCTTGAGCTCTCAAACTTGTCTGCCATTGTTGTACCCCTGCCCCTCTATTTATAGAGTGAGGCTGGGGGCAGGGGTCCTGAATGTATATAGCTGTTGGTGGGCCCGGGCTGAAGCAATCTGGCCTGGTAGTTATCTGGTTCGGCGAGGCCTCATTCGGCAAGGAGCTTGGACCGGTGGTAGGAGTGGTCCGGTGGTAGGTGTGTATTCGGTAGTGAGGTGTTTCGGTAGGTGGGTAGACGAAGCTTGGTTCGGTGCTTGTTTGGACCGGTTGTGGAGAAGAGGCTATGGTCCGGTGGCATGTTGGTTCGGTGGTATGTTGAGGAAAGTGTGGTTCGGTAGTGAAGCGGAGATGGTTTGGTTCGGCAGTGGTCTCTGGACCGGTTGTTTGGTGGAGGACCGGATGAGGTTTGACCGGATGAGAATGCCGGATGAGCTTATGCCGAGTGGGAATGCCGGATTGACTTCCATGCTTGTATCGAGCCATGTGTTTGCCGAATGATGTGGTTGCGAACCCGGGTGAAACTGTGATTCCTTGGTCTCGAGATCTTCTGGGTGAGAATTCGCCCAACATTTGCCTCCCAAAGTGGGGCACGTGCTTGCATGTGTCGCGCTTTGTTTCCCTGTGGTAGAAAGGCTCGTTTTGTAAAGCCATGGGCTGGATGTTTGTATTCTGTTGATGTCCTGCAAAGGAATTTACAGTTTTAGTGTGATTTCAAATAATGATCGCTCGGGATCGAAATTTTTGAGATAGAGTGAATCGTGCCGTTCGAGGCGAGAGAGTGTGCCCCGAGGGGGTTTAGCATTATCGATGCCAGGTTCACGTTAGAGTGGATCCCTGGGTCGTTCGTCAAGGTGGTTTATCGCCAGCTCAGAGCATGCCTAGGGATCGTTCACGACCCCGTACATGTGTAAGTAGATTAGCCATTTCATAACTATCAGAATCAAATATCCATTTAACCGATGAGCTTAAAAAAGGATGTCAAAGTGCAAATTCTCACAACGATAGGGTTAATAGCCATTCAGAGCGTGCCTATGGACCGTTCGTGGTCGCGTACACGTGTAAATGATTAACCCACGTTGGTGGGAGATTTACGACTCATTCATTGTTATCATATTCTCTACTTTATTAGTAGGTCCTAGAGTTCGGTACTTATCTGATTGAGGCGCTCCGCGTCCCCCCCGCTTCTGACTTTCGCTGGTGGAGACAATGTCATTCGGTGTTTGGTTGGTCCGGATGGATGTTTTCATTCAGCATATGGGTGGTCCGGTATGCCGAACCATCTGGTCCGGTGGTGCTCCTCCAGTCTATATATAGGGGCTATACCCCCTTAGGTTTTCTTCACCGAATCAAAGAGAGCCGAATCAATTCATAGCCGAACCAACTCTTTGCCGAACCAAGCTTTTGCCGAATCAGGTATATCCCCTTTCGCCGAATGAATTTGATAACCGAATGTGCTGATGCCGAATACGTATGAAGGTCCTCGTTTTACCAAATGGGCCTTAGGCTTTAGTGCCGAATGGATGTATACCGAATGACTCTTAGTGCCGAATGACATGTATACCGAATGACTCTTAGTGCCGAATGAACCTATTATCTCCCTGCCGAATGAACTCACTTGCACTGCCGAATGAACTTGATATTTTAGCAGAATTCCGGACTTATGCATTCTTTTTTGCTTACATCTCTGTATTCTTTGTTCTAACAACCTGTCTTTTTACTTCTGTGTATGCAGATAAATGTCTCGCAAGGCGGAAATACGATCAGACAGACGGAAATCCAAGGATGGAGGCGAGCCTTCCTCCGTGCCCCCAGCCCAATCGGGGTCCGGGGAGCATGGAACTGCCTCGAGATCGCTCGTGGAGGGGTATGGACCCCAGGAGCTCCTGGTCTCCCCTCCCGACTGCTTCCCTAGTTCTCTAAAGGAGGAGCAGCTTGATGCTATATCCCGTTCTTTCGGGATAGATAGGGCGCTTATGTTGCTTCCGGGAGTCGGGGTGATGCCATACAACCCTCCCGAAGGGTATTTCGCCTACAGCCGGTACCATTGCATGTGCGGGGCCATTCCCCCTATCAACGCCTGGGTTGTTAGCTTCCTTACATATCTAAAGGTGGCGCCTTTCCAGCTTCAGCCCAACTCGTATGCCATCTTGGTGTGCTTATATTCTATCTTCCAGAAGAGGTACGGGCGCTCTCCATCCAACCGGGAAATCCGGTATCTATATAATCTGAGGGGCTATAGGAAGGGGTCCCCCTACATTAGCTTAGAGTCGGCCGTCTCCTTCAAGCCGGTCCTGGACCTATACTCAAAGTACAGCATGTTCAAGAAGGAGTGGTTCTTTGTGAGGGACGATTCTGTCTCCATTCGTCGCTTCACTTCCGGATGTAAGTTAACTCTTTATTCGTAATTCCTGTCTTGATTGCAATTCCTTTCCTTATGTGCTTCTGTTTTTTGTCAGCGACAGGTGGTTTTGCGGTGGTGGAGAGCGATCGCCTAGTCCATATGGCAGCAGAAGTTAAGGCTATCTCCGAGAGGGACAGGTCAGCCGCCTATCTGATCAGGAATGCTACCCTCCTGGAGTACAATTTGATCCTGCCGCACCAGTCCGTGGTTAAACAGAGGGACACGGCCGAGGAGAAGGCTGCCAAAGTTACGGAGGGGGTCACGGTGAAGAGTGGCAAGAGAAAACCCTTCGCACAGCATCCCGTCGCGGGGGGCAAGAAGCTTAAAGAATCGGAGGGTCCCTCTCCTAGTACTTGGTTTACGATAAGTTGAGAATCACTATGAAGACATAAAGAATTGACTCCAATTTCTAAGGCAAGCTCCAATCCCGCTATTACTGCCTCGTACTCCGCATCGTTGTTAGTGGCCGCGAATTCCAACCTTAATGCATAGTACAGCTTTCTTCCCCTGGGGGTGATTATCACAATACCTGCCCCCGAGCCTTGTTCGTTTGATGCTCCATCTACAAAGAGGTTCCACTTGATGTTTTTTGCTATTTCAAACTGATCCTTGCCTTCGTTGGTGGTGAATTCGGCAATGAAATCGGCCAGGACTTGCCCCTTGATAGCAGTGCGAGGATGGTAGGTGACGTCATACTGACTTAGTTCAATGCACCATTTGAGGAGTCGTCCAGAAGTGTCGGGACGATGGAGCACCTGTCTTAATGGCTGATCGGTTAGAACTCTGATGGAGTGAGATTGGAAGTAGTGTCGTAGTTTTCGTGACGCGATCAATAAACAATATGCCAATTTCTCAAGTTTAGGATATCTGGCTTCTGCCCCTGTAAATCTCTTACTTATAAAGTACACCGGGCGTTGTGTGCGGTCTTCTTCTCTTACCAGGGCAGCGCTTAGAGCATGAGATGATACAGCGAGGTATAGGTATAGCTCTTCGCCTTCGTTTGGAGTTGAGAGTACTGGTGGTTTCTGAAGGTGTTCGATCAGGTTAAGGAAGGCTTTTAAGCATTCATCGGTCCACTCGAACTTTCCTTTGTCTTTCTTGAGAGCTTCGAAGAAAGGGACGCACTTGTCAGTTGCTTTGGAAATGAATCTGCTTAGGGCGGCTACCTTTCCGTTTAAGCTCTGCATTTCTTTTCGGGTGGAAGGTATTCTTATTTCTTTTAGAGCCCGGATTTGTTCAGGGTTTGCTTCAATTCCTCTGGAATGGACAATGAACCCTAAGAATTTTCCAGATGACACTCCGAAGGAGCACTTTAGAGGATTCAGCTTCATTCCATATCGGCGAAGTACCTGAAACATCTCGCTCAGGTGGCTTACATGATCGTCGGCTTTCCTGGACTTTACCAACATGTCATCCACATATACTTCCATAGTTCGTCCTATTAATTCCGCGAACATCTTGTTGACGAGGCGCTGATAGGTGGCTCCGGCATTTTTGAGTCCAAAAGGCATGACTTTGTAACAATATAATCCCCGGTCAGTGATGAAGCTAGTGTGGTCTTGATCGGGAGCGTGCATGGGAATCTGGTTGTATCCGGAGTATGCGTCCATAAAAGATAAAAGTTCGTGCCCGGCAGTGCTGTCCACAAGTTGATCGATTCGGGGGAGCGGGAAGCAGTCCTTCGGGCAAGCGTCATTTAAGTTGGAGAAATCAATGCATGTTCGCCACTTCCCATTAGCTTTCTTTACTAGTACCGGGTTAGCTATCCACTCGGGGTAGATGGCTTCTCGTATGAAGTCATTAGCAAGTAGGTTCTTTACTTCCTCGTCGAGGGCTGCTGATCGTTCTACTCCCATGCTTCTCTTTTTCTGCTTTATCGGTGTCCTGGTGGGATCGATGTTCAGCATGTGGCATGCTATGTCTGGGGATATTCCTGTCATATCGGCATGTGTCCACGCAAATACATCTAAGTTGTGGCGGAGAAAGTCGACGAGTTGATCCTTCAATTCTGTTTTTAGCTGAGATCCTATTTTTAATAGTCTGTTTGAATCATGTTTGTCTACAGATACGAATTTCATGGTCTCTGCAGGCTCAACGGTAGCCTCCTTCTCCTTATCCCTGGGGTCTAGTTCATTGAAAGGATCGCTGGTGTATCGAAGAGGAGGGGCTTTCTTTAGCTGCTATGCTTCCAAGCTTTTCATGCAGAGAGTAGTCTCTGCATCTTTCCCTTTATTCTTTCTATGGTTATTGCGAAGTTCAGTTACATAGCAATTTCGAGCGGCGTCTTGATCTCCTTCAACTTCTCCTATTCCATCATCTGTTGGGAATTTCATCTTTAGGCACCACGGGGCTAGGACAATTTGGAAGTCAGACAAGGCTGGTCTTCCCAAGAAGGCGTTGTAGGCCGAGTGGTTTTCTATTAGTACGAACGTTTGTTTTCGTACAACGGAGCGGGGATGACTTCCTATTTCGATGAAGAGGTCAAGTTGCCCGAGGGGCATTTTCGCATCTCCAGTGAAACCGTGTAGGGGTTTGTTGCAGGGAGACACATCCTTCATTGACAGCTTCATTTTGTCGAAAGCATGCTTGAACAGGATATTTACAGAGCTTCCTGTGTCTATTAGAATTCGGAAAACCTTAGCTGGACCGAACCAGACAGAGATGACCATGGGATCTATATGCGGATACTGTCTTCCTTCTAAATCACGCTTACTGAACACGATGTCCTCACTCTCTTTCCGTTTCGGGTGGCGTTCTTCCATAATGGAGTTAACATAGCCTTCAGCATTTCTAAGTGACTTGCCGTATCTTTCCATCTCTGCCCAGCTTCTGTCGGCGATGTGTGGTCCTCCCGAGATGGTATGGACCACTATCTTCTCTTGACTAGAGCCACTGGTGTTGCGATTCCCTCCGCTTACTTCTGGGAGGGGTCGCTTTGAGCTCTCATTGGCAGGAGTTGGAGTCCTGTTCTGACCTTTCACATAGCGTTCCAGCCTTCTTCTCCTGATGTGTTCTTCGATCAAGTCCCGGAGATGGTGGCATTCATTGGTGTCATGTCCGTGGGATTCGTGGAAGCGGCAGAACTTTCTAGACTTGAGGGCGCTATCAGATTCTTTCTTGTGCGGGGGGCGCTTGTATCCGAGTTCGCCCTGAGTGGCTAGATAGATGTTTTCGATGGTTTCATTCAAAGGAGTGTAGGAGTCAAATCTCGGTCCTGGTCGATATTGGCATTTTTCAACCTTCTTGCCCCCAGCATTGTCTCTAGATTCATTTCTTCGAATGTCCTTGGTTGCAGCGGGAATCTTGTCCGAAGTTGTCTTACCTTGTTGCCCTGACTGCCTCTCAGTGGCGGCGTCTTCAAGTCTCATATACTTTCCAGCTTCATGGAAGAAATCAGGTAAAGTAGCTGGTTTTTCCTTAGTTAGTCTTCTTGCGAACTTGGTATCTGGATGTACACCGCTACAGAGGGCCATTAGGGTGAGTTTCTCATCGGCATCTTGGACTGCGGCCGCTGCGGCGTTGAACCGAGTTAGATATTGTTGCAGTGTCTCTCCGGATTTCTGTTTAACATTGGATAGAGAATAAGCATCCTTCGGTTGTTCTACATGGATGCGGAACTGGCTAATGAACCTTTCTTTCAACATCTCCCATGAGCTGATAGATCCTTGGGGTAGATGGCAGAACCAGGAGGTAGCTAGATCTGCTAGGAATAGCGGAAAGCATTTACACAGCACCCCTTCTGTTGCTCCGCTCATGAGCATATGCTGGGTGTATTTTTGTAAGTGTACGATGGGGTCGGAAGTTCCCATGTAAGGTTCCATGGTTGGCATTTTCCATTCCCGGGGGGTGATGGCAGTTTCGATATTGCGGGTAAAGGGGCTGGTGACCCTAGCGCCTATTCCTCGGTCCCTTTGCTCCCGTTGGACGCATTCTCTGAATAGTCGTGCCATTCTTTCATCAGAATTTGGAGCGGATAGAAATGAACTTGGTTCTTCCCTGCGAGATCGGTCTCGTCCAGATGACCTGTAGGGATGGTATAGTCTATCACTTCTGACGTGATCCAGTGGTTGTCTCTAGTTGCTCGGATGCATGCTAGGACC
This sequence comes from Allium cepa, assembly GCA_030765085.1. Taxonomy (NCBI): domain Eukaryota; kingdom Viridiplantae; phylum Streptophyta; class Magnoliopsida; order Asparagales; family Amaryllidaceae; genus Allium; species Allium cepa. The sequence goes on from CM060942.1 coordinate 456,867,425, forward strand.
AGCTATAGTTGCCCCCTGCCTTGATCTTCCCCTGCGGGGTTTTGTTTCGAGCATTTCCATGGGGTCAACTTCGGGCTGGGTTCTAGCTCGGCTCCGTTCAGCGGGGTTTCTATGATTAGGTGGCATGACTGGCTCAGCCACATCCGACCCTCGCCTGGCGCCTCCCCCACTGGGTTCGGTTCCAAGTGCTTCATCGAGTCGGAGTTCGGGCTGAGTCCGGGCGCGGCCCCTATCATTGTTGTTCCTGTTGATGGCTTCCTCGAAGAGGGAAGACCTTTGTTGTCTCCGAGATCCTCCAGATTGAGATTCATCCCATGATTCAGTGTTGCGGTTGGATTCTTCGACATCCCTCAAGCGTGACATGAGTTGGTTCACCAAAGCTTCTTGTTGGGATGCGAAGCGGTTAGTCACTTCCACCACAACTCTGCCTAGGTCTGCTCTAGTGATTACTGCCGGTTGTTCCGCGGCAGGGGCTGTTGGAATTGCCTGATCTACATGTGGCACTGCTGCTGTAGTGGGATGGTTCTCTTGATCTGGATCTACTGGATTTAGAGCGCTGCTAGTTGTAGCGTTCTTTCCCTTGTTGGCGTTTTTTCTTGGTTTGGAAGTCATGTTTCCTAGGCAATGAAGGATGCTATTGGGAAAGAAGGTTTGAATGAGGGAAGCTGAAGCTTCGAGTTCGAGACTCTCAATGAAAGCACCAAAAATGTTTGCACAAAAAATGGGCAAACACCTCTAAGTCGTGTGATTTAGTTGATTTTATGTGATTCTTAATGATTTAGATGAGTTATGTAAATATGAAAAAGGCAGGGGCTGAAATGTAAAAGACACGCAGATTTATAGTGGTTCGGCCAGAACGTGCCTACGTCCACTTTATATGTTATTATCTTCTTTTTTCAGATTACAAGTACAATGCTTGGTGTACAAGTGTATGAAAGTAGTTTGAAAGTTCCTTCCGTGCTTGAGCTCTCAAACTTGTCTGCCATTGTTGTACCCCTGCCCCTCTATTTATAGAGTGAGGCTGGGGGCAGGGGTCCTGAATGTATATAGCTGTTGGTGGGCCCGGGCTGAAGCAATCTGGCCTGGTAGTTATCTGGTTCGGCGAGGCCTCATTCGGCAAGGAGCTTGGACCGGTGGTAGGAGTGGTCCGGTGGTAGGTGTGTATTCGGTAGTGAGGTGTTTCGGTAGGTGGGTAGACGAAGCTTGGTTCGGTGCTTGTTTGGACCGGTTGTGGAGAAGAGGCTATGGTCCGGTGGCATGTTGGTTCGGTGGTATGTTGAGGAAAGTGTGGTTCGGTAGTGAAGCGGAGATGGTTTGGTTCGGCAGTGGTCTCTGGACCGGTTGTTTGGTGGAGGACCGGATGAGGTTTGACCGAATGAGAATGCCGGATGAGCTTATGCCGAGTGGGAATGCCGGATTGACTTCCATGCTTGTATCGAGCCATGTGTTTGCCGAATGATGTGGTTGCGAACCCGGGTGAAACTGTGATTCCTTGGTCTCGAGATCTTCTGGGTGAGAATTCGCCCAACACTGTAGCTTTTACCAAATGCCGTGTAATGTTTCTAAAACTCTATAGCGTCTCAAAGAACGAAATGCTATAAAAATGAATTTGCAGTACTTACAAAACATTACAGAACAAAAGAAGCATTTTAGAAATGCTATCTAAAATTCTGGTCATGTGATGTGGTGTTATCTTATTTACTGAAGAAAATATAAATTGAGCCTTATTCTAACATTCTAAATTCATTCTATTAATTTCATAAAGATATAAAATTAGTATCTTAAATGAAATGGAGTATGAGAAGTAAAAATAACATTAGAAAAGTTGAAATCATGAGTGAAGGTATGCTTTTCTACTTAGTATAATTGTAATAAATTAGTTGAACCAAAAATGATATCATCTACGTAAACTTGTACTAGTTGAATATCGTTTTTGTTTCTTTTAATAAAAAGAGTATTATATACTTTACCAATTTCAAAATTATATTGCAATAAATAAGATCTTAGTTTATCATACAGGCTCTAGGAGCTTGTTTTAGACCATATAATGTTTTCTTAAGTTTGTAAACATGATTTGGTAAATTATCATTTTCAAAAAGTGGTGGTTATTCAACATATACTTCTTCTTTTACAAATCCATTTAAAAAGGCACTTTTGACATCCATTTGAAATAATTTGAAATTATTATGATTTGCGAAAGCAAGTAGAATCCTAATGGCTTCTAATCTTGCTACGAGAGTAAAGGTTTCATCAAAATCTATTTCTTCTTCTTGACAATAACCTTGAGCGACTAATCGAGCTTTATTTCTAACTACCTCCACTTGTTCATTCATTTAATTTTTATAAACCCATTTAGTTCCAATTATAGTTTTATTTTCTAGTCTAGGAACAAGTTCCCAAACATCATTTCTAGTAAATTGATTTAATTCTTCTTGCATAGCCAAAATCCATGAATCATCAGTTGATGCTTCTTTTGAATTTTTGGGTTCAAAAGTTGATATAAAAGCTACATTACTCATTTGACTTAGTTGATTTCTAGTTTTAACAACAGATTGCATATCTCCCAGTATATTTTATATAGGATGATCTTTTAAAAGTTTAGTCCTTTTATTAGGTTGATTAATTTCATTATTAGTTTCAATTCATTCTTGATTTTGAAGGATTAAATCCTCTTCATCATTTGTATCTTCAAAAATTTTGAAATTTTCATCAAATGAAACTTGCATTATTTCTTCAATGGAATTGGTTTTCAAATTAAACACTCTGTATGCTTTACTTCTACTAGAATATCCGATAAAGATATCTTTGTCGGATTTAGGATCATATTTATCTAAATTTTCTTTTGTATTTAAAATAAAGCATTTACTTCCAAAAATTCTGAAATAAGATACTTTAGGTTTCTTTGAATAAAGAAGTTCATAAGATGTCTTATCAGTTAAAGGTCTAATTAAAATTCTATTTAAAATATAACATGCGGTAGCAACTGCTTCTGCCTAAAAATTCTTTGGTAAATTACTATCTGTAAGCACAGTTCTCGCACACTCTTGAATCATCCTATTTTTACGTTCTACTACTCCGTTTTGTTGTGGAGTTCTTGAAAATGAATTTTTTTGAGTTATTCCCTTTTTATGCAGAATTCTTCAAACTTTTCTTTTTCAAATTCACCACCGTGATCACTTCGAATAGTTATAATTTTTGGAGAAAATTGATTCTGAATTCTTTTTGAAAATGTCCTAAAACATTCAAAAGTGTCACTTTTATGTTTCAAAAATATTGTTCATGTAAATCTAGAATAATCATCTACAATTGCAAAGACATATTAACTATGATTTATTAATAGAATTTGAGATGGACCAAATAAATCAAGATGATGTAATTCAAGAGGTTTTGAAGTTGAAATCATATCTTTTAACTTAAAGGAACTTTTTCTAAGTTTTCCTAATTGACAAGCATCACATAAACTATCTACTTTAAAATTCATTTTAGGGAGACCTCTTACTATATTATGTTTTGACAGTCTAGATATGAGTTTGAAATTCAAATACCCAAATCTCTTATGCCAAATCCAAGGGTCACTTGTATTTGCCAACTGACACAGGTTATCATTTGAAACTTTCATACTAAGAATATAAATATTCTTTTTCCTGACTCCCTCAAATGTAATGGTTGAATTATTATCTTCTATACGACGCTTATCTTTTTCAAATTTAATTTTATATCCTTTATAACATAGTTGACTTATACTTAGCAAATTATGTTTCAGATTCTTAACTAGCAAAACATTAGTAATAATAGTTTTAGAATTACCGACTTTGCTGATGCCAATCACATATCCTTTTGAATTGTCTCCAAAGTTAACCAGTCCTCCGTCTTTGTATATTATATCATTCAGTGTATTTGGATTGCCAGTCATGTGTCTAGAACACCCACCATCAAGTATCCATTTGTTCTTTCTGAGCTGCACAATTTGTCCGTTGTGGATTAATTCATCAACACCCATAAAGCGTGATTCCTGCACATCAAACAATCTTGGTAGACAACTTGAATTTGAATATTGATTATATGCAGACTCAAGAAACAATGATGGTTTTTAATATTTCTAAATTAGTATTAACAAATATAGTCATTTTAAAAACTTTTTCAAAAATCATATTATGAAACTTTGAAAAGCTTGCACTGATTCCAACTGTTAGAAATGTGGATTACGGATCTTAAGGCTAGGATTAACACTAGAGGGGGGGTGAATAGTGTTTATAAAGAATTACTAAATCGTTTTGAGTTTATATTAAATTGAACACAGATGAATGCAATATACAGACACATATATGATCACAGAAACAAATACAGATACAGAAATAAAGTAAAAGCAGTAAAGGAAAGAACACACCGGATTTTATACTGGTTCGGAGATACCCTACATCCAGTCCCGCAACACAAGTACGGATTTCCTTTCAAAAGCAATTGTACAATTACACTTTCGGTTTCAAGGCTACGAGGCACAAACCTCCATAATTTCTATCCTCTGGATAAAGATATTTGATTTCTGGGCCACAAGTTTACCCAATTGATTTACCATGGCTACAATCACACCTTTTCTCTCTTGGTTGATTTCCAAGGCTACAATCACACCTTTTCTCTCTTAATAGATTACAAAGAAGTCTATAACTCTGAATAGCATTGAGAACCTCATAGAGATAGTGATAGAGAATCAAACTAGAAGTAATCGAGTTTGATTCAATGTTGATTTCGGCAGAGTAATGGTAAGAATATGTATTAAGAAATGTGGAAGAAGAAGAGGAGTGAAAAACAAGAAAATCTGATCTCAAATTCATTGAAACTAACCCCTATTTATAGAAGAACAACAGCCATGTCCATTCATGAAAAGTTATGGCGAATAGACACTTCTTTTGAAATCTGAATTTTGAATTCAACTGACACCATGTCGACATGGTCACCATAGGCATGTCGACATCCCAAAGCAATTTTTGGTGATTTGATTTTCTTTGAAAATAACTTTTATCTTATATTAAAACTATTTTAAACTTATCTAATATACCTGACTATAGTTAAAATACATAATTAAATATAGAGAATATTATACAAATAATTTAACTATAATTTTATATTTAAATCTTAAGTATAAATATTTAAAAGTTAAATATATTATTTTAAAAGATAGTTTAAAATCAAGAGCAATTTTGACTTTGAAATTAAAGATAACTTTGAGGCTAAAATTATTTAAAATCAGGATATAGGTTTTTGATGCTTTTAAATGGAAGGATTTGAAAACATTTTGAAAACAGGATATAATTTTGAAAAATCATTTTGAATAAAAAGTTAGCGGATACAAAACAATGTTCCGCTAGATTTTTCGTAAGTTCCATCCTACTTAGGATTCCATCCCTTTAACAGGCTCGAAGTGGATTCCATTCCACGAATAAATTGGATTTTAAGATGTCGGTGCTTTTCTATGAGTTTTAACAAAATTTCTAATTAAAGAATAAATTACTTGAATTCTTGAACTCTTGATAGTCATGATACTCATGACTCTTCAATCTTGATATCTTGAATCTCTATACTATACAGTCTTCATTCTTGTTACATGCATGGTTAAATCCTGCATATACATATATATCTAAACTTATAATGTTAGTATTTATATTTTATAATCTATTCTAAGGTTGTTGTCATCAAAACCATCATCTCATGGACTAACAATCCTTTCACATCTTACTTTATGTTTTAGTCACTTAAAGATTAAGTAAGGAAAATTAAATATTTTGCGGTGTTTTGATGTGATTTGGATTTGATGTTCACTTTTGACTTTTCTTAAACTTACTTATTCTTCTTAATGACATTCTAGAATTTTCTAATATTATTTAATAAAAGCGAACTTGATTAGCGAATTCATTAATACTTATACTATTTGAATATATATTCCTATATAAGAAAATAAAGATGCGACAACGTTGTGACAATTTTTAATCGACACAACGTTGATTTTCGATAAAATGTTTTTTGGTCGCATTTTGACATTTCAGTTAAACTATTTATTTATGTAAATAAAATTTAAAAATAAATTTGTATACTTTCATTTAAAAATGAAAACATTTATAAATAAATTAAAATAATTTATTTAACCATTTAAAAATTCTTTTCTAAAATTAGCATTTTGCCACTTTTGTCAATATAGGTAAACGTTACTATTTTTGTGCATACTTCTCTTTCCAAATCCTATCTAATATTATTTGAATCATATAACTTACCTAATTTATATCTAAAATCACTTTAAATAGTATATTTTAAATTGATCAAATTCTGGGTCATTACAATGATGGTTGGGGAGGAAAAAGTCGAAGTTGGAGAATTGAAAAAATAAACTACTGTCCTTCTGCCTAAATTTGAAAAGTTAAGTCCTAGATTTAAAAATTAGTTTAAAGTTTTTCCTTTAAAGTAATTACCTCTTTTATAAAATTAACTAAGTTTAAATTAACTAAATTTTATAAATAATAATAGTATAACTTGTTTAATAAAGTTTTATAAATAATAATGATGACGATGATAAATTAACAAAGTTTATAAGAATTAAATAAGCATATAATAATAATAATATAATTAAGTCAACCGAGATATAATAATAACAATAATAATAAATTAACGAAGTGAGCCAAGTTGATAAAAATTAAGTAAGTTTTATTAAAATTAAACAAGTTTTATAAATTGACTAAGTTTTAGTTAACTAAATTTTACAAATAATAATAATCATTTTACTAATTTTACAATAATGAATAAAGGTAAGGAGAAATGATTAGTACAAACATTTATATGATTTATATATAAGGGTGCCAATATCGTTTAAATTATTTTGCATAATAAAAATGCTATGTATGTGTGTATGTTTAGAATTTAGACCGGACTGGCTACTTGTTTAGCATTTTGGCGATGCAAATACCCTAGACAATCCATCCCTTCATAGATAATCTGAAAATTCAAATGCTCCAGCCTATAAAATAACATTCCATTTGATTATTACTTTCATGTCTTTTTCAGATAAGTTATGTATACTTTTTTTCTTATGTACAATCTATCAAGTCATATAGTTGGCGTAAGGAAAACTTTATATTTGTTTGTTTCTTCTCCAAAGTTAGGGTGTTATCACATGTTTTATACAATATTGTCCAGATGATATGTTAGTACAAATTGAAGGATTCTATATATATCTTTATTGTATTGACTATAGAAATAAAGTATATTATAGTTTTATCCTGAGTAAACCTAGTACATTTCAATCATACCAAATTACTAAGGTCATTTTGGTCCATAGAAGACAATACACAAAGTGTTATCTATATGTAAGTACAGGTTCATAAAGCTCTATTATAACATCTCGGTATTTTCAACCATTCGCATCCACACACGTCGGACTTGAATTGCTCAAAATATCGGATTGTTAATTTAAATTTGTCAAAACTCAACATATATAGTAACTAAATAAATCATAGAATCACAAACACAAAGTAATGACAATAATAAGCGGTGGAAATAAATGAATAGTAGTTTATGAAGCTAATATATATATATATATATATATATATATATATATATATATATATGTAATAGAATAAAACAAGATATCACAGAAGTTTTGAATATAATAGTCAAATACAAGATCAGAATATATCACAGAAGTCAACTAAAGATCTGCAAGCTGGATCGATAGATGGATCTCCAAGTGAAGCTCCAACTCCAATGGTTAGTCAAATACCGAGGCTCTCAGTCTGACTCGAGCGTAAAGAAAAACACAAAACACTCGAGTCAGGAATAACATTCTTATATCAACAAATCCAATTCAAGTGAAATGTCGATTGAAATACAAGGAACTCAAAGGATGCTTGGGATAACCATCCTCTAAGGATCCGTGGAACTATCCACTCTGTAGTAATATACGCTATTGACAACCAACGCTATTATAACACCATGGTCATTTCAAAATATCATACTTCAAAAACAAAATATCATATCCATTTCAAAACCATATCAATACGATATCATTTCTTACTTAAAATAATATTCATTTCAAAAATCATAGCACTTCATAGTTTAACACTTTTGAAATTATAAAGAGATAATAACACTATGGAAATCATAACACTTGATAACATATACTTTGAATTTCATAACTTTGAAATCATAACTTCCCACTCGGACAGTTTAGATATTAATTATAGTATATAAAATAAAATAGTTTATAAAATAAAATAGTTCGTATAAAAATAGTTATAAGTTAAATAGTTTATATTTTATTGAAGTAAAATATAAAAATAGTTTTAAATATAATTTAAAATACTTTGTATAGTAAAATAGTTTCCTTAAATTTCACAAATCAATTTAAATCTACTCGAATTCCAAAATTCAAATTTAATCCAATCTCAAATCATCAATTTCAATTCAATATAGCTTCTCAATAAACCGTTTCAATTTTTATCAATTCCAAATACAGATTATGAACCACAAAATAAACCATTTCAATTTCAATATATTTCAAAGCTTTAAATATTCCACATTCAAAACTAAATTTGATAATTTCATATATATCTTAATTTAACTTCATTATTATTTAGTTTTTAAATATTTACTTAATAAATCCAATATAATTTAAATAAAACTTCAACTTTCATATTACTCAATATTCCTTCAATTTATTCAAACTTGATATATTCATTTAAATCAACTTAAACCAAAATCAAGTTATAAAATCATATCCTTTAAAAATCTCAAATTCAATAAGTTTTACATCGATTTAACTAAATAAATTTCTTAATTAAATACCATTACAAATCAATTTCAAATATATCATCCCAACCTTAATTTACTTAAAATCGCTATAAACCCTATATTAAAATATAATTTAAATAAATACTTAACCATATTATATTTTGTAACGACCCAAAATTTTCAATCCCGAAAATTCCTGATAGTTAGGGAAAAGAAGAAAAGAGAAGGAAGAAGAAATAGAAACACAACACAGATACTCGCATTCGCAGCGGATAAAAATATAATATCACATAAAATAACATTTATACGAAGGTAAAATTGTATTAGTTAATTACATCATTACATTATAGTTACAACATTTACACAAACATTGGACAGTTAAAGCCAACATGTTCGAGATAACTACAATAATATACACAGCGGATTACACTCCATACGTTCCTGCCATCCAGCTGGCCTCCTGAGCTTCAGAAACGTCCTTACTTGAAAATCTGTAATACTCGGTCTGACCCGAGCATCACATCAAAGTAACACCCAGATCAGGATGGAAACCAGCGTGAGTAAACCCATCTAACATAAAATGATAAAAACAATAAACTTATTTTAAAAACCCTGGGTAACCCTTTATATTGACTAATTACTTAAATGCATAGCACAGAAAACAGCAGAATCTGTTCGCCGGAGTAACTCGTTATATCGAATCTGGTTCATCGGAGCTTATTGCACATTAAGTATAACAACACAGCGGAAGAGAAACAATAATATCATTAATGTAAAAACATTTGATTCGATATCAGATACAACGTGAATATCCATACAAATCAGAGCTAAGAGATATACAATAGTAGCGGAAGACAACACCAGAAGATGGTCTAGACTTTGCAACCATCGATAGCGGAAGGACAACTCTAATAGAATGCATCTCCAAAAGAATCCAACACCAAAGATAGCTTGAACCAAAAGCTCAAACCACCATCATCACTGAAGTGAAGCAACTCGATCCAAATGCGATCGCCAACATCCAGAGATAGAATGCTATCGAATCTACACCTACTATTTGATTATCTGAAAATCCCAACCCTAGACTGCCCACGTGGAAAATTGTGGGTAGCTAGAGTTTAGGAAGGGAACAATAAACTCCAAGTCAGTCATGAGACTGGTGTAAGCAAACAAAAACAGTTTATCTTTAAAACAATCAGCAAAAGAATTTAAAAATTGAAATCGACAATGCTTTTTGGAAAATGAAACTACCATAAGGTCTCCCACCGCACACACGATGAAAATGCAGAATTGGAGGAGATTTCTCCTTATGATAGTCAAACATGCTTGATACGAAAAAACCTTTTGATATTATTATTAGTGCATAGTGCAGAAAACCTTTCGAAAGTATAATATTAATCATAGCCGGCATACAACCATTATTGTATGCGTGTTATAGTTACCATGTTCAATAGCAGGTTACCGCCACATTCAGTGGAAGGTTATACAATTAAAACCGTACAGGGCGCGTATGTTTCTTTGGATTTTCAACAAATGGTCAGGCTAAGGAACTTCCTTAATAAATGGGACGCCTCTGGAGGGGCGCCCCCAAAACCAAAACGGTCCCCTGCCGACACCAGGTTGGGTTACCACTTCTCGAAAGTAACCCTCAAGTAAGCCATCACAGGTCGTTACCGACCTTTATCCGAGGTGCCTCTGCGCCAACAACCACAAAGCAATAAGTTTGCAGCAACCACAAAGTTAACTATCTGGGCTCCACACCATGATACCACTTATAATCCAGAAGGAAATGGACATATCCAAGGGGCGCGACCCATGAAACCTTGCCGCAACATTCCTGTTTCGACCATTTTCGGGTTGTAAGGCTCAACGATGTCTCGTCCACAAAGCTACGCTTTACACAAAAGCCATGCTTCGATCAACAAATGATCAATAACACTTCATATGCCACGTTACCAAATTGGGAATATATCACCGGTAACCATCAACTACGTAACCTCTGAGCTCGTACGTCTCAGAGAAGGATGTTAATCTAAGAGAATAAATTCTTCGCCACCAAAAAAAATGTATTTGATAGAAACCGGCTTTACATATCAAAGTGTAATGTCAAACACACATCCATACAAGTCTATTCCAGGTTCGAATAGAACCGAAGGCACTTCCAAAGAAGCCCTTGCAATCTGGGTATTCACAATCCCGATCGGACTCCCCATCATATATGGAGATCTCTATACCGTAGCTACTCAGTGCAGAGTCATTCGATGGGTTATCCTTTCGTTCTTGAAAACTCTCGATCTTCACCGCCGGTCTTCAAATGCCGTCCATATCGTTGTATCATTATTCGGAATGGGTTATATGACGCAAGGTCCTCTCCCGGCTAAACCGAATAATGAGCGTAATATTTAAAAACATATGGATATTGGGATTCCTGTTAAGTCACAACTTAAAACCCAAAATTTTTATTTCAAGTGGTTTAAACAAATTACCATTTCAAATCTTTAAATGAAAAGATTCACTTCACAAAGATCACCAATCTTCCACAAAGGTTAATTCATAGTTTTCAAAACTATTTTCAGTTCCATATCTTTTTATATAAAAGATACACCCTCAAGATTCTCTTCAATTTGGAAATAAACTTCACAGTTCTTTCACAAAGATTCATTCACAGATTTCAAAACAAATTCCTTTTCAAATGTTTTATATACAAGATACACTTTTAAGATTCCTTTTCAATTTGTAAACAAAGTATACCAATCTTTGACAAAGATTCATTCATATTCTTTTAGATCAATTTTCCTTTCAAATTGAATTAACTCATCCAATTTTTAAATCAATGATTTAATTCATAGTTTTCAAAACCATTTCCAAAGATTCATTCATAACTTGGAAAACCATTTTCATTTCAAACTTGAAATCCTTTCAGCACAAATTGGAAATTCTTTCCTTATACGAAAGCTTTTATTATTTGAAAATAAATAGTCCTGTTTTGGAAAAATCCGGTTATATTTGTACAAGTTAAAGCCCTTGGGTTAAACTCAAATTCTCAAAACAATACTTTCAAAATGGTTTAAACCCATATAAATACATTTATAACTTGTATAACATTTTTAAACCAAAATTCTCAACATAGATTTCAATTTCAAATCTTGAATTCAAATTCAAATCAAATTATTTAAATTTCAAAGCTTTATCAAGCTATTCAAAATAACTTTTATTTTCATAGTTCCCTTTTCGAAAGTTTTTCATATTTAATCCAAAACCATTTCCAAAACCTTTTGGATTCAAAATTCAATTTACAAATTATTTTCTAAAATCTAGGACTTAACCAATTTCCTCATGCAATCCATATTTGTGTGTGTATGGTGTAGTCCATGGGTTTTACACAATGGTGCAACATCATCAATCATCATATATTCAAGCATATCAATATCGATAAGCGGTATATTCTTATAACGCTTATCTTCCATTCACAGATCACAGATAAATCACAGATAAAATAAATTATATTCATCACAGCTTGAATTAAACAAATTCATATCACAAAGCATCACACAGTAGAGAATCCAAACAATTCGCAGCATTCAGTAAAATACATTCATCCATAAGTAAGGTTAGTTGATTATCTAATTAATTGAAACCAGATTAATCACTAATCCTGGTTGATTAACATGAGCTAATTACAATTCATGTAAATTGTTTATTCTTTAATTATTTATTAATGAACCTTAATTAATGAATTGATCAACCTTTAATTATTAATGAATAAATCTTTATTATTTAATTACCATTAATTAATTATCCTTAATTAATGAATAAATTAATTAACCTTTAATTAATTACTATTTAATTAATTATCCTTAATTAATTATAATAAGTAATTATCCCTAATTACTTAATTAACTTTAACCATTAATTAATTACTTTTAACTAAGTAATTACCTTTAAGTAGTTAATTACATCTAATTACTTATATTAATTAATCTTCTAATTAATTAATTATTCCTAATTATGAAATCAATGAACCTTAATTAATTATTCTCAAATTAATTACCTTAATTAATTAATTAATTTTATATTAATTATTGTTAAATTACTTGATTTATCAACCTTTAATCAAAAATTAATTACTTTTAATTAAGCAATTATCTTTAAGTAATTTTTTTCTTTAATTACTTTTATACATTAATCCATCTCAAATTAAAGTATTCAACCTTTAATTAATCATGAATTTTAATTAATTATCTTTTAATTAATTATTTTAATTAATCACCTTGATTTGTTTTCCTTTAATTAATCGCATAAATTAATTAATTACATTAATTATTAAGTCTTCAAGTAATTAAATAATCAATCCCTTTCAATTACATTAGGTAATTATCTTCCTAAATTCCATTCATCAATCAATTATCATTTAATTACTTTCATTAACTAATAAATCTTTCATCATTTAAAATTTAATTAAAAAATAATCCATATATCTTAAATAAATAAACCTTGTAATTTATTTTCATTAACAAATTAATTAACTTAGATTAAAGTTAGTTAACAAATAAAACATCCTTTATTAATTAACCTCTTAATATTATTTAATTTACTTTAAAATAAACCTTAAAACTTGATAATACTTTCGTTTTGAACTTAAAAGAAACTAATTAATTAAATTCCAATACAAACCATGGTTCAAAGCTTAAAATACTCGAGTAAGACCCGAGTCACTCACGCACTACCCTTTTCTTTTAGAAAAACCATCTTCAGCTTAGAGTCACAACTCGAGCTACTCCTTTCTTCCCCAAATCAGCATCATCTCCAGATATACGAACTGCACACGTGCACATGCACACGAACCACCACCCCCTCCGGCCACCATCATGATCCTCAGCAAGTCGACAACGATGCCTTCAAAACTCACGACCATCCAAACTCGCGGAAAATCCCCCCAATCAAAATCGAACGATTTCAACCCTGTCAAGATGAAACTGAACGTCTGAAAATGCCACGCATCGCCACCACTGACCAATTAAAGTCACGCCACCACGTCCATAGTGTTGCCACACGATGATGCTCAAATTCCCTCGGGTTTAGCCTCGACCGATTCGCCATCGACGGCGAAAATACTCAGAAAACCCCAACAATCAAAACTGTTGCACAAACCCTAGATCAACGCTGTTTGTCCACCACCGCTACTTAGAAATTCTTTTAGCAATTTTCGTATGATCAATGACCTATTAGCATGCACCATCCTCAACCCCGAGGTCCCCAATCTGCTTGATCGCCGGAATTTGATAATAATTCAGTTTCTGTTCAATTTAAAATTTCCCACAAACCCCAATTTTAAAAATCATAAAATTGTCGTTAAAATTCGTCATTTTCAAACGCAAATTCCATTTTATAATCAAAACGTAATGATTCAATACTTGACTTTTTGTCTTAAGTGATTCTTTACTGCAAATATTATTTTTTGGAACAATTATTGAATATAAACACCTGAAATAAATTTTAAAATCAATATTACAGTCTTATGATCATTTTCTATTTGTAAATCACGATCCAAAATTGATAGAATAAGGTGCAGTTCAAATTTTTCTTAGTGAACTTAAGTTTGAGCTTCAACGGAATATAACACATGTATGTATATACATACACTCAGACATGCAAACACATAGGACAGTAAAATATTTTTCACAGCAACTCACAGCATTCATCACAACATCAATTCATAGATTCAAGTTTCTGAATTAAGGGTTTTCTCACGTGTAGTTAGGAAGCATAGAAGAGATGCTTGCTTTGAACTAGCATTTCATTTGCTTCCAGGCTTTGAATTCTTGCTTTATATTTTTGTTGAACTTTTGATCTTGCATGATTCCACACTGCACTTGTTTTCCATATTTATGATTTTCAGATTTTGATTCACATCTTGCTCAATTACAGGTTGAAACTTGCTTCGGGTTTGTTTTTGAATCTATTCTAGTCACAAGCATTAGATCTTTGAATTTGAGTTGATTTGTTTTTGAATTGGAATCTTGTTTCCAGATTGATGAACTTGAATTTATTTTCTTTTTAATCTACATTCTTTTGTTTTAGGATTGGATTTTTTTTTTAATTTTCCTGGTTTTTTGTTTTCAATTGCTTTTGGTTTTCAGGTTTTTAGAAAAAATCTAAGAAGTGAGAACATGGAACCTTTTATTCAGTTTTATTAATCTCTAATTCAATCACTGCCACTTGTTTATTTTTCATGTTGATTCATCACACTTGTTTAATTATTTTGAGAAAGGTTTAAATTTGTTATTACACAATCTATTTCTTTTACACTTGTTTATTACAAATAAATTTATGTCTTAGCCCTTTGTTTTAATTTATTTAAAAATTGTCTTTTAAACCTTACTTCATTTTAATTTACAAATTATGTTTTAACCTTTGTTTTAATTAGGTGTTTATGTTTCTTTAAAATTTATCATATGTATTATATTTTATACTTTTATAACTTTTAAATAGCAATTCAAAAATTTTAGTATTTAATTTCAAATTTTAGCTTCCAAAACAAAATGTCTATTTAATGTAATTTGGAAAACAAATCTTTATTAATTGGAAATATAATGTTTTCGAACCCAATATATTTATAAGATTTTGAATTTTGAATTTCAAATCCAAGATTCAATTTAAAATAAGTTTATAAATACAACAAAACATATCTTTTATAAATATAAATATTTATTCATTCCTAATCTATAAATATCTTCCAAATATTTATTTTCAACGCATATGTATTTGAATTTTAAATTCGAATTCCAAATTATAATCTATTTATAAAATATTTAGGTTTCCAAATCAAATTCCTTATTCTAAAAACTTATATATATATATTTATTTATTCCCACAATTTCAAATTAATTCGCAATTAAATTTATAATTAACATATTATTCAAGAATATTTATTTCTGAATTTCCAATTAGAAATTCTATTTTAAAACCTTATTTATATTCATTTATATTAATAAACAAACAAATATCTATTAAATTAGGAAAATACCAAGTTAATTCATAATTTAATTTCAAAAAATATGTAACACCCCACTCTAAGGCCCACATTAGCAAAGAGTATTACAAGGTAATACCGTCTGCTAATACGGAGAATAGAGGTGGATAGGAGCGACCATCTATAGCCTTGTCTTAACTATCTCCTGAATACGTCGATAAATGTAGCATATATATTATTTTTTAGGTGGATCGACATATCCAATAGATATTTAATACAAAACTATAATGGCTATAAGATCTAACAGAACAAAATTTAACAACTCTAATGTAAAACACATCACAGAACTGTAGATCATCACATACATATACACATATACAGATGCATCACAGAGTGTACAAAATGATACATGTCAAGTGGTGTAACGACCACAATCTTCCAGCGAGTCAAAAGAATATACATATTAGAGTTATTACAAAAAAAAACTACACAAAAAGTTATAAAAAAAAGGAGCTAGCAGAATAGTCCATGCCGAAGCAGAATAGGCTAAGTCCAAATGTACCTAACCTGAAACACCTCGGTTTGACCCAAGTATAAAATACACGGGTCGGTCTAGCTAAAAAAATCAGTTAGATAAGCTAAATGATAATGAACATGCAAGGTCATAAAGTACCATAAATATCTCTAAAAGAGATTACTCGATCATCTAGCAAAAGATGAATCATAACAAGCCTCATATCATCGGCAACTCAAATAAGCAAAGGATATGAATATCCTAAATCAAGCCAAAAAGGCAAATCACAAATACCAATAAAGGTAACGCAAGTTTCCACAAGGTAATCGCTATGTATCAAGTGGTTCAAAAGACCCGCTCCGAAAGGCGATACTCTAGGAAAATATAAATATCAATGAAACAAAAGATGCACGTGCTCAGTACTGTATAAACAAGGATCCACAAGCCCGAAGGCGACAACCCCAGGTATCTCTCGAGCGGTGATAAAGGACCAACTCCAAAAGCGATACTGTAGGGCAACAAACCCGAAGGCGACAAACCTAAGTATCTCTCGAGCGTTGACGATGGACCAACTCCAAAAGCGATACCATAGGCAACAAACCCAAAGGCGACAAACCGAAGTATCTCTCAAGTTGATGGACCAACTCCAAAAGCGATACTATAGGGCAACAAACCCGAAGGCAGCAAACCCGAAGGCACAAACCCAAAGGCACAAACCCGAAGGCAACAAACCATAGTGGCAAAGGTCTGGAGGCCCAGTACTAAACACCACTGACAGGCAATATGTGTCACAAACTCTCGGAAAGAAACCCGAAAAGTGTTAACATGTGTCCCATACCACACGTTCGCACTAAACGGTTTACTAACCGTTAGCCAATTACACTCAAACCGGTACAAAGTTTACCTCATCTCATTGGTAAACAAGACCTGAATGTCAAAATGATCAAACGAATAGATTAGGAATTAACTGAAAAGGTAAACGCATATGTTCATAGCACGTGTTTTATCTAATCATTTAATTCTCCTCCCTCTTCGCTCGAAGTGCAAAATTGTGTGTTTTATATTGAAATTAAGTTGAAGAAAACGAGTTTTAGGAAAGCTTCAAAATCGTATTAGAAATTACCTTTGAAATTCTCTTATTATAGAGTATAAAATTTTTATACTAAAAACAATATATAATAATAATTTCAAAGCCCATTTATTTGAAACACATTTTTAAAAGACAAACCCTTGTATGAAATATAGAAAGAAATATCAAAAGAACATCGAAATAACGGAAATTACACAAGTATTATCCGTTTAAAATAAGCTGCGACTCAATATTCGACAGCAGGTTTGAACAAGTTAACATTGTCAAAATGACTCGAATTTTGGCAGGAATGTAGTTCAACATTCCTACTTCAATCTGCAAAATGAATCATTCAATTATGACTTGAAGCGAAGAAACTACGTCGTTCCGAAGTTGGACTAAAACCACTATAAACTGCTGTGTAAAAACAGCGCAAAGGTTCAAATTCGACGATGAGTCCGAGAGGGCAAATTAACCGAGATCTTGGTGAAATTTGGTAATAGAATAGATAATGCTTCTACTTCGATCTGCAAAAAGAATTGTTCAAATCTGATTCAAAACGAAGAATCTGCGTCGTTTCAAAGTCGGACAAAAACAAGGTTTAAAACACTGAATTACAAGAAGCTGCGAGTACAAGTTCGACAGTAGTTTAGAAATAGCAAACCAACCCAGATTGTCATGAAATTTTATATAAATGTAAGTCAAACACTCCTACTTCAATCTGCGAAAATAATCACTTAAATCTGATTTGAAACGAATGAGTTATACTGTCTCTAACATTGACTCAGGCCATGTTTGCAACAGTTCAAAAACCAAAAATGTATAGGCTTGAAGCCATCCTGGGTTCAACTTCCAGGCATAAAACAGAGAACAAATTGTATAGGTTCAGCTCAAAGTTGGCAAGCATATACTAGAAAGCTTCATCTTTCAAACAAAAAAAGAATCATTGAATTCCAGAAAGAAATGAATGAGTCATGATGTCTCAAACATGAACTTAGGCCATGTTTGCAGCAACTCAAAACAACTACAGGCAAAAATCAGTGCCTGAGTCTATTTTGCAGCAACGTTTTGAACATTCAAACGACAATATCTTTCAACCAAAATTTGCAGAAATGAAGTTCAACATGCAAGCTACGAAATGTAAGAAATCCGACAGCATTCCATTGAAGGAATCAAAAGATATTAGCATGCAGAGTACCAACCAAAGAAGGTTTTGATACAAAAATAAAATTGAAAGAAAAAGCAATTTATAAAGAAAATTTCTACGATTTTGAGCTTGGCTCAGCTAGTTTTTGTGAGTATTACAACTCACCTTGCTGATGCTTGAGCTACAAGAAAAACTCGGTGGAAAGGAACAAGCTTTGCCTGAAAAGAGCTTCAACAACCTAGGAATGAAATGTACATAAACATGCAGTGCCAAAACAAAGTTACAAGCAATCAAATAATCTTCAAAACTGAAATTTGATGAAGGAATTAGGTTTAGAAGTTGATTACCTGCCTAAATTGACTTAATTTGATAAATTATAGCAATGATTTGATGAAAAATTGGAGATTTTGGTTTTGCTTTGAAAGAGGGAAGTGAGTTCCTTTCCTTTTTTTCTTTTACACTAAAGAGAAAGAAGAAGAGGAATTTGCTTTCCTCTTTCTCAATTAGCTGGTTAAGTTCACTAAGTGGGCCTTGGACCCATCAATTAAAAGAAACAAATTTGTGTTAGGCTAATTTAATTAACACCAAGCCACATTTACACTATGTAAATAAACAAAAGTTATTTTCTTTCCAATTTTCACATAACAAAGTATGTAAATTTACATACTTATGAAAAAACATATTTTATACTATATAAAAAGATTAATTCATATTTTTAAAATGTTTTTTACTATTAAAATTCTTTATTTTACAAAAATACGCAATTTTCTCAAATAAATGGACAAAAACATTATTTTTAACTTCTAAATTTCCACAAAAATATTTTTCTTGCTTAAAAAATATAACTAACCATTCTAAACTCAAATTTATAATTAAAGCTCACTTTTGCAACAATTTCCACCTTTTTATTTAAATAAACAACCATTAAAAATCAAATACTTCCTTAAAAATTATTAGAAGAAGTAATTGGCAATAATTAATACAATTCTTGCATTTTCTCTAAATAAAAACAATTTTCCATTTATTATTAATCCAAACAAATAAAATAAAGTTCCAAACTTTATTTTCTCATTTTAGTTTCCAAAAATTCATTGTTTATTCCAAATAAACAATTTAAAATCTCTGATTTTATCTTAATTTACAATATTAAATTATAACTATTGTTATAATTTAATATTAACAGGTAATCTCCAGAATCAGGGTTGTTACAAAATAAATTACTTACCAATTTAAATTTGATTTTAAAAACGGGAATGTTACACTCGTATTTCACTACAAGTTCACAACTTGTTATAGTCAACACTTATTTCACAAATCAATTCCTAAGTAACCTTACTTAGTTAAATGGTCCAAAGTATTCCATTCCAGCCTATTGACTCCAATGTCAAATCCATAAAGAATTTTTGTAGACTACAAATCGAAGTGGTTTCAGGTATGTACCGAAACATGACCCTGGTCTCTTCGAATCCAATATCATCTTAAAACAAAGCAGTTCAAGTTTTAAACAATTCCATATATCCAGAACTACATATTTACATAGCCATTAATCACAGATAGACAAACCCTATCTTCTCAGTTCATCCCAATCATACCATGTAACATAGCATCACTTATCAAAGATATCAAGTAATCCAAGGCATACAATATCATTCAATTATTCATAAGCAAGATTAATTAATCACACTATTCCAATTAATTTAAATAAATTAATTTAATTCCTTTAATCACTTTTAATCCTGCTTACTTAACATTAATTAATTATAAACCATTAATTAATCATCCCTTAGTTATCCTCTTTAATTACATTAAGTAATTATCCTTTAATTAATAACACAAATTAATTAACCCTCACCATTCACATTAATTACTCTTATCCTTAAATAATTACTCAAATTAATTATCCTATAAACACTTTCATTGATTAATTATCCTTTAATTAATCACATTCATTAATCAACTAACCCTTAATTAATTCCTCTAATTAATCATTCCTTTAATTAATTACACAAGCAATTAATTCTTAATTACTTCCTTAAGTAATTAACCTCTAATTACTTTCATCAAGTAATTATCCCATTGGTTAATTATTCTTAATTAATTACCTTAATTAATTATATTGACTAATTAACCTAAATCAATAATTAATCACAGTTATTAATTATTATTCTGCTTAATAATTAATTACTCTTTAATTTCTAATCTAATAATCAGTAATTAATCTTTAATTACCTATTAATAAATCTTTAATAAATTAGCCCTTAATTATTAATTAATTTAACCCTTAGTTACTAATCAAATTAATTAATCCTTAACGAATTTATACTTTAATTACTAACATTAAGTAATTATCGTTTAAGTAACTAAACTCTAATTACTTACATTAGTTACTTTCTCATTTCCAATTAATCACTAATTAGTTCATAACTGTTAATTAATTAATCGTTAATTAATTAATTTCATTTTAATAACTTCATTAATTTAATTAATCATTAATTATCAAAAACCTTAATTAGCTCTAAGATAAATCTTTATCTTTATTAATGACTTACTTATCATTAACATTATTTAAATACATTTTATCTTAACCAATTTAAGTTAATAAAACATATAACTTCTTTAATCAAATAATTTAAAAAAAACATTTATCCTATAATAGTTTAAATTAGATTTAATTTAAATTCAAAATTTGCTTTATTATTTAAAACGTAAGACAGTTTTAATCCTTACTTCGGGTTTAACTTGTTGTGTAATTATATTAAACCAAACAATTTAAATTCAAAAACATTTGATTATTTTATACTTGAAACTTGTCAAATATTTACTTTGAAACTTTCTTAAATTATCTTTCACTTTGAAAACCCTTCATTTCTTTGTTTTTAAACTTGTTAACAATTTTTATCTTGCTTTTTCTTTAAAAACTTTAACTGATGTAACAATCTACCCGAGCCAAACAAGATAAAACCTGAGCATGCCTCGAGCAACACTCATGCATTCACAAACCCAAACTGCACCGAGTCAAACCCACCAACATCTCGCGATCGACTCGAGAAAAACATCGCCCTCGAAACCATCGTACTCGTGCATGCGTGCACAATGCACGATGAACTGCGCGACGTCGACCATTCCTTCGGCCTTCACCAAGCCGCCGACGTCCATGACAACCCACACTAGCACCTAGAACCACGAAAATGTCATGCAGTTAAAATCGAACTATCGGATCAGAAACTGGAACCCAATACACAATCGAAAATCACCCATGGTCGTCACCTCCGACCTCAGAATCACTCGCCGATCCACCAAAAGCCACGCCATACTCCGATGAATCTTTCCTCCCACAAGCGGTTGCCTCTGGCTAAATATCGACGTCACATAACCCTTAGTAACCCCATCGTCCAAAAACCTCACGAGAAACCTAGTTCACCTTCAATGGACGCCACAACCATCAGAAAAATCCCAATCTATTTTCCCTGCGTTCCCCCACTTCCCATACGTCTCCATCCTAGATCTAGACCTTCACCTTACCATCGATCAACAACAATCGACAAAAATGTCGATTCCGATCATCCCAAAATATCTCAATAATTACCTCACTAAAAATCATGATTTTGATGTCTAAATTCGTCATTTACCTATACGCATTAGATCCAAAAATCAAAAGTTGTAAATATCTTGTTCGATTTTTAATCCCTATTTGATTTTTCCTGTAATTTACAAATTTTCCAAATAAAATCTTAAAATAAATTTCTATAATCATTTTTAAAATTTAAAATAACATGTTATAGTTCTTTTCCTTTTAAAACTCATGGTCAAAAAATCAATCCATTTGGAAGATAAAAAATTTTGTTGTTGAGATAGCCTCTGTAAATACAACAGAGAAGTAAACATTAGACATATACACATACATTTCATACACACACACACACACACATACATTCCAATTCAAGCATTCATGCCAACAACAAGATTTTCACACATGCATCAAAATGTAATCCCAGACTAAAACCGTTTTTAAATTAAATGTTTGCTCACAGTTGATGTTGAACAGAGCTTGAACTTTGGGTAGTTTGAAACTTGTAAACTGAATGCTTAGATGATTTTGCTTAGATCTGAGATGATCGTGTCTTTTTGTAACTACCCGTATATTTTACGATTGAGTATTTAAATATTTTATTTGAATATTTCATCATTAATCGGATTTTAGTCCGAAAAGCTACTTTTTGCAAACGGTCGAATTAGGACTCAAGAGCACTCCCATTGAGTTCAAAATTATGTTTGCGATATTCTTGAGTATAAACTTTGATATGTTTGGTAACTTTTTCACTTAGGCCTTGGTTTTTGTTTCTGCCCATTAGACCCAAGCTTCACCCCTCTTCTCTTCATTACTTCATTTCTATTTCCTAATACTCAAGCTTTAGCAACAATGGAGAGATGAATGGGAAATTAAACCTCCAAGCCCTAGTTTCCATTTCCAAATCAAGTTCGAGCTCCAAATTTATAGAAGAAGCTTTGGTAAGCCTCCTCCTCTTCTTCTCCAACTCATTCTCTTACCAATTTCAGAAATTCCTAAACTTAATTTAGGAAATGTTTTTCTTTTAAGCTTAGATTCAAGCTCTTTAGGTTGGTATTGAAGAGTGATTGTTCTTGCCATTGCTCCATAGCTTCTTCTTCATAGTTTTGGGTTTAAAGGTGAGATTTTTATCTCACATCTATGTCAAGAACTATCTTTGATTGTTGGGTATGAATTCCTGACTCTTATTCATGTGCATTAGATTTTGGTTTGGATTGATTTGGTATATATTCCAACTTTTGGTGTTTTGAAAGAGAAATCTATGAAAATCCTTTTATGGAAGTTTGAACATGTTTTTGGTGATGCATCGAAGGGCCTATAGGGCCGGGTTGTCGATCGGCATAAATCCTTAGTGCCATTGCTCATTCGGTCGTGAATTGGATATGATTGCACATCAATTAGATAGGCTAGAAAACTGCCTAAGCACCAGTCAATCGACTGAACTTTGCAGTCAGTCGACTGGCTGTAGCTAATAAGCATTCCGAGGGCTGTCTGCAGAGGCTTGAGGGCTCTATTTCCTATAGTCAGTCGACTGACTCTCTGAGTTCAGTCGACTGACCTACTCCTATTTGCCTATTATGCCCATTTTTGCCTATTTTGTTTGTGATTCCAATTTTTATCGATTCATTTTGATTCCTAGTTGACGCTATCAATTATCCAACTCTGATGACTTCTATTTTGGGATTTTTGGAAATATCCATTTTGATGGATTTGATATCGATTTCTTTGGAATCAATTCACGTCTTCGTGCGTGAATTTTAGTTATTTATTGTTTCTATCATCATTTTTGTGATTTGTCACTTTAAAAATATAAAGGTTTTCTATACTAGTAGTAAATGTCAAAACTCTTCCATTAAAACGATTTCAACACTATTTTATTACAAAGCTCGTTTCTTAAATCGTTTTTCAATCTATTAGTATATACAAATCTTTACCTCACTCGTATGAGAAATCTAATTAAACAGCTTAGTAAAACAAGTGGCATGAAACGCTTGCATTTACTTCGTTGGTTAATTCTTGGACTTGTTCGATTGAATCTCTTGTGACAATTTTCTAGTGGAGATCTACAATTTGTTCGTAAATATTTAAGTTAAGCTAGTGTTTATGGGACATGAAGCTAAGCTCATATAGTTACTAGCTTAGTGTAATTGACACTTCTTGATGATTGATGTTGATCATTTTTGTGATTTAGACTAGGCAATATGCTATGTTTCTTTGTCCACGTAGGGGACGGTACCTCGTTTTATTGAGTTTTACTCATTTCTTTAATAAGTCAACAACCTATGTATTATTTGGAGTTTCTACTCCTCAGGTTCTCTTATATAGTTCGGCCCATCGGACGTACCTTTGTACTACATTGTTGCACCAGTTTATCAGGATCATCGGGCGTACCGTTGTACTACGTCGTTGTTCCGAATTATTCAAGTGTCAGGTTCCTCGGGCATACCGATATTGTACTACGTCATTGTACCAGCACTATGGTTAGCGACCATGGGATAGCGTCCCGTTTGTGATACACGTGTTAGTGAGTTTCATACTCCCGTTTTGTGATAGGCCTCCCCTTTTTTGTGACTTCTGGATTTCGATTGATGATTTCTAGAATTTGTGATCCACCGGCTTTTGTGATTAGCATCGATATGATGTCAATATTTGTGACTTGGTGAATAAAACTAAAGAGTATGACATTCTTCTGATCTTTGAGCAGATTCTTGTGATATTGATTAATCTATGGTTGATTTTTCAATTACATACTTATCATAGTATGGCTTTATGGTTATCTTACGTTTTTGTCACATCTCTTATTCTATATCGTTTTATCTGATATTTATGGTTAGACTGATCCGTTTATTGTTTTATTATTAAATAATACTTGGGTCAGACCGAGATGTTACAGGTGCTTCTGCTTGACTTCTCATCTGGATCATTATCCTGACTTTTGGCTAATTACTTTGATCAGTAGTTTTTGGTTGTATACATTTGAGATAGAGACTCATTGATGTATACTTATTCTTTTGTGTAGCACTTGCAAATATTCTTTTATGATATTGTGGATCTTGTTTGACCACTACACTGATATACACTTTCATGTGTAATATTCATATCTGTTTCCGCCTTTGAGATATGAACTTCTGTGACTGATTTATTTTATGATATTTCTATATTTGTTTCCGAAGATATTATAGCCACTGTGTAGTAGCTTTGAGTTTGCATCGGTATGTTGGATTACCTCTTGAAATGCAAGTTATATTTTTATCTTGCATATCAGTACTCGCATAAAGCAATTACACCGATGGTCGCTCCTCAACAGCCTTATTTTCCATGCTAGTTGACGGCATTACCGTGTAGTGTCCTTGGCTAGCGTGGGCATAGAGGTGGGGCGTCACAGCTTGTAGAGCCAAACTTCATAACAATGTAGAATACTTTGACAAGGATCATCGTCCTAAGTCCATCTTAGGATTCGTGCCTTAGGATATTATTCGGGTCTTCGAACCGTTTTATCCTATTTTCTTTGTGACGCCTTGTTTTATCAATCATTATTTTCTTTATGCCTTAGGATGGAGTATTTATGTCTGCCCAGCAGCTTTTAGATCTCGTGAAGAATGCTCAAGCTGCCGGATCCAATCCAGAGCCTACTCACCCTAAGTCCATATTTGCACGTTTGTGCAGTGACTATACAAACTTGGGTGGGAAGCCATTTAAGGGTTCCGAAAGCGTCATTCAAGTCCA
Organism: Allium cepa; assembly: GCA_030765085.1. NCBI lineage: Eukaryota > Viridiplantae > Streptophyta > Magnoliopsida > Asparagales > Amaryllidaceae > Allium > Allium cepa. Next base: position 456,893,197 of record CM060942.1, read on the forward strand.
AGTTTGGCTCAAAACATGCAATCACATCATTACTCGCATGAATCTAATTGATCTTCACCGTGTCCAAGTGGCTTCAAGTATGCTCCAAGAAAGAGCATTAGATTGGTATGAGCTTCTTATTTTTGAAATTATTGAAGCGGATCTTACTTGGGAGAAATTCCGGGAATGATTCGAGTTAAAATTTGTGCCAGAAGCTAAGAAGGTGACATTGGCTCGTCGTTTCATAGACCTTGTTCAAGGTGAATCCTCCGTGGCAGACTAGGTAGCATCATTCGAGTCACTTTCTAAATACGGGGTCGAATATATAAACACCCCATTGAAGAAGAACCAAAGATTTGTTTATGGCTTGAACAAAAATATCAAGAAGCCATTCTTCTAAAATTAGAAGTTTCTTTTGATTAACTTGTTGATATCGCTCTTCGACTTGAAGAGGCAGATAAAGAAAGTGATGTTGAAGTTAGTGGTACCAAACCAAACTTCAACAACAACAAGAAAAGGCCTATTAAATCCAAAGGCCCTAATCTCAATAAGAAAGGAAAACAAGCAGCTTCTGTAGCAAAGACGCCTACCCCTAGTAGTGGGCAATGCTACAATTGTGGTTCTAAAGACCATTATGCCAATAGATGTCTGAAACCTCTCTTTTGTCGCTATTGCAAAACTTCGGGTCATCTTTTATCTTCATGTACCAAACTTCAAGGCAAGAAGGAGGGAAAGTTAAAAGTTGCACAAGCCCCTAGCAACACATCTCATGGTCAAGGTATTTCTCATCCTATCCTTGATGGCATTATTTTATTACGTGATCAACCTATTCGAGTTCTTTTTGATACGGGTGCGTCCCATTCTTTTATATCAAAGGAACTAGTTGATACTTTTTCTTTAAGTGTTATTGCTTTAATGACTTCTTTGAGAATTGTGAATCCGGTTGGTGGTTCTGCAACAATTAGTTTACTTTGTAAAGACGTCGAGATTATTTCGTATGATTTTTCTTTCCGAGTCGATTTGCATGTCATGCGTTATTTAGGCTTTGGAATGATTTTGGGAATGGATTGGCTTAACCGCTATGAACCTCAAATCCTATATCCTGAGCGGACTGTTTGCCTTCGACATCCTCAATCTGTTAAGCGGATTTCTATTAATCTTAAATATTCGGATCCAACTTGGTTGCATTTTTGTATTCTTTAAATCCTCACGATGACGATAATGATGACGAGGAGGATGTCATTTCTCTTATTCACGTTGTTCGTGAATTTTCCGACATATTTGAGCCCGTTTAGGATTACCACCTAAGCGAGCAATTGAATTCAGAATTAATCTAATTCCTGGAGCTTTACCTATTATTTGTCCTCCTTATCGTATGTCCCATAAAGAAATGAGAAGATGCACAAACAATTATCCAAATTGGAGACGAAGCAATTTATTTGCTCTAGTTCCTCTCCTTGGGGAGCTTCGGCTATTTTTGTGAAGAAATCCGATGGTGCACTAAGGCTTTGCGTTGACTACCGCAAGCTTAATGATCTTACTATCAAGAATAAATATCCTTTACCTCGGATTGATGATCTATTCGATCAACTTAGTTGTGCTAGAGTCTTTTCACAATTAGACTTAGCAACCAGTTTTCATCAGCTTTGTATTACAGAGGATAACATTCCTTTGACATCGTTCTGTACTCGTTATGGATCTTATGAATGGCTTGTTATGCCATTGGGTTTGACGAATGCTCCAGCCTATTTCGTTGACCTTATGAATAGAGTTTTCAAAGACTTCCTCGATCGATTTGTTCTCATCTTTATTGATGATATTCTTGTGTACTCTAAAACCGAGGAGCATGAAAAGCGTCTTCAGATTGTGTTGGAAACTCTTAGGAGCAATCAATTGAACGAAAAATTTTCTAAATGCCATTTTTGGAAATCTCGTGTGAAGTTTCTTGGTCATATTATTTCCGAATCCAGAATTTCCGTGGATCCTTCAAAGATTGAAGCGATTCAAAATTGGAAGTGACCGGAGAGTGTGACGGAGATCCGTAAATTTCTTGAATTAGCAGGTTATTACCGCCGTTTCATAAAAGACTTTTCCAAAATTTCCATGCCTCTTACTAGTTTGACAAAGAAGGGAGTTAAATACATTTGGTCGGACAAATGTGAAGCTTCTTTTCAGAAATTAAAAGAACTCCTTTCTGATGCTCCTATTCTTGTTATTCCCAAAGGGTATCAAGGTTTTATTGTTTATACCGATGCCAGTCACGTTGGTTTGGGTACCGTTCTTATGCAAAGGGAACGTGTCATTGCTTATGCTTCTAGGAAATTGAAGCCAGCCAAGACTAGATATGCCACTCATGATTTAGAGCTCGTGGCTATTGTTTTCGCCCTTAAAATTTGGCGTCATTATTTTTTAGGAGAGAAATTTGTTCTCTATACCGATCATAAATCTTTGAAGTATTTATTTTCCCAAAAGGAACTTAATTTGCGTCAACAACGTTGCCTCGAGTTCCTTGCATCTTATGCTCTTGACATTCTTTATACTCCCGGAAAGGGAAATTGCGTTGCCGATGCACTAAGTCGTAAGCAACAAGCGGTTGTTTCTATGATGATATCCGAGTGGAATGATCTCGAGACTTTATCCACTTGTGAGATTCGAGATCGTGTATCCGATTTATGTTCATCTCTCATTTTATGTAGCCTTGAGGCTCATCCTTCTCTCTTGGACCGCATTCTTGAAGTTCAAAAGCTAGATCCCGAATTGGCTCTTTTTAGCCAAAGTTGTAGGGATAAAATTAGTATTGAAAGTTTGAAAGACTTTGATATTGATTCTCGTGGCGGTATTCGAAAATTTGGTAGACTTATCGTGCCAAATATTAGTGATCTTCGTAAAGATATTTTAGAAGATTCTCATCGTTCTAAATTTACCATTCATCCCAGTAATAGTAAAATGTATGCGGACATGAAGCGACTTTATTATTGGGATGGAATGAAATCTAATATTGCTAACTTTGTTAAGCATTGCATGACTTGCCAACTTGTCACGGTCGAGCATCAAAGGCCCGGTGGGTTATTGCAACCTTTAGAAATTCCAATTTGGAAGTGGGATCAAATTTCCATGGACGTTATTGACGGCCTTCCCCGTTCTCGTTCGGGTCATGATAGCTTATGGGTGATTGTTCATAGACTTACAAAATCCACCCATTTTATTCCCGTTCGGTCTAATCGAACCGTTCCTCTTTTGGCCAAACTCTTTATCAAAGAAATTGTTAAATTGCATGGAGTTCCTACTTCTATTGTTAGTGATCGTGATCCATTGTTTACTAGTGGATTTTGGAAGAGTCCTCAAAAAGCTTTGGGAACGAAGCTTAATTTTAGCACCGCTTATCACCCCCAGTCCGATGGACAAACCGAGCATGTGAATCAAACTCTAGAAGATCTTCTTCGCACATGTGTTCTTGATTTTGGTGGAAGTTGGGAAGATCATATTTCTCTTGTTGAGTTTTCCTAAAATAATAGCTTCCAATCTAGTATTGGTATGGAACCTTTCGAGGCACTCTATGGAAGGCCAAGCCGATCTCTTTCTTGTTGCTTGATGTAACGACCCGTAAATTTTGATTAATAAATTTGTTAGTTTAATTTAAATTTTGCAATTAAATTTAGGAAGAAATAAAAATCTTAGAAGTTATAATGAAGCAAATGTTAGAAATTTAAATATAGCAATTGAAATTAAGATTTACAAATTCAAAATGTAAGTGCAATCAATTGAAATTATGAAATTTGTCATACTTGGTTATAAGTTTAATATAAGAAACAAACGGGAATATTAAATTTACTAATGAAATGTTATAATCAGAAGTATAATGGAAATGGTACTAATATAATATAATAAGAAGGTAAGTAATAAATAAGTGATTGTAAACTTTAGTAAACGAATTAATGTGAAAATGAAATTGAATATAAGAAAACAAATAGAAATGTTGAATCATGAATAAAATTGTTAACTAGAATGGAATTCAACTTTATAAAATAATGTAAAGTTTTAAATTGTGCATTCGGGTAATAAGTTAAAATATAAGTAAATAAAGGCAAGTATTGAATTTATCAATGAAATAAAATATTGATTAATGGAAATTGAATGTGAATTGAGGTAATAAAGTAATGCAGGACAATAAATAATATAATTAGTACAATCCCCATTTTTATTTGTAAACAATTGTAAGGTTTTAATTTATTGAAATTTGAAAATTAGGAAATAGATTCGTAATTTTTATTAGATAATGAATTGCAATAATTAAATATAATAATTAATGGATAAAATGGAATACAAATTTATTTATAAAGTGAATATTAGTGAATGTAATAAAATGGATAGGAAATGCTAATTTATCCATAAAGTGATAGTTGATGTGAAAAGGAATGGAACCAAGATGGAATGATTTATGGGATTTAGGATCTTAATTTGTATGTGTGCATTAATGAATGGGAAAAACGAATCAATTAAGATATGTATTTATTTCTTTAGTACATTGCATAAAATTTGGAAATCAGTTTGCAATCAAAGGAGATTAAGTAGCATGTTAAATGGGAAATAAATTAATTAATACATTAATGATGTGTAATATAATTCATTGTCAATTACACCTATACAATGTCAAATTATTAAATAGCAAGAGTTTAAATCAATAAACGAATTTATTTAGATTTCAATTTATAATTAATAACATTTAATGTGAAACCAATTATATTTAATCAACTTTAATTGTGTAGTAGGGTAGATGTGATTTGTCATTGAAATCGGTAAAGTTTATAAGATGCAATTAATACTAATCCTATTTAGAATATGACAGTTGGCTAATTTAAAGAATAGAAAGCTAGATTTATTTATTTAATTGATTTTTTTTAATTATTTTCTTTGAATTTATTGTGAATAAATGAAATATAACAGTTAAATTTTACGTTGAAGGAAATGTAGAGGAAATCTAAGAAAATAAATGTAAATAAGAGTGAACCAATGTAAATTGCATCTTTTTGATAATAATAGACAGAATAATAGAATGAAAGGTAATTAAATGAAATTTTCAAAATTTAACTTACAATTTCTAAATTCAATGAATTTGAGATAAACACTAAAATTGTAAAATTTATCAACTTTAAATTGACTTTAATTTGGTTAAAATATTGTAATTTGATTGAGAAATATAAAGTGATAAAATTGGTCAATTTTAAGATTGAAATTTAAAATTTTAAATTAATCGATTTATTGTAGTTTTATTTGATTAATATAAAAATAGCCATTTTGGCCACTGACTCGGATTTCAACGAAACAAGTTTCATCGGATTTGTAACAGTGAATTATTGTAGGATTTCAAGTTTCGTATCGATCAGACTTGTCGTTTGATCGTATGGGCTTGAAACGCCTTGAAATCAATTGAAATCAATTTGAAAATATTGATTTTAGCATAACTTCTTCATACGATTAAATTTGAACCTGAAACCATTTCTATCGCGTTTAAAATATTTTTTAACACCTATTTCGATATAAGGGTTAACCCAATTTCGTTCTGGGGTTAGAACGGGATTTTGGGCTTTGTTAGCGTTAGCGCGTATATCTATCAACCCGATCCATCTATTTCATTTCGATTTTTTTCCTATAAATACCCCGCTAAACCCTAGCCTCCGCCTATTCTCATTTTTCTGCGCGTAAAATTTCATCAGCTCCTCCTTTTCTTCCAATGGCTGCAAACCCTAGATCCAATTTCAATTTCAAAAATCAAATCCAAAGCCTAAAATTCAAACTCCATAGAAAAATTCAAATAAATTATATGTTGAAGCTCTCGACTAGAGTAATTCACTGGTGGTGCTCATTTTTCGATTCATTTTGTCGTTTGACCTGTAAAAATCAGAGATGTTTCGACCGTTCATCATCGCCGAAATCAAAGTCGTCGGATCGAAATTTTCCTTCTGGGTTTTGTAGAGATTCTCGAGCGGAGCTCATCCATGCAAGTTAATTGGAGATTTAATGGTTAGATCATCGTCAATCGAAGATTATGGTTTCGGAATTTAGGTTTTGGGTGGCGGCGGCTGCCCATTTCCGGACGCACATTGCTTCGTCGTTGACAATGGAAGCTTCAAGGTGAGGCGGCGCATACGGGGGAGAGGTCGCATTCATCTGGCAGCGCGGCAAACGACAAGGGGTAGTGTGCGTTAGGGTTTTCTTGAGATTTGCATGAGTTGCTGATGGAGACGTGAGTAACTTATCATGTCCATGTAGCTTGAGTTTGAATGTGCGGTGATGTGGCAAGTTTTGGTTATGGGTGAGTTTATTTTTTTTGTTTTTAATTAAATTTGATTTTAAATCTTTTAATTCGAATATCTCTCAAATACGAACTCCATTTTACACGCGATTTTTTTTGCTAGGATTTTATTGAAATTCCGGACGCTTTGACGCTGGTTTGGATGGTTTCTGAGACCGTCGAATTTTTGGGTTTAAATTGGATTTATATTGAATTTAAATTCAAAAGGTGAGTGTTTTAACCCACTCATAACTTCTAAGATTTCTTATGTTTGTTAAATTCATTTATGATGTGATTTGAAATTTATTTATAGCTGTTTGGTATATATTTCATCATTATCTCAGTTAATTTGCATTTATTTAATTAACTTGTTATTTAATTTATTTATTGCATTTAAAACTGCTAGTTAAATTTGTTATTTATTTATTGCATTTCAAACTGCGAGTTAATTTTTTAATTTTTTTATTGCATTTAAAACTGCTAGTTAAATTTGTTATTTATTTATTGCAATTAAAACTTCCAGTTAAACAGTTATTTAATTCATTATTGAAAATTAACTGTCAGTAATTAATTATTATTTATTGATGTGATTGCTTGAATTGGTTGATAAATTGATAAATGTTTTATGATTGATATGATGGATGAACGGATGCTGTATTTATATTGTATAAACTGCAAGTTATTTGCATATTCATTTCATTCGGGATTGCGATTTGAAATGATATACAACCACATATTTTATTTTTAAATTGCGATTTGAAATGATAAATATCTGTATCACTTGACCATAGGATAGAAAATTATATACAGACACCGTGGTATATATATAAAATTATTTTTGAAATGATTTCCTACGGTTTTGGAAAGAATACGGGTTAGTAAATATTAAATTTTGATATATATATATATATATGTATAGTAAAATTCTTGAACTTAGCTATGTATAAATTTGTTTCGAATTTTAAAATAAGCTAAATAATGAAGTTGATTTCGTTTATATAATATGGTTAAGAATATATTTGAAATTCTGTTGTATATAGAGTTTATAATAATTCAAATAAAAGTAAGGTTGAAGATTGTGACGCCCCACCTCTATACCCACATTAGCAAAGAGTATTGTATAGATAATACAGTCTGCTAACACGGAGAATAAGGCTGGATAGGAGCGACCATGTGTAATCTTACCTTAACTATTCACTAAACACGTCGAAAAGTAGAATCACAAACAGTTCGACGTATTCAATAAATATTTAAAGCAAGACTACAATGGCTATAGGATCTATCAGAATAGAATATAATAACTCAAATGCAATATACATCACAGAACAGTAAACCATCATATACACATATATATCAAATATCTCTAAAAGAGATAACACAATCATCTAACATAAGATCAATCATATCATAACAAACAAGCCTCATATCATCGGCAGCTCATAGAAACAAAGGATAGGAATATCCCAAAACAAGCCAAAAGGCAAATAACAAATACCAATATGGTATCCAAGTTCACAAGGTGATCACTACATATCGTGTGGTTCAAAAAGACCTACACCGATGGGCGATACCTAGGGAATATACATCTCAATTGAAACATCATAAAAATTGCTCGAGCGGTAACGAATGACCAACTCCGAAAGCAATACAATAGGGCAACCTAATATCACCCATGTGGCGCATAACGGCCGACATCGGAAGCGATAAAATAGCAACCCAATATCACCCATGTGGCGCATAACGACCAACATCGGAAGCGATACTATAGCAACCCAATATCACCCATGTGGCGCATAACGGCCAACATCGAAAGCGATACTAAAGGCAACAAGCCAGAAGGAGACAGTCCGAAGACACTATCCCAAAGGCGATATGTGTCACAAACTCCCAGAAAGGAATCCGAAAAGTGGTAACGTGAGTCCCATAACCACCCGTTCGCACTAAACGGTTTACTATCCGTTAGTTTATTTCACACTCAAAGCAGTACAAATTTACCTCATATCATCGGTAAACTAAACCCGAAGGTCAAAACAATCAATCGAATAGGTCGGGAATTAATCGGAAGGATAAACGCACAGATTCATGGTCCGTGTTTTGCCCAACCATTTAATCACCCTTCCACTTCGCTCGAAGTGCGAAAGTGTGTGTTTTAAATAGAATTTATGAATTGGAGAAACGATCTTTTAAATGCGATTCGAGAGATTATTTATTAAAATAGTGAATGAAGTCAAAAGCAAGTTATCAAAGCCAAAGATGCAATAACAACCATTAAAAACCAACTTGAATCGATAAGATACGGAAAAATCAATCAAATATGCAAAATAGGCAAAACAGGCAGAACAGAGCAGGTCGGTCGACCGGACTACAGGGCTCGGTCGGCCGGCCAGATGCAGGATACAAAATATGGATCGGGGCAGCAGGTCGGTCGACCGGCTACAGAGCTCGGTCGGCCGAACCTGATGATTTTGCACTTCCTGCCCTATTTCAATGAAATGCAAATTCTTTCTAAATCCAAAGCAATGGCACATGCATACTTGTTAGGAATTCATACCCAACACCCATGAAATCAAGAGAAGTAGATGTGAGTTCAAAACTCACCTTTTACCCAAAAACAAAGAAGATGGAGTTCACTTTGCAAAGAGAAGACCAACAAACACTACTTCAACTCAACAAGCTTCAATCTAAGAATAAAATACATATTTCCAAATTTAGGTTTAGGAAATTTTCTGAAATTGAAGAGGAGAAGAGTTGGAGAAGATGAAGAAGAACTTACCAATAGCTTCTCTATGATTTTGGAGCAAGAATTTGGATTTGCAAGTAAACTAGGGCTAGGAGTCTCTAATTCCCATTCTCTTCCACCATTATCAGTTTTTAGCTTAAGTTTAATGAAATGAATAAGTGAATGGAAGGAGAGAAGGGCTGAGTTGGTTTATAGAACAGTTTGGGTGAAACCCAAACCCAAAAGCCCACTTAACAAATAGCAAAATTCGACTTACCCCAAATATATCAAAGCTTATACTCAAAAAGATCGCAAACGCCATTTTGGAATCAATGGAAATGGTTTCGAGTCCCAATTCGGCCATTTGCAGAAAGTAACATTTCGGACCCAAAATCCGACTAACGATGCTATATTTAAATAAAACCTTTAAATGTAAAATCGTTAAATATGCGGGTTGTTACAGATCTCCCCTCCTCACAAAATTGCGTCCTTGCAATTCCTAGAGACGATATTTGTAACAACTACATACATAAAACATTCAAAAGAGAAGGAAACAAGTTAGAAACGAAAAGATAATCTCACCAACGACAAGCAAAGATAGAAAACCCGGATAAGATCGCTCGATATACTCTCTAGTTTCCCAAGTACAGTCATTGGGATTAGCTGACCATTGAACTTTAACAAGCGGCACATCCTTGTTTCGAAGGTGTCGCACCTCCGTGTCAAGCACGCGAATAGGTTGTTGTACAATAGATAAGTCCGGTGAGATCTCAAGCTCTTGCAAATCAGGAGAAGTAATAACAGAATCCGACTCCCGAAGACACTTCTGAAGTTGCGAGACATGAAACACGTCATGAATGCCAGATAAATGAGCTGGAGTGAAACTCTATAAGCCACAGGGCCAATACGTTCAGTAATAGAAAATGGTCCTATATAACGAGGAGCCAATTTTCCAGTCGTACTGAAACGCATAACCCCTTTCAAAGGAGAAACACGAATAAAAACAAGATCACCAATCGAGAACTCGAGAGGCTTCCTACGGTTGTCCGCGTAGGATTTATGGCGACTCTGTGCCTCTTTCATTCTCAATCGAATAAGATCAATCTTCTTAGAAGAATGACGAACAAAATCCGGGCCAAGAATAAGCTTCTCCCCAGATTCCAACCAACATGAAGGTGATCGACATGGCCTTCCGTATAAGGCTTCGAAAGGAGCCATACCGATACTAGACTGAAAACTATTGTTGTAGGAGAACTCTACAAGAGGTAGATGATCCTCCCAACTACCACCGAAATCAAAAATACAAATACGGAGAAGATCTTCCAAGATACGATTCACCCGTTCAGTCTGTCCGTCAGACTGCGGATGATAAGCTGTAGAAAAATTAAGCCTTGTTCCCAAAGCTTGCTGAAGACTCTTACAAAAATGAATCGTGAATTAAGGATCACGATCACTCACAATAGAACTAGGAACACCGTGAAGTCTCACGATTTCCTTGACATATAACTTAGCCAAAAGCGAAGCAGTCCTATTAGACTAAATAGGGACAAAATGAGCAGACTTAGTGAGGCGATCAACAATAACCAAAATACTATAATGACCCGATCTCGAACGAGGTAGGCCGTCTATGAAATCCATAGAAATCCGATCCCATTTCCACAATGGAATCTCAAGAGGCTGAAGAAGACCCGAAGGACGCTGATGCTCGGCTTTAAAACGCTGATAAGTTATGCAATTGCTCACATAACTTGCCACATCGCGCTTCATGCCTTCCCAATAATAAAGACGACGCATATCGGCATACATCTTGCTACTACCGGGATGAATAGTATACTTAGAACGGTGACAATGATCAAGAATGTCATGCCTAAGTGCAAAGTCAGAAGGCACAAAAAGGCGGTTCTTCTTAAGAAGACACCTATGAGAATCAATGCTAAAATCTTGCAACGCCTCATCACAAGATCCAGACTCACAAAGCTGAATAAAATGCAACAAATCAGGATCACGCCGTTGGGCATCGACAATAGGATCCAATAAAATAGGTCAAGCTCCCAAACTAAATAATAGAATAGGAGAATCAAAAGATGAACCTCGATCACGAATTTCACAAAAAGATAGAGTCTCAAGAATATTCCATTCGGCAAGCATCATAGAAATAACAGCCGAATGTCTGCGACTAAGCGCATCAGCAGCACGATTACCCTTACCAGGTGTATACTGGATATCAAAGTCATAAGAAGCAAGAAACTCGAGCTAACGCTGCTACCTCATATTGAGTTCCTTCTGAGTGAATAAATACTTTAAGGATTTATGATCGGTATAGAGAATGAAGCGCTCGCCCAACAAATAATGTCGCCAAATCTTCAAGGCAAAGACAATGGCGGCTAACTCAAGATCATGACTGGCATAGCGAATTTCATTCGGACGTAGTTGCCTAGAAGCATAAGAAACTACCCGATCCTTCTGCATAAGAACAGCACCGAGACCACTACCACAAGCATCGGTGTAGACAACAAGATCATGATTCCCTTCGGGAAACACAAGAATAGGAGCATTAGTGAGAAGTTCCTTTAATGTCTGAAAGGAAGCTTCACACTTGTCGGACCAATCAAAACGAATGCCTTTCCGAGTAAGGCAAGTGAGAGGAAGCACAACACGGGAAAAATCCTTAATGAACCGACAGTAATACCCCGCCAATCCAAGGAAACTACGAATCTCATGAACATTCTCAGGCCTCTTCCAATTCTGAATGGCTTTGATCTTTGAGGGATCGACAGAAATGCCATCGGAAGATACAAAATGGCCTAAGAACTTAACCTTATTCTCCCAAAAGTGGCATTTGGAGAATTTGGCTCTAAGCTGATGACGACGGAGGGTACTCAAGACAATTCTCAAATGATTAGCATGCTCAGCTTCAAACTTAGAATAAATAAGGATATCATCAATGAACACAAGGACGAACTTATCGAGATATTCCCGGAATACCCGATTCATGAGATCAACAAAGAAAGCAGGAGCGTTCATCAAACCGAACGGCATAACAAGCCACTCGAAAGAACCATAACAAGTGCGGAAAGCGGTAAGAGGTATGCTATCCTCCGCGTCTCGTAATTGATGAAAACCCGTGGCAAAGTCGAGCTGAGAAAAGACCTTAGCACCACTCAATAGATCGAACATGTCATCGATCCTAGGTAATGGATACCTATTTCTGATGGTTAACTCGTTAAGCTTGCGATAGTCAATGCAAAGCCTAAGAGTTCCATCAGACTTCTTCACGAAGACGACTGCGGATCCCCACGGAGAAAAACTGGACTGAATCAACTGCTTGGACTCGAGCTCTAAAAGTTACTTCTTGAGTTCCTCATTTTCCTTTGTAGACATCCTCGTGGGAGGACGACTAACTGGCTGCGCGCCCGGAATGAGATCAATGCGGAACTCAATTGCCCGCTTGGGTGGCAAACCCGACACAGGCTCAAAAACGTCAGAAAAGTCACAAACAATAGGAATACGAGATATATCCTCATCATCTCGCGAATCAGGAGAATATAAAGCCATCTCGGAATTATCCACATCCCGAAAAACAAGAGATAACTGAGAAGGCGAATCAGGATGACAAAGATATAAAATTCTCTCGGAACAAATAATCCTGGCATCGTACCTCACTAGCCAGTCCATACCAAAAATCATATCAAAACCCAAATGAGAAACAACGTGCAGATTCGCACGGAAAGAAAAGCCACATAAAACAATCTCAATATCATCACAAAGAAAACTAAGGGTCGCGGATCCCCTAATTGGATTCACAATCCTTAATGAAGTAACCATACAAGAAACATCCAAAGATAAATCATCAACGAGCTTTTTCGATATGAAAGAATGTGAAGCACCCGTATCGAAAAGAACTCGTATACTATGGTCATGAAATAAAATAAAACCTTCCAAAATAGATGAAGATATACCTTTGGACTGAGAAGGACCTCTAGAAGCATTCGCTACATTTAACTTGCCAGATGAAGAATTATTCGGAGCAATGGGACAAGTGGAAACACGATGACCTTCCTTCTTGTAGTAGCGGCAGAAGAGAGGCTTAGGACAAGCTCGAATAATATGATCCAGAGAACCACAATTGAAACATTTTCGAACGAAAGGCGTTCCGGAAGACTGTGGCTGAGAGCTAGGACCACCAGTCTTCTTCTTCTTAGAAGGAAAAGGCTTCTTCTGAATTGGAAACGGCCTCTTATTGGGGTTCTTAGAAACCTCAACTTCTACATCACTATCGCACTCCTTCTCGACGGTCTCGAGATGAAGTGCCGAATCAACCAACTCCTCAAAAGAAAGCTTAAGCTGGAGCAACAAAGACTTCCTAAGATATTTCTTAAGGCCAGAAACAAACTTCAAATTCTTCTTATAAGAAGTGCTGATGAATTCAAGACCATACTGAGATAAAGCCTCGAATGATGCGACATACTCAGAAACAGAAGATTTCGCTTGCTTCAACTCAAGGAAGCGACGGGTCAATAAAACTTTTTTAGATTCAGGAATGAACTTGAGTTCAAATCGTCCCCAAAACTGAGTCCAAGAAAGAGTAGACTCATCAATCTCGGCTACAAGAAGATCATACCAATCAAGAGCACGCTCTTGTAACAAACTAGAAGTCACAAGAACTCTATCATGGTCGGAAAGATCCATGCGAGAGAAGATACGCTCGCACGTGCGAAGCCAAGCTTGGACTTCAAGAACAGACTCGGAGCCCTTAAACGGCTTTCCTCCAAGATGAGCAAAATCACTACACTGACGTGCAAAGGCAAACTTGTGGGGTGGAGACACTCAAGGAGGAATTGGAGGCTGAGTGCTCCTAAACAATTCCAAAAACTAATCAGCAGACACATATACGCCATCCGGATGTGAGCCACTGGATTGCCCAACACCCGAACGTCGTCCCCTGCCTCTTCCAGCCATACGCTGAAGGTAAGATAAGAACAAGATTATTCACAAGGAAGATATTGCAATATGGAACACTACGGAATTAAATGCATTCCTAGACGTATTCCCAAACTCTATCTAACCTTGATGGAATAAAGAGACACGATGATTCAAAGATTTGTATCACTTATACACTTTGATGTACCATAATATGTGCATCTATTCTGTGTTTATCATATTTTGTTCTGAACTCATCTCTGATACCACGCTGTGACGCCCCACCTCTATACCCACGTTAGCAAAGAGTATTGTATAGATAATACCGTCTGCTAACACGGAGAATAAGGCTGGATAGGAGCGACCATGTGTAATCTTACCTTAACTATTCACTAAACACGTCAAAAAGTAGAATCACAAACAGTTCGACGTATTCAATAAATATTTAAAGCAAGACTACAATGGCTATAGGATCTATCAGAACAGAATATAATAACTCAAATGCAATATACATCACAGAACAGTAAACCATCATATACACATATATATCAAATATCTCTAAAAGAGATAACACAATCATCTAACATAAGATGAATCATATCATAACAAACAAGCCTCATATCATCGGCAACTCATAAAAACAAAGGATAGGAATATCCCAAAACAAGCCAAAAGGCAAATAACAAATACCAATATGGTATCCAAGTTCACAAGGTGATCACTATATATCGTGTGGTTCAAAAAGACCTACACCGAGGGGAGATACCTAGGGAATATACATCTCAATTGAAACATCATAAAAATTGCTCGAGCGGTAACGAATGACCAACTCCGAAAGCAATACAATAGGGCAACCAAATATCACCCATGCGGCGCATAACGGCCGACATCGGAAGCGATACAATAGCAACCCAATATCACCCATGTGGCGCATAACGGCCAACATCGGAAGCGATACTATAGCAACCCAATATCACCCATGTGGCACATAACGGCCAACATCGAAAGCGATACTAAAGGCAACAAGCCAGAAGGAGACAGTCCGAAGACACTATCCCAAAGGCGATATGTGTCACAAACTACCAGAAAGGAATCCGAAAAGTGGTAACGTGAGTCCCATAACCACCCGTTCGCACTAAACGGTTTACTATCCGTTAGTTTATTTCACACTCAACGCAGTACAAATTTACCTCATATCATCGGTAAACTAAACCCGAAGGTCAAAACAATCAATCGAATAGGTCGGGAATTAATCGGAAGGATAAACGCACAGATTCATGGTCCGTGTTTTGCCCAACTATTTAATCACCCTTCCACTTCGCTCGAAGTGCGAAAGTGTGTGTTTTAAATAGAATTTATAAATTGGAGAAACGAGCTTTTAAATGCGATTCGAGAGATTATTTATTAAAATCGTGAATGAAGTCAAAAGCAAGTTATCAAAGCCAAAGATGCAATAACAACCATTAAAACCAACTTGAATCGATAAGATGCGGAAAAATCAATAAAATATGCAAAATAGGCAAAACAGGCAGAACAGAGCAGGTCGGTCGACCGGACTACAGGGCTCAGTCGGCCGGCCAGATGCAGGAAACAAAATATGGCTCGAGGCAGCAGGTCGGTCGACCGGCTACAGGGCTCGGTCGGCCGAACCTGATGATTTTGCACTTCCTGCCCTATTTCAATGAAATGCAAATTCTTTCTAAATCCAAAGCAATGGCACATGCATACTTGTTAGGAATTCATACCCAACACCCATGAAATCAAGAGAAGTAGATGTGAGTTCAAAACTCACCTTTTACCCAAAAACAAAGAAGATGGAGTTCACTTTGCAAAGAGAAGACCAACAAACACTACTTCAACTCAACAAGCTTCAATCTAAGAATAAAATACATATTTCCAAATTTAGGTTTAGGAAATTTTCTGAAATTGAAGAGGAGAAGAATTGGAGAAGATGAAGAAGAACTTACCAATAGCTTCTCTATGATTTTGGAGCAAGAATTTGGATTTGCAAGTAAACTAGGGCTAGGAGTCTCTAATTCCCATTATCTTCCACCATTATCAGTTTTTAGCTTAAGTTTAATGAAATGAATAAGTGAATGGAATGAGAGAAGGGCTGAGTTGGTTTATAGAACAGTTTGGGTGAAACCCAAACCCAAAAGCCCACTTAACAAATAGCAAAATTCGACTTACTCCAAATATATCAAAGCTTATACTCAAAAAGATCGCAAACGCCATTTTGGAATCAATGGAAATGGTTTCGAGTCCCAATTCGGCCATTTGCAGAAAGTAACATTTCGGACCCAAAATCCGACTAACGATGCTATATTTAAATAAAACATTTAAATATAAAATCGTTAAATAGGCGGGTTGTTACAAAGATAAATGTGAATATGTTTTGAATTAAAGTATTTAAGAATTTTCCTCGAAAAAATTGTTTTTTAAATGTAAATAAATTAAGATTTAAAGGTATGATCTTATAAGTTGATTTTTGATTAGAGGATTTAAACGAATATCAAATTTATTTAAAGAATATTATCAAGTTAATTTAATTAAAAGAATATCCTGTTATTGAAGTTTATGCGTTTTGCATGAATAATATTTGTTTAGTAAGTAAATATTTCAAATTTAAATAATAGGAATTGGATTTGATATATATTAAATTATCAAAGAATCCATTTTGAAAAAGTGGAATATTTAAGATCGAAATATAAGAACTATGAAGTTTTGAAATATAGAATATTTAAGCTTTGAAATATATGGGAAGTAAAAGATTTATTTGGAGGTTCAAATTGATATTGGGAATTTATTGTGAAATTTAAAGAAGCTGTTTTATTTGTAAACTAATATAGTATTTGAACCATTAAGTATTAAAAGTTATGTTTCAAAGCTTTGTTTTCAAGTTATATATATTAAAATATTATGATTTTGGAAAAGGGATATTTATAAAATAAAAATGATATCATATTTATTTGGGGTTTTAAAAATATAAATGATATCGTATTTATATGGTTTCAAAGGGATATAATATTCTGGTTTTAAAGTATAAATTATTTTGAAAAACCGCGATGTTATAATAACGATTGGTCGTTGAAGAGACCGGGATTGGAAGTTGTCATACTCTCTGCCAACCCCGAAAACCACTTTAACAACTGTGTATGCGGTGGAGATTACAGAATAAAGTAGGATGGTGGTAGTGTTTCCTTCGAGGTAAATACGTGGACCCGACTCCCGTGAGTTGGCATAAGGTAGCTAAAACAGGAGCGATTCTTGGGCCAAGGGGGTTAGCGCCCTTTATCGGATACTCCTCTTCGATATTTTTCTCTGACTTTGGAATGATTCGATGGCCACTTTTGATTTCTTTGATTTTAGGGGGGAGTTTGTCCGAGGTGGGCGGTAGCTGCGGCTACGCGTTACCACCAGCCCGGATGCGTAATTGGTATATCTACCCTGGCATTGCCTAGTTGTGCCATGTCACCTAACCTGTCCACCTTGTACGAGTTTAGTTTTCTCCCGTAGCCCGTGTGGTATCCTCTGGTGGCTTCCCGATCAGGAGGGACTATGATATTGGATGGACTACTGGGACTATTACGTGTTAAGGGGAATATTGGGTCACTCCTTAACGCTATTTAAAAGTATGTTTATTTTACTATAGACACTATTATAATAGCGAAATATACTACATAGTAAATAGTTTAACGGATCCTTAAGAGATGTGAATCCCGAGCATCTTTTAAGTTACTGCACTCATATTTATTCCTTTTGATTTAACTTACATAAGATCTTTTAGTTCTAACTCGAGTGTTTTGTCTTTTTAAATCGCTTGGGTCAGTCCGAGCATTTCAGGATTTCGAATACCTTAGCTTTGGAGGACGAAGACGAAGATTTATTATTATTATTATTATTATTATTATTATTATTATTATTATTATTATTATTATTATTATTATTATTATTATTATTAGTCCACTACACTCATACTGTTCTGCTGCATTGTTATTGGTATGCGTAACTCTGATAAATGTGTAAGCATAATCGAATATTTTGTAAAACAGCTTTATAAACTGTATATTTGATTATTATATTTTATCATTCCGCTGTGAGATTCTATTTTGTTTATTTCTTTCTCGTTTTATTATTTACCCCATAACAATCTGCCCTTTTGAATGGTTTGAATTGGCATGTGTGTCGATTTAAAGCGTGCGAAAAGGCGGGATGTTACAATGTGCTATCGGAGCTTTGGTTTAGCGATAAACCATAGCTTTGTGGGGTTTGACTCTTTACTAATAGGATATTAATACTTTATGGGAGTTGCTGAGTGTATACATGAGAGAGCATACTTGTTAGTGTTATAAAAAAAGGTTTTAATATTGTATTAACCTATTCCGTTTTGTATTTATGAATTCTGGTTGGTGCATGGGACACTGTGACATCAATAGGGATTTCTAAACACTTAATAGGACAGACCGACATAATATTTGGTTTTAATATAAGTGAATGAAATAATTTTTCCTATTATATTTTCTATATATAAAGTATATTTTTATAAAGATTATATTTGGTTGTAATAAATTTGGTTGTTAGGTAATGAAATTTTTGAATAACAGTGAAATAAGATTTAAAATAAAATAAATCAAATTGGAAATTTAGAACTTAAGTACCAGGGATTTTGAAACTTTCTTTGAATGATTTTGAAATATAATAATAATATTATTAAAAGAAGTATTTTCTGACGTAAGTATTTCGATATAATTTGAAAGAATTGTTTTAAAGAAATTTTGGAAAAGAAATAAGTTTTGTACTCCCCTCTTTGTCGCTGAAAAATAATTTCGGTGACGAGTGCACGCATCATCGACATTCATTTTCGAGTTTCGAAGAGGAAGGTCACTGTAATAGTTTACTGCAGATCCATTTTGATAAGTAAATATAAGTTTTAAATTGTTTTAAATATAATTGGATATATTAAGTGAAAGCATATGTTTATTTGTTTTTTAAAATGTTTTTTTAAATAAAACCCGGTATTTAATTCTTAAGTTTCCATTAATTAATAGTTTCAGTTACTGGAGTGAATTGGAACGTAGGTAATTAATAAATTAAAATAAGGAATTTAATGCTAGGTTATGAATGAAATTTAAGGTAATTTGAACTGTACACTATGAAACAAAGAATAATATTATTGAACATTAAATTTAATTAAAGGATGAGATAAAACTTGTATAAGTTCATTTGCATTTTCTTTAACATATATAACTTACCAAACATAAAAAGTTGAAATGTTAATAAGAGAATGTAATAGATATTATACGAGAAATAAACTTGAGGTAATGAAAGTAATTAATGAAATTCTTTAATAAACAAGGATTTGATGTTGTAATTGTTGTAAACTTAAGTTACAATTGGAATTTTACTATATTTAAATATAATAGATGATTATAAACTTAAGTAAATAAAATGAAATGCTACTATAATAAAATATGATGCAATACAGAAGAAACTTAAATGGCATTAAAATGTAAAATGAATATTGTAAGTAATAAATGAAAATAAATGAAGGAATCACTGAATGAATGAAAGAAAGGAAATCAAACAACTAATGTATGAAATAAAATTAATAATAAATAGATTTGATTTGTCTTTTGGAATTGTTGTTGTTTGGTTTATGGTTGTTTGGGCGAGAATACTTTAAGATTGTTTGGATGTATAAACAATCAATTTAGTTTCATCTAAGACTGTTGAGCAATTGATGCACTTAGTACTTTATTTTTCATTCTATACAATTTGAAGTTTGAACCCGAACAACTATTTGTTTTCTTTGATATGAATGAATGATTGCTTTGTGTTGATGTTTGTGTGATGGTTGTATGCTGTTTATTGCAATTGATTGTTGTTGTACTGATTTGGTTATTTATAATTGAAACCACTTTAAATATTTCACTCTGTATACTTGTTAACCCTTTTAGATTATATGAGTGAAATGCAGGAAATTGCTACTGCATTTGGTTTCATAATTAAGCGTATATTACCCGACTAATAGGTACGTATTCGAATTACGTTTTATAACGCTATTATATTTTTTTCCTGTGTTGGGATATACATTATTTTGGTAAATATATGTTATATATTGTTATATTTAATATTATATTTTCTCCCGAGCCTCCCCATACAAAGGAGACTCTGCGAAAATTTTCCGTAAAATTTTAGACATAAAAATATTTTGAAAATGTTTTCCAAACTTTATTTATTTAAGTATAAAAGATTTAATGGTTATAAAATAGGTATATTTTATTTAAAGTAATAAATTTTGTACATTATTTGTTTATAAAGTTAATATTTTGAATAAGACGTATTGTTTATTTAATTCTTCTTTTCCTTCCTTTTCCTTTTCGAGGATGAAAAGTTTTGAGTGGGGGGAGTGTAACGACCTGTAAATTTTGATTAATAAATTTGTTAGTTTAATTTAAATTTTGCAATTAAATTTAAATCTTAGAAGTTATAATGAAGCAAATGTTAGAAATTTAAATATAGCAATTGAAATTAAGATTTACAGATTCAAAATGTAAGTGCAATCAATTGAAATTATGAAATTTGTCATACTTGGTTATAAGTTTAATATAAGAAACAAACTGGAATATTAAATTTACTACTGAAATGTCATAATCAGAAGTATAATGGAAATGCCACTAATTTAATATAATAAGAAGGTAAGTAATAAATAAATGATTGTAAACTTTAGTAAATGAATTAATGTGCAAATGAAATTGAATATAAGAAAACAAAAAGAAATGTTGAATCACGAATAAAATTGTTAACTAGAATGGAATTCAACTTTACAAAATAATGTAAAGTTTTAAATTGTGCATTTGGGTAATAAGTTAAAATATAAGTAAATAAAGGCTAGTATTGAATTTATCAATGAAATAAAATGTTGACTAATGGAAATTGAATGTTAATTGAGGTAATAAAGTAATGCAGGACAATAAATAATATAATTAGTACAATCCCCATTTTTATTTGTAAACAATTGTAAGGTTTTAATTTATTGAAATTTGAAAATTAGGAAATAGAATCAAAATTTATATTAGATGATGAATTGCAATAATTAAAGATAATAATTAATGGATAAAATGGAATACCAATTTATTTATAAAGTGAATGTAACAAAATGAATTGGAAATGCTAATTTATCCATAAAGTGATAGTTGATGTGAAAAGGAATGGAACCAAGATGGAGTGATTTATGGGATTTAGGATCTTAATTTGTATGTGTGCATTAATGAATGGGAAAAAAGAATCAATTAAGATATGTATTTATTTCTTTAGTATGTTGCATAAAATTTGGAAATCAGTTTGCAATCAAAGGAGATTAAGTATCACGTTAAATGGGAAAAAAATTAATTAATACATTAATGATATGTAATATAATTCATTGTTAATTACACCCATACAATGTAAAATTATTAAATAGCAAGATTTTAAATCAATAAACGAATTTATTTAGTTTCAATTTATAATTAATAACATTTAATGTGAAACCAATTATACTTAATCGACTTTAATTGTGCACTAGGGTAGATGTGATTCGTCATTGAAATCCGTAAATTTTATAAGATGCAATTAATGCTAATCCTATTTAGAATATGACAGTTGGCTAATTTAAAGAATAGAAAGCTAGATTTATTTAATTGAATTTTTTTTAATTATTTTCATTGAATTTATTATGAATAAATGAAATATAACAGTTAAATTTTACGTTGAAGGAAATGTAGAGGAAATCTAAGAAAACAAATGTAAACAATAGTGAACCAATGTAAATTGCATCTTTTTGATAATAATAATAAACAGAATAATAGAATGAAAGGTAATTAAATGAAATTTTGAAAATTTAATTTACAATTTCTAAATTCAAAGAATTTGAGATAAGCACTGAAATTGTAAAATTTATCAACTTCAAATTGACTTTTAGTTTGGTTAAAACATTGTAATTTGATTGAGAAATATAAAGTGATAAAATTGGTCAATTTTCAGATTGATATTTAAAAATTTGAATAATCGATTTATTGTAGATTTAATTATTTAATATAAAATAGCCATTTTGGCCACTGACTCGAATTTTGACGAAACAAGTTTCATCGAATCCGTAATAGTGAATTATTGTAGGATATCAAGTTTCGTATCGATTGGACGTGTCGTCTGATCGTGTGGGCTTGAAACGCCTTGAAATCAATTTAATTGAAATCAATTGAAATCTATTTGAAAATATTGATCTTAGCATAACTTCCTTATATGATCAAATTTGAACCCGAAACCTTTTCCATTGCGTTTAAAATATTTTTAAACACCTATTTTGATATATGGGTTTATCCAGTTTCGTTCCGGGGTCAGAACGGGCTTTTGGGCCTCGTTAGCGTTAGCGCGTATATCTATCAACACGATCCATCTATTTTATTTCGATTATTTTCCTATAAATACCCTGCTAAAACCTAGCCTTCGCTTATTCTCATTTGTCTGTGCGTAAAATTTCATCTGCTCCTCCTTTTCTTCCAATGGCTGCAAACCCTAGATCCAATTTCAAAAATCAAATCCAAAGCCTAAAATTCAAACTCCATAGAAAAATTCAAAAAAATTATATGTTGAAGCTCTCGACTAGAGTAATTCACTGGTGGTGCTCGTTTTTCGATTCAGTTTGTCGTTTGACCTGTAAAAATCAGAAAAGTTTCGGTCGTTCATCATCGCCGAAATCAAGGTCGTCGGATCGAAAATTCCCTTCTGGGTTTTGTAGAGATTCTTGGGCGGAGCTCATCCATGCAAAGTAATTGGAGATTGAACAGTTAGATCATTGTCAATCGATGATTAGGGTTTCGGAATTTAGGTTTTGGGTGGCGATGGCTGCCCATTCCGAGCGCACGTGGCTTCGTCATTGACAATGGAAGCTTCAAGGTGAGGCGGCGCATACGAGGGAGAGGTCGCATTCATCTGGCGGCGCGGCGAACGGCAAGGGGCATCGTGCGTTAGGGTTTTCTTGAGATTTGCGTGAGTTGCTGATGAAGATGTGAGTAACGTATCATCTCCATGTAGCTTGAGTTTGAACGTGCGGTGATGTGGCAAGTTTTGGTTATGGGTGAGTTTGCTTTTTGTTTTTAATTAAATTTGATTTTAAATCTTTTAAGTCGAATATCTCTCACATACGAACTCCGTTTTACGTGTAAATTTTTTGCTAGGATTGTATTGAAATTCCGGACGCTTTGACGCTGGTTTGGATGGATTCTGAGATCGTCGAATTTTTGGGTTTAAATTGGATTTATATTCAATTTAAATTCAAAAGGTGAGTGTTTTAACCCACTTACAACTTTTAAGATTTCTTATGTTTGTTAAATTCATTTATGATGTGATTTGAAATTTATTTATAGCTCTTTGGTATATATTTCATCATTATCTCAGTTAATTTGCATTTATTTAATTAACTTGTAATTTAATTTATTTATTGCATTTAAAACTGCTAGTTAAATTTGTTATTTATTTATTGCATTTAAAACTGCTAGGTAAATTTGTTATTTATTTATTGCATTTAAAACTGCTAGTTAAATTTGTTATTTAATTATTGCAATTAAAACTTCCAGTTAAGCAGTTATTTAATTCATTATTGAAAATTAACTGTCAGTAATTAATTATTATTTATTGATGTGATTGTTTGAATTGGTTGATAAATTGATAAATGTTTGATGATTGATATGATGGATGAATGGATGCTGTATTTATATTGTATAAACCGCAAGTTATTATGTATTTTCATTTCATTAGGGATTGCGGTTTGAAGTGATATACAACCGCATTTTTTATTTTTAAATTACGGATTGAAATGATAAATATCTGTATCACTTGACCATAGAATACAAAATTATATACAGGCACCGCGGTATATATATATATATATATAATAATTTTTGAAATGATTTTCTTTGGTTTTGGAAAGAATACGGCTTAATAAATATTAAATTTTGATATATATAGTAAAATTCTTGAATTTATCTATGTATAAATTTGTTTCAAATTTTAAAATAAGCTAAATAATGAAGTTGATTTCGTTTATATAATATGGTTTAGTATATATTCGAAATTCTATTGTATATAGAGTTTATAATAATTCAAATAAAAGTAAGGTTGAAGATAAATATGAATATGTTTTGAATTAAAGTATTTAAGAATTTTCCTCGAAAAATTTGTTTTTGAAATGTAAATAAATTAAGATTTAAATGTATGATCTTACAATTTGATTTTTGATTAGAGGATTTAAACGAATATCAAATTTATTTAAAGAATATTATCAAGTTAATTTAACTAAAAGAATATCCTGTTATTGAAGTTTAAGTGTTTTACCTGAATAATATTTGTTTAGTAAGTAAATATTTCAAATTTAAATAATAGAAATTGGATTTGATATATATTAAATTATCAAAGAATCCACTTTGAAATAGTGGAATATTTAAGATTGAAATATATGAACTATAAAGTTTTGAAATATAGAATATTTACGCTTTGAAATATATGGGAAGTAAAAGATTTATGGAGGTTCAAATTGATATTGGGAATTTATTATGAAATTTAAAGAAGCTGTTTTATTTGTAAACTAATATAGTATTTGAACCATTAAGTATTAAAAGTTATGTTTCAAAGCTATGTTTTCAAGGTATATATATTGAAATATTATGATTTTGGAAAAGGGATGTTTATAAAATAAAAATGATATCGTATTGATTTGGGGTTATAAAAATATAAATGATATCGTATTTATATGGTTTCAAAGAGATATTATATTCTTGTTTTAAAGTATAAATTATTTTGAAAAACCGCGGTGTTATAATAACGATTGGTTCTTGAAGAGACCAGGATCAGAAGTTGTCATACTCTCTCTCAACCCCGAAAACCACATTAACAACCGTGTACGCGGTGGAGATTCCAGAATGAAGTAGGATGGTGGCGGCGTTTCCTTCGAGGTAAATACGTCAACCCGACTCCCGTGAGTTAGCATAAGGTGGCTAAAACAGGTGCGATTCTCGGGCCAAGAGGAGTTAGAGCTCTTTATAAGATAATCCTCTTCGATATTTTTCTCTGACTTTGGATTGATTCGGTGGCAACGTTTGATTTCTTTGATTTCAGGGGGGAGTGTGTCCGAGGTGGGCGGTAGCTGCGGCTGCGCGTTGCCACCAGCCCGGATGCGTAATTGGTATATCTACCCTGGCATTGCCACCAGCCTGGATGCGTAATTGGTATATCTACCCTGGCATTGCCTAGTTATGCCGTGTCACCTACCCTATCGCGCCTTGTACGAGTTTGGTTTTCTCCCGTAGCCCGTTTGGTATCCTCTCGTGGCTTCCCGATCAGGAGGAACTATGATATTGGATGGACTACTGGGACTATTACGTGTTAAGGGGAATATTAGGTCACTCCTTAACGCTATTTAAAAGTGTGTTTATTTTACTATAGACACTATTATAATAGCGAAATATACTACATAGTAAATAGTTTAACGGATCCTTAAGAGATGTGAATCCCGAGCATCTTTTAAGTTACTGCACTCATATTTATTCCTGTTGATTTAACTTACATAAGATCTTTTATTTATGACTCGAGTGTTTTGTCATTTCAATTCGCTCGGGTCAGTCCGAGCGTTTCAGGATTTCGAAGACCTTATCTCTAGAGAACGAAGATGGAGATTTTTTATTATTATTATTATTATTATTATTATTATTATTATTAGTCCACTACACTCATACTGTTCCGCTGCATTGTTATTGGTATGTGTAACTTTGATGAATGTGTAAGTATAATAGAATATTTTGTAAAACAGCTTTATAAACTGTATATTTGATTATTATATTTTATCCTTCTGCTATGAGATTCTATTTGTTTATTTCTTTCTCGTTTTCTTATTTACCCCATAACAATCTGCCCTATTGAACGGTTTGAATTGGCACGTGTGTCGATTTAAAGCATGCGAAAAGGCAGGATGTTACACTTGAGGCAGGTGAGAAGCTTGTTTTTGGTCCAGATTTTATTTGTGATTCCATAGAAAAGATTGACCTTATTCGTCATAAGATGAAAGAAGCTCAGAGTAGGCAAAAATCTTATGTCGATAACCGAAGAAGGAAATTAGAATTTTCTGTGGGAGATTTTGTGTTTGTTCGTGTTTCACCTATGAAGGGTGTTGTGCGTTTCAGTCAATCGGGAAAGCTAGCACCTCGATATATTAGTCCATTTCCCATCACCGAACGTATTGGTACCATGGCTTATCGCCTCTTATTACCGGCTCAGTTTTCTGCTATTCATGACGTGTTTCACGTTTCTCAACTACGGAAATTCCTTCAAGATTCCGATTCTATCCTTGAGCCCAGTGTTGTGGAAGAAATTGAAGTTTCGCCTAATTTAACTTATGAGCAACATCCTACTCGTTTTATTGCTTCGGATGTCAAACGCCTTCGAAATAAAGATGTCCACCTTGTGAAAGTTCAATGGTCCTCAAATCCTAAGGGTTACTCTTGGGAATCTAGAGAATTCATCGAGCGAACACATCCGGACTTACTTTCTCGTGCTCTTTGAGGTGAACTTTTTATTTCAAATTTCTTTTATGTTGAATATGCTTTTATAGTTGTTACTTTATATCTTCTTCTTAAATATTGCAAGGACGCAATTTCTTTAAGGAGGGGAGTCTATAATAACCCGCATATTTGACGATTGAGTATTTAAATATTTTATTTAAATATTTCATCGTTAGTCGGATTTTAGACCGAAAAGCTACTTTTTGCAAACGGTCAAATTAGGACTCAAGAGCACTCCCATTGAGTTCAAAATGATGTTTGCGGTTTTTTTGAGAATAAACTTTGACATGTTTGGAGTTAGTGGAATTTCGCTACTTTTTCACTTAGGGCCATGGTTTTTGTTTCAGACCATTAGATCCAAGCTTCACCCCTCTTCTCTTCATTACTTCATTTCTATTTCCTAATAATCAAGCTTTAGCAACAATGGAGAGAGGAATGGGAAATTAAAACTCCAAGGCCTAGTTTCCATTTGCAAATCAAGTTCTAGCTCCAAATTTATAGAAGAAGCTTTGGTAAGCCTCCTCTTCTTCTCCAACTCATTCTCTTACCAATTTCATATATCCCTAAACCTAATTTAGGAAATATTTTTCTTTTAATCTTAGATTCAAGCTCTTTAGGTTGGTATTGAAGAGTGATTGTTCTTGCCATTGCTCTATAGCTTCTTCTTCATAATTTTGAGTTTAAAGGTGAGATTTTTATCTCACATCTATGTCCATAACTATCTTTGATTGTTGGGTATGAATTCCAAACTCTTATTCATGTGCATTTGATTTTGGTTTGGATTGATTTGTTATATATTCCAACTTTTGGCGTTTTGAATGCAAAATCTATTAAAATCCTTTTATGGATGTTTGAACATGTTTCTGGTGATGCATCGAAGAGCCTATAGGCTCAGGTTGCCGATCGGCATAAATCCCTAGTGCCATTGCTCGTTCGGTCGCGAATTGGATGTGATTGCACATCAATTAGATAGGCTAGAAAACTGCCTAAGCACTAGTCAATCGACTGAACTTTGCAGTCAGTCGACTGGCTGTTGCTAATAAGCTTTCCGAGGGCTGTCCATAGAGGCTTGGGGGCTTTGTTTCCTGCAGTCAGTCGACTGACTCTCTGAGTTCAGTTGACTGACCTGCTCCTATTTGCCTATTATGCCTGTTTTTGCCTATTTTGTTTTTGATTCCAATTTTTATCGATTCGTTTTGATTCCTAGTTGATGCTATCAATTACCCGACTTTGATGACTTCTATTTTGGGATTTTTGGAAATATCATTTTGATGGATTTGATATCGATTTCTTTGGAATTAATTCACGTCTTCGTATGTGAATTTTAGTGATTGATTGTTTCTACAATCATTTTTGTTATTTGTCACTTAAAAAATATGAAGGTTTTCTATACTAGTAGTAAATATCAAAACTCTTCAATTAAAACGATGTCAACACTATTTTATTACAAAGCTAGTTTCTTAAACCGTTTTCCAATCTATTAGTATATACAAACCTTTACCTCACTCGTATTTGAAATCTAATTAAATGGCTTAGTAAAACAAGTGGTATGAAACGCTTGCATTTACTTCGTCGGTTAATTCTTGGACTCGTTCGATTGAATCTCTTGTGACAATTTTCTATTGGAGATCTACAATTTGTTCGTAAATATTTAAGTTAAGCTAGTGGTTATGGGTCATGAAGCTAAGCTCATATATTTACTAGCTTAGGGTAATTGATACTTCTTGATGATTAATGATGATCATTTTTGTGATTTAGACTAGCGATATGATATGTTTCTTTGTCCACGTAAGGGACGGTACCTCGTTTTATTGAGTTTCGTCTCATTTCCTTTATAGGCTAACGACCTTTGTATTATTTGGAGTTTTGACTCAATTTTTGTAGGCTAGCGACCCATGTTCTTTTATGGAGTTCGGTCCATCGGACGTACCTTTGTACTATGTTGTTGCACCAGCTTATCAGGATCATCGGGCGTACCGTTGTACTATGTTGTTGTTCCGAATTATTTGAGTTTCAAGTTCCTCGGGCGTACCGATATTGTACTACGTCGTTGTAACAGCTCTATGGTTAGGGACCATGGGATAGCGTCTCGTTTGTGATACACGTGTTGGTGAGTTTTCATGCTCCCGTTTTATGATAGGCCTCCCCTTTTTTGTGATTTCTAGATTTCTATTGATGATTTCTAGAATTTGTGATCCACCGGCCTTTATGATTGGCATCGATATGATGTCAATATTTGTGACTTGGTGAATTAAACTAAAGTGCATGACATTCTTTTGATCTTTGAGAAGATTCTTGTGATATTGGTTAATCTCTGGTTGAGTTTTCAATTACATACTTACCATAGTATGGCTTTATGGTTATCTTACGTTTTTGTCATATCTCTTATTCTATATCATTTTATCTGATATTTATGGTTAGACTGATCCGTTTATTATTTTCTTATTAAATAATACTCGGGTCCGACCGAGATGTTACTGGTGCTTCTGCTTGACTTCTCATCTGTGATTATTATCCTGACTTTTGGCTAACTACTTAGATTAGTAGCTTTTGGTTGTACACATTTGAGATAGACACTCATTGATGTATACTTATTCTTCTGTGTAGCAATTGTAACTATTCTTTTTTGATATTGTGGAATTTGTTTGACCACTACTCTGATATGCACTTTCATGTGTAATATTCATATCTTTCTCCGCCTTTGAGATATGAACTTCTATGACTGATTTGTGTTATGATATTTTTATATTTGTTTCCGAAGATATTATAGCCACTCTGTAGTAGCTTTGAGTTTGCATCGGTATGTCAGATTCCCTCTTGAAATGCAAGTTATATTTTTATCTGGCATATCGATACTCGCACAAAGCAATTACACGGATGGTCGCTCCTCAACAGCCTTATTCTCCGCGCTAGTTGACGGCATTACCCTGTAGTATCATTGGCTAGCATGGGTATAGAGGTGGGCCGTCACACTTTTACTTCAGGCTTGTATTTTTTTAGATTGAATATAGTTGATTTTTTATTCTGAGAAGATTGCTTGAAGATTTGAGGTAGTTGAATTTGTTATAGGCTTTATTTTTTCTGGTTTGTAAAATTTTACAGGGTTTATTTCTTCGCTTTTTGAAATGAAGAATAAAGATGAACAAATATGCTGCCTTTAGAAAATAAATTGACACTTGTACAATCCATGCTACACGGTTTACATTTGTTATCACATGTTCTTAATATTTGACAATTTTAAAATATCAAATTTATGTTTAAATCCTTTGTCTCAAATTTATTTATAAATTATGGTTTAAATCTTTTCTTTTCATAAATTACTTAATTTTATATCCATAAAGCTTTAAAGAAAAAGATTTAAAACTTAATTACACATTAATAAATGACCATATACAAAAACTAGTTGTAAATATATTTTATAAATTTACTATTAGTTTCATCAATTTAATTCAACTATTATTCTAGTTTCAAATCCACCTATATATATATATATATCCGGACGTCATTAATTATCAAATTTGTTTGTTTTATCCAAATAAAATTATTATCCCAATAGTTTACAATTAGTTAATTATTCAATTAACAGCTATTCAAAATCCGGGTTATCACATTCCTCCCCCCTTAGAATCTTTTCGTCCTCGAAAAGGAATGAAGCCAGAATCTAATAAAATGCTCATTATCAGAAAAATTATTCTTCGATCACTTTTAAAACACTTTTAAAATATACATAATATTATAAAATTGTTTTTATAAAAATAGTTTTATAACTCGATGTTTCAACTAGTCCATCCTTGATCTCACAGAAATTCGGTCCTACGTTGATCCGGCGTACGACTGAAAATCTATAAGTACTCAGCAGACCCATTTTCAACACCCAGTGAACATACTTGTAAAATTTTTGTTGAAAATATAGAAAAAAAATTGAAAATAGAGGAAACAACTTTGGTGAGAATGCTTTGGAAATCATCACCGCCATCCATGGTCGCAGTTAACCCGATGGTTACGTTGCCATTGCGGCAAAATCCATAGATAACTGTAGGCACTTTGCGCCCCTTGATTGCGCCATAGAACCCGCTACAGATCGCAGCAACATCTGAGGTTACATTGCTATCACAGCAAAAATCCATATAACTGTAGGCATCAGCGCCCTTGAATTTCGCTGCTAAAAAAATGAAACTTCTCCACTCCATCGACCATAGATTGTAGTCTACCGATGTTACATTCCCTTCCCGGAAAAATCAAGCGTTGACTGTTGGTACTCACCTCCACACGATTTCCGCTATGGTCCATAGTAAATCGCAGCGACATCGAGTTACACTGTTGTCACAGCATAACCCAAATGCCTTTGTAGGCATCAGCGCCCTTGACTTTCACTACCCAATCCTCAAGAACTTCAGTTTGTCTGGACTTCCTCACATGATCAACTTTAGAGCCTCCCCCCATTTGACGCTCAAGGCAGTACCAACCTATGGTAGTCCTGAGAAGTTCATTTTAAGGGAGCGCCTTTTTCTCCAAAGCCATTTCCAAAACACTTTATACTATATACATACAGTATCTTCCAAATCATACACCTAGTATGAATCCAATATAAATATCCTTTTCTCAAAATCGATTATTCAGAAATTGATAATTCTCAAACTAGGCTTTCCAAATTGCCAAAATTGATTTTTCCCCAAATATCAAAGCCTTTCCAAAATCCATAGGTTCCAAAACCTTTTCTAAAATCATTGTCATAAGATCCTTCGTATACATATAGATATATATAACTTTTGAAATTCTTTGGATCACCTTATACTTGTATAAATTCCCTTTTTATACTTCAAATAGTTTTCAAAACCCATTTCTTTCGGAAATAGATTCAACAAGGGGAGATTTATCTTATATAACAAAGATATATAACTTTGTTTGTTCAAAATCAAATATTCAAAATTGATTTCTCTTTTATAAAGTTATTAACCATATTACTTTTCATTCAAAAACCATTTTGCAGATCTTGTACATAAATTTTCAATATCAATTTCATTCAAACCCATACGATGTACTCATATCATTCGTACGCAATATCAATCTGATCGCTCACTCGATCACACAATTTCACTTCCGAACTAGTATCATCCACCTGACTTCCTAGTGCAGACTCAGATCTGGTTGCTTGATAAGAAACCATCATTCTCCTTGCATAGCCTAACTATGATAGAGAATATGCAGAATCAATCAACAATCCATATCCAGGTTCTCCATCGAAAATCAGGTGAAAAATCCCAACTTGGATTGATATACTATTCCGAAATTCTATGTTCGAATCTGGATCAGATCACTATGCGGATAGAATAATATACGTCACCCTACGTATTTATCCCTATTGATTATTAGCCAAATCAATCTCCTTTCCTTTTCATATTCACTGTAATTTCTGTCCACTTATTCACAATTGTTTCAATTACATTTGGATTATCACTTCAATCCTTATCTTAATTGGTAATTAATCATAAATAGTTTGCACTCTTACTAGCTTAAATTTATAAAATAGCTTAAAAAGTTAAAAATAGATAAGTAGTTGAAAAATAATTATTAGTTTGTAAAATAGCTGTAAAATAGTTAAGTAATTGTAAAATAATTGGAAAATAGTTAAATAGTTAGAATATTTAGGTAATTGCAAAATAGTTGTAAAATAGTAATGAGTTATAAAACAATTGAGAATTAGTAATTAGTTTATAAAACAGTTGCAAAATAGTTATATAATTCCAAAAGTAGTTATAACATAAGTATAAGATAGTTTAGGGTTTAATAAGAAAGGTTGTATATATAGTAAATAGCTTGGAAAAATAGGTTTATATTAAAACAATTTTTTTTGAAAGTAGTCTAGAGCCAAACTGTTCGATTCCCAATCTCCATCCTCATTAATTCAATTAAAATTTCCACTTCCATTTAAATTGACTAAATTCCAATTTTACTAACTTCAATTTTCATTGAACTTGCTTTATCCCTGATTCTAGTTGAATTAATCCTCAATTTCTTTCCAAATTCGAATAAAATTCCATTTGAATTTTAAACCTATTCAACTTTTAATTTCATTTCAATTTAATCCAATTCAAAATTTTCCATTTGAATTTTAAACTTATCCATCTCAATCATAATTCCAATTAATTAAAATCAAATCCAGTTTGAACTAATGCAATTTAAATCTCAACTTTAAACCATCTCGAATTATATAAATTCGAGTTGAATTTTAAATGTTGATTTAATCCCTTAAATCAAATTAACTTTTATTTTTAAATCAATAGCCTAAATCTTTAAATAATTTAATTCTGAGTCCAAATTTCAAATTTCCATTTTAAATAATCTTTACTTAACTTATTTCAAAGTTCAAATAAGATTTTAAAACAATTTTATTTTTAAAATTTAATTTATTACCCAATTTTATCTTCAAACTTTGAAACTGATTCTTAAACAATTTTAATTTACAAATTTAATTCTTTACATTCAAATTTTAAGTTCAAAGTGATTCCATATCCTTAATTTCAAATTAAAGTTTAATTTCCCTTTTATCTCAATAATGGATATATTACAACAATCCATTTCTTCATTCATTTAAACGAATCCAATTCACAGTTCAAAGATTATTAATAACAATAAGATAATATTTTCCAAATTATTTTAAAACATCCATCCATTACCAATTTTCAGATCTCAAACCCATTTTGAGATCACATAAACTCCTAATTCAAATCAACCATTTAACTTTCCAAGATAAATCTTAATTTCATCTTAAAATTTCCAAACCAGGTTGTTCATTCAAACTTATTTAACTTCTTCTAAGTTAAATTCAATTTAATCCCGTTAATCCCACCCAAAACCTGAATTCTCTATTTCAAATTTCTATCACTTAAAAGTACAAAAACTTATTTTACTTTGGGTTTTTATTTCAAACTTTAGGGAAAATCAAAACTCATCACATTAGAGTTTATTTCAAATCAACTTTGATATTATGTATATCGACACATATAAATATATTTAATTCTTGGCGCGCCAAGCCAAATTTTTGAAATTTAAACCACCTTCGGTTTTAATTCAAAATAAATTCCTTTAAAATTTTCAAACAACTCTCTATTTTTATAATAAATTATATTCAAAAGTAGTCTTAATAATATTACTCTTTATTTCTTTTAACAATTTGAAAACAATTTCAAATGTTCCAAGACATAGGATTCAAAACTTCATAATTAAAAACCTACTTCAATTTATAAGTTATACTCGCCTAAAAGTTTTCTTCCCTAAAACTTTTTCATTTTGCTTTATCAATGTTTACTAGAGAACAACATCCCATTATTAAACACAATAACCATTCTATATTCTGGTTTGAAACCAATTCTAATTCATCTTATCTATATAGTTCATTTATTTAATTCCAATATGCAGCAACCAATTTCTTTATATATTGGAAAAAATATTTCTTTATATATCAAAATATAAACTTATATAAAAATCATTTCTAAAACCATATAAAATCTTTATATAGGAAAATAACAAGTACGCTCTCATACATATACACACTCAACTCATTCTAGGGTACCATTGACCCTATCCTTAATGAGTATCCCCCCACCATAGCCAAGGTTCTCACTTAACCTTCGGCTCTAATACAAAATGTAATGACCCAAATTTTCAATCCGGAAAATTCCAAATAGTTAGGGAAAAGGAGAAAAGAGAAAGAAGAAGAAACATAAACAAAACACAGATTCTCACATTCGCAGCGGATAAAATATAATATCACATAAAATAACAGTTATACAAAAGTAAAACTGTATTAGTTAATTACATCATTACATCAGAGTTACAACATTTACAGAAACATTGGACAGTTAAAATCAGCATGTCCCAAATAACTACAATAATATACACAATGGAATACACTCCATACGTTCTTGCCATCCAGCTCGCCTCCTGAGCTCCAGAAACGTCCTTACCTGAAAATCTGTAATGCTCGGGCTAACCCGAGCATTACATCAAAGTAACACCCGGGTCAGGCTGGAAACCAGCATGTGTAAACCCATCTAACATAAAATGCTAAAACAATAAACTTATTTTAAAAAGCCGAGGTAACTCGTATTTCACTACAAAGTCACAACTTGTTATAGTCATCACTTATTTCGCAAATCAATTCCTAAGTAACCTTACTTAGTTAAATGGTCTATATTATTCCATTCCAGCCTATTGATTCCGAAGTCAAATCCATAAAGAATTTTTCTAGACTACAAATCTTAAAACAAAGCAGTTCAAGTTTCAAACAAGTATATATATCTAGAATTAAATATTTACATAGCCGTTCATCATAGATTGACAAACCCTATCATCTCAGTTTAGTCCAATCATACCATGTCACATAGCATCACTTATCAAAGATATCAAGTAATCCAAGGCATACAATATCATTCAATTATTCATAAGCAAGGTTAATTAACCGCATTATTCCAATTAATTTAAATAAACTAAATTGATTCCCTTAATCACTTTTAATCCTACTTACTTAACATTAATTAATTATAAATCATTAATTAATCATCCCTTAATTGTCCTCTTTGATTACATTTACTAATTAGCCTTTAATTACTAACACAAATTAATTAACCCTCGCCATTCACATTAATTACTCTTATCCTTAAATAATTACTCAAATTAATTATCCTATACACACTTACATTGATTAATTATCCTTTAATTAATCACAATAATTAATCAACTAACCCTTAATTAATTTCCTTAATTAATCAATCCTTTAATTAATTACACTGAGTAATTAATTCTTAATTACTTCCTTAAGTAATTAACCTCTAATTACTTTCATCAACTTAGCATCCCGTTGATTAACTATTTTTAATTAATTACCCTAATTAATTATATTGATTAATTAACCTAAATCAATATAATTAATCACAATTATTAATTATTCTTCTACTTAATAATTAATTACTTTTTAATTACTAAATTTATTAATCAATAATTAACCTTTAATTACTTATTAATAAATCTTTAATAAATTAAACCTTAATTATTAATTAATTTAACCCTTAGTTACTAATTAAATTAATGAATCCTTAACGAATTTATACTTTAATTACTTACATTAAGTAATTATCATTTAAGTAATTAATCTCTAATTACTTACATTAATTAATTCCTCATTTCCAATTAATCTCTAATTAATTTATAACCCTTAATTATTAATTAATCCTTAATCATTAATTAATTAATTTCCATTTAGTAACTTCATTAATTTAATTAATCATTATTATCAAAAAA
This sequence comes from Allium cepa, assembly GCA_030765085.1. Taxonomy (NCBI): domain Eukaryota; kingdom Viridiplantae; phylum Streptophyta; class Magnoliopsida; order Asparagales; family Amaryllidaceae; genus Allium; species Allium cepa. The sequence continues at coordinate 456,928,997 of CM060942.1, forward strand.
CTTAATTAGCTCTAAGATAAATCTTTATCTTTATTAATGACTTACTTATCGTTAACATTATCTAAATACATTTTATCTTTACCAATTTAAGTTAGCAAAACGTATAACTTCTTTAATTAAATAATTAAAAAAACATTTATCCTTTAATAGTTTAAACTAGGTTTAATTTAAATTCAAAACTTGCTTTATTATTTAAAACTTAAGACTATTTTAAACCTTACTCTGGTTTAACTTATTATATAATTTTATTAAATCAAACAATTTAAATTCAAAAACATTTGATTATAGTTTATACTTGAAACTTGTTAAATATTTACTTTGAAACTTGCTAACATTATCTTTCACTTTGAAAACCCTTCATTTCTTTGTTTTTAAACTTGTTAATAATTTTTACCTTGCTTTTGCTTTAAAAACTTTAATTGTTATAACAATCCACCCAAGCTAAACGAGATAAAACCTGAGTACAACCAGAGCAACACGCGTGCATTCACAAACCCAAACTGCACCGAGTCAAACCCACCAACATCTCGCGATCGACCTAAGAAAAACATCGCCCTCGAAACCATCCAAACCCACACACATTGGTGCACGCTTGCATGATCCACGGCGAACTACGTGGCGCCGACCATTTCTCCATCCTTCACCAAGCTGTCGACGTCCACGACAACCCACACTAACACCCAGAACCACGAAAATGTCACCCAGTCAAAATCGAACTATCGGATCAGAAACTGGAACACAATCCCCAATTAAAAATCATCCATGGCCATCGCCTCCGACCTCAGAATCACTCACCCAAAACCATGCCAAACTCCGGCGAACCTTTCCCCCCACAAGAAGTTGCCTACGACTAACTATCAGCGTTGCAAAAGCCATAGTAACCCCATCGTCCAAAAACCTCATGAAAACCCTAGTTCACCTTCGACGGAACGCCACGGTCATCAAAAAAATACCAATCTATTTTTCCTACGTTCCCCCACTTCCCATCCGTCTCTACCCTTAATCTAGACCAACCCCTCGCCTTCGATCAACAGCAATCGACAAAAATGTCGATTCTGATAATCCCAAAATAACTCAATAATTACCTTACTAAAAATCATGATTTTGATGTCTAAATTCATCATTTACCTATATGCATTAGATCCAAAAATCAAAAGTTGAAAATATCATGTTCGATTTTTAACCCCTATTTGATTTTTCCTGTAGTTTATAAATTTTCGAGATAAAATCTTAAAATAAATTTCTATAGTCATTTTTAAAATTTACAATAACATGTTACAGTTCTTTTCCTTTTAAACATCATGATCAAAAAATCAATCCATTTGGAAGATAGGAATTTTTGTTGTTGAGATAGCCTCTCTAAATACAACAGAGAAGTTAACATCTGACATATGCATATACATTTCATACACACACACACACACATTCCAATTCAAGCATTCATGCCAACAACAAGATTTTCACACATGCATCAAAATGTAATCCCAGAGTGAAACTGTTTTTGAATTAAATGTTTACTCACAGTTGATGTTGAACAGAGCTTGAACTTTGGGTAGCTTGAAACTTGTAAACTGAATGCTTAGATGATTTTGCTTAGATCTGAATGATCTTGTCTTTTACTTTCAGGCTTGAATTTGTTTCAGATTGAATATAGTTGAGTTTTTAGTCTGCGAAGATTGCTTGAAGATTTGAGGTAGCTGAATTTGTTAAAGGCTTTATTTTTTGTCGTTTGTAAAATTTTACAGGGTTTGTTTCTTTGCTCTTTGAAATGAAGAATAGAGATGAACAAATATACAGCCTTTAGATAATAAATTGACACTTGCACAATCCATGCTACGTGGTTTACATTTGTTATAACATGTTCTTATTATTTGACAACTGTCAAAATATCAAATTTATTTTTAAATTCTTTGTCTTAAATTTATTTATAAGTTATGGTTTAAATCATTTTTCATAAATTACTTAGTTTTATATCCATAAAAATTTAAAGAAAAAGATTAAAAACTTAATTACACACTAATAAATAACCATATGCAAATACTAGTTGTAAATATATTTTATAAATTTACTATTAGATTCATCATTTTAATTTAACTATTATTGTAGTTTCAAATCCACTTATATATACATCCGGACATCGTTAATTATCAAAAAAAAATTATCCATATAAAATTAGTATCCCAATAGTTTACAATCAGATAATTATCCAATTAACAGCTATTCAAAATTTGGATTATCACATATTTTAATAAATCAAGCTTTATTATTAGACCTTTTTATATTAAAACAAATCTATACAAAGCTTAACACCAAGAATTTAACACATATATATAAAATAACATTTATATAATATCTAAAATAAATATTTATATATAACCATGTATTTTTCCAAATCTATAGAAAAGTATTTTCTAAATATTTATATATAGACCTATAGTGTCTGTATGTAATTTTCTATCTTATAGTCAAGTGATTTGGATATTTATCATTTCAATCCCTAATTTAAATATATATGGGTATATATCATTTCAACCCATGATTCCAAACTCAATTCAATAAAAATAGCTTGGCTCTATCATTTCGACCCACAACAATTTTCTCATATTCTATAGATTGTTCGGGTATGTATCATTTCAACCCATAGTGAATTCTATACTAACAAGGTACTTGCAGACTGATAACATATATGATAATAATATAAAAGACATATATCATTAATATAAATAATAGATAATGGTGTCAGATGTCACTGGTGAACAGATATAGATAATAGCATATAAATAACAATGTAAATAACTAACATCAGAATATTTCAATTGTCGTTTCAATTAAAATCATATTTAATAAATATAAGAACGTTAATCGTGAGTTACTGCTCACCTTTCGAGGCCAGAGAGGTTCGAAAAATGAAATGAGTTGTGAATCCAACCATGAATTCTAAAGCAAAATGAGATGGGCTTGAATTTAACGATCAAAGCTGGATTGATGAAGATCGGTTACAAATGAACTTATATATATGACAATATGTAACTATTTATATATATATATATATATAAGATATCATATACAAAATTTAAACACATATACAACGTATGCATTTCAATATTAAATTCCAACATATACAATATATTTATACACATATAATTAAAGACCAAATTCACAAATATATATATAGCTAGTTTATAAACACCTATATACAAACTTACATACATGTTATAAATAAGATCAATACTTATTATCAAATCAATATAAACCATTTATTATAATATGTATAACCTTAACAGAAATGAAATTTTGAAAACTGTATAGTGTATTGTATTTCATATTTAGCAACGTATATAGGTTGACAAAATACTTATAAAGCACATATATAATATTGCATATATATATATATATATATATATATGATAATCAATTCAATAATAAGCAGTTTACAACAATGTATATAAACTAAACCATATAACTCATATACTTTATATATAACAAAGCTCAAAATAGTATGCAGACAAATGCGAATATATGCAGGATTATATAAGCTATATATATATATATATATATATGACTAATATATGATTTATGTTGTTTTCATATAACTAACACATATATACTTACTGATATATGTGTATATATATATTATAAAAACCTGCTATTACATATATCAATCATCATGCTATATACATATATAGAAAATTTAGAAACCCAGCCTATGGAACATATATATATATCAAATACATAATATATATATATATATATACACACACACACACACACTGAAATCAATATACATACCAGTTTAAATACATATATAAAATTTGTATATACACCAATTATAAATGCACAAACTGTAACATATACCATATATAAAATAAACATGCTCCAAATAGTTTACAAGATAATAGTATATGTATATGGCTTCTGACAAAATCTATATAACAACATAAAAAGCTTTATATATATATCTCATATATAATATATACGAACAACAGTATAAACATAATTTATATGGGATATATATAAACCTTATATAAACATATCACTATACAAATATAAACTAATGTAACTATATGTTTACAACTAACATAAAATTGTATAAAACGTGCATATAAATATACATCAATAAACATATAATCATACCTTTATATGAAAAGAGGGAAATGGATGTCATCAGGGAGGAGGTGCATGGCTGAGGGGAAAAGTGGCACTGGTCAGCGAGCTGGAGAGGGATGGAGGAGAGTGACCTTCGATTTCTCCGGTGGAGGAAGGCTGAAGCTTGAGTTGCTGTGAGATGTGGTTCGATTGTGAGGAGAAAGAGAGGGAGGGAAACGTCTGTTGCTCAGTTTGGGTTGCGAAAATTTGGAGGAACGTTATGGGCTGTCGACTGACAGGGAGGTTGCTTGCCGCTGCTATGGCCGAGGCTAGGTGGTGATTGCAAGCATGGGAGAGGGAGGAGTAGATCGAAGGAGGAGGGGAGATGCGAATAGACGTGGATACAAGTGAATGAATAAAGCATGCTTCAGTGAGAATTTCAATATATATGGTTTGCTTTGATTTGCAATATACTTACAAATTGTTCACTTTTCCAAAAGCAACGAAGATTTAAAATGAATAACCCCAAAATAAAATGAAACATTGGGATAGCCAAACGTCCAAACCGATTTTCAAGGATATAAAAAGGCAAATGGCTGATTGAATTCAACGTTAAGTAGATGAAAGGACAAAACTCAAAAGGCTTAAAATGGGAACCGATACAAAATTGTTTTCTTGATTTCGTGGTGTAAAGTTCCTTGAAATACAGAAGTGAATATGCCGGTGAGATCCGGACCACGAGACGATCAAAACGTCGATAATTTGAAATTAGATAAACGGGGCAACATCAGTCTAAATTTGAAGAAACGAAATATGACATTTCACTCAGAAGACAATTTACAAATTTATTGTGAAAAAAATATTCAGGTTTGGAAAACATTTTATTATCATCAAATATTAACTAATTGAAACTTAAATAAAATTTCACAATAAATAAACTTCAAAATTATCTGATGAGAAATTTTCATTTTTTATGTTTAATTAGACGTATTCCAAATAGTAAATTTTTATTTGAAAATTAATTTTTATTTCAAATTTCAAATATTTAAAATTTCTCAAAAAATTCAGTTAAATATATTATTAAAGAAAATAAAAACTTATGGGTCGTTACATCTATTGATAAATAATTTTTTTGAAGGTCGACTTTTTTTATCGCTCTTAGCCTCGATTATAACTAATACTTATAGCAGCTGGTTTTTTCATTCTGTATAAATGAAAAATCTCCAATTAACACAAAAATCTCTATGTAACAATAAAGAAACATTTCATAACTTTTAAACCATACAACAACTTATGGCAAGAAAAGGATGCCACTAAACTAGAATCATTTTCCACAGCTTTTGAAAATAAGTTTATACTCTACGTTAATAAAAAAAGGATAATGAAGCCTGATGCACGTGATTAAACCTCATAAATATATTATATGTTTATAGAAGACAAACTATTATATCGTTTTTATTTCCAACTTGATACTTGAGAATGACCACATCTGAAAAATACAGTTGACTCATGTTAATTTGCATTAATAATAGGGACTCATAGGACTACTCCTATCTCCTATTAGAGGTGCAAAAAGGCATGGACCGCTTGGAGTTCCCTCCCAGGATTTCCTAGCCATTGTTCTTTACAATATCAAGTCTACAAATATCTTGCTTAACGATGAACATGTGGCCAAAATTGTAGATTTTGGAATTTCAAAAATGTCTACTGATTCGAATTATAGTTGTTTTGCTGATATGCATGGATACATGGCTCCTGGTATGTTTTATAAATTTTTTTCCATAATTTATAATTTTTATACATTTGCATGTATAACATTTCTTTTGGGTCTACTTGGAGTTTTATAATCTTCTGATACAAAGGACATGCACACATGTTGTTTATACTTTATAGTATGTTTTTTTGAATATACTTTATAGTACATCTTTTTTTTAAAAGGACAAAAAATATACTTCCATAATCTTTTAGGTCTACTTGGACTTATAAGGTTTGTCAGCCGAGGCTGATGCTGGTGGTTCCTCTGCATTAATTTCTCATAATTTTGATTCAATACAATCTGGTTCTAACGTGTTTGAGATGCAAATTCCAAATAAAAAGGCTGGAGTGATTATTGGAAAAGGTGGTGACACAATCAAAGCTCTATAATATAAATTTCAAGTTTGTACTCTATTAATGCCACAAAATCTTTATGAAGGTAACTAATTCAAGGAAAGAATAGTATGAATAACTAGGAATAAAATGCAAGTTAAAACAGCAAAACAATTGATTAGACATGTCATTAGTTAGGTATGTGAAATGGCTTTGATTGTTTTTGCATTCATAATTACATGTAGCCAAGTCTTGTTTGTTAATTTTGAAGCATGCATCTGCTACGTTAAACATACATTCATTTATATTAGGTTATTGTCTTAATTGGTTCAACTAGCTTTGAAATGTTCTATTAGGCTTTAAATAGGAAATTCGTCATGAGCGGCTTGTAAGAATCTCAGTTGACTCAAAAATATAGAACTTCCTTAGTCTATGCGATTGAAAAAACAAGATCAGTTGAAACATTCCCATTAGTGTTTCATATCTTACACACACACACAAAAACACACACATACGAGTACTTTGTCACATGCGATACACGTGCGTAGAAGGAACCATTGTTAAGAAATAATGTGTGTGTGGTTTTTTGAATTTTATAAAAAGACTTTGACGTACATGTAATGTTGCATGTTTTGGATACTGATTTTCAGAATGCATCCACGTCTGATGGACATGTATTTGGAATGTTTTTATCAAAAATGGAAAGAAGTTTTATATCAGACCGACCATATGTGGAGAAAAAGAAAAGTAATAAACATATGAAATTATGAATTGTTGTTGCATATTCATGCAAACTCTAGACAAAACTATGGTTCGTAGGGGAAATAGAATATGTTTTTATTACATATAGTAGGTAATCGGAAATAAATATCATAGCATTTTGTGATGAGAAGGAAACAAAATGACATATTGCAGCTCTTAAACTATTTTATAGTAAATTGTAAGTAGTAAGTGTAGTTGTCGTAATCGTTTTCTCTCCTCCTGTTCCAGGCTTGAGGCCGACATCAGTAAAAAGTTGATGGCGAAGTTAAAAACATTTTGTAATGGATTTTTATGTTAACTAAAAAAGAGTTGCACTAGTAAAGGTGGAATTTTTTTCCTTTAAATATACAAAAAAAATTAACCCTGTGTACTATAGAAGCCACAATTGAATATAGGAAAAATAAAATAAAATGGAGAAAACGATTTTAACTGCATTTGTTACTCATTTATGATCACATAAAAAATAACTTATTTAAAAAGATTAATAAATCATTTTTAAAGAACATATGTGTATACATGGAAAAGAATAATATTTAGAGTAAAAGTATTGCATGTGAAGTGCAAAAAATGAAGTATAGCTAACTAAGTTCATGATTACATGTCAACAACACATCCTTATATACAAAATTTATAGTATGTGTACCCTTTATATTATGAACCTTCCAATTTTTTATCAAAACTTTTGTTGTTTTTCGTGAAACTCCTCTTGATAAAGCAAAATATAGCTGACCATGGATGAAAACATGTTCGGGAAGATAAATACCAACTCGAGGGATGGTTTGTTCTTATGATTTATTAATCATCAAGGAAAAAGATAATTTAATAGGAAATTATTTACGTATTAGGTTCAAAGGCATGTTAGAATTCTCAGAAGGCTTAAGTGATATATGTAGGATAAATACTCTTGTACCATGAAAACGTCCAATAGTGATTTCTGCATCTATGAGATTTCTGTGAAAGACATATATTAATTTGGTTCCATTACATAATCCAATTTTTGGATCGATATTCCCAAGCAGCATGATTGGTGCTCCTACTTTAAGTGTTAATTTATGAAGTGGTAGACCACCTGGAGCAAGTGAGTTTAAGAATTCATACTGATATAGATTATGTGTATCTTCTTCGACTTTGTCAAATGAGTAGTAAATGCACTTGCTACCTAGAAACATTTCTATAACTTTGTTATTAATCTCATCCACTGTTTCGTTTTTAGGGGCTAATATTTCTCTATCCATTATAAAATTATTATCACCTAATCTGTCTTTCAATTCAGTTCATTAATCAGCATAAATTAAAGAAGTATTGATCCAAGATTCAACTATATCATCTGGGAGCTGTATAATATCTTCTTGAACATAGACTTCATCTCCATTTCCAATACCTAAAAGAAATTATGCATATGATTGATCATCTCTTGCATGCATATTTTGTGTTAAAAGAATTACTTGAACATTTTTCCATAAATTTGATTGTACTATACAAGCTTCTACTTTTTGAGGTCTAGTACTGTTTACGACTACTGGTAGAACTTGACAAAAACCACCTCCTAAAATAATAATATTTCCACCAAATGATGCATCTAAATTAGTTAAATCTTGTAATGTTCTATCTAAGGCCTAAAATGCATGGGAGTGAGCCATGTTAGCTTATCCCATAGGAAAATAGTAGCAGTCAATAAAAGTTTTGCGAGCTTAGATTTCTTGGGAATATGACATGTAGAGGAAGAGTCCAAATTGATTGGTATTTTAAATCAAGAATTTGCGGTTTGACCTCCTGGAAGAGCAAGAGAAGCAATTCTAGAAGTAGCAACTAGAATTGCAATGTGACCTTGAATTCATAAACATGCTAAGATTGCTCTATATAGATATGTTTTTCCTGTACCTCCAGGGCCATCTACGAAATATACAGGATTAGCTTTGCTTTCAACAGAAGGTTTTATCCTGTCAAATGCCTTCTTTTGTTCGTAGTTCAAGTTATTTACGAAGTTGATATCAATATTTGATATTTCTATACACTGCTCTTTTGAAATAAGAGTGGATCTATTAGTGTGAGTAAAAATATTAAAATTATTATGTGGAATGTCGTAATCAAAAATTGTTTTGTTATATTGTTTGAGAAGGTTGTTGAGGTTAGACAAACATAGAATTAAGGAATATGAATTAGTTGCAATAGTAGTTGATGTAGTAGGATAGTCTTCCATTAAAAAAGACGAAAACTCTTCCCATAATTCATGCACATGACACGGTTCACAGTATACTAAAATTGTAACAAATAATCTTCTTAAAGCATTGGGCATATGTTCGTTTGAAGCATCCCTCAAATAGTCCTTTAAACTATCATCATTTTCAAGTAAACCTTTATGTTCAGCTGCTTTTTCAAATGTATTATACTATGTTCCATTAACTGTTAGTAAGTCGGTAAAAGATAGGGGACCTCGAACATGTGTTAACAGTAATCGCCAATAGTAACGATCTCCTTTAGGTGGAGATACCGTATATATTTTACCAATTGCCCTAAAGTTATTTCGTCTGCGGTTCCATTCCTTATTCGTAGAGTTCCACCAATAATTTTTAGGACTCTCATAGTATAAATATTGACGTACCTGTTTATCAAAAATATTTTTAACAAAAAAATCAGTTTGCATTGTTTTAGCTCTATGTTGATCATCCAAAATAGTTTGTATGTGCTCTACTGCACGAAATAATAATTGTTTTCTATTTGATAAATGTATTTGTAAGCCGGTAATAGAAGGAAAACTATTACTTATTGAAAATTTAAATATTCTCCATAAAGCTTCTAGAGCACAAATCCATCTAGCATTAAAAAAGTTTGAAATTTCATCGTTATTGTGTTGGCTAACCTACAGATACACGGTTTGAAGCTTTGTATACATATTTTTAAAGATATTTAACAGATTTAATACTTGAACGGATCTCAACATTTATATGACAATAATATTTCAAAAGTAAGTGAGGATTATAAGGTACTATCCAAAAGTTATCGATTATATGGCTACCATTTCGATATTGTATTCCATTGTCGCGTCTTCTATAAATAGTTTAAGTGTCATTTCCTTGTAAAGTTAAAGAAAAAGATTTTGGAAAACCTTTCTCACAATGGTTATTTTTCATGCATGCAACTCTTGGGTTAAAATGTCCGCATGGATAATGAATCACACGTTTGAGTACAGCGTTACGTAGTTCGGGTTCTCACTCTTTACTTGCAATTTCAGCTATAAAGCATCATAATCATCCGGATTGTTAATCTTATCATTTTCATCTAGGATAATTAGAATATTGGAATGTGGTAGTTCTCTTTTTTGGAATTCGGTAACATGGATATGGGCAATGACTTTACCTAAACAAAGGTGTCAAATAGATCAGTTTTTAGTTGCTCTAATTTTGCTTGCAAAACCCAGTTGTTAAATCCGGTTTATCTTGTGGTTATTGACTGGGAAGTAATTCTTCTGTGATTTCTACCCAATTAGTTTTACATGTCATAGTAATAAATAAGTCAAGCTTCCCATACCTTTGCACTATTTCCATCACATCTTGATATCTTTGATGCATATCTCATGGACTACCAATGTAGGATGAAGGAAGAATCTTCTTGACACCAACACTTCCTAATATGTGAAATTTCATATGATCAAGTAGTTCTTAAGTAAGTGGTCAGTATTTACAAATAACAGTAGAAGGTTGAATGTAGTAGTTAAAGAAACTTACTAGTAGATGTTTCTCCATTGGCTAAGGAATCTTGCAAACCTTGGTATAACTCCTCTCTTATAGTATTTTGATTATTGCGAAGAAATAAGCGCGTTGTTTCTATTTTTACGTACATGTCAACGACATATTTTTGAAATGGACGATCATCAAGCAGTATAAGTGATGTCTATGTAGGTCGTATCTATATGAATAGATCAAAGACGTAACTGAAGTGGCATTAACACTGATGTCGATATGAACAAAGTTTTGTGTAATTTACGAATAAATAATATTGAGTATAAAATAGGCTATAGTTACCTGTAAATATGAGAGTAGTATGATGTACAACTTATCGGTGTATTTCCATTTTTGTGGATGTTCAAATTACATCCATTGTAACGGCCCGATTTTACGAGATCGAAAATCGACATTTATATGTCCAATGTATCAAATATCACACAGTCGAATGCCGGAAAACTGAACCGTTAGGGTTAAAGAAGAAGAAGATAGAAGAAAAACAGAAACAATAACAGAATCTTATATTTCACAGCGAAACAATATATAATAGATAAATGAATAATCTTTAAATCAAAGATTCATCACTGTTAATACAATACAACATCATAGTTTACAACAACATCATACATCACTGACAGTTATTATAACTTGACTATATGAAAACTGATTTGCGCTAACCATACGTGTAACGAGACGAATTTTGCCCGCTCGAAAATCGACATCCATACTTCATATCGTATTCGAATGCCATAGATTCGACCGTTCAAATCCGATTCGCCGGAGCATATAACCACATTAAGTAAATAACACAGCGGAATAAAAGAATAATACATTGATATACAGCTTTGATACAATGTCTGATACAACAGATGATCCAATAGATATCAATATACATCAGAGATATGATACAATAAAATAGCAGCGGAAAAGAAAATAGATGACAACATCTACCAGTGGAACAATATAACTCTAAGATAGTCTTCAAAAGAGAACTCCAAGAACTGCAACTCCATCTCCAAGAATCAATCCAGCAATAGTTCGAACCCCCAATAACGATGCACCTAGCATAAGCAAGACTGGTGCGGTCCAAAGACTGAACTAACTCCAGATAATCTACTACATCTGCTTATCTGAAAAACCCAACTCTAGACTGCTCGTGTAGAAATATAATGAGCACCCAGAGTTTAGGAAAGAAACAATAAACTCCGGATCAGTCGTGGGACTGGTGTGAGCAACAAAAACAGTTTATCTTTTAAAACATTCAACAAAAGATTTTCAAAGTCAATTCGCAATGCTTTTTAAAAATGAGACTACTATAAGGCCTCCCGCACACACACACAATGCAAATGCAGAATCGGAGGAGATTTCTCCTTATGATAGTCAAAGATGCTTGATACGCATTAAAAGAAACATTTGATATTATTACTAGTGCATAGTGTAGGAAAAATTCATTTCGAAAGTAGAATATAAATCTTAGCCAACATAGACATTTCGAACTATGCCTACTATAGCTACCATCCAAACAGTGGGGCGCCACCATAAGTGAATGATAGGTTCTACAACTAATACCGTACAAGTCTCGTATTGTTTCTTTGGATTTCCAACGAATGATCAGGCCAAGGAACTTCCCATTGCCACATGAGAATGCCTCTGGATGGACATCCCCGAGAACCAAACCGGATCTCTGCCAACACAAGGCCGGGTTACCCCTAACTGAGTAACAACTGACCGAATATGCCATCCCCCGGTCCTTTGGGACCTTTATCCGAGAGCTCTCTAATCAATTCACACAATCATAATAATAAAGTGTTTCAACATGAGTAAGTATCTGGGCTCCATACCATGATACCACCCTTTTCCAGAAGGAAATGCACATATCCTAAAGGGCGCTACCCCTCATAACCTTGCCGCATCTTTCCTGTTTTGACCATTCCCGAGGTGTGAGGCTCGACGAAGTCACGTCCACAAAAACATACTTTATACAAAAGCCATGCTTTGGGTCAACAAATGATCATAGAAATGATCACCAAGATAGACGATCAAATAAATGATCCTATCACAAATAATCAACACAATGATCATTTACAGCAACACTCAGCATGTCACATTACCAAAATTGGGAATATATCGCTGATAACCTTCAACTATATAACCTCTGAGCTCGTACGTCTCAGAGAAGGGTGTTAAGCTAAGAGAATAAATTCTCCGCCACCAACAGAAATATATTTGAAAGAAATCGGCTTTATATCTCAACTTGTAATGTCAGGCATACAATCCATACAAGTCTGTTCTGGGTTCGAACAGAACCGAAGGCACTTTCAACGAAGTCCTTGCAATCCGGATATTCACAATCCCGATCGGATTTCCCATCACTTAGGGAGTTTCTATACCGACGCGACTCGGTGCAGAAACAATCGATAGGTCATCCTATCGCTTTCTCAAATACCCGGTCTTCATCACGGGTCTTCAAATGCTATCCATAACGTCGAATCACATATTCGGAATGGGTTATACGACACAAAGGTCTTTTCCCGGCTAAACCGAATAGTGAGCGAAAACATTTAAAACATATGGATATGGGATTTCAATTAAGTCACAACTTAATAATTCAAAACTTTCTTTCCAATGGTTTAAATAAATTACCATTTTCAATGTTTAAACAAAAAGATTCATTTTCACAACCTTTAACGGTTTAAACAATTTTCACATTTTAATCTTTTAAACAAAAGATTCATTCACAGATTTTCCAAATCAATTTTCATTTCAATTTGATTAACTCGTTAAATCTTTAAATCAAAGATTTAACCTATAGCCTTCAAAACAATTTCATTTCAATTTGATTAACTCGTTAAATCTTTAAATCAAAGATTTAACTTATAGCCTTCAAAACAATTTCATTTCAATTTGATTTAAACAAATCATCAATTTAAATCTGTTAAAAATAAACAGATTTAATTCATAGCTTTCAAAAAGAATTCATTCATAACTTAGGAAAATCATTTCTCTATTCAATCTTGAAATTCCCCTAATTAACTGGAATCTCAGTTCTTATCTAAAAGTGTTTATCATTTGAAAACAATAGTTTTCATTTTGGAAATCTGATTCATTTATAAGAGTTGAAATCCTTGGGTTAAATTCAAATTCCCAAAAATAATACTTTAAAAAATGATTTAACTCATAATGACTAGTATAATATCATTAATCCCTAGTTTCAAATTACAGAATTCAATTTGAATATTGAATTCAAATTTAAATTAAAGTATTTAAATTCCAACACTTAATCCAGTTATTCAAAATAAATTTCCATCTTTGAAATTCCATTTCAAAAGCTTTTCACTTCTATTCCAATTCCATTTCCAAAACATTTGAATTTAAAAATTCAAATTTTAAACTATTTCAAAAATCTGTGACTTAATCGATTTCCTCGTGAAATCCATAATTGTGTGTGTATGGTGTGGTCCAGGGTTTTAACACAATAGTGCAACATCATCAATCATCACAGGTTAAAACAAAGAAATATAGTTGATAAGCGATATAAACTATAGCGCTCATCGTCCATTCACAGATTCACAGATAATATGCACATGCAAATAAATATACACAGCTCAATCTACAGAACAAAATATCACAAATCAGATAGGATAATCAATTCAAGGCATTTCATACAGTACAATCATTCATAAGCATTCAATAAACATTTATAAGCAGGATTAATTCATTATTAAATCCTGATTTATTCAATTTATTTCCAATTTAATTCAATTACTTATGAACTAATCATCCAATTCCTGATTTATTAATTTCAAATCATTTGATATAATTAGTTAATCAAACACTTTAATTAATTATATTATTTATAATTAATCATATTAATTAAATTGACCTTTAAACCAATTATATAATTTATTAACTTCTTAATTAATTATTTCAAGAAATTTACGATTTAATTACTTACCACTAAGCAATCATCTCATAATAACAAATCATTAATCACCAATTTATCTTTATCATTGATTTAATCAAAATATTCAATTTAATTACAATTAGTAATTAACCCCTTAATTGCTTTCATTAAGTAATTAACAATTTACAATTGATTATCTTAATCTATAAATCCAATTAATTATCCAAAATTAATCACATTAATTTAATTACTTAATAATCTCTAGTTAATTATCTTTATTAACTAATAACATTTCTTTAATTTCTTTCTTAAGAAATTATCTTAGATTAATTCATTATTAATCATTTCTAATTTTAAATTAATCTAATCATTTATTTATAAATTAAATAAATAAGTCATTCTTAATTATCTTACTAATTAAATCACTTAAATATCTTAATTTTTCTAAGATAATCCATTTACTTTATTAATGACTTCATTAAAGTGGATTTAAACATTACGTTTTCAAATTTAGATTCAATTTCCATTTTAAATTTAAGATTTTGATATTTAATTTTAGCCAAATCTAAGTATCAATTTATAAACCTATATAAGAAAAGTCCTAACTAATTTACTTGAATTTTTATTTGAAATTTAAGTCTTAACATTCATTTCTTTTTAACTTGCCAATTCAAGTGAAAACCAATTATTTAACTTTTCATTGGAAATTCTTTTTATAAAAGAACTTAAAAAAAATCTAATTCAAATATTTATTTTAGTTCATATCTAAACACTTGATTAAACTTGGCTTTGAAACTTTGATTTAAACTTCCATATTTTAGGTTGTTAAACAAATTTAAAATAAAAAAAAATAAACCAGGTTATTAAAACCTGCTACCCAGACATACCCGAGCCTCCCCCTAGTTTACTTCGAGTAAACACGAGTCTCCCCCCCGGAGAAAACCACGATCTGCTTCGAGTCTCCCATCCAACCTAAAACAACAGAAGCCCCAAATCAACACACTGGCACAGTCCACCCACTCCGTGCACCTGCGCCGATGCCGGAGGCGACTTCGAACGTCGACGAACCTCGTGACACATCACTTATCACCGACGATTGTAGTTCCGACTCTCAAAACACTCAAAACAACTTCACATCAAAATCGAGTAGTAATTCCCAAACCTGGAACTTCGAGACAAAACTCACCCAAACCCTGTCATCTCCTCAACCTTGCCACCTCTGCCCCTGAGGTCGTGAAATTTCGGCCTCACGATCGCCAACGTCCCCTCTTCCATTACCCAAAGGCGCGTAGCGCTCGGTCAATCAACGACAACGAACGACCCCAGATACTAGCACGCGTAAAAACTAGGTTTAGAATTTTAAAATGGTTGCCGCCTCCACCACCGTCACCGATGGCACCTCCGGTTATTTTTCCAGGCAACTCCATAGGCTCCTCTATCTCCACGAAAAAATCCGACCATCATCTCTTCTTCGATCGCCTGAACTTGCCCAAAAACCCTTTTTCGTTCATCACCAAACCGCCCTTAAACCCCACGCCTAAAAATCACTCAACCCATCTTAAAAATCATTATTTGATATAAGGGTTCAAGTTATATACTTGAATTAATGATTCGTGTAATTCGAAATTTCCAATATTTAAAGTTTGTACTGTAAAATCTTGATCTTCTATTCTACATACCTTTATACATTATGAAACCATTTTTAAATTATAGCCCATACTTAAACACATCGATTTTGTTTTGAAACTAAGGCCTGATATGGATTATAAAACTAGAAATTGAATTATCTTTTTCTTTGCTTTGTTGGGTTGTTCTCTGTAAACCTGATACTTAAATGTATCTATGGTTTCACAGTTTCCAGTGAAAAAAAACAAAAAAACTTGCTTTGATTAATTACTGAAAACATAATGCAAGTTTAAAACGAAACTTCAACATGTTTAGACTATAATTCCAGAGGAGAATTAAGAGAAAGATATTAAATCTATCATGGTTTCAATTTTTATTTTTATTTTATTTTATAAAACCCAGGGACTAAGAAAAAGAATAGAAGAACAGGAAAAGAAAATAACATTTCCAAGCAAAGAAAAACATAAGCACCGCAACTCATTCACATGCTTTTAGCATCATTCAGGCATTCACAAAATCAACAAATGGTTGAAGAGATCAAAGGTTTACTCACAATATTGTTTCCAGAGTGAACAGAGCATTCTATTTGTAACAGGTTTGCAACTGAAATCTTGCTTCTTTGTTTTGAATTTTGTTTAAGTTTTGAGTGTCACTTGCTTTTGCTTTTTTTTTTCTTTTCTCAGTTTTGAAGAATGAAACTGTAATGATACTATGATGTGTATATGAAGTTTGCAAGCTGTAGTTAGTACAACAGGTTCATTCATTTTTATTTTTATTAATAGGGTGGCTGAAAATACATTATGGCATGCTAAAGATTCAAGCATTAAATGTATCAGTACTTCGTTCCCATGCTTGCCTACACTTGCATGTATTTGTTTTGACTAGGAAAATAAAATTTTGTGTACTAAAGGTAATGGCATTACATGCCTTAGTACTTATTGTTCCCTTCAGCTTGTACATAATATGAAAATACTATTAGCAGACTATACAAGCTTTCACACTTTGTTTTGTTCATTATACTTGGTTTTGTTTAATTTATTTACTTTGTACTGTAGCTTCATAGACATGTTCACTTATTTTACTTTATTTATGTTTGATAGATTTCTATTTTATTTTACTTCATGTACATATTATAATAGTTGTTCTAATGATGTTTGTTTCTTAACTAATTCGTTTACATACTTATATTTCAGTTTTGAACATACTTATACTGCATTTGTTTTCATATTTTAAAGTTGTTATATTTATTTCCTTGCTTTGTACATTGCTTTACAATGTAAATAAATTTCTATAGTCCCTATGTTATTTGAAATTCGTCTAATTTTTATTTACTTCATAATTTATAATTCATCATATATAAATATTCTCATTTCTATTTCTATTTATTTTTAAAACCATTTATTTAAATTTTTATTTCAAATCCAATGTATACATATATATTCACATATATACAAATATTCAAATCCATATGACTTTATATATATTTTCTATCAGACATCGGGGTAACTCGCTGCCATTTATAATCAATTTTATAAATTTTTTATTCAAAATTTCATTTAATTATCAATTTAAATTAAATTAAAATCTAGGGTCGTTACAAACTTCCCTCCTTAAAAGAATTTCGTCCTCGAAATTTGCAGGCACGAAAACAACACAGAGATAGCTAGATAGAGAAATATCCTTTCAAATCAAGCTGGATATCAATTCTGCATTTGGCTCACCAAATCAGAATATCAACAATAGATACAAGAAATTATAATAAAATTTCAAATTTGGTTTTAAACAAAATCGTTTAATTGATTCAATTCAAATTATTCTTCATATTCTATTAATCAATTTAACTCAATTTAAAATTTCTAATTCATTTAAAATTTCCAATTTCAATTTTCAAATTCATATTCATTAAAGTTTTAATCAAAGAAATGATAAGAAGTCGTTGAAGATACGAAGTAAGAATTTCCTACAACGATTCGTAGAGCATCACCACACCAAAACTTCTTCTTGTAGCTGGTACGAAGCAATCAAAAGAATTTGGAAACGAATCAAAGAAAATTGATAGAGAAAGTTATTTCCACTGTTGTTACAGAGTATTGATCAATTATAGTCGTATTTCCCTGTCCTCTATCTCGTTCTCTTCTTGCTCTCATACTTACTATCTGTGGATAGTAAGAGAATTTACTGAGGCATTCAAACGGATATCTTAAGGATTACTCATTCTAGGATTTACTTCACCCTATCTTTAATGAGTTACCTAATGTGTTACACTCCTGAGCTAAAGTTTCAACTTAGCTCTGATACCAAATGTAACGAGACGAATTTTGCCCGCTCGAAAATCAACATCCATACTTCATATCGTATTCGAATGCCATAGATTCGACCGTTCAAATCCGATTCGCCGGAGCTTATAACAACATTAAGTAAATAACACAGCGGAATAAAAGAATAATACATTGATATACATCTTTGATACAATATCTGATACAACAGATGATCCAATAGATATCAATATACATCAGAGATATGATACAATAAAATAGCAGCGGAAAAGAAAATAGATGACAACATCTAGCAGCGGAACAATATAACTCTAAGATAGTCTTCAAAAGGGAACTCCAAGAACTGCAACTCCATCTCCAAGAATCAATCCAGCAATAGTTCGAACCCCCAATAACGATGCACCTAGCATAAGAAAGACTGGTGCGGTCCAAAGACTGAACTAACTCTAGATAATCTACTACATCTGCTTATCTGAAAAACCCAACTCTAGACTGCTCGTGTAGAAATATAATGAGCACCCAGAGT
The DNA here is from genome assembly GCA_030765085.1 of Allium cepa. Lineage (NCBI taxonomy): Eukaryota > Viridiplantae > Streptophyta > Magnoliopsida > Asparagales > Amaryllidaceae > Allium > Allium cepa. Next base: position 456,947,987 of record CM060942.1, read on the forward strand.
TTAGGAAAGAAACAATAAACTCCGGATCGGTCGTGGGACTGGTGTGAGCAACAAAAACAGTTTATCTTTTAAAACATTCAACAAAAGATTTTCAAAGTCAATTCGCAATGCTTTTTAAAAATGAGACTACCATAAGGCCTCCCGCACACACACACAATGCAAACGCAGAATCGGAGGAGATTTCTCCTTATGATAGTCAAAGATGCTTGATACGCATTAAAAGAAACATTTGATATTATTACTATTGCATAGTGTAGGAAAAATTCATTTCGAAAGTAGAATATAAATCTTAGCCAACATAGACATTTCGAACTATGCCTACTATAGCTACCATCCAAACAGTGGGGCGCCACCATAAGTGAATGATAGGTTCTACAACTAATACCGTACAAGTCTCGTATTGTTTCTTTGGATTTCCAACGAATGATCAGGCCAAGGAACTTCCCATTTCCACATGAGAATGCCTCTGGATGGACATCCCCGAGAACCAAACCGGATCTCTGCCAACACAAGGCCGGGTTACCCCTAACTGAGTAACAACTGACCGAATATGCCATCCCCCGGTCCTTTAGGACCTTTATCCGAGAGCTCTCTAATCAATTCACACAATCATAATAATAAAGTGTTTCAACATGAGTAAGTATCTGGGCTCCATACCATGATACCACCCTTTTCCAGAAGGAAATGCACATATCCTAAAGGGCGCTACCCCTCATAACCTTGCCGCATCTTTCCTGTTTTGACCATTCCCGAGGTGTGAGGCTCGACGAAGTCACGTCCACAAAAACATACTTTATACAAAAGCCATGCTTTGGGTCAACAAATGATCATAGAAATGATCACCAAGATAGACGATCAAATAAATGATCCTATCACAAATAATCAACACAATGATCATTTACAGCAACACTCAGCATGTCACATTACCAAAATTGGGAATATATCGCTGATAACCTTCAACTATATAACCTCTGAGCTCGTACGTCTCAGAGAAGGGTGTTAAGCTAAGAGAATAAATTCTCCGCCACCAACAGAAATATATTTGAAAGAAATCGGCTTTATATCTCAACTTGTAATGTTAGGCATACAATCCACACAAGTCTGTTCTGGGTTCGAACAGAACCGAAGGCACTTTCAACGAAGTCCTTGCAATCCGGATATTCACAATCCCGATCGGATTTCCCATCACTTAGGGAGTTTCTATACCGGCGCGACTCGGTGCAGAAACAATCGATAGGTCATCCTATCGCTTTCGCAAATACCCGGTCTTCATCACCGGTCTTCAAATGCTATCCATAACGTCGAATCACATATTCGGAATGGGTTATACGACACAAAGGTCCTTTCCCGGCTAAACCGAATAGTGAGCGAAAACATTTAAACATATGGATATGGGATTTCAATTAAGTCACAACTTAATAATTCAAAACTTTCTTTCCAATGGTTTAAATAAATTACCATTTTCAATCTTTAAACAAAAAGAATCATTTTCACAACCTTTAACGGTTTAAACAATTTTCACATTTTAATCTTTTAAACAAAAGATTCATTCACAGATTTTCCAAATCAATTTTCATTTCAATTTGATTAACTCGTTAAATCTTTAAATCAAAGATTTAACCTATAGCCTTCAAAACAATTTCATTTCAATTTGATTAACTCGTTAAATCTTTAAATCAAAGATTTAACTTATAGCCTTCAAAACAATTTCATTTCAATTTGATTTAAACAAATCATCAATTTAAATCTGTTAAAAATAAACAGATTTAATTCATAGCTTTCAAAAAGAATTCATTCATAACTTAGGAAAATCATTTCTCTATTCAATCTTGAAATTCCCCTAATTAACTGGAATCTCAGTTCTTATCTAAAAGTGTTTATCATTTGAAAACAACAGTTTTCATTTTGGAAATCTGATTCATTTATACGAGTTGAAATCCTTGGGTTAAATTCAAATTCCTAAATATAATACTTTAAAAAATGATTTAACTCATAATGACTAGTATAATATCATTAATCCCTAGTTTCAAATTACAGAATTCAATTTGAATATTGAATTCAAATTTAACTTAAAGTATTTAAATTCCAACACTTAATCCAGTTATTCAAAATAAATTTCCATCTTTGAAATTCCATTTCAAAAGCTTTTCACTTCTATTCCAATTCCATTTCCAAAACATTTGAATTTAAAAATTCAAATTTTAAACTATTTCAAAAATCTATGACTTAATCGATTTCCTCGTGAAATCCATAATTGTGTGTGTATGGTGTGGTCCAGGGTTTTAACACAATAGTGCAACATCATCAATCATCACAGGTTAAAACAGAGAAATATAGTTGATAAGCGATATAAACTATAACGCTCATCGTCCATTCACAGATTCACAGATAATATGCACATGCAAATAAATATACACAGCTCAATCTACAGAACAAAATATCACAAATCAGATAGGATAATCAATTCAAGGCATTTCATACAGTACAATCATTCATAAGCATTCAATAAACATTTATAAGCAGGATTAATTCATTATTAAATCCTGATTTATTCAATTTATTTCCAATTTAATTCAATTACTTATGAACTAATCATCCAATTCCTGATTTATTAATTTCAAATCATTTGATATATTTAGTTAATCAAACACTTTAATTAATTATATTATTTATAATTAATCATATTAATTAAATTGACCTTTAAACCAATTATATAATTAATTAACTTCTTAATTAATTATTTCAAGAAATTTACGATTTAATTACTTACCACTAAGCAATCATCTCATAATAACAAATCATTAATCACCAATTTATCTTTATCATTGATTTAATCAAAATATTCAATTTAATTACAATTAGTAATTAACCCCTTAATTGCTTTCATTAAGTAATTAACAATTTACAATTGATTATCTTAATCTATAAATCCAATTAATTATCCAAAATTAATCACATTAATTTAATTACTTAATAATCTCTAGTTAATTATCTTTATTAACTAATAACATTTCTTTAATTTCTTTCTTAAGAAATTATCTTAGATTAATTCATTATTAATCATTTCTAATTTTAAATTAATCTAATCATTTATTTATAAATTAAATAAATAAGTCATTCTTAATTATCTTACTAATTAAATCACTTAAATATCTTAATTTTTCTAAGATAATCCATTTACTTTATTAATGACTTCATTAAAGTGGATTTAAACATTACGTTTTCAAATTTAGATTCAATTTCCATTTTAAATTTAAGATTTTGATATTTAATTTTAACCAAATCTAAGTATCAATTTATAAACCTATATAAGAAAAGTCCTAACTAATTTACTTGAATTTTTATTTGAAATTTAAGTCTTAACATACATCTCTTTTTAACTTGCCAATTCAAGTGAAAACCAATTATTTAACTTTTCATTGGAAATTCTTTTTATAAAAGAACTTAAATCAAAATCTAATTCAAATATTTATTTTAGTTCATATCTAAACACTTGATTAAACTTGGCTTTGAAACTTTGATTTAAACTTCCATATTTTAGGTTGTTAAACAAATTTAAAATAAAAGAATAAACCAGGTTATTAAAACCTGCTACCCAGACATACCCGAGCCTCCCCCTAGTTTACTTCGAGTAAACACGAGTCTCCCCCCGGAGAAAACCACGATCTGCTTCGAGTCTCCCATCCAACCTAAAACAACAGAAGCCCCAAATCAACACACTGGCACAGTCCACCCCCTCCGTGCACCTGCACCGACGCCGGAGGCGACTTCGAACGCCGACGAACCTCGTGACACATCACTTATCACCGACGATTGTAGTTCCGGCCCTCAAAACACTCAAAACAACTTCACATCAAAATTGAGTAGTAATTCCCAAACCTGGAACTTTGAGACAAAACTCACCCAAACCCTGTCATCTCCTCAACCTCGCCACCTCTACCCCCGGAGGTCGTGAAATTTCGGCCTCACGATCGCCAACGTCCCCTCTTCCATTACCCAAAGGCGCGTAGCGCTCGGTCAATCAACAACAACGAACGACCCCAGATACTAGCACGCGTAAAAACTAGGTTTAGAATTTTAAAATGGTTGCCGCCTCCACCACCGTCACCGATGGCACCTCCGGTTATTTTTCCAGGCAACTCCATAGGCTCCTCTATCTCCACGAAAAAATCCGACCATCATCTCTTCTTCGATCGCCTGAACTTGCCCAAAAACCCTTTTTCGTTCATCACCAAACCGCCCTTAAACCCCACGCCTAAAAATCACTCAACCCATCTTAAAAATCATTATTTGATATAAGGGTTCAAGTTATATACTTGAATTAATGATTCGTGTAATTCGAAATTTCCAATATTTAAAGTTTGTACTGTAAAATCTTGATCTTCTATTCTATATACCTTTATACATTATGAAACCATTTTTAAATTATAGCCCATACTTAAACACATCGATTTTGTTTTGAAACTAAGGCCTGATATGGATTATAAAACTAGAAATTGAATTATCTTTTTCTTTGCTTGGTTGGGTTGTTCTCTGTAAACCTGATACTTAAATGTATCTATGGTTTCACAGTTTCCAGTGAAAAAAAAACAACAAAACTTGCTTTGATTAATTACTGAAAACATAATGCAAGTTTAAAACGAAACTTCAACTTGTTTAGACTATAATTCCAGAGGAGAATTAAGAGAAAGATATTAAATCTATCATGGTTTCAATTTTTATTTTATTTTTTAATTTTATAAAACCCAGGGACTAAGAAAAAGAATAGAAGAACAGGAAAATAAAATAACATTTCCAAGCAAAGAAAAACATAAGCACCACAACTCATTCACATGCAAAGCTTTTAGCATCATTCAGGCATTCACAAAATCAACAAATGGTTGAAGAGATCAAAGGTTTACTCATAGTATTGTTTCCAGAGTGAACAGAGCATTCTATTTGTAACAGGTTTGCAACTGAAATCTTGCTTCTTTGTTTTGAATTTTGTTTAAGTTTTGAGTGTCACTTGCTTTTGCTTTTTTTTTCTTTTCTCATTTTTGAAGAATGAAACTGTAATGATACTTTGATGTGTATATGAAGTTTGCAAGCTGTAGTTAGTACAACAGGTTCATTCATTTTTATTTTTATTAATAGGGTGGCTAAAAATACATTATGGCATGCTAAAGATTCAAGCATTAAATGTATCAGTACTTCGTTCCCATGCTTGCCTACACTTGCATGTATTTGTTTTGACTGGGAAAATAAAATTTTGTGTACTAAAGGTAATGGCATTACATGCCTTAGTACTTATTGTTCCCTTCAGCTTGTACATAATATGAAAATACTATTAGCAGACTATACAAGCTTTCACACTTTGTTTTGTTCATTATACTTGGTTTTTTTTAATTTATTTACTTTGTACTGTAGCTTCATAGACATGTTCACTTATTTTACTTTATTTATGTTTGATAGATTTCTATTTTATTTTACTTCATGTACATATTATAATAGTTGTTCTAATGATGTTTGTTTCTTAACTAATTCATTTACATACTTATATTTCAGTTTTGAACATACTTATATTGCATTTGTTTTCATATTTTAAAGTTGGTATATTTATTTGCTTGCTTTGTACATTGCTTTACAATGTAAATAAATTTCTATAGTCCCTATGTTATTTGAAATTCGTCTAATTTTTATTTACTTCATAATTTATAATTCATCATATATAAATATTCTCATTTCTATTTCTATTTATTTTTAAAACCATTTATTTAAATTTTTATTTCAAATCCAATGTATACATATATATTCACATATATACAAATATTCAAATCCATATGACTTTATATATATTTTCTATCAGACATCGGGGTAACTCGCTGCCATTTATAATCAATTTTATAAATTTTTTATTCAAAATTTCATTTAATTATCAATTTAAATTAAATTAAAATCTAGGGTCGTTGCAATACGCAATGGACACTACATAGTAAAGATATACGCCTTTCCATCTAGCTTTAACTCCCGATCTCCACAGCAACTCTTTCCCGACTTTGTTCCCGACTAACTGATAACCTGACTCTAGGCTATCCGTGTGGAAAATTATGGGCACCCAAAGTTTAGAAAGGGAATGATAAAATCCACGTCAGTCATGGGACTGGTGTGAGATCTTAAAAACAGTTGTTCTTTTAGAAAAGAAAAATAAAGGAATTTAAAAGAAATCCACAATGCTTTTTGGAATATAAAACTACCATAAGGCCTCCCGGTACACATACAATGCAATCGCACACTTGGGGGAGATTTTTCCTTATGATAGTCAAACATGCTTAATACGCAAAATCTTTTTAATATTATCATTCGTGCATAGTGCATAAAACATTTGCAAGTATAATATTAATCTTAGCCAGCATACGTACCATTATAGTATGCCTACTATAGCTACCATATTAGATGGCAGGTTATACAACTAAAATCGTACAAGGCGCGTATTGGTAATTGGATTTCCAACAAATGGTCAGTCTAAGGAACTTCCTGGGCCACATGGGTAGGCCTCTGGAAGGACGCCCCGAGAACCTAACCGAATCTCTACCAACACAAGGTCGGGTTACCTCTACAAAAATAGGTAACTACCACACGAATATGCCATCCCCCGGTCGAAAACATATTATATCCGAGGATCCTCAACAATAACAATCACAAAGTAATATATAAATATATATATATATATATATATATATATATATATATATATATATTTGCGATATCCGCATAAGTTAAATATCTGGGCTCCATACCATGATACCACTTCTATCCAGAAGGAAATGCACATACCCTAAGGGGCGCTACCCCCTATAACATTGCTGCATCCTTCCTATTTCGACCATTCCGAGGTGTAAGGTCCGATGAAGTCTCTTCCTCAAAGCTACGCTTTTCACAAAATCCATGCTTCGATCAACAAATGATCAGCAGCACTTCGTATGCCACATTACCAAATTGGGAATGTATCACTAGTAACCATCAACTACATAACCTATGAGCTCGTGCATCTCAGAGAAGTGTTTTAAGCTAAGAAAATAAATTCTCCGCCACCAACAAAAATGTTTATGATAGAAACCAGCTTTATATCTCAAAGTGTTACTTCAGACACACATCCATATAAGTCCATTCCGGGATCGAACAGAACCGAAGGCACTTCCAAAGAAGCCCTTGCAAATTCGGATATTCACTAATCACGTCCGGAATCCCCATCACAAAGGGTGATAAAATCTCTATACTAGAGCAACCCGCTGCAGAGACATTCGACAAGTAATCCTTTCTCTTTCGAAAATACCCGAGCTTCAACACCATCTTCAAATGCAATCCCATTTCGTCGAATCATTATTCGGAATGGGTTTTATGACACAAGGTCCTCTCCGGCTAATCCGAATAACGAGCGCTTATTTTAAAAAATAAGTGTTCATTTGGTTTCAAACAAATCACAACAAATTCCATTTTGATCTTTTAAATAGAAGATCCATCACTATCACAAAGGTTCGATGTGGGTTTCGAATATCCATTTGGAATTCGACCCTCGGTCGCAACGAAATTCAAATTCCATTTAAAGGCCAATATTGATAGTCGGTTATTTAACTACCAATCATCATTTACAACAGTCACTGGATTTCAAATAATTTTTCCCCAATTATTATTACTTTCAAAATATCTTTGCAAATTAAAATTTCACTTTTCAACACTTTGAAAACAACATCAATCTTTCACACTTCAATCCTTTGAAAATAAATTTCAGATCAATCTTTTCCTTACGCGGAAAACATTTCCAAATATTTATTTATTTCCACTGAAAATCTGCCGATTTCAAATATTTTAAAATAATATAAGTACTTATTCAAAATATACTTGGAAATATTTAAAAAAAACTATTTGAGAATATTTGCTTAAATATTAGTTATGAAAAATATTATACTAATATCTCATATAAAATTAAAGTCCAAAACTAATTTTAAAATAAATTAGTAGATAGAGTATAAATATTAAATAACTATTTCTAAATCAAATATCAATTTAAATCTTTAAAATAATCCCTTATATAGTTAATTAAATAAAATTTTATTTTACAACAATGTCCAAAACTAATTTCTCCAACAATATTATTTTAAAACCAAACCTAGAACATTAATTTTATTTCAAATGCTATTTTTTTTAAAAAAAATTCGGCTTTCCAGGGAAAATACACTTTTTCCATTACAAAGTGGTCCATTCCAATAAATTAATAAATCTTCTTGATTTATTTTAATTTACATTCCAATTTGTAAATTTCTTTCCACACTATAAAAATAAACCAATATTTATTTTTAAACAATTTCCCTTTTCTTTACAAATTCCCGTTGTGAATTTACATTTCCAAATATCAATTGATATACAAATTTTAAATCGATTCCCAAATATCATCTTCAAACCCAATCAAATCCTAAATTGATTTCCAGTTTATTTCAAACACAAAATAAAATTCCAATTTGATTTCGCAAATTAATTTTCCAATATTGTTAACCCCGTTAAGACAACGAATTATGACTTGAGGCCACCATGATCTAACAGTTAAAAGCACTCTGCGACGTAACAAGTTAAGGACTCAAGTTATGGACGATCTACGACTTATGAATGGTACGACTTAACGGTTTAACGTGTTAATGAAATGGCCGACTCAACGACTCGAAGGAAACAGCAACTCAATGGATCAAGGAGGGTACACGACTTAGGGTCTGGACGAGTTAACGAGTTAAGGTCCAGACCACTTAAGAATTGAAACGGACAAAGAAGTCTACGACTTAAGGAAATCTACGACTTAAGAGATGGCCTGACTCAAGAGGGAAACAAGTTAACGACCTAAAGCTATCTATGACTTACGACCTAGCATGAGTCGTAAACGACTTAGGCAAACAAAGCGACTCACATCTCAGAGAAATCCACGACTTAAAGCCTCTGCGACTTAAGATATGTCATGTCTCAGGGAAAGCTTACGAGTAAAGGAGCTAACGACCTAACAGGATTAAGACCTAAGAGACTTAGGGAATGTCATGACTTAAGAAAGTCCATGAATTAAAGACGTTACGACCTAAGACTTAGAACAAGTTCAATACCATGCCGTAATAAGATGACTCGTCGACGACTTACGACCTAGTTTAAGTCGTGCGCGACCTAAAACCGCAGAGCCAAGATTTTAGTGCTGCCTCACTTTAAACCGTGACCTCTTAACTCGCGAACGAGTTAGGACTTGTATCCAGATGAACGAAGAAAAGCTCAGAACCACTTCACTTACTCCACTGCCTGCTGACTCTTGAACCTTGAGTCGAGCGCGACTTGCGACTCTCCATGAGTCGTGCACGACTTATGACTTGAGAGAAAAACTGCTTCCCAGAATCACACCTATAAATACACGACCACCTCCAACGTTCAAAGGACTTTTGGCTGATTCTCTCCAAGCACCGATACTCTACTACATTCCAAACCGAGTCGACACTCAAAGCTTTCAAGACACGAAGAACGCCATGAACTACTTCAAGAAGGAATCTCATACATCTGACATGGATTTGAAGACCTTCACTTACATTGAAGTTTAAGCTAAACGTTCAAAGTGTTTAGTAATTCAAAGTGTATTGTACTTGGGAAGAATTGTATCGACTTGTAACGAAATCATCAATAAAGATATTCAGAGTGGACGTAGGCAAACTATTGAGCCGAACACTATCAAACCACTGTTATTTACTGCTTTTTCTGTGGTTTTCTGCTTATACTCTGTTCCCGAATCATCGGGTGGTGCTTTCAAAACTACACTTTACACACCGGGGTGTTAGCGTTCAAATTTTAGCTTTAACATTTTTGGTGCTTTCACTGAGAACTGAACTCAGGCGAATTATCATCATTGCTCCACGAAAGTTTGTTGAAGTAATCTCTCTGAAGACTAGAAGTTTATCTGAAATCATGGCTCCGAGGAGAAGGAGTAGATCTGTTAGATCTGGAAATGTTCAAGAGGGAACCTCCACTTCCCCAGTACCTAATCAAGCCACTCCACCTGTTGGGGTTACAAAAGCGGAGTTGGATACTGTAATCTTAGGGCTGAACCAGCAGATAAATGCCCAAAATGCACAATTGGAGGCTCAGAATGTCCAAAATGCCCTAATTTTGAATAAGTTGAACGATTTGCTTGGGGTAAACTGTCAACCATCGGGGATTGAAAGGAACTTTGCCGGCAACATTCATGATGCTGAAGAAAGAAACATTCCTGAGAGGGCTGCCAGCCCCTTTGAGCAGACATTTCCTGAAGTTGGTGGATCTAAAACTCGAAATGATGAGGGGTATCTTTCTGAAATGGTTCGACAAATCATGAAAGAGAGCATGCAAAGGAATGAAGACGAGAAGGAATGGGGTTTCGCTCCAAGTAAAACCCCGTTTACCGAAAGGATCTTAAAAGCTGAGTCCCCAAGGAAGTTCGTCCCTCCAACTATTCCAGCTTACAAGGGAACAAGTGATCCGAACGAATTCTTGTATAAGTATGATTGGCACATGACATGTGCCAGAGCTTCTGATGAAATAAAGTGTCGATATTTTCCTATATATTTGGAAGGTGTAGCTCTGCTTTGGTTCACCAAGCTACCAATTCGGTCTATAGATCAGTTTTCTGACCTAACCCGGAAATTCAAGGAGCAGTTCAGACTATATGCTTCAAAAGCCAAAGATATCATGTCGTTGTCAAGTTTAGAACAGAATCCAGGAGAAACTATCAGATCTTTCTTGAATCGCTTTAATATAGCGCTGGCCGAGGTAGACAATGCAGAACCACGGATGATCTTGACCTATCTGATGAGGGCCATCGACAAGTCGAGCGAATTTGGAAAATGGCTTAATATGAAGGAACCAAATTTCCTTGAAAAATTCTACAAGAAAGCAGATGAGTTCATACGCCTGGAAAGCCGTCCTGTACCGGTAAAGGCAGTATTGGGAAAAGCTGAAGATAACGTTGCTGCTCCACGCAAGAATGAATCTGTAGGACAGAAAAGGAAAATAACGATGGGAAGAAACAGAAAAATTTGAAGAAGCCTCGTTCCTTCAAGCCATCGGAATATACTTCTTTATCAGATACGCCGAAGCGTATTTACCTTGCCACTAAAGATTCTGTTGATTATCCTAAACCTCCCGTTCTGAGAACCGGGAAAAAAGCTGTACAAAGCGGGAAGTTTTGCCGCTTCCATAATCAACCCGGTCATGATACCGATGAATGCCGCCAATTGAAAAATTTGATTGAAGAGTTGATAAGGGAAAACAAGCTGCAGCAATTTGTGGAAAAGAATAGCAGCAATCCTGCTTTGTCTAGTCAGGGGCAACGAGCTCATGTTCATCAACCCAGGACAAGTGAGAAGGCTGCAGGGCATGAATCCGGAAGGCCTGTTATTAATGTCATTACGGGAGGACCTCACCCAGCAGGCAGGAGCTGGGGTGAGATGGAAAGGTACACCTGGGCTTTGAAATATGCACCGGCCGAATAAGATGTCTTTGTTTTGGAAGATGCTACGCCCCTGAAACAACAAAGAACTTTCAATGATGATATTGTGTTCAGAGCCAGGGATTCCACAGGTATTGAAGCTCCTACCTTGGATCCCTTAGTCATCTCGGCTGGTATCGGGCCAGCTATTGTCAGAAGAGTTTTCATTGATTGTGGCGCATCCTGTAATATCCTCTTCAAGAAAACATTCGACCAAATGAAGATCCCTATGGCTGATGTGCAAGCCTCGTCACAAAAAATCGCTGGCTTTACTGGGGAGCCAAAGCAGCCAATAGGAACCATTGATTTGCTTGTAGAACTCGGAGAGGGAGAAAGAAAAGTAGTCTGCAAGCAAACTTTTGTGATTGTTGACGAATTTTCCGCTTATAATGCTTTCCTTGGCCGTCCAACTCTTGCAGCGTTCAAAGCTGTTTTGGCCCCATGGTGCCTCACCATTAAATTCCCCACAGACAATGGAGTAGGAGTTATAAAAGGGGATCAAAATGCCGGGCGGGAGTGTTATCTGACAGAGCTGCGAGAAGCAAGGAAAAGAGAAATGGGAAAGGATGCGGCAACCCCAGTCCGCATCAAAGAACCAGCCTTGTAGCAATTACAGGGCGGACCCTGCACTGGCGAGCACAGCGGAGCACGAAAATAGATGGATCCTAGGAAAGCCAGTGCAGGGGAGAATAGAGTGGTACCAATGGAAACGACAGTACCAGTACCTGTTGACCCGAAGGACCCAAACAAGGTGTTGAATGTGGGTTCACAACTTAATGCGTCAATTCAGAATATCTTAATATCTTTTTTAAAAGCAAATTTGGATGTTTTTGCTTGGACTCATGCCGATATGTGCGGAATATCCCCATAAGTAGCAGTACACGCTCTGAATATTGATCCAAAATTTACACCTGTGAAACAGAAAAGGAGAACTCAAGGTCCAGAAAGGTCAGCAGCGTTAAAAGAAGAAGTTGATCGGCTCATGGAGAATAACTTCATCAATGAATCTACCTATCCGAATTAGGTTTCAAATCCAGTGCTGGTTAAGAAAGCCAACGGAAAATGGAGAGTGTGCATCGATTTTTCAGATCTAAACAAGGCCTGCCCCAAAGACTGCTTCCCATTACCCAGGATCGATCAACTGGTAGATGGAACAGCGGGACATGAATTGTTATCTTTTATGGATGCCTACTCCGGATATAACCAGATCATGATGCATGAGCCAGATCAGGAGGACACGAGCTTTATCACCGATGTTGGTCTTTACTGCTACAGAGTTATGCCCTTCGGGTTGAAGAATGCGGGGCCAACCTACCAAAGACTTGTTAATTCTATGTTCAAACCACAATTGGGCAAGACTATGGAAGTCTACGTCGATGACATGTTAGTAAAGTCTGAGAAAGCAGTGGATCACATAGAATACTAAGCAGACATGTTCGCAGTCCTCCGAAAATACGGAATGAAGCTTAACCCTTTAAAATGTTCATTTGGAGTGGAGTCCAGAAAGTTCTTTGGTTTCATCGTGAGCGCTAGGGGCATTGAGGCTAGTCCAGCTCAAATTACCGCCTTAAAAGAAGTCAAAGCTCCTAGAACGAAGAAGGAATTGCAAAGTCTCAACGGAAAAGTCGCCGCCTTTAGTCGGTTCATTTCCAAAGCCACTGATAAGTGCATCCCATCTTTGACGCCTTAAAGAAAGGAAAGAAAAACTTTGACTGGACTCCCGAATGCCAAAAAGCCTTTGATGAATTGATTCGCCATATGGAAACGCCTCCAATACTTTCTAGGCCCGGTGATGGTGAGGATCTTCTTATATACTTGGCAGTATCGTCTCATGCTTTAAGTGCAGCGCTGATACGAGAAGACAAGAGGATTTAACATCCGGTTTACTATATCAGCAAAAGACTCACTGGGGCAGAGATGAATTACTCCAAGTTGGAAAAACTCGCCTATTGCCTACTGATTGCATCGAGGAAGTTGAGGCCATATTTCCAAGCTCATCCTATCAGAGTCCTCACTAATCAACCTTTAAAGCAAGTCCTGTTTCGCCCTGAGACTTCAGGTCGTCTTCTAAAGTGGAACATTGAACTCAGTCAATATGACATCACTTATCATCCTCGAAAAGCAATCAACGGACAAGCTTTAGCGGATTTCATCGCAGAATTCACAGATAAGGGTAACAACGAGGAGGAAACGATCGATGATTCCCCAATCCAATGGAAGTTATATGTTGATGGCGTGAGAAATGACTACTGTTCTGGAGCCGGAGTTGTACTTGAGACCCCTGAAGGTCGGTCATTATGCTATGCACTAAGATTGGAATTTACTTCAACGAAGAATGAAGCAGAATACGAAGCTCTTATCGCTGGCTTGAGAATTGCTAAAGAACTAAACATCCGAGCATTACAGATCTTCAGTGATTCTCAACTTATTGTATGCCAAGTCAAGAAGGAATTCCAAGAAAAAGGGGGAAATCTGCCTGCCTACTTGTTAAAGACTTGGGAACTCCTGTTTGACTTCGATCATTACACGATAAGCCATATTCCTCGAGAAGAAAACACGAAAGCAGATTCTCTCGCAAAGTACTCTAGCACATGCGAAGCTCAATTTCTGGGGTTGACTCCGGTGGAAGTCCTGTCGGCTCCAAGCATTGATGAGATGGATATTAATTGCATCATGAGCGTGTCTCAAGAGAAAGAATCATGGATGACTCCGATAACAGAATATCTGCTCAATGGCTCTTTACCGAAAAATTCAAAAGAACGACAGAAGCTACTGAGGAAAGCCTCTCGCTATATAGTCCAGGATGGCCAGTTATACAGACGGGGATTCTCAATCCCGTTACTTCGATGTGTATCCAGGGAAGAGTCCAAAACAATCCTAGCTGAGGTGCATGGGGGAGGATGTGGTGATCATTTAGGTGGTCAAACTTTAGAAAAGAAGATTCTCCGATACGGATATTTTTGGCCAGAAATTAATCGAGATGCGGCAGACTATTCCCGAAAATGTGACAGATGCCAAAGATTCGCCAAAATTCCTAGAGCACCTTCTACTGAACTCACATAGATGGTCAGTCCATGGCCGTTTGCAATATGGGGGATAGACCTTGTAGGACCGTTACCAACTGCCAAGTCTGGGATCAAATATGCCATTGTTTTTGTAGATTATTTTACTAAATGGGCAGAAGCTGAACCACTGGCTACTATCACCTCTAAAAAGATGATAAGTTTTGTGACTAAAAGTATCAGTTGCAGGTATGGTGTGCCTCAAAAGATAATTACAGACAATGGTACTCAGTTCGAAATTGAAGAATTTCATGATTTTTGCAAAACGATTCAAAATCCGAAAAAGCTTCTCAGCAGTAGCTCATCCACAGGCAAACGGGCAGGTGGATGCAGTAAATAAAATTATCAAGTCAACCATCAAGAAGCAACACGAAAGAGCAAAAGGTGGTTGGGTCGATAAGCTACCACTAGCACTATGGGCATACAGAACTACCCACAAAACTGCGACTGGGCATACTCCGTTTTCATTGGCATACGGGTCAGAAGCAATGATTCCGGTAGAAACAGAGGTCCCTTCACATAGAAGAATTCATTTCAATCAAGCGGAGAATGAAAAACTACAGCTTGAGGCACTAGATCTCCTTGATGAAAAAAGAGAAGAGGCTGAGCTCAGAATCGCAGCCCATCAGCAAAGGATAGCCAGACATTTCAATTCCAAAGTTCACCAACGCAGCTTTGAGATTGGAGATCTAGTCCTGAAGAGAATTATGACGGCGACAGGTGTGTTTGGGCCAAATTGGGAAGGACCATATGTCATAGGTCAGAAGCTTCTTGACGGCACATTCAAACTCACTACTGTCGAAGGAGATCAAATTCCAAGAGCTTGGAACAGCAATCACTTGCGTCCATACTTTACTTGAAAGCTTTGTTGAAATATTGTAAAGAAAAAAAAAATTATGAATGTATGATTCTTGTAATTGAAAGCAATTGTAAAACCGATGCAAGTGAATAATGAAAGACTATAAAGTGGATGTAGGCGCGAATTCTTGGCCGAACCACTATAAATCTTGTGTTCCTTATTATTATTACATGTTTGCTTTACTTTCGATATGAAAAGTACATTAAATGTATTGCTGAAATGTCGATTTAAATTTTTGCAGGCAACGAAAATAAAACTTGCACATTACAAGACCAAGTGATTCTTGTTATCATTCAACAAACGAATTCCAAGTCACAAAAGCCCCGAATTTAAAATCCTAGATAAGAAGTGATTCAATTGAACGGCCAATGATTTCGCCGAAAACGGGCCCTAGCTAATAAATTGAGAAGTTTGAACAAACAAACATCCAATTAAGAAGCTTATGCCCGTTCTCGCGAACTGGCCTAGCAATGAAGTACACTTCTTTGGATTAAACAAACTACTTGTAAGAGAAGGGAGTGCGAGCTTGAAAAGAAAAATAGAGGATCGCTGAAAAGGCATAAGCAAGTGGACAAGGAACAACTAAAGCCCTCCTCGGAGGCACAAGTCCTATTCGGAGGCACAACTATTCGGAGGATAAAGACCTCTAACGAGGCATATGCCGCAAAAAAGAAAGTTCTCTACTCAACAAAAAAGGTTGGAGCAGTCATGACCCTCCAACCATGAGAGAGTAACTTCCAGGCAATCTTCGGAGGCACATTTCACCAGGAGTTGAAGTGCAACAGCCGCTTTTCGGAGTTTCACTTCACCAGAGTTGAAATGTAAAACAAAATAGAAGCCCTCTTCGGAGGCCCATTTCACCAGGAGTTGAAGTGCAATAGCCGCTCTTCGGAGTTTCACTTCACCAGAGTTGAAATGTAAAACAAAATAAAAGCCCTCTTCGGAGGCCCATCTCACCAGGAGTTGAAGTGTGACAGCCGCTTTTCGGAGTTTCACTTCACCAGAGTTGAAATGCAAAACAAAATAAAGCCCTCTTCGGAGGCCAATTTCACCAAGAGTTGAAGTGCAACAGCCGCTCTTTGGAGTTTCACTTCACCAGAGTTGAAATGCAAAAAAAAAAACAAAAAAAAAAGAGACCTCTTCCCAGAGGCAGAAATGAAAAGACCTCCTCCCGGAGGCACAATCAAGCAGAAAGACCTCTTCGGAGGCACACGTTTCACCAAGATTGAAACAAAACTTCCAGGTGTTGAAACGTGAAAAAGTCTTCCTCAAGAGGTGCAACTTTTCAAAGAATAACTTTCAAAGGAAGAATGAATTACTTATTCTAGAAAATTCTCTTCCTCAAAAAGAAGTTGAAGTACCTTTCAAATACCCGCTTTACCACATAGAAGATTTCATTCAGTAAAATGTGTATATGCACAAAATAAAAAGTGATATCTTCGAAGGATGAAGCGTAGAAACTTATTTTTACTCTGTTTTTTAACAAAATAATATTCCTCCAAATGTGGAATAATTATTCTCTAAAAAATAAAAGTTCAAGTTCCTCATAAAATAAAATATTACAATGAGCGTATGGTATAGGGGCAACATGGTATAGCTACATCGGTAAAATTGCGCTTGAAAAATATATACCACAAGCTCACTGCAATATCGTACAAAGAAACTTGTACAAAAATGAATAATAAATGCATTCTCAAATACAGACAGAAGTTTGTACAAAGAAAAAGAATCATTTTATTCAACACTATTAGAATTTTATACAGGTACAGGTTCCAAAGTAAAAAGCAAAAGAAAAGCGGGGGGCCGGTACCCGCCCAATTTCCGATCAGTACATGCAAAAAAGGCAAAAAGCGATATGAAAGCCACAGAACCAAAGCCATCATTTCTTCTTCCGCCCACCTTTTGAGCCCGCACCTGGCCAAATAACCAACTTTTTAGGCCGGCTTGTAAGGGTAGGGGATGAAGGAGAAAGGGGCTCAGTCGGACTTTCTTCCGTCTCTTCTTCGCCAGTTAAAGATCCCTTCTTCTTCTTCTTCTTGGAAACTCCCTGCTTTCCTCTCTTCTAGGAGGAAGACCCACTCCCTGGAGAAAAAAGTTCAGCTAATGGTTCATCATCGGAACCAGTTGCTTCTGGAGTCTTCTCACTCCCTTCAGTTTCTTCTCCTTTGTGTTCTTGTGAAGCAATGGGATCATCCAAGTCTTGAAGAGCTTCTATTTGTTCCTCTTGTGATACCGGTTGCGAGGCGGAAGGAGGAGTCACCTGAATAGATGGAGGGGAATAATTGGAGGTGGGAAAGCTTGAACAATGCCCGACGTTTTCTCTACAGAAGGAAAAAAGTTCAAGTTGGTAAAAAGAGGAGATAAAGGTTCGCTGAGATTCAAGAAGTAGTCAAAAAGCCCATCAAGCTCGTAAGAAACAGATGAGCAGTCTACTTGGGCAAGATTGTCAGTAAGGTTACCTGCAGAAGTCGGTTCCCTGACGTCAACTTCGTGAGCCTGTGCCTCGGCACTCTCGCCGCCTTCATCTCCACCTTGTATGCTTGTGATCTCGGTGGTATCTTTAGTAGGAGATGGGGAATGAGAACAAGAACCGATAATGTCAATTTCGGCTGAAGGAGAAGGTTGAATTGGAGCAGTTGAGATGATTTTTCCTGAATATTCTCCTGCCGCTGTTTCGGCCCTTAATTTTGCAAGCTGTTCTCTCCCCTTGGCGAGAGCGGCACGAGCATCATCATCAAGATAATGCTCCTCCAGAGCTGACTCAGCATAGCCAGCGCCGCTACCACCAAGCATATCGAGTGCGGCCTCCCAAACTTCAGCCAGAGTAATTTCATACTTGGGGCCTAGAAAGGCGAGGCTACCGCGCCCCAAGATGCTATGCAGGTAGAAATCAAATAACGTCGAGCTGATGTTGGTCCTCGTTGCCTCGTGAGATTCTTCAGCTGCAATTTTGCCGGCAACGGCCTCATCACGCTCCATTTCAGCTTTAGAAAGTTGAAACTTAAGCATTTGAATCTCCGCCTCTTGGGTGCTGTTTTTCTTCCGAAGCTCTTCAATATCAGCAACATAGCCCTCACTAATTCTATTTTGCACTTCAAGCCTGTCTTCGGCATCTCTTTGGCTGGCATGAGCGTCTCTCACTTGTTTTAGGTGCACTTCTTCTTTTTGAGAATAAGAAGTAGAGGAAGCAGCAAGCTCTTGTTTCAGTTCCGCAACTTTTGCTTCAAGCTCTTCGTTGTAAGAAGCAATGCTCCTCATTTCAGTGTCATGTTGCTCAAGAACCTTTTGCCATTCGGCTTTATCATTTTCCATAGTGAGCATGGCCTCTATGTTTGCACGATTAACCCTTTGGAGCTCGTCAACAAGTTTTTGCCAGTTCGACATCCTCTTAATATCAAGCTTGACGGCATCGAGGTTTCGTACCATAGCAGACTTGTCAATGGGGACCAAGTCAAGGTCAAACCTTACTCCCTTCAGACACCACTGTGGAAACCGACTTTGCAAAGTGGCCGGACCCGGTCCGACTTGGAATTTGGGCCTGCTAATTATTGTTTGGATGTCTGTCTTCCCGAGAGCAGGAGAGCCGGAAGGAATGTCAAGCAAGGCAGGGGCAGTAACCTTTTCAGGAGTTGTAGAGGTGTGCTTCTCACCATGTCGGGCTCGCTTGCTCGAATCTTCAACCATATGACTTTTTCCTCTGTCATCATGGGTTTTTCTTTTATGGGGATCGTCGCCTCTCTGCGAAAAATCGTGGCGCTCCTCCCTCTCTCTTCTTTCGTAACGCTCCTATTGAGCCCTCTTCTCTTGAGCCTTTCGAGCGGCTCTTTCTTCATCAGATTCTCTGTAAGAGGGGAGGTAACGCCTGTAATCATATTGGCTACGCCTCCCGTAGCGCTGGAAATCATCATAGTAGGATCCGCTGCGCCCCATCGGAGGATCTGAAATAAAAAAGAGCTAAATTTTAGAATTCTTTAAAGTACAAAAAGCCAGGAGCATAAAAGTACTGAAAAATTCTAAGTGTGTGTGATGTGCAAACTACGCGCATCAAACTACGAACCACTCTTTAATTGAGGAGTGGTTGTGGGTGTAATAGCTAGCGTCAACTCTTGAGTTGACGAAGTCTGTTGCAGGATAGAAGTCGCTTCAACTACTGAAGAAGAAGCCCCGGTAGTGATAGGGTCATCTTTGAAGATCTCTTGCGAGGTCGCAAAGAGGTCGCTCAGCCCTTCGAAAGTATCGTCCCTGCTCTGCTTGACAAGGCTAGTTTTCTCGGCTTCTTCGTCAGATTTCTGTGAACGTCGGGGAGATCCCTGAGGCTCTTCTTCCTCAATAACCGGGGCAAGTTCATCAGATGGCCCCGCAACGTCAACAGAAGTGGAGCACTTCACTAGCGAAGTCTCGGGAGCAGGTCCTTTTGGTATGGATGTGTCTGTAGAAACTGGGGCATCCAACGCTCTAGCCGGGGAGTCTGGAATTTCATGAGGATGCGTAGAACGAGAAGTATGCAAAAGTCCGTACTGATGCAAAAACTCGTCTTTCAATAGAAATTGAATGTCTCTCTCCTCATCTGGCACGGACTTGAGCCTTTCGAAAGTTGGCTTATGACTGGGATCCCTAGAAGGATGGGGGAGCGCTGAAAATAAAAGAAGAGAAGCGGAGTTAACACTTAACAATTCAGTCCCACAAAAGTCGGGTAACAAACATAGTAATAATGGTTAATCTTACTTCCTTCCCTCCATACAGCGTAAAACCCCGGGGGACAGCGGACATAGAAAAATTGAGTCAAAAACCCATGAGCGCTGTTAGGAAGACCGATGATCAATTTATGATTTCGAGCACTTCTCATGACAGTAATAGAGGGGTGATCTTTAGTCCTGGTGAAAGAGCATAGGAAGCAAATCTCGTCAAAGCTTGGGAATCGATCAAGCGTCCTCCTAAACAGTACACACAACCCCATTAAAATGGCATAACCATTGGGGTGTAATTGGGATGGGGCGATGGCCAATTGACGAAGAAGTTGTTGGAAAAAGTCATTGAAAGGAGGAACGCCCCCACTCAGGCACATTTGTCGATTGACCGTTACAAAGCAAGGGGGCGCTATGTCGGCATTGTTACTTCTCTCGGGAAGAATGGCATCTGATTCAGCAATGCCAAACTGAGCGCACAATTGGCGAAAAACTCTGTACGATAAAGTAGAAGAGGCTCTTTCGAGAGGATTGACCAGTGGAGCCGGAATAACAGTTGCCTCTCCAGTCTGAACCGTTGTATCTTCTTCCTGAGAAGTCATTCTACACAAGCAACTAGATATTCAAATGTGAAGATGCACGTTTCCTAAAAGTGTGAAGTGTCGTGCAAAACTAATAAAAATGGCAAGTAAATATAACTGAAATTAAACTAGTCGATGATTGATCGATTACAAAATTTCAGAACTTGTTAATATAAAGTTCAAGCATAATATTAGTGCAGGCTGGTCAGTTTCAATTGACTATTTCAGTGTTGCTTTAACATTTTACTTGAAATTGACGAAAGCACTTCGTTCACACAATTTATTTGAGTTAATTATCTGTTATTAACTAATCTGTCATTTGACGTGGGCAGTCGATGGCAGTATATTTGTCCCATTTTTCTGCAAGTGTTGTGTTTAACAGGTTGATAGCGTTAAAGTTAGAATAATCTGTAAAGAAACGCAACAAAGTTCAAGCAGTATATTCTGGCAATTCAAATTGGAAGTACAATCAAGTTTCGACGACATCTTGAAGTTTTCAAATTTTTGTGCAAGCCATTTAGTCACAGTCCAAAAATCCTCTAAGCCCTAAGTCGTTCACAACCTAACAGAGGGATGAAATTGGCTTAGGCTAAAGGAAATAATTCGGCCGTAAAAGATTATCTAAGTGCTGAGTCGTCCACGATCTAAAGGTTGAGTCGCCCACGACTTACAAGACTTCCTACAAGTTAAGTCGTTGGCTCATTGAATCGTTGGACCTATAAGCCGCAAGACGTGTTGAGAAGAAAAGGCTTTGGTTTAAAATGGAGTGGGTCTCTCGAGGTTTTAACTCGGCTACGACTCAGGATTAAATTGTTCACAACCCTAAGGCCAAGTCATGAAAATCTCAAATCAAGACAAAGCAATGGAGTACAAATAAAGCTAAGTCTTAAGTCGTCCAGAAACAAACACAACCTGAAGGGTTAAGTCGTGCGTAATTAAAGTCATAAGGGATCTTAAGTCAGTTACTTCGAGAATTGTGCAAATTAGCAGAGTTGTGAAAATCTCACAACATCTCACCTAACCCGTTAACCCTTTAACACTTAACCTGTAAGCCCGATAATCTCTCAATCGACAACAACCCCAGTTCTGCCACACCACCAAATCGTCGCAAATCACGAGTCGTCTTAAGACAAATCAAACAAACTTCGAGTTCTTCGACGACCAATGCAACAATACTCGCACAGTTAAAGGGGGGAATCAGAGACGGAAGACGGGGCTCAAAGATTGACAATGATAATCGGCGATTGGAAAATGGGGAAAATTGCTCACGTGATATGAAACTGGAGATGGTTGGAAGTAAATCAAGTCAGGATCGTTGTAGGAAGCTCGGAGAGACGCTGATGGCGAACACGACAGGAAGCTTGAAGAGATGTTAATGGCGGATACGACTTAGGAGATTGATAGTGAGTAGAAAGAAATAAGAGAAACGGCTCAAGCCTTTTATACACCAAGACAGCGGAACTTGAAACGGCACAAGCGAGTTAAGGAAAGTCGAAGCACACGACCTACGACTTAGGCGTGTGCTTCGAGGGGCAAATGTTAACCCCGTTAAGACAACGACTTATGACTTGAGGCCACCATGATCTAACAGTTAAAAGCACTCTGCGACTTAACAAGTTAAGGACTCAAGTTATGGACGGTCTACGACTTATGAATGGTACGACTTAACGGTTTAACGTGTTAAAGAAATGGCCGACTCAACGACTCGAAGGAAACAGCAACTCAATGAATCAAGAAGGGTACACGACTTAGGGTCTGGAGGAGTTAACGAGTTAAGGTCCAGACCACTTAAGAATTGAAACGGACCAAGAAGTCTACGACTTAAGGAAATCTACGACTTAAGAGATGGCCTGACTCAAGAGGGAAATAAGTTAATGACCTAAAGCTGTCTATGACTTACGACCTAGCATGAGTCGTAAACGACTTAGGCAAACAAAGCGACTCACATCTCAGAGAAATCCGCGACTTAAAGCCTCTGCGACTTAAGATATGTCATGTCTCAGGGAAAGCTTACAAGTTAAGGAGCTAACGACCTTACAGGATTAAGACCTAAGCGACTTAGGGAATGTCATGACTTAAGAAAGTCCACGACTTAAAGACGTTACGACCTAAAACTTAGAACAAGTTCAATACCATGCCGTAATAAGATGACTCGTCGACAACTTACGACCTAGTTTAAGTCGTACGCGACCTAAAACCCCAGAGCCAAGATTTTAGTGCTGCCTCACTTTAAACCGTGACCTCTTAACTCGCGAACGAGTTAGGACTTGTATCCAGATGAACGAAGAAAAGCTCATAACCACTTCACTTACTCCACTGCCTGCTGACTCTTGAACCTTGAGTCGAGCGCGACTTACGACTCTCCATGAGTCGTGCACGACTCATGACTTGAGAGAAAAACTGCTGCCCAGAATCACACCTGTAAATACGCGACCACCTCCAATGTTCAAAGGACTTTTGGCTGATTCTCTCCAAGCACCGATACTCTGCTACATTCCAAACCGACTCGACACTCAAAGCTTTCAAGACACGAAGAACGCCATGAACAACTTCAAGAAGGAATCTCATACATCCGACATGGATTTGAAGACCTTCACTTACATTGAAGTTTAAGCTAAACGTTCAAAGTGTTTAGTAATTCAAAGTGTATTGTACTTGGGAAGAATTGTATCGACTTGTAACGAAATCATCAATAAAGATATTCAGAGTGGACGTAGGCAAACTATTGAGCCGAACCACTATCAAACCGCTGTTATTTACTGCTTTTTCTATGGTTTTCTGCTTATACTCTGTTCCTGAATCATCGGGTGGTGCTTTCAGAACTACACTTTACACACCGGGGTGTTAGCGTTCAAATTTTAGCGTTAACAAATATCAAATCAATTTCAAATTGATTTCCCAAGTTATTTTCAAAACACCTAACCAAATTTCCAAATTGATTCCTAAGGTTTATTCTAACTCCAAATTAATTCCCGAATTGATTTCTAAAATTAATATCAACTCTAAATTAAATTCCGAATTTAATTTCTAAATTTATTACCTATCGAAATAAATTTCTTTATCTCTTTCAATTATTTAAAATATGTATCTTAAATAAATCCTTCAACTATTAAACAACATTACTCGAAATTCCTTTATTAAAATATTTTCCCACATTTTTGGGATTTTGTTCAATAAGTTTTCAAAGATAAAATTTTATCTATTTAAATTTCCTTCTTTTAAAATTCACTCGATTCCTTTGAGTGAATTTAAATTTTCTACCCTAATTTTTATTTATTTTTGTATCCTACGATACCAAAAATATATTCGGCTAAATTACATCCTTCAACGGTTTCAATCACAAATAGTCACACGAATTAAAAATAATCAACACACAACATACGAAACAAATTAAATATTTGAGGAATCCAGTTGATCCCTCCAACCTGTTTCCCTGCATCCACAGACGTTAGCACAAAAATTAAATACCCATTCCACTTCAAGGTGGAATTTCGCGGTATATGAGATTTATAAAATATTATCCGCTATTATGAGGCGTAATAGGGTCTCATCCACTATATAATGCGGGAAATCAATAACTCTAAATACATATATAATACCAATTCCACTTCAAGGTGGTATATCGCGGTATATGGGTTTAATATAATAACCTCCGCTATTATGCGGCGCATAGGTTCTAAACTAATATAACTAATAATAAATTAAATATCCGAACACACAATCAATCAATTTTAAATTTAACTATAAAAATTAAATCAGCGATTGAGTGAGAAGATCTCGGCTTTGCTTACGCACGCAATCCATTTTCATTCCATATTGATTCTTTACAGATTTTGACCTAGTATAAACAATTATATAATTTTATAAATACTCAAACTAATCGAATAATTTATTTCCTTTCAAAATAAATTTAACTAATCAAACTATTTATACAAGTTAATTAAACCAATTATTCACCACAATTTATTATTTTGAATATCCAAAACTAAATTTGAATTTTTTATATGTAGATATTAAAAATAATTTACAAAAATACTTTTATCTACATGCATAAATATATATTTAAAAATAAAATTACAATCAAAAATATAATTATATATAAATTTCAACATTTAAAACCCACTGCTTTCAAATCTTTAGTTTCAGTAATTATCAATCTATTTGGATGTATGTTTTCCTGTTTTACATATATATGTGTGTGTGTGTGTGTGTGTGTGTGTGTGTGTGTGTGTGTGTGTGTGTGTGTATATTTCTACAATACCCAAATTCTCTAAAGTAAAATTAATTAAAGAAAATACATACTCGAACGCAGATCCGAAATCCAATCGAACGCTTGCAGTCACCATCATCGCAGCTTGTGCGTCGCTCGGCATCCCTACCTGACTTGTGGTGCCCCGCATGCGCGACCCTCAACTAGCTGTCGCAAGAGAACCCGAGCACGCGAACGGCCCGTTCCAAAAAAAAAATCGAAACCCTAATTATTGATTTAAAGTGAAATTGGCCTCTTCGAAGTCGCTGCTCTGACTTGCTCCAACCAACCTCCACTGCCATCACCTATTTTTGTGCTCGATAAAGGCATCACGACAGCGAAACCTTAGCCAACCCAATCAAACTCATCGCAACAACCCAAAGCATGCGCCATTGCCAAACCCAACACGAGCCACTACACGCAACCTCACATCGACCTGCCGCCCAGTTGCCACACCCTATACACGCACCGCTGCTTTGCGCCACACTGCCTCGCGTTGGACAATCGCGACTTGGTTGCGCGCGGTGATACAATTTAGGCAAACGAGCTCGAGTCGAAATCGAATTGAAGGCAACGCAGATCCACGATTTGGACTTCACAATATTCGAACAGCAGATTTTTTCTCTCGAAAGGGTCTCGATTCTTGATTGAAGAAACGAGATAAAGGGGCGATTTCATCCTCGGCCAATTTTTTTTCATTTTTATTTGAGTGGTGGCCATTTATTTATAACACCTTGGTCATTTTATTTCAAATAGTTTATATTTCAAAACCATCATATCATATCATTTCAAAAACCATATCAATTCGATATCATTACTTACTTTAATAATATTCATTTCCAAAGTCATAACACTTTAAAATTAATAGCACTTTCGAAGTTACAACACTTTAATATCATAAACTTTTGAAATCATAACTCTTTAGAAATCATAACTTCCACTTAATAGTTTAGATATAAAATAGTACGTATAATAAAAATAGCTTATATAATAAACTAGTTTGTAAAATAAAATAGTTTACATAATAAAAAAGTTCTTATAATAAAATAGTTTATATATAAAATAATTTATATAATAAAATAGTTGTATATTAAAATAGTTTATATATAAAATAATTTATATAATAAAATAGTTGTATATTAAAATAGTTATAAATTAAAAATAGTTTTTATTAAATATTTTTAGAAATTCAAGTATGACATGTGCGAATGCAAATGGCACGAAATAACTGAATGTTACATGCAGTTGAGAAATTTGATTATTATATGTGAAACACATTATATACATGAGTAGATGAGATATGTACAAATGAAATGAATCTGGAAAGATTCTATGAAGATGTTTTGATACTGGTAATTTGTTTTTTGTCCAACTTTACGGTATATATGAAGGACTGGTGGCACATATTTGGACGCGGAACCATTAGGAAAATAAATGCATCTGCAATTTTCTTGCAACTATAAGTAAGTAAATTAATAATGTGTTAATGTATTAGACACAGCCGGTGTTTTTTTTTTTTGCTTGATGTGTAACTACATGCTTTCCTATTATCCGTCATTGTTCGTATTAAATGCAAATATAATTGTTCAACCCATTAATGGTTCAGTATCGATGTAACGAATAGCAAATTGTCATCATTAATATTTTATTTAAGCAGTACAATAAGCAGTAAAGATTATGTTCAACTAGTTTCAAATTATTATGTATTAAGGAGTTAAAAGCGCGTGTGACTTCATTTGTTTATTTTGTCAATAATATTTTCATTTTTATTCTCTGATGTTCGATTAACTCCTAATATAGTTCTAGAGTTTATTAACCATTGAATATATCTGAAACAAAATAGCAAATATTGTTGACTAATTTTGTGCTTAATCAACATAATTGGCATCAAACGGCGTGGTAAGGCTATTTTAAATTATTATGTACTGATAAATGACAAAAGTGCAGTAACCATATTAAATGACAAAAGTGCAATTTAAATTATTTTTTCCCAAGCGTTGCAAACACTTGAAGTGGTATGTAGAAATAGACGGTTATATTTAACATAGAAATTTAACATGGTTAATCTAACGGAAAGCCAAGCTGAAAGAAAGATAAAATTCAACAACATACTGAAGTAATAATTATAAGTTGTCATATATGCATATCACATTGGATAAAAGTGGAAAGTAAAACTGTCCATCGAGTGATTATTTGCATAAAGTAGATGATTTGACATGTGTACATCGAAGGTCCAATACTCATATGTACATACAAGGTCCAGTTAAAGAATTGTACGTATACTCTATTATAACATGCAAAAAGATGAAATATAAAATATAAGATTGACTCATGACTGAAATGTTATATATTCAACAAATTTATTCTAATAGCAACAAATACATGGAACACACACTTATTTTCAGAGGAGACAAAGAGTAAGTATTGAATCATGAAAATTGACAGTTGTTGTGCTAGCGTAGGTGTGGAGCATTAGTGAGAACGCGCTGCGAGAAATCGCTCAACAGCCATATCACATCGTTCAATCTGCAAGAGAAGTAAAATTTTATGGTTGGTATAATAACAAAGTATAAGAAATCACTACTTTTTGGCAAACCATTTTAGGAGTAAAAAAATCATCCCAATTATCTTCTTTGAGAACAATGTGGAAAACATTAAATTTCATCATGTCGTGTCATTTATAACTCATTGTTGGAAGAGTCAAATAATTTATCATTGTTTTCCACATTATTTTTGTTAATTGAAGGAAGATGAACAACATGGTTTGGCTTTTAAACATTTTTTGGTTCAGTCTGAGGAAGAGTAAGCTTTGGGACGTCGTACAAAGCATCCACATTTTCATCATTAACGGACTGAAGCTGTGTTGTTAAATCTTTACTTCTACGTATCATTTTCTCTTTGGAAGGGGACATAGTAGTTGTGTAACCTTCGAGTACATATTTGTTCTATAAGATCAAAAATGTTTGTTAGCTATGGATAAAATACTAGCTCATATGTGAAAAAATGTAAAAAATTATGACATATTAGAAATAGACAAAGCAAGGATAAGAAAAATAGTGAAGTGTGAATAAAATAAAAGAGTGATCTACCTTGGTCACTTTTTGCATGAAAAGTAAGTTACAGACTCATGAAGTTTGAGTGTAATTTATAGGTATGAAAGCATTTATAGATGTGAGTTACTGTGCATAGGAAAACGTGGGCATGGGGCTAGTCAATAGAATGATGGCTATGATGTAAGATGTCATATTATAACGATCATTATTTTTGGTTGCAAAAGGATACATTAGCCGGTTCTGTAGCTAAATAGCAGCAGCATTAATAGGTACAATGGTGGAACGTGGTAGCGAATAGATGGTAGAGGAAAAAAGATATTTCTATATGGCATAATTAGTAAAAAAAATGAATGAAGCAAGAATTCTCCAACGATGTTATTTTCAGCAGAATCGAAGCAGAGAAGACTTGGTATATTCTCTAGTGCTCGGCAAGCTTCATAATGCTTTTAACCCTATTTAGAACTGGGACAGAACTATGACCTGAGTTGAGCTACATCTACATCGAGCGGGTGGACTGATGGAGCTGTATGTGAATTAAATGAATTGATCTAAAAAGAAAGTTCCAATAGCATGGTGGCTGCATAACATGCATCTAGAATTGATATATAGATATAAGCTTAGGCCAGATATTCAATATACATAGCAACACTTTAAAGGCCCGTTTTTTCGTACCCTTTGAATCGACAATAAACCACACATGTCCAATTCAAATTGCATGAAAAGACGGTTCTTTAAGGGTGATAAAGAAAAGTAGACAGAACAGAATCTCACTCGAATAGAACAACGTATAATATTGAACAAATATTTTTACAGCGGAAAACTTTTAAATATATATATCAGAGTCTAACCTAAATTCAGCTTGGACGGTTATAATCATCTGTCCTTACAATTGCTGACAAACATCAAACAAAATACACTAAGTGCAGCGGATAATAGAATATGTCCATACGTCGATGAATATCTCCAGCTCTCCTCTGGAAACTCCAACCATCTTCGACTAAACCTGAAACTACTCGGATCTGACCCGAGTATTGAAAATACCCGGATCAGGCTTGATAAACCAGCGTGAGAAAAACTCAATAATAAATTATAGTGTCATATATTAGCCTTTGGATAAAATCCTTGAAATAAAGAGTATCTCGTAAGACCACGCCCACACATAAACACGGTCGGGTTTTTACCTTATGATAACTAAAACACTTTTATATCAAAACATTTGATATTATTTCCAATGACATCTCTTTGAAAACGTTTGCAAATAAACTTATTAATCTTATCCGAAATGGTTACCAATATAGCATTTCGAGGCTATTCATTACGCCAATACAAACAAAACCATAGGTTTTTATTGGAGAATGGATTTCCATACAAATGACCAGGCACAAGATCTACCTTCCAAATGGGTACACCTCTAGATGGACGCCCCGAGGACCATCACAAAGGATTATTGTATATTGGAAAACATATAATAAAAATGAATTTCTTTATTCTTCATAATTCATTGTAGCTAAAAGGGAAAACATCTACAAACATGGAAGCTTGTTGTGAATCAGAAGCATGAAAACACGTTACAATAAACTATCCTTAGTACAAAATAGAATAGAATTTTCCTGCTACAAAACTATATTCTCAGACCACTACACAATACAAATTACATCCTCCTCGAAGTCCTCTTCAGAACATACATAACCGACGCAAAATATGCCTTAACAGCAATAGGCGGGCTGGCATACCTATAGTCCATCATATCTTTCTTCTTATCATGATAACTCACCTTAGTATTCACAAACTTTAAGCCATCCACCATACTTACCACAGTCTTCCAATCATTCACTTCGAATTCCCCACTCCTCCTTACCTTCTCCACCATGGCCACAGCCACCCTCGTATGCTGACAGCAGAACACCCCTGTAAGATCGGCCTGGGCCATGGCATCCATCAGCTCCTCCTCGGTGGCCACCTCAACTGCACCATCTATCTCTTTGATCCCATGCACCACCATGTTAATCGACATCGAGTCCCCTATCTCTATCGCTGATGCGAGCGTCTCCTCCACTGTGATGGTGCTGAATCGGCAAGTGACTATGTTGTATTGCCTTGCCAATTTGCAGTATTATTAGCACATGTGCATACTAACACAACAGAAAGTTAATAGAATTATGAATAGAAATTCAATAATAAAATTAACAGAAGGCCGATTATGTGAAATACAAAAAAATTATGAATAGAAGTTCAAATATAAAATTAACAGAAGACTGAATATGTAAAATACAACAAAAGGTTATTAAACATCAATTCACCAAACTTTCGTACTTCCAACCGTTGAACTGACTTGATATAAACATGTTCATTATTTGATCCAAACTATATCAATATAAATCGTGTGAAATTAAACGTTCTTATTTGCAGCATAATTACCTCATATAGGTCCACCATAGAAGTAGCTTCCATTGTGTTGCCTACTTTTTCTATCCGGAAGCTTTTGCATGATGCTTTTAGAAACTATCAAAAAGGCAATGAAAGGTCACCTAACTATCTGTTAGCCTGAATTCATCATGACATCATTTAAAGTATCATATATTCTTTAAAACATACTCATCTGAAAACATATGCATTTGTAAAGTCATATGAAATCAAACATAACAATCATGTATATTCTATGACTAAGAATACTCGAAATATCTTACATTTTCAAGACTTTCTGAAAGAAACTAAATATACATATGCATAAAACTAATATTCTTGAAATTACTAAACTTATTAATGTATTTCAAAGGCTTGAAGCTCACATTTAAATTTTTTTGTTGTTCTAAGACTCACTGCACTAGAAAAAATTAATCCCACGGCTCTCATCGTCCCCTTCTGATCCTGTATCTTTTGTTGTTGGTTGTTTCAGCAATGTTCTTATTATAACACATCATTCAGTTAGTTTTGAAACTGAGTTGCTACACAACGGATCTTTGGTCTAAAAAATGCTATTGCAAATTTTTTTCTTTGCTTCCTAAATTTGCAAATAGTTTCCACAAAATAGATTTTTAGTCTAAAAATTGTTGTTGCAAATTTTTTTTTTTTTTTGCTTCCTAAATTCTACAAATAGCACTTATTTTTTAAAATCCTAGATCATCGTATAAAACCAAGTATAAGGAATAAAAAATATGCTTTTAAAAAGAAAATTAAGGTATAAAATAATCCAACAAAAACATGAATCATATATAATTTTTTTTAATGCAATCCAATTCTAGTATTCACCGTAACATTATAGTGCTGGTATAATGAGTCTTAAGAGTGCCTAAAATAATACATCAAGTTGCAATGCACCTTTTGGTTTTAGTGGCTGACATGAATTTATGCTCCATTAAGGTCTGCACTTATGGAGGGATTTAAGCTCTTCTAGTAGCTGTTTTTCTTACTTTCTGCTTGTAATGCAGGTGTTGTCATGCATTTTTTTCAAGTTCATCAATATTATATTGTTGGATAGATTTCCAAATGCATTATTGAATCTGTCTTTTTACCTTCTTCGAAACATAGGAATAAAGAAAGTTTTTTTTACAAATCGAATGGAACTAATTCTCTCCCAAACCAATATAACACGGTAGTAGTTCGAAAAAAAATAATTCAAGCTAAAAGGGAAATTTTACCTTATATCCACTTTTGGCATACTTCAACCAAACCGCTGTTAACAAACATAGGACTAAGCTTTCTACATCAACATGTCCAAGAAATGTAAGTGTTAAAAGGAATGATAGGAAAAGGTACATTAATATTTCGGTCAAATAAGTTATAAATCCTATAATGAAAAACAAGACTACTCTAGAAAGCACTACATACATGTAGCCAATTTATCAATTCCAACTCTCGTTCATAAGACATGGTAGGTGAAATTAGACCTCTAAAATTTTGGGGCAGGAAATGTTAAATTCCGGGATTATTTGAACAAAAAAAATAACTTGTTAAGAAAATAAAAAATAAATCTTATTTAAGTCTAACCTTACCTCCGAGCCGCCACTATGTCGCGGCAACAAATGATCGCGACCACCATCAGTTTCTTGCAACGCTCGCCTCAATCTTCATACCGTCTCTATTCAGACAAATGAATTACTCACCTTGATGAGCGACTTGAAGATTCTCGGTCGCTTTCCCCCAGAGACGTCGTTAGGTAATTACTCCAAAATCAGCCGCAAATGATGTAGAATCCAAATGTATTTGAAGTTAGATTGGATTTTGAATTTTTTTGGATAAGGAAGCAACTGAAGTGAGGGAAGGAAACCGTGGATTGGGAGAAGAAACGGCTAGAGAGAGACGTGTAGAAAACGTGGAATGGAAATGGAGTAAAATGTGGAGAACTTGAAAGACAAATCTATGGTTGAATTGATGAAACGAATTATTATTTTGAATTGTGAACTCATGGCAATTTTAAGAGTACGAAAAAGGCTTCACCTCCTCAAGTATTTTCTATATATATATATATATATATATATATATTTGAAAATGATATATACATATATACATACAAATATATATATTAACTAAGTTTATAATAATTAACTATGATTATAATAATAATAATAATAATAATAATAATAATAATATAATTAAGTTAACTAAGTTTTAATAAGAATAATAATAAATTAACTAAGTTAATAAAAATTAACTAAATTTTTGTTAGAACTAAACAAGTTTTGTAAAATTAACTATGTTTAACTTAGCTAAATTGTGTGAATAATAATCATATAACTAATCTTACAAAGATTTGTAAATAATAATGATGATGAATTAAATAAGTTTATAAAAACTAAGTTTATAATAATAATAATAACATATATAAGTTAACTGAGTTTTTGATAATAATAACAATAATAATTTAACTAAGTTGGCCAAGTTAATAAAAAATAACTAAGTTTTGTTAAAATTAAACAAGTTATATAAATTAACTAAGATTATGTTAACTAAATTTTATAAATAATAATAATATAACTTATTTAACAAAGTTTTATAAATAATAATGATGATGATGAATTAACTATTGTTATAAAAATTAACTAAGTCTATTATAATGTAATCAAGTTAACTGATATTTAATAATAATAGTCATCATAACAATAATAGTAAATTAACTAAGTTAACCAAGTTAATAAAAATTAATTAAGTTTTATTAAATTAAACAAGTTTTATAAAATTAACTAAGTTTAAGTTAACTAAATTTTATAAATAATAACAATATAAATAATTTAACAAAGATTTATAAATAATGAGGACGATGAATTAACTAATTTTATAAATGTTAACTAAGTTTATAAATATTAACTAAGTTTATAATAAGAATAATATTATAATTAAGTCAACCGTGTTTGAATAATAATAATAATAAATAAAGTTAACAGAGTTAATAAAAATTAACTAGGCTTTGTTAATATTAAACAAGTTTTATAAAATTAACTAAGTTTAAGTTAACTAATTTCTGTAAATAATAATAATATGCCTAATTTAACAACATTTTATATATAACTATAAGATTGGACTTCATTTATTTCTTTTCGTTTATAACTTTGATTATTTATATGACATTATTTATAATATGATGTACTTGTGCAATGTTGTAGATGTTTGATATTAGATTTGAAGTCCTATGAATTAACATAATTGTTTGACAATATGTTGTGCTTTCACTAGTGCAGGCATTGGATTTTCGAAGAGAGCAGTGTTGGACTTTTATGGTGCTAGCTTTCACTTGTGCATGCAACAAAGCATTATGGGTTATCAAGATTTTTGTTAGCACCAGTTTGGTATAACATTTTATAAGTAGTTGGTGTATAAATTTGTATATGAATGTTCATTGTATGTGAGTTTGGTCATTTTATCAAAAAAACTATTGTATTATAATGGTTATGTTTGAATATGATGATTACGTAAGTGATTATTAATTGATATAGTAGAGAAAAAATAGACCATCAACAGGAAATAATAGCATGAAAAAATGGTGCAAAATGATCAACAACTTTTAGTACCATTACAAAAATGCTATAGACATACACATAGTGGCATTAAGTAAACGCAGCAGTAAAGTTGACAACTTCATTGGTAGCGCCAAAAAACCTTTTGGCGGGGTTTGTAAAATGCTACAAAAAGTTTTATGGTGGCATTTGAGAAACGCTACAATAAAAGGATTTATAGTGGCGTTAGAATAAATGCAACTAAAAATCATGCGGGCTTTATCACAGCATTTATCAAAAGATTGTCATAAGTTTTGGTAGCGTTTTCTGTGTGCCACTAAAAATAAAATTTCTTGTATAAAAAGGGCGGCCTCATCACCTTTCAACTTCTTTGAAAGCCATTACTCATCCAACGTTTTGCTGATGCATCCCTCAGAATCTTTCGAAAGGTTTTGCTATTGCTATCATTCTTTGTGAATCCTGTTTCTATTTTCTTTATGGTTTCGACAAAGTTAAAGTGATATATGATGGTGAAAAGTGTCTTCTTAGTGCTTAAGTGATCGTTTTCAAACTTGTCGAAAGCTTTGTTTCCTCTTGATATATTTGAAGGTATCTCTTTAACACCTTTGAAAGCCCCCCTTAGTTCTCATGAATGCCTCTTCAATGCTTACAGAAATCATTCTAATGTCTTCGAAACCTTATCATTGATAGCGGAAAGATATTCTAATACCTTTGCAACCCTATCGATGCTATAGCTCCTTTTTTCATACTTTTACTCATTTGAAGATTTTTATGGATAACATTTAGCCCTCCTCCTTTAGTATGAAAGTAGCATTTGTTCTTTAGGACAAAATTCCAAGAATCTCATTCAAATTACTCCACGTTAATGAAATTTCATTCATAGGTTTACTACAAAACAGATAATAACTTTTATTAGGATTATAACCTTGTGGTATGACCTTAAAGGGTAACTTCAAACTCTTAAACTAAAGTTTAAGATAATATATGGTAATATTTCTAGGTGGAGCATTCAGATAAATACATGACTAGGCCCCTTTTTATTACTAATAATAGAAATGGGGAATAATATCACATGGTTAGCTGACGTCGGCTTAGATAAATGGACCTTCTAAGAAAGTATCATACATTCCAGATCTTCCTTTCTTGGGTTATGTTTTCTTCAGCCATTGGGTATTAATTACTTTCTTTAACTAGCTTTAACATGTGTCTTTGCTATAATTTTATATTCATATCTACACTATATGTTAGTAAATATCATTCATTCATTGATAAATTAGCAGATAGTTTGGTGCTGATGTCGTTTGATAATATGAAGATCAGAAGCCTCTCTTTTCTTTTTACACCATCCTTTAATGGAAGCCCATTTGATATCGAGATAATCTTGTTTAAAACTCAGATTCATAAATTCAATGGGAAGCTCACAAATTATCATAAAAATTAAATAAGGGATCAAAAATTTATAAAATCAAAAGTTCAATAAGAAATCATTATGGAAATCAATTAAGGAAACTCACAATATAAAATTTACAAATAATAAAAAAAATCAAAAAGGAAATTTAGAATTCACAAAATCAAAAATTCAATAAGAAATCATCACGAAATTCCAATAGGGAAACCAAGAGTATGAAATCTACAAATCATCATAAAATTCACTAAAGAAATATAAAATTTAGAAATTCAATATGAAATCTTTATGAAAAGAAACATGGAAATTGAAAGTACATAAAGTCAAGGGTCTAGTCAAAAAAATTTTAGGATCCCATCTGGCAAATAAACTATTTCGAAATTTTATTCTATATAAGTACCAGTTCAGAAGACAATCTAGCAATGATAATCTATGTAGACCTAAGTAAAAGATCTTTAATCCTATCGGGCCTTAATTCTAGAATTCTATCCAAAATGCTATGCCAGAAATTTATTTATAACTTGTGCTTCGAATAACAATGGGGATTCTCATTATTCAAAGGAAAGTATCCTATTAATAGACATATAATTCCTAAAGTGCCTATAAGTTACTAGAATTATTGTTATATTAGAGTTGACTAGTTCCATAAAGCTATGTAATCTTTCAGAATAATAGTTTTGTAATACTGATCATCCATTCAAAGAGTAGTTGTGTAAGGCTGGTCAACTATTAAGTAGACACTTCCATTCGATTTTTCAGCGTTGCAGCCATTCAACCGTTTAGCAGGTAGTTCCATTCAGTTGGCTGGCCATTCAACAGTGCAAGCTTTGTTTGGCTAGTCGGTTATTCAGCTGTGCAAGTTCCGTCCTACTGCTTCCCCGCTCATCGGTGCAATGTTCCAAATAACTCATTAATATATAGACTCTATTGTCCTAAAGGTTTACCTTATCTCTAAGGATTCAAACGTGTATTACTTGATCTATTTTTCGAATGAAGTCACTTTTATCCTTGTAGCAAAAATTGTCATCAATTCCATTCCTTTAGTTTTGTATAGATCTTTGTTTTTCATTTCAAATCGTGGATCTCTTTAGTCATTTACTCGTCTTTTGCTTCGTTTTTGGATGCATTTTTCTTAGTTCTTTGCTACGGGAGCCACTTTTCAGATATCGGATGAATTGCTAGCTGATACTTTATCTGTTTTGATTATGGTCTTTGTTATCTTATCCATTCCTGTCTATTGAGTGGGGCATCTTCATTTTTGTTTTATATGGGGATAACTTTATTCCTTTGACCCTTTGTTCCTTCTGGTCTTGACTTTCTTGCGGGCATCTTTAACCTTCTTTGTCTGTTTGGTGTCCCATCTGGGCTTCTCTTGAGTCCAAGAGTTATATTGTATGTTAAATTGACCTTCCTCTAAAAGGTTACTAGTAAGTGGTAGACCTGACCCTCCTTTTAAGAGGTGAGCTGGATCTTAGAGTTTTTGACCTTCCCTCTAAGATATGCTATGAAATAGCATCGTAAGCTTTTATCCCTCCCTCTAGGTGGTGCTACGGAATAGCGTCAGGGCTTTAAGACTTGTATATGAAAATCATTTTTAGCCCATTAATACGTTTGTAAAAAACCTTTTGAATATCGGTTTTCTTTTTTTCATAGTTTCTCTTTTTGAGAGAAAAAATTCATGTAAATGAACCCTTTTAATATATAAAGGGATTACTATCCTAAAAAGAGTTTGGGTGTGCATTCTGATAAAAGAATCTTTTCTTAATGTTGTCTTCTGCAAGGGTTTTCAAACTATTCTCATGGTAGGACACAAATCTCAAATAGTAGACTAGGAGGTCATGATTCATGAACAAATAGTCTTTTAGTCGAGAATAGGATACTCTAATCTGAGTTTTTGTCAATGAAGTTTTAATAGCTTTAAAAATTTTCCAAGAAAAGCATGAATAAGCACATGTATGCCAGTGGTTTTAGAAAACATTGAAATATTGGAATTCTTAGTTAGAAATCCTTGGTGAGCATTTACTAATGCCAAATAATATTTCTTTAAAGATTGTGCAGTTTTATCGTTAAATAAACAAACACTTAATTCCCTTTATTTACAGGGTAATTAAAGATAATTCTTTTTCACTTTTGAAACCAACTTTCTTGAAATTATATTTAGGAAAAAATTTCCCTAACGAAAGAATAACTAATTGGAAACATAATCAATATATATAGTATATATGGCTATGCTTCTTTATGTTTTGCTCAGTTAAAAGGGATATCTTATTCGTGATCTTAGAACTCATGATGCATGGTCTAATAGACTTTCATGTATAAGGACATGCTTTTCCTAAGAATCCCTTCTTTTGGGTGATTTTTAGATATTCATGAGTTTATAATTAAAGCTTTGATGACAATCCAATGTATCATGGGAGTTGTTCTTTACAACACATTGATTCAAGGATGAGTCATTTCTTTCTAGAAATTTGTTGTGCTCCGAGAGTCTGTTGAATGCCATGGGCTGGTTTTGTTTTTTTACCTCTAATGGCACTCGAATTTGGTATTAATACATGGCTAATTCTTACCACAAATAAAAGTATAAATCAAAGTACAAATCAAGTTAGAAGGTTATAAAAGAAGATGTGATGACCCGTCTCCTCGGCCCTCAGAAATCGACACTAATACATTCACGGTATTCATGTGCCATAATTCCAAGTGCCGGAGAGGTAGATTATCAGGGGTGAAATAAGAAAATAAAGATAAAAGACAACACAATAATAGATTCTCACATCACATTCAACATTTCAATTATACATATGCTAAGTGATCATTCCAAATGATCCATCAGAGATAAATACTAATCCAACTTGGATAGTTATAACTGCTTATCCTTGCATGCACTGAGACATACTAAATACATACACCATGGGAAATGAGTAGATATCTACATAACTGCTTCAGCTTCATAGCTCCAAATGACATTTCCAAAATGCTCCACAACAAGCTTCAAAATGCTCCTAGGATATCCTAACTACTTGGTTGTTCGGAAAAATTGGGCACCAATAGTTTAAAGAGAAACCGAAATAAACACTGGTTTAGTCATGGGACTGGTGTGAGAACTCAAAATAGAATGCTCTAAAACAAATTTTATCTCATAAGACCACACCGCACATAATCACAGGAAACTTTTGGCCTTATGATGACCAAAAAATTTTACGTGAAAATAAGGGATGTTACTACCTAAAATTCCTTTCGACTTAGTCAAAACCAGCTTGAGCAGAAGGAAAAGGAGAACAAGAGGAAAATGCTCTAACTAGACCTTTCGAATAAGTCAAAGGGATGCTACAGCCGAATTCCAAAAGCTTTAAAGCCTTTCGAATGAGTCGAAGGAGTTGAAAGCACCTATCTGCCTTCAATGACTACCTTCCGAAGAAGGCGAATCCATATACATAAAAACCTTTCAAGAGAGCCAAGGCAACACCTTTCGAAGATAATGAGAGACAACTCTTCAAGTACGCGTCAAACCTTTTGAAACCGAAGGTTTTGCCCTTACTTATATCACTCGAAAGCATACATTGGCCTGAACAGCCCTTTCGAAAGCTATATTAAGCCTTTAGAACCGGTCGAAGCCATTATAATGCAGGGAGGTTCCGCAACAAGTCACAAGCAAGAGTTCAGGAGCAATTCAACATGTTCGAAATCACTTGATAATGCCTATCGACAGAGTCAAAAGCTCTTATAAAGCTATATATAGAAGGAAAGCGCAATCGCTTCTTTTGACAAAGGCGGAAGCGCACTAGTGGTAACACAGCTGCCACCTTTCAACCAGTTCGAAAGGTGCTGATCCGCATCTATAAATAGGATCCAAGGGGTTTGGTCTAAGAGAACCAAATTCATTCATTCTAAACTTGTACTTTATAAATACAAAGAGATGTAAAACCATTTGTA
Organism: Allium cepa; assembly: GCA_030765085.1. Taxonomy (NCBI): domain Eukaryota; kingdom Viridiplantae; phylum Streptophyta; class Magnoliopsida; order Asparagales; family Amaryllidaceae; genus Allium; species Allium cepa. Next base: position 456,987,280 of record CM060942.1, read on the forward strand.
AATTGAATTTGGGAAGTTAATTAATAAAGTTTTCTTTAATTGGATAAAGGGAAGTCTTTAAATTTTCTAATTACTTTATTGTTCCTCATGCTTTTATCAGGTTTAACTTTGTGTTACAAGTATCGACTGAGTCAAACGGTCTCTTACGACTAGGTCAAGACCCATATATTTCTAAGCAATACAAGTTATTGTTACCAGGCCACATTTCTCAAGCCTACTCCTTTCGACTAGGTTGAAATTCCAAGCCAACTCTCTTAGCCTTTTACTCCCAGCCCAAGACAAGATAATTAAAGGTTATTGATATCGACAAGGTTGAATCCCAACTGAAATCCACGTAATCCTTAAGAAACCCAAACCTAACAAGGTGGCTATGGATTCAGCTTTCGACAAGGTCGAAACCTCATTCTCAAACTCAAATTTAAAGCCCTAACCACTTTACAGATTAATCCTTCGATCTGGTCGAAACCCACTAAAGATAACCCTATCCACAGGTTGAGTGATCCATCTAGGTACCTCAACTACCTCAAAAGGAAGGCTCCCTAAGAGAAAACCAAACTATCTCAACAAGGTCGAAAGGTTGATAACATAAGAAACCAACCATTTCTACTAGATCGAAAGGTGAACTTGAGCAAATCATTACTGGATCGAAAGGTGAACTTGAGCAAATCATTACTTAAGCAAACTTTTCAAAAAGGGTACCAAAGAAAACACACACTTTTTATTCCCCTCATCTCAACTAAAAGATACCACAAGGAATCGACCTCGTCCTTAAATTCTACTTTGGGGTGTTGACATGATTTTTAACATTTTGGCGCTAGATGGAGGGGTTCGAACCTTCGATTTGGTTGAACACCCAACGTAATTTTTCTCAAACCTAACCTAAATCAATCTTGATCTTGTCTACTTGATCTAACATCAACATGGATAGAAGAAACACAAGATCATTGTTAGGATCTTTAGAACCATGGTTGATAGGATTCTTTCAAAGAAACATTAGGGATTCCAAACAAAATGAAGAGAAAAGGCTAACATTGGAAGTTCTAAGATTATAAATAAGGAAAAAGTGTAATCATACGATCCGGATAAATGGAGTTTAAACACTTTCATGTTAGCCACACCCCTGTTTTTCCATAGGAAAAAGGGAAAACGGAAGTGAAAACTTATTCAGTCAAATGGAAAGAATGCTTCAACATTATTCTAGAGGCATATCTTTGAAAAATAGATAACGACCAACTACAATGCCTTTACATATAAATGGATGCAAACTACAACAAGAACACTTGCAGCATAAGAACCACAAAGGGTGGCAAAAAGAAAAGTGATCGAAGAGTGTGAGACCACAAGGCCAAGGAAAAAAATCAAAAAGCCGTCCTCAAAAATGAAGTTTCAAGTCTAGACTTCAAAAAGAATGCAACTTGATAAGATTAATAGAGAATGTCTACGTGCTGACAGATGGAATCTAGGTGGATCCTACTGTCCCTACCATATGATGAAAGGACATGAAACCAACCATTGTAAAGCCCTATAAGGGATGATAATCACCTTTTTCCGACAAGGAAAGATCAGCGAATTTGTAAAAAGATCATGAATGAGTCAATAAAGAATTACATTTTTGAAAAATATCTACATGGTTGGAAATGAAATACTACTGGCATTTGGATACTACCTAAGATGGTAGAAAGCCACTTTCCATGCCGAATTGGCCAGGGCAAAGCACCTTCTGGAGGGAAAGCAGAGTACGCCTTTGACCTGCCATGCTATGGCCAGGTAAAAGCAACGGACAAGTCCTTAGCCATGCCTCTGGTAAGCCTAAGGCACCTTTTAGAGAAAGGATGGAGTAAGCCTTTATCCAAGCCTTACTATGGCCAAGTTAAAGCACCAAATAAGCCCCTATCCATGCCCTTCTATGACCAGGGTAGGGAACCTCCTGAAGGGAGGACGGACTAAGCCTTTATCTGTTCCATGCTATAGCTAGGTTAAAGCACCGGACAAGCCTTTAACCGCAACTCTGGCTAGGTCGATGCGCCTCCTGGAGGGAGGTTAAGTAAGTCCTTGATTCCAGTCTCTAAAATGAGCTAGCCAAGAGCATCGAATAACGATGGACTAAGACGTCCAAGCCTAAGAATAGGCTGATCAAATAACGGACTAAGATGTCTAAGCCCGAGAAGAGGCTCATCAAATAATGGACCAAGATGTCCAAGCCCAAGAAGAGGCTCATCAAATGATGGACTAAGATGTCCAAACCTAAGAGGTAGAATATCTTCGGTGGACAAAGATGTCCATCCCGTAGAAGTGGCACATCAGATTACGGAATAAGACATCCAAGTTTGAAAATTATCCAACTAGATTATTACTATATTCGAAGCCTAAAGGTTTTATGCATAACAAAGAAGACAGAATCCAAGGAGTAAAGCAAGACTCCGTCAATTAATTCCGGAATCTCGATTTTGGGGCTTCCATTTCTAAAATTCATCTATTAATACCCGTCTGGGTTTCAGGACTCTAAATTCTGAACTTCGTCTATTAATACTCGAATCTGGGATTCGAGTCTTTAATTATCACTTACTGTCATTATTATACCCGAATCTGGGTTTCAGGGCTATTATCTAGTAGTGTCCTAATTTGGCGTGAGAATCTAAATTATGGATTTCTGATTATCCATTACTAGTGCCTGAATCTGGGTCAAAGACTTTTATCAAGAAGAATATTAATTCCTAAATCTTGGTTCCGAACTTCTGAAATTTCAGCTTTCATTAGTGCCCGAATATGGTCATTGGATTTCTATGCAAATATTCAAATAACGGTTTCTTGGCCTTATCATATCCAGCCCTTTATTAACCATCTCTAGAGAAAGATCCTTTAATATTTATACCCATGCTTCGGGACATGATTTTCCACCAACAAACTTTGGATATTCCAATAATATGCTTAAAGTGTATTATCATTACTTAAGATGAAAGTTGGATATTTCATCAAATATAAACTACTTTTCATATGATTAATATGATGATTAGTTAATCTTCAAAAGAGATATGGACAGACTTATACATAAACTTCAAGCCAATAGTAATAATGTTGTTTGCTTCATGCCTTTCAAAGAAATCGAAAAGGCAAAGAAGAATAAAAACTCCACAAATATAGAATTTATAGTATGAGCCATCAAATAAGTGCTTCAGAAATAACATCATAAGAAAGGATCACAAACCAGGTGATATCTACAAAATTTTCATAATTTACATGATTTATACATTTCATTAATATAAATTGTTCATAAGTCTTCAATGACCTTACCTAGATTCTCGGCAATTATAGGATCTACAATGTGATGAATAGCGATAAGAAGAAATTCTTTAAGTCTCTTCTCTTTTTTCCTCATCTTGTGTTCATCGTTGATAGCCTTAATGTTGGCCTTCAAACCACGATAAAAAGCTTTGTTTGGGCCTTTAAAAGTTTTGTTCTCCCTTGCATAATCAGCGATACGCTTTTGAAGGAGATACTTTTCTAGTAAACTTTTTGAATCTTGGCTGCATACTCATTTATATGCTGCGAATATCTTGCTCTTTGTTGTTCATCGAAATACTTCATCATCTCAAATTTAAATTTTCTATACTATTCTCCTACTCTCTCATCAAGGCCAGGAAAAGGATTAGTCCTTGTAGGTAACTTTTGGATGGAAAGGCAAGTAGACCATGTTGATTTCACGATTGATGAAATAATGGGCGAAACTGGAAAATCAATGTTTGAGATATTATTTCCCATAACAAATTCTAAGATTCGTGTTGAGCTTGGCTATCCTTTAATTTTCATCTTCAACTCGCTTATTTGCTGTAAGAGTTCTGCAATTTTATGATCAAAATCAATTGAAGGACTCGACTTAACTTGACGCTTCATTGCGAAAATCGCTTCACTTTTTCTCTTGACATTTGCTTCTAAATTGAAAATCTAATTGTTGAGATTTCTAATAATTATTTTCCGAAGCAAAAATATTCTATGCCATTTTAGTGTTTTCATTTTATCTTGGAAAAGAGCAGATGAAGTATCATCAAGAAGCATTTTCTCTTCAAGATCCACTAACAATCTATCTTTGTTACTTATAAAGCAGGATGTCGAATCTAATGAGAGAGATATTGTGGATAGCAATAATTTCCGTTTAAACAGGAAGACATAGAAAGTAAAGTTAAAACTCGGTAATCAGTTGGAAGAAAGAATGATTGTAGAATCAAAAGGAATATTTAGTCCCTCCGGATTAATCGTCGTGGGACATTTGCTATAGTCCTATTTTCCAACTAGAGAACTATCGTGGCCACAAATTAACTTAGTATGAGATATCCTGATTTCCTTAAGAAGCTTCTCTCTCATCATGGGGAAAATCCAAGCGAAAAGTGGGATATTCCAAGTTAAGTTTTTGTAAATCTCTAAAAAACAGTATCTTGCTAATTTTGAAGACTTCAATATTGATGCTTTTTCAAGATAGAATATTATTAGTTTAAGTTATTGACTTAGATAATCTGTAGAAACAAGTTGACCTGATGAACAATCACTTTATGATAGCAAAATAAAATGAAGCTAAGCATAAAAAAGCAAGACTAAAACTGATGTTCACAAATCAATATATTATTACATGTACATAATTAATCATCTGGTTCATACAAAATAGACTTTGAAAATAATTCAGATACAAATTTGTTCTCATAATACTTGAGTTTTTAAGGAGGGAGATCTTAGAGAATGGATCTTGCCCGTGGTAAGTTCCAACAAGCTCCAGGGTGCGTGTCAGATCCAAATTCGTCCAAGTATTTCCTATGAAAATGCCTAAGTAGACCCCCTCTAAATTCACCTAAATATGAAATATCAACAACTGGGTGTCTATAGCATGCCTTATATTAGAAATTGACTAAAATATCCCTCTTTTCAACCAACATCAATAATAAGATGGTTAACTGTAGGTTTTCTTTCAAGAGGGCATCATAAAGAAGGCGCGCTCTCTTTAGTAGGAGGGAAGATTTTTGATGATTAAAAGACACCAGCACTAATGCATTCTTTCAAGCCTATGATACTTATCGGTAAGTACATTGTGCTCCCTTATTTTCTTGTCTAACTCCCTATATAACATGTCTATTTCTACTTGTTTTCTTTCGAGTTTGGTTTTATAAGGGAGGACAAATTTCTTCCTTATCTAAATAAAAGAACTACTCTATTATGGCTTTCGAAGTAAAAGTTGTTTAAACAGAGAATCCCTTACTTATGATACTGAGAAAAAAGTTTGTGAAACATGCACTTCTCCTTTTGGCTCTTCTACATTAATAGAAGCAGGCTCTTCTTCTTGAGGAGCAAAGGGCCGAGAAGATTTAGGCGGGATACCTTCTTTAGGAGACGTCTCTTTTTAGCGACTCTTGTATTATCCTCCCTATCTTTATCAAAAGCTTCAGTGTGGCCTCCCCCATCACCACCTGAACCTTGGCCACCATCGTTGTTTTCAACATTGTCATCGTCGTCATTATCATTGTCGCCCTCTTTTTCGGCAGCATCATACTTGTCACCTTCATCCTCCGAGTCAAATTTGACCTTAAAAGAAGAAACGTCGAAAGAAAGAATCTAAGAGGCATCATTCTCCTCCTTTTCAACAGCCTCAGTTCCCTGCTTCATCGTTTATTTTGCCTATAACTCCACCTACAACTGTAGGGTCAAGCGAGGGAAACTAAGCTCGAGGCATTTATCAATATTATCTGCATAGGAAGCATTAAAGCATCTTCAAAGGAGCTCAACATGCTCTCTTCAAGGGTATTGTCAAGAAACTGAAATACTCACTGTTTGGCGTCTAAAATGGTATCGACAGCAAGTTTTAGGGAAGCCTTATTTTACTTTAACTTCCCTTTGAAAGAAGCAATTTTTGTTGCCATGCAGGCGTTCTCCTCATCGGATTCTTTTATGGTTAGTTGCATTGCAAAATTTTCATCGACAAGGAGTTGGCGAGTAGATTTAAACTGGGCAAGAGAAGTTCTCAATCGCTCCACTTCAGAGGTTGCTTCTTTTGCTGCAGATAAAGAAAAGACTTGGATCTTTAAGGAAGAAATCTACTCCTGAAACTTGGAAAACTCAGTAGAAGATTTAGATGCCAGCTAGTGCTAAACTAGCCAACTCCTAGAGATCTGAAAGAAGAAGTGCAGTGCAAGTTAGAGATTTAGGGAGAACCTATAATGAAAAGTCAAGTGAAGTGAATTTTACCAAGAATTGGTGTTATATCGGAGAACGATAACGACCTACTAAGTCTGAAACAGAGGAAGGCGGGTGGATAGAGGCAAAAGATGTAGAATTTAAGACAGAGTGAGCTATCTCTTCAAAATTAATGGAAGGAGAAGGAGACGAAGGCCTTAGAGGGGTGAAACTTAAGTGGGATTCGTCCACAAAGCATGTTGCTTCTGATCAGGTGCGCCCGGAGAGTTTAAAACAGTGATGTGTGAAAGAAGATCGACTGTGGATGGAGTCTGCTTGGATTTATCCTGAGGGGCTCTAACGGTTTTGCTCTCAGGTGCTTTATCAAAAGATACCACTCTTCTAAATTGGAAACTTTAACCACCTTAGCTATCTTCGGAGGTGGTTCAACTTTAGTTGATTATGCCAACTTCTTCTTGATTTCCGTCTTAGTCTTGGCAAGAGATTGAGCAATAGGTGGCGCACGAGAAGTAACAGGAGAAGGATATGGACTACTAGTGGAATTTTTAACTCGAGGAGCAACTGAAAAGAATTCAAGCAGATTATAAGTCAATAGAATAATTTGGAATAAAACAAAATAGCAATACATAACAAATGTAGCATTTATAACTTACTAGAGTGGTTAGCACAAAAGGGTGACATAGGAGAGAAGTTTGAAGGGTATCCCAAAGAGAGGAAGCATTTGCTTAAAGAAGTATGTTGAACAGAAGGAGGATTGCCGAGGATCCTTTGACTTGCCAGAAAAAAATCAATTAGCAAATGATGATGTAAATTGTGTTTATATTGAATACGAATAGCTCATTTGCAAAAGCAACATAATCTATCAAACCCACTTGTACAAACTTACATCAAAATATACTTTCATGAAGCACAAATAATAGAGATCATAAATCATAGAAATACTAAAATTACTAAAGTTAGAGAGCTTCATTACCCCTAAATTGAAGGGGTTTAGCTACTCATTTGTGTTATCAAATCAACAGTTGTAAATTTCAACATTAAAATGCAAAGAAATGAGACCAACCAAAGGAAAAAAAAGAGATTAGCTATTAACTACTTGCATAAAAAATAAGCTACACCACTTGCATGAATGTAAATCTTAGATATAAACATTAAATGAGTTAAAGCATAGAAATAAACATCAACATAAAAGTAAAGAAAAACAAGTAGAAAAGAGAGGAGAAAGAGGCTAAGAAGGCATTTTTATTTCAAGAGACATAGAGATTACAACTTGCAATTCAATTTCCTAACTGATTTCAAAGAGTAGAAGATCCTTTACATGTACATAAGAGGGCTATTTATATGTGCATAAAACCCTAATTCAATTTTTAGGGTGCTTCCCAAAATGCCCTTTAATAAGTATGGCCACCAAGAAAGCATTAGCCACTAATTAATCCATCATTAAATGTGCATGAAGCTTTAACTTCCACTTAGTTGTCCATTAGCTTCGAATTTTAGATTTAGGTAGGTGGGTAGGTGGGGTCCTACATGATCATGTATTTGAATTATTTCCATCATTCTTCCTTTGTATTCTCTTATGCACGCATATATCTTCATGAAACCCTCTTTCATATAAATCCAAATTCCTATAAAAATTATGAAAAACATCCAGGTAAAAAGTTCCAAATTAACACATGCACAAAAATGACTATTTTGCCCATGAATGAAGATGAATATATGATGATTTGACAATAATTGAATTTTTATTTTAAACATGTTAAAATGCCCAAATAGGACATTTATTTAAATAAAAATAGATAAAATATAGATGTAAATATACGCACAATTATGTGCACATCACCTACTTCGGGCATTAGTAAGATAGATCTCGAGTTTAATTGAAGACTAGAAATTCATAAAAATCTCAATATCAACTGTTCTAGGACTCAGATTCGGGTATTAACGAATGAAATTTAAAAGTTAAAAGACCCGAAACCCGGATTCCAGTATTAATGAATGTTAGCCAGAAATTCACGATAAAGTTCTCTATAATAGAAGTACAGGGCCTAGATTTCGGCATTAATGAATGATGTCTAGAAATAATAATAGCCCTAAAACCCAGATTTAGGTATGATGAAGACCAAAAATTAATAGTAAAAGACCCGAAATCCATATTCGGGTTTGAATGAGTGAAGTATTGAAATTCTCTTATGGTAACTAGTCGGAGGCTGTAGATTCTTATTTAAGCCTTCTATTCTGCACCCCTCTTTGGGTTTTGATTCTTTTGTCATGTGTCACCCTTTAGGCCTCATATGTTGTCATTGTTTGATATGTTAATTCTTGGGCTTGGACGTCTTATTCCGTTGTTGTCTGGTGTGCTTGGTTAGCTTATTCTCAAACAGGACTCAAGGATTTACCCAACCTCCATCCAAGAGGTGCTCCAGCCAGGCCTTAGAGGTAGGATAGAAGGCTCAGGCCATAGCATGGTGGGACCAAGGGCTTACTCTATCCTCCCTTAAGGAGGGCCTCGATTCGGCCATAGCGTGGAGCGATCAAGGGCTTTTCGATGCTTTTACCCTGCCATAGCGTAACGCGGATAACGGCTTACTCTAACCTACCTCTAGGAGGCGCCTTGGTCTGGCCATAGTGTGGTGCGATCCTTCCCAGATCAAGGGCACATCTTTGCTTTAACCTGGCTATAGTGTGGCATGTATAAAGGCTTACTCTAACCTTCCTCCAGGAGGTGCTTTGACCAGGCCAACTCGGCACGGATAAAGGCATTAACCGTTTAAGGTAACTTCGAAGATGAACGAGAATTCTACTCTCGACGCGTAGATTTTTCTTACAAAAGTGATGCTTTATTGAATTCGACTAGGATCTCTTTACAAATCTATCGATTTTTCCTTGTTTGAAAAAGTTGATCACTATTCCTTCAAGTGCTCTACATTGATTTGTTCAATGCCCATTCGTCTATGATAGTGGCAGTAGGACCCTCCCCGTTTCCTTTCATATTTAGGCTTTTTTTTGGGATGGCCAATAGTTGTGTTCCTCCTTGGTTAGCCAATAGACATTCTCAATCGATGTAGTTAGACTGCATTCCTTAGGGTGTCTCAACTTGAAACTTTTCTTTTGAGGATGGTTTGTAGATCCTTTATTACTTGGTTCTGAAACTTCACCCACAACGACCAATTTCCTTTTCAAAACCTTTTGATGCTCACATGTAGGCAATGTCCCACCTTTTGTTTGATGGCTTTTTTTGCAAAGGCGTTGTTGTACTCAACCATCATTCCATCTTTAAAGATTGTGCCTTTGGTATAGAGTTGAATTGTCTTCCTCATTTGGTCAAACAAGCCATTACTTTTATTTTTTATTCCTTCAAAGGCAAAGATAGATGTTGGGCTAATGTGAAAAGGGTCTAAAATCCATTTATCTGGGTCATAAAATTCATCTCTCTTTTTCTTTATGATCCTTAAAGCTTCTAATTTCAACATTTGCTCTTCATATAGTTTAGAATTGTTAACTGTTCTATGGGAGAATCCAATTGGATATGGATCAAAGGATCCTTTTTAGGGCCTTTTGATATTGCTAAACATGGTATTGTAAAGTCAACAGCATGTAAGCTTGTAATTGAATTGAGTTAGAGAAAATAAAGTTGAGAGTTCAGCAAGGTCGAAGATTCAAGCTCTCTTTCTAGTGTCAAAAATGTTAAGAAGAAACTTGTCAACACCCCAATATAGAGTTTAAAGTATAAGTGATTCCTTCGAAAACTCTATTGGAGTAGTGAAAGTATAAGTGATTCCTTCGAAAACTCTATTGGAGTAGATGAAGGTAGTTTACACGTTTCAAATAGTTGGAGGTTGCTAAAACCATTTGATCCCTTTACCTAAACAATCTAAATGACGTGGATCCCCTTTAAGACCACCTTTCGAAAAGGTTAAGGCAGTTGAAACACCTTTATTAATACCTTTCGACACGGTCGAAACGCCTGAATCCCTCTTCATAAATACCTTTCGAACTAATTAGTTTAGGACCTTGTCAAAACCTTCTTTCGAACTGGTCAAGATGACTAGAGGTAAGGACCTATGGATCTATAGATATTAGTTAAGCCAAAAGGTTTCTACTTCCTCAAAAGGTAACCTTTTGATCATGTTGACATAAGAAGATCATAGGTAGAATCTTGTATGAACATTAAATCAGCTATCATATCCAAAATGCCATAAACTTGCTTTGATTATCTTTTCCTATATTGCTAGAAGCTTAAGTAATACAAAGTAATCAAATCCCCAATCAAATTTTAGAATTAGGGCTTACAAATTTAAGAGAATAAAAGAATGAAGAGAATGAAATAGGATACCCCTCAAAATAAGACCCCTAGTTGGTTGTATCCTTTCAAATCAAATCTTTCAACCTAGTCAAAAGGAGTACCTTGATGACCTTTTGCTACCGCTAAAGTTTGGGTGCCCTTCTACTTTTCTTTAAAATAGAACTTGATTGCTTTTGAGCTAGTCTAAAGGTATAGATGCGCTCTCCACTTTGTTGTTGATGCGCTGTTGCAAAAAGGAATGGAAATGGGCTTTCGACTCTACCGTTAGGTGAATCTCTAGGCCTTCGAAGGAATCGAAACGTGAAAGGTTTAAATGCAGAGCATTACTTTCAAAGGCATACTTACTAATTGATGTAGAACACCATCCTATGATGTATCTGAATGTCGCATTGAACTTGATTAAGCTTTACTTTACAACTATGAATGGTCTCGACTGGTTCGAAAGGCTGATTTTTCTTTCGAAGGGGTAGCTTTGTCCAAATGTTTTTCTGTACGATGTGAATGAACGCGAAACCATATATTACAAAAGGTTCGGCATGCACATGAAAGCTTGTAATATGTTGCCTTCGAAAGATGTTCCTCAACTCATTCGAAACATCTTCATGCATGCGGAAGCTACTGTTTTGAAAGGAAACAATGGAAGCTAAAGGGTGCTTTTGTCCCCTTTTGACCCTTTCGAAGCTCATAGTACATTCAACTTTTGCAAAAGCATCCCACCGACTCTTTTGAAAAGTTTTGTTAATGCTATCATTCCTTGTAAATTCCTCTTTTATATTCTCCATTGTTTTGATAGGATTGAAGTAAATATTGATGATAACAATATGCTTTGGATCGAGATGAATTGTGAATTCACTATTACCAGCTTTAAGTTCTATTTTGAATAGATGCTACATTTCCTTTAAACTTTTCTGACAAAGCATTGTATCTTTTACCGATCTTTGAATTGCCTCCAACGGTTTTGAACTTGTAATTCTCATGTAGTATAAGAACTATAGAATGATCTTCAAGTTCGCCATTCCATTTTCGAAAAGTTTTCAACTATATGTTTCTTCGAGTTTTTAAAGTAGGACTTTGTTTTCTTGGAACTCCATTTTCCTATTATCATGCTTGCACACACATAAATTTTTTTATATATATATGCACTTTTTTTAACTATTTTACTTTTTTATTTTATCGTTCGATGTCGATCCATGGATTACTGATTAGCACCCCACAATTAGGCGATTTATAGGCCTATGTTAACGGATTAGCTTGTTTGTATACACCGAACAAGCACTTGGGATATTTCACTTGCCTTCTCTCTTTTTCTCAAGTACTTTTCATTTTCAAGCTTGTCATTGCTGACTTCCACACTACCGAACCATCACTTTCAGCCATAGCCTCCACCTTCTCCTGTCATCATTGTTGCTAGATAACTTAGCTACACACTTCAACCATCGATTCATTTGAAAAATTTAGCCTACAAATCTAAAAACATCCTAACCCCTTTTGCCGACTAATCTAAGGTTTGTGGTGGCATAGATGGGGAGAGTTCATCGTTGACTTGAACATCAATTACACGTGGCTGTTGTGGAACTCCATGTCTAGTCCTTTATGGATTGGGGACAATCCCATACTCGGGAAATTTGCACTCAAAATTGAATTGTAAGGGACACTGTGAGAAACTCAAAATTGAATCGAAGCAACTGACATATTTCTCAATTTTTTCATAGTGCCTTAATTTTAGTGTAAATTTGCCCAAGTGCATTTGAAACTTTCAAGTGGAGCTCCATAATAAATTTGGTCAAGTCATGATCAATGGTTCACGATTCATTGGGATGGTTTTTGGTGACAGCCGCTTTGAATGCAAATCAGCATTTTGATGAAATGTGCGCTAATTTTTTCCTAATGATGGATTTATATTCGAAAACATTAGATGCACGCACTATGCAAATATGATGCACACAACACACAATCTTAACTACACACTGTTGCCTCTCGTCGATGTATGAGATCCAGTCAATTAACACACGTCGACATCCATCAGGTCTGGTACACCGACTCTTCAGGGCACTCTTTCCAACATGGATATTATAGCATTTAATATGCTTGATATTTCTTATGTATGAAGCTTTTAATATTTATGGACCCTAGTCGTTCCTCGCGTCTCTCGAACTAGGGTTGCATGTCTTTCAACTTCAAGGCACATCAAGTCTGATAGGAAATCTAGCTTTACGATTGTGCCCACTATAAAGTCCACTTCCACTCCAACTCGATCTCATACAACCAGTTATCAGATGGAATAACCTTTAGAAATAGTTCCTTTTGTCTTGGCTGAAGAGCCTACAATTGGTTTACCCTTAACATTGATTTAGGTGACACCGCCATACTGTAAGATCCTTTAGATTAGGCATCTCTCAAATGGATATACGTTAAGCATGGGATTCCTTTCGAAGATGTGTCGGTTCTCGCATGATATCAATAAGCGCATCTTCCACATGAGAAGCACATGGACTATAACCGTTCCATGTGCGTGGTTGGATGTGTTCTACCTTTCAATCCTTTCAATCATACATCCTTACAATTTACGAAGCTTGCCCCGACTGTTGCATCCAAACAGCAAAGCTATCCTGCACAACATGTACATGATATTTATATGTTTACACCAAAAGTTAGTACAAATAAGAAAAAGATTATAGAAGAGAATAAAGCGAAAAAATTAAATAAAAAATGAGAGAAAACAACACACATCAATTATAGTGGTTCGGCTAATCACTGGCCTATGTCCGTGTGAAATTTATTTTTGATCCAATTATGTTTCTACAAGGGCGATCATATGGATCGTTAGTCTTTGGATTAGTATTGACTCACGAGATTACATAGAAGTATAAAAATTATAACACTAGCATAAAAGATCCTTAAACAATTCCTAGCACCGCTATTTATAGCTGAAGGTCGATGGAATTTTTTTAACCACCTTCTTCCCTACGTTCCTCATGTCCTAAAGGAGATGCTCTCAGATGATAATGGCCAACTCAGCAAAGTTCATGGACCAGTACCAAACCATGTCCAATGGATTAGTATGGATCCATAAGATGGCAAGTTGAGCCTTTTTTAATCCTTCATTGTTGCTTAAATGGCTTGTACCTTCACTTATGGAGCTTGGATGTATTGCTGTGTTCTCTTACTTTAGTGAAATCCCTAAATCGGTTGGTGGATGAAAGCATGTGGTCGAGTTGATATGGAATTTTGCATTGATTTTTGAGATCTGGATAGGTAGCTATCCATCTCATATTACATATACTATGTTATAAGCGTTCTAACTTCATGTGGCATTAATCATTAGTGAATCGAAGCCAAAATTATGGGTGAGTACTGATCCATGGCTTTGGATTAGTACCGATCCATGACTTGATCATGAGTCTTTGGTCATGGCCTTAGATCCTTCGATTGTCGTAGCATGTAGGTAAGTGAAGGGGTAATTAGCAAGTTGGTGACTTAAACAGTTGATCTCACTTGGTATTTGAGTTGAAAAGTAATTGCCTTATATTTCTGCTTTGTTATTTTCAGTTTTAATCATTTCGAGACATCCAAATATAGCTTGGTCACAAAGTTGGATAACATTTGCCCCTTAAAATATATCTTGTTTTAAAAGGATATGCTTTGGATTGAGACAAACTATGAATTCGCTATTACCATCTTCAAGTTCTATTTCAAATACATGTTACTTTTCCTCTAAACTCTTCTCACAAAGCATTGTATCTTTTGTTGATTGTTTAATTGCCTCAAACAGTTTTGAAATTGCAACTCTTATGTAGTATAAGAACATGGGAACGCTTTTCGAGTTCGCCAATCCAATTTTCGAAATTTTCAACGATCTATTTCTTCAAGTTATTCAAGCAGGATTTTGTTTGAACTCCATTTTTCTATTGTCGTGCATGCACACATATACGAACATTAACTATATATATATGCATATATACATATATGTTAACGAAAAGATTTATTAACACGAAAGTGTGTAGAAACGAGAGTTAATCAAGGAGATGTTTTATTGAGGCTAGTCGAAGTCGTCAAGATGAAGTATGCATCCATTTTAAATTTTTGTATAGTCATGTCAAACATCATGTATGATTCAATTCAATATGCAAGTAATATGCGAGTCAATATTCAAGTCAATATGCAAGGATCAATCCAACAATTTACTTGTCAAATATGTCATGCAAGTCTCAAGTCGTATACAAGTTATGAGTCATAATCAAATTAATATGCGAAGCATGAGATCAAATCAAGTCAATATGCTATGCAACTGTTCAATAAATCCCTTACATGTATAGGGTTCTAGTGTTACAATAGGCCAAAAACCTTCAAATTGATTTTGGGTTACAAAGTTGAAAATGAAAAAAGAGTGGAGAAAATTGTTTGCCGCACAGTTGGCTTCTAGCGGCATCACTGATATGCGGCTCTACTTGTGTGGTGACGTCGATGTAGATAGTTGGTGGCTTCAACAATAAGTGACATAGGTGATGATATGCGACATCGAGGTGGTGCAATTTGGATGACAGTCGAGCTCAGAGAAAAGTGCCTTCGTCAATCGGGTGTCTTTGATCACAAGCTGCATAAATCAAGCGCGTCACTACTTCTACCTTGAAGAGCAGCATTCTATTCTTGTCTTCGAAGTCAATCATGGTGATAATATAAATATATATATATGTATGTATGTATGTATGTATGTATGTATGTATGTATGTATGTATGTATGTATGATCGTTGGTACCGATTTATGAACTATGGATTAGTACCCAAAATTAGGGGCAATTCACATGCTTGTTTTGTGGGTCGACTCATTTATATACACCAAACCAACACTTGGGATACTTCACTTGCTTTCTCTCTCTATCTCGAGAACATTTCATTTTCAAGCTTGCCGTTGCTAACTTCTGCACCGTCGAATCATCACTTTCATCCATTGCCTCCACCTTCTCCTATCATCAGAACTGCCAGAGACCTTGGCTGCACAATTGAACTCTCGAGCATCCATCAATGGACTTTTTATTATCAACATTCTATTTTATGTTTTTAAGTACTAATTTCATGAAAGGAAGGGGGATATCCATTAATAGAAAAGGCAATTCAAAGGTTTGCATTGATGTACAATAAACATATTATTGGCTATAGGGAAGAAAATGGATATAATAATATTTTATGCCTATTTAAGCATTATTAAACACTAAAGTAGAAAGAAGGAAAAATTAGTATCGAAGAACATTATTGCAATTATATCCTTGAACTAAGGTGCATCACTTTGTCGTGCCACTAACATGAAAAAAGAAAACAAAGTTTAATATTACGCCTTTTCTTTTTATGCAAGATAGCACTTTTTATTCGTTTTTTCGCATATTTTTTACGGTTTTGACTTTGATTATTATTTCATCTATTAACTATACTCAAGTTTTAGATTCTTTGGTAATACTAGGGTATATGGCTTTCTAACTATGTGTAATTGGTTTTTTGACATGATGGAACATTGGAACTGACGGTAAAAAGAGAATTAGGTTACTAAGCAAGCTTTCAATGGTATGTTTATGTTGATTTTACATGCATTGACTGATAATAACAACGGTGTTATCCATCTTTTGCTGAATGGGTTGCTTGCGAGGTATTTTATATTATCTTAGTGTGAATGTCATATTATATATAGAAATACATCACTGTTTACGTTGCACTATTTCCATGTGATCTATGTCGATAAAGAGATAATTTTTGGCTATCAAGTGTAAAGACCCGTAAATCCATACTCCTTGAATAGACACTAATCTCCTTTGTTTAATTCAAGATGAACGAAAATACGAACCCTTAGGGGTTTTAAGAAAAAGAAAAGAAGAAAGAAGATAGGAAAGAAGGAAATAGAAAATAGAAATTAGAGAGAATAGAAAACAGAATAGAAGGTAGAAAATTTTAAAATAGAAAGAAAAAGAGAATAGAGAAAATAGAACAGAGAAGAGAAAGAAAATTTTGAAAACATAGAACAGAACAGAAAACAACAGAACAATAACAGAATCTCACAATTCGCAGCGGAACAACATGTAATAATAAATGAATAATCTTTAAACAAAGAACTATATCAGTTATTACATTTTATACATTACATTACATCATATCATCAGAGTGTACAACATCAACAACAAACAGTGCAGTGGAAAAAGAAATACTATATAGTAGTAATATGCCATGCCATCCAGCTTGCCTCCTGCAACTCCAGAATCTCCAGAATATCCTGATAAACCTAACTCTTGACTGCCCGTGTGGAAATTGGTGGGCACCCAGAGTTTAGGAAGGAAAACAATAAACTCCAAGTCAGTCATGTGACTGGTGTGAGAACTCAAAACAGTTTATTTATCTTTGAAATCAAAATAGAGGAATATTTTTAAATTCAATTCGCAATGCTTTTAAAAATGAGACTACCATAAGGCCTCCCGCACACACACACAATGCAAACGCAGAATCGGAGGAGATTTCTCCTTATGATAGTCAAAGATGCTTGATACGCATTTAAAATAACATTTGATATTATTACTAGTGCATAGTGTAGTGGAAAATTCATTTCGAAAGTAGAATATAAATCTTAGCCAACATAGACATTTCGAACTATGCCTACTATAGCTACCATCCAAACAGTGTTGCGACACCATAAGTGAATGATAGGTTCTACAACTAAAACCGTACAAGTTTCGTATTGGGAATTGGATTTCCAACAAATGGTCAGGCCAAGGAACTTCCCATTGCCACATGAGAATGTCTCTGGAAAGACATCCCCGAGAACCAAACCGGAACTCTGCCAACACAAGGCCGGGTTACCCCTAACTGGGTAACTACTGACACGAGCACGCCATTCCCCGATCGTAAACGACCTTTCTCACGGGATCCCGAAAACCAACAACCACAAAGTAATAAATTCGTAGTAACCACATAGGTTAAATATCTGGGCTCCATACCATGATACCACCTCTATCCAGAAGGAAATGTACATACCCTAAAGGGTGCTACCCCTCATAACCTTGCTGCATCTTTCCTGTTTTGACCATTTCCGGGGTGTGAGGTTCGACGAAGTCAAGTCCACAAAAACATACTTTATACAAAAGCCATGCTTTGGGTCAACAAATGATCAACACAATGATCACTAAGATAGACGATCAAATAAATGATCCTATCACAATAATCAACACAATGATCATTTCAGCAACACTCAGCATGTCACATTACCAAATTGGGAATATATCGCCGATAACTTCAACTATATAACCTCTGAGCTTGTACGTCTCAGAGAAGGGTGTTAAGCTAAAAGAATAAATTCTCCGCCACCAACAGAAATATATTTGAAAGAAATCGGCTTTATATCTCAACTTGTAATGTCGGACATACAATCCATACAAGTCTGTTCCGGGCTCGAACAAAACCGAAGGCACTTCTCACGAAGCCCTTGCAATCCGGATATTCACAATCCTGATCGGATTCACCATCACATATGGAGAACTCTATACCGTAGCTACTCGGTGCAGAGTAAATCGACAGGTCATCCTATCGCTCTCGCAAATACCGGGTCTTCAACACCGATCTTCAATGCTATCATAACGACGTATCACATATTCGGAATGGGTTATACGACCCCATGGTCCTTTCCCGGTTAACCCGAATAGTGAGCGCTTATTCAAAAATAAGTGTAGCATTCACATTCAAACAAATCACATCAATTACCCATTCAAAGGGAAATATTGATAGTCGGTTATTGAACTATCACTGGATATGCACACATCACCAGTTTCCAAATAATTTTCCAAATTATTTATTTTCCAAAATATCTTCACTGGATATTAAATTTCAATACTTCAAAAATAAATCAACATTTATTTTTAAACCCATTTTCCAATTTCATTTATAAATTCAATAGAGAATTTACAATCCAAAATATCTATGAATATTCGATTTCAATTATTCATTTCAATTTATCTTCAAAAAGATAAATTCTCTAATATTCACTTTATATTGGAAAATGTTTCCATACTTATTTATTCATAAGTAATTCACAAATTTTATTTATTTTCAACACTTAGAAAATATTTAATATACTCTAATCGAAATTAAGTATATATTTCATCCTTTAAGGAAATCATTCTCTTAAACATATTTATTTGGGCCAAAACGAATGTTGCGTAAAACATCGTTACAACAACCCAAAATCACTAGTATAGGGATTCGAAATTAAAATAGATATATAAATCCCAATAATTATACAAAACATTTCCTTTCGGAAATCATTTACTATAACAACAGTGTTATAGTCCATCATCTCCTTCTATTTCTCGAAAACGTCTATTTCAACAATAAATGTTGAAATCTATGGTTTCGAATCTCAACACATTTTAAAACATCGTTAGATCGTTTTAATTCTATTTAAAACATCCAAATCCAAAACAATTTCTTTAACATCTTATTCACTATTCAAAAACGTGAATATACTACGTTAACACATTTCATCCTTTTATACATTTTATTTAAAAGAATTATTCACTATTCAAAAACGTGAATATAACTCCATTAATAGGTTTCAACAATTTTCTTATCAAAATAAGTCATTTGCGAATTTATAAAACAACGTTTATAAATTCCATTTCTATTTATTTATAAAAGCTTCCATTTTATAAATTCTTTTATTAACCTATTTCAGTTTATAACTCAATTATAAACTAAAAGTTCATATTATAAGTTAAATACTTACAAAACGATTATTTTACAAAATCGTTCCTCTAAAGACTTTCCAAACCATAAATCTTATAACTTATAAGGTTCATTTATTTAATCAAATCTATTCTTTCAATAATTTTATAAATTTTATAAACCTACTGTTTATGAAATTCCATTTATAACTTCACCGTTTATAATTCTATAAATTTCATTCTTTAATGAAATTCATTTTCACTTCATTCAAAACTTATAAAAACTCGTTTTATAATGTCCGTATTTCAATTTATAAATATCCATTTATAAATCTCTTAATATAAATCAATTTATATTATCCTTTTAAAACGTCTTTAATCCCCTTTATTATTTCATCATTTTGATTTATAAAATAATCAAATTTTTATAAATCCTATATTTAAACTTTTCACAATAATTCTAAAATATCTCGATTAAACTATTTTATAAACTCAATAGCATCATATTCTCAAAAATCAGTTTTTAACTATATTTCTCAAAAATCATAATTTTTATAACATTAAAAATTATAACGTTTATTTATATAAAATGGATCAATTCCAAAAATATTTTATATTTTCAAAAATCACTTTAAAAATCATTTTAAAAATCCCAAAATCTGGGTCCAATGATGCTACACACCAAATAGTCAATCACGACAACAACGATATCATATATCGATATGATAATCAATCAAATATCAAAATATCTGAAATCAAATTAAAACTGTTGAGGAATCCAGTTGGATCCCTCCAACCTGTTTTCCTACATCCAAAAACATTAGCACAATACCAATTTCGCTCCAGTACGAAATTATCGCGGTATATGTTCTTATTAAATATTATCCGCTTAATAACGGCGTAATAGGGTCTCATCCGCTAAACAAAAAATGCGGGAAATCAACAACTGCAATATATACATATGCCAATATATATATATTGCTATTATATATAATACCAATTTCACTGTTTATGAAATATTCGCGGTATATGTTTTTATTAAATAACATCCGCTTACTAACGGCGCATAATGTCCATTTTAACAATCAATAGATATCAATCATCATTCAAACATGCATTCAAATATTTTAAATCTAACTATTTAAAATAAAATCGAAACTGATTCGATTGAGTGAGAAATTCTCACCTTGATTTTAAATTCCGTTTTAGCGATTTATTTCGAATAAAATTAAACGGACGTTTAATTTTACCCAAAATTCTCACTAACTCCAAACGACTCCAAACCAACTCCATCGCGTAGTGCTCGTCCATACGATTCCAACGCAACTGGTTTCGCGCGTTTTCGACCTCGTATGAAAAAGATATTGATTTTTGAAGTTTACACACATTTTAATATAATAATTACAACATTAATTAACAAATTTTATACCAAATCAAACATAGCCACAGGATCCAAACCCAGATACATCTCCACCGTCCCTTCCTTCTCCTACATCACGCACGTTACCAGTATACGGCCGAACCCATACACCAAATTAGGGTTTGAATTCGCTCCCCTCAAACAACAACTAAACTCGATCATCTCCCCACCATTGAAGCGCCATCACCCCCCCTACACTCGGCCCAAGCCATGAAGAACTCGGCTGCCTAGATCACCCTAGAAATGCGTGCGACTTCCAGGCATTCACGCTCGATTTTTTGAAAATTGAAGCCACTTCAACACGAATCCACCGTTGGATCTGTAGTTCTCGCTGTCGTCTACAATTCTCTAGTTGAAAGTTTGTTGTAATATTGCACGGATTGAAAGAAAAGAGAGGGCGAAGAGCTATGATTTTCGGCCATTCATCAGGGGAGGGTGGCGGCTGAAGAAATAGATTAGGGTTTTTAGTTTTTTTTTTGTTTTTTTGAGATTTTTGGGGTATTTATAGGAAAAAAAATCGAACACTATTCATCCGGAAATTTCGAACTCCGATTTACGCGCCGAAACTGACGTTCCTAGGGTTTATCCCGCGTTTCGGACACAATGGAACAGGTTTCGGAAGCTAATTCGGACATCTGTGCGAGTTATGGCTGTAAACGCTCAATTTGAATTAAACCGATTTAAGCGATTTTCTAGGCGTTTTAATTTGTACCGGACAAACGGTAAATCCAATTGACACGAAATTTGAAAGCTTACAATAATATCACATTACGGATCCGATGAAGTTGGTTTCGTCGAAATCCGAGACTTTTTGAAAAATGGCTATTTTCACTCGCCAAATTTAAATTAAAAATAAATCGATGCGTTTCGAGCTGCCACGATCAAACGATAACTCCGATTGACACGAAAATTGAAATCCGGTAATAACTAACTATTACGTATCCAATGGAACTGGTTTCGTTCAATTCTGAGACTGTCCAAAATTTGGCTATTTTACAGTCGATTATTAAATATTAAAATATTCAATTTTCACAATTTAACTTTTAATTCGATTTTAAAAGTTCTAAAATATCATTCTAACTTCAATATGATAAAATAAAATTTTACAAATCATTTTCAATCATATTTAACTCTATTTTCAATTATTTCCATAATTTAACATATTAAATTATCGATTTAATAATCCAATTAAATTCAATAATTCAAATAAAAATTTATTTGACTTATAAATTCACTTAATAATATTTAAAATTAATTAAATATTCAAATTTTAATTATCAAAAATTCTGGGTCGTTACATCAAGGGTTACCTTTATAAACTTTTTGAGGAGTAGAAAGGGATCTCTGAAGAGTTTCTATAGTAGATACCTTATTCACTACACCAAAACAAAGGATTCCCAACGATTATAAGCGTTGCTAAGAATTTCAATAACGCTTATATATGTCACTATAGGGACGTGGGCATTTATTTCCAATGCTTATAAGCATTGGAAGATTTTTTTTCTGTCAACGCTTATATGCGTTGGGGGAAAATATCTTCCAATGCTTATAAGCATTAGAGAAAAATACAACCAAATAAACACTTATCATAATGTGAATGTTGAAAGATATAATGGTTTGAATGTTAAAAAAATATAACATGGACTATATTTAATATGAAATATTAATTTAATTTAGCAAATTATAATAGAATAAATGTCAATAAATAATATTTATAATCAATAATAAAACATAGTATCAATTAACAAAAGAGAAGTTCAATACATAATTAAGTTATCAATACATAGTTTACCAATATCATACTAATACCAATTGCAATAACAAAAGATAAGACATAGTGCATAGTTAAAGTCTACAAACCGAATACAAAACTCTGCCCATATAACAAAGCCTCCGACAGAGATTCACATAGCTTGCACATTCCCTTTTAAGGATCATCTTAAACTGGTGCATCTGGTTCAAGAACTTCAGCCACCCAAATAACTTTCTCAACATTTGGTATCACTTAATATGAAATACGGTTAAAAGCTGTGTAGTTAATGCACCGCTATTACCCCGCTATAACCCCGCAATATCTCATAGCGGATTTCTACCACAACGATTTTTCCATATAGCCCCAAAATATAGCCTTTCTGTTTTAATCCCCGCTATTTCCACTATATCCCGTTATTCCCGCTATATTTTGCTATTTCCTCTATATCTTCTTTAATAAAATGAATTAAAAAATTGCATTTATACATTAAAAATTATGAAACTATTTATTTGATTTAATTTTTAATATATTTTCAAAAATGAAAATACTCTAATATTCTACTAAATTCAATTATGTTATATAACAGTTTTATGTTTATTTAAAGTATATTCGCACATGTTTTTGTTTAAAATCATTTATGTATTAATTATAATTCAACTGAATGATAAATTTTCATTTAATTACTATTTATATATTTTTAAAAATGTTAAGTACGAGTTTTATATGCTATTTTAGAGCTAGCCGCTATATCTCGCTAAATCCTTGTTGTATCCCTGCTATGACTTTTTGCACCTCCACCGCTTTGAATCTGTCGAGCGCTTTAACTGCACAGGTTAAAAGATATAATGTAAATGTTGGCCATAAAATAAATAAACCATTTTTGATCATCCACTTCAAATCTAATTGTTTTGCACATTCTTCAAGGACAATGTGACCATCAAAGCTCGCTCCTCTAAGTTCATGCATTTAATATTAACGCTCAACTAAAACTTCTAACCTCAAAATCAAAAGATTGAAAACTAACTTACAACTCATGTTCTAGTGCTTTTTTTGTATTCATGAATTCACAAATTGATTTTGCAAAATAAATGTAAAATGAGTTTGCAAACTCAGTTACATTTGTAAATTGAGTTTGCAAATACAATTTTCAACGGTTTTGCAACTCTGCCAAACTAAGTTCGCGAACTCAGTTTGCAAAGTTGAGTCATGCAAGCTTTGTTTTGCGAAACTGAGCATGCACAACCGAGTTTGAAATTTAATTGAAGAAGAATTACTAGAAAGGGATAATATTTATTCCAAAGAGTATCAAAGCAAATCTATTGAAATTTAATTAAAGAAGAATTACTAAAAAAATCAATAGTTTTATGTACTGCAGCTAGATTATGATTTAACAGAAAATATATACATAGATATGTGTAAACTTTTGCAAAAAAAAAATCAACAAAGCAGCTGAAATTATAGTTATTGAAAAATTATTCAACTACCCTGAATGTAGGCTATGTATGCAACATAACATATGCTACATAAGTTTCATTTATACAGCATATTTATGTAAGTAAATAGCACACCAATTTCTTCGAACCAGAGAACCAATCCCTTCATATCTCAATTCATATTTGCATAACCTACATAAAATCATGGTAAGTACAGTTAGTGTAGGCTTGTAAATACCTGTGAATGTGTCTCTATGCACATTATATTTTCTGGTACAAAAAAATTAAATGGACAATCAAATCAAGAAAAAATCTATAGTTCATTGTATAAATCTAGTAACCAATCTTGAAGGGTACAAAGTGTTACCGACATTTTATAAAATTATAATGATGAAGCATATAAACATACGCACTTATTATGTTTACCAAATGTGGACAGATACATGGACTTTAACAAGTAATGATAATATATTGGACAAATAATTACTTTAGTAGTTAGAAATGATTTTTTTTTAAAAATCATAATGCATTATGTATCATTATAGAAGGAATACTCCAGTGAAATATAACAACAATGTGGCATCAACATGAGATAAGGACTACTTTTGGATACATGGTGTTATATCCTAAAATCTTCATGTGTTTTTGTATGTGTGTGGTGGGGGGGGAGAGTGGGGTGAATATTCTGATATACCTCTCTCTACTACATCACATTTATACCTCTTAATTTTTAACCTACACATTTCAAAATCAGATGAAAATGTATAGATATGTTCTTATATAACTCTACAGGTCTCTATAAAATTTGGTTTAATTTGAATAATCTATGCAAGATCAAAATCATGTTTCAAATCAATAGTTAAAATAATTTTTTTAATTAGCAGTTGATATTCAACTTAACTTTTTGAATGAGTTAGGGTTTTGAAATAATTTCATATATGTGTGTGCCTATATGTGTGTGTATTTATATATGTATATAGGAACAATAAGTTATTTGGGAACTCGTGCACGTAAGAATAATTTTTGGGTTTCAAAATCATTTTGGGATCGCATTTGTTCAGCTCAAGCTATTTAAAAGCCATGACCAAAGAACGTGGCCTACAATTTTTTTTCTAGGTGTAACGAAGAAATATTTTTTTTCATATAACGTTCAAATATCTTTTTGTTATGCTTTTTAGTTACTGTCATCAAGAAAAAGGAAAAGCTACTATCGTGTAATGCCAAAAATATTAATTTATATTTATACATGAAACACCCCATGCTTCTACCACAAATCACAAATAAACCTGGTACTAAAAAACAGAAAATCAAGTAGAAGTCATCTTCATGTTGAAGTCCTATAGCTTAGCAGTTAAATCTTCATCCATAGTTATATAACTTGGTGCGTACACATTACAATTATTGAAGTATTTTCCACCAATACCAATAATTATTGAATATAAGGCCACATAACATGTTGTAGCTAGCACCCTATTAAATGATTTTCAATACCTATCCACCGATTTGGGAGAAAAATTCATGCGGGCTTTTGCAAAGCCACCATTCTTGAATATGTTAGTCATGAAGCCACCTTAATGAACCATTAAATGACTCATAAATTCGAAGAAATTTTAAAAATATTAATTATAATTATTGAATAGAATATGATTAGAAATAAAAATATTTCAATTATTACAGTAAAATAATAATAATAATAATTTGTAAGAATATAAAACATGATCTTAGATAAAATACTAAAACAACTAATCTTCATTGAAATGGATGGTGGTAACACGTATTAGAATATAATTTAATAATAT
Organism: Allium cepa; assembly: GCA_030765085.1. Taxonomy (NCBI): domain Eukaryota; kingdom Viridiplantae; phylum Streptophyta; class Magnoliopsida; order Asparagales; family Amaryllidaceae; genus Allium; species Allium cepa. The sequence goes on from CM060942.1 coordinate 457,012,855, forward strand.
TTATTGAACATAATTGGCAACTATATTAATGCAATTTCAATTAACTGTAACAATAGATGTTACTAAAGAACGGGATAAACAATATTCTAAATATGTTAGCATACAATAAGAAATCAATTATTTGGTAAGTAGATTTATACTCGTATAAACAATAAATTAATATATATGAATTACTAAGTTGTAACAATTGATTTTTTCCTCGCCTCAATGATTAATCCTCTTTGGAATTTAGTTTGTAATCAATGGAATTAAATGCAATTGAAATCTTTAAAATAAAAGGAAAGATAACATTAATTTTAATTAATAGACATAATAATAGAAACATTTGTTTGAATTAAAATAAAAGGAAGCTAAGGAAATAAAAAGGAAACATGTCTTCTAATTGAAAGAAAAATTTTATGTAATATGTATAACATGTAAATCGAAATAAAGGGATAAAACTTGTTTGAATTATTTAATGAAAATAAAACGATTGGTGTGTAACCAACAATCAATTGGAGTATTAATGTTGAATTAATTGGAATTAATATTTTAATTAAGGCAAAGAGAAACATATGGTAATTGATTTAGTCAAGAAGAAGCAACATATGTTGAACTGAATACCATGGACATTTGAATAAAGATAAACCAATGTTAATAAAATGAAGGTACAATTCAGTCAATTTTAAAATATATTATTATTTGAATTTAAATAAAATTTAAAGGTTAAAATTAAAGAACAAATTTTGGAACATTGACTAATATAATTTTCCAAATTCAAAAAAATATAAAAAAATTCTAAAATTTTAAATTTTGGTCAAATTTAGTCAAATTTGACCTTTATTTGAAAATTTAAAATTTGAATTTTAAAATTTTATTCTTTTTATATGGTGCTGGAATGAATCTGTTTTCTCCCCTTTTTGTTTGTAAAAATAAAATTTCTGTTGCTCTAAATACTGAAATTCTATTAAAAACCGGCATAAGTTTGTCGTGATTAGTTGTGATATTTGGCTAGGTCCTAATGGTTTTTTTTGGTCTAGTGGACCTTGGTTAACCAAGGGACTCTAACCATATCAAGAGACTTATGTCTGTTCCTATGCCTATGACCAGTTTTTTCTTTTTGAGTAACTTGTATGTACATAATTTTATCTTGAGAAAATTTTCTCATCACACTTCCTTCTTCCTCTCTAAATTTATCTAAATCAAAACTTCTTCCTCCTCTCTTCCAAAACACTTCCTTCCTCCTTCTTTAGCCGCCACTGCCCTACATCTCCAAGGCCATCTCCTTCTCCTCATCTCCATCCAAGCATAGGCTAAAACCCCTCCTCTTTCCCTAATCCTAAACGAACCCAAACCACCACCAAATCCACCCAAATCTCCACCATGTCCTCTTACTGCATAGTGCACCATCTCCTCCACCCTAGGCCACCTTAGCTGCAACCAAACCCAGCCAAAAGCACCAAAGTCGATCCCTTTGCACCCCTATTGCTCCGCCTATTTAAAAAAAAAACAAAAGTTACGTATTTCTATTTTGGTGATCCATCCATTCTAGCTTACGTTGCTTTGGAATTAAGATTCAAAATTTATAGCTTTGTTTTGTCAATTATTTCTTAGCCTCGAAAGGTGAGCTATTCATTCACGATTTATAATCTTATGCCAAGTGAATGAATATCACTTGATATGTTATTGAAATGTTGCAATGGTTTAGAAATTTTGCGTAGTTTGGTTCTGATTTGATATGACATATGTTCATCTATGTTCACTTATTATTTTGACATGATGTTGCTATTGATAATATGTTGTTTATTTATAAATAAATAGATGTGATGATATGGTTATTAATATACTTCATGATGTTAATATTTAATAGCTGTATTGGGAAAAAAATGTTATTTTGATTTAAAAGTCAACACCTATGTTTTGAAAATGTCATTACTATGTAAAATTTAGATTTTAAAATTATATGTTTTAAAAATGCTAAATTTAAAAGTTAAGTTTTAAAATGTAAATTTTAAGGTTTTACTTACAACTTTATAATATATTTTATTTTCATTAAATTTTATTAAATTAAATCTTGTATCATGAAAAAAAAAGTAAAAAAAGTTATAAGTAAAACCTTTACATTTTAAAACTTAACTTGTAAATTTAGAATTCTTAAGACATATAATTTTAAAATCTAAATTTTAGATAAATGTTTAAAATAAAATCTTTATATTAAATTTAAAAATCATTTTCCTTTATTTTTCCAAACACATCTTTCCAAAATTTTAGAAATCACTTTAAAAACAGACCGAAGTAATTCTCTATCCTATGATCAAGTGATACGAATATTTATCATTTCAATCCGTAATAATCTAAAATTTACGGGTATATCTCGTTTAAACCCGTAATCCTAAATTTCCAAAATAAATAAAATCGCTTGGGTTTATTACCCATAACGATTTTTCCCTATTCTAAAAATCATTCGGGTATTTATTATTTCAGCCCACAGTGATTTCCTAAAACTAAGATAACTTGCAACATGATTTACATAAATAAATAATATAACCCATAGTCATACATAAAAATTATATAAGATGGTACATAACTTACATAATGGATCACATAACATAACAAACTACTTACATAACTAATTACATATTATAACACATAATTGCATAACAAACTACATAATATATCATATATTCATATTTAACAAGGAAGGTGACATAAGATTTCTACCATACATAACCTAATATATAATCGTTTTTTACATAGCAATTTAGGTGGTTTCCTTTATTACAACATAACACATATATGCTTATAAATTTTATTCATTTTCACACATAAATTTCGCATATCATAGTAATGACATTTTCATAACATAGGTGAAAACTTTTAAATCAAATAAAATTTTCTTTTTTTTCCAACACAGCATTAAATATTAACATCACGAAGTATATCAATAACCATATCATCGCATCGATTGTTATTGTAAATAAATAACATAATATCAATAACAATATCGTGCCAAAATAACAAATGAACATAGGAGAACATATGTGATATCAAAGCAGAACCAAAGTACATAAAATTTCTAAACTATTGCAACATTTCTATAACATATCAATTAATATTCATTCACCTGGCATAAGATTATAAATCGCGAGTGAATAGCTCGCCTTTCCAAGCTAGGAAATATTTGACAAAGCAAAGCTATGGATTTGAATCTTAATTCCAAAGCAATGCAAGCTAGAATTGATGGATCACCAAAATAGAAATATGTAACTTTATTTTTTTTGAAAGGTGGAGGAATAGGGGTGCAAAGAGCTCGGCCTTGATGCTTTTGGATGGGTTTGGGTGCGGTTATGGTCGTCTAGGGTGGAAGAGATGGTGCGGCTATGCAAGAGGAGGAGATGGTGGTGATTTGGGTGGGTTTGGTGGTGGTTTGGGTTCGGCTAGGGTTAGGGAAATTGGAGGCGTTTCAGCCTATGCTTGGATGGAGATGAGGAGGAGGAGATGGCATTGGAGAGGGAGGAGAGTGGCGGCTAAAGGAGGAGGAAGGAAGTGTTTAAGAAGAGAGGAGGAAGAAGTTTTGATTTGGAGAAATTTGATATCTAGAACTCTCTCTAAATTTGGAGAGGAAGAAGGAAGTGCGATGAGAAAGTTTTCTTAAGAGAAAATTATGTACGTACAAGTTAGTCAAAAAGAAACAAATGGTCGTAGGCATAGGAATAGATACAAGTCTCTTGGTTTGGTTAGAGTCTCTTAGTTAACCAAGGCCGACTAGACTAAACAAACTCATTAGGACATCCAAATTTCACAAGTAAACACCAAAACTTATGTCGGTTTTTCACAGAATTCCAAATATTTGTAGCAATAGAAATTTGATTTTGACGAAACAAAAAGTGGAGAAAAGATCAAAATTCAGTCTAGTATCATATATAAAAAGTATAAAATTTTAAAATCCAAATTTAAAATTTTCAATCGAAGGTCAAATTTTGACTAAGTTTGACCAAGTTTAAAATTTTAGAAAATTTTCTATTTCATTGAATTTGGAAAAATATATTACTCAATGTTACAAATTTTGTTTTTTTAATTTTGACATTTAAATTTTATTTAAATTCAAATAATAATATATTTTAAAGTTGATTGATTTGAACCTTTATTTTATTAACATTGGTTTGTCATTATTCAAATGTTCATTTTATTCAATTTAACATATGTTGCTTATTCTTGAATGAATCAATTACCATCTGTTTATCTTTGCCTTAATTAAAAGATTAGTTCCAATTAATTCAATATTAAATTTCCAATTCAATATTGGTTGCACATTAATCATTTTATTTTCATTAAATAAATAAAACAAAGTTTTGTTCTTTTATTTCAATTTACATGTTCATTATTTTACATCAAATTTCTCTTCTAATTAAAAGATATATTTTCTTTTTTATTTCCACAACTTTCACTTTTGTTTTAATTCAAACATACATTTCTATTATTATGCCCATTAATTACAATTAATATTCTCTTTCCTTTTATTTAAAAGATTTCAATTACATTTAATCTCATTAACTACGAAATAAATTCCAAAGCGGATTAATCAATGGGATGAGGAATAAATCAATTGTTACAACTTATTAATTAATGTCTATTAATTTATTGTTTACACAAGAAGTATAAATCTACTTACCAAATAATTGATTTCTTATTTTATGCTAGCATATTTATAATATTGTTTATCCCATTCTTTTGTAACATTTATTGCTACAGTTGATTGAAATTGCATTAATACAGTTGCCAATTTATATTCAATCAATATTATTAAATTATATTCTAATATGCATTACCACCTTCCATTTCATTAAAGATTAGTTATTTTAGAATTTTACCGAAGATCATGTTTTATATTCTAACAAATTTATTATTATTATTATTATTTTACAGTAATAAATGAATTTTTTTATTTCTAATCATATCCTGTTCAACAATTATAATTAATATTTTTAAAATTTGTTCGAATTTACGAGTCATTAACTCTCCCCCACTAAAAAAATTTCGTATTTGAAAAGGAACGATGCGGTAGAATATAAGCAAATAGAAAGATAAGATAGATTCAAAATGAATAGTGTCAAATGTAAAAATAATAATTTGAAACCATATCTTTGCGAATGTTAACTCTATACATTTTTATTACTTACTATCATCCATTTATTATTATCATTCTAATTAACTCACTTTCAGTTAATTTACATTTTTATCCAATTTATTTGCATTCACCTTATTTACTTCTTAATTAATTGACATTCATTTATTATTGTTCATCTTATTAATCATTCAATGGATTTATATTCAATCATTCGATTTTAATTGATTTACATTCAATTAATTTTGTTTCAATTCATTTTTATTCAATCAATCAATATTCATTGCATTCGCATGCGATTGATTCCAATTTAATGTATTTACATTCAATTGATTTTTTATTATTTGCATTTGTTTCATCCACATTTATTCCGTTTACATGTAATTGATTTGCTTTCAATTTATTAACATTTGTTACAATTTTTTTTCATGCTTGCTTATTCATATTCAATGACCATTCCCTTAGTTTTCATTTTATTATGCCTAATTAACTTACATTCAATTATTAATGTTTATTTTGTTTATCCTATTTGTGACGATCCGGAATTTTTAGGCATTTGAAATCGGAATATTTAATTGATTTTAAATATTTAAAGTTCATTTTTAACTTGAATTAAAATATTATTATTATTTAGCAATTAAGTTATTGGATTTAATAAACTAAAATTGGGAAAATTGTTGAATCTAGAATTTATGCCTGTTAAAAGTAATTTGAAGGCTTGTAAAATTTATTTTGATAGTGCTGAGGACAATAGAAGTTTTAAAATTGAATTCAATAGTGATTTGTTCAGTTTTGGAATTATATCATTTAAATTGGTATTTAGAAATAGCCTTCCGAGGCACAGTCTTGAAATTTGATGAAACCAGTTTAATTGGATCCGTAATATTGTATTATTATCGGATTTCAATTTTCGTAGTGCTTGGAATGACCGTTTGACAGTATCATAAGTAAACGCGCTGATAAATAAATCGAAATTTAATATAATAACTGGGTTCAAAAAGCTATCTTCTCCATACCATCGAATTAGGACTCGGAACCTTTTCCTTTGTGTTCGGAATAGGGGTATAACATTATAAACGCCTAACGACACGCCGTGATAGGAGGTCGAGATTTTGATTGCATAATTCGTGTCCATTTAAATTTAAATTTAAATAAAATTAGTACCTTGTTTAACCAGTCAAATAAATTTCACGTCAACACTTTTTCACCCCTTTCGAAATCACTATAGCTAACATTCTGAAATACGCCACACATCACCTTTATATCGCATACCGTCTTGTTTCCCTTCTTCATCCAGTTTAATTCGAGAATATTTTTTCCCTTTATCATCCTAAAATCGAACTACCTTTCCCTTTACTCAAAGCAAACCAGATCGATCTTCTTCTTCTTCAAAAAAAATGCCGACGAAACTAATCGCGAACCCAAATCACTTTACGTAAATCGATTCTCAGAATCGATTGGGCCGAGGCTGGAGATAGCTCGATCTCGAGCTGTGGGAAGTCGAATGGGGGTTCGCGCTCGATGGTCGGCAAGAAACAGGCGTGTGGGCGATCGCACCTAGGTAGGAGGTTGGCACGTCGTAGTTCAGGGTGGTCGAAGTAACTAGGCAAAGCGTGGCGAGCATGGTGATCTCGACTGTCAATTGAAGGCACGTTTGTGTGGCCGAAGGTCTGAATGTGCTGGGTTGGTGCTCAATCGAGGCAGCGGTGGGTTTGTGTGATGGGGTCGATGGCCTCGATGATGTGTTTAGCGGGAAGGGTTTGCGTATGTGACGTGATGGGTTTGGGACAGTGTAATCGATGGAAGTTCGGCAAGTTTATGTGCTCGTGCATTTGGAGATGTCGGCAGGCAAAGGGATGGTGAATGCCATAAGGAGTTGAGCCGCTAATCCTGGAGGGCTCAAAGTCGATTTGATGGCAACAGGCAGAGAGGTATTCGATTTTCTTGATTTAACATTCAAAAAAAAAATCTGTTTTATGAGTAATTTTCGTAGTAAGGAGAGAAATTTATTTTAAGCAGTTTTAAAATTTTCAAATTAATTACAGTTTTTATTTTTACAGGTGAGAATTTTATTTTATTTAAGTTAGTATGTATGTAAGTAAGACCGGAAATACATATATATTGTAAATAGTAGAAATAACTATATATATAGATAAGGTTTAGAACAGAAATGTTGAAAGTTTATCTAAATTTTATTTTTTAGGGAATCTATAGAGATTATTTTATAAAATATGTAGTTCCTAAAGAAAATTAATATACCTTTACATATTTCCCTTTAACAAGTTAATTCTAAAATAAGGTAATTTACTTTGTTAGTTTACTTATTTAATTTATTCGAGTAACTAAAAGATTTGTAAAGGGAAAATTAGTTTAAAATTTAATTATTTGTTTAAAATAAAATCATTAGTTGATACTGAAATTTATTAGCTTGAATTAAAATTCTTAAACAGGAATTAATTGATCGATTAGTTCAAATATTAAAAAAACATCTAAATGTTTATTCAAGGTCTATAATCATGAAGAAACCAAGGCGAGATGGATCGGATTGCAAATAAAAACAAAGGTGAGTTAATCTCACTCATTTAGTTGATATTTAAATTTAAATACTTAAATTTAAATATTTGGTTGAATGATTGAATAGTTTTGATGTGCAATATTATATATAGTAATATATAATATATCTTGGAATGATTGATTTCTCGCATTATATAGTAGATGAGACCCTATGCGCCGCATAATAGCAGATGATATTATATTTAAAACACATATACCATGATATTCCACCTCGAAGTGGAATTGATATTTTATATTGTGCTAGTATCTGTGGATGCAGGGAAACAGGTTGGAGGGATCCAACTGAATTCCTCAAAATTATCTAGATTATTTAATATTCACTGTTATGATTATTTAATATTCCGTGATGAATTGTATTGGAATATTTAATGCTATGGTTTACTTGAATATATTCCGGTACACTGGGTTATCAAAATATATAGAACTGGATTATTGAAAAGAAAATAAAAGAAGGGAATTTGTAAGTGGAATAATTATAGAGAATTTAAATAAATTTAAGAATGAACTGGATAAGAAAATAGTGATTTTAAAATTTTAATAAATAAATTCCGTGTATGAAAATGGGGATTTTGAATAAACAGGAAGATAATGAATTTTAACTTAAGTGTTATTATTTAAAAGAATAAAGCATTTATTTTAAATTTAAGATTTAAATTATTAAAAATAGAATAAAAACAAAGAGGGAATCTGGAAAAAATCCAAAGTCAATGGGTTTTGAAATAAATGAGTAAGGAAGGAAATTTATTTAAAGGTGAAGTAATTTGGAAATAAAATTGAAACTTGATTTAAGTGTTTAAATTTGAAGTTTTAAATAGGAAATTGATTATGACATTTATGAACTGGGTTTATAAAAGCAAAGTAACATATTAGTGGATATTTGAAGAATAACTTCACGATGGGAATTTATTTAAGAAATGGAAAATTTGTTTAAAAATAAGTAGTGATTTATTTTTAAAGGATTTAAAGAGAAGTATATTTCCCTAGATAGCCAAGTACGGTTTCAAAGTAAATATAAGTTAAAAGTTTTAATGTTGTTTAAAGAAGCATATTTCGGAAAAGTTATTATTTCTAAAAAATATTTAAATTCTAAAGTAAATATTTTTCAAATCTATTATCGTATTAATTAATTAAAGGGGTCTTGGTATTTTGTTTTAAATAGAGAAATATAGTTTTATATTTTATAAAGTAACCATATTTTTAAATATTCCTAAAATATTTGTTTTTAATATAGTATTGAAGTAGTTCTAAATTTAATCATTTTAAAGGATATTTTATAATAAAGAGTTTTAAATTATTTTAAAAATCTAAAGTTTTGTGCTTGGTTATTTTCAGTGGAAATAAGTATTTGAAGATTTTAATTCATGAGAAGGTGTGTTGAAACTGTTTTCAAAAGGATTGAAAATGGAAATATATCTTGCGAAGATATTTTGTGGTTAATAAATAATTTGGTGAAATTATTTATGGTTGACGGTTGTTTGTAAATGTTAATTGATAGTTAAACAACCGACTATCATTATTGGACAATGCGCTGATCGTTTCGAAGAGACCGAGATCGAGATTAATTTCTCGAAAACCACTTCGATCCGGTTTGTACGTTTCGTGGGAAAAACGAGGTCAGAGTCGAAGATGGAGCAATGAATTACAAGGGCTAGTCGCTACTAATCCTGAGGTGATTCCGAACTGGATGTAGTAGGAGTAGTGCCTTCGGTTCCGTTCGAACCCGGGATGGACTTAAATGGATGAATGCTTTCGGAACATCGTCAGGTGGACGATGTGCATTCTAAGTGAATCGTTCTAAAAGGTAACGCTTAGCCCCAAGCCTCATCAACTGAGAATGACTGAAAATCAGGAGTTATGCAGCAAGGCTAGGTAGGTAGCACCTATTTCACGGTGAGGTCATCCCTGTCAAGATATCTCTTTATTTCAGCTTAGTGGTGCGGTTGCTGATCACAACCGTGGGGTGATCTTACTCGAGATTATCCAGTAAGGGGTAGTCCCGGTCTTGTGTTGCAGGGGTTCGGGAGTGATCTTTGGTATGCTAATCTAGATCAGGTACCGTGACAGGTGGTACACCAATGCCCGGTCATTAGTTGGAAATCCATTCTCCCTTCGTGCCTTTTACGAGTTTTGTTACTATTACCCACTTTGTGGCTAGTAGCTGGAATTTAATAGATTTAACAATTTCGGCTATTTTAATAAGTATTTGTAAATAGCCCTTATTATAATATCACAGGATTTTTATAAAAAGTGTTTTAGCTATCGTAAGGTAAAAACCCGAGATGTTTATTTGTGCCGTGGTCTTACGAGATGCTTTTGATTTTCAAAGGATTTTTGAAACTTTAATATTCAATTTGGGTGTAGTTTTCTCACGTTGGTATTCCAGACTGACTTGGGTGTTATTTAACTATATTGCCCGGGTCAGACCGAGTATTATAGAATACAGGATATGATGCTGTGGAGCTCAAGAGACGAGCTGGATGGTGATACGTACTTCCGTATTTGATTATTATTCGCTATGTATACAATTGTATGTAATTGATATTGAACTCTGATGATGTACTCTGATGATGTAATGTATAAACAAATATGTTTTTTTGTGTGAAGATCATTTATTATCTATTGTACTTTATTCCGCTGCGATGGTTAGATTCTGATGTTGTTTTCTATTTTCTTCATTTACCTCTTCTTCTTTAACCCAAATGGTTCGTATTTCCGTTCATCTTGAGTTGATTGATGTAGAATAGTGTTGACTCAAGGGGTACGGATTTGTGGGTCATTACAGTTGGTATCAGAGCTTAGGTTGGTGATAACCTTGGCTCTGTTGGGATTACTTATTGAAAATAGAGTCCGTAGTACTCTTGAATGAGTTTGAACGTGTTCATAGATATGAGCGCGTATTTGCTAGTGAATATAAATTGTTTAATATTGTGTTGGCTTATTGGTTGAGTGGAATATGAATTTTGATCGGGTATGCTGGCCGCTATTCGAGAAGAGTTTATAAACACCTCACACGATAAATTGACACAGTATTGTTTTAAAGGTGGGTGAATGAAATAATTTTACCCAAAATATATTTTGACATAAAAGTAAAGTTTTTGTAAACTATTTTAGCTAATATATGGTTGCACGGATGTTAGGAATGATAATATTAAATTATTATCATTATTGTGTGGAAATTTAACTAGATTTGAAAAATAACCAAAGGTTAAAGAAATAAATTCATTTATAAAATGAAATTTGTAAATGTGGATTATAAACATGATTTATAAATTGAAATATAATCAAAGGGGAATTTGTATGAGCGTAAATTATACAAGTAAATTATAGTTAAACTTTGATTTTAGTCAAAATTTGAAAATTTAAAATCCCAGAGATTTTGGAAGTGTTTATCAAAGTGTTTTGAGGATAAATAAGAGCATTATTGTTTTAAAAGTATTTCTGAAAGGAAATTGTTTCAAATAAATTTTGGGAAGGAATATAGCATTAAACTAACTTCAGTCGCTAGAAAATAACTTCGGTGATGACTGCAGCATCATCGATGTTCATTTTCGAGTATCTAAGTGATGGATTGCTGCCACATTGATTTGTTCAGAAGAACCAGTTTGTTTTTGAAATTTGAAAGGAAATTTGTGGGAATAAAACCAGGATTGGTTTAAAATTTTGAAAAATGTGATTTTGAGATAATGGTGATTTCAAAATGATTTGAAAACCAAAAGCCGGGTGTTTGAAAATCCCGATGAGGCAAGTTATAAGCTTATAATTGAGATGATTTTTAAATCAGGAAGGAAATATGAGCTTTGAATGTTGGAATTTAAATTTAAAGTGAAAAGTTAAAAATGAAATTAACTTCGATCGAGAAAGAAAATTGAATCGAATTGAACTAAATAAATGTGAGTTAAAATAGAATTGAATTGGAATAAAAATTTGGTTGAGTTATAGTTGATATTGAATGAAGTTAGATCTTTACTTAAATAAACGGAAATAAGTTGGATAAGAAATAAGTTGGATAAGAATTGTATTGGGATAAATGAATTAGAATAATTTATAAAAGAACTAAAAATCCGTGGAATAAAAAAAATTTGCCTGGGTATTAATAAGCGTAAATCTTGAGTTATAAATAAAAGATGAATATATTCAAGCCTAGAATGAATGGAAATGTGTAAAATAATAAGTTGTGACTTATAAGATAGAAAAGTGGAATAGAAAACCAAAATAAATATTATTTGATGTTTTGGAAAATGAAACGGAAATCCAAACTTGAATTATAAAATAAATTGAACTTAAGAAAATTAAATGAAGGGATTTTAAGATTAAAAATCAAGTATTGAATTATAAATAGCAGGAGAACTAATTAGATAATAAATTAGTTATTGAAATATGTAAATGGAACCTAATCTAGTTAAACAGAAGCTGAATTTGTGAGTTAATATTGAAATTTGGAATAAACTCAAGTTATAAATCAAATTCGACTTGAATTGTTAGTGAAGTAAATATAATTGAAAATGTTGCCAAATAAAATGAAATTGGATCAAAGTAGGGATGGTTTAGTTGTAAATAAAACCCAGATGAGTGGGAATGAATTGAAAATGGCCTTGTAATCAATTTAATGGATTAAATCTGAAAATTTAAAATTTATAATAACTAATCAAATAAATTTGTAGATTGAAATGAGATTTGATTGAAATAAAATCGAGTTAAATTGAAAAGAAAAATTTATTTGTAAAATGAAAATGGGCTTAAGTATGAAATTTGAATAATTTGAATAAATTAATTTAAGTTTAAAGTTAGTGGAAGCTTGGCTTCGAGTAAGGATAAAAGTCCATTAAATAAAAGCTTGGGTAAATTTAAATTGGGGAATGGTTATCAATATATAAGCATGGAATGGTTCAAGCTTAATAAAATGGTCTTAGATGAAATGAAGGAAAATATGGAATGAAATGTAAATGAATGGATCGTGAATAAAATTGAAAAGGGTTAAAATTTAAATAGAATGTGTCAAGCTAACTACAATGGTTGTGAATGAATTAAAAATAGAAGAAATAAAATAATAAATTGAGTTGGAATCAATCCAAAATGGTTATAAGCTTAAGTAATTGTTATTCACATGAATAACGTTAAATTTGCATAGAAAATTTGTCATTTTGTCATAAACGAAAGTAAATGTATTAACAGAGGTGAATAAAATTGAAATTTTAATCAATTGGAATAATATGGGTTTGTTTAAATTTAAAAATGAATTGAATGTAAGCAAGTGGATTGTAAACTATTCAGATTGAATGAAAATGGTATATGAATTAATTGAAAACAGTTGAATTAGTATGAAAACTATATAATTGCTTACGGAAAGTGTTTAGTGTGCATTGCTTTTAAAATTCATGTGTTTAACTATTTCAAATAAGTGAAATGTTGTTAAACTACATATATATGGCACTTGCATGTTTGAATTGAATAAGTACAGGTACAAGGAAGTCGTTTGGCTGGATTTTGGGCATGCTAACTGCTAAATAAATAAGCCGCTTGCTTAAAAATGCTATAAAATAGAAAATATGAACTGTTTTTGTTTTTCCGACCATGTGGGTGGATGTATATATAATTATCTTTTGTCAAATTGCAGAAGCTCCTCCGTACAATGGAAACTTTGCCAAAATATTCCGAAAATTTTGGGAGTTAGAATTTTTTTAAAAAAAATTTCATTAGCAACAAAACGATTTCAAATTGAAATAAATTAGTGGATGAAACTAATTTAAAATAATGATATGAATCAGTTATAAATGGAAGATAAAATTCAATATTCAGAGTTGAAGATAAATTGTATTCATATGGAAATGGGAAAAACTAATATGAATAGAAGAGATATGAAAACTTCTGTTAGGAAATGTATAAAACGACTTTAAAAGCTATGATTGGATTATTGCTAAATAGGATATGTAGGTATTATAAACGGAAAGGAAAATTGGTTTTGATTTTAGAAGATAAATTTGAGTTGCTCGACAAAAAGGTATGTGTTTAAATTTCTGTACGAAATTTGATTGGGTTTTTGATCTAGCCACTTGGCTTTTCGTTTTCTTTTGGAATTTGGGAGCCCTTAGAGGCATTTTTTAGTTGTACTAATCTAGCCGCGTAAAGGAGACGCCGGCGAAATTTTTCGGAAATTTAGAGAGTTAGAAAAATTTTGTGAAAGTTTTGATAGATTAAATTTAAATTTGAATGGTTGAATAAGTAAAGTTATTTGGAAACTGTGGAAGGTTTTGGAAAGTTTTTTGAAGTAGAAGTGAGTCTTTAATAAAGATATGTTATGACAAGTTGATAAAACCGTTTGGTTTTGGAAAATAGTAATGGATATTGGATCAATCTTTTTAACTACCAATTTCGAGGACGAAATTCTTTTAAGGGGAGAGGAATGTGACGACCCAGAATTTTTAGGCATTTGAAATCGGAATATTTAATTGATTTTAAATATTTAAAGTTAATTGTTAACTTGAATTCAAATATTATTATTATGATTTAGCAATTATGTTATTGGATTTTATAAACTGAAATTGGGCAAATTGTGGAATCTTGAATTTTAAGCCTATTAAAAATAATTTGAAGGCTTGTAAAATTTATATTGATAGTGCGGAGGATAATAGAAGTTTTAAAATTGAATTCAATAGTGATTTGTTTAGTTTTGAAATTATATCATTTAAATTGATATTTGGAAATAGCCTTCCAAGGCACATCCTGGGAATTTGACAAAACCAGTTTCATTGGATCCGTAATATTGTATTATTATCAGATTTCAATTTTCGTAGTGTTTGGAATGACCATTTAACCATACGATAAGTAAACACGCTGATAATTAAATCGAAATTTAATATAATAACTGGGTTCAAAAAGCTATCTTCTCCATAATATCGAATTAGGACTCGAAACCATTTCCTTTGTGTTCGGAATAGAGGTATAACACTATAAACGCCTAACGGCATGCCGCGATAGGAGATCGAGATTTTGAGCTGCATAATCCATGTCATTTAAATTTAAATTTAAATATAATTAATACCTTGTTTAACCAGTCAAATAAATTTCACGTCAACACTTTTTCACCCCTTTCGAAATCACTGTAGCTAACCTTCTGAAATACGCCACACTTCACCTTTATATTGTAACGACCCAGAATTTTGAACAATTTAAATTGAGAATATTTAATTAATTTTAAATATTTGAATATCTGTTTAGCTTGAATTCCCAATATAACTTTGAATTTAGCGATTAAATTATAGAATTTAATCTATTGAAAAGTTGAATCTTCAATTTTAAGCAGATTAAAAATATTTCAAGGCTTGTAAAATTTATATTGATAATACTGAAGACAGTAAAAGCTTCAGAAGTGAATTGTTCAGTTTTGAAATTATATCGTTTGAATCGGTATTTAAAAAAAATAGCCTTCCAAGGCACAGTCTCGGAATTCGACGAAACCAGTTCCATTAGGTCCGTAATATTAAATTATTATCGGATTTCAAATTTCGTAGCGTTTGGAGTTGTTATGTGAGCATACGACATATAAACGCGTCGAAATCAAATTGAATTCAATTTAAATTTAAATTTATAATTAGTCCACAAACACACGTTATCATACATTTAATCACGCCTAAAATCGTGCAAAGCATGCTTCATTCAATTTTAAATATCCCTCTTCAGTTTTAAAAATCAAAACGCAGAAGAAAAACAATAAAATGGCTGATGTATAAAGTAAAGAGGAGCAACAAATTCACTTCCTCCCAAATCTTATAGTCGCGTCCTCTTCATTTTTATTTTCTTTCTCCCGACCTCTAAATCGAATCGCGAGCTTCTTATTCCCAGATCGAATCGCGACTTCGAAAAAGAAAAAAAACTATCACGAGCGAAAAGAGTTTACCTCGTGAAGCAGGGATTCACAAAGTTTCCCCGCCTTCATCAAATTCGCGGCGTCGTGGGGTTGCGGCAGCAATAAAGGCCGGTGGGCATGCGCACACTTGGGTTTGTCGAGGTTGAAATTCGTTGTCAACGGTGGCGGCTTCGAGGCAGGTCTTCGTGTTCTCAAATGTTCGACTGGGTGTAGGCAGTGGCCATGCGATGGCAGTGGGTCGCGACTCGAGGCGGAGCAAGCAACGACAAGGAACAGGGGAGTGTCGTGCAATGGTCTGAGTTCGCGATTTACAGTACGGTATTCGCTAATTCTATTTTATTTAAATTTACTATATATAGGTATATTTATACGTATATGTATATACAGTAGAATGTAATTGCTGTTTTATAAAATAAAAATAAAAAAAATTTAAAACAGAAAATAATGATAGTAGTTAAAGAAAAATAAATGTTGGTGGTTAGTTTATTTTATTTATCTATTAAGTCATTTTAACTACTAAACATAATTTATTATAAAGGAATGTGTTTAAAAATTTAAAAGCATTAGCTTAAAGTGAAAATTGTTAGTTCAGTTTGAAATTCTAGTTAATTTAATTTTAAAAGGAAAATTAGTTAAAATAAAAATTTTGGTTAGGTAATTAAACTGAACGATAATTTAAGTGTTCGATTTACTTCGAATATTTATCAATTGTATAATATTTATACAAGGTCAAAACTGCAAAGGAAATAGACTGGAATGGAAAATGGATTGCAAAATATAAATCAAAGGTGAGATCTTCTCACTCAAATTGAAAATTTGGATTGCAGTTATTGGTTGCTGTTTGGTTGTGATATTAGATATAGAAGGATATACTATATATAGCAATATATATATATGTTGGCATATGTATATGTTGGAGTTGTTGATTTTCCGCATTATATAGCGGATAAGACTCTATTGCGCCGCCTATTAAGCGGATAATATTTTATAAATCCCATATACCGCGATATCCCGTCTTGAAACGGGATTGGTATTGTGCTAACATTTGTGGATGCAGGGAAACAGGTTGGAGCGATTCAACTGGATTCTTCAACCGTATTTATTTATTTACATATTGTGATATCCCAAAATTTTAGACAACATCAATTTAATAATCTTTATATAAAATTAAATTGATATGGATAATATTGACCAATAAAATATGCTTTGGTTTAATAATTAGATTTAAATAAATATTTAATTTGTGATTTTATCTTTTTAAAATGCTAAAATAAATGTTTAAATTATAATGTATATATATGTATTTGTATATATATTATAGTATATCTTTGTTTGGAATTTAACATTACATGAAAATAAATAAATAAATAAAGTTTTATTTTTAAATTCCAATAAAATATTGGGTAATTAGTAAATTATGTTTAAAATTAATATTTAGCTTTTAAAAATCTATTTAAATTAATAACTATACGGTTAGATAATAAATGTAATTGTTTAAAATTTGTCTTAGCTTAATTTTTGTTTTAAATTTAAATAAAAGTTTAGTTTATTTCTTTTTAAAATATTATTTGATTAACTATGAATTGAAAATATTTTATATAAGTCTAAATATAAGATAACATATGATTTAAATTCATTTAAATATAGAAGTGATTTATAATTTCTTTATAAATCATATAAAATTGTAAATTGTTATTTTTAATCATATTAATAAATATTCTATTTTTCAAGAATATAAGGAGGAATTAAAATAGGGAAAATAAAATCTTCATTTTTAAATTGATTTTGGTTTTTATTTCAAAGAATTAATTTGATTTGGCAATTTTATTTTGAAATTCAAATTTATTGATTCTTTAGAATATTTTGTAAGATTTAAATTATAAATTGTTTTATTTACATTTTCTTAAAAGAAGTAAATCATATATATATTCAATCTAACATAAAATAAATTAAGAAAACCCTTTATAAACATTTAAATTTATAACTTAATTTAATAAAGACAAGTGTTAACAAGTTAGTAACTCAAACTACATGTGGTAGTTGAAAATCAAACAAAATGACAAGTGTCATTTAGATTCTATTTTTTATTTATTTATTATGTTAAATTTATTTCAGCCTCTTTTAAAATATTTTCATTCCCCTCATTCTCCTTTTCAAAACAAAAGAAAAAGCAATCAAAAGAATACTTCACTTAAAAATCTAAAAAAGAAATCTGAAATCCCTCAGTACCAAAATCTACATATTCATTTCAAAAACAAAGATCCGTAACTCCTTGTTAACGTGAAAATCTGAACGCTAACACCCCGGTGTATGTAAAGTTAATGTGAAAGCACCACCCGTTAATACGGGAATCAGAGTTAAGCAGTCAAATCATAGAAAAGCAGTAAAAGACACAATTTTTATAGTGGTTCGGCTTAAGATCGAGCCTACGTCCACTTCAATCTTCTTTATTGCTCATTTGATTACAACTCTGTACAACTTTCTTCAATTACAATACACTTTGGACTAGTAGCTCAAACTTCAAAGAAGTATAATCTCTCGAATTCATGTTGAATGATGTTGATTCTCTTTTGAAGTTCGTTGTAGCGTCCTTGATGATAGAAATGCTTGAAGTGTTGTTTGAGTTGAGAATGCAGCAGAGTAATGGCGTCCTCCAAGAATCCCAAGAAGATCCCCTGAATGATGGAGCTAGTGGCGTATTTATAGGGGTTTCTGAACAGGTCTTAGGTCGTGGCCGACTTAAGGTAAGTCGTAGGTCGGCCGTTGCGACTTATCATAGGTCGTGGGTCTCTTCTGAGCGAGCTAACAAGTTATGGACGACTTAGGGATAAGTCGGCTAGGATAGATCGGATATAACTTAGGTCGTGGGAGACCTAAGGAATGGCAGGGGAGAGAGATGCGTCCTACCAAATACGGCCTAAAGGAACTGCTCCGACCTACTTAGGTCGCGAGCGACTTAGTGATACTTAGGTCGCGAGCGACTTAGTGATACTTAGGTCGCGAGCGACTTAGTGATTCTTAGGTCGCGAGCGACTTAGTGATTCTTAGGTCGCGGAGTACTTAGGTCGGTACCTGTTAGGTCGCTTCTCCTATTAGCTCGTTAACTCGGTTGAGCCGCTTTATGCCTTAAGTCGCTGAGTTGCATAACTCGCTAAGTCGCGATGCCTTTTAAGTCGGTAGGTCGTGCCACTTGTTAAGTCGGCAACCTTATTAAGTCGGCAACCTTGTTCAGAAGTTAAGTCGCTTGGCCCGCTTCATGTGTTATGTCGCTGACTTCGTGTAGAAGATAGGTCGCTCCATTCTCTAAGCCGTATACCGTTTTGGACGGGGCGCTGCCCCCTGGACCCCTGCGACCTGACCGGGCAGGTCGATCACCGTAGCGGTGGCGTTGCCCCCGCACCCCCACCTTGGGGGATTGGCACCCCCCGTGGACCCCCCTCCGTAGGGGATCTTATCTGAAAAGCCATTCAACAGAACTTGCTTTGTTGGGATGCTGAGTTGACTATTCTTCGAGACGAACTATCATTGGTTTCTCGGTCGATTTTTGATATCACGGCCTTGCTGAAAAAGTGGAGTTAACACTTGCCCCTCGAAGTATACGCCTAGGGGCTAGGTCGTGTGCTTCGATTCTTCTTAACTCGTGCTTTACTGAGCTACTGAGCTTGTACTTTGGCAACTTTGCTTTGTTTTGACCTGAAGCCTTTTAAACTTGACCAATGCAATTCAATGGAACTTTGACCTGAACTTGTTGCATCTCTTTACAGATTATTTTAACAACCTGTTAAACGCAACATTTGCAGAAAAATAGGGCGAATATACTCATCACTGATTGCCCATATCGAGTGATGGATTAGATCAAAGAACTGGTATTTTACTGTAAGCAAATTAGTATGGTCTTGATGAAGTGTTGCGAATCAACTGTCTTGAATGAAGTATCAACACAAAGTTTACACAGTTATAACTGCTATCTGCATTGACACCACACTTACTTTCAAATAACAAGCCTCGAATTCTTCTGAATTGACATATGCCAACCAGTATTATTTCAAGTATTGCTTTATTTACTTGTTATTTTAGTAGCTTTGCACAACACTTCACACGCTTTTAGAAAACGTGCACCTTTACTTTTGAATATTCAGTTCTTCATATAGAATGTCCTTTCGATAAGAAGAGTAGTGGGGCAAACTGGATCTTTCCATTTCTGCGATTTTTCAAAATCCGAGTTGTCCGGTTCTAATTTCATTTTTTAATTTTGCAGCACTTCCTTCCTCTTTCCGAATATTCCAGTCACAAGTCAATTTTTAAAAGACTAAGTGTTGTGACGGTTAAGGAGAGGAGCGTTAAATTTTTTGCTGAAAGATGAATTTTTGCACTAATTCGGACTTTTGCACTCTTTGTGGTCGACTTAGCTTCACGATGCCCCTGGTTTTCAAGCAGAAACTTCAGATGCCCCAGCTTTCGCAAAGGAACTTGCATCAATGGAACCTATTGCGGAAGCCTTATTGGTGTAATGTTTTACTCCATTTGACGGTGTGGGGTCATCCTTCTTGTTTTGCCTTTTGAAACCCGCACGTGCATAACAAATTTTATAAAAACTTTTGTCTGTATTTTAGAATGTATTTATTCCTCATTTTCATACAAGTTTCTTTATTCTCTTTGCATGATATTGCAGTGAGCTTGTGGTACGTTGCTTGGGTACTGCTTTTGTTAATGTAGCAATATTATATTGCCCTCATACCACAACTCATTGTAATATTCTCCATTTTGAGGAGATTTTGGAGAACAATTCTTCTGTTTTTAGAAGACTTGTACTCTCTTCCATTTTGAGAAGGCATGCACTATCTCTTTAGAGAATAATTTTCCATTTTTGAGGAAATATTATTCTTGCTTTAGTAGAGTGCGCCTTGTGTTGGAGAAGCCTTTCTTTCTTTTCTCTTTTTTTTTTGTTGCGCCTCGCTGGAGGGCTTTGATTTGACATTTCAACTCTGGAGAAGTGGGCCTCCGCAGAGATTGCACTTCAGCTCCGGTGAAATGTGCCCCTGAAGAGGTCTTTATTTGGCATTTTAGTTCTGGAGAAGTGGGCCTCCGAAGAGTTTGCACTTCAGCTCTGGTGAAATGTGCCCCCGAAGAGGTCTTTATTTGGCATTTCAGCTCTGGAGAAGTGGGCCTCCGAAGAGTTTGCACTTCAGCTCCGGTGAAATGTGCCCCCAAAGAGGTCTTTATTTGGCATTTCAGCTCTGGAGAAGTGGGCCTCCGAAGAGTTTGCACTTCAGCTCCGGTGAAATGTGCCCCCGAAGAGGTCTTTATTTGGCATTTCAGCTCTGGAGAAGTGGGCCTCCGAAGAGTTTGCACTTCAGCTCCGGTGAAATGTGCCCCCGAAGAGGTTTTTGGCATTTCAGCTCTGGAGAAGTGGGCCTCCGAAGAGTTTGCACTTCAGCTCCGGTGAAATATGCCCCCGAAGAGGGCTTTATTTGGCATTTCAGCTCTGGAGAAGTGGGCCTCCGAAGAGTTTGCACTTCAGCTCTGGTGAAATGTGCCCCCGAAGAGGTCTTTATTTGGCATTTCAGCTCTGGAGAAGTGGGCCTCCGAAGAGTTTGCACTTCAGCTCTGGTGAAATGTGCCCCCAAAGAGGTCTTTATTTGGCATTTCAGCTCTGGAGAAGTGGGCCTCCGAAGAGTTTGCACTTCAGCTCCGGTGAAATGTGCCCCCAAAGAGGTCTTTATTTGGCATTTCAGCTCTGGAGAAGTGGGCCTCCGAAGAGTTTGCACTTCAGCTCCGGTGAAATGTGCCCCCAAAGAGGTCTTTATTTGGCATTTCAGCTCTGGAGAAGTGGGCCTTCGAAGAGTTTGCACTTCAGCTCGGGTGAAATGTGCCCCCGAAGAGGTCTTTATTTGGCATTTCAGCTCTGGAGAAGTGGGCCTCCGAAGAGTTTGCACTTCAGCTCCGATGAAATGTGCCCCCGAAGAGGTCTTTATTTGGCATTTCAGCTCTGGAGAAGTGGGCCTCCGAAGAGTTTGCACTTCAGCTCCGATGAAATGTGCCCCCGAAGAGGTCTTTATTTGGCATTTCAGCTCTGGAGAAGTGGGCCTCCGAAGAGTTTGCACTTCAGCTCTGGTGAAATGTGCCCCCGAAGAGGTCTTTATTTGGCATTTCAGCTCTGGAGAAGTGGGCCTCCAAAGAGTTTGCACTTCAGCTCTGGTGAAATGTGCCCCCGAAGAGGTCTTTATTTGGCATTTCAGCTCTGGAGAAGTGGGCCTCCGAAGAGTTTGCACTTCAGCTCCGGTGAAATGTGCCCCCGAAGAGGTCTTTATTTGGCATTTCAGCTCTGGAGAAGTGGGCCTCCGAAGAGTTTGCACTTCAGCTTCGGTGAAATGTGCCCCCGAAGAGGTCTTTATTTGGCATTTCAGCTCTGGAGAAGTGGGCCTCCGAAGAGTTTGCACTTCAGCTCCGGTGAAATGTGCCCCCGAAGAGGTCTTTGGCATTTCAGCTCTGGAGAAGTGGGCCTCCGAAGAGATTGCACTTCAGCTCTGGTGAAATGTGCCCCCGAAGAGGTCTTTATTTGGCATTTCAGCTCTGGAGAAGTGGGCCTCCGAAGAGTTTGCACTTCAGCTCCGGTGAAATGTGCCCCCGAAGAGGTCTTTGGCATTTCAGCTCTGGAGAAGTGGGCCTCCGAAGAGTTTGCACTTCAACTCTGGTGAAATGTGCCCCCGAAGAGGTCTTTATTTGTTCCCTTCCCGCTCACCCATGTCTTTTCACCATTTGATCCTCAGTGATTCCCCGTTATCATTTCCAAACCCACATTTCCTTCTTTTGGAAGTAGTTTATTTTATCAAAAGAAGTGTACTTCATTGCTAAGTGAGCTCGCAGGGGCGGACACAAGCTACTTAATCGAATGTTCGTTTGCACAAACGATCTCAATTAGTTTGCAAGGGCCCACCTCCGGTTTAATCACTCACTGTTTGCTTGAAGCACTTCTTATGTAGGATTTGGGTATGGAATTTTTGTGGCCTGATATTCGCCTGTTGAGCGATTTGTAGGAATCGCTTGGCTTTGTGATGTGTTGACTAGGTGAGCTTTGTTTTGATTGCCTGCAACATTAAATCGACATTTTAGCAATATATTTTAAGATATTTGCATATCGAAATGAAACAAGCATTTTATCGTGATAGAAAGCTCAAGATTTATAGTTCCTATTATTTATTTGCACTGTTTTTACAACGGCATTTTATACAGGAATCATAAATCCAGTATTATTCTATGAATTTTAAGCAAAAGCCATTAAGTGAAATATGGCCATTAGGCATCATCTTCCAGAACAAGGATATTCTCTCCCTTCGGGGCTTGTCTCAAAGCACGAGCATATCTTTCCATCCCGTCCCAACTTTTGTCTGCTGGGTGAGGGCCCCCTGTGATAGCATTAATGATAAGCCTCTCAGATCCCTGCGTTGCAGTTCTTTCATTTGGGCCGTAATGATGAGTGAGAAGTATTTGCCCCTGAGTGGATGAGGATGGATCATTCCTGTTTCTCCGGACATATTGCTGAAGTTTATTCTCTTTCAACAGCTTCTCAATCAGATCCTTCAAATGGAGACACTCGTCAGTGTCATGGCCAGGTTGATTGTGGAATTTACAGAATCTTTCACTTTGCGTGGCATTTTTCCTTAGTCTCAACTTTTGTGGTTTAGGATATTCAACAATATCCTTTGTTGCCAAGAAAATGTTCTCTGGAGTATCAGTTAAGGGAGTATAATTCGACGGTTCAAAGTGGCGGTTTTTCTTTGGATTTCCCTGCCTTTTCCCATCATCATTCTTCCTTTTCTGTCCTCCAGATTCTCCTTTATTAGAAGCAACATTGACATTCTGAATTTCGGTCACGACTGCTTTTGTTGGCACAGGAAAGCTTTCCAAGCGCATAAACTCGTCGGCCTTCTTATAGAATTTCTCAAGTGAGTTTGGCTCCTTCATTTTTAGCCATTTGCCAAATTCACTTGATTTATCGATAGCCCGCATCAGATAAGTCAAAACCATCCGTGGCTCTGCGTTATCAATCTCGGCCAAGGCTATATTGAAGCGGTTTAAGAACGATCTGATAGACTCCCCGGGATTTTGTTCTAGACTAGAGAGTGACATTATATCCTTGGCCTTTGTAGCATATAGCCTGAACTGATCTTTGAACTTTCGTGTTAAGTCGGAAAATTGATCCACGGATCTAACTGGCAGCTTTATGAACCAAAGTAAGGCCACTCCCTCTAAGTATACCGGAAAGTATCGGCACTTGATTTCATCTGTTGCTCTTGCCCCGGTCATATGCCAATCGTACTTGTACAGGAACTGATTAGGGTCACTTGTGCCTCGATAGGCCGGGATAGTAGGAGGTACAAATTTCCTTGGAAACTCTGCCTTCAAGATCTTTTCGGTGAACGGTGTCTTACTTGGAGCAAACCCCCAATCATTTTCATCCTCTTGCCTCTGCATGCTCTCTTTCATAATTGAGCGAATCATCCCTGATAGGTACTCCTTATCGTTCAGAGGCTTTGCCGGGTAGAAGTCAGCTGCTCTTTCAGAAGTTTGCCTGGGCAAATGTTCGCGAAAATTTGGCTGCGGCCTTGAACCTTCAGCTTGAGAAGGTGCCCCTGCGGCGGTGCCAACTCCTCTTTGAGGGATACCTTTCTCTCGGGAATCATGGGCATCATCTGCAAAGGTCTCTTCATTATTTTCTGCTTGACGGTTGCCTCCAAGTAAAGCATTCATTCTTTCCAGCATTAGAGCGTTCTGGGCTTCCATTTGCTGATATAACCCAGAAACTGCAGCATCAAACACCTCTTGTGTAATTCCAACACTCGGAGCTGCTTCATTTGGAGCTACTTCATTTGGAGCAAGAGAAGTGGTAGTATTCTCATGAGCATCACCAGATCTGTCAAATCTGAGCTGTCTTCCAGTAGCCATTATCTCGGATAAACTTCTGGTCTTTAGAGAGATTCTTTCAACAAACTTTCGCGAAGCAATGGTGAAAGTATTTCTGAGTTGGGTTCTCAGTGAAAGCACCAAAAATGTTAACGTGAAAATCTGAACGCTAACACCCCGGTGTATGTAAAGTTAATGTGAAAGCACCACCCGTTAATACGGGAATCAGAGTTAAGCAGTCAAATCATAGAAAAGCAGTAAAAGACACAATTTTTATAGTGGTTCGGCTTAAGATCGAGCCTACGTCCACTTCAATCTTCTTTATTGCTCATTTGATTACAACTCTATACAACTTTCTTCAATTACAATACACTTTGGACTAGTAGCTCAAACTTCAAAGAAGTATAATCTCTCGAATTCATGTTGAATGATGTTGATTCTCTTTTGAAGTTCGTTGTAGCGTCCTTGATGATAGAAATGCTTGAAGTGTTGTTTGAGTTGAGAATGCAGCAGAGTAATGGCGTCCTCCAAGAATCCCCAGAAGATCCCCTGAATGATGGAGCTAGTGGCGTATTTATAGGGGTTTCTGAACAGGTCTTAGGTCGTGGCCGACTTAAGGTAAGTCGTAGGTCGGCCGTTGCGACTTATCATAGGTCGTGGGTCTCTTCTGAGAGAGCTAACAAGTTATGGACGACTTAGGGATAAGTCGGCTAGGATAGATCGGATATAACTTAGGTCGTGGGAGACCTAAGGAATGGCAGGGGAGAGAGATGCGTCCTACCAAATACGGCCTAAAGGAACTGCTCCGACCTACTTAGGTCGCGAGCGACTTAGTGATACTTAGGTCGCGAGCGACTTAGTGATACTTAGGTCGCGAGCGACTTAGTGATTCTTAGGTCGCGAGCGACTTAGTGATTCTTAGGTCGCGGAGTACTTAGGTCGGTACCTGTTAGGTCGCTTCTCCTATTAGCTCATTAACTCGGTTGAGCCGCTTTATGCCTTAAGTCGTTGAGTTGCATAACTCGCTAAGTCGCGATGCCTTTTAAGTCGGTAGGTCGTGCCACTTGTTAAGTCGGCAACCTTATTAAGTCGGCAACGTTGTTCAGAAGTTAAGTCGCTTGGCCCGCTTCATGTGTTATGTCGCTGACTTCGTGTAGAAGATAGGTCGCTCCATTCTCTAAGCCGTATACCGTTTTGGACGGGGCGCTGCCCCGCACCCCGCCGGGGGCGCTGCCCCCTGGACCCCTGCGACCTGACCGGGCAGGTCGATCACCGTAGCGGTGGCGTTGCCCCCGCACCCCCACCTTGGGGGATTGGCACCCCCCGTGGACCCCCCTCCGTAGGGGATCTTATCTGAAAAGCCATTCAACAGAACTTGCTTTGTTGGGATGCTGAGTTGACTATTCTTCGAGACGAACTATCATTGGTTTCTCGGTCGATTTTTGATATCACGGCCTTGCTGAAAAAGTGGAGTTAACACTCCTCTCAAACCAAAACTTGTAACCAGAATATCAACCTGCAAATTCATATTGGAGTCTGCAGTTGTACCTGAAGATCACTGCAAAACTTCTGCAAATCAAAATGAATTTTTGCATTTATACCTCTGCAAATTTGAGCAAATTCATAAAATGGCCTGCATGCAAATGGCTTTGGTCAGTAAATTCAAATACAAGCAATCTTAAGTCTGCATCTTTTTCAAATTTTTTTAAAAAGATCAAACCTGCATGCATGTGTGTCAGCAGAATTCAAAAGTTTTTCAAGATTACGAAAAAAACTGCTCTGTTCTTCAAAATTTCAAGGTGAGTAACTTTTCTTCTTAAAAACTTTGAAGGTTAAATAACGTTACATACTAGTATACTGAAATGAATAATTAGTGAATATATTCATAGTTAAATATCTGGTGGAAAATTTTATTTGTATGCATGCTGTCTGAAATTGACTTGATCTGTTTGTTGCCTTGTACAAGTTTTTTTTATATATTCATTAAAAATCCTTATTCTTATTCTTATTTGGTGTCTGCTTGAATGAAGTTGATAAATCAAAATTGATGATTTACCAGAGGTTAACATTTAAAGATTTAAGTAAGTATAAATATAAGTTGGATGGTCTCTGGGAAACTTATGAAACACCAAAGCATGTAGATATAAATCAAAATTTATACAGTAAAATATAAATCCAGTATTGTAGATGTAATACACTAACTAGAATATGATTTTAAATCTAAAATCAAGTTCTCTAGAAATAGAATTAAGGTTCAGTGGGGTTATTTACTGGAAGTAGGAATTCATGATTTCCTTGAAATCTTTGTAACTGGAGAGGTCTGGGTTATTTTAGGTAGTAGAGGGATGTTTGTTGATGCCTAGAAAATTTTTGGATGATGATTTAATTCATCAGAGAAGCAGTGGTTGTGGTGTGGAGGTGGGAACCCTAGTTTTAACTAGGGGAAGAAAATAGATCACCACTGTTTGTAGAAGTGATCGAGTTCAACGTAGCTTCGGGAAATGATAGTTTGGGGGTTGGTGAATGTGAGGCCGGAGGCGTTGATATTCTGGCGGTCGGAAGAGGTAAGGTTCGTCGTTGACAGGTTTGGGATTTGAGAGGCATACTGTGTTGCCAGGTTTGAGGGGTTACAGGTTGTGTTTTTATACTCGATTTTAAATTCGAGGTTTTCCTGATGATTAGGTGATTAAGCTGGACTTTGGAGTTGATTGTGGAGTAGAGTTAATCATCGTGGATGATCGGAATCATCCACAGGCAGTGTGCATGTGCACAATAGCCAACAGGAGGAGGTTGTTCTGGAAGGTGATGAAGATGGTGCTCGGGGGATGCTCGGGATATTTTTGTGTTTGCTCGAAGTTAAATGAAGGAAGACTCGAAGTGAAATGGCATTTGACTCGGGTAATTTTTGGATGCAGAATCTTGTTTCTGTAACCTGAATTTGTTTCAGGTTTTGAATTTTTAAAACTAGATAAAAAAAGTAAGGCAAGTTTAAATTTAAACTTTAAACAAGATTAAAACATGAATTCAAATAGATTTTGAATTTCAGGTTTTGGAATAATCAAGATTTGTAGAAATAAAATATTTAAAATTTTAAAACCTGCATAGTTTTTGATATTGAGTGATTTTTTTTTAAATCTGAAAGTAAGTTTTAGAACAAGATTAAAATTCTATGTTAAATCTGAAATTAGAATCCTGGATTCAAATTTAAATTTGAATCTGAAAGTTTCAAAAGAAAATAGGTTGAAAAATTCAAATGATATATTTAGTTTGAGTATTTTATAAAATCTGAAATGAAATTTAAACAAGGTTTTAAATTTTAATCTTTGTATTTAAATCTGAAAGCATGGTTAAGTTTTGAGTTGTAATAAAAATAAGATTTGAATTTATATGTTTCAATATTATTTGAAATGTTTAAGGTATTTTAAATTTATTTAAATTGAATATGGGCTAAAGATAAAACTATTCTTCTAAAATACTTTAAAGATAAGTGATCCTTTAAAATGAAAATTTAAGAGTTTTTAAATATTTAAAATCTTGTTTAAGTTTAATTTCATTTTAAATTTGTATTTAAAATAGAATTTAGAAAATTTAAAAGTAATTTGTTTTAAATGACTTTAATAATGATAATTTAATCATTAATGAGATAAATGATTTTTTTTTATTGTTTTGAAAACTTAATTATCTGATCAAGGTAATTAAGATTTTAATTAATTGATTAATTAATAATTAGGATATTAATTAAATAGTTAAGGGTTTATTTAATTAAAAGTTTAAGTAAGTTAACTAAATTTGATTTAAAGTATGACTTAGGAATTAATTTAAATAAGATTGGATTATTTAATTAATGGATTGAAATTATTAATCAAGTAATGGATAATTAATTAAGTTTTTAATTATCACTTGATTAATTTAAAAATTAGAAATTAATTAATGGGTTTCTTTAAATAAATATTGATTAATTCAATTAATTACTTTGAAAAAGTAATTAAAGATTTGTTACTGGTTAATGAGGGTCATTAACTTGATATTATTTTATAATTAATTAATGTAATTAATTTTATTATTTAATTTGATTAATTAATTTAAGATAATCATTTGAGAATTATTTAAGTATAATTACTTAATGAAAGTAATTAAGGAAATTAATTACTAATTGTAATTAATTAAGTTGTTGATTAATTAAGTTAATTAATTAAGTTTAATTAATTTAATTTAATCACTGGTTGATTTGAGGGTAATTACAAATGCAATTAAAATGGAAAATTACTTAATGAAGTAATTAAGAAAATAAATTACTAGATGTAATTTAATTGAAGGAGTTTTGAAAATTAATTAGTTAGTGTAATTAATATGTAATTTGTACGTTGAATAATTACTTAAGTAAATAATTAATAATTAATTACTTAGTGTAATTAATTTAGGTTTAGATAATTAGGTTATTTGAAAATGGTTAAGAGATGTAATTAATTTAAGTTAATTACTTAATGTGATTAATCAAGAATGATTAATCAATAGAGATAATTGATAATTAATTTAATAGAGTTATTTTAAATAAAATAATTTGGGATCATTAATTTAAATAATTAATGATGTAATAAAGGATTGATTAATAAGAACAATTAATCAATAAAGAATTAATTAATGTAATTAATTAAGGATTAATGTAATTAATTATGATTAATTAATTGATGAAGTAATTACAAGTTAATTACATGAATTGGTTTGGATTAATTAATTTGTGAATTAATTAGAGGTTAATTACTTGAAAATAATTAAAGAATAGTTAATCAAGATGATTAATTAGGGTAATTTGTTAAGAATTATTAATTGATGTGTAAGCAAGATTTATATGGATGAGTAATTTTTATTTTAAATTAATTAAGGAAGAAGTAATTAATTTAATTCATTTTAAATTAATTATAGGATGGTGATTTCATAAGTCTTTGCTTATGAATAAGGATTGATATTTATTACCCTGAATGGTTGAAATCTCAGCTATGAGATAAATGATGTTGTGTGATCTGGATGCTATGGATGTTGAAATGATAATATGAATTATTTGATTGAGTTGATAATATAGATTATCCGATGTTATGAAAATATTGATTATCTATTATGATGTTGGGAATTATCTATCTATGTGTATATAGATAATGTTGAATTAAATTGTTTTAAACCTTTAAAACAACTTGGACCTAAAAGACACGCTTTGGATTTCGATGAGACCGGGATCGGGTTTCCATATTTGTATATCCAAAACCACATCGATTCCAAATAACGTTAGGTCGTGAATCCAAATGGAGCTTTCTGAAGACTCGAGGTATAAGGGCTATACGTCAGTATAACTCTGTGGGTGATTCCGTAATGAGTTGACGGAATAGTGCTTATAGATTCGAGATGGTGGTTTAGAGTGCAAGGGTTATTGTCGTTAACTCTGAGGGTTATTCCAGAATGAGTGTAACGAGATAATGCCTTCGGTTTCGTTCGAACCCGGAACGAACTTGTATGGATTGAATGCTTTCAGAACATCGTCAGGTGGACGATGAGCATTCTAAGTGATATGTCCCATAAAGGTAATCGTAGCCTCAAGCCTCATCAACCGGGAATGGCTAAAACAAGGGAGGTGCAGCAAGGCTTCGTGGGTAACTCCCACTGGAGAGCGAGATTGATCCCTGTCTAGAAGTCCCTTTATATTCGGCCGTGTGGGTAGTTGGTTGCAAACAACTGCGGGGTTGCCTTATTCGGAACTATTCAGTAAGGAATGGTTCCGTCCTTGTGTTGCAGGGGAGTGGGAGTACTCCTTGGTACGGTGATCTAGGCCACGTACTGTGATGGGCGGTACCCCAGTAGCCCTGCCATTGTATGGAATCCAAAATCCAATAAGTGCCAACGGTTTTGATTGTATTACCCACTTTTGTGGCTAGTAGCTGGAATTTAATCGTGTAACAATTTCGGCTATTTCTTATTTACTTGAAAACCCTAGACACTATTATAATATCACCGGATTTCCTATCAAATGTTTTGGTTAGCGTAAGGTAAAAACTTTTCATGTTTATGTGTGGGAAGTCTTACGTGATACCTTCCTTTTCAAAGGTTTTTAAAGTTAAGCAACCTTAACCTGTTACTCACACCAGACCCATGTCTGACCCGGAGTTTATCTTTGTTTCCTTAAACTCTTGGGTACTCAAATTTTTACGAGTAGCCAAGGGAATCCATGTTAGCTTTGACGAATAATGGAGGAGCAATGGAACATGAGGCTTCTGCGTTTTAGATATATAGTTCCGCTGTGTGTTCTCTGTGTTGATGATTGTATTGAATTGTAACTACTAGACAGGTGCTTATAACTGTCTAGTATAGGAGATGTGTATGTTGTGTATCTCTGATTGGTATTGTATATTATGTAAATACTTATGTTCTTAATATAATTTATTCGTTCCGCTGTTGAGATTCTTGTGTTGTTTCTTCTTTCTCTTCTTTCTTTTCTTCTTCTATCCCTTTCTTTCTTAATTCATGATGCGATTTTCTGGGAGTAGAAAGTCGGGTCGTGACTGTTGGTATCAGAGTATTAGGTTGAGTGAATACCTAGGCTCTGGAGTGGTGTTTATCCTGAGAGAGCATATTTGTAACTTTTAATATATTTATATATATATATATTTATTTATTTATTTCTACCTATCTGTTGGGTTACCCGTTTAGGTTTTCCAATATGGGTTATAAGGTAGATTGAGGTAGTGGTGTGTGTAACACAACTACCGATTGGTTGGAGTTTATATGTTTTATTGAAGTGTATCTGTCGAGACTGTAGACCTAATACCGTCTCGAGTGAGCTTTGAATTGGAGCAAGAACTTCATTGGTCTCTGAAGGTAGCCTGTTAAGGTTCGGAGTATATCTTTGAAGTTGAATGAGTAGAGGTGGATCTGTTGGCTGAACAGAAGTGAGTGATGATATCTTGATATCTCAGGGAATAGTAGCTGCGTGATGAGATGCAGTGACTATGGATGTTTTCGAAGATGATTTCTTTGGAACAAGTTTAAGGAAGTGGGTCTGCTTCGATGTTGTGGCTGAGTTCAGCAGGATGTTTCTGTTTGGCTTGAAGTCCGAGTTTCTCGAAGAGCTTTTGGTTAAGTATTCTTTGGCATTGTTGTAAGCAGTGCAATTCGGAGTGTTCTGTGTGTCGGCAGAGTTTTCTGGCTTAGCAGTTTCTGGAGAAGGAATTCAGAAGCAGTAAAGTAAATCCATTTCTTCGATGGGTTGACTAGACCAGCATAAGCTGTTCTTATTGGTAAAGAGAGAACAGTTTTCTTTGGAATCAGTTTGAGTTGATCGCAAAAGTGACTTGCGATGATTGAGTATTCTCTTGGATTGTTGAAGATTTTTCTGAATATTTTCAGAAAAGTCAGAGTATGTCTTCATCTAGAGATTCAGTGGTACCCGTGGTTCAATTAGTTAAAGGTTGGTTCCTTGAGATGGAGTTGGTTGAAGCAACTCAGGATTTGAGGAAATTTCGAATTTTCTCTTGGTTATTAGAGATCTTCTTGGTTATGCCGTCCAGTTATGCATATATTCTTCGCCAGCATTCTTTTCTGCTCCAGATCAGAGTTGTGCAGCGAAAGCAGTTTGGGAGTGAATCTGTTTCCCGGATAAGAGAAGTTGTTTTCTTCTGATGGTTGTGAGTAGAGTTGTTCTTGATCTTGATTGATCGTGGAGCATCATTCTGATGGGATTGGTCTAGTTTGTTTCTTGAGACATCAACAAGGATTTAGCTGATCAGGTAGGATGTAGGCAACCCGAAATTGTCCGAAGAGTTTTGTGGATCTGAAGTCTGGTTTTGGATAAGTTTCTCAGTTTTAGGAGCTATAAATTTTTGTAAAGTTGAGTAAGCTAGCTCCGAGATGTTTTGGATTTCTTCTATGTTCTGTTTTGGATAAGTGTTTGATTTTTTGAATTGAATTGCCAGTTTGGACAACTGGAATTCGATATGTTTCACGTATCTCTGAGCGAGTACGTGTATATCTATTTCTGGTTTTGGAATCAGCTGTTCTGGGAGATTTTGGTTGTTGAGTCAGACTTGTCTATAGTCTGATGTCTTGTTCAGTTATAGATCTAGATGAGTAGGAGTTCTGTAGCTTAGTAGTGTTGATTGTTTGGGTTATATAGGGCGAGTATCCCAGTGTTTACTTGGGAAACTCGAGGAAACTTTATCCAGAATTTTGTCTAGATAGTTAATTTTGTTTGATTTGATGAATTGATTGTTATGGATGTTAGCATATGTTTGATATATGCTTGGTTTTAAAATTTAAAATCTTAAATAGGTTATTAAATTACCTTTGTTCTAAATTTCGGGGACGAAATTCTTTTAAGGGGGAAGGAATGTGATATCCCGAAATTTTAGACAATATCAATTTAATAATCTTTATATAAAATTAAATTGATATGGATAATATTGACCAATAAAATATGTTTTGGTTTAATAATCAGATTTAAATAAATATTTAATTTGTGATTTTATCTTTTAAAAATGCTAAAATAAATGTTTAAATTATTATGTATATATATATTTGTATATACATTATAGTTTATCTTTGTTTGGAATTTAACATTATATGAAAATAAATAAATAAATAAAGTTTTATTTTTGAATTCTAATAAAATATTGGGTAATTAATAAATTATGTTTAAAATTAATATTTAGCTTTTAAAAATCTATTTCAATTAATAACTATATGGTTTGATAATAAATTAATTGTTTAAAATTTGTCTTAGCTTAATTTTTGTTTTAAATTTAAATAAAAGTTAAGTCTATTTCTTTTTAAAATATTATTTGATTAACTATGAATTGAAAATATTTTATATAAGTCTAAATATAAGATAAAATATGATTTAAATTCATTTAAATATAAAAGTGATTTATAATTTCTTTATAAATCATATAAAATTGTAATTTGTTATTTTTAATCATATTAATAAATATTCTATTTTTCAAAAATATAAGGAGGAATTAAAATAGGGAAAATAGAATCTTCATTTTTAAATTGATTTTGGTTTTTATTTCAAAGAATTAATTTGATTTGGCAATTTTATTTTGAAATTCAAATTTATTGATTCTTTAGAATATTTTGTAAGATTTAAATTATAAATAGTTTTATTTACATTTTCTTAAAAGAATTAAATCATATATATATTCATTCTAACATAAAATAAATTAAGAAAACCCTTTATAAAGATTTAAATTTATAACTTAATTTAATAAAGACAAGTGTTAACAAGTTAGTAACTCAAACTACATGTGTTAGTTGAAAATCAAACAAAATGACAAGTGTCATTTAAGTTCTATTTTTTTTTCTTTTATTTATTATGTTAAATTTATTACAGCCTCTTTTAAAATATTTTCATTCCCCTCATTCTCCTTTTCAAAACAAAAGAAAAAGAAATCAAAAGAATACTTCACTTAAAAATCTAAAAAAGAAAATCTGAGATCCCTCAATACCAAAATCTGCATATTCATTTCAAAAACAAAGATCCGTAACTCCTATCAATCCAAAACTTGTAACCAGAATATCAATCTGCAAATTCATATTGGAGTCTGCAGTTGTACCTGAAGATCACTGCAGAACTTCTGCAAATCAAAATGAATTTTTGCATTTATACCTCTGCAAATTTGAGCAAATTCATAAAATGGCCTGCATGCAAATGGCGTTGGTCAGTAAATTCAAATACAAGCAATCTTAAGTCTGCATCTTTTTCAAATTTTTTTAAAAAGATCAAACCTGCATGCATGTGTGTCAGCAGAATTCAAAAGTTTTTCAAGATTAGGAAACAAACTGCTCTGTTCTTCAAAATTTCAGGGTGAGTTACTTTTCTTCTTAAAAACTTTGAAGGTTAAATAACGTTACATACTAGTATACTGAAATGAATAATTAGTGAATATATTCATAGTTAAATATCTGGTGGAAAATTTTATTTGTATGCATGCTGTCTGAAATTGACTTGATCTGTTTGTTGCCTGGTACAAGTTTTTTTATATATTCATTAAAAATCCTTATTCTTATTCTTATTTGGTATCTGCAAGAATGAAGTTGATAAATCAAAAATTGATGATTTACCAGAGGTTAACATTTAAAGATTTAAGTAAGTATAAATATAAGTTGGATGGTCTCTGGAAAACTTATGAAACACCAAAGCATGTAGATATAAATCAAAATTTATACAGTAAAATATAAATCCAGTATTGTAGATGTAATACACTAATTAGAATATGATTTTAAATCTAAAATCAATTTCTCTAGAAATAGAATTAAGGTTCAGTGGGGTTATTTACTGGAAGTAGGAATTCATGATTTCCTGGAAATCTTTGTAACTGGAGAGGTCTGGGTTATTTTATGTAGTAGAGGGATGTTTGTTGATGCCTAGAAAATTTTTGGATGATGATTTAATTCATCAGAGAAGCAGTGGTTGTGATGTGGAGGTGGGAACCCTAGTTTTAACTAGGGGAAGAAAATCGATCACCACTGTTTGTAGAAGTGATCGAGTTCAACGTAGCTTCGGGAAATGATAGTTTGGGGGTTGGTGATTGTGAGGCCGGAGGCGTTGATATTCTGGCGGTCGGAGGAGGTAAGGTTCGTCGTTGACAGGTTTGGGATTTGAGAGGCATACTGTATTGCCAGGTTTGAGGGGTTACAGGTTGTGTTTTTATACTTGATTTTAAATTCGATGTTTTCCTGATGATTAGGTGATTAAGCTGGACTTTGGAGTTGATTGTGGAGTAGAGTTAATCATCGTGGATGATCGGAATAATCCACAGGCAATGTGCATGTGCACAATAGCCAACAGGAGAAGGTTTTTTTGGTAGGTGATGAAGATGGTGCTCGGGGGATGCTCGGGATATTTTTGTTTTTGCTCGAAGTTAAATGAAGGAAGACTCGAAGTGAAATGGCATTTGACTCGGGTAGTTTTTGGATGCAGAATCTTGTTTTTGTAACCTGAATTTGTTTCAGGTTTTGAATTTTTAAAACTAGATAAAAAAAGTAAGGCAAGTTTAAATTTAAACTTTAAACAAGATTAAAACATGAATTTAAATTGATTTTGAATTTCAGGTTTTGGAATAATCAGGATTTGTAGAAATAAAATATTTAAAATTTTAAAACCTGCACAGTTTTTGATATTGAGTGATTTTTTTTAAATCTGAAAGTAAGTTTTAGAACAAGATCAAAATTCTATGTTAAATCTGAATTTAGAATCCTGGATTCAAATTTAAATTTGAATCTGAAAGTTTCAAAAAGAAAATAGGTTGAAAAATTCAAATGATATATTTAGTTTGAGTATTTTATAAAATCTAAAATGAAACTTAAACAGGGTTTTAAATTTTAATCTTTGTATTTAAATCTGAAAGCATGGTCAAGTTTTGAGTTGTAATAAAAATAAGATTTGAATTTATATGTTTCAATATTATTTGAAATATTTAAGGTATTTTAAATTTATTTAAATTGAATATGGGCTAAAGATAAAACTATTCTTCTAAAATACTTCAAAGATAAGTGATCCTTTAAAATGAAAATTTAAGAGTTTTTAAATTTTTAAAATCTTGTTTAAGTTTAATTTCATTTTAAATTTATATTTAAAATGGAATTTAGAAAATTTAAAAGTAATTTGTTTTAAATGACTTTAATAATGATAATTTAATCATGAATGAGATAAATGATTTTGTTTATTGTTTTGAAAACTTAATTATCTGATCAAGGTAATTAAGATTTTAATTAATTTAATTAATTAATAATTATGATATTAATTAAATAGTTAAGGGTTTATTTAATTAAAAGTTTAAGCGAGTTAACTAAATTTGATTTAAAGTATGACTTAGGAATTAATTTAAATAAGATTGGATTATTTAATTAATGGATTGAAATTATTAATCAAGTAATGGATAATTAATTAAGTTTTTAATTATCACTTGATTAATTTAAAAATTAGAAATTAATTAATGAGTTTCTTTAAATAAATATTGATTAATTCAATTAATTACTTTGAGAAAGTAATTAAAGATTTGTTACTAGTTAATGAGGGTCATTAACTTGATATTATTTTATAATTAATTAATGTAATTAATTTTATTATTTAATTTGATTAATTAATTTAAGATAATCATTTGAGAATTATTTAAGTATAATTACTTAATGAAAGTAATTAAGGAAATTAATTACTGATTGTAATTAATTAAGTTGTTGATTAATTAAGTTTAATTAATTTAATTTAATCACAGGTTGATTTGAGGGTAATTACAAATGTAATTAAAAATGGAAAATTACTTAATGAAGTAATTAAGAAAATAAATTACTAGATGTAATTTAATTGAAGGAGTTTTGGAAATTTATTACTTAGTGTAATTAATATGTAATTTGTATGTTGAATAATTACTTAAGTAAGTAATTAATAATTAATAACTTAGTGTAATTAATTTAGGTTTAGATAATTGAGTTATTTGAAAATGGTTAAGAGATGTAATTAATTTAAGTTAATTACTTAATATGATTAATCAAGAATGATTAATCAATAGAGATAATTGATAATTAATTTAATGGAGTTATTTTAAATAAAATAATTTGGGATCATTAATTTAAATAATTAATGATGTAATAAAGGATTGATTAATAAGAACAATTAATCAATAAAGAATTAATTAATGTAATTAATTAAGGATTAATGTAATTAATTATGATTAGTTAATTGATGAAGTAATTATAAGTTAATTACATGAATTGGTTTGGATTAATTAATTTGTGAATTAATTAGAGGTTAATTACTTGAAAGTAATTAAAGAATAGTTAATCAAGATGATTAATTAGGGTAATTTGTTAAGAATTATTAATTGATGTGTAAGAAAGATTTATATGGATGAGTAATTAATTTAATTTATTTTAAATTAATTAAGGAAGAAGTAATTAATTTAATTCATTTTAAATTAATTATCGGATGGTGATTTCATAAGTCTTTGCTTATGAATAATGATTGATATTTATTACCCTGAATGGTTGAAATCTCAGCTATGAGATAAATGATGTTGTGTGATCTGGATGCTATGGATGTTTGAGTTGATAATATGAATTATCTGATTGAGTTGATAATATAGATTATTTGATGTTATGAAATTATTGATTATCTATTATGATGTTGGGAATTATCTATCTGTGTGTATATAGATAATGTTGAATTAAATTGTTTTAAACCTTTAAAACAACTTGGACCTAAAAGACACGCTTTGGATTTCGATGAGACCGC
Source organism: Allium cepa (assembly GCA_030765085.1). Lineage (NCBI taxonomy): Eukaryota > Viridiplantae > Streptophyta > Magnoliopsida > Asparagales > Amaryllidaceae > Allium > Allium cepa. The sequence continues at coordinate 457,050,574 of CM060942.1, forward strand.
GATCGGGTTTCCATATTTGGATATCCGAAAACCACATCGATTCCAAATAACGTTAGGTCGTGAATCCAAATGGAGCTTTGTGAAGACTCGAGGTGTAAGGGCTATACGTCAGTATAACTCTGTGGGTGATTCCGTAATGAGTTGACAGAATAGTGCTTATAGATTCGAGATGGTGGTTTAGAGTGCAAGGGTTATTGTCGTTAACTCTGAGGGTGATTCCAAAATGAGTGTAACGTGATAATGCCTTCGGTTTCAATCGAACCCGGAACGAACTTGTATGGATTGAATGCTTTCAGAACATCGTCAGGTGGACGATGAGCATTCTAAGTGATATGTCCCATAAAGGTAATCGTAGCCTCAAGCCTCATCAACTGGGAATGGATAAAACAGGGGAGGTGCAGCAAGGCTTCGTGGGTAGCTCCCACTGGAGAGCAAGATTGATCCCTGTCTAGAAGTCCCTTTATATTCGGCTGTGTGGGCAGTTGGTTGCAAACAACTGCGGGGTTGTCTTGTTCGGAACTGTTCAGTAAGGAATGCTTCCGGCCTTGTGTTGCAGGGGAGTGGGAGTACTCCTCGGTACGGTGATCTAGGCCACGTACTGTGACGGGCGGTACCCCAGTAGCCCTGCCATTGTATGGAATCCAAAATCCAATAAGTGCCAACGGTTTTGATTGTATTACCCACTTTTGTGGCTAGTAGCTGGAATTTAATCATGTAACAATTTCGGCTATTTGTTATTTACTTGAAAACCCTAGACACTATTATAATATCACCGGATTTCCTATCAAATGTTTTGGTTAGCGTAAGGTAAAAACTTTTCCATGTTTATGTGTGGGAAGTCTTACGTGATACCTTTCTTTTCAAAGGTTTTTATAGTTAAGCAACCTTAACCTGTTACTCACACCAGACCCATGTCTGACCCGGAGTTTATCTTTGTTTCCTTAAACTCTTGGGTACTCAAATTTTTACGAGTAGCCAAGGGAATACAGATTGGCTTTGACGAATAATGGAGGAGCAATGGAACAGGAGGCTTCTGCGTTTTAGATATATAGTTCCGTTGTGTGTTCTCTGTGTTGATGATTGTATTGAATTGTAAATACTAGACAGGTGCTTATAACTGTCTAGTATATGAGATGTGTATGCTGTGTATCTCTGATTGGTATTGTATATTATGTAAATACTTATGTTCTTAATATAATTTATTCGTTCCACTGTTGAGATTCTTGTGTTGTTTCTTCTTTCTCTTGTTTCTTTTCTTCTTCTATCCCTTTCTTTCTTAATTCATGATGCGATTTTCTGGGAGTAGAAAGTCGGGTCATGACTCATATAGTGTGATATTTGTTGATTATTATATGATGATATATGATGTTTGGATGCCGTGATTGATTATTTGGTGTGTTGCATCATCGGATCCATTTTTGAAGTTTAAAAATAACGATTTTGATTTTTAAGGGATTTCTAAAGTGATTTTTGAAATTATACGTTTATTAAATTTTCGAATTGATTCATTTTAAACAATTAAAAAGTTATGAATTTTTATGTTATAAAAAATTATATTTTTGGGAAATATAACCAAAGCATGATTTTTGAAATAAATAGCTGATAAATTTATAAAATGGTTTAAATTGGGATTTTTGAATTATTATAAACGATTTATATAAAAGATTTATGAAATTGATGTTCTATAAGTTAAAGATATTGGAATTATAAAACGAGCTTTTATAAGTGTTAAAATAAAGTTGTACCTTGTTTTATAAGTAAATAAGAATTTTAGATTTATAAATTAATGATGATATAAAAGATTGGATTTGTGAATAAATGGATTATAAGTAATTTACTTATAAGTTGGATTCGACATGTAAACGAAATATAAATAGAATTGGTTATTAAAGGAGATTGATAAATCGAAGTAGTTATGAAATAGAAATGGAATTTATAAACGTTGTTTTATAAATCCGTAATCAAATAAATTTGATAAGTAAACATAGAAATTATTAAAGGAATTATATCCACGATTTTGGAGTGTGGAAAATCCTTTAATTTAATTTGTGAAAGTGTCGAATTTGGATTAACGAAGTATATTCACGATTTTGGATAATGAATAATATATTAAGGAAATGTTTTGGGGAAAAATGATATTTTAAATAGAATTAAAATGATTAGAGATGTTTTAAATTTATTAAGTATTGAAAACATAGATTTCAACATTCATTGTTGAAATAGGCGTTTTCAAGGAATTGAAGGAAATGGTGGACTATAACACTGTTGTTATAGTAAATGATCTCCGAAAGGAAATGTTTTGTACAGTATTGAGATTTATATATCTATCTAAATTTCGAATCCCTATACTAGTGATTTTGAGTCGTCGTAGCGATGTTTTACGCAACATTCGTTTTTGACTCGAATAAATGTGTTAAGAGAATGTTTTCTTTAAAGAATGAAATATATACTTAGTTATGATTTAAGTATATCGAATATTTTCAAAGTGTTGAAAATAAATAGATTTGTGAATTACTTATTATTAAATAAGTAGGAAAATGTTTTCCAATATGAAATGAACGTTTTGAGAATTATCTTTTTAAAGATAAATTGAAAGTGGATATTTGAAATCGATTTGAAAATCGTATATTCACAGATATTTTGGAAATGTAAATTTAATATGGAATTTATAAATGAAATTGGAAAAATGGGTTTGAAAATAAATATCGATTTATTTTTGAAGTATGAAAATTATATATATATCTTGTAAAGATATTTTTGGAAAATTATTTGGAATCTGGTGATGTTGTGCATACCTATTGATAGTTAAATAACTGATTATCAATATTTATCTTTAAATAGGTATTTGTTGTGATTGCTTGAATTTGAATGCTACACTTATTTTTAAAAATAAGCGCCCACTATTCGGGTTAGCCGGGAAAGGACCTTGGGGTCGTATAACACATTCTCAATAAGTGATACGTAGTAATAGATAGCATTGATGACAAGTGTTGAAGACCGGATATTTATGAAAACGGAAGGATTACCGTTGAATGTTTCTGCATCGGCTGATCCCTGATATAGAAATTTATTACCCTTTATGATGGAAAGTCCGGTCGTGACTAGTGAATATCTGGATTGCAAGAACTTCTTCGTAAGTGCCTTCGGTTCCGTTCGATCCCGGAACGAACTTGTATGGATGTGTGTCCGACGTTACAATTTGAGATGTAAAGCTGGTTTCTATCAAATATATTTCCGTTGGTGGCGGAGAATTTATTCTCTTAGCTTAACACCCTTAGAGGTTATGTAGTTGATCGTTACTAGTGGTACATTCCCAAATTGGTGATGTGGCATACGAAGTGCTTTTGAGCATTTGATGATCAAAGCACAGCTTTTGTATAAAGCATGGCTTTATGGACGAGACTTCGTCGGACCTCACACCTCGAAAATGGTCAAAACAGGAAGGATGCAGCAAGGTTATTAGGGGGTATCACCCCTTTAGTGTATGTCATTCCTTCTGGATAGAAGTGGTATCATGGTATGGAGCCCAGATACTTAACCTATGTTGTTGCTGCAAATTTATTGCTTTGTGGTTGTTGGAAATCGAGGATCCTCGGATATAGATCGGTTACGATCGGGGAATAATATATTCATGCCAGTAGTTACATAGTTAGGGGTAACCCGTCCTTGTGTTGGCAGAGATCTAGGTTGGTTCTCGAGACGTCATTCCAGAGGCATTTCCATGTGGCAATGGGAAGTTCCTTGGCCTAACCATTTGTTGGAAATCCAAAGAAACAATACGAGCCTTGTACGGTTTTAGTTGTAGAACCTGCCATCTAATATGGTAGCTATAGTAGGCATAATATAATGGTACCTATGCTGGCTAAGATTTATATTCTACTTTCGAAATGTTTTCTACACTATGAACTAATAATAATATCAAAAAAAGATTTGATTTTTGCGTAGTAAGCATCTTTGACTATCATAAGGAGAAATCTCCCCCATGTCTGCGTTTGCATTGTGTGTGTGCCGGGAGGCCTTATGGTAGTTTCATTTTTAAAAGCATTGCGAATCTATTTTAAAATTATCCTGTACTTAGTTTTAAAAATAAACTGTTTTGAGTTCTCACACCATTCACATGACTGACTCGGAGTTTATTGTTTTCCTTCCTAAACTCTGGTTGCCCACCAATTTCCACACGGGCAGTCTAGAGTTAAGGTTTATCACGATATTCTGGAAATCAGAAGTCGCTGGAGGCAAGTTGGATGGCATGGCGTATTAACTAGTATATAGTATTTCTTTTTCGCTGTTTGTTGTTGTTTGTTGTTGTTGTAAACTCTGATATTGAATGTAATGTGATGTAATGTATAAAATATACAGTTCTTTTGTTTTAATGAATATTCATTTATCTATTATATGTTGTTCCGCTGCGAATTGTGATGATATTGTTCTGTTCTATCTTTTTCTTTCTTCTTCTACCTCTTTCTTTTTCTTAAAACCATAAGTGTTTGGTTTTCCGGCATTCGATTGTTCGGCAGTTGATACAGGGAACGTATTGATGTCAGTTTTCGAAAGTCGAAGAATCAGGTCCTTACATATATCACATACCGTCTTCTTTGCATTCTTCATCCGTTTGATTCCAGAATTTTTTTCCCTTTATCATGCTAAAATTGAACTGCCTTTCCCTCTACTCAAAACAAACCAGATCGATCTTCTTCTTAAAAAAAATATGCCGACGAAACTAATCGTGAACCCAAGTCACGTTTTTGCTTAAATCGATTCTCGGAATCGTTTGGACCGAGGCTAGAGATAACTCGATCTCGAGCTGTGGGAAGTCGAAAGGGGTTCGCACTCGATGGTCGGCAAGAAGCAGGCGTGTGGGCGATCACACCTAGGTAGGAGGTTGGCGTGTCGTAGTTTAGGGTGGTCAAAGTAACTAGGCAATGTGTGGCGAGCATTGGGATCTCGACTGTCAAGTGAAGGCACGTTCGTGTGGGCGAAGGTCTGAACATGCTGGGTTGGTGCTCAGTCGAGGCAGCGGTGGGTTTGTGTGATGGGGTCGATGGCCTCGATGACGTGTTTAGCAGGAAGGGTTGGCGTATGTGACGTGATGGGTTAGGGACAGTGTAATCGATGGAAGTTCGACAAGTTTTTGTGCTCGTGCATTTGGGGATGTCGGCAGGCAAAGGGATGCCATAGGGAGTTGAGCTGCTAATCCTGGAGGGCTCAAAGTCGATTTGATGGCAACAGGCAGAGAGGTATTCGATTTTCTTGATTTAACATTCAAAAAAATTCTGTTTTATGAGTAATTTTCGCAGTAAGGAGAGAAATTTATTTTAAGCAGTTTTAAAATTTTCAACTTAATTACTGTTTTTATATTTACAGATGAGAATTTTATTTTATTAAAGTTAGTATGTATATAAGTAAGACCGGAAATACATATATATTGTAAACAGTAGAAATAACTATATATATATATATAAAAGGTTTAAAACAGAAATGTTGAAAGTTTATCTAAATTTTATTCTTATGGAATCAATAGAGATTATTTTATAATAATATATGTAGTTCCTAAAGAAATTTAATATACCTTTACATATTTCCCTTTAATATGTTTATTCTAAAATAAGGAAATTTATTTTGTTGGTTAACTTATTTAATTTATTCAAGTAACTAAAAGATTTGTAAAGGCAAAATTAGTTTAAAATTTAATTATGTTTAAAATAAAATCATTAGTCGAAATTAAAATTTATTAGCTTGAATTAAAATTCTTAAATGGGAATTAATTGATAGATTAGTTCAAATATTAATAAAACATCTAAATGTTTATTCAAGGTCTATAATCATGAAGAAACCAAGCCGAGATGGATCGGATTGCAAATAAAAACAAAGATGAGTTAATCTCACTCATCTGGTTGATATTTAAATTTAAATACTTAAATTTAAATATTTGGTTGAACGATTGAATTGTTTTAATGTGCAATATTATATATAGTATTATATAATATATCTTGGAATGATTGATTTCCCGCATTATATAGCGGATGAGACCCTATGCGCCGCATAATAGTGGATGATATTATATTTAAAACCCATATACCACGATATTCCACCTCGAAGTGGAATTGGTATTTTATATTGTGCTACCATCTGTGGATGTAGGGAAATGGGTTGGAGAGATCCAACTGGATTCCTCAAAATTATATAGATTATTTAATATTCTCTGTTGTGATTATTTAATATCCGTGATGAATCATATTGGAATATTTAATGTATGGTTTACTTGAATATGTTCCTGTACGCTGAGTAATCAAAATATATAGAATTGGATTTTTGAAAAGAAGATAAAAGAAGAGAATTTGTAAGTGGAATAATTATAGAGAATTTAAATAAATTTAAAAATGAACTGGATAAGAAAATAGTGATTTTAAAATTTTAATAAATAATTTCCGTATAACAAAAAAGGGGATTTTGAATAAACAGGAAGATAATGAATTATAAACTTAAGTGTTATTATTTAAAGAATAAAGCATTATTTTAAATTTAAGATTTAAATTATTAAAAAAATAAAAATAAAGAAGGAACGGGGGAAAAAATCTAATGTCAATGGGTTTTAAAATAAATTAGTGAGGAAGGAAATTTATTTAAAGGTGAAGTAATTTGGAAATCAAACTGAAAGTTGATTTAAGTGTTTAAATTTGGAGTTTTACACAGGAAATGTGATTATGACATTTATGAACAGGGTTTATAAAAGCAAAGTAATATACCAGTGGATATTTAAAGAATAACTTCACGATGGGAATTTATTTAAGAAATGAAAAATTTGTTTAAAAATAAATAGTGATTTATTTTTAAAGGATTTGAAGAGAAGTGTATTTCCCTGGATAGCCAAGCACGGTTTCAAAGTAAATATAAGCTAAAAGTTTTAATGTTGTTTAAAGAAGCATATTTTTGAAAAGTTATTCTTTCTAAAAAAATTATTTAAATTCTAAAGTAAATATTTTTCCAAATCTATTATCATAGTAATTAATTAAAGGTGGCTTGGTATTTTGTTTTAAAAAGAGAAATCTAGTTTTATATTTTATAAAGTAACCTTATTTTTAAATATTCCTAAAATAAATATTTTTAATAAAGTATTGAAGTAGTTCTAAATTTAATCGTTTTAAAGGATATTTTATAATAAAGAGTTTTAAATTATTTTAAAAATCTAAAGTTTTGTGCTTGGTTATTTTCAGTGGAAATAAATATTTGGAGATTTAATTCATGAGAAAGGTGTGTTGAAACTGTTTTCAAAGGGATTGAAAATGGAAATATATCTTGCGAAGATATTTTGAGGTGAATAAATAATTTGGTGAAATTATTTATGGTTGATGGTTGATTGTAAATGTTAATTGATAGTTAAATAACCGACTATCAATGTTGGACAATGCGACGATCCTTTAGAAGAGACCGGGATCGGGATTAACTTCTCGAAAACAACTTTGATCCGGTTTGTACGTTTCGTGTAGAAAACGAGTTCGTAGTCGAAGATGGAGCAATGTAGTGCAAGGGCTAGTCGCTACTAATCCTGAGGTGATTCCAAAATGGATATAGTAGAAGTAATGCATTCGGTTCCGTTCGAACCCAGGATTGACTTGTATGGATGAATGCTTTCGGAACGTCATCACGTGGATGATGTGCATTCTAAGTGAATCGTTCTAAAAGGTAACGCTTAGCCTCAAGCCTCATCGACCGGGAATGACTGAAAATCAGGGGTTATGCAGCAAGGCTAGGCAGGTAGCATCCATTTCAGGGTGAGGTCATCCCTGTCTAGATGTCCCTTTATTTCGGCTTAGGGTGCGGTTGCTGATTACAACCGTGAGGTGATCTTACTCGGGATTATCCAGTAAGGGGTAGTCTCGGTCTTGTGTTGCAGGGGGTCGGGAGTGATCCTCGGTATGCTGATCTAGACCAGGTACCGTGACAGGTGGTACCCCAGTGCCTAGTCATTAGTTGGAAATCCATTCTCCCGACGTGACATTTACGAGTTTTGTTTGTATTGCCCACTTTGTGGCTAGTAGCTGGAATTTAATAGATGTAACAATTTCGGCTATTTTAATAAGCATTTGTAAATAGACCCTATTATGATATCAGAGGATTTTTATAAAAAGTGTTTTAGCTATCATAAGGTAAAAACCCGACTTGTTTATTTTAGCATGGTCTTACGAGATGCTTTTGATTTTCAAAGGATTTTTGAAACTTCAATAATCAATTTGGGTGTGGTTTTCTCACGCTGGTATTCCAGACTGACTCGGATGTTATTTAACTATAATGCTCAGGTTAAACCAAGTATTATAGAATACAGGATATGATGTTTGTGAGCTCAAGAGACGAGCTGGATGGCGATACGTACTTCCATATTTGATTATTATTCCGTTGTGTATCCAGTTGTATGTTATTGATGTTGAACTCTGATGATGTACCCTGATGATGTAATGTATAAACAAATATGTTTGTTTTTGTGCAAAGATCAACTATTATCTATTATATTTTATTCCGCTGCGATGGTTAGATTCTGATGTTGTTTTCTATTTTCTTCTTCTACCTCTTTTTCTTTAACCCAAATGTTTCGTATTTCCATTCATCTTGAGTTGATTGATGTAGAATAGTGTTGACTCAAGGGGTATGGATATGCGGGTCATTACACTATTTATTTACATTAGTTTGCAACCATATTTGTTATTCTCTTTCACATTCAAATTTATTTACGATCACTTGTTTTATTTCAATCACATAGTGTATTTACTTTAATGTCAATATCACTTAATTAACCTTCTACAAATTTACTTAAGCATAATATCAACATTACATATCTTCTTTTTCCTTTCCATAATGTTTAACCGCACTCTTATTTTCATATTTACTTCCTATTTTCTCAATTTTCAAGTTATATAGCTTATATATATTCCAAATTTCTTGCATCTCTACTTAATTAACTTTCATTCATAATTTATTTACGTTCACCTTATCTTTATAACTTAAGTTCATTTAGCATTATTGCATTTTTTTCAAAAAAAATCCTATTTTTATTTAACTCATTTCACTTATTTAATCCATTTGACTTCATTTAAGTTAATTCCACTTCATAATTCTATTTCAACCATTCCTTGTAATTTACCTTTGTGTCACAACAGTTTACAAAATATAAATTTATTTAGTACTTGTTTAGTTTCTTAAGTTCATATTCATTTTCTTAAATAGAATTCTCTTCCTAGTATTCAATTTATTTCGCTTAACATTTCTTATAACATTGATTAAATGTATAAACATTCATTATAACAACTCAAATTTTTTATAACTTTCCTTAACAAATTTCATTTTGGACAGCTTACCGCTTACATTTTATATTGTGTACTATTCGATTACATGTTCTCACTGACATTCAAACTTGTTCCTGGTAAGCCGTTATTAATGTTTCATAATGTAACTGAGCACTATACAATTTACCTTTTATTTACGAAATTTTTATTAAGCAAAAACTAAGCTTGGACATTTTTATTACTTAAGTTTCCTCTTGTATACCCTTCATTTGCATATTCATGTTAACATTTTGACTTTTTAAATATTTTACGTAAGTTGTATATGTTTTAGAATGCAATTGAGTATTATACAAATTAATTTTATCCTAGTTCAAGTGTTTCAAGTTGTTTCAATTTCATTTCTCATTTTAGACACTCCAATTTTTTAGAAATTTTACTGCATTTCAATAATTGAAAACCATTACTTAACATAAACTTAAGAGTTTAATTTTCGGTATCACTTAAAACCATTTTGAAATAAATATGTTTTTTATTGTATATCAAATCATACTTAAGAAATTCAAGTCAAAATCCAGTTTCCAAAACAAAGTTTAGAAAAGTTAATAAGTGATCTCCCCTACTTTGAAACTCGAAAATGATTGTCGATGATGCTGCAGTCATCACCGAAATTATTTTCCAGCAACAAGAGAGGAGAGTACCGACTTGCTTCTTTTAAAATTCTTTTGGAAACAATTTCTACTTGATAATACCTTCAAATAATATTAATATTATTTGTATTTTGTTTCAAACTTTGAAAACCAAATTTTGAAAAGCATCGAAAAATAAATTATCAAATCCACAATTTAATTTTATCTCATTTGCAAATCAAATTTATAACCATATTTATAAAATTTCATCTCCTTATAACATACAACAATAGTGATAGGTTTAGGAATGTTAACAAAACAATAAACGATAATCTAGTATTATCATTTTTAACAACAAATTCATTTAACTATCTAATTTCATAAAATTATACTTTTATGTATAAAACATAATCATACTTAACAAAATAACAATATGATAAAAAAAATTTATAACACTAACAAAAACGCTCTCTCATAGAATGATTTAAGAATGGATTTTAGAACAAAGATAGAGATTCAAATTTAGAGGAACCCTAATCAAAGAGAATGATAACTAAGAAGATAGGCTCAAAAGGAAGGATGATTCCGTAATTGATTCTACTAAATCTAGGGTATTGCTACCTTATTTCTAATGAGTTTTTAATCCATAAGCTAAGTTTTGCCACAATAAGAGCCCTAATACCAACTGTAACGAGCCGCTATTTTGAACCATTCAAACCAACAATAAACAACACATGTCAAACTTGAATTGCTCAAAATAACAGATTGTTATATATATTTAGCAAAAACTTAGGATATACCGTAAATGAATCAATCATCGATTCACAGAAACAAAGTAATACAACAATACACAGGGGAATAGATAAATAGTAGTTCATGAAGCTACTGCAACATCAAAGTCTAAAGCATATACAATAGAAATCCTAAATACAAAGAAGTCTCTAATACATATGCAAATGACAAGTCTGAACATAGATAACTGGAAATAGGTGAAATAACTAAGATAACTGAAAAGCTAAGTAGACAAAAGAAAGATCTCCAAGCAAAGCTCTAAAGTTGAGTCTCAAATGATGTAATACACAGGCTGATCCGAGCATAAAGCAAAACACAAAACACAAAATACAAAACACTCGAGTTAGGATTAACAATCTTATCAAGTAAACCAACTCAAATGAAATGTCAAAATGAAATGTCAAAATGAAATGTCATAACTTAAATAATGTTTGGCATTTCTTTCTTTTAAGGATCGATGGAATTATCTCCATACATAATACAGTATGCAACATAAATAATATCTATAGTAAAGTAAATTATTAAAATTGCGTTAAGGCGTTACCCATATACCCCTTAATAATTTTTTTATATAAATGTCGTAGTCTATACAGTACTGCAGACTCCACTGTAAACTGGTGGGCTATCAGGGAGCACTTTATTGGCATGACACAAACAAACTCGTAATGGGCACGATAATGCATGCGACAAGGCATGCGAGGCAATGCCTGGGTAGGATTCTTTCGTTTGCACTCCAAGACTGGTGGTGATAACGCATAGCAGCTGCTACCGCCCACTTCGGAACACACTCCCATAATCAAATCAACAGTTGGCCACCAAATCAATCAAAAAATCATAATATGGTAAGAAGAAATGTGCGCGATAGGAGGAGCGACCTCACTTGGGCTGGTATAGCTTCTGTTTTAGCCACATCAAGCTGACTCAAGGGAGTTAGGACTATGTTAATACTCATACAGAATCATTCGCCAAACCATCCTACTTCATTCTGGAATCTCCACCACATGCACAGTTGTTAAAATTCGGTATTAGCATAGTGTATGACAATATCTGATCTCGATCTCTTTAGCAACCAAACGATTATTTCACACCAGTTGGTTCTTTTACATTTCCAAAACTGATTCATTATTTATATCAAAATATCATATTCACTTCAAATTCATATCACTTTCAAAATCATATTCACTTCAAAGTCATATCACTTTCGAAATCATATTCACTTTCGAAATCATATTCACTTCCGAAATCATATTCATTTTCAAAATAATAACCACAAAAAAGGTTAAACCATCATATTAAAATATTCGCATTTTAAATCAATTAAATCTAAATCGTAACAGTTCCAACTTTAAACATTTTGAAAATTGAAAGTAGTTTATATATTGGAATGGTTATTGTAATGAAACACATATATGTATATGTATTCATCTGGTTGCTCGTCCAGACAGTGTCCATGGTGTTTTGGTAGATCTGCTTGTAGTCGGGATTGAGTTTGCTTGGAATCAGTTTGGGTTGTGGATCTCATACGCTTGCCGCTTACTTCATTGGTGATATGAACAGTGCCTTAATACCTACTGATACACACACACACACACACAGATATATATATATATATATATATATATATATATATATATATATATCAGTGTGTCTTCGTTTACAAGGGTAAATGAAATAATATAAAAGAAACCCATATCTGATTAATGGCTTCTAATTCTTGATCAATCCTTTTCTTTTTCTTATTCTTGATTAGATTCAAACTCATTAACATGGTATTAGAGCATCTTTTATCGATCTAGGGCTTCTCGAAATCGCACTTCTCAAAATCAACTCAGATCTACTAATTTCTTAAATATGAAAATATGTCTGAAAGCAAGAATTCTACTTTGGTAGATGTTCTTCCAATAATGTCAAAAATCACAGATCGCAAGTTAAACCATACAAATTTCTTAGAATGGAGTAAGACAATCCGATTGTATCTTCGAAGCATTGATAAGGATGATCACTTAACCACAAATCCACCAGTAACTACAGAAGAAAAGGATCTTATCTAGTTAAGGGAAGATGCTCGACTGTTCTTGCAAATCAGAAACTCAATTGATGATGAAGTCATTAGCCTGATAAATCACTGTGAATTTGTAAAGGAGTTAATTGAATATCTCGATTTCTTATATTCTGGAAAAGGCAATCTCACTCGTATGTTTGAAGTATGTAAATCATTCTATAGGATTGAGAAACAAGATCAATCTCTCATAAATTACTTCATGAATTTTAAAAGAACTTATGAAGAATTCAACGTTCTACTACCTATGAGCCCAGATGTGAACGTTCAGCAGCATCAATGAGAACAAATGGCCATAATGTCCTTCCTTGCTGGTTTACCACCAGAGTATGAGTCAGCCAAGTCACAAATACTATCTGGATCCACAATAACATCTCTTCAGGATGTCTTTAGTCGTGTTTTCAGAACTGAGAATGTATCACCAAGTATAAACATGAATAATAGTACACTGATAAGCTCTAACACACCCCCTACTACATGGAGACCACCACCATCTCAATCTTGGAGGCCTCAAAGAAGTGGAGGGCGACCAAATAACAAAGTTTGTTCGTACTACAAAAAGCCTGAATATTTGATTATTGAATGTAGGAAATTACAATACAACAATCAACTCAAGAATCAAGGAGCATCCAACAATAATAACAATACTCATAAAACTGTTCTGATAACCACTGACGAATTTGATAAGTACTCAAAATATTAGGAATCTCAAAACAAACCAGTGGTTTCTACAATTGCCAACTCAGAAAAACCAACTTTGAAGTTGATCATTGATTAAGGAGCCACAGATCATATGTCAGGTAACATTAAATTATTTATAGATTTTAAAAAACATGGAGAAAGTCAAGCAGTCACTTTGGCAGATGGGTCACAATCTAATGTTCATGGATTTGGTAATATTGATAATACTTTTCCATTAAAATTAGTATTATTCATACCCTCCTTATCATATAATCTGTTGTCTGTGAGAAAACTTACTAAAGTTATGAATTGTAGTGTAATATTCTCTCTTGAAATATGTATATTTCAGGATCATCCAACGAAACAGATTATTGGTAAAGGATATGAATCAGGGGGTCTATGTTTTGGAAAATCCACCAGTAGCTTGCTCAAGTATGAATGTTGCCCTCAAACTTCATCAACAAATTGGTCATCCATCTCTCACTTTATTCAAGCATCTCTATCCTCACTATAACTATATATCTACGCTTGACTGTAAGCCTTGTCAATATGCAAGACTACATAGGAGTAACTTAAAACCTAGAATAAATTCATGTGCAAGTGCACCATTTGAGCCTGTACATTCTGATATATAGGGACCGTCATTTGTTGTTTCTAAATCTAGTTACAAATATATTGTGGCATTTGTGGATGACTACTCTCGAGTTACTTGGTTATTCTTAAAGAAAATAGATCTGAACTCTTCTCTATTTTTGTATTTTTCATGTAGAAATTCAAAACCAGTTTAAAACATGTATTCAAGCACTAAGGGGTGATAATGGTAAGGAGTATACTACCCATACCTTTAGCTCATACGTGAGTCAACATGGCATTCTACATAAAACATCGTGTGTAGATACTATTGCACAAAATAGGGTAGCTGAAAGAAAGAATGGACACCTTCTTGAAACTGCCAGAGCACTATTATTTCAAATGAATGTTCCAAAAGTCTACGGGCTAATGCAGTGCTAACTTCATGTTTCCTTATTAATAGAATGCCTTCAACAGTTCTTAATTTCAAGATTCCTTACAAAGTGTTATGTCCTAACAAAGAAGTATATCCCATTAAACCAAGGATACTTCGGTGCACCTGTTTTGTGAGAGATGTAAATCTTCAAGTAGGAAAACTAAATCCTATGTCTTTAAAATGTACATACGTTGGTTACTCAAGACTATAGAAAGGATATAGATCCTATTGCCCAAGTCTAAATAAATATATAGTATCAATAGATGTAAATTTCATGGAAGAAAGACCATTTTATCAAGTACCACACACACCAAATCAAGAGGAGACTGATGAGTATATGGTCTACTCTACTTTTCCAACTCAAGAATCTAAACTGGATACTGGGAGTGATATAACTTCTGGAACCATCAGTGAAAGCTCTACACCAATAGATCTAATTCTGGATCTCCCCATTGCTCTTAGAAAAGAGAAAAGGAAATGCACCTATCTCATCTCTAATTACATGTCATATGATAATCTCTCACCATCATCCTACATGTTCACCATTTCCTCATAATCTATCTGTACTCCTAAAACTGTTGTTGAAGCTCTATCCAAACAAGAATGGAAAGAAGCTATGATTGATGAAATGAATGCTTTAGAAAAGAATAATACATGTAATCTGGTCAAGCTACCAAAGAATAAAAAGGCAATTGGATGTAGATGGATATATTCAGTTAAAATGAGTCCAAATGGAACAGTTGATAGATTCAAGGCAAGAATCGTGGCTAAATGATATGCACAAGTATATGGTATGGGTTACTCGGAAACTTTCTCTCCAGTGGCTAAGATGACTTCTATTAGATTATTCATAGCATTAGCAGTAAATTTTAAATGGAAGCTTCATCAACTGGATATTTAGAATGCATTTCTACATGGTGATCTCCAAGAAGAAATCTATATGACTCAACTACCTGATTTTATTGCACAAGGAGAAAGTAGGCTTGTTTGCAAATTGAAAAAAACTCTCTATGGACTTAAGCAAAGTCCAAGAGCTTGGTTTGGAAAATTCAGTCAAACTCTGGAAGAATTTGGAGTAACCAGATGCAAGAGTGATCATTCGGTGTTTTATAAGAATTCTGAAAAAGGTATACTTCTATTAGTTGTGTATGTAGATGATATCATCATAACAGGAAATGATGAATAAGGAATTGCTTCACTTAAGCCATTTATCCACAATAAATTAAAGACTAAATATTTAGGAGAGTTAAAATATTTCCTAGGGGTAGAAATTTAAGAAGCAGTAAAGGAATTTTATTATGCAAGAGAAAATATGCCTTGGACTTGTTATCAGAAACTGGGAAGCTTGGCACTAAACCACAAAGCACCCCTATCTTGCCTAATAGTTATTTAACATATGAAGGAGAACCATTTGATGATCCAGAAAGATATAGGAGACTTGTAGGCAAGTTGAATTATCTAACCTTAACTAAGCCTGATATTGCCTTTGCAAGGAGTATGGTGAGTCAGTACATGGCTTCGCCAACAAAACAACACTGGCAAGCACTGGAACACATACTAGGATATCTGAAAGGATCTGCTGGCCAAGGTATCATATATGCCCACCATGGTCATACGAGGATTGAAATTTTTGCTGATGGTGACTGTGCTGGATCAAAGGATGATAGAAGATCAACCACTGGATTCTGTGTATACATTGGAGGGAATTTAGTACCATGGAAAAATAAGAAACAACATATTGTATCCAGATCAAGTGCAGAATCTGAGTATAGAGCAATGTCCAACGTCGTGTGTGAAGTTATTGGGATTAAACACTTAATGAAAGAGTGTAAACTTTAGTCTGAGCAACCTGCAAGACTATGGTGTGATAATATGGCAGCCATTCACATTGCATCGAACCCTATATTCCATGAGAGGACCAAGCATATAGAAGTTGAATTCCATTTTATTCGGTACAAAATTCAAGAGGGAGAAGTAATTACACACTATGTCCATACTCAAGAGCAACCAGCTGATCTTCTAACCAAGGCATTAAATGGAGATAGAATTAAATACCTGAAAAGCAAGTTGGGTTTAATAGATATATATAACCCAACTTGAGGAGGAGTGTAGTGAAACACATAGATGTAAATGTATTCATCTGGTTGCTGGTCCAGACAGTGTGCTTGGTGTTTTGGTAGATCTGCGTGCAGTCGGGTTTGAGTTTGCTTGGAATCAGGTTGGGTTATGGATCTCATATGCTTGTTGGTTACTTCATTGGTGATATGAACAGTGCCTTAATACCTACTGATACACACACACACACACACACACACACACACACACACACACATACCAGTGTATCTTCGTTTACAAGGGTTAATGAAATAATATAAAAGAAACCCAGATCTGATTAATGGCTTCTAAATTCTTGATCAATCGTTTTCTTTTCTTATTCTCGATTAGATTCAAACTCATTAACAGTTATACATTAAAATAGTTTATATTTTAAAAATAGGCCATAGATTGAAATAGTTTATATATTAGAAATAGTTTATATATTAAAATAGGTTATATATTAAAATAAATATATTTATATTTATATTTTAACCATAATATATTTTATTTTTATTAAATTTAGTTAAATTGAATCATAAATTATGAAGGAAAAAAACAAAAAAAAGAAAACAAAGTTGTAAGTAAAACAATAAAATTTACATTTTAAACTTATCTTATAAATTTAGAATTCTTAGAACATATAATTTTAAAATCCAAATTTTACATATATGTTTTAAAATAAAATCTTTGTATTAAATTAAAAAATCATTTTCCATTTTTTCCCAAACACATCTTTCCAAAATTTCATAAATCACTTTAAAAACAAACAAACGGTGTCCGTATGTAGTTTTCGATCCTAAGGTTAAGTAATACGGATATTTATCATTTCAATTTGCAATAATCTAAAATTTACGGGTACATATCATTTCAGCTTGCAATCCCAAATTTCCAAAATCAATAAAATCATTATGGGTTGAAACGATAAACCCAAGCGAATTTATTGATTTTGGAAATTTGAGATTGCGGGTTGAAATGATATATACCCGTAAATTTTAAATTATTGTGGACCGAAATGATAAATATCCGTTTCACTTAACCCTACGATAGAAACTATATATGGACACCGTTCGTCTGTTTTTAAAGTGATTTCCAAAATTTAGGAAAGAAGTACTTGGAAGAAAGGAAAATGATTTTTAAATTTAATACAATTATTTTATTTTAAAACTATATGTAAAATTTAAATTTTCAAATTATATGTTTTAGGAATTCTACATTTACGAGTTAAGTTTTGAAATGTAAATTTTAAGGTTTTACTTAAAACTTTATTTACTTCTTTTGTTTTTTCTTTCATGATATAAGATTTAATTTAACAAAATTTTATAAAAATAAAATATATTATGGTTAAAATATTTAAATTAATATTTTTATTTTAATATATAACCTATTTTAATATATAAATTATTTCTAATATATAAACTTTTTCAATCTATAACTTTGATATATAAACTATTTCTAATGCATAAACTATTTCAATCTATAATATACTTTTAAAATATAAACGATTTTTAATGCATAAACATTCCAATATATAAACTACTTTCAATTTTCAAAATGCTTAAAGTTTAGACTATTATGATTTAGATTTAATTTATTTAAAATGTGAATATTTTGATATGATGGTTTAACCTATTTTGTGGTTATGATTTTGAAAATGAATATGATTTTGGAATTGAATATTACTACGAAAGTGATATGATTTTGAAGTGAATATGATTTTGAAAGTAATATGATTTTGAAGTAAATATGATATTTTGATACAAATTATGAATTGGTTTTGAAAATGTAAAAGAACCAACAGGTGTGAAATAAGCGTTTGGTCGTTAAAGAATCCAGGATCGGATATTGTCAGACTCTCTGCCAATGCCGAAAACTACTTTAACAACTGTACACGTGGCGGAGATTCTAGAATAAACTACGATGGTTTGGCGAACGATTCTGTATGAGGTATTAACGTAGCCTGGACTCCCTCGAGTCAGCATGATATGGCTAAAACATGAGCTATACTGGGCCAAGTGAGGTTGCTCCTCCTATCGGGTACATTTCTTCGATACCGTATTGTGACCTTTTGATTGATTTGGTGGCCACCCCTCGATTTGATTATGGGATGTATTCCGAGGTGGGCGGTAGTAGCTGCTATGCATTACCACCAGTCCGAAAGTGCAAACGGTAGAATCCTACCCTGGCATTGCCTCGCAAGCCTTATCACATGCCTTATCGTGCCCATTACGAGTTTGGCTTGTGTCGTACCTATGGATTGCTCCCTGATAGCCCACCAGTTTACGCTAGAGTTTACAGTACTGCATAGACTACGACATTTATATAAAAATGTATTAAGGAGGATATGGGTAACTCCTTAACACTATTTTAATATTTTACTTTACTGTAGACATTATTCATTAAGGGTATTGTATTATGTATGTAGATAGTTCCAGGGATCCTTAAAAGATGGAAATCCCAAACACTCTTTAAGTTATTGCATTTCATTTTGACATTTCACTTAAGTTGGTTTACTTGCATAAGATTGTTAGTCCTTACTCAAGTGTTTTGTGTTTTGCTTTATGCTCGGGTAAGTCTGGGTATTGCAGCATTTGAGATTTATCTTTGGAGCTTGGAGCTTTGCTTGGAGACCTATCTCTTATCTATTTAGCTTTTCAATTATCTCGGTTATTTCAGTTATTTCCGGTTATCTCTGTTCAGATTTGTCATATTCTTATGTATTAGAGACTTCTTTGTATTTAGGATTTCTGTTGTATTTGCTTTAGACTCTGATGTCGTGGTAGCTTCATGAATTACTATTTGTCTACTCCGCTGCATATTCCTGTATTACTCTGTGTTTGTGATTCTACGATTGATTTATTTACTGTACAGGCTAGTTTTCGCCAAATATAAATAACAATCTGTTATTTTGAGCAATTCAAGTCTGACAGTGTGGTTTAGTGTCGTTTTGAATGGTTCAAAATACCGGGTCATTACAAACCGAGTTTGTAGTTATATACGCCTTACCTTCATGCTCAAGATAATACTTGAAATGTTTATTAAACTCATTTGTATGCAATATATTTATAGGTTTTGATTGATTATAAGCAAGGTGAGTTTAAATCTGTACTCATCAATACGTTTAATACAAAGGTTTCAACTTTACACATGAATAACCTTAATTACAGTATGGCAATATTCTAAACAATATATTTTTAGACAATTAAAGCATGAGGGTAAATTATACAAAAATTCTTTTTGCGGCAACGTATTAACCATGTAACATTCGTTGTGATTTAAATATAAACATGTTGCAATTTATATGAACATGGTTAGTTGATAGAAAACATGACAATGAGTGAAGAAGAGACCAAAACATTATTGCGTATTTCTATCACCTCTATGTTTCCTAAAAATTAGAGGTAGGCGCGATTGCTTAACCGAACTGAATGGTTAATATTTTCGGTTAATCATATATCAATGATGGTTCGGTTAATTGATAGTTTGTCAACAGTGGTCCGGGTACCAACCTAACCGTTTAAATTTAACAACAGTCAACCGCTTAAATTAATCGATTAACCATTTAACTTTATCGGTTAACTGATTAACCGACCAAACTAAGACATATGTTAACTAAATCAGAGCAGTAGTGCACTAACACAAACAAAATAGTGCACTAACAAATTTTCGTGGTTCATTCGGACAAATATACAAATCTATACTACTAATAATGATAATTCCAGGAGTCGATTTCAACCATGTCCTTTTGAAATACCCGAATTACACTTCCATCCCTCCAAGATTATTTTCGTATCTGTTTTTTTCTCATCGGTCTCCCCTAAAATAAAAAAGCATAATCTACCACCATTCTCCATCATTTCATTTTCATCAACATTCAAGTTCCTTAATTTCCTTAACCTTCGACGATGTAGCTTCCGCCTTTTCCATTACCGAGTCTTTCGACTTTCGCATATGCCCCTTCTTAGTCTCCCATTTACCACTTTGTCCTCTTTGTTCATGATCCAAGGTTCTACCATGTGAGATTATAGGTTCCAAACCCCTCTACTATAACTTCTACCTTCAATTTCAACAAGTAATAGCTTTCAGAAGCCGTTGATGTTATTGTTGAAGATCATCATAAATTGTTTAATGCCCAATGAATATCATCTCATTTGCTTAACATCCAGGTAACTTTTGTTGCTTTATTTTTAGTTTCATAGAGTTTAATTATTCCCTTATTTTATTTCAATTTCAACTATTTCAATTTCATAGATGTAACATTTTCTGTTTTATGAACTTGAACACTGATATCAATTGCCTTGACCAAAGCTGTGACCTGAAAATCCTATAAAAATGTTGTTTGTTTGTGTGTTTTTGGGCCATTAGATCTCTAATTTGGTGGTAAAGATTAATATATGAAGTCTTCTATGATTTTCAAACATACAGCGCTTCTCTATTTGGTAGTTGAAGAGGATCCATGTTATAATCAAAGTTTGAACCACATATATGTGACTTATTACCTGAATGCTTTTACCTGCTCTTTAAAAAGTAAGACTATATTGTCTTCCCTTAGAGCCTTTTGTGTTACTTCTGAATAAGTAGTTTTTTTAATATTCTAATTTGATGGTCATACCGTTGAGGACCATAAATTATGTAGCTAGGTATTTATTAATTTTACAAAAAATATGTACAAGTACAAATTGTATAAAGTAGAATGTTATTTTTAAAATTTGATTTCCAAAACATATTTCTTTATATTTTTAATGATATTTTTTTATTTGATTAGCTCCAAAAATAGTATCATGAAGGCTGTTTCATTAGAAAGAGGAATAACTTTGTAAAAATGATAAAATATTGTAAACATGTAAAATTACAAACAAAAGTTAAAAAGCAAACAACCTATTTTGTATTCAACAATAAATTATTACCGACTACATTCAAGCTACCTTAACTTTGTACTAGAAAATAGAAAAAATTATTAGTACCTTGGCAAGCCTTCCCTAAAGCATGAGCAACTTCAGTCTTCAGCAACAGTAGGAAAATGTTGAGGAACATTAAGAGTAGCCATTATCTGGACATAAATTAAGGTTTATTAATTTATAAATTTAATTGTGCAATAACCTTCTTAATTACATCAATTTTATAGGCAAAACAATATTATCATTAACTTATGAAACAACAACTCTGTTAGTAACGTTTTCTTCAGTTATCGTAAAGTAAGAAAATCGCATTTATATGTGACTTTGCATGTTTTGGTTGTTGTTGCTTTCTTACTTTGTTTTACCTCCTCTATTCACTTCTAATATTTTATATGTTTATAACGTTTAATGACACTAACTAATGAAAAATGGTACGCTGTTACTTTATTTCTTCATTTGCATCTTTTACCAAGTATAGAGTAGAATTGTTTTTGCTTATAGTTAAGGTTGTATATTGCCACTGAATATAGATTTTGTTGTTAACAAGGTTGAATAAGACTCCTTAACTGCTGCAAATGTTGATACTGTAGAGATAACTGCAGATTTTTAAGATAAATCTAACTTATTTCAATGTAAAACAAGATTTAATGACTGATAACATTTCTAAAGAGATAATTGTCCCTGCATTAGATAGTAACCGTATTCTTTATTTTATATTAACATTTCTAAAGGCAATTTATATTACACAACAGGTTAAGGCAACGGTGATGGTTCCCAATTTGGTTTGTGCTTTAATGAAGTCTGCCACTATTTTATTTTTATGTTTCTATCTGCTTTGCAAAAATGGTTTTAACTATTGAACACTGTAAATTCATCTTGCAAACCTTTAATAACTTTAGTTTTAACTGCTAGAAACTTAGTAAACTAAGAAAATTATTCCACAAAATACGTGCTTTTACCAGTTAAAACTTTCGAGTTTCAACTCATAACATATATAGACTTTGGATTGATTTTTAGAAGATTGTTTAATTTACTGCAACATGAGATAAAATTATATACTGCATAAGAAAATTCGTACTTAATATGTTACCCTTATACTGCCACAAGCACATCATCGGCTTGTTAAATACACTAATTATATTTACAAATATGCATATAAATACGTACATATATACACACAAACACAAATGTATGTATGTACGAACATATGTTAAAATAATAGAGATACCACACTACACCATTATTTATTTTTTGGCCAAAGATAAAATTTCTAATAATATTTGAACCAACAATTCATAGCAGTAAAGCCCGTAGTCTATGTAACTATATATGTTTCTTACCATTGGTTGCCAATAATTTTAAGTTTGTATGTTGATTTGGTTATAAACATTAGATATTCTACATTTCTTTGCACAAATTCTAGCTCTTACATATGGAGCTCGCTTTAGGATTAAAAGATAGAAAGAATTGCTCTTTAATTATATAAAGATTGTTAAACTCGCTCATCGTATAAATGCAAAATCATTTGCTTCACTTTGAAAAACTCAACAGGGATGATCGAGGTCCAAATGCTGATTTTGAATATTTATTTGAGTTTTCCTCATTATTTCAATCATTGCATTGTTTAGGCAATAATTTCTGCTCAATTTTCACAAGTGAAACGTTGCTATCTGACATGTATGTTGTTAATAGGATTCTATTAAAGTGCAAATGCCAAAATGGTTAATAAAGTTGACACATTTTTGGTTACTTTTGAAATTTCAAGGAGCCTATAATGGATAACACTTAGCAGCAGTGCAGTTCTTCCCAATAAGATGCTCAAGTGCTTAGAAAAGGGTTTGCAACTACTTCCTGAAGAATGAGGAAGCTTATGTGACACAACAGATATGCTGAAGCTGGAATTATGAAATCTACATATAAATCAGAATTCAGAACTGACTTTCCATGAGAAGAAACTTATGTGATCTATAATTAGGACAACACCATGTTCATATTGATGCAACTCAAGACAAATTATGTGTTACAGTTTGTTTTTAAATAATAATAATAATGAATTGGTTGTAATCAGATCACTTGAACAAAATATTAAGACATAGAGAAGTGTGTGGTAAAGACGTGCACTATCTGATCTTCATTGACTTTGCAACCCTCTTCATTATGCTCCTAATCAGTTTCTAATAAGTGGATATTTTCATTTGTGAATCTCTATCATTAATAACCGGTATTCTTTAATCTATGTCATCAATATAATATATGGGGATGAAAATCTTGATTTCATTAACATGATGGATTAAACCTTTTCTTACGTAACCTAACATCTTTTGTTTATTTATTAAGTACATAGTCAGTGATTACACTAGACATAATTCATTTGTAACATTATTAAATCATGGTATGTAGCATATAACAATTTTATGTTTTGAACTAGGCAATGTCAACATCAGATGGTTCATAGTGTTTGTAGTTCTCTTGCTGTGACTTTTCTTTTACATAGTAAACAATTTAATTCCTAAGAAGCATGGGAAATGGGGACGGTTATTGTTATACTAGATCCAAGAAGATTAAGTAGTTTGGCTGCACTTACTTTAATAATGATGTACACATAGATAGTATGAGTTTGATGTTAAACTAGATAAGTATATTGAGGTTAAATTTGATAAATACATTAAGTTGGTCATATGCAAGTGCAACATATTATCAGAAGCAATATGCTGGTACAAAACTATCATATCCAATTGTAAAACGATTTAAGTTTCATTACTTTAGTAAGTATGACCAGAACACCGTACAGGCATAGATTTTGTAAAATACTTTTTGAATGAATATAGCAGGCAACAACTATTTCATAAATATGTAAATTGTCTAAGTAGACTTCTACATGTTCTAAGCGAAAGAGGAGAATACAGATATTGAGAAAGAATTTTGGCCCGCTATGGAAAGAACAAAATTATGAAAGTGAGTGAAAGGTGAATTACGACAACATACTGAGGCAAGAAACGTAAAAGTAATTTACTTCTAAGTCGGTAGCAATAACTATGTTAATCAGTAAATTAGTTTTGCTGACCGACACTTTCGGATGCGAATAATGCAATATCCGCATCAGTATCCAAAACTAATTTTGATTATCGAATATCTGTACCCATAGAAATGGATGGATATTCAATATTTATCTCATTCTCTCCTAATTAATAAAATCGAAAAAATAGAAATTTAAATCCAACATAAACTCTTTTAAGTAATAATATTGCTAATACAACTACAAAAAATGAAAAGAGAATGATAAAAATTAGTTTCTGATAGGAATACTCATTTATGCATGTATAATATAAATTATCAACTTGATAGAATAGTAAATATTAATTATTTCATGTACAAAAATATTTATTTACTGCTATTTTTATAAAAGTCGGTGGAATAATTTTTGAATGTGAATACAATCATATGCATTTTCATTTTTCAAATTTTAAATATTTTTCAATTTTTAACTACGATTGCTAATGAATATTGGATTCTTCGAGTATTATTGACGTACCTACATTGAACTGATAATGAAAGGAAGGAAACGACTTGCTCATTGGAAATAATAGTACAAACCTTGTGATACACAAAGTTCAAATAACCTAAGTGACTAGATGCACAGCCACATCGACATGCATATATACTCGTATTGATGAACAATAGTCAAGATCAATGCATATTAAGTGTGAACCAACAATTTAAACCAGCAAACATATAAATGACAGTGCACTCACATTGCATTGTGTAGAAAATAAAACAGCAGCATAAAGTTTTAAATTCTAAAGTTCAAACTTCAAAGTCCAAACATTGCATTCGCATACAAATTACAAGTCCAAATAACATAAACACACAATATAGATTGTGCTCTCTATTCTTTGATGCACCAAGTCCAAATGGTATTACGAAGCTAAATGGTTCCATTCTCCAATATTGGTCGCAAAATGCATACGTAGCTCATAAAATAAATCAAGATTAATACACATATATTTTTATTAATTGAGCTGAAATGAAATAAAACCGCAGTGCCGTATATACTTAATTTATTACGCATATGTGTAAGTCAAGATTATTTACAAGAAAGAACACATACCAGATATTAAATATCATAAGTAGAAGGACATGAATCTGAATCCACTACTAAAACAGAAGGATCATTATATGATAAATCCCACCCAATAAATAGTAAATTGGCTAGAGTTGATATGTGCATTAAGTGACTATCAGTGAACAAAATAAGCTTGATATTTTTCAATGGGCAATTTTATCAACGTTTATTCTATGATCTTTGGCTAAGAAACCCATGTAGTAAATATATTAAGGATCCAAATTAAAAGTTGTTTACATAATTCTAAATGCATCATATAAAGACATGCAAAAACTTAGTGTATAACTTGACAATTACTTATTAATAAAAACTATACAACACAATTTAATTTAATTATATATATGCAGTCATGATCCATTGTAACAATCAACTTCAAATGCTTTTTTCCTTTTTCATCCTGTACTTTACAAAAATCTAACATTGTAACATTTGGTTAATGGTGTTCTTCTTTGTGATAATGAATATGCAAAACACTATTTATCAGGTTTTGATAGTGGGCTGGACTAAATTCAAAGCCAGATTAAAAGAAAGTAACAGTTAAGTGACCCGAATTGAATGATCCAAAATCATTAACTGTTAACCTACCCGAATTTAGGCGGTTAAAGTCGGTCGGTTAACCGAATGAGTAGTCAATTGAATCTGGTGGTTTAGTCGGTTCGGTTTTGATCAAGTGGTTATGTCAGTTGAATGCCCACCACTACAAAAAATGGAAGATCTTTCAGAATTAAAGGCAACTTTAGATTTGTTCAGAGATTTTCAGGTATTCATCTGGTCCATTAGAATTATCAATACTCAACTTAATGTTTCATATGTTTCAGGATAACTTTTGTAAAAACACCTAATTTATAAATATCTCTATAGTATTTAGAACAATTATAGCTACCGTAATAATTCACCTGAATGCATATAGAAAACATTTGTTGTAAAAAATCTCAAAGGAAGAAACATTAGTGCTTTTAATGTAATACTATGATGGATGGAGTGCATTAATTGCTTTAAAAGATTTCTACATTCAGAAAATCATGGGTTAAATGCTTATGAAAAATGGTTCGGTGATATTGAGTATAACTATACCTTTCACTGTACCAACCAATTTATACCGTAGATTTTCATTAAACAGTTTTGGTTATAGAATTTATACTGTAAATTTTGGCATGAAAATGTGAGTTTACTCAGCAATATGAGTATATAATGAACATTAAGTTTACACTGCAAATTTTGGCACAAAAATGTGAGTACACTCAGCAATATGAGTATATTATGAACATTAAGTTTACACCGTAAATTCAGTAATATGAGTAATATTCAGTAATATGAGTATATTATGTACGCTAAGGTTATACTATAAATTCAGTAATATGACTGTATACTAAGTAATATGAGTAATATTTAGTATATTCAGTAATATGAGTATATTATGTACATTAATTTAATACTGTAAATTTAGTAATATGAGTATATTAAGTAATATGAGTAATATTCAAGAATATGAGTATATTTTGTAAATTCAGTCTGGCTAATAAATCCTCTAACTCTAATAATCAATAATATAGCTTTGGCACATATGAGACATTATAATTTTATTCGCCTCCCAGATTGGTTTAATCTAGTTAGACTGTTTTGGCTCAAGGTATTAGGTATACTTACAAATATACCTCCCTGTTTACGACAGTTTTGGCTTACATATTAAATAATATGGGTATAACTTTTATTTATAAAAAAATCATTATGTATCATTGGAAACCCATATAAACAAATATCGCTTGAATGTACATTTATATTTATATCGGAGTAAAATAAAATAAAATACATGATACCAAGGCTAATGTACCAAAATACCATGTAAGTTGGGAGGTGAATATGACTTGAATGTATATTTGCAACATATCATGTTAGTTTTCTACTAGTATATCGTTGAAAAATAATGTATACATTTTACAATGGGATATCATTGAAAACCACCAAATTCTTTTTCTAAATTCTTACCAAAAGATGAGTAAAATTTCTATCAAATTTCATAAGAAAATTTTCATAGAAATCATCTATATGTTTAATAAAAAAAACTTGGATTGGTTGGACTTGGGGGAATTGGCCACTCTGTTATAAAATTTGGTAAATCATTCAAACTTCATGTTACTTTCATTAGCACATATCTTTCTGAAGAAAAGGAAGCTAGAAAGCATTTATGTGTCAATGATTTTCTACTTAGCAATAATCCTGAACAGATGAAGGTATTTTATTTTTTAACGAAATATAAGTTGGTTAACAATGTCTCGGAGATATGATTTACAAACTTTTAAATAAATTTCAAAAACCTAGCTTATTGATGCATGGGTAGTCATTGTCATCAAATTTGATATGCGAATTTTCGTTTCTTCAATGACATGATCTTATTGGCACTGTTATACCTGTAGGCAGCAACACATCGTTTTGACTATGTTATCGACATAATTAGTAGCACATCACAACATATGGACTTTTTCTTAAGTTGCTTAAGATCTAAGGTAAGTTGGGATTTTCATGGAATACTAGAGGATTAATGGAACTTTATAAATAAAAACTACATGATATGCGGCATACATAAAATGGCAACACGAATCTACCAAACATGATTTTAAATCCGATAAGATTATGCAAATATGATTTCTTTTTCTCATTGATATTTCGTGTTTATAACATACACTTCGGTTGGTTACTTAAGAAAGGTGTACTAATAAACCATCTCAATTCATATTTCAATAAAATGAAATACCATCCACTTTTTAGTGTAGAGTTTATTTCATACAACCTTCATATAATTTCCGGTGCAATTCTAAAATTAGAAGCATACATAAACCACACCAGCAAGGCACCAAGAGTAATATGCATGTGAAGTTTAGAAAATTGTGATCAAAATGCAAGCTCACTTTACATGTTTTGTATAACCATCTTTACGGAGACACTCATAAATTTGATAGTCGGAATTTGGTTTCAGACCATATGTATAACCATGTATCCAATAGTACACAAATGTATAACCAAATAAATCAAAAATTATGGGTTTCTTAATTCACATATGCGAGAATAAGAAAATATGTAAGCATTTTTTATGTGAAATCCTAACTAAACAAAAGTTAATAACAAGCAACTAGTGATTTTGATACTAAATCGAGCAGATAATGAGAACAAGTAACAACAACTGCAAACAAATATTGGAGTCCATTGCCTTCCGAACCAAGGAAACAAGAGCATACCAAAAGCAGATGTCCCACCATTACCAATGTTCAATTTCTAATTAAGGGAAAAGTTGTGTACAAAATTATATAAGTAAAAAATATCATGCTAAATTTGATCTATGCAATCTACCAAACTAGATCCATGTAGCAAAAAGCTTATAAAATCTACGCTCATGTTAAATAAAAAAATAGCCATTATTTCCATTATTTTTTTAATCAACAGTGAAATTAATTTAGTATAAAAATATAGTTTACGATACTCAAATTAAATTGGAGGTGGCGAGGATGCTCTACCATCAGGTACTGAGAGGCGATCCTTGCTCCGATTGTGAGATGAGGTGCAGGCGTAAAATTCATTTTTATAAAAGATTTTATAAAGAATTTTCATAAAGGTGTTTATAAAGAGTTATTTTGTAGAAGAGCTTTATAAATAGAAACAAGTTTGTAAATAGAAGAGTTTTATAAATAGAAAGATTTTTAAAAAAGAAGTTTTATAAATTAATTTCGAGATTTATAAAAAGATTTGTAAATATGAAATAGGTTTAAAAAGGGAATTTTATAAAGGGAATGAAATTAATTTTTATAAATAATTGTGACGCCCCACCTCTATACCCATGCTAGCCAAGAACACTACGATGTAATGCTGTCAACTAGCACGGAGAATAAGGCTGTTGAGGAGCGACCATCCATGTAATTGCTTTGTGCGAGCACCGATATGTCAGATAGTACAACATGCATTTTATTTCAAGAGAGGAAATCCGACATACCGATACAAACTCAAAACTACTACACAGTGGCTATATAAATCCTTCGGAAACAAATATAGAAATAAGCATAACATAAATCAGTCACAGATAATTCATATCACAAAGGCGGAAATAGATATGAATATTCCACTAGGAAGTGTACATCAGAGTAGTGGTCTAAAAAGATCCACAATAATACAAAAGAATAGCAACACGTGCTATACAAAAGAATACAACTATGAGTCCATATCTCAAGTGTATACAACAAAATAAACTACTAATCTATGTAGTTAGCCAAAAGTCAAAGAAATCAATCCCAAGTGAGAAGTCAAGCTGAAGCACCTGTAACATCTCGGTCTGACCCGAGTATTATTTAATAAGAAAATAATAAACGGATCAGTCTAACTATAAATATCAGATGAAACGATATAAAATAAGAGATATGACTAAACGCATAATAATCACCATGCCAAGCGGTGATATATATAAGTAATTGAAAATCAACAAGAGATTAATCAATATCACCAAATCCACACAAGAATCAAAGGAAATGTCATACTCCTTATTTCGTTCACCAAACCATAAATATTAACGATTATATCATTGTCAATCACAAAAGTCAATGACACACGAATTAACCTATGCACAAATATTGATAAAACTTATCAATGGAAATCACGAAAATTGGTGAAGCACAAATTCTAGAAATCATCTCAAGAAATCCAGTCAATGAAACACGAATTCACCTATGCACAAATATTGATAAAACTTATCAATAGAAATCACAAAAATTGGTGAAGCACAAATTCTAGAAATCATCTCAAGAAATCCAGTCAATGACACACGAATTCACCTACGCACAAATATTGATAAAACTTATCAATAGAAATCACAAAAATTGGTGAACCACAAATTCTAGAAATCATCTCAAGAAATCCAGTCAATGACACACGAATTCACCTATGCACAAATATTGATAAAACTTATCAATAGAAATCAAAAAAATTGGTGAAGCACAAATTCTAGAAATCATCTCAAGAAATCCAGTCAATGACACACGAATTCACCTATGCACAAATATTGATAAAACTTATCAATAGTAATCACAAAATTAGGTGAAGAAGAAAATTCCAGAATTCGACACACGAAATCCAGAAATCACACAAAATAGGGGGGAGGCCTATCACACAAACGGGAGCATGAAAGCTCACCAACATATGTATCACACGAATGAGACGCTATTTCATGGTAGCTAGCCATTAATTTTTTTGACACACGAACGGCCCGAAGACCATGGGGTGCTACCCCATCAATTTGAGTCGAAACTCCACAAAACGGGGTTTAGTCTCCCTCGTAGACAAAGAGACATCTCACATTGCTAGTCTAAATCACAAAGATGATCGTCATGATCAACGAGAAGTGTCAATTACACTAAGCTAGTAAATATATGAGTTTAGCTTCATGTCCCATAACCACTTGCTTAACTTAAATATTTACGAAAAAACTGTAGATCTCCACTCTAAAATTGTCACAAGAGATTCAATCGAACAAGTCCAAGAATTAACCAACGAAGTAAACGCAAGCGTTTCATACCACTCGTTTTACTAAGTCGTTTAATTAGATTTCTCATACGAGTGAGGTAAAGGTTTGTATATACTAATAAATTGGAAAACGGTTTAAGAAACGAGCTTTGTACTAAAATAGTGTTGAAATCATTTGAAGAAAGAGTTTTGATATTTACTACTAGTATAGAAACCTTTATATTTTTAAAGTGACAAATCACGAAGAAGATTCTAGGAACAATCAATCACTAAAATTCACATATGAAGATGTGAATAAAAATCCAACGAAACCAATAGAGAATCCACCGAAATGGATATTCAAAAATCCCTAAAAAGGAGTCATCAAAGTCATAAATGATAACAACAAATAGGAAACAACAAGAATCGATTAAAGTTGGAAATTCAAGCAACTAGGCGAAATAGGCTAATTTGCATCAGGTTCGGTCGGCCCGCTGCAGAGCTCGGTCGACCGGACCAAAAAACAGTACTTCTCGGAGTAGCAGGTCGGTCGGCCGAACCCTATGGTCTGTCGACCGGACCCTAAAACAGAAAGTGCTTATGCACTTGGAAGCAGGTCGGTCGGCCGGCAGCAGGGCTCGGTCGGGCGGACCTGTTTCCTGTCCCTTCCTAGGCCATTGAATACAATGGCTAATCACTACCAAATTGCAAACGTACGAGCATCGGCACTAAGGATTTATGCCAATCGACTACCCGGCCTATGAGCTCCTTATTGCCTCACTAAAAACTCATTTGAACATCAAAGCTATGGTTTTTAAGAATTTGGCTTTCAAAACACCAAAATTGGAATATTCACAAAACCATTCCAAACCAAAAGCAAATGCACACGAATAAGTGTTAGGAATTCATACCTAATAATCGAAGATAAATATAAGCATAGATGTGAGATAAAAAGCTCACCTTTGTACCCAAACGATTGAAAAAGAAGCTTAGAAGCAAAGGAGAATCAACCACTCTTCAAATCCAACTCAAGAAGCTTGATTCTAAGCTAAAAAGAGAAACATTTTCCAAACTAGGTTTAGGAATTTTTCTGAAATCAAAGAGAGAAAGAGTTGGAGAAGAAGAAGAGAAGCTTACTAATGGGTTCTTCTATTAGTTTGGAGCTAGAGCTTGATTTGCAAAAGGAAACTAGGGTTTTGGAGTTTTAATTTCCCATCTCTCCCACCATTGATGCTTTAAAACTGAAAAGAGAAGAAAGTGAGGGTGAATGGGGAGGAATGGCTCAGATTTGAGTATAAGTTAAACATAGGGTTGAACCCAAACCCAAACTCAAAGTGAAAAGGTAGCAAAAATCAACTTTCTCCAAACATATCGAAACTTATACTCAAAAAGGTCGCAAACGACATTTTAAACTCAATGGGAGTGGTGCCGAGTCCTAATTCGATTGTATGCAAAAAGTAGCTTTTCGGACTAAATTCTGAATATCGATAAAATATTTAAATATAAAAATCGACAAATATGCGGGTTGTTACAGTCTCCCCTCCTTAAAGAAATTGTGTCCTTGCAATATTTAAGGAGAAGATATATATAGTAACAACCATAAAAGCATATTCAACACAAAAGAAGTTTGAAATAAAAAGTTCACCTCAAAGAGCACGAGAAAGTAAGTCGGGATGTGATTGCTCGATGAACTCTCTAGACTCCCAAGAATAATCCTTAGGATTTGAAGACCATTGAACTTTCACAAGCGGAACATCCTTATTTTGAAATCGTCTGACCTCTGAAGCAATAATACGAATAGGATGCTGCTCATAAGTTAAATTAGGCGAAACTTCAATTTCTTCCACAACACCGGGCTCAAGAATAGAATCGGAATCTCGAAGACACTTCCGAAGTTGAGAAACTTGAAACACGTCATGGATAGCAGAAAATTTAGCCGGTAATAAAAGGCGATAAGCCATGGAACCAATACGTTCAGCGATAGGAAATGGTCCAATGTATCGAGGCACTAACTTTCCCGATCGACTGAAACGTACAACACCCTTCATAGGTGAAACACGAATAAAAACAAGATCTCCAACAGAAAATTCTAATTTCCTTCTTCGGTTATCGGCATAGGATTTTTGTCTACTCTGGGCGTCTTTCATCCTATGTCGAATAAGTTCAATCTTCTCTGTGGAATCACGAATAAAGTCTGGACCTAAAACCAGCTTCTCACCGGCCTCAAGCCAACAAGAAGGAGATCGGCATGGCCTTCCATAGAGTGCCTCGAAAGGTGCCATACCAATAATAGATTGGAAGCTGTTATTATAGGAGAATTCAACAAGTGAAATATGATCTTCCCAATTTCCACCGAAATCAAGCGCACAAGCACGAAGAAGATCTTCAAGAGTTTGATTCACACGCTCGGTTTGTCCATCGAACTGGGGGTGATAAGCGGTGTTAAAATTAAGCTTCGTTCCCAAAGCTTTTTGAAGACTCTTCCAAAATCCACTAGTAAACAATGGATCACGATCACTAACTATAGAAGTAGGAACTCCATGCAATTTAACAATTTCTTCAATAAAAAGTGTGGCCAAAAGAGGTACGGTTCGGTTAGACCGAACGGGAATAAAATGGGCGGATTTAGTAAGCCTATCAACAATCACCCATAAGATATCATGACCCGAACGAGAACAGATAAAGCCATCTATAAAATCCATGGAAATTTGGTCCCACTTCCAAATTGGAATTTGTAAAGGTTGCAATAACCCACTGGGCCTTTGATGCTCGGCCTTAACGCGTTGGCAAGTCATGCAACACTTAACGAAGTTAGCGATGTCAAGTTTCATTCCCTCCCAATAATAAAGTCGCTTCATTCCGCGTACATTTTACTACTACCGGGAAGAATGGTAAATTTAGAATGATGGGAATCTTCTAAAATATCTTTATGAAGATCACCAATATTTGGTACGATAAGTCTACCAAATTTTCGAATGCCGCCACGAGAATCAATATCAAAGTCTTTCAAACTTTCAATATCAATCTTACCCTTAATATTTTGGCCAAGAAGAGCCAATTCGGGATCTAGCCTTTGAGCTTCAAGAATGTGGTCTAAAAGAGAAGGATGAGCCTCAAGGCTACATAAAACAAATGATGCGCATAAATCGGATACGCGGTCTCGAATCTCACAAGTGGATAAAATCTTGAGATCGTTTCATTCGGATATCTTCATAGAAACAACCGCTTGTTGTTTACGGCTAAGAGCATCGGCGACACAATTACCCTTATCGAGAGTATAAAGAATATCAAGATCATATGGTGCAAGAAATTCGAGCCAACGCAGTTGACGCAAATTAAGTTCCTTTTGAGAGAATAAATACTTCAGGATTTATGATCGGTTTAAAGAACAAATTTCTCTCCTAAAAGATAATAACGCCAAATCCGAAGAGCAAAAACAATAGCCGCGAGCTCTAAATCATGAGTGGCATATCTAGTCTCAGCAGGCTTCAATTGCCTAGAAGCATAAGCAATAACACGTTCTCTTTGCATATGAACGACATCCAAACCAACGCGACTAGCATCGGTATAAACAACGAAATCCTGATTCCCCTCGAGAATAACAAGAATAGGAGCATCAGAAAGGAGTTCTTTTAATTTATGAAAAGAAGTTTCACATTTGTCCGACCAAATGTATTTAACACCTTTCTTCGTTAAGCCAGTAAGAGGGACGGCAATTTTAGAAAAGTCTTTAATGAACCGACGGTAATAACCTGCCAATTCGAGAAAACTACGAATCTCTGTCACATTCTCCGGTCTCTTCCAATCTTGAATCGCTTCAATCTTTGAAGGATCTACTGAAATTCCAGATTCGGATATAATATGACCAAGAAACTTCACACTAGATTGCCAAAAATGGCATTTAGAAAATTTTGCTTTCAATTGATTACTCCTAAGAGTTTCCAACACAATCCGAAGATGTTTTTCATGCTCCTCCTCGGTTTTAGAATACACAAGAATATCATCAATAAAGATGAGAACAAACCGATCGAAAAAATCTTTGAAAACTCGGTTCATAAGGTCAACGAAATAAGCCGAAGCATTCGTTAGACCAAATGGCACAACAAGCCATTCATATGATCCATAACGAGTACGGAACGATGTCAAAGGAATGCTATCCTCTGCAATACGAAGCTGATGAAATCCAGTAGCTAAGTCTAATTGTGAAAAGACTCTAGCACCACTAAGTTGATCGAATAGATCATCAATCCGAGGTAAAGGATATTTATTTTTGATAGTAAGATCATTAAGCTTGCGGTAGTTAACGCAAAGCCTAAGTGTTCCATCGAATTTCTTCACAAAAATAGCTGAAGCCCCCCAAGGCGAGGAACTAGAGCGAATAAATTGCTTCGACTCCAATTCGGATAATTGTTTACGCGTCTCCTCGTTTTCTTTATTGGACATACGATAAGGAGGGCGAGTGATAGGTTGAGCTCCAGGAATGAGATTAATTCTGAACTCAATTGCTTTCTTAGGTGGTAATCCTAAAACGGGCTCGAATATGTCGGAAAATTCACGAACTACGTGAATAAGAGAAATAATATCACCCTCATCATCATCATCGTCATCACGAGGATTTAAAAAATATAAAGATGCAACCAAGCTGGAATCTGAATCTTTAAGATTAATAGAAATCTGCTTAACATATTGAGGATGTCGAAGATGAATAGTCCACTCAGGACATAGGATATGAGCTTCATAACGGTTAAGCCAATCCATTCTCAAAATCATTCCAAAGCCTAAATAACACATGACATGCAAATCGGCTCGGAAAGAAAAATCACACAAAATAATCTCGATAACTTTACACAATAAACTGATTGTCGCGGATCCACCAACCGGATTCGCAATTCTCAAAGAAGTCATTAAACACAAAACATCCAAAGAAAAGGTATCGACAAGTTCTTTTGATATAAAAGAATGTGACGCACCCGTATCAAAAAGAACTCGAATAGGATGATCACGAAATAAAATAATTCCATCAAGGATAGAATGAGATATACCTTGACCACGAGATGTGTTGTCAGGGGCTTGAGCAACATTAAGCTTTCACTCCTTCCTATTTTGAAGTTTGGGACATACATGCATAAAATGGTCCGGGCTTTTGCAATAGCGACAAGTACGAGGCTTTGAACACTTGTTCGCAAAATGGTCTTTCGAACCACAATTATAGCATTTCCCTTGAGTAGGGGAAAAGGTTTTTTCAACAGGAGTTGCTTGCCTCCCTTTCTTATTGGGATAAGGGCCTTTGAATTTGTTTGGCCTCTTCTTGTTGTTTAAGTTTGGTTTGGAACCCACCACTTCAACATCATTCTCCCTACCCGCCTCTTCAAGACGAAGAGCGATATCAATGAGTTGGTCGAAAGAAACTTCTAATTTAGAAGTAATGGCTTCTTGAGATTTTTGTTTAAGCCATAGGACGAACCTCCGGTTCTTCTTTAAAGGGGTGTTGATGTATTCAACCCCATATTTGGAAAGCGACTCGAAGGAGGCGACATAATCTGTCACGGAAGAATCACCTTGAACAAGGTCTATAAATCGTCGAGTCAATGTCACTTTCTCTGCTTGTGGTACAAATTTCAACTCGAAGCGTTCCCGGAATTGCTCCCAAGTGATATTCGCTTCATTAATCTCAGAAAAAAGAAGTTCGTACCAGTCCAATGCTCTTTCTTAGAGCATACTAGAAGCCACCTGAACTTGGTGCAGATCAATGAGGTTCATGCGAGAAAAGATTTGATCGCATGTCCTTAACCAAGCCTGGACTTTAATAACAGTTTCAGAACCTTTGAATGGCTTCCCACCCAAATTAGTGTAATCGCTGCACAAGCGTGCAAATCCCGACTTTGGGTGAGTAGGTTCCGGGTTAGAACCAGCTGCTTGAGCATTCGTAACATGGTCAAGAAGATGCTGGGTAGTCATAAAAACTCCATCTTGGGCAGTAGCACTAGATTGACCGGCGCTGGGACGGCCAGGTCTAACCATTTCTCTTCCTTTAGAAAGAAATAAAGAAGAAGAAAAAGGTTATTCACAAAATGAATATCAAGCAATCTTGATAGATAAAACAAGGAATCATAAGGAAAATAGGATGAATCGGTACGAAGACTCGAATTAAATCCTAAAGCAGGACTCCTAAGAGAGACTTAGGACGATGATCCTTGTTATAATATTCCATATTGTTTCGAAGTTTGGCTTTGATACCAAGCTGTGACGCCCCACCTCTATATGCACGCTAGCAAAGAACACTATGATGTAATGCTGTCAACTAGCACGGAGAATAAGGCTGTTGAGGAGCGACCATCCATGTAATTGCTTTGTGCGAGCACCGATATGTCAGATAGTACAACATGCATTTTATTTCATGAGAGGAAATCCGACATACCGATACAAACTCAAAACTACTACACAGTGGCTATATAAATACATCGGAAACAAATACAGAAATAAGCATAACATAAATCAGTCACAGATAATTCATATCACAAAGGCGGAAATAGATATGAATATTCCACTAGGAAGTGTACATCAGAGTTGTGGTCTAAAAAGATCCACAATAATACAAAAGATGTAACGTCAGGGATTTTCGTTGCCCGAAAATTCGACATCGATACTCACTTCGTCGACTGCCGAGAATTCGAAGGCCGAAAACCGAGATGTTATGGGGTTTTAAAAAGAAAAGAAAAGAAAGAAGAGAGAAGAGATAGAAAGAAAAAGAAAAATAGAGGGAAAAGAAGATAGACAATTTTTTAGAAAACAGAGAATTAGAAAAACAGAAGATAGAAAATTTTGAAAATAGAACGGGACAGAAAGGGAACAACAGAACAACAACAGAATCTCACAATTCGCAGCGGAACAACATATAATAATAAATGAATAATCTTTAAACAAAGAACTATATTAGTTATTACATTGCATTTCATTACATCACATCATATCATCAGAGTGTACAACAACATCATACAACAACAAACAATGCAGCGGAAAAAGAGATACTATATAAGTAATATGCCATGCCATCCAGCTTGCCTCCAGCAACTCCAGAATATCCAGAATATCCTGATAAACCTAACTCTTAACTGCCCGTGTGGAAATTGGTGGGCACCCAGAGTTTAGGAAGGAAAACAATAAACTCCGAGTCAGTCATGTGACTGGTGTGAGAACTCAAAACAGTTTATTTACTTTTAAAATCAAAATAGAATAATATTTTTAAAACAATTCGAAATGCTTTTTAAAAATGTAACTACCATAAGACCTCCCACCACACACACAATGAAAACGCAGACTTGGAGGAGATTTCTTCTTATGTTAGTCAAAGATGCTTGATACGCATTAAAATAACATTTGATATTATTATTAGTGCATAGTGTAGAACAAATTCTTTCGAAAGTAGAATATAAATCTTAGCCAGCATAGGTACCATTATATTATGCCTACTATAGCTACCTCCTGAGGAAGTAGGTTCTACAACTAAAACCGTACAAGATCGTATTGTTTCTTTGAATTTCCAACAAATGGTCAGGCCAAGGAACTTCCCATTGCCACATGAGAATGCCTCTGGATGGACATCCCCGAGAACCAAACCGGATCTCTACCAACACAAGGCCGGGTTACTCCTAACTGAGTAACAACTGACCGAATATGCCATCCCCCGGTCCTTTGGGACCTTTATCAACCGAGCGCTCGTAATCAATTCACACAATCATAAAGTGTTTTCAACATGAGTGAGTATCTGGGCTCCATACCATGATACCACCCTTTTCCAGAAGGAAATGGACACATCCTAAAGGGTGCTACCCCTCATAACCTTGCTGCTTCTTTCCTGTTTTGACCATTCACGGGGTGTGAGGCTCGACGAATTCACGTCCACAAAAACATACTTTATACAAAAGCCATGCTTTGGGTCAACAAATGATCAACACAATGATCACAAGGATAGACGATCAAATAAACGATCCTATCACAAATAATCAACACAATGATCATTTCAGCATCACTCAGCATGTCACATTACCAAATTGGGAATATATCGCTGATAACATTCAACTACATAACCTTTGAGCACATACGTCTCAAAGAAGGGTGTTAAGCAAAGAATAAATTCTCCGCCACCAACAGAAATATATTTGAAAGAAATCGGCTTTATATCTCAAATTGTAATGTCAGACATACAATTCATACAAGTCTGTTCCGGGCTCGAACAGAACCGAAGGCACTTACAAAGAAGTCCTTGCAATCCGGATATCCACAATCCTGATCGGATTCACCATCACATATGGAGAACTCAATACCGTAGCTACTCGGTGCAGAGTCAATCGATAGTTCATCCTATCACTCTCGCAAATACCGGTCTTCAACACCGATCTTCAAATGCGATTCACAACGACGTATCACATATTCGGAGTGGGTTATACGACCCCATGGTCCTTTCCCGGTTAACCCGAATAGTGAGCGCTTATTCAAAAATAAGTGTGCATTCAATTTCAAACAATTCACATCAAATACCCATTCAAAGGGAAATACTGATAGT
The DNA here is from genome assembly GCA_030765085.1 of Allium cepa. Taxonomy (NCBI): domain Eukaryota; kingdom Viridiplantae; phylum Streptophyta; class Magnoliopsida; order Asparagales; family Amaryllidaceae; genus Allium; species Allium cepa. Next base: position 457,090,175 of record CM060942.1, read on the forward strand.
CGGCTATTGAACTATCACTGGATATGCACACATCACCAGATTCCAAATAATTTTCCAAATTATTTATTTTCCAAAATATCTTTACAAGATATTTAATTTCAACACTTCAAAAATAAATCGATATTTATTTTTATACAAATTCCACTTTTCACATATAAATTCCATAATGAATTTATATTTCCAAAATATCTATGCATATACGATTTCAATAATTCATTTCGATTTATCTTCAAAAAGATAAATTCTAATATTCACTTCTTATTGGAAAACATTTCCATACTTATTTATTCATAAGTAATTCACAAATCTTTTTATTTTCAACCTTGGAAAATATTCAATATACTTAAATCGAATTAAGTATATAATTCATTCTTTAAGAAAATCATTCTCTTAAACATATTTATTTGGGCCAAAACGAATGTTACGTAAAACATCGTGACGACAACCCAAAATCACTAGTATAGGGATTCGAAATTAAAATAGATATATAAATCCCAATACTATACAAAACATTTCCTTTCGGAAATCATTTACTATAACAACAGTGTTATAGTCCACCATTTCCTTTTATTTCTCGAAAACGTCTATTTCAACAATAAATGTTGAAATCTATGGTTTCGAATCTCAACACCTTTAAAACATCGTTAGATCGTTTTAATTATGTTTAAAATATCACATTCTAAAACATTTTCTTTAACATGTTATTCACTATTCAAAAACGTGAATATACTATGTTAACAAATTTCATCCTTTCTATACTTTTTAACTTAAAGGATTATTCACAGTCTAAAACGTGAATATAACTCCATTTATAAGTTATAACAATTTAACTTATCAAAATAAGTCGTTTGCGAATTCATAAAACAACGTTTATAAATTCCATTTCTATTTATTTATAAAAACTTCTTTCTTATAAATTCCTTTATTAACATATCTCAGTTTATAACTCAATTATAAACTAAATGTTTATATTATAAGTTAAATACTTATAAAACGATTATTTTATAAAATCGTTCTTTAAACTTCATAATTATAAATCTTATAACTTATAAGATTCATTTATTTAACCAAATCTATTCTTCAATTAACTTCACAAATTTATAAATCTTACTATTTATAAATTTCATTTATAACTTCACAGTTTATAATTCTATAAATTTCATTCATTTATGAAATTCATTTTCACTACATTCAAACACTTATAAAAACTCGTTTTATAATGTCTATATTTCAATTTATAAATATCCATTTATAAATCTCTTAATATAAATCAGTTTATATTATTATTCTAAAACGTCTTTAAATTCCTTTATAATTTCATCATTTCGATTTATAAAATAATCAAATTTTATAAATCCTATATTTAAACTTTTATCATATATTCAAAAATCCAATCTAAATTATTTTATAAAATCATTAGTTCATATTTCTCAAAAATCGACTTTTAATCGTATTTCTAAAAATCAGCTTTTTAACTATATTTCACAAAAACCATAATTTTTATAACTTTAAAAATTATAACGTTTATTTATTTATAATGGATCAATTCCAAAAATATAGTATATTTTCAAAATCACTTTTAAAATCATTTTAAAATCCCAAAATCTGGGTCCAATGATGCTACACACCAAATAGTCAATCACGACAACAACGATATCATATATAAATATGAAAATCCATCAAATATCAAAATATCTGAAATCAAATAAAACTGTTGAGGAATCCAGTTGGATCCCTCCAACCTGTTTCCTGCATCCAAAAACATTAGCACAATACCAATTTCGCTCCAGTACGAAATTATCGCGGTATATGTTCTTATTAAATATTATCCGCTTAATAACGGCGTAATAGGGTCTCATCCGCTAAACAAAAAATGCGGGAAATCAACAACTGCAATATATACATATGCCAATATATATATATTGATATTATATATAATACCAATTTCACTGTTTATGAAATATTCGCGGTATATGTTTATAATAAATAACATCCGCTTACTAACGGCGTATAATGTCTATTTTAACAATCAATAATTTACAGTCATCATTCAAACATGCATTCAAATATTTTAAATCTAACTATTTAAAATAAAAATCGAAATCTATTCGATTGAGTGAGAAGTTCTCACCTTGGTTTTAAATTCCGTTTTAGCTTTTATTTCGAATAAAATTAAACGCGCGTTTAATTTTACCCGAAATTCTCACTAACTCCAAACGAATCCAAACCAACTCCATCGCGTAGTGCTCGTCCATACGATTCCAACGCAACTGATTTCGCATTTTTTCGACCTCGTATGAAAAAGTTATGCATTTTTGAAGTTACACGTATTTATATAACATAATTTCAACATAAACTTAACTAATTTAAACCCACATCTCACCACAACCACTAGATCCAACACCCTTGCATCTCTACCGTACGTTGCTTCATCTTCCACCACGTTCATGCTACAGATTTTGGCCGAACATCACAAACCCATTACAAGAAAACTAGGGTTCCATCTCACATCATCCATACTCAACGATATTCGATCACACAACCACCATCGCGAAGCTCTCGACAAGAGCTATGTTCGGCCCCCACCATGTCAAGCTCGGCCCTGCCCTCCACCTGGGAATGCGTGCGCAGGTCGGCCCCTTTAAACCCCCCTATCTCCCAAAATACAACTCCATTTTAGATCATAGCCGTTGAAAACGTAGTACTCGAGGAGATCTTCAACTTTGTAGTTGAACTTTCTTGCTAATTCTTGATGGATTTGGAGAAATCAAGGGAGGAAGGAGAAGAAAAACTGGCCATTGAATAGTTAGGGCCGGCTATGCAGTTTTAAAATTAGGTTTTATTTTTTTTTATCAATTTATGAAGAGAATGGGTGTATTTATAAGGAACCGATCGACACTATTCACCCGGAAATTCCGAACTCCGATTTAGACGCCGTAACCAGCGTTTCTAAGGTTTACCCCGCGTTCCGGACACAATGGAACAGGTTTCGGAAGCTAATTCAGAAGTATGTGCGAGTTATGGCTATAAACGCTCAATTTAAATCAAACCGATTTAAGTCGATTTCTAGGCGTTTTAATTTGTACCGGACAAACGGTAAATCCAATTGACTTGAAATTTGAAACCTTACAATAATATCACATTACGGATCCGATGAAACTGGTTTCGTCAAAATCCGAGACTTTTTGAAAAATGGCTATTTTCACTCGTCAAATTTAAATTAAAAATAATTCGATGCGTTTCGAGCTGCCACGATCAAACGATAACTCCGATTGACACGAAAATTGAAATCCGGTAATAACTAACTATTACGGATCCAATGAAACTGGTTTCGTTCAATTCTGAGACTGTTCAAAAATTGGCTATTTTACAGTCGATTATTAAATATTAAAATATTCAATTTTCACAAATTAATTTTTAATTCGATTTTAAAAGTTCTAAAATATCATTCTAACTTCCATGTGATAAAATAAAATTTTCCAAATTATTTTCAATCATATTTAACCCAATTTTCAATTATTTCCATAATTTAACATATTAAATTATCGATTTAAAAATCCAATTAAATCCAATAATTCAAATAAAAATTTATTCGACTTATAAATTCACTTATTAATATTTAAAATTAATTAAATATTCAATTTTTTTATTATTAAAAATTCTGGGTCGTTACAATCTTTCCCCCTTAAAAGAATTTCGTCCTCGAAATTACAAGTAAGAAAGGTTACAAAATCTATTAACTTTCCAAAATTCATAATTAAACTTCTTACAAATCTTTACTAAGTTTTCAAATCATACTTAGTTATCTTTTCAAAAACAACTACTATTGTTTAACTTTCAATTCCAAATCAAAGTTTAAAGTTTTCAAAATTTTTCCAATTTTCTCAAATTTTTTCTAACGCCTTAAATTTTCGGAAAAATTCGCCATAGTCTCCTTTGCGCGGCTCGATCCAAAAAAAAAATGACAGTATATATATCACAAATATACATCTCATCAAGTAATGAGGCATCCCGAAGGGAAAAAAGTGTAAAAGTACGATATTTAATCCGAGATATGTACCTTATATTTTATTAGCAAGCATATACGGCTAATATAGTGCTAAAGCGAACTCCAAATGCGAAGCAAACGCGATCCGCACCTACTAAACTCAACAAACAACATGAGAACATGCACATATGCAAATAATCTCAATATACAACATATAGTAACATAATAACTATATATGTCACTTAGCAAATGCAACCAACAACAAATGCAAACATCAACCAACTACCATTCATAATCAAATGAATATTCATTTATATTCTCATTAATATTAAATGAAATGGGTTTCAATTTAAATCACATTTGATTCATTAACATTGGATTTACTAACATTCATTCTCAATTTTAATTAGTTTGCATTCACTAATTAAATCCAATTCACATTCAATTTTATTCAAATTTATTTACTTTCTAATTTGAATTCAATTACATAACTTTCAATTTCATTAACACTTAATGAATTACATATAATCAATCAACAATCATATAACAACCAACGTTTATATAATACAATCAAATTCCTTTGCTTATATTCATACAATTTGGTTTTAACACCATCACTTTCAATTGGTTCAATTAAATTGATTTTTATTCAACTATTCAACTTTCTAATAACATTAGATTTTAATGAATTAACACTTATGTTCATTATTTTATATCAACTTAAATTTACATTTAATTGATTAACATTCAATCCATTAATTCAATTCAATTCAATTACAATGTTGAATTCTATTACATAACTCAAGTTCACATTTCTTTTAATCCACTTGATTATTTACTTCGATACCAAAATCAATTCCATTCAACAACACTTAAGTTATATTTCATTTAACCTTATATTCATTTTTATTTACAACTCATATTCATATAATTTTACTTCTTGTATATATAAGTTTATTTCACAATGGTAATTCACTTTAATTATAACTCAATTCTTATAATTCTTTTGCTTATACAATTATTCTTTTATTTAGATTATCCAAACAACCTAACAATCAACTTACATACAATTTAATAATTTTGAAAAATTATTTCTTTATATATAAAATATAATCAAGGCAAAATTATTTCATTTACCCAATTAAAACAATACTGTGCCGAATTGTTCTATTCAAGTGTTTAGAAACCCCTTCGGCATAGTTTGACTGACCGTGCTGACGAAGGTTCATATGCCACTCAATAAACCAATCATCACAATATAAAACAATTTTATATATTCACTAACAAATACGCTCTCATAGCTATTATTACACTCAAATTCATTCTAGAGCACTGCTGACTCTATCTCTAATGAATAATACCCAACAGAACCATGGTTGTCGCTTAACCATCAGCTCTGATACCAAATGTAACGTCAGGGATTTTCGTTGCCCGAAAATTCGACATCGATACTCACTTCGTCGACTGCCGAGAATTCGAAGGCCGAAAACCGAGATGTTATGGGGTTTTAAAAAGAAAAGAAAAGAAAGAAGAGAGAAGAGATAGAAAGAAAAAGAAAAATAGAGGGAAAAGAAGATAGACAATTTTTTAGAAAACAGAGAATTAGAAAAACAGAAGATAGAAAATTTTGAAAATAGGACGGGACAGAAAGGGAACAACAGAACAACAACAGAATCTCACAATTCGCAGCGGAACAACATATAATAATAAATGAATAATCTTTAAACAAAGAACTATATTAGTTATTACATTACATTTCATTACATCACATCATATCATCAGAGTGTACAACAACATCATACAACAACAAACAATGCAGCGGAAAAAGAGATACTATATAAGTAATATGCCATGCCATCCAGCTTGCCTCCAGCAACTCCAGAATATCCAGAATATCCTGATAAACCTAACTCTTAACTGCCCGTGTGGAAATTGGTGGGCACCCAGAGTTTAGGAAGGAAAACAATAAACTCCGAGTCAGTCATGTGACTGGTGTGAGAACTCAAAACAGTTTATTTACTTTTAAAATCAAAATAGAATAATATTTTTAAAACAATTCGAAATGCTTTTTAAAAATGTAACTACCATAAGACCTCCCACCACACACACAATGAAAACGCAGACTTGGAGGAGATTTCTTCTTATGTTAGTCAAAGATGCTTGATACGCATTAAAATAACATTTGATATTATTATTAGTGCATAGTGTAGAACAAATTCTTTCGAAAGTAGAATATAAATCTTAGCCAGCATAGGTACCATTATATTATGCCTACTATAGCTACCTCCTGAGGAAGTAGGTTCTACAACTAAAACCGTACAAGATCGTATTGTTTCTTTGGATTTCCAACAAATGGTCAGGCCAAGGAACTTCCCATTGCCACATGAGAATGCCTCTGGATGGACATCCCCGAGAACCAAACCGGATCTCTACCAACACAAGGCCGGGTTACTCCTAACTGAGTAACAACTGACCGAATATGCCATCCCCCGGTCCTTTGGGACCTTTATCAACCGAGCGCTCGTAATCAATTCACACAATCATAAAGTGTTTTCAACATGAGTGAGTATCTGGGCTCCATACCATGATACCACCCTTTTCCAGAAGGAAATGGACACATCCTAAAGGGTGCTACCCCTCATAACCTTGCTGCTTCTTTCCTGTTTTGACCATTCACGGGGTGTGAGGCTCGACGAATTCACGTCCACAAAAACATACTTTATACAAAAGCCATGCTTTGGGTCAACAAATGATCAACACAATGATCACAAGGATAGACGATCAAATAAACGATCCTATCACAAATAATCAACACAATGATCATTTCAGCATCACTCAGCATGTCACATTACCAAATTGGGAATATATCGCTGATAACATTCAACTACATAACCTTTGAGCACATACGTCTCAAAGAAGGGTGTTAAGCAAAGAATAAATTCTCCGCCACCAACAGAAATATATTTGAAAGAAATCGGCTTTATATCTCAAATTGTAATGTCAGACATACAATCCATACAAGTCTGTTCCGGGCTCGAACAGAACCGAAGGCACTTACAAAGAAGTCCTTGCAATCCGGATATCCACAATCCTGATCGGATTCACCATCACATATGGAGAACTCAATACCGTAGCTACTCGGTGCAGAGTCAATCGATAGTTCATCCTATCACTCTCGCAAATACCGGTCTTCAACACCGATCTTCAAATGCGATTCCCAACGACGTATCACATATTCGGAGTGGGTTATACGACCCCATGGTCCTTTCCCGGTTAACCCGAATAGTGAGCGCTTATTCAAAAATAAGTGTGCATTCAATTTCAAACAATTCACATCAAATACCCATTCAAAGGGAAATACTGATAGTCGGCTATTGAACTATCACTGGATATGCACACATCACCAGATTCCAAATAATTTTCCAAATTATTTATTTTCCAAAATATCTTTACAAGATATTTAATTTCAACACTTCAAAAATAAATGGATATTTATTTTTATACAAATTCCACTTTTCACATATAAATTCCATAATGAATTTATATTTCCAAAATATCTATGCATATACGATTTCAATAATTCATTTCGATTTATCTTCAAAAAGATAAATTCTAATATTCACTTCTTATTGGAAAACATTTCCATACTTATTTATTCATAAGTAATTCACAAATCTTTTTATTTTCAACCTTGGAAAATATTCAATATACTTAAATCGAATTAAGTATATAATTCATTCTTTAAGAAAATCATTCTCTTAAACATATTTATTTGGGCCAAAACGAATGTTACGTAAAACATCGTGACGACAACCCAAAATCACTAGTATAGGGATTCGAAATTAAAATAGATATATAAATCCCAATACTATACAAAACATTTCCTTTCGGAAATCATTTACTATAACAACAGTGTTATAGTCCACCATTTCCTTTTATTTCTCGAAAACGTCTATTTCAACAATAAATGTTGAAATCTATGGTTTCGAATCTCAACACCTTTAAAACATCGTTAGATCGTTTTAATTCTGTTTAAAATATCACATTCTAAAACATTTTCTTTAACATGTTATTCACTATTCAAAAACGTGAATATACTATGTTAACAAATTTCATCCTTTCTATACTTTTTAACTTAAAGGATTATTCACAGTCTAAAACGTGAATATAACTCCATTTATAAGTTATAACAATTTAACTTATCAAAATAAGTCGTTTGCGAATTCATAAAACAACGTTTATAAATTCCATTTCTATTTATTTATAAAAACTTCTTTCTTATAAATTCCTTTATTAACATATCTCAGTTTATAACTCAATTATAAACTAAATGTTTATATTATAAGTTAAATACTTATAAAACGATTATTTTATAAAATCGTTCTTTAAACTTCATAATTATAAATCTTATAACTTATAAGATTCATTTATTTAACCAAATCTATTCTTCAATTAACTTCACAAATTTATAAATCTTACTATTTATAAATTTCATTTATAACTTCACAGTTTATAATTCTATAAATTTCATTCATTTATGAAATTCATTTTCACTACATTCAAACACTTATAAAAACTCGTTTTATAATGTCTATATTTCAATTTATAAATATCCATTTATAAATCTCTTAATATAAATCAGTTTATATTATTATTCTAAAACGTCTTTAAATTCCTTTATAATTTCATCATTTCGATTTATAAAATAATCAAATTTTATAAATCCTATATTTAAACTTTTATCATATATTCAAAAATCCAATCTAAATTATTTTATAAAATCATTAGTTCATATTTCTCAAAAATCGACTTTTAATCGTATTTCTAAAAATCAGCTTTTTAACTATATTTCACAAAAACCATAATTTTTATAACTTTAAAAATTATAACGTTTATTTATTTATAATGGATCAATTCCAAAAATATAGTATATTTTCAAAATCACTTTTAAAATCATTTTAAAATCCCAAAATCTGGGTCCAATGATGCTACACACCAAATAGTCAATCACGACAACAACGATATCATATATAAATATGAAAATCCATCAAATATCAAAATATCTGAAATCAAATAAAACTGTTGAGGAATCCAGTTGGATCCCTCCAACCTGTTTCCTGCATCCAAAAACATTAGCACAATACCAATTTCGCTCCAGTACGAAATTATCGCGGTATATGTTCTTATTAAATATTATCCGCTTAATAACGGCGTAATAGGGTCTCATCCGCTAAACAAAAAATGCGGGAAATCAACAACTGCAATATATACATATGCCAATATATATATATTGATATTATATATAATACCAATTTCACTGTTTATGAAATATTCGCGGTATATGTTTATAATAAATAACATCCGCTTACTAACGGCGTATAATGTCTATTTTAATAATCAATAATTTACAGTCATCATTCAAACATGCATTCAAATATTTTAAATCTAACTATTTAAAATAAAAATCGAAATCTATTCGATTGAGTGAGAAGTTCTCACCTTGGTTTTAAATTCCGTTTTAGCTTTTATTTCGAATAAAATTAAACGCGCGTTTAATTTTACCCGAAATTCTCACTAACTCCAAACGAATCCAAACCAACTCCATCGCGTAGTGCTCGTCCATACGATTCCAACGCAACTGATTTCGCATTTTTTCGACCTCGTATGAAAAAGTTATGCATTTTTGAAGTTACACGTATTTATATAACATAATTTCAACATAAACTTAACTAATTTAAACCCACATCTCACCACAACCACTAGATCCAACACCCTTGCATCTCTACCGTACGTTGCTTCATCTTCCACCACGTTCATGCTACAGATTTTGGCCGAACATCACAAACCCATTACAAGAAAACTAGGGTTCCATCTCACATCATCCATACTCGACGATATTCGATCACACAACCACCATCGCGAAGCTCTCGACAAGAGCTATGTTCGGCCCCCACCATGTCAAGCTCGGCCCTGCCCTCCACCTGGGAATGCGTGCGCAGGTCGGCCCCTTTAAACCCCCCTATCTCCCAAAATACAACTCCATTTTAGATCATAGCCGTTGAAAACGTAGTACTCGAGGAGATCTTCAACTTTGTAGTTGAACTTTCTTGCTAAATCTTGATGGATTTGGAGAAATCAAGGGAGGAAGGAGAAGAAAAACTGGCCATTGAATAGTTAGGGCCGGCTATGCAGTTTTAAAATTAGGTTTTATTTTTTTTTATCAATTTATGAAGAGAATGGGTGTATTTATAAGGAACCGATCGACACTATTCACCCGGAAATTCCGAACTCCGATTTAGACGCCGTAACCAGCGTTTCTAAGGTTTACCCCGCGTTCCGGACACAATGGAACAGGTTTCGGAAGCTAATTCGGAAGTATGTGCGAGTTATGGCTATAAACGCTCAATTTAAATCAAACCGATTTAAGTCGATTTCTAGGCGTTTTAATTTGTACCGGACAAACGGTAAATCCAATTGACTTGAAATTTGAAACCTTACAATAATATCACATTACGGATCCGATGAAACTGGTTTCGTCAAAATCCGAGACTTTTTGAAAAATGGCTATTTTCACTCGTCAAATTTAAATTAAAAATAATTCGATGCGTTTCGAGCTGCCACGATCAAACGATAACTCCGATTGACACGAAAATTGAAATCCGGTAATAACTAACTATTACGGATCCAATGAAACTAGTTTCGTTCAATTCTGAGACTGTTCAAAAATTGGCTATTTTACAGTCGATTATTAAATATTAAAATATTCAATTTTCACAAATTAATTTTTAATTCGATTTTAAAAGTTCTAAAATATCATTCTAACTTCCATGTGATAAAATAAAATTTTCCAAATTATTTTCAATCATATTTAACCCAATTTTCAATTATTTCCATAATTTAACATATTAAATTATCGATTTAAAAATCCAATTAAATCCAATAATTCAAATAAAAATTTATTCGACTTATAAATTCACTTATTAATATTTAAAATTAATTAAATATTCAATTTTTTTATTATTAAAAATTCTGGGTCGTTACAAAAGAATAGCAACACGTGCTATACAAAAGAATACAACTATGAGTCCATGTCTCAAGTGTATACAACAAAATAAACTACTAATCTAAGTAGTTAGCCAAAAGTCAGAGAAATCAATCCCAAGTGAGAAGTCAAGCTGAAGCACCTGTAACATCTCGGTCTGACCCGAGTATTATTCCATAAGAAAATAATAAACGGATCAGTCTAACTATAAATATCAGATGAAACGATATAAAATAAGAGATATGACTAAACACATAATAATCACCATGCCAAGCGGTGATATATATAAGTAATTGAAAATCAACAAGAGATTAACCAATATCACCAAATCTACACAAGAATCAAAGGAAATGCCATACTCCTTATTTCGTTCACCAAACCATAAATATTGACGATTATATCATTGTCAATCACAAAAGTCAATGACACACGAATTCACCTATGCACAAATATTGATAAAACTTATCAATGGAAATCACGAAAATTGGTGAAGCGCAAATTCTAGAAATCATCTCAAGAAATCCAGTCAATGACACACGAATTCACCTATGCATAAATATTGATAAAACTTATCAATAGAAATCACAAAAATTGGTGAAGCACAAATTCTAGAAATCATCTAAAGAAATCCAGTCAATGACACACGAATTCACCTATGCACAAATATTGATAAAACTTATCAATAGAAATCACAAAAATTGGTGAAGCACAAATTCTAGAAATCATCTCAAGAAATCCAGTCAATGACACACGAATTCACCTATGCACAAATATTGATAAAACTTATCAATGGAAATCACGAAAATTGGTGAAGCACAAATTCTAAAAATCATCTCAAGAAATCCAGTCAATGACACACGAATTCACCTATGCACAAATGTTGATAAAACTTATCAATAGAAATCACAAAAATAGGTAAAGAAGAAAATTCCAGAATTCGACACACGAAATCTAGAAATCACACAAAATAGGGGGAGGCCTATCACACAAACGGGAGCATGAATACTCACCAACATATGTATCACACGAACGAGACGCTATCTCATGGTAGCTAGCCATTAATTTTTTTGACACACGATCGGCCCGAAGACCATGGGGCACAACCCCATCAATTTGAGTCGAAACTCCACAAAACGGGGTGTTGTCTCCCTCGCAGACAAAGAGACATCACACATTGCTAGTCTAAATCACAATGATGATCGTCATGATCAACGAGAAGTGTCAATTACACTAAGCTAGTAAATATATGAGTTTAGCTTCATGTCCCATAACCACTTGCTTAACTTAAGTATTTACGAACAAACTATAGATCTCCACTATAAAATTGTCACAAGAGATTCAATCGAACAAGTACAAGAATAAATCGATGAAGTAAACGCAAGCATTTCATACCACTCGTTTTACTAAGTCGTTTAATTAGATTTCTCATACGAGTGAGGTAAAGGTTTGTATATACTAATAAATTGGAAAACGGTTTAAGAAACGAGCTTTGTACTAAAATAGTGTTGAAATCATTTGAAGAAAGAGTTTTGATATTTACTACTAGTATAGAAACCTTTATATTTTTAAAGTAACAAATCACGAAGAAGATTGTAGGAACAATCAATCACTAAAATTCACATACGAAGATGTGAATAAAAATCCAACGAAACCGATAAAGAATCCACCGAAATGGATATTCAAAAATCCCTAGAAAGGAGTCATCAAAGTCATAATAAATGATAACAACAAATAGGAAACAACACGAATCGATTAAAGTTGGAAATTCAAGCAACTAGGCGAAATAGGCTAATTTGCATCAGGTTCGGTCGGCCGGCTACAGAGCTCGGTCGATCAGACCAAAAAACAGAAGTTCTCGGAGTAGCAGGTCGGTCGGCCGAACCCTATAGTCGGTCGACCGGACCCTAAAACAGAAAGTGCTTATGCACTAGGAAGCAGGTCGGTCGGCCGACAGCAGGGCTCGGTCGGGCGGACATGTTTCCTGTCCCTTCCTAGCCCATTGAATACAATGGCCAATCACTACTAATTTGCAACCATACGAACATCGGCACTAAGGATTTATGCCAATCGACTACCCGGCCCTATGAGCTCCTTGTTGCCTCACCAAAAACACATTTGAACATCAAAGCTTTGGTTTTTAAGAATTTGGCTTTCAAAACACCAAAATTGGAATATTCACAAAACCATTCCAAACCAAAAGCAAATGCACACGAATAAGTCTAAGGAATTCATAACTAACAATCGAAGATAAATATAAGCATAGATGTGAGATAAAAATCTCACCTTTGAACCCAAACGATTGAAAAAGAAGCTTAGAAGCAAAGGAGAATCAACCACTCTTCAAATCCAACTCAAGAAGCTTGATTCTAAGCTAAAAAGAGAAATATTTTCCAAACTAGGTTTAGGAATTTTTCTGAAATCAAAGAGAGAAAGAGTTGGAAGAGAGAAGAGAAGCTTACTAATGGGTTCTTCTATTAGTTTGGAGCTAGAGCTTGATTTGCAAAAGGAAACTAGGGTTTTGGAGTTTGAATTTCCCATCTCTCCCACCATTGATGCTTTAAAACTGAAAAGAGGAGAAAGTGAGGGTGAATGGGGAGGAGTGGCTCAGATTTGATTATAAGTTAAACATAGGGCTGAACCCAAACCCAAACCCAAAGTGAAAAAGTAGCAAAAATCAACTTTCTCTAAACATATCGAAGCTTATACACAAAAAGGTCGCAAACGGCATTTTAAACTCAATGGGAGTGGTCCCGAGTCCTAATTCGACCGTATGCAAAAAGTAGCTTTTCGGATTAAATTTCGAATATCGATAAAATATTTAAATAAAATATTAAAATTTAAAAATCGACAAATATGCGGGTTGTTACAATAATCATTTTTAATTATGGTGGTACAAAAGCATTCTTTCCACACTTAACACCAAAGGAAAAGTTGTTTGTATTTACAGTAAACAATGTTTTAAATGACATTTTTTTATCAATTCAATATGATTTTGAAAATTTTGAAATCTCCCTTAAAGACATGTGAACATATTCATACTACTGAAATAAATATGTGGAAACGTTTTCTAGGTATTGAAAATGAAATGGTTTGTGAACATATTTATACCGTTGAGGTAAGTATACGAATATTTTCGAATAATTGAAAAGAGATTTGATTAATGAGAAGATAAATTAAAGAGGCTTAGTGGATCCCATACGTAGTTAAACCTATGACTAATTGTTTGTTTAATTGATAGTTAAATAACCGACTTTCAAATCTTGGCCAAAATATAACTCTAGAAATATCTAGGAGAAACATGGAAGTTATATGGCATAGTCATCTTCGATGATGCTATATTATGTGCACAAATCTCATTTTATTCTCCAAGGACAAATGATAAGAAAATCCATCCACTTAACGGTTTAGTGGTGATCCCCACTCTTATGTATTAATTGATTATTTCCAAAATAACTACAGTTGAGTTTACCAGAACTGTCGATTTGGTTTTTGAGCGACCGGTAAGTGGGGAAGTTTACTTATATTAGATTATTTGAAGCCGTAAACACTTCAAAACCATATGCACATTCTATGCTTTGGAAGAGTGTGACGACCCGACTTTCTCACCACAAAAAATCGCATCATCTTGAAGAAAGAAAGGGATAGAAAAGTGTAACGATCCAGAATTTCTGTCATTTGAAATTCAGATATTTAATTGATTTTAAATATCAACAAGTAAAATTATTAAGTCCAATAAATTGTATTTCGAATATTTAGATTTAATTGGATAATTAAATCGACAATTTAATATTTGAAATTGCGTAAATAATTGAAAATTGGGTTTAATGTGATTAAAAATGATTTATAAAGTTATATTAAATCCTATTGGGGTTATAAAAATGTATGTGAACTTTTAAAATTGAATTAAAAGTTAATTTGTGAAAATTGAATATTTTAATATTTAACCGACTAGTGAAAATAGTCATTTTTCAAATAGTCTTGGATTTCAACGAAACTAGTTTCATCGGATCCATAATGTTATATTATTGTAAGTTTTCAAATTTAGTGTCAATCAGATTTACGGTTTTTCCGGGGCAAACCAAAACGCATAGAAATTGGTTTAATCGATTTAATTTAAATTTGATCGTTTATTTCCGTTACTCGCACATATGATCGAATTAGCTTCCGAAACATATTCCATTGTGCTCAAAACGCGGGGTAAACCCTAGAAACATCGATCACTGCGCGATATTTGGAGTTCGGAAAATTTCGAGTGAATAGTAATTTGAAAATTTTCTATAAAAGGACTCAACAACTTCACATTTGCAAAACCCTGGAAGAAATCATTCAGCCGCCACCCCTATTTTCAATGGTCTAAATCGTGCCATTTTCTTCCTCCATTTTCTTCAAATCCACACGCCGATTCAACAAACTTCCAACTGAAAACTTGTAGAGGGCATCGAGATCTTGAAGATAAACGGTGGAGATTGGGTTTGGAGCGTCGAGGTGGTCGCTAGTGGTGTACACGAAAACTGAGGCAAATATAGGGCCAATCTCGGCAATATTTTAGCCGAAGGCGGCTCGCGTGAAGCTCTTCAAGATGGATGTAGTTGATCGTCTTCAAGCGGCTCGTAGTGGTCGTGAAAATTTGTAAACAAGTGGCGGCTATGGGTTGCTAGTTGCGAACGATACCTGGAAGCATACGTGTTGAAGAAGAAGCAAACAAGGGCGACCCAGATTCTTCAAAACCAAAATGGACGGCCAGGATGGATTTTAGGTTAAAATTAAAAGAAAATTGTAATTTAGTTATATTATAATTCGTGTAACTTTAAAAATCAATATCTCTTTCATACGAGGTCGGAATCGCACGAAACGAATTGTGTTGGCTTCATGTTGTCGAACACTACGCAATGGAGCTAGTTTGGAGTTGTTTGGAGCTAGTGAAAAATTCGAGTAAAATTAAATGCGTGTTTAATTTTATACGTAACAAAACGCTACAAATGTTATCGAAAACTCAAGGTGGGAACATCTCACTCAATCGAATTTTTTTCGATTTAAATTTTAAATAGTTAGATTTAAAATTGCTTGATTGTGTGATTGGATGATAATTATTATCTGTTGTATTCAAAAAGACCCTATATGTCGTATATCAAGCGGAGGTTATGTATTAAACACATATACCGCGAAGATTCCAACTTGTATGGAATTGGTATTAATATGTACTGGAGTTGATTTTCCCGCATTATATAGTGGATGAGACCCTATTGCGCCGCATAATAGCGGATAGTATTTTATAAATCCCATATACTGCGATATTTCGTCTTGAAGCGGAATTAGTATTGTGCTAACAGCTTTGGATGCAGGGAAACAGGTTAGAGAGATCCAAATGGATTCCTCAAATGATTGAATAGGTTTCAATGTTGTGTGTTGATGTATTTATAATCTGCGTGATTATCTTTGTGATTGAAATCGTTAAAGGCTAAATTTTAGCCGAATATATTTTTGGTATCGTTAGATGCCGAAAATAAATACAATTTTATTTTTGAAAATTTAAGTTGAGAATTCATAATAAAATTTAATTTTGGAATTGATTCATTTTGAATAAATAAAAGTTGAAATTTTTATGTTATAGAAATTATGATTTTTGTGAAATATAACCGAAATGTGATTTTTTAAATAAGTAGTTGACTAATTTATAAAATGGTTTAAATTGGGATTTTTGAATTATTATAAATTATTTATATAAAAGATTTATAAAATTGATATTTATAAATTAAAATGTTGGAATTATAAGACGAGTTTTTATAAGTATTAAAATGAAGTATAAATGGATTTCATAAGTGGACGAAATCTATAGATTTATAAATTGTGAAGTTATAAAATGAATAGATTTTTGTAAAATAAAAGATTTATAAGTAATTAACTTATAAACACGATTTTGGCGTGTAAATGGGATATGGATAGAATTTGTTAATAAAGTGATTTTATAAGTTGAAGTTGTTATAAAGTATAAATGGAATTTATAAACGTTGTTTTATAAATCCGAAATCGACTTATTTTGATAAGTTTAATTATTATAGCTTATTAAAGGAAATATATCCTCGATTTTGGACAGTGAATAATCCTTAGAAATAAAATATGTAGAAATTATGAATTTGGTAATTGAAGTATATTCACGATTTTGGACAGTGAATAGTATAGTAAAGAAATATTTTGGGAAAGTGATATTTTAAATAGAATTAAAATGATTCAAAAATATTTTAAAATGTATTAAGTATCGAAACCATAGATTTCAACATTCATTATTGAAATAGACGTTTTCAAGAAATAGAAGGAAATGGTGGACTATAACACTGTTGTTATAGTAAATGATTTCTGAAAGGAAATGTTTTACATAGTATTGGGGTTTATATATCTATCTTAATCTCGAATCCCTATACTAGTGATTTTGGGTTGTCGTAACGACGTTTTACGTAACATTCGTTTTGACCCAAATAAATGTGTTTAAGAGAATGTTTTCCTTAAAGAGTAAAATATATACTTAATTGGGATTTAAGTATATTGAATATTTTTCGAATGTTGAAATTAAATGGATTTGTGAATTACTTATTATTAAATAAGTATGGAAATGTTTTCCAATATGAAGTCAATGTTTTGAGATTATATCTTTTAAAGATAAATTGAAAGTGAATGATTGAAATCGATTTGAAAAAAATCGTACAGAAAGTGAATATTTGGAAATGTAAATTCACAATGGAAATTTATAAGGGAAATTTGTTTTAAAAATAGACATTGATTTACTTTTAAAAGTGTGGAATAAATTTACGGATTTGGAACGTAAATTTAATAAATCGATAAGGATTTATTTAATTGGTTTAAATGAACCATTTTGAAATGAAAATTGTAAAGGTGAAAAGTGATTTGAAATCTGTTTTCAGATGGTTGAAGTGTGGAAATTATATCATGTAAAGATATTTTTGAAAATAAATAATTTGAAAAATTATGTGAAATCGGGTGATGTTGTGAATATTGATTGATATTTAAATAACCGATTATCAATATTGACCCTTGAATGGATATTTGTTGTGAATTGGTTGAAATTGAATGCTACACTTATTTTTAAATTATTGCGCTCGTTATTCGAACAACCCATTCTGAATAGTGATACGACGTAATGGATAGCATTGAAGACCGGCGTTGAAGACCGGGTATTTGTGAAAATAATAGGATGACCTATCGATTTGTCTCTGAACCGTAAGCCACGGTATAGAGATTTCCTTTGTGGCGGGAAATTCGATCGGGATTGTGAATACCCAAATTGCAAGGGCTTCTTTGGAAGTGCCTTCGGTTCTGTTCGAACCCGAAACAGACTTATATGGTTACATGTCTAACATTACATTTTGAGATATAAAGCAGATTTCTTTCAAATACATTCCTGTTGGTGCAGAGGATGTACTCTCTTAGCTTAACACCCTTCTCTGAGACGTACAAGCTAAGAGGTTTTGTAGTTGAAGGTTGTCAGCGATATATTCCCAATTTGGTAATGTGGCATGTTGAGTGTCGCTATGTGATGATTATTTATTGATCATTTGTTGATCAAAGCATGGCTTTGTGCCTAGCTTTGTGGACAAGACTTCGTCAGACCTCACACCCCGGAAATGGTCGAAACAGGAAAGTGGCAGTAAGGTTATTTGGGGATAGCTTCCCCTGAGGGTATGCCCATTTTCTTCTGGATTACGAGTGGTATCATGGTATGGATCCCAGATACTTACTTTGTGGTTGCTGCAAACTTATTACTTTGTGGTTGTTGGTTGAGAAGCTATTCGGATAAAGGTTGGTAAGGACCGGGAAGTGGCATACTCGTGTCAGTTGTTACCTAGTCACAGAGGTAACCCGGCCTTGTGTAGGAGAGATCCTGTTAGGATCCAGGGATGTCCTTCCAGAGGCGTTCCATTTTATTTAGGAAGTTCCTTTGCCCTACCATTTTTGGAAATCCAAACAAAACAATATGAACCCTGTACGGTTTTAGTTGTATATGGCGGTAACCTGCCATAAAACATGGTAGTTATAGTAGGCATAGTTCGGAATGTGTATGCTGGCTAAGAATAATATTCTATTTTCGAAATGCTTTCTACACTATGAACTAATAATAATATCAAAAATGATTTGTTTTTCACAGTAAGAATCTTTGACTATCATAAGGAGAAATCTCCTCCAATTTTGTGTTTGCATTGTGTGTGTGCGGGAAGGCCTTATGGTATTTTCATTTTCCAAAAGCATTGCGGATATTTTTCACTTCCCTTGTTGTTGTTGTTTAAAAGATAAATAACTGTTTTGAGTTCTCATACCAGTCTTGCTTATCTAGGTGAAATGCGATGGGGGGTTCTCGCTTCACAGTTTGGTGGCGAACGGGAGACTCTTTGCCCGACACGTCCTCTTTATGGGGTTGGTTAGGCTTAAGCTGTGACAGTCGAAACGTTGGCCGTAAAAGCACGTTTGTGATACCATTGTATGCCACGGCGGGTCTAGGATGGTTGAAAAGCCTACCGGTCGAGATTGGCCGCTTTCGACGGTTGAAAAGCCTTGGATGTTACAACGTGGTATCAGAGTATATGGTTAAGTGACAACCTTGGCTCTGTTGGGGATTACTCATTAGAGATAGAGTCAGTAGTACTCTAGAATGAGTTGAGTGTAATAATAGATATGAGTGCGTATTTGTTAGTGAATATGAAATTGTTTTGTATTGTGTTGACTTATCAGTTGATGTTTATAGATTTTGGTCGGTGCAGTCTAGCTAACTGTATCGATAGGGGTTTCTAAACTCTTAAACGAGATAAACCGACATAGTATCATTTTAAATTGGGTAAATGAAATAATTTTACCTCGATTCTTTTTTATATAAAGGTATAATTTTTCAGAATTATTAAAGTGTATATAATAAATTGAATTATTTAATTGTTGGAAATGTAAGAATATATATAAGTTAATTAAAGGATGATTAAGTAATCTAAATAAAAACAATTGTAAAAGAATAAATTGTCTAAGCGAAGAATTATAAGTATAGAATTAAAATTGAAATGATTTACAATGGTGGAATAATCTTGTATAAGTAAAGGGAAATAGTGAAATTACATAAGAAAAGATTTATAAATGTGATTTATAAATAAAAGAAAATTTTGAAAGAATTTAAAGCATTGGATTCACTACTGTTGCTGGGAAATAATAAGGGTGATGACTACAGCATCATCAGTGTTATTTTCGAGTTTCAGTGTGATGGATTTGCTACCATAGTAAATTGGAATTGAATTTTGTTGTGATAAAAAAATTTGAAGATTAAATCCAAGTTGAAATTGATGAATATAAGTTATCAAGTTTTGAATTTATAATATGAGATAATAAAGATTTAACTTTAGTAAAGTTGAAATAAATTTGAATTAGTATGATAAAATGTATGATGTGAAATTTAACTAAAGGAAGTTAAATAAATTAAATCAGATTTTGAAGTTGAATAATAAGTTGTATAACTTATTAAATGTAAAGATGTAAGTAAAACCAATTATTAAAATGGTTAAACAATTTTGTTAAGCAAAATGGGGTATGAATTTGAATAAGTGATAAAATTGACTTTGGTAAAAGTTAAATGGGAATTTAAGTTAAGTTAAACAAATGATGTTTAAAAGGAATATAACTAGAGTGATGTTGAATAAAGTTGATTTTGGTATCAAAATGAATTAATGAAATGAAGTCATTAAATGGATATGAATTTGAGTTTTATAAAGGAGATTCAACTTTATTTGTAAAATAAATTGGTAATTGAACTAATGAATTGAATATTAGTCAATCGAATGTAATGAATCGATATAGAATAATGGATATAAGTGTAAATTAATTTACAGCTAGTTTAATGTTAAACTAAATTGAAGGTAAACAAAGTGAATATGAATGTTGAATGTAAAGAGAATAAATTCAGTTGCGTTGGATATACATTGGTTGTTAGATTGTTGTGAATTGATTGTATAGAAATTCATTAGCAATTAAATTCAAATTGGAAGTTAAGTAAATTTAAATTGAATGGAAATTGATTTGAATTGAAAGTGAACAAATGTGAATGTAAATTAGTGAATGTAAACTAATTGAAAATGAATAATTGAATGTCGTTGTATATAAATTGTTTGTGAACAATTACAAGTAATGCTGAAATCATATAAGTTGCTTATAAACCTTGTTTGGTATGCATTTCTTTTAATATGCATGTGTTGTAGTTGTTTAAAAGAGTAAAATGTTAATAACTTCTTATATATGTCACTTACGTGTTTATATTGAGTAAGTACAAGTACTGGAGCTACCGTTAGCAGGATTTGGTTGTGCAAAATGCTAAATTAATAACTACTTTGCTTAAAAATGCTAAAAAGGTATGCCTACGCAACAAAAATAGGAAATAAGAACTGTTTTTCTATTTTCCGACCGTGTGGGTCGATGTATATATATTTATATCTATTGTTATATTGTAAAAGCTCCTCCGTACAAAGGAGGTTATGGCGAAATTTTCTGAAAATTTAAGGGTTAGGAATTTCGGTAAATTTTGGAATTTTTTTGTGAAAACTAAGTTTTGATTTGAAGTTAAAGGTTAAACGATATAGTTGATTTTGAAAAAATAACTATATATGGATTTGAAAATATTAGTGAAGTTTTGTAAGAGGTTTAACTATGGATTTTAGAAAAGTTAAACACTTAAGAGATTTGTAAATAAAATTTGAACGGTTTGTTTTGAAAGGTTAATGGATTTCAAAAATTTTCTTACTTGGTAATTTCGAGGATGAAATTCGTTTAAGGAGGAAGTTTGTAACGATCCAGAATTTCTGTCATTTGAAATTCAGATAATTAATTGATTTTAAATATCAACATGTAAAATTTTAAGTCCAATAAATTGTATTTCGAATATTTAGA
Organism: Allium cepa; assembly: GCA_030765085.1. Lineage (NCBI taxonomy): Eukaryota > Viridiplantae > Streptophyta > Magnoliopsida > Asparagales > Amaryllidaceae > Allium > Allium cepa. Next base: position 457,112,131 of record CM060942.1, read on the forward strand.
TTTAATTGGATAATTAAATCGACAATTTAATATTTGAAATTGCGTAAATAATTGGAAATTGGGTTTAATGTGATTAAATATGATTTATAAAATTATATTAAATCATATTGGAGTTAGAACAATGTTTGTGAACTTTTAAAATTGAATTAAAAGTTAATTTGTGAAAATTTAATAATATTTAATCAACTAGGGAAAATAGTCATTTTTCAAACAGTCTCGGATTTCGACAAAACCAGTTTCATCGGATCCATAATGTTATATATTGTAAGGTTTCAAATTTCGTATCAACCGGATTTACGGTTTGTCCGGGGCAAGCCAAAATGCATAGAAATTGGTTAATCGATTTAATTTAAATTTGATCGTTTATTTCCGTAACTCGCACTTATGAACAAATTAGCCTCCAAAACATATTCCATTGTGTCCGAAACGCAGGGTAAACCCTAGAAACGCCGGTCACCGCGCGAGATTTGCAGTTCGGAAAATTTCGAGTGAATAGTAATTTGAAAATGTTCTATAAAAGTACTCAACAACTTCACATTTGCAAGCCAAAATCATGCCATTTTCTTCCTCCATTTTCTTCAAATCCACACGCCGATTCAACAAACTTCCAACTGAAAACTTGTAGAGGGCATCGAGATCTTGAAGATCAACAGTGGAGATTGGGTTTGGAGCGTCGAGGTGGTCGCTAGGGGGCCGCGTCCTCCTGCTGTTCGTACACGAAAACCGAGGCCAATATTGGGCCGAGCTCGGCAATATTCTAGCCGAAGGTGGCTCGCGTGAAGCACTTCAAGACGGAGGTAGTTGATCGTCTTCAAGCGGCTCGTAGTGGTCGTGAAAATTTGTAAACAAGTGGTAGCTATGGGTTGCTAGTTGCGAACGATACCTGGAAGCATACTGTAACGACTCAGAATTCCTGCCATTTGAAATTTAGATATCTAATTGATTTTAGATATCAACAAGTAAAATTTATAAGGCGAATAATTTATTTTTCGAATATCTGGATTTAACTAGATAATTAAATCGATAATTTAATATTTGAAATTATGAAAATAATTGGAAATTGGGTTAAATATGATTAAAATTGATTTGTAAAATTTTATTAAATCATATTGGAGTTAGAATGATGTGATAGAACTTTTAAAATCGAATTAAAAGATAATTTGTGAAAATTGAATGTTTAATTGACGAATGAAAATAATCATTTTTCAAATAGTCTCGGATTTCGACGAAACTAGTTTCATCAGAACCGTAATGTATATTATTGTAAAATTACAAATTTCGCGTCAATCGGATGTACGGTTTGTACGAGGCAAGCCAAAACGCATAGAAAATTCGTTTAATTGGTTTAATTTAAAATCGATCGTTTATTATTGTAATTCGTACAGATGATCGAATTGGCTCCCGAAACTTGTTCCATTTTGTCCGGAACGCGGGGTTAACCCTAGAAACGCCAGTCACCGTGTGAGATTTGGAGTTCGGGAAATTTTGGATGAATGGTGTTTTGAAAAATTTTCTATGAAAGGACTTGTTATATTCTCTTTTGCACAACTTAAAACCCTTGGTCAGAAAACCCTAGCCGCCGGCTATTATTCAATGGCCGAAATATTGTCTCCTTCTCCCCTCAATCACTCTCAATCCATATTAGCAAGAACCTTCAACTAACATATTGAAGAGCATCAGGAGATCTTCGAATCCGTACGGAGATGATGGATTTTAGAGCAACGTAGTGGAAGTTATGGGCCCGCATCCTACTGCCGTTCGCACGCGAATCACCACGTAAGGGGGAGGCCGAGCTTCAGGTGGTTCAAGCCGAAGGTGGCTCAAGTCAGGGCCGTTCAAATGAAGTTGGTCGATCGTCGTCAGGTTGCTCGAGGAGGTTGCAAAAATTCAAACCCTAACGGCGGCTATGGGTTGATGCTTGCGTTTTCACCTGGGAGAATGTACGTGAGGGAGAAGAGAAGGGGGACAGCCTGATCTGCTTGGGCTGGAAATCAATGGCCGGGAATAGAGTACGGTTTAAAAATTAAAAATAAAATGTTAATTTGTGTATATAATAATTCGTGTAATATTAAAATTGCTACAACTTGTTCATACGAGGTCGGAAATACATGAAACGACTTGTGTTGGCTTCTTTTTGTCGAGCACTACGCAATGGTGCTGCTTTGGAATCGTTTGGAGTTAGTGAAAATTTCAGGTAAAATTAAACGAACATTTAATTTTATTCGAAATAAAACGCTACAGCTGTTATCGGAAACTCAAGGTGAGAACTTCTCATTCAATCGAACTGTCTCGATTTTAAATTTTAAATAGTTAGATTTAAACTTGCTTGATTGTATGCCAGGATGATAAATTATTATCTATTGATTGTTAAAATAGACATTATACGCCGTATATTAAGAGGAGGTTATTTATTAAAAACATATACCATTCCAACTTTTATGGAATTGGTATTATATATGTATTTGGAGTGAATTTCCCACACTATATAGAGGATGAGACCCTATTGCGCCGCATAATAGCGGATAATATTTTATAAATCTCATATACCGCGATATTCTGTCTCGAAGCGGAATTGATATTGTGCTAATATCTTTGGATGTAGGGAAACAGGTTGGAGGGATCCAACTGGATTCCTCAAACATGTGAATTGGTTTCAATGTTGTGTGTTGATCTATTTATTGTTCTATCTATAATCTGCGTGATTATCTTTTTGATTGGAATCGTTAAAGGCTAAATTTTAGCCGAAAATATTTTTGGTATCGTTTGATGCCGAAAATAAATAAAATTGGATTTTTAAAAATTTAAGTTGAGAGTTCATAATAAAATTTAATTTTGGAATTTATTCATCTTAAATGAATAAACGTTGTAATTTTAATGTTATAAAAATTATGATTTTTCTGAAATATAACTGAAATGTGATTTTCGAAATAAGTAGTTGATTAATTTATAAAATGGTTTAAATTGAGATTTTTTGAATTAATATAAATGATTTATATAAAAAATTTATAAAATTGATATTTATAAATTAAAATATTGGAATTATAAAACGAGTTTTTATAAGTATTAAAAAGAAATAAAAAAATGGATTTCATAAGTGAATGAAAATTTTAGATTTATAAATTTGTGAAGTTATAAAATGAATAGATCTTGTAAATAAATGAGTTATAAGCATTTAACTTATAATATGGACTTTTGGTATATAAATTGAGTTATAAATTAAATTGGTTAATAAAGAAGATTTATAAATCGAAGTTTTTATAAATAGAAATGGAATTTATAAACGTTGTTTATAAATTCGAAATCAATTGAATTTGATAAATTAAACATAAAAGTTTATTAAAGTAGATATATTCATGATTTTGGACAGTGAATTTATCCTTTAAGTTAAATGTTGTAATAATAAGGTTGGATTGGGAATTTTATTCACGATTTTGGACAGTGAATAATATATATTAAAGAAATATTTTTGGGAAAGTGATACTTTAAATAGAATTAAAACTATTTAAAGATGTTTTAAAAAGTATTAAGGATCGAAACCATAGATTTCAACATTCATTGTTGAAATAGACGTTTTCGAGAAATATAAGGAAATGGTGGACTATAACATTGTTGTTATAGTAAATGATTTCTGAAAGGAAATGTTTTATATAGTATTGGGGTTTATATATCTATTTTAATTTCGAATCCCTATACTAGTCATTTTGGGTTGTCGTAACGATGTTTTACGCAACATTCGTTTTGACCCAAATAAATGTGTTAAGAGAAGTTTTCCTTAAAGAATAAAGTATATACTTAATTTGGATTAAATATATTGAATATTTTCCAAATGTTGGAAATAAACAGATTTGTGAATTACTTATTATTAAATAAGTATGGAAATGTTTTTCCAATATAAAGTGAATGTTTTGAGATTTTATCTTTTAAAGATAAATTGAAAATGAATATTTGAAATCGATTTGGAAATCGTATATTCATAGATATTTTGGAAAGGTAAATTCACTATGGAATTTATAAAAGAAAGGGAAATTAGTTTAAAAATAAACATTGATTTATTTTGAAGTGTGGAAATAAATTTATGGATTTGGAATGTAAATATAAAGTAAATCGGTAAGGATTTATTTAATTGGTTTAAAAGAACCATTTTGAAATGAAAATGAATAAACATTTGTGAATATATCTCGTATAGGGAAACGATTTGAAATTTGTTTTCAAAAGTTGTAAAGGGGAAAAATGATTTGAAATTTGTTTTCAAATGGTTGAAGTGTGGGAAATATATCTTGTAAAGATATTTTGGAAATAAATAAATTATTTGGGAAATTATTTGAGATCGGGTGATGTTGTGAATATTGATTGATAGTTAAATAACCGACTATCAATATTGACCTTTAAATAGGTATTTGTTGTGAATTGGTTGAAATTGAATGCTACATTTATTTTTAAATTATCGCGCTCGTTATTCTGATTACCTACTCCGAATAGTGATACGACGTAATGGATAGCATTGAAGACCGGTGGTGAAGACTGGGTATTTGTGAAAACGATAGGATGACCTATCGATTGTCTCTGCACATTTAGCTACAGTATGGAGATTTCCTTTGTGATGGGAAATTCGATCGGGATGTGAATACCCGGATTGCAAGGGCTTCTTTTGAAGTGCCTTCGGTTCTGTTCGAACCCGGAACATACTTGTATGGTTACATGTATGACATTACATTTTGAGATATAAAGCAGATTTCTTTCATATACATTTCCGTTGGTGGCAGAGAATTTATTCTCTTAGCTTAACACCCTTAGAGGTTATGTAGTTGAAGGTTATCAGCGATATATTCCCAATTTGGTAATGTGGCATGCTGAGTGTTGCTGTGGGATGATTATTTATTGATTATTTGTTGATCAAAGCATGGCTTTGTGAAAAATCGTAGCTTTGTGGACGAGACTTCGTCAGATATCGCTCCCCGGAAATGGTCAAAACAGGAATATGCGGCAAGGTTATGAGGGTCGCGCCCTTCAGTGTATGTCATTTCCTTCTGGAAAGGGTGGTATCATGGTATGGATCCCAGATACTTATTCATGTTGACACACTATATTTATTACTGTGTGATGTTGGTTATCGAGCGCTCGGTTAAAGGTCCAAAGGGACCGGGGGATGACATATTCGTGTAGTAGTTACCTAGTTACAAAGGTAACCCGACCTTGCGTTAGCAGAGATCTAACCGTAATGTTAGGTTCTCGGGACGTCCCGCCAGAGGCGATCCCATTGACAGTAGGAAGTTCCTTAGCCTGAATATTTGTTGGAAATCCAAAGAAACAATACGAGCATTGTATGGTTTTAGTTGTATTACCTGCCATGGAATGTGGCGGTAACCTGCTATTGAACATGGTAGCTGTAGTAGACATACGATAATGGTCGTATGTTGGCTAAGATTAATATTCTATTTTCGAAATGCTTTCTACACTATGCACTAATAATAATATCAAAAATGATTTGTTTTTGCGTATTAAGCATCTTTGACTATCATAAGGAGAAATATCCTCCAATTCTGCGTTTGCATTGTGTGTGTTTGGGGAGGCCTTATGGTAGTTTCCTTTTCCAAAAACATTGCGGATATTTTCCACTTCTGTTGTTGTTGTTTTAAAAGATAAATAATTGTTTTAAGTTCTCACACCAGTCGCATGACTGACCTGGAGTTTATTGTTCTCTTCCTAAACTTTTGGTGCCCATAATTTTCCACACAGGCAGTCTACAGTCAGGTTATCAGGTCATTCTGAATTCAGAAGTGCTATGGAGCTCAAGTGGCGAGCTGGATGGCGAGGCGTATTACTTGTATATGATATTATCTTTCCGCTGTGTATTTCGCTTGTAAGGGCATGATTGTATAACTGTCCATTGTTTTGTTTTTGTTGTATATTGTTGTTACACACTCTGATGATAATGTGATGTGATAACTGAGATAGTTCTTTGTTTTAAAGATTATTCATTTATCTATTATATGTTGTTCCTCTGCGATATGTGAGATTCTGATATTGTTTCTGTTATGTTTTCTTACTTTTTCTATCTTTTTCTTCTACCTCTTCTTTTTAACATTAACAATTCGGTTTTTTGGCATTCGATTATGCGGCATTTGATACAGTGGACGTATTAATGTCAATTTTCGGAAGTCGAAAATCTCGAAACGTTAAACATACGCGTTGAGAAGAAGCAAACAAGGGTGGCCCAGATTCTTCAAAACCAAAATGGACGGCCAGGATGGATTTTAGGTTAAAATTAAAAAGAAAATTGTAACTTAACTATATTATAATTCGTGTAACTTTAAAAATCAATATCTCTTTCATACGAGGTCGGAATCGCACGAGACGAATTGCGTTGGCTTCGTTTGTCGAGCACTACACAATGGAGCTTGTTTGGAGTCGTTTGGAGCTAGTGAAAAATTCGGGTAAATTAAATGCGTGTTTAATTTTGTTCGAAACAAAACTCTACAAATGTTATCAGAAACTCAAGGTGAGAACTTCTCACTCAATCGAATTTGTTTCGATTTAAATTTTAAATAGTTAGATTTAAAATAGCTTGTTGTGTGATTGGATGATAATTATTATCTGTTGTATTGAAATAGACCCTATATGCCGTATATTAAGCGGAGGTTATTTATTAAACACATATACTGCGATAATTCCAACTTGTATGGAATTGATATTATATATGTATTGGAGTTGATTTTCCCGCATTATATAGCGGACGAGACCCTATTGCGCCGCATAATAGCAGATAGTATTTTATAAATCCCATATACTGCGATATTCCGTCTTGAAGCATAATTGGCATTGTGCTAACATCTTTGGATGCAGGGAAAAAGGTTGGAGGGATCCAACTGGATTCCTCAAATGATTGAATTGGTTTCAATGTTGTGTGTTGATCTATTTATAATATGCGTGATTATCTTTGTGATTGAAATCATTAAAGGCTAAATTTTAGCCGAATATATTTTTGATATCGTTAGATGCCGAAAATGAATAAAATTTGATTTTTGAAAATTTAAGTTGAGAATTCATAATAAAATTTAATTTTGGAATTGATTCATTTTGAATAAATAAACGTTGAATTTTTTATGTTATAAAAATTATGATTTTTGTGAAATATAACCGAAATGTGATTTTTGAAATAAGTAGTTGATTAATTTATAAAATGGTTTAAATTGGGATTTTTGAATTATTATAAATGATTTATATAAAAGATTTATAAAATTGATATTTATAAATTAAAATGTTGGAATTATAAAGCGAGTTTTTATAAGTATTAAAATGAAGTATAAATGGATTTCAAAAGTGGATGAAATCTACAGATTTATAAATTGTGAAGTTATAAAATGAATAGATTTTCGTAAAATAAAAGATTTATAAGTAATTAACTTATAAACTCGATTTTGGCGTGTATATGAGATATGGATAGAATTTGTTAATAAAGTGATTTTATAAGTTGAAGTTGTTATAGTATAAATGGAATTTATAAACGTTGTTTTATAAATCAGAAATCAACTTATTTTGATAAGTTTAATTATTATAGCTTATTAAAGGAAATATATCCACGATTTTGGACAGTGAATAATCCTTTAAATAAAATATGTAGAAATTGTGAATTTTGTAAATGAAGTATATTCACGATTTTGGACAGTGAATAGTATAGTAAAGAAATATTTTGGGAAAGTGATATTTTAAATAGAATTAAAACGACTCAAAAATGTTTTAAAATGTATTAAGTATCGAAACCATAGATTTCAACATTCATTGTTGAAATAGACGTTTTCGAGAAATAGAAGGAAATGGTAGACTATAACACTGTTGTTACAGTAAATGATTTCCGAAAGGAGATGTTTTATATTGTATTGGGGTTTATATATCTATCTTAATCACAAATCCCTATACTAGTGATTTTGGGTTGTCGTAACGACGTTTTACGTAACATTCGTTTTGACCCAAATAAATGTGTTTAAGAGAATGTTTTCCTTAAAGAATAAATTATATACTTAATTGGGATTTAAGTATATTGAAAATTTTCCGAATGTTGAAATTAAATGGATTTGTGAATTACTTATTATTAAATAAGCATGGAAATGTTTTCCAATATGAAGCCAATGTTTTGAGATTATATCTTTTAGAGATAAATTGAAAGTGAATGATTGAAATCGATTTGAAAAAAATCGTATAAAAAGTGAATATTTGGAAATGTAAATTCACAATGGAAATTTATAAGGGAAATTTATTTTAAAAATAAACATTGATTTATTTTTTAAAAGTGTGGAATAAATTTACGGATTTGGAACGTAAATTTAATAAATCGGTAAGGATTTATTTATTTGGTTAAATGAACCATTTTGAAATGAAAATTGTAAAGGTGAAAAGAGATTTGAAATCCGTTTTCGAATGGTTGAAGTGTGGAAATTATATCTTGTAAAGATATTTTTGAAAATAAATAATTTGGGAAATTATTAGAAATCGGGTGATGTTGTTAATATTGATTGATAGTTAAATAACCGACTACCAATATTGACCCATGAATGGCTATTTGTTGTGAATTGGTTGAAATTGAATGCTACACTTATTTTTAAATTATTGCGCTCGTTATTCGGACTACCCATTCCGAATAGTGATATGACGTAATTGATAGCATTGAAGACCGGGGTTGAAGACTGGGTATTTGTGAAAATGATAGGATGAACTATCGATTTTTCTCTACAACGTTAGCTACGGTATGGAGATTTCCTTTGTGATAGGAAATTCGATCGAGATTATGAATACACGGATTGGAAGGGCTTCTTTGGAAGTGCTTTCGGTTCTATTCGAACATGGAACAGACTTGTATGGTTACATGTCTGACATTACATTTTGAGATATAAAGTAGATTTCTTTCAAATACATTCCTATTGGTGCCGAGGATTTAATCTCTTAGTTAACACCCTTCTCTGAGACGTACGAGCTCAGAGATTTTGTAGTTGAAGGTTATCAGCGCTATATTCCCAATTTGGTAATGTAGCATGATGAGTGTTGCTGTGTGATGATTATTTATTGATCATTTGTTGATCAAAGCATGGGTTTTTGCCTAGCTTTGTGGACGAGACTTCATCAGACCTCACACCCCGGAAATGGTCGAAATAGGAATCGTGGCAGCAGGGTTATCTGAGGATAGCTTCCCCTGAGGGTATGTCTATTTTCTTCTAGATTATAGTGGTATCATGGTATGGAGCCCAGATACTTACTTTGTGGTTGCTGCAAACTTATTACTTTGTGGTTGTTGGTTGAGAAGCGCTTCAGATAAAGGTTGGTACCGACCGGAAAGTGACATACTCGTGTCAGTTGTTACCTAGTCATAGAGGTAACTCGGCCTTGTGTAGCAGAGATCCGGTTAGGATCAAGGGACGTCCTTCTAGAGGCATTCCATTTTATTTGGGAAGTTCCTTTGCCCGACCATTTTTTGGAAATCCAAACAAAACAATACGAGCCATGTACGGTTTTAGTTGTATAACCTGCTATGCAGCGCGGCGGTAACCTGCCACAAAACATGGTAGCTATAGTAGGCATAGTTCGGAATGTCTATGCTGGCTAAGATTAATATTCTATTTTTGAAATGCTTTCTACACTATGCACTAATAATAATATCAAAAATGATTTGTTTTGCGTAGTAAGCATCTTTGACTATCATAAGGAGAAATCTCCTCCAATTCTGCGTTTGCATTATATGTGTGCGGGGAGGCCTTATGGTAGTTTCATTTTCCAAAAGCATTGCGGATATTTTTCACTTTCCTTGTTGTTGTTGTAACGACTAGGATTTTGCCCGCTCGAAAAACGACATCCATACTTCAAATCGTATTCGAATGCCATAGTTCGACCGTTCAAATCCGATTCGCCGGAGCTTATAACAATCATTAAGTAAACAACATAGCGGAATAAAAGAATAATACATTGATATACAGCTTTGATACAATATCTGATACAACAGATGATCCAATAGATATCAATATACATCAGAGATATGATACAATAAAATAGCAGCGGAAAAGAAAATAGATGATAACATCTAGCAGCGGAACAAACAACTCTAAAATAGTCTTCAAGGAAGAACTCCGAAAATAACTGCAACTCCATTTCCAAGAACCAAACCGCGAAGCGAGAACCCACCATCACATATCACCTAGCATAAGCAAGTCTGGTGCGGTCCAAAGACTGAACTAACTCCACATAATCTACTAATCTGACTATCTGAAAAACCCAACTCTATACTGCTCGTGTAGAAAATAATGAGCACCCAGAGTTTAGGAAAGAAACAATAAACTCCGGATCAGTCGTGGGACTGGTGTGAGCAACAAAAACAGTTTATCTTATAAAAACAATCAAAGAAAGAATTTTAAAGTAAATTCGCAATGCATTTGAAAAATGAGACTACCATAAGGCCTCCCGCACACACACACAATGCAAACGCAGAATCGGAGGAGATTTCTCCTTATGATAGTCAAAGATGCTTGATACGCACTAAAAAGAACATTTGATATTATTACTAGTGCATAGTGTAGTAAAAATCATTTCGAAAGTAGAATATAAATCTTAGCCAGCATAGACATTTCGCACTTATGCCTACTATAGCTACCATGTTCAATAGCAGGTTACCGCCACATTCCATGGGAGGTTATACTGTACAAGTCTCGTATTGTTTCTTTGGATTTCCAACGAATGATCAGGCCAAGGAACTTCCCATTGCCACATGAGAATGCCTCTGGATGGACATCCCCGAGAACCAAACCGGATCTCTACCAACACAAGGCCGGGTTACCCCTAACTGAGTAACAACTGACCGAATATGCCATCCCCCGGTCCTTTGGGACCTTTTCACCGAGCGCTCGTAATCAATTCACATAATCATAACAAAGTGTTTTCAACATGAGTAAATATCTGGGCTCCATACCATGATACCACCCTTTTCCAGAAGGAAATGCACACATCCTAAAGGGCGCTACCCCTCATAACCTTGCCGCATCTTTCCTGTTTTGACCATTCCGGGGTGTGAGGCTCGACGAAGTCACGTCCACAAAAACATACTTTATACAAAAGCCATGCTTTGGGTCAACAAATGATCATAGAAATGATCACCAAGATAGACGATCAAATAAATGATCCTATCACAAATAATCAACACAATGATCATTTCACAGCAACACTCAGTATGTCACATTACCAAATTGGGAATATATCGCTGATAACCTTCAACCATATAACCTCTGAGCTCGTACGTCTCAGAGAAGGGTGTTAAGCTAAAAGAATAAATTCTCCGCCACTAACAGAAATATATTTGAAAGAAATCGGCTTTATATCTCAATTCGTAATGTCAGACATACAATCCATACAAGTCTGTTCTGGGTTCGAACAGAACCGAAGGCACTTACAAAGAAGTCCTTGCAATCCGGATATTCACAATCCCGATCGGATTTCCCATCACTTAGGGAGTTTCTATACTGGCGCGACTCGGTGCAGAAACAATCGATAGGTCATCCTATCGCTTTCGCAAATACCCAGTCTTCAACACCGGTCTTCAAATGCTATCCACAACGTCGAATCACATATTCGAAATGGGTTATACGACACAAAGGTCCTTTCCCGGTTAAACCGAATAGTGAGCACGATATTTCAAAAACAAATGGATAATGGGATTTCAATTAAGTCACAACTTAATAATTCAAAACTTTCTTTCAAATGGTTTAATCCAATTACCATTTCAATCTTTAAACAAAAAGATTCCTTTTCACAACCTTTAACGGTTTAAACAATTTTCACATTTTAATCTTTTAAACAAAAGATTCATTCACAGATTTTCCAAATCAATTTTCATTTCAATTTGATTAACTCGTTAAATCTTTAAATCAAAGATTTAACTTACAGCTTTCAAAACAATTTCTTTTCGAATGGTTTAAATAAATCATCATTTTAAATCTGTTAAAAATAAACAGATTTAATTCATAGCTTTCAAAAAGAATTCATTCATAACTTAGGAAAATCATTTCTCTATTCAATCTTGAAATTCCCCTAATTAACTGGAATCTCAGTTCTTATCTAAAGGTGTTTATCATTTGAAAACATCAGTTTTCATTTTGGAAATCTGATTCATTTATACGAGTTGAAACCCTTGGGTTAAATTCAAATCCTCAAAACCATACCTTTAAAATGGTTTAAATTCATACAAACATGTTTATAATATCTTTAACCATAATTTCCAATCATCGAATTCAATTCTAAATATTGAATTCAAATTCAAATTGAATTATTTAAATTGGAGATTTACCGAGTTATTCAAAATAGCTTTTATCTGTGAAAACCTTTCTCAAAAGCTTTACCGTTTAACCCAAATCCATTTTCAAAATCAATTTGAAATTAAAACTTTAATTTCAAAAAACATTAAATTTAAATTATCTGTGACTTAATCGATTTCCTCATGAAATCCGTATTTGTGTGTGTATGGTGTGGTCCATGGTTTAACACAATAGTGCAACATTATTCAATCATCACAGATCAAAACACAGAAATATAGTTGATAAGCGATATAAGCTATAACGCTTATCGTCTATTCACAGATTTACAGATAATATATGAATGTAAATAAATGAATAAATTATACATAGCTCAATCCACAGAACAAAATATCACAGATCAGATAGGACAATCAATTCAAGGCATCTCGTATAATACAATCATTTATAAGTAAGGTCAAGCATTCAATAGTCATTTATGAATAGGATTAATTAATCGTTTAATCCTAATTAATTCAATTTATTTCCAAGTAAATTAATTACTTACGAATTTATTTACCCAATCTTGATTAATTACTTGCAAATTATTTGATATCAATTTATTTATCAAATGCTTTAACAAATTAAATTATTTTTAATTAATCATATTAATAAAATCAACCTTTTAAACTAATTACATAATTAATTAACTTTAATTTATCAAAATATCCAACATTAATTTCAATAAGTGATTAATCCTTAAAATCATTTCTTAATCACTTCCATTAATTAATTAACCTTTAATAAATAAATTCTTTTCAAATTAATTACTTTAATTAATGATTTTAAACCCTTAATTACTTTTTAAATTAATCCACGTCATTAATTAATTAAATGATTAAATTATCCATTTTAAATTCACATGTTAACCAATACTTTATTATAAAGGAAATTCGAAAGAGTTCAAATCAAGTTCTCTTTTAAATTCACATATTTAACGTATGCTTTACGTTAAACTTATTTAAACATTTAGATTTATAAAACCTGATTTAATTCCAAATCTGGAATTTCACTTCGACTTTCAATACAGGTTTAAATTTTTTTAATCTTTGTTTAAATCTTTCCTTTACCAATTCACATCCCTATTTTGAATATAAATTCTTTTTATTTCACTCAAGTGCTTAATCACCTTTTTAATTATTAAAACAATTCAAATTCAAAATTTTTAACAAATAAAACAATTTAAACTTTTTTTTTTAAACTTGATTATTTACAAACTAAGTTTTAAACAAACTTGAATTTATTATTATTTTTAAAACTTTGTTTATCATTTGAAATTTAATTAAAAATTCCTAAACAAGCCGAACAGGTTAACTAGAAACAACGTATACCCGAGGCCCTTAAAATTTGCTTCGAGCAAATCATTTGAAATCCCGAGCATGGCTTCGAGCTTCCCCGTACCCTGCTTCTTCTTCTTCCCTGTATACACTTCTTTAAGCATTTCCAAATCTGGAACAAAAACTTTGCCACCTACTCGAGCTCGACCCCACGCAAAAACCTCATGTGCTCGAGTTCTTCCCCATCTCCCATGCGAACCCATTTACCTGACACAGTTCTTCGCCGTGCACGTGCACAGATCGTCAACGACGATCCTACTTCCGGCGACACCATCAACAAACCACGATTTGACCTACAACTCGAAATCGAAACCCATTATTTCGAATAACAGTCGAAATCGAAAATTCACCTGAAGCTCGAACCAAAGCTTGAATACTCTCCAGAAAAACGTCACGTTCGACCAACCCCGACCCATGGAGGCGATGAAACTCCGTCCACGTCATGGCCATACTCTTCCCTACCACCTCCCAGAACCGCGAGAAGCTCGATCAAGTCACGGTGACGAAAATTACGTTTTATCAGACCCCAGATAAAACTCAAACCTAACCTTATATTCGAATCGACCCTAAAATCCTCGCATTGAATAATTTTTTTTGCATTTTTCTTATCGTCACCGAGGTTCATACAAGCTTTAAACCAAATTTCAATGATTATTATTGGATCGTTTGCCGAAAATTAGAAAAAATGTAAATTTGGTTAAATTTCGAACTGCTCTTAAACTACTTAATTTAAAATCATCATATTGCTTTTAAAAATCATCACTTTGTATGCTTATTCAAATTGTACAAATGAATCCATGTTTAAAACTATCTGAATTCATCATATGTTAGACTATTTCCTGTAAAACTGGGTTTACAAAACCTGTTCTTCATCATTATGCAGAAAACAAAATTTTATGCCGAAATCTAAGTTTAAACAAACTTGATTATTGATGATTTTAAGCCTAACAAAAATTAATGATTATATTTTGAGTCTGGATTGAATATTTTTGACCCTGTAACTTCCACAGAGAATAACAAAATGTCACAAAACAAACACAGAATCTATATTTAAAACCAAACATATACCGACTATATTATCACTGGATCTTGTATTGTTTTTAATTAACTTAAAGCTATGAAGTGTAAGTTTTACTCACCTGTCTCAGAAGAAATAAACAGAGGAGAGGTTTTGCTTGGGCCTGGAAAATATTTTGAATCTAGAAGATCTGGATTTGTATTATTGTTTTAAGGTTGAACTTGTTTAAGTTTGAAATGATGTTTCACATTCTTTTTTTGTTTCTCAGTTTGAAATGGGAGATTAATGTATATAAATGAGTTACAGGTGATGTATGGTTTGAACAATACAAAGCATGGCTGAAGTATGCTTGCACAGGTGATATAAAATTAGTACAAAAGGATAATATATTGTCTAGTACTAAGCATGGCTGAAGTATGTTGTTTTCGGTGGCTAAGGAGATTATTACAACAATGTGATATCTTTGTTTATACAATAAACATGGCTGAGATGCTTGCATTCCTTTTTCTCGGCTAATATCATGCTTCTTATTCTTTTATGTTTACAACCCATGCTTATGTACCTCTTATTTTAGTTATGTTTTGTTTGCACTATACACATTTGAATGTAGTTTGTTTCTTGTCTTATGACTTTTTAATATAAATAAATTTCCATTTTAATATGTTGTTTTAAATTTAGTTGTGTGTTTACTCTATATTTTAGTCAATGTGTTGTTTTGAATTTTAACCATACGTATTTATTTTAATATGTTTACTTTATTCTGTTGACTTTATAGTTTATAGTTTATCTCACATATATTTCTATTTCTTTTGTGTTTCTATTGTTAGTTTAAATATTTATCATAAATTTTACTTTAAAAATTATTGTTTTACATTTCTCTATGTACACATATATTTTATATAACTCAAATTATCATCATTTATAAATTTTTAAATCAATTTATTTATTTATTTCTATACTTGTGTCTAAAGTATATTATTTATTTTTCAAAATAATTTATTTAAGAATTTATTTAAAATCCAATATATACATATATATTCTCATATATACAAATTTTCAAATTCATACGACTTAATATAATTTCTATTTGATTCGGGGAAACTCGCATCAATCCATCTATACATTTCACAATTTTAATTCAAAAATTCATTTAAATTATCAATTTAAATTAAATTAAAATCTAGGGTCGTTACAGTTGTTTTAAAGATGAATAACTGTTTTGAGTTCTCACACCAGTCCCATGACTGACCTGGAGTTTATTGTTCCCTTCCTAAACTCTGGGTGCCTATAATTTTCCGCACGGGCAGTCTAGAGTCAGCTTGTCAGGTCATTCTTAATTCAGAAGTGCTATGGAGCTCAAGTGGTGAGCTGTATGGCAAGACATATTATTTGCATATGATATTATCTTTCCGCGGTAAATTCACTTATAAGGACATGTTCGTATAACAGTCCATTGTTCAGTTGTGTTGTATACTGTTGGTGTACACTCTGATGAGGATGTGAGGTTAAGTAATAACTGAGATAGTTCTTTGTTTTAAAGATTATTCATTTATTTATTATATGTTGTTCCGCTGCGATTGTGAGATTCTGACATTTCTTCCTTTCTGTTTCCTTACTTCTTTTATCTTTTTCTTCTACCTCTTCTTTTTAACCATAACAATTCAGTTTTCCAGCATTCAATTATGCGACATTTGATACAGTGGACGTAAGAATGCCGACCTTCAGATCTCGATAAAATCGATATGTTACAAAAAGAGAAAAGGAGAGAATAAGGAAGAAACAACATAGAATCTTAACAGCGGAACAAATAAATTATATTAATAACATAAATATTACATAGTTAACAACCATTATCAAAGTTACACAGATTTCACATCACATACTAGACAGTTATAAACACCTGTCTATTTATACAACTCAATACAATACAAGAAAAACTATTCAGAGAAACCAACAAAGCGAAACACTATATATAACTATAATGCAGAAGCCTCCTGCTCCATTTCTCCTCTAGAATTCACCAAAGCTAACCTGAATCCCTTGGCTACTCGTAAAAATTTGAGTACCCAAGAGTTTAAGAAAACAGAAGATAAACTCCGGGTCAGACATGGGTCTGGTGTGAGTAATAGGTTAAGGTTGATTAACTTCAAAAACCTTTTGAAAAGAAAGGTATCACGTAAGACTTCCCACACATAAACGTGGAACGTTTTTTATCTTGCGCTAACCAAAACATTTGATAGGAAATCCAGTGATATTATAACAGTGTCTAGGGTTTTCAAGTAAAATACAGAAATAGCTGGAATGCTTACATCTCATGTTCCAACGTAGTTGGGCATAACTAATACGTACGACACTTATTGGATTTTGGATTCCATACAATGGCAGGGCTACCGGGGTACCGCCCGTCATAGTACGTGGCCTAGATCAACGTACCGAGGATTACTCCCAATCCCCTGCAACACAAGACCGGAACCATCCCTTACTGGACAGTCCCGAACAAGACAACCCCAGCAGTAGGAGCTCAACAACTGCCCACACTGCCAAAATAAAAGGGATCTCTAGAATGGGGAAAATCTCGTCCTACTTGGGCATGACCCACTTAGCCTTGCTGCACTTCCCCTGTTTTAGCCATTCCCGGTTGATGAGGCTTGAGGCTACGATTACCTTTATAGAACACATTACTTAGAATGCTCATCGTCCACCGGACGATGTTCTGAAAGCTTTCAATCCATACAAGTTCGTTCAGGGTTCGAACGAAACTGAAGCATTATCTCGTTACACTCATTTTGGAATCACCCTCAGAGTTAACGACAATAACCCTTGCATTCTGAATCTTCATCTTCATTTGAGATTCACGACCTATCGCTAGTTTGGATCGATGTGGTTTCGGATATCCAAATATGGAAACCCGATCCCGGTCTCATCGAAATCCAAAACATGTCTTTTAAGGCCAAGTTGTTTTAAAGTTTAAAATAATTCAATTATCCATATACACACAGATAGATAACTCACAAATCACAACAGATAATCAACATTATCATTATAAACAGATAATCCATGCTGTCATTATAAATACATAATCCATACTATCATCCAAATAGATAATCCATATTATCATCACAATGCAACCAAAGCATTCATACCACACAACATTATTTATCTCATTTCTGAGATCACAAAGAATTCAAGGCAATTAATACCATCTATTCATACATAAGCAAAGATTTACTTAATACAACATCTATAACTAATTTAAAGTGAATTAGATTAATTACCTCCATCTCTAATTAATTTAAAGTGAATTAAATTAATTACTTCATCTTTAATTAATTTAAAATAAATTGAATTAATTACTTCATCTTTATAAATCTTGCTTATCTAACCATTAATTAATTACAAGTCAATTAATTAATCATTCAAACTAATCACCTTAATTAATCACCTTTGATTAATTATCCTTAATTACATTCAAGTAATTGTTCTTTAATAAATTTCATCAAATTAATTATTCTTAACCCCTTACAGTAATTAACCCTTAATTACTTCATAAATTAATTAATTGACTATAAACAATTACATTAATCCTGGATTAATTACATTAATTAATTACCATTAATTACTTATCATTGATTAATTTATCTTAATTAATCAACTTTAATTACATCATTAATTATATTAATTAATGATCCCTAATTACATTTTAATTAACTACTTTATTTAAATTAATTTCCTTAAGAAATTAACTACAATTATTAATCCTTCCAAATTAATCACATTCGGTAATTAACTAATCTTAATTACTTCATTAAATGAATTAATTATTCCTAATTAATTGTCCTCAATTAATCCCTTGATTAGTTACAAAGTAATATAATCCAAATTACTTCCATTCTTAAAACATCTTCAATTAATTACATCCTGTAATTACCAATTAATTACTTCACTAAGTAATTACAATCCATTAATTACATTAAGTAATTATCATCAATCATTTAGTGTTTAAAATTAATTAAACTTAATTAATCAATTTAAACAAATCACATTAACTTCAATCAATTACATTAAATAATTAATTAATTCATTACTTCCCTTAAGTGATTACACTTAAAAAATTCATAAATGATTATCATTAAATTATTATAATTAATCACATTAATTAATTATTAAATAATCTTTGTTAATGACCTTCATTAACCATTCTTTAATTACTTTCATTATGTAATTAACCTAGATTAACCATTGTTAATTACAAATTAATTTATCTTTAATAATCCATTAATTAATCTCTAATTATTTAACTAATTAAGTGTTAATTGTAACTTAAATAATCCTTAATTTTTTAATTAATTAGCCTTGATTATAACTTAATTGCTTAATTAATAAATCTTTAATCATTAATTAATAATCTAATTAATGATCTTTAATTACAAATCGATTAATCCTTAATCAATTATTTATTAATCCCTAATCAATTAATTAATTAGATTAACTAATTATTCCTTAATTACCTCACTGATTTCATTAATTTCAAATCATTAAATCGTAATTAAATTTTAAGATAAAAACATTCTTAATTATGATTAAATTGTCATTAACAAATTTATTTGAAATCAATTAACTTTTGAACTTACTTTTAAATTTCGTTTTAAATATGAGATTTAAAATTAATATAATTTAGCTTAAACAAAGTTTTAAATAATTTAAAAATATTTTTAAATTACATGGCAAACAAATGATTGTCTTATAAAAGAAATTCATAAGAGTTTATGCGACGCCCCACCTTTATACCCACGCTAGCCAAGAACACTACGGTGTAGTGCTGTCCACTAGCACGGAGAATAAGGCTGTTGAGGAGCGACCATCCATGTAATTGCTTTGTGCGAGCACCGATATGCCAGATAGTAAAAACGTGCATTTCATTTCAGGAGGAAACCCAACATGCCGATGCAAACTCAACGCTACTACACAGTGGCTATAATAGTCTAGGACAAAAATATAAAATAATAACACAGATAATATAAATGCGGAACACAGATGAAACAGAAAGTCTCATATATATATATATATATATATAATAACTGATGTCAGTTACAATACATTTACATGGTACATGTGATAAAACTACAACAGTCGACTCAGGAAGTTACATATACAAGTACATTAACGTATATAATATAAATGAATACATATCTTCCAATACAATTACACTGACTACTAAAAATGACGACGACAACTCCAAAAGATATGAAAGGACTTCATAGCTCAAGCAGCCTCCCAAAGCAGAATATCTACAACCTGAAATAACTCGGGTCCGACCCGAATATTACATTCAAAAGAAAATAATACTCGGGTCAGTCTAATTCAAACTCAGTTATTAATGCACAGACGCAATAATAATCAAATAACGAATAGATGACAGTCACAATAAATCTCGTCTATCCAATCACTAATAAGGATGCATTGGACGAAGGAAACAATCTAGTAATTGGAAACATCAATTAAAACGTCAACTCGAGTAGGGCTGCAGTATACGAACGCGTGTACTGCCTCGCCACTACAACATATGGAATACGAAATAGATCCATAAATCAAAAGCAAAAGAAATAACAATAAAACCAATACCGTGTGGTTGCAGTTCACGCTTGCATGCACTGCCTTGCCACAGTCAGTGATGATGTACACAAAAGATCAACGAACCAAAATCAATGAAGGTTCAAATATCAATTCAAAATGTCGATACTGTGTGGCTGCAGTGCACGCACGCGTACACTGCCTCGCCACGACAGCCTATAAGGAAATAGCAACAAGGCACAAAGGCCAATGCTCAAGAATTCACAGTGCCAACAAATGCAATAAGAAAGTGACAGTAGTGAAAAGCTTCAACCCAGAAAGTTGAAGTGGTTGACTGTCTCAAGCAATAACAACCAAACAAGTTCGAACAAGGCTTAGAAATGCCAAAGTGGTCAAGAAAAGATGACAACAACTGCAGCCAAAAAAAAACAGATACAACAATCAAACGAATGCAGCAGGGGGTAAGGCTGCACTATGTAAATGGTATGCAAACCAATTGCCACCAAGTAAATGCAAAATATGTACACAAATGAATGTACAAACAAACTGCACATGGCAAATTGAGTCAGAGGTGCAACGAGAAGCAGCACAACTCAAATGAGCAAGTGCACAAGGCAGTGTACAACATGAAGACACAACCAAATGAAGGTGAGGGCACCAATAATATGGCACCACAACACACAACACATATATCAGAGAAACCTGAGGGGGCTGCATAGATAGAAAGGCCAGGCAATCACAATGCAAATGAATTTGACAATGTATTACACAAGCCAAAGGCAACTGCGGTTCAGAGCAAAGTCGAAGCTGCAGCTAACACAAGCTACAGGAATAAAGTGCATAAACATGTATGCAATGGTGGCTAAATGAAATGAGGACAAGGCCGCAATGCAAGGTAACAGTTCCCAGCAAGTGACCAAATGCAAATGCAAACCAGGCCAGATACATAGATGATGGAGATATGGTGACGGAAGTGCAGTGGTGCATCCAAATGAAAAGTGCAACAGCCTCAACAATAAAATGGTTTTGAATGACCATAAATGAACACTTCAACTCAATCAGAGTAGAAGAGAATGAATGCCACAATGAAAAATGCAGTAACAACCGGTACAATGACAAGGACAGTGCAAATGTGTAGAACATCAACAACTACAGGGGAAACATATTGCAATCAGTGGACAGGGTCAAGGCTACAAATCAAATCCATGTGTAAAATTGAAATAGACAATGACAATTGCTGATTTACAAGTGCAAGATTCAAATCAGTTTGTCCCAATACCAGATTTCAGTGAATCAAAAAGAAACTGCAACAACAGGGAGTGGCAGTCATGCCAATGACAACTAATATCACAATCAAAGTCAAGTGATATCAAATTCAAGTTAAGTGCAAGAAGCTCGGACGAGTTTAAATATATAACAGAGATAATAGTTCAATCTGTACGTGTATAGTGAAGATAACTTCACATCTAGTTGAATCTAAACCAAAACTACCGAGCATAAAAATGTTTCGACAAGTCAAGACTAAAATAGAACAACACAGTGGTAATACACGAGTGTTATCAGGAGTCAAGACCGAAGTCACAAATAGGAATCAATGTTCAGGTCCCAAACACTCGACAAATCAAGTAAAACACATCATAGAGGTTTAACAATCAAAGCGACCGAAGTAAACAAAGAAAATCGAATTTGTGATGGTCACGAGACATTAAACAGCCCAAAAATCAAAACCAAGTTAACCAAGTTATACTAAAATACATGAATTTGATAAAATCAGAGAAATCATGAACAACGACATCAGAGAAATTATCAAAAACGAAACCGAGTCAAACGCAAGCATGTTACTAAGCTGAATTAGATGTGAGTGAAGGAAGATTCACTCACCTTCTTCGACGTGGCAGCCGTGAGCAATGACACTTGGCGGAGACGACGCCATGGCATCACGAAGACGAGCGAATGAATCGGCAGGAGCCTTAATTTGTGATGACGAACGAACGAAAACGAGCCACCATTTTCTATTTTCCTTTTCGATTTTAGGTTTAGGGTTCGAATGAAAATGGTAAAGGGGGGAGAACGGGTTTTTACCCATGTAAATTTTCACGGCCCAATAATAAAAGGACCACTATTTAAATTTATTTTTTTAAAGCCCATCAATCTCACTAAAAATTTGTAAAAGAATTTTAATTCAAATTTAAAGACTTCAAATGGAAATTTGCAACAATATTTATCGTCTAAATGTCGATTATTAATTGATGCAAATACCGGGTTGTTACAGACTCCCCTCCTTAAAGGAATTGCGTCCTCGCAATCATAAGGAATAAATGGACAAAAGGTAACAACCATAAAAGCATATCATCACAAAATGATGAAATTTGAAAATAGGAAGTTCACCATATAGAGCATGAGAGAGAGTGAACCTGAACATGTTTGCTCAAAGTCAAATCTGGTGAAACTTCAATCTCTTCAATAATACCGGGCTCAAGAATAAAATCGGAATCGCTAAGGCATTTCCGTAGAAGGAAGACGCGTGAAACACGTCATGAATAACAGAAAATTGAGCTGGTAATAAGAGGCGATAAGCCAAGAAACCAATACGTTCAGTGATAGGAAATGGCCCAATATATCGAGGCACTAACTTTCCCGACCGACTGAAACGCATAACACCTTTCATAGGTGAGACACGAATAATTTGGAACAACAGCGTAGTACAATAACCATACGCCAGATGAATCAAAGCTTCATTAATTCGGAACGCCGACGTAGTACAAAAACGGTACGTCCAATGAACCGATCAACATAAAAGAACATCAGACGTAAGTCCATAAAAGGAATGAGACGAAGCTCAATAAAACGAAGTACATCGAAACGTCTGATGAACTTGGTAAAAAGATGATTCCATTCGGACATCATCAAAGAAACAACCACTTGTTGCCTATGACAAGTGCATCGGTAACAAGATTTCCCCCTCCGGGAGTGTAAAGAATATCAATATCATAAGATATAAGGAACTCGAGTCAACGTGGTTGACGTAAATTAAGTTCCTTATGAGAAAATAAATATTCCCAAGATTCATGATCAGGGTAAAGAATAAATTTCTCACCCAAAAATGATCATGCCAAATTTTTAAGAGTGAAATCAATAGCCAAGAACACTAGATCATGTGTGGCATATCTAGTCTCAATAGGCATTTATGATTTAGAAACACAAGAGACAGCACGTTCTCTTTTGCGAGAGAATGGCATGCAAACCAACACGATTAGCAGTGGTACAAACGATAAAGTCTTGGTTCCCCTCGGGAATCGCAAGAATAGAAGTATCGGAAAAGAGTTGTTTTAAATAATATTATTTCTCGAAAAGCTAAAACTTTCGAAATTTACAATTTACTTTATGTAATTATCTTTTCAGACAAATTTACATTTTAAAATTCATTTTACTGTGTCTGATTGTCTCATCAAAGTGTCTAAGAGATTCCTATCGATAACGTTGATCAAGCGCATCGACCAGAATTCTTAAAGCACTCAATGGGCAATACAATCAAAAAATCATCTTTTAATTTCATAACAAAAGTTCACAAATTTTCAACAAAATCTAATTATCAAATAGATAAGCAGAAAACATCAAAACTGAATAAATGCAGTTATCAGCAATATTCATTTTTCAATTAGATAATTAGAATACAGAAATCACGAAACAACAATATCTAATTATCGATACGATAATTAGGAGACAGCAAAATCTAATTATCAACAAAGATAATTAGAAAACAAAAATCGCAAATATCTAACTATCAAAAACGATAATCAGGAATTACCACAACGGTAATCAAATTTCAAATCAGCAAATATTCAATTATCAAAACGATAATCAAATCTTAGATCACAAATATTTAATTATCACAAACGATAATTAAATCTCAAATATCTAATTATCACAAGCGATAATCAGAAATAATAAATATCTGATTATCAAAAACGATAATCAGAAATCACAAATCAACGAATATTTAATTATCACAATTGATAATTAAATCTTAAATTGCAAATATTTAATTATCACAAACGATAATCAAAAATTACCAACATCCGATTATCAAAACGATAATCAGAAATCACAAAATTTTCAATTAACGAGTCCAGAATTAACCGAAATAGCAAACGCACATGACCCATAACCACGAGTTTTACTAAATCGTTTAGTTCACTTCATCGTTTTCTTGAAAGTGCATAATTGTGTATTTTAAAAAAAAATAACATTTCACATTCTCAAACGGACAAGTCCAGAATTAAGCGAATCAGTAAAAGAAAGGGGTCATAGTCCTCGATTTTTCTAAAACGTTTAAATCGCTTCCTCATTCTTTTGAAAGCGTAAACTGTAAAAATTTTGAAATCAATTTTAATTTTTATTTTGAAACAATTTCCAAGAATAACAAATTTTTTAAAATACGTGATTAAAATAGCAACGTCAGTAGCAACTTCGACATACGTCAAAATTTCATCGAAATAATTGGCATCAAAATATAATACCAATGAATTTTCATTCATTAAAAATGTCACAAGAATCTTCTCAAAGATAGGAAGGTGTATCATACCATAAACTTGTATTCATAACAAGTCAATAACACACAAATTCACCAATGCAAAAAAATTGATAAAACTTATCAATAGAAATCACGAAAATTGGTGAAGCACAAATTCTAGAAATCATCACAAGAAATCCAGAAAACACAAATTCTAGAAATCTACACAAGAAATCCAGATATCACAAAATGAGAGTATGAAAACTCAAATGGGAGTACGGAAACTCGAATGGGAGTAGGAAACTCGAATGGGAGTATGGAAACTCAAATGTGAGTATGAAACCTCAAATGGGAGTATGAAAACTCACCTACACGTGAGCATGAAAAATCACCAACACGTGTAACGCAAAGCGAGAACGGAAGCATGGAAACTCACCTACACATGAGCATGAAAACTCATCAACACGTGTAACGCAAATCGAGACGCTATCTCATGGTGGCTAACCGAAAAGCAAAAAGGTATGTGTGAATGGAATCACACTAGTGGTGTCTAGCCTATCCAGAAAGCAAAAGGATATGTGTGAATGGAATCACAAAAATGGTGTCTAGGCTAACCAAAAAGCATAAAGGTATGTGTGAATGGAATCACACAAGTGGTGTCTAGCCCAACCAGAAAGCAAAAAGATATGTGTGAATGGAATCACACAAATGGTGTCTAGGCTAACCAAAAAGCATAAAGGTATGTGTGAATGAAATCACACAAGTGGTGTCTAGCCTAACCAGAAAGCAAAGAAAGAGACATCACACAATCGCTAGTCTAAATCACAAAGATGATCGTCATAATCATCCTGAGATCAATCAATATCACAAGAATCTTCTCAATGGTCCAAAGGGGCATCATACCCGAAACTTGTACTCATAACAAGTCAATGACATAAATTCCAGAAATCAACACAAGAAATCCAGAAAATCAGGAAAAAGAAAGAGGCCTATCACATGACGGTCCGAAGACCATGGGGAGCTAACCCATATGGATGAGTCTGAATCACCCGAATGAGGTCAAGGCTAACCAAAAGCAAAAAGGTATGTGTGAATGAAATCACACAAGTGGTGTCTAGCCTAATCTCGTAAACAAAAAGGTATGTGTGAATGAAATCACACAAATGGTGTCTAGGCTAACCAAAAAGCAAAAAGGTATGCGTGAGTGAAATCACACAAGTGGTGTCTAGCCTAACCTTGCAATGAAAGAGACATCGCACAATTGCTAGTCCAATTCATAAAGTGATCGTCAAGATCAACGAGAAGTGTCAATTTCACTAAGCTAGTAAATATAAAAGTTTAGCTTCATGTCCCATAACCACTTGCTTAACTTAAATATTTACGAACAAACTTTAAATCTTCACTAGAAAATTGTCACAAGAGATTCAATCGAATAAGTCCAAGAATTAACCGGCGAAGTAAACGCAAGCGTTATATACCACTCGTTTTACTAAGTCGTTTAATTAGATTCCTCATACGAGTGAGGTAAAGGTTAGTATATACTAATAGATTGGAAAACGGTTTAGGAAAAGAGTTTTGTAGTAAAATAGTTTTGAAATCGTTTGGAGAAAAGGGTTTTGATATTTACTACTAGTATAGAAAACCTTTATATTTTTAAAGTGACAAATCACAAAAATCATTGTAGGAACAATCAATCACAAGAATTCACATGCAAATATGTGAATAGAATCCAAAGAAATCGATACTGT
This sequence comes from Allium cepa, assembly GCA_030765085.1. Taxonomy (NCBI): domain Eukaryota; kingdom Viridiplantae; phylum Streptophyta; class Magnoliopsida; order Asparagales; family Amaryllidaceae; genus Allium; species Allium cepa. The sequence goes on from CM060942.1 coordinate 457,138,641, forward strand.
ATCCATCAAAAGGTATGTTCACAAAAATTCCGAAGAAAATGTTATCAAAGTTGCTAATAAATGATAGCAACAAATCGGGGAATTTACAAGAATCAATTAAACTTGGAAACCAAATCATTTCACTAAAATTCACATACGAAGACGTGAATAAAATCCAAAGAATTCGATTCTAAATCCATCAAAGTAGGAATATCCAAAAATTCCAGAAATAGAAGTTATCAAAGTCGACAAAGAAGATAACAACTAATCGGAAAAGAAGAATCGATTAACAATTGGAAAAACAAAGCAGAACGAGCATAAATGCATAAATGACTTCAACAAAAATAAAAATCAAGTCAATGTCGAAGTCAACAATTAATGGCCATAGTCGAGTACAAAACGACTCAACATCATCATCAAAGAATTCAACTTAAGTTCGCAAAGCAAACGGAGGTCGAAGCCAAAATACTTTCACGAAATCAAAATCAAAGGCACATGAATAAGCATTAGGAATTCATACCTAACAATCAAAGATAATCATATGCAAGATGAGAGATAAAATATCGACAAATAGTTGTAACACATGTTCCATCTAAATTGTGTTTTATATTCGTCCTAAACACCAGGCTTTGATACCAAGCTGTGACGCCCCACCTTTATACCCACGCTAGCCAAGAACACTACGATGTAGTGCTGTCGACTAGCACGGAGAATAAGGCTGTTGAGGAGCGACCATCCGTGTAATTGCTTTGTGCGAGCACCGATATGCTAGATAGTAAAAACATGCATTTCATTTCAGGAGGAAATCCGACATGCCGATGCAAACTCAAAGCTACCACACATTGGCTATAATAGTCTAGGACAAAAATATAAAATAATAACACAGATAATATAAATGCGGAACACAGATGAAACAGAAAGTCTCATATATATATATATATATATATAATAACTGATGTCAGTTATAATACATTTACATGGTACATGTGATACAACTACAACAGTCGACTCAGGAAGTTACATATACAAGTGCATTAACGTATATAATATACATGAATACATATCTTCCAATACAATTACACTGACTACTAAAAATGACGATGACGACTCCAAAAGATATGAAAGGACGTCATAGCTCAAGCAGCATCCCAAAGCAGAATATCTACAACTGAAATAACTCGGGTCTGACCCGAGTATTACATTCAAAAGAAAATAATACTCGGGTCAGTCTAATTCAAACTCAGTTATTAATGCACAGACGCAATAATAATCAAATAATGAATAGATGACAGTCACAATAAATCTCGTCTATCCAATCACTAATAAAGATGCATTGGACAAAGGAAACAATCTAGTAATTGGAAACATCAATTAAAATGTCAACTCGAGTAGGGCTGCAGTATACGAACGCGTGTACTGCCTCGCCACTACAACATATGGAATACGAAATAGATCCATAAATCAAAAGCAAAAGAAATAACAATAAAACCAATACCGTGTGGTTGCAGTTCACGCTTGCATGCACTGCCTTGCCACAGTCAGTGATGATGTACACAAAAGATCAACGAACCAAAATCAATGAAGGTTCAAATATCAATTCAAAATGTCGATACTGTGTGGCTGCAGTGCACGCACGCGTACACTGCCTCGCCACGATAGCCTATAAGGAAATAGCAACAAGGCACAAAGGCCAATGCTAATTAATTCACAGTGCCAACAAATGCAATAAGAAAGTGACAGTAGTGAAAAGCTTCAACCCAGAAAGTTGAAGTGGTTGACTGTCTCAAGCAATAACAACCAAACAAGTTCGAACAAGGCTTAGAAATGCCAAAGTGGTCAAGAAAAGATGACAACAACTGCAGCCAAAAAAAAACCAGATACAACAATCAAACGAATGCAGCAGGGGGTAAGGCTGCACTATGTAAATGGTATGCAAACCAATTGCCACCAAGTAAATGCAAAATACGTACACAAATGAATGTACAAAAAAACTGCACATGGTAAATTGTGTCAGAGGTGCAACGAGAAGCTGCACAACTCAAATAAGAAAGTGCACAAGGCAGTGTACAACATGAAGACACAACCGAATGAATGTGAGGGCACCAATAATATGGCACCACAACACACAACACATATATATCAGTGAAACCTGAGGGGGCTGCATAGATAGAAAGGCCAGGCAATCACAATGCAAATGAATTTGACAAAGTATTACACAAGCCAAAGGCAACTGTAGTTCAGAGCAAAGTCGAAGCTGCAGCTAACACAAGCTATAGGAAGAAAGTGCATAAACATGTATGTAATGGTGGCCAGATGAAATGAGGACAAGGCAGCAATGCAAGGTAACAGTTCCCAACAAGTGACCAAATGCAAATGCAAACCAGGCCAGATACATAGATGATGGAGACATGGCGATGGAAGTGCAGTGGTGTGTCCAAATGGAAAGTGCAACAGCCTCAACAAAAAAATGGTTTTGAATAACCATAAATGAACACTGCAACTCAATCAGAGTAGAAGAGAATGAATGCCACGATGAAAAATGCAGTAACAACCGGTACAATGATAAGGACAGTGCAAATGTGTAGAACATCAACAACTACAGGGGCAAGATATTGCAATCAGTGGACAGGGTCAAGGCTACAAATCAAATCCATGTGTAAAATTGAAATAGACAATGACAATTGCTGGTTTACAAGTGCAAGATTCAAATTAGTTTGTCCCAATACCAGATTTCAGTGAATCAAAAAGAAACTGCAACAACAGGGAGTGGCAGTCATGCCAATGATAACTAATATCACAATCAAAGTCAAGTGATATCAAACTCAAGTTAAGTGCAAGAAGCTCGGACGAGTTTAAGTATATAACAGAGATAATAGTTTAATCTGTACGTGTATAGTGAAGATAACTTCACATCTAGTTGAATCAAAACCAAAACTACCGAGCATAAAAATGTTTCGACAAGTCAAGACTAAAATAGAACGACACAGTGGTAATACACGAGTGTTACCAGGAGTCAAGACCGAAGTCACAAATAAGAATCAATGTTCAGATCCCAAACACTTGACAAATCAAGTAAAACACATCATAGAGGTTTAACAATCAAAGCGACCGAAGTAAACAAAGAAAATCGAATTTGTGATGGTCAAGAGATATTAAACAGCCCAAAAATCAAAACCAAGTTAACCAAGTTATACTAAAATACGCGAATTTGATAAATTCAGAGAAATCATGAACAACGACATCAGAGAAATTATCAAAAACGAAACCGAGTCAAACACAAGCATGTTACTAAGCTGAATTAGATGTGAGTGAGGGACGATTCACTCACCTTCTTCGACGTGGCAGCCGTGAGCAACGATACTTGGCGGAGACGACGCCATGGCATCACGAAGACGGGCGAATGAATCGGCAGGAGCCTTAATTTGTGAAGACGGACGAACGAAAACGAGCCACCATTTTCTATTTTCCTTTTCGATTTTAGGTTTAGGGTTCGAATGAAAATGGTGAAGGGGGAGAACAGGTTTTTACCCATGTAAATTTTCACGGCCCAATAATAAAAGGTCCACTATTTAATTTTTTTTTTAGAGCCCATCAATCTCACTAAAAATTTGTAAAAGAATTTTAATTCAAATTTATAGACTTCAAATGGAAATTTGCAACAATATTTATCGTCTAAATGTCGATTATTAATTGATGCAAATACAGGGTTGTTACAGTTTAAAACTAAATTCATTTTAAAATTCAATAGTTTAAATTTACACTTTGTTTAAATCTTTCAAATTTAAAAACTTCTTTTATTTCAAAAACTGAACTATAAATTATGAATTAAACTTCACTTTAAAACTTACTCACGTTTTAAAACTTCATTTTTTTAAAATTCAAACTACTTACCAATATAAAGTAGTTTAATAATTTTAATTTTAAAACTTTATTATTTTTTATTTATTTAAAACTGAGATTTTAAAACTAAACTTGAATTCTAAATTTCAAACTTGGATTTAAAACTAGGTTTAAACTATTCTTTACATTTAAAAGCTTTAATTTTAAAAAATTTAAAAGAAATAAAGAGAAATTATACTTATAAATAAAAGCTTATGCATATAAAAATCATAAAAATTAAAAATCTATACCTTGGATTTTATAACTTTATATTGAAATTCAAATCAAATTCTAAAATCTAATACTTAAAAATCAGGTTATATATACAAATTAAATTTGAAATAACAAATGCAATTTTTATTCAAAACCTATTTGTAAAAACAATACATTATTTATATTGTTTATAGAAATGACTCATTATCAAATTAAAATAATTATAAAAGAAATTATTTCTTTATTAATAAATTACTTATTTTATTAAGCTATATTTTAAAAAGAAAACAAAACAAACCTTTTTGATAATTAATTTAAATTTAAAACTTAAGCCAAAATCATTTTACATATTTAAACATCTATCTTATCAAATTAAAATTATACACTTATTTATCATATAGTTTTGAAAAACATAAATTTAAATTAAATCAAAATCTCCAAATTATTAATATATATATTAGAATTTGAAAATAAGATTCGTTTATTAAATTTTAAACCAAGATTATTTATTTAATTACTTTGAAAAACTTTATATATTGAATAAAAAAAAATTCACAATTTACTAAAATATTTATAATTAGGAAATATGCTTTATTTATTAAATTTTAAACAAAGCTAATCTATTTACAATATAAACCATATATTTCTATTATAAATAGAAACCAATTTATTAGCTGAAAAAGATAAAATCTACTAATTAAATATTTATTAAAGGAAAATTATTAAATCAATCTGAATTATATTGACAAAATTATCAATATCAATTTAATTTTTAATACAGATTATTAAATTGATATTGTCAAAAATTCCGGGATATTACAATCCTTCCCCCTTAAAAGAATTTCGTCCCCGAAATTTAAAACAAAGGTAATTTAATAATCTCATTAAAGATTTAATTTTAAAACACAAGCATATATCAAATATATGCTAACAACCATAGCAACCAATCACCCAATCAAACAGATCTAACTATTCAAATAAAATTCTGGATAGAATTTCCTCGAGTTTCCCCAAGTGTAAATACCGGGATATCGCTCTATAGAATCCAAACAATTAATACTACTAAGTTACAGAGCTCCTATTCATCTAGATCTACAGAACTAAACAGGACATCAGACTACAAACGAGTCTGACTCAACAACCAAAACTCCCGAACTGCTGGTTCTAAAACCAGAGATAGACTAAACACGTACTCCCTTAGAGATACGTGAAACTCATCGAATCCTAGTTATCCAAACTAGAAATTCAATCCTATAGATCAAACACTTACTCTCGCAAGAACACAGAAAAGATCCAAAACACCATATAGCTAGCTTCTCAGACTTACCCAAACTTATAGCTCCCTTTGATCGGAGAAAACTTATCCAAAAACAAATCTTTGTCTCTGAAATCCAAATTCCTTCGCTCTTATCCACAAAAGTCTCCGGACGATCCTGGGCTGTCTACACCCTTACTGATCAGCTCAACCTTCGCTGATGCCTCTAGAAACAGACAAAACCAATCAACTCAACAAAATGATCTCCTCAAGATAAATCCAAAGTCAAGAATTCAAACTCTATTCCTCAATTATCAGAAGACTACACTCACTTCTCCTGCCCGGAAAAGAAAAGTAGATGCACTTCCAAACTGCTTTCGCTGCACAACTCTAATCCAAAGTAGATAAAATTGCTGATGAAGAACACGAGCACAAACTAGACAACACATCCCAGAAATATGGCTCAACAGATCCATAAAGAAAACTCAGAAGTTTCTCCAAAACCCTGAGATGCTACACCAACTCAATCTCTATGAACCATCCTTCTACTAAGATGAACCACCGATAGCACTCCTGGAATCCGAGACGATAAGAAAACTCAATCTCCAGTTGCAGACAAACCTCTGACTTCTCTGAAGACATCCAGAAAAACTTTGATAACCCAAGAGAACACCAACTATCGCAAGTCACTTTTGCGATCATCCCAGACTAATTCCAAGAAAAACTATTCTCTCTTTACCAATCAGAACAGCTTACGCTTATCTAGCCAACCCATCGAAGAAACGGGTCTACTCTGTTGCTTCCAAACTCTACTTCCAGAAAAACTGCTAAGCCAGGAAACTTCCTGCCAACACAGAACACTCCGTACTGCACTGCTGCAACAGATGCTAAAGATATCCTAATCCAAAACTCTTCGAGAAACTCGGCCCTCAAACCAAACAGAATCACTATGCTGAACACAACCACATCACTGATGCAGACCTGCTTCCTTAAACTTGTTCCAAAGAAAACTTCTTCGGAAACATCCATAGTAACTGCATCTCATCACGCAGCTACTACTTCCTGAGGTATCAAGATACCATCACTCGCTTCTGCCTAATCGACGGATCCAAACTCTACTCATCCAACTTCACTTCAAAAATAGACTCCGAACCTTAACAGGTTTCCTTCAGAGATCAATGAAATCCGTATACTACTGCAAAATTCACTCGAGACGGTATTAGGTCTATAGTCTCGACAAATACACTTCCAACCTCAAACATTCAAACTCTAACCAATGATAGTCGTGTTATACACACCAATACCCCATATACCTTTATAACTTATATTGGAAAATCCAAACAGGTAACCCAACAGATAGGTAGAATAAATAAATATATATAAATATATTAAAAATTACAAATACGCTCTCTCATGATAGACACTACTCTAGATCCTAGGTATTCACTAACCTAACGCTCTAATACCAAATGTGACGACCCAACTTTCTCGCCACATAAAATCGCATCATCTTGAAGAAAGAAAGGGATAAAAAAGAGAAAAGGAAGAGAAGAAAGAAGAAACAACACAGAATCTTAACAGCGGAAAGAATAAATTATATTAATAACATAAATATTACATAGTTTACAACCATTATCAGAGTTACACAGATTTCACATCACATACTAGACAGTTATAAACACCTGTGTAGTTATACAACTCAATACAATACAAGAAAAACTACTCAGAGAAACCAACACAGCGGAACACTATATATAACTATAACGTAGAAGCCACCTGCTCCATTTCTCCTCCAGAATTCGCCAAAGCTAACCTGCATCCCTTGGCTACTCGTAAATATTTGAGTACACAAGAGTTTAAGAAAACCGAAGATAAACTCCGGGTCAGACAAGGGTCTGGTGTGAGTAACAGGTTAAGGTTTCTTAACTTCAAAAACCTTTTGAAAAGAAAAGTATCACGTAACAAAAACATGGAAAAGTATTTAACTTACGCTAACCAAAACATTTGATAGAAAATCCAGTGATATTATAATAGTGCCTAGGGTTTCCAAGTAAAATAAAGAAATAGCTGGAATGCTTACATCTCACGTTCCAACGTAGTTGGGCATAACTAATACGTACGACAAGTATTAGATTTTGGATTCCATACAATGGTAGGGCTACCGGGGTACCGCCCGTAATAGTACGTGGCCTAGATCAACGTACCGAAGATCACTCCCAATCCCCTGCAACACAAGGCCGGAACCATCCGTTACTGGACAGTCCCAAACAAGACAACCCCAGCAGTTGGAGCCCAACAGATGCCCACACAGCCGAAATAAACGGGACCTCTAGACAGGGGAAAATCTCGTCCTACTTGGGCATGACCCACTTAGCCTTGCTGCACCTCCCCTATATTAGCCATTCCCGGTTGATGAGGCTTGAGGCTATGATTACCTTTATATAACACATCACTTAGAATGCTCATCGTCCACCTGACGATGTTCTGAAAGCATTCAATCCGTACAAGTTCATTCCGGGTTCGAATGAAACCGAAGGCATTATCTCGTTACACTCATTTTGGAATCACCCTCAGAGTTAATTCGACGATAACCCTTGCACTCTGAATCTTCATCTTCACTTGAGATTCATGACCTATCATTAATTTGATCGTTGTGGTTTTCGGATATCCAAACATGGAAACCCGATCCCTGTCTCTTCGAAATCCAAAACGTGTCTTTTAAGGCCAAGTCGTTTTAAAGTTTAAAACAATTCAATTATGTATATACACACAGGTAGATAACTCACAAATCACAATAGATAATCAACATTATCATTATAAACAGATAATCCATACTATCATTATAAACAGATAATCCATATTATCATCCAAATAGATAATCCATATTATCATCACAATGCAACCAAAGCATTCATACCACACATCATTACTTATCTCATTTCTGAGACAACAAAGCATTCAAGCAAATCAATATCATCTATTCATACGTAAGCAAAGATTAACTTAATCACAACATCTATAATTAGTTTAAAGTGAATTAAATTAATTATCTCCATCTCTAATTAATTTAAAGTGAATTAAATTAATTACTTCATCTTTAATTAATTTAAAATAAATTAAATAAATTACTTCATCTTTATAAATCTTGCTTATCTAACCATTAATTAATTACAAGTCAATTAATTAATCATTCAAACTAATCACCTTAATTAATCACCTTTGATTAATTATCCTTAATTACATTCAAGTAATTGTTCTTCAATAAATTTCATCAAATTAATTATTCTTAACCCCTTGCAGTAATTAACCCTTAATTACTTCATAAATTAATTAACTAACTATAAACAATTACATTCATCCTTAATTAATTACATTAATTAATTACCTTTAATTACTTATCATTAATTAATTTATCTTAATTAGTCAACTTTAATTACATCATTAATTATATTAACTAATGATCCTTAATTACATTTTAATTAATACTTTATTTAAATTAATTTACTTAAGTAATTAACCACAATTATTAATCATTCCAGATTAATCACATTCAGTAATTAACTAATCTTAATTAATTCATTAAATAAATTAATTATTCCAAATTAATTATCCTTAATTAATCCCTTGATTAATTACAAAGTAATTTGATCCAAATTACTTTCATTCTTAAAACATCTTTAATTAATTACATCCTATAATTACCAATTAATTACTTCACTAAGTAATTGCAATCCATTAATTATATTAAGTAATCATCAATCAATCATTCAGTGTTTAAAATTAATTAAACTTAATTAATCAATTTAAACTAATCACATTAACTTCAATTAATTACATTAAGTAATTAATTCATTCATTACTTGCCTTGAGTGATTACACTTAAACAATTCACAAATGATTATCATTAAATTATTATAATTAATCACATTAATTAATTATTAAATAATCCTAGTTAATGACCTTCATTAACCAATTTTTAATTACTTTCATTAATTAATTAACCTAGATTAACCATTATTAATTACAAATTAATTTATCTTTAATTATCCATTAATTAATCTCTAATTCTGTAATTAATTAAGTGTTAACTATAACTTAATTAATCCTTAATTGTTTGATTAATTAACCTTGATTATAACTTAATTGCTTAATTAATAAATCTTTAATCATTAATTAATAATCTAATTAATGATCCTTAATTACAAATAGATTAACCCTTAATCAATTATTTATTATTCCCTAATGAATTAATTAATTAAATTAACTAATTATTCCTTAATTACCTCATTAATTTCAAATCATTAAATCTTAATTAAATTTTAAGATAAAAACATTTCTTAATTATGATTAAATTGTTATTAACAAATTTATTTGAAATCAATTTACTTTTGAACTTACCTTTAAATTTCATTTTAAATATGAGATTTAAAATGAATATAATTTAGCTTAAATAAAGTTATAAACAATTTAAAAATCATTTTAAATTACATGGTAAACAAATGCTTGTCTTATAAAAGAAATTCATAAGAGTTTAAAACTAAATTCATTTTAAAATTCGATAATTTAAATTTACACTTTGTTTAAATCTTTCAAATTTAAAAACTTCTTTTATTTCAGAAACTCAACTACAAATTTAAATCTTTGATTTCTTGAATTAAACTTCACTTTAAAACTCACTCACATTTTAAAACTTCATTTTTAAAAAATTCAAACTACTTACCATTATAAAGTAGTTTACAATTTTAAGTTTAAAACTTTATTATCTTTTTATTTATTTAAAACTGAGATTTTAAAACTAAACTTGAATTCTAAATTCCAAACTTGGATTTAAAACTAGGTTTAAACTTTTCTTTACATTTAAAAGCTTCATTTTTAAAGATTTTAGAACAACACTACAGGTTTCTGTGAAAAACCGTTAACATCTTTAAACCCGAGGCCAACCCCAAAATGCTTCGAATTCAAAGCCAACCTCCCCGAGCAATCTACCCAATAACTTCGAGTCAAACCGAGATTTACTCGAGTACAAAACTATAGTCAACCCAACATCACTAGTACAGTCTCTTCACCGTTCATATGCACAGTGGCTCCAGCCACCACTGATCATCAGTGATGATGCTACACACTAGAAAATGACTCAGTAACCCACCACGATCATCAATTCGTGCTTCAACTCTCGAATTCGAGTTCGAGAACCTTAAACCCAAACCTGGAAATGCAAAAGCATCACCATCTCAAAACCTGTCAACGCTACGTTCTCGCCACTCCGACCATCTGAAGGTCTGGAACTCCGGCCATGACTTCAACCACGACCCAACTGCCATTCCTTAAAATCTCATAACACTCGATCAACCACATGTGTCGTGGTGATCGATTCATCAATCCCATCAAAAACTAGGGTTCGAGGAAGAATCTCTCTGCTATAACTTCCCTGATGAAATCCATCACCATTACCCATTTTTCTTAGCATCTACTAACACTCCTCTACCGTCTAGGAGAATCCTGTCCCCTCCAGTTACAAAGATCGCCAGAAAACACCAATATTCCGATTCCATTTCATCTCTTAACTGTGCCTTCAACCAAAACCTAAAAACTATAATTCTTGATTTAAAAATCATGATTTAGTTGATGTTTTTAAATTATAATACTGAATTAATAAATTACACGGTTTGAATTTTGGTTTATAACAACATGCACTAATATTTTAAGACTTCCAGAGGCCATCAAGTTTTAATTTAACTTAATTAAAATTTTAAACCATAGTTTAAGTTAAATCAAACAACATTTTTTTAATAATCAGATCCTAACAACAACTAAATTAAATGGTCAGGGATTTAAATTAAAAAATGAGACTGGGAACAAGCAGAGCACATATCTCATATACACAGCATGCATACACATAAAAATTCACATTAGACATTTACTTATAAGCACATGCAGCACTTATTCATCTCAGCATATAAGCATGCAACCAATTTTTAAACTTTAGATTTAAAAAGTTACTCACTGATTTTAAAAGAAGGCCGAGTTCCATTTGAAATGCTTTTGAAACTTTTAAAATTGCAGTTGCCTTTTTGATACTTTGAACTCCTTTAAACTTACATGCTCCTAAAAAAACTTGTGTGCTTGAAAATGAAGTTTGCTTTGAAAATGCAGGTGCATTGATTTGAAGATGCTGACTTGGTTTGAAGATGTGCAGATTTGCATGCAACATCAAATTTCTAGATTTTATAAAAATACAGATTTTCTTTTTGTTTGAAATGTATAGGCTACTGATATGTGCAGGGATTTGCATTGCTTTGAAAATGCAAGTTTGGTTTGAAAATGTGCAGATTTGTTTTTCTTGAAGTGATGGGAATTACTGATTTTATTTGAGTATAATTCAGGATTTTTGGTTTTGTTTGAAGAGCTATTTATAGGGAAGTGGTTTCAGATTTGATAAATGAGGAGTTTTGATTTGCATGAAAACAGGTTTTAGATTTTTGGTCTTGAAGATTTGTTTACAGGTAAATGATTTTTCAGGGATTTGAAGAGTATTACAGATTTACTTAATCATAGATTTTGAATCTGGAAATGATTTTCATATTTTCAGATTTATTTTGAGTTCATGCCTTAAATTTCTTAACTTTGATTAGAAAATGTGAAAAAGGCAATAAGAATGAAAAATGTATATTTATATAGGAAAATTTTCTGATTTTATAAAATAAAAGAAAAACAAATTTAAAAGAGGCCACTTGTAAATCATTTCAACATTTGTCAATTTGGAATGGATATCTTTTAACATTTGTTATATGAGGCTTAGGAAAACAACACTTGTCTTTATAAAGTAATTTGTATTTTAATTTAAATGTTAATATAATTATATATGTTATGCCTAATTAATTTGTTAATTAGTATTTAATATGTATAGAAATTTTTTTTAAAGAGATAAAGACAAATTATACTTGTAAATAAAAGCTTATGCATACAAAAATCAAAACACCGTTGGATTTTAAAACTTTATATTCAAATTCAAATCAAATTCTAAAATCTAATATTTAAAATCAAGTTATATATATAAATTAAATTTGAAATAATAAATGCTATTTTTATTCAAAACCTATTTGTAAAAACAATACATTATTAATATTGTTTTTAGAAATGACTCATTATCAAATTAAAATAATTATAAAAGAAATTATATCTTTATTAATAAATTACTTATTTTATTAAGCTATATTTTAAAAAGAAAACAAGACAAACCTTTATGTTAATTAATTTAAATTTAAAACTTAATCCAAAATCATTTTAAATATTTAAAAATCTATCATAGCAAATTAAAATCATATACTTATTTATTAAATAGTTTTGAAAAAACTTAAATTTAAATTAAATCAAAATTTCGAAATTATTAATATATATATATATATTAGAATTTGAAAACAAGATTCATTTATTAAATTTTAAAACAAGATTATTTATTTAATAACTTTGAAAAACTTTATATATTAAATAAAAGCAAATTCTTAATTTACTAAGATATTTAGAATTAGAAAATATGCTTTATTTATTAAATTTAAAACAAAGCTAATCTATTTACAATATAAACCATATATTTATATTATAAATTTTTTAGCTGAAAAAGATAAAATCGACCAATTAAATATTTAATAAAGGAAAATTATTAAATTAATCTGAATTATATTAACAAAATTATCAATATCAATTTAATTTTTAATACAGATTATTAAATTGATATTGTAAAAAATTCCGAGATATTACAAAGAGATTCAAGACTAGTTCGAGACTATAGAATCATAGATCGATTTCTTTGAAGTGCAAAGGCTACTTGCTACTAATCCTAAAGATGATTCCAGAATGGATGTAGTAGAAGTAGTGTCTTTGTTTTCTTCATATCCTGAACAACTTGTATGGACAAACACTACCATTAAATTATCGCTTGGAGGAGAGTGTTATCATTCCAAGTAGGAACTGTTATAGAGGGAAAGGTAATCGTAACCTCACAAGACGGTAACGATTAAAACATGGGATATACTGTCACGACCCAAAATCCAATGTTCGAAAATTGACATCAAATACCTCACTTGTATTCGACTGTCGAAGATTCAAACGTCAAACTCCAGTCGGTTGGAGCTTATAACAACATTAGATGAATATAAAATAGTGGAAACAAAATGAATATCATGCCTTACATCACAGATACAACATCATCATAATATCCATTACAACAACAGAGTATCTTTATACATATATCACAACTTCAAATGGACATCATAATAGAACAACAAGTGATCATATGCCAAAAAGTCTTCAAAGAAGTGATGTGATAGCGAACTTCCAAAACTAAGCACCTTGAGATCCAAAAGCTTTCAAAATATCTCTAAGACAAAAGCCTCCAAAAACCGATAGCCTCTAACTCCAAAAGACTCCAAAATAACTGCTAGCACCAAAACACGGAAAACTTGCTACTAGGCTGCCCGTATGGAAATTATGGGCACGCAGAGTTTAGAAAGGAACAATAAACTCCGGGTCAGTCATGGGACTGGTATGAGTAAACAGAACAGTTGCTTTTAAATAAAAAATATGTATAAAAGAAAATCCGGTATGCTTTTGGAAAATGAAACTACCATAAGACCTCCTGCCACACATACAATGCAATCGCAGAATTGGAGGAGTTTTCTTCTTATGATAGCCAAATATGCGTGATACGGAAAAATTCTTTGATATTATTACTAGTGCATAGGGTAGAAAACCATTTCGAAAGTATAATATTAATCTTAGCCAGCATAGACATTCCGTACTATGCCTTCTATAGCTGCCATCTAAACAGTGGTGACCACCATAAGTAAATGGCAGTATAACTAAAACCGTACTGGGTTCGTATTGGGAATTGGATTTCCAACAAATGTTCAGGCTAAGGAACTATCTACTACCACATGGGTACGCCTCTGGAGGGACGTCCCGAGAACTTAACCAATTCTCTGCTAACACGAGGTCGGGTTACCTCCGTAACTAGGTAACTACTACACGACTATGCCATTCCCCGGTCGTTTGCGACCTTTATCCGAGGGCCCTCTACCACGCAGCAACAACCACACAGTAAATGAGATTGCAGCAACCACATAGGTAAAGTATCTGGGCTCCATACCATGGTACCACCCTTTTCCAGAAGGAAATGACATACCCTAAAGGGTGCGACCGTCATAACCTTGCCGCACCTTTCCTGTTTCGACCATTTTCGAGGTGTGAGGTCCGATGAAGTCTCGTCCACAAAGCTACGCTTTACACGAAAGCCATGCTTTGATCACAAATGATCAACAAATGATCATCAACACACGGCAGCACTTAGCATGCCACACTACCAAATTGGGAGTATATCGCTAATAACCTTCAACTACATAACCTCTGCGCTCGTACGTCTCAGAGAAGGGTTGTAAGCTAAGAGAATAAATTCTCTGCCACCAACAGATATGTATTTGAAAGAAATCTGCTTTATATCTCAAAGTGTAGTGTCAGACATACAACCATACAAGTCTGTTCCGGGTTCGAACAGAACCGAAGGCACTTCATCCAATAAAGAAAGAAGCCCTTGCAAATCCGGGTATTCACAATCCCGATCGGACTCCCCGTCACATGTGGGGATCTCTATTTCGGAGCAACTCAGTGCAAAGACATTCGGTAGGTTATCCTATCGTTTTCGAAGACACCCGATCTTCACCACCGTCTTCCAATGCTATTAATTTAGTCCTGTCACTATTTGGAATGGGTTATATGACACAAAGTCCCTCTCCCGGCTAATCTGAATAGTGAGTGCTTAATTTTAAACACGTGGGCGATCGATTACAAGGATTCACATTCAGGTTTGATGTGGGTTTCGGATAACTAACTGAAATCCGACTCCCTATCGCATCAAAGTTTAAATGTCGTTTTACAGACAAAAAGGGTTTTCACAGAAACAAATCACGAATCACAGTTCAGCACAAAGCAATTCACATCACACGGTATCACAACAGAAATATCAATCCAATACACAACATTTGATGATAGTCAATCATCTTCAATTATGGTGAATGTGATTTAAGTGAATTAACCACATACTTCTTTTTATTAATTATTTTAAATCAATGATTAATTATTCTTAACTATGAATTAATTAAATCTTAATTAACTTTATTAGTTAATTATTCCTTAATTAATTATCTTAATTAAATAAATTCTTAATTATTTAAATTTTAATTACTTTTATAAATTAATTATTCTTTAATTAATTAATTATCAATTACAAAGTAATTTATCATTAATTGTTTAGTCATTATTTGATAAAAAAAATTAAGTTAACACTTTGAATACTTGATTAACTTCTTAATTATTTACTCAAGTTAAATTTAAAACAACTTTATTAAAAAATATATAAATTTGAAATATCTTTGAACTTCATTAATTTTAAATAATCATTTCAATACCATATACTTCACCTCCCATTAACAAACTATCATTATTTTTAAAACATGGATTCAGATAATTGTTTAAACTTATGCTTTCAAAAGTTTCATAACTGAAATTTGCTATTTTCAACGTCCAACCCAAGGCCGTCTCGAGTCGTCCCCGAGCGAAATTGCTCATTACTTCGAGTTTTACCAAGATTTACCCGTGACAAAAATTTCCCACTAAAATTTGTTTATGATTTTAAAACTCCTTGGCATATACGTAAATTCCTTTGAGAAATAACTCGAGCCAACATTCGAATTTTACTACTACCGCTTCGAGTCTGAGGCTTCTTCTCTACCATTGCCTCCCAACACCAATTTCGTTGTTGTGCACATGCACAAACCCTTTGGCTGGCTACGATCGATGCCCCTACCATCGACGTGACGACGATGCTCTCCACGCACCTCCCTAACGCCCAGAAAACCAATTAATCGAAGAAATAGAATTTGAACATGAACCCAACTAGAAAGAAAATACTGATAACCTAAGAACGCCACGTCTTCCCTCCACCGACCATTAGAGATCGCGACATTTTACCTGAAGCATCACCGATGACTAACGCTTCTATTGACGCATATGCGATCAATCCCGGTCCTCTGACGAACTCGTGGCATAGAAATTTTGACGACCTCTTTCAAGCATGGGTTTTACCCTACTTTGCTGCCGTACGATCGCCACGGCGAATAGAAAAATCTTCGTGCATTTTTCTGACGAACTACAAGCTTCCAACAAGACTCGACCACGATCTCGAGGCCCACAAACGTTTAGTTCATCAGAATTTGACAAAATTTCACTTTTCTGATCAACCACAATTTCTTAGTAAGAACTTTATGAAAAATTAGACTTTACTTTCTGAAATCATTATTTTCAAGGGTGATTCAGATAACATTACTGAAACCAAAATCTATGGTGTTCGAATACCTGCATAATTTAAATTGTGGCTGTGTTTTCACATTTACGAGAAAAGAAACTATATTTCTTTACTTTGATTTATTACTAACACATAATGCATGTTTAAACAACACTTTAATTTTTTTATATTTTAATTTCTGAAGAGAACGGAGAGTGAGATTTTGAATTTAGCATGGGTTTACTCTGTAAACCAGAGGCTAAGAAGAACAGGGATGAAATCCTGAATATAAACATTTCTAGGCAAAAATACACAAGCACACAATTTGTTCACGTGCAAGGGTTATTCAACATCAATGCAGGCATACACAGAACAACAAATAATTGGGTTAAACAGAAGTTCACTCACCTGACACGGTTTGAATAAAAAGCTCCTGACTGTTTAAAATAAGGACGGAAACCAGGATTTTCTATTTTAGTCTTGAAGTTCAAATCTTCAACTTGTAAATATAAATCTTTGGTTATCCTTTGTTGTATTTGTTTTCTTAATTCATCAATAACAAACATACTTAAAGTTTGAATTTCTTATGCAACAGAGAACAGGGTCTGCACCTTGAAAACCAGAAATTTATTTAGCCTTTAAACTTGATTTTTTTTCCTGCAACTGATTGATACAACTTGCTTAAATTCTTGCTTTATTACTGATTTACAAATTCAAATTCAAATTTTTTTGAAAGAAAAGTTCACTTGGCTTAATTTACTTCAAAGAATCCCTGTGCTGTTTCGGGCCAAAACTGAAGCTTTGTTTGTGCTAATCTGCAATTTGAATTTGTTTGTGTTAAAACTTGATTTTGAAATCACTAATTCATTAAACTATAAAGTTTAAAATTTACCTAAGAGATGGAATTTAAAACTACTACTTGATACCCAAGAAAATGTAGCAGCTTTTTGATTTTCTTATTTTTTTCTTCTTTGGGTGTTGAAGTTTGAAATACTCAAGAGCTTTTTACTTTTCTTTCGAAAATTTGAGAGACTAAATAATTGAAAATGGGAAGCTGAAAAGTTTTTATGATTTTAAATTTTATTATTTTTTCCAATCAACTATACTGAATTCCACTTGTTAAAACCCATCATGAGATCTCTACACTTGTTAATTTTACACCACCTCCGTATGCATGTTTAACACTCGTAATTTTTGTACAAAGACAAAAGATTTTTTTTAAGTAAATTTCATATTATATTCACTTTATAAATAATTATACCCCTTATTCATTTGTGTATATATGTACAATGTTAAAAGAAGAAATGTTTTAACCAATCTTTACATTATATAAATTACACCTTTATGATTTTAAATCCCAGTTATTTTTCTAAAACATTTATTTTAAATTTAAATTCAAATTCCAATTCAACTTGAATTAAAATCCATTTATATTCATTTATATACCCATACATATACTTGTACCATTTAAATTCAGTTTCAACATATACATTCAAGTCTACCCATATATGCCTTAAATATATATAATTTAAATTCAGATGATTTTTTAAACATTTATTATTTCAAATTTTTTTAAACTCAAATGAAATTGGAATTTTGTTCACATATAATTTATCACTCATTTAATTTGTTTTGAAGCTTTCCAATTTATTTTCAAATTAAATTCCAAAAGTTTTAAATATGTTACCAATTTAAAATGATAAATTTTTGGGATGTTACATACGCAGTAGAGCTATGTGGTTGCTACCATTAGGAGACTCATTCATCGATCTATTTTCAACACAATAGGTTTTGGTATGCGTGCACATAAGAAATGTTAGGCTAGGTGCAAAGGATTTGCGGCCTTGGTGCCCAAGGGATGATTAATCTATTATGCCATATTAAAGGCGTAGCCGACTCTATTTAGGCATGGATGCAAGATGGTCTTATTGATCTTGGTACATTTTTTCTAGAGGTGTACTATGACGGCCGGTATGGAGCAGTTCAGCGATTGATGGAAATTCAATCTTCAACACGTACCCTTATAGACTTAGTTGTATATCTATTATGTTGGAATGTAATTAATGTAACCGTTTCGGTTATGATTAATATTTATTTTAATACCCTGGATACTATTATAATATCATAGGTTTTCCTATAAAATGTTTTGGTTACTGTAAGGTAAAACCTGTCCGTGTTTATGCGCAACATGGTCTTACGAGATAACTTTATTTTCAAAGGTTTACAATATTAAAATCCATTTGGTTGTGCTTCTCATGCTGGTTATCGTAAAGTAAAATCCATTGTAAGGACATGTTCTTATAGTGTCCAGACAGATGATAATTAGTGCAATGATCCTCCTTTCTTACTCTAAAAGACGAGCCATTGATGGTAAAAGAAAAGGAAAGATAAGATAGAAGAGAAGAAACTAACAAAACAGAATCTCACAATGCAATGGAATAATAGATATTATCAACATAATAATATATTAAAAAGTTATTTCAATTTTTTTACATCAGAGTTGTTCTAATACAAATTGAAGCCCATGACAGTTATAACAGTATGTCCCAACCTAACGATGCATCACACATATAATACAATGGAAAACAAGGTAACAACTAGCTATCAATGAAGCCAGCTGCTCTAAGCTCCTCCAAGATGAATCTATGAAAAAACCTGAACTACTTGGTTGTCCATCCAAATTTGAGCACCTAAGAGTTTAGAAAAAGGGAAAATAAACTCCGGGTAAGGCATGGATCCGTTGTGAGTAAGGCATAATTCTTTAACTTTATAAAGCCTTTAAATCAAAGACATCTTATAAGACCACGTTGAACATAAACACAGATGGGTTTTTACCTTATGATAACCAAAACGTTTGTATATAAAATCCAGTTATATTATAATAATGTCTATTGCACACAAGTAAATAACTAACGTAGCCGAAATTGTTGCATTAATTAAATTCAAGCATAATAGGTATTGCAACCTACTTAAGCCTGCTGCATCGTCCATGCTTTAGTCATTCCCGGTTGATGAGGCTTGAGGCTACGTTTTAGCTTTTATAAACACTTCCTAAAAATGCTAACACCAACCTCCAAGCAGTAATGCAATTCCAGCATTCATCCATACAACTTGTCCAAGAGGTGGATAAACCAAAAGCACTACTTCTACTACATCCATTTTGGAATTAGCCTCATGATTAGTTGCAAATAGCCATTGCACTTCAAAGAGCTCCATCTTCAATTCTATCGTCTTCATAATGTCTTCACTTCGAAACGCTTGAGTTAGACCGAAGTGATTTTTGGATAACATATCTGATCCCAGTCACTTCGAATTAACATTCGATAATTTTCAGTATATTCAACCCCGATTCTTTTGGAATAACCGTTAGTTGATGAATTTCCTTATCAGTTGTCCTAGGGGAATGAAATGATATTTATACACATGGTACAACATAATCGAAGGTGACTATGCCATATATCTCATATATTTCTCCTAGATATTTCTAAAGGTATGTTTTGGATTCATATTTGATAGTTGGTTCTTTAACATCAAATAAACAAACAACAACCAATTCCATTTGAGATTTATTTATTCATAGCAGCCACTAAGCCTTGAAAAAAACCTTTACATAATAAATCTCTTTTCAAAAAGTTAGTCTAAAATATTCATATAGTTATCTCCCAGACTTAAGAATATACACAAAGAATTTGTGAATAACTTCTTACTTCCAAATCATGTTAAAAGGGATTAAACAAATATTGTTTAGATTGGAGGTAAGGACAACCCTAAACATTATTCCCTCGGTGTTAAGAATGGAACAGATGTTCCATACCACCAATTTTAAAAGGTCAGTTTAGAGAAACCAATGTCTCAAATTCGTTTTATATTTCTTTCGATAAATTCCCTTTAATCAAATCTATTTCAGCCTTGAAATCTCTTTTACTTGAAATCCAAATCCATTTCCAAATACTTTCCAACTTCCAAATTCAGATATGAAACCTTTTTATAAATATCCAAAATAATTGATCAAACTTCTTTATAAACCTTTCCTGTTTAAACAACATCTAAATTAACCTTATAATAAATTTGCTTCCTTCAATAAGAAAATACATTTTATAAATCTCCTTTATTTATGAAATCTTCTTTTATTAAAAACTCAAATCCATTAACCCAAAACATTTTATAAATTTCAAAATTCTTTTACAAAACTCTTTATAAAAACTTCTTTTATCAAAAACTATTCCCATTGGTTAAAAAAAAGTTTAATAAAAAAACCATTTGTCAAATCATTCTTTAAATATCTTGTTCAAATTAAAATAACTTTGAAAACATTACTAAAAAAAAGTGAAATATTTATCTTTACGAAATCAAATGGAGGCTTAGCAACCACAGTGGTGTTTTTATTTTGATTTTACTTAAGGGTAAGCGACATAGAATCCCTTTTACTTGAAAAAGAAAAAGCTAAAGCCAAAACGATTATTTAACTCAAAACGATTTTATAATAAATTAAAAACCTTTTTAAAAGAGAGTCAAATCCTTGTTAAATGGTAATTAAACTCTAATTAAATGTAACTAAACCTTATTAAAAGATAATTACTTTAATCAAAGATTAATTTAAACAAAACCCTTTTTTAAAGTAATAATTAATTGTTAATTATCTTAAATAAATAATAATTAATTAATCTTTAATGTATAATTAAATGATAAATAATGTGACGCCCCACCTCTATGCTCACAATAACAAAGAGTATTAAAAGAAATACTGTCTATTATTATGAAGAATAAGGCTGGATAGGAGCGGCCATCCGTAGTTAGGCCTTATACTAGTATTGGTTATCTCGATAGGAGTGGTATATATTTTTATTTTTCTTCTCACATTTATTTACTCCCATCGAAATACCCAATTCTAGTATAAAACGAACTACGATGGTTCATAATAGTTTAGGACAATAGATATAATAATAACACAGATAATATAATTGCGGAACACAGATTAAACAAAGTCTCATATATATAATAACTGATGTCAGTTACAATACATTTGACACTATACATATGATACAACTACAACTGTCGACTCTGGAAGTTACATATACAAGTACATTATCGTGAATAATATACATGAATATACAACATCCTATACAATGACGCGACAAATCCAAAAGATATGAAAAGTCTTCAAGCTTGAACAGCAACCCAAAGTAAAATATCAACAACCTGTAAATACTCGGTCTGACCCGAGTATTAAATTCAAAAGAAAATAATACACGGGTCAGTCTAATTCAAACTCAGTTATTAGTGCACAGAAGCAATAATAATTAAATATGAATAGATGACAGTCAAAGTAAATTCACCTATCCGATTCTTTAACAAGAAATCGGATAACGGTGAATATAACACATAATAGTGTTAAACAACAAATCAGCAGGTTTAAATCATCAACAGAGATAAGTGAAAAGAATATCAATGAAGATAATTTAGAAAACATCAGAATTGCATAAATGGCAATTAACAACAAAATCCAATTATTAAATAATAATTAGAGACTTAGAATCTAATTATCAGATAGATAATTAGATAACAACAAAATGATCAATTGAAACTAATCAATTTAAACAATTGAAATATCACTTAAAAACATAAATATTGATTGGCTGCAGTATACGCTAACGTGTACTGCCTCGCCAATACGGCATATGAAATATGCAAAAGATCAATGGATCAAAAGCAATTTAAATATCAATAAAAGCAATACCGTGTGGCTGCAGTTCACGTTTGCGTGCACTGCCTTGCCACTACAGTGATGATGTACCCAATGAATACCGTGTGGCTGCAGTTCACGCTTGCGTGCACTGCCTTGCCACTACAGTGATGATGTACCCAATGAAGATTCACAAACGAGCACAAGGTCAAACCCAAAGTGCCGGATTCAACTCAAGTGAATTTTTGAAAACAACAAAATGCAAAGGTCGAGTCACAGCAATCCTGATTCAACACAATGCAACAATGTAAAGAATAAACTCGGCCAGACTCGGAGACCATTACCCAAGAATTTATAGTGCAAACTAATACACTAACAAGTGACAGCAGTGAAACGACTTCAACTAAGTGAACCTGCAATATGTACACAGGGAATGTACATGACAATCTCACAGGGAAAATGAATCAGAGGTGCAACAAGTAACTGCACATGGTAGAAGTACACGTGGCGAGACAGCCGAATGAAGGTGAAGGCAAACAAAGATATGGCCAAAACCCATAGCATACTCGAGGCATCAACAAGTATAACTGTGATGTTCAGAAATAAGCAACAAAATGGTTCGAGTATATGCAGGTCTGACCACAAGACACTGACAGCATTTTTATGTAATAACAATCAAAGTGAACAATGCACAAAGGCTACAACTTCAAGTGGAAGAATACACAGTGATGTAAAACATCAAGACCAATTGCAAATGAATAATGCAGTGGTTCATAAACAACTATATGAAACAGGTCAAGGCAACAGGAAGTATAACAGACTCAATGAAGTAACACTGCCGATGCAAGCAGGCTCAAACAATACATGCACCCACTAACAAGATTAAAGGCAAGGCAATGCACAATGCAGCTGCAATATAGTTTCAATTGCAAAACACAAAGAAGCATGTGCATAGCAGCAGTTGCAATACACATGTGAACCAGATCCAACGACATAAGTGCGCAAGAGCAGTGGACAGCACAATTTTATGTTCAAATTCAATGAAACTGGTCTTCAACAAGATCAAATGCAAACAGAACTAAGATAGTGCAGAATGCAAGCGAGACCAAACAAACAAGTCCACAATCAAGTGAAGCAAAAGAGCAACCTCGACATCAAAGAAGTAAACCCAAATACATGAAGCAGTACCACATCATGCACTAGTGAATCATGTGCAGCAGACACACATGCTCAGGGTTAAAAACAACAAAGCACAAAGGCTCAAGTGCAGTCTAAACCTGACAGCATGGAGCAATTTAAATAAATCAGAAGTGAAACACTACAGACAAACAAACTCAAGTGATAAAAGAACAATGCTCGATGCACAAGAGTTCCAGATGGTACTAGGAGTGATGACCTTGTACGGTGAGCTACAAAGTGGCACAACTGAAGTGCATAAGTATTCTAGATCTAACAACACAAGTGTGACAGATATAAGGTGATGCACGAGTAGGAACATGAATGCAAACATATACACTGCGGTGAAGCATGTACATGTGTGGATAGCAACTACAACTATTCATGAACACAACCAGAGATCAAATGCAGGTGAACACAAGGATTGAACTAAAATCCAATGTACACAGAAACATCAAATGGTGAAGTACTAGACTTCAAGTGAAGCAGTGGACAGGGAAAACAAATGCAAAGCAGTATCAATACGACAGTGGTGAACCACTGACTCTAGTAAACTGCGTGTGAAACAAGTTACTGAAAACCCAAATCAAAGTCCAAAGTTCAACAGCAGTTTTACAAGTGACCAAGGTCAATATCATTGCATAAGAAGTATACATCTCTGGTGATGCAGCAGTAGAATGGAAATAGTACAGCATACAAGCAGTAATGCTCAAGGATGAACATAAGTGATAAAAACCTTGGCAAGTTCAAAATACAGATCAATAAAGTCGAAGCCGACCAAAATTCGCGCATCAAAATAGGTCAAAGCCAAAGCAAAACAACATCGAAGTTATCAAGAACAAAAACAAACGGTTTAAAGTCAGAATCGATCAAAACATTAGAGTTGAACAAGTCATAAATCACTACCAAGCCAAAAATCATCAATACGTACGTGAATGACTGAAGCACAGTACAGAGAACGAATTAGATGTGAGAAATAAAAATTTCTCACCTTTGCAAACGAAAAGCATGACTCCTCAGTTCGAACTTTCTCGAGTTGAAGCCATGGCCCTTAAGAGACGAACGATCCACGATGCAAACTCACGAATGTCTTTTCGATCGATCAACCTTCCAGCCTCGGCTTCAAAGATTTCCACAAACCCTAGCTTTGAAAGGAGCGAACGAAGAAAATATTGAGGCCGCCATTTTATTTTTTTCTTCGTTTATTTTAGGGTTAAAGAATGAATGAAATTGAAAAGGGGGATCGAGTTATAGGGTTTTAGCGAATAGAATGAAGGGAGGAAGGGATTCGGGTTTGCTCCTTGATAACCATCATGGTACAAAAGCAAAACATGGTCCAATTTTGCTTAAAGCCCAAACAACAACAATTAACAATTTAAAGAATTTCAACCTGAATGAAAATTCAATTAGTAATTAACTAGCACGATACTCATTTAACGACGATTATAAATTGGGTAAAACCCTGGGTTGTTACAGACTCCCCTCCTTATAAAAATTGCGTCCCCACAATTTTCATAAGTAAAGTGGTCAATAACAATTATTTTTCTAACAAAAACTGGTTAAGCTAGAAAAATAAAAGTTGGGAATACAAACGTCAAAGAATCTTTTAATTTCAATAAAAGAAATTCAACATTCTCAACAAAATCTAACTCTCATTAGATAGTCAGAAAACAACAAAGGCCTAATTATCAAAAACAATAATTAGAAATCTCAAATCGACAAATATTTCATTATCAAAAGCGATAATCAAATTTCAAGTCAGCAAATATTTAATTATCAAAAGCGATAATTAAATCTCAAATCAGCAAATATTAAATTATCACAAGCGATAATCAAATCTCAAATCAGCAAATATTTAATTATCTAAAGCGATAATTAAATCTCAAATCAGCAAATATTTAATTATCTAAAGCGATAATTAAATCTCAAATCAGCAAATATTTAATTATCTAAAGCGATAATTAAATCTCAAATCAGCAAATATTTAATTATCTAAAGCGATAATTAAATCTCAAATCAGCAAATATTTAATTATCAAAGGCGATAGTCAATTTCAAGTCAGCAAATATTTAATTATCAAAAGCGATAATTAAATCTCAAGTCAGCAAATATTAAATTATCACAAGCGATAATCAAATCTCAAATCAGCAAATATTTAATTATCTAAAGCGATAATTAAATCTCAAATCAGCAAATATTTAATTATCAAAGGCGATAATTAAATCTCAAATCAGCAAATATTTAATTATCAAAGGCGATAATTAAATCTCAAATCAGAAAATATTTAATTATCTAAAGCGATAATTAAATCTCAAATCAGCAAATATTTAATTATCTAAAGCGATAATCAATTTCAAGTCAGCAAATATTTAATTATCAAAAGCGATAATTAAATCTCAAGTCAGCAAATATTAAATTATCACAAGCGATAATCAAATCTCAAATCAGCAAATATTTAATTATCTAAAGCGATAATTAAATCTCAAATCAGCAAATATTTAATTATCAAAGGCGATAATTAAATCTCAAATCAGCAAATATTTAATTATCAAAGGCGATAATTAAATCTCAAATCAGCAAATATTTAATTATCTAAAGCGATAATTAAATCTCAAATATCTAATTATCAAAAACGATAATTAGAACTCATATCAACAACTATTTGATTATCTCAGGCGATAATCAAATCTCAAATATCTAATTACCTGCAGATAATTAGATTCAACAAATATCTAGAAATCAATAAAGATACTCTAGAAAATCAACATAAAGGTTGGATCGATCCCAGCAGATGGCGAGTTTTAGCTACGCCGCACGTGCATCTCAGAGTGGCTGAAGCCTACCAAGTACTATAAATTTTTGGCGCCCATCAGATGACCCGAAGGTCCAGCAGAGTGACCCGAAGGTCTAGTACTGGTATTTGACCCGAAGGTCCAGCAGAGTGGCCCGAAAGCCCAACAAATGACCCGGAGGTCCAGCAGAGTGGCCCGAAAGCCCAACAAATGACCCGAAGGTCCAGCAGAGTGGCCCGAAAGCCCAACAAATGACCCGAAGGTCCAGCAGAGTGGCCCGAAAGCCCAACAAATGACCCGAAGGTCCAGCAGAGTGGCTCGGAAGCCAAATAAAATCATCAGATATTCAATTAACGAGTCCGGAACTAACCGAAAAAGCAAACGCACATGTCCCATACCACGTGTTTTACTAAATCGTTTGATTCTCTTCTTCGTTTCCTTGAACGTGTGAAATCATCAAAATCATTAAACAACAAATGTTTCAATTAACGAGTCCGGAATTAACCGAAATAGTAAAAGTTTGGTTCCATATTCCGCGCTTTTGCTAAATCGTTTAAATCTCTTCATCGTTTCCTTGAAAGTGTAAAATTGTGTATTCAAAATAACATTTCACATTATCAAACGGATAAGTCCGGAGTTAAGCGAATCAGTAAAAGAAAGGGGTCATAGTCCTCGATTTTTCTGAAACGTTTAAATCGCTTCCTCATTCCTTTGAAAGCACAAAATGCAAAGCTTTTGAAACAATTTCGTTTATTTCACAAAAGTACTAATTTACATTCTCAAACGAACAAGTCCGGAATTAAACGAATCAGTAAAAGAAAGGGTTCACAGTCCTCGATTTTGCTGAATCGTTTAAATCTCTTTCTCATTCTTTTGAAAACGTAAACCGAAAAATTTTTGAAAACAATTTTTATTTTAAAACGCCTTTTTATAATCACGTGATTAAAACAGCAATATAAGTAGCAAATTCGAAAAGAAATTGCACTTCTCAAAACTCCGTAAAAACGGATCTCAAAATCAGTATTGCGGAATAACCGCTTGAAAATCCACTTTTAAAATTTGACGGTTACTGAAGTCAATGCGACAGTAATTTTTAAACGTCAAAATCTCATCAATAATTTGCATCAAAATATAATTTCAGTGAATTTTCATTCATTAAAATGTCAACAAAACACCGTGCTTCAAAATATAGCATTGGTGTAAAATTCCGTTATAAAAATAACGGCAACAAAATACGTTTCATAACCAAGTATCGGTTCAACGTAAAATTAATGCAGTAACGTGCAACTTGAATTTGCACGTATACTGCAAAATGAATAAAGAAATCATTCAATTATATCTTTAGTGAAGATATTTAAAACAGCAGAAATCTAACCAGACATGATTAGCATCACAGAAAACCAGCAAGAAGTTTCAAAAAATAAAATCCACTGGTTAAACAACATAATGAAATTAATTTCATTTTCATATTTTGATTTTTAAATCAAAATAATTATCAGTTGTACTCAGCGAAGCAGTCACACTACTTTCGCTGCGCACTCTGATAATCAAAGCACAAATCAATCAATCCTCAAAACTCAAATCAACTTTTATTTTTAAAAATTTCCATCGTATTTTCAAAACTTTAGTTTTGACTCAAAGCACATATAAAACATCGACTAATAGTTGTAACACATGTTCCATCTAAGTTATGTTTTATATTATGTCCTAAACCTGAAGCTCTGATACCAACTGTGACGCCCCACCTCTATGCTCACAATAACAAAGAGTATTAAAAGAAATACTGTCTATTATTATGAAGAATAAGGCTGGATAGGAGCGGCCATCCGTAGTTAGGCCTTATACTAGTATTGGTTATCTCGATAGGAGTGGTATATATTTTTATTTTTCTTCTCACATTTATTTACTCCCATCGAAATACCCAATTCTAGTATAAAACGAACTACGATGGTTCATAATAGTTTAGGACAATAGATATAATAATAACACAGATAATATAATTGCGGAACACAGATTAAACAAAGTCTCATATATATAATAACTGATGTCAGTTACAATACATTTGACACTATACATATGATACAACTACAACTGTCGACTCTGGAAGTTACATATACAAGTACATTATCGTGAATAATATACATGAATATACAACATCCTATACAATGACGCGACAAATCCAAAAGATATGAAAAGTCTTCAAGCTTGAACAGCAACCCAAAGTAAAATATCAACAACCTGTAAATACTCGGTCTGACCCGAGTATTAAATTCAAAAGAAAATAATACACGGGTCAGTCTAATTCAAACTCAGTTATTAGTGCACAGAAGCAATAATAATTAAATATGAATAGATGACAGTCAAAGTAAATTCACCTATCCGATTCTTTAACAAGAAATCGGATAACGGTGAATATAACACATAATAGTGTTAAACAACAAATCAGCAGGTTTAAATCATCAACAGAGATAAGTGAAAAGAATATCAATGAAGATAATTTAGAAAACATCAGAATTGCATAAATGGCAATTAACAACAAAATCCAATTATTAAATAATAATTAGAGACTTAGAATCTAATTATCAGATAGATAATTAGATAACAACAAAATGATCAATTGAAACTAATCAATTTAAACAATTGAAATATCACTTAAAAACATAAATATTGATTGGCTGCAGTATACGCTAACGTGTACTGCCTCGCCAATACGGCATATGAAATATGCAAAAGATCAATGGATCAAAAGCAATTTAAATATCAATAAAAGCAATACCGTGTGGCTGCAGTTCACGTTTGCGTGCACTGCCTTGCCACTACAGTGATGATGTACCCAATGAATACCGTGTGGCTGCAGTTCACGCTTGCGTGCACTGCCTTGCCACTACAGTGATGATGTACCCAATGAAGATTCACAAACGAGCACAAGGTCAAACCCGAAGTGCCGGATTCAACTCAAGTGAATTTTTGAAAACAACAAAATGCAAAGGTCGAGTCACAGCAATCCTGATTCAACACAATGCAACAATGTAAAGAATAAACTCGGCCAGACTCGGAGACCATTACCCAAGAATTTATAGTGCAAACTAATACACTAACAAGTGACAGCAGTGAAACGACTTCAACTAAGTGAACCTGCAATATGTACACAGGGAATGTACATGACAATCTCACAGGGAAAATGAATCAGAGGTGCAACAAGTAACTGCACATGGTAGAAGTACACGTGGCGAGACAGCCGAATGAAGGTGAAGGCAAACAAAGATATGGCCAAAACCCATAGCATACTCGAGGCATCAACAAGTATAACTGTGATGTTCAGAAATAAGCAACAAAATGGTTCGAGTATATGCAGGTCTGACCACAAGACACTGACAGCATTTTTATGTAATAACAATCAAAGTGAACAATGCACAAAGGCTACAACTTCAAGTGGAAGAATACACAGTGATGTAAAACATCAAGACCAATTGCAAATGAATAATGCAGTGGTTCATAAACAACTATATGAAACAGGTCAAGGCAACAGGAAGTATAACAGACTCAATGAAGTAACACTGCCGATGCAAGCAGGCTCAAACAATACATGCACCCACTAACAAGATTAAAGGCAAGGCAATGCACAATGCAGCTGCAATATAGTTTCAATTGCAAAACACAAAGAAGCATGTGCATAGCAGCAGTTGCAATACACATGTGAACCAGATCCAACGACATAAGTGCGCAAGAGCAGTGGACAGCACAATTTTATGTTCAAATTCAATGAAACTGGTCTTCAACAAGATCAAATGCAAACAGAACTAAGATAGTGCAGAATGCAAGCGAGACCAAACAAACAAGTCCACAATCAAGTGAAGCAAAAGAGCAACCTCGACATCAAAGAAGTAAACCCAAATACATGAAGCAGTACCACATCATGCACTAGTGAATCATGTGCAGCAGACACACATGCTCAGGGTTAAAAACAACAAAGCACAAAGGCTCAAGTGCAGCCTAAACCTGACAGCATGGAGCAATTTAAATAAATCAGAAGTGAAACACTACAGACAAACAAACTCAAGTGATAAAAGAACAATGCTCGATGCACAAGAGTTCCAGATGGTACTAGGAGTGATGACCTTGTACGGTGAGCTACAAAGTGGCACAACTGAAGTGCATAAGTATTCTAGATCTAACAACACAAGTGTGACAGATATAAGGTGATGCACGAGTAGGAACATGAATGCAAACATATACACTGCGGTGAAGCATGTACATGTGTGGATAGCAACTACAACTATTCATGAACACAACCAGAGATCAAATGCAGGTGAACACAAGGATTGAACTAAAATCCAATGTACACAGAAACATCAAATGGTGAAGTACTAGACATCAAGTGAAGCAGTGGACAGGGAAAACAAATGCAAAGCAGTATCAATACGACAGTGGTGAACCACTGACTCTAGTAAACTGCGTGTGAAACAAGTTACTGAAAACCCAAATCAAAGTCCAAAGTTCAATAGCAGTTTTACAAGTGACCAAGGTCAATATCATTGCATAAGAAGTATACATCTCTGGTGATGCAGCAGTAGAATGGAAATAGTACAACATACAAGCAGTAATGCTCAAGGATGAACATAAGTGATAAAAACCTTGGCAAGTTCAAAATACAGATCAATAAAGTCGAAGCCGACCAAAATTCGCGCATCAAAATAGGTCAAAGCCAAAGCAAAACAACATCGAAGTTATCAAGAACAAAAACAAACGGTTTAAAGTCAGAATCGATCAAAACATTAGAGTTGAACAAGTCATAAATCACTACCAAGCCAAAAATCATCAATACGTACGTGAATGACTGAAGCACAGTACAGAGAACGAATTAGATGTGAGAAATAAAAATTTCTCACCTTTGCAAACGAAAAGCATGACTCCTCAGTTCGAACGTTCGCGAGTTGAAGCCATGGCCCTTAAGAGACGAACGATCCACGATGCAAACTCACGAATGTCTTTTCGATCGATCAACCTTCCAGCCTCGGCTTCAAAGATTTCCACAAACCCTAGCTTTGAAAGGAGCGAACGAAGAAAATATTGAGGCCGCCATTTTATTTTTTTCTTCGTTTATTTTAGGGTTAAAGAATGAATGAAATTGAAAAGGGGGATCGGGTTATAGGGTTTTAGCGAATAGAATGAAGGGAGGAAGGGATTCGGGTTTGCTCCTTGATAACCATCATGGTACAAAAGCAAAACATGGTCCAATTTTGCTTAAAGCCCAAACAACAACAATTAACAATTTAAAGAATTTCAACCTGAATGAAAATTCAATTAGTAATTAACTAGCACGATACTCATTTAACGACGATTATAAATTGGGTAAAACCCTGGGTTGTTACAAATAACTTTAATTAAGTAATAAATCATGATTAACTTAACAGATTAATATTTAAGTTTAAAAACCATTATTAACAAAGGTTAAGTACTAATTTTCATTATAAATAAATTACTTAATTAAATAATCAGTAAATAATTATTCTCTAATGACTAAATTAAAGTTAGAAAATATTTAAAAAAATATTTCTAAGCAAAAGCTAGTTTAGATTAAAAAAATAGTTCGATCTTAAGAATTGCATGTATAGCAATGGACCCGTAATTTCAAAAACTTGAAATTTCATTTTTCTAACTTTTATAACTTCCCATTTAAAATCTTATCCTTTTTGGAACATGAAAATAAACTTTTAAAAACAAAATCAAGGTTTTAAACTAGAAAACTTTTCACTTTGAAATAAAAATCAAACTTTCGACAAGACGTGATTTTTACGTTGCTTTTAATTAGCATTACCTTTGTATCATGAAACCACATACAACATTCCAACATAATATCACATCATAAAATTATAGCATAATCATAAGCTTGAACATTACTTCACAATATTAACTAACTTTTCCAATATTCAAGGTATAACCCTTATTGCCTACTCAAACATCGGCATAAGCAATCAACACCAAATCAACAAATACGCATGCACATACAACATATAAAATTACCACGTACTTTAGCAACATTATAACTCATAAATGTTATAACTTTAAAAAGTTAGTAACTTCTATTTTAAAACATGAACTTTACCACCAAACTTTCACCAAATTAAGGAAAACTTCTACCGAACTTGAATACAAGATAACTTTTTACAAAAGGGAAGTCGTTGGATGCTTACACATCCAAAATGTGCTAAGCCTTGCATAATTTGGGCTCAACCATGGATGTTTTAGGGTTGATGGGCTTGAAACTTGGAGAGAAGGGATTGTAGTATATGTAAAAGTGATTTAATGGACTAAAGAGGAGATTATGAGTAAAAAGAAGTGATTTTACTTACGTTAATATTTGTGATTAGAAGCCATGGATATATATATATATATATATATATATATATATATTCAAGATTTTAGGAATTTGAAAGTGAAGAAGTGGGTTGTAAAATGAACATTATAATGTGGAAGGAGTATTTATCGGTGTAGGATTATATTTAAAAATATAAAGTGCTTATAATTAAATATATACACATGCATGCACTATATACCTCCCTTTAATCACTTATACACGTTCTTCCCTTTTCATACAATTAGTCATCACTACTACAAAACAGGCCATTTACATCGGTTGTTTACCCCCCCCCCTTTTGCATCAGTTCAACAACCGATGCATATGCAACCGATGCAACCGGCTTAATACTTTTGCATCAGTTCTGAAACCGATGCAAAAAGATCCATTTTGCATCGGTTGTTACTAATAACTGATGCAAAATATCATGGTTGTTTGCTTGAACACAGCCCCCATGTTGCATCGGTTGTAATGAAAACCGATGCAACAAAGGAACTTGTTGCATCGGTTGTTGTTGAAAACCGATGCAAACTAATCCCTCTACTGCATCGGTTTTTAATATCAACCGATGCAATCTAATCCCTCAGAAACCAATATTACAGTACTCAAATAAACTATATATATATTATTGATAATCTTTATATATATATATAAAAGAAAAAAACATACACAAAAAATTACAAAAATTTTATTTCAATTCTTTTACATATATTTACAAGTGTACATTTCATACAAGCCTCTTATTCTCTCCCACTTCACTGTTTCTTATTGTTCTGCCTGTTAACCCTGCCACGACCATTCCACACTCATTAACTTGCCATACAATTCATTCAGCACCTTACACTCCTCACATACCAATACAACATACCACCATCAACTGTCACAAACAAAAACACACAACCTCCTCCCTGTCAACCACTTACTGCTCACAAACCATAGCAGAAAAACCGCCTACCATTTCTACTGTTGCATCACCTACATACCTACTGCCACTGCACTACAACCATATGACTTCACTACCAAATTCAACTGCTTGCGAACATCTACCAGACCACTTCTTCTTATATTAGGTCGATCAACTTCCGCTCAAAAAATTAATGATCGCTTTACCGTTCTGAAGATAAACTCCAACTTTAAATTTAGTGGATTTTAAAAATGAAGTTATGATACGGTAGTATGGTACACATAAGTTATCCTACCTAGAAGTTATGTACGTCTAACATTTTTTCACAACTAATGCTTCCAACATTGTTATATCCTAATTTGTATCTTATGGACATGTTGATATGTGAGCATTATATATAACTTTCACCAATATTAAAATTTCCTATTTAAAAAAACATGATTCTGTGTAAGAAATCAATTTGTACCCAAATAAGCTTTTCAAACAGTTCAGTCTACTAACTTTTTATTGTCTCCCGCGCTTTCGTTGTTAAAGCATGTGTACCTATTTTCATGTCTCAACTCTATACCTAACATTCATGAACATCTCTATAATGCATTAGAGTGGTACAATACTATATATTTTACTTGAATATATCTCTTACACCATGTCTATACTACTATTTTCCTAAATCTATGTGATGATTTGTATTGAGTTATGCACAACGTATATTTACTAACGTCCATTCATTTAACAAATCTTCGTGCCCAAAATAAATAACACAACTTACTTATCCCATACCAGTATATAGCATCCACTGCAACCTCAACCATGCTGGTGTGCGAAACACAAGTTCCAACCTAGTAAATTATAATTACAATAGAAACAGCATAGATGGCAAAAATTATATATAAGACAGGGCACTGTTAAAATCATAATTCGTGCTTAGATATTACACAAGAAGCAATCCTAACCATCAACTTTAACGAACCATATATATGCCAAAATATTATTATTTTCTAATTCTTAATAACCTGCACAATGAGAAGAAAGGAAATTGCTAAACCTAATGAGTACATTAAATTCCATCCAGAAAACCAAACAAAAGAAAACCTGCAAAATAATTGTTTTAACCGATTGTAAAAAAAATAAAAATCAAGTTCATCCAAAACTTACTGACTCTGGAACATTTTTAATTCTGAGATAGTGGGTGTCTATGTATGCTGCTTTCACGAAATTATAAGTTTGAACAGGCTCTTAGCTAGCACTAAAATAGCTTAGAGCATTTCTCAGTCCAACAACTCTGTAACTTAAGGTGCAACCCCAACGGCGACGCCATTTCCTGATCCAAACCTGCGTACCCATTCATTCTTATGTCGGGCTTTTATATCATTATTCCATTTAGTCACATAAGAAGAGCTTCCAAAAAGGGTTAGAGAATAACAAGTTATGCTTTTTTCTCACGTAGTCATACATCATACGTGTGTGTGGTCGTTAGAGATGATAAGAATCGTAGTTTCTAAGGTACAAGTGCAACTTTTGCCATTAGGACTACAACTACAGCACATAACCCCATTCAAGACATTAATCAAACTTCTTTTTATGTCCAATGATTCTACCTCCCACTTGTTATCACCCACATGACATGAGCTTACTTCTACATGTATATTAGACTTACGTGTAACTATAAACACAGTGCAGTCTTTTTGAAAGGGTAAGGTCGTAAATGTGCAGGCTTGATCTTCGGATACATCATGGTCTCGAAGGTTGATTTTTGCCAGGGTAAAGAAGTTAAAAAGGAAGAAGTGATTGTTTCGACGAGTGATTAACCAACCAAATTTGGAGTGCATCACAGTAGCACCTTTGAGATCATGCAAGTGGAAAGTGCCTTGTGCATCTCAGATTCCATATATCTTCCACTTTTGAAAATTCGCGATACCAAGATGTGTTAAGAATGCCTCTCAGATTCCATATATCTTCCACTTTCTCTGGTTGCACATTTGCTGCTGTATCAACCTTTTCAAAGATGATCAAGAAACAATAGTTGAATGAGAATGAAAACAACAACTGGCTTACAAATTATGATAATCTAATAGCATATTTAAGTTCCACATATATTTTTCGATTTTCCTACGCTTGTACAAGTGGTTATATATTTCTGCAGTAGGACTGTACTTAGTACACTTTCATGTGCTATGGATTTTGAAACAAATACATCCACATTTTGTATTGGATGACGAGAAAGAAACATGACAATCAAGCATAACACATCTTATCTGACACGTCATCGAATGTTTTTTGAGCACCAATTATCAATCACAGTTTGTGTATAATGCTTCATAAGCTGTTGTTGTGAGGATGGTCCTGAAAGCAGTTGACCCAGATATGGCAAGATTGCTCGACAATAGTGATTTTTCACAGTTTGCATCAGATGTCGAAGATTTGGAATTGGATGTTGAGTTTGTGATCAAAGCTAACCCACCTGATGGAGAGGATGAAGCAGTGAGACAACAGCAGTTTGCACAGTTTTTGGACGTCGATGATATATTTGCAGATGTTGGTGAGGATGATGAATCGGCTGCTTCTAAGCCTTATGTTAGTAGAAATCTTGATGAACAATTGACTTGCTAAGATTTATTTCTCTTCTAGTCATCTTTTGCAATTGTATGAACATATAAATAAAATTGACTCATACAATTTAGCTTCTGCTGCTCTATTTGTTCCTTCAATAAACTATGACATACCCATTTGGGTTATGTTCCTGTATATACATTGAACACATTTGCCACTGTGCTTACCTAATTTAAACTCTAACATCAATATATTTGAATGTAAATGGTGATGGTTATCCAGAAAAGTCACTGTTGTATGATGGGCTTAAAGTTGCAAATAAAAATAACATAATCATATTTCATAGCTGCACCAGTCATTCAACTATGTAAGTTCAGTATATGTTTCATAAAATTTCTCTGATGCAGGTATAAGTTTGGCATGAAAAATCTAATGCCTCAGCACTAATTTGTAAATATCCATATCTTTCAGATCCTTATCTACGTGAGTGTAATGTTAAGATAATTATATTTCAGCTAATCATGTCCATGTCATTTGATGTGTTACACAGTTTATTGTACAACTCTATCAAGAATATGAATTCAATAATGAATGAAATAACAATATGTATGGTGAAGATGAAGAATCTCTTGCTGCAAAAATGAGTGATACTCTCTCCGAATATTTGGCACAGAGACTGAACCCAAAAAATTATAAATAGGTGCAAACTTAAATTGTCTTTGAAACAAGCAACTTCAAGTTCACATGCAAAATATTAAATACTAGAAACCAACTTCAAGGACAGATCTCCACAAGTAATAATGCGTACCGCTTTAGCAATGATTCCACAATTTTCTGGCACATCAACCTCAATTTTAAAGAGAACCCAAGCCCATTTATCGCTATTTATATCATCAGCTACGTATTTAGTATTGCTCTTCTGATATCCATGAGCTTCAACCCAGGTTTTCCCACCATCAACCGATTCGTCTACCCTCTCGATATCCATTTGCGCAGTCCTTGTAGACCAATTGATATTATCCCAATTAATCGAAGGTGGAAATATCTTATAATCCTTTTGCATAAAGAACCCGTATTTTTTTTTAAAAAAAAGGACAAGGTTAATAATATTCAGTTCCATAAGAATAATTTGAACGAAAATAGCATACTTGTTCATCACCTGACATTCTTCTACAATTATATCGATTCTGTCAAGCCACTTAACAGATCGAGCACCAATAATTCCAGGAACAACAACATGCAATGGGCATCCATGGTCACGATTAACAGATCGCTACCACCTCCACTCAACCTAAATCGCCACCTGATTCACAGTCGAATTAAAACATTTATTTTTATTTGGTTTGAATTTCATTTTTTTGAGGATTTCGATTTAGGAGGAACTGCTAATTTGGTTTGAAGTTAAAATTCACGGTCGAATTTAATTTGAAGTCGTTTAATTGAACGAATATAAAGTTTCTTTCTTAACGGGTAACGGAGGAAGTGGAGGGATAAATTGAAACTAAGCGGGAAATGAAACTTAAGGGGAGGGAAAATGAAATTAGAGTAGCAAACCTATGGAAAATGAATGCAAACTAACTTAGTTGAATCGGTTGAATTTAAAACCGATGCGATTAAAACTATTTGCACGTACCAATTGCATCGGTTGTTGGTGACAACTGATGCAAATTTGATTTTTTATTACCTATTGCTTTTCACGTACCAATTGCATTGGTTATTAAGATGGAACTGATGCAAATAGTTCTATTTGCATCAGTTTTTACTTCAACTGATGCAAATGATGCAAAGCAATATGCAATTTTTGTACTAGTGCATGATAGAGCTTCCATTTGTGTGTACTAAAGATATGTAAGTGATTTGTATACATATAAGCGTGTTTGTATGTATATACTTGTATGTATATATATGCCTTCTATAACATAATTTTTCACATCTACGCTTATGTATAAATATATGTAAGTTAATATACATATATTGCTTAATTAATTCTAATCCGAACATCCATAAATGTGTTCATGTTGCACCAAGTGTGCACAGCATTCCCGACCACTTTCGGGAGTTTAAAAGTCAAAATTTCAAAAAAAAAGTTCATCGTTCACATTTTCTATTTTTCTATGAACTATCTATATTTGAAAACAAATTTTGAAAAATATTTTATCATCATTAAATAATTAAAACAGGTTTATTTGCTAATAAAAATCCATTTATTGACTATAAAAATATATTTAAATGGCTTATGTGATATCCCGGAATTTTTGACAATATCAATTTAATAATCTGTATTAAAAATTAAATTGGTTAGATAATTTTGTTAATAATAATTCATATTGATTTAATAATTTTCCTTTAATAAATATTTAATTGGTAGATTTTATCTTTTAAAACTAATAAATTAGTTTCTATTTATAATATAAATATATGGTTTATATTGTAAATAGATTAGCTTTGTTTTAAATTTAATAAATAAAGCATATTTTCTAATTCTAATATTTTTAGTAATTTGAAAATTAGTTTTTATTTAATATAAAGCTTTTCAAAGTTATTAAATAAATAATCTTGGTTCAAATTTAATAAACGAATCTTGATTCAAAATTCTAATATATATATTAATAATTTGGAAATTTTAATTTAATTTAATATTAAGTTTTTCAAAGCTATTAAATAAATAAGTATATGATTTTTAAATTGTTAAGACAAATGTTTAAATGTTTAAAATGATTTGGCTTGTTTTAAATTTAAATTAATTAACAAAAAGTTTTATAGCTTAATAAAACAAGTATTTTATTAATAAATAAATAATTTCCTTTATAATTAATTTAATTTGATAATGAGTTACTACTAAAAATAATATTAATAGTGTATTGTTTTACAATTGGATTCTTAATAAAAATAGCATTGTTAGTTCAAATTTAATTTGTACTTATAACTTGAAGTTTAAAATATTAGATTTTAGAATTTGATTTGAATTCGAATATAAAGTTTTAAAATCCAAAGTATAGATTTTAAATTGTTTTGGATTTCTAAATATATTCATAAGCTTTTATTTATAAGTATAATTGGTTTTTATTTCTTTTAATTTTATATATATATATAAAATACTAATTAACCAATTAATTAGGCATAACCTATAGATTAACATTTAAATTAAATACTAACTACTTTATTAAGACATGTGTTGTTTTCTTAAGCTCCATATAACAAGTGTTAAGTGTTAAACATTCCAATGTGACAAATGTTGAAATGATTTACAAGGGGCCTCTTTAAATTTGTTTTTCTTTTATTTTATAAAATCTGAAAATATGCCTATATATACATACATTTTACACTTTTTTTCTCTTCCTAATATCATTTATAAACCATAAAAAAACTGAAAACAACCCTTCAAAACCAAAATTTGTTGACAAACCCAAATCAAAATCCCTGAAAATCACTTCCTCTAAAATCTGTAGTTCACTTTTCAAATCATAATGCAAAAGAAAAACCTATAGTTCACGATCAAAAGAAAACAAACCTGCATTTTCAAATCAATAAAAATTCCTGTAAACACCTTCAAATAATTTACCTGAAACTAAAGCAAGACCGAAAATCAGTTTCAAAAAGAAAAGGAAGTCTGCATTTTCTTAGATCTAGAAATCAAGTCTACATGCAAATGTCTTCAGCAACTCAAATTCAAAGCTTTTCAAATGGAGGCCCTGTCTTCTTCAAAATAAATAAATAAATAAATAGGTGAGTAACTTTTAAATCTTAAAATATAAATTAGGTTGCATGCTAATGTGGTTGGATATAAATAAGTATTACATGTGTATATAGGTAAAAATATGATGTGAATATTTGATTTTGGACGTAATATATATATATATATATATATATATATATATATATATATATATATATATATATATATATATATATGGTGCTCTGTCTTGTTTCCGGGCTAAATTTTTATTTAAAAATCTGTATCACATGATCTAGTGTTTGATAGGGTATGATTATTAAACAAATGTTGTTTGATTTAACTTAAATTATAGTTTAAAATTTTAATCAAGTCAAATTAAAGCTTGATGATCTCTGGAAGTATTTAAACATCAATGCATGTTGATATAAATCAAAATTCATACTGTATAATTTATAAATTTAGTATTATAGATTGAATACACCAACTAAAACATGATTTTTAAATCAAGAATCATAGCTTATAATTTAGGGATGAATGTACATTTCTTGTTTGAACTGAAAATGAACTTTTGGGATTTTCTGGTAATCTATGTATCTAGAGGGGATGGATTTCTTTCTGATGAAGGAGGGGTGATAAGAGATGCTAGGAAAAATGCTGGTTGGTGTTGAATATCATGGTGGAAGTTGCGGTAGTGAAATCACTTCTGGAACCCTATTTTAACTAAGAATGATGAATCGATCACTACAGGTTGTTTCAGTGGATCGAGTGCTTCAGGGTTTAGGGAGATGGAAGCTTGGACATATACAAGGTCGTGGCCGGAGAGGTAGCACTTCTGCTTGTCGGAGGATAAACGGTTAAGCATTTCCAGGTTTGGGGTGTTGTTGTTCCAGTATTCCCAGGTTTGGGATTTATTACTCGAATTCAACTCAAGAAATTGAGTTCGATCTGATGATTGAGTTGGGGTGATTGGGTGTTTTTAGATGTGGGATGATTATCACTGACGATTGGAGATGACTGGCGGCAACATGCATGTGCACGGTGCCCTGTATTTGAAGAAGTTGGTTGTGGTGATGGTTTATACTCGAGTGAATTTCCGTTTGACTCGAAGTTGTGGGGTAGTTTGCTCGGGGAGGTTGAGTTGTGAACTCGAAGTAAATTAGGGGTGTCTCGGGTTATTCATTGTTTACAGGTTTTAAGAAAACTTGTAATGTCTGTTTTTAAATTTTAAAAACTGAAGATTTTAAATGAAAGCTAGAGTTTAAACTAAGTTTTAAATTCAAGTTTGAAATCTAGAATCCAAGTTTAAAATCAAATCTCAGTTTTAAATAAAATAATAATAATAATAATAAAGTTTTAAACTTGAAATTGTTAAACTACTTTAAATGGTTGAGTAGTTTTAAATTTTTTTTTTAAAATGAAGTTTTAAAATGTGCGTAAGTTTTAAAGTTAAGTTTAATTCCGGAAATCAAAAATTTAAATATGTATTTCAGTTTTTGAATTAAAAGAAGTTTTAAATTTGAAAGATTTAAACAAATTTTTATGTTAAATTGTATATTTAAATTATTGAATTTAAAAATGAATTTAGTTTGAACTCTTATAAATTTCTTTTATAAGACAAGCATTTCTTTACTATGTAATTTAAAAAGGTGTTTAAATTGTTTAAAACTTTGTTTAAGTTAAATTATATTCATTTTAAATCTCATATTTGAAATGAAGTTTTAAAGTAAATTGAAAAGTAAATTGATTTCAAATGTTTTGTTAATGACAATTTAGTCATAATTAAGAATGTTTTTAACTTAAAATTTAATTAAGATTTAATGATTTGAAATTAATTAAATTAATGAGGTAATTAAGGAAAAATTAGTTAATTTAATTAATTGATTGATTAGGGATTAATAAATAATTGATTAAGGATTAATCTATTTGTAATTAGAGATCATTAATTAAATTATTAATTAATGATTAAAGATTTGTTAATCGAGCAATTAAGTTATAATCAAGGTTAATTAATCAAGTAATTAAAGATTAATTAAGTTACAGTTAACACTTAATTAATTAAATAACTAGAGTTTAATTAATTGATAATTAGAGATAAATTAATTTATAATTCATGATGGTTAATCTAAGTTAATTACTTAATGGAAGTAATTAAAGATGG
Organism: Allium cepa; assembly: GCA_030765085.1. Classification (NCBI taxonomy): domain Eukaryota; kingdom Viridiplantae; phylum Streptophyta; class Magnoliopsida; order Asparagales; family Amaryllidaceae; genus Allium; species Allium cepa. Next base: position 457,180,599 of record CM060942.1, read on the forward strand.
TTAATGAAGGTCAGTGACTTGAGATTATTTATAATTAATTAAGGTGATTAATTTTTAATAATTAATTAGATTAATTAATTAAAGATAATCAGTTGTGAATTGTTTTAGTGTAATTACTTAATGAAAGTAATTAAGGAATTAATTACTTATTGTAATTAATTTAATTTAATGTGATTGTTTAAATTGATTAATTAAGTTTAATTTAATTTAAACACTAGATGATTTGATAATAATTACTTAATGTAATTAATTGAGTTTAATGGGATTAGTTTGAATTAATTAATTAAGTTTAATAAATTTTAAACATTGAATGATTTGATGATAATTACTTAATGTAATTAATGGAGTATAATTACTTAATGAAGTAACTAATGGTAATTACTGGATGTAATTAATGGAAGATGTTTAAGAATGGAAGTAATTTGGATTAAATTACTTTGGAATTAATCAAGGGATTAATCAAGAAATTAATTAAGGATTAATTAATTTATTTAATGAAGTAACTAAGGTTAGTTAGTTACTGAATATGATTAATCAGGAGTGATTAATAATTGTGGCTTAATTAAGATTAATAACTTACTGTAATTAATTTTAAATAAAGTAATTAATTAAAATGTAATTAGGGATCATTAACTAATACAATTAATGATGTAATTAAGGGTTGATTAATTAAGATTAATTAATCAATGATAAGTGATTAAAGGTAATTAATTAATGTAATTAATTAAGGATTAATGTAATTAATTATAATTAATTAATCAATTGAAGTAATTAAAGGTTAATTATTGTAAGGGGTTAAGAATAATTAATTTGTGAAATTTATTAAAGAAAAATTACTTAAATGTAGTTAAGGATAATTAATCAAGGTGATTAATTAAGGTGATTAATTTGAATGATTAACTAATTGAGTTGTAATTAATTAATGGTTAGATAAGCAAGATTTATAATGATGAAGTAATTAATTTAATTTATTAAAGATGAAGTAATTAATTTAATTCACTTTAAATTAATTAGAGATGGAGGTAATTAATTTAATTCTTTTTAAATTAACTATATTGTGATTAAGTAAATCCTTGCTTATGTATGGATGAATGATATTGATTGACTTGAATGGTTGTGATCTTAGAAATGAGATAAGTAATGCTATGTGGTATGAATGCTTTGGTTGCATCGTGATGATAATATGGATTATCTATTTGATGATAGTATGGATTATCTTTTTATAATGATAATATGGATTATCTGTTTATGATGACAATGTTGATTATCTATTGTGATTTGTGAATTATATATGTGTGTGTGTATAGATAATTGTATTGAATTGTTTTAAACCTTAAACAACTTGGCCTTAAAAGACACGTTTTCGATTTCGATGAGACCGGGATCGGGTTTGCTACATTATAGCGTGATAGGGGGTTCACGCTTTGCGTTAGGTGGCGAACGGGAGACTCTTACCCCTACATGTCCCCGGGGGTAGTATAAGGCCTTGCGGGGTTGGTTGCGAGTCGAGAGGCTGGACGTAAAAGCAAACCCGAGGTACCAATGTGAGCCACGGCGGGGCTGGGATGGTAGAAAAGCCTACCAGTCGAGTGAGCCGCTGTCGATGGTTGAAAAGCGTGGACTATCACATTTGGTATCAGAGCGCTAGATTGAGCGAATACCTAGGCTCTAGAGTGGTGTCTATCTTGAGAGAGCGTATTTGTAATTTTCAGATATATTTATATATATTTTTATTCTACCTATCTTTGGTTACCTGTTCAGGTTTTCCAATATAAGTTATAAAGGTAGATGGGGTAGTGATGTGTGTAACACGACTACCATTGGTTGGAGTTTGACTGTTTTGAGGTTGGAAGTGTATTGTAGAGACTGTAGACCTAATACCATCTCGAGTGAGTTTGTAGTGGTGTAAGGATTTTATCGATCTCTGTAGGAAACCTCTTAAGGTTCGGAGTCTATGTTTGAAGTTTTGATGAGTAGAGTTTGGATCTATCGGTTAGGCAAAAGCGGGTGATGGTATCTTGATACCTCAGGAAGTAGTAGTTGCATGATGAGATGCAGTGACTATGGATGTTACCGAAGATATTTCTTTGGAACAAGTTTAAGGAAGTGTGTCTGCTTCGAAGTTATGGCTGAGTTCAGCATGGTGTTTCTGTTTGGTTTGAGGTCCGAGTTTCTCGAAGAGCTTTGGGTTAGGAGATCTTTGACATCTGTGGCGGCAGTGTAGCTTGGAGTGTTCTGTATGTCGGCAGGGAGTCTTTTGGATTAGCAGTTTCTCTGAAGTGGAGTTCAGAAGCAGTAGAGTGGATCCTTTTCTTCAATTGATTGGCTAGATAATTGTAAGTTGTTCTGTTTGGTAAAGGGAGAACAGTTTTCCTTGGATTTAGTCTGAGTTGATCGCAAAAGTGACTTGCGATAGTTGAATGTTCTCTTGGGATCGAGTTTTTCGGATGTCTCAGGGAAGTCAGAAGTTTGTCCGCATCTAGTGATTGAGTTTTCTTATCGACTAGGACTACAGGATTTGGTACCGGTGGTTCAGCTTAGTAGAAGGATGGTTCTTAGCGATTGAGTTGGTGAAGCATCTCAGGTTTTGGTGGAGTTTCTAAGTTTCCTTTTATGGACCAGTTGAACCATATTTCTGGGATGTGTTGTCTAGTTTGGTTTGTGTTCGTGTTCTTCATCCGTATTTTCATCTACTTCGGATCAGAGTTGTGCAGCGGAAGCAATTTGGGAGTGCATCTGCTTTTCTTTTCCATACAGGAGAGGTAAGTTCAGTCTTCTGTTGTTTGAGGAATAGAGTTTGTGTTCCTGGATGATGGTTTATCTTGAGGAGATCATTTTGTTGAGTTGATTGGTTTTGTTTGTTTCTAGAGGCATCAGCAAGGGTTGAGCTAATCAGTAAGGAAGTAGGCAGTCCAGGATCGTCCGAAGAGTTTTGAGGATAAGAGACGAAAGAATTTGGATTCCGGAGTAGGAGATTTGATTTTGGATAAGTTTTCTCCGATCTAATGGAGCTATAAGATTAGGTAAGTCTGGGAAGCTAGCTCTGAAGTGTTTTGGATATTTTCTGAATTCTTGTAAGAATAAGTGTTTGGTCTTTAGGATTGAATTGCCAGTTTGGATAACTGGGATTCGATGAGTTTCACGTACCTCTGAGGGAGTACGTGTTTTGTCTATTGTTAACGCTAAAATGTGAACGCTAACACCCCGGTGTGTGAAGTGTAGTTGTGAAAGCACCACCCGAAAGCTCGGGAACAGATTATAAGCAGAAAACAGTAGAAAAGCAGGAAACGACAACAATTTTATAGTGGTTCGGCTTAAGGGTATAGCCTACGTCCACTTTAAGTACTTTTATTAATGATCTCGTTACAAGCTGATACAATTCTTCTCAAGTACAATATACTTCAAGTTACAAGTGATTTGGGACAAGTCTTAAGCTTCAATGTTGATTAAAGTCCTTAAATTCATGTTGAAGATGTGTGGTTTCTTCGTGAATCTCTTTGATGAATTCCTCTAATCTTGAAAGCTCTAAGTGTTGATGAAGTTCTCAATGCAGCAAGGTAACGGTGTATGAAGAGAATGTGCCAAAAGCCCCTTCATTGTTGGAGTTAGGGTTCTATTTATAGGCAACTTTGGATTAGGGCCATAGGTCGTGCCCGACCTAAGTAGGTCGTAGGTCGCCCTCGACCTAAAGAGTACTGGTTCTTCTTTCATCTTCCACTAGAGTACGCATGCTGAATACGACAAGTCCTAGGTCGTGAACGACCTATCTTCTAGCGGCCTGGCATGAGTGGCTTTCTCCTCTATGTATCTAGGTCATGAGCGACCTATCATAGGTCGTAGGTCGTCTTCGACCTACGGAGCTCCGGCTTTCCTTCTTCATGTGTAAGCGCATCTTTTTCCCAACAAGTTGTAGGTCGCACACGACCTAACACCCAGTGACATAGTAGAGGCGGCCTCTTTACTTACGTGTTTAGGTCGTTAACGACCTAACTTAGGTCGTGAGTGTTTTCCTGCAGCCTTAGTCGATCCCTTAGGTCGTTAGGTTGTGAAGTCTTTAAACCGCTAGGTCGCGGCCTTCCTTAGGTCGCTGAGAATCATTAGGTCGCGGTCCTTCTTAGGTCGCTGAGAATCATTAGGTCGCGGCCTTTCTTAGGTCGCTGGGAACCGTTAGGTCGCTACTCTCCATAGATCATAGGTCGTGACAGTGCTTAAGTCTTTAGGTCGCACTCATTCTTAGGTCGTAGCCTCATTTAGGTCGCAGCTTCTTGTTAGGTCGCAAAGCCTGATAGGTCGCCTCCCCCCTTCCTAGGTCGAGTCATCTTTAAATCGCTAAGTCATTCCTGTTGTTGGGTCGCTCCATATCTTTAGGTCCTAGGTCGCTAATGAAGAGCAGTTAACATTTGCCCCTCGAAGTATGGGCCTATGACATAGGTCGCGTGCTTCGACTCGGCTTAGCTAGGTCGTGAGCGACCTAACACTTGTATCAGCATCCGTGCCTATTTGCCTTCCCATTTTTACCTCATATAAATATGTTAGGTCGCTTTAATTCTTCTTCTCCTCACTGCTCTGACCTCCTACCGCCATCAACGATTCTTCGAACTTCAAAAGGCGAATTCAAGTTTACTCATTCATCGATTCATCCTTGCTACCAAATTACGTAAGTGTCTTCGATTTCTTTCCACCCCACGATCATCATCGAATCCCAAGCTCTAACTTCCGAACCCCAAATCAATTTTGTACGTCGTGCTCCTCTTTGAGCCGCGTTGTGATCGATTTTTGATCGTCAGTGGTTATTGCTGTTGTAGTGTCTCACGAACGAACAGTAGCGAGTTTGATTTATGGTAGATCGGAGGTATTTTGAGTTGGTTTTCAAATGGTATGGTGGTATGGAAAGACGATGAATCTCACGAATAAGATGGTGGATCCAAGTGTGGTGGATAGTGGGTTATCGGGTTCGGTGAAGTATTGCGTGGAGAAGAAGTCTGCGACCTAGTGAATGTGAGCGATTCAAGACAATTTGCGATCTAAGAACCCTTGCGACCTAAGGAGTAGTCTTGACCTACATTAGGTTGCTAAACGACCTAGGGCTTTCCATGAGCTGAGAGTTATACTTAGTTAGGACTTGCACGACCTAACTTTCCTGCGACATAGATTCTAAGTCGCGGCCGAGTTAACACGGTGACGAGATTGAAACGCTTTATCCTTTACTTTACACAGCGCGACTTAAGGAGGCTTCGACCTATGCTAGGTCGCTGGACGACCTATGACTTAAAAAAATCTGTGAAGACTTGTTTGAATCGAATTGAATTGTTTGATCTCGAATTCTGTTGCACTTTGTCGTAGATTATCTCCAATGCTAATAACCTGTTAAACATAATATTTGCAGAAAACTGGGACGAATATACTGCCATTGACTGCCCACATCAAATGACAGATTAGTCGATAAAGAGTAATTAACTTAAATGAACTATGTGAATGAAATGTTGTGAACCAATGAACTCAAGTGAAATGCTAAAGCAAAACTTAAAATATCCAGTTAAAGCTGATTCGTTTGCATTAACACTATACTTGAGCTTTATATTAACAAGTCTTGAAATCTCATAGTCGACTAACTGTCAACCAACTTAATTTCAGTTATGTTTGACTTTCTCTTGTTTTTATTATTTTTTTTTTTTTTTGCACAACACTTCACGCTTTTTAGGAAACGTGCACCTTTTCATCTGAATCATCCAGTTGCTTATGTAGAATGACGTCTCAACAAGAACAAGAAGAGATGATAGAATATGCCGAAGGGACTTTCCCGATTGCTATTCCATTAGAAAACTCTCCAGAAAGAACTCCTACTCTTCTGAAACAGCGGACACTTAATCAATTATGCGTTCAATTTGGCATTGCCGAGGCAGAAGTTTTACTTCCTGGACCAAATGATTTCGCTGATAGACCGCCTTATGGTTTTATTGCCATAAATCGCCAAATGTGCTTAAGTGGAGCAATTCCTCCTTTTAATGAATTTCTTCGACAAACCTTTCTCCGATTGACGATCTCTCCTTTCCAGTTGCATTCCAATGGATATGCCATTTTGATGGGATTGTGCGTTTTGTTCAGGAGGACTCTTGACTGTCTTCCGAGTTTCGAGGAGATTTGTTACTTGTGTACTTTTGCAAAGAATAAGGACCACCCTTCAATTGTACTTGTAAGAGGTGCGAGGAACCGCAAGCTTATTTTAGATTTGCCGGAGAGTGCACATGGCTTCCTGAATCAATACTTCTACGTTCGTTGCCCCGCAGAATTTTACGCTGACTGGAGAGTAGGAAGTGAGATCTTTTTTCCTTCATTCTTCAATTTTACTCTAAGTCTTTCATGTTTCGTATTGCCAAGTGCTGATTCCATTTCTTATCTTTACAGCACTTCCTCCTCCATCTAGGGACCTAAGCCATAAGGCGATGTTTGAGAGATTGAGCGTTGTCCCGGCTGAAGAGAGGAGCGTTAAATTTCTATTAACGGATGAACTTCTTCATCAGTTCGGGCTTCTACATATTTCTCGTTCAATTCAAGCTCATGAAGCTCCGACGGAAGTTCCTGACTCTCCAGTGATAATTCCTGATGCCCCGGTCTCTACTGGAGAACACATACAAGGAGAAATTTCTATAAAAACTTCACTAATAAAGTGTTCTGTTCCAAGAGATGACATGGGGCCATCAATAAAACCCGCGCTTGCCCCCATAATTGAAGAAGAAGAGGAGCCCCCTTCCCAAACCAGGAAGAGTGCCGACAAAGGAGCTGATGGAGGGAATCAGGTTGGGCGTGATGGTGATGACGTCTTTGGGGATTTAAGTGACATAATTGTCACTTCCCAAGAGCTCTTTAAAGATGACCCTGCCTGCGGCAAAACTGTACCCCCGATGATTGAAGCGACATCTGCCCTCCAACAGACTCCAACTCCTTTATCTCAAGAATTGTCACTGACAGTGAAACCTATCACTTCCCCCCAACTGAGGAGTGGTTCGTTAGTCCAACGCGAGTAGTTTGCACTTCACACACAACTAAGGATTTTCCAGCACATTTATGCACTTATCTTCTTATACTTTAAAGATTTCTAAAGCTTGTATTTTCTTATTTCAGATCCTTCAATGACACGCGGCGGATCATATTATCAGGACTTCCAACGCTACGGGGGGCGTGGTCAATATAATTATGGGCGCTACTTCACCTCCTATAGAGAGTCTGACGAAGAGAGGGCTGCTCGTAAGGCTCGTGAAAGGAGGGATGAAGAAGAGCGTCGTGAAAGAAGGGAGAGAGAAGAGCGCCATGATTCTTGGCAAAAAGGCGATGACTCCCACAAGAGAAAATCTCACGACGATCGAGGAAAAGGTCACATGGGTGAAGACTTAAGCAAACGAGCCCGTCACAGTGAAAAGCAGGCCTCTACTACTCCTGAGAAAGTTACTACTCCTGCTTCGCTCGACATTCCTTCTGACTCTCCTGCTCTTGGGAAATCAGACATTCAAACGATAATTAGCAGGCCCAAATTTCAAGTTGGACCGGGTCCTGCCACTCAGCAGAGCCGGTTTCCTCAATGGTGCCTTAAGGGAGTGAGGTTCGACCTAGACTTGGTCCCCATCGACAAGTCTACCATGCTACGAAATCTCGACGCCGTCAAACTTGATATCGAGAGGATGTCAAACTGGCAGAAGCTTGTCGATGAGCTTCAAAGAGTTAACCGTGCCAACATAGAGGCCATGCTTACTATGGAAAACGATAAGGCCGAATGGCAAAAGGTCGTTGAGCAACACGACACCGAAATGAGGAACATTGCTTCTTACAATGAGGAGCTTGAAGCAAAAGTCGAGGAATTGAAACATGAGCTTGCTGCTTCCTCCACTTCCTATTCTCAAAAAGAAGAAGTGCTCCTGAAACAAGTGAGAGACGCTCACGCTAGCCAAAGGGATGCCGAAGACAGGCTCGAAGTACAAAAAAGAATCAGTGAAGGCTATGCTACTGATATTGCTGAGTTCCGAAAGAAAAACAACTCCCAGGAGGCGGAAATAGAAATGCTTAAGCTTCAGCTTGCCAAAACTGAAAGGGAGCGTGATGAGGCTGTCGCCGGCAAAATCGCAGCCGAAGAATCTCATGAGGCGACCAAAAACAGCTTCGGCTCAACATTATTCGACTTCTACTTGCATAGCGTCTTGGGGCGTGGAAGCCTCGCTTTTCTTGGTCCCAAGTATGAAATCACTTTAGCTGAAGTGTGGGAGGCCGCCCTTGAGATGCTTGGTGCTGAAGGTGCTGGTTATGACGAATCAGCCCTGGAAAGGCATTATTTTGATGATGACGCTCGCGCTGCCCTTGCCAAGGGAAAGGAACAACTTGCCAAATTAAGAACTGAAGTGACGGAAGGGGACCGGCTGGGAAAAACCACTTCAACTACTCTAGTCCAGCCACCTTCTTCGTCTGAAGTCGACATTATTGGTTCCAGTTCCCATCTTGCATCTCCCACCAAAGTTGCCACTGAGATTACAAGCATACAAGGTGGAGACGAGGGTGACGAGAGCGCTGATGCGCAAGCTTATGAAGTCGATATCAGGAAACCAGCTTCTCCAGGTAACTTCACTGTTAATCTCGCTACTGTCAATTCTGCTCAAGCGGGTTACTCATTTATTTCGCATGAGTTTCATGAGCTCCTTGGCTATTTTCTCAACCTTGATGAGCCTTCATCTCCTCTCTTTACTGACTTTATTGGTGAACCTTCATCTCCTCTCTTTACTGACTTTAACCTCTTTTCTTCTGCAGAAAAAGTATCAAGCACCGCTCAAATCTCTACTTCTCCGGTAATCCCTCCTCCATCTCTTCAGGTGGCTCCTCCTTTTGCTTCGCAGCCTGGATCACAGGAGGAACAAATAGAGGCTCTCCATGGCCTGGATGATCCCATTGCTTCGCAAGAGCAGAAAGATGAGGGACTTGAGGGAGGCGACGTATCTCCGGAGCGGACTCCTTCTGACGACATAACTCTATCTAAACTTGTCACTCCAGGAAGTGAGTCTTCCTCAAAGAGGAGAAAGAAGCAAGGAGCATCAAGGAGGAGAGGGAAGATAATCACTGCCACTGAAGAGGAGCCAGAAGTTGGGCCAGCTGCGCCTATCTCTCCTTCCTCCCTTATACCCACTGGCCGACCCGAAAAGCTGGTCATTCGGTCGGGTAAAGGGTCCAAAGGCAGTAAAAAGAAGTGAAGACTTTAGCTTTTTGTCTTTTGTATGAACTGGCCGAGAGTTGTGCGGGTACCGGCCCCCGCTTTTATTTTGAAACCTGTATCTTTTGCTGGTTTGGCTATACCATATTGTGTGTAATTATACTATATTGCCCCCATTCCATAAGTTTGCTGCAATATTCTATACTTCGAGGGGACTTGCACTCATATTTGCTAAAGAATAATTATTTTATTCTTTAAAGAAAATTTTTGCAAAGTACAACCCTCTTCGTATAAGTTTCTGCGCTTTGACCTTTGAAGAAATCACTTCTTTCTTTTGCTTAAGTACGTTTTTTACCAAGTGAATTCTTTTATGCGGTAAAGCGGACCTCTGAAGGGTACTTTAACTCCCTCTCTCTCTTTTTCTCTCTTCCTTTTTTTTTTATTTCGAGGAAGATTATTCCCCAGAATAGGTAAATTACTCTTTCTTCGGAAGTTAAAGTATGCCCCTGATGAGGATTTTTTTTTTATATAGAAAGTTGTACCTCTGAGGAGGGATTTTTTACGTTTCAACACTCGGAAGTTTTATTTCAATCTCGGTGAAACGTGTACCTCCAAAGAGTTTTGCCTTAGAAAGCCTTTTCACGTTTCAACACTTGGAAGTTTTATTTCAATCTCGGCGAAACGTGGGCTTCCGAAGAGGTCTTTCTTCTTGATTGTGCCTCCGAAGAGGTCTTTATTTTGTTTGTTTTTCAACTCTGGTGAAGTGAAATTCCGAAGAGCGGCTGTTACACTTCAACTCCTGGTGAAATATGCCTCCGAAGAGGTCTTTATTTTGTTTGCATTTCAACTCTGGTGAAGTGAAATCCGAAGAGCGGTCATAACACTTCAACTCCTGGTGAAATGGGCCTCCGAAGAGGGCTTTTATTTTGTTTGCATTTCAACTCTGGTGAAGTGAAATTCCGAAGAGCGGCTATTTCACTTCAACTCCTGGTGAAATGTGCCTCAGAAAGGGTTTTCATTGCCTGGAAGTTACTCTCTCATGGTTGGAGGGTCATGACTCCTCCAATCTTTTTTGTTGAGTAGAGAACTTTCTTTTTTGTGGCATATGACCCCCTAGAGGTCTTTTATCCTTCGAAGAGTTGTGCCTCTGAAGAGGACTTGTGGTGCCGATGATGGATTTTGGTTGTTTCCTTGTCTTCTTGCTTATGCCTTTTCACCGATCCTCTTTTTTTTTCCTCTTTTCAAGTTTCCATTCCCCTTTTCTTGCAAGTAGCTTGTTTAATCCAAGGAAGTGTACTTCATTGTCAGGCAAGTTCGTGAGAACGGGCACTAGCTTCCTAATTGGATGTTTGTTTGTTCAAACAATCTCAATTTATCAGCAAGGGCTCGTTTCTATCGAAATCATTAGCCGTTCAATTGAAGTATTTCCTATCTAGGATTTGAATTCGGGGTCTTTGTGACTTGAAATTTGTTTGTTGAATGATGGTGAGAATCGCTCGGTCTTATTATGCGCAAGTTTTATTTCCATTGTCTGCAAAAATTTAAATCGACATTTCAGCAATACATTTTATGTACTTTTATATCGAAAATAAAGCAAACATGTAATAAAAATAAGGAACACAAGATTTATAGTGGTTCGGCCAAGAATTTGGGCCTACATCCACTTTATATTCTTTCATTAATCACTTGCATCAGTTTTACAATTGCTTTCAATTGCAAGAATCATACATTCACAATTCTTTTTACAATATTTCAACAAAATTTTCAAGTAAAGTATGGACGCAAGTGATTGCTGTTCCATGCCCTTGGAATTTGATCTCCTTCAACAGTAGTGAGTTTGAATGTGCCGTCAAGAAGCTTCTGACCTATGACATATGGTCCTTCCCAATTTGGCCCAAACACACCTGTCGTTGTCATAATTCTTTTCAGGACTAGATCTCCGATTTCAAAGCTTCGTTGACGAACTTTGGAATTGAAATGTCTGGCTATCCTTTGCTGATGAGCTGCAATTCTGAGACTAGCCTCATCCCTTTTTTCATCAAGGAGATCTAGCGCTTCAAGTTGTAGCTTTTCATTTTCTGCTTGATTGAAATGGATTCTTCTGTGTGAAGGGACCTCAGTTTCAACCGGGATCATTGCTTCCGATCCGTATGCTAATGAAAAAGGAGTATGCCCAGTCGTAGTTTTGTGGGTAGTTCTGTATGCCCATAGTGCAAGTGGTAGCTTATCGACCCAACCAACTTTTGCTCTTTCAAGTTGCTTCTTGATGGTTGATTTGATGATCTTGTTTACTGCTTCCACTTGCCCGTTTGCCTGCGGATGAGCCACTGCTGAAAAGCTTTTCTGAATTTTGAATCGCTTGCAAAAATCCTGGAATTCTTCGCTTTCAAACTGAGTATCATTGTCCGTAATTATTTTCTGAGGCACACCGTATCTGCAAATGATATTCTTGGTTACAAAACTTATCATTTTCTTAGAGGTGATAGTAGCCAATGGTTCAGCTTCAGCCCATTTAGTAAAGTAATCAACCGCAACAATAGCATATTTAATTCCTGATTTGGCAGTTGGTAGCGGCCCAATGAGATCCATTCCCCAAATTGCGAACGGCCATGGACTGATCATCTGTGTGAGTTCGGTAGAAGGTGCTCTAGGAATTTTGGCAAATCTTTGGCATCTGTCACATTTTCGGGAGTAATCTGCAGCATCTCGATTAATTTCTGGCCAAAAATATCCGTATCGGAGAATTTTCTTTGCTAATGTTTGGCCACCTGAATGATCACCACATTCTCCTCCATGTACCTCAGCTAGGATTGTTTTGGACTCTTCCCTGGATACACATCGAAGTAAAGGCATTGAGAATCCCCGTCTGTACAATCGGCCATCCTGGATTACATAGCGAGAGGCTTTCCTTAGTAGCTTCTGTCTCTCTCTCGAATTTTCTGGCAGAGAACTTTTGAGTAGGTAGTCTAATATTGGGGTCATCCACGACTCTTGTTCTTGAGATACATTCATAATCCAATCTATATCCATCTCGTCTATACTTGGTGCTGAGAGGACTTCTACGGGAACCAATCCCAATAGTTGAGCTTCACCAGAACTTGAATACTTTGCGAGGGAATCTGCCTTCGTATTCTCTTCCCGGGGAATATGGCTTATTGAATAATGATCGAGTTCACATAGGAGTTCCCAAGCCTTTGACAAGTAGGAAGGCAAGTTTCCACCTTTTGTTTGAAATTCCTTCTTGACTTGGCATACAATAAGCTGAGAATCACTGAAGATTTGTAATGTTCGAATGTTTAGCTCTTTAGCGATTTTCAGACCTGCAATAAGAGCTTCATATTCTGCTTCATTGTTTGTTGAAGGAAATTCCAGTCTTAGTGCATAACATAATGATCGACCTTCAGGAGTTTCAAGTACCACTCCGGCTCCAGAACAGTGGTCATTTCTTGCGCCATCAACATACATCTTCCACTGGATTGGGGAATCATTGATCGCTTCTTCCTCACCATTATCTTTCTCTGTGAATTCTGCAATGAAATCAGCTAAAGCTTGTCCATTGATTGCTTTTCGGGGATGATAAGTGATGTCATATTGACTGAGTTCAATGTTCCATTTTAGAAGGCGACCCGAAGTTTCAGGGCGAAATAGGACCTGCTTTAGAGGTTGATCAGTGAGTACTTTGATAGGATGAGCTTGGAAATATTGCCTCAGTTTCCTTGATGCAACTAGTAGGCAATAGGCGAGTTTTTCCAACTTGGAGTAATTCAGCTCTGCCCCAGTGAGTCTTTTGCTGATATAGTAAACCGGATGTTGAATCCTTTTGTCTTCCCGTATCAGCGCTGCACTTAGAGCATGAGATGATACTGCCAAGTATATAAGAAGATCCTCACCATTGCCTGGCCTAGAAAGTATTGGAGGCGTTTCCATATGACGGATCAACTCATCGAAGGCTTTTTGGCATTCGGAAGTCCATTCAAAATTCTTCTTTCCTTTCTTCAGGGCGTCAAAGAATGGGATGCATTTATCAGTGGCTTTGGAAATGAACCGACTCAGGGCGGCGACTTTTCCGTTGAGACTCTGCAATTCCTTCTTCGTTCTAGGAGCTTTAACTTCTTTCAAGGCAGTAATTTGAGCTGGACTAGCCTCAATGCCTCTAGCACTGACGATGAAACCTAAGAACTTTCCGGGCTCGACCCCAAATGTACATTTCAGAGGGTTAAGTTTCATTCTGTATTTCCGAAGGACTGCGAACATTTCTGCTAAGTGTTCAATGTGATCCGCTGCTTTCCTGGACTTCACTAACATGTCGTCGACGTAGACTTCCATAGTTTTGCCCAATTGCGGTTTGAACATAGCATTAACAGTCTTTGGTAGGTTGCCCCTGCATTTTTCAATCCGAAGGGCATAACTCTGTAGCAATAAAGTCCAACATCTGTGATAAAGCTTGTATCCTCCTGATCCGGCTCGTGCATCATGATTTGGTTATAACCGAAGTAGGCATCCATGAAAGATAACAATTCATGTCCCGCAGTTCCGTCTACCAGTTGATCGATCCTGGGTAACGGGAAGCAATCTTTGGGGCAAGCCTTGTTTAGATCAGAAAAATCGATGCACACTCTCCATTTTCCATTAGCTTTCTTGACCAGCACAGGATTTGAAACCCAATTCGGATATGTAAATTCTTTGATGAAGTTATTTTCCATGAGTCGATTAACTTCTTCTTTTAATGCTGCTGACCTTTCTGGACCTTGGGTTCTTCTTTTCTGTTTAACTGGCGTAAACTTTGGGTCAATATTCAGAGCGTGTACTGCAACTTCTGGAGATATTCCACACATATCGGCATGAGTCCAAGCAAAGACATCCAGATTTGCTTTCAGGAAAGATATCAAGATATTCTGAATTGACACATTAAGCTGTGAACCCACATTCAACACCTTATTTGGGTCCTTCGGGTCAACAGGTACCGGAACTGTCGTTTCCACCGGTACCACTCTATTCTCCCCTGCACTGGCTTTTCTGGGATCCATTTCTTTCCGTGCCCCGCTATGCTCTCCAGTGCAGGGTCCGCCCCGTAATTGCTACAAGGCTGGTTCCTTGATGCGGACTGGGGTTGCCGCATCCTTTCCCATTTCTCTTTTTCTTGACTCTCGCAGCTCTGTCAAATAGCACTCTCGCGCAGCATTTTGATCCCCTTTTATAACTCCTACTCCATTGTCAGTAGGGAATTTAATAGTGAGGCACCACGGGGCTAGGATAGCTTTGAATGCTGCGAGTGTTGGACGGCCAAGAAAAGCATTATAAGCAGAAAACTCATCGACAATCACAAATGTTTGCTTGCGGACCACTTTCCTTTCTGCTTCCCCAAGTTCTACAAGCAGATCGATGGTTCCGATTGGTTGCTTTGGCTCCCCAGTGAAGCCAGTGATCTTCTGTGATGAGGCTTGTACATCGATCATAGGGATTTTCATCTGGTCAAATGTCTTCTTGAAGAGGATATTACATGATGCTCCGCAGTCAATGAGGACTCTTCTGACAATGGCCGGTCCAATACCGGCCGAGATGACCAAGGGATCTAGGGTAGGAGCTTCTATACCTGTGGAATCTCTGGCTCTGAAAACAATATCATCGCTGAAAGTTTTCTGCTGTTTCAGGGGCGTAGTGTCTTCTAAAACAAAGACGTCTTCTTCGGCTGGAGCATATTTCAAAGCCCTGGAATATCTTTCCATCTCACCCCAGCTCTTGCCAGCTGGGTGAGGCCCTCCTGTAATGACATTGATAACGGGCCTTCTAGATTCATGTCCCGTAGCTTTCTCACCCGTCCTGGGCTGATGAACAGGAACCTGTTGCCCCTGACTTGACGATGCAGGATTGTTGCTATTCTTCTTCACAAATTGCTGCAGTTTGTTCTCTCTTAGCAACTCTTCAATCAGATTTTTCAACTGACGGCATTCATCAGTTTCATGACCTGGTTGATTGTGGAAGCGACAGAATTTCCCACTCTGTATGGCTTTTTTCCCGGTCCTCAAAGGGATAGGTTTAGGGAAATCGACGGAATCTTTAGTGGCAAGGTAGATGTGCTCCGGCGTATGTGATAATGGAGTATACTCTGATGTCTTGAAGGATCGGGGCTTCTTCAGATTACCCTGTTTCTTCCCATTATTATTCTCCCTTTTTTGCCCCACCGATTCATTCTTGCGTGGAGCGACAGTGTTGTCTTCTGCTTTCTCCAACACTGTCTTTACTGGCAAAGGACGACTTTCCAAGCGAATGAATTCATCTGCTTTTTTGTAGAACCTTTCGAGAGAGGTTGGCTCTTTCATATTTAACCATTTCCCAAATTCGCTTGACTTATCAATAGCTCTCATCAGATAAGTCAATATCATTCGTGGTTCAGCATTGTCCACCTCGGCCAGCGCTATATTAAAGCGGTTCAAGAAAGATCTGATAGATTCACCAGGATTCTGCTCTAAACTTGACAGTGACATGATGTCCTTGGCCTTCGAAGCATATAGTCTAAACTGCTCCTTGAATTTTCTGGTCAAGTCTGAAAACTGATCAATAGATCGGACTGGCAACTTGGTGAACCATAGTAGAGCCACACCTTCCAGGTATACGGGGAAATATCGGCACTTTATTTCGTCCGAGGCTCTGGCACCTGTCATGTGCCAATCATATTTATACAAGAATTCATTCGGGTCACTTGTCCCCTTATAAGCTGGGATAGTCGGAGGGACAAACTTCCTTGGAAATTCCGCCTTTAAGATTCTTTCAGTAAACGGAGTTTTGCTTGGGGCGAAACCCCATTCCTTCTCATCTTCAACCCTTTGCATACTATCTTTCATGATCTGCCGGACCATTCCAGAAAGATATTCCTCATCATGCCGAGTTCTAGATCCACCGGCCTCAGGTACTGCCTGCTCAAAGGGACTAGTAGCCCTTTCAGTTGCATTCCTTTCATTAACATCATGAACGTTGCCAGCATAGTTCCTTTCATTACCAGCCGGTTGATTGTTTGCCCCAAGTAAGTCGTTCAACTTATTCAGAATCAGAGCATTCTGGGCACTTTGAGCCTCTAATTGTGCATTTTGGGCGTTTATCTGCTGGTTTAGCCCTAGAATCACAGCATCCAACTCCGCTTTCGTAACTCCAACAGATGGAGTGGGTTGATTAGGCACAGGGGAAGCGGAGGTTCCCTCTTGAATGTTTCCAGATCTGACAGATCTACTTTTCCTTCCAGGAGCCATAATCTCAGATAGACTTCTGGTTTTTAAAGAAATTCTTTCTACAAATCTCTGTGAAGCAATGATGACAGTTTTCCTGAGTTGGGTTCTCAGTGAAAGCACCAAAAATGTTAACGCTAAAATGTGAACGCTAACACCCCGGTGTGTGAAGTGTGGTTGTGAAAGCACCACCCGAAAGCTCGGGAACAGATTATAAGCAGAAAACAGTAGAAAAGCAGGAAACGACAACAATTTTATAGTGGTTCGGCTTAAGGGTATAGCCTACGTCCACTTTAAGTACTTTTATTAATGATCTCGTTACAAGCTGATACAATTCTTCTCAAGTACAATATACTTCAAGTTACAAGTGATTTGGGACAAGTCTTAAGCTTCAATTTTGATTAAAGTCCTTAAATTCATGTTGAAGATGTGTGGTTTCTTCGTGAATCTCTTTGATGAATTCCTCTAATCTTGAAAGCTCTAAGTGTTGATGAAGTTCTCAATGCAGCAAGGTAACGGTGTATGAAGAGAATGTGCCAAAAGCCCCTTCATTGTTGGAGTTAGGGTTCTATTTATAGGCAACTTTGGATTAGGGCCATAGGTCGTGCCCGACCTAAGTAGGTCGTAGGTCGCCCTCGACCTAAAGAGTACTGGTTCTTCTTTCATCTTCCACTAGAGTACGCATGCTGAATACGACAAGTCCTAGGTCGTGAACGACCTATCTTCTAGCGGCCTGGCATGAGTTGCTTTCTCCTCTATGTATCTAGGTCATGAGCGACCTATCATAGGTCGTAGGTCGTCTTCGACCTACGGAGCTCCGGCTTTCCTTCTTCATGTGTAAGCGCATCTTTTTTCCAACAAGTTGTAGGTCGCACACGACCTAACACCCAGTGACATAGTAGAGGCGGCCTCTTTACTTACGTGTTTAGGTCGTTAACGACCTAACTTAGGTCGTGAGTGTTTTCCTGCAGCCTTAGTCGATCCCTTAGGTCGTTAGGTTGTGAAGTCTTTAAACCGCTAGGTCGCGGCCTTCCTTAGGTCGCTGAGAATCATTAGGTCGCGGTCCTTCTTAGGTCGCTGAGAATCATTAGGTCGCGGCCTTTCTTAGGTCGCTGGGAACCGTTAGGTCGCTACTCTCCATAGATCATAGGTCGTGACAGTGCTTAAGTCTTTAGGTCGCACTCATTCTTAGGTCGTAGCCTCATTTAGGTCGCAGCTTCTTGTTAGGTCGCAAAGCCTGATAGGTCGCCTCCCCCCTTCCTAGGTCGAGTCATCTTTAAATCGCTAAGTCATTCCTGTTGTTGGGTCGCTCCATATCTTTAGGTCCTAGGTCGCTAATGAAGAGCAGTTAACATCTATCTCAGATTGTGGAACCAGTAGTTCGGGAGTTTTGGTTGTTGAGTCAGACTCGTCTGTAGTCTAATATCCTGTCTAGAGTTATAGATCTAGATGAGTAGGAGCACTGTAGCTGAGTAGTATGGAATGTTTGAATTCCGTAGAGCGAGTATCCCAGTATTTATATGTGACGCCCCACCTCTATACACACGCTAGCCAAGAATACTACAAAGTAATGCTGTCGACTAGCATGGAGAATAAGGCTGTTGAGGAGCGACCATCTGTATAATTGCTTTGTGCGAGTACCGATATGCCAGATAAAAATATAACTTTTCATCTTAAGAGGAAATCCGACATACCGACACAAAGTCAAAGCTACTACACAGTGGCTATAAAGGTCTTGGGAAACAAATATAGAAATAAACATAACACAAATCAGTCACAGATAATTCATATCACAAAGGCGAAAATAGATATGAATATAACACATGAAAGAGCACATCAGAGTATTGGTCAAACAAGATCCACAATATCAAAAAGAATAGATACAAGTGCAAGACAAAAGGATACGTATACATCAAGGAGTCTATATCTCAATAGTATACTACAAAAACTACTAAACTAAAGTAGTTAGCCAAAGGATCAGATGGAGGTCCGATAAGGAGTCAAGCAGAAGCACCTGCAAAATCTCAGTCTGACCCGAGTATTATTTAAGAAGAAAATAATAAACGGATCAGTCTAGCTATAATTATCAGTTGAAATGAGATATAAGAAGAGATATAATAAAAAGACGTATGATAACCAAAAATGTCATACTACGACAAGTATACATTAGAAAATCCACAAAGTCATACAATATCTCAAAGAATCTCATAGCATCAAAAAGAATGTCATATTCTTCATTTAATTCACCAAGCCACAATAAATGACATACATATCAATGCCAACTGAGAAAGGTGGTGAAACATAAATTCCATAAATCATCAAATAGAAATCCAGAAATCACAATAAAAGGATGGCCAATCCCAGAAAAATGAGCCGGAGCTCCTCCTAACAGGGTATAGTCCCCCATTGCGGACATTGAGCCGAAGCTCCTCCTGGTGAGTCGAAACTCCTCCTGACAGGGTATAGTCCCCCATTGCGGACATTGAGCCGAAGCTCCTCCTGGTGAGTCGAAACTCCTCCTGACAGGGTATAGTCCCCCATTGCGGACATTGAGACATCGCACATTGCTAGTCTAAACCATAAAATGATCATCATTGATCGTCAAGAAGTGTCAATTACAATAAGCTAGTAAATATATGAGTTTAGCATCATGTCCCATAACCACTAGCTTAACTTAAACATTTGCGAACAAATTGTAGATCTCCACTAGAAAATTGTCACAAGAGATTCAATCGAAAAAGTCCAAGAATTAACCAACGAAGTAAATGCAAGCGTTTCATACCACTCGTTTTACTAAGTCGTTTAATTAGATTTCTCATACGAGTGAGGTAAAAGTTTGTATATACTAGTAGATTGGAAAATGGTTTTATAAACGAGTTTGGTATTGAAAGTAGAGCTGAAATCGTTTTGAGGAAAGAGTTTTGATATTTACTACTAGTATAGAAAACCTTTATATTTTAAAGTGACAAATCATAGAATTGATTGTAGAAACAATCAATCATAAAAATTCACATTCGAAGACGTGAATAAAATCCAAAGAAATCGATACCGAATCCATCAAAATGGATATTCACAAAAATCGCGATAAAAATGTCATCAAAGTCCACAATAAATGATAACAACAAAAAGGGAATCAACACGAATCGATTAACGTTGGAAATATACTCAAAAATAGCCAAAATAGGCAAATTAAACAGTTCCAGACGTCTGGTAGGTGTTCCCAGACATCTGGCCCTAGTATCTGGAAGTATATGTGTTTTCTCCCTTCTATTTTTAATTCCCGGGCCATTTTAGACGTCTGAAATTTTCAACCAGACGTCTGAATTTGATTTCAGACGTCTGGATTTTGTTTCAGACATTTGGATTTAGTCTCTGCCTTTTCCAGAACCCTTTTCAGACGTCTGGATTATTCAACCAGACGTCTGGATTTGGTTTCAGACGTCTGAAATTAATTTCAGACTTCTGAAATCTTCTTCTAGGCACAAAAAAACAGCCTATATCAAAAATGGCAAATCCAAACCGAAATGCGATCGAACGAGCGATGGATGCTAAGGAATTATGCCAATCAACAACCCAGCACTATAGGCTCTTCGATGCATCACCAAAAACATGTTCAAACATCAATAATTGGATTTTTAAAGATTTGACTACAAAACACCACAAATTGAAATATTCACCAAATCAATCCAAACCAAAAGCAAATGAACATAAAAAAGTGTTAGGAATTCATACCTAACAACAAAGATAGATATAGACATAGATATGAGATAAAAATCTCACCTTTGAACCCAAATCAATGAAGAAGAAGCTTGAAAGCAAAGGAGGAATCAACCACTCTTCAACACAACCCAAATGAGCTTGAATCTCAACTCAAAAGAAGAACATTCCTAAATTTAGGTTTATAAAATTTTAGAAATCAAAGAGAGAATGAATTAGAGAAGAAGTAGATGATGCTTACCAATAGCCTCTCTTTGAATTTGGAGCTAGAAGTTGGATTTTGCTATGGAACTAGGGCTTGGAGTTTTAATTTCCACTCTCTTCCACCATTGTTGCTAAAGCTTGAAGGGTTAGGAATTAGAAATGAAATGAAGATAAGTGGGGGTGGAGCTAGGGCTCAGCTGGGGTTAATGTGCTGAGACAACAAACCAAAGCCCTAAGTGAAAAAGTAGCCAAATTCGACTAACTTCAAACATATCGAAGTTTATACTCAAAAAGGTCGCAAATGTCATTTTGAACTCAATGGGGGTGGTCTCGAGTCCCAATTCGACTGTTTGCAAAAAGTAGCTTTTCGGACCAAAATCCGACGAACGATAAAATATTTAAATAAAATATTTAAATATAAAATCGATAAATATGCGGGTTGTTACAGACTCCCCTCCTTAAAGAAATTGCGTCCTCGCAATACTTAAGAGGAAAATAAGAAGTAATAACCATGGAAGCATATCAACACAAAAAGAAAATTGAAATAAGAAGTTCACCATAAAGAGCACGAAAGAGCTAGCACGAACGGGATCGCTCGATGAATTCTCTAGATTCCCAAGAGTAATCCCTAAGATTTGAGAATCATTGAACTCTCACAAGAAGAATATCTTTATTCCGAAGGCGCTCAACCTCCGAAGCAATGATGCGAATAGAATGTTGCTCAAAAGTCAAATTTAGTGAAACTTCAATCCCCTCAATAACACTAGGCTCAAGAATAAAAATCGAAATCCCTAAGGCATTTCCGTAGTAGAAAGATCTGAGAAAACGTCATGAATATCAGAAAACTGAGCTGGTGCAACGACGTGGTATAATAACAGTACGCCCGAGAAACTAGAAACTCAAATAATTTGGGACATCAGCGTAGTACAAAAACGGTACGCCCAATGAACAAAAGCCCGAATAATTTCGGAACACCGATGTAGTACAAAAACGGTACGTCTAATGAACCGATAAACCGGAACAACGATGTAGTATAATGATGGTGCATCCGTTGATCCAGATAAGACGGAACATCGATGTAGTATAATAACAGTACATCCGATGAACCGAACACCACAAAAGAACATCGGATGCTAGTCCATACAAGAAACGAGATGAAACTCAATAAAACGAAGTACATCAAAACACCCGATAAACTTGATAAAAAGATAATTCAATTCCGACATCATCAATGAATCAACACCTTGTTGCCTACGACAAAACGTATTGGCAACACGATTTCCCTTTCGGGAATAAAAAGAATATCAAGATCATAAGATGCCAAATTCCAAAAGTAAAAACAATAGCCGCGAGCACTAGATCATGAGTGCATATCTAATCTCGATAAACTATAATGTTTTAGAAGCACAAGTGATAGCACGTTCTCCTTTGCAAGAGAACAGCATCCAAACCAATACGACTAGTATCGGTACAAATAGAAAAGTATTGGTTCCCCTTCAGGAATCACAAGAATAAGAGTATCTAAAGGAAGAGTTCTTTTTAAATAATCCTCTTTCGCGAAGAACTAAAACTTTCAAAATTACATTTATCTTTATGTAATAATCTTTCTACAAAAATTTACATTTTTACAAGTCAATATATCGTGTCTGACTGTCCCATCAAAGCGTTTAGGAGATTCTTATCGATAACGTTGATCAAGCACATCGACCAGAATTCTTAAAATACTAAATGGGCAATACAATCACAAAATCATATTCTATAAGATAAGTAAGTTTCTCAAAAACTTCTAAGAATATTCTTTGTTCATTTTAAGAACAAAAATCCAGTAATACTTCTAAATAAATACTAAATGAAGACACAAACGAATGAATGTGAGGGCACCAATAATATGGCACCACAACACACAACACATATATATATCAGTGAAACCTGAGGGGGCTGCATAGATAGAAAGGCCAGGCAATCACAATGCAAATGAATTTGACAAAGTATTACACAAGCCAAAGGCAACTGCAGTTCGGAGCAAAGTCGAAGCTGCAGCTAACACAAGCTATAGGAAGAAAGTGCATAAACATGTATGCAATGGTGGCCAAATGAAATGAGGACAAGGCAGCAATGCAAGGTAACAGTTCCCAACAAGTGACCAAATGCAAATGCAAACCAGGCCCGATACATAGATGATGGAGACATGGCGATGGAAGTGCAGTGGTGTGTCCAAATGGAAAGTGCAACAGCCTCAACAAAAAATGGTTTTGAATAACCATAAATGAACACTGCAACTCAATCAGAGTAGAAGAGAATGAATGCCATGATGAAAAATGCAGTAACAACCGGTACAATGATAAGGACAGTGCAAATGTGTAGAACATCAACAACTACAGGGGCAAGATATTGCAATTAGTGGACAGGGTCAAGGCTACAAATCAAATCCATGTGTAAAATTGAAATAGACAATGACAATTGCTGGTTTACAAGTGCAAGATTCAAATTAGTTTGTCCCAATACCAGATTTCAGTGAATCAAAAAGAAACTGCAACAACAGGGAGTGGCAGTCATGCCAATGATAACTAATATCACAATCAAAGTCAAGTGATATCAAACTCAAGTTAAGTGCAAGAAGCTCGGACGAGTTTAAGTATATAACAGAGATAATAGTTTAATCTGTACGTGTATAGTGAAGATAACTTCACATCTAGTTGAATCGAAACCAAAACTACCGAGCATAAAAATGTTTCGACAAGTCAAGACTAAAATAGAACGACACAGTGGTAATACACGAGTGTTACCAGGAGTCAAGACCGAAGTCACAAATAGGAATCAATGTTCAGATCCCAAACACCTGACAAATCAAGTAAAACACATCATAGAGGTTTAACAATCAAAGCGACCGAAGTAAACAAAGAAAATCGAATTTGTGATGGTCAAGAGATATTAAACAGCCCAAAAATCAAAACCAAGTTAACCAAGTTATACTAAAATACGCGAATTTGATAAATTCAGAGAAATCATGAACAACGACATCAGAGAAATTATCAAAAACGAAACCGAGTCAAACACAAGCATGTTACTAAGCTGAATTAGATGTGAGTGAGGGACGATTCACTCACCTTCTTCGACGTGGCAGCCGTGAGCAACGATACTTGGAGGAGACGACGCCATGGCATCACGAAGACGGGCGAATGAATGGGCAGGAGCCTTAATTTGTGAAGACGGACGAACGAAAACGAGCCACCATTTTCTATTTTCCTTTTCGATTTTAGGTTTAGGGTTCGAATGAAAATGGTGAAGGGGGGAGAACAGGTTTTTACCCATGTAAATTTTCACGGCCCAATAATAAAAGGTCCACTATTTAATTTTTTTTTAGAGCCCATCAATCTCACTAAAAATTTGTAAAAGAATTTTAATTCAAATTTATAGACTTCAAATGGAAATTTGCAACAATATTTATCGTCTAAATGTCGATTATTAATTGATGCAAATACAGGGTTGTTACAGTTTAAAACTAAATTCATTTTAAAATTCAATAGTTTAAATTTACACTTTGTTTAAATCTTTCAAATTTAAAAACTTCTTTTATTTCAAAAACTAAACTACAAATTATGAATTAAACTTCACTTTAAAACTTACTCACATTTTAAAACTTCATTTTTTTAAAATTCAAACTACTTACCAATATAAAGTAGTTTAATAATTTTAATTTTAAAACTTTATTATTTTTTATTTATTTAAAACTGAGATTTTAAAACTAAACTTGAATTCTAAATTTCAAACTTGGATTTAAAACTAGGTTTAAACTATTCTTTACATTTAAAAGCTTTTATTTTAAAAAATTTAAAAGAAATAAAGAGAAATTATACTTATAAATAAAAGCTTATGCATATAAAAATCATAAAAATTAAAAATCTATACCTTGGATTTTATAACTTTATATTGAAATTCAAATCAAATTCTAAAATCTAATACTTAAAAATCAGGTTATATATACAAATTAAATTTGAAATAACAAATGCAATTTTTATTCAAAACCTATTTGTAAAAACAATACATTATTTGTATTGTTTATAGAAATGACTCATTATCAAATTAAAATAATTATAAAAGAAATTATTTCTTTATTAAAAAATTACTTATTTTATTAAGCTATATTTTAAAAAGAAAACAAAACAAACCTTTTTGTTAGTTAATTTAAATTTAAAACTTAAGCCAAAATCATTTTAAATATTTAAACATCTATCTTATCAAATTAAAATTATACACTTATTTATCATATAGTTTTGAAAAACATAAATTTAAATTAAATCAAAATCTCCAAATTATTAATATATATATTAGAATTTAAATAAGATTCGTTTATTAAATTTTAAACCAAGATTATTTATTTAATTACTTTGAAAAACTTTATATATTAAATAAAAACAAATTCTCAATTTACTAAAATATTTATAATTAGGAAATATGCTTTATTTATTAAATTTTAAACAAAGCTAATCTATTTACAATATAAACCATATATTTCTATTATAAATAGAAACCAATTTATTAGCTGAAAAAGATAAAATCTACTAATTAAATATTTATTAAAGGAAAATTATTAAATCAATCTGAATTATATTGACAAAATTATCAATATCAATTTAATTTTTAATACAGATTATTAAATTGATATTGTCAAAAATTCCGGGATATTACAATCCTTCCCCCTTAAAAGAATTTCGTCCCCGAAATTTAAAACAAAGGTAATTTAATAATCTCATTAAAGATTTAATTTTAAAACACAAGCATATATCAAATATATGCTAACAACCATAGCAACCAATCACCCAATCAAACAAATCTAACTATTCAGATAAAATTCTGGATAGAATTTCCTCGAGTTTCCCCAAGTGTAAATACCGGGATACTCGCTCTATAGAATCCAAACAATTAATACTACTAAGTTACAGAGCTCCTATTCATCTAGATCTACAGAACTAAACAGGATATTAGACTACAGACGAGCCTGACTCAACAACCAAAACTCCCGAACTGCTGGTTCTAAACCAGAGATAGACTAAACACGTACTCCCTTAGAGATACGTGAAAATCATCGAATCCTAGTTATCCAAACTAGAAATTCAATCCTATAGATCAAACACTTATTCTCACAAGAACACAGAAAAGATCCAAAACACCACATAGCTAGCTTCTCAGACTTACCCAAACTTATAGCTCCCTTTGATCGGAGAAAACTTATCCAAAAACAAATCTTTGTCTCTGAAATCCAAATTCCTTCGTCTCTTATCCACAAAAGTCTCTGGACGATCCTGGGCTGTCTACACCCTTACTGATCAGCTCAACCTTCGCTGATGCCTCTAGAAACAAACAAAACCAATCAACTCAACAAAATGATCTCCTCAAGATAAATCCAAAGTCAAGAATTCAAACTCTATTCCTCAATTATCAGAAGACTACACTCACTTCTCCTGCCCGGAAAAGAAAAGCAGATGCACTTCCAAACTGCTTTCGCTGCACAACTCTAATCCAAAGTAGATAAAATTGCTGATGAAGAACATGAGCACAAACTAGACAACACATCCCAGAAATATGGCTCAACAGATCCATAAAGAAAACTCAGAAGTTTCTCCAAAACCCTGAGATGCTACACCAACTCAATCTCTAAGAACCATCCTTCTACTAAGATGAACCATCGATAGCACTCCTGGAATCCGAGACGATAAGAAAACTCAATCTCTAGTTGCAGACAAACCTCTGACTTCTCTGAAGACATCCAGAAAAACTTTGATAACCCAAGAGAACACCAACTATCGCAAGTCACTTTTGCGATCATCCCAGACTAATTCCAAGAAAAACTGTTCTCTCTTTACCAATCAGAATAGCTTACGCTTATCTAGCCAACCCATCGAAGAAACGGGTCTACTCTGTTGCTTCCAAACTCTACTTCCAAAAAAACTGCTAAGCCAGGAAACTTCCTGCCAACACAGAACACTCCGTACTGCACTGCTGCAACAGATGCTAAAGATATCCTAATCCAAAACTCTTCGAGAAACTCGGCCCTCAAACCAAACAGAATCACTATGCTGAACACAACCACATCACTGATGCAGACCTGCTTCCTTAAACTTGTTCCAAAGAAAACTTCTTCGGAAACATCCATAGTAACTACATCTCATCACGCAGCTACTACTTCCTGAGGTATCAAGATACCATCACTCGCTTCTGCCTAATCGACGGATCCAAACTCTACTCATCCAACTTCACTTCAAAAATAGACTCCGAACCTTAACAGGTTTCCTTCAGAGATCAATGAAATCCGTATACTACTGCAAAACTCACTCGAGACGGTATTGGGTCTATAGTCTCGACAAATACACTTCCAACCTCAAACATTCAAACTCTAACCAATGATAGTCGTGTTATACACACCAATACCCCATATACCTTTATAACTTATATTGGAAAATCCAAACAGGTAACCCAACAGATAGGTAGAATAAATAAATATGTATAGATATATTAAAAATTACAAATACGCTCTCTCAAGATAGACACTACTCTAGATCCTAGGTATTCACTAACCTAACGCTCTAATACCAAATGTGACGACCCAACTTTCTCGCCACATAAAATCGCATCATCTTGAAGAAAGAAAGGGTTAAAAAAGAGAAAAGGAAGAGAAGAAAGAAGAAACAACACAGAATCTTAACAGCGGAAAGAATAAATTATATTAATAACATAAATATTACATAGTTTACAACCATTATCAGAGTTACACAGATTTCACATCACATACTAGACAGTTATAAACACCTGTGTAGTTATACAACTCAATACAATACAAGAAAAACTACTCAGAGAAACCAACACAGCGGAACACTATATATAAATATAACGTAGAAGCCACCTGCTCCATTTCTCCTCCAGAATTCGCCAAAGCTAACCTGCATCCCTTGGCTACTCGTAAATATTTGAGTACACAAGAGTTTAAGAAAACCGAAGATAAACTCCGTGTCAGACAAGGGTCTGGTGTGAGTAACAGGTTAAGGTTTCTTAACTTCAAAAACCTTTTGAAAAGAAAAGTATCACGTAACAAAAACATGGAAAAGTATTTAACTTACGCTAACCAAAACATTTGATAGAAAATCCAGTGATATTATAATAGTGCCTAGGGTTTCCAAGTAAAATAAAGAAATAGCTGGAATGCTTACATCTCACGTTCCAACGTAGTTGGGCATAACTAATACGTATGACACTTATTAGATTTTGGATTCCATACAATGGTAGGGCTACCGGGGTACCGCCCGTAATAGTACGTGGCCTAGATCAACGTACCGAAGATCACTCCCAATCCCCTGCAACACAAGGCCGGAACCATCTGTTACTGGACAGTCCCAAACAAGACAACCCCAGCAGTTGGAGCCCAACAGATGCCCACACAGCCGAAATAAACGGGACCTCTAGACACGGGAAAATCTCGTCCTACTTGGGCATAACCCACTTAGCCTTGCTGCACCTCCCATATATTAGCCATTCCCGGTTGATGAGGCTTGAGGCTATGATTACCTTTATATAACACATCACTTAGAATGCTCATCGTCCACCTGACGATGTTCTGAAAGCATTCAATCCGTACAAGTTCATTCCGGGTTCGAATGAAACCGAAGGCATTATCTCGTTACACTCATTTTGGAATCACCCTCAGAGTTAATTCGACGATAACCCTTGCACTCTGAATCTTCATCTTCACTTGAGATTCACGACCTATCATTAATTTGGATCGTTGTGGTTTTCGGATATCCAAACATGGAAACCCGATCCCTGTCTCTTCGAAATCCAAAACGTGTCTTTTAAGGCCAAGTCGTTTTAAAGTTTAAAACAATTCAATTATGTATATACACACAGGTAGATAACTCACAAATCACAATAGATAATCAACATTATCATTATAAACAGATAATCCATACTATCATTATAAACAGATAATCCATATTATCATCCAAATAGATAATCCATATTATCATCACAATGCAACCAAAGCTTTCATACCACACATCATTACTTATCTCATTTCTGAGACAACAAAGCATTCAAGCAAATCAATATCATCTATTCATACGTAAGCAAAGATTAACTTAATCACAACATCTATAATTAGTTTAAAGTGAATTAAATTAATTATCTCCATCTCTAATTAATTTAAAGTGAATTAAATTAATTACTTCATCTTTAATTAATTTAAAATAAATTAAATAAATTACTTCATCTTTATAAATCTTGCTTATCTAACCATTAATTAATTACAAGTCAATTAATTAATCATTCAAACTAATCACCTTAATTAATCACCTTTGATTAATTATCCTTAATTACATTCAAGTAATTGTTCTTCAATAAATTTCATCAAATTAATTATTCTTAACCCCTTGCAGTAAATAACCCTTAATTACTTCATAAATTAATTAACTAACTATAAACAATTACATTAATCCTTAATTAATTACATTAATTAATTACCTTTAATTACTTATCATTAATTAATTTATCTTAATTAGTCAACTTTAATGACATCATTAATTATATTAACTAATGATCCTTAATTACATTTTAATTAATACTTTATTTAAATTAATTTCCTTAAGTAATTAACCACAATTATTAATCATTCCAGATTAATCACATTCAGTAATTAACTAATCTTAATTAATTCATTAAATAAATTAATTATTCCAAATTAATTATCCTTAATTAATCCCTTGATTAATTACAAAGTAATTTGATCCAAATTACTTTCATTCTTAAAACATCTTTAATTAATTACATCCTATAATTACCAATTAATTACTTCACTAAGTAATTGCAATCCATTAATTATATTAAGCAATCATCAATCAATCATTCAGTGTTTAAAATTAATTAAACTTAATTAATCAATTTAAACTAATCACATTAACTTCAATTAATTACATTAAGTAATTAATTCATTCATTACTTGCCTTGAGTGATTACACTTAAACAATTCACAAATGATTATCATTAAATTATTATAATTAATCACATTAATTAATTATTAAATAATCCTAGTTAATGACCTTCATTAACCATTTTTTAATTACTTTCATTAATTAATTAACCTAGATTAACCATTATTAATTACAAATTAATTTATCTTTAATTATCCATTAATTAATCTCTAATTCTGTAATTAATTAAGTGTTAACTATAACTTAATTAATCCTTAATTGTTTGATTAATTAACCTTGATTATAACTTAATTGCTTAATTAATAAATCTTTAATCATTAATTAATAATCTAATTAATGATCCTTAATTACAAATAGATTAACCCTTAATCAACTATTTATTATTCCCTAATGAATTAATTAATTAAATTAACTAATTATTCCTTAATTACCTCATTAATTTCAAATCATTAAATCTTAATTAAATTTTAAGATAAAAACATTTCTTAATTATGATTAAATTGTTATTAACAAATTTATTTGAAATCAATTTACTTTTGAACTTACCTTTAAATTTCATTTTAAATATGAGATTTAAAATGAATATAATTTAGCTTAAATAAAGTTATAAACAATTTAAAAATCATTTTAAATTACATGGCAAACAAATGCTTGTCTTATAAAAGAAATTCATAAGAGTTTAAAACTAAATTCATTTTAAAATTCGATAATTTAAATTTACACTTTGTTTAAATCTTTCAAATTTAAAAACTTCTTTTATTTCAGAAACTCAACTACAAATTTAAATCTTTGATTTCTTGAATTAAACTTCACTTTAAAACTCACTCACATTTTAAAACTTCATTTTTAAAAAATTCAAACTACTTACCATTATAAAGTAGTTTACAATTTTAAGTTTAAAACTTTATTATATTTTATTTAAAACTGAGATTTTAAAACTAAACTTGAATTCTAAATTCCAAACTTGGATTTAAAACTAGGTTTAAACTTTTCTTTACATTTAAAAGCTTCATTTTTAAAGATTTTAGAACAACACTACAGGTTTCTGTGAAAAACCGTTAACATCTTTAAACCCGAGGCCAACCCCAAAATGCTTCGAATTCAAAGCCAACCTCCCTGAGCAATCTACCCAATAACTTCGAGTCAAACCGAGATTTACTCGAGTACAAAACTATAGTCAACCCAACATCACTAGTACAGTCTCTTCACCGTTCATATGCACAGTGGCTCCAGCCACCACTGATCATCAGTGATGATGCTACACACTAGAAAATGACTCAGTAACCCACCACGATCATCAATTCGTGCTTTAACTCTCGAATTCGAGCTCGAGAACCTTAAACCCAAACCTGGAAATGCAAAAGAATCACCATCTCAAAACCTGTCAACGCTACGTTCTCGCCACTCCGACCATCTGAAGGTCTGGAACTCCGGCCATGACTTCAACCACGACCCAACTGCCATTCCTTAAAATCTCATAATACTCGATCAACCACATGTGCCGTGGTGATCGATTCATCAATCCCATCAAAAACTAGGGTTCGAGGAAGAATCTCTCTGCTACAACTTCCCTGATGAAATCCATCACCATTACCCATTTTTCTTAGCATCTACCAACACTCCTCTACCGTCTAGGAGAACCCTGTCCCCTCCAGTTACAAAGATCGCCAGAAAACACCAATATTCCGATTCCATTTCATCTCTTAACTGTGCCTTCAACCAAAACCTAAAAACTATAATTCTTGATTTAAAAATCATGATTTAGTTGATGTTTTTAAATTATAATACTGAATTAATAAATTACACGGTTTGAATTTTGGTTTATAACAACATGCACTAATATTTTAAGACTTCCAAAGGCCGTCAAGTTTTAATTTAACTTAATTAAAATTTTAAACCATAGTTTAAGTTAAATCAAACAACATTTTTTTAATAATCAGATCCTAACAACAACTAAATTAAATGGTCAGGGATTTAAATTAAAAAATGAGACTGGGAACAAGCAGAGCACATATCTCATATACACAGCATGCATACACATAAAAATTCACATTAGACATTTACTTATAAGCACATGCAGCACTTATTCATCTCAGCATATAAGCATGCAACCAATTTTTAAACTTTAGATTTAAAAAGTTACTCACTGATTTTAAAAGAAGGCCGAGTTCCATTTGAAATGCTTTTGAAACTTTTAAAATTGCAATTGCCTTTTTGATACTTTGAACTCCTTTAAACTTACATGCTCCTAAAAAAACTTGTGTGCTTGAAAATGAAGTTTGCTTTGAAAATGCAGGTGCATTGATTTGAAGATGCTGACTTGGTTTGAAGATGTGCAGATTTGCATGCAACATCAAATTTCCAGATTTTATAAAAATACAGATTTGCTTTTTGTTTGAAATGTATAGGCTACTGATATGTACAGGGATTTGCATTGCTTTGAAAATGCAAGTTTGGTTTGAAAATGTGCAGATTTGTTTTTCTTGAAGTGATGGGAATTACTGATTTTATTTGAGTATAATTCAAGATTTTTGGTTTTGTTTGAAGAGCTATTTATAGGGAAGTGGTTTCAGATTTGATAAATGAGGAGTTTTGATTTGCATGAAAACAGGTTTTAGATTTTTGGTCTTGAAGATTTGTTTACAGGTAAATGATTTTTCAGGGATTTGAAGAGTATTACAGATTTACTTAATCATAGATTTTGAATCTGGAAATGATTTTCATGTTTTCAGATTTATTTTGAGTTCATGCCTTAAATTTCTTAACTTTGATTAGAAAATGTGAAAAAGGCAATAAGAATGAAAAATGTATATTTATATAGGCAAATTTTCTGATTTTATAAAATAAAAGAAAAACAAATTTAAAAGAGGCCACTTGTAAATCATTTCAACATTTGTCAATTTGGAATGGATATCTTTTAACATTTGTTGTATGAGGCTTAGGAAAACAACACTTGTCTTTATAAAGTAATTTGTATTTTAATTTAAATGTTAATATAATTATATATGTTATGCCTAATTAATTTGTTAATTAGTATTTAATATGTATAGAAATTTTTTTTAAAGAGATAAAGACAAATTATACTTATAAATAAAAGCTTATGCATATAAAAATCAAAACACCGTTGGATTTTAAAACTTTATATTCAAATTCAAATCAAATTCTAAAATCTAATATTTAAAATCAAGTTATATATATAAATTAAATTTGAAATAACAAATGCTATTTTTATTCAAAACCTATTTGTAAAAACAATACATTATTAATATTGTTTTTAGAAATGACTCATTATCAAATTAAAATAATTATAAAAGAAATTATATCTTTATTAATAAATTACTTATTTTATTAAGCTATATTTTAAAAAGAAAACAAGACAAACCTTTATGTTAATTAATTTAAATTTAAAACTTAATCCAAAATCATTTTAAATATTTAAAAATCTATCATAGCAAATTAAAATCATATACTTATTTATTAAATAGTTTTGAAAAAACTTAAATTTAAATTAAATCAAAATTTCAAAATTATTAATATATATATATATATATTAGAATTTGAAAACAAGATTCATTTATTAAATTTTAAAACAAGATTATTTATTTAATAACTTTGAAAAACTTTATATATTAAATAAAAACAAATTCTTAATTTACTAAGATATTTAGAATTAGAAAATATGCTTTATTTATTAAATTTAAAACAAAGCTAATCTATTTACAATATAAACCATATATTTATATTATAAATTTTTTAGCTGAAAAAGATAAAATCGACCAATTAAATATTTAATAAAGGAAAATTATTAAATCAATCTGAATTATATTAACAAAATTATCAATATCAATTTAATTTTTAATACAGATTATTAAATTGATATTGTAAAAAATTCTGAGATATTACAAAGAGATTCAAGACTAGTTCGAGACTATAGAATCATAGATCGATTTCTTTGAAATGCAAAGGCTACTTGCTACTAATCCTAAAGGTGATTCCAGAATGGATGTAGTAGAAGTAGTGTCTTTGTTTTCTTCATATCCTGAACAACTTGTATGGACAAACACTACCATTAAATTATCGCTTGGAGGAGAGTGTTATCATTCCAAGTAGGAAC
Source organism: Allium cepa (assembly GCA_030765085.1). Lineage (NCBI taxonomy): Eukaryota > Viridiplantae > Streptophyta > Magnoliopsida > Asparagales > Amaryllidaceae > Allium > Allium cepa. The sequence goes on from CM060942.1 coordinate 457,214,019, forward strand.
TGTTATAGAGGGAAAGGTAATCGTAACCTCACAAGACGGTAACAATTAAAACATGGGATATACTATCACGACCCAAAATCCAATGTTCGAAAATTGACATCAAATACCTCACTTGTATTCGACTGTCGAAGATTCAAACGTCAAGCTCCAGTCGGTTGGAGCTTATAACAACATTAGATGAATATAAAATAGTGGAAACAAAATGAATATCATGCCTTACATCACAGATACAACATCATCATAATATCCATTACAACAACAGAGTATCTTTATACATATATCACAACTTCAAATAGGACATCATAATAGAACAACAAGTGATCATATGCCAAAAAGTCTTCAAAGAAGTGATGTGATAGCGAACTTCCAAAACTAAGCACCTTGAGATCCAAAAGCTTTCAAAATATCTCTAAGACAAAAGCCTCCAAAAACCGATAGCCTCTAACTCCAAAAGACTCCAAAATAACTGCTAGCACCAAAACACGGAAAACTTGCTACTAGGCTGCCCGTGTGGAAATTATGGGCACGCAGAGTTTAGAAAGGAACAATAAACTCCGGGTCAGTCATGGGACTGGTATGAGTGAACAGAACAGTTGCTTTTAAATAAAAAAATATGTATAAAAGAAAATCTGGTATGCTTTTGGAAAATGAAACTACCATAAGACCTCCTGCCACACATACAATGCAATCGCAGAATTGGAGGAGTTTTCTTCTTATGATAGCCAAATATGCGTGATACGGAAAAATTCTTTGATATTATTACTAGTGCATAGGGTAGAAAACCATTTCGAAAGTATAATATTAATCTTAGCCATCATAGACATTCCGTACTATGCCTTCTATAGCTGCCATCTAAACAGTGGTGACCACCATAAGTAAATGGCAGTATAACTAAAACCGTACTGGGTTCGTATTGGGAATTGGATTTCCAACGAATGTTCAGGCTAAGGAACTATCTACTACCACATGGGTACGCCTCTGGAGGGACGTCCCCAGAACTTAACCAATTCTCTGCTAACACGAGGCCGGGTTACCTCCGTAACTTGGTAACTACTACACGACTATGCCATTCCCCGGTCGTTTGCGACCTTTATCCGAGGGCCCTCTACCACGCAGCAACAACCACACAGTAAATGAGATTGCAGCAACCACATAGGTAAAGTATCTGGGATCCATACCATGGTACCACCCTTTTCCAGAAGGAAATGACATACCCTAAAGGGTGCGACCGTCATAACCTTGCTGCACCTTTCCTGTTTCGACCATTTTCAAGGTGTGAGGTCCGATGAAGTCTCATCCACAAAGCTACGCTTTACACGAAAGCCATGCTTTGATCACAAATGATCAAAAAATGATCATCAACACACAGCAGCACTTAGCATGCCACACTACCAAATTGGGAGTATATCGCTAATAACCTTCAACTACATAAGCTCTGCGCTCGTACGTCTCAGAGAAGGGTTGTAAGCTAAGAGAATAAATTCTCTGCCACCAACAGATATGTATTTGAAAGAAATCTGCTTTATATCTCAAAGTGTAGTGTCAGAAATACAACCATACAAGTCTGTTCCGGGTTCGAACAGAACCGAAGGCACTTCATCCAATAAAGGAAGAAGCCCTTGCAAATCCGGGTATTCACAATCCCGATCGGACTCCTCGTCACATGTGGGGATCTCTATATCGGAGCAACTCAGTGCAAAGACATTCAGTAGGTTATCCTATCGTTTTCGAAGACACCCGATCTTCACCACCGTCTTCCAATGCTATTAATTTAGTCCTATCACTATTTGGAATGGGTTATATGACACAAAGTCCCTCTCCCGGCTAATCCGAATAGTGAGTGCTTAATTTTAAACACGTGGGCGATCAATTACAAGGATTCACATTCAGGTTTGATGTGGGTTTCGGATAACTAACTGAAATCCGACTCCCTGTCGCATCAAAGTTTAAATGCCGTTTTACGGACAAAAAGGGTTTTCACAGAAACAAATCATGAATCACAGTTCAGCACAAAGCAATTCACATCACACGGTATCACAACAGAAATATCAATCCAATACACAACATTTGATGATAGTCAATCATCTTCAATTATGGTGAATGTGATTTAAGTGAATTAACCACATACTTCTTTTTATTAATTATTTTAAATCAATGATTAATTATTCTTAACTATGAATTAATTAAATCTTAATTAACTTTATTAGTTAATTATTCTTTAATTAATTATCTTAATTAAATAAATTCTTAATTATTTAAATTTTAATTACTTTTATAAATTAATTATTCTTTAATTAATTAATTATCAATTACAAAGTAATTTATCATTAATTGTTTAATCATTATTTGATATAAAAAAAATTAAGTTAACACTTTGAATACTTGATTAACTTCTTAATTATTTACTCAAGTTAAATTTAAAACAACTTTATTAAAAAATATATAAATTTGAAATATCTTTGAACTTCATTAATTTTAAATAATCATTTCAATACCATATACTTCACCTCCCATTAACAAACTATCATTATTTTTAAAACATGGATTCAGATAATTGTTTAAACTTATGATTTCAAAAGTTTCATAACTGAAATTTGCTATTTTCAACGTCCAACCCAAGGCCGTCTCGAGTCGTCCCCGAGCGAAATTGCTCATTACTTCGAGTTTTACCAAGATTTACCCGTGACAAAAATTTTCCACTAAAATTTGTTTATGATTTTAAAACTCCTTGGCATATACATAAATTCCTTTGAGCAATAACTCGAGCCAACATTCGAATTTTACTACTACCGCTTCGAGTCTGAGGCTTCTTCTCTACCATTGCCTCCCAACACCAATTTCGTTGTTGTGCACATGCACAAACCCTTTGGCTGGCTACGATCGATGCCCCTACCATCGACGTGACGACGATGCTCTCCACGCACCTCCCTAACGCCCAGAAAACCAATTAATCGAAGAAATAGAATTTGAACATGAACCCAACTAGAAAGAAAATACTGATCACCTAAGAACGCCACGTCTTCCCTCCACCGACCATTAGAGATCGCGACATTTTACCTGAAGCATCACCGATGACTAACGCTTCTATTGACGCATATGCGATCAAACCCTGTCCTCTGACGAACTCGTGGCATACAAATTTTGACGACCTCTTTCAAGCATGGGTTTTACCCTACTTTGCTGCCGTACGATCGCCACGGCGAATAGAAAAATCTTCGAGCATTTTTCTGACGAACTACAAGCTTCCAACAAGACTCGACCACGATCTCGAGGTCCACAAACGTTTAGTTCATCAGAATTTGACAAAATTTCACTTTTCTGATCAACCACAATTTCTTAGTAAGAACTTTATGAAAAATTAGACTTTACTTTCTGAAATCATTATTTTCAAGGGTGATTCAGATAACATTACTGAAATCAAAATCTATGGTGTTCGAATACCTGCATAATTTAAATTGTGGCTGTGTTTTCACATTTACGAGAAAAGAAACTATATTTCTTTACTTTGATTTATTACTAACACATAATGCATGTTTAAACAACACTTTAATTTTTTATATTTTAATTTCAGAAGAGAACGGAGAGTGAGATTTTGAATTTAGCATGGGTTTACTCTGTAAACCAGAGGCTAAGAAGAACAGGGATGAAATCCTGAATATAAACATTTCCAGGCAAAAATACACAAGCACACAATTTGTTCACATGCAAGGGTTATTCAACATCAATGCAGGCATACATAGAACAACAAATAATTGGGTTAAACAGAAGTTCACTCACCTGACACGGTTTGAATAAAAAGCTCCTGACTGTTTAAAAATAAGGACGGAAACCTGGATTTTCTATTTTAGTCTTGAAGTTCAAATCTTCAACTTGTAAATATAAATCTTTGGTTATCCTTTGTTGTATTTGTTTTCTTAATTCATCAATAACAAACAATATTCAAGCTTACTTAAAGTTTGAATTTCTTATGCAACAGAGAACAGGGTCTGCACCTTGAAAACCAGAAATTTATTTAGCCTTTAAACTTGATTTTTTTTTCCTGCAACTGATTGATACAACTTGCTTAAATTCTTGCTTTATTACTGATTTACAAATTCAAATTCAAATTTTTTTGAAATAAAAGTTCACTTGGCTTAATTTACTTCAAAGAATCCCTGTGCTATTTCGGGCCAAAACTGAAGCTTTGTTTGTGCTAATCTGCAATTTGAATTTGTTTGTGTTAAAACTTGATTTTGAAATCACTAATTCATTAAACTATAAAGTTTAAAATTTACCCGAGAGATGGAATTTAAAACTACTACTTGATACCCAAGAAAATGTAGCAGCTTTTTGATTTTCTTATTTTTTTCTTCTTTGGGTGTTGAAGTTTGAAATACTCAAGAGCTTTTTACTTTTCTTTCGAAAATTTGAGAGACTAAATAATTGAAAATGGGAAGCTGAAAAGTTTTTATGATTTTAAATTTTATTATTTTTTCCAATCAACTATACTGAATTCCACTTGTTAAAACCCATCATGAGATCTCTACACTTGTTAATTTTACACCACCTCCGTATGCATGTTTAACACTCGTAATTTTTGTACAAAGACAAAAGATTTTTTTAAAGTAAATTTCATATTATATTCACTTTATAAATAATTATACCCCTTATTCATTTGTGTATATATGTACAATGTTAAAAGAAGAAATGTTTTAACCAATCTTTACATTATATAAATTACACCTTTATGATTTTAAATGCCAGTTATTTTTCTAAAACATTTATTTTAAATTTAAATTCAAATTCCAATTCAACTTGAATTAAAATCCATTTATATTCATTTATATACCCATACATATACTTGTACCATTTAAATTCAGTTTCAACATATACATTCAAGTCTACCCATATATGCCTTAAATATATATAATTTAAATTCAGATGAATTTTTAAACATTTATTATTTCAAATTTTTTTAAACTCAAATGAAATTGGAATTTTGTTCACATATAATTTATCACTCATTTAATTTGTTTTGAAGCTTTCCAATTTATTTTCAAATTAAATTCCAAAAGTTTTAAATATGTTACCAATTTAAAATGATAAATTTTTGGGATGTTACATACGCAGTAGAGCTATGTGGTTGCTACCATTAGGAGACTCATTGATCGATCTAGTTTCAACACAATAGGTTTTGGTATGCGTGCACATAAGAAATGTTAGGCTAGGTGCAAAGGATTTGCGGCCTTGGTGCCCAAGGGATGATTAATCTATTATGCCATATTAAAGGCTTAGCTGACTCTATTTAGGCATGGATGCAAGATGGTCTTATTGATCTCGGTACATTTTGTCTAGAGGTGTATTATGACGGCCGGTACGGAGCAGTTCAGCGATTGATGGAAATTCAATCTTCAACACGTACCCTTACAGACTTAGTTATATATCTATTATGTTGGAATGTAATTAATGTAACCATTTCGGTTATGATTAATATTTATTTTAATACCCTGGATACTATTATAATATCATAGGTTTTCCTATAAAATGTTTTGGTTACTGTAAGGTAAAACCTGTCCGTGTTTATGCGCAACATGGTCTTACGAGATAACTTTATTTTGAAAGGTTTACAATATTAAAATCCATTTGGTTGTGCTTCTCATGCTGGTTATCGTAATGTAAAATCCATTGTAAGGACATGTTGTTATAGTGTCCAGACAGATGATAATTAGTGCAATGATCCTCCTTTCTTACTCTAAAAGACGAGCCATTAATGGTAAAAGAAAAGGAAAGATAAGATAGAAGAGAAGAAACTAACAAAACAGAATCTCACAATGCAATGGAATAATAGATATTATCAACATAATAATATATTAAAAAGTTATTTCAATTTTTTTACATCAGAGTTGTTCTAATACAAATTGAAGCCTATGACAGTTATAACAGTATGTCCCAACCTAACGATGCATCACACATATAATACAATGGAAAACTAGGTAACAACTAGCTACCAATGAAGCCAGCTGCTCTAAGCTCCTCCAAGATGAATCTATGAAAAAACCTGAACTCCTTGGTTGTCCATCCAAATTTGAGCACCTAAGAGTTTAGAAAAAGGGAAAATAAACTCCGGGTAAGGCATGGATCCGTTGTGAGTAAGGCATAATTCTTTAACTTTATAAAGCCTTTAAATCAAAGACATCTTATAAGACCACGTTGAACATAAACACAGATGGGTTTTTACCTTATGATAACCAAAACGTTTGTATATAAAATCCAGTTATATTATAATAATGTCTATTGCACACAAGTAAATAACTAATGTAGCCGAAATTGTTGCATTAATTAAATTCAAGCATAATAGGTATTGCAACCTACTTAAGCCTGCTGCATCGTCCATGCTTTAGTCATTCCCGGTTGATGAGGCTTGAGGCTACGTTTTAGCTTTTATAAACACTTCCTACTTAAAATACTAACACCAACCTCCAAGCAGTAATGCAATTCCAGCATTCATCCATACAACTTGTCCAAGAGGTGGATAAACCAAAAGCACTACTTCTACTACATCCATTTTGGAATTAGCCTCATGATTAGTTGCAAATAGCCATTGCACTTCAAAGAGCTCCATCTTCAATTCTATCGTCTTCATAATGTCTTCACTTCGAAACGCTTGAGTTAGACCGAAGTGATTTTTGGATAACATATCTGATCCTAGTCACTTCGAATTAACATTCGATAATTTTCAGTATATTCAACCCCGGTTCTTTTGGAATAACCGTTAGTTGATGAATTTCCTTATCAGTTGTCCTAGGGGAATGAAATGATATTTATACACATGGTACAACATAATCGAAGGTGACTATGCCATATATCTCATATATTTCTCCTAGATATTTCTAAAGGTATGTTTTGGATTCATATTTGATAGTTGGTTCTTTAACATCAAATAAACAAACAACAACCAATTCCATTTGAGATTTATTTATTCATAGCAGCCACTAAGCCTTGAAAAAAACCTTTACATAATAAATCTCTTTTCAAAAAGTTTGTCTAAAATATTCATATAGTTATCTCCCAGACTTAAGAATATACACAAAGAATTTGTGAATAACTTCTTACTTCCAAATCATGTTAAAAGGGATTAAACAAATATTGTTTAGATTGGAGGTAAGGACAACCCTAAACATTATTCCCTCGGTGTTAAGAATGGAACGAATGTTCCATACCACCAATTTTAAAAGGTCAGTTTAGAGAAACCAATGTCTCAAATTCGTTTTATATTTCTTTCGATAAATTCCCTTTAATCAAATCTATTTCAGCCTTGAAATCTCTTTTACTTGAAATCCAAATCCATTTCCAAATACTTTCCAACTTCCAAATTCAGATATAAAACCTTTTTATAAATATCCAAAATAATTGATCAAACTTCTTTATAAACCTTTCCTGTTTAAACAACATCTAAATTAACCTTATAATAAATTTGCTTCCTTCAATAAGAAAATACATTTTATAAATCTCCTTTATTTATGGAATCTTCTTTTATTAAAAACTCAAATCCATTAACCCAAAACATTTTATAAATTTCAAAATTCTTTTACAAAACTCTTTATAAAAACTTGTTTTATCAAAAACTATTCCCATTGGTTAAAAAAAAGTTTAATAAAAAAACCATTTGTCAAATCATTCTTTAAATATCTTGTTCAAATTAAAATAACTTTGAAAACATTACTAAAAAAAGTGAAATATTTATCTTTACAAAATCAAATGGAGGCTTAGCAACCACAGTGGTGTTTTTATTTTGATTTTACTTAAGGGTAAGCGACATAGAATCCCTTTTACTTGAAAAAGAAAAAGCTAAAGCCAAAACGATTATTTAACTCAAAACGATTTTATAATAAATTAAAAACCTTTATAAAAGAGAGTCAAATCCTTGTTAAATGGTAATTAAACTCTAATTAAATGTAACTAAACCTTATTAAAAGATAATTACTTTAATCAAAGATTAATTTAAACAAAACCCTTTTTTAAAGTAATAACTAATTGTTAATTATCTTAAATAAATAATAATTAATTAATCTTTAATGTATAATTAAATGATAAATAACTTTAATTAAGTAATAAATCATGATTAACTTAACAGATTAATATTTAAGTTTAAAAACCATTATTAACAAAGGTTAAGTACTAATTTTCATTATAAATAAATTACTTAATTAAATAATCAGTAAATAATTATTCTCTAATGACTAAATTAAAGTTAGAAAATATTTAAAAAATATTTCTAAGCAAAAGCTAGTTTAGATTAAAAAAATAGTTCGATCTTAAGAATTGCATGTATAGCAATGGACCCGTAATTTCAAAAACTTGAAATTTCATTTTTCTAACTTTTATAACTTCCCATTTAAAATCTTATCCTTTTTGGAACATGAAAATAAACTTTTAAATACAAAATCAAGGTTTTAAACTAGAAAACTTTTCACTTTGAAATAAAAATCAAACTTTCGACAAGACGCGATTTTTACGTTGCTTTTAATTAGCATTACCTTTGTATCATGAATCCACATACAACATTCCAACATAATATCACATCATAAAATTATAGCACAATCATAAGCTTGAACATTACTTCACAATATTAACTAACTTTTCCAATATTCAAGGTATAACCCTTATTGCCTACTCAAACATCGGCATAAGCAATCAACACCAAATCAACAAATACGCATGCACATACAACATATAAAATTACCACGTACTTTAGCAACATTATAACTCATAAATGTTATAACTTTAAAAAGTTAGTAACTTCTATTTTAAAACATGAACTTTACCACCAAACTTTCACCAAATTAAGGCAAACTTCTACCGAACTTGAATACAAGATAACTTTTTACAAAAGGGAAGTCGTTGGATGCTTACACATCCAAAATGTGCTAAGCCTTGCATAATTTGGGCTCAACCATGGATGTTTTAGGGTTGATGGGCTTGAAACTTGGAGAGAAGGGATTGTAGTATATGTAAAAGTGATTTAATGGACTAAAGAGGAGATTATGAGTAAAAAGAAGTGATTTTACTTACGTTAATATTTGTGATTAGAAGCCATGGATATATATATATATATATATATATATATATATATATATATATATATATATATATATATATATTCAAGATTTTAGGAATTTGAAAGTGAAGAAGAGGGTTGTAAAATGAACACTATAATGCGGAAGGAGTATTTATCGGCGTAGGATTATATTTAAAAATATAAAGTGCTTATAATTAAATATATACACATGCATGCACTATATACCTCCCTTTAGTCACTTATACACGTTCTCCCCTTTTCATACAATTAGTCATCACTACTACAAAACAGGTCGTTTACATCGGTTGTTTACCCCCCCCCCCCTTTTGCATCAGTTCAACAACCGATGCATATGCAACCGATGCAACGGGCTTAATACTTTTGCATCAGTTCTGAAACCGATGCAAAAAGATCCATTTTGCATCGGTTGTTACTAATAACTGATGCAAAATATCATGGTTGTTTGCTTGAACACAGCCCCCATGTTGCATCGGTTGTAATGAAAACCGATGCAACAAAGGAACTTGTTGCATCGGTTGTTGTTGAAAACCGATGCAAACTAATCCCTCTATTGCATCAGTTTTTAATATCAACCGATGCAATCTAATCCCTCAGAAACCAATATTACAGTACTCAAATAAACTATATATATATTATTGATAATCTTTATATATATATATATATATATATATATATATAAAAGAAAAAAACATACACAAAAAATTACAAAATTTTTATTTCAATTCTTTTACATATATTTACAAGTGTACATTTCATACAAGCCTCTTATTCTCTCCTACTTCACTGTTTCTTATTGTTCTGCCTGTTAACCCTGCCACGGCCATTCCACACTCATTAACTTGCCATACAATTCATTCACCACCTTACACTCCTCACATACCAATACAACATACCACCATCAACTGTCACAAACAAAAACACACAACCTCCTCCCCGTCAACCACTTACTGCTCACAAACCATAGCAGAAAAACCACCTACCATTTCTACTGTTGCATCACCTACATACCTACTGCCACTGCACTACAACCATATGACTTCACTACCAAATTCAACTGCTTGCGAACATCTACCAGACCACTTCTTCTTATATTAGGTTGATCAACTTCCGCTCAAAAAATTAATGATCGCTTTACCGTTCTAAAGATAAACTCCAACTTTAAATTTAGTGGATTTTAAAAATGAAGTTATGATACGGTAGTATGGTACACATAAGTTATCCTACCTAGAAGTTATGTACGTCTAACATTTTTTCACAACTAATGCTTCCAACATTGTTATATCCTAATTTGTATCTTATGGACATGTTGATATGTGAGTATTATATATAACTTTCACCAATATTAAAATTTCCTATTTAAAAAAGCATGATTCTGTGTAAGAAATCAATTTGTACCCAAATAAGCTTTTCAAACAGTTCAGTCTACTAACTTTTTATTGTCTCCCGCGCTTTCGTTGTTAAAGCATGTGTACCTATTTTCATGTCTCAACTCTATACCTAACATTCATGAACATCTCTATAATGCATTAGAGTGGTACAATACTATATATTTTACTTGAATATATCTTGTAACGTTTTCGATTTTTCGTTGCCGGAAAAACCGAATAGTTAGGGTTTTTAAAAAAAATTTAAGAAAAGAAAAAGAGAGAAGAGTAGATAATTTAGATAGGGAAAAGAAGGTAGAAAATTTTAAAATAGAAAGAAAATAGAAGAGAAAGGAAACGGAACAGCAAACAACAGAACAATAACAGAATCTCCCAATTCGCAGCGGAACAACATATAATAACAAATGAATAATCTTTAAACAAAGAACTATATCAGTTATTACATTTCATACATTTCATTTCATTACATCATATCATCAGAGTGTACAACAACAACAAATAGTGCAGCGGAAAAAGAAATACTATGTAAACTAGTAATACGTCATGCCATCCAGCTTGCCTCCAGCAACTCCAGAATATCCTGATAAACCTTAACTCTTGACTGCCCGTGTGGAAATTGGTGGGCACCCAGAGTTTAGGAAGGAAAACAATAAACTCCAAGTCAATCATGTGACTGGTGTGAGAACTCAAAACAGTTTATTTATCTTTAAAATCAAAATAGAGGAATATTTTTAAATTCAATTCGCAATGCTTTAAAATGAGACTACCATAAGGCCTCCCGCACACACACATAATGCAAACGCAGAATCGGAGGAGATTTCTCCTTATGATAGTCAAAGATGCTTGATACGCATTTAAAATAACATTTGATATTATTACTAGTGCATAGTGTAGAAAAAATTCATTTCGAAAGTAGAATATAAATCTTAGCCAACATACGACCATTATCGTATGCCTACTATATCTACCATCCAAACAGTGGTGACCACCATAAGTGAATGGCAGGTTCTACAACTAATACCGTACAAAGTTTCGTATTGGGAATTGGATTTCCAACGAATGATCAGGCCAAGGAACTTCCCATTGCCACATGAGAATGCCTCTGGATGGACATCCCCGAGAACCAAACCGGATCTCTACCAACACAAGGCCGGGTTACCCCTAACTGAGTAACAACTGACCGAATATGCCATCCCCCGGTCCTTTGGGACCTTTCACCGAGCGCTCGTAATCAATTCACACAATCATAACAAAGTGTTTTCAACATGAGTAAGTATCTGGGCTCCATACCATGATACTACCCTTTTCCAGAAGGAAATAGACACATCCTAAAGGGTGCTACCCCTCATAACCTTGCTGCTTCTTTCCTATTTTGACCATTCACGGGGTGTGAGGCTCGACGAAGTCACGTCCACAAAAACATACTTTATACAAAAGCCATGCTTTGGGTCAACAAATGATCAACACAATGATCACAAGGATAGACGATCAAATAAATGATCCTATCACAAATAATCAACACAATGATCATTTCTGCATCACTCAGCATATCACATTACCAAATTGGGAATATATCGCTGATAACTTCAACTATATAACCTCTGAGCTCGTACGTCTCAGAGAAGGGTGTTAAGCTAAAAGAATAAATTCTTCGCCACCAACAGAAATATATTTGAAAGAAATCGGCTTTATATCTCAACTTGTAATGTCAGACATACAATCCATACAAGTCTGTTCCGGGCTCGAACAAAACCGAAGGCACTTACAAAGAAGTCCTTGCAATCCGGATATCCACAATCCTGATCGGATTTCCCATCACTTAGGGAGAACTCTATACCGGAGCAACTCGGTGCAGAGTCAATCGACAGGTCATCCTATCGCTCTCGCAAATATCGGGTCTTCAACACCGATCTTCAATGCAATTCACAACGACGTATCACATATTCGGAATGGGTTATACGACCCCATGGTCCTTTCCCGGTTAACCCGAATAGTGAGCGCTTATTCAAAAACAAGTGTGACATTCAAATTCAAACAAATCACATCAAATACCCAGTCAAAGGGAAATATTGATAGTCGGTTATTGAACTATCAATGGATATGCACACATCACCAGATTCCAAATAATTTTCCAAATTATTTATCTTTCAAAAATATCTTTACAAGATATAAAATTTCAACACTTCAAAAATAAATCAATATTTATTTTTAACAAATTCCACTTTCTTTTATAAATTCCTTAGTGAATTTATATTCAAAAATATTCATGCATATACGATTTCAACTATCCATTTTCAATTTATCTTCAAAAAGATAAATTCTAAATATTCACTTCATATTGGAAAACATTTCCATACTTATTAAAAATAAGTAATTCACAAATCTTTTTATTTTCAACCTTGGAAAATATTTAATATACTTAAATCGAATTAAGTATATATTTCATTCTTTAAGGAAATCATTCACTTAAACATATTTATTTGGGCCAAAACGAATGTTGCGTAAAACATCGTTACGACAACCCAAAATCACTAGTATAGGGATTCGAAATTAAAATAGATATATAAATCCCAATACTATACAAAAACATTTCCTTTCGGAAATCATTTACTATAACAACAGTGTTATAGTCCACCATTTCCTTTAATTTCTCGAAAACGTCTATTTCAACAATAAATGTTGAAATCTATGGTTTCGAATCATAACACATTTAAAACATCCTTAGATCGTTTTAATTCTGTTTAAAACACCACATTCAAAACATTTTCTTTAACACGTTATTCACTATTCAAAAACGTGAATATACTTTGTTAACAAATTTCATCCTTTCTATACACTTTATTTCAAAGGATTATTCACTATTCAAAAACGTGAATATAACTCCTTTAATAGGTTTCAACAATTTTCTTATCAAAATAAGTCATTTGTGAATTTATAAAACAACGTTTATAAATTCCATTTCTATTTATTTATAAAAACTTCCTTTTTATAAATTCCTTTATTAACCTATTCCAGTTTATAACTCAATTATAAACTAAAAGTTCACATTATAAGTTAAATGCTTATAAAACGATTATTTTACAAAATCGTTCTTTTTAAGACTTTCCAAATTATAAATCTTATAACTTATAAGATCCATTTATTTAACCAATCTATTCTTCAAATAATTTCACCAAATTTATAAATCTTACTATTTATAAATTTCATTTATAACTTCACAGTTTATAATTCTATAAATTTCATTTATTTATGAAATTCACTTTCACTTCATTCAAACACTTATAAAAACTCGTTTTATAATGTCAATATTTCAATTTATAAATATCCATTTATAAATCTCTTAATATAAATCAATTTATATTATTATTTTAAAACGTCTTTAATTTCCTTTATAATTTCACCATTTTGATTTATAAAATAATCAAATTTTATAAATCCTATATTTAAACTTTTAATAATAAACTCAAAAATCCAGTTTAAACTATTTTATAAAATCATTGGTTCATATTTCTCAAAAATCAGCTTTTAACTATATCTCACAAAAACCATAATTTTATAACTTTAAAAATTATAGCGTTTAATTATTTAAAATGGATCAATTCCAAAATATAGTATATTCTTAAAAATCACTTTAAAAATCATTTTAAAATCCCAAAATTTGGTCCAATGATGCTACACACCAAATAGTCAATCACGACTACAACGATATCATATATCAATATGAAAATCCATCAAATATCAAAATATCTGAAATCAAATAAAAACTGTTGAGGAATCCAGTTGGATCCCTCCAACCTGTTTTCCTGCATCCAAAAACATTAGCACAATACCAATTTCGCTCCAGTACGAAATTATCGCGGTACATGTTCTTATTAAATATTATCCGCTTAATAACGGCGTAATAGGGTCTCATCCGCTAAAAAATACGGGAAATCAATCAACTGCAATATATACATATGCCAATATATATATATTGATATTATTTATAATACCAATTTCACTGTTTATGAAATATTCGCGGTATATGTTTTTAATAAATAACATCCGCTTACTAACGGCGTATAATGTCTATTTTAACAATCAATACATAACAATCATCATTCAAACATGCATTCAAATATTTTAAATCTAACTATTTAAAATAAAATCGAAACTGATTCGATTGAGTGAGAAGTTCTCACCTTGGTTTTAAATTCCGTTTTAGCGATTTATTTCGAATAAAATTAAACAGACGTTTAATTTTACCCAAAATTCTCACTAACTCCAAACGACTCAAACCAACTCCATCGCGTAGTGCTCGTCCATACGATTCCAACGCAACTGAGTTTGCATTTTTTCGACCTCGTATGAAAAAGTTATGATTTTTTAAAGATTCACGAATTTATATTAACAAATTACAACATAACATAACTAATTTTTAAACCTAGCTCAATCCAGGCCTTAGGATCTTGCATCTGCTCATCTCCACCGTGCATTCCCTTCTCCCTCTCACGTTTCTTCCTACAGGAAGATGGCCGCACACTCAAACCCATCCTTAGCCAACTAGGGTTTCAATTTACTCCATCAATACTCAACTAAACCTCATCAAACCACTGCCATGTCGAAGCCCTTCGCGAGAGCTACCTCCACCACCAACCACCTGAAGCTCGGCCTGCTCTAGACCCCTCGAGTTGCGTGCGTGACCTGCTATGAACGGCCCCACTTTGCTCCCCATCTGATGCTCCAAACTCCATCATCACCTTATGGATTTAAAGCCCTCTTCATGCTCTACAATGTTGTAGTTGATCACTTTGGCTAAAACTTTACGGATTGGAAGAGATTAAGGAATGAAAATTGAAAAATTCTGGCCATTCATTTGTTAGGTGGCGGCTAGGTTTAGATTAGGGTTAGGTTTTATTTTTTTTCTAAATTTATGAAGAGAGTGGGTGTATTTATAGAAGAAAATCGAACACTATTCATCCGGAAATTCCGAACTCCGATTTACGCGCCGTAACCAGCGTTTCTAGGGTTTACCCCGCGTTCCGGACACAATGGAACAGGTTTCGGAAGCTAATTCGGAAGTATGTGCGAGTTATGGCTGTAAACGCTCAATTTAAATTAAACCGATTAAAGCGATTTTCTAGGCGTTTTAATTTGTACAGGACAAACGGTAAATCCAATTGACTTGAAATTTGAAACCTTACAATAATATCACATTACGGATCCGATGAAACTAGTTTCGTCGAAATCCGAGACTTTTTGAAAAATGGCTATTTTGACTCGCCAAATTAAAATTAAAAAATAAATCGATGCGTTTCGAGCTGCCACGATCAAACGATAACTCCGATTGACACGAAAATTGAAATCCGGTAATAACTAACTATTACGGATCCAATGAAACTGGTTTCGTTCAATTCTGAGACTGTTCAAAAATTGGCTATTTTACAGTCGATTATTAAATATTAAAATATTCAATTTTCACAAATTAACTTCTAATTCGATTTTAAAAGTTCTAAAATATCATTCTAACTTCAATATGATAAAATAAATTTTACAAATCATTTTCAATCATATTTAACCTCAATTTTCAATTATTTCCATAATTTAACATATTAAATTATCGATTTAATTATCCAATTAAATCCAATAAATCGAAATAAAATTTATTCGACTTATAAATTCACTTATAAATATTTAAAATTAATTAAATATTCAAATTTCAATTAATAAAAATTCTGGGTCGTTACAATCTTCCCCCTTAAAAGAATTTCGTCCTCGAAATTAACAAGTAAGAAAAGTTATAGAATTTATTAATTTTCCCAAATTCATAGTTAAACTTCTTACAATAACTTACTAAGTTTTTAAATCATAATTAGTTATCTTTTCAAAAACAACTATATCATTTAACTTTCAACTCTAAAATCAAAATTAAAGTTTTCAAAATTTTCCCAAATTTTTTCTAAAGCCTTAAATTTTCGGAAAAATTCGCCATAGTCTCCTTTGCGCGGCTCGATCCAAAAAAAAATGACAGTATATATATCACAAATATACATCTCATCAAGTAATGAGGCATCCCGAAGGGAAAAAAGTGTAAAAGTACGGTATGTAATCCGAGATATGTACCTTATATTTTATTAGCGAGCATATACGGCTAATATAGCGCAAAAGTGAGCTCCAAATGCGAAGCAAACGCGATCCGCACCTACTAAACACTCAACAAACAACATTAGAACCATGTATGTAGACAATAGTATCGATATACAACATATAGCAACATAATAACTATATATGTCAACATAGCAATGCATTCAATAGCAATATATATTCAACCATCAACCAACTAGCATCCATAACCAATATATATTCATTCATATTCTCATTAATATTAAATGAATTGGTTTTTTTCAACTTAAATCATATTTGATTCATTTACATTGGATTTTTTTATCAACATTCATTCTCAATTCAATTAGTTATCACTTACTAATTCATATTCAAGTTGGTTCACTACCAAATCAATTCAATTCCATTCAAATTTATTTGCTTTCTATTTGAATTCAATTTCATAGCTTTAAATTTCACTAATTCACATTCATTAATACTTAATGAATTATATACAATCAATCAACTAACAACCATATAACAACCAATGTATATTAATTACAACCAAATTCCTTTGCTTATCAATTGGTTTAATTAACTTGATTAACATTCAATCTTTCAACTTCTAATAACATTAGATTTTAATGAATTATCACTTACATTCATTATTCCATATCAATTTAATTCACATTTAATTGATTAACATTCAATTCATCCATTCATTCAATTCAATTACAACAGTTGAATTTCATTAATTAATCTAATTGCTAATTCATTTCAGCATTTCAATTCTAAGTAAATTTTCATTTAACTTTAAATTCACTTTTATTTACAACTCATATTTATAAATATATTCAAATAATTTCACTTCTTATATATATATATATATAAGTTTATTTCACAATTTAAATCACTTTAATTATAATTCAATTCTTATAATTCATTTGCTTATACAATTATTCTTTAATTTAGATTATTCAAACAACTAAACAATCAACTTACATACACTTTAATAATTCTGAAAAATTATTTCTTTTATATACAAAATATAATCAAGGTAAAATTATTTTATTTACCCAATTTAAACAATACTGTGCCGAATTGTTCTATTCAAGTGTTTAGAAACCCCTTCGGTATAGTCTTGCGGACCACGCTGACGAAAGTTCATATGCCACTCAATAAACCAATCATCACAATATAAAACAATTTTATATATTCACTATCAAATACGCTCTCATAGCTACTATTACACTCAAACTCATTCTAGAGTACTGCTGACTCTATCTCTAATGAGTAATACCCAACAGAACCATGGTTGTCGCTTAACCATCAGCTCTGATACCAAATGTAACGTCTTCGATTTTTCATTGCCGGAAAAACCGAATAGTTAGGGTTTTTAAAAAAAATTTAAGAAAAGAAAAAGAGAGAAGAGTAGATAATTTAGATAGGGAAAAGAAGGTAGAAAATTTTAAAATAGAAAGAAAAGAGAAGAGAAAGGAAACGGAACAGGAAACAACAGAACAATAACAGAATCTCCCAATTCGCAGCGGAACAACATATAATAACAAATGAATAATCTTTAAACAAAGAACTATATCAGTTATTACATTTCATACATTTCATTTCATTACATCATATCATCAGAGTGTATAACAACAACAAAAGTGCAGCGGAAAAAGAAATACTATGTAAACTAGTAATACGTCATGCCATCCAACTTGCCTCCAGCAACTCCAGAATATCCAGAATATCCTGATAAACCTTAACTCTTGACTGCCCGTGTGGAAATTGGTGGGCACCCAGAGTTTAGGAAGGAAAACAATAAACTCCAAGTCAGTCATGTGACTGGTGTGAGAACTCAAAACAGTTTATTTATCTTTAAAATCAAAATAGAGGAATATTTTTAAATTCAATTCGCAATGCTTTTAAAAATGAGACCACCATAAGGCCTCCCGCACACACACACACAATGCAAACGCAGAATCGGAGGAGATTTCTCCTTATGATAGTCAAAGATGCTTGATACGCATTTAAAATAACATTTGATATTATTACTAGTGCATAGTGTAGAAAAAATTCATTTCGAAAGTAGAATATAAATCTTAGCCAACATACGACCATTATCGTATGCCTACTATATCTACCATCCAAACAGTGGTGACCACCATAAGTGAATGGCAGGTTCTACAACTAATACCGTACAAAGTTTCGTATTGGGAATTGGATTTCCAACGAATGATCAGGCCAAGGAACTTCCCATTGCCACATGAGAATGCCTCTGGATGGACATCCCCGAGAACCAAACCGGATCTCTACCAACACAAGGCCGGGTTACCCCTAACTGAGTAACAACTGATCGAATATGCCATCCCCCGGTCCTTTGGGACCTTTCACCGAGCGCTCGTAATCAATTCACACAATCATAACAAAGTGTTTTCAACATGAGTAAGTATCTGGGCTCCATACCATGATACTACCCTTTTCCAGAAGGAAATGGACACATCCTAAAGGGTGCTACCCCTCATAACCTTGCTGCTTCTTTCCTGTTTTGACCATTCACGGGGTGTGAGGCTCGACGAAGTCACGTCCACAAAAACATACTTTATACAAAAGCCATGCTTTGGGTCAACAAATGATCAACACAATGATCACAAGGATAGACGATCAAATAAACGATCCTATCACAAATAATCAACACAATGATCATTTCTGCATCACTCAGCATATCACATTACCAAATTGGGAATATATCGCTGATAACTTCAACTATATAACCTCTGAGCTCGTACGTCTCAGAGAAGGGTGTTAAGCTAAAAGAATAAATTCTTCGCCACCAACAGAAATATATTTG
Source organism: Allium cepa (assembly GCA_030765085.1). NCBI lineage: Eukaryota > Viridiplantae > Streptophyta > Magnoliopsida > Asparagales > Amaryllidaceae > Allium > Allium cepa. The sequence continues at coordinate 457,233,415 of CM060942.1, forward strand.
AAAGAAATCGGCTTTATATCTCAACTTGTAATGTCAGACATACAATCCATACAAGTCTGTTCCGGGCTCGAACAAAACCGAAGGCACTTACAAAGAAGTCCTTGCAATCCGGATATCCACAATCCTGATCGGATTTCCCATCACTTAGGGAGAACTCTATACCGGAGCAACTCGGTGCAGAGTCAATCGACAGGTCATCCTATCGCTCTCGCAAATATCGGGTCTTCAACACCGATCTTCAATGCAATTCACAACGACGTATCACATATTCGGAATGGGTTATACGACCCCATGGTCCTTTCCCGGTTAACCCGAATAGTGAGCGCTTATTCAAAAACAAGTGTGACATTCAAATTCAAACAAATCACATCAAATACCCAGTCAAAGGGAAATATTGATAGTCGGTTATTGAACTATCAATGGATATGCACACATCACCAGATTCCAAATAATTTTCCAAATTATTTATCTTTCAAAAATATCTTTACAAGATATAAAATTTCAACACTTCAAAAATAAATCAATATTTATTTTTAACAAATTCCACTTTCTTTTATAAATTCCTTAGTGAATTTATATTCAAAAATATTCATGCATATACGATTTCAACTATCCATTTTCAATTTATCTTCAAAAAGATAAATTCTAAATATTCACTTCATATTGGAAAACATTTCCATACTTATTAAAAATAAGTAATTCACAAATCTTTTTATTTTCAACCTTGGAAAATATTTAATATACTTAAATCGAATTAAGTATATATTTCATTCTTTAAGGAAATCATTCACTTAAACATATTTATTTGGGCCAAAACGAATGTTGCGTAAAACATCGTTACGACAACCCAAAATCACTAGTATAGGGATTCGAAATTAAAATAGATATATAAATCCCAATACTATACAAAAACATTTCCTTTCGGAAATCATTTACTATAACAACAGTGTTATAGTCCACCATTTCCTTTAATTTCTCGAAAACGTCTATTTCAACAATAAATGTTGAAATCTATGGTTTCGAATCATAACACATTTAAAACATCCTTAGATCGTTTTAATTCTGTTTAAAACACCACATTCAAAACATTTTCTTTAACACGTTATTCACTATTCAAAAACGTGAATATACTTTGTTAACAAATTTCATCCTTTCTATACACTTTATTTCAAAGGATTATTCACTATTCAAAAACGTGAATATAACTCCTTTAATAGGTTTCAACAATTTTCTTATCAAAATAAGTCATTTGTGAATTTATAAAACAACGTTTATAAATTCCATTTCTATTTATTTATAAAAACTTCCTTTTTATAAATTCCTTTATTAACCTATTCCAGTTTATAACTCAATTATAAACTAAAAGTTCACATTATAAGTTAAATGCTTATAAAACGATTATTTTACAAAATCGTTCTTTTTAAGACTTTTCAAATTATAAATCTTATAACTTATAAGATCCATTTATTTAACCAATCTATTCTTCAAATAATTTCACCAAATTTATAAATCTTACTATTTATAAATTTCATTTATAACTTCACAGTTTATAATTCTATAAATTTCATTTATTTATGAAATTCACTTTCACTTCATTCAAACACTTATAAAAACTCGTTTTATAATGTCAATATTTCAATTTATAAATATCCATTTATAAATCTCTTAATATAAATCAATTTATATTATTATTTTAAAACGTCTTTAATTTCCTTTATAATTTCACCATTTTGATTTATAAAATAATCAAATTTTATAAATCCTATATTTAAACTTTTAATAATAAACTCAAAAATCCAGTTTAAACTATTTTATAAAATCATTGGTTCATATTTCTCAAAAATCAGCTTTTAACTATATTTCACAAAAACCATAATTTTATAACTTTAAAAATTATAGCGTTTAATTATTTAAAATGGATCAATTCCAAAATATAGTATATTCTCAAAAATCACTTTAAAAATCATTTTAAAATCCCAAAATTTGGTCCAATGATGCTACACACCAAATAGTCAATCACGACTACAACGATATCATATATCAATATGAAAATCCATCAAATATCAAAATATCTGAAATCAAATAAAAACTGTTGAGGAATCCAGTTGGATCCCTCCAACCTGTTTTCCTGCATCCAAAAACATTAGCACAATACCAATTTCGCTCCAGTACGAAATTATCGCGGTACATGTTCTTATTAAATATTATCCGCTTAATAACGGCGTAATAGGGTCTCATCCGCTAAAAAATACGGGAAATCAATCAACTGCAATATATACATATGCCAATATATATATATATATATATTGATATTATTTATAATACCAATTTCACTGTTTATGAAATATTCGCGGTATATGTTTTTAATAAATAACATCCGCTTACTAACGGCGTATAATGTCTATTTTAACAATCAATACATAACAATCATCATTCAAACATGCATTCAAATATTTTAAATCTAACTATTTAAAATAAAATCGAAACCGATTCGATTGAGTGAGAAGTTCTCACCTTGGTTTTAAATTCCGTTTTAGCGATTTATTTCGAATAAAATTAAACAGACGTTTAATTTTACCCAAAATTCTCACTAACTCCAAACGACTCAAACCAACTCCATCGCGTAGTGCTCGTCCATACGATTCCAACGCAACTGAGTTTGCATTTTTTCGACCTCGTATGAAAAAGTTATGATTTTTTAAAGATTCACGAATTTATATTAACAAATTACAACATAACATAACTAATTTTTAAACCTAGCTCAATCCAGGCCTTAGGATCTTGCATCTTCTCATCTCCACCGTGCATTCCCTTCTCCCTCTCACGTTTCTTCCTACAGGAAGATGGCCGCACACTCAAACCCATCCTTAGCCAACTAGGGTTTCAATTTACTCCATCAATGCTCAACTAAACCTCATCAAACCACTGCCATGTCGAAGCCCTTCGCGAGAGCTACCTCCACCACCAACCACCTGAAGCTCGGCCTGCTCTAGACCCCTCGAGTTGCGTGCGTGACCTGCTATGAACGGCCCCACTTTGCTCCCCATCTGATGCTCCAAACTCCATCATCACCTTATGGATTTAAAGCCCTCTTCATGCTCTACAATGTTGTAGTTGATCACTTTGGCTAAAACATCACGGATTGGAAGAGATTAAGGAATGAAAATTGAAAAATTCTGGCCATTCATTTGTTAAGTGGCGGCTAGGTTTAGATTAGGGTTAGGTTTTATTTTTTTTCTAAATTTATGAAGAGAGTGGGTGTATTTATAGAAGAAAATCGAACACTATTCATCCGGAAATTCCGAACTCCGATTTACGCGCCGTAACCAGCGTTTCTAGGGTTTACCCCGCGTTCCGGACACAATGGAACAGGTTTCGGAAGCTAATTCGGAAGTATGTGCGAGTTATGGCTGTAAACGCTCAATTTAAATTAAACCGATTAAAGCGATTTTCTAGGCGTTTTAATTTGTACAGGACAAACGGTAAATCCAATTGACTTGAAATTTGAAACCTTACAATAATATCACATTACGGATCCGATGAAACTAGTTTCGTCGAAATCCGAGACTTTTTGAAAAATGGCTATTTTGACTCGCCAAATTAAAATTAAAAAATAAATCGATGCGTTTCGAGCTGCCACGATCAAACGATAACTCCGATTGACACGAAAATTGAAATCCGGTAATAACTAACTATTACGGATCCAATGAAACTGGTTTCGTTCAATTCTGAGACTGTTCAAAAATTGGCTATTTTACAGTCGATTATTAAATATTAAAATATTCAATTTTCACAAATTAACTTCTAATTCGATTTTAAAAGTTCTAAAATATCATTCTAACTTCAATATGATAAAATAAAATTTTACAAATCATTTTCAATCATATTTAACCTCAATTTTCAATTATTTCCATAATTTAACATATTAAATTATCGATTTAATTATCCAATTAAATCCAATAAATCGAAATAAAATTTATTCGACTTATAAATTCACTTATAAATATTTAAAATTAATTAAATATTCAAATTTCAATTAATAAAAATTCTGGGTCGTTACATATCTCTTACACCATGTCTATACTACTATTTTCCTAAATCTATGCGATGATTTGTATTGAGTTATGCACAACGTATATTTACTAACGTCCATTCATTTAACAAATCTTCGTGCCCAAAATAAATAACACAACTTACTTATCCCATACCAGTATATAGCATCCACTGCAACCTCAACCATGCTGGTGTGCGAAACACAAGTTCCAACCTAGTAAATTATAATTACAATAGAAACAGCATAGATGGCAAAAATTATATATAAGACATGGCACTGTTAAAATCATAATTCGTGCACTAATTAGATATTACACAAGAAGCAATCCTAACCATCAACTTTAACGAACCATATATATGCCAAAATATTATTATTTTCTAATTCTTAATAACCTGCACAATGAGAAGAAAGGAAATTGCTAAACCTAATGAGTACATTAAATTCCATCCAGAAAACCAAACAAAAGAAAACCTGCAAAATAATTGTTTTAACCGATTGTAAAAAAAAATAGAAATCAAGTTCATCCAAAACTTACTGACTCTGGAACATCTTTAATTCTGAGATAGTGGGTGTCTATGTATGCTGCTTTCACGAAATTATAAGTTTGAACAGGCTTTTAGCTAGCACTAAAATAGCTTAGATCATTTCTCAGTCCAAGCATGACACCAACTCTGTAACTTAAGGTGCAACCCCAACGGCGACGCCATTTCCTGATCCAAACCTGCGTACCCATTCATTCTTATGTCGGGCTTTTATATCATTATTCCATTTAGTCACATAAGAAGAGCTTCCAAAAAGGGTTAGAGAATAACAAGTTATGTTTTTTTCTCACGTAGCCATACATCATACGTGTGTGTGGTCGTTAGAGATGATAAGAATCGTAGTTTCTAAGGTACAAGTGCAACTTTTGCCATTAGGACTACAGCTACAGCACATAACCCCATTCAAGACATTAATCAAACTTCTTTTTATGTCCAATGATTCTACCTCCCACTTGTTATCACCCACATGACATGAGCTTACTTCTACATGTATATTAGACTTACGTGTAACTATAAACACGGTGCAGTCTTTTTGAAAGGGTAAGGTCGTAAATGTGCAGGCTTGATCTTCGGATACATCATGGTGTCGAAGGTTGATTTTTTCCAGGGTAAAGAAGTTAAAAAGGAAGAAGTGATTGTTTCGACGAGCGATTAACCAACCAAATTTGGAGTGCATCACAGTAGCACCTTTGAGATCATGCAAGTGGAAAGTGCCTTGTGCATCTCAGATTCCATATATCTTTCACTTTTGAAAATACGCGATGCCAAGATGTGTTAAGAATGCCTCTCCAATTCCATATATCTTCCACTTTCTCTGGTTGCACATTTGCTGCTGTATCAACCTTTTCAAAGATGATCAAGAAACAATAGTTGAATGAGAACGAAAACAACAACTGGCTTACAAATTATGATAATCTAATAGCATATTTAAGTTCCACATATATTTTTCGATTTTCCTACGCTTGTACAAGTGGTTATATATTTCTGCAGTAGGATTGTACTTAGTACACTTTCATGTGCTATGGATTTTGAAACAAATACATCCACATTTTGTATTGGATGACGAGTAAGAAACATGACAATCAAGCATAACACATCTTATCTGACACGTCATCGAATGTTTTTTGAGCACCAATTATCAATCACAGTTTGTGTATAATGCTTCATAAGCTGTTGTTGTGAGGATGGTCCTGAAAGCAGTTGACCCAGATATGGCAAGATTGCTCGACAATAGTGATTTTTCACAGTTTGCATCAGATGTCGAAGATTTGGAATTGGATGTTGAGTTTGTGATCAAAGCTAACCCACCTGATGGAGAGGATGAAGCAGTGAGACAACAGCAGTTTGCACAGTTTTTGGACGTCGATGATATATTTGCAGATGTTGGTGAGGATGATGAATCGGCTGCTTCTAAGCCTTATGTTAGTAGAAATCTTGATGAACAATTGACTTGCTAATATTTATTTCTCTTCTAGTCATCTTTTGCAATTGTATGAACATATAAATAAAATTGACTCATACAATTTAGCTTCTGCTGCTCTATTTGTTCCTTCAATAAACTATGACATACCCATTTGGGTTATGTTCCTGTATATACATTGAACACATTTGCCACTGTGCTTACCTAATTTAAACTCTAACATCAATATATTTGAATGTAAATGGTGATGGTTATCCAGAAAAGTCACTGTTGTATGATGGGCTTAAAGTTGCAAATAAAAATAACATAATCATATTTCATAGCTGCACCAGTCATTCAACTATGTAAGTTCAGTATATGTTTCATAAAATTTCTCTGATGCAGGTATAAGTTTGGCATGAAAAATCTAATGCCTCAGCACTAATTTGTAACTATCCATATCTTTCAGATCCTTATCTACGTGAGTGTAATGTTAAGATAATTATATTTCAGCTAATCATGTCCATGTCATTTGATGTGTTACACAGTTTATTGTACAACTCTATCAAGAATATGAATTCAATAATGAATGAAATAACAATATGTATGGTGAAGATGAAGAATCTCTTGCTGCAAAAATGAGTGATACTCTCTCCGAATATTTGGCACAGAGACTGAACCCAAAAAATTATAAATAGGTGCAAACTTAAATTGTCTTTGAAACAAGAAACTTCAAGTTCACATGCAAAATATTAAATACTAGAAACCAACTTCAAGGACAAATCTCCACAAGTAATAATGCGTACCGCTTTAGCAATGATTCCACCATTTTCTGGCACATCAACCTCAATTTTAAAGAGAACCCAAGCCCATTTATCGCTATTTATATCATCAGCTACGTATTTAGTATTGCTCTTCTGATATCCATGAGCTTCAACCCAGGTTTTCCCACCATCAACCGATTCGTCTACCCTCTCGATATCCATTTGCGCAGTCCTTGTAGACCAATTGATATTATCCCAATTAATCGAAGGTGGAAATATCTTATAATCCTTTTGCATAAAGAACCCGTATTTTTTAAAAAAAAAGGACAAGGTTAATAATATTCAGTTCCATAAGAATAATTTGAACGAAAATAGCATACTTGTTCATCACCTGACATTCTTCTACAATTATATCGATTCTGTCAAGCCACTTAACAGATCGAGCACCAATAATTCCAGGAACAACAACATGCAATGGGCATCCATGGTCACGATTAACAGATCGCTACCACCTCCACTTAACCTAAATCGCCACCTGATTCACAGTCGAATTAAAACATTTATTTTTATTTGGTTTGAATTTCATTTTTTTGAGGATTTCGATTTAGGAGGAACTGCTAATTTGGTTTGAAGTTAAAATTCACGGTCGAATTTAATTTGAAGTCGTTTAATTGAACGAATATAAAGTTTCTTTCTTAACGGGTAACGGAGGAAGTGGAGGGATAAATTGAAACTAAGCGGGAAATGAAACTTAAGGGGAGGGAAAATGAAATTAGAGTAGCAAACCTATGGAAAACGAATGCAAACTAACTTAGTTGAATCGGTTGAATTTAAAACCGATGCGATTAAAACTATTTGCACGTACCAATTGCATCGGTTGTTGGTGACAACTGATGCAAATTTGATTTTTTATTACCTATTGCTTTTCGCGTACCAATTGCATTGGTTATTAAGATGGAACTGATGCAAATAGTTCTATTTGCATCAGTTTTTACTTCAACTGATGCAAATGATGCAAAGCAATATGCAATTTTTGTACTAGTGCATGATAGAGCTTCCATTTGTGTGTACTAAAGATATGTAAGTGATTTGTATACATATAAGCGTGTTTGTATGTATATACTTGTATGTATATATATGCCTTCTATAACATAATTTTTCACATCTACGCTTATGTATAAATATATGTAAGTTAATATACATATATTGCTTAATTAATTCTAATCCGAACATCCATAAATGTGTTCATGTTGCACCAAGTGTGCACAGCATTCCCGACCACTTTCGGGAGTTTAAAAGTCAAAATTTCAAAAAAAAAAGTTCATCGTTCACATTTTCTATTTTTCTATGAACTATCTATATTTGAAAACAAATTTTGAAAAATATTTTATCATCATCATTAAATAATTAAAACAGGTTTATTTGCTAATAAAAATCCATTTATTGACTATAAAAATATATTTAAATGGCTTATGTGATATCCCGGAATTTTTGACAATATCAATTTAATAATCTGTATTAAAAATTAAATTGGTTAGATAATTTTGTTAATAATAATTCATATTGATTTAATAATTTTCCTTTAATAAATATTTAATTGGTAGATTTTATCTTTTAAAACTAATAAATTAGTTTCTATTTATAATATAAATATATGGTTTATATTGTAAATAGATTAGCTTTGTTTTAAATTTAATAAATAAAGCATATTTTCTAATTCTAATATTTTTAGTAATTTGAAAATTAGTTTTTATTTAATATAAAGCTTTTCAAAGTTATTAAATAAATAATCTTGGTTCAAATTTAATAAACGAATCTTGATTCAAAATTCTAATATATATATTAATAATTTGGAAATTTTAATTTAATTTAATATTAAGTTTTTCAAAGCTATTAAATAAATAAGTATATGATTTTTAAATTGTTAAGACAAATGTTTAAATGTTTAAAATGATTTTGGCTTGTTTTAAATTTAAATTAATTAACAAAAAGTTTTATAGCTAAATAAAACAAGTATTTTATTAATAAATAAATAATTTCCTTTATAATTAATTTAATTTGATAATGAGTTATTACTAAAAATAATATTAATAGTGTATTGTTTTACAATTGGATTCTTAATAAAAATAGCATTGTTAGTTCAAATTTAATTTGTATTTATAACTTGAATTTTAAAATATTAGATTTTAGAATTTGATTTGAATTCGAATATAAAGTTTTAAAATCCAAAGTATAGATTTTAAATTGTTTTGGATTTCTAAATATATGCATAAGCTTTTATTTATAAGTATAATTGGTTTTTATTTCTTTTAATTTTTATATATATATATAAAATACTAATTAACCAATTAATTAGGCATAACCTATAGATTAACATTTAAATTAAATACTAACTACTTTATTAAGACATGTGTTGTTTTCTTAAGCTCCATATAACAAGTGTTAAGTGTTAAACATTCCAATGTGACAAATGTTGAAATGATTTACAAGTGGCCTCTTTAAATTTGTTTTTCTTTTATTTTATAAAATCTGAAAATATGCCTATATATACATACATTTTACACTTTTTTTCTCTTCTTAATATCATTTCTAAACCATAAAAAAACTGAAAACAACCCTTCAAAACCAAAATTTGTTGACAAACCCAAATCAAAATCCCTGAAAATCACTTCCTCTAAAATCTGTAGTTCACTTTTCGAATCATAATGCAAAAGAAAAACCTATAGTTCACGATCAAAAGAAAACAAACCTGCATTTTCAAATCAATAAAAATTCCTGTAAACACCTTCAAATAATTTACCTGAAACTAAAGCAAGACCGAAAATCAGTTTCAAAAAGAAAAGGAAGTCTGCATTTTCTTAGATCTAGAAATCAAGTCTACATGCAAATGTCTTCAGCAACTCAAATTCAAAGCTTTTCAAATGGAGGCATTGTCTTCTTCAAAATAAATAAATAAATAAATAGGTGAGTAACTTTTAAATCTTAAAATATAAATTAGGTTGCATGCTAATGTAGTTGGATATAAATAAGTATTACATGTGTATATAGGTAAAAATATGATGTGAATATTTGATTTTGGACGTAATATATATATATATATATATATATATATGGTGCTCTGTCTTGTTTCCGAGCTAAATTTTTATTTAAAAATCCGTATCACATGATCTAGTGTTTGATAGGGTATGATTATTAAACAAATGTTGTTTGATTTAACTTAAATTATAGTTTAAAATTTTAATCAAGTCAAATTAAAGCTTGATGATCTCTGGAAGTATTTAAACATCAATGCATGTTGATATAAATCAAAATTCATACTGTATAATTTATAAATTCAGTATTATAGATTGAATACACCAACTAAAACATGATTTTTAAATCAAGAATCATAGCTTATAATTTAGGGATGAATGTACATTTCTTGTTTGAACTGAAAATGAACTTTTGGGATTTTCTGGTAATCTATGTATCTAGAGGGGATGGATTTCTTTCTGATGAAGGAGGGGTGATAAGAGATGCTAGGAAAAATGCTGGTTGGTGTTGAATATCATGGTGGAAGTTGCGGTAGTGAAATCACTTCTGGAACCCTATTTTAACTAAGAATGATGAATCGATCACTACAGGTTGTTTCGGTGGATCGAGTGCTTCAGGGTTTAGGGAGATGGAAGCTTGGACATATACAAGGTCGTGGCCGGAGAGGTAGCACTTCTGCTGGTCGAAGGATAAACGGTTAAGCATTTCCAGGTTTGGGGTGTTGTTGTTCCAGTATTCCCAGGTTTGGGATTTATTACTCGAATTCAACTCAAGAAATTGAGTTCGATCTGATGATCGAGTTGGGGTGATTGGATGTTTTTAGATGTGGGATGATCATCACTGATGATTGGAGATGACTGGCGGCAACATGCATGTGCACGGTGCCCTATATTTGAAGAAGTTGGCTGTGGTGACGGTTTATACTCGAGTGAATTTCCGTTTGACTCGAAGTTGTGGGGTAGTTTGCTCGGGGAGGTTGAGTTGTGAACTCGAAGTAAATTAGGGGTGTCACGGGTTATTCATTGTTTACAGGTTTTAAGAAAACTTGTAATGTCTGTTTTTAAATTTTAAAAACTGAAGATTTTAAATGAAAGCTAGAGTTTAAACTAAGTTTTAAATTCAAGTTTGAAATCTAGAATCCAAGTTTAAAATCAAATCTCAGCTTTAAATAAAATAATAATAATAATAATAATAAAGTTTTAAACTTGAAATTGTTAAACTACTTTAAATGGTTGAGTAGTTTTAAATTTTTTTTAAAAAATGAAGTTTTAAAATATGCGTAAGTTTTAAAGTTAAGTTTAATTCTGGAAATCAAAAATTTAAATATGTATTTCAGTTTTTGAATTAAAAGAAGTTTTAAATTTGAAAGATTTAAACAAATTTTTATGTTAAATTGTATATTTAAATTATTGAATTTAAAAATGAATTTAGTTTGAACTCTTATAAATTTCTTTTATAAGACAAGCATTTCTTTACTATGTAATTTAAAAAGGTGTTTAAATTGTTTAAAACTTTGTTTAAGTTAAATTATATTCATTTTAAATCTCATATTTGAAATGAAGTTTTAAAGTAAATTCAAAAGTAAATTGATTTCAAATGTTTTGTTAATGACAATTTAGTCATAATTAAGAATGTTTTTAACTTAAAATTTAATTAAGATTTAATGATTTGAAATTAATTAAATTAATGAGGTAATTAAGGAAAAATTAGTTAATTTAATTAATTGATTGATTAGGGATTAATAAATAATTGATTAAGGATTAATCTATTTGTAATTAGAGATCATTAATTAAATTATTAATTAATGATTAAAGATTTGTTAATCGAGCAATTAAGTTATAATCAAGGTTAATTAATCAAGTAATTAAAGATTAATTAAGTTACAGTTAACACTTAATTAATTAAATAACTAGAGTTTAATTAATTGATAATTAGAGATAAATTAATTTATAATTCATGATGGTTAATCTAAGTTAATTACTTAATGGAAGTAATTAAAGATGGTTAATGAAGGTCATTGACTTGAGATTATTTATAATTAATTAAGGTGATTAATTTTTAATAATTAATTAGATTAATTAATTAAAGATAATCAGTTGTGAATTGTTTTAGTGTAATTACTTAATGAAAGTAATTAAGGAATTAATTACTTATTGTAATTAATTTAATTTAATGTGATTGTTTAAATTGATTAATTAAGTTTAATTTAATTTAAACACTAGATGATTTGATAATAATTACTTAATGTAATTAATTGAGTTTAATGGGATTAGTTTGAATTAATTAATTAAGTTTAATAAATTTTAAACATTGAATGATTTGATGATAATTACTTAATGTAATTACTGGAGTATAATTACTTAATGAAGTAACTAATGGTAATTACTGGATGTAATTAATGCAAGATGTTTTAAGAATGGAAGTAATTTGGATTAAATTACTTTGGAATTAATCAAGGGATTAATCAAGAAATTAATTAAGGATTAATTAATTTATTTAATGAAGTAACTAAGGTTAGTTAGTTACTGAATATGATTAATCAGGAGTGATTAATAATTTTGGCTTAATTAAGATTAATAACTTACTGTAATTAATTTTAAATAAAGTAATTAATTAAAATGTAATTAGGGATCATTAACTAATATAATTAATGATGTAATTAAGGGTTGATTAATTAAGATTAATTAATCAATGATAAGTGATTAAAGGTAATTAATTAATGTAATTAATTAAGGATTAATGTAATTAATTATAATTAATTAATCAATTGAAGTAATTAAAGGTTAATTACTGTAAGGGGTTAAGAATAATTAATTTGTGAAATTTATTAAAGAACAATTACTTGAATGTAGTTAAGGATAATTAATCAAGGTGATTAATTAAGGTGATTAATTTGAATGATTAACTAATTGAGTTGTAATTAATTAATGGTTAGATAAGCAAGATTTATAATGATGAAGTAATTAATTTAATTTATTAAAGATGAAGTAATTAATTTAATTCACTTTAAATTAATTAGAGATGGAGGTAATTAATTTAATTCTTTTTAAATTAATTATATTGTGATTAAGTAAATCCTTGCTTATGTATGGATGAATGATATTGATTGACTTGAATGGTTGTGATCTCAGAAATGAGATAAGTAATGCTATGTGGTATGAATGCTTTGGTTGCATCGTGATGATAATATGGATTATCTTTTTGATGATAGTATGGATTATCTTTTTATAATGATAATATGGATTATCTGTTTATGATGACAATGTTGATTATCTATTGTGATTTGTGAATTATATATTTGTGTGTATATAGATAATTGTATTGAATTGTTTTAAACCTTAAACAACTTAGCCTTAAAAGACACGTTTTTGATTTCGATGAGACCGGGATCGGGTTTGCTACATTATAGCGTGATAGGGGGTTCTCGCTTTGCGTTAGGTGGCGAACGGGAGACTCTTACCCCTACATTTCCGCGGGGGTAGTATAAGGCCTTGCGGGGTTGGTTGCGAGTCGAGAGGCTGGACGTAAAAGCAAACCCGAGGTACCAATGTGAGCCACGGCGGGGCTGGGATGGTAGAAAAGCCTACCAGTCGAGTGAGCCGCTGTCGATGGTTGAAAAGCGTGGACTATCACATTTGGTATCAGAGCGCTAGATTGAGCGAATACCTAGGCTCTAGAGTGGTGTCTATCTTGAGAGAGCGTATTTGTAATTTTCAGATATATTTATATATATTTTTATTCTACCTATCTTTGGTTACCTGTTCAGGTTTTCCAATATAAGTTATAAAGGTAGATGGGGTAGTGATGTGTGTAACACGACTACCATTGGTTGGAGTTTGACTGTTTTGAGGTTGTAAGTGTATTGTAGAGACTGTAGACCTAATACCATCTCGAGTGAGTTTGTAGTGGTGTAAGGATTTTATCGATCTCTGTAGGAAACCTCTTAAGGTTCGGAGTCTATGTTTGAAGTTTTGATGAGTAGAGTTTGGATCTATCGGTTAGGCAAAAGCGGGTGATGGTATCTTGATACCTCAGGAAGTAGTAGTTGCATGATGAGATGCAGTGACTATGGATGTTTCCGAAGATATTTCTTTGGAACAAGTTTAAGGAAGTGTGTCTGCTTCGAAGTTATGGCTGAGTTCAGCATGGTGTTTCTATTTGGTTTGAGGTCCGAGTTTCTCGAAGAGCTTTGGGTTAGGAGATCTTTGACATCTGTGGCGGCAGTGTAGCTTGGAGTGATCTGTATGTCGGCAGGGAGTCTTTTGGATTAGCAGTTTCTCTGAAGTGGAGTTCAGAAGCAGCAGAGTGGATCCTTTTCTTCAATGGATTGGCTAGATAATTGTAAGTTGTTCTGTTTGGTAAAGGGAGAACAGTTTTCCTTGGATTTAGTCTGAGTTGATCGCAAAAGTGACTTGCGATAGTTGAATGTTCTCTTGGGATCGAGTTTTTCGGATGTCTCAGGGAAGTCAGAAGTTTGTCCGCATCTAGTGATTGAGTTTTCTTATCGACTAGGACTACAGGATTTGGTACCGGTGGTTCAGCTTAGTAGAAGGATGGTTCTTAGCGATTGAGTTGGTGAAGCATCTCAGGTTTTGGTGGAGTTTCTAAGTTTCCTTTTATGGACCAGTTGAACCATATTTCTGGGATGTGTTGTCTAGTTTGGTTTGTGTTCGTGTTCTTCATCCGTATTTTCATCTACTTCGGATCAGAGTTGTGCAGCGGAAGCAGTTTGGGAGTGCATCTGCTTTTCTTTTCCGTACAGGAGAGGTAAGTTCAGTCTTCTGTTGTTTGAGGAATAGAGTTTGTGTTCCTGGATGATGGTTTATCTTGAGGAGATCATTTTGTTGAGTTGATTGGTTTTGTTTGTTTCTAGAGGCATCAGCAAGGGTTGAGCTAATCAGTAAGGAAGTAGGCAGTCCAGGATCGTCCGAAGAGTTTTGAGGATAAGAGACGAAAGAATTTGGATTCCGGAGTAGGAGATTTGATTTTGGATAAGTTTTCTCCGATCTAATGGAGCTATAAGATTAGGTAAGTCTGGGAAGCTAGCTCTGAAGTGTTTTGGATATTTTCTGAATTCTTGTAAGAATAAGTGTTTGGTCTTTAGGATTGAATTGCCAGTTTGGATAACTGGGATTCGATGAGTTTCACGTATCTCTGAGGGAGTATGTGTTTTGTCTATCTCAGATTGTGGAACCAGTAGTTCGGGAGTTTTGGTTGTTGAGTCAGACTCGTCTGTAGTCTAATATCCTGTCTAAAGTTATAGATCTAGATGAGTAGGAGCACTGTAGCTGAGTAGTATGGAATGTTTGAATTCCGTAGAGCGAGTATCCCAGTATTTATATGTGACGCCCCACCTCTATACACACGCTATCCAAGAACACTACAAAGTAATGCTGTCGACTAGCATGGAGAATAAGGCTGTTGAGGAGCGACCATCTGTATAATTGCTTTGTACGAGTACCGATATGCCAGATAAAAATATAACTTTTCATCTCAAGAGGAAATCCGACATACCAACACAAAGTCAAAGCCACTACACAGTGGCTATAAAGGTCTTCGGAAACAAATATAGAAATAAACATAACACAAATCAGTCACAGATAATTCATATCACAAAGGCGAAAATAGATATGAATATAACACATGAAAGTGTACATCAGAGTATTGGTCAAACAAGATCCACAATATCAAAAAGAATAGATACAAGTGCAAGACAAAAGGATACATATACATCAAGGAGTCTATATCTCAATAGTATACTACAAAAACTACTAAACCAAAGTAGTTAGCCAAAGGATCAGATGGAGGTCCGATAAGGAGTCAAGCAGAAGCACCTGCAAAATCTCAGTCTGACCCGAGTATTATTTAAGAAGAAAATAATAAACGGATCAGTCTAGCTATAATTATCAGTTGAAATGAGATATAAGAAGAGATATAATAAAAAGACGTATGATAACCAAAAATATCATACTACGACAAGTATACATTAGAAAATCCACAAAGTCATACAATATCTCAAAGAATCTCATAGCATCAAAAAGAATGTCATATTCTTCATTTAATTCACCAAGCCACAATAAATGACATACATATCAATGCCAACTGAGAAAGGTGGTGAAACATAAATTCCAGAAATCATCAAATAGAAATCCAGAAATCACAATAAAAGGATGGCCAATCCTAGAAAAATGAGCCGGAGCTCCTCCTGACAGGGTATAGTCCCCCATTGCGGACATTGAGCCGAAGCTCCTCCTGGTGAGTCGAAACTCCTCCTGACAGGGTATAGTCCCCCATTGCGGACATTGAGCCGAAGCTCCTCCTGGTGAGTCAAAACTCCTCCTGACAGGGTATAGTCCCCCATTGCGGACATTGAGACATCGCACATTGCTAGTCTAAACCATAAAATGATCATCATTGATCGTCAAGAAGTGTCAATTACAATAAGCTAGTAAATATATGAGTTTAGCATCATGTCCCATAACCACTAGCTTAACTTAAACATTTGCGAACAAATTGTAGATCTCCACTAGAAAATTGTCACAAGAGATTCAATCGAACAAGTCCAAGAATTAACCAACGAAGTAAATGCAAGCGTTTCATACCACTCGTTTTACTAAGTCGTTTAATTAGATTTCTCATACGAGTGAGGTAAAAGTTTGTATATACTAGTAGATTGGAAAATGGTTTTATAAACGAGTTTGGTATTGAAAATAGAGCTGAAATCGTTTTGAGGAAAGAGTTTTGATATTTACTACTAGTATAGAAAACCTTTATATTTTAAAGTGACAAATCATAGAATTGATTGTAGAAACAATCAATCA
The DNA here is from genome assembly GCA_030765085.1 of Allium cepa. Taxonomy (NCBI): domain Eukaryota; kingdom Viridiplantae; phylum Streptophyta; class Magnoliopsida; order Asparagales; family Amaryllidaceae; genus Allium; species Allium cepa. The sequence continues at coordinate 457,250,028 of CM060942.1, forward strand.
TAAAAATTCACATTCGAAGACGTGAATAAAATCCAAAGAAATCGATACCGAATCCATCAAAATGGATATTCACAAAAATCGCGATAAATATGTCATCAAAGTCCACAATAAATGATAACAACAAAAAGGGAATCAACACGAATCGATTAAAGTTGGAAATATACTCAAAAATAGCCAAAATAGGCAAATTAAACAGTTCCAGACGTCTGGTAGGTGTTCCCAGACATCTGGCCCTAGTATCTGGAAGTATATGTGTTTTCTCCCTTCTATTTTTAATTCCCGGGCCATTTCAGACGTCTGAAATTTTCAACCAGACGTCTGAATTTGATTTCAGACGTCTGGATTTTGTTTCAGACATCTGGATTTAGTCTCTGCCTTTTCCAGAACCCTTTTCAGACGTCTGGATTATTCAACCAGACGTCTGGATTTGGTTTCAGACGTCTGAAATTAATTTCAAACTTCTAAAATCTTCTTCTAGGCAAAAAAAACAGCCTATACCAAAAATGGCAAATCCAAACCGAAATGCGATCGAACGAGCGATGGATGCTAAGGAATTATGCCAATCAACAACCCAGCACTATAGGCTCTTCGATGCATCACCAAAAACATGTTCAAACATCAATAATTGGATTTTTAAAGATTTGACTACAAAACACCACAAATTGAAATATTCACCAAATCAATCCAAACCAAAAGCAAATGAACATAAAAAAGTGTTAGGAATTCATACCTAACAACAAAGATAGATATAGACATAGATATGAGATAAAAATCTCACCTTTGAACCCAAATCAATGAAGAAGAAGCTTGAAAGCAAAGGAGGAATCAACCACTCTTCAACACAACCCAAATGAGCTTGAATCTCAACTCAAAAGAAGAACATTCCTAAATTTAGGTTTAGAAAATTTTAGAAATCAAAGAGAGAATGAATTAGAGAAGAAGTAGATGATGCTTACCAATAGCCTCTCTTTGAATTTGGAGCTAGAAGTTGGATTTTGCTATGGAACTAGGGCTTGGAGTTTTAATTTCCACTCTCTTCCACCATTGTTGCTAAAGCTTGAAGGGTTAGAAATTAGAAATGAAATGAAGATAAGTGGGGGTGGAGCTAGGGCTCAGCTGGGGTTAATGTGCTGAGACAACAAACCAAAGCCCTAAGTGAAAAAGTAGCCAAATTCGACTAACTTCAAACATATCGAAGTTTATACTCAAAAAGGGCGCAAATGTCATTTTGAACTCAATGGGGGTGGTCTCGAGTCCCAATTCGACTGTTTGCAAAAAGTAGCTTTTCGGACCAAAATCCGACGAACGATAAAATATTTAAATAAAATATTTAAATATAAAATCGATAAATATGCGGGTTCTTACAGACTCCCCTCCTTAAAGAAATTGCGTCCTCGCAATACTTAAGAGGAAAATAAGAAGTAACAACCATGGAAGCATATCAACACAAAAAGAAAATTGAAATAAGAAGTTCACCATAAAGAGCACGAAAGAGCTAGCACGAACGGGATCGCTCGATGAATTCTCTAGATTCCCAAGAGTAATCCCTAAGATTTGAGAATCATTGAACTCTCACAAGAAGAATATCTTTATTCCGAAGGCGCTCAACCTCCGAAGCAATGATGCGAATAGAATGTTGCTCAAAAGTCAAATTTAGTGAAACTTCAATCCCCTCAATAACACTAGGCTCAAGAATAAAAATCGAAATCCCTAAGGCATTTCCGTAGTAGAAAGATGTGAGAAAACGTCATGAATATCAGAAAACTGAGCTGGTGCAACGACGTGGTATAATAACAGTACGCCCGAGAAACTAGAAACTCAAATAATTTGGGACATCAGGGTAGTACAAAAACGGTACGCCCAATGAACCAAAGCCCGAATAATTTCGGAACACCGATGTAGTACAAAAATGGTACGTCTAATGAACCGATAAACCGGAACAACGATGTAGTATAATGATGGTGCATCCGTTGATCCAGTTAAGACGGAACATCGATGTAGTATAATAACAGTACATCCGATGAACCGAACACCACAAAAGAACATCGGATGCTAGTCCATACAAGAAACGAGATGAAACTCAATAAAACGAAGTACATCAAAACACCCGATAAACTTGATAAAAAGATAATTCAATTCCGACATCATCAATGAATCAACACCTTGTTGCCTACGACAAAACGTATTGGCAACACGATTTCCCTTTCGGGAATAAAAAGAATATCAAGATCATAAGATGCCAAATTCCAAAAGTAAAAACAATAGCCGCGAGCACTAGATCATGAGTGCATATCTAATCTCGATAAGCTATAATGATTTAGAAGCACAAGTGATAGCACGTTCTCCTTTGCAAGAGAACAGCATCCAAACTAATACGACTAGTATCGGTACAAATAGCAAAGTCTTGGTTCCTCTTCAGGAATCACAAGAATAAGAGTATCTAAAGGAAGAGTTCTTTTTAAATAATCCTCTTTCGCGAAGAACTAAAACTTTCAAAATTACATTTATCTTTATGTAATAATCTTTCTACAAAAATTTACATTTTTACAAGTCAATATATCGTGTCTGACTGTCCCATCAAAGCGTTTAGGAGATTCTTATCGATAACGTTGATCAAGCGCATCGACCAGAATTCTTAAAATACTAAATGGGCAATACAATCACAAAATCATATTCTATAAGATAAGTAAGTTTCTCAAAAACTTCTAAGAATATTCTTTGTTCATTTTAAGAACAAAAATCCAGTTATACTTCTAAATAAATCTTATGAAAAAGATTTTGCAAAATTTTAAATTGCTAATTTCATCCAAAATCAATAATTGCAAAAAAATGGAATCATCGAGATATTCGATAGAATGCTCGATACCTAAAATGGATGAAATAAGCTGGACAAACTGAATGACATAATAATTCATTCATAGGAATCATAATAAGTGCAGAGTGCGGTAAGTGGAATGCTAACTTCCGCAACTCTTAGCAAATGAAAACCAGTGGTAAGGTCAAACTGAAAAGACCTTAGCACCACACAAAAGATTACTTAAGTGATAATCCTAAGACAAGCTCAAAAATACCGGAAAATTTCTCAAACTACATGAATGAGAGAAATAACACTTTCCTTATAAGTGAGCTTAAGGATTAAAATGATGCCATCAAGTTGGAATCAAAATCATAAAGGAAAAATAGAAATCTGCTTAATAGATTGAAAATGTCAAAGATGAATAGTCCACACGGGACAAAGGATATGGCCTCATAATAATTAAGCCAATCCTTACAAAAGTAAATTCCGAAGCCTAAGTAAAAATCGGCTCGGACAGAAAAATCACACAAAATAATTTCGACATCAATAAGGACAAATTGAGTGTTGCAGATCTACCATCCGGATTCACAATCCTCAAAGAAGTCATCAAGCCCAAAATATTCAAAGGAAAAGAATCGACAAGTTCATTTGATATAAAAATAATGAGATGAAACCCATATCAAAAAGAACTCAAATAAGAAGATCAGGAAATAAATGATGCCATCAAGGATTGAATGTAAAATACCTTGACTGGGAGAAGAGTTGCTAGGGGCTTGCAGCTTTCCTTCTCTCTTGCTTTGACGCTTGGGACACGAACATATATAATGATCCGCACTTTTGCAATCGCGGCAAGAAATAGGCCTTGGACACCTATTTATATAGTGGTCCCTAGAGCCACAATTGTAGCATTCTCCACGATTAGGGATGGGAGTATTTTCTATAGAAGTCTCCTGCTTCGCCCTCTTGTTAGGATTAGGACTTTCGAACCTAATAAAGGGATGCCTCTTCTGGTTGTTGTTGGCACTCGGTTTGGCACTCCCAACCTCGACATCACTTTCTCTATCGGCCTCTTCAAGACGAAGAGCGATATCAATAAGCTGATCAAATAAAACTTTAAGTTTCAGGAGTAATGGCTTCTTAAGATTCTTATTCAAGCCATAGACAAATCTTTGATTTTTCTTCAATAGGATATTAATGTATTCAACCCCGTATGTGGAAAGAGATTCGAAAGATGTGACATAGTCTGGCACAGAAGATTCACCTTGAACAAGGTCAATAAAACACCGGGCCAAAGTTACTTTTTCGGCCTCCGACACAAATTTCAATTCGAACCTTTCTCAGAATTGCTCCCAAGTGAGATCCGCTTCAATGATTTCAGAAATTAAAAGCTCATACCAATCTAATGCTCTTTCTTGGAGCATGCTAGAAGCCACTTGGACTCGATGTAGATCAATAAGGTTCATGCGAGAAAAGATGCGATCGCATGATTTGAGCCAAGCTTGAATTTATATAACACTCTCGGATTCCCTGAATGGCCTTCCACCCAAATCGGTAAAGTCTCTGCACAAGCGTGCAAAACCGGATCTAGGATGAGTAGGCTCTGGAATGGGACCGACAGCTTGAGCATTCTTTACTAGATCAAGAAGCTGCTGGGCAGACATAAATACTCCATCCTGGGGAGTAGCACTAGATTGACCGGCGCTGGGACGACCTGGTCTAACAATTTCTCTTCTTTAAGAAAGAAAGAAAGAAGAGGAAAAATTTATTCTCAAAATAAATATCAAGCAATCTTGATAGATAAAACAAGGAATCATAAAAGAAAGTAGGATAGAACGGTACGAAGACTCGAATAAATCCTAAGGCACAACTCCTAAGAAAGACTTAGGACATGATCCTTGCTAAATTATTCTACATTGTTCCGAAGTTTGGCTTTGATACCAAGCTGTGACGCCCCACCTCTATACCCATGCTAGCCAAGAATACTATGGAGTAATGCTGTCGACTAGCACGGAGAATAAGGCTGTAGAGGAGTGTGTAGGATCGATTTCACCCTAGAGGGGGGGTGAATAGGGTGATAGTATAAATTATAAAAATTAATTGTGGAAGCTTATAAAATAATTTCAACACAGATCACAGAATAGTAGCAGCACAGATAAAAGCAGAATAACAAATGCAGAAATAGAACGACACAGAATTTACCCAGCTTCGGCAAAAACCTGCCTACGTGCTGCCCCCAAGGTTTCTACTAGAAATTAGATAGTCACACGCTTACACACATAAACTCGCGACACCCGCTACTGACTAACCTAACTCTACGCTCAAAACCCTGCCACAACTCAGCCACTGAGTTGTGAATTCTCAAGCTACGCCACGTAGCTTGTCCCCTAGTCACACGACTAGCAAATAAAATGGTTTGAAAAGAGATTTAAAAATTAAAAACAAATTCAAAACTAAAAATAAGATAAAGCCCTTATTTATAAAAAAAACTAAAACCCTTATTTAAAACAAAAACCCTAATTTAAAAGGCCGGCCCCTTTTATTATTTAGACCCGTTCCTTTTCCCTGTTCCTTTGAGAAAATGCCGACCGTTGCTTTCTTTGTTCGATGAATTAGGGCTTCGTTCCCTTGTGGAAATTAGGGCTCTTCAATTTAAGCCGCCGCTCTTGATTGCTGGTTGGTTGCCTTGTCGATCACTTGTTTCTTCACGGCGCTTCAAATGCATCGAATTCTTATTTGATTTCGGTATGTACTTTTCTCCTCTTTGTTTTCTGATTTGATACTTGCTCGAACTACGATGCTTTATCAATTGCCGATGATGATGATTTGAGTTTTACAGCTTGAACATGATCGATGGATTAGTGCCGATGATGACTGTGGGTTTTTATATGGATTTGATTTCCTTTAATTCGTTCGTATCACTTTCCTAATATTTGCGACTTGATGCGCACGGCTTTCCTGATATATTTTTTGCAACTTGCTACTCACGGCCTTGATGTTGATGCGTTCGATACTTACTTGATTCATACGGCTTTGTTTTGAGAACATTCGATCCTTCTTGAATAACAAGGCAGAAACTTTCCTCTTTTTAATTGCTGGCTATTTCAAAAATAAAGATACGAATTTTTTTTTCTTCTGTTTCGTGCATTCTGTAACTTGCTTCTCTGCTACTATATGTATTCATCAATGTTGGCATCTGCATTGCATTTCTCAGTGAACTCCATTTCACTTTATTGCATTTGGTCTCGGGTTTCACTGTTGCATGCACTTGTTGTCGCAGTATTGCAGTTGGGTTGCTCCTTTTCTGGTTGGTGTTGCTGTTATGTTGATGGCTAGCCTTTGCTAGTTCATTCATGACATGTTGTCCATGTGTGTTCCTTTGTGTTTGACCTTTGTCGTCACTGGTTCATTGTGGTAGTAGCTGTCTTCACTGATGCTGCACTTGGTCTTGTCTTTGATGTTCCTCTCATTGCATATGAACTTGGTCTACTTGATGCTGTAGCTTTCAAGTATATGTGCATCACTTGACTTCATTCCACTGCGCATTTCTCTGGTTTCTGTAGTTGTAACTGGTCTTTGTAGTTGCTTTGCCTCTGAGTTATTTCTTGCATCATAGTCTGGTTGGTGAGTTATATTTGTGAACATTAACTTGGGGCAGATGCTATGTCTTTGTGCATTTCACTGTGTTCATTTGCTTCATGTCATACTATGTTGTTTCATTGCTGCACTTGAGTTTTGTTACTTGAGCTGCTTTGTTGAGTTCCATTTGACTTGACTGTACTTGTACAACTTCATTGTGGCTTGTACATGTTGTATTGTCTGGTTTGGTCTGCATACATGATTGTTATAGTCCATTTTTCTGTTGGTCTTCATTGCATTCATGTCATGTTGCCTTGTGTTGAATCCAGTTTCAACACTCAGGTTTGACCTTGTGCTCATGTCGTGATTTTGAATATATTGCACGTGAGTTGAACCCGGCTTTTCATTCGGGTTTGACCTGTGCTCACCTGTCCCTGTAATATTATCAAGTGTATATCGATGTGCACGGCCATGTGGCATGTACAATGACACACTGTGCATGTCACACTGTTCGTGTGTGATGAATTCATATGTAAATGATGACGAACAACCCAAATAACTGAGGCAAATCATACTTTCAAAAATCATATTTTATTTTATATTTTAAAAATATTTCTTTTTCAATTTTACCGCGTTAGTGAATATTTTTGCAGATTGCTCAGATGGTGGATTCAAACTGGAATGCAGTTGAAGACAAAATACGAGTGTGAGTGATATGTAGTGAGGTTATAAATGTAAATTGAAGTCGTGATGTATTCAAAAATGTATATGTATAGTGAGAGCTTGAAATTGTACTATTCAAGATTGTAATAAATATTTGTTTGAATAAAATTTCTGTTTGAATTCAAATTCCATTCAAATTCTGTGTAATTTATTTTATTCAACAAATATTTATTTAATCTATGAAAAATAGAATAGTACATTACCAAATACATTTAAATGAATATATATGTTTATTATCATCAAACAAAAACATATAAGCGCATATTCAACAATCTCCCCCTTTTGATGATAACAAACATATATTTAAGATTTTGACCGTGTTAAATGTATTTGATCAATGATGTACTCTAATTGCTCCCCCTATTTGAATGCTTCCTCTTTACATGATGCTCCCCCTACATATATGCATACAAATAGAAATATATAATTAAGTCTAGAGGCAAATGGAAAATTATTTGACCTTTGCTTGATTCTATTTGACAAAATCTTAACTTTTCTCTCCCCCTTTTGTTATCAGCAAAAGAATAATAGTGTTAGAAAAATAGAGATGAAGTGATCAATATTAATCCAACATTAAACTCAAATTGAATATATATATTAAACTTCAATAAGAATCAAACAAAAATCATAACTACCCTTGTTAGGCGCATATTCCACTTTTAGAATGAATGATGGAAATGATGTTCTAATATAAAATCAGACAATTGTATCAACTTGTGGTACATTTATATCAGGAATTTGAATACCTACTAATCATGCATAACCGTTAGGACTTTTAAATGAGATTAGTAGTATTCCAAATTAATTTTAAAAATGAAATCAAGTATCTTCTAACCACGCATGACCGTGAGGACTTTTAAATGGGATTAGAATCAACTTGTCTATTAAATCAATTAATTTTGATATGCGTTCCATACATGCATAACCATAAGGACTTTTAAATGAGCATGGAAGCACATAATCAAAAATCCCAGTAATTCATCCATGCATAACCGTGAGGACTTTTAAATGAGAGTGAATATTTTGGATATTTATTTATTTTTAAAAAATATATAAAAAAAACAAATGATCCCTGATTATAGTACCATATATCGACCAACTATATTTAAGTTTTGATAAACCATGGTCGATAGAAATATGATAGATATAGAAATGGTCATGGAATCTTTACCCAACAAAAAGTTTTATAACTCTTGTTTGAATTCCTAAAGAAATTTTCCAAATATACTCTCTTGAGTAATGCAAGTTAAATATCAACACTTATCACCTTTTCAATCACTATTTATCTTTTTGATAGTTAGCAGGGAGTCGGATTAGTCAAAATTTGTCATTTAAAATCAAATAAAAATGACTAATCTGAAAATATGGTCAAAAATGATTTTCTTGAAGAGCTTTTATGAAAAAAAATTCTGCTAATTGAAAATTATTTGTAATGAAAAATATGCAGATAATTTCTTTGAAAAACGATGCAGTTACTAAATGTCTCACCATAAATCACATTCAACTAGTAATTTTTCTATCAACTAGATTACCAGTGTAATCTGCATCTGAATTTCTCTTTTACTCCAAAATATCACTAACTATATTTGATAGACCAGATCATGAAGTGTGCATGAAAACTCAAACAGCATTCTAAATGGTATTCACTTGAATTTGGATTGAAGCCGTGTAAATAATCAGAAAATCGTGAATATAGAGTTAGCCGAATTATAACCAAATGCATTATCATCCAACAAATCACAATATTTAATCCAAACAAATATGTATGAAGTAATTCAAAGATTAGTGTTTTTGGCATAAATATAATTGGCCAACTATTTTGAATAAGTCAGAATCAAAGTCATCATCTTTTCATCATCTCGATATTGGCTGATTCAGAATATGGTGCAGATTATCACATTTAATATATCGTTCAAATAAATATACCATTACCTGTTTTATCTTTACGATATTTTTCGTTGTTTATCCATTGTGATTCTGTCACCTTTATAATAGGCTAAGGAACTTTGCTTTGTCGCCCGTTGTTTTTCTGAAACAGCCAAAAATCCAGAAAACACTATTGTTGGTCCTTAGCCTGACACCATACCTACACGGGAAAAGATTTATGTGACCTATTTGTTTTTATAGGTCCATGGTTGTTAGTGGCAGAATATTTAGAAAAATAATTTTGTGAAGACCCAAAACTGTTTATATATGTTCCTTTTGGCACCCAAATTTGTTTAACTTTGAGAGATTTTATATTTGTGCCTTTTGGAACCCAAATTGGTATGTTTTTCACATGTTTGGGTCTATACCAACAATTATTGTGATCGTGTCCATATTTTCTACAGATTGTGCACATGGAATTTTCTTGATTAATATCGCTTTCAACATTTTCAGATTGACTATATCCAAGTCCTTGTCTAATCGTATTACCAGTTTGCTTTCCTAATAGCATATTCAACGATTTTTCACCTTTTGAAAATTTTTCTAAGGTCGTTGACAATTGTTGGACTCGTGTTTTGAGAGATTCATTTTCGTATAACAATTGTGTGCACTTTTTAATAGAGTTCTCTCTCCTCTTTTTTTCACTTTCTTTCAAAATTAGAATTTCATTTTCAAGTGATTTTATATTAGTTTCTGATTTTTTGATTTCTTCTTCGAATGTTGGACACTTATCACACTTAGGGATCCTACTTTGATAGGTTTTAACTAATTGGTCAAGTTGTTTATTTAAATCTATCAAAGTATCTTTTTGTGATTCAAGTTTGGCATACTTCTCCCTAAGTCGTTCAAAACAACCATTCACTTCGTGGAAATATATAAGTAATTCTGAATGAGAAAGTTTTGGTACCTCACTTGGCTCGTCATCATCACTATCAGTTATTTCTCCATGAAGACACAAGTCTGCTTTTTCATCCTCACTGTCAGCACTTTGATTATCTTCATTACTTGTATTCCACGTGGCAGCAAAACTTCTCCTTTTTGATTTCTTTTCAAAGTCGCGTCGATTTTGAGGACAATTGGGCTTGATGTGTCCGGGTTGGTTGCACCTATGACAGATGATCTTTTGTTCTTCTGGATTGTCCAATATTTTATTTATTCTGCTTTTCAATTTTCGATTTAGAGCTGAATTTCCGTATTTGTATTTCCACCTTTTGACTTTCTTTATTATCAGCTCCAATTCCGCTGCTCCATCATCATTATCATCACTATCACTTTCAGTTGTTCCTTTAAGAGCTATTGATTTCTTTCGAGTATCACCTCCTTCACGTTCTTCCTTGAATTTCATTTCTAGCTCATAAGCAGTGAGATTTCCGATGAGTTCTTCGACTTTCATTTGTTTCAAATCTTTTGATTCTTGAATGGCAGTCACTTTGGCTTCAAAACTTCGTGGAAGGACTCTGAGGATTTTCCGGACTATCTCCAACTCTGTATATGGTTTTCCAAGGGCTTTTGATTTGTATACGATATTGGAAAGTCATCCATGCATCTCTTTGACATTTTCTTCTTTTGCCATTGTGAAATTCTCGTATTCGCTGCTTAGCATGGCAAGATGAGATTCTTTGACTTGAGATGTTCCTTCGTGAGTCACTTCTAGTGTGTGGCATATTTCCTGTGCAGTTAGACAATGTGAGACACGATTAAATTCAAATTGATCCAATGAACAGATAATAGAATTCATAGCTCTAGCATTAGCATTTTGTAATTTATTTTCTAGTTCTGTCCATTGATCCATCGGTTTATCTATTTCCTGATTATCTACAATTATAGTTGGTGCTCTATAACCTGTCTCAACAATGTTCAAAGAGTCAATGGTTTTCAAAAAAAATTCATTCTATTTTTCCAATAAGCATATTCACCATTGAACATTGGTGGTCTAACTATGGACTGACCCTCAGCAAAAGCATTATTAAAAGAAGCCATTTTAAAAATTCAAAATTTTTTGAAATAAAAGTTGGTTTTGAAAAACGAATTTTTTTAAAAAAAACAGAAGTTGACTTCTATTCCTAGCTCTGTTACCACTTGTAGGATCGATTTCACCCTAGAGGGGGGGTGAATAGGGTGATAGTATAAATTATAAAAATTAATTGCGGAAGCTTATAAAATAATTTCAACACAGATCACAGAATAGTAGCAGCACAGATAAAAGCAGAATAACAAATGCAGAAATAGAACGACACAGAATTTACCGAGCTTCGGCAAAAACCTGCCTACGTGCTGCCCCCAAGGTTTCTACTAGAAATTAGATAGTCACACGCTTACACACGTAAACTCGCGACACCCGCTACTGACTAACCTAACTCTACGCTCAAATCCCTGCCACAACTCAGCCACTAAGTTGCAAATTCTCAAGCTACGCCACGTAGCTTGTCCCCTAGTCACACGACTAGCAAATACAATGGTTTGAAAAGAGATTTAAAAATTAAAAAAAAATTCAAAACTAAAAATAAGATAAAGCCCTTATTTATAAAAAAACTAAAACCCTTATTTAAAACAAAAACCCTAATTTAAAAGGCCGGCCCCTTTTAATATTTAGACCCGTTCCTTTTCCCTGTTCCTTTGAGAATATGTCGACCGTTGCTTTCTTTGTTCAATGAATTAGGGCTTCGTTCCCTTGTGGAAATTAGGGCTCTTCCATTTAAGCCGCCGCTCTTGATTGCTGGTTAGTAGCCTTGTCGATCACTTGTTTCTTCACGGCGCTTCAACTGCATCGAATTCTTATTTGATTTCGGTATGTACTTTTCTCCTCTTTGTTTTCTGATTTGATACTTGCTCGAACTCCGATGCTTTATCAATTGCCGATGATGATGATTTGAGTTTTACAGCTTGAACATGATCGATGGATTAGTGCCGATGATGACTGTGGGTTTTTATATGGATTTGATTTCCTTTAATTCGTTCGTATCACTTTCCTAATATTTGCGACTTGATGCGCACGGCTTTCCTGATATATTTTTTGCAACTTGCTACTCACGGCCTTGATGTTGATGCGTTCGATACTTACTTGATTCATACGGCTTTGTTTTGAGAACGTTCGATCCTTCTTGAATAACAAGGCAGAAACTTTCCTCTTTTTAATTGCTGGCTATTTCAAAAATAAAGATACGAATTTATTTTTTCTTCTGTTTCGTGCATTCTGTAACTTGCTTCTCTGCTACTATATGTATTCATCAATGTTGGCATCTGCATTGCATTTCTCAGTGAACTCCATTTCACTTTATTGCATTTGGTCTCGGGTTTCACTGTTGCATGCACTTGTTGTCGCAGTATTGCAGTTGGGTTGCTCCTTTTCTGGTTGGTGTTGCTGTTATGTTGATGGCTAGCCTTTGCTAGTTCATTCATGACATGTTGTCCATGTGTGTTCCTTTGTGTTTGACCTTTGTCGTCACTGGTTCATTGTGGTAGTAGCTGTCTTCACTGATGCTGCACTTGGTCTTGTCTTTGATGTTCCTCTCATTGCATATGAACTTGGTCTACTTGATGCTGTAGCTTTCAAGTATATGTGCATCACTTGACTTCATTCCACTGCGCATTTCTCTGGTTTCTGTAGTTGTAACTGGTCTTTGTAGTTGCTTTGCCTCTGAGTTATTTCTTGCATCATAGTTTGGTTGGTGAGTTATATTTGTGAACATTAACTTGGGGCAGATGCTATGTCTTTGTGCATTTCACTGTGTTCATTTGCTTCATGTCATACTATGTTGTTTCATTGCTGCACTTGAGTTTTGTTACTTGAGCTGCTTTGTTGAGTTCCATTTGACTTGACTGTACTTGTACAACTTCATTGTGGCTTGTACATGCTGTATTGTCTGGTCTGGTCTGCATACATGATTGTTATAGTCCATTTTGCTATTGGTCTTCATTGCATTCATGTCATGTTGCCTTGTGTTGAATCCAGTTTCAACACTCGGGTTTGACCTTGTGCTCGTGTCGTGATTTTGAATATATTGCACGTGAGTTGAACCCGGCTTTTCATTCGGGTTTGACCTGTGCTCACCTGTCCCTGTAATATTATCAAGTGTATATCGATGTGCACGGCCATGTGGCATGTACAGTGACACACTGTGCATGTCACACTGTTCGTGTGTGATGAATTCAAATGTAAATGATGACGAACAACCCAAATAACTGAGGCAAATCATACTTTCAAAAATCATATTTTATTTTATATTGTAAAAATATTTCTTTTTCAATTTTACCGCGTTAGTGAATATTTTTGCAGATTGCTCAAATGCTAGATTCAAACTGGAATGCAGTTGAAGACAAAATACGAGTGTGAGTGATATGTAGTGAGGTTATAAATGTAAATTGAAGTCGTGATGTATTCAAAAATGTATATGTATAGTGAGAGCTTGAAATTGTACTATTCAAGATTGTAATAAATATTTGTTTGAATAAAATTTCTGTTTGAATTCAAATTCCATTCACATTCTGTGTAATTTCTTTTATTCAACAAATATTTATTTAATCTATGAAAAATAGAATAGTACATTACCAAATACATTTAAATGAATATATATGTTTATTATCATCAAACAAAAACATATAAGCGCATATTCAACAATCTCCCCCTTTTGATGATAACAAACATATATTTAAGAATTTGATTTCAGACGTCTGGATTTAATCTCTGCCTTTTCCAGACCCCTTTCCACACGTCTGGATTATTCAACCAGACGTCTGGATTTGGTTTCAGACGTCTGAAATTAATTTCAAACGTCTGAAATCTTCTGCTAGGCAAAAAAAAACAGCATATACCAAAAATGGCAAATCCAAACCGAAATGCGATCGAACGAGCGATGGATGCAAAGTAATTATGCCAATAGACAACCCAGCACTATTGGCTCTTCGATGCATCACCAAAAACATGTTCAAACATCAAAGATTGGATTTTTAAAGATTTGACTACAAAACACCACAAATTGAAATATTCACCAAATCAATCCAAAACAAAAGCAAATGAACATAAATAAGTGTTAGGAATTCATACCTAACAACAAAGGTAGATATAGACATAGATGTGAGATAAAAATCTCACCTTTGAATCCAAATCAATGAAGAAGAAGCTTGAAAGAAAAGGAGGAATCAACCACTCTTCAACACAACTCAAATGAGCTTGAATATCAACTCAAAAGAAGAACATTCCAAATTTAGGTTTAGCAAATTTCATAAATCAAAGAGAGAATGAGTTAGAGAAGAAGTCGACGATGCTTACCAATAGCCTCTCTTTGAATTTGGAGCTAGAAGTTGGATTTTGCTATGGAACTAGGGCTTGGAGTTTTAATTTCCACTCTCTTCCACCACTGTTGCTAAAGGTTGAAGGGTTAGGAATTAGAAATGAAATGAAGATAAGTGGGGGTGGAGCTAGGGCTCAGCTGGGGTTAATGGGCTGAGACAACAAACTAAAGCCCTAAGTGAAAAAGTAGCCAAATTCGACTAACTTAAAACATATCGAAGTTTATACTCAAAAAGGTCGCAAATGTCATTTTGAACTCAATGGGGTTGGTCTCGAGTCCCAATTCGACTGTTTGCAAAAAGTAGCTTTTCGGACCAAAATCCGACGAACGATAAAATATTTAAATATAAAATCGATAAATATGCGGGTTGTTACATTATACTTGGGAAAAATCGGGAAAATTCTATCCAGAATTTTGCCTGGATAGTTAGATTTGTTTGGTTGGATGAATTGGTTGCTATGGTTGTTAGCGTATGTTTAATATATGCTTGTGTTTTAAAATCAAATCTTTAATGAGATTATTAAATTACCTTCGTTTTAAATTTCAGGGACGAAATTCTTTTGAGAGGGGAGGATTGTGATATCTCGGAATTTTTGACAATATTAATTTAATAATCTGTATCAAAAATTAAATTGATTAGACAATTTTGTTAATAATAATTCAAATTGATTTAATATTTTTCCTTTAATGGTAGATTTTATCTTTTAAAACTAATAATTGGTATCTATTTATAATATAAATATATGGTTTATATTGTAAATAAATTAGCTTTGTTTTAAATTTAATAAATAAAGCATATTTTCTAATTCTAATATTTTTAGTAATTTGAAATTTAGTTTTTATTTAATATAAAGCTTTTTAGAGTTATTTCTTGGTTCAAATTTAATAAATGAATCTTGATTTAAAATTCTAATATATATATTAATAATTTGGAAATTTAGATTTAATTTAATATTAAGTTTTTCAAAGCTATTAAATAAATAAGTATATGATTTTTAAATTATTAAGACAGATGTTTAAATGTTTAAAATGATTTTGGCTTAAGTCTTAAATTTAAATTAATTAACAAAAAGTTTTATAGATTAATTAAAAAAGTATTTTATTAATAAAGAAATAATTTCCTTTGTAATTATTTTAATTTGATAATGAGTTATTTCTAAAAAGGATATTAATAGCGTATTGTTTTACAATTGGATTCTTAATAAAAATAGCTTTGTTATTTCAAATTTAATTTTTATTTATAACTTGAATTTTAAAATATTAGATTTTAGAATTTGATTTGAATTTGAATATAAAGTTTTAAAATCCAAAGCGTAGATTTTAAATTGTTTTGAATTTCTAAATATATGCATAAGATTTTATTTATAAGTATAATTGGTTTTCATTTCTTTAAAAAAAAAATTTATACATATAAAATACTGATTAACCAATTAATTAGGCATAACCTATATATTAACATTTAAATTAAATACTAACTACTTTATTAAGACATGTGTTTCTTAAGCTCCATATAACAAGTGTTAAGTGTTAAACATTCCAATGTGAGAAATGTTGAAATGATTTTCGTGTGGGCTCTTTAAATTTGTTTTTCTTTTATTTTATAAAATCTGCAAATATGCCTACATAAACATACATTTTTCACTTTTTTTTCTCTTCCTAATCTCATTTCTAAACCATAAAACAAAATCTGAAAAAAAAACCCTTCAAAACCAAAATTAGTTGACAAACCCAAATTAAAATCCCTGAAAATCACTTCCTCTAAAATCTTTAGTTCACTTTTCAAATCGTAATGCAAAAGAAAAACCTATAGTTCATGATCAAAAGAAAACAAACTTTCATTTTCAAGGCAATACAAATTCCGGTAAACATCTTCAAATCATTTATCTGAAACTAAAGCAAGACCGAAAATCAGTTTCAAAAAGAAAAGGAAGTCTGCATTTTCTTAGATCTGGAAATCAAGTCTACATGCAGATGTCTTCAGCAACTCAAATTCAAAGCTTTTCAAATGGAGGCTCTGTCTTCTTCTTAAAAAAAAAAAAAAAGGTGAGTAACTTTTGAATCTTAAAATATAAATTAGGTTGCATGCTAGTATGGTTGGATATAAATAAGTATTACATGTGTATATAGGTAAAAATATGATGTGACTATTTGATTTTGTGCATACTATATATATATATATATATATATATATATATATATATATATATATATATATATGGTGCTCTATCTTGTTTCCATGCTAAATTTTTATTTAAAAATCCTTATCACATGACCTAGTATTTGTAGGATCTGATTATTAAACAAATGTTTTTTGATTTAACTTAAATTATAGTTTAAAAATTTAATCAAGTCAAATTAAAACTGGATGATCTCTGGAAGTATTTAAACATCAATGCACGTTGATATAAATCAAAATTCATACTGTATAACTTATAAATTCAGTATTATAGATTGAATACACCAACTAAAACATGATTTTTAAATCAAGAATCATAGCTTATAATTTAGGGATGAATGTACATTTCTTATTTGAACTGAAAATGAACTTTGGGGTTTTCTGGTAATCTATGTATTTGGAGGGGATGGATTTCTTTCTGATGAAGGAGGGGTGATCAGAGATGCTAGGAAAAATGCTGGTTGGTGTTGAATTTCATGGTCGAAGTTGCGGTAGTGAAATCACTTCTGGAACCCTAGTTTTAACTAAGAATGATGAATCGATCACTACAGGTTGTTTCAGTGGATCGAGTGCTTTAGGGTTTAGGGAGATGGAAGCTTGGACGTATACAAGGTCGTGGCCGGAGAGGTAGTACTTCTGGTGGTTGGAGGATAAACGGTGAAGCATTTCCAGGTTTGGAGTGTTGTTGTTCCAGTGTTCCCAGGTTTGGGATTTAGTACTCGAATTCAATTCAAGAAATTGAGTTCGATCTGATGATCAAGTTGGAGTGATTGGGTGTTTTTAGATGTGGGATGATCATCACTGATGATTGGAGATGACTGGCGGCAACGTGCATGTGCACGGTGCCCTGTATTTGAAGAAGTTGGCTGTGGTGATGGTTTATACTCGAGTGAATTTTCGTTTGACTCGAAGTTGTAGGGTAATTTGCTCGGGGAGGTTGAGTTCTGAACTCGAAGTAAATTGGGTATGTCTCGGGTTATTCATTGTTTACAGGTTTTAAGGAAACTTGTAATGTCTGTTTTTAAATTTTAAAAACTGAAGAATTTAAATGAAAGCTAGAGTTTAAACTAAGTTTTAAATTCAAGTTTGAAATCTAGAATCCAAGTTTAAAATTAAATCTCAGTTTTAAATAAAATAATAATAATAATAAAGTTTTAAACTTGAAATTGTTAAACTACTTTAAATGGTTGAGTAGTTTTAAATTTTTTTGGAAAAAATGAAGTTTTAAAATGTGCTTATGTTTTAAAGTTAAGTTTAATTCTGGAAATCAAAAATTTAAATATGTATTTCAGTTTTTGAATTAAAAGAAGTTTTAAATTTGAAAGATTTAAACAAATTTGTATGTTAAATTGTATATTTAAATTATTGAATTTAAAAATGAATTTAGTTTGAACTCTCATAAATTTCTTTTATAAGACAAGCATTTCATTACTATGTAATTTAAAAAGGTTTTTAAATTGTTTAAAACTTTGTTTAAGTTAAATTATATTCATTTTAAATCTCATATTTGAAATGAAGTTTTAAACTAAATTCAAAAGTAAATTGATTTCAAATGTTTTGTTAATGACAATTTAGTCATAATTAAGAATGTTTTTAACTTAAAATTTAATTAAGATTTAATGATTTGAAATTAATTAAATTAATGAGGTAATTAAGGAAAAATTAGTTAATTTAATTAATTGATTGATTAGGGATTAATAAATAATTGATTAAGGATTAATCTATTTGTAATTAGAGATCATTAATTAAATTATTAATTAATGATTAAAGATTTGTTAATCGAGCAATTAAGTTATAATCAAGGTTAATTAATCAAGTAATTAAAGATTAATTAAGTTACAGTTAACACTTAATTAATTAAATAACTAGAGTTTAATTAATTGATAATTAGAGATAAATTAATTTATAATTCATGATGGTTAATCTAAGTTAACTACTTAATGGAAGTAATTAAAGATGGTTAATGAAGGTCATTGACTTGAGATTATTTATAATTAATTAAGGTGATTAATTTTTAATAATTAATTAGATTAATTAATTAAAGATAATCAGTTGTGAATTGTTTTAGTGTAATTACTTAATGAAAGTAATTAAGGAATTAATTACTTAATGTAATTAATTTAATTTAATGTGATTGTTTAAATTGATTAATTAAGTTTAATTTAATTTAAACACTAGATGATTTGATAATAATTACTTAATGTAATTAATTGAGTTTAATGGGATTAGTTTGAATTAATTATTTAAGTTTAATTAATTTTAGCACTGAATGATTTGATGATAATTACTTAATCTAATTAATGGAGTATAATTACTTAATGAAGTAATTAATGGTAATTACTGGATGTGATTAATGGAAGATGTTTTAAGAATGGAAGTAATTTGGATTAAATTATTTGGAATTAATCAAGGTATTAATCAAGAAATTAATTAAGGAGTAATTAATTTATTTAATGAAGTAACTAAGGTTAGTTAATTACTGAATATGATTAATCAGGAGTGACTAATAATTGTGGCTTAATTAAGATTAATAACTTATTGTAATTAATTTTAAATAAAGTAATTAATTAAATTATAATAAGGGATCATTAATTAATATAATTACTGATGTAATTAAGGGTTGATTAATTAAGATTAATTAATCAATGATAAGTGATTAAAGGTAATTAATTAATGTAATTAATTAAGGATTAATGTAATTAATTATAATTAATTAATTAATTGAAGTAATTAAAGGTTAATTACTGTAAGGGGTTAAGAATAATTAATTTGTGAAATTTATTAAAGAACAATTACTTGAATGTAGTTAAGGATAATTAATCAAGGGTGATTAATTAAGGTGAATAATTTGAATGATTAACTAATTGATTTGTAATTAATCAATAGTGAGATAAGAAAGATTTATAATGATGAAGTAATTAATTTAATTTATTAAAGATGAAGTAATTAATTTAATTCACTTTAAATTAATTAGAGATGGAGGTAATTAATTTAATTCTTTTTAAATTAATTATATTGTGATTAAGTAAATCCTTGCATATGTATGGATGAATGATATTGATTGACTTGAATGTTTGTGATCTCAGAAATGAGATAAGTAATGCTATGTGGTATGAATGCTTTGGTTGCATCGTGATGATAATATGGATTATCTATTTGATGATAGTATGGATTATCTGTTTATAATGATAATATGGATTATCTGTTTATGATGACAATGTTGATTATCTATTATGATTTGTGAATTATCTATCTTTGTGTATATAGATAATTGTATTGAATTGTTTTAAACCTTAAACAACTTGGCCTTAAAAGACACGTTTTCGATTTCAATGAGACCGGGATCGGGTTTGCTACATTACAGCGTTATAGGGGGTTCTCGCTTTGCGTTAGGTGGCGAACGGGAGACTCTTACCCCTACATGTCCCCGGGGGTAGTATAAGGCCTTGCGGGGTTGGTTGCGAGTCGAGAGGCTGGACGTAAAAGCAAACCCGAGGTACCAATGTGAGCCACGGCGGAGCTGGGATGGTTGAAAAGCCTACCAGTCGAGTGAGCCGCTATCGATGGTTGAAAACCCTAGACTATCACATTTGGTATCAGAGCGCTAGGTTGAGCGAATACCTAGGTTCTAGAGTGGTGTCTATCTTGAGAGAGCGTATTTGTAATTTTCAAATATATTTATATATATTTTTATTCTACCTATCTTTGGGTTGCCTGTTCAGGTTTTCCAATATAAGTTATAAAGGTAGATGGGATAGTGATGTGTGTAACATGACTACCATTGGTAGGAGTTGGCTGTTTTGAGGTTGGAAGTGTATTGTAGAGACTGTAGACCAAATACCATCTCGAGTGAATTTGTAGTGGTGTAAGGATTTCATCGATCTCTGAAGGAAACCTGTTAAGGTTCGGAGTCTATTTTTGAAGTTTGGTTGAGTAGAGTTTGGATCTATCGGTTAGGCAAAAGCGAGTGATGGTATCTTGATACCTCAGGAAGTAGTAGCTGCACGATGAGATGCAGTGACTATGGATGTTTCCGAAGATATTTCTTTGGAACGAGTTTAAGGAAGTGTGTCTGCTTCGTAGTTATGGCTGAGTTCAGCATGGTGTTTCTGTTTGGTTTGAGGTCCGAGTTTCTCGAAGAGCTTTGGGTTAGGAGATCTTTGGCATCTGTGGCGGCAGTGCAGCTTGGAGTGTTCTGTATGTCGGTAGGGAATCTTTTGGATTAGCAGTTTCTCTGAAGTGGAGTTCAGAAGCAGCAGAGTGGATCCTTTTCTTCGATGGATTGGTTAGATAAGTGTAAGTTGTTATGTTTGGTAAAGGGAGAACAGTTTTCCTTGGATTTAGTCTGAGTTGATCGCAAAAGTGACCTGCGATAGTTGAATGTTCTCTTGGGATTATCAGAGTTTTTCGGATGTCTTAGGGAAGTCAGAAGTTTGTCCGCATCTGGAGATTGAGTTTTCTTATCAACTAGGACTCCGGGATTTGGTACCGGTGGTTCAGCTTAGTAGAAGGATGGTTCTTAGAGATTGAGTTGGTGAAGCATCTCAGGTTTTGGTGGATTTTCTGAGTTTCCTTTTATGGACCAGTTGAACCATATTTCTGGGATGTGTTGTCTAGTTTGGTTTGTGTTCTTGTTCTTCATCAGTATTTTCATCTACTTCGGATCAGAGTTGTGCTTTTCTTTTTCGGATAGGAGAGGTAAGTTCAGTCTTCTGTTGTTTGAGGAATAGAGTTTGTGTTCTTGGATCTTGGTTGATCTTGAGGAGATCATTTTGTTGAGTTGATTGGTTTTGTTTGTTTCTAGAGGCATCATCAAGGGTTGAGCTAATCGGTAAGGAAGTAGGCAATCCAGGATCGTCCGAAGAGTTTTGAGGATAAGAGACGAAAGAATTTGGATTCCGGAGTAGGAGATTTGATTTTGGATAAGTTTTCTCTGATCTAATGGAGCTATAAGATTAGGTAAGTCTGGGAAGCTAGCTCTGAAGTGTTTTGGATCTTTTCTGTATTCTTGTAAGAATAAGTGTTTGGTCTTCAGGATTGAATTGCCAGTTTGGATAACTGGGATTCAACGAGTTTCACGTATCTCTGAGGGAGTACGTTTTTTATCTATCTCAGATTGTAGAACCCGCAGTTCGGGAGTTTTGGTTGTTGAGTCAGACTCGTCTGTAGTCTAATATCATGTCTAGTGTTATAGATCTAGATGAGTAGGAGCTCCTGTAGCTTAGTAGTATGGAATGTTTGAATTGTGTAGAGCAAGTAACCCAGTATTTATACTTGGGAAAACTCGAGAAAATTCTATCCAGAATTTTGCCTGGATAGTTAGATTTGTTTGGTTGGATGAATTGTTTGCTATAGTTGTTAGCGTATGTTTAATATATGCTTGTGTTTTAAAATCAAATCTTTAATAAGATTATTAAGTTACCTTTGTTTTAAATTTCAGGGACGAATTTCTTTTGAGAGGGGAGGATTGTGATATCTCGAAATTTTTGACAATATCAATTTAATAATCTATATTAAAGATTAAATTGATTAGATAATTTTGTTAATAATAATTCAAATTGATTTAATATTTTTCCTTTAATAAATATTTAATTGGTAGATTTTACCTTTTAAAAGTAGTAAATTGGTATCTATTTATAATATAAATATATGGTTTATATTGTAAATAGATTAGCTTTGTTTTAAATTTAATAAATAAAGCATATTTTCTAATTCTAATATTTTTAGTAATTTGAAATTTAGTTTTTATTTAATATAATGCTTTTCAAAGTTATTAAATAAATAATCTTGGTTCAAATTTAAAAAATGAATCTTGATTTAAAATTCTAATATATATATTAATAATTTGGAAATTTAGATTTAATTTAATATTAAGTTTTTCAAAGCTATTAAATAAATAAGTATATGATTTTTAAATTGTTAAGACAAATGTTTAAATGTTTAAAATGATTTTGGCTTAAGTTTTAAATTTAAATTAATTAACAAAATTTTTATAGCTTAATAAAAACAGTATTTTATTAACAAAGAAATAATTTCCTTTATAATTGTTTTAATTTGATAATGAGTTATTTCTAAAAACGATATTAATAGTGTATTGTTTTACAATTGGATTCTCAATAAAAATAGCATTGTTATTTCAAATTTAATTTGTATTTATAACTTGAATTTTAAAATAATAGATTTTAGAATTTGATTTGAATTTGAATATAAAGTTTTAAAATCCAAAGTATAGATTTTAAATTGTTTTGAATTTCTAAATATATGCATAAGCTTTTATTTATAAGTATAATTGGTTTTTGTTTCTTTTAATTTTTTTATACGTAAAAAATACTAATTAACCAATTAATTAGGCATAAGCTATATATTAACATTTAAATTAAATACTAACTACTTTATTAAGACATGTGTTGTTTAGTTAAGCTCCATATAACAAGTGTTAAGTGTTAAACATTCCAATGTGACAAATGTTGGAATGATTTTCAAGTGTCCTCTTTAAATTTGTTTTTCTTTTATTTTATGAAATCTGAAAATATGCCTACATAAACATACATTTTTCACTTTTTTTTTCTCTTCCTAATCTCATTTATAAACCATAAAACAAAATCTGAAAAAAAACCCTTCAAAACCAAAATTAGTTGACAAACCCAAATTAAAATCCCTGAAAATCACTTCCTCTAAAATCTTTAGTTCACTTTTCAAATCATAATGCAAAAGAAAGACCTGTAGTTCATGATCAAAAGAAAACAAACTTGCATTTTCAAGGCAATACAAATTCCGGTAAACATCTTCATATCATTTACCTGAAACCAGTTTCAAAAAGAAAAGGAAGTCTGCATTTTCTTAGATCTGGAAATCAAGTCTACACGCAGATGTCTTCAGCAACTCAAATTCAAAGCTTTTCAAATGGAGGCTCTGTCTTCTTCTTCAAAAAAAAATAGATGAGTAACTTTTGAATTTTAAAATATAAATTTGGTCGCATGCTAGTATGGTTGGATATAAATAAATATTACATGTGTATATAGGTAAAAATCTGATGTGAATATTTGATTTTATGCATACCATATATATATATATATATATATATATATATATATAGTGCTCTGTCTTGTCTCCATTCTAAATTTTTATTTAAAAATCCTTATCACATGACCTAGTGTTTGATAGGATCTGATTATTAAACAAGTGTTTTTTGATTTAACTTAAATTATAGTTTAAAATTTTAATCAAGTCAAATTAAAACTGGATGATCTCTGGATGTATTTAAACATCAATGCATGTTGATATAAATCAAAATTCATACTGTATAATTTATAAATTCAGTATTATAGATTGAATACTCCAACTAAAAAATGATTTTTAAATCAAGAATCATAGCTTATAATTTAGGGATGAATGTACAGTTCTTGTTTGAACTGCAAATGAACTTTTGGGGTTTTCTGGTAATATATGTATCTGGAGGGGATGGATTTCTTTCTGATGAAGGAGGGGTGATCAGAGATGCTAGGAAAAATACTGGTTGGTGTTGAATTTCATGGTGAAAGTTGCGGTAGTGAAATCACTTCTGGAACCCTAGTTTTAACTAAGAATGATGAATCGATCACTACGGGTTATTTCAGTGGATCGAGTGCTTCAGGGTTTAGGGAGATGGAAGCTTGGACATATACAAGATCATGGCCGAAGAGGTAGTACTTCTGGTGGTCGGAGGATAAACGGCGAAGCATTTCCAGATTTGGGGTGTTGTTGTTCCAGTGTTCCCAGGTTTGGGATTTAGTACTCGAATTCAATTTCGAGAATTTGAGTTCGATCTGATGATCGAGTTAGGGTGATTGAGTGTTTTTGGATGCAGGATGATCATCACCGATGATCGGAGATGACTGGCGGCAACGTGCATGTGCACGATGCCCTGTATCTGATGAAGTTGGCTGTGGTGATGGTTTATACTCGAGTGAATTTCCGTTTGACTCGAAGTTGGGGGGTAGTTTGCTCGGGGAGGTTGAGTTGTGAACTCGAAGTAAATTAGGGGTGTCTCGGGTTATTCATTGTTTATGGTTTTAAGAAAACCTGTAATGTCTGTTTTTAAATTTTAAAAACTGAAGATTTCAAATGAAAGCTAGAGTTTAAAGTAAGTTTTAAACTCAAGTTTGAAATCTACAATCCAAGTTTAAAATTAAATCTCAGTTTTAAATAAAATAATAATAATAATAATAAAGTTTTAAACTTGAAATGTTAAACTACTTTATTTGGTTGAGTAGTTTAATTTTTTAATAAAAAAATGAAGTTTTAAAATGTAAGTTTTAAAGTTAAGTTTAATTTTGGAAATCAAAAATTTAAATACGTATTTTAGTTTTTGAATTAAAAGAAGTTTTAAATTTGAAAGATTTAAACAAATTTGTATGTTAAAGTGTATATTTAAATTATTGAATTTAAAAATGAATTTAGTTTAAACTCTTATAAACTTCTTTTATAAGACAAGCATTTCTTTACTATGTAATTTAAAAAGGTTTTTAAATCGTTTAAAACTTTGTTAAGTTAAATTATATTCATTTTAAATCTCATATTTGAAATGAAATTTTAAAGTAATTTCAAAAGTAAATTGATTTCAAATGTTTTGTTAATGACAATTTAGTCATAATTAACAATGTTTTTAACTTAAAATTTAATTAAGATTTAATTATTTGAAATTAATTAAATTAATGAGGTAATTAAGGAATAATTAGTTATTTTAATTAATTAATTGATTAGGGATTAATAAATAATTGATTAAGGATTAATCTATTTGTAATTAAAGATCATTAATTAGATTATTAATTAATGATTAAAGATTTGTTAATTAAGCAATTAAGCTATAATCAAGGTTAATTAATCAAGTAATTAAAGATTAATTAAGTTACAGTTAACACTTAATTAATTAAATAATTAGAGTTTAATTAATGGATAATTTGAGATAAATTAATTTGTAATTAATAATGGTTAATCTAAGTTAATTACTTATGGAAGTAATTAAAGATGGTTGATGAAGGTAATCGACTTGAGATTATTTAAAATTAATTAAGATGATTAATTTTTAATAATTAATTAGATTAATTAATTAAAGATAATCAGTTATGAATTGTTTAAGTGTAATTACTTAATGAAAGTAATTAAGGAATTAATTACTTAATGTAATTAATTTAGTTTAATGTGATTGTGTAAATTGATTAATTAAGTTTAATTTAATTTAAACACTAGATGATTTGATAATAATTACTTAATGTAACTAATTGAGTTTAATGGGATTAGTTTGAATTAATTAATCAAGTTTAATTTATTTTAACACTGAATGATTTGATGATAATTACTTAATGTAATTAATGGAGTATAATTACTTAATGAAGTAATTAATGGTAATGACTGGATGTGATTAATGGAAGATGTTTTAAGAATGGAAGTAATTTAGATTAAATTACTTTGGAATTAATCAAGGGATTAATGAAGAAATTATTAAGGAGTAATTAATTTATTTAATAAAGTAATTAAGGTTAGTTAATTACTGAATATGATTAATCCGGAGTGATTAATAATTGTGGCTTAATTAAGATTAATAACTTACTGTAATTAATTTTTAATAAAGCAATTAATTGAAATGTAATTAGTGATCATTAATTAATATAATTAATGATGTAATTAAGGGTTGATTAATTATGATTAATTAATCAATGATAATTGATTAAAGGTAAATAATTAATGTAATTAATTGTAGTTAATTAGTTAATTGAAGTAATTAAAGGTTAATTACTGTAAGGGGTTAAGAATAATTAATTTGTGAAATTTATTAAATAACAATTACTTGAATGTAATTAAAGATAATTAATCAAGGGTGATTAATTAAGGTGATTAATTTGAATGATTAATTAGTTGATTTGTAATTAATTAATGGTTAGATAAGCAAGATTTATAATGATGAAGTAATTAATTTAATTTACTAAAGATGAAGTAATGAATTTAATTCACTTTAAATTAATTAGAGATGGAGGTAATTAATTTAATTCATTTTAAATTAATTTTATTATGATTAAGTAAATCCTTTCTTATGTATGGATGAATGATATTGATTGCTTTGAATGGCTGTGAGCTCAGAAATGAGATAAGTAATGTTATGTGGTATGAATGCTTTGGTTGCATTGTGATGATAATATGGATTATCAATTTGATGATAGCATGGATTATCTGTTTATGATGATAGTATGGATTATCTGTTTATAATGATAATGTTGATTATCTATTGTGATTTGTGAATTTTCTATCTGTGTGTATATAGATAATTGTATTGAATTGTTTTAAACCTTAAATAACTTGGCCTTAAAAGACACGTTTCGGATTTCGATGAGACTGAGATCGGGTTTCCATACTTGGATATCCGAAAACCACATTGATCCAAATTAACGAAAGGTGAAGATTCAGAGTGCAAGGGTATCGTCGTTTACTTTGAGGGTGATTCCAAAATGAGTGTAACGAGATAATGCCTTCGGTTTCGTTCGAACCCGGAACGAACTTCTATGGATTGAATGCTTTAAGCACATCGTCAGGTGGACGATGAGCATTCTAAGTGATGTGTTCTATCAAGGTAATCGTACCCTCAAGCCTCATCAACCGGGAATGGCTAAAACAGGGGAGGTGCAACAAGGCTAAGTGGGTCATGCCCTAGTAGGATGATATTTTTCCCTTGTCTAGAGGTCCCTTTTTATTTCGGCTGTGTGGACATTTGTGAACTCCAACTATCGGGGTTGTCTTGTTCGGGACTGTCCAGTAAGGGATGGTTCCGGCCTTGTGTTGTAGGGGATTGGGAGTAATCCTCGGTACGTTGATCTCGCCCACTCACTGTGACGGACGGTACCCCTGTAGCCCTTCCATTGTACGAAATCCAATAAGTGCCATCGGTTTTGATTGTATTACCCACTTTTGTGGCTAGTAGCTGGAATTTAATCATGTAACAATTTCGGCTATTTCGTATTTACTTGAAAACCCTAGAACTGTTATAATATTACCGGATTTCCTATCAAATGTTTTGGTTAGCGTATGGTTAAAACTTTTCCATGTTTATGTATGGAAAGTCTTACGTGATACCTTTTCTTTTCAAAGGTTTTCAAAGTTAAGCAACCTTAACTTGTTACTCACATCTGACTCATGTCTGACCCGGAGTTTATCTTCTGTTTTCTTAAACTCTTGGGTGCTCAAATTTTTACGAGTAGCCAAGGGATTCAGGTTAGATTTAACGAATTATGGATGAGCAATGGAGCAAGAGGCTTCAGCATGTAGATATATAGTGTTCCACTGTGTTGGTTTCTCTGAGTAGTTTCCTTGTATTGTATTGAGTTGTATAACTAGACAGGTGTTTATAACTGTCTAGTATGTGATGTATAATCTGTATAACTCTGATAATGGTTGTAAACTATGTAATATTTATGTTATTAATATAATTTATTCGTTCCGCTGTAGAGATTCTGATGTTGTTTCTTCTTTCTCTTCTTTCTTTTCTCTTTCCAATCCCTTTCTTTCTTAAAGATGATGTGATTTTCTGTGGAGAGAAAATCGGGTCGTCACAGCTAACATCAACGTGGGAAAATTCGAGATCATTACAAATCTACATGTGAAGAACCGCCTTTCATCCCATAGAAAGACGTATAATCAATAAGAAAAGAAAAATAGAAAAGATAGAAAGAAAGAATAACAACATCAGAATCTCACAGCGGAAACGGAACAAAATATAATACATCACATAACTATTACACTATTTTACATATATTAGAGTTACACAACATCATTCAAACAAGACAGTCATATATATATATATATATATATATATATATATATATATATATATATGCCATTTCATACATCCCTAAATACAACATACATCAACTAACATAGCGGAGCTTGATGGATAGATGCGTTTGGACTCCTGCTCCAAGCTTCTCCACACTTCAACAATCCAAGACCTGATCACTTGGCTACTCGTAAAAAATTGAGTACCCAAGAGTTTAAGAAAACATAATAAACTCCGGGTCAGACAAGGGTCTGTTGTGAGTAAACGGGTTAAAGTTACTTAACTTTGAAAACCAATTGAAAATAAAGGTATCACGTAAGACTTCCTACACATAAACACGGGTAAGTTTTTACCTTACGCTAATGTAACAACCCGCATATTTATCGATTTTATATTTAAATATTTTACTTAAATATTTTATCGTTAGTCGGATTTTAGTCCGAAAAGCTACTTTTTGCAAACTGTCGAATTGGGACTCGAGACCACCCCCATTGAGTTCAAAATGACGTTTGCGACCTTTTTGAGTATAAGCTTCGATATGTTTGGAGATAGTTGATTTTTGCCACTTTTTCACTTAGGGCTTTGGTTTGGGCTGAGCCCATTAACCCCACTTATGTATTCAGTCCCAACCCTCTCCTCTTCATTTACTTCTTTTCTATTTTCCTAACCCTTCAAGCTTTAGCAACAATGGTGGAGAGGAGTGGAAATTAAAACTCCAAGCCCTAGTTCCATAGCAAAATCCAAGTTCTTGCTCCAAAATCTATGAGAACCCATTGGTAAGCTTCCTCTTCATCTTCTCCAACTCATTCTCTCTTTGATTTCAGAAATTTCCTAAACCTAACTTAGGGAATGTTCTTCTTGTAAGCTTAGATTCAAGCTTGTTGAGTTGGAATTGAAGAGTGCTTGTTCTTGCCATTGCTTCATAGCATCTTCTTCATTCGTTTGGGTTCAAAGGTGAGATTTTTAATCTCACATCTATGCTTATGATTCTCTTCTATTGTTAGGTATGAATTCCTAACACTTATTCATGTGCATTTGATTTTGATTTGGATTGCTTTTGTGAATATTTCAATTTTTAGTGTTTTGAGTTCAATTCATTAAAAATCCTAACTTTGATGTTTGAACATGTTTTTGGTGATGCATCGAGGAGCTTATAGGGCTGGGTAGTCGATTGGCATAAACCCTTAGCGTCGTTGCTCGTGCGATTGCAATTTGGTCGGGATTTGCACCTCCTTTGATATAGGGTAGGAAGTGCAAGTATACAGGTTCGGCCGACCGAGCCCCCTGGGCCGGTCGACCGACCTGTAGTCCAAGCACTTCCTGCCTCTGTTTGGAAGTGTTGGTTACAGGCTTCGGCCGACCGAGCCCCCTGGGCCGGTCGACCGACCTGGTGCCCCGAGCATATTCCAACCCCTGGCTCGGTCGACCGACTCAGGGAGTCCGGTCGACAGACCTGCTCAAATTTGCCAGATTGGCCTATATTGCTAATTCGTTTGAATATCCAACTTTAATCGATTCGTGTTGTCTCCCTTTTGTTGTTGTCATTTATTATCGACTTTGATGACCTTTTCTTTGGGAATTTTAGATATATCCACTTTGATGGATTTTATATCGATTTCATTGGATTTTATTCACGTTTTCGAATGTGAATCTTAGTGATTGATTGTTCCTACAATCTTCTTTGTGATTTGTCACTTTAAAAATATAAAGGTTTTCTATACTAGTAGTAAATATCAAAACTCTTTCCTCAAACAATTTCAATACTATTTTAATACCAAATTCGTTTATAAAACCGTTTTCCAATCTATTAGTATATATAAGCCTTTACCTCACTCGTATGAGAAATCTAATTAAACGACTTAGTAAAACAAGTGGTATGAAACGCTTGCGTTTACTTCGTTGGTTAATTTTTGGACTTGTTCGATTGAACCACTTGTGACATTTTTCTAGTGGAGATCTACAATTTGTT
Source organism: Allium cepa (assembly GCA_030765085.1). NCBI lineage: Eukaryota > Viridiplantae > Streptophyta > Magnoliopsida > Asparagales > Amaryllidaceae > Allium > Allium cepa. The sequence continues at coordinate 457,280,289 of CM060942.1, forward strand.
CGTAAATATTTAAGTTAAGCTAGTGGTTATGGGATATGAAGCTAAGCTCATATATTTACTAGCTTACTGTAATTGACACTTCTCTTTGATCATGACGCTCATTTTATGGTTTAGACTAGCATTGTGCAATGTATCTTTGTCCACGTAGAGGAGCTTCGGCTCACCAGGAGGAGCTTCGGCTCAAAGTCCGCAATGGGGGACTATGCCCTGTCAGGAGGAGTTTCGACTCACCGGGAGGAGCTTCGGCTCAAAGTCCGCAATGGGGGACTATACCCTGTCATGAGGAACTTCGGTTCACCAGGAGGAGCTTCGGCTCAAAGTTCACAATGGGGGACTATACCCTGTCAGGAGGAGTTTCGACTCACTGGGAGGAGCTTCGGCTCAAAGTCCGCAATGGGGGACTATACCCTGTCATGAGGAACTTCGGTTCACCAGGAGGAGCTTCGGCTCAATGTCCGCAATGGGGGACTATACCCTGTCAGGAGGAGTTTCGACTCACCAGGAGGAGCTTCGGCTCAAAGTCCGCAACGGGGGACTATACCCTGTCACGAGGAGCTTCGGCTCACCAGGAGGAGCTTCGGCCAAAGTCCGCAATGGGGGACTATACCCTGTCAGGAGGAGTTTCGACTCACCAGGAGGAGCTTCGGCTCAAAGTCCGCAATGGGGGACTATACCCTGTCACGAGGAGCTTCGGCTGACCAGGAGGAGCTTCGGATCAAAGTCCGCAATGGGGGACTATACCCTGTCAGGAGGAGCTCATTTTTCTGGGATTGGCCATCCTTTTTATTGTGATATCTGGATTTCGTGTGTTGATTTCTGGAATTTATGTTTCACCTATCTTCATGATTTCTATTGATTTGATTTATCAATTATTGTGTCTTGGTGAATGAAATTAGGAGTATGACATTCCTTTTTATCTTGAGTAGATTATTGTGATATTGATTAATCTCTTGTTGATTTTTAATTACTTATTTATCACAGCTTGGCATTGTGATTATTATATGTTTGTGTCATATCTCTTATTATATATCACTTCATCTGATATTTATAGCTAGACTGGTCCGTTTATTATTTTCTTCTTAAATAATACTCGGGTCAGACTGAGATGTTACAGGTGCTTCTGCTTGACTTCTCCCCTGGGATTTGCTTCTCTGACTTTTGGCTAACTACTTAGATTAGTAGTTTATTTTGTTGTATACACTTGAGATATGGACTCATAGTTGTATTCTTTTTTATAGCACGTGTTGCTATTCTTTTGTATTATCGTGGATCTTTTTGACCACTACTCTGATATACACGTTCATGTGTTAGTGTTATATTCATATCTATTTCCGCCTTTGTGATATGAATTATCTGTGACTGATTTATGTTATGTTTATTTCTGTATTTGTTTCCGAAGATATTATAGCCATTGTGTAGTAGCTTTGAGTTTGTGTCGGTATGTCGGATTTCTATGTTATACTATCTGACATATCGATGCTCGCGCAAAGCAATTACACGGATGGTCGCTCCTCAACAGCCTTATTCTCCGTGCTAGTTGACAGCATTCACAGTAATGTTCTTGGCTAGCGTGGGTATAGAGGTGGGGCGTCACAGCTAACCAAAATATTTTATAGGAAATCCAGTGATATTATAATAGTGTCTAGGGTTTTCAAAATAAACTACAGAAATAGCTGAAATGCTTACATCTCACATTCCAACATAGTTGGGCACAATCAAAATATACGACGCTTATTGGAGATTGGATTCCATAAAATGGCAGGGATACTGGGGTACCGCCCGTCACAGTACCAGGCCTATATCACCGTATCGAGGATCACTCCCGACCCCCTACAACATAAGGCCAGAACCATCCCTTATTGGACAGTCCCGAACAAGATAACCCCGTAGTTGTGGCCAACAACTACCCACACAGCCGAAATAAAAGGGACATCTAGACAGGTATATATCTCGTTCTGCTTAGGTGCTACCCAATTAACCTTGCTGCACCTCCCCTGTTTTAGCCATTCCCGGTTGATAGGACTTGAGCCTACGATTACCTTGAGAGAACACATCTCTTAGAATGCTTATCGTCCACCTGATGATGTTTTGAAAGCATTCAATCCATACAAGTTCGTTCCGGGTTTGAACGAAACTGAAGGCATTATCTCGTTACACTCATTTTGGAATCACCCTCCGAGTTAACGACGATAACCCTTGCACTCTAAAACTCCATCTCGATCTTCACTTGAGATGTCACGACCTAACATTTAATTTGGATCGATGTGGTTTTCGGATAATCATAACTGACACCTGATCCCGGTCTCATTGAAATCCAAATTTGTTTTAAAGGCCAAGTTGTCTAATAGTTTAAACAATTTAATTCAACACTTTGAATTCACAAATCATTTATCATAGAAAATTCATACAAAATCATCACAGATATATCCAAAGCATATCATAGAGTATCATAGAATATCACCCAATAGATATCAAAAATCAAGATATTCTACTCATAATCATCAAAATATGAATTATTAATCCATGTTATAATTAATTTAATTAAATTAAATACTTAACAATTAATCACTTAATTTTGCTTAACTGATTAATTACAAACACTTTAATTAATTAGGAACTCCTTAATTACCTTTTAAAACAATTAATTAAATCTTAATTTCTTAATTAATTACTCCTTATTTATTAATTACAATCTACTTAATTCTTAATTTATTAATTAATTAATCCTTAATTACCAGTCAATTAATCTCTAATTACTTAATTTATTACGACCATAAATTAATTAAACATTCGTAATTACCTTACAAATAAATTAATTGGATAAAAATCATTTATCTTAATTACCTTCTTAATTAACGTTTTACAATCTTCCTTAATAATTTTGAAATCAAATTATTACAAACCTAAAAAGATTTAATATTAATTAAATTTAAACACTTAACTTAAGTTAACTACTTAATTAGAATATTAATTAAGATTTAAAACATTCCTAGGTATTCACTCAATTAATTAACACTTACAATAAATTCTTAACTTAAAATTGTCAAACCTTAATTACTTATCAATACTTAAAATTGTTTAAGATGATTAACTTCAAATTTAATTAGACTTAAAGTGTTGAAAACAAAACCTGAGAAAATCTCAGGCACTCGAGTTAAAACTCGAGTTTCCTCTCTTTTTCCCCGAGTCCTTCTTTCTTCTTCACATACATTTCTTTTTTTTCTTTTTTTAAAGTTTAAGTTTAAACTACAATAATAGGAAACAGTCTCACGCACTCGAGTTCCAACCCGAAGCAATCCCCCCATCTACTCGAGTAACTACTCGAGCTATTCACCACCCAACTTCCTGACACCATATCGAGATCGTGCACGTGCACGGCACCTCGCCGACGCTCCGACGAACCACGCTACCTTCGGCGAGTCACAAAACTCCCCTATGCTCGAAAGCAAAGATCAATTCGACACTATCAAACCCACGACGAAATTGAGCTTTCAGTTCGAAAACTCAAACTTCCATCTTCGTTAAAACCGCCTCGTCCAAGCAAATTCCGACCACCAGAAAAGCTACAACTCCAGCCTCACCTCGTCAATCCCCTATACTACGATTCCCCTGAATTTCATGCAGCTCGATCAACCAGATGTGGCGAAATCTCCTCGTCTCCGACCACATCCAAACTCGAGCGTTAAACCCTAATTTTGCCTCGTTCCATCATCCCTTGTAATGGAAAAATTATTTAACAATTTTCTCGATATCACCGATTGCCAAGCTAGCTTCGATCGAAATTTCAACATCCAACATTTCTTCGATCACCAGAAATTGGTTAAAACCCATTTCCAATTCAACTATGAACTACTCTCTGCATACCCAACTAAAAATCACCGTTTAAGTTTTAAAAATCCTATTTTTGAATGTTGATTCAAGTTATGTAATTGAATCGATATTTTATAATATTCAAATTTATCATATGTTCATCTTTTTCACTATAAAACTAAATTATAGAGTCAATACCTCAATATCCAGCTTAAAACAAATTTTAGACCATAATCTATGTCTAATCACACTTATTCGGTCGAAGACTATGGCCTATCCGAGATCAGGGAAGTATAGTTTAAATTTTTAAATTGGATTGAACTCTGTAGTTGAAAAAAAACAGAGATGACAAAACATTCATGCACAGAACAGATATAAATAAGCGTACACAGAGATACACACACACACACACACACAGAGATATATATATATATATATATATATATATATAATCATGTAGCACAATATCATCTAGAAGTCACGTACACAAGCATCTATTACCCTAAGCTTTTTAAGTTAAGTGTTTACTCACTTGTAAAAAAAGAAGTTTGAACAGAGAACAAATTCTGGAAGCTGCAAACTTGATTTTTCTCTTAAATCTTCCTGCTTTTTTAGTTAAATCGTTGTTTAAGTTTGTAAAATGGTGATGCTAACCTTTTCTTTCTCTGGTTTTGCTTAATTTATTTTTTTGTGAACGAACTAATTAGAAGGATGTATATATATAGTGAAAGTATACAGGATATGTATTTGCTGGTACAAGATTTTTCTCTGTATTCTAATACTTTGGTCAGAGATTTTTTTCTTTGTTTTTGACCAGGCAAGATTTTTATGGAAAATGAAATGATTTACACACATTTCAAAATAACCTTATTTTATGCTTGAGATGATAGCATTTAATGCAAATGTCTCCTTACATGTTTACATACTTGTCCTATTTTTTTTATTTACATAGATATTTTGTTTTTTCGTTGCATACACATATGAATTTCCATAGTATATTACTAGAATTACCTTATGTGCTTAATATAAAATTATTATAGTTATTGTTATAGTTTTAACTACTATTAAAAATTTAATTTGTATTCGTATATTTTATTTTATACTTATATTTAGTATTGATAAGATTGATTTTAATTTAAACATTTTTATCTAGATTACATCCACATATATATATATATATATATCAAATATTAATAAGGTAGAGCTTTTAATTTAATGTGAATAAGATAGATTATATTTTAAATATTTTTGAAAGATTTTATTTGTAACGACCCGCAAATCCGTGCCCCTTGAGTCATCACTATTCTAACTAAATCAACTCAAGTTGTACAGAAATACGAAACTTTTGGGTTATAGAAGAAGAGGTAGAAGAAGAAAATAGAAAATAACATCAGAAGCTAACCATCGCAGCGGAATAAAATATAATAGATAATAACAGATTTTTAAACAAAGAAAACTATATTTGTTTTATACATACATCATCAGAGTACATCAATCACAACTCAACACCAATAACATACAACTGGATACACAACTAAACAACACAGCGGAATATATATATATATATATATATATATATATATATATAAGTACGGGAGTACGTATCGTCATCCAGCTCTTCTCCTGAGCTCCACAGCATCAAAATGCTTTATCCTATAATACTCGGTCTGACCCGAGCATTACAGTCAAATAACACACGGGTCGCTCTGGAATACCAGCGTGAGAAAACCACACATAATTGATTATTAAAGTATCAAAATCCTTTGAAAACAAAAGCATCTCGTGAGACCACGCCATAAATAATTATGTCGGGTTTTACCTTACGATAGCTAAAACAATTTTTATAGAAATCCTATGATATTATAATAGGGCCTATATATAAATACTTATAAAATAGCCGAAATTGTTACATTATTAAATTCTAACTACTAGCCACGAAGTGGGTAATACAAACAAAACTCGTACAAGGCTCGTAGGGAGAATGGATTTCCAACTAATGACTAGGCACTAGGGTACCACCTGTCACAGTACATGGCTTAGATCACAGTACCGAGGAGTACGCCCGCTCCTCTGCAGCACAAGACCGGGACTACCCCTTACTGGATAATCCCGAGTGAGATCACTACACGGTTGGGATCAGCAACCGCCCACTAAGCCGAAATAAAAAGGGACATTTAGACAGGGATGACCTCACCCTACTTGGGTGCTACCCACATAGCCTTGCTACATAACCCCTGATTTCTAGTCATTCCCATTTAATGGGGCTTGAGGCTAAGCATTACCTTTTTAGAACATCTCCCTTAGAATGCCCATCGTCCACCTGACGATGTTTCGCAAGCGTTCATCCATACAAGTCCGTCCCGGGTCTGAACGGAACCAAATGCACTATTCCTACTACATCCATTTTGGAAATATCCTCAGGATTAGTAGCGACCAGCCCTTGCACTTCACTGCTCCATCTTCGAATCCAAACTCGTTTTCACGAAACGTACAAACTGTATCGAAGAGGTTTTCGAGAAATAAATCTCGATCCCAGTCTCTTCGAAACGATCAACGCATTTGGCCAATATTGATAGTCGGTGATTTAACTATCAATTAATATTCACAAACAACCATCAAACAATAAATAATTTTCCAAAATATTTATTAACCTAAAAAATATGTTCACAAGATATATTTCTATTCTCAAAACCCTTTGAAAACAGTTTCAAAACATCTTTCTTTCCTAGAATAAGCTTTCCCAAATATTTTCTATCTCCACTGAAATCACCAAGCACAAAACTATATTTTTAAAATAATTTAAAACACTTTTCTTTAAAATGTACTTTAAAACATTTAAGTTAAAAACTACTTCAATAATTTGTTAAAAATACATACTATATGAATATTTGAAAATAATGTTACTTTATAAATATAAAACTAGGTTTTCACTTTTAAAAAAAAAATACTAAGTCACCATTAAATAATCATTACAATAATATATTTGAAAAAGTATATACTTTAGAACTTTAAACATTCAGAAATAATAAATTTTCTAGAACATTCTTTTTAAAGCACCATTAAACTTATATCTTATATTCAAAAATTTACTTAAAACGTACTTGGCTATCCAGAGAAATATACTTCACTTCACAACCTTTAAAAATAAATCACTATAGATTTTTAAACAATTTTTCTCATTCCTTTAATAAATTCCGACCTTCAATTTATTCTTCCAAATATCGTATTTCAAACACTTAAATCAATTTCCAAATTGATTTCCAATTTACTTCATTTATTCAAAAATCCTTTAATTTCATATTTTATTCCTTAATTAGGATATAAAATACTTTTAATTGAAATACCAATTTAGATTTCTCAATTTACTTCTTACTCCTTTAAATAAATTTAAAACTTTAAGTTTTAAAATAATTCTTTGTCCATTAAATTAGTATCACAAAATTTTACAATTCCTTAATTACTGTTTATTCAAATACTTTTCTTTTCAAACTCGAAGTTATTTATTAGTATTTAACATACTTCCATTCCTTTTTCAATTCATTCTTAATTTATTAAATTTTCTAAGATTATTTCATTTACAAATTTACTTCCTTTATTTTCTTTCCAAAACCCAATTTATATATTTTTGGTAATTCATTATATCCAAATATATACAATCAAATCATTACATTCAATATTCCAATATATTCATCACAGAACATCAAGTAATCACAACAGAGAATATTAAATAATAAATGTTGAGGGTCAAGTTGGATCCCTCTATCCTGTTTTCCCTGCATCCACAGACGTTAGCACAATAAGATGCCAATTCCAGAATATTCCATACTAAACACATCAATCAATTTCAACCATTCAAACAATTATTTAAATTTAATTATTTAAATTTAAATTTAAATTAACTGAGTGAGATTAACTCACCTTTGAGTTTAATTGCATTATAATCCAAACCGGCTTGTCTTCTTCATGATTATTGACCTTGAATAAACATTGGATTCATTTTGTTAATATATGAATAAATCGAACAATTAATTTCTCATTTAATTTAAACTAATGATTTAACTTTAAATGAATAATTAAATTCCAAACTAATTTCCTTTTTATAATCTTTTAGTAACCAAAATAAATTTTAAATAAGTTTATCAAATAAAGTTATCTCCATACAATATTATTCCAAAAATAAATCAGTAAATTTAAAATGTGTATATTTATTTCTTTGAACTATATACTTATAAAAATAATCTATATAGGTTTAAAAATCTAATTTTATATAAGCTGCTCAATATTTAAAATCCCTATATTTTCCAAACCTTGTATATATATATACATATTTATATTTTAAACCCTTATATTTTTAACAGAACTGTTCCATAATTTCTGTAATTAAAATTTTATTTCTCTCTTTTCTTTCTTTTCTAATTATAAATTTATTAACTAACTTCTATACCCAATGTTTGCCAAACAAATCTACTAACATTTTAAATCTAACATGGCCTATAGAATCTGTGAAAATAAATTTCAAAATTCTATAATCTACCGAAACCTAAATGTTGATTAAATATCAGAAATTACATCTCTCAAATACCTGCAGATCGATCGAAGGCCACCTTAAACCATCAGCCCAAATTTCCGAGCTACCCGATCACATGTGTGAGGCCGACCTCCATCCTCTGCCCTGGTCGCAAACGCCGCTTTCCCAAACAATCCCACTGAAGAACTCGCGACCACCAAAATCCCATCGACCTCGCCAGAATTTACTCGAGCTCGCGTTCCCCAGAGGTTGCGACCACCTCTGCCCTAGTCAAATCACCCTCATATGATCGCCTAGCACCGCGAAATCGAGCCCGCTAATACACTATATCGCTGCCTTCGACGTCACAAACTCGAGACGTAGATCGATTCGATCCTGCCACTTTTTTTTCCGAACGAAAACGATTTGATTTCGTCTTCTCTCCATATGAACGAAGTGCCAGCCATTCTTTTTTATTTTAAATTTTTGTTTTATCTCCTTTAAAAAGTTTTAACTGAGGAAAAGGGAGAAGTGGAATTCTCGTTTGAACAGGGGAAGAAAAGGAGATAGGCTTTAGATTTTTCTTTCGTGAGATTTTAAAACAAGAATGGAGACACGATGATGATGGTATATACGAGAGGAGAAAGCGATATTTTTTATTTTTTTGAACTATGTGATATTAATAAGAGGGGGAGGGAATAAAAAGGGGTACGAAGGAGAAAAATGTGAGGCGGATGTACATATTGTCGGTCTAAAAGAAAGTGAATATATTTTATTTAAATTCAAATCGTCTCAATAAAAATTTCGATGCGTTTACTTATCGTACAACCAAACGGTCACTTCAAACACTACGAAAATTGGAATCCGATAATAATTCAATATTACGGATTCAACGGAACTGGTTTCGTCGAATTCCGAGACTGTGCCTCGGAATGCTATTTTTAAATTCAATCTAAACGATATAAAATTTCAAAACTTAACAAAATGCTTTGAAATTCCAAATTTAAAATTCTATCATCTTCAGTAGTATTAATATAAATTTTACAAGCCTTCAAATTATTATTTTTCCCAGGATTAAAACTCAAGATTCAATAATCCATCCAATTTCAAATTATTTAATTCAAAATTTTAATTAACAATTAATTAGTGATATTTGAATTCAAGTTAAAAATTTACTTTTTAATATTTCAAATCAATTAAATATTCCAATTTAAATTTCTTAAAAATTCCGGGTCGCCACATTCCTCCCCCTTAAAAGAATTTCATCCTCGAAATTATTAGTTAGGAAGAATGGTCCAGTACCCATTTACTTTTCACAAAACCAATCAGTTCAACATCTAACCAACTATCTTTTATAAAGACCCTTTGCCATTTTTTTACTAACTTCCCCAACCTTCCCACAGTTTCAAATAATATTACCTACTCAATCATTCAAATATAAATTTTAAATCAAATTTAATATTACTAGAATTTTCTCAAAAATTTTCTAACTCTCTAAATTTCCAAAAAAATTTGCCAGCGTCTCCTTTGCGCGGCTAGCTCGGTACAACTACAAAAGGCCTCTACGGGCTCCCTAATCTCAAAAGAAAACAAAAAGCCAAGTGGCTAGATCCAAAAACCAATCAAATTCCATATAGAATTTTAAACACATACCTTTTTAGTCGGGCAATTCTAATTTATTATCTGAAATCAAATCCAATTTTCCTTTCCCCTTTTCATACCTGCATATCCTGTTTAGCAATAATATCCAATCACAACATTGAAAAACATTTTATTGACTTCTTTTACACATTTTCAATATTTGTTTTACTTAAGCCCGTCCGATGCATATATATCATCCGCACGGAATATCAAATCCGATCACTCACTCGATCACACAATTTCACTTCCAAACTAGTATCGTCCACCCGACTTCCTAGTGCAGACTCAGATCTGGTTTCTTGATTAAAAACCGTCGTTCTCCTTCCATAGCCATAACTATGATAGTGAATTTCCAGAATCAATCAAAATTCCATAACCAGGCTCGCCGTTGAAAATCGAGTGAAAAAATCCTAACTCGGATCGATATAACTATCTCGAAATTTTGTGCCCGAATCCGGATCAAATAGCCATGCGAATAAAATAATATACGTACATCCTACGTATTTGCCCCAATTGATTATCAATTATATCCATTTATTTTTATTCACATTTATTTTGATTGTTATTCACTTATTCACACTTTCTCTTGCCACAACTTCTAGTTTTAATCTTCATTCCATTATTCACTTAGCATATTTCCAATGCCAACTTACTTAAAAACTTCACCCTCATTTCTTAAGTTCAATATAAATAATTTATATACCTCTTGAATTTGTTTTTCACTTCACTATTGGAGTTTATATCCATTTTATTCAATTTGCCTTTACAATTCCATAAAAATTTCAATTTGCTTCACTTTATTAATTAATTTTACTTGAATTCAATTCATTTCCAAACTTTGCATATTGAATTTTGATTCACCCTATCTCAATCCATATTTAATTAACCATTTCCTTTATTAGTTTACTTAATAATTTATTTAAAACCTCAAATAAAAGTTTATTTGCGAACTTTTTTAGTTTCTTTGAACAATACTTCAGTTCATCTTACTTTACTTATACAGTTTAAATTAAATTTCAACATTCAGTTATAATTCTATTTGCTTAACAAATTTAAATCATTTGTCTTTAGTGAAAATTTTCAAAAGATTCAAAAAAATTCGAACTCCTAAAATTTTCAAAATTTTTTGGTAGAGTCTCCTTTGTACGGAGGAGCTTTTGCAATTTGACAAGAGATATAAATATATATACATCGACCCACACGGTCGGAAAATAGAAAAACAGTTCATATTTCCTATTTGTATTGCGTAGGCGTACCTTATTTAGCGTTTTAAGCAAAGCGGTTATTTATTTAGCATTTTGCGTGATCAAATCCAGCCATACGGCACTCCTGTACCTGTACTTACTCAATTTAAACAGGTAAGTGACAAATATACAGAGTTTATTAACATTTCACTAAAATTACAATAGCTAAACACATGTATAACATAAGTAATATACCAGAAAAACATTTCATAAGCAATTTATATAGTTTCAACACCTATTTCAATTGTATATTTGCATAATTTTCATTGGAAACCATTTTATTTAGGCTCGACCACTTCTCTTGCTTGCATATTAATAACCATTTCCTAAGTAATTGAACTCAAACTTTTATTTAGTGGATTTCATTTTCATCCGAAGCCAAGCTTCCATAAATTCAAAATTAAATTAATTTACTTCAAATCATTTCAATTTCATAACTTAAGTTCATTTCCATTTTATTTGATTCTCATCAAATTCCATCTAATTCAATTTGTCCATTCTCTTTAATTGTTTTATTGCCGAATCAATTTAAACATTAAATTCCATTTTATTCAAACATATTCACAATTTATAAATTATCAACCCGTTCACCCACCGTCTCTCCTAATTCATTCTTATTTTGTTCCATTTAAATGTCTTACACTCCATTTCCTACATTCAATTCATTTAATCCAAACAAACTCATTACGTAATATATTTACAAGCTAAACATCTGCCACATCAAATTGGTATTCAACTTGCATTCCATTCCATTAACTAAACGAGTTTTATTTAAGATCATTTCATTAAACTCGACACAATCATTTCACCATTTTTCCCAAGTCAGGCCTTTTATCCAAATAATACTTCAGTTATTTATTTCCTTCAACATATTTCAACTTCAAAGCTCAAGTTACATTTTGTTTTTTATAAGCACTTCACAATTTAAGTCCTTTATTTGATTTCAATTACCAACCAATTTCATCTACCAACTAATTTAAATTAGTTTATTCAGTTAACCATTTTGAATTTCATACTTCCAATTATATTCAATTCATCGACAATTCAAGCTGAATTCATTTACACTTCATTGTTTACATTCAATCTATTGTTCATCCAAACAAGCCCATATTTATTACAACTGATTCAAAAATCAATTTTATTGGCTTTTGTTAACCCATATAATTTATACAATCTCGTTTACGTCAAACGACAATTAATTTTTTGTGTAAGTTCAGAATATTTACTTAAAAGAATATTCATTCCAGTTTATAACTAATTTGAATTCATACCAATTCAATCTATACTTAATTCGATTTCATTTTAATCGATTCCGTTCAATTTATTTTGCATGCTATATTCTCATTCATTTTATTTGAATCCATTTATTAATCTTGGTACATTTCATATTGGTCACATCAAATACTCATTTCATAATTTATTTGCAAGCTAAAAATTTACCACATTAAATTGGTATTCGACTTTTATTTAACCAATTCAAGTTCCATCTCCATATTTCATTACCAATTAATTATTAATTTATTTATTCAAGGTTGATTCTCAGTATTTTATTTTTATCTCAAAGCCACTTTAACTATTTTACTGGAGGTCAATTTATTTTATAATTTAAGTTTTGCATTTTTTTATTCACTTTCCATATTAAAATCAATTTTATTTTGGCTTATTTATTTCACTTCTAAATTTTATAAGTCACAAACTTATTTATTTTCATATTTTCATCAATGGACAACCAATCCCATTCACGTTTTACTTTTAACTTGGAATTATACATTTTATTTAGCGAATATATTTTTATTATTCCATAAACATTTAAAATAAAATTCCAGAGTTCAAACAATTTCCTAAAATCTCAAAATCACTTTTGAAATCAACTGCATCCAAAATCCTTTGGCAAATTCAATTACCCCTTTGAATTTCAAAACCAAACCCAGTTCGCAAACAATTCCAATTAAAAATATTCAGGTAGCAATTCCTCGCTTGGAAACTCGAAAATGAACACCGATGATGTCGCGATCATCATCGGAATTATTTTCTAGCGACCGAAAGAGTTTAATGCTTTTATCTCTTTAACAATATTTCAAATATTTTTAATTTTTAAATCTCACAAGATTTCATATTCAATACAAAAATATTTCCAAAGGATTAGTATTATTCCTCCAACCCTTTGAAAACCGTTTTCAAACCCAAAGGAATTTAAATTTTTCCCAAAATTCCAAATTGCAATTCCTTTAAATCTATATTCAAACATTCTCTGGAATTTTATCTCATTTCAATTTCAAATGGTTCTCTGGAATTCTATTTCAAAATTATAATCACCTTTACAGTTTACATTAACAAACCTCATTTGTATATGAAGTTTATTTCAATTTATAAATTACATTTATAATCCATATTTCAAATTCCATTTTGTTATATAAATTTATTCTTCAACTTTGGTTATAAGTTTTCAATTTCTTATTCAATTTCTACACAATAGTGTTAATAATTTAATATTATCATTCCTTAACAATCAAGCATCCAAATACTATAATACTTTACAAAAACTTATATCTTTTACATACAAAAATAATTTGGGTAAAATTATTTCATTTACCCTACTTTAAAACAATACAGTGTCGAATTGTTCTATTCCGGTGTTTAGAGATCCCTATCAATAACGTTAATTACTCGTATTGATCAGAATCCATAAACTACTCAATAAACCAATCAACATAATATAAAATCATTTTATATTCACTAACAAATACATGCTCATATCTATTAATACGCTCAAACTCATCCTCGAGTACTATTGACTCTATTTCAATGAGTAATTCCAACCAGAGCCAAGGTTATCACCAACCTATGCTCTGAAACCAACTGTAACGACCCGCAAATCCGTACCCCTAGAGTCATCACTATTCTAACTAAATCAACTCAAGTTGTACAGAAATACGAACCATTTGGGTTAAAGAAGAAGAGGTAGAAGAAGAAAATATTAAATAGCATCAGAATCTAACCATCGCAGCGGAATAAAATATAATAGATAATAACAGATTTTTAAACAAAGAAAACTATATCTTTTTTATACATACATCATCAGAGTACATCAATCACAACTCAACATCAATAACATACAACTGGATACACAACCAAACAACACACCGGAATATATATATATATGTGTGTGTGTGTGTGTATGTATGTATGTATGTATGTATGTATAAACAAGTATGGGGGTACGTATCGTCATCCAGCTCGTCTCCTGAGCTCCACAGCATCAAAATCATGTATCTTGTAATACTCGGTCTGACCCGAGCATTACAGTTAAATAACACCCGAGTCAGTCTGAAATACCAGCATGAGAAAACCACACATAATTGATTATTAAAGTTTCAAAATCCTTTGAAAACAAAAGCATCTCGTAAGATCACGCCACAAATAAACAGTCGGGTTTTTACCTTACGATAGCTAAAACAATTTTTATAGAAATCCTCTGATATTATAATAGGGTCTATATACAAATACTTATAAAATAGCCAAAATTGTTACATTATTAAATTCCAGCTACTAGCCACGAAGTGGGTAATACAAAAAAAACTCGTACAAGGCTCATAGGGAGAATAGATTTCCAACTAATGGCTAGGCACTAGGGTACCACCTATCACAATACGTGGCCTAGATCACAGTATCGAGGAGTACGCCTTCTCCCCCGCAATACAAGACCGGGACTACCCCATACTGGACAATCCCGAGTGAGGTCACCCTGCGGTTGGGATCAGCAACCACCCACTAAGCCGAAATAAAATGGGACATCTAGACAGGGATGACCTCACCCTGCTTGGGTGCTACCCACCTAGCCTTGCTGCATAACCCCCGATTTTCAGTCATTCCCATTTGATGATGTAACAATCCAGAATTTATATTTGTTAAAAATTTGAATATTTAATTAATTTTAATTATTAATAAGTGGAATTTATAAGTCGAATAATTTATTTTCGAATATTGGATTTGATTGGATAATTAAATCGATAATTTAATAGTTGAAATTTCAGAAATAATTGAAAATTGGGTTTAATATGATTGAAAATGATTTGTAAAATTTCATTATATCATATTGAAGTTATAATGATGTTATAGAACTTTTAAAATCGAATTAAAAGTTAATTTGTGGAAATTGAATATTTTAATATTTAATCGACCAGTGAAATTATCCATTTTTTCAAACAGTCTCGGATTTCGACGAAACCAATTTCATCGGATCTGTAATGTTATATTATTGTATGGTTTCAAATTTCATGTCAATCGGATTTATCGTTTGTCCAGGGCAAGCCAAAACGCCTAGAAAATTCGTTTAATCGGTTTAATTTAAATTGATCGTTTATTGCCATAACTCGCACATATGACCAAATTAGCTCTCGAAACCCATTCCATTGTGTTCGGAACGCAGGGTAAACCCTAGAAACTCCAGCCGGCACGCTCCGTTTGGAGTTCGGAAAATCCGGGATGAATAGTGTTTGCAAAATTTTCTATATAAGCCTCCATAATTTCCATTTTTGCAAAAGAAAAACAAGGCTAGGGTTTAGAAACCTTCAGCCGCCGCTTGTTTAAACCAATGGCCAGAATTTTCTTTCCTTTCCTCCTCAATTACTTCCAATCCATGCAATATTTCACGAAATCTTCAACATGAAAGTTCAAGAGCTCGAGGAGAGCTTCGAATCTATGCGGTTGTGATGGGGTATCACGCAGCGTGAAGGTTCTAAAATGGCCGCGTCCTCCTGTAGTTGCACACGCAAATCGAGACGATGGGGGAGGCCGAGTTGCATGGGGTGGTGGCCGAAGGTAGAGGAGGAGATGGCGGTCAAGATGGAAGCTTCCGATCGTGGTGGATGTCGACGAGGAGGTCGCGATTATTAACCCTAGTTTCGAGCTATGGGTTCGTGCGTGTATCATCGGCCTGGGAACGTGAAGAAGGAGGAGGAAAGGTGCGGTCCAGATGGTTGAAGGCAAGGATCAGCGGCTGTGATTAGGTTGAGGGTTAAAAATAGAAATAAATGTTGTAAATTTTATAAATATAAATTCGTGTAACTTTAAAATAACGTATCCTTTTCATACGAGGTCGAAAATGCGCGAAAGTAGTTGCGTTGGAATCGTATGGACGAGCACTACGCTATGTAATTGGATTGGAGTCGTTTGGAGTTAGTGAGAATTTCGGGTAAAATTAAACGTCCGTTTAATTTTATTCGAAATAAATCGCTAAAACGAAATTGAAATCAAGATGAGAACTTCTCACTCAAACGAACAGTTTCGACTTAAATTTTAAATAGTTAGATTTAAAATTTGCTTGAATATATGTTGAATGAT
Source organism: Allium cepa (assembly GCA_030765085.1). Taxonomy (NCBI): domain Eukaryota; kingdom Viridiplantae; phylum Streptophyta; class Magnoliopsida; order Asparagales; family Amaryllidaceae; genus Allium; species Allium cepa. The sequence continues at coordinate 457,296,834 of CM060942.1, forward strand.
GATTGCAGTTATTGATCGCTGTATGATTGTGATATTAGATATAATAGGAAATATCTATACATATAACAATATATATATATATATTGGCATATGTATATATTGGAGTTGTTGATTTCCCGCATTATATAGCGGATGAGACCCTATTGCGCCGTCTATTAAGCGGAAAATATTTTATAAATCCCATATACCGTGATAATTCCGTACTGGAGCGGAATTGGTATTGTGCTAACATTTGTGGATGCAGGGAAACAGGTTGGAGGGATCCAACTGGATTCCTCACTTGTACTTATTTGATTACAGATATTGTGATAATTGTTGATGTTGTAGTCGTAATTGACTATTTGATGCTGTTGCATCATCAGATCCATTTTTAAAGTTTAAAAAAATAACGTTTTTGATTTTTAAAAGGATTTTAAAGTGATTTTTCAAAGTATATGTTTTTATTAAATTTTGAATCGATTCATTTTAAATAATTTAAACGTTATAAATTTTTATGTTATAAAAAAATTAATATTTTTGAGAAATGTAACCGAAATGAGATTTTTGAAAATAAATAGTTAAGTAATTTATAAATTGGTTTAAATTGGGATTTTTGAATTATTATAAACGATTTATATAGAAGATTTATAAAGTTTATATTTATAAATTAAAAATACTGGAATTATAAAACGAGTTTTTATAAGTAATAAAGTGAAATAAAAATGGATTTCATAAGTGAATTGAAATTTATAAATTTATGAAATATGAATATATAAAATGGATAGATTTTGTAAAGTATAAGACTTATAAGTATTCAACTTATAAATCGGATTTGGCATTTAAAATGAGATATAAAAAGGATTTTTTATAAATAGAAGTTTATAAAAATATAAATGGAGTTTATAAACGTTGTTTTATAAATCCGAATTAATTGAATTTGATAAATTGAATATTGAAGTTTATTAAAGAAAATATATTCACGATTTTGGACAGTGAATACATTATTGAATAAATGGTCATGTTTGGCAAAATGAATATTATAAAATGAAGTTAATTATTTTAAAGATGTTTTAAAATGTATTATGAATCGAAACCATAGATTTCAAAATTTATTGTTGAAATAGACGTCTTCGAGGAATAAGGAAATGGTGGACTATAACACTGTTGTTATAGTAAATGGTTTCCGAAAGGAAATGTTTTATATAGTATTGGGATTTATATATCTATCTAAATTTCGAATCCCTATACTAGTGATTTCGGGTCGTCGTAACGGTGTTTTGCGCAACATTCGTTTTGGCCCAAATAAATGGGTTTAAGTGAATGTTTTCCTTAAAGAATGAAATATATACTTAATTTCGATTTAAGTATATTGAATGTTTTCCAAGTGTTGAAAATAAATGGATTTGTGAATTACTTATTATTAAATAAGTATGGAAGTGTTTTCCAATATGAAGTGAATATTTTGAGATTTTATCTTTTAAAGATAGTGGAAAAGGAATATTAGAAATCAATTTGGAAATTGTATATTCATAAATATTATGGAATGTAAATTCACTATGGAATTTATAAAAGAAAGGGGAATTTGTTTAAAAATAAACGTTGATTTATTTTTGAAGTGTGGGAATTAATTTACAGATTTGGAACGTAAATATAAAGTAAATCGGTAAGGATTTATTTAATTGGTTGAAATGAACCATGTTGAAATGAAAGTATTTCGCATAAGCAAAATGATTGAAATTTGTTTTTAAAAAGTAAAGGTAAAAAGTGATTTGAAAATTAGTTTTCAAATGTTGAAGCGTGGAAAAAATATATATCTTGTAAAGATATTTTGGAAAATAAATTATTTGGAAAATTATTTGGAATCTGGTGATGTTGAACACGCCTATTGATAGTTAAATAATCTGACCATCAATATTTACCTTTAAATAGGTATTTGTTGTGATTTTGCTTGAATTTGAATGCCACACTTATTTTTAAAATAAGCGCTCACTATTCGGGTTAGCCGAGAAAGGACCTTGGGGTCGTATAACCCATTCCGAATATGTGATACGTCGTAATGGATTGCATTTGATGACCGGTGTTGAAGACCGGATATTTTTGAAAACGGAAGGATTACCGTTGAGTTACTCTGCATCGGCTGATCTCCGATATAGAGGTTTTATCACCCTTAGTGATGGGAAGTCCGGACGTGATTAGAAATTATCCGGAATGCAAGGACTTCTTTGTAAGTGCCTTCGGTTCTGTTCGAGCCCGGAACAGACTTGTATGGATTGTATGTCTGACATTACAAATTGAGATATAAAGATGATTTCTTTCAAATATATTTCTGTTGGTGGTGGAGAATTTATTCTCTTAGCATAACACCCTTCTCTGAGACGTATGAGCTCAGAGGTTATGTAGTTGAAGGGTATTAGTGATATACTCCCAATTTGGTAGTGTGGCATGCTGAGTGTTGCTGTGAAATGATCATTGTTTGATCATTTGTGATATTATCATTTGTTTGATCATTTATCTTTGTGATCATTTCTTTGATCATTTGTTGACCCAAAGCACAGCTTTTGTATAAAGCGTGGCTTTGTGGACGAGACTTCGTCGGACCTCACACCCCAGAAATGGTCAAAACAGGAAGGATGCAGCAAGGTTATTAGGGGGTAGCGCCCCTTTAGTGTATGTCATTCCTTCTGGATAGAGGTGGTATCATGGTATGGAGCCCAGATATTTAACCTATGTTGTTGCTGCAAATTTTGTGGTTGTTGGAAATCGAGGATCCTCGGATAGATCGGTTACGATCGGGGGATGACATATTCGTGTCAGTAGTTACCCAGTTAGGGGTAACCCGGCCTTGTGTTGGCAGAGATCCGGTTTGGTTCTCGGGACGTCATTCCAGAGGCGTTTCCATGTGGCAATGGGAAGTTCCTTAGCCTGACCATTTGTTGGAAATCCAAAGAAACAATACGATCTTGTACGGTTTTAGTTGTAGAACCTGCCATCTAATATGGTAGCTATAGTAGGCATAATATAATGGTACCTATGCTGGCTAAGATTTATATTCTACTTTCGAAATGATTTTTCCTACACTATGCACTAATAATAATATCAAATGTTTCTTTTAAATGCGTATCAAGCATCTTTGACTATCATAAGGAGAAATCTCCTCCAAGTCTGCGTTTGCATTGTGTGTGTGGTGGGAGGTCTTATGGTAGTCTCATTTTTAAAAGCATTGCGAATCTCTTTTAAAATTATCCTGTATTTTGTTTTAAAGATAAACTGTTTTGAGTTCTCACACCAGTTACATGACTGACTCGGAGTTTATTGTTTTCCTTCCTAAACTCTGGGTGCCCACCAATTTCCACACGGGCAGTCAAGAGTTAGGTTTATCAGGATATTCTGGAATTTAGGAGTTGCTAGAGGCAAGATGTATGGCATGGCGTATTATTAGTTTATATAGTATTTCCTTTCCGCTGTTTGTTGTTGTTGTTGTACACTCTGATGATGAAATGTAATGTAATAAGATGTAATGTAATAACTGATATAGTTCTTTGTTTAAAGATTATTCATTTATCTATTATATGTTGTTCCGCTGCGATTGTGAGATTCTGATATTGTTTCTATTGTTGTTTTCTTTCTGTTCTATTCTATCTTTTTATCTCTTCTTCTATCTTTTTCTTCTTTCTAAAACCCTAAGTGTTTGGTTTTCCAGCATTCGATTTCTCGACAGTTGATACAGTGAACGTATTGATGTCGGTTTTCGGAAGTCGAAGAATCGAGTCCTTACAATGTGGTATCGGAGCATATGGTTAAGCGACAGCCATGGCTCTGTTGGGTATAACTCATTAGAGATAGAGTCAGCAGTACTGTAGAATGAGTGTGAGTGTAATAATAGCTATGAGCGCGTATTTGTTAGTGAATATAAAAAAATGTTTTATATTGTGTTTGCTTATCCGTTGAGCTGTTTATGGATTCTGATCGGTAGATGGGACGCCATATTATCGATAGGGATTTCTAAACTCTTAAACGAGGCAGGCCGACATAGTATCATTTTAAATTGGGTATATGAAATAATTTTACCTTGATTATATTTTATATATAAAAGAATAATTTTTCAGAATTATTAAAGTGTATATGAATTGATTGTTTGGTTGTTGAATAAAAACAACAATTTTTAAAGAATAATTGTATAAGCAAATGAATTATAAGTATGAAACTATAATTAATGTGATTTACAATTGTGAAATAATCTTATATACAAGAATTGAAATTATATAAGTAAGACTTATAAATGTGATTTATAATCTGAAAACAAAATTCCAGAGAAGTGTTTTGAAAAGATTTGATATTTTAGGAAAATTATTTTGGAAACATTAAAGCTCTAAACTCTTTATGGTCGCTGGAAAATAATTCCGACGATGATCATGACATCATCGGTGTTCATTTTCGGGTTTCCAAAAGAGGAATTGCCGCCAAATTGTTTTAAATGGAATTTGTTTAGAAAATTTGGGGTTTGGTTTTGAAATTCAAAGGATAATTTGAATTGTTTTCAATAATGGTTTTGAAAGATAGAAAAGACTCTAGAATGCTATATAAAAATGTTTATGGGAATAATAAATAAGTTCATAACTTGTACAATTTGAATGTTGATGGATTAAATTTAATTTAAAAGATAAAGTTAAGTTAAAGGGAGTATAAGTGAATCATTTAAAATCCAAGTTGTAATTGATGAATATAAGTGAAATGATTTTTTGAATTTATAATATGAATAATAAATTTAGCTTTGGTAAAAAGTTAAATAAAACTGGAATTGGAATCTGAATTGGATTTATATGTGGAATATAACTTAAGTGATGTTGAATAAAGTTGATTTTGCTGCCGAAATAAATTAATAAGTGAATTAATGAAATGAAGTCATTAAGAATTTGAACTTGAGTTATATAAATGAAATTCAACCTTATTTGTTAAATGAATTAGCAATTGAATTAATTAATGGATGAAATATTAATCAATTGAATGTAAAATAATTGATATGAAATAATGAGTGTAAGTGTTAATTCATTAGAAGCTAATGTTATTGAAAATTTAATAAATTGAATGAAAGTCAATTGAATGTTGAACCAAATTGGATGTAAATTGAATAAATTTGGTTATATTGGATGTACATTGGTTGTTATATGGATGTTAATTGATTGTATAAAATTCATTAAGTGTTAATGAAATTGAATTAGCGAAATTAGAAGCTAAAGTAATTGAATCCAACTTGGAAGAAAATGAACTTAAATAGAATTGAAATTTGATTTGGAAATGAACCAACTTGAATGTAAATTAGTAAATGCAAACTAATTGAATTGAGAATGAATGTTAGTAAAATCCAATGTTAATAAATCAATTGGAAAACCAATTCATTAAATGTTAATGAGAAGTAAATTCATATTGATTTGGTAGTTGCATTTATTTCTATTGAATGCACTGCTATGTTGGCGCATGTAGTTGATATGTTACTATATGATGTATATTGATATTATTTTCATATATACAAGTTTCTCATTTGTTTGTTGAGTTTTTAGTAGGTGCGGATTGTGCTTGCTTCGCATTAGGAGCTCGCTTTCGCGCTATATTAGCCGTATATGCTCGCTAATAATAAATAAGGTACATATCTCGGATTACATACCGTACTTCTACACTTTTTTCCCTACGGGATGCCTCATCACTTGATGAGATGTATATTTGTGATATATATACTGTCATTTTTTTTGGATCGAGCCGCGCAAAGGAGACTCTGGCGAATTTTTCCGAAAATTTAAGGCGTTAGAAATTTTTTGAGAAAATTGGGAAATTTTTGAAAACTAAGTTTGGATTTGGAAAATTAGTAAAGATTTTGTAAGAAGTTTAACTATGAATTTTGGGAAAGTTAAACACTTAAGAGATTTGAAATATCTAATTTGAATGGCTTATTTTGGAAAGTTAATGAATTCTGTAACTTTTTCTTACTTGGTAATTTCGAGGACGAAATTCTTTTAAGAGGGGAAGTCTATAACGATCCAGAATTTATATTAATTAAAAATTTGAATATTTAATTAATTTTAATTATTAATAAGTGGAATTTATAAGTCGAATAATTTATTTTCGAATATTGGATTTAATTGGATAATTAAATCGATAATTTGATGGTTGAAATTTCAGAAATAATTGAAAATTGGGTTTAATATGATTGAAAATGATTTGTAAAATTACATTATATCATATTGAAGTTATAATGATGTTATAGAACTTTTAAAATCGAATTAAAAGTTAATTTGTGGAAATTGAATATTTTAATATTTAATCGACTAGTGAAATTAGCCATTTTTTCAAACAGTCTTGGATTTCGATGAAACCGGTTTCATCGGATCTGTAATGTTATATTATTGAATGGTTTCAAATTTCATGCCAATCGGATTTATCATTTGTCCGGGGCAAGCCAAAACGACTAGAAAATTCGTCTAATCGGTTTAATTTAAATTGATCGTTTATTGCCATAACTCGCACAGATGACTGAATTAGCTCCCGAAACCCATTCCATTGTGTTCGGAATGTTGGGTAAACCCTAGAAACACCAGCCAGCATGCTCCTTTTGGAGTTCGGAAAATCCGGGATGAATAGTGTTTGCAAAATTTTCTATATAAGCCCCATAATTTTCATTTTTGCAAAAGAAAAGCAAGGCTAGGGTTTAGAAATCTTCAGCCGCCGCTTGTTTAAACCATGGCCAGAATTTTCTTTCCTTTCCTCCTCAATTACTTCCAATCCATGCAATATTTCACGAAATCTTCAACATGAAAGTTCAAGAGCTCGAGGAGAGCTTCGAATCTATGCGGTTGTGATGGGGTATCGCGCAGCGTGGAGGTTCTAAAATGGCCGCGTCCTCCTGTAGTTGCGCACGCAAATCGAGATGATAGGGGAGGCCAAGTTGCATGGGGTGGTGGCCGAAGGTAGAGGAGGAGATGGCGGTCAAGAAGGAAGCTTCCGATCGTGGTGGATGTCGACGAGGAGGTCGCGATTTTTAACCCTAGTTTCGAGCTATGGGTTCGTGCGTGTATCATCGGCCTGGGAACGTGAAGGAGGAGGAAGGGTGCGGTCCAGATGGTTAAAGGCAAGGATCAACGGCTGTGATTAGGTTGAGGGTTAAAAATAGAAATAAATGTTGTAAATTTTATAAATATAAATTCGTGTAACTTTAAAATAACGTATCTTTTTCATACGAGGTCGAACGCGCGAAACCGGTTGCGTTGGAATCATATGGACGAGCACTACGCTGTGGAATTGGATTGGAGTCATTTGGAGTAAGTGTGAATTTCGGGTAAAATTAAACGTCCGTTTAATTTTATTCGAAATAAATCGCTAAAACGAAATTGAAATCAAGGTGAGAACTTCTCACTCAATCGAACAGTTTTGATTTAAATTTTAAATAGTTAGATTTAAAATTTGCTTGAATATATGCTGAATGATGATTGCAGTTATTGATTGCTGTTTGATTGTGATATTAGATATAATAGGATATATATATATATATAACAATATATATATATATATATATATTGGCATATGTATATATTGGAGTTGTTGATTTCCCGCATTGTATAGCGGACGAGACCCTATTGCGCCGTCTATTAAGCGGATAATATTTTATAAATCCCATATACCGCGATAATTCCGTACTGGAGCGGAATTGGTATTGTGCTAACATCTGTGGATGCGGGGAACAGGTTGGAGGGATCTAACTGGATTCCTCACCAGTACTTATTTGATTACAGATATTGTGATATTTGTTGATGTTGTAGTCGTAATTTACTATTTGATGTTGTTGCATTATCGGATCCATTTTTAAAGTTTAAAAAAAATAACGTTTTTGATTTTTAAAAGGATTTTAAAGTGATTTTTCAAAGTATATGTTTTTATTAAATTTTGAATTGATTCATTTTAAATAATTAAAACGTTATAAATTTTTATGTTATAAAAAAAATTAATATTTTTGAGAAATATAACCGAAATGAGATTTTGGAAATAAATAGATAATTAATTTATAAATTGGTTTAAATTGGGATTTTTGAATTATTATAAACGTTTTATATAGAAGATTTATAAAGCTGATATTTATAAATTAAAAATACTGGAATTATAAAACGAGTTTTTATAAGTAATAAAGTGAAATAAAAATGGATTTCATAAGTGAATTGAAATGTATAAATTTACGAAATATGATGATATAAAATGGATAGATTTTGTAAAATATAAGATTTATAAGTAATCAACTTTTAAATCGGATTTGGCATTTAAAATGAGATATAAAAATGATTTTTTATAAATAGAAGTTTATAAAAATATAAATGGAGTTTATAAACGTTATTTTATAAATCCGAAATCAATTGAATTTGATAAATTGAATATTGAAGTTTATTAAAGAAAATATATTCACGATTTTGGACAGTGAATAAATTATTGAATAAAATGGTCATGTTTGGCAAAATGAATATTATAAAATGAAGTTAATTATTTTAAAGATGTTTTAAAATGTATTATGAATCGAAACCATAGATTTCAACATTTATTGTTGAAATAGACGTTTTCGAGGAATAAGGAAATGGTGGACTATAACACTGTTGTTATAGTAAATGGTTTCCGAAAGGAAATGTTTTATATAGTATTGGGATTTATATATCTATCTAAATTTCGAATCCCTATACTAGTGATTTCGGGTCGTCGTAACGGTGTTTTACGCAACATTCGTTTTGGCCCAAACAAATGTGTTTAAGTGAATGTTTTCCTTAAAGAATGAAATATATACTTAATTTCGATTTAAGTATATTGAATGTTTTCCAAGTGTTGAAAATAAATGGATTTGTGAATTACTTATTATTAAATAAGTATGAAGTGTTTTCCAATATGAAGTGAATATTTTGAGATTTTATCTTTTAAAGATAATGGAAAAGGAATATTAGAAATCAATTTGGAAATTGTATATTCATAATATTACGGAATGTAAATTCACTATGGAATTTATAAAATAAAGGGGAATTTGTTTAAAAATAAACGTTGTGTTAACTCTGCCCCGGTGTCGACTTAGCAACTCGAAAGGATGCCGACCTCAGCTTAAAAGGGGGTTGCCGACCTAACAGTTCAACAAGTGTGACGACCTAATACTTTAACAAGGCTACCGACTCAACTGGTTGCCGACCTAACTGCCTTATCAGGGAGACCGACCTAAGGCACGAAGGGATACCGACCTAAGGAGCTTGAGTAGCATGCCGACTTAAGACTCGAAGAGGTGCCGACCTAACAGGCTAAGGAGATGCCGATTTAAGGCCCAAATGGATACCGACTTAGGGCTAAACAGTTGCCGACCTAAAACTTAACAAGATGGCTACAGACCTAAGATAGCTACCGACCTAAGACAGAAGACGACCTAACCATCCAGAGAATTTACCGATCTAACCACTTAGAACAGGGACAAGATCATGAACTACACCTAAGTCGCGACCGACCTATGACCTATGTTAAGTCGTTCACGACCCAAGGCCACTGAATATAAGTCCGATGCCATATTATTGAGAAGAGGTGTGTTGACTCGGAGGCGACCTAGGACTTGTACAAATGAACTCTCGTGAAGCCGTGAAGGGGCCAGGTGAATCAGCCACGACTCACCTTAAACCGGCCACGACTCACCTTAAACCGGCTACGACTTATCTTAAGTCGGCCACGACTTAGGACTTGGCAATAATTCCAGACCAGAACTCTCTATAAATAGGCGACCACCTCCAACATTCAAAGGACTTTTGGCACATTCTCTTCATACACCGTTACCTTGCTGCATTGAGAACTTCATCAACACTTAGAGCTTTCAAGATTAGAGGAATTCGTCAAAGAACTCCACGAAAAAACCACACATCTTCAACATGGATTTAAGGACTTTAATTGACATTGAAGCTTAAGACTTGTTCCAAATCACTTGTAACTTGAAGTATATTGTACTTGAGAAGAATTGTATCAGCTTGTAACAGGATTATTAATAAAAGTACTTAGAGTGGACGTAGGCTATACCCTTAAGCCGAACCACTATAAAATTGTTGTTGTTTACTGCTTTTCTGCTATTACTTGCTTGTAATTCTTTCCCGATCTATCGGGTGGTGCTTTCACAACTACACTTCACACACCGGGGTGTTAGCGTTCACATTTTAGCGTTAACATTTTTGGTGCTTTCACTGAGAATCCAACTCAGGAAAACTGTCATCATTGCTTCACAGAGATTTGAAGAAAGAATTTCTTTAAAAACCAGAAGTCTATCTGAGATTATGGCTCCTGGAAGGAAAAGTAGATCTGTCAGATCTGGAAACATTCAAGAGGGAACCTCCGCTTCCCCTGTACCTAATCAACCCACTCCGTCTGTTGGAGTTACGAAAGCGGAGTTGGATGCTGTGATTCTTGGGCTAAACCAGCAGATAAACGCCCAAAATGCACAATTAGAGGCTCAAAGTGCCCAGAATGCTCTGATTCTGAATAAGTTAAACGACTTACTTGGGGCAAACAATCAACCGGCTGGTAATGAAAGGAACTATGCTGGCAACGTTCATGATGTTAATGAAAGGAATGCTCCTGAAAGGGCTACTAGTCCCTTTGAGCAGGCAGTTCCTGAGGCTGGTGGATCTAGAACTCGGCATGATGAGGAATATCTTTCTGGAATGGTCCGGCAGATCATGAAAGAAAGTATGCAAAGGGTTGAAGATGAGAAGGAATGGGGTTTCGCCCCAAGTAAAACTCCGTTTACTGAAAAAATCTTAAAGGCGGAATTTCCAAGGAAGTTTGTCCCTCCGACTATTCCAGCTTACAAAGGGACAAGTGATCCGAATGAATTCTTGTATAAATATGATTGGCACATGACAGGTGCCAGAGCCTCTGACGAAATAAAGTGTCGATATTTCCCCGTATACCTGGAAGGTGTGGCTCTACTATGGTTCACCAAGTTGCCAGTCCGATCTATCGATCAGTTTTCAGACTTGACCAGAAAATTCAAGGAGCAGTTTAGACTATATGCTTCGAAGGCCAAGGACATCATGTCACTGTCGAGTTTAGAGCAGAATCCTGGTGAGTCTATTAGAACTTTCTTGAACCGCTTTAATATAGCGCTGGCTGAGGTGGACAATGCTGAACCACGAATGATATTGACTTATCTGATGAGGGCTATTGATAAGTCAAGCGAATTTGGGAAATGGTTAAATATGAAGGAGCCAACCTCTCTCGAAAAGTTCTACAAAAAAGCAGATGAATTCATTCGCTTGGAAAGCCGTCCTTTACCAGTAAAGACAGTGTTGGGGAAAGCAGAAGACAACACTGTCGCTCCACGCAAGAATGAATCGGTGGGGCAAAAAAGGGAGAATAATAATGGGAAGAAACAGGGTAATCTGAAGAAGCCCCGATCCTTCAAGCCATCAGAATATACTCCATTATCACATACGCCGGAGCACATCTACCTTGCCACTAAAGATTCCGTCGATTTCCCTAAACCTATCCCTTTGAGAACCGGGAAAAAAGCCATACAGAGTGGGAAATTCTGCCGCTTCCACAATCAACCCGGTCATGAGACTGATGAATGCCGCCAGTTGAAAAATCTGATTGAAGAGTTGCTAAGAGAAAACAAACTGCAGCAATTTGTGAAGAAGAATAGCAACAATCCTGCATCGTCAAGTCAGGGGCAACAGGTTCCTGTTCATCAGCCTAGGACAGGTGAGAAAGCTACGGGACATGAATCTGGAAGGCCCGTTATCAATGTCATTACAGGAGGGCCTCACCCAGCTGGCAAGAGCTGGGGTGAGATGGAGAGATATTCCAGGGCCTTGAAATATGCTCCAGCCGAAGAAGACGTCTTTGTTTTAGAAGACACTACGCCCCTGAAACAACAGAAAACTTTCAGTGATGATATTATTTTCAGAGCCAGAGATTCCTCAGGTATCGAAGCTCCTACCCTAGATCCCTTGGTCATCTCTGCTGGTATTGGACCGGCCATTGTCAGAAGAGTTCTCATTGACTGCGGAGCATCATGTAATATCCTCTTCAAGAAGACATTCGACCAAATGAAAATCCCTATGGTCGATGTACGAGCCTCATCGCAGAAGATCGCTGGCTTCACCGGGGAGCCAAAGCAACCAATAGGAACCATCGATCTGTTAGTAGAACTTGGGGAAGGAGAAAGGAAAGTGGTCCGCAAGCAAACATTTGTGATTGTCGATGAATTTTCTGCATATAATGCTTTCCTTGGCCGTCCAACGCTCGCAGCATTCAAAGCTATTCTAGCCCCATGGTGCCTCACTATTAAATTCCCTACAGACAATGGAGTAGGAGTTATAAAAGGGGATCAAAATGCTACGTGAGAGTGCTATTTGACAGAGTTGCGAGAGTCAAGAAAGAGGGAAATGGGAAAGGATGCGGCCACTCCGGTCCGCATCAAGGAACCAGCCTTGTAGCAATTACGGGGCGGACCCTGCGCTGGCGAGCACAGCGGGGTACGGAAAGAAATGGATCCCAGAAAAGCCAGTGCAGGGGAGAATAGAGTGGTACCAGTGGAAGCGACAGTTCCGGTATCTGTTGACCCGAAGGACCCAAATAAGGTGTTGAATGTGGGTTCACAGCTTAATGTGTCAATTCAGAATATCTTGATATCTTTCCTGAAAGCAAATCTGGATGTCTTTGCTTGGACTCATGCCGATATGTGTGGAATATCTCCAGAAGTTGCAGTACACGCTCTGAATATTGACCCGAAGTTTACGCCAGTTAAACAGAAAAGAAGAACCCAAGGTCCAGAAAGGTCAGCGGCATTAAAGGAAGAAGTTGATCGACTCATGGAAAATAACTTCATCAAAGAATCTACATATCCGAATTGGGTTTCAAATCCTGTGCTGGTCAAGAAAGCTAATGGAAAATGGAGAGTGTGCATCGATTTTTCTGATCTAAACAAGGCTTGCCCCAAAGATTGCTTCCCGTTACCCAGGATCGATCAACTGGTAGACGGAACTGCGGGACATGAATTGTTATCTTTCATGGATGCCTACTCCGGTTATAACCAAATCATGATGCATGAGCCGGATCAGGAGGATACAAGCTTTATCACAGATGTTGGACTTTATTGCTACAGAGTTATGCCCTTCGGATTGAAAAATGCAGGGGCAACCTACCAAAGACTTGTTATTGCTATGTTCAAACCGCAATTGGGCAAAACTATGGAAGTCTACGTCGACGACATGTTAGTGAAGTCCAGGAAAGCAGCGGATCACATTGAACACTTAGCAGAAATGTTCGCAGTCCTTTGAAAATACAGAATGAAACTTAACCCTCTGAAATGTACATTTGGGGTCGAGTCCGGAAAGTTCTTAGGTTTTATCGTCAGTGCTAGGGGCATTGAGGCTAGTCCAGCTCAAATTACTGCCTTGAAAGAAGTTAAAGCTCCTAGAACGAAGAAGGAATTGCAGAGTCTCAACGGAAAGGTCGCCGCCCTGAGTCGGTTCATTTCCAAAGCCACTGATAAATGCATCCCATTCTTTGACGCCCTGAAGAAAGGAAAGAAGAATTTTGAATGGACTTCCGAATGCCAAAAAGCCTTCGATGAGTTGATCCGTCATATGGAAACGCCTCCAATACTTTCTAGGCCAGGCAATGGTGAGGATCTTCTTATATACTTGGCAGTATCATCTCATGCTCTAAGTGTAGCGCTGATACGGGAAGACAAAAGGATTCAACATCCGGTTTACTATATCAGCAAAAGACTCACTGGGGCAGAGCTGAATTACTCCAAGTTGGAAAAACTCGCCTATTGCCTACTAGTTGCATCAAGGAAACTGAGGCAATATTTCCAAGCTCATCCTATCAGAGTACTCACTGATCAACCTCTAAAGCAAGTCCTATTTCGCCCTGAAACTTCGGGTCGCCTTCTAAAATGGAACATTGAACTCAGTCAATATGACATCACTTATCACCCCCGAAAAGCAATCAATGGACAAGCTTTAGCTGATTTCATTGCAGAATTCACAGAGAAAGGTAATGGTGAGGAAGAAGCGATCAATGATTCCCCAATCCAGTGGAAGTTATATGTTGATGGCGCAAGAAATGACTACTGTTCTGGAGCAGGGGTAGTACTTGAAACTCCTGAAGGTCGGTCATTATGCTATGCACTAAGATTGGAATTTCCTTCAACAAACAATGAAGCAGAATATGAAGCTCTTATTGTAGGTCTGAAAATCGCTAAAGAGCTAAACATTCGAGCATTACAGATCTTCAGTGATTCTCGGCTTATTGTATGCCAAGTCAAGAAGGAATTTCAAACAAAAGGTGGAAACTTGCCTTCCTACTTGTCAAAAGCTTGGGAACTTCTATGTGAACTCGATCATTATTCAATAAGCCATATTCCCCGGGAAGAGAATACGAAGGCAGATTCCCTCGCAAAGTATTCAAGTTCTGGTGAAGCTCAACTATTGGGATTGGTTCCCGTAGAAGTCCTTTCAGCACCAAGTAGAGACGAGATGGATATTGACTGGATTATGAATGTATCTCAAGAGCAAGAGTCATGGATGACTCCAATACTGGACTACCTACTCAGAGGTTCTCTGCCAGAAAATTCGATAGAGAGACGAAAGCTACTAAGGAAAACCTCTCGCTATGTAATTCAGGATGGCCGATTATACAGACGGGGATTTTCAATGCCATTGCTTCGATGTGTATCCAGGGAGGAGTCCAAAACAATCCTAGCTGAGGTACATGGAGGCGAATGTGGTGATCATTCAGGTGGCCAAACATTAGCAAAGAAAATTCTCCGATATGGATATTTTTGGCCAGAAATTAATCGAGATGCTGCAGATTACTCCCGAAAATGTGACAGATGCCAAAGATTTTCCAAAATTCCTAGAGCACCTTCTACCGAACTCACACAGATGGTCAGTCCATGGCCGTTTGCGATTTGGGGAATGGATCTCATTGGGCCGCTACCAACTGCCAAATCAGGGATTAAATATGCTATTGTTGCAGTTGATTACTTTACTAAATGGGCTGAAGCTGAACCATTGGCTACTATCACCTCTAAGAAGATGATAAGTTTCGTAACCAAGAATATCATTTGCAGGTATGGTGTGCCTCAGAAAATAATCACAGACAATGGTACTCAGTTTGAAAGCGAGGAATTCCAAGATTTTTGCAAGCGATTCAAAATCCAGAAAAGCTTTTCAGCAGTTGCTCATCCGCAGGCAAACGGGCAAGTGGAAGCAGTAAACAAGATCATCAAATCAACCATCAAAAAGCAACTTGAAAGAGCAAAAGGTGGTTGGGTCGATAAGCTACCGCTTGCACTATGGGCATACAGAACCACTCACAAAACTGCGACTGGGCACACTCCTTTCTCATTAGCATACGGCTCGGAAGCAATGATCCCGGTAGAAACAGAGGTTCCTTCACACAGAAGGATCCATTTCAATCAAGCAGAAAATGAAAGGCTACAGCTTGAAGCGCTAGACTTCCTTGATGAAAAAAGAGATGAGGCCAATCTCAGAATTGCAGCTCATCAGCAAAGAATAGCCAGACATTTTAATTCCAAAGTTCGCCAACGCAGCTTTGAGATTGGAGACCTAGTCCTGAAGAGAATTATGACAGCGACAGGTGTGTTTGGGCCAAATTGGGAAGGACCGTATGTAATAGGTCAGAAGCTTCTTGACGGCACATTCAAACTCACCGCTGTTGATGGAGATCAAATTCCAAGGGCATGGAACAGCAACCATTTGCGTCCATACTTTACTTGAAAATTTTGTTGAAACATTGTAAAAAGAATTATGAATGTATGATTCTTGTAATTGAAAGCAATTGTAAAACTGATGCAAGTAAATAATGAAAGAATATAAAGTGGATGTAGGCCCAATTTCATGGCCGAACCACTATAAATCTTGTGTTCCTTATTATTATTACATGTTTGCTTTATTCTCGATATAAAAGGTACATAGAATGTAATTGCTGAAATGTCGATTTGAATTTTTGCAGACAATGGAAGTGAAACTTGCACATAAAAAGACCAAATGATTCTCGCCTAATTTCAAGTCACAAGAGCCCCGAATTCAAATCCTAGATAGGAAGTACTTCAATTGAACAGCCTATGATTTCGACAGAAACGAGTCTTTGCTAATAAATTGAGATCGTTTGAACAAACAAACATCCAATTAAAAAGCTAGTGCTCGTTCTCACGAAATTGCCTGACAATGAAGCACACTTCCTTGGATTAAACAAGTTACTTGTAAAAAAAAAAGTGGGGGGCAGAGGATCATTGAAAAGGCATAAGCAAATGAACAGAGGAACAACCAAAGCTATCATCGGCAGCACAAGTCCTCTTCGGAGGCACGACTCTTCGAAGGATAAAGACCTCTAATGGGTCATAAGCCACAAAAAAGAAAGTTCTCTACTCAACAAAAAAGATTGGAGGAGTCATGACCCTCCAACCATGAGAGAGTAACTTCCAGGCGATGAAAACCCTCTCTGAGGCACATTTCACCAGGAGTTGAAGTGTTATGACCGCTCTTCGGAATTTCACTTCACCAGAGTTGAAATGCAAACAAAATAAAAGCCCTCTTCGGAGGCCCATTTCACCAGGAGTTGAAGTGTTATGACCGCTCTTCGGAATTTCACTTCACCAGAGTTGAAATGCAAACAAAATAAAAGCCCTCTTCGGAGGCCCATTTCACCAGGAGTTGAAGTGTCGTAACCGCTCTTCGGAATTTCACTTCACCAAAGTTGAAATGCAAAACAAGATAAAGACCTTCCCGGAAGCCCACGTTTCACCGAGATTGAAATAAAACTTCCAAGTGTTGAAACGTGAAAAGGCTTTCTTCGAAGGCACAGCTCTTTGGAGGTACACGTTTCACCAAGATTGAAATAAAACTTCCAAGTGTCGAAACGTGAGAAATCCCTCCTCAGAGGTACAACCCCCTCCCGGGGACACAATTAAAAAGAAAGACCTCTTCAGAAGCCCACGTTTCACCGAGATTGAAATAAAACTTCCAAGTGCTGAAGCGTGAAAAGGCTTTCTTCAAAGGCACAACTCTTTGGAGGAACACGTTTCACCAAGATTGAAATAAAACTTCCAAGTGTTGAAACGTGAAAAAATCTCTCCTCAGAGGCACAAATTTTTACTAAAAGAAAAAAGAAAAATCCTCATCAAGAGCGTACTTGATGACTTTACCTATTCTAAAAAAAAAAAAAAAAAGGGGGAAAGAAAGTTAAAGTACGTTCAGAGGTCCGCTTTACCACATAGAAGAATTCACTTGGCAAAATATATACGTACGCAAAAGGAAAAAGTGATTTCTTCGAAGGACAAAGCGTAGAAGCTTATATGAAGGAAGTTGCACTCTACGAAAATTCTCTTCGAGAATGAAGTAATTATTCTTTAGAAAACGAGAGTGCAAGTCCCCTCAAAGTATACGATATTGCAGTAAGCTCATGGTATAGGGGCAACATGGTATAGTTACATACAAAGCGGTATAACTATGTCGGTAAAGTACGCTCAAACAACATACCACAAGCTCACCGCAACATCGTATAAATAAACTTGTGCAAAAATGAATAATAAATGCATTCTCAAATTCAAACAAAAGTCTGTACAAATAAAGAATCATTTTATTCAATTGCAGATATTGCAGATACAGGTTTCAAAAATAAAAGCAGGGGCCGGTACCTGCACAACATCCGACCATTGCACAAAAAAGGAATCAAAAAGCTCAACTCTTTATTTCTTCTTGCCGCCTTTAGACCCTTTACCCGGCCGAGTGGTTAGCTTTTCAGGTCTTTCAGGTTGGTCTGAAGGCATAAAGGAAGAAGGGGAGGGAGGTGCAACTGGTGCAATTTTCGGTTCCTCTTCAGTGGTGATAATTTTCTTCCCCCTCCTCTTCGATGTCCCATGCTTCTTTCTTTTCTTCGAGGAAGACTCACTCCCCGGAGTAACGAGAGCGGACAAAACTACGTCGTCAGAAGGAGTCCGCTCCGGAGAGATCTCGCCTCCTTCGAGTCCCTCATCTTTTTGCTCCTGCGAAGCAATAGGGTCATCCAAACCATGAAGAGCCTCAATTTTCTCCTCTTGTGACCCAGGTTGTGAAGCAGAAGGAGGAGTCACCTGAAGAGATGGAGGAGGAATAACCAGAGAAGGCGAAGTCTGCACGGCACTTGTTGCTTCAACTGCAGAAGAAGAAAAATTGAAAATGTTATTATCTTCCCGAAAGAAGGGAGATGTGGGTTCATCGAGATTCAAGAGGTAATCGAGAAGCTCATCAAATTTTTGAGGAATAAGCAGGTAATCCACTTGAATCGGACCAATGTCGAAATTACCTGAAGATGTTGGCTTCGTCAGTTCAATCTCATAATTCTGAGCCCCAATGTCCTCCAAAGCCTCTTCATCAGTAGGGGTAATTACCCCGGTTCTTGTAGGAGGCGGCGAATGAGCACTAGAGCCTGTAATGTCCACCTCGGGAGAAACTAGAGGACGTTCAGAGGTAGTAGGCGGTACTTCTTTTTTAGAACGCTCCTCTTCCGCCATCCCGGCCCGCGCTCTGGCAAGCTGCTCCTTTCCCTTGGCAAGAGCGGCACGGGCTTCATCATCAAGATAATGCTCTTCAAGGGCTGACTCAGCATATCCAGCACCTTTACCACCAAGCATATCAAGTGCTGCCTCCCAAACTTCAGCCAGTGTGATTTCATACTTGGGGCCTAGAAAGGCAAGGCTGCCACGTCCCAAAATGCTGTGCAGATAAAAATCGAATAATGTGGAGCTAATGTCAGCTTTGGTTGCTTGATGAGCCTCTTCGGCCGCAAGTTTACCAGCAACAGCCTCGTCGCGCTCCTTTTCGGCCATAGCAAGTCGAGTTTTTAACAACTCTATCTCCAAGCTTTGAGAGCCGGTCTGTTCTCGCAGTTGTACAGTTTCAGCACGGTATTCTTCTATGACCTTTTCCTTGTATGCAAGCTTATCTTCGACTGCTCTTTGACTGGCATGCGCATCTCGTACTTGTTGTTGAAGCATGCTCTCCTTTTGTGAATGGAAAGTAGATGAAGTAGCTAATTCTTCCTTAAGTTTTTCTACTTCCGCTTCCAGCTTTTCATTGTAGGAAGCAATACTTCTCATTTCGGCGTCATGCTGTTCGAGAGTCTTCTGCCACTCAGCCTTATCATTCTCCATTGTTAGCATGGCCTCGAGATTGGCTCGGTTAACCCTATGAAGTTCGTCGACGAGTTTTTGCCAGTTCGACATTCTTTCGATATCGGTCCTGACAGCATCAAGATTTCGCAGCATAGCCGGTTTGTCGAGAGGAACCAAGTCGAGATCAAATCGAACCCCTCTCAGGCACCACTGAGGAAATCGACTTTGAAGAGTGGGAGGACCTTGCCCGACTTGGTATGCGGGCCGGTTGATGATTGCTTGAATGTCGGAGCGAACGGGAGCAGGAGATTGAGCAGGGACATGTTCAGAAGCTGAAGGAGTTGTTTCTTCAGTAAGTCTAGCCCGCTTGCTAGAAGAACCATCTATGTGACTCTTTCCTCTCTCATCATGAGCTTTTCTCTTTTGAGTATCATCATCTCTGTGGGGAAGATCATGTCTTTCTTGTTCCCTTCGGCGACGTTCTTCATATGCTCGTCTCTCGTCGGCTTTCCTGATGGCCCTCTCTTCATCCGACTCTCTGTAAGAAGGAAGGTAACGCCTGTAATCATACTGGCTACGCCTCCCGTAGCGCTGGAAATCATCATAGTACGAGCCGCTGCGCCCCATAGGAGAATCTGGAATTAAAATAATAAGCTTTAGAAATCTTTAAAGTACAAGAAGATAAGTGCATAGAAGTGATGAGAAATCCAAAGTGTCGTGTAACGTGTAAACTACGCGCATCAAGTTACAAACCACTCTGTGGAATAGAGGTAGTGATAACTTGAGTAGGAGGAGTTGACATTTGTTGAAAAGAAGATGTCGCCTCGATTACAGAAGAGACAGTTTTAGAAACATCATCTTTGAAAAGTTCTTGAGATGTCACAATTAAATCGCTCAACCCCTCAAAAACATCATCGCCATCTTGTTTTTTGGAGCTTGCTTTCTTAACTCCTTCACTAGTAGATTGAGGGGGTTCTTCCTCTTCGATAACCGGGGCAAGTTTATCAGATGGCCCCGCAACATCAACAGAAGTGGAGCACTTCACTAGCGAAGACTCAGGAGTCTTTATCGGAGAATCAGGGACTTCCGTTGGAACTTCATGAGCATGCATAGAGCGAGAAGCGTGTAGAAGCCCATGTTGATGTAAAAATTCATCCCTCAATAGAAATTTTATGCTCCTCTCTTCTGCGGCCACGGCACTCAACCTCTCAAAAACTTGCTTATGAATTGGATTTCTAGAAGGGAGAGGAAGTGCTGAAAGGAACAAAGAATGAAATTAGCAACTGAAAGTTCGGATCTCGAAAAGGTTTCAAAACGGAAAAAATAGAAACACTAATCTTACTTCCTACTCTCCAGATGGCATAAAACTCTGGGGGACAGCGAGAAAAGAAGAACTGATTCAAAAATCCATGAACACTTTCAGTAAGATCGGAAATGAGCTTGCGGTTTCTGGCACTTCTCACAATAATGAGAGAAGGATGATCTTTACTCTTTGCAAATGAGCACAGATAACGAATTTCTTCAAAACTTGGTAGGCGATCAAGAGTTCTTCGGAACAAAACACACAACCCCGTCAAGATGGCGTAGCCATTAGGATGAAGTTGAAACGGAGAGATTGTCAACCGGAGGAGAAGAGTTCGAAGGAAGTCGTTAAAAGGAGGGATCGCCCCACTTAAGCACATTTGGCGGTTGACTGCAACAAAACCATGGGGAGGATTGTCGGTGGTATCACTTGGCCCAGGGAGTAGAACATCACTTTCAACAAAGCCAAATTGAGTGCGCAGCTGGATAAACGCTCTCGAAGTTAGAATAGTCGAGGTTCTCTCCGGAGGATTCTCTATGGGAACAGCTATCGGAAAAGTTTCTTCCTCTTGAGTTACCACTTCTTCTTCTCGGTGGGAAGTCATTCTACATAAACAACTGGGTATTCAAACACGAAGGTGCACGTTTCCTAAAGTGTGTGAAGTGTTGTGTAAAATCAATCAAGCAGTAAACAAATATAACTGGAATGAAAACTAGCAAGCATTTGTTAGTTATGAAATTCAGGGACTATTGTTTTAAGCCTAAATATGCAAGTAAGATGTTGATGCAGATAAATCAGTTCAGATTATTGATACTTTGCATTAATGTTTAACTCTAATTGATTGATTCACAAACATTTCATGCAATATAATTAAGTTGCTTGTCTTGTTTTGACTAATCTGTCATCTGACGTGGGCAGTCAATGGCAGTATTTTCGCCTTGGTTTTCTTTCTTTGTTATTTTCAGCAGGTTAGCAGCTTATAAGTTAATGCGATCTGTGAAATAATACAATGAGATTCAAGCAAATTTAAAGTTGGGGCAGTTCAAAATTTAGGCAACTTAGTTTGGCAGTTCAAGTTAGAAACTCAAAGTGGATCTATGCTCTCAAAAAGTCAGCATGCCCAAAGCTTAAGTGTTAACTCGGCAGCGGTTTAAGAGCCAACTCGGTCACGGTTTAAGGGCTTAACTCGGCCACGACTTAGGGGTTAATTTGGCCGCGGTTCAAGGATAAATCAGTAGAAGGTTAAATCGGCAGATTTCCCCAAGGATTAACTCGGCCACAGTTTTAAGGCTTAGATCGGCAGAAGGTTAGGTCGGTAGATCTCCCTCAAGTGCTAGCACGGCCACGATTTAAGGATTGGGTCAGCCAAAAGCCAAGCCCCCTAAAATCACCAGGTCGTATCTAAATCAATACCTCGCCCCGCTCAACCTGTTAACCCGTTAGCTACTCCCTCAACCAAAAAATTCTCACTTCATTTATCCTATTTCATGCATTCGGATCATCCAAGACATCAATTCGAAACCTCTGCAAAGTCAGCGCCTTGCAATTCTAGCACGAATCAAAATCAGCTAGCCTAAATCAGTAAACCATCTTCATCGTCCCATCGATCAGTCGAAATCGAACCAAGCAACCTAAACTCCATCAGCCATTGGTGTAATAAGATTTGCGATGGAACATCGCGCAAGCAAACGGTTTAAGTAACAGAATTCATGAGCCAACGAATGATCTATAATCGAAGAAGAGGGTTTACTTACGCAATGAATAACAGAGGTTGTCGGTGGATAATTGGAATTAAATCGCCTTTTTGAGCTCGGAAGATTTTTAATGGCAAAATCAGAGAAATAGGTAGTGAGAAGGAAGAAGGAGATGTGATTTATACCTTGCAGTAAAGGGATATGAAGCGGTATGTTACGACCCAACTGTTAGGTCGCGTACGACCTACCAACTTAAAGAACGGCCGAGTTAGAGGATATCGAAGCACACGACCTAACCGGTAGGCGTATACTTCGAGGGGCAATTGTTAACTCTGCCCCGGTGTCGACTTAGCAACTCGAAAGGATGCCGACCTACAGCTTAAAAGGGGGTTGCCGACCTAACAGTTCAACAAGTGTGACGACCTAATACTTTAACAAGGCTACCGACTCAACTGGTTGCCGACCTAACTGCCTTATCAGGGAGACCGACCTAAGGTACGAAGGGATACCGACCTAAGGAGCTTGAGTAGCATGCCGACTTAAGACTCGAAGAGGTGCCGACCTAACAGGCTAAGGAGATGCCGACTTAAGGCCCAAATGGATACCGACTTAGGGCTAAACAGTTGCCGACCTAAAACTTAACAAGATGGCTACAGACCTAAGATAGCTACCGACCTAAGACAGAAGACGACCTAACCATCCAGAGAATTTACCGATCTAACCACTTAGAACAGGGACAAGATCATGAACTACACCTAAGTCGCGACCGACCTATGACCTATGTTAAGTCGTTCACGACCCAAGGCCACTGAATATAAGTCCGATGCCATATTATTGAGAAGAGGTGTGTTGACTCGGAGGCGACCTAGGACTTGTACAAATGAACTCTCGTGAAGCCGTGAAGGGGCCAGGTGAATCAGCCACGACTCACCTTAAACCGGCCACGACTCACCTTAAACCGGCTACGACTTATCTTAAGTCGGCCACGACTTAGGACTTGGCAATAATTCCAAACCAGAACTCTCTATAAATAGGCGACCACCTCCAACATTCAAAGGACTTTTGGCACATTCTCTTCATACACCGTTACCTTGCTGCATTGAGAACTTCATCAACACTTAGAGCTTTCAAGATTAGAGGAATTCGTCAAAGAACTCCACGAAGAAACCACACATCTTCAACATGGATTTAAGGACTTTAATTGACATTGAAGCTTAAGACTTGTTCCAAATCACTTGTAACTTGAAGTATATTGTACTTGAGAAGAATTGTATCAGCTTGTAACGGGATTATTAATAAAAGTACTTAGAGTGGACGTAGGCTACACCCTTAAGCCGAACCACTATAAAATTGTTGTTGTTTACTGCTTTTCTGCTATTACTTGCTTGTAATTCTTTCCCGATCTATCGGGTGGTGCTTTCACAACTACACTTCACACACCGGGGTGTTAGCGTTCACATTTTAGCGTTAACACGTTGATTTATTTTTGAAGTGTGGGAATTAATTTACGGATTTGGAACGTAAATATAAAGTAAATCGGTAAGGATTTATTTAATTGGTTTAAATGAACCATGTTGAAATGAAAGTATTTGGCATAAGGAAAATGATTGAAATTTTTTTTAAATGTAAAGGTTAAAAGTGATTTGAAAATTAGTTTTCAAATGTTGAAGCGTGGAAAAAATATATATCTTGTAAAGATATTTTGGAAAATAAATTATTTGGAATCTGGTGATGTTGAAGACGCCTATTGATAGTTAAATAATCCGACTATAAATATTTACCTTTAAATAGGTATTTGTGGTGATTTTTCTTGAATTTGAATGCCACACTTATTTTTAAAATAAGCGCTCACTATTCGGGTTAGCCGGGAAAGGACCTTGTTGTCGTATAACCCATTCCGAATATGTGATACGTCGTAATGGATTGCATTTGATGACCGGTGCTGAAGACCTGATATTTTTGAAAACGGAAGGATTACCGTTGAGTTACTCTGCATCAACTGATCTCCGATATAGAGGTTTTATCACCCTTAGTGACGGGAAGTCCGGACGTGATTAGAAATTATCCGAAATGCAAGGACTTCTTTGTAAGTGCCTTCGGTTCTGCTCGAGCCCGGAACAGACTTGTATGGATTGTATGTCTGACATTACAAATTGAGATATAAAGCTGATTTCTTTCAAATACATTTCTATTGGTGGCGGAGAATTTATTCTCTTAGCTAAACACCCTTCTCTGAGACGTACGAGCTCAGAGGTTATGTAGTTGAAGGGTATTAGTGATATACTCCCAATTTGGTAGTGTGGCATGCTGAGTGTTGCTGTGAAATGATCATTGTTTGATCATTTGTGATATGATCATTTGTTTGATCATTTACCTTTGTGATCATTTCTTTGATCATTTGTTGACCCAAAGCACAGCTTTTGTATGAAGCGTGGCTTTGTGGACGAGACTTCGTCGGACCTCACACCCCAGAAATGGTCAAAACAGGAAGGATGGAGCAAGGTTATTAGGGGGTAGCGCCCCTTTAGTGTATGTCATTCCTTCTGGATAGAGGTGGTATCATGGTATGGAGCCCAGATATTTAACCTATGTTGTTGCTGCAAATTTTGTGGCTGTTGGAAATCGAGGATCCTCGGATAGATCGGTTACGATTGGGGGATGGCATATTCGTGTCAGTAGTTACCCAATTAGGGGTAACCCGGCCTTGTGTTGGCAGAGATCCAGTTTGGTTCTCGGGACGTCATTCCAGAGGCGTTTCCATGTGACAATGGGAAGTTCCTTAGCCTGACCATTTGTTGGAAATCCAAAGAAACAATACGATCTTTTACGGTTTTAGTTGTAGAACCTGCCATCTAATGTGGTAGCTATAGTAGGCATAATATAATGGTACCTATGCTGGCTAAGATTTATATTCTACTTTCGAAATGATTTTTCCTACACTATGCACTAATAATAATATCAAATGTTTCTTTTAAATGCGTATCAAGCATCTTTGACTATCATAAGGAGAAATCTCCTCCAAGTTTGTGTTTGCATTGTGTGTGTGGTGGGAGGTCTTATGGTAGTCTCATTTTTAAAAGCATTGCGAATCTCTTTTAAAATTATCCTGTATTTTGTTTTAAAGATAAACTGTTTTGAGTTCTCACACCAGTCACATGACTGACTCGGAGTTTATTGTTTTCCTTCCTAAACTCTGGGTGCCCACCAATTTCCACACGGGCAGTCAAGAGTTAAGTTTATCAGGATATTCTGGAATTCAGGAGTTGCTGGAGGCAAGATGGATGGCATGGCTTATTACTAGTTTATATAGTATTTCCTTTCCGCTGTTTTTTTTTTGTTGTTATTGTACACTCTAATGATGAAATTTAATGTAATAAGATGTAATGTAATAACTGATATAGTTCTTTGTTTAAAGATTATTCATTTATCTATTATATGTTGTTCCGCTGCGATTGTGAGATTATGATATTGTTTCTGTTGTTGTTTTCTTTCTGTTCTATTCTATCTTTTTCTCTTTTCTTCTTTCTTTTTCTTCTTTCTAAAACCCTAAGTGTTCGGTTTTCCGGCATTCGATTTCTCGGCAGTTGATACAGTGAACGTATTGATGTCGGTTTTTGGAAGTCGAAGAATCGGGTCCTTACAGATGAGGCTTGAGGCTAAGCATTACCTCTTTAGAACATCTCCCTTAGAATGCCCCTTGTCCACCTGACAATGTTTCGCAAGCATTCATCCATACAAGTCCGTCCTGGGTCTGAACGGAACCGAAGGCACTATTCCTACTACATCCATTTTGGAAATATCCTCGGGATTAGTAGCGACTAGCCCTTGCACTTCACTGCTCCATCTTCGAGTCCAAACTCATTTTCATGAAACGAACAAAGCGGATGGAAGTGGATTTCGAGAAATAAATCTCGATCCCGGTCTCTTAGAAAAGATCAACGCATTTGGCCAATATTGATAGTCGGTGATTTTACTCTCAATTAATATTCACAAACTACCATCAAACAATAAATAATTTTCCAAATTATTTATTAACCTCAAAAATTCTTCACAAGATATATTTCTATTCTCAAAACCCTTTGAAAACAGTTTCAAAACGTCTTTCTTTCCCAAAATAAGATTTCCCAAATATTTTCTATCTCCACTGAAATCACCAAGCACAAAACTAGATTTTTAAAATAATTTAAAACACTTTTCTTTAAAATGTACTTTAAAACATTTAAGTTAAAAACTACTTCAATTTGTTAAAAATACATACCATATGAATATTCGAAAATAATGTTACTTTATAAATATAAAACTAGGTTTTCACTTTGAAAAACAAAATTCTAAGTCACCTTTAAATAATCATTACAATAATAGATTTGAAAAAATATTTACTTTAGAATTTTAAACATTCAGAAATAATAAATTTTCTAGAACATGCGTTTTAAAGCAACATTAAACTTTTATCTTATGTTTAAAAATTTACTCAAAACGTACTTGGCTATCCAGAGAAATATACTTCTCTTCACAACCTTTAAAAATATATCACTATTTGTTTTTAAACAATTTTTCTCATTCCTTTAATAAATTCCCACCCTGAATTTATTCTTCCAAATATTCAATTTCAAACACTTAAATCATTTTCCAAATTGATTTCCAATTTACTTCATTTATTCAAAAATCCTTTAATTTCAGATTTTATTCCTTAATTATGATTTAAAATACTTTTAATTGAAATAAAAATTTAGATTTCTCAATTTACTTCTTATTCCTTTAAATAAATTTAAAACTTTAAGTTTAAAATAATTCTTTATGCATTAAATTAGTATCACAAAATTTTACAATTCATTAATTACTGTTTATTCAAATACTTTTCTTTTCAAACTCGAATTTATTTATTAGTATTTAACATACTTCCATTCCTTTTTCGATTCATTCTTAAATTATTGAATTTTCTAAGATTATTTCGTTTACAAATTTACTTCTTTTATTTTCTTTCCAAAACCCAATTTATGTATTTTTGGTAATTCATTATACCCAAATATATCCAATCAAATCATAATATTCAATATTCCAATATATTCATCATAGAACATCAAGTAGTCACAACAGAGAATATTAAATAATAAATGTTGAGGGGTCTAGTTGGATCCCTCCAACCTGTTTTCCCTGCATCCACAGATGTTAGCACAATAATATGCCAATTCCAGAATATACCATACTATAGCACATCAATCAATTTCAACCATTCAAACAATTATTTAAATTTAAATTTAAATTAACTGAGTGAGATTAATTCACCTTTGAGTTTAATTGCATTCCAATCCAAACCTGCTTGTTTTCTTCATGATTATTGACCTTGAATAAACATTGGATTCATTTTGTTAATATTCGAATAAATCGAATAATTAATTTCCCATTTAATTTAAACTATTGATTTAACTTTAAATGAATAATTAAATTCCAAACTACTTTCCTTTTTATAATCTTTTAGTAACCAAAATAAATATTAAATAATTTTATCAAATAAAGTTATCTCCATACAATATTATTCCAAAAATAAATCAGTAAATTTAAAATGTGTATATTTATTTGTTTGAACTATATACTTATAAAAATAATCTATATAGGTTTAAAAATCTAATTTTATATAAACTGCTCAATATTTAAAATCCCTATATTTCCAACCCTTGTGTGTGTGTGTCTATATATATATATATATATATATATATATATATATATATATATATATATATATATATATATATATATATATTAAACCCTTATATTTTTAACAGAACTGTTCCATACCTTCTGTAATTAAAATTTTATTTCACTCTTTCCTTTCTTTTCTAATTATAAATTATTAACTAACTACTATACCCAATATTTGCCAAACAAATCTACTAACATTTTAAATCTAACATGGCCTATAAAATCTGTGAAAATAAATTTCAAAATTCTATAATCTACTGAAACCTAAATGTTCATTAAATATCAAAAATTACATCTCTCAAAAACCTGCAGATCGATCAAAGGCCACCTTAAACCATCAGCCCAAATTTCCAAGCTACCCGATCACATGCGTGAGGCCGACCTCCATCCTCTGCGCTGGCCGCGAACGCCGCTTTCCCAAACAATCCCACCGAAGAACTCGCGACTACCAAAATCCCATCGACCACGCCAGAATTTACTCGAGCTCGCGTTCCCTAGAGGTTGCGACCACCTCTGCCCTAGTAAAATCACCCTCATATGACCGCCTAGCATCGCGAAAATGAGGCGGTAAATACACTCTACCGCTGCCTTCGACGTCACAAACTCGAGACGTAGATCGATTCGATCCCGCCCCTCTTTTTCCGAACGAAAACGATTTGATTTCGTCTTCTCTCCGTATGAACGAAGTGCCGGCCATTCTTTTTTATTTTAAATTTTTGTTTTATCTCGTTTAAAAAGTTTTAACTGAGGAAAAGGGAGAAGTGGAATTCTCATTCGAACTGGAGAAGAAAAGGAGATAGGCTTCAGATTTTTCTTTCGTGAGATTTTAAAACAAGAATGGAGACACGATGATGATGGTATGTACGAGAGGAGACAGCGATATTTTTTTTTCTGAACGACATGATATTGATAAGAGGGGGAGGAAAGAAAAAGGGGTACGAAGGAGAAAAATGTGAGGCGGGATGTGCGTATTTTCGGTTTAACAGAAAGTGAATATATTCTATTTAAATTCAAATCGTCTAAATAAAAATTTCGATGCGTTTACTTATCGTACAACCAAACGGTCCCTCCAAACACTATGAAAAGTGGAATCCGATAATAATTCAATATTATGGATTCAACAGAACTGTTTTCGTCGAATTCCGAGACTGTGCCTCGGAAGGCTATTTTTAAATTCAATTTAAACGATATAAAATTTCAAAACCTAACAAAATGCTTTGAAATTCCAAATTTAAAAATTCTATCATCTTCGGTATTATTAATATAAATTATACAAGCCTTCAAATTATTATTTTTCCCAGGCTTAAAACTCCAGATTCAATAATCCATCCAATTTCAAAATATTAAATTCAAAAATTTAATTAACAATTAACTAGTGATATTTGAATTCAAGTTAAAAATTTACTTTTTAATATTTCAAATCAATTAAATATTCCAATTTAAATTGCTTAAAAATTCCGGGTCGTCACATTATTTTAAATTTTCAAATCATGGTTTCCTTCCAAAATGCAGACATATATATAAATAAATGGTAAATGTCCAAAAGTCTTATTCATTTTTAAAATGATAAGTTTGTATTTTATTTAATTTAGATTAGATAATATTGCTAAAATCCCAGATCGTCACATTCCTCCCCCCTTAAAAGAATTTCGTCCCCAAAATTTAAAGCAAAAGATAATTCAAAAGCTTTTATATCAATTACCCTACATACATATCATCCATACGTTAGCAACCAACCAAACAATTTATCCTAACAAATGTTACTAGTTATCCGGACACAAATCCGGATAGGCTTTCCTAAAGCTATCCAGAGTTTCCCAGCTACAATCTGTGATGTCCCGAAAATTTAAGCATTATTTATTTAATCATTTCCATTAATAATTATTTTAAAATGTAAAATATTGATTTAATAATCTGATTCAAACAGAATTTATCTTCTGAAAATTAGTTATTATTTAGTTTGATAAATGATATTCTTTTGAAAATTTATAATAATGATAATTATATTTGAGAATTTTATTCTTTTCAAAAGTTAAAAATATTTAAATAATAGAATTATCTTTCTAAGCTTATTTAAAAAATATTTCATTTACAATATATATTTTATTTATATACATTGTAAATAGAAGTTTTGATTTTAATTTAAATTTAAATTCAATAAGAATATTTTCAAACTTATATATACATGTATAAATTGTAAATTGGTAAAATTATTTAAATTAGTAATGAAAACTTTTCAAAAGTTAACTTTAAAATCTACCTTATATTTTCAAAAGAAATATAAGTAAATATTTGTTTATAAAAATATATAATAGTTTAAATTGTATTTTATAATAAAAGTTTATTTTGTTTTATTTTAAAATTTGTTTTTTTAAAATAAGATTTAGTTCAATTATATTAAAGTATAATATTTTGGTTTGAAAACTTTTGAATAAAATTGAATTTAATATTTCTTTTCTTTTCAAAAGTTTCTCTTTTGATAATTAGTTTTTTAAAAAAAAATATTATTTTAAAATATTCCAAATAAACATTAAGTTGTGTAATTTTATAAAAAAAAAAAAGAAGTTTTCATGTAATCAATTAAAGGCTAAAATAGATAGACACTTAAAACATCTTAAATTATATTAGAAAATTGGTTTAGTAAAATTTGAATACATTTATAAATAAAGAAATCTATCTTTTATACTATTGTGTATATTTGTTAAGTTTTTAATACGTAGGGAAGACACTTGTACTTAATCTATAACTATTGTTAACAAGTGGCATGTTAATTCATTTTTGAAAATAATTAATATAGATAAGAAAAAATTTAATAATGCATTTTTTTCAACACTTTATCTTCAAAAGAAAATCTGAAAATCAGATTTAAAGGAAATTTCAAAACAAATCCTACAAACAAAATTCAATAGTTCAATCCAAATCTGAAAAACCAACTCTTGTTCAAAATCTAAAAAACCCAAATACCATCTAAAATCTACAAATTCAAATTCTCAAATCTGAAATCTGTAAAGACACAACCTCAACAAATTCAAGAAAAAGAAGAATGGCCTGCATGCAGTTTTAAAATCTACAACAACAAGTAAATTCAGTTATCAAATGCAAGCAAACACAGATTCTACTTCAACAAGTAATTCAATGGAAGCAAGCAGATGCATCATGCAAAACAGGTTTCTGGATATGTGAAGTACTTCTCTGAGTTGCTTCTCTGTTTCTTCAACTAATAGGTAAGTGAACTCCTATTTTTTTTAAAAGTTTTTCTTGTAAAAATCAGAGCGAAACAAAATTATAGAACTCAAGTTTCAAACAAACTATTATTTAAAAAAAAATCAATCAAACTGCTGTGGATAAAAAGGAAAAAGGAATGCTCTGTCTTATTTTAAAGTAAGTAACCTCACAAATGCAAAAAAAAGCTTGAGTTATCCGTTGCATGTTTATCGATAGAAATAATCAGGTTTGTATGATTTTTTTGTGATAATAATCTGTGTATATACACAAGTACACATATGAATGTTGCCTGATACTTGTTTCTGCTTTTTAAAAAACAACAACTAAGAATCTTTAAATAAAAACCCATTACCTCTTAATTGATTCTCAAATAGGATTTGTTTTGTGAACGAAATGTATTTGTTTAGTATAGATTTAGGATTATAAATTATATTTTAGTTTAATTAAAGTCTGTTGCCTCTGAAAAACCACAAAATCAGTCTTCATTGCAAATAAAACAAATATCAAACCTCTTAAATCATAAAAACAGTTTTGTGACCTGAATGCATGATTGAAATTGTGAATTTCAAAACAAATATCACATTTTATAATTAACTATTGTGTGTGCTTGTCTGTATTGAATAAAATTGGAATGCTGGGTTTATCTGGTGGTTCAGTGGTATTGGGTTGATGTGGTTCTTCCTGGAGTTGGAAGATTTATTGGAGAGTGGAGGAAAATTTGGAAGTAGATGGCCAGAGTACGATGGTGATGGAAATTGCTATTTTCAGGTTCCAAGCCCTAGTTGGAAGTGGTCGTAGTTTGGGTAGCTGTTTGTTTACTGTGATGCATCCAGTGGGGTAGGGTTTTGGGAAGTTGTAGAGGGAAGGTAAATGGAGCTATGGCCGAGGTTGCATCGATCATGATGGTCGGAGTTAGGTTTTCCAGCCGTTGACAGGTTTGGAATGATGAAGTAATAAGGTTTCCAGGTTGCATTATTATCTCGAATTTGATTTCGAGCTAATGGGGTGTCTCTGATGGTCGCAATCATGTTGGGGGTTGATCTGTGACTTGGCGGAGGGGAATTTGATGGCTGGAGGTCGCCGAAGTGCCGGTGCATTTGCACCGTGCACATTTGGTTCTGGTGAACTACTTGTTGAGTTGGTGCAGGAAGATGACTCGAGTATTACTCAGGAGGAACAAGCTGTGGACTCGAAGCTTTTAGGTGGTTAACTCGAAGTAAAATTTTGAGGGCTCGTGTTAGTGATTGGTTTCAGGTTGTAAAACCTGAAATCTGTAGTTTTTTTTATTTGAATGTAATTTTGAATTTAAGGCAGGGATTTCAATAGGGGTTTTCAAATGAAAAGTTTTAAAATCTGGTTTTAGATGAACTTTTGAATTCAAAGTTTTTAAAATAAAAATATTTAAATTTAAGCAAGATTTAAATTAAGTTTGATATCAAGTTAAATCATGGTCTCAAAATTTTTATGAATCCAGATTTGAATTTAAACAGTTTTGTAACTTTTTAAAAGCTGAACAAATTCAAATGTTATAAAGTAAATTTAAAAATAAGTTTGTTTCCAAATGAATGGGTTTCAACTTGATAAAATTATTTACTTTAAACATTGGAATTAAAGATATGAAGTGCTTAACTTTAATTTGAAAAGAAAAATAATCAATTTATTTTAAAGAGTTGATTTCTTTAATAATTTTAAGTAATTTGGTTTTAAACTTTTAAGTAATGAATGTTCTTAACATTTACTTTTATTTTAAGAATAAATTTATTTAAAATTTGGATAATGTTTAAATAATTAAATATTTTGAAATCTTAAATTTTAAAATGACATTTGAATTTAAATTAGAAATGTATTGTTTTAAATACATTTGAAGGTTAATGGAGTCATTAATAAGTAAATAAATTATTTTGGAAAATAATTAAGATAATTATAAATTACTTATTTATATGATATTAAATAATGATTTAGATTAATTTTTAATTAGAGATGGTTATAATAATTAATCTAAGATAATTTTTCTTAAGTAAGTAATAAGGAAATTCTGTTAATTAAAAATGATAATTATCTAAGGATAATTTATTAATTAATTAATGTGATAAATTTTGATAATTAATTAGATTAATTAATTTAAGGTAATTAATTTTAAATTGTTAAGTATAATTACTTGATAAAAATAATTAACGGATTAATTACTTAGTGTAATTAATTTTGATAATGTGATTTGTTAAGTTAATTAATTTAGTTTAATTAATTTAAGTAAATCATTTGATGGTTTAATAAATGTAATTACTTAATGTAATAAATGGAGCAGGATTACTTAGAGAAGTAATAAGTGATAATGAAGGGAATGTAATTAGTGGGAAATGATTTTTGATAAAGTAATTTGGTAATTACTTTTGTAATTAATCAAAGGATTAATTAATGGAGATAATAAATTATGAAGATAATTAATTTGTTAATGAGTAATTAAGGGCAGTTAATTACTGGATTAATATTAATCAAAGGTGATTAATAATTGTATTTTAATTTTAGACTAATTACTAAATGTAATTAATTTTAGATTAAGTAATTAATTTAAATATAAATTAGAGATCATTAATTAATATAATTAATGATGTAATTAAGGATTATTTAATTAAGTAATAACTAATTAATAAGTGACTAATTAATTGTAATTAATTAAGGTTAAATGTAATTAATTATAGTTAATTAATAAATGAAGAAATTACTTATGATTAGGGTTAATTAATTTTGGAAATTTAATTAAAGACTAATTACTTATTTTGATTAGAGGATGATTAATCAAAGGTGTTTAATCAAGTTGAATACTTAGTGAATGATTAACTAACTAGGTTAACTAATTAATGGATATTAAGCAGGATTTAGAGAGGTGATAACTAATTTAATTTAATTTAACTTAATTAGAGATAGTGGTAATTAATTTAATTCATTTTAAATTAATTATACACGATGGTTAATAAATCTTTGCTTATGGATGATATTAATTTGGATGATTGTAATGAGATGAGTAATTTTGTATGATATGGATGCTTAGATAAAATATGATAATATGGATTATCTGGTAGTGATGATTATCTGTTATGATTATGATACGAGTTATCTGATTATGATGAGAATGTGATTATCTATTGTGATATGTGAAATATCTATCTGTGTGTAAATAAATAACAATGAATTGAATTAATTATTCAAATTAAATTCACTTGGATAGTAAGATGGCGTTTGGATTTCGATGAGACCGGGATCGGATTTCCAAATTTGGAGTTCCGAAAACCACATCGATCCAAATTAAACGTTAGGTCGTGAATCCCAAGCGAAGAATGAAGACTCGAGGTGTAAGGACTATTCCTCAGTATAACTCTGAGGGTGATTTTGTGATGAGTTTGACGGAATAGTAATTTCAGGTTCGAGATGGTGATTTAGAGTGCAAGGGTTATCGTCGTTAACTCTAAGGGTGATTCCAAAATGAGTGTAACGAGATAATGCCTTCGGTTTCGTTCGAACCCGGAATGAACTTGTATGGATTGAATGCTTTCAGAACATCGTCAGGTGGACGATGAGCATTCTATGATTTGATATGTCCTATAATGGTAATCGTAGCCTCAAGCCTCAACAACCGGGAATGGCTAAAACATGGGAGGTGCAGCAAGGCTTCGTGGGTAGCCCCCACTAGAGAGCGAGATTTACCCCTATCTAGATGTCCCTTTTTATTTCGGCTGTGTGGGGGCGATTGCTAGCTAGAATCGCCGGGGTGGTCTTGTTCGGAACTGTTCAGTAAGGAATGGTTCCGGCCTTGTGTTGCAGGTGAGCGGGCGTACTCCTCGGTACGATGATCTAGGCCACGTACTGTGACGGGCGGTACCCCAGTAGCCCTGCCATTGATGGAATCCAAAATCCAATAAGTGCGTGTACGGTTTTGATTGTGCCCAACTATGTTGGAACATGAGATGTAAGCATTCCAGTTATTTCTGTATTTTATTTTGAAAACCCTAAACACTATTATAATATCACTGGATTTCCTATCAAATGTTTTGGTTAGCATAAGGTAAAAACTTTTCCATGTTTATGTGTGGGAAGTCTTACGTGATACTTTTTGTTTGCAAAGGATTTTCAAAGTTAAGCAACTTTTAAACCCGTTTACTCACACCAGACCCCTGTCTGACCCTAGTGTTTATTTTTTGTTTTATTAAACTCTTGGGTACTCATATTACGTATGAGTGGTCAAGTGCTCAGGTTTTCTTTGACGAGTTTCTGGAGGAGATATGGAGCAGGAGGCTTCGACGAGTAGATATATATTGTGGTCCCACTGTGTTTGAGTTGTATCTATTTTCACTGATGTAATTTAATTGTAATTTCTAGATAGATGTTTATAACTGTCTAGTTTGTGTTGTATTAGCTATATAACTCTGATGTATATGAAACTATGTAAAGTTTTATGTGATATAATATAATTTATTCGTTCCGATGTGAGATTCTAATGTTGTCTGTTTCTTTCTTTTCTCTTTTCTATCCCTTTCTTTCTTCTTAGTGATGCGTCTTTCTATGGAATGAAAGGCGGGTCGTCACATTGTGGTATCAGAGCAATAGTTTGAGCGAATACCTATGCTCTGGAGTGTGTCTATCTTGAGAGAGCGTATTTGTGATTTTGAATATATATATATATATATATATATATATATGTTTCTACCTATTTGATTAGGTTACCTGTTCAGGTTTTCCAATATAAGTTCTAGAGGTAGGTAGGGTAGTGGTGTGTGTAACACAACTACCAGTGGTTGGAGTTCGAGTGTTTGAGGTTGGAAGTGAGTCTGCTAGAGCAGTTTTAGGCATCTTGGGTAGTTTGGTAGTTTGGTATGAAGCGATTCACCGATCTATGAAGAAAATCTTTTCAAGATTCGGAGTTCGTCTTTGGATTGTAAGCTTGGTTGCACCCGTGTGAGTGGATTTTCTTGATTTTGGGTCAGTTGGGAGTGCTGAAGCTAGCATTGGTATCTTGGCAACTTCAGGAAGGAGTTCTGTCTGAATTTGAGTTTGAGACTCAGTTTGGTAGAGTATTTTGTGCTTGGTTTGAGAGCGAGTCTCCTGAGAGATATCTGTCTATCTGGAAGGCTCTATTGTGGAAGTGGCTCGTGTAGCCTTGTGATTCGGTGAGCTTTTGGATATGGACGTTTTTGGCAGCATTAACAGCAGTGAGTGGCCTGTTTCTGCGATGGTTCAAAAATCTCTGTGATTCTTCTGTCAGTAGGCCGGGCAGATGGTGAAGGTTGTTCATTTCTTCTGGAAGCTCAACTGGGTGTTATGTTTGTGGTTGGAGGTGGACCACTAGATTCTTCTTTGATTAGAAAGCTTTAGCTCTTCTGATTGTTGAACAGAGAATGATTTCTTGGAATCTAAACTGAGTGGGATCGCAAAAGTGACTTGCGATGGTTTGGAAGTTTTCTGAGTAATCTTTGTTTGGATTGAAGCATCTCTAGAGGATGTTTAAGTTATCAAAGTGGTTTGATATTCTCTGGATATCTTCTAAGGAGTTAAGGTTTGCATCTGCACCGAGAGATTGAGTTCTGTTTCGACTTGGTTCTTGGAGCTTTACCAGAGGTTCGGCATAGTAGGGGGGCTCTTTGAGAGAGAGATTTGTTTAGCTGGCAAGATTGACCAAATCTAGTTGTCTTCCATATAAAGCTTCATAGGGAGCCATCTTAATACTCGCTTGGTAACTGTTATTATAATGGAATTCTACAAAATGAATATGGTCTTTCCAAGATCCACCAAAATCCAAAATACAAGCTCGCAACATATCGTCCAAAATATGATTCAGCCTCTCCGTCTGTCCGTTTGTCTGAGGATGATATGTTGTACTCAACCTCAAACTCGTTCCCATAGCTGATTATAACGCCTCCCAGAATTTGCTAGTGAAGATAGGACCACGATCACTTACTATACTAATAGGAACACCATGCAATACAGCTATCTCTCTCAAGAAAATCTCTGCTAGAGAAGCTGCAGTACAGGTTGTCTTGACCGGTATAAAATGGGCGCTCTTAGTTAGACGATCCACGATTACCCATATTCCTTCATTTTCCTTCTTCGTTATTGGCAAACCGTCGATGAAATCCATAAAGATCATTTCCAATTTCCATTTTGGAACTTCCAAAGGCTGTAACAAACCTGTCGATTTCTGTTGATCTCCTTTCACATGCTGGCAGATCGCACAACTATTGATAAAAGCAGCTATATCCCTCTTCATGTTCGGCCACCAGAAAAACCTTCTCTTATCCTTATACGTCTTAGATATTCCTGGGTGGATATTTAATCTCGAGCGATGACACTCAGATAAGATTTCTTGCCTTAATCAATTTATATTAAGTACACACAAACGACCATTAATCCTCAAAGTACCTTGATCGTCCACCTTGAAATCCGAATATCGACCATCCTTAGTTCCAAGAATCAGTTCTTCTAAAGATATATCCTCCCTTTGCTTACTTATGATTCTTTCCCAGAGAGACGGAACAACTTCCAAAAGAGACAGAACTGCGTTCCTGCTAAGAGCATCTGCCATTGTTTTCCTTTCCCAGGGTATATAGAATATCCAAATCATATGATGCCAAAAACTCAACCCATCGCTGCCACCTCAGATTAAGATCCTTTTGAGAGAAAAGGTACTTCAACGGTTTGTGATTCGTGAATAACTCTAACTTCTCTCCCAAAAGATAGTGTCTCCAGATCTTCAAAGCTAAAACAATGGCTAGCAACTCAAGATCGTGCGTAGCATAGTTCCTTTCATGAGGCTTCAGTTGCCGACTCGCATACACAATTACCAATCAATTCTGCATCAGAACTTCTCCCGGTCCAATTATACAAGCATCTGTATAAACCTCAAATTTGCTCTTTCCATCCGGAATAGCTAGCACAGGTGCACTGGTTAGCCTCGTCTTCAACTCCTGGAAAGCCACTTCACACTGTGGTGTCCATTTTAATTTAGCTCCTTTCCTTGTCAACTTGGTCAGATGTGAAGAATCTTAGAATAGTCCTTGATGAACTTTCTGTAGTAGCCAGCCAATTCCAAAAAACTACGAACTTCAGTCGGTGTCTTTGGCTGCTTCCACTCCAGAATGGTCTCAACATTCGCTGGATCTACAGAGATACCTTCTCCAGAGACAATGTGCCCCAAAATTTAGTCTTTCGATTTCCAAAAATGGAACTTAGAGAATTTCGCCTTTAAAACATGCCTTCTTAGAGTCTCTAACACAATTTTCAAATGCTGCTTGTGCTCTTCTTCAGACTTAGAGTAGACCAGGATATCATCGATGAACATCAGAACGAACTTATTCAATACATCTCAAAAGACTCGGTTCATTAGATCAACAAAGTAAGCAGGAGCGTTGGTTAACCAGGAAGGCATAACCGACCACTCAAAGAAACAATTTGGTCCACTAAATGCAGTTAAGGGGATACTATCCTCACCTACCCTTAACTGATGGAAAACTAATGCTAAATCCAGTTGAATAAAGACAGAAGCTCCATGTAGCTGGCCAAACAGATCATCAATACGAGGAAAAGGATATTTATTTCGGATGGTCACTTTGTTCAACTCTCGATAGTCAACACAGAACCTTAGCAAGCCATCCGACTTGGTGACAAACACCACAGCAGAACCCCAACAAGAAAAACTGGGCCTAATCAATCCCTTCTCCAAAAGATCCTGAGTTTGCTTCACTAGCTCCTCCCTCTCCTTAGGAGCCATCCTCCTACTAGGCTGAATCACTGGTACTGCTCCTGGAACCAAATCAATGCCAAACTCTATCTCTCGATGCGAAGGTAAACACTTGACTTCCTTGAATACATCTGGGAAATCTTGGACCACATCGATATCTTTAACCTTCTCTTGAGAAGTCTCAACTCCATGTAAAAGACTACTAAAGTGAATTCCAAAATTATCACACATCACTCTAGCAATTCTACCCAGATCGGTTTCCAACGAAACTATTCTCTCATCATAATTCAGGTCAGCCATATACTTACCAAGCCAATCCATCCCCAATATAAGTCAAACCCCTTAAAATCCAACACGTAAGGGTCAGAAGAAAAACTATGGGATTGATAGGAAATCCTCAAATCCTTATAGATCATATCTAATTTGGTTACCCCTCCTATAGGATTAGATATAAAGATGTGACATTCTACAGTACTAGGTGCAAGAAAGAACTTCTCTACAAATTCCAGAGAAACAAAACACAAAGAAGCACCAGAGTCAAATAATACTTTAATATACTTACCATCTAAAAGTAATGTGCCTTCCAATACTCCTTTGCCTTTAGACGAAGTTGATGGTGCACCCTCCAAAGAAAATACATTATTCTGCCGAGCTTTATGAAGTAGCGGGTAATCCTTGATCATATGACCTGGTTGGTGGCAATTGAAGCATAGAGATTTCTAAACCAAAGCCAAACCCGGTCCACTTTGATGCGACTGTTGCTGCTGTCGCTGAGATCCTTTCCTGGGACACTTATTCGCCAAGTGACCTTCTTGTTGACATATATAACATTTGCGAGGTCGTTATTACTTCCAGGATTCTTCTTGTTTTGCTTCCTCCAATTGGGATTGAACTTCCTCTTATTTGGATTAGCAAAATTCCCTCCTGGTGCTGCTACTAGTGCCACTGATCTCTTGTTCATTAAATCCTCATATCTCAGAGCCATTTCAATTAACTCAATAAAAGATCCTTTCAAGCCGTCATCTTCTCTTGAAATTATGGCCTTAATCCTTGCATAAACATTTTGTTCTTTTTGAGGGGAGTGTCAATGAGCCCTGGTCCATAGCAAGAAAGTTCATTGAATTTGGTCTCATACTCTACTATAGTCATGCTCCCTTGCTTCAAATTCAGAAAATGCAGGTACAGATGAGTTTTCCCTGATGTTGGCATGAATTTCTCCTCAAATAACTCTTTAAATCTTTCCCAAGAAATGTCGTTCTCAGAGATATTTGCTACCGCTGCATCCCACCAGGCTGCAGTGCCTTCTAGCAATTGCCATGAAGCCATTTCCCTTTTCCGCTCTTTAGACAATTTCATACTCTTAACGACGCTCACATGAGCGTCGCCAAGCATGAACCTCAATTATAGTCTCTGACCCTTTAAATGGTTTACCTCCAAGGTTGGTGAAGTCTTTGCATAAAGCGGCAAAACTAACCTGAGGCGGTGCTAGATCCACAGCCTCACTAGCAGTCTGACTTCTTCCATTATCAGTCGAGGTACTGCCCCTACCTCTTCCTCTCCTTCCAAAACATATGTTGGCAACCTGGAAGGTAACTCAGCAAATTTAGATAGGTATATAGTTATATAAAAATACAAATACAAACTCTCAAGATGGATACTACTCCAGAGCTTAGGTATTATCTCAACTTATGCTCTGATACAAAAAGTGATGACCCACCTTTCATCCCATAGAAACACGTATCACCAATATGAAAAGAAAGAGGTAGAAATAGAAAAGACTGAAAGAAAGAATAACAACAACATCAGAATCTCACAGTGGAAACGGAACAAAATATAATACATCACATAACTATTATATAGTTTTACATATATCAGAGTTACACAACATCATTCAAACAAGACAGTCATATATATATATTTGCCATTTAACCCCGTTGTTGTGCCCAACAACTGCTCACATAGCCGAAATAAAAGGGACATCTAGACAGGGGTATATCTCGTCCTACTTGGATGCTACCCACTTAACCTTGCTGCACCTCCCCTGTTTTAGCCATTCCCGATTGATGAGGCTTGAGGCTATGATACCTTTAGAGAACATATCTCTTAGAATGTTCATCGTCCACCTGACAATGTTCTGAAAGCATTCAATCCATACAAGTTCGTTCCGGGTTCGAACAGGCATTATCTCGTTACACTCATTTTGGAATCACCCTCCGAGTTAATGACGGTAACCCTTGCACTCTAAAACTCCATCTCGATCTTCACTTGAGATGTCACGACCTAACGTTTAATTTGGATTGATGTGGTTTTCGGATAATCATAACTGACACCCGATCCCGGTCTCATCGAAATCCAAACGTGTTTTAAAGGCCAAGTTATCTAATAGTTTGAACAATTTAATTCAACACTTTGAATTCACAAATCATTTATCACAGATAATTCATACAAAATCATCACAGATATATTTAAATAATATCATAGAGTATCATAGTATGTCACCCAATAGATATCACAAATCAAGATATTCTACTCATAATCATCCAAATATGAATTATTAATCCATGTTATAATTAATTTAATTAAATTAAATACTTAAGAATTAATCATTTAATTCTGCTTAACTGATTAATTACAAACCCTTTAATTAATTAGTCACTCCTTAATTACCTTTTAAATCAATTAATTAAACCTTAATTTCTGAATAAATTACTCCTTATTTATTAATTAATAACCTTAATTATTAATTTATAAAACTTAATTACAATCTACTTAATTCTTAATTTATTAATTA
Organism: Allium cepa; assembly: GCA_030765085.1. NCBI lineage: Eukaryota > Viridiplantae > Streptophyta > Magnoliopsida > Asparagales > Amaryllidaceae > Allium > Allium cepa. The sequence goes on from CM060942.1 coordinate 457,338,426, forward strand.
ATTAATCATTAATTACCAATTAATCAATCTCTAATTACTTAATTTATTACGACCATAAATTAATTAAACATTCGTAATTAACTTACAAATAAATTAATTGAATAAAAATCATTTATCTTATTTACCTTCTTACTTAACGATTTACACTCTTCCTTAATAATTTTGAAATCGATTTATTGCTAACTTAAAAAGCTTTAATATTAATCAAATTTAAACGGTTATCTTAAGTTAACTACTTAATTAGAATATTAGTTAAGATTTAAAACATTTGTAGGTATTCACTTAATTAATTAAAGCTTACAATTCTTAACTTAAAATTGTCAAACCTTAATTACTTCATCAATACTTAAAATTGTTTGAGATGATTAACTTCAAATTTAATTAGACTTGAAGTGTTGAAAACCAAACCCGAGAAAATCTCAGGTTTACTTGAGTTAAAACTCGAGTTTCTTCTCCTTTTCCCCGACTCCTTCTTTCTTCTTCACATACATTTATTTTTTTATTTTTTTGAAGTTTAAGTTTAAACTTCAATAACAGGAAACACTCTCACGCACTCAGGTTCCAACCCGAAGCAATCCCCTCATCTACTCGAGTTACTACTTGAGCCATTCACCACCCAACTTCCTGACACCATATCGAGATCATGCACGTGCATGGCGCCTCGCCGATGCTTCGGCGAACCATGCAACCTCCGGCGAATCACACCCCACACTCGAAAGCAAAGATCAATTCGACGCTATCAAACCCACAGCGAAATTGAGCTTTCAGTTCAAAAACTTGAACTTCCATTTTCGTCAAAACCGCCTCATCCAAGCAAATTCCGACCATCAGAAAAGCTACAACTCCGGCCTCACCTCGTCAATCCCTTATACTACACTTCCCCTGAATTTTTTGCAGCTTGATCAACCAGAGGTGGCGAAATATCCTCCTCTCTGACCACGTCCAAACTCGAGCGTTAAACCCTAATTTTGCCTCGTTCCATCAACCTTTGCGATGGAAAATTATTTAACAATTTTCCTGATATCATCGATTGCGAAGCTAGCTTCGATCGAAATTTCAACATCCAACATTTCTTCGATCACCAGAAATTGGTTAAAACCCATTTCCAGTTCAACTATGAACTGGCTCTGCATACTCAACTAAAAATCACCAGTTAAGTTTTAAAAATCCTATTTTTGAATGTTGATTCAAGTTATGTAACTGAATCAATATTTTAAATGTTCAATTTATCATATGTTCATCTTTTTCACTGTAAAACTAAATTTATAGAGTCAATACCTCAATATCTAGCTTAAAGCAAATTTTAGACCATAATCTATGTCTAATTACACTTATTCGGTTTAAGACTATGGCCTATCAGAGATCAGGGAAGTAAAGTTTAAATTTTTAACTTGGTTTGAACTCTGTACTTGAAAAAAACAGAGATGACAAAACATTCATGCACAGAACAAATATAAATAAACATACATAGAGAGGCGCGCACACAGACACATATATATATAATCATGTAGCAATACATCATCTAAAAGTCGCATACGCTAGCATCTATTACACTAATCTTTTTAAGTTAAGTGTTTACTCACCTGTAAAAAAAGAAGTTTGAACATAGAACAAATTCAAGAAGCTGCAAACTTGATTTTTCTTTTCAATCTTCCTGCTTGATTAGTTGAATTGTTGTTTAAGTTTGTAAAATGGTGATGCTACCTTTTTCTTTTTCTTGTTTTGCTTAGTTTATTTTTTTGTGAACGAACTAACTAGAAGGATGTACATATATAGTGAAAGTATACAGGATATGTATTTGCTGGTACAAAAATTTTCTTTGTTTTCTAATACTTTGGCCAGAGATTTTTTTCTTTTTTTTGACCTGGGAAGATTTTTATGGAAAATGAAATGATTTATACCCATTTTGAAATGACCTTATTTTATGCTTGAGATGATAGTATTTAATGCAAATGTCTCCTTACAAGTTTACATACTTATCCTATTTTTTTATGTACATATATATTTTGTTTTTTCCTTGCATACACATATGAATTTCCATAGTATATTACTAGAATTATCTTATATTCTTAATATAAAATGTTATAGTTATCGTTATATTTTTAACTACTATCAAACATTTAATTTATATTCATATATTTTATTTTATACTTATATTTAGTATTGATAAGATTGATTCTAATTTAAGCATTTTTATCTAGATTACATCCATATATATATATATATATATATATATATCAAATGTTAATAAGGTAGAGCTTTTAATTTAATGTGAATAAGATAGATTATATTTTAAATATTTTTAAAAGATTTCATTTTAAATTTTCAAATCATAGTTTCCTTCCAAAATACACACACATATATAAATAAATGGTAAATGTCCAAAAGTCTTATTCATTTTTAAAATGATAAGTTTGTATTTTATTTAATTCAGATTAGATAATATGGCCAAAATCCCGGATCATCACACTACTTTGCCATCATTTGTTATTATTTATAAGAGTTATATAAAACCTATTATTTTTATACTTAAAATATATCAAATATTCTCAAATCAAGGTGGCAAAATTCTGGTTTGTCACACTATTCCCCTTAAAATAATTTCATACTCGAAATTATACCACAACCTATTTCGTAGAAATACTTAAACTATTCATCAATACATATGATGTGCACAGATCCTTTCTATGTAAAATCTTATTTGATCATTCACTCGAATACAAAATTCCACTTTCGAACTAGTATCGCTCACCCGACTTCCTAGTCAAGACTTTGATCAGGCCTCTTAATTAGAAACTTGTATTCTCCTTACATAGCCACAAACTATGATAGACGACTTTTGGTTCCACCTAAGGACCCTCACTAATTCTCGCCTTCAAAAATTGAGGGATAAATCCTTATTTGGAATGGTGTAAAACGCCTCCATTTATATACTTGAATCTAGGATCGAGAACTATGTGAAAAGGAGAAATGATCTTCATACAACCTACATACCGATTTAAGAATTCTTACTATCTAACTACTTTCTACCCTCCCACCATGCTTTATAAAAATGAATTTTTAAATTTATTGACTTATATAATACTCTTCTACATCCTAAGAGTATATACAAACATCTGATTTTTGATTCTATTTACTTTTATCTACTATATATATGCCAAAAATAATTTGGGTCTTGAAAATTAAGTCGAGTAAATCAATCTCTTTACCCTGATTGATATGGTAAATAGCTAAAAAGAGAAGGATGGTGATATCCAAACTCCGTCCGAGATTCAACTTTTTCTTAGACCCTACTAAGGTAAAAATGTGTGTTAGCCGGCTTAATAACATCAAATAATTCTTCACATCCTATATGTTAAAATCAAAAGACACAGTTTAAATACATAGAGTATATGAAGTTTCCTTATTAAATTTAACCTAATTAAAAGTTCATTTATTAATCCACCTTTAAAATATCCTTTTATTTTGAAAACTCTTCCTTTTTAAGGGATCCAAGAATACAATACCCAAGTTTCATTTCAAAAACCTTTGAAGACATACATATAGCCTGAGTAATCCCAAAACAATGTCAAGGAACTGGGTGCTACCAAATAGCACCATGTACCCCTTTACTAAGAAGGGAATACTCAAGAGAAGTGTTTTCTATTCGAACACATCTCTTACCCATTTCCAGTCATTTTCTAGACATTCGAACGAGCTAAAAAAAAAATATTTCTTCTTTTCAAAATTTCTTTATGAAAAATATTACTTATAGACAAACAGTTTTTTATGGAAAAAATCATCTACTTGCTTGGGACTCATTTGGATTTGAACTCGTCCTAATTGTACGATGACAAAGAGTATAATTTACTAAGTGCATCATCATATCCGCCTAAGCAAAAATTCGACTATCACTTAGAAGATTATTCTGATCACCACAAAATAGATCAATACTTATTTTTGAACTTTCCAAAGAGAACCTTACTCTCAAATTTAATTTAAAATGTCTATATCTAAAAATATCCTTAAGAAACATTACTGCTATTTTCTAAATTATTTGGACTTTATCAAAGCCAACGAAATTTAACATTCACAAAACCTTTTCATTTTTAAAACACATTTAATAGTTTTGATTTTTAAAATCATCTCTCTTAATTCATCTTACAAAACTACCTTAAGATTTTCCTTCAACAAACACTTTTATTAAAATTAGATTTTAATCCAACATTTCATCGAATGCCTTATAATCAAGCTGTGAAACTTAATTCATAAGGTGTTCGATTCATGCTTTTACAAATTCTATCTAACCAACCTATGATGGAATAAGGAAATCTACTATTAAATCTGACAATAGTAAATGCTCAAAACTGTACGAGCATGATTAGTTAAACCATGAATGCTAATAATTTAAATATTATTAACTCCTAACCCACTCTCATCATAGATAACTACATAGATTTTGAAAATCGTCCCTTTTTATATTATGTCAATTTAACTTGTTCAAGTGTTTAGGAAATCCTTATAGATAACATTGATCAAGAGCATCGACCATAATTCTTAGGCCACTCAACAGGTCAAACAATAAAATATAAAACATTTATTCACTAATAAAAACGCACTCATATATATATTCCATAAGACTCATTCTATGGTACTACTGACCCCATCTGTTACTACCAAAATTCCTTTCGACTAAGTCGATACCAGTTTGAGTAGAAGGTAAAGATGAACAAGAGGAAAAGGCTCCTGCTAGATCTTTTGAAAGAGTCAAAGGAATGCTACAGCCAAAGTTCAAAAGCTTCAGAACCTTTTGAAGGGGTAAATAGGATGCTAAAATTAAGGTCCAGAAGATTCTTTACCTTCCAAAGGGGTCGAAGGAGTTGAAAGCGCCCTTTCGCCTTCAGTGGCCACCTTTCGAAGTAGGTGACTCCATACGCATGAAGACCTTTCGAATGAGTTAAAACAACACCTTTCGAAGACAACGAAAGACAAATCTTCAAATACATGTCAAAACATCCAAAACCAATAGTTTCGCCTTCACTCAAACCACTCGAAAGCTTGTATTGGCCCGAACAACCTTTTTGAAAGAAAAACCAAGCCTTTCAAACCAGTCGAATCCATTATTTCTAGGAAGGTTTCGCAAGTCACAGGTGGGAGTTCAGTAGCAACCAATGGCATCGTAACCATCAGCTTCTCAACATCTTTGAAACCACTGAATAAAGCTTATCAATAAAGTTGGACGCTGTTACAAAGAAACATAGAGGAGAAAAGCGCAGCCGTTCCTTCCAACAAAGGCACATACATATTAGAGTTAATGCGGCAACGACCTATCGACCAAGATGAAAGCATTGCGGTCGAAAGATGCTAATCCGCATCTATAAAAAAGACCCAAGGGGTATGTTTTGAAGATCCGAACCGAGTCATTCTAAACTTGTATTATCTTAATTCTAAAAGTATAAAACCCTAATTTGTAAATCGAATCAGGCAAATTGATTAATGAAATCTTATTTGTGTTGAGAAAGAGAAGTTTACGGCATTTATAATTACATAACTGTTTCTCAAGCTTTTATTTAGTTTAATTTTGTGTTACAAGTGTCAACTGCATCAAAAGGTTTTTTCCGACGAGGTTGAAACCCCCATATTCTCAAGTAACACCTATAGAATCCATGACTCCTTTCCCAAGACTTCTACTTTTGACAGGGTTGAAACCGTAAGCTGATTCACTTTGGCTTTAGATTCCCTAACCAAGACACTAAAAGATACTACTTTTGATAAGGTCGAAACCCCAATTCCAGTTTCTTGATCAAAGTCTTGACCACCAATCAACCTAGCTTCGACAAGTTCAAAATCCTTAATCAGGGATATCCTTTTATGCTTCGCAACTGCTTCAAATGGTAGGTTTTTGAACAGACATCCATATCATCTCAACAAGCTCGAAAGGCTGTCAAGTAAAGAAACAAGGCGTTTCGACTGGTACGAAAGGTTGATCTGAACAAGTTTACAACTACAATCTACTCGAAAGGGTAACCAAGGGGGAACAGGCATCTTATTCTCCTCAACATAACCAAAGAAATCCAAACAGGAATTAACCTTCTTCCTTAACTCAACGTTGGGGTGTTGACAAGATTTCTTGTTAACATTTTGGCACTAAAAGGAGGGCTGGAGCCTCTGACTTGGTTGAACACCTAACACCACTTGCCCCTAACCCAAATCAACTTCAAGCTTATCTACTTTGGTCTAATATCATCATGGAAAGCAGAATCAAAAGGTCCAAGCAAGGATTTTCTGAACCGCATTTGACTGGAATCTCCCTAGGAGCTATCAAGGATTCCAAACTACATGAAGGGCAAATTCTAAGATTGAAAGCTCTATGGATTTTGAAGGCGAAAAGAGCGGAATCATATGATCCAAAAAAGTGGAGCATAATTCCTTTTCATATTGGCCCTAACCCTATTTTCAATTTAGAAAAAAGGAAAAGTGGAAGTGACAATGTACTCAACCAAATGAGGAGAACTATTCAACATTATTCCAAAAGAACAAACTTTGAAAAGGAGATATTGGCAAACACAATGCCTTCGCACATAAGTGGCAAAAAACTACGATAGGAACACTTACAACACAAGAACTCCAACGGGAGTCGAAAAGAAAATTATTTGAAGAATGTGAAAGTACAAGGCCAAGAAACAAGAAATCAAAAAGCTGTCCTCAAGGAAAAAAAAAATCATGTCTAGACATCCTAAAGAATACAACTTAACGATGACCATAGAGAATGTCAACTTGATAACCAAGGATAAGCTCAATTACTGGCCATGGTAGAAAAAGAAGCAAAAAATATGAAAGGAATCTAGGAGAATCCTACTGTCACTATTGCATGATGAATGGACGCGAGACCAATCATTTTAGAGCCATAGAAGGAATGATAATCAATTTCTTCCATCAAGGAAAGATTAATGAATTTGTAAAGAGAGAATGAGAAAAATCAATAAAGGTTCACTTTTCTAAGAAATATCTACATGGTTGGGAGTGAAATACTCCTTGCATTTGGATACTACCTAAGATGGTAAAAAGCCTCTGTCCGTGCCAAGTTAGCCAAGGTAGAGCACCTCCTCGAGGAAGGGTAGAGTTAACCTTTAACCGCGCCATGCTATGGCTAGGTTAAAGCACCAGACAAGCCCTTGGTCACGCCTATGGTCAGTTCAAGGCACCTCATGTAGGGAGGACGGAGTAAGCCTTCATCCGTGCCAAATTATTGCTATGGAAAAGCACTGAATAATCCCCTGTCCGTGCAACGATATGGTCGAGGCAAGGCACCTCATGGAGTGGGGGTGGGCATTTAAACGACGAACCGACTTAACCAACCGAACCAATCTTAATCGTTCTGCTTTAAACGAAAAAATCGGTTAACCGAACTTTAGGTTAACTGACCGATGTTAGCCGACCAAAACTAGTTCAGTTAACGGTTAACCGCGGTTATATATCCGTTAACCGCTAACCGAAACTATTTTTTAAATTATCGGGCATACCCTAAATCCAACTCGATTTGCAGCCCAACCCAATGCTTTTTCCTAACCCTAATCAGTTCGTGCTTGCCTAATGCTAGCCACTATTCCCCCAGTACAGAATTCGTTCCCAAATCAGTTATCTTATCTATTTCATTTTCCTTCTTCTCAATCGTGATAATCGAATTTGATAATTGACTCGATCCTCTTGCCAGTTTGCTACCTTGCTCTTCATTCTTTGTTCACTAGATCATCGATTTCAACAATCATTAATACTAACAGCAAGAGGGGAAAAAATGTGAGTTTGATTTTTATTTTGCATCATTTAGTGCTGATCTTTTTGTTACGTGGGAATGATGAAGTGGATGTAAGTTTCATAATTTAGGCAATTTTGCTTTAAATATGTATTGTTTATCTTTTTTGGATTCATTTTTTTACCAAATTTATCCATGTTTCTGATAGAATATCCACCAAGGTTATCTTTTTGGATTCATTATGATTTACTGCATATATGTATCAATGTTATCTTTTTTGGATTCATTCTCAACCAGTAAATAATTGAAAATAATATATATTAAGACGCTGAACAATGGTGCTTGTCGGCTCGGCTCATGTTGACATTGTAACCAACTTGAATTAAGAACATCGTATGCTTTTGATGAACATGTATAATTAAGATGCTGAAATGCTCAAAGTTAAAGACTGAAAAACAATAAACAAGGTTATGTTTATTGTATGCTAGTACTTGCTATGTTGTAATTTAATAATCTCAGGGAGGTGAATGAAATGAACCTAAAAATGAAAAAATGGAAAGTAAAAAAGAAAATTTACTAGTCTTAACAGCTTGCTATAAATCATAATAAAGTATGGATCATAAATTTTTGCGTACTGTTTATCAACTTCATTTGTTGTAGGAAGATCAAACTCCTTTGCACATATAGGTTACTCAAAAGGGCATTAACATGCTAACTAGAAATAGGATGGCATGTCTTCTAAATTAGAAATTTTATCACCAAAAAGGTAGGTTTGTCACCCTCCATAGAATTGTACTGCCTTTACACACCACACCCAACATTTACCACTTTTTTGTTACTGTGATGTAATTTTTGCAATTAAAATAAAGTTATTGCTGAAATTATAGTAATGCTTTTGTTACTATTGAGTAATAATACACTTAAGAGGAAAATATGTTATCAAATAAAAAAATTGTTTTGAATATTAGTAATATATCGGTTGAATATGTTGTATTTGAAATATGTAGTATTTGAATACTAGTAATAAAAAATTGTATTTGAATATTAGTAATATCATCTGCAGGAGTTGCCCACACACTGATCTGCAATTTATATCTAAAATATACTCAAAAATATTTATATTATTTTTCTTAATATTTTGAGACTTATGTTTATTATATCAATATAAAAAACTAAAATTAAAATTTAATATTTTTTATCATATAATTAAACTTTTATTCCTAGATGCTTAGGCACCCATGCGTGCATATTCCTAGAATTAAAATATTTACATTGCTTATGCTGGAAAATGCATTATGAAAGTAGTGAAATAGTACCGGAACAACATAGTGGGCATAAGCGAAGCAAGAAAACTAGGTTGAGACTGATACCATGCACAATTGAGAATGTAGCTTGATCCATAGCATAAAGGCGTGCTAGAACTGAAGCCAAAAGAATGCAACAAAGATTAGGACTTAAACTGCTCCTAAGGTATTAAAGTTTTCAGATGCATGCAACTGAGAAGGCAGGTCTATTTATTTTTTTATTGTAACATATGTTTCCGTTACCTCTACTTATTTTCAGATGTATACATTATGTTCCCAAAACTAACTTCATCCTCTTTTAGTTTAGTTATGATGTCCATATGTAATTTCATAATTTTTTTTTTGCAGCACAAATTTTTTGTTCTTTTTTTGGTTATAACCGTAACGATCCCAGTTTTGAGTCAAAATTAATTTAGTAATTAATATAAATTTTTGAATTTTATTATGAATTAATCTGTATTTTTCAAGAAAATAAATAAAGATATGTGTTTAAAAATAAACATTGATTTGGAAATTCAATAAATTGTGGATGGAAATTTTTATTTAGAATTTAAAAATAAAAATAAATATTTATGTTTATATATACATATATATTTGGAAGGTATGATTTGAGAATTTATGTAACAATTTTCAAAAGATTATTTTAAGTTAAATTCTCTTATATATATTAAATATGTGTGTGATCACTTGTCAATGTATAATTAGTTTTAAAAGCAAATTTTTCTTAAAGATTATATAAATATTTATAAAAGTATATATGTATGAATGTAAATATAAAAGAATTGAATAAAAATTTATTTATTTAAAAGTACGATGTCTTAAGTTTAAAAAAATAAAATAAAATAAGGTATTCTCCTTTTTAATATAATACATATATTACATAAAAATGTAAAAACATAAGACAAAATGAGTTTAAAAACAAAAATTTATAAATTAAATAAAATTTAAGAAATGGGTTTAAACACAATTTTCTTACATATTAACATTTGTAAGGTGGAGATTATAGGACTTAATAAGTGTAGGTTAAAGAGTTATGAATTGAACAAGTGTTCATTTAATTTGCAAGTAATTTAACACGTGGCAAATGTATTAATAACATGTATTAGAGGAAAATTAGTTATTCCCTTTCAATTCTAAATTTTCAAACTCTCCACTCCTCATCTTCTCTAAACTGAAATCAAAACAGCAAAAGCAAGATTCTTAAACCTGAATAAAAACTACAAATCAAAAGAAAAAATATATATCAAAATAGAAAAAGAAGGCAATACAAACCTAGGATTCAAAGCTGAAAATAAAATAAAACCTAAAAGCAATTCATTCAAATTTAAAAGTAAGATGCAACTCAGCAAGTAACAGATCATCCCAAACCTGAGATCAAGCCTACATTTAATTCTACCTGGAAACCAAAGTGCTTGTTCTCTGTTCAAAACTTCAATCCAGGTGAGTAAACAAACTTTTCAAAGTTTAAATATAGTTGATTGCTTAATTTCATGCGATAAACTAGTAAAGTGATAACAAAAATATGATTTGCATGATTGTTCTTACTAGTAATGCTCTGTATATAAAAGCCTGTGCCTGTCTGTATAAATAAATACATATTGCTCTGTTGTTCTATAGGATATAACTCATTTAAAATAAATCAAATTGCTCTTTATATAGTCTATTTATGGCTATAATCTCGGAAGAGAATATAATTGTAATAGTGTAATATGATTTTTAAAAATAGTTCAAATAGTTTATGTTAAGTAATTCATTTTAAATTGAAAGTTACAGTAAAAATTGTTCGCAAGTCAAAATTTTAGAAATATTGAAATCATGTTTGGAGTTTACAATCTGTTTTTCTTTGGAAAATCATGAATTTTGATATGGGAATCTAGATTTTTAAGGGCGTATTTATTGTGAATTTTTGAGTTGAACTGTTATCGGTTCTTCATCGATTTCTGACAAACGGTGGAAAGGTGGCCGACGTGACCATTGCTGGAGGTAGAAGGTAGGTCGGTAATCTCTAGAAAAATGGGTAGAGATTTTTTCTTATGTCGGGGTGGTTTGATAGAGGCGATTTAGGGTTTGGGAAGCATTTTGGGCCGTCGTGATTCTCGGTGTCGTTTGTAGAATAGGAGGCATTGGAAGTGATCGCTAGATTAGGGATCAAAGCCGGAAGTCAAGGAGAGGCTTTGGCCAAGGCGACGAGGGCTCCGGTGGGATGGTTCGTTGTCCGGCGATGTTTGGTTATTTATGTTGTTGCCAGTTGTGTGCTATGTGGTTCGATTTCGTTTTTGCTGTCGAATTGACGAAGCTTGGCGTCTGATCGCCAGAAGAATTGATCACCGACTTTGGGAAAGTAGCGATGTTGATCGTTGGAGGTCGGAGAGGTCGTGCACATGCACGTTGCACGTTTGGGTCTGATGAAGTTTGATCTTCGGGGATGAAGATCGGCTTGGGATTCTCGAGATGGACTTGTGTTCGACTCGAAGCTGTAGTGTTTGCGAGTGTCTCGTGTTGTGTTTGAGTTTGCATTCGAGTTTTGGTTTATCTCCCTCGGGTAGTGATCGTTGTTACTTCCAGACCTTTGTATTTTATAAATAAATCATGTGCAGTTTTATATTAAGCAAAGAAAAAAAATCAAGTTTTAATAGATAAGAAAATGTTTAACAGATCTTCAAAGAAAAATGTTTTAAACAAGTTAAAACAAGTTTAAAGCATAACAAAAATAAGTTTTCCCAAGTTAAATTCTTTTATTAAAAATCCAAAGGGAATGGTTGAACAAGTTTAAGTTTAAAGATTATTTAGGTAATTTAGTTTTCAAAGTAATGCTTAGCTTAGTTTTAAAAGAATATTTAAATGAAAATGTTTCCAAAGAAATATGAACCAAGTTGTAAAGTGATTAAAAAAGTTAAATAAGTCTTTAAAAGATTTAAATTGTTTGAGACTATTTGTTTATAGTAATTATATTAATTTTTCAATTAAATTTCTAAGTGTTTTAAAAGTGATAAGGTGATATTTTGAAATTAAGAAGTGATTAAAGAAAGAGTGTTTAAACTTTAAATTTTTAAAGAATTCTCTAAGTGATGTTATATAAATAAATTTCAAGCATTTAGTTCAATTTAAAATGATAAGTAAGAGCTTAATTAAGGCAAATGGGTTATCTAAATTAATTAGGGTCTTATTTATAAAGTAATTTAAAGTGTAATTACTTAATTAACTAAGATGATTAATTTATGTTATTAATTCAATATAATTAGTTGTTTAATTAATTAAGGATAATTAATTTCTCAATTAATTGAGTGTTAATGAATCTTAGTAATTAAAGATAATCAATTACTTAAAGGTAAGTAATTAATTAACGATTAAGGTTAATTAATCAAATGATTTAAGGATAATCACTTAACGTAATTAATTTGTGATTTAATAATATAAGTGATTAGGATAATCACTTATTGCAATTAATTAAGGATTATTAATTTAATAGAAGTTAATTAAAGGTTAATTAATTAATTAAATAATAATTAGTTAAGGGTAATTAATTAAAGGATAATTAAATAATTAAGATTAATTATTAAATGATTAATAGTTGATTGATTTATTAATTAGGATTGATTAATTGATATCTAATGGTTGATTAATTTATTAATTAAGGTTAATTAATAAATAATCAAGGGATAATTAATTAACATAAAATGTAATTAATTAGTATTAATTAATCAGGATTAGTAGTTATTCATATGTAATTGAATCTGATTTAAAATTTATCAGATGATTAATTAATTTTACTTATGAATGTTTGGATTCAACTGAATGTTGAATTGTGTGATATCCCTGATGTGTGATGCATTGTGGTATGAATTATTTTTGATTCGAGCTATGATGAATGGAATTTATTTACCTCTGTCGAATGTAATTTATTTACCTACGATGAATTTACATCTATAAATCTGTGAATGAAGATAAGCGTTGTTATCCCGCTTTTTGGCAAAGCCGTGATACCAAAGGATCGATCGAAAACAAAAGACAGTTCATCTCAAAGATTGGTTATACTTTTCTTCACTATGGATATCACTGAATTTTGTCCCAGCTCGGATCAGGCTACAATTGATAGGATATGATAAGCAAGATCATAAGAACCAGCATTCCAAGTTTCAAGTCAATCCGAGTTTGTATGCTCAAGTTATGATGGACGTAAGTCGAAGGTAAAAGCTCCGGTTTCGTATCGATCATCAAGCTACAGTTTGTATCGTTCGATTTCGTATCGATCATGGGTCCAGCAGTTTCTTATCCACCGAAGAGCACCGGTTCGTATCGATGAACTTGGTTGTGTTCGAATCCATCGAGTTCGTATCGATGGACTTCGTACCCATCATAAAGCCGCGCTACGTATCGGTCAGCACTTCCATATTCGAATCCATTGGCATCTACCTACTTCGTATCCATCGACAGATAAGGCATTTCGCATCCATCAACCGAGGCAACGGTCACTATTTCGTATCCATCATGGAAATTTCTCTTTGAACCCATCAAGGGCATGGCATTTCGTATCCATCAGGTTACCTTACTTAGTATCCGTCAAAAGGTTCCAGTTCACGTCGATTGGTTTCGTGTCCATCGAGGAAAGACATGATTCGTAACCAATGAACATCAGTGGTTCGAAACCATCAGTGAGGCCTTATTCGAATCCATCGAGTCAATAGATCAGGGTGATGCGTCATCCCTCGATACGAACAAGGCGAAATATATGGAGTCGATGCAGTCAACTCGGAGTGAAGATCGGATCGAGGCGAAGTTTGCGCTCCACGTCATCGTGAAGACGCGTGCCACCATCATTCGAAACAATCGACTCGAAGAGATGGATTGGAACAAAATAGCCATGCGAGAATACTCATTTCTTATGGACTATATCTCCCAATCCACTGATCCAAATGCCATGAAACTTTCACAGGAGACTGCCTACATGCCAAGGAGTGTTCACACCAAATTTCAGCTCGATTTGGTATCATCTTGATCGATACGAAATGATTTCGTATCGATCACAGATCGACTCAAAACTTTCTGAGATTGGTCATGTGGGCCCACTCACGTGCCAAAAAAAGTCTTCCGATATTTGAGCGAAGTCTCAGCCTCCTACGTCTATAAATAGAGCCCCAGATCCTACAGAAAAAGGATCTTTGACTCTCAAGCGCCCAGACTCTGCTGGATCGAGATCTCCATCATCCTTCATCGTATTATTGCTGTGGAATTCGCATTCCAAGTTGTGTTTTGCTGTTATTCGTTGTAATCACTTGTAATCATTCAAAGAGAGTCAATAAAATTGCAAAAACTTCACAGTGGACGTAGGCAACATGACGAACCACTATAAATCTCTTGCCTTCACATTTATATTCTTGTTAATTGGAGTTTTTGTTAGATAATACTCATTTTCAATTTACATTTTTCATTTATTATCTCTTTAAAAACTTCCAAAGAGCGTTGTGCCTAATTTTGGTATAAACACTTTGGTGCTTTCACTGAGGAAACCTAGATTTTCTCCTGCTCGTTGGATCTGTCATCGATACCAGATTGCATAAATCTAAAAGAGAGACCTAGATTTCAATTTCACATTCCTTCCGTTCTATTCAGATTTGCAAGAATCTAAGGAAAGGATTCCACTTCTCAAGACGGTTAGCACGAGAACCGCTTCTACAACCGCTGATCAAGAAGGCTGGGATAGACAGAATCCCGTGCAAATACCTTCATCTAATGAAGTTGCTACCGGGCATTCCGATCCATCAGGTCTGGTTACTGGACAAGAGTTCCAGACATTGCTCCAGGAACTGACTCAAAACCGGCAACAGCTAACTAAGCAGTTGCGCGTTAATGCTGAATTAGCTAATCAACTAGACCGCCAAGGGCGTAGAAGATGCAAAAGGGATCATGCGTCTCGCTCCTCCACTGAAAGTTCTGCTTTATCCGATTACAATCACAGATCTACCCGTCCCAGACTAGATGGAAATTATGCACAGGAAATTGATCATCAACCAACATTGACCTATTGGTAGTTAAAAGTTGGCCCTTCTGCCAGTTTTCATACTGGACCCTCCTCCCGAGGAGGCACTGTTCCACAATACACCAAGGATAACCGTGCCACTTCTACCACGGCTGATATAGGGATTGATAACCGTAACCAACAAGGGCGTACTCCTGAACCGTACATTCCAGAAAACGTTGAGCCAAAAAGGCGAGACATGGACCGTCGACAGCGCCCGGTCCAACCTCGCGATGTGGAACCCGACCACACTTTGGCCCAACGTATGCAAAATGCTCTGATGCTAGACCTTTCATCCATGATACGCCAAATGATTCGCGAGAGTCAGTGCTTGACAAATGACGATTGGGGAATCTCCCGAAGTCATACTCCGTTCACGAATGAAATATTATATGCTGAACCCCCTCGGCGATTCAGAATGCCGACTCTGCCTATGTATGAAGGGAATTCCGACCCCAATCAACAAATCCTGAAATATGAATGGTCGATGAGTGCTGCAAGAGCTGATGATGCAGTAAAGTGTCGTAGTTTTCCTATTTCTTTGGAGGGCATCGCAACGATGTTGTTTACACGATTGCCTCCTCGATCAATCTCTTCGTTCGACCAGTTGGCTACTAAGTTTGTCGAGCAGTTTCGTATGCACATCGCCAGGCCTAAAGTCGTTAATACTTTATCTAGTATCACTCAGGCTCCCGGAGATACACTTAGGCGATACTTGGAAAGGTTCAATGCCGCTTGCGCAAAGATCAGTAACTCCAATGACAATTCGATCTTAATGGCATTAACTAAGGGGATTGACCCCGATTCTGAGTTTGGAAACTGGTTAGCTGAGAAGCCTCCCGCATCGTTGGACCATTTCTATTCCAAAGCCGCTCAATTCTTGAGGCGTGAGGATGCAAAACAGTCTAGGAAACAGGACGATGTAAGACCTAGTAGTGAGGGGATTCAAAGTAATGTTGCAGTTAAACAGTCTGGTGAAAGTTAAGGAAAAGTCCAGTTAAATATTCAAATTAAACAAACTCAATAACCGAGGAGCAGTGATAATCGAAACAGAAAATAGGATCAGAACCGTGGTCCGCGACGTATGGCTCCAATGTTTGACAATTATACACCACTGAACACGTCGTTGGAGAACGTGTATTTACAGACTTGCATCGCTATGTAGTATAAGAAACCTTCTCCAAAGCCATCGTCGGAGAGGCAGATCCACACAGGAAAGTTCTGTAGATTCCATGAAAGTTATGAACATAATACCAATGAGTGTAGACATTTGCAAGACCTCATTGAGAAGTTGATCATAGAAAGAAAGCTAGATCAGTTCGTTCGGGCGCCGCAGTCTGGTGGTGCGGGCTCATCCAATCAAAACCGTGTGCAAACTCAAGAAAGATAGGAGGAACCTGCCCGTATAGGCGAGAGGTTAGTTATTAATACATTCAGTGGTGGTCCCCATCTAGCAGATCGAATCTGGAGGGAAATGGAGTCATACGCCAATTCTATTAGGCATGTGGACTTTGAGTGTTGCAGTAATTTCGATGAAGGGGCTCCGGCCAAACTACAAAAGACGATGATGGAGACATCATATTCAGGAGCAGAGATGCTGATAGGGTCGAAGCCCCAAGTATTGACCCATTTGTCATATCTTCCTAAGTTGGTCCTTCTTGGATGAAGAGGATCCTGGTGGACGGTGGGAGTTCAGTGAATATTTTGTTTAAGAGAGCATACGACCAGATGAAAATGGAAGCCAAGGATTTAAAGCCTTGTCAATCTAGAATTCATGGCTTCGATGGGAGTGCTAATATACCCAATGGGGTGGTAGAGATGCCAGTGGAGTTAGGACTTGGAGAGTGCCGAAGAGTTCGGATTTTACAGTTTGTTGTTCTGGATATTCAATCCCCATACAATGCTTATTTGGGCCGACCAGCCCTTGCTGAGTTCAGGGCAGCGATGGCCCCGTGGTGTTTGACCTTGAAGTTCCCCATTGATCGTAGGATTGGAGTTATACAAGGAGATCAGGCTTCTGGAAGAGCCTGTTACATGGCTGAGCTGCGCGAGGCGCGGCGACGAGAGAAAGGAAAAGGCGTAGAGGAATCTCTCTGCGTCCGTTTTACAAACAATTGACAATTGGTGCCTGGGCCTCGGCCTGGGCACCACAACCAATTCCACAGGGATCTTGAACCGAGAGACAATGAAAATAAGGAGGAATCTATTGAAAGTCAGTCTTCCCTGGCTGAGCTGACGATTGATGTTCCAATCGATGGTGACGACGATGATGATTCAAGAATGTTGAAGGTTGGGTCTCAGTTGAGACAAGAAATACAACAGGAATTGGTTGATTTTCTCCAGGCAAAATCTCGACGTATTCGCTTGGACACACTCTGATATGTGTGAGATCTCGTCGGACATCATGAGCCACACCCTGAATATTGACCCGCAGTATATCCCGGTCAAGCAGAAAAGGCGCGGTATGGATCCAGAGAGATCTGGCGCCCTTAAAGAAGAAATTGATAAGCTGAAAGCCAATGGGTTTATCCAGGATTCTCTATACCCGGAGTGGCTATCCAACCGTGTATTTGTCCGGAAACCAAATGGGAAATGGAGAACGTGCATTGATTATTCTGACTTAAACAAAGCTTGTACGAAAGACAGCTTTCCACTTCCTCGAATTGATCAAATCGTAGATTCAACAACCGAACATGAATTATTATCTTTTATGGATGCTTACTCGGGCCACAATCAAATACTCATGCATGTGCCCGACCAAGAGCATACAAGCTTCGTAACCGATCTGGGACTATACTGCTACAAAGTCATGCCCTTCGGATTAAGAATGCCGAAGCAACTTACCAACGCTTGGTTAACCGGATGTTCGCTGACCAGATCGGAAAGACCATGGGGTTTATGTGGATGCCATGTTGGTGAAATCACGATACTTCACCGACCACATTAGAGACTTGGAGTCAATGTTCAATGCCCTTCGGAGATACGGGATGAAGCTCAATCCGCTTAAGTGTCATTTTGGAGTCGCATCCAGAAAATTCCTTGGGTTCATCGTCAATGCCAGAGGAATAGAAGCCAACCCCGGAAAGATCTGGGAAATCAGAAATTTACAAACTCCAAGAACTATAAATCAAGTCCAGAGTCTCAACAGAAAGGTAGCAGCGTTAAGCAGGTTTATATCAAAGTCCACCGATAAGTGCATCCCCTTCTTCGATTTGATCCGAAAAAGGAAGCGAAACTTCGAATGGACTGCGGAGTGCGTGGGCGCATTCCAATCATTGGTTTAGCACCTTTCCACGCCGTCGATTCTTTCAAAGCCTATCAATCACTAATAATTGTATCTTTACCTGGCAGTATCAAAAAATGCAGTCAGCGCTGCCCTTGTTCGGGAGGAAGACCGAGTTCAGAAACCGGTCTATTATGTTAGCAAACGACTCAACGAAGCTGAGAGAAACTATACGAAGCTAAAGAAATTAGCCTACTGCTTAGTCATTGCCTCAAGGAAGCTCCGTCCATACTTCCAGGCTCATCCCATCACTGTGTACACCGACCAGCCGTTACGGCAGGCCCTCACGCGGCCTGAGACGTCTGGTAGGTTACTCAAATGGAACATCGAACTGAGTCAATTCGATATCACTTACACACCGAGGAGAGCTATTCAAGGTCAAGTCCTAGCAGATTATATAGCCGAGTTTACTGTTCCTGAAGACTTGCCTGAGACCAGCGATTCCCCTGAGAACATCTGGAAGTTAACACTGATGGTGCATCCAACGATCGGTGCTCGGGCGCTGGTGTAGTACTTGAAACCCCCAAGGGCCGATCTATATGCTATGCTTTAAAGTTCGAGTTTCGTGCGACCAATAATGACGCGGAATATGAAGCTTTACTTGTCGGGTTGAAGCTGGCTCGTGATATGAAAATTACCACTGTGGAAATCTATTGTGACTCCCAATTAGTCATGTGCCAGGTCCGGGATGAATATCAGGCGAAAGATCGAAGGCTAGCTGCTTATCTAGCCCGGATCCGAGAAGTGCTTGGTCGGTTTGATTACTATTCCATTTTATACATACCCCGAGAGCATAATCAGAAAGCCGATTTATTAGCAACGTTAGCAAGTACGGGCGAAGCTCATCACTTAGGGCTCGTCCCCGTTGAAACTCTATCCTCTCCGAGCATTAATCAAATGGAGACTGACTTCACCTTTGAGACTATTTCTAGTAGGGAGTCATGGATGACCCCTTATCGAGATTATATTGAGCATGGGACATTGCCTGAGCGTAGGAGTGAGAAGAGATAGATTCTTCGAAAAGCCTCGCGGTTCATCATTCAAAGCGGAGTTATGTATCGAAGAGGATATTCTGTTCCTCTCCTCCGGTGTATCGCACACGATGAAATCAAACAAGTGTTACATGATATACACAAAGGAGAATGTGGCGATGACACTGGGGGGCAAGCACTCGCCAAGAAAGTACTCCGGTACGGGTATTTCTAGCCTACTGTTAACCGTGATGCAGCAGACTACGCCAGAAAATGTGATAAATGCCAAAAACATGCTCGGATTCATAGAGCCCCACCTAATGGGATAACCCAAATGGTCAGTCCTTGATCGTTTGCAGTATGGGGCATTGACATAATTGGTACATTGCCTTTGGCTAAAGGTGGCGTGAAGTACGCCATCGTCGCAGTTGATTACTTCACCAAATGGGCAGAAGCTGAACCTCTTGCAACAATCACGACGAAGAAAGTAACCAACTTTGTAGTATGCAACATTATCTGTCAGTTTGGTCTCCCGCATACTATTATCACCGATAACGGATCCCAGTTCGATAGCGTTGAATTCAAGAATTTCTGTCAACGATTCCATATCCATAAGAAATTCTCTGCAGTTGCACACCCTCAAGTGAATGGCCAAGTCGAAGCTGTTAATAAGGTTATCAAATCTATTCTGAAGAAACGACTGGAAAAGGCCAGGGGAAAATGAGTTGATGAACTTCCTATGGCTTTATGGGCTTATCGAACGACCCACAAGACCGCAACCGGACACACCCCATTTTCTCTACTTATGGCTCGGAAACCGTTATTCCAGTCGAGATGGAAGTATCTTCTCATTGTGTGACGTACTATGATCCGAAAACGAATGCCATACTACTTGCTGTATCTTTGGATTTACTCGATGAAAAGCGTAAAGAGGCTAATCTGAGGGCAGCCGCTTATCGGAGTCGAGTCGCTCGAATATACAATGCCAAGGTCCGGCCACGAACCTTTGAACTCGGCGATCTCATACTCAAGAGGATCTATCATGTTCCTTCACACATGAAACCTAGTTGGGATGGACCATATGTGATTTCACAAAATCTCAGAGATGGCACATTCAAGTTATCGACCGTTGACGGTCTTACTCTACCGAGAGCCTGGAATAGCGAGAGTCTCCATCGCTACTATACATGACAGGATTTATTTGTTCTAGCCCATTTATTCCTTTGCATTTTACTTTCGCATTTCGAAATTTGAACTTGTAATAAGGCAGCTGACTTTGCCATATTTTCTTATTTCAGCAATAAAATGATATCTCTTCGAGACAGAGCTGTGATTTATTGAATATGACATACAACATCACGATGCAAAGAGAGCAAAGTTCCATCTTACGATGGGATTTATTCAAATAGGAAGTGATTGAGATACGACTGGTCACTCACTAAGTGAAACCCGAGCTGGGGGGCATGTCAGCACACCAACGTCTAAAAGGATTGATACACGACAATCCTTCCATTAACTCAAGATTCCCAGAGTGCGAACTGGAGTATAAACATTAACTCCAAATTCTCAGAGTGCGAATTGGAATATAAACCTCAACTCTAGGTTCTCGGGGAGCGAACCGGAGTATAAATTCTAACTTCAAACCCCCAGAGTGTGAGTTGGAGTATAAAGCTTATAAATACGGCTTCGAAGAGGGTGGGTCCGTCTGCCTAATGACTTCGACCGTATCTTAAACAAGTTCGAGGAGGATGGACCCACCCATCTAACGACCTCACTTGTCACCAAGGGGTGGATGTGACTCGACCATCCACGATCCCGATAAATCCGTCGTTTCCAGAGTGTGAATGAATTCCTAAAAAGCCTAAACAGATGTGATTGACCATCTGTCGGCTAACTCCAAGTTCCCAGAGCATGAACTGGAGCATAAACATCAACTCTAGGTTCTCGGAGTGCGAACCGGAGTATAAACGCTAGCTCTGAATTCCCAGAGTGCGAATTGGAGTATAATGTCGACTTTAGCCTCCCAGAGAGCGAATCAAAATGTAAATGCTAACTCCAAATTCCCAGAGTGCGAATTGAAGTGCAAGTATCAACTCGAAGTTCCCGGAGTGCGAACTGTGCCATTGACATCGATAATTATCGGATTCCTAGGGCACGAACCAAATTATCGCTTGCAAATTATTCCGAGTCCTCGGAGCGTGGACGTGTGCTCAAGATCTGTAATGTGTGCGGTCATGAGCTGATCATCACAACACTTAAACAAGTAAAGCAAGAAAAACAGTTGAAATGAAGAAACCTAAATTTTATTTAAACTAACTAGAAACAAGAGCTTATATTAAAGTTCTTCCAAAAAATTCCTACTAGCAGGGGCCGAACTAGCATCTATACACGGCCTACTAATGAGAAGCAAAAACAAGTTCCTATCTATTAAAAATTTGCTTAAGTGGCCAATCTATTTCTTCTTCCTCAGTCTTCTCTTCAATGGGGAACCCTCAGATTCGCTAGAGATCTTCCGTTTTGAGCTTCTTCCCTCCAGTAATCGCTCTCCAGCTGGGGGCATAATGTCAACGTCCTCCTATAAGCTTGATTCCAGGTGTATCCTGCCTACCGGAGGAGTTGGAGGGACTGGATCTGCAACGGAAGATGGGATGGACACCCGATTGTCAAAAACAATACCACCCAGCGATATTATCCTTAGAGGCGCTGGGCTGTGCACCGTCGTATCATAACCTACATTACCACCTTTCCCTGCAGCCTCTAATTCAGCATTAATCTCGATCAGAATTTCTTCATCACGAATTGCTTGGGCCTGGCTGGGGGCAACTATAGTCTGCACTGAAGAGCTGGAGGCTGGCGGGGGTCCACTAATGATGAAGGACAAGTCTGTGAAGGAGCCACCATGTTTGCCGAGTAGCTCGCTCACCATTTGCTCATCAAGAGATAGTGTGCTCCCCTAGGTCATCTCAGTTGACACTGTTGTCGTCACGACAGTCGTCTCGATAGTGATAGCCTTCTGCACTTGACTTGATTCTTGAGTCGCAGAAATCAGCGCAATTCCAGCCACTGAGTAAAGATAAGAAGAAGTTGTTATTAATCGCTTCAAAACAAACTCTCTATTTGGAACACACTTGAGATATGTTCGGAGTACCTTCCTCAACCTGGCCTACTGACGACTAAGCGGCTTCAGAAACATGCTCCCGGATAGGAGATAGCTACAGTTGTTCCAGGTTATAGGCTGGGACAGACTGTGAATTAGCCATAGATGTAGGCTCTGACAGGGGGGAGCGGTGATCTCAAGAATTGTAGCCTGGTGTTCAACAACTGAACCTTCCCCGACCTCCAGATGTCGG
Organism: Allium cepa; assembly: GCA_030765085.1. Taxonomy (NCBI): domain Eukaryota; kingdom Viridiplantae; phylum Streptophyta; class Magnoliopsida; order Asparagales; family Amaryllidaceae; genus Allium; species Allium cepa. The sequence continues at coordinate 457,361,082 of CM060942.1, forward strand.
GCGTCGACCATCTCCTTCTCATAAGAAATTATTGCATCGTGAAGAACTTCCTTTTCATCTACGGTCAGCAACCGGTTTTCAAGCTCAAATTGGTCAATTGACTCATTTGGATGCGCTGCTTTCTCCTCCTAAGTCAACCGGCCCTAAGCGCTGTGAAGATGTACCGAATAATTCTCGAGCCAAGCTAAATTCCTGTGCTTTAACACATTAGCATTATAAGTAATGAGGAGGTCTTCGATGTCGGCCTTCAGCTTGGACTCGGCAATTTCAATTTTTCTATCAACTTCGGCTTCGACATCCAGTACTTTACCCATCGTCGCGTCTCGCTCGGTCCGAAATTCTACCGCTTGATTACATGCCTCCTGTGCAGAAATATTGGCGGTATCCCTCTCGTTCATGATTTCCGAAACTTTGGCCTTAAGCTCATTTAGCTCCTTCAAGGCTGCATCCCGCTCGGCGGTTACAATGGTATTTCGGTGGCCCATGTCCTCCACCGTAACATAATGTTCTTTCTTCATCCTGTCCATTGCTGCCTGGGCTTCATCGACTTTCTTAAGGGCCTCTATCTCTGACTTCCGAGATGACTCGGCTTCAGTGTTCAGCACTTGTATAATACGGTCCTTTTGAGCTAGCTCGGCTTGTAGCTTCTCGATGGTGGCCGCTTGTTCAAAGGCTAATGATGACGCTTTCTCAGCCGCTTTAGCCCACGCCTTATACTGGGCATAGAAGTCATGCACATAATCGTGCGCCATCTGCTCAGCCTCTGGTGGGATTCTCTTCAAATGAGGAGGAAAAATGTAGTTATCAAAACAAATGTTCGAGAAGTCCTTCTTTAACTGAGCAAGCTTGATCGCTCCTTCCCCCGAATAGGAGGCTGTTCCGCAACTATTGGGGTTATTGCCTTAGATCTGGGATGATGGGGCTCGGACCTGGAAGACTGGGAAGCTGACTTATGCCGCGAAGATTCGGAAGGACGAGAGACATAGATGGGAGGTTGTACAGGAGCACTGGGAGGAGGAGTGCGAGATCGAGATCGACGTCAGTAATCCCTATCTCTATCATATCTTTCTTGGCTAGAATATCCAGAGTATCTAAGGTCGTAATCTCTGTCCCCCTCCCTTCTTTGCGACTCATAATATGTGGAAGATCTACGAGCCTGTCGAAGACTTCCCAATATCGAACCACGTCCAGTCATAGTATCTGCAAAGCAAAATGAAAATAGAGTTAGTGGCTTTTTGAAACAGATGACCTACAGTTAAGGGTTGTGTAGTGCTATGAAATGTGTATGAATATGCAGCCCCCCGACCAACCGGAAGTGTTGACCACGCTAATAGGAAAAGGCTCGCTCAATTCTAAGGTATGGTGGAATTCCTCCAACCCGACATCATGTTGGAAAGACACATCGTCCGGGATTGGAAGATCGGCAAGCCCTTCGAAAAGACTTTCTGTTCTTGGGGGAGACACCTCCGAAATTCTAATTCCAGAAATAGGCTGGGACGTGACGATGGATTTCCATCTCCCCTTTTTAGGCGACTTAAAAACGGCTGCCTTGCCTTTTCTCTGTTCTTCAGTGTCGTGGGCTACATTTGCAGGTTCACCAAGTGGTTCCTCATCAGTGTGAGTTCTTTTGGAATCAGCCTCCTCGATTGCGACAATTTGAGGCTTTTTTCGTTTGACTCGCTCTCTTGAGGCAGTTCTTAATGCGCAGTCGAGCACTATACTTTGTCTCCGCTCGATCAACCCAAGAATTCTGAGATTTCAATCCGTCAAGAGCAATTCAATATTCCTATCTTCGCTCGGGACTTCCTGAAGCACCCGGTGTTAACTCCTATGATAAGCTACTCAACGACCCAAGGCAATAGCGAGGCAACTGGAATGAGACTCTGCATCACAACTTAGCGACTTAAAGACCGAAGCGACCTACGAGTTAACAAGATAAGGACCTAACGACCTAACACATGAAGCAGCTCATAAGAGACTTAAAGCATAAACAAGTTAACAATTATAGACCCCACGACCTAATGACTTCAGTCCTCAGCGACCTAAGAGCTGTGGCGACTTAAAAGACAGAACACTGCCAAGCGACCTAACAGGTAACGACTTAAGGAAAGCAGCGACCTAAAAGATTATATGGTCCAGCGACCTAACAGCTTGAAGGCTAGGCGACTCAATGGTCCAACGACTCATGACCTACTGAGTTAACGATATAAGGAGTAAAGTGACTCAACAACCTAGCCTAGGTCGCTACATTGGATATCTCAATGGTGTTGAGTCGCTAACTACTCCCATAAGTCACCGCCTACCCACGACTTATCCTAGGTCATTCACGACATGGTACTTGGGGATAAAATTGTGCCGCTTTCCTCTAGGTCGTTACGATCGACTAGCTGATTCAAATGACCAAGTACGAACCAATTAAGTCGTAGCTCGTATTCCCTTAACTCGCTGGCGACCTATGACCAACTTTAGGTCGTGCACGACTTATACCTCCCCCAGGAAATCTCCTATAAATACGACCCTTACTCCAACATGAGGGGGGACTTTTTGCTCATTCTCGAATTGCCAATACTCTGCCATTTTCTCAACTCGAACAGCACTTCAAGCACTCCAAACACCAAGGATATTACGACAAACTTCAAGAGAAAATCTACATCATTCGACATGGATTCGAAAGATTATTCTACATCGAAGTTTGAACTACTAGTCTAAAGTGTGTTGTAATTGAAGAAAATTGTATAAATTGTACTTGAGTCAGCAATAAAGAGATATAAAGTGGACGTAGGCTTGACTATAAGCCGAACCACTATAAAAACTATGTCTTTTACTGTTTTTCTGAGATTTTCCTGCCTATTTCTGATTCTCGTATCGGCGGGTGGTGCTTTCACACTTACACAACTCGCACCGGGGTGTTAGCGTTTGATTTTTACGTTAACATTTTTGGAGCTCTCACTGAGAACCCAACTTAGGATACTGTCATCATAGCTTCGTAGAAATTTATGGAAAGGATCTCTCTAAACACCAGAAGTTTATCAGAAATAATGGCTCCTGGAAGAAAGCGCAAGTCTGTTAGATCCGACGATATTCACGAGACTACTGCCGCTTCTCCTCCTTTAAGTCAAACAACTCCAACTGTTGGAGTAACGCGAGCGGAATTGGATGCTGTGGTTTCTGGGCTATATCAGCAGATGGAAGCCCAAAACAATCTGATGTTGGAAAGGTTGAACGCTTTGCTTGGGGCTACCGTCAACCAGTGAATAACAGACCAAACTTTGCCGATAATGTTCATGATGTTGAAGAAAGAGATGTTCCTCAAAGGGCAGCTGGCCCAATCAAAGACACACCTCCCCAAGTTGGAGGATCGAGACAACAGCCAACTTTCCGTGAGCGCCTGTCGAGGCAAACTTCTGAGAAGATGGCTGATGCCTGTCCTGCTGAGCCCCTTAATGATGAGGAGTATTTTTCACGGATGGTTCGACAAATCATGAAGGAAAGTATGCAAAGAGAGTAAGACGAAAAAGAATGGGGGTTCGCCCCGAGCAAGATTCCATTCACTGAAAGGATTCTGAAAGCAGAGTTTCCTAGGAAGTTCGTTCCTCCTACCATTCCGGCTTATAAGGGGACGAGCGACCCTAATGAATTTCTGTACAAGTATGGTTGGCACATGACGGGTGCCAGTGCTTCTGATGAGATCAAATGCCGATATTTTCTAGTATACCTGGAAGGAGTTGCTTTACTTTGGTTCACAAAGCTGCCGGTCCGGTCGATAGATCAGTTTTCTGATTTGACTCGAAAGTTTAAGGAACAGTTCAGATTGTACGCTTGAAAGGCGAAAGATATAATGTCGTTATCTGGCTTAGAGCAGAATCCTGGAGAATCCATAAGATCTTTCTTGAATCGCTTCAATATAGCTTTAGCTGAAGTAGACAACGCAGAGCTAAGAATGATTTTAACGTACCTGATGAGGGCTATTGATAAGGCAAGTGAGTTCGGGAAGTGGTTGAAAATGAAAGAACCAAATTCACTTGACAAGTTTTATAAGAAAGCCGATGAATTCATGCGCTTGGAAAGCCTCCAAGCACCGGCTAAGGTGGTATCTACAGGGCTGGAAATAGTAATGTTGTTCCGAATAAGAAGGAATCTGACAATCAGAAGAGGGGAAACGATGGTCAGAAGAAGCAAGGAGATGCAAAGAAAAATCGTCCCTTCGAGGGTTAACAAGAAAGCTGAAATGAATGGAAGGTTTTGCCAGTTCCATAACCAACCCGGGAATGATACCAATGAGTGCCGTCACTTGAAAGAGTTGATTGAGGAACTACTAAAAGAAAACAAGCTCCAGCAATATGTAAAGAGGAACAGGAATGGCCCAACTTCGTCAACTCAAGGACAACAGGCTCCTGTTCATCGTCCTAGCTCAAGTGAAAAGGCAACAGCTCATGAATCAGAGAGGCTCGTTATTAATGTGATTACAGGAGGACCTCACCCAGCTGGCAAAAGCTGGGGTGAGATGGAACGGTACGCTCGTGCATCGAAGTATGCGCCAGCAGAGGAAAGTGTTTTTGTGTTGGAAGATGCTGCACCTTTGAAGCGGCAGAAAACTTCTAATGATGACATTATCTTCAAAGAAGGGTATTCTATGGGTGTTGAAGCCCCTACCATAGATCCCTTGGTTATTTCTGCTGGCATTGGGCCATCTATTGTAAGAAGAGTACTTGTTGATTGTGGTGCTTCTTTCAATATTCTTTTCAAGAAGACTTTTGATCAGATGAAGATCCCAATGGCTGATGTTCATGCTTCGTCGCAAAAGATCGCTTAGTTTACTGGGGAACCAAGGCAGCCGATTGGGACTATTGACCTGTTCGTGGAACTTGGAGAGGGGCAGAAAAAGGTCGTTCGAAGGCAGACTTTTGTAATTGTTGATGAATTTTCTGCTTACAACACCTTCCTAGGCCATCCAACTCTTGCAGCCTTTAAAACATTCCTCGCCCCGTGGTGCCTTACCATGAAATTCCCCACAGATAATGGAGTTGGTGTTGTTAAAGGGGATCAGAATGCGGGGCGGGAACGTTATCTGATAGAACTGCGTGAAGCAAGAAAGAGAGAGATGGGAAAGGATGCGGCAGCCCTAGTCCGCATCAAAGAATCAACCTTGTAGCAATTACAGGACGGATCCTGTACTGGAGAATGTAGCGAAGCACGAAGAAAAATGGATCCCGGAAAAGCCAGTGCATGGGAGAATCAAGTGGTGCCAGTGGAAGTAACGGTACCAGTACCTGTTGACCCAAAAGACCCAAACAAGGTGCTGAATGTGGGTTCACAACTTAGTACGGTAGTTCAGAATATTTTGATATCATTCCTGAAAGCAAATCTGGACGTATTCGCTTGGACCCATGCTGATATGTGTGGAATATCACCTAAAGTTGCAGTACATACTTTGAATATTGTTCCGAAGTTTACACCTATGAAGCAGAAAAGAAGAACCCAGGGTCCCGAAAGGTGAGCAGCATTGGAAGAAGAGGTGGATCGGCTCATGGAGAATGACTTTATCAGAGAATCAACTTATCTGAATTGGGTTTCAAATCCGATACTGGTTAAGAAAGCTAACGGAAAGTGGAGAGTATGCATCGACTTTTCAGATTTAAACAAAGCCTGCCCCAAAGACTGCTTTCCGCTACCCCGGATTGACCAGTTGGTTGACGGAACAACGGGACATGAATTGTTGTCTTTTATGGATGCTTACTCTGGATATAACCAGATCATGATGCATGAGCCAGATCAAGAGGACACGAGCTTTATTACTGATGTTGGTCTTTACTGCTACAGAGTCATGCCCTTCGGACTGAAGAATGCAGGGGCAACTTACCAAAGGCTTGTTAATGCAATGTTCAAGCCACAGATTGGAAAGACCATGGAATTTTATGTTGACGATATGTTGGTTAAATCAAAGAAAGCAGTAGACCATATGGACCACTTAGCGGAAATGTTCGCCGTCCTACGAAAGTATGGAATGAATCTTAATCCTTTGAAGTGTTCATTTGGGGTAGAGTCCGGAAAGTTCTTGGGTTTCGTTGTGAGCGCTAGGGGCATTGGGGCTAATCCTGCTCAAATCACTGCCTTAAGAGAAGTCAAAACTCCTAGAACGAAGAAGGAACTGCAAAGTCTCGATGGAAAAGTCGCTGCTTTAAGCCGATTCATTTCCTAAGCTACTGATAAACGCATTCCATTCTTTGGTGCTCTGAAGAAAGGAAGGAAAAACTTTGACTGGACTCCAAAATGCCAGAAAGCTTTCGATGAGTTAATTCGTCATATGGAAACTCCTCCGATACTTTCTAAGCCCGACGATGGTGAAGATCTCTTTGTATACTTGGCGATCTCAGCTCATGCTCTTAGTGCGGCACTGGTGCGAGAAGACGCCAAAATTCAGCACCCAGTCTACTATATTAGCAAAAGGTTTACTGGGGCAGAAATGAATTATTCAAAGTTGGAGAAGCTCGCGTATTGTCTACTGATCGCATCAAGAAAATTGAGGCCATATTTTCAAGCTCATCCAATTAAAGTCCTTACTGATCAGCCTCAGAAGCAAGTCCTCTTTCGCCTTGAGACTTCGGGTCGCCTTTTGAAGTGGAATATTGAACTCAGTCAATATGACATCACTTATCATCCCCGGAGAGCAATCAAAGGACAAGATTTGGCAGATTTCATCGCAGAATGTACAGACAAAGGTGGTAGTGAGGAAGTAGTGACCGATAATCCCCCTATTCGATGGAAATTGTATGTTGATGGCGCAAGAAACGATTACTATTCCGGGGATGGGGTTGTGCTTGAAACCCCTGAAGGGCGGTCATTGTGTTATGCTTTAAGATTGGAATTCCCTTCGACAAACAATGAAGCAGAGTATGAAGCTCTTATTGCCGGTTTGAGAATTGCTAAAGAATTGAATGTCAAAATGTTACAGATCTTCAGTGATTCACAGCTTATTGGGTGTCAAGTCAAGAAAGAGTTTCAAACTAAAGGAGAAAATTTGCCCGCTTACTTGTCAAGAGCTTGGGAGCTTCTCAATGACCTTGACCATTATACGATAAATCATATACCCCGGGAAGAAAACACGAAGGCAGATTCTCTCGCAAATATGCAAGCACTGGTGAAGCTCAATTATTAGGGCTAGTTCCTGTGGAAGTCCTGTCAACTCCAAGCATTGATGAGATGGATATTGACTGTATCATGACTATATAACAGGAGCGAGAATCATGGATGATTCCGATATTGAAATATTTGTGCGACGGTTCTCTATCAGAAAACTCAAAAGAACGGCAGAAGTTGTTAAGAAAAGCCTCCAGATACATAATTCAAGATGGCCGATTGTATAGGCGGGGATTCTCAATGCCATTACTCCGATGTGTGACCTAGGAAGAAGCTGAAACAATTCTAACTGATGTACACGGAGGAGAGTGTGGAGATCATTCAGGTGGTCAAACTCTAGCAAAGAAAATTCTCCGTTATGGGTATTTTTGGCCAGATACTAATCGTGATGCTGCAAGTTATGCCCGAAAATGTGATCGATGCCAGAGATTTGCAAAAATCCCAAGAGCACCCTTCCCTGAGATAACGCAGATGGTCAGTCCGTGGCCATTTGCTATTTGGGGAATAGATCTCATCGGACCTTTGCCAACAGCCAAATCAGGAATCAGATATGTTATTGTTGTCGTTGATTATTTTACTAAATGGGCTGAATCTGAACCATTAGCTACTATTACCTCTAAGAAGATGGTAAACTTTGTAACTAAGAATATCATTTGCAGGTATGGTGTGCCACAAAAGATAATCACAGACAATGGAACCCAATTTTAAAGTTAAGAGTTCCAAGATTTTTGCAAGAAATTCAAGATCCAGAAAAGTTTCTCAGCAGTGGCTCATCCGCAGGAAAACGGGCAAGTGGAAGCAGTAAACAAAATTATCAAATCGACCATCAAAAAACAGCTGGAAAAAGCGAAAGGTGGTTGGGTCGATAAGCTTCCACTAGCACTATGGGCATGTAGAACTACACATAAAACTGCGATGGGGCACACTCCATTTTCATTGGCATATGGATCAGAGGCAATGATTCCGGTAGAAATAGAGGTCCCTTCACATAGAAGAATCCATTTCAACCAAGCCGAAAATGGAAAGCTGCAACTTGAAGCCCTTGACTTCCTTGATGAAAAAGGAGAAGAGGCTGAGCTAAGAATTGCGGCTCATCGGCAAAGAATAGCCAGACACTTCAATTCCAAAGTTTGCCAACGCAGCTTTGAAGTTGGGGATCTAATCTTAAAAAGAATTATGACACCTACAGGCGTGTTTTGGCCAAACTGGGAAGGCCGTATGTCATAGGCCAAAAACTTCTTGATTGCACATTGAAACTCATAACTGTCGAAGGAGACCCAATTCCAAGAGCTTGGAACAGCAATCATTTGCGCCCATATTTTACTTAAAGGCTCTAATGAAATATTGTAAAAGAATAATGAATGTATGATTCTTGTATTGAAAGCCATTGTAAAGCGAGTGCAAGTGAATAATAAGAACTATAAAGTGGATGTAGGCCCAGTTCTTGGCCGAACCACTATAAATCTTGTGTTCTTTACTATTATAAACTGCTTTGTTTTATTCCGATATATAAAATACGTCGATTGTATTACTAAAATGTCGATTTAATAATGCAGGCCATAAAAACAAAGCTTACCCATCATAAGACCAAGCAATCCCTGAAATCACCCAACAAGCAAACTCTAAGCCGTTCAAAATTTCCATACTCAAATCCTATGAAAGAAGTGCTTCAAGCAAAAAGTTAGTGACTCTGCTGGAAGCGGGCCCTTGCTAACTAATTGTGGTTGTTTGTACAAACGAGTATCCAGTTAAATAGCCTGTGTCTGCCCCCACCAAGTCACTTAACTATGAAGTATACTTCTTTGGATAAAGGAAATTGTTGGCAATTAAAAGAGAAGTGTGTTTGGAAAAGATAACGGGGATCGCCGATATGAATCAATGGCAAAGGGACATGGGCGAGCAAGCATCAAACAGCCAAAGACCTCTTTGGAGGCGCAAGCCCTCTTCAGAGGCACAATTCTTCGGAGGATAAGGACCTCAAACGGGGCATGCCAGAAAACGAAAGTTCTCTTTCTCAACAAAAAAAAAGATTGGTATGGAATGACCGGAAGCACCTTCCCAACTGGAAAGCAAGGCGCTTGTTCACTAGCTGAGACAGTTTGCGCAGACAAGTGTCCATGTAACTTGCGTCCACGCTGTGAATCCATGCGATGATCGGAGGCACCTTCCCAAGTGGAAGGCAAGGCGCTTGTTCACTAGCTGAGACAGTCTGCGTAAATAAACGTCCAAGTAACTAGCGTCCACCCCGTGAATCCATCCAACCATGAGGAAGAAACTTCCAGGCATACTCGGAGGCACGCATTCCACCGAGATTTGAAATAAAACTTCACAAGTGCTGGAATGTGAAAAGCCCTCTTCGGAGGCCCATTTCACCATAGTTGAAATGCTAAAAGAACTCTAACGGGCCTCGCCAAAAAAAGAGAGTTCTTTCTCGACAGAAAGTTGCGGACTGATCAGTGGCACAGAACACTCGTGTCCGCCCTGTGAATCCATCCAACTAAGAGAAGGAAACTCCAAACTTCCAGGCAAAAGCCCTACTCAGAGGCACACATTTCACCGTGATCTAGAATAAAACTTCACACGAGTCGAAATGTGAAAAGCCCTCTTCGGAGGCTCGCTTCCCAGCGAACAGGGAAAAGATAAAAGCCTCTCCCAAGAGGCAGAAACAAAAAGACCTCTTCCCAGAGGCACAATCAAACAAAAAGACCTCTTCCCAGAGGCGCAACCAAACAAAAAGACCTCTTCCCAGAGGCGCAATCAAACAAAAAACCCTCTTCGGAGGCTCAAGCAGGTTGAAGCCCTTTTTCGGAAGGCCCACTGTATTGTGAAGTAAAATTCACTTGCCAAAGCAAAAGTTACTTTTTCCAGAAGTGAAGTGTAAATACTTCGCAACACAAAAAACAAAGAGAAGACTCCTCCAATATGTGGTGCATTCTACTAAATTAGAAAAAAAATTCCTTGGAACGGAAATATTATCCTATAAAGTACAAATGCAAACCTCCTTCAAATGGAAGAGTTGTTCTCTAAAGGAAGAGTACAAGTCTTCTCGAAACAAAAGAGTTGTTCTCCAAAACTTTTCCAATGTGAAAGAAATTGCAGTAAACCATGATATGGGGGCAAATACAATATAGTCATCGCAAAAATAAAAACAATGCTCAAGCAACATACCATAGGTTTTGCCGCAACTTCACATAAAGAAGATAAAGAAACTTGCATGAAAACGGAAAATAAATGTGTTCTCAAATACAGACAGAAATTTGTATAAGTAAAAGAACCATTTTCTTCCATACTATGAGAATTTTATACATGTACAGGTTTCGAAGTAAAAGAAGGCGGGGACTGGTACCCGCATAATCTCCAGTCAACACAAGCTTATATACAAGCAAAAAGAAAAGAGCGAGATAAAAAGCACAGGACCAAAGCCATCATTTCTTCTTCCCTCTACCTTTTAAGCCTGCACCTGGCCGGATGACCAACTTCTTGCGCCGGCTTGAAAGAGTAGGGGAAGGAGAAAGGGGAACAATTGGACTTGCTTCTGCATTTTCCTCGCCGGCTGAAGCTTCCTTCTTCTTTGAGACTCCACTTTTCCCCCTTTTCTTAGAAGAAGACCCGCTTCCTGGAGTAAAAAGTGTGGCTAACGGCGTATTGTCAGAACCAGTTAGTTCCGAAGTCTTTTCGCCCTCTTCAGTTTCTTCTCCCCTATGTTCTTGTGAAGCAATGGGATCGTCCAAGTCTTGGAGAGCTTCTATTTGCTCCTCTTGTGACCCCGGTTGAGAGGCAGAAGGAGGAGTGACCTGAAGAGACGGGGGAGGAATAACTGGAGGAGGGGAAGTATGAACAATGCTCGGTACTTTCTCTACAGAAGAAAAATAGTTAAAGTCAGTATCTCTCGAAAAGAGAGGAGTTAGTGGCGTGTGGAGATTTAAAAAATAATCAAGAAGTTCATCAAACTCATGTGAAGCGAACGAGCAGTCCACTTGAGCAAGATCAGCAGTAAGGTTACCTAGCGAAGCAGGCTTTACTATGTCAACTTCAAAGCCCCGCGCGTCACCACTCTCTTGACTATCATCTCCATTGTGAGCAGTTGCACCTTCAGTGATGGCTTTAGTAGGAGGCGGAGAATGGGAACCGGAACCAATAATGTCGATATCGGCTGAAATCGAAGGTTGAACTGGGTCGGTTAAAGTTTCCTTTCCTACATGTTTTCCTTCGGCCATTCCGGCTCTCTCTTCGGCCGGTTGCTCCTTTCCTCTGGCAAGAGCGGCGCGGGCATCGTCATCAAGATAATTTGCCTCTAAATCCACCTTACTATAACCAGCACTGCAAACATGTCAAGTATGGCCTCCTACACTTCGGCCAGAGTTATTTCATATTTGGGAACTAGAAAGGAGAGACTACCATGCCCCAGGACGATATGCAAGTAGAAGTCAAACAATGTTGAGCTGATATTGGCCTTCGTTGTTTCGTGAGACTCTTCAGCTGCAATTTTGCCGGCAACGGCCTCATCACGCTCTCTTTCAGCTTTAGAGAGTTGAAGTTTTAGCATTTCGATCTCCACGTCCTGGGAGCTAGTCTTCTTTCGCAGCTCTACGATGTCAGCAATATGGCCCTCATTAATTCTTTTTTGGTCATCAAGCCTATCTTCGGCATCTCTTTGAGCGGCATGAGCATCTCGCACTTTTTGTTGAAACACTTGCTCCCTTTGCGAATAGGAAGTGGAGGAGGTGGCAAGCTCTTCTTTGAGTTTTCAACTTCTGCCTCGAGCTTTTCATTATAAGTAGCGACGCTTCTCATTTCCGCGTCATGTTGCTCGAGAATCTTCTGCTACTCATATTTGTCATTTTCCATTGTTAACATTGCTTCAAGATTTGCGCGATTTACCCTCTGGAGCTCATCGACAAGCTTTTGCCAACCTGACATTCTTTCAATGTCAAGTTTGACAGCATCAAGGTTGCGCAGCATAGCCTTCTTATCGATCGGGACCAGGTCAAGATCAAAGCGCACTCCTTTCAGGCACCAGTTCGGGAATCGGGTCTGAAGAGTAGCTGGGCCTGGACCAACTCGATATGGGGGCCTTCCAATGATTTTTTGAATATCAGTACGTGCCAGGGTAGAAGATTGAGGCAGTACAGGAGCAGCAGGTTGTTCGAAAGTCTCGGATGCTGGTTTTTCGCCATGTTTGGCTCTTTTACTCACATCTTCGGCAATCTGACTTTTCCCCTTGTCGTCATGTGACTTCCATTTATGAGAATCATCTTCCCTCTGGGAAGAATTGTGCCGCTCGTCCCGTCTTTCATGGCGTTCTTCGTGGGCACGCCTCTCATGAGCTTTACGGCTCTTTCTTCGTTAGTTTCCCTATAAAAAGGAAGATATCTCTTGGGATCAAAAGAGCTGCATCTTCCGTAGCTCTGAAAGTCGTCGTAATAAGAGCGTCGCCCCATTGAAAGACCTGAAAATGGAAAAGAGGCAATGTTTGAGAATCTTTGAAGTAAAGTGCATGTAAGTGCATAAGAATGCTAAAAATCCTAAGTGTGTGAAACGTGCAAACTACGCGCGTCGAACTACGAACCACTCCTCGGTTGCGGGGAAATGATGGGTTTTATGGCTAACGTTAACTCTTGAGCTGACGAAGTCTGTTGTAAAGTGGATGTTGCTTCGATTGCTGAAGAGGTAGCTCTAGCAGAAACAGGGTCGTCTTTAAAGAGCTCCTATGAAGTGATCATCAGATCGCTCAAACCTTCAAAAATGTCATCCCCGCTCTGCTTGGCAGGACTCGCTCTCTCAATTCCCTCATCACCGGATTTCCCTGAATGATGAAAAGGCTCTTCCTCGTCGATGATCGGGGCAAGTGTAAGCTTGTCAGATGGCCCCGCAATATCAGTCGAAGTAGAGCACTTCACCAGTAAAGCTTCAGAAGTAGGTTCCTGCACTATAGGTTCCTCAGCAGAAATTGGGGAATCTGGTGATTTGGCCGGAGAATCGGGAACTTTGTGAGGTTGAGTAGAGCGAGAAGAATGCAAAAGCTCGTATTGGTGTAGAAGTTCATCTCTCAGCAAAAACTTAATACTTCTTTCTTCAGCCGGCTGGGCACTTAGTCTATCAAAGGTCGTCTTGTGAATGGGGTTTCTAGAGGGAGAAGGAAAAGCTGTAAAAGAAAAAAATGAAGTTAGCACTTAGCAATTCGAATCTTTGAAAGCTGAAACGAAAAAACAGAGATGAGCAATCTCACTTCCTTTTCTCCAGATGGCATAAAACCCTAGGGGACAGCGGACAAAGAAGAATTGATTCAGAAAGCCGTGAGCGCTTTCGGAAAGATCAGTAATAAGTTTGCAATTTCTGGCACTTCTCACAAATATAAAGGAGGGGTGGTGTTTATTCTTTGCAAATGTGCAAAAGTAGCAAACTTCTTCGAAGCTTGGGAGGCGATTAAGTGTCTTCCTGAATAAAACACACAATCCCATCAGGATGGCATATCCATTGGGATGTAGTTGGAAGGGAGAGATGGTTAGCCGGAGAAGGAGTTTATGGAGAAACTCATTAAAAGGGGGAATGGCACCACAAAGAAACATCTGACCGTTGACGGCAACAAAACCAAGAGGCGGCCTGTCGGCAGTATCATTTGGGCCAGGAAGTCTAGCATCTGCTTCGGCAATCCCAAATTGAATACGTAGTTGATTGAATGTCTGTTGACTCAAAGTAGTAGGAGTTCTCTCGGGAGGATCAACCAATGGTTCGGCTATCGGGAAGACTCCTTCAGGTTGCTCGATTATTTCTTCTTGAGAAGACATTCTACACAAGGAACTGGATATTCAAATATAAAGGTGCACGTTTCCTAAATGTGTGAAGTGTTGTGTAAAACTAACAAAGTGACAAGCAAGTATAACTGGAATTAAAAATTAATAAACATATGACAAGTGTAAAATTTCAGGACTTGTCGCCTTAAGTCCAGATGCAGGTGCAGTATTGATGCAAATGATTCGACTTTAGTTGATTAGCATTGCTTTACTACTTCACTTGAATTTGTTGGTTCACAACATTTCATATAATTTCTTTAATTTGATTATATTTTATCAACTAATCTGTCATTCGATGCGGGCAATCAGTGGCATTATATTTGTCCTATTTTCTGCAAATGTTGTATTTAACAGGTCATTAGCATTAGGTTGATTTAATCTGTTAAGAAAGCATAACATGGTCATGCAAGTTATCTCGGCAGTTCAAAGTTCAAGTTGGAAGCTCAATCAAGTCCTATTAAAATTTTGAGGCTTTCTAGTTATGTTCAAAGTTCTTAAGTCGCAATCCGAGTCAAGAAGTCCAATGTTCAGAAGCATCGAAATCAAGGCGGTGAAAATTCGCTCCTAGGTCGCTCGCGACCTGGCAAGTAGGATGAGATTGGTATAAGTCGCCTACAACTCAGCAGTGTAAATTTACTTAAGTCGCCAACACGACCTAACTGTTAAGTCGCCTACACGACCTAAGTGTTAAGTCGCCACACGACCTAAAGATTAAGCTACAGAGAGTAGGTCGCAGGAGTTTTCAGGTCGGCCAAATATGTAAGGTTTTGAAGGTCCGTAAGTTGCTCGGATTTATTAGGTCATTCCTGAAGTGATGCAGCAATCCCAAGCTACCTCCCGTTAAAACCACTATGCCCTACTCTCCAATTGCACTTCGCCGCATGTCCTCCAACCGCTGCATCGTTTGAAGCATTATCATCTCCTCTGAATCTCCAAGGTCTAAAATCTTTCAAACTATTTGCACCTACTTTTTTATGTAATAAAATAACATTGACAAAATTAAATCCTCCTAATTGCAAGCTTCCAATATAAAAATCATTAAACATGTTGATTATATCTAATTTTTAAACATCCCAATACATTTTATAAAATAAAATAAGGAACCCATCCAGACGCGGAGATTTATCACTAGGCATATCATTAATAGTTTTCCAAATTTCTTCTACATTAAAAGGATTATCTTATCCAGGAAGATCAACATTAGAATCAGGCGGATAAATATCATTCCATTTAACATTTATTCTAAGTTTGTTTTTAGTACCAAAAATATCTCTATAATATTCTGTGAAAGCCTTGTTAAGGTCACTCTGATCAACTAAAACTTCATTATTAACAGAAATAGAATTAATTGTATTAATGCATTTTCTACCATTAGCCATGTTATGAAAAAATTTGGTATTATTATCACCTTCATTAATGCACTGGATTCTGGACCTCTGCTTCCACATAACCTCCTTTTTCTAGAATTGAATTAAGTTCTTCTTTTAGATTAGCGAGGACATTATGTTCTCCTAAATTTATTTGTTTAGTTACTTCAATCTTATTAATTTTGAACATCTCATTAAGAATATTATCTTTTTTAATTTTTATATTTCCGAAAACATTTTCATTCCAATTTTTGAGATAAATTCTAAGATTTCCAAGTTTTATAACAAATTTTTTTGCAGAATTATCTTTATTTTTAATATTATGCAAATTCAAAGAGATCCACTTATTTTTAATCAAATTTAAAAAGATAGAATCTAGAAACCACATTTTTTTCAAATTTAAATAATCTATTAATTGCCCTGTGCTTTTCACAAGTAAGAATAATTGGACAATGATTGGAATATGTGTAAGGCAAACTAGAAACTCTACAAATAGGAAATTTATCCTCTATAACATCACTAACAAAAAACCTATCTAGAAGGGCCATAAAAGGGAATTCCCTAGTATTACTCCACGTAAATTCTCTATTAGAAAGAGGGATTTAAATCAAATTGGAGTCAATAATAAATTGGTCAAATTCCTCCATAGCAGAGAAGTCTCCTTCTCGAGGAGAACGCTCTCCCAAAAAAGTGTAACGTTAAACCCCCCCTAAAATCCAAGAACCCGGAGCTAAAGATCTGAACTCTAGGCATTCATTCCATAAAATTCGACGATTAATTTTTGAGTTAGGACCGTAAACATTAGAAATATTTAAAAAAGTATGATCATCAAGATTAATAAAAATAATGTGTAAGGAATGTTGTTTTGAAATACATTGAAGGAGTTTAAAATAATTATCGCGCCACCCAACCATTAAATCCCCAGAAGTGCCAACAGAAGGTAAAAAAACACATTTTCTCAAATGATAACCTGTCTTCTAGAGAATCTAAAATCTGGACAATCAATTTTAGTTTCCTGAAGAAGAGCAATGTCAATAGAATAGTCTTTTAAAAAAGTTCGAACTTTTTCACACTTATTTAAGTCATGTAAACCTCTGATGTTCCAACTAATAATCCTCATAAGTCAACAGATCTAGCCCTTTCCAACTCTCTACATCTAATATACTCACGATCTATCTCAGCATCAGAAAAAAATGAAACAAGTATTAGAAGCTAACCTAGTAAACTCAGAAGAAGATAAATTACCTAAAGCATACGAAGAATACGTACTACCCGAATCAAGACAAATATCTGAGCCTGAATTCGAAGAGCTACTCATGGCACTCGAACCAGGTAACTCACCCATAAACTGGAACTGCATGCCTCTGATCCTGGCACTATGTCTAACAGATCCACTAGTAATCATCTTCCTTCTCCTACCTTTCTAAGTCAAAGATGAACTGAACCAGATTGGTTGCCACTCACACCAAAGGGCACATTAAATAAATTTTTTGCATCAAATAAAACCCCAGAGACCAAGACTTCACTGACATGCTTAATTGCCTTGGCATTATTTTTCGAATTCCCCTCCAATTCAATAATTTCCATGCCAGGCTCACTTCTTTTATTCAACACAACTTCATTATTTCCAACGCAACCTTCACCAACAATACACACTTTAGATTCGACTGGCATAACACCAATATTAACTCCATTAAAATCTGCAATATCACCTGATCTAACACTGCCTTCACTTGAAAGGAATAGCACACGTTGAAAAAGAGGCATGCGAGACAAATCCTCTGTTTAAACCTGTATCACCATGCACATAGATACAGTCAAATTTAATCCCCAAACCAGACTCACTTCTTTTACTCAACACAACTTCTTTATTCATAATGCAAACTTCACCAACAATAAAAACTTTAGATTCGACTGGCATAACACCATTATTTACTCTATTATAAACTACTATATCACCTAATCTAACACTACCTTCACCTAGAGGAATAGCATGTATTGAAAAAGAGACGCGCGAAACAACTTCTCTGTTTAAACCTGTGTCACCGTGCACATAGATACCATCTAATTTATCAATGGAGATATCCAAAATCTCTTCATTAATCTATGTTTCAATTCTCTCCAATTCTATAGCTTCTGAAATAAGCTGCATCCCATCATTAGTAAACAACATCTTTTCATATCTGACACTCCCTAATCTAGTAGATTCACATTTTCCTTGCCTATCAGAGCAGAACCATCCTTAACATTATTTAGACCAAACTTGTCAACTTGGTCAAGCCTACTTTTACTTTCAAGAGAATTTCCATCAATTTTGTTCGATGTCTTCAGGTTTAAATTATCAAGACTGTCAACTGAACAGCCTGATCCAATTTCACCAGCATCTCTTTCTTCAGATGTTGTAAAGGAGTCAAGACACTCAAATGGATTATCAATAGATATTTCGAAAACACAATTGTGACCAGAATTTACTCTGTTACTCTTCTTATTTACCTTATAAAACCATCATCACAAGACCCATCATTTTTTCCAGAATATAACAAGATAGAGATATCATCCTTTGATAAATAAGAATACACAGAATATGCAGAAACAACAGGATCCAGAAGCATTGGGACGAATGCACGAGTGCATTATCATAGTATTGACATTAAAATCCACATGACTGTTATTACCCTCCAGGTCACTGTTAACATTCGAATCAATATTGGTAGAAAAATCCAATTCACCAAAATACTCATCAGTTTCACCAAGACTACCACTATACCCTTTACCAATGTTAGGAGAATTAACAACATCGAAATGACAGAACAACTCCTCCAAATATCTAATACCTACATCTTTCATTTGCCAAAGATTATCAATCAGTAAACCTTTTAATAACAGATATTTCAAAAAAACTGGAACCCATGATCAACTAAAGAAGGATCGAAAATGGGTTTATAAAATGTAATCTTTGACTCTGATTTCCTAAAATAGATTTCATAATCACCAAATCGATCACGATATCCCTTACCAATGTTGGGCGAATTTATAACATCGAAGTGTATAAACATTTCCTCCAAATATTTGATACTTTCTTGTCTCTTTTGCCAAAGATTATCAATAAGGAGCCCTTTAATAGCATACACTTTAGATGATCAACCAAAGCACAAGGAGCAGATTTGCTGTTTATTGAAATTGATCTGGATGGAAAATCGAATTTTCTATGGCCAAAATTCCCACACACTGACTCGATTTTAGCTGAAGAAAAACTTATATTTTAATTAAGGTGTGACTAATTTTAGTTAAAAGATAAGGAGTGATTAACCAGATAATAGAATATAAAAATTTGAATTTTAATAAAGGTGGGAGTATTCAGGTATATTGAGATGTAATTCAAATTTAAAGATTACTTTGGGAAGTTTGCATTTACACCAAAAAAGAGTGACACCAAAGGTATTGCGACTATTATTAGCAACAAAGGTAAAGATATGTAGATGTGTTTTAGAAGTGTTATCTTAAAAGCAGTTGTTTGATTGACACAAAGAATATCTTCCAATCTTCTATTTTTACTTCGTACTTCGGTGTACAATATTGTATCAGGTTATAATTTCATGTATTACTATCATACATGTATTGCGTTGGTTTTTATTGGCTGAATTTAATTCGTTTTCTTTTCTAGAATTTTATTAACTATCCAATTGTTTTATGTTATTTTTGATACCTAGGTAAACTGGATTTTTTATTGATTACCAGTTTAGTTGCCTTTAACAAAGTTGAAGCAACAATTATCCATAATTATATTATTGTCGATAATAGCTTGTCTACATATGTGATTACACCAAGCTTAATGACTATTATTTCTATTTGATTTTCCCAACAAAATGATGTATTGTCCCCATAATGGAAATATGTGTGATGTGGGGAATTGGGCGATGGGAGTATCATTGTTGGTTACTATAAAAGCAGTTGTTCAACATTGTTAACTGGATTTTTGACCAAGCCAATCTCAATCGGAAGTCAGAATATCAAAACGAAGACAAAATGATTCAAGGGCTTTGGAAACATCATAAAAAACCAACAAGAAGAAAGTATCAAAAAATGAGTGAAAAGGTTGACTTGAGTTTTTGAATTTAGCGCTTAAGGTCAGGCCCAACACGTACTTGAGCTGAACCTAGGAAAAATGAAGGAAAACCTAAATTGAGAAATAACAAGGCAAGACCATATGACTTAGAGTCAGACCTGAGTCAAACTCAAGACAAACTCGGGTCAAAACCATGTCAACTAGATACCGAGTTATAAGTCACAACTCGGTATCTAATTGTAATTATTCTCAGGTCAGACTCGCCGAACTCTTAAGTCAGATTCTAAGCAACACAACTCGACACCAAGTTATGATTTGGGTCTGGCTCAGAAAACTCTCATGTCACACTCCAAGCAACACAACTCGATATGGAGTTATGATTTTATTCAGGTCCGAGTCACAAAACTCCCAGCTCGAGCTCCATGCAATCATTACCGAACAAAACTCGGGTCGGACAAACAAAACTCTCAGACCGAACTCCAATTAAGATCAACCCTGACCCAAAGCTCCTGATTTTCACTGGCATGGTTCTTACCTTCATATTTCACTCCAAGTATTAAAACTATCTAGAACAACCTTATGAAGAAAGAAACAGCTCTAAAGAGTTTTATAGAAAATTGAACTAAGTAAATAACTCGATAACGAGTCATTTGGCTTAGCACCGAGTCATTTTGCTTCCCCATTTCACTTCTCCTACTCCATACAACTCCTATACTACTATAACAACTCGTGATCAAGCAGTTTTCCTAAAGTTTGGACAAGCAATTCCAAGGTTGATGAAAAGAAAGTTAGGATATCAGGATAATTCAAGCGAGGATCTTCTCCCTGCTCCTCTATAAATACAAACCTATATAAAACTAAAAGAGGATCTTCTCCCTGCTTTTTCTTCTGCACTTTGGATCTGGGACTCGACTGCTCTTCAACATCTTCCTCCTTTACAATAGTCACCAAAGCAGCTATTCTTGTCAAGTATAGGCCTTAACACTTGTAACTTTTGTACTTCTGACTTTACTTCACTTTAATCACGTACAAACTATCTCTGATCAATAATCAATAAAGCTATAAAGTGCATATAGTCCAGATATTGCCGAACTAGTTTAAAAATCTTATCTCTCTACTTTATTTGTGTTATTTACAATACGATTTGCAAGATCTATGTCTTATAGCTTCCATAAAACTCATTCTTGGGTGTTGATCCTTTTTTGGCATAAACATTTTGGTGCTCTCACTGAGAACTCAATTCTCAGGGTTAGATCTAGCTTTCTGTTATTGATTCTGGAGAGATCCAATGGCCAGACCAAAAATTTCTACTTAAAGAATTTGAAGATTTGCTATTGGAAATCAATGGCATCTAGTAGAGAAACATCTGCATCTGTAAGATCAACATGAGCGGTTATTGGTGGTGACGAAAGAAAAAATCACCAAACCAAAGTTGACAATGAAAATACAATATCAAGCTCTTCTTCTTAACATGAAGTAGTTACCATAGGAGAGCTTGATAAGATGATGCAAGAGCATAACCAGAATATGGTAGATAGCCAGAAAGCTATACTGGATAAGATGGATGTTTTGTTAACCTTCTAGCCGCCAAGGACAAGGAGAGTTAAATGGAAACTTCTCCCGTAATAGAACAAGAGAACTCTTTTATTTCAAGCCAAAATGGAAGTGACTAAGTAAAAATAGAATGAGGTAGCTGCTGGAGTTGTCAAAATTATTGTATGAGGAAGTGGGAGCCTTCCACCCATAAGGAAAACAACCAGTACCGGGAGGTTTCCTCTTGGTACCGATTCAAAACGTGAAGAGGACAATGCACATGAGCAAGATACAGTGGTGATTTGTGACTTAGATGGCGATTTGTTGATGGTTGATGATGATTTCGAACAAAAAAGCCGGAGGAGATGCTACCGAAGTTCAAACAGCCATAACTAAACTAACCCTACGACAACAATATACCATAGGAATGGTTCTCCCAAATACTGGAAAACCTAGATGCCCGCCATCGAACCGAGACCATTTGCATAGTCCAACACTCGATGTAGCCCGTGGTAATCACCTATGGAATACCATGCCAGCGAGGAATATATGGCTGATATAGTTAAGCGGTTGGTCGAAGAAAGCAAATGCATGAAGAACGACGATTGGCAATCTACACCAAGTAGAACTATGCTCAGGGAAAATATTCTAAGAGGGGAATACCTTAGGAAGTTCCTCGGGCCGATTATGCCATCCTATAACAAAACCACGAATCCTAGATAGCACCTACTCAAGTACGAAAGGAAAATGGATGGAGCATGAGCTACAGATGTTGGTCACTTCAAATGTTTATCTATCTTCTTGGAAGGAGTCGCTTCCATGTGTTTACCAGGCTCGCACCAAAGACTATTTCTACTTTTAACGAATTAACTAGAAATTCTTGGAGCAGTCCAGGCTTCATGCTACCCAACCAAAGGACGTATTGTCCCTATCACTACAACATACCGAGGCTTTAATAGCGTTAAAAACACTATTATAACTTGTTACAGTGTTTCAGAGAACGTTGTGGAATGACATGCTTTAGTAGACTAGCAGGAGGCAGAACACTATGAAAGATAAATTTATACTGCGTTTATTCAATGTTATTAAGAAAAAATGCAATAGGAAATATTTCCACTATTACTTTCTACAGCGTTTGTCATGCGTACTTATATAGCATTTTTATGTATATTTCTATAGTGTTTGTGCATACTTGCTACAGCATTTTTTGTGCATATTTTTATAGCGTTTATTTTGATTTATTTTGTAGTGTTACATAGCGTTTGTTCTATACATTTCTATAGCGTATGAGTATGTACTTTCTATAGCGTTTTATATACGATAGCATTTGTGAAACGCTATGAAATAAAATATCAATTCACAAAAAAAAAATTGTTGTTTTAGCTTTTACGCATATAATATCTATTTGCCCATTTCTTCTTTGTTTACAAGTATAACTTATATTTTCATAGACAAAAAATATGTTAATTAAAGCACAATATTTTATACATACTTTTCAAACAGTGTTTTCCATATCCATACATACTATTTCAAACGTACCGTTCAAACATCTTTATCCATGTCCATATGTAATATTTCTTATATATTTGCATCAACAATTTACTTACAAACCAATCAAATAGTTGATTTCATCTTGTTTTGCTTTTGATATTCTCTCTCCGACGTCTGCAATATTAAATAATCAAGGTGTTGGTAAAAAACAATACAGACAAACATATTTAGGTGCTAAAGATGCTAAACTACAGCAACACATGCAAACTGATTAACTAACTTATGGCACTTAAACGTCTTGTTTCAATTTCGTGGGAAAAACTGACAACGGCGTGGAAATGAATTTGCATTGCTTATCAGCAGTTTAAAAAGCATAATGACTCTAGTCAGCATTACTTTTCAGCATTAAAAAAGCATATATGAACAAATGTATCAAAAAATTAGAACTTAGATAGGCTTGTGATGATTCTAGTGAATGAGTGAGTAGGAATAACACTACTGATTCATCTAATGAAGGGAGTATTTCCACATTCCCTCACCAAACACATATCATAGTATATAGTGGGTACATCTTGGATGTAATTGTTTATCCATCGGTATAGTTTGGATGTAATTTTTTAAACTCGGTTACAAAAATGTCATCAAACTTAGTTTTTTCTTAGTACATCACTAAATGTTAAAAGAAAATACCAACAACTAGGCCGAATACTTGTTATATTTTTGATATCTTATGAAGAACCTAATGTAATGCAAATATAAACAAGTAGAAGCAAATAAAGAAATTATACAGACGTAGAATGCGGCAACATGATTCAAGCCAGTGATATCAAATGTTATATAAAATGTGGAAATGAAACCCAACTTCTTTCTCGAATAAGCCTCAACTCCGAAAGCACATATTTGTCAAAAGATATTTTACAACTGTATGCAATTAAGAAAAATTCAATGTAGGGAGGAGTGGACCCTAGACGGATTGAATAGTTTGCACTGGTCTAAATGGGATGGGTTCAATCGGGTCACAGTTATAAAGATGAGGAAATTTTGTTGGAAGGCCTACTTGGAATTCTATTGGATTTGAGTCGGGGCTAGAGTGAGAGGCTAGAGGAGAACGCTAATTTGAGGGGAATAGAATATTGGAAAGATTTCGCTTTGATAAGAATTAGCAACATGCAAGTTGGACCAGGTCTGGCAATAAGATCTTTAACATGTGAGATAATTACTTGGGAAATTAAATTATTTAGAGCAAGTGGGCATGGTGTTATAGGATTAACGACAATTGGGCTTGATAATTCTATAGGGAGCAAGGTTGCGATGTTCGACCAAGGAAAAGGTGTCTGGGGCTTGTGGTGATGACGAAATTTGATTAGAGAAGTTTTGCCTTATAGAACCTTGGGTAGCTAAATGATAAAGAGATTTATATTTTAAGATGCTAGGCCCGAATTTATTTGATGGACTACTACCACTTCTAGAGCAATCTGTGATGAAATCGGATATGCATCCGTTAAAGTCTATTTATTAAAAGTTGAGGCACATTGAGCAGCTGACCTCGATAAGCACTTTAAGTAGAAGGTAGAATTAAAGTCAATGATGCAAAGCTAGAGGACATTGCGCAATTCAAAAAGTGTCTAAAGGTTGGGTTGTGATCGATATGGTATGTGAACCTGAGCTGTTCATTGATATGCTGACAAGGAGTTTGAATATGTATATGAGCCTAGTGCATGCCAATATTGGAATGGAAGTTTGCACCATGCATGGATGCAAAGATATTTTACAACTCCACGACATACCACCCAACAATGCAAAAGAGAAAGATATTTATAGAGCAAAATTTCAGAACACAACATAACACATGAAGCAAAGCTTTGGTGAGTATCACCAAAAGAAGAGAAGAAGTGAAGATTGTCGGTGAGTAAGAAAAGGTGTGCGGTGATTTCAACATCGAGCATACTAGGCAATCCAAATCACACCCCTCAAACTATGAGTAGCATCAATGGAAAACCCAAGATAACAACACAAAAATCAAAACATCATCCAAAACGCTCAACTGCACAAGCCAAATCATAATTGAAACAACAACACCCCAAAGAAAAACAGTGACCAAGAAAGTTCACATAATCCATCTTATAAATTGAGCTATAATAAACTATAAATTGCAAGTTTGAGTATGGACATTTAACTTGTTAATGTACTATACAGATTAGAATAAAGATCTATATGACTTTATAGTGGTTAAATATCCTTACTAGTTACTCCATCGTTAGCTTCTTCCACCACTACCGCTTTAGCTCCGATGGTTGAGAAAGTTTTATAATTTGCTTCAATTTTCTCCCTGACATTAGGTTGTCTCAAAATATTTGTACCATACCTAATTTTTTTGGTTCTTAGCATTTTTATATCCTTTTCTAGATTACACAAATTTTTATGAATATTATTATTCTCTTTAACCTTTACCCTCGGAGAAGTCTTAGAAAATTCAATTAGGTTGGCCTCGACTTTTAGTCCAAACAAGTCCATAAAGTGTAAATCCATACAGAGTAAACAATAGTTCAGATAGAGCTTTTTCGTTTAATATTAGATAGTATGCACAGCAATCCAGCATATGCAATGCCAATTGAGAGAGCAACTACATAGTTTGTGTGTGAAGTGAGTGAATGTTAACGCTAAAATGTGAACGCTAACACCCCGGTGTGTAAAGTGTAGTTGTGAAAGCACCACCCGATAGATCGGGAAAGAATTACAAGCAAAGAATAGCGGAAAAGCAGTAAACAACAACGATTTTATAGTGGTTCGGCTTAAGGGTATAGCCTACGTCCACTCTAAGTACTTTTATTAATAATCCCGTTATAAACTGATACAATTCTTCTCAAGTACAATACACTTCAAGTTACACGTGGTTTGGAACAAGTCTTAAGCTTCAATGTCGATTAAAGTTCTTAGATTCATGTTGAAGATGTGTGGTTTCTTCGTGAATTTCTTTGATGAATTCCTCTAATCTTGGAAGCTCTAAGTGTTGATGAAGTTCTCAATGCAGCAAGGTAACGGTGTGTGAAGAGAATGCGCCCAAAGTCCTTTGAATGTTGGAGATGGGTGCCTATTTATAGAGAGTTCTGATTCTGAAATTTGCCAAGTCCTAAACCGTGGCCGACTCAAGTTAAGACGCAGCCGACTTAAGTTGAGTCGTGACGGTCTAAGGTCGCCTCCGAGTCAAAACCACCTCTCCTCAGTAATGTGGCATCGGACTTATATTCAGTGGCCTTGGGTCGTGAACGACTTAACATAGGTCATAGGTCGGTCGCGACTTAGGTGTAGTTCATGATCTTGTCCCTGTCCTAAGTGGTTAGATCGGTAAATTCTCTGGATGGTTAGGTCGTCTTCTGTCTTAGGTCGGTAGCTATCTTAGGTCGGTAGCCATCTTGTTAAGTTTTAGGTCGGCAACTGTTTAGCCCTAAGTCGGTATCCATTTGGGCCTTAAGTCGGCATCTCCTTAGCCTGTTAGGTCGGCACCTCTTCGAGTCTTAAGTCGGCATGCTACTCAAGCTCCTTAGGTCGGTATCCCTTCGTGCCTTAGGTCGGTCTCCCTGATAAGGCAGTTAGGTCGGCAACCAGTTGAGTCGGTAGCCTCATTGAAGTGTTAGGTCGGCAACCCTTCGAATCTTAGATCGGTACCCCTGTTGAGCCTTAGGTCGGCACCCTTGTTGAGCCTTAGGTCGGCATCTCCTTGAGTCGCAGAGTCTAAACCGAGGCGGAGTTAACAATTGCCCCTCGAAGTATACGCCTACTGGTTAGGTCGTGTGCTTCGATAGTCCTTAACCCGTCCCCTCTTAGGTCGGTAGGTCGTGTACGACCTAACAGTTTGGTCACACGCGCCGCTTCAGGTCTCTCTACTATAAGTCGTATATTCTCTCCTCTCTTCTCATTACTTACTCTCTTGCTTCTGCCATTAAAAACTTTCTCACGCTCCAAAAGGCGATTCCATTCCAAACAATCACCGATAATCTTTGTTGTTCATCACGTAAGTAAAATCTGCTCTTCTCTTGATTCCTTATTGTCATCGATTCACGAATTCCATTCAAACCGAACCCATCCCTTGCGTGCTGCTTTACTGCGAACCTCATTGCACCAGCAGTTTGTGAGCTCGAGTTTGCTTGGTTTTAGCTTTAAATGATCGACGAGACGATGGAGATGGTTTACTGCTTCTGGCTAGTTGATTTTTGATTTGCGATAGGATGGTTAAGCATTGAATTTGGGTGATTTTGAACTGACTTAGTGGATGATCCGATATCATGAATGAGACAGCGTGAATGGAGTGAGGGTTTTTTGTGGATGGAGCGGCTAGCGGGTTAACAGGTTGAGTGGAGTGGGATACTGACCTGGACGCGACCCAGTAATTTTGGGTGACCTAACCTTTGACCGCCTTTATCCTTAAATCGTAGCCGAATTGACCCTTGGGGGAAATCTGCCGATCTAATCTTCTACCGATTTAACCCTTGAACCGTGGCCGAGTTAAACCCTAAACCGTGGCCGAGTTAAACCCTAAACCGTGGCCGAGTTATCCCTTAAACCGTGGCCGAGTTAACCCTTGGAGAATTTCACACCACTTTTTGAACCAGAGCCTTTACCCTTCCTACTTCTTACAACTTAAAGAGCTACCGATCTAAAGAATTAGAAACTTAATCTTCATTTGCGAGAGACTCCTTGGGTCGCCGCCGAGTTAATACTTAAGCTTTGGGCATGCTGACTTGTTGAGAGCATAGATCCACTTTGAGTTTCTAACTTGAACTGCCAAACTAAGTTGCCTGAATTTTGAACTGCCCCAACTTTAAATTTGCTTGAATCTCATTGTATTATTTCACAGATCGCATTAACTTATAAGCTGCTAACCTGCTGAAAATAACAAACAAAGAAAACCAAGGCGAAAATACTGCCATCGACTGCCCATGTCAGATGACAGATTAGTCAAGACAAGACAAGCAACTTAATTATATTGCATGAAATGTTTGTGAATCAATCAATTAAAGTTAAACATTAATGCAAAGTATCAATAATCTGAACTGATTTATCTGCATCAACATCTTACTTGCATATTTAGGCCTAAAACAATAGTCCCTGAATTTCATAACTAACAAATGCTTGCTAGTTTTCATTCCAGTTATATTTGTTCTCTGCTTGATTGATTTTACACAACACTTCACACACTTTAGGAAACGTGCACCTTCATGTTTGAATACCCAGTTGTTTATGTAGAATGACTTCCCACCGAGAAGAAGAAGTGGTAACTCAAGAGGAAGAAACTTTTCCAATAGCTGTTCCCATAGAGAATCCTCCGGAGAGAACCCCGACTATTCTAACTTCGAGAGCGTTTGTCCAGCTGCGCACTCAATTTGGCTTTGCTGAAAGTGATGTTCTTCTCCCTGGGCCAAGTGATACTGCTGACAATCCTCCCTATGGCTTTGTTGCAGTCAATCGCCAAATGTGCTTAAGTGGGTCGATTCCTCCTTTTAACGACTTCCTTCGAACTCTTCTCCTTCGGTTGACAATCTCTCCGTTTCAACTTCATCCCAACGGCTATGCCATCTTGACGGGGTTATGTGTTTTGTTTAGAAGAACCCTTGATCGCCTACCGAGTTTTGAAGAAATTCGTTATCTGTGCTCGTTTGCAAAGAGTAAAGATCATCCTTCCCTTATTATTGTGAGAAGTGCCAGGAACCGCAAGCTCATTTCCGATCTTACTGAAAGCGTTCATGGATTCTTGAACCAGTTTTTCTTTGCCCGCTGTCCCTCAGGCTTTTATGCCATCTGGAGAGTAGGAAGTAAGATTAGTGTTTCTATTTTCTCCGCTTTGAAACTTTTTCGAGATCCGAACTTTCAGTTGCTAATTTCATTCTTTATTCTTTTCAGCACTTCCTCTCCCCTCTAGAGACCCAATTCACAAGCAAGTTTTTGAGAGGTTGAGTGCCGTGGCCTCAGAAGAGAGGAGCATAAAATTTCTGTTGAGGGATGAATTTTTACATCAACATGGGCTTCTACACACTTCTCGCTCTATGCATGCTCATGAAGTTCCAACGGAAGTTCCCGATTCTCCGATAAAGACTCCTGAATCTTCGCTGGTGAAGTGCTCCACTTCTGTCGATGTTGCGGGGCCATCTGGTAAACTTGCCCGGTTATCGAGGAAGAAGAGCCTCAGGGATCCTCTCACCATTCACAAGAATCTGGTGAAAAGGCTAAGAAATCCAGCCCTGTCAAGCAAAGCAGGGACGATACCTTCGAAGGATTGAGCGACCTCTTCGCTACTTCACAAGAGATCTTCAAAGATGACCCTACTACCACCGAGATTTCTACTTCAGTAGTTGAAGCTACTTCTACTCTGCAACAGTCGTCGTCGACTCAAGAGTTGACGTTAACTATTACACCCACAACCACTCCCCAAATAAAGAGTGGTTCGTAGATTAATGCGCGTAGTTTGCACAACACACACACTTAGAATTTCTCATCACTTCCATGCACTTATCTTCTTGTACTTTAAAGATTTCTAAAGCTTATTATTTTAATTCCAGATTCTCCTTTGGGGCGCAGCGGCTCGTATTATGACGATTTCCAGCGCTACGGGAGGCGTAGCCAGTATGATTACAGGCGTTACCTTCCTTCCTACAGAGAGTCGGATGAAGAGAGGGCTGCCCGAAAGGCTCATGAAAGGAGGACCGAAGAAGAACATCGTGAAAGAAGGGAGAGAGAAGAGTGCCATGATTCTTGGCAAAAAGGCGATGACTCTCACAAGAGAAAATCTCATGACGATCGAGGAAAAGGTCACATGAGTGAAGACTTAAGCAAACGAGCTCGTCACAGTGAAAAGCAGGCCTCTACTACTCCTGAGAAAGTTACTATTCCTGCCTCACTCGACATCCCTTCTGACTCTCCCGCTCTTGGGAAATCAGATATTCAAACGATAATTAACAGGCCCAAATTTCAAGTTGGACCGGGTCCTGCCACTCTGCAGAGCCGATTTCCTCAATGGTGCCTTAAGGGGGTGAGGTTCGACCTAGACTTGGTCCCCATCGACAAGTCTACTATGTTGCGCAATCTTGATGCAGTCAAGCTCGATATCGAGAGGATGTCAAACTGGCAGAAGCTTGTCGATGAGCTTCAAAGAGTTAACTGTGCCAACATAGAGGCCATGCTTACCATGGAAAACGATAAGGCCGAATGGCGAAAGGTCGTTGAGCAACACGACACCGAGATGAGGAACATTGCTTCTTACAATGAGGAGCTTGAAGCAAAAGTCGAGGAATTGAAACATGAACTTGCTGCTTCCTCTACTTCCTATTCTCAAAAAGAAGAAGTGCTCCTGAAACAAGTGAGAGACGCTCACGCTAGCCAAAGGGATGCCGAAGACAGGCTAGAAGTACAAAAAAGAATCAGTGAAGGCTATGCTACTGATATTGCTGAGCTCCGAAAGAAAAACAACTCCCAGGAGGCGGAGATACAAATGCTTAAGCTTCAGCTTGCCAAAACTGAAAGGGAGCGTGATGAGGCTGTCGCCGGCAGAATCGCAGCCGAAGAATCTCATGAGGCGACTAAAAACAGCATCAGCTCAACATTATTCGACTTCTATTTGCACAGCGTCTTGGGGCGTGGAAGCCTTGCCTTTCTGGGCCCCAAGTATGAAATCACACTGGCTGAAGTTTGGGAGACAGCACTTGATATGCTCGGAGGTAAAGGTGCTGGATATGCTGAGTCAGCCCTTGAAGAGCATTATCTTGATGACGAAGCCCGTGCCGCTCTTGCCAAGGGTAAGGAGCAGCTTGCCAGAGCGCGGGCCGGGATGGCAGAAGAAGAGCGTTCTGAAAAAGAAGTACCGCCTACCATCCCCGAACGTCCTCTAGTTTCTCCCGAGGTGGACATTACAGGCCCTAGTGCTCATTTGCCGCCTCCTACAAGAACTGGGGTAATCACCCCTACTGATGAAGAGGCTTTGGAGGACATTGGGGCTCAGAATTATGAGATTGAACTGACAAAGCCAATATCTTCAGGTAATTTCGACATTGGTCCGATTCAGGTGGATTGCCTGCTTATTCCTCAAAAATTTGATGAGCTTCTCGATTACCTCCTGAATCTCGATGAACCCATATCTCCCTTCTTTCGGGAAGATACTAACATTTTCAATTTTTCTTCTTCTGCAGTTGAAACAACAAGTGCCGTGCAGACTTCGCCTTCTCTGGTTATTCCTCCTCCATCTCTTCAAGTGACTCCTCCTTCTGCTTCACAACCTGGGTCACAAGAGGAGAAAATTGAGGCTCTTCATGGTTTGGATGACCCTGTTGCCTCGCAGGAGCAAAAAGATGAGGGACTCGAAGGAGGCGAGATCTCTCCGGAGCGGACTCCTTCTGACGACGTAGTTTTGTCCGCTCTCGTTACTCCGGGGAGTGAGTCTTCTTCGCAGAGAAGAAAGAAGCTTGGGACATCGAAGAGGAGGGGGAAGAAAATTATCACCACTGAAGAGGAACCGGAAATTGCGCCAGTTGTACCTCCCTCCCCTTCTTCCCTTATACCCACTGGCCGACCTGAAAAGCTGGTCATTCGGTCGGGTAAAGGGTCCAAAGGCAGTAAAAAGAAGTGAAGACTTTAGCTTTTTGTCTTTTGTATGAACTGGCCGAGAGTTGTGCGGGTACCGGCCCCCACTTTTATTTTGAAACCTGTATCTGCATTATAGTTGAATAAAATGATTCTTCGTTTGTACAAACTTCTGTTTGAATTTGAGAATGCATTTACTATTTATTTTTTGCACAAAGTTATTTACACGATATTGCAGCGAGCTTATGGCATGTTACTTGAGCGTTACCTTTTGCTGGTTTGGCTATACCATATTGTGTGTAATTATACTATATTGCCCCCATTCCATAAGTTTGCTGCAATATTCTATACTTCGAGGGGACTTGCACTCATATTTGCTAAAGAATAATTATTTTATTCTTTAAAGAAAATTTTTGTAGAGTACAACTCCCTTCGTATAAGTTTCTACGCTTTGTCGTTCGAAGAAATCACTTTTTTCTTTTGCTTATGTGCATATTTTACCAAGTGAGTTCCTCTATGTGGTAAAGCGGACCTCTGAAGGGTACTTTAACTTCTTTTCTTTTTCTTTTTTTTTTAACGATCATTTTCCATAGTAGGTAAATTACTCTTCCTTTGAAAGTTAAAGTACGCTTTTGATGAGGATTTTTTTTTTTATACAAAGTTGTACCTCTGAGGAGGGATTTTTCACGTTTCAACACTTGGAAGTTTTATTTCAATCTCGGTGAAACGTGTACCTCCAAAGAGTTGTGCCTTTGAAGAAAGCCTTTCCACGTTTCAACACTTGGAAGTTTTATTTCAATCTTGGTGAAACGTGGGCTTCC
Organism: Allium cepa; assembly: GCA_030765085.1. Lineage (NCBI taxonomy): Eukaryota > Viridiplantae > Streptophyta > Magnoliopsida > Asparagales > Amaryllidaceae > Allium > Allium cepa. The sequence goes on from CM060942.1 coordinate 457,392,859, forward strand.
GAAGAGGTCTTTCTTCTTGATTGTGTCTTCGAGAGGGGGTTGTACCTCTAAGGAGGGATTTTTCACGTTTCAACACTTGGAAGTTTTAATTCAATCTTGGTGAAACGTGTACCTCCAAAGAGTTGTGCCTTCGAAGAAAGCCTTTTCGCGTTTCAACACTTGGAAGTTTTATTTCAATCTCGGTGAAACGTGGGCTTTCAGGAAGGTCTTTATTTTGTTTTTGCATTTCAACTTTGGTGAAGTGAAATTCCGAAGAGCGGTTGTTACACTTCAACTCCTGGCGAAATGTGCCTCCGAAGAGGGCTTTTATTTTGTTTACATTTCAACTCTGGTGAAGTGAAATCCCGAAGAGCGGTCATAACACTTCAACTCCTGGTGAAATGGGCCTCCGAAGAGGGCTTTTATTTTGTTTACATTTCAACTCTGGTGAAGTGAAATCCCGAAGAGCGGTCATAACACTTCAACTCCTGGTGAAATGGGCCTCCGAAGAGGGCTTTTATTTTGTTTACATTTCAACTCTGGTGAAGTGAAATCCCGAAGAGCGGTCATAACACTTCAACTCCTGGTGAAATGGGCCTCCGAAGAGGGCTTTTATTTTGTTTACATTTCAACTCTGGTGAAGTGAAATCCCGAAGAGCGGTCATAACACTTCAACTCCTGGTGAAATGTGCCTCAGAGAGGGTTTTCATCGCCTGGAAGTTACTCTCTCATGGTTGGTGGGTCATGACTCCTCCAATCTTTTTTGTTGAGTAGAGAACTTTCTTTTTTGTGGCATATGTCCCATTAGAGGTCTTTTTCCTCCGAAGAGTTGTGCCTCCGAAGAGGAGCATTTTGCCTCTGAAGAGGGCTTTGGTCTCTGAGGAGAAGCATTTGGTCCCCGTAGAGAAGCATTTTGCCTCTGAAGAGGGCTTTGGTCTCTGAGGAGAAGCATTCGGTCTCCGCAGAGAAGCATTTCGCCTCCGAAGAGGGCTTTAGTCTCTGAGGAGAAGCATTTGGTCTCCGTAGAGAAGCATTTTGCCTCCGAAGAGGGCTTCGGTCTCTGAGGAGAAGCATTTGGTCTCCGTAGAGAAGCATTTCGCCTCCGAAGAGGGCTTCGGTCTCTGAGGAGAAGCATTCGGTCTCCGTAGAGAAGCATTTCGCCTCCGAAGAGGGCTTTAGTCTCTGAGGAGAAGCATTCGGTCTCCGTAGAGAAGCATTTTGCCTTCGAAGAGGGCTTCGGTCTCTGAGGAGAAGCATTTGGTCTCCGTAGAGAAGCATTTCGCCTCCGAAGAGGGCTTTAGTCTCTGAGGAGAAGCATTTGGTCTCCGTAGAGAAGCATTTTGCCTCCGAAGAGGGCTTCGGTCTCTGAGGAGAAGCATTTGGTCTCCGTAGAGAAGCATTTTGCCTCTGAAGAGGGCTTTGGTCTCTGAGGAGAAGCATTCGGTCTCCGCAGAGAAGCATTTCGCCTCCGAAGAGGGCTTTAGTCTCTGAGGAGAAGCATTTGGTCTCCGTAGAGAAGCATTTTGCCTCCGAAGAGGGCTTCGGTCTCTGAGGAGAAGCATTTGGTCTCCGTAGGGAAGCATTTTGCCTCCGAAGAGGGCTTCGGTCTCTGAGGAGAAGCATTCGGTCTCCGTAGAGAAGCATTTCGCCTCCGAAGAGGGCTTTAGTCTCTGAGGAGAAGCATTCGGTCTCCGTAGAGAAGCATTTTGCCTCCGAAGAGGGCTTCGGTCTCTGAGGAGAAGCATTTGGTCTCCGTAGAGAAGCATTTCGCCTCCGAAGAGGGCTTTAGTCTCTGAGGAGAAGCATTTGGTCTCCGTAGAGAAGCATTTTGCCTCCGAAGAGGGCTTCGGTCTCTGAGGAGAAGCATTTGGTCTCCGTAGAGAAGCATTTCGCCTCCGAAGAGGGCTTTTCACATTTCATCTCACGGGAGTATGTCGACCGGGTGTGGTGAAATGCGTGCCCCTAAGTAGGGTTATTGTCAGGAAGTTTGGAGTTTCCTTTTCTCGGTTGGATGGGTTCTCGGGAGTGTGTCGACCGATAACTCCACGACTTTGTAACGAGAAAGACGGCTTTTTTTTTTTGGTGAAGCCCGCTTGAGGTTTTTATCCTCTGAGGAGTTATGCCTTCAAAGAGGGCTTGTGCTTCTGAAACATTCTTTTTGTTGGCTGACGCTTGCTCTCGCATGTCTCTTTGCCGTTGATTCATGTTGATAATCCCCATTGCTTCGCAAGGGTCACCACTTTCAGCTGCCAAGCCTCTCCCTTACCCAAAGGAGTATATTTTATAGTTAAGCAAATTGGTGGTGGCAGATATAGGTTCTTTAACTTGCTGTTTGTTTGTTCAAGCATTTGTAGTTAGCCATATATGATCTGCTTCTATCCACCTTGCTTACTTTCGTCTGAAGTTCTCCTTTTGTAGGATTTGAATATGGGAATTTTGAATGGCTCAGTGCTTGATTGCTGGATGATGTCGCGGATCGCTTGGTCTCGTGACTGGTAAGCTTTGTTTTTATGGCCTGCATTATTAAATCGTTTTTTTTTAGTAACACGATTAACGTATTTCATATGCCGAAATAAAACAAAGCAGTTTATAATAGTAGGGAACATAAGAATTATAGTGGTTTAACCGAAACTGGGCCTATATCCACTTTACAGCTTTTGTTATTCGCCTGCCTTGCAATTGCCCTTAACAAGAGAATCACATATTTGTAAATTCTTTGCAATATCTTAGCAAAGTTTTCATGTAAAATATGGATGTAAATGGTTGCTGTTCCAAGTCCTTGGAATTGGTTTTCTTTCGACAGTTGCGAATTTGATTGATTATATTAGTAATTCCTTAGTGCCGTCTTTAAGTGTGCATCATCTTCTTCTGTTGGCGGGTGGTTTTAACTGAAGAAACATACTCTAGCCAAATTTTATTTGTTTGCTTAGAGTACTTCTTATTCAGGATTTGACCCTGGAATTCTGTTTTTTAAGGCTTGCTTTTGAATGCTACCAAGGGTTGCTTGATATTGTAATGAATCAGCTTGGTATTGATTGCCTGCAAATTTAGATCGATAATCTTAGTGATATTCTCAGAATATTTACCATATCGAAATAAAATAAGCGACTCGTAATAATAGGGAAAGCAAGACTTATAGTTTTTATTGTTTATTGGCGTTGTTTTTACTACAGATTTTGAAACAAGAATCATTGGATCAGCATTCTTTTACAAATTTGAAACAAAGTGTTCAAGTAAGGTATGGAAGCAATTGCTGCCCCAGGCTTTAGGAATTGAATTTTTTGGCATAAGAGGACTGGATGGCAACATCTTTCAGAATCGAAACTTCCTTTCACTTTGAAGGTCTCCTTGGAGCGTGAGCACATCTTCCCGCCTCATCCAATTTTTCCCTGCCTGGTGAGGGCTTGCTGTGATGACACTGATGATAGGACCTTCATCTCCCTGTGCCACGGTTCTCTTACTTGAGCTACATTGTTGAGCGGGAACCAGCTGCACCTTAGAGGATGAGGAGTAGTTAATTTCATCTTTTTTCACATACTGTTGCAGTTCATTCTGCTTGATCAATTCTTCAATCTCTTTCCTTAGATGGCGACATTGGTTAGTTTCATGGCCAGGTTGATTGTGAAATTGACAGAATTTCCCATTGTCTGTCGCGCTTCTCCTCATCAGAGATGGTTTGGGGTAAACAACAACATCCTTTGTTGCCAAGAAGATACTTTCCGGAGTGTCGGTCAAGGGAGTGAAGTTGGAGGGTATGAAGCGTCGAGCTTTTTTCAAGAGTTTCTGTTTTCTTCTTCCCCCATTCTTCTCTTTCTGTCCAATCATTTCCGGTATGTATTCTTCATCGTTACCAGGACTCAATGGGTAACAATCAACTATTCTTTCAAAAGTTTGCCTTGATAAACGTTCGTGGATAGTTGGTCGTGGCCATGAATTCTCTGTTTGGGGGAATGTTCCAATAGTAATGCCAGTTGCTCGCTGAGGAGCATTCCATTCTTCTGAAACCTGGACCTCTTTGGCAATGGTTTTTATATCACTTTCTAGTCGATGGACTTCTTCCTGCAATGCGTTCATCTTATCCAGTATCCTATTGCTTTGAACTTCCATGTGTTGATATATTCCATATATCACGGCATTTAATTCAGCCCTTGTGACTCCAATACTTGAAGCTGTTTCACTTAGCGTGGGAAGAGCAATGGCATTGCTGCAAGTACCTTCAAACCTTAACAACTTCCGTTTCCTTTCTGAAGCCATGGTTTCTGTTAGAATTTTGTTGAACAATGGTTGAAGTTTGCCCCTGAGTTCAATTCTCAGTGGAAGCACCAAAAATGTTAACGCTAAAATGTGAACGCTAACACCCCGGTGTGTAAAGTGTAGTTGTGAAAGCACCACCCGATAGATCGGGAAAGAATTACAAGCAAAGAATAGCGGAAAAGCAGTAAACAACAACGATTTTATAGTGGTTCGGCTTAAGGGTATAGCCTACGTCCACTCTAAGTACTTTTATTAATAATCCCGTTACAAACTGATACAATTCTTCTCAAGTACAATACACTTCAAGTTACACGTGGTTTGGAACAAATCTTAAGCTTCAATGTCGATTAAAGTTCTTAGATTCATGTTGAAGATGTGTGGTTTCTTCGTGAATTTCTTTGATGAATTCCTCTAATCTTGGAAGCTCTAAGTGTTGATGAAGTTCTCAATGCAGCAAGGTAACGGTGTGTGAAGAGAATGCGCCCAAAGTCCTTTGAATGTTGGAGATGGGTGCCTATTTATAGAGAGTTCTGATTCTGAAATTTGCCAAGTCCTAAACCGTGGCCGACTCAAGTTAAGACGCAGCCGACTTAAGTTGAGTCGTGACCGGTCTAAGGTCGCCTCCGAGTCAAAACCACCTCTCCTCAGTAATGTGGCATCGGACTTATATTCAGTGGCCTTGGGTCGTGAACGACTTAACATAGGTCATAGGTCGGTCGCGACTTAGGTGTAGTTCATGATCTTGTCCCTGTCCTAAGTGGTTAGATCGGTAAATTCTCTGGATGGTTAGGTCGTCTTCTGTCTTAGGTCGGTAGCTATCTTAGGTCGGTAGCCATCTTGTTAAGTTTTAGGTCGGCAACTGTTTAGCCCTAAGTCGGTATCCATTTGGGCCTTAAGTCGGCATCTCCTTAGCCTGTTAGGTCGGCACCTCTTCGAGTCTTAAGTCGGCATGCTACTCAAGCTCCTTAGGTCGGTATCCCTTCGTGCCTTAGGTCGGTCTCCCTGATAAGGCAGTTAGGTCGGCAACCAGTTGAGTCGGTAGCCTCATTGAAGTGTTAGGTCGGCAACCCTTCGAATCTTAGATCGGCACCCCTGTTGAGCCTTAGGTCGGCACCCTTGTTGAGCCTTAGGTCGGCATCTCCTTGAGTCGCAGAGTCTAAACCGAGGCGGAGTTAACAGTGAATAAATTGTGTATTATAATCAAATGCGTAATGTAGGCTGAAGGAGTGATTTTGTATGTGGTATGAGTTTGTGTGATAAATATTATGTACAAGGACATACTGTAATGGTGAAAGTCATATGCAATAAGTAGTACCTTACAAATAGATTTGATATACCCATTGTTTGGATAGCTTTTAAGCCCCAAGTCATGTAGAAATGTTTGGAACGCCATTGGAAAGATAACCGCCAAGCTCACTTGCTTCTTGAACTCCAAACTATAGAGGTAACGGTCATGATTTAGTTGCCATGTAAAGAGTAATCAAATTGCCTCAAAGACACAATTATATAGTAGATCATATAGTATATAAGTACACAAATCAAAAAACATCTATTTCTATTTTATTTTGCAGAATATACATCCCAAATGAGAACTTTATATTTCAACCAGTTGTACAATTGAGCATATTCGAATTCAAGTTCACATTTATGACATAAATTTTTAATTTTAGGATATGCGGTGATAATAATCTTTTGACTGTTAACTCAAAACTTGGAATATCGGTAACCAAAATGCCGAGAAAAATCACAATGAAAATAAATAACATCAAATTTCCAAATTTGAAGCTAATATTATAGAAATCAGTTAGATAACAAAGCAAGTGCTTTATGATTAAAAGCATAAAGGAAACGAATTTGACTAGCAATAATACATCTACCTGGTTCTTAATCTGTTAATAAAGAAAACTAAACAAAAACTATACTTGTAGCATAGTCTTCACTTAAAATTCTTATAAATACCTAAAAAGAGAAGCACCACCACTCAAATGCAATTCATCATATTCGACAGCATCTGCTTGTCATCATTCTTGATTGTCCTCATCTATTCATGGTTTCTTTTTATTAAAAAAAAGTGATATGACACAATGTAGAATAAAAATATTAATCATGGACTGGAATTAAAAATGTGTTCTCATTGTGTTTTATTACTAATTAAATTATCGTTTCGTTATCGAATACAGTTCTATAAAGATAAAATGTTAACTATGTTGCGGATTACTTTTCCAGCAAGAAATACAATATCAAGATTCAATTACAAGGTTGCATATAATAAACCATAAGTTAATACCAAATATCCTTTCGACCATATCGAAACTCGGTTGAATAGAAGACAAAGAAGAACAAAAGAAAGAAGCTCCAGCAAGTCCTTTCGAAGGGATCGAAGGGATGCTAAGCAAAAGACTAGAAATAACACAACCTTTCGAAGGGGTCGAAAGGCTGTACCCTTCCGCTTCATGAGACCCTCTTTCGAAGCAGATGCTTCCGCATGCATAAAGACCTTTTGATTGAGTCAAAGAAACACCTTTTGTGGACAATTAAAGACAACCCTTCATATGCGCACCAAACCTTTCGAAACCAAAGGTTTCACCTTCATTCAAACAGCTTAAAAACTTGCCTTAGATAGAACAACCCTTTCGAAAGCATAAGCAAGCCTTTCGAACCGGTCGAAGCCTTTAACATCCAGGGAAGGTTCTGCATCAGTTCGCAAGCATACATTTGAAAGTTCCTAATAATATCGAAACCATCAGCATTTCAACACCTTCGAAACGCTTGGAAACTACCTATTATAAACTACTATATCACCATGCACATAGATACAGTCAAATTTAATCCCCAAACCAGACTCACTTCTTTTATTCAACACAACTTCTTTATTCATAATGCAAACTTCACCAACAATAAAAACTTTAGATTCGACTGGCATAACACCATTATTTACTCTATTATAAACTACTATATCACCTGATCTAACACTACCTTCACCTAGAGGAATAGCATGTATTGAAAAAGAGACGCGCGAAACAACTTCTCTGTTTAAACCTGTGTCACCGTGCACATAGATACCATCTAATTTATCAATGGAGATATTCAAAATCTCTTCATTAATCTATGTTTCAATTCTCTCCAATTCTATAGCTTCTAAAATAAGCTGCATCCCATCACTAGTAAACAACATCTTTTCATATCTGACACTCCCTAATCTAGTAGATTCACATTTTCCTTGCCTATCAGAGCAGAACCATCCTTAACATTATTTAGACCAAACTTGTCAACTTTGTCAAGCCTACTTTTACTTCCAAGAGAATTTCCATCAATTTTGTTCGATGTCTTCAGGTTTAAATTATCAAGACTGTCAACTGAACAGCCTGATCCAATTTCACCAGCATCTCTTTCTTCAGATGTTGTAAAGGAGTCAAGACACTCAAATGGATTATCAATAGATATTTTGAAAACACAATTGTGACCAGAATTTACTCTGTTACTCTTCTTATTTACCTTGATAAAACCATCATCACAAGACCCATCATTTTTTCCAGAATATAACAAGATAGAGATATCATCCTTTGATAAATAAGAATACACAGAATATGCAGAAACAACAGGATCCAGAAGCATTGGGACAAATGCACGAGTGCATTATCATAGTATTGACATTAAAATCCACATGACTGTTATTACCCTCCAGGTCACTGTTAACATTCGAGTCAATATTGGTAGAAAAATCCAATTCACCAAAATACTCATCAGTTTCACCAAGACTACCACTATACCCTTTACCAATGTTAGGAGAATTAACAACATCGAAATGACAGAACAACTCCTCCAAATATCTAATACCCACATCTTTCATTTGCCAAAGATTATCAATCAGTAAACCTTTTAATAACAGATATTTCAAAAAAAAATGGAACCCATGATCAACTAAAGAAGGATCGAAAATGGGTTTATAAAATGTAATCTTTGACTCTGATTTCCCAAAATAGATTTCAAAATCACCAAATCGATCACGATATCCCTTACCAATGTTGGGAGAATTTATAACATCGAAGTGTATAAACATTTCCTCCAAATATTTGATACTTTCTTGTCTCTTTTGCCAAAGATTATCAATAAGGAGCCCTTTAATAGCATACACTTTAGATGATCAACCAAAGCACAAGGAGCAGATTTGCTGTTTATTGAAATTGATCTGGATGGAAAATCGAATTTTCTATGGCCAAAATTCCCACACACTGACTCGATTTTAGCTGAAGAAAAACTTATATTTTAATTAAGGTGTGACTAATTTTAGTTAAAAGATAAGGAGTGATTAACCAGATAATAGAATATAAAATTTTGAATTTTAATGAAGGTGGGAGTATTCAGGTATATTGAGATGTAATTCAAATTTAAAGATTACTTTGGGAAGTTTGCATTTACACCAAAAAAGTGTGACACCAAAGGTATTGCGACTATTATTAGCAACAAAGGTAAAGATATATAGATGTGTTTTAGAAGTGTTATCTTAAAAGTAGTTGTTTGATTGACACAAAGAATATCTTCCAATCTTCTATTTTTACTTCGTACTTCGGTGTACAATATTGTATCAGGTTATAATTTCATGTATTACTATCATACATGTATTGCGTTGGTTTTTATTGGCTGAATTTAATTCGTTTTCTTTTCTAGAATTTTATTAATTATCCAATTGTTTTATGTTATTTTTGATACCTAGGTAAACTGGATTTTTTATTGATTACCAGTTTAGTTGCCTTTAACAAAGTTGAAGCAACAATTATCCATAATTATATTATTGTCGATAATAGCTTGTCTACATATGTGATTACACCAAGCTTAATGACTATTATTTCTATTTGATTTTCCCAACAAAATGATGTATTGTCCCCATAATGGAAATATGTGTGATGTGGGGAATTGGGCGATGGGAGTATCATTGTTGGTTACTATAAAAGCAGTTGTTCAACATTGTCAACTGGATTTTTGACCAAGCCAATCTCAATCGGAAGTCAGAATATCAAAACGAAGACAAAATGATTCAAGGGCTTTGGAAACATCATAAAAAACCAACAAGAAGAAAGTATCAAAAAAATGAGTGAAAAGGTTGACTTGAGTTTTTGAATTTAGCGCTTAAGGTCAGGCCCAACACGTACTTGAGCTGAACCTAGGAAAAATGAAGGAAAACCTAAATTGAGAAATAGCAAGGCAAGACCATATGACTTAGAGTCAGACCTGAGTCAAACTCAAGACAAACTCGGGTCAAAACCACGTCAACTAGATACCGAGTTATAAGTCACAACTCGGTACCTAATTGTAATTATTCTCAGGTCAGACTCGCCGAACTCTTAAGTCAGATTCTAAGCAACACAACTCGACACCAAGTTATGATTTGGGTCTGGCTCAGAAAACTCTCATGTCACACTCCAAGCAACACAACTCGGTATGGAGTTATGATTTTATTCAGGTCCGAGTCACAAAACTCCCGGCTCGAGCTCCATGCAATCATTACCGAACAAAACTCGGGTCGGACAAACAAAACTCTCAGACCGAACTCCAATTAAGATCAACCCTGACCCAAAGCTCCTGATTTTCACTGGCATGGTTCTTACCTTCATATTTCACTCCAAGTATTAAAACTATCTAGAACAACCTTATGAAGAAAGAAACAACTCTAAAGAGTTTTATAGAAAATTGAACTAAGTAAATAACTCGATAACGAGTCATTTGGCTTAGCACCGAGTCATTTTGCTTCCCCATTTCACTTCTCCTACTCCATACAACTCCTATACTACTATAACAACTCGTGATCAAGCAGTTTTCCTAAAGTTTGGACAAGCAATTCCAAGGTTGATGAAAAGAAAGTTAGGATATCAGGATAATTCAAGCGAGGATCTTCTCCCTGCTCCTCTATAAATACAAACCTATATGAAACTAAAAGAGGATCTTCTCCCTGCTTTTTCTTCTGCACTTTGTGTTAACTCCGCCTTGACCATGACTCACCGATCTAGTGCATCAAGAGGTTCCGACCTAACAGTTAGAAGCATGCCGACTTAAAGCTCAGCAGGGGGTGCCGACCTAAGGCTCAACAGGGGGTGCCGACCTAAGACCTTCAACAAGTATGCCGACTTAACACTTCAACGAGGCTACCGACTCAACATAAATACCGACCCAACAGCCTTAGCTCATTGCCGACCTAAAATGAATGACGACTCAATGGTTACCGACTTAATGACTCAGAAGGGACAGCGACTCAAGGTACTTCACGACTCAATGCCTTTACAAAGTTCCCGACCTAAGGCCTTAAATGGATAACGACCTAATGCCTTAAAGGATGCCGACTTAGGAAGTCTACCGACCTAACTTAAGTACCGATTTAATTGCCTAAGGAAGTTGCCGACCTAATTGATCAGGACATGGAAAGGTGCACGACCTATACTTAAGTCGCAACCGACTTACGACGTATGCTAAGCCGTTCACGACCCAGGCAAATGAAGGCAAATCCTATACAGCTACTTGACACGCGCATGTTAACTCGGCAACGACCTAAGACTTATGATATGAGTTCAGACAAGCTTACTTCTGTTAAGCCGAAGACTTGACACGGTAAGTCGACCACGACTTATGTTAAGTCGGCCACGACTTATGCTAGGTCGGCCACGACTTATACCTTGGTAGTAATTCCAGCCCAGAATTCACTATAAATAGGCGACCACCTCCAACATACAAGGGACTTTTGGCACATTCTCTTCATACACCGTTACATTGCTGCATTGAGAACTTCATCAACACTTAGAGCTTTCAAGATTAGAGGAATACATCAAAGAACTTCATGAAGAAACCACACATCTTCAACATGAATTTAAGGACTTTAATCGACATTGAAGCTTAAGCTACTTGTTCCAAATCACTTGTAACTTGAAGTATATTGTACTTGAGAAGAATTGTATCAGCTTGTAACGGGATTATTAATAAAAGTACCTAAAGTGGACGTAGGCTAAACCCTTAAGCCGAACCACTATAAAATTGTTGTTGTTTACTGTTTTTCTGCTATTACCTGCTTGTAATTCATTCCCGATCTATCGGGTGGTGCTTTCACAACTACACTTCACACACCGGGGTGTTAGCGTTCAAATTTTAGCGTTAACATTTTTGGTGCTTTCACTGAGAATTGAACTCAGGAAAGCTGTCATCATTGCTTCACAGAGATTTGTAGAAAGAATTTCCTTAAAAACCAGAAGTCTATCTGAGATTATGGCTCCTGGAAGGAAAAGTAGATCTGTCAGATCTGGGAACATTCAAGAGGGAACCTCCGCTTCCCCTGTACCTAATCAACCCACTCCGTCAGTTGGAGTTACGAAAGCGGAGTTGGATGCTGTGATTCTAGGGATAAACCAGCAGATAAACGCCCAAAATGCACAATTAGAGGCTCAAAGTGCCCAGAGTACCCTGATTCTGAATAAGTTGAACGACTTACTTGGGGCAACAATCAACCGGCTGGTAATGAAAGGAATTATGCTGGTAACATTCATAATGCTAACGAAAGGAATGCTCCTGAAAGGGCTGCTAGTCCCTTTGAGCAAACGCTTCCTGAGGTTGGAGGATCTGGAACTCGACATGATGAGGAATATCTTTCTGGAATGGTCCGGCAGATCATGAAAGAAAGTATGCAAAGGGTTGAAGATGAGAAAGAATGGGGTTTCGCCCCAAGTAAAACTCCATTTACTGAGAAAATCTTAAAGGTGGAATTTCCAAGAAAGTTTGTCCCTCCAACCATTCCAGCTTACAAAGGGACGAGTGATCCGAATGAATTTTTGTATAAATATGATTGGCACATGACAGGTGCCAAAGCCTCTGACGAGATAAAGTGCCGATATTTTCCCGTATACCTTGAAGGTGTGGCTCTACTATGGTTCACCAAGCTGCCAGTCCGATCTATTGATCAGTTTTCAGACTTGACCAGAAAATTCAAGGAGCAGTTTAGACTATATGCTTCGAAGGCCAAGGACATCATGTCGTTGTCGAGTTTAGAGCAGAATCCTGGTGAGTCTATCAGATCTTTCTTGAACCGCTTTAATATAGCGCTGGCTGAGGTGGACAATGCTGAACCACGAATGATATTGACTTATCTGATGAGGGCTATTGATAAGTCAAGCGAATTTGGGAAATGGTTAAATATGAAGGAGCCAACCTCTCTCGAAAAGTTCTACAAAAAAGCAGATGAATTCATTCGCTTGGAAAGTCGTCCTTTACCAGTAAAGGCAGTGTTGGAGAAAACTGAAGATAACACTGTCGCTCCACGCAAGAATGAATCGGTGGGGCAAAAAAGGGAGAATAATAATGGAAAGAAACAGGGTAATCTGAAGAAGCCCCGATCCTTCAAGCCATCAGAGTATACTCCATTATCACATACGCCGGAGCACATCTACCTTGCCACTAAAGATTCCGTTGATTTCCCTAAACCTATCCCTTTGAGGACCGGGAAAAAGGCCATACAGAGTGGGAAATTCTGCCGCTTCCACAATTAACCCGGTCATGAGACTGATGAATGCCGCCAGTTGAAAAATCTGATTGAAGAGTTGCTAAGAGAAAACAAAGCAGCAATTTGTGAAAAAGAATAGCAACAATCCTGCATCGTCAAGTCAGGGGCAACAGGTTCCTATTCATCAGCCTAGGACAGGTGAGAAAGCTACGGGGCATGAATCTGGAAGGCCCATTACCAATGTCATTACAGGAGGGCCTCACCCAGCTGGCAAGAGCTGGGGTGAGATGGAGAGATATGCCAGAGCTTTGAAATATGTTCCAGCCGAAGAAGACGTCTTTGTTTTAGAAGACACTACGCCCCTGAAACAACAGAAAACTTTCAGTGATGATTTTATTTTCAGAACCAGAGATTCCTCAGGTATCGAAGCTCCTACCCTAGATCCCTTGGTCATCTCTGCTGGTATTGGACCAGCCATTGTCAAAAGAGTTCTCATTGACTGCGGAGCATCATGTAATATCCTCTTCAAGAAGACATTCGACCAAATGAAAATCCCTATGGTCGATGTACAAGCCTCATCGCAGAAGATCGCTGGCTTCACCGGGGAGCCAAAGCAACCAATAGGAACCATCGATCTGCTAGTAGAACTTGGGGAAGGAGAAAGGAAAGTGGTCCGCAAGCAAACATTTGTGATTGTCGATGAATTTTCTGCTTATAATGCTTTCCTTGGCCGTCCAACGCTCGCAGCATTCAAAGCTATTCTAGCCCCGTGGTGCCTCACTATTAAATTCCCTACAGACAATGGAGTAGGAGTTATAAAAGGGGATCAAAATGCTGCGCGAGAGTGCTATTTGACAGAGTTGCGAGAGTCAAGAAAGCGGGAAATGGGAAAGGATGCGGCCACTCCGGTCCGCATCAAAGAGCCAGCCTTGTAGCAATTATGGGGCGGACCCTGCACTGGCGAGCATAGCGGGGCACGGAAAGAGATGGATCCCAGAAAAGCCAGTGCAGGGGAGAATAGAGTAGTGTCGGTTGAAACGACGGTACCGGTACCTGTTGACCCGAAGGACCCAAATAAGGTGTTGAATGTGGGTTCACAACTTAATGTGTCAATTCAGAATATCTTGATATCATTCCTGAAAGCAAATCTGGATGTCTTCGCTTGGACTCATGCTGATATGTGTGGAATATCTCCAGAAGTTGCAGTACACGCTCTGAATATTGACCCAAAGTTTACACCAGTAAAACAGAAAAGAAGAACCCAAGGTCCAGAAAGGTCAGCAGCATTAACAGAGGAAATTGATCGACTCATGGAAAATAACTTCATTAAAGAATCTACCTATCCGAATTGGGTGTCAAATCCAGTGCTGGTTAAAAAAGCTAATGGAAAATGGAGAGTGTGCATCGATTTTTCAGATCTGAACAAGGCCTGCCCCAAAGATTGCTTCCCTTTACCCAGGATCGACCAACTGGTAGATGGAACAGCGGGGCATGAGTTGTTGTCTTTCATGGATGCCTACTCCGGATACAACCAGATCATGATGCATGAACCTGATCAGGAGGACACGAGCTTTATCACCGATGTTGGTCTTTATTGCTACAGAGTTATGCCCTTCGGATTGAAAAATGCAGGGGCAACCTACCTAAGACTTGTTAATGGTATGTTCAAACCGCAATTGGGCAAAACTATGGAAGTCTACGTCGACGACATGTTAGTGAAGTCTAAGAAAGCAGCGGATCACATTGAACACTTAGCAGAAATGTTCGCAGTCCTCCGGAAATACAGAATGAAGCTTAACCCTCTGAAATGTACATTTGGGGTCGAGTCCGGAAAGTTCTTAGGTTTCATTGTTAGTGCTAGGGGCATTGAGGCTAGTCCAGCTCAAATTACTGCCTTAAAAGAAGTTAGAGCTCCTAGAACGAAGAAGGAATTGCAGAGTCTCAACGGAAAGGTCGCCGCCCTGAGTCGGTTCATTTCCAAAGCCACTGATAAATGCATCCCATTCTTTGACGCCCTGAAGAAAGGAAAGAAGAACTTTGAATGGACTTCCGAATGCCAAAAAGCCTTTTTTGAGTTGATCCGTCATATGGAAACGCCTCCAATACTTTCTAGGCCAGGCAATGGTGAGGATCTTCTTATATACTTGGCAGTATCATCTCATGCTCTAAGTGCAGCGCTGATACGGGAAGACAAAAGGATTCAACATCCGGTTTACTATATCAGCAAAAGACTCACTGGGGCAGAGCTGAATTACTCCAAGTTGGAAAAACTCGCCTATTGCCTACTAGTTGCATCAAGGAAGTTGAGGCGATATTTCCAAGCTCATCCTATCAGAGTACTCACTGATCAACCTCTAAAGCAAGTCCTGTTTCGCCCTGAAACTTCGGGTCGCCTTCTAAAATGGAACATTGAACTCAGTCAATATGACATCACATATCACCCCCGAAAAGCAATCAACGGACAAGCTTTAGCTGATTTCATTGCAGAATTCACAGAGAAAGATAATGGTGAGGAAGAAGCGGTCAATGATTCCCCAATCCAGTGGAAGTTGTATGTTGATGGCGCAAGAAATGACTACTGTTCTGGAGCCGGAGTGGTACTTGAAACTCCTGAAGGTTGGTCATTGTGTTATGCACTAAGATTGGAATTTCCTTCAACAAACAATGAAGCAGAATATGAAGCTCTTATTGCAGGTCTGAAAATCGCTAAAGAGCTAAACATCCGAGCATTACAGATCTTCAGTGATTCTCAGCTTATTGTATGCCAAGTCAAGAAGGAATTCCAAACAAAAGGGGGAAACTTGCCTTCCTACTTGTCAAAGGCTTGGGAACTCCTATGTGAACTCGATCATTATTCAATAAGCCATATTCCCCGGGAAGAGAATACGAAGGCAGATTCCCTCGCAAAGTATTCAAGTTCTGGTGAAGCTCAACTATTGGGATTGGTTCCCGTAGAAGTCCTCTCAGCACCAAGTATAGACGAGATGGATATAGACTAGATTATGAATGTATCTCAAGAATAAGAGTCGTGGATGACTCCAATATTAGATTACCTACTCAACGGTTCTCTGCCAGAAAATTCGAGAGAGAGACAGAAGCTACTAAGGAAAGCCTCTCGCTATGTAATTCAGGATGGCCGATTGTACAGACGGGGATTCTTAATGCCTTTACTTCGATGTGTATCCAGGGAAGAGTCCAAAACAATCCTAGCCGAGGTACATGGAGGCGAATGTGGTGATGATTCAGGTGGCCAAACATTAGCAAAGAAAATTCTCCGATACAGATATTTTTGGCCAGAAATTAATCGAGATGCTGCGGATTACTCCCGAAAATGTGACAGATGCCAAAGATTTGCCAAAATTCCTAGAGCACCTTCTACCGAACTCACACAGATGGTCAGTCCATGGCCGTTTGCGATTTGGGGAATGGATCTCATTGGGCCGCTACCAACTGCCAAATCAGGGATTAAATATGCTATTGTTGCAGTTGACTACTTTACTAAATGGGTTGAAGCTGAACCATTGGCTACTATCACTTCTAAGAAAATGATAAGCTTTGTGACCAAGAATATCATTTGCAGATACGGTGTGCCTCAGAAAATAATTACAGACAATGGTACTCAGTTTGAAAGCGAGGAATTCCAGGATTTTTGCAAACGATTCAAAATCCAGAAAAGCTTTTCGGCAGTAGCTCATCCGCAGGCAAACGGGCAAGTGGAAGCAGTGAACAAGATCATCAAATCAACCATCAAAAAGCAACTCGAAAGAGCAAAAGGTGGTTGGGTCGATAAGCTACCACTTGCACTATGGGCATACAGAACTACTCACAAAACTGCGACTGGGCATACTCCTTTTTCGTTAGCATACGGATCGGAAGCAATGATCCCGATAGAAACAGAGGTTCCTTCACACAAAAGGATCCATTTCAACCAAGCAGAAAATGAAAAGCTACAACTTGAAGCGCTAGATCTCCTTAATGAAAAAAGAGATGAAGCTAATCTCAGAGTTGCAGCTCATTAGCAAAGGATAGCCAGACATTTCAATTCCAAAGTTCGTCAACGCAGCTTTGAAATTGGAGATCTAGTCCTGAAAAGAATTATGACCGCGACAGGTGTGTTTGGGCCCAATTAGGAAGGACCATATGTGATAGGTCAGAAACTTCTTGACGGCACATTCAAACTCACTACTGTTGAAGGAGATCAAATTCCAAGGGCATGGAACAGCAATCACTTGCGTCCATATTTTACTTGAAAATTTTGTTGAAATAATGTAAAAGAGTTGTGAATGTTTGATTCTTGTAATTGAGAGCAATTGTAAAACTGATGCAAGTGAATAATGAATGAATATAAAGTGGATGTAGGCCCAAATTTCTGGCCGAACCACTATAAATCTTGTGTTCCTTATTATTATTACATGTTTGCTTTATTTTCGATATAAAAGTGCATAAAATGTATTGCTGAATTGTCGATTTAAATTTTTGCAGACAATGGAAATAAAACTTGCGCATGATAAGACCGAGTGATTCTCACCATCATTCAACAAACAAATTTCAAGTCATAAAGGCCCCGAATTCAAATCCTAGATAGGAAATACTTCAATTGAACGGCTTATGATTTCGATAGAAACGAGCCCTTGCTAATAAATTGAGATTGTTTGAACAAATAAACATCCAATTAGGAAGCTAGTGCCCGTTCTCACGAACTTGCCTAACAATGAAGTACACTTCCTTGGATTAAACAAGCTACTTGCAAGAAAAGGGGAATGAAAACTTGAAAAGAAAAAAAAAACAACAAAAGAGGATCGCTGAAAAGGCATAAGCAAGAAGACAAGGAAGCAACCAAAAACCATCATCGGCAGCACAAGTCCTCTTCGGAGGCACAACTCTTCGGAGGATAAAGACCTCTAATGGGTCATATGCCACAAAAAAGAAAGTTCTCTACTCAACAAAAAAGATTGGGGGAGTCATGACCCTCCAACCATGAGAGAGTAACTTCCAGGCAATGAAAACCCTCTCTGAGGCACATTTCACCAGGAGTTGAAGTGTTATGACCCCTCTTCGGGATTTCACTTCACCAGAGTTGAAATGCAAACGAAATAAAAGCCCTCTTCGGAGGCCCATTTCACCAGGAGTTGAAGTGTTAAGACCGCTCTTCGAGATTTCACTTCACCAGAGTTGAAATGTAAACAAAAGAAAGACCTCTTCGGAGGCACATTTCACCAGGAGTTGAAGTGTAACAGCCGCTCTTCGGAATTTCACTTCACCAGAGTTGAAATGCAAACAAAATAAAGACCTCTTCGGAGGCGCAATTAAGAAGAAAGACCTCTTCGGAAACCTACGTTTCACCGAGATTGAAATAAAACTTCCAAGTGTTGAAACGTGAAAAGTATTTCTAAGGCATAACTCTTTGGAGGTACACGTTTCACCGAGATTGAAATAAAACTTCCAAGTGTTGAAACGTGAAAAATCCCTCCTCAGAGGTACGACTTTCTATATATATAAAAAAAAATCCTCATCAAGAGCATACTTTAACTTCCAAAGGAAGAGTAATTTACCTATTATGGAGAATGATCTTCCTCAAAAAAAAAAAAGGGGGTTAAAGTACCCTTCAGAGGTCCGCTTTACCGCATAAAAGAATTCACTTGGTAAAATATGTACGTAAGCAAAAGAAAGAAGTGATTTCTTCAAAGGACAAAGCGTAAACACTTATACGAAGGGAGTTGTACTCTACAAAAATTTTCTGTAAAAGAATAAAATAATTATTCTTTAGCAAATAAGAGTGCAAGTCCCCTCGAAGTATGAAATGTTGCAGCAAGCTTAAAGTATGGGGGCAACATGGTATAATTACATGCAAAATGGTATAGCTGCATCAGTAAAGTAATACTCAAACGACATACCATAAGCCCGCTGCAATATCATATAAATAAACTTGTGCGAAAATGAATAATAAATGCATTCAAACAGAAGTCTGTACAAACAAAGGATCATTTTATTCAATTGAAATGCAGGTACAGGTTTCAAAATAAAGAAAAGCGGGGGCCGGTACCCGCACAATTCTCGACCAGTACATGCAAAAGGCAAAAAGCTAAAATGTTCACTTCTTTTTACTACCTTTGGACCCTTTTCCCGGCCGAATGATTAGCTTTTCAGGCCGGTCAGTTGGCACAAGGGAAGAAGGAGGGGTAGGTGCAGCTGGTCCTACTTCTGGCTCCCCTTCAGTAACAGCGATTATCTTCCCCCTCCTCTTTGACGTTCCATGCTTTTTCCTCCTCTTTGAGGAAGACTCACTTCCCGGAGTGGCAAGTTTAGACAAAGTTATGTCATCAGAAGGGGTCCGCTCCGGGGATATCTCACCTCCCACAAGTCCCTCGTCTCTATGCTCCTGCGAAGCGATGGGATCGTCTAAACCATGGAGGGCTTCTATTTGTTCCTCTTGCGACCCGGGTTGAGAAGCAGAAGGAGGAGCCACCTGGAGAGACGGAGGAGGGATAACCAGAGGAGGAGAAATCTGAGCGGTGCTTGATACTTTCTCTGTAGAAGAAAAGAGGTTAAAGTCAGTAAAGAGAGGAGATGAAGGCTCATCAAGGTTGAGAAAATAGTCAAGGAGCTCATTAAACCCATGTGAAGTAAATGAGCAATCCACTTGAGCGAAATTTACAGTGGAGTTACCTGCAGAAGTTGTCTTTATTACATCAATTTCATAGTCCGGGGCTTCAGCACTCTCTTGCGATTCATCTGTAACTTGAATAATTTTGGCCCCGGTATCAGTTTGAGCAGGGATCGGTACATAAGAGCTAGAGCCAATAATGCCAGCATCGACCGAAGTTGAAGGAGGGACAGGAACAGTCAAATTTGTTTCTTTTTCTTGATGCTCTTCCCCCACTATTTCAACCCGCGATCTGGCGAGTTGCTCTTTCCCTCTGGCAAGGGCTACGCGAGCCTCAAAGTCTAAGTAGTGCACCTCCAACTCCTCTTCAGTGTACCCGGCCCCTTTAAACATATCTAGTGCGGCCTCCCACACTTCGGCCAGG
The DNA here is from genome assembly GCA_030765085.1 of Allium cepa. Lineage (NCBI taxonomy): Eukaryota > Viridiplantae > Streptophyta > Magnoliopsida > Asparagales > Amaryllidaceae > Allium > Allium cepa. Next base: position 457,412,596 of record CM060942.1, read on the forward strand.
GTAATCTCATACTTGGGGCCCAGGAATGCAAGACTGCCACGCCCTAATATACATTGCAAGTAGAAATCAAATAGTGTCGAGCCAATATCAGCTTTGGTGGCTTCATGGGCCTCTTCAGCTGCAATCCTACCCGCAACGGCCTCATCTCGTTCTCTCTCGACTTTGGATAGCTGGGCTTTCAATTTTTCAATCTCTGCGGCCTGAACGCCAGTTTGTCCTCGTAACTGAGTGATTTCAGTACGGATGCTCTCTATAATCTGCTCCAACCCATCAGCCTTAGCCTCAGCATCCCTTTGCGCGGCATGAGCATCCCGCACCTGTTGAAGAAGCACACTCTCCCTTTGAGAATAAGAGGTGGAAGAAGTAGTGAGCTCTTCTTTAAGTTTCCCAACTTCTGCCTCGAGTTTCTCATTGTAATCAGCAATACTCCTCATTTCTGCATCATGCTGCTTGAGGATCTTTTGCCATTCAGTTTTGTCATTTTCCATGGTAAGCATAGCCTCGAGATTGGCCCTATTCACCCTTTGGAGCTCGTCAACGAGTTTCTGCCAAGATGACATCCTCTCAATATCAGTTCTGACAGCATCAAGGTTCCGTAACATAGCATTTTTATCTATGGGAACCAGATCGAGGTCGAAGCGAACTCCTTTTAAACACCAATTAGGAAATCGGCTTTGAAGAGTGGCTGGACCTGGTCCAACTTGGTAAGATGGCCTATTGATGATTGCTTGGATGTCAGTAGGGGAAGGGGCAGGAGATTGGGAAGAGATAGGAGCAGTAATCTTCTCTGAAGACGCAGGCATTGGCTCCTCAATAACTTTGGCCTGTTTGCTCGAGTCGTCAGCTGTGTGACTTTTCCCTCTGTCATCATGAGATTTGCGCTTAAGGGAGTCACTCTCTCTGTGGGAAGAATCGTGTCGATTATCTGGTCTTCCATAGCGTTCCTCATAATCACGTCTTTCCCGAGCCTTCCGGGCAGCCCTTTCCTCATCAGTCTCTCTGTGAACAGGAGGATAGGATTGATAGCCATATTGGCTGCGTTTCCCATATCGCTGAAAGTCACTGTAGTATGAGCTGCCTCGCCTCATTGAAGAACCTAAAAGAAGAAACAAAACTTGAGAACTTTTCAAATAAAAAAGAGCATAAAAGTGCCAGGAATTCTAAGTGTGTGTGATGTGCAAACTACGCGCATCAATCTACGAACCACTCTTTATTTGGGGAGTGGTTTTGGGTGTAATAGTTAACGTCAACTCTTAGCCTTTTCACCAGAATCTTGTGAATGATGGGAAGATCCCAGAGGCTCTTCTTCTTCGATAACCGGGGCAAGTTTATTAGATGGCCCCGCAACATCAACAGAAGTGGAGCACTTCACTAGCGAAGACTCAGGAGTCTTTATCGGAGAATCAGGGACTTCCGTTGGAACTTCATGAGCATGCATAGAGCGAGAAGCGTGTAGAAGCCCATGTTGATGTAAAAATTCATCCCTCAATAGAAATTTTATGCTCCTCTCTTCTGCGGCCACGGCACTCAACCTCTCAAAAACTTGCTTATGAATTGGATCTCTAGAAGGGAGAGGAAGTGCTGAAAGGAACAAAGAATGAAATTAGCAACTGAAAGTTCGGATCTCGAAAAGGTTTCAAAACGGAAAAAATAGAAACACTAATCTTACTTCCTACTCTCCAGATGGCATAAAACCCTGGGGGACAGCGAGCAAAGAAAAACTGATTCAAAAATCCATGAACACTTTCAGTAAGATCGGAAATGAGCTTGCAGTTTCTGGGACTTCTCACAATAATGAGGGAAGGATGATCTTTACTCTTTGCAAACGAACACAGATAACGAATTTCTTCAAAACTCGGTAGGCGATCAAGAGTTCTTCTGAACAAAACACATAACCCCGTCAAGATGGCATAGCCATTAGGATGAAGTTGAAACGGAGAGATTGTCAACCGAAGGAGAAGAGTTCGAAGGAAGTCGTTAAAAGGAGGAATCGCCCCACTTAAGCACATTTGGCGATTGACTGCAACAAAACCATGGGGAGGATTGTCAGCAGTATCACTTGGCCCAGGGAGAAGAACATCACTTTCAGCAAAGCCAAATTGAGTACGCAGCTGGATAAACGCTCTCGAAGTTAGAATAGTCGAGGCTCTCTCCGGAGGATTCTCTATGGGAACAGCTATCGGAAAAGTTTCTTCCTCTTGAGTTACCACTTCTTCTTCTCGGTGGGAAGTCATTCTACATAAACAACTGGGTATTCAAACATGAAGGTGCACGTTTCCTAAAGTGTGTGAAGTGTTGTGTAAAATCAATCAAGCAGTGAACAAATATAACTGGAATGAAAACTAGCAAGCATTTGTTAGTTATGAAATTCAGGGACTATTGTTTTAAGCCTAAATATGCAAGTAAGATGTTGATGCAGATAAATCAGTTCAGATTATTGATACTTTGCATTAATGTTTAACTTTAATTGATTGATTCACAAACATTTCATGCAATATAATTAAGTTGCTTGTCTTGTCTTGACTAATCTGTCATCTGACATGGGCAGTCAATGGCAGTATTTTCGCCTTGGTTTTCTTTGTTTGTTATTTTCAGCAGGTTAGCAGCTTATAAGTTAATGCGATCTGTGAAATAATACAATGAGATTCAAGCAAATTTAAAGTTGGGGCAGTTCAAAATTTAGGCAACTTAGTTTGGCAGTTCAAGTTAGAAACTCAAAGTGGATCTATGCTCTCAAAAAGTCAGCATGCCCAAAGCTTAAGTGTTAACTCGGCAGCGGTTTAAGAGCCAACTCGGTCACGGTTTAAGGGTTTAACTCGGCCACGACTTAGGGATTAACTTGGCTGCGGTTCAAGGTTAAATCAGTAGAAGGTTAAATCGGCAGATTTCCCCAAGAATTAATTTGGCTACGATCTAAGGGTAAGGTCGGCCAAATGTTAAGCTACCCAAATTCACTGAGTCGCTTCCGAGCTAACATCTCACTACATTCAACCCGTTAACCCAATAACCATTCCATCAGCAGCCGCCTTCATTCACATAATCCAATCACCCAATAAAACAATTTGAAATTGTCACAGATCTGATGTCCTGCCATCAAAGACCATCGAGCCTGAGGCGATAAACCCCCTTCATTGTATCAACAACCATCTCAAGCAACCTAAACTTCATCAATTACGAAAACGATGGTATTCTTGATGGAGCATCACACAAAGAGGCGATTCGTGTTTGAGCGACAGGATTCATGAATCGACAAGTAATCTACGATCGAAAGAGAAATAGAATCACTTACGCAATGGATGGTAGAGGTTATCGGTGGTTAGTTGGAAGGAAATTGCTTCTAGGAATTTGAGAATACTTTAATGGCGAAATCAGGCAAGAGAGTAAGTGTCGAAGAAAGAGGAAGAAAGTTAACTTATACCCTGCAGTGGAAAATTTGGAGCGACACATACGGTCTAACTGTTAGGTCGCATACGACCTACCGACCTAAGAGGGGACGGGTTAAGGGCTATCGAAGCACACGACCTAACATTTAGGCGTATACTTCGAGGTGCAAGTGTTAACTCCGCCTTGACCATGACTCACCGATCTAGTGCATCAAGAGGTTCCGACCTAACAGTTAGAAGCATGCCGACTTAAAGCTCAGCAGGGGGTGCCGACCTAAGGCTCAACAGGGGGTGCCGACCTAAGACCTTCAACAAGTATGCCGACTTAACACTTCAACGAGGCTACCGACTCAACATAAATACCGACCCAACAGCCTTAGCTCATTGCCGACCTAAAATGAATGACGACTCAATGGTTACCGACTTAATGACTCAGAAGGGACAGCGACTCAAGGTACTTCACGACTCAATGCCTTTACAAAGTTCCCGACCTAAGGCCTTAAATGGATAACGACCTAATGCCTTAAAGGATGCCGACTTAGGAAGTCTACCGACCTAACTTAAGTACCGATTTAATTGCCTAAGGAAGTTGCCGACCTAATTGATCAGGACATGGAAAGGTGCACGACCTATACTTAAGTCGCAACCGACTTACGACGTATGCTAAGCCGTTCACGACCCAGGCAAATGAAGGCAAATCCTATACAGCTACTTGACACGCGCATGTTAACTCGGCAACGACCTAAGACTTATGATATGAGTTCAGACAAGCTTACTTCTGTTAAGCCGAAGACTTGACACGGTAAGTCGACCACGACTTATGTTAAGTCGTCCACGACTTATGCTAGGTCGGCCACGACTTATACCTTGGTAGTAATTCCAGCCCAGAATTCACTATAAATAGGCGACCACCTCCAACATACAAGGGACTTTTGGCACATTCTCTTCATACACCGTTACCTTGCTGCATTGAGAACTTCATCAACACTTAGAGCTTTCAAGATTAGAGGAATACATCAAAGAACTTCATGAAGAAACCACACATCTTCAACATGAATTTAAGGACTTTAATCGACATTGAAGCTTAAGCTACTTGTTCCAAATCACTTGTAACTTGAAGTATATTGTACTTGAGAAGAATTGTATCAGCTTGTAACGGGATTATTAATAAAAGTACCTAAAGTGGACGTAGGCTAAACCCTTAAGCCGAACCACTATAAAATTGTTGTTGTTTACTGTTTTTCTGCTATTACCTGCTTGTAATTCATTCCCGATCTATCGGGTGGTGCTTTCACAACTACACTTCACACACCGGGGTGTTAGCGTTCAAATTTTAGCGTTAACACTTTGGATCTGGGACTCGACTGCTCTTCAACATCTTCCTCCTTTACAATAGTCACCAAAGCAGCTATTCTTGTCAAGTCTAGGCCTTAACACTTGTAACTTTTGTACTTCTGACTTTACTTCACTTTAATCACGTACAAACTATCTCTGATCAATAATCAATAAAGCTATAAAGTGCATATAGTCCAGATATTGCCGAACTAGTTTAAAAATCTTATCTCTCTACTTTATTTGTGTTATTTACAATACGATTTGCAAGATCTATGTCTTATAGCTTCCATAAAACTCATTCTTGGGTGTTGATCCTTTTTTGGCATAAACATTTTGGTGCTCTCACTGAGAACTCAATTCTCAGGGTTAGATATAGCTTTCTGTTATTGATTTTGGAGAGATCCAATGGCCAGACCAAAAATTTCTACTTAAAGAATTTGAAGATTTGCTATTGGAAATCAATGGCATCTAGTAGAGAAACATCTGCATCTGTAAGATCAACATGAGCGGTTATTGGTGGTGACGAAAGAAAAAATCACCAAACCAAAGTTGACAATGAAAATACATAATCAAGCTCTTCTTCTTAACATGAAGTAGTTACCATAGGAGAGCTTGATAAGATGATGCAAGAGCATAACCAGAATATGGTAGATAGCCAGAAAGCTATACTGGATAAGATGGATGTTTTGTTAACCTTGTAGCCGCCAAGGACAAGGAGAGTTAAATGGAAACTTCTCCCGTAATAGAACAAGAGAACTCTTTTATTTCAAGCCAAAATGGAAGTGACTAAGTAAAAATAGAATGAGGTAGCTGCTGGAGTTGTCAAAATTATTGTATGAGGAAGTGGGAGCCTTCCACCCATAAGGAAAACAACCAGTACCGGGAGGTTTCCTCTTGGTACCGATTCAAATCGCGAAGTGGACAATGCACATGAGCAAGATACAGTGGTGATTTGTGACTTAGATGGCGATTTGTTGATGGTTGATGATGATTTCGAACAAAAAAGCCGGAGGAGATGCTACCGAAGTTCAAACAGCCATAACTAAACTAACCCTACGACAACAATATACCATAGGAATGGTTCTCCCAAATACTGGAAAACCTAGATGCCCGCCATCGAACCGAGACCATTTGCAGAGTCAAACACTCGATGTAGCCCCTGGTAATCACCTATGGAATACCATGCCAGCGAGGAATATATAGCTGATATAGTTAAGCGGTTGGTCGAAGAAAGCAAATGCATGAAGAACGACGATTGGCAATCTACACCAAGTAGAACTATGCTCAGGGAAAATATTCTAAGAGGGGAATACCTTAGGAAGTTCCTCGGGCCGATTATGCCATCCTATAACAAAACCACGAATCCTAGATAGCACCTACTCAAGTACGAATGGAAAATGGATGGAGCATGAGCTACAGATGTTGGTCACTTCAAATGTTTATCTATCTTCTTGGAAGGAGTCGCTTCCATGTGTTTACCAGGCTCGCACCAAAGACTATTTCTACTTTTAACGAATTAACTAGAAATTCTTGGAGCGGTCCAGGCTTCATGCTACCCAACCAAAGGACGTATTGTCCCTATCACTACAACATACCGAGGCTTTAATAGCGTTAAAAACACTATTATAACTTGTTACAGTGTTTCAGAGAACGTTGTGGAATGACATGCTTTAGTAGACTAGCAGGAGGCACAACACTATGAAAAATAAATTTATACTGCGTTTATTCAATGTTATTAAGAAAAAATGCAATAGGAAATATTTCCACTATTACTTTCTACAGCGTTTGTCATACGTACTTATATAGCGTTTTTATGTATATTTCTATAGTGTTTGTGCATACTTGCTACAGCATTTTCTGTGCATATTTTTATAGCGTTTATTTTGATTTATTTTGTAGTGTTACATAGCTTTTGTTCTATACATTTCTATAGCGTATGAGTATGTACTTTCTATAGCGTTTTATATACGATAGCGTTTGTGAAACGCTATGAAATAAAATATCAATTCACCAAAAAAAATTGTTGTTTTAGCTTTTACGCATATAATATCTATTTGCCCATTTCTTCTTTGTTTACAAGTATAACTTATATTTTCATAGACAAAAAATATGTTAATTAAAGCACAATATTTTATACATATTTTTCAAACAGTGTTTTCCATATCCATACATACTATTTCAAACGTACCGTTCAAACATCTTTATCCATGTCCATATGTAATATTTCTTATATATTTGCATCAACAATTTACTTACAAACCAATCAAATAGTGGATTTCATCTTGTTTTGCTTTTGATATTCTCTCTCCGACGTCTGCAATATTAAATAATCAAGGTGTTGGTAAAAAACAATACAGACAAACATATTTAGGTGCTAAAGATGCTAAACTACAGCAACACATGCAAACTGATTAACTAACTTATGGCACTTAAACGTCTTGTTTCAATTTCGTGGGAAAAACTGACAACGGCGTGGAAATGAATTTGCATTGCTTATCAGCAGTTTAAAAAGCATAATGACTCTAGTCAGCATTACTTTTCAGCATTAAAAAAGCATATATGAACAAATCTATCAAAAAATTAGAACTTAGATAGGCTTGTGCTGATTCTAGTGAATGAGTGAGTAGGAATAACACTACTGATTCATCTAATGAAGGGAATATTTCCACATTCCCTCACCAAACACATATCATAGTATATAGTGGGTACATCTTGGATGTAATTGTTTATCCATCGGTATAGTTTGGATGTAATTTTTTAAACTCGGTTACAAAAATGTCATCAAACTTAGTTTTTTCTTAGTACATCACTAAATGTTAAAAGAAAATACCAACAACTAGGCCGAATACTTGTTATATTTTTGATATCTTATGAAGAACCTAATGTAATGCAAATATAAACAAGTAGAAGCAAATAAAGAAATTATACAGACGTAGAATGCAGCAACATGATTCAAGCCAGTGATATCAAATGTTATATAAAATGTGGAAATGAAACCCAACTTCTTTCTCGAATAAGCCTCAACTCCGAAAGCACATATTTGTCAAAAGATATTTTAGAATTGTATGCAATTAAGAAAAATTCAATGTAGGGAGGAGTGGACCCTAGACGGATTGAATAGTTTGCACTGGTCTAAATGGGATGGGTTCAATCGGGTCACAGTTATAAAGACGAGGAAATTTTGTTGGAAGGCCTACTTGGAATTCTATTGGATTTGAGTCGGGGCTAGAGTGAGAGGCTAGAGGAGAACACTAATTTGAGGGGAATAGAATATCGGAAAGATTTCGCTTTGATAAGAATTAGCAACATGCAAGTTGGACCAGGTCTGGCAATAAGATCTTTAACATGTGAGATAATTACTTGGGAAATTAAATTATTTAGAGCAAGTGGGCATGGTGCTATAGGATTAACGACAATTGGGCTTGATAATTCTATAGGGAGCAAGGTTGCGATGTTCGACCAAGGACAAGGTGTCTGGGGCTTGTGGTGATGACGAAATTTGATTAGAGAAGTTTTGCCTTATAGAACCTTGGGTAGCTAAATGATAAAGAGATTTATATTTTAAGATGCTAGGCCCGAATTTATTTGATGGACTACTACCACTTCTAGAGCAATCTGTGATGAAATCGGATATGCGTCCGTTAAAGTCTATTTATTAAAAGTTGAGGCACATTGAGCAGCTGACCTCGATAAGCACTTTAAGTAGAAGGTAGAATTAAAGTCAATGATGCAAAGCTAGAGGACATTGCGCAATTCAAAAAGTGTCTAAAGGTTGGGTTGTGATCGATATGGTATGTGAACCTGAGCTGTTCATTGATATGCTGACAAGGAGTTTGAATATGTATATGAGCCTAGTGCATGCCAATATTGGAATGGAAGTTTGCACCATGCATGGATGCAAAGATATTTTACAACTCCACGACATACCACCCAACAATGCAAAAGAGAAAGATATTTATAGAGCAAAATTTTAGAATACGACATAACACATGAAGCAAAGCTTTGGTGAGTATCACCAAAAGAAGAGAAGAAGTGAAGATTGTCGGTGAGTAAGAAAAGGTGTGCGGTGATTTCAACATCGAGCATACTAGGCAATCCAAATCACACCCCTCAAACTATGAGTAGCATCAATGGAAAACCCAAGATAACAACACAAAAATCAAAACATCATCCAAAACGCTCAACTGCACAAGCCAAATCATAATTGAAACAACAACACCCCAAAGAAAAACAGTGACCAAGAAAGTTCACATAATCCATCTTATAAATTGAGCTATAACAAACTATAAATTGCAAGTTTGAGTATGGACATTTAACTTGTCAATGTACTATACAGATTAGAATAAAGATCTATATGACTTTATAGTGGTTAAATATCCTTACTAGTTACTCCACCGTTAGCTTCTTCCACCACTACCGCTTTAGCTTCGATGGTTGAGAAAGTTTTATAATTTGCTTCAATTTTCTCCCTGACATTAGGTTGTCTCAAAATATTTGTACCATACCTAATTTTTTTGGTTCTTAGCATTTTTATATCCTTTTCTAGATTATACAAATTTTTATGAATATTATTATTCTCTTTAACCTTTACCCTCGGAGAAGTCTTAGAAAATTCAATTAGGTTGGCCTCGACTTTTAGTCCAAACAAGTCCATAAAGTGTAAATCCATACAGAGTAAACAATAGTTCAGATAGAGCTTTTTCGTTTAATATTAGATAGTATGCACAGCAATCCAGCATATACCATGCCAATTGAGAGAGCAACTACATAGTTTGTGTGTGAAGTGAGTGAATAAATTGTGTATTATAATCAAATGCGTAATGTAGGCTGAAAGAGTAATTTTGTATGTGGTATGAGTTTGTGTGATAAACATTATGTACAAGGACATACTGTAATGGTGAAAGTCATATGCAATAAGTCGTACCTTACAAATAGATTTGATATACCCATTGTTTGGATAGCTTTTAAGCCCCAAGTCATGTAGAAATGTTTGGAACACCATTGGAAAGATAACCGCGAAGCTCACTTGCTTCTTGAACTCCAAACTGTAGAGGTAACGGTCATGATTTAGTTGCCATGTAAAGAGTAATCAAATTGCCTCAAAGACACAATTATATAGTAGATCATATAGTATATAAGTACACAAATCAAAAAACATCTATTTCTATTTTATTTTGCAAGAGATAGAATATACATCCCAAATGAGAACTTTATATTTGAACCAGTTGTACAATTGAGCATATTCGAATTCAAGTTCACATTTATGACATAAATTTTTAATTTTTGGATATGCGGTGATAATAATCTTTTGACTTTTAACTCAAAACTTGGAATATCGGTAAAAAAATTCAACCAAAATGCCGAGAAAAATCACAATGAAAATAAATAACATCAAATTTCCAAATTTGAAACTAATATTATAGAAATCAGTTAGATAACAAAGCAAGTGCTTTATGATTAAAAGCATAAAGGAAACGAATTTGACTAGCAATAATACATCTACCTGGTTCTTAATCTGTTAATAAAGAAAACTAAACAAAAACTATACTTGTAGCATAGTCTTCACTTAAAATTCTTATAAATACCTAAAAAGAGAAGCACCACCACTCAAATGCAATTCATCATATTCGACAGCATCTGCTTGTCATCATTCTTGATTGTCCTCATCTATTCAAGTTGGTTTCTTTTTATTAAAAAAAAGTGATATGACACAATGTAGAATAAAAATATTAATCATGGACTGGAATTAAAAATGTGTTCTCGTTGTGTTTTATTACTAATTAAATTATCGTTTCGTTATCGAATAAGTTTTATAAAGATAAAATGTTAACTATGTTGCGGATTACTTTTCCAGCAAGAAATACAAAATCAAGATTCAATTACAAGGTTGCATATAATAAACCATATGTTAATACCAAATATCCTTTCGACCATATCGAAACTCGATTGAATAGAAGACAAAGAAGAACAAAAGAAAGAATCTCCAGCAAGTCCTTTCGAAGGGATCGAAGGGATGCTAAGCAAAAGACTAGAAATAACACAACCTTTCGAAGGGGTCGAAAGGCTGTACCCTTCCGCTTCATGAGACCTCTTTCGAAGCAGATGCTTCCGCATGCATAAAGACCTTTTGATTGAGTCAAAGAAACACCTTTTGAGGACAATTAAAGACAACCCTTCATATGCGCACCAAACCTTTTGAAACCAAAGGTTTCACCTTCATTCAAACAGCTTAAAAACTTGCCTTAGACAGAACAACCCTTTCGAAAGCATAAGCAAGCCTTTCGAACCGGTCGAAGCCTTTAACATCCAGGGAAGGTTCTGCATCAGTTCGCAAGCATACATTTGAAAGTTCCTAATAATATCGAAACCATCAGCATTTCAACACCTTCGAAACGCTTGGAAACTACCTATCGACAGATTCGAAAGCTCCTACCATTATTCCTTGTGACAACAAAGTAATGTATAGAAGAAAAGGCACAATAACTCCCTTCGACGAGATGGTGGCATGCAAACCCATTTGAAAGCATTGTAGAGGGGTGCGCAATATCAGAGGATTCGAAAAGTATATGAAGCCACCTTTCGATCAGGTCGAAAGCACTAGGTCAAATGGGGCCGAACTGCATCTATAATAAGACCCAAGAAGTCTGTTTTTAGGGATCCGAATTCATTCATTCTAGACTTGTGTTCTCTGAATATTGCACAGTTGTAAACCCTAATTTGTAAATCAAATTGGGGAAAACTGTTCAACTGGATCTTTTTTGGCTTAATAAAGGGAAGATTTCATTATTTCTGATTGTATAGTTGTTAGTCTTTTACTGAATTTAACTGTAATTTTCAGGTATCGACATCATCGAAAAGCTCCTTTTGAATGAGTCGAAACCCAAGCCTTTCCTAGTAATTCAAGTCCTTAACTATAATCCACCATTCACCAAATACTCACCTTCTAATGAGCTGAAACCTTAACCCAAGCTGGTATACCTTAGACTCTAGAACCAAACCTAAGTCACTAACTAGCCTAGCTTTCGACAAGGATGAAACCCACTTAGACCAACCTCGCCTTTGAATCCTTAGAGCTATTCCTACATGTTAACTCCTCAATTTCGTGGCTCACCGACCTAATAAAGCAGCGGCCTAGTTACTTAAAGGGCCTGGCGACCTGACAGCCCAAGCGACCTAATGAGTTCGCTTATTAACGGCCTAAAGCATGACCGAGTTAAGCAACACAGCGACCTAACGACTTAAGTACTCTGCGACCTAAGAAGACGAGCGACCTAACTGCTGAAGTGAACTACCGACCTAAAAGGTACCGCGACCTAACGGCTTAACTTGTTAAAGGATCAGATGGTCCAGCGACCTACGACTCAACGAGTTAACGGCTTAAGCCGTGAAGCGACCTAATGAGCTAATGGACCAACAGCGGGTTAACGACCTATGGGGTGATGTGACCTAACGACCTAATACTCAAGCGACCTAACATCTTCCACAAGCTACAGCCAGAGTCGCACGACCACTAGGTCGCTTGTGACCTAATCCCTTCCACTAAGCCGCTCACGACCTAAGTAGGTCGGAGCAACTTCTTTAGGCCATATTTGGTAGATCACATCTCTCTTCCCTGCCATCCCTTGGGTCGCCCATGACCTAAATTATAGCCGACCTATCCCTAGGTCGCCCAACCCGTTAGCTCGCTCAGAGAGGATCAGGAGCTACCCTGTTAAGCCGAAACCTTAGGTCGTTCCCGACCTATCCTTAGGTCACCCCTCGACCTACGACCTATCTCCGAGCTCACCCTATAAATATAGCACTAACCCCAACATGAAGGGGACTTTTGGATCATTCTTCGAAGCATCAACACTCTGTCATTTTCTCAACTCAAATAACACTTCAAGCACCCCAAGCACCAAGGACACTACGACAAACTTCAAGAGAGAATCAACATCATTCAATATGGACTCAAAAGATTATTCTACATCGAAGTTTGAGCTACTAGTCTAAAGTGTGTTGTAATTGAAGAAAGTTGTATAAGTTGTACTTAAGTCAGTAATAGAGAGAACTAAAGTGGATGTAGGCTTGACTATAAGTCGAACCACAACAAAAACTATGTCTTTTACTGCTTTTCTGTAATTTTCTGCTTATCTCTAATTCCCGTATTGACGGGTGGTGCTTTCACATCTACTCTACATACACCGGGGTGTTAGCGTCTGATTTTTACGTTAACATTTTTGGTGCTTTCACTGAGAACCCAACTCAAGATATCTTCACCATTGCTTCGCAAAAGTTTGTTGAAAGAGTCTCTCTCAAAACCAGAAGTCTGTCAGAGATAATGGCTCCTGGAAGAAAGCATGGATATACAAGACCTAGTAATGTCCATGAAAATTCAGCCACTTCCCCTTCATCAAGTCAAGCAGCACCAAGTGTCGGAATTACACGAGGAGAGTTAGATGTTGCAGTATCTGGATTATACCAGCAAACGGAAACTCAGAATGCTTTAATGCTTGAGAGGATAAATGCATTGCTCGGGGCAAACCGTCAACCGGTGAATAACGAAGAGAACCTTGCGGATGATGTTCATGATCCTGAAGAGAGGAATATTCCTCAAAGAGCAGCCAGCCCCGTCAAAGAAACACCTCCTCAAGCTGGGGGATCGAGACCACAGCCAACTCTCTGCGAACGTTTGTCCCGACAAACTTCCGAGAAAATGGCTGAAGTTTGTCCTGCAGATCCTTTGAATGATGAGAAATATCTTTCGGGCATGGTGCGACAAATCATGAAAGAAAGTATGCAGAGAGTTGAAGATGAGAAGGAATGGGGATTTGCTCCAAGCAAAACTCCATTCACTGAGAAGATTCTAAAGGCAGAGTTCCCAAGGAAGTTTGTTCCTCCGACCATCCCTGCTTATAAGGGAACAAGCGACCCCAATCAATTCATGTATAAGTATGATTGGCACATGACTGGTGCTAGAGCGTCTGATGAGATCAAATGCCGGTACTTTCCGTTATACTTGGAAGGAGTGGCTCTGCTCTGGTTCACAAAACTTCCGGTCCGATCCATAGATCAGTTCGCCGATTTGACTCGGAAGTTTAAAGAGCAATTCAGGTTGTATGCTTCAAAGGCAAAGAATATTATGTCGCTATCAAGCTTGGAACAGAACCCTGGGGAATCTATCAGGTTTTTCTTGAACCGCTTCAACATAGCTTTGGCTGAAGTGGACAATGCGGAGCCACGGATGGTCTTGACATACCTGATAAGGGCAATCGACAAATCAAGCGAATTTAGGAAGTGGCTGAAGATGAAAGAACCGAATTCACTTGAGAAATTCTATAAGAAAGCCGATGAATTCATGCGCTTGGAAAGCCTTCGGGCACCAGTTAAAGTGGCATTGACAGAGGTTAAGGATAATACTACTGCTCCTACCAAAAGAGAATCCGGAAGTCGTAAAAGGGAGAACAATGGTGGGAAGAAACAGAAAGATATGAAGAAACCTCGTTTTTTAAAATCTTCAGATCTCACTCCTTTGACCGACACTCCAGAGAATATCTTCTTTGCTACCAAATATGCGGTAGAGTATCCTAAACCGCCTAAGATGAGAGTTAGCAAAAAAGCTGCTCAAAGTGGGAGATTCTGTCGGTTTCATAACCAACCCAGTCATGATACTAACGAATGTCGCCATCTGAAAAATTTAATTGAAGAACTATTGAGAGAGAACAAGTTGCAGCAATATGTTAAGAGAAGTAGAAATGACCCAACTTCGTCTACTAAGGGCCAGCAACTTCCTGCTCAACCACCTGGCTCGGGTGAGAGGAACACTGTGCATGAATCAGAGAGGCCTGTTATTAATGTGATTACAGGAGGGCCTCACCCAGCAAGCAGAAGCTAGGGCGAGATGGAAAGATATGCCCGTGCCTTGAAATATGCACCAACAGAAGAAAGTGTTTTTGTGATAGAAGATGCTACACCTTTGAAACAGCAGAAAACTTTCAATGATGATATTGTGTTCAAAGCCAGGGACTCTATGGGTATCGAATCTCCAACTATGGATCCCTTGGTTATCTCTGTAGGCATTGGGCCGGCTATTGTGAGAAGAGTGCTTGTAGATTGCGGCGCTTCTTGCAATATTCTCTTCAAAAAGACGTTCGATCAAATGAAAATTCCAATGGCTGATGTTCAAGCCTCATCTCAGAAGATTGTTGGGTTCATTGGGGAACCGAAGTAGCCCATTGGAACTATAAACTTGTTTGTGGAGTTTGGAGAGGGGCAGAAAAAGGTAGTTCAGAAACAGACTTTTGTAATTGTTGATGAATTTTCTGCCTACAACGCCTTCCTAGGCCGACCAACTCTTATGGCTTTTAAAGCAATTCTCGCTCCGTGGTGCCTCACTATGAAATTTCCCACAGATAATGGCGTTGGAGTTATTAAAGGGGATCAGAATGCTAGGCGAGAATGTTATCTAATAGAGTTGCGTGAAGCAAGGAAGAGAGAGATGGGAAAAGATGCACCAACTCCAGTCCGCATCAAAGGACCAACCTTGTAGCAATTACAGGGTGGACCCTGCACTGGCGAGCATAGCGGGGCACGAAGAGAAATGGATCCCAGAAAAGCTAGTGCAGGGGAGAATAGAGTGGTGCCAGTTGAAGTAACGGTGCCAGTACCTGTTGACCCGAAAGATCCGAACAAAGTAGTGAATGTGGGTTCGCAGCTTAGTGTGGCGGTTCAAAATTCCTTAATATCATTCTTGAAGGCAAATCTGGACGTATTCGCTTGGACTCATGCTGATATGTGCGGAATATCCCCAGAAATTGCTGTACATACCCTGAATATTGATCCGAAGTTTACACCAGTAAAACAGAAAAGAAGAACCCAGGGTCCTAAAAGGTCAGCAGCGTTGAAAGAAGAGGTAGACCGGCTTATGGAGAATGGTTTCATCAAAGAGTCTACTTATCCGAATTGGGTTTCAAATCCAGTACTGGTTAAGAAAGCTAATGGGAAATGGAGAGTTTGCATTGACTTCTCAGATTTAAACAAAGCCTGCCCCAAAGACTGCTTCCCATTACCCAGGATAGATCAGTTGGTGGATGGAATAGCGGGGCACGAATTGTTATCTTTCATGGATGCTTACTCCGGATACAACCAGATTATGATGCATGAGCCGGATCAGGAGGATGCAAGCTTCATCACCGATGTTGGTCTCTACTGCTATAGAGTCATGCCTTTCGGACTTAAGAATGCAGGGGAAACTTACCAAAGACTCGTCAATGCTATGTTCAAACCGTAGATTGGCAAAACTATTGAAGTTTATGTTGACGATATGTTGATGAAGTCAAAGAAAGCAGTAGACCATATGGACCACCTGGCAGAAATGTTTGCAATCCTCCGAAAATATGGAATGAAACTTAATCCTTTGAAATGTTCGTTTGGGGTGGAGTCCGGAAGGTTTCTAGGTTTCATTGTGAGTGCTAGGGGCATTGAAGCTAATCCTACTCAGATTGCTGCCTTGAAAGAAGTAAAAGCTCCTAGAACGAAGAAGGAATTGCAAAGTCTTAATGGAAAAGTCATTGCCTTGAGTCGATTCATTTCTAAAGCTACTGATAAATGCATTCCATTCTTTGATGCACTGAAGAAAGGAAGGAAAAATTTTGACTGGACTACTGAATGCCAGAAAGCTTTCGATGAGTTGATTCGTCATATGGAAACGCCTCTAATACTTTCTAAGCCGGACAATGGTGAAAATCTTTTGGTATATTTGGCAATCTCATCTCATGCTCGCAGTGCAGCGTTGGTACGGGAAGACGAAAGAATTCAGCGTCCAGTCTATTATATCAGCAAGAGATTCATCGGGGCAGAGATGAATTATTCAAAATTGGAAAAGCTCGCCTATTGTCTACTCATTGCATCAAGGAAGTTGAGGCCGTATTTCCAAGCTCATCCTATCAATGTCCTCACTGATCAACCTCTAAAGCAAGTCATTTTTCGTCCTGAGACTTCGGGTCGTCTTCTGAAGTGGAATATTGAACTCAGCCAATACGACATCACTTATCATCCCCGGAGGGCATTCAAAGGACAAGCTATAGCAGATTTTATCGCAGAATGTACAGATAAAGGTGATAATGAGGAAGAAGTGACTGATAATCCCCCAGTTCAATGGAAATTATATGTTGATGGCGCAAGAAACGATTACTGTTCCGGAGCTGGGGTTGTGCATGAAACCCGAAAAGGGCGGTCGTTGTGCTATGCATTGAGATTGGAATTCCCTTCGACAAACAATGAAGCAGAATATGAAACTCTTATTGCCGGCTTGAGAATAGCTAAAGAGTTGAATGTCAAAGTGTTGCAAATCTTCAGTGATTCACAGCTTATTGTATGTCAAGTCAAGAAAGAGTTTCAGACTAAAGGAGGAAATCTGCCTGCTTATCTGTCAAGAGCTTGGGAATTTCTCGGTGATCTTGACCATTATACGTTAAATCATATATCCTGGGGAGAGAACATGAAGGCAGATTCTCTCGCAAAGTACGCAAGCACTGGTGAAGCTCAATTATTGGGATTAGTTCATGTGGAAGTTCTGTCATCTCCAAGCATTGATGAGATGGATATCGACTGGATCATGACTATATCTCAAGAGCAAGAATCATGGATGACTCCGATAATGGAATATTTTCTCAATGGTTCTCTACCAGAAAGTTCAAAAGAACGACATAAGTTGCTAAGAAAAGCCTCCAGATACATAATTCAAGATGGCCAATTGTACAGGCCGAGATTCTCAATGCCATTACTCCGATGTGTGACCAAAGAAGAAGCTAAAACAATTCTAGCTGAAGTACACGGAGGAGAGTGTGGAGACCATTCAGGTGGTCAAACTCTAGCGAAGAAAATCCTCCGATATGGGTATTTTGGGCCAGATGTTAATCGTGATGCTGCAAGCTATGCCCGAAAATGTGACCGATGCCAGAGATTTGCAAAAATCCCAAGAGCATCTTCCACAGAGATAACACAGATGGTCGGTCCATGGCCATTTGCTATTTGGGGAATAGATCTCATCGGGCCTTTGCCAACTGTAAATCCGGAATCAGATATGATATTGTTGATGTTGAATACTTTACTAAATGGGCTGAATCTGAACCATTAGCTACTATTACCTCTAAGAAGATGATAAACTTTGTAACTAAGAATATCATTTGCAGGTATGGTGTGCCTCAAAAGATAATCACAGACAATGGAACCCGATTCGAAAGTGAAGAGTTCCAAGATTTTTGCAAGTGATTCAAGATCCAGAAAAGCTTCTCAGCAGTGGCTCATCCGCAGGCAAACGGGAAAGTGGAAGCAGTAAACAAAATTATCAAATCAACCATCAAAAAACAGCTGGAAAAAGCGAAAGGTGGTTGGGTCGACAAGCTTCCACCAGCACTATGGGCATATAGAACTACCCACAAAACTGCGACCGGGCGCAATCCATTTTCATTAGCATATGGATCGGAAGCAATGATTCCGGTGGAAATAGAAGTCCCTTCCCATAGAAGAATTCATTTCAACCAAGCTAAAAACGAAGAGTTGCAACTTGAAGCGCTTGACTTCCTTGATGAAAAAAGGGAAGAGGCTCAGCTTAGAATTGCAGCCCATCAGCAAAGAATTGCCAGGCATTTCAATTCCAAAGTTCGCCAACGTAGCTTTGAGATTGGGGATCTAGTCTTGAAAAGGGTCATGACAGCAACAGGAGTGTTTGCACCAAACTGGGAAGGGTCATATGTCATAGGCAAAAAACTTCTTGATGGCACTTTCAAACTGACAACTGTCGAAGGAGATCCAATTCCAAGAGCTTGGAACAACAATCGTTTGCGTCCATATTTTACTTAAAAGCTTTGCTTAAGTTTGTAAAAAGAATTATGAATGTATGATTCTTGTATTGAAAGCCATTGTAAAGCCAGTGCAAGTGAATAATAAGAACTACAAAGTGGATGTAGGCCCAGTTCTTGGCCGAACTACTATATCTTGTGTTCTCTACTATTATAAACTGCTTGTTTTATTTCGATATATAGAATACTTCAATTGTATCGCTAAAATGTCGATTTAATATTGCAGGCCATTAAAACAAAGCTTACCCATCATAAGACCAAGTAGTCCCTGACATCACTCAACAAATGAATATCTAGCCACAAAAATTCCAGATTCGAATCCTATATAAGAAGTGCTTCAAGCAAACAGTTAGTGGTTCCGCCATAGGTAGACCCTTCCTAACTAATTGTGATCGTTTGTGCAAACAAACATTCGATTAATTAGCCTGTGTCTACCTCTGCGAACTCATTTTAACAGTGAAGTACACTTCTTTGGATAGAATCAGCTACTTGCAAAAGAAAGGAATGTGCGCTTGGAAATGATAACAGGAAACCGCTGATATGTGCAAATGGCGAAAAAACATGGACGAGCAGGCATCAAACAGCAAAAGACCTCCTCGGAGGCACAAGCTCTATTCGGAGGCACAACTCTTCGGAGGATAAAGACCTCCAATGGGCCTCACCAGAAAAAGAGAGTTCTCTTTCTCGATAGAAAGTTGTGGACTGATCGGCGGCACAGGACACTCGTTAACTTGTGTCCGCCCCGTGAATCCATCCAACCGAAAGAAGGAAACTACAAACTTCCAGGCAAAAGCCCTACTCAGAGGCACGCATTCCACCGAGATTTGAAATAAAACTTCACAAGTGCTGGAATGTGAAAAGCCATCTTCGAAGGCCCATTTCACCATAGTTGAAATGCTAAAAGACCTTTAACGGGACTAGCCAGAAAAAGAGAGTTATCTTTCTCGACAGAAAGTTGTGGACTGACCGGCGGCACAATACACTCGTTAACTAGCTTAGAACATTTGTGCAAACAAACAATCCAAGTAACTTGCATCCGCTCCGCGAATCCCCAACCGAGAGAAGGAAACACCAAACTTCCAGGAAAAATTCCTACTCAAAGGCACACATTTCACCATGATCTGAAATAAAACTTCACACGAGTCGAAATGTGAAAAGCCCTCTTCGGAGGCCCGCTTTCTAGCGAATAGGGAAAAGATAAAAGTCTCTCCCCAGAGGCAGAAACAAAAAGCCCTCTCCCCAGAGGCAAAAACAAAAAGCCCTCTCCCCCTTCTCCCCAGTGGCAGAAACAAAAAGCCCTCTACCCAGAGGCACAAACAAAAAGCCCTCTTCCTAGAGGCACAATCAAACAAAAAGCCCTCTTCCCAGAGGCACAATCAAACAAAAAGCCCTCTTCCCAGAGGCATAATCAAACAAAAGCCCTCTTAGGAGGCACAAGCAGGTCGAAGCCCTTTTTCGGAGGCCCACTTTACCACGAAAGAAAATTCACTTGCCAAAATAAAAGTGACTTTCTCAAAAGTGAAATGTAAAAAACTTCGCAAAAAAAAAAACTTCTCCAATACGAGGCGCATTCTACTAAATAAGAAAAATGTTTCCTTAAAATGGAAATATTATCCTATAAAGTACAGATGCAAACCTCCTTCAAATGGAAAAGTTGTTCTCTAAAGAAAGAGTACAAGTCTTCTTGAAACAGAAGAATTGTTCTCCAAAACTTTGCCAATGTGAAAGAGATTGCAATAAACCATGGTATGGGGGCAATACATTATAGTTACAGAAATGAAAACAATGCTCAGACAACATACCATAGGTTTACTGCAACATCACATAGAGAAAGTAAAGAAACCTGTTTAAAAAAAAGAATAAATGCATTCTCAAATACAGACAGAAGTTTGTACAAGTAAAAGTATCATTTTATTTCATACTATAAAAAAAATTATACATGTGCAGGTTCCAAAACAAAAGAAGGCGGGGACCGGTACCCGCATAATCGTCGGTCAACATAAGTCTTTGAACAATACAAGTAAAAAAGTGAAAAGCAAGACAAGAAGCATAAGTCCCAAGCCCATCATTTCTTCTTCCTGCCACCTTTCGAGCGTACGCCTGGCCGGATGATCAATTTTTGGGGCCGGCTTGTGAGAGTAGGGGAAGAAAGAGGAAGAGGTGCAATTGGGTATTCTTCTGTTTTTTCCTCGCCAGCAGAAGTTTCTTTCTTCTTCTTTGAGACTCCGCGTTTCCCCCTCTCTTAGAAGAAGACTCACTACCCAGAGTGAAAAGAGTGGATAATGTTATGTCATCAGAAGCAGTCTGCTCCGGAGTTCTCTCCCCTTCTTCAGGTTCTTCGACCTTTTGTTCTTGAGAAGCAACAGGATCGTCCAAGTCACGAATAGCTTCTATCTGTTCTTCTTGCGATCCCGGTTGAGAGATAGAAGGGGGAGTGATCTGAAGAGGCGGAGAGGAAACAGCTGGAGGAGGGGAAGTCTGAACAGTACTTGGTGCTTTCTCTACAGGAGAAGAAAAATTAAAGTCGGTATTCCTCATAAAAAGAGGGGATAATGGCTCATCGACACTTAAGAAATAAGTAAGAAGCTCATCGAACTCAGTCGAAGCGAACAAGCAGTCCACTTGAGCGAGATCAACATTGAGGTTACCTGGAGAAGTAGACTTCACTATGTCAATTTCGAAGCCCTGCGCTTCGGCGCTTTCTTGAGCCTCATCTTCAGTGTGGGCAGTGGTGCTTTCAATAACGTCTTTAGCAGGAGGAGGAGAACGGGAACTGGAGCCGGCAATATCAATATCGGCCAAAACTGAAGGAAGAACTGGGTCGGTTGAGATTGTCTTTCCTAAATGTTCTCCCTCTGTCATTTCAGCTCTCTCTTTGTCAAGTTGCTCCTTTCCCCTTTCAAGAGCGGAACATGCATCATCATCTAGATAGTGCCCCATTAAATCTACTTCGGCATATCTGGCTTCTCCAAACATATCAAGTATGGCCTCCCACACTTTGGCCAAAGTAATTTCATATGCCGGCCCCAAAAACTTAAGACTACCACGCCCCAGAACGCTATGGATGTAAAACTCGAATAGAGTGGAGCTGACTTCAACTTTAGTTGCCATATGAGACTCTTCGGCCGCAGCTTTGTCGGCAACAGCTTCATCACGCTCCTTCTCAACTTCAGAAAGTCGAGTTTTGATCAGTTCAATCTCCAAGTTCTGGGCGTTGGTTTTCTCTCGAAATTGAGCAACATCAGCCCGGTAATTTTCTACAGTTTGCTGCTGTGCTTCAAGTTTAGCTTCGGCATCTCCCTGTGCCGCGTGATCATCTCTCACTTGTTTTAGAAGCACTTCTTCCTTCTGAGAATAAGAAGTGGAAGAAGTGGCGAGCTCTTCCTTAAGTTTTTCGACCTCTGCTTCAAGCTTTTCATTATAAGTGGCTATGCTCCTCATTTCCGCATCATGCTGCTCAAGAGTCTTCTGCCATTCAGATTTGTCGTTTTCCATTGTTAGCATGGCCTCAAGATTCGTGCGATTTACTCTCTGAAGCTCGTCAATAAGCTTCTGCCAGCTAGATATTCTCTCAATATCTAGTTTCACAGCATCAAGATTGCGCAGCATAGCCTGCTTGTCAATTGGGACCAAATCAAGATCAAAGCGTACACCCTTCAAGCACCAATGCGGAAACTGACTTTGAAGTGTGGTCGGGCCTTGTCCAACCTGATATGAGGGCCTGCCAATAATTGTTTGAATATCAGTATGAGCAAGGGCAGGAGATTGAGAAGATGCAGGAGCAGTGGGCTTTTTAGGAAGTTCAGACGCCGGCTTTTCGCCATGTTTGGCCCTTTTACTTGCATCTTCAGGGATGTGGCTTTTCCCTTTATCATCACGGGATTTCCGTTTATGAGAATAATCTTCCCTCTGGGAAGAGTCATGTCGCTCATCTCGTCTTTCGTGGTGTTCTTGATAGGCGCGCCTTTCACGAGCCTTCCTCGCGGCTCTTTCTTCGTCGGTTTCCCAAGTGGCAGGAAGATACCTCCTGGGGTCATAAGCACCGCGCCTCCCATAATGCTGGAAGTCGTCGTAGTAGGAGCCATTTCTTCTCATTGGAGAATCTGAAAATGAAGAAAAGATAAACTCAGAAATCTTGAAAGCAAGAGAGTTGAATGCATATAAGTGCTGAAAAGTCCTAAGTGTGTGTAACGTGCAAACTACGTGCGTCGAATCACGAACCACTCCTGGGTTGGGGGGAGATGATGGGTCTAACAGCCAGTGTCAACTCTTGTGCTGATGGAGTTTGTTGCAGAACGGATGTCGCTTCGACTGCTGAAGAAGTAACTTTAGCAGTGATAGGATCATCTTTAAAAAGCTCCTGTGAAGTAATCATCAGGTCGCTCAACCCGTCAAAAGTATCATCACCGCTGTGCCTAGCATGACTTGTTCTTTCAGCTCCTTTGTCATCAGATCTTTCGGATTGTTGAGGAGGCTCCTCTTCTTCGATGACCGGGGAAAGTGCATGTTTGCCAGATGACCCCGCAACATCAATAGTAGAACATTTTACCAAGGAAGCCTCAATAATATGTTCTTTCGGTGCAAGTTCTCCAACGGGAGCTGTGGCATCCGATATTTTTACTGGAGAGTCGGGAACTTCATGAGGTTAGGTAGAACGAGAAGGGTGCAAAAGCCCATATTGGTGCAGAAGTTCATCTCTCAACAAAAACTTAATACTTCTTTCTTCAGCCAGCACGGCACTTAATCTATCAAAAGTCGTCTTGTGACTGGGATTTCTAGAGGGAGGAGGAAGTGCTGTAAAAGAAAAGAACGAAGTTAGCACTCAGTAATTCGGATCTTGAAAAGTTGAAACGAGAAGAACGGAATGAGCAATCTTACTTCCTTTTCTCTAGATGTCATAAAACCCTAGGGGGCAGCGGACGAAGAAGAATTGATTCAGAAAATCGTGAGCACTTTCGAAAAGATCGGTGATAAGTTTACGATTTCTGACACTTCTCACGAGTATAAAGGAGGGGTGGTCTTTATTCTTTGCAAATGTGCATAAGTAGCATTTCTTCGAAGCTCGGAAGATGGTTAAGTGTCCTCCTGAATAAAACACACAATCCCATCAGGATGGCGTATCCATTGGGATGTAGTTGAAAGGGAGAGATGGCTAGCCGGAAAAGGAGCTGATGAAGAAATTCATTTAAAGGAGGAATGGCACCACAAAGGCACGTCTGACGGTTGACGGCAACAAAACCGAGAGGTGGCCTGTCGGCAGTATCATTTAGGCTAGGAAGTATAGCATCCACTTCGGCAATCCCAAATTGAATTCGTGATTGATTGAATGCCCGCTGACTCAAGGTAGTTGAGTTCTCTCCGAAGGATCGGCCAATGGGTCGGCTATCGGGAAGACTCCTTCAGATTGCTCGATTATCTCTTCTTGAGAAGACATTCTACATAAGGAACTGAATATTCAAATGTGAAGATGCACGTTTTCTAAATGTGTGAAGTGTTGTGTAAAACTAACAAACTGACAAGCAAGTATAACTTGAATTAAATTAATAAACATATGACAATTGTAAAATTTCAGGACTTGTCGCCTTAAGTCCAAATGCAAGTGTAGTATTGATACAAACAAATCGGCTTTAGTTGATTAACATTGCTTTACTACTTCACTTGAATTTGTTGGTTCACAGCATTTCATATAATTTCTTTAAGTTGATTATATTTTATCGACTAATCTGTCATTCGATGTGGGCGATCAGTGGCAGTATATTCGTCCCATTTTTCTGCAAGTGTTGTGTTTAACAGGTTGTTAGCATTAAAGTTAGCGTAATCTGTAAAGAAGTGCAACATAGTCCGAGTAGCTTATTCTAGCAGTTCAAGGTTGAAATACAATCAAGTTCTGTTGGATGGTGCAAATATTCAAGTTTTGTTCAAGACATTAAGCTACAGTCCAAATCAAAGGGTTCAACGCGTGGAACCTCAGGGCAAGGTAAAGCAGATTTGATTAAGTGTTGGGTCGTTCAAAACCCTCGCACGACCTAAAAGCTTAAGTCGCAGGAAAAATAAGTCGCAATAAGTGCCTGAGAGTTAGCTCGCCCACGACCTAAGATCTATGCCCCAACAAGTTGAGCCGCAAATAAGTTAGGTCGCGAGAAAGATGTGTCACGAGTTAAGTTAAGTCGTTGGTTCTTTAAATCATGATGCATATTAAGGAAAAAAAAAGGTCTCGAGTCAGAGTGATGTGAAATCATCCAAGTCCTAGCTCGGTTACGACCTAACACTTATGCCGTTGATAGTTAGGTCATTATAAAGTAAGCTCGTTCTGCTTTAGGCCATATGTTACTCGAGCATGATAAGACGCAAGAAGGGAATGTCGCAGGCACGCCAGGTCGGTCGTTCGTTTTCCCCTAAATCTCGAGAATCTTTAACTCGCTTGATCCACTAGATCGTCCCAGAGGTAGCTCGGCAGTCTCAGGCCGTTTCCCCTTGGAAAATCCTAAGTCTCCTCCCCCATAACTCGCTAGGCCATTGACAATCTCCTCACCTCCTCCAAAATCACAAATCAGTTAGCCTAAAAACACTATAACCCATTATCTTCTCCTTGCGAATCGTCTAAAGCCAAATCGAACTACCTCAAGTCCATCAACAATCGATGTAATGAGATTCGTAGTAAAACGATGCGTAAGGAAGTGGGTCAGAGATGGAAAGTGAGATTCGTGATTCAATGATAATCGAGGATTGAATAGGAAGCAGATTCACTTACGCAATGAAGTATTAAGGATAATCAGTGATTAGCCGGTTCGAAATTGTCTTTGGGAAGCTCGAGGACTCATTAATGGCGGATTCGAATAAAGGAGTAAGTGATGAGAAGAAAGAAGAAGGTGGACGACTTATACTTTGAGATGGAAGAATCTGAAACGGAACGAACGACCTAACCAAGCCTTTAGGTCGCTTGCGACCTAGCGACTTAGAAGGGGACGAGTTAAAAGATAACGATGCACACGACCTACGATCTAAGGCGTGTACTTCGAGGGGCAAGTGTTAACTCCTCAATTTCGTGGCTCACCGACCTAATGAAGCAGCGGCCTAGTTACTTATAGGGCTTGGCGACCTAACAGCCCAAGCGACCTAACGAGTTAGCTTATTAGCGGCCTAAAGCATGACCGATTTAAGCAACACAGCGACCTAACGACTTAAGTACTCTGCGACCTAAGAAGACCAGCGACCTAACTGCTGAAGTGAAGTACCAACCTAAAAGGTATCGCGACCTAACGGCTTAACCTGTTAAAGGATCAGATGGTCCAGCCACTACGACTCAACGAGTTAACGGCGTAAGCCGTGAAGCGACCTAATGAGCTAATGGACCCAACAGCGGGTTAACGACCTACGGGGTGATGTGACCTAACGACCTAATACTCAAGAGACCTAACATCTTCCACAAGCTACAGCCAGGGTCACACGACCACTAGGTCGCTTGTGACCTAATCCCTTCCACTAAGCCGCTCACGACCTAAGTAGGTCGGAGCAACTTCTTTAGGCCGTATTTGGTAGATCACATCTCTCTTCCCTGCCATCCCTTGGGTCGCCCACGACCTAAATTATAGCCGACCTATCCTTAGGTTGCCCAACCCGTTAACTCGCTCAGAGAGGATCAGGAGCTACCCTGTTAAGCCGAAACCTTAGGTCGTTCCCGACCTATCCTTAGGTCGCCCCTCGACCTACGACCTAACTCTGAGCTCACCCTATAAATATAGCACTAACCCCAACATGAAGGGGACTTTTGGATCATTCTCCGAAGCATCAACGCTCTGCCATTTTCTCAACTCAAACAACACTTCAAGCACCCCAAGCACCAAGGACACTACGACAAACTTCAAGAGAGAATCTACATCATTCAATATGGACTCAAAAGATTATTCTACATCGAAGTTTGAGCTACTAAAGTGTGTTGTAACTGAAGAAAGTTGTATAAGTTGTACTTAAGTCAGTAATAAAGAGAACTAAAGTGGACGTAGGCTTGACTATAAGCCGAACCACTATAAAAACTGTGTCTTTTACTGCTTTTCTGTAATTTTCTGCTTATCTTTAATTCCCGTATTGACGGGTGGTGCTTTCACATCTACTCTACATACACCGGGGTGTTAGCGTCTGATTTTTACGTTAACACTACAGTGTTCCACAACTACTTCGAAAGGAAGGTTTCGAAGGAATAACATGATTACTTCAAATCGCTTGATAGACCGAAAAGAGGGGAATTAAAGTGTTTCAACTAAGCCGAGAGGTCAATAGGAAAAGTTTCCACAAAAGAGACCTATTCGAAAGGTTGAATCAGAGGGAATACCCACGTCCTATCTTCCTCAACTTAACCAAGAGTGGTTAAAAATGACCAACCTTTTCCTTAAGCTCAACTTTAGGGTGTTGACAAGTTTTCTTATTAACATTTTGGCGCTAAAATGAGGGCTCGAGCCTCCGACTCTATTGAACATCAAACACTGCTTACCTCTAACCCAATTCTGTTCCAAGCTTGCCTACTCTATGTCTTGCTTCATCATAGCTAGCAATATCAAAAGATCTAAGCAAGGATCCTCAGAATCACACTTAATAGGATTCTTCCCAAGAACAACTCAAGATTCCAGACTATATAAAGAGCAAATGCTAAGATTGAAAGCTCTATGGATTATAAAAAAGAAAAGTGCAGAATCTTATGATCCAGAAAATGGAGCTTAAATCCTTTCCATATTGGCCCCACCCCTATCTTTGCCTTAGAAAGGACAAATGGAAATGACAATCTTTTTGACCAAATAAGAAAAATGATTCAACGCTATTCCAAAGGCACAATCTTCAAAATGAATAATGGCAGATTACAATGCTTTTGCTCACAAGTGGCAACGAGCTACAACTGGAACACTTTCAGTACATGAACCCCAAACGGTATTAAAAAGGAAAACAACTGATAAGGGGTAAACTATAAAATCAAGTAACAAAAGACCTAGAAGCCATTCTTAAGAAATAAGCTTCAAATCAAAACTTTCAAAAAAAATGCAACTTAACAACATCTATTGAGAAGGTATACTTGTTAACCAAAGATGAGCTTAATTATTGGCCCTCATAAAAGAAAAAACCAAAATATGAAAGGAAACTAGAAAGATCCTATTGCCATTACCATATGATGAAAGATCATGAAAATAACCACTGCAGATCCTTGAAAGGGATGATAATCAACATTTTCCGTCAAGGCAAAATCAATGGGTTTGTAAAGAGATACTAAACGAGGTCGATAAAGAGTTGCATTAGTAAAGAAATTCTACATGGTTTGGAGTGAAATGCTCCTTTTAATTGGACATTACCATAAACGATCAAAGCCTTTGTCTGTGCCGAGTTGGCCAGGGCAGAGCACCACCTAGAAGGAGGAGTGTATGCCTTTATCCGCGCCATGCTATGGCCAGAATAGAGCATCAAAAAGCCCCTACCCACTTCACGCTATGGCCAAGGTAGGGCACCTCCTGGAGGGAGGAGTGTTAGCCTTTATCCGCACCACGCTATGGCTAGGATAAAGCATCGACAAGCCCCTTTCTGTGACATGCTATGGCTAGGGCAGGGCACCTCCTAGAGAAAGGAATGCAAGCGTTTATCCGCGTCACACTATGGCCAGGTTAAAGCATCGACAAGCTCTTGGTCGCATCACGCTATGGCTAGGTCAAGACGCATCCTGAAGGGAGGCTGGGTAAGTCCTTGGTTCCAGCTTGAGAATAAGCTAACCAAGTGCACCAAACAACAAAGGACTAAGATGTCTAAGCCTAAGAAGAGGCTCATCAAACAATGGACTAAGATGTCCAAGCCCAAGAAGAGGCATATCAACAATGGACTAAGATGTCCAATGTAATGATCCCAATTTTGAATTTAATTTAATAATTAATGTAAATTTGGAATCTATTTTGGAATAAATTTGAACTTTTCAAAATAAATAAATTAAGTGTTGATCTGTATATATAAATAAGATTGTAAAATTCATTTGAGTTTAAGAATTTAAAATAATAAATGTTTTAGAATTATTTGAATTTGAAATATATATGTATATGTATATATGAGTAAATTTGAATTTGACTTTAAATTTTGAATTTGAATATCGAATTTGTATTTGAATTTGAAATTTAAATAAATGACTTAGAAAAATGATTTGAGTTTGAAAATATTATTTATGTAAATTATTTAATGTGTAGTAGTTTTTAAAAACATTTTCTTTAAAATAGTATATAATAATATAAAGGAAATGTCTTTATACAAATAAGAAAAATGTAATATAAATTTAATTAAAACCTTTAATGCATTTATTTTTATTAAGTATAAACAAGATATAATTCATATGTATGTAAATAAGATAAATTTAGATTGTACAAATGTAAATATGTAAGAAGGTAAAAACATAAACTTGTGTAAATATGAAATTAAACAAAAGGATTTATAAGGGGTTTAAAATATAAATTAAATAGAAGTAATAAAAGACTTAAAACAATTTAACCAAAAATGACATTTGTAAATAAATAAGATTTTGCAATTACAAGTGTTAACAAAAAAAAACAAGAAAGTAACAAGCGTCATCTTTTAAATATTCCTTTCATTTTTAAAAATAAGGAAAAAAACTATCATACTCTTTTCAATTTTTATTTCAAGCATTCAAAACAAAAGAAAAAACGTCAAATCTGAAAAGAAAATAAAAACAAAGTATAAGTTCACACAATTCAAAAAGAAAATCTCAAGCAAATCAAAGACCTGGAAATAAAACTAAAACCTAGAAAGCATCTCCATCCAGTAAATCAAAGTAGTTACAAATATCAATTAAGTGAAGTTTTCAACTCAGCTAAGATCGAACTCAGCATCATCAAACAAGATTTCAAACAAAACATTCCAGAGCAAAACAAAAGCAAGTTTCCAGATTTCAAATTCAAAATAACTTCCAGCCTTGCTCTGCTTTCTGCTCCCAGACTAACTTGTGAGTAAACTCACTTCTTCAAACTTAGATCTGTTTGAATTTTGGTTTGCATTTTAATCTGAAAAGTTGTGAATTTAATATGTTGAGATGGTTATATATTTGTGCATGTATGTGCATGTAAACTGTGTGCATGTATTTGGAATCCAGGAAAATGCATCTGTTAACAAAATTTACAGGTTGTAATAAAGTTAAAAATTCAATTCCACCTTCCTCAATCCTTTCTAGCTTGTGATGTTAAGACAAAACATGTTTTAAATCTCCACAACTTAATTTTAAAAATATATTTCCAAAGAAATATGAGATGGATTTTGTCTGAAAGAAGAAATACAGTGAAAATTCAAAATCTATCCAATTTTCAACCTGCATGAATTCAAAATTCATTTACATTATCCAAATCAATTTCGAAAACAAGGATTTTTAAAACTAAAAATGGGATTTTTAGCTTTGAATTGGGGTAGTATTTCTAAGATGAACGGAATAGCTGTTTTCATCATTTTCTGGCGATGAACGTGGTGATGGGTGTTGGGCTTGGGGCAGGAAGTGGTTGGTGGATGGGGGATCATCGGGAAAATACTTGCAAATTTTCTTGATGATCGTGGTGATGGCGCAATGATGAGATAGGGTTTAATGTTTCGTTGTAGTCATGTTGATTTTCGTGACGGTTTCGCCATCACCATTGCGTCGAGTTGCACTGGACCAGAGGGAATAGGTTCGTGAGTCATCAAGGTAGCTGAGGTCAGAGTCGCGAGGCGTCTGGTGGCATGTGGTGGTGTATTGAGGTGAATCACGGCGATCAGTTTTGTTTTAGGCTAATGCTTGGTAGCTCATATTCAATTTTCTGGCGAGCTTTGATGATCTGGGAAGTTATGGAGTTAGGGTAGGTCGTTGATGACCTATTGGCGTCGATGAAGTTGGCCAGAGCGTGGTTGATCGTGCGTACACATGCACGCATGAGGGTTGATGTCAGCTGAGACTGTGGATTTGAGGAAGAAAAATATTATCTCGGGGTCGAACTCAGGGATTGTTCAAATTGTCTCGAAGAAAATGTGAAAAATAGTTGGGCTCGGGAAATTCGAAACTTGGCTTTAAGTAAAAAATTTGTGGGCTCGGGTGGGTTTAAATAACCAAATTTTTAAATAAAAACATGATTAAGTTTTAAAGTGTGTAAATTTTTCAAAGAAACATGTTTAACTCGGTCATTTTTATGATTAATGTTCTATTTAAATTTGGGGTTAGTAAAAGGGTTTGAAAATAATTGAAATTTTTAAGTTTAAAGTGTTTTAAATTATATATAACCTTTATATATAAAGTTTATTTTAAATAAACTTAATAATGTAATTAAGAAAAGATGTTTTTTAAAGTTAATTAACTTAAAAGTCAAAGTTGATTGGTTAATGATAATTAATTACAAGGTTAATTAATAAAGGTTTAAATAAAAAATTAAAGTAATTAATTAAGATAAATGATTTATCTTTAAATTATTAAGGATTAATTAATTAATGTGATAAATGAATGGATAACTAAATAATTAAAGGTTAACTTTTTAATGATTAAAGGTTGATTTATTAATAATTTAAAGTTATTTAATCTATCTTAACCTTTTCAAAAGGAACTAATGTATGAGGATGATGATTAAACAAGATTTATAAAATATCCAAAGTGATTAATAAAGATAAAAAGATTTATCTTTTAATTCATTAAGTAATTAATGATTTGTTAATATAATTGTTTTAAGAGTAATTATTTAATATTAAAAATTAATTTAATAAATAATTAAGGTTAATTAATTTGTAATTAATTATTAATTAATTAAGGAGTAATTAATTAATAAAAGTAATTAAGAGTTAATTAATTAACAACTAAGGGTTAATTAATTAAGATAATTAAATTAAGGAATGATTAAGTAATGAAGGTGATTAAGACTTAATCAATTGTAATTAATGATAATAAATCATTGATTAAAGATTACTAATGAAAGTAATTATGTGGTTGATAAATTTAAAACCACATGATTTATTAATCTTAATTGAAGATGTTTGATTGTTATTGAATGTTGTGTGATGGATTGATATATATCTGATATGTGATGTGATGCTATGTAATATGAAATGCTTTGTGCTGAGCTGTGATATCAGTGATGAATATACTGTTGTATGAATATGAAAACCCCTTGGCCCGTAAAAACGGCATTTGAATTTCGATGCGACAGGGAGTCGGATTCCAGTTGATTATCCGAAACCCACATCGAATCGTAATGGTGAATCTTTGTGATTGATAAATTTACTTTTCTGTGAATCTGTGAATTGAAGATAAGCATTATAGATTATACCACTTATCGATATTGTTATGCTTGAATCTCTGATGATTGATGATGTTGCACTATTGTGTAAAACCCCTTGACCACACTCATACACACACAAATATGGATTTCGCGAGGAAATCGGTTAAGTCACGGATATTTTGAATTTAAACATTATTTGTTTAAAAGATGAAATTTGAATCCAAATGGTTTTGGAAATGAGATTGGGTTAATTATGGAAAGTTATGAAAAGGAGTTTTAAAGATAAAAGTTATTTTAAATAACTTGATTATGTTTGAAATTTTAAATAGTTTGATTTAAATGTGAATTCAAGATTTGAATTATGGTTCAACAACTTATATAATGTATTTATAAGGGTTTTAAACCATTTAAAAAAAAGTATTGTTTTGGGAATTTGGATTTATACCCAAGGGCTTTAACTTGTGCAATATAATCGGATTTTTCCGAAACGAAAACTATTTGTTTTGAAATAATAATAGCTTTCATATAAAGAAAGGATTTCCAATTTGTGTTGAAAGGATTTCAAGCTTGAATGATAATGATTTTTCAAGTTATGAATGAATCTTTGGAAATGGTTTTGAAAGCTATGAATTGAGTTTTTAATTTAAAGATTGGATGAGTTAATCCAATTAGAAAGGGAAATTGTTTTGAAAAAATTATGAATGAATCTTCGTTAAAGATTGGTATACTTTGTTTTCAAATTATAAAAGGGATCTTTAAGGTGTATCTTTTCTATAAAAGATTTGAAAGGGGAATTGTTTTGAAAAAGCTGTGAATGAATCTTTGTGAAAGATGGGTGAACTTTGTGAAGTGAATCTTTTTGTTTATAAGATTTGGAAATGGTAATTTTTTTAAACCATTTGAAAGAAAGGTTTTGAATAATAAGATATGACTTAACAGAGACCCCAATATCCATATGTTTTTAAATATTGCGCTCACTATTCGACTTAGTCGGGAGAGGACCTTTGTGTCATATAACTCATTCCAAATAGTGATACGACGAAATGGATAGCATTTGAAGACGGTGGTGAAGACTGGGAATCTTCGAGAACGATAGGATAACCTGTCGAATGACTCTGCACTTAGTAGCTACGGTATAGAGATCTCCATATGTGATGGGGAGTCCGATCGAGATTGGGGATAACCGGATTGCAAGGGCTTCTTTGGAAGTGCCTTCGGTTCTGTTCGAATCCGGAACAAACTTGTATGGATGTGTGTCTGACGTTAAACTTTGAGATGTAAAGTTGGTTTCTATCAAATACATTTCTGTTTTGTGGCGAAAATTTATTCTCTTAACTTAACACCATTCTCTGAGACGTACGAGCTCAGAGGTTATGTAGTTGATGATTACTAGTGATACATTCCTAATTTGGTAATATGGCATACGAAGTGTTGCTAATCATTTGTTGATCGAAGCATGGCTTTGTGAAAAAGCGTAGCTTTGTGGACGAGACTGCATCGTGACCTCACACCCTGGAAATGGTCGAAACAGGAAAGACGCAGCAAGGTTTTTAGGGGTCGCGCCCCTAGGGTATGTCCATTTCTTTCTGGATAAAAGATGATATCATGGTATGGAGCCCAGATATTTAACTTATGTGGTTGCTCAAAACTTATTGCTTTGTTGTTGTTGGTTGAGAGGCACCTCGGATAAAGGTTGGTAATGACCGAGGATGGCATAGGCATACTTGTATGGTAGTTACCTATGTTACAGCTTGGTTAAAGCGTGAGGTAGCATCGGCCTTGTGTTAGCACAGATCTGGTTAGGTTCTCGGGGGCGTCCTTCCAAAGACGTACCCATTCGGCGTAGGAAGTTCCTTTGCCTGGCCATTTGTTGGAAATCCAAAGAAACAATACACGCCCTGTATGGTTTTAGTTGTATAACCTGCCATGGAATGTAGCGTATCCTGCTTTTGAACATGGTAGCTATAGTAGGCATAGTACGAAATGTCTATGCTGGCTAAGATTAATATTATACTTTCGAAAGGTTTTTCTACACTATGCATTAATAATAATATCAAATGGTTTTCGCGTATCAAGCATTTTTGACTGTCATAAGGAGAAATCTCCTCCAAGTATGCGCTTGCATTATGTGTGTGGCAGGAGGCCTTATGGCAGTTTCATTTTCAAAAAGCATTGCGAATTTCATTTTAACTTCTTTTGATTAAACCAAATGTTTTTGTTTACTCATACCAGTCTCATGAATGATCCGAAGTTTATTGTTCCCTTCCTAAACTCTAGGTGCCCACAATTTTCCACACGGACAGCCTAGAAGCAGGTTATCCATGTTTTGAAGCTAACTTGGATTCGAAAGTCTTTTGGAAGCTGTTAGATTTTGGAAAGCTTTTGGATTTAGAAATCTTTCGAAGTGCTTGGAGTTTTGGAGTTTTTTGAAGGCCTTATCAAAGTGAAGTATGTTGGAAACTTTTTGAAGTCCCTGTTGTTCCGCTGTGGAGTGGTGCTTTATTGTTGTATCTTTTGTGTATCACTCTGATATTGGTGATCGATGTTGTAATGGATATTGTATCAAAGTTGTATTTGTATGTTGGATAGCAATGCAAAGGACCTCTTTTAGTTTCTTCGCTTTCTTCCTCACTTAGTTTTCATCGTCAATAGTCTTGATGTTGGTCTTCAAAGCGCGGTTAAAGGATCTATTTGCACCGTTAAGGTTTATATTTTCCCCTTCTATACTAGCGATGTGCTTTAAGAGAGGATACTTATCACGTTCTAGCTTTTGAATCCGAGCTTCATATTTATTTATACAATTCGAGTATCTTGCTTTTTTTTTATTCGTCAAAATACTTCAACTCAAAATTAACTTTCATGCACCACTATCCCACCACTTTTTCGTCTAAGGCTGGAGGAGGATTTGTCATAGTGGGAAATTTCTAGATGGCAGGGGAAGTGGGTCTTGCAGATTTTGTGACGGGAGAGATAGTAGGAGAAACTGGTAAATCCATGCTTGAGATGTTATTTCCCATGATGAACTGAACTCTAATGATTTGGATTGAGCCTGGCTATCATTTAATTTCATCTTTAAATCGCTATTTGTTGAAGGGGTTGTGATATTTTGTGATCAAGGTCGATTAACATATTTGACTTGACTTGACGCTTCAATGTGAAAATCGCTTCACTGTTGCTTTTAACATCAACTTCTAAATTGGCAATTTGATCCTTGAGAATTTTTATGATTGTTTTCTAAAGAGAAATCTTTCGTGTTATCTTGAAACAAGAAGATAAGGTATCACCGAGAAGCCTTTTCTTTTTAAGACCTGCTAACAACCTTTTTTGATATTGATAACGCATGATGCTGAATCTAATTAGAGAGGCCTTATGGATAATTGTAACTCAACAAAAAGAAAAAGAAAATAAAGTCAAGATTTAAGTAATCAACCTTTTTATTATAGCAATAAAAGATTACAACTCAAGGGACAATGAAATTAAAAAGTACAACTAGACTCTTGTTTTAAATTTAAAGATGAGAAACTGCATTCCTAACTTCACTTAATGAATTAGCAGAAAAATAATTGTTAAGTCAAAAGGAACATTAAGCCCTTCAGGAGTAATAACCGAAGGATATTTACTATAGTCTCATTCCCCGTTAGAAGGACTATCACGACCACATATTAGGTATTATATGTCCGGATCTCTTTGAATAGCTTTTCCTTTTCTTCACCAAGAAAATTGAAGCAGAGAAGAGGAAGTTACATATAAAGCTTTTGTAAATCTCTATGAAAACAATATCTAGCTAGTTTTGAAGATTTCAAAACTAATGAATTTTTTGAGATAATCTCTTCTTAGTTTAACATACTGGCTTAGATAATCTCTAGAAACAAAGTTGTCAGTTGGACATTCACTCTGTAATAAAGTAGTGAAATACAACTAGGTATAAAGGGAAAACTAAAAAAACATTCACAAATCATTATTATTACATAGTTACAACTATTCATCTGCTTCATACAAAATTGATTTCATAAAGAATTCCGGAATAAACATGTCCTTATAATATTTAAGTTTGTCAAGCGATAAGTCTTAAGGAATTGAACTGACTCGTGGCTGTTAGAGATGCGGATTAAGGATCTTAAGGCAGAAATAACACTAGAGGGAGGGTGAATAGTGTTTTAAAGAATATATGAACTATATAACTAAATTAAAACTTTCAACACAAATCTAAACAGAATTCTAACACAGAATGATCACAGAACATATAACAATTGCAAATAGTAAAGTAAAGCAAGTAAAAGGAAAGAACACACCGGATTTTATACTGGTTCGGAATCCTCCTACATCCAGTCCTGCACCAAGGCAATATCCTTGTACAGATTTTTATAAGCCAATATTCAAATTACAACCCTCAATTTCTAAGGCCTTGAGGAACCCTCCTATCTCCGAGTCTGGGGTAAACTCTCTTCATTTACGGGACACAAGATTACCCTAATACTTCTTAATAACAATCCTTTTGAATGGATAGACTGTATGCACTTTTTGAATAAAAATTAATCCTATAACTCTAAATAGCACTTTGATCCTTAGTAGAATGATGGAGAATTAAATAGAGAGAGTATCTAAATGATTTCCTATTGAGAATTTGGCAGAATGATGGCACAATCTTGGAAATATGAAGTTTTATGGATACGGAATGATGGAGAAGAAAGAGTGAAGAAAATAAGAAAGTAGTTGTTAAAAAAATTCGTTTTGGAAGCCTTTATATAGATACACAACAGTCATAACCATTGGCGAAAGGTTTTCGAATGAATGGACACTTCTTTTGAAAATTGAATTTTGAATCCAACTGTCACCATGTCGACATGGGGTATCCCCTTATGTCGACATCCCTTAGTTCAAAATTATAGAGATGTTGTTTTGTAAAGGCAAATGAATTTAAAACAAGTTGAAACTTCTCTGAAGCAAAGTAAAGTGTTTAAACAATATTTTGAGATAGAGAATGAATATAAAACATTATTTTAAATATATATATATAATTGATATAGACCGTCAATTATATAAGTAATATTTAAAATCAGAATAAGTTTTGATGTTTTTGTTTGCGCCAAAATTGGTCAAAAACACCCAATATCGTGAAAGCACCCGTTTATCAACACAGATCAGTAATAACTAACACATAACTCAGATCTAAGAGATAGTAAATGCAGCAAATCACAAATAACAATGAACAACGCTCAACAGAAACAGCAGAAAACAAGTAAACGACACAGGATTTATAGTGATTCGGTGATCGTGCCTACGTCCACTTTGAAGTTGGTGACTTTATTGATATTCTCTTGATGATTTCAATCGATTACAGCGAATTACAACTGATGATAGCTTTCAGATCTGATTACAACAGCGATAATGAAGTATGGAATTGAATCCGACAGAGTCCTGGCGTTTTGTTGCGGAAGATCCGAAAGATCCCTTTTCTGTTGGCTCTGGGGCTCTATTTATTGGTGTTGGAGGCCCAGATCTCGCTCAAACTTCAGGAGACTTTTTCTGGCACGTGAGTGGGCCCACGCGACCGACCCCACCGAGTTTCGACTCGATCTGAGATCGATTCGAAGTGATTTCGAATCCATCAAAAAATGGTCTAATCGAGCTAAAACTTGGCAGGAACAATCTTTACCTTGTATGGAAGCTACTGTGAAAATTGCATTACATTTGGATCAGCGATTTAGGAGATATGATCGATTCGAGTTGATGACTTTCATTCGGCTGTCTCTTTTGACTCGATCACTTCGAATCCATATATTCGAACCGATGGACGCACGTGGTACTGAAGTGACATGGCGCGCACTCCTCGCATCGATCCTGTTTTATCTCTAAGTTGACCGCTTCGCATCCATGGATCTCGCCTCGTTCGTATCGTGTGTCACGACCCAGTTCGTACCAATGGATTCGAAATGGATCCATACGAAAGGGGATCAAGACGAGCCGAGTGGATTCGAACAGGGCAGAATTCATGGATACGAAGGAATGAACTGGCATTCTTGATGGAT
Source organism: Allium cepa (assembly GCA_030765085.1). Lineage (NCBI taxonomy): Eukaryota > Viridiplantae > Streptophyta > Magnoliopsida > Asparagales > Amaryllidaceae > Allium > Allium cepa. The sequence goes on from CM060942.1 coordinate 457,450,443, forward strand.
GCGAGGACGATTAATACGAAGTAGTGCTTGGGCACGAGACCGATCGATTCGAAGTAGGGTATATGGTGATGGATTCGAAGTTGTCCGGACTCGATGGGTACGAAACAGTGCTTCAGCATGGATACGAACGTGCTCAGGGGATGCCCATCTGATGGACTCGAACCGATCGATTCGAAATGATCAACATCACGTTATCGATCGATTCGAACTGGATCGATTCGAAGCATGTGTGAACCGATGGATTCGAACATGATGGATACGAATCCTATGGGTTCGAAATGAGCATCTCCTCCACCTTTGGATGGGTTCGAACGACATTCTTTAGTTGACTCGAATCGATCATATCTCGTTCATACGACCTCCGATTAACCTGAAATTTGGAACATTGACTTTCATAGCCTTGCTTGTCATGCCTTATCAATTGTAGCCTGATCCGGGCTCGGACAAAATTTCATCGATATCCATAGTGAAGTAGTGTATAACTAATCTTTGAGACGAACTGTCTTTCATTTTTGATCGATCTTTCGGTATCGCGGCTTTGACAAAAAGTGGGATAACATTTGCCCCCCAAAACATGCGTTGCGGTTGGAAGGTGTGTTTTGTAATGCCTTAAGTTGGATGTTCATATCCTATCATCAACGTGTAAAGAACTTGATAGTTTCATATGTCCTCAAATGACGATCGTTCGGGATCGTTTGCCACTTGAGGTGAATCGGGACCGTTCGCGGTCTGCGCCGTTCGTGGCAAAGGATGGAATAGGACCGTTCGCGGTCGATGCCGTTCATGGCAAAAGATTGAATGGGACTGTTCGCGGTCGATGTCGTTCGCGGCAATTGGTGATTGTTCGCGATCAAGTGCCGTTCAAGGCGAATGGTGACCGTTCGAGGTCGGATTGCATAATAAGTGAATCATGACCGTTCGCGGTCGGTGCCGTTCGAGGCAGAGAGTGATCGTTCGCGATCAATCTGTCATATAAGTGAATCGTGACCATTCGCGGTCGGGTGCCGTTCGAGGCAAATGGTGATCATTCGCGATCGTGTGCCGTTCGAGGCGAATTTGTGACCGTTCGAGGTCGGGTGGCGGACCTCAAGTGACGACCGTTCGTGATCGACCCATTTGAGGTGAGGTGAGTTGTGCCGTTCGGGGCAAGTTGTGACCGTTCGAGGTCGGGTTGTGACCATTCGAGGTCGGGTGTCGTTCGAGGTGAGAAAGTGTGCCCAGGAGGGCTTGGTGTTATCGACGCCAGGGTCACGTTCGGGTGAGTTCCTGGATCGTTTGTCAGGGCGGTTTATCGCCATCTCAGAGCATGCCTAAGGACCGTCTGCGACCCCGTACATGTGTAAGTAGCTTAGCCATTTCAGAGTTATCATAATCAAATATCTATTCAACATATGAGTTTTAAAACAGAAATGTCCAAACAAACAAAGTCTAAATGTTCAAATCAAAACGAAACAAAAGCAAAGCATGGATGTCAAATTGTAAGTTCCCACTACGAAATGGTCAACGATCATTCAGAGCATGCCTGGAGATCGTTTGTGATCTCGCACATGTGTAAATGATTTAATTGTGTTAGTGGAAGCTTACAACTTGTTCATCGTTATTTCAATCAATTGATAACCAAACGGTGCCTTGATTCAGGGTCGCCTCTAGCTGATGTGGACGGTGGTCGCTCTGGTTCCGCCGTTGGAGTTCGCCTCCTTACATACTGAAGGAGCATACCGTTCCTGATATGCCCTTCCACCTTGTCCTTCAGATGCCTACAATCATTGGTGTTATGACCGTTTAATTCATGGAATACACAAAACTTATCTGATTTCCTTTCGTCAGAGGTTGGATCCCTTCGCATTGGCCTGCGATACGGAACCTGCTGTTTGGTATCCTGATAAATTCGTTCCAGGCTCTCACTCAGCTCAGTGTATGTGGTGAATCGTGGCTCCCTCCGTTGCCGGTTTGATCTGTCTCCGTCATTCTCAGTCCTTCTTTTACCTTATCCTTGTCCGAGTCCTTTTCAAGAGGCTTTTTGTCTTTAAGCGCATAAACTTCTATCCCCTCTCCTTCTTCTCTTTCTGCATTCGCGTCCTCTAATCATAAAAACTTTTCTGCCTCATGATAGAATTCTCCTAGATCCACGGGTGGATCCTTATTTAATGAATTTTTGAACTCCGTTCCGTCAGCTATCCCGGACACAGCCGCCATCATAACCATGGATGGATCTGGTCGATCCACCGAAGCTGCTGCCGCATTGAACCGCGTCAGAGAACTCCTCAACGTCTCTCCAGCCTTCTGTTTTAAAGTTGCCAAAGTCATCAAATTCTTGGGTCTTGTAATGTGAACCCTGAATTGCCTCATAAACCTCTCGGTTAAATCATTCCATGTTCCGATGGATCCACTCTCTAGTTGCCTGAACCACAACGCCGCAATATCCGCCAAGTACAATGGAAAGCACCGGGCCATAACCTCCTCTGATGCCCCCAGCACTTCCATATGCCTCATATATTTCGTCAGATGGACCGTGGGGTCCGTTCTCCCGTCATACATATCCAACGATGGTAACTTGAAATCCGGTGGGTTCCTAGCTTGCCTGATTGCTGGAGTAAAAGGACTCCTATTAACATCCTCCAAATCTTTGTTCACCAAACCGCCTCTCAAAGCTCGCCTAACCATCTCTGCCAACTTGTCGTTGTCTTCAATATGTAATCTTCGTTCATTACTTTCAACCTGGCCCCCGAGTTCACGAGGGAACTCTGGGATCTGCCCCCTTGACTGAGCGTTCACTCCTCTACTACTCCCAGGTTGCGCAGATGCTCCTCTTTCTCTCTCCGAAATTGGATCAACGTTCTCCATGGGTGCGCCTCCTAATCCAGGTGCTACGCCGGATGGCCCTACTCCGTTTTGAACTCCATCAGCTTCTCTATTCTGCGCTCCAAGCTTTCCTATCTGTTGAAATAAACTTTGGATCAACTTCTCTTGTTTCTTCATCATCGTCTCCATCTCGTCCTTAGTGATGAAGATCGACGGTTGATTCGCTCTTGAGGAAGCCTCTTGACTTCCTTGTTGTTCACTTCTCTCTAGCCTTGGCCTTCTGCTTGATTGTCTCGTCATAATTTCTCAAATCTGAACTTTCAAACTCTCTCTGAATCAACTATCAATTGGTAGAACTCCTGAATTAGCCTTCTCAGTGAAAGCACCAAAATGTTTACGCCAAAATTGGTCACAAACACCCAATATCGTGAAAGCGCCCGTTTATCAACACAGATCAGTAATAACTAACACAGAACTCAGATCTAAGAGATAGTAAATGCAGCAAATCACAAATAACAATGAACAACGCTCAACAGAAACAGCAGAAAACAAGTAAACGACACAGGATTTATAGTGGTTCGGCGATCGTGCCTATGTCCACTTTGAAGTTGGTGACTTTATTGATATTCTCTTAATGATTTCAATCGATTACAGTGAATTACAACTGATGATAGCTTTCAGATCTGATTACAACAGCGATAATGAAGTATGGAATTGATCCGACAAAGTCCTGGCGTTTTGTTGCGGAAGATCCGAAAGATCCCTTTTTGTTGGCTCTGGGGCTTTATTTATAGGCGTTGGAGGCCCAGATCTCGCTCAAACTTCGGGAGACTTTTTCTGGCATGTGAGTGGGCCCACGTGACCGACCACACCAAGTTTCAACTCGATCTGAGATCGATTTGAAGTGATTTCGAATCCATCAAAAAATGTTCCAATCGAGCTGAAACTTGGCAGGAACAATCTTTACCTTGTATGGAAGCTACTATGAAAATTGCATTGCATTTGGATCGGTGATTTAGGAGATATGATCGATTCGAGTTGATGACTTTCGTTCGGCTGTCTCTTTCGACTCAGTCACTTCGAATCCATACATTCGAACCGATGGACGCACGTGGTACTGAAGTGACGTGGCGCGCACTCCTCGCATCGATCCTGTTTTATCTCCGAGTTGACCGCTTCGCATCCATGGATCTTGCCTCGTTCGTATCGTGTGTCACGACCCAGTTCGTACCAATGGATTCAAAATGGATCGATATGAAAGGGGATCAAGACGAGCCAAGTGGATTCGAAAAGGGCAGAACTCATGGATACGAAGGAATGAACTGGCATTCTTGATGGATGCGAGGACGATCGATACGAAGTGGTGCTTGGGCACGAGACCGATCGATTCGAAGTAAGGTATATGGTGATGGATTCGAAGTGCTCCGGACTCGATGGGTACGAAACAGTGCTTCAGCATGGATACGAACGTGCTCAGGGATGCCCATCTGATGGACTCGAACCGATCGATTCGAAATGATCAACATCACGTTATTGATCGATTTGAACTCGATCGATTCGAAGCATGTGTGAACCGATGGATTCGAACATGATGGATACGAATCCTATGGGTTCGAAATGAGCATCTCCTCCACCTTTGGATGGGTTCAAACGACATTCTTTAGTTGACTCGAATTGATCATATCTCGTTCATACGACGTCCGATTAACCTGAAATTTGGAACATTGACTTTCATGGCCTTGCTTGTCATGCCTTATCAATTGTAGCTTGATCCGGGCTCGGAAAAAATTTCATCGATGTCCATAGTGAAGTAGTGTATAACCAATCTTTGAGACGAACTGTCTTTCATTTTTGATCGATCTTTCGGTATCGCGGCTTTGCCAAAAAGCGGGATAACAGTTTTAAAAATAGAAGTTTTTAAAAATCAGAATAGAGGAATATTTCAAGGCTAAAACAAAGTTTGAAAATATTTTTGAAAACATGATTTTGAAAGCTAAAACATTTTGAAAACAGATTTAAAAACATTTTGAAAAATCTATTCAAACTAAAATTGCAAGAACCTTCCTACAGAGCTCCTCCATAGGACTCGAGAACTTGTAAAAGTAGTTTAAATGATTTTGATTTTCGTGGGTTTGTAAGTCACTTGTCGTAGGTTTGTAAGCTACTTGTCGTGGGTTTGTAAGCCACTGGTTTCGATAGAAATTGGGTTCCATCCCAAAAGAAAATTAGAAGAAAGATGAGAGTGCTATTATGAAGTTTTAACAAAATACTAGACTCTTATCTTGAGATCTTGAAATCTTGATTCTCTAGAGTCTTGAATCTTGAATCTCTAATCTTCATCTTGATGCTTGAGTCTTTATATTGATCATTCTTCGATGATACCTGCATATACTTCCTATATACATATATATATATATATATATGGAAATGTTAGTATATATTTTATAAAGTAAAGTATAATAACTATATAAGGTTGTTGTCATCAAAACATCATCAACTCAGTTCCTAACAATCTCCTCCTTTTTGATGATGACAACCTTTATTTATAAAATATTCTTACCATACCATAACTCTCCATAACTCCCCCTTACTCCGTGACTTCTTCTTAAAACTACAACTCCCCTTTATTCCATGACTCCCCCTTACACCAAGCACGTATATTTTTATAACTTTCTCCCCTTTTGACATCAGCAAAAAGGAATAAAAGATTTACCTATTTTTAGATCCAAACTTCGACCGTCTTCCGATTCGAGAATAGCAGTGAAGCACAGATTTGAATTATCAGTTTTCTTCTCGTCATCACTGGATGAATCTGAATCGTCAAGAGTTGCTGCATATGCCTTCTTTCTTTTCCTTAGTTGCTCGTTGTTTGGTTGAAATGTCTGTTTGTCTGGATATGGACAATCTATCTTGTAGTTCCCTGTTTTGTTGCAGTTGTAGCATCTGTGTAATATCCCGGAAATTTGGACAATTTAAATTTAATAATCTGAGTTTAAATTTAAATTGAATTGATAATTTTTGTTAATAAATTTGATTTGATTTTAATAATCTTCTTTATTTAAATATTTAATTTGTGAATTTATTACTAAAATTGTTTTCTATTTAATAATGTAAATGTTTTTGTATATATTTTTAAATAGACAAGTTGTTTTTAGTTAAATTGGTATAGTATAATTTCAATATGTTTTGAAAATAGGAATTGTGATTTATTTTTCATATTAAGCTTTTCAAAAATGTTTAATAAAATACTCTATGATTTTAAACATGTAAGATAAATGTTTTAATTGGTTTAGAAATTCATTTTGACTCAAGTTTGAATATTAAAATAAGTTATAAAATGTTTGTGTCATTCTTTTTAAAATATGATTGATAAATTTGATTTGTTAATTTAATTTGTAAATTTGAAATACAATTTTAAATATGAACATGCATTCATTAAGTTAATTTTCTTTAACCTTAATTTAAATAACAAAAATATTAAAAAGACATATGTAAGCATAGTTGAACATGTGTTAGATATTTAAGTGAGTATATTTACATGTGTTCATACTTGAGACATGTGTCATTTGTTTAATTTTGTTTTCTTTTAATTTTAATTTAAATCAAAACATTGTTATATAATTTTCACTCTTCCCATTCTCTTTTCCCTTCTTCATTTCCATTTTTATAAAAGAAAATTTCAATTGCATATCAATAAGAATCTGAAATTCATCTCCTCTAACCTGTAAATGCATTTGCATTCAAACATGCAATCTGCATCCAAAATAAAATCTGCATTCAAAAAGCCTGTAACTCCTCCAAAACTAAATGCCTGCATTCTTCAAAATTTTATTCAAACCTGCATTTCCCAAAGTACAAAAGCCTGCATGCATTACCAATTTTAAACATGCATTCATCTGGAAAGGCTAGAAGACTCTACATGCATCAAATCAAGCCTGCATTCACTTTCTTTAAAACCTGAGGGGGAATTTGCATCTGCATTCATGAATCTTCAAATTGGAAGCATGTATAAAACAAAGGATTAGAAAGCATTTAAAACAGAGGCCTGCAATTTCAATTAGCAACCTGCATTTCATCTGGGAAAAGGGGTTTTCAACATTAAGGACTGTGCTCTGCAATTTTAAAACAGTGAGTAACTTTCTTTTATTAATTAAAGGATAAATCAGTTGCATGCTATTATGCTAAAAATATAAATATTTCATATGGATTATAATTCTACTTGTCTGATGTACACATATATATATATATATTGGTGTGAGTGCTGTTGAACTCTCTTACCCTATTTTACTGACACAAGTCTTTCTTATATAATCCTATCTTTAAATTAGTCTTTGTTAATTGAAGGATTTAAACAAGATTAGTATGTTGTTTCCAGAGTTTAGACTGTGAGACTTTGTTAAGGCAAAAAATTAAATGAACTTGCTGTACAATAAGTAGCAGAGCAGCTAAATTTTTTATAAGTGAAGATATTAAACATTGCAAATCAATGTTTAAGAGTGAAACTTAAAACATCATGAAGGATTAGGATTTTAAAAAGAAAAAAAAATATAAAATGACAATTTATAGAGCTGTGTATAAGTGCAGTTTCAAAATGTACTGTATTTACATATTGATCAAGTACAATTGAAGTTTGCATTGGTTTTGGATGAATTTGATTTTGAAGATAGTATAACTATCAAATGTTATAGGAAAAAAATACTAAACTTAATTACAAACAAATCTGGGTGATGCAATTTGGGTTTTCAGGTCTTGAACCCTAGTTTTCAGGGCTGTAGTGATGTGGACTTCTCTGCATTTTTAGTGAATCGAGTTAGATGTTGTTTTGGGGATTGGAAGAGGTTAGTGAGTTGATGTTATCGCCGGAGTTTCAAGATGTATGGAGGTCGGAGTGGGGAGTTGATGCCATTGACAGGCTGGGCGCTGAAGTGAGGAAGTTTTTCCAGGTTTTGGATGAAAACTTGAATCCAAATCTAAGTTGAATTATGGGTATTTGGTGATTGAATGTTGATATGGGTAGTTTGGTCGATGGAGGGTGGTCATAGGTGATCGCCAGTGGTGGCTGGAGTTGGGTTAAGGGTGCACAGTGAGGTTGTGTGCAGGTTGGTGTGTTATTTGTGGCAGGGTTTCATGTCTCGGGATTATCTCGGGTAAAATGAAGAATGACTCGAAGCAGGGTAGTGATTTACCCGAAGTAAAATTTATGTTGCTCGAGTAATAGATGTTCAGGTTTTGTTTTAACAGAGCCTGTTTCTTTTCAGGTTTTGATATTTTAAAAGTTTTTAAAATGTAGTTTAAAACCTGAAATAAGTATAAGTTTAAGTTGAATTTAACTATAAATTCAATTAGTTTAAATTTTAAGTTTGAAATAATTTAAATTTTGAAAATTTTATTTGTACTGAAGCAAAAATAGAAAGCCTGTTTCCAGGTTTATTGAATTGAAGTAAAAGTCAATTGCAAACTAAAATCTGGATTTAAGATTTAACCTGGAATTTAATTCAAATTCAATGAGTTAAAATTTCAGGTCTTGAATAATTTGAAATTTTTTCAAACTCAAGTTTGGATTTTAAATCTAAAAACAGAAACTGTTTTTCTGTGTTAAGATTTTAAAGTAAATTTTAAATTGTTAAATGGAGTTCAACTAGAAGTTTTAAAACCTGAAGTTTAAATTTGAAGTCAATAGTTTAATTCTTGAAATTTAAACATTTCTGAATTCTATATGTTTAAAACCAAAACAGTAAACTGTTTCTGTTTTTATGTTTCAAATTATAAAGTAAACTTTAAAATGCAAATGAAAATTTAAACAAGTTAAATCTGGAAGTGAAGTATGAAAATGAATCTGAGTTTGATTTAATTTAAATCTGGAGTTTAAATTCAAACTTCAGTTTTTAAAAATAAAGGTTTAAATCTAAATTTGTTTTAAAATAATGATTTGCATTTGAAAATGAAGATGGAATGTAAAAATAGTTTTAAATTCTTAAGATTTAATCTTGAATGAAAAATTGAATTATATTTCAGTTTGAAATTTAAAAAGAAATTTTTAAATTTGATTTTGTATTTGAAAGAAAGTGTTTAAAATACTTTGTATAAAGGAAGAAGGTTTCTAAATTTTGAACTTAAGAAATTGGTTTCATTTAAATTATTTAATTAATTTAAATGTAATATTAATTATTTAATTAATTAATAATGTGGATGATTAACTAAGTAATTAATAATTTTTAAGTTAATTAATTAAGATTTGAGATTAATTAATTAATGTTAATTAATCTATAATTAAGGATGGTTAATTAAGTTTTAATTAATGATTAAGATTTACTTAATCAAGTGATTAATGATAATTAAGATTTTAATTAACACTTAATTAATTAATAATTAGAGATTAATTAAATTATAATTAAATATTAATTAGTTGTTAATTAATAATGATTAATTATAAGTTAATTTCTTAATTAGGTAATTAAGAGGTGTTAATGAAGATAATTAACTTAAGATTATTTAACAATTAATTAATGTGATTAATTTTAATAGTTAATTAGATTAATTAATTAATAATAATCAATTGTTTAATTACTTAATAAAAGTAATTAATGAATTAATTACTTGGTGTAATTAATTTGATTAAGGTGATTAGTTTAGATTAATTAAGTTTAATTAATTTAAACCATTGTTGATTGTTTGATAATTACTTTATGTAATTAATGAATTTATAATTACTTAGAGAAGTAATTAATTAATAATTAAAGGATGTAATTAAAGATATTAATTATAGAAGTAATTTTGATTTAAATTACTTTGAAAATTAATCAAGTGATTAATGAAGATAATTAATTAAGGGTAATTAAGTTATGGGAGGAGTAATTAAAATAGTTAATTACTAATTGGATATTAATCATGAGTGATTAATATATATGGTTTAAGTTGAAGATTAATTACTTATGTAATTAATTTATATTAGAGATTGATTAAATGTAATTAGAAATCATTAATTAATTAATTAATGATGTAATTTGGAATTGATTAATTAAGGTATAATTAATATTAAATGCTAATTACTTATTGTAATTAGGGAATTATTAATCAATAAGGATTAATTGAAATGAATATTGAGATGATTTATAAATTGATTTATAATCAATTGATGATTAAGATAAGCAGGATTTGATGATGAAATGATTAATTTAATTTATTTTAAATTAATTAGAGAGTAAGTAATTAATTTAATTCATTTTAAATTAATTATAGAATGGAATGATCATTAGATAGTTGCTTATGTTTGATGATTGGTATTGATTGGTATGGTTTGTAATCTCAGTTATGAGATTAGTAGTGTATGTGATATGTATGCATTGGTTGCTTTTGGATGATAGTATGGATATCTGATTATGATATGAATTATCTGTTGGTAATGATAGTGTTGATTATCTATTGAGTTGTGAATTATCTATCTATGTATATTTAGATAATGAATTGAATTGTTTTAAACTTAAAACAACTTGGACCTTAAAAGACACGCTTTGGATTTCGATGAGACCGGGATCGGGTTTCCATATTTGGGGTCCGAAAACCACATCGATTTCAAATAACGTTAGGTCGTGAATCCAAATGGTGCGAGTGAAGACTCGAGGTGTAAGGGCTATACGTCAGTATAACTCTGTGGGTGATTCCGTAATGAGTTTGACGGAATAGCACTTATAGATTCGAGATGGAGATTCAGAGTGCAAGGGTTATTGTCGTTAACTCTGAGGGTGATTCCAATACGAGTGTAACGAGATAATGCCTTCGGTTTCGTTCGAACCCGGAACGAACTTGTATGGATTGAATGCTTTCAGAACATCGTCAGGTGGACGATGAGCATTCTAAGTGATATGTCCTATAAAGGTAATCATAGCCTCAAGCCTCATCAACCGGGAATGGCTAAAACAGGGGAGGTGCAGCAAAGCTTCGTGGGTAGCCCCCACTGGAGAGCAAGATTGATCCCTGTCTAGAGGTCCCTTTATTTTCGGCTTAGTGGTGCGGTTGCTAATCACAACTGTGGGGTTGTCTTGTTTGGAACTGTTCAGTAAGGAACGGGTCCGGCTTTGTGTTGCAGGGGATGAAGGGAGTAATCCTCGGTACGGTGATCTAGGCCACGTACTGTGACGGGCGGTACCCCAGTAGCCCTGCCATTGTATGGAATCCACAATCCAATAAGTGCCAACGGTTTTGATTGTATTACCCACTTTTGTGGCTAGTAGCTGGAATTTAATCATGTAACAATTTCGGCTATTTCTTATTTATTTGAAAACCCTAGACACTATTATAATATCATCGGATTTCCTATCAAATGTTTTGGTTAGCGTAAGGTAAAAACTTTTCCATGTTTATGTGTGGGAAGTCTTACGTGATACCTTTTCTTTTCAAAGGCTTTTCAAAGTTAAGCAACTTTAACCTGTTACTCACACCAGACCCATGTCTGACCCGGAGTTATTTCTGTTTTTCTATAACTCTTGGGTACTCAAATTTTTATGAGTAGCCAAGGGAATTCAGGTTAGGATTCAGGATTAGCTTTGACGAATTGTGGAGGAGCATATGGAGCAGGAGGCTTCTGCGTATAGTTATATTGTTTTCCGCTGTGTCGGTATCTCTGAGTTGTTATGTATTGAGATTGAGTTGTAATAACTAAACAGGTGTTTATAACTGTCTAGTATGTGTTGTATATGTTTGTGTAACTCTGATATTTGATGTATACTATGTAATACTTTGTTAATAATATAATTTATTCGTTCCGCTGTTTAGATTCTTGTGTTGTTTCTTCTTTTTCTTTTCTTCTTCTATCCCTTTCTTTCTTAATTCATGACGCGATTTTCTGGGAGTGGAAAGTAGGGTCGTGACAATCTGTCACCATTGTTGTTGTTGTTGTTGTTGTGATTGTTGTTTTTGTTGTGATTGTTGTTGTTCTCCGAAGTATTTCTGGAATTCCTTTGATCATTTCTTTTAAAGTTATTCATCTTTCTATGCTTCAGAAACTTTCTGAAATTTCTGGTCATGAAAGCAATTTCTTCATCACGATCTTGTTCTGAATCTCCAGTTGTTGCTTTGAATGCGATCGATTTCTTTTCCGTTGCCTTATATTCTTTTCTCCCTTGTAGTTGAACTTCATAAGACATTAGATTACCGATTAACTCTTCGATCTTCATTTGACTAACATCATTTGCCTCTTCAATAGTAAGTGTCTTTTGATCCCATTCTGGAATGAGTGAATTGAGTATCTTTCTGACTTGATCTTCTTCTGAGAAACCCTTTCCTAAAGCAATCAATGAATGTACAATATCTTGAAATCGACAATACATGTCGGAAATGGACTCATTTTCATGCATTTTAAACAATTGAAACTGGTTAGTTAATACGGAAATTTTAGTCTGTTTAACTTTGCTTGTTCCTTCATGAGTTACTTGCAAAGTTTTTCAGATTTCAAATGCAGACTTACAAACAGAGACTCTATTAAACTCATTCCTATCTAGTGAACAAAATAGTATATTCATAGCCTTAGAATTGTTTTGTGCAACCGTCTTTTACTCAGTAGTCCACTGGGAAAAATTAGTAGTTGGTTCAACATATTCAATTTGTGCCGTATTCTAAGTATCTAAACTTATGGATTGTGAATAAATTTTCATCCTACATGCCCAATATGCATAATTACTGCCATTAAAAAGTGGTGGTCTGACAGTAGACTGACCTTCTACAAATGAACTAGTGTTGGTGCTTGTGTTGACAGAAGTAGTGGTGACAGGACTGACATTAGTGTGTTGTGCCATTAAAACTTTTGAAAATTTCAGATTATGAAAATAATGAAAACCAATGCTCTGATACAATTTGTTAAGGATGCGGGTTAAGGATCTTAAGGCAGAAATAACACTAGAGGGGGTGGATAGTGTTTTAAAGAATATATGAACTATATGACTAAATTAAAACTTTCAACACAAATCTAAACAGAATTCTAACACAGAATGATCACAGAACATATAACAAATGAAAATAGTAAAGTAAAGCAAGTAAAAGGAAAGAACACACCGGATTTTATACTAGTTCGGAATCCTCCTACATCCAGTCCTGCACCAAGGTAATATCCTTGCACAGGTTTTTATAAGCCAATATCCAAATTACAACCCACAATTTCTAAGGCCTTGAGGAACCCTCCTATTTCCGAGTCTGGGGTAAACTCTCTTGATTTAGGGGACACAAGATCACCCTAATACTTCTTAATAACAATCCTTTAAAATGGATAGACTCTATGGACTTTTTGAATACAAACTAATCCTATAACTCTGAATAGCACTTTGATCTTTAGTAGAATGATGGAGAATCAAATAGAGAGAGTAACTAAATGATTTTCTATTGAGAATTTGGCAAAATGATGGCACGATCTTGAAAATATGAAGTTTTATGGATATGGAATGGTGGAGAAGAAAGAGTGAAGAAAATAAGAAAGTAGTTGTTAAAAAAATTCGTTTTGGAAGCCTTTATATAGATGCACAACAGTCATAACCATTGGCGAAAGGTTTTCGAACGAATGGACACTTCTTTTGAAAATTGAATTTTGAATCCAACTGTCACCATGTCGACATGGGGTATCCCCTTATGTCGACATCCCTTAGTTCAAAATTATAGAGATGTTGTTTTGTAAAGACAATTGAATTTAAAACAATTTGAAACTTCTCTGAAGCAAAGTAAAGTGTTTAAACAATATTTTGAGATAGAGAATGAATATAAAACATTATTTTAAATATATATATATATATAATTGGTATAGACCGTCAATTATATAAGTAATATTTAAAATCAGAATAAGTTTTGATGTTTTAAAAATAGAAGTTTTTAAAAATCAGAATAGAGGAATATTTTGAAGGCTAAAACAAAGTTTGAAAATATTTTTGAAAACATGATTTTGAAAGCTAAAACATTTTGAAAACAGATTTAAAAACATTTTGAAAAATCTATTCAAACTGAAATTGCAAGAACCTTCCTGCAGAGCTCCTCCATAGGACTCGAGAACTTGTACAAAGTAGTTTAAATGATTTTGATTTTCGTGGGTTTGTAAGCCACTTGTCGTAGGTTCGTAAGCTACTTGTCGTGGGTTTGTAAGCCACTGGTTTCGATAGAAATTGGGTTCCATCCCAAAAGAAAATTAGAAGAAAGATGAGAGTGCTATTATGAAGTTTTAACAAAATACTAGACTCTTATCTTGAGATCTTGAAATCTTGATTCTCTAGAGTCTTGAATCTTGAATCTCTAATCTTCATCTTGATGCTTGAGTCTTTATACTGATCAGTCTTCGATGATACCTGCATATACTTCCTATATACATATATATATGGAAATGTTAGTATATATTTTATAAAGTAAAGTATAATAACTATATAAGGTTGTTGTCATCAAAACATCATCAACTCAGTTCCTAACAATCTCCCCCTTTTTGATGATGACAGCCTTTATTTATAAAATATTCTTACCATACCATAACTCTCCATAACTCCCCCTTACTCCGTGACTTCTTCTTAAAACTACAACTCCCCTTTATTCTATGACTCCCCCTTACACCAAGCACATATATTTTTATAAGTTTCTTCCCTTTTGACGTCAGCAAAAAGGAATAAAAGATTTACCTATTTTTAGATCCAAACTCCGATCGTCTTCCGATTCGAGAATAGCAGTGAAGCACAGATTTGAATTATCAATTTTCCTCTTGTTATCACTGGATGAATCTGAATCGTCAAGAGTTGCTGCATATGCCTTCTTTCTTTTCCTTAGTTGCTCGTTGTTTGGTTGAAATGTCTGCTTGTCCGGATATGGACAATCTATCTTGTAGTGCCCTGTTTTGTTGCAGTTGTAGCATCTATCACCATTGTTTTTGTTGTTGTTGTGATTGTTGTTGTTCTCCGAAGTATTTCTGTAATTCTTTTGATCATTTCTTTTAAATTTATTCATCTTTCTATACTTCAGAAACTTTCTTAAATTTCTGGTCATGAAAGCAATTTCTTCATCCCTATCTTGTTCTGAATCTCCAGTTGTTGCTTTGAATGCGATCGATTTTTTTTCCGTTGCCTTAGATTCTTTTCTCCCTTGTAGTTGAACTTCATAAGACATTAGATTACCGATTAACTCTTCGATCTTCATTTGACTAACATCATTTGTCTTTTCAAGAGTAAGTGTCTTTTGATCCTATTTTGGAGTGAGTGAATTAAGTATCTTTCTGACTTGATCTTATTCTGAGAAACCCTTTCCTAAAGCAATCAATGAATGTACAATATCTTGAAATCGACAATACATGTTGGAAATGGACTCATTTTCATGCATTTTAAACAATTGAAACTGGTTAGTTAATATGGAAATTTCAGTCTGTTTAACTTTGCTTGTTCCTTCATGAGTTACTTGCAAAGTTTTCCAGATTTCAAGTGCAGACTTACAAACAGAGACTCTATTAAACTCATTCCTATCTAGTGAACAAAATAGTATATTCATAGCCTTAGAATTGTTTTGTGCAACCATCTTTTGCTCAGTAGTCCACTGAGCAAAATTAGTAGTTGGTTCAACATATTCAATTTGTGTCATATTCCAAGTATCTAAACTTATGGATTGTAAATAAATTTTCGTCCTACATGCCCAATATGCATAATTACTGCCATTAAAAAGTAGTGTTCTGACAGTAGACTGACCTTCTACAAATGAACTAGTGTTGGTGCTTGTGTTGACAGAAGTAGTGGTGACAGGAGTGACATTATTAGTGTGTTGTGCCATTAAAACTTTTCAAAATTTCGGATTATGAAAATAATGAAAACCAATGCTCTAATACCAATTGTTAGGGATGCGGATTAAGGATCTTAAGGCAGAAATAACACTAGAGGGGGGTGAATAGTGTTTTAAAGAATATATGAACTATATGACTAAATTAAAACTTTCAACACAAATCTAAACAGAAATCTAACACGGAATGATCGCAGAACATATAACAAATGCAAATAGTAAAGTAAAGCAAGTAAAAGGAAAGAACACACCGGATTTTATACTGGTTCGGAATCCTCCTACATCCAGTCCTGCACCAAGGCAATATCCTTGTATAGATTTTTAGAAGCCAATATCCAAATTACAACCCTCAATTTCTAAGGCCTTGAGGAACCCTCCTATCTCCGAGTCTGGGTAAACTCTCTTGATTTACGGGACACAAGATCACCCTAATACTTCTTAATAACAATCCTTTTGAATGGATAGAATCTACGGACTTTTTGAATACAAATTAATCCTATAACTCTGAATAGCACTTGATCTTTAGTAGAATGATGGAGAATCAAATAGAGAGAGTAAATAAATGATTTCCTAGTGCGAATTTGGCAGAATGAAAGCACAATCTTGAAAATATGAAGTTTTATGGATATGGAATGGTGGAGAAGAAAGAGTGAAGAAAATAAGAAAGTAATTGTTAAAAAAATTCGTTTTGGAAGCCTTTATATAGGTGCACAACGGTCATAACCATTGGCGAAAGGTTTTCGAACGAATGGACACTTATTTTGAAAATTGAATTTTGAATCCAACTGTCACCATGTCGACATGGGGTATCCCCTTATGTCGACATCCCTTAGTTCAAAATTATAGAGATGTTGTTTTGTAAAGACAATTGAATTTAAAACAAGTTGAAACTTCTCTGAAGCAAAGTAAAGTGTTTAAACAATATTTTGATATAGAGAATGAATATAAACCATTATTTTAAATATATATATATAATTGATATAGACCGTCATTATATAAGTAATATTTAAAACAGAATAAGTTTTGATGTTTTAAAAATAGAAGTTTTTAAAAATCAGAATAGAGGAATATTTCAAGGCTAAAACAAAGTTTGAAAATATTTTTGAAAACATGATTTTGAAAGCTAAAACATTTTAAAAACAGATTTAAAAAAATTTTGAAAAATCTATTCAAATTGAAATTGCAAGAACCTTCCTACAGAGCTCCTCCATAGGACTCGAGAACTTGTACAAAGTAGTTTAAATGATATTGATTTTCGTGGGTTTGTAAGCCACTTGTCGTAGGTTTGTAAGCTACTTGTCGTGGGTTTGTAAGCCACTGGTTTCGATAGAAATTGGGTTCCATCCCAAAAGAAAATTAGAAGAAAGATGAGTGTGCTATTATGAAGTTTTAACAAAATACTAGACTCTTATCTTGAGATCTTGAAATCTTGATTCTCTAGAGTCTTGAATCTTGAATCTCTAATCTTCATCTTGATGCTTGAGTCTTTATACTGATCAGTCTTCGATGATACCTGCATATACTTCCTATATACATATATATATGGAAATGTTAGTATATATTTTATAAAGTAAAGTATAATAACTATATAAGGTTGTTGTCATCAAAACATCATCAACTCAGTTCCTAACAATCTCCTCCTTTTTGATGATGACAACCTTTATTTATAAAATATTCTTACCATACCATAACTCTCCATAACTCCCCCTTACCCCGTGACTTCTCCTTAAAACTACAACTCCCCTTTATTCCATGACTCCCCCTTACACCAAGCACGATATTTTTATAACTTTCTCCCCTTTTGACATCAGCAAAAAGGAATAAAAGATTTACCTATTTTTAGATCCAAACTCCGATCGTCTTCCGATTCGAGAATAGCAGTGAAGCACAGATTTGAATTATCAGTTTTCTTCTCATCATCACTGGATGAATCTGAATCGTCAAGAGTTGCTGCATATGCCTTCTTTCTTTTCCTTAGTTGCTCGTTGTTTGGTTGAAATGTCTGCTTGTCCGGATATGGACAATCTATCTTGTAGTGCCCTGTTTTGTTGCAGTTGTAGCATCTATCACCATTGTTATTGTTGTTGTTGTGATTGTTGTTGTTCTCCGAAGTATTTCTGGAATTCCTTTGATCATTTCTTTTAAAGTTATTCATCTTTCTATACTTCATAAACTTTCTGAAATTTCTGGTCATGAAAGCAATTTCTTCATCACTATCTTATTCTGAATCTCCAGTTGTTGCTTTGAATGCGATCGATTTCTTTTCCGTTGCCTTATATTCTTTTCTCCCTTGTAGTTGAACTTCATAAGACATTAGATCACCGATTAACTCTTGGATCTTCATTTGACTAACATCATTTGCCTCTTCAATAGTAAGTGTCTTTTGATCCCATTCTGTAGTGAGTGAATTGAGTATCTTTCTGACTTGATCTTCTTCTGAGAAACCCTTTTCTAAAGCAATCAATGAATGTACAATATCTTGAAATCGACAATACATGTCGGAAATGGACTCATTTTCATGCATTTTAAACAATTGAAACTGGTTAGTTAATACGGAAATTTTAGTCTGTTTAACTTTGCTTGTTCCTTCATGAGTTACTTGCTAAGTTTTTCAGATTTCAAATGCAGACTTACAAACAGAGACTCTATTAAACTCATTCCTATCTAGCGAACAAAATAGTATATTCATAGCCTTAGAATTGTTTTGTGCAACCGTCTTTTGCTCAGTAGTCCACTGGGCAAATTAGTAGTTGGTTCAACATATTCAATTTGTGTCATATTCTAAGTGTCTAAACTTATGGATTGTAAATAAATTTTCATCCTACATGCCCAATATGCATAATTACTGTCATTAAAAAGTGGTGGTCTGACAGTAGACTGACCTTCTACAAATGAACTAGTGTTGGTGCTTGTGTTGACAGAAGTAGTGGTGACGGGAGTGACATTAGTGTGTTGTGCCATTAAAACTTTTGAAAATTTCAGATTGTGAAAATAATGAAAACTAATGCTCTGATACCAATTGTTAGGGATGCGGGTTAAGGATCTTAAGGCAGAAATAACACTAGAGGGTGGTGAATAGTGTTTTAAAGAATATATGAACTATATGACTAAATTAAAACTTTCAACACAAATCTAAACAGAATTCTAACACAGAATGATCACAGAACATATAACAAATGAAAATAGTAAAGTAAAGCAAGTAAAAGGAAAGAACACACCGGATTTTATACTGGTTCGAAATCCTCCTACATCCAGTCCTGCACCAAGGCAATATCCTTGTACAGATTTTTATAAGCCAATATCCAAATTACAACCCTCAATTTCTAAGGCCTTGAGGAACCCTCCTATCTCCGAGTCTGGGGTAAACTCTCTTGATTTACGGGACACAAGATCACCCTAATACTTCTTAATAACAATCCTTTTAAATGGATAGACTCTATGGACTTTTTGAATACAAACTAATCCTATAACTCTGAATAGCACTTTGATCTTTAGTAGAATGATGGAGAATCAAATAGAGAGAGTAACTAAATGATTTTCTATTGAGAATTTGGCAAAATGATGGCACGATCTTGAAAATATGAAGTTTTATGGATATGGAATGGTGGAGAAGAAAGAGTGAAGAAAATAAGAAAGTAGTTGTTAAAAAAATTCGTTTTGGAAGCCTTTATATAGATGCACAACAGTCATAACCATTGGCGAAAGGTTTTCGAACGAATGGACACTTCTTTTGAAAATTGAATTTTGAATCCAACTGTCACCATGTCGACATGGGGTATCCCCTTATGTCGACATCGCTTAGTTCAAAATTATAGAGATGTTGTTTTGTAAAGACAATTGAATTTAAAACAAGTTGAAACTTCTCTTAAGCAAAGTAAAGTGTTTAAACAATATTTTGAGATAGAGAATGAATATAAACCATTATTTTAAATATATATATATAATTGATATAGACTGTCAATTATATAAGTAATATTTAAAATCAGAATAAGTTTTGATGTTTTAAAAATAGAAGTTTTTAAAAATCAGAATAGAGGAATATTTCAAGGCTAAAACAAAGTTTGAAAATATTTTTGAAAACATGATTTTGAAAGCTAAAACATTTTGAAAACAGATTTAAAAATATTTTGAAAAATCTATTCAAACTGAAATTGCAAGAACCTTCCTACAGAGCTCCTCCATAGGACTCGAGAACTTGTACAAAGTAGTTTAAATGATTTTGATTTTCGTGGGTTTGTAAGCTACTTGTCGTAGGTTTGTAAGCTACTTGTCGTGGATTTGTAAGCCACTGGTCTCGATAGAAATTGGGTTCCATCCCAAAAGAAAATTAGAAGAAAGTTGAGAGTGCTATTATGAAGTTTTAACAAAAGACTAGACTCTTATCTTGAGATCTTGAAATCTTGATTCTCTAGAGTCTTGAATCTTGAATCTCTAATCTTCATCTTGATGCTTGAGTCTTTATACTGATCAGTCTTCGATGATACCTGCATATACTTCCTGTACATATATATATATATATGGAAATGTTAGTATATATTTTATAAAGTAAAGTATAATAACTATATAAGGTTGTTGTCATCAAAACATCATCAACTCAGTTCCTAACAATCTCCCCCTTTTTGATGATGACAACCTTTATTTATAAAATATTCTTACCATACCATAACTCTCCATAACTCCCCCTTACTCCATGACTTCTTCTTAAAACTACAACTCCCCTTTATTCCATGACTCCCCCTTACACCAAGCACATATATTTTTATAACTTTCTCCCCTTTTGACATCAGCAAAAAGGAATAAAAGATTTACCTACTTTTAGATCTAAACTCTGATCGTCTTCCGATTCGAGAATAGCAGTGAAGCACATATTTGAATTATCAGTTTTCTACTCGTCATCACTGGATGAATCTGAATCGTCAAGAGTTGTTGCATATGCCTTCTTTCTTTTCCTTAGTTGCTCGTTGTTTGGTTGAAATGTCTGCTTGTCCTGATATGGACAATCTATCTTGTAGTGCCCTGTTTTGTTGCAGCTGTAGCATCTATCACCATTGTTGTTGTTGTGATTGTTGTTGTTCTCCGAAATATTTCTGGAATTCCTTTGATCATTTCTTTTAAAATTATTCATCTTTCTATACTTCAGAAACTTTCTGAAATTTCTGGTCATGAAAGCAATTTCTTCATCACTATCTTATTCTGAATCTCCAGTTGTTTCTTTGAATGCGATCGATTTCTTTTCCGTTGCCTTAGATTCTTTTCTCCCTTGTAGTTGAACTTCATAAGACATTAGATTACCGATTAACTCTTCGATCTTCATTTGACTAACATCATTTGTCATTTCAATAGTAAGTGTCTTTTGATCCCATTCTGGAGTGAGTGAATTGAGTATCTTTCTGACTTGATCTTATTCTTAGAAACCCTTTCCTAAAGCAATCAATGAATGTACAATATCTTGAAATTGACAATACATGTCGAAAATGGACTCATTTTCATGCATTTTAAACAATTGAAACTGGTTAGTTAATATGGAAATTTTAGTCTGTTTAACTTTTCTTGTTCCTTCATGAGTTACTTGCAAAGTTTTCCAGATTTCAAATGCAGACTTACAAACAGAGACTCTATTAAACTCATTCCTATCTAGTGAACAAAATACTATATTCATAGCCTTAGAATTGTTTTGTGCAACCGTCTTTTGCTCAGTATTCCACTGGGCAAAATTAGTAGTTGGTTAAACATATTCAATTTGTGTCATATTCCAAGTATCTAAACTTATGGATTATAAATAAATTTTCATCCTACATGCCCAACATGCATAATTACTGCCATTAAAAAGTGGTGTTCTGACAGTAGACTGACCTTCTACAAATGAACTAGTGTTGGTGCTTGTGTTGACAGAAGTAGTGGTGGCAGGAGTGACATTATTAGTGTCTTGTGCCATTAAAAATTTTCAAAATTTTAGATTATGAAAATAATGAAAACCAATGCTCTGATACCAATTGTTAGGGATGCGGATTAAGGAACTTAAGGCAGAAATAACACTAGAGGAGGGTGAATAGTGTTTTAAAGAATATATGAACTATATGACTAAATTAAAACTTTTAACACAAATCTAAACAGAATTCTAACACAGAATGATCACAGAACATATAACAAATGCAAATAGTAAAGTAAAGCAAGTAAAAGGAAAGAATACACCGGATTTTATACTGGTTCGGAATCCTCCTACATCCAGTCCTGCACCAAGGCAATATCCTTGTATAGATTTTTATAAGCCAATATCCAAATTACAACCCTCAATTTCTAAGGCCTTGAGGAACCCTCCTATCTCCGAGTTTGGGTAAACTCTCTTGATTTATGGGACACAAGATCACCCTAATACTTCTTAATAACAATCCTTTTGAATGGATAGAATCTATGGACTTTTTGAATACAAACTAATCCTATAACTCTGAATAGCACTTTGATCTTTAGTAGAATGATGGAGAATCAAATAGAGAGAGTAACTAAATGATTTCCTAGTGAGAATTTGGCAGAATGAATGCACGATCTTGAAAATATGAAGTTTTATGGATATGGAATGGTGGAGAAGAAAGAGTGAAGAAAATAAGAAAGTAGTTGTTAAAAAAATTCGTTTTGGAAGCCTTTATATAGATGCACTACAGTCATAACCATCGGCGAAAGGTTTTCGAACGAATGGACACTTCTTTTGAAAATTGAATTTTGAATCCAACTGTCACCATGTCGACATGGGGTATCCCCTTATGTCGACATCTCTTAGTTCAAAATTATAGAGATGTTGTTTTGTAAAGACAATTGAATTTAAAACAAGTTGAAACTTCTCTGAAGCAAAGTAAATTGTTTAAACAATATTTTGAGATAGAGAATGAATATAAAACATTATTTTAAATATATATATATATATAATTGAAATAGACCGTCAATTATATAAGTAATATTTAAAATCAGAATAAGTTTTGATGTTCTAAAAATAGAAGTTTTTAAAACAGAATAGAGGAATATTTCAAGGCCAAAACAAAGTTTGAAAATATTTTTGAAAACATGATTTTGAAAGCTAAAACATTTTGAAAACAGATTTAAAAACATTTTGAAAAATCTATTCAAACTGAAATTGCAAGAACCTTCCTACAGAGCTCCTCCATAGGACTCGAGAACTTGTACAAAGTAGTTTAAATGATTTTGATTTTCGTGAGTTTGTAAGCCACTTGTCGTAGGTTTGTAAGCTACTTGTCGTGGGTTTGTAAGCCACTGGTTTGGATAAAAATTGGGTTCCATCCCAAAAGAAAATTAGAAGAAAGATGAGATTGCTATTATGAAGTTTTAACAAAATACTAGACACTTATCTTGAAATCTTGATTCTCTAGAGTCTTGAATCTTTAATCTCTAATCTTCATCTTGATGCCTGAGTCTTTATACTGATCAGTCTTCGATGATACCTGCATATACTTCCTGTGTACATATATATATATATATGGAAATGTTAGTATATATTTTATAAAGTAAAGTATAATAACTATATAAGGTTGTTGTCATCAAAACATCATCAACTCAGTTCCTAACAGTGGCAAATTCCAATATGCTCCAAGATGCGAGTCAGTTCCAAATTCGTCCAAGTATCTTTTGTGTAGACGCCTAGGTAGACCCCCACTGAAATCGCCTAAGTATGAGAAATCTACTTTTGCTTTTCTACAATAGGCTTTATATAGAAAATTTAACAGGATATTTCGATCCTCAATCAGCATCCAAAAGAATGTGATCAATTCTCAGTTCTCTTATGGAAGACCGTTATAACGAAGATGCACCCTCCTCAGGCGTGGGCAGCTTCTTGATGTTTGAAAGATGCTAATACTACCGCACTTTTATTCAGTCTATGATAATTATCGGAGAGAATGTTGTGCTCCTTTAATTGTTTGTCTATCTCTCTATATAACTATTTATTTCCACTTGTTTTCTTTCAAGCTTGGTTTTATATGGGTGAACGAATTTCTTTCTTATCTAAAATAAATGATTTAAACTATTACTATCTTCGAAGCGAAAGATGTTTAAATAGAGAATCTTATACCTAAGAAATAGGAATTGACGCTTGAAAAGCATGCTCCTTCTCTTTTTGATTCTTCAACGTTAATATAAGCAGGCTCTTCTTGAGGGTTTGAAATTGCATGGGTTTCAGGTGGGCTTGCTTCATGAGAAGATGGATCTGGGTTGCCTTTTTCAAAAAATTTCATGTCATCATCTCCATCTTTTTCAAAATCTTCAGTTTGGCCACCTCCGTCGCAGCCTGAACCTTGACCTTCATTGATGTTATCAACGTCGTTATCAACATCATTGTCACCTCCTTCTTTGACAACCTCATCTTTGTCACCTTCGTCTTCGGAGTTGGATTCAACTTCGAAGGAAGGAATTTAAAAAGATAGGGTTTTTGAGGCATCGATTTGCACCCTTTCGGCAACTTCAGTCTCCTGCTCCATCTTTTCGATTTTATCCATGACTCTGTCAAAGAGAGTAGGGTCAAGCGAGAAGAAACTCAGATCAGGGCATTTCTCGACATTATGAGTGTAGGCGAGCATCATAGTATCCTCAAAAGAGTTCATGATAATGTCTTCATGAAAAGTATCTGGAAATTGTGATGCTCGCCGCTTTACATCGAAAATTGTGTCAATGGCCTGTTTTAAGGAAGCTTTACACTTTTTTAGCTTTTCCTTTAAGGAGGATTGTTTAGTTGTCATTCATCCATTTTCCTCTTTGAATACTTTTAGATACACTGTCAATGCTAAGTTTCCATCAATGAGGAGTTGGCGAGCTTTCCTCTCCTTTAAAATGATAGATTCTGACTGGGCAAGGGAAGGCCTCTATCGCTCTAACTCAATTTTAGCCTCGTTCTTCTCCGCGGATAAGGAGGAAACTTGATTTCTCAAATCAAAAAAAATTCTTGCATAACTTGGATGATTCAGGGGAGGACTTTGACGCATTTTCGTGCAACGAGAGCCAATTCTTGGAAATCTGAAAGAAAAAAGTACAATTAGGTCAAAAAAACGTAAGGGAAAATAGTTTTGAGCTAATCGTTCAGGATTGAATCTACTTCATCTTGAGTGGATATCAAGGAATGTTTTGAGATGGCTTTGACCCTCTTTGGTGACCTCATGATTTTGCCAGGTGAAATTATTTCAGTTAGAAATTATAGTATGTTATGAAACTAACATTCTTTCAAGAATATTGAAAACCTATCATAACAATTAAAATATCAAACAAGCAAAACACGAAATTTCATATTCTTGAAAAAATGTGAATTAAAAAAGTAAGATTCATTGAGCCTTCGACAGAGTCGGAAAGGAAAATAGGAGTCATACCCTTCAACAATATCAAAAGCCCAATAATAAAATCTACTGAGCATTCGACAGAGTCGAAAGGAAGGATTAAAGTACACATCCAATAAACACACTTTAGCAACGTCGAAGGCTCAATAGAAGTTTAGTTATCAAAAGAAAGTAGTTAAAACCAACACAACAAAATTTAATAAAATACACACTGCATATATTCAATAAACAGTTTGAAAGAATCTTTTCGCACTGTCGAAACCCATGGACTTAGTATTTCTAAGGCAATGTAAATGCTGTCTAAACCTTATATGCTTACTAATTTGAAAGGTGTTGACTTTAAATCATATTGACAAGAAAATAAAAGAACTTGGGACGCTTCGATGATGTTGGTAAAAGATCATGATTAAGTCTCAATTAGTTATAAAAGGTTTCGACGAAGTTGAAAGGTGGAATACTGATGCAGCTTAGGCTAGAAGGATAAGTCGTATACGACTTATGGTTACAGGAACCAACCACCAAGACGTTGACTGCAAACGACCCAAGCTAAGTCGCATACGAGCTAAGGGCATGTCTTTAAGTCGTTCACGACTTAGAATGGAAAATTTAAGTCGTTTCCGACTTAACTGGAGACCAGAGGGGACACGTGGGGAAGAGACGCGAGCTAATGAAGGAAATTTGAGTCGTTTCCGAGCTAACTGGAAACCAGAGGGGTAGTTGTGCCGAGTTAACGACCTAACTCTAACGAGCTACGACCTAAGATAAGTCGGTAGCCAACCTAAATCTATGATAAGCTAAGGCGCATGAAGATGGGCTTGAAGATGAATCTTAAGTCGCGGCGTATATGAGTCGTAGGTCGGTAAGTTGATGAGTCGGCCGAAGGTGTGGGGTGCTGTATGCTTGAGTCATAAGTCGTAAGGCTTCTTATATTGAGTCGTTGTGCATATATATGTGTTGTGTTGTGTTGTGTTGTAATTTGTTTCTCTTTAAGCTTTGAGTCGTGAGTCGTCGAATGTAAGTCGATCATGTATATGAGGGGGATGTAATAAGTTGAGTCGGCGTGTGTGTTAAGTCGTTGCCGACTTAGTTAAGTCGTAAGTCATATACGACTTAAGGTCTGGGTCGAAAACACTATAAATAGGGAGTGAGTTGTACATTTGAGGTGGTTGATTTTGGAATAAAATTCTTGTTTGATTGTTGTGTGCTTTCATCCTAAATTGGTAGTTGAGCGTAATCTCTTATCTCCACTTTCGGTTATTCGAGTGCGCTCGAATCAACGATTGTTGAAGCCGATTCGCGGAATCAAGTGCGCTTGATCAACGCTTGAAGAATTGAAGATCTTCTTTCACGGTATCGTGCGCGATCAACGTGACGAAGATAGCTAGAATTCGGTATCTTTGGATCAACGAATTTGGGCATTTCAGTATCTTCAATCCACCGATTGCTATTTCATCGATCCATATCGTTTTGTTAATTATCCTCTGCGTCCGTTTTTGGTATCAGAGCTTGACTTAGCCAATCATAGCTAAGACGAGTCTTGGACCCAAGGAATTTGAAGTTGAAGTTCATCGTGTTCATTTTGAAGTTGCAACAAGTTAGAAGCTTTCGATCCATTTCATTTTGGATCAAAGTTGGAAAGGTGTTCGAGTGAGAGCCGAGAGTTGAAGCATCACTTTGATATCATTTGTTGAAGTATTGTGAAGTTCAATCATGCCACCAAGGAGAGCTAATCGTCATCAAAATGTTGAAGCGTTGTATAGAAGAGAAGAAGCCGAGCAAATGGAACAACGTATTAATGAGAAATTTGATGAAGGCGTTGGAAAGTTAGAGAAGTTGATGAATGATTTGAATCAAAATCAAAGGAGGAGATCACAAATCTCGAACCATGGAGGAAACAGAGTTTCGCCATCGGTTATGGAAGCGAGGAGGGTATCACCGCAATCTTTTAGAGAGAGAAGAGAAACATCAATTTCATCAAGGAGAGATAACCATGACTATGGACGTGAAGAGAGAAGAACTCCACGTGAGTTTGAAGATGAGCCATATAGAGATGAAGAGAGACACGGTAGAAGAGACATGCGTGATCAAAGGGATGTTGATGGCCGAAATCGATATAGACGTACATTTGATTTCAATGAAGAGGGTGATAGAGCTAGCATTCATTATCAAGATCGAGACCAAGTTCGAAATGTATGTCGGGATGTAGATGATGATCGTCGATGGGAATCGGGTATGAAGATGGAAATTCCAGAATTTAAAGGTGGAATGGTAGCTGAAGAATTTCTTGATTGGTTGTCTAATGTTGAAGAGATCTTTGATTTCAAAGAGATTCCGGAGAATCGTCGAGTGAAGTTGGTTGCTACTAGGTTGAGGGGGAGAGCTTCGGCATGGTGGCAGCAAACTAAACTTACGAGAGAGAGAATGGGAAAGTTAAAGATTGAGTCTTGGGATAAGATGAAGAAATTGATGAGAGCTACATTTCTACCATACAACTATCAATCACTTATGTACCAGAGATTGCAGAATCTAAGGCAGGGGACGAAATCAGTCAACGATTACGCCGATGAATTTTACCAACTCATTGCCAGGAACGATATAATGGAGACGGAAGAGCAGCTGACCGCTAGGTTTGTTGGAGGGCTAAGGATGCAGATCCAGGATATGGTTAATATGTTTGATCCAAGATCTGTGGCGGAAGCACACCAAAAGGCGTTGGCATGGGAGAAGCAGGGAAGGCATGGAGGTGGTGTGTTTACTAATTCCAAAAATCAAGTGAAGGGTATTAATGGAAGTTCTAATGTTTCTAAACCTGTCGGTAAACCTGTAGTAAAGGAGGATGAGAAGGCGAAGGTTAACAATGGTTTCAAATGCTACAATTGCCAGGAGATGGGTCATAAAAGCAATGAGTGTCCAAAACCAAAGAAACGAGCTATGATAGCTGAAGTTGAAAGTGAGGATGTTGGTGAAGGTGATTTTAGTCCAGTGGAGGAGAATGAACAGGATATCGCGTCGGGAGATGAAGGGTGTAATCTAATGATGAGAAGGTCTTGTTTAACACCGAAACAAGAGGATGAGGCTAGTTGGTTGAGGAGCAACATTTTTCAATCTACATGCACTATTCTGGGAAAAGTTTGTAAGTTTGTGATTGATGCAGGAAGTTGTGACAATATTATCTCTACTGAAGCTGTGAGAAAGTTGAAGTTGAAAATGGAGAAACATCCTAATCCTTACAGGTTAGCGTGGTTAAGAAAAGGAGGAGAGGTGAAGGTGGATAGGCGAGTTCGAATTCCATTTTCTATTGGGAAGAAATATAAAGATGAAATTTGGTGTGATGTAGTTGAGATGGATGTTTGTCACTTACTTTTGGGAAGACCGTGGCAGTATGATCGAGCAATGCAACATGACGGTCGAACCAATAGCTACAGTTCAAATGTAACTATTTTGTGTAACATTCAATGTGAAATATGGTTTGGACGGTCAATGTTGATGGTTGCTCTAGTCGAACCTAGAGTCTTGTCATGAGTTATTAAGTCTGATAATGAAGGGCTATGAATGCTCTGATTGATTATCTACAAATGGCCAAAGATCAGGCTTGGAAGCACGTTGAAGAAAATGTCGAGTAGGGGTCAGCCTCGAGTTGCGTGAAGCTTCATAGATGGATCTTGCTTTGAGTTTGAATTTTCTTGTATATTCGAGTAACGCACTTTCCATTCAATGCATTCATGATCCTTTACTCATCCTTCGGGTTGGAGTGATAGTTAGTTTCCCATGAGCTTAAGCATCGATTTAATGATTCTATCAGTAGGCATTCTTTCAGTCGTAGCCTTGAGTAATTGTAAACACTATATATAAATTTCAATTTTGAGCTATCGTAACTATTCTTTGGATGATCATCACTACTACAAAACTGGCCATTTGCATCGGTTGTTTACCCCCATTTCGCATCAGTTCAACAACCGATGCATATGCAACCGATGCAACAGGCTTAACACTTTTGCATCAGTTTTGAAACCGATGCAAAAAGGTCCTTTTTGCATCAGTTGTTACTAACAACTGATGCAAAATATCATGGTTGGTTGCTTGGACACAGCCCCCATGTTGCATCGGTTGTAATGAAAACCGATGCAACAAAGGAACTTGTTGCATAGGTTGTTGTTGAAAACTGATGCAAACTAATCCCTCTATTGCATCGGTTTTTTTATAACAACCGATGCAACTAATCCTTCTATTGCATCAGCTATTTATACCTAATGCAAAAAAGTCATTCTCAGAAACCATTATTACAGTACTCAAATATACTATACATATATATATTACTGATTATAACAAACAATTATTGCATGCAATATTACAATCATTCAAAATTAAATTTGATGGCTAATACATAATCCGATTTAATACATAATCATTCAATATTACAATTAATAACTTCATACTTTGCACTACATACAACCTGAACAACAATTACAACAACACTCCATCATCTTCCTTTCCACACTCTTCACAGTGCCAAACACATCACCGCAACCCCCAAAGCCAACATCTATACTTCATAACTCACATTGCCGTGCACAGACAAACTCACACCTAGTTGCATAATGCTGCAAATTCCACTTCTTCAAATTCATTGTCCATTTACTTTACCATTCAACAACCTGCACTGTGAATAGTCACAACAAACTGCCATATACCTTTCAACAACATCCTCTTCACATTACCTATCCCTCGAACACTTTTTCATTTCATTTGCCTGTGCATTTCATTTCCTACCTTCTAACCACCATCACACATACCATCTACCATCACACAAGCCAATCCATCAACCTGATCAATATCACCTTGCTTCAAAGCCTCCTGCACATTCCTACTTCCTCCTACACAACTGATCGTCCACCACCATACACATTCATCACAGCTTACCACCTACTACATATCACAAGATTTACATCTACCATAACTGTCAACCACATAACTTCCACACCCACTGCCTGTTCTCCCCTCTCATAACATTCCGAACACACCCTGGAACTACCACCTGCACTGCCTCGTGCAAAACCAAACATCATAGAACAACAACATCGATCAAAACAGTTATTGCACTCTGCATCAAAACCCACTGCCTAATCAACATCCTCTACTTAGCATACCCACACCTGACCCAAACATAGTCTAGCCACCTGCTACCATCCGCCTAACAACATTCAAATCTTCAAACTACAACCAATATTAAACTCAATTGGAATTTACTTACTAAAAAGTGTTTGTGGAGTTCTTGGATGACTAACATATATATTCACTTTAATTACAATAAGAAACTCTTCACCTGATCAAAGCACAATAATTGTAAATTTGGAGAATATTCAAAATACTGGTAGGAAAAAGTTAATTGTACTAGGACATGTTTGTATTACGAGTTTGTGCAAATAACCTTAAAAACTGTCTTCGTAAATTTTTAAGTCACTGTTATATAAATTTGATAGGTGAGCATTTAGCACTGTGCTAATAACATTTTGTTGAAATGTTATGGGTTCTGATATGCCAATAACAGGCCAATAACAGTATGGATTTCGTGGTACAAAAACTTATCATGGCCACTGATAGTGTTTACTCTGAGTGTCTTAAATAAACCAACTTCAAATCTTCAGTTACCATCAAAAACAAAAAGTAGCAGTATTGAATAAAAAGATAAAAGGGAAATGCTACTAGAATAGAACATTTAAAATTCTACCACTGTAGGCAACCCATTTGAGATTGCCTGAAACACAAGTATGAGATAAAAAATTCCGAATAAAGTCAATTTATTATATAATGCCAAGACGATGCCAGATACATCATATATGGATATATGTGCATGATGAAAAAAATAAAAGGAAAAGCAAAATGTAGGAAGTAAACTGACCACTTCATATGGAATGGCAGCAGCAGACAGATCTTTCAAAGAGGCACTGAAATCATGGCGAGAAGAAAGGAAGAGCCCTAATGCTGAAGCAGACGATGCCAAAGCCACCCTTCTGTTAAAGCTTCTGTTCGGGAATTCTTCTGGCACTATACTTTGTGATGAATCTGTGGTTTTATTGTTATCTTCTATTCTAGGTTCATCCTGATAATATACCATCCATTTTAAGATGTTGTTCATTCAAATAAGCCAAACGTTGTCTATAAACTAACATGAATCGCTTACAAGTTATTGGATCGTAAGCAATAAATACTTGTTTAAGTCAATTTTACATCTGCATTTCGCTACGATTTCAACTTAACTGTCCATCCAAACTTTCTTTTTTTCCCCAAAAGCTGCTTATAAATTTACAACTCAAAACACTAGTTTCCGGTGATTAGTAAAAAGAATACAGTTCCAAATATGCCTGTTAATTAATTAGTTTAAAAGGAAAAATAATAATAATAAATCAATAAAAGAAAGAGAAATAGATAAAATATTTACTGACCCCTGAAGGAGTTTGAGCTTTATCAGGATCTTTGTTGCATCTTTCACCTTTTAAGCGTGTTTCGGTTTTTTCCTATACACTTTGGCAGTAATAATTGTGTCCTATGTGCATTCGATCTAGAAGAATCAAACAACAGTTAATGACAAATCCACTTGGCAAATATTGCTTAGTTAATAAGATTAGAGCTTAGGGTAAGGATTACCTATGAATATGAGTTAAGTCTATAGCAGTTCAAATGTTTTCATGGCTAGTTGGAGGTTTTTTGTTTAAATTTTTATTATTTTGTTTAAATTATAAATCTGACTTTTCTATCTACTGTTAATATCCAAAGCTGTTTCATAGCCATGGTTTTTGAAATTATAAATATATCATGCTATCTTTGATTAACTTAAGGAAAATTAGTTCAGATCTTTATGTTTACCTGCTCAGATTTTGAAACTGTAGTTGGTTAAATAGAATACATTAAACTCTATTTAAAAAAGAGATAAAACAGAGTACATTAAACTCACTTTGTTTTTAAACAGAGAGATAAATTATAAACTATTGACCTCGATTAATGAATGTGGAACTTGACTTTACTCAAGTGCTCAGCAACTGCTGTTCTATTTCCTCTGAACATTCTTGCCATGAATCGTAGCGCTTCTTCGAAATGAACTGCTTGCTCTTCAAAATGGTAATGCTGCCCCTGAATTTCATAATATTTCATTTCTTAGGCAATTAGCTTTTAGGTTAATATTTTGAAAATGCTTTACTATTCAACTTTGAATATAATGGCAATTACCAGGTTGTTTCCAGTCTCTGCTCTGATACCTGCAGCCCCAGAAGCAAAGTTGAAGCCTCTCAGTACTTCAGTTCTTCTAGCATTTGCATAGGCTGGAACTAGTTGTCGAAAACCCAACAAAAGAGCTAAATACAGTATAATATCTCATCAAAAAATAAGCTAAATACAGTCTACACTCAAACCATCAGTTCACACCACCTCACAACTCCTGTATCACTTCCATATTTCAAGTAGCAGTGTAATTTCCATATTTCCATATTTCCTGTCGTCACTTAACAGTGCTACTGAAAGTGTATCACACATATCCTCATCCCTGTCACTTCAATTCAGCAAGCTTCACCAATACATTGTCTTGCCTAGCAACATACATAACCTACACCCTTCGATACAATAACATCATACACCAAACATTGACTTACGCTCTGCTACCCTCAATACATTTCACTGCCTAGCACTGCAACCACCTGCACAGTGATACAACCACATCCACACTTCCACATTTACAAGAACAAACAACTTCAATTCATACCTTCCCACTGTTCTTGCTCTTGCTTGATCTTGCTGCCTCTTGCTTGCTTGTCCCCACTGTTGCATACACACCAGACAACCACTCCCTTTCCATAACACTGCCGAACCACCACTGCATTCACTTCTGCCGTGAACCCCCCTCACAAACATTCAACACCACCAACATCACATCATTCCTGTCTACTACATCAACATTTCCTATCACCACTGAATCCTCATTGCACTGGCCACAAATACATCATTCACAAACGAACAAGACTACTGCCTGAAACATTGCATACCATTTACCTCTGTGCGTACCATTTAACCCGTCAGCAACTACAATCCCAAACACTTCCATTCACATCTTCATTCATCCTTGTTTTCAATTCCATCTCCACCAAGCCACAATCCCATAATCGACAGAAAAGAAGAAAAAAACAACCGCAACCCACCGCAACATCCACTGTCAACTGATTGCATCACATCTCCTACTGCCTGTTCCCACCTTCTTAACCAATCTACGGCCTCGCAACCTTGCCTCATCACAGCATCCACTGTCAACGGATGCATCAGGTACTTGTCTTCTCTCAAAATTGGTTTAAAGAAAAGCCAATTCTAGTTGACATTCAAGCTGAAAAGAATGAGGTTGAAGAATTAGAACAACTTGAACATGGTAATTTAATCTATTCAGTTCATTTAGTCTTATTATTGGATTATACACCAGCCTATTCATTTCATTTACTTTTAGTTCAAAACAACACTAAATATGTCAGGCTACTAAATATGTCAGGCACCATTCATTAGAGTGGATAGAATTTATCATGCGTCAGTATTTGTTGTCAACACATGCACTATTCATTATGTACACAAGTACAGCTTAATATGTCAGGCTATTAAATATGTCAGGCTATCCATTCATTGTGTACAACTTGAACATGAATAAATAATGTTTACTTGTATATGTCAGCCTACTAAATATTTGATTGAGTATGTTTAGAAAATATTATGTTATAGTACTTTTAATCTCTTGATTCATTGTTAAATGTTTTCATGCTTTCACTAAATAATAAGCTTCCTAGTATGTAAGTTTAATATCTATATACTGATGTATAATATTTAGTTTTATAATCTGAATATCTAAAACCTAAGCATTATTACAATAGCTAGGCTATTACATATCAGGAAGTCAGTTTCTTTTAGACATAAGCTTTAATATCTGTATGCTAGTTTTAACTTAGTAATTAACATAAGGTTTTAAATAACCTTGTGACTTGTATATACCATAAGGCAGAAAAAAATGTCAGGCCCCATCTAAAGGTTTGTAAGGTAAAAGTTATTATTTAATACCATGAGGCAAAAAATTGTCCGAAGTTATATTTTTAATGAGAACTTGCAACTAAGTTTGATAACCTGACATTGCAAGGTATTATGAAAAGATGAGAATTTGATTTATAAGGTGGCATCAACCAATAAAGAAACATAGGAGGGACAGAGGTCAGTGATATGCTTGGATGTACTGATGGTACTGGTGGATGTTTGGATGCTGAGGATGGAGCAGTAGCAGTTATGGTCGGAATCTGTTTGCATAACAGGAGGAGTGTGAGGGAGTTATAGCAGTGTGTTTAGAGTGGTATCTGGTAGCAGTGTGTTTACAGTGGTATCTGAGTGAAACCAGTCTCAATTACATATTAGAATTTTAGGTGTTTATGATCTTAAAGGGCTCTACCTTATATCTAGAACTCTCACTCATTCACAAAATGCAAATTTGGAAGTAAAAAATGAAACTAGGAATATACAATATATCTCAAGACATGCTTAGCAAAATTTTATGCTTAAAACATTTAAAATCCAGTTTTCCACTATTTAAGGACATTAATTGAAATTATCCTCCCACTCATCACATAGATAAACGGTTTTCCTTATGTACACACAGACACTCAGATTCTAATGGACCAACGATAGTTTGTTTTTAGGATATTTATTCGATATGGTAAGCAATCTGTTAAAGTGAAAACAATTTATTTATAGAAATTTATTAATTAGTAGTCAAATCTAAAATTATCCTCTAATAATATATTGAAATAGCAAGAAATTATACCTTTAAAGTTCAAGCGAATAATTTTATATTCGGATGACATACCTATAAGTGTACCGCATGGACAAACATGATCTTGATGATCAGTTACTGCAAAAAAACAATATGATATCAATAATTTTAGTAATGTCCAAATCAAAATAAAACAAAACATCGTTGGACTAAAAAATTATATAAAAGGTGGGATATATGTTAAGGCTTTGCTTGCATAATATCCCACTAAAGGTAACAATAACACCATAAGTTTTCCTGGAAAGAATAAATGATATAAATATGCACCTTATAAATAATATGCAATACCTTTGATGGATCAATATTATAAATAGAGGAGCAAGGAACTATGCAGTCTCCATTAGCAGCCATCTTATTATGTTTTTCTTCACCCAAAAACTCCATACTACATTTTATGATTCTTTTTCCTAAAAAATCATAACTAATTAAAACATTTTCATACCAAAATAAGGATAGAAAACTGTTACAACGTATAATGCAAATATTCATGCTTTACCAAGGAAATAAAGCAATTAGTCATATCATAATTGAACTAAGAAATGGTATCTTTGACAAACAATAACTGGACTAAATAAAGGAAGATGTTATTTCTAAAAAAATCAATAAAATAAATGAGGAATTTACCATAAACATAACCAAAACCCTGTATTGCTGAAACGATAATTCTTGTATTTGAAATTGAGATTCTAGTTATCAATACAGGCGTGGATATAAGAGCTTGTTCCAAATTAGGCGTTAATGCATGTTACAACCATTAAACGCCCTTACGCAAATTCAATTTAAACAACAAAATCAAAATAAAGTTTATTTTCAAATTACCTGTATTGGGATGAGGTGTGAAGTGGAGGCTGGAGACTAGAATCATGGGTTGAGGCGCAGGGGTTTTGTGGTAAAACTGAGGTGGGACTGCCGTCATGCCGTGGCCAGCACAAATCCAATCGGCAGCCGAACTTCAATTGAGACTTACGAAATCGCTTCCAATCCCCACAGCACCCAAATTTCATCTGAATTATTCAACCTCGAATCACTGCCCAAAACTACTAGCCTCGACCTGCAAATCGCTTTCCCTAGTCGCAGAACAACCCAAAATTCTTCGGGTATTTGTTTGAGATGCTCGGCCGAGGATTTCTTATTGTAAATCGATTTCAAGTTTGCTGCCATCTTCGCCATTAAAATTTTCAAAAGCTTCATTTTAATTTTTTCTTCTTTTGTTCGATTTTGAAAATGAAAAGAAGGGGATGGCATGAGATTATTATTATTATTATTGTTTCGGGAGTGGGTTACTGAGGAGTAAGAGCACATTTGTCCAAAGTAAACTTTGGAGCAAATTTTTCGTTATTTCCCACCTAAACTTCATATTGCCATCAACATGTAGTTGCATCGGTTGACTTTAAAACCGATGCAACTAAAACTATTTGCATCGGTAGTTGGTGAGAACTGATGCAAATTTGATTTTTTTATTACCTATTGTTTTCCACGTACTAATTGCATCGGTTATTAAGATAGAACTGATGCAAATAGTTCTATTTGCATCAGTTTTTACTTCAACCGATGCAAATGAGGCGAAGCAATATGCACTTTTTGTACTAGTGCATGCTTCTGCTCCCAATCTCGGGTTGATAAATGTACTGCGTGGATGGTTGAGTCTCGTCCTAGCTATGTTTATACTTCCACCTAAACTCCAAAGACATAGAGTTGATCGGTGAATAGTTGGTTCGCATTCATCCTGCTTCTCGCTCGTGCCCCCAAGTCTGGGGGATATACGAATAAGTTGAAAGGCCAGCCATGCTCACTATAGCTTTACTCTCTTTCCTATTGAATCGTGGGATCAGGTCAGCTGATGGGAGGCCGAGTCTTGCCTATCCTGGATTGTATTATGTTTTTCATTCCAAGGGGAATGCTACAATGCCTCGTCAGTTTACAGGCGTAAGTTGGGTATTGGAGGGTCAGCTACGTCCACTTTGGTTCACGTTTTGTAATCAGATCTCAGGGTAAAGTTAGCTCAAGAGACGTCAAGTCGCGCTCATCTAGTTTCATACTCCTCTTGACAAATCGAAGGAAGGTGCTGGAGAATTAACGACAATGTCTTCATTGCTTACTCTCTTTTCCACACTCTGGTGGTCATAGTTTTTCAAGGGACATTCGGGTCACACTTATATGTGCTTGGTGCAGATCGATATTGATCATTGACCTGAGATATGATAAAGTCGGTTGCCCATAGCTTTGGATGCCATTTCGATCGGTTCTTGTTAATACCCTAGGTATTGATTTTGATGACAACAACCACATAATTACTACTAACGTATCTTATGCAGTCATACAGTGGAAGCAGATGAATTATAGAAGAAGTTTAATCGAAGCAAGTGAAGAATAAAACCCAATTACAGAAGAATGCTGAAAAATAAAGGTCTTTGAAGTGATGAGGAGTTGGTTGAACCTTAGAATATCTTGTTAATGATCTCATGGCAATTATACTTGAAGATCATCAACCATTGACCTCAACCGAATCACAAAAATCCATAAATATAAGGTAATTTGAAATGCTGAAAATTCGCAACACTTATTATTGTTGATTTTCATTTTGCAACACAACCTTGTCGACAAGGGGGTAGGGGGTTGTCGACATACTGGCTATTTTCAGAATTTCAAATTTTAAATGAAGAGACATTTCCCTCCACCTCTTCACCAAAATACATGTCTCTTCAACCACTATATAAAGGCATTTAAAAACAAATTTTAACATTAAGAATTCTTATTTTCTCTTAATCCTTCTTCTCCAAACATTTGCAAAAGAAATCCATTACATACTCTTTCAATCTCCTTGCAAATCGATACCGTTTCACTCCAATTCTTCACTGATTTGCAAACCACATAATATCATAGAGTTGTATTTTAATTCACATCATTTTCTCTCTGATTTCTTCCTATTCCTCAAAGAATTCAAAGATATATTGCCATTGGAGGTCTATAGGATCATTGTACCAAAACTGCAAGAAACTATACTAAAGATACGACTAGTTGACATAGTTTGTTGATAGTGATGAGAAAAGGTGTTCTTGTAGCCTGTAAAATCAAGAAGGTGTGTCTTGTAGCCTGTGAAACCAAGATTGTAAAGGCGTTCTTGCCACCTGTGAAAAGCAAGCGATTATAGTGGAATCCTACACGATAGATTGCAGGACCGGATGTAAGATTGGTTAATCCGAACCGGTATAAAAATCCGGGTGTTATTTACATTACTACATTTTACTTTATTACTTACTTGTTCTCTGATTACTTCTTTCTGTTTGCTATTTGAGTAAATACAGTTTTATATTCATAAGTAAGTAGTTAATACACATTTCACCACTTTTAGTGTCTTCATAGCCTTAAGATCCAACATTGGGTTGTAGTCACCCCAGTTTCTAACATTTGGTATCAGACATTGGTTTTCAAAAATTCATTACTTGGTTTTTGAAAAGTATAAATGGCTAATGACACTAGTAACACATTTTTTAACACTTTTGTGGAAGGGCAATCTACCACTAGACCCCCTCTATTTGATGGCAGTAGTTATGCATATTGGGCTTGTAGGATGAAATGTTATTTGCAGTCTAATGGTTTGGATATTTGGAACATTACCCAAATAGAACACGTAGGACCTCAAACTGAATATTCAAAATGGACACTAGACTAAAAGACACAAGTACTTAATAACTCTAAGGCCATGAACATTTTATTTTTCTCCTTAGATAGAAATGAATTTAATCGAGTGTTTATTTGTAATTCTGCATATGAAATTTGGAGAACTCTGCAAGTCACACATGAAGGCATCAATAAAGTAAAAAAACAAAGATATATATGCTAACTAACCAGTTTCAACTCTTTCAAATGAAACCAAATGAGTCTGCTGATATGTATTCTAGATTTCAAGATATAGTACATGCCTTAATATCATTAGGAAAGAAAATTACTGAAGAAAACCAAGTCAGAAAGATCTTGAATTCACTTCCTAGTGTATGAGATCAGAAGACTCTAGCAATTGAAGAAGCCAATGATATTAGTATTATGAAATTAGAAGATTTAAGTGGTAACATAATGTCCTAGGAAGTAAAGTTGCAGATTAGAAAAGAGAATCAGGCAAATGATAAGAAATCACTAGCACTCAATGCTATGATCGACAAAGATGAATCAGATGATGATGTTATTGATGATGATATCGAGTTTATGACCAAGAAGTTAAAGAAATTCTCGAAGTATTGGATAACAAACAAACTTCGAAAAACTAACAACAATAATTCTAAAAATGGAAATGTTGTTAAGTTTTTCGAATGTGATAAACCTGGTCATTTGAAAAGAGACTGTCCCAAACTGATGAAATCAAAGTCAAACACTTTCAATAAGGAGAGGAAACAGGCATTCAGTGCAAAGTGGGATGATTCAGATACATCATCAAGTGGTAGTGATTCAGAAACAGAAAATGCCAACATGTGCTTCATGGCAAAGGATGACCAGGTATGGAATTTTAATAAAGAAATTACTAATGTTTTGAATGATATGAACCAGGGATATAAAATACTTAGGAAAGAGTACAATAATAGTTTGGCAGAGATAGATAGATTAAAAATATTTACTGAAAGGTTAATTAAATAATAATAATGTCTAAAAGATGAAATTGAAAGACTTAATGGGTATAATGATGAAATGATTTGACACTTGGAAATTTTGAAAAACTAAAAAGTGAAAATGAATCCTTAAAATCAGAAAATCTTTCAATGAAGTCACAAATCACTGATCTGAATGACAAAGTAACATCTCTAGATAATGTTATTCTTAACCATAATAAGGATTTTGACAAAATGAACACTGATATTGATAAATTTAACAAAGGGAAGGATAATCTAGAAAAATCATTGTCTGGATCTAAACACACTTTGGATATACCCCTAAGGCTAAGTCAAAGAAAAATAGTATCCAAAATACTAAGTTTGTTAAGACTACCAAGTTCAAACCAAAACCTAGGAAATTAAAGTTAAAACCTCCAAATTGATTCATTAATTTATGGGTTCCAAAAAGGTTGGATGATATTGAAAAAGAAAAATATATGAGTAATTTTATTAATAAGGTTCATTCATCTAATGATTATATTTTGAAAGGACATTCAAACTCTTCTTGGGTTTGGCATCCCAAAACTTAACCCCATGGACCCCAAAATAAAAAGGGTACCGCTTGTGCATATTTTATAATTTTTCAGGTACCAAACAATGTATATCAGATAGCAGATACTCAAAGCATATGGCAAGAAATACATTGAACATTGGATAAATATAAAAGGATTTGTTATTGGCATCGACAAAGTCGGTAATTCTAAAACTCATCTTATTATTTGATAAGTTTATTTCATGTTTTGAATTGATTTGGTTCCCCCTCAAGTTTTCTATTTACAAGCATTTATCTCTATGTATAAACTCTACATATTGTCTAGCAGTGATTTAAGTGACTCTTTTTTCGCCCTTTTTGTTGATGACAAGGGGGAGAAAAGATATAAATATACTAGGCAAAATGATATGGGGAGTGCATAGAGGTAGAGGGAGTCAAATTGTAACGACCCTGAATTTTCTAGCAATATCAATTTAATAATCTGCATTTAATATTAAATTGATTTGATATATTTTTGTTAATTAAATCTGAATTGATACTTTTCTTTTAATAAATATTCAATTGGTAAATGATA
This sequence comes from Allium cepa, assembly GCA_030765085.1. Classification (NCBI taxonomy): domain Eukaryota; kingdom Viridiplantae; phylum Streptophyta; class Magnoliopsida; order Asparagales; family Amaryllidaceae; genus Allium; species Allium cepa. The sequence continues at coordinate 457,490,902 of CM060942.1, forward strand.
TCTGTTAAAATTGATTGCTTGTTTTCTATTTATATATGTATATATTTGTATACATTGTAAATAGATGAAATTGTTTTAAAATTTAACTAATAAAATATGTTTTAAATACTAATATATATTTTAGTGAATTATAAATTATGTTTTATTTAATATAAACTTTACAAAGGCTAAATAAATAAATAAATATAGGGTTTTAAATACATAAGATAAATGTTTAAATAGTTCAAAACTTATTTTAACTTAAGTTTAAATTTAGAATTATAGACAAAATGATTTGTTTACTTTTCTTTTTAGTATAGCTTGATTTAAAATATGAATTTAAAATGATATATGAGTTTTCATATAATTTTGTCAATCAATACATTAACATACATTAATAAATAGATAATTTATTTTTTCTATCATTTCAAATTGATAAATGAGTTACTTTTAAATAATATTAATAAATAAAAATACAAGACTTATAAGATAAATTGGGTTGAGTAACATAATAACTATAAAGTTCAATTAATTTCAAACAGCAAACAAAATAAAATGATAACAAGTCACATATATTTCAAAATGTAATAATAAGTCAACAATTAAAACTAGAAACAAAGAATTTTCAAAGTATAAACCAACATGACCAAACTGCAACCTATATAATATGTTTAAAATATCAAGAACAAAAGAATAATATCTGGAAAGCAAATGACTGTAAGAAAACTGACTTGAAGCATTGAGTAACAATAATGTGTGCAGGCCAAACTAAGTAGATAAAACAAAGACAATAACAAAGAAAAATAAACAAACTGCATATATATGTAAAAAGCTTGTGAAGGAAGACATTGTTAAATATCTTTAAGCAAACAAACAAAACTAATTAATGTAAAATCTTTTTAGTACACTAAGTATTACATATCAGCCACCATCAACAAATATCTCTGGAAACAATCTGTACAAACAAAAGATTGTATGCAAATATTGTCTTAATAGTATGAAACATAATAATAATGTACCCTGTAACTTATTTTATAAATATCAAGCTTCTTGCATATATAAATCTGCATATCAGTTCGACCAAGGTAAAAACTAAAATAAGCTTCATTAAAAACCTAAACAAACATCCAACAACAACTTGAGAATCAAAGGGGAGTTCAACCTGAAAGTTGCAAGCCTGTTGCAAAGCAAATAAGGCTCTGTTCTTCCACAAATTCAAGGTGAGTAACACTTTTCAGATTTACTTAAGTTTAAATCCTGATGCATGCCAATATTTGAATGTTTAGTTAGATTGTGTCAACATTTATATATTCATTTTTTTGATATTGGTGAGATGAAATTCTGAATATCTCAAGCCTGCAAAATCAAACTGTTTTCTTATAAACTTGTTGTGTTTTCTATTTGCTGTGAGTAACTAATTTTTATAAGGAATTAAAAGTATAAATTCGTTGAGGTTACTGCAATGATAAAGATTGTATTATAGAGTATGATTGTGTGTTTATATTCTGAATTCCTGAAGTATGATTGTGTGCAGGTATTTAAACTTAGTATACTCTCTGTTTCCAGTTTTGTTCTTTTAAATTCAAAACTCTTTAAATAAATCCTTGTTTAGCTCTAAGATTTAAAGGAAATCTGTAAGTTTCATTTCTATATTAGTTTAAGATTTCATTTAAACTAAAGTAGTAATTATATGACTCTGGAAACAGAAAAAGGAACTGAGCATCCCAATAACATCAAAAATTTGAATATCTTATTTTATCAATTCAGGTATATAAATCAAATAGTTAAATCAAATTATGATTTTTAAAATGAATATGGTGATTTTTAGTGGAGGGGCTGAGGTATGGTTCGAGTTTATCCATTTCAGGCTTTTTGAGTGGCCGTGGGTGATCAAGTGGATATGGGGGGTCGAGACTCTGACAAGGGGTAGAGGAGGTTGCCGTGGAGCTGGGAAAAATAAGGGATGGCGGCGCAAATGGTGGTGGAAGCGTCGGTGGGGGTTCCAAGTTCCAAGACCTAAATTTTACCGTGTTTGGAAGTTTTGATCGCCGCGAGTTATTCAGAGGTTCGAGTGTCGCGTGATTTTGCAGGGAGGTAGGGGAGAGATAGTCGATGTGATGACCGGAGTTTGGTGGCCTCCGGTGGTGGGGGCACCGTGCGCGTGCCATTGACAGGTATGGAGGGGTGAGAGGTGTAGTTGTGTTTCAGGTTTTGTTCTCTCCTGTTGTTTTTGCGCGCCTGAGAAACTCGAAGTAGCATGTTGGTTTTCACGGGGAAAACTCGCGTATTACTCGAAGAAACGCAGGGGTGCTCGTGATTGTAGTTGTAAAGGTTTTAAATTATAACAATTTTAACAGTATTTGACATTCTTGTTTTAAAATTTAAATCAAAGTTAAACCCAGTTTTTAAAACAAGTTTAGAAGGTGACTTTAAGTCAGTTTTGAAAATAAAGTTGGGAATAATAAAGTCCATAATTTAACTTATTTTAAATAATTTAAAAAGTGCTAAATGTTTAACTGTATTCAAAAAGGAGTTGAATTCAAAAATAAATTATAAATGGTTAAGAAAGTATTTAGACAGGTTAACTCCAAAGAAATCAGAACTTAGTTATGAAAAGCTAGATTTGGAACTAAAATAAAGCTTTATAATTTAAATTTATTCAAATAAATTTTAAATGTAATTAAATATGTAAGTTTAAAAAGGGGTTTTGAAAATAAATTAGTGTAAAAATTTTATTAAGATAAAATTGGAATTTATTGAAATAAATGTTTAAACATATTGGAAGTGAGAATTTAATCAATTATAAGAACAATTTACTTTAATTCATGAAGTTTTAGAATTTTATATGCATTAACTTTTAAGTTAATTAAGTAAGAATAATTAATGATGGATATTAATTAATTTGGTAATTATAAGTTTAAAAGTGGTAATTAAAGTTAATTAATGAGTTAATTAACTGATATGTGATTAAGAATCACAGATTAGGTTTGATTTAAATTAATAAATTTTGAATGGTTAATCAAACTTATAATTAATGATGATTAATACAAGTTAATTATTTTAGAAGATAATAATTAAATAAGTGTTAATGAAGATCATTAACTAGATTATTTTATGATTAATTAATGTAATTGATTTTTAATAAATTAATTTGATTAATTAATACAATAATAATCATTGTAATAGTTTAAATATGACTTATTTATTTAAAAAGTAATTAAGAAATTAATTACTTATTAACTGAGTAAATTGATTTGGTTTGAGTTAATTAATTTAGTTTAATTAACTGATATTTTGGAATTAAATTACTTAGAGAAGTAATTGAAGGATAATTACGGGATGTAATTAATTGGGTGATGTTGTTAATAGGAGTAATTGGAATATAATTACTTGAAATTAATCAAAGGATTAATTTAGAGTGTTAGTGAGAAGTAATTAATTATGAATAATTAATTATTGTTTGTTATTAATCAAGAGGATTAATATTTGTAATCTGAAGATTTGTATTCTTAATATAATTAACAAATGAAATGTAATTAGAAATCATTAAAATAATTAATGATGGGAATTAGAGAAATTGATTTATTTGAGAATAATAAATCAACAAGATAATTAAATGGCAATAAATCGATATAAATGTAATTAATTTATGGATTTATTCAAGATTAATTTCTGTAAATAAATTAAAGGAAATTTCTGGAATGCAGTAAAGGATATTTAAATCAAAGATGATTAATTTGTAAATATATATATAAGTAATGGATAATAAGATTTAAATTAAGTTAATTAATTTTTAAGAAATCATTTGATGATTTGGTATGTGTAATTACTTAGTGTATTTAATGGAGTATAATTACTTAGAATAGTAATTAGATGATAATTGCTTGATGAAATTCAATTAAGATGATTTGCAAGTGAAGTAATTTGAGTAATTTCCTTTGTAATTAATCAAAGGATTGATTTATGGAAATAATTAATCATGGAATGATTAATTTGTTAATAAGTAATTAAGGGTAGATAATTACTGGTTTGTTATTAATCAAGGGGTGATTAATAATTGTGTTTAAGTAAAGGTTAATCACTTAATTAATTTAAATAAGTAATTTAATATAAATTGAAGATCATTAATTAATATAATTAATGATGTAATTAAGGATTGTAAATTAAGGAATAATTAATTAAGGAAGTAATTAAATGTTAACCTACTATAAATGATTCTAGAATAATTCATTTAAGAAATAAATTAAACAATTATTAATTACTTTGATTTACAATTGTGAGAGCAGGATTTATGGAATGAGTAATTAATTTAATTTATTTTAAATTAATTAAAGATAGAAGTAGTTAATTTAATTCATTTTAAATTAACTATAGCTTGTGATTCATAAATCATTGCTGATGGATGATATTGATATTTCATTGATTGATTGTGATCTCAGATATGAGATGGATAATGTCTATGTGATATGGATGTATGTTTTAAGTATGATAATAATGAATTATCTGTTTGGATGATGATATTAGTTTTCTGTTTATGGTGATGTGATTATCTATTATGAGATGTGAATTATCTATCTGTGCATATTAGTATTGAATTCATTGTTAAGACTAAATAGACAACTTGGCCTTAAAAGACACGTTTTGGATTTCTATGAGACCTGGATCGGTTTTCCTTATTTGGAATATCCGAAAACCACATCGTTTCCAAATTACGATAGGTCGTGAATCTGAAGTGAAGATGAAGATTCTGAATGCAAGGGTTATCGTCGTTAACTCCGAGGGTGATTCTAAAACGAGTGTAACGAGATAATGCCTTCGGTTTCGTTCGAACCCGGAACGAACTTGTATGGATTGAATGCTTTCAACACATCGTCAAGCGGACGATGAGCATTCTAAGAAATATGTTCTATAACGGTAATCATAACCTCAAGCCTCATCAACCGGGAATGGCTAAAACAGGGGAGGTGCAGCAAGGTTAGGTGGGTCGTGCCCAAGCAGGACAAGGATATTCCCCTGTCTAGATGTCCCTTTTTATTCGGCTGTGTGGGCAGTTGGTCTGCAGCCAACTGCGGGGTTTATCTTGTTCGTGACTGTTCAGTAAGGAATGGTTCCGGCCTTGTGTTGCAGGGGATGAAGGGAGCAATCCTCGGTACGTTGATCTAGGCCACGTACTGTGACGGGCGGTACCCCAGTAGCCCTGCCATTGTATGGAATCCAAAATCCAATAAGTGCCAACGGTTTTGATTGTATTACCCACTTTTGTGGCTAGTAGCTGGAATTTAATCATGTAACAATTTCGGCTATTTTCTATTTACTTGAAAACCTTAGACCTATTATAATATCACTGGATTTCCTATCAAATGTTTTGGTTAGCGTAAGGTAAAAACTTTTCCATGTTTATGTGTGGGAAGTCTTACGTGATACCTTTTGTTTTCAAAGGATTTTTCAAAACTAAGCAACTTTAACCTGTTACTCATACCAGACCCATGTCTGACCCGAAGTTTATTTTTGTTTTCATAAACTCTCGGGTACCCAAATTTTTACGGGTAGCCAAGGGATTCAGGTTTAGCTTTGACGAATTTTGGAGGAGCAATGGAGCAGGAGGCTTCAGCGTTTTAGATATATATTTAGTTCCGCTGTGTGGTATCTCTGTGATGTATGGTGTATTGTGTTGTATTAACTAGACAGGTGTTTATAACTGTCTAATATATGATGTACTATATGTATCACTCTGATTGATGTTATATACTATGTAAATACTTATGTGATTAATATATTTTATTCGTTCCGCTGTGAGATTCTGATGTTGTTGTTCTTTCTTCTCTATCTTTTCTATTTTCTCACCCTTTTCTTTCTTATTAACGATGCTTCTTCCTGGGAGTAGGAAGTTGGGTCGTTACAGTGGTATCAGAGCGCTAGGTTGAGTGAATACCTAGGCTCTTAAGTGATTTCTTTCCTGAGAGAGCGTATTTGTAATTTTAATATATCTATATATATATTTATTTATTTTCATCTATTTGTTGGATTACCTGTTCGGGTTTTCTAATATAAGCATAAGAGTAGATTTGGTAGTGGTGTGTTTAACACGACTACCTGTGGTTGGAAGTATATTTGACGAGACTGTAGACCAAATACCGTCTCGAGTGAATTTGTGGTGTAAGGATTTCACCAAATCTCTGGAGGGAAAACTATTAAGATTTGGAGTCCATTTTGTTGTACAAGATTAGATGAATAGAATTTGGATTTTTGTGAGTTGAGCAAAAGCTATAATATTATCTTGGTAACTCAAGAAGTAGTGGTTGTGTGTTGAGATGCAATAGCGGTGGATTGTTTCCGAAGAAGTTCTCAAAGATCTTTGGATAAGGAAGGATGTCTGTATTAGTTTTGAGTTTGAGTTCAGCTGAATGTTGTGTTTGGCTTTGAGGCCTGAGTTTTCCGAGGAATTCTGGATTAAGAAATTTTTGGCATCAGTAGCAGTGTTGCAGCTCAGAATTTTCTACCGGCACGCGAGAAGGTCATTTGTCAGCAGTTCTTTAGAGGAGAATTTCAGAAGCAGTTCTGTGAATCCATTTCTTCAATGGATTGGCTGGATAAGCTTAAGCTGTTCAAATTGGTAAGGAGAGAGCAGTTTACTTGGATATTAGCCTGGATTGATCGCAAAAATGACTTGCGATAGTTAAGTATTTTCTGGGATGGCAGAAAATTTTCCTGAATATCTTTGAAGAGGTCGGTGGTTTGCCTTAGCATCTGAGGAGTTGAGTTTGATATCGACTGATTTCTGAAGAAATACCGATGGTTCAACTTAGTAATAGAATGGTTTCTAGAGAAAGAAATTGGTAAAGCGACTCAAGTTTTGGAGGAATTTCAGAGTTTTATTTTGGATCTGTTGAATCATATTTTTGTAAGGTGTTGTCCAGTTGTGCTTATGTGTGTCATCAGCATTTTCATCTACCCTAGATCAGAGTTGTGCAGCGGAAGCAGTTGGGAGTGCATCTGTTTTTCTTTTCTGAAAAAGAGAAGTTGTTTTCTACTGATGATAGTAGATGTTGTGTTCTTGATTTTGGTTGATTTTGGGAAGATCGTTCTACTAGATTGTTTTTGGATTCAGATTGTTTTAGGAGTTATCAGCGAAGGTTGAGCTAATCAGTAGGTTGAAGGCAGCTCTGGATTGTCAGAAGTATTTGGTGGACAAGAGACAAAAGAATTTGGATTTCAGAGTCGGAGATTTGATTTTGGATGAATTTTCTCTGATTCAAAGGAGTTCTATAGATTGGTAGTATAGACTGTTTGGATTCTATAGATGGAGTATTCCGGTATTATATTGGGAAACTCTAAGGTGCTCTATCCAGAATTTTGTCTGGATAGTTAGCTTTGTTGATTGTGTAGATTGGTTGTGATGATTGTTAGCATGTGAAGGATATATGCTTATGATTTAAAAGTAATTAAAATCTTAAATATATTATTAAATTACCTTTGCTTTTAAATTTCGGGGACGAAATTCTTTTAAGGGGGGAGGAATGTAACGACCCGGAATTTTCTAGCAATATCAATTTAATAATCTGCATTTAATATTAAATTGATTTGATATATTTTTGTTAATTAAATCTGAATTGATACTTTTCTTTTAATAAATATTCAATTGGTAAATGATATCTGTTAAAATTAATTGCTTGTTTTCTATTTATATATGTATATATTTGTATACATTGTAAATAGATGAATTTGTTTTAAAATTTAACTAATAAAATATGTTTTAAATACTAATATATATTTTAGTGAATTAGAAATTATGTTTTATTTAATATAAACTTTTCAAAGGCTAAATAAATAAATAAATATAGGGTTTTAAATACATAAGATAAATGTTTAAATAGTTCAAAACTTATTTTAACTTAAGTTTAAATTTAGAATTATTAACAAAATGATTTGTTTACTTTTCTTTTTAGTATAGCTTGATTTAAAATATGAATTTAAAATGATATATGAGTTTTCATATAATTTTGTCAATCAATACATTAACATACATTAATAAATAGATAATTTATTTTATCTATTATTTCAAATTGATAAATGAGTTACTTTTAAATAATATTAATAAATAAAAATACAAGACTTATAAGATAAATTGGGTCGAGTAACATAATAACTATAAAGTTCAATTAATTTCAAACAGCAAACAAAATAAAATGATAACAAGTCACATACATTTCAAAATGTAATAATAAGTCAACAATTAAAATTAGAAACAAAGAATTTTCAAAGTATAAACCAACATGACCAAACTGCAACCTATATAATATGTTTAAAATATCAAGAACAAAAGAATAATATCTGGAAAGCAAATGACAGTAAGAAAACTGACTTAAAGCATTGAGTAACAATAATGTGTGCAGGCCAAACTAAGTAGATAAAACAAAGACAGTGACAAAGAAACATAAACAAACTGCATATATATGTAAAAAGCTCGTGAAGGAAGACATTGTTAAATATCTTTAAGCAAACAAACAAAACTAATTAATGTAAAATCTTTTTAGTACACTAAGTATTACATATCAGCCACCATCAACAAATATCTCTGGAAACAATCTGTACAAACAAAAGATTGTATGCAAATATTGTCTTAATAGTATGAAACATAATAATAATGTACCCTGTAACTTATTTTATAAATATCAAGCTTCTTGCATATATAAATCTGCATATCAGTTCGACCTAGGTAAAAACTAAAATAAGCTTCATTAAAAACCTAAACAAACATCCAACAACAACTTGAGAATCAAAGGGGAGTTCAACCTGAAAGTTGCAAGCCTGTTGCAAAGCAAATAAGGCTCTGTTCTTCCACAAATTCAAGGTGAGTAACACTTTTCAGATTTACTTAAGTTTAAATCCTGATGCATGCCAATATTTGAATGTTTAATTAGATTGTGTGAACATTTATATATTCATTTTTTTGATATTGGTGAGATGAAATTCTGAATATCTCAAGCCTGCAAAATCAAACTGTTTTCTTATAAACTTGTTGTGTTTTCTATTTGCTGTGAGTAACTAATTTTTATAAGGAATTAAAAGTATAAATTCGTTGAGGTTACTGCAATGATAAAGATTGTATTATAGAGAATGATTGTGTGTTTATATTCTGAATTCCTGAAGTATGATTGTGTGCAGGTATTTAAACTTAGTATATTCTCTGTTTCCAGTTTTGTTCTTTTAAATTCAAAACTCTTTAAATAAATCCTTGTTTAGCTCTAAGATTTAAAGGAAATCTGTAAGTTTCATTTCTATATTAGTTTAAGATTTCATTTAAACTAAAGTAGTAATTATATGACTCTGGAAACAGAAAAAGGAACTGAGCTTCCCAATAACATCAAAAATTTGAATATCTTATTTTATCAATTCAGGTATATAAATCAAATAGTTAAATCAAATTATGATTTTTAAAATGAATATGGTGATTTTTAGTGGAGGGGGTGAGGTATGGTTCGAGTTTATCCATTTCAGGCTTTTTGAGTGGCCGTGGGTGATCATGTGTAAATTAAGGAATAATTAATTAAGGAAGTAATTAAATGTTAACCTACTATAAATGATTCTAGAATAATTCATTTAAGAAATAAATTAAACAATTATTAATTACTTTGATTTCTAATTGTGAGAGCAGGATTTATGGAATGAGTAATTAATTTAATTTATTTTAAATTAATTAAAGATGGAAGTAGTTAATTTAATTCATTTTAAATTAACTATAGCTTGTGATTCATAAATCATTGCTGATGGATGATACTGATATTTCATTGATTGATTGTGATCTCAGATATGAGATGGATAATGTCTATGTTTGCGTAAAAAATGGCCGCAAACACCCAAAGTTGTATGAGTTGGTTGATTTTATGTTGTTTTTAGTGATTTGGGTGATTTATGCAAATATATAAAAAGCAGGGACTAAACTGTAAAAGACACACGGATTTATAGTGGTTCGGCCAGAACGTGCCTACATCCACTTTATATGTTATTCTCCTTTTTTCTTCAGATTACAAGTACAAAGCTTTGATTACAAGTATCTAAAGTTGTTTGAGAGTTCCTTCCAGGCTTGAGCTCTCAAACTTGTCTGCCATTGTTGTACCCCTGCCCCTCTATTTATAGAGTGAGGCTGGGGGCAGAGGTCTTGGATGCTTATAGCTGCTGGTGGGCCTGGGCTGATGCAATCTGGACTGGCAGTTGTCTGGTTCGGTGAGGTCTTGGTTCGGTGAGGTCTTGGTTCGGTTGTTCATGGAAGTGGAGTTGGATCGGTAAGGCTTTGGTCCGGTGGTAGGAGTATGGTTGTTCGGTGGTAGGAGTGTGGATGTGGGTTCTGGTCCGGTGGTAGCATGGTTGAGGTTGGTTCGGTGATGGCTTGAGAAGGATTGGTCCGGTGGTTGCTTGGACCGGTGATGGTGGATGGAGTATGGTCCGGCAGGGTGTAGGCTCGGCATCACGCGGTTCGGTGTTGCATGGAGATGGAAGTTTGGTCCGGTAGGGCCTTGGTCCGGTGTTGTGTAGTAGGTGGAGTGCCGAATGAACTATGCCGAATGAGATATGTGACTGTGCCGAATGAGATACTTGATGTACACCGAATGAACTTTTAAACCTTTGATTCTGAATGGACTTTCATCCTTAGTGAAATCCCTGACTTATGTACGCTTGCTTGCTTCTTCTTGGTTTGGTCGTGGTGGAAATGCACACAACATTGATATTCCAGTTTTGACCAAAAAATGGGATAACACTTTGCCCCCCAAAATATGCCTTGCGGTAGGAAGGCGTGTTTTGTAATGTCATGAGCTGGATGTTCGTATCCTGTTGACAACCTGTAAAGAGCTTGATATTTTATATGGCCCCAAATGACGATCGTTCGGGATCGAGCTATTTGGGATGAAGCGCGGCCGTTCATGGTCAAGCGCCTAACTTCAAATGAGGATCGTTCGCGATCGAGTCATTTGAGGTGAAGTGCGACCGTTCGCAGTCAAGCGCATAAATCCATGCGTCGATCGTTCGGGATCGAGTCATCTACGGTGAAATGTGACCGTTCAAGGTCAAGCGCTTAACTTCAAATGACGACCGTTCGGGATCGAGTCATTCGAGGTAAAGTGCGACAGTGCGCGGTCGAGCCTGTAAGTCCACGCGTCGATCGTTCGAGACCGAGCCATTTGTGATGAAATGTGACCGTTCAAGGTCAAGCGCCTAACTTCAAATGACGACCGTTCGTGATCAAGTCATTCGAGGTAAGGTGCGACAGTGTGCGGTCAAGTGGCGGTCCTCAAATGACGACCGTTCGCGATCAAGCCATTTGAGGTAAGGTGTAACAGTCAGCGATCAGGTGGCGGACCTCAAATGACGACCGTTCGCGATCGAGCCATTTGAGGTAAGGTGAGTTGTGCCGTTCGAGGCGAGTTGTGCCGTTCGAGGCGAGTTGTGCCGTTCGAGGCGAGTTGTGCCGTTCGAGGCGAGTTATGATTGTTCGCGATCGGAGGCCGTTCGAGGCGAGTTGTGACTGTTCGAAGTCGGGTGCCGTTCGAGGCGAATTGTGACTGTTCGAAGTCGGGTGCCGTTCGTGGCGAATTGTGAGTGTGCCCGGGGGGGACTTAATATTATCAGTGTTGGGGTCATTGTTTGGGGGAATTTTTCGAATCAAAGACTTCGGCAGTTCGTTGCCATGCAATAGGTGCTCGTGGACCGTTCGCGATCCAACGGGCATACAAGTAAATAATTTTCTTCATAGAATTGTAAATGTTAAAGCAATAGTACCTTACAGCAGAAATGTCCAAACAGGAAGAATTCAAATGTTCAAATCGAAACAAAAGCAAAGCAAGGATGTCAAAGTGTAAGTTCCCACCCCGAAGCAGTCATTGGTCATTCAGAGCATGCCTGGAGATCGTTCGCGATCTCGTACATGTGTAAATGATTTAATTGCTTTAGTGGAAGCTTACGACTTGTTCATCGTTATCTTAATCAAGCAATCAATGGATAATCAAATGGTGCCCTGATCCAGGGTCACCTCTAGCTGATGTAGAGGGTGGTCGCTCTGGCTCCACTGCTGGAGTTCGCCTCCTTACATACTGAAGGAGCATGCCGTTCCTGATAAGCCCTTCCACCTCGTCCTTCAAATGCCTACAATCATTAGTGTTATGACCATTCAATTCATGAAATACACAAAACTTATCTGATTTTCTTTCGTCAGAGGTTGGATCCCTTCGCATTGGTCTACGATACGGAACCTGCCCCTTGGTATCCTGATAAATCCGTTCCAAATTCTCATTCAGCTCTGAATAGGTGGTGAATCGTGGCTCTCTTCGTAGCCACTTCGCCCTGTCATCATTATCCTCAGCCTTTCTTTTTCCTTTGCTAGTCTCCGCACCCTTTCCAGGTAGGTTTCCGTTCTTGATTGTGTAAACGTCATCTTCTTCCTCTCTTTCTGCACTAGCATCTTCCAAACGCAGAAACTTTTCAGCCTCATGATAGAACTCTCCCAGATTCATAGGCGGGTCCTTGGTTAATGAATTCTTGAACTCTGTATTACCAGCTATTCCAGATACAGCCGCCATCATGACCATAGATGGATCTGGTCGATCCACTGATGCTGCCGCCGCATTAAATCGCGTTAGAAAGCTCCTCAAAGTCTCTCCAGTTTTCTGTTTCAAGGTTGCCAAAGTCATCACATTCTTGGGTCGCGCAATATGAACCCTGAATTGCCTCATGAATCTCTCAGTTAAATCTGCCCATGTTCCTATGGAGCCGCTCTCCAGTTGCCTAAACCATAACGCTGCAATGTCCGTCAAATACAATGGAAAGCACCGGGCCATAACCTCCTCTGATGCCCCCAGCACTTCCATATGTCTCATATACTTCGTTAGATGGACCGTGGGGTCCGTTTTCCCGTTGTACATGTCCAATGATGGTAGCTTGAATTCTGGTGGGTTCCTAGCCATCCTAATCGCAGAAGAAAAAGGACTCCTGTTTACATCTTCCAAGTCTCTGTTTACTAAACCGCCTCTCATAGCTCTTCTAACCATCTCTGCTAATCTGTCATTGTCTCCAAGCTGTAGTTCTCGTTCACTGCCTTCGACCTGCCCCCCAAGTCCGCGGGAGTTTCCATGTGTATGCCTCCCTGGCTGAACGTTCATTCCTCTATTGCTACCAGGTGGCTCGGATGCCCCCATCTCACTTCCCGGGGTCGGATCAACATGCTCTACGTGAGTGCCCCCTAGCTCTGGTGCTGCGCCAGATGGTCCTGCTCCATTCTGAACTCCAGTTGCTCCTTGGATTTGTGCTCCAATTTGCCCAATTTGTTGAAGTAAGTTCTGGATCATCTCTTCTTGTCTTCTCATCATGGCCTCCATCTCCTCCCTAGTGATGAAGGCCGACGCTTGATTTCCTCCTGAGGAAGCCTCTTGACTTCCTGGGTTTTCACTTCTCTCTGGCCTTTGCCTTCTACTTGTTTGTCTCGTCATAACTCTCAGATCTGAATTCTTAGATTTTCAAATTCAACTTCTATCCGATGTAGCGGGAGCTGGTTCTTCTCAGTGAAAGCACCAAAATGTTTGCGTAAAAAATGGCCGCAAACACCCAAAGTCGTATGAGTTGGTTGATTTTATGTTGTTTTTAGTGATTTGGGTGATTTATGCAAATATATAAAAAGCAGGGACTAAACTGTAAAAGACACACGGATTTATAGTGGTTCGGCCAGAACGTGCCTACATCCACTTTATATGTTATTCTCCTTTTTTCTTCAGATTACAAGTACAAAGCTTTGATTACAAGTATCTAAAGTTGTTTGAGAGTTCCTTCCAGGCTTGAGCTCTCAAACTTGTCTGCCATTGTTGTACCCCTGCCCCTCTATTTATAGAGTGAGGCTGGGGGCAGAGGTCTTGGATGCTTATAGCTGCTGGTGGGCCTGGGCTGATGCAATCTGGACTGGCAGTTGTCTGGTTCGGTGAGGTCTTGGTTCGGTTGTTCATGGAAGTGGAGTTGGATCGGTAAGGCTTTGGTCCGGTGGTAGGAGTATGGTTGTTCGGTGGTAGGAGTGTGGATGTGGGTTCTGGTCCGGTGGTAGCATGGTTGAGGTTGGTTCGGTGATGGCTTGAGAAGGATTGGTCCGGTGGTTGCTTGGACCGGTGATGGTGGATGGAGTATGGTCCGGCAGGGTGTAGGCTCGGCATCACGCGGTTCGGTGTTGCATGGAGATGGAAGTTTGGTCCGGTAGGGCCTTGGTCCGGTGTTGTGTAGTAGGTGGAGTGCCGAATGAACTATGCCGAATGAGATATGTGACTGTGCCGAATGAGATACTTGATGTACACCGAATGAACTTTTAAACCTTTGATTCCGAATGGACTTTCATCCTTAGTGAAATCCCTGACTTATGTACGCTTGCTTGCTTCTTCTTGGTTTGGTCGTGGTGGAAATGCACACAACATTGATATTCCAGTTTTGACCAAAAAATGGGATAACAGTCTATGTGATATGGATGTATGTTTTAAGTATGATAATAATGAATTATCTGTTTGGATGATGATATTAGTTTTCTGTTTATGGTGATGTGATTATCTATTATGAGATGTGAATTATCTATCTGTGCATATTAGTATTGAATTCATTGTTAAGACTAAATAGACAACTTGGCCTTAAAAGACACGTTTTGGATTTCTATGAGACCTGGATCGGTTTTCCTTATTTGGAATATCCGAAAACCACATCGTTTCCAAATTACGATAGGTCGTGAATCTGAAGTGAAGATGAAGATTCTGAATGCAAGGGTTATCGTCGTTAACTCCGAGGGTGATTCCAAAACGAGTGTAACGAGATAATGCCTTCGGTTTCGTTCGAACCCGGAACGAACTTGTATGGATTGAATGCTTTCAACACATCGTCAGGCGGACGATGAGCATTCTAAGAAATATGTTCTATAACGGTAATCATAACCTCAAGCCTCATCAACCGGGAATGGCTAAAACAGGGGAGGTGCAGCAAGGTTAGGTGGGTCATGCCCAAGCAGGACAAGGATATTCCCCTGTCTAGATGTCCCTTTTTATTCGGCTGTGTGGGCAGTTGGTCTGCAGCCAACTGCGGGGTTTATCTTGTTCGTGACTGTTCAGTAAGGAATGGTTCCGGCCTTGTGTTGCAGGGGATGAAGGGAGCAATCCTCGGTACGTTGATCTAGGCCACGTACTGTGACGGGCGGTACCCCAGTAGCCCTGCCATTGTATGGAATCCAAAATCCAATAAGTGCCAACGGTTTTGATTGTATTACCCACTTTTGTGGCTAGTAGCTGGAATTTAATCATGTAACAATTTCGGCTATTTTCTATTTACTTGAAAACCTTAGACCTATTATAATATCACTGGATTTCCTATCAAATGTTTTGGTTAGCGTAAGGTAAAAACTTTTCCATGTTTATGTGTGGGAAGTCTTACGTGATACCTTTTGTTTTCAAAGGATTTTTCAAAACTAAGCAACTTTAACCTGTTACTCATACCAGACCCATGTCTGACCCGAAGTTTATTTTTGTTTTCATAAACTCTCGGGTACCCAAATTTTTACGGGTAGCCAAGGGATTCAGGTTTAGCTTTGACGAATTTTGGAGGAGCAATGGAGCAGGAGGCTTCAGCGTTTTAGATATATATTTAGTTCCGCTGTGTGGTATCTCTGTGATGTATGGTGTATTGTGTTGTATTAACTAGACAGGTGTTTATAACTGTCTAATATATGATGTACTATATGTATCACTCTGATTGATGTTATATACTATGTAAATACTTATGTGATTAATATATTTTATTCGTTCCGCTGTGAGATTCTGATGTTGTTGTTCTTTCTTCTCTATCTTTTCTATTTTCTCACCCTTTTCTTTCTTATTAACGATGCTTCTTCCTGGGAGTAGGAAGTGGGGTCGTTACACAAATATAAAAGTATTATATTTTATCTCCCAAATATTTATATGGTTGTCATCATCAAAAATTGGGAGATTATTAATACCCCAGGTATTGATTTTGATGGCAACAACACATAAATATTACTTCTAACATATCTTCGAGTTATGCAGTCATATCAGATATATTATGGAGACATTCACATAACAAGAACATAATGGAAGCAGATGAATTATAGAAGAAGGTTAATCAGAGCAATTGAAGAACAAAACCCAATTATAGAAGAATGCTGAAGGATAAAGGTGTTTGAAGTGATGAGGAGTTAGTTGAACCTTAGAATATCTTGTTAAAGATATTATGGTAATTATGCTTGAAGATCATCAACCATTGACCTCAACCGAATCACAAAAATCCATAAATATAAGGTAATTTGAAATGCTAAAAATTCGCAACACTTATTAGTGTTGCCGTTCATTTTGCAACACACCCTTGTCGACAAGAGGGGTAGGGGGTTGTCGACATACTAGCTGTTTTTCAGAATTTCAAAATTTAAATGAAGAGACATTTCCCTCCACCTCTTCACCAAAAGATACGTCTCTTCAACCACTATATAAAGGCATCTGAAAACGAATTTTAACATTAAGAATTCTTATTTTCTCTTACTCCTTCTACTTCAAACATTTGCAAAAGAAATCCATTACATACTCTTTCAATCTCCTTGCAAATTGATATTGTTTCACTCCAATTCTTCACTGATTTGCAAATCACATAATATCAGAGAATTGTACTTTAATTCACATCATTTTCTCTCTATTTTCATCCTATTCCTCAAAGAATTCAAAGATATATTGCCATTGGTGGTCTATAGGATCATTGTACTGAACCTGCAAAAATATGTATTAAAGATACGACTACTTGACATAGTTTGTTGTTAGTGATAAGGAGAAGGTGTTCTTGTAGCCTGTAAAATCAAGAAGGTGTGTCTTGTAGCCCGTGAAACCAAGATTGTAAAAGTGTTCTTGCCACCCCTGGAAAGCAAGCGACTATAGTGGAATTCTGCACGATAGAGTGCAGGACTGGATGTAGGATTGGTTAATTTGAACCAGTATAAAAATCTGGGTGTTATTTACATTACTGCATTTTACTTTATTACTTACTTATTCTCTGATTACTTCTTTCTGTTTGCAATTTGAGTAAATACAGTTTTATATTCATAGGTAAGTAGTTAATTCACATTTCACCACTTCTAGTGTCTGAATAGCCTTAAGATCCAACATTGTGTTATAGCCACCCTAGTTTCTAACAGTTCTGTATTGAGGCCTCCTTGAAGTCATTTCCTTAAGTTGTAAAGAATGACAAGCTAGAGCTATGATGAGTTGTCGTATTTTTCTTTTAGTGATTTGTACTCCTGCTCCCAGCATTGATTTGGCCAAGCCACAAGTTGGATGGTAGAGCTCCATCCTTAGGGAGTTAATACTCCTCCTATCGATTTCAGGCTAAAGTTTACGGAATAGAGTAGGTCAGAATCCACTATCTATTTATCGATGTTTATACGCCACTCCGCATTTTGGTGACTTAGAGTTATTCATCCTTCGATCGACTCACACCCAAATTGTGTTCATGCTTCGGCCCACGCTATGGGGACTTAGAGATTTGTTAAACGGTTGATGCTCTAGTCCACAGTTTGAGACATAGAGATTTTCGTCAAGTCATTTATGATATGGTCCGTGCTTTGGGGACTCAGTGTACTCTAGTCCGCTTCGGGGACTTAGACATTTTCCCCAAGTCATTTATACTCTAGTCTGTGCTCTGAAGACTCAGAGTACTCTAGTACGCTTCAGGGACTTAGAGATTTTTCTCAAGTAGTTTACACTCTAGTCTGCGCTCCGAGAACTCAGAGTACTCTAGTCCGCTTCAAGGACATAGAGATTTTTATCAATTCATTTATACTCTAGTTTGCGCTGTGGGGACTCAGAGTACTTTAGTCCACTTCAGGGACTTAGAGATTTTTCTCATGTCGTTTATACTCTAGTCCGCGCTCTGGCGACTCAGAGTACTCTAGTCCGCTTCAGAGACTTAGAGATTTTTCTCAAGTCATTTATACTCTAGTCCGTACTTTGGGGACTAGAGTACTCTAGTCTGCTTCAGGGACTTAGAGATGTTTCTCAACTCGTTTATACTCTAGTCCGCGCTCTAGGGACTCGGAGTACAGATTTTTCTCAACTCGTTTATACTCTAATCCGTGCTTTGGGGACTAGAGTACTCTAGTCTGCTTCAGGGACTTAGAGATTTTTCTCAACTCGTTTATACTCTAGTCCGCATTCTGGGGACTCAGAGTACTCTAGCACACTTCAGGGACATAGAGATTTTTCTCAAGTCGTTTATACTCTAGTTCGTGCTTTGGGGACTCAAAGTACTCTAGTCCGCTTTAGGGACTTAGAGATTTTTCTCAAGTCGTTTATACTCTAGTCCGCACTTTGGGGACTCAAAGTACTCTAGTCCGCTTCAGGGACTTAGATTTTCATCAATTCATTTATACTCTAGTCCGCGCTTTGGGGAATCAGAGTACTCTAGTCCACTTCAGAGACTTAGAGATTTTTCTCATGTTGTTTATAATCTAGTCCATGCTTTGGGGACTCAGAGTACTCTAGTCCGCTTCAGGGAGTTAGAGATTTTTCTCAAGTTGTTTATACTCTAGTCCGCGCTATAGGGACTTAGAGTACTCTAGTCTGCTTCAGGGACTTAGAGATTTTCGTCAATTCATTTATACTCCAGTCCGCGCTCTGGGGATGCAGAGTACTCTAGTCCCCTTTAAGGACTTAGAGATTTTTGTTGAGAGCAGTCGTATTTCCACCCATTTGATTTGTATTTCATTTACTGCATCGAGACTAATGTTGTCCAATGAACGGTCGAACAATGTTCGCTCATGGAATGGGACTCTTCCCCCATCATCAAGGATGAAACTTGAAAAATAAACGGTCAATTTTTGTCCGCTTGGTGATTGTAGCTCTTCCAATCAAGGAAGGAGTTATATGAAAGATGGTTGGATCACATCCATACCGGGGTTGGATAATCAGGTCTTGCACAATTTTCTTCGTATCTCTTTCTAGAAGACGAGGATAATGGATTATTGAGTAGACAAAGTAAGTTGCATATGTTTCAAGGTACAACCATGTCCATGTATTGAGTTCAATGGTTAATAAGTAGGCAGTCCATCATAGCTACTTCAAGTCGGGCTTTCAAACTATCTTTTGTGTTCAGGGTAGTATTTGATGTGTGGATGATCGAATCATATCCACTCTAGCTAGATCCCGTTGTCACTACGCTTAAGGAGAGGCATTTGTATTTTGTCGAACTTTATTTTATGACTCGATTTGAGTGGATGATCCGACCATGTTCATTCCAAGCCTTGTTTAGGTCTCCAAGTCAAATGTGGAGGTCGATGAATGGGCGATCGGTCATGTTCACTTTGTATTAGGCTCTGACTGTGATGAGCTTTTCAATCTTTAGTCCTTGGCTCCAAATCAAAGGCACATGGTTGATGATGAGCAATCGAATCATGCTTGTCTTGATGAAACTCCACAAGTTCAATCAAGGTCTGCGTTGATTGGTTGGCAGCCAACTCTAAGTACTTGGCCACCTACATCGTTTTGGAAGAAGTTTAGTTCAAGTCGGTCGTAATTCAAAGCACAGTTGAAATTGAAATTGAAATAATCCAAAGAAGATTGGTACAAATCTCATTGATAAGTAGATCAGCGTCGTGTGCTCGCTATTAAACTCTACCCCTAGCCCCTTATAGCAGGATGTCAATTGCCAACGGTCCAATTAATAATTAGATTTCTTTATTGATTGGCATCCGAAGTTCCTGGTTCGCCCTTCTACAAGGCTTTCATGTACTATTGAAGCTTTCCTTTCCGTATCAGCTTTTCGATCACACTTTGGAGTTGTTTGTAATCGCCAGTGTTAGGATTAGTGTGCATCTTGGAATATACAACATTCCCCTAATTTTCTCTGGAGGTGGACTCTGTCGAGGTTGGTTTTCAGTACCACTATGAGTCGCGAGTTTCCAAGTAGAGGCTATCGATTAAATCTTTCAAAAATCATATGAGTCGAATTATGAGATGTTGTTTTTCCTTCTAGAATCAAGGTCCTTAGCCAACTGGCCTGCATTCTTATTTTTTCTAGTCTGCTCCGCTCCTCCTCACTTTGATTTCGATTCATTTTGTAACAGAACCAATCCATGGTCGTAGGAGGCTCTCCAGCTAACTAGCTTCCAAAATATATCTGGAGGTTGACTCCTCTCAAACACGATCAGTATGATATCCTTGTTAGCATTTGGAACAAATTGCTTAGAGTCAAACATTGGTTTGCTTGGAGTCACTAAACTCTAAGTGTTGGGTTAGTGAAGAATGATGCTTGGAGTCATCTTAGCGTTTTTCCAAAGTCTTATCATGTATGTTCTCCAATCTTTGGGAGTATCGTTTGAGTAGTGGTTGCTTGTTTATTCCCTTATTGCCATTCAGAAGCTGCCGCTTGATCCTCTATGCCTTGGTCGGTTACAGATTATAAGGGAAATGGATAGAATTTTCCTTCATTTAGAGCCTTTTTCTTAAATTTGGGTCGTACCCGAAAAAGTTATTTTTGAAAATAGGGGTCGTACCCGATCCATTTTTTTGTATAGGGGCCGGTTATATGGTTTTTTGAGAGAGGTATTGGTATACAATAGAGGGATTGGTATACATGCAATCGGTAACACTGGGTCGGTATACACTGGGTCGATAGACTCTGGGTCAGTACACTTTGGGTCTTTATACTCAGGGTCGGTATAAACTGAGTCGGTATACTTTGGGTCGGTATACTCTAGGTTGGTATACAATGGGTCGGTATACTCTAGGGCGATCAGTGTATATGGTTCTTGAAGCGATCGACGCATACGATCTCTGGAGCGACTGGGATATACAGTTTTATGAGCGATCGGTATACAAGATTCTTAGAGGGATCAGATATCTGCATTGCGTAAGATGTTAGCTATATGAGAAATTGGTTGAATTGCCTTTAGAGAGGGGTCGGCCTTCATATGACTCCAGTGCAAACTTCAACATCTATTCCCAAAACTTATGTACATCAGTGAATCCAATCTCATAGCTAATAGCTTCCTTTAGATCTCTTTCAAATCTGAGTAGAATAGGAACTTTGCTGGTAAACAACTGGATCTATCTCGCTAATATGGAATTCACTGGCAGACGATGAGACCCAATCAAGTTGAGAATTCAATTCTCAGTGGAAGCACCAAAATGTTAGCACCAAAATTGATCACTAACACCCTTGATTAGAGTTATGTAGAGAGATTAATGAAGAGAGTAAATTAAAGTAGAGAAGTAACACAGTTGAATGCAAAACAAACAACAAAAACGAGAACACCAGAGTTATAGGGGTTCAGCATAATTGCCTACGTCCACTTTGAATATAATCTTCATTGATTTTCCAATCACTTGAATACACATACAATTCGTAAGCAAACAACTTGAGTACAAGTTTTAACAGAAAAGAAGTGAGTAACGAAAATGGTAGAGTATCGCTGGAGTTCTTCAAAAAAGGTTCCATCAACTATACTCCTGCCCCTCTATTTATAGATGAAGATAGGCCGGTTCCTCTGTACAGGCCCATGACTAAGATAGCTTAGCCCATAGCTGATAGGTTAGGGTGGCCAACCCAGGCAGGCCGACCCACAACCACCGATCCACTCATGCCAATTCTGGACTTCATGGATGCTGACTCGGAGCATACTTTAATCATTCTCGAAGTAACCTGGCCTTTACCACAAAGTAAGTCATCCTTATGTCCACGCCGATCCCTTTTTCCACTATAGCTGACCCCCCTTTTCCAACTTAGAATCCTTCGAACGTCGACTCGTTGCAGCCCCATGTATACTCGAAGTACGCTAGACCATGACCCGAAGTCACTTATGCTCCAGCTCGCGTTGGTCCATTCCTTCCAATCTTGATATCAAACCAGGGTAATCGAACCACCCTAGCCGAACCACCACGGCCGAGTCACTCTGACCTAACCATCGGTGTCGAATTAACACGATCGATCCACACATACCAAATAATTAAGGTCGGCCATAGGTGCCAAACCTCATCCGACCGGCCCACCTTTGCTTTCCTACCATGACTGAATGATACTTACCGATCCAGCTAAGCCGATCCATGCATGGTCTTCCTTCCTTGATCAAGCCACCCATGCCGACCCATACGTGTTTAACTATATATGTCAATCCTTCTAATACCGACCCGCACATGCCAAACCACATCTAGAAGCCGATCCACTTGAATATACCGAGTCACTCAAACATGTCGAACCATTTATGTAGGCCGAACCACTTACATACCAAACTAGTCGAGTTACACTGAACCCTTAAATTTCCAAACCTATCTTGGCTTGAGTCCCGTCTAAGCTCAACCATAACCTTTGCACCTATCGCTTCGTAGCCATGCCAAGTAGCCGGGTAACATCACCTTACTCAAAAGGTAAGAACTCCCTGGATACCATGAGGAGGGACCTTCAGATACCTTCGAAAGGTCTTGAAGCTGTTAAACTTTAATAGCAGCATCCCTTCAACTCCTTCGAAAAGTTGTACTGGAATTCTTCTCCCTTGCTCTTTGTCTTGAAGAGGCTTCGACTGGGTTGAAAGTTGAGTATTTGGAGCAACATCTACCCCCCTCCCCCCTGCGAAGGGATGCTCTTGACTTTCCAAGTCGTCTTTGTCAAAACCTAGAAGCTTCCCGCCTCTTGGTCTTCTCGCATGGATCTGGGCCGTCTATTTAAATTTGATCCAACGGTTGATATTTCTAGGTGACTCTTCTTATAACTATGCTTCCCTTCTTCTTCCTCTTTTACTTTTCTGCAATCAAATTTTCAAGCACAAGTAAAAGAATTCTAAAAATTCTCAAACTTTTTATTTGCTTCCAAAAATCATAGTAATCATCAAATCTAATTCGTAAATTTATATTCTACCTTGTTTTGCTAGTTTTTGTTCATGTTTTAATTGAGTTTTACTTCCTCAGATTTCAAAATTAAAATTAGAATTTGAAATGCCTTAATCTCGACTTTTTAAGAGTAGATTTGGTTTGATTTGCTGAGAAACTTTCGACGAATTAGTTTCATGAAATAATAGAGTTTGTTTCTCGTTTTGGATTTTCATCCTAACATTTACAGTTTCTGTTCTTCCTAAGTAAATCTAGATCTTTAGTTTGATAATTATCTTTGTGCTTATGAAATCTAAAAAGGTTGACTCCCATTGAAATCTTTTTTTGTTTTTTGTTTTTACGAAATCATTTTCTTATTGGGTTTAGTTAATAAATTTTGAAACAATGGATCTGCAATCGGGTTTGGAGAAGGCGGTGGAGCTTGATTTCTTCGCCTGGAAATTTCAAATGTATATATTAAAATTTAGCACCATAAAATAAAATTTCCATCACTTCAAAAGAGATTGATGCAGAAATATTGGATTTTCTTTCTTAGCCCCTTTCGGTGGGATCGAAAGGTGTTGTAATGCCAATTTGATCAACTTTGTCGAAAGGATATGTAGTTAAGTAGAGTGTATCTGCCCCTTTGATAGCAAAACGTTTCGACTTAGTCAAAACACTTTGACCCCTTTGACAATTAGCTTTCGACAAGGTCGAAACCCTTTGACCTCTGGGTCGAAACCCCCTAGAGTTGTCTTTGTCCATCTTTATCGAAACGTTTAAAGTATATGAGTTTAACCTGAAACCATTCAACTTCAATGGGTAGGCAAGGTTCCAACAACATTAATATTTTACTCAAGAGTATTAAGTCATTGGTTTCGACAATGTCGAAAGGTCTTGTTGTTTAGCTTTATGTAATGCTTGTAGTGTATCAAGTCTCTCATAGAGCTTTCGACGCTATCAAAAAGTGATGAATGGATTAATGTTACGTCTCATCCTTTCGACTTTGTCGATAGCTCAAGGAATACACATTTCTTTAGGCTTTCGATAATGTTGAGGTATGCTTGTTTAAATTTGATGCCATTGTCCTTTCAACATTGTCAAAAGCTCAAGTTATTTGGTTTTCGACTTAAACAGTTTGCACAATCTTGAAGTGTTATGTCTGTTTTCATGTTTGAGTTATTCAAGCAGGTTTCTTTGTTTAATTATCGAATGCATTCTAAATTCATAAATAACCAAGGATTTTAACTAAAATGTTTTCACCTTGCAGAATCATGAGTTCTTCTAAGAAAACTGATGCCATTTCTAAGTGTTCTTCCCGTGCATCCCAAGATGAAGTTCATGCCATCCTTAGGGATTTTGTTATCTATGGAATTGAAGCCATCCCTCCTTAGGAAACTGACACCATAGACAACCCTCCTTAAGGGTATTTTGCTTATAATGCCATCTACATATGGCAGGGCATAGTCTTACCTTTCCCGGAGTTCCTATCTTCATATCTATCTTATGTTGAAATCACCCCGATCCAACTATCTCCACACGTCTACACTCATCTCCTGTCCCTAGAGATGTTGGCGCTAGAATTTGGGTTGCATTCTCTTAACGCTAAAGTGCTAAGCTTCTTAACCAAGTTGGCTAGGCTGAGTAATCTCAACAACCAAATATAAAGAGTCATCCCCTATAAGAAGTCAATATCATATAGGGTCAACTAATTCAGGGATTGGGAGAACCAGTTCTTCTTTGTCAAATGCTTTGCTACTATTCGTGGGACTTTTGCCTTTCCTCTTAAGTCTGGTCTTGTGTTGTCCTTCCCTTACTTTATGTTTTTCGTTAGCTAATCTCTTTCTTTATCAGGTGTCTCTTCCAAGAAGCTTAATGATATCAACAAGAGTATTGTTGATTCTCTAATTGTAGCTTTAAGACAAATGGGGAGCAGACTGACGCTTCTACCTCCCTCAAATTAAGAAAGCACTCTCTTCTGCCGGTGGGACAGAGGATCTTAGGAACTCCTCCCTTTGTCCTACACACTTCACGCGGCAAACGCTTTCTCTCCCTGGGAGATGCTGAACACTTCTCTCCAATGTTATCTATCTATGCTGACCCTTCTAGTACATTATTGGTCTAGTATATGCTTTTTTATCCCTGGCATTCTTTAAATTATCTTGGCTGACTTTACATCTATTTGAATTTATTCCATCTTCTTCTCAAATCATAGTGTCCTATAACGGTGCTACCCCTCTTCCATCAACTTCTGGAGTGACATCAATCGTGGCATCCTTTGCAAAATCTAAGAAAGGTTTCAAAAGGAAGCTAATGGAGTTTTTGTAAGAGGCGCCTCAGGAGAAAGTCCTAAAATCATTGATGTGGAGGAGGAGGAGCGTCAATCTTCTAAACAAGTTCCGTAGAGCCTCATTGTTGAAGCCCCTAAAGATAGACGGGAGCAAACTTCGCATATTCGTGACCCTCTTTCACGCATATCTATCTCTGATTCCCCAACTGCACTTGAGTAGATGCAGCTTTCTTTGTCGACGACTCCTTTTATGAAACAACTTCCTCTGAAGTCATCATCTTCTACTCCTCCATCTACAAATTTTGAAGAATTAATCGAGGTCATCTTGCATTCTGAATCCTTCACTTATTTTGTCTTCCCTCTTTCACTCTAGACTTGGCAGGGAATTATCGCTCTCTAATGAAGCCGTAACTTTTGGTATGCTCCTATTCAGTTGACCTTATCATCATCGGTTTTCTCTAATCGCTAACTTGTTTTACAGTTCTCACTCCAGATTTCTAGGAGTTGTATAGCTTTGAATGAATACATTTCAAAGTCTTCAGTTGAATCCTCCAAGCTACGGGAGGAAAATTACGAGCTTAAAATGCAAGTTTCTTCCTTGATCGCTGCCAAAACGACGCTTCCACAGAGTTGGGGCAAGTAAAAGCTTCCCTTGCCCGGTCGAGGATGATTTGGAAGCAAAGAAGCAAGCCTACCAACTTACTATTGATGAAAAACTCGCCATGGAGCTCACTCTAAAAGATACAGAAGATGAAAAGGCTCGCCTGGTTGCTATGAGCACTTCTTTGGAAGATAAATTCAAGAAGACCAGAGCTTCGCTTAAACCTGTTGTTCGTACCCATTTTGATGTCAAGCAGCAAGTATCCCAATTTTTCGATGTTACCCTTGGGCCAATGATGTTAAAGAACTACGAAGATGCCCTTATGCTTGCATACACCGACAACCATAAGAATTGCCCTAACTTTGGTTGTCCTTCACTTGACCTTGCCTTAGCCGAAAGAGTGATGGGAAAAATCAACCAGATGAAGCAGGGTGTTGAACCCAAGGGCGAGGAGGAAGTTAATGCAGTTGAAATACTTTCTTTTGATGTCCCCACCTTCGAAATCGAATCTGACTCTGAGGAGGAGGGTGATACAGATGACGTTGATGAGGAAAAGGATGATGATGGTGACAAAGGCAGTGACGATGATTACAACGACGACGACAATGATGATGACACTACCGGAGGCCAAGACCTTGATGAAGATAAAGGGGGCCCTTACAGAGTTTCTGAAAAGGATGGGGGTGACCATGCTGAATCTCTTGAAAAAGAACCATTTCCCATAAGGACATCCTCCGGGCCCTCTGCTCCTCTTGAAGAGAAACTGCTCATATCCATACCGAGAATCCAAAAGGAAAGGAGCAGGCCTCTCAAGCTTCTTTCCCAGTTTCTCAGGTATAGAATTCCCTATTTAAACATCTTTCTCTTTGAAGGTAATAATTAGTGTAACATCATTTGTTTTAGATAAGGAGGAAGTCTCAATTTTCCTATAAAACAAAACCTGAAAGGAAACAAGCAGAAATTAACAAGTTATATAGGGAGTTAGACATACAGATAAAGGAGCTTAACATTCTCTTTGAAAAGTATCACAGTCTTGACCGGAGTGCCTCTGTTCGAGCATCTTTTTGAAACTAGAGGACTGCCCCGTTATTAAAGAGAACGCGTCTCCGATACGACATTCTCTTAAAGGAGAATTGGAAGCTGCTCACTTTATTTTGGATGATGATTGAAGAAAGGGATATTTTAGTTAATTTTTTATATAAAGCTTACTATAGACATTCAATTATAGATTTTTCATACTTAGGTTAATTCAATGGTGGTTTATTCAGACGTTTCCACAAAAGATACGTAGACGAATTCAGATCCAACCCGCATCCCGGAGATTGTTGGAGTTTACCACAAGTCAATTCCTCAAAACCTCCCCACTAAAAAACTTAAGTACTGTAAAGATAAATTTGTTTTTGATTTTTTCTCTAAATCTATTTTGTATGAACCAGTTGAACGATTATAAACATGTAATAATTAATTGATTTATTAATATATGTTTTAGCTCTGTTTTCTATGCTTAGTTTTTCTTGACTGTACTTTTATGGAATGTCAGTTCATTAGGTCGATTCGCCTCTAAAGACCACTTAAGCCAATATGTAAAATTGAGAAGGTTTTACTCTAGAAGTGCATCAATTTTAAAGACTTCTAAAATTAGTGAGATGCTGCTTTCTTCGAGATTAAAAAAAATTGTACTTGGAATACCCTCGCCTCCATTTTGACTTCCTCGGCGATGAGAAGGAAACATTCCTTAAAGAGAACAGAAATTTCACTCTAAATTAATTTGCAGTCGGGATAGTCCCCTAGCTGGGAAATGGGACTATAGTCAGTGCCCGTTGGTCATAACTCCCGAAGGAGTTACTATGTCCTTTGATTCGATGGTTATGCTTTCAGCTAGCTCTCCAGATAAAGTTAGGAAAGTAGTTTCTGAACTTTCAATGTAATCCAATTGCATGTTGTGTTTTTAACTTTGTCGCTGTTTTAGTTGTAATCCGTTGTTGTAACAATAAAGATATCTTTTATCCCTATCTTGATTTTTATTTCATTTCTTTTGTTTAAATAGGAGCTGCAATTATCTACAACTCCTCTTTCTCATAATTTATTGTCATGCGCTGATGCCAATGGAGAGAGATTGTTGACAGCGAGCGGAGGGATCGTGGTCCATGATGAAGTCTTACTAGAGCGCTTTGGTGGAAACGCTGAAGTCGTGAAATGGCACAAGAGATACTTTCTTCAAAAAACCATAGCCAATGGCCACAAAGATCATATTGCCTATCTCGAGGCTGACATTAAGAAAAAATATGAGATAATCGCCATGCTTAAACGATAAGTGAAGACAAATCCCACAATCGATTTTGATCAAAAAATGTTTGAACATATTTAGCAAATAAATGACTTGGAGTTAAGATTAAAAGATAGCTACGTGCAGTGTGCCTCTTTGGAATTCATTTTGGGGGACAAAATTTTAAAAATTGATTTTTCGATCCTTCAAGCAACTCCTCCAACTGTTAGGCCTACAAGGTCAAAGCTTCTCGCGGCCCAGAAATTTCCAAAAACACTCAACCATCCCCTAGGCTTAGATGATAATGAAGTGGGGAACTGGTGTCAGAGAGTAAAATTTGAAATAGCCAAATATTTTGACAAGCAGTAGAAAGTGAAGTAGTCCTAGACTATTAATGAGTATGCAGCCAAGAACCATAAGCTAGAGCACAAAAACTACTTGCTTGACAAGTGCGTCGCAGAGTTGGAAAGAGAAAATGAAATAGTCAGAGCTGCAAATAGAGCTTTTAATCGTGCCCTGAAGACCAAGATTGATGTGATTGATGACGAGAGCAAAATAAGAAGAAAGGAAAAGAAATTTAAGGAAGTTCTCAGCGTGGCCATCTGAGACATAGTAGATCCTTTAGTTGCAGAAACTCTTGATAAAGCCGCCTAAGATTTGTAACTTATCTATATGCTTGAGCTATGTAAATCTATCTTGTTTATGATTTTGTTGTTTTGTAAATGATTTCATAACTTATATGAATCACATAAATTTTGTAAATATCACCTGATTTGTAATCCTTTTCTGTAATGTCACTTTTGAAATGCCTTTGAACTATTCATTCGTTTATTTTTGGACTTGCTAGATCTATTGCTATTCCTTGCTATTTTGATTTCTTTTATTTAACAAATAACCTGATTCACAAATCGGTGTTTGAAATTGACATAGCAACTCTTCGACCCATTCCTGAACATTAATGGGATTTGAAAAGTTAGAAACTCGAAGTTCCCATTCGAAAACTGTAAACAGCGATCTTTATGACAATATTCTTTGGCCCAGATTCAAGCCTTTGGGATGAATATAAATCCAAAGATCGTGCACCCAGATTAGGATTTACATAAGTAGCATTTTGATTTTGATACAATAAGTTTGTGATTGATAAATACCTAGAACCTAGATTCGAGTGTTAGATGATGAAATTCTTATATGAAAGACCCGAAAAGCTAATTTGGGTATTAATAGCTGATGTTTAGAAATGAGAATCCTGAAACCCAGATTCGGGTAATAGTAAGTGGAGTTTTGTTCTACTCCTCTACTTCTGTCTTCTTTGACATGTATGAACCCTCCAGGTTTTGAATATATGTAGAAATAATTTGATTGGCCGCCTCTTGATCTAGGACATCTTAGTCCATGATCGAATATACTTTTTCTTGGGATTGAACATCTTAGTTCATGATTTGACAAGCCACTTGTTAGGCTTGGTCATCTTAGTCCTTTGCTGAATGTGCCTCTTCTTGGGCTTGGACATCTTAGTCCAATATTTGATAAGCCTCCCATTGGCCCTAGACATCTTAGTCCATTATTTGATAGGCTTGGATGTCTTAGTTCTTTATTTGATGAGCCTCTTCTTGGGCCAGGACGTCTTAGTCCATTGTTGTTCGGTGCTCTTAGTTAGATCATCTTAGAGGCTGGAATCAAGGACTTGCCCGTCCTCCCTCCAAGAGGCATCCTTACCTGGCCCTTTTGCGGCACGGACATGGGCTTGTTCGGTGCTTTAATCCGGCCATCTTATAGCGCGGCTAAAGGAAAACTCCAACCTCCCTCTAGGAGGTGCCTTACCCTGACCATACCGTGGCTTGGATAAGGGCTTGTTCGGTGCTTTAACCTAGTCATCTTATGGCGTGGCTAAAGGCTTACTCCATCCTCCCTCCAGGAGGTGCCTTAACGTGATCAGAGGCGCAGTCAAGGGCTTTCCTAGTGCTTTATCCTGGCCATCTTATGGCACGGCTAAAGGCTTACCCGCCCTCCCTCTAGGAGCTGCTTTGCCCTGGCCATCTCGACGTGGACAGAGGCTTTTCTACCATCTTATGCAGACTACCATCTTAGGTAGTATCCAAATATAAGGAGCATTTCACTCTCAACCATGTAGATTTTCTCTTTACAGAAATTAGCTCTTTATTAAGTCCATCTCAAATTCTTTTTTCCAATTCATGAATCTTTCCTTGTCGAAAAAAGTTTATGATCAGCCCCTCCAAAGCTCTGCAATTGTTAGTCTCATAAGCATTCATCATATGATAGTGGAAATAGGGTCCTCCTAGATTTCTTTCATGTTTTGGCCTTTTCTTTTGTGATGGCCAATAGTTGAGCTCATCCTTAGTAAAAATGTAGGCATTTTCCATAGATGTGGTTAAGTTGCATTCCTTTGGAAGTATAGATTTGAAGCTTGAATCTTGAGGATGAAACTTTGACTTTTTGCTCTTTGGCCTTATGTTTCATGCTTTTTAATTGCTTTTCTTTTCACTACCCTTTGATCCTCCTGAGTTGGAAGTGTTCTTATTACAGTTGGTTTCCATTTATTTGCAAAGGCATTGTAATCATTCATTATTTCTTTCTCAAAGCTTGTGCCTTTAGAATAATGTTGAATTGTCCTTATCAGTTGATTAAAGATATTCACTTCCATTTGTTCTCTTTCCAAGTGCAAAGATTAGGGTAGGGCCAACATAGAAGGGGTTTAAGCTCCATTTTTCAAGATCATAAGATTTTGTTTATTTTCTGGTTTATAATTCTAAGAGCTTTAAGCCTTAGTCTTTTCTCTTCACCTTGGTTGGAGTCTTTTATGATTACTCGGGAGAAACTTGTTAAATGTGGTTCAGAAGACCCTTGTTCAGATCGCTTAATTCTTCTAGCCATGATTTTCCAAAACAGATAAGCTTGAAGCAGGATGATCCGAGCAGTGTCAGGGGTTTAACCAAGGCAGAGGTTCAACGCCTCCTTCTAGCACCAAAAATGTTAACAAGATTTCTTGTCAGTACCCTAAAGTAAAGCTAAGAAAGATGAATAATCTTTTGCACGAATAGCGAGCGCGAATTCCTTAGGAATTGGCTTTCGATTTGGCTTTATTTGTTGATATTCCTCAAATCAGACCTTTCGACGATGTCGAAAGGTATGGTCTTTAGGTTAAGTGTCCTTTTGATCCTATTGAGTTAGTATGTGATCTCCTTCGAAAGCCTTTCCATTGATTAGATTGAAATTTCCTGAGTTAAGTCCTTTAAAGGTAGGTTTCGACTGTATCGAAGACTTGAGTGTTAGCTTTCCTTGAGTTTAGGCAGGAAATCTTATACTCCAGTGGATTTGGAGTAGATTTCAACTTGTCGAAAGCTATGGGAAGGACTTCCTATGGATTAAATCTGTAATTCTAGGTTTTGGTGTTTAAAGAACAGGTTTTGACCTTGTCCAAAACTTTAGATCATGGAGTTGATAGCTTTGAAAGATTACAGAAGTTGTTAGAGCCCAAAGAGGTATCGACTTCATTGATAGGTACCTTACGATGGGTTTAAACCTAAAATATAAAGGTTAATCCAACAAAACTTTAGTAAAAGTAAAGAGATCAATAATGCTCACGACTTCCCTTTTTCCATCTAAAGAAATTTTGTTTCATTAAATTCCCAAATGATCACCCAATTAGGGTTACAATGCTTTGTTAAAGAAAATGCAAGTTTGAAATGAGAGAATTTGGATCCCCAAAACGTGACCCCTTGGGCCTTATTTATATATATAGGTGGCCCCCCTTTTGCATCTCTGCTATCGATCAGGTTGAAAGGTCCCCTTTTTATACGTTGTTATGAACCTTTTGACCTTGTTGAAAGGTTTTCCCTTTATATGTTGTTATGAACCTTTCGACCTTGTCGAAAGGTTTACCCTTTATATGTCATTGTGGGCCTTTCGACCTCGTCGTAAGTTTTCCTTTCATATGTTGTTATATGCCTTTCGATCGAAAGCCATGCCTCCTTTCGACGTTGTCGAAAGGTGTCTTTATTCTTCTTATCATGCTCTAGCAATTCCTTCATTTTCTCTTAACCTTTGACCTGGTTAAAAGCCGTGTCTCCTTTCGACATTGTCGAAAGGTCCTTTATCATTCTTTTGCCTTTGCGGACTTTTAACTATTGCTTTCTTCTTAGCACCTTTCGATTTTGTCGAAAGGTGTTTTGGATGGATCTTTTCCTCCTTGTTGTTAGTGGAAGTAAGTTTGGAGCCTTCAACATATTCAATAGGTTGATCACATTGGTTTCAAAGTGATTCAATCGTCATTGATTTCGATGTTGTTTAGTATCCTATGTTCTTGTTTTGATCCAATGCAAAACCCTTTCGGGACCATACTGGTTTTGACCGATTTGAAAGGCTTACTATAGCTTTCAAAGGTGTTGCTAATACTTGCTTCAACTTCTTCACCTTCTTCAAAAGGTAAGAACTCCCTAGATAATGTGAGGAGGGACCTTCCGACAACTTCGAAAGGTCTTGAAGCTGTTAAACTTTGATGGTAGTATCCCTTTGACTCCTTCAAAAAGTTGTACTGGAATTCTTCTCCCTTGCTCATTGCTTTGAAGAGGTTTCGACTGGGTTGAAAGGTGAGTATTTGGTGTAACAATTGCATTAGCCATAGTTCCTATTTCTCTATGTCGGATCCATAACGGAGTCGAAGATAGCGTCCTCCTTGTCAGTGGTCAATTGCTCCCGTCTCGAATGCTCAAGCATTGCGCATGTGCTTGCATAAATTTTTCCTACAACGCAAAATTAAATACCATCAAATATTACATGACATTATTATAATATTTTATAACTAATTAATTAAAATGATCGTTATTAATAACTTACAACTCAAAATATACGTAAATGTATGGTGTATGCTTCATCATCCTCATGCCAAGTATACATCACCGATCACTCGGCGTCGGTTCGTCTAAAGGCATAGGTATGTGCAAATACGTCCATATACGACGCAAGAGCTATGTGCAAATATGTCCATATATGATAATTGGTGTATAATATTGTTTCTTATACAAAATTAGACAAAAAAAAGTAATAACTGTTCGTAATTGCAATTAATCAATTTAATAGGTCCTCACGTTGATGCTGAAAAGATTTCGAGACACAATGGTATGTGTCACTGGATTTTTCAGCATGTTCGTTGAGTTTCTGTCTAACTTTGCCTGCAAATTAAAAATTAAGATTATATTTCACTGGTATAAATTATGTACTCTCTACTATGAAAATTGAGGTGATATATGATAGACTTGCCCTGAATTCACCGCTACTCCACAATGCGACCCAAGCATCCCATATGCTGGTGCCCATCTAGTTTGGCTTCTTCTCGGATTTTTTGATGGTAGACATCATATCCTGGTAATTATTTGCAACTTCAGAGTTCCGGTGGTGCTAGCAAAGAGAAACACCCTCCTTTTGTAGGTCTACTGCACCTTGTATATATGTTGAAAAAATATAGTTATACATTTATACTTATCGGCAAATTGTAAAGTGATTATATATAATGATATATAATTTTACACTTACCAGGAAGTCCTCCTTGATGCTCTCATGGGCATGCTCTGGAATCCTACTCCATTTCGGGCAGCACGCAGTCATACTTGTCATGTATTCCTGCTTAGATATGTTGAGCACTAAATTTGAAGGCTCAAGCTCGAAACCCCTGCATTAAATATAATACAGACAAATCAAGACTACTATATTATACAAAATATAATGTTCAAGGTAAATTTAATACTTACGAGCCATCTACTTTCCATATCAATCTAACCACCATACGCGACGTCTCCTGCAATGGGCCGCTGCCATCACCTCCGCTGTGAACGGTCCCTCTCTGAGACGAAGAGGGAAGATCCAGATTGTGAAGAACTCCACCATCTAAAGAAAGACATTTGTAATACCCGTCGTATACATGTTATTTTATTATGGCAGAACATATCATTCAATTGTGAGTAAATATATCAAGATTAACATTAATAATCACATATAACATACAAAAAAAGTATAACATCAATACTCTCATAAATTATCCTTTTTCAATGTTTATACTATTAAATCAGTACTCGTAGTTTTCTAATTCAAACTCGATCTCGTACTCTATATTATTTTCCTCCGTGGTCTCAAATTCTTCTACTGATACATTAGATTTATCATTTAGAGGTGAAAAATCAGTTTGACCATCTGTTATTGTAATTTCGCCACTTTCCTCGATATCCACTTGGTACGCTTGTTCATCTGAATATTCTTTCGATCAAACATAAATCTTGTCTTCGTTTTAAAAACTGCCAACCAATCTGCTTTATCTCATTTTGAGATGGGAAAGGAGCATAATAAACTTGTAGGGCTTGTTTTGCTAATATAAACGGATCATACTTATGATAACGTGATGTATGCTTTATTTCAATAATATTATATTTTTGGTGCACGTTAATTCCTGAACCTGGAACATTACTGAACCATTTGCATCTAAACAAGTAAATTTCTTGCGCAGGTCTAGTGAAATATGTTAATTGCAAAACATGAGTTAAGACGCCGCAAAAATCATTTATGCGATCATTTGGATCATCACTACCTTTAACATATACATTGTTAGTTAATTTTTCATCCCCAAATTCTTTGTTGTTTCAACCCTTCGTCGACCACACAATTTACTGGATCATATACGTAGTTCGGAAACCAAGTAGCAATTTTTTGCTTATATCGCCGCTTGGATGCTATGATTCGTAAATACTGCATATATAGATAATATATTGAATTATAATTAATGCACACACATATTATTTAAGTAAATAATTTTAGATATGTAATTTAACAATACCTAACAAATGGTGCAACTTATGCACAGTTAATAAGAACATATGTGTGGGCAGCATGGTAATCTCTGTCATCAACCATACTTTCACACATTTTCCAACAGGGCATCCCTGCTGTCAAAAAATAGATAGCACCGATTCAAAAGAATTTTTTCAATGCCCTCATCATTTTGCGTTGCACATTCAAAAGATAAGTTTACATAGTCACTGAAACAATGAGAGAAAAAGAACGAACCTTCTTCTTCGATATATGATTTGCATATCGAACCTTCAACTATAATTATAATTATAATTATAATTAAATTTTATTACATGTAATTAAACTAAAATTTAACATACTCAATATTAATATCTTTCAAACGGATACATCCATCCATATTTCATAGGACCTCGATGACATTCTTCAAACGAAAGATGAACGGGTAAATGCTCCATTACACTAAAGAAACCTGGAGGAAACATTTTCTCCAATTTGCAGAGCAATATAGGAATTTCTTCCTCAAGTTTACGTGGACGATCAACTTTTAACATAGTTGAAAAAACCTCTTTATAAAACAAACTAAGTTCTATTACAACCGTACAAACTTTTGTAGGCAACAGTTCTTTGAAAGCGACGGGTAACAAATGTTCCACCATTGTATGACAATCATGACTTTTCATCCCATTCAGTTTACCGTTCTTGTGGTCGACATATCAACGAAGATTAAAGGAAATTCCATCAGGAAATCTTAATCCTTCCATCTACTTCAATAGTACTTTAACTTGATGATTATCTGACTCATAGCATACTTTGGGTTTTTTGTGTCATTTGGTTTCATATGAAGCTCGGGATGATTGCATATTGCCTCTATATCACGTCTTGATTTCAAATCATCTTTAGTCTTTCCTTTAACATTTAGAACCGTGTTAAATAAAGTACCAAGCATATTTTTTACATTGTGCATCATGTCGATATTATGATGAATAAGGAGATTTTTCCAATAAGGCAACTCTCAAAATATACTTTGTTTGCACCAATTATGAAATATCGATTTACTTTGAATTTCAATTTGTTCGCCAGTTTCATGTATCTTTGGATAACCCTTTACAAGGTCATAAATATCTTCTCTTAACCAAATCGTTGGTGGCCGTAAGGTCTCAAGTCTATCACTTGTAAAGTTTTTTTTATCTTTTCTAAAAGGATGATTAAAATGGAGAAAACACCGGAGATAGTAAAACCATGAAATTTTCTTCCCATGTACTAAAGAAAATGCTTATGTTTCTTCCATGCAATAAGGACAAGCTAGATGACCAGTCGTACTCTAACTCGAAAGCATTGCATACGTATGAAAATAGCTTATATTCCACGGCAAGGAAGCAAATGTAAGAAAATTCTTTTTTTGAAATGTCGTATGTTTCAACACCTTCATACTGTAATATTTTCAACTCTTCAATCAACGGTTGTAAATTTACGTTGATTCCTTGTGTCAAATCATCAGGGCCATGGATGACTAGTGAGAAACATATACGGAGTTTTCATACACATCCACGGAGGTAAATTGTAAGGTGTAACGATTATAGGCCAAGATGAAATTTTGAACCAAATTGAGAGAATGGTGGAAATCCATCCATACATAAACCAAGTCTAACATTACGGCTCTCCGTTGCGAAAGAGGGGTATGTCTTATCAAAATGCTATCATGCTTCTCCATCGGTTGGGTGTGTTAACATACTTCTTCCCGTGTTCTCATAAGGTGCCATCTCATATGATGCGCAGTTACAGAAGATGCATATAACCTTTGAAGCCTAGGAGTGATGGGTAAGTAATGCATACGCTTGTACGGAACTTCCTTTCCCTTCTTTTTTCTTGGTTTGTATCATTGCTGATTACATATTTTACAATTCCTACAATTGACATCATCTTCCAAAACAACATGCAACCATTTAAGCATGTATCTATTTTTTAATACGGCAAACCAAAAGCAGACATAAGTTTTTTCACTTTGGAATGGTTTTCACACATTAAATTATCAGGTGGCATATGCCGTTTTGTAGCTTGTACTATAGCTGTAAACCCGGCTTCTGTGAAGTTGTATTTTGATTTCATCGCAATGTATTCTGTAGTTGCTGATAGTTGAATACTGTATGTACAACAATCCCAAAGGGGTTTCTTAGCAGCACTCAATAAATCATAAAAAAATTGCTTCGATCCTTGGTTCTTCTTCGATATTAACATCGTTACCATCAATTTCAACGGTAGTGAACATTGAACGTGCTACATCTTCAACCATATCTCCTATGAGATTCATCAGAACAGTTTCAGTATCTACCTCCTCCGAGTGTACGAGATTCGGTGCTATATGTTCTTTATGACGATTCCATACAAAATAATTAGGCACAAAACCGTATTGGTACAAATGAACTATTACCATATTTGGTATCAAATGCTTCAATAATTTGCACCTACTACATGGGCAATGGATTTCTTCGTCATTCCTATTATTACTTAAAGTGAATTCAATAAAGATGTGTACACCATTTTGAAAATGTTCACTTATTGAGCCTTCAATTTCACCTCTTTGTTGGTACATCCAGCTCCGATTGATAAAATAATTGACCATTTTTCCTACTTTAAAACAGAAAAACGTATTAATCATGTACGTATTGAGATTTTATTTTTCAATTAAATTATACATTTAAATTTTCGCAAATATATAATTTTATTCTATTTTATTTTCAAACGATTTACACAAATTATTATATGAATATAATCTACAAATTTTAAGTTATTTTTCTACACTTTGATGGTTGGTCATTCTACTTCCCAATACAAATACAGTAGTAATTATATTTTATAAATCATTTCATATTAAATTATTTAACAAAATTTCGGTGGAACTTCCTCTTTGTTCCCTGTATCGTACACATATGCGTGTACATAAGGGGAAAAAAGAAAGTGTTGTCAAAATTTTGTGAACCATTTAAAATGAAATGATATGAAAATATAATTATTTTATTGTGTTTGTAACTTGTCCAATAGAGGGAAAAATCTGACAAATATTTTACCAAATGAATATAAATGTCCGTTCTATAATAAAAACGAATATCCATACAACGATCAAACATAATACTTGTCAGATAGGGCCAAAAACTCTCTAAGGGATTTATAAACTTAAAGCGTATTATACAACAATTGTTATAATAATTTATTTACATTCCAAGAAATGAATACACTAAATCATCATTTTCGTCATCTTAAAAACACATACACTAATCCTATACATCGACTCTAATTAATCCAAACTAGCCCTAATGCATACATGACTCTAATTAATCCAAACTAGCCCTAATGCATGTATGCACCAATTAATCAACACATATACACCAACTAACGCACATATACAATAAACAAATATATTTTTCTTAACATTTAAATGACAAAAAATCATAATAACAACCTAATTAGCATTTAGTAGGGTACAACAAACAATCAATAGGGTATTATAAACTACTATAACAACAAATTAACCATAATTTAACAAATCAAAATTGATTAGTTTTTAGGAATAAAACCTGATTAGGGATTGATGAAAGGCCTAGGCTTGTGGAGAGTAGAGAATGTTGAAGTTCGAGATGATCGGGGAGGCACGAAGGCTGGCTGACGATGGGAAGGAGGTGGCCGAGTTAGGGATTTGGTGAATTTAGGGTTAAAGGAGATGATGAATCTGTTCTCGGCCTAGAGCTTGTATACACGCTTTTTTCCGACGGCTGCCGATGGCTTTTGTTTGTCGGTTTTCAACAGTTTACCACGGCCACTATATTTTATTTACAATAATGCCATGGAGATCATCAACGGTCAGTAGCCATCGGAAATAACCGTCGACGACTGTCGGAAGCTTTCGTCGCTATTTACTATTGTTCTAGTAGTTTAAACGCTATAAAAACCATGTTCTCTTTTAGTGTATCTAGCATGTCTTATGGAAACAAGGAGTCTCTAAAAGCATTCTTGGACCGATTCAACATCGCTGTTATGAAAATTAGCAATCCAAAGGAGGATTTTGTATTTATAGCCTTGGTCTGAGGCATTCAACATGATATTGATTCCTGTACAAGGTCAAAGATGAAGCAAACAACTACCATGGAAGAATTTCATCGAAAGGCGAATCAGTTCATGCAGTTGGAAGAAGCAGGGATGGTCAAAATAAAGATCGGTCATGAACAATCGAAGGAAGTAATCCAAAGCAACATCGCAATAAACATTGGAAACTCCTATAGTTGGGAAGTTCTAAACCGCCGAATTCGTGGATCCTATCGATCCTCAACCTCTTGAGAACAACGTTGTTTCACAGTTGCCAATGCTGGGAAGGTCTAAATAGTCGGATCGACGGGTCGTATCAATCCTCAACCTTCTAAGAACCGATGTTATCCCACGACTGGCAATGCCAAGAAGGTCTAAAATGCTAGAACGATGGAACATATCATCCCCAACCTTTTGAGAACCAGCGTTGTCCCAAGAATGGCAACGTTGGGAAGTCTAAACTGCTAGATTGTCGGGTTGTATCAATCATCAGCCTTTTGTAAACCAGCATTGTCCGAAGACTGGAAATGTCGGGAGGGTCTAAACTAACGGATTGACGAGTAGTATCGATCCTCAACCTTTTGAGAACCAGCATTATTCCAAGACTGGCAATGCCGGAAGGGCTAAACCACCGGATCCACGGTTCGTATCGATCCCAATCTTTTACGAACCAGTGTTGTCCAAAGACTGGCAATGTCGAGAAGGTTACAACACCGGATCGATGGGTCGTATCGATCCTCAACCTTCTAAAAACTGACGTTATTCCAAGATTGGCAATGTCGAGAAAATCTAAATCGTCGAATCGACGGTCACATCAACCCCTTACCTTCCAAGAACCGGCATTGCTTGGACAACATTGGGAAGGCCCAAAATCAACGGTCGATGGTCAAATCGACCCTTTGTATCACCCATAATTTTGAGTAATGTTATTTAAGATATGTAATTAGGTAAATTAAATAAAATAATATAAGATGACAAGAAGACTGGGATTTGATAAATAATATAGGTCGTGCCTTAAGAAATGAATTAATAAGAATGATTATGACCTAAGTAAGAAGGAAGAATTCATGTTAAGGGAAAAATGGGAATAAGTCATAAGTCTTAAACATAAAACTTACATTTCTTCTCCTCTATTTCATTTACATTATTAGAAACTAACTCAAACTAAGGCCAGCAATTGCAAGAGAGAAAAGTGGAGGAAAAGCTTAGGAAATCAAGAATAAATCTAAGGAAACCTAATCAAAACTAAAATATCAAGTTCTTCATCAAATCAAGGTGAATAACGATACACGTATCTAATATGCTTGTTTAATATCAATCTTAGGATTAAACCTGAAATATTATGATTGATAGTATGACATGTTTGAATTTTTTGATGATTATATGCTCTATGATGAATTATTAAATTTAATTATGGATTTCTTAAATAGGTTTAAGTGAGAAAACCTAATATAGGATAACCAAATAACTTGAAACTTTGAAATGATGTTAGAAACATCATTTTAGAAGTGAAATTTTTAATTTTATAATTTTGTGATCAAGTATGAATATTTTAGGATTTTCTTAAGTGAATAAAATGGTTTAGTTTAGGTTTTATTGATTAAAATAATTAGATGATGGTTTTAGTCCTAAGTTTTTTATATGTTAAAGAAAATACAAAATCAGATCTATTGTGAATTTTGAGGATTTATCTCATGTTTTTATAATTTATTATGATTTTATTAGGCTGGAGATGCTTAATAATTATATTAACATATTAATATAAAATTAAAGGCTTGCAAAATTATCTTGGAATTGGAAGTCAGATCCATAGCAGATTTCTAAAAAGAAACATTTGTAAAGTGTTTCTTAGCCAATAAGATTTTTCCAAAGATTAAGGGGTTGGTGAAAATATATTACTATTTAAAGAAATAAAATAGTTTTTATAATATTTATGGTGCCGAAGTCATTGACGCCGAAGGCCATGGTATCGTAGTTATACGATGTCAGATTTATTGAATGCGTAGGATATCACTTCCAGGGGATATGGAACGAATTCAATTAGGTTAGAGTCGACGTCGGCATGCTTGCTAGCGACGTCAATGATGCTGCACATATTCTTTGTGTCTCGCATGCCTTTGTGTCTCATTTTATACAATAAGGCATTTTGTCGCATATTTTCTATAACGTCACCGACTCTATGTGGCAATGAGATCGCTTATTTTCATATTGGCTATAATGATGTCCTGTGTTATCAACCTCGACACTAGTGATGCCGCGTTTCCCTTTAAGACATTGATGCCACCAGTCACCAATGTCGCCATTCCTATAATTCTAAGTTTTAAGACTTTAAACTATACAAACCTATGAAACTATATACTATGTAATGTGATATAGCTATATCGATTATATAGCCTTGGTTTTACAAATCAAAGTCTTTAACATAATTTGGTATTGAAGGGAGGTGATGACCCGTGCCGCCATATCCATGCCGCATTTTATCAAAATACATGGTTTTGTTGTTTTGGTTTATAAACTTATACTTTGCAGATCAAAGGCTTTAACATGATTAGTGAAAAAGGGGTACGATAACCCTTGATGGCAATAAAGATGCCTAGTTCTATCAATGTGACAGTTTTACTAAGTTTGGCTTTATAGCTTACAGTCTTGAGTGGCAACAAACTTTAAGTGGTTTCGAAATTCATCAATATTGTTTTATAAAAGCATATATCTTGGCACAAGTATTTTGGACAAAGTAAAAGGCTATAATCTACTTATTTTAAATATGATTTCAAGGGTTAAACCATTTATAAAATTTTGTTTTCAAGAAAATAAAAGAGGGTATTTAGCCAGAACTTTACTAAATTATTATCGTTCTTATCACCTTTAGATAAATTGTGATATGATGAATTGATTCTGAGATTAGAAACCAAATGGAATTGGTGTAGGTCATGCCCCATATTTTAGCTGTTAGCCCCTAGCTGTTACAAGTCCAAAATTCCAATTCTTAGGACTTTGTTACATATAAGACTAAAATTAGGATTACGCATAGAAAAGAATATACAAAGTTGAGATAGGTTATTAGTTAGTCCGCAAAACCATTAGGATCAGAGTGACCCTAGGAATAGTAAGTTTTAGATAGACCGCCCAATTTTCTTCCAATGGTATGTTAGAAAAATTTGTATATCTAGTAGGATTGAGTGAGCCATATAGGTTTATAGTCACTTTGAGAAAACTATAATGTTGGGACAGATAGTTCATTGGTTTAGATAGATTGTTTATGATTACCCATATTGCATGCATGCATATAATTGTTCGCATTATCTAGTTTAATCATAATGGTTGCAGGTGCTTGATTATAGAAGACATAATTAAAGGATATTAGTGAGGCGAAATCCCATTCATCTCAACGGCGTGGTCTCACTAGATATTCATTAAGCGAGATGACATATTATTATTAACACAGACTTTTTGTCTCACTTGAAAATTTTATTTTTCCCCTTTAAGCTCGGGTACTCGATTGAGTAATTTGAGAGTAATGTTCACATGATAAGTAGGTTGGA
This sequence comes from Allium cepa, assembly GCA_030765085.1. Classification (NCBI taxonomy): domain Eukaryota; kingdom Viridiplantae; phylum Streptophyta; class Magnoliopsida; order Asparagales; family Amaryllidaceae; genus Allium; species Allium cepa. The sequence goes on from CM060942.1 coordinate 457,533,335, forward strand.
TGAATAAAGCATCCGAAGATGCGCAGGAGGCAGAGCTAGCTATATAGGAATCTATCCGTTATTTATGTCTATAGTAACGACCTGCAAATTTATCACATTGATAAATTGTATTTACTTTTAGAATATTCAAATATAAGATTTTTAACATAGATTATGATTTTTTTAACAATAAATAATAATGGTAATAATTATTTACAAAAATATATTCTTTGGAAGGATAGTGATAAAATGAAAGAAAATTGTTTTATCGATAAACAACTCTATAATCGTCAAACGTCGTGCACGGAGCCGGATGCGTACACTTATTTTTATAATTGAACAAGAATATGAAATAAAAAAAATTAGTTTAATTTTGGTAGTTAACTGTATTTATGACATCATTAGTGATGCCATTATGTTTAATAATTGATTTATGATTTTAAATTGATATTTAAGGTTTTAATAATTATTTTATTTATTCTAATAATTGTTTAAATGAAAATAATTCATTTTAAATAGTTTAATTTATAAGTTTTATAAGATATATACTTGAATTGAAAAATATAAGAAAATGGATATCGTTTTATGGATATAATAACACTTTTTGTAGACAGTTATTTAATATTAATTTACATGGTTTTATAATTCAACTAAGATTATTTTAATTAATTAATAATGATTTCAATTATATATATATATATATATGTATATGTATATGTATGTATGTATGTATGTATGTATGTAATTTCAATTTTAAGTGAAAATATGACCGAGAATCGAAATCGGAATTCATAACGGTTCAACGTATAAAAGTTGTACAACGTTGTTTATATAATGTGAACACAAATATAACATGCATATACATGTCTATACATAACAAATGATGTATATTTGTGTATATATATACTACCATTTACATTTGAATTTACATATGGTAAGAATAAGAAATATCATGATATTTCTCTTATACTTCACCTTTAAGCAAAAAAGTCAAAATAATCATACATATGGACATGCATGGATGGCATTGAAGTGAAGTGATGGATGATGATGGCAAGGGCGTGGTTTAGTTCGGCCGAAGTGATGGGGTAGGCGGAGCGCATGTTGAGGTAGGAAAATGATGTGATAGCCTAAGGAAATATCATGATATTTTTGTGGCAAACCTTGCATGTATATACCAAGCCACCACTCTCTTATTCATTCACAAATTTCCTAAGCTTTTCTTCTTCTTCTTAAGCTTTTCCCTCTACTCTAATGGAAACTCTATACAAATGAAATAATAAGAGAAAATAAATATAAAATATATACACATATGCACATACAACATTCCACTTTCTTTTCTCTTCTAAAGGCCTTAGGCCATGAGCTTAGTGCTGCCATGGTGGTGGATGGCCTTAGGGCTGTGAGCATGTCGAAGTGAGAAGGCATGCTGAGAGCTTAATGGTGATAGAAGACTTAGTCGTGCACTATGGGGTTGATGGGAGGCCAAGGCTATGGGATAGATGACGGAGGAGGAGTAAGGCCATGAACCTTGGTGGTGATAGAAAGTGATGGCCGAGAGAAATAAGCAAGAAGGAGTTATTTGGTGATGTTTAGATAAAGTTTCAAATGGTTTAGTGAGGTGTTATGGTGATCTGAGTGTTGGTAGGAAGTTTGAGTTTGATAATGATGAGTACACTAATCTATTTTTAAATATTTAAAACTTAAAGTGATTATATGTAAGCTTAATTAGTTAATTAATAAGCATGATTGAATAATTGGTTGAATAGTTGGTCAGATATTTGGTTGATAACTTAGTTGTGATAAATAATGAGAAATCATAATAAGAAATGGTTAACTAATTAACCATAGTTAATTAATAGAAAATATATCAATATTGATGTATATATGAATTTTAATCATCCTCTGTGTGAATTTTTATATGAAAAAGGTTGAAATAAATATTATAATAATATAGTATAATAATTTGGAATAAAATTGAATATGAATTATAAAGGTGTTATGGGATGATTAAACCTCTTAAAAATGATTTAAAATGGTTTATAAATGTTTTATAAAAAATCAAAATTCAATTTGGAGAAGTATTGACAAGTTATGAAAATTAAGTCAAAAATAGAAGTGTGGCGTAACGACAATTCGCAATTTCGCGCCATAGAAAGTACACCTCATTTATACGGTGGATTCAGAGTTGGATTTCTTTGGAATAATAATTTTCCAAACTTTTATAACTCTAGTTTTAAAACAAAAGAAAAGGATCACAATTTCATTTAGTAGATTTTGAAATATGAGCAAATGAAGTTTTCAAAATAGTCACGGTTTGGCAGTTCGGGAACCAAAGCGATAAATTCTTTAAAATGGATATTTTTAACTCTTTAAAAATATGAAATAAATCCTATAAATATATTAAAATTCTTTAAAAGGGGGTTTAAGTTATAAAAATTAATTTTTAAATGATAGAAAAGTCGCTTTGAATAAATAAGCTTTAAAGCACTATTCGTAGCAATTTTTGCATCAATTTTTTATAACTTTTGAAATATGGATTTAAACTTAACAATTATTTTCCAAATATTCTATTAATGTTTTCAAATGAATAATTAAGCGTTTTAATAATGATTTGGAAGTTTTATAGTTAATTTAAAAGAGTTTAAATAAATGATTTGAAGAAAAGCTGTTATGAATAAAGTGATTTAATCTTGACTCTAAAACCGATGAGTGGACTAGATTTTTTTAATTCATGAGATCCAAATGTAGGGTGCTTAAACTAAGAAGATGTTTAGAAGCAACCAGTACCTTGGCTCACATGACCTTTTTCTTGGGCGAGGAATAGATAAGCCGAAATGTCAGAAACAAGACAAGTATAATAGATTCAAAATTTACAAATTTAATTTGATACAACTTGGATTGCATGGAGATAATCTTCTTATACTTAGTGTTAAATTCATAGCAGGGAACTCGTACTAACCATATGAATTTAAAAGGTGATTTCACTGTTATTTGAAAAATAGTGTTTTTTGAATTACAGAAATTGATATTGAATAAAATTAGTATAATTTCCGTGGATCTCTTTTTTACTCAAAAATGTTTTTCAATATGACGTAGGAGAAACGAATTGGTATTTCCAAAGTTAAGAGAGGTTTTATGATTCTGCATATATTAAAAAAGAAAAGTTTTAAAGTTATATATCTTTAAAGGATATTTTTGATAAAAGGAATGAATTAATCAAATAATAATCACCTATACACATGACATCATTTTATCTGTAATTGGTTCGAAGAAACCCAAATCGGACTTGCTATCTGAAAACCACTTTGAACAAATATACGCATTCGAAAGGGAAGACGTGTTGAAGACAATGACCTTAAAGACAGGAGATTTTAGTTTCGAAAGGATTGCTTGTTGATAATCTCTGGTTAGCTCCCAGAATAAAATAAATAGTAGTGGTCCCTTCGTTCTAAAAATCTTCAAAATGCAAGGACTATTCACTACTAATCCTGGGAGCAATTCCAGATAGGGTGTGGTAGGAGAGTGCCTTCAGTTGTCCTTTTCCTGGACAATTTTATGGATGAATGTTTGATATTGCATTTCCAAGTCCATATATATTGATCTCTACAAACGTACATCTATATGGTGGTGTAGGAGGTAACTCTCTTACACTTAACACCATCCTCTGAGACGTACGAGCTCATAGGTTGTACATTTGTGGAAATCAATATTGGTTGCTAGATATGGAAATATGGTATTCAAAGTGGAACCTGTTATGTGAAACAAAAAGCATGGCTTTGTGTGAAATAAAGCGTGGCCTTGTAGAAGTTGAGGTAGCCTAACATACGAGCCTCACACCTCAGTAATGATAAGAGTAATGATGTAGTCTGACCTACATATTTCGGGTTATTGGTTTTATGAGTATAGAGGCGATCATTGGAATCTGGGCCTCAAGGAATCTATGCCATATGGATAGGTATTGGAGCTTTAACAGAGAACGAGTATAGCCATCAAGAAATATGATGTTCCATAGTAGTGTATCTAATATAGTTTGGAGGCTTGATTGTGATAAGTGAATAGTCATTGAGGTGCTAGTTGTTTATGCATGGGTTTCGGAGGAAATGGCCAATAGTTCCCTATCATGTTGGAAACTCAATTCCAATACAAGCTTTCGATTTTGATTGTAGAACCTAGTATGTTGGAATCTAATAATGATAACAGTTTCAGCCTATATGATATAAGTTTACTTGGAAAGGATTTTCAAAGAAATGTCATTAGACCTAATATCAAATGGTTTAAGTATTAAATATTTTGGTTATCATAAGGTAAAAACCCATATGTGTTTATGTGCGGCTTGGTCTTATGAGGTACTCTTCGTTTTCATAAGAGGTTTTGTTCGACAATAAATTCAATCTATAACACTTTCATACATACATACATACATATGTATAACACACACACAAATCATGCCTCATGCTGGTTTATCAAGCCCGATCTGGAAATTTTTAATATTTGGGTCATATCCAACTAGTTTTAGTATTAGTTGAAGATGCTTGGAGTTTCCACAGGAGAGTTGGAGATCTTTATCAATATATGAACATATTCTATTTTTCCACTGCATTTTTATTATTATTTTTAAGTAATTGTAAGGATAGAGATTTATATTATCTTGGCTGAATCTAGGTTAGACTTTGATATGGCATTTAATTTTCTGCTATAAAGATTACATATTGAAATAATATGTGATATTCCATTCTTGTGATATTCTATTCTATCTTTATTTTCCTTTTCCCCTAACAACCAGTTTTTCCGGTACTTGAATTTGTGTCACATGAACACTAAGGATGTATTATTGTTGATTTTCAAAGGTAGAAAACGCCGATCGTTACATTTGTTGTGTAATGTCATTTTGTAGTATGTATGTAATGGTTGAAATTCTATGTGTCTAGTAGTTAACTCTGATCAAACAAGGAGGCATCTTCATATGTCGCACTTGGAGTAATTTGTAATAAACATATTAATCTGAACCCGGGCAATATTTGAGATTATGCAATGAATATGAAATATTATTTTGAAATGAAAATATGAAAGTTTGTTTTGAAATTGTGTTTAAGAACATATCATATTCATGTGCTACTAATGTTATGATGCAATAAAATGACCACATTTTGTCACTGGAAATTAATACTGTAGATGACTGCAACATCTGTAGCGGTTAGGTTTAGACCACAAAATGCGGGACGTGATGCCTTGAATTTTAAAAACCGGCGTTGCTCCAGCAGTGTTAACAAGAAATCTTGTTAATACCCCCAAAGCAAGATTATTGGGGTGAATGACCTCTTCGAAACCTCTTTCGAATCAGTTGGAGCAATCTAAGGTCGTAACCTAGTGGGAGCAAAAGGTATTAACTGAGTCGAAAGGAACCTATTCCTTTAAAGGAACCCCATCGAAAGGTACAGATGTGTGTATTCCATAAATGAAACCGTATACAAGCAGTAAATCAAACTCAATGCGTTTGGAGGTGCCATCTATTTACTTTATTGATAATTTTTATGAATATAAGGGCTAAGATATTACAATGGCGTGAAATCCCCAATTTGATTTAGAAATTAGGGTTTACAAATTCAAGAAAAGTACAAGTGCATAAGCAATGAAATCCGATCCTAAAATGGCACCACTAGGGTCTTATTCATAGGGCACAGGTTGGACCCCATTCGCATCAGTCCTTCAACTTAATCGAAAGAATGCCTTCATGACCATTCACTGCTATTGAATCCAGAGCACCTATCTAACGTTGCTTTCGAATAAGACTCGGATGCCTTCGACTCCATCGAAAGGTATAATTGTGACTCTTATGCTGTTGTAGATGTATTGGAAAATCATGAAAGAATGTCCCAATGTGTGCGAAAGTTATATATCTAGTACTTGTGAAAGTGATGATGCTTTCAAATGCTTTCATTCTGATGGTTGCTGAAGCATTCATTGAGGATGGTATGGCAAGTGGTGTTAACTCGTGCGGAAGGGTCAACTACTTCGGAAGTACTTACTTGGTTGGTCATGGAAGGCATTCTTGTTGACTCATTCAGAAGCATTAGACTCCTTCAATACTCGTGGAAGGTAGGCTTTCACTGAAGTAGTTGATTCTTGTGGAAGGTATCAGACTTCGATTATTGTGGAGGCTTATTATTTGATACCTTCGAAAGGTATTTTTAACACATCGAACTCTTTAAAGCGCGTGGAACCCACTATTGTAGAAGGGATCAACTGAAGTGGAAGGGTAGCCTTGACCTCTTTCGACGCCTCTGGAAGTCCAAAATTCGTTTAATACTTGCAGAAGCATCCCTTCAGCTCTTTCAAAAGTTCTTGCTATCACTATAGTTCATCATGAAGCTCTCCTTCATAATCCTTTAGGCTCCGACAGGGTTGAAGTGATTTTGGGTAGTAACATTTTTCTCCACTGACGAAGGGTTGTTGTTGACTTTTCAAGACAACTGTTTTGATACAATACCTTCCATTACTTTGGCACAAAACTTTCCCGCCTATTTGTATTCCTGAGTTGATCTCAATTGTTTACTTGAATCCTATCGGATGATCATCCTCCCATCCACTCAGCTTATAAATTGCACTCCTCTCTTTCCCTCCCTCTTCACCTGCAATTGAAATATTTTAAATAAAGAATTATATTATTCGAATTTCCATTAATCTAAAAATTAAAAAGCCGAAACTCTTGGACTTGAGGTGAGTATTTACGATTTAGAATTAGAAACTAATTTTTTTCAATTGTAGATTCAAATTTCTAGGGTTTAAGTCCGTGTTACTTTTTTGAATTTTTAAAATGATTCAAGTTAATCAACCATGTAAGATGATCCCAGACTCGAATTTCACGCTGATTTTGATTAGTCCATAGCATCAATTCGGGTTCGAACGTGAATTTTCCAAACTTGGGTTCTTTGCCACTGTTGGATGCAAATTAAAACTCAAAACCCATTATACCCAATTTTAATTTATCTCAAAGGATACTAAGAGTTAAAAATTAACGACCCTTATTGGAATTAAGTTAAGAAAAATATACTTTCTACCATCGTCGAAACCATAATTAACCTTTCGACTTAGTTGAAACCCCAAAATCGAGACAAGCACGACTGTTTGTATTATATCAATTTAGTGTTGACACTTTCGAAACACTTTTATGCCTTTTCGACTTATTTGAAACCCACAAAGTAAATAAGAATGTATCTATTATCAATTTTCCAACAGAAACATTGCCGAAACATCACATTGTCCTTTTGTTAGTGTCAACGCCACTTTGTTTCAAGTCTTTTGTAACAACCCGTATATTTGGACCATTTAAATTGACAATAATCCTCACATGTCAACTTAAATAATACAAAACACGAATCATTATGGGATTATAAATACATAGATGTAAATGAGAATCAATACAACATCACATTCACGGAACAGTCACAGAATAATGCAGCGGAAAATACATCGTCATAATAGCAGTTCATGAAGCTACTACATAAAGTACAACAATGTCTAAACAAAAGGTGACTGAAAGGAAATACATAAATGTCCAGACACGGACATCAAAATAGACCGATAAAGATAAATGCTAAGTCTTCAGCATCTTCAACCAACCTTGATCAGCAACTGGATAGCTTCAGACTGACCCGAGCATATACAAAAAGAAACACTCGAGTCAGGACTCAATATCTTATACAGGATAATCAAGTGCAGGGAATAAAGTTCATAACTCAAAGATGAGTAATAACATCTCTAAGGATCCGATAAACTATCTATATATACAATAGAATACGGTATGTAGGTAATGTCTGATCAGTAAAATAGAATATTAAAATAGCGTTAACGCATTACCATAATTCCCCTTAACACATTTTATATTCCCAAAAGCATATACAAGACCGTAGTTTCCCCAAAACCAGAAGTCACCAGAGGGCAATCCATATACTCAAGGTACAAATCAAAACGTAGTGGTCGCGAATAGGATAATCAGTATGACAAGGTACATAAGGCAATACCAACTAGGATACTAGTAGTTGCGTGATCCGGACTGATGTTGAGCATAGTAGCTACTATCTCAACACCGCGAAACAACACTCCCAAATCAAGGGTGCACCCAAATCGAATCACAAAAGTAATAGATATGGTATCGAAGAAGTGTGTCCGCTAGAGGTGGCGATCCTCAATGGCCCGGCGCGGCTCCTGTTTTAGTCATGTCAGGGGTTATCCAATATCGTTCTCTTTCTTCAGTCAACGCGTTCATCAAACTATCCACTTCATTCTGGATCAACACTTCGCGTATAATAGTTATTAAAGTGGTTTTCGGTATCGACAGAGAGTATGTCCATTTCCGATCCCGGTCTCTTTAATAACTACGTATTTATTACCCGATGGTCGGTTAAATGAACGTTTAAACAAATCAAAGTCCAAAAGTCAAGGTGCAAATTTGACTTCCAAAATTTGACAATTCACGATTCAGTTTATTTTAGATATTTTAAAGATATTTCCAAATGCGATCTTTAGTTCAAACATTTGAGTTAACGATAAAATTAAGTATTCAAGTTTAATTTAATAAGGTCTAAAAGTCACTTATTAAATTTAGTTCATAATCAATGAATTCAATTTAATGGTAAACTTAGTTTAAATCATTAAATCAAGTTCAATTTATATCACTTCATGTTTACATCCACTGTTATCATAAATCCTATAAATCAATTTCATTACTAAATTCCTTTTATCAAACCTCATTTGATTTATTTACCTATTCAATTAAATTCCAAATCGAAGAGATCCATTTCCATTTACAATGTCCTGATTTGATTAATTCGTAAGTTTAAAATCATTTTAAAATTTAAATTATCACAAAGTTATATCCATAGAACATTAGTTAGTTTCGTATTCCTCCTAAGTCAAATTTCTAAATTTCCAAATAAAATTTGCAACATATTCCAAATCTATTTAATTAAAACCGAGCTTAATCTAAACCTAACAAATTCAATAAAATTTTAAGTTATCAAATTCTAAAACTTACTTGTTTCTAAATCTCCTTTCTTTGCCAATACATTTTATTTAATTACATAGGTTTATTAATCCGTTTCAATTTTATCCATTAATTTTACTTCAATCTAATCCATAAAATTTATCTCAATTAAATCCGTGAAACTTATTTCAATTACATCCATTAAAAACCGTTACCAAATTTCCAAACAAAATTGTTAAGTTCATTCCTTAATTTAAAATATATTTCAATTTCGAAAATGGTTTTGTTGACCAATCGGGTTTCTTATTTTTATTTTCTATCCTAGGCCAAGTTGTTTAAATGGGTATTTATCATTTCAACCCAATATCATTCAATATAAAACAAAGCATAGCAAAGGGAACTTGCAGTGTGATAACTGGGATGGTGTCAAAGTAAATAACAAGCAATAGCAACCATACATAACAATTTAACAATTTATTAAATAATCCCGAAATGATCGTATTAACTTACATTTGTCATTTATGCAAATTAATATAATTATTTCTAGAATCCACACTATCGTTCATGCAGATTAAAGATTATTACATTATGGTTTTCACTTGGTGTTTATTATCAAATTACTACATCATCATACATTCAATTGTTCAAAGTGTAGTTAACGCTATTTCTACGTGTCGACTTATTTAACATTTAAAGGGGGGTCAAGTTCGGCATAGATAATTCATTTTAATTTGTTAACAATCCTATATCAATTATTTCATACTAAATTTCACTTATATTAACAACCAAATTCAATATCACATAACAAATTTTAGTGTCACAACTATTTATCATAAACTAACAATATTCAAATTTAACTTGCGTAGCGATTTACAGTTTTATTTCAACAATTTTAACCATCAATCAATTTAATGTCCAAATTAATATTAACAACAACTATCACTTGATTATCATAGCATAATAGATTGAGTCGTGAATGAAATATTCACCTTGCGTGGTTGAAGAAGATGATGGCGAAGCACGAAGACGAATAGATAAAATAGACCCTAACAAGCACGACGCAAAATGAACACAACTGCAATCAACAAATAATTAATCAAAATTTTTTTTATTCCAATATATCGATTGAATATGTATATATAACCATACCGATCAACGGAGCAAAATAGATTCGACAAGCGGGGTGGAAATAGCCTATGTTTCCGGATCAATAGCGGGAGCTGGAATAAAATGCAGCAAAACGTTGTTTGAGAGCCTATATAACTGATTCTGTAAAACTTTGTACTGTATATAACAACTCAAAACATGGACACTTATATCTTAATATAACATGTTTCAACATAACTGTTTTTATATTTTTTCCAAAACCTGTAGCTTTATATATAAATCTTTCAAAACCTGTAGCTTTATCAACTACCTAGGCACCAATATATATCCACATACGACTGTACTGTTTCCTCTAAACCCATGCTTCTTTGTACTTTAACTCATATATAAAGTTTATAAAGTTTATACTGTACCCGCAAACCAACTACTCACAGCCGAGCCAAGTTAACATACACTATATATATATATATATATATATATATATATATATATCTTTCAACCGCACTCTGATATGTGTCTAAATATAACTACATAACCCATACTTATACAACTAATTTATATTATAACAACTATTCATACTTTAACTTATAACTGTTGTGCATGCTTCACACATATATAAATAATTCCTATATAGAACACATTATCACCTAACAACTAAATTTGAAACTAAAACATATATACTCGTTTAAAATATGCAAACCACTCCAAAGATAAGGGGGAAGAAGTTCGGCAGAGGGGGGAAAGTGGTGGAGGCGGCCGGTGCTGTGGGTCGGGGTTCATGCGGCAAGGGGCGGAGGCGAAGCTTTGGAGGGTAGGCTGCGGTGGAGGCGTGCGGTGTGGGTGGAGTAGTGGGTTGGCTGCAGGTAGGGGGTGGTCGGTTGTAGGTTGGTTGCGGTGGAGGGGAGGAGCTGTGTCATGGCGGAGGCCAGTAGGGGTTGGTGCACGGGAAGCCGATGGTGTGGGGCCGCGTGGGTGGGTGAAGGCGGCGCAGGGGTTTTAGTGGAGGGGAGGCGGACCGCATGGGGCTGATAGGGAACGTGACTGCATGGGCGAAGGGGAAGGAGAGGGGAAGTGGGCGGTAGGGGCAGCTGGGGCGGCTGATGGTAGTGGGTGGCTGGTGTGGAGGTGGTGACCGAATGGGCTGTGTGGCGGCAGGGGGGGAGCGGCAGGGGCAGCTGGGGAAACGTGGTTGGCAAAAATAAAAAAACGCAGAGAGGAGAGGGAGGAGAGTGATGTTGTTTCGCATTAGTACCGGAGAGAGCAACAGAATATAAAAGAAAGAGTTTTGGTTTCTTTAGTTTTTGGGAAGAACAACAAGTATAAAAGAAAACAGGGAGAGAGGAGAGAAAAATATGCAGAGGAGAAGGAAGTTACGTACCAGAGAGAACAAGAGGGCAGTAAGCAATTAATGACTGAGCTGTTATGCAGTGGAGTAAATGAAGAGGGATATATACAGAAGGTTCAGAGTGTGCAGAGGAAAATGCAATGATGATTTCTAAAATGTAGGATATTTGGGTTCCCAAGGCAGCTGAAAGGCTCTAAAATTTTAAATGTTGAAATGTTGGGTACCGGTTTGTGCTGCGTAACGGACCGGTTTGCGCTCCGTTAACAATTATAGTTTGCAACGCCGAACTCCGATTGACACAAATAAATATACCGTTGTGATCAGCGCTTCGAGACAGACACAACGGTATAAAGATATTGATGGTTCGACACCGTTTGCAAAGTGGTAAATCTTATTGAACCATTTGCACGAGCGAACATTTTAGCTAGCAATTAAAAGCGAAATTTGACGAAACGAAATGCGCCGTCAAGTTCAGAATATTTTTCTTATGCAACATCGAGAAAATATTTGAGTTCGGACGATTGGAAATTTTCACATAAGATTTAAACTAAAATGTAATTGCGACGAGCGTAATTTACTTCAACATTTTTCAACGAAATTTGGCGCACGCCTATGTCTATCTAGACGCACTCCAAATGTGAAGTTTGGTTGGCAACGGAAGTTGTTTGTGAAAATTCGAATTTCTACATAAAATAAGCGGTTTTAAAATTTTAAACTGGGTCCGAATTTTTAGGGTCGTTACATTCTCCCCCACTCAAAACTTTTCGTCTCCGAAAAGTAACAAGGAAGGAGTGGGAGAACAATAAAAGAGATACGATGGATATAGAATAGTTTATCGAATAAAGTAAAGAATATAGAATGGAATTTACCTTCAACAAACAATTCTGGATTAGAATCTCGGATACTCTCCTCGGTTTCCCAAGTACAATCACGATCATCGGGACTCCATTGGACTTTGACTAGGCTAACAGTCTTCCTTCTAAGCTGCTTCGTATCCCTATCCACGATACGAAGTGGTCTCCTCTCTATAGTCAAATCCGGCTCAATATCAACCTCATCTAACTGAGCAATAGGAATGGTCATGGATGGATCATGTACAACCTTCCGAAGATGTGAAACATGAAATACGTTGTGCACGCCCTCAAATTTCTCCGGCAGCGCAACTCTGTAGGCTAGTGTACCAATCCTCTCAATGATAGTGAATGGTCCAACAAATCTAGGAGAGAGCTTCCCTCTACGACCAAATCGAATAACATTCTTCAAAGGTGATACTTTAAGAAAGACCTCATCCCCAACCTGGAATTTTAACTCTCTTCTACGCCTATCTGCATAGCTCTTCTGCCTATCCTGTGCGGTCTTCATCTTCCTTCTAATCTCATTAACCTTCTTGGATGCTTCCATAATCATATCCAGGCCAAGAACTAATCGGTCACCAGGCTCAATCCAACAAGCTGGCGATTAGCATGGCCGTTCATATAAAGCTTCAAACGGTGCCATATCGATACTCGCCTGATTATAAAGATAGTTATATTTCAATTCAAATTTTACTTATTCAAATTGAAAATTTTGGATTACCTGATAGCTGTTATTATAAGTGAATTCAACCAAATGAAGGTGGTCATCCCAAGATCCACCGAAATCAATAATGCAAGCTCGGAGCAGATCTTCCAAAATCTAATTTACCCTCTCAGTTTAGCCATCTGTTTGAGGATGATAAGCCGTGCTCAGATTCAGTTTAGTGCCCAAGACGTCCTGAAATGCCTTCCAGAATTTACTAGTGAATAAAGGATCTCTATCGCATATAATACTAGATGGAACTCCATGAAGTCTGACAATCTCTCTCATATAAATCTCGGCCAAACTCAAAGCAGTACGAGTGGTCTTAACAGGAATAAAGTGAGCAGATTTTGTCAACCTATCAACAATCACCCATATACTCTCGTTCCCTTTTCTGGTCCTTGGTAATCCGTCAACGAAGTCCATAGAAATTTGATCCCATTTCCAACACGGAATCTCTAGGGGTTGAAGTAATCCTGCCGTCTTCCGGTGATCCACCTTGACTTGCTGGCAAGTGGTGCATCTACTGACATATATGGAAATATCCCTCTTCATCCCACTCCACCAATATAAACGCTTCATATTTCGATACATCTTGGTGACACCAGGATGAAATGAAAGTGATGACTGATGATTCTCTCTAAGCACTTCTTGTCTCAATCCGTCAACATTTGGAACACAAATACGGTTGTCAATCTTCAGAACTCCATTACTATCTATCTGTGCTCCCACTTTACTGTCAGCATTTCCAACTCTACCAAGAACTAACTCCTTCATGCGATAGAGCAAGGTGTCCTCATATTTCTTAGCTTTGATGCGATCCAAAAGAGATGGGGAGATAACAAGCTGAAATAGCATGCCTTCTACAAGATTACAACATGACAATGCTTTGCTACGGCTCAAAGCATCAGCTACAACATTTGCTTTTCCAGGAGTATAATTGATGTCGAGATCATATGCAGCTAGGAATTCGAGCCATCGGACTTGTCTCTGATTCAAGTCCTTCTGGGAGAAAATATACCGCAAGGACTTATGATCTGTGAATAATTCAAATTTTGTCCCCAAAAGATGGTGCCTTCATAGTTTCAAAGCAAATACAACTTCAAGAAGCTCTAAATCATGGGTTGCATAGTTTACTTCATGAGTCTTCCACTGACGAGCAGCATAAGCAATAACCCTTCCATTTTGCATAAGGACTGCGCCTAAACCTTCTCGACAAGCATCGGTATAGACAGTTAATCCTTCACTCCCGTCAATTACCGCAAGAACTGGGGCCGAAGTTAACTTACGCTTCAATTCATTAAAAGCGGATTCACACTTCTCACTCCAAATAAACCTGACATCCTTCCGAGTTAAAGTATTAAGTGGGGCAGAAATCCGGGCAAAGCGCTCAATGAATCTGCGATAATAACCGGCTAGGCCCAAGAAGCTACGGACATCAGTAGGAGTTTTGGGAGTCTCCCAATCCTGTAGATAAATTTTCAAATTAGAAAGGAATAAGATGGATCGAATAGAAATAACAAATAGGATAGAACTTACATTGATTACGGGCGATCTTAGCTGGATCGACTGAAATCCCGTTTTCAGAAACAATATGGCCAAGGAATCGTACTTCGTCTCGCCAGAAGTGGCATTTCGAAAACTTGGCTTTAAGCTGATGATTTTTGAGAGTTCCCAGAACATAAGCAAGATGTGTTTCATGCTCCTTGTCATCTTTGGAGAAGACGAGAATATCATCAATGAAGACGAGAACAAACTTGTTAAGGACATCACGGAAGACTCTATTCATTAATTCGACGAAATAAGAAGGTGCGTTGGTCAAACCGAATGGCATAACCAACCATTCATAGAATCCGTTCTCGGTACGGAAAGTTATCTTATGAATACTATCTTCTGCTACTCTGAGTTGGTGGAACCCAGTGGCTAGATCGAGTTGTGAGAAAACTTTAGCTCCATGGAGCTGATCGAATAAATCATTGATGTGAGGCATCAGATAGCGGTTCTTGAGAGTGCGTTCGTTTAATTATCGGTAATCAACACACATGCGAAGAGATCCATCTGATTTGGTGACAAAGACGACTGCGACGCCTCATTCAGAACAACTTCTCCTGATCAAACCCTTAGCAAATAGATCATCAATTTGGGTTTTAAGTTCATCTTTTTCTTTAGGAGCCATCCTTCTGTGAGGGAGAACTACGGGAGTAGCTCCGGGAGTAAGGTCAATGCGGAAATCGATCTCTCGTTTTGGTGGTAGAGAGTCGACCTCTCCAAATACATCGGGAAATTTCTGAACAATAGGAGTAGTACTAAGGTCATCCGGGTGAGCATCAAGAGAGAATATGAAGCTTCCGGCATATTTCTGAGGTGATTTGCATTCGATGACAAGCTGTAGACCCTTGACATTAACTAGAGAAACAGATCGAGCTTTGCAAGAAATAACAGCATCGAATTTTCTTAACTAATCAGCACCCAACAAAATGTCGAATGCTACGAAGCCAAGCACATAAAAATCCCAAGTGAATCGATATCTTCCATACAAAAGCGCAACCTCTTTACAAATTCGACTGAGGTTGGCAAGTCCTCCAATAGGGTTGGAGACACATAAGGAAGTAGCAGCAAGAGTAGGTTCTAATTTGAGCTTATTACAAAGATCAATAGATATGAAGCTATGAGATGCACCAGTATCGAATAATACCCTAACAGGTAAGTCACGTAATGAAAAAGTACTTCGTAAGGTACCTCGGTCGTCCTGAGCAGGTGGTGGAAGTGGTGCAGGAGTGGTGACAGCATATACTCCTGATGGTGTGCCTTTCTTCCTCAATGGGCAGTCTCTCTTGAAGTGACCTGGTTGGAGGCAGACATGGCATAAATCATTCCTCATCTGAGGAGGCGGTGGAATAGCAGCTCCAGTGGATGGACAACTATTAGCATAATGGCCCTTCTTATCGCATTTGAAGCAAGTGATCCTAGCAAGGTCGATTGGGCTTTTCTGGGCATATCCTAATCCTGTAGTCTTTTGCTAAGCTTTCTTTTGTTGATCAAAGTTCATCTTCCTCTTTCCGAGCTAGCTGGAAGAGGGCTGAGTAGGAGTGGCCTTAGCAGTAGGTCCCCTAGGCTTTGCCTCATATCTAAGAGCATAATCAACAAGCTCTGTGAAGGTGCAGTGAGTGTGGCCAGTAAGCAAGTCATAATACTCAGGTCTAGCTCCCATAATGAACTTCTCGTTCTTTAGAAGTGGTGTATCGATCAGTCCCGGGCCAAACTTAGAGAGTTCGTTGAATTTCCTCTCGTACTCAGAAAAAGTCATACCGCCTTGCTTAAGATCCATAAAAGCTCTATTAAGTTGGATTTTCCCAGCAGCGGGCATCCATTGCGCCGAGAAAGTATCCCTAATCAAAAGATAGACTAAATAAATAATATTCCAAAGATTGAAAGAAGAATTTAGACTACAAAGTCCAAATAAATTTATACCTAAACTGGGCCCAAGTGATGGTGTTCTCCTCGATACGGGAAGTAACAGATTCCCACCAATCTTGCGCGGCATCCTGAAGTTGCCACGCAGCAAGCTGACGCTTCTGAGCATCAGTGATCTCCAATCCAAAAAATATCTTCTCTAAGCCTTTAAGCCATTGCTGAGCCTCGATAATACCCTCGGATCCAGAAAACTTAGTACCACCTAGCTGTGTATACTCCTTGCTAAGAGTGGTGAATTTGACTGGAGCTGGGCCGGCAGGTGTAGCCTGGGCAGGACCATGGCTTCTTCCTCCCCAATTGTTTCTTCCGGTGCTCATCCTGAAATATCGAAAGAGATTTAGAACCAAGGATAGAAAATCATACAGCTTGTAGAAAACTAATGAACGGATCAAAGAAGTTTGAATTTGAAAGGATCGGGATATTGAATCGATTCTCCTCACTCTAGGGTATTGCTACCCTATCTCTAATGAGTTTATGTGACGACCCGGAATTTTCTAGCAATATCAATTTAATAATCTGCATTAAATATTAAATTGATTTGATATATTTTTATTAATTAGACTTGAATTGATACTTTTCTTTTAATAAATATTTAATTGGTAAATGATATCTGTTAAAATTAATGGTTTGTTTTCTATTTATAAATGTATATGTTTGTATACATTGTAAATAGATGAGATTTTGTTTTAAAATTTAAATAATAAATTTTGTTTTAAATACTAATATATATTTTAGTGAATTAGAAACTGTGTTTTATTTAATATAAACTTTTCAAAGGTTAAATAAATAAATATAGAGTTTTAATTATATAAGTAAATGTTTAAATAGTTCAAGACTCATTCTAACTTAAGTTTTAATTTAATTTATTAACAAAAGATTTGTTTACTTTTCTTTTAGTATAGTTTGATTTAAAATATGAATTTAAAATATATATGAGTTATATATATAATTTTGTAAATCAATACATTAACATACACTAATAAATATGTAGTTTATAATAAACAGATAATCCATTCTATCTATCATTTCAAAGTGATAAATATGTTTTTATAAAATAAATAAAATTAAAATATGCATATAGAAATATAAGTAAGTACATAGGTTAAATTATAATAGCATAACAACTATTAAGTCATTTAGTTTCAAACAACAAACATAGAAATAAAAGAAAATATACATAAAGCTATAAATTAGAAGTTAACATACTGTATATAATAAGTTAAATAAGTAATAAATCATATGGGATAAATTTATATAACATTCACAAACATTTACAATTTACAATAACAAGTCACATACACTTCAAAATGTAATAACTAGTCAACATTTAAAACTAGAAACAAAATCATTTTTTTTAAGTTTGTAAGCTAACATAAAAACTGAATTACAGTATATAAATATATGTATATGTTTAAAAGTATTGAGTAACAATAATGTGTGCAGGTTAAACTAGATTGCTATGTTTTATTTTAGTTGTTGAAACATAATAATATTTAGAAATAAATGACAATAAAGTGGGCAGGCCTACTTGAATGAAGCAAATGACAGTAATAAAACCAAAACAAACTGCATATATATGTGAAGCTTGCTAGGGAAGATAGTATTAAATATCTCAAGCTAACAAACAAAAAGTAATTAATGAAAATTCTTCTAGCACACAATTGAATTCATATCAGCCTCCATAACAAAATATCTCTGGTAAGAAAATCTGCACAAACAAGATTGTATGCACATATTTGTCTCAGATTGTTGAAACATAATAATAAAACTGTCTGAATATACCCTGTCTTCTTTTCTTTCTATAAATTGGCATATTCAGTTCGAACTGAGTAAACACCTTATATTCAAATAAACTTTAAACAAAACAACAACTCAAATTCAATTCCACCTGGGAATCAAAGGAGGAGTTCAACCTGAAAGTTGCAAGCCTGTTGCAAAGCAAGAGTGCCTTTGTTCTTCCATTTTCTGTGAGTAACACTTTATAAATTTCTCAGGTTTTAATCTGTTGCAAGCTAAATTTTTGGATGCTTAAATATTTGTGTGAATCTATACATATTTCTTTTCTCTGTCCAATTGCAAAATAAATTACTGCATATTGAATTCTCTGAGAGTAACACCTTTTTAAAAGCTTAAGAAAAATTTTAATTTGTTGCTTGTGAAAAATTTCTGAGATGAAGTTTTAAGTATGTGTATATATATTTGAAAATGCATGTGTATATGGATGGATAGATAATTGTTGTAGTTAAACTTGTTCTGCCTGTTTAGTTTCAGGCTTGGCTTTTAAACAAAGGTATCTAATTCCTTTTGATCTGTTGGCTGTTAGTTGATAGAATTTAAACGAGACTCGTTTGTTTAACCTTAAGATTTATGTTTAAAATTTATTTAACTTAAAATGTAAGAGAAATTTATCAGGAAACCAAAATATAACTGACAGTGTTTATATATGTCTGCTTTCTGTTACTCTATAAACATAACTTCACATTCAAAAATCATTTGCTTCTTCTCTGATTGATGAATGGACTTAAGATTTGAATAAAAGATGTTTGTAATGTTAAGATCTAAGTTTAAAAATTCATTTAAGATATAAACATCTTAAAACTTTGTCTCTGGAAACCAATCTCTGAGAAAACTCAACATTTGACAAAAATTCAACCTCCACCGATCATTGGTTCAGGTTCATGGATCGAATAGTTAAACCAAATTATGATTTTTAAAATGAATATGGGGATTTTTAGTGGAGGGAATGAGGTGCAGTTCGAATTTTCCTATTTTAGGCATTTTACGTCGCCGTGGGTGATCAACTCGACCTGGTGATTTGAGATTCAGTCTAGAGGTAGAGGACTGTGTCGTGGTGCTAAGAAAATTAGGGGATGGCGGCGCAAGTGGTGGTGGAAGTGTCGGTGGGGGTTCCAAGTTTTTAAACCTAAGTTTAACTGTGCTTGAAATTTCGAGCACCGCGGCTAGCATAGACGACCGAGTGTCGCGTGTTTTTGCAGGGAGGTAGGGGAGAGATGTTCGAAGGAGTAGCCGGAGTTTGGTGGCCTCCGGTGGTGGGACCGCCGCGTGCGTGGCGTTGTCAGGTATGGAGGGGTGTATGGGTTAGTGTTTTCCAGGTTTTGAGTTGTGTTCCTCTTTTTGTTTTGCGCGCATAGAAGAACTCGAAGAAGTTTGAGTTTTTGCTCGGGGAAACTCGCGTATTACTCGAAGTAAATAGGGGGGGTGCTCGGGTTTTAGTGTACAGGTTAGTGTACAGGTTTGAAAACCTGAAACTGTTTTTTTACAGTTTCATCTGTTTTTGAACTTGTGTCTTAAAACTTAAAATCAAAACTAAAAGCTAGTGGTAAAAGAAAGTTTAAATGATGGATTCAAGTTAGTTTTGAATATAGTTGGAAATAGTAAGCTTTCAAAATTCAAATTATTCTAATATCTTAAAAGTGTTTAATAATTGAAGTATTTTCAACTAGAGTAAGTTCAAACAAAAATTTAAAGCTGTTTAGGAAAGAAAAATAAAAATAGAAATTAGGACCTGGGCATGAAATTCCAGATTTGGAATAAAGTGAAGTCTTTCTAATTTTAATTTATTCAAATAAGTTTTAATTGTAATTAAACATGTGTGTTGCAAAGGGGTTTTAAAATAAATTAGTTATAGAATTTTATTAATGATACATTGGATTTTAATTAGAGAGTAAATTAAAATAAATGTTTTAAACATATTGGAAGTAAGAATTTAAATCAATTATAAGAACAATTTACTTTAATTCATGAAGTTTTGGAATTTTATATGCATTACTCTTAAGTTGATTAAGTAAGCTAGTAATTATAGTGTAAAAGTAGTAATTAAAGTTAATTAATGAATTAATTAACTAATACGTGATTTATCTATAGATTAGATTTTAAAATTAATAATGGTTAATTAACTTATAAT
Organism: Allium cepa; assembly: GCA_030765085.1. Taxonomy (NCBI): domain Eukaryota; kingdom Viridiplantae; phylum Streptophyta; class Magnoliopsida; order Asparagales; family Amaryllidaceae; genus Allium; species Allium cepa. The sequence continues at coordinate 457,553,708 of CM060942.1, forward strand.
TAATAATAATTAATATAAGTTGATTATGTTTGAAGCAAATAATTAAATAATTATTAATGAAGTTCATTAACCAGATTATGTTATAATTAATTAATATGATTGATTTTTAATAAATTAATTAGATTAATTAATTCAATAGTTTAAATGAAATTATTTATTGAGAAGTAATTAAGAAATTAATTACTTATTAATTGTGTAAATTAATTTGAGTTAATTAATTTAGTTTAATTAACTGATATTTTGGAATTGAATTACTTAGAGAAGTAATTGAAGAATAATTATGGGATGTAATTAACTGGATGATGTTAATGGAAGTAATTGAGAATATCATTACTTAAAAATTAATCAAGAGATTAATTAAGCTTGATATTGAGAAGTAATTAATTTAGAATGATTAATTACTGTATATATTAATCCAGAGGATTAATATTTGTGTTTGAAGATGTGTATTCTTATAATTAACAAATGAAATGTAATCAGAAATTATTAATTAATATAATTAATGATGGGAATTAGAGAAATTGATTTATTTGAGAATAATAAATCAAAAAGATAATTAAATAGAAATAAATCAATATAAATGTAATTAATGGAGCATAATTACTCAGAATAATAATTGGATGATCATTACTTGATGAAGTTAATACAAGATGATTTGTAAATGAGGTAATTTGAGTAATTTCTTTTGTAATTAATCAAAGGATTAATTTATGGAAATAATTAATCATGGAATGATAAATTTGTTAATAAGTAATTAAGAGCAGATAATTACTGGTTTGTTATTAATCAAGGGGTGATTAATAATTGTGTTTAAGTAAAGATTAATCACTTAATTAATTTAAATAAGTAATTTAATATAATTGGAGATCATTAATTAATATAATTAATGATGTAATTAAGAAATGTAAATTAAGGAATAATTAAATAAAGGAAGTAATTAAATGTTATTCAATTATGAATAATTTAGAATAATTCATGTTAGGAATTAATTAAAGACTAACTTACTTCTTGTAATTAGAGAATGGTTAATTAATTTGATTTATAATTAATGAATGATTGTGAGAGTAGGATTTATGGAATGTGTAATTAATTTAATTTATTTTAAATTAATAAAAATGGAAGTAGTTAATTTAATTCATTTTAAATTAACTATAGCATGTGATTCATAAATCATTGCTGATGGATGATATTGATATTTCATTGTTTGATTGTGATCTCAGAAATGAATTGGATAATGTCTATGTGATTTGGATGTATAGTTTAAGTATGATAATGTTTAATTATCTGTTTGGATGATGATTTTAGTTATCTATTTATTATGATGATGTGATTATCTGTTATGAGATGTGAATTATCTATCTGTGTATATTGATAATATTGAATTCACTGTTAAGACTAAATAGACAACTTGGCCTTAAAAGACTCGCTTTGGATTTCGATGAGACCGGGATCGGTTTTCCGCATTAGGAATATCCGAAAACCACATCGTTTCCAAATTAACGATAGGTCGTGAATCTGAAGTGAAGATGAAGGTTCAGAATGCAAGGGTTATCGTCGTTAACTCTGAGAGTGATTCCAAAATGAGTGTAACGAGATGATGCCTTCGGTTTCGTTCGAACCCGGAACGAACTTGTATGGATTGAATGCTTTCAACACATCGTCAGGCAGACGATGAGCATTCTAAGAAATATGTTCTATAAAGGTAATCGTAACCTCAAGCCTCATCAACCGGGAATGGCTAAAACAGGGGAGGTGCAGCAAGGTTAGGTGGGTCATGCCCAAGCAGGACAAGGATATTCCCCTGTCTAGATGTCCCTTTTTATTCGGCTTAGTGGGCGGTTGGTCTGCAGCCAACTGCGGGGTTTATCTTGTTCGGGACTGTTCAGTAAGGAATGGTTCCGGCCTTGTGTTGCAGGGGATGAAGGGAGTAATCCTCGGTACGTTGATCTAGGCCACGTACTGTGACGGGCGGTACCCCAGTAGCCCTGCCATTGTATGGAATCCAAAATCCAATAAGTGCCTACGGTTTTGATTGTATTACCCACTTTTGTGGCTAGTAGCTGGAATTTAATGAATGTAACAATTTCGGCTATTTTCTATTTACTTGAAAACCCTAGACCTATTATAATATCACTGGATTTCCTATCAAATGTTTTAGTTAGCGTAAGGTAAAAACTTTTCCATGTTTATGTGTGGGAAGTCTTACGTGATACCTTTTGTTTTCAAAGGATTTTTCAAAATTAAGCAACTTTAACCTGTTAACTCATACCAGACCCATGTCTGACCCGAAGTTTATTTTTGTTTTTCATAAACTCTCGGGTACCCAAATTTTTACGGGTAGCCAAGGGATTCAGGTTTAGCTTTAACGAATTTTGGAGGAGCAATGGAGCAGGAGGCTTCAGCGTTTAGATATATATATAGTTCTGCTGTGTGGTATCTCTGTGATGTATTGTGTTTTGAGTTGTATTAACTAGACAGGTGTTTATAACTGTCTAGTATGTGATGTATTATCTGTATCACTCTGATTGATGTTATATATTATGTAAATGCTTATGTGATTAATATATTTTATTCGTTCCGCTGTGAGATTCTGATGTTGTTGTTCTTTCTTCTCTATCTCTTTTCTATTTTCTCACCTCTTTCTTTCTTATTAACGTTGCTTCTTCCTGGGAGTAGGAAGTGGGGTCGTTACAGTGGTATCAGAGCGCTAGGTTGAGTGAATACCTAGGCTCTTAAGTGATTTCTTTCCTGAGAGAGCGTATTTGTAATTTTGATATATATATATATATATTTTTTCTATCTATTTGTTGGATTACCTGTCCGGGTTTTCCAATATAAGCATAAGGGTAGATTGAGTAGTGGTGTGTGTAACACGACTACCTGTGGTTAGAAGTATATTTGGCGAGACTGTAGACCTAATACCATTTGTGGTGTAAGGATTTCACCTAATCTCTGGAGAGAAAACTGATAAGATTGAAGTCCATTTTGTTGTACAAGATTGGATGAGTAGGATTTGGATTGTGTGAGTGAGCAGAAGCTAGAATATTATCTTGGTAACTCAAGAAGTAGATGGTTGTGTGTTGAGATGTAGTAGCGGTGGGTTGTTTCTGAAGAAGTTCTCAAAGATCTTTGGATAAGGAAGTGTGTCTGCATTGGTTTTGAGGTTGAGTTCAGCAGAATGTTGTGATTGGCTTTGAGGCCTGAGCTTTTCGAGGAATTCTGGATTAAGAAATTTTTTTGGCATCAGTAGCGGTGATTGCAGCTCAGATTTGTTCTACCGGCACGCGAGGAGGTCATCGAAGTCCAGAACCAATTTTGTGAAACCATTTCTTCAATAGATTGGCTGGGTAAATTTAAGCTGTTCAGATAGGTAAGGAGAGAACAGTTTTCTTTGGATATTAGCCTGGGTTGATCGCAAAAGTGACTTGCGATAGTTGAGTATTCTCTGGGATGGCGGAATTCTTCTGGATATCTTTGAAGTAGTCGGTGGTTTGTCTTAGCATCTGAGGAGTTGAGTTTAGTATCGACTGGATTTCAGAAGTAGTGCCAATAGTTCAGCTTAGTAATAGAATGGTTTCTAGAGTGAGGAATTGGTAAAGCGACTCAAGTTTTGGAGGGATTTCTGAGTTCTATTTTGGATCTGCTGAATCATATTTTTGTAATGTGTTGTCCAGTTATGCTTATGTGCATCATTAGTATTTTCATCCATCCAGATCAGAGTTATGCAGCGGAAGCAGTTGGAAGTGCATTTGTTTTTCTTTTCTGGGAAAGAGAGGATGTTTTCTACTGATGATAATAGAGGTTGAGTTCTTGGTTTTGGTTGGTTTTGAGGAAATTATTCTACTGGATTGTTTTTGGATTCAGATTGTTTTAGGAGTTATCAGCGAAGGTTAAGCTGATCAGTAAGTTGAAGGCAGCTCTGGATTGTCAGAAGTATTTGGTGGATAAGTGACGGAAGAAATTTGGATTTGGGAGTCGGAGATTTCATTTTGGAAGAATTTTATCTAATTCGAGGAGTTCTAAAGATTAGGAGTATAGACTGATTGGATTCTATAGATCGAGTATTCCGGTGTTATACTGGGAAACTCTAGGGAACTCTATCTAGAATTTTATCTGGATAGTTTGCTTTGTTGATTGAGTGAATTGGTTGTGATGATTGTTAGCATGTGATTGATATATGCTTATAATTTAAAATTAATTAAAATCTAAAATATATTATTAAATTACCTTTGCTTTTAAATTTCGGGGACGAAATTCTTTTAAGGGGGGAGGAATGTGACGACCCGGAATTTTCTAGCAATATCAATTTAATAATCTGCATTAAATATTAAATTGATTTGATATATTTTTATTAATTAGACTTGAATTGATACTTTTCTTTTAATAAATATTTAATTGGTAAATGATATCTGTTAAAATTAATGGTTTGTTTTCTATTTATAAATGTATATGTTTGTATACATTGTAAATAGATGAGATTTTGTTTTAAAATTTAACTAATAAATTTTGTTTTAAATACTAATATATATTTTAGTGAATTAGAAACTGTGTTTTATTTAATATAAACTTTTCAAAGGTTAAATAAATAAATATAGAGTTTTAATTATATAAGTAAATGTTTAAATAGTTCAAGACTCATTTTAACTTAAGTTTTAATTTAATTTATTAACAAAAGATTTGTTTACTTTTCTTTTAGTATAGTTTGATTTAAAATATGAATTTAAAATATATATGAGTTATATATATAATTTTGTAAATCAATACATTAACATACACTAATAAATATGTAGTTTATAATAAACAGATAATCTATTCTATCTATCATTTCAAAGTGATAAATATGTTTTTATAAAATAAATAAAATTAAAATATGCATATAGAAATATAAGTAGGTACATAGGTTAAATTATAATAGCATAACAACTATTAAGTCATTTAGTTTCAAACAACAAACATAGAAATAAAAGAAAATATACATAAAGTTATAAATTAGAAGTTAACATACTGTATATAATAAGTTAAATAAGTAATAAATCATATGGGATAAATTTATATAACATTCACAAACATTTACAATTTACAATAACAAGTCACATACACTTCAAAATGTAATAACTAGTCAACATTTAAAACTAGAAACGAAATCATTTTTTTTAAGTTTGTAAGCTAACATAAAAACTGAACTGCAGTATATAAATATATGTATATGTTCAAAAGTATTGAGTAACAATAATGTGTGCAGGTTAAACTAGATTGCTATGTTTTATTTTAGTTGTTGAAACATAATAATATTTAGAAATAAATGACAATAAAGTGGGCAGGCCTACTTGAATGAAGCAAATGACAGTAATAAAACCAAAACAAACTGCATATATATGTGAAGCTTGTTAGGGAAGATAGTATTAAATATCTCAAGCTAACAAACAAAAAGTAATTAATGAAAATTCTTCTAGCACACAATTGAATTCATATCAGCCTCCATAACAAAATATCTCTGGTAAGAAAATCTGTACAAACAAGATTGTATGCACATATTTGTCTCAGATTATTGAAACATAATAATAAAACTGTCTGAATATACCCTGTCTTCTTTTCTTTCTATAAATTGGCATATTCAGTTCGAACTGAGTAAACACCTTATATTCAAATAAACTTTAAACAAAACAACAACTCAAAATCAATTCAACCTGAGAATCAAAGGAGGAGTTCAACCTGAAAGTTGCAAGCCTGTTGCAAAGCAAAAGTGCCTCTGTTCTTCCATTTTCTGTGAGTAACACTTTATAAATTTCTCAGGTTTTAATCTGTTGCAAGCTAAATTTTTGGATGCTTAAATATTTGTGTGAATCTATACATATTTCTTTTCTCTGGCCAATTGCAAAATAAATTACTGCATATTGAATTCTCTGAGAGTAACACCTTTTTAAAAGCTTAAGAAATATTTTAATTTGTTGCTTGTGAAAAATTTCTGAGATGAAGTTTTAAGTATGTGTATATATATTTGAAAATGCATGTGTATATGGATGGATAGATAATTGTTGTAGTTAAACTTGTTCTGCCTGTTTAGTTTCAGGCTTGGCTTTTAAACAAAGGTATCTAATTCCTTTTGATCTGTTGGCTGTTAGTTGATAGAATTTAAACGAGACTCGTTTGTTTAACCTTAAGATTTATGTTTAAAATTTATTTAACTTAAAATGTAAGAGAAATTTATTTGGAAACCAAAATATAACTGACAGTGTTTATATATGTCTGCTTTCTGTTACTCTATAAACAGAACTTCACATTCAAAAATCATTTGCTTCTTCTCTGATTGATGTATGGACTTAAGATTTGAATAAAAGATGTTTGTAACGTTAAGATCTAAGTTTAAAAATTCAGTTAAGATATAAACATCTTAAAACTTTGTCTCTGGAAACCAATCTCTGAGCAAACTCAACACTTGACAAAAATTCAACCTCCACGGATCATTGGTTCAGGTTCATGGATCGAATAGTTAAACCAAATTATGATTTTTAAAATGAATATGGGGATTTTTAGTGGAGGGAATGAGGTGCAGTTCGAATTTTCCTATTTTAGGCATTTTACGTCGCCGTGGGTGATCAACTCGACCTGATGATTTGAGATTCGGTCTAGAGGTAGAGGACTGTGCCGTGGTGCTAAGAAAATTAGGGGATGGCGGCGCAAGTGGTGGTGGAAGCGTCGGTGGGGGTTCCAAGTTTTTAAACCTAAGTTTAACTGTGCTTGAAATTTCGAGCACCGCGGCTAGCATAGACGACCGAGTGTCGCGTGTTTTTGCAAGGAGGTAGGGGAGAGATGGTCGAAGGAGTAGCCGGAGTTTGGTGGCCTCCGGTGGTGGGACCGCCGCGTGCGTGGCGTTGTCAGGTATGGAGGGGTGTATGGGTTAGTGTTTTCCAGGTTTTGAGTTGTGTTCCTCTTTTTGTTTTGCGCGCATAGAAGAACTCGAAGAAGTTTGAGTTTTTGCTCGGGGAAACTCGCGTATTACTCGAAGTAAATAGGGGGGTGCTCGGGTTTTAGTGTACAGGTTAGTGTACAGGTTTGAAAACCTGAAACTGTTTTTTTACAGTTTCATCTGTTTTTGAACTTGTGTCTTAAAACTTAAAATCAAAACTAAAAGCTAGTGCTAAAAGAAAGTTTAAATGATGGATTCAAGTTAGTTTTGAATATAGTTGGAAATAGTAAGCTTTCAAAATTCAGATTATTCTAATATCTTAAAAGTGTTTAATAATTGAAGTATTTTCAACTAGAGTAAGTTCAAACAAAAATTTAAAGCTGTTTAGGAAAGAAAAATAGAAATAGAAATTAGGACCTGGGCATGAAATTCCAGATTTGGAATAAAGTGAAGTCTTTCTAATTTTAATTTATTCAAATAAGTTTTAGTTGTAATTAAACATGTGTGTTGCAAAGGGGTTTTAAAATAAATTAGTTATAGAATTTTATTAATGATACATTGGATTTTAATTAGAGAGTAAATTAAAATAAATGTTTTAAACATATTAGAAGTAAGAATTTAAATCAATTATAAGAACAATTTACTTTAATTCATGAAGTTTTGGAATTTTATATGCATTACTCTTAAGTTGATTAAGTAAGCTAGTAATTATAGTGTAAAAGTAGTAATTAAAGTTAATTAATGAATTAATTAACTAATATGTGATTTAGAACTATAGATTAGATTTTAAAATTAATAATGGTTAATTAACTTATAATTAATAATAATTAATATAAGTTGATTATGTTTGAAGCAAATAATTAAATAATTATTAATGAAGTTCATTAACCAGATTATGTTATAATTAATTAATATGATTGATTTTTAATAAATTAATTAGATTAATTAATTCAATAGTTTAAATGAAATTATTTATTGAGAAGTAATTAAGAAATTAATTACTTATTAATTGTGTAAATTAATTTGAGTTAATTAATTTAGTTTAATTAACTGATATTTTGGAATTGAATTACTTAGAGAAGTAATTGAAGAATAATTATGGGATGTAATTAACTGGATGATGTTAATGGAAGTAATTGAGAATATCATTACTTAAAAATTAATCAAGAGATTAATTAAGCTTGATATTGAGAAGTAATTAATTTAGAATGATTAATTACTGTATATATTAATCCAGAGGATTAATATTTGTGTTTGAAGATGTGTATTCTTATAATTAACAAATGAAATGTGATCAGAAATTATTAATTAATATAATTAATGATGGGAATTAGAGAAATTGATTTATTTGAGAATAATAAATCAACAAGATAATTAAATAGAAATAAATCAATATAAATGTAATTAATGGAGCATAATTACTCAGAATAGTAATTGGATGATCATTACTTGATGAAGTTAATACAAGATGATTTGTAAATGAGGTAATTTGAGTAATTTCTTTTGTAATTAATCAAAGGATTAATTTATGGAAATAATTAATCATGGAATGATAAATTTGTTAATAAGTAATTAAGAGCAGATAATTACTGGTTTGTTATTAATCAAGGGGTGATTAATAATTGTGTTTAAGTAAAGATTAATCACTTAATTAATTTAAATAAGTAATTTAATATAATTGGAGATCATTAATTAATATAATTAATGATGTAATTAAGAAATGTAATTTAAGGAATAATTAAATAACGGAAGTAATTAAATGTTATTCAATTATGAATAATTTAGAATAATTCATGTTAGAAATTAATTAAAGACTAACTTACTTCTTGTAATTAGAGAATGGTTAATTAATTTGATTTATAATTAATGAATGATTGTGCAAGCAGGATTTATGGAATGTGTAATTAATTTAATTTATTTTAAATTAATAAAAATGGAAGTAGTTAATTTAATTCATTTTAAATTAACTATAGCTTGTGATTCATAAATCATTGCTAATGGATGATATTGATATTTCATTGTTTGATTGTGATCTCAGAAATGAATTGGATAATGTCTATGTGATTTGGATGTATAGTTTAAGTATGATAATGTTTAATTATCTGTTTGGATGATGATTTTAGTTATCTATTTATTATGATGATGTGATTATCTATTATGAGATGTGAATTATCTATCTGTGTATATTGATAATATTGAATTCACTGTTAAGACTAAATAGACAACTTGGCCTTAAAAGACACGCTTTGGATTTCGATGAGACCGGGATCGGTTTTCCGCATTAGGAATATCCGAAAACCACATCGTTTCCAAATTAACGATAGGTCGTGAATCTGAAGTGAAGATGAAGGTTCAGAATGCGAGTGTTATCGTCGTTAACTCTGAGGGTGATTCCAAAATGAGTGTAACGAGATGATGCCTTCGGTTTCGTTCGAACCCGGAACGAACTTGTATGGATTGAATGCTTTCAACACATCGTCAGGCGGACGATGAGCATTCTAAGAAATATGTTCTATAAAGGTAATCGTAACCTCAAGCCTCATCAACCGAGAATGGCTAAAACAGGGGAGGTGCAGCAAGGTTAGGTGGGTCATGCCCAAGCAGGACAAGGATATTCCCCTGTCTAGATGTCCCTTTTTATTCGGCTTAGTGGGCGGTTGGCCTGCAGCCAACTGCGGGGTTTATCTTGTTCGGGACTGTTCAGTAAGGAATGGTTCCGGCCTTGTGTTACAGGGGATGAAGGGAGTAATCCTCGGTACGTTGATCTAGGCCACGTACTGTGACGGGCGGTACCCCAGTAGCCCTGCCATTGTATGGAATCCAAAATCCAATAAGTGCCTACGGTTTTGATTGTATTACCCACTTTTGTGGCTAGTAGCTGGAATTTAATGAATGTAACAATTTCGGCTATTTTCTATTTACTTGAAAACCCTAGACCTATTATAATATCACTGGATTTCCTATCAAATGTTTTGGTTAGCGTAAGGTAAAAACTTTTCCATGTTTATGTGTGGGAAGTCTTACGTGATACCTTTTGTTTTCAAAGGATTTTTCAAAATTAAGCAATTTTAACCTGTTACTCATACCAGACCCATGTCTGACCCGAAGTTTATTTTTGTTTTTCATAAACTCTCAGGTACCCAAATTTTTACGGGTACCTAGGGATTCAGGTTTAGCTTTGACGAATTTTGGAGGAGCAATGGAGCAGGAGGCTTCAGCGTTTAGATATATATATAGTTCCGCTGTGTGGTATCTCTGTGATGTATTGTGTTTTGAGTTGTATTAACTAGATAGGTGTTTATAACTGTCTAGTATGTGATGTATTATCTGTATCACTCTGATTGATGTTATATATTATGTAAATGCTTATGTGATTAATATATTTTATTCGTTCCGCTGTGAGATTCTGATGTTGTTGTTCTTTCTTCTCTATCTCTTTTCTATTTTCTCACCTCTTTCTTTCTTATTAACGATGCTTCTTCCTGGGAGTAGGAAGTGGGGTCGTTACAGTTTATATAATCCCAAACTAAGGTTTTTAGGGAAACCAAAGCTCTGATACCAACTGTAACAACCCATATATTTGGACCATTTAAATTGACAATAATCCTCACATGTCAACTTAAATAATACAAAACATGAATCATTATGGGATTATAAATACATAGATGTAAATGAGAATCAATACAACATCACATTCACGGAACAGTCACAGAATAATGCAGCGGAAAATACATCGTCATAATAGCAGTTCACGAAGCTACTACATAAAGTACAACAATGTCTAAACAAAAGGTGACTGAAAGGAAATACATAAATGTCTAGACACGGACATCAAAATAGACCGATAAAGATAAATGCTAAGTCTTCAGCATCTTCAACCAACCTTGATCAGCAACTGGATAGCTTCAGACTGACCCGAGCATATACAAAAAGAAACACTCAAGTCAGGACTCAATATCTTATACAGGATAATCAAGTGCAGGGAATAAAGTTCATAACTCAAAGATGAGTAATAACATCTCTAAGGATCCGATAAACTATCTATATATACAATAGAATACGGTATGTAGGTAATGTCTAATCTGTAAAATAGAATATTAAAATAGCGTTAAGGCGTTACCATAATTCCCCTTAACACATTTTATATTCCCAAAAGCATATACAAGACCGTAGTTTCCCCAAAACCGGAAGTCACCAGAGGGCAATCCATATACTCAAGGTACAAATCAAAACGTAGTGGTCGCGAATAGGATAATCAGTATGACAAGGTACATGAGGCAATACCAACTAGGATACTGGTAGTTGCGTGATCCGGACTAATGTTGGGCATAATAGCTACTATCTCAACACCGCGAAACAACACTCCCAAATCAAGGGTGCACCCAAATCGAATCACAAAAGTAATAGATATGGTATCGAAGAAGTGTGTCCGCCAGAGGTGGCGATCCTCAATGGCCCGGCGCGGCTCCTGTTTTAGTCATGTCAGGGGTTATCCAATATCGTTCTCTTTCTTCAGTCAACGCGTTCATCAAACCATCCACTTCATTCTGGATCAACACTTCGCGTATAATAGTTATTAAAGTGGTTTTCGGTATCGACAGAGAGTATGTCCATTTCCGATCCCGGTCTCTTTAATAACTACGTATTTATTACCCGATGGTCGGTTAAATTAACTTTTAAACAAATCAAAGTCCAAAAGTCAAGGTGCAAATTTGATTTCCAAAATTTGACAATTCACGATTCAGTTTATTTTAGATATTTTAAACATATTTCCAAATGCGATCTTTAGTTCAAACATTTGAGTTAACGATAAAATTAAGTATTCAAGTTCAATTTAATAAGGTCTAAAAGTCACTTATTAAATATAGTTCATAATCAATGAATTCAATTTAATGGTAAACTTAGTTTAAATCATTAAATCAAGTTCGATTTATGTCACTTCATGTTTACATCCACTGTTATCATAAATCCGATAAATCAATTTCATTACTAAATTCCTTTTATCAAACCTCATTTGATTTATTTACCTATTCAATTAAATTCCAAATCGAAGTGATCCATTTCCATTTACAGTGTCCTGATTTGATTAATTCGTAAGTTTAAAATCATTTTAAAATTTAAATTATCACAAAGTTATATCCATAGAACATTGGTTAGTTTCGTATTCCTCCTAAGTCAAATTTCTAAATTTCCAAATAAAATTTGCAACATATTCCAAATCTATTTAATTAAAACCGAGCTTAATCTAAACCTAACAAATTCAATAAATTTTTAAGTTATAAAATTCTAAAACTTACTTGTTTCTAAATCTCCTTTCAATAAATTTGCCAATACATTTTATTTAATTACATAGGTTTATTAATCCGTTTCAATTTTATCCATTAATTTTACTTCAATCCAATCCATAAACTTTATCTCAATTAAATCCGTGAAACTTATTTCAATTGCATCCATTAAAAACCGTTACCAAATTTCCAAACAAAATTGTTGAGTTCATTCCTTAATTTAAAATATATTTCAATTTCGAAAATGGTTTTGTTGACCAATCGGGTTTCTTATTTTTATTTTCTATCCTAGGCCAAGTTGTTTAAATGGGTATTTATCATTTCAACCCAATATCATTCAATATAAAACAAAGCATAGTAAAGGGAACTTGCAGTGTGATAACTGGGATGGTGTCAAAGTAAATAACAAGCAATAGCAACCATACATAACAATTTAACAATTTATTAAATAATCCCGAAATGATCGTATTAACTTACATTTGTTATTTATGCAAATTAATATAATTATTCCTAGAATCCACACTATCGTTCATGCAGATTAAAGATTATTACATTATGGTTTTTACTTGGTGTCTATTATCAAATTACTACATCATCATACATTCAATGGTTCAAAGTGTAGTTAACGCTATTTCTACGTGTCGACTTATTTAACATTTAAAGGGGGGTCAAGTTCAGCATATATAATCCATTTTAATTTGTTAACAATCCTATATCAATTATTTCATACTAAATTTCACTTATATTAACAACCAAATTCAATATCACATAACAAATTTTAGTGTCACAACTATTTATCATAAACTAACAATATTCAAATTTAACTTGCATAGCGATTTACAGTTTTATTTCAACAATTTTAACCATCAATCAATTTAATGTCCAAATTAATATTAACAACAACTATCACTTGATTATCATAGCATAATAGATTGAGTCGTGAATGAAATATTCACCTTGCGTGGTTGAAGAAGATGATGGCGAAGCACGAAGACGAATAGATAAAATAGACCCTAACAAGCACGACGCAAAATGAACACAACTGCAATCAACAAATATTTACTCAAAATTTTTTTTATTGCAATATATCGATTGAATATGCATATATAACCATACCGATCAACGGAGCAAAACAGATTCGACAAGCGGGGTGGAAATAGCCTATGTTTCCGGATCAATAGCGGGAGCTGGAATAAAACGCAGCAAAACGTTGTTTGAGAGCCTATATAACTGATTCTGTAAAATTTTGTACTGTATATAACAACTCAAAACATAGACACTTATATCTTAATATAACATGTTTCAACATAACTGTTTTTATTTTTTTTTTCCAAAACCTGTAGCTTTATATATAAATCTTTCAAAACCTGTAGCTTTATCAACTACCTTGGCACCAATATATATCCACATACGACTGTACTGTTTCCTCTAAACCCATGCTTTTTTGTACTTTAACTCATATATAAAGTTTATACTGTACCCGCAAACCAACTACTCACAGCCGAGCCAAGCTAACATACACACTATATATATATATATCTTTCAACGACACTCTGATATGTGTCTAAATATAACTACATAACCCATACTTATACCACTAATTTATATTATAACAACTATTCATACTTTAACTTATAACTGTTGTGCATGCTTCACACATATATAAATAATTCCTATATAGAGTGAACACATTATCACCTAACAACTAAATTTGAAACTAAAACATATATACTCGTTTAAAATATGCAAACCACTCCAAAGATAAGGGGGAAGAAGTTCGGCAGAGGGGGGGAAAAGTGGTGGAGGCGGCCGGTGCTGTGGGTCGGGGTTCATGCGGCAAGGGGCGGAGGCGAAGCTTTGGAGGGTAGGCTGCGGTGGAGGCGTGCGGTGTGGGTGGAGTAGTGGGTTGGCTGCAGGTAGGGGGTGGCCGGTTGTAGGTTGGTTGCGGTGGAGGGGCGGAGCTATGTAATGGCAGAGGATGGCAGGGGTTGGTGCAGGGGAAGCCGATGGTGTGGGGCCGCATGGGTAGGTGAAGGCGGCGCAGGGGTTTTAGTGGATAGGAGGCGGACCGCATGGGGCTGATAGGGGACGTGACTGCATGGGCGAAGGGGAAGGAGAGGGGAAGTGGGCGGTAGGGGCAGCTGGGGCGGCTGATGGTAGTGGGTGGCCGGTGTGGAGGTGGTGGCCGAATGGGCTGTCTGGCCCCGGGGGGGGGGGGGAAGCGGCAGGGGCAGCTGGGGAAACGGGGTTGGCAAAAATTAAAAAAACGCAGAGAGGAGAGGGAGGAGAGTGATGTTGTTTCGCATTAGTACCGGAGAGAGCAACAGAATATAAAAGAAAGAGTTTTGGTTTCTTTAGTTTTTGGGAAGAACAACAAGTATAAAAGAAAACAGGGAGAGAGGAGAGAAAAATATGCAGAGGAGAAGGAAGTTACGTACCAGAGAGAACAAGAGGGCAGTGAGCAATTAATGACTGAGCTGTTATGCAGTGGAGTAAATGAAGAGGGATATATACAGAAGGTTCAGAGTGTGCAGAGGACAATGCAATGATGATTTCTAAAATGGAGGCTATTTGGGTTCCCAAGGCAGCTGAAAGGCTCTAAAATTTTAAATGTTGAAATGTTGGGTACCGGTTTGTGCTGCGTAACGGACCGGTTTGCGCTCCCTTAACAATTATAGTTTGCAACGCCGAACTCCGATTGACACAAATAAACATACCGTTGTGATCAGCGCGTCCAGACGGACACAACGGTATAAAGATATTGATGGTTCGACACCGTTTGCAAAGTGGTAAATCTTATTGAACCATTTGCACTAGCGAACATTTTAGCTAGCAATTAAAAGCGAAATTTGACGAAACGAAATGCGCCGTCAAGTTCAGAATATTTTTCTTATGCAACATCGAGAAAATATTTGAGTTCGGACGATAGGAAATTTTCACACAAGATTTAAACTAAAATGTAATTGCGACGAGCGTAATTAACTTCAATATTTTTCAACAAAATTTGGCGCACGCCTATGTATATGTAGACGCACTCCAAATGTGAAGTTTGGTTGGCAACGGAAGTTGTTTGTGAAAATTCGAATTTCTACATAAAATAAGCGGTTTTAAAGTTTTAAACTGGGTCCGAATTTTTAGGGTCGTTACATCTTTGGACTTAATTGGAGTGTGGCGTTTCAACAATGTATATTTTAAATAGATATTACATGGATAGCTACGTTTATTATAAAATAGAGTAAAATCTATAGGCTTTAATGTTGTCGAAAGTTTAGTCTAGGTGAATGTATGCTATAAAATGGGGGATGTTGATAATGATTTCGACACTATCGAAAGCTCAATGATTCACACAGTTCTAATTAGCTTTGCCCTTTCGAAGGCATGGAACCAAGTGCTATGATAGGTACTTGAGCTATTGTAATAGGCTTTTGATGCCATCGAAAGGTATTAGTAGTTGAATAAATCATAACTTTGATGAAATTATATCACCTGGCAGGATCATGGGTATTAAAAGAACCTCTAAGAAATCTGACAAGGATATTGTTCTGAAATTAGAATCTTCTCCAAAAAAGTTGAGGCGGTTTTAAGGCACTCTCTCATAACTTCTCAAGATGAAGTAGACGCGATCCTCAACGGTTTTGGGATTACAAGGGTTAAAGCTATCCCTCTTGGCGATAACGACATAATTCAAAATCGTCCTGAGGGACACTTTGGTTATACTGCCATTCATATTTCGCATGGGGGTTTCATCCCATTTCCAGAGTTCTTGTCGAGATTCTTAAGTCATCTCGACATTGCTTCTATCTAGCTATCACCCAATGTATACACGTACCTTGTCTCTTTGGAGCTCATGGCACTAGAGTTGGGAATTCCTTCTGTGAGTGCTGAAGTTCTTAATTATTTAGCATGCCTTGTCAAACTCAGTAATCTGAACAATCAAATTATTCCGGACTAATCCCCCAAAAAGTTTTATTTAGAGGGAATAGCCTAATTTAAGGATTGGGAAACATGGTTCTACATCAAATGCTTTCCAAATATTAATGGAACAATTTCTTCTCCCCATAAGAAGACCATTACCATCATTTCTGTTAACTTGTTTTCTTTTGCTGAATAATTTTTTCTTATTTGGCCTACTCTTAAGGATCTTGACAAAGAAGGCAAGAGAATCATAAAGTTGATGTTTGCTGCTTCAAACCGCATTGAGATAGACTTATGCAGCTGACTCCTAACAACCTCTGGAAACGTTCCCTCGTACTAGATGGCCAGAAGATTTTTGGACAACCTCCTCTTGTCCAACACACTTCAAAAAGCAAATGCTTATTTGCTTTAGGTGACCCCAAAAATTTGTCATCCTTGTCTTCAGTTTTTTTGGATCTACTAGGTAAAATTTGTAACTTGTTGTCATGTTATTCCATAAACTGTTTTGCTAATCTGTACCTTTTTGTTTCAACAGCCGCTCCTCCAGCTTAATTAATTACGAATGATCTACCTCCTTAATCTTTGGAATCTGATGCTTTGGCTCTGACACAGGCCATTATAAGTCTCGAATGACTGCAAATGGGAACTAAGC
This sequence comes from Allium cepa, assembly GCA_030765085.1. Classification (NCBI taxonomy): domain Eukaryota; kingdom Viridiplantae; phylum Streptophyta; class Magnoliopsida; order Asparagales; family Amaryllidaceae; genus Allium; species Allium cepa. The sequence continues at coordinate 457,570,467 of CM060942.1, forward strand.
AGAGTAACTATCGCAGGCTCTGCTCTTAAGAAAGCCAAAATTACCGATATACAGTCTTCACTTACCCCAAAAGAGGATGAATTTGTTGGTGTTGACAAGGCTTCAGAGGGTGCTAATCCTGATCCCACTTCTTCTATTGATGACTTACCTTTTGTAACTACTGATCAAACTAAAATGGTTCCTTTAAAGGATGACTTTATATCTCATTTTGTCATATCTGATTCTCTCAGTGTTATTGATCAATTGCAAAAGGATCTTGGCACTTCGACTGATGTGCACATAAATGTGCATATTTTTACATCTATAATTAATCTATTTTTATTTAAATAAATGTCATAATTGGGTATTTTTACATGTTTAAAACCAAATTTCAAAAATACTTTCAAGTCATTATTCATGCATCAACTTGGAGGTAAAATGGTAATTTTAAGCATATATTAATTTTGAGAAATTTGTTGGCACATTTTATTTTTATTTGTAGAAATTTGGATGGAAATATAAAGAGGCTTTCATGTATTCATGCATGCACAAAAGAGGAAGACAAATGAAGATGGAAATAAATCAACTCATGCATCATGGATGATCCCATCTACCCACTTATCTTGATCTACAATTATGAGCTAATGCACAAGTTAGTGGAGGTTAAATTTACATACACACTTAATGGAGGATTAATTCATGTTAATGATTACTCGGTAGCTACACTTCCTAAAGGGTATTTTGGAAACCCTCTAAAATATGGATTAGGGTTTTATGCATGTATGAATAATCCTCTTATGTTCATGCAATGGATCTTTCAATCACTTATTATAGTAGAATGCAAGTTTCAGCCTCAAATTAAAAGAGAAATAAAAATGCTTTCTAAGCCTCTTCTTTTGTTTAATTGCTCTTATTTCAAGCTTACATATTCTATTATGTTTATTTTCATTTATATGCTCTCTTTTCTTTCATGTTAGTAGATTAGCTTTCTTTTCTATGCACTTAGTCTAATTTTATTTTATGCAAGTAGGCTAATTCCCTTTTTATTTTCCATTAGTTTGCATTTCCTTTTTTTATTTTATATGTTAAAATTTACATGTGTTGAAATGATAACACAGATAAATAGCTAAACGCCTTCAATTTAGGGGTGACGATGCTCTCTAAAATTATATAAATTCAATATATTGTGTAATTTTTGATATCCTTTTATGCTTAATGGAACGGTTGATGTGGTAAATATTTTGTTGTTTAGCTTTGAATTTGATAGCCTATGTTGTTGACACCAAATAGGCTATGTTTAAACAAACATAGACACAAATTACATCTTCATCTACCATGATTATGTTAATGAAGTGAATTTTATAATAAAAAATTGATGGTCTATATTATTAATCAAAAGTAAATAGATCATGCTTAGAATAGATTTTATTTTCAAGTTCACTGCCAATTTTCATGAGAGTTAACAAGTTGTTTAGTGAGTGTGATATAATTTGATGGTTTATGTTGGGCTAATTAATAACACAAATAGGACATACTTATGATAAACACGTCAATTAAATTCACTAATGACCAAAAAAGTAAGATCAAAATTTCATTATGTTGAATTATGTGATCATAAGAAGGACATTGCCTCTAGATTGCCTTCTACTCTCATATTTTTATCCGCTTTCCTTTTGTTAATTTTTTACATTTTTAGCTTAATACAACTTCAAATCATGGTTTAATTTGATGGGGTAGAACTTTCAATCAATAAATTTCTCTATGGATCGACTAGTACTCGTCATGTACTAAAATTATACGCCGTGTGCTTGCGGCTATTTCTTATTACAATTTATCGGATATTTTCTAATTCAACAGAAAGTTAGTCGTTAAACAAGTTTTTGGCGCCATTGCCGGGGAATTAATTTTATTTTAATTTCTACTTTTCGAATTATTTTCGTTTGATTTTAGTGTGTATTTGTTTTGTGTGCTAATTATCATTTTAAAAAATTTACGTGTTTGTGTGATTTGTGCTTGCATTTATTTGTGGGCTTGCTTGTTTTTCCATTTTGCATTTGCAATTCTATTTAAAAAATACACAACTTCATTTGCTTCTCTCTGCCTCTTACTCTCTTTGTTTGCAATCTACACACCCCCTTGAAACAACACATTACTTCACCTCCCGTAACCACACCATACTCAACTTACTTCATCACCATTCCTCTACTCACTACAAAAATTAAACCATCCTTACATTCATCTGACCTGACCACCTACCTCTCTGACCATCACTACTTCACAGCCTCTGCCACGAACGAATCTGTACAAATCACCCATTGCCTTTTCCTTCAGTTCACCACCAACATACCTTCAACTCAAATCACCCACTGCCATACTTCACTACGCCGCTAAAACTATCATCGTGCTTTAACTGTTCCAGATATCCAGCCTCATCAACATTCACCTCCTTAAACCATCACTTCACAACTTCGACTACCAACCTTCCTTACTGCCATATTCTCCCCGATCATAGACTCACTATACAACTTACTATACAGCTCCCTATACATATTACACTGCTGCACACTCCACTGTGCATACAACACTTCTGCCTCAAACAGTACATATCACCTACCAACACTAGCCTTCTAACCATCACTACTTCTGCATATGCATCTCTGCTCCTCCCTCACCTCATCCTTGTACAGTGCAAACATCAACACAACACTACCCATTCTCTATCACACACCACCTTGTAGTTGTTCACAACTTCGACTACCAACCTTCCCTGCTGCCATATTCTCCCCCATCATAGACTCACTATACAACTTACTATAGAACTCCCTATACATATTACATTGCTGCACACTCCACTGTGCATACAACACTTCTGCCTCAAACAGTACATATCACCTACCAACACTAGCCTTCTAACCATCACTACTTCTGCATACGCATCTCTGCTCCTCCATCACCTCATCCTTGTACAGTGCAAACATCAACACAACACTGCCCATTCTCTATCACACACCGCCTTGTAGTTGTTCACAACTTCGACTACCAACCTTCCCTACTGCCATATTCTCCCCTATCATAGACTCACTATACAACTTACTATACAACTCCCTATACATATTACACTGCTGCACACTCCACTGTGCATACAACATTTCTGCCTCAAACAGTACATATCACCTACCAACACTAGCCTTCTAACCATCACTACTTCTGCATATGCATCTCTGCTCCACCCTCACCTCATCCTTGTACAGTGCAAACATCAACACAACACTACCCATTCTCTATCACACACCACCTTAAACAACTGCACATCTTCAATCGTCACTTCTCCATACATCAGTCACCAAAACATCATCTTATTGCTACCACTGCACATACATGCCCCTAAACAACCACTTCTACAACATATCACCCCTTGCCATATTACAGTAGCCTTGCATTTCCACCACTGTTGCCATTTCTGTCAACAGAACCACATCAAAAACCATACAGTTCCATACTTACCACATACACCGACATCACCAAACTTCAGTTCCACAACTGGCTACTCACTTCTCCAACAAACAGTTCACTGTGCTCTACCATCAAATTTCACCACCTGCTGCCTTACCACTACCCCAACCAGTAATCAGTACATCCTCATATTGCACTGCCTTCATACACATTGCATCCTCGTACATATATCACTGTTACCCCACTGTCCAGACATCACATCCCAGTCACAACGGTCTTTGTTCATACCACCACATTTCCACTACTTCATCCACCATCAACCCACTATTCTGAGCCACCTGTTACCACTGCCTCACTGCCTTGCATCATACCACCACAAAACCAACCTTTGCCTTGTAATCACCGCTTCACTCATCTCTGACCATTTCCCCCTCCCCTCTGACCAGTACATCACAACACCTAACTGCAATCCAAAACCCAAATCGAACCCACATCTTCCCCTTCCTAAAAAGCATCCCTGTAAAACCTGAACAACATCCTCCAGTCGCGAACTTACTCCAAAAAAGAGAGAAAGGAAAATAAAAGGATTTCGATTTGGAAATTGAATTTGACTGCAACAATTTTCTTTTAGCTGTGAAATTGAAGTTGCGAATTTGAGCTTTAGCTACGAAGTGGGAATTAAATTGTGAAGAACGAATTTGGGAATTTGAACGAATTGTAGATTTCGAATTTGAAAAAGATCGAGTTTTCTTCTTTCTTGTATCGGAAGAAAAAATTTGCGGGTTTGGGCCTTTTAAAATTTATGGGCTTGATTTCTTTTTGGGGCTGAGATAAAAAATAATTATTTTTAATTTGTTTAAGCTTTTATTTTCCTTATTTAAGTCTCTCTTTGCATAAAAAAAACTTTTTTAGGGTTGTGTTAGATTTCTCTTAAGTTTTCTTTTTGCCTTTTTAAAAAACAAACAACGAGTTATTTTCAAAAAAAAACTGTTTTAGTTTAAATTGTTTTGTTTTTCATTTGTTTTAAGTTTCTTCTTTTGATGTAAAAAAAATTTCAAAAAGAAAAAAATTGGATGTGTGTGTCTTTTTTTTCTTCCTTGATATATCTAAATAAATATAAATCATGTTAAACACTTTTTCAGGTTGCAAAAACAGAAAAAGAGACGGCGTGCTTGCTAAAAAATTACTTTGCTTGCTTAATTCTACACACTTTGGTATCATCCTCTCAAAACTTGTTTTTATTTGAATTACATTATTTGTTTCTTGCATTTCTAAAAAACAAAAACAAAAACTCATTCGTAATTGCATTGTTAAAATCACGTTTAATTTCTACTTTGCATTCATCTTATCTTATTTTTATTTTCTACGGGCAATACCTAAATCCACATAAGGTGGGGATTTCATCACCCCTTCCTTGGCCCACGAATTTCATATCATCGTACAATTTTGACTAATAACAACGGTTAGACATTTGGCTTAAGATAGTCGCGAGCTTACTTAGGGCTTAATTGTATCTTGACATTTGTCTTCTTTGAACAACTTTATTTCTGGTGTCTAAACTACGACAAAGCAATAATCAGTTATAAATATTAAGGTGATTCGTAAATATTATACTGATTGTTTTTCTGAAGATACTTAAACTTTTGGTTGCATTGCTATGGTAATTCGTTGTGCACCGATAAATCCTTCCAGTTATCTGGCTAAGAGATATTTTGTTTATTTAAGACAAATTGTGATTATACAATTTTGGGTTAGAAGCTACTAAGGACAACAAATTTGTAATTAAGTTCTGTCCATTCGTTTAGTTGCATTACTTCATGCATATTTTAAAAAAATTCAAAATCCAAAACTAATAAAATTATAAATTTTACTGAACTTGATTTTTTTTATCCAAAAAAATCTTTTTAAGTCTTCTCTTTTGAAATTTCTCAATTAAAATCAAAAATCCAAAAAAAAAATTAAGTTAGTTTAAAAAAAACTGAAATTCAAAAAAAAAAAAAAAAAATTTAAAAAAACTAAAAAAATGGGCAAAAATATATAAATAGAAAATTTTGAAAAACCAATAAAAAATCAATTTTCCCTTTTGAAAAATAAATTCCTTTTGCTAAATATTCTTTTTCTTCCTCTTTAAAAAAAAAAATCCCACTTCATTTTCTAAAAATTTTCTTCTTTCTATTAAATTCGATTCTAATTTCTTTCTCTTCTCGACTTTTAGTTGTGCACGAGTACTTGAATTCGTGACACAACAACAAATCATCGGACTTACGACCTAACAACTAATCGTTTAACTTGAACAAACGATCCTCCTGAAATGACAAACGGGAATGCTCGTCTAACTCTTATAGATAGAAATTTTCCTTATAGAGTTTCTATTCCATTTTGCATCATGCTCCCCCCAAGCGGGTAACCATTTTAAAATTCACTCAGACCATATTGTCACGCTTCCAAAATTTAGCAATTTTAAGCACGATGACTCATACATCTTCTTGACGAAATTCGAACAAGTTTACGCAACCATGAAACTCCAACAACTTTCTAATGACGAAATCAAACTTTGATTAATTTGATTTGTTCTTATGGATTACGCCAAAAAATGATTGTACAGCTTACCATTTAACTTGATTAAAACTTGGGAAGAATTTGTGTTAGTTTTCTTAAAAAAGTTCCACCCCTTAGAAAAACATCTAAAATCTGAAACAAAATTGCAAATTTTCATCAATCCAGGGAAAAACCATTCGGAAAATATTTTGAAAGATTTAAAGAGCTCTTGATAAAATGTCTACACCATAACTTTGAAAAATGGACGCTTTGTAGAATCGAAAACAGCTCGCAAACCATACTTGAATCTATATGCCAAGACAACTTTCTTGCTCAACATTATGACGGTGCTTGACAATTTCTTGAAAACCTAGCCGAAAACTCATCCCAATGGGAACGTTCAAACGAAAAATCAATTCGTTAACGATCAAGCGCATACTCAATAGGATCATCTTTGGCTTTGGAAGCTAAAATTGACGGAATGACTAATAATTTCGATAATGTTTTCTCATCAAACCAAATGAACCAAGCTTCTCAACCCATATGTTACAAAATGACCTGAATCATATAGCCGATCAGTGTCTTTAATACGGTCGAATAACTCAATGCTTTCAATAAAGTTAAAAATGACACGTTTTCTCCAACGTACAATCTTTGTTGTAGAAATCATCCGAATTTTGTGTGGAGACAAAACAATCCTAATAAAAATATGATTTGTCACAATTTTCAATCATTTTCGAATAATGCTTCGGATCCTCCGTTTCAGCCCAATCATTTCCAACCTAACTTTGTGGGTCCGTCTCAAAACCAACCGCAACAATCGAACTATAATCCCTATAAGAAAATATATTTTTTGATGCACTTATTGGCAACGTTTGATACAACAATAGCTATTTTATTCTTTATTTTTACCAAAAGTTTTTAACCCGACGCTGCTAAATTTGAGTTCCCGCACATCCCGCCTCTGAAACTTTTGTTGCGCCCCCTCATTTTTCCTGGCCCGCTTCTTTTCACGTCAGTGAAAATTTTCTCCCTCATTTTCATAAGCCTAATTTCTCCTAAATCCTGTTCTTTTGCAATCTCTCTGGCATCGTCTTCTTCCCCTCATTCCTCTCCTTGTGTCCTTTTCGCCTCCTTACCAGTCTTGGCCCAGAGCACAATTGGCTAGGGCAACCAACGAGAAGAACAAAAAAATCAGAAAATTTAACGAGCTTATTCTCAAACTCTGGTAAATATAATGTTGCTATTGAATGCTTGGGAGACATGAGAATTGATGTGTTTTTGGTTGATGCATTTACAGTCTCTACCGTGATTTGGTTTTTTTTTTTTTTTTTTTTTTTTTTTTTTTTTTTTTTTTTTTTTACTGATTATGGGGATTTTGAGAAAGGTAAGCAATTAATTAGTTATTGTTTCAACTTGAGGTACATTTCAAATGGCATTGTTTCTAGTGCTTTTGTTGACATATGTTCAAAATGTGATAGACTGGTACATTCGATTCATTTATTTCAACATACAGAAATTTGGGATTCAGCTTTATGCAACTCAATGGTATCAGCTTGTGCTAGAAATGGGCTTGTGAATGAAGCATTGAAGTTGTTTGTGGAAATACTTCAATCTGAAATAATGCCTTTTAAGTTCACCTTTTCAAGCATTTTGAGTTCGAGTTCTTGTTTTAATTTAGTTAAACAGGGTAGCCAAATTCATTATTGTATTATTAAATTTGGATTTGAAGAAGAAAACAAAAATAAGTGCAATTGAATGCACCATGGCATTATTTTATCTGATACCTGCAAAATATTTGATACTGACTGAGTTTACTTCAAAGTGGACAACCTACGTTAGCTATGTAAATCTTTGAGAAAATGTTACTAAATGGGATTCAACCTGACAAGATCACTTTTTATGGTCTTTGTCTGCTTGTAGCTGTGGAGGTATGATCGATGAAGGATTATGTATATTTTCATCCGTGAAGGAGAGGAATAAAATTGAGTAAGGCTTCAAGCACTATGCATGTATTGTGGACATAGTGTATGAAGCTGGGTATCTAAAAGAAGCAATCTATACATTCATATAAAACATTCCTCACTCAGTAATGAAATATAATGAAGATGATCAATCTCTTATTTAGATGATTATAGAAAACACATCTCATGCGTGATTGTGAATTGGAAAGGTGTGTAGAACAGATCAACAGGACAAACAGAGGTGATACCAGCCCGGAAGAGCTGAAAGAAAGACTGGTCATATATCCTCATTGTGTATTGTCTTTATCCCTGCAGACTTTTTTACATTGATATTTAACTATGTTTCTAAATGAATGTGCAGGCGAAATCAATGCAGGACCTGGCAATCCAGAATATTTTATCCGATCCGATGATGCGACTAGCGAACTGTTTTAACTCTTTGCTTCTTTGTTTTATTTAGGTTTTTTTTTTGGTATAACATCCATCCATCCGTGTGTCAATATACTGCAATATTATTTTAAATATTTGCGGGCTTCCAAGAAAATCTAGCGAGTGCCCAGAATCATTTAGAAAACCCGCATCATTGTTGTAATTTTTGCATCTATCGTCCCGTATATAACTATATACTTTCTTTGTATTAACAAAATCTACATCGCAGTTCATTCACTTATAGAATGTACTAACAAAGTTGTAGAACTTAGCTAGCAGTTATTGATTTCTACATATTACTATGACTATTCAAATTTTTCCTTCAAATTTCAAATCTCAAAAGAAGACAATGGCAAAGAAGTAGGATAAACTCGAGTCAAGTCAGGTATGATATTAGTCAAAATTGCTATAGGCACTCAACGATTCTTTGATGCCACATACTTTTCAACTTGAAATGTTATGTGTCTTAAAAACTCTAAGATGTCGCCTTCTGTTATTGCAGTCCTTCTAGGTGGAATCCTAAGCTTAGGATACAATAGAGGTATATGTCTATCCTTCTATTCTTAATATACCATGTAAATATATTGAAGCACACTAAATATTGATATTGGTTGATATCTTGGGATACCAATATAGTTCGACTGTCCATGTTAATATGTATGCTACTGCATTCATTCGATTTTTGGGGTAAGAGAAGAAGATAATAATAATAATAAGATAATAATAATGATAATAATAAAGATAATAATAAGATAATAATAAAGATGATAATAATAATGATGATGATGATGATGATGATAATAAAGACAACAACAACAATAACAACAACAACTACTACTTTCAATTTAAAACTTATTATATCAAAAGTTATTCCAATAAAAATATTTAAGATCAAATAGTAAAATTTCCATGGTTTTATGAATATGGTCAGTCGTTGATGGTTAAACCACCGAGGAGAGTCAATTAGTTCAGTCAGTTGCTAAGTTCACTCTATTCCTAACGATAAAGAGAGAGGGCAAGTGCTTAAAGCAGGTTCATCGCTTGTCAAGGGGGACAAACACGTTATTCCTACTGACATATACTTTGACCTGTTACCATGATACGAAATATACTTTTAACACAATCAAAGAGCAACTTTGACCTCAATTATAATATATAATTTTCTTCACTGTTACTGGCATGAGCTAACTAATTACATAATTGAAAAATGCTATATTTTTCCATATCCTGGTATTAATTAAGACTTTGTGCATGTAATTGTTACCATTCTATATTGGACTGTCTGCAAATGCTAAAAACACTACTTGCATGTAAATCTCATTGGCATTCCTGATTTTCCTATTCCATTTGTTGATGTTCATGGCATCAAAGGTTCTGACTAACAAAGAGTGGTAAAAGAAATTGGTTTGGCATGTTACTCATGTGGTTTTTTTCAGGTTATTCCGTGCACATACTTCTCTAATCATTTTCACATACATATACTAATATAAGCTATATGTACTTCAAAGCATGCTCTAAGTGTACTGTCATTCTTAGATGAACAATCATGGCATACTTGATGATTTGATCAATTCAATGCTAAGTATCCGTAAAGAGTTCTTCAGTCTACCCAAGTTCAAGAGGCTAAAGAACTACTCAGTGACACATCAAAGGACACAAGGGTATCGGCTAGCTTCAATGTATCAACTGAAAATGTAAGAAACTGGAGAGATTATCTGAGACTCCATTGCTATTCTATTGAAAACTGTAACAACCCTGTATTTTGTGATTATTTTAATTGTATATTTTAATTATTTTAAATTGAATTTTTGATTTAAAAACTTTATTTGTTTATTAAAATGGATAAATTTTGTTATTTTAAATATAAATCTTGATTTTTATGTGAATTATAATTCCGAATCTGAATAAATAGAATATTTTCCATAAATGTGAATTTTGGTCAATATGGTCAAACTTTGACTTTTAAATTTACAATTTAAATATTTGAATTTTTGAATTTGATCTTTTATTATGAAAGTAAATTAAATTTCAAGTTTACTGTTTTTCATTTCGTTGAAATCCGATTAATATTGTGAAAGTTATGTTTTTTATACTATTGTGTGTAAATTGTTTTATTTAACAAAAATTGTTTATTTTAATTGATATAAATAATATTTTTGTCTGATATATCATGTTATAATTGTGTATATATGTGTAACATGACATGTTATATATATGTTTACAACATTTGTTCCGCTTTTGTTTCATTTAATTTGGATATATACTTTGTAAATTAAGTAACATACAAAGTTGTAGATAGCAATTAATTTATACGTTTCAATAACCGTTTTCTTATTTATTTCTATAGTGTTTATATAAACGACATGTATTTATTGAATTATTTGTTTGGCATATATTCTATTAAATATATAGGAAACGCATAAATGAAAATACGTTACCTATTTTTAATTAAAGGCATACGTTACGTTTTGATTTATTATCTCTTTGTCTTTTCATCCATTGATTTCGTATCATAACTTCTCCTTGATAGCCGTGAGTTTTTGAAATTCACGTGAGAAAACACCTCATTCTTTCATTTCTCACGTCTATTTTCAGATCTGAGAAAAATGGTAATGACTTTCTCTTTTTTTTCTACTTTTTTCATTTTTCTTCCGATTTTTCAATTTGCTACGAGCGATTAAATAATTGAAAAATCAGTAGAAAAGTGAAAGAAAAAGTAGAAAAAAAAGAGAGAAAGCCAACTACCTTTTTTCTCAGGTCTGAAATAGGCATAAGAAATGAAAGAACGAGGTGCTTTCTCACGTGAATTTCAAAATAAAACTCACGGCTATCAAGGAGAAATTATGGTATGAAATCAGTGGATGGAAAGATAAAGAGGTAAAATCAAAACGTAAGGTATGCCTTTAAATAAAAATAGGCAATGTTTCTTCATTTATGCGGTTCCTATGTATTTAATAGAATATATGTCAAAGAAATAATTCAATAAATACATACCGTTTATATAAACACTATTGAATTAAATAAGAAAATGGTTATAGAAACGTATAAATTAATTGCCATCTAAACTTTGTATGTTATTTAATTTACAAAGTATATATCCTAATTAAATGAAACAAATGTTGTAAATATATCCATAACAAGTCATGTTACACAATTATAACATTATATATCAAAACAAAATATTATTTATATCAATTAAAATAAATAACATTTGTTAAATAAAACAATTTATACATAATTGTATAAAAAACATAACTTTCACAATATTAATCGGATTTCGACGAAACGAAAAACAATATACTTGAAATTTAATTTACTTTCATAATAAAATTCAAAAATTTAAATTTTAAATTTAAAAGTCAAAGTTCGACCATATTGACCAAAATTCACATTTATGGAAAATATTATATTTATTCTGGTTTGGAATTATAATTCACACAAAAATCAAAATTTATATTTAAAATAACAAAATTTATCCATTTTAATAAATAAAATAAAGTTTTTAAATCAAAAATTCAATTTAAAATAATCAAAAAATACAGGGTTGTTACAAAATACATAACATATATAAGCAATGATTCCATACAAAAGAATATAGATAAAAACAATGAAAATATAGAAAATAAAATGACCTAACCTTGGTAATCAAAGCAACGTGATCAATACATGGCTTGGTTATGGTTTGTTATCAACTTTGGTGATGTATGCTTCCATGGTGGTCAAGGCTAGGCTTTGGTGGCGAGGCGGAGGTGGTGTGGTCGGCAATAGGTGGAGACCAAGCCATGCTTGAAGATGAACAAAAGAAAAAATAAAAGAAAATAGAAAAAGAAGAAGAGGAAGCCATGGAATAATTAAAGCTTGCCGTATTTTTTCCATCACGCATAATTAAGGAGGAGTAAATGATAGGAAACAAAAAGGCATAATTAAGGAGAAAGGAACGTATATATTTATTTTTAATTGCAAATGAAAATGAGGAGTTTGAAATGAGAAATAAATCTTCTTGTATATGATTTGTGGAATGATTTCTCACAGCTAGAAAAAATATATACATGGCTATGGTAGGTAATTAAATAGATAGGTAATTAAAGGAAAGAAATAAAGCAAATGTAACCTATGCCTAATTAAACAAAGTAACGTATGTCTAATTAATTTGTTTTCAAGTCATTAAATAAAAGAATATACACAAATAAACTCCAATAGATACAATAAAAGCCCAGAAAAATACAAATAGAAAGATAAAATAGAGATGGATATGTGAAAAATATAAAATATATGTATATAATAAAAGTACAGAAATTTATTGTGTGTAAAACACTGTAATTTATCCAGTTTAAAAAGTATAAGTTTTAGATTCCCAATAAATCCATATTCTTAACTCCACCTACTTATTCAATCCATTTCATTATATGGTATAATTATCATGGTTTATACCATAATGCATTAATATTCCTATTTTAGCTTAATTTCAAATAATGTAATATTTAATTCCATTTACTATAATAGATCCAATTATTAGATATTGAATTTCAATACATAAATATGATTCAATTTCAAACCTTTTTATTAAGTCCATTACTATTCTGCAAACCTAGTTAACCATTCATTCCTTAATATACTCCAATTTAACAACTTCTAAACATTGTATTACATTTCACATTAATGTAACTTTTTTTTATATTCATTAAAAATTGACTTCTCATTTCAATTTTATAGACTAAATAAACATGTAACACATAATAATTGTCACTGTTTACTTTTAACTACATTTATAAATTTATTGCCCACAGACCAAAGTTACAATTACTTACAGGACCATGGTCCTACCCAATTTCCATTCATTATATTATACCTCATTCATAAATTCAACATTTAAATTATTTCAATTTATTGTAATCTCCTTCAATCTATCAATAATTTAGCTTAAATTACATTCTTTACCATTCAAATTAGTTATTACATCCATATTAAATAACCAATTTCTTTTTCTTTTAATATTTTAATTACAAAAATCTTATTAAATCAACTATTTTTAATTACCAAAATTTACGGATTGTTACACCAAGCCATGCTTGAAGAAGAACAAAAGAAATATAAAAGAAAATAGAAAAAGAAGAAGAGGAAGCCATGGAATAATTAGAGCTTGCTGTATTTTTTTCTTCACGCAAATGATAATGTGGAGTTTTGAGAATTGTTTGTGCGTGAGTTATCAAAAGAAATACACGGCTAAAGATGGAAGAAAAAAATAAACGGCCGAGGAGGAGTAAATGATGGGAAACAAAAAGGCATAATTAAGGAGAAATGAACGTATATATTTATTCTTAATTGCAAATGAAAATGAAGAGTTTGAAATGGGAAATAAATCTTCTTGTACGTGATTTGTGGAATGATTTCTCACAGCCAGAAAAAAATATACACGACTATGGTAGGTAATTAAATAGATAGGTAATTAAAAGGCAAGAAATAAAGCAAATGTAACCTATGCCTAATTAAACAAAGTAACGTATGTCTAATTAATTTGTTTCCAAGCCATTAAATAAAAGAATATACACAAATAAACTCCAATAGATACAATAAAGCCTAGACAAATAAAAATAGAAAGATAAATAGAGATGGATATAGGAAAAATATAAAATATATGTATAAAATAAAAGTACAAAAATTTATTGCGTGTAAAACACTGTAATTTATCCATTTTAAAAGTATAAGTTTAAAATTCCCAATAAATCCATATTCTTAACTCCATCTAGTTATTCAATCCATTTCATTATACGGTATAATTATCATGGCTTATATCATAGTGCATGAATATTCCTATTTTACCTTAATTTCAAATAATGTAATATTTAATTCCATTTACTACAATAGATCCAATTACTAGAGATTGAATTTCAATACATAAATTTGATTCAATTCCAAATCTTTTTATTAAGTCCATTACTACTCTGCAAACCTAGTTAACCATTCATTCCTTAGTATACTCCAATTCAACAACTTCTAAACATTGTATTACATTTCACATTAATGTAACTTTTGTTTATATTTATTAAAAACTGACTTCTTATTTCAATTTAATAGATTAAATAAACATATAACACATAATAATTGTCACTGTTTACTTTTAACTACATTTATAAATTTATTGTCCACAGACCAAAGTTACAATCACTTACAGGACCATGGTCTTACTCAATTTCCATTCATTGTATTATACCTCATTCATAAGTTCAACATTTACATAATTTCAATTTATTGTAACCTCCTTTAATCTATCAATAATTTAGCTTAAATTACATTCTTTATCATTCAAATTAGTTATTACATCCACATTAAATAACCAATTTCTATTTCTTTTAATATTTTAATTACAAAAATCTTATTAAATCAACTATTTTTAATTACCAAAATTTACAGATTGTTACACTCTCCCCCACTCAAAACTTTTCGTCACCGAAAAGGAAAAAGAAGGGCAAAGAAAGAATTAAGTAAACAATACATCTTATTCAAAAACACTAACTTTATAAACAAATAAATTACAAAATTAATTAATTTGAATAAAATGTACCAATTTATTTAAAAATTCCTTTAACACCATTTATACTGTATATTATTCAATTAACCTTTTTATTCTATTTACCTCTATTAATCTTTTATAACTAAAATTTAAGTGTATAACATTTATTATAACCACTTGAATTTTATTTATAAAATCTTTTTATATTGTATATTATCCAATTACATATTCAACTTTTGAATAATTTAGGTAAGTTATATTGGAATGCAACAGAATATTATACAAATAAAACTTTTTAATTCAATTATCTCAAGCTTAAATATTTATTCAAAATTTTGATTTTCTTTTACAATTTAAATCGTCCTTTAAGATAAAAATTAAGAATCAAATTTCCGATTAACTTCAACTATTTTAGAGGTACATAAATATATATACTAAATATATATCAAATCAACTTTGAATTCATATACCAATATATGTATTGTAAATAAAGTCATATTTTTTGAATTTCAAATCAATTTAATTCTCCAAAGCAAAACTGTAGTTTTACTACATGATAGTCTCTTCACTTCGAAACTAGAAAATGAATGTCGATGATACTGCGGTTATCACCGAAATTATTTTCGAGCGAAAAAGAGAAGAGCACCGCTTTAAAAATTTAAAATTCTTTGAAGACGATTTCTATTCGAAAAATACTTCAAATAATATATCTTTTAAAACTTTAAAACCAAAGTTCGAAATCAACGAAAATTAAATCTTAAATTCTTGATTTAAATTCATTTTGATTTCCAAATTAATTTATAACCATGTTTTATAATTCAATTATTTAAATATGAAACAAAAGCTAATGGTTCCAAGCTATATACAAAGTTAAATATTGTTTCTAAACATCCAATTCAGTTAACTATCAAAATTCAAAAAGCTATACTTATATATACTATAATTATACAAAATTTATTCATTTACTAAATTTGAAAGCAATACTGTGCCAGTTTGCTCTTTTCAAGTGTTTTGGAGAACCTATCAATAGCGTTGATCAGACGAATCGATCGAAAACCCAAATCAACAGCAACAACTCAAACAACACAATGTATAAAACATTTTAAATATACGTTTACAAATACACTATACATGAATAGATTTTCAAAGCAAGGATAAAGATTCAAATTCGATTAACTCAAATAAAAGAAAATTTTGATTTGAAAATAAGTTGGAACAAAAGATAAGATAATTAACTATTTGAATATGGAAATGGGTAGGCTTATATAAATTGCGGGCAACCTTAACAGGGTCAACTGTGACTTCAAGAATCAGATCGGTATGGAATTCTAAGGCAAGTCTACATTCGATCTCAAGAGATAGAACTTGGGATATCAAGAGACACTGACATCTAAACCGAGGGTATATAAAATCTACGGTGAATAAATGCCTATTGTCAAGGAGTTCCACCCCTTTACAAGCCATTTGAAGTGGAGTTATGGGATACTCCAGAATCAAAAGAACACGAATAGTGAGGGACAAGAATGAATTTCAGAACCGAAGGACATTCCGAAATTCAAAGAAAATCGAGTCAAAAAGAAAAGATTCAAGCTCGAACGAAAGTGATTCTGTAAATAAATTTATCATATATGCTAAGTTTTGCCTAGCGCCAAAGCTCTGTTACCAAATGTAACATCTCGATATTTTCAACCATTCGCATCCGCTACATGTCAGACTTGAATTGCTCAAAATACTGAATTGTAAAATAAATTTGGCAAAACACAACATAAA
This sequence comes from Allium cepa, assembly GCA_030765085.1. Lineage (NCBI taxonomy): Eukaryota > Viridiplantae > Streptophyta > Magnoliopsida > Asparagales > Amaryllidaceae > Allium > Allium cepa. Next base: position 457,587,111 of record CM060942.1, read on the forward strand.
CAGTAAATAAATAGTCATAGATCACAGACACAGAGTAATAAAATGCAGCGGAAGTAAAGAAATAGTAGTTCATGAAACTACTATATAAATATACATCACAGTTAAGCAAGATAAAACAGAAGTCTCAATATGATATCAAGTACAAATAGAATCCATCACTGGACTCAACTGAATAATCGGAATCAACTGGATAACTGAAAGCGAAATAGATAGCTAGGTTTCTAAGTGAAGCTCCAACTCCACAGGTGAGTCTCTAATGCTGTATCGCTCAATCTGACCCGCGCGTAAAGCAAAACACAAAAACACTCGAGTCAGGACATACGTACTTATACAATGTAAACCAACTCAAGTGAACTGTAATATAAGGTACAAGTAACTTAAAGGATGCTTAGGACCGCCCATCCTCTATGGATCCGTTAAACTATTTACTATGTAGTAATATTTCGCTATTATAATAATGTCTACAGTAAAATAAACTTACTTTTAAATAGCGTTAAGGGATTACCCATATAGCCGTTAACACGTAATAGTGTCAGTAGTCTATATAGTACCTAATACCTCCTGATCGTGAGGCTACCAAAGGATACTCCATAGGTACGACACAAATCAAACTCGTACAAGGCGCGCTAGGGTAGGTGGCACGGAAAAACTAGGCAGTGCCAAGGTAGATATACCAATTACTATCCGGACTGGTGGTAACACGTAGCAGCTACTACCGCCCACCTCGAGCCATACCTCCAAAATCAAAGAATCAAAAGTGACCACCAAATCAATCTCAAAGTCAGAATATAATATCGAAGGAGTGTGTCCAATCAAAAAAGCGACCTCATTGGTCTGGAATCGCTCCTGTTTTAGCCACCTTATGCCAACTCACGGTAGTCGGCTCCACGTATATACCTCAAAGGAACGCCGCCACTATCCTACTTCATTTTGGAATCTCCACCGCGTACACGATTATTAAAGTGGTTTTCGAAATTGGCAGAGAGTATGTCAACTTCCGATCCCAGTCTCTTCGACAACCAACCGTTATTATAACCCATGGATCTTTATTTCAAAATTATTTATACTTTAAAACCAAAGTATCATATCCATTTAAAAACCAAAGTAATAATATATCATTTAAATTCCAAAACCAAATCAATATATCCTTTAAATAAAACCCAAATTTACAAATCATTGAATATTCCTTCAATTTATCAAACTTGAAATATTCCTTTAAATCATCTTAACCAAACCACTATATAAAGTCATATTCTTAAATTTTCAATTTTAATAAGTTCAAATTAATATATTTGAAGACAATTCTTAAAATAATACAATTTCCAATAAATTCATTTCCAAAATCATATTACTTTCAAGTTATAACAACTTTGAAACCAAACACCTTGAAACCATAATACTTTGAAATCCTAACAATTTAGAAATGTTATCATTTGGAATCCATTGTGCTTACAATCACAATACATTGGAAATGTAACCTTAAGGAATCATAGCATTTTTGGAATGTAATACTTTCCACTTTAACATTTTATATGACCAAAGTATTTATATACATACAAATTTTAACATGGTCATTTTATCATAGCCTTATAGTTAAATAAACTTTGTTACTGTAATATACAATTTAAAGCTGAAATTCTTATGTTAAGTTAAAAGTACCTTATTAACTTACCTTATTATTACAATAAAGAAACTTTATTATTTAATCATTTAAAATATGCCATTTACTTTAATTACAAGTTACATATCAAATGTACGTTTTAACTTACATTTATTACAATAAAGAGCATTTATCACTTTAATCAATATTACACTAATTAAAACTTACATTATCAAATGTAGGTTTTAATTTACATTTCTATTACAGTAAAGAGCATTTATTAATTTAATCAATACCACACTAATTAAAACTTTACAAGTTTCTTTCATTAATTAGGACTTTACAGGTTTCTTTCATTAATTAAAACTTTACATGTTTCTTGCATTAATTAAAAACTTTACATGTTCTTTCATTAATTAGGACTTTATATGTTTCTTGCATTAATTAAAAACTTACACGTTTCTTTCATTAATTAAAACTTTACATGTTTCTTGCATTGATAAAAAACTTTACATGTTCTCTCATTAATTAGGACTTTACACTTTTTTTCATTAATTAAAACTTTACATGTTTCTTGCATTAATTAAAAACTTTACACGTTCTTTCCTTAGTTAGGACTTTACATGTTTCTTGCATTAATTAAAAACTGTATTTCATTTTCTCAATTCAAAATACATCATTTATTATACAACCATACTCATTTCAAAACTAAAGATTGATTGCAATTATCAGGTTAGATTTTAAAATTCCGTATCAATCAACTTTAATTATTAAATTATTTATCACAAATAAAAACCTTTAAATTGCTATTTAAAACCAAATAAAGATTTTTAAATTACACTTTAAACCAATTATCAGCTTATAACATTTTAATTTATAAAAACCGATATCTCTTTATATTTCAAATCTTTAAATCAAATTTTAAGTTTAAATTCCATATATTCCAAAATTTCAAAATACTTAATAAATTTTTAGGAAAATATTACTTTAAAAATATTAACCATGTGCCTGTATAATATTTTCTAACCTAGGTCAAGTGATACAGATATGTATCATTTCAATCCGTAATTTAAAAGAAAAATCCGGGTTCTATCATTTCAAACCTGCAATCCCAAGAAAAATAAATACAACAAAAATCAATAAAAAATCTCTCGAGCCTATCATTTCAGCCCATAGTGATATTCCTTATCCTAAAGTCCATTCGGATATGTATCATTTCAACCCATAGTGATAGGAAACTTACAGTGTGATAAACAGGAAATAAATATAGCAATATAGCATATAATATCATAACAGATGATGTAACAAATATATAAACAACATTTAACATCATATAATCAATCACAGGCATGTATGAACACAGCATAATAATTTCTACAGTTCACTTATCATCATTTCGCAATTATAAAAGTACGTTGTCTAGAGTGAAAAATCTCACCTTTTTGAAAGCTAGAATCAAAGTCAAACACACATCCAAACTCCGCAAAGCACGAAAAGGCACGACAAAGCACGACTATACTTTTGAGTGGATGAAGAGTCAGATCCGAACTTGTAAACAACACAATACAGAACATATATAAGCAATGATTCAATACAAAAGAATACAAATAAAAACAATGAAAAGATAGAAAATAAAATGGCCTAACCTTGATAAATCAAAGCAACGTGATCAATTCATGGCTTGGTGATGTCCATTTGTTAATTCTATTTCCATTTGTTTCAATATAAACTTTGGTATCGTATCTATATTTATATATGGCTTTGTTTTGTTGTTGAATACAAGATTAACATCTTGGCTCTCTCTCTCCACTCAAATCAAAAGTCGTATCGTGTTTTCTGGGATTCGTTTGTGTGTTTTGATTTGCTACCTCCAGCATAAAAGGTGAGTTTTCACTCATGACATTTATACTTATATAATTAGTGAAGTGACGACAAATGAATGTGTAGAATTGTTATATCATGTTGTGCCTGCCTGTGATGTTAATTATATGATGTTAAACCCTGTTATAAACTTGTCCCATCATCTGTTATGTTTTAGTCTGTTATACTGGGTATTTATTTCTGTTTCTCACACTGCAAGTTCCCTGTAGAATAGAATCACTATGGGTTGAAATGATATATAACCGAACGGACTTTAGAATAGGAAAAATCATTACGGGCTGAAATGATAGGCTTGAGTGATTTTTATTTACGTGTATTTGTCTTGGGATTGCGGGTTTGAATTAATCAAAACCCGAAAATTTTACTGATTACGGATTTAAATGATAATTCCCGTATCACTTGATTTAGGTGTGAAATATTATCCGGACCCGTGGTTGATTTCAAAATATGATTTCTTATAAAAATTCATGTATTGTTAAATGAAAAAATAAATGAAATTTGACATATATTAGATTTAAAATGGTTAAGCAGTGATTTTCTAAAAGGTTAAATGGTATAAGTTAATAGATGGTTTGAGTTGTAGTGTGAAAGTTTCATTTAACTTAATAATGGGAATTTAAGTAAAAATGGAATTGTAAGCTTAACTTGGTAATTAATATAATTGATGTATGAATTGGATAAATATAAAGTAAAAGAAAATATCAAGTTATTTGTAAATTAAAGTTAACCAACTTACAAGTATTTTGAATTTATGAAATTAGTTTAAATGTAAAATAAATGGATAGTTAAATGGAAATTTGGAATTTGACTTGACTTGTATTAGCAACAAAATTGGTCGTTAACACCCTTAGAAAGATTGTGTAGAGAGATTAATGAAGAAAGTAAACTAAAATAGAGAACAATATGTAAATTTCAGTGCAGAGAACAGGTTATAGTGGTTCGGCGTAACTGCCTACGTCTACTTTGAAGTTGATTTCTATTGATTTCCTTGATAATTGATTGCAGATACAATCTGTTTCTAATTACTTGGATACAATTGAAAAACAAAAGATTAAGTCTTGAATGAGTGTTGAATGCGGCAGAGTTTCCCCAGTGTTTTCAAAAAAAACTGATCCCCTTTCGCTATGCCCCTGCCTCTCTATTTATAGATGAAGATGGGTTGGACTTCCCTGGTGGGCCTGGTGGCTGAATATCTCAGCCCAAATGGGGTAACCTCTGTGTGCCGACCCATAGATGCCGAACGTCGAATGCCGAACAAGGAATGAATGCCGAACAATCTCCTCATGCCGAGCGCAGCGAGGCTGAACACTCTGAATGACGTGGGGAGCATTTGCACCGAACGATACTGGAAGCCGAACCAGTGACTTGGCCGAACGATGTCTTGGCTGAACGATGTTTGTACGCCGAGCAGAACTTAGGCCGGACGATACTTTGACCGAACGTTACCCAGGCCGAACTATGTCTTGGCCGAACGATTCTTAGGCCAACCAATAGTTAGGCCGAACAATGGTTTGGTCGAATAATGTTTGGGCCGAACGGTAGTTGATGCCGGACAATTCTGCTATGCCGGACGTTCTCACATGCCGAACGTTATTCCATACCGAACGTCTCTCAATGCTGAATGCTCTGCCATGCCGAACGTTTGATAGACACCGATCGAACCTGGATGCCGAGTGCTTCTTGGATGCCGGTCGTCGAACGATCTAGTTGAGCCGAGCGGTGGGGATGCCGAGTACTAAGTTGCCTGGTCAAATCCCCAGGAAACACTTGCCCCCCAAAGTGCATTATGTGGCCGAACGTGGTGCGCTTTGAATCATGCGCCCTCTGTGCTTTTCCCCTGGCCGTGGTCCAGTTTCCTCAATGGTGACTTCCCTCGTTCGCCAGATGAAGAGATGCACGCCGAACAGTATAGCCGAAGCCAACGCTTCATGTTACACCGAACGACTTTGTATGCCGAAGCCGAACGGTGCGGTCTTGACCGGTTCCACCGGTCACAGTCTCTTCAACTTCTTCTTCTTCCCTATAAAGGCCAGCGTCTTCCTCCTTCTTCTCTTTTCACTTTTTACCTCCGCTATCTCGTAATTGCAAATTTCACCTGTTAACAGCCTCCAAAGATTTAACATTCCTTCCCAATCCATTCGGCACTAACTAAAGCCGTGCCCTTAACTCCAGATTCCTCCAAGTCTCGATCCACTAACTAGGTAACGATCCCTCCATCTAAATCCTTTCCCCGAATAAATAGGTTTTAACGCGAGGCTCGAGTTTGTAAATTAGAACTGTAGCTGATAGGTGTTGCGCGAACGAATGAATCGAAGTTTGACTAGGATATCTCTTAGGGCTAGATGGTATGGTGGGGAAGAGAAGCGGCCAGAGTCGAGTACACGAGGGAGATGTTGGGTGGTGTATTATGGTTCGGCACGGTTCCCTCGCGCCGAACGAGATTGGAGGGTAGAATAGAGGAAGAGCAGGAATTGGCTAGGATGCCGAACAACATGGTTCGGTCTGGCTCACGGAGCGATTCGTCATCGTCGCTGGTATGGTTATGTGCGGAGTGCCGAGCGTTGGGGTTCGGCGTAACTCTGGTTCGGCATGATTCACCACATGCCGAGAAGTTGAATGGTAAGACAGGAAGGGAGCAAGACTTAGGTGGAATGTCGAGTGTTATTTTGGCCGAACAGAATTTTGGCCGAACGATACTTTGCCGAACGCCACCTAGGTCGAACAGTAGTTAGGCCGAACGAAAGTTTGGCCGAACAATATTCAGGCCGAGCGGTAGCTAGGACCGACGAAGGTTTGGCCGAACAATATTCAGGCCGGACAACTTTTAGGCCGTGCCATTATGAATGCCGAACCATCCCTTAGCTTAGCCCGAACACTTGTTTACCTTGCCTAATCATATAACAAAACAAGGACATAGACTCCAGCATACTAGCATATCGAACTGATCCGGACTGATAACTTCCTAGTTTCGATAGACACGAACCTGAATTTAAATCGACATAATCGGATAACTTCTTCTAACATTTTCTGAATCCGAAACTGTAAACATCATAAGGCAGGCTTTTGGAGACGGTCAGCGATGACGGTCTTCGAAGACGACGATTCGAAGCTCAATTATATATTATTAACTCAGTGACTTTCAATTTTTCAGCGCTTACACATGAATGATCGCACTAGTTCACACACCACACGGGGTGAAATCTCGTGTTGTTAATTCTGACGTCGATTGTTTTTCAAGTATAGTTCAAACAGGTGCCCTGCAGGATTCAATTTCCATCAAAGTGTCTAAGAAATCTAGCTCTGCCATAATTTCAGATAGACCTGGGTCGTCTTCTAAACGGGGGGTCGTGGATACTTCTAACCGATCGACTTCCCCCGTTCATAACTTAGCTCCCGATGCCCTAGAGGCATCCATTTTCTTGGACAACCCTGTCGATTCACAAGCTTCGAAGGTCAATGAAGTTGCGCTTCGGCGAATATGCTCTATCCATGGAATCCCTTTCGACGATGTGTTGGTTCCATCGGGGCACGATCATCCACACCTGCCCCCATTTGGATATACCGCCTGTAATAAGTTTATGTGCTGGGTCGGCAATGTGCCACCGTTTAACTTATTTCTTCGGGATGTGCCGTAGTACATCGACATCGCCCCGTCGCAACTGCACCCGAACGACCACGCTTTCATCTATGGCACCTATATCCTCTTCATGACCGTCCTCTCTAGGCCTCCAACTCCGGGTGACATCAGATACATTTATATGATCAATAAGCGAAGAGATAGCCCCTCTTTTGTGTTCCTCGAACCGCACCACAAATGCCAGATTTTAACCAGGGCGTGGAGCAAGTTTTCCCTGTACAAATAGGAATGGTTCTATGTGCATTGCCCTCCTGGTTTCGCGAGGAGATGGGTTGAAGGAAGTAAGTCTTCTTCTTGAAATGATACTCATGTTTGGTCGAAGTTATGCCTTTTCTAACTCTTTGTAACGACCCGAAAATTTTCGAAGCCGAAAATTTCAGATAGTTATGAAAAAGAAGAAAGAGATAGAAGAAGAAGAACCGAAACAATAACATCTCACATTCGCAGCGGATAAAATATGATAATAAATAATAACAGTCTACAAGAGAATATTATAACTGTCAGTTACATTCTAATACATCAGAGTTTCACATTATATACAGTCACTGAATATTTACAATTATTATATCTCAGACAATAATAATATAAATAAAGCGGAAATTCTCTATACGTTCCTGCCACCCAGCTTGTCTCCTGAGCTCCAGAACGTCATAACCTGGAAATCTGTAATACTCGGTCTGACCCGAGCATTACACCAAAGTAACACCCGGGTCAGGCTGGAAACCAGCGTGAGTAAACCCAACTAATATGGAATATCTAGCAATTAACTTATAAAAACCCGGGGGTACCAATTTAACAAATTCACAATTTGCCATAGACAACACTTATTCTATACTTCAATTTCTAAGTACCAAACAAAATAGTCCAATTCACTTAAATCATTAATTCCAGCCTATTGATTCCACATATCAATTTTAAAAAAAAAATCGAAGTGGTTTCGGGTATTCCCTAATACCCGACCCCGGTCTCTTCGAGTCTCAAGTCATCCTAATCCAAGTTATCCATATGGAATACACACATTTCATATCAGATATATCAATTTATTCAAGCATCCAATACCATTCAATCATTCATAAACAATATTTAATCACATACAAATTTAATCCAATTGATTCTAATTAAATTTCAAAACTCAATCACTTAGATTCTTTCATTTACATTAATTAATTCCAAATCAATTAATTAGTCAACCCTTCATTTTTTTAATTAAACTCAAGTAATTATCTTTAATTAATTTCACGTTATTAATTATCCTTAATCCCAATCAATAAGTAATCCTAATTACTTCATAAATTAATTAACAATATTAATAACATTAATCCTTAATTACACATTAAATAACTTCCCATAAGTCTCTTACATTGATTTATTTTCTTAACTAATCTATCTTTATTCACTTCATTAATTAAATAATTTAATGATTTCTTATTTACATTTCAATTTATTCTAATCTGATTTCATTACTCTCTTTATAATGGAAGTTTAAAGGAATTTTAAAACCAAATTTAATTTTTAAATTCAAGAGAATGTACAATTACACTTTAGCATTCAAGTTGTTAAACACTTAATATTTAAAAACACTTTATTTGTTTGATTTAGAACTAGTTTTAAATCTCTACTTACAATTTAACTCTAGTTTTTAAATATTACATATATTTCCTTCCATTTCATTCTTTTTTTATTCTATAATTATTTCACTTTCAAAATTTCACTCTTATATTTCTTTTCAAAAATCCAATTTTTATATATTTCGATAACTCAGGATACCGAAAATATTCGAGCACACCACATCATACAAACTTCCAATTACTAATACTATCCATCACAGAATATAAATCACCAAATACATATTATACTACCATATATAATATAGCACATCAAATCAAACCAATCATTCAACCAATCATTTAAATTTAACCATTTAAATTTAAATAAAAAATCCAAAAGCGTGAGATTTACTCACCTTTGCTTTTGCAATCCAAATCCATTCTCGACCATCTCTACTCAATTTGGACCTTGTATAAATATTTACATGATTTTATTAATATTCGAACAAACCGAATAGTTCATCACATTCTACAAATTTCTTAACTGAATTATTTAGTTTCAACTTTTTTTTTTCAATCAGTCGTTGAAAATAAGTATTTATATATATATAACTTATTTGTAATTATATACTCTCTTTTTCTTCTTTACTGTAATATAATTTTTTTACATACTTGTATTTATTCATTTTACTTAAATCAAATTAATTTAAATGCAAATACTTGCTGCTTACCTCAACAGTGACCTTACGAGCTTCCCTTGCTCCTCAACCGAAGCTTGTCCTCACCACTGCGACGAACCCACACCACACTCCTCATCACCATCGAGAGTCGTTACCTCGGCGCCACCACGCTCGAGCCATCGCGACTGCGTCCGCCCCTCTCCATCACTCGCGCCTCGATTCTTCCCTTGCGAACTCCACCGATCCCCAAAGGTCGCCGATCAAGGTTGAGGACCTCCAAATTCCAACGGAAAACTCGATCCCCTACCACGTGAACATGTCGCGGCCTCACGCTAGCTCGAGCATGCTTCGGTTCTTCGATTGGGTCAGCGGCTTGGACAATAGGAATCACGATTTTTTTTATTGGGCATCAGACATTATTATTTTGATTGAGTTCGATTTCGTGCTTTCAGAATAGAGAAGGGAACGAGAGTGAGATATTGATGGAGTGAGGCTTCTCGAACACGCGTTGAAGTGAAAATATCTCTGACTATATGTACTTAAATTTTTATTATTTTATATAAAACTCTCAAACCGTCTTGTTAATTTCCATTTGAAATTCCAAACTCCACTTAAGGAATGCCGCTCGGCGATTTCAGGGTTTTACCCATGTCCCGAACACAATGGAATGCGTTTTGGAGGCTAACTCGATCGTATGTGCGAGTTACGGAAATAAACGATCAATTTTAAATTAAATCGATTAAAATAGTTCTACGCGTTTCGAGCTGCCATGGTCAAACGACAACTCCGATTGCTACGAAAATTGAAATCCGATAATAACTAACTATTACGGATCCAATGGAACTGCTTTCGTCGAATTCCGAGACTGTGTCTCGGAAGGCTATTTTAAATTCCAATTTAAACGATATATTATTTAAATTGAACAAATTACCTTTAAATTAAATTTCAACACTTTCACTACCTTCAGTGCTTCCAATATAAATTTCATAAGCCTTCAAATTATTTTAAACAGGCTTAGAAATACCAGATTCAGCGTTTTACCCAATTTCAAATTATATGATTAAATATTTAAACTATATAATTCAAAAATTTAATTACCAAATAAATATTAATATTTGGAATTCAAGTTGAAATTACCAAATAAAACATCACTGACAAGAATGAAATAATAGCAAAGAAATGGGGATATACCTCCCAATGCTGAATTGGGGTAACACCTGCATTATCATATGTTGCGTTCTGCCTCAACCTTTCTGTATCTCTGACTCTTGATTCAGGTTCTATTGTACCTGTTTTATTTTACACTTCCCTCACACACTCTCTTTTAATTTACATATTAATTTACAATTAACAAAATGAATTGATATAGACTGTTAAGTTGCAGAATGAAGGGTCTTCGGACTTAATGCTAGCTGAAGCCCATATTGCTACAATACAAACACAAGGAAACTTTGATTAGCTTCTCAACAGATTTAGCAGTTTGAGCATAAGAGATTTACCTTTCAAATGTTTCTGCTTCTCTCAAAGTTGTACAGGCTTATGGATTTAGGTTCGTCTTTGGTCAGAATTGATAGTTGAAAAAAGTCTCGAGCTTCCTGATGGTTAATATCTCAATTAGTCTCAAAACACAGCTCAAAATCACATTCTTTGGGTGTCAAGAAACTTATCTGATATAGATCTGGGCCTGATCTACTCGAAGAGATAATAACTAAACGTGGATCTAATATATACTGTGACAGAAAGTAGCTCAGATCTGGTTGAAGAAGTCCGAGAAACCTAAATTCAACAATTACAATAAAAATTAGATTGTTACCTCACATAAAGCTTAAAGACTTCACCTTTTGGGTTAATTCACTTATCTTGTTCAGATCTAGGATATAAGTGATGAAGAGGTATCTAGTTGCAAGATTCTAACTTTATGGTCAGAAAGTTGCCTCGACCAGATAGTAGAAGTAGATGAGTAGAGAATTAATTGCGGCTGAAGAGTAACTCGAAGAGAATGTCACCATTCCTCTCTTGCCGCCATTGAAGGGAATATTATTCGGAAATGATTTAATGAAGGAGTTGGAAGTACTAAACTGGCTTATTTGCTTGAGAGAACTCTCGAAGCTTCTGGTGCGTGGGCTTTGTTATTGTTTCAGCAGGCCTCGACTTATAACCATATAATAAAAGAAAGGCCTGTTTTGTTCTTGTATCAAGTTATGTACAGTTGTGAACTCTGCCTTATGGCATTTTTACATAGTTCCTAATAGAAAAGTTTGAACCCGATTTCAAAAAAAAAAAACCTTTAAATATTTTTAAAAATCAATTAATTATTCAAATTTAAATTGCTAGAAATTCCAGTTCGTCACATTCCTCCCCCCTTAAAAGAATTTCGTCCCCGAAATTACTAGTTAGGAAGAATGGTTCAAAACCCGCTTGTTTACCTTTCCCCAAAACCTAACAGTTTTATCAACATCCTACTGTATATATTTTATTAAAAACCCATTATCACATCAACCAACTTCCCAAAACCTTTCATAGTTTCAAACAACACAATTTTGCTCAATCATCTAAATTTCTATTTAAAACCAAATTTTAAATTATTGAAATTTTCTCAAAATTTTCTAACTCTCTAAATTTCCGAAATTTTTTGCCAGCGTCTCCTTTGCGCGGCTAGGTCGGTACAACTACAAAAGGCCTCTACGGGCTCCCAAATTCCAAAAGGAAAACATAAAGCTAAGCGGCTAGATCAAAAACCCAATCCAATTCATACAGAAATTAAAATACGTACCTTTTGTCGGGCAATACACATTTATCTTTTGGAATCAAATCAAATTTTCTCTCTTTATAATACCTGCATAACCTAATTAGCAATAATATGCAATTATAGCCCTTTCACAGCTTTACATACTTTTCCTTACATAAGTTTCCATATCCATTTCTATCCAAACTAGTTTTCCCACTTCCATACAAATCCAATTTACTTTTAAATTTGAATATTAAATTTTATCTTTCAAGTATAACCGATTCATATCAGTTTTATTTACTAATTTACTTTAAATTCCAATTTGAAATCATTTTTTTGTTAACAAAAATTTTTCCAAAAAAATTTCAAAAATTTTCTAACTCCTAAAATTTTCAGAAAATTTTGACAGAGTCCCCTTTGTAAGGAGGAGCTTTTGCAATTTGACAAGAGATATAAATATATATATATACATCGACCCGCCCGGTCGGAAAAAGCAAAAACAGTTCATATTTCCTATTTTTAGTGCGTAGGCGTTCCTTATTTAGCATTTTAAGCAAGCGGCTTAATAATTTTAGCAAATAGCGCAATCCAAATCCAGCCAAACGGCTTCCCAGTACCTGTACTTACTCAATTTAGATATGTAAGTGCCATATAAGAAAATCTATTTGCATCTCGCTTACTTTTAATAGCTAAACACAAGCATTTCACTTATATTCAATAGCTAAACACATATATATCAAAAGCAACAATTACCAAAACGCTTTCCATAAGCGATTTATATAACTTTTTAAGCTAATTCAACTGCTTTTAATCAATTCATAAGCCACTTCATTCTGTTTCAATGGTTTGCAACTCAATTTCTTATATCCAATTGATTTTTAACCCAAACGAGCTCATATTCACTTCAATTAATTCTAAAACCAATTTATTTAGCCTCTATCAATTCACAGAAATTTAATTACTTTTATTTACGTCATACGACGCTTCATTCTATACAAATTCGACACTATTCGCTTAATAGAGTATTTATTTAGTTTATAACTATTTTAAATTAATTTCAAACCATTCTGCATTTAATTCCATTTCTTTTCTAAATTATTTATGAACCATTCATTGCATTTTATTTTATTTCAGCCTTGGATCCATCTAAAACAATTTATTAGGCTTTGCTCATTCAAACTTATAAATTAACGACCATTTCCAACTTAATTTAATCCAAGCTTTCATTTAATGGGCTTTCACTCTTATTCGAAGCCAAGCTTCCATAAATTTTAAACTTAAGTTAATTTACTTTAGTTTATTCCAACATCAAACTTAAGTTTGCTTCTATTTGATTCTCATTTAAGCAACTTCCATTAAATTCAGTTAGCCCATCCATTTTAAATTTTAATTTCAAACTCACCTTCTCAATTTATCAAAATAATATCCAAGCACATACTTAACTTATTTATACTTCAAATTAATATACCACCAAATTTAAGTTCAGTCTGATAATCCAATTCCAACCACAACTTGATTTAGTTTTTTATTTAATCAGACTTCATTTATTTATTATTTAACTCAATCAACCTATTTTAAATTTTTTAATTTACTTACTTAATTCGTTATCGAATTTATTTTATTAATATAAGACCATTCTCAATTTATTTCTATTCACCTGGGTTTTGTTTGCAACTCAAACCATTTCTATTATAATCACTTCTCTTATATCCAATTTACTTGCAAATTTTCATTAAATATTATTCAAATTACCTTTGAATTTTATTTGTAATTCAAACCATCACATTTTTTTCAATCCAATTCTATTTTATTTTTACACCATCTCTTCTTATTTGATCCATAATCAAACCCAAGTCGAATTCTATTTATAATTCGAATTCATTTCCAAACTTCATTATCAACTTACAATCCATTTTAGTTAACCGAGTTAAATTTTATTAACATGCTCTATCAAATAATTATTTAGCTAATTAGCTTACTTCCATCTTTTAAATAAATATTCGATTTTATTAAAAGAATCGCTGCATTTAAATTCCCCGAGTCCAATTTTATTTTATAATTTTAGTTTGGATTCCCTTTTATTTTAAAATTTAGAAATGCCTTTAAATTCAGATGATACAATTAAAATAGCTTTTTATAAAAATATTTCTTATAACTCGATGTCTCAACCAGTCCATCCTTGTTCTCACAGAAATTCAGTCATACGTTAATCAGGCGTAGGACTGAAAATCTATAAGTGCTTGGTAAACCCGTTTTCAACACCCAGTGAAAATACTTGGAAAATAATTTTTGTTGGAAATCTAGAAAACGGTTTTTGAAAATAAAGGAAATATCTTTAGTGAGGATGCTCTAAAAATCATCACTCCCATCCATGGTCATAGTTACATTCCAGGGTTACGTTGCCGTCGCAGCAAAAGTCCATGTAATTGCAGGCTCTCCGCGGCCTCTCAATTACGCCATGGAACCCACACAACAGATCACAATTACATCCAGGGTTACGTTGTCGTCGCAGCAAAATTCCATGTAACTGCAGGCTCTCCAAGGCCTCTGATTTCGCTGTCGAAATGAAACTTCTCCACTCCTACATACGTCGCAGTCTACCGATATAAATCAAACGCAGACCGTTGGCTCTCAGCGGCACACATGACTTTCGCTATGTTATAGCATGGATCGCAGTTACATCCTGGGTTACGTCGCCGTCGCAGTAAAAGTCCATGTAACTGTTGGCTCTCAGCGGCACACACGACCTTCACTATGGTAAACTCTACTCAAGATCCTCAGGAACTAGTTTTGTCCGGACTCCTCACAGGATCAACTTTAGAAACCCCGGGGCTCAAGGCAGCACCACCCGGTGGCACTCCTGAGAAGTTCATTTCAAGGGAGCGCCTTTTTCCCCAGAGCCATCATCAAAATATTTTATACTATACACATATAGTATCTTCAAATCATACACCTAGTATGATATCATACAAATCTCCTTTATACAAAATCGATTATTCCAAAATCGATAAGTCTCAAACTAGGCTTCCAAAATTCAATATTGATTTTGGCCAAAAATCAAAAGCCTTTCCAAATCCAAAGGTTCTCAAAACCTTTTCCAAAATCCTCATAAGATCCTTTATATATATATTCAAAAATATATATAATTTTTAAAACTTTGGATCATTTCAAACTTGTATAAAATCCCTTTTATACTTCAAACACATTCAAAAATCCTTTTCCTTCCAGCAATAGATTCAACAAGGGGAGATTTTTCTCATATAACAAAGATATACAACTTTTTTTATTCAAAACCAAATATCCCAATTTAATTTATCTTTCCAATATCAATTTCATTCAAATCCGTACGATGTACACTTATCATCCGTACGCTATACTAATCTGATCGCTCACTCGATCACACAATTTCATTTCCGAACTAGTATCGTCCACCTGACTTCCTAGTGCGGACACAGATCTGGTTTCCTGATTAGGAACCGTCATCCTCGTTGCATAGCCATAATTATGATAGAGAATATCCAGAACCAATCAACAATCCATATCCAGATTCGCCGTCGAAATCGAGTGAAAAATCCCAACTCGGATCGATAAACTATCTCGAAATTCTGTGCTCGAATCTGAATCAAATCACTATGCGAATAGAATAATATACGTACATCCTACGTATTTATTCTTATTGGTTATTAGCCAAATCAATTCCATTTCTATTCACATTTATTTTGATTTCATTTACTTACTCTCAATTACTTCAATCCATTGAATTGTCACTTCAATTCTTATCTCGGTTGGGTATTTAAATCAATAACAGTTTGAACTCCGACCAGTTTATATTTAGAAAATAGCTTGAAAATTTTAAAATAGATAAGTAGTTGAAAAATAATTATCCGTTTACAAAATAGCTATAAAATAGATAACTAGTCGTAAAATAGTTGGAAAAATAGCTAAATAGTTTTTAGAAATTTTAGAAATTTGCAAAACAGTCGTAAAATAGTAATTAATTTGTAACATAGTTGAAAAATAGTAACTAGTTTAGAAAACAGTTGAAAAAAAATGATTAAATAGCTCTAAAAATAATTGTAAACAAGTATAAAATAATTTGGCTTTAAGAAAGAAAAGTTGTATGTATTTAACAGCTTAGAAAGATAAGTTTATATTAAAACAATTTATTTAAAATAGTCTAGAGTCAAACCGTTCAATTTCCAATCTCCATTCTCATCAATTCAATCTAAATCTCCACTTCCATTTAAATTGATCCAATTCCAATTTTAATAACTCCAACTTCCATTGAAATTTATTTAATCCCAATTCAAGTTGAATCGATCTTGATTCCTTTCCCTATTTAAGCCAAATTCAATTTTGAACTAACTCAATTTCAATCTTGAATTTAAACTACCTCGAATTATATAAATTCGAGTTAAATTCTCAAATGTTGGTTTATTTCTTGAAACCAAATTAACTTTTATTTAAGTTTTTAACAATTTAATTTCTGAGTCCACTTCTCAAAATTCCTCTTTTTTTTTAATTATCTTAACTTATGTATTTCAAGGTTCAAATAAAAGTTCAATACAATTTTTATTTCAACAATTTAATTTACTACTAAATTTTATCTTCCAGTTTGAAGCCGGTTCTTAAACAAGTTTAATTTACAATTTAATTATTCAAATTTATTCTATTTATACAATACCATTCTCAATTTAAAGATGTTTATTAACAATAGGGTGATATCATCCAATTTCATTTTAAAACGCCCAACCATTTTCAATTTTTAAATCTCAAACCCGTTTTGAGATCACACAAATTCCCAGTTCAAATCAACCATTTAACTTTCCAAGTTAAATTCCAATTTCATCTTGGAATTTCCAATTCTGGTTGCTTTTTCTACACTTATTTAACTTTCCCAAAGTTAATTCTAATTTACTTAATCCAATCAACCTTACTCAAGTTGAATTCCCGCTTCAAATTTCAAAATTCTTTCCCTCTTATAAGTTCAAAACTTATACCACATTGGGTTTTTACACCACACTCCAGGGAAAATCAAAACTCAACACCTTAGAGTTTATTTCAAATTATCTTTGATATAATGTATATCCATACATATATATACATATTTATTTCTTGGCCCTCCCAGCCATGTTCTAAAATTTTAAACCACCTTTGGTTTTTAACTCAAATCAAATTTTCAAACAACCCATTGTTTGCAACAAGTCCCAGTTATTTAAATAATATTTATTTATTATTTCTCATTACTTTGAAACAAATTTTCAAATTATGGGCCCAGATTTAGAGTTTCATTTTCAATTAATTAAATTTTAATTTGGTTGTATATCTATTTCTACTTAATTTAATTCCAATTCAAGACTTCTATTTGGTTGTATTATATTACTTCTAAATTTTAAATTTCAATAATTAACAACCAATCACCTTAATATTTATTAGAAGGAAATATTGCCTTATATATCAATATATATATATATATATTTATATAAAATTATTTAAAACCTTTATATAAGAAAATAACAAGTACGCTCTCATATATATATATATATATATATATATATATATATATATATATATATATTCTCAACTCATTCTAGAGTACTATAGACTCTATTAAATGAGTAATCCCCACTAGAGCCAAGGTTCTCGCTTAACCTTTCAGCTCTGATACCAACTGTAACGACCCAAAAATTTTCGAAGCCGAAAATTTCAGATAGTTATGAAAAAGAAGAAAGAGATAGAAGAAGAAGAACCGAAACAATAACATCTCACATTCGTAGCGGATAAAATATGATAATAAATAATAACAGTCTACAAGAGAATATTATAACTGTCAGTTACATTCTAATACATTAGAGTTTCACATTATATACAGTCACTGAATATTTACAATTATTATATCTTAGACAATAATAATATAAATAAAGCGGAAATTCTCTATACGTTCCTGCCACCCAGCTTGTCTCCTGAGCTCCAAAACGTCCTAACCTGGAAATCTGTAATACTCGGTCTGACCCGAGCATTACACCAAAGTAACACCCGGGTCAGGCTGGAAACCAGCGTGAGTAAACCCAACTAATATGGAATATCTAGCAATCAACTTATAAAAACCCTGGGTAACTTATACCAATTTAACAAATTCACAATTTGCCATAGACGACACTTATTCTATACTTCAATTTCTAAGTACCAAACAAAATAGTCCAATTCACTTAAACCATTTAATTCCAGCATATTGATTCCACATATCAATTTATAAAAAAAAATTGAAGTGGTTTCGGGTATTCCCTAATACCCGACCCCGGTCTCTTCGAGTCTCAAGTCATCCTAATCCAAGTTATCCAAATGGAATACACACATTTCATATCAGATATATCAATTTATTCAAGCATCCAATTCCATTCAATCATTCATAAACAATGTTTAATCACATACAAATTTAATCCAATTGATTCTAATTAAATTTCAAACCTCAATCACTTAGATTATTTCATTTACATTAATTAATTCCAAATCAATTAATTAGTCAACCCTTCATTTTTTTAATTAAATTCAAGTAATTATCTTTAATTAATTTCACGTTATGAATTATCCTTAATCCCAATCAATAAGTAATCCTAATTACTTCATAAATTAATTAACAATATTAATAACATTAATCCTTAATTACTTACATTAAATAACTTCCCATAAGTCTCTTACATCGATTTATTTTCTTAAATAATCTATCTTTATTCACTTCATTAATTAAATAATTTAATGATTTCTCATTTACATTTCAATTTATTCTAATCTGATTTCATTACTCTTTTTATAATGGAAGCTTAAAGGAATTTTAAAACCAAATTAAAATTTTAAATTCAAGTCAATATACAATTACACTTTAGCATTCAAGTTGTTAAACACTTAATATTTAAAAACACTTTATTTGTTTGATTAGAACTAGTTTTAAATCTCTACTTACAATTTAACTCTAGTTTTTAAATATTACATATATTTCCTTCCAAATCATTCTTATTTTATTCTATAATTATTTCACTTTCAAAATGTCACTCTTATATTTCTTTTCAAAAATCCAATTTTTATATATTTCGATAACTCAGGATACCGAAAATATTCGAGCACACCACATCATTCAAACTTCCAATTACTAATACTATCCATCATAGAATATAAATCACCAAATATACATTATACTACCATATATAATATAGCACATCAAATCAAACCAATCATTCAACCAATCATTTAAATTTAACCATTTAAATTTAAATAAAAAAATCCAAAAGCGTGAGATTTACTCACCTTTGCTTTTGCAATCCAAATCCAATCTTGACCTTCTCTACTCAATTTGGACCTTGTATAAATATTTACATGATTTTATTAATATTCGAACAAACCGAGTAGTTCATCACATTCTACAAATTTCTTAACTGAATTATTTAGTTTAAACTATTTTTTTTCAACCAGTCGATGAAAATAAGTATTTATATATATATATATAAAACTTATTTGTAATTATATACTTTTTTTTCTTCTTTACTGTAATTTTTTTTTACATATTTGTATTTATTAATTTTATTTAAATCAAATTAATTAAATGCAAATACCTGCTGCCTACCTCAACAGTGACCTTACGAGCTTCCCCTGCTCCTCAACCGAAGCTTGTCCTCACCACTGCGACGAACCCACACCACACTCCTCGTCACCATCGAGAGTCGCGACCTCGGCGCCACCACGCTCGAGCCATCGCGACTGCGTCCACCCCTCTCCATCACTCGCGCCTCGATTCTTCCCTTGCGAACTCCACCGATCCCTAAAGGTCACCGATCAAGGTTGAGGACCTCGAAATTCCAACGGAAAACTCGATCCCCTACTGCGTGAACATGTCGTGGCCTCACGCTAGCTCGAGCATGCTTCGGTTCTTCGATTGGGTCAGCGGCTTGGACAATAGGAATCACGATTTTTTTTATATTGGGCATCAGCCATTATTATTTTGATTGAGTTCGATTTCGTGCTTTCAGAATAGAGAAGGGAACGAGAGTGAGATATTGATGGAGTGAGGCTTCTCGAACACGCATTGAAGTGAAAATATCTATGACTATATGTACTTAAAATTTTATTATTTTATATAAAACTCTCAAACCGTCTCGTTAATTTCCATTTGAAATTCCAAACCCCCTTGACGGCTGAGAGCCTGCCGGAGCCTGGTAGATAACTCTTCACTTTAAGATTTCAAAAGTCGTCATTCTTTATGAAGGACTATTGCATTCCAATACTTGTTTTTCATGATTTTGCACAGGCCGTTCTGTTCCTCGGCCCACTCCGAGGAGCGATGTCGCCAAGGAGGTGGAGGAAAAGATAGGTGAGGCCACTCAGGCAGGAGAGGCTCCCAGGCCAGATGCTCAGGTGATTGGAGCGCTGGATGAAGACAAATCTGAGACTTCTTCTCCCATCGAGGGGAGTTGTGAAGTAGAGATTACAGGCGCCTTCGAACACACATCTGAGCTAAGTATGAAAGAGCGGCTCGAGAATGAGAAGAGAGAGACGACCGAGATCAAGGTTGTGCCTCTAGTTGTGGACCCAGACGATCCCTTGCACAAGCCATTGAAGGTCATTCTCCCTGGCAGGTCTAAGCCCGTAAACGCACAAGGAAGGAGCCGTCCGAAAAGACCACGGAGTTGAGGAAGTCGAAGAAGCACAAGAAGTGACCATTACTCTTGTTCAACGAGAGTTAGTTTAAGTTATGTAATTATTTTCATCTACTTCCGTAGTCTTTGTAAATAGATTGTATACTCCGAACTTTATAGTAAAAACATTGTCTAAATAAAGCATAATTGCCTTTTTTCTGTCTTTCAAAAGGCTCTTGTCGTTCAATTTTTGTATGATTGTGATTTAAATCCAAGCTGTTGTGAATAACATGGACTTCTCGGTTCACCTTTATATAGCTCGGAGATTCTTCGAGAGTTGTTCATTCTTCCTTCTGCGCTTCAAGCACTTAGAATATATTTTAGCCCGCACATCGGGGACTTAGAGTACTCCAGTCCGCGCTCTGGGGACTTGGAGATTTGAGTCGATTATACTCGAGTGCGTACTCCGGGGACTTAGGGTACTCCAGTCCGCACTCTGGGGACTTGGAAATTTTGAATCGTATATACTCGAGTCCGCACTCCGGGGACTTAGAGTACTCCAGTCCGCACTCCGGGGACTTGGAGATTTTGAATCGTTTATACTCGAGTCCGCACTCCGGGGACTTAGAGTACTCCAGTCCGCACTCCGAGGACTTGGAGATTTTGATCGTTTATACTCGAGTCCACGCTTGGGGACTTAGAGTACTCCAGTCCGCATTCTGGGGACTTGGAGATTTTGAGTCGTTTATACTCGAGTCCGCACTCCGGGGACTTAGAGTACTCCAGTCCGCACTCCGGGGACTTGGAGATTTTGATCGTTTATACTCGAGTCCACGCTCCGGGGACTTAGAGTACTCCAGTCCGCACTCTAGGGACTTGGAGGTTTTGAGTCGTTTATACTTGAGTTCGCGCTCCGGGGATTTAGAGTACTCCTGTCCACACTATGGGGATTTAGAGATTTTGAGTTGTTTGCACGTGTTCGTACGTCAGCAAGAATAACACGGTTTCGTTTGCCTGTCACAGGATCATCATACGCAGAAACATTAGTCATTTATGGAAAAGATCAAGCCTTTATTAATGAGAGCAAGATGAATTTTCTTACTACATGTCCATAAATAGAAATAAAAGCGTACTGGAAATAAGTGCAACTAATACATGAAAGAAATAGACTAAGTACAATAATGCCGCAAGTGCTCGCTGTTCCATGCTCGGGGGAGTGTCGTACCATCGACCGTCGCTAGTTTGAAAGTTCCTTCTCCAAGCTTCCGTTCGATGACGTATGGACCTTCCCATGCGGGATTTATATGAGACGGGATCGGAAAAACTCGTTTCAAAACGAGGTCTCCCACACTAAAAATTCTTGGTCGGACCTTCTCGTTATAATATTTAGCGACTCTATATCGTATGCAGCCGCTCTCAAATTGGATTCTTCGCGTTTTTCGTCAATGGAGTCCAATGATTCCAATAAAAGATTCTGGTTCGACTCGAGGTCGTAGTAAGTTACATGGTGTGATGGAACTTCAAGTTCCACGGGTATGACAACTTCCATGCCATATGCCAATGCGAATGGAGTGTGGCCACTCGTGGTCTTGTGGGTGGTCCTGTAGGCCCAAAGCGCCATTGGAAGTTCATCCACCCACTTGCCTCTAGCCTTTTCCAGACGTTTTTCCAATATGGACTTGATTATCTTGTTTATGGCTTCCACTTGTTCGTTGGCTTTCGGGTGAGCAACCGCTGCAAACTTCTTTTCAATGCCATATTTCTGACAAAATTCTTTGAACTCCTTGCTTTCGAATTGAGTCCCTAATGATTGTCCGTGGAAGGCTGAAGCGGCATATGATATTTCGTACGACGAAATTAATAACCTTCTTGGTGGTTATTGTGGCCAGAGGCTCTGCTTCTGCCCATTTGGTGAAGTAGTCGACCGCAACTATTGCATATTTCGCTCCACCTTTGGCTATGGATAAAGAACCAACTAGGTCAATTCCCCACATTGCAAAGGGCCAGGGACTAACCATTTGCGTGAGTTCCGTTGGCCGAGCTCTCGGGATTTTCACATATATCTGGCATTTATCACATCTTCTCACATAGTCTGCAGCATCCCGATTCACAGTTGGCCAGTAGTATCCATAACGGAGGATCTTCTTTGATAATGTCTGCCCCCCAGTATGGTCACCGCACTCTCCTTCATGGACTTCCTCCAGGACTCATTTTATCTCATCATGGGCAATGCATCGGAGTAGTGTGGTCGAGAATCCCCATCGATACATTATTCCATCCTGTAAGACATAACGAGAAGCCTTACGAAGGACTTGTCATTTTTCGCTCCTTTGGGTAAGATCTCGAACAGCAAGTACTGCTTGATTGGGGTCATCCACGATTCCTTCTCGATTTCTGTTTCCAACACGAAATCTACCTCCATCATATCTATAATCGGAGCATGGAGGGTCTTAACAGGAAATAATCCCATTTTTTGCGCATCACCGGTGCTTGCGAATTTTGCCAATGAATCGGCTGCTCTATTTTGCTCGCGCGTGACATGTGAAATATCATAATACTAGAGATTCACTAGCAGCTCCTGAACCCGGGCCAAATATGGGGCAAGTCTCTGCCCCCTTGCTTGGTAGTCTCCTCGCACTAGGTACACCACCAGCTGCGAGTCGCTAAAGATTTCAACCGATTTTACTTCCAGTTCTTTGATAAGCCTTAAGCCAGCAATCAACGCTTCATACTCGGCTCCGTTATTCATTGTTGTGAATTCGAGCTTCAAAGCGTAGCAAACTGATCGGTTCTCAGGAGTTACAAGAACTATGCCAACCCCCGAACAACGGTCGTTAGATGCCCCATCGGTGTACATCTTCCATCGAACGGGCGGTGTGACACTGTGGTCGTTTGATTCGTCAGGCATAGTAAGTTCAACAATGAAGTCAACTAGTGCTTTTCCTTGTATAGCCCTTCGTGGCAGGTAGGTACTGCCGAACTGACTTAACTCAATATTCCATTTAAGCATTCCCCCGGAAGTTTCTGGTCGTTGAAGTATCTGCCGCAAAGGTCGATCAGTGTATACACTGATCGAGTGTGCCTGAAAATACGGGCGAAGCTTGCGTGATGCAATCACCAAGCAATAGGCTAGTTTTTCAATCTTTGGATAATTTCTTTCTATCCCCGTCAGACGTTTACTGACATAGTACACTGGCTTTTGAACCTGGTCTTCCTCGTGAACCAAGGCTGTACTGATAGCATGCTGGAATACAGCCAAGTTTATGTACAATATTTCGTGGTCTATTGGTTTCGACAATACCGGGGGACTTTCTAAGTGCCTTACAAGAGCTCTGAATGCTTCCTCACAGTCGGATGTCCACTCGAAATTCCTCTTTCCTTTCTTTATGACATCGAAGAAAGGAATACACTTGTCTGTGGCCCTGAATATGAATCGGCTCAGCGCGGCCACCTTTCCATTCAAGCTTTGCACCTGCTTTATGGTTCTGGGCACTTGTATATCACAGATGGCTTGAATCTTCTCCGGGTTAGCCTCGATTCCTCATACATTCACAATGAAACCTAAAAACTTTCCCGACGCTACGCCGAATGAACACTTCAAAGGATTGATCTTCATTCCATATTGTCTGAGTATGTCAAACATCTCCGTTAAGTCTCGGATGTGGTCGTTTGACTGCCGCGACTTCACGAGCATGTCATCCACATAAACTTCCATCATTTTACCAATCTGGTCTTTGAACATCCGATTCACCAGACGCTGATAAGTTGCTTCTGCATTTTTCAATCCAAAGGGCATCACTACAAAGCAATACAACCCAATGTTTGTGACAAAACTGGTGTGTTCTTGGTCCGGGAGGTACATTGGGATTTGGTTATATCCAGAGTACGCATTTATAAATGATAGTAACTCATGCACGGCAGTTGAATCGACCAGCTGGTCAATCCTAGGCAACGTGAAACTATCCTTCGGGCATGCTTTGTTTAAATCAGAATAATTGACACAAGTTCTCCATTTTCCATTCGCTTTCTTTACTAGCACCGGGTTAGAAACCCATTTAGGATAGAGGGCGTCGCGGACAAACCCACTGGCTTTGAGTTTGTCCACCTCCTCTTTAGGAGCCGCGAACCTCTCTGGGTCCATGGCTCTCCTTTTCTGTTTTACAGGAACATGTCTTTGGTCTGTGTTCAACATATGACTCGCGATTGTGGGAGAAATCTTGCATATGTTAGAATGTGTCCAAGCGAAGACATCAAGATTCGCTCGGAGGAAGTCAGTGAGGTTCTCGGCCACCACGGGTCGAGTTGTGATCCAATTTTAAGAATTCGTGACGGGTCATCCCAGATGACTGGGATGTCAATTGTTAGTTCAGCCGGTGCTGCATTTGTTTCCCTGGGTCCCCCATCATCGTCTCTCAGATCTATGTCTCTATGGATCCGAGAATGTTGCCCGAGCCAGGGCTCGGGGGGTACTTGTCAACATCAGCATTTCGGATGTGGACGGAGCGGTCTGAAACCTTTCCTTTCTCTCTACACTGAGCCTCTCTTAGCTTAGCCACATAGCAGGCATGTTCGGTCGCCTGATCGCCGTGTACCACTCCAACACCACTGTTTGTGGAAAATTTTAATGTCAGACACCATGGGGCCAATGCTGCCCTAAATTCTGCCGAGGCTGGACATCCTAGAAATACGTTATATGGAGAGTCAACATCCAACCCTATGAATGGTGGGGTCCGTACCCTCCTACGCTCGCCTTGCCCCAGTTCAACTGGTAACTCCACATATCCCACTGCATCCGTTGCTGCGCCGTTAAAGCCGTGGATTCTGGCTTTAGATGGTTTCAAATCCTTAGTCTCCAGCTTCATTTGGTCATACGCCTTCTTGAAGATGATGTTAACGGAACTTCCACAATCAATTAGAATTCTCTTCACAAATGCCAGCCCGATTATCGCTGATATGACCATCAGGTCGATGGTAAGGGCCTCCACCCTATCCACATCTTTTCTCCTGAATATAATATCATCAGCCATCGTGCGCTGCTGCTTTGCAGGGGTCCCATCTTCCACATTCGAACAACACTCATACTTCGCATGTCTTAAAGAGTTAGCATATCGCTTCATCTCCTGCCAATTCTTATCTGCAGGATAAGGTCCTCCAGCAATCGTGTTGATAACCAATCTACCCACAGTTCGAGCAGGTTGTTCTGGTTGGCGTGGAGCTGGCCCACGTTCGGGGTCTGATGTCTCTTGTCTTCCATCTTGTGGGTCTTTGACGAACTCCTACAGCTTCTTCTGTCTAATCATCTTTTCTATAGCATCATGGAGGTGTCTGCACTCCTCTGTGTTGTGCCTATAAGACTCCTGAAAGCGACAGTACTTCCCAGTCCGCTTCTGTTCCTCCATAGATTCCTTTGGGCGTGGTTTCCTATACAGAAAAGTGTCGCAAGTTGACAAATAGATGTTCTCAAGTGATGCATTGAGTGGGGTGTATTCATTGTAGGTCGGGATCCTTGACTTCCATTTCCCCATCTCTCTTTTCTTTCCGGGATTTCCACCTTCGGATCCTTTAGACTGCCCAGGCTTGTTTTGGACGCTGACTTGAGCTTTTCTCGAATTATCTCCGATTTGCTTCATGGCGACGGTACTTTTCAGTCTCTTGAGGAGGCCCTGGTGCCTTGTCTCGTCTTGTCCATCGAGCTTCTTCCCTTCTTATGAACTGATGAGCTTTCGAATAAAAATGTTCCAGCGTGGCTGCGGGCTTTCCCGCCAACCAATCTCCAAATTCAGAGTCTGGATCCACTCCATGCATTACCGCCATCAAAATTGCGTGGTCATTTGGGTTGCTCACTTCGGTAGCAGCAACATGAAACCTCTACAAGTATGCTTTCAATGACACTCCCGGAGCTTGGATTACGCTTGATAAGGACATCACATCCTTTGGACGAGTGGTGTGTATCCTGAACTGTTCTATGAATTTTATTTCCAATTCGTCAAAGCTGGATATATACCGCGGGGGAAGTCGAATAAACCACATGGTGGTAATTACGGACAGAGTGATTGGGAAGCACCTACACTTGGTTGCATCATTATCTCTTGCAGAATCCATCATCCATCTGTACCTCATCACATGCTGCCTGGGATCAATCTTCCCTTCGTAGGCTGGGATAGTCCGCATATTGAACTTCTTGGGGTACTCGTCCTGCAGGATACCATCCGTAAAGGGAGTATGGCTTCTGGACACTCCCCAATCTTCATTGGTCAAGCCTTGGTTTTCTCTCATCAACTGCCTGACCATAACTGTTAAGTCTGGAGTTTGTATGGAGGATGGAAGATTGGGTTCCGCTCCATGGGACCGTGCGGGTTGATGTCCCACCTGATTTGGGTCTTGGAAATTCGGGTGTCCGGTCTCTTCGCGGGCTTGATTCCCAATGCCTGCTTGTGCATCTTCATCCTTACGGTGTCATGCCTAGGAGGTTCGTCAGCTGACGTTGAACAATCAGTTTCAGAATAAGGTGCAGGGTTACCTCCAGCATTCTAACACTGCTGCTGAGCGAGCTGAGTCATGAGGTTAGTGTTGGCTTGAATCTTCTCAGCAAGTTGCCTTCTACTTTCCTTGAGTTCTCTTGTCAAGTCGTTGAACTCTTTTCGGGAAACGACTTCCGCTTGGTTTTGGGTGGAGGGCCCTGCACCTCTTGTTGCTTGCTGATTTCTAGGTCCAACTTGTTGTACGCTAGCAGTTTCATGGACATCTGCGCTATGGAAGGCCGATTTGGTTCGTGGTCTTCCCATGGTAGAGTTGTTGGTTATAATGAATAAAATCAACTGATGCCTTGTCAATGATCTTGGATCTCCTCTGGGGGATTTATCCAATCTAGTAGCTACAAACAATCCTAACAGCCTGAGAATTCAATTCTCAGTGAGAGCACAAAAATGTCAGCAACAAAATTGGTCACTAACACCCTTAGAAAGATTGTGTAGACTTATTAATGAAGAAAGTAAATTAAAATAGAGAACAATATGTAAATTTCAGTGCAGAGAACAGGAACACCAAATTTATAGTGGTTCGGCGTAACTGCCTACTTCCACTTTGAAGTTGATTTCTATTGATTTCCTTGATAGTTGATTACAGATACAATCTTTTCTAATTACTTGGATACAATTGCAAAACAAAATATTAAGTCTTGAATGAGTGTTGAATGCGGCAGAGTTTCCCTAATGTTCCCAAAAAAACTGATCCCCTTTCACTGTTCCCCTGCCTCTCTATTTATAGACGAAGATGGGTTGGACTTCCCTGGTGGGCCTGGTGGCTGAATATCTCGACCCAAATAGGGTAACCTCTGTGTGCCGACCCATAGATGCCGAACGTCGAATGCCGAACAAGGCATGAATGCCGAACAAGGCATGAATGCCGAACAATCTCCTCATGTCGAGCGCAGCGAGGCTGAACACTCTGAATGTCGTGGGAAGCATTTGCACCGAACGATACTGGAAGCTGAACCAGTGACTTGATCGAACGATGTCTTGGCCGAACGATGTTTGTACGCCGAGCAGAACTTAGGCCGGACAATACTTTGGCCGAACGTTACCCAGGCCGAACTATGTCTTGGCCGAACGATGGTTTGACCGAACGATGGTTGGGCCGAACGGTAGTTGATGCCAGACAATTCTGCCATGCCGAACGTTCTCACATGCCGAATGTTATTCCATACCTATTGTCTCTCAATGCTGAATGCTCTGCCATGCCGAACGTTCCATAGACGCCAATCAAACTTGGATGACGGGTGCTTCTTGGATGCCGGTCGTCGAACGATCCAGTTGAGCCGAGCGGTGGGGATGCCGAGTACTAAGTTGCCTGGTCAAATTCCCAGGAAACAACTTGGAATTGTGAGATTTGGTTTTAAAATGGAAGTTTAGATAAATTAAATAAAATGGAAATTTAGTTTAATGATTGAAATGGAAATTTGAAATTTAAGTGATAAATAATTGTTAAAAGTAAAGAATAGGAAATTTGTACACTTGAATTTAATAAGTGAAATTTTTTATATTTATTTGTGAAATTTACTTTATAAAAATCATAAGTTAGAGGTATTTTAATGAACATTTTTGAGTGTTAAAATATGATTTTTATAATATTTAAAGGGTTAAAATCAAAGTTTATTTGTTGCTGGAATTAGATTGAAAATCTGGAAATTAAATAACAGCACTTCAAAAATGCTATCATTTCTAAAGTTAACTTAAAATCTGAAGTAAAGGATATTACAACACTTTGTAAGTGTTGTGGTTGCAGAAGTGAACGAAATGGTTAAAATTAATTAAGGGCTATTGTAGCACTTATTAAGTGTTGCAGTTGGCTGAATTGAACTATTTTTCCAACTAAAACTGAACTATTACAGCAGCTTAAAATGCTATCTTTGCTGAATTGAATTGTTTTCAAATGTAACTTACTGTAGCATTTTCTAAGCACCGCGGAAGTTGAAATTTCACTGTTTTGTTGTATTTAAGTGAATAAATGAGCTCTGAAAAGGCTAAAATTTTGGGAATTGAATATTTGATTTGTAAGTACAATGACTTCATTTTTAATGGGTTAAATGAATGATTTTAATTCGAAATTATAAACCACTTTGAAATCTAAAACCACGGGTACACTTCCTTGGGTGCCATTTGATTTCCTAGTGATTGTTTTGATGCACACCTTCAATTTGATAGTGTGACTAGAGGTGAGCGATTATTGTAGCTCTGCGCTACCCTAGTCACATTTAAACTGTCAGTCGCATGGTTTACTTTAATATGGACATTTCTATGGTAGCGTTTATTTCTTTTTAATCGATGGTTTAATGGATCCTTAAAGGATGGGCGATCCTAAGCATCTTTTAAATTATTATGCATTTCTATTACATTTCACTTGAGTTGGTTTACATTGAATAAGTATGTATGTGTTGACTCGAGCGTTTTGTGTTTTACTTTACGCTCGGGTCAGCTTGAGAGTCACAGCTTTGGATTCACCTTCTGGAGCTAGAGATTTGTTGGAGCTTATCTGACTATCTATTCGTCTATTTCTGATCTAGTTATTTCCTATTCGGTATTGCTTCTGTATTAGTGATTTATGTATCCAGACTTCTATTGTGTCCATTTTAAACTATGATATTTTGTATTTTGTTTTGATATTTTGTTATACTAGCTTCGTGAACTACTATGGTATTTTTATTTCCGCTGCGAGTTATTCTGATATTTCTGTGTCTGTGATTCTGTGAATGTTTTTATTTGCTCCAAATTTTATTATAATCTTTTATTTTGAATTATTCAAGTCGAACATGTGTGGATTATTGTCGAGTTGAATGGTCCAAAATAGTGGGTCGTTACAAAAACTTTATTCAAGACTGGCCTTCTTATACTCCTCAGTTCAGGTTTTATTCATTATCTGCACATTTAGAAATACTTTATTCATCATATATCAAAAATATCTTCTGAAATGATCAGTAAACAACAGAGAAGTGGTAGTTAAATATTCAAAGAAAGTGAGGGAACTAGCACTAATTATAATGGAGGCGATATCAGAAAGACTAGGCCTTGAAAAGATAGCATAATAAAGTAACTTGGAAAACAAGCTCAGAAAATGGCAACAACAACAACAACAATAATAATAAATTAACTAAGTCAGCTAATTGTATAATTAATTAGAGTAGTAACAGTAATAACAAAAACTATGTTTATAAAACTTAACTAAGTTAACTAGGTTTATAAAAATTAAATAAGTTTATAAAAATTAACTAAGTTTATAACAACAACAACAACAACAACAATAAATTAACTAAGTTTGTGAAAAATTTATAAGTTTGAGATAATGTAAAAAAATAAATAAGATAATAGAGTTTAAGTTTAATTTATAAGTTTAAGTTAATTAAAATATAAGTTATGGCATTTTAGATATTAGCAATCGAGATAATTTATAAATTTAATAATAATAATAATAGAACAATATTCTGAATAAATTAACCAATTTTATTAAAATTATATATATTTATAGAAATTAACTAAGTATTATAAAAATCAACAAGTTCATAATATTAATAAGAATAAACTACGCTTGATAGAAAAATTAACTAAGTCTGTAATAATAATGATAAATAACTATAGTTTGATATAAATTAACTGAGTTTATAATAATAATAATAATAATAATAATAAAAGTTTAACAAAGTCAATTATGCTTTATAATTATTAATAATAATAACAACAAAAACAACAATAATAACTAAAACTAAGTTTATACAAATAAACTAAGTTAACTAAGTTTTAAAAAAATAAACAAATTTATAAAAATTAATTAAGTTTGTAATAATAATAACAATAAAAATAATAATAAATTAACTAAGTTTATGAAAAATTTATAAGTTTGAGATACTTTATAAAAATTAACCAAGTTAATAAAATCTAAGTTTAAGATAATTTATAAGTCCAAGTTAATTAAAATATAAGTCATAACATTTAAGTTTTACAAATTTGGATAATTTATAAGATTGAGTTCATATAAATAAATATATAAGTAAGTTAACCGAGATTTATAAAAATTTAACAAATTTTTATAAAAGTTAACCAAAATTTTAAAAATTAACTAAAAGTCGTATAATTTAACCACGTTTTATAAAATATAAATAAATTTATACAAATTAATTAATTTTTATTAGGATTTAATTATGTAAATAAGTTTTTTAAAGTTAAATAAGTTTATTATAAAAATTAACCAAGTTTTATACAATTTTAACCAAGCTTTATTAAAATTATTTAAATTTAACAAAAGTTCAACTAAGAATGTTTGATATACTTTAAATATGAAATAGTTTCATAATCATTTATTGATTGTTAAACTTGTCTACAAGTAATTAGCTTTTTAGGAGTAAAGACCAGCTGCAACAAAGAATTGTGGGTAATCAAGTAATAAGATGTCTTTAATTGTTTTGTATACCATAACATTTTGTTGGCACTTGTTATGTAACCTTTTTTATGAATGGTTATGGATTTTATGTGAATTTGCTCTGTTTTTTGATAAACTATCATCGAAATGGTTATGGATATTTCATTTGTTTATGTGATTAACGTGTTTTTTAAATTGTTTGAATACGATAATCATGTGATTGATTGATTTATTGTTTGAATACGACGATTATGTGATTGATTGTTGGTTGTATCAAGGCTATTATGTGAGCGATGATTGAAAATGGCATATGCCATTAACTATGATATCTCAGAAATTTCAAGCAATTAAATGTTATAATCTCCTTATTAATTATTTAAAATTGAATAAATTGTTCTTTTAAAAACAAATAATAGTGGATTGTTGTATGTATATATATAAGGCTTTAAATAGAATTATTATATTCAAATTATATATGTGTTTGTTTAAATGTATCTATATATATATATATATATATATATATGGGTTGATTTTAAATTGGATTTGAATTTGAATTTGAATTTGAATTTGAATTTCAAAAGATAGATATCTTAAAATATTTTGGATTTAAAAATATATTGTATATGATTTTATTTAGAATATAATTTGTTTATATTATTTTCTTTAAAAAGATTTTATAAATATAAATTAAGAAATGTATTTATTAAATAGTAAATTAAATACAAAAGTTTTATAAACCATTTTAAAATTAATTAAAACATGCATAATTACAAGTGTTGATTTATGAAATCATCCTAATAACAAGTGTAATGTGATTAATATATGTAAATGAAAAATGTTAGATTTTTTAACAAGTGTCACTAATTTATTTTATTTTCGTTTATTTTTTTAAAATCATAATTAAGCCTACATATACATCTATCTCCTCTCTTCCATTTCTTTTTCCTATCTTCATTCAAAAACAAGTAAAACAAAACCTGCTAATATTCAAACCAGAGAAAAATCAAGAACAAAAGCCTGTAAACCATTTTCAAGCTAAAAATTAATTCAAACAGTAATCTAATCTAGCATCTCTATTTCAGCTCTCTGTTCATCTTTTAGCACGTGAGTAAATAAACTAATTTCTTGCTTAATTGTTGCATGCGATGAATGTATTAAATAATGATGTGAAATGGTTTGTCTGAGTAAATATTAGGCTTTCATGTCTATGTATATTTATATAAATGTATTTGTGCATATCTAGGCCAGGAGATGTTCCCTGTTCTTGTTAAACAGCTTTCGAAATCTTTTAAAAATTAGGATCTCATCTTCTAATTTCTTTTAGACATTGCTGTTCAAACAGAAATTGTTTAAAATGGAAAGATCTTTAATTTAAAAATAGTTATAAGTATAATGTTGTTCATATATTATCTGAAATTCAAGAAGAACAGTAATAACATAAAACATGTTGAAATTAAATCATCACAATTCTTTGTTTTATTTATATAATCTAAATCCCCATCTTAAATCATGATTTTTAGAAGTTAAATCATAATTTTTAGATTGGGATCGAGTGAGCATTTTGGATTTGTACAGAAAGTGGGTTTTGGGCTATTTCTAGTGGCTGGAGGTCTCGGGGTGGTCGGGATCTCGACTGGAGGAGCCAGGGTGAAGGCGAGCTGGGGAAAAATGCCAAGTGCATTTATAGTCCACCGTAGTGGCGACATTTGGTAGGAGTAGGGTTTAAAACCTAAATTTGGTCGAGGTCTTGATTTGAGTTGTTGTGTCGTCTCTAGAGCTTCGAGTTTCACCAGACTTGGGGGAATGGTAGCGTGAGAGGTTAACAAGGGTGTGGCCGGAGTTTCAAGAATTCTGGTGGTCAGCTTCGGCAGTTCGAGGAAGTTTTCAGGCGATGGGTTGGTTCCAGGCTTGATCAAATTGCTCGAATTCTATTTTGGGTTTGTATTCGAGTTTCTGTGTGGTCAGATGGATAGAGGTGGTCGAAGGCGACTTGTCGGCGGTGGTCTTGGAGGCCAGAGCTCTAGCGAGCTGGCGTGCATGTGCACGAGGTTATTAGTGGTGTCAGTGTTTGGGAAGGGAAGTTTGACTCGAGGAGGGTCTCAGGGTAGTTTGGTTATGGCTCGGGTAGGACGTTGGGTCGTTTGCGTGAGAACTTAACTTGTAACACTTTAAGTATTAAACTAAGTTTTTTCAAAAAAAAAGAAGGAGGTGGATTTTTCTTGGGGTAGGACTCGAGTGTTATTCAGGTTGGACCCGAAGTAGAATTTAAACAATTTTTAAAGTTTAAATATAAACAAGTTTTATAATTTAAAATAAATCTAGTTTAAACAATTCACTTAAATAAATTTCTTTTATATATTATAAATGTTTTCTTTAACATTTGATGTAAAGAAGTTATATGATTTGTTTAACTTAAATTTGTAAGTTATTTTAAAGCTTAATTTAGAAATAAAATTAAGTATTAATCAAAAAGTTAAAAATGTTTAGACTTATATGGTATTGATAATTAAGTAATTAATAAGATAATGATTTATCTTAAAGTTAATTAATGTTTTGGTGATTAAAGATTAATGAAATTAATAAAGTAATTAAAGAGTAATTATTAATTTAATTAATTAATGATCAAGGATTAATTAATTAATTAATTAAGATTAATTAATTTATAATTATAGATTTAATTAATTAAGTAATTAAAGATTAATTAAGTAGTAATTAAGCTTTAATTAATTAAGTAATTAGAGATAAACTAACTAGTAATTAAGGATTAATTAATTCGTAATTAAGTTTTATTAATTAATAATTAAGGTTTATTAATTAATAATTAAAGAATAATTAATCGGTAATTAAGATTAATTAATAAGGTGATTAAAGAATGGTTCATTAATTAAATGATTTGTAATCAATTAATGATTAATTAAGCAGGGTTAGGTGATTAATTCTTAAGTAATCAATTTAGTTTAAATAAATTGAATTAATTATAGCAGGGATTAATGAATCTTGCTTATGGATGATTGATTGTGTAGAATGTCTGGATTGATTGATATCTATAGTTGATAATCTATGATATTCTGTGATGTGATATTGGATATAGCTATGATAGATGTATGTTATTTATCTATGATGAATGCTGTGTGAATTCAAGTATTGAATTGAATTAAATTGTTTAAACTTAAACAACTTGACCTTTAAGACGGCGTTTGGATTTCGATGAGACCGGGATCAGATTTGCTATATTACAGCATGATAGGGGGTTCTTGCTTCGTGTTTGGTGGCGAACAGGAGACTCTTACCCCTACATGTCCCTGAGAGGTAGTATAAGGCCTTGGGTTGGTTGCGAATCGAGAGGCTGGCCGTAAAAGCAAATTCGAGGTACCATTGTGAGCCACGGAAGAGGGTAGCCGCTGTCGATGGTTGAAAAGCCTAGACCGTCACAGGTGGTATCAGAGCATAGGTTGAGATAATACCTAGGCTTTGGAGTAGTATCTGTCTTGAGAGCGCGTACTTGTAATTTTTATATTACTATTACCTATCTAAATTTGTTGGGTTACCTGTCCAGGTTGCCAACATGAGTTCTAGAGGAAGGAGAGGCAGAGTTATGGGAAGCATGACGACCAATAGTGGAAGAGTTAGACTGCTAGCGAGGTTGTTAATTCAACACCGCCTCGAGTAAGTTTTGTTGTTTTGTGCAAAGATTTCACCAATCTAGGAGGAAGACCTTTTAAAGGATCAGAGTCCATTATGGAAGTTCAGGCTTAGCTACACTCGTGCGAGCGCATCATTAAGAGTTTAGATCTATTTGACGAGCAGAAGAGAGTGATGGCATCATGGCAACTTCAAGAAGGAGCTGCAACTTGGTGGGATGTAGTTACAAGGAATATTCAG
Organism: Allium cepa; assembly: GCA_030765085.1. Taxonomy (NCBI): domain Eukaryota; kingdom Viridiplantae; phylum Streptophyta; class Magnoliopsida; order Asparagales; family Amaryllidaceae; genus Allium; species Allium cepa. Next base: position 457,622,601 of record CM060942.1, read on the forward strand.
AGGAGAATATTTCTTGGAGTAAGTTTAAGGAGCTATTTGAGGAACAGTTCATGCCGACAGCTGGGAAGACCCGTCTATATAGAGATTTTCTAGATTTGAAGCAGGGAGTATGCTGGTATCTGAATATGAGACTAAGTTTAACGAATTATCTCACTACGGACTTGGTTTGATCGACACGCCCCTTAAGAAAAATGAGATGTTTGTGTAAGGAATGAGACCTGAGTTCCACGAGAAGATGACGTCACATCTGAAGGGACCATTTGTGGAGTTGATCAATATGGCATTGAGATATGAGGAGCTTATGAACAAGAAACTGTTGGCTTCTGCAGCAGTACCAAGTGGAACTTCTTCCAATCCAAATAAGAGGAAATTCAACCCAAATTGGAAGAAGCAAGGCAAAGGGAAGCATGGAAGCAGCAATGGATCTTGCAAGTGCTATGTATGTCAGCAAGAGAGTCACTTGGCTAAGCAATGTTCTAAGGGTAGATCTCAGCAGCAACATCAACATCAGAGTGGACCGGGTTCAGCATTGGTTTAGAAATCCTTGTGTTTTAACTGTCATCAGCCAGGTCATATGGTGCAGGCTTGTTCGCTTCTTCAGAAGGCCCAATAGAACAAGGTGTTTGCTCTTGAAGGTGATCCATCTTCTTCATCTAAAGGCAAAGGAGTTTTGGAAGGTACTTTGCTTTTGGATGGTATTTTTATTAGAGTTCTGTTTGATTCTGGTGCATCGCTTAGTTTTATTTCTTTGGATGCGGTAGAGAAGTTTCATCTTTCCCCTTGTTTGGTAGAACGCCCTATTTTTGTATCTAATCCTATAGGCGGGGTAACCAAGTTAGATAAGATCTACATAAGCTTAAGGATTTCTTATCTATCTCATAGTTTTTCTTGCGACCCATTTGTATTGGATTTCAAAGGGTTTGACCTTATTCTGGGTATGGATTAGTTGGATAAGTATAAGGCCGTTTTGACGTGTGAAGAGAGAATTGTTTCTTTGGAAACTGAGTTGGGAAGAATCACAAAAGTGACTTGCGATAATTCTAGAGTTCACTTGAGTAATCTTCTGCTTGGAATCGAGGCATCTCCAAGAGGCGTAGAGATTTTCCAGATGTTTTCGAGGAAGTTAAAGGTTTGCCCTCTCATCGGGAGATAGAGTTTCAGATCGATTTGGTTCCGGGAGCAAAACCTGTTGTTCAACCTAGTAGAAGGATGGCACCGAAGGAGAGAGAAGAGCTGAAGAAGCAGACCTAAGATTTCTTAGAGAAAGGTTTGATCTGGCCTAGTTTTTCCAGTTGGGGTTCTGTTGTGGTCTATGTGACCAAGTTAGATGGGTCTTTGAGATTCTGTGTGGATTACCGGGAGTTGAATAAGGTTACTATTAGGAATAAGTATCCATTGCCCCGTATAGATGATCTTTTTGATCAACTCCATGGAGCTTCTGTTTTCTCCCAGTTGGATTTAGCTTTGGGTTTCCAACAGTTAAGGGTAGTTGAGGATAATATATCCCTGACTACGTTCAGGGGACCCAATTGTTTTTATGAGTGGTTAGTTATGCCTTTCGGGATAACCAACACTCCTTCCTATTTAGTGGATTTGATGAATCGAGTTTTTGGGATGTATTGAATAAGTTCTTGCTCGTGTTCATCGTTGACATTCTTGTCTACTCTAAGTCTGCAAAGAAGCACAAGCGACATTTGGGAATAGTGTTAGAGATCTTGAGGAGGCATGTTTTGAAGAATAAGTTTTTGAAATGCCATTTTTGGAAGTCGAAAGTCAGATTTTTGGGGCATATTGTATCTGGTGAAGGTATTTCTCTTGATCCAGCCAAGGTAGCAACTATTCTGGAATGGAAGCAACCGCAGACTCCGATAGAAGTCCGCAGTTTTCTGGGTTTGGCAGGGTACTACAGGAAGTTTATCAGGGACTATTCTAAGATTTCTTCGCACTTAACCAAGTTTGCTCGGAAAGGAGCAAAGTTTAAGTGGACCCCCCGAGTGTGAAGTAGCTTTCTTGGATTTGAAGGCAAGGCTGACCAGTGCACCTGTTCTAGCTATTCCTGATGGTAAGAGTAAGTTTGAAGTCTACACGGATGCTTGTGGTATTGGGTTAGGTGCAGTGTTGATGCAAAATGGAAAAGCGATTGCGTATGCGAGCAAACAATTGAAGCCACATGAAAAGAATTAAACTACACACGATCTGGAATTGTTGGCCATCATCTTTTCTTTGATGATCTGGAGGCACTATCTGTTGGGGGAGAAGTTCGAGCTTTTAACGGATCACAAACCTTTGAAATACCTCTTCTCCCAGAAGGATCTGAATTTGAGGCCGCAGAGGTGGGTAGAATTTTTGGCATTGTATGATCTGGATATCCTCTATACTCCAGGGAAAGCGAATGTTGTGGTTGATGCTCTAAGTAGGAATGCAGTTTTGTCTATCTTGGAAGTTGTTTTGTCTCTTCTGGAAAGGATCGCAGGTAAGCAAGGATCGGATAGAAGATTGAGAGGAATCATCAGGAGAGTCAAGAATGGTCAGTGTTCCGGTTTTGAGATTGATGACCAGGGAACATTGAGGATCAACGGAAGGATTTGTGTTCTGAATTTCAAGGATTTGAAGCAAGAAGTTTTATCAGAGAGTCACCGCTCCAGGCTGAGTATCCACCCACGGATTTCAAAGATGTATAAGGATAAGAGAAGAGTCTTCTGGTGGCCAAACATGAAGATGGATGTTGTTGTTTTCGTCAATGGATGTGCGATCTGTCAGCAGGTGTAAGGTGATCAACAGAAGACTGCAGGTTTTGTTGCAGCCTTTGGAAGTTTCTAAGTGGAAGTGGGAAATGATATCTATGAATTTCATCGACGATTTTCCATGGACCAAAAAGGGAAATGAAGGAATATAGGTAATTGTAGACTGGTTGACCAAGAGCGCCCATTTTATTTCGGGTAAGGCGACCCGTGTGTCCCAGTCAGCATAGTAATCGATCGTGATCCAATCTTCACCAACAAATTTTAGGAGGCTTTGCAGATAGCTTTGGGTACAAGATTAAGTTTGAGTGCAGCCTATCATCCCCAAACCGACGGGAAAACGGATATGATGAATCGAATTCTAGAGGATATGTTGAGGGCTTATGCAGTGGATCTTAGGAGGACCATCTACATTTAGTAGAATTATCGTACAATAATAGTTATCATGCGAGTATCAAGATGACACCCTATGAAGCTTTATTTGGAAGACCTTGTAGATCCCCATCCTGTTGGGTAGAGTCGGGAGATCGTCTTGTTCTTGGTCCAGATTTGATCCAAGAGGCATCTGCGAAGGTGGAGCTTATCAAGAAGAGAATGAAAGCAGCACAGGATCGCCATAAGAAATATGCAGACAAGAGATGAAGACAATTGGTTTTCAAAGTCGAAGATTTGGTCTTTGTCAAAGTTTCCCCGATTAAAGGAACGATCGAATTTGGAAAGACGGGAAAACTCGCCCCAAGGTATATTGGACCGTTCCGAGTGATGGAGAGAATTAGTGTCGTGGCCTACAGGATTAAATTGCAAGTTCGAATGGCTGGAATTCACAATGTTTTTCGCGTATCTTAACTGAGGAAACACGTGCATGATACATCTCTATTTGTGGAGCCAACGATGCAAGAAGATTTAGATATCGAACCGGACTTACCTGTAGTCAGGCATCTAGTCTAGATAGTTGATCAAGATGATAGGCAACTCAGAAGCAAGGTGGTGAAGCTAGTCAAGGTGCAGTGGAGCGAGGATCCCATAGACTGTACCTGGGAAACTCGGGATAGTTTTAGGAAAGCCTATCTGGAATTGTGCCCAGATAGCTAGTGATGTTTGTTTGAATGAATTATTTATTTGATTGTTAGTGTATGACTGATATGTATGCTTGAATTATTGAAATAAAATAAAAGCTTTTGGATTATCTTTTGTTTTAAATTTCGGAGACAAAATTCTTTTAAGGGGGGAGGAATGTGATATCCCAGAAATTTCAAGCAATTAAATGTGATAATCTCCTTTGTTAATTATTTAAAATTGGCTAAATTGTTCTTTTAAAAACAAATAATAGTGGATTGTTATATGTGTGTATATATATATATATAAGGCTTTAAATAGAATTATTTTTTTCAAATTATATGTATGTTTGTTTAAATGTATGTATATATATATATGTTGATTTTAAATTGGATTTTAATTTGAATTTCTAAAGATAGATATATTAAAATATTTTGGATTTAAAAATATATTATATGTGATTTTATTTAGAATATAATTTGTTTACATTATTTTCTTTAAAAAGATTTTATAAATATAAATTAAGAAATGTATTTATTAAATAGTAAATTAAATACAAAAGTTTTATAAACCATTTTAAAATTAATTAAAACATGCATATTTACAAGTGTTAATTTATGAAGTCATCTTAATAACAAGTGTAATGTGATTAATATATGTAAATGACAAATGTTAGATTTTTTAACAAGTGGCACTATTGTAATGACCCGGAATTTAGGGTCGCTAAATTTGAACATTTAATTCATTTTAAATGTTGAATATTGATTATAATTTGAATTTTTAAATAAAAGACTTTGGTTAAGTTAATAAAATTAGTTAAATTTCAATTACGGGAATGAAATTGAAAATTTGAATAATAATAGTTTAATATTAGAATTGGGATAAATGGGTGAATCTGAGAGTAAATAAATATAAAAATGGTTTCTAAAACTTTATTTAAGTTTATTTTGATTTAAATAGTAATATTGGACTGATGGATGAAATTAGAAGTTGATAAATTGAGTTTGGAATTTTATATTAATTTAATAATGGAATTTAATATTATAATAATGCAAATATTCAAATTTTGATTTAAACTAAATCAGAATGATTTCTAATGTGAATATAAATTTCATACGAGTTATAATAGAGTTAGTACAAATTTTGAAAGTGAAATTTTGAAGTGGTTTCGACAATTTCAGAAATCGCTCGATTTAATAGACGAGTTAAAATAACCTTCCGAGGCACAGTCTCGGAATTCGACGAAACTAGTGTCGTTGGATCCGTAATAGTTAGTTATTATCGGATTTCAATTTTCGTAGCAATCAGAGTTGTCGTTTGACTGTGGCAGCTCAAAACGCATAGAAATCGTTTTAACCGATTTAATTTTAAATTGATCGTTAAATTCTGTAACTCGCACGTATGACAGAATTAGCTTCCAAAACCAGTTTCGTTGGTGCGTGATAATTGGAGTTCGTTGGCATAAGTCATCAAATTTGGAATATAATATTAGAATAATACAAAATTATATTATAAATCAACATTTTTATTAAACCCTAGCCTATTTGGAGCCGCCGCCGTTTCTATTGCTTTCAGTGGCCAAGAATTCTCAATCTTCCCCTTTTATATTCTCATAATCCATCGGTAATTATAGGATACCTCCAACAGGTAAATCGTTGAATTCTCCGAGCTTGTCAGATCCATACGGTCAGGATCCTTGTCAATTTGTCGAGATGGACGAAATCATGCCATAGGGTTTCCGTCCTAATTCGTTTTTTTGTTGACGAGGGACGACCGAGCTTCTCAAGTTTTAGGGTGGTGATAGTACTCGCATAGGGGCGCGCGATGGCGGTCGTCGATCGGTTGCTATGAGATCTGGGAGGTTGCGGTATCTTTGGAATGATGGTGAGCTATGGGTTTTGGTGCGTGAAGAAGCAGGAAGCGGGCTTTTTGAAGAAGAAGGGTTGTAGAATGTACGGTCGAGATTTCTTTTTTGATTTTGACGAAACAAGAAGCGCCGGAATCGCAGCGACGCGCACTACGCTGCAGCGCATATCCGGAAGCGATTGGGACTTGCGAGAATTTTAGGTTAAATCGAACGCGGTTTGATTTAATTTAAAATTCAAACGCTCGTCGAAAATCCAAGGTGAGTTTAACTCACTCACATTTGGAATATTAGTTGATTTAAATAGTCAATATTTAAATGATTGCTTGAATTGGATGATTATGATTGAATCGATATATGTTGTTGTGCTAATATCTGTGGATGCAGGGAAAACAGGTTGGAGGGATCCAACTGGACCCCTTATAAATAGAAATTAATTTGTATTCTGTGATACATCTTATTATTTATTCCGTGATGATTTATTTATATCTTGTTATGCCGTATTTTATTTATATGCTGTGATGCATTAAATTTAAATTTAAATTGTGTTGTGCTGTGATTGGGAGAATACAGCCTGAAAATTTTAAATATAAATAGATGAATTGGTTTAAAGGTTATTAAAGAAATTCCTTAGTAAAGAATTTAAAAGGTATTAAATTCAAGAAATTTGTTGATAATTTGGAATGTTTGGGAATGTGGTCTATAAAGGAAATGTGAATTGTTTAAAGAATAGCGAGATTTATTTTAAAGAATGTGAAGTGTGCTTTCTCCTGAAAATTTTATTTTGTTATATAAATTTGTAGCTTAAATATGTTTAGAATATTTTAGAAAGAAATATTATTTTAAAATGTTCAAAGTGAAAGCAAATATTTGATTTACTAATTATGGTATTTATTATTTTTAACTGGTAAAGTAGTATTAAGTTTCCAAAAAGAAATTTTAATATGAACATTTGATTTAGTAACCTTATTTTAAAAGTTAAATTTTATTTAAAAATACTTTGGAAACCCCTATATATTTCCTTAAGTATTATTTTCAATTAAATAATTTTCAAAGCTTATTTTAAATATTTAAACCATACGTTGAAAATGAATTCCAGGAAATAGCAATGTCTTTAAAATAAAAGGAGCTATTATAAAATTATGGAAAGGAATTTTACGGGATGAACGTAAAATTGAATTAGGATAAATCGTGTTGAATTGATAAAAAGAATGCTTTGGTTATTCTAAGATGGAAGTGTATTTCCCTGAGATGCCAAGTACGTTCTTAAAGCGGATTTTTGAAAAGTTAAAAGTCTGCAGTTTATTTAAAGAATGATTTTCAAGAAATATTTTAAGTTGCAAGAATTTTAATAGTAAACATTTATCTAGTAGCTATAGAAGTAATTATTTTAAAAGGGTAATTAGAACTATGTTTTAAAGAATATTAGTAATATTCATACTTTATAAAATGATTCTATTTTAATGATAATCAAACAAAGTTTTATATGAAACTCGTATAGTATTTCATAGCTTTATTTAAAATCTAGTATGACTTAACCTATTTTAAAGATAATAGTTTTTATTTTATAAAGTAGTTTTTATTCGAAACATTTTTAAAGGTATATACATATATTTTAAATTAAGTATGTAAGTATTGTTAATGTATTTTCAAAAATAAAGTATTTAAATTATTTAAAAACCTTAAGTATTGGTACTTGGATGTTTTCAGAGGAAATAAAGATTTGGGAATCCATTCCATGAAAGATTTGGGTTTAAAAGAGTTTTCGAAAGGACTTTGAAATGATAACATATCTTGTAAAGATATTTTTGAGGAAAATAAATAATTGGGAATTATTTATTGTGTGATGGATGCTTATGGATGTTAATTGATAGTTAAATCACCGACTATCAATATTGGACAAATGCGTTGATCGTTTCGAAGAGACCGGGATCGAGATTTATTTCTCGTAAACCACTTCGATCCGGTTTGTACGTTTCGTGGAAAAACGTGTTCGGAGTCGAAAATGGAGCAGTGAAGTGCAAGGGCTAGTCGCTACTAATCCTGAGGATATTTCCAAAATGGATGTAGTAGGAGTAGTGCCTTCGAAACGTTCGAACCCGAGACGGACTTGTATGGACGAATGCTTACGAAACATCGTCAGGTGGGTGATGGGCATTCTAAGTGAACGTTCTAAAAGGTAACTCTTAGCCTCAAGCCTCATCAAATGGGAATGACTGAAAATCAGGGGTTATGCAGCAAGGCTTCGTGGGTAGCCCCCACTCAAGAGTAAGGTCATCCCTGTCTAGATGTCCCTTTTTATTTCGGCTTAGTGATGCGGTTGTTGATCCCAACCGCGGGGTGATCTTATTTGGAACTGTCCAGTAAGGAATGGTTCCAGTCTTGTGTTGCAGGGGAGCGGGCGTACTCCTCGGTACAGTGATCTAGACCACGTACTGTGACAGGTGGTACCTCAGTGCCTAGTCATTGTTGGAAATCCATTCCCCCTACAAGCCTTTTATGAGTTTTGTTTTTATTACCCACTCTGTGGCTAGTAGCTGGAATTTAATAGATGTAACAATTTCGGCTATTTTATAAGTATTTGTAAATAGAACCTATTATAATATCAGAGGATTTCTATAAAAGTGTTTTAACTATCATAAGGTAAAAACCCGACATGTTTATTTATGGCGTGGTCTTACGAGATGCTTTTGTTTTCAAAAGATTTTTGAAACTTTAATAATCAATTTGGATGCATTATTATCAACTGGTATTCCAGACTGACTCGGGCGTTATTTCATTAAAATGCTCGGGTCAGACCATGTATTATATGTTCAGGACAAGATGCTATGGAGCAGAAGAGGAGCTGGAGTCCGAGACGTATTATACGTACTTGTATATATATCTGCTGCTGTGATTGTGTGGATTTGTCTGTCTTGTAATATTTTTGTATGAGATACTCTGATGATATGATGTATAAAACAGATATAATTTCATTTTGTGTAAAGATCTATTATTGATTATTATATTTTATTTCGCTGCGACTGTGAGATTCTGACATTGTTTAGTTTATTCTTCTTCTATCTCTTTTTCTTTAATCCCTAATGGTTCGTTTTTATATTCCACTTGAGTTAATTGACGTAGAATAGTATTGACTCAAGGGGTACGGATTTGCGGGCTGTCACACTTGGTATCAGAGCTTATGTTGGCGACAACCTAGGCTTTGGTGGGGAAATTACTCATTAAACGGAGTCAATAGTACTCTATAATGAGTTGAGAGTATTAATAGATATGAGAGCGTACTTGTTAGTGAATATAGAATTGTTTTTATACTATGTTGACTTATCAGTTGAGTGTTTATGAATTCTGGTCGGTACGGGAAGTACAACCGTATCGAGGGGTTTCTAAACTCTTAAACAAGATAAACCGACATGGTATTGTTTTTAAAGTGGGTAAATGAAATAATTTTACCCAAAATTATATTTTGATATAAAAGGAATAATTTTATGAAATTATTATATATATATATTTGGATGATTTGTTGTTAATACTATAATCAAATAAGAATCTAGAATTTAATCTAAAATTTGAAATGGTTATAATCAGATAAATTTTACAAGTATAAATTATATAAATTCGAAAGAAGAATAACTAAATTTGAATTAAACCAGAATTTAAATCCCGGAAGTTTTGGAAAGGATTTTAAATGTAATGAAAATAAAAGTTTGGAAATTTAAAATCTTGTGAATGTTGGAATGTTTTCCAATGTGTTTGAAGGCAATAATGGAATATTGTTTTGGGAAAGTATTTTTGAATGGAAACTGTTTTGAAATGAATTTGGGAAAGTAAGGAAGCACTGAACTCACTTCAGTCGTTGGAAAATAATCCTGATGATGCTGACCACATCATTAGAATTCATTTTCGAGTTTCTAAAGTGATGGATTGCTACCAAAATGGTTGGTTATGATATTGTTTGGAATTGTTGGGTATAACAGTTGTTTTGGAAATTTCAAATATGGAAATTGTTTTGGTACAACAAAGTTGTTTTGGAGATCTGGAGATTTGATTTGGTATACCATGTAGGTATGAGTAGATTATTATTTCAAGATGGTTTTGGAATAAAACTGGGTAATTGAATTCTGGAAAATTCTATTTAAATAACGTGTAAAGTTAAAATGAATCAACTATTGAACTTATTAAGTGAAGTTGATATTAATAAGAAGGAAATGGAAGTTTTAATCTTGGAATTAAAATTTAACTTGAGTAAATGGAAGTGAATAGAAAATTTGAATTTAACTTGGGATAAGTTAAATAAATTGGACTTAGAATTAAATTGATTTGGATTAAATTGAAATGTAAAATAACTTGATAATTATGGAACATTGTGTAATGAATTATACCCATGAGCTATTAAGTGTTATACTTATAATTTGAAATTGTGAATTTAAAATTTGCAAAGGATCAAGGTGAAGGAAAATTGGTATCCTTAAGAATTCAGTAATACACATATATATAATTTGGAATTGTGATTATAAGATGTAAATGAATTAAAATGAGCAATATAAACTTTGAGGTGAATAATTTGGTGAATTTATAAATAGGAAATGGAATTATAATCACAAATGGGAAATGGTTAAATGGTATGGGGGATTCAAATTTAACCCTAAATGAGATGTAAAGTAAGATAAGGTGAAGAAAATATAAAATATACAAGGGTGAATGAACTTAAGTTAGTAAATAAGGTTAGAATTTGTATATGGAGAATTAAAATTGGATTGAATTGGGCTTAACTTTGACTAAATGGAATTGAGTTGAATTTGGATTTAATCAAAATCAAAATTCAGTTGAGTTATAAATAATATTGAATGGAATTAATTTTATTTAAAATAGTAAAAGAAGTGAAATGAATCCAAGTTGGCTAAATAAATTTAGTTAGACTTGAGTTAAATTTGGGAAAAAGAATTGAGTTGAAGGAAAGTTTAATTTAATGATATTGTGCGAATAAAATTTTAGCTCAACTAAATTCAAGAAATTGTTTGAGAATGAATTTAGCATAAGCTGAATTAAATAAAAAGAAGCTTGAAGATGAATTTAGTGTAAACTAAATTAAATGGAATTTGTATTGGTATGGATGAAATTTTGATGGTTTGTTAAGAAAATTTTGAAAAGAAAAATAATTAAAAACCCAGTTCTAGTATGGAATTTAAATTTTGGCAATAGAAAGTTGAGAGTGTGAATGAATAATGGAATTAGATTATAATAGTGATTGTTTGAATTGTAAATAAATTCCAATGGGTGAAATAATTTAAAATGGTCTCTTTGTTAATAAAATAAATCTAAAAATGGATTGAATAAATAAACAAAGTGCATTAAAATTTGTAAATGGATTGGAATTGATTTGGATGAGAATCAAATGAAAATAAAATAAAAATTGATGTAAGAAGATAATGAAAATATTGTGGAAGAGAATTTTAATTAATTATTGTGATAAAATAAGGTTGTATGAGTTGTAAATAATACAGAATGGAATGATATTAATATAAACTTAAACTGGTTAATGAAATTGAATAATTGTAATGTGATAAGAATGCTTGGATTGTGAACCATGCAGAATTGAATAAAATTAATATGTATCAAAGTTGGAAATTAATTTTAACTGGTTATAAGCTTAAGAATTGGTTATTTGTTTGAATAACCACAACCTGCATAGAAATTAGTCGTTAAACTTAAGTGAATGAATTAAAAGAAGTAAATGAAATTGATATTTGAATAATGGGGAAATGGATTGAAATCTATTTAGTGGGTTTGTATGTAAATGCAGGTTAAATTAAAAAGAAAAGTAAATGAATCAAAAGCTTATATTACTCTTATTGAAGTGAATGTGAATCTAACATTTGCAACTCGGGTGTAAGTCATTCGAGTGGAATATAATGAAGTTTGAATTTGGAAAAGAAATGCAAATAAATCAAAATGTAAGTACATCAGATTGTGAATCAATTTGAATTTAAATGGAAGTAAATTGAAAATAGTGAAGCATATGTTCATAATATTGAAGTGAATATGGATTGGTGGTAATAAATATGAATTGTATATAGTGAACTTGAATATAAATCATTCAAGTGAAATAAAATGAAGTTGGGCTTGAATAAGAAATTAAAAGGTGGTTGAAATCTTTAAATTGTTGATAAAATATGGTTAACATTGTTAGATTATGACGTTGCTTGGTTAGGCTATGAAATGGATATGTTTGGCTTACATTTATATTGGAAATGTTGTTAAAATGTTCATATCTTTGAAAACTGATGAGTTTGTTGAGTAAGTACAGGTACGGGAGGTGATCGATAGTGTTGGAGCGCGTATATGCATTATATATTAGCCGCTTGCTTTAAAAATTCGCTAAAAAGGTACGCCTACGCAAATATAATTGGGAAATGATATATATATTGTGATATATTTTGGTTTCCGACCGCGTGGGTCAATGTATATATATTTATCTGTATTGCGATATAGCAAAAGCTCCTCCGTACAAAGGAGACTCTGCCAAAAATTTTCGAAAATTTTTGGAGTTAGAAAATTTTTGGAAATTTGAAAATTTGTAATTAACTTGGAAAGTTGTTTTAAGATGATGTTGAAACAAAAGCTTTAGAGTAAATAAAGAAAATGAGTTTGGATTTGAGTTAAAGGGTTCTGGGAAGTGTATATAAGTATTTAACCAAGTAAATTTGGGTAAGTAAGTGGGTTTAGAAGTATTTTCTACCCTAGCATATTTCGGGACGAAATTTTTATAAGGGGGAAGGAATGTAACGACCCGGAATATAGGGTCGCTAAATTTGAACATTTAATTCATTTTAAATGTTGAATATTGATTATAATTTGAATTTTTAAATAAAAGACTTTGGTTAAGTTAATAAAATTAGTTAAATTTCAATTACGGGAATGAAATTGAAAATTTGAATAATAATAGTTTAATATTAGAATTGGGATAAATGGGTGAATCTGAGAGTAAATAAGTATAAAAATGGTTTCTAAAAATTTATTTAAGTTTATTTTGATTTAAATAGTAATATTGGACTGATGGATGAAATTAGAAGTTGATAAATTGAATTTGGAATTTTATATTAATTTAATAATGGAATTTAATATTATAATAATGCAAATATTCAATTTTTGATTTAAACTGAATCAGAATGATTTCTAATGTGAGTATAAATTTCATACGAGTTAGAATAGAGTTAGTAAAAATTTTAAAAGTGAAATTTTGAAGTGGTTTCGACAATTTCAGAAATCACTCGATTTAATAGACGAGTTAAGATAGCCTTCCGGGGCACAGTCTTGGAATTCGACGAAACCAGTTCCGTTGGATCCGTAATAGTTAGTTATTATCGGATTTCAATTTTCGTAGCAATCAGAGTTGTCGTTTGACTGTGCCAGCGCAAAACGCATAGAAATCGTTTTAACCGATTTAATTTTCAATTGATCGTTAAATTCTGTTACTCGCACGTATGATAGAATTAGCTTCCAAAACATGTCCCACTGTGTCCGGAACGTCGAAAAACCCTAGAAACGTCTGTTGGTATGTGAGAATTGAAGTTCGTTGGCATAAGTTATCAAATTTGGAATATAATATTAGAATAATACAAAATTATATTATAAATCAACATTTTTATTAAACCCTAGCCTATTTGGAGCCGCCGCCATTTCTATTGCTTTCAATGGTCGTGAATTCTCAATCTTCCCCTCTTATATTCTCATAATCCATCGGTAATTAGAGGATACCTTCAACATGTAAATTGTTGAATTCTCCGAGCTCGTCAAATCCATACGGTCAGGATCCTTGTCGATTTGTCGAGATGGACGAAATCATGCCGTAGGGTTTCCGTCATAATTCGTTTTCTTTGTTGATGAGGGACGACTGAGCTTCTCAAGTTTTAGGGTGGTGATAGTACTCGCGAGGGGGCGCGCGATGGCGGTCGTCGATCGGCTGCTACGAGATCTGGGAGGTTGCTGTATCTTTGGAATGTTGGTGAGCTATGGGTTTTGGTGCATGAAGAAGCAGGAAGCGGGCTTTCTGAAGAAGGGTTGCAGAATGTACGGCTGAGATTTTGTTTTGATTTTGACGAAACAAGAAGCGCCGGAATCGCAGCGACGCGCTCTACGCTGCAGCGCAGATTCAGAAGCGATTGGGACTAGCGAGAATTTTAGGTTAAATCGAATGCGGTTTGATTTAATTTAAAATTCAAACGCTCATCGAAAATCCAAGGTGAGTTTAACTCACTCACATTTGGAATATTAGTTGATTTAAATAGTCAATATTTAAATGATTGCTTGAATTGGTTGATTATGATTGAATCGATATATATTGTTGTGCTAATATATGTGGATGCAGGGAAAACAGGTTGGAGGGATCCAACTGGACCCCTCATAAATAGAAATTAATTTGTATTCTGTGATACATCTTATTATTTATTCCGTGATGATTTATTCAGATCTTGTTATGCCGTGTTTTATTTATATGCTGTGATGCATTAAATTTAAATTTAAATTGTGTTGTGTTGTGATTGGGAGAATACAGCCTGAAAATTTTAAATATAAATAGATGAATTGGTTTAAAGGATATTAAAGAAATTCCTTAGTAAAGAATTTAAAAGGTATTAAATTCAAGAAATTTGTTGATAATTTGAAATGTTTGGGAATGTGGTCTATAAAGGAATTGTGAATTGTTTAAAGAATAGCGAGATTTATTTTAAAGAATGTGAAGTGTGCTTTCTCCTGAAAATTTTATTTTGTTATATAAATTTGTAGCTTAAATATGTTTAGAATATTTTAGAAAGAAATATTATTTTAAAATGTTCAAAGTGAAAGCAAATATTTGATTTACTAATTATGGTATTTATTATTTTTAACTGGTAAAGTAGTATTAAGTTTCCAAAAAGAAATTTTAATATGAACATTTGATTTAGTAACCTTATTTTAAAAGTTAAATTTTATTTAAAAATACTTTGGAAACCCCTATATATTTCCTTAAGTATTATTTTCAATTAAATAATTTTCAAAGCTTATTTTAAATATTTAAACCATACGTTGAAAATGAATTCCAGGAAATAGCAATGTCTTTAAAATAAAAGGAGCTATTTTAAAATTATGGAAAGGAATTTTACGGGATGAACGTAAAATTGAATTATGATAAATCGTGTTGAATTGATAAAGAGAATGCTTTGGTTATTCTAAGATGGAAGTGTATTTCCCTGAGATGCCAAGTACGTTCTTAAAGCGGATTTTTGAAAAGTTAAAAGTCTGCAGTTTATTTAAAGAATGATTTTCAAGAAATATTTTAAGTTGCAAGAATTTTAATAGTAAACATTTATCTAGTAGCTATAGAAGTAATTATTTTAAAAGGGTAATTAGAACTATGTTTTAAAGAATATTAGTAATATTCATACTTTATAAAATGGTTCTATTTTAAAGATAATCAAACAAAGTTTTATATGAAACTCGTATAGTATTTCATAGCTTTATTTAAAATCTAGTATGACTTAACCTATTTTAAAGATAACAGTTTTTATTTTATAAAGTAGTTTTTATTCGAAACATTTTTAAAGGTATATACATATATTTTAAATTAAGTATGTAAGTATTATTAATGTATTTTCAAAAATAAAGTATTTAAATTATTTAAAAACCTTAAATATTGGTACTTGGATGTTTTCAAAGGAAATAAAGATTTGGGAATCTATTCCATGAAAGAATTGGGTTTAAAAGAGTTTTCGAAAGGACTTTGAAATGGTAACATATCTTGTAAAGATATTTTTGAGGAAATAAATAATTGGGAATTATTTATTATGTAATGGATGCTTATGGATGTTAATTGATAATTAAATCACCGACTGTCAATATTGGACAAATGCGTTGATCGTTTCGAAGAGACCGGGATCGAGATTTATTTCTCGAAAACCACTTCGATCCGGTTTGTACGTTTCGTGGAAAAACATGTTCGGAGTCGAAGATGGAGCAGTGAAGGCAAGGGCTAGTCGCTACTAATCCTGTGGATATTTCCAAAATGGATGTAGTAGGAGTAGTGCCTTCGGTTCCGTTCGAACCCGGGACGGACTTGTATGGACGAATGCTTGCGAAACATCGTCGGGTGGGCGATGGGCATTCTAAGTGAAACGTTCTAAAAGGTAACGCTTAGCCTCAAGCCTCGTCAAATAGGAATGACTAAAAATCAGGGGTTATGCAGCAAGGCTTCGTGGGTAGCCACTACTTGAGAGTAAGGTCATCCCTGTCTAGATATCCCTTTATATTTCGGCTTAGTGGTGCGGTTGCTGATCCCAAGCGCGGGGTGATCTTATTCGGAACTGTCCAGTAAGGGATGGTTCCGGTCTTGTGTTGCAGGGGAGCAGGCGTACTCCTCGCTACCGTGATCTAGACCACGTACTGTGACAGGTGGTACCCCAGTACCTAGTCATTATTGGAAATCCATTCTCCCTACGAGCCTTTTACGAGTTTTGTTTGTATTACCCACTCTGTGGCTAGTAGCTGGAATTTAATAGATATAACAATTTCGGCTATTTTATAAGTATTTGTAAATAGACCCTATTATAATATCAGAGGATTTCTATAAAAGTGTTTTAGCTATCGTAAGGTAAAAACCCGACATGTTTATTTGTGGCGTGGTCTTACGAGATGCTTTTGTTTTCAAAAGATTTTTAAAACTTTAATAATCAATTTGGATGCATTATTATTAACTGGTATTCTAGACTGACTCGGGTGTTATTTCATTAAAATGCTCAGATCAGACCGAGTATTATCTGTTCAGGACAGGATGCTATGGAGCAGAAGAGGAGCTGGAGTCCGAGACGTATTATACGTACTTGTATATATATCCGTTGCTGTGATTGTATGGATTTGTCTCTCTGGTAATATTATTGTATGAGATACTCTGATGATATGATGTATAAAACAGATATAGTTTCATTTTGTTTAAAGATCTATTATTGATTATTATATTTTATTCCGCTGCGACTGTGAGATTCTAATATTGTTTAGTTTCTTCTTCTTCTATCTTCTTCTTTAATCCCTAATGGTTCGTTTTTCTGTTTCACTTGAGTTAATTGACGTAGAATAGTATTGACTCAAGGGGTACGGATTTGCAGGCTCTCACAACTATTTTGTTTTATTTTCTTTTTAAAAAAAAATCGTAATTAAGCCTATATATACATCTATTTCTTCTCTTCCATTTCTTTTTCCCATCACCATTGAAAAACAAGTAAACCAATACCTGTTAATATTCATACCAGAGAAAAATCAAGAACAAAAGCCTGTAAACCATTTTCAAACTAGAAATTAATTCAAATAGTAATCTAATCTAGCATCTCTGTTTCAAAAAGCTCTCTGTTCATCTTCTAACAGGTGAGTAAACAAACAAATTTCTTTGTTAAGTGTTGCATGTGATGAATGTATTATATAATGATGTGAAATGGTTTTTCTGAGTAAATATTAGGCTTGCATGTCTGTGTATTTTTATATAAATGTATGTGTGCATATCTAGACCAGGAGCTCCCTGTTCTTGTTAAATAGGTTTTCAAATGTTTTAAAATTTAGGATCTCATCTTCGAATTTCTTTTAGACATTGTTTTTCAAACAGAAATTGTTTAAAATGGAAAGATCTTTAACTTAAAAATAGATTTAAGTATAATATTGTTCATATATTGTTTGAAATTCAAGAAGAATTATGAAAACATAAAACATGTTGAAATTAAATAATCGCAATTCTTTGTTTTATTTATATAGTTTGAATCCCCATCTTAAATCATGATTTTCAGAAGTTAAATAATAATTTTTAGATTGGGATCGAGTGAGCATTTCGGTTTCGATCAGAAAGTGGGTTTTGGGCTATTTTTGGTGGCCGGAGGTCTCGGGGTGGTCGGGGTCTCAACTGGAGGAGGCCAGGGTGAAGGCGAGCTGGGGAAAAATGCCAAGTGGATTTATAGTCCACCGCGGCGGTGACATTTGGTCGGAGTAGGGTTTAAACCCTAAATTTGGTCCAGGTCTGGATTTGAGTTGCCGTGTCGTCTTTGGAGCTTCGAGTTTCACCGGACTTAGGGGAATGGTAGCATGGGAGGCCAGCGAGGGTGTGGCCGGAGTTTCAGAAGTTCTGATGGTCGGCGTCGGCAGTTCGAGGAAGTTTTCAAGCATTGGGTTGGTTCCAGGCTTGATCAAATTGCTCGAATTCGATTTTGGGTTTGTATTCGAGTTTCTGGGTGGTCAGATGGCTAGTGGTGGTCGAAGGGGACTTGTCGGCGTTGGTCTTGGAGGCCGAAGCTCTAGCGAGCTGGCGTGCATGTGCACGAGGTTGTTAGTGGTGTCAGTGGTTGGGAAGGGAAGTTTGACTCGAGGAGGGTCTCGGGGTAGTTTGGTTATGGCTCGGGTAGGATGTCGGGTCGTTAGCGTGAGAACTTAACTTGTAATAGTTTAAGTTTTAAACTAAGTTTAAAAAAAAGGAGAAGGAAGTGGATTTTTCTCGGGGTAGGACTCGAGTGTTATTCGGGTTGGACCCAAAGTAAAATTTAAACAATTTTTAAAGTTTAAATATATAAAAAATTTAAAATTTAAAATAATCTAGTTTAAACAATTCTCTTAAATAAATTTCTTTTATATATTATAAATAACTTCTTTAACTTTTGATTCAAAGAAGTTATATGATTTGTTTAACTTAAATTTATAAGTTATTTTTAAAGTTAATTTAGATATAAAATTAAGTGTTAATCAAAAAGTTAAAAATGTTTAGATTTATATGATATTGATAATTAAGTAATTAATAAGATAATGATTTATCTTAAAGTTAATTAAGGTTTTGGTGATTAAAGATTAATTAAATTAATAACGTAATTAAAGAGTAATTATTAATTTAATTAATTAATGATTAAGGATTAATTAATTAAGTAATTAAGATTAATTAATTATAATTAGAGATTTAATTAATTAAGTAATTAAAGATTAATTAAGTTGTAATTAAGCATTAATTAGTTAAGTAATTAGAGATGAATTAACTGGTAATTAAGGATTAAGTAATTTGTAATTAAATTGTATTAATTAATAATTAAGGTTTATTAATTAATAATTAAAGAATAATTAATCAGCAATTAAAAATTAATTAATAAGGTGATTAAAAAGATTCATTAATTAAATGGTTTGTAATTAATTATTGATTAATTAAGAAGGGTTAGGTGATTAATTCTTAAGTAATTAATTAGCTTAAATAAATTGAATTAATTATAGTATGGATTAACAAATCTTGCTTATGTATGATTGATTGTGTGGAATGTATGGATTGATTGATATCTATAGTTGATAATCTATGATATTCTATGGTGTAATATTGGATATAGCTGTGGTAAATGTATGTTATTTATCTGTGATGAATGCCGTGTGAATTCGAGTATTGAATTGAATTAAATTGTTTAAACTTAAATAAGTTGACCTTTAAGACGGCGTTTGGATTTCGATGAGATTGGATCGGATATCAAATTTGATTATCCAAAAAGAATACCGATCCAAGTAAACGATAGGTAGTGAAATCTCAAGTGAAGATCGAGATGAAGTATCATATTGCAAGGGTTATTGTCGTTAACTCTGAAGGTTATTCCAAAATAAGTGTAACGTGATAATGCCTTCGGTTTCGTTCGAACTCAGAAAGAACTTGTATGAATGAATGCTATCAGACCATCGTCAATGGAGGACGATGAGCATTCCAAGATGTGTTCTTAAAAGGTAATCGTAGCCTCAAGCCTCATCAACGGGGAATGGCTAAAACAGGGAAGGTGCACGCATGGCTAAGTGGGTAGCACCCAAGTAGGATAAGATTTTCTCTTGTCTAGAGGTCACTTTTTATTTGGCTGTGTGTGTGGTTGTTTGGCCACAACCGCGGGTTGTCTTATTTGGACTATCCAGTAAGGGGTAGTTCTGTGTAACAACCTGGGATTTTCATTACCAATTAATAAATAAAAGTTAGAATTTTTATTTATTTTTAATGAAGCATAAAAGGATTTTGGAATAACAAAATTTATTTGAAAAAGGCTATTTTAATTAAATGGGAAATATGGGATTTTAAAATGAGGGTAAAATGTTATTTTTGGAAAGTAAATATTTTAGGAGAGATTTTAAAACGGGTTTGGGTAAGAAAAATGAGTTTATAAACATACATGAACACTTAGAATTTTTTTAGAAACATTGTAAATAACCCTCTTCTTATTGGGTTACTAAACTTAACCCAATAACCCACCCTAAACCTCCTCTATATATTATCTCAAACTCTGCTAACCTCATTCATTCATTCCTAATCAAAACCCTAATCATTTCCTAAAGCTTTCTTAATAAAAATGGCCTCCATCTTCACCCCCTTCAAGTTTTAGCTTATGCAAATCATTTTATGCAAAGGTAATGCAAATACCCACCTCAAATCCATCTTTTATAGCTTTCTAATTTCTGAAATTAGTTTATTAACACATGTTTTATGTGTTTTTATGATCTTATAGCCTCCTAATCCTCTTTTGCTAACTTGGGTTGATGCTGTAATGGTCCTTGTTGCTTTCTAGAGAGGTATATTGCTAAAACCTCTTCTAATATGTGTTTAATCCTCTTTTGATGCCATAAATCATTTAGTGACACATGTTTTATTATGTAACATGTGAATCATAGCTCTTTGATCATCTTTGCTTTCAATTTGGGGTTGCACATAAGGTGTTTGTGATATTGCTTCATAAGGTAATGCTAAGCTTTGGCCCTTTGTTTCCTTTAATATAGTGTAGTGATCATTATATAGTAGTTAGTGATTGTTATTAGTGTAATTTGATGCCAAAAACTTGAAAAAAACACCCCAAACCATCAAAAAACTGCAAAATCAACTGGCTGGAAATGTTCAGCCTGAAAACAGGCCAAAACAGGGCTCTGGGTGCACCAGGGCAGGCCTGGGCTGCACCCAGGCACAGCAGGCTAGCCTAGTTGGGCTAGCCAGAGGTAGGCCAGCCCGCATGGGCTGGCACACACATCTCCCCAGCCCGCATGGGGCTGGGCTTGGGCCCGACCTCCCTAGCCCGCGCGGGCACGAGCGGGATGGGGCCTGGGCCGCCTCCCCAGCCCGGGCGGGCTAGGGCCTGGGCCCGCAACCCCAGTTCGAGCGGGCTGGGGCCTGGGCCGCCTCCCCAGCCCGAGCGGACGGGGGGGGGGGGGGGGGTGCTGCCACTCCCCAGCCCATGCGAACTGGGGGCCCAGAAAAAAAAGCATTTTTTTTTTCTGTTTTCAGTTTTGGGACTGAAACTTTGTGACATCACCACGGTCACATCCTTGGTCGAAATCCAAGGTTTTTGGACTCGTTGGAAAGCTAGAGTTCCGAACTCCATCTCTAGAAAGTTTGATTAGTATCCGAGTTCATTTGACTCTTCGAAATTGCTGTCGAAGAGGGACCTGGATCTCAGCCTGAAACAGTGTATTCACTGTTTCCGGGTCCAACTTTGGAGCGTCACTGCGACTTCGTTTCAAGTCGGAATTGAGTAATTCCTTTTGCGTTCTGAAGTAGGAATGTAGGACTACGTTCCTACCAATTTTCATGCCATTCGGATTCGGTTTACTGGTCCGAATAATTTTTCGAATTTGGGTTCATGTCAGTTTTGGACTATTTTCCAACACAATATTTTCAGTGATTTTTTGGTTTTGTCGACTTCTTTGAGATTTGTCTTTGGATTTCGTACACGGGCCTTATAAAAAGGTTTTAAAAGGATTTTTCACTCCTAAATGGCTTTCAAAATTATTATATAATATTATTTTTAATTATTAAATTAATTACTCCATAATAGGAGAGTTTTCAAAAGCCGTTTTAAAGTGATTTCAAGATCAATTAAAAATCCGTTTCGCACCATTATTTTCTATAATAAAAATCTCACACTCACTTTTAGCTCGTCGAGCGAAGTGGAAAGGTGCTTAAACGGTTAGGAAATCTCCGGCCTATGGAACCGTGTGTATTTTCTTTCCGGTTAATCCCCGACCTATTCGATTGATCATTTTGACCTTTGGGTCTAGTTTACCGATGATACGAGGTGGACTTTTTATTGTTTGAAGTGTGAGCATGCTATTGATTAGTAAATCGTTTAGTGCGAACGTGGGGTATGAGACTCATTGTTAACACTTTACGGGTTCCTCTCCAAGAAGTTTGTGACACATTAGCCTCTAGGCGGCCAGTACTGGACCTCTGGGTCACCACGCCTCTGGGCAACCGTCTCTGGACACCTGCTCTATGGAGCAGTTTTTCGGCGTGTGCCTTTGGGCCTTTATCCTTCTGGGAAGGATCCCGCCGTCTCGCGCGTTCCGCATCTGTACTAGTGATCGATCACAACTCAACAGTACTTGGCAATAACGACTCTGGTCGGTGCACGTGCTATACTTGTATTATCTGATGATTTTTTATATCCATTCGAGTACCGCCTTTCGGTGTTGGTTCTATGGAACCATACGATGTAAATGCAATTACCTTGTGGATTCACAGTGTCTCTGGACACTATTTTTCAGTATTCGATTTCATTGACTTTTCAGTATATCCCTATTGCTCTTTGGAGCATCGATCTTTGCTTGGGCATTAATTACAGACTCTGGTCACTCTTGGGATTATCGCCTATGGGCAACTTTATATAGCTTTGGCTACGCCGATGATATGAGGAGATTTTATTTACTCCACGCTTTGATGTTGATATTCTCTTTGGAGATTTTTACTGTTTATTGATGATTAGGGATCGTCATTATATTCAGTGGTCCATTATATTCTTCTCTTTGGAGAAGTTCTGTTTTGTTTATGTACCGCATTATTATATATCTCAGTTATTACTGATTATCTAGCTAGCCTGACCCGAGTGTTTTCGCTCGGGTCAGACCGAGTTGTTTCAGGTTAGGTCTCTGGACTTAGCTTTCTGTGCTTCCGCTTGGACATTATCTGCTATGCTGATAGATAGCTCTTTATATTTGTCCACTATTTTGATACTCTGATTATTCTGTCTCTTATGTACATATTTTTGACTCACGTGTGTGAGCGGTGGCTTTGTACCCACCTTTGGATATTTGGATCTGTATTGACGATATATTGTACCTATATTCCGTGACTGTTATGTGACTGTTCTATGATGATGATGTTATCATTTAGTATTATGTTTGTTCTGAACCTATTTTCCTTAGCCATTGTAATTTCGTTATAAATATCTATTGGATATGTCGAACTACTTGAGAAAAGAAAACCACCTATTCGACGTATTCAGTAGTTAGTTATAGCTTGATTACACATGGTCGCTTCCATTATACTCTATTCTCCGTTCTAGTAGATGGTATTACTCCGTAATACTCTTTACTAGAGTGGGTCTCGGAGTGGGGCGTTACATCTTGGTACCAGAGCTAAGGTTCAGAATTAAGCATAATAAACACAGAACAGACACATAGTACAATACGTTATAATACGATCCAAATTGAACATATCCACCGTTAGATAAATAAGTTAGGAATATGTGTAGGAATCTATTATATTCCGTAATATTCCTTAAAGAATTATCTATCTTTGAATCGTGCTTAACTAAATCTTACCTTATCTTTCAGTATGGCTGGTAGAGGTAGGAATCTCCATTCTGCTGATGCTGGGCAGTCCAACAACCCTCACCCAGAGGGCGTATACATGACCACGGACCAGATCATGGAGCTGGTTCGTAACTCTCAGTCGCACTCTCAGTCTCCTACACCAGTTTCTGATGCACCGCGTAAGTCTGCTTTTGCGCGCCTCTGTAGCGACTTTATTCATCTTGGAGGGAAGCCGTTCAATGGCTCCGAGACTGTTCTTGAGGTCCAGGCTTGGATCAGAGTTTGCGAGCGTAATTTCACTCGCATGACCCTTCCTGACCATGACAGAGTTCTTGTTACTTCTAGCCATCTTGAGGGCCGTGCCTTGGATTGGTACGAGCTCCTTATTTCTGAGACCGATGAGGCCACTCTCACTTGGGATCGGTTCCGAGAGCGCTTCTTGCTCAAGTTTGTCCTCGAGTCCGAGAAGATAGCCCTGGCACGATGCTTTATTAACTTTATGCAAGGGAAGACCTCTGTTGCTGACTATTCTTCATCTTTCGAGGCCCTGTCTAAGTATGTCCTCGAGTTCATTAGCACTCCTTATAAGAAGAATCTCAAATTTGTTGAAGGCCTAAAGAAAGATTTGAAGAAACAGCTTATGCTCCAGCTTAAGCTCCCTTTTGATGAGCTAGTTGACGCAGCGCTTCACCTTGAAGTGGTTGAGCGTGAGAGAGACAGCGATGGGGATGGTGAGGGTTCCAAAAACCCCAACCAGAAGCAGGGTCCATTTTAGAAGACCAAGCCTTGGAACAAGAAGAAGAAGACTGGCAGTTCTACTTTTCAGACTCAGCCTCAGACTCGTTCTCAGTCCCAGACTCCTGCTCAGCCTAGTGGGACACGTCCTCCAAAGAAATGCTTTAACTGTGGCTCTCCTGATCACTTTATTCGAGAGTGTCCCAAACCTCTCTATTGCACCTTCTACAAGAAGGAGGGACACAGGATCTCCACTTGTCCTACTGCACCTCCTAAATCTGGCAAGCTTAATGCTGTCAAGGCTCCTACATCTTCAGCTCAGCCTCGAGGTACGCATCCTTCCGTTCTCGAAGGTTCTATTTTATTTCATGGTAGATCTTGTAGAGTTCTCTTTGATACGGGTGCCTCTCACTCATTCGTATCAAAGGAGCTAGTAGATGCTTTATCCTTGTATGTTACTTGTTTGGTTTCTTCACTAAGGATTGTGAATCCCATCGGCGGATCCACGACCCTTAGCTTGCTTTGTGAGGATATAGATATTGATCTTTGTGGATTTTCTTTCCGTGCGAATCTGCATGTTATGGAGTATTTGGGCTTTGACATGATTCTTGGCATGGATTGGCTCGCTCAGTATGACGCCAAAATTATTTGTTCGGAGCGGATATTATTTCTTCGTCATCCTGACTCGTCCGCTCCGTTAGCTATTGCTCTTCAGGATGTTGGAATTTCTGATATTACTTTATTTTCTCTAGATTCACGAGATGAGGATTTGGACATATCTCGTATTCCTGTTGTTCGGGATTTCCTCGATATATTCGAGCCAGTATCAGGCCTGCCGCCAAAGCGGGCCATTGAGTTCTGCATCGATCTCATTCCAGGCTCCCACCCAGTTGGGCGTCCTCCCACGAGGATGTCTACTAAAGAGAATGAGGAACTCAGGAAGCAGTTAGTTGAGCTTGAGGCGAAGCAGCTCATTCGGTCCAGTTCTTCGCCATGGGGTGCTGCTGTGGTCTTCGTTAAGAAGCCCGATGGCTCTTTTAGGCTTTGCATTGACTATCGCAAGCTTAATGAGTTGACCATCAGAAATCGTTATCCATTACCATGGATAGACGATATGTTTGATCAGTTGAGCGGTGCGAAGGTCTTTTCCCAGCTCGACCTTGCCATCGGATTTCATCAGCTCCGTGTTGCGGAAGATAGCATTCCTCTTACCTCTTTCCGCACTCGTTATGGTTCTTTTGAGTGGTTGGTCATGCCATTCGGCTTGACGAACGCACCGGCTTTCTTCGTCGATATTATGAATCGAGTGTTCCGGGAATACATCGATAGATTCGTTCTGGTTTTCATCGACGATATTCTTATTTATTCTAGATCTGAGGCAGAGCATGCTCATTATTTGCGGATCGTCTTGGATACTCTTCGTCAGCATCAGCATAAGGCCAAGCTCTCCAAGTGCCATTTTTGGGAGAGCAAGGTCAAGTTCTTGGGCCATATTGTATCATCTGAGGGTATTTTTGTCGATCCTGCCAAGATCGAAGCTATTCAGAATTGGAAGCAGCCCGAGAACGTTCATGATATTCGCAGCTTCCTTGGTCTGGCGGGTTATTACCGTCGGTTTATAAAGGATTTCTCTCGAGTTGTACTTCCCCTTACGACATTGACTCGTAAGGGTGTTCGCTTTATTTGGTCTGATAAGTGTGAAGCTTCCTTTCAGCGACTGAAGGAACTTCTCACTCATGCTCCTATTCTTGTGGTTCCTGAGAGTAACCAGGATCTGGTTGTTTACACCGATGCTTGTGGTAGCGGGCTCGGTGCTGTGCTTATGCAGAAGGATCGGGTAGTGGCTTATGCTTCTAGGCAGCTACGTCCGAATGAGGTTCGCTATCCAACTCATGATCTTGAGTTGGCAGCTATCGTCTTTGCCTTGAAGACGTGGCGTCACTTTCTATTAGGCGAACGCTTCACTCTTTACACCGATCACAGGTCTCTGAAGTATCTTTTCAGTCACAGAGATCTCAACATGCGGCAGCAGCGATGGCTTAAGTTTCTCGCCTCATATGATTTAGATATTCAGTATACCCCTGGCAAGGGTAATCGTGTTGTAGATGCACTCAGTCGCAAATACTCGGCAATTGTTTCTATGATGATCGCCGAGTGGAATATTCTTGAGACTCTATCTTTATGTGATACTAGAGATCAAGCTCCATCCTCTAATTCTCCGGTCTTATTAATTAGCTTGGAAGCTCGTCCTATCTTATTGGATCGCATTGCCCATGCTCAGCAGTAGGATCCAGACTTATTGCATCTCATTCACCTTCTCGAGTCGGGATCCAGTGATGAGACATTGCTGGATTATTCTCTTGATTTTCATCGGTGTCTTCGTAGGAAGAACCGTATTGTTGTACCATCTGATTTATCACTTAGGCATGACATTTTGGACGAGTGCCATCGCACTAAGTACACTATACATCCCGGTTCGAGTAAGATGTATGCCGATATGTGCCGGCTATATTATTGGGAAGGGTTGAAGAGGGATGTGGCAAGTTATGTGAGTGGTTGCATGACTTGTCAACAGGTCAAGGCCGAGCATCAGCGTCCATCTGGTCTTCTTCAGCCGCTAGAGATTCCATTATGGAAATGGGATAAGATATCCATGGATTTTATTGACGGTTTGCCTCGATCGAGGTCATGTCATACTTCTATCTGGGTTATTGTTGATCGCTTGACCAAAGCGGCTCATTTCATTCCTATTAAGTCCACTCGGACTGCTCCTCAGCTTGCCAAGCTATATGTGAAGGAAGTCATTCGACTTCATGGCATTCCTAGCTCTATCGTCTGTGATCGAGACACTATTTTCACTAGTCACTTCTAGAAGTGCCTACAGTCAGCTTTGGGCTCAAAGCTGAATCTCTCGACTGCTTATCACCTTCAGACCGACGGTCAGACTGAGAGGGTGAATCGTGTTTTGGAGGATCCTTTGCACTGTTGTGTTCTGGATTTCGGAGGTAGTTGGGAGGATCACTTACCGCTTGTAGAGTTCTCCTACAACAACAGCTTTCAGTCTAGTATCGGCATGACACCTTTCGAGGCTCTATATGGAAGGCCATGTCGTTCTCCTGCTTGTTGGTTAGAATCTGGCGAGAAGCTTATTCTTGGTCCAGATTCAGTTCGGGAATCTTCTGAAAAGATTGTTCTTATCCGTCAGAGAATGAAAGAGGCACAGGACCGCCAGAAATCTTACGCGGACAACCGTAGGAAGCCTCTTGAGTTCTCCATTGGTGATTTTGTCTTCATTCGGATTTCTCCCATGAAGGGGGTTGTGCGTTTCAGCTCTACAGGGAAGTTGGCTCCTCGCTATGTTGGATCATTTCCTATTACGGAACGCATCGGCCCCGTTGCTTATCGTGTGGCTCTACCTGCTCATTTTTTGGGAATGCATGACGTGTTCCATATTTCTCAGCTTCGCAAGTGTGTTCGCGATCCTGATTCTATCATTGAGCCGCATGTCGTGCTTGATTTAGAGATCTTACCTGACTTATCTTCGGAGCAGCAACCTCTCCGTGTGCTTGATTCGGAGGTTAGACGCCTTCGCAACAAAGAGGTTCCACTCGTGAAGATTCAATGGTCACCGAAACCTAAGGACTGCATTTGGGAGACCAGAGAATCTATCGAGCGCTCTTATCCTGGCTTTCTCCCATCTTCTTCTGCGGGTAAGAATTTTCTATTTTATCTTTATCACTTCTTTTGTGGATTTGACGTTATAGACATCTATCTTAAGGAATTGCGGGGACGCAATTTTCTTAAGGGGAGTCTGTAACAACCCGGGATTTGCATTACCAATTAATAAATAAAAGTTAGAATTTTTATTTATTTTTGTGAAGCATAAAAGGATTTTGGAATAACAAAATTTATTTGAAAAAGGCTATTTTAATTAAATGGGAAATATGGGATTTTAAAATGAGGATAAAATGTTATTTTTGGAAAGTAAATATTTTAGGAGAGATTTTAAAACGGGTTTGGGTAAGAAAAATGAGTTTATAAACATACACGAACACCTAGAATTTTTTTGGAAACATTGTAAATAACCCTCTTCTTATTGGGTTACTAAACTTAACCCAATAACTCACCCTAAACCTCCTCTATGTATTATCTCAAACTCTCCTAACCTCATTCATTCATCCCAAATCAAAACCCTAATCATTTCTTAAAGCTTTCTTAATAAAAATTGCCTCCATCTTCATCCCCTTCTAGTTTTAGCTTATGCAAATCATTTTATGCAAAGGTAATGCAAATACCCACCTCAAATCCATCTTTTATAGCTTTTTAATTTCTGAAATTAGTTTGTTAACACATGTTTTATGTGTTTTTATGATCTTATAGCCTCCTAATCCTCTTTTGCTAACTTGGATTGATGCTATAATGGTCTTGTTGCTTTCTAGAGAGGTATATTGCTAAATACCTCTTCTAATATGTGTTTAGTCCTCTTTTGATGTCATAAATCATTTAGTAACACATGTTTTATTATGTAACATGTGAATCATAGCTCTTTGATCATCTTTGCTTTCAATTTGGGGTTGCACATAAGGTGTTTGTGATATTGCTTCATAAGGTAATGCTAAGCTTTGGCCCTTTGTTTCCTTTAATATAGTGTAGCGATCATTATATAGTAGTTAGTGATTGTTATTAGTGTAATTTGATGCCAAAAACTTGAAAAAAAACACCCCAAACCATCAAAAAACTGCAAAATCAGCTGGCTGGAAATGTTCAGCCTGAAAACAGGCCAAAACAGGGCTCTGGGTGCACTAGGATAGGCCTGGGCTGCACCCAGGCACAGCAGGCTAGCCCAGTTGGGCTAGCCAGAGGTGGCCAGCCCGCATGGGCTGGCACACACATCTCCCCAGTCCGCATGGGGCTGGGGCTTGGGCCCGACCTCCCCAGCCCACGCTGGCTGGGGCATGGGCCGCCTCCCCAGCCCAACCGGGCTGGGGCCCGGAAAAAAAAAGCATTTTTTTCTATTTTCAGTTTTGGGACTGAAACTTTGTGACATCGCCACGGTCACATCCGTGGTCAAAATCCAATGTTTTTGGACTCGTTGGAAAGCTAGAGTTCCAATCTCCATCTCTAGAAAGTTTGTTTAGTATCTGAGTTCATTTGACTCTTCGAAATTATTGTCGAAGAGGGACCCGGATCTCAGCCTGAAACAATGTATTCACTGTTTCCGGGTCCAACTTTGGAGCGTCGCTGCGACTTCATTTCAAGTCGGAATCGAGTAATTCCTTTTGCGTTATGAAGTAGGAATGTCGGACTACGTTCCTACCAATTTTCATACTATTCGGATTCGGTTTGCTGGTCCGAATAATTTTTCGAATTTGGGTTCACGTCAGTTTTGGACTATTTTCCAACACTTAGAATATTTTCAGTGATTTTCTGGTTTTGTCGACTTCTTTGAGATTTGTCTTTGGATTTCGTACACGGGCCTTATAAAAAGGTTTTAAAAGGATTTTTCACTCCTAAATAGCTTTCAAAATTATTATATAATATTATTTTTAATTATTAAATTAATTACTCCATAATAGGAGAGTTTTCAAAAGCCGTTTTAAAGTGATTTCAAGATCAATTAAAAATCCGTTTTGCACCATTATTTTCTATAATAAAAATCTCATACTCACTTTTAGCACGTCGAGCGAAGTGGAAAGGTGCTTAAACGGTTAGGAAATCTTCGGCCTATGGAACCGTGTGTATTTTCTTTCCGGTTAATCCCCGACTTATTCGATTGATCGTTTTGAACTTTGGGTCTAGTTTACCGATTGTTAACGTTAAAAATTGAACGCTAACACCCCAGAAAATGATTTATAGTTATGAAAGCACCACCCGTTATCACGGGAATAAGATACAAGTAACGAAATTGCAGGAAAGCAGTAAAAACACAAGTTTTATAGTGGTTCGGCCCAAAGTCAAGCCTACGTCCACTTAGATTCTCTTTATTGCTGATATGAGTACAATTCTCTACAATTAACTCCGATTACAACACATTTAGACAATCATCTCAAAACCCCATGAAGAATAATCTTTTGAATTCATCTTGAATGATTGTGACTCTATCTCTTGAAGTTTGGTGTAATGTCTTCGATGTTTGGAGTGCTTGAGGTGTTGCTTGAGCTGAGAAAGTGGCAGAGTATCGGCGCTTCGAGAATGAGCCCCCCAAAAAAAGTCCCCCCTTAGTTCGAATTAGGGTTGTATTTATAGGCAAACTTTCTAGGCTGAAATCGCAGAGTCATGAGTCGTGACCGACTCATGATGAGTCGTGACCGACTCATGATGAGTCGTGAGTCGTCTGCGAGTCACCCCTTTGCAGCATGATCTTGAACTTGCCTCTGAGTCTTGTGTTGTGTGTCGGCTTATGCTTGACCCGTGGCCGAGTCATATTAAGTCATGGCCGACTCATTGGACCAAGCCTCTGAGTCGCTTCCGAGTCATCTCCCGCTAGCATAGGTTGTTCGGCAATGGACTATGGCTCAATGGTTTTAGGTCGTAGACAAGCCATGATCAGTTGTGAGTCGCTCCTTTGAGTGACCTTATAGGATGAGTTGTGGGCCAGTTGAGTCGCTGGGTCGGTAATGAGTCGGCAACTTACTGAGTCGGCTATCAAATGAGTCGGTGTCCCTCATGAGTCATTGAGTCGTCATTAAATTTAGGTCGGCAACAAGCTAAGGCTACTGAGTCGGTAATCATCTTGAGTCGTGAGTCGCTCAGTCCTTTAACTCGCGCGGCCTACCGATCCATTGAGTCGCTACGTGCCTTGAGCATATGAGTTGATCCAATCCTTCAGTCATAAACCCACTGAGTCGTTAGGTACTTCATGCTGATGAGTCGTGGATAGCTCTGAGTCATTCACTCATATGAGTCGCTCCCTGTTGAGTCGGTAACTTCTATGAGTCGTGAGGTTTCTTGAGTCGGCAGCTCAATGAGTCGGTCTGTATCATTGAGTCGCCACCAGTTGAGTCGGGGATTCTTTGAATCGGTCCTTTCCTTAAGTCGTAAGACACCTTAAGTCGTAGGTCGCTTCAAACCTTAACCCGTTGACGCTTCTAACTCGTAGGCCTTTTAACTCGTATGCTGGAACGGGGTTAACATTTGCCCCTCGAAGCACACGCTTAAATCGTAAGTCGTGTGCTTCGACTCATCATAACCCGTGCCGATTCGAGTTCCAATATTTCCAGGTATAAAAGTGCTTGAGTCGTTTCTCCTCTTTCTCACTTCTCATTACTTATCCCAGAGCCGCATCTGCCATTAGAGACCTTTCAATCTTCCGAAGGCGAATCCAAGTTAGCCGATCATCAGTCCATCCTTTCCACTACATTGCGTAAGTGATTTCGAACTTCAATCCAACAACGACCATTGCTAAGGCACAAATTTCCGTTTCCTATTCCCAAATCACCGCCGCATGTCTCACTTGGGCTTTGAGTTGAGTTGTGAACGACTCTGATCATTGTTGGCTGTGTTGTTGTTGTGATCCTCTAGATTATAGCATCGCACTTGATTCGTGGCAGCTTCATGACAGTTTTGGATCGGTGTTTGATGAACTGGTGGGATAAGTGAGTAATAGGCTTAGTTGAGGGGATGACGGATCGGTGTTATTTAGGCGATGGCGGGTATCGGGTTGGAGAGGAGTTAACCGGTTCAGGAGTTTGGGAGAGATGAGGGAGGCTTTAACGGGTTAACCGGGTTAATGGATCCTTGGCTTCACGGGTTAACTTAAGAGATGGTGTGGCAGTGTGTGAGTGGAGAACCGACCTTAGGGGCCTTTGCAGAGTTACTCATGCACGACTTAATGCCTTAACCGTGTTAATTCATATGACTCAGGTCTTAGGTCGTATGAACGACTTAACCCTTTAGGTCCTTTTGACGACTTATCCTTTTAAACCGTGCACGACTCAAACCATAAGCCGTGAACGACTCAGCAACTTCCATGCGACTCAGTAGCCTTTACCATTGACTTTAATCCGACCTAGCAAGTTTTACGACTTAAACCATGAGTCGTAACCGAGTTAGAACTTAGAGGATTTCTTGTTGCTTTGGACTGGAGCCCCCCTTCTGTTCCTTGACTTACGACTCATAGAACTGCCGACTTATAACATCAGCGGTTTAGAATTGAAGCAACCTAACTTAACTTGCCTCACTTTCCTTAGGTCGTAGCCGAGTCATCCAAATAACCAATGACTTAGCTTAACCCATACAAAGAATCATTGTGCCGTTGACGACTTAACACTTGTAAATTTTGTTTGAACTTTGAACTGTTGAACTTTGCTGCTTTCTTTTACAGGTCACTCTTGCAAGCTAATAACCTGTCTAACACAATGTTTACAGAAAATTGGGACGAATATACTGCCATTGACTGCCCACATCAAATGACAGATTAGCTTATAGATAATTAACTTAAATACATTTGTGTGACTGAGGTGCATCCAACTCATCATTTTCAAGTAACATATTAAAGCAACACTGAAATAGTCAATTAAAATCGACCAGCTTGCACTAATATTATGCTTGAAATTTAGATTAACAAGTTCTGAAATCTTTTAGTTGATCAACTGTCGACTAGTTTAATTCCAGTTGTACTTGCTTATTATTTTTATTAGTTTTGCACAACACTCCACACTTTAAGGAAACGTGCACCTTCACATTTGAATATCCAGTTACTTGTGTAGAATGACTTCTCAACAGGAAGATACAATGGTTCAGACTGAAGAAGCAACCGTAATTCCAGCTCCGCTAGTTAATCCTCCCGAAAGAGCCCCTACTACACTATCATACAAAGTTTTTCACCAGTTGTGTGCTCAGTTTGGTATTGCTGAATCAGATGCCATTCTTCCTGAAAGAAGTAACACCGCTGACATAGCACCTTCTGGCTTTGTGACAGTTAACCGACAAATGTGCCTAAATGGAGGCATTCCTCCTTTCAACAACTTTTTCCAACAACTTCTCCATCAATTGGCCATTGCTCCATCCCAGCTACACCCCAACGGCTACGCCATTCTAATGGGGTTGTGTGTGCTTTTTAGGAGAACACTTGATCGACTTCCGAGCTTTGGTGAAATTTGTTATTTATGCTCCTTTACCCGGATCAAAGATCATCCTTCTATTACTGTTGTGAGAAGCGCCCGAAACCGTAAATTAATCGTTGATCTTCCTGAAACTGCTCATGGGTTTCTAACCCAATTCTTCTTCGTTCGTTGCCCCCCGGGGTTTTATGCCATCTGGAGGGTGGGAAGTAAGACTTCCCGTCTTTATTTTTCCATTCTTGAGTTTTCCAAGATCTGAGCTGCTAAAAAATTAACTTCGCTCTTTTCCTGTTTCAGCACTTCCACCTCCCTCTAGAGATCCAGGCTATAAGAAAATTTTTGAGAGATTGAATGCTGTAGCCGCAGAAGAGAGAAGTATCAAGTTTTTGCTTAGAGACGACTTTTTACATCAATACGGGCTTCTTCACCCTTCTCGCCATACTCAGCCTTGTGAAGCCCCGACTGAAGTTCCCGATTCTCCGGCTGAAGCATCGGATGCCCCTGTTATTGTCGAACAACTCACATCAAAAGAGTCTAATATTGAAGCTTCATTGGTGAAGTGTTCCACTCCTACCGACATTATGGGGTCATCTAGTAAGACGGTGCTTGCCCCGATCGAGGAAGAAGAAGAAACTCCACAGCCTCTCGGGGGATTAGCTGATGTAGGAATTGAGAAAACAAGTCCCACCAAGCATGATGGTGACGATGTTTATGAGGGGCTGAGCGACATAATAGTGACTTCGCAGGAGCTTTTTAAAGATGACGTATCTAAAACTATCTCTCCTGTAATTGAGGCGACGTCTCTTCTCCGACAAACACCAGCACAAACATCAACTCCTCATACCCAAGCTATCATCACCTCTACACCAAAGAGTGGTTTGTAGCTCAATGCGTGTAGCTTGCACATCACACAACACTTAGGATTTTCTAGCACATTTATGCACTTATCTTCTTATACTTTAAAGATTTCTAAAGCTTATCTTCTCTTATTTCAGATTCTTCAATGACACGCGGCGGATCATATTATCAGGATTTCCAACGCTACGGGGGGCGTGGCCAATATAATTATGGGCGCTACTTCACCTCCTATAGAGAGTCTGATGAGGAGAGGGCTGCTCGAAAAACTCGTGAAAGGAGGGATGCAGAAGATCGTCGTGAAAGAAGAGAGAGGGACGAGCGTCATGAATCTTTTCAAAAAGATGATGACTCCCTCAAGAGAAAATCCCATGATGATCGAGGAAAAAGTCACATGGGTGAAGACTCAAGCAAACGAGTCCGTCAAAGTGAAAAGCAGGCCTCTACTATTCCCGAAAAAGTCACTGTTCCTTCCTCGCTCGACATTCCTTCTGACTCTCCCGCTCTTGATAAAGCAGACATTCAAACGATAATTAGTAGGCCCAAATTTCAAGTTGGACCGGGTCCAGCCAATCTGCAGAGCCGGTTTCCTCAATGGTGCCTTAAGGGAGTGAGGTTTGACCTAGACTTGGTCCCCATCGACAAATCTGCCATGTTGCGCAATCTTGACGCCGTCAAACTTGATATCGAGAGGATGTCAAACTGGCAGAAGCTTGTTGATGAGCTCCAAAGAGTTAACCGCGCCAACTTAGAGGCCATGCTCACCATGGAAAATGACAAGGCTGAATGGCAAAAGGTCCTTGAGCAGCATGATACCGAAATGAGAAGCATTACTTCCTACAACGAGGAGCTCGAAGCAAAGGTTGAGAAGTTGAAAGATGAGCTCGCAGCTTCCTCTACTTCATATTCTCAAAAAGAAGAAGTGCTTCTCAGACAAGTAAGGGATGCTCATGCCAGCCAAAGGGACGCTGAGGGCAGGCTTGAGGTGCAGACAAGAATCAGCGAGGGCTACGCTTCTGATATTGCCGATCTTCAAAAGAAAAACAACTCCCAGGAAGCGGAGATACAAATGCTTAAACTTCAGCTTTCCAAAACCGAGAGGGAGCGCGATGAAGCTGTTGCCGGCAGAATTGCGGCTGAAGAATCTCATGAAGCGACCAAAAACAGCTTCGGCTCAACCTTATTCGACTTCTACTTGCATAGCGTCTTGGGGCGTGGAAGCCTCGCTTTTCTTGGTCCCAAGTATGAAATCACTCTAGCTGAAGTATGGGAGGCCGCCCTCGATATGCTTGGTGCTGAAGGAGCTGGTTATGACGAATCAGCCCTGGAAAGGC
Organism: Allium cepa; assembly: GCA_030765085.1. NCBI lineage: Eukaryota > Viridiplantae > Streptophyta > Magnoliopsida > Asparagales > Amaryllidaceae > Allium > Allium cepa. Next base: position 457,657,834 of record CM060942.1, read on the forward strand.
ATTACTTTGATGAAGACGCTCGCGCTGCCCTTGCCAAGGGGAAGGAACAACTTGCCAAATTAAGAACTGAAGTGATGGAAGGGGACCAGCTGGGAAAAACTACTTCAACTTCTCTAATCCAGCCACCTTCTTCATCTGAAGTCAACATTATCGGTTCCAGTTCCCATTTTGCATCTCCTACCAAAGTTACCACTGATATTACAAGCGTACATGGTGGAGACGAGGGTGATGAGAGCACGGACGCGCAAGCTTATGAAGTTGATATCAGGAAATCAGCTTCACCAGGTAACTTCAATGCTAATCCCGCTACTGTTAATTCTGCTCAAGCGGGTTACTCATTTGTTTCGCATGAGTTTCACGAGCTCCTTGGCTATCTTCTTAACCTGGATGAGCCTTCATCTCCCCTCTTTACTAGTATCATTGGTGAGCCTTCATCTCCTCTCTTTACTGACTTTTAACCTCTTTTCTCCTGTAGAGAAAGTACCAAGCACTGCTCAAACTTTTACTCCTCCGGTTATCCTGCCTCCCTCTCTTCAGGTGGCGCCTACTTCTGCCTCGCAACCTGGATCGCAGGAGGAACAAATAGAGGTTCTTCACGGCTTGGATGATCCCATCGCTTCCCAAGAGCAGAAAGATGAGAGACTTGAGGGAGGTGACATATCCCCGGAGCGAACTCCTTCTGACGACATTGCTCTATCTAAACTTGTCACTCCGGGGAGTGAATCTTCCTCACAAAGGAGAAAGAAGCGTGGGACATCAAAGAGGAGGGGGAAGAAAATCACCGTCACTGAAGAGGAGCCGGAAGCTGGACCGGTTGCGCCTACCTCTCCTACTTCCCTTATGCCCACTGACCGCCCTGAAAAGCTGATCATTCGGCCGGGTAAAGGGTCTAAAGGCAGTAAGAAGTGAAGATTTTAGCTTTTTATCTTTTGTATGTAATGGCCGAGAATTGTGCGGGTACCGGCCCCCGCCTTTCTTTATTTTGAAACCTGTACCTGCACTATAGTTGAATAAAATGATTCTTCGTTTGTACAAACTTTTGTTTGAGTTTGAGAATACATTTATTATTCATTTTGGCATGAGTTTATTTATATGATATTGCAGCGAGCTTATGGCATGTCACTTGAGCGTTACCTTTTGCTGGTTTGGCTATACCATTTTTATGTGTAATTATACCATATTGCCCCCATTCCATAAGTTTGCTGCAATATTCTATACTTCGAGGGGACTTGCACTCTTATTTGCTAAAGAATAATTATTTTACTCTTTAAAGAAAATTTTTGTAGAGTACGACCCCCCTTCGCTTAAGTTTCTGCATTCTGCCCTTTGAAGAAATCACTCCTTTCTTTTGCTTAAGTACATTTTTTACCAAGTGAATTCTTTTATGCGGCAAAGCGGACCTCTGAAGGGTACTTTAACTCCCTCTTTTCCCCTTTTTTTTTTTTTTTGAGGAAGATCATTCTCTATAATAGGTAAAATACTCTTCCTTTGGAAGTTAAAGTATGCCCTTGACGAGGATTTTTTATATATAGAAAGTTGTACCTCTGAGGAGGGATTTTTACGTTTCAACACTTGGAAGTTTTATTTCAATCTCGGCGAAACGTGTACCTCCAAAGAGTTTTGCCTTAGAAAGCCTTTCCACGTTTCAACACTTGGAAGTTTTATTTCAATCTCGGTGAAACGCGGGCTTCCGAAGAGGTCTTTCTTCTTGATCGTGCCTCCGTAGAGGTTTTTCATTTTGTTTGCATTTCAACTTTGGTGAAGTGAAACTCCGAAGAGTAACTACTCCGACTCTTGGTGAAATGTGCCCCCGAAGAGGTCTTTATCCTCTGAAGGGTTGTGCCGTTGAGTAGGGCTTTAGTTTAAGCTTCAAACATGGGAAGCGTGCCTCATTGGAGGGCCTTAGTTTACACTTCAGACTTGGGAAGTGTGCCTCATTGGAGGTCTTTAGTTCGCACTTCAAACTTGGGAAGTGTGCCTCATTGGAGGACTTTAGTTTACACTTCAAACTTGGGAAGTGTGCCTCATTGGAGGACTTTAGTTTGCGCTTCAAACATGGGAAGCGTGCCCCATTGGGGGACTTTAGTTTGCGCTTCAAACATGGGAAGCGTGCCCCATTGGGGGACTTTAATTTGCACTTCAAACTTGGGAAGTGTGCCCCATTGGGGGACTTTAATTTGCACTTCAAACTTAGGAAGTGTGCCCCATTGGGGGACTTTAATTTACACTTCAAACTTGGGAAGTGTGCCCCATTGGGGGACTTTAATTTACACTTCAAACTTGGGAAGTGTGCCCCATTGGGGGACTTGAGTTTGCACTTCAAACTTGGGAAGTGTGCCCCATTGGGGGACTTGAGTTTGCACTTCAAACTTGGGAAGTGTGCCTCATTGGAGGACTTGTGCCTCCGAAGAGGGCTTGTGTGTTTTCTGTCTGCTTGCCCATGCCTCATCACCATCTGCTCCTTAGCGATTCCTCGTTATCTTTTCCACAGCCATGTTCTTTTCTTTGCCAGTTATTTGTCTTTTTTCCAGAGGAATGCTTCTCATTGTTAAGTGAATCCATAGGGTAGACCCAAACTACCTGACTAGATGTCTGTTTGCACAAACGAACTTTGTCGGTTGGTGAGGGCCTGAACTCTTCGCGTTGGGAAGGTGCCCTTTTGGTTGTATCAACTGTTCGTGAGGAACATTTCTTATGCAGGAATTCAATTTGGAACCTTTTCTGGCTTGACATTTATTTGCTCATTGACTTATAGGAATCGCTTTGCTTTGCGAAGTGCTGACTAGGTAAGCTTTGCTTTGATTGCCTGCAATATTAAATCGATATTTTAGCAATATATTCAAGATATTTGGCATATCGAAATGAAACAGGTCTTTTATAGTAATAGAAAACACAAGATTTATAGTTCCTATGTTTCATTTGCAATGCTTTTACAATGACTTTTAATATGAGAATGATAAATCCATCATTCTTTTACAATTTGTAACAAAGCCTTAAAGTAAAACATGGATGCAAATCATTGCTGTCCCAAGCTTCCTGGGATCGAATCTCCGGTGTAAGAACAAGAGCATTCTCTCCCTTCGGGGTTTTTCTTAGAGCACGAGCGTATCCTTCCATCCCATCATGATTCCTGCCCGTCGGGTGAGAGTCTCCCCTGATTGGATGAGGATGGGTCATTCCTGTCTCTTTTGACATATTGCTGGAGTTTATTCTGTCTCAATAGTTCTTCAATCAAATTCCTTAAATGACGACATTCGTTGGTGTTATGACCAGGTTGGTTGTGAAACTGACAGAACCTCCCATTACGCATAGCATTTTTCCCAACCTTCAACTCAGGTGGCTTAGGATAATCAAAAGTATCCTTAGTTGCGAGAAAGATGTTTTCCAGAGTATCAGTTAAGGGGGTAAAGTCTGAAGGTTTAAAGCGGCGAGCTTTCTTCAAGTCTCTCTGCTCTTTTCCACCATCATTCTTCCTTTTCTGACCTCTAGATTCTCTTTTATCAGAAGTAACACTGACATTCAAGATTTTGGCCTCGATTGCTCTTGATGTCGCAGGGAAGCTTTCCAAACGCATAAATTCATCAGCCTTCTTATAGAATTTCTCAAGTGAGTTTGGCTCCTTCATTTTTAGCCATTTACCGAATTCACTCGATTTATCGATAGCCCGCATTAGATAAGTCAAAACCATCCTTGGCTCTGCGTTCTCGACTTCAGCTAGGGCTATATTGAAACGATTTAAGAATGATCTGGTAGATTCTCCGGGGTTTTGTTCTAGACTCGAGAGGGACATTATATCCTTGGCTTTTGTAGCATATAGCCTGAACTGATCCTTGAACTTCCGTGTTAAGTCAGAGAATTGATCCACGGATCTAACTGGCAGCTTTGTGAACCAAAGTAAGGCCACTCCCTCTAAGTATACCGGAAAGTAACGGCACTTGATCTCATCAGTTGCACTTGCCCCAGTCATATGCCAATCATACTTGTACAGGAAATGGTTAGGGTCGCTTGCCCCTCGATAAGCCGGGATGGTAGGAGGTACAAACTTCTTGGGAAACTCTGCCTTCAAGATTTTTTCGGTGAAAGGTGTCTTACTCGGGGCAAATCCCCAATCATTTTCATCCTCTTGCCTTTGCATGCTTTCTTTCATAATTGAGCGAACCATCCCTGATAGGTACTCCTCATCGTTCAAAGGTCTTGCCGGGCAGACGTCTGCGTCCGCTGTTCTTTCGGAAGTTTGCCTGGGCAAATATTCGCGAAAAATTGGTTGCGGCCTTGAACCTTCAGCTTGGGAAGGTCCCCTTGCGGTGGTGTTGTCCGCTTTTTGAGGAATACCTTTCTCTTGGGGGTCACGGGCATCTTCAGCATAGATTGTTTCATTATCCTGTCGTTGGTGATTTGCCTCAAGTAGGGCGTTTAACCTATCCATAATCAAGGCATTCTGGGCATTCTGGGCTTCCAACTGCGCATTTTGAGCATTCAATTGCTGATTCAATCCCAAAACTATGGCGTCCAATTCTGCTCGTGTAATTCCAACACTCGGAGCTGCTTCATTTGGAGCAAGAGAAGTGGTAGTATTTTCATGAGCATCACCGGATCTATCAGATCTAAGCTGTCTTCCAGTAGCCATTATCTCGGATAAACTTCTAGTCCTTAGAGAGATTCTTCCAACAAACTTTCACGAAGCAACGGTGAAGGTATTCCTGAGTTCAATTCTCAGTGAAAGCACCAAAAATGTTAACGTTAAAAATTGAACGCTAACACCCCAGAAAATGAGTTATAGTTATGAAAGCACCACCCGTTATCACGGGAATAAGATACAAGTAACGAAATTGCAGGAAAGCAGTAAAAACACAAGTTTTATAGTGGTTCGGCCCAAAGTCAAGCCTACGTCCACTTAGATTCTCTTTATTGCTGATATGAGTACAATTCTCTACAATTAACTCCGATTACAACACATTTAGACAATCATCTCAAAACCCCATGAAGAATAATCTTTTGAATTCATCTTGAATGATTGTGACTCTATCTCTTGAAGTTTGGTGTAATGTCTTCGATGTTTGGAGTGCTTGAGGTGTTGCTTGAGCTGAGAAAGTGGCAGAGTATCGGCGCTTCGAGAATGAGCCCCCCAAAAAAAGTCCCCCCTTAGTTCGAATTAGGGTTGTATTTATAGGCAAACTTTCTAGGCTGAAATCGCAGAGTCATGAGTCGTGACCGACTCATGATGAGTCGTGACCGACTCATGATGAGTCGTGAGTCGTCTGCGAGTCACCCCTTTGCAGCATGATCTTGAACTTGCCTCTGAGTCTTGTGTTGTGTGTCGGCTTATGCTTGACCCGTGGCCGAGTCATATTAAGTCATGGCCGACTCATTGGACCAAGCCTCTGAGTCGCTTCCGAGTCATCTCCCGCTAGCATAGGTTGTTCGGCAATGGACTATGGCTCAATGGTTTTAGGTCGTAGACAAGCCATGATCAGTTGTGAGTCGCTCCTTTGAGTGACCTTATAGGATGAGTTGTGGGCCAGTTGAGTCGCTGGGTCGGTAATGAGTCGGCAACTTACTGAGTCGGCTATCAAATGAGTCGGTGTCCCTCATGAGTCATTGAGTCGTCATTAAATTTAGGTCGGCAACAAGCTAAGGCTACTGAGTCGGTAATCATCTTGAGTCGTGAGTCGCTCAGTCCTTTAACTCGCGCGGCCTACCGATCCATTGAGTCGCTACGTGCCTTGAGCATATGAGTTGATCCAATCCTTCAGTCATAAACCCACTGAGTCGTTAGGTACTTCATGCTGATGAGTCGTGGATAGCTCTGAGTCATTCACTCATATGAGTCGCTCCCTGTTGAGTCGGTAACTTCTATGAGTCGTGAGGTTTCTTGAGTCGGCAGCTCAATGAGTCGGTCTGTATCATTGAGTCGCCACCAGTTGAGTCGGGGATTCTTTGAATCGGTCCTTTCCTTAAGTCGTAAGACACCTTAAGTCGTAGGTCGCTTCAAACCTTAACCCGTTGACGCTTCTAACTCGTAGGCCTTTTAACTCGTATGCTGGAACGGGGTTAACACCGATGATACGAGGTGGACTTATTATTGTTTGGAGTGTGAGCATGCTATTGGTTAGTAAACCATTTAGTGCGAACGTGGAGTGTGAGCATGCCTCTGGGCATCCGTCTCTGGACACCTGCTCTATAGAGCAGTTTTTCGGCGTGTGCCTCTGGGCCTTTATCCTTCTGGGAAGGATCCCGTCGTCTCGCGCGTTCCATATCTGTGCGAGTGATCGATCACAACTCAACAGTACTTGGCAATAACGACTCTAGTCGGTGCACGTGCTATACTTGTATTATCTGATGATTTTTTATATCCATTCGAGTACCGCCTTCGGTGTTGGTTCTATGGAACCATACGATGTAAGTGCGATTACCTTGTGGATTCACAGTGTCTCTGGACACTATTTTTTCAGTATTTGATTTCATTGACTTTTCAGTATATCCCTATTGCTCTTTGGAGCATCGATCTTTGCTTGGGCATTAATTACAGACTCTGGTCACTCTTGGGATTATTGCCTATGGGCAACTTTATATAGCTTTGGCTACGCCGATGATATGAGGCGATTTTATTTACTCCACACTTTGGTGTTGATATTCTCTTTGGAGATTTTTACTGTTTATTGATGATTAGGGATCGTGATTATATTCATGTGATCCATTATATTCTTCTCTTTGGAGAAGTTCTGTTTTGATTATGTACCGCATTATTATATATCTCAGTTATTACTGATTATTTAGCTAGCCTGACCCGAGTGTTTTTGCTCGGGTCGGACCGAGTTGTTTCAGGTTAGGTCTCTGGACTTAGCTTTCTGTGCTTCCGCTTGGACATTATCTGCTATGCTGATAGATAGCTCTTTATATTTGTCCACTATTTTGATACTCTGATTATTCTGTCTCTTATGTACATATTTTTGACTCACATGTGTGAGCGGTGGCTTTGTACCCACCTTTTGATATTTGGATCTGTATTGACGATATATTGTACCTATGTTCTGTGACTGTTATGTGACTGTTCTGTGATGATGATGTTATCATTTAGTATTATGTTTGTTCTGAACCTATTTTCCTTAGCCATTGTAATTTCTTTATAAATATCTATTGGATATGTCGAACCACTTGAGAAAAGAAAACTACCTATTCGACGTATTCAGTAGTTAGTTATAGCTTGATTACACATGGTCGCTTCCATTATACTCTATTCTCCGTTCTAGTAGACGGTATTACTCCGTAATACTCTTTACTAGAGTGGGTCTCGGAGTGGGTCGTTACATTCTGGCATTGTGATGTAGGTGATCAGGGTGGATTCTCGTACGGTGATTTGGGCTACGTACTGTGACGGGCGGTACCGCAGTAGCCTTTCCATTGTATGGAATCCATTTTCCCTACGTGACCTTTACGGTTTTGATTGTAGAACCCACTTTGTGGCTAGTATGATGGAATTTAATAATGCAAGAATTTCAGCTATGCGAATATTTATTTGAAAACCCTAGACACTATTATAATATAACTGGATTTCCTATCAAATGTTTTGATTATCGTAAGGGAAAACTTATCCGTGTTTATTTGTGGAGAGTCTTACGAGATACTTTTTATTTTAAAGGTTTTTCAAGTTAAACAACTTAAACGTTTACTCACACCAGACCCATGTCTGACCCGGAGTTTATTCTGTTTTCTTAAACTCTTGGGTATTCAAATTATATGAGTACCAAGTGATCGGGTTTTGCTTGACGAATTTGGAAAAGCTTGGAGCAGGAGTCTTGGCGGAGCTATATCTATCTATTTCTGCTGTGTTGAAACCTTTTTGTTTGTTGTATTTTGAAATGTAATGGATAGACAAGTCTTTATGACTATCTAATGTGATGATGTTGTATGACTGTGTAACTCTGATGTAACGACTATGTTATAGTTATGTGAAATATTATATTTTGTTCCATTTCCGCTGTGAGATTCTGATATTGTTGTTTCTTTCTTCTATCTATTCTTTTACTACTTATTTCCTTCTTATTGATGATGCGTCTTTTTATGGAATGAAAGGCGGTTCATCACATTAACATAGAATAGTAGCATGTATAGTGTGGACAAAACGGTTAATAACTTTTAGTAGCATTTTAAAAACTTTACTAAAAAATGTAAATAGATGAGATATGACTTCTAAAGCGTTGAAAAAATGCTACCAAAGCTTGTAGTTGCATTTTATTAAACAGTACGATACGATATGCAACTAATAGTCTGAAAGTTTTTGTAGCGTTTCTAAAGCCCTAAAATAGGTCAAGTTTTGGCAGCGTTTTCTACAATGCTACAAAAATTTCTAGACTTTAGTTGCATGTCGTATCGCAGTGTTTATAGAAACGCTACTAAAAGTTTTGGCAGCGTTTTTTCAATGCTACAGAAGGACTTTTCTGGTGTAGTGAATTTTGCTCCTATCCACAAGACAATAAATCACTTGAGAAAAGTTCTGAAATGTTTGCTAAAGTAACCACTCAATGCCTCCAATTAAACAACAATTTGCATAATTTATTGACCTCATATATACAAATCACAAGTCAATCAATTGCAAAACTTGAAATGCCAATGAGTCAATTGGCCACGTCAGTGAGTGAACGTGAAAGAGGCACATTCCCAAGCCAGCCTGTTCCAAATCCCAGAAATCAAAACACTGATTCGAATCAAGCCCATTTTGTTCAAGATAGCAACGTAACTGAAATGAATGATATCACAACTTTGTGTTTCGAGAAACAAATCAATAATCAAGTCGTTAATCCAAACGATTTACGAAAACCCCTCTCAACATTTCTATAAAAACAAATGAATCTGAACAAAATATGAAGCCAAACGTTGAGAAAAATCCCAATCTAAGTACTTATTCTACTCATGTATACCCGCATATTAAGTATCGTGTTCCCTTTCCACGTCGCCACCGACCGAAGAAACACTCAAATGAAAACGATGTTGGAAATTTTTAAACAAGTCAAACTTAACATCCTGGTTCTTGACATCGTTCAACAAGTCCCAACCTATGCTAAATTTCTTAAGGACCTGTGTACTCAAAAACGACACACTCATGTACCCAAAAAAGTTTTCCTAGCCGCCTGGCTTTGTGAAGTTTTGTCTCAATCAGTCTCTAACAAATGCTTACTCGATTTGGGTGCAATTATCAGTTTGATTCCTTATTTAATTTACAAACAACTTGGCTTGGATGAATTAAAACCGACAAAAGTAACTCTTTAATTTTCCAATCGTTCGATTAAGAAGCCTGCGGGAGAAATCGAAGATGTACATACTAAAAATAGGTCAATTCATATTCCCCGTCGTTTCATCATTTTGGAGTCTCAACCTATGGATAATCCAATGAGTCAAATTCCATTGATTTTAGGCTTACCCTTCTTGGCTAATTCCAATGCTTCAATAAATTTTCGCGACGGTTCGATGAAAATCTCCTTTGGAAACATGACTTTGGTTCTTAACGTTTTTAATCTTGAAAATCAACCGAATGAGCCAAGTGATCAAACATTGGAAGTTAATGGCATTCACGGTAACTTCTAAAGTGAGATGCTTGACCTTAACGATGAATGCAAGGTCGAGTATGAAAGACCATTTCATGAAATCTCCAACAAGGTTGAATACACGCTTCATTTTGAATCACTTCTAATTGAACCCGAATCTCAACCTAATTCTTTGATCGAGTAACCCCCGAGGTTGGACCTTAAACCCCTTCTCGATCAACTTAACTGCACATACTTAGGTGATAACGAAACGTTTCCTGTCATAATTTCTATAACTATCCCTCTCTTGATCAAGAAACTTCCTTAGTTTCAATCCTTTTGAAAAACAAGGAAGCACTTGGATGGTCGATCATCGATATAAAGGGAGTTAGTTCCGCTCTTATTCGACGCCACATTCATTTAATCGAGAAGCCAAACATACTCGTAATGCACAACGTAGGCTTAATCCCGAAATGAAAGATGTGGTGCATAAAGAAATTCTTAAACTTCTTTATGATGGTATCATATACCCAATCTCTGATAGTTCGTGGGTTTTCCCAATTTATGTTGTACCGAAAAAGTCTAGACTTACCGTTGTCAAGAATGATTCAAACGAACTTAATCCAACTCGAAATCAATCGAGTTGGTATGTTTGCATTGACTATAAAAAACTAAATGCCGCAACGCATAAGGATCACTTTCCTCTTCCTTTTATTGATCAAATGCTTGAACATTTATCCGACCACGAATTCTATTGCTTTCTTGATGGTAATGCTAGCTATAACCAAATTCCAATATCTCCCGAAGATCAAAAGAAGACAACTTTCACGTCTCCCTTTGGCACTTTTGCGTATCAAAGTATGCCTTTTGGCCTTTGCAATGCTTCTACTACGTTTCAAATATGCATGGTCAGCATCTTTTTTGATACGATCGAACGATTTATTGAGGTGTTTATGGACGGTTTTTCAATCATTGGAAACTCTTTTTTCGGATGCTTGCACCAGCTTGAATTAGTTCTTAAACGATGCAAGGATAAACACTTAATGCTAAATTGGGAAAAATGTCACTTTATGGCCACTCAAGGCATAGTCCTTGGACATGTCATTTCAAATAAAGGCATTGAGGTAGATAAAGCGAAAATCGATGTCACTGCAAATCTACCCATTCCCAAATCTATTAAAGACATTCGCTCTTTCCTTGGACATGCGTGTTTTTATCAACTCCTTGTGAAAGATTTCAGTAAAATTGCTCAACCTCTTATGACTCTGGTTGGAAAAGACGTTCCGTTCAAATTTATTTCTGATTGTGTTTCTGCTTTCGAACGTCTGAAAAACAAACTTGTTTATGCTCCTATAATTTCCTCACCAAATTGGGATCTTCCATTTGAGATAATGTGTGACGCTTCAAACTTTGAGGTTGGTGCTGTCTTAGGGAAACACATCAGTAAGATCCTTCACGTTATCTAGTATGCTAATATGACTCGAAACGATGCCCAACTTAAGTGCACAACTACTGAAAAATAGCATCTAGTGGTAGTTTTCGCACTTGAAAAGTTCAAACAATATTTTGATAGGCTCATACACCATTGCTTACACACACCATTCCGTAAGAAGGATGCTAAATCACGCTTAATCTGTTGGATTCTTTTACTACAAGAATTTGATCTTACAATCAAGGACAAAAAAGATTCTAACAATGTCATAGCCGATCACTTGTCTCATCTTACCAATGCGCCATCGCCTTCACCAATCAATGAAAACTTTCCCGATGAGTAACTCCTTTCCATTTCTATCGATCCTTGGTATGCCGACATAGTGAACAATTTAGTCGCTAAAGAAGCTCCTTCATTTTGGTCAAAACAAAACAAATATAAATTTATTTCCCAAGTCAAGTACTTCTATTGGGACGACCATTCTTGTTTAAATATTGTTTCAACCAAATCATTCGATGTTACGTTCCAGATTGCAAAATCAAGAGTATTCTCTCATTTTGTCATGATCAATCGTGCGGTGGACATTACGGTCCTCGAAAAACTACTGAAAAGGTGCATTAATGTGGTTACCATTGGCCTACTCTTTCCAAAGACTCAATAGAATTTTACAAAACTAGCGATCATTGCCAAATGCTAGGAAGAATTTCTCGACGAAATACGATGCCTTTAAACCCCATTATCACAATTGCAATCTTTGGTGCTTGAGGTATTGATTTTATGGGGCCGTTTCTTAATTCTTTTGGAAATTTATACATTCTTCTTGTTGTTGATTTCATCCTAAAATGGGTCAAATCCATTCCGTGTAAAACCAAAGACCAAAGAATTATTGTGAGATTCTTTAAAGAAAACATCTTTTCGAGGTTCGGTAGACCTCACACAATAATAAGCGGTAACGACATCCATGTTTGCAATCGTCCATCTGAAACTTTAATGAAGTAATACTCGATAAGCCACAAGTTAGCTACTCTGTATCATCCTTAAACTAGTGGCCAAGTTGAAATTTCAAATCATCAAATAAAACAAATCTTGAAAAAACCATTAATAAAAATCGTAAAGATTGGTCTCAGAAATTGACTGAGGCTCTCTGGGCTTACCGTACTACTTTTAAAACTAACCTTAAGATGTCCCCGTTTCGTTTAGTTTATAGGAAAGCTTGCTATTTATCAGTTGAAATCGAATAAAAAGCATTGTGGGCAGTGAAAAACTTAACTTTGATCTCGAGAAAGGCGGCGAAAACCAAAAACTACAACTCAACGAACTAGAAGAACTTAGGAACGATGCGTATAAAAACAAAAAAATTTACAAAGAAAGAACAAAAGTTTTAATGAAAAGTCTATCCTAAGAAAAACATTTTCGCATAACCTAAAATTTCTTTTATATGACTCTAGACTTAACTTATTCCTTGGGAAACTAAAATCGAGATGGACCGAACCATTTGCTGTACAAACTATATTTCCACACGGCGCCATAGAAATACAAAACCCCAAAGATAGATCGATTTTCAAAATCAATGGTCATCATTTGAAACCGTTTGTTGAGTTTCCATGTGATCAAGAGGAGGAGCTCATGATTCTTCATGAGCTATGCTACATCTAGTAAGAAATGTTAAACCTTTTTTGTAAATATGTACATATATTTCCCCGTTACACTCATTATATCATGCATTAACTGTGGGGACGCAGTCAAAATCAAGTGTGGGGGTGTCTCATCTTCATTTTGATTTTTCATGGTTTATTTTTATGCATTTTTTCCCAAAAACTTAAAAAAAAATGAAAAACAAAAAAAATATATCAAAAAAATTATTTTCTTTATAGTATTTTGATATATTTTTGAAGAAACACTATAGGATAAGTATATGTTTTTGGTTATTAAATTGAAAATTTTGAAAATTTATTTGTCTCAATAAATATAAAAATAAAGTTTAATTACAATTAACGATAATTTAACTAGTACATAGGAAGGTTCATGGTTGATAATTATTAAGTATATCCTAATTGAAGTCTTTGTTTAATAAGTGGTTGATTAAAAGTAAAGGCGATAACATTTTAAATCTTCTAAGTTAAGTGATGCCAAGATAATATTGTAAAACTCTCTCTTAATAATTTTTTTTTTAAAATGTATATATGTACATATTTTATTAACACCTAGAGTCATGTGTTCACACGTAAGTGTGTGCACTCGCCATGCTCTGTATCCTTCTCACGTAAGCTCGAAAGGCAGTGCATGATCAGTATATTTGGCCTCGGTTTATCTTAGTTTGGTGTATGTATAAAATATCTTTTATTAATAACGCCTACAGTCGATAGGTGTACACACTTTTGTGTACATTCACCATCTTCTGTATTCCCCTTACGTAAGCCTGAAAGGCAGTGCATGGGTCATATATCTGGCCTCGGTTTTCTGAGTTAGGTATATGTAAATATTGTTAATATCAATAAAATTTTCAAATAATATAGTAGGAAATTGAAATCCAAGCACTATTTTCTCTTATTTGATTCGACTTGTTATTCAAAAGAAATGAAAATACCACTTTGAAAATTTTTTATAATCAAATAAGGATTCCTTTCATTGTTGCACTATGTTATCAACCAAAAAAAACTAGCCAAACTAGAGTCTAATTGCGATGATACCTTAATTTTTATTGGAAATTTTGACAAATAGAAGGACTTAAATTTCTTGATAATGACCAGAACTTATATTTAACTTATTCGTGCCAATTTAAAAGTAAATTCTTCATTTTAAATTTTTTCAAAAAACTTGCATTCATCTCTTTGTAATAAATCCTACAATTAGGAATTTTTCATATTGCATTTGGATTTTGTGGGTAGTATCCGCTGGAAATCCTCGCGAGGCAACACTCATCCTACTGGGGACACCTATAACTTTAATGGCTTGTTTCATATGCTCAACGCAATTGTATTTCCTCGAAAACATATTTATCTTAGTTTTTCTTCATTCGAGAATGAATAATAAAAATAAGTGTAGGGGTATTGATTGCACATAAATGTGCATATTTTTACATCCATATTTAATGCATTTTTATTTAAATAAATGTCATAATTGGGTATTTTACATGTTTAAAACCAAATTTCAAAATTACTTTCAAGTCATCATTCATGCATCAACTTGGGGTAAAATGGTAATTTTGTGCGTATATTAATTTTGAGAATATTCACTTGTGAATTTTATTTTTATTTGTAGAAATTTGGATGGAAATATGAAGTGGTTTTAATGCATTCGTGCATGCACAAAAGAAGAAGGCAAATGAAGATGGAAATAAATCAACTCATGCATCATGGAGGACGTCACCTACCCACTTACCTTGATTTACAATTAGGAGCTAATGCACAAGTTAGCGGAGCTTAAAGTTACATGCACACTTAATGGAGGATTAATTCATGCTAATGATAGCTTGCGGCCACGCTTCCTAAAGGGTATTTTGGGAAGCCATCTAAAATACGAATTAGGGTTTTATGCATGTATAAATAGCCCTCTTATGTTTATATAATGGATCTTAGGGTTTTATGCAAGTTGTATCCTCAAATTAAAAGAGAAATAAAAAGTGCTTCCTAAGCCTCTTCTTTTTCTACTTGCTCTTATTTCATGCTTACATGTCCTGGTATGTTTATTTTCATTTATATGTTATCTTTTCTTTCATGTTAGTAGATTAGCTTTCTTTTTTATGCACTTAGTTTAATTTTACTTTATGCAAGTAGATCAATTCTCTTTTTAATTTTCATTAGCTTGAAATTCCTTCTTTTATTCTCTATTTGATATTTGCATGTATTGAAACGATAACACAAATGAGTAGCTAAACCCTTTCAAGTTAGGGGTGATGAAGCTCTCTAAATTTTTGTAAATCAAACATATTGTGTAATTTTTTATCACTTTTTGTGCTTAATGGAATGGTTGATGTGGTAAATATTTTGTTGCTTCGCTTTGAATTTGATAGCCTATGTTGTTGACACCAAATAGGCTATGCTTAAACAAATATAAACACAAATTACCTATTCATCTATATATGATTATGGTAATGAAGTGAATTTTAGAATCAAAATTTGATAGTCTATATTACTAATCAAAAGTAAATAGATCATGCTTAGAATAGATTTTATTTTCATGATCATTGTCAATTTTCATGATGGTTTGGTGGGTTTGTTATAGTTTGATGGTTTTCGTTAGGCTAATTAATAGCATAAATCGGCCATACTTATGATAAATACATCAATCTAATTCACCAATGAACAAAAAAGAGAGATCATAATTTCATTATTTTGAATTATGTGATCATGAGAAGGACATTGCCTCTAAATTACCTTCTCTTTCATATTTTTATCCACTTTCCTTTTGTTAGTTTTATAAACTTTTAGTTTAACACAACTTCAAACCTTGGTTTAATTTGATTGAGTAGAATTTTTAATCAATAATAATTCCCTACGGATCAACTTGTACTCGCCACGCTAAGTTGTACGTCAGCGCTTTCGGTTATTTTTAATTACAATTTATTGGCTGTTTTCTAATTCGATAGAAAGTTAGCTGTTAAACATCAACTCCTTCCTAGGATTTGAATCCCTCGACACCTCATCACCAATGCCTCATACTAAATTTGAGAATATTGTGCTGTCGATTATGCACTCTTCATCGTTTTTTTGTTCAGCCACCCACCTTTATACCGTATTCATCGAGTCATTACTGATCTCTTATCGAACAACTTCCAGTATATTCTGTACTACTTGATTTTTTTTATTTCTATTTTTTTATAGTGAATCCTGACTCTTGTTTTACTTTTCCTCGTAGATCAATAAAAGCTGCTACTCCCTTTAGGAAGATGTTTCTAAGCCCTTTGCAGAAACATCAATGCTCAAGGAAGAAGTCCCGACTTAAACAATCAGATCACTACCTTGGCTACTTCTAAAGATAATGCAGAGAGGGAACAGGAAAGGTTGAGTGCTTCTTTTTCTTAGGCAGAGTCTACAATTTTTGGGGAGTGGAAGGCTAAACAGATTTTAGCTGATGAAGTCTTGGCTCTAAAAATGACTTTGAAAGAGTCCAAGGATGAAAAAGCCAAGGTTAATGCTAGACATGTTTCACTTAAGAAGGAGTGTACTTCTTTTTAAAAGAGGTTAAAGAAGAAAAAAGATTCTTTATCCAAAGCTATCAATGCCATTTCTAAGGCTAAGCAAAACGTGTCTTAATTTCCGAGCACTTCTTTGAATGATGTTATTGTAAATTATTATAAGGATGCGCTTATGATAACCTATTCAGATAACATAGAAAAGTGCCTGGATTTAAGTTTTCCTTCTCTTGACCCTGTGCTAATCAAAAAATTCATGGCTAAGATTAAAAAATGGAGCAAGGGATTGAGGTTCCTGACAAATAGGAAATTAATGCCACCCAGCTCCTATCTTTTGAGGTTCGTCCTATGGATGAGGATTCTAACTCAGATGAGGAGGAAGACAAAGAGGGCGATGAAGCCATCGTTGATGAAGATGACAACGACGATGATAATGATGATGATAACCATAATGATGACGACAAAGGTCAGGGTGCTGGCGAAAATGAGGGCGATCTTGATGATACTCCTGGAGGGAATGACGGTGACACTTCTAGGGCTCCAGATAATGAAGATGGATCAAGAAATGTTAACCTTAATCCTACTTCTCATGAAGTAGATCAGACTGAATTCCTCGAGTCCTTTGATCCCCATTGAAAAGATGCTTATTTTTTTGTCCGTGAAAAAGATAAGTAGACTTTATAGACCTTGATTTCAATTTCTCAGGTATGGAATTCTTTATCAAAATGGCTCTCATTTTCAAGGTAACCCTAGCTAATATCTTAACATTTTAGGTAAGGAAGAAAGCTATACACCTTTATTAGATAAAGCTTGAAAAGAAACAGGCAAAAAAATAAATAGCCTATATAGGGAGTTAGATAAACAATTAAAAGAACACAACGCACTATCTGATAAGTATTATAAGCTTAATAAAAATGAAGAAATATTAACATCTTTCAAAGATCACGAAGTGGCCCCTTAACTGAAAAGGGCATGTCTTCGTTATGACAAGCTTTTGGAGGAGAAGAAAGAATTGATGACACACTTTTGGATGCTAATCGAAGACAAAGATATCTTGGTAGAATTTTTGTATAAAGCTTATTGTAGACATCCAACTATGGATTACTCATACTTGGGTGATTTTAGTGGGGACCTACTTAGATACCTACATAAGAGATACTTGGACGAACATTGATCTGATCCCCACCTTAGGGCTTGCTAGAGCTTACATCGGGTCTAATCAATTCCTCGCACATTGCCTCTAGAAAAATTCAAATATTATAAGGATATTTTCATTTATGAGATATTTAAAAGATCAATCTTGTATGAACCGGAAGAAATTTGTAATCGTGTACTTATATTGATCTATGGACCTTTTGTATTAGTCTTTTCATACCTAGATTTATTTATTAAGTTATTATGGGGTAAACATATCTCAAGCAGCCCTGTTACTATAGATTACTTAGGAAATTTTGTCTAGTAAAGAAGAGATAACTTAAAAGAGTCATTGCTCTTGAAATCCTCAAAATTGGCTAGATACTGCTTTCATAGATATCTACAAAAGCTTTACATGCAACATCCCTAGCTTCACTTTGATTTTTTAGGCGAGGAAAAGGAAAAGCTTTTTAAGGAAATTCGGACATATCATATAAAATTAAGTTGTGGACTTGATAGTCCCTCGGTTAGAGAATGAGATTGCAGTAAATTCCCTCCAGCTGTTACCAATAAGGATTTAATGCCACTTTTGGATCAATAATTACTCCTTTGGCTAAGTTTTTAGACAAAGTTAAAAATGTTGTCTATAGACTCTAAGTGTGAGAGGACAAAAAGAGAACTTGATTAGAGTAATGATGTTGAACTCATTGTCTTATATCGTCTTGAGTTGTGACCCCTACTATTGTAATGAATGAAATTTGTTTCTTTGGTATTGATTTCTTTTTCATTTGTTTGAATAGGAAACACACTTAGCGACTATGTCATTTTCAGTAGATCCTTCATCTCCTTTCACTAGTCTTAGGGATAGATTGATTGCGGATCTTGAAAAGATAAGCTTATCTAAAGATCATTTGTCTACCAAACTCCAAAGTAATACCTAAGCACAGGAATGGCATAGGAAATTTTTGCTTCAAAAAGCGATCACCAGAGGCCTTGACGATCAAATTACTATTCTTGAAGCAGATATTAAGTAGAGAGAAGAGATGGTTTCTTAATTGAAACATCAAACTAAATCAAATCTTTCGATCGACTTTGATCATGAGATTTCCAAGGTTTACCAACAAGTAAGATATTTGGAAATAAAACTGAAGGATAGACAAGCACGGTTTAAATCTTTTGAATTTATCATGGGAGGTGATATTCCAAATATTAGTTTACTGACTTCTCCAATCACCCCAGCCGTTGGAAAATCAACAAGGTCTTGTTCTTCAGGAAATCAAAAATTCCCCGCTATAGCAAACCCTCCTCCAGGTTTGGATGAAATAATGGTGGGCGAATGGTGTAGAAAAGTCAAATTTGAAATGATGAAATATTTTGATAATCAATAGAAAGAAAGATACTCACAACGTATCAATGAGTATGTGGCCAAAATTCAAAAATTTGAACATGAAAAATATCTTCTTCAAAAACATATTGCTGAATTGGAAAGATGGAACAAGACCCTTAGAGGTGTGAATAATGCTTTAATCGTGCTCTGAAGACTCGTATCGTGTCTATATAATGATGCTGATGAGATTAGAAAGAAAGAAAAAAAAACATGAAGAAACTCTCTGTGCGGTAATACGTCACATTGTTGATTCCTTAACTTCTAAGGATCTAGATAAGATTGCACAAGACCTTTGAGGCACACTTGTTTTTGATCTTTTGGTACCAATATCTTAATGTATTGTATAATATAGTTTGTAAATAATTTTGTTGATTATGTAAATATCACCTGGCTTATAGCCCTTATCTATACTTGTAATGTTGTTTCTGAATTCGCTTCTTGATAACTTTGGCTATGGTTTTTTGTATTTGTTGAATCTTTTGGTGTTCCTTATCAATCTTATTTTCCTGCAAAGTACAAAGTAGATAACATTTCTTATCATTAATTTGAGATTTATGTAAGAATATGTTCAGTATTTTGTCTATATTATTGAATATTGTATTAGAATTCCTGATAATAGAATTCCAGAAATCTAAATTTAGGAATAATGGAAATTAATAGATCCTCGTCTGAAGATAATAAGTGATGAGGAATCCACAGTTGGGAACGATTAAAGACCGGAAATTCTTGTTTGACAATAATAGAAGTCCTAAGATCTACCTTCGGTAATGATGAGAGAAGACCAAAAATTCGACTCTAGTTATATTAATAGTAGATCAGAAATCTAATAATGGAATTAATAAAAGAAGGGTCAAAAATCCAAGTTTGGCGTTAAAGAAGTTTAGAAACCGTCTTTTGGAAATAACTGATAGAAGACCAAGAACAATCTTCTAGTAACAATAAAAGCCAAGAAATCATCATCTGGAAATAAGTCATAGAAGTCCAGGAATCCTCATTTGGTGTCAAATAATAGGAGTCCAGACATCCTTATCTTGAAATAATAGAAAATTTAAAACCTAGACTCATGTATTGATAAGTATAGTCCAAAAGTTAATAGTAGAAGACCCAAGACCTAGATTCGGGTGTTAATAAGAGAGATCTAGAAATTATCATCCAAAGGTTAGTAGAAGACCAGAGATCCATAATAAAAAAAGACCTGAAACCTAGATTCGGGCATTAATGAGTGAAGTCTAGAAATCAATAATAGAAGACCTGAAACCCAGATTCAGGTATTGATAAGTGAAGTCCAGAAGTTATTTTTGGAAATTAGCCGAAGGCCATAAGTTCATACCTAATAATGAATGTAATTTGGGAGTTATCGTCCGGAAATAATAGAAGATTAGAAATCTCTTCTTGGCAATAAGTAGGAAAGTTCAGAAATCATTATTCGAATATTGGAAGTTCAAAAATTCTCATCTTAGCCTTTTGTTCTGCACCACTCTTTGGATTATGATTGTTCGAATCTTAAGCCTATATTGTTAATGTTTTGTGTGCTACTCCTTAGGCTTGGATATTTTAGTCCGTTGTTGTTTGGTACACTTGGTTAGCTTATCCACAAGCAGGAACCAAGGACTTACCCGACCTCCCTTTAGGAGGCACTCCAGCAAGGCTTTATAGGCGGGACCGAAGGCTTGTCCGATGCCTTGACCAGGCAATGACATAGCAGGATCAAGGGCTTACTCCATCCTCCCTCTAGGAGGTGCTCTAGCCAGGCCTTATAGGCAGGACTGAAGGCTGGTTGATGCCTTGAACTGTTCATAGCGTGGCGCATTTAAGGGCTTACTCTATCCCCCTTCCAGGGGCAGCTTGATCTGGCGATAGCATGATGAAATCAAGGGCTTGTAGATACTTTAACCTAGCCATGGCATGGCGCAGATAAAGGACTACTCTGACCTCTTTCCAGGAGGCACTTTGACTTGGCCATCTTGGTGCAGACAAAGGCTAGTGACCGTTTAAGGTAGTTTCTAACCTTAAGGAGAATCTACTCCCAACCATGTAGATTTTCTTATTTTAATGGGTTTTTATTAAATTTATCTAGGATTGCTTTACAATCTATTGGTCTTTCCTTGTATGAAAAAGTTGATGACCATCCCTTCAAAAGCTCTGCATTTATTTATTTCATGTCCATTCATCATATGATAATGACAGTCAGGTCCTCCCAGACTTCTTTTGTACTTAGGCTCTTTCTTTTTAGATCGCATGTAATTGAGTTCCTCTTTTGTTAGTACGTAGATATTCTCGATTGATGTAGTCAAGTAGCATTCTTTAGGGAGTCTTGATTTGATATCTGTCTTTTGAGGTTGATTTCAAGATCTTTTATTGCCTTATTCAAGGGCTTCACCCTCGATGACCAATTTCCTTTTTAGAATCTTTCGAAGCTCGTCTGGAGACTTGTTGCTCTATGCCATTTCTAAGAAAATGTGTAGTAATTGGCCATCATCTCCTTTTCAAATATAGTTCCTTTAGCATATAATTGAATGGCCTTCTTTATCTGAACAAATAAATTACACCTTTAGATCTTATTTCCCCTAAAGCAAAGATTGGTGTAGGCCCAACATGAAATGGGTTGATGCTCCAATTATTGGGATTGTACAAATCTGCTTGCTTTTTCTTATTTACAATCCTTAGTGCTTCCATCCTAAGCACTTTCTCTTGATAACTTCGGGAGTCATTGCTGATTTGACAAGTTGACCTTGCTATTCGTGGTTCTAAAGACCCTTGTTGTGATATTTTCCATTCGCTGTTCATCGTAGTGGCCAAGGGAAGCTGAGAATAGCTTGAGATGGGGAATGGTGGTGTTGGTAATTCAGCGAGGTCAGAGGTTCGAGCCCTTCTTCTAGCGCCAAAAATGTTAATAGGAAATCTTGCCAAAACCCCAAAGCAAGATTAGAGGAGTGAATGACCCCTTCGAAACTCCTTTCGAATTAGTTGGAGTAATCTAAGGTCATAACCTAGTGGAAACAAATGGTATTAACTGAGTCAAAAGGATCTTATTCCTTTAAAAGGAACCCATACAATCGAAAGTGCCATGTATTTACTTTATTTATAAGTTTTATAAATACAAGGGCTAAGATATTACAATGAAGGGAAATCCCCAATTTGATTTAGAAGTTAGGGTTTACAAATTCAAGAAAAGTACAAGTTCGAAAGGAATGATATCCAATCCCAAAAACGACACCGCTAGGGTCTTATTTATAGGCGCAGGTTGGATCCCCTTTGCATCAGTCCTTTCGACTTAATCGAAAGGATACCTTCATGACCTTACACCGCTGTTGAATCCAGAGCGCCTCTCTAATGATGCTTTTGAATAAGGCTTTTATGCCTTCTATTCCATCGGAAGGTATAGGAGCGACTCTTATGCAGTTATAGATGTATTGGATAAGCATGAACGGATGTCCCAACATATGCGGAAGGTACATGTCCAACACTTGCGAAAGGCGACGATGCTTTCGAATGCTTTCAATATGATGGTTGGGGAAGCATTCATTGAGAATGGTATGGCAAGTGGTGTTGACTCCTGTGGAAGGATCAACTGCTTTGAACTACTTACCTGGTTGGTTATGGAAGGCATTCTTGTTGACTCCTTTGGAAGCATTGGACTCCTTTAATACATGTGGAAGGTAGCTTTCACCGAAGTAGTTGTTTCTTGTGGAAGGCACCAGGCTTCGATTATTGCGGAGGCGTATTATTTGATATCTTCGAAAGGTATTTTTAACACAACAGAAATTCTTTAATGCGTGCAAAACCAACTATTGTGGAAGAGATAAACTGAAGCGGAAGGGTAGTCTTGACCCCTTTCGACCCTTTCGGAAGCCCATAATTCATTTAATGCTTGTAGAAGTATCCTTTCGACTCTTTTGAAAGGCCTTGCTATCACTATTGTTCTTCATAAAGCTCTCCTTCATAATCTGTTAGGATTTAATAGGGTTGAAGTGATATTTGGTAGTAATAGGCAACACCGGAAAAGTCCAAACCGACTAATCGACAATCACGTCGATTCCCGACCTTTTGAAAATGGACATTACCTTAATAGTATCGAAAAAAGAAGCCGACTTCCAGAAAGTTATTGCTGCCTTGATAATTGTAGGACTACTCGCCAGAAGATAGACGATAACAGGTGGAAGAAGCACCTAACCCTTGAGAATATGTCATTGCCCGAGGATAGCTGGTGACGAGTAAACTTGAAGATAACATCTACCTTCTAAATTCATTCCTGCCCAAATATTGGCAAAAGTGAGAAGGTTCTCAAATCCAGACCATGAACCAATCAGATAATTCAGCTTTGGCCTTCAGGAATGTGCCATCGCCCGAAGTCTGATGATGGCTAGAAGGATTGATAACCTACTTGACGATCATTCGGTTCCAAATTGCAGAAAAATGCCATTGCTCGAAGTCTATTGATGGCTAGATGGATTCGTAACCTACTTGATGACCGACCATATCATTCGGTCCTAACTTCTCGGAATGTTCCATCGTCCGAAGAATGCCAATGCTAAAGGGGAAACCCTAGAATGGAACTATCGATACATTGGCCTTTGGAGGTAGAAGCGAGAGCTCAATCCAATCTTTAGCCCAACCTTTTAAAGTCTAATGCTCCCAAAAAATTGGCAACTTTAAAAAGGTATCATCTTGTAACATTTAGAAGTCTGTCATCACCGATGGATAGGCAATGTCTGGATGATGTAATTGTACAATCGTTTGGAATCCGATGTTTCTCAGAGACTGGCAACGTCAGGAAGAAGTATTCACTTTTGAGCTAATTGAATCCTTTCACTCTAACCTGCAGATATCAACTACTTCCCACAGATATGAAACATTAAGGATGAATCTTAGGAATAGAATCAAGTTTCCAAAGATAGGCAACATTAACGACTCGAGATAGATCCATGATATGGCTTACAATGCGCGACACGATCGGACTCAACGACGCAACTTCAACTCGTACGCTCGCTATGCTTCAAATCGGGACCGCCACTCCTTGTACCTTTTATTACAATTCTTTGTTTTTTACATATAATATGCAGGCTGGCACAAGGAGGAGGCAAGTGACTTAAACTCAGACGGGCAAGGCTCAGCGACTCAACATGTGACTGGACAGTGGTTGGTGGTGGCATAGGCGGTAGGGGAGGCGAGCAGTTCAGTATTAGCATTTCCCTTTTTTTATAAGTGGTGGCAGCTGCTGGAAGAGGGGAACGAACTAGGCACAGGCGCGATGGTGCACTGATTGGTGGTAGGGAGGAATGCGTGGTGGTAGGGAGGCAGCAGACCGGTCGAAGGTGATGGGAAGGAAAGCTCGGTTGGCAACAGTTTCAACTGTGCTGTTTTTTTAGACTGTGGAGGCGACGACTACCACAGGTTCAGAGGGGGATGTGATATCTCGGAAATTTTTGGCGATATAAATTTAATAATCTGTGTAAAAATAAAATTTAATTTGATAATAATTGTTAATAAGATTTAAATTAGTTTCATAATCTTCTTATAAAAAAATATTTAACAGATAGTTTATCTTTTAAAAGCTAATTTAAATTGTTTCTATTTATAATGTATGTATGAACATATTTGTGTATATTATAAGCAGATAAGCTTTGTTTTAAATTTAATAAATAAAGTTATGTTTTCTAATTCTAATATTTTTAGTAAATTTGGAAATTTGATTTAATTTAGTATTAAGATATTAAATAACCATATGGCTTCAAAATACTTAAGATTTAAGTTTATTTTGTTTAAAATAATTTTAGCTTAAATTTAAATTAAACAAAAGGTTCGTTTGTTCTTTTTAAATACAGGTTGATACAATAAGTAATTTATTAAATAAAGGGATAATTCTTTTATAAACCATTTTGATTTAATAATGAGCTATATTAATAATGTAAATGTTTACAAATGGATTTTAAATAAAATTGTTATTTCAACTTTAATTATATATATGTGTGTTTGAATGAAAGATATGATTTGGGAATTAAGAATAAAGGTTTTCAAAATGTTTAAATTAAAATAAACATTATTAATATTAATGTAAGTATAAAATAAAATAATAATAAGTAATTAAATATTTGTTAGTCATAGTTATAATACAAATGTAAATACAAATAAGAAATGAAGTGAAATACAAACTACAGAATAAACGAGCATACAACACAAACTATAAATTTGAAACCAAAGGGTAAAACAAGAACAAAGTACAAAATAAAATATCCTTCTTTCACAATAGCAAACATTTCATTTATACAAACTAAAGTGATAATTACAACTAAACATAAGCAAGAAGATTAAGGAAATGAAGACAGACAACTTTCCAGTTTTAAAAATCCAAAGTTTTCATACAAGCATGCTCTGTTCTTTTTCAAAAGCAAGGTGAGTAACCTAAATTTTAAAATACTTAAGTTTATATGTTGCTTAATTACTGATGAGTATATAACTTAATGCATTCCTGGGTATATGTGTTACTGTGTATGTGTGTTGATAGCCTGTGATACCCTCTGTATTTAAGATTTAAGTTCATGCTTTGCTTTCAAAAACCTATGGTGAGTAACATCATTTTCTTTTAATCTAAGAATGAATATGGTTAAATGCTTTCTGTGATAAATGTTGTGGTATGTATATATGTAAATGAGATCTGCTTGTGCATGTTTATGTCCATATAAACATTCTCTGTTTGGTTTCCAGTTTTCCTGTTTTAGATTTAAATTCATATTCTCTTCAGTTAATTGTTATTAGGATTTAGTTACAAACAAAAGCTGTTTGATTTATTATGAATTTATGTTTAGAAGCTTGATTAAGTTAAAATTCCAAGTCTAAATGTCTCAGGAAGGTAAAAACAACTGTTTTGATAAACAAAGTAAAATCTCAAACTTGTAATTTAGAGATCCAGTATTAAAAATTTGGAAACAAAGTAAACATCATAATTTTTAGTTTGGGTTTTAGGGAGTAGTTCCGGTTTGAACGAAATATGGGAATATGGGTTTTTTTGGTGATCAAGTGGACTGGAGGGGTCGGGGTTCTTCTGGTCGATGGAGGAGCGATCGATGATGCTAGGAAAAATGGATGACGGTGATGAAGTTCACCAAGGAAGATGCGGCAGTGGGTTCCTAAATTTTGCTGTGTTTGAGGAATCGATCGCCACGACCGAAGTAGGTGATCGAGTACAGTGACTTTTGGGGTGGTGATAGTTAGGTTGTAGTCGAAGAAGAGGCCGAAGTTATAGACCCTCATATGGTCGGAGAGTGGAGAACTCGATGATGATAGGTTTTGAGGTGGGAATGTGTTGGTGTTTCCAGGTTGTAGAGTAGTGATTTCAGTTTGGGTTTGATGCTCAAATTTGTCTCCGAGGGTGCGTGGAAGTCCCGGGTGGTCAGAACTGGGGGAGGCAGTGGTCGATGACTTGTGGAGGTCGTCAAAGATGGTCGGAGTTAGGTGGTTGGACTGTGCATGTGCACTGTGCACATTGGTGTTGTTGTCTCATGTTTTTTTGGATTGAGCAGAGTGTTACTCGAGTATTACTCGAGTAGTTGGAATGTCTGGCTCAAAGGATTTTGGTTAGTGACTCGAAGCAACTTTGTTTGGTCTCGGGTAGATTAGTTTTAGGTTTATAACCTGACAGTGTTAGTTTGTTTTTTTATATAAAATTAAGTAGTTCAGTTTAAACCTTTTTCTTATACGTAGCTGATATAAATAATGAATGCTTCTTGCATTTATTATAAGGTTTATAAATTTATTTAAAATAGGTTAAATGGTTAAACATTTTGAATCTTAAGTTCAAAATGGAATTTGAATTTTAAATTTAGAAGTATAATGTTTTAAATACACTTAAGTGTTAATGAAGTTGTTTGATTTGGATTGGTTCCAGGTTGTGAACTGTCACTGTTTTTGGGTGTGCAGAGTTTTAGCTTGGGAAATCTCGGGTTATTTGAGCGCATAACTCGAAGTAAGGGGAGGAATGACTCGGAGTAATTGTTGTTTGGCTCGGTAGTGTTGTCTCAGGCTTTGTAAACCTGGAAGCAAAAAAAATCTGTTTTCAAATCAAATTCTAGTGAAACTTTAAATTGTAAACTAGATTTAACAAAGCTTAAATCCAGATTTAAGTTTGAATTCAAGTTTATTTTTGAATTCAAATTTGAAATGTAATCAAAGTTTAAAATTATTCAAATGTGGGTTTCACGTTTACAAACCTGACCATTTTCAGGTTTTAAATTTCAATTTAAAATTTGAAAATTGAAATTCAAACAGAGGTTTAAATTCAAAGTTAAGTATAGATTCAAATGAACTTTTGAATCTAGGGTTTTTTAAAAAAAAATTGGATTTTTAAATCAAGAATTAAAAACCAAGTTTTCAAAAGCATGCTAAATGTAATGTAATGTAAAAAGCTTAAATTTTTATCAAAAAATTAAGTAGTTAAATTTAAAGGCTTTCTTATATAAGTAATAAATGTTTTTTACATTTCTTTTTAAATTTTATAAATTGAATTTAAATTAGGCTAATGTTAAACGGTAAATCATTTTGAAATCTTAAATTCAAAATGGAATTCTAATTTAAATTTAAAAAGGGGGTAATGTCTAAAATACACTTTAATATTTGTTTAAATCAGTTTAAAAAGAATTAATTATCTTAGAAATAATTAAGATATTGAAGTAAATTAACTAATAAGTTAATTAACAGATGACTTATTTATTTAATTTATAATTAATAATTTGTAATTAGAATTAATTAAGAAGTAAATTTAGAAAGATTATTAGTTAATTAAGGATTATTAATTAATTTATTAATGTGTTTAATTTTATTAATTAACTAGATTAATTAATTTAGAGAGTCAATTGTAAAGTGGTTAAGGAAATTACTTGATAAAAGTAATTAAGAGATTAATTACTTATTATAATTAATTTTGATAAAATGATTAATTTAAGTTAATTAATTTAGTTTAATTAATTTAAGAAAATCATTTGATGAATTGATAAGTATAATTACTTAGTGTATTCAATGGAGCATAATTACTTAAGGAAGTAAGTAATGTTAATTACTGAACGTAATTAGTGAAAGATGATGTATTAATAAAGTAATTTGGATAATTACTTTTGTAATTAATCAAAGGATTAATTAATGGAGATAATTAATTATGGGATGATTAATTTACTAATATAAGTAATTAAGGGTAGTTAATTTCTGGTGGATATTAATCAGGGGTGATTAATAATTGTGTTGGATTAAAGATTAATTGCTTAAGGTAATTAATTTAAATAAAGTAATTTAATTTAAATCTAAATTAAAGATCATTAATTAATAATTAATGATGTAATTAAGAATTGGTTAATTAAGAAATAACCAATAATAGGGTGATTAATTTATGTAATTAATTAAGAATAAATGTAATTACGTAAATGAAGAAATAAGTGTTAATTACTATAAATGATTAGGATAATTAATTTGGGAAATTAAATAAAGACTAATTACTTATTGTAGTTAGAAGATGATTAATCAAAGGTGTTTAATCAATATGAATATCTAGAGAATGATTAATTAATTTAATTTATAATTAATTAATGACTGTGTAAGCAGGATTTATAGATGAAGTAATTAATTTAATTTACTTTAAATTAATTAGAGATAGAAGTAGTTAATTTAATTCATTTTAAATTAATTACAAATGGTATGATTATAAATCATTGCTTATGGATGAATGATTTTGATATTTCATTTGATGATTGTGAACTCAGATATGAGATGAATAATATCTATGTGCTTGGATGTTTGGTTTAAGTATGATAATATATTATTATCTGATTGGGTTGATAATTTTGATTATCTGTTTATGATGATGATATGATTATCTACTGTGATATTATGAATTATCTATCTGTGTGTGTATTGAATTATTTTGAATTAAACTGTTAAGACTAAATAGACAACTTGGCCTTAAAAGACACGTTTTGGATTTCGATGAGACCGGGATCGGTTTTCCTTATTTGGAACATCCAAAAACCACATCGATTCCAAATTAACGATAGGTCGTGAATTTGAAGTGAAGATGAAGATTCAGAGTGCAAGGGTTATCGTCGTTAACTCTGAGGGTGATTCCAAAATGAGTGTAACGAGATAATGCCTTCGGTTTCGTTCGAACCCGGAACGAACTTGTATGGACTGAATGCTTTCAACACATCGTCAGGTGGGCGATGAGCATTCTAAGAAATGTATTCTCTAAAGGTAATCGTAGCCTCAAGCCTCATCAACCGGGAATGGCTAAAACAGGGGAGGTGCAGCAAGGTTAGGTGGGTCATGCCCAAGCAGGACAAGATTTTCCCCTGTCTAGATGTCCCTTTTTATTCGGCTGTGTGGGCGATTGGATGTACACCAACTGCGGGGTTATCTTGTTCGGGACTGTTCAGAAAGGAATGGTTCCGGCTTTGTGTTGCAGGGGGTCAGGAGTGATCCTCGGTACGTTGATCTAGGCCACGTACTGTGACGGGCGGTACCCCAGTAGCCCTGCCATTGTATGGAATCCACAATCCAATAAATGCCAACGGTTTTGATTGTACTACCCACTTTTGTGGCTAGTAGCTGGAATTTAATCATGTAACAATTTCGGCTATTTTCTATTTACTTGAAAACCCTACACCTATTATAATATCACTGAATTTCCTATCAAATGTTTTGGTTAGCGTAAGGTAAAAACTTACCCATGTTTATTTGTGGGGAGTCTTACGTGATACCTTTTGTTTTCCAAAGATTTTCAAAGTTAAGCAACTTTAACCTGTTACTCATACCAGACCCATGTCTGACCCGGAGTTTATTCTTTTTTTCATAAACTTTCGGGTACCCAAATTTTTACGGGTAGCCAAGGGATTCAGGTTAGCTTTGACGAATCCTGGAGGAGCAATGGAGCAGGAGGCTTTAGCGTTGTAGATATATATATAGTTCCGCTGTGTTGGTATCTTTGAGTTATTTGTTTGAGTTGTGTTGTATTAACTAGACAGGTGTTTATAACTGTCTAGTACGTGATGTATTATCTGTATAACTCTGAATGATGTTGTATATTATGTTAATACTTATGCGATTATTATAATTTATTCATTCCGCTGTGAGATTCTGATGTTGTTGTTCTTTCTTCTCCATCTTTTCTATTTTCTCACCCCTTTCTTTCTTCAAGATGAAACGGTTTTCTGGGCATAGGAAGCCGGGTCGTCACAGTTGGTATCAGAGCGCTAGGTTGAGTGAATACCTAGGCTCTTGAGTGATTTCTTCTTGAGAGAGCATATTTGTAATTTTGATATATATATATATATATATTTATTTATTTCTACCTATTGTTGGGTTACCTATTCGGGTTTTCCAATATAAGTTATAGGGGTAGATAGGTAGTGGTGTGTGTAACACGACTACCAATGGTTGGAGTTTGAATGATTGAGGTTGGAAGTGTAATTTTCGAGACTGTAGGCCTAATACTGTCTCGAGTAAGTTTTGGATGGTGTAAGGATTTCATCAATCTCTAAAGAAAATCTATTAAGATTCGGAGTTCATTTTTAAAGTGTAAGAGTTTGGTTGAGCTAAAGTTTGGATCCGTCGGTTGGACAGAAGTCAGGCATGATAACTTGATACATCAAGGTGCAGTAGCTGTGTGATGAGACACAGTGACTATGGATGTCTCCGAATATGTTTCTTTGGAACAAGTAAGGAAGAGTGACTGCTTCGGTGTTGTTGCTGAGTTCAGTAAAATGTTTTGTTGGTTTGAGGTCCGAGTTTCTCGAAGAGCTTTGAATTAGGAAGTCTTCTGGCTTAGTAGTTTTCTTGCGGTAACTACGGAAGCAGCAGAGTAGTTCCATTTCTTCGATGGATTGGCCACATAAGCGTAAGCTGTTTTGTTTGGTAAAGAGAGAGTAGTATTTTTGGAATTAGACTAGGTGATCACAAAAGTGACTTGCGATAACTGAGTGTTCTCTTGGGTTATCTGATTTTTATGGATGTCTTCAGGTAGTTAGAATTTTGTCCGTATCTGAAGATTGAGTTTCCTATCGACTGGATTCCAAGAGTGGTACCGATGGTTCAGCTTAGTAGTAGGATGACTTTTGGAAATTGATTTGGTGAAGCAGCTCGGGTTTTGGAGGAACTTCTGAGTTTTCTTTTTGGATATGTGAACTTTATTTTTGGAATGTGTTGTCCGACCTGTGTTCGACTTCAGCATTTACATCTGTTAGTCAGAGGTGCACAGTGGAAGCATGGTGGCAGCTGTTTTAGTTTGAAGCAATGCGATGATTGCAATGTTTGGATTAGTGAGGCCAGATTGGAGTGCACCTGTTTTGTCTCTTCCGGATGAGAAAAGTGAGATCAGCTTTCTGATTTTGGAATAGAGTTTGTTTCTTGAGTTTTGTTGATATTGGAAAGATCATTTTGTTGGATTGTCTTTGGTTCAGGACATCAGCAAGTGATGAGCTGATCAGGAAAGATGTAGGCAGCACAAAATTGTCCGTAGAGTTTTGTGGATAAGTAACGAAGGAATTTGGATTCCGAAATCGGAGATTCCATTTTGGATAAGTGATTGGTTTTAGAATTGACTTGTCAGTTTGGATAACTGGAGTTCAGAGTGTTTCACGTATCTCTGAGGGAGTATGTGTAAGATCTATCTTTTATTTTAAAGTCAGCAGTTCAAGGAATTTCGGTTGTTGGGTCAGACTTGAGTTTGGTCTGATATTTTGATTTGTTTTATAGATCTAGATGAGTGGAAGCTCTGTAGCTTAGTAGTATTGGTTGTTTGGATTCTATAGAGTGAGTAACCCGGTATTTATACTTGAGGAAACTCGAGAAAATTCTATCCGGAGTTTTGTATGGATAGTTAGATTTGTTTGTTTGGATGAACTGGTTGCTATGATTGTTAGTTTATGGTTGATATATCTTGTGTTTAAAATTTTAAATTTTAAATTGGATTATTAAATTACCTTTGTTTTAAATTTCGGGGACGAAATTCTTTTAAGGGGGAAGGAATGTGATATCCCAGAAATTTTTAGCAATATAAATTTAATAATCTGTGTAAAAATAAAATTTAATTTGATAATAATTGTTAATAAGATTTAAATTAGTTTCATATCTTCTTTTAAAAAATATTTAACTGATAGTTTATCTTTTAAAAGTTAATTTAAATTGTTTCTTTTTATAATGTATATATGAACATATTTGTATATATTATAAACAGATAAGCTTTGTTTTAAATTTAATAAATAAAGTTATGTTTTCTAATTCTAATATTTTTGGTAAATTTGGAAATTTGATTTAATTTAGTATTAAGCTATTAAATAATCATATGGCTTCAAAATACTTAAGATTTAAGTTTAATTTGTTTAAAATAATTTTAGCTTAAATTTAAATTAAACAAAAGGTTCGTTTGTTCTTTTTAAATACAGGTTGATACAATAAGTAATCTATTAAATAAAGGGATAATTCTTTTATAATCATTTTGATTTAATAATGAGCTATACTAATAATGTAAATCTTTACAAATGGATTTTAAATAAAATTGTTATTTCAACTTTAATTATATATATGTGTGTTTGAATGAAAGATATGATTTGGGAATTAAGAATAAAGGTTTTCAAAATGTTTAAATTAAAATAAACATTATTAATATTAATGTAAGTATAAAATAAAATAATAATAAGTAATTAAATATTTGTTAGTCATAGTTATAATACAAATGTAAATACAAATAAGAAATGAAGTGAAATACAAACTACAGAATAAACGAGCATACAACACAAACTATAAATTTGAAACCAAAGGGTAAAACAAGAACAATGTACAAAATAAAATAACCTTCTTTCACGATAGCAAACATTTTCATTTATACAAACTAAAGTGATATTTATAACTAAACATAAGCAAGAAGATTAAGGAAATGAAGACAGACAACTTTCCAGTTTTAAAAATCCAAAGTTTTCATACAAGCATCCTCTGTTCTTTTTCAAAAGCAAGGTGAGTAACCTAAATTTTAAAATACTTAAGTTTATATGTTGCTTAATTACTGATGAGTATATAACTTAATGCATTCCTGGGTATATGTGTTACTGTGTATGTGTGTTGATAGCCTGTGATACCCTCTGTATTTAAGATTTAAGTTCATGCTTTGCTTTCAAAAACCTATGGTGAGTAACATCATTTTCTTTTAATCTAAGAATGAATATGGTTAAATGCTTTCTGTGATAAATGTTGTGGTATGTATATATGTAAATGAGATCTGCTTGTGCATGTTTATGTCCATATAAACATTCTCTGTTTGGTTTCCAGTTTTCCTGTTTTAGATTTAAATTCATATTCTCTTCAGTTAATTGTTATTAGGATTTAGTTACAAACAAAAGCTGTTTGATTTATTATGCATTTATGTTTAGAAGCTTGATTAAGTTAAAATTCCAAGTCTGAATGTCTCAGGAAGGTAAAAACAACAGTTTTGATAAACAAAGTAAAATCTCAAACCTGTAATTTAGAGATCCAGTATTAAAAATTTAGAAACAACAACTATAACATGATTTTTGAAGTAAACATCATAATTTTTAGTTTGCGTTTTAGGGAGTAGTTCTGGTTTGAACGAAATATGAGAATATGGGTTTTTTTGGTGATCAAGTGGACTGGAGGGGTCGGGGTTCTTCTGGTCGATGGAGGAGCGATTGATGATGCTAGGAAAAATGGATGACAGTGATGAAGTTCACCAAGGAAGATGCGGCAGTGGGTTTTCTTCTAGAACCCTAAATTTTGCTGTGTTTGAGGAATCGATCGCCACGATCGAAGTAGGTGATCGAGTGCAGTGACTTTTGGGGTGGTGATAGTTGGGTTGTAGTCGAAGAAGAGGCCGAAGTTATAGACCCTCATATGGTCGGAGAGTGGAGAACTCGATGATGACATGCATTCTCCCCTATTATTCATACGTAACGCTTGATTGATGGTTTAAATTCATTCTTCACCATTGTGTTAAACTCAATGAATTTGGTAAGAGCTTCAATCTTTTGTTGTAAACGATAGACCTAAGTGTATCAAGAGAAGTCATCCACAAAACCATCGCATACTGCATAGTACTATAGCTGGGTGTTTCCCTTTGTCCCATTAAATTTGAATGAAATAACTGAAATGAGGTAGTTTCTCGATTCGCTGATCTTTGAACGGATGGTCGATGAGATTTTCCATATTGGCAACTCAAACATACCACATTTGTAGTAAGATCATAAATAGGAGGAACATCATCAATTAGCATCTTTATTCATAAAAAATTGCAACATTTGATAACCAATGTGGCCTAATTGAGCATGCCGCAATGATGCACTAGCATTTTGATTTTCCTTTGAACATATGCTTTACAAGCTGATAAAACAAAAAAAGAATTTTTCTTCTTTTCAGTAAGAAGCACATCGGTTGTAATATATTTTATATTTGAAAGAAATTTAACATCATCTGGATTAAAGAGTACATATTTTCCAGAGTTGGTTATCTGAAAGACTAAGAGTAGATTCTTTTTCAATCCAGAAATATGGTAGATGTTTTCAAGAAAAAGATCATCACCCTTCGTATTATCCACATCTTAACATGCAGATGGCCTTCTTTCTTCACTAGATGTATCAAGTTGCCAGCAGTAACAATGGCTCGTTTTCCATCATATGGACATATTTTTGAATGTAATAATGAATTACCAATAGCATGAAGCAAAAAACCACAATCGATAATCCAATCTTTCTCATAATCAATGGAATCTTCAGATCATTTAGTAACCTGAACTGACAAATACTATTCCCAGTTTGGATGATATAATTCATTATTTTCATAAACTACATTTGCTTTCTCATCCATAAGCTAAGCTCGACAATTAGGCTAGATGTGGCCAGGTCTTCCATCTCTACTACTAATAAAGAAAATTCTTTGAACTAATTTACTCGGTGTCTTTTTGAAATTTCAAAAATGCCCTTGCTTTCCATTTACATATTTGCGCTCAAACAAAATATCAATGTATACAATAACACAAACAGCCAGTGTGCGAAGCACGGGCCCATACTAGTACTTATTAAAGACAACATTTACTCAACAATTTTGTTTGAAATGTCTCGACTTCTCACATTTAAATTAAGTACTAAGATTGCATCTAGGCTACCACTCATTTCTAGGTTAACCCCTATTTTCGGACCACCCCTCATTTCTTGACTGGCCCCTGTATCCAGACTGCCATTCATTTCTGGACTTCTTCTTAACGCTTGATGAATGCTTTCTATTACTTTTATGTTTTCACTTATCCTTTGTGAAAATCACATCATCAACTTCATGGGATGATTTCTTAGTTATTTGCTTAATCAAAGCTTCTTGATTTGAAAGAAGGTTCTCTAAAACCATAATAGACGGCTGCTCTGCCTATCCTTGGATAGGAGAGACGAATGTCATGAATCCTTTATGCAATCCATGGATTAAGTAACGGCATAACCATGCTTCCTTAATAGCCTCTTCCGTGTCCAATTCTGAAATTTTAGCACATAAAATTTTACCTTAAGAAAATATTTAGAGATTGACATGCTACGTTGTGTCACTAAATCAAGCCATTTTCCAAACATTGCAACCTCTTTGTGTTTTTCTAAGTGAGCAGCGTTTTGAGAGTTTCCCACACCTTTTTTGTGAATCCATATCATGAACATGATCAATGTAATCTTTATCAATCAATGTTCTCAAAATAGACATAGCTTCCCACATTTGATCATCCACTTTCTGTGCACCTCAACAATTTGTGGAGTGTCTTCTGAATTTACCATTTCAACACTTGAGATTTAATCCCACAAAACATGTCCTTGAATATATGACTCCATGCACAATCGATAAGTGTTGTCAAGAAGTTTTTCAATAGAAGATTGAAGAGCACTACTACCACTAATCATCTTTACCAAGCTAACGTAACACTTCAATAAGCAAAATGAAGAATACAACTAACACAACCCTTTCAATAACCCGACTGATCTAACACCATTAGGCATAGAGCAAGAATAATTTTATTATTACTTGAAGATAAAACAACTCAATACAAAAAGGCGACACTGGTTTCTACAAGTGATAAAGTGGATAGATAAAAGAAGAAATTATGACCCCTATAATTTATACTGACATGTCTAAGACTTATTCTTAATAACAAAAGCATTATTTAAACGCTAAAGTAACTCCTACTACTACTCATCATAGCTGAAGAATAGGTATACATGTTGCACCAACTTTCGACATATATTCCTCTCTTTTAATTTTCTTCCAACTGCCATTAAAACATAGTTGAATCTATTTTTGAAATTTTTTGTTGTTGTTAAATTAAACTTTATATTGTACGTTTTCAATTTTCCACCGTTAACCCGCTTTTTAGCAAAGCATATTTCAATTGGACTCAAAAAATTCAAATGAGGACGAAATGACTTGAAATCTAGAAGGCAAACTCAAATATGCTATGGAAATAGCTTAGGAAAGTTCCAGCCAAAAATATACTAAGTCCATAACTCGATACTAAGTATGACCATAGGTCGGTTCCGAGTTATCACCAAAACGACTTTAATTGGACTTAGAAGATTGAAACGGAATCGGCATAACTTGAAACTTGACATGTGCACTTGGAAAGGCAAATAATTAGCTTGAAAAAGGTTTCAAGTGGATTGGGACATCCACCTAAACTCAGGTCGAGTTGTCTAGATGACTTGGGTCCTACTCAGCTATTTCTACCTTCTCACCCTTACAACTTCACACAAAACTCAAATCACTCCATTAACTCATGGCTAAGCAATTATGCAAGGATTTGACGATCTATCCTAAGGATTGGTTAGAATGAAGTATAGGAAAGTGGATACCTAAAAGGATCGCAAGACCAAACTTAAAATGATGGAAAAAAGGATCTAACAACTCAACTAGAAGATAGGAAGGCATGCGAGTGGAGTAGTGCAAATTGCGCTAAGTTTTATAACTCGACATTGAGTTATTAATGATAACTCAGCACCAAGTTATCATGATAACTCGGGTTGATTTAAGACTTCTTGTATGACTTTGTGCTATCTCTTGGACTTCATTGCTATTGGGCCTTTGACTTTATGTTGTTTGATTCCCCTATAAATACCAACCTACCTGCAACCAGAAAAGGAATCTAGATTCTTTGGCTGGGAAACTCTTATACTTCTTCATCTCTAACCTTTCCTCCACTAGAGTCATGTAAGAAATTACTATCTACTGTTCTAGGACTTAGACCAACAAGTCCTTAGTATAGTGACTCAAACACTCTAGAAACATCATTATAAATCTAAGATCTACTAGATCATGGTCAGATTAGAGATAGTTATAATCCAAAGGGGAAACGATTAATAAAATAGGTTGAAGTGGACATAGGCCGGAGATTACGCTGAACTACTATAAAAACTCCTATGTGTTCTTGCCTACTTTCTACCTTCCCTTTTATTTTAATCTGAACATAAGCTTTCATCTGATATTTGGGCGTTGATCCACTTTTGGGTTAACATTTTGGTGCTTTCACGAAGAACAAAGCTAGATCTAAAAACTTGAACCTTGAATGTGAGATTTGGAGCAGATAAAGAGGTCTAATACTGGATCTAAAACCAGAACAAGTCAACCAAAGCTTGGGGGCAACCAAGAGGTGTCCTTAAATTCTCATCACTTCATCTATGTGACCAAAGAAGAGATGGGATGAATAATGAAGGATATGCAGGATGAAGTGATAACTAGGCAATAGGAAATGCTTGAAGGATTCTTCCAAATGATGGGAAAATAAGGAATAGTTGGAGATGTTGAAATTCAGAACCAAGGACAAGGAGCTAATGCAGAACCATCTGGGATTGAAGAGGAGAAGATTGGAGCTATGCCCCCATAAAAAGAACAACTCGGTACCAACCTAAATCAACTTGGTATTTAGAGCACTATACTTGGGGGCAATGTTGGTGTGACTACTGGGATGTCGGGAATTGATAATGTTAGAGTTATAAATGCAAATCGGAATGTAAATGGACAAAAACCGAAGGAATATGTGCTAGAGCTACCCTATTAGAATGAGGGATAGAATGAAACTATAGGAACAATATAGAACGCTAACGTGCAGCCAGTGGAGTACGTGTTAGAGTATGTGCTGGAATTCCTCTATAAGAGCAGCGGAAAGAGTATTGCTTTTGTACGAAGACCACCATTGGATGTGAAAATTGAATTGGTAAAAAGTATAGTTAGAGGAGGACTTCCAAATTAGGGTCTGGATGATGTAAACAGAAATCCGTTCATTTCTAATATCTGAAATGCAAGGAATCCTCTCGATTTCAAGCTTCCAACGTTGGAAATGTATGATGGAAAATGGATCCGACATTTCATTTGATGAGATACATCCGACATATGGAGGTGTGGGTGCTTTTGAGTATGCAATGGGGGGTGTTTCCCATACTTAACGAACAAAGCAGTGATGCAGTTCAAACTGCTAGAGAACAAATCCATAAGCACATGGTCTAACCAGTGAGCTGATTCTAGAGACAGTTCAAAGTTCACCTCTTATAACCTAAGAATGTACTAACATTGTCAAGCATGAAACAATGGCCTGGAGATACCTTGAGGAGCCATTTAACAATATTCAATGTAGCTACAGTTGATAAGCAGATCCATCATTAATCCTAATGGCTGGAGTATCTAGAGTCGCGAGTAAGACCGACTTTGAAGGTGCACTGAAAAGGGATCCATCTATGGATCTTGCCAAATTCTACTATGAAGCGAAGAGATATTTACATCAGGAAGATGCTGAAGCTGAGGATGCTGAAATTAACACTATGGATTATAGAGAACTATCCAGAGCAGGAAATAGAAAAGAGAAAGGAAAAGAGAAGATGATGACAACCACCGAAACGACAAAGGAAGGAGCCAAAATTCTCTTCCTATACAGACTTGATTGAAACCTCGAAAAGTATATATCTAGACACTAGGGCAGATTCTCTATTGAAAGCCAGCTAGGAGAGAACCTACCAATCAAGAGATAAAAAATCTAGAAAGTGCTACTTCCATGGGCTGGATGGACACGAAATGAACAAGTATCGACACCTTCATGATCCAATTGAAGAACTGGCTCGGAGAAACCAGTTGCAACAATATGTAAGGAAGCGAACTACAATTGTGTGGCCGGAGCAACCACCATCTATAACAAATGCATCATGGAACAACTAAGTATTTCGTCTAAGACTCAAAATCCCATGATCGAAATGAAAGGGAGTCGAACCTGATTCTTGCGCTCTGCTTTTTAATTCCTTTTCTTGCACTTTAATTTTCATATTTAGAAATAAAGGCAATAATAACTTCAGGCCGCTTACACGTGTATGGAATCCTGAATGTTCCCTAGGCATGCTCTCAATCGGATGCTTGAAATGGCTACTTAGGACGATAATAACCTCTGACAGCTTACACATGCATGAGATCTAGATTTCTCTCTAGGCACGCACTGAGTTAGATGTCATGGACGAACACTTAGGATGCTTATTTGCTTTGATTTTATTTGAACATTTGAATTTTGAAAAAAACCACATTGAATGTGATGACTGATATTGATCGCTGTAAGCCTCATCTGGATAGACAGGACCGAAGTGCAAGGTGCAAGCTCCCTTGCCGAAGAGCAAGTGGATGGGCTTGCATGAAAAGTAAGTCCCTTTACTGAAGAGTGAGTAGATGGATTTACTTGGTCGTTGAGTTCCATTGCCGAAGAGCAAGTGGACTTAGTGGAAAAATCGAAACCCTAGATTGGGCGATAAACAATTCAAAGAGATCAAACCTTAAATAAAATGCCAAACAATCTAAGATGATCACCACTTAATCCAAATGCTGAATGGTTTAAAGTGATCATCCACTTAGCTTAAACATTAAGTGACCCAGAGAGATGGCATATTAAACTGAATATAAAATGGTCCGAAGAGATCAAAACCTTAGATTAAATATAAAACGATTTCGGAGAGATCGAACCTTAGGACGGATATAGACTTGATAAAAGGATTTGAATGCTTTGTAATTAGAGTAGAACTGATAAATCCCAGATGAACACGATGATTTTAGATATGTAATGTAATAATTCCTAATGAATTGGAATGATGATGATGTAAAAACTACACTTAAACAGAGACTGGAGTCTTAGGCTGTAACAGGTTTGGAATGACTTTTGATTTACAAAGGAACACGAAAGAACTAGATGATTCACCAAGATTGAACTAGCCAAAGAGCTTAACTATCAAAAATTGATATTTGAAACTTGTTCTTGAGCAAAGCACACCTTACATTCGAAAGGCATACTTTGGGGGCAAGTGTTAACCCACAGCAAAGCAGATTTCAATTGGACTCAAAAGGTTCAAACGAGGACAAAACAACAAAAAATATGGAAGGCGCTCTCAAATGAACTAAGGAAATGGCTTAGAAAGTTCCATATAAAAAATATTCTAAGACCATAACTCGGTACCGAGTTATCACCATAGGTCGGTATTGAGTTATCACCAAAATGGCTTTAACTGGACTTAGAAGATTGAAACGGAATTGAAATGACTTGAAACTTGACATGTGCACTTGGAAAAGGTAAAGGAAGAGCTTGGAAAAGTTATCAAGTGCATTGGAGCATCCACCTAGACTCAAGTTCAAGTTATCCAAATAAGTCGGATTTGACTCATCAGTTTCCGCCTTCTCACCTTTACAACTTCACACATGACTCACACTACTCCATTAACTTATGGCTAAGAAATTATGCAAGGATTTGACGAACTATCATAAGGATTGTCTAGAATAAAGCAAAGTAAAGTGGATACTTAAAAAGATCCAAGACTTAACCCGAAGATGATGAACAAAAAGAACATACAACTCAATTAAAAGATAGGAAATGCATGCAAGTAGAGTGGTACAAATTACACCAAGTTTTATAACTCGACACTGAGTTATGAATGACAACTTGTCATCGAGATATCATGATAACTCGGATTGGTTTAAGACTTCTGATGTGACTTTGTGCTATCCCTTGGACTTCATCGTTGTTGGGCATCTAACTCTACGCTGTCTGATTCCTCTATAAATACTAACCCACCTACAACCACAATAGGGATCTGGATTCTCAAATAGGAGACTCTTCTACTTCTTTACCTATAACCTCCTCTATTGGAGTCACCTAGGAAACAACTATTTGTTATTTTAGGACTTAAATCAATAGATCCTTAGCATTAGTCACTTTCAAATACTCTAGAAACATCATTGTAAATCTGAGATCCACTAGGTTGTGGTCAGATCATATATAGTTTATTGTAATTCAGGCTGGGAACAATTAATAAAATAGATTGAAGTGGATGTACGTCTGAGATTATGCCGAACCACTGTAAAAACTTCTATGTATTCTTATCTACTTTCAGCTTTTTCTTTTACTTTTATCTAAACTAGTGCTTTCATCTGATATCCGGATGTTGATCCATTTTTTGGGTTAACATCAACCTCTTAATTTATGATAATCATGAT
The DNA here is from genome assembly GCA_030765085.1 of Allium cepa. Lineage (NCBI taxonomy): Eukaryota > Viridiplantae > Streptophyta > Magnoliopsida > Asparagales > Amaryllidaceae > Allium > Allium cepa. The sequence goes on from CM060942.1 coordinate 457,698,960, forward strand.
TTTTTATTTATTTTTGGTTTACTTGACAAAATAAGCACATGATATACTAATGGCTTATTCTTATGCTTTCCCTTGAAATAAAAATTGAGCTTTTTTTATAAAATTATCATACATATAAGATATAAGTTATAAGAGGGAACTGGCTATATTGCTCCTGGATATATATTAGAGAGTAGAATGTTTTCATTTCTATAGAGGTACTACATAGTAAGTTTCAGTTTACATGATATAATTTTTATATATATGGAAAATGTTGTGTCATTGCAATTTTTTCCCCATCCCAGTTAAAGGTGCTCTGTAATACTGATGAGTGTTTCCATGCAAATTGGTTTTAGTTGATGGTCACTTTATTGTACATGCAATCTACTTTTGGCAAAGACATAAAGTGGGAAACATTATTCATTATACTTGGCAATAAAAAAAGTACAATTTTGTGGGCCATATTAACATAACCTTTTTCTCGTTGTGGTAAATATTCAGTGATTACTTTCTTAAATCATATTGTTCGAAGAGCATTCCACCAACTACTACTACCGACCTGATAGGGTAATGCTTTGCATATATGAGATAGGCTTATAAATTAATGAGATAATTCAGTCTTAGACAACATATGCTTTTTCTTTAATTTTAGGCTGACATATAAGTTGGGTTGCCAAAGACGAGATTTATTTTGTTGCTCGCTATTTTTCCAAGTATAAAGTAAAAAAAACATAAATAGGAAATTAGAGTTATATTCATCATATCACTTAGTTCATTTACAAAATATATAGTAAGACAAAATATTACATTATAACCTCTTATAATATCATTTTAACCAAAAAATTATTTTTGCATTCTTTGCAGCAAATTCTTCAATTATGTCTTCATGGTTTAGCACATCCAAATATTCATTTTCGATAGAAATCATAACCGATCCATTTAATCCCTCTCATGACAAGTTAGTCCGAAGATAAGTTTTGATTAACTTCAATTTTGAAAAGCTCCTTTTCGTTGAAGAAATCGTGATTGGTATAGTCAATAAAATTCTATAAGCCACCCATACATTCAAATACCCACTTAAATCACGATAAAACTTTTAAAAAAATCAAGAATATTAATTGATTTTGCAATTTCCAATGGTAGTATTCTTTTCAATTGCTGAAGTTCATGAAATAATTCTTCTCCTCAAATATCACACTCTTCATCAATAAATTGAAATATTGCTTTTTTAATTCTTCACATTCAATATTTTTAACTTTGTATTCAATAAGAACCCAAATGTCTCTTTATAAAGCACAAATTGCTTAAATCGCTCTTTAAGTGAAGAAAGAGCTTGATCAATAATATAAAGAAAGTAAGTAATTCTAAAGTTATCTTTTGGAGATTGGCCATCGAGAGGATCCATTTCCATATCTTGGTCAAATTGTTTCTTTCTATGAACAACTTTCTTTTTTGTTACAAATTTAGGATCAACAAGACCAACTTTTTTTGCAAGTTCCTTAGCTTCATTCATAAATTTTTTGAAACCATCTTCTCTATGTTTTTTGAAAAATACAATAATCTTATTCACTCTTGCAATGGCATCTTCTATATTTATATCCTCTCGTTGAAGTATTTTGCTTGCTCGATTAATATTATCAAGTATTGTACACCAAATGCCTAAGTTAATCAAAAATTCAAAATTCTCCAAATCAATATGACACAAATCTTTAGCCTCTATTATTACATTATCATCATTGGAATTATTTGCAATTTCAATTAGTGCATCTCTAAGCTGTAGAGGCTGATTTCTTACTGCTTTTACACTTTCGATGTGACTTTCCCAATGTATAGTGAATAATGCTTTTGGAGTCAAACCTTTCACATTATCTCTAAGTATATCCATCGATAAGTTGAACCGGAAAATATGATATAAATTTTTTGTACATAAGCAAAAAAATTATAGCTTTAATGCATGATTTGACCATATCACATAGTGTAAGATTCAAGCTATGGCATCTACATGAAATATGAAAAGCCATAGGATTAACATCAAGTAGTCATTTTTGAACACCTTAATGCTTCCCTATAAAATTTAATAATAATATGACCAATCAACACATCAAAATTGAACAATGTTGTTATTCATAATGAAGCAAACCATACCTTTCATATTTTAATCATTATCATAACATTGACCTCTTACACCATTATTGTTGACTTTAGGATCCATCAACACATTTTCAAGCTCTTTAAAAAGACCAAATCCCAGTGTTCCATTCACTTTAATATAACCAAGAAAGAATTCCTTCACTTTTGTATTCTTGCATCATCAACATCCATACATCTTATGATAATCGACATTTGTTCTTTATGGCTCAAATCCGGGGTGCAGTCAAGGATAATTGAAAAGAACATCACTTTTAAAATTTTCGCAAGTGTTGTTTCTTTAATCTTCTCAACCAATAAACCTATCAATTCATTTTCAATTTTGTGGCTAAGATAATGATTAATGGTTTCATTATTTACAATACGTCTTAAGTGATCTTCCATTAGTGGATCAAATTCGGTAACAAATTGGATAATTTGACAAAAAAGTCCTTTTTTTTTTAAATTCTCTCATTTGATCCACGAAATGGTAAATTATTCTGAGATGAAGACTTTACAACACCAATGATACGCATAACCACTTGCTTCCAATGTTGTCACTCTTTACCAATTTGAGATTTCATTCGTTTGTCAATAGTTTCTTTTTGTTTGAGCCCTCTATGAAAATTAACCCATTTTATAAGATTTGTGATATGTATTGGATTGCTTTCATGATCTCTAATTTTTGAAGAAAGATTATGTCATCTATCCATTCTTCGGCTAGCTTTGATGTTTTTTAAGTGTGTTTGAATACCTTAAACAAAAACAAAAAACTTTGTCATGTTCATTTGAATACACTAACCATTTTCTTTAATGTACTTCTCTACATGGATAACCACCAACATAGTGTTTGACAGTAAAATGTCTGCCATTAGCTTTTTTATTGGAACTGTCATTTTCTTTTACGATTTTAATAGGTCCTCGTCGAACAAGCATAATTTTCTCCTATCGGCAATCTTTCCCTACAATCCTAGATCATAATTGATATCAACATCTTTTTCAAGGTTAAGAACAAATTCATCATTAGCATATTCATGAGTAACATCATTGTTATGATCATCCATGAAAATATCTTTGTTGTGTTCCTCTTCATTCATAGCAATGTCATTAATATTTTCATCTTCATTTGCACATCAATGTATTTAAGACCTTCATCTACCTCAACTTTTTCATTAATGTAGTCATCTCCGCTATTACTTTCTCCAATTTTACCTGAAGTTGAAGGTTGAGAATTTATAGATTTTTCTTGAAATAAATTGGCAATTGAACCAGCTAATAATTTAGCTAGTTGGTCTTTTGGTGGTTTAACCTTCTTGTTGTAAGCTCCTGAATTTTGTTTTCAAAACCTTAAACAATTTTCGTCATCTTCGTCATCATCCTGTATTTATAATAAGAGTGCAATGATAAAAAATTGCTTAATAAAAATATTTAAGAGGTGCATAACAAATATAACCAAAATTATAAATAGTCATCTTGCTCATCTAATAATTTTTCAAATTCAAAGTGATAAAGAACATAGCATAAGTTATTAATTTTATTATTAAGTGAAAAAATATCAACTTTTCACTCCAAAATTTGCTCATGTTCTACTTCAATTCATGAAATTGTGTTCTTTTCTTTTAATCGGCTTAATGGGTCATGTACAATAACTACTTGAAATTTTATCTAAAATAAATTTAATAACCTATCATAAAACAAATTCTATCTAAAAAATTTATAAAACAAATTTGAATTAGCTTCATGAAATTGGATTAGCGCCATGAAATTCTATCTAAAACAAATTTATAACCTATCACAAAAAATAGCGATCAATAAAAAAGTAATTAAAGGAGCATTCAAAAAAACAGTGACTAAATCCTAATTTAATAGTTTGCCCCAAATTGAACTCAAATCCATTAATTACCTTTATAGTGCTGCTGTGCTAGGCTGCCTAGCTCAGTCGATGCTCTTTCTCTAGTTTCCCTAATCACGCATCTTCTATTTTTTGTGCAATTCCTTCTTTTTATTCTTTTTCACTTTTTTAATGTTGCTATTTTATGTGTGTAACGATCCTGACTCGACCTTCAAAAATCGACACCGATTACGACATTCATATTCAAATGCCGCAGATCCAAACGTCGAATCTGGTTCGCCAGAGCTTATAACACCATTAGTTAAAATACAACGGAAGAAAAGAATATCAATATATATAACATTGATACAATGACATATACAACATCTGATATAATATGATACAACAGAATGATACAATAGGTATCCATACTATCAGAGATACAAGACGTAGCGAAAAGAATATCTACAGTAGAATGCATCCCCAATCCAATGCTCCAATCCAAAGCTAGCTCGAATCAACATCACGCGTCACCTAGACAACTAAGTCTCGTCCTGATCCAAAGATTGGACTAACTCCAGATAATCAATAAACTTGACTATCTAAAAAACCCAACTCTAGACTGCCCGTGTGGAAAAATTGTGGGCACTCAGAGTTTAGGAAAGGAACAATAAACTCCGAGTCAGTCATGAGACTGGTATGAGTAACAAAAATAGTTGGTGTTTTAAAACAAACAACATAATTTAAGTTTGAAATCCGCAATGCTTTTTAGAAAATAAAACTACCATAAGGCCTCCCGCCACACACACAATGCAAACGCAGAATTGGAGGAGATTTCTCCTTATGATAGTCAAACATGCTTGATACGAGAAAATTTCTTTGATATTATTATTAGTGCATAGTGCAGAAAACATTTCAAAAGTATAATAAATCTTAGCCAGCATAGACATTCCAAACTATGCCTACTATAGCTACCATCTAAACAGTGGTGACCACCACAAGTAAATGGCAGGCTCTACAACTAAAACCGTACAAAGCATGTATTGGATGAATGGATTTCCAACAAATGGTCGGGCTAAGGAACTTCCCACTTTCCATGGGTATGCCTCTGGCGGTACATCCCGAGAACTTAACCAGACTCTCTGCCAACACAAGGCCAGGTTACCTCTGTAACTAGGTAACTATTTCTCGAGCATGCCACTCCCCGTCCTTTGGGACCTTTATCCGAGGCGCCTCTAAACCACAAAGCAACAACCACACAGCAAATGAGATTGAAGCCCACCACATAGGTAAATATCTGTACCATGATATCACCCTTTACTAGATGGGAATGACACACCCTAAAGGGCGCGACCCTCATAACCTTGCCGCATCTTTCCTGTTTCGACCATTTCCGGGGTGTGAGGTCCTGATGCAGTCTCGTCCACAAAGCTACGCTTTATACAAAAGCCATGCTCTATTCACAAATGATCAACAAATGATCAACACACAGCAGCACTCAACATGGCACACTACCAAATTGGGAATATATCGCTGATAACCTTCAACTACATACCCTCTGAGTTCGTACGTCTCAGAGAAGGGTGTTAAGCTAAGAGAATAAATTCTCCGCCACCAACAGATATGTATTTGAAAGAATTTTGCTTTATATATCAAAATGTAGTGTCAGACATACAACCATATAAGTCTATTCCGGGTTCGAACAGAACCGAAGGCACTTCCGAAGAAGCCCTTGCAAATCCGGGTATTCACAATCCCGATCGGACTTCCCATCACTTAGGGAATCTCTATACCGGTGCGACTCAGTGTAGAGACAATCGATAGGTTATTCTATCGTTCTGACAAATACCCGGTCTTCACCACCGGCCTTCAAATGCTACCTATATACGACGTATCACTATTCGGAATGGGTTTTATGGCACAGGGTCCTCTCCCGGCTAAACCGAATAATGCGCGCAATATTTAAAAATATATGCATATGGGATTTCAGTTAAGTCACAACTTCGCAGAAAACTAAAACCTTTCTTCAAATGGTTTAACAAATTTACCATTTCAAATCTTCAAACAAAATGATTTATTTCACGAAGTCCACCCAGTTTCACAAAGATCCATTTACTTATTCCAAAACAATTTCCATCTCAATTGGATTAACTCGTTAAATCTTTAATTCAAGGTTTAACTTATTGCTTTCAAACTATTTCCATAACTTGGGAATCATTTTCATTTCAAACTTGAAATTCCCTTTAACACAAATTGGACGTACATTTCTTATGTGAAAGCTTTTATTATTTGAAAACAAATAGTTTTTGTTTCGGAAGAATCCAATTATATTTGCACGAGTTAAAGCCTTTGAATTTAAATTCCAATTCCCAAATTAATATCTTGAAAATGGTTTAACCCATATATAACTTGTATAACATCTCGAGTACCTAGTTTCTAATCATAGAATTCAGTTTCAAATTTTGAATTCAAATTTAATTTCAAAATTTTATCAAATTATTCAAAAATAAATTTTATCTTCAGATTTCATTTCAAAAGCTTTTCACATTTAACCCAATTCCATTTCCAAAACGTTTGAATTCAAATTGTCTATTAAAAATCATTTCAAAAATCTGTGACTTAATCGATTTCCTCGTGAAATCCATATTTGTGTGTGTATGGTGTGGTCCAGGGGTTTAACACAATAGTGCAGCAACATCATTCAGTCATCACAGATTGCAATTACAACAATGTCGATAAGCAGTATATCCCAATAATGCTTATCTATACACACAGATTCACAGATAGAAAATACGAATGCATTATAAATTAATAAATTACACTCATCATAGATCACACTGAAACAACTCATAGAACAAAGCATAACATATCAGAATGTCAAACAGTTCGACAATCAATAGAATTCAAACATCTATAAGTGAACTCAATTAATTATCTGATTGATTTAGATCAGATGGTCATCAATCATAACTAATTAACTTTAATCGATTTCAAATCATTTGATTAATGGTCCATTAATCATTTATTAAATAAACCAACCTGTAGTTATTGAATAACTGACCTTTAATTATTCAATTATCCTTAAATTAACTACTAACTTATCAATAAAAATCTTTAATTAACCACCTTTGAAATTAATTACTACTAACAATTCTTAGTTACAAATAAATTAGATACTTAATATTAATTTACCAATCCTTAATTACAAATTGATAAACCCCTAATTACTTAATTAATTACAATTATAAATTAATGAACCCTCCTTAATTACTTTCCACAATAATTAATTAATAATAATAATTATTTACCTTAATTAACATTTTAAAATCTTCCTTAACAACTTTAAATAAACTAGTTATTAACCTAAAAAACTTTAATGTTAATTAAATTTAAACATTTATCTTAATTTACTACTTAATTAAAATATTAATTAAGAAAAAAACATTCTACAATATTCCCTTAAACAATTAAAACTGATAATAAATTCTTACTTAAAATTTTGAAACATTAATTATTTCATTAAAACTAAGATTTTCCTTAACATCATTAGCTTAACTTAAAATCTATCAGCTTACATTGAAAACAAACCCCAGGAAATCCCTATGCTTTCTCGAGTTAAAACTCGGGTTCCTTTCCCATCTTCCCTGAGTCATCCCTCTCTCCCTCTCACGTACCCTCTTCTTCTTCTTTTTCTTTTTTTTCCAGTTGAATTAAGTCTAAGTTTAAACAAAAGCATCAAGTAAACTCAGCTCACATACTCGATTAACACCCGAAGTAGTCCATGCATTTTCTCGAGCTCCTGTACTTCTTCTTCTTCAACCCTTCAACCAGATACACACACAATCACGTACACGTGCACGAACGTCACAGCCCACTCTGGTCAACGCCGCAGCCACCCACGCATTATCGGTGATCACCCAAATCCATTCAAACAACCTGATATGCATAATTTCGCCTAAATCAAAATCGAGCGAATTCGATCCAATTTTTCGTCCCAGTAGCCGAACTCGAACCAAAAATTTCACCTCACGACTCCACCATACTTCACCAGAACTCTCATGACTTCGCCCGGAGCTCCACCGCAACCCCACGTACCTAGCCCCCCATGACCGATTGCCTGAAATGCTTCGATGGCGACGCGACAGTACGATTTCTTAACTCGACCTAAACTAGCAGTGAAAACCCTAAATTTGATTCGTTCACCAAATTCATTCATTAGAAAAATTATTCACCAATTTTTCTGAAATCCATGATGTTCAAACTTGCTTCGCATAAAATTTTAACATCTAAAATTATCCAGTTAACAGAAATTGATCAAAATATGCTTTGAGTTCAACTGCGAGCTGCACTCTACATACTTGACTAAAAATCACTATTTTTGTTTTAAAAATCTTGTCTTTGTATGTTGATTCAAGCTACATAATTGAATCAATGAATTAAGATTTTCGAATTTTTCATGTGTTCATACTTTTACTGTAAAACTCAATTTACAGAACCTACACTTCAATATCGAGCTTAAAATAAATTCTAAACCATGATTAAAGTTCAAACAAACTTGTTTAAATTTGAAATCCTAAGCTTAAGAATGTGGTATGAAGATATATAATTTCTTTTCCTCTACTTTACTTTACTACGTAACTAGAGATTAAGAACATACATGTGAAATTCACAGCACAATCCTATAAGTACAGAGTTCTTTGCTTAAAGATATACGGCAAACACAAAACCTATGCACAAGTTTAAATTCAAAAAAAATGAAAAACAAAAATGATGCGTTACTCACCTTCCACATTTTAGTTCCAGGTTGATGAATTTGTAAGAAACAAAATATTAATTTCCATTTCTTCCAGGCTGCTGAGTTGTGATGAACGAATTGAGATAGATATATATATAGAGAAAGGCTTGTACAAGGTAATAAATTTGTACAATATTGTTCAAAGATTTTTTTCTATTTATTGACCGAAATGTTGTTTTGGCAGCTGATGTTGTTATTTTCGGCTGAAATGATGTAAATTGTGTGCTAAAGATATTTGCATTTATTTAAACTTTGTCTTGATTTGCAAGCTAATAGATATTTATATGTTTACTTCTTTCATTCCATACTTGTTTCTTCTTTTGCAAGCCTTTCATATGTATTTTTTTCTTTCTTGTTTCATATTTTGAATGTATCTATTTCTTTTCTTTGTTTGAATGTATATACAACTGTCATTTTTATGCAAGCTTACACACTTGAATATATTTTATTTGCTTTGTCATATTACTTTATAATATGAATTAATTCTATTTTTAACATGTTGTTATAATGTTAGCTAATATATTTACTTTATATTTTGTAATTTATCTTATACATATATTTATATTTCTAACTTAAGTATTTACTTTATCCTACATCCAAATTTGTCTTGTATTTTTCTATATATTTATTTCAATAGTTTATACTTTATATTTATTTTTGGTGAATTTTGTAAGTACATTTTGTTTGTGTTTTATCCTACCTTGTATATTTACTTCTATTTTTAACTTAAACATTCAATTTTTTTTATAGCTTATAGAATTATAGAATTATTTAATTATCTAACATCAAAGTTAATCATATTAAAAATCCAAATAAAAATTCATTTCCTAAGATATTTAAATTTAAATCCAAATTCAAATTCTGTCTTTATATAATTATTTATCTCAAATATCCAAATTAATCTCAATTAATTGATAATTTAGCAACTAATTTATGTCAATTACCAATTATTCACAAATGTTTATTCAAAAACTAAATTAATTAACAATTTAAACTTAATTAAAATTCGGGATCGTTACATTTTGCCGGGGGTTCTGTGCGGAGGGGCGTTGCCCTAGGCCTTTGTCTTGGTTGCCTTATAAGTGGGTCGGGCCTAGGTATGTGTAATCCATAATTAGTTATCTCAAATGATCAATACCAGTTTCAAAACTTAAAAACGACTGTCAACGAAATAATAGTTTCTCTATTTATAAATAGATACAAAATTTTACAAAGTTTAACAATAAAAATTTAATCTGTTATATCTGTCTCTCAGACATCATTGTTCCATACCTTTTGGTATTTGGATATTATGTTCACCTCCAATAGCATACATCTATGTCTGTGCACCTAAAGCATCTACAACGGTGCAAGCATAAGGCTTCATATTCGATAGCTCCGCATAAGTACACTCCAACAGACTGAATTACCCTAAATATTCAAGGACCATTTCAAGATTCCAAACATCATTTCAATATGTGCTTGATTTAAGACGTCCAGAGTTTACATGCATATTTTAATAGCACTTGATATCAGGAACTTATTAAAAACAACGCTCAAAATTCTTTTATTGAACAAAAGATTAGCTTGGACGCCTATTAAATAAATGCTTAACTATTGAGAAATTATACTTTAATTCAGCTTTTAATACTCGGGACTGAATATTATTTAATAGACGGAGAAGCTAAGCATGTACTTGATTTTACAGAGAAATATGGATTATGAATATTTTACAAGAAAACCTTTTAGCTATTACACTCAACCGCATCGCATTTTATTTTATTGCAGGTACCTAAAATTTTAAAATTTAAACAATTTGTCTTGAACTTAAGGTTATTTTTCTCTTTATGACTTTTGAGTTGTTTGCTTTTGGTGCTTAGATGATATTACATGTCAATACATATATTCAAACTACACTATGCAAGTTTCGAACCTGTGACCACTCGTATCAAAATGAAACGCTTAACCACTAGGGCAATGGTGCTTGTCGATACAGTATCAAAATTTATCATATGCAAACTACAGAAGACAGATAAATCTCAAAGTTGGATACAACCGTCGCTATATTATTTACATGATTAAGACCAAATTTTTGTCAAATTAGTCCGACTAACTTGCTATCTCCTGTCATTAAAAGTTTCATAAGTTTAGTCCAATTGAATTGTCTCCATTTGTTTTGGATGATGATTACCTCATGTACATACTTTGGGTCCAAGAAAATACGATCACAAGGATAATTAATGGTTAGCAATAACAACATGGCTCCATCTATTCTCACCCCTTTAATTGCTTTATCCACTCCAGTTCATTCAAAATAAAATTCTCACCTGAATTTTTACTTTATCCACCCCATTGATTAAAAAATTGCCCCTTCCTTTTTACTTATTTCTTTTCTTCCTCTTCTTTATTTATTTCATTACTTCCATATTTTCCTAAGTTTTTCCTCGCTTGCACATAATTGTAACTTCCCAAAATTTATGAATTCAAATTTGGTAACTTGTTTAGATTTTTGAAATTTAATTTGAAAAGTTACAAAATAAATAAAATATAAATATGTATATATGTATATAGAGAAACAAGACAATAAGCATTTAAGCTAGAAATACATATTTAAATTTGAAATAGAAATAGATATATATAAGATAAATTAAAATATAAAGTGAATACATTAGAAAATTTTTAACAACATATTAATTATAGAAATTCATTTATATTACAAAGCAAAAAAAATACATTCAAGAATGTAAAATCAAATTGGATGTGAATGATAGTATGTACAAACAAACAAAGGATAAATATGAAAGTGTGTATGAAGATTATACAAGCCAGAAGATAATACCAGAAAAAAATCTACAAAACAAAACAAAATGTACTTACGAACAAAAAAAGGAAAAAAAATCAAACTGCATATACATGTAAACAAAAATGGGAACATAAGCAATTAATGCTATCTATTCTTAAGCCTAAATCAAGATCAGTTCAGCCGAAATAAAATTTTGCTTAGTCAAAGCAAGAAAACAAAAATAAATAAAATATCTGATCAAAGAAAAATGTTGTACCAGTTAACACCTAATTTCCCTAACCTGTACAAAGTTTTCCTATATATACACACCCATATTCATTTCAGTTCGTTGAAACCAACATAGTAAGCTTAAAATATAAACATTACCATATTTTCAAGATCAAAAGAAAAAAAAAGAAAACAACAAAATAGAAAAGAAGATCCAAGAAAATCAATCTGCAGTTTTCCAATACAAGAGCAGTTCTCTGTTTCAAAACATTTTCTGTGAGTAAACTTATTATTTTAAAATTGAAATCTAAGTATTTAGTTCATGAAATCTTGTGTTTGTTGTGCATTGAAAAATTTGTTCTGTAGGTTTTTCTATGATTACTGGAAATCTGTATATAACTTGTTCTTCTATGTTTTGGTTTTAGAACAAGTGAATTAGAAAAAAATTCAATAAAACTTCACACAAACATTTTAACTTAGGATTCTTTAACAAAATAGGTTTGTTCAAACATCATTTATGAGCTAAAACTTGTTTTATGCTTGATCATGAAGAGTTAACTCTGTAACCAAAATTTTACAGTAAAAACAAATTTTTATGATAGATTCAAGCATTTTAAATCGTTGATTTGATTACATAACTTGGATAAACATATAAAGATATGATTTTTAAAATTAATATGATGATTTTTATTTGAGTGTTTCAAGAGCAGTTCACGGTTGAATAAATTTTGTTCTTTTTCATTTTCTGATGATCGATCAAATGTTAGTTGATGGAATTTGTTTTGAAGCGAGTTTATTGATCAACGATTCTAGGAAAATTATCAAATGATTTTTCTATTGCGTAAGTTGGTGGGTCGAGTTAAAGTTAGGGTTGTATTCGCGTTTTTGTTCGTGTCTGTAAATAAGGTGATTTCATCACCTCGGAGGCATCGAGTTGCACATGATTGAGGGGGATGGTAGTGCAGAGGGGTGACGTGATGTGGCCGGAGTGGGAGCTCCTCCGATGGTCTGAGATGCGACGGTGAGGCATTTTCGTTGGTTGAGTTGATTGCAGTGTCTCGAGCAAAATTGCTAATTTTTGATTTGGGGTTGATAGCTTTGAATCAAAGTTCGATTTCGAGTGTGGGTGAGGTTTGTGACTTGCCATAGATTTTGGTGTTCGCCAGGACGGCGGCGCGACGCCGTGCACGTGCACGACGTCAATCTCATGTCAGGAAGTTGGGTTTGGAAGAGACTCGAAGGAACGCTCGAGTGGAAGACGTTTTGGCTCGGGTTCTCTCGCGTTCGAGTGGAGTTGTTTCAGCAATTGATTAAGTTTAAAAACTTAAGCTAGAAAAAAAGGAGAAGAAGCAGAGAGTACGGGGGGAAAGAAGATGACTCGGGGAAAGGACGAAGGAAACTCGAGTTTGACTCGAGTAAAAACCCGGGTTGCTCAGGTTTGCTTCATAATGGGTTAAGCCCAATAAAATTTCAAATTTATAATGTTAAGTAAATTTTTGTTTTTATGAGGTAACTAATGTTGATTATGTTGAGTTAAGAACTTACTACAAGTTTTAAATTATTTAACAATGTTTTAAAATTTAATTAATACTTTAGCTAAATAATTTAATTTAAGTTAAGTATTAAATTTAATTAACATTAAAACTTTTTATAACTGTAATAAATTGATTTTCAAAGTATAAAGAGGATTTTCTAAATGATAATTAAGGTAAATAATTACTATTAATTAATTGTTTTGAAAAATAATCAAGAATGGTTTATAATAGTAATTTCAAATTGGTTAATTAATAATTAAGTATCTAATTAATTTGTAAATTAAGAATTGTTAAGTAGATAATTTAAGTTGATTAATTATAATTGGTAGTTAATTGAAATTAAAATTAATTTATCCAAAATTAATCATTGATTTAAAATAATCAATAAAAATAATTATATGGTTAATTTATTAAATCACACTCACATTGGAAAATAATTAACTATTGTTCTGCACTTAATTGTTATTTCTGTTGTGATCATAATATTGTGTGATGTGAATTTCTCTTTACTACACTGTGATTTGTGATTTATTTCTGTACTGATGTGGAAACCCCTTTGCCCATAAAACGGCATTTTAACTTCGATGCGACAGGGAGTCGGATTTCAATTAGTTATCCGAAACCCACATCGAGCCTTGAATGTGAATCTACGAAATTGATATATCCATGTGTTTTAAAATTTAGCGTTCGCTATTCCATTTAGCCGGAAAAGGGCCTTTGTGTCATATAACCCATTCCGAATAATGGTACGTCGAAATGGATAACATTTGAAGGCCGGTGTTGAAGATTGGGTGTCTTCGAAAACGATATGACAACTTGTCGATTGTCTCTGCACTGAGTTGCTCCGGTATAGAGATTCCCTAAGTGATGGAAAGTCCGATCAGGATTGTGGATACCCGGATTTGCAAGGGATTCTTCCTTTATTGGACGAAGTACCTTCGGTTCTGTTCGAACCCAGAACAGGCTTGTATGGTTGTGTGTCTGACATTACACTTTGAGCTATAAAGAAGATTTCTTTCAAATACGTATCTGTTAGTGGTGGAGAATTTATTCTCTTAGCTTAACGCCCTTCTCTGAGACGTACGAGCTCAAAGGTTATGTAGTTGAAGGTTATCAGCGGTATACTCCCAAATTGGTAGTGTGGCATGCTAAGTGTTGCTGTGTGTTGATGATCATTTGTTGATCATTTGTGATCAAAGCATGGCTTTCGTGTGAAGCATAGCTTTGTGAACGAGACCTCATCGGACCTCACAACCCGAAAATGGTCAAAACAGGAAAGATGCGGCAAGGTTATGAGGGTTGCGCCCTTTAAGGTATGTCATTTACTTCTGGAAAAAGGTGATGTCATGGTATGGAGCCCAGACATTTACCTGTGTGGTTGCTCCAATCTCATTTATTGTGTGGTTGTTGCTTTGTGGTAGAGGGCCCTCGGATAAAGGTCCCAAAGGACTGGGAGGTGGCATATTCGTGTAGTAGTTACCTAGTTACAGGGGTAACCCGGCCTTGTGTTGGCAGAGAGCTGGTTAAGTTCTCGGGACGTCCCGCCAGAGGCATACCCATGTGGCAGTAGGAAGTTCCTTAGCCTGACCATTTGTTGGAAACCCAGACAAAACAATACGAACCCAATACGGTTTTAGTTGTAGAACCTGCCATTTAACATGGCAGCTATAGTAGGCATAGTATAATGGTACCTATGCTGGCTAAGTTTAGTATTCTACTTTCGAAATGTTTTCACGCTATGCACTAGTAATAATATCAATGAGTTTTCTCGTATTAAATGTAACATCCCAAAATTTGTTAATTTAAATGTAGTGACTTATTTGAACTTTTAGATTTAATTTGTGAAATTTCAAGAGAAATAAAATATTGTTAATACTAGTATTATAAAGATATATGGAATAGAATAAATAATTGATAGTTTAAGCTTTAAATAATAATAAATAAAGAAAAGAACATATAACAAATAAGAAATTGTTTTTAAACAATAAAATATATGTGATGAATTTAAATATTAATAGTTGATTTTAAAAATAGAAATGAAATTCAAGATTATGGTTATAATAAAATGACATAAGAATATACACATAAGTGCATATAAATTTATATCCCAAATACAAACCAGGAAACTAAGACATAGGCAAGGCAATAAATAAAAAATATAATAAAAACAAATATAAGCTAACAAAATAAAATAGTACTAGCACAAATGTAAAAATAAGGTTGCTGTAAACAAGATGGAAGCATGGACATTAATGCTTTCATTAATCCTTTCATTAAATGCTTTCAAGCTCAGCCCATACCCAAATACAATATTATGATACTCGGTACTATACTGACCTGCACACCTTCTTGTACACCCCTCTCCTTTATATACATAAACATCTGTCTCAGTTCATTCGTTCAACAAATCTTAGCAAAGAATAGAAATAAAAAGGAAAAGAAGAACACCACTTTATATTCAAATTTGAAAATAATTTACTGAAGAAAGAAGGAGAAGAAGATCTGAACTGCAGTTTCAAAACCAATATAATCTCTATTTCAAAATTTGTCCAAGTGAGTAAACCAATTTAAAAAGAGATTTTTAGTATATTTATTTGTTGTTTGTTAATCTAAAGATTTGAATTTGTTTTATTATGTACATATACACATAAAATCTTCCTGTATATAAATAGAAGTGGGTATGAATGTCTGAAACCATCTCTGTCTTTTGTTTCAGAGCATCAACCTTGTTCAAAAAAACCCAACACCTTATCACTTAATCATTGTTAGGCATTTACTTTAAAAGTAGATAAGTGTATTTTAAGTATAAACTATAATCTAAAAATAGTTTCAAACAGGTTGAGTTTATACAGTAAACAAAATTGTGTGTTTACAGGTTAAGATTCAAAATTGGAAAATTTCGAAAATAATGATTTGTTACTTCAATTATACAACTTAAATTCTTATCTGAAATTAGGATTTTTAAGCAAGTATTAAATGTGCAGTTCACAGTTGAACGAAATTGGCATTTTGATCAATTTATGATCATCGAACAAATTTTAGATGTTAAGATTCTGCTTGAAGCAAGTTGAAACATTGACGATTGCAGGAAAATTATCCAAGAATTTTTCTATTGTATAAATTTGAGGTGTGAGTTCAATTTAGGGTTTAACCCTTAGTTTTGCAGTGTTTTGTAAACATGGTGATTTCGCCACCACGAGATGATCGAGCTTCATGAGATTGAGGGCAAAGGAAGAACATGGGGTTAGCATGGTGAGGCCGAAGTTATGGCATTTCCGGTGGACTGACGAGCACTGACGAGGTGGTTTGCGTGGTGATGTTTGGGTTGCAGTTTCGGCGAAGAGGCAAAAATTCGTTTTCGAATTTTCTGGGTCGAATCGAACTATGGGTTCGAGTATGTGGATGAATTGCGACTTGTCGAAGGTCGCGATGCTCGCCAGAACGGTGGTGCGACGATGCGCATGTGCATAGCACAAATTTTTGTGTCAGTGGTGAGTTTTGGGGGAGAAGGGTATCGACTCGAAGGAGGCTTCGGGATTATCATGTTGTGGCTCGAGTATCCACTCGAGTAAAATATGGGTGCATCAGGTTTAAGTACTTAGAAAATTTTATTTAGTTAAAACAGGGGCATTCGGGTTGATTTTGATGAAATCTCGAAGCAAACACGAGTTTTTCTCGTGCGTGACCAAAAGCTGGTCTCGAGACAAATATACAGACAGTTTTTTTTTACTTTAAAATTTTTCAAAACTTTAAGACACTTTTAAAATATGTTCAAACAATGATTGATTTGAAATTTTAAGCTAATTTAAGACTTAAGTGAAATGTTTGAAGAAATTAATTTTAGTTTATTTAGTTTTAATATAAGATTTTTTTTATATTAACTAATTAATGTAATTTAAAGGAAAATTAAAGTAAAATGCTATTTAAAACTAAATCTTAAGCTTTAAAATGTGATAAAAGAAATTTATTGAACACGGTTTAAAAAGATAATCAAAGCAATTCGATTATCTTTTGGTTTACTTAAACGATTTATGATTTGTTAATATAATCTCTTAAGAAATAATCTCATTAACATTAATATTAAAGTTTAAATTAATTGATAATTAAGATTTAGATTAATTTATAATTAAGATTTAATAAATTTGGAATTAATTAAGATAATTAATTAAGAAGTGATTAATTAATGAAAATGATTAAGATCTAATCAACTGCAATTAATTGTAATTAATCATTGACTAAAAATTTCTAACGAAAGTAACTATGTGATTAATAAATTCAAACCACATGATTTATTTATCTAAATTTAAGATTCTTTGATTGTCCTTGATTTCTGTATGTTGGATTGATATTCCTATTTTGTGATATGATGCTATGTAATAACGCTTTGTGCTGAGCTGTGATATTGGTATTGAATATACTGCTGTGTGATTGTGAAAACCCATTGGCTCGTAAAATGGCAATTGAATTTCGATGCGACAGGGAATCGGATTTCGGTTGGTTATCCGAAACCCACATCGAACCTGTGAATCTTTGTGAATGACACCCACATGTTTAAAATTGACGCTCACTGTTTGGATCAGTCGGGAGAGGACCTATTAATGCTAAAAATCGAACGCTAACAACCCGGTGTATGAAGTATGAATGTGAAAGCACCACCCGATAGTTCGGGAACAAAATATCAGCAAAAACAACAGAAAATACAGTAGGAGACAGCGATTTTATAGTGGTTCGGCTTAAGGAGTAGCCTACGTCCACTTTAAGTGTCTTTATTACTGATCTTGTTACAAAACAATACAATGCTCTTCAAGTACAAATCTCCTTAGTTACAAAACACTTTGAGCAAGTTGCTTAAGCTTCGATGTAGATGAAAGTCTTCGAATCCATGTCGGATGTGTGAAAGTCTTCCAAAGTAGCTTGTAGTGTTCTTTGAAACTTCAAGTGTAAAGTTGGTTTAGAAACTGGCAGAGTATCGGCGCTTGAAGAGATTGTCCAAAAGTCCCTTGAAAGTTGGAGATGGAAATGTATTTATAGAGAATTCTAGGCAGGAAACATTACCAAGTCCTAAATCGGAACCGACCTAAGTTGGGTCGCGGACGACTTAAACTAAGTAGTGCATCGGCTGCGACCTAAATGCTGGGTCGAGACTTCGGAATGGCATCCTTGCTGAACTCTGGATATATAGTCATGAACCGTGTACGAGTTAAGAGGTCGCGTGCTAAGTAGCTGCATCGGACTTGCCTTCCTTTGCCTGGGTCGTGAACGACCTAGCATAGGTCGTAAGTCGGTAGCGACTCAAGTGTAGTTCGTGATCTTGTCCCTGTCCTGAGCAGTTAGGGCGGCAACCTCCTTGGATAGTTAGATCGGCATCTATCTTAGGCCAACATCCATGTTAGATCGGTAACCTACCTAAGCCTTGAGTCGGTATCCCCTTAAATCTCAAGTCGTCATTCTTGTTAAGTCGGTAACCTTTAAGGCATTAGGCCGGTACCCATGTTAGGTCGGTAGCTATCTTAGGTCGTAGGTCGGCATCCCTGTTAAGTCTTAGGTCGGTAACCTTGTTAAGGCATTAAGTCGGCATCCCTCTCAAGTCTGTTAGGTCGGTATCCCTCTTAGGGCTTAGGCAGTTAGATCGGCATCCATGTTAGGTCGGTAACCTTTGGGGTCGGTAACTTTTAAGTCGCTGAGTCATGGCCGGGGCGGAGTTAACATTTGCCCCTCGAATTATACGCCTAATGGTTAGGTCGTGTGCTTCGATATCCTCTAACCCGTCTACTCTCTAAGTCGGTAGGTCGTATACGACCTAAAAGTTAGGCCACACGCGCCGCTTCAGTTCTCACTACTGTAAGGTATAAGTCATTCATCTTCTTCTTCCTCTTCATTATTTGCTCTTTCGCTTGATTCGGCCATTAAAATTCTCCTGAGCTCCCAAAGGAGATTTCACTCCAATCAATTACTGATAACCTTTACTATTCATCGCGTAAGTAAACCTTCTTCTTCCTCGATCATAGATTACTGTTAGTTCATGAATTCCGTCACTCAAACTTAAACCGCCTCCTTGTATAATGCTTCATCACGATTCCCATTACATCTATAGTTGATGAAGCTTAGGTTGCTCAGTTTGGCTTTAAATGACCGACGAGACGATGAAGATGGTTTACCGCTTCAGGCTAGGCGATTTTGATTTGCGTTAGGATTGCAAGGTGTTGAACTCGTAGTGGTTTTGAACTGGTTTTATGGATGATCTGATAACATGAAACAACATGAATGGAATGAGGGTTTTTTGTGGATGGGGCGGCTATCGGGCTAACGAGTCGAGTGGATTGAGATATCGGCCTGGATTCGACCCAGTAATTTTTGGGCGACCTATCTTTTGGCCGACCTAATTTGACACGATCTAAACCTTAGATCGTGGCCGAACTAGCACTCGGGGAAATTTGCCGACCTAATCCTTAAATCGTGGCCGAACTAGCACTTGGGGAATCTTGCACCACTTTTTGAACCGGAGCCTTTCTCCTTACTACTCCTCACGACCTAAAGAACCACCGATTTAAGGAATCAGAAACTTAATCTTAACTCGCGAGAGATTCCTTGGGTCGCAGCCGAGTTAACACTTGGATGCCCAACTTGAATTCTCACTTAAAAGCATAATTCCAACTTGAATATTTAACTTGATCTGCTGGAATGAATTGCTTAAATCCTAGATCGTTTTAACTTTGTTGCCTTATTTCACAGATCACATTAACTTATAGGCTAACAACCTGCTGAAAACAACAATCACAGAAAACCAAGGCGAATATACTGCCATTGACTGCCCACATCAAATGACAGATTATTCGACATAGAGTAATCAACTTAAACACACTGTATGAAATGCTGTGAACCAATCAACTAAAGTGAAATATCAATGCAAAGCATCGCTATCTTGAACTGATTTGTTTGCATCTACATTTCACTTTCATATTTAAAACAACAAATCCTGGACTTTATAGCTGACAAATGCTTGCTAGTTTTTATTCCAGTTATATTCGCTTATTGCTTTGTTGATTTTACACAACACTTCACACATTTTAGGAAACGTGCACCTTCATGTTTGAATATCCAGTTGTTTGTGTAGAATGACTTCCCTCCAAGAAGAAGAAGTGGTAGCTCAAGCGGGAGAGACCTTTCAGGCAGCCGTTCCCATAGAGAATCCTCCAGAGAGAACTTCGACTATCCTAACTCCGAGAGCGTTTATTCAGCTACGTACTCAATTTGGTTTTTCTGAAAATTATGCCCTACTTCCCGGGCCAAATGATACTGCCGACAGTCCTCCCCCCGGTTTTGTCGCGGTCAATCGTCAAATGTGCCTAAGTGGGGTGATTCCTCCCTTTAACGACTTCCTTCGAACCCTTCTCCTTCGGTTGACAATCTCTCCGTTCCAACTTCATCCTAATGGCTACGCCATCTTGATGGGGTTGTGTGTTTTTTTTAGGAGAACTCTTGATCGCTTGCCAAGTTTCGAAGAAATTCGCTACTTATGCTCGTTTGCAAAGAGTAAAGACCATCCTTCCCTTATTATTGTGAGAAGTGCTAGAAAACGCAAGCTTATTTCTGATCTTACCGAAAGTGTTCATGGATTTTTGAACCAGTTTTTCTTTGCTCGCTACCCCCCAGGGTTTTATGCCATTTGGAGAGTAGGAAGTAAGATTACCTGTTTCTATTTTCTCCATTTTCAAACTTTTTCGAGATCCGAAATACCAATTGCTAATTTCATTCTCAGCTCTTTTCAGCACTTCCTCTCCCCTTTAGAGATCCAAGCCATAAGCAAATTTTCGAAAGATTAAGTGTTGTGACTGCTAAAGAGAGAAGTATAAAGTTTTTGTTGAGGGACGAATTTTTGCATCAGTATGGACTTTTACACGCTTCTCGCTCTACACACCCCCGTGAGGTTCCAGACTCCCCGCCTAAAGCATTAGATGCCCCAGTTTCCACTGACGAACCCATACCTAAAGAACCTGCCTCTGAGGCTTCTCTGGTGAAGTGCTCTACTACTGTCGATGTTACGGGGCCATCCAACAAATCGGCACTTTCCCCAGTTATTGAAGAGGAAGAATCTCTTTGTTGCTCTGAAGATGCGGTTGGTCTGGAAGCTGGAAAAGATACTCCCGTCGAACTTGGCGGTGATGATACTTTCGAGGGGCTAAGTGACCTGATGATAACTTCACAAGAACTCTTTAAAGATGATGTCCCTAAAGTTTCTTCTCCTGTTGTCGAGGCGACATCAACTTTTCAACAAATTTTGACGCCTACCACTCAAGTCACTACCACCGCTGTGTCAAAGAGCAGTTTGTAGCCTGATGCGTGTAGTTTGCACACCACACACACATATGACTTTTCGGCACTTTCATGCACCTAATTCTTTGTACTTTGAAGATTCTAAAGTCACGCTTCTTTTCTCTGAAGACTTTTAAGACTTGTCTTTTTTTTTAAATTTCAGATTCTCCGATGGGACGCAGCGGCTCTTACTATGACGACTTTCAGTGCTACGGGAGGCGTAGTCAATATGACTATAGGCGTTACCTTCCCGTTCACAGAGAAACCGACGAAGAGAGAGCCGCTCGAAAGGCTCAGGAGAGGAGGGCTCAAGAAGAGCTTTATGAGAGAAAAGAAAGGGAGGAGCACCATGATTCTTCCCAGAGAGGTGACAACTCTCACAAAAGAAAGTCGCATGATGACCGGGGAAAAAGTCATATAGTTGAAGACCCAAGCAAGCGTGCCCGGCACGGTGAGAAGCATACATCTACAACTCCTGAAAAGGCCACTGCCCCCGTCTCACTTGACATCCCTTCTGGCTCTCCTGCTCTCGGGAAGACAGACATTCAGACAATAGTTAACAGGCCTAAATTTCAAATTGGACCAGGCCCAGCCACTCTGCAGAGCCGGTTCCCACACTGGTGCCTAAAGGGAGTGCGGTTCGATCTTGACTTGGTTCCTATTGACAAACAAGCAATGCTGCAAAATCTTGATGCTGTTAGGCTTGATATCGAGCGGATGTCAGGGTGGCAAAAGCTTGTTGATGAGCTTCAGAGGGTCAACCGCGTGAATATAGAGGCTATGCTAACCATGGAAAAAGATAAGGCCGAGTGGCAGAAAATTTAAGCCAGCATGATACCGAAATGAGGAACATCGCCGATTAAAACGAGAAGCTTGAAGCGGAAGTTGAAAAACTTAAGCAAGAGCTTGCTACTTCTTCTACCTCATATACCCAAAAAGAAGAAGTACTTCAAAAGCAAGTTCGCGATGCTTACGCTGCTCAGCGACATGCCGAGTGGCAACTTGAGGCTGAGCAGAAAACAATGGAAAGGTATCGTGCTGACATTGTAGAGTTAAGGGAGAAGGTCAACTCCCAGGATTTGGAGATTATGAGGCTGAAGGCCCAATTATTAAAGACCGAGAAGGAACGCGATGAAGTTATCGCTGGAAGGCAGGTTGCCGAACAGTCGCATGAGGTGACTAAAGCCAATATCAGCTCCACTCTATTTGACTTCTATGTACATAGCGTTATGGGGTGCGGGAGCCTTTTATTCTTAGGACCGAAGTATGAGATTACCCTGGTCGAGGTTTGGGAGTCAATTCTTGACATGCTTGGAGGTACAGGCGCCGGCTATGCTGAAGCATCTCTTGCAGAACACTTTCTAGACGATGATGCCAGAGCTGCCCTAGCCCGGGGAAAAGAGCAGCTTGCCAAAGCGCGAGCTGAGGTAGGGGAGTAGCACTTTGTGAAAGAAGCACCATTAACTGCCCCCGTCCCTCCTTCGGTTTCGGCCGATGTTGACATCACAGGATCTGGTTCCCATTCTCCATCCCCTGTTAAAGTTACAACTGAGATCACAAGCACGCAGGGTGGAGATGAAGGCGAAGAGAGCGCCGAAGCACAGGCTTATGAGGTTGACATTAGGAAGCCGACTTCTCCAGGTAACTATACCGTTAATCTTGCTCAAGTGGACTGTTTGTTTGCTCCTCATGAGTTTGACGAACTTTTTGATTATTTCTTAAATCTCAATGAGCCGCTATCTCCTTTCTTCATGGGAGATACTAATATTTTTGGCTTTTCTTCTTCTGTAGAAAAAATGCCAAGTGCCACACAAACTTCACCTCCTCTAGCTGTCCCTCCTCCATTCCCTCGAATCACTCCTATTTCCCAGCCGGGATCACAAGAAGAATTGATAGGAGCCCTTCAAGGGTTGGATGATCCCATCGCTTCGCAGGAGCAGAAGGACGAAGGACCTGAAGGAGGCGACAAATCCCCGGAGCATACTATTTCTGATGACGTAAAACTGTCTGCTCTTGTTACCCCGGGAAGTGAGTCTTCTTCAAGGAGGAGGAGGAAGCGTGCCACTTCCAAGAAAAGGAAAAACATTCTTGCTTCTGAAGAGGAAGCGAAGGTTGATTCGGTAGTGACCCTCTCTCCTTCTTCCCCAACTCTCCCAAGCCGTCCTGAAAAACTGCCTATTAGGTCAGGTGAAGGCTCTAAAGGTGGTGGCAAGAAGAAGTAACGGGCCCTGCTTCCCCTTATTTTCACTTTTTGCTTTTTGAATGTACTGGCCGGAGAATGTGCGGGTACCGGCCTCCGCTTTTCTTTTTATTTTTATTTTGAAACCTATACCTGTACAAAAATTTTGACAGTATTGAATAAAATGATTCTTTTTGTTTGTACAAACTTCTGTCTGTATTTGAGAATGCATTTACTATTCTTTTTTGTACAAGTTTCTTTGTACGATATTGCAGTGAGCTTGTGGTATGTTGTTCGAGCGCAATTCTTACCAATGTAGCTACACCATGCTGCCCCTATACCATAAGCTCGTTGCAATATTTTCAACTTTGAAGGGACTTGTACTCTTATTTTCTGGAGAACAATTATTCCATACTTGGAGGAATATTATTCTGCTCAAAATAGAGTACAACTCGCTCCATATGAGTTTCTACGCTTCAACCTTCGAAGATATCACTTTTTCTTTTGTGCATACACACATTTTTACAAAGTGAATTCTCCTATGTGGTAAAGCGGGCCTCTGAAGGGCACTTTAACTTTTTTGAGGAAGAGTATTTTCAAGAATAGATGAACTAATCTTCCTTTGAAAGCTAAAGTGTGCCTTTAAAGAGGGCTTCCTTTTTTTTGTTTATAGTGCGCCTCAGTGGAGGGTTTTTTATCTTTGTTTTGCATTTCTGATGAAATGCTTCTTTGAAAAGTTGTACCTCTGAGGAGGGCTTTTTCACGTTTCAACACTTGAAAGTTTTATTTCAATCTCGGTGAAACGTGTGCCTCCGAAGAGTTGTGCCTCCGAAGAGGTCTTTCTGTTTGATTGTGCCCCTGGGAAGGGGTCTTTTTGTTCAATTGTGCCTCTGGGAAGAGGTCTTTTTGTTTCTGCCCCTTGGGAGAGGCTTTTATTTTTTTCCTGTTCGCTGGGAAGCGGGCCTCCGAAGAGGGCTTTTCACATTTCGACTCGTGTGAAGTTTTATTTCAGATCACGGTGGAATGTGTGCCACTGAGTAGGGCTTTTACCTGAAGTTTGGAGTTTCTTTCTCTTAGTTAGACGGATTCACGGGAGTGTATCACCGATCAGTCCGCAACTTTATGTCGAGAAAGAACTCTCTTTTTCCGGCGAGGCCCGCTCGAGGTCTTTTAGCATTTCAACTGTGGTGAAATGGGCCTCCGAAGAGGGCTTTTCATGTTTCAACACTTGGAAGTTTTATTTCAATCTCGGTGAAACATGTGCCTCTGAGTAGGGCTTTTGCCTGGAAGTTTGGAGTTTCTTTCTCTTAGTTGGACAGATTCACGGGAGTGTATCACCGATCAGTCCGCAACTTTATGTCGAGAAATATCTCTCTTTTTCTGGCAAGGCCCGCTCGAGGTCTTTATCCTCCGAAGAGCTGTGCCTCTGAAGAGGGCTTGTGCCTCCGAAGAGGTCTTTTGCTGTTTGATGCTTGCTCGCCCATGTCTCTTTGCCATCTATTCATGTCGGCGATCCCCGTTATCTTTTGCAAGTATCATCCCTTTTTAGTGGCCAATAATTTTCCTTATCCAAAGAAATATACTTCATAGTTAAGCGAGTTGGTGGTGGTAGACACAGGCTATTTAACTGGATGCTTGTTTGTACAAACATTCGCAGTTAGTTAGAAATGGTCCACTTCCATCCACATCGCTAACTTTTGTTCGAAGCACTTCTTTTGTAGGATTTGAGTATGGAAATTTTGAATGGTTTAGCGTTTGCTTGCTGGGTGATGTCGGAGATCGCTTGGTCTTGCGATGGGTAAGCTTTGTTTTTATGGCCTACATTATTAAATCGACACTTTAGTAACACAATTAACGTATTTTATATGTCGAAATAAAACAAAGCAGTTTATAGTAGTAGAGAACATAAGATTTATAGTGGTTCGGCCAAAAGCTGGGCCTACATCCACTTTATAGCTTTTCATTATTCACTTGCTTTACAATTGCTTTCAATACAAGAATCATATATTCGTAATTCTTTTACAACATTTCAGCAAAAATTTTAAGTAAAATATGGACGCAAATGATTGCTGTTCCAAGCTCTTGGGATTGGTTCTCCTTCGACAGTTGTGAGTTTGAACGTGCCATCAAGAAGTTTCGTGCCTATAACATACGGCCCCTCCCAGTTTGGCCCAAACACACCTGTGGCTGTCATAATTCTCTTCAGGACTAGGTCCCCAACTTCAAAGCTGCGCTGACGAACTTTGGAATTGAAGTGCCTGGCTATTCTTTGCTGATGAGCTGCAATTCTAAGCTTAGCCTCTTCTCTTCTTTCATCAAGGAGGTCAAGTGCTTCCAATTGCAATTTTTCATTCTCATCTTGATCAAAATAGATCCTTCTGTGTGAGGGGACTTCAGTTTCCACTGAAATCATCGCTTCTGATCCATATGCCAATGAAAATGGAGTATGCCCAGTCGCAGTTTTGTGGGTGGTTCTGTATGCCCATAGTGCAAGCGGTAACTTATCGACCCAACCACCTTTTTCTTTTTCCAGCTGCTTTTTGATGGTTGATTTGATGATTTTGTTTACTGCTTCCACTTGCCCGTTTGCCTGCGGATGAGCCATTGCTGAGAAGCTTTTTCGGATCTTGAATCGTTTGCAGAAATCTTGGAACTCCTCACTTTCAAACTGGGTACCATTGTCTGTGGTTATCTTCTGAGGCACACCATACCTGTAAATGATATTTTTAGTCACAAAACTTATCATTTTCTTAGAGGTAATAGTAGCCAATGGTTCGGCTTCAGCCCATTTAGTGAAATAATCAACAGCAACAATAACATATTTAATTCCCGATTTGGCAGTCGGCAAAGGCCCAGTAAGATCTATTCCCCAGAAGGCAAACGGCCATGGACTGACCATTTGTGTTAGCTCAGTGGAAGGTGCTCTAGGAATTTTAGTGAATCTCTGGCATTTATCACACTTTCTGGAATAGTCAGCAGCATCCTGATTAATTTCTGGCCAAAAGTATCTATAACGGGGGATTTTCTTTGCTAAAGTTTGACCACCTGTATGATCCCCACATTCCCCTCCGTGTACTTCAGTCAGAATTGTCTTAGCTTCTTCCTTTGTCACGCATCGGAGTAATGGCATTGAAAATCCTCGTCTGTACAAACGACCATCTTGAACTATATATCTGGAGGCTTTCCTCATCAGCTTCTGTCGTTCTTTTGAACTTTCTGTCAAAGAACCATTGAGTAAATATTCAAATATCGGAGTCATCCATGATTCTTGCTCTTGGGATACATTCATAACCCAATCAACATCCATTTCATCCGTGCTTGGAGCTGACAAGACTTCGACGGGAACTAATCCCAATAGTTGAGCTTCACCAGTACTCGAATACTTTGCGACAGAATCCGTCTTCATGTTCTCTTCTCGAGGTATATGGTTTATTGAATAACGGTCAAAATTTTGAAGAAGCTCCCAGGCTTTTGATAAATAGGTGGGTAGATTCCCTCCTTTATCTTGAAATTCCTTCTTGACTTGGCAGACAATAAGCTGAGAATCACTGAAGATCTGCAATGCTTTGATGTTTAATTCTTTAACGATTCGTAAACCAGCGATGAGAGCTTCTTATTCTGCTTCATTATTTGTCGAAGGGAATTTTAGTCTCAGTGCATAACATAGCGATCGCCCTTCTGGGGTTTCAAGGACAACCTCTACTCCAGAACAGTAATCATTCCTTGCGCCATCGACATACAATTTCCATTGGATTGGGATGTTATCAGTGGCTTCTTCCCCACTATCACCTTTATCCGTACATTCTGCGATGAAATCTGCTAAAGCTTGTCCATCGATTGCTTTTCGGGGATGATAAGTGATGTCATATTGGCTGAGTTAAATATTCCATTTCAAAAGACGGCCCGAAGTCTCAGGACGGAATAGGACTTGCTTTAGAGGTTGATCAGTGAGGACTTTGATGGGATGAGCTTGGAAATACGGCCTCAATTTTCTTGATGCGATCAACAAACAATAGGCGAGCTTTTCCAATCTTGAATAGTTCATCTCTGCCCCAGTGAATCTTTTGCTGATATAATAGACTGGGCGTTGAATCCTTGCGTCTTCCCGTACTAACACTGCACTGAGAGCATGAGATGAAATTGCCAAATATATGAAGAGATCTTCACCATCGTCAGGCTTTGAAAGTATCGGAGGCACTTCCATATGACGAACCAACTCATCAAATGCCTTCTGACATTCAGGAGTCCACTCAAAGTTTTTTCTTCCTTTCTTCAGAGCATCAAAGAATGGAATGCATTTGTCAGTTGCTTTTGAAATGAACCGACTCAGGGCAGCAACCTTTCCATTGAGACTTTGTAATTCCTTCTTCGTTCTAGGAGCTTTGACCTCTCTCAGGGCAGTGATATGAGCGGGATTAGCTTCAATGCCCCTAGCGCTCACAATGAAACCCAAAAACTTTCCGGACTCCACTCCAAATGAACATTTCAAAGGATTAAACTTCATTCTGTACTTTCGGAGTACTGCGAACATCTCTGCCAAGTGATCCATGTGGTCCACTGCTTTCTTAGACTTCACTAGCATATCATCAACATAAACTTCCATTGTCTTACCAATTTGCGGTTTAAACATGGCATTAACAAGCCTTTGGTAAGTTGCCCCTGCATTCTTGAGTCCGAAAGGCATGACCTTGTAGAAGTAGAGTCCAACATCTGTGATAAAACTTGTATCCTCTTGATCTGGCTCAAGCATCATAATCTGGTTATATCCGGAGTATGCATCCATAAAAGATAACAATTCATGCCCTGCCGTCCCATCCACCAACTGATCGATCCTGGGAAGCGGGAAACAGTCTTTGGGGCAGGCTTTGTTCAGATCTGAAAAGTCAATGCATACTCCCCATTTTCCGTTAGCTTTTTTAACCAGCACTGGATTTGATACCCAATTTGGATAAGTGGATTCTCTGATGAAACCGTTCTCCATGAGCCGATCCACTTCTTCTTTTAATGCTGCTGTCCTCTCAGGACCCTGGGTTCTTCTTTTCTGTTTTACGGGTGTAAACTTTGGATCAATGTTCAGAGTGTGTACTGCAATCTCTGGGGATATTCCACACATGTCAGCATGAGTCCAAGCGAATACATCCAAATTTGCCTTCAAAAATGAAATCAGAACATTCTGAACTGTTGTGTTGAGTTGTGAACCCACATTCAGCACTTTGTTTGGGTCCTTTGGGTCAACGGGCACTGGCACTATTACTTCTACAGGTACTACCCTATTCTCCCCTGCACTGGCTTTCCTTGGATCCATCTCTCTTCGTGCGCCACTATATTCACCAGTGCAGGGTCCACCCTGTAATTGCTACAAGGTTGGTTCTTTGATACGGACTGGAGCCGCCGCACCTTTTCCCGTTTCTCTTTTCCTCGATTCACGCAACTCTGCAAGGTAACATTCTCACCCCGCATCTTGGTCTCTCTTAATCACACCAACTCCGTTATCTGTGGGGAATTTTAGAGTCAGACACCATGGGGCAAGAACAGCTTTGAACGCAGCAAGAGTTGGTCGGCCTAAAAAGGCATTGTAGGCAGAGAATTCTTCAACAACTATAAAGGTTTGCTTTCGAGCCACCTTCCTCGGTCCTTTTCCAAGTTCTACAAACAAATCTATGGTCCCAATCGGCTGTTTGGGTTCTCCAGCAAACCCAGCAATCTTAAGTGATGAAGCTTGAACGTCGGCCATTGGAATTTTCATTTGATCAAAAGTCTTCTTGAAGAGAATGTTGCATGAAGCTCCGCAATCAACTAGAACTCTTCTCACAGTAGCCGGTCCAATACCAGCGGATATGACCAAAGGATCTATGGTAGGAGCTTCGATACCCAAAGAATCTCTGGCACTGAATACAATGTCATATGTGGAAGTCTTTTGTTGCTTTAAAGGCGCATCATTTTCTAAAAGAAAAACACTCTCTTCAGCCGGTAAATGCCTTAAGGCCCGGGCATACCTTTCCATCTCGCCCCAGCTTTTGCCTGCTGGGTGAGGTCCTCCAGTTATTATATTGATGACAGGTCTTTCCGATTCATGTTCTACGGCCTTCTCACTTGAGCCAGGACAGTGAGCGGGAACTTGTTGTCCTTGAATCGACGAGGCTGGGGCATTTCTATTCCTTTTCACATACTGTTGGAGCTTGTTTTCCTTCAAAAGTTGTTCAATTACCTCTTTCAACTGACGGAATTCGTTGGTGTCATGGCCGGGTTGGTTGTGGAACCGGCAGAACCTTCCACTCTTCTCCATCTTATTTCCCACTCTCATTTTAGGCGGTGTCGGATAATTGACATCATCCTTGGTCGCAAAGAAGATGTTCTCAGGGGTATCAGTCAAGGGTGTGAAATTGAAAGGACGGCCTTTCTTAGCATCTCCCTGTTTCTTTCCACCATCATTTCCCCTTTTCTGAGTGTTAGGTTCTTTCTTGCTCGAAGGAGCACCATTGTTCTCGGCTTCTGCCGATACCACCTTAGCTGGTGTTTGGAGGCTCTCCAAGCGCATGAATTCATCCGCTTTCTTATAGAATTTGTCAAGTGAGTTTGGTTCTTTCATTTTCAACCATTTTCCAAATTCACTCGATTTGTCAATCGCCCTCATCAAGTATGTTAGGACCATGCGTGGCTCAGCATTATCTACCTCAGCCAAGCTATGTTAAAACGATTCAAAAATGATCTGATGGATTCTCCTGGATTTTGCTCTAGACTTGACAGCGACATTATATCCTTTTCCTTTGAAGCATACAATCGAAATTGCTCCTTGAATTTCCTGGTCAAATCGGAGAATTGATCAATGGACCTGACTGGCAGCTTTGTAAACCACAATAGAGCCACACCTTCCAGATATACCGGGAAATATCGACATTTGATTTCATCAGACGCCCTGGCACCCGTCATATGCCAGTCGTACTTATACAGAAACTCGTTAGGATCACTTGTCCCCTTGTAAGCCGGAATAGTAGGGGGAACGAATTTCCTTGGGAACTCTGCCTTCAAGATCTTTTCAGTAAATGGAGTTTTGCTTGGAGAAAAACCCCACTCTTTCTCATCTTCATCTCTTCGCATATTTTCCTTCATGATTTGACGAACCATGCCTGAAAAATACTCTTCATCATTTAGAGGCTCTGGAGGGCAAACATCAGCCACTCTCTCTGAATTCTGTCTTGACAATCGTTCACGGAGGGTCGGTTGCGGCCCTGATCCTCCAACTTGGGGAGGTGTCCTTTCCACAGGGTCTGCGGCTCTTTGAGAAATGTTCCCTTCAACATCTTGAACTCCCACAGTAGGGTTTCCATCATTATTAACCGGTTGAAAGTTTGGCCCAAGTAGATCATTCAACTTACTTAAGATCAGCGCATTCTGGGCTTCCAACTGTTCTTTTTGAGCATTCAATTGTTGATTCAATACCAAAACTACGGCGTCCAATTCTGCTCGCGTAACTCCAACAGTTGGAGCTGCTTGACTTGAAGGAGGAGAGGTAGCAGTATTCTCTTGAACATTGTCGGATCTTACAGAACTTCGTTTTCTCCCAGGAGCCATTAATTTCAATAAACTTCTGGTTTTAAAAGAAATCCTTTCAACAAACCTTTGCGGAGCAATGGTGGAAGTACCCTAAGTTGGGTTCTCAGTGAAAGCACCAAAAACGTTAACGCTAAAAGTCGAACGCTAACACCCCGGTGTATGAAGTATGAATGTGAAAGCACCACCCGATAGTTCGGGAACAGAATATCAGCAAAATCAACAGAAAATACAGTAGGAGACAGTGATTTTATAGTGGTTCGGCTTAAGGAGTAGCCTACGTCCACTTTAAGTGTCTTTATTACTGATCTTGTTACAAAACAATACAATGCTCTTCAAGTACAAATCTCCTTAGTTACAAAACACTTTGAGCAAGTTGCTTAAGCTTCGATGTAGATGAAAGTCTTCGAATCCATGTCGGATGTGTGAAAGTCTTCCAAAGTAGCTTGTAGTGTTCTTTGAAACTTCAAGTGTAAAGTTGGTTTAGAAACTGGTAGAGTATCGGCGCTTGAAGAGATTGTCCAAAAGTCCTTTGAAAGTTGGAGATGACAATGTATTTATAGAGAATTCTGGGTAGGAAACATTACCAAGTCCTAAATCGGAACCGGCCTAAGTTGGGTCGCGGACGACTTAAACTAAGTCGTGGGTCGGCTGCGACCTAAATGCTGGGTCGAGACTTCGGAAAGGCATCCTTGCTGAACTCTAGATATATAGTCATGAACCGTGTACGAGTTAAGAGGCCGCGTGCTAAGTAGCTGCATCGGACTTGCCTTCCTTTGCCTGGGTCGTGAACGACCTAGCATAGGTCGTAAGTCGGTAGCGACTCAAGTGTAGTTCGTGATCTTGTCCCTGTCCTGAGCAGTTAGGGCGGCAACCTCCTTGGATAGTTAGATCGGCATCTATCTTAGGCCAGCATCCA
Source organism: Allium cepa (assembly GCA_030765085.1). Lineage (NCBI taxonomy): Eukaryota > Viridiplantae > Streptophyta > Magnoliopsida > Asparagales > Amaryllidaceae > Allium > Allium cepa. The sequence goes on from CM060942.1 coordinate 457,731,178, forward strand.
TGTTAGATCGGTAACCTACCTAAGCCTTGAGTCGGTATCCCTTTAAATCTTAAGTCGTCATTCTTGTTAAGTCGGTAACCTTTAAGGCATTAGGCCGGTACCCATGTTAGGTCGGTAGCTATCTTAGGTCGTAGGTCGGCATCCCTGTTAAGTCTTAGGTCGGTAACCTTGTTAAGGCATTAAGTCGGCATCCCTCTCAAGTCTGTTAGGTCGGTATCCCTCTTAGGGCTTAGGCAGTTAGATCGGCATCCATGTTAGGTCGGCAACCTTTTGGGTCGGTAACTTTTAAGTCGCTGAGTCATGGCCGGGGCGGAGTTAACAGGACCTTTATGTCATATAACCCATTCCGAATATGTGATACGACGTTATGGATAGCATTTAATGACCGGTGGTGAAGACCGGGTATTTGCGAGAACGATAGGATGACCTATTGATTGTCTCTGCACCGAGTAGCTACGGTATAGAGATTCCCTAAGTGATGGGAAGTCTGATCGGGATTGTGGACGCCCAGATTGCAAGGACTTCTTCAGAGGTGCCTTCGGTTCTGTTCGAACCCAGAACAGACTTGTATGGATTGTATATCTGACATTACATTTGAGATATAAAGTAGATTTCTTTCAAATACATTTCTGTTGGTGGCGGAGAATTTATTCTCTTATCATAACACCCTTCTCTGAGACGTACGAGCTCAGAGGTTATGTAGTTGAAGGTTATCGGTAATATATTCCCAACTTGGCAATGTGGCATGCTGAGTGTGCTGATCATTTGTTGATCAAAGCGTAGCTTTTGTGAAAAGCATAGCTTTATGGACGAGACTTCGTCGAACCTCACAACCCGGTAATGGTCGAAACAGGAAAGATGCAGCAAGGTTATTGGGGGTAGCGCCCCTTAGGGTATGTGCATTTCCTTATGGATAGAAGTGGTATCATGGTATGGAGCTCAAATACTTAACTTATGTGGATATCGCAGATATATATATATATATATATATATATATATATATATATATATATTACTTTGTGATTGTTGCTGGGGACCCGGATAAAGATTGGTTACAACCGGGGATGGCATACTCGTGTCAGTAGTTACCTAGTTAGAGGTAACCCGGCCTTGTGTTGGCAGAGATCCGGTTAGGTTCTCGGGTCGTCCCTCGAGAGGCATACCCATGTGGCCCGGGAAGTTTCTTAGCCTGACCATTTGTTGGAAATCCAATTCCCCATACGAAACTCTGTACGGTTTTAGTTGTAGAACCTGCCATTTACTTATGGTGGTCACCACTATTTAGATGGTAGTTATAGTAGGCATAGTTCGGAATGTCTATGCTGGCTAAGATTAATATTCTATTTTCGAAATGCTTTCTACACTATGCACTAGTAATAATATCAAAGAAATTTCCCCGTACCAAGCATATTTGACTATCATAAGAAGAAATCTCCTCCAATTCTACGATTGCATTGTGTGTGTTGCGGGAGGTCTTATGGTAGTTTCATTTTAAAAGCATACCGAAATTCTTTTATAAATCTAGTTCTTTAAAAGCAACTATTTTGGTTTACTCATACCAGTCCCATGACCGACTTGGAGTTTATTGTTTCTTTCCTAAACTCTGGGTGCCCATAATTTCTACTCGGGCAGCCTAGTAGCAAGTTTTCCGTACTCTGGAGTAAGCAGTATTTTGGAGCTTTTGCTTTGGAGATATTTTAGGAGCTTTTGGAGATCTCAGGTGTTTAGCTTTTGGGAGTTCGTTATCATTTCTTTCATTTGAAGACCTTTTGGATATATGATCACTGTTGCATTATTATGATGTTGTATTTGGAGTTGTGGTGTATGTATTAATACTCCGATGTAGTAATGGATATTATACTATTATATCTGTGATATATGCATGATGTTCATTCTGTTCTGCTGTTTTAATTCATCTGATGCTGATATAAGCTCCATCCGAACTAAAATTTGACGTTCGAATCTCCGGCAGTCGAATACAAGTGAGGTATTTGATGTCCATTTTTGAATGATGAATTTTGGGTCGTGATATCAAGCATATTTGACTATCATAATGGGAAATCTCCCCCAAGTGTGCGATGCATTGTGTGTGTGCCGGAAGGCCTTATGGTAGTTTCATTTTCCAAAAGCATAACGGGTTTCTTTTATAAATCTTGTTTTATTTAAAAGCAACTATTTTTGTTTACTCATACCAGTCCCATGACTAACCCGGAGTTTATTGTTTCTTTTCTAAACTCTGGGTGCCCATAAATTTCCACACGGGCAGCCTAGTAGCAGGTTTCCGTGTTCTGGTGTTAGCGGTATTTTGGAAGCTTTATCTTGGAAATATTTTGGAAGCTCTGGATATTAAGGTGTTTAGCTTTTGGAAGTTCGTTATCGCTTCACTGCTTCGAAGACTTTTTGGTTATATGATCACTTGTTGTACTATTATGATGTTTTATTTGGAGTTGTGATATTTGCATAAAAATACTCTAATGTAGTAATGGATATTATGTCGATGTTATGTCTATGATGAAATGCATGATATTCATTCTGTTTCCACTATTTTATATTCATCTGATGTTGTTATAAGCTCCATCCGACTGGAGTTCGATGTTTGAATCTTTGGCACTTGAATACAAGTGAGGTATTTAGTGTCAATTTTCGAACATTGAATTTCGGATCGTGACAAAGTGGTATCAGAGCTGAAGGTTGAGTAAGAACTTTAGCTACGGAGTATAACACATTAGATGGCTCATAAGAGATAGGGTGAAGTATACCCTAGAATGAGTATAACCAAGACTGAAACTCCAATTTTCTTAGTCTATTTGCTGCTGATATTCCTTAAGATATTTCGTCCGTATATCTAAACCAATTTTATTACTAATTACAGATAGTAAGAATGAGCAGACGAAGAGGAAGAGCTAGGGGTCAAGGAAATGCCACAGCACCTAGTCAAGTTCCCCTAACAGCAGTAGCAGCAATACCTATTCAGCAGCAGCCGAATCTGGCTGATTTATATAAGAATTTCTCAAGGCTTGATGGTAAACCATTCACCGGCAAGGAGTCGATTGTTGAGGCTCAAACATGGATCAGACCATGTAAGAAAACCTTTAGAGGGCTAAAGCTGCAAGACGATCAAAAGCGACTCATAGCTTCTTGGCAACTTCAAGAAGAAGCCTTAGCCTGGTGGGAGACAGTCACTGTAGATAAGCCAGAAGACGAGTTTACTTGGGAGAAATTTAAAGAAGTATTTGAGAAGCGCTATCTGCCATCCGCTGGAATTTCTCGAATGTACCAGGATTTCATGGACTTAAAGCAGAGGAGTTTGTCATTCGAGGAGTATCTAAACAAATTCAATGAATTGTCTCGTTTTGGTCTAGAATTGGTGAACAAACCTTTAAAGAAAAATGAAAGATTTATTCATGGGATGAATAAGGAATTCCACGAAAGGATGACTAGCCACATTAAAGAATGCTTTTCAGATTTAGTTGATATAGGATACAGATATGCTACACTCGATATGCAAGAAGCCCTAGTGGAGAAATGAAATTCGAGCAATCAAAATTGGAAGAAGAGGAGATTTGGAGGCAAGAAACCATGGCAGGATAAGGAGAAAAAGAAGAGTAATCAGGGAAGCACAGTAGAGAATGTCACTTGCTATAATTACTTGGAGAAGGGCCATTATTCTAGCAGATGTACGAAGCCTACGAGACAAGTCAGTCAATCCGTTCAAGCGAAACCTAGGAAATGCTATTATTGTCAGAAATTGGGACACGAAGTTAAAGACTGCCCAGTTTGAAGCAAGCTCAGACAGCCAAGGTGTACACGGTCAAAGACCAACCTGCATCTTCCAAAGTAGAGAAAGGAAAAGGAGTTCTGGAAGGTAATCTCTTCATTTATGATAGCATTGTTAGAGTTCTATTTGACACGGGCGCTACACATAGTTTTATCACTCAGCAAGCTATAAATGAATTAAATCTTAAACCCGATTTTGTTGATGAGCCTACATGCGTAAAGAATCCAATTGGAGGTCCCACGAATCTTCGTCTTCGATGTAGAGACATTCCTATCTCATATTATTGTTATCAATTCCCTATCAGTCTTTTTGTTCTGGATTTTAACGAGTTTGAAGTCTTACTCGGAATGGGTTAGCTAGCAAAATATGAAGCCAAATTGGATTGTACTAATCGATTGATTTCAATCAAAACCAGATTTGGAGACTTTATCGAGATTTCTTGTGAGGACCCTAGTCCTAAAAGAGAAGGCTTGATGTATAACTTGGGTTATCCCAAACCCAGTCTGGAGTCTATACCCATTGTTAGAGATTTTCTGGACGTGTTCGAAGAAGTGAAGTCTTTACCTCCATATCGAGAAATAGAATTCAGAATCGACCTGGTACCCAACGCTCGTCCTGTCGTTCGTGCAAGTCGTAGGATGGCACCCAGGGAAAAGGTTGAATTAGTTCAGCAAACCGATGATCTACTAGCAAAAGGGTTGATTCGACCCAGTGTTTCTAAATGGGGTTCCGCCATCGTATTTTTTGCTAAATCGGATGGATCTTTGAGATTGTGTGTAGATTACCGCGATCTCAATAAGCCGACTCTCAAGAATAAATTTCCACTACCCAGAATTGATGATCTATTTGATCAATTGCATGGAACGCATTTCTTTTCGAAGATGGATCTAGCCCAGGGATTCCATCAGCTACGAATCGCCAAAGATTGTGTCCATTTGACTGCTTTCATGGGTCCTAATATGTTCTACGAATGGTTAGTCATGCCTTTCGGACTAACCAATGCTCCAGCATACTTCGTAGATCTTATGACTCGTGTGTTTCAGGAGGTATTGAATAAATTTGTGCTCGTGTTTATTGATGTTATTTTCATCTATTCCAAGACCGAAGAGGAGCATGCCGAGCATCTTAGAATCGTTTTGGAGATATTAAGGAGAAATATTTTATTCGCAAAATTTTCCAAATGCCACTTCTGGGTCAAAGAAGTTAAATTTCTCGGCCATATTGTTAAGGAAGAAGGAATTGCTGTTGATCCTAACAAAATTTCCGCTATTCTTGATTGGAGAAAACCCACTACCCCAAAAGAAGTTCGAAGCTTTTTGGGTTTAGCAGGCTATTATCGGAAGTTTGTTCGGGACTTTTCTATGATAGCTAGTCCGCTGACTAAGCTAACAATGAAGGATGTAAAGTTCAATTGGACTCCTAAATGTGACGAAGCTTTTCAGGAATTGAAGAAAAGATTAACCACAACTCCTTTTCTCGCTGTTATTAACGGGAATCAGAGATTATCTGTTTATACCGACGCTTGTGGTGATGGTTTGGGTGCGATATTGATGCAGAATGGGAAGGTAATTGGCTACGCGAGTAGACAATTACGTCCTCATGAAAGAAACTATCCAACCCATGATTTGGAACTCTTAGCTGTTATCTTCGCTTTGAAAATATGGCGACATTATCTTCTGGGTAAGAATCTTTTCAGCTTTCTTAACGATTTATGAATCTAACTTAACTTAATGAATATACTTAATGAATTCCTTTAGGTGAAAATTTTGAATTATTCACCAACCATAAATCTTTGAAATATCTCTTTACCCAGAAAGATCTAAATCTACGGCAACAACATTGGTTGGAATTTCTGTCATCTTATGACCTAGATATTCAATATACGCCTGGAAAAGCCAATGTAGTTGCCGACGCCTTAAGTAGAAAGCATGCTATTCTTGCTCATCTCGTCATTTCTCCTACTCTTCTTGAAAAGATCGCCAACAAGCAGAAAGAGGACCAGTTTCTTCAGGGAATATATGGGAGGATTCGTCGAGGTGAAGATTCTACTTTTGCAATTGATGATAATGGGGTTATAAGGATGAAAGGCGGGATATGTGTTTCAGACTTCCCTGATATGAAACGTGAAGTTTTGGACGAATACCATAAATCTAAGCTTCGCATCCATCCAGGAGTTAATAAAATGTATAGAGGTATTAAAAGAACTTTCTGGTGGAAGACAATGAAAATGGACATATCTATATATGTGAGTCGATGTGCTACTTGCCAGCAAATCAAAAGCGATCAAAAGAAAATGGCGGGTTTACTTCAGCCTTTAGAAGTACCCAAGTGGAAATAGGATCAGGTACCGATGGATTTCATCGACGGTTTGCCTCGTACTCGAAAAGGCAATGAAGCATTTTGGGTCATTATGGACCGTTTGACTAAGACAGCCCACTTTTTGCCAGTGAAATCTACCCGCACGGCTGCAAGTTTAGCCGAATTATATGTGAAAGAAATTATTCGTCTCCATGGTATTCCTAGCAGCATAGTGAGTAACCGTGACCCGATCTTTACTAGTAGATTTTGGGAGGCATTTCAAGACGCATTGGGAACAAAACTGAATTTCAGCACTGCTTATCACCCACAATCTGATGGGCAGACTGAGAGGATTAACCGAATCTTAGAAGACCTATTGCGTGCTTGTATACTTGATTTTGGTGGTTCTTGGGAGGACCATTTACATCTGGTCGAGTTCTCATATAACAACAGGTATCAGGCCAGTATAGAGATGGCTCCTTTTGAAGCTTTATATGATCGTCCGTGTCGATCACCGGCGTGTTGGATTGAGGCTGGTGATAGACTCGTTCTTGTCCCAGATATGATTAAAGAAGCCACAGAAAAGGTTGATTTTATATGGAATAAATTGAAAACAGCTCAAAGTCGTCAAAAGAGTTATTATAATCGTAGAAGAAGGGATTTGGAATTCCAGATTGAAGACTCTGTTTTTCTCAAAGTATCTCCAATGCGAGGAGTATTAAGATTTTGGAAGACCGGTAAGCTGGTACCACGGTATATTGGTCCTTTTCCTATTCTGGAGAGGATCGGTTCTTTAGCTTATCGAGTACATTTGCCTAGCTGGTTGTCTGGCGTGCATCATTTGTTCCACATTTCTAATCTTCGAAAGTATGTGCACGATCCAGATAGTATTATTGAAGAAGCTGTTCAGCAGGATCTCGAAATCACTCCTAATTTAACAGTTAAAAGAGAACCGATAAAGATTGTAGATCGTGATGAAAAGCGATTGAGAAACAAAGTTGTGAAACTAGTTAAAGTTCAGTGGAGTGGCGATCCAAAGGACTGCACTTGGGTAACTGAAGATAATATGCTGAAATCATATCCAAATTGTAGAGTAGATATCTCAGCTTAAACTGGTAAGCCATTTTCTTTTTTTCTAAATTCGAATATTCTTTGTCTGCTCCCCTCTCTCATTCAAATTACGAGGACGAAATTTTCTTAAGGAGGGATATTTGTAACATCCCAAAATTTATGAATTTAAATTTGGTAACTTGTTTAGATTTTTGAAATTTAATTTGAAAAGTTACAAAATAAATAAAATATAAATTTGTATATATGTATATAGAGAAACAAGACAATAAGCATTTAGGCTAGAAATACATGTTTAAATTTGAAATAGAAATAGATATATATAAGATAGATTAAAATATAAAGTGAATACACTAGAAATTTTTTAACAACATATTAATTATAGAAATTCATTTATATTACAAAGCAAAATATATATATATATATACACACACATTCAAGAATGTAAAATCAAATTGGATGTGAACTATAGTATGTACAAACAAATAAAGGATAAATATGAAAGTGTGTATGAAGATTATACAAGCCAGGGGATAATACAAGAAAAAAAATATACAAAACAAAATAAAATGTACTTACAAACAAAAAAAAGGAAAAAAAATCAAACAGCATATACATGTAAACAAAAATGGGAACATAAGCAATTAATGCTATCTATTCTTAAGCCTAAATCAAGATCATTTCAGCCGAAATAAAATTTTGCTTAGTCAAAGCAAGAAAACAAAAATAAATAAAATATCTGATCAATGAAAAATGTTGTACCAGTTAACATCTACTTTCCCTACCCTGTATAAAGTTTTCCTATATATATACACACCCATATTCATTTCAGTTCTTTGAAACAAACATAGTAAGCTTAAAATATAAACATTACCATATTTTCAAGATCAAAAGAAAAAAAAGAAAACAACAAAACAGAAAAGAAGATCCCAGAAAATCAATATGCAGTTTTCCGTTATAAGAGCAGTTCTCTGTTTCAAAACATTTTCTATGAGTAACCTTATTATTTTAAAATTGAAATCTATGTATTTAGTTCATGAAGTCTTGTGTTTGTTGTATATTGAAAAATTTGTTTTGTAGGTTTTTCTGTGATTACTGGAAATTTGTATATAACTTGTTCTTCTATATTTTGGTTTCAGAGCAAGTGAATTAGAAAAAAATTCAATAAAACTTCACACAAACATTTTAACTTAGGATTCTTTAACAAAATAGGTTTGTTCAAACATCATTTATGAGCTAAAACTTGTTTTATGCTTAATCATGAAGAGTTAACTCTGTAACCAAAATTTTACAGTAAAAACAAATTTTTATGATAAATCAAGCATTTTAAATCGTTGATTTCATCACATAAATTGAATAAACATACAAAGATATGATTTTTAAAATTAATATGATGATTTTTATTTGAGTGTTTCAAGAGCAGTTCACGGTTGAACAAATTTTGTTCCTTTTTCATTTTCTGATGATCGATCAAATGTTAGTTGACGGAATTTGGTTTGAAGCGATTTTATTGATCAACGATCCCAAGAAAATTATCAAATGATTTTTCTATTGCTTAAATTAGTGGGTCGAGTTAAAGTTAGGGTTGTATTCGCGTTTTTGTTCGTGTCTGTAAATAAGGTGATTTCATCACCTTGGAGGCATCGAGTTGCACGAGATTGAGGGGGATGGTAGTGCGGGGGGTGACGTGCTATGGCTGGAGCGGGAGCTCCTACGGTGGTCTGAGACGCGGCGGCGAGGCATTTTCGTTGGTTGAGTTGATTACGGTGTCTCGAGCAAAATTGCTAATTTTTTATTTTGGGTTGATAGCTTCGAATCGAAGTTCGATTTCGAGTGTGAGTGAGGTTTGTGATTTGCCGTAGATTTTGGTGTTCGCCAGGACGACGGCGCGACGCCGTGCACGTGCACGACGTCGATCTCGTGTTAGGAAGTTGGGTTGGGAAGAGACTCGAAGAAACGCTCGAGTGGAAGACGTTTTGGCTCGGGTTCTCTCGCGTTCGAGGGGAGTTATTTCAGCAGTTGATTAAGTTAAAAAACATAAGCTAGAAAAAAAAAGAAAAAAGAAAAAAAAATGTGAAGAAGCAGAGAGTAGGGGGGAAAGATTATGACTCAGGGAAAGGACGAAGGAAACTCGAGTTTGACTCGAGTAAAAACCTGGGTTGCTTGGGTTTGCTTCATAAGGGTTAAGCCCAATAAAATTTCAAATTTATAATCTTAAGTAAATTTTTGTATTTATGAGGTAACTAATGTTGAGTTAAGAACTTACTACAAGTTTTAAATTATTTAACAATGTTTTAAAATTTAATTAATACTTTAGCTAAATAATTTAATTTAAGTATTAAAGTTAGTTAACATTAAAACTTTTTATAACTGTAATAAATTGATTTTCAAAGTATAAAGAGGATTTTGTAAATGATAATTAAGGTAAATTATTACTATTAATTAATTGTTTTGAAAAATAATCAAGAATGATTTATAATAGTAATTTCAAATTGGTTAATTAATAATTAAGTATCTAATTAATTTGTAAATTAAGAATTGTTAAGTAGATAATTTAAGTTTGTTAATTATAATTGGCAGTTAATTAAAATAATTAAAATAATTAATCAAGTTAATTAAAATTTAAATTAGTTTATCCAAAATTAATCATCGATTTAAAATAATCAATAAAAATAATTATATGGTTAATTTATTAAATCACACTCACATTGGAAAATAATTAACTATTGTTCTGCACTGAATTGTTATTTCTATTGTGATCATAATACTGTGTGATGTTAATTGCTCTGTACTGCATTGTGATTTGTGATTTATTTCTGTATTGTTGTGGAAACCCCTTTTCCCGTAAAACGGAATTTTATCTTCGATTCGACGGGGAGTCAGATTTCAGTTGGTTATCTGAAACCCACATCGAACCCTGAATGTGAATCTATGAAACTGATATATCCACGTGTTTTAAATTTAGCATTTGCTATTCGATTTAGCCGGGAAAGAACCTTTGTGTCATATAACCCATTCCGAATAATGATACATCGAAATTGATAACATTTGAAGACCGGTGTTGAAGACCGGGTGTCTTCAAAAACGATAAGACAACTAACTATTGTCTCTACATTGAGTTGCTCCGGTATAGAGATTCCCTAAGTGATGGGAAGTCCGATCGGGATTGTGGATACCCGGATTTGCAAGGGCTTATTCCTTTATTGGACGAAGTGCCTTCGGTTCCGTTCGAACCCGGAACAGACTTGTATGGTTGTGTGTTTGACATTACACTTTGAGGTATAAAGCAGATTTCTTTCAAATACGTATCTGTTGGTGGCGAAGAATTTATTCTCTTAGCTTAACACCCTTCTCTGAGACGTACAAGCTCAGAGGTTATGTAGTTGAAGGTTGTCAACGTTATACTCCTAAATTGGTAGTGTGGCATGCTAAGTGGTGCTGTGTGTGACGATCATTTGTTAATCATTTGTGATCAAAGCATGGCTTTCGTGTGAAGCGTAGCTTTGTGGACGAGACCTCATCGGACCTCACAACCAGGAAATGGTCGAAACAGGAAAGAAGCGGCAAGGTTATGAGGGTCGCGCCCTTTAGGGTATGTCATTTCCTTCTGGAAAAAGGTGATGTCATGGTATGGAGCCCAGACATTTACCTATGTGGTTGCTCCAATCTCATTTACTGTTTGGTTGTTGCTTTGTGGTAGAGGGCCCTCGGATAAAGGTCCCAAAGGACCGGGAGGTGGCATATTCGAGTAGTAGTTACCTAGTTAGAGAGGTAACCCGACCTTGTGTTGGCAGAGAACTGGTTAAGGTCTCGGGACGTCCCGCCAAAGGCGTACCCATGTGGCAGTAGGAAGTTCCTTAGCCTGACCATTTGTTGGAAACCCAAACAAAATAATACGAACCCGGTACGTTTTAGTTGTAGAACCTGCTATTTAACATGGCAGCTATAGTAGGCATAGTATAATGGTACCTATGCTGGCTAAGATTAATATTCTACTTTCGAAATGTTTTCACACTATGCACTAGTAATAATATCAAAGAGTTTTCTCGTATTAAGCATATTTGACTATCATAAGGGGAAATCTCCTCCAAGTGTGTGATTGCATTGTGTGTGTGTCGGGAGGCCTTATGGTATTTTCATTTTCCAAAAGCATAATGGGTTTCTTTTATAAATCTTATTTTATTTAAAAGCAACTATTTTTGTTTACTCATACCAGTCCCATGACTGACCCAGAGTTTATTGTTTCTTTTCTAAACTCTGGATGTCCATAAATTTCCACACGGGCAGTCTAGTAGCAGGTTTCCGTGTTCTGGTGTTAGCGGTATTTTGGAAGCTTTATCTTGGAAATATTTTGGATGCTCTGGATATCAAGGTGTTTAGCTTTTGGAAGTTCGCTATCGCTTCATTGCTTCGAAGACTTTTTGGATATATGATCACTTGTTGTGCTATTATGATGTTTTATTTGGAGTTGTGATATTTGTATAAAAAAATACTCTGATGTAGTAATGGATATTATGTCGATGTTATGTCTGTGATGAAATGCATGATATTCATTCTGTTTCCGCTATTTTATGTTCATCTGATGTTGTTATAAGCTCCATCCGACTGGAGTTCGATGTTTGAATGTTTGGCAGTCGAATACAAGTGAGGTATTTAGTGTCAATTTTCGAACATTGAATTTCGGATCGTGACAATAATGCTATATATAATTTATGTGCTAGGCTCCAGCGTTATTTATATGAAGACATAATTGAAGTAGTAAAAAGAATTTAGATGGTGCTTGCATTGGGCATTGTCATTTTTTCCATGCTCGCCTCCAATATTTAATTTCTATGCTAGTCTCCAGCATTATTTATATGGTGTTTGCATTGGGCATTGTCATATTTTCCATGCTCGCCTTCAGCGTTGTCTATTGAGTTTGTGGTCAATTAACCACTTCTCTGCTCCATGGAATTTCAGTTATCTCTTTCAAAAATTCACTTATGAAGTAGTAAAAAGTGCTACACGAAGAGATGCATTGAAAAGAAAATTTAATCGATTACTTTAGGGTAAAAATGGAACTAAATTTTATTGTTATAACCGAGGGAGAAAAGCAATTGGAGGGGTGTAAATAGATAGACTCTTGTGTTTAATTCCTGAAGGAGGACTGACTTACCATTTACCTAGCTCTTTACGAAGATTGTTTCATTCGATCTTACTCAAAGAATGAAACTGAACATCAAAAATTAAACCAATGGGGTTGTCTATAATTATTAAAAGAAAAAATAATAAAGGATGGGATAAAAGTTAGATTTAGCTTTCGCGATATCCAATTTCTGAAGCTTGCTTGCTATCAATTTTTGAAGCTGGCAAATTCCTCTTAGTGCAATAGACCTAGATTACTGTGTTGGTGATTAGACTTCCTATAAGATTCGATTAGGACTATGATGGATTCTATGATAAATGTTGTGCGCTATTATTGGTACCTAGGAAAATGCTTCTGGTGACCCTGAAAATTTTAATATCTATCAATTTTTCCATATGCTTATGGCCATCAAAATCTATTTTCCATTCCCCTTAAAAAATATCTCTTCTTTCCTAGTAGATGAAGCATGAAAATTTAGTGGACGATCCTAATTTTGATAAACACAAAGATTTAGTTTAATTTTTATTTTCTAAAGTCTATTTTTCTTTTCATATCAACTTTAGATTTATTGTTTAGTGCTTGTTTATTGTTATTTCAAATGTTTAACAATCTCTTAACAAAAACAAATCGAAAGGATACAAAGTTTGATGATGTAATTGAAAATCTAATTATAATTTACTAAACTATAATGTTTTATCATACAACGTTTGTGCAATTTTTCTCTCATATGTTTTTCCGATTTTTATATTTTTAGCTGGAAGATATCAATTATAACAAAACTGAGAAAACACTTGTCATTTCGAATGGAAAAGCGTTTGCTATTGAAATTATGGAAGAAAAGGAGGGATAATGCTATGTTTTGGAAATATTTGGGTGCATTTTTAGTTAATAGAAAATAATAGTTGGTGTTAGAAAGCACGAAAATAAACTTTATGAGGTTACATTTAGTTCTGGGAGCCAAAAGTATTTTTCTAGGTGCCAATAGTAGCACATTAAACTTTTGGAATGGAAAAGAATTGGGATAATTTTAAGGTTTAAAAAGATTTTTTGACAATGGAATGGGAACGGGTTTTTTTCCAATGTTTGGATTAAAACTAGAGAAGGAATAATTTATACTTCCAAGATATTATGATTGACACTTTACTTTTGGATATGAGGGGGTCAATTTTTTTAAATACAAAATTTACTACGAGGGGTACTAATAAAAATAGCTCTCTCATAAAATTACAATTTAAATTGATCGATTTTCCCATTTATTTTTTGACCTTAATTCATTTACTCTCTTTTAATCTTATTTTTCAATCTTTAAACCAAATTAATAATCAACAGAAAAATCAAACTTATTTGCAGATGAAATTCCAAACGAGAAAGAAACAAGTTTAATTATTACTCAAGAAAACATTTATAAGGCAGATTTTGTTTAACAAAACAATCAACTAAATTTTTTTCTATAATTTCTAGGGTTTAACATACATACATTTACATTCTAAATTTTCATATATTTTATGTAATCAACCTACAAATACATTTACATTCTAAATTTCCATATATTATATGTAATCGTGTATGTAATTGCTTATATTGGACATACTAAAACTATATGTAACTGCTCATATCTTGGTGCGTACTTTACCATAAGTACACACAACATCGAAGTAAAGTCATACCCATGTGGATCATGGTTAATTTCTTCAAGTGCCTTACACTATCGTAGCCCCAAGTTGGGCATATCAAAACTATTTATGTGTGTGTGAGTTTATCCTACACAGTGTATCTATAACTATATATATAACGCTTAAACCATATATCTCTAAATCCATATAACACATTTTGTGCATTAATCGATAGCCTCATGTTATGCATACTGAAACTATATTAAACCGCTTAATCCGCACTCATTAAATATTGGATGTTTCCCATGCACCTTTCGATAGACCCAAGTCAAAATACCGAAACTATATATAAATGCTTAAACTATGTATCAATAATTATATATAGGCGTAAACAATGTAAATGTATTTGCAGGTGCACATGTGTGTAATAACCAGTCCAACTATATGGAACCAATAAAATGTTGTGCTTATATACATACACACATGTAACCAACAATCAAATTAATGAATCCATCATCTCAATATCAACAATAGTCGCACCTACAATCATTGATACTATTGTGCGGAAATTTCAATTTCTTTGCACTAACTTCAAAACTGCAGTGGAATGACGAAGCATAGAAACAATCAAAAGAAGGATCTAGCTTGTCGATTAATTACCAACCGCGAGTTCAATGAAAAATAATCACCAAACAAAGAGAAACATAAAAGCAGAGAGCACAAAGATTTAACATGGTTTGTCTAGATCGTCTACGTCCATGGACCCTACAATTATTCTTTATTTCACCGAAGAAAGAGAGTACAAAAGAGAGAGATTACAAAATTATAGGTAGTAGTGGAGAGACTAACCTATAATTAAAAATTGAATAATCAATTTATCCAAAGACTTGCTTACGCTCAAAACCCTTAGTTGATTGACTGCAGAAATTAGGGTTTACTGAAAAAGAAGATGATGGTGGATGCTCTCTCATATGCTCACACAAATATGAAGATGAACTTTCTTCATTTAAATAGGCATGAAAATGAAGGATGCTTGGAGATGAAGAAAATTAATTTCCAGATTATGTTTGAAACCTTTCCGAATATCCATGACTTAATTTCTATGCAAATGGATAATGGTGATCTTGGTTTTCATAATTTTCTTTGTTTGAATGAATCTCCATCAGCAATCTTTTTCTTCTTCATATAACTAATTCTTTGACTAGTCAATTGGTTAGCAATTAATTTGTTTTCCTTCACTAAAAGATATCACATATATTCTTCCTCTATATCTTTCCATATATAACCTAATTAATTGATTCACTGAATCAATTAATTATTTTCTTGTCTTCTTTGGAAAATATTTGAATCGCATAAATTCAACACTCCATTTTGATTCAAATATAACAATCTCTCTGCATCACCACATATTGACAAATTGTTGGGTCTACGTCAACAAGTTCAATATGAACTAATTTGGGAAATATTTCCTAAACGAGCTTCCAAATCTTTCACAAGCATTAGAAAGATAGTATGCATATCAGCAAACATAATGCATACGAGAAACTACCAAAATTCTTCAACAAATCTGATGTTGGAGACGAACATGTAGATACTAATCTTCAAGAGACCAATGGAGATTTAATAGTGCACTTCACCTTCTCCATTCTAAATTGAGTGAGGACATACTCAATATTATCTTCTCCAATCTCTTCCAAAAGGATTTTTCTAGACTTTCCTATGTTAACATCAGCAGACTCGCCAATAAGCTCCACAACATTCAAAGCATAAGATGAAGAATCATCGCTACAAATATACTTACGAATAGGGCCAACTGAACCAAAAGGCCTTTCCAGCAAATGAGCTCCACCTAGAGTCTGAACCTCTGTAATCTTCTCATCAACCATGGTATCATCGGAAATACCAGTATCTCTTCGAATATGGAAACAATCTGATGACTCCAAATGTGTTTGACAATTTTCTGTCCTCGCAATGTCATCACTTGATAGAGGCTCCACCTTCAACAAAGACCTCTCATCAAATATCGCATGTCTGCTAGTCATAATTCTCCTAGTTGTTTTATACCACAACCTATACCTCTTCACTCCTTCTCTATAGCCTAACAAAATGTGCTTGCTTTTTCTAGGCTTCAACTTATAATGTCCCTCGTCTTCTAAATAAGCTGAACAACCGACCACTTTAAGGAATGAATAACAAATGGACTCTCTTTTCCATATCTCTTCTGGGATCTTCATATCTATGGCAACAGAAGGTGTCCGGTTAATGAGAAATGCCATAGATATCGCTTCTGTCCAAAATCTCTCTTCTAGACTGGCAGTCATTCTTAAGCTTATAGCTCTCTCCTACAATATCCGACACATACTCTCCACCACTCCCAACAATGTGACTCAATCGAAATAGAAATATCTCTAATTACATGCTCGGACTCACAATAGTTAGCGAATTCTTGTGACATAAATTCACTACTACTTCTAACTTTGAGAATCTTCAAAAGCTTCCTCGACTGCTTCTACTAAGGTCTTCCACTTACAAAACTGGGCAAATATTTCGTCTTTGGCCTTTAAGAAATAGACCCAGACCTTACGTGAGAAATCATCCACAAATAAGCTGAAGTAACTGGCTCCACCAAAAGATGCACCTGGGATGGGTCCTCGCACATAAGAATAAACATACTTTAGAAGCTCAGTAGCTCTAGGTCTTTCAACATCAAATGTGACATGCTTCTTCTTTCCAAAAGAACAATCTCCACAAGGACTAGGCTTCGACTGACAAACACCATCAATCAATCCACGCTTCTTTAATACTTCAAGGCTCTCCTCGTCAACATGACCTAAACGAAGATGCCATAACTGAGTAGAATCTGAAACACTAGAATCAGTAGAAACTACCGACTCTTCCAAGATTGTCTCTCCATGAAACATATAAATATCATTAACTCACACCCCTTTCATCACTACCAAGGAACCCTTCACCACTCTCAAATTTTCTCCATCTATTATTATCCTCATACTAAGTCTACTCAAACCTTCAACTGATAACAAACTTCTACGCAGCATCGGAACATGTCTAACATCGGTGATAGTCCTAACAACACCATCATGCATCCTAAACCTCACACTTCCAACGCCCACAACATGCAAGTTGTGTCATTCCCCATATGAACTGCTCCACCATCATTTTTCTTGTAACTGACAAAACAGCTCCTATCTGGCGTCATATGACACGAGGCTCTAGAATCAATCACCCAACTTGTATGCTCTAAAGCTGAAATACTGGCTGAAGTAATGATGTGTTACTATCATTTCTATCTGCATCTGATCTATGGAAAAACTGAAGCTTTCTCCTTCTTCTCTCTCTTCTTTCTAACAACTGGACAATCCCATATGAAATGTCCCTTCTTCTTACAATAATAGAAAGCACCCCTTCTAGGACCCTTGAAGTGCGACTCATGCATATCTCTACCTCCAAGGTGCTTCTGGTTTTTATCTCTTCCTTTAGATGAACGAAGTTGTTGCTGAAGAACATCGTCATTAGTTTTCACATTCCATGTCCCAAAAACTCCTTTTCTAACAAATTTGGTGATGCCATAATTTTTCATACCACTACTGAAAGAATTTGTCATTGATAACTAATCTAGAACAAGACAGCTAGCTCCGATACCAAACTGTTCTACGAAAATTTCAATTGCTTTGCACTAACTCCAAAACTGCAGCGGAATGATGAAGCGCAGAAACAAATAAAAGAAGGATCTAGCTTATCGATTAATTACCAACCGCAAGTTCAATGAAAAATAATCACCAAACAAAGAGAAACAGAAAAGAAGAGAGCATAAAGATTTAACGTGGTTCGGCAAGATCGCCTACGTCCACGGACCCAACAGCTATTCTTTATTTCACCGAAGAAAGAGAGTACAAAAGAGAAAGATTACAAAATTAGTGGAGAGACTAACTTAGAATTACAAATTGAATAATCAATTTATCCAAAGACTTTCTCACGCTCAAAACTCCTAATTGATTTACTGCAGAAATTAGGGTTTACTGAAAAAGAGGATAATGGTGGTTGCTCTCTCACACACTCACACAAATACGAAGATGAACTTCCTTCATTTAAATAGGCATGAAAATGAAGGATGCTTGGAGATGAAGAAAATTAATTTTCAGATTATGTTTGAAACCTTCTCGAATATCCATGATTTAATTTCTATGTAAATGGATAATGGTGATCTTGGTTTTCATAATTTTCTTCGCTTGAATCAATCTCCATCAGCAATCTTTTATTTCTTCATATAACAAATTCTTTGACTAATTAATTGGTTGGTAATTAATTAGTTTTCCTTCTAATAAAAGATATCACATATATCCTTCCTCTTTATCTTTCCATGTATACCTTAATTAATTGATTGACTGAATCAATTAATTATTTTCTTATCTTCTTTGGAAAATATTTGAATCACATAAATTCAACAAATACAACTCACCCAATCATCGTTAGGGAAATAAGCACATTTTTCCAAATCATTTGCTTGACATCTACTTAGAATCTCAAATAACCGGTCTATGTCCAATTGAACTATACCTACCTAAATTTTTACATATGTGGACTATATATATATATATATATATATATATATATATATATATATCATTTTATATCATCATGGTCTTATAATACAATATATGTGAATACGGTGATTTATATACATGTAAAATAAAAAGGTTTATTCTCATTCACCATGTTGGCATTTCCATATAATTTAATCTCATTCATCATATCGCCATTCCCAATAATCCAAACCCTAACAAGAGCTGTGCCACAAAGTAGAAAATCTCAAAATGGTCTAACAGCAAAAAGGACGTTTCAGTTGGACCTTTGATACAAAAGATATGAATTTAATAAAAAAATACAAAATATATATACATTAATTAATCAACCTAATTAATTAATATTCAACTTAATTACTCATTTAATCATCTTATTTATTTAAAATTAACCCGCTTTAACCCATTCAATTTGACGTTGTCCCTTTATAATCCAACCACTGAGAGCTTGCCCAGGTCAACACCCCCAAGATCCCCACGGTCACCTCCATTCAATAGCATCGACTCCATCACTTGACCGGGCCTAAGATTCTCGCATTTTCATTAAACCTGGTAATATCCTCAAAACATGCCCACAACGAACAACATTGGACCTCCAATAGATGGCACCCTTAATGCCGCCTCTACTATAGTAATCGAATGCCTCCATCTCCACCACCTATCTCCGCTTGAGTTGTAAGTCTATTTTGAACTACATTAAAATGTCAACTTTTCCACTTTTATCGTATCTTCCCTTACCATTGTCTCTTACATCCATGGTAAACTCCGACAAACCTTAAATTGCGTCAAGAGATTGAGGAAGCGGACCAAAGAGAGCTGGAGTGGAAATCGACATTTCTCATTTTCTTTTGGTACTAGTTGTTGTGGTCTTTGAGGAGATAAATTATTTAGGTTTATGTTTTGATATTTTTCTCCTTTGATTTTTAATTAAATTAATAGCTTCATTCGCATATCAAGCTTGTACAACTTGTAGGAGCATCGTATCGCGATGATTCTTCAACTTCCTACTTCGTTTTTTTCTTCGCGATGGTATATAATATGGTAAAATTTGTGACAAAGTCTCAAGATGTTATTTTCATACGTATCGAAGTCATACTGGCCATCGGATCATCCGATCCATAAATTCTTTGACTGCATCCAAAAATATGAACTGTCATGCATAATTCAACCAAACCCGACTATGCACCTATATCCATACAATACTTACAACTATAAATAAATCGTGAAGATAACATAAAATCAAACCATATTATATTTATATTTATACTTACACACTCTTGGAAGAATATTCCAAACTCAATGAAAGAGGTCATGTCCTGATTCGGTCATCTACAAAATTTAGATTTTTAGATGTTTGACTAAAAAAATTACTAAATCTTTAGGCGTTTAAAAGTATAGATTGAGGAGAGTCGATTTTATCTACATATAGAGTTTGCACCCCTAATGAGGTAAGAATAGGAAAGAAGTAGAAAATGATTAGGGCGACATCATCAGAGGAAATCCATTCTCTCAACATGGGACATATAGGAAGGTAGAGACCACACCCCATATGTTCATTGGTAATATGCATGAAACCAAATAGAGGATTGTTTATGCGATTAGATGGTTGAGGGATCAACGTGGCATGCCCAATTTTAGATAGCACTGAATTGAGCTGCTTCTACGAGTGGAATATTGAGAAGTATCCACATGTCTATGCTTTAAAGAATCACTTGAAATGCTAGATCTGGATTTTTGAGTGGACACGGCCTACTCGAGAAAATGAAAAAGAAGTTCAAAGTACTAAAACGTTAAAGAATCTCCAAAAACACACAAAGTTTATCAATGCTTACTTTTCCTTTCATTATATACTTTATCAAATTAAACCTTCCAAATGGAAATTACCATTTAATTTAAGAAAATTTGTCTACGGATTATTATAGAAAAAAAATTTGAAGTCAAATTTACAAGCAAACGCGAGAAAGAAAAAAAATTTGGAAAAATCAAACAATGTAACCATATGACGATTGTCAAGATATAAAAAGTAACAGCAAGAAGAAACTTGCTGATTTCAAGAAGTAATTTCGCTAGTATAGCAGCAAATCAATGTGTAATTATGGAGTTTTAATAGTTTTCCTTCGAACACATGAGTGAAAAGTA
Source organism: Allium cepa (assembly GCA_030765085.1). Classification (NCBI taxonomy): domain Eukaryota; kingdom Viridiplantae; phylum Streptophyta; class Magnoliopsida; order Asparagales; family Amaryllidaceae; genus Allium; species Allium cepa. The sequence continues at coordinate 457,751,797 of CM060942.1, forward strand.
AAGTAATAAAGAAGAATGGTGGAGACAAAGAAGAAGGGATTTTATAGAAGGAAACTCAAGTATATAGTCATAGCATGTGTAACACTATGCCTTTCAATTTGTAACATTTTATAATTTTATGTTATAGATTGCAGCATGTGTATTTAATATTCGAATAAGTCATTCATATTCAGTGCCACCATGAAATATAATATAATTTTTTAATGTGTTATATTTTCTTTGATAGAAAGGATGTTGATCCGTAGATCATATAGTTCATACTATACATACATATATATAAGAAAAGGCATAGAGGTTCCAGGCCCATTGGCTTGCATCATAGAATAACCGCCAACATGCCTGGCATTATAGCAAGATATAAATACTAGTAGGTAAAATACCATATGGAATGACACAAACAAGGTGTAGAAACACGACAAATACACATGAAAATACCAACAAACAAATAGACCTCCAAAACAAGTAAAACTAAATCTCGGTGCAATGTTTGAGCCATGCAATAGTCTCTTGGCATAAGCAAGGGAACAAGGCAAGAATATATACTTTCTGCCCAAATCTTTAGCCGCCAATATTTCCTCATTATTGGCTCTAAACTCTTCGTCATTGTACAGGATCAGCTCATTATCCATAAGTCTATAGTATAATTCTTGCTCATTTTTTTTCATCATTCGAAATCCATTTTGAAAAGATTTCCATGAAATATGGTAGCAAAAACCAGTTTTTTAATGTTTACAGGTCCCAGCTTTCTAGGACCAAAAAAGGGGGATTTCTTTGGAGAGTAGCTTTATAGTTAACCGCTCATCACTGGGAGGGTCGGACTGAATAACATCGACAAGGAACTTGCTGATAGAAGTAATAGGTGAGTCAATGGCAGAAGACGTAGAAGGGGACCTCGGGGCACAAGTACGAAAGGCTAGTGCAGAAAGGTGGGGCGAAGCCTCCAAAGCGGGTCCTAATGGTGTGACAATCGAGGGTTCGAGGGTAGCATCTGGGTCAGTATGGGTGGAGGAGGCCCTGGGATAAGGTTTTGTTTGGCAGCTACATGGAAGGGTTGGTCAAAGGAGCGAGAGTAGGAGGGGTTATAACACGCTAGTGATGGATAGGATGCTTAGGAAGAGGAATTTTCTGGGGTAGGCTAGAGGGAAGGGTGCCTGAGTGAGGGCAGCCTAGAGACCAAAGAAGTGGACACCATCACAAATGGAAGGTTTCCATTGACAAACAATGCACACATTCATGACCCAGTTCTCAACTAGAAGGATGGGAATCTTAGAAGCGAGTTATCAAGCAAGAGTAGTTTCAATTAAGGCCTTGGCATACCCGAGCCAATGTCGCTTCTCTATAAAGATATCAAAACAGGTCAAACGACTAATATAGTTCGCAATCCAATTTATACTTCTAAAGATTGAAAAACCGAAGGAATATTTGAAAGGTGCACCCAGCAGGAACTAGCAGAACTTGCTCACGGGCTAGATCGACGGAAGTATATCATGGGTAATAATAAACACATTTTGATCAATGATAACCAGGTCGGCTTCCAAAATTCAGGCTCTTTCCTAAGGGCACACGAATTTGAAAAATACATGGATTTGTCACATTTAACGTTCATAGATCCACGAAGATTCCAAGTCCTGAGTACATGCCGCTTAACCATGGAGAATGAAAGAGGAACGTCTAAGAAAAATCCAACAAGATAGTCATTCCCGAAAGAAATTCCGGCATCAATGATCTCTTTTGGTGGAGTACGAAATTATCGACAAAGTCAACTACAAATTGCTTGGGTGAAATTAACGTTCCCTGGCTTATTTTTAAAAGGAGAGGACCAACTAGTTTTCGTATCAGATTAATAGCAGTAGACTAAACAGACAGATGCAATAAAGCCACATGTGCACCAAATGTATTCGCACCACCATCATACCCAAGTCTTACATTCTCAACTCGTGATGTTTTAAATGAGGTGGCAGGAGCAAGATGGAGCCTAGGACCAGATTGCGGTTTAGTACCAGATCCCTCACAATCAACACTCGCCAATCCAACCTTGAGAGATGGAAGTAGAGGGAATCCTCTACCGCATCAAGATGAGGCGGTGTATCTGCCACCGAACATCCAAACAGTAGAGAAACCACCACCGTGAAGAACTAGAAGGATTTGAAAAGAGGCCAGCCGTCGAAGAAGAGCTTGCAAGGAATCGAAAGTTGAATATCAAAGGAGACGAGCGAAAACGGAGGAGGCATGATTTTGCAAAACCTTAGATGTGGGATCGCCATTTTCAAAATTCAAAAGCGGTCGCCCTTTTTTGTTTAATCTCTTTATAAATATATAATTAATGTGATTTATTTTCATTTTATTTTAATAAGAGTGGTACTTTATCCAAGCAGAGCAATTATTTTGATGTTTCGAAAGCTCGAACGCGTGACCTCCAGAATTTTTGGTCATACCTTAAACCACTTGAGTTAGAAGTCTTTGACTTTAATGTGTTTGTTTTCAGGCAGTCTTTCGTACTTGTTTTACATAATGGTTTTCGTATAATGCTATTAAATAATAGCATTTTTCAACAATTAATTTTTTATGATATAGCTTTTCTAGAATAATGATACCCTAAGATACCATTCTCAACCTACTAGTATTTTTCAGTGTCAATGATGGGTGAAGAATTAAGTCAAAAGAAAGTGAAGACTGATATCATGGTGAGCTAGAGTCTAACAGATGCAAGGATGGTGCAAAAAGTATACGGTGATGATAATATGGATGATGGTGGAAGACGGCGGTAGGAGAGTAGCGGAAAAACAATTTGAAGTGCGGTGATTGAACAGTTGGAAGTGTGACGATTGGATTGATCTGAAATCGTGAAATGATAACAAAAACATGATGTAATCCTTATGATTAAATTTAACGCTATTGATTTGAAGACTGAAATTGGATTTAAAGGAAGGGAACTTTTGGCTTACATCCCTCTCTTTTAAATAAATTAAGCACACGTCCCTCAATACTTTAAAATACAAATTGCATCCATGTTTTTGCGTCCAGACAAATATTCGCTATCACAAACAAGTTAAATTGCAATATTAAAAATGTGATATCTTTCAATAGATTTATCGGATTCCAATTTCATTTTCGCATTAAAACACCAATTTTATTATCTTTCAACTAAGATCCATTATGATATGTTTTCACAATTTTTTTAATTTACAGCGGCAAATATTTGTCCTCGGATAATATGCAAATATTTTCCCCTGCAACTATTTGCCTAGGCAACTGGGGGCGAATATTTGCCTATGCAACTATTTGCCTAGGCAACTGAGGTATTTGCCCCCAGTTGCCCGGACAAATATTTTCCCCATGTTTTGTTACAACAGCATCATCGTTTTAAAACGTCGCAGTTAAGATTCTGGTTCCAGTAGCACTATGCTTTGCATTATGTTCTAGATTTCCATACTTTACTTCCAACTCATATTTCAAGCCTCATGCTTCAGGGTTCGATCATTTTCAACTTAGTCAATCGCTACCTTGCTTTTTTCCTATTTCTACCTCACTTTGTACATGTAGTGTTGATTATTATGCATATGCAGTTAGTTTCAACATGTTGCAGTTATCCACTCAGAAGGATCATGCAACATAGCTTCTTCCCATGTCATTTATGCCTCCATATTGTAAGATGCAATATGCCTTATTACAAGTAGTCCCTTTGTATTTTTCATGTGTCATGACGCTCCTTCATATTATGCATAGAACAATCACACAACTCCATACTACACAGCTTTTTATTTCAACTGCAATCCAAAAAAGCATTGACAACTCCTCTTCATATCTGCGGTAAACCTCGACATTTCCCCAGTATCCTTATTTATTTCGCTTGTTTGGTCATCGAGCTATTTCAACAACTAAATTTGTTTGGCAAATATTCGCTTGGGCAAATTCAAGCAATTGTTGGACAAATATTTGCCTTTGTAAATATTTTTTAAAATAAATTATCAAACCATAAAAATGATAAAATTCGTGATTTAATAGTGAAAACGAAATTAAAATCTGATAAATCTGCTAAAAGATATCACGTATTTAATATTACAGGTTAACCTCTCGTTGTAGCAAATATGTACCTAGTGTAAATTATAGACACTAAATTTTTAACGCTAAATTCGAAGGGTGAAAACTTACATCAAGTTAAAAAAAATAAGGACTGGTCCCTAATTTACACTTAAACAGCGAAATTCTTTTACCAACTTTTAAATGAAATTTATTTTGGTCAAAAATTAAAATGTTAGCGGAATACCTTTTCTTCTGACCATGATAAAAGCAAAGAAAATATATATATATATATATATATATATATATATATATATATATATATATATATATAACTTGGCCATCAACAGAATCATAATAAGGTCTATCAAAATTGATCAATCTTCGAATTAAATGCTCAATTTCCTAATTTAGTAATGTTTAAATTGACTGAATGGGGTCCAAAGTTCAAACCATTGAGCTACCATGATCCGCCCTTACAAGGCAAATGATCTTTTTCACCATCCATGGTACTGAATACTGATACCTAAACTACGTAGACTAAACCCTAGGCAAAAAGATTTGGGCATAATAAGAATTATAGCATGCCCACAATCTACAAAGACGCAAAAGGATGATATTTGACAAAAAATGAACCAATCAAGTCAGATAAGCAGACAATGTAGCGTCCAATCCCACGTATGTATTATCTTTGAGACCACTGATAAAAATAACTCCATTAAACAAATATAAGCTCACGCAGCTATCAATGTATCAAACAGAACATAAACAGTAAATGCATCAAATTTCATCACATTTTTTTTCAAGTGATTTACTTAGCCTTTGGCACTACTAGTCCGCGCTTCTCTAAACTCTTGTAATGATGCCTTATGAGAGTTGGACAACCCTCTAATTTTCGAAGAGAACCAGAAATTTGTTCAGTTAATAGAACTTGCATTGGTGCCGGTTTAAATCTGCAATAAATAAATACACCTCATAAATATATGGAAATGATCTTTTTTCAGTATTGTCAACGTATAAACTTTCAAACAGGGCATGCCATATCAGTCTACATATAAAAGTCTCCAAGAAGATCAAAGCTCACACTGAAAAATGATTGTATGAGTCGTACATAATATTATCTTTTAATTAAGTAATAACCATACAAGCCTTAAAAAATCATAAGAATAATTATGTAATCATATATGCTTATGTCCCTAATCAGTCTTTAACATTTTCACTGCAAATTGTGTACTTTATTTATTTATTTCTTTTTATTATTTTTGAATTTGGATACTCGGATGGCAGGACATGGTTGTACTACAATATCTAGTGGTTCAAATCACGTGCTACATAAGTCAACAATGTCTAGTGGTTCAAATCACGTGCTACATAGAATTCGAACATATGACCTTATGGATCAAATTCAGAACGTCTAACCACCGGTACAGCAGTGTTGGACAAATTGTGTAGTTTATTTATCCAGTGCTGTATCAACCAATAAATGACAAATTAAACGAAAGGAAATATTAGTAAATAAACATGGTAGAAACTCTACTTGTGTCTTCCCAATCGAGGCGGGCAAGTTTTTAGTCTTTCTTTCTTAGCCACAACGCGCCTTAAATGCCTATTTTGCTTTTCTTCATCATCTTCTTTGATTTCTTTCATTATGTCTTTCAAACTGTGCATAGTACAGTTCATTTGATCAGCTTCATGGTAAGTTGTACAAAAAGAAAATGTAGAAATTACCTGTCAATTTCTTTGGATAATCTTTTCTTCCTTTTGGCCTCTGATTCAGCTTTTAGTCGTTCCTTGTGTCTGAGTCTTCGGTTCAATGTCACTCGTGTAACTCTCTTTTCTTTTTTTCTGCATAACATACAACGAAAAAATTAAAAATAAAATGAAAGACTTATGACGGGGGTTACAAATTAAACTTCAAGATTGAAAGAGTAGCATTCAAAAGCACCAAAGTCAACTGTTTTATAGGAATAATAAGAAATTTTATGACAGCTTATTTAGGTGTCATAACACATTCTTGAGATAAACAACAGAAGCTTTACAAAAAATCTACTTGTAAACTGGTAAGCACTAAAGCATAATTCAGTGCGCATTTCATTTTTTTTTCCTTTTTTTTTTTCCAAACAAATACAAAATGAAAGGAAAATGCGAAGAACCTTCCAGTAGAGAGCTGATTCGCATCACTGTCTGAATCCATTTCTGAATTGTTCTCAGCTGCTTCAAGTAGTAATTTCTGAAAAAATATGGCAAAGCTCGTAAATTTAACTACTAACTTAGTGGTTGCTCAGGATATTAAAGAAGGAAAGAAAATATATTCTTTTAAAATCAGTTTTATTACACATTCCCTACATTACATACCAGAGGAAAATTTTCCTAATTTGCCTGTTAATGCAGAACGTGAAAAGTTTATGATCTCACTACATTATAATATCCACACTTGTAACGTATACTTGACTCATCCTTAAGAGTTCAATTAGTTTATAGAATTGAAATGTAGGAAAGATAGATAATATGTACATAAACTAGTGCTTGCCCCATGCTTCGCAGAAGGCTTATATCGCATATAGCAATATGATTTGTAATTTAAAATATATTTTGATTTTGATATTCGAATATTCGTTTATTAAAATGAATGTCGACAATACAATGAAATCATGTAAATTTGTACTTAAGTCCATTTATTCAAAAATAGTCTAAAAGAGATTTTTAGAAAAATGAGTATAACAAAAAAAAATGATCGCATCATATCAACTTTTTCATGGACGATAAGACAGTTAACAATTTTCAGTTTGATTTGAAATTGAATTATGAGAAAGGAGTTGAATTTTATCAAATTAGATGAGCAAAGGATTGTTAGGGAGAACAATTTTCATTTTCAATTTACAACAACAACAACAACAGAGCCATTATTCCCAAACAAGTTGGGGTCGGCTAGAGATGGAGCCCGAAACAAACATATAAAAATTTGTTAATATACAATTCTGAATTTAGAGGAAAAAAAGCATACAGAAGATGAAAATTGTTGATAAGCTTCATGTAAACGTTGTAGAGAAATAATGAGGAAAACAAAGGAAAATAAAACTAAAAAAATATTTAGTGCCACGTTATAAATTGTAAAGGAGATCAAGTAGTTGGGTATGTTAGTATGGCTAAGTGTGATAAAATGTGTGATTGTTTATAAAACTAAGACAATAGTAACAAGATTTTTTAAGAACGAGTAGTTGAATTGACTTCTATAATTTAGCAATAGATCACTCCTTGGATGGAAGTTGGTGGACCTAAGTAGTTGTGTTCCATACCAAAGCAACAGAGTGAAATTAGCATGGTGTGCCTCATTTTTCTTGCACTGCCATAGTATTAAAGGTTTCCACTTATTCATTTATGAACTAAAGGCACAGGTTTGAAAGGAACCAGAACAAGTTAACAACGTAATTCAAAGATTTATCTTCTTCTGTCAATATTCAAATTCGACAAGGCTTTTCATAAATGAAAATGGAAGAAACTGTGAAATAGTTGGCTTTCAAATTCAGGAAGAAATTATAAAGCAGAATGCTGTACATACAAAAATTCAGGAACAAATCATAATGTAGAAGGCTATCGACCATCCATTACCACAAAAAGAATATCTACATCAAAATAATTTTTCCTTAAAAAAAAGATAAATATACCAAAATATAAGCAAATGAATCAACCATGTGTGTGTGTTGAAAAATAAATTATTACTTACATCTTCAGTAGTTCCACTGTCATGAGCTACAGGTGGAATATCCAAGTCATCCTGAACAACTTTTTGCATCTCTTGTGCAAAAGATATATCCAACAATTCCTACAAGACCAGTAAAGTACAATATAGATCAATCAATACACGTGCACTTTCTTGCAGAATCATTTGACTATGAACCTCAGCTACTACATGACTTCACATACCATATTAGCCCAGAAGAAAAAATTTGGTGAATAATGTATTAAGATGGATGATGAACATCAAATCAAAAATGCACAACAGAAGACATGAAACTCACAGTTTGATGAGCAATTTCTGCAGCATGGGCTACATTTGGCAATGGTTGAGGGGCCAACTCTTGCCTGTAGACCTTTTGTATTTCATCTGCAACTGCTTGGGCTAAAGCATCCTAATTAAGCATTAATAATCAGTAAACAACAGCAGACATATATACACACAGAAAGCATCATAAATAAATTGCATACTTGGTGCGCTTCAAATGGAGGATTATAAGAACAACCAGGTGGGTCTACTTCAACAGCAGGAATGGATGATTTAGGCACCTGCAGAGTCAAAATAAGTATGGATTGATAAATTACTGTATCGTGATATTCTATGAAAATAAACAACTGCTTATTTTAGAAACAAGATTCTAATCATATTAATACGAGGAATTGTCTGGTCTCTCACCTTCCTAGCTTTCACATTTGCTTCTCCTACAAAGATCAAAAAGAAAAGATTGAATGATTAAATTTCAACATTTATTAGAAATATTATCCCTATGCAGTGTCTTTCTGAGACATACCTTCATTATTATTCCATAAGTCAAACACATCAGATTTCTTCTCATCCTAAAAGATGTCAATTAGATGACTTTTTTTCACATGGAAATTTTATTAAAGAAGTCTAAAAGCGAAATGATTCCATACTTCGACGGTTTTCTGTGATTCTACATCCATGTCTGATTTGGATTTCTGAGCTTTCTTTTTCTTTTTTGAACTTTTCCGCAACGAAGATGGGATAGCAGTAACAAAAGCGCTATTTTGCAGCACACTCTCATGATACAGAACTTTCTCTCTATGCTTTTCAATCTTGCGCCTAATAGGTATATCTACGAAACAACGAGATTTACATTTCGCATTATGTATTGAAAATATATCTCAATTATGCATATAGAAAACCAACTTGCAGGACATAAAATTATACATTATATATAGTTACCAAACCACTCTCTAGGCAGCATATATTGCAGAATTTTAACAAGCAGCAGGTTTTAAGTCTGTGCGTAAACTATTGCATGCTAAGCTTATGTATTTCATGATAGGTGTTAAGTGTCCTTCACAATAATCTATAAAATGAAAGGATATATGCTGCCATGTTTACGTATTGCGTGCTATCATGTTAAACTTAGGATGTTGCAATTGTAAACAAGTTTTTTATCTCTAGCCATACAATGTTAATGCGCAAGGACAAGTTTGTTTTGATGCACACATTCTGCACTAGATAACTTTTATGGGTAAGTTCCAAGATCGATTGCTGGTGTTAAACATGTGTCATGTAACTTGTATTAGGCAATAGGGAATTCTACTACGTTTTAGGTTTATACTTTATTCACGCCAAAAATTGGTAATTGATAAAGGATGTGTGAATAATTCACCCATACTGATCTGCTAATAATGTAAATAAGAAGATATTATCTCCACATTTTATGTAACCAGTATTAGGCAATAGAGAATTCCACATTTTAGATTTATTCACCTCAACAAGAGCCATATATCATATACATATACATGTGCACATGCACCTGCGCTCACACACACACAGAGAGACGCGTTTTAAATTTCTACACTTTAGGAAAATGGTCTACTTCATGTGCTTATGGTTAGCTGTGAATGCACGAAAAAAGCTTGAATGACACTATCTCCCATCATACACATGAAGAAACAGCAAAACTGGAATCAGAAGCAGTACACTGTATGTTACCCTAAATATAATAGAAGTAGGCCAATATATACTGAGAACTCATATGTGTTTGATGGACTATGAGCACACTTATTATGCTTTGGATATTGCATTTTTTAGTCTGTGTTACATTATGTGTGGAGAGGAAGGATCCATAACCGATCTATTTTTATCCCTTTGTAGCCCTTTCATATTACACACTGTATCCGATAAATTAGTGGATTGATTGGATGATGTTGTAAGAGAGAGAAAAATGATTAAGTATCAGAGAGTATTGAGTATTGACATTTCACGTTAAATTCATCCACTGATATGTGGAATCCAATAGCCAATATAAAAATGTTGCAATGAGCCTAATAATAAAGGGGTTATGGATCTGTTCACATGTATGTATGTGTGTGTATACACATACATACATATATGTACGTACATATATAACATAAGGGCTGCAATTTGGAAAGGAAATAAAACACAATGGAACATGATATAATTTGACCGTTGATCTCCTAATATATGTACATGAGGTTGAAATTTGGAAGAGATCTAATGGTAGAAATTTACTGTTGCCCCAATTGTGCTGTCTATTTGTGTTCAAATAGTTTTTCCCTTTATATCCACACACACATATAAAAAACGAGAGAGACAACATATAATCATAACATTGTTCACAAGTAACCATCCAAAACATGATAAGCGTGCTAAATGTGTATCATATCCACATAAATTTCCATTATTTATTTGCAACGTATCTTACTGAATAGGTGCTTTGGAGTATTTTAGCATAAACTGACCTTCAAATGCAACATGCACATCAATGTTCAAGTTATCTTATGTATGTTTATATAAACCGTTCTTCAGTATCAGGAAATTTAAGATTAATTATTTAGCATTAGCTATTATGTTTTTTGTGTACATGATCGATAATCAAATAATCATACCCTAAGTTTTTTAAGCAATCAAACTGATGATAAGTTAAGCAAATAATATTTTGTTCTTTGAAAGAAAAGAAAAAAAATCCAAAATCAACTATAACATATCGAAATGGTACTTTTAAACACATTAATCAATCAAATATCTGAAAAAGGTACCTGTTGATTTGTCAATAAAGAAGAGTGAATCCTTAGGGATCTCATTCAGATTGTTGGCTCCAGCTAGCGTATCTTTGGTCGTCTTCTCAACAAATGCATCAAAATCATCGGTTTTGATATTTGCTCTCCATGCCTTTTTCCCTTTTCGTGAAGTCTTTGCCGCTTTCCCCATTGCTGAGAATTAAAGGAGGATTTGAACAGAGGCAAGTCCTTTTTTCCTGTCGTTCGGAGAGGTGAGAGTAGGGCAGACTTAGCTGCTAGGGTTTAGGATGCGATGAAATGAAAAAATTGCTAATGGTGCAGATGCTATAGAAATGGGCCAATGGGCTGCAAAATGAGTTTCGGAACTGAAATGGGCATCCAATGGGTTTCTAATTGGGTTTCGAAGGCAGATTTTGGAACTGAAATTAAAATACCATACAACGACCGTCTTATTTACTAGAGAACGAGAATTTTTGGCCGGTGCAATACAAGTACATAAAAAAAAAATAATTATTTAATTGTATAAAATTGTTAATATAAATTTATACCTTTGATAAGCGAAACTTGAAAGTTATAAAAAAATATTATTAACATTATGTTGAGATTAAGTTTGGACTTATATCTTAATAGTGTATCAAAATATTCATTTTGAAATAGATGTGATTTCTATTTAAACGAGACTCAAATCCCTAATATATTGTTTGTATGTAAATGCATTTTGAAACTTCGCGGTATGATCAAATAATTACAACTGTATTCTAATTATTAATAAAAATAAAGATTTGAAAATAGATGTTAATTTTGTTTTAAGTGAGATTCGATCTCCTGACCTTTTGTTTGTATATAAAGACATTTTGAAACTTCGCGGATCGGACCAAAAAACTACAACTATGTTTAAACTATCAATAAAGATTCAAAGATCGTGGGTTAGTATATATCAAAAATATTTTGATGAATTTATCTTTCTCATGAATTTGTAGGAGTTGATTCAATAATTTTTTAAGGCGATAGCCATTGTTAACATGTACTATTTTTAGAATATATTAGTGCTTAATCTCTATTATGTTTTAAGTTAAATGTTTGTAAGTTTTAGATCATTATGAAAATTATCGTTATTAATGTATGTTTATATGTTTAGCAGGCAAGATCCAGAGAACTGGTTGTTAGATTTAGATATGATATAAGTATGTTTAAATTATAGGGTTGAATAAGCTTGATTTTATGATTACTACTAAAATTACATTTTATACGGTATTAGTTGATTTAAGCTCATTATTTACCTTTATTAATTAAACAAACACCTATATAAAATGACAAAATCATGCTTGTAAGGATAATTACAACAATACAAGTACAGATCTAAAGTTATTTTGTTGTAATTGATCAGATCAATAAATGATTAGATAACAATGAAATCAAATAAGAAGCTTAAAATGGCACACTTGAACAACAAAAATTGATAGACGGGAGATGTCAAAGCTTATATGATCTTTTTTAAACAAAGAATGACAAGAATCATGGAGATGTTGCATAACAGAGTTACAAGGTATGCTACGTATATGGACAAACTTACTTGTCTCTAAACCTTAGCTGCCTCGGTCCATTTGGCAAAGCCTTTTCCTGTTGTTTGAGATCGTTGGAAGTCATGCAGCCATCATCAATAGTCGCCCTTAAACAGGATGAGCATATTCATATCAATAATGATAGAGTTAGGAGTACGGCCTATGGTAATTCGGTAATTAAGTGTACATTATTAACTCTGTAATAAAATCTCGTTAGAAATAAAAGGTGATTTTTTTCTATGATATACTTGTTATAATATGTTCAACTAATTATTTATTTAATTTAAGTATATATAACAGAAAATCCATAAACTGTATGTTTTGTGATAACAGGCACAATGTCTTGTAATCATAAGCAGTTTACCACAATGAAAATAAACATATCATTTTAAATATTCCTAATCAAGATGTATTGAGATTGAATATCGATATATCCGTTGGAACTAAAGTATGTAACACTCTTTAAATATTGGTTAGTGTATTACTTATGGTTGTTGAGGGCATAAAGGGGTCATGTGTTGTATTGGATGATTACGGAATCACTCATTTGACAATTTTATATTGGTTAATATAACTAAGGTCAAACGCAGAATATCGAAGTGACGATATTATATAATTTTTCGACTTGAGAATATTATTGAACTTCAATGTGGACCCTCCATTTGATTATAATTTGATCATGGCACGACTTCCAATGTAACGACCCGTAAATTTTGATAAATAAATTGGTTGAATTAATAAGATTTTTGTAATTAAATTTAGAAAGAAATATTTTTTTATAATTTATAGTGTTTAGTAAAGGTGTCAACATAGGTTCTACCTGTTGTGTATATTTTAGCTTATTTAGAAATATATTTGTTTAAAGTATCTGTTTGTGTTAGGCAGCATATTTGTAAGTATTATATAAAGTATATTATGTAGATATGTTATTTTTTTCAAGAACGATGATTTTAGATATATATTTAATTTAATATGTGTTTAAAATTTTGAATTTATATACAAATTATTTTAATATATAAACTATTTAAAGTATTTTAATATATGTAATATTTTCAACATCCAAACTGTATAGGCGTTTTAAATATAAACAATGATTTTTATTTCATCATTCGTCTTAAAAATTTAATATTGATTTCATGGAAAGACAATATATATATATCATTACATATGGATTTGTATTTGTCTGCATATACGTTGGGTCGGTTTTCAAACTTATATTAGTGTTAGCGTTTAAGATGGATTTAAGGAAATTTTAAGGAAATGTATGAATTGTATAAACATTGTATATTGAGTTTTGTTTAAATTAAAAATTTTGGGACATGATATGAATTTGAAAATATACGTTTGAAATTATTTTAGAAACAAATAATAATATATAAAATGATATAGTTCTGTTATATCAAAACTATTTCAATCGTTCTCATTGATTTTCCATTATCAGCCTTGTCCGTCGTGCCTGTTTTCTACATCAAATCATATCCATCTAGCGTTGCTTTGGATTTAGTAGCTCATTTCTTTGTCGAATCTCTCTAGCCTCGAAAGGTGAGCAACCACTCACGATTAACGTTCTTATATTTATTAAATTTGATTTCAATTGAAACAACAATTGAAATATGCTGCTGTAGTTATTTAAATTATTATTTATGATATTATCTGTAACTGTTCACCTATGGAATATGACATCATATCCTGTTGTTTATATTATATTGTTATTGATGATATATGCATGTTGTTCTATTTTATATTACCAGTTATCACTCTGCAAGTTCCCTGTTAGTATAGAATTCACTATGGGTTGAAATGATACATACCCGAACGGACTTTAGAATAGGAGAAAATCGTTATGGGTTGAAATGATAGACCCAAGCGATTTTCAATTGAATTTAAGTTGGGATTGCGGGTTGAAGTGATATCTACCCATATATATTAAAATTACGGATTGAAATGATAAATATCCTTATCATCCGACCATATGATAGAATCTTATATGCAGACACCGTTGGTCCATATATAAATATTTTGAAAATAATTTCTATGGTTTTGGAAAAGAATATGGTTTTTATTTAATATTGGTCCTTAAAATATTATATATAAATGGTAATTTTATATATAGTTTTAATAATAATATTTAATTTAAATTTGATTGATTTAATACATATAATATGGTTAAGTATTTATGTAAATCTATTTTTCAAATAGATTTTGTGATAAATTGAATAAGTAAGGTTGGGAAGATAAATTTGGGTTCATTTGAATGGTATTTAATTAAGAATTTTATTTAATTACATCGATTTGAAGTTATTGAATGTGAATTTAAAGATATGATTTTATAACTGGATTTTTGATTCATGTGATTTAATGAATGCTTCACGTTTCAATAAAATAAATAAAATATTTAGAAAAATGTAATTTATGGTTACTTAAATGATATTGAATCTAACGAGGGAACACTTTAAGACTAAATAATAATGAAGATAAACTAAATCTATATGAAATCGCTAAATTTAGTTTAAAATGTTGAATATTTAAAGTTTTGAAATATATTGAAATATAAATGGGTATTTTTTTGATTCAAACCCCGATTTGAGATCGATAAAATTTGAAATGGTTATTTAGGAATTGAGTTGAATTTATAAATTGAGATGGGATTAAATTTGAATTTGGAATTTGAATAGATTTGAATCGCAACTTTTAAAGTGATAAAATTTGGATATATATATATATATATTTGAAATGAAATGATATTTTGGTATAAACTAATTTGAAATGACCATGGTATTATAGTGTATATCTCTGCATTGTAGATAGTCCCATGGATCCCTAGAGGATGGTTATCCCAAACATCCTTTGAGTTACTGGTATTTCAGTTGATATTTCACTTGAGTTGGATTTATTGATATAAGAATGTTAATCCTGACTCGAGTGTTTGTGCTTTGCTTTATGCTTGGGTCAGACTGAGTGATACAACATTTGAGACTCACCTTTGGAGTTTGGAGCTTCGCTTGGAGATCCAACTATCGTTTTAGCTTTCAGCTCTCCCAGTTGATTTGTTCAGAGAAGTCATCTGTTGCATTGGAGACTTCACTGTATTTGAGATATTCTGCTGTATTTTATTTCTAACTCTAATGTTCATATAGTAGCTTCATGAGCTATTATTTATCTATTCCGCTGCATTATATTACTCTATGCCTGTGATTTGTGACTACTTATTTACTGTTTAAGTTGAGTATTGCCAAATTTTTATTTACAACGTGGTATTTTGAGCAATTTAAGTCTGACATGTGTGGATGTGAATGGTTGAAAATACCGGGTCGTTACATCCATCGAGCTACTATATTTGGGTCTGGATTGATGCACTGAAAGTGCAACGCTATTCAATAGAGAATTTGTTCTCCTCGGTTATACACGATTTGTATTACGGTCAATTGTAGTCAACTTAAAGTCAAAGTCTTTGGCCACAGCAGTTCGATAAATAATGTAACGATACCGAATTTTGACTAAGTTTAAATTGATAATTAATTTAATTTTTGATTGAAAACTGTGAAATAATTGGTAATTAATATAAAATTTTAGTTAAATTATGAATTAGTTAAGAATTAATGTGGATATTTGAAAATAAATATGTATATAAAATAGATTGAAAATAGAATTTGGAATTGGGATTTAAATGTAAATATCTTAGAAATAAATTTGTATTTGGATTTTAGATATGATTAAATTAGATATACATAAGATAAATTGCATAGTTTTATACAATATAAAGTAAATATATTAGAATAAATTCTAACATCAAATTAAATATGGAATTTCATTTATATTACAAAGCAATATGACTAAAGAAAGAAAACAATAACAACTTTATATCTATATGCATAAAGTAAAGACAAACCAGGCAAAGTAAGAACATATAGCCTGTAAAATGTTTAGAAACGCAAGAAAAAGTGAAAAAGTAAAATATCTATAAACATGAAAAAATAAAAGAGGATAAGTATAGAAACATAAAGGACTCACGCATTAAATGCTAGCAACATTTTTGTCAATTCGAATTATTTTAAATATCATTTTAGCCTCCACAAATCTTACCTGGCCAGATTAAAGAAAAAGTAAAGCAAGAAAAATCTCTGCCTTGTATTGTACAAAACAAACATAAATAATATTATCCTGTACAAAATTGTATACCATATCAACTTCTTTTCTATATATTAATCATCTTCATCACAGTTCGTTTTCAAAACATAGCTAACCAGAAACAAGAAAAAATAAACATCATCATATTACAAATTTAAAACAACAATCAAGCAAGAAGATTTAAAAGAGGATTAAGTAGCAGCTTCTAGAATGTGTTCTCTGTTCAGATCTTTACAGGTGAGTAACATAAAAATTTAAATAGGTTAAGTATATATTTATGTTGCTTGTTCATCTCTGAAAAGTATGTTTGTGAATGTATTTTTAAGATAGCTTTGTGTATGTACATATAAATACACTGGTATGCTTGATGTATTTGGATTCTGTTTCTCTGGTTCAAATTCCAGGCTAAGTTTATATCCAAAATCTACTTGCTCTTGATCCCAGTTTTGTTAAGGCTTAAGTCCTGAAACAAATATGTTAGTTATACCATAGTTTTTAGTTTAAAAACTTATTTAAGTAAAAACAATTTGGTGTTGTCTCTGTAAATTTAAAGCATTAGAGCATGTTAAATAAAGGTAAAAACTCAAACATAATAATTTATAAATTCAGTATTATAAATTGGAAACTTAAACAAAAAAATGATTTTAAAACTAAAATCATAGTTTTTAGTTTGGAATTGAGGTTGTAGTTCTTGTATGAACAGAAAATGGGTTATAGTCAGACTCTGGTGATCGAGTTGATCGGAATGTTTGAGGTTCTTGCTGGTGGTAGTGGAGTGATCAGAGGGTGTGGCAAAAATGCTAGGAGGATGATCAGGGCTTGGTGGCGGCGATGGGAGGTTGATGAAGTCTGTTAACCTAGTTTTGGCTGGTCTGGGAATTGTGATCATCACGAAGTCTAGGGATGATTGAGTTTGACAAAACTATGGGGAATGGAAGCTGGAGTGTAGGAGAAGCCATGGTCGGTGGTGATGGTTCTCTGGTGATTGGAGATGCGAGTTCGAGCCATTGACAGGTTTTGGGATCTGGTTGCAATATTGGTTCCAGGTTTTGGATTTGGAGCTAAATCTTGATTTCGGGTTTCTTTGGTAGATCTGTTGGTCGATGTTTGGTCTGGGGTTAATCGTTGATGTGAGGAAGGTATGGTTGATGGCCGGAGTTGATCAGAGTCATGGTGCAAGTGCACCATGCACTTTTGTATCTAGTGAACTTTTGGGTTGAGTTCTGGAGTGAGGCTCGAGTTTTCTCGAGTAAGACTCGAAGCTAGGGGAGTTTTGACTCGAAGCATTGTGAAGGTGCCTCAGGTCATATGTTGTTTACAGTTTTGAAAACCTGTTGTTAACTCCACTATTCCGTGACTCAGCGACCTAAGGAAATGAACGACCTAAAGCCCTCAACGACCTAGCGACCTAAAGGTATCGCGACCTAGCGACCTAAAACTCTCAACGACCTAACGACCTAACCATCAACACAGGGCAACGACATGTTACAACAAAGAGGCTTCGCGACTTAACGGGCTAAAGGTACAAGAGATCTGCGACCTATTGACCTATGGACTAAAGCAACCTAGTGACGTAGTAGCTAAGCGACCTAGCGAGTTAGTAGCTAAGCGATCTAGCGAGTTAGTAGCTAAGCGACCTAGCGAGTTAGTAGCTAAGCGACCTAGCGAGTTATCAAAGAATGAAGCCGCTTGTTTATCGGCCGCTCCCAACCTTAGGTCGCCAACCATCCTCTCCTAGGTCGCTCACGACCTAAACAATACCAAAGTAACTTCTTATGCCGCTTCCTCCTTTGGTCGTTGACGACCTATGACTTGTCGGTTTATTCAACATGATCAGGTATGCTCTTGTTAAGCCGAAGACCGCGTCCACTAGGTCGCTCACGACCTACGACCTATCCAAGGTTGTTCACGACCTACGACCTAATTCAGAAAACTCTCTATAAATACCCCACCTACTCCAACTGAAAGAGGATCTTTTGGCTCATTTCTGGAATGCCGATACTCTGCTGAATTCTCGACTCACTCGACACTTCAAACACGAAAGACATCTCAACGAACTTCAAGAGGAAATCTAACACAATCGACATGGATTCAAAGAATTCTTCTACATCGGAGTTCTAGCTATTTGTCCTATCAGTGTTGTAATCGAAGATTGTTGTAAAGTTGTAATTGATTCAGCAATAAAGAAGATTAAAGTGGACGTAGGCTTAACTTGAAGCCGAACCACTATGAAACTGTTGTCTTTTTATTGCTTTCTCTGCGACTTTTCTACATACTTTTAATTCCCGTATAAACGGGTGGTGCTTTCACTTAATCTCTACTTACACCGGGGTGTTAGCGTTCAATTTTAAGCATTAACATTTTTGGTGCTTTCACTGAGAACCCAACTCAGGCTACTTTCGTCATTGCTTCGCAAAAGTTTGTTGAAAAAACCTCTCTCAAAACCAGAAGTCTATCAGAGATAATGGCTCCTGGAAGAAAGCGTGGATCTACAAGAACCAGTAATGTCTATGAGAATACTGCCACTTCTCCTTCGTCAAGTCAAGAAGCACCAAGTACCGGAATTACACGAGCGGAGTTAGATGTCGTAGTATCTGGGTTATACCAGCAGATGGAAACCCAGAATGCTTTAATGCTTTAAAGATTAAATGCATTGCTCGGAGCTAACCGTCAACCGGTGAATAATGAAGAAAACCTTGCAGATGATGTTCATAATCTTGAAGAGAGGAATATTCCTCAAAGAGAAGCTAGCCCCGCCAAAGAAACACCTCCTCAAGCTGGAGGATCGAGACCGCAGCCAACTCTCCGCAAATGTTTGTCCAGACAAACTTCCGAGAAAATGGCCGAAGTCTGTCCTGCAGATCCTTTTAATGATGAGGAATATCTTTCGGACATGGTGCGACAAATCATGAAAGAAAGCATGCAGAGGGATGAAGATGAAAAGGAATGGGGATTCGCTCCGAGTAAAACTCCGTTCACTGAAAGGATTCTAAAGGCGGAATTCTCAAGGAAGTTTGTTCCTCCTACCATCCCGGCTTATAAGGGAACAAGCGACCCTAATCAATTCTTGTATAAGTATGATTGGCTCATGACTGGTGCTAGGGCGTCTGATGAGATCAAATGCCGGTACTTTCCGGTATACTTGGAAGGAATGGCTCTGCTCTAGTTCACAAAGCTTTTGGTCCGATCCATAGACCAGTTCGCCGATTTGACTCAGAAGTTTAAAGAGCAATTCAGGTTGTATGCTTCAAAGGCAAAGGATATTATGTCACTGTCAAGCCTGGAACAGAACCCTGGGGAATCTATTAGATCTTTCTTGAACCACTTCAACATAGCTTTGGCTGAAGTGGATAATGCAGAGCCACGAATGGTCTTGACATACTTGATGAGGGCAGTTGACAAGTCAAGCGAATTTGGGAAGTGGCTGAAGATGAAAGAACCGAATTCGCTTGAGAAATTCTATAAGAAAGTTGATGAATTCATGCGCTTGGAAAGCCTTCAAGCACCGGTTAAAGTGGCATTGACAGAGGATAAGGATAATAATGCTGCTCCTACCAAAAAGGAATCCGGAAGTCAGAAAAGGGAGAATAATGGTGGGAAGAAATAGAAAGATATGAAGAAACCCCGCTTCTCAAAACTTTCAGATTTCACTCCTTTAACTGACACCCCGTAGAATATCTTTTTCGCTACCAAAGATGCGATGGAATACCCTAAACCACCTGAAATGAGAGTTGGGAAAAAGGCTCTTCAAAGTGGGAGATTTTGCCGATTTCATAATCAACCCGGTCATGATACCAACGAATGTCGCCATCTGAAAAGCTTGATTGAAGAATTGCTGAGAGAGAACAAGTTGCAACAATTTGTGAAGAGGAATAAGAATGACCCAACTTCATCTACTAAGGGCCAACAACTTCCTACTCATCCGTCTGGCTCGGGTGAGAGGACTACTGCGCATGAATCAAAAAGGCCCGTTATTAATGTGATTATGGGAGGTCCTCACCCAGCAGGCAGGAGCTGGGGCGAGATGGAAAGATATGCCCGTGCCTTGAAGTATGTACTGACAGAAGAGAGTGTTTTTGTGCTAGAAGATGCTGCACCTTTGAAGCAGCAAAAAACTTTTAATGATGATATTGTGTTCAGATCCAGGGACTCTATGGGCATTGAAGCTCCAACCATGGACCCCTTGGTCATCTCTGCAGGCATTAGGCCGGCTATTGTGAGAAGAGTGCTTGTAGATTGCGGCGCTTCTTGCAATATTCTCTTTAAAAAGACGTTCGATCAAATGAAAATTCCGATGGCTGATGTTCAAGCTTCATCTCAGAAAATTGTTGGGTTTACTGGGGAACCGAAGTAGCCAATTGGAACTATTGACTTGTTCGTTGAGCTTGGAGAAGGACAGAAAAAGGTTGTTCAAAAACAGACTTTTGTAATTGTTGATGAATCTTCTGCCTACAATGCTTTCCTAGGCCAACCAACTCTTGCGACTTTTAAGGCAGTTCTCGCCCCATGGTGCCCCACTATGAAATTCCCCACGGATAATGGTGTTGGAGTTATTAAAGCGGATCAGAATGATGGGCGAGAATGTTATCTAATTGAGTTGCGTGCAGCGAGGAAAAGAGAGATGGGAAAAGATGCGGCAGCCCCAGTCCGCATCAAAGAACCTACATTGTAGCAATTATAGGGTGGACCCTGCACTTGCGAGCATAGCGGGGTACGAAGAGAAATGGATCCTAGAAAAGCCGGTGCAGGGGAGAATAGAGTGGTGCCAGTGGAAGTAACGGTACCAGTACCTGTTGACCCGAAAGATCCGAACAAAGTGGTGAATGTCGGTTCGCAACTTAGTGTGACGGTTCAAAATTCCTTGATATCATTCTTGAAAGCAAATCTGGACGTATTCGCTTGGACTCGTGCTGATATGTGTGGAATATCCCTAGAAATTGCAGTGCATACTCTGAATATTGATCTGAAGTTTACACCGGTAAAGCAGAAAAGAAGAACCCAGGGTCCTGAAAGGTCAGCAGCGTTGAAAGAAGAGGTAGACCGGCTCATGGAGAATGATTTCATCAGGGAGTCCACTTATCCGAATTGGGTTTCAAATCCAGTATTGGTTAAGAAAGCTAATAGGAAGTGGAGAGTATGCATCGACTTCTCAGATTTAAACAAAGCCTGCCCCAAAGACTGCTTCCCGTTACCCAGGATAGATCAGTTGGTGGATGGAACAGCGGGGCATGAATTGTTATCTTTTATGGATGCTTACTCCGGATACAACTAGATCATGATGCTTGAGCCGGACCAGGAGGATACGAGCTTCATCACCGACATTAGTCTCTACTGCTATAGAGTCATGCCCTTCGGACTTAAGAATGCAGGGGCAACTTACCAATGACTCGTCAATGCTATGTTCAAACCGCAGATTGGCAAAACTATGGAAGTTTATGTTGACGATATGTTGGTGAAATCAAAGAAAGTGGTAAACCATATGGATCACTTGGCAGAAATGTTTGCAGTCCTCCGAAAGTACGGAATGAAACTTAATCCTTTGAAGTGCTCATTTGGGGTGGAGTTCGGAAAGTTCTTGGGTTTCATTGTAAGTGCTAGGGGCATTGAAGCTAATCCTACTCAGATTGCTGCTTTAAAAGAAGTCAAAGCTCCTAGAATAAAGAAGGAATTGCAAAGTCTTAATGGAAAAGTCGCTGCTTTGAGTCGATTCATTTCCAAAGCTACTGATAAATGCATTCCATTTTTTGATGCTCTGAAGAAAGGAAGGAAATTTTTTGACTGGACTCCTGAATGCCAGAAAGCTTTCGATGAGTTGATTCGTCATATGGAAACGCCTCCAATACTTTCTAAGCCGGACAATGGCGAAGATCTTTTCGTATATTTAGCAATCTCACTCATGCTCTCAATGCAGCGTTGGTACGGAAAGACGTCCGGTCTATTATATCAGCAAAAGATTCACTGGGGCAGAGATGAATTATTCAAAATTGGAAAAGCTCACCTATTGTCTACTGATTGCATCAAGAAAGTTGAGGCCGTATTTCCAAGGTCATCCTATCAAAGTCCTCACTGATCAACCTCTAAAGCAAGTTCTGTTTCGTCCTGAGACTTCGGGTCGTCTTCTGAAGTGGAATATTGAACTCAGCCAATACGACATCACTTATCATCCCTGGAGAGAAATCAATGGACAAGCTTTGGCAGATTTCATCGCAGAATGTACAGATAAAGGTGATAGTGAGGAAGAGGTGACTAATAATACCCCAATTCGATGGAAATTATATGTTGATGGTGCAAGAAACGATTACTGTTCCGGAGCTGGGGTTGTGCTTGAAACCCCTGAAGGGCGGTCGTTGTGCTATGCATTGAGATTGGAATTCCCTTCGACAAACAATGAAGCAGAATATGAAGCTCTTATTGCCGGCTTGAAAATTGCTAAAGAATTGAATGTCAAAGTGTTGCAGATCTTCAGTGATTCACAGCTTATTGTATGTCAAGTCAAGAAAGATTTCAAACTAAAGGAGGAAATCTGCCTGCTTACTTGTCGAGAGCCTGGGAACTTCTCGATGATCTTGACCATTATACGATAAATCATATACCCCGGGAAGAGAACATGAAGGCAGATTCTCTCGCAAAGTACGCAAGCACCGGTGAAGTTCAATTATTGGGATTAGTTCTTATGGAAGTCCTGTCAGTTCCAAGCACTAATGAGATGGATATTGACTGGAGCATGACTATATCTCAGGAGCAAGAATCATGGATGACTCCGATAATAGAATATCTGCTCGACGGTTCTCTACCAGAAAATTCAAAAGAACGACAGAAGTTGCTAAGAAAAGCCTCCAGATATATAATTCAAGATGGCCGATTGTATAGGCGGGGATTCTCAATGCCATTACTCCGATGTGTGACCAAGGAAGAAGCTAAAACAGTTCTAGCTGAAGTACACGGAGGAGAATGTGGAGACCATTCAGGTGGTCAAACTCTAGCAAAGAAAATTCTCTGTTATGGGTATTTTTGGCCAGATATTAATCGTGATGCTGCAAGCTATGCCCGAAAATGTGACCGATGTCAGAGATTTGCAAAAATCCCAAGAGCACCTTCCATCGAGATAACACAGATGGTCAGTCCGTGGCCATTTGCTATTTGGGGAATAGATCTCATCGGGCCTTTGCCAACCGCCAATTCCAGAATCAGATATGCTATTGTTGCTGTTGATTATTTTACTAAATGGGCTGAATCTGAACCATTAGCTACTGTTACCTCTAAAAAGATGATAAACTTTGTAACTAAGAATATCATTTGCAGGTATGGTGTGCCTCAAAAAATAATCACAGACAATGGAACCCAATTTGAAAGTGAAGAGTTCCAAGATTTTTGCAAGCGATTCAAGATCCAAAAAAGCTTCTCAGCAGTGGCTCATCCGTAGGAAAACGGGCAAGTGGAAGCAGTAAACAAAATTATCAAATCAACCATCAAAAAACAGCTGGAAAAAGCGAAAGGTGGTTGGGTCGATAAGCTACCACTAGCACTATAGGCATATAGAACTACACATAAAACTGCGACTGGGCACACTCCATTTTCATTGGCATATGGATCAGAGGCAATGATTCCGGTAGAAATAGAAATCCTTTCACATAGAAGAATTCATTTCAACCAAGCAGAAAACGAAGAGTTGCAACTTGAAGCACTTGACTTCCTTGATGAAAAAGGGAAGAGGTTCAGCTCAGAATTGCAGCCCATCAACAAAGAATTGCCAGGCACTTCAATTCCAAAATTCGCCAACGCAGCTTTGAGATTGGAGACCTAGTCTTGAAAAGGGTCATGACAGCAACAGGAGTGTTTGCGCCAAACTGGAAAGGGCCATATGTCATAGGCAAAAAACTTCTTGATGGCACTTTCAAACTGACAACTGTTGAAGGAGATTCAATTCCAAGAGCTTGGAACAGCAATCACTTGCGTCCATAATTTACTTAAAAACTTTACTGAAATACTGTAAAAGAATTGTGGATGTATGATTCTTGTATTGAAAGCCGTTGTAAAGCCAGTGCAAGTGAATAATAAGAACCATAAAGTGGATGTAGGCCCAGTTCTTGGCCGAATCACTATAAATCTTGTGTTCTCTACTATTATAAACTGCCTGTTTTATTTCGATATATAAAGTACTTCAATTGTATTGCTAAAATATCGATTTAATATTGCAGGCCATTAAAACAAAGCTTACCCATCACAAGACCAAACGATTCCTGACATCACTCAACAAATGAATGTTCAGCCACAAAAATTCCAGACTCAAATCCTATATATAAGAAGTGCTTCAAGTAAATAGTTAGTGGTTCCGCCAGAGGTGGACCCTTCCTAACTAATTGTGATCGTTTGTGCAAACGAACATCCGATTAATTAGCCTGTGTCTGCCCATGCGAACTTATTTAACAATGAAGTACACTTCTTTGGATAAAATAAGCTACTTGCAAAAGAAAGGAATGTGTGCTTGAAAATGATAATAGGGAACTGCTAATATGAGCAAATGGCGAAAATACATGGGCGAGCAGGCAGCAAACAGCAAAAGACCTCTTCGGAGGCACAAGCCCTCTTCGGAGGATAAAGACCTCTAATGGGACTTGCCAGAAAAAGAAAGTTCTCTTTCTCAACAAAAAAGATTGGTCGAATGACCGGTAGCACAGGACACTCGTTAACTAGCTGAAAACGTTTGTGCAAACAAACAATCCAAGTAACTTGTCCGCCCCGTGAATCCACCCAACCATGAGAAAGAAACTTCCAGGCAAAAGCCCTACTCGGAGGCACATATTTCACCATGATCTGAAATAAAACATCACATGAGTTGAAACGTGAAAAGACCTCTTCGGAGGCACGCATTCCACCGTGATCTGAAATAAAACTTCACAAGTTTTGGAATGTGAAAAGCCCTCTTCGGAGGCCCATTTCACCAGAGTTGCAATGCTAAAAGACCTCTTTGGAGGCACACATTTCACCGCGATCTGAAATAAAACTTCACACGAGTCGAAATGTGAACAGCCCTCTTCGGAGGCCCGCTTCCAAGCGAACAGGGAAAAAAATAAAAGCCTCTCCCCAGAGGCAGAAACAAAAAGTCCTCTTCGGAGGCCCGCTTCCTAGCGAACAGGGAAAAAATAAAAGCCTCTCCCCAGAGGCAGAAACAAGAAGCCCTCTTCGGAGGCTTGCTTCCCCGCGTACAGGGAAAAAAAAACAAAAGCCCTCTCCCCAGAGGCACACATAAAAAAAGCCCTCTTCCCAGAGGCACAATCAAACAAAAAAGCCCTCTTCCCAGAGGCACAATCAAACAAAAGCCATTTTCCGAGGCACAAACAGGTCAAAGCCCTTTTTCGGAGGCCCACTTTACCATGAAGGAAAATTCACTTGCCAAAAATAAAAGTGACTTTCTCCGAAAATAAAGCGCAAAAACTTCTCCATAAAAAAAAGAGAGAAAGAAAGAAAGAGAAACTTCTCCAATACGAGGCGCATTCTACTAAATCATAAAAATATTTCCTTAAAATGGAAAAATTATTTTATAAAGTACAGATGCAAACCTCCTTCGAATGGAAAAGTTGTTCTCTAAAGAAAGAGTACAAGTCTTCTCGAAGTAGAAGAGTTGTTCTCCAAAATTTTGCCAATGTGAAAGAGGTTGCAATAAACTATGGTATGGGGGCAATATAATATAGTTACAAAAATAAAAACAATGCTTAAGCAACATACCATAGGTTTACTGCAACATCACACAGAGAAAATAAAGAAACTTGTATGAAAAAGAAGAATAAATGCATTCTCAAATACAGACAGAAGTTTGTATAAGTAAAAGAATCATTTTATTCCATACTATAAATTTTTTATACATGTGCAGGTTTCAAAACAAAAGAAGGCGGGGACCGGTACCCGCACAATTTCCGGTCAACACAAGTCTTTATATATACAAGCAAAAAAGTAAAAAAGCGAAACGAAAAGAATAAGTCCCATTCTTCTACTTGTGAGAGTAGGGGAAGAAAGAGGAAGTGGTGCAATTGGACTTTCTTCTGCTTTTTCTTTGCCAGCAGAAGCTTCACTCCTTTTCTTTGAGACTCTGCGCTTCCCATTCTTCCTTGAAGAAGACTCACTGCCCGGAGTGAAAAGTGCAGACAACTTTATGTCATCAGAAATAGTTTGCTCCGGGGTTCTTTCGCTTTCTTCGGGTTCCTCGGCCTTCTGTTCTTGAGAAGCGACCGGGTCATCCAAGCCTTGAAGAGCTTCTATCTGCTCCTCTTGTGACCTCGGTTGAGAAACGGAAGGGGGAGTAATCTGAAGAGGCGGAGAGCAAATAGCTGGAAGAGGGGAAGGTTGGACAACACTTGGCGCTTCCACTAGAGGAGAAGAGAAGTTAAAGTCAGTATCTCTCATAAAAAGAGCAGAAAGTGGTGTGTCAAGATTTAAGTAATAATCAAAAAGTTCATCAAGCTCATGTGAAGTAAACAAGCAGTCCACTTGAGCGAGATCAACATTGAGGTTGCCTGGAGAAGTAGGCTTTACTATGTCAACTTCAAAGTCCTGTGCTTCAGTGCTTTCTTGAGCCTCATCTCCAGTACGGGCGGTGGCACTTTCAATAACAACTTGAGCAGGAGGTGGAGAATGGGAACTGGAGCCAACAATATCGATGCCGGCCGAAACCGAAGGTTGAACTGGGTCGGTTGAGATTGTCTTCCCTAAATGTTCTCCTTCTGCCATTTCGGCTCTCTCTTTGGCGAGTTGCTCCTTTCCCCTGGCAAGAGCAGCACATGCATCGTCATCTAGATAGTGCGCCATTAAATCTACTTCAGCATATCCAGCTCCTCCAAGCATATCAAGTGCAACCTCCCACACTTTGGCCAAAGTGATTTCGTACTCCGGTCCCAAAAATTTAAAGCTACCGTGCCCCAAAACACTGTGAATGTAAAACTCGAATAAAGTAGAGCTGACTTCGGCTTTAGTTGCCATATGAGATTCCTCGGCTGCTGCTTTGCCGGTAGTAGCTTCATCACGCTCCTTTTCAGCTTCAGAAAGTCGAGCTTTTAGCAGTTCAATTTCCAAGTTCTGCGAGTTGGTTTTTTCTCGCAGCTGAGCAACGTCAGCTCAGTAGCTTTCCACAACTTGTTGATGTGCCTCAAATTTAGCTTCAGCATCTTTCTGTGCCGCATGAGCATCTCTCACTTGTTTTTGAAGCACTTCTTCTCTCTGATAATAGGAAGTGGAAGTAGTGGTGAGCTCTTCCTTAAGTTTTTCAACTTTCGCTTCAAGCTTCTCATTATAAGCGACAATACTCTTCATTTCGGCGTCATGCTGATCGAGTGTTTTCTGGCACTCGGATTTGTCATTTTCCATAGTCAGCATGGCTTTGAGGTTTGCACGATTTACTCTTTGAAGCTCGTCAACAAGTTTCTGCCAACCAGACATTCTCTTCATATCGAGTTTGCCGGCATCAAGATTTGGCAACGTGGCTTGCTTATCAATCGGGACCAAGTCAAGATCGAAACGCACTCCCTTTAAGCACCAGTGCGGGAATCGGCTTTGAAGTGTATCCAGACCCTGTCCAACTTGATAGGTGGGCCTACTTATGATTGTTTGAATATCGGCTCTTTGAAGGGCGGGAGAGTTGGAAGGAATTTCCAAAGAGACGGGAGCAGTGGGCTTTTCAGAGAGTTCGGATGTCAGTTTTTCACCAAGTTTAGCCCGTTTACTCGGGTCCTCAGTGACATGGCTTTTTCCCTTGTCATCACGGGATTTTCTCTTGTGGGAATCATCCTCTCTCTGGGAAGAATCATGTTGTTCGTCCCGTCTCTCGTAGAGTTCTTCATAAGCACGCTTTTCACGAGCCTTCCTCGCAGCTCTTTCTTCATCAGTTTCCCAGGAGGCGGGATGATACATCTTGGGGTCATAAGAGCCGCGCCTCCCATAACGCTGGAAATCATCGTAGTAGGAGCCACTTCGTCCCATTGGAGAATCTGAAAATAAAAAATAATATAAATTCAGAAATCTTCAAAGCAAGGAAGTTGAATGCATATAAGTGCCGAAAAGTCCTGAGTGTGTGTAACGTGCAAACTACGCGTGTCAAACTACGAACCACTCCTTGGTTGGGGGGTGATGGCAGATTTTACAGCAAGTGTTAATTCTTGGGCTGACGGAGTTTGTTGCAAGATGGATGTCGCTTCAACTGCTGGAGAAGTAACTTTAGCAGTGATAGGATCATCTTTAAAAAGCTCCTGTGAAGTAATCATCAGGTCGCTCAACCCCTCAAAAGTATCGTCACCGCTATGCCTGGCGGGACTTGTTCTCTCGGTTCCTTCATCACCAGATTTCCCGGATTGTTGGGGAGGTTCCTCTTCTTCGATGACCAGGGCAGTGCAAGTTTGCCAAATGGCCCCGCAACATCAATTGAAGTAGAACACTTTACCAATGAAGCCTCAACGGTATGTTCTTTCGGTGTAAGTTCTTCAACGAAAACTGGGGCATCTAATGTCTCTACTGGAGAATCAGGGACTTCATGAGGCTGAGTAGAACGGGAAGGGTGCAGAAGCCCGTATTGGTGAAGAAGTTCATCTTTCAGCAAAAACTTAATACTTCTTTCCTCAACCGGCACGGCACTTAATCTTTCAAAAGTCGTTTTGTGACTGGGATCTCTAGAGGGAGGAGGAAGCGCTGTAAAAGAACAGAATGAAATTAGCACTTAGCAACTCGGATCTCGAAAAACTCAGAAATGGAAAGAACGGGAATGAGAAATCTTACTTCCTACTCTCCAGATGGCGTAAAATCCTGGAGGGCGACGAACAAAGAAGAATTGATTTAAGAACCCGTGGGCGCTTTCCGGAAGATCGACAATCAATCTACGGTTTTTGGCGCTTCTCACGAGTGTGATCGAGGGATGATCTTTGTTCTTTGCGAATGTGCACAAGTAACAAATTCTTCAAAACTCGGAAGATGATCAAGTGTCCTCCTGAACAGCACACAAAGTCCCATTAGGATGGCGTGGCCATTGGGATGCAGTTGGAAAGGAGAGATAGTTAATCGGAGAAGGAGTCGTTGAAGAAAGTCATTGAAAGGAGGAATGGCACCGCATAGGCACATCTGACGGTTGACAGCGATAAAACCGAAAGGTGGCCTATCAACAGTATCGTTTGGCCCAGGAAGCAAAGCATCTGCTTCAGCAATATCAAATTGAATACGTAATTGGTTGAATGCCCGCTGACTCAGAGAAGTTGGAGTTCTTTCCGGAGGATTATCCAATGGATTGGCTATCGGGAAGACCCCTTCGGCTTGCTCTATTATCTCTTCTTGAGAAGACATTCTACACGAGGAACTGGATATTCAAATATGAAGGTGCACGTTTCCTAAATGTGTGAAGTGTTGTGCAAAACTAATAAAACGACAAGAAAATGTAACTAAAAAATAAACTAATATGCAATTGCCAATTTTAAAGTTTCAAGGCTTGTTGTTTTAAGTCCAAATACAGGTGCAGTGTTGATGCAAACAAGTCAGTTTTAATTGATTAATATGGCTTTGCTTTAATACTTCACTTGAATTTTTCGATTCATAGCATTTCATATAATTTCTTTAAGTTGATTATCTTTTATCGACTAATCTGTCATTCGATGTGGGCGATCAGTGGCAGCATATTCGTCCCATTTTTCTGCAAATGTTGTATTTAACAGGTTATTGGCATTAAAGTTAATGAGATTTGTAAATAAGTGCAACAAGTTCAGAAATGTTATCTCGGCAGTTCAAGTTGGGAATTCAATTCAGCAATGTCATGTTCATTCAAGTTGAAAGGAGTTCAAGGCAATGCAAAACAGGCTAAGTCCTAGGTCGCTCAAATTCATACGCGACCTACGACCTATACATGTGTGACCTACAACCTGTGCCGCAATAAGTTAAGTCATTAATCTCTTAGGTCGCTCGGCTTTAAAGTTTCATGGAAAAGGCAGCGCAAATTTGGCTAAGTCTTAGGTCGCTCGAGCACACACACGACTTAGAGCTTATGTCGCAGGAAGATAGGTCGCAAAGGGCGGTGTCATGAGCAGTTAGGTCGTGAAGGTTAGCTTAGGTCGCAGGAAGATAGGTCGCGAAAGGACGATCCACGAACAGTTAGGTCGTGAAGGTTTTTAGGTCGGTTAAAGTCACTAGGTCGTTTCTGAGACGACTCGGCAATATCAAACTCCTCCCATCAAAACTCTTATGACCTTCTCTCCACTCATCAACTGCCGCGTGTCCATCCCCTCCAATTCATCAGAAGCGTAACAATTCAACCTGGAACCCAATAACCCAATAACCTATCCTCCAAACTCACTGACCAGCTAATTCGAGGCACTACAATCCATCACCTCCTCCTCAAATCATCAAAGATCACCCAAAAAACAAATCGAGCCACCTCAATTCCATCAGAAGTCAATCGTGACATGGTTCGCGATGAAGCATAAAAATAATATGAAATTGGACCAGAGGTTAGAGACGGGAATCCAGAACTCGTGGTTTAATGATGATCGTAAGTTGAGCAGAGAACGGATTCACTTACGTAATGAAGTTGCAAGGATGATCGGTGATCGGCGAGTTCAGGTTGGAAGTTTCTTCAATGGCATTTCTAAAGGCTGAAGCAAGTAAGGAGGAAGAAACGACTTAGCGGGTTATATATATATATAAAAAGACGAACGGACACGCGAGTTAACTAATCTCTTAGGTCGCTTACGACCTAGCAAAGTTAAGTCGAAGCACACGACCTATGGCATAGGCGTATACTTCGAGGGGCAAATGTTAACTCCACTATTCCACGGCTCAACAACCTAAGGAAATGAACGACCTAAAGACCCCCAACGACCTAGCGACCTAAAGGTATCGCGACCTAGCGACCTAAAACTCTCAACGACCTAACGACCTAACCATCAACACAGGGCAACAGCATGTTACAACAAAGAGGCTTCGCGTCTTAACGGGCTAAAGGTACAAGAGATCTGCGACCTAATGACCTATGGACTAAAGCAACCTAGCGACCTAGTAGCTAAGCGACCTAGCGAGTTAGTAGCTAAGCGACCTAGCGAGTTAGTAGCTAGGCGACCTAGAGAGTTAGTAGCTAAGCGACCTAGCGAGTTATCAAAGAATCAAGCCGCTTGTTTAAAGGCCGCTCCCAACCTTAGGTCGCCAACCATCCTCTCCTAGGTTGCTCACGACCTAAACAATACCGAAGTAACTTCTTATGCCGCTTCCTCCTTTGGTCATTGATGACCTATGACTTGCCGGTTTATTCAACATGATCAGGTATGCTCTTGTTCAGCCTAAGACCGCGTCCACTAGGTCGCTCACGACCTACGACCTATCCAAGGTCGCTCACGACCTACAACCTAATTCAGAAAACTCTATATAAATACCCCACTTATTCCAACTGAAAGAGGATCTTTTGGCTCATTTCTGGAACGCCGATACTCTGTTGAATTCTCGACTCACTCGACACTTCAAACACGAAAGACATCTCAACGAACTTCAAGAGGAAATTTAACACAATCGACATGGATTCAAAGAATTCTTCTACATCGGAGTTCTAGCTATTTTTCCTATCAGTATTGTAATCGAAGATTGTTGTAAAGTTGTAATTGATTCAGCAATAAAGAAGATTAAAGTGGACGTAGGCTTAACTTGAAGCCGAACCACTATAAAACTATTGTCTTTTTACTGCTTTCTCTGCGAATTTTCTACTTACTTTTAATTCCCGTATAAACGGGTGGTGCTTTCACTTAATCTCTACTTACATCGGGGTGTTAGCATTCAATTTTAAGCGTTAACACCTGTAGCTCTAGTTTTTAAATTTTAACAATAAAATTTAAAAGCTAGTTAAATGAAAAGCAAAAATTTTAAAATGAGCTAAAACCTAAGTTTTAAAATCTGGAATTTTAGTTTGAATCTCAGTTTTTAAAATAAAATAAAGTTTTTAAATTTAAATTGTTTTAACTACTTTAAAATGGTTAAATAGTTGAATTTTAAAAATGAAGTTTTAAATGTAAGTAAAGTTGTAAAATATAAGTTTAATCTGGAATCAAAATTTAATATGTGTTTCAGTTTTGAAATAAATGGAAGTTTTTAAATATAAAATGATTTAAGCAATTTTGATTGTTAAAGCGTATTTTTTTTTGGCAAGGCCGACGGGGTTGAATGGACCCCGACCATTTTATTGCAGCACAAATAGATACAGAACACGTACAACAAAGAGCAAAGCTCAAGAAAACAAAGGGAGACATAGTGCCACAAGAACAACAGGAATATAAACTATTTTAAAATTGATTTGAAATTAAAATGAAATTGGGTTTTAAATTCTTTTAAACTTCTATAAGATAAATAATTCTTTAACTTGTGAAATAAGAGGGTTTTGAAATTGTTTTAAACTTTGTTAAAGTTAATTTGTTTTCATTTCAAATCTTAAAATTTAAAATGAAATTTAAAAGTAAAATATAAAAGTAAATTGTTTAAGTGACTTGTTAATGATAACTTGATTCGTTAATAAGAAAAATGTTTTTATCTTTAAAATAAATGAAGATTAATGATTTGTAATTATTAAGTTAATTAAAACGAATAATTTAATTAATTAATTAATTAATGATTTGGATTAATTAAATAAGTAATTAAAGGTTTAAATTAATTAATTAAGGTTTAAAGATTAATTGAGTAGGGAATAATTAATTTGATATTGATTAATGATTAAAGTTGATTGCATTGTGTGTGTGGCGGGAGGTCTTATGGTAGTTTCGTTTTCTAAAAAGCATTGTGAATTTATTTTTAAATTCTCTTATTGTTTGTTTTTAAAGATAAACTGTTTCATTACTCACACTAGTCCCACGACTGACTCGGAGTTTATTGTTCCTTTCCTAAACTCTGGGTGCCCATAATTTTCCACATGGGCAGTCTAGAGTTGGGTTTTTTAGATAGTCAAGTTAGTAGATTATTTAGAGTTAGTCCAGTCTTCGGACGAGACTTGCTTGTCTTGGTGATATGTGATGTTGGTTCGAGCTAGCTTTGGATTTGAGCACTAGATATGGGGATGCATTCCATTGAAGATATTGTTCCGCTGTTGGAGTTATCTATTCTTTTCCGCTGCTATTTCTTGTATCTCTGATAGTATTGATATCCATCGTATCATTCTGTTGTATCATATTATATCAAATATTGTATCTGTCATTGTATCAATGTTATATATATTGATATTCCTTTTCTTCTGCTATGTTGTACTTAATGGTGTTATAAGCTCTGGCGCACCACATTCGACGTTTGGATTTGCGGCATTTGAATATGAGTATCGTATTTAGTGTCGATTTTCGAAGGTCGAGTCAGGGCCGCTACATCTGGTATCAGAGCCAGGTTTTGATATATCTTGTGAAGATATTTTGAGATAAATAAATAATTTGGGAGATTATTTATTGTTTGATGGTTGTCTGTGAATGTTATTTGATATTTAAATAATCGACTATCAATATTGGCCAATGCGTCGATCGTTTCGAAGAGACCGGGATAGGGATTTAATTCCTGAAAACCACTTCGATCCGGTTTGTACGTCTTCGTGTGGAAAATAAGAGTTTGGATTCGAAGATAGAGCAGTGAAGTGCAATGGCTAATTGCTACTATTCCTAAGGTGATTCCAAATGGATGTAGTAGGAGTAGTGCCTTCGGTTTCGTTCGAACCTGGTGCGAACTTGTATGGATGAATGCTTTCAAAAACATCGTCAGGTGGACGGTGAGCATTCTAAGTGATATGTTCTAAAAGGTAACGCTTAGCCTCAAGCCTCATCAACCGGGAATGACTGAAAATCAGGGGTTATGCAGCAAGGCTAAGTGGGTAGCACCCATTAGGGTGAGGTCATCCCTGTCTAGATGTCCCTTTTTATTTTGGCTTAGTGGGCGGTTGCTGATTCCAACCACGGGGTGGTCTTACTCGAGATTACCCAGTAAGGGGTAGTCCCGGTCTTGTGTTGCAGGGGATTGGGAGTAATCCTCGGTACGGTGATCTAGGCCACGTACTGTGATAGGTGGTACCCCAGTGCCTAGTCATTAGCTGGAAATCCATTCTCCCTACGTGCCTTTTATGGTTTTATTTGTATTACCCACGATTGTGGCTAGTAGCTAGAATTTAATAAATGTAACAATTTCGGCTATTTGAATAAGTATTTGTAAATAGACCCTATTATAATATCAGAAGATTTTAATAAAAAGTCTTTTAGCTATCGTAAGGTAAAAACCCGACATGTTTATTTGTGGCATGGTCTTACGAGATGCTTTTGTTTTCAAAAAAATTTTTTGAAACTTCAATAATCAATTTGAGTGTGGTTTTCTCACGCTGGTTTTTCAAACTGACTCGGGTGTTATTTAACTATAATGCTCAGGTCAGACCGAGTATTATAGAGTACATATTTTGGATGGACTGCTATGGAGCTCTGGAGAAGAGCTAGATGGCGATACGTACTTCTGTATTTGTGATAAATATTCCACTGTGTATTCGGATTGTGAGGACAGGTTATGATTACTGTCCAGTTGTGTGTTATGTATACTCTGATGATGTAATGTATAAACAGATTTGTTTTTGTGTAAAGATAATTTATTACCTACGATGGTTAGATTCTAATGTTGTTGGTTGTTTTCTGTTCTTCTATCTCTTTCTTTCTTAACCCCAATGGTTCGTATTTCCATTCTCTTTGAGTTGATATATTGAAGAATAGTGTTGATTTAAGGGGTACGGGTTTGCGGGCTGTTATAGTGGTATCAGAGCTGTAGGTTAAGCGAGAACCTTGGCTCTTGTGGGGATTACTCATTTAATAGAGTCCGTAGTACTCTAGAATGAGTTTGATTGTATTAATAGACATGAGCGCATATTTGTTAGTGAATATAAAAGTTTTTTTATATTGTGTTGACTTATCGGTTGAGTGTTTATGGATTCTGGTCGATATATGGGACGCCATGTCATCAATAGGGGTTTCTAAACTCTTAAACCAGATAAACCGACACAGTACTGTTTTATGGTAAATCAAATAATTTTACCCAAATTATTTTTGTATATAAAGGAAATGATTTTTCGTAAATTATTATGGTTATATATGGTTGCTTGGTTTTTAGAAGATGATGATATTAAATTATTATCATTGTTAAGTGAAAATTGAATAAAGGATTAAAATTTAAACCAAAAGTTAAGGAATAAATTCATTAACAAAATGAAATTTATAAATGTGAATTGTAAATGTGATCTATAATTGAAGATGAAATAAAAAATTCCAGAGAAATATTTAGAAATAAATTGTGATGAAAGATCCAGAGTAATGTTTTGGATGGATTTCGAATTTGGAATTTTGGGAATTTTTTTTGAATTGGATTTGAACTCTGGAGGGTTTGGAATATTTGAAGGGATTTCAAAGTGATAAAAGCATTGAACCCTTTTCGGTCACTGGGAAATAATTCTGATGATGATCGCGACATAATCGGTGTTCATTTTCGAGTTACCAAGAGGGGGATTGCTACCTAGATGTTTTGGATTAATGTTTGTTTGCGAAATTGGGTTTGATTTTGAAAATGAAAAGGAATAGCTTGATTTAGATATATATATATATATATATATATATTTAAAATTGAGTTTTGAACATTTTAGTAATGGTTTAAACTCTGGAGTTGGTTTGAAATGTTTGGATGAAAACTCTAGAAATTTGTTAAAAATGATTATGGAATGCTAAATAAGTTTGGAAAGTTATAAAAAAATAGTTTTTTGAAATTTTGTTTAGAATAGAAAATTTAACTTGGAGAAGGGTTAATTTTTTTTTGAAAGTAAGTAAGAAAACGAAAATAAGTTAAAATGTAAGCCAATTAATTTATGTGAGTTAAAAGAAGTTAGCAAACAGAAGATAAATAAATTGGAGAACTTATAGAAACTTAAAATTTGAATTAATTAGAATGTAACTAAACCAAGTTAAATAAAAAGTGAATGTGAGGAAATAAATCTAAGTAGGCTAAATGAAATAAGTAAATGAAATAAAATTTATTAGTTAGAAATGAAATTTGAATATTTAATAATGTTTGAATTGAAATTGTGTAAAATGAATTGTAGAATTAGTTCAAATGGACTAGAAATAATTAATGTTTGGAAATAGAATTTATTGGTTGAAAATAAATTTATGAATGAACAAATGAATTTATAATTATAAGTAAATGAACTGAAATTGGATATTGGAAGGAGTAAGCCAAAATAAAATGTATTTGGTATTTTGGAAAGAGAAATAGAAACTCAACTTGGAATTGTAAGTGAATTAAACATGAACTAAAGTTGTTATGGAATTGGATTAAAATAAGAATGATTTGAGTTGCAAACCATTTAAATTGAATGAAGTTGTATACGAATTGGTTGTAAATAATTAAAATTAATGTCGGAACCCTATAAGTTGCTTATAAATATTGTTTAACCTGCATTGCTTATAGAAACTTTTATGTTTGCTAGTTAAATATGTTAGATGTTGTTAAATTATATGGTTTTGGCACTTACATGTTTAAATTAAGTAAGTACAGGTACCGGGAAGCCGTTTGGCTGGATTTTGGTCACGCAATTTGCTAAATAATAAGCCGCTTGCTTAAAAATACTAAATAGAGGTACGCCTACGCAATAAAAGTTAGGAAATATGAAATATTGTTTGTTTTTTTATTTTTCCAACCGGGTGGGTCGATGTATATATATTTATATCTCTTGTCAAATTGCAAAAAGCTCCTCCGTACAAAGGAGACTCGACCAAAAAATTTCGAAAATTTTCGGAGTTAGAAAAATTTTTGGGAAATATTTTGTTAGCGACAAAACGATTTTAAATTGGAAATTGAAATAAATTAGTGGATGAAACTAATTTAAAATAATGAAATGAATCAGTTATAAATGGAAGATAAAATTCAATATTCAAAGTTGAAGATAAATTGAATTCATATGGAAATGGGAGAACCAATTTGAATAGAAATAGATATAAACTAAAGTGGTGAAATGAAAATAAATATAAGAAGCGTATAAAATACTTATATTGAACTTCAGAAGAAATAGTAGAATTCTTAAGTAATATGGGTGTCGGGAAAATATATTGAATAAGCATTTGAGTGGAGATTTAATAAAAAAATGTGAAATGATAAGCGTTGATAAGTGAATAGAAATCAAAATGAATGTGAACAAAAGAGAATGGATATAAATACATAATATGTACGTATATTAGTTTATTCGCATAGCGATTTGATCCAGATTCGAGCACATAATTTCGTGATAGTTGTATCGATCCGAGTTAGGATTTTTCACTCGATTTTCGACGACGAACCCTAGATATGGATTTTTGATTGATTTTGGAAATTCTCTATCATAGTTATGACTATGCAAGGAGAAAGACGGTTTCTGATCAAGAAACCAGATCTGAGTCCGCACTAGGAAGCCGGGTGGACGATACTGTTTGATGTGAATTTTTGTTTGATGATAACAAACATACATATATCAATATGTGTTTGCAGATTGTACTATATACATATATACATAAATATTCATATTGAATAATAATACTATTGCACAGAAATTATATAATTAAATCAGTATACTATTGCACAGAATTTATATAATTCAATTAGTATTTTTATTCAATATAATATTTTACAAAGATTTCAGCTCTCTCTATATACATATACATGTTTATACATTTCATATTCATATTTTCTCTCACTACAACACACAACACTGTATAAAATCATAAATCTGCATCTATCTGCATTGTCCAGCTGCAGTTCTAGTCCTGTCTCCTGTGTACCTGTATAATTAGCAACTACAGTAGTAATCTGAAGATAAACAAAATTGAGTGTGCAAAAATATAAATTTGTTTTTATTAGTGCCTCAGTTATTTGGGTTGTGTGTCATCATTTACATTTGAATTCACCACACACAAAGTCGTGCACATAGATATATACACTTGTATTCCTATCAGGGACAGGTAAACATAAGTGGCTGCAATACACACGTGTACATTCATACACGTGTGCACTGCCTCGCCAACTCGTGTATGCAGCCAAGAAAAGTACCAGAGACTATAAGTAGAGCAAGTGCAATTCGAACTAACATGACAACAAACAAATGCAAGTGACTCAAGCAAAATGCACCAGAGAACTAATGACCAGAACACAAATGTCCAAACAACAACTCAACTGCATAGCTACTGCAACAGTGTCAAATATCATATATAGGACAGCAACAATCGAAAAATGCAGACCAACCGGAAATTCATATGCACAGTGCAAGACCATAAAGAAATGCCACCAAGATCATACGTGCAGTGAATCAAGTCGACCACGTAGCAATGATGGTAATGCAACACAGTGCGGACACCAATGATACAAGAGTGGTGAAGCTCAATGCAACATAGTGGCAAATGCATATATATATATATATATATATATATATATATATATATATATATATATCAAGTGAAGCATTTGTGTCAAAGGCATAGCAACTATAAGAACATGAAAGCATAAAAAAACATGTATGCAAAATGGTGAGCAACACAAGGGCAGTGGACAATACAAGGCAAACTGGCAACAACATAATACCGCAAACAATCAGAGAGTATGCAACATGTCCAGTTACAGCTACAGGTACAAGGCCAGAAACTACAATATCAAGTGCAAGTGCAAATGACCAGAGCTCAACATACATGAAGTAATGCAATGCCCAAAGACCAAGTCGAAGTCGAACTGTTCTTAACAGTTCTAAGCATCTGACAACAATATGATAATGCACACATGAAATGAATGCAACAACAAACTCAGTGAAGACCACAAGTAAATGAGACAGCAGTAATGCAGTCAACAACATGAAGTGGACAGAATCAATCCAGGCAGCAAGTACATCATGAAACCAAAGTAAGAATGCACCAGTGAAACCAATGCAAACTACAATGCAAATAGTGAATAACATGGCAATGTCGAATACTTGAGTCAATCAAGTGATACATGGAAGTGTTAATGACAGCAAACAACTCTGTGCACATGTGAAGCCAGAAGAACTACACAACTACAAGTACAGGGATGAATACAACATGATGAAGCAGTGCAAATGAGCAAGTGCAACAGAGAATAGCAACATGCAAATAAAATCAACATAATACACAGTGTAGTCGAAATCACATGGAAGTATGACATGAAGCATGTACATGTGAGAACAGTAAAAACAGTGATGGCCAAAGATAGTGCAGAGTCGTGGATTGAAATCAAGTATGTATAAAAATGGAAATTGCCGAAAATATCAAAGTCAAACAACGTGATTACCAAGCCAAAAATCAAGTGTGTATCTGCGTATCTTTGATAAAGTCAGAAATCAAAAGAGGAAAGGTTCTGCCGTATGTCTCAAGTAAAAATCGAACGCTACAAAATCAAGGCCGTGAGTATCAAGTCGAAAAAAATTCAGGAAAGATTTTTTTTGGAAAGTATCGAATTGATACGAGCAAATACAAGGGTCTCGAAATCCATATAAATACCAAACACCACCATCATCATCGACACAGATAAGCAAACCGAATTCAAGCAATCTATACAGATAACAAAAGGATAGAATCACATACCAGAGAGAATTCGAATAAAAGCATCTCAAAGAAACCAAGTCGTTTACATCAAAAACCCTAAGTTCACAGAGTGATCAAGAGAAGCAGCCGAGTGCAATTCAAAAGAGCCATCGATCGACAGAGCAAGGCGCAAGATCGAACGAAGAAACAAAGCCCTAATTTTCGCAAGGGAACAAAAGCCCCAAATCAACAGAGCCGATATTTTTTTCACGAGTCACAAAGAAGGATCCGGTTAAAGAAACAATAACGGGCCGGCCTTGTTTTATGAAAGAGGCTTTGTTAAAAGGGTTTTAGTTTATAGGGTTTTAATTTGTTTTTAAATTTGTTTTAAATTTAAATTCCTTTTTTAAGGTTGTCAAACCTTGGTAAATCACCACCTAGGTTGTAGGTAGTGTCAGATTGTCTAGTTAGAATTAGTTCAGTGAGCAGGGTGTGCGAGTTTGCAAAACTCTATAGGCGGTAGCAGGGTGTGCGAGTCTCTTAGAGTGTTTGTAAGCGGGAAACTGTTTAATTCTAATAGAAATCTGGGAATGCAGCAGTAGGCAGGGGTTGCCGAAGCTGGGTAAATTTTGTATGTGATTTACTTTTCAGCATATTTATTTCTGTAGTTTGTTTTTGTGTTTAAGTCGAGAAAATTTGCTATAACCCTATTCACCCCCCCTCTAGGGTTAATCTAGATCCTACAAGTGGTATCAGAGCAAGGTATTTTTAACTCTAGAGTCATGAATCCACCAAATAATGCTTTTTCTGAGGGGCAATCTATTGCTAGGCCACCCATGTTTAATGAGAATGATTATGCTTATTGGAAAGTTAGGATGAATATTTATCTTAGTTCTGTTGACTATGATGTTTGGGACATTATTGAAACAGGCTATAAATCTCCCACTATAACCGTTGGTGATACTGAGATTCCTAAACCTAAGGATAGGTGGGATGCTAACGATAAGAAATTAAAACTATAAATGCTAATGTTATCCCGCTTTTTGGCAAAGCCGCGATACCAAAAGAGCGATTGAAAAGGAAGGACCGTTCACCTCAGAGGTTGATCGTATTTTCTTTCGCCATGGATATCACTGAATTTTATCCGAGTCCAGAATGAGCTACAATTGATGGGACACTGCAAGAAAGGCCATAGGAGTCAGCATTTCAAATTTCAAGTCAATCCGAGTTCGTATGCTCAAGTTATGATCGGTTCAACTTGGAGGGAACACACTGGTTTCGAACCCACCATGATGGGTGTCTTCGAACCCATCATCATGCACCATTCGAAACCATCACTTCGAACCCATCAAGTTCGAAACCATCACCTTCGAAACCCTCGGGATGCCTCGACCTCGAACCCATCAGAGAGTAGCTGATTCGAATCCATACTTGGCTGCCTCATTTCGAAACCATCGGACATGCATGCTTCGAACCCATCCATAAGCTTCGTTCGAACCCATCCCTGAAGTTATGTTCGAACCCATCCATGATGCCACGTTCGAACCCATCCTGTGTTGCCTTATTCGAACCCACTGGGTCAACCAACGTGTCTTCCATCAGTTCGAAATCACCGAGATATACGGAGTCGAAGCGGTCAACACGGAGCGAAGTCCGGATCGATTCGAAACTTGCGCTCCACGTCACCACGAAGTCGCGTGC
Source organism: Allium cepa (assembly GCA_030765085.1). Lineage (NCBI taxonomy): Eukaryota > Viridiplantae > Streptophyta > Magnoliopsida > Asparagales > Amaryllidaceae > Allium > Allium cepa. The sequence goes on from CM060942.1 coordinate 457,793,510, forward strand.
CATGATGGATTCGAAACCATCGTTTCGAAACCATGGGTTCGAACCAAACAGCCGTGCCGTGAACCCTATTTCGAACCCATCATATCTCCCAATCTACTGATCCAAATGTCATGAAATTTTCACAGATGCTAGCATACATGTTGAAGAATGTCCTCGCCAAATTTCACCTCGATTGGATGAATTCTTGATCGGTTCGAATGGAGTTCGAACCGATGCCAAAGTGGGCCCAAACTTCCCGAGACCGTACGTGTGGGCCCCCTCACGTGCCAGAAGTGGTCTCCCGAGTTTTCAGCAAGATACCAGCAGCCTACGCCTATAAATAGAGCTCCATAGCCAACAGAAAGGGGTCCTTCGGGATTTTTTCACTCTCAAGCGCCCAGACTCTGTCAGATTGATATCTCCATCATAATTTCACTACTGATTTCGAATTTCCAGTTGTAACTTGCTGTTGATCGCTGTAACCACTTGTAAACATTGAAAGAGAATCAATAAAATATCAAAAAACTTCACAGTGGACGTAGGCAACACGCCGAACCACTATAAATCGCTTGTCTACGCATTTCTTTACTGTTGATTAGAGTTTTTGTTAGATAATATTCATATTCAGTTCATACTTTTGACTGTTATCTCTTCAACGACTCCCGAAGAGTGTTGTGACCAATTTTGGTGCAAACACTTTGGTGCTTTCACTGAGAAAACCCAGCTTTTCTCCTGCTCGTTGGATCTGTCATCGATACCGGATTGAACAAATCTAAGAGAGAGATCCAGATCTTTGAATTCAAATTCCTTCCATTCTATTCAGATTTGCAAAAGTCTAGGGAAAGGAATCTTACTGTTCATAATGGTGAGCACCAGAACCACTTCTAACCTTGGTAACCAGGAAGACCGGGATAGACCAGATCCCGAGCAGCTACCATCTACCCAGGACGTCGCCGGGCCCTCGGAGTCATCTGGACCGGTGACAAGGCAAGAGTTTCAAACGTTGCTCCAGGAGCTGACCCAGAGTCGGCAGCAGTTGACGGAACAACTACGCGCTAACGCTGAATTAACCCGCCAGCTACACAGTCATAAGCGTAGGCGGTCGAGGAGGGATTACGCATCCCAGTCCTCCACGGAGAGTTCGGCTTCCACTGATTATCATCGCAGACCTTCGCGACCCCGAATGGACGGGAATTATGCATAGGCTACTAGAGACATTCCGGCATTGACGGTTGGGCAAATACGAGTCGGCCCATCTGCTAGCTTCCACACAGGGCCTTCCTCCCGGGGAGGCGCTGCTCCTCAACACACTATCGACAACCGTCCTGCAACCATCGCTACGGAGCCAGGGGCGGACATCCATACTTTGTCAGATCAGAACCATCACCGACGACGGCAAACTCCTGAGCCGTATGTACCAGAGAATGTCGAACCAAGGAGGCGAGATCCGGACCGTCGACAGCATCCGGTCCAGTCCCGCATTGTGGAACCCGACCACACCTTGGTTCAACATGCCCAAAACGCAGCTGTAACAGATATTCCAGAAATGATCAGGCAGATGATCCATGAAAGTCAGGGGTTTACTAACGACGACTGGGGAATCTCCCGGAGTCACACCCCATTCACAGACGAGATTCTGTATGCCGAACCCCCTCGGCGATTTAGAATGCCCGCGTTACCGATGTACGAGAGGAACTCAGACCCCAATCAACACATATTGAAGTATGAATGGTCCATGAGCGCCGCTAGAGCAGACGATGCGGTCAAGTGTAGGAGTTTTCCTATCTCTTTGGGAGGTATTGCTACGATGTGGTTCACGCGATTGCCACCCCGTTCTATCTCTTCGTTCAATCAGTTGGCCATAAAATTCGTAGAACAGTTTCGCATGCATGTTGCAAGGCCTAAGGACGTCAACACTTTATCTAGCGTTACCCAAGCTCCAGGAGAGACTCTTAGACACTATTTGGAAAGATTCCATAAGGCTTGTGTGGAAATCACTAACCCCAATGATAACTCGATTCTGATGGCGTTGATGAAAGGGATTGACCCTGACTCGGATTTTGGAAATTGGTTAGCAGGAAAACCTCCTGCGTCGTTGGACCGCTTCTACTCCAAAGCCGCTCAGTTCTTGAGGCGCGAGGACGCGAAGCAGTCTAGGAAACAGGACGATGCAGGACCTAGTGGAGAGGGGATTCAAAGTAATGTGGCTGTTAAACAATCAGGAGAGAGTTCCGGGAAAGTGCAGCTAAATATCCAGAACAAGCAATCACAACCAAAGAATAATGGGAATCAGAACAGAAGGCGGGATCAGAACCGTGGGCCGAGGCGTAGGGCCCCTATGTTCGACAATTATACTCCGCTGAATACATCGCTGGAGAATGTGTATCTACAAACTTGCAACGCCATGCAATACAAGAAGCCTACTCCGAAGCCGTCGTCGGAGAGACAGATTCAAGCAGGCAAGTTTTGTAGATTTCATGACAGTTACGGCCACAACACCAACGAGTGCAGACACTTGCAGGATTTAATTGAGAAGTTGATCAGGGAAAGAAAATTGGATCAATTTGTACGGGCGCCGCAGTCTGGCGGTGCGGGTCCGTCGAACCAGAACAATCGGCAAAATCAGCCAAGGCAAGAAGAACTCGCCCGAACAGGCGGAAGGCTAGTGATAAACACCGTTAGTGGTGGTCCTCATCCGGCAGGTACGAGTTGGAAAGAGATGGAGTCATATGCTAGCTCGGTTAGGTATATGAATTTCGAATGTTGCAGTAGTTACGACGAAGGGGCTCCGGCAAAACAACAAAAGACGATGGCAGATGACATCGTGTTCCGGAACCGTGATGCAGACAAGGTCGAAGCCCCGACCATTGACCCACTTGTTATATCCGCCCAGGTTGGTCCTGCTTGGATGAAGAGGATACTGGTGGATAGTGGGAGTTCAGTCAATATTTTGTTCAAGAGAGCTTACAATCAGATGAAAATGGAAGCCAAAGATCTGAAGCCCTGTCAGTCCAGGATTCACGGCTTCGATGGAAGTGCTAATATACCCACAGGGGTTGTGGAGTTACCCGTGGAGTTGGGGATCGGTGAGTGCAGAAGAGTACGCATCGTGCAATTTGTTGTTTTGGACATACATTCACCGTACAACGCATTCCTGGGCCGACCAGCCCTTGCTGAATTTCGGGCAGCGATCGCCCCGTGGTGTTTGACTTTGAAATTTCCAACTGATTGTGGTATCGGTGTGATTCATGGAGATCAGGCTGCTGGAAGAGCCTGTTATGTTGCGGAGCTGCGAGAGGCGCAGCGAAGGGAGAAAGGTAAGGGCGCAGAGGAATCTCTTTGCGTCCGTTCTGCCGATGATTGACAATTGGTGCTCGGGCCTCGGCCCGGGCACCCCAACCAATTCCATAAAGACCTTGACCCAAGGGACGACGACAGCAATGAAAAATCTACAGAAAGTCAGGTTTCTCCGACTGAGCTAACTATCAATGTCCCGATCGAAGATGATGGCGATGATTCGAGAATGTTAAAAGTTGGGTCTCAATTGAGCCAGGGGACACAACAGGAATTGGTTGAATTCCTCTGGGCGAATCTTGATGTGTTCGCCTGGACGCATTCCGACATGTGTGGGATCTCGCCGGAGATCGCGAGCCACACTTTGAACATTGACCCGCGGTATATCCCTGTCAAACAGAAAAGGCATGGTATGGATCCAGAGAGATCTTCCGCCCTTAAGGAGGAGGTGGATAAGTTGAAAACGAACGGGTTCATTAGAGATAATTTGTACCCGGAGTGGGTGTCAAACCCGGTACTTGTCCGGAAACCAAATGGGAAATGGAGAACGTGTATCGATTATTCCGATTTGAACAAGGCCTGCCCGAAGGACAGTTTTCCACTTCCTCGAATCGATCAGCTTGTTGATTCAACCGCCGGACACGAATTGTTATCCTTTATGGACGCTTACTCGGGCTACAATCAAATACCCATGCATGTGCCCGACCAAGAACATACGAGCTTTGTGACTGATCTGGGACTATATTGCTACAAAGTCATGCCTTTTGGGTTAAAAAATACCGGCGCAACCTATCAACGTTTGGTTAACCGGATGTTTTCTGATCAGATTGGGAAGACCATGGAAGTTTACGTAGATGACATGTTAGTAAAGTCACGACATTCTGTTGATCATGTAAAGGACTTAGGATCAATGTTTGATATCCTCCGGAGATATGGGATGAAGCTCAATCCGCTGAAATGCCATTTTGGAGTTGCGTCCGGAAAATTCCTTGGGTTCATCGTCAACGCCCGAGGGATAGAGGCTAACCCCGAGAAGATTTGGGCCATCAGAAATCTTCAAACTCCAAGGACAATAAAGCAAGTTCAGAGCCTTAATGGGAAAGTCGCTGCATTGAGTAGGTTCATCTCGAAGTCAACTGACAAATGCATCCCCTTCTTCGATCTGATCCGAAAAGGGAAACGAAACTTCGAATGGACCGCAGAATGTGAAGGTGCGTTTCAGTCACTGGTTTAACATCTTTCTACACCGCCGATTCTTTCCAAGCCTATTGATCACGAGCAATTATATCTTTACTTGGCGGTATCTGAAAGCGCAATCAGTGCGGCATTAATCCGGGAGGAAGATCGAGTGCAAAAACCGGTATATTACGTGAGTAAGCGGTTGAACGGAGCCGAGAGGAACTATCCAAAGCTGGAAAAGTTGGCATATTGTCTAGTTGTTGCCTCGAGAAAGCTCCGTCCATATTTCCAGGCTCATCCTATCACCGTGTACACCGACCAGCCGTTACGACAGGTCCTCACGCGGCCTGAGACGTCTGGTAGGCTATTGAAATGGAATATTGAATTGAGCCAGTTTGACATTGCTTATACTCCAAGAAGGGCCATACATGGTCAAGTTCTGGCAGACTTTGTTGCTGAATTCACTATATCCGAGGAATTACCTGAGAGTAGCGAACCCCCTACACACATATGGAAGTTATATACTGACGGCGCCTCCAATGAATGGTGTTCGGGAGCAGGGGTAGTGCTTCAAACTCCTGAAGGCCGATCTATATGCTACGCCCTGAAGTTCGAGTTCCGTGCAACTAATAACGAGGCTGAATATGAAGCTTTACTCACTGGGTTGAAGTTGGCCCACGACCTGAGAATTGCCGCTGTGGAGGTGTATTGTGACTCCCAATTAATCGTATGCCAAGTCCGAGGTGAATATCAAGCTAAGGATCGGAGACTAGCGGCTTATTTATCTAAAGTCAGGGAAATTCTTGATCATTTCGATTACTATGCCATTTTCTATATTCCTCGGGAGCACAATCAGAAGGCCGATTCGTTGGCGAAGTTGGCAAGTACGGGCGAAGCCCAACAGTTGGGGCTTGTTCCCGTTGAAACCCTATCTTCCCCGAGCATCGATCAAAATGAGGTCAACCATGCATTCGAGGATACCACCGATAGGGAGTCGTGGATGACCCCCTATCGAGACTATATTGAACATGGGACGCTGCCTGAGTGCAGAAGTGAGAAGAGGCAGGTCCTTCGAAAGGCCTCACGGTTTATCATTCAAAATGGAGTTATGTACAGAAGGGGATACTCTGTCCCTCTACTCCGATGTATCGCGCACAACGAAATCAAACGAGTGTTACACGATGTCCACGAGGGAGAATGTGGCGATCACATTGGGGGGCAGACACTCGCCAAGAAGGTACTCCGATACGGATATTACTGGCCTACCGTTAATCGAGACGCATCAGAGTACGCCAAAAAATGCGACAAATGCCAGAAATATGCTCGGATTCCTAGAGCCCCACCAACCGAGATAACCCAAATGGTTAGCCCCTGGACATTCGCAGTATGGGGGATCGATATAATTGGAGCGTTGCCTCTAGCCAAAGGTGGCGCGAAATACGCCATCGTCGCGGTTGATTACTTCACTAAATGGGCCGAAGCTGAGCCTCTTGCAACGATCACAACGAAGAAAGTGATCAACTTTGTGGTGCGCAACATCATCTGCCGATTCGGTCTCCCTCATACTATCATCACAGATAATGGAGCTCAATTCGACAGTACCGAGTTCAAAAATTTCTGCCAACGATTTCGCATAAATAAGAAGTTTTCCGCAGTGGCACACCCTCAAGCAAACGGTCAGGTCGAAGCTGTTAATAAAGTTATAAAGTCTATACTGAAGAAACGACTGGAAAAGGCCGGAGGCAAGTGGGTCGACGAACTCCCTATGGCATTATGGGCCTATAGAACAACTCACAAAACTGCAACTAGTCACACTCCGTTTTCTCTGTCATATGGCTCAGAGGCCGTTATTCCAGTCGAATTGGAAGTGCGCTCTCATCGTGCGACGTATTATGATCCGAAGACCAATGCTATATTGCTCGCTCAATCTCTGGATTTACTGGATGAGAGGCGTGAAGAGGCGGATTTGAGGGCAGCCGCATATCGGAGTCGAGTCGCCCGGCTGTATAATGCTAAGGTCCGTCCGCGAACCTTCGAACTTGGCGACCTCGTACTCAAAAGGGTTTATCCGGTCCCTTCGCATATGAAGCCAAATTGGGAAGGGCCGTATGTTATCTCACAAAAGCTCGGAGATGGCACGTTCAAATTATCAACGGTTGACGGTTTTGTCTTGCCGAGAGCTTGGAATAGCGAAAGTCTTCGTCGCTACTACATATGAAAACTTTACTCATTTATTTTCTGTCAATTTATTTCTTTGCATTTTATTCTAGCATTTCGAGATTTAGATTTGTGATAAGGCAACTGACTTTGCCATATTTTCTCGTTTCAGCAATAAAATGCCGTCTCTTCAAGCAAAAGCTGTGATTTACTGAATATGACATACAACATCACAACGCACGGAGAGCTAAGTTCCATCGCGCGGTGGAATTTATTCAAATAGGGAGTGACTATGATAAGACTGGTCACTCGCTAAGTGAAACCCGAGCTCGGGGATAGAACAATACATTAACATTCACAAGGATTGATACACGACAATCCCTCCTCCAACTCCGAGTTCCCAGAGTGAGAATTGGAGTATAAACTTCAACTCTCGGTTCCCGGAGCGCGAACCGGAGTACAAATTCACTGCTCCCAAAGTGAGAGCCGACTCCAACTTCCCACAGCGTGAATTGGAGTATAAACATTCCATAATTCGTTCCCAGAGTGCGAACGGACTCCAACTTCCCACAGCGCGAATTGGAGTATAAACATTCCATAATTCGTTCCCGGAGCGCGAACGGACTCCAACTTCCCAGAGCGTGAATTGGAGTATAAACATTCCGTAATTCATTCCTAGAGTGCGAACGGACTCCAACTTCCCAGAGCGTGAATTGGAGTATAAACATCAAATCCATCGTTCCCGGAGTGCGAACAAATTCCTCAAAAGCTCAAATAAGTGTGACTGACCATCTATCGGCTAACTCCAACTTCCCAGAGTGTGAATCGGAGTATAAACATCTATTCCAGGTTCCCGGAGTGCGAACCAACCCATCAATGCGAACCGAAGCATCCATGCTAACTCCAGATTCCCAAAGCGTGAGTCAGAGTACAAACAACAATTCGAAGTTCCCGGAGTGCGAACCGAAGTATCAACATCAACCCCAAGTGCCCGAAGCGTGAAGTGGGGTATGAACATTAATTCCAGGTTCCCGGAGCGCGAACCATGTTACAAACAATCGATAGTTCTCCAAACTCCTGGAGTGCAAAGAAGATTATCGATCTCAAATTATCCTAAGTCCCTAGAATGCGGATGTGTACTTAAGATTTGCAACAAGTGCAATCGACTGCCAAAAATATAAGTGTTGTTCCCCAAGACTGGGGGGCACGAAAGCTAAGTGTCAATCACTCACCGAAGTGATACAACGTCCGAAGTTCAACTCATTCATCAATCGCAACTTGTGACCAAGATTCTCAGGCGTGGCAAATAAAACGAGTTCTACTTAAACGGTAAAAACACCACAAGAACTCCGGACCGAGAGCAAGACACTGCAAGTACTTAAGCACAAATAAAGCAAGATTTGAAACAAAGAAACTAAAGTTTATTTCAACTAACTAAAAATGAGGGCTTACATATGAAAAAGTTTTCCCAAAAACAATCCCTACTAGCAGGAGCCGAACCTGCATCTATACACGGCTTACTAATAAAAAACAAAAACAAGTACTTATCCACCAAAACATCTACTTGTAAAGCCGGTCTACTTCTTCTTCATTTTCGTCTTCCTTATTAGTGGTTCTTCATCAGAATCACTAGCGACCGAAATTCTTTTTGAGTGCCTCCTCTTCGGCGGTGACTCTTCGGCTGGGGGCATGATATCGATGTCCTCCTCAGAGCTCGAATCTACAGGGAGGCTTCCCGCCGGAGGAGTAGGGGGGACTGGATCTGTGACGGAAATTGAGATAGTGCCACCCGATGGTACTACCCTAGCAGGTGTTGAACTATGCGCCGTCGCGCTGCCACCAGCGCTACCACTGTGCCCCGCAGCTTCTATTTCAGCATTGATTTCAGCCAAAATTTCCTCTTCTCGAGTCGCTTGGGCTTGGTTGGGGGCATCCGCAGCTTGCATCGAAGAGCTTGAGGTCGGCGGGGGATCACTGACGATGATAAACGGTAAGTCCGTGGAGAAACCGCCCGGCTCACCGAGCAGCTCGCTCACCATCTGTTCCTCGAGAGATGAACCACTCCCCTGTGCCGCCTCGGTCGATATCGCAGCTACAGCAGTGGTCTCGGTGGCGATGGCCTTATCCTTTTGGCTTGATTCTTAAGCCATGACTGTCGGCGCAACCTCCGTCACTAGGCAAAAACAATAAGTTATTAGTAACTTCTTCAAAACAAACTCTTTATTTAGAAAACACTTGAGATAATTTTGAAATACCTTCCCCAGTTTGACTCGCAGACGGCTGAACGACCTCGGAAGCGTGCTCATGGATAGGAGATAAGTGCGGCTGCTCCGGGTCGTAAGCAGGAACAGGTGGCAAGCTGACCGCAGACACAGGCACTGACAAAGGCGATGTGGTGACTTCAGTGACATCCGCATGGTGCTCAACACCCGATCCCTCTCCAACTTCCAGGGAACGACCACCCACCATCTCCTTCTCATGAGCAATGATAGCATCGTGAAGGACCTTCTTTTCATCCTCAGTCAATAGCCGGTTCTCAAGCTCGAATCGGTCAACCGATATGCCCGTATGCGCTTCCTCCTCTTCCTCGACCAATCGTTCCCAAGCGCTGCGAAGGTGAACAGGATAATCTTGAAGCCAGGCTAAATTTCGGTGTTTTAACACGTTGGCGTTATAAGTTATAAGCAGATCTTCGATATCGGCCTCTAGCCTGGCCTCTGCTTGTTGAACTTTCTCCTCCACCTCTGACTCGACCGCTTGAACTTTCGCCACCGCAGCATCCCTTTCGGTGCGAAGAATCACAGCTTGTTCACACGCCTCTTGAGCTGCGCTATTCGCATCATCCCTTTCCTTGGCGATTTCGGCGAATTTTGACTTAAGCTCGTTCAACTCCTTCAGGGCTGCGTCCCTCTCTGCAGTAACCAATGTGTTTCGATGACCCATGTCCTCAACCGTGGCGTAGTGTTCGCGTTTCATCCTATCCATGATTGCCTGGGCTTCATCGGCTTTTTTAGTGGCCTCTATTTCAGATTTACGGGATGATTCAGCCTAAGTATTCAGCACTTGTATGATGCGATCTTTTTGTGCTAACTCGGCTTGCAATTTTTCAATGGTGGCCGCTCGTTCGAAGGCCAGCGCCGATGCTTTTTCAGCTGCCTTATACCACACCTTATACTGTGCGTAGAAGTCGTGCACATAATCAAGCGCCCACCGCTCGGCCTCCGGTGGGATTCTTTTCAAGTTCGGGGGAAAGACATAATTGTCGAAGCATATATTCGGGAACTCTCTCTTCAGCTGCGCAAGCCTAATCGCTCCTTCTCCCGTGATTTCAGTAGGAGGTTCCTCCGCAACTGTCGGCGCCGACGCCTCAGATCTAGAAGCTTGAGAAACCGACACATGTCGAGAAGAATCACGAGGGACGCGAACGGGAGGTTGTACGGGATCTCTGGAAGGAGGAGGGGTGCGCGATCGCGATCGACGCCTATGGCCCCTGTCCGAATCGTATCTCTCATGACTAGAATATCCGGAACGTCCCTGGTCATAATGCCCAGGGCGTCCCTGATCATAATCTCTATCCCCCTCTCGCCTGCGCGAATCATAATAAGAAGACTTGCGGGCATGTCGAAGACTCCCAAGCATTGAACCTCGTTTAGACATAGTATCTGCAAAGCAAAGTAAAATCGAATTAGTCACTCTTCGAATCAGGTAGTTTACAGTCAAAGGTTATGCAGTGTCGTGAAGTGTGTATGAATATGCATTCCCCCCGACCAACCAGAAATGTCGACCTCGCTAGTAATAAGAGGCTCGCTCAATTCTAGATTACGATGGAACTCCTCTAACCCGGCATCATGTTGAAAAGACACATCTTCCGGGATTGGAAGGTCGGCAAGCCCTTCGTAGAGACTTTCAGTATGCGGAGGAGACATCTCAGAAATTCTAACTCCGGAAGAGGGCCGGGCAGTGACAACCGATTTCCGTCTCCCCCGCTTAGTTGACTTAACCATGGCAGCCTTGCCTTTTCTCTGCTCCGCGACATCCGAAGCTACATCCGTAGGCTCGGTTAGCGGCTCATCATCAGTATGAGTTCTTTCAGAATCAGCCTCCTCGGCTATGGCAACTTCGGGCTTCTTGCGTTTGACTCGTTTCTTAGGAACGATCCTTAGTGCTACCTCAAATCTTATACTCTGCCTTCGTTCAATCAGCCCGTAAGTCCGGAGATTCCTATCGGTCAAAAGCAACTCGATGTCCCTATCTTCACTCAGGACTTCTCGAAGTACTCGCACCATCTCCTTAAACTCTTCACCTTCGGGTCGCGGGATCGTTGCTGTAAAAAGAAAAATTTAATATAAGTTCCACTTCGGCAGCAATTGTCGTAGTAACTATTTAAGAACTCGGTTATACTCACGTCTGAATAACCATCGTCGGGCAAATCCTGGAGGACATCTGACATAAAACCATTCTGTCCTATAATAACTCAACCTGGTCCAAGACCCGGTAACCACTTGGCAATTTCTCACCGCTTCCAGAAATGTGAAAGAAGGATAATCACCCCGAGTTTTGAAGTTGAACAAGTATCTGATTTCGATTGGGAGTGGCGGTCGATGGAGACATTCCATAAATGCAATGAACAAGCTATTGATCGACGCATATCCGTTCGGATGCAGCTGAGATGGGGCGATCCTCAAAAACGACAATACTTCTCTTATATACTCGTTGAACGGGGGAAGTGTCCCGGCCGCACACGCGTGGCGGTTAAACGCTGTATACCCTTCCGGCGGATTATGTGGTCTGTCGTTCGGCCCCCGGCAGTAACGCATCATCCAATGACAAGCCGTGCCTCAAACATATTCTCCCCAACATGTCTTCAGAGATATTCGATGGAACGGAATCCGATGGATTGGCAATGAACGATGCGTCAGGAAGTTCGTCCGGAGCCGGACCGATGATCTCAGGATCTATATCCGGAACTTCTAGCCTCGGAGAGGCTGCACCTTGAATCTCCTGCTGCTGTGAACTTGAAGGTTCCATAACTAGCTAACTCATGAGAAACCATCGTTAGACGACAAAGAACCCGTGTGTTCCCCAGTGTAAAGTGTATGCATGTGTGTGGTACCGTGCCATGCATTACTTGAACAAATGTTGCAGAGTTAAAGTGAACATTCAAACGACAAAGCTACGAAGTTCAGCTATAATGACCGTCATCGCTGACCGTCATCACTAAATCGCTTATATGATGGAAGTCGGTTCGAATAGAAGTTGTTAAAGTTCCATCGACGAGCTTCAAAAGGCAATCAAATATGCAGTTCAATATTCAAGTCCAAATATGCAGGAATGAAGCTCGTCGGAGTTATGCTTGAAAAATTTCAAATTTTGGAATCCATCATATAGGGTTCGAAACCATCACATAGGCTTCGTTCGAACCCAACCGAACACCTCTTTCTTCGAACCCATCCAAACTTCGTTCGAACCCATGCGTTCGAAACCATCATGACAGTGCTTCGAACCCATGCGTTCGAACCCATCCTGACATCGTTTCGAAACCATGCAGTCAGGCGCGCTTCGAAACGATGGCCAAATGACAAATTCGAACCGATACAGAAACCCTTAACTTGACATCGGTCGCGTTCGAAACGATCCACTTCGAATCGATGCGAGGTTGTGGACTTCGAAACGATAGCCTATGGGTTCGAATCCATCGATTCGAAAGGATCCCTCGAATCCCCCAATCGGTGCGAACTACGCATCCCAACAAGGACATTCCAAGGATCGATTCGAAATCCAATGGAAACACACCACCGTCATCGCTTCGAACTCGAGCCCACACATCGATTCGAATCCCTCCCAAACCAGATCTGGTTTTGCCAATCTCGAAGCTATGCAATCGATGAAGAGAAATGGGTTCGAAATAACTTCGTCGCTTGAATCCGAGGCTAATTACCTAGTTTAAGCAATGGATTCGAGAGATTTAAGTCTTAAATCTTGATGGATTCGAAAACGCGACGCAGTGTTTTCTCCTTAGAAGCTTCGAAGCGATGAAGAGTGCAGTGAAAAAGTAAAAAGTGAAAAAGTAGCAGGTCCACTGCTATTTATATGGAGGGTTGGTGATGACCGGGACGATTCGAGTTCCGGTGAAGTTGACCGATTGCAACAGGTCAGAATGCATAGTCGTTTCTAAACCAATCTTCGAACCCATACGCTTGAGGCTCCATCGTGTGAAGCACACGGACCACTGCCGTGAACAATAGTTTCGTACCCATCCAAATCATCGATTCGAAGATCATTTTCGAAACCACAGAAACGAACTACTAATTCGAAACCATCCTTTCACATCGGTTCGAATGACAATTTCGAACCCATCACCACACAAGTATACTCCATACTTTCAGACCGTTTCGAATGTCAATTTCGAATCCATCAATGCTCCAATGCATCGATTCGAAATCTCATATTCACACAACCCATCATTGCACGGGCATACCGCGTCCATACAAACATGAATTTCGAACCCATCAACGCTCAAGTGCATCGGTTCGAAACATTACACTTGCGCAATACAAATTCTATTTCTTCAACCTTCAATATCGGTTCAGGAGAGGATCGATACGGAGGAAATTTCCACAACAACCACCAAGCGTTGTCTCAATTCAAATTTCAAAATCGGTTCAGGAGAGAATCGATACGAAATTCTGCAGCAAACCAAACTGACAACGACTCGTGGGCGCACGACGTTAACAAGGTCCAAATTAACATATGTGCATACATGTCGGACTAACATTCGATTTTGAATATTCACAGGGATCAAACACTATTCCCGTTACAAATGCGACAGCCAACGGCTAAGCACTATTATACAGCAATTAATCATATCAACGCAAGGTTACGGCAATACAGCATACGAGTTTCAACAAAAAAGAGAGCAATGATTGTTCAGATAGAAATGGCAGCTATTCAAAGCATGTCATGTTCCCACAAGACGTACTTTGGGGGGCAAAATGTTATCCCACTTTTTGGCAAAGCCGCGATACCAAAAGAGCGATTGAAAAGGAAGGACCGTTCACCTCAGAGGTTGATCGTATTTTCTTTCGCCATGGATATCACTGAATTTTATCCGAGTCCAGAATGAGCTACAATTGATGGGACACTGCAAGAAAGGCCACAGGAGTCAGCATTTCAAATTTCAAGTCAATCCGAGTTCGTATGCTCAAGTTATGATCGGTTCAACTTGGAGGGAACACACTGGTTTCGAACCCACCATGATGGGTGTCTTCGAACCCATCATCATGCACCATTCGAAACCATCACTTCGAACCCATCAAGTTCGAAACCATCACCTTCGAAACACTCGGGATGCCTCGACCTCGAACCCATCAGAGAGTAGTTGATTCGAATCCATACTCGGCTGCCTCATTTCGAAACCATCGGACATGCATGCTTCGAACCCATCCATAAGCTTCGTTCGAACCCATCCCTGAAGTTATGTTCGAACCCATCCATGATGCCACGTTCGAACCCATCCTGTGTTGCCTTATTCGAACCCACTGGGTCAACCAACGTGTCTTCCATCAGTTCGAAATCACCGAAATATACGGAGTCGAAGCGGTCAACACGGAGCGAAGTCCGGATCGATTCGAAACTTGCGCTCCATGTCACCACGAAGTCGCGTGCCATGATGGATTCGAAACCATCGTTTCGAAACCATGGGTTCGAACCAAACAGCCGTGCCGTGAACCCTATTTCGAACCCATCATATCTCCCAATCTACTGATCCAAATGTCATGAAATTTTCACAGATGCTAGCATACATGTTGAAGAATGTCCTCGCCAAATTTCACCTCGATTGGATGAATTCTTGATCGGTTCGAATGGAGTTCGAACCGATGCCAAAGTGGGCCCAAACTTCCCGAGACCGTACGTGTGGGCCCCCTCACGTGCCAGAAGTGGTCTCCCGAGTTTTCAGCAAGATACCAGCAGCCTACGCCTATAAATAGAGCTCCATAGCCAACAGAAAGGGGACCTTCGGGATTTTTTCACTCTCAAGCGCCCAGACTCTGTCGGATTGATATCTCCATCATAATTTCACTACTGATTTCGAATTTCCAGTTGTATCTTGCTGTTGATCGCTGTAACCACTTGTAAACATTGAAAGAGAATCAATAAAATATCAAAAAACTTCACAGTGGACGTAGGCGACACGCCGAACCACTATAAATCGCTTGTCTACGCATTTTCTTTACTGTTGATTGGAGTTTTTGTTAGATAATATTCATATTCAGTTCATACTTTTGACTGTTATCTCTTCAACGACTCCCGAAGAGTGTTGTGACCAATTTTGGTGCAAACAGCTAAAGCCATGAATGCTTTGATCCGTGCTCTTGATAATAATGAATTTAATAGAATTTCTCATTGTCAAACTGCACAGGAAATTTGGCATACCTTGGAGGTGACACATGAAGGAACTTCTCAAGTCAAGGAGTTTCGTCTACCCCTATTCAGCAATGAATACGAGAACTTTGTGATGGACAAAGGCGAGAGCATAAAGGACATGTTTGGACGTCTTTCAACTTTGGTGTACAACGCTAGAGCACTTGGGAAGGTATTAACTAAGGTAGAGCTTGTGAGGAAGGTGCTATGAGTCTTACTAATGAACTTCGAGGCAAAAGTCACGGCAATACAAGAATCGAAAGATCTGAGTAAACTAAGCATGGAGGAGTTGATCGACAACTTGATGACATATGAGCTTGAGTTAAAAGCAAAGAAGGATCGCAACAACTCCGAATCAAAGAAGAAGACGATTGCCTTAAAGAGCAAAGAAGAGAGCGATGAAGAAGAAGAAGATCCAATTGAAGAGCTTGCAATGGCTGTCAATAAACTTCGAAAATGGTCAAGATTCAAGCCACGCAAGAAGAAAACAAATGGTAATAGGTTAAAAGATTCTGACAATTCCGATAATGAATCGACGTGCTTTAACTGCAACAAGCCTGGCCACTTCAAACAACAATGCCCACTTCTCAAAAACAACAAAGGAAAGAAAAAGAAGAAGAAGGCATTTGCAACGACTTGGGATGATGAAGAAGGAGAGGAAGTTTCGAATAATAGCTTAGAGGAGGCTAACTTGTGTCTTGTGGCAAAATCAGATTCAGAAGCAAACTCAGTGGAATCTAGTGAGGTAGGTGACTATTCTTATAAAGATCTTGTTTTTATGTGTCTTGATCTTACTAAAGTAGTTGATACTCTTGAATCTAAAATTGAAAAACTGAAATCTGATAGGAAAGAACTTGCTCGTGAAAATTTTAGGTTAGAAACTGAACTTGAAAACATTCAAAATCTAGACTGTGAAAATTATAAAATTTTAGATTTAGAATTATCAAGAATTAAGAATAGCTTTGAGAATCTTGAAAAAGAAAACTTGAGTCTTAAGGAAACCATTGACACTAGGAAAAAGGATTTTATAAATAGATGCACCTCACTTGTCACTGAAAACACAACACTAAAAAACAAAGTCCAAAATCTTGAGAAATCTCTGAATAACTTTTCAAGAGGAGAAAAATCATTCAACATGTTATTGGAAATCAAATTTTTGCTAACAACAGAAAAGGACTAGGTTTTGAAAAAACACAAGCTGATGATGATGCAATAGGTAAGAGCTCTGCTAGATGTGAAATAATTGGACATCATGTTGAAAATTGTAGTCATAGGAACAAGAACACAAAATTTATACAAGTTTGGGTTCCTAAGAATTCTACAAACAAATTTCACGTCTATTGGAACAAGAATAAAAGGACAAAACAAGTTTGGGTTCCAAAGGGACTGTTTATTCACAATGCTTCAGTCACTAATATCATTGGACCTAAGAGTTTCTCTAGGTCATTCTCCTCTCTCTCTATGTAGGTCTGTTGGCGGGCTAAGGAACAACAAGAATGGTTTCTAGATTCAGGTTGTTCTAGACATATGACAGGTGACAAATCGAAGTTCCTTAGCCTAGAGAATTTTAAAGGTGGAAATGTGATCGTGGGGGACAATAGCAAGTGTAAGATTATTGGTAAAGGTGAAGTAGGCAATGGTATTTTTTCCTTGACTAATGTTTTATACGTTGATAATTTGCCCCACAATCTCATTTCTATTAGCCAGCTATGAGACAAAGGTATGAATGTGGTTTTTGATAGTGATACTTGCAAAATCATTGATAAAATCTCTAATAACATTGGTTTTATCGGCAAAAGAAAAGGAAATGTTTACTCACTTTCGTTTGATAATCTAAATCTTTCTAGATGTTTGGTAGCCACTGACGAAGAGGCATTTCTATGGCATAGAAGACTTGGACATGCTAGCATGAGCCTCTTAGAAAAACTTGAAACGAAATAATTAGTCAGAGGGTTACCACATTAGAAATTTAAAAATAATAAAGTGTGTAAAGCATGTTCCTTGGGCAAGCTTAGTCGATCATCATTTCGCCCTAAAAACATTGTTAGCACATCAAGGGTCCTTGAATTAATTCACATGGACTTATTTGGACCAAATGAAATTGCAAGCTTGAATGGAACACGTTATTGTTATGTATTGGTTGATGATTATTCTAGATTTATATGGGTTTATTTCTTAGCCAAAAAGTTTGAATCTTTTGATTGTTTTTCAAAATTTGCAAAACTTGTTCAAAATAAAAAAGGAGTTTCTATTAAAATCTTAAGAAGTGATCATGGAGGCGAATTTGAAAACTTGGAATTTGAAAGCTTTTGTGAAGAAAATGGTTTAAAACATGAATTTTCTGCTCCACGAACACCTCAACAAAATGGGGGTGGTTGAAAGGAAAAATCGTACATTACAGGAGTTGGCTAGATCCATGTTGAGTGAGTATAAAATGCCGCTAACCTTTTGGGCAGAGGCAGTGAATACTTCGTGCTATGTAATAAATAGAGTAAAGATTAGGCCAATACTTGGCAAAACGTCTTATGAATTGTGGCATGAAAGGAAACCTAACATTTCTTATTTTCGTGTATTTGGATGTCCTTGTTTCATTCTTAACACAGGTGATCAACTTGGAAAATTTGAATCAAAATCCGATGAGGGAATTCTCATGGGCTATTCAACAAGGAGCAAGGCTTACAGGATATACAACAAACGAACAAAGACAATTGTTGAATCAATCAGTGTGAAATTCGATGAATCTGACCTGGAAAGGACGACTGAAAAGACGATTGATGATGGGGTAGATCATGAAGGCATTGAAGAAGGGACATCTAGTAAGAAAGCTGAAAATAGGGCTGTTGATGCTGATAGATTGAAGTTCAAATCCAATCACCCTCCTGAATTGGTTATAGGTGATCCTACGGAAGGTATACGCACTCGCTCTTCGTTTGATAAAAATTTGTGTGCATTTTGTTGTCACAGTGGTTTTATTTCTGAAATTGAACCTGATTCTGTTGAAGTGGCTCTTAATGATGAAAGTTGGATTTTAGCAATGCAGGATGAACTTAATCAATTTGAAAGAAATAAAGTTTGGAAATTAGTTCCTAGGCCTAATGACTATCCAATTGTTGGAACTAAATGGGTGTTCAAAAACAAACTTGATGAATTAGGAAATGTAATTAGAAACAAAGCTAGGTTGGTCGCTAAAGGATATAACCAAATAGAAGGCATAGATTTTGATGAAACATTTGCCCCAGTAGCTAGGTTAGAAGCCATTAGGATTTTGCTAAGTTTTGCATGTTATAAGGGTTTCAAACTTAAACAAATGGATGTAAAAAGTTCCTTTCTAAATGGTGATTTGAAAGAAGAAGTTTTGTTGAACAACCCTCCGGTTTTGAAAATCATGATTTTCCAAATCATGTGTATAAACTAGAAAAAGCATTATATGGTCTTAAGCAAGCTCCTAGAGCTTGGTATGACTGCCTTTGTACATATCTTTTGGAAAATGGTTTTAAAAAGGGGAGTGCTGACACAACACTGTTTCTATTACATAATGGAAGTGAATTTTTGATTGTTCAGATTCATGTGGATGATATTATTTATAGTGCTACTAATGAAGTCTTGTGCGAGAAATTTGAACAAGTCATGCAGGCTAAATTCGAGATGAGCTTGGTTGGAGAATTGAAATATTTTCTTGGATTCCAAATCAAGCAAAGCAGTGATGGTATTTTTATTTCACAATCCAAGTATGTATTGGAACTGTTGAAGAAATTTGGAGTTGAGAACTCCAAACCATTGAGAACTCCTATGAGCCCATCAACAAAGTCGGACAAAGACGAGAAAGGAATTGCTGTTGATCAGAAAAAATATCGAGGGATAATTGGTTCACTTCTTTATCTTATTGCTTCTAGACCTGATATTATGTTTTCTGTGTGTTTGTGTGCACATTTTCAATCTAATCCTAAAGAATCTCATTTGAAAGCCACTAAACGAATTTTGAGATATCTTTCACACACACACAAATTTGGATTATGGTACCCTTCTCGTGAAAATTTTGATTTAGTTGGTTATTCTGATGCTGATTATGCTGGTTCATTGGCTGACGGGAAAAGCACTAGTGGGACATGTTTCATGCTAGGACATTCATTAGTTTCATGGTCAAGTCGAAAACAGAGTTGTGTTGCATTATCCACCACTGAAGCAGAATATATTGCTTTAGGAAGTTGTTGTGCTCAAATTTTATGGATGATGCAAACTCTTTCTGATTTTGGCTTAGTTTATAAACAAGTTCCATTAAAATGTGATAGTAAAAGTGCAATAGACTTGTCAAATAATCCTGTTCATCATTCACGCACAAAACATATTGATGTGAGACACCACTTTCTTAGAGATCACATTGCTAAGGAAGACATTTGCATTGAATATATTTCAACTGAGGCTCAACTTGCTTATACTTTCAAAAAACCCCTCCCCGAAGACAGATTTTTCAGATTACGTTTGGATTTGGGGATTATAGAAATTGACTGATCATTTTCCATTTTTTAGTTGAAATATTCTTGGATATATACTTTCAACTTCAATTTCTAGGATTCAAACCAGTTTTGGATATTATCCAAAGATTGATTCGAATATGGTATTCAGTATTGGATATTATATAATATAATTAACTTGGTAACTTATTCCACGATCATTTCTATTACTACCATCTTTCTATCATTCAAAATGGTTTTGTAAAATGAGAAGAGTGGATTATTTTTGTTAATTTTTTTTAATGATAATAACTCTCATGCATCCATTCTCATTTAAAAGTCCTTATGGTTATGCATGGATGGAGTATGTGAGTGAATTATTTTTATCATTACTCCATTCTCATTTAAAAGTCCTTATGGTTATGCATGGATGGAGTATGGTAACTAAGTAGTCCGGATGCTTAGACTAATAAGTAACTGCTAATCCCATTTAAAAGTCCTTATGGTTATGCGTGGTAAGTAAATGCTTATTTTTGTGCTTAAATATCAAATTAATTTTAAAATATCTCTCTTCTTATTATACAAAAACCGAATCATCGATCCATTCTCTACAATGTGGAAATTGTTATCTTGTTTTGATATATTATGTTTTTTCCTTCTGTTCCATTGTTTTTTATCAGTCTTTTGATAATGACAAAAGGGCGAGAAGAACAAGATTTTGATAAGGAAGTAAATACTTTTTGGAATATTTCAAAAAAAAAATTGTTAAATGTTGTTAGTTAATTTTCTTTAGTTCTTTTATTCTTCTGTAATTTTTTAAATCTTCCAAATAGGGAGTGGTCTCAGTTGTAGGGGGAGAATTCATATAGGGGGAGCTAAATATTTCATGCTCAAACACATCTATTAGAATTTCAAAATCTTTAATATATATGTTTGTCATCAACAAAAGGGGGAGATTGTTTGATGTGAATTTTTGTTTGATGATAACAAACATACATATATCAATATGTGTTTGCAGATTGTACTATATACATATACACATAAATATTCATATTGAATAATAATACTATTGCACATAAATTATATACTTCAATCAGTATACTATTGCACAGAATTTATATAATTCAATCAGTATTTTTATTCAATATAATATTTTACAAAGATTTCAGCTCTCTCTATATACATATACATGTTTATACATTTCATATTCATATTTTCTCTCACTACAACACATAACACTGTACAAAATCATAAATCGACATCTATCTGCATTGTCCAGCTGCAGTTCTAGTCCTGTCTCCTGTGTACCTGTATAATTAGCAACTACAGCAGTAATCTGAAGATAAACAAAATTGAGTGTGCAAAAATATAAATTTGTTTTTATTGGTGCATCAGTTATTTGGTTGTGTGACATCATTTACATTTGAATTCACCACACACAAAGTCGTGCACATAGATATATACACTTGTATTCCTATCAGGGACAGGTAAACATAAGTGGCTGCAATACACACGTGTACATTCATACACGTGTGCACTGCCTCGCCAACTCGTGTACGCAGCCAACAAAAGTACCATAGACTACAAGTAGAGCAAGTGCAATTCGAACTAACATGACAGCAAACAAATGCAAGTGACTCGAGCAAAATGCACCAGAGCACTAATGACCAGAACACAAATGTCCAAACAACAACTCAACTGCATAGCGACTGCAACAGCGTCAAACATCATATATAGGACAGCAACAATCGAAAAATGCAGACCAACTAGAAATTCATATGCACAGTGCAAGAACAAAAAGAAATGCCACCAAGATCATATGTGCAGAGAATCAAGTCGACCAGGTAGCAATGATGGTAATGCAACACAGTGCAGACACCAATGATACAAGAGTGGTGAAGCTCAATGCAACATAGTGGCAAATGCATATATATATATATATATATATATATATATATATCAAGTGAATCATTTGTGTCAAAGGCATAGAAACTACACGAACATGAAAGCATAAAAAAACATGTATGCAAAATGGTGAGCAACACAAGGGCAGTGGATAGTACAAGGCAAACTGGCAATAACATAATACCGCAAACAATCAGAGAGTATGCAACATGTCCAGTTACAACTACAGGTACAAGGCCAGAAACTACAATATCAAGTGCAAGTGCAAATGACCAGAGCTCAACATACATGAAGTAATGCAATGCCCAAAGACCAAGTCGAAGTCGAACTGTTATTAACAGTTCTAAGTATCTGACAACAATATGACAATGCAAACATGAAATGAATGCAACAACAAACTCAGTGAAGACCACAAGTAAATGAGACAGCAGTAATGCAGTCAACAACATGAAGTGGACAGAATCAATCCAGGCAGCAAGTACATCATGAAACCAAAGTAAGAATGCACCAGTGAAACCAATGCAAACTACAATGCAAACAGTGAATAGTATGGCAATGTCGAATACTTGAGTCAATCAAGTGATACATGGAAGTGTTAATGACAGCAAACAACTCTGTGCACATGTGAAGCCAGAAGAACTACACAACTACAAGTACAGGGATGAATACAACATGATGAAGCAGTGCAAATGAGCAAGTGCAACATAGAATAGCAACATGCAAATAAAATCAACATAATACACAGTGTAGTCGAAATCACATGGAAGTATGACATGAAGCATGTACATGTGAGAACAGTAAAAACAGTGTTGGCCGAAGATAGTGCAGAGTCGTGGATTGAAATCAAGTATGTATAAAAATGGAAATTGCCGAACAAACAACGTGATTACCAAGCCAAAAATCAAGTATGTATCTGCGTATCTTTGATAAAGTTAAAAATCAAAAGAGGAAAGGTTCTGTCGTATGTCTCATGTAAAAATCGAACGCTACAAAATCAAGGCCGTGAGTATCAAGTCGAAAAAAATTCAGGAAAGATTATTTTTTTGGAAAGTATCGAATTGATACGAGCAAATACAAGTGTCTCGAAATCCATATAAATACCAAACACCACCATCATCATTGGCATAGATAAGCAAACCGAATTCAAGCAATCTATACAGATAACAAAAGGATAAAATCACATACCAGAGAGGATTCGAATAAAAGCATCTCAAAGAAACCAAGCCGTTTACATCAAAAACCCTAAGTTCACAGAGTGATCAAGAGAAGCAGCCGAGTGCAATTCAAAAGAGCCATCGATCGACAGAGCAAGGCGCAAGATCGAACGAAGAAACAAAGCCCTAATTTTCGCAAGGGAACAAAAGCCCCAAATCAACAGAGCCGACATTTTTTTCACGAGTCACAAAGAAGGATCGGGTTAAAGAAACAATAATGGGCCGACCTAATTTTATGAAAGAGGCTTTGTTAAAAGGGTTTTAGTTTATAGGGTTTTAATTTGTTTTTAAATTTGTTTTAAATTTAAATTCCTTTTTTAAGGTTGTCAAACCTTGGTAAATCACCACCTAGGTTGTAGGTAGTGTCAGATTGTCTAGTTAGAATTAGTTCAGTGAGCAGGGTGTGCGAGTTTGCAAAACTCTATAGGCGGTAGCAGGGTGTGCGAGTCTGTTAGAGTGTTTGTAAGCGGGAAACTGTTTAATTCTAATAGAAATCTGGGAATGCAGCAGTAGGCGGGGGTTGCCGAAGCTGGGTAAATTTTGTGTGTGATTTACTTTTCAGCATATTTATTTCTGCAGTTTGTTTCTGTGTTTAAGTCGAGAAAATTTGCTATAACCCTATTCACACCCCCCTAGGGTTAATCTAGATCCTACAGATACTTGTTCGGAAGTGAAATTGTATGTTCGAGCGAGTGATCGAATTTGATATTGCGTACGGATGATAAATATACATCGTACGGGCTTGAATGAATTGGTATTGAAATTTTTGTAAGGAAGTCAATAAAATGTTTTGAATGTTGTGATTGGATATTATTGCTATGTAGGATATATAGGTATTATAAAGGAAAAGGGAAAATTTGTTTTGATTTCAGAAGATGAATTTGAATTACTCGACAAAAAGGTATGTGTTTAAATTTCTGTATGAAATTTGATTAGATTTTTAGATCTAGCCACATGGACTTTTTTCCTTTTGGAATTTGGAAGCCCATAGAGGCATTTTGTAGTTGTACCGAGCTAGCCACGTAAAGGAGACACTGGTGAAATTTTTTGAAAATTTAGGGAGTTAGAAAATTTTGAGAAAATTTTGATAATTTGAATTTGGTTTTAAATTTAAATTTGAAATGATTGAGTAAGTAATATTGTTTAGAGGATTGGAGGAGTTTAGGAAATTAATAAGAGCGCAGTGTCTTTAATGACAAGGTTGTTTGGGTTAATGTTAAAACTGTTTGGTTTTGGAAAAATAGAAAACGGGTATTGGATCGTTCTTCTTAACTAGTAATTTCGAGGACGAAATTCTTTTAAGGGGGAGGAATGTGACAACCCGAAATTTTTGGATGTTTGAAAATTGGAATATTTAATTAATTTTAAATATTTAAAAGTTAATTTTTAACTTGAATTCAAATATCACTATTTATTTGATAATTAAATTATTGAATTAAATAATTTGAAGTTGGGTAAAATGTTGAATCTGGAGCTTTAAGCCTGTTAAAAATAATTTGAAGGCTTGTAAAATTTATGTTGATAGTGCTGAGGATAATAGAAGTTTTAAAATTGAATTTAACACTGATTTGTTCAGTTTTGAAATTTTATCGTTTAAATTGAATTTAAAAATAGCCTTCCGAGGCACAATCTCGGAAGTCGACGAAACAATGCCATTGGATCAGTAATATTGTATTATTATTGGATTTTAATTTTCATAGTGTTTGGAGTGATCGTTTGGCCATACGGTAGATAAACGCGCTGAAATTTTATCGAAATTTAATATAATAACTGGGTCCATAAAGCTATCTTCTCCATACGATCGAATTAGGACTCGAAACCTTTTCCAATGCATCCGGAATAGGCATATAACATTATAAATGCCTAGCAGCATGCCTCCTTTGGGGTTCAAAATTTCAAGATATGTATAACGAGACATTTTGGAAGTTTTATAATATAATAAAAATTGGAAGTCAACAAGTCAAATATATTTTTATAAATGGACACTCGTACTCAAGAAGCCATCCCTAATTTATATTACATCTTCGTCTCCCTCTGTAGTCTTCATACGGAAATCGAACACGAAAAAAAGGGGCTATCCACTTTAAAATCAAAATCAAATAAGACCACTTCATATTTTAGTTCGATTCAAAAGAAATCATCATGGCCGAAACCTAGTTAGATTTGAACTCGTTCGATTCAAATAGGAAGCATCGCGTTGCTGAAAACGAAGCAAGCTACTCGAGGGTTTGAGCCACGATCTGATGGTCAACTCGTGCGAGGGGGGAAGCTCGGCGTCAACAAGCATGAGTCAGGGCTCGTCTGCGATTTTCTGAGGGCCGGTAGGTGGTGACGCGCTCGCACGCGATTGGGCGATGGAGGAAGTGAGCGCGTGCGATGAGGAGAGGTAGCAGCACAGTGTGATGGCGATTTCGGCTGCGTTTGAGGTTCGAACTTGAGTTCGTGGCAGCGACGTGGAGACTCGCGATGGCCTGGGTCGCAAGCTTTTAGACGGTAAGGTTTAAATTGTATTTGTTAATTTTGATTTAATATATATATGCAGTTTTTAAATATTATAAATATATGCATGCAGAATTTTTTTTACGGTGATATTAACATAATAATAATAAAATGTAATGTATATATATACCTATCTTTATTTACTAGTTTGATTTTAAAATAGTAAAGATTAATTTGTTAATTAACTTGTTAAATTTATTTTAAAGAGTCTTTAAAAAAAATTATTTAAAACCAAACTATTAGTTTAAAATAAAGCATTGGTTAGTTAAAATTAATGGGGAATTTAATTATTTGACTTATTACGAATATTAATAAACCATATAAATTGTTTATTCAAGGTCAAAAAAGGGGGAACCAAGGCAATAATGAAGTGGATTGCAAATAAAAGCAAAGGCGAGTTAATCTCACTCTTCTGGATTGCTATTTAAATTTAAATGGTTAAATTTAAATAATCAGTTGAATGATTGAATTTATTTGATGTGGTATATTATATAGTAACACATGGTATATATTGGAGTGATTGGCTTCCCGCATTATATAGCGGATGAGACCCTATGCGCCGCATAATAGCGGATGATATTATATAAACCCGTATACTGCGATATTCCACCTCGAAGTGGGATTGGTGTTTTATTGTGCTAACATCTATGGATGCAACGAAACAGGTTGGAGGGATCCAACTGGATTCCTCAAAATATCTGGATTTGTTAAAATATTCTGTGATATAATATTTGCTATCCTGTGATGAATTATATTGATAATTGGAAATGTTGAATACTATGGTTGATTTAAAATATTTCGGTGAACTGAATTGTCAAAATCTATAGAAATGAGATTTATGAAAAGAAAATAAAAGAGTGAATTTTGAATAGAATAACCATAGAAATTTGAATAAATTAAAAATGAATTGGAAAAGAATAAAAAGAGATTTTTGAATTCTGATAAATAAAATTCCAAGTGCGGGAAAAGAGATTTTGGATAAATGGGAATAAGTAATTTTATTTAAAACTTAAGTATTATTATTCAAAGAAATGAAGGATTTATTTTAAAATTTCAAGGATTAAATTTATTTAAAAGGATAAAGAAGGAATTTAGAAAAGTATGAAAGTAATATTTCAGTTAAATAGGATTTTTAAATCATATTTGAGAAGTAAAAGTGAAGTTGATGGGTTTTGGAGTTAAATTGAGAAAGCAAAGGAATTTATTTCAATTTGGAATAAAATCTTAAATCGATTTGGAAATTGATTTAGAATTGAAATTATGTCTTTAAAGAAGACGAGACTTTGGAATTTATAAACTGGGTTTATAAAAGTGAAGTGACATATCAGTGGATATTGGGAAGAATAAATTCACGATGGGAGTTTATTAAAGGAATGGGAAAATTGGTTTAAAAATAAATAGTGATTTATTTTTAAAGGATGTGAAGGGAAGTATATTTCCCTGGATAGCCAAGTACGTTTTCAAGGTAAATTTTCAAATATAAGTTCAAGGCTTTAATGTTGTTTTAAAAAGCATGTTTTAGAAAATTTATCATTTCTAAAATATTTAAATTCTAAAGTAAGTATTTTCAAATCTATTATCGTAGTAATTATTTAAATATGACTTGGTATTATGTTTTAAAAAGATAAAAATTTAGTTTATATTTTATAAAGTAGCTTTATTTTAAATATTCCTAAAGTATATATTTTTAATAAAGTATGAAAGTAGTTTTTATAAATTTAAATGTTAAAGTATGTTTTATAATAAAGTGTTTTAAATTATTTTAAAATCTAAAGTGTTTGTACTTGGTGATTTCAGTAGGAATCGAAAATATTTAGGGAATTTATTCCATGAGAGAGAATGGTTTGAAACTGTTTTCAAAGGGAATTGAAAAGTGGAAATATATCTTGCGAAGATATTTTGAGATAAATAAATAATTTGGGAGATTATTTATTGTTTGATGGTTGTCTGTGAATGTTATTTGATAGTTAAATAACCGACTATCAATATTGGCCAATGCGCTGATCGTTTCGAACAGACCGGCATCGGGATTTAATTCCTGAAACCACTTCGATCCGGTTTGTAAGTTTTCGTATGGAAAACAAGAGTTTGGATTCGAAGATGGAGCAGTGAAGTGCAAGGGCTAATCGCTACTAATCCTGAGGTGATTCCAAATGGATGTAGTAGGAGTAGTGCCTTCGGTTCCGTTCGAACCTGGGACGTAGTTGTATGGATGAATGCTTTCAGAACTTCGTCAGGTGGACGGTGAGCATTCTAAATGATATCTTCTTAAAGGTAACGCTTAGCCTCAAGCTTCATCAACCGAGAATGACTGAAAATCAAGGGTTATGCAGCAAGGCTAAGTGGGTAGCACCCATTAGGGTGAGGTCATCCCTGTCTAGATGTCCCTTTTTATTTCGGCTTAGTGGGCGGTTGCTGATCCCAACCGTGGGGTGATCTTACTCGGGATTATCCAGTAAGGGGTAGTCCCGGTCTTGTGTTGCAGGGGATCGGGAGTAATCCTAGGTACGGTGATCAAGGCCACGTACCGTGACAGGTGGTACCCCAGTGTGTAGTCATTAGTTGGAAATCCATTCTCCCTACGTGCGTTTACGGTTTTGTTTGTATACCCACGATTGTGGCTAGTAGCTGGAATTTAATAAATGTAACAATTTCGGCTATTTGAATAAGTATTTGTAAATAGAGCTTATTAATATCAGAGGATTTTAATAAAAAGTGTTTTAGCTATCGCAAGGTAAAAACCCGACATGTTTATTTGTGGCATGGTCTTACGAGATGCTTTTGTTTTCAAAAGAATTTTTGAAACTTTAATAATCAATTTGAGTGTGGTTTTCTCACGCTGATTTTACAGACTGACTCAGGTGTTATTTAACTATAATGCTCGGGTCATACCGAGTATTATAGGGTACAGATTCTGTATGGACTGCTATAGAGCTTAGGAGACGAGCTGGATGGCGATACGTACTTCTGTATTTGTGATAAATATTCCACTGTGTATTCAGATTGTGAGTACAGGTTATGATTACTGTCCAGTTGTGTGTTATGTATACTCTAATGATGTAATGTATAAACAGATTCGTTTTTGTGTAAAGATCATTTACTATTATATTTTATTCCACTGCGATGGTTAGATTCTGATGTTGTTGGTTGTTTTCTCTTCTTCTATCTCTTTCTTTCTTAACCCCAATGGTTCATTTTTCCATTCTCTTTGAGTTGATATGTTGAAGAATAGTGTTGATTTAAGGGGTACGGGTTCACTGGCTGTTACAGCTATGAGCATTTTTCTCAAGTTCGCCACCTCTTAAATTTCCTCCAGTATCAATTTCATCGCCCAAACTATCTCCGACCATCGAGGATTGACGAAATCCTTTCCTCTGTTCTCTCAAGATACATCGACAATCTCACATTTAAAAATTATAAAATTGCTATCAAAATTCATCATTTTGTAATACGATATTATTTATATAACCCAATCATAATTGCCATATGATTGAATATTTGACATGTCTTTGATTTCTTATGTTATTTACTATTTTTGAAATAATTACTGAATTTAAAATCTTGATATCATTTTTAAAAATAATGTTGCCATGTTTCAAACAATTTTTCTTCATAAATCGTAGTTTAACATAGCTTAGATTGAGAGATATGAATTTTTGTTTGTTATTTTTGAACTGTAATTATAACAGGGACAAGATATATTTACATACAGATACCTAAATTCATATACCCAAAGCTATTCAATCATATTCCAAAAAACACTCAGACATATCACAATAACTTTATTTCAAGCATCATCAAAACATATTCAAGCTTTTAGTTTTAGAAGTTTTGCTCACCTTGAATTGAAGACAGAGAAGAACAGAGAAAGATTCTTAGGCCAAGAATTTGCATGCTTGATTTGTGTTAAAGCTTCCAGTTCGAAGTTTGCTGGATTGTATGTGGTTTCCATTTTGCTTTGATCTGGGATCTGTTTTCAAGATGATCTTAGCTTTATATCTTGTTTGATTGCTTTTGAACCACTTTGCATTGCTCTGGTTTGAGCTTTGAATTTAAAAACTGATCTTTACTTTGATTATTCAAAAACTGGAAATCGCTCAATCAGGTTTTGATCTTCTTTTAAAACTGAAAACTGCTTTGAATTGCTCTAAATCAGGTTGAAGCTTGATGATGTATTTGATTTTTGTTTTAGTTGCTTGATCCTCATTTCCAGGTTTTTGAAAAAAAACTGTTGATTTCTGGTATTTGTCTTTTGGGGTATTCTCAGGTTTTGGTTTTGCTTTTCTGGTTTGAATCATTTTCTTTATTACCAGATTTTTTTTTGAATATGGAAGATGAGAGAATATTCTAAACCTTGTTTCTTTTTTAAATATGCTTTCATATTATTCAAATAAAAAGGAAATCTCATTCTTTTGACACTTGTTAAATTAAACCATACACTTGTAATAGTCTTTTATCTTTATATTACACTTGTTAAATGTGATCATTTTTATGTCTAAACCCTTGCATTAAATTTAAAACTTTGTTTAAACCCTTAACTCATTATAAATTACTTAATTTACATACAAACTATGTTTTAGCCCTTGTTTACTTAAGTATTTATGTTTTATTTTTACTAACTATACTTAGTTCAAGTATAGAATTTAAAAAGAAAGAATATTGATCTCTTCTTACATCTATTTTTATGCTTTTTATAACTTTTTAAAGAAAATGAATTAAAACACAATTTATACATTTAATAAATAATCATACATATTATTTTTCAAAGTATAACTTTTAAACCCAATTCATTTTCAATACATTTTGAATTTCCAAATCAAAATTATATTTATAATCTAATTCTATTTAAAATATTTATTTTGAGTTTCCAAATTCTTATTTTAAAATAAATAAATATATATCTTATTAAATTTGAAAAATTAAAATAAATACACAATTTAATCCAAAAATTTATATAAATTATCAATTTAAATTTTGACTCAAAAATTGGGATCGTTGCATTCTTCCTCTCCAGGCTTAGTTGGTTTATGGGTAGTTGTAGTTAGGGGGAAATAGGTTCCCTAATAGCCTAGTGTAGGTGATGTTACTGGGCATTTGTTCCCACAGTAGCATTATATAGTGATGTTAGTGGAAACTTATTTCCACAGTAGCCTAGTGGCGGTATTTCCTTATTGGGTAGCTCTAGTTGCGGTGGTCGATCGTTAGATGTGAGGTTTGATCTATAGTTCGATTCTTATAGTAGCCTAACAAGTTGTATGTAGGTGTGTATTAGACTAGAACTCTTAGGTAGTGGATGTTAGAAATTCATGGATACTTGTAGTACACCCTATGCCATATAGAGTAGAATTAAAGTTAATTGCACATGATCATCATACATTAAATTATACTCATTCACCATACTTTTACCCGACTCGCTCTTTTCCTCCTTTTCCCCACTATAGGTGGATAGGGTAGTAAGTGACTGGCCCATTCTAGATACTTGGAGTGGTGAGATCATCTTTGGAGTTGCTACTTATCATATTTACTCTCCATGCATCTATCTATCTTTTTAGTAGACTTTATTTCCTATATCAGACTTAGAGTAATATTTCCACGTACTGATTTTCTAAGACCATGATTTGGATATTTTCTAAGATGGATATTATTCTATGTTATATATTTAGTTCCTTCCGCTATGAGTTTTTAAAATGTAGTACATCTTAGAATATATCCAACTATAATAGTCTCTGTAATGATATAAAAACTCTGATATGCCATATTTCTTGAAATGACGAGAGTCCAAAAGTCACACTAGGCTTTGGATCGGCATGTCTAGGGATGTTAGTTGTCACAAAAAGCAACCATAGAAAACATAACATCCATCAAGCAACCCTCACTATCACTCTATGCACTTTGGATACAAGACGGCTTGAATGGCATGCACATAAGCCAAAGACCAATAGAAAAGTCTCAGTTTCTCGGTACTTGTTTCTCACCCCTCTATACCATCAAGGAATAGATCATATGTATAAAGTCTAGGGTAATCCATTCATAAAGATTTTGAATCCTGCATAAATCCAGGTGGGTGTCCCTACATAATCTTGCTACATGAGTACCCCTTAAAACATTGAGTTTCAACAACCCCTTCGAACACATCACCGTTCTATCGTCTTCATTTGGACACAGTAGAACCTACTCTTTGTTCCACTCACGAGCCTCCTTATTTGAACTCATCCTTCTAGACCTTTATGACCCTCATCCATCGAGATATCCTTATCGGAACCTCCATAGACATCCTCCATAAGTCGTAGGGTCAACATATCAAAGTCCCAAAGTCATCTCACTGAAGCTCCTGAACACCACTTTATCCTTCAGTCATCATCCTTCATAGTGCCACTACGTGGAAATTAAACGCCAAATGAATGAATGAACGCCTTCAGCGCGACCTCTAGCATCACCTTGTAATCCCCAAAAGTTTGGCTATAAATGGACACATCAATTCAAGTTTGTACCAATCTGATCTGATCGATACCGATCTGAATTGCTTAGCAAAAAATTAGCTACGTTTTTCCCTCCCCAACCTCTTCCATTTTTGCTTTCTTTGAGCTCCTTTCCTTAGTGTCATACTCCCCAATTCTTCAGCACCTTCCCAAATCCTCAAAAAAAGGTCGGCACCAGCCTGATCAGGTCAATACCGATATTAGATCTTCCCTAAATTTGGGTTTAAGTCCCCACTTCCATTTCTTTTCCTTCCCCATAGTCTTTCCCGAAGTATAATAGCTTAAGTACCCAAACAACCCCATATACCGACCAAATTGCAAACTTTGCCACCTAAATTTGAGCAATATAATCACATCCAATCGAAGTGTGACCTAAAACGCAGACTCCTCAAACTCTCCTCAACAACATCTCAAAGTCTCGTTTGATGTTTAACTCGTTTAGCCTTGTTTTGCCTAAATTAACAACTTCATCCAAAGTACACTAAAAGGCACTAACAAACATATTAAAGCAATACATTCAAGAGCAAATATCAATCACTAACATCCATACAACATTTATAAATGTATGTTTAAGGTTAGATTAGGGGCTTAAAATGTTTTAGCATAGAAATCATTTTAAAAACACCATTTTAACTATATAAACAAGTATAAAATAATGAGAAATCATAAATCACTCACTTAATACCCAAATTACCGAATTTAATGCTTAGATCTGAAATGGACAGCAAGAAATCAACTTCCAAAGCATCCAAAATGATAGGTCTACAATCTTCTTTGCTGATTACCCTCTAATTGCGTTTTAGGCCTAGATTTCCATGAAAATGAGGAACTTTATGATGAAATCTAGGTCAATGGAGGTTAAGAACCATTTTTTGGGAAGTGGGACATGATTTGGATCCAACCCATCAGTTCTAGTTAGGCTCAAACCCTAAAATATGTTAGTAGTCTCGAGTATGGGCTTAACTAATTACATTAATCTTGCTAGTAGCAGTCTAAACTTAAAATGGTCATATATCCTAGATGAAAAGTCCATTTTTCTACTATGATCATTCTATGGAAAGAGAAACCATTACCCTGATCTAATAGAAGGGAGTTTAGACCCTAATTCAACCTTTAACAAAAGTTATAGGCCTTGTAAGAATTTCTGGGTCCAAACCGTCCGATAAAAGTTATAAAGATGGAAAATGTCCTTAGTAGCAATTTTCCAAAATTTTAGAGTGATACGACTTTATATGAATTGAAAAAGCATATTACACAGGCTGCTATACAACCAATAATATAGACTAACGTATCTTAGTATGCAAGATACTAAACTATCCTACATGAAATCAAAGTTTAAAGTAAATATGATAAATAGTAGGCATTACCGTGCAACGGGCTTCAGATATGCAGCCTTCAAACTTTTCTCCATGTCCCATGTGCAATCGCCTTCACTTTTGCTCCGTTGAACCTTAACTTACTCCATTATCTTCCTCCTAAGCTAATACGTATTACATCTAACAATACAGATTGGCTACAAATCTCAAAGCTTCTGGTTCAATCTCGATGTCATCAAGTTAATTTAGTACAATATTTACATCTAAGTCATGCACAAACTTCTGCAAGTGAAAGATACGGAATATGTTGTGCACGCCCGCCATCTTTTGAGGTAATTCGACCCTATGTTAGCTTTTCAATCCTCTTTACCATCGAAAAAGGACCTACAAATCTCATCACTAACTCCCTTTACCATAGAATCAAACTACATTTTTCAATGGAGAAATATTCACAAACATCATATCATGGTTAGAGAACTCCAAAGCTCTACATCTTCTATTAACATAGCTCTTCTGCCTGTCTTGAGCAGCCTTCATTCTATGTTGAATGGCTTCAATCTTCTTGGACGTCTCCTAAATCACATCTGGCCTGAGTATCAATTTTTCATCCGCTTCCTACCAATATAAAGAAGCATTACACGGTCAGACATACCATACTTCGAATGGTGCCATACCAATACGAGATTGACAATTATTGTTGTATATGAACTCCTTCAAATGCAAATGATTGTTAGCCTCCAAATTGAGTATGCAAGTCCATAAGAGATCCTCCAAATTCACCATCTCGGTCAACCACTACTGTTTATGGTTGATAATCTGTACTGAGATGCAGCTTGGTCCCAACGCCTCTTGTAAGATTTTCCAAAAACTACTTGTAAATAAAGGGTCTTGGTCACTCATAATGCTCTTCGTCATACCATGGAATCGCACTACCCATTTCACATACAACTCAGCCAATATGGATGTCATTCTACCAGATTTGATGGGTATGTGTTACTACCAATGTTAATGTTGAAGATATAAGGAATGGTGGCATTATCGTGACTCTGCATCTGCAAGTAGTGTTGAAAGAATGTGAGTAGTTGTTATCAACGCCAATGCCGAAAGCAAAACCACCACGTGTCAACAAAAATTTGATTGGCAACATCGCATATCATCAATAATGTAGGAAAATGGATCAAATTTGAAGACATACAATATTGCATCTCATCAATAATGAATCATATACAATGTTGCATGCCATTTATAAAATTGAATGATTAGTGATAGGACTCTTGTATCGCCAAATAATGCCAGGTGGAACTTATGCAATATACAGTCAATACCATAAGTCATCAGTGTTATGGCGGCTTAGTCTATGTCGCATCTCATTGATGCCGTATTTTATCAATGCTGCCATTCATCAATGAAGAAAGAATGAATATCATAATTTATCAATATCGCTCACCATCGTCTATCGACGTCACTCATCATGGATACCACCTATGGCTAATGCCATAGGGTTGAATAATGCCACAATTGAAGTAATTTCGACTGGGTTAATGTCGCAAATCATTGATGCCGACTACACCCTGATGTTGGAAATGTTTGATGTCATAAGCTAATAATGTCAAAAGGAGATTGAGGCCACAAATGAACAATGTCGCCAATATATGATGCTGCGGCTATCTGATGCCATAGTTTAATGATGGTGTAGGTTATTCAATGCCTCAAGTTTATTGCAAGTTTATCAATCCCATGAGTTATCAATACCCATAGAGGGTATCAAGGCCGATGACACTACTTCACGACAATGCCGCTCTATATTGATGTTGTTCCATGTCAATTCTGCTTCATACTAATGTCGCTTCAAATTGATGATCATCTTCATTATTGGGATGAGGCCGAAGCACTATTACGCACCTAAGAACGTTGAAGGTCATCATTAGTCAAGGCCCAGTGCAATGCGCCACTGACTTTGCTAACTGATCATGCATGCTGAAGTCAAGCTAATATGCCGCACTTCCACCCCTATAAATACATACCTAGGGGTATTGGAGAAGGGGCGAATCATTTTATCTCATTTCTTATATTTGAAACATTGCAACCCTAAATTGATTTGGAGATTTAAAGTGGATCGTAGCACTCGAATTTTTGCACTTAGGACCTTGTATATTCAACAATTGCATAGAATATGAATAAAAAAGACTTAAAGTATGGCTAGCTTACGAGTTCAAAATCATTTATGCTTACTTTGATGACTCTATTTGTGAACTATTAACTTTTATATGACATACGATATGACTTCAACCTTGATATTGAACATGCACAAGACTTTCATAGATTCGATAGAGAGTATAGTCCTTTCTAGTAGCTTAGGCTAGGATTGCCTTAGATCAACCAAATCCATCTTCTTTACACCTTTGGGGTTAACAAAGAAATTCGTTAGCATTTTTAGTGCTAAAAGGAGGGCCTGAACCTTCAACTCCATTAAAATACCTTGACTTGCATATGTGGGGGTTAGAGAACTTATCCCTACTAAGCATATCCCATTTCAAACTAACCTACCTTTGATCACATCAACAAAGCATTGCTTAGGCCAATAAAATTTGTTGGAATCTCCGAACAAGGATCTTCTAAGCCTTGAATGACTAGGCCAACCTACCAAATTACAACCGATCCTCAGATTCATAAGGAATAATTATTAAGACGTATGGCATTACAAGTAATGGAACATAAGAATAGATGGGTCGCTCCTTACAGTCCAGAAAATTGGAGCTTAAATCCATTTCATATACAGCCAACACCAACCCTTGCCCTAGAAAGCAGTATAAAGTGGATAGCATCTTCATAAGAATGAGAAAGGGAATTCAATTCAAAGCCAAGGGGGACCGTTTCGAGAAGGAAATAGAAATGGACTTCAAAAGGTTTACCCAAAAATGAAGTAGTTTGCTTGACCGATCTAAAAAAACAGACGAAGCATAAGGCTCCTTAAAAAGGAAATTAGTCATCAAAGATAAGGATCTGTCTCAAGCAATAAAAGAGTTAAATTACAACCAAGAGGATTGTCAAAGGACATGGATATCTAAGAATTACTCCCTTATTACTTCTTATGAGAACATTTACCTATTGACCAAAGATAAGCTTAACTATTAGCCTTTGAAAAAGAAATGACCAAAGAAAGAAAGAAATCTCGGAAGATTAAATTGTTACTATCATCATTCTAATAGGCATGATACGAATCAGTGTTGAAGCTTGGAAGGAATAATCAACTATTTCTTAAGGTAAGAAAAGATCAATGAATTTGTAAGAAGATGTTAAACAAGTCATCAATAAAAGAAGATTCTTTGTATCTACTGTATCAACCATTAAAAAGAGTATGACTCTCCTCAGATAATGGAGAAAGCCGTTGTCCTTGCTAAAATGGCCTGTCAAAGCACCTCCTAGAGGGAGGTCAGAGTAAGTCTTGGGTCCCATCTAAAAAGGCCTGAACAAAGCATCTACAAGCCTCCGACCCCTACCTATATGGCCTTCTCGAAGTACAAGCCCTTGTTCTTGCCATTCATGAAATTTTTAAGGTGCCTCCTAGAGGGAGGTTAGAGTAAGACTTTTGCCTGACCAAAGCACCGGACTAACCTTCAGTATCGTCACCAAGGCCTTACTGCAGTGCCTCCGAGGAATGTCAGATAAGTCTTTGGTTCTGCTTAAGATATCTACATAAAGAATTGGACAAGCCTTTAGTACCGTCTTCAAGGCCTTGCTAAAGCGCTCCTTAGAGGGAGGTTGGGTCAGTCTTTGGTTCTTCTTAAGAAAGCTAATCAAATGCACTGGAAAAAAGACCTAAATAATCAATTAAGATGGTAACAAAAAGCAATCAAGTCAATTGCATTCTATCCAAAAGAATGGATGAAAAACATATTTCTAGAGGAAGATCAATAAAATTCAAACCCAATTTGATCCGAAAGAAGGATTGGAATGTCTTCTGGAAGTAGATTTATCAAATATAAGCCATTTGCACTTTTAAAGAAAATCAATAAATTAACCTTCCAAAGTAAGGTCTGTCAAAATGAACCATTTGCGCTCCATAGCCAAGGAATTTTTTAAATATCTTATAATTTTTTGGTCTCCATTATGACTGCCAAGTGGATTTTATGGTCTTCTATTGTTATTGCCAGATGGATTTTTCAATTTCTATTATGATTGTCAGATGGATTTTCTAGTCTTCTATTACTGCCAGATGGATTTTTTGGTCTTCTATTCTAATTGCCAAATGGATTTTCTGGTCTTTTATTATTACTACAAGATGGATTTTCTACTGTTCTATTATTATTATTAGATGGATTTTTTGGACTTCCTTTTTAATTACCAAATGGCTTTTCTGGCCTTCCTTTATTATTTCCAGATAGGGTTTTCTGGTCTTCTATCGCCAGATGTTTTTCGATCCTCTATTCATGCAATATTCAAAATGGTTCTCTGGATTTCTATTTAAATTATTATCAAAAGGATTTTCTGATGGTGGAGCTTTATTAATTTAGCTCTTGATCTTTTAAATTCACGTTAAATCCAACTTTCTTATCAAACGAGAATATCCGTTACTGAACAAGCTATCAGAATCTATGAAGAGGCAAATTCTTACAGCAAGGTCAAAACTAATTGTCTTTATACTAACTGAAATGCTGAATGCTCAAGGCTTAAATTAAAAAAAAAGCAAGATATCAGTCATCAAGCAATTTCAAATAAGAACTAGTATACGATCAATGCTAGATACCATTTTGAGGCACTAGAAAGAAAATATAAAAGCTCAAAAGGAAAAGGTACATACCGTGCATTTAAAGTAACATTCATTTAAATACAACTTATTTACAATTTAACGTATCATACGCAAAGTTACAAGTACATGACAATCTATTTAAAGCAATTCTTCATTAAGGAACAAGGCTATGTGCCATTTTATCCAAATCTTCAACAAATGACGAAGAGTCGGTAATGTGATAAATAACCACATCCAAAAGCTCTTTAAGTTTCCTCTATTTTTTCCAAATAGCATCCCCATCGTCAACTAAATTGATTTGATTATTTAGTGCACACTGTGGAGTCTTATTAGCTTCTTTTAAGATTTGAATTGTACCCTTTGATTCTTTTATCTCATGCTCGAGAGTTTGTTTCTCGCGCTCAAGCATTAATTTGACCTTTATAATCATCAAGACGTTAAGAGACCTTTTCATCCCATTTCTTATTGAAAAACTACAAGCATTCAAACTTGACTCGTCTGCTCCATTTGGAAATTTCTTCATTGCTTAAACTAGAAGTGGGTTTAACAGAGTTGGGAATTCCTTTCTGGCTAAGGATTGAAATCTTTTCATCCTCCCAAGAGTAGGAGTAGGAAGGCTAGAATCGGCTCCGCTTGTAATAAGTTCCAAAGATTGGCATGATACTTGACTCTTCATTAAGTCCACTTCAAAGTCATTTATCCGTTGATGTAATCTGGCCATTTCTGCATTAACATTCATTGAAGGCCTAGATCCTAAGGTTGAATCTATCTTTTCTTTCAATCTCTAAAACTCCTTGTTCTTTTCGTTAATTTGATTCTCCCAACTAGAGGTTATTTCTTTATAATTACTAAATGTTGATTTTAATTTATAATATTTCCTAGCCACTCCTATGCATCTGGATTATTTGGAAATCATAATGCTGAAGCGTCTTAGGAAGACCGCCTCTTTTCAATATCAGCCATCAATTATCTTTAATATCATGCAACCAAGAAAGAATATTTATTGGACTGGATGCAAGGTTTAACTAAACTTTCTATTTAAAATAAATAAAGTGGAAATTAGTAGACGAAAAGCAATCTCTTTTATTCATAACAGTAAAAGATCTACAGCGATAAGGAGATTCAAATTATATTACAGTTACATTTTTGAATATTCAACTAAATCCTAAAGTTATGAAACAATAGTTTAGTCTTTTCAAATAACCTAGCAAATAGGGTAAGAGTATAATCAAAATAAATTTTGTTCCCTTTGGGATATTAACCAGAGGGAATTGATGATAGTCCCATCCCCGACTGGAGAGCTAACAAGATCACATATCAATTTGGCATGATAAGTTCAAATTTCAGTAAGTAGTTTATTCTTCTCATCACCCATGAAATTAAAGCAAAAATGTAACGTCCTAGAAATTTATTGCTTTAATTTGTGAATATTTAATTTATTTCAAATATATAACTAATTGTTTTAATAATTAAATAACCCACTTTTAAATTTATAACTAATATTTGAAATTTCATTTTTGGACTTTATTTAGGTAAATAGGTTGTTCGACGGAAAACTAAAAATGTGACCGAAACCCGCTTTTCGGATTTTTTATCGAACAAGTTGTAGAAAGTCATAAATGCCCTCATACATGTTTTGAAAATAATATTTACATATTTAAAAGAGGAACTTTACATTTTGGAACATAAAAAGAAATGGATAAATATTGATGGTAAAAAGTAAGTACATTTGAATTTTGAATATGAAAAGACTTAAGATTCCTTAAGTAACCAAGCAAACAAAAGGACTTGAGACATTCTATTATCCAACATGCTTTTATATGCAATGGTACTTGGGTGACTTTGAATTGATGTTGGAGTTGAAATGGCTATTTATGAGTATTTTCATTTTATTTTCTAATTTTTTATTTCTTTATGTAACCTCCTTATATATATATTCATACACATACACATAGACACACATACACACTATTCCATCTTACACTTCATAGCCCATCTACTTATTTTTAAGTTTATTTTTTATTACTCAAGATTATTAATGGGAGAAATCACATTTTTGTTTAAAAACAAGTTAGCTTGGATTTTGCAATTATTTTGCAAGGTGAGATTCTCCATTTCTTAGTTTATTTGATTTTAGTTTATATATGATAAATATTGTGAAATTATATTTATAGTTTGGATGATATTTAAAATAAACTTCATGTTTAAACATCGCATTTTTGTTTGAAATAGGAAACATACTTACCGGAAGTATAAAGGGAAATAATTTATCATGTTATTACTAAATGTTCTTCAAAAATATATAAGCAACCATTTCCATTCTGGATTTCAAAATTTCATATCTCATAATCCATTTAGATTTAGCTAAATGATCAACTTTAGAGTTGTTTGTTTTAGTCTCAATTAATTTTTTAAATGATTGCTCGACGTTTCGTCGACTACGGTGGTTGAATTTGTCCGATTTCAGTAAGTGTCGGAAAATGGTGATTGCGAAACGATGAATGGAGGGTACAATTGGGTCTGTATCTACAAATTGAGACTTTTAAGCCAAATGTGATTTGCAAAGGTGTGATGATGTCGTAGGGGATAGATGATTAGATTTTGATCAAAAATTTATTTTCAACAATCATGGTGGTTTAGGTCAGAGCGATTGGAGATGGAGTGGCCTTGGGTAGTGATGGAGTATAGTAGTGGATGCATGGCTTACTGTGGCTGATGGAACGCCACCAAGATCAAGTTAGGGTTTAAATCGCTGAGTTTTGGGTGTTCTAAATTTTGGGTCATGGTGATACAGTGGACCACCGATTAGGATTATTCCTCGAGGCGTGTGGTTAGTCGATAGTCCTACAAAAGAGGGTGGCGAGTCGTGGCATGGGCTAAGGAGGTGGGGCGAGCTCTGTTTTTGAGTGTGAATTGGTGTAACCCGCATTCTAGTTTTTGAACTTGGGTAAGACAGGTCGAATGGAAATTGTGGCCACCAAATATGTCAGTGAGGGGGCAGAGTGTTGTGCGGGGTCGATGTAGTTTGCAGGTGGGGTCACGGTTGCAGCCAGAGGATGGTGGTGGCATGTAGGGTGCACGAATGCACGTGCATGGACATAAGTATTTAGCTTCAATTTGTTTTTTACAGGAGGGGATGATTTTAGGTATAATGATTTAGGTTGCATTGTGATTTGGGAAGAAATCTTAGTTCTTTCGTTTTGGTTTGGTTGTGGGTTTAGGCCAAGTTTGTTTAAGTAATTTAGTTATTTTTTAATTTATATGTTTTAAACATCAACAAATTTTTATGCATCCACTCATAGCCCGTCTAAACCACGGCCGCGTAGTCCCTCGCTCACAGAAGCTTAGCACAGAATCATATAAACCAATTGCTTTCACAATTAGCGACCATATTGACCTAACCAACCTTGTAAATATCATCATTGCTCCGGGCAAATCAAAGGAGCAACCATCTTTTAAGGCAAAAGTAATAAAAGGGGCTTAGTTCACCCAAAAGAAAAGGGGATAGCCGCCTGTCGTACTCATTCCCACAAAAGGAAGTAATACCTGAGTTATCCACCTTTCAAAGAGGGGGGAACTTAGAGCTCATTCAACTTTTGAACCTCCCACCTCAAATTTAAACATTCCTACTTTAATTTCAGATCTCTCACCAAAACTCGAAATTCAACAGCTTAGAGTCTCCCACCGAAGATATCGCAATAATGCAAGTGCATCAAATTGACAATGCGGATGGATAACACATGACATGTTCTTTAGGCAGAAACAAAATGATGGAAGAAAGATGGTGGTGATCCACGAGAATCTCTAAACTATAAATAGAAAAGGCACTATAGCAAGAAAGAGAACTATTTCTCGATTTTTATGTCTTTTAAGGTGGAATGAGAAAAAGCATTGAACTCTCTGCCATTAAAATCCGTACCAAAAAATATATAGAAAAAGGGACATTTTAAAGTGGATGCACGGTTCCTTAATATCTGAACCATGTAAAATTTTGTTTATTGTTTATTTTTTTGCATTTTACTTTAATTTCACTAGATTTCAATGTTAGATTTTGTTCAGTCTTTACCTAAATTAAAGTACTAGTTCAAATTGAAATTTTCACAAACAGCTAAAATGCAACTACTTAATTGTGTAAGTTTCCAGCGGCATAATTGCTACCTAAAGGCAAACTTAGTATTCCCTTAAATTATTGATTCTTAACCAACGAAGTAACTAGTACTAAACACTTCATGTTCATTTCGAGTGTTGTGAGATGAAAATTCTCATTAACATTTTGGCACTAAAAAGATGGCCAAAACCTTCATTCATTTCTCGCATCTAATAAGATTTTACCCATATTTATTGCATGTACATGAATCCTACCGATTCACCTATCCCTCGTGTTCAAGAACAGTTACACTTGTCTTCGAAGACTGCCAACATGTCACTCGTAACTTCAAAAGCCCAAAGTGAAGTGGGTGATTCGATGAAGTCCTCGTAGACCCCCTCCTGACCCCACTCCAATCCTTCATAAACCAAATGAACCAATGTATGGAGGGATTGAAGAAAACAGTAGCCCAACATGTTACTTACGGACCATCCTCACCACCACACTCCACAGCTCACCTCCATCGTTGTCATCGTTCACCAACTACACTAGCCTAGCGAGGGGACGAAATGACACTCCTAGAGATGGGAATGATGACATTGGCCCAAAATCTGATACCAAGATCAAAAACAAGACCCATGCCAATCCTTAGATCAAAGCAAGCTGGTCAATATTAACCCTCTACCGATGGAAAAACAAATCCAATCGGCCTTTTCATGACGAAGATGCTACTTCTAAGGGTAATTCATCCTAGATTGACATGAGAGAGCGAAATCCATCAATTAAAGTCACGGTAGAGCATATAGCAAGAATATGCCAACAAAGCACGAGAGAAAAAATCGAGGAAGGGATTTTTTCCCAGTTCAGTGAGATCGTCATTGAAGCGGATTTCCCTAATAACTCCAAATCCCCTTCAATTAATAAGTTCGATAAAACTACCAACCTCGACGACTACCTCTGTACTTTTAAGTATTTCGTAGACATCCTGAAGGTTGGAAGGTTGGGCCGATGGAAGTTGTTCCCCATGTACTTAACCAGTGCCGCTTCACAATGGCTCAGGAGGTACGGAACAGGGAAGGTTCGATCTTGGGGACAACAATCTACTGATTTTCTAAGGCAATTCAATTCGAGGAGAGAGGCTTCACCGAATGTTAATAGTATATCATGTGTAAAGCAGGGTAAAAATGAAAAAATATGCAGTTTCATTAAACAATTCAAAGCCAAGGCACTTCAAATCGGAGTGACAAGTGAAGAGGCATTACTAATGGTGGTGCATGGCGTGATTAGAAGAGGAATTGCTATGCATGATAAAAACCGCAAAAAGTCAAGACAAAGCATGAACGCTCTTTATAAAAGAGCAGCAGGCTACATCAGAATGGAAAAAGATGGATTTATGGTGCAACCTCAATGAACTTCCACCCCCACCTATGAAAAGAAAAGGGGGTAGATGGATATCACCCACATGTGAAGCAAAAAAAGAAATTAAACCTCACTATAAAAAATCCCCTCATTCACACTCTTGGTCAGATATATGAGATGACTAGGGCTGAGCTTGTGTACAACATACCAAAAAAGGGAAGAAACTAGAAGAAAACTAAGGTAGGGCATATTGCTGCTTTCACCAAGCTAATTGTCATCATACCTACAACTGCTGACATATGAAGAATGAAATAGAAAGGCTTATCAAGCAAGGTTACCTAGGCAGCTTCTCAAAGGCAAACGATGATGGCAGGACAAGAAACCTAACCCCAGACAAGAATGAGAATCAAGCGGGAAAACCCTCTAACCGAATTACTTCATTCATAACAGCTGATGTTGTAGGAATCATGTTTTTTCCTGTCCTGTCATCACAACAGCAAACATGTGACAAAATTCGTATTAGTCCCTTTTCCAGCTTCCCTAATCGAATAACTTCATTCACGTTTAAAGACACACAGAGGCATAACATTCATCACTTATACCGACACTATTGGCTGGACTAACCACTTCTACCTTCACAACCTTCAATGGCTACTATGTCTCTCATACAAATACTTACCTTTAGAAAAAGTAGAAGGAATGTATTATATAATAATAAAAATACAAATACATCCCCAAACAATTATCCCGATAATCATCGTATATTTCTACTATCACTTTGGTATAAATAATAATCTGCCATGTACCCATGAGGATAGAGACTCTAAGCCTCGTCTAAAGCCAGGACTCATGCCTCTTATGCTACATGTTGTTCTAAACCTGTTATTATCTCAATACTCATACTATCTAAGAATATTACTAGAAAATACTGTCAAGTAATATGGAGAAAGAGGCTGTATGGGGTATACACATGGATATTCCCTTGGGCTAGCACCGATATGTTTCTCAAAAATCATAACAACTCACCTATACAAACACAGTACCAACATAAAGCAATAAATAAGTGTGCCTCCAGGATATAACAATACGTATGCCTCAAATAAACATGAAAATTTTTCAAAAACCAATTTTTTTTTATCAAATAGAATTTAGTTGACTAAAAAATTATTTCTAAAATACTAATTATCAAATATGAATTCAAAAAAATTTATGTTAGTCAAATTCATTTATTTATACGTTGTAGAAAGCGGGGTTGTTATAGATTTTCCCCCTTAAGAAAATTATGTCCTTGCAATTTGTTATAGGAAAACGTCCAATACAACTCAAACCCCAACTTTTTTCATATTCTACAAACTTCTAAATTTGCGCAATTGTCTATTTGGCTCCATAATCCAACTACCTTATCGTCTCAAATATATTCAATTGGTGACTTTCTA
The DNA here is from genome assembly GCA_030765085.1 of Allium cepa. Taxonomy (NCBI): domain Eukaryota; kingdom Viridiplantae; phylum Streptophyta; class Magnoliopsida; order Asparagales; family Amaryllidaceae; genus Allium; species Allium cepa. The sequence goes on from CM060942.1 coordinate 457,838,036, forward strand.
TTTTTTCCATACGGTATATTTTGTGATAATTATTCTAAGTGTCAGATTTTTCAGAAAATTTTGGATTCTCCTTCGTACGGAGAGTGTTCTGAAAAATCAAAACATAATATTTCACAAATCATATACATCCCAATCAGTGGGGCATCCCGAAACACAAGGAAACAAGATAATATTATATAATATAACAATATACCATAAAAAAGCACCTTCATTTAGCATTTTAAGCAACTTACTAAGCGTGCATAAGCAAGCAACAGCATGCCAACATCGCCGTTAATCCAAATTTGCCTCTTGAACACCTATTATTATCTCAATATAAAACTTAGTTGCATATAGAAAAGAAATATGATAAGAATACATAACTCCAATGCATATGCAACATGCATTTGATTAAGCCTTTATTTGATAAACTTTCTATAGTTAAAAACACAAAATAAAATAATGATATCAAAGAGAGAATTTTTACATAATGTCTTAGCTTTTCAAATAATTTCTGAATTAAATAATGTCAACTACAATAAGAGTTATAATGTTTTTATAAAGAGGGACAAAACAGAGATGATGTAACAGGAGCAGATCCACCTTTTTAATTCACAATTTTAGGCATGAAAACATTGAAATTTTGCAAAAAATGTATAATAAAAGTTGTTTCTTAGATTCCGCACTTTTTGAAATGGGAAAAATCATCGAAATGGGATGAACCATTAAAAAGATATAATCATTTGAATACATGTTATGTAGTATTTGCATTTTTGGGACAGTGAGCACTTCCCTTATAAAGTCATGTTTAATCATAACAAACTTCAAAATTTTGAAAGTGATAAACAAAAAATCTCCACTTATACAAATGTCTTACTAATGAAAGAAGAATCGAAAAAACCGAATCTAAACTAGACAAGTTATGACCAATTAGTAAGGACTATAATCTCTTTCCTTTTTCAAATAGGCTTAAAAAATGTCCTTCCATTATTCTAAAACAATTTATAAAATTATCATTAAATTTACATATCTCTTCATGTTACAAAATAAAGAGAATGGAGACCATTAAAGAGAGAACAATTTTATTGAATTGAGATAGATGTTACAATACAATCAGGCTCCATATTTATAGACTCTTTATGCAGTGCAGATTACAACAATGCCCTTTCTTATTTAGCATATTAATCCCTATAATTAATATATATTACCACACTCCCCCTTGAATATGCGTATGTAATGATGATAAGAGTAATTGCCTCATTACAAACCTTGTTATGAAAAACCCAGTGGGAAAAAATCATAAACAAGGAAAAGAGTGCAACACGATTTCATCTTTAAGTAACATATATTTTATAATGTTACTACGAGGGTTGATACTTCTGGATCAAGATAATGCCTCATTAAAACCTTACTAATAAAAACCCAGTGGGAAAAATATTAGTGAAGAAAAAAGAGTACATTATAGCATATTTCATACGCTCCCCTTGAATTATAACGCATTATTCAATTAGTCTCTTGATGCAGTCGACGCATACCAATTTTGTACACCATCTTCTGAAATGTTGATTTTGGAAGTACCTTTATGAATAGGTCTATCGGATTTTCTTGGGATCGAATTTGTTTCACTTCTATCTTATTATCCTTTTATAGCTCATGTGTGAAGAAAAATTTAGGAGAAATGTGTTTCGTCCTATCACCCTTAATGTAACCCGCTTGAATTTGAGCTACACAAGCTACATTATCTTCATAAATAATGGTTAACCCTTCTGTTACTGATGGAAGTTGACAGCTTTTTCGAATATGCTCAATTAGTGATCTTAGCCAAATACATTCTTTACCTGCTTCATGTAGTGCTAGTATTTCAGAGTGATTGGATGATGTTACTACAAATGTCTGTTTTGTAGATTGCCATGAAATTGCTGCATTACTGTTATTAAACACATATCCAGTTTGTGATCTTGTTTTATGTGGGTTAGAAAGATAACCTACATCAGCATAGCCAACTAGATTTGGATTATTGCCTGTGTTAGAGTAAAATAAACCCAAATTGTCGTTCCACAAAGATATCCCATGATATATTTTATACCATTCCAGTGTCTTTTTGTTGGTTCGAAACTGTACCTTGCTAGAAGATTTGCTGAAAATGCAATATCTGGTCTTGTGCATTGGGCCAAATATAATAATACACCAATGGCACTAAGATATGGCACTTCCGGGGCAAGCACAATCTCATCTTATTCTTTTGGGCGGTAAGGGTCTTTTTTTAATATCTAAAGATCTAACAACCATCGGCCCGTACTAAGTGGATATGCTTTATCCATTTGAAAACGCTTTAGAATTTTCTCAATGTAGTTTGATTGATGGATTAATATGCCATTAGTACTATGCTCAATCTGTAGACCGAGACAGTGCTTAGATTTGCCAACATCTTTTATTTCAAATTCCTTCTTTAAATAATTTATTGTTTCATCAATCTATTTTGGAGTCCCAATCAAATCTATGTCATCAACATAAACTGCTAAGATAGCAAATCCCATTACCGATTTCTTTATAAAGACACATGGACAAATGAGATTGTTTTCGTATCCTTCTTTTACCAAATATTTACTAAGATGGTTATACCACATCCTTCCAGATTGTTTCAAGCCATATAGTGACCATCTTAGTTTTAATGAGTACATGGACTTTGATTTTGCTTCAGGCAATTTATATCCATCTGGAATTTTCATGTAAATATTGGTATCTAATTCACTGTAAAGATAAGCTGTCACAAAATCCGTTAATCTTATATCAAGTTTTTCAAAAACTATAAAACTTATCAAATATCGGAATGTTATGACATCCATAACAGGGGAGTAAGTTTCCTTAAAGTCAAAACCTGGTCTCTGTAGAAAACCTTGTGCGACAAGTCGTGCCTTGTAGCTCACGACTTCATTTTTATCATTTCGTTTTCTAACGAATACCCATTTATAACCTATTGGTTTAACATTTTCTGGTGTTTTCTCTATTGGTCCAAATACACCATGTTTTTGAAGTGAACCTAGTTCCACTTGGATAGCATCTTTCCATTTTGGCCAATCGTGTCTTTTTCGACATTCATTTATGCTATTTGGTTCATTATCGTCATTCTCATTATTCTCATTATGGTCATGACTTTCAATTATTTCTGTAGCTACTGCGAATGAGAATACATCATCAATTATTATTTTACTTCGATCCTATATTTCTCCATAGTTCGTATAAAATATTGAGATCTCATTTTATTAGGTACAATTTTATCATTGGAATCTTCTTTTATCTCTTCTGGGATAATATTTCCTTCCACACTTCTCGAAGAATTGGGATTTTCATTTGAGTGATCCTTTTTATCATATATAACCTCTTCAGGAGGTTCCTTAATTGATGATTTTTCATTAGACTTTCTTTTTCTAGGCCCCGAGTCTTTTGAACCAATTGGCCTTCCATGTTTTTGTCTTGCTATAGATTCATTTGCTGCTATATTTACTTTTGATCCTTCAGGGACATCAATTTTTGCTGGTGCATTTGCTGCTGAAATGTGAGATTTAGTTATTTTTGCAGTGTCACTAAATGGCATCTGGAAGTTGATTTGCAATATTTTGAAATGCAAAATTCTTTGTATCTCATATTGGCATTGTTTGGTATGTGGATCCAAATAAGACATAGATGGATTATTTCATGATATTTCACGCCGTTTTACTGGAACGGTCTTTCCTGCCCTAACGGCAGAAAGATTGTGTCATCAAATTTACAGTCTGAAAATCTTACAGTGAACACCTGTAAGAGGTTCAAGGTAACGAATCATCGATGGGGAATCAAATCCCATATAAATTCCCAACTGTCGTTGAGGACTCTTTTAGTACAAAGTGGGGGATTAATAGGTATGCACAAAACAACCAAATTTTCATAAATGTGAAATATTTGGTTGAGATCCAGTTAAGAGCTGTGATGATGAAAGCTGATGATAAGGTGTTGGTCTAATTTTAACCAATTTCAATGCATGCAAAATTGCATGCCCCCAAGTTGAAACGGGTAGTTTTGATTGCATAAGCAATGGTCTTGCAATAAGTTACAAGCGCTTAACTAATGATTCTGCTAGACCATTTTGAGTATGAACATGAGCTACTGGATGTTCAATTTCAATTCCCAATGATAGACAATAATCATTAAATACTTGAGAAGTAAATTCTCCAGCTTTATCTAGTCGAATTGATTTAATTTGATGATTAGGGAAGTGTGCTCTCAATTTTATTATTTGAGCAAGTAGTTTGGCGAATGCCAAATTTCTTGTAGAAAGTAAATAGACATGTGACCAACAAGTTGATGTATCAATCAATACCATAATTTATTTGAATGGTCCACATTCAGAGTGGATTGGGCCACATATATCATCTTGAATTCTTTGTAGAAATGTTGGAGATTCAGATGTTTTACTATATGAAGGTCGAGTGATTAATTTTCCTTGTGCACATGGGGCAGATAAGTAATCACGTGTTAAATTCTTAAATTCAACTGGTTTGATAAATCATGTCCATTTGAGGTTTTTGGCAATTTTACGCACCATAGTTGATCCAGGATGATCCAAGCGATCATGCCAAAGAATCAATGTCTTTGTATTTGTGAGCTTCTGGCTCATGTTTATAGAGTGAGATTCAACTATGTCAATTTTTGTAAAATACAAACCAGTTTAAATCGTACCAAAATTTTCTAGGATAAGCTTCTGGCTTTCAATTCTAGAAATAACACAAGGATATTCTTTGTTGTTTTCATTTATAGTTTCAATATGGTATCCATTCATTCTTATATCTTTGAAACTCCGCAAATTTCTTTTAGAGTTGCTTGAGTATAATGCATTCTGAATAAAGATATGAGTACCATTTGGTAATATTATATGGGCTCTTCCGGATCCGTCAATTATATTAACAGATCCAGCAATAGTGGAGACTTTAGCTGGGAAGTTTTCAGATAGTTCAGAGAAAAACTTCTGGTTTTTCAAAATTGCATGAGTAGTTGCACTATATAGTAAGCATATATCATCACCCAAATGGCGTTCCATACCTTAAGAATTAAAGATAATAATTAGTCAATCATTAAAAATTTGTATGCATAAATAAATGTAATGTAAACAAACAAAGAATATGATTAAAATAGGCTACTGATTAAAAACAACATTCACATTGTACATTATTTTTAACTAGTACTGCAAAGGGAAATACATGTAAACGAACATAAACTTCAAACTGAATTATTGATGCAAGCTAATGAAATAAAACGAAAGCTACATAACAAACTTCAAGATTTTTCTAATTGATCAACTCGGTCATATCATTGATCATTGCACTTAGATTTTCATCATTAACGAAATTTCCATTGTCATTTTCGAAGAAATCATCTAACTTCCGGTTAGTGTTTTCAGGTAACTTTTCGACATTATTTGCCTCAATATTCTTCGAGCGATGATATTCTTCAACTGTTTTCTTTGATGATCTACATGTACGTGACTAGTGACCAGATCGTCCACATCTATAACAAACTTCCTCATAATGCCTTTTATTTTCTAAAGCTGAATCATTATGCTTTACACGGTCAATTTTCTTTTGTTGCTTTTTAAAATTGGTGGTTTTATTACCTTTAAAACCACCATAACTGCCTCTGCTAGATTTATATCAATGTCCACGACCATGTCCTCTACCTCGACCTCGACCCCTGCCTCTTCCAGAGTGGGAAAAATTAGCATTAACTTCAGGTAATGCAGTTGAACCAGTTGGTCTTGAGGAGTGATTTTTTATAAGCAATTCATTATTTTGTTCTGCAATTAGTAAGCATTCTATGAGTTTAAAATATTTTGTAAAATGACGCTCTCGATATTGTTGCTGCAGGAGTATAATCGAGGCATGAAATATTGAGAAAGTCTTTTCAAGCATTTGTGCGTCATCCACCTTTTCTGTACATAATTTCAGTTTAGAAGTGATTCTAAACATTGCAGAATTTTATTCTCTTACAGACTTAAAGTCCTGAAACCTTAGGTTCAACCACTCTTGCCTAGTGTTTGGAAGTATAAACGCTCCTTTAGGGAGTTCCATAAGTGGAGAGGGTCTTTTTCAGCCAAATATTCTGTTTTTAGATCGTCGTGGATATGGCATCTTAAATATTAGATCCTTTGCCTTGTCCTGCTGGGACATAGTATTGCCATTTTTAATGGCATTTTCTAAGCATTGAGATTGCAAATGAATCTCAGCATCCAATGTCCAAGATAAGTAGTTGTCTCCAGATATATCCAAAGCTTTAAATTCAGGCTTGGCGATGTTTGCCATTTTGTGAAATGTCCATAAAATAAATTGCATAAGATGAAAATATTCGCCACAACAACATTCACTATTTGTTTGTTTCCAGCTAAAAAGTAAAAAATGGAAAGTCTTCATTCATGGTATCAAACAACTATACCCCAAAAAAATGTATCAACAAAACCAAACATTTGGATTTTGCAACTTTCATGTATTTATCGTATGCGTATATTCCATTCCAAAATTTTGAATTTTATTTGGCAACAGATCCGCAAAGAAAAAAAGAAATATTGAATTTAGAAGCCAAAGAATTAAAATAAGAGTGATAAAAGAAAAATAAGAGTGAACCCCAAACTAGCATGTGCTGACTTGACAGCTTTATCAAAAAAAAACATGATATTGACAATCACCTTTTTGCAGAGAGGAAAAGTAACAAGTTTATAAAGAAGTGCAAGAACAATTCCTTTACCTGCTTGCTGTTTTAGAGGGAATAAGAAATAGAACTTATGTAGATATATTATAAAAGACTCATCTGCACTAATATATAGTAGGATTTTGAACATGAATAGCCTTAGAATTAGAATGGTCAGAAGCGGAATAGTCAGAGTAATTAATATATAATTACTTGTTGAGAATTTGGAAAGTTTGAAGGTGAACATGTTGAGAACAATAATTAATTCGCATTCCTATGTAGAATATTGAGAATGCAGTATACAGAAAGTTTGTGCCAAAAAATATATTCCTAGTTGAGCAGCAAGAAAAAATAAAATAAAAGAAGAACACCTTCGTGCTGATAACGTGTTACAAAATAAAGAGAATGGAGACCATTAGAGAGAGAACAATTTTATTGAATTGAGATAGATGTTACAATACAATCGGACACAATATTTATAGACTCTTTATGCAGTGCAGATTACAACAATGCCCTTTCTTATTTAGCATATTCATCCCTATTATTATTATATATTACAACACTTCAAATAATAGTTTATATCGCTTCTTAATACATATACCTTTCTCATTTCAAGAATTTTCCAATAATTTGAAATCAATTTTTTAAATCTTCCATCGAACCTTTTCAAAATAATGTATGTATATAAATTTTCTAAATTTCACCTTATTATAAAACCTTCGAAATCAAACTCTATTCCAGATATTCACGAAATACATTTTCATATAAAGATTACTTCTTTTAGTTTTGTGAAACTTACCACAGATATTATTCACTTTCTTTGTAGATATTTTCCAAGATTCTTGTTTATTCACAACATAGCTTGCGCAAAACAATAATATTATTGTTTATACTTTTCCTCAAAATATATACTTCTTTCAAAACAATAGCTTGCCATTCTCTAAAACATTCTATTCATTAATATTTTTCATAACATTATAATCCCTTCAAAATAATGAATATAACTTCCATAAAATATTATTTCAAATAATGTTTTTTTAAATAGCTCAAAATATATTAATTCTCTTCAAAACAATACATCCATTTTAATTCTTGATTAAACCATGGTCAACCTTAAAATTTTGTATTTATCACATAATATTGTTCCTCTTTTATTTTTCAACAGATTCGTTTTTTTCAAAACAATTCCGAACATCTTTACTTTTCATTACTGATTAATATACATATTTTACAATATTTATATATTTTTAAAGGGATATTTAAAAGTTCTATAAATTTCTAAATCAAGTTCATGAAATGTAGACTTTGTTCTTCTTTATGGAATCACTACTACACATCACTAATCATTGTACTGTATAATAATACATTCTCAAACCAAATAAAAATTTTCAAATCTAAACTACTTTAAAAAAATCAACTTTGTTCCATAAAAGCTTTGCTACTTCAAAAACCCATCAAATATTATCTCAAATTTTATCCTCAACTAATTTTAAATTCAAGCTAGATATAAATCGTATTATTTTAAGTTTTAAATAATTCAAACTTAAACTTCATTAATTCCAAACAACTTTAAAATTTATAAAAAACTAAATCCCTTTCTTCCTTAAATATGTACTTTCTCCTAAAATGATATTTACTTTATCTTCAAAAAATAAGCTACTTTCTAAAATAATAGTTTCTCCTTTTCAAAATCATTACTTTCATTTGACAATATTCGTTGAAAATTGTAACGACCCGTCTTTTTGGACAGTTTAAACCGACGATCAAGTACACATGTCGATTCCAAACCATTCAAAAGGGTAGATGGTTATTGGGGTAATTAAGAAAAGAAAAGAAAAGAAAAGAAAGAGAAATAAAGGAAATGAAACAACACAGAATCTTGCAGCGGAACAATAAAATATAATAGTCAAATAAACAGTTCATGAAGCTGTTTACTATACTTTGACAATTATTTATACAACATTTATCAGAGTTATACATATACAACAGAACAATTAAAATAATGCAGCAGATAGCATGATGCAAGGGTAATAATAGTAATAGTATACCAAATCTTCGTCTTCATCCTCCAGAATAGATCTTCAAAAATCTGAAAAACTCAGGACTGACCCGAGCGTAATTAAAAGACAAAACACTCGAGTCAGGACTAAAATATCCTTATGAAAGTTAAATCAATCGTAAATAAATATGAGTGTCACGGCGTTAGAGATGTTTACGGGATTTGACATCTCATATCCAGTGTCAATGTGTGTGCAATAACTCAAGAGATGTTATGGGATTTTCCATCTCTTAAGGATCCGTTAAACTATCTACTATGTAGTAATATACGCTAAGTAGATAATGCCTATCAGTAATATAAAGTATCAAAATAGCGTTAAGGCGTTACCATAATCCCCCTTAACACATTTTTATAATGCCATAGTCTCTACAGCACCGTAAGCCCCACCGTAAACTAGTGGTTATCAGAGGGTACCCCATAGGTATAACACAAAACATAACGTAGTGGTCGCGAGTAGGATAATCAGTATGACAAGGTACATGAGGCGATACCAACTAGGATACTAGTAGTTGCGTGATCCGGACTGATGTTGAGCATAGCCAGCAGCTACCCCAACACCGCGAAACAACACTCCCAAATCAAGGGGTGAACCCAAATCGCATCACAAATGTAATAGATATGGTATCGAAGAAGTGTGTCCGCTAGAGATGGCGAACCTCAATGGCCCGGCGCGGCTCCTGTTTTAGTCATGTCAAGGGTCATCCAATATCGTTCTCTTTCTTCAGTCAACGCGTTCACCAAACCGTCCACTTCATTCTGGATCAACACTCCGCGTATAATAGTTATTAAAGTGGTGTCCGTATCGACAGAGAGTATGTCCATATCTGATCCCGGTCTCTTTAATAACTACGTATTATTACACCGTTGGCTCTTTTACATTTCAAATCGATTCATAAATTATATCAAAATATCATATTCGCTTCAAATTCAAATCCATTTCAAATATCATCGTATCTATTCAAACGTAAAATTCCGTTTCAAAAATCATTTTTCGCATCAATATCTCATTTCGATTTCAAAATCATTTCGAATTTCAATTTAGGTTGCAACTTCATTTAATCCAATTCGTATTCAAATTCAAGATTTAAACATAAACATTTCACCTTATTAACCAGCTTGAAATTTTTAGAAAATAGTTTAAGTAGTTTAAAAGTAGTTTTATATAATTAAAGTAGTTAAAGTACTTAAAATCTTAAAATGGATTTAAAATAGATAAATTAGTTTAAAATATTTAAAATAGGTAAATTAGTTTATAAACCATTTTCTCAAACGAACTCCAAACAACGCGTGCCGGCTGGCGTTTCTAAGGTTTACCCCGCGTTTCAGACACAATGGAATAGGTTTCGGAGGATAATTCGATCATCTGTGCGAGTTATGGCAATAAACGATCAAATTTGAATTAAACCGATTAAACGAATTTCTATGCGTTTTGGCTCGCCCCGGACAAACGGTAAATCTGATTGACACGAAATTTGAAACCTTACAATAATATGACATTACGGATCCGATGAAACTGGTTTCGTCAAAATCCGAGACTGTTTGAAAAATAGCTATTTTAACTCATCAATTAAATATTAAAATATTCAGTTTTCTCAAATTTACTTTTAATTTGATTTTAAAAGTTCTACAACATCATTCTAACTTAATTATGATAAAATAAAATTTTACAAATCATTTTTAATCATATTAAACCCGTTATTCAATTTATCCAATAAATTCCAATTTTAAAATCTTATTAACTCTATTATAATCCCAATATAACTTACATTCACTTTGGAAACCAATTTGAATAATATTAAATCAAATTTCAATTATTCACTCTATTTTCATAAATTAAATTTCAATATCAAATTAATCATATCAAATTCGTAATTTAATTATTCAAACATTTGTAATATTAAATTTAAACAATTTTGATTATTCAATAATTCATTATCTTTTGAAATATTGAAATTGAACTTATAAGAATCAACTTTTAAAACCAATTCGCAATTTAGAACACTATTTTCATTTTACAGTTATTCAATTATTCAATAAGTTTTAAATATATAATTTAAACAATTTACCTGTTCAATATTCAATAATTTTGATTTTAAAAATTTACTTATCAATCAATTACTCTATTATACCCAATGAATTCAACATTCATTACCCTATCCAACTATTGGTTGCAATGGCATTCACTAAGTAGCATTTATTTTTCATTACTTGGATAATTATTGTTGCAATTCATTCCAGTTATTATTATTCCAAACGAATTACAAATTTTTTTCCAACATTAAATCACGAAATCTTATTAAATTAGCTATTTTAATTATCGAAAATTTACGGGTCGTTACACTCTCCCCCACTCAAAACTTTTCGTCCCCGAAAAGGAAAAAGAAGGGAAAATGAACTAAGTATAGAATTCAACATTAGATATATTTTATTCAAAGTTACCTACTTATAAAACAATGAAATTCCATCTATAAAGTCATACTACGCTGCCACTAAGTTACTCCGAACGGCTTTCTAACTTTAAAAGTTATTTATCAAAACAAGTTATAAAATAATAAAAAAAATTTAAAACTTGAAAACTTTTCTAACACCCGGATTTTATGGAAAATTTCGGCAGAGTCTCCTTTGGGCGGCTCGATCGGAAAAAAAAATGATAGTATATTTATCACAAATATACATCTCATCAAGTGATGAGGCATCCTGTAGGGAAAAAGTGTAAAAGTACGGTATGTAATCCGAGATATGTATCTTATATATTATTAGCGAGCATATACGGCTAATATAGCGCAAAAGCGAGCTCCAAATGCGAAGCAAGTGCAATCCGCACCTACTAAACACTTAACAAACCATGAGAAACATGCATATATGAAAATAATATCAATATACATCATATAGAAACATAACAACTACATATGCCAACATAGCAAATGCAACAAAACCACAAATGCAACCATCAATCAACTATCATCCGACTATCATCCAACGAATCCATAACCAATCAATATAAATTCACTTCTCATTAATATCTATTGACTTGGGTTTCAATTTTTAATCACAGTTGATTCATTAACGTTGGATTTCACTAACATTCATTCTCAATTCAATTAGTTAACATTTACTAATTTATATTTACATTAGTTCACTTCCAATTTGAATCAAATTAAATTCTATTTAGATTTATTTAACTTTTAGTTTGATTTTAATGATTTATAGCTTTCAACTTACACTTAATGAATTATATACAATCAACTAACAATCATATAACAACCAAATCATACCCAACATAACCAAATTATTAATTTTACATTCAATTTGGTTTATCTCTTTTATATATATATATCCTGTTATATAATTTTAAAAGAATCATTTTATTATTTGACATCTTAAATTTCCAATATTAACTTTATTTAAGTCCGTAAGCCGTACATATATCATTCGTGAGCAATATCAATCTAATCGCTTATTCGATCACACAATTTCACCTCCAAACTAGTATCGTTCACACGACTCTCTAGTGCGGACTCAGATTTGGTTCCTTGATTGGATACTGTTACTCTCCTTGCATAGCCATATACTATGATAGAGAATTCCAGAATCAAATTAAAAATCCATATCTAGGGTTCGCCGTTGAAAATCGAGTGAAAATCCTAACTTGGATCGATATAAATCATCTTGAAATTTTGTGCTCGAATTTGGATCAAATCGTTATGCGAATAAAATAATGTATGTACAATCTCACGTATTACCTTCCAATGGATTTCTATGCAATTTATCTATACTAAATTATTTTATTGACTTCTATTTTTTTTCCACTTAATTACTCACAATCTATTACTCAGTTAGTATATTCATTTCTTTACATGGCATATTTTTTTATAACATTATCTTTTCTTAAACATCATATCATAGAATTTGCTTACTCAAGTTCATTTTAAACATTCTATATAATTTAATTAAACTCAATTTCATTTTCCAATTGGTTCTTAGCTATACCAAACTCTTTTGTTTATATTTACTTCAATTTCATAATTTTAGTTAATAACAAATTTATTTTTGGAACATCTTATTAACCAGCCCTTTAGTTTATTAATCATCCTATAAAAGTCTAATCTCTCATAAATGACTTTTCTTAGTTTACAGTTATCTTAAAGGTTACAATCCCTTTGCAATTTATATTTATTTTCTATAACCAATTTACAAAGATATAATACGATTCATTTATCTTCTTTCCTAAGTTCACCTACTTGTTCCATTTATCCGTTCATCATTTCATGCCATATTTAAGTTTATAACATTTTTATCACAACCAAATTTTCCATTTATATACATTTTAATTCCTTTTGAGTTTTTCTTACTTGTATATTTCAATTACTTTCAGGTTCTGTTTATCTATACAATATCTCATTACATATCCAAAACATCATTTTAACTTTTTACATTTGGTAAGTCTTGTTTCATGTTATCAGAATGTAATTTTGGTATTATACAAATTTGTAGAATTTCATTTTACTTAATTAGAATGTTCGCAAATTTAATTTGTTTAAATCCTCTTTACCTTTCAACTTTAAAGTTTTCCCAAATTATAGCTTAGATATCTTAATCCTCTTATTTTATAAATTCTGATTATTCACATTTCATTCAAATAATTTGAAAATTATTAATTAACAGAACTTAAAATTTTAAATGCCCGGTTCTTTCCAAATCGTTTGAAATAAACATATATACTTATATCCTTTTAAATATATCAAATCATACCTTTGGAGTTTAAACCAAAACCCATTTACCCAAAATAATTTCGATAAAACAAAGCTTCAACTTTAAAGTTTTCCCAAACTATAGCTTAGATATCTTAATCCTCTTATTTTATAAATTCTGGTTATTCACATTTCATTCAAATAATTTGAAAATTATTAATTAACAGAACTTAGAATTTTAAATGCCCGGTTCTTTCCAAATCGTTTGAAAGAAAGGTATATACTTATATCCTTTTAAATATATCAAATCATACCTTTGGAGTTTAAACCAAAACCCATTTACCCAAAAATAATTTCGATAAAACAAAGCTTCTTAGAAGTCTCCCCCACTTTGAGACTCGAAAATGAACGTCGATGATGCTGCGCAGTCATCACCGAAATTATTTTCTAGCGACAGAAGAGAGGAGTATTGAATTCATTCCTTCTTAAAAATATTTTCAAAATATTTGTCATAAATATTTTCCCACTAATATCACAATATATTTTCTTCAAAGCTTTGAACCATTTTAAAAGTCCCTGGGTCTTAAATTCAACATTTTCCAATTTAAATATATTTTAATTTATAAGTCACCTTTATAAAACATTCTTATAGGATTTTATTTCTTAAAACATTTCACAAGTGTTTTATCATTGTTCATTTTTCAATAAACCTTATTTATTAAAACATCATATCCAATTAATGATAACAATCAATATTATCGTTTCCAACAACCGAAATAATCTAGATAGATCACAACAAATTTTTTTTTTGAAAATAAATTCTTTATATACAAAATATAATTAGGGTAAAATTATTTCATTTACCCAATTTCAAAACAATACTATGTTGAATTGTTCTGTTTGAGTGTTTAGAGATCCCTATTAATGACGTTAATTACTCGTATTGACCAGAATCCATAAGCCACTTAACAAATCAACCGACATAATATAAAACATTTTATATCACTAACAAATACGCTCTCTCATATATATACACTCAGCGACTCATCATAGGGTATTACTACCCTATTTATAAAGAGTTAGGCCCCACAAAGCTAAGGTTATCGCTAAACCAAAGCTCTGATACCAACTGTAACGAACCGCCTTTTTGGCCAGTTTAAACCGACGATCAAGTACACATGTCGATTCCAAACCATTCAAAAGGGCAGATGGTTATTGGGGTAATTAAGAAAAGAAAAGAAAAGAAAGAGAAATAAAGGAAATGAAACAACACAGAATCTCGCAGCGGAACAATAAAATATAATAGTCAAATAAACAGTTCATGAAGTTGTTTACTATACTTTGACAATTATTTATACAACATTTATCACAGTTATACATAACAACAGAACAATTAAAACAATGTAGTAGATAGCATGATGCAAGGGTAATAATAGTAATAGTATACCAAATCTTCGTCTTCATCCTCCAGAATAGATCTTCAAAAATCTGAAAAACTCGGGACTGACCCGAGCGTAATGAAAAGACAAAACACTCGAGTCAGGACTAAAATATCCTTATGAAAGTTAAATCAATCGTAAATAAATATGAGTGTCACGGCGTTAGAGATGTTTACGGGATTTGACATCTCATATCCAGTGTCAACGTGCGTGCAATAACTCTAGAGATGTTACGGGATTTTCCATCTCTTAATGATCCGTTAAACTATCTACTATGTAGTCATATTCGCTAAGTAGATAATGCCTATCAGTAATATAAAGTATCAAAGTAGCGTTAAGGCGTTACCATAATCCCCCTTAACACATTTTTATAATGCCATAGTCTATACAACACCGTAAGCCCCACCGTAAACTGGTGGTTATCAGAGGGTACCCCATAGGTATAACACAAAACATAACGTAGTGGTCGCGAATAGGATAATCAGTATGACAAGGTACATGAGGCGATATCAACTAGGATACCAGTAGTTGCGTGATCCGGACTGATGTTGAGCATAGCCAGCAGCTACCCCAACACCGCAAAACAACACTCCCAAATCAAGGGGTGCACCCAAATCGCATCGCAAATATAATAGATATGGTATCGAAGAAGTGTGTCCGCTAGAGATGACAAACCTCAATGGCCTGGCGCGGCTCCTGTTTTAGTCATGTCAAGGGTCATCCAATATCGTTCTCTTTCTTCAGTCAATGCGTTCACCAAACCATCCACTTCATTCTGGATCAACACTCCGCGTATAATAGTTATTAAAGTAGTGTTCGGTATCGACAGAGAGTATGTCCTTATCTGATCTCGGTCTCTTTAATAACTACGTATTATTACACCGTTGGCTCTTTTACATTTCAAATCGATTCATAATTTATATCAAAGTATCATATTCGCTTCAAATTCAAATCCATTTCAAATATCATCGTATCTATTAAAACGTAAAATTCCGTTTCAAAAATCATTTTTCGCATCAATATCTCATTTCGATTTCAAAATCATTTCGAATTTCAATTTAGGTTGCAACTTCATTTAATCCAATTCGTATTCAAATTCAAGATTTAAACATAAACATTTCACCTTATTAACCAGCTTGAAATTTTTAGAAAATAGTTTAAGTAGTTTAAAAGTAGTTTTATATAATTAAAATAGTTAAAGTACTTAAAATCTTAAAATGGATTTAAAATAGATAAATTAGTTTAAAATAGTTTAAATTGGGTTAAGTAGATTTAAAATAGATTAAAATAGTTTAAGTATTCAAAAATGGTTTATATAACTGAGTAATTTGGAAAACAAAATAAAACAGCTTCAAACCAAACCATTTCAATTATAACTTCCCAATTCAAAACAATTTCAATTTCCATTCTACCGATTCAATTTCGATTCCAATTCAAATCAATGTCAACTTTGACTTCAAACTAATTCAATTTTACATTCACCTTCAATTTATTCAATTTCAATTTATATCGATTTTTAGCTTGATTTTTCAAAATATAAATTTTTAACACTTAACAAAATTATCCTTCAATATTCAAATTTAAATCCCAATTACAAATATGATTCAATTTCAAGCTCAATTTCAAAATATCATTTTATATCGCTTTTACTTAGTAATATTCAAAGCTCGAATTAAGGTTAAATCTTTATACAAATCAATTTTCTAAATTTAATCATATCCCCATTTTAAATTCCAAAGTCTCCACTTTAATTATTTAACAATTTCTTTTAACCAAAATTTATTTCAACATTCCAAACTCAATTTTTTCGACAAATTCCATTTCTATAAATTGATTTCTATTTATAACTTTTAAATCAAAACATTTAAATAAATTTCAAATCGACGATTTTTAAAATTATTAATTTAGCCAATTCGGTGTCCGTATATAATTTTCTATCCTATGGCTAAGTAATTATTTATTTCAATTAAATGTCAGGGATGAGTATATATTACTTAAACCAATCATAGTGTCATATGTATGCATATCAGTACATATAAGCAAATAAACATCCCAACATTTAAATATCAACCACTAACATCCATCAAAATACATCATCCAATAGACAATACAATTCATGGTAGTTTCATAGTTATCAATGTCAGGTAATTTAATCGCAATTCAATTTTAATTTCAATTTAACTGTCAATTTAATTTGTCAACGGTTAATTCAAATGACAAGCTATATGACAATTAAATTTTTATCAAACAACGACAAATAAAATCACAACACTTCATAATGTCAAATTTAACTAGCATAAAGATATTTAGTACGTTGTGAGCGTTATAAAACACTCACCTTGATTTCAATGCAGTTCCAGCGCTTTATTTCGAATAAAATTAAACGGACATTTAATTTTACCCGAAATTCTCACTGACTCCAATCGCTTCCAATCTAGCTCCATAGCGTAGTGCTCGACAAAATGATCGCAACGCAAAAAAGTTTCGTCGAAATCCGACCTCGTATGACAAAGTTATGCATCTTTAAAGTTTGAACGAATTAATATATATATATATAAATTCACAATTTTATTTTAATTTTACCCTGAAACAAATCAGGCCGTTCATCACGCTTCTTCCCCCAGGCCATCCCCAGGCTCTTCACGCAACAAGTAACCCAACGCCGGCCCTAACCCTAGTACACGCACCACCCTACGCTCGTCGAAATTCCATCACAGCAGCACCACGTCGAAGCTCGTCTCGAGCCCGACCCACGCCGGCCGACCGCACCCCCCTAGAGCCACCACCGGCCAGGAAAATGCAACCAAAACCGGCCCCTTCAAACACCAATTCACGTCGACCCGCTGACCCAATCACGATCATAGCCGTTGGATCTGTAGATCACAACGTGCTCTTCAACTTTGCAGTTAGGAGTTTCTGGAAATAGCGTGTGGATCGAAGATTTTTGAGGGGAGAAGACGAGTGATTTTCGGCCTTTGAATATAGAAATGGCGGCCTGAAGTTATTCGCTAGGGTTTTGCAATTGAACGTGCCTTTATAACAATTTTAATTATTATTTTAATATTAAATCCACTTATAAACCATTTTCTCAAACGATCTCCAAACAACGCGTGCCGGCTGGCGTTTCTAAGGTTTACCGCGCGTTTCAGACACAATGGAATAGGTTTCGGAGGCTAATTCGATCATCTGTGCGAGTTATGGCAATAAACGATCAAATTTGAATTAAACCGATTAAACGAATTTCTATGCGTTTTGGCTCGCCCCGGACAAACGGTAAATCTGATTGACACAAAATTTGAAACCTTACAATAATATGACATTACGGATCCGATGAAACTGGTTTCGTCAAAATCCGAGACTGTTTGAAAAATGGCTATTTTAACTCGTCAATTAAATATTAAAATATTCAATTTTCACAAATTTACTTTTAATTTGATTTTAAAAGTTCTACAACATCATTCTAACTTTAATATGATAAAATAAAATTTTACAAATCATTTTTAATCATATTAAACCCGTTATTCAATTTATACAATAAATTCCAATTTCAAAATCTTATTAACTCTATTATAATCCCAATATAACTTACATTCACTTTGGAAACCAATGTGAATCATATTAAATCAAATTTCAATTATTCACTCTATTTTCATAAATTAAATTTCAATATCAAATTAATCATATCAAATTCGAAATTTAATTATTCAAACATTTGTAATATTAAATTTAAACAATTTTGATTATTCAATAATTCATTATCTTTTGAAATATTGAAATTGAACTTATAAGAATCAACTTTTAAAACCAATTCACAATGTAGAACACTATTTTCATTTTACAGTTATTCATTTATTCAATAAGTTTTAAATATTTAATTTAAACAATTTACCTGTTCAATATTCAATAATTTTGATTTTAAATAGATTTTACTTATCAATCAATTACTCTATTATACCCAATGAATTCAACATTCATTACCCTATCCAACTATTGATTGCAATGGCATTCACTAAGTAGCATTTATTTTTCATTACTTGGATAATTATTGTTGCAATTCATTCCAGTTATTATTATTCCAAACGAATTACAAATTTTTTTCTAACATTAAATCACGAAATCTTATTAAATTAGCTATTTTAATTATCGTAAATTTACGGGTCGTTACAAAAATATTCTTACTTTTTTCCAAAATATTATATCACTTTTCAAAAGTTTGTGTCCATAAGTCTCATCTTAGTGTTTAGGGATCCTTATCGATGACGTTGATCAGGCGAATCGATTAGGATTTTTAGAACACTCAAAGGACATATTAACACGAAACAAGCTACAAAATTTTTCTTTAAGTATTTTAAATATTCCCAAATGGAAAAGAATTGTTTGTAAAAACTAAAACATTTCTATTATCATGTAAAAATTACCACTTCTAGTAGAAATGTCCCACTCCCAAAATATACTTGCTTTATAAAAATGTTGTTCTATCTTCAAACAAAATCACTTTTTCGAAAATCATATTCAAAATTTCAATTTCTTTTAAATTAATATTCAACTTATCTCAAATTACTACTTTTATTTTTAAAAGCAAATCTAAAATATCATTCAAAAATATGATTTTCAATCACTTTTTTATGCGATATCTAAATATATGCTTGTTTGAATAATGTAACGACCCGTAAATTTTCGATAATTAAAATAGCTAATTTAATAAGTTTTCGTGATTTAGTGTTAGAAAAAAATTGTAAGTCGTTTGAAATAATAATAATTAGAATGAATTGCAACAATAATTATCCAAGTAACGATAAAAAAAAAGCTACATAGTGAATGCCTTTGCAATCAATAGTTGAATAGGATATTAAATGTTGAATTCATTGGGTATGATAGAGTAATTGATTGATAAGTAAAATCTATTTGAAATCAAATATTGAATATTGAACACGTAATTGTTTAAATTAAATATTTAAAACTTATTGAATAATTGAATAACTGTAAAATGAAAATAGTGTTCTAAATTTTGAAATGGTTTTAAAAGTTGAATCTTATAAGTTCAATTTCAATATTTCAAAAGATAATGAATTATTGGATAAGCGAAATTGTCTAAATTAAATATTTGGAATTTATTGGATAAATAAAATAACGGGTTTAATATGATTAAGAATGATTTGTAAAATTTTATTTTATCATATTGGAGTTATAGTGATGTTATAGAACTTTTAAAACTGAATTTAAAATTTATTTGTGAAAATTGAATATTTTAATATTTAATTTTCGACTGGAAAATAGCCAATTTTTGAACAGTCTCAGAATTGGACAAAACTAGTTCCATTGGATCCGTAATAGTTAGTTATTATTGGATTTCAATTTTCGTAGCAATCGGAGTTGTCGTTTGACCGTGGCAGCTCGAAACGCGTTGAAATTGTTTTAATATTAATATGGCGAGTTAAAATAGTCATTTTTCAAACGGTCTCGGATTTCGACGAAACTTGTTTCATTGGATCCGTAATGTGATATTATTGTAAGATTTCAAATTTTATGTCAATCGGATTTACCGTTTGTCCGGGGCAAGCCAAAACGCATAGAAATTCGTTTAATCGATTTAATTTAAAAATTGATCGTTTATTTCCGTAACTCACACATACGATCGAATTAGCTTCCGAGACCTGTTCCATTGTGTCCGGAACGTGGGATAAACCTTAGAAACGCCAGCCGGCACGCGTTGTTTGGAGATCGTTTGAGAAAATGCTTTATAAGTGGTTTTAATATTAAAATAATAATCAAAGTTGTTATAAATGCACGTTCTTCACCGAAACCCTACTTGCTACAGCCGCCGCCCCTTATTATAACCAATGGCCGAAATTCAAACTTCTTTCCCCCTCGATTTCTTCAAATCCGCTAACCGATTCGTGAAACCTTCAACTAGTAAAGTGTAGAGCGCATCACGAACTACCTATCCAACGGCTGAGATCGTCATTGGAGCATCGCTGGAGGAGAAACACGGCCGTGACTTCCTGCCGTTCGCACGCGTTTCTAGGCCACTGGGGGAGGCCGAGCTGCAGATGGTGGTAGGCGTGGGTAGCACTCGACGTTGGCTTCGAGATGATGGTCTCCGATCAAGTTATAGTGCGACGTGGAGAGAGCGGCCTAAAGCCCTAGAGCGTGATGCTTGGGTTCTGTACGTGGGTTCGAACGAGAGGGAAGAAGAGAGAGGCAACAGCTTGGATCTGGGTGTTAGGGACGTGCGGCCCTGATTGAATTGGGTAATAATAATAATAATGGAAATTGTATATATTAGTTATATTTAAATCGTTCAAACTTTGTAAAGCTACAACTTATTCATACGAGGTCGGATTCGGACGGAAATTTTTGCGTTGGATTCGTATGGACGAGGACTACGCTATGAAATTGGATTCGAGTAGTTTGGAGCTATTGGAAATTTCGGGTAAAATTAAACGCTCGTTTAATTTTATTCGAAATAAAACGCTGGAACAACAAAAAAATCAAGGTGAGTGTTTTATAACGCTCACAACGTACTAAATATCTTTATGCTAGTTAAATTTGACATTATGAAGTGCTATGATTTTATTTGTCGTTGTTTGATAAATTTAATTGTCATATGGATTGTCATTTGAATTAGCCGTTGAAATTAAATTGACAGTTAAATTTGAATTGAAATTGAAATTGGATTGCGATTAAATTACCTGACATTGGTAACTATGAAATTGCCATGAATTGTATTGTCTATTGGATGATTTATTTCGATGGATGCTATTGGTTGATATTTAAATGTTTGGATGTTTATTTGCTTATATATAACCTGTTATGCATACATATGATACTGTGATTTAATTTAAGCAATATATATTCATCCCTGACATTTAATTGAAATAAATAATTACTTGGCCATAGGATAGAAAATTATATACGGACACCGAATTGGCTAAATTAATAATTTTAAAAATCGTCGATTTGAAATTTGTTTAAATGTTTTGATTAAAAGTTATAAATAGAAATCAATTTATAGGAATCGAATTATCGAAAATTTGAGTTTGGAATGTTGAAATTAATTTTGGTTAAAGAAATTGTAAAAAAAATTAAGTGGAGACTTTGGAATTTAAAATCGGGATATGATTGAATTTCGAAATTGATTTGTTTAAAGATTTAACCTTAATTCGAGCTTTGAATATTACTAAGTAAAAGTGATATAAAAATGATATTTTGAAATCGAGCTTGGAATTGAACCATATTTGAAATTTGGATTTAAACTTGAATATTAATGGAAAATTTGTTAAGTGTTATAAATGGATATTTTGAAATCAAGCTCCAAATCGATAAAAATTGAAATTTAATAAGTTGAAGGTGAATATAGAGTTGAATTGATTTGAAGTTAAAGTGAAGTTGTTTTGAATTGAAATCGAAATTGAATTGGTAGAATGGAAATTGAAATTGATTTGAATTGGGAAGTTATAATTGAAATGGTTTGGTTTTGAAGCTGTTTTATTTTGTTTTCCAAATTTCTCGGTTATATAAACCATTTTGAATACTTAAACTATTTTTAATCTATTTTAAATCTACTTAACCCTATTTAAATTATTTTAAACTAATTTATCTATTTGAAATCCATTTTAAGATTTTAAGTATTTTTAACTATTTTAATTATTTAAAAAAAATACTTTAAACTACTTAAAACTATTTTCTAAAATTCCAAACTGGTCAATAAGGTGAATGTTTATATTTAAAATCTTGAATCTAAATACGAATTGAGTTAAATGAAGTTGCAACCTAAATTTGAAATTCGAAATGATTTTGAAACGAAATGGGATATTGATGCGAAAATGATTTTTGCAACGGAATCTTACATTTGAATAGATACGAAGATATTTGAAATGGATTTGATTTTGAAGCGAATATGATATTTTGATATCAATTATGAATCGATTTGAAATATAAAAAGCCAAAGGTGTAATAATACGTAGTTATTAAAGAGACCGGGATCGGATATGGACATACTCTCTGTCGATACCGAAAACCACTTTAATAACTATTATACGTGGAGTGATGATCCAGAATGAAGTGGATGGTTGGTGAACGCGTTGACTGAAGAAAGAGAACGATTATTGGATGACCCCTGACATGACTAAAACAGGAGCCGCGCCGGGCCATTGAGGTTCGCCACCTCTAGCGGACACACTTCTTCGATACCATTTCTATTACATTTGTGATTCGATTTGGGTGCACCCCTTGATTTGGGAGTGTTGTTTCGCGGTGTTGGGGTAGCTGCTGGCTATGCCCAACATCAGTCCGGATCACGCAACTACTAGTATCCTAGTTGGTATTGCCTCATGTACCTTGTCATACTGATTATCCTATTCGCGACCACTACGTTTTGATTTGTACCTTGAGTATATGGATTGCCCTCTGGTGACTTCCGGTTTTGGGGAAACTACGGTCTTGTATATGCTTTTGGGAATATAAAAATGTGTTAAGGGGGATTATGGTAACGCCTTAACGCTATTTTGATACTTTATATTACTGATAGACATTATCTACTTAGCGTATATTACTACATAGTAGATAGTTTAACGGATCCTTGAGAGATGGAAAATCCCGTAACATCTCTTAAGTTATTGCACGCATGATGACACTGGATAGGAGATGTCAAACCCCGTAAACATCTCCGACGCCGTTACACTCATATTTATTTACGATTGATTTAACTTTCATAAGGATATTTAGTCCTGACTCGAGTGTTTGTCTTTTCATTACGCTCGGGTCAGTCCTGAGTTTTCAGTTTAGGTTGAAGATCATTTCCTTGGAGGACGGAGACGAAGATTTGGTATATTATCTACTACTATTATATTCATTCCATTCCGCTGCATTGTTGTATGATATTTGCTGTGTATGTAACTCTGATAAATGTTGTATAATAATAATCAAATGTATTCATTTCAAATGTATTCATTTAATTAACAGCTTCATGAACTGTTATTTTATTATTATACTTTAGCCTTCCGCTGTGAGATTCTGTGTTGTTTCATTTTCTTTATTTCCCTTTCTTTTCTTAATTACCCTAATAACCATCGGCCCTTTTAATGGTTTGGAATCGACACGTGTATTTGATCGTCGGTTTAAACTGTCCAAAAAGGCGGGTCGTTACAGTTGGTATCAGAGCTTTGGTTTAGCGATAAACCTTGGCTCTAGTGGGGAATAACTCATTGAAATAGAGGTAAACTATATGAATGAGTTGAGTGTATATGAGAGTGCGTACTTGTTATTTGATATAAAATGGTTTTATATTGTGTTAATTTGTTCCGTTGAGTATTTATGAATTCTGGTCGATACTTGGGACGCCAAGGCGTCGATAGGAATTTCTAAACACTCGAATAGGACAAACCAACACAATATCGTTTTGGAATATATTTTTATATAAAGAATTATTTGAATATTTATTCATTTTGATTGAATTGATTGTTAGGAGATGATAATATTAGATTATTATCGTTATTGTTTGATCAGTCAATATTTACAACAATTGATTAAATAACAATGGATTTAGGAAAATGAAATCTTGTAAACACAATTGATAATGAATATAAATGAGTTTTAACTTGGATTTGGGAATTTAAATTCCGGTGCTTGAAATTGACTTACAAGAATATGAAAAACATAATATGAGTATTATATGATAGTATAATTGAGTTGAAATTGTTTTCGAAGGATTTTTTTTTTTATGATAAGTGATATATTCCCTTCTCTTGACGCTAGAAAATGATTTCGGTGATGAGTGCACGCATCATCGGCGTTTATTTTCGAGAGTCCGAGTAGGGGAGGCCACTTAATAGCTTGTCTAAACTTTGTTTTGATTCAAATTTTATTTTATTTTGTACTCCCTATAGTATGATTGGTTATATAAATTATATAAGTATATATTATTCCAAAACTTGATTTGAAATGAAACCGGGATTGGAATTCTTAAGTCCTTTAATAATTAATGTTTTTTTTAAATGAGTGAAATGAATTTAGACTTGAATCATTAAGGAACTTCTGAATTGTGAAATGAGAAATGAACCTAAGAGCTAAGTGAAAATATCAATTGAAGTAGAAATCCTTAGAATTAGGAAATTATGAACTTAAAATAAAATTGAAACTGTAAAACTCGCGTAGTATTAAATTTCATTCTATAGCATAGATATAACTTACCAAAATATTTAAGAAGTTCAAAAATGTTATATGAATTGTTAATTGGATAATATACAAGTATAGGTTTGAATAATGAAATATGCATTTAATTAATGGTTGCAAATATAAATAAAATTGTTAGTAAATAATTGGAATTTAAATTAACATTTAAAGGTGATTCACAATTATGTTAATATAAAATGGAAATACTATATGTGAATGTAAATGTAAAATTAAATTATAGTGAAATTTAGGTAATGACTAAAGAATTAATTAATTGAAAATTCAACTCTGAATATAAAAAAAAAAGAGTTGTATGTTGTTTAACTACATTCTATTTGCATAACTATAACTTACCAAATATTTTAAAAGTTTAAAGTGCTAATAAGGATAAGTAGAGGAATAATATACCAGTGAGAGAGTAAATAATAAAATGTGAAGATCTATTGATAGTTGTAAATATAAAAGAAATTTAAGCTGTAAAATGAATGATATATACAAGTGTATGAAAAAAAAAAAGTTTAAAATTAATGAAATATAAAAATTTTAAATGGAAAATAATTAAATTTGAATATAACTAAATGTTAATAAACTTGGAAGTGTGTGAAATTAAAATTTGACTTGGATATGTATAATTGATTTTGTGTAGATTTTGGATGGATGTTAATGTTTGATATGCATTGGTTGTTAGATGGATGGTAATTGATTAAGTAGAATTCATTGGTGTTAATGGAATTAAATAAATGAAATAAAATTTTAAAATAATTAAATTCAAATTTGAAGCAAAGTGAAATAGATATGATTGAATTCAATTTAAATTGAAGCAAATTGACTTGAATTTAAAAATGTGAATGAAACAAACTAGAATAAATCGGGAAAAAAAAATTGAATGTAAACATATTGCATGAATGAATAAGAAAATAAATGACTTTGTGGTTAAGATTGTTCTTTAGAAAATTTGAAGTTTTGATGGTTTGTACTTTGAAATAATAAAAGCAAATTCTTGGAAAAAAAAAAAGAAATCCAACATTGTCCAATATATGCTGAAACGAAAACAACCATAACTTTTAAATGGCTGAACGGAATTCGACGATCTTGAACTTTTCGAAAGCTTAGAAACTATAGCACAACTTTTGTTTAGATAACTTGAGAAAATTCCTTCGTCTGCTTGGTTAAAAACTTGAATGTTACCCACTGTCCTGTGTAAAAATAAATAAAATCAGTAGTATACACCCTTAGTATTTTCGCCATATCTTTTGACTTGTTTATCAGATTTTGATGATCTTGCACTTTCTGGAAAGCTAAGAACTTAATCTAAAACTTTTGTTTTAAGTGTTTTGTGTTTTGATATCGTTTAGAAGGTCGAAAACATGGGTGAACGGCGCTGACCTGCGCAAACACTGCCCAGGCTGAAGCGTATCCCCTAAGTAAAACGGCCATAACTTTTGAACGGATGATCCAAATTTGACGATTTTGGACATTCCGGAAATCATGAAATGAATGCAACAACTTTTGTTTAGATTTTGTTGTCAAATTTTACAGTTTAGGTGACATAAAGCTAAGATTTGTTTGCTGTCCAGAAATTGAAATCTCAGTTTTGAAGCTAAATATGTTATATATATGTTGTGTAGGCTAAGTATAGCGATCTATCTTTATATGCATGGTTCTAACTTAGTTTTTGAGCATTTTAGTAGGTAGCAAAGGGGTTGCGCTTCGTTGTGGAGCTCGCTTCTACGCTAAATGCATAATGTAAGTAAAATGCTAATAAATGCTAAATAAAAGGTACGCTTACGGTTTTATATGATATTGGTGATATTTATATGTTGTTTCCCCACATATGGGATGCCTCATCATTGAGATGAGATGTATATTTGTGATATATATGCTATTATATTTTTTCCGATCGAGCCGCGCAAAGGAGACTCTGCCGAAATTTTCCGAAAAATCCGGGTGTTAGAAAAATTTTCAAGTTTTAAATTTTTTTTTATAACTTGTTTTGATAATTAACTTTTAAGTTTAGAAAGCCGTTTGGAGTAGCTTAGTGGAAGCGTAGTTATGACTTTATAAATGGAATTTCATTGTTTTATAAGTTGGTAACTTTGAATAAAATATATCTAATGTTGAATTCTATACTTAGTTTTTTCCTTCTTTTCCTTTTCGGGGACGAAAAGTTTTGAGTGGGGGAGAATGTAACGACCCGTAAATTTTCGATAATTAAAATAGCTAATTTAATAAGTTTTCGTGATTTAGTGTTAGAAAAAAATTGTAAGTCGTTTGAAATAATAATAATTAGAATGAATTGCAACAATAATTATCCAAGTAACGATAAAAAAAAAGCTACATAGTGAATGCCTTTGCAATCAATAGTTGAATAGGATATTAAATGTTGAATTCATTGGGTATGATAGAGTAATTGATTGATAAGTAAAATCTATTTGAAATCAAATATTGAATATTGAACACGTAATTGTTTAAATTAAATATTTAAAACTTATTGAATAATTGAATAACTGTAAAATGAAAATAGTGTTCTAAATTTTGAAATGGTTTTAAAAGTTGAATCTTATAAGTTCAATTTCAATATTTCAAAAGATAATGAATTATTGGATAAGCGAAATTGTCTAAATTAAATATTTGGAATTTATTGGATAAATAAAATAACGGGTTTAATATGATTAAGAATGATTTGTAAAATTTTATTTTATCATATTGGAGTTATAGTGATGTTATAGAACTTTTAAAACTGAATTTAAAATTTATTTGTGAAAATTGAATATTTTAATATTTAATTTTCGACTGGAAAATAGCCAATTTTTGAACAGTCTCAGAATTGGACAAAACTAGTTCCATTGGATCCGTAATAGTTAGTTATTATTGGATTTCAATTTTCGTAGCAATCGGAGTTGTCGTTTGACCGTGGCAGCTCGAAACGCGTTGAAATTGTTTTAATATTAATATGGCGAGTTAAAATAGTCATTTTTCAAACGGTCTCGGATTTCGACGAAACTTGTTTCATTGGATCCGTAATGTGATATTATTGTAAGATTTCAAATTTTATGTCAATCGGATTTACCGTTTGTCCGGGGCAAGCCAAAACGCATAGAAATTCGTTTAATCGATTTAATTTAAAAATTGATCGTTTATTTCCGTAACTCACACATACGATCGAATTAGCTTCCGAGACCTGTTCCATTGTGTCCGGAACGTGGGATAAACCTTAGAAACGCCAGCCGGCACGCGTTGTTTGGAGATCGTTTGAGAAAATGCTTTATAAGTGGTTTTAATATTAAAATAATAATCAAAGTTGTTATAAATGCACGTTCTTCACCGAAACCCTACTTGCTACAGCCGCCGCCCCTTATTATAACCAATGGCCGAAATTCAAACTTCTTTCCCCCTCGATTTCTTCAAATCCGCTAACCGATTCGTGAAACCTTCAACTAGTAAAGTGTAGAGCGCATCACGAACTACCTATCCAACGGCTGAGATCGTCATTGGAGCATCGCTGGAGGAGAAACACGGCCGTGACTTCCTGCCGTTCGCACGCGTTTCTAGGCCACTGGGGGAGGCCGAGCTGCAGATGGTGGTAGGCGTGGGTAGCACTCGACGTTGGCTTCGAGATGATGGTCTCCGATCAAGTTATAGTGCGACGTGGAGAGAGCGGCCTAAAGCCCTAGAGCGTGATGCTTGGGTTCTGTACGTGGGTTCGAACGAGAGGGAAGAAGAGAGAGGCAACAGCTTGGATCTGGGTGTTAGGGACGTGCGGCCCTGATTGAATTGGGTAATAATAATAATAATGGAAATTGTATATATTAGTTATATTTAAATCGTTCAAACTTTGTAAAGCTACAACTTATTCATACGAGGTCGGATTCGGACGGAAATTTTTGCGTTGGATTCGTATGGACGAGGACTACGCTATGAAATTGGATTCGAGTAGTTTGGAGCTATTGGAAATTTCGGGTAAAATTAAACGCTCGTTTAATTTTATTCGAAATAAAACGCTGGAACAACAAAAAAATCAAGGTGAGTGTTTTATAACGCTCACAACGTACTAAATATCTTTATGCTAGTTAAATTTGACATTATGAAGTGCTATGATTTTATTTGTCGTTGTTTGATAAATTTAATTGTCATATGGATTGTCATTTGAATTAGCCGTTGAAATTAAATTGACAGTTAAATTTGAATTGAAATTGAAATTGGATTGCGATTAAATTACCTGACATTGGTAACTATGAAATTGCCATGAATTGTATTGTCTATTGGATGATTTATTTCGATGGATGCTATTGGTTGATATTTAAATGTTTGGATGTTTATTTGCTTATATATAACCTGTTATGCATACATATGATACTGTGATTTAATTTAAGCAATATATATTCATCCCTGACATTTAATTGAAATAAATAATTACTTGGCCATAGGATAGAAAATTATATACGGACACCGAATTGGCTAAATTAATAATTTTAAAAATCGTCGATTTGAAATTTGTTTAAATGTTTTGATTAAAAGTTATAAATAGAAATCAATTTATAGGAATCGAATTATCGAAAATTTGAGTTTGGAATGTTGAAATTAATTTTGGTTAAAGAAATTGTAAAAAAAATTAAGTGGAGACTTTGGAATTTAAAATCGGGATATGATTGAATTTCGAAATTGATTTGTTTAAAGATTTAACCTTAATTCGAGCTTTGAATATTACTAAGTAAAAGTGATATAAAAATGATATTTTGAAATCGAGCTTGGAATTGAACCATATTTGAAATTTGGATTTAAACTTGAATATTAATGGAAAATTTGTTAAGTGTTATAAATGGATATTTTGAAATCAAGCTCCAAATCGATAAAAATTGAAATTTAATAAGTTGAAGGTGAATATAGAGTTGAATTGATTTGAAGTTAAAGTGAAGTTGTTTTGAATTGAAATCGAAATTGAATTGGTAGAATGGAAATTGAAATTGATTTGAATTGGGAAGTTATAATTGAAATGGTTTGGTTTTGAAGCTGTTTTATTTTGTTTTCCAAATTTCTCGGTTATATAAACCATTTTGAATACTTAAACTATTTTTAATCTATTTTAAATCTACTTAACCCGATTTAAATTATTTTAAACTAATTTATCTATTTGAAATCCATTTTAAGATTTTAAGTATTTTTAACTATTTTAATTATTTAAAAAAAATACTTTAAACTACTTAAAACTATTTTCTAAAATTCCAAACTGGTCAATAAGGTGAATGTTTATATTTAAAATCTTGAATCTAAATACGAATTGAGTTAAATGAAGTTGCAACCTAAATTTGAAATTCGAAATGATTTTGAAACGAAATGGGATATTGATGCGAAAATGATTTTTGCAACGGAATCTTACATTTGAATAGATACGAAGATATTTGAAATGGATTTGATTTTGAAGCGAATATGATATTTTGATATCAATTATGAATCGATTTGAAATATAAAAAGCCAAAGGTGTAATAATACGTAGTTATTAAAGAGACCGGGATCGGATATGGACATACTCTCTGTCGATACCGAAAACCACTTTAATAACTATTATACGTGGAGTGATGATCCAGAATGAAGTGGATGGTTGGTGAACGCGTTGACTGAAGAAAGAGAACGATTATTGGATGACCCCTGACATGACTAAAACAGGAGCCGCGCCGGGCCATTGAGGTTCGCCACCTCTAGCGGACACACTTCTTCGATACCATTTCTATTACATTTGTGATTCGATTTGGGTGCACCCCTTGATTTGGGAGTGTTGTTTCGCGGTGTTGGGGTAGCTGCTGGCTATGCCCAACATCAGTCCGGATCACGCAACTACTAGTATCCTAGTTGGTATTGCCTCATGTACCTTGTCATACTGATTATCCTATTCGCGACCACTACGTTTTGATTTGTACCTTGAGTATATGGATTGCCCTCTGGTGACTTCCGGTTTTGGGGAAACTACGGTCTTGTATATGCTTTTGGGAATATAAAAATGTGTTAAGGGGGATTATGGTAACGCCTTAACGCTATTTTGATACTTTATATTACTGATAGACATTATCTACTTAGCGTATATTACTACATAGTAGATAGTTTAACGGATCCTTGAGAGATGGAAAATCCCGTAACATCTCTTAAGTTATTGCACGCATGATGACACTGGATAGGAGATGTCAAACCCCGTAAACATCTCCGACGCCGTTACACTCATATTTATTTACGATTGATTTAACTTTCATAAGGATATTTAGTCCTGACTCGAGTGTTTGTCTTTTCATTACGCTCGGGTCAGTCCTGAGTTTTCAGTTTAGGTTGAAGATCATTTCCTTGGAGGACGGAGACGAAGATTTGGTATATTATCTACTACTATTATATTCATTCCATTCCGCTGCATTGTTGTATGATATTTGCTGTGTATGTAACTCTGATAAATGTTGTATAATAATAATCAAATGTATTCATTTCAAATGTATTCATTTAATTAACAGCTTCATGAACTGTTATTTTATTATTATACTTTAGCCTTCCGCTGTGAGATTCTGTGTTGTTTCATTTTCTTTATTTCCCTTTCTTTTCTTAATTACCCTAATAACCATCGGCCCTTTTAATGGTTTGGAATCGACACGTGTATTTGATCGTCGGTTTAAACTGTCCAAAAAGGCGGGTCGTTACAAATAAATTACCTATTTTCAATACTCCTGTATACATTCAATTAGACCATGAATAACAATAATACAAACATTCCACATGATTCACCCGTAATATCGAACAAGCATTATATAACAAACATACATTTAACAAGAAAGCATAGAAATGCCTCCAGTGGAAAACTATCAATCAGTTTTTGTTGCACGACTCTGATCGCTACTGGATCTATTACTCATTCCGCCTCGTCAACATTTAGATATATGATGCAAAAAAATTCGAATTAGTGTCTTTACCAGCTTCCCTAAATGTAACTTCATTTACATTTGAAGCCACATAAAGGCCTAACATACGTCATTTATACCGACATTATTGGCCGAACCAATCACTTCAACCTTCACAACCTTCATCAGCTACTATGTGTCTCATACAAAGACTTAACATTAAAGAAAGGTGAAAGAAATGTATTATATAATAAGAAAAATACAAATACATCTCCAAATGATTACTCCAGTAATCGTTGTATATTTCTACTATCACTTAGGTAAAATAATAATCTATCACGCACCCACAGAGACAGAGACTCTAAGTCTCGTCTAAGGCTAGGACTCATGTCTCTTATACTATGTGTTGTTCTAAACCAGCTTTGATACCAAATGTAACATCTCACTTATATGCCCATATTATCCAAGAGTATTACTAGATAATACTGTCAGATAATATGAAGAAAGAGGATGTATGGGGTACACACGTGGTTATTTCCATGGGCTAACATCGGTATGTTTCTCAAAAATCATAACAACTCACCTATATGCACACAGTTTCGACAAAAAGCAGTAAACACGTATGCCTCTAGGATATAACAATACATAATATAAAATAAACCATGGAGGCCACAGAGTCATCAAAGCAAAAATAACATATATTATAAAATATACACGTACCCAAGTGGGTTCGTCAAAATAGTCAAATGCCCGCTACCATCAAACATACACATAACATGTCCAAAATATACAACTAATCAACAACAAAGACGTATTGATACAAATATACAAAGTGTATACAAATATTTTATCCTCCATCTATGCCCAACAATAAAAAACTGGTCACTTGTCCTTGAACCTGAAATGTCTCGGACTGACCCAAGTATTATATAAAAAACATACAGGTCAGACTATGTCTAGAATGTAGGTGTCAATGTATCTCGATAATAGTAAGATATAACAAAGGTAACATGAAGTGATGTAAGGGAACCTAACACAAAATTACATCACAATAGATGTATAGGTAGTATTTCCATATAGGATGTCAAGTCAAACCATGTACCGGTGAATAATGTCAAAAGGGTAAAATGATCCATGCATACAAATATCGTTATTGTAAATAATTACAACAACATAGGACATTCTCTCAGTAATGCCCTAGATTATCTATCAGATAATCATAAAATAGACTACCCATGATCTATCATATTCATTGTTACTACAAATAAAGATGATGAATATGAACGGGCATATATCGTTATTCAAGGTGCTGAATGAATAGAAGGTAAGCAATAAAACATTCAGTAGGGGTATCGAGCTTCAGATGACTTCAAAAAAATGTTGAACTTCTAAAAAAGATGCCGTAAACCTAAGAGATGATGAGATTGTAAGGGTGTCGAATTCCTAGAAAATGGCCAACTAGAAGATGTCATACATAAATATAACAAAGAGGTTGTCGAACCTCAACAGTGGGAAAAATATCACACCGAGGTTCCACATCTATAGAGATGTCAAACATCAACAACCTTAGAGGTTGGCGATGTATAAAGGAAGAGATATCGTGCCTAAAAGGTGTCGAACATATAAAAAGTCCTAAGTAATATCAAACATCAACAGATGCCATGAGACTATGGTATAAAAGATATACCACATCACTAAGCGATATCGAATGTATAGTCACAAAGGAGGTATATCGGGACTCTATAGATCTCGAGCCTTTAAAAGTACAACATTTGTAAAACAACTACCAAAAGAAAGTGATTTTAAGCATTTATAAGCAACAGAGGATGTGGGTTTCAAAGTATATAAGGGATATCGAATATTTATAGTTACAAGTATGTCGCATGTCGTCAGTGCCATCATGGATGTCGAATGACATCAATATAAAGAGAGTTGTCAAATTCCATTAAGAATCAAAAAAGGCATCAAATATCAATAGTTGTTAAGGATGTCTAATATTGGCAATGGTTATGGAGGAAACCAAAAGTCAATAATGTGAATAAGGATGTCGTAAACCATCAAGATGACAAGGATGTCATAAATCATCAATATGGTAGGATGCCACATTTCATCAATGTAAAGAGGGTTGCAACATATCAACGATATACAAAAGGTTATTGCATATCGTCAATGCGATGAAGGGTGTTGATAATCAACGGTGTCGAATGACACGTAGCAGTAGATCCGCCTGCCTCCACCCGTATAAATACCGACCCAATAGCAATTTGGAAGGGGCAAATTCTTCTGAATACTTTTCTTAACTTTTCGAATTTGTAAACCCTAAATCAAATTTAGGATTAGAAGAGCCTATTGTAAATTTGTGACTTTTTGTAAATAAGGACTTGTACAATCAACTTTGCATAGCATACTACAAGTGAATAAAGATTCTTGACTATGTTATGACCTATAACTAGCATATGACTCTTGTGCCATGTTGCTATTGACATGTACATGACTTCTTTATTGAAAATTCATACTTCTTGCGAGTTGACATAAGGCTGTCCAAGTCTATCTTTAACCAAGCCTTATCTACATTGCACATTTTGAGGTTAACAGATAAATTTGGTAACAATCATCACATATAAAACATACATGCAAGAAATACAATATGGCATATCAACGGTAGCTAAGATAATCTATCATGTAACCATAAAAGATTGGAAAGGGTCTAGCTAGATGCTATTAGTATCTCTAACCATCGTCGATAGCAATATAAACAATCTGTACGGGTTTACTCAATTACAAGGACTACTCAGTCCATATAATAATCAAGGAAATCGATGATCCTATACGAATCATCTAGACATTAGCCTCAAAGTAATCGTCTTGGCTCTCAACTAAAGAAATAATCATATGGTCTCTCGATCTATAATGATCTATTTAACGCCCAGTGTCGTAGATATCACCTTGGACTCTTAATCCAAATGGGATCTTAACATCATATACAGCTATATCAGCTTTAGTCTTGATAAATGATCCTGATGGCTCTCAGCCACATATATAATGATCTCATAAAGATGAATGAATAGTCTATATCAACAATAACTAGATGGGAGACTGACAGCTCTCAGCCTGCTCTAGGAGCCTTCCCGTACGCTCTCAGCTCTACTCCTAGAGTCATCAGTTACCTCGATGAACATCGTGGCCCTATATCCATCTAGTGCAAGACAATCATACGCAATGGTCATGACCCTACAAGTGCCCTAATAGTAACCGACTACTGGCCTAAGTGACATTGGGGCAGTAGCTCTCAGCTATATATAACAAAAGGGTGTCACGCATATAGGGAGCGACCCCGCAGTCAAGATACTGGGATGGATACTAACTAGTCTAGTTTACTACCTTCCGTATAATGGGAGCATGTAGACAAGATACACACTTAGCTCGCAGTTTGCTCACTCTTAGCTTTCATCACCATAAACCCATAGACAGGACCCTATCGGGCGATATCTACTTACAGTGAGTTATCGAAGAAGTATCAGCGTGGGTGTCCCATACCACCCAGTGTTACTCAAACATTTGTTCAATGTTCGTAAACTACACTTGCTTATTGTTCTATATAACAAGTCCAAAGAATGACCAAAGAAATATTTTTGAAAGACTCATACCAAATGGTACTATAACACCATTTATTCTAGTTTCTCATTGCATAAAAATATATAGCAAATAAAATGCCCAATCTTA
Source organism: Allium cepa (assembly GCA_030765085.1). Taxonomy (NCBI): domain Eukaryota; kingdom Viridiplantae; phylum Streptophyta; class Magnoliopsida; order Asparagales; family Amaryllidaceae; genus Allium; species Allium cepa. Next base: position 457,873,686 of record CM060942.1, read on the forward strand.
TTATTTATTGATTTGGAAGGGGATTAAAATACATTTTCCCTAATCTTCAAAACAATTTAAAACATCAATTTTCGAGGGGATGAAACCCTTATTTTAAAATTCTTATTTTTCCTTTAAAATCCATTTCTAGATACAAAAATAAATATTTAAAACCACTCATTTATTTACAAGGAAACTCATAAATTACAATTCAATCTCAAATTCCATAAAACTCTTAAAATAGTTCATACCTTTTAAAGTTCATCTCTAATATTTGAAAGTAATAATTTTAATAAATGAGTTTTACAATTTAAATTTCCTTTTAAAGGCAAAAATAATTAATTCCGCTTTTTCAATAAAGATTTTCAATTAAAAATAACCTCCCAAAGCCATAAAATAAAAAAATAAATGAAAATTTCTATTCAATATGTAAACTTCATTCAACTTGCTATTGCTTCAAAATATTATTTTATAAACTTTTAATTTATTAAATCCAAATAAAATTGACTTATCACTTAAATATATTGGTTTATAATACCATATTAGAAAAATCATTTAAATATTTTTGTAGTCAGTGATAAATGAATAAAAATGTAAATATTAAAAAATTCTCATATTTTATCAAATTCGAAAAGTCATTATTTTTCCTGATAATTAATATTCACACAATTCTAAAAAATATTGCTCCTCTTTTTTAATTTTTATTAGTGTAACAATTATAATATTAATTAATGAAATATCATTCTAAAATCATAATTTACATCAATAGTATTCTATTTCTCAAAGCCTTCCATTTTAATCAATTAATTCACTTTCGATAAATTACCAATGTGATCTCATCACAACAATAATCGATCAAAAATATGTGATCTCATCACAATAATCGATCAAAATATGTAACTCCATTTTATATCAACAAATAACACATCAAATTCATAGAAAATATAATCTAAATCTTAATGGTGAGTTATTCAAAATAACTCGCATAGACAAAGCAAATAAAGCTAATCTAACATCCAATATCGTATCACAATTCAATCAATATCGATAAAACACCAATACGTATAAAAACTAGATGGTAGTTGTGAGTAAAATGAATTTACTCACCTCATGGTGCGAGAAGAATGAATTATGCAACAACTCTAGCCTTTCATTCGATAAGAAGCCTGCATTTTCATCATCACCCACATCGCATCCCTCCTTAGTCAACAACCTACTCTCTATCTCGTCGTCAATGCCGAAGTCGCTTGCAGCCTAAGTCTTTACTTCCCTTAACAAAAGCCAACATCTTATACATTGCGTCAATCTCCTTCGCTTCATCATAGACGGCGACATGCTTACCTACTAGTATTCAACAACGCTGGCAACCCAGTCGAAATCGCACCTCCCTTCCTTCAGCATGCGCAAGCCTCCAGCACGTGCTAGAAAACTCATAACTTCAATCGAGTCACCTCCAAGGTTACATTTCCACGAACGTCATCTTCTAGGCCACGACTCCCCTAGCTCGACGATGTGGTTGGCATTTCCAGTTCGCGCACAAATTTATTTCTATTTTTTAAATTAAGTCGTGATTTTTGATTAGGGGGATAGGGTTAGGTTGAACAAATAGGACGTGACTTAGTTTAGAAACAAGAGATGAAGGTTCTAGGTATTGAGCTTGGGTTGAGATAGCTTCAGGCCCAGTTTAGATTTAATTTAGCTTAAATTCTAATTCAATCTAGTTTTAATTCCTTATTTTATTTATTTTCTTTTTGCATCTCCTTTTTAAAAATAAATTTCAAATAAATTTACATTTTATTATACTGAATATATTTCAACAACCACCCAATTTAATGCAATTCGATGTCCGCTTATAAATTTTTCATTATTCTAATCATGAATAATTGTTTACACTTTATAAATATTTTATATTCATTAAACAATTTATTTAGTTTCAATATATTATTTGAAAAGAATTTAATAATTTACTTCAATTTATGAAAAAAATCCTTCATAAAATAGGCTTCAAATAAATTAGAAAATTTTTCAAAAACCAAATTTTTTTTATTAAAAAGAATTTAGTTAATAAAAAATTTATTTCTAAAATACTAATTATCAAATACTTAATTCAACCATTTTTATGTTAATTAAATTCATTTATTTATACGATGTAGAAAGCGTGGTTATTACAGACTTTCCCCTAAAGAAAATTGTGTTTTCGCTATTTCTTATAGGAAAACATCTAATACAACTCAAACCTCGATTTTCTTCGTATTCCACAAACTTCTAAAATTTACGCAATCTTCTACGTGGCTCCACAATCCAATTTATCTTATCGTATCAAATAGATTCAATTAGTGACTTTCTATTTTTCCTATACGGTATATTATGTGACAATTTTTTTAAATGCCAATTTTTTTGAAATTTTTTTGAACCTCCTTCATATAGAGAGTGTTTCGAAAAATCAAAACATAATATATCACAAACCATATACATCCCAATCAATGAGGTATCCCGAAATAGAGGGAAACAAGATAATATTACATAATATAACAATGTACCATAAAAATGCACTGTTATTAGCATTTTAAGCAACTTGCTTAACTATTAAGCATGTATAAGCAAGCAAAAGCATACCAACATCGCCGTTAATCCAAATTTGCCGCTTGAACACCTATTTTTATCTCAATGTTAACCTTAGTCGTGTATAGAAAAGAAATATGATAACAATATATAGATCTAATGCATAGCAACATGCATTATAGTTAGGCCTCTAATCGAAAAACTTTCTATAGTTAAAAACACAAAATCAAACAATTATATCAAAGAGCTAATTTTTACATAATGTCTTATCTTTCCAAACAATTTCCAAATTAAAGAAATGTTAATTGTAGTAAGAGTTATAATGTTTTTCATAAGGAGGGACAAAACTAAAATGATGTTACAAGAGCAGGTCCACCTTCTTAATTCACATTTTTATCCATAAAAACATCGAAATTTTGCAAAACACTTATAAAAAAGTTGTTTCTTAGATTCTAAACTTTTTGAAATGGAAAAATTCATCGAAATAGGATGAACCGTTAAAAAGTTATGTTCATCTGAATACAACGTTGTTATGCAGTGTTTGCATTTTTGGGACAACAATCCCTTTCCTTACTAAGTCATGTTTAAATCATAACAAACTTCAAAATTTTTGAAAGCGATAAACCAAAAAATCATCACTTATACAAATATCTACTGATGAAAGAAGAATCGACAAAATAGGATCAAAACTAGACAAGTTATAACCAATTAGTAAGGACTATAATCTCTTTCTTTTTTCAAATAGGCTTACTAAATGTCCTTCTATGATTCTAAAACAATTTATAGAACTATAATTACATTTACAAATCCCTTTAAATAATAATTTATATCGCTTCTTAATATATATACGTTTCTCATTTCAAGAACTTTCTAATAATTTGAAATCAATTTTTACAAATCTTCCATCGAACCTTTTCAGAATAGTGTATGCATATATATTTTCTAAATTTCACCTTACTCTAAAACTTTCAAAATAAAACTCTATTCCAAACATTCATGAAATACATTTTCATTTAAAAATTAGTTCTTTTAGTTTTATGAAACTTACTACAAATATTTTTCACTTTCCTTTGTAGATATTTTCCAAGATCCTTGTTTATTAACAAATTAGTTTTTGCAAAACAATAATATTCTTATTTATACTTTTCCTCAAAATATATACTTCTTTCAAAATAATAATTTGCTATTCTCTAAAACATTCTATTCATTTCAAAATATTTTTTTAATCCCTTCAAAATAATGAATATAACTTCCTTCGAAATATTATTTCAAATAATGGGTTTCTAAATTAAATAGCTCGAAATATATTACTTCTCTTCAAAACAATATATTCATTTTAACTCTTGTTTAAACCATAGCCAACTTCAAAATTTTGCATTTATCACATAATATTACTCCTTTTTTCTTTTTCAACGGATTCATTTTTTTCAAAATGATTCCAAACGTCTTTACTTCTCATTACTAATTAATATACATATTTTACAATCTTTATATATTTTTAAAAGGATGTTTAAAAGTTCCATAAATTTCTAAAACAAGTTCATGAAATGTAGACTTTGTTTTTCTTTATGGAATCGCTTCTTTACATCACTAATCACTTCACTGTATAAAAATACATTCTCAAACTTAATAAAACCTTTAAAATCTAAACTATTTTAAAAAAAAATCAACCTTGTTCTATAAAAAATTTCTACCTTAAAAATCCATAAAATATTATCTCATAAATTTTATCTTCAATAAATTTTAAATTCAAGCTAGTTATAAATCATGTTATTTTAAGTTTTAAAATAATTCAAACTTAAACTCCATTAATTCCAAACCGCTTTAAAATTTATAACAAACAAATTCCTTTATTCCTTAATTATGCGCTTTCTCCTAAAATGATATTTAATTTATCTTCAAAACATAAGTTACTTTCTAAAATGATAGCTTCTCCTTTTCAAAAATATTACTTTCATTTCATAGTATTCTTTGAAGATATTCTCACTTTTTTCCAAAATATTATACGACTTTTCAAAAGTTTGTGTCCGTAAGTCTCATCTTAGTATTTAGGAGTCTCTATCAATAAAGTTGATCAGGCGCATCAACAAGAATTTTTAAAGCACTCGAAGGACATATTAACATGAAACCAACTTCAACATTTTTCTTTAAATATTTTTAGATGTTTCCACATGGAAAAGAATCGTTTGTAAAATCTAAAATGTTTCTATTATCATGTAAAAATTGCCACTTTAGATAGAAAACATTCCACTCCCAAAATATACATGCTTTATAAAATATTGTTCTACCTTAAAACAAAATCTTTTTTTCGAAAAACATAGCAAAGACTTATCATCCAAAATTTCAGTTTCATTTAAATTAATATTCAACTTATCTCAAATTTTTACTTTTATTTTTAAAAACATGTCTCAAATATCACTCGAAAATACGATTTTCAATCACTTTTTTAAGTGATATCTAAATTATATGCTTGTTTGAATAAAAATACTTATTTGCAATACTCGTATATACATTCAATTCAACTACCACTAAAAATAATGCAAATATTGCACATCACTCATCTGTAATATCAAACAAGAACTATATAGAAAATATATACATTTAATAAGAAAGCAAACAAATGCTTCTAGTGGAAAACTATCAATCTGTTTCTATTGCGCAACTCTGATCACTGCTGGATCTTTAGCTCATTCCACCACATCAAAATTTGGATTTTTGATGTAACAAAAATTCGAATTAGTGTCTTTTCCAGCTTCCCTAACCGTAACTTTGTTATTTAAAGCCACATAAAGGCCTAACATAAGTCATTTATGCCGACACTACTGGCCGGACTAATCACTTCAACCTCCACAACCTTCATCGGCTATTATGTTTCTCATACAAAAACTTACCATTAGAGAAAGGTAAATGAAATATATTATATAATAAGAAAAATACAAATACATCCCCAAATGATTACCCTAGTAATCATTGTATATTTCTACCATCACTTTGGTAAATATAATAATCTACCACACACCCACAAGGACAGGGACTCTAAGTCTCATCTTAGGCCAGGACTCGAGTCACTTATACTATGATGTTCTAAACCTACTCTGATACCAAATGTAACACCTCCCCTTTATACCCATACTATCTAAGAGTATTACTAGATAATATTGTTAGATAATACGAAGAAAGAGTATGTATGGGGTACTTACATGGATATTCCCTTGGGCTAACAACGGTATGTTTCTCAAAAATCATAACAACTCACCTATATATACACAATGTCAACACAGAGCAATAAACATGTGTGCCTCTAGGATATAACAATACTTAATATAAAATAAATAACAAATCTCACAGAGTCGTCAAAGCAACAATAACAGATAATGTAAAATATACGCGAATCCAAGTGGGTCCACAAAATAGTCAAATGCCCATTATCATCAAACATACACATAACATGTCCCAAATATACAACTCATCAATAAACAAAGGCCTATTGATAAAAATATACAAATTATATACAAATACTCTATCGTCCATCTATGCTCAGCATCCACAAACTGGTCAACTTGTCCCTAAACCTGAAATGTCTCGGATTGACCCAAGTATTATATAAATAACATACAGGTCAGACTATGTCTAGAATGTAGGTGTCAATATATCTCAATAATAGTAAGATATAATAAAGGTAACATGAAGTGATTTATGGGAACTTAACACAAATATACATCACAAAACATGTATAGGTAGTATTTCCTATATAGGAAGTCAAGTCAAACTGTGTACCGGTGAGTAATGTCAAAGAGGTAAATGATCCATGCATACAAATATCATTAACATAAATAATTACAACAACATAGGACATGCTATCAGAAATGCCCTAGATTATCTCTCAGATAATCGTAAAGTAGACATACCCAGGATCTATCATAATCACTATTACTACAAATAATGATGTCGAACATCTAAGGGCATATATCATGATTTAAGGTGTTAAATGTACAGAAGGGAAGCAATCAAACATTCCACAAGGGGTATCGAGCTTCAAACGATTGCAAAAAGATGTCAAATTTCTATAAAAGGTGCAATGTTCCTAAGAGATGATGATGAGATTGTAAGGGTGTCGAATTCTAAGAAATTGGCTAACCTACAAGATGTCATACATAAACATAGCAAGGAGGTTGTTGAACCTAAACAGTGGGAAAAATTTCACACCAAGGTTCCAAACCTATAGAGATGTCGAACACCAACAACATTAGAGGTTGGCGAACGTATAAAGGAAGATATATCGTGCCTAAAAGGTGTCGAACATATAACAAGTCCTAAGTAATATCAAACATCAATAGATGCTATGAGATTATGGTGCAAAGGATATACCACATCACTAAGAGATATCGAACATATAGTCACCAAGGAGTTATATCAGGACTTTATAGATCTCAAGCCTTTAAAACTATAACAGTTGTAAAACACTACAAGAAGAAAGTGATTTTAAGCATTTACAAGCAATAGAGGATGTGGGCTTCAAAGTATATAAGGGATATCGAATATTCATCGTTATAAGGATGTCACATGTCACCAGTGCCATCAAGGATGTCGAATGACATCAATATAAAGAGAGTTTTCGAATTCCAATAAGAATCATGAAAGGTGTCAATTATCAACAGTTGTTAAGGACGTCTAATATTAGAAATGGTTATGGCAGATGCCAAAAGTCAACAATGTGAATAAGGAGGTCGTAAATCATTAATATGACAAGGATGTCATAAATCATCAATATGGTAGGATGCCACATTTCATTAATGTAAAGAGGGTTGCCACATATCAACGATATACATAAAGTTATCGCATATTGTCAACGCGATGAAGAATGTCGATAATCAAGGGCACGAATGACACGTAGCAGCAGATCCGCCTGCCTCCACTCATATAAAAATGGACCCAATGGCTATTTGGAAGGGGAAAATTCTTCTGATTACATTTCTTAAATTTTCAAATTTCTAAACCCTAAATCAAATTTGGGATTTTAAGAACCTACTGTAAATTTATGACTTTTGTAAATAAGGACTTGTACGATCAACTTTGCATAGCATATTTCAAGTGAATAAAGATTCTTGACTATGATATGACCTATAACTTTCATATGACTCTTGTGTCCTATTGCTATTGACATGTACATGACTTCTTTATTGAACATTCATAGTTCTAGAGAGTTGACATAAGACTATCCAAGTCTATCTCTAACCAAGCCTTATCTACCTTGCACATTTTGAGGTTAACAAATAAATTTGTTAACAGTCATCGCATTTAATACAAACATGCAAGAAATACAATATAGCATACCCTCGATGGCTAAGATAATCTCTCAAATAACCGTAAAAGATCGAAAAGGGTCTAACTAGACGCTTTCGGCATCTCTAACTATCCTCGATAGCAATATAAACAACGTGCACGTGTTATTCAACTATAAGGACTTCTCAGTCCATAGAATAATCAAGGTGACTGATGATCCTATAAGAATCATCTAGACATCAGTCTTAAAGTAATTATCTTGGCTCTTAACCGCAGCAATAATCATGTGGTCTCTCGAACTATAGTATCTATTTAACACTCAGTGTCATAGGTATCACCTTGGGCTCTCAGTCCAAATAGGCTCTTAACATTATATATAGTTATACCAACATCAGTCTCGATATATAATCCAGATGGCTCTCAACAACATCTATAATGATCCCATAAAGGTGAATAAATAGTCTATATCAACAATGACCAGATGGGAGACTGACAGCTCTCAGCTTGCTCTAGGAGCCTTCTCGCACGCTCTCAGCTCTACTCCTAGAGTCATCAGTTACCACGATGGACATTGTGACCCTATATCCATCTAGTGCAAGACAATAATATGGAATGGTCATGACCCAACAAGTGCCCTAATGGTAATCGACTGTTGGCCTAAGTGACACAGGGGTAGTAGCTCTCAGCCATATATAACAAAAGGGTGTCACAAATTTAGGAAGTGGCCCTGCAGTCAAGATGCTGGGATGGATACTAGCTTGACTAGTTTACTCCCCGCCGTATAATGGGAGCATACAGACAAGATAGATGTAGCTCTCAACCTACTCACTCTTAGCTTTCGTCACCATGAACCCATAGACGGGACACTATCAGACGATATCTACCTACAGTGGGTAATTGAAGAAGTATCAGCTCAGATGCCCCATACCACCTAGAGTTACTCAAACATTCATTCAATGTTTGTAAACTACACTTGCCAGTTGTTCTGTATAACAAGTCCAAAGAATGACCAGAGAAATATTTTTGAAAGTTACATACAAGATGGTACTATAACTCCATTTATTCTAATTTTTCATTACATAGATATATAGCAATCAAAATGCCCAATCTTATTATTTATTTTTTCGAAAGGGGTTTCAAATACATTTTTCTAAATCTTCAAAACAATTTAAAATATCAACTTTCGAGGGGATGAAAGCCTAATTTTAAAATTCTCATTTTTCCTTTAGAATCCATTTTCAGTTTCAAAAATGAATTTTTACAAACTTCTCATTTATTTATAAGGAAACTAATAAATTGCAATTTAATCTCAAATTCCATAAAACTCTTAAAATAGTTCATACCTTTTAAAATTCTTCTCTAACATTTGACAGTAATAATTTTAATAAATATATTTTATAATTCAAGATTTCCTTTTAAAGACAAAAATAAATAATTCTACTTCTCTACTAAAATTTTCATTTAAAAATAATCTCCCAAAGCAATAAAATAAAAAAATTGAATGAAAATTTCTATTCAATAAGTAAACTTCATTCAACTTCCTATTACTTTAAAATATTATTTTATAAACTTTTAATAAATCCAAATAAAATTAACTTATCACTTTAAATATATAGGTTTAAAATACCATTTTAAAAAAACCATTTAAATATTTTTGTAGTCAGTGATAAATGGATAAAAGTAAAAATATTCAAAGATTCTCATTTTTTTTTCAAATTCCAAAAGTCATTAATTTTCCAAATAATTAATATTCATGCAATTCTAAAAAATATTACTCCGCTTTTATAATTTTTATTAGTAATAATAATTATAATATTAATTAAAGAATTATCATTCTAAAATCATACGTTTCATCAAAAATGTTCTATTTCTCAAAACCTTCCATTTTAGTTAATTAATTCCCTTTTGATAAATTACCAATATGATCTCATCACAACAACAGTCAATCAAAAATATGTGATCTCATCACAATAATCGATCAAAATATGTAATTCAATAATATAAAATAAACCATAGAGATCATAGAGTCATCAAAGTAATAATACCATATAATATAAAATATACACGAATCAAAGTGGGTCCACAAAATAGTCAAATGCCCACTATCATCATAACATGTCCAAAATATACGTCTCATCAACAAAAAGGGCGTATTGACACAAATATACAAAGTATATGCAAATACTCTTTCCTCCATCTATGCCCAACATCCACAAACTGGTCAACTTGTCCCTGAACCTGAAATGTCTCGGACTGAGCCGAGTGTTATATAAATAACATACAGGTTAGACTATGTCTAGAATGTAGGTGTCATTGTATCTCAATAATAGTAAAATATAAAAAAGGTAACGTGATGTGATGTAAGGGAACTTAACACAAAAATACATCACAAAACATGTATAGGTAGTATCACCCATATAGGAAGTCAAGTTAAACCATGTACCAGTAAATAATGTGAAATGGGTAAAATGATACATGCATACAAGTATCATTAATATGAATAATTATAACAGCATAGGACATGCTCTCACAATGCCCTGGATTATCTCTCAGATAATCGTAAAGTAAACATACCCAGGATCTATCACAATCATTGTTACTAGAAGTAAACATGTTGAACATGTAGTGGCTAAGATCATGATTCAAGATGTCGAATATATAGAAGGGAAGCAATCAAACATTCAACAAGGGGTATCGAGCTTCAGACGACTTTAAAAAGATGTCGAACTTTTATAAAGGTGCCATATACCTAAGAAATGATGATGAGATTGTAAGGGTGTCAAATTCGAAGCAAGTGGCCAACTTAGAAGATGTCATACATAAACATAGCAAGGAGATTGTCGAACCTCAACAGTGGGAAAAATATCACATCAATGTTCCAAACCTATAGTGATGTCGAACACCAACAACCTTAGAGGTTAGGGAACATATATAGGAAGAGATATCATGCCTAAAAGGTGTCAAACATATAATAAGTTCAAAGTAACATCAAAAATCAATAGAACCGAGAGACAATGATACAAAGGATATACCGCATCACTAAGAGATATCGAACGTATAGTCATAACGGAGGTATATCGAGACATTATAGACATCGAGCCTTTGCAACTATAACAGTTGTAAAGCATCTACAAGAAGAAAGTAATTTTGATCATTTACAAGCATCAAAGGATGTTGGGCTTGAAAGAGTATAAGGGATATCGAAAATTTATAGTTACAACGCATGTCATTAGTGCCATCAGGGATGTTGAATCACATCAATATAAAGAGAGACGTCGAATTCCATTATGAACCATGATGGATGTCGAATATCTGTAAAGGACGTCTAGTATTGGCAATGGTTATGGAGTGTAACATCCCAAAATTTTTTTATCATTTTAAAGTTAGTAATGTATTCAAACCTTTGGAATTTAATTTGAAAATAAAATGAAAAATCTCAAACAAATAAAATGAGTGATGATTTGTATGAATAAAATTCCAATTTCTTTTGAGTTTAAAATTTTAAAATAAGGAATGTTTTAAAAGTCATTTGAATTAATATATATATATATATATATATATATATATATATATTGCACATATGAGTAGATTTGAGTATACATTGAAATTAAATTTAAATTGTACAAGTATATGTATGAATATATAAATGGACATAAATGGTTATAATTCAAGTTGAATTGGAATTTGAATTTAAATTTAAAATAAATGTTTTTAAAAATAAGTGGCATTTAAAATCATTAAGGTATAATTTATATAATGTAAATATTGGTCAAACCAATTCTTCTATTAAAATTGTATATATGTATATACAAATGAATAAGGGGTATATTTATTTATAAAGTGAATATGACATGAAATTTATTTAAAAATTCTTTTGTCTTTGTAAAATTACAAGTGTTAGACATGCACAAAGGAGATGGAGTAAAAAATTAACATGTACTGAGATCTCATGATTGTTTTTTAACAAATGGCATTCAATATAATTGGTTGAATAAAATAATACAATTTAAAAATCATAAAAACTTTTCAGCTTCCATTTTCAATTTATTTAACCTCCCGAATCTTTGAAAGAACAGTAACAAAGATTTGAGCATCATAAATCTCAACACCCAAAGAAAAAAAAGGAAATCAGAAAACTGCCAACTTTCTCTTAGATTCAAAGTAAAAAATCTGAAGATCTTCTTAACATCAAGCGGGTAGTTTCAAATTTCACCTCTCAGGTAAATGTTAAACTCTATAGTTTAATGAATTTGTGATTTAAAATCAAGTTTTAACAAACAAATTCAAACTGCAGATTTATAAAAAGAATCAAAGCTTCAGTTTTTGGCCAGGGAACAGTGCAGTGATTCTCTAGAATAATCTAAGGCAAGTGAAATTTTTTAAAATTTTTAATTTGAAGTTGTTAATCAGTAAGCAAGAATTTAAGCAAATTATATCAATCAGATGCAGGAAACAAATCAAGTTCAAAGATAAAAATTAATTTCTGGGCTCAAGTTGTAGATCTGTTCTCTATGCATAAGATTTCAAAACTGTAAGTAAATTGAGGATTATTTGTTATTCATGAATTGAGTAAACAAATACAACAAAGAATAACCAAAGATCTGTACTTGCAAGATGCAGATCTAAACTTTAAGATTAAAGTAGGAAAAGAAAGAAAAAAATATCCAGGCTTCATCCTTATTAAAAAGAAACTGTCAGGAGCTTCTGTTACACTTTGCAAGATGAGTAAACATTGCGAATTTGGGTTCTTTGTGTTGTTTGACTCAGACTAGAGATTAAATTGCAAAGTATATATATGCATGTGAATATTGGTGTGATATGGATGCATGTTTGATATGCAAACAGAGATGACTCTGTTTATTTCCAGGTTTCAAGAAAAAAAGAAACCCTGTCTAAAAAAATTCAATCTTCGCTTCTCCGATTCACTTCAGGCTATAGTATCTGAAGGGAAGTTGCTAGTTTTTACGTGATTCAACCCTTAAAAATAGTTTTAAGCAAATCAAAACGAATAATTTCCCGAAGAATCGAAATTACAGGCAAAAATCAAAACTTGAGGGAAAATTGATCATCACAATCTTTGATTTCAATTATATCAATCGAAACGTTTTTACAATTGATGATTTTTGAAAGCAAAATCAGATTTTTTAAGAACATATTCACTGAGATATTGGGATTGATCAGAAAATTACATTTTTTTAAATTTTGATGATCTAAGCGTTTGTGGGCCTCGAGTTCGTCGTCACAGTTAGCTTGAGCGTTTGGGATCACCAGAAAAATACAAGTTGAATTTATGAATCTTTAAATTGTTAATTCGAGATCGAATTAGGGTTAAAAACCCATTTCTTCTCGCGTTTGAAGTGATGGTGCTGCGTCGCTGTTAGATGATCGGACTTCATGGCACCAGTGCCAATCACGGCGATGTTCATTGATGAAGCATCGGTCGAGTTTTGGTGACCGCTGACGGCCAGAGGAGGTGGTTCGAGGCCATTTTCTGGTGATGGGTTTCGAGAAAATACGGTCATAGAGCTCATTTTCGATCGTGGAAAATGTTCGTGCTTTGGGGTGGCTCGATGGGTCAAGAACGTCGTTGTCGACCTAACGACGGTCGTGGCTTCGCCAGTGATGACCGGGATGGTGTGCAACGTGCACACGGTCTCGTTGTGTCAGCAGTTTGTTTTTGGGAGGAGATGATGTTTGACTCGAAGCACTGCTCGGGGTTTGGGGAAAAAGACTCGAAGAGAGGGTCGTGTCATTTGGCTTTGCACCAAGTCATTTCTAAACTTAAACAAATTTTTAGTTGGAAAAATTTTACTCGGGTCGATCATGGTAAAAACTCGAATCGGCGGGGCATTTTTCTCGGGGACGACTCGAGACGGCCATGGGTTGGCCATGAATACAGCAAACTCCAGTTTGGAATCTTTTAAAACATAAGTTTAAACAAATTTCTGAATCCATTCTTTATAAACTAAAGAAAGCTTGTTAATGGGAGGTGAAGTAAATGGTATTGAAATGATTTTTGAAATTAATGAAGTCAAAGATATTTCAAATTTATATTTTTAAATAAAAATTGTTTTACATTTAACTTAATAAAAAAATTAGCAGTAAATCAAATACTCAAGTGTTAACTTAAAACCAAATTTATTCATCATGATTAAATAATGATTAAACAATTAATGATTTGCAATTACTTTATAATTAATAATTAATTAATTAAAGAATAGTTAATTAATAAAAGTAATTAAAATTTAATTAGTTAGCAATTAAGAATTAATAAATTAAGATAATTAATTAAAAGAATAATTAATAAATAAAGTTAATTAAGATTTAATAAATTCCTAGTTAAGAATAATCAATCATTGATTCAAAATAGTTAATAAAAAAATAAGTAGGTGGCTGATTCACTTAAATCACATTCACCTTAATTGAAGATGATTTACTATCATCAAATGTTGTGTACTGGATTTGATATTTCTATTGTGATACCGTGTGACGTGAACTGCTGAACTGTGATTCATGATTTCCTTCTGTATGTATGTGAGAACCCTTTTGCCCGTAAAACGACATTTAAACTTTGATGCGACAGGGAGTCGGATTTCATTTAGTTATCCGAAACCCACATCGAACCCTGAATGTGAATCCTTGTCATCGGTACACCCACGTGTTTTAAAATTTAGCGCTCACTATTCGGATTAGTCGGGAGAGGACCTTTGTGTCATATAACCCATTTCGAATAGTGATATGACGAAATGAATAGCATTTGAAGACAGTGGTGAAGACCGGGTGTCTTCGAGAACGATAGGATAACCTGTCGATTGACTCTGCACTGAGTTGCTCCGGTATAGAGTTCTACATATGTGATGGGAAGTCCGATCGGAATTGTGGATACCCGGATTTGCAAGGGCGTCTTCCTTTACTGGACGAAGTGCCTTCGGTTCTGTTCGAACCCAGAACAAACTTGTATGATTGCATGTATGACGCTACACTCTGAGATATAAAGCAGATTTATTTCAAATACATATCTGTTGGTGGCGGAGAATTTAGCTTAACACCCTTCTCTGAGACGTACGAGCTCAGAGGTTATGTAGTTGAAGGTTATCAGCGATACACTCTCAATTTGGTAGTGTGGCATGCTAAGTGCTGCTATGTGTTGATGGTCTTTTGTTGATCATTTGCGATCAAAACATGGCTTTTGTGCAAAGCGTAGCTTTGTGGACGAGACCTCATCGGACCTCACACCCCGGAAATGGTTGAAACAGGAAAGTTGTGGCAAGGTTATGAGGGTCGCACCCTTTAGGGTATGTCATTCCCTTGTGGAAAAAGGTGGTATCATGGTATGAAGCCCAGATACTTTACCTATGTGGTTGTTGAAATCTCATTTACTGTGTGGTTGTTGCTTTGTGATGGAGGGGCCTCGGATAAAGGTCGCAAACGACCGGGGAATGGCATAGTCATGTAGTCGACCGGGGAATGGCATAGTCATGTAGTAGTTACCTAGTTACAGGGGTAACCAGGCCTTGTGTTGGTAGAGAACTGGTTAAGTTCTCGAGATGTCCCTCCAGAGGCGTACCCATGTGGCATAGGAAGTTCCTTAGCCTGACCATTTGTTGGAAATCCAATCCCCAATATGAACCAAGTACGGTTTTAGTTGTATAACCTGCCATTTATTTATGGTGGTCACCACTGTTTAGATGGTAGCTACAGTAGGCATAGTACGAAATGTCTATGCTAGCTAAGATTAATATTATACTTTCGAAGTAGTTTTCTACACTATGCACTAGTAATAATATCAAAGAATTTTTCCCGTATCAAGCATATTTGACTATCATAAGAAGAAATCTCCTCCAATTCCGCGATTGCATTGTGTGCGTGGCGGGAGGTCTTATGATAGTTTCATTTTTCAAAATGCATACCGGATTTTATTTTATAAATCTTGTTTTATTTAAAAGAAACTATTTTTGTTTACTCATACTAGTCCCATGTCTGACCCGGAGTTTATTGTTTCTTTCTAAACTCTGGGTGCCCATAATTTCCACACGGGCAGCCTAGTAGCAGGTTTTCGTATTTTGGTGTTAGCTGTATTTTGGTAACTTTTTGGTTTGGAGGCTATTGGTTTTTGGAGGCTTTTACCTTGGAGATATTTTGGAAGCTTTTGGATCTCAAGGTGCTTAGCTTTTTGGAAGTTCACTATCGCTTCATTCCTTTGAAGATTTTTTGGCATATGATCACTTATCGTCCTATTGTGATGTTCTATTTGAAGTTGTGATATATGTACCATGATACTCTGTTGTAGTAATGGATATTATGATGATGTTGTATATGTGATGTAATGCATGATATTCATTTTGTTTTCGCTGTTTTATATTCATCTAATGTTGTTATAAGCTACATTTGACTAGAGTTCGATGTTTGAATCTTTGGCAGTCGAATACAAGTGAGGTATTTGGTGTCAATTTGCGAACATTGGATTTCGGGGTGTGACATGTGGTATCAGAGCTAAAGGTTGAGTAAGAACTATAGCTACGGAGTATAACGCATTAGATGGCTCATTAAGGATGAGGTGAAGTATACCCTAGAATGAGTATAACCGAGACCGAAAACCCAAATTTTTCTAGTCTCTTTCTTTTAACTACTGATATTCCTTAAGTAATCTTGTCCGAATTCTAAATCAATTTTCTTACTAATTACAGATAGTAAGGATGAGTGGACGAAGAGGGAGAGCTGGTTGGCGAGGAAATGCCACAACACCTAGCCAAGTTCCCCCAACAGCAGCAACAGGTTTATCTACTCAGCATTAGCCGAATCTGGCTGATTTATATAAGAGTTTCTCAAGGCTTGGTGGTAAGCCATTCACCGGCAATGAGTCCATTGTTGAGGCCCAGGCATGGATCATATCATGTCAAAGAATCTTTAAAGGGCTAAAGCTGCAAGATGATCAGATGTGACTCATAGCTTCTTGGCAACTTCAAGAAGAAGCCTTAACATGGTGGGAGATAGTCACTATTGATGAGCTAGAAGACGAGTTTACTTAGAAGAGAGTCAAAGAAGTATTTGAGAAGCGCTATATGCCATCAGCTGGGATTTCCCAAATGTACCAAGAATTCATGGGCTTAAAGCAGGGGAGTTTGTCATTCGAGGAGTATCTAAACAAATTCAATGAATTGTCTCGTTTCTGTCCAGAATTGGTGAACACGCCTTTAAAGAAGAAAGAAAGGTTCATTCATGGGATGAATAAGAAGTTCCACAAAAGGATGACTGACCACGTCAAAGAATCCTTTTCAGATTTGGTTGATATGGGGTACAGATATGCTACACTTGACATGCAAGAAGCCCCGGTGGAGAAAGGAAATTCGAGCAATCAAAATTGGAAGAAGAGGAAATTTGAAGGCAAGAAACCATGGCAGGGTAAGGAGAAAAAGAAGAGCAATTAGGGAAGCACAGCAGAGAATGTCACTTGCTTTAATTGCTTGGAAAAGGGCCATTATTCTAGCAGATGTACGAAGCCTAAGAGACAAGTCAATCAATCTGTTCAAGCAAAGCCCAGGAAATGCTATTATTGTTAGAAATTGGGACACGAAGTCAAAGACTGCCCAGTCGTGAAGCAAGCTCAGACAGCCAAGGTGTACACAGTCAAAGACAAACCTACATCTTCCAAAGCAGAAAAGGGGAAAGGAGTTCTGGAAGGTAATCTCACTATTTATGATAGCATTGTTAGAGTTCTGTTTGACATGGGCGCTACATACAGTTTTATCTCTTAGTAAGCTATTAATGAATTGAATCTTGAACCTTATTTTGTTGATGAGCCTATATGCGTAAAGAATCCAGTTGGAGGTCCCATGAATCTTTGTCTTCGATGTAGGGACATTCCTATCTCATATTCTTATTACCAATTCCCTATCGGTCTCTTTGTCCTTGATTTTAACGAGTTTGAAGTCTTACTCGGAATGGATTGGGTAGCAAAATATGAAGCCAAATTGGATTGCACTAATCGACTGATTTCGATTAAAACCAAATTTGGAGATTTCATTGAGATTTCTTGTGAGGACCCTAGTCCTAAAAGAGAAGGGTTGATGTATAATTTTGGGTTATCCCGAACCCAGTCTGGAGTCCATACCCATTGTTAGAGATTTTCTAGATGTGTTTGAAGAAGTGAAATCTTTACCTCCATACCGAGAAATAGAATTCAGAATCGACCTAGTACCCAATGCTCGTCCTGTCGTTCACACAAGTCGCAGGATGGCACCTAGGGAAAGGGTTGAATTAGTCAAGCAAACCAATGGTTTATTAGAGAAAGGGATAATTCGTCCTAGTGTTTCTGAATGGGGTTCAGCCATTGTTTTTGTTGCTAAATCGGACGGATCTTTGAGATTGTCTGTGGATTACCGCGATCTCAATAACCTGGCTCTCAAGAATAAATTTCCACCACCCAGAATTGATGATCTATTTGATCAATTACACGACGCTCGTTTCTTTTCGAAGATGGATCTAACCCAGGGTTCCATCAACTACGAATCGCCGAAGATTGTGTTCATTTGACCACTTTCAAGGGTCCTAATATGTTCTAGGAATGGTTAGTCATGCCTTTCGGGCTAACTAATGCTCCAGCATACTTCGTAGATCTTATGAACCGTGTGTTTCGAAAAGTATTGAATAAATTTGTGCTCATATTTATTGATGATATTTTGGTTTATTCCAAGACTGAAGAGGAGCATGCCGAGCATCTTAGAATCGTTTTGGAGATATTGAGGAGAAATATTATATTCGCAAAATTTTCCAAATGCCATTTCTGGGTCAAAGAAGTTAAATTTCTCGGCCATATGGTTAATGATGAAGTGATTTCGGTTGATCCTAGCAAAATTTCCGCTATTCTTGATTGGAGAAAACCCACTACACCAAAAGAAGTTCGAAGTTTTTTGGGTTTAGCAGGTTATTATCGGAAGTTTGTTTAGGACTTTTCTAAGATAGCTAATCCGTTGACTAAGCTAATAATGAAGAATGTAAAATTCAATTGGACTCCGAAATGTGACGAGGCTTTTCAGGAGTTGAAGAAGAGATTAACCACCGCTCTTGTTCTCGCTATTATCAACGGAAACCAGGGTTTATCTGTTTATACCGATGCTTGTGGTGATGGTTTGGGTGCGGTATTGATGCAAAATGGGAAGGTAATTGCCTACACGAGTAGACAATTACGTCCACATGAAAGAAACTACCCAACCCATGATTTAGAGCTTTTAGCTGTTATCTTCGCTTTGAAAATATGGCGACATTATCTTCTGGGTAAGAATCTTTTCAGCTTTCTTAACGATTTTCGAATTTAATTTGACTTAACTTAACAAATATACTTATTGAACTCTCCTTATTTTAGGTGAAAAATTCGAATTATTCACCGACCACAAATCTTTGAAATATATCTTCACCCAGAAAGATCTAAATCTGCGACGACAACGTTGGTTGGAATTTTCGGCAACTTATGACCTAGACATTCTATATACGCCCAGAAAATCCAATGTAGTTGTCGACGACTTGAGTAGAAAGCATTCTATTTGCTCATCTTTTTATCGCTCCTACTCTTCTTAAGAGGATCGCGAGTAAGCAGAATGAAGATGAGTTTCTTCGGGGAAGTTATAAAAGAGTATGCCAAGGAGAAGACACTAGTTTTGAGATGGATAGTAGAGGAGTTATAAGATTAAAAAGCAGAATATGTGTCCCAGACATCCCAGAGCTGAAGCGTAAAGTTTTGGATGAATGCCACAAGTCTAAACTTTTCATCCATCCAGGAGTCAATAAAATGCATCGTGACATCAAAAGAACTTTCTGGTGGAAGACGATGAAAAGGGACATATCTATATATGTGAGTCGCTGTGCTACTTGCCAACAAATCAAAAGCGATCAAAAGAAAATGGCGGGTTTACTTCAGCCTTTAGAGGTACCCAAGTGGAAATGTGACCAAGTATCGATGGATTTCATCGACGGTTTTCCTCGTACTCGGAAAGGCAATAAAGCAATTTGGGTCATTGTGGACTATTTGACTGAGACAGCCCACCTCGTGCCAGTGAAATCTACCCGCACGGCAGCACGTTTAGCAGAGTTATATGTGAAAGAGATTGTCCGCCTCCATGGCATTCCTAGCATCATAGTGAGTGATCGTGATCCGATCTTCACTAGTAGATTTTGGGAGGCATTTCAAGACGCATTGGGAACAAAACTAAATTTCAGCACTGCTTATCACCCACAGTTTGATGGGCAGACTGAGAGGATTAACCGAATCTTAGAAGACCTATTGCTTGCCTGTATACTTGATTTTGATGGTTCTTGGGAGGACCATTTGCATCTGGTCGAGTTCTCATATAACAATAGCTATCAGGACAGTATAGAGATGGCTCCTTTTGAGGCTTTATATGGTCCTCCGTGTCGATCACCGGCATGCTGGATTGAGGCAGGTGATAGACTCGTCCTTGGACCGGAAATAATTAAAGAAGCCACAGAGAAAGTTAGTTTTATGCGAAAGAAATTGAGGACGGCTCAAAGTCGTCAAAAGAGTTATTATGATCGTAGAAGAAGGGATTTGGAATTCCAGGTTGGAGATTCTATCTTTCTTAAAGTATCTCCAATGCGAGGTGTATTAAAGTTCGGGAAGACCGGTAAGATGGCACCACGATATATTGGTCCTTTTCCTATTCTGGAGACGATCGGTTCTTTAGCCTATCGAGTTAAATTGCCTAGTTGGTTATCTGGTGTGCATGATGTGTTCCACATTTCTAACCTTCGGAAGTATATGCACAATCTGGATAGTATTATTGAAGAAGCTGCTCAACAGGATCTCGACATCACTCCTAATTTAATAGTTAAAAGAGAACCGATAAAGATTGTGGATCGTGATGAAAAGCAATTGAGGAACAGAATTGTGAAACTAGTTAAAGTTCAGTAGAGTGGCGATCCAAAGGACTACACTTGGGAAATTGAAGATAATATGCAGAAATCATATCCCAATTACAGAGTGGATATCTTGGCTTGAGCTGGTAAGCCATTCCTTTACTCTTTCTAAATTCGTATATTCTTTGTTTGTTTTTGCTCTCTCTTTCAAATTTCGAGGAAGAAATTTTCTTAAGGGGGAATATCTGTAACATCCCAAATAAAAAAATTATCATTATAAAATTAGTAATATATTTAAACCTTTGGAATTTAATTTGAAATTAAATTGAAAAATCTCAAACAATAAAATGAGTGATGATTTGTATGAATAAAATTCCAATTTCTTTTGAGTTTAAAATTTACAAATAAGGAATGTTTTAAAAGTCATTTGAATTGAAAATTTTTATATATATTGCATATATGCGTAGATTTGAGTGTATATTGAAATTGAATTTAAATTGTACAAGTATATGAATGAATATATAAATGGACATAAATGGGTATAATTCAAGTTGAATTGGAATTTGAATTTAAATTTAAAATAAATGTTTTTAAAAATAAATGGCATTTAAAATCATTAAGGTGTAATTTATATAATGTAAATATTGGTTAAAACAATTCTTCTTTTAACATTGTATATATGTATATACAAATGAATAAGGGGTATACTTATTTATAAAGTGAATATGATATGAAATTTATTTAAAAATTCTTTTGTCTTTGTAAAATTACAAGTGTTAGACATGTAAAAAGGAGATGGAGTAAAAAATTAACATGCATTGAGATCTCATGATTGTTTTTTAACAAATGACATTCAATATAATTGGTTGAATAAAATAATACAATTTAAAAATCATAAAAACTTTTTAGCTTCCATTTTCAAATTATTTAGCCCCCTAAATCTCTGAAAGAACAGTAACAAAGATTTGATCATCACAAATCTCAACACCGAAAGAAAAAAATAAGAAATCAGAAAACTGCCAACTTTCTCTTGGATTCAAAGTAAAAAATCTGAAGATCTTCTTAACATCAAGATGTAGTTTTGAATTTCATCTCTCAGGTAAACTTTAAACTTTATAGTTTAATGAATTTTTAATTTTAAAATCAAGTTTTAACAAACAAATTCAAACTGCAGATTTATAAAAAGAATCAAAGCTTCAGTTTTTGGCCAGGGAACAGTGCAGCGATTCTCTGGAATAATCTAAGGCAAGTGAAATTCTTTTAAAAAATTTAATTTAAAGTTGTTAATCAGTAATAAAGCAAGAATTTAAGCAAATTATATCAATCAGTTGCAGGAAACAAATCAAGTTCAAAGGTTAAAATTAATTTCTGGGTGCAAGCTGCAGATCTGTTCTCTGTGCATAAGATTTCAAAACTGTAAGTAAATTAAGGATTGTTTGTTACTGATGAATTGAGTAAACAAATATAGCAAAGAATAACCAAAGATCTAAACTTACAAGTTGGAAATCTAAACTTCAAGATTAAAGTAGGAAAAGAAAGAAAAAAATTGTCCAGGCTTCATCCTTATTTAAAAGAAACCGTCAGGAGCTTCTGTTACACTTTGCAAGGTGAGTAAACTTTGCGAATTTGGATTCTTTGTGTTGTTTGACTCAGGCTAGAGATTAAATTGCAAAGTATATATATATGCATATGAATATTGGTGTGATATGGATGCATGTTTGATACGCAAACAGAGATGACTCTTTTTATTTCCAAGTTTCATGAAAAAAAAGAAACCCTGTCAAAAAAAAAAAATCAATCTCCACTTCTCTGATTTACTTCAGGCTATAGTATCTGAAGGGAAGTTGTTAGTTTTCACATGATTCAACCCTTAAAAATAATTTTAAGCAAATCAAAACGAAGAATTTCCCGAAGAATCGAAATTACAGGCAAAAATCAGAACTTGATGGAAAATTGATCATCACAATCTTTGATTTCAATTATATCGATCGAAACGTTTTTATAATTGATGATTTTTGAAAACAAAATCATATTTTTTAAGAACATACACTTAGATATTGGGGTTGATCAGAAAAATGAAATTTTGTCAAATTCTGATGATCTAAGCGTTTGTGGGCCTCGAGGTCGTTGTCACAGTTAGCTTGAGAGATCACCAGAAAAATACAAGTTGAATTTATAAATCTTTAAATTGTTAATTCAAAATCGAATTAGGGTTAAAAACCCATTTCTGCTCGCGTTTGAAATGATGGTGCTGCGTCGCCATTAGATGATCAGACTTCGTGACACCAGTGCCAATCGCGGCGACGTTCGTTGATGAAGCTTCGGTCGAGTTTTGGTGACTGCTGATGGCCAGAGGAGGTGGGTCGAAGCCATTTTCTGGTGATGGGTTTTGAGAGAATACGGGTCGTAGAGCTCGTTTTCGATCGTGGAAAATGTTCGTGCTTTGGGGTAGCTCGATGGGTCAAGAACGTCGTCGTCGACCTAACGACGGTCGTGGCTTCGACTAGTGATGACCGAGACGGTGTGCAATGCGCACAAAGTCTCGTTGTATCAGCAGTTTGTTTTTGGAAGGAGATGATGTTTGACTCGAAGCACTGCTCGGGATTTGGGGAAGAAGACTCGAAGAGAGGGTTGTGTCGTTTGGCATTGCACCGAGTCATTTCTAAACTTAAACAAATTTTTAGTTGGAAAAATTTTGCGTGGGTCGATCTGCGTAAAAACTCAAAGCGGGGGGCATTTTTCTCGGGGATGACTCGAGACGGCCTCGGGTTGGCCATGAATACAGCAAACTCCAGTTTGGAATCTTTGAAAACATAAGTTTAAACAAATTTCTGAATCCATTCTTTATAAATAAAGATAGTTTGTTAATGGGAGGTGAAGTAAACGGTATTGAAATAAATTTTGAAATTAATGAAGTCAAAGATATTTCAAATTTACATTTTTAAATAAAAATTATTTTATTTAACTTAATAAAAAAATTGAGCAGTTAATCAAATATTCAAGTGGTAACTTAAAACCAAATTTATTCATAATGATTAAATAATGATTAAACAATTAATGATTTGTAATTACTTTATAATTAATAATTAATTAATTAAAGAATAGTTAATTAATAGAAGTAATTAAAATTTAATTAGTTTGCAATTAAGAATTAATAAATTAAGATAATTAATTAAAAGAATAATTAATTAATAAAGTTAATTAAGATTTAATAAATTCCTAGTTAAGAATAATCATTCATTGATTCGAAATAGTTAATAAAAAAATAAGTAGGTGGCTGATTCACTTAAAGCACATTCACCTTAATTGAAGATGATTTACTATCATCAAATGTTGTGTACTGGATTTGATATTTCTATTGTGATACTGTGTGATGTGAACTGTTGAACTATGATTCATGATTTACTTCTGTATGTATGTGAGAACCCTTTTGCCCGTAAAACGGCATTTAAACTTCGATGCGACAGGGAGTCGGATTTCAGTTAGTTATTCGAAACCCACATCGAACTCTGAATGTGAATCCTTATAATCGATACACCCACGTGTTTTAAAATTTAGCGCTCACTATTCGGATTAATCGGGAGAGGACCTTTGTGTCATATAACCCATTCTGAATAGTGATATGACGAAATGAATAGCATTTGAAGACGGTGGTGAAGACTGGGCGTCTTCGAGAACGATAGGATAAACTGTCGATTGACTCTGCACTGAGTTGCTCCAGTATAGAGTTCTACATAGGTGATGGGAAGTCCGATCGGAATTGTGGATACCCGGATTTGCCAGGGCTTCTTCCTTTACTGGACGAAGTGCCTTCGGTTCTGTTCGAACCCGGAACAGACTTTTATGGTTGCATATCTGACACTACACTTTGAGATATGAAGCAAATTTCTTTCAAATAGATATCTATTGGAGGCGGAGAATTTATTCTCTTAGATTAACACCCTTCTCTGAGACGTATGAGCTCAGAGGTTATGTAGTTGAAGGTTATCAGCGATATACTCCCAATTTGGTAGTGTGGCATGCTAAGTGCCGCTGTGTGTTGATGATCATTTGTGTTCAAAGCATGGCTTTCATGTGAAGCATAGCTTTGTGGACGAGACCTCATCAGACCTCACACCCCGAAAATGGTCGAAATAGGAAAAATGTGGCAAGGTTATTAGGGTCGCACCCTTTATGGTATGTCGTTCCCTTCTGGAAAAAGGTGGTATCATGGTATGAAGCCCATATACTTTATCTATGTGGTTTCTGCAATCTCATTTACTGTGTGGTTATTTCTTTGTGATGGAGGGCCCTCGGATAAAGGTCGCAAATGACCGAGGAATGGCATAGTCATGTAGTAGTTACCTAGTTACAGAGGTAACCCGGCCTTGTGTTGGTAGAGAACTGGTTAAGTTCTCGGGACGTCCCTCCAAAGGCGTACCCATGTGGCATAGGAAGTTCCTTAGCCTGACCATTTGTTGTAAATCCAATCCCGAATACGAACCCAGTACGGTTTTAGTTGTATAACCTGCCATTTACTTATGGTGGTCACCACTGTTTAGATGGTAGCTATAGTAGGCATAGCACGGAATGCCTATGCTGGCTAAGATTAATATTATACTTTCGAAGTGGTTTTCTACACTATGCACTAGTAATAATTTCAAAGAATTTTTCCCGTATCAAGCATATTTGACTATCATAAGAAGAAATCTCCTCCAATTCTACGATTGCATTGTGTGTGTGGCGGGAGGTCTTATGGTAGTTTCATTTTTCAAAATGCATACCGGATTTTCTTTTATAAATCTTGTTTTATTTAAAAGCAACTGTTTTTGTTTACTCATACCAGTTCCATGACTGACCCAGAGTTTATTGTTTCTTTCTAAACTCTGGGTGCCCATAATTTCCACACGAGCAGCCTAGTAGCAGGTTTTCGTGTTTTGGTGTTAGCTGTATTTTGGAGACTTTTTGATTTGGAGGCTATCAGTTTTTGGAGGCTTTTATCTTGGAGATATTTTGGAAGCTTTTGGATCTCAAGGTGCTTAGTTTTTGGAAGTTCACTATCGCTTCATTCCTTTGAAGACGTTTTGGCATATGATCACTTATTGTCCTATTGTGATGTTCTATTTGAAGTTATGATATATGTACTATGATACTTTGATGTAGTTATGGATATTATGATGATGTTGTATCTATGATGTAATGCATGATATTCATTTTGTTTCCGCTGTTTTATATTCATCTAATGTTGTTATAAGCTCCATCCGACTGGAGTTCGATGTTTGAATCTTTGGTAGTCGAATACAAGTGAGGTATTTGGTGTCAATTTGCGAACGTTGGATTTCGAGTCGTGACATGGAGGATGCCAAAAATTAACAATGTGAATAAGAATGTTATAAACCATCAATATGACAAGGATGTCGTAAATCATCAACAAGGTAAGATGCCGCCTTCCATCAATGTAAAGAGGGCTGCCACATATCAAAGATATACAGAAGGTTGTCACATATCATCAGCGTGATGAAGGATGTCGATAATCAAGGGAGTCGAATGACACGTAGCAGCAAATCCTCCTGCCTCCACTCCTCTAAATGCAGAACCAATGGCTACTTGGAAGAGGAAATTCTTCTACTTACTTTTCTTAAATTTTCAATTTTGTAAACCCTATAAATCAAATTTGGGATTGTAGAGCCTATTGTAAATTTGTGACTTTTTGTAAATAAGGACTTATACAATCAACTTCGCATAGCATACTGCAAGTGAATAAATATTCTTGACTATGATATGACCTATAACTTGCATATAACTCTTGTGCCCTGTTGCTATTGACATGTACATGACTTCTCTATTGAACATTCATACTTCTTGCGAGTTGACATAAGGCTATCCAAGCTATCTCTAACTAGGCCTTATCTACCTTGCACATTTTGGGGTGAACAAATACATTGTTAAAATTTGGGTGCTAGTTGAAGGGCTTGAACCTCCGACTCTCTACATGTTTCATATTGGATTATCCTTGACCTATATATATAGGGTATAGAGGATTTACCCCTGATCTGCATATTTCATCGAAGAACTTTCAAACCTTGCATGACCTTCTTTTGACAATATCATGACTATCTTAGAACACGGATCTTCCAAGTCTTGAGTAGTTAAGCCAATTTATCAAATCATTTCCGACCCTTGATTTCATAATAAACAAATGTTATGGTTGTTGGCACTACAAATTATGGAAGAAAAGAGACAGGTGATTCCTTATAATCCCGATAGGTGGAGCATAAATCCATTTCATATATGCTCTACTCCTACCTATGTTATTATCCTATGCTTATAAAGGAAACCATAAAAGGACAGTTTGCTCCTAAAAATGAGAGGAGCTATCCGATTCCAATCCAAATGAACTATTTTTTAGAAAGAAATAACTAAAGACTTTGAAAAGGTTTCCTAAAGGTGGAAAGGAATTGTGACAACCCTGGATTTTGGCCATATTATTTTTTTTTTAAAAAATTATTTAATCTAATGTAAATAAAGAGTAAACTTATCATTTCAAAACGAATATGACTTTTGGAATAATTGCCATTTATTTGTATGGATTTGTGTTTTTAAAAGGGAATTTGATTCTGGAAATTTAGGATAAAATATCTCAATAATATTTACAATAAAACTTATCTTATATAATTGAATTAAAATACTTTACTTTGTTTACATTTGGTAAATATTATATATAGATCATAATGTTGAAATAAAACCAAATTCTATCAATATGAAATATAAATACAAGCAAGTCAAACTTATGAATGTAATTTAAACATTGATAGTTAACATACAAATAGAATTAAAATGAATAAGCAAGCATACAACATAAACTGGGAAATTGTAAGTAAAGTATAAAATAAAATAACCCAAACATATGTATATGAATTAAGCCAGGAAATAATAAAACAAATTATCTCCATTTACAAGACCAAAGTCTACCTGAAATGAATATTTATATACAAGTATCTTCGTATACATATCTACATGCAAGGTGATGGTTGAAAAAACAAATGTCTTCATACAAAATATATTTATAACAAAGACCAAGTGGTTGCCTGCAAGTGTAAAGTAAAACCTGACAAATATGTATATAAATTATTCAAGCTACAAGTTGATAAAATAAACATCTAAAAACAAAATATCTATACACAGCAAAATATAGTAATAAGTATGTAAACATATTAGGGAACCAGTGCATTTAATGTTTTCTTCTCAAGCACAACTTTGGTCATTTCGAATTGTTCAAAATCATTTCTGCCTCCAAAAAAAAAAAAAAAATCTATCCTGCCAAATAAAATCTCTGACCCAAAGAAAGCTTGCTGTGGAAGGTAGGTAGCAGTACACTTTTATATGTATCCCCTACCATGTTCTTTTTCTCATTCGATCAACTAAAAAAAAGAGAAGGGAATAAACAACCATTACAAAATAAAGAAAATCATAACACTTCAGTTCAAAATAAAAGTTTTTTTTATACCTGGAATGAAACATCAAAGTAAAAGGATCCAGAACAATATCATCTCAGAAAATCAGCATGCAGATCAAATCTTCAACCAGAAAGGATTTAAATCAACCTGATCAAGTAGGTGCAATTAAAAAAATAATCAACTCTAATGGAATTAAATTAAAACAAGCAGGTGAGTAATCTAACCCAGCATCTTTATTTTTTTAGAAATGCCAGTGAGTAAACATTTAAATTAAACTTAAGTAACAAATACCTCTTGCATGAGAATTACTGTGTCGATGGTTGCTTAGCATGTATGTTTGAAAATGTGTATTCATGTTTGTTTTAAGTTCTGAAACATGGCTATATGAATGAAGATTATTTGCATATGTATGATCTCTGTATAATTGTATTTGTTGAATATGCACATCTATGCTTTTCTGTTTCCATGTTACAGAGTCATAATAAAATCCAAAATCCAATCTCTTTTTAATGAATCACTGTTAGGATTTGAATTTCAAATCAAATGGTTTAGTTAAAACATAATCAAGTACTACAAAAAAACATACAAGTATATTAGTTGAAAATATGCTTGCATCTGGGAAAATACAGTACCAATCTAAATATTATGATAAAATTAAATGTGGAATTTTATTGATTCATGTATGTAACTTGAATTGTCTCTGAAATTTAGGATTTTTAAAATAAAAATCATGATTTTTAGTTGAAAATTTTGCGAGAAATTCTAGGTTAACCAGAAAATGGTTTTTGGGGGATTCATGGTGATCGACGTCATTGGGAAGGTCGGGGCTTGGGTTGAGGCAGGGATGATGATCAGGGATATTGGGAAAATTAGTAGATTGATTTATAGCTTGACATGGTGATCGAAAATAGGCAAACTAGGGCTTACTGCTGTTTCTTTTAGGCGCGATGTTTGGGGCTCGTGTATCCTCGCGTGATAACCGGAGATGATCGCATCGGTGGGGATAGTTGCTAGAAGGAGTATCGTAGCTTCGGTGAAGACGACCGGCGTTCTCATGGTCGGAGGAAAAAGGGGACGAGGGTTTTCGGTGAAGTACTATTTCCTGTTAGATGGAATTTTGACTCGTTTTCGTTCCAATGGATTTTCGTGCGAACTGGGTTTTCTTTTGGGGTCGTGAGGGATCGAGTGATAATCGTGGGTAGGCATGTTGATCACCGGAGTTCGGCAACGACGGTGCACGTGCACAACCATGTGGTTGTGTCAGGGAAAGGGTCATGTTCGTGTGTGTAACTCGAAGAAGTATTCGAGTGGGTGGGAGTTTTGCACGAGTCTGAACTCGTGTTCGAGTAGTCCACCTTTTCCAGTTTCGTTTAAACTTAAACTTGACTTAGCAAATAAAAAAAAAGGGAAAAAAAGAAGCTCAGTAGAAGAACTTAGGGTAAGGGTAATGATACGAGAATTACTCGAGTTAAGCAGGTGTTGACCTCGGATTCCATTGTCTTGGGAAATTGCTTAAATACTTTTAAGCACTCTTTCATACAAAGTTTAATATAAATTAAATAGGTAAAGTTGGTTAGCGTTAAGCTAAGATTTTATTTAAAAAATTTATTAAAGGGAAGATTTGCAAATGTAAGAAAATTAATTAACTTAAAGTATCAATTGATTTAGAATGTAAATCAACTTTATAATGGTAATTAACTAGCGGTTGAAGATTAAATAAATCGATAATTAAAGATTGATAATTATGTGTTTAATAAATTTGAACTTAAAAATTAATTAACTACTTAAAGTTAATTAATAATGGTTGACTTAAGTAATTAACCCAGGATTAAATGGTTTTCCCTTAAGTAATGAATTAAGTAGATCAAATTATTTTGAGATGAATCAGTTAAGGTTTAAGATTAGTTAATCAAGGGTAATTACTTTATAATTGTAATTAGAGATTAGTTAATTAATGATTAATTGATAAATAAATTTGTAATCAACTACTTATAGTTAAGTAATGAATGATTAATAGATAAGTAATTAAGTAATTTAATTAACCAATGATTAATGGTAAATTAATTGATAATTAAGGAATACTTAATTTGTAATAAAGTTGTGTAATCAATAATTAAGGTTGTTTAATTAATTGTTAAAGAATAATTAATTTGCAATTAAGGTTTATAAGCTGGGTTTAAGGGTAATTGAGGGATGGATTACCCGATTGAAATTAATTTGTTGATTAATAAAAGGTAATCTCTTGCAGATTAATTAAATATAAATACTTGATGAGATTTAGTGAAGTAATTCATAATTACAGGAAGTAACAGAGTAAAGGGAATTACTTAATGGGAAGTAATAAAAGGGTAATTACTTAATAGAAGTGATCAAGGATAAATTACTTGGAGTAATTAATCAAAGAGGATTAATAATTAAGTAAGGGGTTAATTACTTAAGAATGTAATTACAGAGGGGTAATTATTGTTTAGAATAATTGGGGTTGATTAATGGACGCAATTAATTAAGGATAATCATTCATGGAATGTGGTAGGTATAATTACTTAATGGAAGTAATTAGATAATGACGATAATCTTAATGTAATTAAAGATGAATGATTATGGGATGATAAATCAATTGGGTTGTAATTAATTAATAAGAAAGACTTAAAGGTAATTGGTTTAATTCAATTATGGTTAATTAGATTTATTCGAGATGGTGTATTGATTATCTTGCTTATGTATGATTAAGTGATTGTTTAAAAGCCCCGAATTGATTGATACCTCTGATATGAAATGGTTCGTGAGATGATGTGTTTGGGTGGGCAATGATAATATGGTTATATGTCAATGATGAATTACTGAGTAAAGAGGATGACATCTTTTATTCAAAGTTGAATTGAATTTCACTTGAATATATGTGTTATGATGAACGGAATTCGAAGAGACCGGAGTCGGGTATTAGTTAATAACCGAAACCACTTCGATCCTATATAATCTTGATACGTAGAGTCAATAGGTAGTAACGGAATGATTTAAGTAAATTAGACCATTTAATCTAAGCTTTTATACTTAGAAATTGATGCGTGGAATAGTGATGTCTATAACAACTTTTGAAGTTGTAAATTGATATAAGTCACCCCGGGTTCATATAAGATGTATGCTTTTGTATTCCTTATTAGATGGGTTTACTCACGCTGGTTTCCAGCCTGACCCGGGTGTTACTTTGATGTAATTCTCGGGTCAGACCGAGTATTACAGATTTTCAGGTAGGTATGTTCTGGACCTCAGGAGGCGAGCTGGATGGCGATGTCGTATAGAGTATTCCGCTGTATTTATATTATTGTTAATCTGAGTCATCATAATTGTAAATATTCAGTGACTGTATATAATGTGAAACTCTGATGTATATTAAATGTAATCGGCATATATAGTATTCTTTTGAAAGCTATTATTATTTATTATTATATTTTATCCGCTGCGAATGTGAGTTGTTGATGTTCTTTTCTTCTTTTTCTTCTTTTTCATAACTATCTGGAATTTTCGGCTTCGAAAATTTCGGGTCGTTACATTTGGTATCAGAGCCGAAAGGTTAAGCGAGAACCTTGGCTCTAGTGGGGATTACTCATTAAATAGAGTCCAAAGTACTCTAGAATGGGTTGAGTGTATATATATGAGCGCGTACTTGTTATTTTCTTGTATAAAGGTTTTAAATGATTTTATATAAAAATATATTTTGATAAATAAAGGAATATTTCATTCTAATAAATATTAAGGCGATTGGTTGTTAAATTATTGAAATTAAAATTTAGAAATAATATAATACAACCAAACTTTGAAATGGATTCAAACTGAAACTGAAGTTTAGAATTGGAATTAAATTAAGTAGGAACAAAAATACAACTAAATTAAAATTTAAGTGATTGAAAATAAAATTCTAAATCTAATCCCAGAATTTGGAAATTTGGGTTCAAAATAATGAGAAATAATAAATAATTATTATTTGGATAACTGGGACTTTTTGAAACAATGGGTTGTTTGAAATTGGTTTGAATTTAAAACCGAAGGTGGTTTAAAATTTTAAAACATGGCTGAAAGGGCTAAGAAATAAATATGTATGTATGGGTATACATGATACAAAGATAATTTGAAATAAACTCTAAGAGGTTGAGTTTTGATTTTTCCCGGAAATGTGATATTAAAACCCAAAGTGATATAAGTTTTGAACTTATAAAAGGGAAAGAATTTGAAGTTGAAGTGGGAAATTCAATGTGAGAATGAGGTTGACTGGACTAAGTAAATTGAATTTAACTTGGAAAGATAAATGGTTGATTGGAATTGGGAATGTGTGTGATCTCAAACGGTTTGAGATTTAAAAATTGAAAATGGAGGGACGTTTTCAAATAAATTTGATGTTATCATCCTATTGTTCATAAAATCTTTAAATTGAGAATGGAATTGTATAAATAAAATAAGTTTGAATAATTGAATTGTAAAATAAACTTGTTAAGAACTGGCTTCAGACTGGAAAATTAGATTGAATAATAAATTAAAATTTTAAAAAAAAATTGTATTGAATCTTGAAATACATAAGTAAAAATAATTTAAAATGAGAATTTTGAGAAATTGGGCTCAGAAATTAAAATGATTAAACACTTTGATTTAAAGGTTAATTTGGTTTAAAGAGTTAAACCAACCTTTGAGAATTTAACTCGAATTTCTATAATTCGAGATAGTTTAAATTCAAGATTTAATTGAATTAGTTTAAAATTGAAATCGGTTTGAAGTAATTGGATTAGTGATTGAAGATGTCTAAGTTTAAAAATTTTAAATGGGAAATTGGATTGGATTAAATTGATAATAATTCAAATTTAAAATTGAACAGGATTAAAATCAACTAGAATTTGATTTGAATTGGGAAAGGAATCAAGATTGATTCAACTTGAATTGAGAATTAATCAAGTCCAATGGAATTTGGAGTTATTTGAATTGGAATTGGGTCAATTTAAATGGAGATTTAAATTTAATTGTTGGGGGAGTGAACAGTTGGACTCTTGATTATTTTTAATAAATTGTTTTGATATAAACTTATTTTTCTAAGCTATTAAATATATACAACCTTTCTTTCTTAAAGCCAAATTATTTTATGGTTTGGAGCTATTTAACTATTTTTCAACTGTTTTATAAATTAATTACTATTTTTCAACTATTTTACAAATAAATTACTATTTTCAACTATTCTATAATTAGTTAACTATTTTAAAGCTATTTTGCAAACTATTAATTATTTTTCAATTACTTATCTATTTTTGAATTTTCGAGCTATTTTCCAAATATAAACTGGTCGGAGTTCAAACTGTTATTGATTTAAATACCCAACTAAGATAAGAGTTAAAGTGATAATCCGAATGGGGATTAAGGCAATTGTAAATAAGTGAAGGGGTATTTAAGAAAATATGAATAGAAAGGAAATTGATTTAGCTAATAATCAATGGAAATAAATACGTAGGATGTACGTATATTATTCTATTCGCATAGTGATTTGACCCAAATTCGAGCATAGAATTTCGAGATAGTTTATCAATCCGAGTTGGGATTTTTCACTCGATTTTCGACGACGAACCTGGATATGGATTATTGATTGGTTCTGGATATTCTCTATCACGGTTATGGCTATGCAAGGAGAATGACAGTTTCTGATCAAGAAACCAGATCTGAGTCCGCACTAGGAAGTCGGGTGGACAATGCTAGTTTGGAAGTGAAATTGTGTGATCGAGCGAGCGATCAGATTGGTATAGCGTACGGATGATATGTGTACATCGTACGGATTTAAATGAAATTGATATTGGAAAGAGTAATCAAATTTGAATATTTAATTTTGGGTAAACAAAGTTATATCTTTGTATATATATTCTTCCCTTGTTAAATCTGTTGTTGGAAGAAAAAGGATTTTGGAAGTGTTTGAAGTATAAAAAGGATTTTATACGAGATTGAAATGATCCAAATTTTTTGAAAGTTATATATATTTGAATATATATATAAAGGATCTTATGAGGATTTTAGAAAAGGTTTTGGGAACCTTTGGATTTGGAAAGGCGTTTGATTTTTGGGTAAAATCAATATTGGAATTTGGAAAACCTATTTTGAGAACGATCGATTTTGGGATAATCAATTTTGTGTAAAGGAGCTTTGTATGATATCATACTAGGTGTATGATTTGAAGATACTATATGTATAGTATAAAGTGTTTTGATGATTGCTCTGGGAAAAAAGGTGCTCCCTTAAAATGAACTTCTCAGGAGTGCCACCGGGTGGTGCTGCCTTGAGCCCATGGGGGTTCTAAAGTTGATCCTGTGAGGAGTCCGGACAAAACTTGTTCCTGAGGATTATTGTGTAGCGTAAGTCGATGGCGTTGATGCCTACAGAGGCATTTGGGTTATGCTGTGACGACAGTGTAACTCGATGTCGATGCGATCTACTGTGGGGACCATAGCGAAATCGTGTGGAGGATGAGTGTCAACGGTCTACACTTGATTTTGCCGGGAAGGCAACGCAACATCGGTAGACTGCGATCTATGGTCAAGTGGAGTGGAGAAGTTTCATTTTTGGCAGCGAAATTCGATGGCGCTGATGCCTACAGTTATATGGGTTTTTGCTGTGATAGCTACGTAACCCCAGTTGTAGCTGCGATCTGTCGTGGGTTCCATGGTGTAATCGTGGGGCGCGGAGACCTACAGTTATCTGTGGATTTTGTCGGGACGACAACGTAATCATCGGGTTAACTGCGACCATGGATGAGGGTGATGATTTTCAGAGCATTGTCACCAAAGATATTTCTTCTACTTTCAACAAAACTGTTTTCTATATTTTCAATAAAATTATTTTCCAAGTATTTTCACTGGATGTTGAAAACGGGTTTACCAAGTACTTATAGATTTTCAGTTCTACGCCTGATCAACGTATGACTGAATTTCTGTGAGTACAAGGATGGACTGGTTGAGACATCGAGTTATAAAAGTATTCCTATAAAAACTATTTTAGAAATATTATATAGATTTTTAAAGTAGTTTAAAAATGATCAAAGAAAAATTTATCTGATTTTAAGCATTTTGATAAATCTGGTTTCGTTCCTTTTCGAGGACGAAAAGATTCAAAGGGGGAAGGAATGTGACGACCCTGGATTTTGGCCATATTATTTTTTTTAAAAAAAAATATTTAATCTAATGTAAATAAAGAGTAAACTTATCATTTCAAAATGAATATGACTTTTGGAATAATTGCCATTAATTTGTATGGATTTGTGTTTTTAAAAGGGAATTTGATTCTGAAAATTTAGGATAAAATATCTCAATAATGTTTACAATAAAATTTATCTTATATAATTGAATTAAAATACTTTACTTTGTTTACATTTGGTAAATATTATATATAGATCATAATGTTGAAATAAAACCAAATTCTATCAATATGAAATATAAATACAAGCAAGTCAAACTTATGAATGTAATTTAAACATTGATAGTTAACATACAAATAGAATTAAAATGAATAAGCAAGCATACAACATAAACTGGGAAATTGTAAGTAAAGTATAAAATAAAATAACCCAAACATATGTATATGAATTAAGCCAGGAAATAATAAAACAAATTATCTCCATTTACAAGACCAAAGTCTACCTGAAATGAATATTTATATACAAGTATCTTCGTATACATATATACATGCAAGGTGATGGTTGACAAAACAAATGTCTTCATACAAAATATATTTATAACAAAGACCAAGTGGTTGCCTGCAAGTGTAAAGTAAAACCTGAAAAATATGTATATAAATTATTCAAGCTACAAGTTGATAAAATAAACATCTAAAAACAAAATATCTATACACGGCAAAATATAGTAATAAGTATGTAAACATATTAGGGAACCAGTGCATTTAATGTTTTCTTCTCAAGCACAACTTTGGTCATTTCGAATTGTTCAAAATCATTTCTGCCTCCAAAAAAAAAATATCTATCCTGGCCAAATAAAATCTCTGACCCAAAGAAAGCTTGCTGTGGAAGGTAGGTAGCAGTACACTTTTATATGTATCCCCTACCCTGTTCTTTTTCTCATTCGATCAACTAAAAAAAAGAGAAGGGAATAAACAACCATTACAAAATAAAGAAAATCATTGCACTTCAGTTCAAAATAAAAGTTTTTTTTTTCCTGGAATGAAACATCAAAGCAAAAGGATTCAGAACAATATCATCTCAGAAAATCAGCATGCAGATCAAATCTTCAACCAGAAAGGATTTAAATCAACCTGATCAAGTAGGTGCAATTAAAAAAAAATCAACTCTAATGGAATTAAATTAAAACAAGCAGGTGAGTAATCTAACCCAGCATCTTTATTTTTTTAGAAATGCCTGTGAGTAAACATTTAAATTAAACTTAAGTAACAAATACCTCTTGCATGAGAATTACTGTGTCGATGGTTGCTTAGCATGTATGTTCGAAAATGTGTATTCATGTTTGTTTTAAGTTCTGAAACATGGCTATATGAATGAAGATTGTTTGCATATGTATGATCTCTGTATAATTGTATTTGTTGAATATGCACATCTATGCTTTTCTGTTTCCATGTTACAGAGTCATAATAAAATCCAAAATCCAATCTCTTTTTAATGAATCACTGTTAGGATTTGAATTTCAAATCAAATGGTTTAGTTAAAACATAATCAAGTACTACAAAAAAACATACAAGTATATTAGTTGAAAATATGCTTGCATCTGGGAAAATGCAGTACCAATCTAAATATTATGATAAAATTAAATGTGGAATTTTATTGATTCAAGTATGTAACTTGAATTGTCTCTGAAATTTAGGATTTTTAAAATAAAAATCATGATTTTTAGTTGAAAATTTTGCGAGAAATTCTGGGTTAACCAGAAAATGGTTTTTGGGGGATTCATGGTGATCGACGTCATTGGGAAGGTCGGGGCTTGGGTTGAGGCAGGGATGATGATCAGGGATATTGGGAAAATTAGTAGATTGATTTATAGCTTGACGTGGTGATCGAAAATAGGCAAACTAGGGCTTACTGCTGTTTCTTTTAGGCGCGATGTTTGGGGCTCGTGTATCCTCGCGTGATAACCGGAGATGATCGCATCGGTGGGGATAGTTGCTAGAAGGAGTATCGTAGCTTCGGTGAAGACGACCGGCGTTCTCATGGTCGGAGGAAAAAGGGGACGAGGGTTTTCGGTGAAGTACTATTTCCTGTTAGATGGAATTTTGACTCGTTTTCGTTCCAATGGATTTTCGTGCGAACTGGGTTTTCTTTTGGGGTCGTGAGGGATCGAGTGATAATCGTGGGTAGGCATGTTGATCACCGGAGTTCGGCAACGACGGTGCACGTGCACAACCATGTGGTTGTGTCAGGGAAAGGGTCATGTTCGTGTGTGTAACTCGAAGAAGTATTCGAGTGGGTGGGAGTTTTGCACGAGTCTGAACTCGTGTTCGAGTAGTCCACCTTTTCCAGTTTCGTTTAAACTTAAACTTGACTTAGCAAATAAAAAAAAAGGGAAAAAAAAGAAGCTTAGTAGAAGAACTTAGGGTAAGGGTAATGATACGAGAATTACTCGAGTTAAGCAGGTGTTGACCTCGGATTCCATTATCTTGGGAAATTGCTTAAATACTTTTAAGCACTCTTTCATACAAAGTTTAATATAAATTAAATAGGTAAAGTTGGTTAGCGTTAAGCTAAGATTTGATTTTAAAAATTTATTAAAGGGAAGATTTGCAAATGTAAGAAAATTAATTAACTTAAAGTATCAATTGATTTAGAATGTAAATCAACTTTATAATGGTAATTAACTAGCGGTTGAAGATTAAATAAATCGATAATTAAAGATTGATAATTATGTGTTTAATAAATTTGAACTTAAAAATTAATTAACTACTTAAAGTTAATTAATAATGGTTGACTTAAGTAATTAACCCAGGATTAAATGGTTTTCCCTTAAGTAATGAATTAAATAGATCAAATTATTTTGAGATGAATCAGTTAAGGTTTAAGATTAGTTAATCAAGGGTAATTACTTTATAATTGTAATTAGAGATTAGTTAATTAATGATTAATTGATAAATAAATTTGTAATCAACTACTTATAGTTAAGTAATGAATGATTAATAGATAAGTAATTAAGTAATTTAATTAACCACTGATTAATGGTAAATTAATTGACAATTAAGGAATACTTAATTTGTAATAAAGTTGTGTAATCAATAATTAAGGTTGTTTAATTAATTGTTAAAGAATAATTAATTTGCAATTAAGGTTTATAAGCTGGGTTTAAGGGTAATTGAGGGATGGATTACCCGATTGAAATTAATTTGTTGATTAATAAAAGGTAATCTCTTGCAGATTAATTAAATATAAATACTTGATGAGATTTAGTGAAGTAATTCATAATTACAGGAAGTAACAGAGTAAAGGGAATTACTTAATGGGAAGTAATAAAAGGGTAATTTCTTAATAGAAGTGATCAAGGATAAATTACTTGGAGTAATTAATCAAAGAGGATTAATAATTAAGTAAGGGGTTAATTACTTAAGAATGTAATTACAGAGGGGTAATTATTGTTTAGAGTAATTGGGGTTGATTAATGGACACAATTAATTAAGGATAATCATTCATGGAATGTGGTAGGTATAATTACTTAATGGAAGTAATTAGATAATGACGATAATCTTAATGTAATTAAAGATGAATGATTATGGGATGATAAATCAATTGGGTTGTAATTAATTAATAAGCAAGACTTAAAGGTAATTGGTTTAATTCAATTATGGTTAATTAGATTTATTCGAGATGGTGTATTGATTATCTTGCTTATGTATGATTAAGTGATTGTTTAAAAGCCCCTAATTGATTGATACCTCTGATATGAAATGGTTCGTGAGATGATGTGTTTGGGTGGGCAATGATAATATGGTTATATGTCAATGATGAATTACTGAGTAAAGAGGATGACATCTTTTATTCAAAGTTGAATTGAATTTCACTTGAATATATGTGTTATGATGAACGGAATTCGAAGAGACCGGAGTCGGGTATTAGTTAATAACCGAAACCACTTCGATCCTATATAATCTTGATACGTAGAGTCAATAGGTAGTAATGGAATGATTTAAGTAAATTAGACCATTTAATCTAAGCTTTTATACTTAGAAATTGATGCGTGGAATAGTGATGTCTATAACAACTTTTGAAGTTGTAAATTGATATAAGTCACCCCGGGTTCATATAAGATGTATGCTTTTGTATTCCTTGTTAGATGGGTTTACTCACGCTGGTTTCCAGCCTGACCCGGGTGTTACTTTGATGTAATTCTCGGGTCAGACCGAGTATTACAGATTTTCAGGTAGGTATGTTCTGGACCTCAGGAGGCGAGCTGGATGGCGATGTCGTATAGAGTATTCCGCTGTATTTATATTATTGTTAATCTGAGTCATCATAATTGTAAATATTCAGTGACTGTATATAATGTGAAACTCTGATGTATATTAAATGTAATCGGCATATATAGTATTCTTTTGAAAGCTATTATTATTTATTATTATATTTTATCCGCTGCGAATGTGAGTTGTTGATGTTCTTTTCTTCTTTTTCTTCTTTTTCATAACTATCTGGAATTTTCGGCTTCGAAAATTTCGGGTCGTTACATTTGGTATCAGAGCCAAAAGGTTAAGCGAGAACCTTGGCTCTAGTGGGGATTACTCATTAAATAGAGTCCAAAGTACTCTAGAATGGGTTGAGTGTATATATATGAGCGCGTACTTGTTATTTTCTTGTATAAAGGTTTTAAATGATTTTATATAAAAATATATTTTGATATATAAAGGAATATTTCATTCTAATAAATATTAAGGCGATTGGTTGTTAAATTATTGAAATTAAAATTTAGAAATAATATAATACAACCAAACTTTGAAATGGATTCAAACTGAAACTGAAGTTTAGAATTGGAATTAAATTAAGTAGGAACAAAAATACAACTAAATTAAAATTTAAGTGATTGAAAATAAAATTCTAAATCTAATCCCAGAATTTGGAAATTTGGGTTCAAAATAATGAGAAATAATAAATAATTATTATTTGGATAACTGGGACTTTTTGAAACAATGGGTTGTTTGAAATTGGTTTGAATTTAAAACCGAAGGTGGTTTAAAATTTTAAAACATGGCTGAAAGGGCCAAGAAATAAATATGTATGTATGGGTATACATGATACAAAGATAATTTGAAATAAACTCTAAGAGGTTGAGTTTTGATTTTTCCCGGAAATGTGATATTAAAACCCAAAGTGATATAAGTTTTGAACTTATAAAAGGGAAAGAATTTGAAGTTGAAGTGGGAAATTCAATGTGAGAATGAGGTTGACTGGACTAAGTAAATTGAATTTAACTTGGAGAGATAAATGGTTGATTGGAATTGGGAATGTGTGTGATCTCAAACGTTTTGAGATTTAAAAATTGAAAATGGAGGGACGTTTTCAAATAAATTGGATGTTATCATCCTATTGTTCATAAAATCTTTAAATTGAGAATGGAATTGTATAAATAAAATAAGTTTGAATAATTGAATTGTAAAATAAACTTGTTAAGAACTGGCTTCAGACTGGAAAATTAGATTGAATAATAAATTAAAATTTTAAAATAAAATTGTATTGAATCTTGAAATACATAAGTAAAAATAATTTAAAATGAGAATTTTGAGAAATTGGGCTCAGAAATTAAAATGATTAAACACTTTGATTTAAAGGTTAATTTGGTTTAAAGAGTTAAACCAACCTTTGAGAATTTAACTCGAATTTCTATAATTCGAGATAGTTTAAATTCAAGATTTAATTGAATTAGTTTAAAATTGAAATCGGTTTGAAGTAATTGGATTAGTGATTGAAGATGACTAGGTTTAAAATTTTTAAATGGGAAATTGGATTGGATTAAATTGATAATAATTCAAATTTAAAATTGAACAGGATTAAAATCAACTAGAATTTGATTTGAATTGGGAAAGGAATCAAGATTGATTCAACTTGAATTGAGAATTAATCAAGTCCAATGGAATTTGGAGTTATTTGAATTGGAATTGGGTCAATTTAAATGGAGATTTAAATTTAATTGTTGGGGGAGTGAACAGTTGGACTCTTGATTATTTTTAATAAATTATTTTGATATAAACTTATTTTTCTAAGCTATTAAATATATACAACCTTTCTTTCTTAAAGCCAAATTATTTTATGGTTTGGAGCTATTTAAGTATTTTTCAACTGTTTTATAAATTAATTACTATTTTTCAACTATTTTACAAATAAATTACTATTTTCAACTATTCTATAATTAGTTAACTATTTTAAAGCTATTTTGCAAACTATTAATTATTTTTCAACTACTTATCTATTTTTGAATTTTCGAGCTATTTTCCAAATATAAACTGGTCGGAGTTCAAACTGTTATTGATTTAAATACCCAACTAAGATAAGAGTCGAAGTGATAATCCGAATGGGGATTAAGGCAATTGTAAATAAGTAAAGGGGTATTTAAGAAAATATGAATAGAAAGGAAATTGATTTAGCTAATAATCAATGGAAATAAATACGTAGGATGTACGTATATTATTCTATTCGCATAGTGATTTGACCCAAATTCGAGCATAGAATTTCGAGATAGTTTATCAATCCGAGTTGGGATTTTTCACTCGATTTTCGACGACGAACCTGGATATGGATTATTGATTGGTTCTGGATATTCTCTATCATAGTTATGGCTATGCAAGGAGAATGACAGTTTCTGATCAAGAAACCAGATCTGAGTCCGCACTAGGAAGTCGGGTGGACAATGCTAGTTCGGAAGTGAAATTGTGTGATCGAGCGAGCGATCAGATTGGTATAGTGTACGGATGATATGTGTACATCGTACGGATTTAAATGAAATTGATATTGGAAAGAGTAATCAAATTTGAATATTTGATTTTGGGTAAACAAAGTTATATCTTTGTATATATATTCTTCCCTTGTTAAATCTGTTGTTGGAAGAAAAAGGATTTTGGAAGTGTTTGAAGTACAAAAAGGATTTTATACGAGATTGAAATGATCCAAAATTTTTGATAGTTATATATATTTGAATATATGTATATAAAGGATCTTATGAGGATTTTAGAAAAGGTTTTGGGAACCTTTGGATTTGGAAAGGCGTTTGATTTTTGGGTAAAATCAATATTGGAATTTGGAAAACCTATTTTGAGAACGATCGATTTTGGGATAATCAATTTTGTGTAAAGGAGCTTTGTATGATATCATACTAGGTGTATGATTTGAAGATACTATATGTATAGTATAAAGTGTTTTGATGATTGCTTTGGGAAAAAAGGCGCTCCCTTGAAATGAACTTCTCAGGAGTGCCACCGGGTGGTGCTGCCTTGAGCCCATGGGGGTTCTAAAGTTGATCCTGTGAGAAGTCCAGACAAAACTTGTTCCTGAGGATTATTGTGTAGCGTAAGTCGATGGCGTTGATGCCTACAGAGGCATTTGGGTTATGCTGTGACGACAGTGTAACTCGATGTCGCCGCGATCTACTGTGGGGACCATAGCGAAATCGTGTGGAGGATGAGTGACAACGGTCTACACTTGATTTTGCCGGGAAGGCAACGCAACATCGGTAGACTGCGATCTATGGTCAAGTGGAGTGGAGAAGTTTCATTTTTGGCAGCGAAATTCGATGGCGCTGATGCCTACAGTTATATGGGTTTTTGCTGTGATAGCTACGTAACCCCAGTTGTAGCTGCGATCTGTCGTGGGTTCCATGGTGTAATCGTGGGGAGCGGAGACCTACAATTATCTGTGGATTTTGTCGGGACGACAACGTAATCATCGGGTTAACTGCGACCATGGATGGGGGTGATGATTTTCAGAGCATTGTCACCAAAGATATTTCTTCTACTTTCAACAAAACTGTTTTCTATATTTTCAATAAAATTATTTTCCAAGTATTTTCACTGGATGTTGAAAACGGGTTTACCAAGTACTTATAGATTTTCAGTTCTACGCCTGATCAACGTATGACTGAATTTCTGTGAGTACAAGGATGGACTGGTTGAGACATCGAGTTATAAAAGTATTCCTATAAAAACTATTTTAGAAATATTATATAGATTTTTAAAGTAGTTTAAAAATGATCAAAGAAAAATTTATCTGATTTTAAGCATTTTGATAAATCTGGTTTCGTTCCTTTTCGAGGACGAAAAGATTCAAAGGGGGAAGGAATGTGACGACCCTAAATTTTGGCCATATTATTTTTTTTTAAAAAAATTATT
The DNA here is from genome assembly GCA_030765085.1 of Allium cepa. Taxonomy (NCBI): domain Eukaryota; kingdom Viridiplantae; phylum Streptophyta; class Magnoliopsida; order Asparagales; family Amaryllidaceae; genus Allium; species Allium cepa. The sequence goes on from CM060942.1 coordinate 457,917,152, forward strand.
TAATCTAATGTAAATAAAGAGTAAACTTATCATTTCCAAATGAATATGACTTTTGGAATAATTGCCATTTATTTGTATGGATTTGTGTTTTTAAAAGGGAATTTGATTCTGGAAATTTAGGATAAAATATCTCAATAATGTTTACAATAAAATTTATCTTATATAATTGAATTAAAATACTTTACTTTGTTTACATTTGGTAAATATTATATATAGATCATAATGTTGAAATAAAACCAAATTCTATCAATATGAAATATAAATACAAGCAAGTCAAACTTATGAATGTAATTTAAACATTGATAGTTAACATACAAATAGAATTAAAATGAATAAGCAAGCATACAACATAAACTGGGAAATTGTAAGTAAAGTATAAAATAAAATAACCCAAACATATGTATATGAATTAAGCCAGGAAATAATAAAACAAATTATCTCCATTTACAAGACCAAAGTCTACCTGAAATGAATATTTATATACAAGTATCTTCGTATACATATATACATGCAAGGTGATGGTTGACAAAACAAATGTCTTCATACAAAATATATTTATAACAAAGACCAAGTGGTTGCCTGCAAGTGTAAAGTAAAACCTGAAAAATATGTATATAAATTATTCAAGCTACAAGTTGATAAAATAAACATCTAAAAACAAAATATCTATACACAGCAAAATATAGTAATAAGTATGTAAACATATTAGGGAACCAGTGCATTTAATGTTTTCTTCTCAAGCACAATTTTGGTCATTTCGAATTGCTCAAAATCATTTCTGCTTCCAAAAAAAAATATCTATCCTGGCCAAATAAAATCTCTGACCCAAAGAAAGCTTGCTGTGGAAGGTAGGTAGCAGTACACTTTTATATGTATCCCCTACCCTGTTCTTTTTCTCATTCGATCAACTAAAAAAAAGAGAAGGGAATAAACAACCATTACAAAATAAAGAAAATCATAACACTTCAGTTCAAAATAAAAGTTTTTTTTTCCTGGAATGAAACATCAAAGCAAAAGGATTCAAAACAATATCATCTCAGAAAATCAGCATGCAGATCAAATCTTCAACCAGAAAGGATTTAAATCAACCTGATCAAGTAGGTGCAATTAAAAAAAATCAACTCTAATGGAATTAAATTAAAACAAGCTGGTGAGTAATCTAACCCAGCATCTTTATTTTTTTAGAAATGCCTGTGAGTAAACATTTAAATTAAACTTAAGTAACAAATACCTCTTGCATGAGAATTACTGTGTCGATGGTTGCTTAGCATGTATGTTTGAAAATGTGTATTCATGTTTGTTTTAAGTTCTGAAACATGGCTATATGAATGAAGATTGTTTGCATATGTATGATCTCTTTATAATTGTATTTGTTGAATATGCACATCTATGCTTTTCTGTTTCCATGTTACAGAGTCATAATAAAATCCAAAATCCAATCTCTTTTTAATGAATCACTGTTAGGATTTGAATTTCAAATCAAGTGGTTTAGTTAAAACATAATCAAGTACTACAAAAAAACATACAAGTATATTAGTTGAAAATATGCTTGCATCTGGGAAAATACAGTACCAATCTAAATATTATGATAAAATTAAATGTGGAATTTTATTGATTCAAGTATGTAACTTGAATTGTCTCTGAAATTTAGGATTTTCAAAATAAAAAACATGATTTTTAGTTGAAAATTCTGCGAGAAATTCTGGGTTAACCAAAAAATGGTTTTTGGGGGATTCATGGTGATCGACGTCATTGGGAAGGTCGGGGCTTGGGTTGAGGCAGGGATGATGATCAGGGATATTGGGAAAATTAGTAGATTGATTTATAGCTTGACGTGGTGATCGAAAATAGGCAAACTAGGGCTTACTGCTGTTTCTTTTAGGCGCGATGTTTGGGGCTCGTGTATCCTCGCGTGATAACCGGAGATGATCGCATCGGTGGGGATAGTTGCTAGAAGGAGTATCGTAGCTTCGGTGAAGACGACCGGCGTTCTCATGGTCGGAGGAAAAAGGGGACGAGGGTTTTCGGTGAAGTACTATTTCCTGTTAGATGGAATTTTGACTCGTTTTCGTTCCAATGGATTTTCGTGCGAACTGGGTTTTCTTTTGGGGTCGTGAGGGATCGAGTGATAATCGTGGGTAGGCATGTTGATCACCGGAGTTCGGCAATGACGGTGCACGTGCACAATCATGTGGTTGTGTCAGGGAAAGGGTCATGTTCGTGTGTGTAACTCGAAGAAGTATTCGAGTGGGTGGGAGTTTTGCACGAGTCTGAACTCGTGTTCGAGTAGTCTCCCTTTTCTAGTTTCGTTTAGACTTAAACTTGACTTAGCAAATTAAAAAAGGGAAAAAAATAAGCTCAGTAGAAGAACTTAGGGTAAGGGTAATGATACGAGAATTACTCGAGTTAAGCAGGTGTTGACCTCGGATTCCATTGTCTTGGGAAATTGCTTAAATACTTTTAAGCACTCTTTCATACAAAGTTTAATATAAATTAAATAGGTAAAGTTGGTTAGCGTTAAGCTAAGATTTGATTTAAAAAATTTATTAAAGGGAAGATTTGCAAATGTAAGAAAATTAATTAACTTAAAGTATCAATTGATTTAGAATGTAAATCAACTTTATAATGGTAATTAACTAGCGGTTGAAGATTAAATAAATCTATAATTAAAGATTGATAATTATGTGTTTAATAAATTTGAACTTAAAAATTAATTAACTACTTAAAGTTAATTAATAATGGTTGACTTAAGTAATTAACCCAGGATTAAATGGTTTTCCCTTAAGTAATGAATTAAGTAGATCAAATTATTTTGAGATGAATCAGTTAAGGTTTAAGATTAGTTAATCAAGGGTAATTACTTTATAATTGTAATTATAGATTAGTTAATTAATGATTAATTGATAAATAAATTTGTAATCAACTACTTATAGTTAAGTAATGAATGATTAATAGATAAGTAATTAAGTAATTTAATTAACCAATGATTAATGGTAAATTAATTGATAATTAAGGAATACTTAATTTGTAATAAAGTTGTGTAATCAATAATTAAGGTTGTTTAATTAATTGTTAAAGAATAATTAATTTGCAATAAAGGTTTATAAGCTGGGTTTAAGGGTAATTGAGGGATGGATTACCCGATTGAAATTAATTTGTTGATTAATAAAAGGTAATCTCTTGCAGATTAATTAAATATAAATACTTGATGAGATTTAGTGAAGTAATTCATAATTGCAGGAAGTAACAGAGTAAAGGGAATTACTTAATGGGAAGTAATAAAAGGGTAATTACTTAATAGAAGTGATCAAGGATAAATTACTTGGAGTAATTAATCAAAGAGGATTAATAATTAAGTAAGGGGTTAATTACTTAAGAATGTAATTACAGAGGGGTAATTATTGTTTATGAGTAATTGGGGTTGATTAATGGACGCAATTAATTAAGGATAATCATTCATGGAACGTGGTAGGTATAGATACTTAACGGAAGTAATTAGATAATGACGATAATTTTAATGTAATTAAAGATGAATGATTATGGGATGGTAAATCAATTGGGTTGTAATTAATTAATAAGCAAGACTTAAAGGTAATTGGTTTAATTCAATTATGGTTAATTAGATTTATTCGAGATGGTGTATTGATTATCTTGCTTATGTATGATTAAGTGATTGTTTAAAAGCCCCGAATTGATTGATACCTCTGATATGAAATGGTTCGTGAGATGATGTGTTTGGGTGGGCAATGATAATATGGTTATATGTCAATGATGAATTACTAAGTAAAGAGGATGACATCTTTTATTCAAAGTTGAATTGAATTTCACTTGAATATATGTGTTATGATGAACGGAATTCGAAGAGACCGGAGTCGGGTATTAGTTAATACCCGAAACCACTTCGATCCTATATAACCTTGATACGTGGAGTCAATAGGTAGTAATGGAATGATTTAAGTAAATTAGACCATTTAATCTAAGCTTTTATACTTAGAAATTGATGCGTGGAATAGTGATGTCTATAACAACTTTTGAAGTTGTAAATTGATATAAGTCACCCCGGGTTCATATAAGATGTATGCTTTTGTATTCCTTGTTAGATGGGTTTACTCACGCTGGTTTCCAGCCTGACCCGGGTGTTACTTTGATGTAATGCTCGGGTCAGACCGAGTATTACAGATTTTCAGGTAGGTATGTTCTGGACCTCAGGAGGCGAGCTGGATGGCGATGTCGTATAGAGTATTCCGCTGTATTTATATTATTGTTAATCTGAGTCATCATAATTGTAAATATTCAGTGACTGTATATAATGTGAAACTCTGATGTATATTAAATGTAATCGGCATATATAGTATTCTTTTAAAAGCTATTATTATTATTATTTATTATTATATTTTATCCGCTGCGAATGTGAGTTGTTGATGTTCTTTTCTTCTTCTTCTTTCTCTTTCTTCTTTTTCATAACTATTTGGAATTTTCGGCTTCGAAAATTTCGGGTCGTTACAGGAATACTTGATCATCCTCCCGCACCAATAAGACTCGAGAATCTTTAAAGGGGAAACTTAGAAATGATACTAATATGCTGATTCAATGCTATAAGAAAATCAAGCGGGAGCAAAGAGCATAATGCACTAGAAATTCCCGATCTTTAAGGATTTGTTCCCATACCACTTCCCATAAGAATATTTTCCTCCAAACTAAAGAGAGATTAAACTATTGTCCTTCAAAGAAGAAGCGGCCAGGAAATGGAAGTAATCTCGGAGGTGCTTATTGTCAATATCAGCGAAGGAATGGATACGAAACCAACTAACTTCGAGCTATAAAAGGAATGACTGAGAATTTCTAGGAAAAGGAAAATCTTTAAGAATTTATTAACAAGATTTATGCAAAAGGCAAATGTGTCTACACATAACAAGTAATCAATAAAGAAGAATGCTTCATAAAGAGGGTTTATAAAATAAAGGAAAAAAACATTTGATCCCAATAAGATGGCATGGCCATAAAACCTCCTAGAGGAAGGTCAGATAAGGCTCCAGTCTTGCCTATAAGGCCGGGCGAAGCATTGCAAGCCTTCGGTCCCACCTACATAGCCTAGTCGGAGCAACTCCTAGAGGAAGGATGGAGTAAGCCTTTAGTCTCGTTTAAGATGGTCTGGCCAGAGCACCGACTAGACTTTAGTCCCACTTAAAAGGTCTATCTGAAGCACCTCCTAAAGGGAGGACAAAGCAAGCATTTGGTCCGGCCTAAGAAGGCCTAGCTAAACCACCGAACTAGCCTTCGGTTCTGCCTATAAGGCCTAATCGGAGTGCCTCCTAGAGAGAGGATGGGTAAGACTTTGGTTCTACTTGGTATAGCTAACCAAATGCACCAACCAGCCTAAATCATTACTTATAAGGTAATAAAGGGCTCAAACCTAAATCACTACCGAGAAGTGTAGTAAGGGGCAAAGGAAATCAAAGGCTAAATCCCTACCCAAAGAGTAGTAAGAGGTAGCCTTCTAGAGGAAGACCAATCAAATGCAAGAGCACATCAAACTCTGTCCTAAAGAAGGATCGAAACAGTCTTCTAGAGGAAGATCATCAAATGCAATGGCAATCCTAGACAAGATTAAAGTAAAATAAAATGGTTCCTTATTTCTCAGAAGCGAGATTTCAACGTTAAGGAAGTATGAAAAACTTCCAAATTTCACCGCTAAAGAATAAATTATTATTTAAGATAAAGGCTTCATTCTTCGGAATGCTAAATCAAATCAGTTTTTAACATTTTAATTCTAGAATTCAGAATCTATGTCTTTCATATTAAATAATGAGAATCTTCGTTATCAGCTGAATAAATAGAACTTCTCATTGCTAGATAAATCTCTGGTCTTCTAATTGGATTTCTTATTATCAGATAAAATTTTGATCCTCTTGTCAAATTGAATTCTAGATAGTTACCTGACGGATTTCAGGTCTTCTATTTCAAAGATATTGCTAGATGGTTTTCTGATCTTCTATTTCAAAGATATTGCCAGATGGTTTTCTAATTTTCTAATTTAAAGTTATTGCCAAACGATTTTCTAGTCTCTTATTCAAGTTATTTGTGAATGTATTTCTGGTTTCTGTGCAAATAATATTGTTGCCAAAAGATTTTCTATTTTCAAATGATGAAATTATAATTATCAATGGATTTTCAAATATTTACTCTTTCGAGACAAAGCTTTAAGCATCAAGCTCCAAAGTTCTAGGTGATGAGCCAAAAAAGCGAAGTTATTAAAAGCTTCACCCCTGAAAGTGTTAAATTAAATTCCCTTAAAATAGAATTCAAATTTTCTAGTGGCAAGAATCTTCGTTATTAGATGGATTTCTAATTTTTTGTTGCAAAAAGGAAGGATTCTTTCGAACTTCTGACTAAATATGCTACCAATCTTTTTATCAAAATAGACTTTAGGTTCTTAATGATAAGGTTTATATTAAGAAGACAAAGCAATAATCAATCAAAATCTACGTATCATATTGCACCAAATTAAAGCTTTGGAAAACAAGTTGTACGTCATAAACTATTCAACAAATTCAAAAGGAACAAGAAAATGTTCACTGAAGGTAATAAGCATCAAATGAAATTTTTTATTTTACATATTATAACAAGATTTACATGTACCAAGAAGGAATAGTCAAAAGGGAAATCTACTTGAAAAATAATTAGCGATTCTTTGTTAGGTTTCAAGTTGCTGTACCTCCTTTTTTGAATTTTAGTGGCCAAAGGAGAATTGGTAATATGATGGATAGCCACATCTAAAAGTGCTTAAGTTTCTTTTCTTTCTTCCAAATAATGTTTGCATTATCAATAGAGCCAATTTGAACTTCCAATGCACGCTTAACTGTTTTGTTGGCTCGCTTTAAGATTTTAAGTTTGCTCTTCAATTTCTTAACCTACAATTTAAGAGCGTATTTTTCACATCCAAGTTTCTTCACCCGATCCTGATAGTTGTTAAGATTTCGAAAAAATTTGTCATCCCATTACTTATTCAAAAATTAAATGCATTTGTATCTATCTCTTTGACTCCATCGGCCAATTTTTCCATCATCTAGACACAAGGGTGGGTTCAATAAAGCAGAAAAAACTTTCTTTGCCAATAACGGGGTAGGAGTAGGAAGGTTGGATTCACCTGTGCTCACAATAAAATCTATGGATTGACATGATAGTTGGCTTTTCAATAAGTCTACTTCAAAGATCCAGTATCCTTTGATGTAGTCGGGCAATTTCTGCATCATCTTTTATTCCTTGGACTAAAGGTCTAGATGGCTAATCGCATCCATTTTCTTTTTTAACTCTTGGATTCCTTTATACTTTTATTTATTTTTTACTTTAAGTTGGAGGTTATCTCCTTCAAATTACAAAATGTGGATTTCAATCGGTTATACATGTCATGCCATTTCTGTGCATCCAAATTATCCAAAAATGACAAAGTTGAAACACCTTGAGAAGAGAGCTCTACTTGAATTCCGACTTGAACTTAGCTTGAATGATACCCAATCGAGCAAGGAGTTCTAGATTGCAAGGCACAAGCATTAATAAAAATAAGTAAAAAGAAAGCAATACGACACTACAAGAAAATTATCTTTTGGTTGCAGAAATTTGTAGCGCTTTTATGTAAGTGCAACTAATATTATTTAATACTGTATTATAAACGCAACCAAAAGAAATTACTCATTCCCGCCTTTATTAAATAAAATTCCACGTGACCTTTAAACGTAACCTGGAAATTTAACGCCTATGAAATTTTCATTAGCCGCTTGGATTTCTTTTTCTCACGCTTATCACTTTTATTATCCATCTCGTTCTAAAAGGAATAAAATCCTAAACTAACATTTTCCCAAAGTCAACTTAGCAAATCTCCTGTTACCACAACACTTCAAATCTTAGATTTGCCTTGCTTAGAATTGCTGCTACCGAAGAGCTTCATTGAATCCAAACTCAAACTAGACCTTACAAAATCATTTACTATTATTTGATCAGTAGCATGCAGTTTTGCCATCGATTGATAGATCTGGAAGCATACACATACAATTACCACAACCAAAAATCCACTGTCTTCAATTCGGAGCTCACACATCAAAATAGAAAAGAAAAATATTTCGATCTCTCTTGAAAGAAAGAGAAGCTTGAGCTTGTTGCCAATTTCTGTTATGCTTCTCATTTCAAGATGTGAGACCGTGATGTAGACGAGGTGATTGAAGGAGATGCCGATGTGCCTGGAGTTTGTGAGTTCAAATTTGGAAGTAAAAGTGTAAGTCCCTAAATTTTGGTTCGCGTCTGTGGATCTCGTGTATGCTAGAGACAGACCGTCATCCTCTTCTTCTTGGATTTGAGAAATATGCTGCTGTAATTAGAAGTTAAACTCTTCTGGTGAGAGGTTGTGATGCTCAATTTTTGCTCTTGATGACTAGCTCTGTTTTAGGAGGCTAATGGTGTAGATGGACGCACCAAATTTTGCAATGAAGTTGATCGGCTCAAAGGATCATGTGGCAAATCACTTGCCCCTTTTCCTTAAGGTAAATTTGTGAATTTTTTTGTACATACTTAAATTCAAGAGAAAATTTTAGCATAAAACTTTTAGTTGTGACATTTTGTTTCTAAAGTTTATGAGCTGATTAGTTTAGTTTAATATAAATTCATGTCTAATGATCACAAGTATTTGAAATAAGGTGTTTTTATTCAAACAATCTTAGAGGTCTGAAGAGTTATGAGATACCAAACAATAAAGTGACTGGAACCCTTGAATCTGAAGATGAGCTTCCACTTTCTAGGTTCATTTTATAGCTCATCCATTCATTCTTAGCACTCTAGTAAGTATAACTTTTTACAATTTTATCTTTCTTTTCATATGTATTAGCATGGTAATGTTAATGAGTTATGTATGATTTGTAACCAAGTGTGGATTACATTTTATTTACTTAGTCTAGATATTGCTTGAGGACTTTTGTTGATTGCTAGAAACACATATTTTATGTATGTAGACTTAGGAAGTTGAACAAGCAATTGCTTTTGTAATGTCAACGTTACTAATTTGTGTGATTTACCATATACATAATTTAAAGCACAAACAAGTCTTATATATTAACTTCTACAAAATGTTAGAAAGACATTTCAATTAATTTATGTAATCTTTTTTGCAGATTCAAACAATGAGAAAACTTAAGAAACCTGGCGCCATTATCAATCTTGGTTCAGGAGGTCTAAACCGATGTATTTCGATCCAATCTATTCATGCAGTAAAGGTATATTCTGTAGAAAATGATGAATGTATGCTTATGATCAACAAACAATTAGTTAACTGATTTCAATATTCATTTAAATGCAGGCGGTGTTGTTCAGTTTAGTAGGTCTTGTGGTTCATTAGGGCATGATGGTATCAGAGTGACTATCCTCTACACTGAGGTATTTATAGTCTAAAGAGAAGATACAACATTTGTTAATACTTCATGTAGCCATATTGTATTATTTGAAATGTTTGATGATGACCACACTTTTATGCATATGCAACTTGTTGATACAGACATTATGCCAATATTTTGGAGCTGATCAATTGGATGGAGGTATAATTTTGTTTTGTTAGCTGTTTCTTTTTGGATGTTTGATCCATCTTAATGTAAGTTTTGTATATGCTTCATCGTGTTGTGAACTGGTCCATCATTTAATATTTGGCTCCATTACAAAATAATACTAGAGTTTTAGCTTTATTACAAAATAATAAGGAAGCTTTAGCTTTAGCTCTAGCTCTAACTCCATAAGGGCATATCCAGTAGCTTCAGCCTTGAATGTTCAGACATTTAGGGCACTAAATATTTAGAGTTCACTACTAGAAAAGGCCTGTCTCTTTTTTTTGTTTAAATCAGAAAATCGGTGACTAAAAAAATGAATTCCCCAAGAGGAAAAGGAAAACAATTAACGCCGACTTGTTAGGAACAAAGATTGGAGGAATTCGAAGTTTGTGATGGTGTTACAGCTCTTCGAATTTAGGTTTTGGTTGGTATTTACTGTCAATTTGGGGAGATGCGGCAGTGGGTTAAAGGAAGCGGAAGAACTTGGTTGTTCATGTGTTTAGGGATGGTTCATGGAATTGGTGAATCCAGTTTAGTTGCTGGATTGTGGGGTTGTGAAGTATATGCAGAGAGAAGGAGGTGCATTGGTCAGTGGGATGTTGACAGAGGGGAATGAATGATGACAGTGGGAGTATAAATGTTAGTTTTGTTTGTATTGGGAGGAGGAGGAGGAGGAGGTTGAAGAACTGATGGCGGTTTGTGCAGTATTTGCAGCATCAGTAAGGTAGAGATTGTTTGTATTGTAAAGTTTGATGAAGTAGTGAAAGGGCACTGTTGCAGCAAGGTAGTGTGCACAGTTAAAGGAAGTGCATATTGTTGAGGCACAGTTGAAGGTAGTGTGCACAGTTGAAGGAAGTGTAGTGTGCACTATTGCAGCAAGGCAGTGTGATGGAGATTGTTGAAGTAAGTGCAGTAAGGGTGTTGAAGTCTGAAGGTGAATGTTGATTGACTGGTGGGGATTTCAGTGGCTAGATGGTGATGGTTTGTGGTGTGATGGTTGTGAAGTGATGAAGCAAGGCAGTGAAGGAAAGGGAATTTGATATGTATGTTAGATGCACAACTAGTAGATGGTTGGATAGGCAGCAATGGAGATGTAGTTGACTGTTTAAGTGTTGTGACAGGGAGGAAGGTGTATATGTGCCCAGAAGTGTACATAGAGGTATGGTCACTATCAGGTGTCTGTGAATGGTTGTGAATGGTTTGTTGACTGATGTTAGTGAGTGTATGTAACAGTTTGTGCTATGGAAGTAGAAGGTGGTTGTATTTGTGAAGTGTAGTTGCAATGATAATTTCGTGGAGAGGTAAGTGAAAGGGTGGTCAGGGTGGTATGTGCAGACGGGGTATGTTGATATGTTTTGACAGAGGAAATGTGCAACAGTTTTTGGCAGTTTGAGGTGAGGAGTGTAAGGCAATATGTAGTGGGTATGTAGTTGGTTTGAATGGTGTAGTTAAATTACAATGACGACGACGACGAATTAACTAAGTTTATAAGAATGAACTAAGTTCATAAAAATTAACTGAATTAATAATAATAATAATATAATTAAGTTAACCGAGTTTTAATAGTAGTAATAATGGTAATAAATTAACTAAGAAAATCAAGTTAATAAAAATTAATTAATTTTTGTTAAAATTAAACAAGATTTATAAAATTAACTAAGTTTAAGTTAACTAAATTTTATAAATAATAATATAACTAATTTAACAAAGTTTTATAAATAATAGTGATGATGATGATGAATTAACTAAGTTTATAATAATAACAATAATAATATTAATAATATAACTAAGTTTATGTTAACTAAAATTTATAAGTAATAATACTATAACTAATTTAACAAAGTTTTATAAATAATAATGATGACAATGATGATGAATTAACTAAGTTTATAAAATTAATCAAGTTTATATTAATAATAATAATAATACTAATAATAATAATACAATTAAATTAACCTTGTTTTATAATATAATAATAATAATAATAATAAATTAACTAAGTTAACCAAGTTAATAAAAATTAACTAAGTTTTGTTAAAATTAAACAAGTTTTATAAAATTAGTTAAGTTTAAGCTAACTAAATTTTATAAATAATTATATAACTAATTTAACAAAGTTTTATGAATAATAACAATGATTATGATGATGATGATGATGAATTAATTATGTTTATAAAAATTAGCTAAGTTTATAATAATAATAATATAATTAAATTAACCAAGTTGTAATAATAGTAATAAATTAACTAAGTTAACCGAGTTAATAAAAGTTAACCAAGTTTTGTTAAAATTAACTAAGCTTAAGTTAACTTAATTTTATAAATAATAATAATATAACTAATTTGACAAAGATTTATAAATAATGATGATGATGATAAATTAACTTAGTTTATAAAACCTAACTAAGTTTATAATAATAATAATATAATTAAGTTAACCGAGTTTGAATAATAATAATAATAATAATAATAAATTAAGTTAACCAAGTTAATAAAAATTAACTAGGCTTTGTTAAAATTAAACTAGTTTTATAAAATTAACTCAGTTCAAGTTAACTAAATTTCATAATTAATAATAATATAACTATTTTAACAACATTTTATATATAACTGTAAGATTGAACTTTATTTATTTCATTTCATTTATACTTTGATTATTTATATGACATTATTTATAATATGATATGCTCGTACAATGTTGTAGGTGTTTGATATTAGATTTGAAGTCCTGCGATTAACATAATTGTTTGACTATATGTTGTGCTTTCACTTGTGCAGGCATTGAATTTCTGAAGAGAGCAAGGTTGGACTTTTATGGTGCTAGCTTTCACTTGTGCATGCAACAAAGAATTATAGGTAACCAAGCGTTTTGTTAGCACCAGTTTGGTATAACATTTTATTAGTACTAGGTGTGTAAATTTGTATACGAATAGTTACTGTATGTAAGTTTGGTCATTTTATCAAAAAACTATTGTATAAGAATGGTTATGGGTATCTTATTTGATTATATGATCAATATGTTTTTTTAATTGTTTGAATATGATGATTATGTTGGTGATTGTTGATTGATATAGTAGAAACAAAATAGACCACCAACAGGAAATAACAGCATGAAAAAACGATGCAAAATGATTAACAACTTTTAGTAGCGTTTCAAAAACACTACAGAAATACATATAGCGGCGTTGAGTAAATGCAACCGTAAAATAGGGGTAAAGTTGGAAACTTTATTGGTAGCGTTCAAAAAACCTTTGGTGGAGTTTTTAAAACGCTACAAAAAGATTTATGGTGGCGTTTGAGAAATGCCGCAATAAAAGAATTTATAGTGACGTTCAAATAAATGCAACTAAAAATCATGGATTTTTAGATGTGGGCGTTATCACAGCGTTTATCAAAATGCTACCATAAGTTTTGGTAGCGTTTTTTGTGCGCCACCAAAAATAAAATTTCTTGCAGTGCGAAGAAAATGCTTTCTTTATTAACAACAAAAAGAATTACAAGCACGAGCAAATTTATATTGCATAACAATATAAGTTTTAAGAATTTAACTCTTAAAGTTTGAAGATGGAAGTTTGATCCTTTTTAAGCGATCTAACAGACAAAGAGAGGGTAGAGTCAAAAGGAACATTAAAACCTTAAGGGATATTGACTGGTGGAATTGATGATAATCTTATTTTCTAGCTGGAGGCCTGACCCCACCACATAACAATTTAGTATGATTGGTTTGTATCTCGCCAAGCAATCTATCCTTTTTGTCACCCAAGAGATCAAAGCGAAAATGTGGAAACCATGTGTAAACTTTTTGGAGATCTCTAAGGAAACAATATTTCACTATCCGAGAAGTTTGAGAATTAATGATTTCTCTTAAAATCCCTCTTTAATTAGATAAATTTACTTAAGAGTCTCATGGAAACAGGACTACATGATGACTCCTAAATTTGTATGATTTATGAGAAATAAATTAAGTCGCAAAGGAATGAGAAATGGTAACACTGAAATTCATAAAACTGTCTGAATTACACTTAAAAACAAAATGGTTTAGGTTCATACAATATTGTTTCTTTGTAAAATTTGAAAATAAATCTCTCCTTGTTAAATTTAACTTTCTTGGGAGGAAGGGTGTTTTGGGAAAGAGGAACAATCATGACCTTGGGGAGATTTTAGCATTCTTCAGTATAGGGATCAGTTCCATGCTCATCCAATATATACTATGTAAACGCCTGAGCAAATCCCCACTCTTTTCCCTTAAGAAAGCAAAATCAACGAAACTGCTCGAATAAATTTTATAAAAACTATACTAAAGCATCTTTATCATCAACAAGCATCCAGAAGAGAGTAGTTAGCTCTGCATTTTCTCTTCTGACTCTCTCCAGATGAAGCAGAGACTTCTTCAATAACAGGGTTAATCGTTTTTCTTTAAAGTTCTTTAACCATATGGCTTAAGCGGAAAGGCGCTTATACTTTTTAGATAATTTGTCATGCTCCTTGATTACCGTTTCAAGTTCTTTATTCAATCGATGCACCTCCCTCTCGCTCTTTTCATATATAGTCTCTTAGTAATATTTGGATCTTTTCCTTAATTAAAGTGATAAACTTATTAACTAAAGGTAGACATATAATTTTAGGCATTCAAACAATGAATCCTATACCAAGATCGAAACCTGAGAAGCCGGGACTAAAGCCTTCTCCTTCAATAGTTGTTTAAGGGAAGCAGCAACTTTTAGAGGGATATTTCCCACAAAGCACCCTAAGGATTAGGGAAATCAAGAAAGTCTGCATTATGGGCAAATGAGTCATGACCACTGATCCATTGTTCTTGTATCTTTGTCCTTCTAGACCCTTTCCACTATCATCTCCATCTTGATTATCATCATCATTAACATCATCTGTATTGTCATCCTCTCTTCATCATAGTCTTTGCCCCTTTCAAACGGTGTGTCATTAAAAGATAACAACTTCTTCAGATCGATGACTTCTTCTTCAAGGAATTCATATTAAAGCGATCCTCCGGCTCTCCCTAACATAAAATCAAACTTTCTCTAGAATTTTTCATTTAGGTCTGGAATAGAAGGAAAGTCCAGATCAAGGCATCTGTCTATATTGTTATTATAAGCTATAAAAAGAGCGCCTTCATAGCATTTCTCTATGATCTTGGTAAGAACCTGGTCCAAGAAGATGGAAACTTTCTGCTTGGCATTTTTTATGATATTATTGGTATAAACCAAGGTGACATCTTTAGTTCTAGTTGGATTTCCTTAGATTTTCATTATCAGTCATTTCGGCCTTCTCCTTCACTAAACTCTTGATATTCTTTTCAAGCAAAAGTTTGGCTTTCTTCTCCTCATCATGGGAGGAGGCAAGTTTTCTTTTATTAAGAATAGCTTCGTCCTTTTTTGTTATGGTATCAATCATTTGACTCTACAGAGTCCCAACTTTAGTTGTTAAAGTGGAAATCTATTCCTTAAGCTTCGTAACTTGAACAATAAGTCTCTGAAAGGCCTGTTGAAGAAAGAACATATGCTTCGTCTCCTAAAACATATGACATGTATATGTTGAATAAGGATGTACAAAATTAAAGATCAGCCAAACATAAGAGGATACATACTAGCAGAAGCTACTGATAGAGGACATAAAGATGATTCGTCAATAAAGTTAGGGGCTGCAGCGGCGTAATGTAACATCCCGTATTTTTAAGCCATTGAATTTGAACATTTAATTCGTTTTAAATGTTTAATGTGGATTCTTAATTGATTTTGAAATGAATGGATTCGGGTTCAATCAATGAAATAAGCTATAGTTTTTAATTATAGTAATTCTGGTTGAATTTGAATAATGGGAAAATAATAATTTAAATATTCGAAATTGAAATAAAAGTAAATCTGGATGTGAATAGTGATAAAAATGGTTTTAAAAATTTATTTTGAGTTATTTGAGTGTAAATAGCGTTGTTTGATTTTTACATGGATCTAAAGGTTAATAAGTTATTATTGGGGATTTTATACTAAATTAAAAATGAATTTAATATTATTAAAATGCAATTAATCAGATTTTGGTCTGGAATGGGCCAGAATGATTTTTAATATGATTATAAATTTTATATGATTTATTGTCAAGTTAATAAATTTTTAAGCGGTTTCGACAATTATGAAAATCGCTCGATTTAATAGACGAGTTAAAATAGCCTTCCGGGGAACAGTCTCGGAATTCGATGAAACCAGTTCCATTGGATCCGTAATAGTTAGTTATTATCGGATTTCAATTTTTGTAGCAATCGGTGTTGTCGTTTGACCCTGGCAGCTCAAAACGCATATAAATCGTTTTAACCGATTTAATTTTAAATTGATCGTTTAATTCTGTAACTCGCACGTATGACTGAATTAGCTTCCGGAACTTGTTCCATTGTGTCTGGAACACGGAAAAACCTTAGGAATGCCTGGCTGCATGTCGGATTTGGAGTTCGTTTGAGAACGTTCGTTAAAATTGAATTTAATATTAATTTAATAGGTATATACGTATATATATACGTTTAAGAGAGCCAAACCCTAACTTATTCTCAGGCCGCCGCCTCTATATGTTTAATGGCCGAAATTCATTCGCATTCAACCTCAGATCGACCACAATCCATCGAGTTTTAGAAGATTCTTCCAACTAGAAAGTCGTGGAGGGCGTTGAGATCCACGATGTGGATGGTCGAGATCGTTTTTCGTGCTTCGTAGGAGCGGCAGTTCATCAAGGAAGGGCCGGCGTTTAAGCTCATCGTTCGAGAGCATGTCTTGACCGAGCTCGAAGCTGTTAGGGCCGAAGGTGGAGCAGGCCGTGAGCTTCGTAGTGGTGGTTTTGGATCAACCTATCGGCGAGCGTGGAGGAGGCGATTTCGAACCCTAGTTCGAATGTTTGGGTTTGGTCATCTGTAGTTCGTGCGTTTTGTGGAAGAAGATACCGAGCGGCCTTGTTGCATGAAGTGATCAGCGGCCACGATTTCGTGCGGTAATAAAAAAAAATATTGAGAAGATTGTTTATAATTTATATTCAAATCTTTAAAATTGAATAACTTTATCATACAATATCAGATTCGAACGAAATTTGCGGCACCGGAATCGCAAAGATGCGTACTACGCAATGGTGCAATCCGGGAATCATTCCGGGCAAGTAGAAATTTGAGTTAAATCGAACGTTGTTCGGTTTAATTTAAATTACGAACGCTCGCCGAAACTCAAGGTGAGTTATTCTCACTCACATCTGGATACCAGTAAAGTAAACAACTAATATTGAATGTTTGTTTGGATGTTTAGATTAATATAGTAATTATTATCAAATTGAATCGATATATATTGTTGTGCTAATATTTGTGGATGCAGGGAAAAAACAGGTTGGAGGGATCCAACTGGATTCCTCGCAATATAATAATTATTTGATGATTGATGATGCATTCTATCTATATGTGTTGTGACAGATAAATCTGGAATTAAAATGTACTGTGTTATTGTTGGAAGCTATAAATGTAGAATTTAATTATAAATCGAACAAACTGGGTTTTTAAAGAAATAAGAGGAATGGATATATAAAGAATTTTAAAGGAATAAAATTTGGGTTTGCTTTGGATGAAGAATCAAATTGGTAAAATTTAAATTTTAAATGAAGTGGGAAATTTATCAATCTATAAATATGGAAGTATGGCTTCCGGTGAGAAATTTTATATTAAGTGATTTCCGAAAAATTAAATTATGTTTACAACGATGCTTCTAAACATAAATTAACAATTGTAAATGTAAATAAAATATTTTGAAATGCAGCTTTCACCATTGGAATTTTATTTAAGTAATTCATAAGCATTACTTTCCTTTAATAAATTCTCAAAGGTTCATTTAAAAGAATTCTTAAACCCGAGCTTTGAAAGTAAATTTCCAGGAATGGTAAATTATGTTTGGGCTTCGAAAGAAGTTATTTTTAAAACCTGGAAAGGAAATTTATGTTATTAAAACATGAATTTGAATGATAATAAATCGGCTGGATTTATAAGACGGATTCTTTGGGGTGTGGAAATGGAAGGTGAGTTCCCTGGAAACGAGTTTTAAACAGATTTTATTAAAAGAAAGTTTAAAGTCCAAACTTGTTTAAAAGAGTGCTTTGAAAATTATTAATTTAAAGTAACTAATTAAGAAATTAGCAATAGTGATTACTTGTGAGTACATTAGTAGTTATTTTTATAAATGAAATTATTTAAAGACTAGTTTTGACCTAAGTCATTGAAATTAGTATTAACCTTTTAAAATTCTACTTATAAGTTTAGTTTAGACTAAACCCTTATTTACAATCAAGATTTATATGTCCTAATAAATGGTTTTACTTTGCATATTTGAAATTATATTTTTGAGTAATAATTAGTAGTAAATTTCCATATTTGAAAATATATTTTAGAATAAAGTGTTTTAATTGTTTTAAATCTAAATTGTTTTGAACTTGGTTACTTCCAATGGGAATAAATGGTAAAGGATTTACCTTGTGAAGAAAGAACTTTGGGAAATTGTTTTCAAACGAGTTTTGAAATTTGAAAGATATTTGAGGCAAATAAATAATGTGGGAATTATTTATTGTGTAATGGATGTTTGTGAATGTTAATTGATAGTTAAATCACCGACTATCAATATTGGACAAATGCGTTGATCGTTTCGAAGAGACTGGGATCGAGATTTATTTCTTGAAAACCACTTCGATCTGGTTTGTACGTTTCGTGCGAAAAACGTGTTCGGAGTCGAAGATGGAGCAGTGAAGTGCAAGGGCTAGTCGCTACTAATCCTGAGGATATTTCCAAATGGATGTAGTAGGAGTAGTACCTTTGGTTCTGTTCGAACCCGGGACGGACTTGTATGGATGAATGCTTGCGAAACATCGTTAGGTGGACGATGGGCATTCTAAGTGATATGTTCTAAAAAGGTAACGCTTAGCCTCAAGCCTCATCAAATGGGAATGACTGAAAATCAGAGGATATGCAGCAAGGCTTCGTGGGTAGCCCCCACTTGAGAGTAAGGTCATCTCTGTCTAGATGTCCCTTTTTATTTCGGCTTAGTGGGCGGTTGCTGATCCCAACCGCGAGGTGATCTTATACGGAACTATCCAGTAGGGGATGGGTCCGGCCTTATGTTGCAGGGGATCGGGAGTGGTCCTCGGTACGGTGATTTAGGCCCCGTACTGTGGCAGGTGATACCCTAGTGCCTAGTCATTAGTTGGAATCCATTCTCCCTACGAGCCTTTTACGAGTTTTGTTTGTATTACCCACTCTGTGGCTAGTAGCTGGAATTTAATCATGTAACAATTTCGGCTATTTTATAAGTATTTGTATATAGACCTTTTTATAATATCAGAGGATTTCTATAAAAAGTGTTTTAGCTATCATAAGGTAAAAACCCGACATGTTTATTTGTGGCGTGGTCTTACGAGATGCTTTTGTTTTCAAAAGATTTTTGAAACTTTAATAATCAATTTGGATGCATTATTATCAGCTGGTATTCCAAACTGACTCGGGTTTTATTTCGCTATAATGCTCGGGTCAGACCGAGTATTATTTGTTCAGGACAGGATGCTTGGAGCAGGAGAGGAGCTGGAGTCTGAGATGTATTATCTGTACTTATATATATTCCGCTGCTATGATTGTATGGATTTGTCTGCTTGGAAATTTGTTGTATGAGATACTCTGATGATGTGATGTATAAAACTGGTATAGTTTCATTTTGTGTAAAGATCTATATTTACTATTATATTTTATTCCGCTGCGACTGTGAGATTCTGATATTGTTTAGTTTCTTCTTCTTCTACCTCTCCTTCTTTAGCCCTAATGGTTCAGAATTCTGTGCCACTTGAGTTAATAGAGGTAGAATAGTGTTGATTCAAGGGGTACGGATTTGCGGGCTGTCACACTTGGTATCAGAGCTTAGGTTGGCGACAACCTAGGCTTTGGTGGGGGAAATTACTCATTAAACAGAGTCAATAGTACTCTATAATGAGTTGAGTGTAATAATAGATATGAGAGCGTACTTATTAGCGAATATAAAATTTGTTTTTATACTGTGTTGGCTTATCGGTTGAGTGTTTATGAATTCTGGTCGGTGCGGGAAGTACAGCCGTATCGATAGGGGTCTCTAAACTCTTAAACAAGATAAACCGACATAGTATTGTTTTTAAAGGGGTAAATGAAATAATTTTACCCAAAACTATATTTTGATATAAAAGGAATAATTTTCTGAAATTATTATATATATTTGGTTGATTGGTTGTTAATACAATAATTAAATAATAATCTAAAATTTAATCTGAAATTTGAAATAGTTATAATGAAATTAAAATTCTACAAATATAAATTATATAAAAAGAAGAATAACTAAATTTGAAATAAAACCATAATTTAAATCCCGGAAGTTTTAAAAAGGATTTTAAATGTATTGAAAACAATGTTTGGAAATTTAAAATCCTGGAAAAGTTTGAAATGTTTGCTAAGGTGTTTGAAGGCAATATTGAAATATTATTTTGGGAAGTATTTTTGAATGGAAACTGTTTTGAAAATGGATTTGGGAAGTAAGAAAGCATTGAATTCACTTCAGTCGCTGGAAAATAGTTCTGATGATGCTGGCCACATCATTAGAATTCATTTTCGAGTTTCTAAAGTGATGGATTGCTGCCAAAATGGTTGGTTATGATATTGTTTGGACTTGTTGGGTATAACAATTGTTTTGGAAATTTCAAAATGGGGAAATTGCTTAGGTAAAAACAGATTATTTTAGAAATCTGGAAGTTTGATTTGATATACTGGGAGAGTATGAGTTGATTACTATTTCAAAATGGTTTTGGAATAAAACCGGGTAATTGAATTCTGAGAAAATTCCATTTAAATAATGTGTAAAATAAGATAAGATGAAGGAAATATAAAATATACAAGGGTGAATGAACTTAAGTCAGTAAATAAATTTTGAACTTGTATATGGAGAATTAAATTGAATTGAATTGGATTTAACTTCGAGAATTTGGATAGAATCAAAAACAAGATTCAATTGTGTTATGAATAAAAATGAATGTAATTAAATTCATATTTAAGATAGTAAAGGTAATGGTATAAATTCAAGATGGCTAAATAAAATTGGTTGAACTTGAATTAGAACTGGGAAAGAATTACATTGAAAGAAAAATTAATTCAGGGAAGTACAAATGATAATGTGTAAACAAAAGTTTGACTCAACTAAATTCAAAGAAATTTGTTTAAGAATGAATTTAGCGTAAGCTAAATTAAATTAAGAAAAAAGCTTGAAGGTTAATTTTGGCAATAAAAAAGTTGAGAGTGTGAATGAAATATAGAATTGAATTATAATTGTGATGGTTTGAATTGTAAATAAATTCCAGTGAGTGAAATGATTTGAAGTGGCCACGTTGTTAATAAAATAAATTCAGAAATGAATTGTGAAGGTGAATAAATTTAAATGGATTGAATAAATAAAAAAAAGTGGATAAAAAGTTGTAAATGGAATGGAATTGATTTGGATAGGAATTAAATGAAAATAAAATTTGATTTATAAGAAGATAATGAAAATATTGTGAATGAACTTAAGCAAATTGAATAATGTTTGTGATTGAGCTTATAATGTTGTCTTGGATGGATTTTGTTTGGGTAACAGGCATTGAAATGCAAGTGAAGAGAATTTTAATTAATTATTGTGATAAATTAAAGATGTATGGGTTGTAAATAATATAGAATGAGATGTTATTAATTTAAACTTAAGCTGAATGTATAAGCTAGTTGGATTAAAATTTGTAAATGGTTTGATTTGGTAAGAATCAATTAAAATGAAAATAAATTGAGATTATATGGAATTGGAATCATTTAGGAAAATAGTCGAATGGTTATTGTTAAGTTCATGAATGGTCTTGAATGAAATTTGGTGAAAATAAATTTGAAATGCAAATGAAAGGATTATAATTAATTATTGTGATATAATATGAATATAAGAATTGTAAATAATTCAGAATAGAATGATAATAATAATATAAACTTCAGGTAGGTAATGAATCTGAAGTAAATGTTCGGGTTGAACTTAATAATTATAGTGAAATGATGAATTTGATGGACTGTGATAAATATGAATAAAATTCCGAATGAAGTAAATTGATATAAACCGAGTTGAAATAAATTTTAAAGGGATGAAAGCTTAAGGGATGGTTATTTGATTTGGGTAATATCAATTTACATTGAAATTGGTTGTCGTTGTAAACAGAGTAAATGATTTAAATGAAACAATGAAGTTTGTTTTGGATAAATTGGGAATGGGTTAAAATCTTGGTAAGTGGATTGGTGTATAAATGTAAGTGAGTTATAATGGAAATGCAAATGTAACAAATTGAAATGAAATTTGCTTGGTGAATCAATTCGAAAATTGGGTAAAGTATGAATTGGAATAGCGAAACTTGTATGTAAATCCTTTGTGTAAAATAAAATGGGATTTGGTATTAGAAAAGGAACTTGTGCATGTTATAAAATATGGCTTATTTATGGAATCGTGCAGATTGTTGATTGGATTATGAAATGGATATGTTTGGCTTAAATTTATATTGGAAATATTGTTAAAATGTTCTTATCTTTGAAAACTGATGTGTTTGTTGAGTATAGTACAGGTGCGGGAGGCGTTTGAGAGAGTTGGAGCACGTATATGCGTTATATTAGCCGCTTGCTATTAAAAATTTGCTAAAAAGGTACGCCTACGCAAATATATTTGGAAAATGATATATTTGTTGTGAAATATTTTGGTTTCCGACCGTGGGGGTCGATGTATATATATTTATTTGTATCGCGATATCGCGAAAGCTCGTCCATACAGGGGAGACTCTGCCAAAATTTTCCGAAAATTTTGGGAGTTAGAAAATTTTTGGGGATTTGGAAAATTTTTAGTAACTTGTAATGTTGTTTTGAAATAATGTTGAAACAAAAACTTTTGAGTACGAATAAGCAAATGAGTTTGGGTTTGAGCTAAAGGATTTTGGGAAATGTATATAAGCTTTTAACTAAGCAAATTGGGAAAGTAAATGGGTTGGAGAGTATTTTCTACCCTAGAAAATTTCGGGGACGAAATTTTTATAAGGGGGGAGGAATGTAACATCCCGTACTTTTAAGCCATTGAATTTGAACATTTAATTCGTTTTAAATGTTTAATGTAGATTCTTAATTGATTTTGAAATGAATGGATTCGGGTTCAATCAATGGGGCTGGTCCATGGATTTTCCTTCCTTTTGCCACATTTCGCTCAAAGCAAAGGGTTGAAGGGAGATAGTGCATCAAGCTATTCGCAAGGGCCAACTTCCACGTAATAACTCTACCAAAGGAGATCCTATTATAGGAATAGCGTCAGTCACGCCCGTCACAATTTTTACTGCCCAATAACCAATTTGGTCCCGAACAAAAGGATCGGAACTCGCTGATAGGAAAGGAGAGAAAAACAAAGCAATGCGAAATAAGCTATAATTTTTAATTATAGTAATTCCGGTTGAATTTGAATAATGGGAAAATAATAATTTAAATATTCGGAATTGAAATAAAAGTAAATCTGGATGTGAATAGTGATAAAAATGGTTTTAAAAATTTATTTTGAGTTATTTGAGTGTAAATAGCGTTGTTGGATTTTTAGATGGATCTAAAGGTTAATAAGTTATTATTGGGGATTTTATATTAAATTAAAAATGAGTTTAATATTATTAAAATGCAATTAATCAGATTTTGGTCTGGAATGGGCCAGAATGATTTTTAATATGATTATAAATTTTATATGATTTATTGTCAAGTTAATAAATTTTTAAGCGGTTTCGACAATTATGAAAATCGCTCGATTTAATAGACGAGTTAAAATAGCCTTCCGGGGAACAGTCTCGGAATTCGATGAAACCAGTTCCATTGGATCCGTAATAGTTAGTTATTATCGGATTTCAATTTTTGTAGCAATCGGTGTTGTCGTTTGACCCTGGCAGCTCAAAACGCATATAAATCGTTTTAACCGATTTAATTTTAAATTGATCGTTTAATTCTGTAACTCGCACATATGACTGAATTAGCTTCCGGAACTTGTTCCATTGTGTATGGAACGCGGAAAAACCTTAGGAATGCCTGGCTGCATGTCGGATTTGGAGTTCGTTTGAGAACGTTCGTTAAAATTGAATTTAATATTAATTTAATAGGTATATACGTATATATATACGTTTAAGAGAGCCAAACCCTAACTTATTCTCAGGCCGCCGCCTCTATATGTTTAATGGCCGAAATTCATTCGCATTCAACCTCAGATCGACCACAATCCATCGAGTTTTAGAAGATTCTTCCAACTAGAAAGTCGTGGAGGGCGTTGCGATCCACGATGTGGACGGTCGAGATCGTTTTTCGTGCTTCGTAGGAGCGGCAGTTCGTCAAGGAAGGGCCGGCATTTAAGCTCGTCGTTCGAGAGCATGTCTTGACCGAGCTCGAAGCTGTTAGGGCCGAAGGTGGAGCAGGCCGTGAGCTTCATAGTGGTGGTTTTGGATCAACCTATCGGCGAGCGTGGAGGAGGCGATTTCGAACCCTAGTTCGAATGTTTGGGTTCGGTCATCTGTAGTTCGTGCGTTTTGTGGAAGAAGATACCGAGCGGCCTTGTTGCATGAAGCGATCAGTGGCCATGATTTCGTGTGGTAATAAAAAAAATATTGAGAAGATTGTTTATAATTTATATTCAAATCTTTAAAATTGAATAACTTTATCATACAATATCAGATCCGAACGAAATTTGCGGCACCGGAATCGCAGAGATGCGTACTACGCAATGGTGCAGTCCGGGAATCATTCCGGGCAAGTAGAAATTTGAGTTAAATCGAACGTCGTTCGGTTTAATTTAAATTTCGAACGCTCGCCGAAACTCAAGGTGAGTTATTCTCACTCACATCTGGATATCAGTAAAGTAAACAGCTAATATTGAATGTTTGTTTGGATGTTTAGCTGAATATATTAATTATTATCCAATTGAATCGATATATATTGTTGTGCTAATATTTGTGGATGCAGTGAAAAAAACAGGTTGGAGGGATCCAACTGGATTCCTCGCAATATAATAATTATTCGATGATTGGTGATGCATTCTATCTATATGTCTTGTGACAGATAAATCTGGAATTAAAATGTACTGTGTTATTGTTGGATAAACTATATATCCAGAATTTAATTATAAATGGAATAAATTGGGTTTTTAAAGAAATAAGAGGAATTGATATATAAAGAATTTTAAAGGAATAAAATTTGGGTTTGGTTTGGATGAAGAATGAAATTGGTAAAATTTAAATTTTAAATGAAGTGGGAAATTTATCAATCTATAAATATGGAAGTATGGCTTCTGGTGAGAAATTTTATAAGAAGGGATTAAGTGATTTCCGAAAAATTAAATTATGTTTTCAACGATGCTTCTAAACATAAATTAACAATTGTAAATGTAAATAAAATATTTTGAAATGCTGCTTTCACCATTGGAATTTTATTTAAGTAATTCATAAGCATTACTTTCCTCTGATAAATTCTCAAAGGTTCATTTAAAAGAATTCTTAAACCCGAGCTTTAAAAGTAAATTTCCAGGAATGGTAAATTATGTTTGGGCTTCGAAAGAAGTTATTTTTAAAACCTAGAAAGGAAATTTATGTTATCAAAACATGAATATGAATGGTAATAAATCGGCTGGATTTATAAGACGGATTCTTTGGGGTGTGGAAATGGAAGGTGAGTTCCCTGGAAAACCAAGTTCAAGTTTTAAACTGATTTTATTAAAAGAAAGTTTAAAGTCCAAACTTGTTTACAAGAGTGCTTTGAAAATTATTAATTTAAAGTAACTAATTAAGAAATTAGCAATAGTGATTACTTGTGAGTACATTAGTAGTTATTTAAATGAAATTATATAAAGACTAGTTTTGACCTAAGTCATTGAAATTAGTATTAACCTTTTAAAATTCTACTTATAAGTTTAGTTTAGACTAAACCCTTATTTACAATCAAGATTTATATATCCTAATAAATAGTTTTACTTTGCATATTTGAAATTATATTTTTGAGTAATAATTAGTAGTAAATTTCCATATTTGAAATATATGTCAGAATAAAGTGTTTTAACTGTTTTAAATCTAAATTGTTTTGAACTTGGTTACTTCCAATGGGAATAAATGGTAAAGGATTTAACTTGTAAAGAAAGATCTTTGGGAAATTGTTTTCAAACGAGTTTTAAATTTGAAAGATATTTGAGGCAAATAAATAATGTGGGAATTATTTATTGTGTGATGGATGTTTGTGAATGTTAATTGATAGTTAAATCACTGACTATCAATATTGGACAAATGCGTTGATCGTTTCGAAGAGACCGAGATCGAGATTTATTTCTCGAAAACCACTTCGATCCGGTTTGTACGTTTCGTGCGAAAAACGTGTTCAGAGTCGAAGATGGAGCAGTGAAGTGCAAGGGCTAGTCGCTACTAATCCTGAGGATATTTCCAAAATGGATGTAGTAGGAGTAGTGCCTTCGGTTCCGTTCGAACCCGGGACGGACTTGTATGGATGAATGCTTGCGAAACATCGTCAGGTGGACGATGGGCATTCTAAGGGATATGTTTTAAAAAGGTAACGCTTAGCCTCAAGCCTCATCAAATGGGAATGACTGAAAATCAGGGGATATGCAGCAAGGCTTCGTGGGTAGCCCCCACTTGAGAGTAAGGTCATCCCTGTCTAGATGTCCCTTTTTATTTCGGCTTAGTGGGCGGTTGCTGATCCCAACCGCGGGGTGATCTTATACGGAACTGTCCAGTAAGGGATGGGTCCATCCTTGTGTTGCAGGGGATCGGGAGTGGTCCTCGGAATGGTGATCTAGGCCCCGTACTGTGACAGGTGGTACCCCAGTGCCTAGTCATTAGTTGGAATCCATTCTCCCTACGAGCCTTTTACGAGTTTTGTTTGTATTACCCACTCTGTGGCTAGTAGCTGGAATTTAATCATGTAACAATTTCGGCTATTTTATAAGTATTTGTATATAGACCCTATTATAATATCAGAGGATTTCTATAAAAAGTGTTTTAGCTATCGTAAGGTAAAAACCCGACATGTTTATTTATGACGTGGTCTTACGAGATGCTTTTGTTTTCAAAGGATTTTTGAAACTTTAATAATCAATTTGGATGCATTATTATCAGCTGGTATTCCAGACTGACTCGGGTGTTATTTCGTTATAATGCTCGGATCAGACCAAGTATTATTTGTTCAGGACAGGATGCTTGGAGCAGGAGAGGAGCTGGAGTTCGAGATGTATTATCTGTACTTATATATTCCGCTGCTATGATTGTATGGATTTGTCTGCTTGAAAATTTGATGTATGAGATACTCTGATGATGTGATGTATAAAACTAGTATAGTTTTCATTTTGTGTAAAGATCTATATTTACTATTATATTTTATTCCGCTGTGACTGTGAGATTCTGATATTGTTTAGTTTCTTCTTCTTCTATCTCTCCTTCTTTAACCCTAATGGTTCGGAATTCTGTGCCACTTGAGTTAATAGAGGTAGAATAGTGTTGATTCAAGGGGTACGGATTTGCGGGCTGTCACAGCGTGATTGGAGCCAACGTCGGAGATTGTATGGCCAAACGAATGAAGTTATTAAAGCCCATAGTGAGAGTTTGAGCTTGGGCCTCCGAAGGTAGAGACTAATTAGAAAGGGGAGTCAAGCCAAGCTCCTTAAATAAGCATTGAAAGCCAGAAGTAGAGGTTGGAAGTGAAATGTTTAACAAAGAATCCAGGATGTGAACTTACTCCATAAGTTTTTGAGCACCATGGTCTAAAGAACGTATGTCTGTCGTGTCAGGATCTTATGTGGTCAGGTTAGCATCTACATTTGACTCCTTAGCGATAACAATAGAAGTCTGGATCTCCCTGAGCTTAGGCTTCTTACTCGGAGGAGGGAGTAAAACATCGTTTGGGGCATTAAAGCTTGTCTTCCTTTTATAGAATCAACAGCTTTAGATATAGAACTCCTTATAGGGGAGAACTTAGTTGATTTGTCTAAGGTAGAACTGCGGGTTTTAACTTTCTTAGAATTAGAAGCCACAACAATAGTATATGAACCTAAATCAAAGAAAAATTCATAAGACACTGATATAAGAAACTTCTTTTAAGAATGATATAAACTTACTGGAAGGATACGTTGAATAGGGAAAGATGAAGAAAATGCATTTCAAGTACTAACAACCAACGTCCCCTTTCTACGAGAATCACCTTTAACCATAGAAGGATCTCCAAGTACCCTACGGTTTTCTAGGATTAAAGAGTATTTTCGGCAGTTGGTTTCAGTCAGAATTGTGAGTCTGCTCCTAATACTCTTAGAAGCCTCGAGCAAGGCCGTAATTGTGGTAGGAATTGAATGATTAGTTCCTATAGAAACAGATTCTGAAAGAGAATAATTCACATAAAAGAACATCATAATGTAATATAAACAATAAAAGTAGTATAATATACTTGGAGCAGAAAAGTACCCTTTGATTCGAGGGGTATACCACATAATGTGAATTGGTTATCCCAATCTCTCCTTTCATTGATCATGATGGTGACCAAGCTCTTCGACGGAGGAAGGAGGCAATATATAGAACCCTCTAATTGCTTTGCTTCTTTTATAGGATTTACCAATAAGTAGAGGATTTCAGCACTAAGTGAAGGGAGGTTGGCTTCCCTAGCAAGTATATCCAGGCAGCTCAAATAAGTATACGAATTGGGAGTTAGTTGAATTAGAGATGATACCTAGAATGTTCCAAGAACTGTATGAGAAATTCAAGAAAAGGAAGATAGCCTGAGTGCCAGATGTGGATAGGAGATAAAGCAAAGTATACCTTTGGAGGATTATCTATCCTACTAGATGGAGCAACGGTCATGGTTTTTATTTTTATAATTCTAAATTGTCGAAGGATAGAATCTACTTCTTGTTGAGTAGTTATGAAGGACCGGCTAAGCTTATAATCTCCCTTCTTCGAGGAGGGAGAATGCTTGGAACATTTATCAAACTTCTTGCTATCCATTTGTCTGCCAATTGATATTACACAAAATCAAGGAAGTACTGCATATTTTATAAAAGTTTTAAATACTCGTAGATTCTAAAATAAACACTCCAATGCTTAATTAATAAGTACTTGATTAAGTAAAAACAATTTGGTACATGGTGATGGAATATCAATACAAATACTAGCTATAAAATTTATAACAAAGTAATAATCTATTGAAAAGTCTATTCCTAGATGTCAAACTTCTAATAGGATGCTGAATTTATAGAATACTTGAGAAAATTATATCCAATTGGGAATTTAAACAATCTTTTGATTTATGATTGGATGTCAAGTTCATAACTGGACAATAAGGTTCAATTAAAGTAACATACTAATAACATCTTATGGAAATTATAATAGGAACTCAAATCAATAACATGATACCGCATTTATAAGATTGTCGAATCCATAGATAATTAAAGAGGTTAGATTTATTTAGAAATGCTTTAACCATTTGATGAATTAACAGCATGACTACTTTTTGAATCTATAAAACATTGACAAACATAACAATTCCCTAATTAGTTGTCGAATTTATAAAGGGGTAATGGCTTGCTAAAAAGTTATCGGGTTTGTAACTAATAGAACAATCTTTTAAACAAGTTGTCAGGCTCATAACTAGTTGCCGGTTCCAAAATAGATATTGAACCGCTAACCAATTATTGAATTTGTAGCTAGTAAGCAAAACCTCAAAGGGATAGTGAATTTCAGATTCATTGTCGGCTTTCAGGAGACTAATGAATTCAAAAACTAGGATTCAATTAGTGATAAGATGTCAAGATTCAAAAAGAATGTCGAATGTTTAACAATTAACCAAATTCCAAGTTGAATTTAAAGATCTTAAAAGGATATCGCTCATATCGATAGTGGAACTCCAAGAACTATTGAATTTTTGGAAAATTTTCAAATTAATGGTGACTTTAAGGAAATATTTCATAATTTATATTCGAATTCAAGTATTAAACTTCAAGAAATTATATTCAATATAATAGTTCGATTCCCTATCTAGTTCTAGAAAATATATAAAAATGCCCAATCGCTTATAGCCCTGATTTAAAATAAAAGTTCTCTTCGTTGTCTATTAAACTAAGTGAATTATATTAAACTAAGTGAATTAAACATTGTACCTTGAGATCAATCTTAAAAAATGCAGAGGTTGAAATTTTTTGTTATTTAAAGGAGGAAAAGTAAAATGGTTTTTCCTGAGTTTAAGCTGTAGGTGAAAGATGAAGATGAAGAAAGAGATTGGCATTTATAGGGAGAAATGGCAGTAATACAAAGCATTGGTTTTTGTTAGAATAGTTGGACGAGATCAAATATAAATAGGTGGTAAACTGGGCATCGAGGGGGCCATTGTTAATATTAAGGTGGTATCCTGTAAAGTCGACATTTTACTAAAGTATAATACTCTTTTACACTAGGAGGCAAATGCTACTACAGAAAAAGATGTCTAATATGTAAGGGTGTATATATCATGATTCAAGATGTCGAATGTATAGAAGGGAAGCAATTAAACATTTAGCAAGGGTTATCGAGCTTAAGGCAATTTCAAAAAGATATTGAACTCTTATAAAAGATGTCGCGTGCCTAAGAGAGAATGATGAGATTGTAAGGGGGTCCAATTCCAAGCAATTGGCCAACCCAAAAGTTGTCATACATGAACATAGCAAGGAGGTTATCGAACCCCAATAGTGGGAAAAATATCACACCAAGGTACCAAACCTATAGAGATGTCGAATAGCAATAACCTTTGAGGTTGTTGAACGTATAAAATAAAAGAGATATTGTGCCCAAAAGGTACCGAACATATAACAAGTCCCAGTAATATCAAACATCAGCAGATGCTGGGAGACTATGATATAAAGGATATAACGCATCAATGAGAGATATCGAACATATAGTCTTAAAGGAGATACATGGGGCCTTTATAGATATCAAGCCTTTACAACTATAATAGCTGTAAAGCATCTACTAGAGGCAAGTGATTTTGAGCATTTACAAGCAGCGGAGGATGTCGAGATTCAAATAATACCCAATAGACATTACCCTATCGAGCAACATCTACTTACAGTGAGTAATCAAACAAGTATCATCTCGGGCATCCCATACCACCAAGTGTTACTTAAACATTTACTTAACATTCGTAAAATACACTCATATATTATTTTATATAACAAGTCCAAAGAATAACCGGAGAAATATTACCGAATATCTCATACCAAATGGTATTATAAATCCACTTATTCGAATTCCTCGTTACGCGGAAACATAGAGCAATCAAAATGCCCAATCTTATTATTTACTAATTCGGAAAGGGTTTAAAATACATTTTTCATAAATCTTCATAACAATTTAAAATATCGATTTTCAAGGGGATGAAAGCCTTATTTTAAAATTCTCATTTTTCCTTTAAAATTCACTTTCAGTTTCAAAAATAAATATTTTCAAACCACTCATTTATTTACAAGGAAACTTATAAATTATAATTCAATTCCAAATTCCATAAAACACCTAAAATAGTTCATACTTTTTAAAATTCTTCTCTAATATTTGAAAATAATAATTTTAAAAAATTATAATTTAGGATTTCTTTTCTTAAAATAAAATAATTAATTCTACTTTTCTAATAAAATTTTAAAATTAAAAGTATTATCTCAAAGCCATAAAATCAAAAGGTTAAATCAAAATTTCTGTTAAATAAATAAACTGCATTCAACTTACTATTGCTTCGAAATATTATTTTAAAAATTTTCGATCTATTAAATCCAAATAAAATGAACTTATCACTTTAAAAATACCTGTTTAAAATATCTCTTTAGAAAAATAATTTAAATAAATTTGTATTCAATGAGTAATGAATAAAAATAAAAATATTCGAAGATTCACATATTTTATAAAATCTCAAAAGTCATCATTTTTTCAAATAAATAATATTCGTGGAATTTTAAAAAATTACTCCGCGTTTGTAACTTTTATCGGTATAACAATTACAATATTAATTCTCTCATTCTAAAATCACAATTTATATAAATATATATTCTACTTCTCCAAGCCTTCCATTTTAATCAATTAATTCCCTTGCGATCAATTACTAATGTGATCTCATCATAATAAAGTCGAAAGAAAACATAATCTCATCATAATAATTGATAAAAATATGCAACTCAATTTCATATCAACAAATAACACATCAAATTCATAGAAAATACAATCTAAATCATAATGGTGAGTTATTCAAAATAACTCACATGGAAAAAGCAAATAAACCTACTCGACCATCCAATGTCATATCATAATTCAATCAATATCGATCAAATACCAACATGTATAAAAATAAGACGGTGGTTGTGAGTAAAATGAACTTACCCACCTCATGATGCTGGAAGAATAAATTATACAGTAACTATAGCCTTGCATTCGACAACAAGCCTGCATCTTCACCATCAACCACATCGCATCCCTCTATAATCAACAACTAATGCTCTATCTCGCCATTAATGCCGAAGCTGCCTACAACCCCAAGTCCGTACTGCCCCTTAACAATAGTCAGCATCTTATAAATTGCGTCAATCTCCTCAACTTCATCACAGACGACGATATGTTGACCTCCTGATATTCACCAATGCCAGCAACCCGGTCGACATTGCACCTTCCCTCCTTCAAAACACGCCAGCAGACTCGCAACTCCAATCGAGTCAACCCTAGGTCGCGCTTCCACGAACATCATCTACTAGGCCACGACTCCTCTAGCTTGATGGCATAGTGACCATCTCTAATTCATGCACGAATTTAGTTTTGATTAAGGGAATAAGGTTAGGTTAAACAAATAGGATGCGACTTAGTTTAGAAATGGAAGATGAAGGTTCTAGGTATTGGGCTTGGGTTGAAATAGCTTTGGGCCTAGTTTAGATTCAATTCAGCTTAAATTCTAATTCAATATATTTTTAGTTCCCAATTTTATTTATTTTCTTTTCAAATCTCCTTTTAATTTATTTATAAATAAATTTCAATTTGATTTAAATGAATTTACACTCCATTATCTTAAACTTATTTCAATAACTGCCTAATTTAATGCAATTCGATGCCAGCTTATTATTTTTTCGCTGTTCAAACCAATAATTGTTTACAGTTTAAAAATGTTTTATATTCAATTAACCATTTATTAAATTTTAATATATTTTTTGAAAAGAATTTATTGATTTAGTTCAATTTATTAAAACAAAATATTAAATAGGCTTCAAATAAATAAGAAATTATTTTCAAAAACCAAAAATCTTTTATTAAATAGAATTTAGTTAACTAAAATTTTGTTTCCAAAATATTAATTATCAAATACAAAATTCAATTAATTTTATTTTAATTAAATTCATTTATTTATACGGTGTAGAAAGCAGGGTTGCTATAATATGATCAATTAAAACTACCATTGGAAATTCTAAAACCCAATCTTGAACCAATCCATGGTTTCAATATTACAACCACCATCCTCGTGGGATCAACATGTTTCCTTGTTACGGTTGGAAGCGCCCTACTACAAAAGTCATTTTATCCAAACTTCTTAATCATCGATCAACCCTCGTTATACAATGACTTTTTTGGAAGACCTGCTCCGATTAACTTATGGGAAATCGTCTCTCAAAAAGCATGCTTATGAAATCAACAGTCTTACTGGGATAAGATAAGTGAGAAGGGAACAACTTTTAGCTAGGGAAATATGCAATGTAACTCTTAACTCTAGCATTAAAATTGTTCCAAACTATTCTGATATCTCTTCAGATATTTGCAATAACAGTAATAAATAAGAAATTTTAAGTCGTTCAAAGAATCACATCAGCATAAAGTACTAATGCCAATATTGAGGGAGACCATTCCGCAACACCAAAATCTAAAAAGAAAGAGAAAATAACATAGATGCACATGAATGGCACCGATGAATATAATTCAGTTTACGCGTAGTACTTCTTTGAAGAAGCCAACTAGGCATCCTCAGTAAACTCACTACCAGAAAGGGAAACAGAAAGTGAGATAGATCCATGATTAGGGCCATTATAGAAATAGTTAAAGCTGGTAGATGATCTTGAAGACATACAAATAGATCCATAGGAACCCACAAAGACACTTAAGATAGGAAAGAGCCTTAGTGTAGAAGCCTGATTTAAGTTGATAGAATTCTTGAAGAAATGAGCAGACGTATTTGCCTGAATTCATTCATACACGGTAGAAATAAACCAAGTTATCATTTGTCATGCACCAAACATTGATCTAGATGCCCATCCAGCTAGACAAAAGCTCATAACTTTATATCAAGAAAGATACAATGCCCTGCACAAAGAAATCAAAAGGTTGGAGGAAAATGGATTCATCGGAGAGCTATATTGCCCAAAATGGATCGCTAAATCGTTGCTCATAAAGTAACCCAATGGAAAATAGAGAACCTTCCTTAATTATACCAACCTCAACAAGGCCTGCCAAAAGGATAGCTTCCCTTTACCCCGAATTGATCAATTAGAATGTGCAATCGAAGGACATTAATTGCTCTCATTCATGGATGCGTACTCAGGATACAGTCAAATAGCTATGTTTGAATTAGAATAAGAGCATACCAACTTCGTAACAGTTACTACTACAAGGTCATGTCGTTTTTAATCAAAAACATTAAAGAAACCTACCAAAGGTTGGTCAATACAATATTCCCGAAGCAGATTGGAAAGAAGCCGAAGTATATGTGGATGATATGTTGGTCAAGTCGAAGGTAGCATGGAGTCACATTCAAAACCTAGAGCAGAATTTGAAGTCTTGTACATTACAAAATTAAGATGAACCCTTTAAAATGTGCCTTCACCATTAGACCAGGATAGTTCCAAGGTTATATAGTAAGTGCGTGTGACATAAAAGCAAACCTTGAGAAGATCAAAGCCAAAAGGAAATGGGGATCCCGATGAAATGGAAGGATCTTATAAGCTTAAATGGCAGAGGGGTAGCACCGAGCAAACCTATCTCAAAAGCAATGGATAAGTGCATCCCGTTCTCCGACCAAGTAAATAAAGTGTAAAATTTCAAATAGATGGAGGAATGCAAAGCCACATTCCAATACCTAAAGGATCATCTGTTCAACACTCACATACTGTCTAAAGTGGTAACATGTGAGGACTTGTATGTTTATTCAGTTGTAACTGATAAAGCTGTTAGTTTTGCAGCAATACAAGAGGATGAGAGGATCCATATGCCTATCTATTTCACAAGCAAGCAGCTGTCAGGAGCAGAGCTGAACTACACAGTCATTGAAAAGCTAGCTTACAATCTATTCCTTATAGCAAGGAAGTTGCAACGCTATTTCCAAGCATGGTCGCATTAAAGTCCTTATAGACAAACCCCTAAGGCAGATACTGCGGAAGCTAGAAACATACGATTATTTACTAAAATAGGCGATGGGGCTGAGTCAATACGACATTACTTATTGCCCTTGGAAGGCAATCAAAGGTCAAGCTCTAGTAGACTTCATTGCAGAATGCACTCTACCAGTCGAACCTTAACCAGAGGAAGAAGTCCCAACCCCTTAATTCTGCCAAATGAACCTCAACCAGAGAAAGAAGTCTTAACCCCATAATTCTACCATTTGTACGTGGATGGAGCATTAAATGAATAGAGGGAAGAATTGGTATGTACTGACCACTCCAGATAAGCGAAAACTAAATGGAGCAGTGCGCTTGGTTTCAAAGCAACCAACTACATTGTGGAATACAATGCTCTAATCATAGGTCTAAGATATCCCAGGTAATAAAGGTAACCCATATTAAAACTAACAGTGATAATCAATTAGTTATAAACTAAGTGCAGAGAAATTACTAAGCAAAGGAACCAACCTTGGCCAAATATGTGGGACTTCCTAAGATAGAGTAGTTCGAATAGTTTAGCATAAAATAAATCTCAAGTGAAAACAACTCATTTACTAAACTTGCAATCACCAAGTAGCAAGTGAAATGAAGCCAGTATTGTTAGGGCATTAGGCAAAGTTGAGTATAAAAAAATCAAATCAAATACTGGTCTTGTTACCGAGCCCAACGGATAGTAATTCAAGGGGATCAAGATCAGGAAACAACATAAAATCGAGAGCCGTCCTTAATTGAACCCACAACTTTAGCAAACTGAGGAGAACTATTTGATGACTCCCATCAAACAATTCGTTTTAATGAGACTCTACCTAAAATAGAAACTAAGCTTGAAAAATAAGATACCAGGCTCTACACTACTCCTTCTTTGATGGCACATTATACAAATGAGGGTACTTAACCCCTAATCATAGGTGCATTTCCAAAGAAGAGACGGTATGGGAAATGAGAGAAGTACATAAGGCCCAATGTGGGGATCATTCAAGGGGGCCCAAGTTAGCAAAGAAAGTATTGAGGCATGGTTATTACTGGCTCGGAGAGCTTCAGGATGCGAGACAATTCGTAAGAAAATATGACAGATGTCAACGGTTCGCGAGTGTCCCCAGACAGCCATCCCACAAGCTCATCCCACTTACTATCCATGATGATTCGATATATGGGACATAGATTTAATAGGACCACTTCCTATGGAAAAAGGGACAGGCAAAGTATGACATAATGGCAATAGACTACTTCACCAAGTGAGTAAAGGCGGAGCTCTTAGCATGACTGCGAAGAAGATAGTCGCTTTTTTGGTAAGAAACATAATCATAAAATTTGGAATCCCCTATAAGATATTTCCAACAACGAAAACCAGTTGAAACTAAAAAGCTTGCAGAGCTTTGTGAGAAGAATGACATAATTAAGAGTTTTTTCTCCATCACATACCTATAAGGAAATGGTTTGGCTGAGGCTACCAATAAAACCGTTAAGAAGTCACTTAAGAAAAAACTACATAAAGCTAAGGGAAAGTGGGAGGAAGAGCTATCTCTGTATTATAGGCCTATTGAACCTTGACTAGATCCCTAATGGTACATACTCCTTTCTCACTAACTATAGAATAAAGCCATGCTACCAGTTGAAGTCTCATGACATAGAAGAACATCATATATGGTAGAAAAGAATAAAAAACTGAAAGAAGTTGCCTTAGATATTATTCAAGAAAGAAGAGATGAAGCAGTAGTAGTATCTGCTGCATACCGGTAAAGGATGGGAAAGTACTACAATATTAGGGTCAAGGAAACAAACTTCTACACAAGGGATCTCGTACCACAAAGGGTGATGGCCAACACACAAAAACCCAACAGATGGAGCTCTGGACCTAAATTGGGAAGGTCCATTAGTCATGGCTGAAGTATTGGCTAACGGGGCATACTGATTATCGAGACTTGATGGCAATTTAGTTCTAAGAACATGGAACTCAGAGCACCCCAGGCCCTATTTTGTATGATTTATAGTATTCATGTAACAAACATTGCAATTATTATTATTATGAAAGGAGTAATAATACAATGAAATGGACATAGGGATATTAGACGATCGGAAATAGATATCAAAACAAAGCTGAACAACACAGCCTGGCTTTCTCACCAAACTAGTCGTAAGGATATTAGATAGCCCAAATTAGTACAAAAACTGTGTTAATTTTTTTAACATAGTCATGCCAAACGTAGGAATATTAGACAGCCCAAACCAGCTATCAACATGAAGTTGCACAAAATGCAGCCCGACTTTCTTCGCTAAACCGGTTGTAGAGATATTAGACGATCTGAACTAGTATAAAAATCCTTTTATGTTAGTTCAGTTAACATACCCACATAGGATGTAAGGGTATTAGACAACCTGAACCATTCATAAAACACATGCGCATAAATTTAGAAAGTTGTAAATAAGCGACTTGAATTTATAGTCAAATATCAGTCTGCCCTCAAATAATGGGGTAGACCATGCCGAACGCACGAACGCGAACCTTTCTTCGAACAAGGGGGTAGGTCAAGCCCAGCATGCAACAAAATATGAATGTCAAAAGCTCAGTTCCACGTTCATGAATTGCACGGAAATTTAATTCAGAAAATGACAAGGAAAAACAACAAATGGAACCTACTGCAACTTACGAATAAAGTATGATTCCAGAAACTGCTTAAAGGTCGCCAGGTGAACATCGGAAACTAACGTTCATTCAAGTTTACTTAGTTTGGCCCATACTCGCAAAAGATCCATGCACAATTGTATGTTTTACACATCTTACCACACACTTCACAAAAAAAGAGTCGAAAAGCAATATGTTGAAATCAAAACGGGGGCATGTTTTATTAACTACATCGTCAAATGAAAAATTGAACAAACCATATATACGCATTATAATCTGAATGCTAGCCACACAACCAGAATAAAACATGTAAAGATAATAAGCATAAATATTGAGACGGGTTCACCTAGAAAACAGGGAGGATGATGTGACAACAACTCAGGGAAGTGGCCAATTAGAGAATAACACGTGCGCAGGAGCATTAAATGCAAGATGTCTATCAATATTTTATCCCTTAGGTGAGGGGAAAGAAAGGAAAAGAAAGAAATGACGGGATGTGAAAGCCAATGAAGACAAGTCTATGCCAATCTATGATCGCCACAGACTCAGGAGGCAAGTGTTACACATGTATTTCCCAAATCTTGTTAAAGGCAATATGGCGTAAGCATCAAGATCAAACGGGTTGCCCTCATAATAAAAGATGGACCATGAGGAGGAAAGGCAAAAAAATGAAGCAAAGTCAAGGAAATACTATGCTCAGAAATTATAAGACAATGAAGAAGCTCAAACTAGGTTGATCCCCCTAATCCCAGTGTTACGTTGTGATACTGAGCCTAAAATCGAATATGATCATAGGGTGTAGTAAAAAATATACAATTATAATATACGAAACTCGGTGTAACCAAAATCCTAAATAATAATAAAATGTTAATGATATATTGTGACATAAGAAGTTGTACAAATAGCGCCAAAGCACAACTCACCTCACTTGAAAAAGATGCATGCAATTAATGACATATTGCAATCATGGGTCAACATATATACAAATAGTAGAACTGTACTAACAATCTTGCATTAAAGGAAAACAGGGATGTGTTTCCCCTTTTTCTGACACTAGAATAGCACCAAAACGAGTCAAAACAAAAGCGAACTACCATCGAAACATAAACATAAAAGAAGGACCGTAGTACACTCAAAATACTGAATAAGCTCCAATATCATTCCTAGAGCTTATACATTGCTAATAAATTCGAGAATAGGTCTGCACCGCACTCCTTAGGGGCCACCTAAGCCGTACCATGCTGAGTCAAAAGCAGTCCAAGGGTTGCACTTCACTCCTTAGGGGCCGCCTAAGCAGTACCATGCTAAGTCAAAAGCAGTCCAAGGGCCGCACATAGGCCCACTCAAACAATGTGCCTACGTAGATCCATGCTCACAAATAAATGGAAAAGATATAAGTCTCCCTCATCAATAAATTGCGCAGTCCTTCTCTTAGAGCAGCTCGACATAAAGTCACATAAAGCTATTGCTTTCATAGGTAACAACCCGATTGCCCTAACCAACCTTGTAAATATCACCAATGCTCAGGGCATATCAAAGGAGTAACCATCTTTTAAGGCAAAAGTAATAAAAATGGTACAGATCACCCCTAAGGAAAAAGGGACAACCACTTTTCGTACTCACACTCACAAAAGAAAGTAATACCTGAAACACCCTACACCCTACACCCTTTAGTGTACCCAAAATGGCCACCAAAGGATATGGTGCGTTATAAGTATAACTAAAGTATCATAGAGACTAAAATTCACAAGAAAATAAGTAAAAACAGCGGAAACATTTAAATAATAACTTATCATTCAAAACTAAAATTCATCTCAAAATAAGTCATAAAAACACAGCATGTCTCAAAAACTCAAAATTTCTCATACATCTCAGTCTCATTAAATCAGAGTATAAAGATAACAATAATAACCCCTCTCATAAGTGCCAATCCATCTTAAGCCAAATGAAAAAGATGAAAAGCAGAAGAACACATCTAAAATGAGAAAACTCCAGGAATGAATCTCCAAGCAACCTGAATCAACTATCCTCAATTCTTCTGGGATATTGGGGGAAAGGAAAAAGATAGAGGAGTGAGTTGGACAATAAGTCTTGTGAGTGAAAGTAATTATTAGCATTTCTAAGCAAGATAACGACAATAAACTAAGCAATAGTTCTAGCTTGAAAGGAAAATACAGCAAAGATAAAACTCAGATAAAATACTGTTTCCGATTCTGTTTGACTATTTTCTTTGATTATTTGATTGTTTGCCTTATCTTAAACTATTATGATTAAGCTGAAATCCTAATCCTATCTCAACTGCTAACTTGATTAGGCTGAAATCCTAATCCTACCCATTGACCGGCCTTTCCTATCTCTATTTGCCACTGTGAACCAATCCTGCTGGTCACGGCAAATGACATCTCTTTAGCGCTTAGGACGCAGAAGTGAATTATTTAACTTAATCGATGTCGCATGCTTGGTCATCGTCGGTACGCACTAACTATCGTACCCTATTTGACCCTTTATTTACCTTAATCAGCATAAGCGTGCCCAACCTCACCTATGTGTGAGACCGTTAGTCCTCGACCTAAAAGGGAATGCTACCGGTACTAGCCCTAATAAATAAATCTTCTATCTTTGCGCCCCTTGCCCAGATCCCCAAATTTGAGCCTCTATCTATTGGCAACTTATTTACCCTAATCAGCATAAGCGTGTCCCAGCCTCACCTACGTGTGAAACCATCAGTCCTAGACTGAAAGGGAATGTTGTCGGTAGAGCCCTACTTCTATATTTTCTTATTAACTTAATCCAATATCTAAGTTTTAAATAAGCCTCTTCTGTTATCGTTTCTTGCTAATTATAACCTATGCGTTATAATTGTTCTTGCAACTGTTACTCTTCTATTTTCTCTTTTTAGTTATAACCACTTGTTATAATTATGCTAGCAAATATCTTAAATTTGCCTATTTTAGCCCACC
The DNA here is from genome assembly GCA_030765085.1 of Allium cepa. Classification (NCBI taxonomy): domain Eukaryota; kingdom Viridiplantae; phylum Streptophyta; class Magnoliopsida; order Asparagales; family Amaryllidaceae; genus Allium; species Allium cepa. The sequence goes on from CM060942.1 coordinate 457,957,823, forward strand.
TCTATTTTTCTTTCAGTTTTTCTCATTTTACATCCGATTTCTATAAATTTATAGTCATTCTATTTTAATCCATATTTGTGAATTATTCTCTTTTTAGTATTTTATTCGCGTCAAAAAGGATTAAATATCTATAAAAACAAAACTAACATTTGCAGGCTAAATTCCAACTTAAAACAAATGTAAATAACGGTAAATAACTGTAAATAGTTGTAAATAAGTGTAAAAAATTGAATAAAATAGCTGAATAAAAATAGACTGAAAAGAACTTCTGAAATTTACTTGAAAACTGACTGTAAATAAATTTACATAAAAACTATCTCAAAATTGTAGAAAAACTACAATTATTGAGAACTCTATTATTTTAAATTGCTTATAATTCTAAAATTATTAAAAAAACACTTACTTGTGGTCCTTAGCTCTAGTCCTGGGCCTTTCTGGATCCACTTCTAAGGCGTAGAATGTTTTTACCAAAAAGATTTCCTCCCTAGAAAATTTTTCTATTTAGGGTTCAGCCTCAGCAATGAACTCAGTTGGGAGAAAATCCGAATGAAAAAAATAGCTAGGCCTAAGGTTCTATTTATAGTGTAGCTTAGGGATCTCAGGCCATTGGATTTGAAGATCGCATCTGGTGCAACCATGTCATAGGCTCACCAGGGACTCTCATATGCAAGCAAGAACGCACATGATTTCAAGAAAATCGGATTTAAAGGTCTTTCGGCTCGTACTTGGACAAAATAGCGTCCAGGCAAAATGGGTGGTCAACCTATGTATATTGGGGGTCCACCTATAGGTCGACCTGACAAATACAGGGGTCAACCCCTATGGGGTCTAATCTTTTTTTTCGTTCTTGTTTATTTAGTTATAATTTCTTGTTTCCCTTATAACTTCTCCATACTAGCTCGAATTTTGACAAGTTATATATGGAAATTGATCAGAAAATTACCATGGACCCATTGGTGCAACTTCCGTGGTTCGATTCAAAAAAAATTCACAAATTTATTTATTGTTTAATTAATTCGTTAATTTATTATTATAGCTCAAATTTTGGGTTGTTACACTCTCCATTACTTAAAGGATTTCGTCCCCGAAATCTCCAAGGTTAGAAGAATGGATAAATATTTTCATCAAATTCTACAACCGCATATTCAACCATCATTCATTACACCATTGTCATTAAGCTTTCTAATGCAATTTATGATATATGCAATAGTGTAGTGTCTATATCCCCAACTAATGCAAAAGATTAGGCAGTATACTGATTCAGCCGACCTCCTTTTTTTGCAATCATGTATGTGCCATATATCCAATTGAATGCAAATTTCCTAATGGTAACTGATAGTTCTACATGCGTGCTACGATCATCATCCAAATGCAACAATCATACGCTAATCAGTCATTATAGCAACCATGAAAATGAAATAAAAAAATGCAAGTGCACACACGTCCACAAACATATGCTTTAGTCACCTAGTTAGGCCGATCTTTAAGAGATAATAGTGCATATTGTGTGTATATGCGTCCATTAACATCCACTAGCAAACACTTTCACCCACTAGCATCCATCATACATAACATGTTCTAGTAACATGTTTACATTTAGTCCTACCATCCGTAGGTCAAATCCTAAGATCAACCCTCCCAAAGGATACTAAAGGAAAGAACGTATTCAAAGCTATAGATGGAAATAGGAAATTCAAGATGTACTATCAAAGAGACGCGGATAAGAGGTATGTGTTTTCTCCTCTGCCTCCCATGTAGCGTCCTCAATACTATCTCCCAGCTGCACATTAACTAAAGGGACTTCCTTATTCCTAAGCTTCTTGATGTCATGCCCAACGATCTTGGTAGGAATGTAATGAATCGATGCTTCCCTCTCCACTCTAACTACCTCAATTTGGCTAGTTTCCACTACTTCTGTTGAATCATGTAAACACTTTCTCAAGTGTGAAACACGAAAAACATCAAGAACTCTCGCAAGCCTCTCCGATATTTTTATCCAATATGTCATCTTCCCTACCCATTCCATAATAGGGAACGGTCCTACGAATCTTGGAGCAAGTTTCCCACTTGATCCAAACCTCACAACCCTTCTTAGCGGAGACACCTTAATAAAAACCAAATCTCCTACCTCGAATTCAATATCCCTTCTTCGCTTATCTACATAGGATTTCTATCTATCTTGGGCCATTTTCATTCTTCTTCTAATCAAATCAATCTTTTTCGAAGCTTCTCTAACCATGTCGGGAACAAGTAGCAATCTTTCTGTAGACTCCAACCAACAAGAAGGCGACTTGTAAGGTCTTCCATAAAGGGCTTCAAAAGGAACCATCCCAATGCTGGCCTGAAAACTATTGTTATAAACGAATTCCACTAAAGCAAGGTGCTCCTCCCAAGTTCCTCCAAAATAAAGAATGCACATCCTCAACAAATCCTCAGTAACTCTATTAACTCTCTCCGCTTGTCCATTCGTTTAAGGGTGATAGGTCATACTCAATCTAAGTTGTGTCCCTAAAGCCTCTTGCAAGCTCTTTCAAAACTCGCTAGCTAAGATGGTGTAATGACCCGGAATTTTTGCTTTCGAAAATTCCAGATAGTTAGGGAAAGAAGAAAAGAGACAGAAGAAGAAGAAGTAACAGAAACACCAAAACACAGATTCTCACATTCACAGCGGATCAAAATATAATATCAAATAAAATAGCAGTTATACAAAGGAAAACAATATTAGTTATTTACATTAATACATCAGAGTTACACCCATTTATACAACAACTGGACAGTTATAACAACTTGTCCTAGACTATAACAATACAACTCTAATACACAGTGGTAAATTGCATACGTTCCTATCATCCAGCTCGCCTCCTAAGCTCCAGAACGTCCTTACCTGGAAATCTGTAATACTCGGTTTGACCCGAGCATTACATCAAAGTAACACCCGGGTCAGGCTGGTAACCAACGTGAGTAAACCCATCTAACAACGAAATTCTAAGCTATAAAACTCAAGTGGATTACGAGGGTAACTCGTACTTTTCTACGAGTTCTAATCTTATTTAAGTCAATCATTTATCTCAAATCAATACCCAAGAATCGTTATCCAGTTTAAATATCCATGATACTTAACTTATTTCATTCCAGCCTGTTTGCTTCTAAACTCAAGTTTAAAAATAATCGAAGTGGTTTCGGGTATTTTACTAATACCCGACTCCAGTCTCTTCGAAACTCATGTCATCTTAACCCAAGTTATTTAGTTAAAAACAATTCAACTTTAAATACAGGATGTCACTTTTACACAGCAATTAATCATCGATAGATAACTGCATTATCATTGTACACCTAATCATATCATATCACAAAACAATTCATATCAGAGATATCAACTAATTCAAGGTATTCGATATAATCCAACCATCCATAAGCAAAGTTAATATATCACACAATTAATTTATGTCAAATAAATTAATCACCTAACTGTGCTTTATTAATATTAATTACAAACCATTTGTTATTACATTAATTAATGAAATTAATAAATTATTCTAAATTAACCAGCTTAAATAATTATCCTCAATTACTTAATTATCTCTTAATTAATCACATTAATTAATTATTGCTTAATTAATTATTCTTTAATTAATTTCCTTAATTAATTTACCTCAAATTAATCACTTCCAATAATTAATCATCTTTAATTATTACATTAATCATAACATAATTAATTATGTTAATAAATGACCCTTAATTATCAAGACCTCAATTACTTAAATACCCGAACTTATACCCGAGCACTCACGATACAGTAACGAGCAACCTCACTGCCCTCGGCTTCGAGTCAAATATGCATCCTTCTCGATCCAAACTTAAGAAACACTCATCTCCCTAAACAACAACCAACCAACTCAGTCGTGCACACGTGCACATGCACGACAACCTCACGCCTCTCCGACCAACTTCCTTAACCCCGACAAGTCGTTGATCACATGGTCGTCACATACGACCACTCAGATCACCGATAACGCTAATAGAACAGAAGCCGAGCATTCAAACGACATCTGAAATCAAGCTAAACAGAAGAACCCCCTAGTCATCGCCCTGAACCACTGACATCCTTTCCGACCTCACCAAAGATTCATCCCACACCCAAGCATTGATTCAACCTTTCGCGATCAAGTCCGATGCTTCGCAGTCGTCGTGACAAACCCACGAACATCGTCGACCCAAACCAGGTCACTAAACCCTACAACTCCATAACGTCACCGCTACGATGATCGTTCAACCCTCAGGCCATTTTTCCTGCCATCACCGACCCACAAACTACCTCCGCTATGAACCCCAACCTCACCGTGCTTCGCGTTCACCAGAATTTAATGAAAATATTCGTTCAAACCCAAAATTCCCAACAACCAAAATATTATAAAATAGAATATTGATATCAAAAATCATGTTATTCATATACGAACCCAATTTTAGAATCAAAACTTGAAAATTTAGAAAGTTTGTTTTCGATTTGGATAAGATTCTTCTGTGTATTTTATTTTTTTGAAGTAATTGCCTTATTTAGTCGCTTCAAACAATTTTTAAAAATTCATCACTTTTCGTTCAATGATCATGATCTAAAAATCCTTGTAGCAAGAGGAATTGATTTTCGAACAGTTTTAAGCTTATTGAAAATCAACAGAGACAAATATATACTGCTATGCACATAATACTTCATCTATTAAAAACAAAATACATTCATGCACACATTATCCTCAACATTTATTCACGCACTTATTACACATTCATCAGAGGAAAAAAAATCAAAATTGGTCTTCCTTCGTAAAATAGATTGTTTACTCACCTTTTTATGTTTAAACAGAGAGCCTGTAAACTTGCTTTGAACTGGAAATCAGAAAATGCTTGAAATCATTTGGAAACTTTGTAAAATGGAAAAATTGATTAGCTTGAAATATTGCTTTGATTTAATTTCTGGTTTTTCTTTTTGAGTTTCTTTTAGGAACTGAAAGATGAAATAAAAATAAATATGGGGTAATGATATGCACATATAACTATTTTCAATTTTCTATTATTTTATTTCTCTTTTTTTCCGTTTGAAGGAAAATGCCACTTGTATTTCATGTCAGAATCAATCTAACACGTGTAAATTTGCATTACACAGTTTGTTACATTTGCTTTAAATGCATGTATTTTTTTTTAGCTACAAATATTTAATCTCTTATTTTATTAATTACTTATGTCTTATATTTATTATGGTTTGAATATAACTATGTTTAATTTAAGTATCAAAGAAATGTGTATTCAACCTTCTATTAAATTCTATTTAAACTATCATATATTTTTAGATAAATAAAATATTTATCTTAAGTGTTTTTAAAGAGGTTAATTAGATAAATTAAAATAATTATAAAAGAAGATTATCCAATTTATATTACCATAATCTCGGGTTATCACACTCCTCCCCCCTCTGAATCTATTTGTCCTCGAAAAGGAACGAAGCCAGAATTTATTAAAATGCTTAATATCTGAAAAACTACTCTTTGATCTTTATTAAAATACTTTAACATCTATATAATATTACAAAAATAGTTTTATAAAAATACATTTTATAACTTGATGTCTCAACCAGTCCATCCTTGTTCACACAGAAATTCAGTCATACGTTGATCAGGCATAGGACTGAAAATCTATAAGTACTTAGCAGACCCATTTTCAACACCCAGTGAAAATACTTGAAAAATAATCGTATTGAAAATATAGAAAATATTTTTGAAAATAGAGGGAACATCTTTGGTGAGAATGCTCTAGAAATCATCACCCTCATCCATGGTCGCAGTAAACCTGATGATTATGTTTCTCGGCAAAATCCATAGATAACTGTACGCACTCAATGCCCCTCGATTATGCCATGGAACCCGCTATAGATCACAGCTACACCCGGGGTTACGTTGCTATCACAGCAAAAAACCATGTAACTACAGGCATCAGCGCCCTCGAATTTCGCTGCCAAAAGAATGAAACTTCTCCACTCCACTCGACCATAGATCGCAGTCTACCGATGTTACGTTTCCATCTTGGCAAAATCAAGCGTAGACCGTTGACACTCACCTCCACACGATTTCCGCTATGCTCCATAGTGGATCGCAGCAACATCGAGTTACACTATCGTCACAGCATAACCCAAATGCCTCTGCAGGCATCAACGCCCTCAACTTTCGCTACCCAATAATCCTCAGGAACATCAGTTTGTCCGGTCTTCCTCACAGGATCCACTTTAGAGCCTCCCCCCTTTAAGGCTCAAGGCAGTACCAACCTATGGTACTCCTGAGAAGTTCATTTCAAGGGAGCGTCTTTCTCCAGAGCCATTTTCAAAACACTTTATACTATACATATACAGTATCTTCCAAATCATACACCTAGTATGAATCTCACATAAATCTCCTTTTCTCAAAATTGATTATTCCAAGATCGATAATTCTCAAACTAGGCTTTCCAAATTTCCAAAAGTTGATTTTTCCCCAAAATCAAAAGCCTTTCCAAAACCCATAGGTTCCAAAACCTTTTCCCAAAATCATTCTCATAAGATCCTTTATATATATATATATATATATATATAACTTTAAAAATCTTTGGACCACTTCAAACTTGAATAAATTCCCTTTTTATACTTCAAATACTTTCAAAACCCTTTTCTTCGGGTAATAGATTCAAGAATGGGAGTTTATCATTTATATAACAAAGTTAAATAACTTTGTTTATTCCAATCAAATATTCAAACTTGATTACTCTACAAAGTCACTTACCATATTACTTACTTCTATAAAGTAAATTTCTACCACACAAATATCCAATTTCGACTTTATTTCACCATATATTTCACAAAATATACTTCTCATTTCAAAACCATTTTATAATTCTTAGCCACAAATTTTCAATATCAATTTCATGCAAATCCGTATGATGTACACATATCATCGGTATGCAATATCAATCTGATCGCTCACTCCATCAGACAATTTCTCTTTCGAACTAGTATCGTCCACCCGATTTCCAAGTATGGACTCAGATCTGGTTTCTTGATCATAAACTGTCATTCTCCTGTATAGTCATAACAATGATAGAGAATATCTAGAACCAATCAAAAATCCATATCCAGGCTCGCCGTCAAAAATCAAGTGAAAAATCCCAACTCGGATCGATACGCTATCTCGAAATCTGTGCTCGAATCTAAATCAAATCACTATGCGAATAGAATAACATACATACATCCTACGTATTTATCTCTATTGATTATTAGCCAAATCAGTCTCCTTTTATATTCACATTCACTTTAATTTTTATCCACTTATTCACAATTGTTTCAATTCCATTTGGATTATCACTTTAATCCTTATCTCAATTGGTAATTAATCATAAACAGTTTGCACTTTGACCGGCCTCAATCTAGAAAATAGCTTAAAAAGTTAAAAATAGATAAGTTGTTGAAAAATAATTATTAGTTTGTAAAATAGCTATAAAATAGTTAAGTAATTGTAAAATATTTGGAAAATAGTCAAATAGTTATAAAAAATTTAAATAATTGCAAAATAGTCGTAAAATAGTAATTAGTTATAAAGTAGTTGAAAACAGTAATTAGTTCATAAAACAGTTGAAAAATTGTTAAATAGTTCCAAAAATAATTGTAAAATAAGTACAAAATAGTTAGGCTTTAAAAAGAAAGTTTGTATATAGTAAATAGCTTGGAAAAATAGATTTAAGAAAGCTTATATTAAAATCATTTGTTTGAAAATAGTTTAGAGCCAAACTGTTCCACTATCCAATCTCTATTTCAATCAATTCAATTTTAAATTTCCACTTCCTCTTAACATTGATTCAATCTTAAATCAATTTAAACAACTTCAATTCCTATTCCAAATTTAACTTTATTCCACTTCGATTTCAATCTCAATTTATTCAAATAAATTTCAAATTGAATCAATTTTCAATTTCAATTCATTTCAACTCCAAATTGAACTAATCCTAATTCAAGTTGAATTAGCCTCGATTCTTTCCAAATTCAAATCAAATTCCATTTGAATTTGAAATTATTCAACTTTAATCACAATTCCAAATTATTCAAACCAAATTTCAATTTGAACTAATTCAAATTCAATTTCACTTTAAATCATCTCGAATTATATAAATTCGAGTTAAATTTTCAAATGTTGGTTTAACCTCTTAAACCAAATTAACCTTATTTAAAGTCTTTAAACAATTTACTTTTGAGTCCAATTTTTAAAATTCTACTTTAAATTGGCTTTACTTCTACATAAACTTATTTCTAGGTTCAAATAATAATTCATATCCTTTTTAAACAATTTAACCATTGAAATCCAATTTGTTACATAATTTCAACTTTTGAAACCAAACCTCGGAAATTTCAGTTTGAATAAATTTCAAATTCCATTTTCAAATAAAAGAAAGTGATTTTATATTAGATCGTACTGCCACAAAATATTTCATACATTGATAGACTACACACTAGTAGTTCAAACATCACATCCATTATCACAATAAAAGCCTTACAAAGTCATAAATCTAGATGTCTACATCATCACCTAGGTTTTAGAGTCCTAGCATTTTCAACCAGAATCTTCCTATGGACTTTCTTCCAATGGGTAAAACCTAAACATGCACTTTTCAACAGGATGTCCCCGCTTATAGCATTTTTTACAAAAGGTTTCTACCCTCCCATCAGTCTGGATAACCTCCACGCCTCCTATAGAACGTTCCACAACCTTAATCTTCTTCTTCTGTCTCTTGGGACAGTTTCTAGCGATGTGTCCCAACCCTTTACAATGATAGCAAACGGTTGACACGTTGACTGGCTCCACTGGTTTACGCTTCACCTTCTTCACTTCAGGACAATGGTTAAGGAAATGTCCCTTTTTATGGCACTTAAAGCATAATATCTCAGAGCGAAATAGTTGGAATGTACCCTTTAATTCCTTCCTTTTTTTACCACACTTGGCTGCATAATGACCGTTATTGAAACATCTGTAGCAGGTGACATTATCATAAGGTCCTGGTCCATTCCTTTCCCTAATTTGATTTTCATACTCCTGTATTGCTATTTCCCGTTCCTTACATGCAACTGCTATCCATTCTCTGCGCCTTGCCTTCCATTCTTCACTCTTAGCCATTTCTCTCAAAGACTGAATTCTAGAGGGACTTCCTAACCTATAAATTAGACTTAATTAGAAGAATTCAACTTTTGCTCTTATATATAAATTTGCTTACCAAGTTATACCTTAAGTTTTAAACCACCTTTGGTTTTTTTTAATTCCAAACAAAGTTTTCAATCAACTTCTTATCTTAAAATAAGATTACTTTAAAAAATATTCTGAATAATATTATTTATCATTCCTTTTATCAATTTGAAAACAAATTTCAAATGTTTTTTTAATCTTAGGATTTAAACTTCACAATTTAAAACCCACTTCAATTTACAAGTCATACTTATCTAAAAGTTTACTCCCTTAACACATTTCATTTTGCTTTATCATTATTAGGAAACAAACATCCCAATATTTGATACAATAACCATTTTATTTTATTTTGGTTTGAAACCAATTTTAATTCTCCTTATTTATATGGTTCATTCTATTCAATTCCCATTTTGATATATATATATATATATATATATATATCACTTAATTCTTATTGAATTTCAATATCCAACAACCAATTATTGCTTTATATATAAAATATAAGCTTTTATAAAAATCATTCATTAAAACCATTTTTAAAACCTTTATATAAGAAAATAACAAGTACGCTCTCATACACACACACATACACACACTCGACTCATTCTAGGGTACAACTGACCCTATCCTTTAATGAGTATTCCCACCAGAGCCAAGATTCTCGCTTAACCTTCAGCTCTGATACCAAAATGTAACGACCCGGAATTTTTGCTCTTGAAAATTCCAGATAGTTAGGGAAAAGAAGAAAAGAGATAGAAGAAGAAGAAACAGAAACACCAAAAGACATATTTTCACATTCGCAGCGGATCAAAATATAATATCAAATAAAATAGCAGTTATACAAAGGAAAACTATATCAGTTATTTACATTAATACATCAGGGTTACATCCATTTATACAACAACTGGACAATTTTAACAACTTGTCCCAAACTATAACAATATAACTCTAATACACAGTGGTAAATTGCATATGTTCCTGTCATCCAGCTCGCCTCCTGAGCTCTAGAACGTCCTTACCTAGAAATATGTAATACTCGATTTGACCAGAGCATTACATCAAAGTAACACCTGGGTCAAGCTAGAAACCAGCGTGAGTAAACCCATCTAACAATGAAATTCTAAGCTATAAAACTCAAGTGGATTACCAAGGTAACTCGTACTTTTCTACGAGTTCTAATCTTATTTAAGTCAATCATTTATCTCAAATCAATATCCAAGAATCGTTATCCAGTTTAAACATCCATGATACTTAACTTATTTCATTCCAGCATATTTGCTTCTAAACTCAAATTTAAGAATAATCGAAGTGGTTTCGGGTATTTTACTAATACCTGAATCCGGTCTCTTCGAATTTCATGTCATCTTAACCCAAGTTATTTAGTTAAAAACAATTCAACTTTAAATACAAGATGTCACTTTTACACAGCAATTAATCATCGATAGATAACTACATTATCACTATCCACCTAATCATATCATATCACAAAACAATTCATATCAGAGATATCAACTAATTCAAGGTATTCAATATAATCCAACCATCCATAAGCAAAGTTAATATATCACACAATTAATTTATGTCAAATAAATTAATTACCTAACCTTGCTTTATTGATATTAATTACAAACCATTTGTTATTACATTAATTACTTAATGAAATTAATTAATTATTCTAAATTAACCAGCCTAAGTAATTATCCTCAATTACATAATTATCACTTAATTAATCATATTAATTACTTAGTTATTATTGCTTAATTGATTATTCTTTAATTAATTTCCTTAATTAATTTACCTCAAATTAATCACTTCCAATAATTAATCATCATTAATTATTACATTAATCATATCATAATTAATTATGTTAATAAGTGGTCCTTAATTACTCAAGACCTTAATTACTTAAATACCCGAACTTATACCCGAGCACTCACGATACACTCACGAGCAACCCCACCGCCCTCGGCTTCGAGTCAAACATGCATCCTTCTCGATCCAAACTCGAGAAACACTCATCTCCTAAAACAACAACCAACCAAACTCAGTCGTGCGCACGTGCACATGCACGACAACCTCATGCCTCTCTGACCAACTTCCTTAACCCCGACAAGTCATCGATCACCTGGTCGTCACATACGACCACTCAGATCACAAATAATGCTAGTAGAACGAAAATCGAGCATTCGAATGACATATGAAATCAAGCCAAACAGAAGAACCACCCGCCCCGAACCACCGGCACCCTTGCTGACTGCACCAGAGCTTCATCCCACACCCAAGCATCGATTCAACCTTTTGCTACCAAGTCCGATGCTTCATAGTCGTCGTGACAAACCCACGAACATCGTCGACCCAAACCAGGTCCTAAGTCCTACAACTCCATCACATTACCGCTACGATGATCGTTCAACCCTCAGGCTATTTCTCTTGCCATCGCCGACCCACGAACTTCCTCCGCCATGAACCCCAATCTCACCGTGCTTCGCGTTTGCCAGAATTTGATGAAAATACAACTTCCGTTCAAATCCAAAATTCCCGACAACCAAAATCTTAAAAATCAAAATATTGATATAAAAAATCATGTTATCCATATACGAATCCAATTTTAGAATCAAAACTTGAAAATTTAAAAACCGTGTTTTCGATTTGAATAAGCTTCCTGTGTAATTTTATTTTTTGAAGTAATTGCTTGATTTAATCGCTTCAGACAATTTTTAAAAATGAAATCATATCCATATCATCACATTTCTTTCAATGATCATGATCTAAAAATCCTTGTAGCAAGAGGAATTGATTTTCGAATAGTTTTAAGCTTATTGAAAATCAATAGAGACAAATATATACTTCATGCACACATTATCCTTCAACTAATAACAACAATATACATTCATGCACACATTATCCTCAACATTTATTCAAGCATTTATTCCACATTCATCAGAGAGAAAAAAATCAAACTTGGTCTTCCTTTATAAAACAGATTATTTAGTCACCTTTTTATGTTTAAACAGAGAGCTTGTAAACTTGCTTTGAACTAGAAATCAGAAAATGCTTGAAATCCTTTGGAAACTTGTAAACTGGAAACCTTGAAATCTTGCTTTGATTTAATTTCTGGTTTTTCTTTTTGAGTTTCTTTTAGGAATTGAAAGAGGAGATAAAAATGAATATGGGGTAATGATATGCACATATAACTATTTTCAATTTTTTATTATTTTTTTCTCTTTTTTTTAAAGGAAAATGCCACTTGCATATCATATTAGAATCAATCTAAAACTTGTAAATTTGCATGACACAATTTGTTGCATTTGTTTTAAATGCATGTATTTTTTTTAGCTATAAATATTTAATCTCTTATTTTATTAATTACTTATGTCTTATATTTATTATGGTTTGAATATAACTACGTTTAATTCAAGTATAAAAGAAATGTGTATTCAACCTTCTATTAAATTCTGTTTAAACTATCATATATTTTAGATAAATAAAATATTTATCTTAAATGTTTTTAAAGAGGTTAATTAGATAGACTAAAATAATTATAAAAGAAGATTATCCAATTTCTATAACCAAAATCTCGGGTTATCACAGATAGGATCTCTGTCGCTCACTATGCTAGAGGGAACTCCATGAAGTCAGACTATCTCACGAACGTATATGGATGCCAAATAAGGTGTTGTCTTATTACTCTTGACCCGAATGAAGTGGGCACTCCTAGTCAAATGATCTACAATCACCCAAATACTGGTATTCCCTTTCCTAGATTAGGGTAAACCATCTATGAAGTCCATCGAAACACTATCCCGCTTCCATTCGGGGACATCTAATGGTTGAAGAAATTCGCCAGGCCTTTGTTGCTCCGCCTGAACCCTTTGGCACACAAGATACATAGCCACAAACTCTACTGCATCCTTCTTCATGTTGCTCCAATAAAACACTCTCTTCATGTCCCTATACATCTTATCACCACCCGGATGAATAGCATCCGAGAATGGTGTGCCTCTACTAGAACTGCTCTCATCAAATCATTAGTGCGAGGAACACAAAGTCTTCCATCTCTCCCTAGCCACCCTTTAGTATCGATGGAATAGTGTTGGTGATGTCTAGGGACCTCTCCTTTGCAAATACTATCCAGAATATCCCGAGCTCTGAATTTTCTCGCTGCCTTAAGCCAATCTGATCTATGATGGTAGGCTTAACCTTAAGTGCTGAAATCTTAGAAAAATCTCTGATAAACTTCCTATAATAACCAACCAAACTTAGGAAGCTTCTAACTTCAGCAGCGTACTTGGGGCCTTCCAATCCTATACTGCTACTATCTGAGCGGGATCCATAGCTAAACCCTCTCTTGAGACTACATGCCCCAAGAAACACACCTCCTTATGCCAAAAGTGACACTTTGAGAATTTTGCTTTCAACTGATGAAAACGAAGTGTGCAAAGAACCTCCCCAAGGTAAATAGCATTCTTTTCCACACTCCTGGAAAACACTAAAATGTCGTCTGCAAATACTACAATGAACTTATTTAGGACATCTCGAAAAACACGGCTTGTTAAATTTACAAAATAGGCTGGGACATTGGTCAGCCCAAATGGAAAAACCTACCACTCAAAGAATCTATTGGGTGTCCTAAATACTATCTTATCGATGCTATCATCAACGACCCTAAGCTGATGAAATCCAGTGGCTAAGTTAAGCTGAGAAAATTCTAAAGAGTCGACCAACTGATCGAAATGATCGTCTATCCTAGTAAGTGGGTAATGGTTCTTCTTCATGAGCTTATTCAACTCTCTATAGTCTACGCAAAGTCGAAGGGAACTATCTGCCTTTGTATCGAAGACGACTGGAGCTCCCCACTCAGATATGCTATGTTTGATGAAGCCTTTCTCTAGTAGCTCACCGATCTGGTTACTTAAATCCTTCCTCTCTCTAGGAGCCATATGTCTCATGGGAAATGCCATTGGCTTAGAATTGTCATTAAAATAGATTCTAAAGTCGATCTCTCACTTAGGAGGTAGCCCCTAATCTCCTCAAAAATGTTTGGAAAATCTCTAACAACTGAAACTGAATCTAACTCTCCAAGTGTTGAATCAAGGGAATAAAGGAAGCTCAACATGTTTGACCACTGTGGGTCGTAAGAAACCTCGAGAGTCTGTCCGCTACATGCTTCTAGTCTAACCACTCTCCTCTCGCAGTCCAATATCACACCATAAGTGGGTAACCAGTCCATCCCCAAAATCAACCTATATCCGAAAATCCCAGTACATAGGCATCACAATCAAACTCTACGCCTAGTATAAAAAAATTTCAAACCCCTACAAATCATGGGTAAATGCACCAATCCTTCTATGGGGTTTGAAACAATTATAAGGTCTACAACTAGAGAAATATCTAAGTGCAAACAATCAACCAATGAACTAGAAATTAAAGAATGTGATGCTCTAGAGTCAAAAAGAGTTCGAATAGGAAAATCTAAAATAAAGATCAAACCTTTTGTAGAGACTTTCCTACCTCGATCTGGTCCACTACTAGAAAGTGATACATCCAAAGCCAGCACTTGCGCCATAGGTGCGCCTGTTCTCTACCCCGTCTTTCGAGGACAAGCTCTAGTAAGGTGTCTAGGTTGTCCACAATTGTAACACCTTCCCTTCGTTGTGTCCTTTTTACAGTCCTTTGTGAAATGCCAAACCAATCCATAATTATGACATTTCTTGCCCTTCTTGATCTGTCCCTTCTGAGGACCTCCTCCTTTCTTCTTGTCCTTATTCTTCTTATTCTTTCACCATTGCTTCTTCGAGTTTTTTGATTTAAGAACCTCCTTAACTTCTTCTTCCTTAGCAACATCCGATATAAAGGCCATTTCCATAAGTGAGTAATAATGTGCTCTCATAGGTATGTCAATGCCAACCCTCGGAGGAGCTGGTTCAAACCCTTAGCAAACTTGGCGGCCTTCTTATGTAGTTATTAACAAGCTCAATCACGAACCTCGATAACTCCTTAAACCGATTTATATACTCTTTCACCAAATGATTACCCTGCTTCAAACTAATGAACTTCTCCAACTGCATGCTTTCCTCAACTTGCGATAAGAACTTTCTCCCAAATCTTTCCCGAAATCCAACCCAAAAAATGTCTCTACCCTCCATTTCTATAATCTTCCACCAGTAAGAAGCCTCTTCCTTTAGCAGCCAAGCTACAAGATGAACTCTCTGCTGGTCCTCCAATCCTAACAGCCCAAATCTCCACTTCGTAATCCTCGACCAAGTTCATACCTCTACGAAATCCTCCATGCCAAAAAATGTCTTGCCTCCTAGACTAGCGAAGTCCTTGCATAGCTTAGAAAAATTGGTTACTGTAGGTGGATTAAGGGGATTTCCACCCGTCGGTGCTGCATTGGGCATTAGACCTTGCACCTCTCGTGTTGTAGCTTAGAGGTATCTATGGAACCAACCAGGGACTTAGAAACCCCCTAGAAGATTTAGTACGTCCGCTATACTATGCAAAGAAAAGAAAATTTAGGCCGAAAGAATCGAAAGTAGGTTGAACGGGACTTTGAGTGGATTTTTATAAAAACTCTCTTAAACTTGAAAATAATTTTTAAAATAAAAGTTTCTTTCTGAAAAATACTTTTAGTTTGAAGATATGTTACCTTTCAAAAATACTTTAGTTTTAAAACAAGTTTTTAGGAATCCTGTAACCTTAGGCTTTGATACCAAATGAAACACCCCAGACCCCGTAGCCCCAAAAGGGCACACCAAAGGATGTGATGCGTTATAGGTATAGCTAAAGCATCACAAAAACTAACATACACAAGACAAATAAGTAAAAACAGCGAAACATTTAAATAATAACTTATCATCCAAAACTAAACTTCATCTCAAAATAAGTCATAAAAACTTAGCATGTCTCAAAAACTCAAAATGTCTCATACATCTCAGTCTCATAAAATCAAAGTATAAAGATAATATTAATAATCCCTCCTATAAACCAATCCGTCATGAATGCATCTGAAATGAGAAAACTTCGAGAATGAATCTCCAAGCAGCCTGAATCAATTATCGTCAACTCTCCTGGCCTATTGGGGGAAAAGGGGAAAGATAGAGGAGTGGGTCAGACAATAATTCTAGTGAGTGAAAGTAATTACTAGCATTTCTAAGCAAGATAAAGACAATAAATTAAGCAATAGTTCTAGCTTGAAAGGAAAATACAGAAAAGATAAAACTCGGATAAAGTACTATTTTCGATTCTGTTTGACTGTTTGCTTTGATTGTTTAATTGTTTTTCTTATCTTAAACTACTGTAATTAGGCTGAAATCCTAATCTTATCTCGACTGCTAACTTGATTACGTTGAAATCCTTGTCCTACCCATTGATCGGCCTTTCCTATCTCTGTAGTGCCATTGTGAATCAATCATGTTGGTCATAGAAAAAGACACCTCTTTAGCGTTTAGGATGCGATAGCGAATTATTTACCCTAACGATGCCGCATGCTCCGACATCACCGGTACACACTAACTGTCACCCTTTATTTGACCCTTCATTTACCCTAATCAGCATAAACGTGCCCAGCCTCACCTACGTGTGAGACCATTAGTCCTCGACTGAAAGGAAATACTGCCAGTACTTGTCCTAACAAACAAATCTTCTAAATTTGTGCCCCTTGCCCAAATCCCTATATTTGAGCCTCTATCTATTGGCCACTTATTTACCCTAATCAACATAAGCATGTCTCAGCCTCAACACGTGTGAAACCATCAGTCCTAGACCTGAATGGGAATGCTGCCATTATGGGCCCTACTTCTATATTTGCTTATTAACTTAATCCATGATCTAAATTTAAAATAAGCCTATTTTGTCATCTCTTCTTTCTAATTATAACCTATGTGTTATAGTTGTTCTTGCAACTGTTACTGTAACAACTCGGGATTTCGCAATTATATTATTATCGTCATTAGACGACTAATATTGTTTATTAATTGCAGTTTGGAGTTTTTAAAATCAGTAAGCTAAGTACTTTTGGGAGTTTTTTTTAAATCGAGTTGGAATTCTTTTAAAGAATTGTTAAATTTATATGGGCTTTCAATTGTATCTTTGCCCACGTATCTTTGCTTAGGGCTTGAGATGATCATCAAAAGCTTGTAACAGATCTCCCTTTATTCATTTTCGAATACCCTAAACCCTAAAAATAAAATACCTGTCCCCTTTTCATTTTTCGTTCATTCGAAAACCTAATTTAAAGCATACGAAAAGAATGAAAAATGGCAGCTCTGTTCTTTCTTCGTTCGATCAAAATTAGGCTTCATTCCTTTGTTCCAAATTGGAGTTTCGATTCCGTTGTTCGTTCGTCTTTGCTTGCCGATCGATGGATCTACGCGCGTCAAAAGAAAAGGTGAGTAATTTTTATTACTCACATCTAATTCAAAGTCATATGATCTTTTACTTCTTGATTTCCATGATTTTTAATTTTGGTTGGAAACTGTTGCTTTGAATTCTCTGGCCGTCGAGTTGATTTATTTGGTCTTCGGCCATTTTTTTGTGAAACCCACTACTTGATTACTTTGAAACTTCTAATGTTTAAAAATGTTGACCTAGACTTTGGCCTGGTTTGTATTTAAAATTGTTGATGTTGAGCATTGATTCTGGTGTATTGGCTTCGGCCGTTACGTCGCTGACTTGGGTTTTACTTTCTGGTCGTCTTCGGCATTGAGTTTGTAGTCGCGATTTCTTGAGTACCATGAATTTGAATTTTTAGTACTTTGACTTCGGTCACTTGACCGGCAGTTTGATTTTGTTTTCGATGATTGATGATTTTTCTGGCTTTGATTTGTACTAGTTCGAACTTGAAGTTTGCCATGGTTTTGATATTTGTCTCCGAGCCTGGTTCATGTAGTCTGGGTTCTTCACTGACCTGTACATGTTGTTTGGTCTCGTTGACTTCGCTTTTGTTTATTTTTGTTGCATTTGGACTGGATTGTGCTTTTGTGCATACTATACTTGATTTCTGAACTAGTTTTGATGCCAGTCTCTACTTTGTTTTATTTATCTGGTTTGAATTGTTCGGCTTTGGCATTGTCCAAACATTGATACTGCCATTCCATGATTTTCTTGTATCAGTTCTTGGCCACACTATTTCCTTTGCTATGCCTTGAACTTGACTGTTTGGTTTGGGCTTTGCCTCCGTGTGCTTCGCATTTGTCAATTTTGCATTTCATATATATATTTCCTGATCCCGAGTTCATTTGCATATTGTACTAGAGTCTGCGTCTCTGATCAGGTCACTATTTTCGGGTCTTGAGCTCTTTGATGGTGTGATGTTACATCACATGTTGTGGCCTCTGTTCATCCACTTGCATTCTAGTTTTGGTTTCTTCATTTTTGAGGCTGTGTTGTCACTATAGTTGCACCTGTTTGCTTGTGCAGTCCCACAAGAGCCCATGTTGTCTGGTCATCATGTAATATGCATTGCTTATATTATTTCTCTGATGCAGTTTATTTTGAATCTCCATTTGCATTCGAGCTAGCCTGTAGCACGCAGTGTTCATGTCATTTCTCTGATGCAATTTATTTTGCATCTTCATTTGTATACATTCACTGATGTTGTCACTGCACACTTGTACATACATGTAGTTCATTTGTGTTGGGCATTGATTCGAACTGTGCTGCATCTGCAGTGTGGTTTCATCGAGTTTAATCATTCACTACAGCTGCCTTGACCATTTGAGACGGTTTTCTTACCTGTTTCATTAGTATTTGGGTTCACTAACCACTTATGTACTTGCTTACTTGATGGTCTGCTCATTTATTTATGGGATGCAGTGTTGCACTTCTTTGTGCTCGACCCTGATCTGTTGGAAATGTTGAACTTTGAGGCATATCATATTTTTAATTATGGTTCATGTCAGTGACATGTCTTTTGCATTTTGTTGTATTTTGGGTTCCTTCATGTTGTTGTACCTGACTCATTACTGTTTTATGTAATTATAGCATTCATTGGTGACTGCAGTTTCATTTTGGTTGCAGTTGTGTTGAGTCATGACAGCCATGGCTTGACCCCTGCAGTTTCGACTTGCTGTTAATAATTGGGGTTGTGGTGGCATCGATATTTGATTCTTCATTGATTTTGATTCGTTGATCTTTTGGGTACATCATCACTATAGTGGCAAGGCAGTGCACGCAAGCGTGTACTGCAGCCACACGGTATGGCTTTTATTAATATTCTATTTCGCTTTTGATTTATTGATTTTTTTGCGTATTCCATATGTTGTAGTGGTGAGGCAGTACACGCGTGCATGTACTGCAGCCCTACCCGAATTGACGTTTTAATTGATATTTCAATTATTTAAACTGTTTCGTTTATTCAATTCGATATGTTTTGAATTGTATTTTTATTTGGTTTAATTTGATGGTTTTGTTGGTATCTAATTATCATTTTGATAATTAGATTATGAGATTCTAATTATTTATTTAATAATTAGATTTTGCCGTTAATTGTCATTTTGGTAATTCTGTTGTTTTCTAAATTATCTTCATTGATAATCTTTTTAATTTATCTTCGTTGATATTTTGGATTTGCTGATTTGTTGTTTAACACTGTTACGTGTTATATTTATCGTTATTCGATTCCTTTATTTAAGGATCGGATAGACGAGATTTATTGTGAATGTCGTCTAATTGTTATTTAATTATTATTGATTTCGTGCATTAATAACTGAGTTTGAATTAGACTGACCCGTGTATTATTTTCTTTGAATTTAATACTCGGGTCAGACCGAGTTATTACAGGTTGTAGATATCTTACTTTGGGTTGCTGCTAGAGCTATGAAGTTTCTTTATATCATTTGGAGTAGATGTTGTCATAGTATAGGATGTTGTATATTCATGTATATTATTCACGATAATGTACTTGTATATGTAACTTCCAGAGTCGACAGTTGTAGTTGTATCATACGTACTGTATCACATGTATTGTAACTGACTTCAGTTATATATATATGAGACTTTGTTTTATTTGTGTTCCGCATTTATATTATTTGTGTTATTATTATATTTATTGTCCTAAACTATTATGAACCATCGTAGTTCGTTTTATACTGGAATTGAGTATGTCGATGGGAGTAAATAAATAAGAGATGAAAAATAAAAATATATATACCACTCCTATCGAGGTAACCAATACTAGTGTAAGGCCTAACTACGGATGGCCGCTCCTATCCAGACTTATTCTTCATAATAACAGACAGTATTTCTTTGAATACTCTTTGTTATTGTGAGCATCGAGGTGGGGCGTCACAGTTGGTATCAGAGCGAGGTTTATGGACATAATATAAAACATAACTTAGATGGAACATGTGTTACAACTATTAGTCGATGTTTTATTGTGCTTTGAGTCAAAACTAACGTTTTGAAATTATGATGAAATTTTAAATATCTTTATTTAAAAATGAAAGAGAATCTGTGTTTTGATGATTAAGTAATTTGTGTCGGTTTATCAGAGTGCGCAGCGAAAACAGTGAAACTGTCTTCGCTGAGTACAGCTGATAAACTTTTTTATTTAAAAAATCAAAATATGAAATTGAAATAAATTTCATTTGTTGTTTGCATAGCTGAGTTTATTTTGTTTTCTTTGAAAATTTCGAATCCGACTTGAGGATCCGAAGCGATTGCAGTTATGTGATTTTGTTGAGATATTAGCTGTTTTGAATTATCTTCATTGAAGATATATTCGAATGATTTCTTTGTTCATTTTGTGGTATACATGCAAATTTAAGTTGCATGTTGCTGCATTAAATTTTACGTTGAACTGAGTTTGGTTTTAAATGTATTTTGTTGCCGTTATTTTTATAATGGGATTTTTACGCCATTGCTAAATTTTGAAGCATGGTGTTTTGTTGACATTTTTAATTAATGAAAATTCATTGGTATTATAATTTGATGCGAATTATTTTGATGAGATTTCGACGTTTGAAAATTACTTTCGCTTTGACTTCAGTAACTGTCAATTTTTAAAGTGGATTTTTAAGCGGTTATCCCGCAATGCTAAATTTGAGATTCGTTTCTACGGTGTTTTGAGAAGTGCAATTTCCTTGTCGAAACTGTCACTAATGTTGATGTTTTAATCACGTGTTTTAAAAATTGTTTCAAAATATAAAAAAAATTCAAAAAAATTTACAATTTGCGCTTTCAAAAGAATTAGGAAGCGATTTAAACGTTTCCGCAAAATCGAGGACTATGACCCCTTTCTTTTACTGATTCGTTTAATTCTGGACTTGTTCGTTTGAGAATGTAAATTATTACTTTTATAAAATAAATAAAATTGTTTTCAGAAGTTTTGCAGTTTGCGCTTTCAAAAGAATGAGGAAGCGATTTAAACGTTTCAGCAAAATCGAGGACTATGATCCCTTTTTTTTACTGATTCGCTTAATTCCGGACTTGTCCGTTTGAGAATGTGAAATGTCATTTTTGAAATACACAATTTTACACTTTCAAGGAAACGATGAAGAGAATTAAACGATTTAGTAAAACTCGTGGTTATGGGACATATGCGTTTGCTATTTTGGTTAATTCCGGACTCGTTAATTGAAATAATTGTTGTTTTAATGATTTTCGTGTGCTTTCGAGCCACTTTGTTGGACCTTCGGGTCATTTGTTGGACCTTCGGGTCAATTACCAGTACTAGACCTTCGGGTCATTTGTTGGGCGCCAAAAATATAGTACTTGGTAGGCTTCGGCCATTTGTTGATGCACGTACGGCGTAGCTAAAACTCGCCATTTGTTGGGATCGATCCACCTTTTATGTTGATTTTCTAGTCATCTTAATTGATTTCTAGATATTCGTTGTTTCCAATTATCTGCAGGTAATTGGATATTTATTGATATGAGTTCTGATTATCGTTTTTGATAATCGGATATTTGTTGTTTCTGATTATCGTTTTTGATAATCGGATATTTGTTGTTTCTGATTATCATTTTTGATAATCGGATATTTTTTGTTTCTGATTATCGTTTTTGATAATCGGATATTTGTTGTTTCTGCTTATCGTTTTGATAATCGAATATTTGTTGTTTCTGCTTATCATTTTGATAATCGGATATTTGTTGTTTCTAATTATCGTTTTTGATAATTGGATATTTGTTGTTTCTGGTTATCGTTTTTGATAATCGGATATTTGTTGTTTCTGATTATCGCTTTTGATAATTAGATATTTGAGATTTGATTATCGTTTTCGATAATTAAATATTCTTTGATTTGAGATTCTGATTATCGTTTTTGATAATTAGATATTTGTTGATTCTGATTATCGTTTTTGATAATTAGATATTTGTTGATTCTGATTATCGTTTTTGATAACTAGATAATTGAATATTTGTTGATTTGAGATTTGATTATCCTTTTGATAATTGAATATTTGTTGATTTGAGATTTAATTATCGTTTTTGATAATCGGATATTTGTTGTTTCTGATTATCGTTTTTGATAATCGGATATTTGTTGATTTAAGATTTCTGATTATCGTTATTGATAATCGGATATTTGTTGTTTTCGATTGTCGTTTTTGATAATCGGATATTTGTTGATTTGAGATTTCTGATTATCGTTTTTGATAATCGGATATTTGTTGATTTGAGATTTTTGATTATCGTTTTTGATAATCGGATATTTGTTGTTTCTGATTATCGTTTTTGATAATCGGATATATGTTGTTTCTGATTATCGTTTTTGATAATCGGATATTTGTTGATTTGAGATTTCTGATTATCGTTATTGATAATCGGATATTTGTTGTTTCTGATTATCGTTTTTGATAATCGGATATTTGTTGATTTGAGATTTCTGATTATCGTTTTTGATAATCGGATATTTGTTGATTTGAGAATTTTGATTATCGTTTTTGATAATCGGATATTTGTTGATTTGAGATTTCTGATTATCATTTTTGATAATCGAATATTTGTTGTTTCTGATTATCGTTTTTGATAATCGGATATTTGTTTATTTGAGATTTCTGATTATCGTTTTTGATAATCGGATATTTGTCGATTTGAGATTTTTTATTATCGTTTTTGATAATCGAATATTTTTTGATTTGAGATTTGATTATCGTTTTCGATAATTGAATAATTGTAGATTTGAGAATTCTGGTTATCGTTTTTGATGATTAGATAATTGTTGTTCTCAAATTATCTGGTTGATAACTAAATGTTTGCAGTTTTGCGATTTGTGATTTGGTGTTTTCTAATTGTCCTTGTTGATAATTAAGTTTAGTTGTTTTCTAATTATTGTATCGATAATTAGACATTACTGTTTTGTGATTTCTGTATTCTAATTATCAAATTGATAATTAAATATTGCTAATGATTACATTTATTTAGTTTTGATGTTTTCGAATTATCTATTTGATAATTAGATTTTGTTGAGAATTTGTGAATTTCTTTTATTGGAATTAAAAGATTTCTTTAGTGTTTATATTCGCGACTTTTATTTTTCTAGCTTAACCAGTTTATGTTAGAAAAATAATTGTTATTGACGACTTTAATTATGAAAATTGCGGGGATGCAATTTTTATAAGGAGGAGAGTCTGTAACAACCCGGGATTTCGCAATTATTTTATTATCGTCATTAGACGATTACTATTGTTTGTTAATTGCAGTTTGGAGTTTTTAAAATTGGTAAGCTAAGTACTTTTGGGAGTTTTTTTAAATCGAGTTGGAATTCTTTTAAAGAATTGTCAAAGTTTTTTGGGCTTTCAATTGTATCTTGGCCCACGTCTCTTTGCTTAGGGCTTGAGATGATCATCAAAAGCTTGTAACCGATCCCCCTTTATTCATTTTCGAATACCCTAAACCCTAAAAATAAAATACCCGTCCCCTTTTCATTTTTCGTTCATTCGAAAACCTAATTTAAAGCATACGAAAAGAATGAAAAATGGCGGCTTTGTTCTTTCTTCGTTCGATCAAAATTAGGTCTTCGTTCCTTTGTTCCAAATTGGGGTTTCGATTCCGATGTTCGTTCGTCTTTGCTTGCCGATCGATGGATCTGCGCGCGTCAAAAGAAATGGTGAGTAATTTTTATTACTCACATCTAATTCAAAGTCATATGATCTTTTACTTCTTGATTTCCATGAGTTTTGATTTTGGTTGGAAATTGCTGCTTTGAACTCTCTGACCTTCGAGTTAATTTATTTGGTCTTCGGCCATTTTTTTGTGAAACCCACTACTTGATTACTTTGAAACTTCTAATGTATAAAAATGTTGACCTTGACTTTGGCCTAGTTTGTATTTAAAATTGTTGATGTTGAGCATGATTCTGGTGTATTGGCTTCGGCCATTACGTCGCTGACTTGGGTTTTACTTTCTGGTCGTCTTCGGTGTTGAGTTTGAAGTCGCGATTTCTTGAGTACCATGAATTTGAATTTTTAGTACTTTGACTTCGGTCACTTGACCGGCAGTTTGATTTTGTTTTCGATGATTGATGATTTTTCTAGCTTTGATTTGTACTAGTTCGAACTTGAAGTTTTCCATGGTTTTGATATTTGTCTCCGAGCCTGGTTCATGTAGTCTGGGTTCTTCACTGACCTGTACATGTTGTTTAGTCTCGTTGACTTTGCCTTTGTTTATTTTTGTTTCATTTGGACTGGATTGTGCTTTTGTGCATACTATACTTGATTGCTGAACTGGTTTTGATGCCAGTCTCTACTTTGTTTTATTTATCTGGTTTGAATTATTCGGCTTTGGCATTGTCCTAACATTGATACCGCCATTCCATGATTTGCTTATATCAGTTCTTGGCCACACTATTTCCTTTTCTATGCCTTGAACTTGACTGTTTGGTTTGGGCTTTGCCTCCTTGTGCTTCGCATTTGTCAATTTTGCATTTCATATATATATTTCCTGATCCTGAGTTCATTTGCATATTGTACTAGAGTCTGCATCTCTGATCAGGTCACTATTTTCGGGTCTTGAGCTCTTTGATGGTGTGATGTTACATCACATGTTGTGGCCTCTGTTCATCCACTTGCATTCTGGTTTTGGTTTATTCATTTTTGAGGCTGTGTTGTCACTGTAGTTGCACCTGTTTGCTTGTGCAGTCCCACAAGAGCCCATGTTGTATGGTCATCATGTAACATGCATTGTTTATATTATTTCTCGGATGCAGTTTACTTTGAATCTCCATTTGCACTTGAGCTAGCCTGTAGCACGCAGTGTTCATGTCATTTCTCTGATGCAATTTATTTCGCATCTTCATTTGTATATATTCACTAATTATGTCACTGCACACTTGTACATGCATGTAGTTCATTTGTGTTAGGCATTGAGTCGAACTGTGCTGCATTTGCAGTGTGGTTTCATCGAGTTTAATCATTCACTACAGCTGTCTTGACCATTTGAGATAGTTTTCTTACCTGTTTCATTTAGTATTTGGGTTCACTAACCACTTATGTACTTTCTTACTTGATGGTCTGCTCATTTATTTATGGGATGCAGTGTTGCACTTCTTTGTACTCGATCCTGATCTGTTGGAAATGTTGAACTTTGAGGCATATCATATTTTTAATTATGGTTCATGTCAGTGACATGTCATTTGCATTTTGTTGTATTTTGGGTTCCTTCATGTTATTGTACCTGACTCATTACTGTTTTATATAATGTAGCATTCATTGGTGACTGCAGTTTCATTTTTGTTGGAGTTGTGTTGAGTCATGACAGCCATGGCTTGACCTCTGCAGTTTCAACTTGTTGTTAATAATTGGGGTTGTGGTGGCATCGATATTTAATTCTTCATTGACTTTGGTTCGTTGATCTTTTGGGTACATCATCACGGTAGTGGCATGGCAGTGCACGTAAGCGTGTACTGCTGTGACGACCCAGATTTTCCAACAATTTAAAATAGAATTGTTAATTGATTTTAAACTATTTAAAAGCTAATTTTAACTTGAATTTTAGGATATCAATATTTACTTGATAATTAAATCATTGAATTGTATAGTTTAAATATTGAATTTAATAATTGAAATTGGGTAAATTGTTGAATCTGGGATTTCGAAGCCTGTTTAAAATAATTTGAAGGCTTATAAAATTTATAGGGATGATTTTGAAGATAATTGAATGGTTAAAGTTTAAATTAAAGGTGATTCGTTCAATTTTAATAATTTATCGTTTAAATTGGAATTTAAAAATAGCCTTCCGAGGCACAGTCTCGGAATTCGACAAAACAAGCTCCATTGGATTCGTAATGATTAGTTATTATCGGATTTTAATTTTCGGAGCAATCAGAGTTGTCGTTTGACCCTGACAGCTCGAAACGCTTAGATTTATTTTAATCGATTTAATTTAATATCGATCGTTTAATTCCGTAACTCACGTATATGATTGAATTAGCTTTCGAAACATGTTCCATTGTGTTCGGAACGTGGGTAAAACCTTATAAACGCCTGTCGGCAGTTCTGATTTGGGGTTCGGGATTTCGCATTATGCAAAGAGAGATATTTTCGATATTTAAATATTTAAATTAACCACTTTCGTATTCAAGAAGCTAACCACTCTCGTACTCGTGAAGCTTCCTCAGTTAGATATTTTTTTCCCCGTCCTCTCTTCCTTCAACAGTTACGAAATCGAGCCCCCTCTTTTCCCTTCATTCCCAAATCGATTCGTGTTTTTAAAAAAAAAAGGGACCGAGCCCTTCTTCGTGTTGAAATCAAAAAAACTCCTCTTCAAAGGAATTCTCGGCCACATCTATTCTTCCCCCTTTTCTGCTCTAAGTCGAATTAGGTATTAAAATTCAACCTTATCGATAGGGTTTAGCACAGAGCTCGTCGTTGACGACATCGCGAAGCTGCAAGGCTCGCGTACTGGCGGCGGATGGTTTCGAGGAGGCATTCTCGATCAAGGGAGGCGTTGATGGTCGCGAGGCTGTTGACGCTCGATTCGAGTGAAGCGTGGTTGCGACAGGCGAACCCATGAGGCTGATGTGGAGAGACTCTTGCGATTTGAGGACCATGACGAGTCGCGTGGGTTTCGGTCGCGACTAGAAGGGCTGCGGCGGCAACTGCATTGTGAGGTGAGGGTTTCTTCTTTTGATTTTAATTATTTTTGAAATTGGTATTTATAATTTACAGAAATAAATAAATATTTACAGTAAAGTATGGGTTATTCTATTTTTGGAAATTAAATCAGATAAAGACAGTTTGAAATATCTATATGAAGTTTAAGATAGAAAATTATTATTTTTATAGAAAGACTTGACATATTATATAGAAATTTTTAAGTGTAAAGTTCTGTAAAATCAGTTTTTCAAGTAATTTATTTTTAAGTATATGTGTATATAGGTAATTATAGAAAATATTTTTACAGCCTGTTTTAAAATTAACTTAGTCAAATTATTCAGCTACTAAGAAATTATTTAAGGGAAAAAAAAGTTTTTAAATTAAATTAATGGCAACTAATTTCAATTAGATCAAATTTTAATAATTACTAAATGTTTATACAAGGTCGAAACCCTGTAGTCATGTCGAGATTGGATCGGATTGCGAACCGGAAGCAAAGGTGAGTAAATCTTACTATGTTGGATTTTAATTTAAATTTAATTGGTTAAATTTTAAATAGTTGGTTGAATGATTAAATTGATTTGATGTGCACTGATGAACGATGTGACCTTGGTTTGGATTGGTTTTGGAGTTAACAGTGATTTGACTCGGAGTATTTGGGATTTCCGTATGGTTTAAACTTAAATCATAAATAGGAAGCTTAATGATTTGCGATTCGTCGGAATAGTAGGGTAATCGAACTGGAAAATTTATTAATTAAATTAATTAATAAATTGAGTTGATTAATTGGAAAATAAAGGTTTGAATTCATTAAGGTTTAAGTTAATTTAGTCGAATTAATTTAGAAAACCAATGGATGGTTTGATAGAAATTAGTTAATGGTATTAATAAATATAAACTACTTGGTGAAATAAATCAAGAGTTTAATTAAGATGATAAATGAAGGAGTAATTGATTTATTAAAATAAAGAAAATAAAGGAATAGTTAATTACAGTTTGGAATTAATCGAGAATGATTAATATTGTGGTTTAATTAGGATAAATATATTTGATTAGGATAAATTAAAAATGTAATTGAAATCCTTAGGTTTATAATTAACGGGGTCATCAAAGAGAAATTATCCCATGATAAGTGACTTATGAGAATTTATTTATATAAGCAATTAAGAATAAATGAAATTAATATAGTCAATAAATTCATGGGGTAATTAAGGAATACTTATTGATTCTGGATAAGAATAATTAATATCGTGTAATTGAAAAACAATAATATATATTCATGTGAACGTAAATGAAATTATAATTAAACCAAGGTGGTTCATTAAGATGAATAATGATGTGTTGATTGGTTAATTGATTTGAAAATTAATGAATGACAAGTGAAGAATTTTAAATTGTTGAGATTAGAAATTCAATCAGGATTAATTTAATTCATATCAATAGCAAACAAGCTTTGCTTATGGACGATTGAATAGTATTGGATATCTTGAACAAATTGTTATCTCAAATATGAAATGAATGTGTATTCGTATGTATAACTTGGGATAGGATGGCATGTAACTCAAAGAAACCGGGATCGGGTATTGGGAGATATCCGAAACCACTACGAATTCCTTATAAATTACTATGAGAAATTGATAGGTGGGGATGATTGGATTTAAATGATTTGGATTATTAAATCCAAAATTTTGGACACTTAGAAAACTTCTTCTGAAAATAAGTTATGCTTATAACAAATTGTGACTTGTAAATTAGTTCGAGTTACCCGGGTGTTTATATGAGTTGTATGCTTAGTATTCTATGTTAGTTGGGTTTACTCACGCTGGTTTCCAGCCTGACCCGGGTGTTACTTCGATGTAATGCTCGGGTCAGACCGAGTATTACAGATTTTCAGGTAGGTACGTTCTGGAGCTCAGGAGGCGAGCTGGATGGCGATATCGTATAGAGTATTCCGCTGTATTTATATTATTGTTAATCTCAGTCATGATAATTGTAAATATTCAGTTCTGTGTATATATGTGAAACTCTGATGTATATTAAATGTAATCGACATATATAGTATTCTTTGTAAACTGTTATTATTTATTATTATATGTTATCCGCTGCGATTGTGAGAGGTTTGGTGTTTCTGTTCTTCTTCTTCTATCTCTTTCTTCTTTTTCATAACTATCTGGAATTTTCGGGATCGAAAATTTCGGGTCGTTACATTTGGTATCAGAGCTGAAAGGTTAAGCGAGAACCTTGGCTCTGGTAGGGGATTACTCATTTAATAGAGTCTGTAGTACTCTATAATGAGTTGAGTGAATATATGAATATATATATATATGAGCGCGTACTTGTTACTTTCTTATATAAAGGTTTTAAATGATTTTATATAAGAATGTAATTTGATATATAAAGCTATATCTTCTTCTAATAAATATTAAGGAGATTGGTTGTTAAATTATTGGAATTAAATTAAGAAGTAATATAATACAATCAAATTGAAATCTTGAATTGGGACTAAGTGAAGAAGGAATATAATACAACCAAATTAAAATTAAATCAATTAAAAATGAAATTCTAGAATTAGAACTCAGAAATTAGAATTGTTTGAAACTTTAAATGAACAAAGTTAAATTTGGTTTAAAAAGGTTAAACCAATCTTTGTGAATATAGCTCGAATTATATAATTCGAGATGGTTTAAATTTGAAGTTGGAATTGAACTCATTCAAATTGAATTCGATTTGAATTAATTGGATTTGGGATGGAAGATGTATGAGTTCAAAAATATTTAAATGGGAGATTTGAATTGGATTGAATTGGAATGATTGAAATTGAAGTGGGTTCAATTGAATGGATATTAGTCCAAAGTAATTGGAATAATTTTGGAATTTTAATTTAAGTGGAATTGGTTTAAAATCAAAAAGGAATTTGAAATATAGATTGTAAATGTAATTTAATAATTGAAATAAACTTCATAAATAAATGAGATTATAATTTGAAATAGAATTCCAGAGAATATTTGAAATAGAGTAAGATGAAAATTCCAGAGTAAGGTTTAAATATGAATTTGATGGATTGAGAGTTTGGAATTTTGGGAAAAATTAAAATTCCTTTGGGTTTGAAAGTGGTTTCCAAGGGTTTTAAAGAAAGAATAGTATTATTTCAAAAATATTTTTGTGTTTGAAATTTGAGAGATTTGAAATCAAAAATATTTGGAAGTGTTTTTTTTTAGAGAGATAAAAGCATTGAACTCTTTTGGTCACTGGAAAATAAAGTCGGTGATGACTGCAGCATCATCGATGTTCATTTTCGAGTTTCTAGAAGAGAAATTGCTACCAAATTGTTTTAAATTGGGGTTGTTTGTGAAATGGGTTTGGTTTTGAAATTCAAAGGGATAATTGAATTTGCCGAAGAATATTGAATATAGTTAAATTCTAAGGTAATACCGGGATTTTGGAAATTGTTTAAACTCTGGAATCTTATTTAAAATGTTTATGGAATAATAAAAATATATAGGCTAAATAAAATGTATAACTCCGAGTTAAAAGCAAATGTGATGCAATTGATTTGAAATAGAAGTT
Source organism: Allium cepa (assembly GCA_030765085.1). Taxonomy (NCBI): domain Eukaryota; kingdom Viridiplantae; phylum Streptophyta; class Magnoliopsida; order Asparagales; family Amaryllidaceae; genus Allium; species Allium cepa. The sequence goes on from CM060942.1 coordinate 457,988,673, forward strand.
GTAAAATTTAAATTATAATTAAAGTTGTACAAGTTTAAAATTCAAATGGGAAATTTGTATTGGATTAACTTGAAAAGGGTATTGAACTTGAAGTGAGTTCAATTGATATTAGTTCAGATTTATCTAAATAATTTGGAATTGTAATTAAAGTGGAATCGGTCTAAGATCAAATGGAATTTGATTTGAAGTTGGAAGGAAATTGGGAATCAATTCAATTTGAATAGGGAATAAATCAAGTCCAATGGAAATTGGAGTAAATTAAATTGGAATTGGGTTAGGTTAAATGGAGGGGAAATTTAAATTGAATTGTTGGGGAAGTGAACAGTTTTGACTCTAGACCATTTTCAATGTAAATTGTTAATATAAATAGTTTTAAATCTATTATCTTATCTATTTACTATACAACTTTCTTTTTTAAAACCTAAACTGGTTTTGCCACTACTTTTGGGACTCTTTAACTATTGTACAACTGTTTTATACACTGATTACTAACTTTCAACTAAGTTACGAATTAATTTCTATTTTACAACCACTTCGCAATTATTTAAAATTTCTATAACTATTTAACTATTTTCCAACTATTTTATAATTAGTTAACTATTTTGCAAATTATTGATTATTTTTCAACTACTTATCTATTTTCAAAATTTTCAAGCTATTTTTCTAAACTGGTCGGAGTTCAAACTGTTATTGATTAAAATACCCAACTGAGATAAGGGTTGAAGTAATAATCCAAATGGGGATTAATGTAAAGGTGAATAAGGAATATGAAATGGTTCTTTTGAACTGAAAGAATATTTTGAGAAATATGAAATGAATAAAGATGGAAATTGGATATTTCTATGGTTTTTGAGAAGTGTTTGGAGTATAAAAGGTGTTTTATACAAGAAGGTAAGGATCCAAAGTTTTTAAAATATATATATATATATATATATATATATATATATCTGAATATATATAAAGGATCCTATGTGGATTTTGGAAAAAATTTTGGGAACCTTTGGATTTGAAAAGACTTTTGATTTTTGGGTAAAATCAATATTGAATTTGGAAAGCCTAATTTGAGAATTATCGATTTTGGATAATAGATTTTGTGTAAAGGAGCTTTGTATAATATCATACTAGGTGTATGATTTGAAGATACTATATGTATAGTATAAAATGTTTTGATGATGACTCTGGGGAAAAAAGGCGCTCCCTTGAAATGGACTTCTCAGGAGTGCCACCGGGTGGTGCTGCCTTGAGCCCCAAGGGGGGTTCTAAAGTTGATCCTGTGAGGAGTCCGGACAAAACTAGTTCCTGAGGATTATGAGTTGAGTTACCATAGCGTAAGTCGTGTGTGCCGCGGAGAGCCAACAGTTACATGGACTTTTGTTGTGACTGCAACGTAACCCAGGATGTAACTGCGACCTATGGTAACATTGCGAAAGTCGTGTGTGCCGCTGAGAGCCAACAGTCTGTGTTTGAGTTTATCTCGGTAGACTGCGACCTATGTAGGAGTGGAGAAGTTTCATTTCGACAGCGAAATCAGAGGCCGCGGAGAGCCTGCAGTTACATGGACTTTTGCTGCGACGGCAACGTAACCCTGGATGTAACTGTGATCTGTTGTGTGGGATCCATGGCGTAATCGAGAGGCCGCGGAGAGCCTGCAGTTACATGGACTTTTGTTGAGACTGCAACGTAACCCTGGTATGTAACTGTGACCATGGATGGGTGTGATGATTTCCAGAGCATTCTCATCAAAGATATTTCCTCTATTTTCAAAAATTGTTTTCTGTATTTTCAATAAAATTATTTTCCAAATATTTTCACTGGGTGTTGAAAACGGGTTTACCAAGTACTTGTAGATTTTCGGTCCTACGCCTGATCAACGTATGACTGAATTTTTGTGAGAACAAGGATGGACTGGTTGAGACATCGAGTTATAAGAAATATTTAATAAAAGCTATTTTAATATTATTATGAGATTTTATTGGCATTTCTAAAATTTTAAAATAAAGGAGATGAAATTTTGGAAAATCAAGGGAAGTTCAAACTGAAATTGTAAAATAAAATTGAAACTCGGGAAATTTTAATGAAGTGATTTTTTGTAATTAAAAATCCAATGTTGAATTAAAAATTTGAAGTAAGCTAATTAACTAAATAATTATGTGATAGAGTATGTTAATAAAATTTAACCCTGTTAAATAAATGGATTTGTAAGTTAATAATGGAGTTAGTAGTTGAACTCGAATTTATAAATTGAATTCGACTCGGATTTGCTAATGAATTAAATAAGAGGAGATGTTGTAAAATAAAAATGAAATAGAGTTGGATTGATAAATGCGATGGTTAGAGTTGTAAATCATAACCCAAGTGAATAGAAATAAATTGAGAATAGCCTTGTATTAATAAAATAAATTCAATAACGAATTAAGTAATTGAATTAAAAATTTAAATTGGGTTGATTGAGTTAAATAATAAATGGATGAAGTTTGGTTGAATAAAAACTGAACCAAAGTTGTGATTGGAATTGGATTATCAAACTGAACTTAAATTTGGTGATATAATAATTTGAAGTATAAATGAATTCGGTTGTGGTTGGATATTATTTTGATAAATTGAGAAGATAAAATTAAAATTAAAATTTAAAATGGATGGGCATGCTGAATTTAATGAAATTTGATTAGTGAGAATCAAATAGAAGTAAACTTAAGTTGGGGTTGGAATAAACTAAAATAAATTCACTTAAGTTTAAAATTTTATGAAACTTTGGCTTCGAATAAGAGTGAAAGCCCATTTAATAGAAGCTTGGGTTAAATTAATTTGGAAATGGTCATTAAATTATAAGTTTGAATGTGCCAAGCTTAATAAATTGTCTTGCATGAATTTAATGCGGAAATTAAATGAAATGCAATGAATGGTTGGTAGATAATTTAGAAATGAAATGGAATTAAATTCAGAATGAGTTGAAATTAATTTGAGGTAGTTATAATATAAAATAGATACTCTATTAGGCGAATATTGCCGAATTGGCATGAGAATAATTTTTGTTTGGCATAAACCAATGTAATTAAATACTATGAGTTGGTAGAGATTTAATGAAATTGATTTAAATCATTTGATGTGAATATGTGCTTGTTTGAATTAAAAATCAATTGAATGTAAACACTTGAGTAATAAATCATTAAAATTGAATGAAATGGAATATGAATTGGTTGAAAACAATGGAATTGGTTTTGAAATCATATCAATTGCTTGTGAAAGTTATCTAGAATGCATTTCTTCTAGAGTTGATGTGTTGTGGTCGTTTAAGTAAGAGAAATATTATGAACTTCATTTATATGGCACTTACATATTTAAATTGAGTAAGTACAGGTACCTGAAGGCTGTTTGGTTGGTTTGGATTTGCGCTAATTGCTTAAATTAATAAGCTGCTTGCTTAAAATGCTAAATAAGGTACGCCTACGCAATAAAAATAGGAAATATGAACTGTTTTTTTTTCTTTTTCCGACCGTGTGGGTCGATGTATACATATTTATATCTCTTTTCAAATTGCAAAAACTCCTCCGTACAAAGGAGACTCTGCCAAAATTTTCTGGAAATTTTGGGAGTTAGAAAAAAAAATTTGGTTAACGACAAAAGAATTTCAAATTGGAATTTAAGCAAACTAGTAAATGAAATTAACATGAATCAGTTTTAAATGAAAGATAAAACTCAATGTTAGGAATCGAAAATAAATTGAATTCATATGAAACGAGGAAAACTAATTTGAATAGAAATGGATATGAAAACTTCTGTAAGGAAAAGTGTGTAAAGATTTGGAAGGGCTATGATTGGATATTATTGCTAAGTAGGTTATGCAGGTATTAAGGAAAAAGGAAATTGGATTTGGTTCTAAAAGATAAATTTGAATTGCCCGACTGAAAGGTACGTATTGTGATTCTGTATGATATTGGATTGGGTTTTGATGTAGCCACTTGGCTTTTGTTTTCTTTTATGTATTTGGGTGCCGCTAGAGGCCTTTTGTAGTAGTACCGAGCTAGCCGCGCAAAGGAGACGCTGGCAAAATTTTTCGGGAATTTAGGGAGTTAGAAAAATTTTGAGATAATTTTGATAGTTCAAAAAAATTTGGTTTTAAATTGACATTCAAATGATCGAAAAAAGGGGTATCGTTTGATATTGTGGAAGAGTTTGGGAGGTAGTAAGAATAATAAAGGGGTTTTTTTTATGAAAGATAATTGTTAAGTTGTAGAACTGTTTGGTTTTGGGCAAAAGTTGACAGGTATGGGACATTCTTCCTAACTAGTAATTTCGGGGACGAAATTCTTTTAAGGGGAGAGGAATGTGACGACCCAGATTTTTCAACAATTTAAAATAGAATTGTTAATTGATTTTAAACTATTTAAAAGCTAATTTTAACTTGAATTTTAGGATATCAATATTTACTTGATAATTAAATCATTGAATTGTATAGTTTAAATATTGAATTTAATAATTGAAATTGGGTAAATTGTTGAATCTGGGATTTCGAAGCCTGTTTAAAATAATTTGAAGGCTTATAAAATTTATAGGGATGATTTTGAAGATAATTGAATGGTTAAAGTTTAAATTAAAGGTGATTCGTTCAATTTTAATAATTTATCGTTTAAATTAGAATTTAAAAATAGCCTTCCGAGGCACAGTCTCGGAATTCGACAAAACAAGCTCCATTGGATTCGTAAAGATTAGTTATTATCGGATTTTAATTTTCGGAGCAATCAGAGTTGTCGTTTGACCCTGGCAGCTCGAAACGCTTAGATTTATTTTAATCGATTTAATTTAATATCGATCGTTTAATTCCGTAACTCACGTATATGATTGAATTAGCTTCCGAAACATGTTTCATTGTGTTCGGAACGTGGGTAAAACCTTATAAACGCCTGTCGGCAGTTCTGATTTGGGGTTCGGGATTACGCGTTATGCAAAGAGAGATATTTTCGATATTTAAATATTTAAATTAACCACTTTCGTATTCAAGAAGCTAACCACTCTCGTACTCGTGAAGCTTCCTCAGTTAGATATTTTTTTCCCCGTCCTCTCTTCCTTCAACAGTTACGAAATCGAGCCCCCTCTTTTCCCTTCATTCCCAAATCGATTCGTGTTTTTTAAAAAAAAAAGGGACCGAGCCCTTCTTCGTGTTGAAATCAAAAAAACTCCTCTTCAGAGGAATTCTCGGCCACATCTATTCTTCCCCCTTTTCTGCTCTAAGTCGAATTAGGTATTAAAATTCAACCTTATCGATAGGGTTTAGCACAGAGCTCGTCGTTGACGACATCGCGAAGCTGCAAGGCTCGCGTACTGGCGGCGGATGGTTTCGAGGAGGCATTCTCGATCAAGGGAGGCGTTGATGGTCGCGAGGCTGTTGACGCTCGATTCGAGTGAAGCGTGGTTGCGACAGGCGAACCCATGAGGCTGATGTGGAGAGACTCTTGCGATTTGAGGACCATGACGAGTCGCGTGGGTTTCGGTCGCGACTAGAAGGGCTGCGGCGGCAACTGCATTGTGAGGTGAGGGTTTCTTCTTTTGATTTTAATTATTTTTGAAATTGGTATTTATAATTTACAGAAATAAATAAATATTTACAGTAAAGTATGGGTTATTCTATTTTTGGAAATTAAATCAGATAAAGACAGTTTGAAATATCTATATGAAGTTTAAGATAGAAAATTATTATTTTTATAGAAAGACTTGACATATTATATAGAAATTTTTAAGTGTAAAGTTCTGTAAAATCAGTTTTTCAAGTAATTTATTTTTAAGTATATGTGTATATAGGTAATTATAGAAAATATTTTTACAGCCTGTTTTAAAATTAACTTAGTCAAATTATTCAGCTACTAAGAAATTATTTAAGGGAAAAAAAGTTTTTAAATTAAAGTAATGGCAACTAATTTCAATTAGATCAAATTTTAATAATTACTAAATGTTTATACAAGGTCGAAACCCTGTAGTCATGTCGAGATTGGATCGGATTGCGAACCGGAAGCAAAGGTGAGTAAATCTTACTATTTTGGATTTTAATTTAAATTTAATTGGTTAAATTTTAAATAGTTGGTTGAATGATTAAATTGATTTGATGTGCACTGATGAACGATGTGACCTTGGTTTGGATTGGTTTTGGAGTTAACAGTGATTTGACTCGGAGTATTTGGGATTTCCGTATGGTTTAAACTTAAATCATAAATAGGAAGCTTAATGATTTGCGATTCGTCGGAATAGTAGGGTAATCGAACTGGAAAATTTATTAATTAAATTAATTAATAAATTGAGTTGATTAATTGGAAAATAAAGGTTTGAATTCATTAAGGTTTAAGTTAATTTAGTCGAATTAATTTAGAAAACCAATGGATGGTTTGATAGAAATTACTTAATGGTATTAATAAATATAAACTACTTGGTGAAATAAATCAAGAGTTTAATTAAGATGATAAATGAAGGAGTAATTGATTTATTAAAATAAAGAAAATAAAGGAATAGTTAATTACAGTTTGGAATTAATCGAGAATGATTAATATTGTGGTTTAATTAGGATAAATATATTTGATTAGGATAAATTAAAAATGTAATTGAAATCCTTAGGTTTATAATTAACGGGGTCATCAAAGAGAAATTATCCCATGATAAGTGACTTATGAGAATTTATTTATATAAGCAATTAAGAATAAATGAAATTAATATAGTCAATAAATTCATGGGGTAATTAAGGAATACTTATTGATTCTGGATAAGAATAATTAATATCGTGTAATTGAAAAACAATAATATATATTCATGTGAACGTAACTGAAATTATAATTAAACCAAGGTGGTTCATTAAGATGAATAATGATGTGTTGATTGGTTAATTGATTTGAAAATTAATGAATGACAAGTGAAGAATTTTAAATTGTTGAGATTAGAAATTCAATCAGGATTAATTTAATTCATATCAATAGCAAACAAGCTTTGCTTATGGACGATTGAATAGTATTGGATATCTTGAACAAATTGTTATCTCAAATATGAAATGAATGTGTATTCGTATGTATAACTTGGGATAGGATGGCATGTAACTCAAAGAAACCGGGATCGGGTATTGGGAGATATCCGAAACCACTACGAATTCCTTATAAATTACTATGAGAAATTGATAGGTGGGGATGATTGGATTTAAATGATTTGGATTATTAAATCCAAAATTTTGGACACTTAGAAAACTTCTTCTGAAAATAAGTTATGCTTATAACAAATTGTGACTTGTAAATTAGTTCGAGTTACCCGGGTGTTTATATGAGTTGTATGCTTAGTATTCTATGTTAGTTGGGTTTACTCACGCTGGTTTCCAGCCTGACCCGGGTGTTACTTCGATGTAATGCTCGGGTCAGACCGAGTATTACAGATTTTCAGGTAGGTACGTTCTGGAGCTCAGGAGGCGAGCTGGATGGCGATATCGTATAGAGTATTCCGCTGTATTTATATTATTGTTAATCTCAGTCATGATAATTGTAAATATTCAGTTCTGTGTATATATGTGAAACTCTGATGTATATTAAATGTAATCGACATATATAGTATTCTTTGTAAACTGTTATTATTTATTATTATATGTTATCCGCTGCGATTGTGAGAGGTTTGGTGTTTCTGTTCTTCTTCTTCTATCTCTTTCTTCTTTTTCATAACTATCTGGAATTTTCGGGATCGAAAATTTCGGGTCGTTACAACTGCAGCCACACGGTATGGCTTTTATTGATATTCTATTTTGCTTTTGATTTATTGATTTTTTTTTGCGTACTCCATATGTTGTAGTAGCAAGGCAGTACACGCGTGCATGCACTGCAGCCCTACCCGAATTGACGTTTTAATTGATATTTCAATTATTTGAACTGTTTCATTTATTCAATTCAATATGTTTTGAATTGTATTTTTATTTGGTTTAATTTGATGGTTTTGTTGGTACCTAATTATCTTTTTGATAATTAGATTATGAGATTCTAATTATTTATTTAATAATTAGATTTTGTCGTTAATTGTCGTTTTGGTAATTCTGTTGTTTTCTAAATTATCTTCATTGATAATCTTTTTAATTTATCTTCGTTGATATTTTGGATTTGCTGATTTGTTATTTAACGCTGTTACGTGTTATATTTATCGTTATCCGATTTCTTTATTTAAGGATCGGATAGACGAGATTTATTGTGAATGTCGTCTAATTGTTATTTAATTATTATTGGTTCCATGCATTAATAACTGAGTTTGAATTAGACTAACCCGTGTATTATTTTCTTTGAATTTAATACTCGGGTCAGACCGAGTTATTACAGGTTGTAGATATCTTACTTTGGGTTGCTGCTAGAGCTATGAAGTTTCTTTATATCATTTGGAGTAGATGTTTTCATAGTATAGGATGTTGTATATTTGTGTATATTATTCACGATAATGTACTTCTATATGTAACTTCCAGAGTTGACAGTTGTAGTTGTATCATATGTACTGTATCACATGTATTGTAACTGACTTCAGTTGTGTATATATATATATGATACTTTGTTTTATCTGTGTTATTATTATATTTATTGTCCTAAACTATTATGAACCATCGTAGTTCGTTTTATACTGGAATTGAGTATGTCGATGGGAGTAAATAAATAAGAGATGAAAAATAAAAAAATATATACCACTCCTATCGCGGTAACCAATACTAGTGTAAGGCCAAACTACGGATGGCCGCTCCTATCCAGCCTCATTCTTCGTAATAACAGACAGTATTTCTTTTAATACTCTTTATTATTGTAAGCATAGAGGAGGGGCGTCACAGTTATTCTTCTATTTTTTCTTTTTAGTTATAAACACTTGTTACAATTATGCTTGCAAATATCTTAAATTTGCCTATTTGAGTCCACCTCTATTTTTATTTCAATTTTTCTCGTTTTACATCTGATTTCTGTAAATTTAGTATTATTTTATTTTAATCCATATTTGCAAATTCTTCTCTGTTTAATATTTTATTCGCATCAAAAAGGATTAAATTTCTATAAAATGAAAAAAACATTTGCAGGCTAAATTCCAACTTAAAACAGATGTAAATAACTGTAAATAACAGCAAATAGCTGTACATAATAGTAAATAACTGAATAAAATAGCTGAATGAAAATAGACTGAAAAGAACTTCTGAAATTTACGTAAAACTAATTGTGGATAAACTTACATAAAAATTGTCTCAAACTTGAAGAAAAACTACAACTATTAAGAACCCAATTATTTTAAATTGCTTACAAATCTAAAATAATTACAAAACACTCACATATGGTCCTTAGCTCTAGTCCTGAGCCTTCCTAGATCCATTTCTAGGGTGTAGAATATTTATATGAAAAATATTTCCTCCCTAGAAAAATTTTCTGCTTTGGGTTCAGCCTCAGGTATTGTACCCGATTAGTAGAAAATCTGAATAAGAAAAATAGCTAGGCCTAGGATTCTATTTATAGTGTAGCTTAGGGAACTCAGGCCATTGGATTTGAAGATTAAATCTGGTGCAACCACGTCATAGGCTTGTTAGGGGCCCTCGGATGCATACATGAACGCACAGGATTTCACGAAAATCAGATTTAAAAGTCTTTGGCTAGTACTTGGACAAAATAGCATCCAGGCAAAATGCGGGTCGGCCTATGTATATTGGGGGGTCGACCAATAGGATGACCTGACCAATACAAGGGTCAACCCTTATGGGGTCTAATCTTTTTTTCCTTCTTGCTTATTTAATTCTGATTTCTTGTTTTCCTCATCACTTCTCCATACTGGCTCGGATTTCGACAAGTTATATGTCGAAATTGATTAGAAAATTACCACGTACCCAATGGTGCACCTTCCATGGCTTGATTCTGACAATTTCACAAACTTATTTTATTGTTTATTTAATTTTTTAATTAATTATTAATGCTCAAATTTGGTTGTGACAATACTTGAGTTATGCACCCTTCGAAGATGGGGAACTTAGAGCTTATTCAAATTTGGCACCTCCCTCCTCAAATTCAAACGTTCCCCTTTCAATTTCAGATCACTTGCCAAAACAAAAAATTCAACCGCTTAAGTCGGAGTTTCCAATCAAAAACACACCAGCATTCCAAGTGCATTAAATAGACAATGCAGATGGATGACACATGGCATGATCCAAAGCCAGAAACAAAATGATGGAAAAAAGATGGTGATGATCAACGTGAATCGCTATACTAGAAATATAAAAATCACCATAGCAAGAAAAGGATCTTTTCCCCAATTTGTAGTTTTTTTAGAACTGAAAGAGAAAAAGCATTGTACTCACTGGCATTAAAATTAGTTTAAGGAACATAATGAAGAAATGGACATTTTTCCATGGATGTAATATTCCTTAATACCTGAACCATGTAAAATTCCATATATTTTATTTTCTAAATTTTAGTTTTACCTAGATTTCTGTAACACCCGTAAAATTTAATAAGAAGTTAAATAATAAAAATATGGATAAAAATGGAATTAATTTAAAGATAGAATTTGATCATGGAAGTTGCACCATTGAATCTACGGCATTTTTCTGATCAATTTTCATATATAATATGTTGAAATTGGAGTTCTAACGGAAAGTTATAGACGTTCGAAGTTTTCGAGTTTAAAATAATGTAAATGAATTTAAATTTTAAATATATAAGAAATTTAGAAGTTTGAAAATTAAATTTAACAATGCCTAGAGCTGGAAGCAACATTTGGTATAACGTTAATATTAACAAGAACTGAATTAAGTGATTAAGGTAATAAATCAGAAAACAACGGAGGAAAACAAATCAGCCATAATAGAACGGATCGGTCGACCACCCAAGAGGCAGCGGTCGACCGACTGTTGCATTTAGGCAGCAGAAAGCCGAGGCCAGAATGGCTCGGATTTGTTTATTTTAAATCCATTGCTCCCATGTCTTCCTACCTCCAAAGTAGACCCATGGACCCTACTTTTCTTCATAAAATTCTAAAACCAATGACGAAGCTCCGTCAAACTTTTTTCCTTTAGGTTTTGAGAAACAGCAAGATTTCAGGTAAGGAATTCTAATCTTAAATCTAATTTAATTAAATTCCCAATCCTCCTCTCTATTTTTAGATTTTAAACCTAATCTATATATAATCCATTTGTTATATATTCAAAAAGGCGAAGATCTAACAAAGAACTAGGAGCGGTACAAATTAGATCCAATCCAAAAGCAAGGAATCTTCTATGAGTGGAATTTCAATTTTTCCTATTTTAGTAATTGTGTTATATTTTTATGGATTTAATATATTCCTTGGAAAGTTCTTTAAATGCAAATCCTAAATAATAAAAATCTAGAATTTCCTTAAGTGAATATCAATCTTTGAATATGTTGGAATTGTAATTGTTTTATATTGATATATTATTATTGAAGCAATTGTTTGGGATTAAATAATATATGGTCTATTCAACCTATTTTCTATGATCTTCGCTTGTAGTATTAAAGGATCCTAAAAACAAATAAACTGGAAATAGTGTGTTTTTCTGGGTTCGAATTTAGGTTTGTTTCGGAGTGGGTTGCTGCAATTTTGATGTTAAATATTGTTCAGTCTTTACCTAAATTAAAGTACTAGTTCGATTTGACATTTTAACAAACAGTTAAAGTGCAACTACTTAATTATGTAAGTTTTTAGTAGCATAATTACTACCTAAATGCAAATTTAGTATTTCCTAAAAATTTTGATTCTTAACCAACGAAGTAATTAGTACTAAAATTACTTCACGTTCATTTCGGGTGTTGCGAGACAAAAATTCTCATTAACAATGTCATTTTCTTAGAGTACGAATAAATGAGATGAAACTTATGTATATTCCATATATGAGTTAATAGATGGTGGTATATTTTAAATATTGTTTGCAAGTTGGTACTTAAAATTTAATCAATTAAACAACCTAATCATCGAGGTTGTCGATGGGGTAGAAGTGTATCTATCCAAAATTTTCAATCCCGAAAATTTCAAATAGTTAGGAAGAAGAAGAAAAAGATAGAAGAAGAAACACAATAAAGATTCTCACATTCGCAGCGGATCAAAATATATTATCAAATAATAACAATTTACAAAAGAAGTTTGTATTTGTCAAATACATTTATAATACATCAGAGTTACACATATATACAGACGCTGGATATACACAATCATCATGTCTCAGATATATAACAAGATAATACAGCGGAAACACTCCATACGTTCTTGCCATCCAGCTTGCCTCCTGAGCTCCAGAACGTCCTTACCTGAAAATCTGTAATACTCGGTCTGACTCGAGCATTACATCAAAGTAACACCCTGGTCAGGCTGGAAACCAGCGTGAGTAAACCCATCTAACATGGAATACAAAGCATACAACTTAAATAAAACCCGGGGTGCTCGTATTAATTTACAAATTCACAATTTGTTATAGGCTTCTCTAATTTCACACATCAACATCTAAGTACCAAAAACCTAGATTAAATAGTCCAATTCACTTAAATCATTTCATTCCAGCCTATTGATTTCACATATCAATCTATAAAAATTCGAAGTGGTTTCGGGTATTTTCTAATACCCGACCCTGGTCTCTTCGAGTCTCACGTCATCCTAACCCAAGTTTTCCAAATGAAAAACACTTCAAACTTTAAATATAGGATGTCCCTTAACACAACAATTCATCATTGATAGATAACCACACTATCGATAAGCAAACTTGATCACTTCCAAAATAAATTTAATCGCTTCTAATTTAATTATTAACCTCAACCACTTAGATTCCTTCACTTGACTTTAATTAATTTCCAACCAACTAATTAAACATCCCTTAATTATCCATCTAATTAATCACCCTGGATTAATTATCCTTCAATTACATTCAACTAATTATCTTTAATTAGTTAGACAATTTAATTATTCTTAACCAAAAACAGTAATTAATCTTTAATTACTTCATAAATTAATTAACTATAATTAATTACATTAATCCTTGATTACTTATATTAATTAATTTCTCATAAATTACTTATTATTGATTAACTAAACTTAATTAATAAACCTTTAATTACATCGTTAATTATATAAATTAATGATTTCTAATTCCATTTTAATTTATCCTAATCTAAATCAATTACATTGAGTAATTAATCATTAATTTAACTACAAATATTAATCACTCTTGATTAATCCCAACCGGTAATTTACTACCTTTTTATTTACTTCATTAAATAAATAAATTACTCATTTTATAAAAGAAGTTTAAAGGAATTTAAAACCAAATTCATTTTAAATTCAATATTCCAATTATCACTATAATTCATCACAGAATATCAAATATTCATAACACAAAATATTAAACAATCTAAATAATTTTGAGGAATCCAGTTGGATCCCTCCAACCTGTTTCCCTGCATCCACATATGTTAGCACAATACCACTTCCACTTCGAGGTGGAATATCGCGGTATATGGGATTTATATAATATCATCCGCTATTATGCGGCGTATAGGGTCTCATCCGCTATATAATGTAGGAAATCAATCACTCCGATATATACTATATATTACTATAGAATATACCACATCAAATCAATTCAATCATTCAACCAATTATTTAAATTTAACCATTTAAATTTAAATAACCCAGATGAGTGAGATTAACTCACCTTTGCTTTTAAATTTGCAATCCACTCCAAACCAGCTTGTTTCCATCAGGATTCAGACCTTGTATGAATATTAGATGATTTTATTAATATTCGAATAAATCGAACAATTAATTACCATATATAATTTAATTAACTAATAATTTATTTTTAAACTAATTTTATTTTTGTAAACTATTTTCTAGTGACTAAAATATTTAATTTCGTTTATTAAACAACTAATCACCGTAAATACATATCTTTAAAATAAACTAGTGGATTTGAATAGTGTATATGTATATTTATTATGTTTTTGGAACTTTATACATACTTTAAGGAATAATCTATATAGAGGAAAAAAAATCTAATTTTATTTTATATAACTTATGTTTTTTTCCTAATCATATATATATATATATATATATATATATATATATTCTTACATTAAACCTTGGACCAAAATCGATATGTAAATATACAGATCGATGATTACTTACCCAAACAATGCTGCCTGACCAAACATGCAATCGCCAAGAAGATCGAGACTGTAGAGACATCGCACTCCCCCCCAACGCCACTTTTAAAATGCCCACTTCCCTCGATCTTCCCACTGTCTCATCGTCGACTTCTCCAAAAATCGTGACAGCCCCTTCACGATACTGCTAGGCAAAGTCGAGCTTCGCAAGTCGAAGTCAAACCCAAACCTCGAAACCCCAAGCGATCGCGAATCCTAGCTTCCAATTCCCATGCTTCGCAATCACCTGACACTGCATCCCAGATGATGAACACCACGGCGCCGCCATCGGGAACCCTAGCTTCAATGCAACTAGCCGCGCCGTTGGCAACCAACTCCTCCAGACTTCTATCGTTATACTGAGCATGATTTGCCTCCGGTCGTGAAATAAAGCTCGCGATTTGGCGGCTTTCGAATTGAAAGCAAGAGAAAATGGAAGGTCAACCTTCCTCCCATATTCGATTTTCGTTTAGATCTAGAACGAGATGATTTAAACCTTTTCTTTATTTACAGAAGGAGGGTTGAGCGTGATTTAAACGAGAAGGGGAAAGTAGATCTGCGCGTTTCAGATGGTAGAGAGGTTCGAGTACGATTATAGGGTGGCTGGTTTGACTTTTTAATTTTTAATATTATTAAATTTCCAAAATATCTCGTTTAGCATAACTTGAAATCTCAAACTCCGAATCAAACATGCCACCAAGCATTTATAAGATTTTACCCGCATTCCGAACACAATGGAACATGTTTCGGAGCCTAATTCAGTCATATGTGGAAGATAGCTATTTGAACCGAGTTTAAATACTAAATTGTCGATTTTGATTTCAACACATTTCTCACCCGTACGGACAAATGGTAACTCCAACACTACGAAAATTGAAATCCGATAATAACTCACTATTACGGATCCAATGGAACTGGTTTCGTTGAATTCCAAGACTGTGCCTCGGAAGGCTATTTTTAAATCCAATTTAAACTATAAAATTTTAAAACTGAATAAAACACTTCCAAATTAAATTTTAACACTTTTACTATCTTCGGTTCTATCAATATAAATTTTACAAGCCTTCAAATTATTTTTAACAGGCTTAAAACTCCAGATTCAACATTTTACCCAATTTCAAATTATTTAATTCAATAATTAATTATCAATTAAATAGTGATATTTGGAATTCAAGTTAAAATAAATCTTTCAAATATCAAAAATCAATTAGATATTCCAATTTCAAATGCTTAAAATTCTGGTTCGTCACATTCCTCCCCCCTTAAAAGAATTTCGTCCCCAAAATTGCTAGTTTAGAAGAATGGTCCAATACCCATTTACTTTTTTCCAAAACCAAACAATTTCAAAAAATTCTCAAAAAAATCTTTTTATTAAAGACACACTAACCCTTTTTCTAGCTTTCCAAACTTATCCATAAGTCCCAACAATATTATTTACTTAACAATTCAAATTTGAATTTAAAACTAAATTTTGGATTATCAAAATTTTCTCAAAATTTTTCTAACTCCCTAAATTTCTGAAAAATTTCGCCGGCGTCTCCTTTGCACGGCTAGCTCGGTACAACTACAAATTGCCTCTACGGGCTTCCAAATTCCAAAAGAAAACAGAAAGCCAAGTGGCTAGATCAAAAACCCAATCAAAATTTATACAGAAATTTAAACACATACTTTTTTGTCGAGCAATTCAAATTTATCTACTGAAATCAAAACCAATTTTCCTTTCGTTTTGTAATATCCGCATATCCTACTTAGCCATAATATCCAATCATAGTTTTTAAAATCATTTATACATTTCCTTACAGAAGTTTTCATATCTACTACTATTTTCCCATTTCCATATGAATTCAATTTATCATCAACTCTGAATATTGAATTTTATCTTCCATTTATAACTGATTCATATCATTATTTTAAATTAGTTTCATCCACTAATTTATTTCAATTTCCAATTTGAAATCGGTTTGTCGCTAACAAAAAATTTCGAAAAAATTTGGCAGAGTCTCCTTTGTACGGAGGGGCATTTGTAATTTGACAAGAGATATAAATATATATACATCGACCCACACGGTCGGAAAAACAAAAACAGTTCATATTTCCTATTTTATTGCGTAGGCGTACCTTTATTTAGCATTTTAAGCAAGTGGCTTATTATTTTAGCAATTAGCGCGTCCAAATCCAGCCAAACGGCCTTCAGGTACCTGTACTTACTCAATTTAAATATGTAAGCGCCATATATAGGAAATTTATTTACATTTCACTCATTTTCAATTAGCTAACACATGGATTTCATAAGCTATACCTACCAAACAGCACTTATAAGTAATTAATAAGGTTTCAATCACCAATTCATTTGCTTTCACTCGCATTTCCTACCCTTGCATTCAATTTAAGTGATGTACAACTCACTTACTTACCTTCAATTCATTTATAATTTAAAACGAACTCGTATTCATATCGATTGATTCAAAAATCAATTATATTTGCTTCTACTAATTCATATAATTTAATTAAATCTTGTTGACGTCAAATGACAATCATTTCTACGCAATTTGATGATATCCATGTGAATAATTAATTACTTAAATTTTATAACCAATTTAAATTGATTCCGACTCAATTATTTCTACCTTCTTGAACTTAATTTGCAATTCAAACCATTTTTGTTTCAATCCAACTTCGTTTTTATTCGACAATATTCCAATTGTATTCAATTTGCTAACAATTCAAGTCAAATTTAATTTATAACTCAACTGTTCATTTCCAAACTCCATTAATAACTCCCAATTCAACTTTTATATAACCAAGTTAAATTTTATTAACATACTCTATCAAATAATTTATTTAGCTAATTATCTTACTTCCAACTTTTATATCAATATTCGATTTTATTACAAAAATCACTTCATCAAATTTTCCTGGGTTCATTTTTTTTTTCATAATTCCAGTTTGGATTTTCTTTCATTTTTCGAAATTCCAACACTTTTATTTTAAAAATTTAGAAATACTTTTAAATTCACATAATATTACTAAAATAGCTTTTTATAAAAATACTTCTTATAACTCGATGTCTCAACCAGTCCATCCTTGTTCTCATAGAAATTCGGTCATACGTTGATCAGGCTTAGGACTGAAAATCTATAAGTACTTAGTGAACCCGTTTCAACACCCAGTGAAAATACTTGGGAAAATAATTTTATTGAAAATATAGAAAACAGTTTTTGAAAAGAGAGGAAATATCTTTGGTGAGAATGCTTTGGAAATCATCACCCCATCCATGGTCGTAATTACATCCTGGGTTACGTTGCCATCGCAGCAAAAGTCCATGTAACTGTAGGCACTTCGCGCCCCTCGATTACTGTGACAACCCAGTATTTTACATCAGTTGATTATCGTCACTAAAACGATTAATTGGGTGTTAATTGCTATTTGACATTTTAAATCGAGTTGAAATTCGTTTAAAAATTTGCTTAGTGTAGTTTGGGCATTTTGAATCCAGTTTAAATTCTTTTGAAATTCAATAAAAAGTGTGGGCTTTCTATACGATTTTGGCCCACGTTTTCATTATTTGATGCCGTGAAAAATTCATACCCTTTCCCCAATTTTTTTTCCCATTTTCATTATCGCAAACCCTAAAACCTAAATCACGAAAATTATAAAAAAATAAAAAAAATGGTGGTCGTTCCTTTTCTTCCTCATCGTCTCAGTAATTAGGGCTTCGTGAAATCGAAATCGCCAATTGCCGTAGCTTGATCGAATGAAGATTCTGGCCTTGCTTGGGCTATCGGTGCTTTCTCTTTCCTTGCCGCTGCTTCAATTCGTCGACAAGGTGAGTGAACCCCTTCACTCACATCTAATTCCTCTCGTGTTTCGACAGTTTAGTTTTGTTTGAATGTCGATAATTTTTGATGGTTTCAATTCACCCATGGCTTCGATTTTTGTGACTTCAGTCACTTGATTTTGGGGACTTTTGTCTGATGGACCATACTATGCTTCAACTTGATTTTTATTGAAGTTGAATTGGTTTGATTTTTGGGCACTGACTTGTTTAATCTTCGGTCTTGAACCTTCTCTGTGCACACCTGTTTTACTGCCTTCGTTTAGGTGATAATTTTCAACCTTGTTCCTGTGCACTTGTATGCATTACACCCTTACTTGTTTAATGTTGGCCTTGACACTTTAAACTCAATATTAATTTGAAAACTGCTTTTGATTTTTTTGAAGTTCCACATTTTTATGATCTTGTGCACTGCTATGTATTGGGTTCTCGAGACTTGTCACTGCCTCGTATTTGCAGTGCCTTATTGTCACTATCTTGATTTGGTTTCTTTATGAACATGAATATGTATATGCGACGTTTTGGAGCCGCAGTCTTCTTGAACCTGTTGAAGTTGTTGTTTTCACTTCAGTGTTGATTTATTTGGAATTTCACTTTGTCGATGTTCATTCATGTGCCATGTTGATTTTGTGTACATTTGTGCACCTGTTTTGGCAAAAGCCTGTAGCCTTTGTGCTGATTCTATGTTGCCAGTCTTGAAGTTTCGATAGTGTTGGTGGTATTCGAGTCTTTTTACAATCGACTCTATCCACTGTTGCATTATGTTGTAGTGTTTGTATTGTTGATAGTTGCTTAGACCTTATTCACTTTGAGTTTTATACTGTGCACTGATGTGTGCCGTGCTTTGCTGAGTTATTTTCAACCTACGGCTGTGTTTATAGGATAAAACACTTGAGTTTCAATGTGGCTTCGGCTCTTGATGTAGTTCGAATTGTTGGGTTGACTTATCAGTATATATATGCATACATACATTCGTATGTGTGTATGCATGTATGGTCGACCTGATGCTGCACTGTTGCTTGTTGTCGTGTTCGCTGTGTCACTTACTTGAGTGTGCACTGTGTATACTGCTTGACCATTTTTGTTGTGTTGATCATGTTTCATGTAGCATTTGGGTATCACTGTTTTGTTTCGACGCACTACATGTTAGCATTGGCTTGACTTGACTGCTTGACCATATGCATGCATTCATATAGTTGTTGGGTTTGGTCGAGCTGCCTGATTCACTGCAACCATATTATTACAGTATATTTGCTTTAGTCTGGGACCATTTTGAGCATTTCTTTGTTGTTCACTGCCACTTTTGTTTTGCATATTTTATATGCTGATACTTGGTCATTTTGTTGTTTCATTACAACTTTTGTTTGCATATTTATTATGCAGACACTTGAGCATATTTGTTTGTGCATACTTTCTACCTAAAGTTTAGAAAACGAAGTTGTATTTAGTTTGGCAATTTATGTTTGCCAATTGGTCATTTTATAACCTATAGCATTGCTTGCATCCCATATTGGTTGCATTTCGACTGCTAGTCTTGGCATTGTTGAGCCTTGTTCATTTGTGAAGTATACTTGTTATATACATATATACACTGCTGCATGATATCTGGTGCTTGCTGCCTATGTTCATTTGTATTTGGTTGATGTTTGGTTTTGTGATTTCGGGTTAATTGCAGTTTATTAGAACTGTATCTTCTCGTTGCACCTCTGATTTATTTCAATTGCCATGTGCAGTTTGTATGTACATTCTTTTGTGTACATATTTTACAATTCAATTGGTGGAAGTTTAAACTGCTGCCACTTGCTTAGTGTATTAGTTTGCACTGTGAATTATTGTGTATTGGCCGTTGTGCCTTATTGCTATTTCTGTATATGCTGATATGGCGAGGCAGTGTACGCGTGCGTGCACTGCAGCCACACAGTATCGACATTTTGAATTGATATTTGAATTTTCATTGATTTTGGTTCGTCGATATTTTGGGTACATTCTCACTATAGTGGCAAGGCAGTGCACGCAAGCGTGAACTGCAGCCACACGGTATGGTTTTATGATATCTATCTTGTTTTAATTATTTGATCTTTTGCACATTCCATATGCTATAGTGGCGAGGCAGTGCACGCGTGCGTGTACTGCAGCCCTGCCCGAATTAATATTTTAATTGATTTTTCAATTGTTTGAACTGTTTTGTTTATTCAATTCAATATTTTGAATTGCATTCTGAGTTGGTTTAATTACTGTCGCCCATTCATTATTTAATTATTATTGCTTCTGTGCACTAATAACTGAGATTGAATTAGACTGACCCGAGTATTATTTTCTTTTGAATTTAATACTCGGGTCAGACCGAGTATTTCAGGTTGTAGTTATTCTGCTTTGGGTTGCTGCTAGAGCTATGAAGTTCTTTCATATCTTTTGGAGTAGTCGTCGTTATTTGTAGTAGTCTGTATAATTGTATAGGAAGATATGTATTCATGTATATTATATACGTTAATGTACTTGTATATGTAACTTCCTGAGTCGACTGTGGTTGTTGTATCATATGTACCGAGTCATATGTATTGTATCAAATGTATTGTAACTGACATCAGTTATTGTATATATGAGACTTTCTGTTTTATTTGTGTTCCGCATTATATTATCTATGTAATATTTTATATTTACTGTTCTAAACTATTACGAACCATCGTAGTTCGTTTTATACTGGAATTGGGGTATGTCGATGGGAGAAAACAAATCAGAGATGAAAAAATGAAAGAATATTTATATATATATATACCACTCCTATCGAAATAACCAATACTAGTGTAAGGCCTAACTATTGATGGCCGCTCCTCAACAGCCTTATTCTCCGCGCTAGTTGACAGCACTACACCGTAGTGTTCTTGGCTAGCATGGGTATAGAGGTGGGGCGTTACAGCTTGGTATCAGAGCCTGGGGTTTAGAACAAATATAAAACATAACTTAGATAATACATATGTTACAACTATTTGTTGACGTTTTATCTCTCATATTTGCATATGATTGTCTTTGATTGTTAGGTATGAATTCCTAACGCTTATTCATATGCATTTGATTTTGATTCTTGTGTTTTCGTCTTTGATTTGATTTAGCCGATGATCGATTTTTGTTCGAATCTCAGCGATTCTGAACTTGATATTTTATGTTTTCCTCGGCTTGATTTCGATTCGACTTCGGTCACTTTGTTTTTGAGAAATAGCTAAATTCTTGATTTCCAAGACTCTGACTTTGTTTGCCGTTGAGTCCTTTGATGATGATGTTGAATCGTTTTGTACTCTATTATGGCCATTACTTGTTGACTTCGACATTGACTTGATTTTCATTTTTGTTGAAGTCATTTATGCATTTATGCTCATTCTGCTTTGTTTTCCAATTGTTAATCGATTCTTCTTTTTCGATTAGTTGTTGTCATCTTTGTCGACTTTGATAACTTCTATTTCTGGAGTTTTTAGGTAATTCTACTTTGATGGATTTAGAATCGAATTGTTTGGATTTTATTCACGTCTTCGAATGTGAATTTTAGTGAATTGATTTGGTTTCCAAATTTAATCGATTTTTGATTATTTCCCGATTTGTTGCTATCATTTATTAGCAACTTTGATGACCATTTCTTCGAGATTTCTGTGAACATACCTTTCGATGAATTCGGTATCGATTTCTTTGGATTCTATTCACGTCTTCGTATGTGAATTCTTGTGATTGATTGTTTCTACAATCATTTTTGTGATTTGTCACCTTAAAAATATAAAGTTTTTAATACTAGTAGTAAATATCAAAACTCTTTTATCAAAATGTTTTCAACTCTATTTTCAATATCAAAATCTTTTCCTAAACCCTTTTTCAATCTATTAGTATATACAAACCTTTATTTCACTCGTATGAGAAATCTAATTAAACGGCTTAGCAAAACAAGTGGTATGAAACGCTTGCGTTTACTTCGTCGGTTAATTTTTGGACTTGTTCGATTGAACCACTTGTGATATTTTTCTAGTGAAGATCTACAATTTGTTCGTAAATATTTAAGTTAAGCTAGTGGTTATGGGACATGAAGCTAAACTTTTATATTCACTAGCTTAGTGTAATTGACACTTCTCGTTGATCTTGATGATCGCTTTATGAATTAGACTAGCAATTGCGCGATGTCTCTTTCATTGCAAGGTTAGACTAGACACCACTTGTGTGATTCCACTCACGCATACCTTTTTGCTTTTTGGATAGTCTTGACCTCAATCTGTGTGATTCCATTCATACATGCTTAGTGTAATTGACACTCCTCGTTGATTATGATGATCGTTCTGATGGTCAGACTAGACACCACTTGTGTGATTCCATTCACACATACCTTTCTGCTTTTTGGTTAGTCTTGACCTCAATCTGTGTGATTCCATTCACACATGCGGGGTAGCTCCCCTTGGTCTTCAGACCCTCATGTGATAGGCATCTTTCCCTTTTTCTGTGATTTCTAGATTCCTTATGTTGATTTCTGGAAATTTTATGCTTCACCTATTTTTGTGCATTGGTGAATTCATATGTTATTGATTTGTCATGAGTACAAATTTGGGGTATGATACCTCTTTGGATCTTTGAGAAGATTCTTGTGATATTGATTATCTCTTATCGGTTGATCTCCTGTTGATCATTATTTGCATACTTATAGTTGTATGTCAGTATGGGTATTTCATATTTATGCCATACCTCTTATCGGTTGATCTCCTGTTGATCATTATTTACATACTTATAGTAGTATGTCATTATGGATATTTTATGTTATGCCATATCTTTAATTCTATGTCATACTCCCATTCGATTTTCCATACTCCCATTCGAGTTTCCATACTCCCATTTGAGTTTTCGTACTCTCATTTTGTGATATCTGGATTTCTTGTGTAGATTTCTAGAATTTGTGTTTTCTGGATTTTTTGTGTAGATTTCTAGAATTTGTGCTTCACCCATTTTCGTGATTTCCATTGATAAGTTTTATCAATTTTTGTGCATTGGTGAATTCTTGTGTTATCGACTTGTTATGAATACAAGTTTAGGGTATGATATCCCTTTCTATCTTTGAAAAGATTCCTGCGACATTTTCGATGAATGAAAATTCATTGGTATTATATTTTGATGCCAATTATTTCGATGAAATTTTGACGTATGTCGAAGTTGCTACGGATGTTGCTGCTTTAATCGCGTGTTTTAAAAATTGTTTTAAATATAAATCAAAATTATTTTCAAAATTTTTACGATTTGCGCTTTCAAAAGAATGAGGAAGCGAATTAAACGTTTCAGTAAAATCGAGGACTATGACCCCTTTCTTTTGCTGATGCGCTTAATTCCGGACTTGTTCGTTTGAGAATGTAAATTATTATTATTATTATTATTATTATTATTATTATTTATAAAATAAATGAAAATTGTTTTCAGAAGTTTTACAGTTTACGCTTTCAAAAGAATGAGGAAGCGATTTAAACGTTTCAGAAAAATCGAGGACTATGACCCCTTTCTTTTACTGATTCGCTTAATTCCGGACTTGTCCGTTTGAGAATGTGAAATGTTATTTTTAAAATACACCATTATGCACTTTCAAGAAAACGATGAAGTGAATTAAACGATTTAGTAAAACTCGTGGTTATGGGTCATGTGCGTTTGCTATTTCGGTTAATTTCGAACTCGTTAATTGAATAATTTGTGATTTCTGATTATCGTTTCGATAATCGGATGTTGGTGATTTCTGATTTATCATTTTTGATAATCAGATATTTATTGTTTCTAATTATCGTTTGTGATAATTAGATATTTGTGATTTGATTATCGTTTGTGATAATTAAATATTTGCGATTTAAGATTTAATTATCAATTGTGATAATTAAATATTCGTTGATTTGTGATTTCTGATTATCATTTTTGATAATCGGATGTTGGTGATTTCTAATTATCGTTTTTGATAATCATATATTTGTTGTTTCTGATTATCGCTCTTGATAATTAGATATCTGAGATTTAATTATCGTTTGTGATAATTAAATATTTGTGATTTAAGATTTGAATATCGTTTTGATAATTCAATATTTGCTGATTTGAAATTTGATTACCGTTGTGGTAATTCCTGATTATCGTTTTTGATAGTTAGATATTTGTGTTTTCTAATTATCTTTGTTGATAATTAGATTTTGCTGTCTCCTAATTATCGTATCGATAATTAGATACTGCTGTTTGAAGATTTCTGTATTCTGACTATCTATTTGATAGTTAAATTTTGTTGAGAATTTGTGAATTTCTTTTATGAAATTAAAAGATTTCTTTGGCGCTTATATTGTACTACGCCGGTGTACCGGCTCAATTTTCTGCTATTCATGACGTTTTCCACGTCTTCCAATTACGGAAATGCCTTAGGGATTTCCGATTTTTATTCTTGAGCAACTTTCTATTCATATCAATGCTTCGGGGGATTCAACACCTTCGAAATAAAGATGTTTTTCTCGTGAAAGTTCAACGGATCTCAAATTCTATGGATTTCACTTTGGAATCCAGAGAATTCATCGAGCAAACACGTTCAGGCTCTCTCTCTCTCTCTCGTGCTCTATATGTTGAACTTCCTATTTTCAAATTTCTTCATTTTGGGATGATATGCTTTTATGGTTGTTACCTTTTGTCCATTTATTCCTTATGATTGCGAGGACGCAATTTCTTTAAGGAGGGGAGTCTGTGACAACCCAGTATTTTACATCAGTTGATTATCGTCACTAAAACGATTAATTGGGTGTTAATTGCTATTTGACGTTTTAAATCGAGTTGAAATTCGTTTAAAAATTTGCTTAGTGTAGTTTGGGCATTTTGAATCCAGTTTAAATTCTTTTGAAATTCAATAAAAAGTGTGGGCTTTCTATACGGTTTTGGCCCACGTTTTCATTATTTGATGCCGTGAAAAATTCATACCCTCTCCCCAAATTTTTTTTCCCATTTTCATTATCGCGAACCCTAAAACCGAAATCACGAAAATTATAAAAAAATAAAAAAAAATGGTGGCCGTTCCTTTTCTTCCTCATCGTCTCAGTAATTAGGGCTTCGTGAAATCGAAATCGCCAATTGCCGTAGCTTGATCGAATGAAGATTCTGGCCTTGCTTGGGCTATCGGTGCTTTCTCTTTCCTTGCCGCTGCTTCAATTCGTCGACAAGGTGAGTGAACCCCTTCACTCACATCTAATTCCTCTCGTGTTTCGACAGTTTAGTTTTGTTTGAATGTCGATAATTTTTGATGGTTTCAATTCACCCACGGCTTCGATTTTTGTGACTTCAGTCACTTGATTTTGGGGACTTTTGTCTGATGGACCATACTATGCTTCAACTTGATTTTTATTGAAGTTGAATTGGTTTGATTTTTGGGCACTGACTTGTTTAATCTTCGGTCTTGAACCTTCTCTGTGCACACCTGTTTTACTGCCTTCGTTTAGGTGATAATTTTCAACCTTGTTCCTGTGCACTTGTATGCATTACACCCTTACTTGTTTAATGTCGGCCTTGACACTTTAAACCCAATATTAATTTGAAAACTGCTTTTGATTTTTTTGAAGTTCCACATTTTTATGATCTTGTGCACTGCTATGTATTGGGTTCTCGAGACTTGTCACTGCCTCGTATTTGCAGTGCCTTATTGTCACTATCTTGATTTGGTTTCTTTATGAACATGAATATGTATATGCGACGTTTTGGAGCCGCAGTCTTCTTGAACCTGTTGAAGTTGTTGTTTTCACTTCAGTGTTGATTTATTTGGAATTTCACTTTGTCGATGTTCATTCATGTGCCATGTTGATTTTGTGTACATTTGTGCACCTGTTTTGGCAAAAGCCTGTAGCCTTTGTGCTGATTCTATGTTGCCAGTCTTGAAGTTTCGATAGTGTTGGTGGTATTCGAGTCTTTTTACAATCGACTCTATCCACTGTTGCATTATGTTGTAGTCTTTGTATTGTTGATAGTTGCTTAGACCTTATTCACTTTGAGTTTTATACTGTGCACTGATGTGTGCCGTGCTTTGCTGAGTTATTTTCAACCCACGGCTGTGTTTATAGGATAAAACACTTGAGTTTCAATGTGGCTTCGGCTCTTGATGTAGTTCGAATTGTTGGGTTGACTTATCAGTATATATATGCATACATACATTCGTATGTGTGTATGCATGTATGGTCGACCTGATGCTGCACTGTTGCTTGTTGTCGTGTTCGCTGTGTCACTTACTTGAGTGTGCACTGTGTATACTGCTTGACCATTTTTGCTGTGTTGATCATGTTTCATGTAGCATTTGGGTATCACTGTTTTGTTTCGACGCACTACATGTTAGCATTGGCTTGACTTGACTGCTTGACCATATGCATGCATTCATATAGTTGTTGGGTTTGGTCGAGCTGCCTGATTCACTGCAACCATATTATTACAGTATATTTGCTTTAGTCTGGGACCATGTTGAGCATTTCTTTGTTGTTCACTGCCACTTTTGTTTTGCATATTTTATATGCTGATACTTGGTCATTTTGTTGTTTCATTACAACTTTTGTTTGCATATTTATTATGCAGACACTTGAGCATATTTGTTTGTGCATACTTTCTACCTAAAGTTTAGAAAACGAAGTTGTATTTAGTTTGGCAATTTATGTTTGCCAATTGGTCATTTTATAACCTATAGCATTGCTTGCATCCCATATTGGTTGCATTTCGACTGCTAGTCTTGGCATTGTTGAGCCTTGTTCATTTGTGAAGTATACTTGTTATATACATATATACACTGCTGCATGATATCTGGTGCTTGCTGCCTATGTTCATTTGTATTTGGTTGATGTTTGGTTTTGTGATTTCGGGTTAATTGCAGTTTATTAGAACTGTATCTTCTCGTTGCACCTCTGATTTATTTCAATTGCCATGTGCAGTTTGTATGTACATTCTTTTGTGTACATATTTTACAATTCAATTGGTGGAAGTTTAAACTGCTGCCACTTGCTTAGTGTATTAGTTTGCACTGTGAATTATTGTGTATTGGCCGTTGTGCCTTATTGCTATTTCTGTATATGCTGATGTGGCGAGGCAGTGTACGCGTGCGTGCACTGCAGCCACACAGTATCGACATTTTGAATTGATATTTGAATTTTCATTGATTTTGGTTCGTCGATATTTTGGGTACATTCTCACTATGGTGGCAAGGCAGTGCACGCAAGCGTGAACTGCAGCCACACGGTATGGTTTTATGATATCTATCTTGTTTTGATTATTTGATCTTTTGCACATTCCATATGCTGTAGTGGCGAGGCAGTGCACGCGTGCGTGTACTGCAGCCCTGCCCGAATTAATATTTTAATTGATATTTCAATGGTTTGAACTGTTTTGTTTATTCAATTCAATATTTTGAATTGCATTCTGAGTTGGTTTAATTACTGTCGCCCATTCATTATTTAATTATTATTGCTTCTGTGCACTAATAACTGAGATTGAATTAGACTGACCCGAGTATTATTTTCTTTTGAATTTAATACTCGGGTCAGACCGAGTATTTCAGGTTGTAGATATTCTGCTTTGGGTTGCTGCTAGAGCTATGAAGTTCTTTCATATCTTTTGGAGTAGTCGTCGTTATTTGTAGTAGTCTGTATAATTGTATAGGAAGATATGTATTCATGTATATTATATACGTTAATGTACTTGTATATGTAACTTCCTGAGTCGACTGTGGTTGTTGTATCATATGTACCGAGTCATATGTATTGTATCAAATGTATTGTAACTGACATCAGTTATTGTATATATGAGACTTTCTGTTTTATTTGTGTTCCGCATTATATTATCTATGTAATATTTTATATTTACTGTTCTAAACTATTACGAACCATCGTAGTTCGTTTTATACTGGAATTGGGGTATGTCGATGGGAGAAAACAAATCAGAGATGAAAAAATGAAAGAATATTTATATATATATATATATATACCACTCCTATCGAAATAACCAATACTAGTGTAAGGCCTAACTATTGATGGCCGCTCCTCAACAGCCTTATTCTCCGCGCTAGTTGACAGCACTACACCGTAGTGTTCTTGGCTAGCATGGGTATAGAGGTGGGGCGTTACAGCTTGGTATCAGAGCCTGGGGTTTAGAACAAATATAAAACATAACTTAGATAATACATATGTTACAACTATTTGTTGACGTTTTATCTCTCATATTTGCATACGATTGTCTTTGATTGTTAGGTATGAATTCCTAACGCTTATTCATATGCATTTGATTTTGATTCTTGTGTTTTCAGCTTTGATTTGATTTAGCCGATGATTGATTTTTGTTTGAATCTCAGCGATTCTGAACTTGATATTTTATGTTTTCCTCGGCTTGATTTCGATTCGACTTCGGTCACTTTGTTTTTGAGAAATAGCTAAATTCTTGATTTCCAAGACTCTGACTTTGTTTTTGATGATGATGTTGAATCGTTTTGTACTCTATTATGGCCATTACTTGTTGACTTCGGCATTGAATTGATTTTCATTTTTGTTGAAGACATTTATGCATTTATGCTCATTCTGCTTTGTTTTCCAATTGTTAATCGATTCTTCTTTTTCGATTAGTTGTTGTCATCTTTGTCGACTTTGATAACTTCTATTTCTGGAGTTTTTGGGTAATTCTACTATGATGGATTTAGAATCGAATTCTTTGGATTTTATTCACGTCTTCGAATGTGAATTTTAGTGAATTGATTTGGTTTCCAAATTTAATCGATTTTTGATTATTTCCCGATTTGTTGCTATCATTTATTAGCAACTTTGATGACCATTTCTTCGGGATTTTTGTGAACATACCTTTCGATGAATTCGGTATCAATTTCTTTGGATTCTATTCACGTCTTCTTATGTGAATTCTTGTGATTGATTGTTTCTACAATCATTTTTGTGATTTGTCACTTTAAAAATATAAAGGTTTTAATACTAGTAGTAAATATCAAAACTCTTTTATCAAAATGTTTTCAACTCTATTTTCAATATCAAAATCTTTTCCTAAACCGTTTTTCAATCTATTAGTATATACAAACCTTTATTTCACTCGTATGAGAAATCTAATTAAACGGCTTAGCAAAACAAGTGGTATGAAACGCTTGCGTTTACTTCGTCGGTTAATTTTTGGACTTGTTCGATTGAACCACTTGTGATATTTTTCTAGTGTAGATCTACAATTTGTTCGTAAATATTTAAGTTAAGCTAGTGGTTATGGGACATGAAGATAAACTTTTATATTCACTAGCTTAGTGTAATTACACTTCTCGTTGATCTTGATGATCGCTTTATGAATTAGACTAGCAATTGCGCGATGTCTCTTTCATTGCAAGGTTAGACTAGACACCACTTGTGTGATTCCACTCACGCATACCTTTTTGCTTTTTGGATAGTCTTGACCTCAATCTGTGTGATTCCATTCATACATGCTTAGTGTAATTGACACTCCTCGTTGATCATGATGATCGTTCTGATGGTCAGACTAGACACCACTTGTGTGATTCCATTCACACATACCTTTCTGCTTTTTGGTTAGTCTTGACCTCAATCTGTGTGATTCCATTCACACATGCGGGGTAGCTCCCCTTGGTCTTCGGACCGTCATGTGATAGGCCTCTTTCCCTTTTTCTGTGATTTCTAGATTCCTTATGTTGATTTCTGGAAATTTTATGCTTCACCTATTTTTGTGCATTGGTGAATTCATATGTTATTGATTTGTCATGAGTACAAATTTGGGGTATGATACCTCTTTGGATCTTTGAGAAGATTCTTGTGATATTGATTATCTCTTATCGGTTGATCTCCTGTTGATCATTATTTGCATACTTATAGTTGTATGTCAGTATGGGTATTTCATATTTATGCCATACCTCTTATCGGTTGATCTCCTGTTGATCATTATTTACATACTTATAGTAGTATGTCATTATGGATATTTTATGTTATGCCATATCTTTTATTCTATGTCATACTCCCATTCGATTTTCCATACTCCCATTCGAGTTTCCATACTCCCATTTGAGTTTTCGTACTCTCATTTTGTGATATCTGGATTTCTTGTGTAGATTTCTAGAATTTGTGTTTTCTGGATTTTTTGTGTAGATTTCTAGAATTTGTGCTTCACCCATTTTCGTGATTTCCATTGATAAGTTTTATCAATTTTTGTGCATTGGTGAATTCGTGTGTTATCGACTTGTTATGAATACAAGTTTATGGTATGATATCCCTTTCTATCTTTGAAAAGATTCCTGCGACATTTTCGATGAATGAAAATTCATTGGTATTATATTTTGATGCCAATTATTTCGATGAAATTTTGACGTATGTCGAAGTTGCTACGGATGTTGCTGCTTTAATCGCGTGTTTTAAAAATTGTTTTAAATATAAATCAAAATTATTTTCAAAATTTTTACGATTTGCGCTTTCAAAAGAATGAGGAAGCGAATTAAACGTTTCAGTAAAATCGAGGACTATGACCCCTTTCTTTTGCTGATGCGCTTAATTCCGGACTTGTTCGTTTGAGAATGTAAATTATTATTATTATTATTATTATTATTATTATTATTATTATTATTTATAAAATAAATGAAAATTGTTTTCAGAAGTTTTACAGTTTACGCTTTCAAAAGAATGAGGAAGCGATTTAAACGTTTCAGAAAAATCGAGGACTATGACCCCTTTCTTTTACTGATTCGCTTAATTCCGGACTTGTCCGTTTGAGAATGTGAAATGTTATTTTTAAAATACACCATTATGCACTTTCAAGAAAACGATGAAGTGAATTAAACGATTTAGTAAAACTCGTGGTTATGGGTCATGTGCGTTTGCTATTTCGGTTAATTCTGAACTCGTTAATTGAATAATTTGTGATTTCTGATTATCGTTTCGATAATCGGATGTTGGTGATTTCTGATTTATCATTTTTGATAATCAGATATTTATTGTTTCTAATTATCGTTTGTGATAATTAGATATTTGTGATTTGATTATCGTTTGTGATAATTAAATATTTGCGATTTAAGATTTAATTATCAATTGTGATAATTAAATATTCGTTGATTTGTGATTTCTGATTATCGTTTTTGATAATCGGATGTTGGTGATTTCTAATTATCGTTTTTGATAATCATATATTTGTTGTTTCTGATTATCTCTCTTGATAATTAGATATTTGAGATTTAATTATCGTTTGTGATAATTAAATATTTGTGATTTAAGATTTGATTATCGTTTTGATAATTCAATATTTGCTGATTTGAAATTTGATTACCGTTGTGGTAATTCGTGATTATCGTTTTTGATAGCTAGATATTTGTGTTTTCTAATTATCTTTGTTGATACTTAGATTTTGCTGTCTCCTAATTATCGTATCGATAATTAGATACTGCTGTTTG
Source organism: Allium cepa (assembly GCA_030765085.1). Lineage (NCBI taxonomy): Eukaryota > Viridiplantae > Streptophyta > Magnoliopsida > Asparagales > Amaryllidaceae > Allium > Allium cepa. The sequence goes on from CM060942.1 coordinate 458,020,099, forward strand.
AAGATTTCTGTATTCTGACTATCTATTTGATAGTTAAATTTTGTTGAGAATTTGTGAATTTCTTTTATGAAATTAAAAGATTTGTTTGGCGTTTATATTGTACTACGCCGGTGTACCGGCTCAATTTTCTGCTATTCATGACGTTTTCCACGTCTTCCAATTACGGAAATGCCTTAGGGATTTTCGATTTTTATTCTTGAGCAACTTTCTATTCATATCAATGCTTCGGGGGATTCAACACCTTCGAAATAAAGATGTTTTTCTCGTGAAAGTTCAACGGATCTCAAATTCTATGGATTTCACTTTGGAATCCAGAGAATTCATCGAGCAAACACGTTCAGGCTCTCTCTCTCTCTCTCGTGCTCTATATGTTGAACTTCCTATTTTCAAATTTCTTCATTTTGGGATGATATGCTTTTATGGTTGTTACCTTTTGTCCATTTATTCCTTATGATTGCGAGGACGCAATTTCTTTAAGGAGGGGAGTCTGTAACAACCCAGTATTTTACATCAGTTGATTATCGTCACTAAAACGATTAATTGGGTGTTAATTGCTATTTGACGCTTTAAATCGAGTTGAAATTCGTTTAAAAATTTGCTTAGTGTAGTTTGGGCATTTTGAATCCAGTTTAAATTCTTTTGAAATTCAATAAAAAGTGTGGGCTTTCTATACGATTTTGGCCCACGTTTTCATTATTTGATGCCGTGAAAAATTCATACCCTTTCCCCAAAAAAAAATTTTCCATTTTCATTATCGCGAACCCTAAAACCGAAATCACGAAAATTATAAAAAAATAAAAAAAAATGGTGGCCGTTCCTTTTCTTCCTCATCGTCTCAGTAATTAAGGCTTCATGAAATCGAAATCGCCAATTGCCGTAGCTTGATCGAATGAAGATTTTGGCCTTGCTTGGGCTATCGGTGCTTTCTCTTTCCTTGCCGCTGCTTCAATTCGTCGACAACGTGAGTGAACCCCTTCACTCACATCTAATTCCTCTCGTGTTTCGACAGTTTAGTTTTGTTTGAATGTCGATAATTTTTGATGGTTTCAATTCACCCACGGCTTCGATTTTTGTGACTTCAGTCACTTGATTTTGGGGACTTTTGTCTGATGGACCATACTATGCTTCAACTTGATTTTTATTGAAGTTGAATTGGTTTGATTTTTGGGCACTGACTTGTTTAATCTTCGGTCTTGAACCTTCTCTGTGCACACCTGTTTTACTGCCTACGTTTAGGTGATAATTTTCAACCTTGTTCATGTGACTTGTATGCATTGCACCCTGACTTGTTTAATGTCGGCCTTGACACTTTAAACTCAATATTAATTTGAAAACTGCTTTTGATTTTTTTGAAGTTCCACATTTTTATGATCTTGTGCACTGCTATGTATTGGGTTCTCGAGACTTGTCACTGCCTCGTATTTGCAGTGCCTTATTGTCACTATCTTGATTTGGTTTCTTTATGAACATGAATATGTATATGCGACGTTTTGGAGCCGCAGTCTTCTTGAACCTGTTGAAGTTGTTGTTTTCACTTCAGTGTTGATTTATTTGGAATTTCACTTTGTCGATGTTCATTCATGTGCCATGTTGATTTTGTGTACATTTGTGCACCTGTTTTGGCAAAAGCCTGTAGCCTTTGTGCTGATTCTATGTTGCCAGTCTTGAAGTTTCGATAGTGTTGGTGGTATTCGAGTCTTTTTACAATCGACTCTATCCACTGTTGCATTATGTTGTAGTCTTTGTATTGTTGATAGTTGCTTAGACCTTATTCACTTTGAGTTTTATACTGTGCACTGATGTGTGCCGTGCTTTGCTGAGTTATTTTCAACCTACGGCTGTGTTTATAGGATAAAACACTTGAGTTTCAATGTGGCTTCGGCTCTTGATGTAGTTCGAATTGTTGGGTTGACTTATCAGTATATATATGCATACATACATTCGTATGTGTGTATGCATGTATGGTCGACCTGATGCTGCACTGTTGCTTGTTGTCGTGTTCGCTGTGTCACTTACTTGAGTGTGCACTGTGTATACTGCTTGACCATTTTTGTTGTGTTGATCATGTTTCATGTAGCATTTGGGTATCACTGTTTTGTTTCGACGCACTACATGTTAGCATTGGCTTGACTTGACTGCTTGACCATATGCATGCATTCATATAGTTGTTGGGTTTGGTCGAGCTGCCTGATTCACTGCAACCATATTATTACAGTATATTTGCTTTAGTCTGGGACCATTTTGAGCATTTCTTTGTTGTTCACTGCCACTTTTGTTTTGCATATTTTATATGCTGATACTTGGTCATTTTGTTGTTTCATTACAACTTTTGTTTGCATATTTATTATGCAGACACTTGAGCATATTTGTTTGTGCATACTTTCTACCTAAAGTTTAGAAAACGAAGTTGTATTTAGTTTGGCAATTTATGTTTGCCAATTGGTCATTTTATAACCTATAGCATTGCTTGCATCCCATATTGGTTGCATTTCGACTGCTAGTCTTGGCATTGTTGAGCCTTGTTCATTTGTGCAGTATACTTGTTATATACATATATACACTGCTGCATGATATCTGGTGCTTGCTGCCTATGTTCATTTGTATTTGGTTGATGTTTGGTTTTGTGATTTCGGGTTAATTGCAGTTTATTAGAACTGTATCTTCTCGTTGCACCTCTGATTTATTTCAATTGCCATGTGCAGTTTGTATGTACATTCTTTTGTGTACATATTTTACAATTCAATTGGTGGAAGTTTAAACTGCTGCCACTTGCTTAGTGTATTAGTTTGCACTGTGAATTATTGTGTATTGGCCGTTGTGCCTTATTGCTATTTCTGTATATGCTGATGTGGCGAGGCAGTGTACGCGTGCGTGCACTGCAGCCACACAGTATCGACATTTTGAATTGATATTTGAATTTTCATTGATTTTGGTTCGTCGATATTTTGGGTACATTCTCACTATAGTGGCAAGGCAGTGCACGCAAGCGTGAACTGCAGCCACACGGTATGGTTTTATGATATCTATCTTGTTTTGATTATTTGATCTTTTGCACATTCCATATGCTGTAGTGGCGAGGCAGTGCACGCGTGCGTGTACTGCAGCCCTGCCCGAATTAATATTTTAATTGATATTTCAATGGTTTGAACTGTTTTGTTTATTCAATTCAATATTTTGAATTGCATTCTGAGTTGGTTTAATTACTGTCGCCCATTCATTATTTAATTATTATTGCTTCTGTGCACTAATAACTGAGATTGAATTAGACTGACCCGAGTATTATTTTCTTTTGAATTTAATACTCGGGTCAGACCGAGTATTTCAGGTTGTAGATATTCTGCTTTGGGTTGCTGCTAGAGCTATGAAGTTCTTTCATATCTTTTGGAGTAGTCGTCGTTATTTGTAGTAGTCTGTATAATTGTATAGGAAGATATGTATTCATGTATATTATATACGTTAATGTACTTGTATATGTAACTTCCTGAGTCGACTGTGGTTGTTGTATCATATGTACCGAGTCATATGTATTGTATCAAATGTATTGTAACTGACATCAGTTATTGTATATATGAGACTTTCTGTTTTATTTGTGTTCCGCATTATATTATCTATGTAATATTTTATATTTACTGTTCTAAACTATTACGAACCATCGTAGTTCGTTTTATACTGGAATTGGGGTATGTCGATGGGAGAAAACAAATCAGAGATGAAAAAATGAAAGAATATTTATATATATATATATATATATACCACTCCTATCGAAATAACCAATACTAGTGTAAGGCCTAACTATTGATGGCCGCTCCTCAACAGCCTTATTCTCCGCGCTAGTTGACAGCACTACACCGTAGTGTTCATGGCTAGCATGGGTATAGAGGTAGGGCGTTACAATTACGCCATGGAACCCAAAACAGATCGCAGTTACATTCCAGGGTTACGTTTCCATCATAGCAAAAGTCCATGTAACTGTAGGTATCAGCGCCCTCGATTTTCGCTGTCAAAAATGAAACTTCTCCACTCTCACATAGGTCGCATTCTACCGATGTAAAATCAAACGCAGACTGTTGGCTCTCAGCGGCACACACGACTTTCGCTATGTTACCATAGGTCGCAGTCTACCGATGTAAAATTAAACGCAGACTGTTGGCTCTCAACAGCATACACGACTTTTGTTATGGTCTGTAGTAGATTGTAGTGACATCGTGTTACACTGTCGTTACAGCATAACCCAAATGGCTCTGTAGCCATCAGCGCCCTCGACTTTCGCTACACACTACTCATAATCCTCAGGAACTAGTTTTGTCCAGACTCCTCACAGGATCAACTTTAGAACCCCCCTTTAGGGTTTAAGGCAGTACCAACCTATGGCACTCCTGAGAAGTTCATTTCAAGGGAGCGCCTTTTTCCCTAGAGCCATTATCAAAACACTTTATACTATACACATATAGTATCTTCCAAACCATACACCTAGTATGAATTTCATATAAAACCTCTTTTCTCAAAATCGATTATCCCAAAATCGATAATTCTCAAACTAGGCTTTCCAAATTCCAATATTGATTTTTAAAAATCAAAAGCCTTTCCATATCGAAAGGTTTTCAAAACCTTTTTCCAAAATACTCATAAGATCCTTTATATATATATATATATATATATATATATATATATATAATTTTTTTAATTTTTTTTAAACTTTAGATCATTTCAAACTTGTATAAAACTCCTTTTATACTTCAAACACTTTCAAAACGCTATTCTTCCTGCAATAGATACAACAAGGGGAGATTTATCTTATATAACAAAGATATATAATTTTGTTTATTCAAAATCAAACATTCAAATTTTATTACTCTTTTTTTTATAAAGTTATTTCCATCTTACTTATTATCATAAAACTATCCAACTTTCACTTTTATCCATTGTATATTTCACAAAATATACTTTCATTCCAAAAGAAATCATTTCACATTTCTTATTCATAAATTTTCAATATCACTTTCATTCAAATCCGTACGATGTACACTTGTCATCCGTACGCTATACCAATCGGATTGCTCACTCGATCACACAATTACACTTTCGAACTAGTATCGTCCACCCCACTTTCTAGTGCGGACTCAGATGATCTGGCTTCTTGATCAGAAACCGTCATTCTCCTTGCATAGCCATAACTATGATCAAGAATATGTAGAACCAATCAACAATCCATATCCAGGTTCGCCGTCGAAAATCGAGTGAAAAATCCCAATTCAGATCGATAAACTATCTCGAAATTCTATGCTCGAATCTAGATCAAATCACTATGCGAATAGAATAATATACATACATCCTACGTATTTATCTTCATTGATTATCAACTAAATCAATTTCTCTTTCTATTCACATTTCCTTAAATTTCTATCCACGTAATCACGATTGTTTCAATTCCGTTGGATTGTCACTTTAATCCTTATCCCAAATGGTATTTAATCATAAACAGTTTGAACTCCGTCCAGCTTAAATTCAGAAAATAGCTTGAAAAGTTTAAAATGGATAAATCGTTAAAAAACAATTAATAATTTGTAAAATAGCTGTAAAATAGTTAAGTAATTGTAAAATAGTTAGAAAATAGTTCAATAGTTTCAGAGATTTTAGATAATTGCAAAAATAGATGTAAAATAGCAATTAATTTGTAAAATAGTTGAAAAATAGAAATTAGTTTATAAAACAGTCGAAAAATTGTTAAATAGTTCCCAAAAATAATTATAAAATAAATATAAAATAATTTGGCTTTTAAAACAAAAGATTGTATATAGTAAATAGCTTGGAAAAATAGATTTATATTAAAACAATTTATATTGAAAATAGTCTAGAGTCAAAACTGTTCACTTCCCCATCAATTCAATTTAAATTTCCACTTCCATCTAAATTGACCCAATTCCAATTTGAATAACTTCAATTTCCATTGAAATTGATTTGACCCCAATTCAAGTTGAATTAACTTGATTTCTTTCCAAATTCAAATCAAATTCCATTTGATTTTAAACCTATTCAACTTTAATTACAATCCCAAATTATTCCAATCAATTTGGACTAATGTCAATTGAACCCGCTTCAATTTCATTTCAAATCAATCCAACTCAAATTTTCCATTCGAATTTTAAACTTCACATTAATAATCTTTATAAGTTCAAAAACTTATCACCTTGGGTATCACATCTCATTTCAAATTTTAAACTCAACATTTAGAGTTTATTTCAAATTATCTTTGATATTATGTATATCCCTTATATATACAAGGTTATTTCCCTTGCACACCAAGTTACACCTTAAAATTTTAAACCACTTTTGGTTTTTTATCCAAAACAAATTTCTCTTAACATTTTGAAACAATTCAAATGTTTCTAGATTTAGGTTTTGAAATTTCACGAATTTAAAACCCACTTCTATTTAGAAGTTATACTCATCTTAAAAGTTTACTTCATTTTGCTTACTTATTAACAAATATATCATTATTAAAAACAATAGTTGTTTCTGATAATAGCCAAGATTATCATATCTGAAAACCAATTCATTATTATCTTATTCTGAAATTTTTCCCAAATTCAAGATTTAAATTTCAGTTTGGTTATATTTCTATTACCACTTAGTTCTCATTGTTTCTATTTAATTCCAATGATTTAACAATCAATTAACCTAATATTAGAATTTTTTTTGCTTTATATATTAAAATATAAGCTTATATAAAATCATTTAAAATCTTTATATAAGAAAATAACAAGTACGCTCTCATATATATATATATATATATATATATATCAACTCATTCTAGGGTACCATTGACCCTATCCTTAATGAGTATCCCCCACCACAGCCAAGGTTCTCACTTAACCTTCAGCTCTGATACCAACTGTAACAACCTAAAATTTTCGATCCCGAAAATTCCAGATAGTTAGGAAGAAGAAGAAAAAGATAGAAGAAGAAGAAACACAACAAAAATTCTCACATTCGCAGCGGATCAAAATATAATATCAAATAATAACAGTTTACAAAAGAATTCTGTATCTGTCAAATACATTTATAATACATCAGAGTTATACATATATACAGGCGCCGGATATACACAATCATCATGTCTTAGATATACAACAATATAATACAGCGGATACACTCCATACGTTCTTGCCATATAGCTCGCCTCCTAAGCTCCAAAACGTCCTTACTTGAAAATCTGTAATACTCGGTCTGACCCGAGCATTACAGCAAAGTAACACCTGGGTCAGGCCGGAAACCGGCGTGGGTAAACCCATCTAACATGAAATACAAAGCATACAACTTAAATAAAATCCGGGATACTCGTATTAATTTACAGATTCACAGTTTGTTATAGACTTCTCTAATTTCACACATCAATATCTAAGTACCAAAAACCTAGATTAAATAGTCATTCACTCAAATCATTTCATTCCAGCCTATTGATTTAACATATCAATCTATAAAAATTCGAAGTGGTTTCGGGTATTTTCTAATACCCGAACCCGGTCTCTTCGAGTCTTACGTTATCCTACCCCAAGTTATCCAAATGAAATACACTTCAAACTATAAATATAGGATGCCCCTTAACACAACAATTCATCATTGATAGATAACCACAATATCCATAAGCAAACTTGATCACTTCCAATATAAATTTAATCACTTCTAATTTAATTACTAACCTCAACCACTTAGATTCCATCACTTGACTTTAATTAATTTCCAACCAATTAATTAATCATCCCTTAATTATCCATCTCAGTTAATCACCCTGGATTAATTATCCTTCAATTACATTCAAGTAGTTATCTTTAATTAATTACACAATTTAATTATTCTTAACCAAAAATAGTAATTAATCTTTAATTACTTCACAAATTAATTAACTGTAATTAATTACATTAATCCTTAATTACTTATATTAATTAATTCCTCATAAATTACTTATTATTGATTAATTAATCTTAATTAATCAACCTTTAATTACATCATTAATTATATAAATTAATGATTTCTAATTTCATTTTAATTTATCCTAATCTAAATTAATTACATTAAGTAATTAATCATTAATTTAACCACAAATATTAATCACTCTTGATTAATCTCATCCGGTATTTTACTACCTTTTTATTTACTTCATTAAATAAATTAATTACTCATTTTATAAAAGAAGTTCAAAGGAATTTCAAACCAAATTCATTTTTAAATTCAATATTCCAATTATCACTATAATTCATCACAGAATATCAAATATTCATAACACAAAATATTAAACAATCTAAATAATTTTAAGGAATCCAGTTGGATCCCTCCAACCTGTTTCCCTGCATCCACATATGTTAGCACAATACAAATTCCACTTCGAGGTGGAATATCACGGTATATGGGATTTATATAATATCATCCGCTATTATGCGGCGTATAGGGTCTCATCCGCTATATAATGTGGGAAATCAATCACTCCAATATATACTATATATTACTATAGAATATACCACATCAAATCAATTCAACCATTCAACCAATTATTTAAATTTAACCATTTAAATTTAAATAACCCAGATGAGTGAGATTAACTTACCTTCGCTTTTAAATTTGCAATCCACTCCAAACCATCTTGTTTCCATCAGGATTTAGACCTTGTATAAATATTAGATGATTTTATTAATATTCGAATAAATCAAACAATTAATTACCATTTTATAATTTAATTAACTAATAATTTAGATTTAAACTAATTTTCTTTTTGTAAACTATTTTATAGTGACTAAAATACTTAATTTTGTTTATTAAACAACTAATCACCGTAAATACATATCTTTAAAATAAACTAGTGGATTTGAATAGTGTATATGTATATTTATTATATTTTTGAAACTTTATACATACTTTAAGGAATAATCTATATAGAGAAGAAAAATCTAATTTTATTTTATATGACTTATTTTTTTTTCAAATCATATATATGTATATATTCTTACTATTAAATCTTGGACCAAAATCGATATGTAAATATACAGATCGATGATTACTTACCCAAACAATGCTGCCTGACCAAACATGCAATCGTCGAGAAGATCGAGACTGTAGAGACATCGCACTCCACTCCAACGCCACTTTTAAAATGCCCTCTTCCCTCGATCTCCCCACTGTCTCACCGTCGACTTCCCCAAAAATTGTGACAGCCCCTTCGTGATATAGCTAGGCGAAGTTGAGCTTCGCAAGTCGAAGTCTAACCCAAACCTCGAAACCCCAAGCGATCACGAATCCTAGCTTCCAATTCCCATGCTTCGACATCACCTGACACTGCATCCTAGATGATGAACACCATGGCGCCGCCATCCGGAACCCTAGCTTCAATGCGACTCGCCGCGCCGTTGGCAACCAACTCCTCCAAACTTCTGTCGCTATGCTGAGCACGACTTGCTTCGGTCGCGAAACAAAAATCGCGATTAGGCGGCTTTCAAATTGAAAACAAGAGAAAAAGGAAGGTCAACGTTCCTCCCATATTTCGATTTTTGTTTAGATCTGGAACGAGATAATTTCATCCTTTTCTTTATTTACAGAAGGAGGGTTGAGCATGATTTAAACGAGAAGGGGAAAGTAGATCTGCACGTTTTAGATGGTAGGGTGGCTCGAGTACGATTATAGGATGGCTGGTTTGACTTTTCAATTTTTAATATTATTAAATTTTCAAAATATCTCGTTTAGCATAACTCAAAATCTCGAACTACGAATCAGACATGCCGCCAGGCGTTTATAAGGTTTTACCCGCATTCCGAACACGATGGAACGTGTTTCGGAGCCTAATTCAGTCATATATGGAAGATAGCTTTTTGAATCGAGTTTAAATATTAAATAGTCGATTTTAATTTCAACACGTTTCTCACCCGTACGGACAAATAGTAACTCCAACGCTAATGAAAATTGAAATCCGATAATAACTAACTATTACAAATTCAATGGAACTGGTTTCGTAGAATTCCGAGACTGTGCCTCGGAAGGCTATTTTTAAACACAACTTAAACTATAAAATTTTAAAATTGAACAAAACACTTTTAAATTAAATTTTAACAGTTTTACTATCTTCAGTTCTATTAATATCAAATTAAATTTTAACAGTTTTACTATCTTCAGTTCTATTAATATAAATTTTACAAGCCTTCAAATTATTTTTAACAGGATTAAAACTCCATATCCAACATTTTACCCAATTTCAAATTATTTAATTCAATAATTTAATTATCAATTAAATAGTGATATTTGGAATTCAAGTTAAAATAAATCTTTCAAATATCAAAAATCAATTAGATATTCTAATTTCAAATGCTCAAAATTACGGGTCGTCACAAGAAGCGCTTTTTCTTCTATGAATGGGGGTAGTAATACTTCCTCTTATTTCTCATGACAATGGATACATAAGCTCATTCATTTGCTTGGTGCTCAACTCAACAACCTTATCTTCTTTGGCATGTGCCTAAAGAGCCTCCAATATTTCCTTTTATGATGCCTCAACATGTTACTACAAAATGGAAGTGTTGCACCTTATATAATTGTAAATTTTAAATTTTAACTTAAACAATAACTTACACAAAATGATTGGGTCATGTGCTGTTAAAGCGCTTTGCTGTTCTATAGCGATGGAGGTGCAAAAAGTTATAGTGGAAAATAGCAGAGCAGCAGAAATCTTTATTGGATATAAAACCAAATATCTAAAGTTAATTTAATCTTATGCTCACATCATTTATGAAGGAAAAAAAATATTGTTTAATCTTATATAACAAAATCAAAGAATATCATGATTTATGTAGTCAAGATTTGGCGACTGCAATATATTTCAAACATATGTTGAGCATTTATACCTTAAAATTAGGTATTTATCCTAATTTTTTTCATTTTGTTAAAAGAAAACTAGTCAAATCAACATTTTTATATCAATGTTACTAAAGCGAGTGCTAAAAAGCCTTAATTTAGTGGATGTGGGGAAAAATAATGGGGCTTAAAGTAGATCCACTGTCTAATAGCGCTAAAATGAAAAGGCATAGCGATTGAAGAGTGCCATGTGCTATAGCGAAGATTTTTTTGGGGCTTTAACTGTATAGGTTGGGTCATATCATCAATCCATTCAAGCTTTACTGTTATTTGTTGCACAAAAGTACTACAATGCTATGTTTTTTATTGTACATTGCCTTTTGAAATATAGTTGATTTTTATGGCACTCAATAATAAATTAACAAACTTTGGAATGTGTGTGTATATACATACATATGTATGTGAAATTTGCAAATTCACAAGCAAATTCTTTCATCAAGATCGGTCCATCATCCTGTATAGTTGGACGGTTAGTGTGAGCATGGGATATCTTAGCCACATCACCTTTGATTTATTTTTTAATTGTGCGAGCCATGCGTCACAAAACAACTTGACTCATCTGGTTGGGCTTTCCTCCGACATTTTCTCTTATCTCAATTTTATTCGTCAGGCATCACATTTCACTATCACTCTCTTTTGCCGAATATTTCAAAAAATATGCCCCATCACCATAGGGTTTAGGTAATATACAGCACCCTGCAAATAATTCAAACAAATGTGATTTAACACAGAGACACACACAAATTATTAATTTATTATTACAATGAATTGATATATAAAATTTACTTAACCAAATGGAGTATTACTAAATACAACGCACATGTTAAGTTGATATTAATTTCTGTTATGGTAGTAAAACTTTGTAGATTATTTCAGATCCAGCATTTGAGTCTATATAAGTTGAGAATGAATTAGAAATAATTTTCAAATGTAGCTTCAACATAACTTCAATACGTTGAAAAATTATTTTTAATCTATCCTTAGCTCATAAAACTCTAAATTTTGAATTAAATAATCTATAAAGTTTTAGTACCTCGATACAGAAATTGATATTAACTTGAACATTTTTATCACTATTTCATTGGTTTTATTATACTTTTTTGATCATAATGCATTTTTATTTTTTAAAGTTGGGTATGTGTTTTAGTTTTACTTTCAAATGCATTTATATATAACTTGTGTCTAGGTATTACCTAACTTCTAAATATCTATTATCTAATTTCCAACGAGTAGTTCTTAATTTAATATTTTTGAGGTCTGAATTCATTTATTATATAATCATAATTATAATTATAACTTATAGTGCCCATAAAATTTGAATAACTAAGCATTCTTCATATATATTAATAAGAATAATTAATGTGCAAATTTTGAAGACAAATTTTTTTATTAATTTTGGTCGATTGTCTTCTTCACAGAATTATATCTAAATCTGGAAAGTATAATGGTTTTTCCCCTACATTATCTATAACTTATATTATTATGTGTTAGCGAATGGATTTGTGTGTTGATGATAAGTTAATGTATAAATGTTAGGAAGAACAAACATCAACATGCAAAAGATACTATTGTAAGATTCTTCATTGTGCAATCGTTTTGATTAATTTAAGTGCTTTGTGCTCTTATGCATTTGGGGGAGGGGGAAGGAGGGTTTAAAAACATTATATGATGTCTGTGTATTATATCACTTTATTTGGGTTAAATATGTAAGTGTGTAGGGTGTATGAGTGGTTATTGGGATACTAAATTTGACATAGCAAGTATTAACTATTGAATTTCTTTATCATTACATAGGAGATGGAAGTCAAAATGAGATTTAATGTGTGACGACCCATATTTTTGAAGGTTTAAATTAACAATAATCCACATATGTTCAATCCAAACAATTCGGAACATAGATAATCATTGGGGGTAAATAAGAAAAAAAAGGGAAAACAAATGCAGAATCTCGCAACGGAACGACAAAATATAATAATCAAATAAACAGTTTATGAAGCTGTTTATACAATACATTTGATTATAATCTATACAACATTTATCAGAGTTATAAATACATCAGGAATAAAATAAAGTAATGCAGCAGACAACATGATGCAGGACTAATAGTGTTAATATACCAAATCTTCATCTTCGTCCTTCTATGTGAATCTTCAATAAGCTAAAAAACTCATGACTAACCCGAGCATAATGAAAAGACAAAACACTCGAATCAGGACTAAAGTATCCTTATGTAAGTCAAATCGATATCGCACAAAAATGAGTGTGAATGTATCAGAGATGTTTATAGGTTTTCACATCTCCTATCTAGTATATAACGGGCGTGCAATAACTCAAGAGATGTTACGGGATTTTCCATCTCTTAAGGATCTGTCAAAATATTTATATGTACTAGAATACGTTATATATATAATGTCAAGTCAGTAAAATAAATATTTTTCTAAGCCTTAAGGCTTTACATTAATCCTCCTCAATGTGTTTTTAAGCATTGTCGTACAGTTTGCATATAAAACACCAGTTAAACTGTTGGTGGATAGGGATGCGCCGTGATACGCCAACACTAAACCAAAATCACATGGGTCTCGTTTAGGGATATAAGTATGACAAGGATTTGAGGCAATGCCCAAGGTAGGATACTACCAGTTTACCCGTCCCGGTCGGTGGTAACGCAACATAGCCATGATCACCCAATGTATCCAACACTCCTATAATTCGGAGGGTGCGTACCAATCAATCACAACGTAAATGATGGTTATACGAAGAAGTGCGTTCTCTCAGGTAGCTAGCCCACTTGGCCAGTATGACTCTTGCTTTAGTCATTTTTAATTGGCACAAGTACCAAGCTAATCCATCATCGTTCTCTTTCTTCAAATCCATCAACGAAGCCAAATCCAACTACTTCGTTCTGCATCATCACTCCATGTACACAGTTGTTAAAGTGATTTCGGTATCAACAGAGAGTATGTCCATATCCGACCCCGCTCTCTTTAACAACTAAATGTCGTTTTACATACTGTTTCGTACTTTTACATTTCGAAAACGGTTCATATTTGAAATCAATATATCATATTCACTTCAAAATCATATTCTTTTTGAAATTATAATCATATTTATTCAAAATATACTATTTCAGTTCAAAATCGTGTTCGTCTCACTATCTCGGTTTCACTTCCACAATTGTTTCAAGTTTCAATTTAGGTTATAACTTCAATATAATCCAATTCATATTTAAATCCTAGATTTTAAAATAAACACTCCACCCTTTTGACCAGTTTGAATTTTAGCAAATAGTTTGAAAATTTAGATTGTTTAAAAATAGTTTAAATAATTAAAATAGTTTGATATAAAATAATTTAAGTATTTAAAATGTTTTATAAGGTAAAATAGTTTGGAAAATCAAATAAATTGAATATGTAAAAAGGTAGATTTTAAATAGTTTACATTAAAATAATTTATTTGAAAATAGTTTCAAAGTCAAACTGATTCAATTTCCAAACTTTCCAATTCAAATCACTTTTAAATTTTCATTTCGATTTAACCGATTCAATTCCAATTTCAAATCGAATTTTACTTCTATTCCAAATTAATTTTAATGTCACTTCCAAATTAATTTAAATTTAAAATTCAAATTAATTTCAATTAAAGTTTCAAAATAGTTTCAATTTCAAATTCGAACCATTTCGATTTATCTCGATTTCGAGTTTGATTTTCAAAACATCAATTCAAAACACTTAAATCAATTTTACTTTTAATGCCCAATTCGTAATCCAAATCATCAAATATAATTCAATTTCATGCTCAATTTCGAAATAGTTCGATTTCCATAAATTCGATTTTCATTTATTAAAATCAAATCATTTAAATAAACTTCGAATCAATTTTTTTTAAAATCATTTAATTTAACCAATCCGTTGTCTGTATATAATTTTCTACCCTATGGTTAAGTGATCGGTTATTTCAACTTAATTTCAGGGATGGATATATATCATTTCAATCCAAAATAAATATCATTGGTATATATCATTTCAACCTATTTCTTAAGTTATTTAAAATAGTTCAATTCAAAATTTTATATATTGTAAATAATATACAAGATGATAACATGATATATCAGAATAATAAACATCCAAATCATCCAAAATATCAACCAATAGCATCTACCACAATCAATCGTCCAAACAGTCAATATAATTCACAACAATTACATTATTATCAATATCAGATATTTTATTGACAATTAATTTTCTATTTCAAACTTAACTGTCAACTTTAATTTCTAATAGCTAATTCATTGACAATTTATATGAAAATTTAAATTTATCAAACAACGATCAATAAATTTATATCGCTTCATAATTTCAAATTTAACTAGCATAAACATATTCTAGTATGTTGTGAGCGTTATAAAACACTCACCTTTATTATATCACCATAAGAGAGAATGGCTATTCCAACGACTCCAAGCCGTTGGCGGCTGTTGGTAGCCGTTGGCGGCTGTTGGTAGCCGTTAGAAAAGCCTTTGGAATAGCGTTCACCCTTTCCAACGGAAGCTACTGGGAATTTCCAACGGCTACTAACGGCAAAATCCGTTGGAAGCCATTGTAATAAAATGACCAAACAGCCGTTTGTAACCGTTGGTAGCCATTGCTAATCTGGGTGAATTTTTTTTATAACAGCAAGTCATTCGCCTTCCAGCCACACTTAATCAATATATATCCATTTTCACTCCATTTCTGCTACATTTCACATGTATATATCACATATCCAACACATTATACCACAAACAATATAAATAACCAAAAATTAACATCAAACATTACATTTTCAAACCAAAGTACAAGTCAATATGTACATAAACGACAAAACCCTCACCAACTCCAATCCATATTCAAGTCAAAATATACAATGCAAACACTTAAACCTGACCACCTCAAAGTCAATATATACACAACAACCATCAAACACAATCCTCACCACCTCAAAGTCAATATATACAATAACCAAACACAAAGACAGTAATCATCATATCTGTCAAGCATCATCCTCACCTCCGGAAGCACCAGACGACGAAGGGAAGGAACCATGCCTATGCGCATACTCCGCTAAACATTGATTCAGCTGCTCCATTTGTATAGCGCGAAGACGGTCCTGCTCTTGCAGCTGCTCAACCATGGCTCTAAGCTCTTTTATTTCTGCTTTGTCACACGCCTTCTGAGCTGCCCGAACCTGCAAATAGAATGTGAGATGTTCACATTTGTATTATAATCATTTTCTTAAGCAATGCATATTTTAAAATATAGAACAGTAAATGATGTGATCTTAAGCAATGCATATACCACAAGGAAATGCATATTTTATTAAATGATAATGGTGCAGGATGGTAAATCACGTATATGTTAGATTTAACTCAGGTAGAAATCATCATATGCTTATTGTATCTATAGGTTAATTTATTAAATATAATAGTGCAATGTTTATAAGATTACCGTTTGGTATCCATAGCCATAGCGCCAATTCAGCTGCGTCGGATCCATGATAACGTCGAAAATATTATCTTGCTCCTCTATCGACAACTCATCATGATCTGTCACGGCCCGCCATTTCGTACCATTCAAATCGACAATAATCCACACATGTTGGACTTAAATGATGCGAAATAATAGGTTGTAAATAAATTTGGAGCAAATGAAATCAAATACACAGAATCACAGACACAGAACAATCAGAATAATTCGCAGCGGAATATAAAAATAACATAGTAGTTCATGAAGCTACTATAACAGAGTCTCAAACCAAATACATAATAACAGTCTGAAAACAACATAACAGAAATCCCAATACATAGAAGTTCACTAACACATGAGATAAACTAGAACAGCTGAAACAAAAATAGATATAAATGTAGATAGGCAGAAACTCCAACAAGGACCAGCTCCAGAAAGAGAATCCAAAGCTGTGAATACTCAGGCTGACCCAAGCGTAAAGCAAAACACAAACACTCGAGTCGGGACAATATATACTTATGTAATGTAAACCAACTCAAGTGAACTGTAATAAAGGTACAAGTAACTTAAAGGATGTCTGGGACCGCCCATCCTCTAAGGATCCGTTAAACTATTTACTATATAGTAATATTGCGCTATTATAATAATGTCTACAGTAAAATAAACATATTTTTAAATAGCGTTACGGGCTACCCATATCACCCTTCACACATAATAGTCTCAGTAGTCCATCCAGTATCAGCATATCTCCAGATCGGGAGGCTACGCTAAATACTTCATGGGCTACGGGAGAAAAACAAACTCGTAGTAAAGGCTTGGTATGGTATGTAACATGGCACACAAGGCAATGTCAAGGTAGATATACCAATTACGCACACGGGCTGGTGGTAACACAGCAGCCACATACGCCCACCCCGAACAACACTCCAAAATCAAGGGGTGCACCCAATCGATCACAACAGTAATAGAATGGTATCGAAGAAGTGTGTCCGGCCAGAGTTGCTACCTCCTTTGGCCCGAGATCGCTCCTGTTTTAGCCACCTTAAGCTAACTCACGGGAGTTAGGTCCACGTAATGTACCTTAGGGACGTCGTCACCATCCTACTTCATTCTGAAATCTCCACCGCGTACATAGTTGTTAAAGTGGTTTTCCGTATCGACAGAGAGTATGTCCATATCCCATCCCGGTCTCTTTAACAACCAATCGTTATTATAACCCATAGTTATAATTTTGAAAATGGTATTTATGTCTCAAAAATTAAATATCATTTAATAATTTAATATTCGTTCAAATCATTTCAAAATATCAAACTTATTATTTCATTTCAAAACCATATTCAATTTATTCAATTTAAAACACCATTTCAATTTAGTTTATATTTCAAATCGAATTACTTCATTTAAATCATTAAAATGAAGTTATTACATTCAATAATTAAATTATTAAATTTCCAAAGTTTTAAACTTTCTAAAGTTCATTCATTCACTTAAGTATATCAAAACAGTGGAAATTCATCTTTCGCGGCATTTAGAAAATACTACGGAAAGTCACATTCAAAACAGTTCAATTTAACAAAAGACAACATTTAAAAAGGCTGTAGTAGGGTTACATTAGTTTCAAATAAACTTAGTTAAATTTAGAAATTACAACACTTACGAAGTGCTATAATAGCCTTTAATCCTATTTAGCTTTTTAGTTCATTATTATGAACTACAGCATTTACAAATGTTGTACTATCATTTACATTAGAAATAATAGCATTTTAAAAATGCAGTTAATTAACTTCAAATATTCAGTATAATTTCACAAACAATTATATTTTTGTTTAAAACATTTTTAACTTATCAAATCACATATTTTCACTTTTAAAACAATCATTCAAATACCCTTATATTCATGATTTTATAAAGTTAAATTTCCATTCAAAAATCAGGATTTAATAATAATAATTCACTTATTAAATTCCAACATTCAATTTTAAATTCATTAAATTAAATTTTAACTTAACACTTAAGTTTAAATTTTCAAATATAACTTAGTTTCATTTTTTTACTTACTTCAAAAATTCACTTTTTAAACAGAATTCATAAATTCCAATTTAAGTTATATTTCCAATTTCAACTTAAATATTCATTCATTTCACATTTTTACTTTATTCACAAATCATTAATATATTATAAAATCATTTTAAATTCATTTTAATCCAAATTATCATAAATTTATCATATTTCCATAGTTAATTTAAATTCCATTTATAAATAAATCAAAATTTCCAAAATAACTTACATTCAAATTTTCTAACCTTTCCATAATTTATTTCACTTATAAATTTTCAGAATATCAATAATATTTTACAAAAATGATTTTTAATTAAGTTTAAATCAAAATATTATAATATTTACATTTCTAAAATATTTTAAAAATTTTGGAAAAACATATTTTAACTACGAGTCTGTATATAATTTTCTACGCTAGGTAAAATGATACGGGTAATATATCATTTCAACCAGTAATTTACAAAGAAAACCCGGGTTTTATCATTTCAAACCCGTAGTCCCAAGTAAAATGAAGTAATTGAAAATCACTCAGGCCCATCATTTCAGCCCATAACGGTTTTTCCCTATTCTAAAGTCCGTTCGGGTATGTATCATTTCAACCCATAGTGATTCTAAAGCTAAAGTGAACTTGCAGAGTGATAAACTGATAAAAATAACAGAACAGCATAATATAACAGTAACATATGATATAATATGTGTTTAAGCATGGGTGAACATCATATGGTCATAATAAAGCAGATATAATATGGTGATGCATTTTACGGATTCAAAAGTGGTCGATTTACTAGTTATATATGTATAAACTGTCTGGTGAGAATAACTCACTGGTATAGCTGGAGATGACAACAAACGAATGTACAATTGAGATCCACACAAGCACGATAGCACGACAAAGATTCGAGTGGGAGAGCCAAATATTAATTTCCTTGAATATAATTCAAACAAAACAATATAACAAATATAAGCTTTCAACTCAAAATACGATTAAACAATGCTAGAATTAACTGCGTAAAACATAGCCAAAATGTTTGCACTTGCTTTCAACCTTCCTTAGGCTTGACCATAAGTTAGACTACATGGCTAAAGTGTGGTTTTTGATCTGATTTTGGGTTCATAAGAAGTCGTCCTACATGGGGAAAATGGTGCAAAAGTATGGTGATGCGAAACAACACAAACAAGCAACACTACTAGGTTTCAAGGCCTAAATAGGTCACGACCAAGGCCATATGGGCAAGGCCATCTCTGGTGGGCTCAAGAGGTTGACATGGAAGAGGGTTTCAGGTCAGCTGGAGGTGGTGGTGGTGGTGTAGGTGGCGGCTAAGGGGGTGATGAAGGTGGTGGAAGCATATATGTGCTCGGCTAGGTCATTCAAGAGGAGTTTGGAGTATTTGGTGAAGGATCATCATCATAGGATGGCTCGGAAAGGGATGGTCAGTAAGGAGGAGGTGGTGGTGATGGGTTCCAGTGGTGGTGGAGGCGGCAAGGCAGAAGGAGGAGCAAGGCCGAACCTAGAAGAGGAAGAAACAAGTGCAAAATCAAATAAACAAGCATAAAAAATGAAAAAACAAAAGAAGAATTTACCAAACTTTTCCCAAGAAGAGAGGCCGAATTTTTTTCAAAAATGAGAAGGAGAAATGTTTACGTGAAAATGAAAATGAGATAGGTGGGCTGAGGGTAAGAGTTAAGGCAGCCAATTGAATGAAAAGTGATGGTTGGAGTTGAAACAGTGAGAATACAATTCACATTTCTCTATTTTTTTTATAATTTTAAATAACTGAAATGTATATAATAATTCAGTTATAATACGAAAATAAAAAAAATATAAATAAATATTAATTATATATGATTAAATTAAGAAAATAGCATAGAAAATGAAAACTAGTCTAGAAAATTTGAAAATAAATGGAATAAACTTTGGAAAAAATTTATGTACATGAAAAATATTTATAAATAAAGATAAGAACATAAAATAAAAATTAATTCATAAAAATAAATAAATAAATTTTAATTAAATATAATTTAAATGAAGAAAATAGCAGAAAATAGAAACTAGTCTTTAAAAATAGAAAATAAATGCAATAAATTTTGGAAAAATTCTATTATCACTTAAAAAATATTTAGGAATGAAATATCACAAATAAAACAAATTTAAAATAATTTCAAAATGAAATAAAGTCAAATTTAAATTATGCTCAAAAATCTAGGGTTGTTGCACGATCCGTTCTGAAAGCAGCTCTGCCCGTGCCTCCTGAAACTTTGCCTAAAATAAAAAAACAATTACAGGGCAAAAGTAGTAGAATAGGATTTAAACTTATCGATATTAATAAAATAATATTTAAAATATGCATACATATGCAGCCATCGCCTTATCATCATCATCCCACTAATATGTAATATTGCCAACATTGTCTGCTTGTCTTGATCCATGGGTGCGGGTAAATACCTCCATCATAGACACGGGAAATCCAAGCGATCTTTCCTACAATAAATAATTTATATATTACAATTTTTCATTGCTAATTACTGAACTGATTAACATACAAAATGTAATAACGGTTTAGATTCGTAATTGATAAATTTACGAAGTCCTCACGGTGATGTTGAAAAGACTTGGATCCGCCACGATGCGTTATAGAATTCCTACTTCTATTGGCGGAGTTCCTCTCCGACTTCACCTACAATTTAAATTGAATATTATATTTACTAATTGCGAAATAATTAACTATATATTTGGTAGATTTATCTTGAACTCGTTGGTCTCCCACCAACTAATCCAAGAATCCTATACGGAAGCGCTCATCCAGTTCGGTTTCTTCTCCGATTTTTTAAGAGCTGACATTACCTCCCTGTAATTTTTTACGACCTTCGAATTCCAGTGGCGCTGAACCATGGCGACATCGGGCTCCGCCAAGTCCACTTGCCCCAGTACAAAGAGAAAATATTACTAATTGCTCATTTATACTTATTCATATAGTAAAGTGGTGTAAACTCACCAGAAAATCCTGCCAGATGGCCTCCCTGACGCGGTAAGGGATCTTACTCCACTTAGGCCAGCAATCTGTCATCCTGCTCGTATATAATTGCTTGGAAATGCCAAGCACAACTCATGAGGGCTCCAAATCAAATCCCTTATGTTAAATATAAAACAAAGCTTTAGACAAGTATATATATGTATGAACAAATTTATATTGTTATCATTTTAATTTTGATACTTATGCTCCATCAGCCTTCGGCTGCACATATACAAGTGGCCGGGCCGGAGGCTTACCGCTACAATCGCCGGCCGAGCGAGAAGAGCTGCGACGTTTGGAGCCTGACATAATACCTGTTGAAAATATCTATTTTTAATCATAGACATAGATAAAATGATGATGATATGTGGTGCATGTAATAAAGTCATTTTTAATTAGTAGTGCGCATGTAATGATGATGATGATATGTGATGCGTGTGCGTGAATAATTGTAAAAATTACCGGATATTACCCAGTACTCGTCGTTTTCTGATTTAGACTCGGTCTCGTGTTCTATATCGTTTTCCTCTACACTCTCAAATGCTTCGACTAATACATTTGTCTCATCATTTAATTGTCCAAAATCAGTTTGATCGTCCGTAATTATAATTTCAACATTTTCCTCGATATCTGCTTGATAGACTTGTTCTTTTGGAATATTCTTTCCATCGAATGTAAATTTCGCCTTGGTTTTAAAAACCACAGACCAATCTGCTTTATCTCCTTTTAGAGACGGATAAAGGGCGTGATAAACCTGTAGGGCTTGTTTGGCTAGTACAACGTACTACTGATAACGCGGGGTATGTTTTATTTCTATAAGATTATAATTTGGATGCACGTTAATACCAGAACCTAGAACATTGCTGAACTAGTTGCATCTAAACAAAAAAACTTCCTCTGCGGGTCTTATAAAATATGTCAATTGCAAAATCTGGGTTAACACGCCATAAAAATCATGTATACGGTTATTAGGATCATAAGTGCCTTTAACAAATACACCGGTATTGTTTGTTAATTTTTCAGTACCGTATTCTTCGGTGCTGAATTTATATCCATTAACGAAAAATATTGGATACGTTTTAACTTTCCTTTTCGGTCCCAACGCCAAATGTTTTAATCCTTCATTGAGCACATTATTTGTAGGATCACAAACGTAGTTCGGAAACCAAGTAGCGAAATTTTTGCTTAAGTCGCCATTTGGATTTTGTGATTCATAAACACTGCAAACAAAAACATAATATATTGATTTATTATTAATTTACACATGCGATATTAAATTAAATTCATCAAAACTTGTAATCTGATAATTACCTAATAAATGGTGCAACTTCTGGACAATTAAGAAGAATATATGTGTGTGCTATATGGTAATCTCTATCATCTAACCATACTTCTACACATTTTTTCAGCATGCCGACCATGTTTTTTAAAAATAAATAACATTGCTTCAGAAGAAGAATCTTGTTCAACGGCCTCATCATTACGCGCGACCCTTTGAAATGATATATTCACATGACCATTGAAATAATGAGAGAAAAAGAACGATGCTTCTTCTTCGATATATGATTTGCAAATCGAACCTTCAACTTGAGCTTTTTGTCTCACTTTTTTCTTTAAATGATTTAAGTACCTAATAAAAAATATTTCATATCAATATTGATTTTTATTTATAGTTACATACCCAGTATTAATAACATACCTCTCGAATGGATACATCCATTCATATTGCACAGGACCTCGAAGACGTGCTTCAAAATGGAAGATGCACGGGTAAATGCTCCATTACATTGACAAAAGCTGGAGGAAATATTTTCTCCAGTTTGTAGAGCAGTATAGGGATTTCTACCTCAAGTTTACGAAGACGGTCAACTTTAAACGTAGTTGAACAAAGCTCCTTATAAAATAAACTAAGTTCTGTTATAACCTTCCAAACTTTTAGGGGCAACAATTCTTTGAAAGCGACGGGTAACAAATTTCGCATCATTACATGACAATCATGGCTTTTCATCCCACTCAGTCTTCTGTTCTTATAGTCAACACATCTACGAAGATTAGATGAAATTCCATCAGGAAATCATAATCCTTCCACCCATTTTAACAGTACTTTAACTTGGTTGTTATCTAGTTCGTAACATGCTTTGGGTTTTTTAGTGTCATTTGGCTTCATATGAAGCTAAGGCGATTACATATTTCTTCTATATCACATCTTAATTTCATATCGTCCTTAGTCTTGCCCTTAACATTCAAAAGTATATTAAACACATTATCGAATACGTTTTTCTCGTTATGCATCACGTCAATGTTATGACGGATTAAGAGATTTTTCCAATAAGGCAACTCCCAGAATATACTCTGTTTGCACCAATTATAAAACGTCGATTTACCTTGGATTTCAGTTTGCTGCCCGGTTTCATGTATCTTTGGATAATCTTTTACAAGTTCATATATATCTTCGCATGACCAAATCGTTGGTGGTTGTAAAGTCTCATGTCTAGCTATGAAGTTTTTTTTGTCCCTTCTAAAAGTATGATTAATATGGAGAAAACGTCGATGACAATCAAAGCATGAAATTTTCTTCCCATGTCATAAAGAAAATGCTCGTGTTTCTTCCATACAGTAAGGACAAGCAAAACGACCGGCCGAATTCCAACCCGAAAGCATTGCATATGCAGAAAAATCGTTAACAGTCCATAACAAAGAAGCGAACATCCGAATTTTTTTTCGATGCGTCGTATGTTTCAACTCCTTCGTACCACAATGTTTTCAACTCTTCGATTAGTGGTCGTAAGTAAACATCGATACCCTGTGTCGGATCATCAGGGTCAGGGACGACAATTGTGAGAAACATATATGAAGTTTTCATACACATCCACGGGGTAGATTGTAAGGTGTAATGATTATAGACCAAGATGAATATTTAGAACCAAACTGAGAAAACGGTGAAAATCCATCAGTACACAAACCTAGTCTTACGTTACGGCTCTCCGCTGCGAAATCGGGATATTTCTTATCAAAATACTTCCATGCTTCTCCATCAGATGGGTGTGTTAACGTACCTTCTTCAGGGGTTCTCACACTGTGCCATCTCATATGATGCGCTGTTACAGATGATGCATATAACATTTGAAGTCTAGGAGTGATAGGTAAATAATGCATACGCTTGTATGAAACTTCTTTTCCCTTTTTTTCCTTTGTTTGTATCTTTCTTGATTACATATTTTACAATTCCGAAGACTGACATCATCTTTTCAAAACAACATGCAACCATTTATACATGTATCAATTTTTTGATACGGCAAACCGAAAGCTGACATAAGTTTTTTCACTTCATAATAATTTTCGCACATTAAATTATCTGATGGCATATGGCGTTTAGCAGCTTGTACAACATTCGTAAATCCGGCTTCTATGAGGTTGTACTTTGATTTCATTGCAATGTACTCTGCAGTTGCCGATAATTGAGTGCCGCTAGTACATCCATTCCAAAGAGGTTTCTTAGCAGCATCCAATAAATCATATATTTTTTTCGCTCCAACATTTGGTTCCTCTTCGACGTTAACATCGTCGTTATTAATTTCAATAGTGGGGAATATTGATCGTGCTGCATCTTCAACCATATGTTCTATGAGATTCGTCGTACTAACTTCATCACTAATGACCTCTATTGACTATTCTTCGTTACGTGTTATAATTTCTCCATGACGATCCCACACCAAATAATTGGTTACGAAACCATATTGGCGCAAATGAGTCCTAACCATATTCGGTACTAAATGCTTCAACAATCTGCACCTACTACATGAACAACGAATTCTACGTCGTTTCCAATATTACTTAAAGCAAATTCGACAAACACATTTACCCCGTTAAGGAAATGTTTACTTATTGAGCCTCTCATTTCTCTTCTTTGATACATCCAGCTCCGATCAATAAAATAATTGACCATTTTTCCTACTGTAAAACCTATGATCAATAGTAAATACATTATTAATCAAATTCGATAAACACATTTAGATTTTACAGTTTTTTATAATCCAATTTCGTTCATATACAAAGTTATATTTCTTGATATTTTGTTCACATTTTTGTACCTTTTGTGATGGTCGGTCATCCTACTTTCCATTACAAACACAATAGTAATTACATTTCTTAAATCATATCATTATAAACGAATTTTCAAAATTTCGGCAGCACTTCCCCCGTGTTCCTTGTATCGTACACATATGCATGTACATAAGGAACGAAAAGGAAATGCCGTCAAAATTTTGTGAACCGTTTATAACGATATGATTTACGAAACGTAATTACTTTATAGTGCCTGTAACTTGTCCAATACAGGGACAAATCCAACAGATATTGTATCAGATGAATATGAATATCTGTTTTGCAATAAAAATGAATATTCATACAACGATCATATACAACACTTGTCAGACGGGGCCAAAAATTCGCTAAGGGATTTAAATTTTGTTTATATGTTACCGTTTTATTAAATATATAAAATAAAGCATATTATGCATTATTTTATTTGTATTCTAATATTTTACTAAATATTAGTAAATTATATGATTTTTACTATTTCACAAAATATATAATTCATGTGTGTGTGTATATATTAAATTATATACTTATTTATCTAATGCTAATATATTTTTTAAAAGATATAATTCATGTTCGTAAAATAGCCGACTAATTCATGTTTGCCTAATATTTTACAGAACATACACAGAATAATTTAAATCAATCCTAACTAATCTAATGCTAACTCAAATGCGCATTTACACTAAATTATAAACATATGTATACATGTGCATAATATATATACACAAACAGTTTGGACATTTAGATGGTAACAACTGTAATTAGCACTTACTTTGGTATAATAAACAATCAATAGGCCATTAGATACAACTATAACAACAAATTAACACAAAATTAGAAAAATTAAAAAATTTAGGATTTTAGGCAAACCTGATTTTGGAGATGTCGGAGGATGGAAAGAGGCTACTGGCGCAGAGTGATGGCGTCGGAGCGGCTGCCGATTGCGTGGGGAAGCTGAGAGCAAGAAAGGAGGAGGAGGGAAGGAGGGTTTTAGTGTAATTGGGGAAGAAGATAATAATGTTTCAGTCTTGGCCTCGCTGTAGGTATACGCGAATATTTCCAATGGCTTCCACCGGCCGCAAACGGCTATTTTTTCAACGGTTACCAACGGCAAGTTAAAAAATAACGAGTCGTTGCTAGCCGTTGGAAAATCCCGTTAGCGACCGTTGGAAACCTGTCGTGGCTATATAATGTAGTTCTAGTAGTGTATGTTGTCGCCGAGACGTTCCGGTTTGGAACTATCCAAATTTCAACTGTATTCAAATCCATCCAAACTTGTGAAGATCTCGTCATCATGATCACAATGCAAAAAATTTCATCCAAACTGAACTACGGATGCAAAAGTTACGCGATAATTAGCTTAACGAAAACTTAAATTTTAATTAACAAAATAAATTAAACATCAAAACAAAACAACCCCTTTCTTCCTCTCGTCCAAGCACCGCACGCACACTGCTTCATTTTTCCCATTCGTCACATTTACTCTCTCTTCTCTGTCATATATTTGTTCTTTCTTCTCTCCACGCCTGCACACAACTTCACTCACATCCCATGCACGGGCCACGCACACTTCACAAACATGCATACACGCCCCTGAAACACACAAGAGCCACACACACATAGGAACAGTACACACACATACTTGCATTCTCAAACAACACAACCACTCATACATGTATACGCACATAGTTTGAAATCTAGAAGGAAAGCTTGCTGTGTAAAG
This sequence comes from Allium cepa, assembly GCA_030765085.1. Classification (NCBI taxonomy): domain Eukaryota; kingdom Viridiplantae; phylum Streptophyta; class Magnoliopsida; order Asparagales; family Amaryllidaceae; genus Allium; species Allium cepa. The sequence goes on from CM060942.1 coordinate 458,047,386, forward strand.
AACTGAGTTTGAAAGTTAATTATGTGCAGTAATGAAAATGAAAATCAAAATTGGATTTAAAATGTTATATGCTGAGAGGAGGGGCGTGTTCATAAATGTCTCCATTTCCGTTTTCATGCATGTTTATATTTTTTATTTTATTTTTCGCAAATAAGAAATAAGATTGAAAAAATTTACGTGAATATGTATGAATCTTTGATGCAGTGAAGAAAATAATGGAATAAAATGTGTTGATACATTTTCAGAAAAGAAAAGTGGATTTCTTTTTTATATATAAACTCACGCAACCTATTACGGAGGAGAGAGAGGAGGCTGATGGAGTCTTGGTCGGGGGTATGATGCGGGTGCGGCTTAGGCAGAGCGGCTGGGCAGTGGAGTTGCCGTGGGGTGCAAGCCATTGTGAACTTCAGGTGTGGGAGGGTCTTGCGGTAGAGTAGTGGGGTGAAAAGGTGAGGTGGAGGGTAGGGGAAATGGCAGGAGAAGGTGGAGCTTAGTACAGTTTGGCCTAAGGGAAAATATAAGGGAAGAGGGAAGAACGTGATTTTACACACACACGCACGCACGCGCGCGCGCACGCACGCACGTACGCACACGCACGCACGCACGTACGCTTTTAAGTTATATATATACACACTAGTACGAACCCGTGCTTCGCATACGGATTGTCGCGATATTTTGTTTTCCAATTATTAATGAATCTTTACATGTTTTTCTTATATAATTAATTTGGACATTTCAATTGAATTATTTTCTAAAATATTGATCAAATTCAAATTGGCCAAAAAGTTTAAAGTTAAATTGTTAGATACTATACAATTGAATGGAAAGGATTAAAATTTTGAACGTTTTTTGTGCTATGATCAAAAAAGTCTATTTGAAGAATAATATTTTCAACCTTGACCTGAACATAGGCATGCAACTGTTCTGAACCAAAGAAACCGATCTTTAGATAACTGCATGAATTGTCATGTCGAGCTATTTAGCAAGCTTAAGGTAGCAAAATGATTGTATGAATTGCCTTTTTATTTTTATTTTTTTAAGCATCACATTAAGTAAACTTTCCCACATCTCGACAATAACATTACAAAAATGAATTGTTACATGCCTATCTGCCAATGATGCCTAAAAGAAAATTGCATTTGATAACATATCCATGACATCAAAATATATACAGTTTAGTTTAAGATAAAAAACAATAGGAAGTTGTTGTGTAATGCATGTCATCAGCTTAAACAGTATGAAGCATAAGCTATTCACATGATGTCTTTGTCATCGTGGTAATGATGATGACAATCCTCACTATGTCTCCCTATGAAATAAGAGAACTAAATTCTAATATAATCATGGTAAACACAGGAAACATAGAGTAGCAACCATAGAAACATGAAATTATTGTAGCTATGTTTTGTCAGTACCCTCCATGACCTGGAATACATCAAAGCAATAAAATCAAATTCAAAACATACATACTTATTCAGTAAATAGAATGAATGACTTAAAAAAAGCAACTAAATTAGTGAAAATGACAGTAGGTTATCCAAGTGGTGGCAACTCGTTTGTTGTGTTTATTAGGATTAATGTGTTATTAGAATATAGGAAACTAATATGATATTTTGTGAACATATTTTATGATAGGAAAGACGTGAAAAAATATTGCTTTAATAACAAACCATCTTCGTTTCCTGTTGTAGTATTTGATGTTAATGTAGTCATGTTCACGTATATCAGAATATTTTGACATTTGATTGCAATCAAAATACATTAAATGGTAGAAATAATTTATTTATTTGAAGAAGGAAAAACTAAACCTCAAGAATAGTTAAAAGGTCAGCGTCCAACCTATTAAGTTTAGAGTTCAGAAGCAGAAAACATATTTTTTTTCTTTTCAAAAGTGTTCTTTCACTCATGTGACTTGGACAAATTTCAACTCTCAGTGCTACTAAACTTGGAGCTAGCCTTTTAGTAGCTAATACATGCTCTTGTTGGGCATCAAATATGTCAAATTCCAGCAAATCAAATCATATTTAAGAAAACAACATACTATAATAAGTAATCCCTACTTTAGCAAATTATCATATAATATATGAAACTATTATATTCAAAAAGTTATATTTCTAATCGATCATAATGACTTACTGTTTTGCGATGTAGATGGGCATCTATATTGATACAATCTTAAGTATTGAAATCTACTTTTTAAAAAAGGTGATTTTAAATCAATGTAGTTGAGCTTCACATTTATATTTCGCATGTTTTTGTTAAATATAGCCTGCATAAATTATGATTCCTTCATTTAAGACAACTGAACCACTTAAACTCTTCATTTGTTGTTCATTTAGTAAACAGACAATAAATAGTCTATACTGACAATTACAAACTTGTAACTATCGACTGAAGTTCCAATGTATGCAGACTTATTGATCATAAACTATTATACTAAAGAACTAATGAGGTACTTAAGGTCATATCATAAAGGTCTTGAAGACAGATGATTACAAAATTACTCACCTCAAACAACTCGACATATATCATCTTCATTGGAAGAACTTGAAGAAGAAGAATTGGTTCTCTGATCTTAAACAGTTGCATTGGATCTCTAGCAGGCGACACAATAGGCGTTCTAGACTTCTTGACTTTTTAATACTGGCTTTGGCACCTTAACCTCCCTGCATGCATTATCAATCATACTAATAAACTGTCCAGCAACAACAAACAATCCCTTCAACCTTCCTTGAATCCAATTAAAATGATCAGTCATGTTCTTCATCAACTTTCTCATCCTTCTCTCCTCCTTTAGCAATATGGTAAATTTCGCTTTCTCGTAGTCAACAACATCCCTTGAAAAATACACAAACCGACTCTTCATCAAATCCATCTCTTTTTACTCTTTAGAATCCTATTCATTTTCAAAAGATTATTTCTAAGATCAGCCAGTATGTAAGCTAAAGTATTAGCATCAAGGATAGAAGCATTCTTGACATTCCATTGATTGGTATGTACAATTTTTCACCTTAATTAGAAGTACCTCCATTGCAAAGGAGCTCTTAAACAGAAGAGTGAGTAAAACAAAAAATAGACAGCAGCAGATCAGGATTGATTTTAGACCCTGTAATCAACATGGAAAAGTGAAAAATAAAATAACTAACTTCAAAAATTTTACAATTTTATGCTAGTTAAATTCATGTTCTATCAAGTTTTTAACTGTTAAATTTTGGCACTTACGCAAGCTGAGCTAGCAAGTAGCTGAAGCAGAATAAAAATATTAATATACTAACATAAAATTCATATCTTTTGTAGAACATATATTTATGGAAAATGCTTAACAACATTAGCATGGGATTCGCTTGAAGTGGCAACATCACGGCCACAATCGCAAAGATGATCTCTTGGCTAAGAAAATTTTACTACATTAAATTAAGTATTATAAAAAAATACTTTTTTTTCCGCATTCGCAATGCACTTTATTAAAGTTTTCTAGTCTTGTAATTGGAACTACCATCCATGTCCTGTGAAGATGACCAATGAGTATTGATGACCCTTCCATGTAAAGAACTGATAGCTACTAATCATGTGTTCATCACATGAAATATAGATTATATGAACGATTTATGATTAGCATTAATTGCCAATTTTATAGTTTAAATTACCTTGAAAATGCCTATAATTATGCCAGGATAATAAGGGTCTAACAAAATCCATTAAACACTATATCCAGAAAACTCTTAACTATTAAACTGAAATATGCAAGAAAGAAATAAAAATATATCCGATAGCAACTATTATTTGTAAGCCACAATTTGAGATTGACACTTTTAATTGTGAAATGTTGGCAATACGCATAATTTATCAAAAGGTTTTAACTATGAGTACATAAACCTAGGGGCTAACAATATCATCTGTTTAAATTATGGTTCTTGGGTAGTCTGTTGAAGTTTACAAATCCGGCATGTATAATAACTCACGCTCTAAATCCCAAGATCTATACATGCCAAAATTGATCAGTCCATACCAAAAATATAAATGAAAAAGTTTTGATACCTACCAATATGTCAAAATAAAGTAGAAGACGGAAACAGAAAGGAAATGCATATTCAGGGGACGTTTAATAAGACATTGTCGCTATCTCATTTTCATCCTACCACTTTTTCCTTTGCTTATCCTTGATCTTATTGGCTGACGGATCAAAGGAGGTTAAAGCATCCTCATCTTCTTGTTACCAACATTAAGCATATTAGCAGATTTTCTATTTGTTAACAGTTGTTTTGTGCAATATCATATTTAGTAACACAAAAGGTAGAACAAATTTGTGCAGGAGTACAAAACATACATATGAGTATATTATATCAGATTTGTTTGAGTATGAGTGCCTAATGTATGAATTTATAACTGTGCAATTTTTTTAGTTACATGAACACTGTTTGAACTTGGAAAAACAATATAGTAGTGAGGAGAACTACCTATGTACTGGAACGTTTAGGATTGTTCGTGCATTATCACCTAACATTGGTGAAGTTCAAAGGTTTAAACAGAGGTATATGGTTTCATTGGTTACCAAATATCGAATTCCTGATGTCTTTATCTAGATTTTGCATGAAAACATAGGTGAAAACATATTTTTCTGCACTTCCAAATCACTCCAAAAACATAAATTTTGAATGCCTTTCATTTCTTGGTTAGATAAATTCAAAACTTACAATAGTAATATGTCTTTATATAATTAAAAAAGACATATAAAGCAACTTCAAGTTTTTTAATATATCAGGACCAATTCTATGTTTATCTTCTCATTATGCAAATTTGGTTCATATTCACCAAATATATTTTGTTTCATTTTTGTTATTACTATCACTCACAGATCTTTTCCTTTCTTCCTTTTCGGATTTTGATTTGAGCTTCTTATGGTAAGAATAGTTAGTAACATTGAAAAGAGTGACAAACATGTCAACCAGCCACATATAGCACATCTATTATGTTCACACTATAAATCGGGACTATTGGGATTAAGAGATACAAACCTGAAATTCTACCCAAAAACATGCTAGATCATCTTTAGGCTTCGGTTTATCACCAGCTTCAATTATGCTCTATGTTGGTGCTCTTCAATTGTGCCATTAACATTCAAGCTTACTTCAATTGTGATTCTGCAATCTACTCTCAATGTAGTCACAGTGCGGCTCAATCTTTATATTGCATTGTAGTGCAACCTACTTATTTCAGGTTTCCTCATTGAGATGAATGCTTCAACCTTCACATTGTAATGTAGTGCAGCCTGTTTTAGCTTACTCTTCAATTTGTATGATTTAAATATTCTTCTACTATATGTAATATTTTAGAACTGCCATTCGTAGTCAAGCTGACATGGACCTCATTATCTGCATATCCATAGGTAGGCATTTTTAGTCTTTTAGATCTTCATATATGCCTTTTTTTCACCTTTGCAACAATCTGTGGTATTAATATAATTCATTGAACTTTGGCCATCTGATCGCCTATGTACTGCTATCATTTCTGCACCTTCTCCCTGGTACGTCTCCTAGGAGTTTGACCTCTGAATAATAAGGCCCTCCATGTTCAAGATGAAGACATATATGCTCTCCAACACCATACATTGCATTGAGTTACACTTCTGCATATATGAGTTTATTGAATGTTTGGTGTTGTTGTTATCCGTCAATCATTGCATCATATTGATTGGATGTCATTTTCCTTTATTCATTCTTGCATCATATTTACCTCATTCTTCTTATGCATGATGACAGAATCTACTGCATTCTTACGCATGCTTTAAGCTTGCTCCTCGATCAACATTACTTCTTCGGTCTACTTTTATTCATGTTGTTGTCTTTTGCAGATCATATATTGGCACCTTAGATTATTAGAGCTTAGACGATGTCATATTGTGCTTCCCGACTGCATTTTTTGCATGTATCATCTCCGTTAGGTTATGAACTTAAACTGAAACCTTTCTTTAATGAAATTGTACTTGGCTATAACTGCTCTTTCAGCTAACGTGTGCCCGTTTTTCTGATTATGAACTACTTTAGTTTTTTTCGCAAACTACCATGGTATTTTGTTGCATCCTACCTGATATGTTGCGGCCTTGTTTGATTAAGCCAGAAATGCTTCTGTAGCATGTTTTGCCCTGCCAGTCAACTTTAGCATAGTGCACTACTACCTACAAAATACACAACTGTTAAGTAAATGGTTTATTTATATGATTGTCTGTTGTGTAAATATATTAACTTTTGTAATATTATTTGACTCAGTAGGCTTTGCTTGATCATCGACTGATGATCCATGTCGCATTGATTCATTTTATGATCATATGAAATTAATAATAAGCTTATACATCATCCACCAGCCTTGTTGGTAGTCTTTTATTTGATTTTCAAATAAATAATTCGAGTGCTCTCGTTGTTTCGTCAACAAAAAAAAGAGATACAAACTTAATTGGTACTGTATATTATGGTAAGAGGGAACAAATTTTAGTTGATTGAACAACAATAATATAACAGTCGCATATTACACAGGAAATAAAACTAACCTTCACATTCTAGATATTCTCAATGTTATTTCAATGGAATAAACATATATCGACCATTAACGATCTCATTAAATTATCCAAACCAGCCTTCAAGAGATCTTTTATTTTGGTCATATATGCATTTACTGAAATTATAATGGTCATTTTATATATTACAAAATTAATATAAAAATTATATGTCTTCAAAATTAATTGATCCGAAGTATATCTAATTTTGATAATATGTCCATTATGCCTTCAAGAGACCATTATTTCATTCTGAAGTAGAGCAAATCAATTTTATCAAAATGGACATATTATCAAAATTATATTATTATCGGTTTTGGTGAATCAGAGCCAGATAATGTTATCGGTGCCCAAGTGGACTAAGATAAAACTCCATTACCTTAGAGTTATGCTATCTAAAACCTGGAAGAAACCAAAGGTTGTACTATAACATCAAATTTCATTCTAAATAGCAAGATAGCGATGGACCTTCCAGACAAACATGAACCATTCACAAATCCATGATTCAGAAATATGTGGAAGAAAAAGAAGTAAAAGTAGCAAAGGGAAAAAGATAAAGAGAGTACCTACATTTGATTACTGTTCGATGCTTTGAGGAAAATTGATGGACGATCGGCGAAATTTGGTTGCTGCAAAGGACAGGCTGAGGAATAACAGCAATAAAACAAAGGGCGATGGCAAGCTATAGAAAATCGCGGTCAATTTACAGTTAAGGCGTAGATGGGTAATGGAAGGGAAGACGACAGGGCGAGGAAGAGCAACAGGAAAACAGTGGAGGAACTGCGAGTGGGTGGCAAACCAAATCGCCTTTCATTTAGGGTTAAGACGGAGGAAAGGAAGAGCTGGAGTATAAGGAAGAAGCGAAGAGAAGCAAACCAAATCGCCTTTGATTTAGGTTTAAAATGGAGGAGGGGAAGGGATGGAGTATAGAGAAGAAGCGGAGAGAGGCAAACCAAATCGTCTTTGATTAGGGTTAAGACGGAGGAGGGGAAGGGCTGAAGCATAATGAAGAAGCGGAGAGAGGAAAACGAACATAAGGAAATAAAAAACGAGACCGTTCAGTTCTATAAATTGTCAAGAGGCTTGTACGACAACTAATAATATAATAGTGTGTGTGTATATATATATATATATATATATATATATATATGTATGTATATGTACATATATATATATATATATATATATATATATTTCCCACACGAACAAGGTCGTAGTGAAAAGAAAGAAACATGCATGACTCTCGCACGGTCATAGACCAATATTTCAACCAGATTGCATTTTGTCACGGAAGTCGAAATATGAAATAAATATATCACGGTGATCAATGCGACGAGACGATTCAAATGATATAATCAAATCTGTGCTATGACGTTCGTAGCAAAATTTCATCTATCGTCGCTATTACCACTTCGAAATTGGATGACAATGACAATTCTTAATAAATGGAGCTACAAAGTCTGAAATTGAACAGAACGAAGTTCTCCATTCAAATCAGAGGATTTTTTGATCCTTTCTTTGTAAAAATATCCAAATGTTGAAAAATGTTATTTTACCCTTATATTTATTAACTGGGTTATACTTAAATTTGAACGACATATATTTTCACCAAATTTAAAATCCGAACCATAGATTAAACTTACTAAAAACATGTTTTAATTATACAACTTCAATTTATTGAAATTTTGAGTCTGCATGTTAAACTAAATTCTATATTGAATTACACTGTTTTTCAACGACTGTAAAATATTGTCGCCAAACCTAAAATTTCTTTTTTTTTTATAAAATTTTACTTACTTTTAGGATGAAAACGCATATTTTATTTTTTTCGAAATATTCTTTTATGTTCATAAAAATATTTATTTCATTTCAACAAAACGCGCGATAAATTTCGTATTAGATGCAAACGTTTAGTATCCTATTTCTATTACCATCATCTCTTATCATATTGCACATTCGCTAACTTTTATTTGTTTCTGCAATATCTTAAATTTTTGTTTCTAAACATTTTTATTCAAAAATTATATTAGATCTAATATTTTTAAATGGTTGAAAATGTGGGTAGTTACATAATGGTTATGATTTCTTATGTCAAATTTTGTGTTACTGATTTGTGTCTAACTATAATTGTTTACGTACACACAGACATACACATGTGTGTTTGAATCTTTAAAAAAAAAAATGTTGCGTGCCAGTTACTTAGGTACTTATTCTCGTGTTCATAAGTTTACATAAAACTGTCATTAAATAACTTGGTGGTTTTGGAGTAAGAACATCCCACTGAAGTATGACATGAACATCATATGTAACTAAGAAAATGATAAATTAAATACATATCTTGCATCTTTAGGGTATTGAAAAATAGTTGGCTATGCTCATTATAATGTTAAGGTTTATAAATTTAAACATAACTTTAATCCAGTTACCTAAATTAGACAATACTTGCCGATTACATTTATCAACGAACCCAAATCAAACATTTTATAAAATTAATCAAAGATGAGAGAACCGAGGGACAAAGATTTACTAATGTTCTTTTAACCAACAATTTGGTCTAAAGGTTGAATTGTGGTGGAGCTAGATGCTCTGGTAGTAATGGAAGGTTGAATATTAGTGATGTTGAATATTTGAAAATTTGACAGGCACCATTGTCCTAGTGGTTAAGTGATTCAATCTTGGTGCGAGAGGTCATAAGTTCGAAACTTGTGTAGCATTATTCGAACATATATTGATATATGATATGTGTTAGTCATTGAGATGGTGGTTTTAATGACAACAACCTTAGAATAAGATTATAAAATATAAATACTAATATTATAGTTTATATATATATATATATATATATATATATATATATATATGCAGGAATTAACCATGCGGGTACCAAGAATGAAGACTGTACAGTATAGAGATTCAAGATGCCAAGATTGAAGACTCATGGGTATCAAGAATATCAAGAGCTCAAGATTTCAATAATAAGTAATTTAATTAGAAATTTTGTTAAATTCCTAAAAAAGCACTGGTATCTTAAAATCCATTTTATTCGTGGAATGGAATCCATTTCGAGCCCGTTAAAGGGATGAAACCCTAAGTAGGATAGAACCTATGAAAAATCTAGTAGAACATTGTTTTGTATCCGCTAACCTTTATTCAAAATTTTTTTTACAAAAATTATCTTGTTTTCAAAATGATTCAAAACTTTCCTTTTTTCGAAAGAATCAAAAACATCTATCCTGGTTTTAAATATTTTTAGCCTCAAAAATAATCTTTATTTTCAAAATCAAATTATCTTTGGTTTTTAAACTATCTTATAATTATAATATATTTATTTAACTTTTATTATTTATACTTAGATTTAAATATAAAATTATAGTAAAATTTTATATATACACCAGAATGTTATTCTTTATATTTACTTATGTATTTTAACTATAGCTAAGTATATTTATAAAGTTTAAAATAGTTTTAACATAAGATAGAAGTTATTTTCAAAGAAAAACAAATCACCAAAAATTCCTTTGGCATGTCGACATGGTAGCAGTTTATTTCAAAAATTTAAATTCCAAAGGAAGTGTCTATTCGTCGTATCCTTTTACGAATGGACATGTCTGTTGTTCTACTATAAATAAGGGTGGTTTTAAACGAATTTTCATATATATTTTTCTGGATTTCACGCCTCTTCTTCTTCCACAATTCTTTATACACATTCTTACATTACTCTGCCAAAACCAATATTGAATCTAACTAGATCATTTCTGGTTTGATTCTCTATCACTATCTCAACAAGATCTCAGTGCTATTCAGAGCTATAGGCTTCTTTGTAATAAACTAAGTGAGAAAAGGTGTGATTGTAGCCTTTGAAATCAATCAAGTGAGAAAAGGTGTGATTGTAGCCTTTGAAATCAATCAAGTGAGAAAATGTGTGACTGTAGCCTTGGAAATCAATTAGGTGAACTTATTGCCCCTGAAATCAAGTATCTCTACCCAGAGGATTGTGAATCTGGAGTGGTGTACCTCGTGGCCTTGCAATTGAGGGTGTAATTGTACAATTGCTTTTGAAAGGAAATCTGTACTTGGTGCGGGACTAGATGTAGTGTAACTCCGAACCAATATAAAATCCAGTGTGTTCTTTCCTTTATTGCTTTTACTTTATTTCTGCATCTGTGTTTGATTCTATGACCATATCTATGTCTGAATATTGCATACATTTGTGTTCAAATTAATATAAGCTCAAAAAGATTTAGTAATTCCTTAAAACACTATTCACTCCTCCTCTAGTGTTAATCCTAGGCTTAAGATCCGTATTCCGCATTTCTCACATTTGGTATCAGAGCAAGGTTTTCAAAATTTTCATAATATGAATTTTGAAAAAAAATCAAAATGGCTACCAACACTGGTATTGTTATAATGGCCCGCAAATCCGTACCCCTAGAGTCCACAGTAATCTCCCTCAATCAACTAAATATGTACGGAAATACGAACCATTTGGGTTAAAGAAGAAAAGGTATAAGAAGAAAGTAGAAAACAACATCAGAATCTAGCCGTCGCAGCGGAATAAAATATAGTAGATAATAAATGATCTTTACACAAGAACAAATACATTTGTTTATACATTACATCATCAGAGTATACATAACAAACAGCTGGACAGTAATCATAACCTATCCTCACAATCTGAATATACAACGGAATATTTAACACAAATACGGAAGTATGTATCGCCATCCAGCTCGTCCCCTGAGCTCCACAGCATCCTTTCCTTTATCCTATAATACTCGGTCTTACCCGAGCATTATAGTGAAATAACACCCGAGTCAGTCTAGAATAAAAGCGTGAGAAAACCACACTCACACTACAAGGGGAAAAACGATTTTCGACGGCTGAAAACCGTCGGCGGCCGTCGGAAGCCGTCGGTTGCCATCGCAAAAAGCCGTCGGAAAATACTACGTAGGGGAGCAGTATTTCCGACGGCTTCTGAAGGAGGCTGCCGTACATGATTCCGACGAAATCAGACGGCTTCCGAAGGTTTCCGACGGATCCCGACAAATGTCGGAATCCATCGGAACCCGTCAGAAATAATGTGCTACAGGCCGCCGGTTGCCGTCGGAAGCCATCGGAAATTTTGACCTGTAAGCCGTCGAAAGCCGTCGAAAATCCGCTGTTTTTTTTTAAATTCGCTTCAAATATAATCTTCCAACCACATTTCTCTTCCAAACACTATGATATCAATACTGCACAATCCAATATATAATAATCCAACCAAATATCAAAACCCAAACTATAAAATATTCAATAAACACACAAATAAATAAAATTGCATCAAAATAAAATACATAACCATTCCAACATTAACAATAATCCTAACAATAAGTGTTCTACCATGTTATTAATACACAAATTCATCAACATACTCATCCACGTCCTCATACTACCACAGAATCAAGTGTATCAAACATAATTATACATAAATCAACAATTACCTACGCAGTCTACCAAATCATTCTAAACTAAAACAAAACATACATGAAAGAACGAACAAGAAAGCAAGCAATGAATCAATCTCCTCCAGATCCAAATCCAGTCGAGAAAGGGAAGCGGCCACCAAACTGCTGCATGCACTCTAACAACTGTGTGGTTTGCATGGCCTATTGGCGGTTCTGCTCCTCCAACTCGGACACTTTAGTCTGCAATTCTTCTATATCTGCTAGATCGCTCTGAGCACTACTACGTCGTCCCCTACTCTAACTACTGGCCTACAATAATTGGAAAATGAATAAAATCCAAGTTTATTGTTTTGAAAAGATCAAAATATCATATTTGAAGTATTTTAAGAAAAAGTAAATTATTTACCGCTAGATTGCCAAATCCGTATCGTCGACCATGCTCTGCTGGATCCATAACGGACTCAAAAATAGCGTCCTCCTCATCGGTCGTCTGCTGATCTCGACCCGTACAGCAAGAAGTTTCTACCGCTGCTCCATAAACTTCTCCTGCATTAACAAATTAATAATATCATATCTTATTTCATTATAGTTTAAAAATTAAAACAATTACTAATACTGAATAAAACGAAATATGATCACATGGCTTTTGCTGGAATTATCGTCCTGCCATGTATACGAAACAGTCCCGTCTGGATTAACATACTCGACAGCATGCGTACGGGTGAACACGTCCATATAACTGACAGGACCATGTGCATCGGCTTCCTGAAGTTGATTGTTACATAAAATTATTATACATTTAAAATCATATAGCATAAACTATTTACATTTATTATTCAGTAAATTTACCAGCTCCTGTCGATACTGCTGAAACGACTTCGATCCTCCGCGATGGCTGACGGGATTCTTATTTCTATTTGCAGAGTTTCTATCCGACTCTGCCTGTACATTCAAAATTTGATACATTATTTTTCGATCACGTCAAATTAATAATTCAAAAAAAATTAGTATACTTGCCTTCGCCTCGTCCGTCTCCTAGTATGTCAACCAAGCTTGCCACACGCTCTCTCCCATCCACCGTGGTTTCTTACCAGATTTCTTAATCTCAGATATCGTGTCCATGTAGTTCTTGCGCATCTTCTTCATCCAGTATCATCGTGCCAGCATCATATCGTCTGTCTGGATGTCTATCTCAGCCTGTGTTTCACGATAAAAAGTAAAAAAAAAAATTACACTTTAACGATAAACAGTAGAAAAACGACAAAAATGAATTAAAAATGGAAAACAGAAAAATATACATACTAGGACATCCTGCCATATACACTCTATGATGTGAGGAGGGATGCTATCCCACTTCGGCCAGCAAGCACTCATCCTACTGCAATAAGAAGCTCTAGAGAGATCCAGCACAACCTTTGAGGGAAGTAGGTCGAACCCCCTGTTTTTAAATACGATATAGATAAGTATATACGTATAACATAAAAATATAAGATGCTGAATAAAATTTAATTCTTACCCCTCTGCTCTAGGGACTAAAGAAACTACTGGACGCTGTGGTTCTTGCGATGGGTCACTGCCATCACCTCCTGACGATCGGGAAGAGCTCCTGCCTCTATATGACATAATGATAAACCTGTGGCATATACACATCATTATATAGGAGAATAATAACATGATAATGAAATATATTTCATATGAAAATAACATCAACGGTATAATTGCTTAATTAATGACTGAAATGGAAATAGAAATGGAAGTGTGTTATACCTGATTCATAATGGGTGTACTCTTCCGACGATAAGCAGATTTCATTGCATTTTTAATAAAAATTGCTAAATAAATGACAAATAGAAATGACATAAAACATGCAAACAATGATAAATGGATTTGGTTTCATAGTTACATTAATTTCATAATACATCAAGAATTCAACATAGTTACATCAATTGCAAAAAAAATACAGATTCAGATTTGTATCAGTCATCATCGTCTTCTGATTCAGATTCGGTCTCGTTTTCGATGATATTTTCCTCTGCACTGTCAAATGCTTCAACCAAAACATTTGATTCATCGATCAAAGGAATAAAATCTGTATGATCGTCTGTAATTATTATTTTGTTATTTTTCTCAAGATCTGCCTGATAAGCTTATTCGTCAGGAATATTCTTCCCATCGAATGTAAATCTGGCCTTTGTTTTAGAAACTGCAGACCAATCTGCTTTATCTCTTTTTAGAGACGGATAAGGAGCGTAATAAAATTGCAATGCTTGTTTGGCTAGTACAAAAGGATCATACTTGTGATAGTGTGATGTATGCTTTATTTCGATAAGATTATAATCCTTGTGCACATTAATTCCAAAACCTGGAACATTGATAAACCAATTGCATCTAAATAGAAACACCTCCTCCGCAGGTTGTGAGAAATATGTCAGTTGCAAAATTTGTGTTAGAACGCCATAAAAATCATTTAAGTGATTTTCTGGATCGTCACTACCTTTAACAAATACACCAGTATTATTTATTAATTTTTCTGCACCGTATTCTTTGGTGTTAAATTTATATCCATTGACGAAATATATTGGATATGTCTTGACCACTCTTTTTGGTCCCATCGCAAGATGTTTCAACCCTTGGTCAACAACATAATTTCTCGGCTCATAAACGTAATTTGAAAACCAACCGGAAAATTCTTTACTGAGATCTCCGTTCGAATGTTCACGTTCATAAACACGGTTTATATAAACAAATTATTACATTAGGTTATACGCGCGCATGCATTATAGAAAAGAATAAAACACAAATTATTATTTCAAATTACCTAACAAACGGTGCAACCTCGGCACAATTTATAAGAATATAAGTGTATGCTACATGAAGATCTCTATCGTCTAGCCATATTTCTACACATTTTCCAAAAGGTCGACCATGTTGTCTAAAAATAGATAACATTGCTTGAGAGGACTCTTGTTTGTCGCCTTCATCATTGCGAGGAACACTTTGAAATGAAATATTCACATGGTCACTGAAATAGTGAGAGAAAAAGAACGAAGCTTCGATGTAAGATTTACATATCGAACCTTCAACTCGTGCTTTTTGCCTCACTTTTTTCTTCAGATGATTCAAATATCTATGCAAAATTAATTTATATTAACTTCATCTTTCAAATGAAATTAAATTACGTTATAACATATTACATACCTCTCAAATGGATACATCCATCCATATTGGACAGGACCTCGACGTCATGCTTCAGATGGGAGATGAATAGGTAAATGTTCCATTACATTAAAAAAATATGGCGAAAATATTTTCTCTAATTTGCAAAGCAATATAGGAATGTCCACTTCAAGTTTACGTAAACGTTGCACTTTTAAAGTAGTGAACAAAGCTCTTTGTAAAACATACTAAGCTCCGTTACTACCTTCCAAACATTTAATGGCAATAGTTCTTCGAACATTACGGAAAATAAATTTTCCATCATTATGTGACACTCGTGACTTTTCATTCCGCTCAATCTACCATTTTTAAAGTCAACACATCTACGAAGTTTTGATGATATCCCATCAGGAAATCTTAACTCTTCCACCCATTTTAACACATTTTTAACTTGATTATTAACTAATTCGTAACATGCTTTGGGTTTTTTACTGTCATTTGGTTTCATATGAAGCTCGGACGTTTGCATAATTCTTCTATATCACGTCTTGATTTCAAATCATCCTTCGTCTTCCCTTTCACATTCAAAAATGTGTTAAAAACATTATCAAATACAATTTTCTCATTGTACATCACATCTATGTTATGACGAAGCAGAAGATGTTTCCAATATGGCAACTCCCAAAAAATATTTTGTTTGCACCAGTTATGAACAACTGATTTGCCTTCAATTTATGTTTGCTCGCCAGTTTCATACATCTTTGGATAGTCCTTAACAAGTTCATATATGTTTTCGCTTGACCATATCGTCGGTGGTTGTCTGGTTTCTACTCTATTAGCTAAAAAGTTTTTCTTGTATCCTCTGAAGGGATGATTTACGTGGAGAAAATATCGATGACAGTAAAACCATGAAATTTTCTTACCAAGAGGTAAAGAAAACGCTCGTGTTTCATCCATGCAATATGGACATGCTAGACGACCGACAGTACTCCATCCCGAAAGCATAGCATAGGCAGAAAAATCATTTATAGTCCATAACAAAGAAGCAAGCATACGAAAAAAATTCTTCTTGGACACATCGTATGTTTCTACTCCTTCGTTCCACGGTATTTTTAACTCCTCAATCAACGGTTGTAAATATACATTGATTACTTGTGTCGGATCATCAGGGCCAGGAACGACAACAGTAAGAAACATATATTGTGTTTTCATACACATCCATAGAGGTAAATTATACGGTGTGACGATAATGGGCCAGGATGAATATTTAGAACCAAATTGAGAAAATGGAGAAAAACCGTCCGTACATAATCCTTATCAAACATTTCGACTCTCCGCTGCAAAATTTGGATACGTTTTATCGAAATGCTTCCATGCTTCTCCATCGGCCGGATGTGTCAACGTACGCTCTTCCTCCGTTCTCACGCTATATCATCTCATATTAGATGCAGTTACAGAAGATGCATATAATCTTTGAAGTCTTGGAGTTATGGGTAAGTAATGCATATGCTTGTACGGAACTTTCTTCCCCTTCTTTTTTCTTGGTTTGTATCTCTCCTGATTACAAACTTTACAATTTCTAAGATTTGCGTCTTCTTTCCAAAACAACATGCGGCCTTTTAAACATGTATCTATTTTCCGATAAGGTAAACCAAAAGCCGACATAAGTTTTTTAACTTCGTAGTGATTTTCACACATTAGCTTATCGGGCGGCATGTGTCTTTTTGTAGCTTGTACAACAGCCGTAAACCCAGCTTCAGTGATGTTGTATTTTGACTTCATCGCAATGTATTCTGCGATTACTGACAGCTGAGTGCCACTTTTACAACCATCCCAAATAGGTTTCTTAGCAGCATCTAGTAAATCATAAATTTTTTTTGCTTCAATATTTGGTTCTTCAATATTTCCATCGTCGTCGTCAACTTCAATCATAGGAAACATTGATCGAACTGCATCTTCGACCATATTTTCTATATGGGTCGTCGAAACTATTTCGTTAACGACACTTTCAGACTCTACAGAAGTATTTGCTATAACTTCTGCATGCCGATCCCAAACATAATACTCGGGTGCGAAACCGTGTTGGCACAAATGAACTTTCACAATATTTGGTAACAAATACTTCAAATGTCTACACCTACTACACGGACAACGAATTTCTGAATCGTTTCCGTTATTATTTAAAGCGAATTCAATAAACACATCTATACAATTATAAAAATCTTCTTTTACTGAGCCCTTTAGTCCTTTTCTTTGGTACATCCATCTCCTCCGATCAACAAAATAATCAATCATTTTTCCTATTTGACAAAATGAGAAGTTCAAAATTTAATATTTATTTTGAAGAATACAAATTCGAAAAAGATTATTTTCATGGTCGTATAATATTTGAATTTAAAGAACAACTTCACAAATTTAAAAATATTTTCAAGCACGACACATTTTATTTTTTAACGTATCGATATAAAAATTTATATAAATTTTTTTTCATTGGTCAGGCATCCTACTTCACATTACAAACATAGTAAGCATTTACATTTCGTATATTCTTTCGTCTCAAACGATTCAACAAAATTTCGGCAGCATTTCTCTTTTGTTCCCTGCATTGTATACAAATACGTGTACGTAGGAAACAAAAAAGAAAAGTTAGGCCGAAATTTTATGAACCTTTGAGACGAAGTAGTATACAAAATGTAAATGCTTACTGTGTTCATAACTTTTCCAATGCACGGACAAATCCGACAAACATGGTACCGGATGAATATAAATGGTCGTTTTTCGAAAAAACTAATATTTATACAATGATCATGTACAACACTCGTCGGACGGGGCGAAAAACTCTCTAAGGGACATTTGTCAGTTACATGTGCGCATTTTATGAAAAAATATAGTTTTACTCACTGTTCACATTTACAAAAATATATATTAATTTAACACATTTATTCGACGTATTACATCAACTTAAGGCTAGTTTAACATTTTCGTCATTTTTCAATACACACAATTATAATTTAGAGTAATGCATTTTTTTGTTTCATAAGTAAATACGTGCACAATATAATACTCCAGTTCATTCATTCATTTTATCTTATTCCGACTAACATATACAATCGTAGAATCAAGGCATACACAACAATTTACATATACATGAACAACCACAAATTATACATGTTTTTCACAGTTTAACGATAAAAGATGAAATAGATATACCATGTGATGCTATAAACCGTTATTACGCTATTGGAACAATTGCAATCACTAATTCGCCCTAATTTATCAATTTATGCAAATCTAGAATTAGGGTAAAAAACTGAATTTTTCACAAAAATAAGAGATTGTACATGAGATTAAGGGTAATGAAGTTTGATTAGGCAGCCGTGGAGGATCCGAAAGCTAGAAATCTCGGATTGGAAGCTTGGAGAAGGGATTTGGGGGTTTTTGGGTTTAATTTTCGTATGAAATGAGGAGGAAGAAGAACTCTCGGCTGAACCTATAATCGCAGGTTTCCGACGGCTTCCAATGGCCGCCGACGGCCCGTCGAAAGCCGTCGGAAATTAGCCATCGGAAGCCATCTAAGGCCTTTTCTAGTAGTGTCAAATTGATTATATCATGCTGTAATGTAGCAAACCCGATTCCCTTTCTCTTCGAAACGATCAGCGCATTGGCCAATATTGATAGTCCGTTATTTACCTATCAATTAACATTCACAACAACCATCGAACAGAAATAATTTCTCCTAAATTATTTATTAACCACAAAATATCTTCGCAAGATATATTTTCATTTTAAACCCATTTTGAAAATAGTTTTCAAACCACACTTTTCCCATGAAATAAATTTCCAAATATTTATTTCCACTGAAAACAACAAGCACAAAACTTTAGATTTTTGAAATAATTTAAAACATTTATTATAAAATATCCTTTAAAACATTTAAATCAAAAATTACTTTAACACTTATTCAAAATAAATATACTTTAAGAATATTTAAAATAAAACTACTTTGTACAATATAAAACTGAATTTCTAACTTTTAAAACATAAACCAAGCCACTTTTAAATAATTACTGCTATAATGAATTAGAAAAATATACTTACTTTAAAATTTAAACATTTAGAAATAATAAGTTTTCTAAAACACGCTTTTCAAAAAAACATTAAAACTTTTAAATAATTATTAAAATTTACTTTGAAAACATACTTGGCTATCTAGGGAAATATGCTTCTCTTTCACATCTTTTAAAAATAAATCACTATTTATTTTTAAACAAATTTACCCATTCCTTTAAATAAATTCCCACCATGAAATTTACGTTAGTCCGTGAGATAATGGTTTTGATGACAACAACCTTAGAATAGATTGTGAAATATAAATACTAACATTATAAGTTTAGATATATATGTATATGCATGATTTAACCATGCAGGTACCAAAATGAAGACTGTACAATATAGAGATTCAAGAGATCAAGATTGAAGACTCATGAGTATCAAGATTATCAAGAGTTCAAGACTCCAAGAATAAGCATTTTAATTAGGAATTTTGTTAAAACTCCTAGAAAAGCACTGACATCTTAAAATCCAATTTATTCGTGGAATGGAATCCACTTCGAGCCCATTAAAGGGATGGAACCCTAAGTAGGATGGAACCAACGAAAAATCTAGTGGAACATTGTTTTGTATCCGCTAATTTTTATTTAAATGATTTTATAATAATTATCTTATTTTCAAAATGATTTCAAAACTTTCCTTTTAAAAGATTCAAAAACCTCTATCCTGATTTTAAATAATTTTAGCCTCAAAATCATCTTTAATTTCAAAGTCAAATTACTCCTGATTTTAAACTATCTTTTAATATAATATATTTAACTTCTAAATATTTATACTTAGATTTAAATATAAAATTATAGTTAAATCTATATATATTATTCTCTATATTTACTTATGAATTTTAACTATAGTCATGTATATTTATAAAGTTTAAAATAGTTCTGATGTAAGATAAAGGTTATTTTCAAAGAAAATCAAATCATCAAAAATTGCCTTGGGACGTCGACATACTCATGGTGACCATGTCGACATAGTGTCAGTTAAGTTCAAAATTTAAATTTCAAAAGAAGTTTCTATTTGCCATAACTCTTCACGAATGGACGTGGCAGTTGTTCTTCTATAAATAGGGGTTAGTTTCAACGAATTTCATATCAGATTTTCTGGTTTTCACTCCTCTTCTTCTTTCACATTTCTTAATACATATTCTTACCATTACTCTGCCGAAATCAACATTGAATCAAACTCGACTACTTCTAGTTTGATTCTCTATCACTATCTCAACAAGGTTCTCAGTGCTATTCAGAGTTATAGACTTCTTGGTAATCTATTAAGTGAGAAAAGGTGTGATTGTGGCCTTGAAAATCAATCAAGCGAGATAAGGTGTGATTATAGCCTTGGTAAATCAATTGGATGAACTTGTTGCCCATAAAATCAAGTGGGTGAACTTGTTTCCCGGAAAATCAAGTATCTCTCCCAAAGGATTATGATTCTAGAGGGTGTACCTCGTAGCCTTGAAATCGAGGGTGTAATTGTAAAGATTGCTTTTGAAAGGAAATCCATACTTGTGTTGCGGGACTGGATGTAGGGTAACTTCGAACTAGTATAAAATCCGGTGTGTTCTTTCCTTTACTGCATTTTATTTTGTTTCTACATCTGTGTTTGTTTCTATGATCATATCTGTGTCTGTATATTGCACACATCTGTGTCTAAATTAATATAAACTCAAAAAGATTTAGTAATTCTTTATAAACACTATTCACCTCCCCTCTAGTGTTAATCCTAGCCTTAAAATCCGTAATCCGCATTTCTCATAATTTATACTTCCAAACATCCACTGATATATAACTTTGCTTTTATAAACCCAGTTTATAAATTTCATAGTCACATTCTCCTTTAAATTTTCAATTTCAAACACTTAAATCAATTTCCAAATTGATTTCCAACTTACCCCATTTTGAAATAAATTCCTTTACTTACTCATTTATTTCAAAACCCATTGACTTCAGAATTTTATTTCTTCAATTATGATTTATAATCATTTAACTGAAAATACCAATTTTACATTTCCCCAAATTCCTTCTTTATATTTTTTTCAATAATTTAAATCTTAAATTTAAAATAAATGATTTATTCTTTAAATAATAACACTTAAGTTTAATATTCATTATCTTCCTGTTTTGTTCAAAATTCCCTTTTCATACATGGAATTTATTTATTAAAATTTTAAAATCACTTTTACTTTTTCAAATTTATTCTTAAATTTATTCAAATCCTCTATGATTATTTTACTTAAAGATTTTTCTCTTTTATTTTCCCTTTCCAAAAATCCAATTTTATAGATTTTGATAACCCAGTATACTAATATATTAATTTCAACCATAGCATCCAATATTTCTAATTTTCAATATAATTCATCACATAATATCAAATAATCATGATACAGAATTATTAGAACTATCTATAAAATTTTGAGGAATCCAGTTGGATCCCTCAAACCTGTTTCCCTGCATCCACAGATGTTAGCACAATATAAAATACCAATTCCACTTCGATGTGGAATATCGTAGTATATGGGTTTTAAATATAATATCATCCGCTATTATGCGGCGCATAGGGTCTCATCCGCTATATAATTCGGGAAATCAATCACTCCAATATATAATATATATACTACTATATAATATATCACATTCAATAAATTCAATCGCCAAATTCAAACTGATATTTTAAATCCAAGTTAAATTATCTTGCAAATATTTAAAATTAATTAAATATTCCAATTTCAAATGCCTAAAATTCCAGGTCATCACATTCCTCCCCCCTTAAAAGAATTTCGTCCCCAAAATTACTAGTTAAGAAGAATGATCCAATACCCATTACTATTTTCCAAAACCAAACAGTTTTATCGACTTGCCATAACATATCTTTTATTAAAGACCCACTATTACTTCAACCAACTTCCCAAAACCTTCCATAGTTTCCAACAACAATATTTACTCCACTTATTCAAAATTAAATTTAAATCCAAATTTAAATTATCAAAACTTTCTCAAAAATTTCCAACTCTCTAAATTTCCAAAAAAAATCGCCAGCGTCTCCTTTGCGCGGCTAGCTCAGTATAACTACAAAATGCCTCTACGGGCTCCCAAATTTCAAAAGAAAACAAAAGGCCAAGTGGCTAGATCAGAAAATCATCAAATTTCATACAGAAATTTAAATACATACCTTTGCCGAGCAAATTTCAATTTATCCTCTGAAATAAAAAAAATCCCAAATTGACTTTCCTAATCCTTTAGTTCCAACTAAACAATTAGTTTCAATTTTCATTTCCAAAATCCCTTATTTCAACTCCAATTTGAAATCATTTTGTTACTAATGAAAATTTTGTAACTCTCAAAATTTTTGGAAAATTTTGGTCGAGTCTCCTTTGTACGGAGGAGCTTTTGCAATTTGACAAGAGATATAAATATATATACATCGACCCACATGGTCGGAAAAACAAAAACAGTTCATATTTCCTATTTTTATTGCGTATGCGTACCTTTATTTAGCATTTTTAAGAAAACGTCTTATTATTTTAGCAATTAGCGCTTCCAAATTCAACCAAACGGCTTCCGGTACCTGTACTGACTTAATTCAAACATGTAAGTATAAAATATAGGGAGTTTATTTACATTTCACTCATTTTCAATAGCTAACACATGGAATAAGCAATGCATACTAAACAATTCTTATAAACAATTTTAAGATTTCGACACTAATTCGAATAGCTTATAACCAAAATTTTATTTAGTTAGAACGGTTTATTACTCAATCGCTTATATTCAATTCCTTTTTAATCCAAATGAACCCAATTCACTTCAATTGATACCAAAACCAATTTTTATTAAAGTCTCCTCACATATTAACTTATTTACAAGCCATACACCTACATTTCATTCCATTTCCGCAATTGTTTCATTCAAAGACATTTTATTAAGCTTGGCACATTCAATACTCATAAGTTAATAACCATTTCCCAAAATTAATTAAACCCAGACTTTTATTTAATGGACTTTCACTTTTACTCGATGCCAAACTTCTATTAACTTTAAACTTAAGTTAATTTATTATCTTCAAATTATTTCAACTTCAAACATAAGCTCACTTCATTTGCAAACAAATTTTCTTTTCACTTTAACTTGATTCTATTTTAATCAAATCTCATTTCAATCTACAAATTTATTGGATTAGTTTTTTTGTTACGTTCATTACAAATTTTAAATTTCCAAATTCAATTCATTCACGACTAATTTAATTCAATTAGCCATTCTCATAGTCCATTTAAATTTTAATTCCATTCTCAATTCGTTAAAATAATATCCAAGCACATACTTAATTCATTTATACTCGAATTGGATTTTATTTGCAACTCAAATCATTCTATTATAGTCCAATTTCATTTCATTTGACAACTTCAATTCATAATTAATCCACTTACAATATGCGATGAATATTATTTATACTCAAGTTCTATTTCTATCATTTAATTCACAAACCAATTTTAGTAACTCACAATTCAACTATTATTTAACCAATTTAAACTTCTATTAACATACTCACTTAACCAATTTATTCAAATTAGTTCATTTCCCACTTTTAATTCAATATTTGATTTTTACCTTCCAAAAATCACTTCACTTAATTTCTTGAGCTCAACCTATTTTATAATTCAAGTTTTTGGATTTTTTTTATTCATTTCTCAAAATCCTTTGCATTTCTAAAATCAACCCAACTTTTGTAAACAATTTCAATTCAAAACAATTTGGTAGCAATTCCTCTCTTGAAAACTCGAAAATGAACATCGATGATGCTGTAGTCATTACCGAAATTATTTTCCAGCGACTAGAGTGAGCTCAATGCTATACCCCTTCCCAAAATTTATTTGAAACAATTTCCTTTCAGAAATACTTCCAAAATAATAATGCTATTATTTATCTTCAAAAGACTTCGAAAAACACTTCCAAATCTCCGAGGTTTTAAATTTTCAAATTTTGACTTAAATCAAATTTTAACTATAATTCATTTGTATAATTTATGCTCATATAGATTCCCATTTGATCATACAAGTCATTCCAATATTTATTTGTTCAAAATATTACCATCCAAACATCCAAGTTATATAACAATTTAAGAAAATATTTCTTTTATATCAAAATATATTTTGGGTAAAATTATTACATTCACCCACCTTAAAAACAATACTGTGTGAATTTGTCATGTCACGTGTTTATAAACTCTTCTCGAATAGCGGCTTACTCTTTTATTTTAAAATTTTAGAAATACTTTTAAATTCACATAATACTATTAAAATAGCCTTTTATAAAAATACTTCTTATAACTCGATGTCTCAACCAGTCCATCCTTGTTCTCACAGAAATTCAATCATACGTTGATCAGGCGTAGGACTGAAAATCTATAAGTACTTAGCAGACCCATTTTCAACATCCAGTGAAAATACACGGAAAATAATTTTATTGAAAATATCGAAAACATTTTTTTTTGAAAACGAAGCAAATATCTATGGTGAGAATGCTCTGAAAATCATCACCCCCATCCATGGTCGCAGTTACATCTTGGGTTATGTTGCCATCGCAGCAAAAGTCCATGTAACTGTAAGCGCTCCACGCCCCTCGATTACGCCATGGAACACACAACAGATCGAAGTTACATTCCAGGGTTACGTTGTCATCGCAGCAAAAGTCCATGTAAATGTAGGCATCAGTGCCCTCGATTTTCGCTGTCGAAAATGAAACTTCTCCACTCCCACATAGATCGCATTCTACCGATGTAAAATCTAACGCATATTGCTGGCTCTCAGCAGCACACACGACTTTTTCTATGTTACCATAGGTCGCAGTCTACCGATATAAAATCAAACATAGACTGTTGGCTCTCAGCGGCACACACGACTTTCGCTAGGGTCTGCGGTAGATCGCAGTGACATTGAGTTACACTGTCGTCACAGCATAACCCAAATGCCTCTGTAGGCCTCAGCGCCCTCGACATTCGCTACACATTACACATAATCCTCAGGAACTAGTTTTGTCCAGACTCCTCACAAGATCAACTTTAGAACCCCCCCTTAGGGTTGAAGGCAGTACCGTCCTATGGAAATTCTGAGAACTTCATTTCAAGGGAGCGTCTTTTTCCCCAGAGCCATTATCAAAACACTTTATACTATACACATATAGTATCTTCCAAATCATACACCTAGTATGAATCTCATATAAATCTACTTTTCTTGAAATCGATTATCCTAAAATCAATAATTCTCAAACTAGGCTTTCCAAATTCCAATATTGATTTTGCCCAAAAATCAAAAGCCTTTCCAAATCCAAAGGTTCCCAAAACCTTTTTCCCAAATCCTCACCAGATCCTTTATATATGTATGTGTGTGTGTGTATATATATGTATATATATATATAAACTTTGGATCATTTCAAACTTGTATAAAACTTCTTTCATACTTCAAACACTTTCAAAATCATTTTCTTCCGGCAATAGTTCAACAAGGGGAGATTTATCTTATATAACTTTGTTTATTCAAAATCAAATATTCAAATTTGATTACTCTATAAAGTCACTTACCATTTTACTTACTTCCATAAAGTAAATTTTTACCATAGAAATATCCAATTTCCACTTTACTTCATCATATGTTTCACAAAATATACTTTTCATTTCAAAAACCATTCACATTTCTTATCCACAAATTTCCATTATCAATTTCATTCAAATTCGTACGATGTACATATCATCCGTACGCTATACCAATCTGATCGCTCACTCAATCACACAGTTTCACTTCCGAACTAGTATCGTCCACCCGACTTTCTAGTGCGGACATAGATCTGGTTTCTTGATCAGAAACTGTTATTCTCCTTGCATAGCTTAGCTATGGTAGAGAATATCCAGAATCAATCAACAATCCATATCTAGGGGTGAGCAATATTCAGTTCAAACCGAATTAACCGACCAAACCGGTTCATTTCAGTCGGTTCGGTTCGGTTATGAAATTGTATCGTTTTGAATTCGATTTGTAAAATAATTTTACTTTGGTTATCGGTTTAACCGAATTAACCGAACTTTTATTATATTATCCAAATTCATAGCATTGTAATACTATTAATAATTTGTTTAGAAATAAAAACCAAATTTTATCTATTGAAAATATGTTAATTTTTCTTATAAACTTAAAAAAGTACTCGAAATAGTTTCTCTAAACATAAATTTATGTTTTCCTATAAGTAAACAGGTCATTTGAATAATAATCTATGGTAATTTATTTCACTTACATTTCTAGTTCGGTTAAATCGGTTACCGACCGAATTAGCCGAAATTTATTTGGTTCGGTTCGGTTTTGATTTTTTTCAGTTTTAGTTTGGTTTGACATTTTTTACCTTAAAACCAACCGAACGCTCACCCCTATCCATATCTATGTTCGCCATCGAAAATCGAGTGAAAAATCCCAACTCGGATCGATAAACTATTATGAAATTCAGTGCTCGAATCCAGATCAAACCACTATGCGAATAGAATAATATACATGCATCCACGTATCTATCCTCATTGATTTATTAGCCAAAACAATTCCCTTTCTATTCACATTCACTTTAATTTTCATTCACTTATTTACAATTGCTTCAATCCCATTTGGATTACCACTTTAATCCCTATCTCAATTGGGTAATTTAACCATAAACAGTTTGCACTCTGACCGACTTCAATTTAGAAAATAGCTTGAAAATTAAAAATAGATAAGTAGTTGAAAAATAATTATTAGTTTGTAAAATAGCTGTAAAATAGTTAAATAACGAAAAAATAGTTGGAAAACAGTCAAATAGTTAGATAATTACAAAATAGTTTAAAAAGGTAATTAGTTATAAAACAATTGAAAAACAGTAATGAGTTTATAAAACAGTTATAAAATAGTTAAATAATTCCAAAAGTAGTTATAAAATAAGTATAAGATAGTTTTGGGTTTAATAAGAAAGGTTGTATATATAATAAATAACTTGAAAAAATAGATTTGTACTAAAATAATTTATTTTAAAAATAGTCTAGAGTCAAACTGTTCAATTCCCAACCTCCATATCCAATCAACTCAATTTAAATTTTTACTTCCATTTAAATTGACTCAATTCCAGTTAATTGAAATCAAATCCAATTTGAACTAATTCAATTCAAATTTCAAATTTAAACCATCCCGAATTATATAAATTCGAGTTAAATTTTAAATGTTTATTTAATCCTTTAAATCAAATCAACTTATATCTTTAAACCATTTAATTTTGAATCCCAATTTCCCTTTTTAACCTATTTCAAGGTTCAAATAATAATTCAAATCAACACAATATTAAAACAATTTATATTCACTAACAAATACGCGCTCATATCTATTAATACGCTCAAACTCATTCTAGAGTACTACGGACTCTATTTAATGAGTAATCCCCACCAGAGCCAAGTTTCTCGCTTAACCTTTCAGCTCTGATACCAACTGTAATGACCCGCAAATCCGTACCCCTAGTGTAACAACCCGATACTTTCAGCCATTCGCATCCACACATGCCAGACTTGAGTTGCTTAAAATACCACATTGTAAATAAATTTGGACCAAATACCAAATGAAATACAAATCACAGAATCACAGGCACGGAAATATCAGAATAACTCATAGCGAAAATTAAAATCCCATAGTAGTTCATGAAGCTACTATAACAACCTCTCAAAACATAATGCATAATTTCAGTCTGAAAAACATATACAATATAAATCTCAAATACATAGCATGTTATAAATACCAGAGCTAAAATAGAACAACTTAAATTGAAAGGGAATAGATAACTAGACAAGCAGAATCTCCAGCGATTCCTAGCTCTAGAAAAGAAATCCAAAGCAAAGCTGCAAATACTCAGGCTGACCCGAGCGTAAAGTAAAACACAGAACACTCGAGTCATGACATATATACTTATATAATGTAAACCAACTCAAGTGAACTGTAGTAGAAATGCACAATAACTTAAAGGATGCTTGGGATCGCCCATCCTTTAAGGATCAGTTAAACTATAAATTAAATACATCCCGTGGTTAAAATTTCAAATTGATATTTTATACTTCGAAATCAAATATCATTTCAAAATTCAATACCATTCAAAAATTCATTTAAAAATATCAAAATATCATATCTTCCAAACCACATTCATTTATTTAAAATACCATTTCAACACACATTTCAAAATAGTTTATATTTCAAAACAAATTACTTCATTTTAAATCATAAAAATGAAGTTATTATATTTAATAATTAAATTATTAAATTTTTAAAATTTTAATCTTTCAAAATTCATTTATTCACTTAAATTTATTAAAACAATGAAAATTCAACTTTCGTAGCATTTAGAAAAATGCTACGGAAAGTTACTTTTAAAATAATTCAATTTAACAAAAGACAGCATTCAAAATGCTGTAATAGGGTTACATTAATTCAAATAAAACCTTAGTTAAATTCAACAATTATAGCACTTACAAAGTGCTATAATAGCCTTTAATTCAATTTATCCCTTTAGTTCATTTATATTAACTACAACATTTACAAATGCTGTAATATCCTTTACTTTAGAAAATAATAGCATTTCAAAATGCTGCTAACTAAATTCCAAATATTCACTATACTTTCATAAACCATTAAATTTTTATTTAAACCATTTCAAACTTATAAAATCATATATTTTTCGCTTTTATAACCATCATTTAATTTTCCTTAAATTCATGATGTTATAAAGTTAAATTTTCATTCAAAAATCAATATTTAATAATTATTCACTTGTTAAATTCCAACATTCAATTTCAATTCATATAATTAAATTTTTAACTTAACACCTAAGTTTAAATTTCAAAATATAACTTATTTCCATTTTATTTACTTAACTTCAAAATTCACTCTTAAACAAAATTCAAAATTTTCCAATTTAAGTTATATTTCAAAATTCAACTCAATATTCATTTACTTCACATATTAACTTATTGAATATCCATTAATATATTATAAAATCATTTTAATTCATTTTAATTCAAATTTAAATATATTTATCATATTTCCTACATAATTTAAATTCTATTTACAACCAAATCATAATTGCCAAAATAAATTATATTTCAAATTCCTAACTTTACCATTAATTTCTTTCACTTATAAATTTTTAGAAAATCAAAAATGCTTTATAAAATCATTTTTAATTAAGTTTACATCAAAATATTATAATATTTACATTTTTAAAATATTTTAAAAAATTTAGAGAAATATATTTTAACCATGGGTCTGTATATCATTTTCTACATTAGGTAAAGTGATACGGGTAATACATCATTTCAACCCGTATTTTGCAAAGAAAACCCGAGTTTTATCATTTCAAACCCGCAGTCCCAAGTAAAATGAAATAATTGAAAATCGTTCAAGCCTATCATTTCAGCCCATAACGATTTTTCCCTATTCTAAAGTCCATCGGGTATGTATCATTTCAACCCATAGTGATTCTAATCTAAAGAGAACTTGCAGTGTGATAAACTGATATAAATAACAAAACAGCATAAAATAAAAGTAATATATGATATAATAGGTGAATAAGCACGGATGAACATCATATGATCATAACATAGCAGATATAATTTGGTGATGCGTTTTACAGATTCAAATGTGATCGATTTACTAGTCATATAAGTATAAAACTGTCTGGTGAGAATAACTCACTGGTATAAGCTAGAGACGACAATTGAAACACACAAACTGAGATCGTCGAAGGCACAAAAGCACGAATATGATTTGAGATTGGGAGATCCAAAGATTAAACACCTTGAATACATTCAAATAAACAAAAGAATCTACATAAGTTTTCAACCCAAATTCAATTAAACAAAGCTAGAAATGAATGCACGAAACAAAGCTAAAATCTTTTGCACTTGCTTTCAACACTTCTGCTTCAGCCTTGGTCAGAAACACGCGGCTATGGTGAGAGTTTGGATTTGGTTTGGGTCCAAATGGGGTCGGCCTATCATGTATTAAATGGAGTAGAGATAAATGCACATGAAACTACAACTACAAGGCAACACACAATGGATTCATGCAACATATGGGCTCGGCCAAAGCAACCGTGGGCACGGCCAGGTTCAGGTGGGATCAGGGGATGATGTGTCAGTAGTGTCAAGTCAGGTAGGGGCTGGAGATGGTGGTGCAAGTGGCGGCCAAGGTAGAGTTTGTGGTGGTGGTAGACTATGATGTGCTCGGCTATGGTTTCAAGTGGAGTTTGGTGCATTTGTGTGTGAATCTACCACCTAGGGTGGCTCGGGTTGGGATGGTTAGTGAGAAGGAGATGGTGGTGACAGGTTCAGGTGGTGGTAGAGGCGGCGACACAGCTGGAGATGGAAGGCCGAACCTAGAAGTGAAGAAAGCAAGTGCAAATTTCATAAATTCAAGTATAAAAGTGAAAAGAAAAGGAAGTTTTTACCAAAAATTTTTGCAAAGAGGAATGGCCGAAAGTTTCTTGAGTTCGAGAAAGAAAATTTAAGTGTGAAATGAAGTGGGAGAAGTTGGATGAAATTAAGGAGTTATGGCAGCAAAAGTTGAAAAGATGTTGGTTGAAATGAAGAGGTGTGAATACAAAAGGTCAAAGAATAACAAAAGTCGCAAAACTCTTCAAATTTCTATAATTTCTTTTGGAATTCTAAATAACTGAAAAATATATATCAATTCAGATAAAAACACGAAATTTAGTAAATAAACAAAAATAAGTAAATAAATATTGATTATATATAATTAAATTAACAAAAATAGCAAAAATTACAAACTAGTCTTAAAAATATGAAAATAAATGCAACAAATTTTGGAAAAATTTTATGTACTTGAAAAATATTTATAAATAAAGATAAGGACAAAAAAAATGCATGCACAAAAATAAATAAATAAATTTAAATTTAAATACAATCAAATGAAGAAAATAGCAGAAAATGGAAACTAGCCTTTAAAAATAGAAAATAAATGCAATAAATTTTGAAAAAAATTTCATTATCACTTTAAAAATATCTATAAATGAAATATTACACATGAAACAAATTTAAAATAATTCTAAAAAAAATAAAATCAAATTTAAAATGATATTCGAAAATCTAGGGTTGTTACACTCTCCCCCACTCAAATCTTTTCGTCCTCGAAAAGAACGATCAAGGAAAAATAAAGAGAAACAAGATAGGAAAAAAATAGTACCTGAAACGAACAATTCCAAATTCGAAGCACGAATGCTCTCCTCCGTTTCCCATGTACAATCTCGATCGTCTGTACTCCACTATACTTTGACCAGATTAACATATTTCCTTCTGAGCTGCTTCGTACCTTTGTCGACAATACGAAGTGGCTTCCTCTCGACGGTCAGATTAGGCTCAATATGCAAACTATCAAGAGCAGAAGGCTAGACAATAAGAGATGGATCATGAAGATGACAGCGAAGGTGTGAGACATGGGATACATCATGCACTCTAGAAAGTTTCTCGGGGAAATCTAAACGATAAGCCAAAGAACCAACTCTTTCCATAATGCAGAAAGAACCATCAAAGAAGAAGAAGGTAGGAATAGCTTGGAGGAAAAATAGGTTGGAACACAAGGATGGACCATTATTTTAAAACCATATACATTTCAATTTAAAATTTTATATTTACAACATTTTAAACATTTTATAATATGATAAATAGTCATTTGATTCAAATTTGATAGTTCGAAGTAAAAAATATTTAAAATATTTTACATTATTTAGAAAAGTAAAATAAATGATCAAAATATCCTTTATACAATACTTATCAAAATACTTTTGTAACTTGATGTCTTAACAAGTTTACTTTCGTTCCTGTGGACTCTGGCTATGCATTGATCAGGCGCAAAGCTAGAATTCAGGTACTTGGTAGACTTGTTTCAACACCCAGTGAAAATACTGGAAAACCCTTTAAAACAACAGATATGGAAAATACAACCCAAACAAATCAAGCAAACCAAACATTTGTCTAACCATGGATCATAGATACACAATGGTTACGCCTGGATCTCCCAGGAAACATCTGTATCCGTAAGCTATCTCAGCCCTGCGAATTACGCCATGATGACTAGTAGACCGCAGATACACAATGGTTATGCCTGGATCCCCCAGAAAACATCCGCACCCATAAGCTATCTCAGCCAGCGGATTTCGCTACTATTACGACCTACATAGATCGCAGGATACACAATGGTTACGCCTGGATCCCTCAGGAAACATCCGTGCCCCCAGGCCATCTCAGCCAGGCTAATTACGCTATACAGTCGTAAACATAAGACCATGGACATCACCATTGAATTCGATGGACACTCGAGTATCATATCCGAAAAACACAAATCAGAGAGAGAATAATATCTATTGAATGAATCCATAATGTGGCCACAAAGCAGATATCAGGCAGAAGGCACTTTCCATATCTTTACTTCGAAGATATGTATCATATAGTACCTTTCAAAATCACTTTCAAATATCATACTTATATAAAATCCATTATATATAAGATTCCATTTCAAATCGAATATTTTCCAAATCCATAGTGTATCAAATCACACTTATAGAGACTTCGATTATATAAGATTTCAATTTACAAATTGAGTATGTGTACCTTTTCGAGTCAACGGTTTTCAAATCAATTTCATACTTATACAAATCAATTTTATATAAGTTCGATAACTCGCAAATCACAGTATTTAAAACATGGTTCTCAATTTCAATTCCCAATCAATATCAATTCAGTTTCAAAATCATATATGATTTCGCCAAATCATTTCTTCCTAATTACATATATTCAGTTTCGAAGTTTCTAAAAATAATATATTTAGAAAATAATCCAAATTTCCAAATCAACAAAATTTATGTCAAACAAATTCATTTCCATTTCAAACATATCTTCACTTTCAAAAATCATAATACTTTCAAAGTTTTAAATCTTTCGAAACCAAAATACTTGAAATCATTACACTTTGAAAATCGTAACTTTTCGAAATCATACATTTGAAAATTCCATTATTTTTTTACATTTCACAAATTTATTCAATTTAAACCCAAATCTAAAATTTCCAATTTTACTTCAATTCAAATCATCAGTTTCAATTCAATTTAGTTTCCCAACAAAACCATTTCGAATATTATTAAATTTCTAATAAAGATTTGATCCATAAAATAAACTATTCATTCTTTGATATATTTCAAAGCTTAAATATACTATATTCCAAAACTAAATTTTATAATTTCATATATCTCAAATTTTACTTCACTATTACTTAGTTTTGAAATATTCCTTTCATAAATCCAATATTTTTAAATAAAATAAAATTACAAGTAAACCAAATATTCTTTCATACAAATATAAACTTCAAATATTCATTTATCAAAATCAATTATCATTCCAAATTCACATTCTTTATCAAATAAAGATCAAATCATTTCCAAACCATTTCAATCATCAAAATATCTAAAATGGTTACTAAATTTAAAACCATCTCTTTTTAAAACCCTCAAACTATTTATTTCTATATGGAAAATCCAGTTTACTACTGGAAAGATTATTATTCTATATATATACTTTATTAAAAACATTTCAAATCTATGTTTCATACCAGTATAATTCAAAATAGTCTTATTTATTTCACTCAACAAACAGTTTCAACTTATATAAATCATTTACTTTATACATTAATCATACCAACTAAACTTATATTCTTTATCAAATACCTTATACGTTTTAAAATTACTTAGCTTTGAAAAGTTAACCTTGATTTGGAAGTGCTCGAACCTTCAAAATAGTTAAAGAAATCATATTTTCAATCCAAGAGTTGGAAATCACCAACAAATTAGTAAACCAATTCCAAAAGATAGGGTTATACCAAAATATACCTAAATCTCGAGGACTGAACACTGGCCTACTTTAATTATTTCAAATATATATATATATATATATATATATATATATATATAAAACCGTACTTCAAAATCTGAAATCAAAATTTGGTTTCACAAATCACTCGCATAACAAAGCTATTAGAGTGGCCTCACCCCCACTCAGAAACTCGAAAATCAATGTCGATGATGCATGCATTCATCACCGAAATTATTTTCCAGCGACATAAGTGGGTTCTGGACTTTTATTTTCTTGAAATTTCTTTGAAATCTCTTCGAAACCATTGGAATCCATTCGAATACATTTGAAACATTCCTATTCGGAAAATATCTTCAAATCATATTATTATTATATTTTTTCCAAAATCTTAAAACCGATTTCAAAACATCGAATTCGATTCCTCGAAATTCAAATTCAAAACCCTTCAATTATAAATCATTTTATATAAGTCAAATTCTTATAAAATTTGCAAAATTTCAAATCCTTTCAAAGCTTCAAATTTTCAAAGAAAGAAAAAAAATATAATCCATATCGAAAACATTTCGCTTTTTTATATAAAATGGGGTCATCCTTATCAAAATAATAATTTCGATGTATGCACAAATTCCAAAATACAACCAACACAAATTCCCAAAGAATGATTCAAGGATAGATTTCAAATAAACAGAGATTCAAATTTAGAGGACTCTAATCAAATAGAATTCTGGTTCGAGGATAAGCTTGAACGAAGATAAGACAATTTAATTACCAAATAGAAGATGATAAGCCTATATAAATCGCGGGAGACCTTAGCCGGGTCAATCGTGAATTCAGGAATATAATCAATTCGGAAATCTAAGGCAAATCAACATTCGATTGCCAGAGATAGAATCCAAGTAGAGCAGGAGGTAGATAGCATCGTAAACCGAGGATACAGAAATCTTCGGTGAATTAATGCCAATTGTAATGAAGTTTCACCCCTTTACAAATCATTCAAAGATTGGTGGAATCACCGATATTTAGAGAGGTCATTTAAATGTGGAGTTATGGAATGCTCCAAGATCAAAAGGGTAAAATAGGGAAGACAAGACTGGATTTCAGAACAAGTGGGGTGCGTTTCAAAGTTCAAGGAATCCTAATCGATAAGAATCCTAACCAAGAGATTTCTAACAAGGTGGATACCGAAGAGACGACGTTTAGAAAAATCTTGGTTTCAAAATAAGAAAATTTTTATACCAAAATAATCTTTAAAAATCCTTTAAAAATCATTTGGAAATCATTTTATACTTTGAAAATACGTTCTCTCACAAAGAAAGGATTCTGAGATTGATTTCACTTATTCTAGGGTGTTTCTACCCTATCTCTAATGAATTTTTGCTCCGCGGGCTAAGGTTTGCCTAAAACCAAAGCTCTGATACCAACTGTAACAACCCGATATTTTCGGCCATTCGCATCCACACATGCCGGACTTGAATTTCTCAAAATACCACGTTGTAAATAAATTTGAAGTAAATGAAATACAAATCACAGAATCACAGACATAGAAATATCAGAATAACTCGCATCGGAAATTAAAATACCATAGTAGGTCATGAAGCTACTACAACAACCACTCAAAACATAATACATAATATCAGTCTGAAAAACATATACAATAGAAATCTCAAATACACAGCATGTTATAAATACCAGAGCTAAAATAGAACAACTGAAATTGAAAGGGAATAGATAACTAGACAAGCAAAATCTCTAGTGATTCCTAGCTCCAGAAAAGAAATCCAATGCTAAGCTGTAAATACTTAGGCTGACCCGAGCATAAACTAAAACACAAAACACTCGAGTCGGGACATATATACTTATATAATGTAAACCAACTCAAGTGAACTGTAGTAGAAATGCACAATAACTTAAAGGATGCTTAGGATCGCCAATCCTTTAAGGATCACTTAAACAATAAATTAAATACATCCAGTGGTTAAAATTTCAAAATGGTATTTTATACTTCAAAATCAAATATCGTTTAAAAATTCAATATCATTCAAAAATCCATTTAAAAATATCAAAATATCGTATCTTCCAAACGATATTCATTTAATTAAAATACCATTTCAACACACATTTCAAAATAGTTCATATTTCAAAACAAATTACTTCATTTTAAAACATAAAAATGTAGTTATTATATTTAATAATTAAATTATTAAATTTCCAAAATTTTAATATTTCAAAATTCATTTATTCACTTAAATTTATTAAAACAATGAAAATTTAACTTTCGTGGCATTTAGAAAAATGCTACGGAAAGTTACTTTTAAAACAATTCAATTTAACAAAAGACAGCATTCAAAATGCTGTAATAGGGTTACATTAATTCAAATAAAACCTTAGTTAAATTCAACAATTATAGCACTTACAAAGTGCTATAATAGCCTTTGATTCAATTTAGCCATCTAGTTCATTTATATTAACTACAGCATTTACAAATGCTGTAATATCCTTTACTTTAGAAAATAATAGCATTTCAAAATGCTGCTAATTAAAGTCCAAATATTCACTATACTTTCACAAACCATTAAAATTTTATTTAAACCATTTCAAACTTATAAAATCATATATTTTTCACTTTTATAACCATCATTTAATTTTCCTTAAATTCACGATTTTATAAAGTTAAATTTCCATTCAAAAATCAATATTTAACAATAATTCACTTTTTAAATTCCAACATTCAATTTCAATTCATACAATTAAATTTTTAACTTAACACTTAAGTTAAAATTTCAAAATATAACTTATTTTAATTTTATTTACTTCACTTCAAAATTTACTTTTAAACAAAATTCAAAATTTTCCAATTTAAGTTATATTTCAAAATTCAACTCAATATTCATTTACTTCACATTTTAACTTATTCAAAATCCATTAATATATTATAAAATCATTTTAATTCAAATTTAAATCTATTTATCATATTTCCTACTTAATTTAAATTCCATTTATAACCAAATCATAATTGCCAAAATAATTTATATTTCAAATTCATAACTTTACCATTAATTTCTTTCACTTATAAATTTTTAGAAAATCAAAAATGCTTTATAAAATCATTTTTAATTAAGTTTAAATCAAAATATTATAATATTTACATTTCTAGAATATTTTAAAAAATTTAGAAAAACATATTTTAACCACGGGTCTGTATATCATTTTCTACACTAGGTAAAGTGATACGGGTAATATATCATTTCAACCCGTAATTTACAAAGAAAACCCAGGATTTATCATTTCAAACCCGCAGTCCCAAGTAAAATGAAATAATTGAAAATCGTTCATGCCTATCATTTCAGCCCATAATGATTTTTCCCTTAAAGTCCGTTGGGGTATGTATCATTTCAACCCATAGTGATTCTAATCTAAAGGAAATTTGCAGTGTGATAAACTGATATAAATAACATAACAACATAAAATAACAATAACATATGATATAACGAGTAAATAAACATGGGTGAATATCATATGATCATAACATCGCAGATATAATATGGTGATGCATTTTACAGATTCAAATGTGATCGATTTACTAGTCATATAAGTATAAAACCGTCTGGTGAGAATAACTCACTGGTATAAGCCGAAGACGACAACTGAAACACACAAACTGAGATCTTCGAAGGCAGAAAAGCACAAATAAGGTTTGAGATTGGGAGAGCCAAAGATTAATCACCTTGAGTACATTCAAACAAACAAAA
This sequence comes from Allium cepa, assembly GCA_030765085.1. Classification (NCBI taxonomy): domain Eukaryota; kingdom Viridiplantae; phylum Streptophyta; class Magnoliopsida; order Asparagales; family Amaryllidaceae; genus Allium; species Allium cepa. Next base: position 458,085,314 of record CM060942.1, read on the forward strand.
CAATCTACATAAGTTTTCAACCCAAATTCAATTAAACAAAGCTAGAAATGAATGCACGAAACAAAGCTAAAATCTTTTGAACTTGCTTTCAACACTTGTACTTCAGCCTTGGTCAGAAACATGCGGCTATGGTGAGAGTTTGGATCTGGTATGGGTCCAAATGGGGTCGGCCTATCATGTATTAAATGGAGTAAAGATATATGCACATGAAACTATAACTATGAGGCAACACATAATGGATTCATGCAACATATGGGCTTGGCCAAAGCAACCGTAGGCACGACGAGGTTCAAGTGGGGTCAGGGGATGATGTGTCAGTGGTGTCAGGTCAGGTAGGGGCTGGAGATGGTGGTGCAAGTGGCGTCCAAGGTAGAGTTTGTGGTGGTGGAAGACTATGATGTGCTCGGCTATGTTTCAAGTGGAGTTTGGTGCATTTGTGTGTGGATCTACCACATAGGGTTGCTCGGCTTGGGATGGTCAGTGAGAAGGAGGTGGTGGTGACAGGTTCAGGTGGTGGTGGAGGCGGCAACACGGGTGGAGATGGTAGGCTGAACCTAGAAGTGAAGAAAGCAAGTGCAAATTTCATAAATTCAAGTATAAAAGTGAAAAGAAAATGAAGTTTTTACCAAATTTTTTGCAAAGAGGAATGGCCGAAAGTTTCTTGAGTTTGAGAAAGAAAGTTTACGTGAGAAATGAAGTGGGAGAAGTTGGCTGAAAGCAAGGATTTATGGCAGCAAAAGTAGAAAAGATATTGGTTGAAATGAAGAGGTATGAATACAAAAGGTCAAAGAATAACAAAAGTCACAAAACTCTTCAAATTTGTATAATTTCTTTTGAAATTTTAAATAACTTAAAAATAAATATAAATTCAAATAAAAACACAAAAATTTAGTAAATAAACAAAAGTAAATAAATAAATATTAATTATATATAATTAAGGGGTTTTTAGGCTAAAGGAAAAAGTTAGAAAAAAATTAGTTTCAGGGACAAGAAGTTTGTTTTTTTAAGCTGAAGGATATTTTTTTAGTGTAAATCACAGAATGATAGTTGTAACTATCATTTTCAATTTACACTAAAATGTGTCCTTCAGGCTAAAAAGCAAACTTGTTGCCCCTTAGACTAAATTTTTTTGCAACTTCTTCCTTGTGCCTATTTACCTGTATAATTAAATTAAGAAAAATAGCAAAAATTACAAACTAGTCTTAAAAATATGAAAATAAATGCAACAAATTTTGGAAAAATTTTATGTACTTGAAAAATATCTATAAATAAAGATAAGAACACAAAAATAAAATGCATGCACAAAAATAAGTAAATAGATTTAAATTTAAATATAATTAAATGAAGAAAATAGCAGAAAAATGGAAACTAGCTTTTAAAAATAGAAAATAAATGCAATAAATTTTAGAAATTTTTTATTATCACTTTAAAAATATTTATAAATGAAATCTTACACATAAAACAAATTTAAAATAATTCCAAAAAAATAAAGTCAAATTTAAAATGATATTCAAAAATCTAGGGTTGTTACACCAAGAGTCGACACTAATCTCCCTCAATCAACTAAAGATGTACAGAAATACGAACCATTTTAGTTAAATAAGAAGAGGAAGAAGAAGAAAATAGAAAACAACATCAGAATCTAACCATCGCAGCGGAATAAAATATAATAGATAATAAATGATCTTTACACAAGAACAAATACATTTTTTTATACATTACATCATCAGACTATACATAACGCACAACTAGATAGTAATCATAACCTGTCCTCACAATCTGAATATATAACGGAATATTTAACACAAATATGGATCGCCATCCAACTCGTCCCCTGAGCTCCACAGCATCCTTTCCTATATCCTATAATACTCGGTTTGACCTGAGCATGATAGTGAAATGACACCCGAGTCAATCTGAAATACGAACGTGAGAAAACCACACTCAAATTGATTATACCACGCTGTAATGTAGCAAACCCGATCCCCTTTCTCTTCGAAACGATCAGCGCATTGGCCAATATTGATAATCAGTTATTTAACTATCAATTAACATTCACAACAACCATCAACCATAAATAATTTCTCCTAAATTATTTATTAACCCTAAAATATCTTCGCAGGATATATTTCCATTTTCAACCCTTTTGAAAACAGTTTTCAAACCACATTTTTCTCATGAAATAAAATTCCAAATATTTATTTCCACTTAAAACACCAAGCGCAAAACTTTAGATTTTTAAAATAATTTTAAACAGTTTATCATAAAATCCTTTAAAACATTTAAATTAAAAATTACGTTAACACTTAATCAAAATATATATACTTTAAGAGTATTTAAAATAAAATTACTTTGTACAATGTAAAACTGAATTTCTAACTTTTAAAACATAATACCAATCCACTTTTAAATAATTACAGCTATAATGAATTAGAAAAATATACTTACTTTAAAATTTAAACATTTAGAAATAATAAGTTTTCTAAAACATGCTTTTCAAAACAACATTAAAACTTTTAACTTATATTTAAAATTTGCTTTGAAAACGTACTTGGCTATCTAGGGAAATACGCTTCTCTTTCACATCTTTTAAAAATAAATTACTATTTATTTTTAAACAAATTTACCCATTGCTTTAAATAAATTCCCACCCTGAAATTTATACTTCCAAATATCCACCGATATATCACTTTGCTTATATAAACCCAGTATAAATTTCATAGTCACATTCTCCTTTAAATTTTCAATATCAAATACATAAATCAATTTCCAAATTGATTTCCAATTTACCCCATTTTGAAATAAATTCGTTTACTTACTCATTTATTTCAAAACCCATTAACTTCATATTTTTATTTCTTCATTATGATTTAAAATCTTTTAACTGAAAATACCAATTTCAGATTTCCCCAAATTCCTTCTTTATCTTTTTTCAATAATTTAAATCTTAAATTTAAAATAAATGCTTTATTCTTTAAATAATAACACTTAAGTTTAAAATTCATTATCTTCCTCTTTTATTCAAAAGTCCTTTCATACACGGTATTTATTTATTAAAATTTTAAAATCACTTTTACTTTTTCAAATTCATTCTTAAATTTATTCAAATCCTCTATGATTATTTTACTTAAAGATTTTTCTCTTTTGTTTTCCCTTTTCAAAAATCCAATTCTATAGATTTTGATAACTCAGTACACCGAAATATATTAATTTCAACCATAGCATCCAATATTTCTAGTTATCAATATAACTCATCATAGAATATCAAATAATCATGATACAAAATTATTAGAACAATCTATAAAATTTTGAGGAATCCAGTTGGATCCCTTCAACCTGTTTCTCTGCATCCACAGATGTTAGCATAATATAAAATACCAATTCCACTTCGAGGTGGAATATCGTGATATATGTGTAACGACCCAACTTCCAAACTCCAGGAAGTCGCATCGTTAAGAAGAAAGAAAGGGATAGAAAAGAGAAAAGAAAGGAAAGAAAGAAACAGACAACATCAGAATCTCACAGCGGAATCGAATAAATTATAATATATCACATAAAACTTTACATAGTATCTTATACATCAGAGTTAAACTGGTAATACAACACAAACTAGACGGTTATAAACATCTGTCTCGCAATTACAATTCAAATACATCAGAGAAACAGACACAACTCAAACACAGCGGAACTACTAAATATATCTACACGCTGTCCTGCTCCATTATCTCCTCCAGAACTCGTCAAAGAAATCCTGAAACACTTGACTACTCATACGTAATATGAGTACCCAAGAGTTTAATAAAACAGAAAATAAACACTCAGGTCAGACAAGGGTCTGGTGTGAGTAAACGGGGTTAAAAGTTGCTTAACTTTAGAAAATCCTTTGAAAACAAAAGGTATCACGTAAGACTTCCCACACATAAACATGGAAAAGTTTTTACCTTACACTAACCAAAACATTTGTTAGGAAATCCAGTGATATTATAATAGTGTCTAGGGTTTTCAAGTAAATAAGAAATAGCCGAAATTATTACATTCATTAAATTCCAGCTACTAGCCACAAAAGTGGGTAATACAAACAAAGCCGTAGGGTCTCGTAGGGTAAATGAGTTTCCAACAATGGCAGGGCTACTGGGGCACCGCCCGTCACAGTACGTGGCCTAGATCACCTTACCGAGGAGTACTCCCACTCCCCTGCAACAGAAAGCCGGACCCGTTCCTTACTGAACAGTTCTGAACAAGACCACCCCGCAGATTGGTCGTCAGCAACTGCCACACAGCCGAAATATAAAGGGACATCTAGATAGGAGTAAATCTTGCTCTCCAGTGGGTGCTACCCACAAAGCCTTGCTGTACCTCCCCTGTTTTAGCCATTCCCGGTCGATGAGGCTTGAGGCTACGATTACCTTTATAGGACACATAAATCTTAGAATGCTCATCGTCCACCTAACGATGTTTTGAAAGCATTCAATCCATACAAGTTCGTTCCGGGTTCGAACGAAACCGAAGGCATTATCTCGTTACACTCATATTGGAATCACCCTTAGAGTTAACGACAATAACCCTTGCACTCTAAATCTCCATCTCGAATCTATAAGTATTATTCCGTCAACTCATTACGGAATCACCCACAGAGTTATACTGACGTATATCCCTTACACCTCGAGTCTTCACTTGCTCCACTTGGATTAACGACCTAACGTTTAATTGGAATCGATGTGGTTTTAGGATATCCAAATATGGAAACCCGATCCCGGTCACATCGAAACCAAACGCCATTTTAATGTCCAGGTTGTACTTAAGGGTTTTAAGTACTTAACTTATTCATTGTTATCTATTTCATATAGATAGATAAACTATATCTAACAATAGACAATCACATTCATATCATCAACAGATAATCTGTATCATTATCACTAACAGATAATCATCACAACCAAATAATCCATCACAAACCATCATACTTAAACCAATCATCCATATCATACAGATACAACTAATCTCATTACTGAGATCACAACCATTCAATCAATAACATCCATAAGCAATGATTTAATTATCATCGATTATAATTAATTTAAAATGAATTAAATTAATTACAACCATCTCTAATTAATTTAAATTAAATTAAATTAATTACTCATTTAAAATCTGCTTAACATCCATTAATTAATTAACCCAGTTAATTAATTATTCACTAAATATTTAACTTGATTAAACAACTTTGATTAATCATTCACTAATTACAATAAGTAATTAGTATTAAATTAATTTTATAAATTAATTAACCTTAATCATAAGTAATTAACATTTAATTACTCATATATTTATTAATTATAATTAATTATATTTATCCTTAATTAATTACAATTGATTAATCACTTAATTAATTATTACTTAATCAAACAATCCTTAATTACATTATTAATTATAATAACTAATGATCTCTAATATTTAAATAAAATACTTAATTAAAATTTATTACATTTAGCAATTAAATCTAATTATTAATCACTTTGATTAATATTCAATTTAGTAATTATCTATCTTTAATTACTTATTTATAAATTAATTATCAAATCATTAATCATTAATTAATTCCTTAATTAATTACAAAAGTAATTATCTAAATTACTAATTACATTCCAGTAATTATCATCATTACGTCTCTAAGTAATCTTGCTCCACTAATTACATTAAGTAATTACTTTCTAAATCATCAAATGATTTATTAAAATTAATTAAACTAAATTAATTAACTTAAATAAATCACATATCAAAATTAATTACAATAAGTAATTAATTCCTTAATTACTTTAACAATTAGTAATACATAACAAATTAAAATTAATTATATTCAATTAATTAATCTAGTTAATTATCAAAATTAATTACATTAATTAATTACTAAATTATCCCTAGATAATTATCACCATTTATAAATTAACACATTTCATTAATTATATACTTAAGAAAAATTTGAATTAGATTAATTATCAAAATTAATCTAAACCATTATCAAATAATTAAGTAAACCCTTAATTATCTTAAATATTTTTCAAAATAATTAAATTACTTATCAATGACTCATCTAAATTCAAAATGTATTAAAACAATACGTTTCTAAAATTAAATTCAAATTTCAGTTTATTAAAAGATTCAAATGTTTAATTATTTAAACATAAATCCAAATTAAATAATTATAAAACCTTACAATAAAATGAATGTTAAGAATCATTCATTACCTAACTATAAAGAGAGATTTAAAATTAATTACTTGATTAAAATAGATTAAGCCTTTGAAAATAGATTGATTTGTTTAACTTCAAATCAACATTAAACACTTCATATTTATTCAAGTATTAAAGAATAAATTCTTCAAGTTTTAAAACTTACCTGAAATCAAATTTTATTTCCAAATCTATTTTTATACATTTGAACATGTTCATTATATATTATTTTTTTACAAACTGGTTTGAAATCAAAACTGTTCCAAAGAAATTTTGAAACTGTTTTTAACTAAATTTCAAAACCAATTTAAATTTTGTTTAAATCATTTAAATCTGCTCAAAATTTAAAACTCAAATAAACTGTTTAAATCAAAAATCAGGTTTAAAAGATAACCTGAAACTATTTTAAATCTTGACTTAAACCCAGATTAAATTTTGTTTAAAATTTAAGATTCTCATTTTCAAAAACTTTAAATTTCAAACTAAATTTTAATTCAGTTTTCAACTTCCACCTAAAATCAAATTCCCACACAAAAATTTAAATTTCATTCAAATGTTAGAAATTGCAAAGCTACGGGATTTTAAATCTGAAACTGTTTTGTTTTAAAACTTGATTTAAAATAGAATTTAAAACTTGTTTAAATTTAAAAGTTTCATTTTTTAAAAACTTTGAATTTCAAACCTCATTTGAAATTAGATTTAACTTCCATTTAAATCAGATTCTAACTATAAAAAAAAATATGAATTCACTTAACTAAAACCTGCAAACTCTCTCTGGATTAAAAACCTGCAAACTGTTTTAAACCTTGATTTAAAACAGAATTTTAAATCTTGTTTAAATTTAAGATTTTACTTTTAAAAACTTTGAATTCAAAGCTACATTTGAATTCAGATTCAAGTATTACCTGAATCAAGTTTTCAACTTAAAAAGTGAATTCAAAAATTTAAACTGCTAGACTCTCAGGTTTAAACCTGAAAACTGTTTTAAAATTTGATTTAAAACAGAATTAAAACTTATTTAAAATCTAAAAATTCCATTTTTAAAACCTTGAACTCAAACTGCATTTGAATTCAGATTTAACTTTCACTTAAATCAAAACCGCACTAAAGTTTTGAATCTCAATCAACATTTTTTTTAAAAAAAAAACTGCAAATGCCTCTGATATAAAACCTGTAGCCATGAACTCGAGACGCTCATTATTTTACTTCAAGTTACTACACCCATTGCTTCGAGTCAAAAGCAAAACTACCCGAGTTCTACTTCGGGTCAAAACCCTGCACACCCCAAAAGTTCACCTGAGTTACCACTGCAAACAAGATCAATCTGTCAACATCTTGCAACCAAATCACCGATCACCAGACCACTTACAACTCCGGCTATAGCTCCATCTACAACCCTTCTACAACCTCCCAAATTTCCCCTCCTACTCAATGCAACATAGAGCATATGCAAATGCTAAGAACTGCACACTTAAAATCAGGTTTTTGAAAACCTGGAAACCTCAATTTCAATCACCATCTCCTCTGAAACAACTTCTGATCATCTATCACCAACATCCCCTTCATTCCTACAACAAATCCCCACTAATCATGAAGCATCATAACACCCTAAACCCACTCGCTTAACAGATTATTTCCTATTTCTGTTTTAAAACAGAAATGTCTTTCCCTAACAGTTTATTTAAAACTGTAATATAGTTTTTAGAATTCCAAATTTTCAAAAGCAATTCAAGCAATATTGGTGAATTCAAGAATTATCAAGTTTTGGAATTTCCTACTTCCTGGGTTTTCACTGTAACTTTAAACTTTGTACAGTTTTAACCAAATATACTTATCTGAATCTATTCTTAAAAGCAAGAACACAATGTTATTAACCATTTCTTTTTAGTAATCAAAGCCAAATTCTAATTATGTAGTGAGATATGAATTCATTTGTGATAAAGATGGACTGTTGTCCACAACATAGCACAAAAAAAAATGAAATACTCAGAAACAAGTATGCAAGCAATATCCCACTCACAAACACATATTCATACTCAAACTCAAACAATCATTAGAGACCATATTACTACACATACAATAAACTTCATCCAAATTTTTAAAAGGAAGAACTGTTTTTAAGATAAAAAGGTTTACTCACTTTTTAATTGAAGCAGAGAAGCATTTTCATTTTTTTTCCTGGAGCTGCTGTAGTTGAATTTCTTGAAACAGATTTGCATTTGCTAGTTGATGATGATTTTACTTGTTGATGCAGATTGCATGCAGACCCATTCTTATTGCACAGACTTGAAGTTTGTAATTTGCAGATTTGTAGGATTTAGATGCAGATTTGAAGAAGTTTGGTTTGCAGATTTGATTGAAGATGTATGCAGATTTGTAATTTGCAGTTTTGAGGTTGAATGCAAATTTTAAAAACATGCATTTGTTGTTTGAATTGGGTTTTGAAATTCCTTTTGCAAAATCTGGTTTTCAATTTCCTTTTCTAAAATCTGATTTTCAGATTTCATTTGAAGATAATGTTTTAACAAAATGTAATGTTATGTTTTCTTATCAATATAACTTAAATTTTAAGAAAAATAAATAAGCTTGCCACTTGTTGTATTAAGATGTAATAAATTTACAAGTGTCTACTTATTAGTTTAAAATTTTAACACATGTACATTTCAATAAAAAGAGAATTCTAAATTTATATATGTATTAGAATTTATCTTAACTATTTCAAACTTAATTTAGCACGTTACAAATGTTTATCAACATCTAGTCTATAAATGAATACATATAAACTATGAACTTCTTTATAAAACTATACATTTACATTAAAATGCTTGTTTAATTATTTTTAAAATAATATTCTATATGAAACTATATTTCAAAAGAAAAGAATTTTAAAATAAAACAAAACAAAATAAACCTTTATTATAAAATTGAAACTTTAAACTTTATTTATTTTTAAAAACAAAATAAATACTTATTTACTTTCTATGAAAATTATAAGGTAGATCTTTTAAAACAAACTATTGAAAAGTTTATAATACTAATTTAAATTAATTTAAATCCATTTACAATTTATTCATTTATATATAAATTAGAAAGTACCCTTTATTAAATAATAAATTAAAATTAAAAACCAAATCTTCTATTTACAATGTATAAACATTTATACATCATAAATAAAATATTTTTAAATTAGTTAAGAAAGATTATTTATTACTTAAATATTTTTAACTTTGAAAAGAATATCATTTAGCAAACTAAATAATTATTAATTTTCAAAAGAGAATTCCAGTTTGAATTAAATTATTAAATCGATGTTTCACATTTTAAAATAATTATCAAAGGAATTATTAAATAAATATTGCCTAAATTTCTGGGACATCACAATATGGGTTTTAAATATAATATCATCCGCTATTATGCGGCGTATAGGATCTCATCCGCTATATAATGCGGGAAATCAATCACTCCAATATATACTATATACTACTATATAATATATCATATTTAATCAATTCAATCATTCAACCAAATATTTAAATTTAACCATTTAAATTTAAATAGCAATCCAGAAGAGTGAGATTAACTCACCGTGCTATCTAATTTGAAACCCAATTCCATTCTGGCTTGTTTCTTTATTTTTGACCTTGTATAAACATCATGCATATGGCTTATTAGTATTTGAATTGATTGAACAGCCAATTTTATTTAAATTCAACCAACTAATATTTTAACTTTAAACTAACTTCCTTTTAACTATTTCTAAAATGATTAAATAAGTTAATTAAAATAACTTAATTATAAAACCCATTTTCTTTTTATTATTTTTTTATAAATAAATTAGTAAAATAAAAATTATTTATACATGTATATTATTTTTATTTTTGAAACTACATACATGTTTATAGAATAATTCATAAAGATTCCAAAATCAAACCCATTTCAACACTAAAAAATCCTTATATATTTTTTCCAAAATCATATATATATTTTTGCTAGATTAAAAACAAAATTATTTTATACTTCTTGAAATAAAAATTCTACTAACATATATTAAATCAAGACGGCACCGTTCTGAAATTCACAAATTTAAATTTACTGTAAAAAAAACCTTTCTTCTTTCTTTTGTTTTTTTTATAGCATATAATTCATAACAACAAATAAACTACCTTGCTGCTCCAAATCCAACCCGAGATGCTCAATGTTGCAGCACCAACCCTAGCCGATATCGCATCACATCACCTCCTCGATGGCTTCAACATTGTGCCAGTCGCGAGAACGACTCGCGATCACCGGCCTCCTCTAACGACGCCACCCTACATCAATCGCGACTGAAATGAACCACGCCGCTTTGACTTCCCCTTGCCCCGAGCGGCGCCGCTGTCAGCGAAACCCACGAAAGGCTCGAGCTCGTCTCGATGTAGCTCTGATGACGCGGCCGTGCTTGCCCTCGAAACTGCCTCAATCGCATGAGCGACCCTCGACCCCCAAGTCCAACGAACCCTGGCTCAAAGATGCAACTCTTCCCCCTTTCCCATTGTTGGCGCACTCGGGTACGGCTCGCGATTTTGAGTCGAAATCGAATAATTTGATTTCTCTACTCTCTCCTTTATTTCGTCCGATTTTTTTTGAAAAAAGAAGAGAAATGAACTAGTTCGTGAAAAAATGAATAAGAGAAAGGGATTTTTTATTTCGAACGAAACGACTTCGTTCTGTTGATTTTGCTCGGCCATTACCGTATTTTTTTTCATTAGTTTTGATTTGGATTACTGGGGAAGGTAAGGGAAGAATGGATAAGATATTGGCATTTTAACGAAGTGAGATGGCTTTGGTTATACGTAGGCTAAGGTTGACTTGATCCGTTATATTATTATTTAATTTCAAATATCCCACATTGAACAATTAAAATTCCGACCTCCAATCGAGGCATGCCGCTAAGCGTTTATAATGTTATACCCATATTTCGAACGCAATGGAAAAGGTTTCGAGCCCTAATTCAATCGTATGCAGAAGATAGCTTTTTGAACCCAGTTATTATATTAAATTTCGATTTAATTTTCAACGCGTTTGCTTATCATATGGCCATATGATCACTCCAAACACTGTGAAAATTAAATCCAGTAACAATGCACTATTGCGGATCCAATGGAACTGGTTTCGTCAAATTCCGAGACTGTGCCTCAGAAAGCTATTTTTAAATTCAATTTAAATGATATATTATTAAAACTGAACAAATCACCTTTAAATTAAATTTTAACCATTCTATTATCTTCAGTATCATCATTATAAATTTTAAGCCTTCAAATTGTTTTTAACAGGCTTAAAACTGAAGATTCAATAATTTACCCAAATTAAAATTATTAAATTCAATAAATTCAGTTTCCAAATTCAAACTGATATTTTAAATCCAAGTTAAAGTATCTTGCAAATATTTAAAATTAATTAAATATTCCAGTTTCAAATGCCTAAAATTTCCCGGCCATCACAACTGTTAACACTACCAACACTGGTTCTATTATCCCTGTCACTAGTTCATTTGTAGAAGGTTAGTCTACTGTCAGACCACCACTTTTTAATGGTAGTAACTATGCATATCGGGCATGTAGGATGAAAATATATTTACAATCTGTAGGACTAGACACTTGGAATGTTACACAGACTGAATATTCTGAACCCACAACTGATTTTGTGTAGTGGACTGCTGAGCAAAAGACTGTTGCACAAAACAACTCTAAAGCTATTAATATTCTGTTTTGTTCACTTGATAGAAATAAATTTAATAGAGTGTCAGTTTGTAAGTCTGCATATGAAATCTGGAAAACTTTGCAAGTTGCTCATGAAGGAACAAGCAAAGTTAAACAGACCAAAGTTTCCGTACTCACAAAACAGTTTCAATTATTTAAAATGAATTCTAATGAGTCTATTTTAGATATGTATAGTACATTTCAAAACATTGTGCTTTCTTTAATATTCTTGGGAAAGGAATTTTCGAAAGAAGATCAAGTCAGAAAAATCTTAAATTCTCTTACTCCATAATGGGATCAAAAGACACTTGCGATCGAAGAAGCAAATGACATCGGTACCTTAAAGATAAAAGAATTCATTGGAAATCTGATGTCGTTTGAAGTCCAAATGATTGAGAGAAGAGAAAGCAAAGCATCTGAAAAGAAATCAGTGGCATTCAATGCATTGACCGATGGATCAGACTCAAACAACGATAATGATGAAGAGATAGCCCTTATGACCAAGAATTTTCGAAAATTCCTAAAATACAGAAAGATGAATAATCTCAAGAGAAACAACTATAAGAACTCTGGAAATCAAAATGGAGTGCCGAACAATATCAAATGGTTCAACTATGACGAACCAGGCCATATCAAAAGAGACTGTCCGTATCCAGATAGGCAAAATCTTCCTATAAACAATGATTCTGTAAAGAAACAAAAACGTGCATTTACTGCTACTCTAGATGACTCAGACTCGTCCTCAAGCGATGTGATCAAAAGACAGATAATTCAAATATGTGTTTCACGGCAGTTCATGGCTCCGACGAATTCAGAGTAACGGACTCAGAAAAAGATACACGTTTACAATACAATTGGTTGAAATTGCATGCTTAGAATTTGATGCTTGATTGATTGATTTTGAACTGGTTGTTGTTTGAATTTTAAATTTTAAATTTTTTCTATTAATTTATTATTTTTATTTTTATTTTCAATAGTATCATAATATTTTATGGAATATACTATAATTCTGGTAATATTCTAGATATATATATATATAGACATTAAAAATAATAAATATATATTAGAATTCTTAAGAAAAATATTATCATGGAAATTCAAAGGCACATGTCGACATGGTCTTCCCTCCACTTTTTCACTTCATTCAATTCTCTAAAAAGCTACCTTTTGACCATAGAATATGTCCTTGAGAATTTATTTATTCACTATCGTTGATCGCATCTTTTCACTTTCATTTTCAAATTCAAACTCTCTCTTCAAAACTTCAACCTCTCTACTCTCTACTCTAATGGTTTCTTCAAGCATCCCCTCCACAATGAGAATTTCCATAAAGATAAAAGAGCAACTCTTCAATGATCCGGAGGCCATAAAAGTATACATCAATTATGCTAACTATGGAAAAGTCCATCACGAAAAGTTTGCTTTATTTCAAGTTTTTTTATCTTATGAAATTGATTCTCTTTTTGCAAACAACCAAGTTCTTAGTCTTGTTGATGCTTCTCAAAATGATTTCGTTTGCTATCCAAATCTTGTTAAAATTTTCTAGCAAATTTAAACCATGGATTTTTTATTGGAAATGATGATGAAAATTGGAGTAGTGTCAAAAGCATTAGAATCGTTTTAAATTGTGATCTTTAGGGTATCATTCCCAATTGCAAAAGCACGGGAATGGATCTTTCTAGTTTTAAAATCGATGAAAATGATCGTGATACATTTCATCGCATTTTCGAAGGAAATGATAATTTTGAATTTAAATCGAAACTTTCGACCAAAAGCTAGAATTGTTAATCTTCTTTTACAACATACTTTGACCCCAAGATCAAGGAATTTTAGCAATCCTACCACAAAAGTTTGCAAAGCAATTTTTGCTACTTTTGAAAATTACGATATTAATTGTGCGCAAGTTATTTTGGATGAATTTCGTCCCAAAAATCTTAAAATGGGTGAAAACTCTTTGTATCCTGTAATCTATCTTACTCGGATTTTTAACTATTTTGGAGTGGATTTTAAAGGATAAGAATTTGTTTCAAGAAAGGTTTTTAATCACTCTAATATATCTCTTATGAAAATTCCATTTGTTTTTCAACCTTATGAGACTCTAGCCGAAAAGGAAGAGCGTTTGGCTCATGAGGAGATGGAAGAGGAGGAAGAGGAAGAAGAAGGGGATGAAATGGAAATAGAAGAAGAAGAAGAAGGTGAAACCACTTTGGGAAGCATTGACTATCCTCCCAATCCAACCAAAAAAACCCTTCTCAAAAATCAAAAGACTATTGTCAAGAATCAACGGATTCTTAAATGGTCCGTTAGTAAGAAATTGGATAAAATGTCATCGAAGATGAACAAGTTTTTCTCCAAAGTCGGCAAGAAGCTTGGATTATCTTCATCTTCGTCATCCTCTAACTAGTTCTATCTTTTCATATCCGTTGTATTTGTTTTAGTTTATTTTGATTTGAATGTTCGTGTAGTTTTTAATGTTTAATCATTGTATCGTTCTATTATGCAATGATATTGAAGTTCTTTTCTGTTATCTAGCTTATCTTATCTCCAGAATAAATGTTAGTATATTATATAAATACACACACACACACACAATTGTTCACAAAATTAAAAAAAAAGAGTCATCAGAATTCACTGAACCATGTCGACATCACCCCTTGACCATGTCGACATGTACTGGTCAGAAATGACATTTCATTTTAAATTTGAAATTTGAATAACTACCTTATGTCTATTCATTTCAAACGAATTTCTACACCTATAAATACATATTTCTTCAAGAATTCATCACCCATTATTATTTCTTATCTACTTTGTCCCTCATTCTTGTCACAAACTCGAATATGGCCAATCCAATTCATAATTTAACCGAGAATCTTGAAGAAACCCTTAATTCTTTCAAGAATGTTCTCTCTTTCATTCTTCATAACCAGCGACAATTAGAGTTGAGTCAAACGCAGATGATCAAGGAGCAAGAAAAGCATTTTGATGCGATACGATGGATGATTTCCTCCCTACACAAGGATGATAAGGAAGCATATCCTCCAATCTCTCTCACCAATGACAATGAAAATTGGGATGCCATTAAATCAGACCCTATATTTGGAGAAGAAGGATGAGCAAAAGTTCCTCATAATGTTTGATTTTATTGCTTTATTTGATTTGAATTGTTTGCTTGGATTGATTTGATTTGATTTGGTTTGGATTGGATTGATATTTGGTGTGCAAAACATGTATAAAAATGCGTTGATATGACCTTTGATTACTTATCATGTCTATAAGTATAATTATCTCTTAATCTATCTATTATATACTCCATTATATAGTTTATTAATGCAGGTACTTTAATACAAGAATGAGGGGGAGTTATATAGTTTGGAGTCATATAGTTTTGAGTTAGTTTTTGTTGATGACAAAAGGGGAGAAATATAAAATAGGGTAGTTAGGCATAGATTAGGGGGAGTTATTAGGATAGAAGTAATATTTTATAAATAAAGGTCGTCATCATCAAAAAGGGGGAGATTGTTAGTCACTGAGAAGATGGTTTTGATGACAACAATCTTAGAATAAGATTATAAAATATAAATACTAACATTACAGTTTAGATATATATGTAAATGCAGGATTTAACCATGCAGGTACCAAGAATGAAGACTGTACAGTATAGAGATTCAAGATATCAAGATTAAAGAGTCATGAGTATCAAGAATATCAAGAGCTCAAGATTTCAATAATAAGTAATTTAATTAGGAATTCTGTTAAAACTCCTAAAAAAGCACTGCCATCTTAAAATCCAATTTATTCGTGGAATGGAATCCATTTCGAGCCCGTTAAAGAGATGGAACCCTAAGTAGGATAGAACCTATGAAAAATCTAGTGGAACATTGTTTTGTATCCTCTAACCTTTATTAAAATGTTTTTTTACAAAAATTATCTTGTTTTCAAAATGATTTCAAAACTTTCCTTTTTCAAAAGAATCAAAAACATCTATCCGGGTTGTAAATATTTTTAGCCTAAAAAATAATCTTTATTTTCAAAATCAAATTATCTTTGGTTTTTAAACTATCTTTTAATTATAATATATTTATTTAACTTTTATTATTTATACTTAGATTTAAATATAAAATTACAGTAAAATTATATATATATATATATATATATATATATATATATATATATATAAATGTGTATTTTAACTATAGTTAAGTATATTTATAAAGCTTAAAATAGTTTTAATATAAGATAGAAGTTATTTTCAAAGAAAAACAAATCACCAAAAATTCCTTTGGCATTTCGACATCCTCAAGTACCCCATGTCAACATGGTAGCAGCTTATTTCAAAATTTTGAATTTCAAAGGAAGAGTCTATTCGTCATATCCTTTCACGAATGGACATGGCTGTTGTTCTACTATAAATAGGGGTGGTTTTGAACGAATTTTCATATATATTTTTCGGGTTTTCACTCCTCTTCTTCTTCCATAATTCTTTATACACATTCTTACCATTACTCTGCCAAAATCAACATTGTATCTGACAAGATCATTTCTGCTTTGATTCTCTATCACTATCTCAACAACATCTCAGTGCTATTCAGAGTTATAGGCTTCTTTGTAATAAATTAAGTGAGAAAAGGTGTGACTGTAGCCTTTGAAATCAATCAAGTGAGAAAAAGGTGTGATTGTAGCCTTGAAAATCAATTGAGTGAACTTGTTGCCCCTGAAATCAAGTATCTCTACCCAGAGGATTGTGGAGTGGTGTACCTCGTGGCCTTGAAATCGAGGATGCAATTGTATAATTACTTTTGAAAGGAAATCTGTACTTGTTTGCGGGACTGGATATAGGGTAACTCCAAACCAGTATAAAATCCAGTGTGTTCTTTCCTTTGTTGCTTTTACTTTATTTCTGCATCTGTGTTTGATTCTGTGATCATATATGTGTCTGAATATTGCATACATTTGTGTTCAAATTAATATAAACTCAAAAAAATTTAGTAATTCCTTAAAGCACTATTCACCCTCCTCTAGTGTTAATCCTAGCCTTAAGATCCGTATTCCGCATTTTTCACAATATGTTGTCCCAGTGATATGTTGTATTTAAGTACCAATTTAAAAAACATTTGGAAATTTGGCGACAGGGCACAGAACATCTAAATGGCTTATCACAACGATGGTGGATTCGAATGCCATGACAATCGACGAGAGGACTATAAAATGTAAATTGACAGTTTAGGGTAAAACAATAAAAGGTCAAGCGTACCTTAGTAACTTTTCCATCATTCACAAGTGACTTGTGAGTGCTTTGAAGACACTTAACTTGGATCAATTCAAATGTAACTTGTCGTGCTTGTAGGCTAATTATTAAATCTTGCGATTTAACGACTGATTAACTTGTATTTTAAATTTATAGTTTAATTAAGACATGTTAACATCACTCTAATCATGCATTCTTGAAATACATGCTATTTAGCGAGAGAATAGCATGATTTTCACATCTATAGTCTTAACTAAAATATTTAATCATTAATTTAAACATAACTCATAAAGCGCTCAATATTTAGCAAGTTTTTCACGTGTTTTTAGCTGAAAATTCAATTTTATATCAAATTAGTTAATTTATAACATTAAAACATGTCAGTTACACACTAATTTTATGGGTTCTTTTAACTCTAAGAATACACTTATTTAAATAGGTGATTTGTGTTTATTGTTGATTTCTGGCTAACTTAATCGACTAGAGATGTTTACAGTTGGCTAATTCTATTTTGATCCAAAAAATCGTCGGACAACACTTCAAAAACTATATAATTCTTACCTCTTTTTGGTGGAGTAACCCTATAAATCGCAAAAATTGTTCCAACTTTGTCCCTCTATATCATTCGTGCATAAAAACAAAAAACCAGTGAAGCTATATATCACTTCCTTGACGTGAAACCTTTAATCCATCTTCACGAGCAAAACCCTATTTGAAGCTTGTCACATCGTTCCTCTTATCAACAATAACTCAAGCTAGGCCATTCTTTTTCCCGAGTAACTGCAACATGGAGCAACTAAATTATTAAGATTTTTACTAATAGTTAGATTATAAGGTAAAATTCGTAATTACGCGGTTGAATCGGATTTTTATCTTGTAGTTGGGTTGTGAGAGAAAAATCTAGTTTACTCAGCGTAACCTCTGCAATATTTTTATTTTTAATTAAATCAAAATGTAAAAATAAAAGTAAAAACGGGTTAGCTCCTCTAGTTGCCGAAACATTTTGTTATAATCGTTAAAATCCATTTGTTTGAAATGGAAATTGAAGTTATCTTATTAAAACTAAAACTAGAGTTTTTGAATATAAGTTAAAGTAAAAAAATTAAAATGTGATTGTGATGACCTGCCCTTCTCGACCCTCGAAAATCGATACAAAATACACCACAGAATAATATGCCGACGCTCGAGTACCGCAAAAGACAGATTGTTGAGGGAAAAGAAAGAAGATAGAAGAAAGAAGGAACTAAACAATAACAGAATCTTTCAATCGCAGTGGAATAAAATATAATACATAATATCAGATCTTTACACAAAATGAAAACTATATCTGTTTTATACAATATACCATCAGAGTATCACAATCAAACAACAATTACCAGCCTGACGATTTCATACAATCGCAGCAGCAGAAATAAACAAATACGGATAATACGTCTCGGACTCCAGCGTCTCCTGAGCTCCACAACATCCTTTCCTGTAATCTATAATATTCGGTCTGACCCGAGCATTATAATAAAATAACACCCGAGTCGGTCTGGAATACCAGCTGATAAAAATACACCCAATTTGATTTTTAAAGTTTCAAAATCCTTTGAAACAAAAGCATCTCGTATGACCACGTCGCAAATAAACATGTTGGGTTTTTACCTTACGGTAACTAAAACATTTTTATCAAATCCGTCTGATATTATAATAGTGTCTATAGAAAGTAAAATAGAATCTAGCTGAAATGCTTGCATTTCACGTTTCAGCAATAGTTGGGCACAATCAAAACCATACAAGCGCGTAGGGAGAATGGATTTTCAACTAATGACTAGGCACTGGGGTACCACCTGTCACAGTACCTGGTCTAGATCAGTGTACCGAGGATTACTCCCAATCTCCTGCAACACAAGACCTGGACTATGCCTTACTGGATAATCCCGAGTAAGATCACCCCACGGTTGGGATCAGCAACCGCACCACTAAGCCGAATAAGAAGGGACATCTAGACATGGATGACCTCACCCTAATGGGTGCTATCCACTTAGCCTTGCTGCATAACCCTTGATTTTCTGTCATTCCCGGTTGATGAGGCTTGAGGCTAAGCGTTACCTTTTAGAACGTTTTACTTAGAATGCCCATCGTCCACCTAACGATATTCCGAAAGCATTCATCCATACAAGTGCGTCCCGAGTTTGAACGGAACCGAAGGCATTACTCCTACTACATCCATTTTGGAGTCATCCTCGGGATTACTAGCGACTAG
This sequence comes from Allium cepa, assembly GCA_030765085.1. Taxonomy (NCBI): domain Eukaryota; kingdom Viridiplantae; phylum Streptophyta; class Magnoliopsida; order Asparagales; family Amaryllidaceae; genus Allium; species Allium cepa. The sequence goes on from CM060942.1 coordinate 458,104,778, forward strand.
CTCTTGCACTTCACTGCTCCATCTTCGACTCCGAACTCCTTTTTTCTGATGAAAACGTACAAACCGGATCGAAATGGTCTTTGAGAAATTAATCCCGATCCCGGTCTCTTCGAAACGATCAACGCATTGGCCAATATTGATAGTCGGTGATTTAACTATCAATTAACATTCACAAACAACCATCAAATAATAAATAATTTTCCCAAATTATTTATTAACCTCAAAATATCTTCACAAAATATATTTCCTTTTTCAATCCCCTGAAAACAGTTTCAAACCACACACTCCTTATGGAATAAATTTTCAAATATTGATTTCCACTGAAAACAATCAAGCCAAATACTTTAGATTTATAATAATTTAAATTGAAGCGATTTACTTACTTTATTTAAATATATATATATATATATATATACATACTTCTTAAATGTTTCAAATAAAATCGCTTTATAAATGTAACGACCCGTAAATTTAACCAGTTTTAGTAACGTTATTAACTGAAATTTTGTGAAATTTTAAACAGTAAAATTTTGAAATAAAAATTTGATATTTGGAATGCATCTAATTAAACATAGCAACTGGTAAATTTTCGTCCAAAAATATGAAAGTTTATTGCATGCATAAATTTACTTCAATTTAATCAATTAAAAAAGCGACGAAAAATAAACGTTTTCGAAACCTAAATATTTTTATATAGAAAAATTCTAAACCATCTTCTGAGTAAGATGTCATTTTTCATTTTTTCAAATTCGGATTTTTTTAGCTCCGTCGATCTTAATTTTCTATGTTTTTGTTGCATTTTCCGTAGTAGAAAATTCAAATTTTTATAATTCAATTGTAATCACTGATATTTATATACCATTTTGATCGTCTCATCGTGCTGATCTCTGTGGTATATTTATTTCTGTATTTTGAGGTCCGATACGCGACGAAAACAAGAAAACGGTGCGTCGTATCGGTACCGGATCCGTGACCTTTTGCTTTCTTTTAAAATTTCAAACCTTGACTTTGTCAGCCAAACAACAATTAACTGTTTTATTTATTTAGCCAAATTAGAGGGGAAACCTTGACCTTTTGAATTTCAAACCTTGACCGTTTCCATACATTTCGTTCTATTATTTATGACCTGTCACTATTCCCACTATGCCTCTTCACGACCTTTTTAACTGTTTACTTTTAAAAGCATATTCATCTTTGCTTGCAAACGCATTTCTTTCCAAGCAATCGCAAAATCTCATCTTCCTCTTCCTTGCTTCTTACTTCTCTTCAAAAATTTCTTCTTGCTCAAAAAAAAATTATAATAAAAAGAAGAGGAGCACATGTTTTTGGTTGAGAAGCTGCCCTTGTTCATTTTCTTCACGCGTTCACCAAACATCACCGTCCTCCGCGTGAGGCCTCACGACCGGCACCCTCCCACAGTCTCCTCCGCCTTATTTCTCTGGCCTCCAGCCCAGCGCCTCAACCCAGGCAACAGCCGTTGCCGAGCCCACCTGCCGCGTTGGTTCCTTTGTGACAACCATCCATCTCCCCACCGGCCGTGCACCGCAACCACCGATAACCGCGTCATATTTCCCACCTTACTCGCATCAATCTCTGACCACGTGTCTCCCTCATTCCAGCCACAGCCGACCGCATCTTCCCCTTCAAACAGCCGTGGCCCCTCTGTTATATATTGGTAATTTTTTTATTATGTTTAATTGGTTAGCCTATATATAGCCTGCCCTATTTATTATATTGTTGTGAAGTTGTATACATGGGTAGCTAGACTTTATAATTATGAATGGTCTACATATAGATTGTTGCGTATGTTAATAGTGTCTGCAATAGCCTATAGATATATATTACATATAAGTTTTGCATATGTCCTATTGTGAAAAGGAGTATATAGTGTTGTATATATTAGTTGTTGTTGTTTCGGTTTATGCAGTCCGTTGCTTTACAAATCAATAAGCTATATATATATATATATATATATATATATCACTGTCATTTGCTGTATAAGTTTTTCTTTTTAGTGTTAACATATATGCCTACATTTCGGTTCTATATACATTATGTCATATGGTAATGCTTTGCATGTATTTATTTAGTTAAATATTGTTTTAAAATCATATATATGCTATCATAATAAAATATATACGAATGTTTGTATATATATTTTTTGATTGTATACGGTTAATTATATTTTAATGTATATGTTAGTTATATACAGCATATTGGGACATTTTTATTCATGTAGCAGCCATATTGCTACAGTAGATAGTATACTATATTTTCAAAGTTAGAATCTGTGCTTGTTTCGATACAAACATATATGTTGTTTAGAATATGATAAGCATACAAGCTATATAAATAGCACTTAACATAGGGTCTATATGTACACTGTTTCGGGTACGACACTTATGTCAATTTTATATATAAATAAGTTAAGTGAAATTTGGTTCTGGTGAACTGCAAACTGTGTTGTATATTTTACGTATATTAACGTGCGTGTATAATTGTTTACATCTATATTGTTTATATATGATAGTAAGTTATGAAAGCTGTTTAAATATATTAGTATATGAATTAGTTTTATATGTATTTGGGTTGGTTGGGTTTTTAAGGTACACAGTTATATTTAAAAATGTTATATAGAAGGTGCGTGTATACTTTGCCTTTGGAAATAGTACAACAAGTCATTTTTTTGATATAGGCCATATATATACACACACACATATATAGACGTTATTTTATTTAAAGTTAAATTATTGATTTGAAATTAAATATGTATGTTTTATTTTAACATGTGTTTAAATTTAGAACATGGTTTTATAAAAGTAGTTATATACAAGTTCACTTACACCAATTATCTTCATCGACCCAATTCTGATTTGATTTCATATATTCCGTGTTATCAGATTCGATCATCGAAATCATGCTTGAATTCATAACTCAAATTCCGGTGTCCATTCTCTTTGCATATCTGTGTCATCTCCTGTTCTCTCTAGTCTCGAAAGGTGAGCAATCACTCACGATTAATGTTCTTTTATGTATTAAATTTGATTTCAATTGAAACGACAATTGAAATATTCTGTTGTTAGCTATTTACACTGCTTTATATGTTATTACCTGTATCAGTTCACCTGTGACATCTGATACCACTATCTGTTTATTATACAATGATAATCCGTTTGGTTGATAATTGATTGATTGTTTGTTGTTTATATTGGATGTAAATTGTAATGTACAAAGTGATAAATAATTTGAAATTGAACTTGACGTAAGATATAACGATTTGAAATTGATATATTTTGAATTTGATTAGATTGGTATAATATGACCCCTTTAAATGACCAATTATTTGACACGTAGAAATAGTGTTAAATACACCTTGAACCATTTAAATGTTTGTTGCTTAAATTGATGTTGTATGAAATTGAATAATAGACATCAAGTGAAAAACCGTAATGTAATAATCTTTAATCTACATGAAATGGCAGTGTAGATTCTAGAAATAATTATATTAATTTGCACAAACAACAATGTAAATTAATAAGATTATTTCGGGATTATTTGAATTAATTGTTGGATTGTTATTGATTGTTGTTATTGCTTGTTTATTTACTTTGACACCATCCCAGTTATCACATTGCAAGTCCCCTTTGCTATGCTTTGATTCGAATTGAAATGGAATCAGGTTGAAATGATAAATACCCAAATTTAACTTTGACTTAGGATAGAGAATTAAATAAAAACTCGGTTGATCAATGATTTGATTTAAAAATATAAATAAAGATTTTATTTAAATAAATAATAAGATTTGAAATGAAGTTGGAATTTGAATTTAATGGAAGGAAAATGTTAATATTTTAAAAATCTGAAACAAAAAATATTAACATAGTAGTTATTGAAAGAATGTTGTTTTAAAATAAATTATTTGACAATAAAATTGAAACTATTAATGATTAAGTTTTGAAATTATTAATAATTAAGTTTGAAACTAGTAATAATTACGTTTTGAAATTATTAATAATTAAGTTTTGAATTTAGCAATAATTAAGGAATTGAAATTATTGGTAATTTAATGAGATTGAATTGTTTAATAATTTAATTTGAATCGAATTCATTAAATGAAATTTAACGTCTTGAATAAGTGAAATTTAGTTTCTTTATTAACTGAGTTTTGAAATCTGTAACTATGTAAATAAATGAGTGAAATTGGATTTCTTTAACAAGAAATAAAATGTGATTAATGTAAGACTTATAATTTAAGGAATTGATTTGACGAATTTAATTTAATTCAATTTGTAAGTTCTGATATAATGAAGGAAAACTTAAATTCATTTAATGAATTGGAAATTTAATAGAAATTTGTTTTGAATGATAAAGTAACTTAACGAATATTGAATGAAATCGATCTATGAATTTAAATTGATTTGAACGTTAAATTAAATTAATTTAAATGCTTTCGTAATGAAATTTATATACAAACTTGAATCAATATTTGAATTGTTTTAAATAAAAGTTGAAATTGAATTGTGAGATTTTGAATTGGTGATTTGGAAGTTTTGAATCGTAAATTATGGAAATTGGTATAGAAAGACAAACAAAATATTGGTTTACAAATTCTAATTTGATTTGGTTTTGAAATTTATTAAACGACCAATCGGTGTAAAAATTACGAAAGTTATTAAAGAAACCGGAATCGGTTATGGACATACTCTCAGTCTAAACCGAAAACCACTTTAATAACTATACACGGAGTGATGATCCAGAATGAAGTGGTTGGAATGATGTACGTGATGATTGAAGAAAGAGAACGATAATGGATTGCCTTGACACTTGTGTCAAATTGGAAATGACTAAAACAGGAGCCGTGCCGGGCCATGGGGTTAGCCACCTCGAGCTAACACATTCCTTCGAATACTACTCATTACTTGTCATCAATTGGTGCACCCTCGTATTTTGGGAGTGTTGTTTCGCGGTGTTGTGATCGTTGCGGCGATGCGTTCTCACCAGTCCGGATCAGGCAAACGGTAGTTTCACTACCTTGGGTATTGCCTCATGTGCCTTGTCATACTTGTATTCCTATATACGCGACCACTACGAATTTGTTTTATGTCATACCTATGGAGTACTCCCTGATATCCCACCAGTTTATGGTGGAGTTTAAAGTGCTGTATAGACTATGACATCTATATAAAATGCGTTAAGGGGGATAATGGTAACGCCTTAACACTATTTTGATATTTATATTACTGATAGGCATTATCTATTTAGCGTATACTACTACATAGTAGATAGTTTAACGGATCCTTAGAGGATGGTTATTCCACATCCTTTAAGTTACTTGTATTTCAATTGTTATTTCACTTGAGTTGGATTATTGATATAAGAATGTTAATCTTGACTCGAGTGTTTTGTGTTTTGCTTTATGCTCGGGTCAGACTGAGTGGTTCAGCTTTTAAGACTCACCTTTGGAGTTGGAGCTTCGCCTGGAGATCCAGCTATCTATCCGGCTTTCAGATATTCATTCGATTTCAGTGATGTATTCTGATTCATGTATTTGACTATTGTATTCGAGACTTCTGTTGTAACTTATTTAACTCTGTTATATATATAGTAGCTTCATTAACTACTATCTTTTGCTTCCGCTGCATATTATTACTCTGTGTCTGTGATTCTGTGATTATTTATTTACTGTATATCTGAGTTTTGCCTAATTTAAATTTACAATTCGGTATTTTGAATTATTCAAGTCCGACATGTGCGGATGCGAATGGTCCAAAATAGCGGGTTGTTATAGTTGGTATCAGAGCTTTGGTAGCTCTAGGCAAAATTTGGCATATAGGGTAAATGTATTTACAGAATCACTCTCATTCGAGTTTCAATCTCTTCCTTTTTGATTCAATTCCCTTGAATTTTGGAACGTTCCCTTGAATTTTGGAACGTTCCCTGCGGTTCCAAAATTCATTCATGTCCCTCACTATTCATCTTCTTTCAATTCTGGAGAATCTATAACTCCACTTCGAATGATCTTTATAATGAATCGGCGGTCTCGCCAATCATCGAATTATTTGTAATGGGGTGTAACTCCTTTACAATAAGCATTGATTTACCGGAGATTTCTGTATCCTCGGTTTATGATGCTATCTACTCCCTGCTATGCCTGAATTCTATCTCTTGAGATCGAATGTTGATTTGCCTCGGAACTCTGCATTGATCGAATTCTTGAAGTCGCGGTTAACCCGGAAGGTTGTCCGTGAATTAAATAGCTTATGCATCTCCCGATTCCGTTAATTGAATTATCTTATCTTCTGTTTCGAACTTATTATTGAATCAAAATTCCCATTGATTTGATTTCCATCAAATTTGAATCTCTATCCTTGCTTTGAAAATCCATTCTCATATTGTCAAGCGAGGAAGTGTATTTGTAGATTAATATATAAAATGTTATATATATTGTGTTGTTTGAGTTGTTGATGTTCATTTGGGTTTTCGATCGATTCGTATGATCAACGCCATCGATAGGATTTCCAAAACACTATAACAAAGCAAACTGACATAATAATGTTCTAAAATTTGGTAAACAAAATAGTTTTGTATGATTATATTATATATAAATAAAAGTTTTCTGAAATTAAACTGTTAATGAATTTATTGTCAGAAATGATAAATTTGTTTTCATTTATTGTTTTATAAACCATTGACTATTGCATAATATAAATAAATGAATTTATAAAACTTAGTTATAATTTGATTTGGAAATTGAAGTGAATTTAAATTTAGAATTTGAGAATTTAATTTTCGATAATTTCGAACTATGGTTTTAAAGTTTTAAAATGTATATTATTTAAAATATTTTCGAAAAGAAATGGTTTTCAAAGAATTTTAAATGATTAAATTAGAGCTCTTCTCTTTTGTCGCTGGAAATAATTTCGTTGATGCGTCCGCGTCATCGATATTCATTTTCGAGTTTCGAAGTGGAGAGACCATACTGTAACTTTGCTGCACTTATGTATTGATAATTTAATTGATTTGAATTTTTAAACATCACTTAATTTATAATATATATTGAAGATTTTAAATTCGATTTGATATATTATGTATATATGTTTATTTCATCTATAAAATGGTTTGAAGTTAATCGGAAATTAAATCTTAAAATTTTGATTTAAGGATGATTTTCAATGAAGCCAAAAGTTTTGACTAAATACTTAATTTGAAATAACTGAATTGTAAAATTTTATTTGTATAATACCCAATTGCATTCATATATAACTTACCTAAAGTTTCAAAAGTTAACTATGTAATTGAATATTATAGAGTAGAAAATGATATCAAAGGATTTTTTAAATAAATTTGAGTGGTTTTAAATAGTGTAAATATACTTAATATATATGTGATATGATATATTAAGTGGAATAAATTTAATAATAATTTGGAATAAAGAAAATTAAATTTGTCGAATAAATTATGATTATAATAAATGACTATTCAAATTTATGATCTTTGAATTTGATAATTTAAGAAAATTGGATAATATATAATATAAATTGCCTTTATAAATAAAACGTGAGTGCGTATAATGAATATTATTCACTTAAATTTTAATTATAAAATGTTTATGGATATCAATAAAATAATAAGTTAATTGAATAATTGATGTGATTAAATAAATAAAATTTTTGTTTTAAAAGTTAATAAATTAAAATTAAATCAACTTATTGAGATATCTTGAATTAATTGAATTTAAATTGAATTTCATTTGAAAGAAACCTTTTTGTATCTAACATTAATAAATGTGAAATTAAACGGAAACCTTGAAAAAAAAACAAAAAAAAAAAACAAAAACAATTATTGAATATAAATTATTTAAATTTAAATTTATTTGGTTCAAATTCATTGTTTATTATGTACTTCAAGTCTATTTTCTTCTGGTTGTTTCTATTCTCCTACCTCCTTTCTTTTCGGGGACGAAAAGTTTTGAGTGGGTAAGAATGTAAAGACCCGTAAATTTAACCAGCTTTAGTAACGTTATTAACTGAAATTTTGTGAAATTTTAAACAGTAAAATTTTGAAATAAAAATTTAATATTTGGAATGCGTCTAGTTAAACATAGCAACTGATAAATTTTCGTCCAAAAATATGAAAGTTTATTGCATGCGTAAATTTACTTCAATTTAATCAGTTAAAAAAGCGACGAAAACAAACATTTTCGAAACCCAAATATTTTTACATAGAAAAATTCTAAACCATCTTCTGAGCAAGATATCATTTTTCGTTTTTCCAAATTCGGACTTATTTAGCTCCGTCGATCTTAATCTTCTATGTTTTTGTTGCATTTTCCGTAGTAGAAAATTCAAAATTTTATAATTCAATTGTAATCACTGATATCTATATACCGTTTTGATCGTCTCATCGTGTTAATCTCTGCGGTATATTTATTTCTGTATTTTGAGGTCCGGTACGCGACAGAAACAAGAAAACGGTGCGTCGTATCGGTACCGGATCCGTGACCTTTTGCTTTCTTTTAAAATTTCAAGCCTTGACTTTGTCAGCCAAACAACAATTAATTGTTTTATTTATTTAGCCGAATTAGAGGGGAAACCTTGACCTTTTGAATTTCAATCCTTGACCGTTGCCATACATTCCGTTCTATTATTTATGACCTGTCACTTTTCCCACTATGCCTCTTCACGACCTTTTTAACAGTTTACTTTTAAAAGCATATTCATCTTTGCTTGCAAACGCCTTTCTTTGCAGGCAATCACAAAATCTCATCTTCCTCTTCCTTGCTTCTTACTTCTCTTCAAAAATTTCTTCTCGGCCAAAAAAAATTATAATAAAAAGAAGAGGAGTACATGTTTTTGGTTGAGAAGCTGCCTCTGTTCATTTTCTTCACGCGTTCACCAAACAGCACCATCCTCCATGTGAGGCCTCACGACCGACACCCTCCCACAGTCTCCTCCGTCTTATTTCTCCGGCCTCCAGCCCAGCGCCTCAACCCAGGCAACAGCCGTTGCCGAGCCCACCTGCAGCGTCGGTTCCTTTGTGACAACCATCCATCTTCCCATCGGCCGTGCACCGCAGCCGCCGATAACTGCCTCATATTTCCCACCTTACTCGCATCAACCTCCGACCACGTGCCTCCCTCGCTCCAGCCACAGCCGACCGCATCTTCCCCTTCAAACAGCCGTGGCCCCTCTGTTATATATTGGTAATTTGTTTTATTATGTTTAATTGGTTAGCCTATATATAGCCTGCCCTATTTTTTATATTGTTGTGAAGTTGTATACATGGGTAGCTAGACTTTATAATTATGAATGGTTTGCATATAGATTGATGCGTATGTTAATAGTGTATGCAATAGCCTATAGATATAATTACATATAAGTTTTGCATATGTTCTATTGTGAAAAGGAGTATATAGTGTTGTATATATTAGTTGTTGTTGTTTCGCTTTTATGCAGTCTGTTGCTTTACAAACCAATAAGCTATATATATATATATATATCACTGTCATTTGCTGTATAAGTTTTTCTTTTTAGTGTTAACATATATGCCCACGTTTCGGTTCTATATACGTTATGTCATATGGTAATGCTTCGCATGTATTTATTTAGTTAAATATTGTTTTAAAATCATATATATATGTTATCATAATAAAATATATACGAATGTTTGTATATATATTTTTTGATTGTATACGGTTAATTATATTTTAATGTATATGTTAGTTATATACAACATATTGGGACATTTTTATTCATGTAGCAGCCATATTGCTACAGTAGATAGTATACTATATTTTCAAAGTTAGAATCTGTGCTTGTTTCGATACAAACATATATGTTGTTTAGAATATGATAAGCATACAAGCTATATAAATAGCACTTAACATAGGGTCTATATGTACACTGTTTCGGGTACGACACTTATGTCAATTTTATATGTAAATAAGTTAAGTGAAATTTGGTTCTGGTGAACTGCAAACCGTGTTGTATATTTTACGTATATTAACGTGCGTGTGTAATTGTTTACATCTATATTGTATATATATGATAGTAAGTTATGAAAGCTGTTTAAATATATTAGTATATGAATTAGTTTTATATGTATTTGGGTTGGTTGGGTTTTTAAGGTACATAGTTATATTTAAAAATGTTATATAGAAGGTGCGTGTATACTTTGGCTTTGGAAATAGTACAACAAGTCATTTTTTTGATATAGGCTACATACACACACACACACACACACACACACATATATATAGACGTTATTTTATATTAAAGTTAAATTATTGATTTGAAATTAAATATGTATGTTTTAGTTAACATGTGTTTAAATTTAGAATATAGTTTTATAAAAATAGTTATATATATATAGTTATATACAAGTTCACTTACACCAATTATCTTCATCGGTCCAATTCTGATTTGATTTCATCTATTCTGTGTTATCAGATTCGATCATCGAAATCATGCTTGAATTCGTAACTCAAATTCCAGTGTCCGTTCTCTGTGCATATCTGTGTCATCTCTTGTTCTCTCTAGCCTCGAAAGGTGAGCAATCACTCACGATTAATGTTCTTTTATGTATTGAATTGTAAGATTTTGAATTGGTAATTTGAAAGTTTTGAATCGTAAATTATGGAAATTGATATAGAAAGACAAACGGAATATTGGTTTACAAATTCTAATTTTATTTGGTTTTGAAATTTATTAAACGACCAATCGGTGTAAAAATTACGAAAGTTATTAAAGAAACCGGAATCGGTTATGGACATACTCTCTGTCTAAGCCGAAAACCACTTTAATAACTATACGCGGAGTGATGATCCAGAATGAAGTGGTTGGAATGAAGTACATGATGACTGAAGAAAGAGAACGATAATGGATAGCCTTGACACTTGTGTCAAATTGGAAAAGACTAAAACATGAGTCGTGCCGGGCCAAATGGGGTTAGCCACCTCGAGCGAACACACTCCTTCGAATACTACTCATTACTCGTTATTGATTGGTGCACCCTAGTATTTTGGGAATGTTGTTTCGCGGTGTTGCGATCGTTGCGGCGATGCGTTCTCACCAGTTCGGATCAGGCAAACGGTAGTTTCGCTACCTTGGGTATATCCTCATGTGCCTTGTCATACTTGTATCCCTATATACGCGACCACTACGAATTTGTTTTGTGTCATACCTATGGAGTACTCCCTGATATCCCACCAATTTACGGTGGAGTTTACAGTGCTGTATAGACTATGACATCTATATAAAATGTGTTAAGGGGGATAATGGTAACGCCTTAACACTATTTTGATATTTATATTACTGATAGGCATTATCTATTTAGCGTATACTACTACATAGTAAATAGTTTAACAGATCCTTAGAGGATGGTTATTCCACATCATTTGAGTTACTTGAATTTCAATTGTTATTTCACTTGAGTTGGATTTATTGATATAAGAATGTTAATCCTGACTCGAGTGTTTTGTGTTTTGCTTTACTCTCGGGTCAGACAGAGTGGTTCAGCTTTTGAGACTCACCTTTGGAGTTGGAGCTTCGCCTGGAGATCCAGCTATCTATCCGGCTTTCGGATATTCATTCAATTTCAGTGATGTATTCTGATTCTTGTATTTGACTATTGTATTCGAGACTTCTGTTGTAACTTATTTAACTCTGTTATATATATAGTAGCTTCATGAACTACTGTCTTTTGCTTCCGCTGCATATTATTACTCTGTGTTTGTGATTTTGTGATTATTTATTTACTATATATCTGAGTTTTGCCAAATTTAAATTTACAATTTGGTATTTTGAATTATTCAAATCCGACATGTCCGGATGCAAATGGTCCAAAATAGCGGGTCGTTACAATAAAATATAAACTATTTTTCTTCAAAATAAAAGTTAAGTCTTACTAAATTTTAAAATAAAGTTATGAAATCCTATACAAGTTTTCAAATAAAACTTTAACCAAACTATCTTTACAATAAAACTATTTTATAAAATATAAATAGTAATGATATTCTTTTAAAGCATATACCAATTAACCCCTTTAAAATAATTACTACTATAACTAATTTATTAAATATTTACTCTTAAAAATTCTACAACTTAAACAATAATTTTCTTAAAACATTCCTTTAAAAACAAATTTAAAACTTAGATTTTTACTTACAAAAAAAATCTGTTGAAACGTACTTGGCTTTTCAAGGAACTATACTTCCATTTTCAGAATAAACCAAAGAAACTTTTTATAAATCCTATACGATTTACCTCAATTCAAATTTACCTTTAAATCCCGTAAATTCCCTTCCACACTTTAACAATAAACTCCTTTTATTTTTAAACACATTCCCATCTCCTGGAAAACCACCTTCAAAATATATGCTTAAAATATCTAAAGTAAAGCTACTAGAAATTACTTAATTAAAAATAATACTTAAGGAAATATATAGAGGTTTTCTAAGTAATTTAAGCCAAATTTAAATTTTAAAATAAAGTTATTAAATCAAATATTTATATTAAAATTTCTTTTTGAAAACTTAATACTATTTTACCTTTAAGATAATTAAATACCATAATCTCTTAAATAAGTGTTTACTTACACTCTAAACAATTAAAATAATATTTTCTTCCTAAAATATTCTAAAACACATTTTAAACCGCCCATTATATTTTGAAAGCTTTCCTTTAAAACATACTAAATTTCCAGGAAAAATTACACTTCCCATCCTTTAAAAACAATCTTACTATTATTTTTAAGCAATTTGCACTTCTTATAGAAATTCCCACCGGAAACCTATACTTCAATATTTATCCCCGATAAATATTCCACTTCATTTATAACCCAGTTTATAAACTTTCATTTCGCATTTCCTTTTAAATCATAATTTCAAAAACACTTTAACAGACTCCAAACCAATTTCCGAATTTAATTCCTTTAAATTCTTTACTTTAAAATTTCTTTTATTTCCTTTTAAACCCAGTTTATTTTATTTATATTTTAAATTTCCAGATTGTATTCATCCAATCATAGCACAACACAATTAAATTTTCAAATTAATCTATCACAATATATAAATAAACACATCATCAATTATGGAAATAATTTCTATATTGTGAGGAATCCAATTGGATCCCTCCAACCTGTTTTCTCTACATCCATAGATGTTAGCACAACAAATAAATATCGATCCAATCTGATAATCATTAACACATTCAACCAATCATTTAAATATCAACTATTTAAACTAACTAGCATTTCAGATGTGAGTGAGATAAACTCACCTTGAATTTCGACGAGCGTTCAAATTTTAAATTAAATCGAACGGCGTTCGATTAAGCTAAAATTCTCGCTAGCTCCAAACGCTTCCGGATCTTTTGTAGCGTGTAGATCGCGTCGCTGCGATTCCGGCGCTTCTTTTTTCGTCGAAATCTGACAACATAGGCTCAAGTTACGAATTTATAAAGTTTGAATTATAATTCATTTTTTTTTACACAAACCAAATCCAGCCGTTCGATCAGAGAAAGGAAATCATGGCCGCATGCTACATCTTCTCTCCCTCACATACACGAACGCGCATGAAACCCATCATCCGCCTCAAAACCCTACCTATCGCTCCACCCTCGACCATCTCTACGCCGATCAGGCTCCACTAAGGCCACGTCGCCCCGAACCCACGACCAGAACGCGGCAACGCTCGGCTACGCCTAGCCTTCTAGAAATGCGAACGAACCTTCAGCCTTCATCGATGATCTGGCGTCTCCTCGAGTCGTCGCAGCCTATATTCACTGTTGGATAGCATTGTCTCAACGAGCCCTACCGCTCCCTAGTTGGAGCCTCGGCTTGAAAACGCTTGGATGAAGAGAACTTGAGGGAGGAATGTCAAGCGACTTTGGCCATGAAATGTTTTGTAGCCGCCGAAGAAAACGAATTAGGGTTTTGGGCCGATATACGTATATATATACACGTGTAATCCAATTATTTTGTTATATTTTTTCCAAAATTACAGGTTTTACAAACGAACTCCAAACAACGCATGCCGACATGCGATTATAAGGTTTTACCTGTATTCCGAATACAATGGAACATATTTCGGAAGCTAATTTGATCGTATGTGTGGAAGTTAGCTTTTGAATTGAGTTTAAATATTAAATTATCGATTTTAATTTCAACGCTTTTCTCACCCGTACAGACAAACGGTAACTACAAACGCTATGAAATTTGAAATTTGAAATTTGATCGTATGGCCTCTGGAAAGTTGCAGGCGCAACTTTGAATCGCGCAAAGTTGCATGCGCACCTGATAGTTGCGCACCTATGCGCAACTTTGAATTGCGCTTAATAATTTCCTCTATGCGCAACTAAGAGTTGCGCCTGCATACCTGGGTTATTCCCTGGCCCAACAGCTGCATATAAACAACACAACTCCATCCAAAACAAACCAACTCCTCAAACCCATTTTCTTTCAGAAACCCTAACATCCATTTCCATTATTTTCACTACTATCAACACAACTTTCCACTCAAAATCATTTAATTCTACGGAGATAAACAAAAGATTTCACGTTCATCTACACTAGAGGCAAAGAATCGAAACCCTACTCCACCAATTTTGATAGGTATGGCGTTGACAATTAACTTTCTATAATTTTGATAGATCAATGACTACCGTGCCTATTATTTGTCACTATGACGGTGATTTAGTCATTGATGAAAATAGCAAGCCAACCTATGTTGGCGGAAAGCATAAGGGATCGAAAGTCAGGAGGGGTTGCAATTTTCTTGAGCTAAAAACGGCAATTTACAAAGCTACAAAGATTACTTCTACGGAGTTCGACATCGCGTTGGTTAATAAGTGGGTAACAGATGATGGACCAATTGCTATTGAGGTAAACGACGACGACGACGTCGATTCTATGTTTTGTGTGGGGATGAAAGTAATTGAGCTGTATGTTAAGAAGACGGAGGTGGTACATACAACTGAACAGCGAGCTCAAATCTTTGATTATACCAGTCAACCCGGACCTAGTAATACTGATGCGCAAAGTCAAACGTATTACTCACACTACTCCTACCAGCCACCGAACATTTACGCACAGGCAGCCGGGTATGCTTTTATGTGCTGTATTAATGTTTTATTCATGTTTTTGGCACTTAACAATCAAATGTTTGTGTACAGGTACGGTGTCATGGCATATCCATCGCGGTCACCCGGGTATGGTTTCCTTCCATATCCATCGTATCCTCCACAGTCAATTCCAACTCCGAATTCAAACGACTACTTGCATGGACTTCCAGATGAAGATGTTGACACCGAGGATATGGAGGGTGGAAATGCTGATATTGAAATTTCCCATTTGGATAGCATGGAAATCGCTGCTTCACTAGACGACGATGAAACATGGATCGATGCTATGAATGTTAACAATGACGCTCCTTTAGATGATATTCCAGAGGAAGTTGATGACACCGATGAGCATATCGAGATGGAAGAACCGTTAGAAGATGACCAATGCAATGATACAATTATGGAAAGATATGTTGTGCAAGAATTTCAATTTACCGACGAAATGTTTGGGCTAGAATGTGTAGAGAAAGGCCCTCGAGTTGGTATGATTTTTAAATTGAAGGAATCTTTAATTGAACATATAAGTGAATGGTCGATAAAGTGTTCAGTTTCATTTAAAAACATAAAGTCTCATGCTACAGAGTTCACTACTATATGTGATATTGATGCTAATTGTCCATGGCGGCTTCATGCTATTGTGTCTAAAAGAGATCATGCTAGGTGGTGGATGATAAAAAAATACGGTGGTGATCACGCTTGCTCTAATCCAATCATCAACTCGAACCACAAACAAGCAACAACCAAATTCATTTGCACCAAAGTCCTTCCACATGTTCGTTCGAATCCAAGTTACACTATAAAATCTGTCCAAGCGCTTATGGCACACACTTATAAAATTCAAATAAGCTACATGAGAGCCTGGAAAGGACTTAGCAAATGCAGGATTCGCTGCGATGCTGGACCTTATAGAGAGATTCCCTTTCAGTTTACACATTGGAAAGAGGCTTTCACCTATCAATATTGGGAAAAAGGGTCTAATGTCAGGGACCCAGTATTTTAGGGGCTAAGGTGACCATCATGGTGTAGACAATTATCCCAAGTAGCGAAAGTCTGAGGAGACTCATAATGAAAGGATTACTAGACGTTATCACCAGTTCTAAAAAAGCAAGCAACAAGCTCATCCGACCACACTAGCTTACACTCCTACGCAGAATCCGTTTGGTTCAGGTACCTCGGTGTCTATAATTTTTGGCGATTGAGAGTCTTCGTACAATGATTTGCCTCAGTTTTTTCGTGCTATACAGAAATGCAATCCAGGTACTGTTTATCATGTACATACAGAAGGAGTACAATTCTGGAGGGCTTTCTGGGCTTTTGGATCGAGCATTACAGGTTTCAACCATTGCCGTCCGGTTCTTTCTATTGACGGAACACATCTGTATGGTAAATATCAAGGTACGTTGCTTGTGGCCACAGGAGTTGATGCAAACAACTCTCTTTTACCTTTGGCATTTGCTATTGTAAGGACGGAGTCTGCGGAAACTTGGGGTTTGTTTTTTTCATGCATGGGACACTTAGTTCCATCGTTAAATGCAAGATGCATTACATTCATTTCCGATAGAATGAAAGGAATTCCAACCGCCTTGCAAGATAAGTGGAGAAGACCACATCATCATCGCTTTTGCCTACGCCATTTGAAAACAAATTTTAAAAAAGCTGGTTTTGGTAGCAGGATTTTGCAAAACTTATTTCATGCTTCCGCTGAAGCAAGAGATGAGATAACATACAAAGCACTTAGAGAGCAACTAAAAAATGTGAGTCCTGCTGCTGACAGATGGATTGATAGAAGTCTTCGACATAAGGATGAACAGTGGGCTCTTTACAAGGACAACGATGAACGGTTCTATATGATGACTACCAATGCTTCAGAGAGTTTCAATGGAGTTCTTAAAGGTGCAAGATCGTCACCGGTCAAGACGTTAGTGGCACGTACCTTTCATCGCCTTAATAGCTACTTCTACAGAAGACGTACCGATGGAATGGATTACGCATCTTTGCTCATGTCAAATTATGAAAAAATGATGGAAAAATATTCAGCAGAAGCACGTAATATGAGCATTAACAGGTTCAGCTTAGCGGAGTGGCAAGTAACAGACACAAACGCGTGCAATTACACAGTAAATATTACCAATGACAGCTGCAGCTGTTCATGCAATATTCCTATTCTAGCCTATTTTCCATGTTCCCATGTTTTAGCTGCATGCGCACGATGTAGAGGAGGAGCGAACAGAGCTTACCATGATCTTATTTCATCCTGGTTTACGGCAGACATTTATAGACATAGTTATTCTCCGGTTTTTCATCTAGTGCCCGACAGTAGATATTGGGATTTACCTGAAGGCCCTACCATACTCCCGCCACCAACGCGAAGGAATACAGGAAGACCGAGGTCCCACAAGAATAAGGGGAGTCATGGACGAAATGGAGGACAGAAGACAGGACAGATGTGGACAATGCGGTAACTTGGGTCATAAGAGACGAACGTGTGGGAAGCAATAAATATTTTACCTGTTTCTACTACTTCTGTCATTCGTGAACTGTATAATTTATATTTTTATTCTGTACGCAACTTTGTTATCAAACGATATCTTATGTTAAACATTTAAATCTTGTTATGTTATGTTACTTTGATTAAATCATCTATTGCATATCCACTACAACAAACCAAGTACAAATAAAAAACAAGTAATACAACATTCATTACAACTAAAGCATACATAACTCAATTAAACAAGTTTGATACAGATCCATTACAGTACAGTTGCATTATCCAGTTTACTAGACCCTTTTCCAAATTGGATTTACGGACTGCAAATACTCTACTTGATGTCGAAGCTGTATTTTTTCCTTTTCCAAACGTCTTACTTCGGCTTGCATCTCTAACGCATATTCCACTCCCCTCGGGGTCAAGGAACGATCTAGCCATTTGAAGAAATTACAGCACTCAACACCTTTCAGGTTAGTTATATGATCAAGGTAACCGACACATCCATAAAACCGACGTCCAGCATTTGTTTGAGTCTTGCATACAACTACCTCACAAGCATCTCCACAGTGGCAAAGTGAATGTTTACTTCTCTCACTCGTCCTTCGCCGCTAATTTGTTTTCCCAGTCTTTGATTTGGTTTGTTTACACAGAATTGATTATCCAAAGCAGATTGAACATCAACATCATTAGCTGCCGGAACTATCTCAAATTGAGCTTCAGGAACTGTTTCAAACTGAGTTTCAGGAACAAATTCATTTTCAGCTTCCATCCGTTCAACATATTGCACTAATACTGCATCCGGAGTCTCCCAATTATCCATAATAATTAGTGATAATGTGAGTGAGGTTGAAGGGATTGTTGTAGCTTTGGTTTAATCGAAGAAAGATGAAGAAATTTGATAATTTTGTGAAAAAATGGTGGCAATTGGTTAAAATTTGGGTTGGGAGTTGATGGGTTCGGCCATGGAAGAGGAGTTGAAGGTTGGGAAGAGTTTTGGTGGAATGTGGAGGATGGTTGCTGCTGTCTCTGTTTTAGCAGCAGCAACCTGTGCAGGCGCAACTATGAGTTGCGCCTGCACCAAACTGTAAAAGGCGCAACTAACAGTTGCGCCTAATTCAAAAAAATCGAGCACAACTCTTAGTTGCGCGTTCGAAAAAAAAATCCTATGCGCAACTAAGAGTTGCACTTTCTGATAGCAGTCACAAAAACGTGACTGGGCTACTGACTGGGCAGAAATCAGCCCTGTTTGGTAATAAGTTTCAAAACTAACACCAATCGCGAAATTGATTCGAAAAGTAGCCCACATCGAAAATTTGTCGTATTACAGATCCAATGGTGAATTCCAAGACTGGGCCCCGGAAGGCTATTTTAACCCGTAGATTAATTCGAGCGATTTTCAAAATCGTCGAAATCACTTAAAATTTCGCTTTTAAAATTTTACTAACTCAACAATAAACCATATATAATTTATAATCACATTAGAAATTATTCCGATTCATTTCGAATCAAAATCTGATTATTTACATTATTATATTATTAAATTCCATTATTAAATTAATATAAATTCTCAAATATTACTTATCGACTTTTGATTCCATCTAAAAGTCCAACATCGCTATTTAGATCCAAAGGGACTTAAAATAAATATTAGAAACCAATTTCGTATCTACTTACCTCCAGACTCACAAATTGTCCCAATTTCCAAATATTATTATTCAAATCCAATTAAATTGTCATATTTGAAATTCAACTAATTCTATAAATTCTATTAATTTAACCAAAATCTTCTTATTCAAAATCAAACTATAATTCACATTCAACATTTAAAATGAATTAAATGTTCAAAATCTAACTACCAAAATTCCGGCTCGTTACAGTGACATTTTATTTAACCAAAATTTTAAAAGTAAGAGGGGCTAGTGAATAATTTTGAATTAGCCTTTTACACTTGGGGGAATTATTTTAAAGGACAAAGATTTGTATATTTTTTGCCTCAAGGACACGACCTCAATATTTTTACCACAAGTACAAACATTTTTTTACAAATTATTCATAAGGACAAATATTTTTCAAAATTATTCATAAGGACAACAAAACTGCTACCGAGCTAAAACTGATACCGATAACTACAAACTGATACCTAAAAATTGCTATCAATAACTAAAAACTGTTACCTAGAGAAAGTTGTCCTTTAGGATAAAATATTGAAGGTCTATCCTTGACGCAAAAAAGCTGTGAATTTTGTCCTTCACAGTAATTTCTTGTTTACACTTTGTGTGAAATAGACCTATTGGTGAAGCAAATAAAAAGCGTGTATAAATATGAAAAGACCTCCAAACAAACGAGTCTCGCAGGGTTGGAATAATGGAGGAAGTGATAGCCACGCTTGACAGTGGCGCTCTGTGCTGCAGCTGGAACTACTGTGGTCAAAGATTAGCAGTTGGTCATAACGATGGGACGATCTCCATTGACGATTCTGTTCATTCTTCCTCAATTTCTTCGTTTTCACCTGCTTTTAAATGGAAGGTCAGTGAAACCCTTTTTCCGTTTGTTATTATTTTGGTTTAATTAAAGAATTGTTATCCTTGTATCATTTGACAAACCCTTGAAGTGAAATTACCTACTTAACTGCAATTTTAAGTTTTATTCTATTATTTTTTTATTTCTAAGATTGTCCAAATATGTAAAATTAATTGCATATTTAGTAAAAGATAAGCCAGTATTATACATACTTGCCATTCCTAGTAAAATATATGAAATATTCGAATGTTTTAGAGCTAAATCTTTATCTAGTATATTTTGGGTTACTGATTCTTGTTTTGGAGACTTGCTATTGCAATTGACATTAACACATTGGATATGAGACACAGTAATGCATAATCAACAGCTATTGTTTTTGTTTTGAGATTTATAACTTATGGAATAAAATATCCATAAGATAACATTTGAACTTTTCTTTCTTCTCAATGCATCGACGATCGGGAGAAAAAACCCTTGTTGGAACCCTAATTTCATTAAGGCCTTCCAAAATTATCTCAGTTCCGTTGTATTATATGAGCAAAATCATTTTTCTAGTTTTCACATGATATAGTTAGAAATTTTAAATATGATGGTTAGGGCGAGGACTAATGTTTGAGAAATTATTTGAGAATAAAGGAAATAGTAAATTAGAAAGGAAAAATGGTATAATATATTTATCAGCAAAAAATTGAATTTTTGCCATGTTTTTTTAAAGGATATCTGAGTGGAGTAAATACTAAATTTATACATCCTCATTGCCAAAGTGTTAGTGTAATCCATATATTTTTAATACTTTTGGGTGTTCATTTTTACTATTTCCTAAGGTGAATATGTTAATTGTAAAGTTACCATTACTATATCAATACCAAACAATTGATAACCAATATTGAACTACATCAGTATACCAATGTTATTGGTACCATAACGTTAAATTCACCATGGTTAATGGTAGATATAACTGTAAAGAAATGGCAAAACCAACTGTAATGGTAATTTAACCAGCCATTCATATACTTCATGTTAATGGTTTGATGAAAATATCTTTTACTAATTTCTGCAGGCTCATGATTGTGGAATAAAGAATATTGTTTGGGTTCCACCGGAATTTGGTGATGCTATTGCTTGCATATCTGCTAATGGGACATTGTCCATATGGGAAGAAACTCAAGAAGGTGCTTTTTTTTTAAGTGGAAATTAGGGACACATTCCTCTTTTCTAAACTTCTTAGTTTTACATCATTTCCTTTTAGAAACTATTTTACGCCTCTTTTTTTGAAGTTCTTTCTTTTTACTTCTCTTGTTTTCAAATATAAAAGCGTCCGTTCCGTGTATTATGACGATTATGAGTTATGGAACGTATACCTTAAAAAGACATGTTAAAGTTAGTAAAATTACCTAAACATCTTCGTGAATTTCACATTTAAAAAAGGGATGAAATTTATAAAAGAAAATTGGAAGGGATCTAATGCTAATTTTTTATAACCACGAGGATGTGTGCCAAAATTTCTTCTTTTTAATGTCAAACCATTCATGAATCTTCTTAATGATATTTTAAACATTTAAAACTCTTAGAACACTTATATGTTCTGATGTTGGCACAAAGTTTTTTGTAAATGTCGACCACTTTGTTTCATAGTTTACTCTATAGTCCTTTTCATATGTTATTATAGTTCTTAAGTTTTCAAATCTATGCTATTAGCTCATATAAGAATCATAACAGTCTTCACAACCGATGCCTTTCTGTTCAGACGCATGTAAGCAATGTTTATTTGTACACTTCAAAATTTAAAAGTTTGTTTTGGTGGAGCTTCTTTCAGATCCTTTGTCTTCGGCAACTTTAATCCTCACATCAATATAGTACAGTTGAAGTGATTGTGCTGGTAAAAAAATTGTGTGTTTTGTTACTTTTTGTAGATTCTCAGCTACTCGCATGGAAACAATGCATGATCTTTGAAGACACAAATTCAGGAATACTCGATCTTCAATTTGGGGTACCCGGCAAAAATTTGAAAATGGTTAGTCTGTTTGTTAAATGTTGGATTACGTGACAAATGTTAGCCATCATAGTATGTTAGTTTTCTTGAGGATCGCACTAAAATTTGGAAATTTTTAGAGCGATATGAAGCAAATAAGATCCATGAAAAAGTAAGTTCATATTAGTTGCAGTCTTAGAAGTTCAATTTTTGTATTTTGTAGTGCATCCCTTTCAATTGCATCAATCAATACCATGTTAGAAAAACACTTTTTATCACGGCGTTACGGCACGCTTTTCCCGCGTGATAAAGGTATGTGCTTCACGCGTGAATTGTTTTCCAATAGATTATGATTAACACATTCAAGAAAAAATGTTTTGCGCAAATATTTAACCATGTTTTTACATTGATATTATGTGTAGTTAATTTAAATTTTTATTTCTAAGTTGCAACATCTAATTTTTTGTTAGTTTGAATTTTATTTATATTATTAATTAATAAATAACGAATTTGCAAATTATGTTTATTTGTTAGATTTATTTTTAAGTGTAGAGAGACATTTTGAATTTGTAAAGAAGCTCAACTGTTAGATCCTATTATAAAGGGATATTAAGATTTGTTAATATCTTATTGGTTGTTTACCTTGACACCAAAAAAGTGCGACACCAAAGTTATTACAACTATTAATAAAAAAGATGAAAGCAATTGCCTTTTACTCACACACACTCTTTTATATGTCCTGTTATTTATTTTCCAAATTGGACTATTCTTCAATAGCCTCTTTTGATTCGGCTTTTGTTCCTGAAACAAGGATTTTTATATCGGATAACACATTGAGGATTCATTGCGGTTAAGCTTAATACATATTTTATGAAATTTGCTCAGATATCAAGATAGGAAACCACTTATATTGTTATTATAAAACCAACTGATAAATGATCTTTCATATTTATAAAGTCATTTGTATGTTTATATAGTCTTTCTATTATTAATGCTCCGTCGTCAAATTATATATGTAAAACACAACTAATCTTACTGTCTATGTAAGTGGTTATACAGAGCCATTTGCAATGATTGACTGATTAGATTCTTAATCCTTTCATTCTATGCAGGTTATGGCACATTCAGATGGCCATGTGAGGGTCTTTGAACTGCTGGATCCATTGGAACTTAATAAATGGCAACTTCAGGTTATTTAATCATAACTTTCTAGGCTTATCTTTTCTTAAAACAATGATTATCTGTCCACATATTACTTAAAGAATTGGGAATATTTTGTGGTAGAATGGGTTCAGAATATTTGTTAAGCAAAACAGTGCATTACATTGCAAGTAAATTGGCAAATAAACTCTTTACTTTATTTAGATCTACTTTTTTTGATTGTAAAGAGAAGATAATGGCACTAGCGAATTGTACTTCAAAATTACGTCTTTGATCTGCGTCTGTTTATTCCTAATTATGATATATATATACACACACACACACACTCTTTTGCAGGCAGTGTTTCGGAATCTGATAGATTCAGTATCTAGTTTTGGAAAGCCGTCATGTTTATCTGCATCCATTGCATGGAATCCATGTAGAAATGAAAGCAAACCATCAAGTTTTGTCATTGGATATAATTCAGATATAGCTCAATTCAACTCTCCCAAGGTTAGAGTTCATTTGTTTACATCGACGAAAAGAAAACCTATCCTCAAGTTTGTTTTGTCCACAGTTGATAGTTTTTTTCTTTCTATATAATGATAATAACATGACCAGTCACAATATTTTGAAAATATTATCCATCGAAAATATTATTTACATATATGGATGTCCTGTTCTACACCCATATTATCAAAACTAATAGGGAAAACATCCCTCAGATTGGAACACAATCTTATCGATATCTGTTTTCTGAAAAGAAGCAAAACATGATGTCACTCTGTACACATGCTTCATACTTATCTACCTCTTTCTTTACTGTGCATCCGATGCTAATATAAATAAAGACTGATATATTTTTGTAGAAATGTCAATGGAATTTTATTTTCATTGTAAAATCATAGATTTTATACTCTGTTAAACAAAATTCATATGTTACATGAATGAAAATTCATTTTTATTTTAAACGTTTTGGAAAGTACAAATATTTGCACTCAATATTCTTGGTATGGTGACAAGGACCATCAACTCGGGATGGCAAAGTCTCTAAACCATGGTTCTAGAAGGTCTCTAGACTATGGTTCTAGATATTTTGGATTCGAATCCTAAGACATTAAAATGAGCGCTCTCTTTAAAAGAAAACCACTTGTTTTCAAAAATATAAATCCTTGGTATGATTCATGTGGTAACAACTTAATGATATTTTTCATTTGGTACAATACTACTGTAACTCTAAGTTGCATTATGTTTATATATATGTGAAAATTAGCCACATCAAATTTATGTTTTCCACAAATGAATAACTAGAACATAATGACTGATCATGTAATTAGGGGTGCACATGGATTAGTTATCCACTCAGTTTAGATTAATCCAATAAAAATAATAATTGGACTAAAGGTGGAACCCAGTACACGAGGTTTTCGTACGATAACGGACTTTGAGAAGGTTGATAATGTACGCAACTTTTCCCCCGCATTGCGAAGAGATTATTTCCAAATTCGAACCTAAATGCCCTGATCACCATGCGAGTGACCTAACCGTTGTGTCAAAGCTCCATCTCAAAAATAATAATGAGACTAATGCCATAAATAACAATTGGATTGAATTCATTCTCCTTAACAATTGGATGAGATCGATTTCAAATTTTCAGAAGTCCAATTATAGTATATCAATCAATAGATTCTTAACCAACCGGATGAACGATCCCAACAACTATTTTGTAAACTTCATACCTACAATCGATATTAACATCAACGAGTTTGATTTATTGTGATGCTAATTTCTTTTAGTTTGGGATTCTTCTCACTTAGTTTTGATTTGTACTACTTCAAAATAATTTATTTTTAATTTTAAAATTCATGACAATGTTTTATGCCGCCATTTTGTGATTGACTAGTTGACGTGTACGAAAATTTAAATGGTTATAATATATTTGGTTTATGTCCTTTACAATTCTTTTAATTGTTTGACTTAATATTTTTTTTGTCCAAGCCATCCATTAAGGAGTCATTTGTTCTTTATTTAATAAGATATTAGACTCTAATTTGAGTCAATTAGATGTTTGCAAAATCAATTGTTGTTTTTCCATCTAATCTAATTCAAATGGCTAAAAAATACAATTCAAGCATCTACATTCTATGCTTAATTTTAATTATCTTTAGTTAGTGATGAAAAAAATGAATTTATTTTTTAATTAACAAACACCATCTAATTGACAAAATGAAACCTTTGAGAAATACATTTTTCATATTGAAATTTAATTCAAAATATTGTCTAATTAGACAATGAAAAATAAACATGATCCGAAAAGTTTTAAATCTTGGATTTTGATTGCGTCTCGTCTCGAGAATTTTACAGACAACGGTTGAAAAATAAGCATGATACGAGTCATGCGATTGATTATAGAAAAACAAACACATTAAAAAAATAGTCTCTAGTTGATGATATCAAACCTAACGTCTAATTTGTGATTTTCATGCAAACGACTTGTAAGTATGTTGATTTAAAGAATTTACCATGAAAAATAACCAAGCTACCAAATCTCAGATTAACATCTCGACATATATTCGGGTTGTGATCTTTAAGATTTAGGGTGAAATGGGCGTGACAATTAAAAATCATGTTTGGAAACTCGTTTTGTCAAAGTGTAAAAAGCAAATCTCAGATGAAATCTTGAACGAGATGAAGAAGATTTAAAACTATGATAATAATTAATACTCAATCCACCTTAATTCAATAATAATTGGATTAGGTCAGATTTAAGGTCAAGCGGATTAGATGCAGATAGAAAATTTAACATTCAACTACAAATTGGATAAGATATATTTTTGCCTTAATCCATTTGATTCGGTTGGCCGTGCATCCCTACATTTAATATAGTTTTAGTATCACAAACCATTTTGAAAGTGGTCGATGTAATAATAAGGTTGTTGTTTTGCGATTCAAGCGTCATTTCTCCGGGGTCTGCTTATATTGGATGCCTCATGCAGTGTGCATTGGGTGCCACTTTTGATATCTTAAAATATTTAATGAAATCATAAATTTTTATTTGTTTTGTGCATGTGATGTAAATGATTGAAATTTTAATTTAATTAGTTAGCATTAAAAAACGTTGCCAATGCAAAAACATTTGATATAAATCAAACAGAAATTGTGTAGTTTTTTTTTGTTTTTTGCGGTAAATAGTTTTGTTGTTGTGAATTTGAACAATTTAACAAACTCTTGTTGTAACCAATTTGAATTGAAAAGATGTAAAAGGGGTATAATAAGAATTTACATTATTGATTTGCAAGATTGTCACATCATTAAACTAAAGTATATCGATCGAAACATATGTTTCTAAATCAAGGAATGTGGACATTTATATTTTACCATGAGACATTCAAGTTTACGTAGATCGTCAAGCCAAATTTCTATTGTGAACTATATATTGTTTTGATTTTGCTCGTTTTCTCCGAGGCTACATCCTTTATCAATTTACCTTTGGTTTTAACTTATTATATACATCCATCCCAATCCTAAGGTCTTCAAATTTAACATGGTTAACCTTTTATTTCTTTACAACCAAGTAATCATGCACTATGTAACCGAGGACATGTATACCCATTTAATATAATCTTCACACATACATGGATCATTAGTAGGTTAGAATTGATGTGACATGACATGACAGAAGAGTGCTTTTGAGATAACTTTTTATATACCGTAACTCCGTATGCTACAATTCTTCCAAATACCATCATGATAACACATAATACTGGATGTTATTACGATTTATGCGATGATTTTCAAAGTAGTATACCTAAGGACTCTCTTTTTTATGTATATTTTTTTAGTTATTGGTTGTTATCTATTAATAGTGAAATATAAGCATTTGCTCTACTGTTCTTAATTCTTTTTGATTATTTCATTCTAAAGTCCCTCATAATTTCAAATTTCAACCAAGTTATTATTTTTACGTACCTTATCCATTTTTCCATATTAAGAGTAAATTTTTGTTGCATAGAATCTGACAAATAAGACATTTTTACATTCCACTCATTTTCATTTTCTAATTAATATGATTTTTTTTATAAATCAAAACTATTGACCAAAACAATAGAAGTTTATGTTTTCCCTTTAATCTCTTGTTTTGAGATAAAGTACTTTGTATCTGATTACTTTCTACTTTGTATCTGATTACTTTCTACTTTGTATCTGATTACTTTCTTTTAGAAGTTATACCACAAATGAAAATTATCGAAGTATGAAATAAAAAGTAAAAATTTAAAATATAGTTTGAAAAAATCCATTGTATTTTTTTTGTCAGAAGCCTCTTCCAAATCAAAATAACAATATGATTACTCACGTTCAAATATTATTTTCACTTTTCATTATTTTGTGGAAAATATGGTAATATCATGTGCTTGTTTTATATGTATATATATGTGTAAAAGATTTGTTGTAGAACTTTAAGTTCATAAAAATGTGGTAATTAGGACTCACCCCCAAAAGTCAAAAACTTAGCACACAAATTTTTTTGTATCACCTTTTAGTATTATTTGCAATAATTTTGTTATCTTATCCGACAAATCCCCTAAACTCTTTGAGCATTTACACATAAAAATCGAAGAAAAAAAATCAATTTCTGTTGAATATATGCAGATTTTACAGCTAACACTTATATTCTCTAGTACTCCTTTTTATTGCCGATTTGATATTTATTCTTATTTTTAATTTAGTTGAAATATATGAAGAGAGAAATGAACTGTAGAGAGTAAAGGTATTGCAAATTGATTTTCGACATTTTGTATAATTTGGATGATTTTAAAAAATAAGGATATAATTTAAAAGTGCTTATTGATAGAGAGTTTTGGTGTATAAATTTGATTACGGAGGCGGATCCAAAAGATCATAAAAATATACCGATTCTTTATTATTACGTTTTCAGTTTTAGTTATACATGACTCAAAAAAATATCTAAAATTCAACCTACACATCATTTGTCTGATCGAATATGCTAAAAAATTATTTGAATATTGATATTAGCAATAGTTGTCAAATCTTAAATTTGAAACTAACTAAAACTATGTACGCAAATAAAATTGTTTATTCATTTAACAAACACTAAATCCTAAAAGTAATGAATTCGGTATATACCTCATGTTAACAAAAACATCAAAATTTGATTTTATTCAAATAAAAAAGTATAGATCACACAACATATTAAATATTTGCTACTTAAAAAAATTTGACAAATTCAATTTATACCTCCATGAGTCTCCGTCATTTCAACGAATTCACTATGTACGGGACAAAATATTCTATCTTTTAACAATATATTGAGTATATAAACATAATTTTTTCGCAACATTAACCTATGCAACACGTGTTAAAAATAGTTTTAAATGTAGGAAAGTCTTGTTCAAATGCAACATAAAGATCTATTTAATCCTGTGAATATTTTTATGTTGTTTGATTTGAAGAATTCCACGTTTCGGTGCGTTTTTTCTTAGAAATATGGTTAACATATGTTCAAGCACATCAGTTATTCACTTTAGGACCATCTCTCTCAACCACTAAAATAGTCTTGCCTATCTTGGAATATTCCAAGATATTGGCTCGTGTAGTAATGTACAAACCGAGCCAAACTAATGTAGTAATGTGACTCATGTGATGAGAAAATTACAAATCACTGCAGGTATTTGTTATAAATTAAAATTTAAATCTCAATGACTTGAAATTATGTATTTACACTTTTCAAATATCAAGTTGAGTATTTTAGACCTAATTATAGTTTCAATAAATTTACCAATTTAAATCCCGACACAATCATGGATTAAAATTCCATGTTGGAATTTGTGCTATTTCGATATTTCAGTGATAATCTTGATGGAGTTAAGACGAGATTAGTTGATTCTCACTACATATTTTTGTCAGCGTAATCCTCTAACAATCCTAAAACTCCATCTAATGTGTTTTATCCATGGTAGGTTTCGGTCGGAACCACGAAATCCGGACATCTCGTTTCGGTTCCGGTCAGAGCCGGTACAAGATTATAGAAGAAATCTAATTTCAGTTAACAACAGCAAAAAAATAAAGGTAGCAGCAAATAAGAGCAACAGCTGAGAAGAAACGAATAGCAGATTCACATATCTTAATCGAGTGACAATCTTCATTTTATACGATGCGATGCAACCCCAAACCCTAATTTCTCTTTGAGCAGGAAACCATAATTACCGCAATGTGATGCGACCCCAAACAAGTAGCGATCATATACATGAGTTCTCTTATATCAATCAACCTTACTTCTTAAAGTCAATTCGAGATTGATTTTTTTTCGTGCTTTTATTTTAAATTTTTATGTTGCCCTAGTTTAATCGATATTTTGGAGGGATGAATACGTGGGGAGAAAATGATCTAGGTTGAGTTTATTATTTTCTAGGTCGGGCTGAGTTGGTTTTTGTTTATTATTAATCATAAGGGTTGTGGTTAACTTGATTCAGGATTTAGGGTTTCCTATAATTTATATAGTGTTTTGGACTATTTTAATTAATTATAATTATAGGCTTAATTCAAGAAGAAATATATAGCTTAACTAAGGTTAGTTTAATTTGATAAAGTTTATTTAAGATCATTATTTCTTTACAAACTATATGTTATATTATATTTACAAAAACCACCATTACATTTTCATTAACAAACCAGTGAAAAACAAAACCAGGACCAAAACCAGAACTACCGAAATTTTCGAAATTATTTGAAACCAAAAAAATTTCAAATGACCGAAACCGAGTTCTTGAACCTTGGTTTTATGATGAATTTGGCATACGAGTTTTAACTGAGATCTTGTATGTAGTTACACTTTTCATGTTTTTCGAACAAAAGAAGTGCTTAGGGATTGCATAACGGAGTTAACTATATATAATAGCTGAATGTTTGAAATATTTGAAAAAGTTTCCTTTTATTTTCATAACTTAATGTCAGTCTATTGATTCCCAGTGGAGTGTTTGAAAAGAGAACCTGACTAACTTATTGCATTTTTAGCAGTCAAAAATATTAGTATGCACTATGCAGTAGTATTATTATTTGAAGCTTTGATGAATTAACTAATGATTATTGCATGTTTATAGTTGGAGTCTGCAAATCAATTCAACTTAGAAATTTGTATGGTTTTGTAGATTCCATGGATTTAGGTACCATTGATATATTAACGCATAACTTCAAAATTATATCTTTCTATGTGCTAAATAAAGTTATTGAAATGTTAACCAGATGATATCTACCGAAGGCATAGCTTTTCATTATTGATTTTTCGAGCGAACTGAATTTCTCTCTTATTTAAATTGAGTTTATTTAACTTGGACTGAGACTACGGAAATTTTAGTTGGCGTCATCTCCTTTAGGTGAAATTTGTTAGCTTATGTTTGATTGGTTTGAATATTCAGATCAAGGTTCGAGATCCCAATTTCAGTCTCAGTTTCGGTCTTGTGTAATTTTATAAATTTCGATCCAATTCGTAAATTTCTAAAATCTCGGTTTAAATTTCAGTTAGGGATTTCATAATTTGTTTTTCATATAATTACACATATATTTGTTTAATTAATTGAATCTAGATTTGTAATTTATTTTTAATTGAAAAATAAGATATAAATTTGTTAGTGTTATAAATATTTATAATTAATCCGTGTTTTTTTATTTTTAAGTATCACTCTTGTTCTCTAAAAAATAAACAACGTCGATTAATTATACATATTTATAACATTAACAAATTTTTTTCATTACTTTCGTATTAACTTTTCTAGTTGCACTGTTTATATGTTTTGTGATTTTGCATGTTTCCAAATTTAAATTTCATATTTTGAATATTTATACATTTGGAACTCAATTAATTCATTTTTTCTTCTATAAAATTTGAATTTCAATAGTTTTTTTTTTACTGAATCAAAGTTTCGGTTCAGTTTCATTTTGGCCCCTACTGAAATCGAGACAGAACGGCCTAAATATCGTATTTCGGTCGAAACCTCAACCTTGGTTCAAATGAACTATTATGTTCCTTTAATACACTATCCTATGTCTAATAATATCCAATTTTTCTTAAGACTATCTTTATTTCAAATTCACAAAAAACAATTTAAATGCGATCAAACAATTTTATATACTCAAGGTTGATGTTTTGTGTAGTTGTTAATTTAGAATAATATAAATTAGTTGACTAATCATATTAGTTACTTAACTCGGCTTGAAAGATTGAGAGTATCTTAAATGATTACTTGGGGAGACAACTATTATTTTATTATAGAAATCAAAATGATCAAGTTTGTAATGTTTTTTAACCATCGTATTATATATCCACGATGTAGTCCCCTTCTAGAAGTAATTGTAAATAAAAAAAATTGCCGAATCAAATAATTCAATCAAGTGCAAGGGCAAGAGAACTTGTTTTTGATTTTTATATCTTTTAGACTATATGTGATTGTATCACGGTGGTTGCAAAACATATATTGAAGTCCCTCGTGCTTAAGCAATCAAATTAATTCATTAATTTTAATCGAATTTGTTTTTCTAGCAAACCTTGCCATAGGGCCTCATACCATCATCAATTTATTTTCAGCTTAGATTCTTATGTCCGAATGACTCATAAACTCATCTCCCTTTTTTTGTTTTGTTTTTGTTATTTTGTTAACACTTTCCTCCCATTTTTTGTCAAACTAGAAAAACAAGATATAAGGAACATAATAATTTTATTTTTTTGCAAAGCATAGCAATATTTTGCGGGTTTTTACAATTTGTTTCTACAAATTTTTTGTTTTCCACAACACGTGTGAGATTTTGAACATACTTAAAAAGTAAATCGCTAGCAATTCAACTTCCAATTCAAGTGATCACTTAATAATGATCCAAACATTCTCTATTTGAGATTATTTGATCTTTGGTTTTTTGAAATTCGAGCCAAGTAAAGGCGGAACCCTGTGCACGAGGCTCCCGCACGATAGCGGGCTCTATGGAGGTCGATAATATATGCAGCTTTTCCCTTGCATTGTGAAGAGACTGTTTTCAGACCCGAACCCGGACGTCCAGATTGCCATGCGGGTGACCTAACCGTTGCGCCAAAGCTCCATCTCTAAATTTGAGCCAAATAGGTATATAAGGCAAGGTTTAAAATTCTGTTTTCCGTTTTCGTTCCATTCTTTGGTGGTTTTTGAAATTTAGGTTCCATTTCAAAAATTCCGAAAACTCCATTTTAACTCCGGTTTTACATTTCCCCGTATAACTATAAAAAAATACATAACGTACATTTTTTTTGATACCATACCATTATTTTACAAGATACAGTCAATTAACTTAAGAATAAGTTTTCATTTGGTGAATTTTTTTCAGGTTCTTTTCTTTTTATATTAAAGGAAACTTCATTTTAATCTTTGACACACAATCCACATTTTCGCGAAATAGATCGTAATAAAATTCATGTATCTAAGGAGGATTCAGTTTAGAAGAGACTATTATATATTATTGAAATTTATTCATATAATTATTTTATAATAATTATTTTATACGAATTATTGTACGCTAAATAAACCTTAACTAATATCAGCCCAAATCCAGCCCAAGTAGGAGCAAATAAAACAAGCAAACCCATCCTATTATTCCATTTCTCCTTCTCTCTTTTTGTTCCCAAACCTGTCCATTCCCTAAAACCCAAATTCCAAACAGAAAATGTAAAAACTTAAAAAAAAAAAAATCTGATTTGCAACAATGAATGCGGTGATCATGAGTCTTTTCAGTCACTGGATACGATCATGCTTGCAATGATGGAGGAAACTCCTATTTGCTCTATTTCATCTCTTCTGCTCGAAATAGGTTGTTTTTTGCCATCATTGTATTTCTATTTTATAGTTTTCTCTCCTTTTTTGGTCAAGAATCAATTCTTTTTTCTTCTTTTAACTTTTCCAATTTGGAACTGGGTTTTTACAGAAACTTGTCCTAGCTTGTTAGAACATCTCTTGTTGGATTTCAATGACAACTGTACAATTATGCCAAGAAACCTCTAGTCTAACTTGCATGTACATAAGTATCAAAAAGAGATAAACAAATAAGTTCAACATGAAGATACACAGTACAAAATAGGATATATATATATATCTGTGTAGCTAATGCCCCGCTATAACCCCGCTATATCTCATAGCGGGTTTCTACTGTTACGATTTTTCCATATAAACCCAAAATATAGCCTTTCCGTTTTAATCGCCGCTATTTCCGCTATATCCCGTTATTCCCGCTATATTTTGCTATTTTCGCTTTATCTTCTTTAATAAAATGAATTATATATTATAAAAATTATGAAACTAATTTATTTGATTTAATTTTTAATATATTTTCAGAAATGAAAATACTCTAATATTCTACTAAATTCAATTATGTTATATAACAGTTTTACGTTTATTTAAAGTATATTCGCACATGTTTTTTGTTTAAAATTATTTATGTATTAATTATAATTCAATTGAATGATAATTTTTAATTTAATTACCATTTATATATTTGTAAAAACATTAAGTACGAGTTTTATATGCTATTTTAGAGCCATCCGCTATATCGTTGCTGTATCCCCGCTGTGACTTTTTGCACCTCCACCGCTTCGAATCCGTCAAGCGCTTTAACTGCACAGATATATATATATATGTGTGTGTGTGTGTGTGTGGAGATACTAGAAGGGATATACACGACATAGACAAGACGAATGTGACAAACAAAGTACTATTAGTCTTAGAGTGTCATGTCTAGAGTATACATATGTTAAAATCTCTTCAAAGTGGTGAACATACATATACACACAAATGTATTTCATCACAAAGTCAATTTCAAAGTTTAAAAACAAAAACCACTTCAGGTAGTCGACTGAAAAGACCCCCGCAGTCGACTGAATTCGTGCACATACATAAATTTATACACTAACAACTTTAGTCGACTAAATATACAATTCAGTCGACTAAAACTGCTTATTTTTGAACTATTTCTTCTCTACTTTTAAATGACAGTTTCTGATTAAATTCAGTCGGCTGATTGATCTCATTCAGTCGACTAAACGTCGTAATAGCTATTTTTAAATTTATAATTCTAAAAATACGTTCTCTGAAAAGGCGTTCAATTGAAGAGATACATCTCTTCAATAATGGATGCAACTCTTTCTCTTGATCGTTTCTCTTCATTAACAATTGCATTCATTGGTTATCTATATAAAACAATCGATCTTTTAATTCAATTAACGATTCTTTTCTATTCTTTCTATCTTGATTTGCATTCTTAAGCATTCATACAATTTTATATTGCTTTACCTTTTTGATCACATGCTCATTCAAAAATACAATTCTTGTGATCAAAACTTTTCCATTTTCTTCATGTACACTCAATATACAACTCAGAGAAGATTATAGAAATGTTGTACTATATCGACCCATCACTTTATTACTCTTTGTAGTCGAAGTTCCGTTGAAGATCTTCAGGCACGAAGTCCTATTCGACAACTTAAGCGGTTTATAATATAGAAGTCATGTTCGGCAACTCAGGTGGTTTATAATATAGAAGTTCTGTTTGGTAACTCAAATGGTCTGTAATACCTATTCATCTGGGTTAAATGAGGACATTTGTTAGTTAAAATCCAGAAAGAGTGTGGGACTGGACGTAGAACGAGAAGTTCGAACCAGTATAAAAAATCTTTGATGCAATTTTCTTTATAGTTCTTTATTTCGCTTTTTTTGTATACAAGTTTTAATTTTGTAGAACTATTCATATTACTCGATCTGGAACTTACACAGCTAACGTCTTGGACCGAAATGGCTGGAGTTTCTGCGTGTTCGATGGAATCTTGAACCATGGTATTGAGATCTAAAAACACAGTTATGATGCAAAAAAAGGAAGTAAAAAGAAAAAAGAAAAAGGAATTTCATAGTACATCATTGATTTTCAGTGTACGTTACTAGGTTTACTATTTTCGCTCGAACCTTTACAACAGCTTTTTTTTGTATGTTTTCAAGTTTATAAAACTAGAAATTGAATGTTAATCTCTATAACAAATAACACAAATGTTTCATGATAAAAAATTTAGAATATTAATAAAATCCCCAACATTGATGCTAGGATCCTAACATCACCGACACATGTGTATTCCATTTGTGTAATACAACTGTACTGCAAATGCACAATTTACAAGTATTGTACAAATGCAAACGCTGGTGAAACCACAAGCTTAATAATAAATCTGTAATTAATTATGAAATTGTCCTGTGTGAATTATATTGAAGTTTGAGATTGGTTTCTTAAATTAATCAAATGAATAAAAAATTAAAATTTAAAGTGTTAGAGCTTCATATGAAACTAATAATTCAAATTCAAACTAATCAATCTGATGTTAAAAAAACTAAACATTTTTTTTAATGTTTGAATCCAAATTGAATATGATAAGATCAAATTACGTGAAACAAGACTAAACAGTTGTCAATCAAGCAAAAATAAAAAATAAAACAGAGTAAAAGATAATATATGGTACATTAAATTGAACTTCTGAATTAAAGAAAAATAAATGATTAAAGTAGTATGTTTTTGAATATGGATCAAAATAAACTTAATTTTTTTTATCAAATAAGTCGTACTACTGGAGTACTCTTCCAAAAATACTATATCAAGGGTAGTACAAATGGTTGCCTAAAATAAAATCTGACTAAAACAAAAATAAAATACAAAGACCATGCATTATTGTTAATATAGTGTCTATCAAGGTTCGAGACTTGGTTTCGGTCATTTAAAATTTCATGGTTTCGATCGGTATCAGAAATTTCAAAAGTTTTAGCTTTAGTTTCGATTTCGGTCTCCACTGCCATAACGTTAGTTTGATTTGTCATGATGTACCTAACATTATATACAAATTAAATATAAAGCATCAAAATCAAACTAAATATTACAATTTATTTTTAAACCTAACCTAGAATGAAATATTATAATTAAACTACCTAAACTAAGCAGGCCTAGTTAATTAGAAAGAAAATTATTTAATTTATTATAGCAGGCTCAATTATATTTTATTTTACCTTACAAGCCCAATTAACATTATCCACAATATCTAACCCTAAAATCACAATTCCCCTTCCTAAAACACTCTCGTCCTCATCTTTTTTCGAAAGCAAAGCCTCTCATTTTCTATTTTTCGTGGAGCTGACGTCGACTCCAAAACAATTAGGCTCCCCCTCGAATCAACTTCAACTCAGCTGTTTAATTTCAATCAATTGCTACCCGCTCAACTCAATATTGGTTCGAGGTAATTGATTTTCAGTTTTTTTTTTGATTCAATTGCTTTTTTGTTTGCTTTACTGATTTTGATCTTATTCATACCACATATATTCAATTTTTTTCCTCTTTACTGAGTTTAAGCGGGACGAGTTTTTCCCCTAATCTCATCCCGCCTTCAGCCGGAACCGAACCGGGATAGCCGAAATCTCGAGGTTTTGACTGGAATCTCATACCCTTCCAGTTATTTATTAGTGATTTGAAATACATAACTTGAGTGGTAAATAGATAAAGAAATATTGTGTAAGAATATTATTCCATTTGTTTAAATACCACTAGGCAAATGCACCTTTTTGTGCAAATGTTGACTTTTCATTTGAATACACTTAAATTTTGAACTATTGATTCTCTGATAATTGTGTCCAATCAATGCAAGTATCAAATGGTCATCATATATTGTTTGATTTGTAGGTTTTACTTGCACTGGGCACTTTTATAACATTTGAGATACATTGTTTTAAAAAACTCGAGCGCCTCGAGAAATGAAGGATACAACCTTTGAAGCTTTCTTCAAAGGGTTTTTATTTATTTATTTATTTTTTATTTTTTTAACCTCTAAAGCTTACGCCTTGACAACTTGAGGCATACGAAGTGTACAAAACGGCCGCCTTGGATGTCTCAAATTGCCAAGGCATGCGGCTCAAGAATCTTTTTACCCTTAGTTGCAAATATTGGCACTAACAAAAGTTATTAAACTTTTTTTTATGTAATGGAAAACAATTAAAATTTAAGAAAATGGAAATTGATGTTTTTTTACTTCTCAATTTCAATATTGACACGATTAAGTTAGATTGTTTCGGAAACAACGATCAAGAGTTATGTAATGGATTTTCTCATTACTATTTAAAGAACATTTCTTAATAGACTTCATTAAATCTTCAAATAATTTTTGCTGATCGATTTGAATTGGTAGAGGAAATTGAAATTGAAATTTTGCGAAACCTCCAAATAAATTGTGTAATCAAAATTGGAATCATATGAGTTTTAGTTATTTATTTTTAATCTTAAAAAACAAAGAGATGTATACTTGTTCAAAGTCACACTTGAATGATTTGTTCTTCATTTTTGCATATGTAATTTAAATTCTTAAATTTCATTATATGTTTTACGTTATATTTTTACCCGAAAAGCTTACGCGTCAACGTTTCGAGGCTTATGCCATGTTTTATGGACCTGAAAACACCTCATGTACGCTTTCGCGTTTTAAAACAACGTCCAGATGTGAAAATGTGTTGATATTCTCCATTTTTTGGACATGAGTTGGACTGAATTAAAGTGTTCTTGGTTCTTGAATATGCCCACTTAAATGTACATTTTGACTTGATGTATTATGTGACACAACAAACAATAAATACCCAGCTTAACATATACTTATAAACAACAACGGAAAAATTGAGTTGTAAAAAACTAAAAATATATAAATTGTTTGTTTGAAACCATGGTGCACACCTTATTAAATGTTGATTGCTCCATTCTTTCCACGTTTATCATATTTTTCTTTGCCATCCACTTTAGTGATATGTTGCAGCCCTCATTTGCCAACACTTCTGATAACTATTGCCTTTAAAATTATATGAAATCTTTATTAATATGCAAAAAGTGTGAACTTTTATGCTAATCTTTAGGGATTTGGTTGATAATGATGTTGTGTAGATCGTTTTAATGGCCATGTTGTGTATTCTTTTCAGAGTTAGTCTCATCATAATTGAACATGACTTTCTTATTTTTTAAACCAACGGCATATCAAAAAGCACATTTCGTTACAGCTCACTTATCCTATTCCTGAAAGAATACTTAATTGTAATTTCGTGTAAGATCCCATTATTCGATGTTGGTATTAGTTGCACCCAATGATCTTTCATTTCGTTAATAATGACATGATATGGATAAAGTGTTTTTTGCATTTTATTTTTTGGCTTGAAGTTTGTGCATGAGATTTTAATAACAATTAATGATTCAAACATTGTTTGAAGTCATAAAGTATGCCATATGTAAATTTTCTGAAACAAAAACATCTACAGATTTGGGAATTTGAAGAGGCTCATCGAAGGTGGATACCAATGGCTGATCTCAGTTTACCTGAAGTTAATGATGCTAGAGTACATGCTATAGCTTGGGCTCCTAACATTGGAAGGTACATCACCCATAGTTGTGTTATTTCTCTCAAATAAAAAGTTCAACTATGTATTTACTTTCACTAGTGTTTACTTATAAAAGCAAGAAATTGGTGTGTGATGTGTCTTTTTTGGGTTGTATCATGGAGTTATGGACAGTACTCTTCTCCTAGCATTTTGACACTGTATTCCATAAATTCTACCCCTACATGAATCTTTGCTATACGAGGAATAATGCATGTTAATATATTATCTGGGTAATTATTTTGAAATATGAAAATAAACGATGTAGGAGATAGATAGTACCATGGTTCATGGTTGAAAATGTATATTCCCTACAGCTAATGGTTTGTACCCAAAGCAAGCTCAAAAATAACATTCTCGTAAAGTAAACATGCATTTAAAGTGTGTTTATGGACACATTTTGAGTTTCTTTAGTCATGTTCAAGCATTACAATAAATTTATACTATACAACCAAGAAAGAAGAATGTGTACTATCCATGGAGAACTGTTGCTAGAAGAAATCCTAACTCACCTGAATTATGAATGTACAAGTCCGCCTGAGATTTTTATATAGCAGTTTATGATGATAGGTAAATAAAGTTTTTCCCCCCTTCTTCTGAGGATCATCTGGATGAGTCGCAACTTTGATGAACCAGGGTACAAATTTTAATGGACGAAGTGTGGCAGAAATATATATAGTTTATCAAACTTGGATCTATGTCTGAAATCCATAATTTAACGTCCAACTGAAAATTCATGTCCACACGTTC
The DNA here is from genome assembly GCA_030765085.1 of Allium cepa. Taxonomy (NCBI): domain Eukaryota; kingdom Viridiplantae; phylum Streptophyta; class Magnoliopsida; order Asparagales; family Amaryllidaceae; genus Allium; species Allium cepa. The sequence goes on from CM060942.1 coordinate 458,144,231, forward strand.
CATGTTTATTTTGAATTTTGGTTATTTTATTTTTGAGTAAATGAGAGATTACATACGACAGTTATAGTGCAACCTTACAACATATGGCTTGCATACAACCACAAAATAAAAAATAATAACAAATAGAACAATCTTACATAAAGTAAAAATCAAATATGCTACCTAAATAGTTTGATATGATCATCGGGCCATCCTCTAATTGCTTCCTCTGCCCATATCGTATCTCATTCCATCGTGAACGACTGAAAATTTCTTCTACAATCTCAAGTACTAAGATCTTCTGTTCTCAGTTGGAGCAACTTTTAAGTACTTTCCTTTTACCTATCTTTCTCCATCAGACACTCCTGTCGTTCTCAAATCTGTTACAGAATGCTCATCTTTCTTCACCTCGACCAATTCATGACTTTCCATCTTTGTCTTTCTCTGAATTCAATACCATCTCATGCTCTAATTCTAATCGTGGAACTAATTTTTGCCCCTTTCCTCTATTTTCTTCATCTTTATCATATATTTTCTTAATGTTTCATATTGGGTTGTACCTATGGTGTGTGCGCCATTAGGACAGCAATTGGTGGTTTGGCCTGCTCAATCCGGCAGACTTGAGTGCATCTTCATCTTCCCTTAGTTAATCAACATTTTCTTTACAAATTTCTGTATTATTCTCTGTAGCACCGGACCCTTTAGGATCTTTGGTTAATGTTTCTGCCTGTTTCGCACGTTGTTGTTGACTTGATTGTTGCTTTGGCACCCAACTATCATGCTACTTCCTGTTACATTTTGCTTGTGCATGACCAGTAACTTCACACAAGGCACCGTGGTGGTTTATATTTTTATATTGCATGACATTTGTTTTCTTTTCCGCCAAATAAGTTTTCCTTTCCGCTACATAAGTTTTCCTTTGTTATATTCAGATGTTGCATTCATCTCTATTAACATCTTAAAATAGGTCATTCTTGGTTTGTTCTCAATGATCTGATCTGAATATGTTGATGCTTCTTAAACATTAGAAACATCACTTACGGAGTCCATTTCTCATAGTTTCAAATTTAAAAAGAGAAAGAAAAGGTACCAAGTTGGCGTGGTTGTAAGGGGATCATAAGTTTAATCTTGTCCATGGTTTTAAATCTTCTATATCTCGCTAGAGATCTCCTTCGAGATCTCCTTTTCACATTTGGACGGGATGAGATATCAAATCTTCTTCTCATCTGACACTCATTTTGTTCGAAATAGTCAAATCTCATAAAAATATTGATCAAAATTTCAATCCGAGATCTCATCGGAAATTACGTCTTTTTCTTCCTTTCCATAATATTTTTTCGTTTTTATATTTTTTTTTCTTCAATCTAATTACTATTATTTACAATTCCTTGAATGTATTTTTTACTTTTTTACCTTGATGAGTCATGGGGCTTCATTTATTTTTTTATGTTCAAATAAGAGGATATTATTCAACCATTACCAAGTCAATTAAAGCTAATGAAGCTACCATGTTTCTTCAAAACATTCATTTCAATTCGCAAACATACGCAAATCAAATATGTTACAATTTTATTTTTACCTTAAAAATTATAATTGTAAAAAAAATCATTAAAACATCAATTTTAGACACATAAGTTACACCGAGATATTTCCGAGATGTACTTTAAGGCCCGATATGTCAATTCGAGATGTAGATTTGAGATACACTCATATTGTCCGAGATTCCTCCAATATGAAATAGTTTGTATGAAAATTCTGAGATGAAACGTGACCAAAATCCGAGATTTAAAAGTTTGACTTCCCATCTTACATTTTTTAGAGGATAACGTCTGAAATTTGCTAGACGTGACACCTTCAATATCTTCTCACAATCAATTTGATAAACAAATGCACCCATGCCATCTACAATAAACATCGAAATCCTCTTCTGATTTCCATATGTGATTAATATAAGCTTTAAGTTATACATGGTATGACCGAGCATCCACAAAATCATAACAGATTTGCTCCTTTTGTTTGCCAATTTCAGATACATATCTGTACCAATGAAGTTCCTCAGTAAAGGTTGTGTGTCTTTCAGTGTGTTTTGCTTCCCTTGCATTGAATTCGGATTAACTCCTTGCAACACATCCTTTTGAGCGGAAGGTTTTTTCTTTGGCACTGAACTAAACGTGACATCCTTTTTCACTACATATTTATATGTATATGTTTTTTAGCAAGCATGATCATTTATCTAAATTTGAAACTTAAACATTTGAAACAAAGCCACAGTTTAGAAACCAAAACAATTCTAACAAGCATCAGACATATCTAACGTGTGCATCATATGCCATATAACATAGCATATCCTGCATGATATCATACATGGATATGTTAGTCTTTATGAATAACCGTTAGGATGTATTTTCAACCATCGACTGTGCACTATCATCGCGTTTAATTGTCATCCTATACAATTTATTATTTGATTATAGGATCCATATTTAACATGAAGTACCTAGTGTACTGTAAAGCTCAGGCTAGTATTAACTGGAAATTTTTGAACTTATTGTAGGCCCTATGAAATGATTGCTGTTGCTACATGTATGGGGATCACAATATGGCATGTGGGGTTGACCGTTGACTCTGATGGAAGACTTCCAGTAGAAAAGGTTGCTTTGCTATCTGATCATGATGGCGAGGTAAGAACCATATAAATCCGTACTGTGTTGTCTTGCTCATTTTCCAGTGTAAAATGGTCTACTTGTGTGATGTTTGTTTGTGCAGCAACCTGAAATCTCAATGCACATTCCAGTTCTCTAATTTATTAATTGATACTCTACCTCACATTAAGATTAAAAAGCCATATTCTTTCCTTCAGTCTCATTTCTTATAGGTTGACCAGATCATATTCAGAGAGCTGAAAATTATGTGTAGATAAATTGAAATAGTTACTTGAAATATAAATAGTCCATTGCCTGTAAATTTATCCCTCGTTTTCTACTGTTCATTACTTTAGCTTTGTATCTTGTTATGAGATATGACTTTCGAAAATTATTGCACTTATTCTCTGTAGTTGAAGAATATTTGCATTTGTTAGCTCAAATTTCAATATACGATCCTCAAAACACTAAATTTATGACAAATTGTTTGTAACTTCCCTAGAGCAACATAATAAGTATTATCGAACATTATAAAATTTACTGATGGAGATAATGTACTTGCATTTACTTTAGTGATTTGAAGGACCCAAAAACATGATAAACACTATTAGAATTCCATAATAATTTTACATCTTTGTAGAAGAATAAAGTTCTTTAATCTATAGATATCTATCAATTAAAGGGAAGTAACTATTATATGGTGTTGTTGATAAGCAACTTTTGATGTTCAGTTGTACTTTTGTTTTGAGTAGCACCATCTAGATTATAAAATAATCGTTTTGTGTGCATACTTCCACTTTTCTATATTTTTACATGCATATTTATTATTTGGAGACGGTGATTATATGTCCTAACATGTGGTTGTAACTGTTTTGGTGTTCTATATATCTCTATTTGCATATATATTTTTGTGTTTTGGGGGTTTGGGGAGGGGGGGGGGGGGGGTTGGTGGATTGGGTGGTGTTGAGGCATCCCTGTGCTAGAGGATGAGTGGTGTTTTCAAGCACTATCATCTTGACATATAAAAAAACAAACTCAACAACTCACCTCATCTACAGTTAAAATTAAATAAACATGTTAAAATTATAATGTTGCTACAGGTTAAAAAGCTGTTTTTAAGCAATGAACATGTAGTATGACATGTTCCATCAATACTTTTAATTCATGTTTGAAATAACCGTAAAATTAGGTCATCCAATATAATGTGGTTAAATGCATTAGCAAGTTGCAAGGCTTTTAATTTTGATGTTAATAACTAGAGATGACACTTACAAATATGGTTTTAAAAATCTGATACTGTATGTTTGGATGATTAAAATGCTCAAATATGCATGGATGGACATCGTGTGTTCAATTAAGGAAATGAGCTTTACCACTATTGGTCTCACTATATTGTACCCACTCAAGGTTTAATGTTATGGTTGGAACCTTGTGATTTTCGATCATCACTCTTTGGATCTGGCAGGACCTGGGGTGAAGCCTACCTAGAAATCCATTCCTGGCAAGAGGGAAAAAAAGAGAGTCAAATTTCATATTTACGCAAAGCGTTTTTGATTTTTAGTCCGAACAAATCTAGCAATGCCTAAAGAGTAAAATACAAAAACGAAAGGAAACAAAATTTAAAAGGTAGAAATAATAAACATCCATTTATTTATCTTCAACAACACAGCGACGACAATTTTCAATTTTAATAATATCTGCGGTTTTTAATACAAGGTTCGAGATCTTAGTTCCGGTCTCGGTTCCGATCATTTGTAATTTTAAATTTTTTGGTCGAACAAAACGTATAATTTATATTAATTGAAAAATATGATATAAACGAGCAATGTTGATTAATTATAAAAATTTATACACTAGATCACTTCTTTTTCATTTTTTAGTTACACAATTTATATATTTTGTGAATTTGAATGTTTTCTAAGTTAAAATTTCAAATCTTGAATATTATATATTTTATTTGAAACTCAAACTAATTCTTTTTTGAGTTTCTTAAGTAAAATTTGAAGTTCAACGTTTTCTTTATTGAACCGGAGTTTTAGTTTGGTTTTGTTTCGGTCCCAACTGAAACGAAAACGGAACGACTGGAATCTTGGTGTTTCGGTCGGAACTTCAAACCATTCTTTTAATGTTATCTGCCATATTATAATACAACACAAGTCGATGAATAAAATAAAGAACTATGTTGTATTGATGCTCCAAGGTGTTGCTTTTGGATTAAAATGTTGTACACTATGTTGTATTTCATCTGAGATTACATTGTGTATTTGGTGAATGCAACTAGAAGTTTTTGACGATTTAAAAATATTAATTCTGCAATATTTGTTATATTTATTAATGATTGATGATTTTTTATAGATAGAATGACAGGAATTGAAACAAAAATATTCAGAATTTCAAATATATCAAGTGATCAAAATGAAATTAAGACTCTGAACTTTGTCTTCTATATAGTGACAATATTTCTTTTACGAACAATACAAATATTGAACTTACTTTTGAAAATGACTTGATATTTTGTTATGATTAAAAGCTCCTCAGTCCCACATTGTATTCGTTAACATAAAGCTGTCATGGAAGAAGATATGCATGTTTTGATACCAAGTACGTTGTATTATCATCAAATTCTGAGTTGAAACTGTCATATTCGTCTTTTAACTATGCATGTATTTAACTTTTTGAAGACCATGATTGAATTAATATCTGTATTCAAAAGATGCAACGATTTTTTTATTTATTATTTATTTTTTTTTGTTTTTTTTTGGGGACAGATGGTTATAGATAAAAATAAAATACAGTATTTTTTTTTAAAAGCTGAAGCTGTAGACCTGATTTTTGTCAACATAAAATTCCTGTTTTAAAACGCTGATCATTGCATGAAAGTATGTTTTTACTTTTTACCAAATAAACACAGAAGAAATGATTTTCCCTTAACATTTTGTTCTTTTTTCTACTATTTTCAAATATACTGACAGTAACATCCATTGTTTTGGATGCATAAACTTACAACTTACAATTGATTTTTATGGTTAACTTATGGCTTGATATTTTGGAGCCTCATTTATGTCATAATGAACATCTTATTCTGCAACCAGGCCTGTCAACGGGTTGGGTTCGGTCTGGATATCTTAAAACCGAACTCGAACCCGATTATAATTATCAAAACCCGAGCTCGATTCGAACTCGTTGGGTATTTCAAGCCCAATATTCGAGCCCGGCCCACCGGACTTTCCAAGTCTGTTGGGTAATGCCCGTATGTCTGATCCATAATATTTATGTTAAAACCATACTTTAAACTTGCAGTTTTTGTGAAAATCATATACAAAGCAATGTTAACATACAAATTGGGTAATGATGAATCCAAATTTATGATAAAAGTATGCAAAAAAAACATCTACATGCAAACAAACAAAAATGGTGAACGAATAATATACGAACTCATGTTTTGGTAGTATGAAAAACTAACAGTCGGATTGGATCCAAATCAGATTAGGTTGTGATGAAACTGTACCCGATCCTAATAATAACCGGGTTAGATCTGGGTAGTTAGAGTAAAAACAGTATCTGTATTAACGTGGAATATTCAGGCCAATACCTGTATCATTGACAGGTCTACTTACACTTAACTATCCACATGCATATACTTTCATTTGCTTATCAAATGATATATTGTTTCAACATGAGAATCTGATCCATATGTTTTTGCTTTTGAATTATAGGTTTGGCAATTGGAATGGGATATGAGTGGAATGACATTAGCATCAACAGGTGATGATAACATGGTTCGTTTATGGCAGGCTGATTTTAATGGTGTCTGGCACCAGCAAACTATATTCGAATGTCGTGGCGAACGTTAAAATTACGACACTAAATTGTTTCAGGTTATATCCCTGTACTTGTTGTACCGGGCTGAACTATTTATGACAAATGGGCTAACATGAACTGTCATTTCTTTAGAAGTTATTACTAGGCATTAGATAAGTTATTTCTGTTATGAAATAGATAATTTTGTTTATTTCTTGGGAATGAAATCTAATACAGATTTATTTTATTGAACATCTGTTTTTTTATGCTGCAGTGGTGGCAGTTGCTCTTGATTTTGATACTTGCAGTAAACCATATTTGTTATATTGTATGTTTAAGGTCAGGGTTTCTTTTTTTCCCACAGCTAAGAGACGATAATTCAGAATTGGTTCACAATAAATTATCAAGTTGCTAGTTGAATTCCACCATTTTTAACCAATCTGCCGTTATACCCTACTGTTTTGAGCTTTGTTCCAAATCTTGAATTGTTTTACCTTTCTTGAAGATGATGGATAGGTAACTGAAATGATGGCAGTGATGGAGGTTTTGATCCCCATTTACTGGCGAAGTGCAGATAAAACTTTGGTTTAGTGATGTAAATTATTTCCCAACTATGTAGGTAAATAGGTGTTATTTAGGGTTGTAAATTTTGTACGGCTGTTTGATGTTCAGCTCGGTCCGAGGCTATAAGACGTCTGGTCTGTGTCCGTACGATTTTCATATAGGACATAAATGATACAAAAAGATATGTACTAAAAAACATTCGTTTGAAAATGTCCAATGTTTTTCTATTGTTAGAACACTGTTCGTCCGTTGTTCGGTTCCTACAAACAATATCTGAGCCTAATGCTTGTTCGATCTGTGTCTGTTCAAATCTCTTATAGGACAGGACTAGGGCACACCTTCATCTGCTTCGGTCCGATCCTTTTACACTCCTGGTGTTATTAACTTCATTTTATATGGCTCTTTTAACTGCAGTTAGTTGGGGCGACATGTACCACATTACACTGAGGGAGTTTTAACTACATTTGGCTAAGGCGGTTTTAACTGCATTTTCACTACGTGTTAAATGCAATTTCAATAGAACAGTTGTAGCAGCACACCAACATGTTTTAATTTTATCCCAAAGTGCAATTTGTACTACACCCACAAAGACAGTTTTAACTTAGTTCCACAAACACGGTTACATTCCACAAATGCGGTTTTAACCATGCGTTTAAAAATTTAGTCTCAAGAAAAAAAAAAAACTATGATCGACGGTACTCCGAAGGTCAAAAAGATTTAGTCTAAATGACACAAAATGTTATTTTAATACAGTATTAGATAAAACAGAATATACTAAATTAAACTAATATCAAATAAACAGAATGCTAAATTAAACTAATAGAGGTGAAGTATACCAATTGAACTAAAATAACATACATTTTCATAATAAAAGAAAATTTCAAATTGATACATTATTACACATACATAATGCTAAGTTCGTATAGCATTACACATAAATACTAAATATAATCCTCGGTTCATACAAGAATCATTTTCATAGTTCGTATAACATCTGTTTCATCCGATGTTATATTTCTTCAAACTAAATTTTAAAACTTATGTTCCAACGTGTTTTTAATTATATTCCACAGGTGCAATTTTTACTGCACCCCACAAAGTTTTAACTTAGCTCCACAAAGGTGGTTTTAACTACATTCCACAAATGTGGTTTTAACAATATTCCATAAGGGCTGCAACTATTGCTAATCTGCATTAGTTGTTACTAATTTGATGTGTTTCCAAAGACATACACCAAATATTGTCAATTCATTAATTCTGGTATGGGGCATTTCCCTTTGACCCCGTGTGGAGTGTCTTTTCTTTGATCTTCGCATCTTGATTTGTCAGGTCGACCGCGACAAGAGTGTTATTGCTCCCTCGACCCCCACATATGAGGGTACTACTTCTAGAGGAAACAATCCATAAATCTTTAGACAAACTATTAAATTTCTTAAATTTATTTTCATGAATTTGAATTTTACATATGATCGCGTTGATCATCCTACGGTCTAATTGTGACAATGGTTTATTGATTTGATGTTTCCGTTACACCAAAAAATCCACCTTTCGACCAAGTCGATACCTCCTTAAACAAAGATTAAGAGAGAAGAGCTCAGACCAAACCTTTCGAAGGAGTCGAAGGGATGCTGCCATTAAAGTTTAACGGCTTCAAAACCTTTCGAAGGTTTCGAAAGGTTCCTCCTAACAATATCCAGGGAGTTCTTACATTTCGAAGGTGTTGGAAGGTTCCTTCTGCTCTCATTAACAACGCCTTAACTGGATGAAGGGCTTTCGATCAACTCGAAACCACACCTTCCGAAGACGGTGAAGGATAGTTCTTTAAATATATGCTAAACCATTCGAAACCAATGGTTTCGCCACCATTCAAGCTACTAGGAATCAAGTATTATCTGGAGCAACCCCTTCGAAAACTATAGTAAGCCTTTCGAATCGGTCGAAACCATTGACAATTGAGTCTCTTTGAAACTAAGGAAATCAACCCATCGACCATGTCGAACGCTCCTGTTTGTGCCAAAATTGGTCACAAACCCCAATTGCCAATTTAAACACCCGTTTCAATCTCAGATCACAGATAGTAAAATTTTGTAGAGAATAAACTATGAAGAACGCTAAAAAAGTTAAAAGGAAAACAACAAGAACACACGATTTACAATGGTTCGGCTATCTCCGGCCTACATCCACTTTGAAATAGTAAATTTTTATTGACTTTGCTTATTAGTTACAGATGGGTTACAGTAGTACAACTAAAGTTTGATCGTAAATTCGGTAGAGTATGGATGTAGAGAAGCCAAAGATCATTTTTCTGTAGGCCATAGGCTGTTATTTATAGGTGTAGGCTGGAGATATCTATCCCAAACTTCGAAAGAATCATTCTCTTATGTGGGTGGGCCCACGTGATCGATCCCTGGTCGTTTGGACTCGATTTGTGATCAATGTGAATGAAATTCGTATCGATCAAGATTTTATCCAATTAAGTCGAGATTGATCATGAACATTCTTTAGATTGTATGCAAGCTCCTGTGAAAATTTGGTAGCAGTTGGACTTGTGGATTGTGAGTTATGATCAATGCAAGTTTGCATTTTCCAACATAGGCTGGTGGTTTCGAATCGATCAATGCCCCACATTTCTCTTCTTCGTATCCATGCTTTTCGTATCGATGACGTGTCTCAAAAATCCAGGGGAGATCCACTTTTCATGTCGTACGACCGAGTCATCCACTCCCTTGCATCCCATTCGTATCCATCCATCCAATAGCTTTCATGTCCATCCTTCGCATCCATTATATACAAGAACTTTCGTATCGATCTTTTGCCATCTTAGGTAATACACGTCTTCGTATCCATCGTTGCTCACGTCCTTTGTACTATTAACCCGATTCGTATCAATAATGGCGTTCCACCTGTATTTCGTATCAGTGGGAAATGTCTTTTCGTATCACTTTACTGGACGACATATTCATATCGAGAGTTGATCGATCGATGCGAATAATGTATGGGTAGGGTCGATATGAAATCATTTCCTTCGATGAATATGAAACCGAATTCATGTGATCGATACGAAATATGATGTTTAAGAATGAGATGGATACATGATCGATACGAAACGAGGCTTGCGAGCTGATGGATATGAAGCGAAGATAACATGATGGATAAGAAATAGTGTTATCATGATGGACATGAATAGTTCCTGTTTCTCTTGATGGATACAAATGAAGGCGATACGAAGGAGGCCTTCTTGGATGGATACGAATAGGAACATTTCTTGATTTGCATCGACCATATCTTGAGCATACGAACTCCGATGGTCTTGAAATTTGAAACTTAGCCTCTACTAGCCTTGTTCATCATTCCCAAGCGATCCCGTCTTAATTGGAGCCCGATCGAATTCTGGTGATATCGATCATAGCCTTGTTTCCAAACCTTCCCCAATCCTGGTTTCCATAATGTTCTAACCTATTTGCTGATATTCAAGCCTTGGCCAAAAGGCGGGATAACAACTCCAAATGTACTTCCACTAACAATAAGGAATTGAAGATCCATTTAGGACATCTTTCAACAACGTCGAAAGGTGATATGAAGGAAGTAGTACTCAGAAAGCAACAAAGGCGAAAGGATGCAAAAGGCCCTTTCGACTCAGTCGAAAGATCCAAAAAGGATGAAGTAACTGTTATAGTATGACAAGAAGGACAAGGATACCTTTCGATAATATCGAAAGGTGGCATGGCCTTCGACTAGGTCGAAAAGCTCTGCAACGACCCAGAATTTCTAGTTGTAAATTTTGAACTTTTAGTTCATTTTAAAAAGATAAATGTGGGTTTTGGATTGGTTTTTGAAGTAAAAAATTTTTGGTCAAATTTATAAAATTAGTTAAACTTCAAATATGGCAGTTCAATTGGATTTGAATAATAATAATTTAATATTGGAATTGGGATAATTGGTGAATCTGGATATAAATAGATACGAAATTGGTTTCTAAAATTTATTTTGAGTTTATTTGAATTTAAATAATGATGTTGGGCTATTGGATGGAATCAAAAGTCGATAAATTAAGATTTGGAATTTTATATTTATTTAATAAAGGGATTTAATAATATAATAATGCAAATATTCAGATTTTGGTTCGAAGTGAATCAGAATAGTTTCTAATATAATTATAAATTCTATACGATTTATAATAGAGTTAATAAAATTTTAAAGGTGAAATTTTAGGTGATTTCGACGAATTTGGAAATCGCTCGAATTAATCGACGAGTTAAAATAGCCTTCCGGGACACAGTATCGATATTCGACGAAACCAGTTCCATTGGATCCGTAATAGCTAGTTATTATCGGATTTCAATTTTCGTAGCAATCGGAGTTGTCGTTTGACCCTGGCAGCTCAAAACGCATAGAAACTATTTTAATTGATTTAATTTAAATTTGATCGGTTATTTCCGTAACTCATGCATACAACAAAATTAGCCTCCGAAACACATTCCATTGTGTTCGGAACGTGGGTAAAACATTATAAATGCCTGTCGGCACGCGTCGATTGGAGATCGTGTGATAAAGTTGCTTTAAGTGGATTTAATATTAAAATAATGTGTTATACATACACACACACACACACACACACACACATTATCGGCAAAACCTAACCCACCTCTTTCAGCCGCCATGAAATGTTCCAATGGCCGAAACTTCATTTCGTTCTCCCTCGTTTTTCAATCAATCCACGCGATGTTTTCGAAAACTTTCAACTAGTAAATCGAAGAGCATGACGTAAGCTACACATCAGTACGGTGGAGTGTAGCGTAGTTCAACGAGATGGCCAGAAGTTGCTCGCATAGGGTTAGCGTTCGAGCTTGAATTTCGAGGACTTGAGGAGGCCGAGCTTGGTGATACTTTGTGTGTAGGTTGAGGCAATGAAGGGCTTCGAGGTGGAGGCATTTGATCGTAGTTGGGTTTTGCGATGCTGGGTGCGTGCGTTGGAGAAGAATGTAGGAGCGGCCTGATTTGTCTTGGGTAAAAATAAAAATAAATTAAGATAAAAAAAAGAAAAATTTTGTTTCAAAATATATTCAAGCTTCGTAAATTCATAACTGTTGCACACGTTATCAGAAATCGACGAAACTGGCGACGCCGGAATTGCAGCGACGAGTACTACGCAATGGAGTAATTCTGGAATCATTTGAGCAAGTAAAAATTTAGGTTAAATCGAATGCCGTTCGATTTAATTTAAATTTGAACGCGGGTCGAAAACCCAAGGTGAGTAATCTCACTCAAATTTGGATACCAGTTAATTTAAATAACCAACATTTAAATGTTTGATTGGTTGTTTAGCTGAATATGATAATTATTATCAGATTGAATCGATATTTATTGGTTGTGCTAATATCTGTGGATGAAGAGAAATAGGTTGGAGGGATCTAACTGGATTCCTCACAATTAGTAATTTTATTTATATTCTGTGATATATCTCATTGATAAATTTGTTTTATCTATGAATCTGTGTATATAGATAAACGTTATGGGTTATACCGCTTATCGATGTTAATATTATTGAATCTGTGATGGTTGATGTTGTGCACTATTGTGTTAAACCCCTGGACTACACTATACACACACAAATATGGATTGCACGCGGAAATTGGTTAAGTCGTAGTTTTTGAAATAATTTTGGAATTGAATTTTGAATCTAAATGCTTTTGGAAATAAATCGGATTTAAAGTGGAAAAACTTTTGAAAAGGAATTTCAAAATAAAAAGTTATTTTTGAATAACTTAAATTAGTTTTAAAAATTGATTTAAATTTGAAAAAAAAATTGAAATTGAATTCTATGTTGTAAGCTTATGATTTCAAAAAGATTATATAGGTTTACATGAACTTGAACCATTTTATAAAGTGCTGCTTTGGGAATTCAAATTAACCCAAAGATTTTAACTTATATAAATGAAATTGGATTTTTCCGAAATAAAAACTATTTGTTTTCGAACGATATAAGCTTTCATATAAGGAATGAATTTGCAATTTGTATTAAAGGAAATTCAAATTGAACTGGAAATGGTTTTCCAAGTTAGGAATGATTTGGAAATTTTGGTCTAAAAAGACTATACAAGTTATAAAGAAGTTTATATAGGTTTTTAACCATTTAAAAAAAGTATGGTTTTGGAAATTTAAATTTAAATCCAAGTTTTATACTTGAATGGTTTAACTTATGTAATTTGTAATCGGTTTTTCCCAAAACGAAAAATATTCATTTCAAATAAAAATAGCTTTCATAAAAAGAAAGGATTTCTAATTTGTGTGAAAGATTTCAAGTTTGAAATGAAATTGTAAATTGATTGGAAAACTATGAATTAACCTTTGGGAAGACGATTAAATCTTGTTTTGAAATCTAAGAAGATTTTAAATAGTATATCTTCCATATACAAGATTTAAATTGGAAAGGGTTTGAAAGTTATGAATTAATCTTAAACTGGAAGATTGGATTAGTTAATCCAATTTGAAATGGAAATTTTTTGAAATCCGTGAATGGATCTTTGTGAAACTTGGTGAACTTTGTGGAATAAATCTTTTTGTTTAAAAGATTTGAAATGGTAATTCGTTTAAACCATTTGAAAGAAAGATTTGAATTTTAAATATGTGACTTAATTGAAATTCCATATCTGTATGTTTTCAAAATTTACGCTCATTATTTGGTTTAGCCGGGAGAGGACCTTTGTGTCATATAACCCATTCCGAATAACGATACATCGATATGGATAGCATTTGAAGACCGGTGGTGAAGACTGGGTATTTGCGAGAATGAAAGGATAACCCGTCGATTGTCTCTGCACTGAGTCGTGCCGGGATAGAGATTTCCTAAGTGATGGGAAGTCCGATCGGGATTGTGAATACCCGGATTTGCAAGGGCTTCTTCGGAAGTACCTTCGTTTCTGTTCGAACCCGGAACAGACTTGTATGGAGGTGTGTTTGATATTACACTTTGAGATGTAAAGCTAGTTTCTATCAAATACATTTCTGTTGGTGGAGGAGATTTATTCTCTTAGCTTAACACCCTTCTTTGAGACGTACGAGCTCAGAGGTTATGTAGTTGATGGGTACTAGTGATACATTTCCAATTTGATAATGTGGCATGCTAAGTGTTGCTGTGTGTTGATGATCATTTGTTGATCATTCGTGATCGAAGCATGGATTTGTGAAAGAGCATAGCTTTGTGGACGAGAATTCGTCGAGCCTTACAACCCGGTAATGGTCGAAACATGAATTGAGGCAGCAAAGTTATTTGGGGGTAGCTCCTCCTGAGGGTATGACCATTTCCTTCTGGATAAAAAAGTGATATCATGGTATGGAGACCAGATATTTACTTATGTTGATTTTTTTATGAAAGTTGGTATCATGGTTTGGAGCCTAGATACTTTACTGTGTGGTTGTTGGATTAGAGGCCCTCGGATAAAGGTCGGTAACGACCGAGGGATGGAATACTCATGTCAGTTGTTACCTAGTTACAGAGGTAACCCAGCCTTGTGTAGTAGAGAGCTAGTTTAGTTCTCGGGGGCGTCCCTCCAAAGGCGTTCCATTTTATGTGGGAAGTTCCTTTGTCCGACCATTTGTTGGAAATCCAATCATCCAATACAAGCTCTTTACGGTTTTAGTTGTATAACCTGCCTTTTACTTATGGTGGTCACCACTGTTTAGATGGTAGCTATAGTAGGCATAGTACGAAATGTCTATGCTGGCTAAGATTAATATTATATTTTCGAAAATATTTCTGCACTATGCACTAATAATAATAATAATCAAAGAATTTACGTATTAAGCATGTTTGACTATCATAAGAAGAAATATCCTCCAAGTCTACGTTTGCATTGCGTGTGGTGGGTGGTCTTATGGTAGTTTCATTTTCAAAAAGCATAACGGATTTCTTTTTATTTTCTTTGTGAAAATAACTGCTTTTGAGATCTCACACCAGTCCCACGACTGACTTGGAGTATATTGTTCCCTTTCTAAACCCTGGGTGCCCACAATTTTCCACACGGGCAGCCTAGAGTCAGGTTAGCATTATTCAGGAGCAATAATCGAAAAAGAGATGCTGTGGAGATCAGGAGCAAGCTGGACGGCGAAGCATATCACTAGTATATGTAATACTTCTTTCTGCTGTTTGTCGTTGTACACTCTGATAATGTAATGTGATGTAATGTAATAGCTGATATAGTTATTCATTTTAAAGATATTTATTTATCTATTATATGTTGGCCACTGCGATATGTGAGATTTTGTTATTGTTTCTGTTTCTTCTTCTATCTTCTTCTTTAACCCTAACGGTTCGGTTTTTGGGCATTCGACTGTGCGGCATTTGATATAGTGGACGTATCGATGTCGACTTTCGGGCATCGAGAAATCAAAAATGTTACAAGCTCAAAACAGAATGTAAAGCAAAGGACACCTTTTGACAAGATCGAAAGGAAGCATGGCTTTCGACTAGGTCAAAAGGTTTAAAACAGCATATAAAAAGGGGACCTTTCGAGCCAGTCGAAAGCAAGGACGCAAGAAGGGATCATTCGACCTAATCGAAAGCAAGGGCGCGAAAGGGCCGCCTGCATCTATTAGTAAGACCCAAGGGGTCCAGTTTTGGGGATCCAATTTCTCTCATTCCAAACATATATTTTCTTTAATAAAGCATTGTAACCTTAATTTGGAGATTATTGAATTGGGAATTTAATGAAATAAAATTTCCTTGGATGGAAAAAGGGAAGTCTTGAGCATTATTGATTACTTTACTATTTACTAAAGCTTTTGTTGGATTAACCTCTATATTTCAAGTTTAACCCAATCGAAAGGTACTTATCGACAAAGTCGGCACCTCTTTAGGCTCTAACAACTTTTGCAACCTTTTGAAGTTATCTACTCTGTGATCTAAAGCTTTCGATAAGGTCAAAACCCGTTCTTTAAACACTAAAACCTGGCATTATAGAGTTATTCCAAAGGAAGTTGTTCCCATAGCTTTCAACAAGGTCGAAACCTACTTCAACTCCATTAAAGCATAATATTTCTGTAGGATCGATTTCACCCTAGAAGGGGGGTCAATAGGGTGATAGTGTTAAGTATAAAAATTAATTGCGGAAGCTTATAAACTAATATTAACACAGATCACAGAATATTACCAGCACAGAAATAAATAGCAAAATAATAAAATGCAGAACAGAACAACACAGAATTTACCCAGCTTTGGCAAAACCCTGCCTACGTGCTGCCCCCAAGGTTTCTACTAGAAATTAGATAGTCCCTCGCTTACACACGTAAACTCGCTATACCCGCTATTGACTAATCTAACTCTACGCTCAAAACCCTGCCACAACTCAACTACCGAGTTGCGAATTCTCAAGCTACGCCACGTAGCTTGTCCCCTAGTCACACGACTAGAAATTTAAACGGTTTAAAAAATAAAATTACAAATTAAAAACAATTTAAAAATAAATTTAAACAAAGCCCTTAAAAATAAACTAAACCCCTTTTTATTTTTTAACACCCTTAACCCTTTTCTCCTTGACAAATCCGGCTGGCCCTTCTATCTCTTTGTAGACCCGATCCCTTTTTATAATTCTTGAGTAAAAGAAAATAGGGGCCGTTGTTTTCTTCTTTCTGAGATTAGGGCTTGAAAAATTGGGGACTTCGTTCCTTTCTCTGATCCAAAATTAGGGCTTTGCGAAGCGCCTGCTGTTGTTCGAACGCGTGGATAATCGTGAGTTGCTTCGCTCGATTGTTTCCTTGTATCTTACTGCGGCTGCTTCGATGGAGTTCGTGTTCGAATTGGTATGTTCTTTTTATTGCTTGCAATTGCTTGATTTCTGTATTGCGAACTCCCTTGATCTATGCCGATGATGATAGTTTGGTTTTTATAGGGTTCGATCCCCTGAGTTTTCGTTCGTATATTGGTGTTTGAATTTGTCACACGATTTCTCTGGCCGCTTGATTTTGTATTGATGAATATGATGATATCTGACCTTTTCAAATTTGTATATATTCGCTTTTATATTACTTGATAGTCACGGCTTGGGTTTCTTGACTTGGTTTGAATTTTCTCGGTTTTGAATTTGACAACCACGGCTTTGAATATTTGTGATGTCTGACTTCGATCATTTTACTGTTGACTTTGGCTTGATTAGTATTATACTTCGGTCATCTCTGCAATGTTTGTGTTCATCCTGATGATCTTCCTCTCTGGCCATCTGTGTTGAGCATTTCTGTGGTCTGTCCACTGCAGCTTGTGCCTTGCCACTGACTTGCTGTTTCGACATGAGTCCACTATTCTTGGCCTTGGTTATATTGATTTTGGCCCATATCTGTTCATCTGCACTTGTGTATGTTATTGCTGTTGTCATGTTGTTTGCAACTGTGTTTCATTTGCATAGCTGAACTTCACTGTTGGACTTGAGTTTTTGCTTCTGGCCTGCATGTAACTGTTGCTCCCAGTGTTGCTTTGTCATTGATTTGAATTGTGCATTACTGGTCTTTGCATTTACCAGTTTCATTTAGTTGATACTGTATCTGTAGCTTGCATCACTGGTGCACGTCGTTTGCTGTGACACTTGTTCACTGCTGCTTGTTGTTTCACTCTGATATATATATATATATATATATATATATATATATATATATGCATTTGCAACTGAACTTGATTCATGCTTGTTGTATTCGGTTTGCACTTGTTCATCACGTAGCTTGTTCTCTACATTTACTTGACTGATCTGCATACATGTGCTTAATTGCTGTTTTGTTGACACTGGTTTGAGCCCTGTTGTCTGCACTTGTATGTTCTCGTGTATTGCCTTGTATCACTGGTTCATTCCACTGTTTCATGCATGCTCGACATTGTGACTTGTTTTGTTTGCATTTGGCCCTGTTGCTGTTGGTGTGGAGTTGTTTAATGAAGAGGTTGAACCTGTTAGTCGAGCTTGCATACTTCATGTAGTCTTGTGTTGAACCCAGTTTTACAACTCGGGTTTGACCTTGTGCTCGTGTTGTGATATATTGCATGTGAGTTGAACCCGACTTTTCATTTGGGTTTGACCTATGCTCACCTGTCCCTGTAGCATTATCAAGTGTATATATCGGCGTGCACGGCCTTGTGGCATATACAGTAATACACTGTGTATGTCACAAGTTGTTCGTGTATGATAAATTCAAATATAAATGATGACGAACAACCCAAATAACTGAGGCAAAAATTATTTTCAAAAACCATATTTTATTTTATATTGCAAAAATATTTCTTTTTCAATTTTACTGCGTTAGTGAATATTTTTGCAGATTGCTCAGATGCTGGATTCTAACTGGAAGGAAGTTGAAGATAAATACTAGTGTGAGTGATATGTAGTGAGGACATTTGTAAATGTGAAATGTGATGTAATTGTAATCAAAGTTGTATAGTTATAGTGAGAGCTTGAAATTTTACTATTCAAAGATGTAATAAATATTTGTTTGAATTCAAATTCTGTGTTATTTAATTTATTCAACAAACATTTATTTAACCTGTGAAAAACAGAATAGTATATTAACAAATACATTTAAACGAATGTATATATGTTTATTATCATCAAACAAAAATCATATAAGCGCATATTCAACAATCTCCCCCTTTTGATGATAACAAACATATATTTAAGATTTTGAATATGTTAAATGTATTTGATTATAGATATATCCTAATTGCTCCCCCTATTTAAATACTTCCTCTCTACACAATACTCCCCCTACATATATGCATACAAATAGAAATATATGAATGAGCCTATATGCAAATGGAAAATTATTTGACCTTTGCTTGATTCTATTTGACAAAATCTTAACTTTTCTCTCCCCCTTTTGTTATCAGCAAAAGGATAATAGTAATAGAAAAGTAGAGATATAGTGATCGATATTAATTCAACATTAAAACTCAATTGAATATAAATATTAAATTTCGATAAAAAATCAAACAAAAATCATAAATACTTTAATTGACGCATATTCCACTTTAGAATGATATGAATGATTTCATCAAAAAAAATATAGTCGTGTCGATTTGTGGTATATTTATTTTAGGAAATTTGAATATCTACTAATCATGCATAACCGTTAAGACTTTTAAATGAGATTAGTAGTATTCACAATTTTTATTTTTATTTTAAAAAAATGAATTCAAGTATCTTCTAACCACGCATGACCGTGAGGACTTTTAAATGGGATTAGAATCAACTTGTCTATTTAATCAATTAATTTTGATATGCGTTCCATACATGCATTACCGTGAGGACTTTTAAATGAGCATGAAAGCACATAATCAAAAATCCAAGTACTTCACCCATGCATAACCGTGAGGACTTTTAAATGAGAGTGAATACTTTGGATATTTTTTTTATATTGCTAAAGATATAATAAATTGAAGCACAAATGATTTCCCATTTAAAATACCACATATTGACATTACTATATAGAATCTTGATGAGTGGTGGTTGATAGAAAAATGAAAGATATAGAGATGGTCATGGAATTTTTACCAACAAAAGTTTTATAACTCTTGTTTAAATTTCTAAAGAAATTTACTAATTATACCGTCTCGAGTCATAATATATGATAAATATCAACACTCATCACTTTTTCAATCACTATTCATCTTTTCGATAATTATTAGGGGGTCAGATTAGTTAATATAGTTATTTAAAATCAATTTCAAAAATAGTTATAAAATCAAATTTTCTTAAATAACTAATCTGATACAAGGTCAAAACTGATTTTCTAGAAGGGGTTTTCAAGAAAAAATTTCTGCTAAAATAAAAATTATTTCAAGTGAAAAATATGCAGATATTTTCTTTGAAAAAAAACGACGTAGCAAATGAATGTTTCAAAAATTAATCACATTCCACTAGTAATTTTTCTATCAACTATATTACCAGTGTAATCTGCATCTGAATTTAAATTTCACTCAATATTCACTCGTTGAATTTGATAGACCAAACCATGAGTTGTGTATCAAAAATTTCAAACTCAATTTTAGCATTTTAAATGTCATTCTTTTGGATTTGAATTGAGACCGTGTTAACAATCAAACAAATATCATAGTGTCAAACTTAGAAATTATAGGATGAACAACTATCAACAGTCATTAAAACTTCATTATTATTTCAAAACAATTTCTTGAAGTTTCAACAATTTCATAAAGTTTCAACAATTTCAAAAATTTCTTAAAATCCTTTTTACAATTTTTTTAAATAGAATTCATTAGGATTTTAAGTTGAAGCCATGTAAATATAAGAAACCGTGAATATAGATTTAGCCAAAAATATTATCGTCAATCAATAAAAGCACCATCAGCAATCCAAATTAATCGATATAAATTATTTCAAGGATTGTAGTGTTTTTGACATAAAAGCATAATTGGCCAACAATTTTGAAAAAAAATCAGAATCAAAATCATCATCTTTTCATTATCTCAATATTGGCTGATTTTAATTCAGAATATGGTGCAGATTATCACATTTAATATATCGTTCAAATAAATATACCTTTACCTGTTTTACCTTTACGATATTTTCGTTGTTGTCCGTTTGTGATTCTGTCACCTTTATACTAGGCTAAGGAACTTTGCTTCGTCGTCCGTTGTGTTTCTGGAACAGCCAAAAAATCCAGAGAACACTATTGTTGTTCCTTAGCCTGCCACCACACCTACACGGGAAAAGATTTATGTGACCTGTTTGTTTTTATAGGTCCATGGTTGTTAGTGGCAGAAAACTTTGAAAAATAATTTTGTGTAGACCCAAAACTATTTATAATTGTTCCCTTTGGCACCCAAATTTGTTTAACTTTGAGAGATTTTATATTTGTGCCTTTTGGAACCCAAATCGGTATAGTTTTCACATGTTTGGGTCTATACCAACAATTATTGTGATCGTGTCCAAATTTTCTACAAATTGTGCACATAGAATTAACTTGATTAATATTGCTTTCAACAATTTTCGAATTATTATATCCAAGTCCTTGTCTAACCGTATTAACAGTTTGCTTTCCTAGTAGCATATTCAACGATTTTTCACTTTTTGAAAATTTATCTAAAGTCGTTGACAATTGTTGGACTTGTGTTTTGAGAGATTCATTTTCGTTTAACAATTGTGTGCACTTTTTAATAGAATTCTCTCTTCTAGTATTTTCATTCTCTTTTAAAATCAGAATTTCATTTTCAAGTGATTTTATATTGATTTTTGATTTTTTAATTTCCTCTTCGAATGTTGGACACTTATCACACTTAGGGATTCTACGTTGATAGTTCTTAACTAATTGATCAAGTTGTTCATTGCATTCTATCAAAGTATCCTTTTGAGATTCAAGTTTAGCATATTTTTCCCTAAGTCGTTCATAACAGCCATTTATTTCATGAAAATATATAAGCAATTCAGAGTGAGTAAGTTTTGATACTCGCTTGGCTCGTCATCGTCGCTATTAGTTATATTCCCTTGAAGGCACATATCTGCTTTCTCACTCTCACTGCTAGAACTTTGATTATCTTCATCACTTGTATTCCACGTGGCTGCAAAACTTTTCCTTTTTGATTTCTTTTTAAAGTCGCGTTGATTTTGAGGACAATTGGGCTTGATGTGTCCGGGTTTGTTGCACTTGTGACAGATGATCTTCTGTTCTTCAGAGTAGTCTAGTGCTTTGGCTATTCTGCTTTTCGCTTTTCGAATTCGAGCTGAATTTCCATATTTGTAATTCCACCTTTTGAATTTCTTTATTAATAGCTCCAATTCTGCTGCTGCATCATCATCGTCATCGTCATCACTTTCAGTTGTTCCTTTAAGAGCTATTGATTTCTTTCGAATATCTCCTCCTTCACGCTCTTCCTTGAATTTCATTTCTAGCTCATAAGTGGTGAGATTTCCGATGAGTTCTTCAACTTTGAGTTGTTTTAAATCTTTTGATTCTTGAATGGCAGTTACTTTCGCTTCAAAGCTTCATGGAAGGACTCTGAGGATTTTTCGGACTATTTCCAATTCGGTGTATATTTTTCCGAGAGCTTTTGATTTGTATACGATATTGGAAAGTCGTCCATACATCTCTTTCACGTTTTCTTCCTTCGCCATTGTAAAGTTCTCGTATTCGCTGCTTAGCATGGCAAGGCGAGATTCTTTGACTTGAGATGTTCCTTCGTGAGTCACTTCTAGTATGTGCCATATTTCCTGCGCAGTTAGACAATGTGAGACACGATTAAATTCAAATTGATCTAATGAACAGATAATAGAATTCATAGCTTTGGCATTAGTATTCTGTAATTTATTTTCTAGTTCTGTTCATTGTTCTTTTGGTTTCTCTATTTCCTGATTATCTACAATTATAATTGGAGTTTTATAACCTGTCTCAATAATATCCCAAGCGTCAATGGTTTTCAGAAAAATTTTCATCCTATTTTTCCAAAAAGCATATTCACCATTGAACATTGGTGGTCTAACTATCGACTGACCCTATGCAAAAGCATTATTAACCATTTTAAAAATTCAAATTTTTAAAACAAAAATTGGTTTTTGTAAAAAATCCAATTTTTAAAACAAAAACGGCTTTTGTTCCTAGCTCCGATACCACTTGTAGGATCGATTTCACCCTAGAGGGGGGGGGGGGGTGAATAGGGTGATAGTGTTAATTATAAAAATTAATTGCGGAAGCTTATAAACTAATATTAACACAGATCACAGAATATTACCAGCACAGAAATAAATAGCAGAATAATAAAATGCAGAACAGAACAACACAGAATTTACCCAGCTTCGGCAAAACCCTGCCTACGTGCTGCCCCCAAGGTTTCTACTAGATAGTCCCTCGCTTACACACGTAAACTCGCTATACCCTCTATTGACTAATCTAACTCTACGCTCAAAACCCTGCCACAACTCAACTACCGAGTTGCGAATTCTCAAGCTACGCCATGTAGCTTGTCCCCTAGTCACACGACTAGAAATTTAAACGGTTTAAAAAATAAAATTACAAATTAAAAACAATTTAAAAATAAATTTAAACAAAGCCCTTAAAAATAAACTAAACCCCTTTTTATTTTTTAACACCCTTAACCCTTTTCTCCTTGACAAATCCGGCTGGCCCTTCTATCTCTTTGTAGACCAGATCCCTTTTTATAATTCTTGAGTAAAAGAAAATGGGGGCCGTTGTTTTCTTCTTTCTGAGATTAGGGCTTGAAAAATTGGGGACTTCGTTCCTTTCTCTGATCCAAAATTAGGGCTTTGCGAAGCGCCTACTGTTGTTCGAACGCGTGGATAATCGTGAGTTGCTTCGCTCGATTGTTTCCTTGTATCTTACTGCGGCTGCTTCGATGGAGTTCGTGTTCGAATTGGTATGTTCTTTTTATTGCTTGCAATTGCTTGATTTCTGTATTGTGAACTCCCTTGATCTATGCCGATGATGATAGTTTGGTTTTTATAGGGTTCGATCCCCTGAGTTTTCGTTCGTATATTCGTGTTTGAATTTGTCACACGATTTCTCCGGCCGCTTGATTTTGTATTGATGAATATGATGATATCTGACCTTTTCAAATTTGTATATATTCGCTTTTATATTACTTGATAGTCACGGCTTGGGTTTCTTGACTTGGTTTGAATTTTCTCGGTTTTGAATTTGACAACCACGGCTTTGAATATTTGTGATGTCTGACTTCGATCATTTTACTGTTGACTTTGGCTTGATTAGTATTATACTTCGGTCATCTCTGCAATGTTTGTGTTCATCCTGATGATCTTCCTCTCTGCCCATCTTTGTTGAGCATTTGTCTGGTCTGTCCACTGCAGTTTGTGTCTTGCCACTGACTTGCTGTTTCGACATGAGTCCACTGTGCTTGGCCTTGGTTATATTGATTTTGGCCCATATCTGTTCATCTGCACTTGTGTATGTTATTGCTGTTGTCATGTTGTTTGCAACTGTGTTTCATTTGCATAGCTGAACTTCACTGTTGCACTTGAGTTTTTGCTTCTGGCCTGCATGTAACTGTTGCTCCCAGTGTTGCTTTGTCATTGATTTGAATTGTGCATTACTGGTCTTTGCATTTACCAGTTTCATTTAGTTGATACTGTATCTGTAGCTTGCATCACTGGTGCACGTCGTTTGCTGTGACACTTGTTCACTGCTGCTTGTTGTTTCACTCTGATATATATATATGCATTTGCCACTGAACTTGATTCATGCTTGTTGTATTCGGTTTGCACTTGTACATCATGTAGCTTGTTCTCTACATTTACTTGACTGGTCTGCATACATGTGCTTAATTGCTGTTTTGTTGACACTGGTTTGAGCCCTGTTGTCTGCACTTGTATGTTCTCGTGTATTGCCTTGTATCACTGGTTCATTCCACTGTTTCATGCATGCTCGACATTGTGACTTGTTTTGTTTGCATTTGGCCCAGTTGCTGTTGGTGTGGATTTGTTTAATGAAGAGGTTGAACCTGTTAGTCGAGCTTGCATACTTCATGTAGTCTTGTGTTGAACCCAGTTTTACAACTCGGGTTTGACCTTGTGCTCGTGTTGTGATATATTGCATGTGAGTTGAACCCGACTTTTCATTTGGGTTTGACCTGTGCTCACCTGTCCCTGTAGCATTATCAAGTGTATATATCGGCGTGCACGGCCTTGTGGCATATACAGTAATACACTGTGTATGTCACAAGTTGTTCGTGTATGATAAATTCAAATATAAATGATGACGAACAACCCAAATAACCGGGGCAAAAATTATTTTCAAAAACCATATTTTATTTTATATTGCAAAAATATTTCTTTTTCAATTTTACTGCGTTAGTGAATATTTTTGCAGATTGCTCAGATGCTGGATTCTAACTGGAAGGAAGTTGAAGATAAATACGAGTGTGAGTGATATGTAGTGAGGACATTTGTAAATGTGAAATGTGATGTAATTGTAATCAAAGTTGTATAGTTATAGTGAGAGCTTGAAATTTTACTATTCAAAGATGTAATAAATATTTGTTTGAATAAAATATTCATTTGAATTCAAATTCTGTGTTATTTAATTTATTCAACAAACATTTATTTAATCTGTGAAAAATAGAATAGTATATTAACAAATACATTTAAACGAATGTATATATGTTTATTATCATCAAACAAAAATCATATAAGCGCATATTCAACAATTTCTTGCCTAAACTTAAGGAAAGCTAATGCTCAAGCTTTCGACAAGGACGAAACCTACCTTAACCTCCCTTCTCTGCTTAATAAACAAAACTCAAGTCATCCTACAGCTGTAGGCCTCCGACCAGGTCGAAACCTATTTGAAAAAGCTTAACTCAGGGTATTTCAATCAAACCGAAAGGAAAGCTTTCGAAGGAGATATCATTCCTAACCATATGGATCTAAAGGAAATAAAGAACAGAAACCCACCCTATCGACACCATCGAGAGGCCCATTTGAGAAGAAGTAACAAATAAAGCCTAATTGAAAGGCAATTCTAAAAAGGATCTATACCTTTGTTCCTACAATACTCGTGTAAAATATTTTTCACCTTACTTAGCATCATTTTGGCGTGTTGACAAGAAACCTTGTTAACATTTTTGGCGCTAGAAGGAGGGCTTGAACCTCCAACTTGGATAAACCCCTAACATTACTATTCTCTAACCCCACTTGGATCAATCTACCTTCAAGTTTATCTGCTTTGGAAAATCATGGCTAGAAGAATTAAGCGATCTGAATAAGAGTCTTCTGAACCGCATTTAACAAGGTTCTCCCAAGTAATCATAAAGGACTCCAATCAAGATAAAGAGCAAAGACTAAGGCTCGGAGGTCTTAGAGTTATAAACCAGAAAAATGCGTAGTCTTATGATCTCGAGAAATGGAGCTTAAACCCTTTCCATGTTGGCCCTACCCCAATCTTTGCACTCGAAAAGAGGACAAATGGAAATGATAGCATCTTTAATCCAATGAGAAGAAAAATTCAATATTATTCCAAAGGCACAATCTTTGAGAAAGAAATAATGAATGATTACAACACCTTTGCACAAGCAACCAATTGCGACAAGAACATTTCCAACTCAAGAGGTTCAAAGGGTAACAAAAAGAAAAGCATCCAAGAGCATGGAACATTAAGGCCGAAGAATAAAAAGTCAAAGAGCCATCCTCAAGAATCAAGCTTCAAGTCTAGAATTTCAAAGGAATGCAACTTAACATCTACGGAAAATGTCTACTTGCTTACAAAGGATGAGCTTAACTATTGGTCGTCACAAAAGAAAAAGCCAAAACATAAAAGGAACATGGGAGGATCCCTTTTCCATTATCATATTATGAATGGTCATGAAACCAAATATTGCAGAGCTCTGGAGGGGATGATCATAAATTTCTTTAGGCAAGGAAAGATCTATGAATTTGTAAAAAGGTTTCGAGAAAAAATTGAATAATGATCTATTTTTTTGTGAAGAGAAAATCTACATAGTTAGGAGTGAAATGCTCCTCATATTTGGATACTATCTAAGATAGTAGTCTACCTAAGATAGTAGAAAAGCCTCTGTCCACTCCGGGATGGCCAGAGCAGAGCACCTCCTAGAGGAAGGGTGGGTAAGCCTTTAGCCGCACCATCAGATGGCCAGGTTAAAGCACCGAACAAGCCCTTGGCTGCGCCTCTGGTTACGTCAAAGCACATCTTGGTGGGAGGATGGAGTAAGCCTTTAGCAGCACTATAAAATGGCCAGGTTAAAGCATCGAATAAGCCTTTATTCACGCCATGCTATGGCTAGGTTAAGGAAACTCCTAGAGGGAGGATGGAGTAAGCCTTTATCCGCGCCATAAGATGGTCAAGATAGAGAACCAAACAAGCCCCTGTCCATGCCGTAAAAGGTTCAAGGTAGGGCGCTTCCTGGAGGGAAGTCGAGTAAGTCCTTGATTCCAGTCTCTAAGATGAGCTAGCCAAAAGCACCATACAATAATGGACTAAGACGTCTAGACCCAAGAAGAGGCCCATAAAATAATGGACTTGTTAGCACCAAAATTGGTCACTAACACCCTTGAGTAGAGTTATGTAGAGAGATTAATGATTAGAACAGAAGAATAGTGTAGTTCAATACAAAAAGAACAACAAAAACTAGAACACCAGATTTATAGTGGTTCGGCGTAATTGCCTACGTCCACTTTGAGTTTAATCTTTATTGCTTTCTCCATTACTTGAATACAGATACAATCTGTAAATCAATCACTTGAATTCAAGTTTGAATTAAAAAGAGGAGAGTATAAAAAAGGGCAGAGTCT
Organism: Allium cepa; assembly: GCA_030765085.1. Classification (NCBI taxonomy): domain Eukaryota; kingdom Viridiplantae; phylum Streptophyta; class Magnoliopsida; order Asparagales; family Amaryllidaceae; genus Allium; species Allium cepa. Next base: position 458,171,481 of record CM060942.1, read on the forward strand.
CCCCAGTGTTCCCCAAAAAAAGGTCTATTTCACTGTGCCCCTGCCCTTCTATTTATAGACGAAGTTGGATTGGACTTCCCTCATGGGCCTAGGAATAAGGTATCTCGGCCCGTGGTAAGTAGCTTCTGCGCATCGAGCCAGTTATGCCGAAACATGTCGATTGCATCGAACCCTTATACCTTCAGGCTCTTCTTGGTCAGAATCTTGTCTAGTGCTAATAATAATATCTTCAACTGTCGTTTTGTAGCTGGCCCAAGGTGCCGGGTAACACTTGCCCCCTAAAGTGTGTTGTGTGAAGCAACATGACACGCTTTGAATCAGCGAGTATTCCTTGTTTACAGAAAGAAATCCATCATGTTTCCTGAGTATTTATTATTCTTCAATTTTATCCTCCCAAGGTGTCGTATCCTTCGTTGGTCATCATGATGCTTGGTCGATTTCTAGTATTATAAATCTAGGGTTGTAGTTCATCAGTGGCCATTCATGTCTGGTTCTACAGGGCCAGTAAACTTCAGCTATTTGATCTAGTCTCTTCTTAATAACCTTAAGTGAGAATTCAATTCCTTGTTGATTTCAAGACGTCGAACTTTTTTTCGAATGTACACATGCATGTTCGGGTACATGTTCTTGCCATTGACTGTTGGATGCGTTTTATATGCTCATAAGTCACTGCCAATTCCATCTAGTTTAATTGCAATTCAATTGCAATTCCTGATTTGTATTTTTTTTTGTGAAATAAGGGTTGTAATCAGCCACTTGATGAGAGGGGACTTCAACTTTTACATGGATGATGACCTCAGAGCAGTAAGCAAGGGCGAATGGAGTACGACCAGTCATAGACTCATAGGTAGTTCTGTAAGCTCATAATGCTGTTGGAAGTTCATCGACCCACTTGCCTCTAGCCTTTTCCAAACGCTTTTTCAATATGAATTTGGTTATTTTGTTCACGGCTTCCACTTGTCTATTAGCTTTCAGATGAGCAATTGCTGCAAACTTTTTCTCCATGCCATATTTTTGGAAAAATTCTTTAAACTCCTTGCTTTCGAATTGAGTTCCATTTTCTGTTATGATAGTTCGTGGAAGGCCAAAACGGCATATAATATTTCGTACGAAATTAATGACCTTTTTGGTGGTGATAGTGGCCAAAGGCTCTGCTTCTGCTCACTTAGTAAAGTAATCGACTGTAATTATTGCGTATTTCGCAAACCTTTGGATATGGGCAAGGAACCGACTATGTGGATCCTCCACATTGCAAATGGCTAGGGACTAACCATTTGTGTGAGTTCAGTCGGTAGGGCTCTCAGGACTTTTGCATATTTTTGGCATTTTTCACATCTCCTCACAAAGTCTGTGGCATCCCGATTTACAGTCGGCCAATAGTATCCATAGTGGAGCATTTTCTTCGCTAACGTCTGCCCCCCAGTATGGTCACCGCACTCTCCTTCATGGACTTCCTTCAGGCTCGTTTTATCTCACCATGGGCTATGCACCGGAGTAAGGGGGTCGAGAATCCCCTTCGATACATTATTTCGCTCTCCATTACATATCGCGAAGCCTTACGAATGACTTGTCGTCTTTTTCTCCTTCTTTCGGGTAAGACCCTATGTCGTAAGTATTTCTTAAATGGGGTCATCTATGATTCCTTATCGATTTCGGTTTCTAATACGAAATCTATCTCCATAATATTTATACTTGGAGTATGTAAGGTTTCAATGGGAACTAATCCCATTTGCTGGGCATCGCTAGTGCTCGCAAATTTGGCCAATGAATCAGCTTCTTTGTTTTGTTCACGCTGGACATGCGAGATATCATAATATTCCAGATTTGCTAACAGCTCCTGAACCCGTTCAAGATACGAGGCAAGTCTCTGTCCCTTTGCTTGATAGTCTCCCCGCACTTGGTACACCACCAGTTGCGAGTCACAAAGATTTCAACCGATTTTACTACCAGTTCTTTGATTAGTCTCAAGCCAGCAATCAATGCTTCATACTCGGCTTCGTTATTTGTTGCTAGGAATTCAAGCTTCAAAGCATAACAAACTGATCGGTTTTCAGGAGTCACAAGAACTACGCCAGCCCCCGGACAACGGTCATTAGATTCCCCATCGGTGTACATCTTCCATCGAACGGGATGTATGACATTATGGCCGTTTGAGTCGTCTGACACAGTGAATTCAGCAATGAAGTCTGCTAGTATTTGCCCCTGTATGGCCCTTCATGGCAGGTAGGTAATATCAAACTGACTCAACTCGATATTCCATTTTAACATTCTTCCAATTCCGGTCTTTGGAGTACCTGTCGCAAGGGTTGATCAATGTAAACACTGATTGAGTATGCCTGAAAATATGGGCGAAGCTTGGGTGATGCAATCACCAAGCAATAGGCCAATTTCTCGATATTGGGATAATTTCTTTCTGCCCTCGTCAGACGTTTACTAACATAGTAAACTAGCTTTTGAACTTGGTCCTCTTCGCGAACTAAAGCCGTACTGATAGCATGCTGGGATACTGCCAAGTACACATATAACATTTCGTGGTCTATTGGTTTCGATAGCACCGAAGGACTTTCCAAATGCCTTACCAAAGCTCGGAATGCTTCCTCACAATCGGATGTCCACTCGAAATTCCTCCTTCCTTTCTTTATCACATCGAAGAAAGGAATACACTTGTCTGTAGCTCTGGATATGAATCGACTCAGCGCAGCCACCTTTCCATTCGAGCTTTGTACCTGCTTTATAGTTCTGGGCACTTATATGTCTCGGGTAGCTTGAATCTTCTCTGGGTTAGCTTCGATTCCCCACGCATTCATAATGAAACCCAAAAATTTTCCCAACGCTACGCCAAATGAACACTTTAAAGGATTGATTTTCATTCCATAATGCCTGAGTATATCAAACTTCTCTGCTAGGTCTCGGATGTGGTCGTTTGACTGCCATGACTTCACGAGCATGTCATCCACATAGACTTCCATCGTTCTACCAATCTGGTCTTTAAACATTTGATTCACCAGACGTCGATAAGTTGCTCCCGCGTTTTTCAATCCAAAAGGAATTACTACATAGTAATATAGCCCCACATCTGTGAGAAAACTTGTGTGTTCTAGGTCTGGAATGTGCATCAGGATCTGATTGTATCCCGAATATGCATCCGTAAAAGACAATAATTCATGTCCGGCCGTAGAGTCGACGAGCTGGTCGATTCTAAGTAAAGTGAAACTATCCTTCGAGCATGCTTTATTCAGATCAGAGTAATCAACATAAGTTCTCCACTTCCGTTTGCTTTCCTCACAAGCACAGGGTTAGAAATCCATTCAGAGTAGAGGGCATCGCGGACGAACCCATTGGCTTTGAGTTTGTCCACCTCCTCTCTGAGAGCAGCGGACCTCTCCGGGTCCATGCCCCTCCTTTTTTGTTTTACAGAGACGTATTTCAGGTCTATGTTCAACACATGACTCGAAATAGCGGGAGAAGTCCCGCACATATCAGACTGTGTCCAAGCGAAAACGTCTAGGTTCGCTCGGAGGAAATCAGTAAGGTCTTCGGCCAATGACGGATCGAGTTGCGATCCAATCTTAAGGACTCGTGATGGGTCATCCCGGCTGACTGGTATGTCAATTGTCAGCTCAGTCGTTGCTGCATTCGTTTCCCTAAGTCCCCCATCATCATCTCTCGGATCTATGTCTCTATAGATCCGAGAATGCTGCCCGAGCCCGGGCTCGGGCACTACTTGCCAATTGTCAGTGTTTTGGATGCGGACAGAGCTGTCCACCTTGTCTGCATCTCGACTTCAAAACGCTATATTGTCTGCCAGCATGCGTTGTTGTTCCGCAGGGGTTCCATCTTCCACATTCTAGCAACATTCATGATTCACATGCATCGGGTCAGAGTGATAGTTAGTTGCCCACTATCTTAGGTATCGATTTAGTGATTCTATCCCTAGGCATTCTTTCAGTCGTAACCTTGAGTAATTGTAAACATTATATAAGTTTCAATATTGAGCTATCGCAGCCTGTCTTTGGATGACCACGCGTCTGCTCCTAGTCTCGGGTTGATAAATGTACTACATGGACGGCTGAGTCTCGTCCTAGCTATGTTTATATTCCCACCTAAACTTCGAAAACATAGAGTTGATTGATGAATAGTCGATTCACATTCGTGTTGTTTCTAGTTCATACCCCCAGGTCTGGGGCATATATACCAATAGGTAGGAAGGTTAGCCATGCCCACTTTAGCATTACTCTCTTTCCCATTGAATCAGGGATCAGGTCAGTCGATGTGAGACGGGGTCTCGCCTATCTTTGATTTTATCGTGGTTTTTCATTCCAAGAGGAATACTTTGATTCCTCATCAGTTTTAGGGCGTAATTTGGACACTGGATGGTCATCCACGTCCACTTTGATTCATGTTCTGTAATCAGATCTCGAGGTAAAGTTGGCTACAAATGCAGTCGGGTCATGCCCATCCAGTTTCATACTCCGCCTAATGGATCGAAGGAGGGTGCTGGAGAATTTTTGACCAAGTCTTCATGGTTTACTCTCCTTTCCACACTCTGGAGGTCATAGTTTTTCAAGGAACATCCTAGTCACATTCGTATGTGCTTAGTGCGGATTGGTATTGGCCCTCGATCTGAGGTATGATTTAGTTGGTTGCTCAAAGCTTTGGATGCCGTTTCGATTAGTTTTGTATTGAGACCTCCATGTAGTCGTTGCCTTAAGTAATAAAGAACGCCAAGCTAGAGCTATAGTACGCTGTCGTATTCAGCTTTTAGTGATTTGTACCCCTGCTCCCAGCGTTGATTTAGTCAGGCCACTAGTTGGATTGTCGAGCTCCATCCTTAGCGAGTTAATAATCCTCCCGTCGATTTTAGGCCAAAGTTTGCGGAATATAGAATGGTCGGAATCCACTCGTCTATTTGTCGATGTTTATACACCACTCTGCATTCTAGTGACTTGGTGCTATTCTCCCCTCATTCAATTCGCGCCCAATTTGTGTTCATGCTTTGGTCCATGTTCTGGGGACTTAGAGATTTGTCGAACGGTTTATGCTTTAGTCCACAGTTTGGGACGTAGAGATTTCGTCAATTCGTTTATACTCTAGTCCGCATTCCGGGGACTGAGAGTACTCTATCCACTTCAGGGACTTAGAGGTTTTTAAGTCATTTATACTCTAGTCCATGCTCAGAGGATTGAGAGTACTCTAGTCCACTTCAGGGACTTAGAGATTTTTAAGTCATTTATACTCTAGTTCGCACTCGGGGGACATAGAGTACTCTAGTCCGCACTCTAGGGACATAAAGGTTTTTAAATCATTTATACTCTAGTCCGCACTCAGGGACTTGGAGTACTCCAGTCCGCACTCTGGGGACTTGGGAAATTTTGAGTCGTTTATACTCTGGTCCGTTCTCCGCGGAGTCAGAGTACCCCAGTCCGCACTCTAGGGACTTGGAGATTTTGAGTCGTTTATACTCTGGTCCGCACTCTGGGGACTCAGAGTACTCCAGTCCGCACTCTGGGGACTTGGAGATTTTGAGTCGTTTATACTCTGGTCCGCACTAGGGGACTCAGAGTACTCCAGTCCGCACTCTGGGGACTTAGAGATTTGAGTCGTTTATACTCTGGTCCGCACTCTAGGGACCCAGAGTACTCCAGTCCGCACTCTGGGGACTTGAAGATTTTGAGTCGTTTATACTCTGGTCCGCACTCTGGAGACTCAGAGTACTCCAGCCTGCACTCTGGGGACTTGGAGATTTTGAGTTGTTTATACTATGATCCTTACTCTGGGGATCCAGAGTACTCCAGTCCGCACTCTGGGGACTTGAAAATTTTTAGTCATTTATACTCTGGTCCACACTCTGGGGACTCAGAGTACTCCATTCCGAATTTTGGGGACTTGGAGATTTTGAGTCGTTTATACTCTGGTCCACACTCTGGGGACTTGGACATTTTGAGTCGTTTATACTCTGGTCCGCACTCTAGGGACTCAGAGTACTCCAGTCTGCACTCTGGGGACTCAGAGTACTCCAGTCCGCACTCTGGGGACCTGGAGATTTTGAGTGAGAGCGGACGTATTTTCACTCTTTAATTTGTATTTCATCTACCTTATCGAGGCTAATGTTGTCGAATAAACGGTCGAACCATGTTTTCTCATGGAATAGGATTCTGCCCCCAACATGAAGGACGAAACTTGAAGAATGGACGGCCGATTCTCGTCCGCTTGGTGATTATTGCTCTTCCAATCAAGTCATGGAAGGAGGTATATGACAGATGGTTGGATCACATCCATGCTGGGTGAGATAGTCAAATCTCACACAATTTTTTCGTATCTCTTTCTAGAAACTAAGAATAATGGATTATTGAATAGACGCAGTAAGTTGCATATGTTTTAAGTTGCAGTCGTGTCCTTGTATTGAGAGCGATGGTTGACGAGTAGGTAGTCCATCACATCTACTCCAAGTCGGGCTTTCGAACAAACTTCTGTGTTCAAGGTAGGATTTGATGTGTAGATGATCAAATCACGTCTATTCTAGATAGATCCTGACGTCACTGAGCTTCAGGAAAGGCATCTGTATTTTGTCAAACTTTGTTCTACGACTCGATTTGAGTGGATGATCAGGCCATACTCACTCCAAGCTTTGCTTAAGTCTCCAAGTCAAATGTGGAGGTCGATGAATGCGAGGTCAGTCGTGTTCACTTTGTATTGGGCTCTGATCATAATGGGCTTTTCAATATCTAGTCCATAGCCCCAAATCAAAGGAATATGGTTGATAATGAGTGATTGAATTATGCTCGTCTAGATGTAACTCCACACGTCCGATCATGGTCTGCGTGGATTGGTTGGCGACCAAATATGAGTACCTGGTCACTTCAAAGAAGATTAGGATAAATCTCATTGATAAGTGAAGCAGCATTGTGTGCTCGCTATTCGACTTTGCCCCTGGCTCCTTTCAAAGGGATGTCAGCCGTCAGCAGTCCAATTGATAACCATAGCCCTTTATTAATAGGCATCGGATGTTTGCTGCCCGCCATTCTACAGGACTTGTACATACTATTGAAGCTTTCCTTTCTAGATCGGCTTTTCGATCACACCTTGGAGGTGTTCTTAATCGCCCGTGTGAGGATCAGTGAGCATCTGGAAATATACAACATTCCCCTGATTTTCTTTAGACTTTGGTGTACTCTCTCGAGGTTGGTTTCCAGTACCACTACGAGTCATGAGTCTTAAAGTAGAGGTTGTCAATTAAATCTTTCAAAGAGCATATGAGCCGAATTTTGAGGTCTTGTTTTGGCTACTGGGATCTGCATCCTTAGGCAACGGGACTTCGTTGTTATTTTTCTTAGTCTGTTCCGCTCCCCCACACTTTGGTTTAGATTCATTTTTGTAGTAGAAACGATCCATGGTCGTAGGAGGCTCTCCAGCTAACTGACTGCCAAAATATATATGGAGGTCGATTCTCCTCAAGAGTGACCAGTATGATATCCCTTTGAGAGCATCGTTTGAGTAGCGGTTGTTTGTCCGTTCCCTTGTTGCCGTTCAGAAGCTGTTGCTAGATCGTCTATGCCCTGGTCGATCATGGGATGTAAGGGAAGCAGATATAATGTTCCTTTATTAAGTTGAGTTTTGAATTCACTATCTGGAGGAACTGCGCTGCGGTTAGGGTTCGGGGGGGTTTTAGCCTTTTTATTGAAAATTCGGGTCGTACCCGATTTTTTTTAAAATAGGGGTCGTATAAGAGACCGGTGTACCTTAAGTTTGGATTGGCCTGGATGCCGCTCGGCATAGGAATGTCATTCGGCCTAAATACCGTTCAGCCTAAATATCGACCGGCCTTTATTCTGTTCGGCCTTCGTTCTGTTCGGCCTTCATTCTGTTCGGCCTTTTTTCTATTCGGCCTTCATTATGTTCGACCTTCTTTCTGTTCGACCTTCTTTCTGGGGCAATCGACATATGCCTTTTCTGGAACGATCGGCCAAATTGCCTTTAGAGGAGGGTCGAACTTTATTCAACTTGAATGCAAACTTCAACGTCCAATCTCCGGATCTTGCGTACATCAGTGAATCCAATCCACGACTATCAGCTTCCTTTAGATTTCTTTCAAATCTGAGTAGAATAGGAAGTTTTCTAGTAGACAACTGGATCTATCTTGCGAATATGGAAATCCACTAGTAGACGATGAGATCCAATAAAGCTGAGGATTCAATTCTCAGTGAAAGCACCAAAATGTTAGCACCATAATTGGTCACTAATACCCTTGAGTAGAGTTATTTAGAGAGATTAATGAAGAGAGTAAATTAGAACAGAAGAATAGTGTAATTCAGTACAAAAAGAACAAAAAAAACGAGGACATCGGATTTATAGTGGTTCGGCGTAATTGCCTACGTCCACTTTGAGTTTAATCTTTATTGCTTTCTCCATTACTTGAATACAGATACAATCCGCAAATCAATCACTTGAGTACAAGTTTGAATTAAAAAGGGGAGAGTATGAAAAAAGGCAGAGTCTCCCCAGTGTTCCTGGAAAAAGGTCCATTTCAATGTGCCCCTGCCCTTCTATTATAGACGAAGATGGGTTGGACTTCCCTCACGGGCCTAGGAACAAGGTATCTCGACTCGTGGTAAGTAGCTTCTGCGCATCGAGCCAGGTATGCCGAAATATGTCGATTGCATCGAACCCTTATACCTTCAGGCTCTTTTTGGTCAGAATCTTGTCTAGTGCTAATAATAATATCTTCAACTGTCATTTTGTAGCCGGCCCAAGGTGCCGGGTAACAGGACTAGAATGTCTAGGCCCAATGGGAGGTTCATTCAATAAAGGACTAAGATGTCCAGTCCCAAGAAGAGGCCTATCAAATAATAGAGTAAGATGTCTAGGCCCAAGGAGAGGCAGATTCAATAAAGGACTAAGATACCCAAGTCGAGAGGAGGCTCATCAAATCATGAACTGAGATATTCAAGCTTGAGAAAAAGAATATTCGATCATGGACTAAGACGTCCTAGCTCAAGAGGCATCCAATCAAATTATTTCTAAACCTAAAGGGTTCATACATTCCAAAGAAGATGGAAGCAAAGGAGTGGAATAGAACTCCGCTTATTATTACCCGAGTTTGGGTTTCGGGATTCTCATTTCTGAACATCAGCTATTAATTCTTGAATTAGGGTTTCGGGTCTTTTATATAAGAAGTCCATTATCTAATACTCGAATTTGGGTGGCAGGACTTTATCAATCACTAACTTATTATATCCGAATCTGGGTATCAAGACCGTTGCTTACTTAAACCCTAATCTTGGTGCAAGATCTTTGGATTTCTATTCGTCCCAAATGCCCGAATCTGGGCCAAAGAATATTATCATAAAGATCGCTATAAAGAGTTTCCGAATGGGAACTTATGGTTTCTAACTTTTCAAATCCCATTAATGTTAAGGAATGGGTCGGAGAGTTACTAATTCAAAATTCCAAACACTGAATCAGGTTCTTTATTAAATAGAGGCTACATTCTAATATTTATTCCCCAATGGTAAGGTGGAACTTTCAATCAACAGGTTTTGGACATTCCAACCAAGTGGAAGGAGTTAAATTCTTGATTATCTCTCATCATGGTTAAAGAAAATCAGAACGACAAGGAATAAAATAGATTCAGTAAGTCTAAAAGTCAATGAATGAACAATTCAAAGGAATTTTAAAAGTGACATTACAAAAAAGGATTGCAAATCCGGTGATATTTACAAAGTTTTTGTGATTTACATAAGTTATAAAATCATTTACAAAACAATAAAATTATATGCAAGATAGATTTACGTAGCACAAATATACAGATAAGTTACAAATCTTAGGCGGCTTTAACTAGGGTTTCTACAACTGAAGGATCTACTATGCGTCGGATGGCCGCACTGAGAATTCCTTAAGCTTCTTTTCCTTTCTTATTATTTTGTTCTCATGGTCAATCGCATCAATGTTGGTCTTTAAGGCACGATTAAAAGCCCACTTAGCAGCTCTGACTACTTTGTTTTCCCTTTTCAATTCTGCGACATGCTTGTCAAGCAAGTAGTTGATGTGCTCTAGCTTCTGGTTCTTGGCAGCGTATTGATAGTTTGGGAATACTTAGTTTTATGCTGTTCATCAAAGTACTTTGCTATTTAAAAATTAAACTTCTGACACCAATTCCCCACAACATTCACATCTAAGCCCGGTGGAGGGTTGAACATGGTGGGGAATTTCTGAGCCACAAGAAGCATCGACCTTGTAGGTTTAGCGACTGGGGGAGTAGCATGAGGGGATGGTAGATCAATGCTCGAAGTCTTATCCCCATGATGAATTCCAAAGAGGCACACTGTGTCTGACTGTCTTTTAATTTTAATTCCAAGTCACTTATTTGCTTAATAAGTTCAAACATCTTTTGATCAAAGTCGATTGTGTGATTTGTCTTCATTTTTCATTTAAGCATGGCTATCATCTCATATTTATTCTTGATTTCAGCCTTGAGGTAGGTAATATGATCTTTGTGACTATCAGCATTGTTTTTTTGGAGAAAATACCTCTTATGCCATTTTACAGCTTCGATGTTACTGGCGAAGCATTATTATAAGACCTCATCATTAACCACAATCCTTTTGCATGCTATCAATAATTTCTCCCTAAGGGCTTCAACGCGCGACGATAAAGTAAGAGAAGGGGAAGTTGCAAATAGTTGTAGCTCTTATTTATGCAAAAGAAATGAAATAAAGTCAAGTTCAAGATGAAAAATCTCTTTAACACAATGATGAGTTACAACTCAAATGGTAACAAAATTAAAAGATACAACAAATACTTAGGTCACATCTAAAGCTGAGAAACTACTTTCCTAACTTTATCTAGAGAACTAGATGAAAGCATAAACGTTGAATCAAAAGGTATAATAACTCCTTCGGAGGTTATTTGCTATAGTCCCACTTCCCAACTGGAGGACTATCGCGATCGCATATAACTTAGATTGAAATGTTTTGATTTCTCTAAGGAAACTTTCCTTTTCATTGCCTAGGAAGTCAAAATGGAGGTTAGGATATTCTAAGTACAATTTCTGTTAATCTCGGAGAAAGCAATATCTCGCTAATTTCAAAGTCTGTAAGATTGATGCATTTTCAGAGTAAAACCTTCTCAATATAACATATTGGCTTAAGTGGTCTCTAGGGACTAGTTGACTTAAAGAACTGTTATTCTGAAATAGTATAGCAATGGGAAGCTGAGCATAAAAATAGAGCCAAAACATATATTCATAAATCAATTAGCCGTTACATATTTACAATCATTCATCCGGTTCATACAAAATAGACTTAAAGAAAAACCAAAAACAAATTTATCTTCATATTACTTAAGCCTGTTAGATGAGAGATCTGAGGAATCGACCTGACTCGTCGTAAGTTCCAGCAAGCTCCGAGATGCGGGTCAGATCCGAATTCATCTAAGTATCTTTTATGGAATTGCCTGAGTAAACCTCCACTGAATTCACCTAAATACAAAAAATCTATAATAGAATGTATACATTAAGCTTTATACAAAAAGTTTACTAAGATGTCTCTTTCTTCAATCATCATCAAGAATAAAGTTAGTACCTCTCAATTTTCCTTTGAGAGAGCGTTGTATCGAAGGCACGCTCTCTTTAATAAGGAGGAAACCCTCTAATATTTAAAAGATTCTAAATGGAGGTACTCCTATCGAGGTTATGATATTTTTTAGAAAGAACATTGTGCTCCTTTATCAGTTTGTCTAACTCCCTATATAACTTGTTAATTTTTGCCTGTTTTCTGTCAAGTTTTGTCCTATAGGGAAAGGTGGACTCCTTCCTTATCTAAAAAATGAGTTTACACTAATGATTATCTTAGAAGTGTAAGACATTTAAATAGAGAATCCCATACCTGTAAAATTGTGATGGAAGCCTAGGAGGCCTGCTCGTTCTCTTTTGGATCCTCAGTATGAACGGGAGCAGGCTCATCCTCACGAGAAGCAGAGGACCCGGGTGATGTAGGTGGCATATAATTTTTAAAAGATGGCTCCTTTCCAGGGAATTCATCTTGGTCGTCACCATCTTTTTCAGAGGCTCTAGAAGGACCCCATTTATCTCCATCAAGACCTTGACCTCCAGCATGGTCGTTGTCGTCACCATCACCTTCATTATCATTGTCATTACCGTTATCACCACCATCATCATCATCATCATCATCATTTTCCTCAACATCGTCATCATCATCATTTTCCTCAACATCATCATCATCATTTTCCTCAACATCGTCATCTTTATTTATGAATAACTATGGGGAAACACATTTTCTACTAAAATGGATTGCAAGGAATCAATAGAACTAGGGGTATGCACTAGGGACAATTATGTAATTGTTATATATATCTAACTTGATAACCAATCTTGTTCAAAATAATAGGTGTTTTATTTCCATTACATATTTGATATAGTATGTCATGTTAAATTAATTTAATTAAAAAAATATACAATAAAATATTCATAAATTGTATGTTTTGTGAAAGTAGTTATAAAATATTGTAATAATGAGTAGTTTATCACAATGAAATTAAACTAATCGTTTGAAATATTCAAAATCAAAATGTATTAAGACTAGATATCGATACATCCACTGATACTAGATTATGTAACACTCTCGAAATGTTAGACAGTCTATTACTCATGACTACTAGGGCCACCAAGGGTTTACGTACTGATTGTTAATAGACAACTATGGAATGACTTACTCGATAGTTTTTTATTGGTTAATATAATTGAAGTCAAACAAAAAATATCATTGTGAAAAATTACATAGTTTTCTTCACTTGAGAATACCGCTAATATTTAATGTGGAAGTTTCAATTTGATTATAAATAAATCATAGCATGACGTCCATTGAATAACTATAGTTGGATCGAGTGGAAACATTGAAGGTGAAACACTATTGAAGAGAGGATTCTTCTTCTAAATTATGTGAGGTTAATGTCACGGTTAACTACAGTCAAATCAAAGTCAAAGTCTCAAACCAGAGACAATATGATTAATAATAATTTTTATCATCGAACTAAAGACTTTGTGTTTGGACTATAGAGTTGAATATGGACGATATTGGAATTTTGATCATACCAAATTCCATAAGTTCAAAATGATACAATTTTGACAAAGATAATTGCTGCAATTAATTATCACTACCGAATTTTGCTTAATTAATAATGTAAAATTGGATTTTATTAAAACAAAGTAAGTAATGAATTTTACCATAATGTCACGCCACTTACTAAGTAAAGTGTAAACATTACTATTCGAATTATTTGATATTAATTGCCGATCAAATTTATAACTAAGAGTCGCGCAATCGAAATGTTGAACACTCCAATTACAAATTAATTAATATTTATAGAATATTAATTGTAAAATTTTATTTGATGTGTACTAAACAATGTTGAATAGTATGCATACGATAATTAAACAAACACTAATCGATATTCGATGTCGATATGCGTTTAAATTTGATTTAAATGCAATAAATATTGTTCGTGCTTTAAATGAATTTGAGGCCCATATGGGGCATGCTAATTTTTCTATGATAGGGACATAGAGGGTGGCCATAAGACAGCTAGGAGAGAAGGATTTTAATTGTTTAAAAGAAGGGAATGAGTAAAATAAATTTGAAGATCTTGATCCTACTTTTGCTGTCTAGCCTCTCCCTTATATAAACATCTTAACCCTCACTTTAGATGGGACCTTTTTGCTACTTCCATCCTCTTCTTTATTGGTTGAAGACTCCCCCTTCCTATCCTAAAATATTTAAGAAATCTAAATAAAATTAAAATCAAACAAACGTCGGTGGTACGACAATTCTGTAACTAGCAATTTCGGGATTGGAATTCGATTCGAAGTGTTCACTTTTGCATTTCAACATGCAATGGGCTTCAGTTAAAGGTGTTATTCTATTTCACAATTATATAATAATGCTTATATGATTATTGTTTTGTATATTATTTTCTCAAAAATATCATGATTCGGCATATCGGCGGATTGTCACTTGTTGACGGATTTTTTGTGCGTGCTTGTATATAAATGTATATATATTAAAATAATTTTTTAATGCACATTTGTTTATACGCTCTCTCGGCCTGAAATTAAAAAAACTTTTCCTTACTTTTGATATTTTGAATGACAACATATTATATAAATATCATATCTGGTTTTAAAAGTTTAACATTATATAATATATATTTTGAGAATTAACAAAATTTAATTTTGTTAGTATGGTTTTCGACAATAATAAAATTAATTAATTGTTTTTTGGATATTTATTATATATATACACACACCCTGTTACTTAATTCAAAACTGATGTATAAATAAAATGTGTCCATATATGCATATAAATAATATAAAATTCTTGAATTTTTTTTATATAACATAAATATACATCATGGTTTCGAAGATAATTCTTAATATTTTTTATTTTTGTACAGTTTATTGATTAATTATAAGTTTTTAACTAATAAATTATTTAAAAATCAAAAATTAAATTAATTTTTTATTATCAAGTCGAAAGTAGTAGCTAAATATATTTTTAATTATAAATTATATATATGTTTAATTATAATTAGTTATATGTTTATATGTAATATGTATTTAATTTAATATATATACATAAAAAATTTATAAATTTTAGTCTGAATTTATGTATTGAATATCTTAAATATTTTTTTAAATTAAAGTTTAAATTATACTTATTCATATATGTACGTATGTATATGTGTTTTAACAAATGTTTTATGTAAATAATTTACTACCAATATTTTATAATAATTATATAATTATATTTTCGCATACACACAATCACACAAATATATATATATATATATATATATATATATATATAAACAATTTAATGCACATGTATCCATACGTACATCTATTAAATTTATTAGTATACATGAGGGGCTAACATGTCGTTTGCGGCATAAATTCCAACTTCCACATATTGGCCTATCAAACCATGTTACCTTACCCTGTTGCACGTGCACATACACACATATGTGTATATGATACACATATACTTAATATTATAAAAATAATGTGAAATAAAACTTATTTAAAAATTTAAATAGAATGTTGATTTTATTTAACAGAAAGTTTAGAAATTTTTTAAATGAATCAGACTACATAGGCCAAACAAAGATCCAAAGGGTAATTTTTTTTGAAATTTACCCAATTACTTCGCTGTGGGCTGGCTTAGTTCCAACAATAATATCGAAGCCAAATAGCCTATGAAGTCTAAATTAGCAGTAATAGGGTAACTTATTAAAGCCTGCCCATATTGTGGAGTATCTGGAAAATTAGAGTCTAAGGTTGGGTTTGAGTTATCATGTTCTCTGTCCTACCTAGCTACTGACCTGCCCCAAAAGGATGAGGTGAGCCTAAAGATGATCCTTAATAGAAAATACCCAATTTGAATTGGGCCTTGGGCTAATTTTCAGAATCAGATTTGAAATTAAAATAAAATTTTTAAATTTAAAAGTTAAATTTAAATAAGAAATATAATATAAATGTTATAATCCTTATTTTCAACTTGTTTTGAAAATTAAAATATAAAATTAAATTCAAAACTTAAATTTAAAATAAAACACATGTTATAAAAGTTATTACATAATTTTTCAAAATGTTTGAAAATGTTATAAAATTAATTTCAAAACCATTATTTATTAATAAGATTAATAAAATAATTGAATTAATTATACATAGGCATATGTATAATATATAATATTATATGTTATGTTGCCTTTAATTGTTTAAGTCAGTATGAGTATACATGTGTATAATTTTTTTTGAAATAATAAAATTAAATTAATTTTTTAACTAAATTAACTAATTAGAAGTTAATTAGTAAATTTATTCATACATACATACATAGGTACGTACATACATACATACATAAGACATGTCTATATTACTATAAAGGTTATAGTATATATATTCGATATAATATGTTATAATTTAATAATATAATAACTAAATTAATGTGTTAATTTATAAAATTAATTAAATAATGTTTAACTAATATAATATTATACATAAAATATTATATAAGTTAAATAAAGTATAAAAGTTGTGTAATAATAGAACTTGTATAACACAAATGTATAAACTAAAGGCGAAATAGTAAGAAACCCAATTAGAATTAAGGAATAAATACATACATATAATATGTATACCGTGATTTCTGATATGTTTGATACTTGAATCATGATGGTATTTCTTAATAAATACATTATTATTCCTCCAGCCGATAACACTCAACTAAATATATTAAAAGATTATGAATCTTTAATATAAGTGTTGTACTCTTCCATCTAATATTAATATATTACTTGCATACTCTTTGGTTGTTGAGTAAACTCAAGCTAGAGATATTACGTGTAATATCATTAATATATTAAGCAGACAAGGTAAGGTAGCTATATGTATTTGTTGAGCAAACTCAAGGTATATATACTATATTAGGCCATCATGAAATGGTAGCTGCTAGTGAATAATCTCTTTCGATTAGTTGAGCAAACTCAAAGTAAAAATAAGATTAGGACAAGATTAGGACAAGGACCATTGGTTAGGTGTTGTATATGATACAATCGATAAGAATTTATCCACCATTTATGGGGCTATGACTTTTTAAGGAAACTCAAGGTTGGAATCCTAAGACAGACGAGTCCTAACACCCACTAATGAAGTTGAAAGACTTCTATGTTTCTTCTTGGGGTTTGAAGAAACATAAATGATTAGTGGGAGCCTTATTAGAAAAATAATATGGTAACGTTTAATATTTCTAATATTGTAAGAACATCTTCTACATAATGATATAATAATCTACATTGAATAAATTTATGCGATCACTATAATTGATAAAATGTTTACAAAATAAAAATATACTAATAAATTGAATTTAAATTCATAAATAAAAATACAAAATATACATACCAATAAATTTTAGGTTGGTAGCCCATGCAAATGCCTAATTATAAAGCCACTAAATACGTTTGTAACTTGGTCACTTACATGTTTACTTGCCCAAGACTATGTCTAAAAGCAATACAAGGACATGAATATCTGATTCATTTCACATATAAATGTTACATAGTGAACGATCACCACTCGTAATGTATGAAAGCTCGATGAAATTAGTTCGTTCGAGATAAAAAAATAAACAATAGATGAGATCATGTATTTAATATGATTGATTACAATAATGATACTATTGTGTTGGATGTAAGATATGTAAAAAAAATACAAGATAGATCTAAAAGTGAGTTCGATTACTGAAATGTCAATTTGATCAGTTTATATAAAGATCAATTTATAGTTTATTTGATATCCTTAAAAGCCAAGGATGATTAATTCACTTTTGTAAAGAGTTCATTATGATATAGTAGCAAGTATTTCTTTGAAATGGTTCAACTATTTAGAGAGGAAATCAAATGTTTGAGTGTATATAACCTAAGGCATAGTTGGGATGAAGAGAGTGAATGATCACTTTTGCTTCAAAAAGAAATTCAAAAATGAGAATTATAAAATAATAAAAGATGCTTAACAAGGAATAAGAAATATGATATCTATTCCAAAAGTATTTCACATAGAAATTTTCTTCTATGATATTAATTTCTTTTAATTTAAGATACTTATTCTAAAAATTTTCAATTGTAAACAAGTTATAGTAAATGAAATAAATAATCTATATTAAGTGGCTAAATGGAGCTTCGTATTTCATACGCTATTATAGTATTGGCGAAAATAAGGCCAGCATGCCATATAACACATATTGGTCGCGTCAAGTTGTAAAAATTATTTTCATAAAACGTACCAAACATTATTTATGAAATAATAATTATTTTTCAGTACTTGCTAAAAAATAGACATAGTTTTATTTCAATATGAATATTATGAATATTCATTATAAAATAAAACTATAGTACTTGTATTTGTAATTCATTGAAAAATGCAGAAGTATCTAAATTTATTTGCAATAATTTTGGAATTATGGATTAAGCCATAATCTGTCGATTTTTTTTTTTGCTATATGATTATGAATCATATGGTACTAGTAAATTATATCTCAGACAATTAAGGGGAAAACACCCATTCAGTGGGAGCATTATAAGAGTTGATGAACTCCACGGATTGATACATATAAATATATGCAATCGTAATTGTATTAATTCTAAAACTGTTCCACGTACTTTGTTGCATTCACCATTGAATTATCACAAACATAAACATATGTATATGATACATAAGTTATAAGTAATGATGAGTTCGTATAATATAAAATGAAAGTAAATAAAATATCACGCAAAATAAAAATAAAAATGATTTGATTTGATCAAATTAGTGAGTATATTGGAAAGAGTTCCAAATGTATTTAAAAATGAATAACGATTCAATCTCAAAAGTCACTCCTTTCTATGATACATAATTATGTATCGATAAGGAGTAATCGAACTTTGTTGAATGAAGTATTATGAGTGATGTTGAGTTGACTTCTTTTTATAAGGTTTTGTCCTTAAGATTAGTACAAAAGATTAAAATTAATCATCTAAAGAACCGTTTACAAAATCATATAACATAAGAGTTTAAAAGAAACCCCAATATATCTTAGGCTAAGGAGTTGGCAGGTTATATGAGTCGAACGACTACACGTAATTATTGTACTTGAGTGATCTTGTGTGAATAACCCTAAAAGAATTTTGGGAATGATAGTCATTGGATGACAAATTTTTGTTTTGAACATAAGTATAGTAAATTAAAAACCAATTCAATTTTATATATAAGGCAATTCATACCCATTCCGTTGAACTGAGAAACAATTGATGTTTCAAGAAATACTTAGCAAAGAAATTTCTTTTAGAAATTATTGGTAGTAAAATGGATTTGGATACGATCCAAAGATGAAACCAATTGCAAGGATGAAATAAAATGAACCAAACCTAAATGAATACAATGCACCACAATGTCTAATAAATATTCTTGCATATTGAAGAGAAACTATGACTTTTTTTTATCAATTTGAGATATCCCTCAGCTTTTAATTAAATCATTAACAGTATTGACTCCACGATATGGTATAATGTACAAATTCGAAGTGGACTCCAAGTACGTTATCAAACTATAATTTAGGTAGTTGTACCCGAAGGGGTATGATCCATCGATTGTAAATGTATCTTCGAGAGCAAGAATAATGTAGTTGGAATATAGTGAGCAACGTTGATAAGATTAACATCATAAATTTCAATTATTGAAATTTGCATAATAGATTTGCTATTCAGCATGCTCAAGATAAATTGGATTACTCGCAAAATTATTGCTTGGTTTGACTTTGTGTTTTGGTACATATGCATTGAAATGGAAAATTCTAAATAATGATTTAGAATAGACCTTTTATACATAACAACCAAAGTATCTCAAAGTCAATGGGAGCGATATTGAGTTTGTTGGTTTTGGATATGATCAAAGAAATGGTACGAAAGTATCATTTTATAGGAATTAGAATTAAATATGTATTTATGCAGAAATGTCAAAATGTTTGATTTTTAGTCAAAATGCGGAGAAAGTGTGTGCCCACAGGAAGAACTATTAATGGTAGTAAAATATTTCTAAAAAGGTAGACAACATACTGTTGATTGTTAACGATGTACATTTATTAAAATAGTAATAGTTTGATTGTTTAATACTCGTTATTGGATTTTTAAATTATATTTCTTATAATAAGTATAAAGGATGTTGGGAATGTCCTATAGATATGCATACACCTCATTAAAATATTTAATATAGAACATGTAAGATGGATTCCTTATGTATTGATAATAGGAATTCTCATACATGTTGTATTGTCTATATTATCGTAATTTTCTTTTGTATTTGACGCATGAGAAAATATCAAATCCCAATTGAGAAAACAAAATGGTAGGTTAGAGTGTTTTCAAGTATTTACGAAATGCTAGAGAATTGTTATAGAAACAACAAGCTACTTATGAAGGAATATTTGGACTCTAACTTCATAATGATATTGAGTGTAGTATGTCAATATCAAATTCATGATTCAAAACATAATTAAGAAGCTTTAAGTAGGAAATGTTTCAAACAAAACATTGTGGTTGATTTAAGGAAAAGGTTAAATACATCGCTTGTATAACACTACAATAAAAGCAGTGTGTGCGCGTGTATGTATGCAGAAATTTATAACTGAGCTAGGGGTGATTTCAATTACCGAGATTACTACATTATTGTTATACGATAATAATGTATAGATAAAAGCTCAATAGAAGTCAAGAAACATACTCCTATTAGTTCCATGTGATAAAAGTAGTTTATCAGCATTGAAGAAAGTTAATTGACAGAGTAAATAAACAAAACAACATTGCAGATCCATTCATAAAAGGACTTTCTCGATAAGTTCTCATCAAAATGATTGAAGGGATATGATATAGATTCCATAATTGACCCCAAGTGCAAGATTAATAGAATTAGGGGCATGCCTTTGGTGCAATTATGTAATCGTTACATATATCTAACTCGATTACCAGTCATGTTCAGAATAAAAGGTGTTCCTTTTCTATTATATACTTGATATACTATGTTATATTAATTAATCAATTTAACTAAAATTTATTTGATATAAAATCCATAAATTGTATTTTTTGCAGTAGTTACAAGGTGTTGTTACCGTGAGTAATTAATCATAATGAAATTAGACATGGCATTTTAAATATTCTAAGTCAAGATGTATCAAGACTGGATATCAGTACATCCGTTGAGATTAGAATACGTAACACTCTTCAAATGTTAGGCAGTGTATTACTCAAGACTGTTGGGGGGCCCAAGGGGTTACATACTGTTAGTTATTGGGTAACTATGGAATGACTCACTTGATAGTTTTTTGTTGGGTAATATAACTAAGGTCAAACAGAAAATATCGATGTGATAAAATTACATAGTTCTCTTGACTTGGGAATACCGTCAATCTTCAATGTGGAAGCTTTGCTTTGATTATAGTTAAATCGTGACATGACGTCCATCGAACAACAATAGTTGTGTCGAGTGGAAGTGAAACACTGTTCAAGAAAGGATTCATCTTCTAAGTTATATAAGGTTAATATCACGGTGAACTGAAGTCAACTCAAAGTGGACGCCTTTGACCAAAGTAGTACAATTAATAATAATTGTTATTATTGAACAAAGGACTTTGTGTTTGGAATGTAGAGTTGAATATGGATGATATTGGAATTTGGACCATACCAAATGCCATAAGTCCAAACTGATACAATTTTGACGAAGATAATTGGTATAATTAATTGTCATTACCAGGTAACTCTTAATAAACTAAAATTGGATTTTGTCGAAACTAAATAAGCAATAAATTTTGCAACGACCCACATTTCGGAAGGTTTAAATCGACAATAATCCATACATATCTGACTTGAACAATCCAGAACATAGATAATCAACGTGATTAATTAAGAAAAATAAGAAAAGAAGAAGAAAACAAACACAGAATCTCGTAGCGGAATGATAAATATAATAACCAAATAAATAGTTCATGAAGCTATTTATAGTATTCATTTGACTATAATTCGTATAACATTTATCAGAGTTATATATACATGAGGAATAAATATATAATGCAGCAGACAATATGATGCAAGTATAATAATAGTAATAATATACCAAATCTTCATCTTCGTCCTCCAGAAGAAATCTTTAATAAGTTGAAAACTCAGGGTTGACCCAAGCATAATGAAAAGACAGAACACTCGAGTCAGGACTAAAATATCCTTATATGTAAGCCAAATCGATAAGACATATAACATGAGCGTAATAGCATCAGAGATGTTTACGGGATTTCACATCTCCTATCCAGTGTATACCTTGCGTGCAATAACTCAAGATATGTTACGGGATTTTCCATCTCTTTAGGATCCGCCAAAATATTTATATATAGTCGAATACACTACATATATAATGTCTAGTCAGTAAAATAAATATCAAAATAGAATTAAGGCTTTATATTGATCCCCCTTCACACGTTTTAAGCATTGTCATATAGTTTGCATACAAAACACCAGTAAATCATCGATGGATAGGGATGCGCTGTTACGACCACACTAAACCAAAATCGTAGGGGTCTTGTATAAGGATAAAAGTATGACAAGGCATGTGAGGTAATGCCCAAGGTTGGTTACTACCAGTTTACCCTTCCTAGCCGGTGGTAACGTTATAGCCACGATCGTCCACCACGTCCAACACTCCCAAAGTCTGAGGGTGCACACCAATTAATCACAATGTAAATGATGGTTATACGAAGAAGTGTGTCCGCTCAGGGTAGCTAGCCCGCTTGGTCGATACAGCTCATGTTTTAGTCATTTCAAATTGGCACAAGTGCCAGGCTAATCCATCATCGTTCTCTTTCTTCAAAACCAGCAAACGTACACCAAATCCAGACACTTCGTTCTGGATCATCACTCCATGTACACAGTTGTTAAAGTGGTTTCAATATTGACAAAGAGTATGTTAATAAGAGGCCCCGGTCTCTTTAACAACCAAGCGCTGTTTTACACACCGGTTGGTAATTTTACATTTCGAATAAAATTCGTATTTGATATCAAAATACAATATTCGCTTCAAATTAATATTCATTTCTAAATTATCATATTTACTCAAATTATACTATTTAAATTCAAAATCATATTCGTCTTAGTATCTCAATTACAGTTCCAATTCAATATTGCTTTGAATTTCCATTTGGGTTATAAGTCAATTTAACCTAATTCGTATTTTAGATCCATTATTTAAATACAACCCTTTTAGCCTTTGATCAGTTTGAATTTTAGAAAAATAGCTTGAAAATTTAAATTGTTTACAAAAAATAGTTTAAATAATTAAAATAGTTTGATATAAAATAATTTAAGAATTTATATAGTTTTATTAGGTAAAATAGTTTGGAAAATAAAACTAATTGAATACGTAAAAAGGTAAATTTTAAATA
Source organism: Allium cepa (assembly GCA_030765085.1). Classification (NCBI taxonomy): domain Eukaryota; kingdom Viridiplantae; phylum Streptophyta; class Magnoliopsida; order Asparagales; family Amaryllidaceae; genus Allium; species Allium cepa. The sequence goes on from CM060942.1 coordinate 458,194,511, forward strand.
GTTTATATTAAAATAATTTACTTGAAAATAGTTTCAAAGTCAAACCGATTCAATTCCAAATCTTCCAATTCATATCAATTACCATTTCCATTTCCATTTCCATTTCCATTTCCATTTCCATTTAAGTCGATTCAATTCTGGTTTCAATTTGAATTAACTCCGATTAAATTATAATTCAAATCAATTTCAATTTCAATTCCAAATTATTCAATTTCGATTAAAATTTCAATTAATTTCAATTCAATTCCAATTTGAATTAATTTCAGTTCAATTCTCAATTTCAAACCATCTAGATCTATATAAATTCGAGTTTGATTTTCAGACTATCGATTTAAATTACTTAAATTGAATTTGACTTCAACACTCAATTTAAGATTTAACTCTTTTAATAAATTCCATTCTCGGGTCCATATCTATATATCCAATTATATTACTTTTACTTAGTAATAATTCAAAGTTTGAATGAAATTTCAAATCTTCTTAAACAAATCAATTTTCGAAATTCAAATCATATTTCTATTATAACTTCAGAATCTCAACTTCGATTATTTAAACAATTCCTATTACCAAATTAAATTTCAACATTCTGAGTCCAAGTTCGAAAATAATTTGATTTTTATAAATTTATTTTTTATTTCTTTAAGTCAAAATCATTTAAATAAATTTCAAATCAAATTTTTTAAATTCTTTAGTTTAACTAATCCGGTGTTCGTATATAATTTTATATCCTATGGCCAAGTGATCAGTTTTTTCAATTTAATTTCAGGGTCGGATATGTATCAGTTCAATCCAAATCATAATGTCATAGTTATATATCATTTCAATCTATTTCTTATTTATTTGAATAATTCAATCTACAGTTTATATACTGTAAATAATTTTCTGGGTGATTGCAGGATATATCAAAATAAATAAACATCCAAATCACCTAAAATATCAACCAATAGCATCCATTACAATCAACATCCAAATCAGCCAATGATTCACAATAATTTCATAGTTATTATGAACATTATGTAATTTACTGGAAATTAAATTCTAATTTCAAATTTAGCTGTCAATTTTTTATACCCACAGTCAATTCATATGTCAATTTCATTTTCACTTAACAGTCAATAAAATTGGATCACTTCACGATTCAATTTGAAAATAAGAATATTATAGTACGCCATGTGCGTTAAAAACACTCACCTTTTATTTTTTGTTGTCGCTAAGACCAGTTTGGAACTAAAACCAGACGACGTCCGATTTTAGCCCAAATTCGATAGTTTCCGAATTCGTCCAAACCTATTTCATTGCGAAGCTTTCGTCATCACAATCGCATTGCAAAAAGTTTCGCCTCGATCAGACCTCGTATGAGAGAGATATACCTTTTATAATTGACGATTATTTTAATTTATAACATAACCAACTAGTCATATAATTAATTTTAACTACCTTCTAATAATAATCCTTCTTCCATCACGTCCACGCAAGCAAAACCATGCTATTTTCCTGCGTCGAGCTTCTTGCCTATGCTCTTTCGATCACCCCGTCACCACCACGGCTTAAAATCGCGTCCTATTCCTCCCACCATCGCCGAACTACCCCTGGACTTGCACACGTGCTCACGTGATGAAGCACCTCCGTTTCATTGCACCATGCCTCCATAATGCTCGCAACTCTGCCACCTTGTCACTCTAGCTCACGACCCTAGTGCATGCGCCCATGTTTGAGTCAAACCCTTATCTAGCCACGAACCCTAATCGCAATCGAGTTTCCCTCCTCCAATCAAACACCAGCCTTCACGAGTTTAAGATGATGACGATCCCTTTTTTTTGATTTGTTTGAATTCGTGATAGAGAAAGGCATGCATTCGATTTCGTATCTCTTTTTATTTTTATGAATTCGATTTCGTTTTTAATTTTGAATGAGGAGGAAGCATGTGTGAGTATTAAACTGGAAAGGAAGCTTAATTCAGAAGTAGGATGGCGCGTTTTCAGGGGTAGGGTGACTCGAGTACAGGTTAGGGCGGCTGTGATTTAACATTTATTATTATATTCACAAATATCTTATATTGGGTAACTAAAAATCCATAACCCTATCGAGGCATGCTGCCTGGCATTCCTAATGTTATACCGCTATTTTGAACCCAATGGAACAAGTCTTGAGGTAAAATTCGACCTTTTGAAGAAGATAGCTTTTTGAACCTAGTTAAAATATTAAATTTTTATTGTTAATTCCTATGCATTTCTGTCCCGTACGACCATACGGTAAGCCCAAATGATACGAAATTTGAAATCCGATAATAATACACTATTATGGACCAAATCGAACTAGTTTCGTCAAAATCCGATACAGTGGCCAAAATGGCTAATTTTACAAGTTAAACAACACTAGTAATTTTCAAAAATTTATTTAATTAATTTAAATTCATATTTAAAATTTGATAATGTATATTCTCGTTTAAATAAAATTTAAATAAACTTTTGGAATCATTTCCATTCACAATAGTCTCAAAAATTAAATATCCTCATAATTCCAATATTAAATTCAATGATGAAACTTTTAGTAAATCACCATTAATAAATAATTCAACATTTATTAACAATCATTTTGTTATCATCTAAATAATTCAACATTTATTACCTAATTGCAAACATCGATTACAATCACATTCAATAAACAAAATTTTCAATTTAGTAGTTGTTACTGCCAAAATATTTGGAATTTACTATTTTAGTTTTTTTAATTCAGGTTCATATTCACTAACTCCACTAATAATTCATTAAATTTTATTTTAACACATTTTATTTAATAATTTCATTAAATTTAGTAATTAAATAGCCAAAAATACGAGTCGTTATATTCTTCCCCACTCAAAATTTTCCATCCTCGAAAAGGCGTTAAATACAGAATTTAACACTTGATATATTTTCTCAAAATAATTAACTTACAAAACATTAAATTCTTGTTTGTAAAACTATTACTATGCTTCTACTACGCCAGTCCGATCGGCTTACAGAATTTACAAGTTAGTTATCAAAACAATTTATTAAATTTTTAAAACTTCAAAATTTTTATAACACCCGGATTTACAGAAAATTTCGGCAGAGTCTCCTTTACGCGGCTCGATCGAAATTTTTTTACAATTCAATAAATAACCCAAATATATATCAAATATATCAAATATACATCTCATCTTAATGATGAGGCATCCTGTAAGGAAAAATTTAAAAGTTCGGTATTTAATCCAAGATGTGTACCTTACTATTAATAATACGAGTGAGTTCGCTCGTATTTTGCAAGCAAAAGCATATAAAATCTATGTATACATCCAAACAGTCTTCGTATGCACCTATCTCAACTCAATTTAGAATTTAGTCATTTATATAAGATATAGAAAGCATACCTGAGTATTGTAAAGGCATATAACATGAATTTTAAACCCAAACCATAACATAAGCATTTATATACGACAAACAACAATCGTATACAATAAAATAGTTATAACGACGATTTATAACAAAAGAAACCATTCAATTATAAGTATTCATCCAATTAATTCATAACGATACGAATTTGCATTGTCCAATGCCAATATTTAATTTATACACTTCATTTTTTTATTAACATTCAATTTCATCAACATTTAATTGGTTTACTTCTAATTCATTCAAATCTATTTCTTTTGCATTCAGTTTATTCGATTCAATTTGTTAAATTTCAATTGTTTCATTTTACGTTTAGCAACATCTCATATCAATTCATTTATTCATATTCATTCTACACTTAAGTTCACTTTCATTTAAATCAATGTTATTTCATTTACTCATTTTATTAATACAATTCACTATCTCCTTCCATTTATTCATTTCGGTTAGCTTTTCATAAGTTAAAGTTCATTTAATAATTCAATATTAGCTTCCTTCCATTAACATCCATATTCAATGAATTTAACATCTTGTTTAACTAACAATTATCAAAGTTATTACCATAAACTTTACTTTACATTTTCATCAAACATTTAAACTATAATATTCTTATCTCCATTTTTAGCACCAACATCATTAATGAATTATTTCTTATATCCTTACTTAAGTTTCTTTTCAGCTTAATTCACATTTATTTTCATAATTTCATTTAATAAAAATTTATTTGTGAAACATTTTATTAATCATCACTTTAGTTGATAATCATTCCATAAAAGTCCAACTTCTTATATATGACTTTATCTAAGTTTATAATTATCTCAAAAGTTACAAATTCAATTTCAAAATTTCTTTGCAAATTTATGTTTAATTCTATAACCAATTTACGAAGATATTATTTAATTCATTTGTCTAATTTCTTAAGTCCCACTTACTTATTCCATTTAGTCATTAGTCATTTCATAATATACTAATTAAGTATATAACTTTTATTATTACAACTAAATTTCCATTTATATACATTACAATTACTTTTAAGTTTTGTTTACTTGTATGATATCCCATTACATATCCAAATAATCATTTTAACTTTTAACATTTGATAAGTATTATATGTTATTAGAATGCAATTTGGTATTATACAAATTAATCTGATTCATTTTACCTAATTAGAATGTTCACTGTTTTAACTTGTTTAAATTTTCATTACTTTCAATTTTAGGATTGTAAATTTCAACATTAAAGTTTCTCAAAACATTTAGTTTAGATTTCATAATTCTCTTATTTTATAAGATCCGGTTATTCAAATATTTCATTCCATTGGAATAATTTGAAGATTATTAATTGACATGACTTAAAAATTTTAAATACTGGGTTCGAAGTCTCCCCCACTTTAAGACTCGAATGAATGTCGATACTACCGTGTAGTCATCACCGAAATTATTTTCCAGTGACATAAGAAGGGAAGTACTGAATTTATTCCTTTTAAAAATCCTTTTAGAAATAATTTTCAACTAACATCACTATATTTTCTCAAAACTTTGAAAACCATTTTCTAAATTTTCGGATCTTTAGATTTAAAACTTCTCAATTTAGAAACATTTTAATTTTTATGTCACCTTTACAAATTATAATTATAAAATTCACTTCCTTAAACATTTCAAAAATGTTTTATTATTGTTTATTTTATAATAAACATCTTTTATTAAGGCATAACACCTAATTAATGATAATAATCAATATTATCATTCCTAACTACCAAACACACTATATATACTATAATAATTTCTAAAAATTATTACTTTATATATAAAATATAACTAGGGTAAAATTATTTCGTTTACCTAATTTCAAAACAATACTATGTCGAATTGTTCTATTTAAGTGTTTAGAGATCCCTATCAATAACGTTAATTACTCATATTGACCATAATCCATGAGCCTCTCAAAACATCAACTGACACAATATAAAATAAATTTTATATTCACTAACAAATGCATGCTCATATATATACACTCAAATTTATTCTAGGGTACTACTGACCCTATCACTAATGAGTTACCCCATCAAAGCCAAGGTTCTCGCTAAACCTGGCTCTAATACCAACTATGAGGACCCATATTTCAAAAGGTTTAAATCAACAATAATCCACACATGTCCGATTTAAACAATCCAAAACATAGATAATCAATGGGGTTAACTAAGAAAAATTAGAAAAGAGGAAGAAAACAAACAGAGAATCTCGTAGTGGAACGATAAAATATAATAATAAAATAACAGTTCATGGAGTTGTTTATATTATACATTTGATTATAATTTATTATCATAGTTATATATACATTAGGTATGCAGTAGACAACATGATGCAAGAATAATAATAGTATATACCAAATCTTCGTCTTCATCCTACCGAATAAATCTTCATTAAGCTGAAAAACTCAGGGCTGACCCAAGCGTAATGAAAAGACAAAACACTCGAGTCAAGACTAAAATATCCTTATGCAAATCAAATTGATAACACGTATAACATGAGTGTAATAGCGCCATAAATGTTTATGGGGTTTCACATCTCCTATCCGGTGTATACCGTACGTACAATAACTCATGAGATGTTACGAGATTTCCATCTCTTAATGTAACATCCCGCCTTTTTATACGTTTTAAATCGATGATAAACCACTCACGTCAGACTCAAACCATACAAAAAAAGGGATTGTTATTGGGGTGAATAAGAAAAAGCAGAGGAAGAAAAACAAAATAGAATCTTGCAACAGACAAAATATAATAATCAAATAACAGTTCATGAAGCTATTTACAAAACATTTAATTATATTAATACAATATAGACTCAGAGTTACACATACCAAAAAATAATAATTAACAATGCAGCAGAACAGTATGAATGCAGTGGAATGATATAAATAATAATAGTAATACAGTTTTCGTCTTCGTCCTCCAGAAATAAGGTCTTCAAATCCTGAAATGCTCAGACTAACCCGATCGAATTAAAAAGACAATACACCGGAGTCAGAACTAAAAATCTTATGTGAGTTAAATCAATAGTAAATAATATGAGTGGAATGATATCAGAGATGTTTACGGGATTTGACATCTCCTATCCAGTGTCTAATGTGAGTATAGTAACTTAAGAGATGCTCGGGATTCACATCTCCTAAGGATCCTTTAAACTATTTACTATAATATTTATCTATTATAATAATGTCTATTAGTAAAATAAACTTACTTTTAAATAGCGTTAAGAAGTAACCCAATATTCCCCTTAACACGTAATAGTGCTAATAGTCTATACAGTACAGTAATACCTCCTGATCGGGAGGCTACCAGAGGATACTCCATAGGTATGACACAAATCAAACCCTTACAAGGCGCGCTAGGGTATGTGACACGACACAACTAGGAAATGCCAGGGTAGATATACAAATTGCGCTTCCGGACCGGTGATAACGCGTAGCAGCTGCTACCGCCCACCTCGAGCTACACCCCTATAATAAAAAGGGCCCCAATCAATCAAAAAGTAATATAATGGTATCGAAGGAGTGTATCCAATAAAATGTGCTACCTTCTTAGCCTGTCAATCGCTCCTGTTTTAGCCACCTTATGCCAACTCACAGGAGTCGGGTCCATAAATATACCTTAAAGGAAACGCCACCACCATCTTACTTCATTCTGGAATCTCCACTGTGTGCACAGTTGTTAAACCGGTTTTCGGAGTTGGCAGAGAGTATGACAACTTCCGATCCCGGTCTCTTTAACAACCAAACATTATTATAACCCCGCGGTCATTTCAAAATAATTATACTTCAAAACCAAAATACCATTGCCATTTCAAAACCATATCAATACGATATTATTTACATTTCAAAACCAAATATGATATAATTTTCATATTTTTCATAGCTTTAAATATTCCATAATTTTAAAACTAAATTTTGATAATCCCATATATATATCAAATTCAATTACTATTATTTAGAGTTGAATGTTTACTTAATAAATCCAGTATCATTTAAGTAAAATTTTTAAATTTCAAATAACCGAATATTCTTTAAATTTATTTAACTTGATATATTCATTTAAATCACTTTAAACTAAAATCAAGTTATGAAAATCATACCTGCTTAAAATTTCAGACTTAATAAATTCCACATCAAGATTATTTGAGTTTAATTCTTAAATAAAATCAATTTCAAATAAATCTCAAATTTATCTTTCAAACTTAATTCATTTGAATCATTATAAACTCTATATTTAAATAAAATTTAAATACTTAACCATATTATCTTCAATAAAATCAAACTTATTATTTAGCTTATTCTATATTAAAAAAAATTATTCATAGCTTAAAATCAAGGATAAAATAGCATTTATGTAATATCTAAAATCAATATTTATCTAAAACCATATATTCCTTTGCAGACCATAGAAATCATTTCAAAATATTTTAATATACAGACCACGGTGTCTGTATATAATTTTCTATCCTATAGTCAAGTCATACAGATATTTATCATTTCAATCCGCAATTTAAAATATAAGTATGGTTATACATCATTTCAAACCGTAATCCCGAAAGGAATAAAAATGCATAACTACTTGTAGTTTATAACAATATAAAATTTAACACCCATTCATCCAATATCGATCATCAAACATTTATCACAATCATCACCCAATTCAATCAATAACATCAATATATAACAGATAATAAATAACAGGTATTTACTGGAAGTTTGTATTCAATAATAAATTAAATAGCTGTTTTATCCTAATAAATTCAAATAAACCGAGACGATGATTCAAAATATGCCAAACAGTCATAAATAAATTTCTAATCACATCATAAATCAATTTAATAAACATAAGAAATTTCAGAAGTTGTGAGTGGGTTAAAACACTCATCTTTTGAATTTAAATTGAATTTAAATCCAATTTAAACCCAAAATTTGAATAATCTCAGAATTCGTCCAGACCAGCGTCAAAATGTCCAGAATTCGATTACGATCCTAGAAGAGAAAACTACCCGTGAATTGGACCTCGTACACGCAAGTTATTCGAATTAGAAGGTTATAAAATTTAAATAAACAAATTAAATGATTAAACAAATGAGCCTATGAAATGAAGCCATGTAACCTGCTATTACATCGCGCGTTCCCTCTCCAGTCGTTCATGAAACCAAGAACCCATACACACGCTAAAATCACCAACTTTGACCGCCAATATCTCTCACCTCCAGCCGCGCTAGCCTAAGCTACCACTACCGTCGCCTTGGCCTTCCTTAGCAACACCCGCAGCCAAGAGTTCGTTGCCTCCGGTCACCCACCATCGCCGCCGCATCCTCGAAGTTTAGGGTTTTCGAACCCTAATCGACCAAATTCGAGCGCCTCCGATCGAATTAGCCCACTCAGCCGCCAGCGTTAGCTTTCCCTTGACGAACCCTTGCAAACCCAAAAACCTTTTCCTCGATTGTCGACCCAATCAATAGCGCCCAATCTAACTTTGACCTTGATTTGCGGTTGACTCGGGTATCATTTGCATAAACAGATAGCCGCGGAACGTTGAGATCTTCGACCTTGTAATTTCTTTAATTTTTCTGAGAAGTTTAAATTTTTGGATTTGAATTTGATTTGTAATTAGATCCATAATTTATTTGTCTGCCATTGAAAATGAGAAGATGGGAAGGTGTTGTACATATAGACAAATGAGGAATAGAAAGGCTGCTAGGGTTCGCAGTAGGATATATATAGGCAGTCTAGAATAGAAATGACAGGGCTTGATTGGTTTGGAAAGTTGAATGATAATGGTCCGAAAAGTCCGTTTCGACTCCGGAACGAAAATGGGTCAACCCATAAATCAAAATAGATGTTTTTGAATATTTTAAAATCGATGGAACCGATTTCAAGTCCATATTCCATCGTATGAAGAAGTTACATTAAAATCAATTTATTTCTAATTGATTTCAATTGATTTCTAGGCGTTTCAAGCCCGTACGATCATACAACAAGTCCGATCGTTACGAAACTTGAAATTTTACAATAATTCACCATTACGGATCCAATGAAACAGGTTTCTCAAAATCTGAGTCAGTGGCCAAAATGGCTATTTTTACATTGATTAAATAAATCAATGATTAATTAATTAAATCAAATTTTCAATTTCAATTCTATAATTGACAATTTTTATCATTTTTAAATTTCTTAATCATTTACACTAATTTAAACAAATTTAGATGTCAATTTAGAGTTGATTAATTTATCAATTTCATTGTTAACCTCAATTCATTAAATTCAGAAACTATAAATTTAATTTCCAATAATTCCATTTAATTTACTTCTCATTCTATTATTCAATTCATTATTGTCAAATGGATGAAATTAACATTAGATTCATGATCTATTACCTTAATGTTCTCAAATTCCATCTTAATTTCAATTAACGTAATATTTAGTTATTTAATTTCATTTATTTGCAATTAATCCAATTGTTAAATTTAAATTCCAATAAATTAATAAATCTTGATTTTCCATTCTTTTTATTTCCCATTTATCATATTATTATAAATAAAATTAACATTACTTCCAAATATTAACCTAATTTACATTAACATTGTTGGGGATGCGGATTAAGGATCTTAAGGCAGAAATAACACTAGAGGGGGGGGGGGTGAAAAGTGTTTTAAAGAATATATGAACTATATGACTAAATTAAAACTTTCAACACAAATCTAAACAGAATTCTAACACAGAATGATCACAGAACATATAACAAATGCAAATAGTAAAGTAAAGCAAGTAAAAGGAAAGAACACACTAGATTTTATACTGGTTCGAAATCCTCCTACATCTAGTCCTGCACCAAGGCAATATCCTTTTACAGATTTTTATAAGCCAATATCCAAATTACAACCCACAATTTCTAAGGCCTTGAGGAACCCTCCTATCTCCGAGTCTGGGGTAAACTCTCTTGATTTACGGGACACAAGATCACCCTAATACTTCTTAATAACAATCATTTTGAATGGATAGACTCTATGGACTTTTTGAATACAAATTAATCCTATAACTCTGAATAGCACTTTGATCTTTAGTAGAATGATGGAGAATCAAATAGAGAGAGTATCTAAATGATTTCCTATTGAGAATTTGGCAGAATGATGGCACGATCTTGAAAATATGAAGTTTTATTGATATGGAATGGTGGAGAAGAAAGAGTGAAGAAAATAAGAAAGTAGTTGTTAAAAAAAATCGTTTTGAGAGCTTTATATAGATGCACAACAGTCATAACCATTGGCGAAAGGTTTACGAACGAATGGACACTTCTTTTGAAAATTGAATTTTGAATCCAACTGTCACCATGTCGACATGGGGTATCCCCATATGTCGACATCCCTTAGTTCAAAAATATAGAAATGTTGTTTTGTAAAGACAATTGAATTTAAAACAAGTTGAAACTTCTCTGAAGCAAAGTAAAGTGTTTAAACAATATTTTGAGATAGAGAATGAATATAAAACATTATTTAAATATATATATAACTGATATAGACCGTCAATTATATAAGTAATATTTAAAATCAGAATAAGTTTTGATGTTTTAAAATTAGATGTTTTTAAAATCAGAATAGAGGAATATTTAAGGCTAAAACAAAGTTTGAAAACATTTTTGAAAACATGATTTTGAAAGCTAAAACATTTTGAAAACAGATTTAAAAACATTTTGAAAAATCTATTCAAACGGAAATTGCAAGAACCTTCCTACAGAGCTCCTCCATAGGACTCGAGAACTTGTACAAAGTAGTTTAAATGATTTTGATTTTCGTGGGTTTGTAAGCCACTTGTCGTAGGTTCGTAAGCTACTTGTCGTGGGTTTGTAAGCTACTGGTTTCGATATAAATTGGGTTCCATCCCAAAAGAAAATTGGAAGAAAGATGAGAGTGTTATTATGAAGTTTTAACAAAATACTAGACAGTTATCTTGAGATATTGAAATCTTGATTCTCTAGAGTCTTGAATCTTGAATCTTTAATCTTCATCTTGATGCTTGAGTCTTTATACTGATCAGTCTTCGATGATACCTGCATATACTTCCTACATATATATATATATCTATCTATATGAAAATGTTAGTATATATTTTATAAAGTAAAGCATAATAACTATATAAGGTTGTTGTCATCAAAACATCATCAACTCAATTTCTAACAATCTCCCCCTTTTTGATGATGACAACCTTTATTTATAAAATATTCTTGCCATACCATAACTCTTCATAACTCCCCCTTACTCCGTGACTTCTTCTTAAAACTACAACTCCCCTTTATTCCATGACTCCCCCTTACACCAAGAACGTATATTTTTATAACTTTCTCTCCCTTTGTCATCAACAAAAAGGAATAAAAGATTTACCTGTTCTAAGATAATCAAGTATATATAGAATAAAAGTGTAAATTGAACGTGTAAGTGATCAAGTGTGTGAACATATATATAAGTGTAACTTGACAATCAAATCAATATCATACATAGCAAACCAATCATGTATAGTATATGAAGTTATATACAAACCAAATCCAAATCAAACTTAAATAAACAATTCAATCAAATCCTAATCAAATCTAAATCAAATCAAATCAAACAAACAAACATACATAATGATCAGACATTCCTTGGGACTTCCACCCATCCATCTTCTCCAAAGATAGGATCAGTTTTGATAACATCCCAATTACCTTTGTCGAGAGTGACTGGTGGATTTGCTTCGGGTTCGTCTTTGCTAAGGTTTGAGATCATCCAACGAAGTGCGTTGAAGTGTTTCTCTTTCTCTTTGATCATCTGCATTTGGCTTAATTCTAAGTGCCTTTGATTTCTAAGTATAAAAGAGAGAATATTCTTGAAAGAAGTAAGAGTTTCTTCAAGATTTTCACTTAAATTCTTAATTGGAGAAGCAATAATTTAAGAAATAAGTTGAAGTATGAGAGGAGATGAATAGAAATGGAGGTAGAGAAGTTTTTCTGGAAGAAATAGGTACTTATAGGAGTTATTGGCCGTTCAAAATGAATTGTCACTTGGTAGTTACAAGAATTTGAAGTTAGAAATTGTAACTACTTTCTGACTGTTATATGTCGACATGGGGGGATCGGGCATGTCGACATGGTCTAGACAGAATGACCATGTTAAGTTATTTTTGATTTCTAAGTTTATTTTTAAACTAGTGGACCTATATAAACTTAAAATAAATAACTATCAGAGATATATAAAGATGGAAAACAGAGAATAAGATAGCATTACTTATATTAGTTAACATTACATAATATTAACCAAAAAAATAGAAAATACAAAGATAGATAAAAGATTGCTAGAGAGATAATGGCTAGGAGTAGTTTGATGAAGATGATGATAAGGACAAGCCAAGTTTCCTGCCTATCTTCCCAAAGAACTTGTCGACCGGGGTAGAGATTTTATCCATTTTCTTGCTAATAGATCTCTTAAGAACCTTTTGGTTTTGAGCAAGTATCTTTTGGTTCTTGAGTATGGTTTTGTTAGACGGATTGGCGGGTGTATGTGGATACTCTATACTTTCCAAAGAGGTTTCTTCATCTTCCTCTTCTTCTTCAATTTCCATTCCTTCCCCTTCTTCTTCCTCTTCTTCTCCCTCTTCTTCCATCTCTTCATGAGCAAGTCTCTCTCCCTTTTCGGTAAGTGTTTCATACGGTTGAAACATAAGTGGGATTTTCATAAGGGAAATGTTCCCATGATTGAACACTTTCCTACTTACAAACTCTTCCTTTTTAACATCCACACCAAAATAATTGAAAATCCGAGTAAGATAAATTCCATGATAAAGAGTGTTTTCTCCCATAGTAAAATTTTTGGGTCTTAACTCATCCAAAATAGTTTGTGCCCAATTAATATCATATTTTCCAAATATAGTAAAAAGAGCTTTACACACTTTTGAGGTGGGATTATTGTAGTTTCTCGACCTAGGAATAATGTGTGTTGAATAAGAAGGTTGACAATTCTTGCTTTTGGGCGGAAAAAGCGATTCTTAAAATCCATGTGGTCATCGCTTTCAAAAATGTGATGAAAAGTCTCTCGATCGGTTTCATTGATTTGGAATTGCGAGAGATTCATACCGGTAGATTTGCAACCCAAAATTGTACCCAAAATATCGGAATCCAAAACAATAAGTGTTCCTTTAACACTACTCCAAATTTGATCTTCATTTCCATTATAAAATTCACGGTTTAGGTTTGCATTAAACATTTTGACAAGGTTAGGATAACAAACGAAATCATTTTGCTTGTTATCAATCAAGCTAAGAATGGAGTTTTCTTCAAAAAGTTGATCGATTTCATAAGAAGGAAAATCATCAAAAATAGCAAATTTTCCCGTATTGACTTTACCATAGTTTACATAACTTATGTAAGCTTTGATAGCCTCCGGGTCATTAAAAAGATCATTTTTGATGGAATTGGTCAGCCTCATAGCCGATGGGGTACTTGAGGAAGCCTTTGATAAGTGTTTGAGAGGAGTAGAAGATAATGAAGAAAGTTTGAATTATGAGAATAAAATGAAAAGAGATGATAAGAGAAGTATATTAAATAGATTCTCTAAAGTCTTGTTCTCTGGTCAAGAGGTATCTTTTCAGAATTTTGAAGTAAGTGAAAAGGTGGAGGGAAATTCAAAAGTTTGAATTCAAATTTTGAAATCAAATTTCTGAGAGACATGTCGACATGGGGTATCCTGGCAGGTTGACATGTGCCTGTTGAATTTGAAAAGAGGTGTCTATTCCTAAAATCTAAGAAATTCCTAAAATCTTAAGAAAACTAATCTATATTCTATATCTATAGATAATTCCAGTAATAATATTAAATATAATAATATTAAAATATTTTAATATTTAAAATATTATTAAAATAATATTATTTTGAATTTAAAAATTCAAATTTCAAGGGGTGATTTTGAATTTAAAAATTCAAGGAATTGCAAACAAAATCAAAACAAACAAGCATCCAATAAAATTAAAATAAACGTGTGCCTATTTTTAGATCCAAACTCTGATCGTCTTTCGATTCGAGAATAGTAGTGAAGCACAGATTTGAATTATCAGTTTTCTTCTCATCATCACTGGATGAATCTGAATCGTCAAGAGTTGCTGTATATGCCTTCTTTCTTTTCCTTAGTTGCTCGTTGTTTGGTTGAAACGTCTGTTTGTCTGGATATGGACAATCTATCTTGTAGTGCCCTGTTTTGTTGCAGTTGTAGCATCTATCACCATTGTTGTTGTTGTTGTTGTTGTTGTTATTATTGTTGTTGTTCTCCGAAGTATTTCTGGAATTCCTTTGATCATTTCTTTTAAAGTTATTCATCTTTCTATACTTCAGAAACTTTCTGAAATTTCTGGTCATGAAAGCAATTTCGTCATCACTATCTTGTTCTGAATCTCCAGTTGTTGCTTTGAATGCGATCGATTTCTTTTCCGTTGCCTTAGATTCTTTTCTCCCTTGTAGTTGAACTTCATAAGACATTAGATTACCGATTAACTCTTCGATCTTCATTTGACTAACATCATTTGCCTCTTCAATAGAAGTGTCTTTTGATCCCATTTTGAAGTGAGTGAATTGAGTATCTTTCTAACTTGATCTTCTTCTGAGAAACCCTTTCCTAAAGCAATCAATGAATGTACAATATCTTGAAATCGACAATACATGTCGGAAATGGACTTCTACAAATGAACTAGTGTTAGTGCTTGTGTTGACAGAAGTAGTGGTGACAGGAGTGACATTGTTAGTGTATTGTGCCATTAAAACTTTTCAAAATTTCAGATTATGAAAATAATGAAAACCAACGCTCTGATACCAATTGTTGGGGATGCGGATTAAGGATCTTAAGGCAGAAATAACACTAGAGGGGGGATGAAAAGTGTTTTAAAGAATATATGAACTATATGACTAAATTAAAACTTTTAACACAAATCTAAATAGAAATCTAACACAGAATGATCACAGAACATATAACAAATGCAAATAGTAAATTAAAGCAAGTAAAAGGAAAGAACACATCGGATTTTATACTGGTTCGGAATCCTCCTACATCCAGTCCTGCACCAAGGCAATATCCTTGTACAAATTTTTATAAGCCAATATCTAAATTACAACCCTCAATTTCTAAGGCCTTGAGGAACCCTCCTATCTCCGAGTCTGGGGTAAACTCTCTTGATTTACGGGACACTAGATCACCCTAATACTTCTTAATAACAATCCTTTTGAATGGATAGACTCTATGGACTTTTTGAATACAAATTAATCCTATAACTCTGAATAGCACTTTGATCTTTAGTAGAATGATGGAGAATCAAATAGAGAGAGTATCTAAATGATTTCCTATTGAGAATTTGGCAGAATGATGGCACGATCTTGAAAATATGAAGTTTTATGGATATGGAATGGTGGAGAAGAAAGAGTGAAGAAAATAAGAAAGTAGTTGTTAAAAAAAATCGTTTTGAAGCCTTTATATAGATGCACAACAATCATAACCATTGGCGAAAGGTTTTCGAACGAATGGACACTTCTTTTGAAAATTGAATTTTGAATCCAACTGTCACCATGTCGACATGGGGAATCCCCATATGTCGACATCCCTTAGTTCAAAAATATAGAAATGTTATTTTGTAAAGACAATTGAATTTAAAACAAGTTGAAACTTCTCTTAAGCAAAGTAAAGTGTTTAAACAATATTTTGAGATAGAGAATGAATATAAAACATTATTTTAAATATATATATAATTGATATAAACCGTCAATTATATAAGTAATATTTAAAATCAGAATAAGTTTTGATGTTTTAAAATTAGAAGTTTTTAAAATCATAATAGAGGTATATTTTAAGGCTAAAACAAAGTTTGAAAACATTTTTGAAAACATGATTTTGAAAGCTAAAACATTTTGAAAACAGATTTAAAAACATTTTGAAAAATCTATTCAAACGGAAATTGCAAGAACCTTCCTACAGAGCTCATCCATAGGACTCGAGAACTTGTACAAAGTAGTTTAAATGATTTTGATTTTCGTGGGTTTGTAAGCCACTTGTCGTAGGTTTGTAAGCTACTTGTCGTGGGTTTTTAAGCCACTGGTTTCGATAGAAATTGGGTTACATCCTAAAAGAAAATTAGAAGAAAGATGAGAGTGCTATTATGAAGTTTTAACAAAATACTAGACACTTATCTTGAGATCTTGAAATCTTGATTCTCTAGAGTCTTGAATCTTGAATCTTTAATCTTCATCTTGATGCTTGAGTCTTTATACTGATCAGCCTTCGATGATACCTGCATATACTTCCTACATATATATATATATATATCTATCTATATGGAAATGTTAGTATATATGTTATAAAGTAAAGTATAATAACTATATAAGGTTGTTGTCATCAAAACATCATCAACTCAGTTCCTAACAAACATAATATTTAATTACATTTTTTGTGATAAATTCCAACTCAATTTAATGGATTAAATATATGTGCAACTTATAATAATTGCTGCCATTAGCTCACAATCATATTCTTATAAGTTTATCATTTTCAAACCAATATTAGAATTACTTACAGAGCATTAATTTTGTTCAATTACCATTCATTATATATTAATTCATAAATAAATTCAATATTTACGTTTGTATTCTTATATTCAATTTATAGCCTAGTATAACACTTACATTATTTCATTTATTGTAATTTCATTCAATCTATCAATAATTAGCATTAATTACCATTGTTACATTTCATTGTAGTATTTATTACATTATTGCATTACGACTTTCTATTTCCTTCCATATTAAATAACAAGATTCATTAAATTAACAAATTTAATTATCGAAAATTTACGGGTTGTTACACTTAAGGATCCGTCAAAATATTTATACATCGTAGAATACGCTACATATATAATGTCTAGTTAGTAAAATAAATATTAAAATAGCATTAAGGCTTTACATTGATCCCCCTTAATGCATTTTTAAGCATTGTCATACAGTATTTATATAAAACACCAGTAAACCATCGATGGATAGAGATGCGCCATGATACGACAACACTAAACCAAATTCGTAAGGGTCTCGTATAAGGATAAAAGTATGACAAGGCAATTGAGGCAATGCTCAATGTGGGATACTACCAGTTTACCCTTCCTGGCTAGTGGTAACGCATCATAGTCATGACCGCCCGCTGCGTCCAACACTCCCAAAGTCCGAGGGTGCGTACCAATCAATCGTAATGTAAATGATGGTCATACGAAGAAGTGTGTCCACAAGGGATAGCTAGCCCGCTTGGTTGGTACGACTCCTGTTTTAGTCAATTCAAATTGGCACAAGTGCCAGGCTAATCTGTCATTGTTCTCCTTCTTCAAATCCTGCAAACTTATGCCAAATCTAACCACTTCATTCTTGACCATCACTCCATGTACACAGTTGTTAAAGGTGTTCCAATATTTCTAGAGAGTATGTCAATAAGAAGCCATAGTCATTTTAACAAAATGTCGTTTTATACACCGGTTGGTAATTTTACATTTCGAAAACAATTCGTATTTAATGTCAAAATATCATATTCGCTTCAAAATCAAATTCGTCTCGAAATCATCATTTTTACTCAAAATATACTATTTAAATTCAAAATCATGTTTGTTAGTCCGTGAAATGATGGTTTTGATGACAACAACCTTAGAATAGATTATAAAATATAAATACTAACATTATAAGTTTAGATATATATGTATATGCAGGACTTAACCATGCAGGTACTAAGAAAGAAGACCGTACAGCATAGAGATTTAAGAAATCAAGATAGAAGATTCATGAGTATCAAGATTATCAAGAGTTTAAGATTTCAATGTTAAGTATTTTTTATTATTAGGAATTTTGTTAAAACTCATAGAAAATCACTGATATCTTAAAATTCAATTTATTCGTGGAATAGAATCCACTTCGAGCCCGTTAAAGGGGTGGAACCCTAAGTAGGATGGAACCTACGGAAAATCTAGTGGAACATTGTTTTGAATCCGCTAACTTTTTATTCAAAATGATTTTTCAAAATTATATCCTGTTTTCAAAATTTTTCAAAACTTTCCTTTTAAAAGATTCAAAACCCTCTATCCTGATTTTAAATAATTTTAGCCTCAAAATTATCTTTAATTTCAAAGTCAAATTACTCTTGATTTTAAACTATCTTTTAATATAATATATTTAACTTTCAAATATTTATACTTAGATTTAAAATATAAAATTAGAGTTAAATTCTATATATATTATTATTCTCTAGATTTACTTATGAATTTTAACTATATTCAAGTACATTTATAAAGTTTAAATTAGTTTTAATATAAGATAAAGGTTATTTTCAAAGAAAATCAAAACATCAAAAAATGCTTTGGGATGTCGACATGCCTATATACCCCATGTTGACATGGTGTCAGTTGAGTTCAAAATTTAGATTTCAAAAGAAGTGTCTATTCGCCATAACTCTTCACAAATGGACATGGTTGTTGTTCTTCTATAAATAAGGGTTAGTTTCAACGAATTTTACATCAGATTTTCTGGTTTTCTTTTTACATATCCTTATCATTACTCTACCGAAATCAACATTGAATCGAACTCTTTTATCTCTAGTTTGATTCTCTACCACTCCCTCTAAAGATTCTTAGTGCTATTCAGATTTATAGACTTCTTTGTAATCTATTAAGCGAGAAAAGGTGTGATTGTAGCCTTGAAAATCAATAAGGAAATAAAAGGTGTGATTAGCCTTGGTAAATCAATTGGGTAAACTTATGGACCGAAAATCAAGCATCTCTACCTAGAGGATCGAAATTCTGAAGGGTGTACCTCGTAGCCTTGAAACCGAGGGTGTAGTTGTACAATTGCTTTTGAAAGGAAATCCGTACTTGTGTTGCGGGACTGGATGTAGGGTAACTCCGAATCAGTATAAAATCCGGTGTGTTATTTCCTTTACCGCTTTTATTTTATTTTTACATCTGTGTTTTGTTTCTGTGATCATATCTGTGTCAGTATATTGCATACAGCGGTGTCTAAATTAACATAAATCGAAAAAGATTTAGTAATCTTTATTAACACTATTCACCCCCTCTAGTGTTAATCCCAGCCTTAAGATCGGTAATCTGCATTTCTCACAATTGGTATTAGAGCAAGGCTTTCAACGTTTCATAATCTAATTTTGAAAAAGTTTTTAAAATGGCTATATTTGTTAATACTAGTTTAGAAGCATTCAAACCATCATCGTTTCTTGAGTCTGCATATAATCAATATTCAAATTCAAGTTGTCTACCAAGATTGTTTGATGTGCAGGAATCATGCTTTATGGGTGTTGAGGAATCAATCCACAATGGACAAATTGTGCAGATCAGAAAGAACAAGTGGATACTTGATAGTGGGTGCTCTAGACACATGACTGACAATCCAGATATACTGAATGATATAATATACAAAGACGGAGGATTGGTTAACTTTGGAGACAATTCAAAAGGATATGTGATTGGCATCGGCAAAGTCGGTAATTCTGAAACTCCTACTATTACTAATGTTTTGCTAGTTAAGAATCTGAAACATAATCTGCTAAGTATAAGTCAACTATGTGATAAAGGATATAAAATTAAATTTGAAAAAGATAAATGTCACATTGAAGATAATAATTCAACCATTATATTTGAGGGAGTTAGGAAAAAGAATATTTATATTCTTAGTATGAAAGTTTCAAATGATAACCTGTGTCTGTTGGCAAATACAAGTGACCCTTGGATTTAGCACAAGAGATTTGGGCATTTGAATTTCAAACTTTTATCTAGACTGTCAAACATGATCCAGTAAGAGGTCTCCCTAAAATGAATTTTAAAGTAGATAGTTTATGTGATGCTTGTCAATTAGGAAAACTTAGAAAAAGTTCTTTTAAGTTAAAAGATATGATTTCTACTTCAAAACCTCTTAAATTACTTCATCTTGATTTACTTGGTCCATCTCAAATTCTATCAATAAATCATAGTAAATATGTTTTTGTAATTGTTGATGATTATTCTAGATTTACATGGACAATAGTCTTGAAACATAAAAGTAATACTTTTGAATGTTTTAAGACATTCTCAAAAAGAATTCAAAATCAATTTTCTCTAGAAATTATAACCATTCGAAGTGACCACGGTGGTGAATTTGGAAATGAAAAGTTTGAGGAATTCTGCAATAAAAAGGGAATAACTCATAATTTTTCATTTTCGAGAACTCCACAACAAAACGAAGTAGTAGAACGTAAAAATAGGACGATTCAAGGGTGTGCGAGAACTATGCTTATAGATAGTAATTTACCAAAGAATTTTTGGGCAGAACTAGTTGCTACCGTCTGCTATATTTTGAATAGAATTTTAATTAGACCTCTAACTGATAAGACATCTTATGAACTTCTTTATTTAAAGAAATCTAAGGTATCTTATTTTAGAATTTTTGAAAGTAAATGCTTTATTTTAAACCCAAAAGATAATTTAGATAAATTTGATTCTAAGTCCGACGAAGGTATCTTTATCAGATATTCTAATAGAAGTAAAGCGTACAGAGTGCTTAACCTAGAAACTAATTCCATTGAAGAAACAATGCATATTTCATTCGATGAAAATTTCAAAATTTTTAAAGATACAAATGATGAAGATGATTTAATCACTCAAAATCAAGCATCAATTGAAACTAATAATGAAATTAATCATCGTAATAAAAGGACTAAACTTTTAAAAGGTCATCCTATAGAAAATATACTGGGAGATATGCAATCTGTTGTTAGAACTAGAAATCAACTAAGTCAAATGAGTAATGTTGATTTTATATCAACTATTGAACCCAAAAATCCGAAAGAAGCATCAACTGATGATTCATGGATTTTGGCTATGCAAGAAGAATTAAATCAATTTACTAGAAATGATGTTTGGGAACTTGTTCCTAGACCAGAAAATAAAACTATAATTGGAACTAAATGGGTTTATAAGAATAACATAAATGAACAAGGAGAGGTAGTTAGAAATAAAGCTCGATTAGTCGCTCAAGGTTATTGTCAAGAAGAAGGAATAGATTTTAATGAAACCTTTGCTCCCGTAGCAAGATTAGAAGCCATTTGGATTCTACTTGCTTTCGCAAATCATAATAATTTCAAATCATTTAAAATGGATGTTAAAAGTTCCTTTTTAAATGGATTTGTAAAAGAAGAAGTATATGTTGAACAACCACCACTTTTTGAAAATAATAAATTACCAAATCGTGTTTACAAACTTAAAAAGGCATTATATGGTCTAAAACAAGCTCCTAGAGCCTAGTATGGTAGACTAAGATCTTATTTATTGCAATCTAATTTTGAAATTGGTAAAGTGGATAATACTCTTTTTATTAAAAGAAATAAAAATGATATTCAACTAGTACAAGTTTACGTAGATGATATCATTTTTGGTTCAACTAATTTTGAAATGAATAAATAATTTTCTGAAATAATGACAAAAGAATTTGAGATGAGTCATATGGATGAATTAAATTTCTTTTTCAAATAAAACAATTAGATAATGGTATCTTTATTAGTCAAGAAAAATATGCTAAAGACCTAATTAGTAAATTTGGTTTGACTACTGCGAGTGGAAAACCCACTACTATGGCAACCAATGAGCACCTTAGTAAAGAAGATCTCTCGAAAGATGTAGATCAAAAACTATATAGAGAAATGATTGGATCACTACTCTATATTACTGCCAGTAGACCTGGTATCATGCATAATGTTTTTCTCTGTGCCAGATATCAATCCCAACCTAAAGAGATCCACTTAAAAGCCGTAAAACGAATAATAAGATATGTTAAACACACATCTGATTATGGTTTATTCTACCCTAAAAATGATTCTTTTGACGTAATATCTTACTGTGATGCTGACTATGCTGGTTGTAAATCAGACCGAAAAAGTACAAGTGGGACTTGTCACTTTTTGAGGCATTCTCTGATTTCTTAGCTTAGTAAAAAGCAAAACACAGTTTCTTTATCAACAACCGAAGCAGAGTATATTTATGCTGCTTTGTCTTGTTCTCAAGTAATATATATGCAACAAACCTTAAAAGATTTTGGTTTAAAATTTTCAAAATCACCAATTTATTGTGACAATACAAGTGCGATAAATTTATCCAAAAATACTACTCAACATGCTCGAACTAAACATATTAATATCAGACATCCTTTTTTTAGAGATAATATAAGTAAGGAAGTAGTTACTCTCGAGTATATCAATTCTAAGAATCAAATTGCTGATATCTTAACAAAACCCCTTAAATGAATCAATATTTACTGAATTAAGAAGAGAATTAGGTATTTGTTCTATAACTCAAATATAAAATATAAATAATAAGTATAATTAATAATTAATATTAAAATAATTCAAAGAGTTGAAATAAAAAGGACCATGTCGACATCCCCCATATACCCATGTCGACATGCAATGTTTTTAAAATTTGAAATTTTCCCACCAAAATTCAAAAATTTTAGTTATATATTCTTCTCTATTTTGAATTTTTATTCATTATCTCTGTTTTCTCTTTAATCTATCTTCTGAAATAAATAAAATAATGGCCTCCTCTTCCAAATCAAATATAAAATTAACCTTTTCACTCCCCTCTCCTACGTCGGGTCCATTTCAACATATTACTCTCGCTCGTGTGACTTAAATGGAAGAATCTATGAAGGATGTACTTCAGATGATGACTGAAATTCAAGTGGCTCAACTTCGTATGGCAAAGGAACAGGAAAGGCAAGATTCTTAGGAATTTGCAAAAATTCCTAATGGATAACCAGGCCAACCCTATCTTGATTGATGAAGACTCTTCACTCAATCAAGAACAAGAGGCCAGCGAGGAAGAAGAAGAATCCATGGAAGAAGCGCACGAGGAGGATGATGACCAAGTCGTGTGTGTTAGAGAAGTTTGACAAGAATGGGAATCTTGTCAAACAATGTGGAAACTTCTGTTTTCACTATCCAAACTGTTCGATTCATAGATCTCCTATGTTTATAACGCACAATAGTTTCTATTCTTTCTTCTCCATTGTTGTTTGTGTTTCTTTATGTTTCTAAACGTTCATGTATATACAACTTCATACGTAATAAATAATTCGTGTTCTTATATGTGTTTTAATTATAAATATTATTGTGAATTCTTACTTAGGATAGTTGATAATTTAGGATTATATTTTATTATTAGATTTAAGTGATGATTACTTATGAAAACTATCATAATCACATGTCATAGAGTATTAGTTATATAGTTCGGAGTTATATAATTATATAGTTTGAAGTTATATAGTTTACATTTAGTTTTTTGTTGATGACAAGGGGGAGAAATATAAAATAGGGTAGTTAGGCATAAATTAAGGGGGAGTTATTAGTTTTAGGGGGAGTTATTAGGATAGAAGTAAAATTTTATAAACAAAGGTTGTCATCATCAAAAAGGGGGAGATTGTTAGTCCGTAAAATGATGGTTTTGATGACAACAACCTTAGAATAGATTATAAAATATAAATACTAACATTATAAGTTTAGATATATATGTATATGCAGGATTTAACCATGCAGGTACTAAGAAAGAAGACTGTATAGTATAGAGATTCAAGAAATCAAGATAGAAGACTCACGAGTATCAAGATTATCAAGAGTTCAAGATTTCAAAGTTAAGTATTTTTTATTATTAGGAATTTTGTTAAAACTCATAGAAAAGAACTAGCATCTTAAAATCCAATTTATTCGTGGAATGGAATCCACTTCGAGCCCGTTAAAGGGAAGGAACCCTAAGTAGGATGGAACCTACGAAAAATCTAGTGGAACATTATTTTGTATCCGCTAACTTTTTTATTCAAAATGATTTTTCAAAATTATATCCTGTTATCAAAATGTTTTCAAAACTTTCCTTTTAAAAGATTCAAAACCCTCTATCCTGATTTTAAATAATTTTAGCCTCAAAATTATCTTTGATTTCAAAGTCAAATTACTCTTGATTTTAAACTATCTTTTAATATAATATATTTAACTTTCAAATATTTATACTTAGATTTAAAATATAAAATTAGAGTTAAATTCTATATTATTATTATTCTCTATATTTACTTGTGAATTTTAACTATATTCAATTATATTTATAAAGTTTAAATTAGTTTTAATATAAGATAAAGGTTATTTTCAAAGAAAATCAAAACATCAAAAAATGCTTTGGGATGTCGACATGCCTATATACTCCATGTCGACATGGTGTCAGTTGAGTTCAAATTTAAATTTCAAAAGAAGTGTCTATTCGCCATAACTCTTCGTGAATGGACATGGCTGTTGTTCTTCTATAAATAGGGGTTAGTTTCAACGAATTTTAAATCAGATTTTCTGGTTTTTCACTCTTCTTCTTCTTCCACTTTGCTTAATACATATCCTTATCATTAGTCTGCCAAAATCAACATTGAATCGAACTCGATTACTTCTAGTTTGATTCTCTATCACTCTCTCTACAAGATTCTTAGTGCTAGTCAGAGTTATAGACTTCTTTGTAATCTATTAAGTGAGAAAAGGTGTGATTATAGCCTTGAAAATCAATCAAGGAAGAAAAGGTGTGATTATAGCCTTGGTAAATCAATTGGGTAAACTTGTGGCCTAGAAATCAAGTATCTCTACCTAGAGTTTCGAAATTCTAGAGGGTGTACCTCGTAGCCTTGAAACCGAGGGTGTAATTGTACAATTGCTTTTGAAAGGAAATCCGTACTTGTGTTGCGGGATTGGATGTAGGGTAACTCCGAACCAGTATAAAATCCGGTGCGTTCTTTCCTTTACTGCTTTTATCTTGTTTCTGCATCTGTGTTTGTTTCTGTGATCATATCTGTGTCTGTATATTGCATACATCGGTGTCTAAATTAACATAAATCGAAAAAGATTTAGTAATTCTTTATTAACACTATTTACCTCCCCTCTAGTATTATTCCTAGCCTTAATATCCGTAATCCGCATTTCTCACAATTTTCGTCTTAATATCTCAATTTCAATTCCAATTCAACATTGCTTTGAATATGCAACGACCGTGGATTTTCAACCCTCGAAAATTGACATCAATGCGTTCACTGTATAGAATGTCGAGCAATCGAGTGCCGGAAATGCCAGATCATTAAGGGTTACGAAGAAAAAGATAGAAGAAGAAACATAATATAGGAACAACACAGAACCTTACAATCATAGTGGAACAAAAATAATATAATAACAGTAGTTTGTATAAAGAAAACCATAACTATTAATTCATATACAAATTACCAGAGTACAACCATCAACATAGAAATCTGAACAGTTATATTAATTGGTCCTTAAAAGTGCTGAATATATAGCCTACAATACATAGCTGAATAAAATCAAGTATGTGTAATATGTTTTTATCGTCCAACACGTCTCTTAAGCTCCATAACATCTTAACCTGAATATGTAAACTCGGTCTGACCTGAGCATTATAATAAAAAACATACGAGTTAGGCTTGAAAACCAGCGTGAGAAAATACACTAAATTTGAATTATTACTATTTTTAAAATCCTTCATAAACAAAGGTATCTCGTAAGACCACGCCACACGATGGGTTTTTATCTTACGATAACCAAAACATTTTTGTAGGAAATCAGGTGATATTATAATAGTGTGTAAGTACAAATACTTAATAAAATAGCCAAATTTGTTAAATTAGTAAAATTCCAGCATATTGGGCTCTATAATCAAAACTAGAAAGGTTTGTAGTGGTTATTGGATCGTAGTAGTTTCAAACAACGCTGATATCCGATCCTGGTCTCTTCGAATCCAATTGATCAATTTTAAAAGTCCAAGTCGCTTAAATAACAATCTCACAATCAGGTGTCAACATTCCCATATGGAAATTCATTCCATATGTTCACTTTGTCATGCCAGTCCATCGAAATTGATTCACTTGTAATCATCGTATTTTCCGTAAATCAGAATAGTGATCAGTACAAGTCGATTTACTTCCAATAAAACATGTCAACGTTCTATTCTAACTACTTTAATTTGTTTGGCTAAATAACGACATAGACAATAGATAATTGAAATCAATATTCAAAAAAAAAAAATCAATCAACATGGGGAATTGATTCAGTAATTAATTAATAGTAAATCAGTTTACAAAATCAAAAATGAATGAGTTTTTAATTAATTGAGTCAAGTTATATTTTTAATCCAGACTATTTGTTGACCGAAGAAATAAAATAAAATAATTCATTTTAGTTAATTAAATTTTTTACAGTTCATTTGAAATTAATTTATCAGTTAACATATAATTAGAAATGAAGAAATTTGTTATTCGTTTACTTTAATTGTTATAAATCGTTAACTTTAACATTCCAGGAAGCCTCCAATACTTGTTCAGATAAATATACCGTGATAGGCTCTCAACGCCACAAACTATACTTCGATTAGATTTAATATGGAAGAGAACCATTGTTTATAAATTTAAAGGTTATGAAAATAAATTTAATTTACTTGAATTTAAATAAACAACTTGGCCCATACATTTGCAAACCCGACCCACTAACCAGACACAACCCGTTCCCTTCTCCTCCTTCTTCCCAGTCCCACTCTTCTTCATTACCAAAATGCACGAAACTGTGCACGCACGTATATATGTGCACACCTTCTCCGATCGGTCAAACATGCTGCTGACCATCCATGCAAACTACCCACGACCGTCTCATCCCACCTGGCACCATGAAAACACGATCAAGACTTTGGTTCGAAAATTCAAATGCTTGCACCAAAACTAGAACGAAGGCGGAGAAACCCATTCGCCTTGCCTCGCCATCAACCACCACCACCGTCCACAACCCACTACCAGACTTTGCCATAAGATTCGCCACCAACCCCTCTTTCTTTTCCCCCTGTATGCACGCCCATCTCTGCACTTCGTTGTCGCCATTTGCCTGAACCCGTAACCCAACCATCAACACCCTAAAACCCTACTTTGAAGTTGCCTCACCCAACCACGCGTCTAAAAATTCCACTCCAATTTTTAAGAGTTTGCCGTCATCCAATCCTCCTCCAGGCCCAGTCCTATGCCGTGAAATAAACCAAGGCGCCTGAATTTGACCTCATGCCTAAAACCATTCATCTCCGTATATCTCGCTCCACACTAATCAAATCAAAAAATCTTGATATTCAAAACTCGACTAAATTTGGGTCATCTACTGTATAATGGTTTTTCTACCTCTGTGCTTCATGGAATCTAGTGAAATCAATTTTAAAATATCCTATACTCGAAAACATAAATTTTTTATTTTGGAATCAAGATTTAAAATTAAACATATAGGAAGATATTGATTTTTAAAGCTGTAGGCCTAACTGTTTTAACCAAAATGGATGTACAATGCTTTGGGGGAAGATGCATAGGATTTTGATCATGTCAAACACATTCATACTCATATATATATACACATACATAATATGTACATACACTATTAACACAGATCAAAATTCATCCCAAACACAATCATATGGATATAATTG
This sequence comes from Allium cepa, assembly GCA_030765085.1. Taxonomy (NCBI): domain Eukaryota; kingdom Viridiplantae; phylum Streptophyta; class Magnoliopsida; order Asparagales; family Amaryllidaceae; genus Allium; species Allium cepa. The sequence continues at coordinate 458,222,521 of CM060942.1, forward strand.
TGATATCCAGTAAATACTTGAAAGTGTATGTGGGACGCTCCACCTCTATACCCATGCTAGCCAAGGACACTACGAGGTAATGCCATCAACTAACGAGGAGAATAAGGCTGGATAGGAGCGACCATCTATAGCCTTGCTTTAACTATCTATTGAATACCTCGACAATTGCCATACTAAGCAGATCGACCTATCCAATGAATACTTAAAACAAAACCATAGGTGGCTGGAGGATCTATCAGAACAGAATATAACAACTCAAATGTAATATACATCACAGAACAGTAGATCATCATATACACATATACTGATACGTAACAGAGTATACAAACTGATACATGTCAAGTGGTACAGCAAATCACAATATACCGGCGAATCCAAAAGAATACATATCAGAGTTACAACAAAAAGGACTACACAAAAGCTATAACAAAAAGGGCAAGCTGAAAACCCCATGCGAAAGCAAAAGAGGCTAAGTCCAAAAACACCTAACCTGAAACAACTCGGTCTGACCCGAGTATAGAATACACGGGTCGGTCTAGCTAAACAAATCAGTTAGATAAATTGAACAACAATAAACCTGCAAGGTCATAAAGTATAACAAATATCTCTAAAAGAGATAACACAATCATCTAACAAAAGATGAATCATAGCAAGACAAGCCTCATATCATCGGCAACACAATAAAAAAAGGACAAGAATATCCCAAAAACAAGCCAAAAAGGCAAATAACAAGTACCAATGAAGGTAACACAAGTTCCACAAAGTAACCGCTATACAACGTGTGGCCCAAAAAGACCAACACCGAAGGGAGATACCTAGGGAATATATGTATCAATGAAACAACAGAAAATTTGCACATTCTCAGTACTGTATAAACAAGGATCCATGAGCCCGAAGACTCCAAACCCAATATCACTTGAGCAGTGACGAATGACCAACTCCAAAAGCGATACAATACGACAACAAACCCGAAGGTACAAACCCGAAGGCAACATACCCGAAGGCAACAACCTGAAGGAGACAGTCCGAAGACACTATCCCAAAGGCAACATACCGTAGTGGTGAAGGTCCGGAGGCCCAGTACTGGACACCACTAACTGGCAGAAGTGTCACAACTCTCGAAAAGGTACCCGAAAAGTATTAACGTGAGTCCCATAATCACCCGTTCGCACTAAACGGTTTACTATCCGATAGTTAATTTCACATGCAAAGCAGTACAAAGTTTACCTCATCTCATCGGTAAAGCAGACCAAAGGTCAAAACAATCAATCGAATAGGTTGGGGATTAATCGGAAAGATAAACGCACGGATTCATGGTTCGTATTTTACCTAACCATTTAATCTCCTTTCCACTTCGCTCGAAGTTCGAAATTGTGTGTGTGTTTTAAATAGAATTTATAAATTAGAGAAATGAGCTTTTAATATGATTTGAAGAGATCATTTTATAAAAACCCGTGTATGAATCAAAAAGGAATCATCAAAGTAAAACATGCATAAATAGCTAATTGGAATCAACAAGCGTTGATTAAATTTGGAAAACCAACCAAAATAGGCAAATTGGCAAAAGACAGCAGATTCAGACGTCTAAAATAGGTGGTTCAGACGTCTGAATCTGGAAAATTAGAAATTTTCAGAACGTAATTCAGACGTCTGAACCAAATATTTCAGATGTCTGAGATAGGCGTTTTTAGCCTACTTCCTTTCTGTTTGAAATCGAGCCAATTCAGGCGTTTGGAACTTTGATTCGGACGTCTGAATACTAGGGAATAAAATTCCCCAGTATAATATTCAGACGTCTGAAAATGAGGATTCAGACGTCTGAATCCTGTTGTTCAGGCATTTCCTGAACCTAGGCCATAGACGACCAAAACAAATCGAAAGCGATCAGATGAGCGATGATTACGGGCTTACGTCAACGACTGCCCAACCTTAACGACTCACCCAAACATTCCGAACAACATAAACATCAATCATATAAGGACTTCATAGATTTGGCTTCAAAAATCATAAATTGGCAATTCCATCAAATCAATCCAAATCGAAAGCGAGGGAACATGTAAATATGTTAGGAACTCATTCCTAACAAGCCAACATAGTTGTAAACATAGATGTGAGATAAAAATCCCACCTTTTAACTCAAAAACAAGGATGAGAAGCTCAAATGCAAAGAAAAGACCAACCACTCTCCACTTCAACTCTACAAGCTTCAATCTAATATCTAAACAAGTATTTCCTAAGTCAGGCTTTGGAAAATCTCTGAAATTAAAGGAAGAAAGAGTTGGAGAAGATGAAGAGAGGACTTGCCAATAGCTTCTCTTGGATTATAGAGCAAGAATTTGAGTTTGCAAGAAGAAACTAGGGCTTGGAATTTCTAATTCTTCTTCCTTTCCCCTATTTCCAGTTGAGCTAGAGTTAAAGAATTGAAAATGAGTGAATGAAGAAAAGAGGGGACTGAGTTAAGGGAATTAAGCTAAGCTAATGGGCTGAACCCAAACCCAAAACCAAAATAGAAAAAGTAGCAAAATTCTACTTACTCCAAACATACCAAAGCTTATACTCAAAAAGATCGCAAACGCCATGAACTCAATGGAAATAGTTCCGAGTCCTAAATCGACAGTTTGCAAAAAGTAACATTTCGGACCTAAATCCGACTAACGACGCTATATTTAAATAAAACATTTAAATATATAATCGTTAAATATGCAGGTTGTTACAGATCTCCCCTCCTAATAAAATTGCGTCCACGTAATTCCTAGAGACGATATTTGTAACAGCTACATACATACATCATCCAAAAGGAAAAGAAAATAAGCCTGAGATAAAGAGATATTCTCACCGTTGCTTAGCAAAGATAGAAAATCCTGATAGGATCGCTTGATAAACTCTCTGGTTTCCCAAGTATAGTCATTGGGATTAGCAGACCATCGAACTTTAGTGAGCGACACGTCCTTGTTTCGAAGGTGTCGTACCTCCGTGGCAAGCTACGAATAGGTTGCTGTACAATAGATAAGTTCGGTGAGATCTCAAGCTCTTGCAAATCAGGAGAACCGATAATAGAATCCGACTCTCGAAGACACTTCCGAAGTTGAGAGACATGAAACACGTCGTGAATGCCAGATAAATGAACAGGAAGTGAAACTCTATAAGCCACAGGGCCAATACGTTCAGTAATTGAAAATGGTCCTATAAAGCGAGGAGCCAATTTCCCAGTCGTACAGAAACGCATAACCCCTTTCAAAGAAGAAACATGAATAAAAAAAAGATCACCAATTGAGAATTCGAGAGGCTTCCTACGGTTGTCCGCGTAGGATTTCTGACGGCTTTGTGCCTCTTTCATTCTCTGACGAATAAGATCAATCTTCTCAGAAGAATCACGAGCAAAATCTAGGGAAAGAATAAGCTTCTCCCCAGATTCCAACCAACAAGAAGATGATCGACATGGCCTTCCATATAAAGCTTCGAAAGGAGCCATACCGATACTAAACTGAAAACTATTATTGTAGGAGAACTCTATAAGAGGTAGGTGATACACCCAACTACCACTGAAATCAAAAATACAAACACGGACGAGATCTTCCAAGATACGATTCACCCGTTCAGTCTGTCCGTCCGACTGGGATGATAAGCTATGCTAAAATTAAGCTTTATTCCCAAAGCTTGCTGAAGACTCTGCCAAAAATGACTCGTGAATAAAGGGTCACGGTCACTCACAATAGAACTAGAGGAACACCGTGAAGTCTCACGATTTCCTTGACATACAACTTAGCCAAAAGCGAAGCAGTCCTATTAGACTTAATTGGAATAAAATGAGCAGACTTGGTGAGGCGATCAACAATAACCCAGATGCTAGAATGGCCCGACCTCAAACGAGGTAGGCCGTCAATGAAATCCATAGAAATCTGATCCCATTTCCACAATGGAATCTCTAGAGGATGAAGAAGACCCGAAGGACGCTGATGTTCGGCCTTAATACGCTGACAGGTTATGCATTACTCACATAACTCACCACATCGTGCTTCATACCTTCCCAATAATAAAGGCGATGCATATCGGCATACATCTTACTACTACCACGATGAATGGTATACTTAGAATGGTGACAGTCATCGAGAATGTCATGCCAAAGTGCAAAATCAGAAGGCAAAAAGAAGGTTCTTATTGCGAAGACACCTATGAGAATCAATGCTGAAATCCTGCAACGCCTCATCACAGGATCCAGACTCACAAGGCTGAATAAGGTGCAACAAATCAGGATCACGCCGTTGAGCATCGGCACTACGATCCAGTAAAATGGGTCGAGCTCCCAAACTAAATAGTAGAATAGGAGAATCAGAAGGTGAAGCTCGATCGCAAACTTCACTAAAAGATAGAGCCTCAAGAATATCCCATTCGGCAAGCATCATAGAAACAACAACCGAATGTTTACGACTAAGCGCATTAGCAACACGATTACCCTTTCTAGGGGTATACTGGATATCGAAGTCATATGAAACAAGAAACTCGAGCCAATGCTGTTGCCTCATATCGAGTTCCTTCTGAGTGAATAGATATTCAAGGATTTATGATCGGTATAGAGAATGAAGTGCTCCCCTAATAAATAGTGTCGCCAAATCTTCAAGGAAAAGACAATGGCGGCTAACTCAAGATCATGAGTGGCATAGCGAACTTCATTTGGACGCAGTTGCCTAGAAGCATACGGAACTACCCGATCCTTCTGCATAAGAACAGCACCGAGACCACTACCACAAGCATCAGTGTAGACAACAAGATCATGATTCCCTTCAGGAACCACAAGAATAGGAGCATTAGTGAGAAGTTCCTTTAATGTCAGAAAGGAAGCTTCACACTTGTCGGACCAAATATAGCGAATGCCTTTCCGAGTAAGGCTGGTGAGAGGAAGCACAACATGGGAAAAATCCTTAATGAACCGATGGTAATACCCCGCCAATCAAAGGAAACTACGAATCTCATGCACATTCTCAGGCCTCTTCCAATTCTGGATGGCTTCAATCTTTGAGGGATGGATTGAAATGCCGTCGGAAGATACGACATGGCCTAAGAACTTAACCTTATTCTCCCAAAAATGGCACTTGGAGAATTTGGCTCTAAGATGATGACGACGAAGAGTACTTAAGACAATTTTCAAGTGATTAGCATGCTTGGCTTCAGACTTAGAATAAACAAGGATGTCGTCGATGAACACAAGGACGAACTTATCGAGATATTCCCGGAATACTCGATTCATGAGATCAACAAAGAAAATAGGAGAGTTCTCAAACCGAATGGCATAAAGAGCCACTCAAAAGAACCATATCCAGTGCGAAAAGCTGTAAGAGGTATGCTATCCTCCGCAACTCGTAACTGATGGAAACCCGTGGCAAGGTCAAGCTGAGGAAAGACCTTAGCACCACTTAATAGATCGAACATATCATCGATCCTAGGCAATGGATACCTATTCCCGATGGTTAACTCATTAAGCTTGCGATATTCATGCAAAGCCTAAGAGTTCCATCAGATTTCTTCACGAAAACGATCGCGGATCTCCACGGAGAAAAACTGGACTGAATCAACTGCTTGGACTCAAGCTCTAAAAGATGCTTCTTGCGTTCCTCATTTTCCTTTGTAGACATCCTCATGGGAGGACGACTAACTGGCCGTGCACCTGGAATGAGATCAATGCGGAACTCAATTGCCTGCTTGGGTGGCAAACCTGAAACATGCTCAAAAACATCAAGAAAGTTACAAGCAATAGGAATACAAGATATATCATCATCATCTCGCGAGTCAAGATAATGTAAAGCCATTTTAGAATTATCCACATCCCGAAGAACAAGTGATAGCTGAGTAAATGAATCTGGATGTCGAGGATATAAAATCCTCACAGAACAACTAATCCTGGCATCGTATCTCACTAGCCAGTCCATTCCCAAAATCATATCAAATCCCAAAAAAGAAATAACGTGCAGATTCGAACGAAAGGAAAAGCCACATAAAACAATCTCAACATCATCACAAAGCAAGCTAAGGGCCGTGGATCCTCCAATAGGATTTGCAATCCTTAAAGCAGTAACCAAACAAGAAACATCCAAAGATAAATCATCAACGAGCTTTTTGGATACGAAAGAATGTGAAGCACCCGTGTCGAAAAGAACTCGTATACTATGACCATGAAATAAAATAGAACCTTCCAAAATAGATGGAGATATACCTTTGGGCTGAGGAGAATCTTCAGAAGCCTTAGCAGCATAAAGCTTGCCGGATTTGGCACTAGCTGGAACAATAGGGCAAGTGGAAACATGATGACCTTCCTTCTTGCAATAGCGGCAGAAGAGAGGCTTAGAACAAGATCGAATCATATGATCAGGATAACCACAATTGAAACACTTCCAAATGGAAGGTGTTCCAATAGACTGAGGCTGAGAATTAGAACCACCAGTCTTCTTCTTCTTGGAAGGAAAAGACCTAGACTTCTGAAATGGAAACTGCTTCTTATTGGGGTTCTTGGAAACCTCAACATCCTCACCACTATCACACTCTTTCTCGATGGCTTCAAGATGAAGTGAAGAATCTACTAACTCCTCAAAAGAAGCTTAAGCTGGAGTAATAAAGACTTCTTAAGATATTTCTTAAGACTAGAGACAAACTTCAGATTCTTCTTATAAGAAGTGCTAATGAATTCAAGACCATACTTAGATAAAGCCTCGAATGATGCAACATACTCATAGACAGAAGATTTCCCTTGCTTCAACTCAAGGAAGCGACGGGTCAATAAAAATTTTTTAGATTCAGGAACGAACTTGAGTTCGAATCGTCCCAGAAACCGAGTCCAAGAAAGAGTAGACTCATCAATTTTGGCCACAAGAAGCTCGTACCAATCAAGGGCACGCTCTTGCAATAAAATAGAAGTTACAAGAACTCTATTATGATCAGAAAGATCCATGCGAGAGAAGATACACTCGCACGTGTGAAGCCAAGCTTGGACTTTAAGAACAGACTCGGAGCCTTTAAACGGCTTTCTCCTAAGATGAGAAAAATCACTGCACTGACGTGCAAATGCAGACTTGCGAGGTGGAGATACTCGAGGAGGAACTGGAGGCTGAATGCTCCTAAACAACTCCAAAAACTGATCGGTGGACATATAAACGCCATCCGGATGTGAGCCATTGGATTGCCCAACATCCGAACGTCGTCCCCTGCCTCTTCCAGCCATACGCTGAAAGTAAGATAAGAACAAGATTATTCACAAGGTAGATGCCATTAATTCAAATGTGGAATACTACGGAACAAAATGCATTCCTAGACGTATTCCCACATTCTATCTACCATTAAGGCATAGAAGGAATATAGAGGCATGATGGTTCAAAGATTTGTAACATTTATACATTTTGATGCATCGTAATATGTGCTTCTGTTCTGTGTTTATCATATTTTGTTCTGAACCTTGCTTTGATACCAAGTTGTGACGCCCCAGCTCTATACCCACGCCAGCCTTGCTTTAACTATCTATTGAATACGTCGACAATTGCCATACTAAGCAGATCGACCTATCCAATGAATACTTAAAACAAAACCATAGGTGGCTGGAAGATCTATCAGAACAGAATATAACAACTCAAATGTAACATACATCACAGAACAGTAGATCATCATATACACATATACTGATACATAACAGAGTATACAAACTGATACGTGTCAAGTGGTATAGCAAACCACAATATACAGGCGAATCCAAAAGAGTACATATCAGAGTTACAACAAAAAGGACTATACAAAAGCTATAACAAAAAGGGGAAAGTTGAAAAGTCCATGTGGAAGCAAAAGAGGCTAAGTCCAAAAGCACCTAACCTAAAACAACTCGGTCTGACCCGAGTATAGAATACACGGGTCAGTCTTGCTAAACAAATCAGTTAGATAAACTGAACAACAATAAACCTGCAAGGTCATAAAGTATAACAAATATCTCTAAAAGGGATAACACAATCATCTAACAAAATATGAATCATAGCAAGACAAGCCTCATATCATCGGCAACACAATAAACAAAGGATAAGAATATCCCCAAAACAAGCCAAAAAGGCAAATAACAAGTACCAATGAAGGTAACACAAGTTCCACAAATTAACCGCTATACAACGTGTGGCTCAAAAAGACCAACACCGAAGGGTGATATATAGGGAATATACATATCAATGAAACAACATGCACGTGTTCAATAATGTATAAACAAGGATCCATGAGCCCGAAGACTCCAAACCCTATATCACTCGAGCAGTGACGAATGACCAACTCCAAAAGCAATACAATAGGGCAACAAACCCAAAGGCACAAACCCGAAGGTACAAACCCGAAGGCAACATACTCGAAGGCAACATACCCGAAGGCAACAAACCTGAAGGAGACAGTCCGAAGACACTATCACAAAGGCAACATACCGTAGTGGTGAAGGTCCGGAAGCCCAGTACTGGACACCACTAACTGGTAGAATGTGTCACAACTCTCGAAAAGGAACCCGGAAAGTATTAACGTGAGTCCCATAACCACCCGTTCGCACTAAACGGTTTACTATCCGATAGTTAAGTTCACACTCAAAGCAGTACAAAGTTTACCTCATCTCATCGGTAAACCAGACCAAAGGTCGAAACGATCAATCGAATAGGTTGGGGATTGATCGGAAAGATAAACGCACGGATTCATGGTCCGTGTTTTACCTAACCATTTAATCTCCTTTCCACTTCCTCGAAGTGTGAAATTGTGTGTGTGTTTTAAATAGAATTTATAAATTAGAGAAGTGAGCTTTTAATACGATTTGAAGAGATCATTTTATAAAAACCCATGTATGAAATCAAAAAGGAATCATCAAAGTCAAATATGCATAAATAGCTAATTGGAATCAACACGCGTCGATTAGATTTGGAAAACCAAGCAAAATAGGCAAATTGGTAAAAGACAGCAGATTCAGACGTTTGAAATAGGTGGTTCAGACGTCTGAATCTGGAAAATTAGAAATTTTCCAGAACGTAATTCAGACGTCTGAACCAAATATTTCAGACGTCTGAAATAGGCGTTTTTAGCCTATTTTCTTTCTATTTGAAATCGAGCCAATTCAGACGTTTGGAACTTTGATTCAGACGTCTGAATACTAGGGAATAAAATTTCCCAGTATAATATTCAGACGTCTGAAAATGAGGATTCAGACGTCTGAATCTTGTTGTTCAGGCATTTCCTGAACCTAGGCCATAGACGGCCAAAACAAATCGAAAGCGATTGGATGAGCGATGATTACGGGCTTACGTCAACGACTGCCCAACCTTAACGACTCACCGAAACATTCCGAACAACATAAACATCAATCATATAAGGACTTCATAGATTTGGCTTCAAAAATCATAAATTGGCAATTCCATCAAATCAATCCAAATCGAAAGCGAACGAACATATAAATATGTTAGGAGCTCATTCCTAACAATCCAACATAGTTGTAAACATAGATGTGAGATAAAAATCTCACCTTTTAACTCAAAAACAAGGATGAGAAGCTCAAATGCAAAGAAAAGACCAACCACTCTCCACTTCAACTCTACAAGCTTCAATCTAAGATCAAAACAAGTATTTCCTAAGTTAGGTTTAGGAAACTCTATGAAATTGAAGAAAGAAAGAGTTGGAGAAGATGAAGAGAGGGCTTACAAATAGCTTCTCTTCGATTATAAAGCAAGAATTTGAGTTTGCAAGAAGAAACTAGGGCTTGGAATTTCTAATTCTTCTTCCTTTCCCCCATTTTCAGTTGAGCTAGAGTTAAAGAATTGAAAATGAGTGAATGGAGAAGAGAGGGGACTGAGTTAGGAGTATTAAGCTAAGCAAATGGCCTGAACCCAAACCCAAAACCAAAATAGAAAAAGTAGCAAAATTCTACTTACTCCAAACATACCAAAGCTTATACTAAAAAAGATCGCAAACACCATTTTGAACTCAGTGGAAATAATTCCGAGTCCCAAATCGACCGTTTGCAAAAAGCAACATTTCGGACCTAAATCCGACTAATGATGCTATATTTAAATAAAACATTTAAATATATAATCGTTAAATATGCGGGTTGTTACATTATGCTCACTGTTCAAAATGACGAACACAATACTTGCTTTATCTCCTGCCCTACTTTTAAATGACTTGATCCTTAATGTTTAATGGAAGATTCTCCGTTTTCTTTTCTCTTTTTTGTATGTGAACAAGTAAACAAGTAAACGAGTGTGGCTATGAATGTATAGAGGAAGGAAATAAGGCAGTGAAATCCCAGGGTGGCTACTATATAGGGTGGTGGAGAATTTCGCTTGCAGGCTTTCATGTAAGGCTTATCATTTTTTTATTTTCTTTTTTCTTGATTTGATTACATATGAGCTGATTTGATATCATTGTTTGAATTGATTTTGTATGTGCTTGATTTTCTTTCATGGTATGCTTGAATTAGAAGTTTTTATGGATTGAGTTGACATTTTCCATGATGATGCTCCTCATGTATATATACACATTCACATATATACATAGGTTTACCTGTACACTATTTTGGTCATATATATGTTTACATGCTTGCATATTTACATATTCATTCATATGTATGCATATTTACATTTCTACGTATTTATATATACACCATTTTTATGAATATTTACCCATATATATAGTCATAAGTTTGAAATTTGCCATCATGAAGTTTATACAATCATGTATATATATTTATTAACATATACAATATTTTATAAACATATATACACATTTAAACTTATATATATTTTTTCCATCAAAATGGAGCTTGTATATTATTGTATATAAATATATAGATATTTTATCACAAGTTTGAAATAGTGAAGTTTACATACATACATACACACACACATATATATTAATTAATTTTCCTTATTCAAGAATTTACGTTTCAAAATTTTATATGGTTTAATCAATTTATAGATTCAGATATTTCAATTTCATAAAATTTATCTATTTGATTTATAAAAATTAATATTTCAATATTTAAAATTAGTTATTCATTTTTTTTCATATTAAATTTTGTTATTAAGATTTTTATCAAAGTTCTTGTCCAATAAATTACCTTAATAAATTGTTAAATTTTATTTTTAACGAATTTAATTCAAAAATTAAATTAAATTTAATAATTTAAAATAGTTAAAATTACGGCTCGTTACGATCTCCCACACTCAAAAAGTTTCGTCCTTGAAAAGGAACGAAGTAAGAAATTTAACGTACAATATATTTTCCTTAAAATAATCAACTTATAAAACATAAGAATCATTAATACAACTATGTGCAACTCATAAATGTAATGCAACTAATAGGAACGATGTCAAACTACATGCAACCAAATAGCATAGCAATCCTAAGCAAGAAACAATCATAGTGTAACATCCCAGAATTTGTTAATTTGAGTTTAGTGACTTATTTGGATTTTTGAAGTTTAATTTGAAAAGTTAAATTAATAAAATATGTGTTGATTTAAAAGAATAAAACTCTAAATTCTTTTGAATTCAAATCACTTGGATTTAACATCTTATATATATATATATTGAATTTGAATTTTGAGTTAAAATAAGTAATGAATAAATATAACAAAACAAAAATTTGTATTAAACAATAAAATAAACATATGTTGAAAATTAAGTGCTAATAGTTAAAACTTTAAATAAGAATTCATCTATATTACAAAGTATAAGACGAAAGAAAAGAAAGAAATATACATTCGAATGTGAGAAAACAATAATTAAAACAATTTCTTTCATTTAACAAAGTAAACCAAACATGTGTTGTGAATATATGCAAACAAGGAAATAAAAGTCTACAACACAAAAACAAACATTATCTAACAAAAGAAAAAAAAGAATCTACCAAACAAGACTTAGTACTTGCAAGAATTAAAGTAAGATTGCATGTTAACATACAAGGAAGCATGAATATTAAATGCTTTCATTAAATGCTTTCTTCTCAGCCACCCTTGGAAGAGGGAAAAAAAAGTCTTTGGATGTACAAAGGCAGTATAAAGAAATTATACAATATAATGATACTCAGTACTCTACTGACCTGGACGTCTCCTTTTTATACATGGATATTTGTCCCAGTTTGTTCAAAGATAAAAACACAACAAAGATCAGAAAATATAAAGAAATAGAAGAACATCACTTTATATTCAAGATTGAAAACAATTTGCTGAAGGAAAAGAAATTAAAAAGGAGGATCAAACTGTTTTTTTTCAAAACAGGAGCTATCTGTTCGTCAATATATTCAAGTGAGTAAACATAAACTTTCAAGTTTAAGTTTTAATCAAAACAATATAGGCGATTCATTGATAATATGGTGTTGTATGTGATTTATTTTGAATATAATCCTGTGTTAATATATATAGGATGTTCTGCATACTTTGCTTCCCTATTCATTGATTACAGGGTTAAATATTTATTCAAATTCAAATTTATTTTCATCAAAATCATTGTAAAGCTTAAAGTTTTCAATCAGATAGGGAGTTCAATCCTAAATCAAGAATTCTTTTACCTGTTTTCGAACATGTTAGTAAGAAATATCACTGGCATCTTGATTTACAGTTAAACACATAATATCTTGTTAAATTCAATTGTTGTAAAATGCTAATTCAAGTCCATAACTTGAATCTTCACTACAAAATAGGATTTTTAAGGCAAAAATGGGAATTTTTAGTTACTTATGCTACAAGTAGTTTACAGTTGAATGAAAAATGCATTTAAACTATTTTTCGATGATCGAACAAATTTTAAATGCTAAAATTTGGTTTGAAGCAAGCTTGAACACCAGTGACTTCGTGAAAATTAGCGAACAAATTTTCTATTGTGTGAATTAGAGGTACGAGATCGATTTAGGGCTTTGTTTCGAGTTTTTGGACCTGTCAGTAAACGAGGCGAGTGTGACTTCTATACGCGATCGAGTTGCTCGAGGTTGGGGGAGGTTAGCATAGGGTGTTGACGTGGCGGTAAAAGAAGTTTGAGCTTCTCCGGTGGCCTAAGAAGCGTCGGCGAGGTGATTACGTTTGGATCGGCCGAGGGCAATTTTCGAATGAACTGCTTGATTTTGATTCAGGAATTTTAGTGATGAATCGAGTTTGGATTTCAAGCGTTCGTGGGTTTTTCGAGTTGCCGAAGTTATTGGTGCTTGCTGGAGCGGCGGCGCGGTAATGTGTACGTGCACGATTCCGATGTGTGTCAGCAGTGTTTGAACGGTGGACGTCTCGAGTAGATACTCAAGCAAATGTGTGCGTGGCTTTGGGTTAGTGCTCGAGTGAGTAAATATGGTTATTGATACTATACTAGAGTTTAAACATAAAACTTATTGAAAAAAAGAAACAGGTAGGAAGAAGAAGAGAACCGGGGGAGAAAGGAGAGAGACCCGAGGAAAAGAAGAGGGAACCTGAGTGAATACTCGAGTTAAACGATGGGAAGCCTTGGGTTTGCTTTCATAATTGGTTAAGCCCAACAAAATTCCAAATTACAATGTTAAGTAAACTTTTGTATTTACAATGTAACCAATATCGATTTATGCTAAATTAGGAACTTACTATAAGTTTTAAATCATTTAACAATGTTTTATAATTTAATTAATTCTTTGACTAAATAATTTAATTTAAGTTAAGTATTAAAGTTAATTAATATTAAAACTTTTTATAACTGTAATAAATTGATTTCCAAAGTATAAAGAAGATTTTCAAATGATAATTAAGGTAAATAATTTTTATTAACTAATAGTTTTGAAAAGAAATTAAGAACAATTTATAATTTGTAATTAAAATGGGTTAATAAACAATTCAGCATTCAAATTAATTTATGACTAATAATTTGTAAATTAGAAAAATTAAGTTAATTAATTATAATTGGTAGTTAATTAGAATAACTAATTAAAAAACAATTAATTGAGTTAATTAAGATTTAATTAATTTATCCAAATTTAATCATTGATTTTAAACATCACTACAAATAATTGTGTGGTTAATTTATTTAAACCGCATTGGAAAATAATTAACTATTGCTGTGCACTAGATTGATATTTCTGTTCTGCTTGTGATATTGTGTGATGTAAATTGCTATGTACTGTACTATAATTGTGATTTGTTCCTGTATTGATGTGGAAACCCCTTTGCCCGTGAAACGACATTTAAACTTCGATGCGACAGGGAATCGGATTTCAGTTAGTTATCCAAAACCCACATCGAACCTGTGAATTTTTGTGAATGACATATCCACATGTTTTTAAAATTGACGCTCACTATTCGGTTTAGCCGGGAGAGGACCTTTGTGTCATATAATCCATTCCGAATAAGTGATATGACGAAATGGATAAGCATTTGAAGATGGGGGTGAAGACCGGACGTCTTGGAGAACGATAGGATAACCTGTCGAATGACTCTGCACCGAGTTGCTCCGGTATAGAGTTCTCCATGTGTGATGGGGAGTCCGATCGGGATTGTGGGCGCCCAGATCGCAAGGACTTCTTCGGAAGTGCCTTCGGTTCTGTTCGAACCCAAAACAGACTTGTATGTGTTAACGCTAAAAATCGAACGCTAACACCCCGGTGTGTGAAATGTGAGTGTGAAAGCACCACCCGATGGTTCGGGAACAGAATATCAGCTAAGATAACAGAAAATACAGTAAGAGACAGCGATTTTATAGTGGTTCGGCTTAAGGAGTAGCCTACGCCCACTTTAGGTATCTTTATTACTGATCTTGTTACAAAACAATACAATGCTCTTCAAGTACAAATCTCTTTAGTTACAAAACATTTTGAGCAAGTAGCTTAAGCTTCGATGTAGATGAAAGTCTTTGAATCCATGTCGGATATGTGAAAGTCTTTCAAAGTAGCTTGTAGTGTTCTTTGAAACTTCAAGTATGGAGTTGGTTTAGAAACTGGCAGAGTATCGGCGCTTGAAGAGATTGTCCAAAAGTCCCTTGAAAGTTGGAGATGGCAATGTATTTATAGAGAATTCTGGGCAGGAAACATTACCAAGTCCTAAATCGTAACCGGCCTAAGTTGGGTCGCAGACGACTTAAACTAAGTCGTGGGTCGGTTGCGACCTAAATGCTGGGTCGAGACTTCGGAAAGGCATCCTTGCTGAACTCTGGATATATCATAAGTCCTGAACCGTGTACGAGTTAAGAGGCCGTGTGCTAAGTAGCTGCATCGGACTTGCCTTCCTTTGCCTGGGTTGTGAACGACCTAGCATAGGCCGTAAGTCGGTCACGACTCAAGTGCAGTTCGTGATCTTGTCCCTGTCCTGAGCAGTTAGGGCGACAACCTCCTTGGATAGTTAGTGTAGGATCTAAATTAACCCTAGAGGGGGGGGGGTGAATAGGGTTATAGCAAATTTTCTCGATTTAAACACAGAAATAAACTGCAGAAATAAATATGCTGAAAAGTAAATCACACACAAAATTTACCCAGCTTCGGCAACCCCTGCCTACTGCTGCATTTTTCAAAGACGAATATTTTCGTTGAATTCTCTGACTTGACTTTAGCATCCTATTTTCAAAAATTCTGACTTCGGCTTTACTGTGAATTACGACTTCACTGTTGCACATGCTATATTGTATACTTATGTTGTCTCTTTGATGCTAACTTTGCTGTACATGCATTCCTGTTGTTCAGGTTGTCATTGATTTGAATTGTGCATTACTGATCTTTGCATTTACCAGTTTCATTTAGTTGACACTGTATCTGTAGCTTGCATCACTGATGCACATTGTTTGCTGTGACACTTGTTCACTGCTGCTTGTTGTTTCACTAGTATCAGTGATGTTGCAACTGGTTTAATGTTTGTTCAATGCATTTACTTAAAATGTTTCACTCTGATATATATATGCATTTGCCACTGAACTTGATTCATGCAGTCTTCATTAGCTCGTGTGCTTCCAGTGTTGCCACTGTGTTTCATTTGCATAGCTGAACTTGAGTTGTCTGCTCTATGTTGTCACTTGATCTTGTTGCTGTTGCTATGCAGTTGCTATGCCTTGCTTGGTCTCTGTTCTTTGTATTCTGGTCAGTGGTGTTCATTGTAGTTGCACTGCACTTTGATGGCTGTTCATTTGTATACATACATTCTTGTATGTATATATGTGTATAGCCACTGCACTCTGTAATCTTGAGTTTGTTTACTTGGTGGCATGCATTTCTTTGTGATCTGCCTTGTTGCTTGGCCTGTCTGGTCTCTGTTGCTTACTGTTACTTACTTTGTGCATTGCCTTACTGACTCGCTTCATTTCATGTTTGTTGCCACTTTACCTTGTATCACTGCTTCCATTTTGACTCGGTCTTCGTTGAACTTGTCATCTTCACTCTGTTCTCTTCATGCCTGACTTGATGCTGCATACATGTTTGTTGCAGTCCCTTTTTGCTGTTGCTATCCACATTGAACTGGCTTTGATGCACTTTTGATTTGTCAAAGCTCTGCATTTTTCATGTTGCCTTGTGTTGAACCCAGTTTTACAACTCGGGTTTGACCTTGAGCTCGTGTCGTGATTTTCAATATATTGCATGTGAGTTGATTTTTGAGATTTCTTTGTGGTCTTTGGGATTTGCACTTGCACACTTGCTCTTGTTGGCTGCGCACACGAGTTGGCGAGGCAGTGCACACGTGTATGAATGTACACGTGTGTATTGCAGCCACTTATGATTACCTGTCCCTGTAATATCTATATGCACGACTTTGTGATGAAATCAAGTGTGAATGATGACGAACAACCCAAATAGCTGAGGCAAATGATACTTTCAAAAACCATATTTTATTTTATATTGCAACAATATTTCTTTTTCAATTTTACTGCGTTAGTGAATATTTTTGCAGATTTCTCAGATGCTGGATTCAAACTGGAATGCGGTTGAAGACAAAATACGAGTGTGAGTGATATGTAGTGAGGTTATCAATGTAAAAATATTTGTGATGTAATCGTGATGTAATCAAAAATGTATATGTATAGTGAGAGCATGAATTTGTACTATTCAAGATTGTAATAAATATTTGTTTGAATAAAATTTCTGTTTGAATTCAAAATCAATGTAACTTGTTCTGTTTGAATTCAAATTCAAATTCTGTGTAATTTATTTTATTCAACAAATATTTATTTAATCTATGAAAAAACAAAATAGTACATTACCAAATACATTTAAATGAATATATATGTTTATTATCATCAAACAAAAACATATAAGCGCATATTCAACAATCTCCCCCTTTTGATGATAACAAACATATATTTAAGATTTTGTACATGTGTTAAATGTATTTGATCAATGATATACTCTAATTGCTCCCCCTATTTAAATGCTTCCTCTCTACATGATGCTCCCCCTACATATATGCATACAAATAGAAATATATTCAAATGAGCCTAGATGCAAATGGAAAATTATTTGACCTTTGCTTGATTCTATTTGACAAAATCTTAACTTTTCTCTCCCCCTTTTGTTATCAGCAAAAGAATAATAGTGTTAGAGAAAAATAGAGATTAAGTGATCAATATTAATCCAACATTAAACTCAAATTGAATATAAATAGTAAACTTCAATAAGAATCAAACAAAAACTATAACTACCCTTGTTAGGCGCATATTCCACTTTTAGAATGAATGATGGAAATGATGTTCTAATAAAATCATACAGTTGAATCTTCTTGTGGTACATTTATATCAGGAATTTGAATATCTACTAATCATGCATAACCATTAGGACTTTTAAATGAGATTAGTAGTATTCGAATTTAATTTTAAAAATGAAATCAAGTATCTTCTAACCACGCATGACCGTGAGGACTTTTAAATGGGATTAGAATCAACTTGTCTATTAAATCAATTAATTTTGATATGCGTTCCATACATGCATAACCGTAAGGACTTTTAAATGAGTATGGAAGCACATAATCAAAAATTCAAGTAATTCACCCATGCATAACCGTGAGGACTTTTAAATGAGAGTGAATACTTTGGATATTTATGTATTTATTTAAAAAAAACGTGACATGAAAAACAAATGATTCCTGATTATAGTACCACATATCGACAAACTATATTGAATATTTGATAAACCATGGTCGATAGAAATAATGATAGATATAGAAATGGTCATGGAATCTTTACCCAACAAAAAGTTTTATAATTCTTGTTTTTATTGCTAAAGAAATTTTCCAAATATACTCTCTTGAGTAATGTATGTTAAATATCAACACTCATCACTTTTTCAATCACTATTTATCTTTTGATAATCAGTAGGGAGTCGGATTAGTCAAAATTTGTCATTTAAAATCAAATAAAAATGACTAATATGAAAATATGGTCAAACATGATTTTCTCGAAGGGGTTATATGAGAAAAATTTCTGCTATTTGGAAATTTATTTCAAGTGAAAAATATGCAGATATTTTCTTTGAAAAACGATGCAGCAGATGAATGTTTCGAAGATTGATCACGTTCCACTAGTAATTTTTCTATCAACTATATTACCAGTGAAATCTGCATCTGAATTTAAATTTCACTCAATATTCACTCGTTGGATGTCAAAGACCAGATTGTGAAATTTCAACAAACTATTTCAGAATGAAATTTGAAATGAAGCCATGTTCACACTCAAACAAATATCATGGTGTTAATTTCAGAAACCATAGGATAAACAATTATATTCATGAGTAATCAACAGTCAATCAACATCATAATTATTTCAAAAACAATTTCTTGAAATCCTTTTTAACAGCTTTCACATGAAATTTGAAATCGTGCAAATTTACAAGCAGTGATCAAAATGTCAAAATATATCTACGTGTAGCATAAGTAATCAAGGATCAATAAAATACCATCATTTGACCGAACAAATTTATATGGATTAGTTCAAATTTGAAAATCTGATTGGTCATCATTTAAGCACAAATCAAGGTCATAAATAAGAACAAATCAAAAGAAAAATCATATCGATAAGTCAGAATTAAAAACATCACACCATTATCACAATTTTGGCTGATTTAATTTAGAATATGGTGCAGATTATCACATTTAATATACCTTCACCTGTTTTACCTTTACGATAATTTCTCGTGATTGCCCATTGTGATTCTGTCACCTTTATACTAGGCTAAGGAACTTTGTTATGTTGTCCGTTGTGTTTCTGGAACAGCCAAAATCCAGAGAACACCGTTGTTGTTCCTTAGCCTTCCACCACACCTACACGATGAAAGATTTTTGTGACCTATTTCTAGGTCCATGATTGTTAGTGGCAGAAGCATTATGAATAAACAAACCCTTTGGAACCCAAACTTGTTTAGTCCTTTTATTCTTGTTCCAATAGACATGAAATTTGTTTGTAGAATTCTTAAAAACCCAAATTGTATAAATTTTGTGTTCTTGTTCCTATGACTACAATTTTCAACACGATGTCCAATTATTTCACATCTATCAAAGACACTCTTTCCTTTTGCATTATCCTCAACTTGTGTTTTCCCAAAGCCTAGTCCTTTTCTGTTGTTAGCAAAAATTAGATTTCCCAATAGCATGTTGAAATATTTTTCGCCTCTTGAAAAGTTATTCAAAGATTTCTCAAGATTTTGGACTTTGGTTTTAAGTGATGTGTTTTCAGTTACAAGTGAGGTGCATCGATTTATGAAATCCTTTTTCCTAGCGTCTATGGTTTCCTTAAGACTCAAGTTTTCTTTTTCAAGATTCTCAGAGTTATTCTTAAGTCTTGTCAATTCTGAATCTAAAACTTTACATCCTTTACATTCTAGGTTTTGAATATTTTCAAGTTCAGTTTCTAACCTAAAATTTTCACGAGCAAGTTCTCTCCTATCAGTTTTCAGTTTTTCAATTTTAGATTCAAGAGCATCAACTACTTTAGTGAGATCAAGACACATAAAAACAAGATCTCTATAGGAATACTCATCTGCCTCACTAGATTCCTTAGAGCTTGCTTCTGATTCTGATTTCGCCATAAGACACAAGTTAACCTCCTCTGAGCTGCTATCCGAAACTTCCTCTCCTTCTTCATCATCCCAAGTCGCTGCAAATACCTTCTTCGTCTTTTTCTTTCCTTTGTTGTTTTTGAGAAGTGGGCATTTTTGTATGAAGTGTCCGGGCTTCTTGCAGTTAAAGCACGTCGGTTCATTATCGGAATTGTCAGAATCTTTTGGCCTATTACGACTTGTTTTCTTCTTGCGTGGCTTGAATCTCGACCATTTTCTAAGATTATTGACAGCCATTGCGAGCTCTTCAATTGGATCTTCTCCTTCTTCATCGCTTTCTTCTTTTCTCTTTAAGGCAATCGTCTTCTTCTTTGGTTCGGAGTTGTTGCGTTCTTCCTTTGCTTTTAACTCAAGCTCATATGTCATCAAGTTACCAATCAACTCCTCCATGCTTAGTTTACTCAAATCTTTTGATTCTTGGATTGCCATGACTTTTGCCTCAAAGTTCATTAGTAAGACTCGTAGTATCTTCCGCACAAGCTCTACCTCAGTGAATACCTTCCCAAGCGCTCCAGCGTTGTACACCAAAGTTGAAAAGCGTCCAAACATGTCCTTTATGCTCTCGCCTTTGTCCATCACAAAGTTTTCGTATTCATTGCTGAATAGGGCTAGACGAGACTCCTTGACATGAGAAGTTCCTTCGTGTGTCACCTCCAAAGTGTGCCAAATTTCCTGTGCTGTTGTACAATGAGAAATTCTATTAAATTCATTTTTATCAAGAGCACATATCAAAGCATTCATGGATTTAGCATTTGTCGTTTTCAATCTCTTATCGTTAGCATCCCACCTACCCTTAGGTTTAGGAATCTCAGTATCACCAACGATTATAGTGGGAGGTTTATAGCCAGTTTCAATAATATCCGAAACATCATAATCAACGGAACTAAGGTAAATACTCATCCTAACTTTCCAATAAGCATAATCATTCCCGTTAAATATGGGTGGCCTAACAATAGATTGCCCCTCAGAAAAAGCACTATTTGACGGATTCATGACTCTAGAGTTAAATAAAAATACCAGGCTCTGATACCACTTGTAGGATCTAAATTAACCCTAGAGGGGGGGTGAATAGGGTTATAGCAAATTTTCTCGATTTAAACACAGAAATAAACTGCAGAAATAAATATGCTGAAAAGTAAATCACACACAAAATTTACCCAGCTTCGGCAACCCCTGCCTACTGCTGCATTTTTCAAAGTCGAATATTTTCGTTGAATTCTCTGACTTGACTTTAGCATCCTATTTTCAAAAATTCTGACTTCGGCTTTACTGTGAATTACGACTTCACTGTTGCACATGCTATATTGTATACTTATGTTGTCTCTTTGATACTGACTTTACTGTACATGCATTCCTGTTGTTCATCTTGTCATTGATTTGAATTGTGCATTACTGATCTTTGCATTTACCAGTTTCATTTAGTTGACACTGTATCTGTAGCTTGCATCACTGGTGCACATTGTTTGCTGTGACACTTGTTCACTGCTGCTTGTTGTTTCACTAGTATCAGTGATGTTGCAACTGGTTTAATGTTTGTTCAATGCATTTACTTAAAATGTTTCACTCTGATATATATATGCATTTGCCACTGAACTTGATTCATGCAGTCTTCATTAGCTCGTGTGCTTCCAGTGTTGCCACTGTGTTTCATTTGCATAGCTGAACTTGAGTTGTCTGCTCTATGTTGTCACTTGATCTTGTTGCTGTTGCTATGCAGTTGCTATGCCTTGCTTGGTCTCTGTTCTTTGTATTCTGGTCAGTGGTGTTCATTGTAGTTGCACTGCACTTTGATGGCTGTTCATTTGTATACATACATTCTTGTATGTATATATGTGTATAGCCACTGCACTCTGTAATCTTGAGTTTGTTTACTTGGTGGCATGCATTTCTTTATGATCTGCCTTGTTGCTTGGCCTGTCTGGTCTCTGTTGCTTACTGTTACTTACTTTGTGCATTGCCTTACTGACTCGCTTCATTTCATGTTTGTTGCCACTTTACCTTGTATCACTGCTTCCATTTTGACTCGGTCTTCGTTGAACTTGTCATCTTCACTCTGTTCTCTTCATGCCTGACTTGATGCTGCATACATGTTTGTTGCAGTCCCTTTTTGCTGTTGCTATCCACATTGAACTGGCTTTGATGCACTTTTGATTTGTCAAAGCTCTGCATTTTTC
The DNA here is from genome assembly GCA_030765085.1 of Allium cepa. Lineage (NCBI taxonomy): Eukaryota > Viridiplantae > Streptophyta > Magnoliopsida > Asparagales > Amaryllidaceae > Allium > Allium cepa. Next base: position 458,244,714 of record CM060942.1, read on the forward strand.
ATGTTGCCTTGTGTTGAACCCAGTTTTACAACTCGGGTTTGACCTTGAGCTCGTGTCGTGATTTTTAATATATTGCATGTGAGTTGATTTTTGAGATTTCTTTGTGGTCTTTGGGATTTGCACTTGCACACTTGCTCTTGTTGGCTGCGCACACGAGTTGGCGAGGCAGTGCACACGTGTATGAATGTACACGTGTGTATTGCAGCCACTTATGATTACCTGTCCCTGTAATATCTATATGCACGACTTTGTGATGAAATCAAGTGTGAATGATGACGAACAACCCAAATAGCTGAGGCAAATGATACTTTCAAAAACCATATTTTATTTTATATTGCAACAATATTTCTTTTTCAATTTACTGCGTTAGTGAATATTTTTACAGATTTCTCAGATGCTGGATTCAAACTGGAATGCGGTTGAAGACAAAATACGAGTGTGAGTGATATGTAGTGAGGTTATCAATGTAAAAATATTTGTGATGTAATCGTGATGTGATCAAAAATGTATATGTATAGTGAGAGCATGAATTTGTACTATTCAAGATTGTAATAAATATTTGTTTGAATAAAATTTCTGTTTGAATTCAAAATCAGTGTAACTTGTTCTGTTTGAATTCAAATTCAAATTCTGTGTAATTTATTTTATTCAACAAATATTTATTTAATCTATGAAAAAACAAAATAGTACATTACCAAATACATTTAAATGAATATATATGTTTATTATCATCAAACAAAAACATATAAGCGCATATTCAATAGTTAGATCGGCATCTATCTTAGGCCAGCATCCATGTTAGATCGGTAACCTACCTAAGCTTAGGTCAGTATCCCCTCAAATCTTAAGTCGGCATCCTTGTTGAGTCGGCAACCTTTAAGGCATTAGGCCGGTACCCATGTTTGGTCGGTAGCTATCTTAGGTCGGTATCCTTTAAGTCTTAGGTCGGCATTCCTGTTTTAGGCAGTTAGGTCGGTATCTCTCTTAAGTCGTCGAGTCATGGCCGAGGCAGGGTTAACATTTGCCCCTCGAAGTACACGCCTAATGGTTAGGTCGTGTGCTTCGATATGATTTAACCCGTCCCCCTCTAGGTCGGCAGGTCGTACGCGACTTAACAATTAGACCATTTGCGCCACTTCAGGTTCCTCCATTTCAAGGTATAAGTCATACATCTTCTTCTTCCTCTTCATTCAATTCTGCCATTAACATTTCCCTGAGCTCTCAAAGGCGATTTCGTTCCATCAATCACCGATAATCATTACGTAAGTAATCCTGATTCCTTCTCGATCCCCTACTGTCATTGATTCATGAATCCCATTCAAACTTCACCCACCTCCTCGCGCAATGCTTCATCACGAATCTTATCATATCGATAGTTGATGATCCTGAGGTGGCTCAATTCGGATTCAAACGGTTGATGAAACGATGCCGATGGGTTACTGCTTCGGGCTAATCAATCTTGATTTACGTTAGGATTGTGAGGTGTTGAATTCGTGGGGGTTTTGAACTGGTTTAATGGATGATCCAATGGCATGAAATAGCATGAATGAAATGAGGGTTTTTTTGTTGAGGGAGTGGCTATCGGGTTAACGGGTTGGGTGGAGTGAGATATTGGTTTGGACGCGACTCAACAACTTTGGGTGACCTAACTTTTGTCCGATCTGATTCGATGCGACCTAAACCTTAAGTCGCGGCCGAGCTGAGACTTGGGGAAACTTACCGACCTAATTTAATGTAACCAGAGCCTTAAATCATTGCCGAGTTAGAACTTGGGGAAACTCACACCACTTTGAACTGAAACCTCCTACGACTTAAAAGACCAACGATTTTAGGAACCAGAGACTTATTCTTAACCCGCGAGAGATTCCTTGGGTCGCAGCCGAGTTAACACTTGGATGCTCAACTTGAATTCTCACTTAAAAGCATAATCCCAACTTGAATACTTAACTTGATCTGCTGGACTGAATTGCTTAAATCCTAGATTGTTTTAACTTTGTTACCTTATTTCATAGATCATGTTAACTTATAGGCTAACAACCTGCTGAAAACAATAATCACAGAAAACCAAGGCGAATATACTGCCATTGACTGCCCACATCAAATGACAGATTAGTTGACATAGAGTAATCAACTTAAACACACTGTATGAAATGCTGTGAACCAATCAACTAAAGTGAAATATCAACGCAAAGCATTGCTATCTTGAACTGATTTGTTTGCATCTACATTTCACTTTCATATTTAAAACAACAAACCCTGGACTTTATAACTGAAAAATGCTTGCTAGTTTTTATTCCAGTTATATTCGCTTATTGCTTTGTTGATTTTACACAACACTTCACACATTTTAGGAAATGAACACCTTCATGTTTGAATATCCAGTTGTTTGTGTAGAATGACTTCCCTCCAAGAAGAAGAAGTGGTAGCTCAAGCGGGAGAGACCTTTCAAACAGCTGTTCCCATAGAGAATCCTCCAGAGAGAACTTCGACTATCTTAACTCCGAGAGCGTTTATTCAACTACGTACTCAATTTGGTTTTGCTGAAAATGATGCCCTACTTCCCGGGCCAAATGATACTGCCGACAGTCCTCCCTACGGTTTTGCTGCAGTCAATCGTCAAATGTGCCTAAGCGGGGCGATTCCTCCCTTTAACGACTTCCTTCGAACCCTTCTCCTTCGGTTGACAATCTCTCCGTTCCAACTTCATCCTAATGGCTACGCCATCTTGATGGGGGTTGTGTGTTTTGTTTAGGAGAACTCTTGATCGCTTGCCAAGTTTTGAAGAAATTCGCTACTTATGCTCGTTTGCAAAGAGTAAAGACCATCCTTCCCTTATTATTGTGAGAAGTGCTAGAAACCGCAAGCTTATTTATGATCTTACCGAAAGTGTTCATAGATTTTTGAACCAGTTTTTCTTTGCTCGCTGCCCCCCAGGGTTTTATGCCATCTGGAGAGTAGGAAGTAAGATCACCTATTTCTATTTTCTCCATTTTCAAACTTTTCGAGATCTGAATTACCAATTGCTAATTTCATTCTTTGCTCTTTTCAGCACTTCCTCTCCCCTCTAGAGATCCAAGCCATAAGCAAATTTTTGAAAGATTAAGTGCTGTGATTGCTAAAGAGAGAAGTATAAAGTTTTTGTTGAGGGACGAATTTTTGCATCAATATGGACTTTTACACGCTTCTCGCTCTACACCCCCCCATGAGGTTCCAGACTCTCCATCTAAAGCATTAGATGCCCCAGTTTCCACTAACGAACCCATACCAAAAGAACCTGCCTCCGAGGCTTCTCTGGTGAAGTGCTCTACTACTGTCGATGTCGTGAGGTCGTCTGGCAAATTCGCACTTGCCCCAGTCATTGAGGAAGAAGAGCCTCAGGGATCTCCCCAACATTCACAGAAGTCTGGTGAAGAAGTCGGGAAAACAAGCCCTATCAAGCAGAGCTGGAACGACACTTTCGAAGGGTTGAGCGACCTCTTTGTCACCTCACAGGAGCTCTTTAAAGACGACCCTGTCACTACTAGGGTTTCTTCTTCAGTAGTGGAAGCGACTTCTTCTTTGCAACAAGCTCCGTCGACCCAAGAGTTGACGTTAACTACTACCCCCACGATTCTTCCGCAATCGAAGAGTGGTTCGTAGTTTGATGCGCGTAGTTTGCACATCACACACACTTAAAACCTTTCGGCACTTTCAAGCACCTAACTCTTTGTACTTTGAAGATTCTAAAGTTACGCTTCTTTTCTCTGAAGACTTTTAAGACTTGTCTTTTTTTTTTAATTTCAGATTCTCCGATGGGACGCAGCGGCTCTTACTATGACGACTTTCAGCGCTACGGGAGGCGTAGTCAATATGACTATAGGTGCTACCTTCCCGTTCACAGAGAAACCGACGAAGAGAGAGCCGCTTGAAAGGCTCGGGAGAGGAGGGCTCAAGAAGAGCGTTATGAGAGAAAAGAAAGGGAGGAGCACCATGATTCTTCCTAGAGAGGTGACGACTCTCACAAAAGAAAGTCGCATGTTGACTGGGGAAAAAGTCATATAGTTGAGGACCCAAGCAAGCGTGCCCGGCACGGTGAGAAGCATGCATCTATAACTCCTTAAAAGGCCACTGCCCCCGTCTCACTTGACATCCCTTCTGGCTCTCCTGCTCTTGGGAAGACAGACATTCAGACAATAGTCAACAGGCCAAAATTTCAAATTGGACCAGGCCCGGCCACTCTGCAAAGCCGGTTCCCACACTGGTGCCTAAAGGGAGTGCGGTTCGATCTTGACTTGGTCCCTATTAACAAAAAAGCAATTCTGCAAAATCTTGATACTGTTAGACTTGATATCGAGCGAATGTCAGGGTGGAAAAAGCTTGTTGATGAGCTTCAAAGGGTCAACCGCGTGAATATAGAGGCCATGCTGACCATGGAAAATGATAAGGCCGAGTGGCAAAAAACTTTAAGCCAACATGATACTGAGATGAGGAACATTGCTGATTACAACGAGAAGCTTGAAGCAGAAGTTGAGAAGCTTAAACAAGAGCTTGCTACTTCTTCTACCTCATATACTCAAAAAGAAGAAGTACTTCAAAAGCAGGTTCGCGATGCTCACGCTGCTCAGCGACATGCCGAGTGGCAACTTGAGGCTGAGCAGAAAACAACGGGAAGGTATCGTGCTGACGTTGCAGAGTTAAGAGAGAAGGTCAACTCGCAGGATTTGGAGATTATGAGGCTAAAGGCCCAATTAATAAAGACCGAGAAGGAACGTGATGAAGCTATCGCTGGAAGGCAGGCTGCAGAACAGTCGCATGAGGCGACTAAAGCCAATATCAACTCCACTTTATTTGACTTCTACGTGCATAGCGTTATGGGGCGCGGGAGCCTTTCATTCTTAGGACCGAAGTATGAGATTACCCTGGCCGAGGTTTGGGAGTCAATTCTTGACATGCTTGGAGGTACAGGTGCCGGCTATGCTGAAGCATCTCTTGCAGAACACTTTCTAGATGATGACGCCAGAGCTGTCCTAGTCCGGGGAAAAGAGCAGCTTGCCAAAGCACGAGCTGAGGTAGGGGAGCAGCACTTTGCGAAAGAAGCACCATTAACTGCCCCCGTCCCTCCTTCGGTTTCGGCCGATGTTGACATCACAGGCTCTGGTTCTCATTCTCTATCCCCTGTTAAAGTTACAACTGAGATCACAAGCACGCAGGGTGGAGATGAAGGCGAAGAGAGCGTCGAAGCACAGGCTTATGAGGTTGACATTAGGAAGCCGACTTCTCCAGGTAACTCTACTGTTAATCTTGCCCAAGTGGACTGTTTGTTTGCTCCTCAAGAGTTTGACGAACTTTTTGATTATTTCTTAAATCTCAATGAGCCGCTATCTCCTTTCTTCACGGGAGGTACTAATATTTTTGGCTTTTCTTCTTCTGTAGCAAAAACGCCAAGTGCCACACAGACCTCTCCTCCTCCAGCTGTCCCTCCTCCATTCCCTCAAATCACTCCTTTTTCCCAGCCGGGATCACAAGAAGAATTGATAAGAGCCCTGCAAGGGTTGGATGATCCAAACGTTTCGCAGGAGCAGAAGGACGAAGGACCTGAAGGAGGCGACAAATCCCCGGAGCATACTATTTCTGATGACGTAAAACTGGCTGCTCTTGTTACCCCGGGAAGTGAGTCTTCTTCAAGGAGGAGGAGGAAGCGTACCACTTCCAAGAAGAAAAGGGAAAGAATTCTTGTTTCTGAAGAGGAAGCGAAGGTTGATCCGGCAGTAACCCTCTCTCCTTCATCCCCAACTCTCCCAAGCCGTCCTGAAAAACTGCCTATTAGGTCAGGTGAAGGCTCTAAGGGTGGTGGCAAGAAGAAGTAAGGGGCCCTGCTTCGATTTATTTTTACTTTTTGCTTTTTGCATGTACTGGCCGGAGATTGTGCGGGTACCGGCCTCCGCTTTTCTTTTTCTTTTTATTTTGAAACCTGTACCTGTAAAAATTTTTGACAGTATTGAATAAAATGATTCTTTTTGTTTGTACAAACTTCTGTCTGTATTTGAGAATGCATTTACTATTCGTTTTTGTACATGTTTTTTATATGATATTGCAGTGAGCTTGTGGTATGTTGTTCGAGCGTAATTCTTACCAATGTAGCTATACCATGTTGCCCCTATACCATAAGCTCGTTGCAATATTTTCAACTTTGAGGGGGCTTGTACTCTTATTTTCTGGAGAATAATTATTCCATACTTGGAGGAATATTATTCTGCTCAATAGAGTACAACTCGTTCCATATGAGTTTCTACGCTTCAACTTTTGGAGATATCACTTTTTCTTTTGTGCATACACACATTTTTACAAAGTGAATTCTCCTATGTGGTAAAGCGGGCCTCTGAAGGGCACTTTAACTTTTTTGAGGAAGAGTACTTTCAAGAATAGATGAACCAATCTTCCTTTGAAAGCTAAAGTGTGCCTTTTAAAGAGGGCTTTCTTTTTATATTGCACCTCAATGGAGGATTTTTGATCTTTGTTTTTCATTTCTGATGAAATGCTTCTTTGAAAAGTGGTACCTCTGAGGAGGGCTTTTTCACGTTTCAACACTTAGAAGTTTTATTTCAATCTCGGTGAAATGTGTGCCTCCGAAGAGTTGTGCCTCCGAAGAGGGCTTTTTCACGTTTCAACACTTAGAAGTTTTATTTCGATCTCGGTGAAACGTGTGCCTCCGAAGAGGTCTCTTTGTTTGATTGTGCCTCTGGGAAGAGGTCTTTTGTTTGATTGTTCCTTTGGGAAGAGGTCTTTTTGTTTGATTGTGCCTCTGGGAAGAGGTCTTTTGTTTCTGCCTCTTGGGAGAGGCTTTTATTTTTTCCCTGTTCGTTGGGAAGCGGGCCTCCGAAGAGGGCTTTTCACATTTCGACTCGTGTGAAGTTTTATTTCAGATCACGGTGGAATGTATGCCTCTGAGTAGGGCTTTTGCCTGGAAGTTTGGAGTTTCTTTCTCTTAGTTGGACGGATTCACGAGAGTGTATCACCGATCGGTCCCAACTTTATGTCGAGAAAGAACTCTCTTTTTCTGGCGAGGCCCGCTCGAGGTCTTTTAGCATTTCAACTGTGGTGAAATGGGCTCCGAAGAGGGCTTTTCACGTTTCAACACTTGGAAGTTTTATTTCAATCTCAGTGAAACGTGTGCCTCTAAGTGGGGCTTTTGCCTGGAAGTTTGGAGTTTCTTTCTCTTAGTTGGATGGATTCACGGGAGTGTATCACCGATCAGTCCACAACTTTATGTCAAGAAAGAACTCTCTTTTTCTGGCGAAGCCCGTTCGAGGTCTTTATCCTCCGAAGAGTTGTGCCTCCGAAGAGGGCTTGTGCCTTCGAAGAGGTCTTTTGCTGTTTGATGCTTGCTCGCCCATGTCTCTTTGCCATCTATTCATGTCGGCGATCCCCATTATCTTTTGCAAGTATCATCCCTTTTTAGTTGCCAATAATTTTCCTTATCCAAAGAAATATACTTCATAGTTAAGCGAGTTGGTGGTGGTAGACACAGGCTATTTAACTGGATGCTCGTTTGTACAAACATTCGCAGTTAGTTAGAAATGGTCCACTTCCATCCACATCGCTAACTTTTCGTTCGAAGCACTTCTTTCGTAGGATTTGAGTATGGAAATTTTGAATGGCTTAGCGTTTGCTTGCTGGGTGATGTCGGAGATCGCTTGGTCTTGCGATGGGTAAGCTTTGTTTTTATGGCCTGCATTATTAAATCGACATTTTAGTGACACAATTAACGTATTTTATATGTCAAAATAAAACAAAGCAGTTTATAGTAGTAGAGAACACAAGATTTATAGTGGTTCGACCAAAAGCCAGGCCTACATCCACTTTATAGCTTTTCATTATTCACTTTCTTTACAATTGCTTTCAATACAAGAATCATATATTCGTAATTCTTTTACAACATTTCAGGAAAGCTTTTAAGTAAAATATGGACGCAAATGATTGCTGTTCCAAGCTCTTGGGATTGGTTCTCCTTCGACAGTTGTGAGTTTGAATGTGCCATCAAGAAGTTTCGTGCCTATAACATACGTCCCCTCCCAGTTTGGCCCAAACATGCCTGTGGCTGTCATAATTCTCTTCAGGACTAGGTCCCCAACTTCAAAGCTGCGCTGACGAACTTTGGAATTGAAGTGCCTGGCTATTCTTTGCCGATGAGCTGCAATTATAAGCCTAGCCTCTTCTCTTCTTTCATCAAGGAGGTCAAGTGCTTCCAATTGCAATTTTTCATTCTCATCTTGATCAAAATGGATCCTTCTGTGTGAGGGGACTTCAGTTTCCACTGGAATCATCGCTTCTGATCCGTATGCCAATAAAAATGGAGTATGCCCAGTCGCAGTTTTGTGGGTGGTTCTGTATTCCCATAGTGCAAGCGGTAACTTATTGACCCAACCACCTTTTGCTTTTTCCAGCTGCTTTTTGATGGTTGATTTGATGATTTTGTTTACTGCTTCCACTTGCCCGTTTGCCTGCGGATGAGCCACTGCTGAGAAGCTTTTTCGGATCTTGAATCATTTGCAGAAATCTTGGAACTCCTCACTTTCAAACTGGGTACCATTGTCTGTGATTATCTTCTAAGGCACACCATACCTGCAAATGATATTTTTAGTCACAAAACTTATCATTTTCTTAGAGATAATAGTAGCCAATGGTTCAGGTTCAGCCCATTTAGTGAAATAATCAACAGCAACGATAGCAAATTTAATCCACGATTTGGCAGTCGGCAAAGGCCCAATGAGATCTATTCCCCAGATGGCAAACAGCCATGGAATGACCATTTGTGTTAGTTCAGTGGAAGGTGCTCTAGGAATTTTGGCAAATCTTTGGCATTTATCACACTTTCGGGAATAGTCAGCAGCATTTTGATTAATTTCTGGCCAAAAGTATCCATAACGGAGGATTTTCTTTGCTAAAGTTTGACCACCTGTATGATCCCCACATTCCCCTCCATGTACTTCAGTCAGAATTGTCTTGGCTTCTTCTTTAGTTACACAGCGGAGTAGTGGCATTGAAAATCCTCGTCTGTACAAACGACCACCTTGAACTATATATCTGGAGGCTTTCCTTATCAACTTCTGTTGTTCTTTTGAACTTTATGGCAAAGAACCATTGCGCAAATATTCAAATATCGGAGTCATCCATGATTCTTGCTCTTGGGATACATTCATAATCCAATCAACATCCATTTCATCTGTGCTTGGAGCTGACAAGACTTTGACGGGAATTAATCCCAATAGTTGAGCTTCACCAGTACTTGAATATTTTGCGAGAGAATCCGCCTTCATGTTCTCTTCTCGGGGTATATGGTTTATTGAATAACGGTCAAAATCTTGAAGAAGCTCCCAGGCTTTTGATAAATAGGCGGATAAATTCCCTCCTTTAGCTTGAAATTCCTTCTTGACTTTGTAGACAATAAGTTGAGAATCACTGAAGATCTGCAATGCCTTGATGTTTAGTTCTTTAGCGATCCTTAAACCAGCAACGAGGGCTTCATATTCTGCTTCATTATTTGTCGAAGGAAATTCTAGTCTCAGTGCATAACACAGCGATCGCCCTTCTAGGGTTTCAAGGACAACCCCTGCTCTGGAATAGTAATCATTCCTTGCGCCATCAACATACAATTTCCATTGGATTGGGACGTTATCAGTGGCTTCTTCCTCACTATCACCTTTATCCGTACATTCTGCGATGAAATCTGCTAAAGCTTGTCTATTGATTGCTTTCCGGGGATGATAAGTGATGTCATATTGGTTGAGTTCAATATTCCATTTCAAAAGATGGCCCGAAGTCTCAGGACGGAATAGGAATTGCTTTAGAGGTTGATCAGTGAGGACTTTGATGGGATGAGCTTGGAAATACGGCCTCAATTTTCTTGATGCGATCAACAAACAATAGGCGAGCTTTTCCAACCTTGAATAGTTCATCTCTGCCCTAGTGAATCTTTTGCTGATATAATAGACTGGGCGTTGAATCCTTGCGTCTTCCCATACCAACACTGCACTGAGAGCATGAGATGAAATTGCTAAATATATGAAGAGATCTTCACCATTGTCAGGCTTTGAAAGTATCGGAGGCACTTCCATATGACGAACCAACTCATCAAATGCTTTCTGACATTCAGAAGTCCACTCAAAGTTTTTTCTTCCTTTCTTCAGAGCATCAAAGAATGGAATGCATTTGTCAGTAGCTTTTGAAATGAACCGACTCAAGGCAGCAACCTTTCCATTGAGACTTTGCAACTCCTTCTTCGTTCTAGGAGCTTTGACCTCTCTCAGGGCAGTGATCTGAGCAGGATTAGCTTCAATGCCCCTAGCGCTCACAATGAAACCCAAAAACTTTTTGGACTCCACTCCAAATGAACATTTCAAGGGATTAAGCTTCATTCTATATTTTCGGAGTACTGCGAACATCTCTGCCAAGTGATCCATGTGGTCCACTGCTTTCTTAGACTTCACTAGCATATCATCAACATAAACTTCCATTGTCTTGCCAATCTGCGGTTTAAACATGGCATTAACAAGCCTTTGGTAAGTTGCCCCTGCATTCTTGAGTCCGAAAGGCATGACCTTGTAGCAGTAGAGTCCAACATCTGTGATGAAGCTTGTGTCCTCTTGATCTGGCTCATGCATCATAATCTGGTTATATCCGGAGTATGCATCCATAAAAGATAACAATTCATGCCCCGCTGTCCCATCCACCAACTGATCGATCCTGGGCAGCGGGAAACAGTCTTTGGGACATGCTTTGTTCAAATCCGAAAAGTCAATGCATACTCTCCATTCCCCATTCGCTTTTTTAACCAGCACTGGATTTGATACCCAATTTGGATAAGTAGATTCTCTGATGAAACCGTTCTCCATGAGCCGATCCACTTCTTCCTTCAACGCTACCGTCCTCTCAGGACCCTGAGTTCTTCTTTTCTGTTTCACGGGTGTAAACCTTGGATCAATATTCAGAGTGTGTACCACAATCTCTGGGGATATTCCACACATTTCAGCATGATTCCAAGCGAATACATCTAAATTTGCCTTCAAAAATGAAATCAGATCATTCTGAAATGTTGTGTTGAGTTGTGAACCCACATTCAGCACTTTGTTTGGGTCCTTTGGGTCAACGGGTACCGGCACCTTTACCTCTACCGGTACTACCATATTCTCCCCTGCACTGGCTTTCCTTGGATCCATCTCTCTTCGTGCGCCACTACATTCACCAGTGCAGGGTCCACCCTGTAATTGCTACAAGGTTAGTTCTTTGATGCGGACTGGAGCCGCCGCACCTTTTCCCGTTTCTCTCTTCCTTGATTCACGCAACTCCGTAAGATAACATTCTCTTCAGCCGGTACATGCCTCAAGGCCCGGGCATACCTTTCCATCTCGCCCCAGCTTTTGCCTGCTGGGTGAGGCCCTCCGGTTATTATATTGATGACAGGTCTTTCCGATTCATGCTCTACGGCCTTCTCACTTGAGCCAGGACGGTGAGTGGGAACCTGTTGTCCTTGAGTCGACGAAGCTGGGGCATTTCTATTCCTTTTCACATACTGTTGGAGCTTGTTCTCCTTCAAAAGTTGTTCAATTACCTCTTTCAACTGACGGCATTCGTTGGTGTCATGGCCGGGTTGGTTGTGGAACCGGCAGAACCTTCCACTCTTCTCCATCTTATTTCCCACTCTCATTATAGGCGGTGTCGGATAATTGACATCATCCTTGGTTGCAAAGAAGATGTTCTCAAGGGTATCGGTCAAGGGCGTGAAATTGAAAGGACGGCCTTTCTTAGCATCTCCCTGTTTCTTTCCACCACCATTTCCCCTTTATTGAGTGTTAGGTTCTTTCTTGTTCGAAGCAGCACCATTGTTCCCGGCTTCCACTGATACTACCTTAACTGGTGTTTGGAGGCTCTCCAAGCGCATGAATTCATCCGCTTTCTTGTAGAATTTGTCGAGCGAGTTTGGTTCTTTCATTTTCAACCACTTTCCAAATTCGCTTGATTTGTCAATCGCCCTCATCAAGTATGTTAGGACCATGCGTGGCTCAGCATTATCTACCTCAGCCAATGCTATGTTAAAACGATTCAAAAATGATCTGATGGATTATCATCGATTTTGCTCTAGACTTGACAGCGCCATTATATCCTTTGCTTTTGAAGCATACAATTGAAATTGCTCCTTGAATTTCCTGATCAAATCGGAGAACTGATCAATGGACCTGATCGGAAGCTTTGTAAACCACAATAGAGCCACACCTTCTAGATATACCGAAAAATATCGACATTTGATTTCATCAGACGCTCTGGCACTTGTCATATGCCAGTCGTACTTATACAGAAACTCGTTAGGATCACTCGTCCCCTTATAAGCCGGAATAGTAGGGGAACGAATTTCCTCGGGAACTCTGCCTTCAAGATCTTTTCAGTAAATGGAGTTTTGCTTGGAGCAAAACCCCACTCTTTCTCATCTTCATCTCTTCGCATATTTTCCTTCATGATTTGACGAACCATACCCGAAAAATATTCTTCATCATTTAGAGGCTCTGGAGGGCAAACATCAGCCACTCTCTCTGAATTCTGTCTTGACAATCGTTCAAGGAGGGTCGGCTGCGGCCCTGATCCTCCAGCTTGGGGAGGTGTCCTTTCCACAGGGTCTGCGGCTCTTTGAGAAATGTTCTCTTCAACATCCTGAACTCCCACAGTAGGGTTTCCATCATTATTAACCGGTTGACGGTTTGCCCCAAGTAGATCATTCAACTTACTTTAGATCAGGGCGTTCTGGGCATTCTGAGCCTCCAATTGTGCATTCTGGGCATTCAATTGTTGATTCAACCCCAAAACTACGGCGTCCAATTCTGATCATGTAACTCCAACAGTTGGAGCTGCTTGACTTGAAGGAGGAGAGGTAGAAGTATTCTCTTGAACATTGTCGGATCTTACAGAACTTCGTTTTCTCCCAGGAGCCATTATTTCCAATAAACTTATGGTTTTAAAAGAAATCCTTTCCACGAACTTTTGCGGAGCAATGATGGAAGTATCCTGAGTTCAATTCTCAGTGAAAGCACCAAAAATGTTAACGCTAAAAATCGAACGCTAACACCCCGGTGTGTGAAATGTGAGTGTGAAAGCACCACCCGATGGTTTGGGAACAGAATATCAGCTAAGATAACAGAAAATACAGTAAGAGACAGCGATTTTATAGTGGATCGGCTTAAGGAGTAGCCTACGTCCACTTTAGGTATCTTTATTACTGATCTTGTTACAAATCAATACAATGCTCTTCAAGTACAAATCTCTTTAGTTACGAAACATTTTGAGCAAGTAGCTTAAGCTTCGATGTAGATGAAAGTCTTTGAATCCATGTCGGATATGTGAAAGTCTTTCAAAGTAGCTTGTAGTATTCTTTGAAACTTCAAGTATGGAGTTGGTTCAGAAACTGGCAGAGTATCGGCGCTTGAAGAGATTGTTCAAAAGTCCCTTGAAAGTTGGAGATGGCAATGTATTTATAGAGAATTCTGGGCAGGAAACATTACCAAGTCCTAAATCATAACCGGCCTATGTTGGGTCGCAGACGACTTAAACTAAGTCATGGGTCGGTTGTGACCTAAATGCTGGGTCGAGACTTCGGAAAGGCATCCTTGCTGAACTCTGGATATATCATAAGTCCTGAACCGTGTACGAGTTAAGAGGCCGCGTGCTAAGTAGCTGCATCGGACTTGCCTTCCTTTGCCTGGGTTGTGAACGACCTAGCATAGGCCGTAAGTCGGTCGCGACTCAAGTGTAGTTCGTGATCTTGTCCCTGTCCTGAGCAGTTAGGGCGGCAACCTCCTTGGATAGTTAGATCGACATCTATCTTAGGCCAGCATCCATGTTTGATCGGTAACCTACCTAAGCCTTAGGTCGGTATCCCCTCAAATCTTAAGTCGGCATCCTTGTTAAGTCGGCAACCTTTAAGGCATTAGGCCGGTACCCATGTTACGTCGGTAGCTATCTTAGGTCGGTATCCTTTAAGTCTTAGGTCGGCATTCCTGTTTAAGGCAGTTAGGTTGGTATCTCTCATAAGTCGTCGAGTCATGGCCGAGGCGGGGTTAACAGTATGGACTGTATGTCTGACATTACATTTGAGATATAAAGCCGATTTCTTTCAAACACATTTCTGTTGGTGGCGGAGAATTTGTTCTCTTAGCTTAACACCCTTCTCTTAGACGTACGAGGTCATAGGTTATGTAGTTGAAGGTTATTTGTAATATATTCCCAACTTGGTAATGTGGCATACTGAGTGCTGCTGATCATTTTTTGATCAAAGCATGGCTTTTGTGAAAAGCGTTGCTTTGTGGACGAGACTTCGTCGAACCTCACAACCCGGTAATGGTCGAAACAGGAAAGATGTAGCAAGGTTATTGGGGATAGCGCCCCTTAGGGTATGTGCATTTCCTTCTGGATAGAGGTGGTATCATGGTATGAAGCCCGGTTACTTAACTTATGTGGATATCGCAAATATATATATATATATATATGTATGTATATATATATATTACTTTGTGATTGTTGTTAGGGCCCCGGATAAAGGTTGGTTACAACCGAGGGATGGCATACTCGTGTTAGTAGTTACCTAGTTACAGAGGTAACCCGGCCTTGTGTTGGCAGAGATCCGGTTAGGTTCTTGGGACGTCCCTCCAGAGGCGTACCCATATGGCTCAGGAAGTTCCTTAGCCTGACCATTTGTTTGAAATCCAAAGAAACAATACGAACCCAGTACGGTTTTAGTTGTATAACCTGCCATTTACTTATGGTGGCGCCCCACTGTTTAGATGGTAGCTATAGTAGGCATACAATAATGGTTGTATGCTGGCTAAGATTAATATTATACTTTGAAAATTCTTTCTACACTATGCACTAGTAATAATATCAAAGAATTTTCCTCGTATCAAGCATATTTGACTATCATAAGAAGAAATCCCCTCCAATTCTGCGTTTGCATTGCGTGTGTGGCGGGAGGTCTTATGGTAGTTCCATTTTCCAAAGGCATAATGATTTTTATTTTATAAATCTAGTTATTTAAAAGCAACTGTTTTGTTTACTCATACCAGTCCCATGACTGACCTGGAGTTTATTGTTTCTTTCCTAAACTCTGGGTGCCCATAATTTCTATAGGGGCAGCCTAGTAGCAGGTTTCCGTGTCCTGGTGTAGCAGTATTTTGGAGCTTTTGCTTTGAAGATATTTTAGAAGCTTTTTGGGATCTCAGGTGTTTAGTTTTTGGGAGTTCATCACCACTTCATTCTTTTGAAGACTTTTAGGATATATGATCACTGTTGTATTATTATGATGTTATTTGGAGTTGTGATATATGTATTAAAAAAATACTCTGATGTATTATTGGATATTATGATGTTGTAGCTGTGATGTATGCATGATATTCATTTTGTTCCGCTGCTTTATATTCATCTGATGTTGTTATTAGCTCCATCCGAACTGAAATTTGACGTTCGAATCTCCGACAGTTGAATACAAGTGAGGTATTTGATGTCGACTTTTAAACGCTAAATTTCGGGTCGTGACACATAGCTAGCAACCATAGCATATAATCATTTTATTAGAATCTGAACAATACATATATACTATTCATACGTATAACAATTTCGATCTCTTATTTGAATATGCAACTTTACTTTTCCTAACTAGTATTGGTAACCCGACTACTCTAGTACGGACTCTAATCCAATTTCTTGATTAGAATCTTCCATCCTCCTTACATAGCAATAAACTATGATAGAGAACTTCAGATTCATATCAAAAATCCGTATAAGAATTCGTCATTGAGAATCAAGTGAACAATCCTGAATCAAAACTGTAAATGCTATTAGAATGGTCTACAACTTACGTATCTATTCTATTGGTTTCTTAATTACACCAATAGATCATTCGAGTGGTTTTTATATTAAAATTTTTAAATGCTTGAAAATTTTTCTTTGTTAAAAATTCTTTTATAATGAAATACTTTTATATCGAAAATACTTTTGATAACTCGATGTTTCAACAATTTTATCCTCGTTCTTACATAATCTAGTAATACGTTGATCAAGCGCAAGACTAGAAATCCCTATGTACTTAGTAAACCCATTTCAACACTTTGTGAAAATATTTGGAAAACCATAAAACATATATGGAAAGTACAATCCAACCAACGAAATCAAACAAACGGGATCGTCATGGAACGCAGTCCCGAAGGTCGCTCTCTTACTGAGTCGAGAGGATAGAGCGACGCGGCCTTAGGTGACTTTAGGCAGTCACTGCTCCACGTCTTACGCCATGACATCCAAAAGAACCATAGATCACAGATACATAATGGTTTCTCCTAGATCCCCCAGGTAACATCCGTACCTGTGAGCAGTCACTGCTCTACGAATTACACTATGCAAAACAATCGCATGGATCGTAGTCTACTTAATAGCAACACAGGTAGTTACGTTGCTATCACCCATAGATTCAAGGCAATCATTTGTCCCCTCGAATTATGCCATATGGACCATAGATATACAATGTATTCACTTGGTTCTTCTAGGAAACATCCGTACCTTAGAGAAATCGCTCTACCCAGGCGGATTACGCTAAAAATGACCATAGATCGCAGCTACACAATGGTTTCGCGTGGTTCCCCCAGGTAACATCCGTAACCGTAATCCTTCATAGCCATGCGAATTTTGCTATGCAACTGAGTCGAAGAAAGCTCATGAGTATTATATTCAGACAACCTATATCTATTAGGACCCATATCCGGATCCACCTAAGTCCATCTGGGATCAAATCAAAGAATCAATAGAATGTATCCATAATGTGGCCACAAAGAAGATAATCGAGCAGAAGGTACTTCCCATGTCTACAATTTCAAGATGTATATCATACTATACATAGTACCTTCTCAAATGATCACTTCAAAATTATACTTATATAAATTCCGTTATATATAAGAGTATCATTTTCAAGATCGAGTACGTTTCAAATCAATAGTTTTCGAATTAACTTCATACTTATACAAATCATTTTTATATAAGTTCGAAAACTTCCTAATCAATATTTTTATATAGTCAAAGTTTCTCGAAATCAATCACTTTCAAATATCAGTTAAGCTTCAAATTCATATATGATTTCAACAATCATTTTTCTTAAATCCGATATCATTCAAATTCAAAATTTCATAATTTCAAATCAATAGTTTCAAAATTTTATTTCAATTTCATATTTCAATGAGTCATATTTATATAATATCAACTTCCTTTCTAAATCACTTTTTAAGTAACTAAGTTTTAAAACCACAATTTTTTTCAAAATCAAATGCTTTACAAAAATCCTTTATACATAACTGACCTTATGAATTTTTATTTTATTTTATTTTATTATTGTTATAAATTATTTTTCTCTTCATGAACATTTCTCAAAAAAATTAATTAACTAAACTAGATTTCATGCTCGTACATAATTAAAACTTGCTTTCAGAATCATTCTGTAAATAAATAAGGTTTTATAAGTATTCATGAAGTCCAAGTATTTCTTAAAAATTCAACTTCATTTAAAGTTGTCCAAAACCAATTTCCTCTTTGTATAATGCAAAATAATCTTATTTCTTTTACTTATCCAAATATTTAACATTTTAAAACATATCCAACTTCTATTAACCTTTATTTTAAAATTTTCAAAACTGAAATTTATATACTTTCCAAAATTCTTAGGTTTGAAAATTAATTCTCAATTTGGAAGTGTTCAACTATTCAGAATAGTCAGAAAAATCAAATTCCAATTCACATTGGAAATCGCCAATCAATCATCTCAACAAGATGCACAACCAAACAATCAATCCCAATGCACAGGGTACAAGCATTAATAATATCATTCAATTCGAAATATTGAGAACTGAACACCGTTTTTTTCCAAATCGTTTGAAATATAATACGTACATATCTCTTTCGAATATCAAATCATACTTTAGGGATTTGAACCAAATCAATTTCATTAAACAATCGAGTAGAAAAGCTGCTTAAATTGGCCTCCCCCACTTTGAAACTCGAAAATGAATGCCGATGATGCTGTAGTCATCACCAAAATATATTTTCCAATGATAGAAGTAAGTTCTGAACTTCATTTTTTTCAAATTGAAAACCCCATTTTGAAATCACTTTGAAATCATTTTTAACAGTTCTATTCGAAAAATAATTAAGAATTATGCTATTATATATTTTCTGAATCTTAAAACCAATTTCAAAAATCCCAAAATCCAAACTCTCAAATTTTCAGTTTGAATAACTTTTTGTTTATTTATTAACCATGTCTAGATAACCATATTTCATATATCAATTTCAAATGGTACCCATTACTCTTTAGAATGATACATAGGGAAATTCAAATATATACTCACTTCAAAATCCATGTTAAACATGCAGTTTCTTAATTGGTTATGTTACGACCCTAAATTTTAATTTAATTTAAATTGATAATTTAAATAAATTTTTGAATTAAAATTGTAAAATTGATTTAAATGAAAGCGAGTTTCCCCGAATTCGACTAGAAAATATATAAAGTCATATGGATTTGACAATTTGTATATATGTGAATATATATTTAAAATTGGATTTGAAATAAAATTTTAAATAAATGATTTTAAAAATAAATATAGAGATATATATATGTGTATACATTTGATATGAATTGTAAATGAATGGTTTAATAATAATTGATAATAATAAGTATTACAATTGATGGTTAATAATAATTTGAATTTATAAATTTAATATAAAACAATAAATATTAAAGTAAAATAAACAATTTAAGTTAAAATAAAATAGGAATAAAAATACAACACAATAAGTATTTAAGTTGAAAATTAATATGTAAGTCATAAGAAAAGAAAAGAAATGACATTTAAATATGAAACAAAGTTGAAAATAAATATGCAAAATAAACGAAACAAAAGTATAAAATGATAACAAATAAAATACATTTAAATATGAAAAAGAATGTAGACGAAAATAAAACAAACAAATAAAATACAAAGGACTAAAACAAAAATATGTTTCCATGAACACTTAAACAAACATATATGCAAAAGCTTGTGAAAGAAAATAAAGTAAAATAAATATCCACAAAACAAAAATAAAAGCAAACCTGAATAAATACAAGCAAATATAGAACTAAATATGTAGGCAATGCAAATAAAGTATACAAGACAATATGAATATATATGAAATGGTACAAATCAAATAGTGCAGCCCCAACAACACTAAACAAAGAAAAAAATACAACATATAAGTACAAAATAAAACATAAAACAAATTAAAATATACATATGCATAAATAAGTACAACCAAAACATAACTAAAACAAATAAAGTACAATAGCATATCAAAGAAAAAGATATCAGCCGAGTAGAAAAAGGGTTGAGTTATCTTCACCCATGCCTTTGTACAAACCATATCATTACCCTGTACACTTTCTTTTAATATGATCAACAAATAGCAATAGCCAAAAGAAAAAAAAAGAGAGCTTCAGTTTATAACTGAAACAGGAAATCAAAACTAAGAAAAGAAAACTGAAGCTTACCATCTTTAAAACTCAAACAATAATTCAACTGAAAACAATAGCAAGCTCTAACTTGATCAAAGATTAAAGTCTGGAGAATTCAAAGCTGGAAGTCTGGAAAACAAAAATCAAAGTTAAAGAAAAAAAATGTGTGCAGGCTCAAATTTATTCTCTGTTCTTCTTCCAAAAACATCCAGGTGAGCAAACTTATCTTTGAACAAATTTTCTTGATATCTGTAATGATGGTAGCTCGATAGTTATGATCAATGTTTGAGTGTTGTCGTGGAAAAATATTTGAATATGTTTACCTGTAATATATGTATGCCTGCATGACTGGAAACAGAGCAAAGCTTACTTTTGTTCATACATTCCAGATTTTTAAACCAGTTAGAAAATTTAAATCACCCTAAATCAAGTCATTTTAGACCTTACTTGTTTAATGAAAAATGTTTATATGAATATAACATCACATTTTAAAATAAATTCAATTGTGTTTATTAAGTATTTACTTATAAATTGATAACTGTCAGTGAAACTAATCAAAGACTTAAAATTTAATGTTCGAGAATTCTTGTTTTGAATTCATAGCTTGATTCGAGATACAAATTTGTGAATTTTAATGGTAATATCATGATTTTTAGATTTGGAGATTGTTTGAATTTTAGAGTTAAATAGAATTGTGAAAACCATCAATTTCCAATCGTCGACGTGATAATGATCGCCGTGATCAATACTGAAGGTGGAGAGATGGATGTAGATTCAAGGAAAAATGCTCGCATAATTTCCAGTTGATCAGGGCGATTGTATGACTCGAATTTAGGGTTTTAGAGCTAGTTTACTCGTCTGGGTTTGAGAAGGGACTGCGTCGACCTTGGAGTGTTTTAGGAAATCGGTCAGGTGGGGATAGCGGCACGTGATCAAGGCGAAGCTTCTGACGAGAATTCGTGACCTCTGGTGGTCTTTGATGGTCGGAGGCAAGGCGATTAGCTTAACTGGGTTGTTTTGGGTAGACGTGAGGTAGCACGAAAATTTGATTTCGAGTTTGATTCGTTGGACTGGGTGGTAAGGGGACTAGCAGGGGTCGAAGGTGATATGCCGGTGGTCACAGGGTTGGTCGGCGGCGTTTGGACCAGGTGTACACGTGCACCCATTTAGTTGTATCAGTAGTTGAGTTTGGGGAAGGAAGAGCAATGGCTTTGGGGTTGTTTACTTCAGCTTGGGCTTCGGCCCAATTGGCATGTGATGTGTAAATTTTGGTTCGAAGGCGAGAATCTGGGCGCGTGGGTTTGTTTCCACAAATTACTGCTGTTGTAGCTTGAATGTGAAGAGAAAAAGAAAAAGAAAACAGAGAGGAAGAGTAGAATAAAGAAATACATAGTAGAAGGAGAGGGAACTCGAGTGAAACTTGGGTAATATCAGGCTTGTTTAAAACAAGGTTAAGCCCAACAAAATTTTAAAGTTAATAAGGTTAAATAAATTTCAGCGTTAACAAAGTAATTAATGTTCGACTATTTTAAATTAAGAATTTATTTCAAAGTTTAATAAATACGTCAGGATGTTTTAAATCTCAATTAATATTTTAATTAAGTAGTTAACTTTAGTTAAGTGTTAAAGTTAATTAGCATTGAAGTTTCAATTTAGTGACGATTTGATTTCAAAGTTTAAAGAAATTTTCTTTTAAAATGATAATTAAGATAAATTTTTGTTATAAATTAATTGTTCTAAAAATTATTAAGAATGATTTATTTGTAATGGTATGTAAAGATTGGTTAATTAAATTTATAATTGTAGTTAATTAAGGGTTTATCACTTTGTGACTAATTAATTGGTAAATTAAAAATTTAGTGTCTAATTTATTTGTAATTAATAATTGTTGATGATAATTAACTTCAAGATGGTAAACTTAAAAGTAAAGACTTTTAATGAATAGTTAGTGATTAATTAAAGGAAAATTGAATAACTAAAGGTTAATTTTTCAATAAATTTAAAGATGATTTAATTTGATTAAGGGATGACTTAAAGATCTTTAATCAAATGAATTGAAATCGATTAATGATAATTAACCATGATTGATGACTTACCTGATTTAAATTAATCAGATAATTAATTGAGCTTACATATGGATGTTTGAATTCTATTGATCGTTGAATTGTTTGATATCCCTGATGTTGATTCTTTGTGATACATCCTGATTTATGTTGTGATCTGTAATTTACTTATCTGTGATATATATCTGTAATCTGTGAATGGACGATGAGCGTTATAGTTTTATATCACTTATCAACTATATTTCTATGTTTTAATCTGTGATGATTGAAATGATGTTGCACTAGTGTGTTGAACCCCTAGACCACACTTATACACACACACCAATATGGATTTCACGAGGAAATCGATTAAGTCGCAGATTTTTGAAATAGTTAAATTTGAATTTTTAAATCCAAATGTTTTGGAAATGGAATCAGAATAAATGTGAAAAGCTTTTGGAAGGGGATTTCAAAATAAAATTTATTATTTTTAAATTACTTGATTAAGTTTTGGAAATTTAAATAATTTGACTTAAATTTAAATTCAATACTTGAAATTGAATTCTATGATTTGAAATTAGGGATTAAAAATGTTATATTGGTTATATAGGGATTAAACCACTTTTAAGTATTGTTTTTTGGGAATTTGAATTTAACCCAAGGATTTCAACTCGTATAAATGAATCAAATTTCCAAAATGGAAACTGTTGTTTTCAAATGATAAACACATTTAGATAAGAACTGAGATTCCAGTTAATTAGGGGAATTTCAAGATTGAATAGAGAAATGATTTTCCTAATTTATGAATGAATTCTTTTTGAAAGCTATGAATTAAATCTGTTTATTTTAACAGATTTAAATTGATGATTTGTTTAAATCAAATTGAAATAAAATTGTTTTGAAGGCTATAAGTTAAATCTTTGATTTACAGATTTAACGAGTTAATCAAATTGAAATGAAAATTGATTTGGAAAATCTGTGAATGAATCTTTTGTATAAAAGATTAAAAAGGTGAAAATTGTTTAAACCGTTAAAGGTTGTGAAAATGAATCTTTTTGTTTAAAGATTGAAAATGGTAATTTGTTAAGCCATTTGAAAGAAAAGTTTTGGATTATTAAGTTGTGACTTAATTGAAATTCCTTATCCATATGTTTTAAATACTGTGCTCACTGTTCGGTTTAGCCGGGAGAGGACCTTTGTGTCATATATCCCATTCCGAATATGTGATATGTCGTTATGGATAGCATTTGAAGACCGGTGTTGAAGACCGGATATTTTCGAAAACGTAAGGACAACTCGTCGAATGTCTTTGCATCGAATGGTCCCCGGTATAGAGACTCCATATGTGATGGGAAGTCCGAACGTGATTAGTGAATATCCGGATTGCAAGGACTTCTTTGTAAGTGCCTTCGGTTCTGTTCGAACCCGGAACAGACTTGTATGGATTGTATGTCCGACATTACAATTGAGATATAAAGCTGATTTCTTTCAAATATATTTCTGTTGGTGGCGGAGAATTTATTCTCTTAGCTTAACACCCTTCTCTGAGACGTACGAGCTCAGAGGTTATGTAGTTGAAGTTATCAGCAATATATTCCCAATTTGGTAATGTGACGTGCTGAGTGTTGCTGTGAAATGATCATTGTGTTGATTATTTGTGATAGGATCATTTATTTGATCGTCTATCTTGGTGATCACTTCTATGATCATTTGTTGACCCAAAGCACGGCTTTTGTATAAAGTGTGTTTTTGTGGACGAGACTTCGTCGAGCCTCACAAACCGGTAATGGTCGAAACAGGAATTGTGCGGCAAGGTTTCCAGGGATCGCTTCCCTAGGGTATGACCATTCCTTCTGGAAAAGGGTAGTATCGTGGTATGGAGCCCAGATACTTACTCATGTTGAAACACTTATTATTATGGTGTGATGTTGGTTAGAGAGCTCTCGTTTAAAGGTCCCAAAGGACCGGGGGTGGTATATCTGAGGGTTTGTAATATTCCTTGGGAAAAGGGATTCCCGGCTTTGTTTAGCAGAGAACGGTTTGGTTCTCGGGGCGTCCTTCCAGAGGCGTTTCCATGTGGCAATGGGAAGTTCCTTGGCCTGACCATTTGTTGGAAATCCATTCTTCAAATACGTACCTTGTACGGTTTTAGTTGTAGAACCTATCATTCACTTATGGTGGCGCCCCACTGTTTGGATGGTAGCTATAGTAGGCATAGTTCGAAATGTCTATGTTGGCTAAGATTTATATCTTTACTTTCGAAATGATTTTTACTACACTATGCACTAGTAATAATATCAAATGTTTCTTTTTAATGCGTATCAAGCATCTTTGACTATCATAAGGAGAAATCTCCTCCGATTCTGCGTTTGCATTGTGTGTGTGTGCGGGAGGCCTTATGGTAGTCTCATTTTTAAAAGCATTGCGAATTGACTTTAAAAAATATTCCTCTATTTTGATTTTGAATAAAAGATAAACTATTTTTGTTGCTCACACCAGTCCCACGACTGATCCGGAGTTTATTGTTTCTTTCCTAAACTCTGGGTGCTCATTATTTTCTACACGAGCAGTCTAGAGTTGGGTTTTTCAGATAGCTAGGTTTAGTAGATTATCTGGAGTTAGTACAGTCTTTGGATCGCACCAGTCTTGCTTAGCTTGGTGCATCGTTATTGGGGGTTTGAGCTAATGCTGGATTGATTCTTGGAGATGGAGTTGCAGTTCTCGGAGTTCTTCCTTGAAGACTATCTTAGAGTATATTGTTCCGCTGCTAGATGTTGTCATCTATTTTCTTTTCCGCTGCTATTTATTGTATCATATCTTTGATGTATATTGATATTCATTATACCATTTTGTTGTATCAGTATTGTATATCAATGTATTATTCTTTTATTCCGCTGTGTTATTTACTTAATGTTGTTATAAGCTCCGGCGAATCGGATTTGAACGGTCGAATCTATGGCATTCGAATACGATATGAAGTATGGATGTCGATTTTCGAGCGGGCAAAATCCGCGTCGTCACAGGTTAGATATTTTTCAAAAGCTCAAAATTTTCCAACCATAGTTAAATGCTCATAAACTGCCCGAGCACAACTCATCAATTAATAAGCAATAATATGCACGTCCATATTAATCAAACAATCAACCAACAAAGAGATAACACCCAATCATCATCAACAGTCACGATTGATTTCATCACTTTATAAATTTCATTCTTTTATATTCTATATAAAATCTAACTTAAAACTATTTCATTTATTAATATTAAAATATTTTTATCACTAACAATTTCGCTCTCTCTTGTACGTATATACACTCAGACTCATTCTAGGGCACTATTGACCCTATCTCTAATGAGTAATCCCCACCAAAGCCAAGGTTTTTGCTTAACCTTCAGTTCTGATACCACATATAACGACCGGGAATTTTTGAGTGATACCACATGTAATGATCGAGGATTTTCGACTCTCGAAAATCGACATTAATACGTTCACTGTATAGAATGTCAAGCAATCGAGTGCCAGAAATACCATATCATTAAGGATTAAGAAGAAAACGATAGAAGAAGAAACAGAAAATAACAACACAGAACGTCACAATTGAAGTGGAATGAAATATAATATAATAACAACAGTTTATACAAAGAAAACAGTAACTGTTAATTCACATATTACCGGAGTACAACCATCAACATAGAAATCTGGACAGTTATATTGTCTTGTCCTCCGAAGTGCTGAATATATTACCTACAATACACAGCGGAATAAAATCAAGTACGTGTAATATGTCTCTGTCATCTAACATGTCTCCTAAGCTCCATAGCATCTTAACCTGAATCTGTAAACTCGGTCTAACCGAGCATTATAGTAAAATAACACTCGAGTTAGGCTAGAAAACCAGCGTGAGAAAACACATTCAATTTGAATTGTTACTATTTTTAAAATCCTTTATAAACAAAGGTATCTCGCAAGACTGCGTCACACATAAACACGACGGGTTTTTTTCATGCGATAACCAAAACACTTTTATAGGAAATCTGGTGATATTATAATAGTGTCCAAGTGCAAATGCTTAATAAAATAGTCGAATTTGTTAATTAATTAAATTCTAGCACAATGGGCTCAATAATCAAAACTGGAAAGGTTCTTAGTGGTCATTGGATCGAATTGGTTTCGGATGACGTTGATATTCGATCCCAGTCTGTAACGACCCACCTTTTTGGACGATTTAAATCAATGATAAACCACACATGTTAGGCCCAAACCATTTAAAAGGGAGGATTGTTATGGGGTAAATAAGAAAAAATAGAGAAAGAAAGAAAACAAATACAGAATCTCATAGTGGAATGAAAACATATAATAATCAAATATACAGTTCATGAAGCTGATTTACAAATAACGTTTGATTACACTTTTACAATACGGATCAGAACAACATGATGCTGTGGAATAAATAAAATAAATAATCATAGTATAACCTTTCCATCTACGTCTTCCATAGAAGTCTTTAATACACTGAAAAGCTCAGACTGACGCAAGCGAATTGAAAGACAAACATTCAAGTCAGAACCGGAAGATCTTATATAAGTTAAATCAACAGAAATTAATACGAGTGTAATGGTGTCAGAGATGTTTATGGGGTTTGACATCTTCTACTTGTGTCAACATGAGTGCAATAACTTAAGAGATGTTCGGATTTTCATCTCCTAAGGATTCGTTAAACTATCTACATACGTAGTACAATACACTATTATGATTGTGTCTATAGTAAAGTATTAAAATAACATTAAGGCATCACCCATATCCCCATTAAAACATTTTATATAATGCCATAGTCTATACAGATACTGTAGTCTCCACCTTAAACTAGTGGGCTATCAGGGGCACCCATAGGCACGACACAAACCAAACTCGTAGAAGGCACGATTAGGCATGTGACAAGGCACGCGAGGCAATGCCTAGATTAGGATACTACAGTTTTGGAGATTCGAACTGGTGGTAAGGCATAGCAGCTACTACCACCCACCTCGGAACACACTCCCATACAACCAAATCAATCACAAAGTTATAATAAGTCATCGAAGAAATGTGCCCGATAGGAGAAGCGACCTCACTTGACCCGGCATGGCTCCTATTTTAGCCACATCAAGCTGACTCAGTAGAGTCAAGTCTACGTAAATACCACATACAGAATTGTTCGCCAAACCATCCTACTTCATTCTGGAATCCCCACCAGATGCATAGTTTTTAAAGTGGTTTTCGGTATTGGCAGAGAATATGACAATATCCGATCCCGTCTCTTTAACAACCAAACGCTTATTTCACACTGGACGGTTTTTTTTACATTTTCAAAATCGACTGAGTATGATATCAAAATATCATACTCAATTCAAACCATATCATTTTCCAAAATCATACTCACTTTCGAAATCATATTCACCTTCGAAATCATATCGTATTTGAAATCACATCACTTCCAAAATCATATATTCTTTCAAAATCGTACTTCCAAAATAGGTCAAACCCTCTTTCAATATCATCATATTCAATCAAATATGTCATTTAAATGCCAACAGGTTATAAAATCGTTTAACCATATTCGCTTTTAAATCAAGGATTTGAATATAAACATTTCCACTTTACTTAGTCTGAAATTTTAGAAAATAGTTTAGATAGATATAAATAGTTTAACATAGTTAAAATAAATTTTTAAGTAGTTAAAATATTATAAAATAGTAAAAAAATAGATTAAAAATAGTTTAAAATGATTTAAGTTAGTTGAATAGATTTAAAATAGATTAAAAAGATTCAAAATAGATTAAACATATCTAAAATAGATTAAATAGATTAAAAATAAATTAAATAGATTAAAAATAGATTAAATTAGTTTATTAGTTTGAAAATCTTAATAATTAGGATTTAAAATAATATATTCTTAAATAATTTATATTAAAATGGTTAATTTGAAACTAATATCAAATTAAATTGTTTCCTTCATTTCGACACATCTGGACTATGTCCTGCATTTAAATCAACAAACAAAATTTTGCCTTTCAATTCAAATTCTCATTTAAACCATTTGATCTATAACGATTTCAGATCCAAGTTCGAACAAGAAATCCAAACCATTTCAAATTTAGTAGATTTCAAAGTTACATTTTCAAACCTTTTCAATAACTAAATTTCGATAAATTTCATTTATACTTCAAATCCAATTTTAAAATTTCAATCTAAACCAATTCCAATTTCACATTTAATACTCGGATTTACAAAAATAATTCAGTTTATATGAACCAAATTTTCTTCCAAATATCATTTAACTAAATTTAAAATTTAAGGATTTAAAATCATTTAATTTAACTAATCCGGTGTCTGTAACGACCCAGAATTTCTGTCAATTAAAATTTATATATTTAATTAATTTTGAATATTGATAAGTGAAATTAAACAGTCGAATAAATTTTATTTCGAATAATTGGATTTAATTGGATAATTAAATCGATAATTTAATAGTTGAAATTATAGAAATAATTGGAAATTGGGCTAAACATAATTGAAAATGATTTGTAAAATTCTATTATATCATATTGGAGTTAGAATGATGTTATAGAACTTTTAAAATTGAATTTAAAGTTAACTTGTGAAAATTGAATATTTTAATTTTAATTGACGAGTTAAAATAGCCATTTTTCAAACAGTCTCGGATTTCGAAGAACCAGCTTCATCGGAGCCGTAATGTTATATTATTGTAAGGTTTCAAATTTCGTGTCAATCGGATTTACCGTTTGTCCGGGCGAGCCAAAACGCATAGAAAATTCGTTTAATCGGTTTGATTTAAATTTGATCGTTTATTGCCGTAACTCGCACATATGATCGAATTAGCCTCCGAAACATGTTCCATTATGTTCGAAATGCGGGGTAAACCCTAGAAACGCCAGCCGACATGCTTCGTTTGGAGTTCGGAAAATTTTGGATGAATAGTAATTTGCCATTTTTCTATAAAAGGCCCCCCTATTTTCTTATTTACATCAAAACCCTAGGGTTTCTAGTTCAGCCGCCTCCAACAACTTTAATGGCCGAAATTAGCTGATCTTCTTCCTCTATTTTCTGCAAATCCACACTTCAATTTAAGAAACTCCCAACTACAAACTTGTAGAAAACGACGAGATCGACATATCTAACGGTCAAGATCGTAAAAGGAGCTACGAATTGACGGCAAATCAAGTTCAAACGCACGATGTTCATTCACGTTTTTCGAAAAGGAAGCACAGCCGAGCTTCATGTTATCTTGGCCGAGTGTTGAGTGGAGATAGGCGCACGCAATGATGGTCGTTGATCGTGTCCTCGGCGTTCGTACAGATGGCGGCTATTAGGGTTTTGAACGTGAGTATGGGTTGCTTGCTCGCGTGAAAACCTGTAGGGAAGGAGAAGGTCCGGTCGGCCTTGATTCTAGGGGTTGTAATCTAACGGCTCTGATTTTTTTGGGTATAAAAAAATTAAAAGAAAATATGATTTAATTATATATAAATTCGTGTAAAATTATAAATATCATAACCTTTTGCTATGAGGTCGGAATTTGATGAAACGACTTGCATTGGCTTCATTTTGACGACTATGCAATGGAACAGGATTGGAGTCGTTTGGAGCAAGTTTGAATTTTGGGTAAAATTAAACGCGCGTCTAATTTTATTCGAAATAAAACGCTGCAACTATTATCGGGAAATCAAGGTGAGAACTTCTCACTCAATCGAATAGTTTCGATTTAAATTTTTAATAGTTAGATTTAAAATTTGTTGATTGTATGCCTGAATAATAAATTATTATCTGTTATTGATTGAAATAGACATTATACGCCGTTATTAAGCGGAGGTTATTTATTAAAAACACATACTGCAATAATTCCATCTTGATGGAATTGGTATTATATATGTACTTGGAGTTGATTTTCCCGCATTATATAGCGGATGAGACCCTATTGCGCCGCATAATAGCGGATAATATTTTGAATCCTATATACCGCGATATTTCGTATTGGAAAGGAATTTGTATTATGCTAACATCTTTGGATGCAGGGAAACAGGTTGGAGGGATTCAACTGGATTCCTCAACTATATTGATTTATCTAC
The DNA here is from genome assembly GCA_030765085.1 of Allium cepa. Lineage (NCBI taxonomy): Eukaryota > Viridiplantae > Streptophyta > Magnoliopsida > Asparagales > Amaryllidaceae > Allium > Allium cepa. The sequence continues at coordinate 458,274,429 of CM060942.1, forward strand.
AGATGTTGTGATATTTGTTGATTATCATATTGTTATATGATGTTTGGTTTGTCGTGATTAACTATTTGGTGCTGTTTCATCATCGGATCCATTTTTGAAGTTTTAGAATAATGATTTGATTTTTAAAAGAATTTTAAAGTGATTTTTGAAAGTACACATTTTATTAAATTTTGAATTGTTAAAATAAAAAAATAAAAAAGCTTTATAATTTTATTGTTATAAAAGTTATATTTTTGGAAAATAGTACTTAAGAATGATTTTAGAGTTATATAAGTTTTAAATTACGTTTTGTAAATTATTAAAAGGATTAGTTTATTTAATTTGAGATTTTCTGAATTATTATAAACAGTTTATATAAAAGATTTCTAAGATTAATATTATAAATTAAAAATATAGGAATTGTGAAACGAGTTTTATCAAGTGTTAAAATAAAGTATAAATGGATTTCACAAGTGAATAAAATTTATAGATTTATAAATTGTGAAGTTATGAAATGAATAGTTGTAAAATAAAAGATTTATAAATAATTAACTTATAAATCGAATTTTGGGTATAAAGTTGAGTTATGAATTGAATTGATTTTAAAAGGGATTTTATAATTGAAGTTTTAAAAATAGAAATGGAATTTATAAACATTGTTTATAAATCCGAAATCAGTTGAATTTGATAAATTTAATATAGATGGTTATTAAAGGAGATATATTCGCGATTTCGGATAGCGAATTATCCTTGAAATAAAATGTGTAGAAAATATTGAATTTGGTTAGTGAAGTATATTCATGATTTTGAACAGTGAATAATGTATTAAAGGAATGTTTTAGGGAGTGATCTTTTAAATGGAATTAAAACGATTTGAAGTTGTTTTAAAATGCATTAAGTGTCGAAACCATACATTTCAACATTCATTGTCGAAATAGACGTTTTCGAGAAATAGAAGGAAATAGTGGACTATAACACTGTTGTTATAGTAAATGATTTCTGAAAGGAAATGTTTTATTTAGTATTGGGATTTATATATCTATCTAAAATTTCAAACCCCTATACTAATTATTTTGGGTTGTCGTAACGATGTTTTATGCAACATTCGTTTTGACTCAAATAAATGTGTTTGAAAGAACGTTTTCTTTAAAGAATGAAATATATACTTAATTTTGGTTTAAGTATATTGAATATTTTCCAAGTGTTGAAAATAAATGGATTATGAATTACTTATTATTAAATAAGTATGGAAATGTTTTCCAATATAAAGTGAATATTTTGAGATTTTGTCTTTTAAAGATAAATTGAAAATGAATACTATAAATCAAATTGGAAATCGTATATTCATAGATATTTTGGAAATGTAAATTCACCATGGAATTTAAAAAAGGAAAAGGGAATTTGTTTAAAAATAAATGTTGATTTATTTTTGAAGTGTGGAAATTTATATCTTGTAAAGATATTTTTGGAAAATAAATAATTTGGGAAATTATTTGGAATCTGGTGATGTTGTGCATGCCTATTGATAGTTAAATAATCCGACAATCAATATTTGCCTTTAAATAGGTATTTGTTGTGATTTTCTTGAATTTGAATGCCACACTTATTTTAAAATAAGCGCTCACTATTCGGTTTAGCAGGGAAAGGACCTTGGGGTCGTATAACCCATTCCGAATATGTGTTACGTCGTTATGGATTGCATTTGATGACCTGTGTTGAAGACCAGATATTTGTGAAAATGGAAGGATTACCGTCGAATGACTCTACATCGGCTGATCTCCGATATAGAGGTTTTATCACCCTTAGTGACGGGAAGTCCGGACGTGATTAGTGAATATTCGGATTGCAAGGGCTTCTTTGGAAGTGCCTTCGATTCTGTTCGAGCCCGGTACAGACTTATATGAATTGTGTGTCTGACATTACAATTTGAGATGTAAAGCTGGTTTCTATGAAATATATTTCTATTGGTGGCGGAGAATTTATTCTCCTAGCTTAACACCCTTCTCTAAGACGTACGAGCTCAGAGGTTATGTAGTTGATGGTTACTAGTGATACATTCCCAAATTGGCAATGTGGCATACGAAGTGCTATTGAGAATTTGTTGTATAAAACACAACTTTTGTATAAAGCGTGGCTTTGTGGACAAGACATCGTCGGACCTCACACCCCAGAAATGGTCAAAACAGGAAGGATGCGACAATGTTATCGGGGGTAGCGCCCTTTAGCGTATGTCATTCCTTCTGGATAGAGGTGGTATCATAGTATGGAGCCCAGATACTTAATCTATGTTGTTGCTGCAAATTTATTACTTTGTGGTTGTTGGAATCGAGGATCCTTGGATGTAGATTGGTTACGATCGGGGAATGACATATTCGTGTAGTAGTTACCCAGTTTGAAGGGTAACCCGGCCTTGTGTTGGCAGAGATCTAACCGTAACGTTAGGTTCTCGGGTCGTCTTTCCAGAGGCGTACCCATGCGGTAATGGGAAGTTCCTTGGCCTGACCATTTGTTGGAAAATCCAAAGAAACAATACGAACCTTGTACGGTTTTAGTTGTAGAACCTGCCATCTAATATGGTATCTATAGTAGGCATAATTTAATGGTACCTATGCTGGCTAAGATTTATATTCTACTTTCGAAATGTTTTCTACACTATGCACTAATAATAATATCAAAAATGATTTGATTTTACGTAGTAAGCATCTTTAACTATCATAAGGAGAAATCTCCCCCAAGTCTGTGTTTGCATTGTGTGTGTGCCGGGAGGCCTTATGGTAGTTTCATTTTTAAAAGCATTGCGAATTGACTTTAAAAATATTCCTCTATTTTGTTTTTGAAAGATAACCGCTTTAAGTTCTCACACCAGTCACATGACTAGCTCGGAGTTTATTGTTTTCCTTCCTAAACTCTGGGTGCCCACCAATTTCCACACGGGCAGTCTAGAGTTAGGTTATCAGGTTATTCTGGAATTTAGGAGTTGCTGGAGGCAAGCTGGATGGCATGGCGTATTCACTAGTATATAGTATTTCTTTTCCGCCGTTTGTTGTTGTATACTCTGATGATGTAATGTAATATGATGTAACGTAATAACTGATATAGTTCTTTTGTTTAAAGATTATTCATTTTTCTATTATATGTTGTTCCGCTGCGATTGTGAGATTCTGATATTGTTCTGTTTTTTCTTTTCCTCTCTTCTTCTATCTTTTTCTTCTTCTTTAACCATAACATTTCGGTTTTCCGGCATTCGATTGCTCGACAGTTGATACAGTGGACGTATTGATGTCGGTTTTCGAGCGACGAAAAATCGCAACGTTACATTTGGTATCAGAGCATATGGTTAAGTGACAACCATGGCTCCGTTGGGAATTACTTATTAGAGATAGAGCCAGTGGTACTCTAGAATGAGTTTGAGTGTAATAATAGATACGAGCGCGTATTTGTTAGTGAATATAAATTGTTTTATATTGTATGATTGGTTTGTTGAGTGGTATATGGATTCTGGTCAACACGAGTAATTAACGTTGTTGATAGGGATCTCTAAACACTTGTACAGAACAATTTGACACGATATTATTTAAAATAGGGTAAATGAAATAATTTTACCTTGATTATATTTTATATATAAAGGAATAATTTTTCAGAATTATTAAAGTTCAATTGATTGTTGGTTGTTGAAAATATAAGATATATGCAAGTTAATAAAAGTTTTTTGAATAAGTTAAATAAAAACAACAGCTATAAAAGAATAAATTTTATAAGCAAATGAATTATAAGTATTAAGTTATAATTAAAATGATTTACACTTGTGAAATAATCTTATATATAAGAAGTGAAATTATATAAGTAAAAGATTTATAAATGTGATTTATAATTTAAAAACAAAATTCCAGAGAAGTGTTTTGAAAGGATTTGATATTTTGGAAAATTGTTTTGAGAAATTAAAGCTCTAAACTCTTTTTGGTCGCTGGAAAACAATTCCGATGATGATTGCAACATCAACGGTGTTCATTTTCGGATTTCAAAAAGAGGGATTGCTGCCAAATTGTTTTAAATGAAAGTTGTTTGAAAAATTTGGGTTTGGGTTTTGAAATTCAAAGGATAATTTGAATTGATTTCAAAAATGGTTTTGAATGGTTGGAAAGACTCTGGAATCCTATTTAAAAATTTATGGGAATGATAAATGAGTTGATAACTTATACAATTTGAATTTTGATAGAATAAATTTAACTTAAAGGATGGAGTTAAATTAAAGGAAGTATAAGTGAATCAATAAAAATCCAAGTGGTAATTGTTGAATATAAGTTGTATAACTTATGAAATGAGAAAATGAAAGTGAAACAAATTGTTAAAAATGGTTAAACAATTTTGTTAAGCAAAATAAATCCAAATTTGCATAAGTGATGAAAATTTGACTTTGGTAAAAGTAAATGGAATTTACTTTAGAATTGGAATCTGAATTGGATTTGTAAGTGGAAATTTAAGTTAAGCTAAACAAATGATGAATTGAAATGGAATATAGCTTAAGTAATATTAATGAAGTTGATTTTGGTATCGAAGTAAAATAACAAAGTGAATTGATGAAAAAAGTGATGAATATGAACTTGAGTTATATAAATGAAATTCAACCTTATATTGTTAAAGGAATTAGCAATTGAATTGAATATGAATGAATATTAATCAATCAAATGTAAAAAATTGATATGGGATAATGAATGTAAGTGTTAATTCATTAAAAGCTAACGAAGTTGAGAAATTGAATAAATTGAATGGAAATTAATTTAATATCAACCAATTCAAATTAAAAGTGTTGAACCAAATTGAATGTAAAGAAATGTAAATTGAATAAATTTGGTTGTAATGGATGTACATAGGTTGTTTTATGATTGTTAGTTGATTGTATATACTTCATTAAGTGTTAATGAAATTGAATTAGAGAAATTGGAAGTTAAAGTAATTGAATCCAGCTTGGAAGAAAATGAACAAATGAATGTTAGTAAAATTCCAATGTTAATGAATCAAATGTGATTAAAATGAAAACCAATTCAATGAATATTAATGAGAAGTGAATTTATATTGATTTGGTTATGAATTTGTTGGATGATAGTTGGTTGGTGGTTGCATTTGTTGTTTTGTTGCATTTGCTATGTTGGCACATGTAGTTGTTATGTTGCTATATGTTGTATATTGATATAATTTTCATATATGCATGTTCTCATGGTTTGTTGAGTGTTTAGTAAGTGCGGATTGCACATTGCTTTGCATTTGGAGCTCGCTTTCGCGCTATATTAGCCGTATATGCTCGCTAACAATATATAAGGTACATATCTTGGATTAAATATCGTACTTTTACACTTTTTTTCCGACGGGATGCCTCATCACTTGATGAGATGTATATTTGTGATATATATACAACGTCATTTTTTTTCTTTGGATCGAGCCGCGTGTTAACCCTATCTCGGTTACGACTCAGCAGGTCTAGTGTGTGGAGATGGCGCCGACCCAAGAGATACCGACCTAACTGCTTAAGGCTTAAAAAGCAGGCCGACCTAACCATTCGCATGACTTGCCGACCTAATGCTCTAACAAGAATGACCGACCTAAAATAGCTCAGGGCTTAAAGAGATAACCGACCTAACTAATTAGAGGGTGGCCGACCTAACTAATTAGAGGGTGGCCGACCTAGCTAATTAGAAAGGGGTCCGACTTAGCATGGTTGCCGACCCAATGCCTCACATAATTGCCGACCCAATGCCTCACATGGTGCCGACCTAACTACGATGAATCGCGACCGATCCAGAGAGATGAAGGGAGAAGCGGTTCAACCATTTAAAGCGTAGCGCGTTAGACCGGAGGCGACTTAGTCTAAGTCGGAGACAACTTAGGACTTGTGCAAATTCAGCGAAGAAGGATCAACACAGCTTGACCATATCAGAACTCCTATAAGTCGGCCGCGACTTAACTAGATCGGCGAGGAGTTAAGACCGAGTTTAGGTCCAAAATCTTTGCCTATAAATACCAACCTACCTCCAACATTCAAAGGACTTTTGGTTGATCAATTTCAGGCGCCATTACTCTGCCAAATTCCAGATTACTTCAAAGCTTTTGAGATCCAACAAACTTCTAAAAGAACTCCATGAAGAAATCATCTACATTCACCATGGATTTGAAGATGATTGTTAACATCAAAGCTTGAGCTACTTGTTTTACATATCCCATCACTTGAAGTATGTTGTAATTGAAAGATTTTGTAAAGGATTGTAATCAAACTAGTGATAAAAAGATTAAAGTGGACGTAGGCTGGATTATAAGCCGAACCACTATAAATACTGTGTCTCTTACTGTTTTTCTGCATACTTTCTGCTTGTTTCTGTTTCCCGTACGAACGGGTGGTGCTTTCACAATCACATCCTATACATCAGGGTGTTAGCGTTTAAATTTGAGCGTTAACATTTTGGTGCTTTCACTGAGAATTGAACTCAGGACATCTATCATCATTGCTTCAGAAAGATTTGTAGATAAAGTTTCTTTAAGAACCAGAAGTCTATCCGAAATCATGGCTCCTGGAAGGAAAAGTAAATCTGTGAGATCTGCAAACATTCAAGAGGGAACCTCCGCTTCCCCAACACCAAATCAAGCCACTCCAGCTGTTGGAGTTTCAAAAGCGGAATTGGACGCTGCTATCTTTGGGTTGAATCAGCAAATAAATGCCCAGAACGCGCAATTGGAAGCTCAGAATGCTCAGAATGCTCTGATTCTGAATAGGTTAAACGATTTGCTCGGGGCAAACCGTCAACCTGCGAATAATGAAAGGAACTTTGTCGGTAATGTCCATGATGCTGAAACTAGAAACATTCCCGAAAGGGCTGCTAGCCCCTTTGAACGGACATTGCCTGAGGCTGGAGGATCCAGAAATAGGAATGACGAAGAATATCTTTCTGGTATGGTTCGACAGATTATGAAAGAAAGTATGCAAAGGGTCGAAGATGAGAAAGAGTGGGGTTTCGCTCCGAGCAAGACTCCGTTTACTGAAAAGATCCTAAAAGCTGAATTCCCAAGGAAGTTCGTCCCTCCGACCATTCCAGCTTACAAAGGGACAAGTGATCCAAATGAGTTCCTGTACAAATATGATTGGCACATGACAGGTGCCAGAGCTTCTGACGAGATAAAATGCCGCTATTTTCCTGTGTATTTGGAAGGAGTAGCTCTGCTTTGGTTCACAAAACTACCTGTCCGGTCCATCGATCAGTTTTCAGACCTAACCAGGAAATTTAAAGAGCAATTTAGGCTATATGCTTCAAAGGCAAAAGACATCATGTCGTTATCCGGTTTGGAACAGAATCCGGGGGAAACTATCAAGTCTTTTTTAAATCGCTTTAATATAGCGTTAGCTGAGGTGGATAATGCAGAACCCCGCATGGTCTTGACCTATTTGATGAGAGCTATTGATAAGTCAAGTGAATTCGGAAAGTGGCTGAACATGAAGGAGCCAAATTCTCTGGAAAAGTTCTACAAAAAGGCGGATGAATTCATGCGTTTGGAAAGCCGTCCTGTCCCGGCAAAGGCAACAGTAGAGAAAGCTGAAGACAACACTGCTGCGCCACGTAAGAATGGATCTGTGGGACAGAAAAGAGAAAATAATGATGGAAGGAAACAACACAATTCAAAGAAGCCTCGATCCTTCAAGCCATCAGAATATACTCCTTTGTTAGAGACACCAGAGCGCATCTACCTGGCTACAAAAGATTCTTTTGAGTATCCCAAACCTCCTGTTCTCAGAACCGGAAGAAAAGCTGTGCAAAGTGGAAAGTTCTGTCGCTTCCATAATCAGCCTGGTCATGACACAGACGACTGCCGTCAATTGAAAAATATAATCGAAGAATTGCTAAGAGAAAATAAGCTGCAGCAATTTGTGAAGAAGAGTGGTAATGATCCTGCTTCGTCAAGTCAGGGGCAACAAGCTCTTGCTCATCAGCCCAGGACAAATGAGAAGGCCGCAGGACATGAATCTGGAAGGCCAGTTATTAATGTCATCACAGGAGGACCCCACCCAGCAGGCAGAAGCTGGGGTGAAATGGAGAGGTACACTCGAGCTCTGAAACATGTGCCAACTGAAGAGAATGTCTTTGTTTTAGAGGACTCTACACCCCTGAAACAACAAAGGACTTTTAATGATGATATTGTGTTCAGGGCTAGAGATTCCACGGGCATTGAGGCCCCTACTTTGGACCCGTTAGTCATCTCGGCCGGTATTGGACCGGCTATTGTCAGAAGAGTTCTTATTGACTGCGGCGCATCTTGCAACATCCTCTTCAAGAAAACGTTTGACCAGATGAAAATCCCGATGGCGGATGTGCAAGCCTCATCTCAGAAGATTGTTGGCTTCACTGGGGAGCCAAAGCAACCAGTTGGGACCATTGATCTACCTGTTGAACTTGGAGAAGGAGAAAGGAAAGTGGTCCGCAGACAAACTTTTGTGATCGTCGATGAATATTCTGCTTATAATGCTTTTCTTGGCCGTCCAACACTCGCAGCATTCAAGGCTATCCTAGCCCCGTGGTGCCTCACTATTAAATTTCCTACTGACAATGGAGTAGGAGTTATAAAAGGGGATCAAAATGTTGCGCGAGAATGTTATTGGACAGAGCTGCGAGAGTCAAGAAAAAGAGAAATGGGAAAAGATGCGGCAACCCCAATCCGCATCAAAACACCAACCCTATAGCAACTACAGGGCGGACCCTGCACTGGCGAGCATAGCGGGGCACGAAAAGTGATGGATCCTAGAAAGGCCAGTGCGGGGGAGAGTAGGGTGGTACCAGCAGAAACAACGATACCGGTGCCCGTTGATTTGAAGGACCCAAACAAGATGCTGAATGTGGGTTCACAACTTAATGTGTCAGTTCAGAATGCCTTGATATCTTTTTTGAAAGCAAACCTGGATGTTTTCGCTTGGACCCATGCCGATATGTGCGGAATATCCCCAGAAGTTGCGGTACATGCTCTGAATATTGACCCAAAGTTCACGCCAGTAAAGCAGAAAAGAAGAATCCAAGGTCCAGAAAGGTCGACAGCATTGAAAGAGGAAGTTGACCGGCTCATGGAGAATAATTTCATCAGAGAATCTACCTATCCAAATTGGGTTTCAAATCCAGTGCTGGTTAAGAAGGCCAATGGTAAATGGAGAGTGTGCATCGACTTTTCAGATCTAAACAAGGCCTGTCCCAAAGACAGCTTCCCATTACCCAGGATCGATCAACTGGTAGATGGAACAGCGGGTCATGAATTGTTGTCTTTTATGGATGCCTACTCCGGATATAATCAGATCATGATGCATGAGCCAGATCAGGAGGACACAAGCTTTATCACCGATGTCGGTCTTTACTGTTATAGAGTTATGCCCTTTGGGTTGAAGAATGCGGGGGCAACATACCAAAGACTGGTCAATGCTATGTTCAAACCGCAGTTGGGAAAGACTATGGAAGTTTACGTTGATGACATGCTAGTAAAATCTAAGAAAGCAGTGGATCACATCGAACACTTAGCAGAAATGTTCGCAATCCTCCGAAGTTACGGAATGAAGCTTAACCCTTTAAAATGTTCTTTCGGGGTAGAATCTGGAAAGTTCTTGGGTTTCATCGTGAGCGCTAGGGGCATTGAAGCTAGTCCAGCTCAAATCACTGCTTTAAAAGAAGTCAAAGCTCCTAAAACAAAGAGGGAATTGCAAAGTCTCAATGGAAAAATTGCCGCCTTAAGTCGGTTCATATCCAAAGCTACTGATAAATGCATTCCATTCTTCGACGCTTTAAAGAAAGGAAAGAAAAACTTCGACTGGACTCCCGAATGCCAGAAAGCCTTTGAAGGATTGATTCAACATATGGAAACGCCTCCAATACTTTCTAGGCCCGGCGATGGCGAGGATCTCCTTATATACTTGGCAGTTTCATCTCATGCTTTAAGTGCAGCGCTGGTACGGGAAGACAAAAGGATTCAACATCCAGTTTACTATATCAGCAAAAGACTCACTGGGGCAGAAATGAATTACTCCAAGTTGGAAAAACTCGCCTATTGTCTATTGATTGCCTCAAGAAAGTTGAGGCAATATTTCCAGGCTCATCCTATCAAAGTCCTCACTGATCAACCTTTAAAGCAAGTCTTGTTTCGCCCTGAGACTTCGGGCCGCCTTTTAAAGTGGAATATTGAATTGAGCCAATATGACATCACTTATCATCCTAGAAAAGCGATCAACGGACAAGCTTTGGCAGATTTTATTGCAGAATTTACAGACAAGGGTAACAGCGAGGAAGAAACAATCGAGAACTCCCCAACCCAATGGAAGTTATTTGTAGATGGCGCAAGAAATGATTACTGTTCAGGTGCTGGAATTGTTCTTGAAACTCCTGAAGGCCGGTCATTATGCTATGCGCTAAGATTAGAATTTCCTTCAACAAACAATGAAGCAGAATATGAAGCTCTGATTGCTGGTTTGAAAATTGCTAAAGAACTAAACATTCGAGCGTTACAGATCTTCAGTGATTCTCAGCTTATAGTATGCCAAGTCAAGAAGGAGTTTCAAACGAAAGGAGGAAATCTGCCCGCTTATGTGTCAAAGGCTTGGGAACTTTTATGTGAATTCGACCATTACACGATAAGTCATATTCCTCGAGAAGAAAACATGAAAGCAGATTCTCTCGCAAAATACTCGAGTTCTGGCGAAGCCCAATCCTTAGGGTTAGTCCCAGTGGAAGTTTTGTCAAATCCGAGCATTGATGAAATGGATATCGATTGGGTTATGAGTATGTCGCAAGAGCAAGAATCATGGATGACTCCAATAACAAAGTATCTACTCAATGGCTCTTTACCAGAAAACTCTAAAGAACGACAAAAGCTACTGAGAAAAGCTTCTCGATATATAATCCAGGATGGTCAATTATACAGACGAGGATTCTCAATGCCATTGCTTCGATGTGTATCCCAGGAAGAGTCCAAAACAATCCTAACTGAAGTGCATGGAGGAGAATGCGGTGATCATTCAGGTGGTCAAACATTAGCAAAGAAAATTCTCCGATACGGATATTTTTGGCCAGAAATTAATCGGGATGCCGCAGATTACTCCCGAAAATGTGACAAGTGCCAAAGATATGCCAAAATTCCTAGAGCACCTTCTACCGAACTCACACAGATGATCAGTCCATGGCCATTTGCAATTTGGGGAATGGATCTCATTGGGCCGCTACCAACTGCTAAATCAGGGATTAAATATGCTATTGTTGCGGTTGATTATTTTACTAAGTGGGTTGAAGCTGAACCATTGGCTACTATCACTTCTAAGAAAATGATAAGCTTTGTGACCAAGAATATCATTTGCAGATACGGTGTGCCTCAGAAAATAATCACAGACAATGGTACTCAGTTTGAAAGTGAGGAATTCCAGGATTTTTGCAAACGATTCAAAATCCAGAAAAGCTTTTCGGCAGTAGCTCATCCGCAGGCAAACGGGCAAGTGGAAGCAGTGAACAAGATCATCAAATCAACCATCAAAAAGCAACTCGAAAGAGCAAAAGGTGGTTGGGTCGATAAACTACCACTTGCACTATGGGCATACAGAACTACTCACAAAACTGCAACTGGGCATACTCCTTTTTCGTTAGCATACGGATCGGAAGCAATGATCCCGGTTGAAACAGAGGTCCCTTCACACAGAAGAATCCATTTCAATCAAGCAGAAAATGAAAAGCTGCAACTTGAAGCGCTGGATCTCCTTGATGAAAAAAGAGATGAAGCTAACCTCAGAGTTGCAGCTCATCAGCAAAGGATAGCCAGACATTTCAATTCCAAAGTTCGTCAACGCAGCTTTGAAATTGGAGATCTAGTCCTGAAAAGAATTATGACCGCGACAGGTGTGTTTGGACCAAATTGGGAAGGACCATATGTAATAGGTCAGAAGCTTCTCGACGGCACATTCAAGCTCACCACTGTTGATGGAGATCAAATTCCAAGGGCATGGAACAGCAACCACTTGCGTCCATACTTTACTTGAAAATTTTGTTGAAACATCGTAAAAAGAATTATGAATGTATGATTCTTGTAATTGAAAGCAATTGTGAAACTGATGCAAGTAAATAAGAAAGAGTATAAAGTGGATGTAGGCCCAATTTCATGGCCGAACCACTATAAATCTTGTGTTCCTTATTATCATTATATGTTTGCTTTGTTTTCGATATAAAAATACATAAAATGTATTGCTGAAATGTCAATTTAAATTTTTGCAGACAATGGAAATGAAACTTGCGCATAATAAGACCGAGTGATTCTCACCATCATTCAGCAAACAAATTTCAAGTCATAAAGGCCCCGAATTCAAATCCTAGATAGGAAATGCTTCAATTGAACGGCTTATGATTTCGATAGAAACGAGCCCTTGTTAATAAATTGAGATTGTTTGAACGAACAAACATCCAATTAGGAAGCTAGTGCCCGTTCTCACGAACTTGCCTGACAATGAAGTACACTTCCTTGGATTAAACAAGCCACTTGTGAGAGAAAGGGGAATGAAAACTTGAAAAGAAAAAAAAAAAAAAAAAAAAAAAAAAAGAGAGGATCGCTGAAAAGGCATAAGCAAGTGAACAGAGGAACAACCAAAGCTACCATCAGCGGCACAAGTCCTCTTCGGAGGCGCAACTCTTCGGAGGATAAAAAGACCTCTAATGGGTCATACGCCACAAAAAAGAAAGTTCTCTACTCAACAAAAAAAAGATTGGAGGAGTCATGACCCTCCAACCATGAGAGAGTAACTTCCAGGCGATGAAAACCCTCTCTGAGGCACATTTCACCAGGAGTTGAAGTGTTATAACCGCTCTTCGGGATTTCACTTCACCAGAGTTGAAATGTAAACAAAATAAAAGCCCTCTTCGGAGGCCCATTTCACCAGGAGTTGAAGTGTTATAACCGCTCTTCGGGATTTCACTTCACCAGAGTTGAAATGTAAACAAAATAAAAGCCCTCTTCGGAGGCCCATTTCGCCAGGAGTTGAAGTGTAGCAACCGCTCTTCGGAATTTCACTTCACCAAAGTTGAAATGCAAAAACAAAGACCTTCTTGAAAGCACACGTTTCACCGAGATTGAAATAAAACTTCCAAGTGTTGAAACGTGAAAAGGCTTTCTTCAAAGGCACAACTCTTTGGGGGTACACGTTTCACCAAGATTGAAATAAAACTTCCAAGTGTTGAAACGTGAAAAGGCTTTCTTCAAAGGCACAACTCTTTGGGGGTACACGTTTCACCAAGATTGAAATAAAACTTCCAAGTGTTGGAACGTGAGAAATCCCTCCTCAGAGGTACAACCCCCTCCCGGGAACACAATTAAGAAGAAAGACCTCTTCGGAAACCCACGTTTCACCGAGATTGAAATAAAACTTCCAAGTGTTGAAACGTGAAAAGGATTTCTAAAGCATAACTCTTTGGAGGTACACGTTTCACCGAGATTGAAATAAAACCTCCAAGTGTTGAAACGTGAAAAAATCCCTCCTCAGAGGTACAACTTTCTATAAAAAAAAAAAAAAAATCCTCATCAAAAGCGTACTTTAACTTTCAAAGGAAAAGTAATTTGCCTACTATGGGAAATGATCGTAAAAAGAAAAGAAGTTAAAGTACCCTTCAGAGGTCCGCTTTACCACATAGAGGAATTCACTTGATGAAATATGCACATAAGCAAAAGAAAAAAGTGATTTCTTCGAACGACCAAGCGTAAAAACTTATACGAAGGGAGTTGTACTCTATAAAAATTTTCTTTAAAGAATAAAATAATTATTCTTTAGCAAATAAGAGTGCAAGTCCCCTCGAAGTATAAAATATTGCAGCAAGCTTAAGGTATGGGGGCAACATGGTATAGTAGTATAGATGCATCAGTAGAGTAATACTCAAGCAACATACCATAAGCCCGCTGCAACACTATATAAACAAACTTGTGCAAAAATAAATAGTAAATGCATTCTCAAATTCAAACAGAAGTTTGTACAAACGAAGAATCATTTTATTCAACTATAATGCAGATACAGGTTCTCAAAATAAAAGCGGGGGCCGATACCCGCACAACTCTCGGCCAGTTCATACAAAAGACAAAAAGCTAAAGTCTTCACTTCTTTTTACTGCCTTTGGACCCTTTACCCGACCGAATGACCAGCTTTTCAGGTCGGCCAGTGGGTATAAGGGAGGAAGGAGAGGTAGGCGCAGCTGGCCCAACTTCTGGCTCCTCTTCAGTGGCAGTGATTATCTTCCCTCTCCTCCTTGATGCTCCTTGCTTCCTTCTCCTCTTTGAGGAAGACTCACTTCCTGGAGTGACAAGTTTAGATAAAGTTATATCGTCAGAAGGAGTCCGCTCCGGAGATATGTCACCTCCCTCAAGTCCCTCATCTTTTTGCTCTTGCGAAGCAATGGGATCATCCAGGCCATGGAGAGCTTCTATTTGTTCTTCTTGTGACCCAGGTTGCGAGGCAGAAGGAGGCGCCACTTGAAGAGATGGAGGAAGGATCACCGGGGGAGAAGAAGCTTGAGTTTGACTCGGTGCTTTCTCTACAAAGGAGAAAAAACTTAAAATATCAGTATCTTTCGAAAAGAGAGGGGATGACGGCTCGTCAAAAGTCGGGAATTCATTAACATTTGAGGAATAATCAAAAGTCGGGAATTCATTGACATTTGAAAAATAATCAAGAAGATCGTCAAGTTCACAAGGAGCGAACGAGCAGTTCACCACTTGGGCTGGTCCGGTGTCAAGTTTACCTGGGGCAGTTGGATCTCTGAGGCTGATTTCATATCGCTGTGCTTCGTTGCTTTCACCACCTTCATCCCCGCCTTGTGCACTTGTAGTTTCAGTTACTGTCTTAGTTGCAGGCGGAGTAGAGGAGCTAGAACCCGTGATGTCAACCACAGGAGAAACTGGAGGTTGGACAGAGGAAGTAAGCGTTAATTCCTTTCCAGAACGTTCCTCTTCCGCCATTCCAGTTCTCATCCTGGCAAGTTGTTCTCGCCCCTTCGCAAGAGCAGCGCGAGCTCCCTCATCCAGGTAACGCGCCTCAAAATCTTCATCGCCATACCCGACGTCTTTAAACATGTTAAGAGCAGCTTCCCACACCTCGGCCAGGGTGATTTCATACTTAGGACCAAGAAAAGAGAGGCTGCCGCGTCCCAAGACACAATGTAAATAAAAATCGAATAAAGTCGAATTAATATCGGTTTCCATGGTCTGAGCAGTTTCTTCGGCTGCAATTTTGCCAGCCATGGCCTCATCTCGATCTTTTTCGGTCTGAGCAAGTTGGGCTTTTAGCGCTTCAATCTCCATGTCCCGGGCGCTCAGTTTATTCTGCAACTGGGTGACATCAGTGCGGTGGTTCTCTACAGCTTGTTCCAACCTCTCAGCTTTAGCTTCAGCGTCCCTCTGGCTGGCGTGCGCATCTCGCACTTGTTTTTGCAATACCTCTTCTCTTTGGGTGTAAGTATTAGTAGAAGAGACAAGATCATCTTTGAGCTGCTTTACTTCAGCTTCGAGTTTTTCATTGTATTCGGCTATCTCCTTCATCTCAGCGTTGTGTTGATCAAGAATCTTCTGCCATTCTGATTTGTCATTTTCCATGGTCAGCATTGCTTCGATGTTAGCCCGATTAACTCTTTGAAGTTCATCAACCAACTTTTGCCATCCAGACATTCTATCGATATCAAGCTTGACAGCATCGAGATTTCTGTACATAGCTTCTTTGTCGATGGGGACCAAATCGAGGTCGAAGCGTACCCCCCTCAAACACCAGTTCGGGAATCGGCTCTGCAAAGTCGGGGGGCCCCTTTCAACATGGTACGAAGGCCTGTTGAGAAGTGTTTGGATGGCACTTCCTTCAAGAGCAGGAGATTTGGAAGGGACGTCAATAGAAACTGAGGCACCAGGCCTCTCAGATGTCACGGGCACGTGCTCCTCGCCAAGTTTGGTCCGCTTTCTCGAATCCTCAATATGGCTCTTCCCCCTATCATCGTGCGTTTTACGTTTATGGGAATCATCATCCCTTGGGAAGGATTCATGTCGCGTGCCCGCTCCCTCATGACGTTCTTCATACCTTCTCCTCTCTTCAGCTTTTCGCGCAGCTCTCTGCTCATTGGTCTCTCTGGGATCGGTATAGTATTGCTTGTAATCATAGCTGCCACGCCCTCCATAGCGTCGAAAGTCTTTATAATAAGAACCGCTGCCGCTGCGCCCCATAGAGGAATCTGAAAAGGCAAAAATGGCAAGTCTTAGAAACTTCCGGAGAAAAGAAGTTAAATGTGAACAAACGCCAAAAAATCCTAAGTGTTGTGTGATGTGCAAGCTACGCGCATTAAGCTACAAACCACTCATTGGTGTAGAGGTGATGATAGCTTGGGTATGAGGAGTTGGTGTTTGTGTTGGTGTTAGTCGAAGAAGGGACGTCGCCTCAACTATAAGAGAGATAGTTTTAGACACGTCATCTCTAAAAAGCTCCTGTGAGGTCACTATTATGTCGCTCAACCCATCATAAACATCGTCACCATCATGCTCGGTGAGACTTGTTTTCTCAGTTCCTACATCAGCTAATCCCCCGAGAGGCTGTGAAGGTTCTTCTTCTTCCTCAATCGGGGCAAGTGCCGCCTTACTAGATGACCCCATAATGTCGGTAGGGGTGGAACATTTCACCAATGAAGCTTCGATGTTAGACTCTTTTGATGAGGGTTGTTTGATAGTAACGGGGGCATCCGATGCTTCAGTCGGGGAATCGGGAACTTCAGTCGGAGCTTCACAAAGCTGAGTATAGCGAGAAGGGTGGAGAAGTCCGTATTGATGTAGAAATTCGTCGCTTAGTAGAAACTTGATACTTCTCTCTTCTGCGGCTACAGCGCTCAGTCTATCAAAAGTCTGCCTATGTATCGGATCTCTAGAGGGAAGGGGAAGTGCTGAAAAAAGCAAAGAATGAGATCAGCAATTTGGACCCCGAAAAGAGTTAAAAAAGAAAGTGGAAAGACGGAAATAAATGATCTTACTTCCTACTCTCCAAGAAGCATAAAACTCTGGGGGACTGCGGGCAAAGAAAAATTGGTTTAAAAATCCATGGACACTTTCAGTAAGATCAAGAATGAGCTTGCGGTTTCTTGCACTTCTCACAATGATAAGAGAAGGATGGTCTTTGCTCTTTGCAAACGAGCATAAGTAGCGAATTTCTTCGAAGCTCGGCAGTCGGTCAAGATTTCTTCTGAACAAAACACCCAACCCCATCAAGATAGCGTAACCATTAGGATGAAGTTGGAACGGAGAAATTGACATCCGAAGAAGAAGAGTTCGAAGAAAGTCATTGAAAGGTGGGATCGCCCCACTTAAGCACATATGACGATTAACCGCGACAAAACCATAGGGAGGTCGGTCAGCAGTATCATTCGGTCCAGGAAATATGACATCATCTTCAGCAAAGCCGAATTGAGTACGCAACTGAATAAATGTTCTCGAAGATAGAATAGTCGAAGTTCTTTCCGGAGGATTCTGTATAGGAACAGCTATCGGGAAAGTTTCTTCTTCTTGACTTGCTGCTTCTTCTCCTTGATGGGAAGTCATTCTACATAAACAACTATATATTCAAATATCAAGGTGCACGTTTCCTAAAATGTGTGAGGTGTTGTGTAAGATCAACAAGACGATAAACAAATATAACTGGAATTTAAAAAAAAAAAAAAAAAAAAAAACTGGCAAGCATTTGTTAGTTGTGAAAATCCAGGGGTCATTGTTTTAAGTCTGAATATGTAGGCACAACATTGATGCAAACGAATTAGTTCAAATTGTTCATACTTTGCATTGATATTTGGCCTTAGTTGATCGATCCACAAGCATTTCATGCAATGCATTTAAGTTAATTACTTTGTCTCAACTAATCTGTCATTTGATGTGGGCAGTCAATGGCAAAATTTTCGCCTTGGTTTTCTTTGTTTATTATTTTCGACAGGTTGGCAAGTTAACACAATCTGTGGAGTAATGCAATGAGATTCAAGCAAATTCAAGGTTGGAACAGTTCAAAGTACAAATCAGGTGCTCGAGGAAGGCCAATGCTCCTAGGTGTCAGCACGTTCAGGGCTAAAGTCCTAACCCAGCTACGGTCTAAAAAAAAAATCCCACGAGATAAAACTAAGACGGTAAGAGATCAGATGCTCAAGTGTTAACCCGGTCACGACCTAAGGATCTCTTACAAGTTAAAGCCGGTTTGTTAGTTCCCTAACTCGGCAGTCATCTAAGTTGCAAGCGACAGATAGGGATCTCTCCAAGTATTAACACGGCCGCGGTTCAAAGGCTTAGGTCGGCAAGTTCCACCGAGCGATTAACTCGGCTTCGATTCAAGTTTTAAAGTTTAAGTCGGCAGAAATTTGAGTCACTCAAATTCCCTGAAAACCACCATCTCACGGCATTCAACCCGTTAACCCAATAACCTTCCCATCAACAGCCACCTTCATTCACACCAACCAATCATCCAACAAAGCAAACTGAGATTGTCACAAGTTCAATGCCCAGCCATTGGAGATCATCGAGCCTGAAGCGATCAACCGCCTTCATGGTATTAACGATCATCTGAAGCCAAAACTTCATAACCTAAGTTTCATCAACTATGAATACGATGGGGTTCATAATGAAGCGTCGTGCAAGGAGGCGATTCGGTGCAAGGAGGCGATTTGAGTTCGAACAAACAAGGAATGTGAATCGGCAATAAATTACAATCAGGAAAACCACTTACACGATGCGTAGCAGAGATTATTTGTGATCGATTGAATAAAGTTGCCTTTAAGATCTGAGGGTGCTTTAATGGCGGAATTGAGCAGGGGTTTGAATGAAGGAAAAGGAGGAAGGGGGCTAATTTATATCTCATGGTGAAGGAATGTTAAACAACACTAACTGGTAAGTCGTACGCGATCTACCGACCTAAGAGAAGCCGAGCTAAGATATTTCGAAGCACACGACTTAAGTCTAAGGCGTATACTTCGAGGGGCAGATGTTAACCCTATCTCGGTTACGACTCAGCAGGTCTAGTGTGTGGAGATGGCGCCGACCCAAGAGATACCGACCTAACTGCTTAAGGCTTAAAAAGCAGGCCGACCTAACCATTCGCATGACTTGCCGACCTAATGCTCTAACAAGAATGACCGACCTAAAATAGCTCAGGGCTTAAAGAGATAACCGACCTAACTAATTAGAGGGTGGCCGACCTAACTAATTAGAGGGTGGCCGACCTAGCTAATTAGAAAGGGGTCCGACTTAGCATGGTTGCCGACCCAATGCCTCACATAATTGCCGACCCAATGCCTCACATGGTGCCGACCTAACTACGATGAATCGCGACCGATCCAGAGAGATGAAGGGAGAAGCGGTTCAACCATTTAAAGCGTAGCGCGTTAGACCGGAGGCGACTTAGTCTAAGTCGGAGACAACTTAGGACTTGTGCAAATTCAGCGAAGAAGGATCAACACAGCTTGACCATATCAGAACTCCTATAAGTCGGCCGCGACTTAACTAGATCGGCGAGGAGTTAAGACCGAGTTTAGGTCCAAAATCTTTGCCTATAAATACCAACCTACCTCCAACATTCAAAGGACTTTTGGTTGATCAATTTCAGGCGCCATTACTCTGCCAAATTCCAGATTACTTCAAAGCTTTTGAGATCCAACAAACTTCTAAAAGAACTCCATGAAGAAATCATCTACATTCACCATGGATTTGAAGATGATTGTTAACATCAAAGCTTGAGCTACTTGTTTTACATATCCCATCACTTGAAGTATGTTGTAATTGAAAGATTTTGTAAAGGATTGTAATCAAACTAGTGATAAAAAGATTAAAGTGGACGTAGGCTGGATTATAAGCCGAACCACTATAAATACTGTGTCTCTTACTGTTTTTCTGCATACTTTCTGCTTGTTTCTGTTTCCCGTACGAACGGGTGGTGCTTTCACAATCACATCCTATACATCAGGGTGTTAGCGTTTAAATTTGAGCGTTAACACCGCGCAAAGGAGACTATGGCAAATTTTTCCGAAAATTTAAGGCGTTAGAATTTTTTTTTTGAGAAAATTGAGATTTTTTGAAAACTATAACTTTGACTTTGGAGTTGAAAGTTAAACGATATTGGTTGTTTTGAAAAGATAAATAAGTATGATTTGAAAACTTAGTAAAGATTTTGTAAGAAGTTTAACTATGAATTTTGAGAAAGTTAAACACTTAAGAGATTTGAAAAATCCAATTTGAATGGTTTGTTTTGGAAAGTTAATGGATTCTGTAACTTTTTCTTACTTGGTAATTTCGAGAATGAAATTCTTTTAAGGGGAAAGTTTGCAACGACCCAGAATTTCTGTCAATTGAAATTTGTAAAATTAATTAATTTTAAATATTAATAAGTGAAATTAAACAGTCGAATAAATTTTATTTCGAATAATTGGATTTAATTGGATAATTAAATCGATAATTTAATAGTTGAAATTACAGAAATAATTGGATATTGGGTTAAACATGATTGAAAATGATTTGTAAAATTTTATTATATCATATTGGAGTTAGAATGATGTTATAGAACTTTTAAAATTGAATTTAAAGTTAACTTGTGAAAATTGAATATTTTAATATTTAATTGACGAGTTAAAATAGCCATTTTTCAAACAGTCTCGGATTTCGACGGAACCAGTTTCATCGGATCCATAATGTTATATTATTGTAAGGTTTCAAATTTCGTGTCAATCGGATTTACCGTTTGTCCGGGCGAGCCAAAACGCATAGAAAATTCGTTTAATCGGTTTGATTTAAATTTGATCGTTTATTGCTGTAACTCGCACATATGATTGAATTAGCCTCCGAAACATGTTCCATTATGTTCGGAACGCGGGATAAACCCTAGAAACGCCAGCCGACACGCTTCATTTGGAGTTCGGAAAATTTTGGATGAATAGTAATTTGTCATTTTTCTATAAAAGGCCCCCCTATTTTCTTATTTACATCAAAACCCTAGGGTTTCTAGTTCAGCCGCCTCCAACAATTTTAATGGCCGAAATTGGATGATCTTCTTCCTCTATTGTCTGCAAATCCACACTTCAATTCGAGAAACTCCCAACTACAAACTTGTAGACAACGACGAGATCGACATATCTAACGGTCAAGATCGTAAAAGGAGCTACGGATTGACGGCAAATCAAGTTCAAACGCATGATGTTCATTCACGTTTTTCGAAAAGGAAGCACAGCCGAGCTTCATGCTATCTTGGCCGAGTGTTGAGTGGAGATAGGAGCACGCAATGATGGTCGTTGATCGTGTCCTCGGCGTTCGTACAGATGGCGGCTATTAGGGTTTTGAACGTGAGTATGGGTTGCTTGCTCGCGTGAAAACCTATAGGGAAGGAGAAGGTTCGGTCGTTGTTTGGGTATAAAAAAATTAAAAGAAAATATGATTTAATTATATATAAATTCGTGTAAACTTATAAATATCATAACTTTTTGCTACGACGTCGGAATTTGACGAAACGACTAGCGTTGGCTTCGTTTTGATGAGCACTATGCAATGGAGCTAGATTGGAGTCGTTTGGAGCTAGTTTGAATTTCGGGTAAAATTAAACGCGCGTTTAATTTTATTCGAAATAAAACACTACAACTATTATCGGGAAATCATGGTGGGAGCTTCTCACTCAATCGAATAGTTTCGATTTAAATTTTTAAATGTTAGATTATAATTTGTTGATTGTATGCCTGAATGATAAATTATTATCTGTTATTGATTGAAATAGACATTATACGCCGTTATTAAGCAGAGGTTATTTATTAAAAACATATACCGCGATAATTCCATCTTGATGGAATTGGTATTATATATGTACTTGGAGTTGATTTTCCCGCATTATTTAGCGGATGAGACCCTATTGCGCCGCATAATAGTGGATAATATTTTATGAATCCTATAAACCGCGATATTCCGTATTAGAACGGAATTTGTATTGTGCTAACATCTTTGGATGCAGGGAAACAGGTTGGAGGGATCCAACTGGATTCCTCAACTATATTGATTTATTTACAGATATTGTGATATTTGTTGATTATCATATTGATATATGATGTTTGGTTTGTCGTGATTGACTATTTGGTGCTGTTGCATCATCGGATCCATTTTTGATGTTTAAAATAATGATTCTGATTTTTAAAAGAATTTTAAAGTGATTTTTGAAAGTATACGTTTTATTAAATTTTGAATTGTTAAAATAAAAAAAAACATTATAATTTTATTGTTATAAAAGTTGTATTTTTGGAAAATAGTACTTAAGTATGATTTTGGAGTTATATAAGTTTTAGTAACGTTTTTATTAAAAGGATTGGTTTATTTAAATTGAGATTTTTTGAATTATTATAAACGGTTTATATAAAAGATTTCTAAGATTAATATTTATAAATTAAAAATATAGGAATTGTGAAACGAGTTTTATTAAGTGTTAAAATAAAGTATAAATGGATTTCACAAGTGAATAAAATTTATAGATTTATAAATTGTGAAGTTATGAAATGAATAGATTTTATAAAATAAAAGATTTATAAATAATTAACTTATAAATCGGATTTTGGGTATAAAGTTGAGTTATGAATTGAATTGATTTATAAAAGGGATTTTATAATTGAAGTTTTAAAAATAGAAATGTAATTTATAAACATTCTTTATAAATCCGAAATCAATTGAATTTGATAAATTTAATATAAAAGGTTATTAAAGGAGATATATTCGCAATTTCGGATAGCGAATTATCCTTGAAATAAAATGTGTAGAAAATATTGAATTTGGTTAGTGAAGTATATTCATGATTTTGAACAGTGAATAATATATTAAAGTAATGTTTTAGGGAGTGATCTTTTAAATGGAATTAAAACGATTTGAAATTGTTTTAAGATGCATTAAGTTTCAAAACCATAGATTTAACATTCATTGTCGAAATAGACGTTTTCGAGAAATAGAAGGAAATAGTGGACTATAACACTGTTGTTATAGTAAATGATTTCTGAAAGGAAACGTTTTATTTAGTATTGGGATTTATATATCTATCTAAAATTTCGAACCCCTATACCAGTGATTTTGGGTTATCATAACGATCTTTTACGCAACATTCGTTTTGACTCAAATAAATGTGTTTGAAAGAACGTTTTCTTTAAAGAATGAAATATATACTTAATTTTGATTTAAGTATATTGAATATTTTCCAAGTGTTGAAAATAAATGGATTTGTGAATTACTTATTATTAAATAAGTATGGAAATGTTTTCCAATATAAAGTGAATATTTGAGATTTTATCTTTTAAAGATAAATTGAAAATGAATATTAGAAATCGATTTGGAAATCGTATATTCATAGATATTTTGGAAATGTAAATTCACTATGGAATTTATAAAAGGAAAATGGAATTTGTTTAAAAATAAACGTTGATTTATTTTTGAAGTGTGGAAATTTATATCTTGTAAAGATATTTTTGGAAAATAAATAATTTGGGAAATTATTTGGAATCTGATGATGTTGTGCATGCCTATTGATAGTTAAATAATCCGACTATCAATATTTACCTTTAAATTGGTATTTGTTGTGATTTGCTTGAATTTGAATGCCACACTTATTTCAAAATAAGCGCTCACTATTCGGGTTAGCCGGAAAAGGACCTTGGGGTCGTATAACCCATTCCGAATATGTGTTACGTCGTTATGGATTGCATTTGATGACCGATGTTGAAGACCGGATATTTGTGAAAACGGAAGGATTATCATCGAATGACTCTGCATCAGCTGATCTCCGATATAAAGGTTTTATCACCCTTAGTGACGGGAAGTCCGGACGCGATCAGTGAATATTCGGATTGCAAGGGCTTCTTTGGAAGTGCCTTCGGTTCTGTTCGAGCCCGAAACAGACTTGTATGGATTGTGTGTCTGACATTACAATTTCAGATGTAAAGCTGGTTTCTATCAAATATATTTCTATTGGTGGCGGAGAATTTATTCTCTTAGCTTAACACCCTTCTCTGAGACGTACGAGCTCAGAGGTTATGTAGTTGATGGTTACTAGTGATACATTCCCAAATTGGTAATGTGGCATACGAAGTGCTGTTGAGCATTTGTTGAACAAAGCACAGCTTTTGTATAAAGCGTGGCTTTGTGGACGAGACTTCGTCGGACCTCATACCCCGGAAATGATCAAAACAGGAAGGATGCGGCAAGGTTATCGGGGGTAGCGCCCTTTAGTGTATGTCATTCCTTCTGGATAGAGGTGGTATCATGGTGAGCCCAGATACTTAAACCTATGTTGTTGCTGCAAATTTATTACTTTATGGTTGTTGGAATCGAGGATCCTTGGATGTAGACCGGTTACGATCGGGGAATGACATATTGGTGTAGTAGTTACCCAGTTTGAAGGGTAACCCGGCCTTGTGTTGGCAGAGATCTAACCGTAATGTTAGGTTCCCGGGTCGTCTTTCCAGAGGCATACCCATGTGGCAACGAGAAGTTCCTTGGCCTGACCATTTGTTGGAAAATCCAAAGAAACAATACGAACCTTGTACGGTTTTAGTTGTAGAACCTGCCATCTAATATGGTAGCTATAGTAGGCATAATATAATGGTACCTATGCTGGCTAAGATTTATATTCTACTTTCGAAATGTTTTCTACACTATGCCCTAATAATAATATCAAAAATGATTTGATTTTACGTAGTAAGCATCTTTGACTATCATAAGGAGAAATTTCCCCCAACTCGGCATTTGCATTGTGTGTGTGTCGGGAGGCCTTATGGTAGTTTCATTTTTAAATTGCGAATTGACTTTAAAAATATTCCTCTATTTTGTTTTTAAAACACAACCGTTTTAAGTTCTCACACCAGTCATATGACTGACTCGGAGTTTATTGTTTTCCTTCCTAAACTCTGGGTGCCCACCAATTTCCACACGGGCAGTCTAGAGTTAGGTTATCTGGTTATTCTGGAATTCAGGAGTTGCTGGAGGCAAACTGGATGGCGTGGAGTATTCACTAGTATATATTATTTCTTTTCCGCTGTTTTTTGTGGTTTGTTGTTGTACACTCTGATGATGTAATGTAATATGATGTAACGTAATAACTGATATAGTTCTTTTGTTTAAAGATTATTCATTTATCTATTATATGTTGTTCCGCTGCGATTGTGAGATTCTGATATTGTTCTGTTGTTTTCTTTTCCTCTCTTCTTCTATCTTTTCCTTCTTCTTTAACCATAACATTTCGGCTTTCCAGCATTCGATTGCTCGGCATTTTATATAGTGGGCGTATTGATGTCGGTTTTCGAGCGACGAAAAATCGCAACGTTACAGTGTCCGTATATAATTTTCTATCCAATAGTCAAGTGATACACATATTTATCATTTCAATCTGCAAATATTTTATATTTATGGATATATATATCATTTCAACCCGCAATCCCGAATAAAATTCAAAATCCATAAAATTGCTCGGGTTATCATTTTAAGCCATAACAATTTTTTCCTAATCTATAGATTGTTCGGGTATGTATCATTTCAACCCATATTGATTTTCTAACAATAAACTAAGGGAACTTGTAGTGTTATAACAATATAAATATAACATCTAGTCATCCAATATCAACAATCAACATCCGTCAAAATCACCATTCAATCAACCAATAAATAACATCGATTAACTGATTATCATCAAGAGGTATTCAATTGTCAATTAAATTCAATATCAAATTAGTTTAAGATTAAATGCAGTAAAAGTTATATTTAACAGGAATGACTATTCAAATATACCAAACATAAACCAATCAATTTCTAATCACATCATAAATTTAATTTAACTAACATAAGAAAATTTAGTAGTTGTGTGTGGGTTAAAACACCCACTTTTGGTTTCAAATTGATTTGAAATCCAAAATAAGGCCAAAAAATCAACAGTCTCAGAATTCGTCCAAATGAGTTTTAAAATGTCCAAAAGTTTGATATGATCGTAGTAGAGAAAATCACGTGTGAATCCGACCTTGTACGTAAATTTTATTCAGACTAGAACAAATGAGATTTTAAATTTCAAGTTAAAGAAATAAGAAAGAAAACATACACATTCCACTCAGTCCACGTCAGCAAGGCTGCTTCTTCCTCCTCACGCGAATTACTGTACGAACTAAACCCTACACCATCGTTCGACACACGCCACCGCCACCCTCGTAAAACACCTCGCCGCGCGCGCTTGGAGGCCACGACCATCGACCTCTGCTCCACCCCCTCGCCCGTCAACGACGAACTACAACGCCGAATGATGCCTCAACGAGCCAGTTGTCGCCACCCTTTTAAAACCCTAATTGAATTTTCAACCTCGACCCAACCATCAATTCCCTAAATGAACCACTCTGATGCGCTCCACATGACGATCTCCTCGCAATGGTATCCTTGATTCGACAATTCGACGAAGATGATCAAACCCCAATGAACGGCCAAGATTAATCCTTCAAATTTTGGATGCATAGAGACCCAAATCGAAAAACAAACTGTAGATCTAGAATGAGCTCGTCGAGAGATTTAAATCGGTATATAATATGATAGGGTTTCGAGAAGTTTGATTTTGAAATTGAATTTGAAGCTGAATAGTGTTTTGAAATTGGAATATGTTTTTGCCATTGTGAAGGAGACGTAGACAGGTGAAACTGTATGTACTGTAATAAGGAATTGAAAGGCTGCTAGGGTTTGGAAAGATATATTTATACGAACAAAGCCTGATAAGAAAATTGAACACGTATTGAATTGGTACGAACGACAATAACGACCTGAAAAGCCCGTTTCGCTTCCGAACTTAAATTGGGTCATCCCATATATCAAAATACATGTTTCAATATTTTTAACTTCAATGGAATAGGTTTTAGGTCCTAATTCCATCGTCTACAAATGTTGGCTTTTAAACTCAGTTTATTTCAATTGAGTTCAGTTAAATTGATTTCTACGCATTTCGAGCTCGTACGATCAAACGACAAGTATGATCACTATGAAACTTGAAACCCTACAATGATTCACTGTTAAAGATCCGATGAAACTAGTTTTGTTGAAATCGAGACCATGGCCAAAATGGCTATTTTCATATTAATTAAATAAATGATTATTAAATTAATTAAATCAATTTTCAACTCAAACTTTATAATCAACAAATTTCATCGTTTTAAATTTCACAGAAATTAACAATCTTTTTAAACCAATTTCCCATGTCAAATTAAATGTTAATTATTGCACTCATTACACCATTTTAGTTTCAATAGCAATAAATTCAGTTGATTATTAAATTATATTCCAATAAATCCATTTATTTGATCTTTTATCTTATTTTTCAATTCATTATAACTCTATGGACAAAATCAACATTGGTTTACCATTTATTACATCACCACTCTACAATTGTCATCTTAAGTCATACTTTGATTACATTAGTTGCAATTGATTTCCAATTGATTTCTACGAATTAAATAGTACATTTATAATTAAGCCATCGTTATAACTTACCACTTCAAGCACGATTCTATGTTTATTATTAACAAACAAAACCAATAAATTCACATACTGTTTAATTATTCTTTCTTAACCAATTTCAACTAATTATATACAATTTCACCATTTATTATAACATTTGGTTTATTTACTTCTTTACAATTTATAACCAAATTTAATTTTACAATCATTTCAATCAATTGACATTGTATTAAAATAGTTGCCAACTTTCTTAAATTAACATTACTAACATTACATTATAGTCATTTTTCTCATTATTAAAGCTTATTTTTTTAATTTTCCACAACATTCAATTTCAAAAATTTATTTAATTAATAAATTTAGCTATCGAAAATTACGATCTGTTACACTCTCCTCCCCAAAAAAATTTCGTCCTTAAAAAGGAAAAGAAGGAACTAAGGAATAAATAAATTTTACTCAAAATATTTAATTTATAATACTTAATTTACATAATTATACAATTTAAATAAAATGTATCATTATAAAGAATTAAATCCTTTCTTATTCATGTTTGATAAAAGTTTGAAAAACATTTCCATTTTCACGGAAAATTTCGACTGAGTCTCTTTTTTACAGAGAGGTTTGGGAGAAATAACAATATTAATATACATATTCCAAAACAATATATCCCAAACCATGGGAAAACAATATAATTCGCTATAAAACCGTAATCCGAAAAAGTACATATTTGTCGGGCAAACAACGCTTATTTATGAAACCAAAAGCAGTAGCTATTGTTTCCATAAACCTGACTTTCACTTATATAATCTAAAGAGTTAATAAAAGAGATATATTTAAGCTGTTTCAATTGATAATAAAACAATCAATATAACATAACAATAGTCACTTGCAAACAAAACAATACAAACATCATATATAATCAAAGTAATCAGCCATACATCCATAACAACCAACACGAATGGTTTGTTAGGGTTCAGAACTTTTAATCGTATAAAATGATAAATAAACTACTAAGTATACCATACACTCAACTGTCTCCGATAAAACTTAATAGATCATTCATACATTTTTATAAGCTAGAAGTATCTTTCCCGACCATCCCATAGGCCAAAGCAAACAAGAATTCCAAATATTACTTAAGTTTATTCTTATAAATCTCCCTTCACATTATTTACTGTTCTTATGTTTCATTCATTCATACAATGATTTACAAATGCATTTCCCATTTATTCATACCATGATTATTTTTCCATTACTTTACATCCATATACTTACATAAGCTATTTCCATTCCATTATTTAGAAAAAAAAAATCAATGAATCCATTATTGAAGTATTGCATGCATTTTATTTCAGTTAATTCACATTTATTATTTAATTTGATTTCCTTTCATCAATATCCATTTATGAAGCGACTCATCCTATTTTTCCTTTTCTTGTCACATTTATTCCTTTCATATATGTAGTATTCACTTTTACTATTTCACTTTTACATTATTATTATAGCTTCAAATGTTAACTTAAGTTTAAAATCATTTTTCTTACAGTATTCATTTTTTTATTACATTTAATTAGTAGCATTTCAATTTATTAATTTAAGTTTATAACATTTTATAACGCCAGAAATTTTATTTACAGAAAATTTCTATTGAACACTTCCATTACTAAAGTTTTACTTGTATAATATTCTGTTACATATTCTTATTTAACATTGCAACTTTTAACATTTTGGTAAGTTAAATAAATATTTCTTTTAGAATGCAATTGAATATTACACAAGTTCATCTTATTCATTTAGTTAACAAAATGTTCAATAATTACATCTTCTAAATTTCACATTTACAAGTTACAGTTTTCAATTTCTTATATTTTCATTGATCATTTTAACATCAAATTTCTTGTTTTTATTGTAGAAGTTTCCAATTATTAATATAGTCAAGATTCCATTTCATTTCATTAATTGAGTTTCTAATTTACAGAAACTTAAGAACCAAATATCAGTTTCCTTTTAAATCATTTAAAAATAACACACACACATACACTCATATCTTATATATATATATATATCCAATCAAACTTTAGAAATTAAAATTAAGATTCATTTATCAAAACGAATGTGTAGTAAAACTACTACAATAGTTTACCCACTTTCAAACTCGAAAATAAACTTCGATGATGTGTGCACTCATCATCGAAATTATTTTCCAACGACAAAGAGGGGAGTACAAAATTTTATTTTCTTTCAAACATTCATTTTTAAAGCATTTCTTTCAAATCATATTGAAATATTTATATCAGAAAATACTTCCAATTACTCATAATTTTATACTCCAAATTCTTTTGCAAGCAAAATATTCAAAATCTTGGAACTTTAATTATTAGTTTTCTAATTTGTATTCATTTTATTTACAATCCCATTTTTCTCAACTAATATTTATAAATTTCACTTCTTAACAAACAACCAAACATATACAATTATATACATTTATAAAGATTATTCTTTTATATACAAAATATAATACTTGGCAAAATTATTTCATTTACCCATATTTCAAAACCAATATTGTGTCAGTCTGCCCTATTAAGTGTTTAGAAATCCCTATCGATATTATAACGTCCTATGTACCGACCAGAATTTATAAATACCCAACAGAACAAATTAACACAATATAAAAACATTTTCATAACACTAATAAATACGCTCTCTTATATATATATTTTCACTGCCTGAATTTCAGCGTTCAAAAATCGACACCCGTACTTCACTTGTACTCGAATGCCACAGGTTCAACCGTTGAAATCCAATTCGTGTCGGATCTTATAACACATTACGTAATATAACACAGCAGAAGAAAAGAACATATCACTGATATACAATAGTTGTTACAATATGATTACAACAATATCAGAGACAATATATAACAGCGGAAAGAATCAACTTCAAAAGAGGAACATCAACATATGCCTTCAAAAGAAAGAGAGAGATAGCTTGAGAATCCAAACTTCAACTCCATATCCAATGCTCCAAAACTCCAAATTGAAAGCTTGAACCACCATCAAGTTGACTTAGGCAAGGTCAGTCATGCAGTCAGCAATGCGATTGCCAAGTTCCAAAAGCTTAAAGCTATCGACTCTACACCTACTATTTGATTATCTGAAAAACCCAACTCTAGACCGCCCGTGCAGAAAATTGTGTCCCAGAGTTTAGGAAGGGAACAATAAACTATGGTCAGTCATGGGATTGGTATGAGCAAACGTAAACAATTTATCTTTAAACAAAACAAAAGAATTTAAAATTGAAATCCGCAATGCTTTTTGGAAAATGAAACTACCATAAGGCCTCCCGCCGCACACACCATGCAAACATAGAATTATAGGAGATTTCTCCTTATGATAGTCAAATATGCTCGATACATAAAATTCTTTTGATATTATTATTATTATTGCAATGCAGAAAGCATTTTGAAAGTATAATATTAATCTTAGCTAGCATACAACCATTATTGTATGCTTACTATCGCTACCATCTAAATAGTGGTGACCACCATGAGTAAATGGAAGGTTATACAACTAAAACCGTACAAGGCGCGCATTGGAGATTGGATTTCCAACAAATGGTCAGGCTAAGGAACTTTCTATTGCCACATGGGTAGGCCTTTGAAGGGACTCCCCGTGAACCTACCCGGCTCTCTACCAACACAAGGCCGGGTTACTCCTGCCCGAAAGTAACTACTACTCGAGTATGCCATCCCCCCGTCATTTGCGACCTTTTTCCGAGGAACCTCAACCATAAAGAAACAACCACAAAGTAATAAATTTGCAGTAACCACATAGGTCAAATATCCGGGCTCCATACCATGATACCATCCTTTTCCAGAAGGGAATGACATACCCTAAAGGGCGCGACCCTCATAACCTTGCCGCATCTTTCCTGTTTTGACCATTTTCGGGTTGTGAGGTCCCGATGCAGTCTCGTCCACAAAGCTACACTTTTCACAAAGCCATGCTTTGATCAACAAATGATCAGCAGCACTTCATATTCCACATTACCAAATTGAGAATGTATCACTAGTAATCATCAACTACATAACCTCTGAGCTCGTACGTCTTAGAGAATGGAGTTAAGCTAAGAGAACAAATTCTCCGCCACCAAACAGAAATATATTTGATAGAAACCAGCTTTACATCTCAAAGTGTAATGTCACACACACATCCATACAAGTCTATTCCGGGTTCAAACAGAACCGAAGGCACTTCCAAAAATTCCCTTGCAAATCCGGATAATCCCTAATCATGTCCGAACTCCCCATCACAAAGGGTGAACAAATCTCTATACCGGGGATCAGCCAGTACAGAGACATTCAACAAGTTATCCTTTCGCTTTCGAAAATATCTGGTCTTCACCATCGGTCCTCAAATGTAATCCATAACGTCGAATCGTTATTTGAAATGGGTTATATGACACAAAGTCCTCTATCGGCCAAACCAAATAATAAGCGCAATATTTGAACACATATGGATATTGGAATCTCAGTTAAGTCACAACTTATTACCCAAAATCTTTCTTTAAATGGTTTGAACAAATTACCATTTTCAAATCTTGAAAAAAAAGATCCACTTTACAAAGTTCACCAATCTTTCACAAAGATTAATTCATTGCCTTTCTAAACAATTTACCTTTCAAATTGGATTAACTCGTCCAATTTTTAAAAATCAAAGATTTAATTCATAGCTTACAAAATCCTTTCTAAAGATTCATGGCTTTCAGAAACAATTTTTATTTCAAATCTTTTATACAAAAGATACACCTTTTAGATCCTCCTCAATTTCAAAACAAAGTTCAACAATCTTTCACAAAGATTTATTCATAGTTTCCAAAACAATTCACAATTCAAACTTGAAATCTTTTCAACACAAATTGGAAATCCTTTCTTTATATGAAAGCTATTATTATTTGAAAACAAATAGTTTTCATTTCGAAAAAAAATCCGATTACACTTGCACAATTCAAAGCCCTTCAAGTATAAAACTTGGGTTAAATTCAATTTTCCAAAACAATACTTTTAAAATGGTTTAAAACCCAGATAAACACATTTATAACTTGTATAATCTTCTTAAACCATAATTTCCAAACATAGAATTCATAGAGCTTAATTTTAGATCTTGGATTCCAATTCATATCAAACTATTTAAATTTCAAAACTTTATCAAGTTATTCAAAATAACCTTTATCTTTAAAACTCCTTTTCAAAAGCTTATCATATTTAACCCAATTCCATTTCCAAAACTATTTGGAAAAAATTCAACTTTAAAACCATTTCACAAATTTGTGACTTAACCAATTTCCTCGTGCAATCCATATTTGTGTGTGTAAGGTGTAGTCCAGGGGTTTTATAGAATAGTGCAACATCGTCAATCATCACAGATTCAAACACAACAATATCGTTAACCCGTATAATCTATAACGCTTATCGTTTGTTCACAGATTCACAGATATTATAAATTTATCATAGATAAATAACTTACGTTCATCACAGATAATTACACTCATCACAACTCAAAATCAAACAGAGCATCACACATCAGGGATATCAATCAATTCAACATTCAGTAGAATCCAAACATCCATAAGTAAGATCAATTAATTATTTGATTAATTGAAACCAGATTAACTACTAATCCAAGTTAATTAACATTAATTAATTACAAATCATTTTAATTAATTAACCTTAAATTATTCCTTAATTAGTAATTAAATCAATCTTTAATCATTAAATAATTAACCTTTAATTAATTACATTAACTGATTAACCCTTAATGAATTACCATTTAATTAATTATCCTTAATTAATTACAATGAGTGATTATCCCTAATCAATTTCGTTAATTAATTAACCATTAATTAATTAATTATCCTCAAATTAATCACCTTAATTAATTAATTACTCAAATTAATTATCCTTAATTTATTAATTACTCAAATTAATTATCCTTAATTAATTAATTATTCAAATTAATTATCATTAGTTAATTAATCCTTAATCACTTGATTAATCAACTTTAATCATCTAATTAATTACTTTTAATTAAGTAATTATCTTTAAGTAATAAATTAACTTAATCAATAGCTCCGTTAATTAATCACATTAATTATTCTTTAATTCAATCAAAATAATCAATTAGCCTTAACTTAATTACATAAAGTAATTAGTTTTAAGAATTAATTTACACAAAGTAATTGGCTTTTAAATTAATTACAAAAAGTAATTATCCAATCATTAACTAAAAAACATTCAATCTTTAGAAATAAATCTTGAAATTTATTTAAAACCTTGTAAATAGGTTTACTTAAAAAAACTTGATATATATTCCTTTAAAAACTTATTTAATTTAATGAACTTCAAAACTTAGTCAACGTTTATTTGAAAACTAAACTTGTTAACCCCATAAAAGAAAAAACCCGGGCCATAAATTCATTTACCCGAGCTTAACTTCGGGTCTTTCCAACATTACTCGTCTTCGAGTTCGCTCACGAATTACTTCGAGTTTGCTCCTGAGCCACCTTCATTTTCCTCAACAAACAGATACATGCCAATATTCGTGCACGTGCACGATTAAACTGGCCACCTCCGACCGGCGTCGCAGACCTCGTCACACCGACAACAACCCCTTCGAATTTCCCAAACACCCAGATCCTCGCAATAACCACAAAATCGAGTTTGAGCATCTAAATCGAAGTGGAACCAAAAGTTGATCTTTTGGAATTGCTTCTTGCCGACCAACCCGATCGGCAGAAGCCTCGCTTGCTCGTCCAACACTTTGCCAGAATCCAATAATCCTTTTCCCTTGGGTGCGATCGCCTCCGTCCCCCCTAGTCGACGTACGAACCAGACAACTTTATCGACCAAAAATGGGTATAAAACCCTAAATTTCCACCATGCCGATGCCACAATGCGTGTGTTTATATTTACATATATATATAAATCATATTTAAATTTTAAACCCAAATTGCCAACCTTCTAAATAAATAAACATGTATCTTAATGTTTTAAAAATGATTAACTTTGAAAACTTTTGTAAATATAATGTTGAATTTAAACCATACTTTCCTATTTATTCTTATTTAAATTTTAAAATTTATAGTTTAAATGAATGAATGTTTATATTTGTACTTATGTAAAGAAAAATGATTTGAAAAATCAATTATACAAAAATAGATAATCTTATATACATATATACTTTAATTTTTTCAAAATACAGAGTTAACAAATCCAATATATTATTCAAAACATTTATTTTTAAATTTCAAATTCAAAAATTAATATACGATCAATTTGTATTTATAAATGAATAAAAAGCAATATCTTTTTATAAATATATATTTTATTCCATTCACAATCTATTTATTTTCAACATATATGTATTTGGATTTCAAATTCAAATTCCAAATTATAATTTGTTTAAAAAATATTTAGATTTCCAAATCAAATCCTTTATTTAAATCTTATATATATTTTTTGAAACGACCCGGAAATTTCGATCCCGAAAATTCCAGATAGTTAGTGAAAAGAAGAAAAGAGATAGAAGAAGAACAGAAAAGAAACACACAATCTCACATTCGCAGCGGATAAAATATAATATCAATAATAGTTATACCAAAGAAAACTGTATCTATCAATTTACATCGGTATATCAGAGTTACAACAATTTTATACAAGATTGGATCGATACAATTTAACATGTCTCAGATATACAATATCATAGTGGAAACTCTCCATACGTTCCTGCCATCCAGCTCGCCTCCTGAGCTCCAGAACTTCCTTTCCTGAAAATCTGTAATACTCGGTCTGACCCGAGCATTACGTCAAAGTAACACCCGGGTCAGGCTGGAAAACAGCGTGAGTAAACCCATCTAACAAAGAATACAAAAGCATGCAACTTATATAAACCCGGGGTAACTTATATGGACATTACTTATTTCACATGTCAATTTCTAAGTGCCAAACTTAGATTAAATGGTCCAATTTATTTAAATCATTCCAATCAGCTTATTGATTTCACATATCAATTTATAGAAAATCGAAGAGGTTTTGGGTATTTTCTAATACCTGACTCCAGTCTCTTCGAATTCAATACCATCTTATCCCACATTATTCAAGTGAAACACAATTAAACCTTTAAATATAAGGTGTCAATTGTTATACAATGATTCATCATCGACAGATAACCACACAACCACTGTTCAAGGCAAACATCACATATCACAAACATTTCATATCAAAAATATCAACCAATCATTCATAAGCAAGGTTTATTAATCACCCTTACTAATTAAATCTAATTAATTACTTTAATCATATTTAAATCTTGCTTATTTAACAATAATTAATTACAAACAATTAATTAATCATTCCCTAATTATCCTCTCTGATTACATTAATTAATTTACCATATTCATTAATCCACCTTGATTGATCACATCCAGTAATTTATTATTCTTAATTACTTATATTAATTAATTAACCCCTTAATTAATTAATAAATCCTTAAATTACTTTCACTGAATAATAACACTTAATTACTTCCACTAAGTAATTATTCTTAATTACTTCATTAAGTAATTATTATCAAATAAAACCCACTTAGTAATTACCCCTTAATTACATTAACTATTCTTTATTAATTGACTTCCTCAATAATTAATCACATTCATAAATCAACACCTCAAATTGATTTCACAACTTAATTAACTAATTACCTTAATAATTAAATTAGTTAATTACTCCTTCAACTGATTACCTTAATCGATTAATTATCCTTATTAAATAATTTATATTTTTATTTAATAACATTATTCAAACCACCCCTTAGAAAATATAGGAATTTACCTATTGTAAAATTACTTTAAACAATCAAATCGTATAACCTTTTTTAACCTATTCCTTTCGAAAATACTTTAAAAATTAATTACTTTATCAACTAAACATATATACTTATTACAGGCCCTAACTATCATTATTAAAAAAACCCAGAACATCGCTCACAAGAAAATCTCGAATTCACACTCGAGCAAAACAGCCGTAACTCTGAGTATCCCTTCGAGCAAAACCTCCACCCTGATCTCTCCACTTCTTCTTGCTGTTTCTTTTAAAACTGCTATGAGTTGAAGAATGCTCACGCGAAAGAATCATGAAGCAACACCTAAGCCCAGCCTTCATTTTCCCGAGACAAAAACCGAAGGAAACTCCACTAGCAAAATTGACACAACAGATATGCTGTGCACCTGCACCCATTAAGGACGACGGATCAGCCTCCTCGTTCACCTCCGACATGACGCCTACGGCCTTCTTTTTCCATCCCTGTCACCAAAACTTACACAAAATCTTAGGAATTGAATCGAGAAAATTGGGACCAACTGAAACAAAACCAGTCAACCCATAACCTTCTCAACCTTACACCACCGATCAACAGAAGCTACGATGCTTCGCCTACAAGTTCGCCGAAGTCCATACTTCATTTTCCCCATGATCGGTGAACTCCGGTGCTCCATTGACATCGCAAAACCACTGCGAAAGCAGACATACCCTTCAGCCTTCAAAACCCTACAACGACGATGCCCCACCACCACCGTTGTAATATCCCGGAATTTTGGACAATATAAATTTAATAATCTGGACTTAAATTTATATTGAACTAATAAATTTTGTTAATAAATTTGATAATTATTCAATAATCTTCTTTATTTAATTATTTAATTTGTGAAATTATTTTAGATAAGTTAATAGATTTCTTTCTATTTAATAATGTATATGTATTTATGTATATATTTTAAATAGACAATTTGTTTTAGTTAAATTAGTATAGTATAATATGTTTTGAAAATAGAAATGGTGATTTATTTTTAATTTGAGCTTTTCAAAATATTTAATTAAATAACTATATGATTTTAAATATGAGATAAATGTTTTGATTAGTTTAAAATTCATTTTAATTCAAGTTTATATATTAAAATATGATACAAAATATTTGTGTTATTCTTTTTAAATTATTTATTGATAATTTAGATTGTCAATTTAATTTGGAATTTAAAATACAAATATAAAATGTGAACATGTATTCTATATGTTAATGTAACCTCTTTTATAAATTTGTTTTAAAAGTTTCTTTTCAAAATGAATTACTTGTATTATTTTATTTATAATAATGACTTGCTTTATTCTTAGAGATTATTTATATTCATAACTATGTGTATGAACTAATTAACAAGATTTAATACTTTATTTAACTTTAATTAAACATTAATTTAATTTATGAAGACAAGTGTACATGTATTAGAGATTAAAGCTAACAAATGTAATCTTATCACATTTTTAAAATGACATGTGTCCATTTCATTTTCATTTTTCTTTTAATTCATTTAAAACTGAAAATACATTCTTATTGAATTGTGTCTTCATTCATATTCATATTTTTGTTCTTAATCAAGAAGACCAAAACTTCATTCTCCACCATACAAGTCTGCATATACTATGCATTCAATTCCTCTTCATAAACAAGCAAATATTTAGACCTGCAAGCATGCATTTTCAAATTACAATCTGCATTCCCCAAAAAATTCAGACCTGCATGCAACTCTTCAAAATATTCAAACCTGCATCAACATGAATATGCTCTGCAATTTCAAGTTCTGCATCAAACAAACTCCTCTTTCCCAAAATTATAACCTGCAGACATGCATTTCAATCTTCACCATTTAAGGCTCTGCATATATCATTTATAAACAAAGAAGCTCTGAAAATTTCAAGCATAAAGCTCTACATTACAATCTGGATCTGGAGCTACAAACACAAGTTGTATCTGCATGTTTTAAAAAGCATTATTCAAGTTTTAAAATAGCAAGGAGAGCCTGCATGTTTTAAAAAGGCATCAATCAAAGCATATAAGGGACTGCATTTCAAATCTGGATGTGCTGTGCATGCTAGAATTTGTGCTCTGCAAATTTGAAATAGGCTCTGCATTCTGCATAATTAGGTGAGTAACTCACTTCTAAACTTATTAATAGGTAAAGTTGTTTATGTTTTCTTTTAAAAATTTGATATGAACTTATATGCATGTGTACATGTTGAAGAAAGTTTCATGTATGTGCCTCTAAATTCCAGACTCATGTTTAATCTCTGAGTTTTCCCCTTTGACTTGTTTTGTTGTTGTTGTTATTACTTAGCTTTGAATAGATCATGATATTATAGGATAGCATAAGTTTACAAACAGAATCATTAAGTAACTCAAGGATTTTAAGACTAAAATTAACATTTACAGTGTTAAAGATAAAATACAGTTTTGAAAAGTTACTGTATTTTCATTTTGGTCAATATTAGTTGATCCTTGAAATTTAAACAGTTGAATTTGTTTGCTGGAAGTAATCATCTATTTTTGATCATAGAAAATTATTGAATTAGTATGCAAATCAAGTGTGGGATTGGAATTTGGGGTCTCTGTGAAGAACCCTGGTTTTACTGGTCTTAAGTAAAATTGAGTGTTGCGGCTTCCTCTGTGCATCGAGTTCAATGATCCTGTGGGTAATGGTAGATGGTGCAATGTTGGAGTTGTCGCCGGAGTATGGTGTGTAATGGTGGCTGGAGATGGGAGTGATTGGTGATGACAGGTTGACACTGCAGTGAGTTAATTTTCAGGTTGGAGTTGATGTTGGGTTGCAGGGATTTTTGACTCGGGTTGGTATAGGGTAAATGGAGGGGAAAACTCGAAGCAGAAGGATTTTTACCCGAAGTAAAATGGGATTGTCTCGAGTCAAAAATTTTATGTTCAGGTTTATATTAAACAGAAAACTGTACTGATCTGTTTAGAAATTTGAAAATAAAGTTTAAAATTTAATCTGAAATTTTGAACTTAGAATCAAACTTGAATCTTAAGTTGAATTCAAATACTTTGAATTTTGATAATTGATAACATGTGAGTGCAGAGATTCAAATTTTATTTGAAATATAAAAAAAAGAAAAAGAAAGGAGGAACATGAGCCTGTTTCCAGATTTTTAGAGTTTGAAATAATTTGCAAACTAAAGTTTTATCTTAGGATGTTAAAACTGAATTCAAATATGAATTCAAATAAGTTTGAATTATGTTTTTTTGAAATAGTTTAAATTCTGGAAGAAATTCAAAGTTTAAATTTTTTTTTAATAAACAGAAAACTGTTTTCTGTTTTAAATAAAAAAGGTAGGTTTAAATTTTTAAGTGGAGATTTAAAACTGAGATTAAGTTTGAAATTTGAATATGAATTCAAATTTCAATTGTCTGAAATTTGAAACCCTATTGTGATTTTAAATTTAAATTTGATTTGAAAATCTCAAGTATAAATGCAAATGTGATTTGCAATTGAGCTAGAAAGTTAAGTATTTAAATTAGAAATTCAAAATGAATTCAAAACTGAGTTTAAAATCTGGATTTAAATTTTTAAGCTTCAGTTTTAAAATAAGGATTTGAATTTAAATTGCTTTTAAATGATTTACATTGAATTGAAAGTGTAAATTGTAGAAAGAGTTTAAAGAATTTAAAACTAAAATGAGAATGGAAGTTATATTTCAAATTTTGAAATTTAAAGATGTTTTAAAATTGATTTGAATTTGATTTGAATTGAAATTTAAATTCTTTTCAACTTATTAATTAAGTATATGTTTCTTGTAAACATATAAGATTAAGTTGTATTGTTTAAAATCTTATTTTAGATAAATTGAGTTTTGAAATTTAAAAGAATGTTAATTGGAATTTAAAGTAAAAATTTAAAAGCATTTTGTTTTTAAATGCATAATTTAAATAAGAAATATTTATCTAAAAGATAAATGAAAGATTAATGATTGGATTCATTAATTATTAAGGTAATTAAGATAAATATTAATTATTTAATTAATTAATAATGTGGATGTTTAATTAAATAATTAATGATGATTAGTTTAATTTGAGATTAATTAATTAAGTTTAATTAATCTATGATTAAGAATGGTTAACTAAATTTTAATTTATGATTAAGATTTATTTAATCAAGTGATTAATGGTAATTAAGTTTTTAATTAACACTTAGTTAATTAATAATTGGAGATTAATTAAATATTAATTACTTAATAACTAATGATGATTAATTTAAGTTAATTTCTTAATTAAGTAATTATGAAATGTTAATGAAGTCATTAACTTAAGATTTATTTAACATTTAATTAATGTGATTAATTTTTGATAATTAATTAGATTAGATTAATTAATTAATAATCAATTGTTTAAGTTTTAATTACTTAATGAAAGTAATTAGTGAATTAATTACTTAATGTAATTAAGGTTAATGTGATTTGTTTAGATTAAATAATTAAGTTTAATTGATTTAAACATTTGTGGATTGGTTGATAATTACTTATGTAATTAATGAATTTGTAATTACTTAAGGAAGTAATTAATTTAATAATTACTGAATGTAATTAAAGATATTTGATATAAAAGTAATTGGATTTAAATTACTTTGAAATTAATCAAGGGGATTAATTTAGATAATTAATTTAGAATAATTAATTTATGGGTTGGGTAATTAATGTAATTAATGTAATTAATTGCTGAATGATTATTAATCAAGGATGATTAATATATATGTAGGGATTGATTTTAGATTAATTACTAATGTAATTAACTAAGTAATTAACTTGTGTGATTAATATTAAATGCTAATTACTTATTGTAATTAGAGATAGTTAATCAGTAATGATTAATTGGAAAGAATATTTAGATGATGATTTATAAATTTATTTATAATCAATTAATGGTTAAGTTAAGCAGGATTTTGAAGTAATTAATTTAATTCATTTTAAATTAATTAGAGATTGAGTAATTAATTTAATTCATTTTAAATTAATTATAGAAGGTGTGATCATTTGATTATTTGCTTATGTTTGATGAATGATATTGGTTGATTGGTTTGGTTTGTAATCTCAGTTGTGAGATGAGTAGTGATTGTGATATGGATGCATTGGTTGCTTCTGGATGATAATTTAGATTATCTGATTTGGTATGAATTATCTGTTGATAATGATAATGTTGATTATCTGTTGTGATGTGAATTATCTATCTGTGTATATTTAGATAATGAATTGAATTGTTTTAAACTTAAAACAACTTGGCCTTAATAAGACACGCTTTGGTTTTCGATGAGACCGGGATCGGGTTTCCATATTTGGACATCCGAAAACCACATCGATTCCAAATAACGTTAGGTCGTTAATCCAAGTGGAGCGAGTGAAGACTCGAGGTGTAAGGGCTATACGTCAGTATAACTCTGTGGGTGATTCCGTAATGAGTTTGACGGAATAGGTCTTATAGATTCGAGATGGTGAATCAGAGTGCAAGGGTTATTGTCGTTAACTCTGAGGGTGATTCCAATACGAGTGTAACGAGATAATGCCTTCGGTTTCGTTCGAACCCGGAACGAACTTGTATGGATTGAATGCTTTCAGAACATCGTCAGGTGGACGATGAGCATTCTAAGTGTTGTGTCCTATAAAGGTAATCGTAACCTCAAGCCTCATCAACCGGGAATGGCTAAAACAGGGGAGGTGCAGCAAAGCTTCGTGGGTAGCCCCCACTTGAGAGTAAGATTTACCCCTGTCTAGAGGTCCCTTTATATTTCGGCTGTGTGGGACGGTTGATCATGACAACCGTCGGGGTTGTCTTATTTGGAACTGTTCAGTAAGGAACGGGTCCGGCTTTGTGTTGCAGGGGAGTTAGGGTGGCTCCTCGGTACGGTGATCTAGGCCACATACTGTGACGGGCGGTACCCCAGTAGCCCTGCCATTGTATGGAATCCAAAATCCAATAAGTGCCAACGGTTTTGATTGTATTACCCACTTTTGTGGCTAGTAGCTGGAATTTAATAGATGTAACAATTTCGGCTATTTCTTATTTACTTGAAAACCCTAGACACTATTATAATATCATCGGATTTCCTATCAAATGTTTTGGTTAGCGTAAGGTAAAAACTTTTCCATGTTTATGTGTGGGAAGTCTTACGTGATACCTTTTCTTTCAAAGGTTTTTTAAAGTTAAGCAACTTTAACCTGTTACTCACACCAGACCCATGTCTGACCCGGAGTTATTTCTGTTTTTTCTTTAACTCTTGGGTACTCAAATTTTTATGAGTAGTCAAGGGAATTCAGGTTAGGATTCAGGATTGGCTTTGACGATTTGTGGAGGAGCATATGGAGCAGGAGGCTTCTGCGTATAGTTATATAATTCCGCTGTGTTTGGTATCTCTGAGTGTTGTGTTTGATTTGAGTTGTATAACTAGACAGGTGTCTATAACTGTCTAGTATGTGTTGTATATGTCTGTGTAACTCTGATATTTGATGTATACTATGTAATACTTTGTTATTAATATAATTTCTTCGTTCCGCTGTGTTAGATTCTGATGTTGTTTCTTTCTTCTCTTCTTTCTTTTCTTCTTCTATCCCTTTCTTTCTTAATTCATGACGCGGTTTTCTGGGAGTGAAAGTCGGGTCGTGACATCTTGGTATCAGAGCCGTAGGTTGAGTGAATACTTAGGCTCTGAATAGAGAGCATTAGGTTGAGTGAATACCTAGGCTCTGTAGTGGTGTCTATCTTGAGAGAACGTATTTGTAATTTTTAATATATATATATATATATATATTTCTACCTATTTGTTGGATTACCTGTTCAGGTTTTTCCAATATAAGTTATAAAGGTAGATGAGGTAGAAGTGTGTGTAACACGACTACCATTGGTTGGAGTTTGATGGATGAGGTTGGAAGTGTATTTATCGAGACTGTAGATCTAATACCGTCTCGAGTGGGTTCTGTTTTGATGAGTACTTCATCGATCTCTGAAGGTAACCCGTAAAGGTTCGGAGTTCATCTTTGAAGTGTTGAATTGAGT
The DNA here is from genome assembly GCA_030765085.1 of Allium cepa. NCBI lineage: Eukaryota > Viridiplantae > Streptophyta > Magnoliopsida > Asparagales > Amaryllidaceae > Allium > Allium cepa. The sequence goes on from CM060942.1 coordinate 458,317,865, forward strand.
TTTGATCTGTCGGTTGGGCAGAAGCAAGCAAGTGATGGTATCTTGATATCTCAGGAGATAGTAGCTGCGTGATGAGATGCGGTAACTATGGATATTTCCGAAGATGTTTCTTTGGAGCAAGAACAAGAGTAAGAAGTGAGTCTGCTCGGTGATGTGGCTGAGTTTAGCAGAGTGTTCTGAGTCGATAGGGAGTCTTCTGGCTGAGTAGTATTTTTTGAAGTGGAGTTCAGAAGCAGCAGAGTGGATCTTTTTCTCTGGTAAGTTGGCTAAGTCAGCATAAGCTGTTCTATTTGGTTAAGAGAGAGAGCAGTTTTCTTTGGATTTAGGCTGAGTTGATCGCAAAAGTGACTTGCGATAGTATGTTCTCTTGTGTTTGTTGGAGATTGTCTGGATGTCTTCTGGAAGTCAGAGTTTGTCAGCATCTAGAAATCGAGTTTTCTTTCCAGGAATGGAACTGGTGGTTCAGTTAGTAGATGGATGGTTCCTTGAGATAAAAGTTGGAGAAGCAACTCAGGTTTGGGAGGAACATCTGAGTTTTCTTTATGGATATGTGGAACCATATTTCTGTGCTGTGTTGTCTGGTCTGTGCTTGTGCTCTTCGTCAGCATTTTCTTCTGTTTCGAATCAGAGTTGCGCAGCGGAAGCAGTTTGGGAATGTTTCTGTTTTCTTTTCCGGATAAGGAGAAGTTGGTTTTGTCTTCTGTTGTTGAGAAGCAGAGTTTGTGTTCTTGGTTTTTGAGTGATCTTGAGGAGATCATTGGATTGTTTTGATTCGGTCTGTTTCTGATGGAATCAGCAAGAGTTGAGCTGATTAGGATGGGTATTGGTAGCCCAGGATCGTCCGAAGAGTTTTTGTGGATAAGAGACAGAGAAATTTGGATTCTGGAATTGGAGATTGGATCTTGGTTAAGTTTTCTCTGATCCAAGGAGCTATAAGTTTGGGATGCTAGCTCCGTAGTGTTTTGGTTTCTTCTGTGTTTGGTAAGATCAGTGTTTGGTTTTCTAGAGTTGAATTGCCAGTTTGGATAACTGGGATTCAAGGTGTTTCACGTATCTCTGAGGGAGTACATGTTTGATATTTCTGGTTGTAGAACCAGTAGTTTAGGATGGTTTGTTTGTTGAGTCAGACTCGTTTGTAGTCTGATATTCTGTATAGAATTATTGTTAGGAGCTCTATAGCTTGATAGTATTGGTTGATTGGATTTTATAGGGCGAGTATCCCGATATATATATATACCGGGGAAACTCGTGAATGTTTTATCCAAAATTCTTTTGGATAATTAGATTTATTCTGATTGTGTGAATTGGTTGCTTTGGTTGTTGGCATATGTTTAACATATGCTGTGTTTTAAAATAAAATCTGTAAATAGATTATTAAATTGCCTTTGTTTTAAATTTCGGGGACGAAATTCTTTTAAGGGGGGAGGATTGTAATATCCCGGAATTTTGGACAATATAAATTTAATAATCTGGACTTAAATTTATATTGAACTAATAAATTTTGTTAATAAATTTGATAATTATTCAATAATCTTCTTTATTTAATTATTTAATTTGTGAAATTATTTTAGATAAGTTAATAGATTTCTTTCTATTTAATAATGTATATGTATTTATGTATATATTTTAAATAGACAATTTGTTTTAGTTAAATTAGTATAGTATAATATGTTTTGAAAATAGAAATGGTGATTTATTTTTAATTTGAGCTTTTCAAAATATTTAATTAAATAACTATATGATTTTAAATATGAGATAAATGTTTTGATTAGTTTAAAATTCATTTTAATTCAAGTTTATATATTAAAATATGATACAAAATATTTGTGTTATTCTTTTTAAATTATTTATTGATAATTTAGATTGTCAATTTAATTTGGAATTTAAAATACAAATATAAAATGTGAACATGTATTCTATATGTTAATGTAACCTCTTTTATAAATTTGTTTTAAAAGTTTCTTTTCAAAATGAATTACTTGTATTATTTTATTTATAATAATGACTTGCTTTATTCTTAGAGATTATTTATATTCATAACTATGTGTATGAACTAATTAACAAGATTTAATACTTTATTTAACTTTAATTAAACATTAATTTAATTTATGAAGACAAGTGTACATGTATTAGAGATTAAAGCTAACAAATGTAATCTTATCACATTTTTAAAATGACATGTGTCCATTTCATTTTCATTTTTCTTTTAATTCATTTAAAACTGAAAATACATTCTTATTGAATTGTGTCTTCATTCATATTCATATTTTTGTTCTTAATCAAGAAGACCAAAACTTCATTCTCCACCATACAAGTCTGCATATACTATGCATTCAATTCCTCTTCATAAACAAGCAAATATTTAGACCTGCAAGCATGCATTTTCAAATTACAATCTGCATTCCCCAAAAAATTCAGACCTGCATGCAACTCTTCAAAATATTCAAACCTGCATCAACATGAATATGCTCTGCAATTTCAAGTTCTGCATCAAACAAACTCCTCTTTCCCAAAATTATAACCTGCAGACATGCATTTCAATCTTCACCATTTAAGGCTCTGCATATATCATTTATAAACAAAGAAGCTCTGAAAATTTCAAGCATAAAGCTCTACATTACAATCTGGATCTGGAGCTACAAACACAAGTTGTATCTGCATGTTTTAAAAAGCATTATTCAAGTTTTAAAATAGCAAGGAGAGCCTGCATGTTTTAAAAAGGCATCAATCAAAGCATATAAGGGACTGCATTTCAAATCTGGATGTGCTGTGCATGCTAGAATTTGTGCTCTGCAAATTTGAAATAGGCTCTGCATTCTGCATAATTAGGTGAGTAACTCACTTCTAAACTTATTAATAGGTAAAGTTGTTTATGTTTTCTTTTAAAAATTTGATATGAACTTATATGCATGTGTACATGTTGAAGAAAGTTTCATGTATGTGCCTCTAAATTCCAGACTCATGTTTAATCTCTGAGTTTTCCCCTTTGACTTGTTTTGTTGTTGTTGTTATTACTTAGCTTTGAATAGATCATGATATTATAGGATAGCATAAGTTTACAAACAGAATCATTAAGTAACTCAAGGATTTTAAGACTAAAATTAACATTTACAGTGTTAAAGATAAAATACAGTTTTGAAAAGTTACTGTATTTTCATTTTGGTCAATATTAGTTGATCCTTGAAATTTAAACAGTTGAATTTGTTTGCTGGAAGTAATCATCTATTTTTGATCATAGAAAATTATTGAATTAGTATGCAAATCAAGTGTGGGATTGGAATTTGGGGTCTCTGTGAAGAACCCTGGTTTTACTGGTCTTAAGTAAAATTGAGTGTTGCGGCTTCCTCTGTGCATCGAGTTCAATGATCCTGTGGGTAATGGTAGATGGTGCAATGTTGGAGTTGTCGCCGGAGTATGGTGTGTAATGGTGGCTGGAGATGGGAGTGATTGGTGATGACAGGTTGACACTGCAGTGAGTTAATTTTCAGGTTGGAGTTGATGTTGGGTTGCAGGGATTTTTGACTCGGGTTGGTATAGGGTAAATGGAGGGGAAAACTCGAAGCAGAAGGATTTTTACCCGAAGTAAAATGGGATTGTCTCGAGTCAAAAATTTTATGTTCAGGTTTATATTAAACAGAAAACTGTACTGATCTGTTTAGAAATTTGAAAATAAAGTTTAAAATTTAATCTGAAATTTTGAACTTAGAATCAAACTTGAATCTTAAGTTGAATTCAAATACTTTGAATTTTGATAATTGATAACATGTGAGTGCAGAGATTCAAATTTTATTTGAAATATAAAAAAAAAAAAAGAAAGGAGGAACATGAGCCTGTTTCCAGATTTTTAGAGTTTGAAATAATTTGCAAACTAAAGTTTTATCTTAGGATGTTAAAACTGAATTCAAATATGAATTCAAATAAGTTTGAATTATGTTTTTTTGAAATAGTTTAAATTCTGGAAGAAATTCAAAGTTTAAATTTTTTTTTAATAAACAGAAAACTGTTTTCTGTTTTAAATAAAAAAGGTAGGTTTAAATTTTTAAGTGGAGATTTAAAACTGAGATTAAGTTTGAAATTTGAATATGAATTCAAATTTCAATTGTCTGAAATTTGAAACCCTATTGTGATTTTAAATTTAAATTTGATTTGAAAATCTCAAGTATAAATGCAAATGTGATTTGCAATTGAGCTAGAAAGTTAAGTATTTAAATTAGAAATTCAAAATGAATTCAAAACTGAGTTTAAAATCTGGATTTAAATTTTTAAGCTTCAGTTTTAAAATAAGGATTTGAATTTAAATTGCTTTTAAATGATTTACATTGAATTGAAAGTGTAAATTGTAGAAAGAGTTTAAAGAATTTAAAACTAAAATGAGAATGGAAGTTATATTTCAAATTTTGAAATTTAAAGATGTTTTAAAATTGATTTGAATTTGATTTGAATTGAAATTTAAATTCTTTTCAACTTATTAATTAAGTATATGTTTCTTGTAAACATATAAGATTAAGTTGTATTGTTTAAAATCTTATTTTAGATAAATTGAGTTTTGAAATTTAAAAGAATGTTAATTGGAATTTAAAGTAAAAATTTAAAAGCATTTTGTTTTTAAATGCATAATTTAAATAAGAAATATTTATCTAAAAGATAAATGAAAGATTAATGATTGGATTCATTAATTATTAAGGTAATTAAGATAAATATTAATTATTTAATTAATTAATAATGTGGATGTTTAATTAAATAATTAATGATGATTAGTTTAATTTGAGATTAATTAATTAAGTTTAATTAATCTATGATTAAGAATGGTTAACTAAATTTTAATTTATGATTAAGATTTATTTAATCAAGTGATTAATGGTAATTAAGTTTTTAATTAACACTTAGTTAATTAATAATTGGAGATTAATTAAATATTAATTACTTAATAACTAATGATGATTAATTTAAGTTAATTTCTTAATTAAGTAATTATGAAATGTTAATGAAGTCATTAACTTAAGATTTATTTAACATTTAATTAATGTGATTAATTTTTGATAATTAATTAGATTAGATTAATTAATTAATAATCAATTGTTTAAGTTTTAATTACTTAATGAAAGTAATTAGTGAATTAATTACTTAATGTAATTAAGGTTAATGTGATTTGTTTAGATTAAATAATTAAGTTTAATTGATTTAAACATTTGTGGATTGGTTGATAATTACTTATGTAATTAATGAATTTGTAATTACTTAAGGAAGTAATTAATTTAATAATTACTGAATGTAATTAAAGATATTTGATATAAAAGTAATTGGATTTAAATTACTTTGAAATTAATCAAGGGGATTAATTTAGATAATTAATTTAGAATAATTAATTTATGGGTTGGGTAATTAATGTAATTAATGTAATTAATTGCTGAATGATTATTAATCAAGGATGATTAATATATATGTAGGGATTGATTTTAGATTAATTACTAATGTAATTAACTAAGTAATTAACTTGTGTGATTAATATTAAATGCTAATTACTTATTGTAATTAGAGATAGTTAATCAGTAATGATTAATTGGAAAGAATATTTAGATGATGATTTATAAATTTATTTATAATCAATTAATGGTTAAGTTAAGCAGGATTTTGAAGTAATTAATTTAATTCATTTTAAATTAATTAGAGATTGAGTAATTAATTTAATTCATTTTAAATTAATTATAGAAGGTGTGATCATTTGATTATTTGCTTATGTTTGATGAATGATATTGGTTGATTGGTTTGGTTTGTAATCTCAGTTGTGAGATGAGTAGTGATTGTGATATGGATGCATTGGTTGCTTCTGGATGATAATTTAGATTATCTGATTTGGTATGAATTATCTGTTGATAATGATAATGTTGATTATCTGTTGTGATGTGAATTATCTATCTGTGTATATTTAGATAATGAATTGAATTGTTTTAAACTTAAAACAACTTGGCCTTAATAAGACACGCTTTGGTTTTCGATGAGACCGGGATCGGGTTTCCATATTTGGACATCCGAAAACCACATCGATTCCAAATAACGTTAGGTCGTTAATCCAAGTGGAGCGAGTGAAGACTCGAGGTGTAAGGGCTATACGTCAGTATAACTCTGTGGGTGATTCCGTAATGAGTTTGACGGAATAGGTCTTATAGATTCGAGATGGTGAATCAGAGTGCAAGGGTTATTGTCGTTAACTCTGAGGGTGATTCCAATACGAGTGTAACGAGATAATGCCTTCGGTTTCGTTCGAACCCGGAACGAACTTGTATGGATTGAATGCTTTCAGAACATCGTCAGGTGGACGATGAGCATTCTAAGTGTTGTGTCCTATAAAGGTAATCGTAACCTCAAGCCTCATCAACCGGGAATGGCTAAAACAGGGGAGGTGCAGCAAAGCTTCGTGGGTAGCCCCCACTTGAGAGTAAGATTTACCCCTGTCTAGAGGTCCCTTTATATTTCGGCTGTGTGGGACGGTTGATCATGACAACCGTCGGGGTTGTCTTATTTGGAACTGTTCAGTAAGGAACGGGTCCGGCTTTGTGTTGCAGGGGAGTTAGGGTGGCTCCTCGGTACGGTGATCTAGGCCACATACTGTGACGGGCGGTACCCCAGTAGCCCTGCCATTGTATGGAATCCAAAATCCAATAAGTGCCAACGGTTTTGATTGTATTACCCACTTTTGTGGCTAGTAGCTGGAATTTAATAGATGTAACAATTTCGGCTATTTCTTATTTACTTGAAAACCCTAGACACTATTATAATATCATCGGATTTCCTATCAAATGTTTTGGTTAGCGTAAGGTAAAAACTTTTCCATGTTTATGTGTGGGAAGTCTTACGTGATACCTTTTCTTTCAAAGGTTTTTTAAAGTTAAGCAACTTTAACCTGTTACTCACACCAGACCCATGTCTGACCCGGAGTTATTTCTGTTTTTTCTTTAACTCTTGGGTACTCAAATTTTTATGAGTAGTCAAGGGAATTCAGGTTAGGATTCAGGATTGGCTTTGACGATTTGTGGAGGAGCATATGGAGCAGGAGGCTTCTGCGTATAGTTATATAATTCCGCTGTGTTTGGTATCTCTGAGTGTTGTGTTTGATTTGAGTTGTATAACTAGACAGGTGTCTATAACTGTCTAGTATGTGTTGTATATGTCTGTGTAACTCTGATATTTGATGTATACTATGTAATACTTTGTTATTAATATAATTTCTTCGTTCCGCTGTGTTAGATTCTGATGTTGTTTCTTTCTTCTCTTCTTTCTTTTCTTCTTCTATCCCTTTCTTTCTTAATTCATGACGCGGTTTTCTGGGAGTGAAAGTCGGGTCGTGACAACCGTAGCTTAAAAATCCACTGGCCATTTTTACCCACGTCGCCAAGCTTTCGCCGATCACCAAGCTTGCTTCATCAACAACCCCGGCCCCCAAAACCACACCATCTTCGAAAATTTGCTCAAAACCCAAAAATTGATCATTTCCCAATTCCTCATGAAATACAAACCTTAAAATCGAGAATTTGTTATCATAAATCACCATTTTTCAATACTAATCCGTTTTTATAATCGAAACTTATATTTCAGATCTTTGATTTTCTGACTTTAAATTGATTTCCTTAGAAATTTCTATTTCCCGAATAACTACTAAGTATTTCTTCTGGATTTTATTTTTTTTAAAAAAGTTACATTCATTTAACCATTTCATCTTCAATAATGATGGTCAAACATTTAATTTATGAAGAGAAATGGATTTAGTTAGGTGATTTGTCCCTGAAGATTAACAGAGGAATATATATACTCATCCACTCAGTCATGCACACGGTATACAGGAAGTTTTCAACTATATCCAGTTCAAAATATTCATGCAAATCTTATCTACCCCATTACTATACAAGATTATCACATGCATCATGTATTAAATCAATTTAAGCCTAAATTAGAATTTTTACTCACAGGCAGTTGGAAAAATGGAATAGAGGAAACAGAGTAGTTTAATCACCTGAATAAAACAGAGAAGCATAGAAGAAAGCCTGAATGATTTTTGATTTTAAAGCTTGAAAACTAAGTTAATCTGATCTTGCATGTCTGAACATATTGAATTGTATTTGAATCTGAAACTAATTCTGCTTCCCTGATTTGCTTTTGATTTTATCTTTGTTTAGCTTTTGGATATGAGTTGGATCTGGTTTCAGGTTTAAATCTTTGATTCTTTCTGATTTGATTTTTTTTTAAATGTTTGCAGTTCTCTGAAAAGGAAAGAAAGAGTGAAGAAGAAGTTTGTTTTTTTAAGTTTAAGTTAGATTTATTGTAAAGAAAGTTTAAAATAAAGATTCGACACTTGTTCAAATTAATAACATTTGTCCAATTATCATTATAATCTCATTACACATGTTAACAATGAACTTTAAAATTTTAAACATTCGTATTTATTCATTTTCATACAAAATTTTAAATGATTTGAAAGCTTTTGTATTTAATGGTTATACATGTAATTAAATGTTTATAATATGATTTATATTTTATTTTTAGTTTGGTTTATACTTAAGCATATAAAATTTTAAAATAAAGTATGTTTTGTATAGATTTAAGTTGGATTTACTAAATTTTTAAAGAGAATAGAATGACAAATGTGACACTTGTTAATAGAATTAACATTTGTCTCATCTTAATTTTATTTGTTAACACATGTAAATTTACATGCATAAATAGATTTCTAAATATTTATAAAGCTTTTATAATTAACTTTCTACTAATATAAATACATATTTTTTTTCATATACGTAAATTTCTTTAAATAGAGAATGATATAAAACAATTTATGTTCTAAATAAAATAAAATATAATTTAAAATCAAAGTAAAATCTAAGATATATATATATATATATATATATATATATATATATCTTTTGAACTTCAATTTAAATATCCAAATTCAAATTAAATTTCAAGTCAATTTTACATATACATATTTTTAAACAAATACAAATTCAACTTGTATATAATAATTCTGTTTAAAACAATTGTATATATATACAACACATTACAAATATAAATATTTATTTGATCAGATCCATTTGTTCAATATATAAATTTAGTATTTTTATTAATTAATCCAATTATATTATTAATTACAATGCCCAGAAATCCGGGTTATTACATTTTTATTCCCATTTTCAAATTAATCCACAATTAAATTTACAACAAATATATAATTCAAAATATTTACTTCTGAATTTCCAATTCGAAATTCTATTTAAAAATCAAATTTATATACATTTATTTTAATGAACAAAAAAATATCTATTTAATTTGGAAAATACTAAATTAATTCACCATTTAATTCCAAAAATTAAATTACTTTCCAATTTGAATTTGATTTAAAAACAAGAATGTTACAAATTCCCCCTCTTAAGAAAATTTCATCCTCGAAATTTGCTAGGGAGACAACAAAGGACAGATGGAGAATATTCCACCAGATCAAACTAAAATATCTATTCTGCATTTGGCTTACCAAATCAGAATGAAATCATCAATACTATACAAGATATTCGGGTCACTCGGTCTACGAAATATACCGGGGTATTGGTTAGTTTGAAAAGATAATTAGCCGTTCGTAGAATATATCAGGATCCCAAGGAATAGATAAATGGATTTAATCTTCCACAATTCCCAAACATTAGATATGGATTCCAAACTCAGGTCGGAATATCCCAAAGTTTATACCAGCTAGTCCTTCTTCAAACTTGGATCCACACAATAAAATTTCTCAAATTTGGTTTTAATCGAAATTGTTTTATCGATACATTTAATTCAGTTTCATACTTTTTTCACCAATTCATTTTAAATAGAATCTCAAATTCATTAAAGTTTAAAATAAAAATCTGATAATGAGAATACAAGGTAGGAACTTATCTACACGATTCGCAGGGCCACCATCACACCCCGAAGCTTCTTCTTGTAGCTGCCATGAAGCCATCACCAAAGGATTGGAATTGGATGATGAACAAAAGAAATTTGATAGAGAAAGTTTTTTCCTTATTGTGATAGGGCGTCGACCATTTGTAGTGGTATTTCCCTGTCCCCTACCTCGTCATCTTCTTGCACTCATACTCACTATAAGTGGATAGTAAGAGAATTTACTGAGGCATACAAACAGATATCTTTGGAATATACTCATTCTAGGGTATTCTTCACCCTATCTTTAATGAGTTACCTAATGTGTTATACTCTTGAGCTAAAGTTCAACCCTTAGCTCTGATCACGGCTCGAATTTCAGCGTTCGAAAATCGACACCCGTACTTCACTTGTACTCGAATGCCGTAGATCCAACCGTTGAAATCCGATTCGTGCCGTAGCGTATAACACATTAAGTAATATAACATAGCGGAAGAAAAGAATATACCACTGATATACAATAGTTGATACAATATGATTACAACAATATCAGAGACAATATATAACAGCAGAAAGAAATAACTTCAAAAGAGGAACATCAACGTATGCCTTCAAAAGAAAGAGAGAGACAGCTTGAGACTCCAAACTGCAACTCCATCTCCAATGCTCCAAAACTCCAAATCGAAAGCTCGAACCACCATCAAGTTGACTTAAGCAAGGTCAGTCATGTAGTCAACAATGCGATTGCCAAGATCCAAAAGCTATCGACTCTACACCTATTATTTGATTATCTGAAAAACCCAACTCTAGATTGCCCTTGTGGAAAATTGTGGGCACCCAGAGTTTAGAAAGGGAACAATAAACTTTGGGTCAGTCATGGGACTAGTATGAGCAAACGAAAACAGTTTATCTTTAAACGAAACAAAAGAATTTAAATTGAAATACGCAATGTTTTTTGGAAAATGAAACTACCATAAGGTCTCCCACAGCACACACCATACAAATACAGAATCGAAGGAGATTTCTCCTTATGATAGTCAAACATGCTTGATACGTAAAATTCTTTTGATATTATTATTAGTGCATGCCTACTATATCTACTATCTAAAGAGTGGTAACCACCATAAGTAAATGGCAGGTTATACAACTAAAATCGCACAAGGCGCGTATTGGAGATTGGATTTCCAAAAAATGGTCAGGCTAAGGAACTTCCTATTGCCACATGGGTATGCCTCTGGAGGGATTCCCCGAGAACCTACCCAGCTCTCTGCCAACATAGGGCCGGGTTACCCCTGCCCGGAAGAAACTACAACTCGAGTATGCCAATCCCTGGTCGTTTGCGACCTTTATCCAAGGATTCTCAATCACAAAGCGACAACCACAATAGCAGTAACCACATAGATTAAATATCTAGACTCCATACCATGATACCACCCTTTTCCAGAAGGGAATGACATACCCTGAAGGGCGCCGGCCTCATAACCTTACCGCATCTTTCCTATTTTGACCATTTTCGGATTTTGAGGTCCTGATGCATTCTCGTCCACAAAGCCACACTTTTCACAAATCCATGCTTTGATTAAAAAATGATCAGCAACACTTCGTATACCACATTACCAAATTAGGAATGTGTCACTAGTAACCTTCAACTACATAACCTCTGAGCTCGTACATCTCAGAGAAGGGTGTTAAGCTAAGAGAATAAATTCTCCGCCACCAAACAGAAATGTATTTGATAGAAACCAGCTTTAATCTCAAAGTGTAATGTTAGACACACATCCATACAAGTCTGTTTCAGGTTCGAACAGAACCGAAGGCACTTCCAAAGAAGCCCTTGCAAATCCGGATAATCCCTAATCACGTCCGGACTCCCCATCACAAAGGGTGATCAAATCTCTATACCGAGAATCAGCTGGTGCGGGACATTCGACGATTTACCCTTTCTCTTTCGAAAATATCCGGTCTTCACCGTCGGTCTTCAAATGCAATCCATAACGTCGTATCATTATTCGGAATGGGTTATCTGACACAAAGTCCTCTCCCATCTAAACCGAATAATGTGCACAATATTTAAAAACATACGGATATTGGGATCTCAATTAAGTCACAACTTATTACCCAAAATCTTTCCTTCAAATGGTTTGAACAAATTACCATTTTCAAACCTTCAAACAAAAAGATTCACTTCACAAAGTTCACCAATCTTTCACAAAGATTAATTCATAGCCTTTCTAAACAATTTCCCTTTCAAATTGGATTAACTCATCCAATTTTTTTAAATCAAAGATTCGATTCATAGCTTTCAAAACCCTTTCCAAAGATTCATAGCTTTCAGGATCAATTTTTATTTCAAATCTTTTATAAAAAAGATATACCTTTTAGATCCTCCTCAATTTCAAAATGAAGTTCAACAATCTTTCACAAAGATTTATTCATAGCTTCCAAAACAATTCACAATTCAAACTTGAAATCTTTTCAACACAAATTGGAAATCCTATCTTTATATGAAAGCTATTATTATTTGAAAAAAAAATAGTTTTCATTTCGAAAAAATCCGATTACACTTGCACAAGTCAAAGCCCTTCAAGTATAAAACTTGGGTTAAATTCAATTTCCTAAAACAATACTTTCAAAATGGTTTAAAACCCTTATAAACACATTTATAACTTGTATAATCTTTTTAAACCATAATTTCCAAACATAGAATTCATAGAACTTAATTTCAAATATTGAATTCCAATTCAAATCAAACTATTTAAATTTCAAAACTTTATCAAGTTATTCAAAATAACTTTTATCTTTAAAACTCCTTTTCAAAAGCTTTTCATATTTAACCCAATTCCATTTCCAAAACTATTTGGAAAAATTCAACTTTAAAACCATTTCAAAAACCTGTGACTTAACCAATTTCCTCGTGCAATCTATATTCGTGTGTGTAAGGTGTAGTCCAGGGGTTTTACACAATAGTGCAACATCGTCAATCATCACAGATTCAAACACAGCAATATCGATAAGCGGTACAATCTATAATGTTTATCGTTTATTCACAATCGATAATATAAATTTATTACAAATAAATAAATTACATTCATCATAGATAATTACATTCATCACAGCTCAAAATCAAACAGAGCATCACAAATCAGGGATCTCAATCAACTCAACATTCAATAGAATCCAAACATCCATAAGTAAGATCAATTAATTATCTGATTAATTGAAACCAGATTAATTACTAATCCAGGTTAATTAACATTATTTAATTACAAATCATTTTAATTAATTACCCTTTAATGATAAATTAATTAACCTTAAATTATCCCTGAATTAATCATTAAATCAGTCTTTAATCATTAAATAATTAACCTTTAATTATGCTTTAATTAATTACATTAATTGATTAACCCTTAATGAATTACCATTTAATTAATTATCCTTAATTAATTACAATAAATGATTATCCCTAATCAATTTCGTTAATTAATTAACCTTTAATTAGTTAATTATCCTCAAATTAATCACCTTAATTAATTACTTACTCAAATTAGTTATCCTTAATTTATTAATTACTCAAACTAATTATCCTTAATTAATTAATTACTCAAATTAATTATCCTTAATTAATTAATTAATCTTTAATCACTTGATTAATCAACTTTAATCATTTAATTAATTACTTTTAATTAAGTAATTATCTTTAAGTAATAAATTAACTTAATTAATAACTCCTTTAATTAATCACATTAATTTTTCTTTAATTCAATTAAAAGAATCAATTAGCGTTAAATTAATTACACAAAGTAATTAGTTTTAAAAATTGATTTACACACAGTAATTGGCTTTTAAATTAATTACGTAAAGTAATTATCTAATCATTAACTAGAAAACATTTAATCTTTGGAAATAAATCTTGAAATTTATTTGAAACCTTGTTAATAGGTTTACTTAAAAAAACTTGATTTATATTACTTTAAAAACTTATTCAATTTGATAAACTTTAAAACATTGTAAACGTTTATTTGAAAACTAAACATGTTAACTCCACAAAAGAAAAAAAACTTGGCCATAAATTCATTTACCTGAGCTCAACTTCGGGTCTTTCCAACATTACTCGTCTTCGAGTTCCTTCATGAATTGCTTCGAGTTTGCCCCTGAGCCACCTTCATCTTCCTCAATTAACAGATACACACCAATATCGTGCACGTGCACGATTAAACTGGCCACCTCCAACCGGCATCGCAAACCTCGTCACACCGATGACAACCCCCTCGAACTTCCCAAACACCCAAATCCTCGCAATAACCACAAAATCTAGTTCGAGCATTTTAATCGAACTGGAATCAAAATTTGATCATCTGGAATTGCTTCTTGCTGACCAACCCGATCGCCAGAGGGCCCGCTTGCTCGTCTAACACTTCGCCAGAATCAAATAATCCTTTTCCCTTGGGTGTGATCGCCTCCAATCCCCCTAGTCGACGTACGAACCTGACAACTTTATCGACCTAAAATGGGTATAAAACCCTTAAATTCCACCACGCCGATGCCACAATGGTCGGAAAAATATCCAATGATTTTTCCCTAGCTCGACAACCCCCCAGGAACCTTCGGTCACGATTAGACACCCAACAATCCATCGATTGCCTAAAATTTGATTAACCCAATTTACCTTCAACTTACATGTAACGACCCAGAATTTTGGGTCGCCAAATTTTAACATTTAATTCATTTTAAATGTCAAATATGGATTATAATTTGATTTTTGAAATAAAAAGATTCCGGTTAAGTTGATAGAATTGGTTAAATTTCAAATATACGGGAATCAAATTGGAATTTGAATAATAATAGCATAACATCAGAAATTGGATAATTGCTAATTTTGAGTGCAAATAGAGATAAAATTTGATTCTAAAATTTATTTTAAGTCTGTTTGGATATGAATTTTTATATTGGACTATTGGATGGAATTAATAGTCAATAGATTAAATTTGGAATTTTATATTAATTTAATAATGGAATTTAATATTGCAAATAATCAGATTTTGATTCGGAATGAATCAGAGTGATTTCTAATATGTTTATAAATTCCATACGAGTTGTAATAGAGTTAATAAAATTTAAAAGGTGAAATTTCAAATGATTTCGACGGTTTTGAAAGTCGTTCGAATTTATCGACGAGTGAAAATAGCCTTCCGGGGCACAGTCTCAGAATTCGATAAAACTAGTTCCTTTGGATCCGTAATAGTTAGTTATTATTGGATTCCAATTTTCGTAGCAATCAGAGTTGTCGTTTGATCGTGGCAGCTTAAAATGCATAGAAATCGTTTTAACCGATTTAATTTTAAGTTGATCGTTTAATTCCGTAACTCGCACGTATGACCGAATTAGCCTTCGAAACCTTTTCCATTGTGTCCGGAATGCGGAAAAACCCCAGAAACGCCTTTGGGTACGTGTGATTTGGAGGTCGTTTGCATAAATTGTTAAATTGAGAATTATATTAATAAAATAATATTAAACAATAATATATATATATATATATATATATATATATATATTTATTCTCTAACCCTAGCACAAACGATAGCCGCCGCAGTTTAGTGTTCAATGGCCGATACCTCATCGTCTTCTTCCTCGTTTTGCTCGTGATCCATGCTATATTTTGTAAAACTTCCAACATGAAACTCGTAGAGCTCGGGGAACTCTACAAAAATCAACGGTGGTGATGGGTTAAGGCGCAGTGGGGAGGGGGAATCTGAGCCGCGTTCGTGGTCGGTTCGAAGAGGCGTTGGAGGGCGTAGGGCGTAGGGCGAACCGAGTTGCACGATATTGGGCATAGGGGTTCGGGGGGGAAGAGCGTTCGAGTGGCGATCTCCGATCGAGCTCGATGGCGACGGGTTTCGCTTGAGGAGGACGGTGATGATGGGTTGTTTAAAATCTGTTAGCACGCGTTAAGATGAGGAAGATTCAAGGGCCGGCCTGATATCTTTTGTTTGATCGAACGACTGCGATATGCTTTGGTAAAAAAAAAGAAATTGTGTAAATTATATTCAAAACTTTAAAATTTAATATCTCGCTCGTACGTTATCAGATTTTGACGAAACAGGCAGCGCCTGGATCGTAGCGATGAGCACAACGCAGTGGAGCAATTCTAAAATCATTCTGAGCAAATGAAAATTTGAGTTAAATCGAACGTCGTTCGGTTTAATTTAAAATTTCAAACGCTTGCCGAAACTCAAGGTGAGTTAATCTCACTCACATCTGGAATGTTAGCTGATTAAATAAATGTCTATGTGATTGGTTGAATATAAATGTTGTAACAGTCTGAAATGAATATTTATATATGTGATGTGCTAATATTTGTGGATGCAGGGAAACAGGTTGGAGGGATCCAACTGGATTCCTCACAATATAGGAATTATTTTTATATAATTGATGATGTATCTCATTCATATTCTGTGTTAGCTAAATTTAGAATTCAGTATGTCGTGAGATAGTTTAATAAACAACAATCTGGAATATTCAATAGAAATAAAATACATTGGGTTTTTAAAGAAATTATTGAATACAGAATTTAAGGGATAAAATTTGGAATTTGGTTTGAATGAAGAATGGAAACTTGTATATTTGGAATTATAAATGAAGTGGAAAATTTATCAGCTGATAAACAGAAAGTATGGATTTCTAGTGATAAATTCTGTAAGAAGTTATAAATTGCTGTAAAATAAGATGGGGTTATTTGATAATGTATAATGTTTTCCTGGAAATTTAAAAATGTTTCAAAGAAGCTTTTCAAAATATAAATTAGCAAAAATATAAATTAGCAGTGTAAATGTATATTAGAACATTTTAGAAATACTATTTTAAACCGTTGGAATTTAAGTGATTTCTTAAGTATGATTTTCATTAACTAAATTCATAATAGTTTTATTTAAAAATATTTTAAGCCTATACTTTGGAAGTGAATTTCCGAAAATGGAAAGTGTGTTTAAAACTTCAAAGGAAGTTTATTTTATGCATGGAAACAAATTTACAATAACTAAACATAAATCTGAATTGAAATAAATCGACAGAATTTATAAGAAGGATTTTTCTGGGTTGTTGAGTGGAAATGAGTTTCCCTGGAAAACCAAGTTCGAGTTTTAAACAGATTTTATTAAAAGAAAGTTTAAAGTCCAAACTTGTTTAAAATAGTGTTTTGAAAATTATTATTTAAAGTAACTAATTAATAAATTAGCAATAGTGATTATTTGCGATTACATTAGTAATTATTTTTATAAAGGGATTTATTTAAAGGCTAGTTTTGACCTAGGTTATTTGAAATTAGTATTAGTCCTTTTACAACTCTACTTTTAAATTTAGTTTAATAAAACCCTTATTTACAATCAAAGTTTATATCATAATAAATGGTTTTACTTTACATATTGAAATTATATTTTTGAGTAATAACTAGTAGTAAATTTCCATATTTTAAAGTATACTTCAGTTTAAATTTTTTTAACTATTTTAAATCTAAATGTTTTGAACCTGGTTATTTTCCATGGGAATAAATGGTAAAGAATTTACCTTGTAAAAGAAGAATTTTGGGAAATTGTTTTCAAATGAGCTTTGAAAATTTGGAAATATATCTTGTAAAGATATTAGAGGCAAATAAATAATGTGGAAATTATTTATTGTGTGATGGATGTTTGTGAATATGAATTGATAGTTAAATCACCGACTATCAATATTGGACAAATGCGCTGATCGTTTCGAAGAGACCGGGATCGAGATTTATTTCTCGAAAACCACTTCGATCCGGTTTGTACGTTTCGTGAAACGTGTTCGGAGTCGAAGATGGAGCAGTGAAGTGCAAGGGCTAGTCGCTACTAATCCTGAGGATATTTCCAAAATGGATGTAGTAGGAATAGTGCCTTCGGTTCCGTTCGAACACGAGACGGACTTGTATGGATGAATGCTTGCGAAACATCGTCAGGTGGACGATCGGCATTCCAAGGGATATGTTCTAAAATGGTAACGCTTAGCCTCAAGCCTCATCAACCGGGAATGACAGAAAATCAGGGGTTATGCAGCAAGGCTAGGTGGGTAGCACCCAAGCAGGGTGAGGTCATCCCTGTCTAGATGTCCCTTTTTATTTCGACTTAGTGGGCGGTTGCTGATCCCAATCGCGGAGTGATCTCACTCGGGATTATCCAGTAAAGGGTAGTCCCGGTCTTGTGTTGCAGGGGATCGGGAGTGGTCCTCGGTACGGTGATCTAGGCCCCGTACTGTGACAGTTGGTGCCTCAGTGCCTAGTCATTAGTTGGAATCCATTCTCCCTACGAGCGTTGTACGAGTTTTGTTTGTATTACCCACTCTGTGGCTAGTAGCTGGAATTTAATAGATGTAACAATTTCGGCTATTTTATAAGTATTTGTATATATACCCTATTATAATATCAGAGGATTTCTATAAAAAGCGTTTTAGCTATCGTAAGGTAAAAACCCGACACGTTTATTTGTGGCGTGGTCTTACGAGATGCTTTTGTTTCCAAAGGATTTTCGAAACTTTAATAATCAATTTGGATGCATTATTATCAGCTGGTATTCCAGATTGACTCGGGTGTTATTTCATTATAATGCTCGGGTCAGACCGAGTTTTATATGTTCAGGACAGGATGCTTTGGAGCAGGAGAGGAGCTGGAGTCCGAGACGTATTATCCGTACTTATATATATCCGCTGCTATGATTGTATGTAATGTCTGGTTGGTAAATATTTTTTGTATGAAATACACTGATGATATGATGTATAAAGCAGATACAGTTTCATTTTGTGTAAAGATCTATTATTTACTATTATAGTTTATTCCGCTGCGACTGTGATATTCTGATATTGTTTAGTTCCTTCTTTCTTCTATCTCTTATTCTTTAACCCCAATGGTTCGTATTTCTGTTTCACTTGAGTTAATTGAAGTAGAATAGTGTTGACTCAAGGGGTACGGATTTGCGGGCTGTCACACTTGGTATCAGAGCTTAGATTGGCGATAACCTAGGCTTTGGTGGGGAAATTACTCATTAAACAGAGTCAATAATACTCTATAATGGGTTGAGTGTATTAATAGATATGAGAGCGTACTTGTTAGTGGATATAAAATTGTTTTATACTACGTTGACTTATCGGTTGAGTGTTTATGAATTCAGGTCGCTGCGGGAAGTACAACCGTATCGATAGGGGTTTCTAAACTCTTGAACAAGATAAACCGACATAGTATTGTTTTTAAAAGGGGGTAAATGAAATAATTTTACTCAAAAATTATAGTTTGATATTAAGGAAATAATTTTCTAAAATTATTATATATATATATATATATATTTGGTTGATTGGTTGTTAATATCTAAATCAAATAAGAATCTAAAATTTGAAATGATATAAAAAAATGAGAATTTAAAATATTAAAATGTTTTATAACCAATGGAATTATCTAATTATGTTTTAAACAGAAGAGGTATAAATTAAATTTGATTTAATCCAGAATTTAAATTCCGGAAATTTTGGAAAGGGTTTTAAATGAATTTAAACAAGGGTTTGGAAAATTTAAAATCCTGGGAAAGTTTTAAATGTTTGCTAAGGTGTTTAAAGGCAATAATGGAATATTATTTTGGAAAGTATTTTTTTTGAATGGAAACTGTTTTGAAATGAATTTGGGAATGTAAGAAAGCACTGAACTTACTTCAGTCGTTGGAAAATAATCCCGATGATGCTGGCCACATCATCAGAATTCATTTTCGAGTTTCTAAAGTGATGGATTACTTCCCTAGTAATTTGGGTATGATATCTATTTGGACTTGTTTGAGATACAAGTGATTTTTGAAATTTCAATGGGTGGAAATTATTTTGGTACAACCAAGTTGTTTTGGAAATTCGAAGATTTGAATTGGTATACCAAGTAGGTATGAGTTGATTATGATTTCAAAATGGTTTTAAATAAAACCGGGTAATTGAATTCTGGAAAATTCTATTTAAATAATGTGTAAAATTAAAATGAATCAACTATTGAACTTATTTGGTGAAGTTGATATTAATAGGAAGGAAATGAAATTTTTAATCTTGGGTTTAAAATTTAACTTGAGTAAAGGGAAGTGAATGAAAGTTATTGAAGTGAATATAAAATTTGAATTTGACTTGGATAAGTTAAATAAATTGAACTTAGAATTAAATTGATTTGGATTAAATTGAAATGTAAAATGACTTTGTAATTGTGAGTCATCATGTAATGTATTATACCCACAAGATATTAAGTAGTATACTTATAATATGGAATTGTGAATTTAAAATTTGTAAAGGATTAAGGTGAAGGAAAATTGGTATCCTTAAGAATTCAGAGATACATATACATAAAATTTGGAATGGTGATTATAAGGTGAAAATGACTCTAATGAGAAATATAAACCTTGAAAGTAATTAAGTTGGCGAATTTAAGAATAGAAAATCAGATTGTAAACCCAAGTAAAATGGAATTATATTCACAAATGGGAAATAGTTAAATGGTAAGGTGGATTCAAATTTAATCCTAAATGAGATGTAAAGTAAAATAAGGTGAAGAAAATATAGAATATAAGGATGTGAATGAACTTAAGTCAGTAAATAAGTTTTGAACTTGTATATGGAGAATTAAAATTGGATTTAACTTCGATTAAATGAAATCGAGTTGAATTTGGATTGAATTAAAATAAAAATTCATTTGTTATAAATTAGTTTTGAATAGAATTAAATTCTTATTTAAAATAGTAAAAGAAATGGTATGAATCCAAGTTGGCTAAATAAAACTTAGTTGGACTGGAATTAAATTTGGAAAAGAATTAAATTGAAGGGAAATTTAATTTAGAGAAGTAAGAATGATATTGTGTGAATAAAGTTTTAACTCAACTAAATTCAAAGGTATTGTTTGAGAATGAATTTAGCGTAAGCTAAATTAAATAAAAAGAATTTTGAAGATGAATTTAGTGTAAATTAAATTAAATGGAAATTGTATTGGTATAGATGAAATTTTGATGTTTGTTAAGAAAATTTTGAAAAGAAAAATAATTAAAAACCCAGTCTAGTATGGAATTTAAATTTTTGGCAATAAAAAGTTGAGAGTGTGAATGAATAATGGAATTAGATTACAAGTGATGGTTTGGATTGTAAATAAATTCCAATGAGTGAAATAATTTAAAGTGGTCTCTTTGTTAATAAAATAAATCTAAAATGGATTGAATAAATAAAAAAAGTGCATTAAAATTTGTAAATGGATTGTAATTGATTTGGATGAGAATCAAATGTAAGTAATATAAAAATTGATATAAGAAGATAATGAAAATGTTGTGAAAGAACTTCAGCAAATTGAATGATGTTGTCTTGGATAAATTTTGTTAGATGATGAAATTGAAATGCAAGTGAAATGGTTTTAATTAATTATTGTGATGGAATAAGAAAGAATGAATTTAAGATGTTTGGGCTGTAAATAATATAGAATGGGATGTCATTAATTTAAACTTAAATGATGAACTTGACGTGAGAATAAGAAATTGAAAAAAAAAATTGCAATGAAATAAAATGTTTGGATTGTGAACCATGCAGAATCGAATAAAATGGATATAAATTGAGTTAAAATTAATTTTAACTGGTTATAGGCTTAAGAATTCTTTATTTGTTTGAATAACCACAACCTGCGTAGAAATTAGTCGTTAAACTTTAGTGAATGAATTAAAAGAAGTAAATGAAATTGATATTTGAATAATAGGAAATGGATTGGAATCTATTTAGTGGGTTTGTATGTAAATGAAGGTTAATTAAAAAGAAAAGTAAATGAATCAAAAGCTTATATTACTCTTATCGAAGTGAATGTGAATCTAACATTTGCAACCCGGATGTAAGTCATTCGAGTGGAATATAATGAAGTTTGAATTTGGAAAAGAAATGCAAATGTTTCAAGTTTAAGATAAAATTTGATTGTTAATCAAATTGGGAATGTAAGTTAAAATAAAGAAATGTAAGTAAGGCATATGTTAATCATATTGAAATAGAAATGAATTGGTTGTAATAAATATGAATGGTATATAGTAAACTTGAATGTAAACCATTCAAGTGAAATAAAATGAAGTTAGTTTGGATGGAAGTAGAATGGGCTAAAATCTCAATAAATGGATTTGAGTATAAATGTAAGTGAATCATAACAGAAGTGCAAATGTATCAAATTAAAAAGGAAATTGACTGGGAAATCAATTCGGAAATGGGATAGAATATGAATGAAACATAGTAAAACTTGTATATAAAATCCTTTGTGTAAAATAACTTAGGGTTTGGCATTAGAAAAGGAACTTTGTATATGCTTTAAAATATGATTTACTTATGAAATTATGCAAAGTGTTGTTTGGGATGTAAATGGATATGTTTGGCTTACATTTATATTGGAAATGTTGATAAAATGTTCATATCTTTGAAAACTGATGAGTTTGTTGAGTAAGTACAGGTACAGAAGGCGTTTGATAGAGTTGGAGCGCGTATATGCGTTATATTAGCCGCTTGCTTTAAAAATTTGCTAAAAAGGTACACCTACGCAAATATAATTGGGAAATGATATATATATTGTGATATATTTTGGTTTCCGACCGTGTGGGTCAATGTATATATATTTATTTGTATCGCGATATCGCGAAAGCTCCTCCGTACAGGGGAGACTCTGCCAAAATTTTTCGGAAATTTTGGGAGTTAGAAATTTTTTGGGGTTTTGGAATTTTTTTATTTACTTGGAAAGTTATTTTAAAATACGTTAAAATTTAAAGCTTTAGAGTAAATGAAGAAAATTAGTTTGGAATTAAGCTAAAGGATTTTAGAAAGGAATATGAGCTTTTAACTAAGCAAATTGGGTAAGTAAATGAGTTTGAGAATATTTTCTACCTTAGCAAATTTTGGGGACGAAATTTTTATAAGGGGGGAGGAATGTAACGACCCGGAATTTTGGGTCGCCAAATTTGAACATTTAATTCATTTTAAATGTCGAACATGGATTATAATTTGATTTTTGAAATAAAAAGATTTCGGTTAAGTTGATAGAATTGGTTAAATTTCAAATATACGGGAATCAAATTGGAATTTGAATAATAATAGCTTAATATCAGAAATTGGGATAATTGGTAATTTTGAGTGTAAATAGAGATAACATTAGATTTTAAAATTTATTTTAAGTCTATTTGGATTTGAATTTTTATATTGAACTATTGGATGGAATTAATAGTCAATAGATTAAATTTGGAATTTTATATTAATTTAATAATTTAATATTGCAAATAATTAGATTTTGATTCGGAATGAATCAGAGTGATTTCTAATATGGTTATAAATTCCATACGAGTTGTAATAGAGTTAATAAAATTTTAACGGTGAAATTTCAAATGATTTCGACGGTTTTGAAAATCGCTCGAATTTATCGACGAGTGAAAATAGCCTTCCGGGGCACAGTCTCGGAATTCGACGAAACTAGTTCCCTTGGATCCGTAATAGTTAGTTATTATCGGATTCCAATTTTCGTAGCAATCAGAGTTGTCGTTTGATCGTGGCAGCTCAAAACACATAGAAATCGTTTTAACCGATTTAATTTTATGTCGATCGTTTAATTCTGTAACTCACACGTATGACCGAATTAGCCTTCGAAACCTATTCCATTGTGCCCGAAATGCGGAAAAACCTCAGAAACGCCTTTTGGTACGTGTGATTTGGAGGTCGTTTGCATAAATTGTTAAATTGAGAATTATATTAATAAAACAATATTAAACAATAATATATATATATATATATATATATATATATATATATATATATTCTCTAACCCTAGCATAAACGATAGCCGCCGCAGTTTAGTGTTCAATGGCTGATACCTCATCGTCTTCTTCCCCGTTTTGCTCGTGATCCACGCTATATTTTGTAAAACTTCCAACATGAAACTCGTAGAGCTCTACAAAAATCAACGGTGGTGATGGGTTAAGGCACAGCGGGGAGGGGGAATCCGGGCCGCGTTCGTGGTCGGTTCGAAGAGGTGCTGGAGGGCGTAGGACGAACCGAGTTGCACGATATTGGGCGTAGGGGTGCGGCGGGGGAAGAGGGTTCAAGTGGCGATCTCCGATCGAGCTCGATGTCGATGGGTTTCGCTTGAGGAGGACGGTGATGATGGGTTGTTGGAAACCTGTTAGCACGCGTGAAGATGAGGAAGATTCAGGGGACGGCCGTGATTTCTTTTGTTTGATCGAACGGCTGCAATATGCTTTGGTAAAAAAAAAGAAATTGTGTAAACTATATTCAAAAATTTAAAATTTAATATCTCGCTCATACGTTATCATATTTTAACGAAACAGGCAGCGCCAGGATCGTAGGGACGAGCACAACGCAGTGGAGAAATTCTGAAATCGTTCCGAGCAAATGAAAATTTGAGTTAAATCGAACGTCGTTCGGTTTAATTTAAAATATCAAATGCTCGCCGAAACTCAAGGTGAGTTAATCTCACTCACATCTGGAATGTTAGCTGATTAAAATAAATGTCTGTGTGATTGGTTGAATATAAATGTTGTATCAGTCTGAAATGAATATTTATATATGTGATGTGCTAATATTTGTGGATGCAGGGAAACAGGTTGGAGGGATCCAACTGGATTCCTCACAATATAGGAATTATTTTTATATAATTGATGATGTATCTCATTTATATTCTGTGTTAGCTAAATTTAGAATTCAGTATGTCGTGAGATAGTTTAATAAACAACAATCTGGTATATTCAATAGAAATAAAATAAATTGGGTTTTTAAAGAAATTATTGAATAACAAATTTAAGGGATAAAATTTGGAATTTGGTTTGAATCTAGAATGGAAACTTGTAAATTTGGAATTATAAATGAAGTGGTAAATTTATCAGTTGATAAACATAAAGTATGGATTTCTAGTGATAAATTCTATAAGAAGTTATAAATTGTTGTAAAATAACGATGGGGTTATTTGATAATGTATAATGTTTTCCTGAAATTTAAAAATGTTTCAAAGAATGAAAAAACCCGCATATTTATCGATTTTATATTTAAATATTTTATTTAAATATTATATCGTTAATCGGATTTTGGTCCGAAAAGCTACTTTTTGCAAGCGGTCAAATTAGGACTCGAGACCACTTCTGTTGAGTTCGAAATGCCGTTTACAACTTTTTTAAGTATAAACATCGATATGTTTGGAGTCAGTGGAATTTCACTAACTTTTCCCGCTTTGGACCTTGGGTTGGTTTAGCCCATTAAAACCCAAGTCCCAACCCCTTCTTCTCACTCTTCATAAATTCCTAACTAACTCAAGATTTGCATTAATGGCGAAGAGAATGGGAAATTAAAACTCCAAGCTCAAATTTAATTGCTAATCCAACATTCAACTCCAAATTCAAGTAGAAGACATTGGATCCTAGCTTGTAGTTGCTTCTCTATTGATTTCAAGCTTCGTCTTCATTGAATTTGTGCAAAGGTGAGATTTTTATCTCACAATTCTAGGCTATAACCATATTGGACTGTTGGGAATGATTCCCTATCACCTTCGCATGCGCATTTGCATTTGGTTTGGATTGGATTGGCGAAAAACTCCAATTTTTAGCGTTTTTGGTGAAAAACTGCTCTTAGGTCGTTCTGTCTTCATTAGGTCGCTCGGGGTGGAAAAGTCACGGCCTTCGTATTTGACTCGCTCGGTTTTAGGTCGTAGGTCGCAAGCCTTTTAGGTCGTAGGTCGCAAGCATTTAGGTCGTAGGTCGCGAGCCCTATAGGTCGTTCGGCCTTGTTCCTTCATTAGGTCGCTCGGCCTTATTAAACCGATAACTCATGAACCTCTTAGGTCGCTCGACCTGTTCGTCCATTAGGTCGCGTAAACCACTAGGTCGTTGGGCCTTATTCTTGTTAGGTCGCTGGGCTTTAACTCGTTGGACCTTTTTCCTTTATGTCGTTTCCCCAATTAAGTCGCTTGTCCCTTATAGGTCGCGTTTCCTTCTTAGGTCGCTAGGTCGCGTGCCTTTAGGTCGCGTTCCTATGTTAGGTCGCATGTCTCTGTTAGGTCATTGACCTCCTTAACTCGCATGACCTAACCCGTAGGTCATCGGACCTCGATTCTATTTAGATCGCTGCTTCTTATAGGTCGTCGTCTCCTTATTTTCTTTAGGTTGTTTGAGTGTTAGGTCGCGAACCCATTTTAGGTCGCATGACCTTTACCCTTTAGGTCGCCTGACCACTAGGTCGTTCCCCTTTAACCACTAGGTCGAACCACGTAGCAGGGGCGTTGCCCCCGCACCCCCACCTAGGGGGGTTGCCACCCCCCCCCCCCCCCCCCCCCCCCGGACCCCCCCTCCGTAGGGGATCTTATCTGAAAAGCATTCAATAGAACTTGCTTTGTTGAGATGCTGAGTTGACCATTCTTCGAGACAAACTATCTTGGGCTTCTCGGTCGATTTTATGGATTTTTGAATATCTATTTCGATGGATTCTTTATCGGTTTCTTTGGATTTTATTCACGTCTTCGTATGTGAATTTTTATGATTGATTGTTTCTACAATCACTTCTATGATTTGTCACTTTAAAATATGAAGGTTTCAATACTAGTAGTAAATATCAAAACTCTTTGAACAAAATGATTTCAACTCTATTTTCAATAACAAAGCTCTTTTTTAAAACCATTTTCCAATCTACTAGTATATACAAACCTTTACCTCACTCGTATGAGAAATTGAATTAAAAGGCTTAGTAAAACAAGTGGTATGAAACACTTGCGTTTGCTTCGTCGGTTAACTCTTGGACTTGTTCGATTGAACCTTTTTGTGACAATTTTCTAGTGAAGATCTACACTTTGTTCGTAAATATTTGAGTTAAGCAAGTGGTTATGGGACATGAAGCTAAACTTTTATATTTACTAGCTTAGTGTAATTGACACTTCTCGTTGATCATGACGATCATTTTGTGATTTAGGCTAGCAATTGTGCGATGTCTCTTTGTTTGCTTCCTGGTTAGGCTAGACACCATTTGTGTGATTCCATTCACACATACCTTTTTGCTTTTTGGTTAGCCTAGACACCACTTGTGTGATTCCACTCACACATACCTTTTTGTTGCGAGGACAGGCTAGACACCATTTGTGTGATTCCATTCACACATACCTTTTTGCTTTTTGGTTAGCCTAAACCTCATCTGGGTGATTCCGACTCATCCATATGGGGTAGCTCCCCATGGTCTTCGGACCGTCATGTGATAGGCCTCTTTCCCTTTTTATGATTTCTGGATTTCTCGTGTTGATTTATGGAATTTATGTCATTGACTTGTTATGAGTACAAGTTTAGGATATGATGCCCTCTTTGGATCCTTGAGAAGATTCTTGTGATAGTGATTTATCTCTTATTGATTGATCTTCTGTTGGTCATCATTTGCATACTTATAGTAGTATGTCAGTATGGATATTTTATGTTTATGCCATATCTTTTATTTTATATCATGTCATCTGATATTTATAGCTAGACTGATCCGTTTATTATTTTCTTAAATAATACTCGGGTCAGACCGAGATGTAACAGGTGCTTCTGCTTGACTTCTTCCCGGGATCTGCTACTCTGACTTTTGGCTAACTATTTAGATTAGCAGTTTTTGTTGTATACACTTGAGATATAGACTCATAGTTGTATTATTTTGTATAGCACGTGTTGCTATGCTTTTGTATTATTGTGGATCTTTTTGACCACTACTCTGATGTACACTTTCCTGTGTTAGTTATATATTCATATCTTCTTCCGCCTTTGTGATATGGATGTCTGTGAATGATTTGCGTTATGCTTATTTCTATGTTTGTTTCCGAAGATTATTCATAGCCACCGTGTGATAAGAAATTACATGGATGGTCGCGCCTCAACAGCCTTATTCTCCGCGCTAGTTGACAACACTACACCGCAGTGTTCTTGGCTAGGGTGGGTATAGAGGCGGGGCGTCACAAAGAAGCTTTTCAAAATATAAATTAGCAAAAATATAAATTAGCAGTGTAAATGTATATTAGAATATTTTAGAAATACTATTTTAAACCGTTGGAATTTAAGTAGGTGTTTATTTAAGTGATTTCTTAAGTATGATTTTCATTAACTAAATTCATAATAGTTTTATTTAAAAATATTTCAAGCCTATACTTTGGAAGTGAATTTCCGGAAATGGAAAGTGTGTTTAAAACTTCAAAGGAAGTTTATTTAATGCATGGAAACAAATTTACAATAATTAAACATAAATCTGAATTGAAATAAATCAAAAGAATTTATAAGAAGGATTTTTCTGGGTTGTTGAGTGGAAATGAGTTTCCCTGGAAAACCAAGTTCGAGTTTTAAACAAATTTTATTAAAAGAAAGTTTAAAGTCCAAACTTGTTTAAAAGAGTGTTTTGAAAATTATTGTAACGATAGCGATTTTTCGTTGCCGAAAAATCGAAATGTTATGGGTTTAAGAAAGAAGAAAAGAAGAAGAAAGAGAGGAAAGAAGAGAAAATAGAGAGAAAAGAAAACAGAAAATAGAACAGAATTGAAATACCAGAACAACAATATCAGAATCTCACAATTCGCAGCGGAACAACATATAATAGATAAATGAATAATCTTTAAACAAAGAACTATATCAGTTATTACATTACATTTCATTACATCATATCATCAGAGTGTACAACATCAAACAAACAGCGGAAAAAGAAATACTAGATACTAGTAATATGCCATGCCATCCAGCTTGCCTCCAGCAACTCCTGAATTCCAAATATTCTGATAAACCTAACTCTTGACTGCCCGTGTAAAAATTGGTGGGCACCCAGAGTTTAGGAAGGAAAACAATAAACTCCGAGTCAGTCATGTGACTGGTGTGAGAACTAAAACAGTTTATTTTTCTTTGAAATCAAAAATAGAGGAACATTTTTTAAAGTCAATTCGCAATGCTTTTAAAAATGAGACTGCCATAAGACCTCCTGCCACACACACAATGCAAACGCAGACTTGGAGGAGATTTCTTCTTATGTTAGTCAAAGATGCTTGATACGTATTAAAATCAAATCAATTTTGATATTATTATTAGTGCATAGTGTAGAAGATATTTCGAAAGTAGAATATAAATCTTAGCCAGCATAGGTACCATCATAGTATGCTTACTATAGCTACCATATTAGATGGCAGGTTCTACAAATAAAACCGTACAAGTCTCGTATTGTTTCTTTGGATTTCCAACGAATGATCATGCCAAGGAACTTCCCATTGCCACATGAGAATGCCTCTGGATGGACATCCCCGAGAACCAAACCGGATCTCTACCAACACAAGGCCGGGTTACCCCTAACTGAGTAACAACTGACCGAATATGCCATCCCCGGTCCTTTGGGACCTTTCACCGAGCGCTCGCAATCAATTCACACAATCATAAAGTGTTTTCAACATGAGTAAGTATCTGGGCTCCATACCATGATACCACCCTTTTCCAGAAGGAAATGCACATACCCTAAAGGGCACTACCCCTCATAACCTTGCCGCATCTTTCCTGTTTTGACCATTCCGGGGTGTGAGGCTCGACGAAGTCACGTCCACAAAGAAACACTTTGTACAAAAGCCATGCTTTAGGTCAACAAATGATCATAGAAATGATCACCAAGATAGACGAACAAACAAATGATCCTATCTCAAATAATCAACACAATGATCATTTCACGGCAACACTCATTATGTCATATTACCAAATTGGGAACATATTGCTAATAACCTTCAACTATATAACCTCTGAGCTCGTACGTCTCAGAGAAGGGTGTTAAGCTAAGAGAATAAATTCTCCGCCACCAACAGAAATATATTTGAAAGAAATCGGCTTTATATCTCAATTTGTAATGTCAGACATACTATCCATACAAGTCTGTTCCGGGCTCGAACAGAACCGAAGGCACTTACAAAGAAGTCCTTGCAATCCGGATAATCTCTAATCACGTCCGAATTTCCCATCACATATGGAGATCTCTATACCGGGGATCAGCCAGTGCAGAGACAATCAACAAGAAACCCTTTCGTTTTCGAAAATATCCGGTCTTCAACACCGATCTTCAAATGCAATTCATAACGACGTATCACATATTCGGAATGGGTTATACGACCCCAAGGTCCTTTCTCGGTTAACCCGAATAGTAAGCGCTTATTTAAAAAAAAATAAGTGTGGCATTCAATTTCAAGCAAATCACAACAAATACCTATTTAAAGGTAAATATTGATAGTCGGTTATTGAACTATCAATAGATATGCCAACATCACCAGATTCCAAATAATTTTCCAAATTATTTATTTTCCAAAAATATCTTTATAAGATATATATTTTCCATTCTTTAAAAATAAATCAATATTTATTTTTAAACCCAATTTCCCAATTTCATTTATAAATCCTATATTGAATTTATATTCCAAAATATTTATGAATATACGATTTCCATTCGTTTTCTAATATTCATTTTCAATTTATCTTCAAAAAGATAAATTCAAAATATTCACTTAATACTGGAAAAACATTCCCATAATTATTTATTTATAAGTAATTCACAAGTCTTTTTATTTTCTATACTTGGAAAATATTCAATATACTCTAATCGAAATTAAGTATATATTTCATTCTTTAAGGAAATCATTCACTTAACCATATTTATTTGGGCCAAAACGAATGTTGCGTAAAACATCGTTACGACAACCCAAAATCACTAGTATAGGGATTCGAAATTAAAACAGATATATAAATCCCAATACTATACAAAACATTTCCTTTCGGAAATCATTTACTATAACAACAGTGTTATAGTCTACCATTTTCTTCTATTTCTCGAAAACGTCTATTTCAACAATGAATGTTGAAATCTATGGTTTCGATGGTTAATATATTTTAAAACATCTTTAGATCGTTTTAATTCTATTTAAAACATCACATTCAAAACATTTCTTTAACATATTGTTTACTATTCAAAAAAACTTGAATATACTTGTTAACAAATTTCATCATTTCTATTCCTTCTATTTTACAGGATTATTCACTGTCTAAAACATGAATATAACTCCATTAACAAGTTACAAAAATTTACTTATCAAAATAAGTCGTTGCGGATTTATAAAACAATGTTTATAAATTTCATTTCTATTTATTTTATATCAACTTTCTTTTATAACTTCCTTTATTAATCTATTCAATTTCATATCCCAATGATATACTAGAAATTCATATTATAAGATAAATACTTATAATTCATTTGTTTGCAAAAACGTTCTTTTAAATTTCCCAAAATTATAAATCTTATAACTTATAAGTTAAAAAGATACATTTATTTATTCAAATCTATTCTTTTAAATAACTTTATAAATTTTATAAACCTACTGTTTATAAAATTCCATTTATAACTTCACCGTTATAATCTTATAAATTTCATTCATTTGTGAAATTTATTCACAATTCATTCTAACACTTAGAAAAGCTCGTTTTACACTTCTAATATTTTTAATTTATAAATATCAATCTATAAATCTTTTAATATAAAACAATTTATATTACTATTTTAAAACGTTTTTAAACTCCTTTATAATTTCATCATTCTCTTAGATATACAAAATAATCAAATTTCATAAATCCTATATTTAAACCTTTTATAATAAATTCAGAAATCCCAGTTTAAACTATTTTATAAAATCATTAATCCCATATTTTCAAAAATCAACTTTTAACTGTATTTCTCAAAAATCTTAATTTTTATAATATTAAAATTATAACGTTTACTTATTTAAGATGAATCAATTCCAAAAATATTTTATAAACGTATACTTTCAAAAATCACTTTAGAAATCCCTTAAAAATCAAAATCATCATTTTTAAACTTCAAAATTGGATTCGATGATGCAACACATCAAATAGTCAATCACGACTTTCCAATATCATATATCGATATGATAAACAATCAAATATCACAATATCTAAAATCAATAAATATTTGTGAGAAATCCAGTTGGATCCCTCCAACCTGTTTCTCTGCATCCACAGACATTAGCACAATACCCATTCCACTTCGAGGTGGAATATCGCGATATATGGGATTTATAAAAATATTATCCGCTTACTAACGGCGCAATAGGGTCTCATCCGCTATACAATGCGGGAAATCAATCAACTGCAATATATACATATGCCAATATATATATATTGCTATATATATATATATAATATAATACCAATTCCACTTCGAGGTGAAATATCGCGGTATATGTGTGTAATAAATACCCTCCGCTTACTAACGGCGTAATAGGGTCTATTCACATCCAATATATATATATATATATATATATATAACAATCATCATTCAAGCATTCAATCAACACAACTAACAATTTTAAATCTAACTATTTAAAATTTAAATAAATCCTTTAGAGTGAGAAGTTCTCACCTTAGCTTTTATTTTGCAATCCATTTCCATCTTGTCTCGATTTCCTTGATTTATACCTTGTATAAATATTTACACAATTTATTAATATTCAAACAGATTGAATAATAAATTTTCGTTTTGATTGTTAAATTAATCAATAGTTTTATTTAAACCAATTTCTTCTTAAATAAATTTATTTTAACTAAAAATTAAATTTAATTAACCAAACTCTCCTTTAATAACTTAATCAATTATAAATTCAATTTTTTAACTAAAATTTTTCTTTTTAGTAACTATAATAGATAAAACAAATTAATTATCGTAAACTATTGTTTATAACTACTTAACTAATCATTTCACTTTAAATTAATATCTTTAAATCAATTTCTTTTAAATAAATTATAAAAAATTAAGTTTTAATCTAAATTCCCTTTAAAAATTTATTTAACTAATGATTAAATTCTTCCTTTTATTTTAACAAATGTGATTAACTAAAAATTATATTTTAAACTAAATTTCCATTAATAGTTTATTTCTAGTAACTAAACGAATCAAATAAACTTATCAAACAATCCATTAATAAATTCGTTTAACTAAAATTTTGGTTTTAAAAATTAAAATTTTCTTTTAATAAAATATTTAACTAAAAAAAAATTTCGAAACCAAATTTAAAACAATTTATTAAACCAAAATGTTCACATAAATGTTTAGAAATAATTTTTTTTCGAAGTTTAACTTTATATACAATCCCCTAACACATTTAAAATTTCTAATATATTCTTTTCATTATTCTATCTATATATACATTCCTATTTCAAATTAAATTATGTATTTAAATCAGTATATATATATTTCATAAATCTTATTATATAATTATTATTTTACATTCAGTTCGCAATTAATAAAATTAATTACAATACAAAATTAAATTCCAAAATTATTTTTACCTTCATATATATACGAATTTGAATTGGAAAATTAAAATTGCCATACCCTCTTCGACCAGTCGATCTTTGAATCCAACAGGAACGCTGCTCCTCCAACCTCAACATCGACTTCAACTACCCATCGATCTTGGCCTCCCACACCATCGGCCGCTTCCAGAACAATCGCAACATCACCTCGCGAATTTCACTGCTCGAATGAACCCTAGCCCAGCAATCCATGCGCTGCCCTGACACACTCACGCGCACCGCCTTGACATCGCGATGCCCCCCCACGCGACCCCCTTCTGATTTGAATTGCCACTATGCTCGAGAAATGCGCCTCATGATTGCCGATCGCGACCACCCTCCCTGACTCGCGCGCCGCCGCCCTTTCGAATCGCGACACCCCTCGTCGCCTTGAATCGTTGCTGCCATTGATTTTGATTGCTGTTTATTTTTGGGCTTCGGTGATTTGATTTTTGAATGAGGGTAAGGGGCTTCGACCAAGGATTTGAAGACAACGGCCATGCTTTATTTTTTTGAACGAGATTTTGTTTCCATCGGCCATTGATTTTTTTGTTGCGGTGATTTTGATTTCTGAGAGAGGGAGGGGGGTATTTGAAACAGAGAGAACATGGGTTGCACAATTTAACCAAGATTTTAGGCGTGATTTTCTGCGTGAATTTTGGGGCATGTTTTTAGGAACGAAACGTGGTGAAGTTTGACTAATTTTAAATTTAAATTTAATTTGAATTCAATTTGATTTCGACGCGTTTATATCTCGTGTGCTCACATATCAACTCCGAAAAATACGAAATTTGAAATCCGAGAATAATTCAATATTACGGACCCAATAGAACTGGTTTCGTCGAATTCCAAGACTGTGCCTTGGACGGCTATTTTTAAATATCGATTCAAACGATAAAATTTCAAAACTGAACAATCCACTTTCAAATTCAATTCTGAAGCTTCTATTATCTTCAATATTATCAATATGAATTTTACAAGCCTTTGAAATATTTTTAATCAGCTTAAAATTGAAGATTCAAATTTTTTTATTCAACTTTCAATAGATTAAATTCTATAATTTAATCGCTAAATCATTCTGATAATTTGAAATTCAATTCAAACCATCATTCAAATATTTAAAATAAATTAAATATTTTCAAATTAAATTATTCAAAATTCTGGGTCGTTACAATTATTATTTAAAGTAACTAATTATAAATTAGCAATAGTGATTATTTGCGATTGCATTAGTAATTATTTTTATAAAGGGATTTATTTAAAGGCTAGTTTTGACCTAAGTTATTTGAAATTAGTATTAGTCCTTTTACAACTCTACTTTTAAATTTAGTTTAACAAAACCCTTATTTACAATCAAAGTTTATATCATAATAAATGGTTTTACTTTACATATTGAAATTGTATTTTTGAGTAATAACTAGTAGTAAATTTCCATATTTTAAAGTATATTTGAGTTTAATTTTTTTTAACTATTTTAAATCTAAATGTTTTGAACCTGGTTATTTTCCATGGGAATAAATGGTAAAGGATTTACCTTGTAAAAGAAGAATTTTGGGAAATTGTTTTCAAATGAGCTTTGAAAATTTGGAAATATATCTTGTAAAGATATTAGAGGAAAATAAATAATGTGGAAAGTATTTATTGTGTGATGGATGTTTGTGAATATGAATTGATAGTTAAATCACTGACTATCAATATTGGGCAAATGCGTTGATCGTTTCGAAGAGACCGGGATCGAGATTTATTTCTTGAAAACCACTTCGATCCGGTTTGTACGTTTCGTGAAACGTGTTCGGAGTTGAAGATGGAGCAATGAAGTGCAAGGGCTAGTCGCTACTAATCCTGAAGATATTTCCAAAATGGATGTAGTAGGAATAGTGCCTTCGGTTCCGTTCGAACCCGGGACGGACTTGTATTGATGAATGCTTGCGAAACATTGTCAGGTGGACGATGGGCATTCTAAGGGATATGTTCTAAAAAGGTAACGCTTAGCCTCAAGCCTCATCAACCGGGAATGACTGAAAATAAGGGGTTATGTAGCAAGGCTAGGTGGGTAGCACCCAAGCAGGGTGAGGTCATCCCTGTCTAGATGTCCCTTTTTATTTCGGCTTAGTGGGCGGTTGCTGATCCCAACCGCAGAGTGATCTCACTCGGGATTATCCAGTAAGAGGTAGTCCCTGTCTTTTCTTGCAGGGGATCGGGAGTGGTCCTCGGTACGGTGATCTAGGCCCCGTACTGTGACAGGTGGTGCCCAGTGCCTGGTCATTAGTTGGAATCCATTGTCCCTACAAGCCTTGTACGAGTTTTGTTTGTATTACCCACTCTGTGGCTAGTAGCTAGAATTTAATAGATGTAACAATTTCGGCTATTTTATAAGTATTTGTATATAGACCCTATTATAATATCAGAGGATTTCTATAAAAAGCGTTTTAGCTATCGTAAGGTAAAAACCCGACGTGTTTATTTGTGGCGTGGTCTTACGAGATGATTTTGGTTTCAAAGGATTTTTGAAACTTTAATAATCAATTTGGATGCATTATTATCAACTGGTATTCCATACTGACTCGGGTGTTATTTCATTATAATGCTCGGGTCAGATCGAGTATTATATGTTCAGGACAGGATGCTTTGGAGCAGAAGAGGAGCTGGAGTCCGAGACGTATTATCCGTACTTATATATATCCGCTGCTATGATTATATGGTAATGTCTGGTTGGTAAATATTGTTTGTATGAAATACTCTAATGATATGATGTATAAAACAGATACAGTTTCATTTTGTGTAAAGATCTATTATTTACTATTATAGTTTATTCCGCTGCGACTGTTAGATTCTGATATTGTTTAGTTCCTTCTTTCTTCTATCTCTTCTTCTTTAATCCTAATGGTTCGTATTTCTGTTTCACTAGAGTTAATTGAAGTAGAATAGTGTTGACTCAAGGGGTACGGATTTGCGGCTCTCACATTACAAATTCTCAAGATTTACTAAATTAAAAATTATGATTTTTCTTATAAAAATCATGGTTTTCACCGTTGAACACAATGATGTATATGAATCAATAGATTTCGTGATTTGAATTTATCATGTTTTAAGATTCCTCTGTCTATTTTAAAGTTTCCAGTATATCCATCCATTTTTAATACTTAAAGTATTTTTAAAATTCAAATCCTGATATCTAAATTATATTTTGTTCAAACATCAAATTTAACAGAGATTGAGGAACGAGATTTGAGTTTTTTTAAAAAAATTACTTATGCTTGTAACCTCTAAACAAAGATATATACAGACATGCAAACACCCGTTTCTACATATATACATGCATATTTGCGTACACACAAACATATTTACAACTTCACTTCAACACTTATCAAATAAAAGATTAGAACAAAGGTAAGTTTGCCCACCTTGGAAAGAAGAACAAAGAGGAACTTTTGGGTCTGAAACCTAGAACATTTGAATTTGTTTTGAACTTGGTCAGGTTGAGTTGTTTGCTTGCTTGCTATAAAAATGAAATGGTTTTGATCTGTACTCTGATGTATTGAAGTTGAAACCATTATTTGATTTTCACAAGCTTGCTATTTGAATTTTTTCACTCCAGGTTTTGCAGTTTGCTTCTGTTTGTTTAACTGGTTTGGGATGTTTTAAGGTTGAAGTTGCTTCAGATTTTCAAGCTGAAGTCGTTAAATTTTCTTTGTTTTTAGATTGTTTTCCAGGTTGAAGTTTAGTCTGATCTTGATTTTATTGATTTTGAATCTGTTTTGGTTTTGTTTTCAATTTTCAGATTTGATGGTGAAGATTTGGGAGAGTGAAAGTAACTTGGTTCTTCTTCTTTACCTATATTTCTATATATTTTAAATTTTTAAGAGAATTATAAGCCACTTGTTTATTAATATTACACTTGTTCAATTTCCTTGGTTATTAACTCACACTTGTTATTAATCTTCCTACACTTGTTAAAACAAGAAAATTTATGTTTAGGCCTTTACTTTATTTTATTTATAAATTATTTGTAAGTCCTTTTTCTTCATTAATTTAGAATTTGTGTTTTTATGTTTTGTACATTAATTTTTGAATTATATTTTCATGTGTTTATATTTACACATATAAAACCTTATTTAAATTTTAAACTCAAGTTACCAACCTTTTAAATAAATAAATATCTATCTTAATGTTTTGAAAATGATTAACTTTTAAAACTTTTGTAAATATTATGTTGAATTTAAATCATACTTTCCTATTTATTCTTATTTAAATATTAAAATTCATAGTTTAAATGAATGAATGTTATATTTGTACTTATATAAAGAAAAATGATTTGAAAATCAATTATACACAAATGAATAATCTTATATACATATATACTTTAATTTTTCAAAATACTGAGTTAACAAATCCAATATATTATTCAAAACATTTATTTTTAAATTTCAAATTCAAAATTAATATACAATCAATTTGTATTTATAAATGAATAAACAAACAATATATTTTTATAAATATATATTTTATTCCATTCAAAATCTACTTATTTTACAAATATTTATTTTCAACATATATGTATTTGGATTTCAAATTCAAATTCCAAATTATAATTTATTTATAAATTATTTAGATTTTCAAATCAAATCCTTTATTTAAAATCTTATATATATATATATATATTTATTCCATTTTCAAATTAATCCACAATTAAATTTATAATTAATATATAATTCAAAGTATTTATTTCTGAATTTTGAATTAGAAATTCTATTTAAAAATCATATTTATATACATTTATTTTAATGAACAAACAAATATCTATTTAATTTGGAAAATACCAAATTCATTCACAGTTTAATTCCAAAAATAAATTAATTTCCATTTTGAATTTGATTTAAAAACGGAAATGTTACATATACACTCAACGACTCATTTTAGAGTATTACTACTCTATTTTATATGAGTCAGACCCTACAAAGCTAAGGTTATCGCTAAACCAAAGCTCTGATACCAAATGTAACGAACCACGTTTTTAGACGGTTTAAATTGATGGTAAACCACACACGTCAGACCCAAACCATTCAAAAGGAATGATTGTTATGTGGTAAATAAGAAAAAGCAGAGAAAGAAAGAAAACAAACATAGAATCTCACAGCGGAATGAGAAAATATAATAATCAATAAACATTTCATGAAGCTATTTCATAAATAACATTTAATTATACTTTTATAATATAGATCAAAGTTATATAGAACAGAAATAAATAACAATGTAGTGGAACAACATGATGTAGCGGAATAAATAAAATAAATAATAATAGTATACAAATCTCCGTCTTCTTCCTATAGTCTTCGATACACTGAAAAGCTCAAAATGACCCGAGCGAGTTGAAAAGACAAAACACTAGGGTCAGAACTAAAAGATCTTAAATAAGTTAAATCAATAGTGAATAAATTTGAGAGTAATGGAGTTGGAGATGTTCACGGGGTTTGACATCTCCTATCTTGTGTCAACGCGAGTGCAATAACTTAAGAGATGTTAGGGATTTCCATCTCCTAAGGATTCATTAAACTATCTATATACGTAGTTGTGACGACCTGGAATTTTGAACAATTTAAATTGGAATAATTAATTGATTTTAAAATATTTAAGGGTTAATTTTTACTTGAATTCCAAATATTAATATTTACTTGATAATTAAATTATTGAATTATATATTTCGAAATTGGGTAAGATGTTGAATATGGAATTTCAAGCTTGTTAAAAATAATTTAAAGGACTGTAAAATTTATATGGATGATACTGAAGATAGTAAAAGTGTTAAAAATTGATTCGGAAGTGTTTTGTTAAGTTTTGGAATTTTATCTTTTAAATCGATATTTAAAATTAGCCTTCCGAGGCACAGTCTCGGAATTCAATGAAACCAATTCCATTAGATCCGTAATATTATATTATTATTGGATTTCAATTTTCATAGCAATCGGGGTTGTCGTTTGACCCTTGCAGCTCAAAATGCATAGAAACTATTTTAATCGATTTAATTTAAAATTGATCGTTTTGTTTTGTAACTCGTGCATATGATTAAATTAGCTTCCGAAACACGTTCCATTGTGTTCGGAATGTGGGTAAAACCTTATAAAGGCCTAGAGGCACTCCTTAAGAGGAGTTCAAAATTTTAAATGGTAATTAACGAGACGTTTTGGGAGTTTTATAGTATAATAAAATTCGAAATAATTTAGTCAGAGATATTTTTATTAACCAACAAGCGTACTCAAGAAGCTATTCCCCAAACCAATATTTTATTTCCTCTTCCTCTCTAATCTTACAACAGAAATCGAAATCGAAATCAAACTCAGTGAAAAAAAGGCTTTTAATCAGTGGCCGACTCCTTTAATTCACAGAAAAAAATCGAAGATATCTATGTCGCGTTCTTTTCTTTTCCCCTCGATCGATTCTTGAAATCGAATAAAAAGGAAGGGGCGGTAGCGATCGAATCGCAAATGGTAGCTAGGGCTTTACGAGCTAGATAGCAGCGGCATGAGGATGTGGAGGAAAGCTCGATCTTGGGGTTTTAGCAGCGGCGTGCGCAAGCTTGAGGCGATCTCGTGTGTGTTTCGAGAGGGCGGCAACAAAGAGCGGGTCACGACGTCGACTGTGATGCTCGAATTCTTGGGGGGTCGGTGGTGTGTTCGAGCATGCAGCGAGGTATAACTAAACTCATTTTCACTTTATTTTATCAAATAGAGTATGTATGTACATATTCACATACAGTTTTATAATAAAAAAACAATAATATATACAGTAAGGTAGGTTTTTGAAAACTGTAAGTTTAAAGTTGTGATTTTCCAAACAGTTTTGTTTTTATAAGGTTTAAAACTGAAATATTGATGTGAACAAGGAAGAAAAACATAGGATTTTAAATGCTATAGAATTTATATGAATTTATATAATGTATATACATATTTAAGTAGCAGAAGTTACTATAGATTTTGAAAATATAAGGGTTTAAATGAAAAATGATAGATGTGGTGGATTAAACTGTTTCAATTAACTTATTTAATTTTTGGACTAAAATATATGTTTGAGGAAATTTTTAGTTTAAGAATTTAAGTCAATTTATAAGTTAAAGTAAATAAGTGAATGATAATAAATTTTTGTTTTAAAATTCAAGTGTTAATTAATTTATATGATATTTGTATAAGGTCAAAACTGTGAAGACAAAGTCGAATTGGAATGGATTGCAAACAACAAAATAAAAGGTGAGTTAATCTCATTCCTTTGGATGTCTATTTAAATTTACATGGTTAAATTTAAACAATGGATTGAATGATTTAATTGATTTAATGTGCACTGATGATCTGGTGATTTTGGTTTTGGTTGGTTCTCGAGTTAATTGTTGCTTGACTCGAAGCATTTGGGTTTCAAATGGTTTTAAAACTTAAATCATAAATAAGAAAATGTTTTCATTTTAATGTTAATAAGGTCTTAATGATTTGTGATTCATTAGATTAGTAGGGTAATTTAAGTGGATAACTAATTAATTCAATTAATTAATGATTTGGGTTGATTAATTTAGTAATCAAGGGTTTGAATTAATTAATGAAGGTTTAAGTTTATTAATTAAGTTTAATTAATTTAGAATAATAAATGGGTGGATTGATAGGTCATTACTTAATGTAATTAATAAAATATAATTACCTTGTGAAATTAGTCAAGAGATTACTCAAGATAATTAATTAAGGAGTAATTAATTTATTTAATGAAGTAAATAAAAAGATAGTTAATTTCAGGTTGAGATTAATCGAGAATGATTAATGTTGTGGTTGAATTAAAGTAATTAATTTAGATTAGAACAAATTAAAATGTAATTGGAAATCATTAATTTATATAATTAATGATGTAATTAAGGATTGATTAATTAAGATTTATTAATCAATAATAAATGACTTATGAGAAATTAATTAATATAAGTAATTAAGGATTAATGTAATTAATATAGTTCATTAATTTATGAAGTAATTAAGATTACTTATTGTTTTTGGTTAAGGATAATTAATATTGTGAAGTTAATTAAAGATAATTACTTGAATGTAATTGAAGAATAATTAATCCAGGGTGATTAATTAAGATGAATAATGGAGGGATGATTGATTAATTGATTTTAAATTAATTAATGACAAGTGAAGAAATCTAAATGATTGAGGTTAAAAATTTAATTTGAATTAATTAAATGGTAGCGATTAAGCTTTGCTTATGGATGATTGAATGGAACTGAATGCTTTGAATGAGTTGATATCTCTGATATGAAATGTTGTGTATTTCATTGGATAACTTGGGTTAGGATGACATGAGACTCGAAGAGACCGGGGTTGGATATTAGAAAATACCAGGAACCACCTCGAATTTTTAAAGATTGATATGTGAAATCTATAGGCTTGAATGAAGTGATTTAAAGGAGTTGGACTATTTAAATCTAAATCTTGGTACTTAGAAAATGGATGTGTGGAATAAGTGATGCCTATAACAAATTGTGAATTTTTAAATTGATTCGAGCTACCCCGGGTTTCATATGAGTTGTATGCTTAGTATTCCATGTTGGATGAGTTTACTCATGCTGGTTTCCAACCTGACCCGGGTGTTACTTTGATGTAATGCTCGGGTCAGACCGAGTATTACAGATTTTCCGGTGGGGACGTTCTGGAGCTCAGGAGGCGAGCTGGATGGCAAGAACGTATAGAGCATTTCCGCTGTATTTATATTGTTGTATATCTGAGACATAATGATTGTGTATATCCAGTGTCTGTATATATGTGTGACTCTGATGTACTATAAATGTAATCATCATAATAGTATTCTTTTGTAAACTGTTGTTATTTATTATTATATTTTATCCGCTGCGAATGTGAGATGTTGATGTTTTTCTGATCTTCTTCTTCTTCTTCTATCTCTTTCTTCTTTTTCATAACTATCTGGAATTTTCAGGATCGAAAATTTTGGGTTGTTACAGTTGGTATCAGAGCTGAAAGGTTAAGCGAGAACCTTGGCTTTGGTGGGGATTACTCATTAAATAGAGTCCGTAGTACTCTAGGATGAGTTGAATATATATATGAGAGCGTACTTGTTATTTTCTTATATAAAGGTTTTAAATGATTTCATATAAAAATATATTTTGATATATAAAGCACTATCTCCTTCTAATAAATATTAAGGTGATTGGTGGTTAAACTAATAGAATTAAATTAAGAAATAATATAAAATACAACCAAACTGAAATCTTGAAAGGGAATTAAATTAAGTGGCACTAGAAATATAACCAAATTAAAATTAAATTGATTGAAAATGAAATTTTAGAATTTGAACTCAGAAATTAAATTGTTTAAAAAAAACAAAAAAAAACTTTAAATAAAAGTTAATTTGGTTTAAAAGGTTAAACCAACCTTTGAGAATTTATCTCAAATTTATATAATTCGAGATGGTTTAAAATTGAGATTGAAATTGAATTAGTTCAAATTTGAATTTTACTTGAATTAGTTGGGTTTGTGATTGAAGATGCATAGGTCTAAAAATTTAAACGGAAAATTTGGATTGGATTAAATTGAAATAATATTGAAATTGAAGTGGGTTCAATCGATATTAGTCCAAATTGATTGGAATAATTTGACATTATAATTCAAGTTGAACAAGATTAAAATAAAATGGAATTTGATTTGGATTGGGAAAGAAATCAGGATTGATTCAACCTGAATTGCGGTTATATCAATTTCAAACTGGAAATTGAAGTTATTCAAATTGGAATTGAGTCAATTTAAAGGGAAGTGGAAATTTAAATTGAATTGATGGGGAAAGCGAACAGTTTTGACTCTGGACTATTTTCAATATAAATTGTTTTAATATAAACTTATTCTTCTAAGCTATTTAATATATACAACCTTTCTTTTTAAAGTAAAATTATTTATATTTGTTTTACAATTATTTTTGGAACTATTTAACAATATTTCGAATGTTTTATAAATTAATTACTATTTTTCAA
Organism: Allium cepa; assembly: GCA_030765085.1. NCBI lineage: Eukaryota > Viridiplantae > Streptophyta > Magnoliopsida > Asparagales > Amaryllidaceae > Allium > Allium cepa. The sequence goes on from CM060942.1 coordinate 458,361,188, forward strand.
CTATTTTACAAATTAATTACTATTTTGCAACTATTTTGCAATTATCTAAAATCTCTATAACTATTTACCTATTTTCCAACTATTTTAGAATTAGTTAACTATTTTACAGCTATTTTGCAAACTAATAATTATTTTTCGACTACTTATCTATTTTAAAATTTTTCAAGCTATTTTCTAGATATAGACTGGTCGGAGTTCAAACTGTTATTGATTAAATACCCAACTGAGATAAGAATTGAAGTGATAATCTAAATGGAACTAAGGCAATTGTAAATAAGTGAATAATATAGAAGTGAAGATGAATAGAAAGTAAATTGATTCAGCTAATAATCAATGAAGTTATATACTAGGATGTACGTATATTATTCTATTCGCATAGTGATTTGATCCAGTTTCGAGCAAGAATTTCGAGATAGTTATGTCGGTCCGAGTTAGGATTTTTCACTCGATTTTCGACAGCAAACTGGTTAAGGATTGTTGATTGGTTCCGGATATTCTCTATCACAGTTATGGCTATGCGAGGATAATGATGGTTTCTGATCAAGAAACCAGATCTAAGTCCGTATTAGGAAGTCGGGTGGACGATACTAGTTCGGAAGTGAAACTGTATGGTCGAGTGAACGATCAGATTGGTATAGCGTACGGATGATAAGTGTACATCATGCAATTTGAATGAAATTGATATTGAAAGAGTAATCAAAATTTGAATATTTGATCTTGAATAAACAGAGTTATATATCTTTATTATATAAGATAGAACTACCCTTGTTGACTCTATTGCCAGAAGGAAAGGATTTTGAAAGTGTTTGAAGAATAAAAGGAGTTTTATACAAGTTTGAAATGATCCAAAATTTTGAAAATTATATATATCTGAATATATAAAAAGGATCTTCTGAGGATTTTGTAAAAAGGCTTTGGGAACCTTTGGATTTGGAAGGGCTTTTGATTTTTGGGTAAAATCAATATTTGAATTTGGAAGCCTAGTTTGAAAATTATCGATTTTGGCATAATCGATTTTGTGTAAAGGAGATTTACATGAGATCAAACTAGATGTATGATTTGAAAGATACTATATGTGTATAGTATAAAGTGTTTTGATAATGGCTCTGGGGAAAAAGGCGCTCCCTTGAAATGAACTTCTCAGGAGTGCCGCCGGGTGGTACTGCCTTGAGCCCCCAAGGGGGGGTTCTAAAGTTGATCCTGTGAGGAGTCCGGACAAAACTAGTTCCTGAGGATTATGAGTAGTGTGTACCATAGCGAAAGTCGTGTGTGCCGCTGAGAGCCAATAGTCTGCGTTGGATTTAATATCGGTAGACTACGACTTATGGTAACATAGCGAAAGTCGTGTGTGCCACTGAGAGCCAACAATCTGCGTTTGATTTTACATCGGTAGACTGCGGCCTATATAGGAGTAGAGAAGTTTCATTTTGACAGCGAAAATCGAGGGGCGCTGATGCCTACAATTACATGGACTTTTGCTGCGATGGCAATGTAACCCTGGAATGTAACTGCGATTTGTTGAGGATTCCATGGCGAAATCGAGGGGCGTGGAGTGCCCACAGTTACATGGACTTTTGCTGTGATGGCAACATAACCCAGGATGTAACTGCGACCATGGATGAGAGTGATGATTTCCAGAGCATTCTCACCAAAGATATTTCCTCTATTTTCAAAAACTGTTTTCTATATTTTCAATAAAATTATTTTCCAAGTATTTTCACTGGATGTTGAAAACGGGTTTACCAAGTACTTATAGATTTTCAGTCCTACGCCTAATCAACGTATGACTGAATTTCTGTGAGAACAAGGATGGACTGGTTGAGACAACAAGTTATAAGAAGTATTTTATAAAGAGCTATTTTATTAGTATGATGTGAATTTAAAAGCATTTCTAAAATTTTAAAATAAAAGTGTTGGAATTTTGAAAAAAAATGAAAGAAAATCCAAACTGGAATTATGAAAAGAAATTTTGAACTCAGGAAAATTTGATAAAGTGATCTTTTGCAATAAAATCGAATATTGATTTAAAAATTGGAAGTAAGCTAATTAGCTAAATAATTATTTGATTGAGTATGTTAATAAAATTTAACTCAGTTAACTAAAATGGATTGTAAGTTGATAAAGGAGTTTGGAAATGAACTCGAATTTTAAATAGAATTCGACCTAGATTTGATGAGGAACTAAAATAAATGGAGATGTCGTTAAGATAAAATAGAGTTGGATCGAAATAGTGATGGTTTGAATTACAAATAAAATTCAAGTGTAATATAAATAATATTTAACGTAATTTGCAAGTAAATTAGATATAAGGGAAGTGTTGTCGAATGAAATGAAAGGGTATTATAATAGAAATGATTTGAGTTGCAAACAAAACCCAGGTAGGTAGAAATAAATTGAAAATGGCCTTGTAATTAGTTAAATGAGTCGTGAATGAATTGAATTTGGGAATTTAATATATAATAACAAATCAAATAAATTTGTAGATTGAAATGAGATTTGATTGAAATACAATCAAGTTAAGGTGAAAAAGAAAAATTATTTGCAAATGATGTGAGCTTAAGTTATGAAGTTGAAATAATTTGAAGAAAGTAAATTAACTTGTAACGACCCATAAATTTTCGATGTTAAATTTTTGTTATTTTAATAATATTTTATGAGTTAATATTGAAAGAAATAAAATATTGCAATTTTATAATGGAATGATAACTAAATTTAGACTTAAACAATGTTAATACAAGTCAACTGTCAACAATCTAAATGAAACTCCAATTCATTTTATTTAAGCATGATACGTTTCGTTATAAAACTAAACATAAGTAACAAATGTAAACATTTAGTTATTGTACAAAATAGATAGTTAATGGTAATTAAATAAGATCAGTATTGTGTAAGGAATGATAATATGGGTGGTATTAATGGTTACACTAATTTATAATGGGATGTAAAAGGTAATAAATTTATGTATAACTTGGGTAATAAAATAAGTTTATTTATGGAGTTAGATTGGTTATATTATCTTAAGCTATAAACCAAATAGAAGAGAACAAGCATAAATCTTAAGGGTATAGTAACAATTATTATATATTACCTAATTTATTGGTCAATCAATTTATTTGAAATAAAGTCCTCTTGAATGTTAAGTAATTTCAATACTGTTATGGAGGAAACGTTACTTAATGATTTTTAATTTTAGTAACGGAAGAGTGAATGAGAATTTACAGAGAACATAAATTATTTATAAGTAAAAAGGAGTATATATTGAACAAATTTATGATAATTGGATAATGCAGTGTTATTGGAAATTAATTAGTGTTATATATGGGATTTATACCAGAGTGCGCAAGTAGTAAACTTATAAATGAAAGAAAGTGAGTAGGTGACCCTTTATTTAGGTTATTTATTCATTTATTATGTTAAATAAAAATTTGGGAATCGGATCTCAATTAAGGGAAATTAAGTTGTACATTAATTTGAAATAAAATCTATTAAATATTACATTTATAGGGAATGTAGTACGAATGGTTAGGGATTGTCAAATTTGGTAAAAAGGAATTGGACTTAGGAAACTTTGTTAATTGAGTTTAAAACCTTAATTAATATGCGTGATTGACAAGATTCACATTTAAAAAAAAATAACCGTTGATACAAATCTAAGATGTATATAGAAGTATTAATGTAGTGAAAGACAAACAAATGTTAACTGTGTTATTTGTGTAATTAATGGATAGGAATACCAAAGGCTAATTGTAGTAAGGAATATAAGTGTTAGAATAATAAAAATTTATGATTTTATTTTTGTTAACATATGTTAAGAGATATGTTTATGATCTTTATTTGAACTTCTACTAATAACATGTATTACAGTAAGATAAAAAAAATGATAACATACGTCAGGTGTATTTAATGACATTGTTTGAATGTAATTAATAACGGTGATTATAATAATAAATGTTAATAAAGAATAAGAATGAATAAGTTTAGTAAAAGAGTAAACATTCGTTTAGTAAAAATATTTGGCAATTGAAAGATTGATTGTAGAGATGAGAAACTATTATTTAGTAAGAAATATATATAATTACTGTTTGCAGCGAATAGTGTATTAATATGTTTAAATTACTATTAGATAGGAAATAATCGTTATACTTCTCATTACATTCATTTAGTCCATTTTAAAACTTAATCAACTGAAATTAATGTAATTGAAAGTTTCCAATTAATAGGAGAGGGAATACTAATTGTAAATTAATAGGTGTAAATAAAAGCAGCATATGTTTTGTGAAAATATAGGAAAAGTTTGATTTAATAAAAAGAAATTTTTACATCAAATAAAATGAATGTTTCATCGATGAATGTACGTTTAATTTCATTAAAAAAAGAACAGAAAGATTGATTTTAAAGAAAGAAATATATGTTTATTTGAACTGTGTTTTAACTTACAGACTGATTACAAGAATAGGAAAATAATCTAGTTATTACATTTGTGTATAAACAATAAATTTATAAACATGTTTAAATAAACAATTGTTCTACTTCTTTATTCATTTTAGTTGTCTGTTTTAAAATCTAACTTTGTAAGTAACTACAATTAATGTAATTCAAATGTTTCAATTAAAAAGAAAGGAAACGTTGATTGCAATTAATAGATTTAATAAAAGAAACGCACGTTTTGTGTTAAACAAAAAGGGTGTTTTAATGGAAATAAAAGATCATTTTGAGAAAACAAAATTGAAAGTTCTCAATTTTAAGGTAAGTATAAATATTTTATTTTGCGTAGATAAAACCTAAATGCGCACAAAATTTTACTTTCGTTTGCAAACTTTTCCATTCCTACGTACATTCCCTTATCTGTTATTAATGCCTGAAGCTTTAATAATTAAACGTGACATTTATTTTTGTCCCTCCACATTCATTTTCTAACTATAAATAACCTACATCTTATTTCTTCTTCTACATTTTGTTTCTCCCAACACCTCATATTCAAAAGCTCTTATTCTTGGAACTCCAAAAGCATTCTTTTATAAAAATGATTTTTTTTTTCGTTTTTCGTATTAGAGAAGAACGAGTCCTGTAGCGTGCTAAAGCTTTTCCTGACGTGGCTTATATTTTTGTTAGGTATGTTTATTTGTTTGTTTAAATTAGTTTTGTTTTCAAGCGATTTAACGCGTGTAACTTTCTCATACGAACTCCGTTTCACACATGATTTTTTTTGTTAGGATCGTAATAAAATTTTGGATCTTTTGACGCTGGATTTGACGAATTTGGAGACTGTCCAATTTTTAGGTTTAAAGAATTTTAATTCAATTTAAATTCAAAAGGAGAGTGTTTTTACCCACTCACAACTTCTAAGTTTTCTTATGTTTGTTAAATTGATTTAAGATATGAGTAGAAATTTATTTATGATTGTTTTGCATATATTTTTTCATCATCTCAGTAAAATCACACTTATTTAATTTAACTGTTAATTAATTTTATTATTGCATATAAATTGACAGTTAAAATTTATTTATTTTGCATATAAACTACTAGTTAAACAGTTATTTATTTATTTATTTATTTTGAATATAAACTATTTGTTGATACCTGTTATATTTTATATGCTCTATTGATGTTTGTTTAATTGATGATGATTGAAATAAAATTGGTTGATGATTGATATTGGGTGAATGGATGGTGCGTTCTATATTATATTAACTGCAAGGTATTATGCATTCTCATTTCATTCGGGATTGTGGTTTGAAATGATATACAACAGCATTTTTTATTTTTAAATTGCGGCTTGAAATGATAAATATTCGTATCACTTGACCATAGGATAGAAAATTATATACAGGCACCGCGGTATATATATTAAATTATTTTTTGAAATGATTTTTTATGGTTTTGGATAGGATACGTTTTAATAAATATTAAATTTTGATATTTTATAAATATTATTTTATATATACATATATAGTTAAATTGCTGAATTTAAGCTATGTATAAATCTGTTAAATAAAAATGAATAAGTTGAATAATGGAGTTTGATAATTTATATTATATGATTTAGTACAGGTTTAAGATATTGTATATATATAGAGTTTTAAATGAATAAAATCAATTAATACTGGAAGATAAATCGAAAATTTATTTGGAATTGAGCTTATTTTAAAGTTTAACTCTATAAGTTGATGTAAACTTATTAAGATTTGGAAATTTAAAGGTATGATACTTATAACTGGATTTTTATTCAAGATAAATCAAATGAATATTTCTAGTATAAATAAATTGAAGGAAATATTTAGTTTTTAGTAATTTGAGTTTTATTTAAAATGACTATGGATTTATTATGTAAATATTTTAGACTAAAATATAGAATAAATGAATGGTTGAATAGAAAATTTCCAACCTTAGTTTTGAAATTGTTAAATTCTCAAAGTTTGAAATATATTGGAATCGAAGTGTTTTATTGAAACTGAAAGAGAATATAGATTTATGGGTTTAGACCTAATTTAAAGTGAATAAATGGTAACGGCGTGGAAATTATTTACTTTATAAAGTAATTTAAAATCAACTATTTTACATACTGTTGAATATCCAAACCATTCAAGTTTTAGAGGTTATGGTTTTAAAACTACGAATTTCGAAGTATTATGTTTTGAAAGTTATAATTCAAATGTTTGGTCTCCAGATATTATAAACTTTTAGAGCAGTATGATTTTGGAAAAGAAATATATTTGAAATTAAAATGATATTATTGATTTGGGTTTTATAAAATAACATCAAAATGAGTTGTTTTGGAAATGGAAATGATATCGTATTTATGGGTTTGAAATGGATAATTCTATTCTGGTTTTAAAGTATAAACTATTTTTAAAGACCGCGGTGCTATAATAACGTTTGGTTGTTGAAGAGGCTGGGATCGGAAGTTGTCATACTCTCTGCCAACTCCGAAAACCACTTTAACAACCGTGTACGCGGTGGAGATTCCAAAATGAAGTAGGATGTTGGCGATGTTTCCTTTGAGGTAAATACGTGGACCCGACTCCCGTGAGTTGGCATAAGGTGGCTAAAACAGGAGCGATTCTCGGGCCAAAGGGGTTAGCGCCTTTTATCGGACACATCCCTTCGATACTATACTCCGACTTTGGATTGATTCGGTGGCCACCTTTATTTTTTTGATTTTGGGGGTGTTTGTTCGAGGTGGGCGGTAGCTGCGGCTATGCGTTACCACCAATCCGGATAACAATTGGTATATCTACCCTGGCATTGCCTAGTTGTGTCGTGTCACCTACCCTAGCACGCCTTATACGATTTTGGTTTTGTACCATACCTATGGAGTGCCCTCTAACGATGCCCAGTATGGGGGAGATTACGGTACTGTATAGACCATGGGAATATATAACTGTGTTAAGGTGGAAAATGTAAAGCCTTAACGCTATTTAAAAGTAAGTTTATTTTACAATTAGACACTAGTATAATAGCGAAATATACTACATAGTAGGTAGTTTAACGGATCCTTAGGAGATGTAAATCCCGAGCATCTCTTTACTGCACTCATATTTGTCTCTGTTGATTTAACTTGCATATGATCTTTTAGTTCTGACTCGAGTGTTTTGTCTTTTCAATTCGCTCGGGTCAGTCGGAGCGTTTCAGGATTTGAAGATTTTATTCTGGAGGACGAAGACGAAGATTTGTAGTATTACTATCTATTATATTACTCCACTACCCCATTTGATTCCGCTGCATTGATATTTATTGGTATGTGAACTCTGATATTTATTGTATAAAGAAAAATCAAATGTTTTGTAAACAGTTTTATGAACTGTATATTTATTATTATATTTTATCGTTCCGCTGCAAGATTCTATTTTGTTTTTTTCTACTTTCTTAATCTTCTCTGTGTTTATCTTATTTACCCCATAATGATCCGCCCTTCCGTATGGTTTGATTGGCACATGTGTCGATTTAAAGCATGCGAAAAGGCGGGACGTTACATCTGGTATCAGAGCTTTGGTGTAGCGATAAACCTTAGCTTTGTGGGGTTTGACTCTTTACTAATAGGGTAGTAATAACCTATAGGAGTCACTGAGTGTATATATATGAGAGAGCATATTTTATAGTGTTATAAAAAGGTTTTAATATTGTGTCAATCTGTTACGATTTGTATTTATAAATTATGGTTGGTGCATGGGACGCTATGACATCAATAGGGATTTCTAAACACTTAATAGGATACACCGACATAATATTTGTTTTTAATATAGGTGAATGAAATAATTTTGCCTATTATATTTTCTATATAAAATAAAAATTTTCAAATGATATCTGTATTTGGCTGCAATAGATTGGTTGTTAGGTAATAAAGTGTATAAATAATAATAGAAATAAGATTGAAAAAAAGTGAAATTTGGGAAATTTAGAACTTAAGATCTGGGGTTTTGAAATTTCTTTCGAATAAATTTTGGAATATAATAATATTGTTTATAAGTACTTTCTGATATAAATATTTATTATAATTCGGAAGAATTGTTTTAAAGAAGATTTTGGAGCAAATAAGTTTTGTACTTTCCTCCCTGTCGTTGGAAAATAATTTCGATGATGGCGGCCGCATCATCGACTTTCATTTTCGAGTTTCGAAGGGGGAAGGCCACTGTAGTAGTTCTACTGCAAATTCATTTTTGAAAAATATATAAATTTTGAATTGTTTTAAATATAATTAGAAATATAAAAGTTGTAAGATTATATTTATCTATTGTTTTAGAATAAATTGAAAATTTAACCCGGTATTAAATTCTTAAATTTCCATTAATTAATTGTTTCAATTATTGTAGTGAAATGAAAGGTAAGTAATTAATAATTGAAACCTCTAATTTAGGTAAGAGATTTAAGGCTAAGTTATAAAGGAAATTAAAAGGAAGTTGAAATTGTAACTTATAAGAAAAAGGTAAAAATTTATTGAACAATGAATTAATTAAAAGAAATGAGAAAACTTGTATAACTTTCAATTACATTCTTTAAAAGCATATATATAACTTACCAAATATTTAAAGTTGAAATGTTAATAAGAAAATGTAATAGATATTGTACAAGTAGTAAATTTGAGGTAATGAAAGTAATTAATGAAGTTCCTTAATAAATAGGAATTTGATGTTGTAATATTATAATCTTAAGTGTAATTTAATAGACTACTAATTGAAATAGAAAGGTAGGTATTAGAAATAGAAGAAAATAAATAAAATTAAGTAGTATATATGGAAGATAATAAAATTAAGTAAAGGATTGAAGCTATTTATTAATAAAATAAGAAGAAAAGATGAATGCAGTAAATATATGTGTGGACTTAAATTAATGTATTAATGTGTTAAGAAATTGATTTGCACATGAATACTATAAACAAATGAAGTTATGCAATATGAAATGAAAAGAGAAAAATGAATTATATATATAAGTATAAGTGTAAACAAGTGTAATAAACAATAAATTAATGAATGGAGATAAAAGTTGTAAGAAATAAATGTAAACTAATAAATGAAATTTATAAGAATGAGCTTGATTTATTATTTGGAATTGTTGCTTGTTTGGTTTATGGTTGTTTGGGGTAAGATACTTTAAATTTGGATTTGGATGAATGAATAATCTATTTAGTTTTATCTAAGGCTGCAGAGTAAATGATGCGCTAGTAGTTTATTCTTCATTTCGTGCAATTTAAAAGTTTTGAACCCGAACAACTATTTGTTTGTTTGATTGAATTGTTGTTTTGTATTGTGTATGCTGTTTGTTGAAATTGATGGTTGTATTGATTTTTTGTTAGTGATTGAAACCACCTAAATATTTCATTATTTTATTAATTGTTAACCCTTTGGATAATACAAGTAAAATGCAGGTTGTGGAACATAAAATAAGCGTTATTGCCCGACAAATAGGTACGTTTTCGGATTTCGGGTTTTAGCGTTATTTTTTTTTTCTCCCGTGTTGGGATATATATTACTTTGAATATATATGATATATATTGTTATAATTAATATTTTATTTTTCTTCCGAGCCTCTCCGTACAAAGGAGCCTCTGCCGAAATTTTCCAAAAATTTCGGACTTAATTTTTTTTCCAAACTTTAATAATTTAAATATAAAAGATTAAATAGTTATAAATTAGGATATCTTATTTAAAGTAATTAATTTTGTAAATTTAATTTTTTATAAAGTTAATGTTTTGATAAGATTTATTGTTTTTATTTCTTCCTTTTCCCTTTTTTTCCTTTTCGGGGACGAAAAGTTTTGAGTGGGGAAGAGTGTAACGACCCATAAATTTTTGATGTTAAATTTTTGTTATTGTTATAATATTTTATGAGTTAATATTGAGAGAAATAAAATATTGCAATTTTATAATGGAATGATAACTAAATTTAGACCGAAACAATGTTAATACAAGTCAATTGTCAACAATCTAAATGAAACTCCAATTCATTTTATTTAAGCATGATACGTTTGGTTATAAAACTAAATATAAGTAACAAATGTAAACATTTAGTTGTTGTATATAATAGATAGTTACTGGTAATTAAATAAGATCAATATTGTGTAAGGAATGATAATATGGGTGGTTTTAGTGGTTACACTGATTTATAGTGGGATGTAAAGGGTAATAAATTTATGTATAATTTGGGTTATAAAATAAGCTTATTTATGGAGTTAGATTGGTTATATTATCTTAGTCTATAAACCAAATAGAAGAGAGCAAGCATAAATCTTAAAGATATAATAACAATTATTATATATTACCTAATTTATTGGTCAATCAATTTATTTGAAATAAAGTCCTTTTGAATGTTAAGTAATTTTAATACTGTTATGGAGGAAACGTTACTTAATGATTTTCAATTTTAGTAATGGAAAAGTGAATGAGAATTTACAGAGAACATAATTATTTATAAGTAAAAAGGAGTATATATTAAACAAATTTATGATAATTGGATAATGCAGTGTTATTGGAAATTAATTAGTGTTATATATGGGATTTATACTTGGGTGGGCAATGTAGTAAACTTATAAATGAAAGAAAGTGAGTAGGTGACCCTTTATTTAGGTTATTTATTCATTTAGTATGTTAAATAAAAATTTGGGAATCAGATCTCAATTAAGGGAAATTAAGTTGTACGTTAATTTGAAATAAAATCTATTAAATATTACATTTATAGGGAATGTAGTACGAATGGTTAGGGATTGTCAAATTTGGTAAAAAGGAATTGGACTTAGGAAACTTTGTTAATTGAGTTTAAAACCTTAATTAATATGCGTGATTGACAAGATTCACATTTTTAAAATTATAACCGTTGATACAAGTCTAAGATGTATATAGAAGTATTAATGTAGTGAAAGACAAACAAATATTACCTATGTTATTTGTGTAATTAATGGATAGGAATACCAAAGGCTAATTGTAGTAAGGACTATAAGTGGTAGAATAATAAAAATTTATGATTTTATTTTTGTTAACACATGTTAAGAGATATGTTTATGATCTTAATTTGAACTTCTACTAATAACATGTATTACAGTAAGATAACAAAAATGATAACATACGTCAGGTGTATTTAATGACATTGTTTGAATGTAATTAATAACGGTGATTATAATAATAAATGTTTATAAAGAATAAGAATGAATAAGTTTAGTAAAAGAGTAAACATTCATTTAGTAAAAATGTTTGGCAACTGACAGATTGATTGTAGCGATGAGAAACTATTATTTAGTAAGAAATATATATAATTACTGTTTGTAGCGAATAGTGCATTAATATGTTTAAATTACTATTAGATAGGAAATAATTGTTATACTTCTCATTATATTCGTTTAGTCCATTTTAAAACTTAATCAACTGAAATTAATGTAACTGAAAGTTTCCAATTAATAGGAGAGGGAATACTAATTGTATAGGTGTAAATAAAAGCAGCATATGTTTTGTGAAAATTAGGGAAAGTTTGATTTAATAAAAAGAAAATTTTACATCAAATAAAATGAATGTTTCGTCTGTGAATTTACGTTTAATTTAATTAAAATAAGAACAGAAAGATTGATTTTAAAGAAATATGTTTATTTGAACCGTGTTTTAGCTTACAGACTGATTACAAGAATAGGAAAATAATCTATTTATTACGCTTGTGTATAAACAATAAATTTATAAACGTGTTTAAATAAACAATTGTTCAATTTATTTATCCATTTTAGTTGTCTTTTTTAAAATCTAACTTTGTAAGTAACTGCAATTAATGTAATTCAAATTTTCAATTAAAAAGAAAGGAAACGTTGATTGCAATTAATAGATTTAATAAAAGAAACGCACGTTTTGTGTTAAACAAAAAGGGTGTTTTAATGTAAATAAAAGATCATTTTGAGAAAACAAATTGAACGTTCTCATTTTTAAGGTAAGTATAAATATTTTATTTTGCGTAGATAAAAACCTAAATGCGTACAAAATTCTACTTTCGTTTGCAAACTTTTCGATTCCTACGTACATTCCCTTATCTATTATTAATGCCTGAAGCTTTAATAATAAAACGTGACATTTATTTTTGTCCCTCCACACTCATTTTCTAATTATAAATAACCTACATCTTATTTCTTCTTCTACATTTTGTTTCTCCTAACACCTCATATTCAAAAGCTCTTACTCTTGCAACTCCAAAAGCATTCTTTTATAAAAATGATTTTTTTTTTCATTTTTCGTACTAGAGAAGAACGAGGTCCTGTAGCGTGCTAAAGCTTTTGCTGATGTGGCTTATATTTTTGTTAGGTATGTTTATTTGTTTGTTTAAATTAATTTTGTTTTCAAGCGATTTAACGCGTGTAACTTTCTCATACGAACTCTGTTTCACACGTGATTTTTTTTGCTAGGATCGTAGTAAAATTCCGGATCTTCTGACGCTGGTTTTGACGAATTTGGAGACTGTCCAATTTTTAGGTTTCAATTGAATTTTAATTCAATTTAAATTCAAAAGGTGAGTGTTTTAACCCACTCACAACTTCTAAGTTTTCTTATGTTTATTAAATTGATTTAAGATATGAGTAGAAATTTATTTATGACTATTTTGCATATTTTTTTTCATCATCTTAGTTAAATCGCACTTATTTAATTTAACTGTTAATTAATTTTATTATTGCATATAAATTGATAGTTAAAATTTATTTATTTTGCATATAAACTGCTAGTTAAATAGTTATTTATTTATTTTGAATATAAACCGTTCGTTGATACCTGTTATATTTTATATGCTCTATTGATGTTTGTTTAAATTGATGATGATTGAAATAAAATTGGTTGATGATTGATATTGGGTGAATGGATGGTGTGTTCTATATTATATAAACTGCAAGGTATTATGCATTCTTATTTCATTCGGGATTGCGGTTTGAAATGATATACAACCAAATTTTCTATTTTAAAATTGCGGATTGAAATGATAAATATCCGTATCACTTGACCATAGGATAGAAAATTATATACAGGCACCGCGGTGTGGAATATGCGAGTATATGATTTTTGTTTGATGATAATAAACATATATTCATTTAAATGTATTTGTTAATGTACTATTTTATTTTTCATAGATTAAATAAATATTTGTTGAATAAAATAAATTACATAGAATTTGAATGGAATTTGAATTCAAACAGAAATTTTATTCAAACAAATATTTATTGCAATCTTGAATAGTACAAATTCAAGCTCTCACTATACATATACAATTTTGATTTCATCACAGTTATTTTTACACTAATAACCTCACTACATATCACTCACACTCATATTTTATCTTCAACTTCATTCCAGTTTGAATCCAGCATCTGAGCAATCTGTAAAAATATTCACTAACGCAGTAAAATTGAAAAAGAAATATTTTTGCAATATAAAATGAAATATGTTTTTTGAAAATATGATTTGCCTCAGTCATTTGGGTTGTTCGTCATCATTCACATTTGAATTCATTATACACGAACAATGTGACATGCAGTGTATCACTGTACATGCCACAAGGCCGTGCACATCGATATACACTTGATCGATTTACAGGGACAGGTGAGCATAGGTCAAACCCAAATGAAAAGCCGGGTTCAACTCACGTGCAATATATTTAAAATCATGACACGAGCACAAGGTCAAACCCGAGTTTTGAAAATGGATTCAACTCAAGTAAAATTTCAAAAATAACATGAATGGATGCAAAGACCAGTGATGGCAAGCAATGGCCAGGCTACAAGATATCATAGGTCAGGCCAACCAGAATGATACAAGGCAACATGTCAAGTTACAACAATGTATGCAAGTGCCAACCAGAATGAAGACCACAAGAAAATGAGACAGCAGTGATACAGTCAAAAAACCTACACAAGCACTTAAACAAAGATGGCCAGAGCAAAAATTCACAAGTGCAGACCAAATGCAGTGACAAGTTGAAGCAGTAGTTAACAAGCAGTGTGCAACTCAAGAGTGTACACAAGTGAAACCATAATGATGAAAATGTTATGCTCAATGCAACACGGTGAAGAAAACATGTGCAGAGCACCAGTGATGCAAGCTACAGATTTGAACAAATGAAACACATCAAAGAAACAAGTCTCGACCAAATTCAGTAAGGCAATGCACCAATGCAAACTCAAATAAGTATGTGCAACTATGAAAACTGAAGTGAACAAATGTCAATAGCAATGAAAGCAACATGACCACAAGATCACACTATGCAGTGTATAACAACAAGTCTAGCAGCTCAAGTAACAAAACTCGAGTGCAGCAGTGAAGCCAGAACATGAATAATACAACATGACAGTGACATACTGCAACAACCAAAGCCAAGACCACAAATGTACATGTACCAATGATACAAGAGAAGCGAACAACAATGCAACAGTGTGGAAGTCGAAATCACATGGAAGTATGACATTAAGCATATACATGGATGAACAACACGATCAGTTTTGCAGTGATACAAATGCAACAAACAAAGTCAAGGGCCGAGCAACAGAATCAATTATGCAATAGTAAAGAACACAAGGCATAGCAACTGCATAGCGAATGCAATAGTGACATGCATATCAACACAGCAACTCAAAGACCAACAATGGCACTATACAGCAGCAATATGCAGCCGCAAATAATCAAGATCATAGATCAAATGAAGCAATGTATGCATAGTATGAAGAACACTAAGGTTCAAGTGCAAAAGAAAGAATGGCCAGAACTAAATGTAACAAGGACCAGAGACAAAGCTCACAGTGATGAAAACGGTGATGGTCGAAGTAATGCAAAGTCGTGAATGTATACAGTTAAGAAAATCAAGTGCGTGCAATGTTTGAAAAAGTCACAAATTAAAAAAGGAAAGTCACTGCCGTATCAAACAAAAAAATCGAACGTTCTCAAGATAAAGCCGTGCGCATCAAGTCACAAAACGCAAAAATTAGGAAAGTGATGAAGTCGCGTAAATGGATACGAACAATTCCAAGTGTCTCGAAATCCATATAAAAACCCACCATCATCATTGGCACTGATAAAAAAAATCGAATTCAAGCAATCCATACAGATAACAAAAGGATAAAATCACATACCAGAGAGAATTCGAATTAAAGCATCTCAAAGCCACCAAGCCGATTACATCAAAAACCCTAATTTCACAGAGTGATCAAGAGAAGCAACCGAGCGCAATTCAAAAGAGCCATCGATCGACAGAGAAAGGCGCAAGATCGAACGGAGAAACAAAGCCCTAATTTTCGCAAGGGAACAAAAGACCCAAATCAACAGAGCCGCCATTTTTCTTCACGAGGCAAAAGGAAAAGGACCGGGTTAAAGAAAAAAGGGGCCGGGCCTTGTTTTATAAAAGAGGTTTTATTTTAAGGGCTTTAGTTTATAGGGTTTAATTTTTAAATTTAGTTTTACATGAGAAAAAATTATGAATTCAAGTTTGTATTTTAATTTTTGCTCTTGCTTTTTTTTTGAAGTCACTTTTTCTTTTCGAGTCAAAATATTGGTAAATCACCACCTAGGTTGTAGGTAGTGTCAGATTGCCTAGTTAGAATTAGTTCAGTGAGTAGGGTGTGCGAGTTTGCAAAACTCTATAGGCGGGAGCAAGGGTTTGCGAGTTTGCAAAACTCTATAGGCGGGAGCAGGGGGTGCGAGTCTATTAGAGTGTTTGTAAGCGGGAGTAGGGTTTGCGAGTCTGTTAGAGTGTTTGTAAGCGGGATACTGTTTAATTCTAATAGAAATCTAGGAATGCAGCAGTAGGCAGGGGTTGCAGAAGCTGGGTAAATTTTGTGTGTGATTTACTATTCAGCATATTTATCTCTGTAGTTTGTTTCTGTGTTTAAATCGAGAAAATTTGCTATAACCTTATTCACCCCCCTCTAGGGTTAATCTAGATCCTACACGCGGTATATGTATTAAATTATTTTTTGAAATGATTTTCTATGGTCTTGGATAGGATACGGTTTAATAAATATTAAATTTTGATATTTTATAAATATTATTTTATATATACATATATAGTTACATTGTTGAATTTAAGCTATGTATAAATCTATTAAATAAAAATGAATAAGTTGAATAATGGAGTTTGATAATTTATATTATATGATTTAGTACAGTTTTAAGGTATTGTATATATATAGAGTTTTAAATGATTCAAATCAATTAAGATTGGAAGATAAATCAGAAATTTATTTGGAATTGAGCTTATTTTAAAGTTTAACTCCATAAGTTGATGTAAACTTATTAAGATTTGGAAATTTAAAGGTATGATATTTATAACTGGATTTTTATTCAAGATAAATCAAATGAATATTTCTAGTATAAATAAATTGAAGCAGATATTTAGTTGTTAGTAATTTGAGTTTTATTTAAAACGATTATGGATTTATTATGTAAATATTTTAGACTAAAATATAGAATAAATGAATGGTTGAATAGAAAATTTCCAACCTTAGTTTTGAAATTGTTAAATTCTCAAAGTTTGAAATATATTGGAATCGAAGTGTTTTATTGAAACTGAAAGAGAATCTAGATTTATGGGTTTAGACCTAATTTAAAGTGAATAAATGGTGAAGGCGTGGAAATTATTTACTTTATAAAGTAATTTAAAATCAACTATTTTACATACTGTTGAATATCCAAACCATTCAAGTTTTAGAGGTTATGGTTTTAAAACTACGAATTTCGAAGTATTATGTTTTGAAAGTTATAATTCAAATGTTTGGTCTCTAGATATTATAAATTTTTAGAGCAGTATGATTTTGGAAAAGAAATATATTTGAAATTAAAATGATATTATTGATTTGGGTTTTATAAAATAATATCAAAATGAGTTGTTTTGGAAATGGAAATGATATCGTATTTATGGGTTTGAAATGGATAATTATATTCTGGTTTTAAAGTATAAACTATTTTTAAAGACCGCGGTGTTATAATAACGTTTGGTTGTCGAAGAGACTGGGATTGGAAGTTATCATACTCTCTGCCAACTCCGAAAACCACTTTAACAACCGTTGTAACGACCCGTAAATTTCGACAATTTAATTTGTTTATTTAATAGGATTTTTGTAATTTATTTTAGTAGAAACAATAAAGGGGATAAATAAATGTTAAAATGAAGGCTAAAATAAATTATGTAAATGGTGACTTAAAACCTATTTATAGAATTTGAATAAAATCCAAATTGAATTAAGTAGAAAAAGGATTCTTACCTGGATATAAAATTTAATATGAGAAATTAATGAAAATATTAAATTGATTTAAATGCAATAAAAGAGTGTAAATGGTATGGAATAAATTAAGGAATCATGTATTGCAAGCTAATAATTTATGACTTGAATGAAATTCCAGTTCAATAAAATCATTTAAATGTTATGATTCGATTTTAAATGGAATATGAGAAAAAAATGTAATGATTTGATTAATATATATGTTATTTATTCAGGGTATTGAATAAAATTGGGAATCCAATTGTAGTTGATGGTAATGATGTTGGTATTAGCTAATAAATTAAATTTCAATGCAATACCCATAAATGAACGGAATGAAATGAATGCATGCAAATGTATACTAGGTTATTTATCATCAAATAGAAGGAAAGAAAAGTAAATACCGAATTGATTGATGAATAAATATGCATTGAATAGTAATTGAATATTTCGTTAGTATGAATTCAAAGGAATATGGGGTAATTTGATTAAATCAATAAAGGACAATAAATGCAATGATGGTGGGTTATTAATAAAAGTGAATAGGGAAATGATTGTTATAGTAAGAATGGAATTCCAACTTGTTAGAATGGAGTAAATACACTTAGTAATAAATTTAGTATAGGAAAACGAAATGGAAATATTGAATTAATTAATTCGTATATATATAGTAAATGGCGATTGTTGGATTGTAAATAATAAACTTATTAAAGGTGATCAAGAGTTGTGACCACAAGTTATTATGAGTGATACATATATATTTAATTCATTCAATTGATTTGGAAATCATTGCAATATATACAAATTAAATGTTACGTTAAATAAATTAAGGTAATAAATGGAGAATAACGTAAATGTTCTTCATAAATATGATGATTTGTGAATAAAGAATGGAAATAAAGTTGTATCAATATATCGGGATTTAATTTATAATAACAAGGTTAATTGCAGTTAGATGAGTTAAATATTTAAACGGGAATTAAGCTTTATTTATTCATTGGGATTTAAAATATGATAATTTGAATCTATTGAAAATTTATGGAAATTGAATATAACATTTTACGTTAATTGGAAATAAAGATGGAAATAGGATGGTTTTTAACTAAGGGAGGGATATGTAATAATTGCATTAATTTGTAAGTAGAAATAAAACGTTAATGAGAACAAGTATTTAAGATTAACCATCTATTTAGTATATTAAGTTATAACGGATAATCAATTACAATAATTAAAAATATATTTATTACATTAACAATAATGAAGCAATATTTGAAATTTAATATTTAGATAACATGCAAATATAAATTTAGATGAAATTTGAGAGATTTACATAATGAAGTATGAATCAAATGATAAATTTATCTATTTGACAAAAATATATGGAAAGTAAATTTAATTTATAATTTTTGAATTTAATGAAAATTTAGAATTTATAGATTTTAATTCGACAGTTAAATTTTGTTTAAGTTAGTAAAGATGATTTGAGAAATTTATGATGATAAGAATCGTCAATTATCGAAGTGAAATGGGAAATTTGATTTAATTGCCTAATTTTTAATTTATTTAAATTATGTAAAAATAGTCATTTTGGTCACGGACTCGGATTTCGACGAAACCACTTTCATCGGATCCGTAACAGTGAATTATTGTAAGGTTTCAAGTTTCGTAGCGATCGGACTTGTCGTTTGATCGTACGAACGCGAAACGCCTTTAAATCGTTTTAATTGAAATCAATTTGAAATCAATTTGGAAATATTGATTTCAGCATAACTTTTTCATACGATCGAATTTGGACGTGAAACTTTTTCCATCACGTTCAGAATATTTTAAAACACCTATTTGGATATATGGGTTTACCCAATTTCGTTCCGGGCTCAGAACGGGCTTTTTGGGTCACGTTAGCGTTAGCACGTTTGTTTATCGGATCCATCTATTCGAATTTCTATCCTATCTATATAAACCCAATTATAAACCCTAGCCTCTATCTATTCTCATTTGTTTATGCGTTCATTTCCTCAGTTCCTTCTCTTCCCAATGTCTGCAAACCCTAGATCCAATTTCAAAAATCAAATCCAAAGCCAAAAATTTAAAATCCTCAGAAAATTTCCAAAAAAATATATGTTGTAGATTTCATCGATACGAATCTGCACGTAGTTTTTTTTTTGTAATCGATGCACGAACCATCCGGAAAACTCAGTCAAAGGTCAAAATTCGCGAAGCATACGTTTCATTTTGGGCGTTTTCGATTGGGGCAGAAATTGAACAATTGATTTCTGGGTTCTGGAGAGATCGCGATGCCGAGTAGTTTGGTGGTGGTCGCAGCTCCAATTGATGGCCGAGGCGTCTGATTTTGGGAATTTAGGGTTTCGGCAAACCAAATTAGGGGCGGCGGCCGGCAGCAAGATGGATGGCCAGACTTTGGCCTTGGGTGCGGCCGGAGAAACGGGGAGCGGTGGTGGTGGTAGCGGCATGTCGTATGGGGGCTGTACGCGTGGGTTAGAGGCTGTCAACGGTGGGTAGGGCAGGCCATGCCTCGGTTGGGAGAATGCTCGTGAGAACGGGCGGAAAAAGGAGATGACGTGGCACAGGTTAGGCTATTTACTTTGTTTTAATTTAATTTAATTTTCAAATCGTTTTATTCGAATAACTTCTGCATACGGTGTCCGATTTAGACAAATTTTTTTTGTTAGGATCGTAATAAAATTCCAGACGCGCTGACGCCGGTTTGGACAGATTTGGAGACCGTCGAATTTTTAGGTTTAAATCGGATTTAAATTCGATTTAAATCCAAAAGGTGAGTGTTTTAACCCACTCAAAACTTTTAAGTTTTCTTATATTTGTTAAATTGATTTTAGATATGAGTAGAAATTTATTTATGACTGTTTGGCATGTTTTATTCATTATCTCTGTTAAATCGCATTTATTTAATTTAACTGTTAATTAAATTTATAATTGCATATAAATTTGACAGTTAAAATTTATTTATTTGCATAAAACTGCTAGTTAAACAGTTATTAAATTTATTTTGAACATAAACTGTTAGTTAATAACTGTCATTTATTTCCTGTTATATTGCATATGCTATATTTTGATGTTTGTTTAAAATGATGATGGTTGAAATAAATTGATGATGATTGAAATAAATTGGTTGATGACTGATATTGGATGAATGGATGATGTGTTTTATCTTATATAAACTGCAAGTTATCACGCATTTCTTTTCATTCGGGATTGTGCTTTGAAATGATATACAACCGCATTTTATTTTTAAATTATGGATTGTGTGACGACCCGCCCTTCTACTACCATTAAGACGCATCGTCATTAAGAAAGAAAGGGGTAGAAATAGAAAAGAATAGAAAAGAAAGAAACAAAATATCAGAATCTCACAGCGGAACGGAACAAAATATAATATATCATATATCTATTACAAAATTTACATATGTCAGAGTTACATAATATCAATATACATGACAATCATACATACATCTGTCACTGTATACATCAGAGATACAGAATACACCAACTAACGCAACGGAACTAGATAGATATCTACATACGTCTGGAAACTCCTGCTCCAAGCTCCTCCAGAATCAAAATCCAAACCTATCACTTGGCTACTCGTAAAAATTTGAGTACCCAAGAGTTTATGAAAAAACAAAATATAAACTCCGGGTCAGACATGGGTCTGGTATGAGTAAACGGTTTAAATTGTTTATTTTTTTTTTGAAAACCTTTTTAAAACAAAGGTATCACGTAAGACTCCCCACAAATAAATACGGGTAAGTTTTTACCTTACGCTAACCAAAACATTTTATAGGAAATCCAGTGATATTATAATAGTGTCTAGGGTTTTCAAGTAAAATACAGAAATAGCTGAAATGCTTACATCTCACATTCCAACGTAGTTGGGCACAATCAAAACGTATGACGCTTATCGGAAATTGGATCCCATCCAATGGCAGGGCTACTGGGGTACCGCCCGTCACAGTACGTGGTCTAGATCACTGGACCGAGGAGCCACCCTAACTCCCCTGCAACACAAGGCCGGAACCATTCCTTACTGAATAGTCTCGAACAAGATAACCCCGCAGTTGGTGCGCATATCCAACCGCCCACACAGCCGAAATAAAGGGACATCTAGACAGGGGTATATCTCATCCTGCTTGGGCATGACCCACCTAACCTTGCTGCACCTCCCCTGTTTTAGCCATTCCCGGTTGATGAGGCTTGAGGCTGCGATTACCTTTCAGGTCATATTTCTTAGAATGCTCATCGTCCGCCTGACGATGTGTTGAACGCATTCAATCCATACAAGTTCGTTCCGGGTTCGAACGAAACCGAAGGCATTATCTCGTCACACTCATTTTAAAATCACCCTCAGAGTCAACGACGATAACCCTTGCATTCTGAAAACACCATCTCGATCTTCACTTGAGAATTCACGACCTATCGTTTAATTTGGATCGATGTGGTTTTCGGAATATCAATTGGATACCCGATCCCGGTCTCATCGAACTCCAAATGCCATTTTAAAGGCCAAGTTGTCTAATTAACTTAACAGTTTAATTCAGTGATTAAATTCAAATAACATTTACCCAGATAAATCATACACAATTGCCATGGATATATTACAGCATATCAGTGAGCATCACAGAATATCATCAATAAACATCACAAGCAAATATACAATACATACAACATCCATAAGCAATCATCTTAAGTTCTTATTGTGATGAATTTAATTACTTGAGAGTTAATCTCTTAACCCTGTTTAACACTTATTTTCCTTCAAATTATTTAATCAACAAATCATTGCTTAATTAATATTTATATCTAAATTGCTTAATTACTTAATTACTTTATTCACATTATTTAACTAATTACATTCTTAATCAAGTTATCTAACTTTAATTACTTTAGCAATTATTTCTCAATAACTATTCTTTGACCTAAATAGAACTTAATTACCTGTTTATTTATTGCTAATTGTTTCATTAATCATTTCTTAATTCTTAGTTAAATCACTTGATTAATTAACTATTAATCGTTCATTAATTAATTAAGTGGTCAATTCCAATTACATTTATTTCTTATAATACACTACTAATTATAATTACAAAGTAATTACGCTTGATTACTTCTGCATCCAATCAATTAATATTGATCATTCACATAATTAACATTCAATTCTTCTTAAAATTTGATATCAATCATACTACTAACTGAAACATTATTTGTTATTTTACTTAATTTATTACTTATTAGAAATATTAACAATATTTTAAAAACAGGTTAAGCTTTAACAAAATAATTAGTTAATTTAAAATAATTAATCACAAGTTAAAACTGATGTTAAGCCTTAACTATGATAATTAATACTTGAATTAAATTTTTACTTCAACTTTGAACAGTATTCATTTTTATGTGACACTTTACCGAAACATTTAATCATTAACAGATTTTATAACATCTTACCCTCAAATATAAAAACCCAAGATTCCCCCATAACACTCAACCGCTGCTTCGAGTTGTTCGCCCCTTCACTCGAGTCCCCAACCCAGTAACGCGAATTCCATCTTTTTTTTAATTTTCAGCAAGTTTTCATGTGAGCTTAATTATAAGATAAACAACAGAGGATTCTCGCACTTGAACTTAAAAAAAACCCGAAGCATCCAACCAAAATTCTCGAGAATAACTCGAGACAGTGCTCTCCCCCTTCAATCACTGATACGCCACCGTTCTGTACACGTGTACAGCGCCGCTCGTGGCTCCGGTGATCTTCTGAGGCTTCGCGCAAATCCAAACTAGCACGAATACGAGAAATCCAAAGTCGCATACCACCAAAAGTTCAAATCAAAAAATTTGCAGTTCGAATGAAAGGGATGGTCGACCTCACTGCAAACAAAACGTCGCGCCACCAAACACGGTCCACCGGAGGCGATGGAAACTCGACTACACCACATCAACGTCACCAGAAACCTTCCACCCGAGCCTCTATCCACTCGATCACGTGTACGAGCCAAATCTCATATTTTACAGGCATGTACATAAACCTGCAGTAAAACCCTATGTCGATCTCGTATCCAATTTCTATGCAATGGAAAAATCCTTGAATATTTTTCCTAAGATCACTAACCTTCATACTTGCTTCAATTAGAATTTCAGCATTTTATATTTAGTGATTTTCGAGAATTTGATAAAAGTTCAACTTTTGTTCAACATCGAACTGCTCTTGATATATTGAGCTAAAAATCCTCATTCAAATTTTAAAAATCATATCTTTTAGTAATAATTCGAGATATATATTTGGATTCGCTTTTCATATGAATGAATTTACCAGTATTTACTTGATTGATTGTAAACAGAAAAGTATAAGTTACTAATATGTTGAAACAGATTTTAAAAATTATGATTGAAGTTCAAGCAACAAGTTTTGATGAAAAACAAATCTAAAACTTACCATAATCAAATGAAAACAATTCAAATTTTAATTGTTTTCAACCTTGTAACACAAAGCAGAGAAACTGCATCTTCAATATTCCAAGTACAGATTATATAATATCTCAGATTCATATCAAAACAAAGCATATACACACATATATTAATCTCATGAAATCATCTTACTGGTTTAATTAACTTAAGCTTGAAATTTAAGTTTACTCACCTCAAACAATTGTTGAATAGAAAACCCTTTGATATCTTGAAAGCTGCAGTTTAAAAACTGTCTGATGCTAGTTCATGAATCTGCCCTTTTCTTTTAGATTTGAATATGTTTTCTCTTTTTCTTGTTTTAGCTTCTTCTGGTTTCATTTTTTTTTTGTTTCACGAACTTGAAGCAGCATGAGATATACATATAAATAAAGAACAGAATGGGAAGGCTTCAACTGGACAGAAGCTTCTTAATTGATCAGGTTAATAAATATCTTGACTTGACAAAATGTAGGCTGAGATATTGGCATTAATGTTTTGCTTCCTAAATAGGTTTACACACTCATTATATTCAGCTGCACATAATATTCATATACAATTGTTTTGTACTATGCATAAGGATATTGATTTGTTTTTTTTTCACTTTGCAGGCTAACAAAGCTTGTACATGAAGCTATTATATGGAATTTGTTAACGCTTAAAATCGAACGCTAACACCCCGGTGTGTGAAATGTGAGTGTGAAAGCACCACCCGATGGTTCGGGAATAAATATCAGCTAAGATAACAGAAAATACAGTAAGAGACAGCGATTTTATAGTGGTTCGGCTTAAGGAGTAGCCTACATCCACTTTAGGTATCTTTATTACTGATCTTGTTACAGAATAATACAATGCTCTTCAAGTACAAATCTCTTTAGTTACAAAACACTTTGAGCAAGTAGCTTAAGCTTCAATGTAGATGAAAGTCTTTGAATCCATGTCGGATGTGTGAAGGTCTTTCAAAGTAGCTTGTAGTGTTCTTCGAAACTTCAAGTATGGAGTTGGTTTAGAAACTGGCAGAGTATCGACGCTTGAAGAGATTGTCCAAAAGTCCTTTAAAAGTTGGAAATGGCAATATATTTATAGAGAATTCTGGGCAGGAAACATTACCAAGTCCTAAATCGTAACCGACCTAAGTTGGGTCGTGGACGACTTAAACTAAGTCGTGGGTCAGTTGCGACTTAAATGCTGGGTCGAGACTTCGGAAAGGCATCCTTGCTGAACCCTGGATATATCACAAGTCCTAAGTCGCAAATGAGTCAACCGGTCCTCTCGTAAGCGATGCAGCATTGAACCTTAACTCTGTAGTCTTAAGTCGTGACCGAGTTAACAAGATGTGGCATAAGTATCACGGTAACTCATTTGTTTGCTTAACTCGTGTACGACTTACCATAGGTCATAGGTCGTGACCGACCTAAACTGATTCTCGGCTTGTGGCTTAACTGGAGTTAACGAATCATGGTGCGGTATTGAATTTGCCTCTGTAGTCTTAGGTTGTGAACGACCTAGCAAAGGTCGTAAGTCGGTTGCGACTTAGGTGTAGTCGTCTTAACTTTTCGTGCCTTGAGTCGTTAAGTCATAGTCCTTTTAGGTTGTTGGACCGTTTCTCCCTTGGGTCGTTAGGTTGTAATTTCTTAAGTCGTGCACTGCTTTTAAGTCGTGCCATCTCTTAAGTCATAGACTTCCTTAAGTTGAAGACTGCTTAGACCGTTTCAACTCTTAAGTCGTCTAGACCTTAACTCGTTAGATCGTCCAGACCTTAAGTCGTAGGTTTTGAAGTACTCTGAGTTGTTAGGTCATCAATGCCTTAAATCGTGTACCTTCCTTGAGTCGTATACCTTGCCTGAGTCGTACAGTTCTTAACTCGTAGAAAATTGAGGGTTAACATTTGCCCCTCGAAGTACACGCCTAGGTCATCGGTCGTGTGCTTCGACTTATCTTAACTCGTGCGCCGATTCAAGTTCCACTGCCCCGAGATATAAAAGACTTGAGTCGTTTCTCCTACTTCTTTCTTCTCATTACCTATCTCCTAAGTCGCATCTGCCATTAACATTTCTCCGAGCTCCCTACGGCGATTCCTTCCTGATTTGTTTCCGATCCTCTCTAGCATCACACTACGTAAGCAATCCTGCTTCTTTTTCAATCGCCGAACATCGTCAATGTATGAGCCCCGTCCTTCGTCTCCGATTCACCCCTTTAGCCGTGCGAGTATTGTTGCATTGGTCATCGATGGATTGAAGGCTGTTTGACTTGACCTAAGACGACTCGCGATTTGTGGCGATTCAGTGGTGTGATAGAACTAGGGCTGTTGTTGATTGAGATGTTATTGAGTTAACGGGTTAGGAGTTAGAAGGTTAATGGGTTAGGAGTTAGATGAGAATGTGAGTTGGCCAAATAGAGTGGGACATTGCCTCAGGTAAGACCTAGCAAATTTGTGCGGCCCAGTGATCTTGGCGACTTAACTGTGAATCGACTTAACATACCCTTTGACTTAAGCTTTGAGTCGTGGCCGAGTTAGGCCTTCAGAATTTTTTTTCGTTGCTCTGAATTGATGTCTCTCCCATCTTCCACGACTTATGACTTTAGAGCACAGCCAACTTAAGGCATCAACGACTCAAGATTGAAACGGCCTGACTTAACTCGTCTCATGATCCTTAGGTCGTAAATGAGTTAAAAAGAGAACCAATGACTTAACTTAACCTGTAGGAAAAATTTCTTAAGCCGTCGACGAGTCAGCACTTGAGTCGTTGGCGAGTTAACACTTAAGTTTTGCCTGAACTTTGACATGTTGCTTGAACTTTGAACTGTCAAACTCTGTTGCATTTTTTCACAGATCATTTTGACTTGCAAGTTTACGAATCTGTTCAATACAACATTTACAGAAAATTGGGACGAATATACTGCCACTGGCTGCCCATATCAAATGGAAGATTAGTTAACAATAGATAATCAACTTACATAGATTGTGTGAACGAAGTGCTTTTAAATCATCAAATTCAAGTAAAGTATTAAAGCAACATGGAAATAGTCAACTGAAACTGCCCAGTTTGCACTAATACTATACCCTGAACTTTAAATTAACAAGTCTTGAAATTTCGTAATCGATCAATTGTCGACAAGTTTAATTCCAGTTATATTTTCTTGTTATTTTTATTAGTTCTGCACAACACTTCACACTTTTAGGAAACGTGCACCTTCACATTTGAATATCCAGTTGCTTGTGTAGAATGACTTCTCAGCAAGAAGATATAACAGTCCAGACTGGAGAAGCCACTCCTATTCCGGCTCCCCTAGTTAATCCTCCAGAGAGAGCCTCTACCTCTCTTCATACAAAGTTCTTCGTCAGTTATGCATTCAGTTTGGCATTGCTGAAGCAGATGCCATTCTTCCTGAGAAAACTAACACTGCTGATGTTGCGCCTCCTTCCTTTGTAGCGGTTAACCGGCAAATGTGCCTGAGCGGGGCCATTCCCCCTTTCAACAACTTTCTCCAGAATCTTCTTCGTCGACTAGTTATCTACCCATTCCAGCTACACTCCAATGGCTACGCCATTCTGATGGGGTTGTGTGTGCTATTTGGGAGAACATTTGACCGACTTCCAAGCTTCGACGAGATTTGCTTCTTATGCTCCTTTACTAGGACTAAGGATCACCCTTCTATCACCGTCGTGAGAAGCGCCCGAAATCGCAAATTGATCGTTGGCCTTCCCGACACTGCTCATGGGTTCTTAACTCAGTTCTTCTTTGTCCGCTGCCCCCCGGGGTTTTATGCTGTGTGGAGGGAAGGAAGTAAGATCATCTACCTTTACTTCTTCTATTTTCTGAGTTTTGCGAAGTCCGAATTACCAAGTGTTAACTTTGTTTTTTCATTTCAGCGCTCCCCCCTCCTTCTAGAGATCCCAGCCACAAGCCAACTCTGGAGAGGCTCGTGGCTGTTTCGGTTGAAGAGCGGGACATGAAATTTTTGTTGAACGACGAATTCCTTCACCAGTTCGGACTTCTTCACCCTTCTCGCTCCACTCAGCCTCATGAAGTCCCTGATCTCTAGCGGAGGCACCAGATGTCTCAACTCCTGCTGAAAAGCTTATGCCGAAGGAGCCATCTACTGAAACTTCACTGGTGAAGTGCCCCACACTTACCGATGTTGCGGGTCCGTCCAGCAAATCGGCACTTGCCCCAGTTATTGAAGAGGAAGAATCTCTTCGTTTCTCTGGAGATGCGGCTGGTCTGGAAGCCGAAAAAGAAACTCCCGTCGAACTTGGGGTGATGATACTTTTGAGGGGCTAAGCGACCTGATCATAACTTCACAGGAACTTTTTAAAGATGATGTCCCTAAAGCTTCTTCTGCTGTTGTCGAGGCGGCATCAACTTTTCAACAAATTTTGACGCCTACCTCTCAAGTCACGACCACCCCTGTGCCGAAGAGCGGTTTGTAGCCTGATGCGTGTAGTTTGCACACCACACTCACATAGGATTTTCAGAACTTATTTGTACTTAACTTCTTTTTTCCTGAAGACTTTTAAGACTTGTCTTTTTTCCAATTTCAGATTCTCCAATGGGACGCAACGGCTCTTATTACGACGACTTTCAGCGCTACGGGAGGCGTAGTCAATATGACTATAGGCGCTACCTTCCCGTTTACAGAGAAACTGACGAAGAGAGAGCTGCTCGAAAGGCTCAGGAGAGGAGGGCTCAAGAAGAGCGTTATGAGAGAAAAGAAAGGGAGGAGCACCATAATTCTTCCCAGAGAGGTGATGACTCTCACAAAAGAAAGTCGCATGATGACCGGGGAAAAAGTCATATAGTTGAGGACCCAAGCAAGCGTGCCCGGCACGGTGAGAAGCATGCATCTACAACTCTTGAAAAGGCCACTTCCCCCGTCTCACTTGACATCCCTTCTGGCTCTCCTGCTCTCGGGAAGACAGACATTCAGACAATAGTCAACAGGCCTAAATTTCAAATTGGACCAGGCCCGGCCACTCTGCAAAGCCGGTTCCCACACTGGTGCCTAAAGGGAGTGCGGTTCGATCTTGACTTGGTCCCTATTGACAAACAAGCAATGCTGCAAAATCTTGATGCTGTTAGACTTGATATCGAGCGGATGTCAGGGTGGCAAAAGCTTGTTGATGAGCTTCAAAGGGTCAACCGCGTGAATATAGAGGCCATGCCGACCATGGAAAATGATAAGGCCGAGTGGCAAAAAACTTTAAGCCAGCATGATACCGAGATGAGGAACATTGCTGATTACAACGAGAAGCTCGAAGCAGAAGTTGAGAAGCTTAAACAAGAGCTTGCTACTTCTTCTACCTCATATACTCAAAAAGAAGAAGTACTTCAAAAGCAGGTTCGCGATGCTCACGCTGCTCAGCGACATGCCGAGTGGCAACTTGAGGCTAAGCAGAAAACAACGGGAAGGTATCGTGCTGACGTTGCAGAGTTAAGGGAGAAGGTCAAATCCCAGGATTTGGAGATTATTAGGCTAAAGGCCCAATTATTAAAGACCGAGAAGGAACGTGATGAAGCTATCGCTGGAAGGCAGGCTGCCGAACAGTCGTATGAGGCGACTAAAGCCAATATCAACTCCACTTTATTTGACTTCTACGTGCATAGCGTTATGGGGCGTGGGAGCCTTTCATTCTTAGGACCGAAGTATGAGATTACCCTGGCCGAGATTTGGGAGTCAATTCTTGACATGCTTGGAGGTACAGGTGCCGGCTATGCTGAAGCATCTCTTGCAGAACACTTTCTAGATGATGACGCCAGAGCTGCCCTAGTCCGGGGAAAAGAGCAGCTTGCCAAAGCACGATCTGAGGTAGGGGAGCAGCACTTTGCGAAAGAAGCACCATTAACTGCCCCCGTCCCTCCTTCTGTTTCGGCCGATGTTGACATCACAGGCTCTGGATCTCATTCTCCATCCCCTGTTAAAGTTACAACTGAGATCACAAGCACGCAGGGTGGAGATGAAGGCGAAGAGAGCGCCGAAGCACAGGCTTATGAGGTTGACATTAGGAAGCCGACTTCTCCAGGTAACTCTACCGTTAATCTTGCCCAAGTGGACTGTTTGTTTGCTCCTCAAGAGTTTGACGAACTTTTTGATTATTTCTTAAATCTCAATGAGCCGCTATCTCCTTTCTTCACGGGAGGTACCAGTATTTTTGGCTTTTCTTCTTCTGTAGCAAAAACGCCAAGTGCCACATAGACTTCTCCTCCTCCAGCTGCCCCTCCTCCAGCTGCCCCTCCTCCATTCCCTCAAATCACTCTTTTTTCCCAGCCGGGATCACAAGAAGAATTGATAGGAGCCCTTCAAGGGTTGGATGATCCAAATGCTTCGCAGGAGCAGAAGGACGAAGGACTTGAAGGAGGCGACAAATCCCCGGAGCATACTATTTCAGATGACGTAAAACTGGCTGCTCTTGTTATCCCGGGAAGTGAGTCTTCTTCAAGGAGGAGGAGGAAGCGTACCACTTCCAAGAAGAAAAGGGAAAGAATTCTTGTTTCTGAAGAGGAAGCGAAGGTTGATCCGGCAGTAACCCTCTCTCCTTCATCCCCAACTCTCCCAAGCCATCCTGAAAAACTGCCTATTAGGTCAGGTGAAGGCTCTAAGGGTGGTGGCAAGAAGAAGTAAGGGGCCCTGCTTCGATTTATTTTTACTTTTTGCTTTTTGCATGTACTGGCCGGAGATTGTGCGGGTACCGACCTCCGCTTTTCTTTTTCTTTTTATTTTGAAACCTGTACCTGTACAAAATTTTCACAGTATTGAATAAAATGATTCTTTTTGTTTGTACAAACTTCTGTCTGTATTTGATTATGCATTTACTATTCGTTTTTGTACAAGTTTTTCATATAATATTGCAGTGAGCTTGTGGTATGTTGTTCGAGCGTAATTCTTACCAATGTAGCCATACCATGTTGCCCCTATACCATAAGCTCGTTGCAATATTTTCAACTTTGAGGGGGCTTGTACTCTTATTTTCTGGAGAATAATTATTCCATACTTGGAGGAATATTATTCTACTCAAGATAGAGTACAGCTCGTTCCATATGAGTTTCTACGCTTCAACTTTCGGAGATATCACTTTTTCTTTTGTGCATACACACATTTTTACAAAGTGAATTCTCCTATATGGTAAAGCGGGCCTCTGAAGGGCACTTTAACTTTTTTGAGGAAGAGTACTTTCAAGAATAGATGAACCAATCTTCCTTTGAAAGCTAAAGTGTGCCTTTTAAAGAGGGCTTTTTTTTTATATTGCACCTCAGTGGAGGGTTTTTGATCTTTGTTTTGCATTTCTGATGAAATGCTTCTTTGAAAAGTGGTACCTCTGAGGAGGGCTTTTTCACGTTTCAACACTTAGAAGTTTTATTTCAATCTCGGTGAAACGTGTGCCTTCGAAGAGTTGTGCCTCCGAAGAGGGCTTTTTCACGTCTCAACACTTGGAAGTTTTATTTCGATCTCGGTGAAACGTGTGCCTCCGAAGAGGTCTTTTTGTTTGATTGTGCCTCTGGGAAGAGGTCTTTTGTTTGACTGTGCCTCTGGGAAGAGGTCTTTTTGTTTGATTGTGCCTCTGGGAAGAGGTCATTTTGTTTCTGCCTCTTGGGAGAGGCTTTTATTTTTTCCCTGTTCGTTGGGAAGCGGGCCTCTGAAGAGGGATTTTCACATTTTGACTCGTGTGAAGTTTTATTTCAGATCACGGTGGAATGTGTGCCTCTGAGTAGGGCTTTTTCCTGAAAGTTTGGAGTTTCTTTCTCTTAGTTGGACGGATTCACGGGAGTGTATCACTGATCAGTCCGCAACTTTATGTCGAGAAAGAACTCTCTTTTTCTAGCGAGGCCTGCTCGAGGTCTTTTAGCATTTCAACTGTGGTGAAATGGGCCTCCGAAGAGGGCTTTTCACGTTTCAACACTTGGAAGTTTTATTTCAATCTCGGTAAAACGTGTGCCTCTAAGTGGGGCTTTTGCCTGGAAGTTTGGAGTTTCTTTCAATGGTCTTGCAATGGGTAAGCTTGGTCTTGCAATGGGTAAGCTTTGTTTTTATGGCCTGCATTATTAAATCGACATTTTAGTAATACAATTAATCGACATTTTAGTAACACAATTAACGTATTTTATATGTCGAAATAAAACAAAGCAGTTTAGAGTAGTAGAGAACACAAGATTTATAGTGGTTCGGCCAAAAGCTGGGACTACATCCACTTTATAGCTTTTCATTATTCACTTGCTTTACAATTGCTTTTAATACAAGAATCATATATTCGTAATTCTTTTACAACATTTCAGCAAAGCTTTTAAGTAAAATATGGACGCAAATGATTGCTGTTCCAAGCTCTTGGGATTGGTTCTCCTTCGACAGTTGTGAGTTTGAATGTGCCATCAAGAAGTTTCACGCCTATGACATATGGCCCCTCCCAGTTTGGCCCAAACACACCTATGGCTGTCATAATTCTCTTCCGGACTAGGTCCCCAACTTCAAAGCTGCGCTGATGAACTTTGGAATTGAAGTGCCTGGCTATCCTTTGCTGATGAACTGCAATTCTAAGCCTAGCCTCTTCTCTTCTTTCATCAAGGAGGTCAAGTGCTTCCAGTTGCAGTTTTTCATTCTCATCTTGATCAAAATGGATCCTTCTGTGTGAGGGGACTTCAGTTTCCACTGGAATCATTGCTTTTGATCCGTATGCCAATGAAAATGGAGTATGCCCAGTAGCAGTTTTGTGGGTAGTTCTGTATGCCCATAGTGCAAGCGGTAACTTATCGACCCAACCACCTTTTTCTTTTTCCAGCTGCTTTTTGATGGTTGATTTGATGATTTTGTTTACTGTTTCCACTTGCCCGTTTGCCTGCGGATGAGCCACTGCTGAGAAGCTTTTTCGCATCTTGAATCGTTTGTAGAAATCTTGGAACTCCTCACTTTCAAACTGGGTACCATTGTCTGTGATTATCTTCTGAGGCACACCATACCTGCAAATGATATTTTTCGTCACAAAACTTATCATTTTCTTAGAGGTAATAGTAGCCAACGGTTCGGCTTCAGCCCATTTAGTGAAATAATCAACAACAACGATAGCATATTTAATTCCCGATTTGGCAGTCGGCAAAGGCCCAATGAGATCTATTCCCCATATGGCAAACGACCAGTGACTGACCATTTGTGTTAGCCCAGTGGAAGGTGCTCTAGGAATTTTGGTAAATCTTTGGCATTTATCACACTTTCAGGAATAGTCAGCAGCATCTCGAATAGTCTCTGGCCAAAAATATCCATAACGAAGAATTTTCTTTGCTAAAGTTTGACCTCCTGTATGATCTCCACATTCCCCTCCGTGTACTTCAGTTAGAATTGTTTTAGCTTCTTCCTTTGTCACGCATCGGAGTAATGGCATTGAAAACCATTGTCTGTACAAGTGACCATCCTGAACTATATATCTGGAGGCTTTCCTTATCAGCTTCTGTCGTTCTTTTGAACTTTCTGGCAAAGAACCGTTGAGCAAATATTCGAATATCAGAGTCATCCATGATTCTTGCTCTTGGGATACATTCATAATCCAATCAATATCCATTTCATCTGAGCTTGGAGCCGACAAGACTACGACGGGAACTAATCCCAATAGCTGAGCTTCACCAGTACTTGAATACTTTACGAGAGAATCCGCCTTCATGTTCTCTTCTTGGAGTCTATGGTTTATTTAATAACGGTCAAAATCTTGAAGAAGCTCCCAGGCTTTTGATAAATAGGAGGGTAGATTCCCTCCTTTAGCTTGAAATTCCTTCTTGACTTGGCAGACAATAAGCTGAGAATCACTGAAGATCTGCAATGCCTTGATGTTTAGTTCTTTAGCGATCCTTAAACCAGCGATGAAAGCTTCATATTCTGCTTCATTATTTGTCGAAGGAAATTCTAGTCTCAGTGCATAACATAGCGATCGCCCTTCTGGGGTTTCAACGACAACTCCTGCTTCGGAAACTCCGGAACAGTAATCATTCCTTGCGCCATCGACATACAATTTCCATTGGATTGGGATGTTATCAGTGGCTTCTTCCTCACTATCACCTTTATCCGTACATTCTGCGATGAAATCTGCTAAAGCTTGTCCATTGATTGCTTTCCGGGGATGATAAGTGATGCATATTGGCTGAGTTCAATATTCCATTTCAAAAGATGGCCCAAAGTCTCAGGACGGAATAGGACTTGCTTTAGAGGTTGATCAGTGAGGACTTTGATGGGATGAGCTTAGAAATACGGCCTCAATTTTCTTGATGCGATCAACAAACAATAGGCGAGCTTGTCCAACCTTGAATAGTTCATCTCTGCCCCAGTGAATCTTTTTCTGATATAATAGACTGGGCGTTGAATCCTTGCGTCTTCCCGTACCAACACTGCACTGAGAGCATGAGATGAAATTGCCAAATATATGAAGAGATCTTCACCATTGTCAGGCTTTGAAAGTATCGGAGGCACTTCCATATGACGAATCAACTCATCAAATGCTTTCAGACATTCAGGATTCCACTCAAAGTTTTTTCTCCCTTTCTTCAGAGCATCAAAGAATGGAATGCGTTTGTCAGTAGCTTTTGAAATGAACCGACTCAAGGCAGCAACCTTTCCATTGAGACTTTGCAACTCCTTCTTCGTTCTAGGAGCTTTGACCTCTCTCAGGGCAGTGATCTGAGCAGGATTAGCTTCAATGCCCCTAGCGCTCACAATGAAACCCAAAAACTTTCCGGACTCCACTCCAAATGAACATTTCAAGGGATTAAGCTTCATTCTGTATTTTCGGAGGACTGCGAACATCTCTGCCAAGTGATCCATGTGGTCCAATGCTTTCTTAGACTTCACTAGCATATCATCAACATAAACTTCCATTGTCTTGCCAATCTGCGGTTTAAACATGGTATTAACAAGCCTTTGGTAAGTTGCCCCTGCATTCTTGAGTCCGAAAGGCATGACCTTGTAGCAGTAGAGTCCAACATCTGTGATGAAGATTGTGTCCTCTTGATCTGGCTCATGCATCATAATCTGGTTATATCCGGAGTATGCATCCATAAAAGATAACAATTCATGCCCCGTTGTCCCATCCACCAACTGATCGATCCTGGGCAGCGGGAAACAGTCTTTGGGACAGGCTTTGTTCAAATTCGAAAAGTCAATGCATACTCTCCATTTCCCGTTAGCTTTTTTAACTAGCACTGGATTTGATACCCAATTTGGATAAGTAGATTCTCTGATGAAACCGTTCTCCATGAGCCGATCCACTTCTTCCTTCAACGCTACCGTCCTCTCAGGACCCTGAGTTCTTCTTTTCTGTTTCACGGGTGTAAACCTTGGATCAATGTTCAGAGTGTGTACCGCAATCTCTGGGGATATTTGTAACGACCCAGAATTTTGAACAATTTAATTTGAAAATATTTAATTAATTTTAAATATTTGAATGATGGTTTGAATTGAATTTCAATATAACTTTGAATTTGGCGATTAAATTATAGAGTTTAATCTACTGGAAGTTGAATAAAAATTTGATTCTTCAATTTTAAGCTGATAAAAAAATATTTCAAAGGCTTGTAAAATTCATATTGAAAATACTGAAGATAATAGAAGCTTCAGAATTGAATTTGATTATAATTTGTTTAGTTTTGAAATTTTATCGTTTGAATCGATATTTAAAAATAGCCGTCCAAGGCACAGTCTCGGAATTCGACGAAACCAGTTCCATTGGGTCCGTAATATTGAATTATTCTCGGATTTCAAATTTCGTATTTTTCTGAGTTGATATGTGAGCACACGGCGTGTAAACGCGTTGAAGATTTTAAAACGAATTCAATTTAAATTTAAATTTAGTCAAATGACACCACGTTATCTCCTTCGCTTACGCCTATAATCACGCCTAGTATCATGAAGAAAAGATCGTGCAAGCATGCCTCTTCTCTGATAAATCACGTTCCCTCCCTCCTTCAGTTCATTTGCAAAGTAACAAACGAAAATAACAAGAATGGCCGCTCCTCCTTCACGCTTGGAAATCAGAAAATTCACGAACCAAATCCATGGTCGAGGCCGAACCCTTCGCTTATTATTCTCCCCCTTCTGTTCGTTCAAATCAAAAAAAAAAGAAGGCCGAAGCCCTTTTCTCTTCAGAAAGAATTTTTTTTTAATGGCCGAAGCCGATTCGAGCTCAACGCTCGAACGAGTGACGCGCGCGTGCTCGCGCGTGGGAGGAGGCAGCGCTGTCGCGAGCATGAGGCGGCGTTCATGTCGGCCACGAATTGGAGGGGCAGCATTCACGATTGGAGGCCTTGACGTCGAGCAGCTCGCGTGCGCGTGCAAGATGATGGAACTCGGCAAAGCAGCTAGGGCTTGTGATCGATTTTTTGGGGCATCGGCTGGCAATTCAAATCGAGCTCGAGTTCGATTTGTGGGGGACGACGCCATCTGCATCGTGATGGGTAGTTGATGGAGCGACGTTGGATTTGGTTGGCGACTGCGAGGCACGGCGATGTTGATGGCTCGAAATCAAATCGATGCTCGGCAGTATAAGGTATATGATTTTTATTTTTAGTTTTGACTTAATTTAATAAACATTTATATATGTAGAGAAAAAAATTAGACAAACAGAAATTAGTTTAAAAGAAAAAGATTTATGCAGTAGATTTTTATAAAAACAGGAGAAAAAAAAGAAAAAAAAAATATATTCATACTTTGAAGTACTATTAATAAAAATATATATATATATGGGGATATTAAAAATGTTTGAATGTAAATAATTAGTTTAATTTATTTATTTATTTAATTATCTTCGTTACCAAAGATTATTTAAAAAGGGAATATAATTTTAAAAGTATTAGTTAAGTAGTTATAAACAATAGTTTACGATAATTAATTTGTTTTATCTATTATAGTTACTAAAATGAAAATTTTTAGTTAAATATTTTATTAAAGAAGATTTGTTAGGAATTTGACTTATTGGATAAATAAATTATTTAAAAGAAATTGATTTAAAGATATTAATTTAAAGTAAAATAATTAGTTAAAATAAATTTATTAAAGAAGAAACGGGTTTAAATAAAACTATCAGTTAATTTAACTATTAAAAGGAGAAAACCGATGAATTAAAATTTATCAAATGAAAATTTATTATTCGATCTGTTCGAATATTAATAAATTGTGTAAATATTTATACAAGGTATAAATCAAGAAAATCGAGTCAAGATGGAAAATGGATTGCAAAATAAAAGCTAAGGTGAGAACTTCTCACTCTAAAGGATTTATTTAAATTTTTAAATAGTTAGATTCAAAATTTTTAGACTGTGTTGATTGAATGCTTGAATGATGATTGTTATATATATATATATATATATATATATATATATATATATATATTGGATGTGAATAGACCCTATACGCCGTTAGTAAGCGGAGGTTATTTATTACACACATATACCGCGATATTCCACCTTGAAGTGGAATTGGTATTATATTATTATATAGCAATATATATATATATTGGCATATGTATATATTGCAGTTGATTGATTTCCCGCATTGTATAGCGGATGAGACCCTATTGCGCCGCCTATTAAGCGGATATTATTTTATAAATCCCATATACCGCGATATTCCACCTCGAAGTGGAATTGGTATTGTGCTAATGTTTGTGGATGCAGGGAAACAGGTTGGAGAGATCCAACTGGATTCCTCACAAATATTTATTTGATTCAAATATTGTGATATTTGATTGTTTATCATATCGATATATGATATTGGAAAGTCGTGATTGACTATTTGATGTGTTGCATCATGGATCCAATTTCGAAGTTTAAAAATAACGATTTTGATTTTAAGGGATTTCTAAAGTGATTTTTGAAAGTATACGTTTATAAAATATTTTTGGAATTGATTCATCTTAAATAAATAAACGTTATAATTTAAATGTTATAAAAATTATGATTTTTGGGAAATACAGTTAAAAGTTGATTTTTGAAAATATGGGATTAATAATTTTATAAAATAGTTTAAACTGGGATTTCTGAATTTATTATAAAAAGTTTAAAAATAGGATTTATGAAATTTGGTTATTTTATA
Source organism: Allium cepa (assembly GCA_030765085.1). Lineage (NCBI taxonomy): Eukaryota > Viridiplantae > Streptophyta > Magnoliopsida > Asparagales > Amaryllidaceae > Allium > Allium cepa. The sequence goes on from CM060942.1 coordinate 458,399,418, forward strand.
AATCAAAATGATGAAATTATAAAGGAGTTTAAAGACGTTTTAAAAGAAGAATATAAATTGATCCATATAAAAGATTTATAAAATTAATATTTATAAATTAAAAATATTGGAATTGTAAAACGAGCTTTTATAAGTGTTAGAATGAATTGTGAATGAATTTCATAAATGAATGAAATTTATAGAATTATAACGGTGAAGTTATAAATGGAATTTTATAAACAGTAGGTTTATAAAATTTGTAAAGTTATTTAAAAGAATAGATTTTGGATAAATAAATAAATCTTATAAGTTATAAGATTTATAATTTGGGAAGTTAAAAGAACAATTTTATAAACAAATAAATTATAAGTATTTAACTTATAACATGAACTTTTGGTTTATAATTGAGTTATAAATCGAATAGGTTAATAAAAGGAAATTTGTAAAAGGAAGTTGTTATAAAATAAATAGAAATGGAATTTATAAACATTGTTTTATAAATCCGCAACGACTAATTTTGATAAGTAAAATAGTTGTAATTTATTAATGGAGTTATATTCACATTTTAGACAGTGAATAATCCTTAAGACAAAAGGAATAGAAATGATGAATTGGTTAACAAGTATATTCACGTTTTTTGAATAGTGAATAATATATTAAAGAAAATATTTTGGATGTGATGTTTTAAATAGAATTAAAACGATCTAAAGATGTTTTAAAATGTATTAAGTATCGAAACCATAGATTTCAACATTCATTGTTGAAATAGACGTTTTCGAGAAATAGAAGGAAATGGTAGACTATAACACTGTTGTTATAGTAAATGATTTCCGAAAGGAAATGTTTGGTATAGTATTGGGATTTATATATCTATTTTAATTTCGAATCCCTATACTAGTGATTTTGGGTTGTCGTAACGATGTTTTACACAACATTCGTTTTGGCCCAAATAAATATGTTTAAGAGAATGATTTTCATAAAGAATGAAATATATACTTAATTTCGATTAAAGTATATTGAATATTTTCCAAGTATAGAAAATAAAAAGACTTGTGAATTACTTATAAATAAATAAGTATGGAAATGCTTTTCCAATATTAAGTGAATATTTTGAATTTATCTTTTTGAAGATAAATTGAAAATGAATATTAGAAATTGAATGGAAATCGTATATTCATAAATATTTTGGAATGAAAATTCACTATGGAATTTATAAATGAAATTGGGAAAATGAGTTTAAAAATAAATATTGATTTATTTTCGAAGTGTGAAAATATATATATATCTTGTAAAGATATTTTTGGAAAATAAATAATTTGGAAAATTATTTGGAATCTGGTGATGTTGTGCATATCTGTTGATAGTTCAATAACCGACTGTCAATATTTACCTTTGAATAGGTATTTGTTGTGATTTGCTTGTAACTGAATGCCACACTTATTTTTTTTAAAAATAAGCGCTCACTATTCGGGTTAACCGGGAAAGGACTTTGGGGTCGGATAACCCATTCCGAATATGTGATACGTCGTTATGAATTGCATTTGAAGATCGGTGTTGAAGACCGGATATTTTCGAAAACGAAAGGGTTTCTTGTTGATTGTCTCTGCACTGGCTGATCCCCGGTATAGAGATCTCCATATGTGATGGGAAATTCGGACGTGATTAGAGATTACCCGGATTTCAAGGACTTCTTTGTAAGTGCCTTCGGTTCTGTTCGAGCCCGAAACAGACTGTATGGATAGTATGTCTGACATTATAAATTGAGATATAAAGCCAATTTCTTTCAAATATATTTCTGTTGGTGGCGGAGAATTTATTCTCTTAGCTTAACACCCTTCTCTGAGACGTACGAGCTCAGAGGATATATAGTTGAAGGTTATCAGCAATATATTCCCAACTTGGTAATGTGACATGCTAAGTGTTGGTGTAAAATGATCATTGTGTTGATTATTTGTGATAGGATCATTTGTTTGATCGTCTATCTTGGTGATCATTTCTACGATCATTTGTTGACCCAAAGAATGGCTTTTGTATAAAGCGTGGCTTTGTGGACGTGACTTCGTCGAGCCTCACACCCCGGAATGGTCAAAACAGGAAAGATGCGGCAAGGTTATGAGGGGTAGCTCCCTTTTTAGGGTATGTGCATTTCCTTCTGGAAAAGGGTGGTATCATGGTATGGAGCCCAGATGCTTACTCATGTTGAAACACTTATTATTATGGTCTGATGTTGATTAGAGAGCTCTCGGTTAAAGGTCCCAAAGGACCGGGGGATGGCATATTCGTGTCAGTAGTTACCCAGTTAGGGGTAACCCGGCCTTGTGTTGGCAGAGATCCGGTTTGGTTCTCGGGGACGTCCTTCCAGAGGCGTTCTCATGTGGCAATGGGAAGTTCCTTGGCCTGACCATTTGTTGGAAATCCAAAGAAACAATACGATCTTGTACGGTTTTAGTTGTAGAACCTGCTTCCTCAGGAGGTAGCTATAGTAGGCATAATATAATGGTACCTATGCTGGCTAAGATTTATATTCTACTTTCGAAATATTTTCTACACTATGCACTAGTAATAATATCAAATGTTTCTTTTTAATGCGTATCAAGCATCTTTGACTAACATAAGAAGAAATCTCCTCCAAGTCTGCGTTTGCATTGTGTGTGTGGCGGGAGGTCTTATGGTAGTCTCATTTTTAAAAGCATTGCGAATTGACTTTAAAAATATTCCTCTATTTTGATTTTAAAGAAAAATAAACTGTTTTGAGTTCCCACACCAGTCACATGACTGACTCGGAGTTTATTGTTTTCCTTCCTAAACTCTGGGTGCCCACCAATTTCCACACGGGCAATCAAGAGTAAAGGTTTATCAGGATATTCTGGAATCCAGGAGTTGCTGGAGGCAAGCTAGATGACATGGCGTATTTACTAGTATATAGTATTTCCTTTCCGCTGTTTGTTGTTGTTTGTTGTTGTACACTCTGATGTAATGAAATGTAATGTAATAACTGATATAGTTCTTTGTTTAAAGGTTATTCATTTATCTATTATATGTTGTTCCGCCGCGAATTGTGAGATTCTGATATTGTTCTGTTATTTCTTTCCGTTTTCTGTTCTATCTTTTTCTCTCTTCTTCTACCTCTTTCTTTTTCTTCTTTTCTTCTTTCTTAAACCCTAAGGGTTCGTATTTCTGTTCATCTTGAGTTAATCACTGGAGATTAGTGTCTATTCAAGGAGTACGGATTTGCGGATCTTTACAATATTCCACACATGTCAGCATGAGTCCAAGCGAATACATCTAAATTTGCCTTCAAAAATGAAATCAGAACATTCTGAACTGTTGTGTTGAGTTGTGAACCCACATTCAGCACTTTGTTTGGGTCCTTTGGGTCAACGGGTACAGGCACCATTACCTCTACCGGTACTACACTATTCTCCCCTGCACTGGCTTTCCTTGGATCCATCTCTCTTTGCATATTTTCCTTCATGATTTGACGAACCATACCCGAAAAATACTCTTCATCATTTAGAGGCTCTGGAGGGCAAACATCAGCCACTCTCTCTGAATTCTGTCTTGACAATCGTTCATGGAGGGTCGGCTGCGGCCCTGATCCTCCAGCTTGGGGAGGTGTCCTTTCCACAGGGTCTGCGGCTCTTTGAGAAATGTTCCCTTCAACATCCTGAACTCCAACAGTAGGGTTTCCATCATTATTACCTGGTTGACGGTTTGCCCCAAGTAGATCATTCAACTTACTTAAGATCAGGGCATTCTGGGCATTTTGGGCTTCCAACTGTGCATTTTGAGCATTCAATTGTTGATTCAACCCCAAAACTACGGCGTCCAATTCTGCTCGCGTAACTCCAACAGTTGGAGCTGCTTGACTTGAAGGAGGAGAGGTAGCAGTATTCTCTTGAACATTGTCGGATCTTACAGAACTTCGTTTTCTCCCAGGAGCCATTATTTCCAATAAACTTCTGGTTTTAAAAGGAATCCTTTCAACAAACCTTTGCGGAGCAGTGGTGGAAGTATCCTGAGTTCAATTCTCAGTGAAAGCACCAAAAATGTTAACGCTTAAAATCGAACGCTAACACCCCGGTGTGTGAAATGTGAGTGTGAAAGAACCACCCGATGGTTCGGGAATAGAATATCAGCTAAGATAACAGAAAATACAGTAAGAGACAGCGATTTTATAGTGGTTCGGCTTAAGGAGTAGCCTATGTCCACTTTAGTTATCTTTATTACTGATCTTGTTACAAAATAATACAATGCTCTTCAAGTGCAATTCTCTTTAGTTACAAAACACTTTGAGCAAGTAGCTTAAGCTTCAATGTAGATGAAAGTCTTTGAATCCATGTCGGATGTGTGAAAGCCTTTCAAAGTAGCTTGTAGTGTTCTTCGAAACTTCAAGTACGGAGTTGGTTTAGAAACTGGCAGAGTATCGACGCTTGAAGAGATTGCCCAAAAGTCCTTTAAAAGTTGGAAATGGCAATATATTTATAGAGAATTCTGGGCAGGAAACATTACCAAGTCCTAAATCGTAACCGACCTAAGTTGGGTCGTGGACGACTTAAACTAAGTCGTGGGTCAGTTGCGACTTAAATGCTGGGTCGAGACTTCGGAAAGGCATCCTTGCTGAACCCTGGATATATCACAAGTCCTAAGTCGCAAATGAGTCAACCGGTCCTCTTGTAAGCGATGCGGCATTGAACCTTAACTCCATAGTCTTAAGTCGTGACCGAGTTAACAAGATGTGGCATAAGTATCACGGTAACTCATTTGTTTGCTTAAGTCGTGTACGACTTACCATAGGTCGTAGGTCGTGACCGACCTAAACTGATTCTCGGCTTGTGGCTTAACTGGAGTTAACGAATCATAGTGCGGTATTGAATTTGCCTTTGTAGTCTTAGGTTGTGAACGACCTAGCAAAGGTCGTAAGTCGGTTGCGACTTAGGTGTAGTCGTCTTAACTTTTCATGCCTTGAGTCGTTAAGTCATAGTCCTTTTAGGTTGTTGGACCGTTACTCCCTTGGGTCGTTAGGTTGTAATTTCTTAAGTCGTGAACTGCTTTTAAGTTGTGCCATCTCTTAAGTCGTAGACTTCCTTAAGTTGAAGACTGCTTAGACCGTTTCAACTCTTAAGTCGTCTAGACCTTAACTCGTTAGATCGTCCAGACCTTAAGTCGTAGGTTGTGAAGTACTCTGAGTTGTTAGGTCGTCAATGCCTTAAGTCGTGTACCTTCATTGAGTCGTATACCTTGCCTGAGTCGTACAGTTCTTAACTCGTAGAAAATTGAGGGTTAACAGAATGGATTAGTTATTTAAACAATTTTGTATACTATCTTAATAAAGACAACTTGACATTGAAGTTATGTTATATCTTCTCTGACATTAAATATTTTATATGGAATTGATTAATCTTTAAAATAGTATATACTTGCAAGTAGGTTATGTGACCTATGCTTCTCTGTTCCACATTTGCAAATAGATTGGCTTATGAAGACATTTGTAAAAGTATTTGTTTTTGACAGCTTCTAGTTTGAATATTTTGCATATATGTGTCATATTTCATTTTACTTTGCTTGCTAATTTTAAGGTTATGTTGTATGCTTGTTTATCTATTTTAATTCTATTTGTGTTATTTTTTTTTTATTTTTTTTTTATTTCTACTCTATACTTTGTTCTTAATTTAGTTATATTCATGTGTTATACTTAATATTCTTATATTTATATTCTTAGCTGTTAATATTTAAATTAGATTCGTGAGTTTACTCATTCTTTATATTTATTTTATTTAAATTATGAATAATATGATTTAGTTACATTTATACTTATTTTATATTTATCTCCATTTGTATTATATTTAAATTATATGCATAAGTTTGACGTATATTTCACATTTATATTTTAATTCTATTTAAAACATTATCATTCATATGTATACTTACCAAATATAAACAAAGTAAGATATTTTAATTCAATCATTAAAGACAAATTTTATTATGAATATTATTGAGATAATTTATTAAACTTCCAAATCAATTTCCTTTTTTAAAAAATACCATTTATATAAGCACTGGCAATTATTTCAAAATCATATCCGTTTCAAATGGATAGGTATACATTTTATTTAAATTGATTTAAATATTTATTAAAATATATAGGGCCAAAATCCAGGGTCGTTACATTCCTTCCCCCTTAAAAGAATTTCGTCCCCGAAATTTAAAACAAAGATAATTTAAAAGTAGTCATATCAACCGTTCAAACATACATATTATTCATATATTAACAAACAACCAACAGTCCATTCTAACATACATCGCTAGCTATCTAGACACAAATCCAGGTAAGTTTTCCTAAAACTATACAGAGTTTCCTGGGTGAAATCTCTGGGATCCTCGCTCCATTACACTATGACAAGCTACACTACTATACTCCTAAGTTGCCTCTCACCTTAACTAACAATCCGAACTGAATTTCTATCCACAGTCACATTCGGCCCATCTTTCAAGTCTTCCTGTACTATTGATTCTACAACTAATACTGAATCAAGAACAAATTTCTTTAGATGGGTCACACAGAATACACTATGAATTCCAAACATCTGTTTTGACAATTCGACTCTGCAAGCTACAATTCCAATCCTTTCAATATCCGAAATAGTCCAATATATTCCGAGTCAAGTTTTTCCGCCTTTCGAATCTAATAGTTCCTTTTTAATCGGGAAACTTTGGCCAAAAACAAATTACCAATCTCAAATTCCAATTGTCTCCTTCTTGTCTGCGTACTTCTTCTAACGGTCTTGAGAAGCTCTCATCTTTTCCTTTGATAAGCCTAACCTAAACAAAAACTTCACAAAACAAAACTGGTCCAAACACAAGATAGTCTTTCCACAATTCACCAAAATCCAAAACTCAAGCTTGCCGCATATCCTCAAGAATACGGTTCATTCTCACTGTCCGTCCGAGGATAATAGGCTGTACTAAATTTAAAACTCGATCCCAAAATCAATTGTAGAACCCTCCAGAAATTTGCTGATGAAAATAGGTCCACGATCACTTATTATGCTAACAGGAACACCAAGCAATTTTACTATTTTCTTCAAGAAATTTTTTGGCCTGAAACTGTAGTCCGAGTTATCTAACTAGTATAGAATGAGCATTCTTAGTTAATCTATCCACAATAATCCATATTCCATTGCTTCTTTTCTTGGTTCTTGGCAAACCGTCGATGAAATCCATCAGAATCATCGCCCACTTCCATCTGAGATTTCTAAAGATTGCAATAATCCTAGACAACTTCTCATAATTACCTTAACCTGCTGATAGAAAGTACAACTATAAACGAAAGCAATTACGACCCTCTTCATGCTCGGTCTCCAGAAAATTCTTCTCATATCTTTATACATCTTAAAGATTCCGGGTGAATATTCAGTCTGGAGTGATGTCATTTAGCTAATCTTATTGCCTCAATTCATCCATATCAAGCACACAAACGACCACTAATCCTTTAAGCACCTTGATCATCTACCTTACAATCTGAAAACCTTCCATCCTTAGTTTCAAGAATCAATTCCTCAAAAGATCTATCCTCCCTTTGCTTACTTATGATTCTACTCTGGAGATAAGGAATAACTTCCCAAAAGAAACAAAACTGCGTTCCTGCTAAGAGCATCAACCACAACATTTGCCTATCCTGGGTATACAGAATATCCATATCATATGAGTCCAGAAATTCGACTCACCACGGCTCCTTCAGATTGACATTCCCTTAGAGAAAAAATATTCCAATGGTTGTGGTCCGCGAATACCTCAAATTCACTCCCAACAGATATTGCCTCCAAATTTTCAAAACTAACACAATGGCTAACAACTCAAGGTCATGCGTAGCGTAGTTCCCTTCATGTTGCTTTAATTGCTGTCACACATACGCAGTTACTCTCCACTCTGCATCAACACTGCCTCCTAAATCAATTATACAAGCATCCATATAAATTCCAAAGCTGCCCTTTCCTTCCGGAATAACAATCACTGGAGCACTGGTTAGCCTCGTCTTCCATTCTTAGAAAGCTTCTTCACACCGGGTGTCCATTTGAACTTAGTTCTTTTCCTTGTCAACTTAGTCAGATGTGAAGAAATCTTGGAATAGTCTCTGATAAATTTTCCTGTAGTAGCCAGTTAAACCAGAAAATTATGAATTTCCATCGGTTGTTTCTGTTGCTTCCATTCTAGAATAGATTCTCCCTTCGCTGGGTCTACAGAGATATCTTCACCCAAAATAATGTGCCCCAAAAATAACTTCCGATTTCCAAAAATGGCACTTAAAAGGACTCGCCTTCAAAACATGCCTCCTCAGTGTCTCCAACATTATTCTCAAATACAGCTTGAGCTCTTCTTCAAACTTAGAATATATACCAAAACAAACTTATTCATACTCTTATCGATCCATCCGATTTAGCGACAACACCGTCACAGAACCCTAACAAGAAAAAACTAAACTTGATCAACTCCTTCCCAGAAGATCCTGAATCTGCTCAACTAACTCTACTTCCTTTCTCGGAACCATCCTCCAACTAGGCTGAATTACTAGCACTACCCTGGAATCAAATCAACACGAAACTCTATGTCTCGATGGGAAGACAAACAATTTGGATCACATCAATAACTTAAATCTTCTCTTGAGAAGTCCCAACTCCAATAAAAGACTACTCAAATGAATTCCAGAATTGTTTACACGACACTCTGGCAATTCTACCCAGATAAGTTTGTTCTCCCTTCACAATCCAGAACAATCATATACTGTTCGTTAATGAATCCACTCTGCTACTTCTGAAATCACCTCAAGAAAACTGCTAATCAACAACCTTCTTGACAGCACATATAACACTTCCAGCTATAGGGCTAACCTCAATGTCCAAAGACTTCTATTCAAAGCTCTTCGAGAAACTCGGGCCTCATCATAACAAAAGTACCCTACTGAACTTAGTCACAATTCCGAAACAGACATACTTCCTTAACTTGTTCCAAAGAAAAATCTTCGGAGACATCCAAACTCACCGAGTCTTATTACGCATCTACTACACCCTGAGATATCAAGATATCATGACTTGCTCCTGTCCATCCGATATATCCAAACTCAAGCTCATCAAATTTACATTCAACAATGTAATCCTCCCATTACCCAAATCTCACTCGAGATGATAATAGGTCTGCAGTCTCGATAGATACATTCCAACTACAAATATTCAAAACTCCAACCATCGTAAGTCGTGTTTCACACACCACTACCCTATCTACCTTTATAACTTATATTGGAATACCCGAACAAGTAACCCAATAAATAGGTAGAAATATATATATATATATATATATATATATATATATATCAAAATTACAAATACGCTCTCTCAAGAAAGAAATCACTCAAGAGCCTAGGTATTCACTCAACCTAGTGCTCTGATACCAAGTGTGACGACCCGCCCTTCTACTACCAGAAAGACGCATGTCATTAAGAAAGAAAGGGGTAGAAATAGAAAAGAATAGAAAAGAAAGAAACAAAATATCAGAATCTCACAGCGGAACGGAACAAAATATAATATATCACATATCTATTACAAAATTTACATATATCAGAGTTACATAATATCAATATACATGACAATCATACATTCATCTGTCACTATATACATCAGAGATACAGAATACACCAACTAACACAGCGGAACTAGATAGATATCTACATACGTCTGGAAACTCCTGCTCCAAGCTCCTCCAGAATCAAAATCCAAACCTATCACTTGGCTACCCGTAAAAATTTGAGTACCCAAGAGTTTATAAAAAAACAAAATATAAACTCCGGGTCAGACATGGGTCTGGTATGAGTAAACGGTTTAAATTGTTTAATTTTTTTGAAAACCTTTTTAAAACAAAGGTATCACGTAAGACTCCCCACAAATAAATACGGGTAAGTTTTTACCTTACGACAACCAAAACATTTTATAGGAAATCCAGTGATATTATAATAGTGTCTAGGGTTTTCAAGTAAAATACAGAAATAGCTGAAATGCTTACATCTCACATTCCAACGTAGTTGGGCACAATCAAAACGTACGACGCTTATTGGAAATTGGATCCCCAATGGCAGGGCTACTGGGGTACCGCCCGTCACAGTACGTGGTCTAGATCACTGGACCGAGGAGCCACCCTAACTCCCCTGCAACACAAGGCCGGAACCATTCCTTACTGAACAGCCCCGAACAAGATAACCCTGCAGTTGGTGCGCATATCCAACCGCCCACACGGCCGAAATAAAGGGAAATCTAGACAGGGGTATATCTCGTCCTGCTTGGGCATGACCCACCTAACCTTGCTGCACCTCCCCTGTTATAGCTATTCCCGGTTGATGAGGCTTGAGGTTGCGATTACCTTTCAGGTCATATTTCTTAGAATGCTCATCGTCCGCCTGACGATGTGTTGAAAGCATTCATTCTATACAAGTTCATTCCGGGTACGAACGAAATTGAAGGCATTATCTCGTCACACTCATTTTGGAATCACCCTCAGAGTCAACGACGATAACCCTTGCATTCTGAAAACACCATCTCGATCTTCACTTGAGAATTCACGATCTATCGTTTAATTTGGATCGATGTGGTTTTTGGAATATCAATTGGATACCCGATCCCGGTCTCATCGAACTCCAAACGCCATTTTAAAGGCCAAGTTGTCTAATTAACTTAACAGTTTAATTCAATGATTAAATTCATATAACATTTACCCAGATAAATCATACACAATTGCCAGGGATATATTACAGCATATCAGTGAGCATCACAGAATATCATCAATAAACATTACAAGCAAATGTACAATACATACAACGTCCATAAGCAATCTTCTTAAGTTCTTATTGTGATGAATTTAATTACTTGAGAGTTAATCTCTTAACCCTGTTTAACACTTATTTTCCTTCAAATTATTTAATCAAAAAATCATTTCTTAATTAATATTTATATCTAAATTGCTTAATTACTTAATTACTTTATTCACATTATTTAGCTAATTACTTTCTTAATCAAGTTATCTAACTTTAATTACTTAAGCAATTATTTCTCAATAACTATTCTTTGACCTAAATAGAACTTAATTACCTGTTTATTTATTGCTAATTGTTTCATTAATCATTTCTTAATTCTTAGTTAAATCACTTGATTAATTAACTATTAATCGTTCATTAATTAATTAAGTGGTCAATTCCAATTACATTTATTTCTTATAATACACTACTAATTATAATTACAAAGTAATTACTCTTAATTACTTATGCATCCAATCAATTAATATTGATCATTCACATAATTAACATTCAATTCTTCTTAAAATTTGATATCAATCATACTACTAACCGAAACATTATTTGTTATTTTACTTAATTTATTACTTATTAGAAATATTAACAATATTTTAAAAACATGGTTAAGCTTTAACAAAATAATTAGTTAATTTAAAATAATTAATCACAAGTTAAAACTGATGTTAAGCCTTAACTATGATAATTAATACTTGAATTAAATTTTTACTTAAACTTTGAACAGTATTCATTTTTATGTGACACTTTGCTGAAACATTTAATCATTAACAGATTTTACAACATCTTATCCTCAAATATAAAAACCCAAGATTCCCCCATAACACTCAACCACTGCTTCGAGTTGTTCGCCCCTTCACCCGAGTCCCCAACCCAGTAACGTGAATTCGATCTTCTTTTTTTTTTAATTTTCAGCAAGTTTTCATGTGAACTTAATTATAAGATAAACAACAGAGGATTCTCGCACTAGAACTTAAAAGAAACCCAAAGCATCCAACCAAAATTCTCGAGAATAACTCGAGACAGTGCTCTCCCCCTTCAACCACTGATACGCCACCGTTCTGTACACGTGTACAGCGCCGCTCGTGGCTCCGGTGATCTTCTGAGGCTTCGCGCAAATCCAAACTAGCACAAATACGAGAAATCCAAAGTTGCATACCACCAAAAGTTCAAATCAAAAATTTTGCAGTTCGAATGAAAGGGACAGTCGACCTCACTGCAAACAAAATGTCGCGCCACCAAACACGGTCCACCGGAGGCGATGGAAACTCGACTACACCACATCAACGTCACCAGAAACCTTCCACCCGAGCCTCTATCCACTCGATCACGTGTACGAGCCAAATCTCATATTTTACAGGCATGTACATAAACCTGCAGTAAAACCCTATGTCGATCTCGTATCCAATTTCTATGCAATGGAAAAATCCTTGAATATTTTTTCTAAGATCACTAACCTTCGTACTTGCTTCGATTAGAATTTCAGCATTTTATATTGAGTAATTTTCGAGAATTTGATAAAAGTTCAATTTTTGTTCAACATCGAACTGCTCTTCATATATTGAGCTAAAAATCCTCATTCAAATTTTAAAAATCATATCTTTTAGTAATAATTCGAGATATATATTTGGATTCGCTTTTCATATGAATGAATTTACCAGTATTTACTTGATTGACTGTAAACAGAAAAGTATAAGTTACTAATATGTTGAAACAGATTTTAAAAATTATGATTGAATTTCAAGCAACAAGTTTTGATGAAAAACAAATCTAAAACTTACCATAATCAAATGAAAACAATTCAAATTTTAATTGTTTTCAACCCTGTAACACAAAGCAGAGAAACTGCATCTTCAATATTCCAAGTACAGATTATATAATATCTCAGATTCATATCAAAACAAAGCATATACACACATATATTAATCTCATGAAATCATCTTACTGGTTTAATTAACTTAAGCTTGAAATTTAAGTTTACTTACCTCAAACAATTGTTGAATAGAAAACCCTTTGATATCTTGAAAGCTGCAGTTTAAAAACTGTCTGATGCTAGTTCATGAATCTGCCCTTTTCTTTTAGATTTGAATATGTTTTCTCTTTTTCTTGTTTTAGCTTCTTCTGGTTTCATTTTTTTTGTTTCACGAACTTGAAGTAGCATGAGATATACATATAAATAAAGAACAGAATGGGAAGGCTTCAACTGGACAGAAGCTTCTTAATTGATCAGGTTAATAAATATCTTGACTTGACAAAATGTAGGCTGAGATATTGGCATTAAATGTTTTGCTTCCTAAATAGGTTTACACACTCATTATATTCAGCTGCACATAATATTCATATACAATTGTTTTGTACTATGCATAAGGATATTGATTTTTTTTTTCACTTTGCAGGCTAACAAAGCTTGTACATGAAGCTATTATATGAATTGATTAGTTATTTAAACAATTTTATATACTATCTTAATAAAGACAACTTGGCATTGAAGCTATGTTATATCTTCTCTGACATTAAATATTTTATATGGAATTGATTAATCTTTAAAATAGTATATACTTTCAAGTAGGTTATGTGACCTGTGCTTCTCTGTTTCACATTTGCAAATAGATTGGCTTATGAAGACATTTGTAAAAGTATTTGTTTTTGACAGCTTCTAGTTTGAATATTTTGCATAATGTGTCATATTTCATTTTACTTTGCTTGCTAATTTTAAGGTTATGTTGTATGCTTGTTTATCTATTTTAATTCTATTTGTGTTATTTTATTTTATTTTTATTTTTTTTGTTTTTATTTCTACTCTATACTTTGTTCTTAATTTAGTTATATTCATGTGTTATACTTAATATTCTTATATTTATATTCTTAGCTGTTAATATTTAAATTAGATTCGTGAGGTTACTCATTCTTTATATTTATTTTATTTAAATTATGAATAATATGATTTAGTTACATTTATACTTATTTTATATTTATCTCCATTTGTATTTTATTTAAATTATATGCATAAGTTTGACTTATATTTCACATTTATATTTTAATTCTATTTCAAACATTATCATTCATATGTATACTTAGCAAATATAAACAAAGTAAGATATTTTAATTCAATCATTAAAGACAAATTTTATTATGAATATTATTGAGATAATTTATTAAACTTCCAAATCAATTTCCTTTTTAAAAAAATACCATTTATATAAGCACTGGCAATTATTTCAAAATCATATCCGTTTCAAATGGATATGTATACATTTTATTTAAATTGATTTAAATATTTATTAAAATATATAGGGCCAAAATCCAGGGTCGTTACAGATTGAAATGATAAATATCCGTATCACTTGACCATATGATAGAAAATTATATACAGGCACCGCGGTGTGTGTATATATATATATATATATATATATATATATAATTATTTTGAAATGGTTTTCTATGGTTTTGAAAAGGAAATACGGTTTAATAAATACTTATTTTAACGTTATTTAAATGTTATTATATATATATATATATATATATATATATATATATATAGTTAAATTCTTAAATCTAAGCTACGTATAAAAGGAGTAATAAAATGGGTTTAACAAGGAAGTTGATTTCTTTTATATAAAGTGGTAAGTATCTATTTAAACTCTATTGTATATATTAAGTTTAAACGACTTAAATGAAATTAAGTTAGAAGATAAATATGGGATGGGTTTTAAATTTAATTATTTCAGAATTGAACTTGAATTAAAGCATTTAAGAATTATCCTCGAAATTGGTTTCAAAATATAAATAAATTAAGATTTAAAAGGTATGATTAATAACTTGATTTTGATTTGAGGATTTAAATGAATATTAGATTGATTGGAAGAATATTATCAAGTTAAGTTAATTGAAAGAATATCCTGTTATTCAAAGTTTAAATTTTACGTAATTGATATTTGATTTATCAAGTAAGTATTTCAAAACTAAATAATAGTAAGGTGAATGTAATATATATAGGTATGAATAAAAAATTTAGTTTTGAAATGATGGAATATTTAAACTTTGAAATATATGAAATTTAAATGGTTTATTTGGGAATTTAAATCTAATTTGGAATTGATTTGAGAATTTGAAAGCTAATTTACTTTATTAAGAAATCTATTATTAAACCATCTAAGTATTTAAAATTCATGTTTCGAAGCTATGGGTTAAGGAACATATATCTGAAAGTACTATGATTTTTGTAAAAAAATGATATACTTGAAATAAAAGTGATATCATATTTATTTGGTTTTAAAAGATGAAATGATATCGAAATATTATGGTTTTGAAATGGATATATATTTTGGTTTTAAAGTATAAATTATTTGGAAATAACCTCGGTGTTATAATAACGTTTGGTTGTTGAAGAGACCGGGATCGGAAGTTTTCATAATCTCTGCCCACTCCGAAATCCACTTTAACAACCGTGTACGCGATGGAGATTCCAGAATGAAGTATGTTGGTGGCGGCGTTTCCAGTAAGGTAAATACGTGGACCCAACTCCCGTGAGTTGGCATAAGGTGGCTAAAACAGGAGCGATTGACGGGTTAATAAGGTAGCACCTTTGATCGGACACATCCCTTCGATATTATACTTTGACTTTTGGATTGATTCGGTGGCCACTTTTTATTTTATTTGGGGGTGTGGCTCGAGGTGGGCGGTAGCTACACGCTACGCGTTACCACCGACCCGGAATCGTAATTGGTATATCTACCCTGGCATTGCCTAGTTGTGCCGTGTCACCTACCCTATCGCGCCTTGTACGAGTTTCTATTTGTGTCGTACCTATGGAGTGTCTTCTCGTAGTCTCCCGATCAGGAGATATGCAGGCACTGTATAGACTATTTGCATTAATTGTGTTAAGGGCTATATGGGTAACCCCTTAACGCTATTTAAAAGTAAGTTTATTTTATAAATAGACACTATTATAATAGCGCAATATACTACATAGTAAATAGTTTAACGGATCCTTAGGAGATGTAAATCTCGAGCATCTCTTGAGTTACTGCACTCATATTTATTTCTGTTAATTTAACCCACATAAGATCTTTTAGTTCTGACTCGAGTGTTTTTGTCTTTTCAAATTCGCTCGGGTCAGTCCGAGCGTTTCAGGATCGAAGACTTTAGATTTGGAGGACGAAGATGGAGGTTTCTACTATTATTATTTACTATATTCCACTACACTATTTAATTTCTTCTGCATTGATTATGATTGGTATGTGAACTCTGATATTTATGTAAATATAATCAAATGTTTTCGTAAAACAGCTTCATGAACCGTATATTTGATTATTATATTTTATCCTACCACTGTGAGATTCTGTTTTGTTTTTTTCCTTCTTATTTTCCCTATTTACCCCATAACAGTCCGCCCTTCCGTATGGTTTGAATTGGCACGTGTGTCGATTTAAAGCGTGCGAAAAGGCGGGTCGTTACATCTGGTATCAGAGCTTTGGTTTAGCGATAAACCTTAGCTTTGCGTATTTGTTAGTGTTATAAAAAGGTTTTTATATTGTGTTAATCTGTTCTGTTTTGTATTTATAAATTCTGGTTGGTGCATGGGACGCTGTGACATCAATAGGGATTTCTAAATACTTAATAGGACAGACTGACATAATATTTGTTTTTATATAGGTGAATGAAATAATTTTGCCTATTATATTTTCTATATATAAAAATATTTTATAAAGATATATATATTTGGTTGCTATAGATTGGGTGTTAGGCAATGAAAATATTAATAATAGTTGAAACTAAGTTGAAAATAAAATAAATGGAAAGTGGAAACTTAGAATTTAAGTTCCGGGGTTTTTGAAGATTTCTTTCGAATAAATTTTGGAATATAATAATATTTTTTATAAGTATTTTCTGATATAAATATTTCAATATAATTCGGAAGAATTGATTTAAATAAGATTTTTAGAGAAAATAAGTTTTGTACTTTCCTCTCTGTCGCTGGAAAATAATTTCGGTAATGGCGGCCGCATCATTGACTTTCATTTTTGAGTCTCGAAGGGGGAAGGCCACTGTAGTAGTTCTATTGCAGATTTATTTTTGAAAATTATATAAATTTTGAATTGTTTTAAATATAATTAGAGATATATAAGTTGTAAGAATATATTTATCTATTGTTTTTAAAATAAATTGAAATTTAACCGGTATTAAATTCTCAAATTTCCATTAATTAATTGTTTCAATTATTGTAGTGAATTGAAACATAGATAATTAATAAATTAAAACCTCTAAAGGAAATAAGAGATTTAATGACAGGTTATAAATGTTGTTAAATGAAATTTGAAATGATAACCTACGAAATAAAGGATATTATTATTGAACGTTAAATTAATCATAGGAATGAGGAAACTTGTGTAACTTTCAAGTACATCCTTTAAAAACATATAAAACTTACCAAATATTAAAAGTTGAAATGTTTAATAGGAAGTGTAATGAAATTGTACAAGTAGAAGTAGGTAATGAAGTATTCAATGAATTTGCTATTATAAGTGAGAATATAATGTTGTAAACTTAAGTTATAATTGAAATTTTAAAGGTAAATAATTAAAATAGATGATTAACAACTTAAGTAAATAAAATGGGACATGAATATTATTGATAAACAAATGTAAATAAATGAGGGCATGCAATAAGTGAATAAATAATTATAATGAAATAAAAAGAACTGGCATGACCTGAGATAATGGGAAGGAATAATTGTAAGTAATAAGTAAAAACAAATGAAACAAACAGTGAATGTGTAAATGAAATTAAAAATTTGTTAGAAATAAATGTAAATTATAAAAATTTATGTGGTATGAATAAAAAGAGAAATTAAAATATATGAGATAGAATTAATAATAGGCTAAGTCGATTGTTGTCTGGATTGCTGTTGTTTAATTGATGGTTGTTTGGGCAAGATACTTTAAAATTGGTTTGGGTGAATGAATAATCTATTTATTTTTATCTAAGACTGTTGAGTAAATGATGCGCTAGTAGTTTGTTCTTCATTCCGTACAATTTAAAAGTTTTGAACCCGAACAACTATTTGTTTGTTTGATTGAATGGTTGCTTTGTATTTGTTGTATATGCTGTTGTTGAAATTGATGGTTGTGTATTGATTGTTGACAGTGATTGAAACCACTTAGATATCTCACTTTATGTAAATTGTTAACCCTTTTGGATTTTATAAGTGAAACGCAGGTTATGGAAGCCATTGCTACTGCTTTTGGTTCCACAAATTTAGCGTAAGTTGCCTGACAAATAGGTACGTTTTCGGATACGGTTTATAGCGCTATTTTATATATTTTCCCGTGTAGGGATATATATTATTTTGGAAAATATTTGTGTATATCGTTATATTTATATTATATTTTCTTCCGAGCCTCTCCGTACAAAGGAGACTCTGCCAAAATTTTCCGTAAATTTTGGACTTAGAAAAATTTGAAAATGTTTTACAAACTTTAATAATTTATGTATAAAGGATTTGAATGGGTAAAGTGGTATATTTTATTTTAAATTATTTTATTTTGTAAAATTATTTGTTTATAAATTTAATATTTAAAAAGATATATTGATTTCTTAGTGTTCCTTCTCCTTTCTTTTCCCTTCTTTTCCTTTTCGGGGACGAAAAGTTTTGAGTGGGGGAGAGTGTAACGACCCGTAAATTTCGACAATTTAATTTGTTTATTTAATAGGATTTTTGTAATTTATTTTAGTAGAAACAATAAAGGGGATAAATAAATGTTAAAATGAAGGCTAAAATAAATTATGTAAATGGTGACTTAAAACCTATTTATAGAATTTGAATAAAATCCAAATTGAATTAAGTAGAAAAAGGATTCTTACCTGGATATAAAATTTAATATGAGAAATTAATGAAAATATTAAATTGATTTAAATGCAATAAAAGAGTGTAAATGGTAATTGGAATAAATTAAGGAATCATGTATTGCAAGTTAATAATTTATGACTTGAATGAAATTCCAATTCAATAAAATAATTTAAATGTTATGATTTATTTTAAATGGATTATGAGAAAAAAAATGTAAGGATTTGATTAATATGTATGTTATTTATTTAGGGTATTGAATAAAATTGGGAATCCAATTGTAGTTAATGGTAATGATGTTGGTATTAGCTAATAAATTAAATTTCAATGCAATACCCATAAACGAGTGGAATGAAATGAATGTATGTAAATGTATATTAGGTTATTTATCATCATATAGAAGGAAAGAAAAGTAAATACCGAATTGATTGATCAATAAATATGCATTGAATAGTAATTGAATATTTCGTTAGTATGAATTCAAAGGAATATGGGGTAATTTGATTAAATCAATAAAATACAATAAATGCAATGATGGTGGGTTATTAATAAAAGTGAATAGGGAAATGATTGTTATAGTAAGAATGGAATTCCAACTTGTTGGAATGGAGTAAATACACTTAGTAATAAATTTAGTATAGGAAAACGAAATGGAAATATTGAATTAATTAATTCGTGTATATATAGTAAATGGCGATTGTTGGATTATAAATAATAAACTTATTAAAGGTGATCAAGAGTTGTGACCACAAGTTATTATGATTGATACATATATATTTAATTCATTCAATTGATTTGGAAATCATTGCAATATATATAAATTAAATGTTACGTTAAATAAATTAAGGCAATAAACGGAGAATAACGTAAATGTTCTTCATAAATATGATGATTTGTGAATAAAGAATGGAAATAAAGCTGTATCAATATATCATGATTTAATTTATAATAACAAGGTTAATTACAATTAGATGAGTTAAATATTTATACGGGAATTAAGCTTTATTTATTCATTGGGATTTAAAATATGATAATTTGAATCTATTGAAAATTTATGGAAATTGAATATAACATTTTACGTTAATTGGAAATAAAGATGGAAATAGGAAGGTTTTTAACTAATGGAGGGATATGTAATAATTGCATTAATTTGTAAGTAGAAATAAAATGTTAATGAGAACAAGTATTTAAGATTAACCATCTATTTAGTATATTAAGTTATAACGGATAATCAATTGCAATAATTAAAAATATATTTATTACATTAACGATAATGAAGCAATATTTGAAATTTAATATTTAGATAGTATGCAAATATAAATTTAGATGAAATTTGAGAGATTTACATAATGAAGTATGAATCAAATGTTAAATTTATCTATTTGACAAAAATATATGGAAAGTAAATTTAATTTATAATTTGTGAATTTAATGAAAACTTAGAATTTATAGATTTTAATTCGACAGTTAAATTTTTGTTTAAGTTAGTAAAGATGATCTGAGAAATTTATGATGATAAGAATCGTCAATTATCGAAGTGAAATGGGAAATTTGATTTAATTGCCTAATTTTCAATTTATTTAAATTATGTAAAAATAGCCATTTTGGTCACGGACTCGGATTTCGACGAAACCAGTTTCATCGGATCCATAACAATGAATTATTGTAAGGTTTCATGTTTCGTAGCGATCAGACTTGTCGTTTGATCGTACGAACGCGAAACGCCTTGAAATCGTTTTAATTGAAATCAATTTGGAAATATTGATTTCAGCATAACTTCTTCATACGATCAAATTTGGACGTGAAACTTTTTCCATCACGTTCAGAATATTTTAAAACACCTATTTGGATATATGGTTTACCCAATTTCGTTCCGGGGTCAGAACGGGCTTTTTGGGCCACGTTAGCGTTAGCACGTTTGTTTATCGGATCCATCTACTCGAATTTCTAACCTATCTGTATAAACCCAATTATAAACCCTAGCCTCCATCTATTCTCATTGGTTTGTGCGCTCATTTCCTCAGTTCCTTCTCTTCCCAATGTCTGCAAACCCTAGATCCAATTTCAAAAATCAAATCCAAAGCCAAAAATTTAAAATCCTCAGAAAATTTCCAAAAGAATATATGTTGTAGATTTCATCGATATGAATCTGCACGTAGTTTCTGTCTTTGTAATCGATGCACGAATCATCCGGAAAGCTCAGTCAAATTTCAAAATTCGCGAAGCATACGTGTTGTTTTGGGCGTTTTCGATTCATGTAGAAATTGAACAATTGATTTCTGGGTTCTGGAGAGATCATGATGCCGAGTAGTTTGGTGGTGGTCGCAGCTTCGATTGATGGCCGAGGCATCTGATTTTGGGAATTTAGGCTTTCGGCAAAACATATTAGGGGCGGCGGCCGGCAGCAAGATGGATGGCCGGACTTTGGCCTTGGGTGCGGCCGGAGAAATGGGGAGCGGTGGTGGTAGCGGCGTGTAGTATGGGGGCCGTACGCGTGGGTTAGAGGCGGTCAACGGTGGGTAGGGCAGGCCATGCCTCGGCTGGGAGAACACGCGCGTGAGAAAAGGGGGGAAAAAGGAGATGACGTGGCATAGGTTAGGTTATTTACTTTGTTTTAATTTAATTTTATTTTCAAATCGTTTTATTCGAATAACTTCTGCATATGGTGTCCGATTTACATGAGATTTTTTTTGTTAGGATCGTAATAAAATTCCAGACGCGTTGACGCTGGTTTGGACAGATTTGGAGACCATCGAATTTTTGGGTTTAAATCGGATTTAATTTTGATTTAAATCCAAAAGGTGAGTGTTTTAACCCACTCACAACTTCTAACTTTTCTTATGTTTGTTAAATTGATTTTAGATATGAGTGGAAACTTATTTATGACTGTTTGGCATGTTTTATTCATTATCTGTTAAATTGCATTTATTTAATATATCTGTTAATTAAATTTATAATTGCATATAAATTTGACAGTTAAAATTTATTTATTCGCATAAAACTGCTACTTAAACAATTATTAAATTTATTTTGAATATAAATTGTTAGTTAATAACTGTCATTTATTTCCTGTTATATTGCATATGCTATATATTGATGTTTGTTTAAAATGATGATGGTTGAAATAAATTGATGATGATTGAAATAAATTGGTTGATGACTGATATTGGATGAATGGATGATGTGTTCTATTTTATATAAACTGCAAGTTATCATGCATTTCTTTTCATTCGGGATTGTGGTTTGAAATGATATACAACCACATTTTATTTTTAAATTGCGGATTGAAATGATAAATATCCGTATCACTTGACCATAAGATAGAAAATTATATACAGGCACCGCGGTATATATATATATATATATATAATTATTTTGAAATGGTTTTCTATGGTTTTGGAAAGGAAATACGGGTTAATAAATACTTATTTTGACGTTATTTAAATGTTACTTTATATATATATTGTTAAATTCTTAAATCTAAGCTATGTATAAAAGGATTAATAAAATGGGTTTAATAAGGAAGTTGATTTCTTTTATATAAAGTGGTAAGTATCTATTTAAACTCTATTGTATATATTAAGTTTAAATGACTTAAATGAAATTAAGTTAGAAGGTAAATATGGGATGGGTTTTAAATTTAATTATTTCAGAATTGAACTTGAATTAAAGTATTTAAGAATTATCCTCGAAATTGGTTTTAAAATATAAATAAATTAAGATTTAAAAGGTATGATTAATAACTTGATTTTGGTTTGAGGATTTAAATGAATATTAGATTGATTGGAAGAATATTATCAAGTTAAGTTAACTGAAAGAATATCCTCTTATTCAAAGTTTAAATTTTACGTAATTGATATTTGATTTATCAAGTAAGTATTTCAAAACTAAATAATAGTAAGGTGAATGTAATATATATAGGTATGAATAAAAAATTTAGTTTTGAAATGATGGAATATTTAAACTTTGAAATATATGAAATATAAATGGTTTATTTGGGAATTTAAATCTGATTTGGAATTGATTTGAGAATTTAAAAGCTAATTTACTTTATTAAGCAATCTATTATTAAACCATCTAAGTATTTAAAATTCATGTTTCGAAGCTATGGGTTAAGGAATATATATCTGAAAGTACTATGATTTTTGTAAAAAAAAGATATACTTGAAATAAAAGTGATATCATATTTATTTGGTTTTAAAAGAAGAAATGATATAGAAATATTATGGTTTTGAAATGGATATATATTTTGGTTTTAATGTATAAATTATTTGGAACCACGGTGTTATAATATCGTTTGGTTGTTGAGGAGACCGGGATCAGAAGTTGTCATACTCTCTGCCAACTCCAAAAACCACTTTAACAACCGTGTACGCGGTGGAGATTCCAGAATGAAGTAGGTTGGTGGCGGCATTTCCTCTAAGGTAAATATGTGGACCCAACTCCCGTGAGTTGGCATAAGGTGGATAAAACAAGAGCGATTGACGGGTTAATAAGGTAGCACCTTTGATCGGACACATCCCTTCGATATTATACTTTGACTTTTGGATTGATTCGGTGGCCACTTTTTATTTTATTTGGGGTGTGGCTCGAGGTGGGCAGTAGCTGCGCGCTACGCGTTACCACCGACCCAGAAGCATAATTGGTATATCTACCCTGGCATTGCCTTGTTGTGCCGTGTCACCTACCCTATCGCGCCTTGTACGAGTTTCTATTTGTGTCGTACCTATGGAGTGTCTTCTCGTAGTCTCCCGATCAGGAGGTATGCAGGCACTGTATAGACTATTGGCATTAATTGTGTTAAGGGCTATATGGGTAACCCCTTAACGCTATTTTAAAGTAAGTTTATTTTATAAATAGACACTATTATAATAGCGCAATATACTACATAGTAAATAGTTTAACGGATCCTTAGGAGATGTAAATCCCGAGCATCTCTTGAGTTACTGCACTCATATTTATTTCTGTTAATTTAACTCATATAAGATCTTTTAGTTCTGACTCGAGTGTATTTGTCTTTTCAAATTCAGTCGGGTCAGTCCGAGCGTTTCAGGATCGAATACTTTAGATCTGGAGGAGGAAGATGGAGATTTCTATTATTATTATTTACCATATTCCACTACACTATTTAATTTCCACTGCATTGATTATGATTGGCATATGAACTCTGATATTTATGTAAATATAATCAAATGTTTTTGTAAAACAGCTTCATGAACTGTATATTTGATTATTATATTTTATCCTTCCGCTGTGAGATTCTGTTTTGTTTTTTTCCTTCTTGTTTTTATTATTTACCCCATAACAATCCACCCTTCCGTATGGTTTGAATTGGCACGTGTGTCGATTTAAAGCGTGCGGACGTTACAACCGTGTTCGCGGTGGAGATTCCAGAATGAAGTAGGATGGTAGCGACGTTTCTTTTGAGGTAAATACGTGGACCCACTTCCGTGAGTTGGCAAAGGTGGCTAAAACAGGAGCAATTCTCGGGCCAAGGGGTTAGCGCCCTTTATCGGACACATCCCTTCGATACTATACTCTGACTTTGGATTGATTCGGTGAACACCTTTATTTTTTTGATTTTGGGGGTGCTTGCTCGAGGTGGGCGGTAGCTGCGGCTATGCATTACCACTAGTCCGGATAGCAATTGGTATATCTTCCCTAGCATTGCTAGTTGTGCCGTGTCACCTACCCTAGCACGCCTTATACGATTTTGGTTTTGTACCATACCTATGGAGTGCCCTCTGACGATCCCCAGTACGGGGAAGATTACGGTACTGTATAGACTATAGGAATATATAACTGTGTTAAGGTGAAAAATGTACAGCCTTAATGCTATTTAAAAGTAAGTTTATTTTACAATTAGACACTAGTATAATAGCGAAATATACTACATAGTAGATAGTTTAACGGATCCTTAGGAGATGTAAATCCCGAGCATCTCTAAAGTTACTGCACTCACATTTATCTCTGTTGATTTAACTTACATAAGATCTTTTAGTTCTGACTCGAGTGTTTTGTCTTTTCAATTCGCTCGGGTCAGTCCGAGCGTTTTCGGATTTGAAGATTTTATTCTGGAGGTCGAAGACGAAGATTTGTAGTATTACTATCTATCATATTATTCCACTACACCATTTGATTCCGCTGCATTGATATTTATTGGTATGTGAACTCTGATATTTATTGTATAAAGAAAAATCAAATGTTTTGTAAACAATTTATGAACTGTATATTTATTATTATATTTTATCGTTCCACTGCAAGATTCTATTTTTTTTCTTCTTTCTTAATCTTCTCTGTGTTTATCTTATTTACCCAATAACAATCTGCCCTTCCATATGGTTTGAATTGGCACGTGTGTCGATTTAAAGCGTGCGAAAAGGCGGGACGTTACATAACTGAAGTTTAAAATTAATAGAAGTTTGGCTTCGAGCAAAAGTGAACGATCATAAAAGTCTGGGTTATATTAATTTGGAAATGGTTATTAATTTATAAGTATTGAATGTGCCAAGCTTAATAAATTGTTTTAAATGAATCCAATGCGGAGATGAAATGAAATGCATATGTATGGTTGGTAAATAAATTAGAAATGAAATGGATTTAAATGTAGAATGAGTTGAAATTAATTTAAAGTAGTTATAAACTAAAATGAATACTATATTAAGCGGATATCGCCGAATGTGCATATAAATAGTTGTCATTTGGCGTAAACAAAAGTAACTAAAATTCTATGAGTTGATAGAGGTTAAATGAATTGATGTTAGGATCAATTGAATATGAGATTGTTTGGATTAAAAATAAATTGAACGTAAGAAATTGAGTTGAAAACCATAAAAATTGAATGAAATGGCATATGAATTGGTTGGAAGTAATTGAATTAGCTTTAAATCATATAAATCGCTTATGGAAAGCATTTGGTGCTTGTTGCTTATGAAATGCTTGTGTTTAGCTATTGAAAGTAAGTGAAATGCTAATAAATTTTCTTGTAACAACCCGCATATTTTACGATTGAGTATTTAAATATTTTATTTAAATATGTCATCGTTAGTCGGATTTTGTCCGAAAAAGCTACTTTTTGCAAACAGTCAAATTAGGACTCGAGACCACTCCCATAGAGTTCAAAATGACGTATGCGATCTTTTTAAGTATAAACTTTGATATGTTTGGAGATAGTAGAATTTTGCTACTTTTTCACTTAGGGCTTTGGTTTGGGTTTCAGCCCATTAACCTAACATATGAACCCAACTCCACTCCAACTCTTCATTACTTTATTTCTAATTCCTAATACTCAAGCTTTAGCAACAACGGTGAGTGGAATGGGAAATTAAAACTCCAAACCCTAGTATCCATTTACAAATCAAGTTCTAGCTCCAAATCAATAGAAGAAGCTTTGGTAAGCCTCCTCTTCTTCTTCTCCAACTCATTCTCTTCTCAATTTCAGAAATTCCTAAACCGAACTTTGGGAATGTTCTTCTTTTAAAGCATAGATTCAAGCTCATTTGGGTTGTGTGGAAGAGTGGTTGATTCTCCCTTTTGCTTTCAAGCTTCTTCTTCATTGTTTTTGTGAAAAGGTGAGATTTTTATCTCACATCTTAGTCTATATTTATCTTCGATTGTTAGGTATGAATTCATAACACTTATTCGTGTGCAATTGCTTTTGGTTTGGATTGATTTGGTGAATATTCCAATTTTTGGTGCTTTGGGTTCAACTCTTTAAAAATCATAGCTTTGATGTTTTGACCATGTTTTGGTGATGAACCGAAGAGCTTGTATGGCCGGGTAGTCGATTGGCGTAAACCCTTAGTGCCGTTGCTCGACCGTTTGCAAATTGAGGGAGCTTGCACCTCTTTTGACATAGGGCAGGAAGTGCAAGAATACAGGTTCGGCCGACCGAACCACTGGGCCGGTCGACCGACCTGCTACTAAAAGTGCATAGCACTTCTCTGTCTCAGGTCCGGTCGACCAACTACAGAGCTCAGTCGATCGACCTTCTTCCTGAGGATTTTTTCCAGAACAGGGTCCGGTCGACCGAGCACTGTAGCCGGCCGACTGACCTGTTGCTATTTTTCCTATTTCGCCTATTTTGCGTGGTTTCCAAATTTAAATCGATTCGTGATGATCCTATTTGTTGTTATCATTTATTATCGAGGTTGCTCGATCCTATCCTCCCTTAGGCCTTCACTAGGTCGTACCGTTTTGGACGGGGGTTGCCCCCGCACCCCCACCTTGGGGGGTTGCCACCCTCCTAGACCCCCCTCCGTAGGGGATCTTATCTGAAAAACATTCAACGGAACTCGCTTTGTTGAGATGCTAAGTTGACCATTCTTCGAGACAAACTATCTTGGGCTTCTCGGTCGATTTTATGGATTTTTGAATATCTATTTCGATGGATTCTTTATCGGTTTCTTTGGATTTTATTCACGTATTCAAATGTGAATTTTTATGATTGATTGTTTCTACAATCACTTCTACAATTTATCACTTTAAAATATAAAGGTTTTCTATACTAGTAGTAAATATCAAAACTCTTTCTTCAAATGATTTCAACACTAATTTATAACAACGCTCGTTTTCTCAAACTGATTTCTAATCTATTAGTATATACAAACCTTTACCTCACTCGTATGAGAAATCTAATTAAACGACTTAGTAAAACAAGTGGTATGAAACGCTTGCGTTTACTTCGTCGGTTAATTCTTGGACTTGTTCGATTGAATCTCTTATGACTATTTTCTAGTGGAGATCTACAATTTGTTCGTAAATATTTAAATTAAGCTAGTGGTTATGGGACATGAAGCTAAGCTCATATATTTACTAGCTTACTATAATTGACACTTCTTGATGATCATGACGATCATTTTTGTGATTTAGACTAGCAATGTGCGATGTCTCTTTGTCTGCGAGGGAGAGTAAACCCCGTTTTGTGGAGTTTCGACTCAAATTGGTGGGGTAGCAACCCATGGTCTTCGAGCCATTTGTGGAGCTTCAGCTCAATTTGTGATGGTTAGCAACCATGGAATTAGCGTTCCATTTGTGATACACGTGTTGGTGAGCTTTATGCTCCCGTTTGTGATAGGCCTTTCCCCCTTTTGTGATTTCTGGATTTCTTGAGATGATTCCTAGAATTTATGCTTCACCAATTTTCGTGATTTTCATTGATAAGTTTTATCAATATTTGTGCATTGGTGAATTTGTGCGTCATTGACTTTTGTGATTGATATTGATATAATCGTCAATATTTATGGTTTGGTGAACGAAATAAAGAGTATGACATTCCTTTTGATCCTTGAGAAGGTTTTTGTGATATTGATTAATCTCTTGTTGATTTCAATTACTTATTTATCACATCTTGGCATTATGATTATTATGCGTTTAGTCATACCTCTTATTCTATATCGTTTCATCTAATATTTATAGCTAGACTGTTCCGTTTATTATTTTCTTATTAAATAATACTTGGGTCAGACCGAGATTTTACAGGTGCTTCAGCTTGACTTCTCACTTGGGATTGATTTCTCTGACTTTTGGCTAACTACTTAGACTAGTAGTTTATTTTTTTGTATACACTTGAGATATGGACTCATAGTTGTATTCTTTTGTATAGCACGTGTTGCTATTCTTTTGTATTATTGTGGATCTTCTTGACTACTACTCTGATGAACACTTTTAGGTGTTATATATATTCATATCTATTTCCTCCTTTGTGATATGAATTATCTGTGATAGATTTGTGTTATGTTTACTTCTATATTTGTTTCTGAAGACATAATAGCCACTGTGTAGTAGCTTTGAGTTTGTGTCGGTATGTCGGATGTCCTCTTGAAAAGAAATGCAAGTTACATCTTATCTGGCATATCGTTACTCGCACAAAGCAATTATACAGATGGTCGCTCCTCAACAGCCTTATTCTCCGTGCTAGTTGACGGCATTACACCGTAGTGTCCATGGCTACCGTGGGTATAGAGGTGGGGCATCACAGCTTGGTATCGGAGCCAAAGTGCGGAACAATGTAGAATAATTTAACAAGGATCATAGTCCTAAGTCCTTCTTAAGAGTCATGCCTTAGGATTTAATTCGAGTCTTCGTATCGATTCATCCTATTTTCTTTATGATTCCTTGTTTTATCTATCAAGATTTCTTGATATTCATTTTTTGAATAACCTTTTTCTTCTTCTTTATTTCTTTCTTAAGGAAGAGAAATGGTTAGACCTGGCCGTCCCAGCGCCGGTCAATCTAGTGCTACTCCCCAAAATGGAGTTTTTATGACTACCCAGCAACTTCTTGACCTTGTCACGAATGCTCAAGTAGCTGGTTCTAATCCGAAACCTACTCACCCTAAATCTGGGTTTGCACGTTTGTGCAATGATTACACCAACCTGGGTGGGAAGCCATTTAAAGGTTCTGAAACTATTATTGAAGTCCAGGCTTGGTTAAGGACATGTGATCAAATCTTTTCTTGCATGAACCTCATTGATCTTCATCGAGTTCAGGTGGCTTCTAGTATGCTCCAAGAAAGAGCATTAGACTGGTACGAGCTTCTGATTTCTGAAATAAATGAAGCGGATCTCACTTGGGAGAAATTCCGAGAGCGCTTCGAGTTAAAATTCGTATCAGAAGCTGAGAAGGTGACTTTGGCTCGCCGTTTTATTGACCTTGTTCAAGGTGAAGCCTCCGTGACTGATTATGTTGCATCCTTAGAGTCACTTTCCAAAAATGGGGTTGAATACATCAACACCCCATTGAAGAAGAACCAAAGATTTGTCTATGGCTTAAACAAAAATCTCAAGAAGCCATTACTTCTAAAATTAGAAGTTTCTTTCGACCAACTCATTGATATCGCTCTTCGTCTTGAAGAGGCGGATAGGAAAATGATGTTGAAGTGGTGGGTTCCAAACCAAGCTTCAACAATAACAAGAAAAGGCCTAATAAATTCAAAGGTCCTTATCCCAATAAGAAAGGGAAGCAATCAACCTCTGTGGCAAAGACTTCTTCCTTTGGTCGTGGGGAATGCTATAATTGTGGTTCGAAGGACCATTACGCGAACAAGTGTCCAAAGTCTCTCTCTTGTCGCTACTGCAAAGGTCCCGGTCATGTTATATCTTCATGCCCCAAGCTTCAGGGCAAGAAGGAGGGAAAGTTAAATGTTGCTCAAGCCCCTGGCAACACATCTCGTGGTCAAGGCATGTCTCATTTTATCCTTGATAGCACCATTATATTTCGTAATCAACCCGTTCGAGTTCTTTTTGATACGGGTGCATCCCATTCTTTTATATCAAAAGAACTTGTTGAACTTTTTCTTTAAGTGTTGTTGCTTTAATGACTTCTTTGAGAACTTCGAATCCAGTTGGCGGATCTGCAACTCTTAGTTTGCTTTGTAAAGATGTCGAGATTATTTTGTGTGATTTTTCTGTCCTAGCCGATTTGCATGTCATGCGTTATTTAGGCTTTGGAATGATTTTAGGAATGGATTGGCTTAACCGTTATGAAGCTCATATCCTATGTCCTGAGTGGACTATTCATCTTTGACATCCTCAATCTGTTAAGCAGACTTCTATTAATCTTAAAGATTCGGATTCCAGCTTGGTTTCATCTTTATATTCTTTAAATCCTCGTGATGACGATAATGATGATGAGGAAGATATAATTTCTCTTATTCGCATTGTTCGTGAATTTTCTGACATATTTGAGCCCGTTTTAGGATTACCGCCTAAGCGAGCAATTGAGTTCAGAATTAATCTTATCCCTGGAGCTCAACCTATTACTCGTCCTCCTTATCGCATGCCCAATAAAAAAAATGAGGAGATGCGCATACAATTATCCGATTTGGAAACGAAGCAATTTATTCGCTCAAGTTCCTCGCCTTGGGGAGCTTCGGCTATTTTTGTGAAGAAATTTGATGGTACACTTAGGCTTTGCGTTGACTACCGTAAGCTTAATGATCTTACTATCAAAAATAAATATCCTTTACCTCAGATTGATGATCTATTCGATCAACATAGTGGTGCTAGAGTCTTTTCACAATTAGACTTAGCTACTGGATTTCATCAGCTTTGTATTGTAGAGGATAGCATTCCTTTGACACCGTTCTGTACTCGTTATGGATCTTATGAATGGCTTGTTATGCCATTTGGTCTAACGAATGCTCCGGCTTATTTCGTTGACCTTATGAATAGAGTTTTCAAAGACTTCCTCGACCGGTTTGTCCTCATCTTTATTGATGATATTCTTGTGTATTCAAAAACCGAGGAGGAGCATGAAAAGCATCTTCGGATTGTGTTGGAAACTCTTAGGAGTAATCAATTACAGGCAAAATTTTCTAAATGCCACTTTTGGCAATCTCGTGTGAAGTTTCTCGGTCATACTATTTCCGAATCCGGAATTTCTGTGGATCCTTCAAAGATTGAAGCGATTCAAGATTGAAAGAGTCCGGAGAGTGTAACGGAGATTCGTAGTTTTCTTGGATTGGCGGGTTATTACCACCGTTTTATCAAAGACTTTTCTAAGATTGCCATGCCTCTCACTAGCTTAACTAAGAAAGGTGTTAAATACATTTGGTCGGACAAATGTGAAACTTATTTTTAGAAACTAAAGGAACTTCTTTCAGATGCTCCTATTCTTGTTATTCCCGAGGGGAATCAAGATTTCGTTGTTTATACCGATGCTAGTCGCGTTGGTTTGGGTGTCGTCCTTATGCAAAGAGAACGTGTTATTGCTTATGCTTCTAGGCAATTGAAGCCTGTTGAGACTAGATATGCCACTGATGATTTAGAGCTCGCGACAATTGTTTTCGCCCTTCGTATTTGGCGCCATTATCTTTTAGGAGGGAAATTTGTTCTTTATACTGATCATAAGTCCTTGAAGTGTTTATTCTCTCAAAAGGAACTTAATTTGCGTCAACAGCGTTGGCTCGAATTTCTTGCACCATATGATCTTGATATCCTTTATACTCTCGGAAAGGGAAACCGCGTTGCGGATGCACTTAGTCGAAAGCAACAAGCGGTTGTTTCTATGATGATATCCGAATGGAACGATCTCGAGATTTTATCCACTTGCGAAATTCGAGACCGTGTTTCCGATTTATGTTCATCTCTTGTTTTATATAGCCTTGAGGCTCATCCTTCTCTTTTAGACCGCATTCTTGAAGCTCAAGGGCTAGATCCTGAATAGATCCTGAATTGGCTCTTCTTGGCCAAAATATTAAGGATAAAATTGATATTGAAGGTTTGAAAGACTTTGATATCGATTCTCGTGGCGGCATTCGGAAATTTGGTAGACTTATCGTGCCAAATATTAGTGATCTTCGTAAAGATATTTTAGAAGATTCACATCGTTCTAAATTTACCATTCATCCCCGTAGTAGTAAAATGTACGCGGATATGAAGCGACTTTACTATTGGGAGGGAATGAAACTTGACATCGCTAACTCCGTTAGGCGTTGCATGACTTGCCAACTCGTTAAGGCCGAACATCAAAGGCCCAGTGGGTTATTGCAACCTTTAGAAATTCCAATTTGGAAGTGGGACCAAATTTCCATGGATTTTATAGATGGCCTTCCCCGTTCTCGTTCGGGTCATGATAGCTTATGGGTGATTGTTGATAGACTTACTAAATCTACCCATTTTATTCCCGTTCGGTCTAACCGAACCGTTCCTCTTTTGGCCAAACTCTTTGTTAAAGAGATTGTTAAATTACATGGAGTTCCTACTTCTATAGTTAGTGATCGTGATCCATTGTTTACTAGTGGATTTTGGAAGAGTCTTCAAAAAGCTTTAGGAACGAAATCTTAATTTTAGCATCGCTTATCACCCCCTGTCCGATGGACAAACCGAGCGTGTGAATCAAACTCTTGAAGATCTTCTTTGTGCTTGTGTCCTTGATTTCGGTGGAAGCTGGGAAGATCATATTCCTCTTGTTGAATTTTCCTATAATAATAGCTTCCAATCTAGTATTGGTATGACAATCTCCTTCTTGTTGGCTTGAGGCCGGTGAGAAGCTGGTTTTAGGTCCAGATTTTATTCGTGATTCCACAGAAAAGATTGATCTTATTCATCGTAGGATGAAAGAAGCCCAGAGTAGACAAAAATCCTATGCCGATAACCGGAGAAAGAAATTAGAATTTTCTATGGGAGATCTTGTATTCATTCGTGTTTCACCTATGAAAGGTGTTGTACGTTTCAGTCGATCGGGAAAACTAGTGCCTCGATATGTTTGGCCATTTCCTATCACCGAACGTATTGGTTCCGTGGCTTATCGCCTTTTATTACCGGCTCATTTTTCTGCTATTCATGACGTGTTTCACGTTTCTCAACTAAGGAAGCGCCTTCGAGATTCCGATTCTATTATTGAGCCTGGTGTTGTGGAAGAAATTGAAGTTTCACCTAATTTAACTTATGAGCAACATCCTATTCGTATTATTGCTTCGGAGGTCAAGCGCCTTCAAAATAAAGATGTTCCCCTTGTTAAAGTCCAATGGTCCTCAAATCCTAAGGATTGCTCATGGGAATCTAGAGAGTTCATCGAGCGAACACATCCGGACTTACTTTCCCATGCTCTTTGAGGTGAATTTCTTATTTCAAATTTCTTTTGTGTTGAATATGCTTTCATGGTTGTTACTATATATTTTCTTCTTAAATATTGCGAGGACGCAATTTATTTAAGGAGGGGAGTCTGTAACAACCCACATATTTTACGACTGAGTATTTAAATATTTTATTTAAATATTTCATCGTTAGTTGGATTTTGTCCGAAAAAGCTACTTTTTGCAAACAGTCAAATTAGGACCGGAGACCACTCCCATTTGAGTTCAAAATGACATTTGCGATCTTTTTAAGTATAAAGTTTGATATGTTTGGAGATAGTAGATTTTTGCTACTTTTTCACTTAGGGCTTTGGTTTGGGTTTCAGCCCATTAACCTAACATATGAACCCAAATCCACTCCAACTCTTCATTACTTCATTTCTAATTCCTAATACTCAAGCTTTAGCAACAATGGTGAGTGGAATGGAAAATTAAAACTCCAAACCCTAGTATCCATTTACAAATCAAGTTCTAGCTCCAAATCAATAGAAGAAGCTTTGGTAAGCCTCCTCTTCTTCT
Organism: Allium cepa; assembly: GCA_030765085.1. Taxonomy (NCBI): domain Eukaryota; kingdom Viridiplantae; phylum Streptophyta; class Magnoliopsida; order Asparagales; family Amaryllidaceae; genus Allium; species Allium cepa. The sequence goes on from CM060942.1 coordinate 458,433,189, forward strand.
TCTCCAACTCATTCTCTTATCAATTTCAAAAATTCCTAAACCTAACTTTGGGAATGTTCTTCTTTTGAAGCATAGATTCAAGCTCATTTGGGTTGTGTGGAAGAGTGGTTGATTCTCCCTTTTGCTTTCAAGCTTCTTCTTCATTTTTTGTGTGAAAAGGTGAGATTTTTATCTCACATCTTAGTCTATATCTATCTTCGATTGTTAGGTATGAATTCCTAACACTTATTCGTGTGCAATTGCTTTTGGTTTGGATAGATTTGGTGAATATTCCAATTTTTGGTGCTTTGGGTTCAACTCTTTAAAAATCATAGCTTTGATGTTTTGACCATGTTTTGGTGATAAACCGAAGAGCTTCTATGGCCGGGTAGTCGATTGGCGTAAACCCTTAGTGTCGTTGCTCGAACGTTTGCAAATTGAGGGAGTTTGCACCTCTTTTGACATAGGGCAGGAAGTGCAAGAATACAGGTTCGGTCGACCGAACCACTGGGCCGGTCGACCGACCTGCTACTAAAAGTGCACAGCACTTCTCTGTCTCAGGTCCGGTCGACCAACTACAGAGCTCAGTCGTCCGACCTGCTTCCCGAGGATTTTTTCCAGAACAGGGTCCGGTCGACCGAGCTTTGTAGCCGGCCGACCGACCTGTTTCTGTTTTGCCTATTTCGCCTATTTTGCGTGGTTTCCAAATTTAAATCGATTTGTGATGATCCTATTTTTTGTTATCATTTATTATCGAGGTTGCTCAACCCTATCCTCCCTTAGGCCTTCACTAGGTCGTACCGTTTTGGACGGGGCGTTGCCCCCGTACCCCCACCTTGGGGGGTTGCCACCCCCCGGACCCCCCTCCGTAGGGGATCTTATCTGAAAAACATCCAACGGAACTCGCTTTGTTGAGATGCTAAGTTGACCATTCTTCGAGACAAACTATCTTGGGCTTCTCGGTCGATTTTATGGATTTTTGAATATCTATTTCGATGGATTCTTTATCGGTTTCTTTGGATTTTATTCACGTCTTCGAATGTGAATTTTTATGATTGATTGTTTCTACAATCACTTCTATGATTTGTCACTTTAAAATACAAAGGTTTTCTATACTAGTAGTAAATATCAAAACTCTTTCTTCAAATGATTTCAACACTAATTTATAACAACGCTCGTTTTCTCAAACCGATTTCCAATCTACTAGTATATACAAACCTTTACCTCACTCGTATGAGAAATCTAATTAAACAACTTAGTAAAACAAGTGGTATGAAACGCTTGCATTTACTTCGTCGGTTAATTCTTGGACTTGTTCGATTGAATCTCTTGTGACAATTTTCTAGTGGAGATCTACAATTTGTTCGTAAATATTTAAGTTAAGCTAGTGGTTATGGGACATGAAGCTAAGCTCATATATTTACTAGCTTACTGTAATTGACACTTCTTGATGATCATGACGATCATTTTTGTGGTTTAGACTAGCAATGTGCGATGTCTATTTGTCTGCGAGGGAGACTAAACCCCATTTTGTAGAGTTTAGACTCAAATTGGTGGGGTAGCAACCCATGGTCTTCGGGCCATTTGTGGAGCTTCGGCTCAATTTGTGATGGTTAGCGATCATGGAATTAGCGTTCCGTTTGTGATACACGTGTTGGTGAGCTTTATGCTCCCGTTTGTGATAGGCCTTTCCCCCTTTTGTGATTTCTGGATTTCTTGAGATGATTTCTAGAATTTGTGCTTCACCAATTTTCATGATTTTCATTGATAAGTTTTATCAATATTTGTGCATTGGTGAATTTGTGCGTCATTGACTTTTGTGATTGATATTGATATAAATGTCAATATTTATGGTTTGGTGAACGAAATAAAGAGTATTGACATTCCTTTTGATCCTTGAGAACGTTTTTGTGATATTGATTAATCTCTTGTTGATTTTCAATTACTTATTTATCACATCTTGGCATTGTGATTATTATGCGTTTAGTCATACCTCTTGTTCTGTATCGTTTCATCTGATTTTTATAGCTAGACTGATCCGTTTATTATTTTCTTATTAAATAATACTCGGGTCAGACCGAGATGTTACAGGTGCTTCAGCTTGACTTCTCACTTGGGATTGATTTCTCTGACTTTTGGCTAACTACTTAGATTAGTAGTTTATTTTGTTGTATACACTTGAGATATGGACTCATAGTTGTATTCTTTTGTATAGCACATGTTGCTATTCATTTGTATTATTGTGGATCTTCTTGACTACTACTCTGATGAACACTTTTATGTGCTATATATATTCATATCTATTTCCGTGTTTGTGATATGAATTATCTGTGACTGATTTGTGTTATGTTTATTTCTATATTTGTTTCCGAAGACATAATAGCCACTGTGTAGTAGCTTTGAGTTTGTGTCGATATGTCGGATGTCCTCTTGAAAAGAAATGAAAGTTACATCTTATCTGGCATATCGGTACTCGCACAAAGCAATTATACAGATGGTCGCTCCTCAACAGCTTTATTCTCCGTGCTAGTTGACGGCATTACACCGTAATGTCCTTGGCTAGCGTAGGTATAGAGGTGGGGCGTCACATTTCTATATATGGTACTTACATATTTAAATTGAGAAAGTACAGGTACTTGAAGGTCGTTCGGCTGGATTTGGATTGCGCTAATTGCTTAAATAATAAGCCGCTTGCTTAAAATGCTAAATAAAGGTACGCCTACGCAATAAAATAGGAAATATGAACTATTTTTGTTTTTTCGACCGTGTGGGTCGATGTGTGTATATATATATCTCTTGTCAAATTGCAAAAACTCCTCCGTACAAAGGAGACTCTGCCAAAATTTTTTGAAAATTATGGGAGTTACGAAAAAATTTTGGGAAAATTTTTTGTTAGCGACAAGACGATTTCAAATTGGAAATTAAAATAAATTAGTGAATGAAACAAATTTAAAATAATGATATGAATCAGTTATAAATGGAAGATAAGATTCAATATTCAAAGTTGAAAATAAATTGAATTCATATGAAAACGGGGAAAACTAATTTGAATAGAAATAGATATGAAAACTTCTATAAGGAAATGTATAAAATGATTCTAAAAGCTATGATTGGATATTATTGCTTAGTCGGATATGCAGGTATTATAAAGGAAAAGGAAAATTGGTTTTGATTTCAGTAGATAAATTTGAATTGCTTGACAAAAAGGTATGCTTTTAAATTTCTGTATAAATTTGATTGGGTTTTTGATCTAGCCACTTGGCTTTTATTTTCTTTTGGACTTTGGGAGCACATAGAGGCATTTTGTAGCTGTACCAAGCTAGCCGTGCAAAGGAGACGCTGGCAAAAAAATTCGGAAATTTAGGGAGTTAGAAAAATTTTGAGAAAATTTTGATACTTCAAAATTTGATTTTAAATTGAAATTTATATGATTGACCAAAAGGGTATTGTTTGAAAACTATAGAAGGTTTTGGGAAGTTGGTTGAGGTGATAGTGGGTCTTTGATAAAAGATAGTTGGTAGGATGTTGAATTGTGGGTTTTAGGAAAAAGGTAAACGGGTATTGGACCATTCTTCCTAACTAGTTATTTCGGGGACGAATTAAGGGGGGAGGAATGTGACGACCTGGAATTTTTACCACTTCAAATTGGAATAATTAATTGATTTTAAAATATTTATGTGTAAATTTTAACTCGAATTCCAAATATTAATATTTACTTGGTAATTAAATTATTGAATTATATAATTCGAAATTGGGTAAGATGTTGAATATGGAATTTTAAGCCTGTTAAGATTAATTAATTTAAAGGCTTGTAAAATTTATATGGATGATACTGAAGATACTAAAAGTGTTAAAAATTGATTCGGAAGTGTTTTGTTAAAGTTTGGAATTTTATCGTTTAAATCGATATTTAAAAATAGCCTTCCGAGGCACAGCCTCAGAATTCGATGAAACCAGTTCCATTGGATCCGTAATATTATATTGTTATCAGATTTCAATTTTCATAGCAATCGGAGTTGTCATTTGACCCTGGCAGCTCAAAACGTATAAAAACTATTTTAATCGATTTAATTTAAAATTGATCATTTTCTTCTGTAACTCACGCATATGATTGAAGTAGCTTTCGAAACACGTTCCATTGTGTTCGGAATGCGGGTAAAACCTTATAAACGCCTAGCGGCACTCCTTAAGAGGAGTTCAAAATTGTAAATGACAATTAACGAGATGTTTTAGGAGTTTTATAATATAATTAAATTTGAAGTAATTTAGTCAGAGATATTTTTATTAACCAACAAGCGTACTCAAGAAGCTATTCCCCAAACCGATATTTTATTCCCGTCTTCCTCTCTAATCTTACAACAGAAATCGAAATTGAACTCAGTGAAATAAAAAAAGGCTTTTAATCAATGGCCGACTCGTTTAATTCACAGAAAATAAATAAATCGAAGATATCTATGTCGCGTTCTTTTCTTTTCCCCTCGATCGATTCTTGAAATCGAATAAAAAAGGGGGCAGGGGGTTAGCGATCGAATCGCGAATGGTAGCTAGGGCTTCCCGAGCTAGATAGCGGCGACATGAGGATATGGAGGCAAGCTTGATTTTGGGGTTTTAGCAGCGGCGTGCGCAGGCTTGAGGCAATCTCGTGTGTGTTTCGAGAGGGCGGCAGAGAAGAGGGGGTCGCGACGTCTACTGTGATGCTCGATTTCTGGGGGGGGGGGGGGTCGGTGGTGTGTTCGAGCAAGCAGCGAGGTATAACTAAATTCTTTTTCACTTCATTTTATCAAATAGAGTATGTATGTACATATTCACATACTATTTTACAATAAAAGTAATAATAATGTATACAGTAAGGTAGGTTTTTGAAAACCGTAAGTTTAAAGTTGTGATTTCCAAACAGTTTTGTTTTTATAAGGTTTAAAACTGAAATATTGATGTGAACAAGGAAGAAAAATATAGGATTTTAAATGCTATAGAATTTATATGAATTTATATAATGTATATACATAGTTAACTAACAGAAGTTACTATAGATTTTGAAAATATAAGGGTTTAAATGAAAAATGATGGATGTGGTGGATTAAACTGTTTGAATTAACTCATTTAATTTTTGGACTAAAATATATGTTTAAGGAAATTTTTAGTTTAAGAATTTAAGTCAATTTACAAGTTAAATTAAATAAGTGAATGATAATAAATTATTGATTTAAAATTCAAGTGTTAATTAATTTATATGATATTTATACAAGGTTAAAACAGTGAAGACAAAATCGAATTGGAATGGATTGCAAACAGCAAAATAAAAGGTGAGTTAATCTCACTCCTTTGGATGTTTATTTAAATTTACGTGGTTAAATTTAAACAATTGATTGAATGATTGAATTGATTTGATGTGCATTGATGATCTGGTGACTTTGGTTTTGGTTGGTTCTCGAGTTAATTGTCGCTTGACTCGAAGTATTTGGGTTTTAAATTGTTTTAAAACTTAAATCATAAATAAGAAAATGTTTTCATTTTAATGTTCACAAGGGCTTAATGATTTGTGATTCATTAGATTAGCAGGGTAATTTAAGTGGATAACTAATTAATTAAATTAATTAATGATTTGGGTTGATTAATTTAGTAATTAAGGGTTTGAATTAAATAATGAATAATTAAGTTTAATTAATTTAGAACAATAAATGGGTGGATTGATAGGTAATTACTTAATGTAATTAATAAAATATAATTACCTTGTGAAATTAATCAAGAGATTACTCAAGATAATTAATTAAGGAGTAATTAATTTATTCAATGAAGTAAATAAAAAGATAGTTAATTACAGGTTAAGATTAATCGAGAATGATTAATATTGTGGTTGAATTAAAGTAATTAATTTAGATTAGAACAAATTAAAATATAATTGGAAATCATTAATTTATATAATTAATGATGTAATTAGGATTGATTAATTAAGATTTATTAATCAATAATAAGTGACTTATGAGAAATTAATTAATATAAGTAATTAATGATTAATGCAATTAATGTAGTTAATTAATTTATGAAGTAATTAAGATTACTTATTGTTTTTGGTTAAGGATAATTAATATTGTGAAGTTAATTAAAGATAATTACTTGAATGTAATTGAAGAATAATTAATCCAGGGTGATTAATTAAGATGAATAATGGAGGGATTATTGATTAATTGATTTGAAATTAATTAATGACAAGTGAAGAAATCTAAGTGATTGAGGTTAAAAATTTAATTTGAATTAATTAAATTAATTGTGGTAGCGATCAAGCTTTGCTTATGTATGATTGAATGGAATTGAATGCTTTGAATGAGTTGATATCTCTGATATGAAATTGTGTATTTCATTTGGATAACTTGGGTTAGGATGACAAGATACTCGAAGAGACCGGGGTCGGGTAATAGAAAATACCCGAAACCACTTCATATTTTTATAGATTGATATGTGAAATCTATAGGCTGGAATGAAGTGATTTAAAGGAGTTGGACTATTTAAATCTAAATCTTGGTACTTAGAAAATGGATGTGTGGAATAAGTGATGCCTATAACAATTGTGAATTGGTAAATTGATTCGTGTTACCCGGGGTTTCATATAAGCTGTATGCTTAGTATTCCTTGTTGGATGAGTTTACTTACGCTGGTTTCCAGCCTGACCCGGGTGTTACTTTGATGTAATGCTCTGGTCAGACAGAGTATTACAGATTTTCAGGTAGGGACGTTCTGGAGCTCAAAGACGAGCTGGATGGAAAGAACGTATAGAGTATTCCGTGTATTTATATTGTTGTATATCTGAGACACGATGATTGTGTATATCCAGTGTCTGTATATATGTGTGACTCTGATCTACTATAAATGTAATCCCAGAATAGTATTCTTTTTGTAAACTGTTGTTATTTATTATTATATTTTATATGCTGCGAATGTGAGATGTTGATGTTTTTCTAATCTTCTTCTATCTCTTTCTTCTTTTTCATAACTATCTGGAATTTTCGAGATCGAAAATTTCAGGTCGTTACAGTAGTACAATGCTCTGTTATAATAATGTCTACAGTAAAGTAAAGTATTAAAGTAGCGTTAAGGCATTACCTGTAATGACCCAGAATTTTGGTTATCATTTTTTGACATTTAATTTATTTTAAATGTTAAATTTGAATTATTAATTGATTTTGAATAGGGAAGAATCAGTAAAATGGCTTTTAATTTTAATTATAACGGTTAGTTGGAGTTGGTGAAATAGTAACTTAAATATTGAAATTTGGAAAATATGCGGATCTACTACTGGACTTTAGAGTGAAATTATTTTTAAGTCAATTTATATTTATTTTAAGTCTATTTGGATTATAATTATAATATTGGACTTTAGAGTGAAATCGAAAGTCGACAAGGCATAAAATTTGGAGTTTTGTATTAATTCAATAGTGGAATTTAATATATGGGAATAATGTAAATAATTGAATTTTGATTAAATACAAATCAGAAGGATTTCTAATATGGATATAAATTCTATTTTAATTAAAATGGAGTTGGTAAGTTTTTAAAAATGAAATTTTAAATGCTTTGGACGATTTTGAAAATTGCTCGATTTAATCGACGAGTAAAATAGCCTTCCAGGGCACAGTCTTGGAATTCGACGAAACCAATTCTATTGAATCCGTAATAGTGTATTATTATCAAATTTCAAATTTTATAGCGTTTGGATTTACCTTTTGGTCACACGGGAGGGAAACACGTTTAAATTAAAATCGAAAAATTTAATATTTTAAATCGATTCAAAAAGCTATCTTTCACATACGATTGAATTAAGCCACTGAACATGTTTCATTGTGTTCGGAATAGGGGTAAAACATTATAAACATCAGGCGGCACGTCTTGTTTGGAGTTTGTTTGAAAAACCATGTTAATTGTGAAAAATAATATTAATTTAATGGTTATATATATATATATATATATATATATATATATATAAATACACACACACATGCAACTCAACAGTAAACCCTAGACATTTTTCGTAGCCGCCGATAGGTTCATTCCAATGGCCAAATCTTCACGACATTCTTCCGCAATTTTCTTCCCATCCTCACTCTATTAGCCATAATCATCAACTAGGAAATGGTAGAGCTCGACAAGCTCTAGAGATCCAACGGTCGAGATTGTCGATGGGGGTGTGGATTCAACAAAATTGGCTCAAGAAGGTGATGGGTTCGTTCACGTTGTTCAAGAGCATGGAGCAGTCGTGCTCGCCGAGATGAAGGTCAGAGGTGCATGATATGATGGGCAACAATGTGGGTTCGTTTGATCGACTTCTAGATGATCATATAAGGGGCAGTGATTAAATCTTGAGGATTAAGATTTGTTTCAAACCGGCCTAGAGACAAAGACAAGGAAGGAGCTTTGCACGACCATGATTTTGAGTTTTGAATTGAACGACCCTGACATTTTCTGTAACAACCCGCATAATTAACGATTTTATATTTAAATGTTTTATTTAAATATAGCGTCGTTAGTCGGATTTAGGTCCGAAATGTTACTTTCTGCAAATGGCCGAATTGGAACTCAAAACTACCTCCATTGGTTCCAAAATGGCGTTTGCGATCTTTTTGAGTATAATATTTGATATGTTTGGAGTAAGTGAAATTTTGGCTACCTTTTCTACTTGGGCTTGAGTTTGGGTTCAGCCTAATCTCCACTTAACCCTCTAGCTTAGCCCCTTCTCTTCATTCATCTCCATTTCATTTCATTTCTCAAGCAAAAAAAAAACTGAAATGGTGGAAGGAAAGAGGAAATAGAAATTGCAAGCCCTAATTCCATTTGCAAACTCCAAATTCTTGCTCCAAAATCAAAGAGAAGCCATTGGTAAGCTCTTCTTCATCTTCTCCAACTCTTCTCCTCTTCAATTTCAGAAAAATTTCCTAAACCTAAATTGGGAAATATGTGTTTTATTCTTAGATTGAAGCTTGTTGAGTTGAAGTAGTGTTTGGTTGGTCTTCTCCTTGATATTGAGCTTCATCTTCTTTGTTTTTGGGTAAAAGGTGAGTTTTGAACTCACATCTACTTCTTTTGATATCATTGATGTTAGGAATGAATTCCTAATATTTGTTCATGTGAATTTGTTTTCGATTTGGATTGCTTTGGTGAAATTACCAAATATTGAATTTTGAAGCCAAATCTATGAAAAACCTTATATGGTTGATGTTTTGTTGTTCGGAGTGTTTGGAGGTGTTGTCAAGGTTGGGTTGTCATTTGACGCAAGCCCATAATCAACACGCATCCAATTGCTTTCGATTTGCTTGGCCATAGTTGGCCTAGGTTCAGGAATTGCCTGACCATCTGGTTTCAGACGTCTGAAACACTATTTTCAGACGTCTGAATATTGTTCAAGGGAAATTTCAATCCCCAGATTCAGACGTCTGAATTCATATTCTAGATGTCTGAATTGGCTAAATTTTGACCAGAAAGGAAATAGGCAAAATATTTCCCATTTCAGACGTCTGAATCCCTTCTTTCAGACGTCTTAATATGCTGTTTTTGGCCAATTTGCCTTGTTCGTTTAATTTTCCAAATTTGATCGATGCAAATTGATTCCAATTAGTTGTTTATGCATATTTGACCTTGATAATTTCTTTTTGAATTCATTCACGAGTTTTTATAAATTATTTCTTCAAATTGTATTAAAAGTTCGCTTCTCCGATTTATAAATTCTATTTAAACCACACGTACAATTTCGCACTTCGAGCGAAGTGGAAGGGTGATTAAATGGTTGGGCAAAACACGGACCGTGAATCTGTGCGTTTATCCTTCCTATTAATTCCCGACCTATTCAATTGATCGTTTTAACCTTCGGGTTTGGTTTACCGATGATATGAGATGAACTTTGTACTGCTTTGAGTGTGAAAGTGGCTGACGGATAGTAAACCGTTGAGTGCGAACGAGTGGTTATGGGACATACGTTAACACTTTTCAGATTCCTTTTCGAGAGTTGTGACACATTCCGCCAGTTAGTGGTGTCCAATACTGGGTCTCTGACCTTCACCACTACGGTTTGTTGCCTTCGGGTATGTGCCTTCGGGTTTGTGCCTTCGGGTTTGTTGCCCTTTAGTATCGCTTCCGATGTTGGTCGTTATGAGCCGCATGGGTGATATTGGGTTGCCCTTTAGTATCGCTTCCGATGTTGGTCGTTATGAGCCGCATGGGTGATATTGGGTTTGGAGTCTTCGGGCTCATGGATCCTTGTTTATACAGTACTGAGCTCGAGCAATATTCTGATGTTTCATTCATATGTATATTCCCTTGGTATCGCTCTTCGGTGTTGGTCATTATGAGCCGCATGATGCGTAGCGTTTACCTTGTGGAACTTGTATACCTTATTGGTATTTGTTATTGCCTTTTGGCTTGTTTTGGGATATTCGTATCCTTTGTTTCTATATGTTGCCGATGAGATGAGGCTTGTTATCATATGATTCATCTTTTGTTAGATGATTGTGTTATCTCTTTTAGAGATATTTGTTATACCTTGTAACCTTGCAGGTTTATTGTTGTTCAGTTTATCTAACTGATTTGTTTAGCTAGACTGACCTGTGTATCTTATACTCGGGTCAGACCGAGATGTTTCAGGTTAGGTGCTTTTGGACTTGGCCTATTTTGCTTCCGCATGGACTATTCAGCCTGTTCTTTTTGTCATAGCTTTTTGTGTAGTCCTATTTTGTAGTAACTCTGATATGTTTTCTTTTGACTCGTCTGTATATGGTGGTTTGCTATACCACTTGATATGTATTATTTTATAACTCTGTTATGTATCTGTATATGTGTATATGATGATTTACTGTTCTGTGATGTATATTACATTTGAGTTATTATATTCTGTTCTGATAGATCCAACCACCTATGGTTTTGTTTTAAGTATTCATTGGGTACGTCGACCTGGTTGGTATGTTTATTGTCGATGTATTCAATAGATAGTTAGAGCAAGGCTATAGATGGTCGCTCCTAACCAGCCTTATTCTCCGTGTTAGTTGACGGCATTACTTTGTAGTGTTCTTGGCTAGCGTGGGTATAGAGGTGGGGCGTCACAGCGTGGTATCAGAGCTGAGTTCAGAACAAAATATGATAAACACAGAATAGATGCACATATTATGGTACATCAAAGTGTACAAGTGATACAAATCTTTGAATCATTGTGTCTCTTTATTCCATCAAGGTTAGATAGAGTTTGGGAATACGTTTAGGAATGCATTTTATTCCGTAGTATTCCATATTGCAATATCTACCTTGTGAATAATCTTGTTCTTATCTTACCTTCAGCATATGGCTGGAAGAGGCAGGGAACGACGTTCGGATGCTGGGCAATCCAGTGGCTCACATCTGGATGGTGTTTATATGTCTGCTGATCAGTTTTTGGAGTTGTTTAGGAGCACTCAGCCTCCAGTTCCTCCTCGAGTGTCTCCACCTTGCAAGTCTGCCTTTGCACGCCAGTGTAGTGATTTTTCTCATCTTGGAGGAAAGCCGTTTAAGGGCTCCGAGTCCGTTTTTGAAGTCCAATCTTGGCTTCACACGTGCGAGCGTATCTTCTCTCGCATGGATCTTTCTGACCATGATAGAGTTCTTGTGACTTCTACTTTATTACAAGAGCGTGCTCTTGATTGGTATGAGCTTCTTGTAGCCGAGATTGATGAGTCTACTCTTTCTTGGACTCAGTTTCGGGAGCGATTTGAACTCAGGTTCGTTCCTGAATCTGAAAAAGTTTTATTGACCCGTCGCTTCCTTGAGTTGAAGTAAGGGAAATCTTCTGTTTCTGAGTATGTCGCATCGTTCGAGGCTTTATCTCAGTATGGTCTTGAATTTATCAGTACTTCTTATAAGAAGAATTTGAAGTTTGTTTCTGGTCTTAAGAAATATCTTAAGAAGTCTTTGTTGCTCCAGCTTAAACTTTCTTTTGAGGAGTTGGTTGATTCGGCACTTCATCTCGAGACTGTCGAGAAGGAGTGTGATAGTGATGTTGATGTTGAGGTTTCCAAGAATCCCAACAAGAGGTCGTTTTCAATTCAGAAGAAGCCTTTTCCTTCTAAGAAAAAGAAGACCGATGGTCCTAGCTCTCAGCCTCAGTCTTTCGGAACACCTTTCGTTCGAAAGTGTTTCAATTGTGGTTCTCCTGATCATATTATTCGAGCTTGTCCTAAGCCTCTCTTCTGCCGTTATTGCAAGAAGGAAGGTCATCATGTTTCAGCTTGCCCTACTGTTCCGGCTAGTGCCAAGTCTAGCAGGCTTTATGCTGCTAAGGCTTCTGAAGGTCCTTCTCAGTCCAAAGGTATATCTTCATCTATTTTGGAAGGTTCTATTTTATTTCATGACCATAGTATTCGAGTTCTTTTCGGTACGGGTGCATCACATTCTTTCGTATCGAAAAAGCTCGTTGATGTTTTTTCTTTGGATGTTTCTTGTTTAATTACTTCTTTAAGGATTGTGAATCCAATTGGGGGATCCGCGACCCTTAGTTTTCTTTGTGATGATGTTGAGATTGTTTTATGTGACTTTTCTTTCCGTGCGAATCTGCACGTTATTTCTTGTCTGGGATTCGATATGATTTTGGGTATGGACTGGCTAGTGAGATATGATGCCAGGATTATTTGTTCGGAGAGAACTATATATCTTAGACATCCGGATTCGCCTACTCAGCTATCTCTTGTTCTTCGGAATGTGGATAATTCCAAGATGGCTTTATATTCTCTTGACTCGCGAGATGATGATGATATATCTCGTATTCCGGTTGCTTGTGACTTTTCTGATGTTTTTGAGCCTGTATCGGGTTTGCCACCCAAACGGGCAATTGAGTTCCACATTGATCTCGTTCCAGGCGCGCAACCAGTTAGTCGTCCTCCCACGAGGATGTCTACAAAGGAAAATGAGGAACTCAAGAAGCAGCTTTTGGAGCTTGAGTCCAAGCAGTTGATTCAGTCCAGTTTTTCTCCATGGGGATCCGCGGTCGTCTTCGTGAAGAAGTCTGATGGAACTCTTAGGCTTTGCATTGATTATCGCAAACTTAACGAGTTAACCATCAGAAATAGGTATCCATTGCCTAGGATCGATGACATGTTCGATCTATTGAGTGGTGCTAAGGTCTTTTCTCAGCTCGACCTTGCCACGGGTTTTCATCAGTTACGAGTCGCGGAGGATAGCATACGTCTTACAGCTTTCCGCACTCGATATGGTTCTTTTGAGTGGCTCGTTATGCCGTTCGGTTTGACGAACGCTCCTACTTTCTTTGTCGATCTCATGAATCGAGTATTCCGGAAATATCTCGATAAGTTCGTCCTTATGTTCATTGATGATATCCTTATTTATTCTAAGTCTGAAGCTGAGCATGCTAATCACTTGAGAATTGTCTTGAGTACCCTCCGCCGTCATCATCTTAGAGCCAAATTCTCCAAATGCCACTTTTGCGAGAATAAGGTTAAGTTTTTAGGCCATGTTGTATCTTCCGATGGCATTTCTGTCGATCCCTCAAAGATCGAAGCCATCCAGAATTGGAAGAGGCCTGAAAATGTTCATGAGATTCGTAGTTTCCTTGGATTGGCGGGTTATTACCGTCGGTTCATTGAGAACTTTTCCCGTGTTGTGCTTCCTCTCACCTGCCTTACTCTTAAAGGCACTCATTTTATTTGGTCCGACAAGTGTGAAGCTTCCTTTTTGACATTAAAGGAACTTCTCACTAATGCTCCTATTCTTGTGGTTCCCGAAGGGAATCATGATCTTGTTGTCTACACCGATGCTTGTGGTAGTGGTCTCGGTGCTGTTCTTATGCAGAAGGATCGGGTAGTTGCTTATGCTTCTAGGCAAATGCGTCCGAATGAAGTTCGCTATGCCACTCATGATCTTGAGCTTGCCGCCATTGTCTTTGCCTTGAAGATTTGGCGACATTATTTATTGGGCGAGCGCTTCATTCTCTATACCGATCATAAATCTTTGAAGTATTTGTTCACTCAGAAGGAACTCAATATGAGACAACAGCGTTGGCTCGAGTTTCTTGCTTCTTATGACTATGATATCCAATATACCTCTGGTAAGGGTAATCGTGTTGCAGATGCGCTTAGTCGCAAACATTCGGCTGTTGTTTCTATGATGTTTGCCAAATGGGATGTTCTTGAGACTCTATCTTTTTGTGAAATTCGTGATCGAGGTTCATCTTTCGATTCTCCTATTCTATTATTTAGTTTGGGAGCTCGACCTATTTTATTGGATCGTATTGCCGATGGTCAGCGGCGTGATCCTGAGTTGTTGCATCTTATTCAGCTTTGTGAGTCTGGATCTTGCGATGAGGCGTTGCAAGATTTCAGCATTATTCTCATGGGTGTCTTCGTAAGAAGAACCGTCTTTTTGTGCCTTCTGATCTTGCACTTAGGCATGACATTCTTGATGACTGTCACCGTTCTAAGTATACCATTCATCCCGGTAGTAGCAAGATGTATGCCGATATGCGTCGTCTTTATTATTGGGAAGGCATGAAGCGCGATGTGGCGAGTTATGTGAGCAATTGCATAACTTGTCAGCGTTTTAAAGCCGAGCATCAGCGCCCTTCGGGTCTTATTCAAGCTTTTGAGATTTCATTGTGGAAATGGGATCAGATTTCTATGGATTTCATAGACGACCTACCTCGTTCGAGATCTGACCATTCTAGCATTTGCGTTATTATTGATCGCCTCAACAAGTCTGCTCATTTTGTCCCTATTAAGTCTAATAGGACTGCTTCGCTTTTCGCTAAGTTATATGTCAAGGAAATCGTGAGACTTCACGGTGTTCCTAGTTCTATTGTGAGTGACCGTGATCCTTTATTCACGAGTCATTTTTGGAAGAGTCTTCAGCAAGCTTTGGGAACAAAGCTTAATTTTTCTACAGCTTATCATCCGCAGTCTGACGGACAGACTAAATGGGTGAATCGTATCTTGGAAGATCTTCTCCGTATTTGTATTTTTGATTTTGGTGGAAGTTGGGAGGATCACCTACCTCTAGTAGAGTTCTCCTATAACAATAGTTTTCAGTCTAGTATCGGTATGGCTCCTTTGGAAGCCTTATACGGAAGGCCATGTCGATCACCTTCATGTTGGTTGGAATCTGGGGAGAAGCTTATTCTTGGCCCGGACTTTGTTCGTCAATCTTCTGAGAAGATTGATCTTATTCGATTGAGAATGAAAGAGGCACAGAGTCGTCAGAAATCCTACGTGGACAACCGTAGGAAGCCTCTCGAGTTCTCGATCGGCGATCTTGTTTTTATTCATGCTTCTCCTTTGAAGGGGGTTATGCATTTCAGTGCGACTGGAAAATTGGCTCCTCGCTTTATAGGACCATTTGCTATTACTGAACGTATTAGCCCTATGGCTTATAGAGTTTCACTTCCAGCTCATTTATCTGGCATTCATGACGTGTTTCATGTCTCGCAACTTCGAAAGTGTCTTTGGAAGTCGGATTCTGTTATTAGTTCTCCTGATTTGCAAGATCTTGAGATCTCACCAGACTTATCTATTGTACAACAACCTATTCGCGTGCTTGACACGGAGGCGCGACACCTTCGGAACAAGGACGTGCCGCTCGTTAAAGTTCAATGGTCTGCAAATCCCAATGACTGTACTTGGGAAACCAGAGGGTATATAGAGCGATCTTATCCGGGTTTTCTATCTTTGCTTGTCGATGGTGAGATTATCTTTTCGTTTCTAACTTGTTTCCTTCTCTTTTGAATGTTGTATGTATGTAGTTGTTACAAATACCGTCTCTAGGAATTGCGGGGACGCAATTTTGTAAGGACGGGAGATCTGTAACAACCCGCATAATTAACGATTTTATATTTTAATGTTTTATTTAAATATAGCGTTGTTAGTCGGATTTAGGTCCGAAATGTTACTTTCTGCAAATGGCCGAATTGGAACTCGAAACTACCTCCATTGGTTCCAAAATGGCGTTTGCGATCTTTTTGAGTATAATATTTGATATGTTTGGAGTAAGTGAAATTTTGGCTACGTTTTCTACTTGGGCTTGAGTTTGGGTTCAACCCAATCTCCACTTAACCCTCTAGCTTAGCCCCTTCTCTTCATTCATCTCCATTTCATTTCATTTCTCAAGCAAAAAAAAAAAAAAACTGAAATGGTGGGAGGAAAGAGGAAATAGAAATTGCAAGCCCTAATTCCATTTGCAAACTCCAAATTCTTGCTGCAAAATCAAAGAGAAGCCATTGGTAAGCTCTTCTTCATCTTCTCCAAATCTTCTCCTCTTCAATTTCAGAAAAATTTCCTAAACCTAAATTGGGAAATATGTGTTTTATTCTTAGATTGAAGCTTGTTGAGTTGAAGTAGTGTTTGGTTGGTCTTCTCCTTGATATTGAGCTTCATCTTCTTTGTTTTTGGGTAAAAGGTGAGTTTTGAACTCACATCTACTTCTTTTGATATCATTGATGTTAGGAATGAATTCCTAATACTTTTTCATGTGCATTTGTTTTCGATTTGGATTGCTTTGGTGAAATTACCAAATATTGAATTTTGAAGCCAAATCTATGAAAAACCTTATATGGTTGATGTTTTGTTGTTCGGAGTGTTTGAAGGTGTTGTTAAGGTTGGGTTGTCATTTGACGCAAGCCCATAATCAACACGCATCCAATTGCTTTCGATTTGCTTGGCCATAGTTGGCCTAGGTTCAGGAATTGCCTGACCATCTGGTTTCAGACGTCTGAAACCCTATTTTCAGACGTTTGAATATTGTTCAAGGGAAATTTCAATCCCCAGATTCAGACGTCTGAATTTATATTCTAGACGTCTGAATTGGCTAAATTTCGACCAGAAAGGAAATAGGCAAAATATTGCCCATTTCAGACGTCTGAATCCCTTCTTTCATACGTCTGAATATGCTGTTTTTGGCCAATTTGCCTTGTTCGTTTAATTTTCCAAATTTGATCGATGCAAATTGATTCCAATTAGTTGTTTATGATAATTTCTTTTTGAATTCATTCACGGGTTTTTATAAATTATTTCTTCAAATTGTATTAAAAGTTCGCTTCTCCGATTTATAAATTCTATTTAAACCACACGTACAATTTCGCACTTCGAGCGAAGTGGAAGGGTGATTAAATGGTTGAGCAAAACACGGACCATGAATCTGTGCGTTTATCCTTACGATTAATTCTCGACTTATTCAATTGATCGTTCTAGCCTTCGGGTTTGATTTACCGATGATATGAGGTGAACTTTGTACTGCTTTGAGTGTGAAAGTGGCTGACGGATAGTAAACCGTTGAGTGTGAACGAGTGGTTATGAGACATATGTTAACACTTTTCGGATTCCTTTTCGAGAGTTGTGACACATTCCGCCAGTTAGTGGTGTCCAGTACTGGGTCTCTGACCTTCACCACTACGGTTTGTTGCCTTCGGGTATGTGCCTTCGGGTTTGTTGCCCTTTAGTATCGCTTCCGATGTTGGTCGTTATGAGCCGCATGGGTGATATTGGGTTGCCCTTTAGTATCGCTTCCGATGTTGGTCGTTATGAGCCGCATGGTTGATATTGGGTTTGGAGTCTTCGGGCTCATGGATCCTTGTTTATACAGTACTGAGCTCGAGCAATATTCTAATGTTTCATTCATATGTATATTCCCTTGGTATCGCTCTTCGGTGTTGGTCATTATGAGCCGCATGATGCGTAGCATTTACCTTGTGGAACTTGTATACCTTATTGGTATTTGTTATTGCCTTTTGGCTTGTTTTGGGATATTCGTATCCTTTGTTTCTATATGTTGCCGATGAGATGAGGCTTGTTATCATATGATTTATCTTTTGTTAGATGATTGTGTTATCTCTTTTAGAGATATTTGCTATACCTTGTAACCTTGCAGGTTTATTGTTGTTCAGTTTATCTAACTGATTTATTTAGCTAGACTGACCCGTGTATCTTATACTTGGGTCAGACCGAGATGTTTCAGGTTAGGTGCTTTTGGACTTCGCCTATTTTGCTTCCGCATGGACTATTCAGCTTGTTCTTTTTGTCATAGCTTTTTGTGTAGTCCTATTTTGTAGTAACTCTGATATGTATTCTTTTGACTCGTCTATATATGGTGGTTTGCTATACCACTTGATATGTATTATTTTATAACTCTGTTATGTATCTGTATATGTGTATATGATGATTTACTGTTCTGTGATGTATATTACATTTGAGTTATTATATTCCGTTCTAATAGATCCAACCACCTATGGTTTTTTTTAAGTATTCATTGGGTACGTCAACCTGGCTGGTATGTTTATTGTCGATGTATTCAATAGATAGTTAGAGCAAGGCTATAGATGGTCGCTCCTAACCAGCCTTATTCTCCGTGTTAGTTGATGGCATTACTTTATAGTGTCCTTGGCTGGCGTGGGTATAGAGGTGGGGCGTCACATTTTCGGATGGTATAAAATAAAAATAAAATCATTTATTTTACATAACCTATATTCCAATCTTTAAAATTTCATATCTTCATCATATGAGTTCGGAATTTAATGAAATCAGAAGCGCCAGAATCACAGCAACGAGAAGCATGCTGTGGTGTAGATCTGGGATTGATTTGAGCGAGTGAAAATTTTAGGTTAAATCGAACGCCGTTCGATTTAATTTAAAATTGGAACGCTTGGCGATTAAAAACTCAAGGTTAGTTAATCTCACTCAATTTTGGACTGTCGATTTTTAATTTTAAATAGTTAAATTTTATAAATGATTGGTTGGTTAAATTGATGCATTTTTATCAACTGGGTGTGATATTATATATATTAGTATATATATTGGAGTGATTGATATTCCCAATATATATATATATATATATATATGTATATATATATATATACGAATGAGACACTATGTTCCCGCATAATAGAGGATGACCCTATATACCACGATAACCTTGAAGTGGAATTGGTATTTTTATATTGTACTAACATCCGTGGATGCATGGAAACATGTTGGAGGAATCCAATTGGATTCTTTAAAAATGTTGAATTTAATTCCATATATAGTGATATATGTTCTGTTGGAATAAATCAGTGATAGATTATTGTGTGATTTGAATAGATTTGTTGCTATGACAAGTTTTGACCTAGATTTTGGTACTTCTAAAAATATCAAAAATAATGTGTTTTAAATTGGAAAAGAAAAAAAAGGATTTTTGAAGTAAATTGTCATAAAGAATTTTGGGTTAATTGATCTAGTGAAATAAAAGGTTTGGGAGTTGTACTTTACAAAATTGTAATATTGTAAACAGAGATTTCAAAATAGAAATGTGCGAAAAGAATTTTTAGTAATAAATGTTTTAAGTGGTACTTATTCAAATGCGGCTGGTTTAAAATTGAGATTTTTAATGGATTGGAAGAATAGAAGCGACTTTGTAGATAACTATAAAATGGATTTATACTGGAATTCAAGTAGGAATTCTAATTTACGGGGCGGAATCGGAAATCGAGAAATTGTCCTATTTTAAAAAGAGGATTCTAATCTATTAATATGGTAATTCTAAAAGCGTTAAAATATTATGGAAAATTAGTTGTCTCTTTTATTTTAAATTGTTTAAAACATATTTAATTATTTACCTGCAACCTTATAATAATTTTGAAAGATTATTACAATTTTAGAATTAGTCCACATTTTGTTTTAAAAGATAATTTTTATATATTAGTATGCTTTGGTAGAATAACTTTTTTATTTTAGTATATTTTCCAAGATTAAAACTCGAAACTTATTTTAGAAACTTATAACAATTATTTTGAGATAATGTTTTTATAGAGTTTTTGGAAAGTAATGAAATACTCGCTTTGCGTAATCGGAGGCAGTGAGTGCCTGTAGCTAAGTCCTGAATATCTTCGGGATAGAGACGTAACCATTAAGCTGTGATCCATGGTTGATATCGTAGTGGTACTTTCCGCATTATTTAAAAAGGTTTTTCAGATATTTTTGAACGGATACTTGTGAATATACTGATTTTGATTAGATAAATACAAATTTTAGGGATAAAGAGACTTAATTTATTTAAAATATATATTAAGCAAAGTCTTGGTGTTTTTCAGTGCAATTGAAGTATTTGGTTGAACTGATTGTTTTATTTGATAGTTAAATAACCGATTATCAAAATCTAGACCCAAATATAACTTTGGAAGTATCTAGAAGAAGTGCGGGAATTAACCGATACAGTTACCGTTCGAGGTGCTATACTGTATGTGCAGACTCGTTTCGTTCTTTTAGGACGTTTATAAGGGAATCCGTCCACCAATGGTTAGGAGGTGATCTTCGATCTTATTTTCGTTTGTTTATTTCCTTGAGAACCAGGGTTGAGTTTACCAGAATTAACGAACGTTTTTTCAAAGAAACCGGAATTGGATATGTGATCTAAAAACCACTTCGATCCAACGAGTACGTATTTGAACACATGGACATGGAGTTGGAGATGGAGTAGTGAAGTGCAAGGCCTAATCGCTACTATTGCTGAGGGTAATTCCAACATTGATGTAGTAGGAATAGTGCCTTCAGTTTCGTTCGGACCAGGAACGTACTTGTACGGATGAATGCTATCAGCACATTGTCATCGGAGGAGAATGAGTATTCTAAGTGAATATTTCTAAAAAGGTAATCGTAGCGACTAGCCTCATCAATCGAGAATGACTGAAAATCAAGGGGGATGAAGCAACACTAAGCGGGTCGCACCCACGTAGCGTATGTCTATCACCTTTCTAGATAACCTCGGATATTATCACTACATGTTAAAGGAGCTAGGAAAAGGGTGGGAACACACGGGGTGATAGCGTATTCGGTCTATTCAGGTTAGGGGTAGGTCAGGTCTTATGTTGCAGGGAATCAGGAGTGGTCCTCGGTACGGTGTTTGTAGACAGGTACCATGACAAGTGGTACCCCAGTGCCTAGTCATTCAGATGGAATCCATTCTCCAATAAGCGCCATACGATTTTGATTATGTCCAACTATGCTGGAACGTAAGATGCGGGCATTTCAACTATTTGAATAAGTATTTTACTTAGACACTATTATAATATTATAGGATTTTGATATGAAATATTTTGGTTATCCTAAGGTAAAAACCCGTTGTGTTTATTTTTGGGCGTGGTCTTACGAGATACCTTTGATTTTTACAGGATTTTTTTGAAACTTTAATAATTCAAATTGAGTGTGTTTTTCCTTAGTTGGTTTTCCAAACTAACTCAGGTGTTATTTTATTATAATTCTCGGGTCAGACCGATTAAATTAGGTTCGGGTTACGATGCTATGGAGTTCAGGAGACGAGCTAGAGATCATGACGTATTCTCGTACTTGTTTATTTCTACTGCAGTGTTTTGTGTGAAATTGCCAGAAATTGTGAGGGTAGGTTGTTATACTGCCCAAGCTGGTAATTTTGGTTTGTGTACTATGATGTGAGATATGTATACTACAGTTTTTCTTTGTGTAAAGAACTATAGATATTATATATTGTTTTGTCCGCTGTGAGGTTCTATTTTTTTTTATTCTTCTTCTTCTATCTACTTTCTTTTCCTCAACAATCCATCTTTTTGGCACTCGATCATTCGGCATGTTATACAATGAGCGTATTTATATCGATTCTCGAGGGTCGGTAAGGGCGGGTAGTGACATTGTGGTATCAGAGCTTAGGTTGGCGATATACCTAGGCTTTAGTGGAGATTACTTATTAGAGATAGAGTCAATAGTACTCTAGAATGAGTTTGAGTGTATTAATAGCTATAAGCGCGTAGATGTTAGTGAATATTAATTTTTCACATTGTGTTGACTTATCGGTTATGTGTTTATGAATTTCGGTGGGTACGGGAAGTACAACCGTATCGATAGCAGTTTCTAAACTCTTGAAAAAGGTAAACCGACATAATATCATTTTAAAATGAGTGAATGAAATAATTTTACCCAAAATTTTATTTTGATATATAAAATTTTTTTTCTTCTGAAAATATCATATATAGTTGGATGTTGGTTGTTAATGTTATAATCAAACAATATTATAAAATTTGAAACAGTTATATATCTAACCAAATTGAAGTGATAAATATAATTTATACAAAGGAATATAACTAAAATTTGGTTTGAACTAGAATTTAAATCTTGGAAATTTTGGAAAATGTTTTAAATTGGGTTTGAACTGAATGTTTGGAATTTATGAATTTTGGAAATTTTGGAAATATTTTCTAAAATGGTTTGAAGGGAATAGTGGGTTATTATTTTGAGATGTTTTTGGAAAAGAAATTGTTTTAAATTAATTTTGGAAGTAAGGAAGCACTGAACTCACTTCTGTTGCTGGAAAATAATCCTGGTGATGATGGCTATATCATCAGCATTCATTTTCGAGTTTCTAAGTGATAGATTGCTACCATGGTGATTGGTTGTGATTATTTGTTTTGGAACTGTGATGAACAAGTTTGTTTTAGAAATTCAAAAGAGAAATTATTTTGGGCAAGACCAAGTGGTTTTGAGATTTCAAAGGTATGATTTGATATATCAAAGTGGGTATGTGCTATTTATGATTTCAAAATGTTTTGAAACTAAACCGGGTAATTGAATTCCGGTATTTCTACTTAACGAATTGAAAAATTAAGAGAAATCGGTATTGAATCTATGATTTGATGTCAGTATAGATAAGAAATGGAAGTGAAATTTTAATCCTAGAATTAATTAACTTGAGTAAACTAGAGTAGATAAGATATATTGGAATTTAAATTAAGGTAAGTTAAATAAAATTGGAGTTGGATTTGAATTGAATTGGAATATAGAGCGAAATGAAGACGATTGTATAACTGTAGGTTGTAATTATTGAGTGCAATGGATATACATAAGCTATTAAGTGATATAGATAACCCAGAATTGTGATTATAAAATGTAAATGGACTCAACTAAGCAATATAAGATTTTAAGGTAATAAGTTTGTGAACTTATGAATAGAGAAATGGAATGGTAAATCCTAAATGCTAATGGTTTGATAGCATGGTGAAAGAGTGGAAAATTCGAATTGAATTTTTAAAAATTAAAGGTGAGTTGAAATTGAGTAAGGTAAAGTATAAATATAAATGGTGAAGTGATTATATAACTATAGGTTATGAATATTAAATGTAAATGAGGCTTAAGTGGAAGGCCATAGAACTGTGAATAAATAAGGTATATAACTTGTTAAGCAGGGGAAGTAGAAATGGATAACCAAATTAAAACGGTTAAAAAATTGATAATAAGAAGTGAATTAAATATGGTTTTGAAAATAGGATTTTGGAGTAGAATTTGGAAATGAACTTAAATTTTGAAGTTGAATATAACTTAAGCAGCTATATAGAATATTGTAATAAACATTAGAAATAATTATATGCAATGATTCCCAAGTGATAGTATAAATTGAACATACAAAGAAAATGGAAGCGAATAAAATCGAATGGGAATCAATCGAAAAAAAATTAAAACTTGGTTGCAATGGAAAACTTAACTAAAGTAATTATTTATGAAATGGATTCATAAATAAAATTAACATGGATTAAAATGTTGTTAATACAACATGAAGCAAAACAAAGTGGTAATAACTTGAACGGGCATCAAATGAAATTAGATAAATTGATTTAAAGTCAATTTAAGAAGGGAATAAATTGAAGTTTAATAAAATGGATTTTCATAGAATGAAAGTGAATAGTGAATGGAATGCGAATAGATTGATTGTAAATCAATTTTAAATTTGATAGAGGTGAATTTATGTAAGTAAAGCATGTATAAATCAATTTGGAATGAATGTGAATTTGTTTGTTGCAAATGAATTAAATGCAATAAATTTGGTTGTAAATCATTTCAAATTGAATGAAGTGATATATGGATCCATGGAAAGGAATTAAATTAGTTTTGGAACCTTAGATTTGCTTATAAATTATGATTAGCATGTTTGAGTTATGAAATTTATACCTTTAGCTAGTTAAAGTAAAGAAATGCTATAAATTTTCATGTTGTTGTTACTTATGTGCTTACTTTGAGTAAGTACAGGTACACGAGGCTATTGGATAGAGTTTGGGATTCCTAAATGCATATAAAATAAGCTGTTTGCTTAAAAATGCTAATATGAGGTATGCCCACGCGATAAAATAAAGAAATATTAATATATTGCTATATATTTTGCTTTCCGACCATGTCGGTCAATATATATATTTTTATCATATTTGTGATATTGTAAAAGGCTCTCTGTATAAAGGAGACGCTATCAAATTTTTTCGAGAATTTATGGTGTCAGATTTTTTTTGTAAATTTTGGAAAAAAATTGGTTAACTAGAAAGGTTGATTTTTGGAACAGTGTTAGAAATCGAGGCTTTTGAGTTAGAAATAGGAACAAATTGTCTTGGATAAAAAAACCAAAGGGTTAGAGAAGTGAATGTCGGATTGTAACTAAGTGGGTTTTGGTTAAGTAAATGGGTTTGGGAGCATTTTCTCTAACTTAGCAATTTCGGGGATGAAATTTTTATAAGGGGGGAGGGACGCAACGACCTGGAATTTTGGTCGTTAGTTTTGGACATTTGGTTTATTTTTAATGTTGAATTTGAACTATTAATAGATTTTGAATAGGGAAGAATCAGTAAAATGGGTTATAATTTTAATTATAACGATTAGCTGGATTTGGTGAAAAAGTAACTTAAGTATTGAAATTGGAAAAATATGTGGATCTGGAGTTAAACGTGAAGAAAAATGATTTTTAAGTCAATCTAAATTTATTTGAAGTCTATTTGGATTAGAATTATAATATTGGACTTTAGAATGAAACCAAAAGTCGATAAGTTACAAAATTTGGATTTTTTATATTAATTTAATAGTGGAATTTAATATATGCGAATAATATAAATAATTTAATTTTGATTAAATACGAATCAGAATGATTTCTAGTTTGGATATAAATTCTATTTGGATAAGAATGGAGTAAGTAAGTTTTTAAAATTGAAATTTTAAATGATTTCGACGATTTTGAAAATCGCTCGATTTAATCGACGAGTAAAATAGCCTTATGGGGGCATAGTCTTGGAATTCAACGAAACCAGTTCCACTAGATTCAAAATAGTGAGTTTTTATTGGGTTTTAAGTTTTATAGCGTTTGGAGTTACCGTTTGGTCGTACGAGAGGGAAACACAATGAAATTAAAATCAGAAATTTAATATTTTAAATCGATTCAAAAGGCTATCTTCCACATACGATCGAACTAGTCCGCGAAACACGTTCCATTGTTCAGAATACGGATAAAACATTACAAACACCGGGCGACACGTCTCATTTAGAGTTCGTTTGAAAAATCATGTTAATTATGGAAAATAATATTAATTTAATGGTTATACGTATATATATACACGCACTCAACAGCAAACCCCAGACATTTTTCATACTCGCCGACCGTTTTATTTTAATGGCCGAAGCTTCACAACATTCTTCCTTAATTTTCTTCCCATCCTTACTGTATTAGCCAAAATCATCAACAAGGAAATGGAAGAGCTCAACAAGCTCTAGAGATTCAATGGTCGAGATAGTTGATGGGGTGTTAATTTGCTGGGATCGATTTGAGCAAGTGAAATTTTTAGTATAAATCAAAAGCCGTTTGATTTATGTAACGTTCCCGGATTTTAATTGAGTTTAAAATTATAATTAATTTAATTTTTAAAATTAATTGTGAAATTAATTCGAGTTTCTCCAAATTCGAAGAAAATACGTGTTTATTTATTTAAAGTACAATTAAGTTTTTTTTTTAAAAACAATTTCTTTAGAAATTAAATATCTATATATATGTAGGAATTAAAATGCATTCAAGTATGGTACAAACAAACAAAAATATAAAGTGAATCCATTTACTAAAATTTTAACAGCATAAAATTTCATTTATATTGCTAAGCAATTAGACTAAATAAAAGAAAATACATTCAAGCAAAGATATACATTTAAGTATGAACACTAACACAAGTAAAAAGCAACATGGCAAAAATAAAATGAAAAAAACAAGGTAAAAATATAAACATCTTTTGTACAACTAAGATAAGTATGTAAGTTAAAGATAAATATTTATGTAAGAAATACATTCACATATAAACATAAACAAAGCAAAGAAAATATCATCAGCCACCAACAGAAAGATTTGCAGCCATCAAACAACTGCATAGTCAACAAGTAGGTATGTATGTGTAGTAGTATGCAAGACAAAGCATTTAATGCAAGATCATCTTAGCCATGACTTGCGGTACAAAATAAACATCACCTTGTATAAACAAATAACACTCTGTACAAAGAAATAATATATATCAACCTGTAATCTTTCTTTCTATAAATATATCTCTACTTACTCTTGTTCGTTCAACAAAGTAAACTCAAAACATCATTCAAAGCAAAACAAGAAAAAAATCTTCAACCTGGAAGTGAAGCAACTCAAAATTTCAAGCATCGGATCACTTAAACAAGTTCTAGAGCAAAGTAGATTCAATAATTCAAATCAGTATCAAACTGAAATCAAGTTAAGTATAATCTCAGCAAACATTTAGTCCAAGATATCAAAATCATCTTTCAGTTGATCAAATTTCTTTCCAGTTTCAAGCTTTCAGTTCTCCGCTTCAACTCCAAGTGAGTAACTTCATGTTAAAAAGTTTAAGTATAATTATATCTGATTGATTGATTTATGCCTGTAGATAAATATGTATTTTCGTATATATATTGGTGAAATTTCTGTGTATTTGTGATTTATAATGAATGCATGTTTGCTAATACCTGTAGAACTCCTCTGTTCAAATTTCAAGCTCAAGTTTAAGTTAAAAATCATTTTCACCTGACCTGTTCCTTGTGAGGATTGAAAATTCAAACAAGTTATGTTTGTTAAATGATAGAATAAAGTTTAAAATTTATTTAAGTTAAAAATAAATTGAGTTTGCTCTGGAAGAACCATAAGAACAGTTAATACTTGATATAAGTGAAATTCTCAAATATCTTAAAATATCAATTCGAATTTATAAATTGAATTCTTATCTGAAAATAGGATTTTTCAAACAAAAATGGGAATTTTTCGTGACCTAAATCAAGAGAAATTGAAAACTAAGCGAATTCCGTACAAAAATAAATTTCTGTCGACTTGATCGACGAGAGGTGACGTGGCTTTGGCTGGAGGGAGTAGGAGGACCTAGGGAAGAGGTCTACCGTGGCGGAATTTGTGATTTGGCCTTTGATTGTTTGGGCGAGATGATTTTAGGGTTTAAGAGCGGCATTAAAAGGTCGATGGACGCGATCGAATTGACGAGGGAAGGCGCGACCAGCACTTTCGAGTTTTGGTGAAGAGATAGTGTGATGAGTGTGCTTCCTGATGGTGAAGGTTGCGGTAGACCAAACGGCATCAGTGTGGAGCAGTTTGACGAGTTCTGGGGCCGCGGTTCCCCGATGGTTCGAACGTGGATCGATTTTTTTCCTGGGGTGGTTTAGGTCAGCGGGGAGGAGGCGATTTTGATCAGTAGATGAGGCGCGACTCGATGGCACGGTCGCGGCGACGAGATGGCTGATGGTGATGGCGTACACGTGCACATGCACAATTTGGGTTGTTGGGTTTTGGCTGTGGGTTGCGTCTTTGGGAAAGAAGAAGGAAGCTCGGGACGTTGCTCGAGATTTTCGTGATTTGACTCGAAACTCTGGGTTGTTGCATGTGTTTGCCTGGGGAATTTAATCACAGGTTATTGAAGTTTCACCGGATGTTGAAATTTAAATAACAACATAAACTAAAAAGAAAAAGGAAATAGGAAGAAGAAGGGAATCTCGGAAGAAGGGTGAAGGAACTCGAGCTTCAACTCGAATGAACATAAAGTTTTCTTAGGTATTGGTTCAAGATGTTAAGCCTAATCAAATTTAGTTTGTGAATCATTTTGCAACTAGTTCAAGTATTTGAAAGATTTAGTTAATCACCTTAGACAGTTAAGTATTATTCTTAATTAATATTTTGATTTTTAACTTTAAATCAACATTTAGTTTTAAGGTAGTAACAAATTTATTTATAGTTATGAAAGAAAGATTTTTCAAATAAAAGATAAATGATTTAATTGAATTATATTGCAGGGTAATTAAGAATGTTCATAAATTGATAATTGGAATCTACTAAGTAAATTGAGATTTATAAATTTGTTATTAAAGATGAATTAATTAATAATGAAGAGTTTAATTAATTTGTAACTAAGAGTTTTTAAAGTAACTAATTAAAGTTAACTAATATGTGATCAATAGTTAACTTAGGTAATTTTAATAAGAATAAATAATCAATAAACTGAGTAATAACGGTTTAATTTCTTAAAATAATAAATTAATTGGTTAATTAATTATATAATTGATTATTTTCTGAAGGTAATTAAGAATAATTACTTTTTTAATGTAATCAGTAATGAATTAAGTAATTTAATTAATGATTAATAGTTAATTAATCAAGTAATTTAATTAAGAATTAATAATTGAATAGCTAAGTAGTTAATGGTAAATAAATGGGTAATTAAGTTTGATTAATAATTAAGATTTTTACTTAATGATTTAAGGTAATAAATTTAATAATTAAGACTTAAATATTGATTAAGAATTGATTTGTTAATTAATCAATTTGAAATGAAATGAGAAATTAATTGATAATTAATTGATTAAGTAAACAGGGTTAAGGAATTAACTCTCAAGTAATTGATTGAATTTGAATTAATTACAATAAGTATTAAAGATGTTTGCTTATGGATTGTGTATGTAGGATATCAGCTTTTTTGTATAATGAATTGATATTTCTGTTTGTAATTGTGATGCTGTGAGATATGAATTATTCTGTGCTGGATTATGATTGGAGATTTTATTCTGTATTGATGAGAAAACCCCTTTGCCTGTAAAACGACATTTGAATTTCGATGCGACAGGGATTCAGATTCTGGTTAGTTGTCCGAAACCCACATCGAATAGTAATGATGAATCTTTATGATTGATAAATTTATTTGTCTATGAATCGGTAAGCGTTATGGATTATATCGCGTATCAAGATTGATACGATTGAATCTGTGATGATTGATGTTGCACTTCTATTGTATAAACCCTGGACTACACCTATACACACACAAATATGGATTTCAAAAGGAAATCGATTAAGTCACAGATTTTGAAATAGTTTTGAATTTGAATTTTTAAATTCAAATGTTTTGGAAATGGATTGGGTTTAAAGAGAAAAGCTTTAGAAATGAATTTCAAAGATAAAATTTATTTTAAAATTACTTGATTACGTTTTGGAATTTAAATAATTTTATTTTAACTTAGATTCAAGATTTGAAATTGAATTCTATGATTTGAAACTAGAGATTGACGATATTATACTAGTTATATATATGAGTCAAACCATATTTAAAGTATTGTTTTGGGAATTCGAATCAAACCAAAGATTTAACTTGTATAAATGAGATCGAATTTCTTCGAAACAAAAACTACTTATTTTCAAATAATAAAAGCTTTCATATAGGAAGTGAACTTCCAAATTGTGTTAAAAAGGATTTCAAGTTAAAAATGAAAATGATTTCCCAAGTTATCGAAACTGTTTGAAAGCTATAAGATAAAATATTGATTTAAAGATTCAAATGAATTAATCCAATTAAGATGAAATTGTTTTGAAATTCGGGAATGAATCTTTGTGAAACTAGGTGAACTTTATGAGGTAAATCTTTTTGTTTAAAAGATTTGAAATGGTAATTGGTTTAATCCATTTGAAAGTAAGTTTTGAATTATTTAGTTATGACTTAATTGTAAACCCATATCCATACGTTTTAAATATTGCGCTCACTATTCGGTTTAGCTGGGAGAAGACCTTTGTGTCATATAACCCATTCTGAATATGTGATTCGACGTTATGGATAGCATTTGAAGACCGGTGATGAAGACCGGGTATTTGCGAAAGCGATAGGATGACCTATCGATTGTCTCTGCACCGAGTCGCGCCGGTATAGAGATTCCCTAAGTGATGGGAAATCCGATCGAGATTGTGAATATCCGAATTTCAAGGACTTCTTTGGAAGCCTTCCGGTTCTGTTCAAACCTAGAACAGACTTGTATGGATTGTATGTCTGACATTACAAATCGAGATATAAAGCAGATTTCTTTCAAATATATTTCCGTTGGTGGCGGAGAATTTATTCTCTTAGATTAACACCCTTAGAGGTTATGTAGTTGAAGGTTATCAGCGATATATTCCCAATTTGGTAATGCAGCATGCTGAGTGTTACTGATCATTTGTTAATCGAAGCATGGCTTTGTATAAAGCGTAGCTTTATGGACGAGACTTCGTCGGACCTCACACCTCGGAATGCTCAAAACAGGAAAGATGCAGCAAGGCTATTTGGGGTAGCACCCCTTAGGGTATGTGCATTTCCTTCTGGATAGAAGTGGTATCATGGTATGGAGCCCAGATACTTAACTTATGTTGATATCGCAGATATATATATGTATTACTTTGTGATTTGTTGCTGGGGCCCCGGTTAAAGGTTGGTTACAACCGGGAGATGGCATACTCGTGTCAGTAGTTACCCAGTTAGGGGTAACCCGACCTTGTGTTGGTAGAGATCCGGTTTGGTTCTCGGGAACGTCCTTCCAGAGGCGTTCTCATGTGGCAATGAGAAGTTCCTTGGCCTGACCATTTATTGAAAATCCAATAAACAATACGAGCCTTGTACGGTATTAGTTGTAGAACCTGCCATCTAATATGGTAGCTATAGTAGGCATAATATAATGGTACCTATGCTGGCTAAGATTTATATTATACTTTCCAAATGTTTTCTACACTATGCACTAATAATAATAATCAAATGATTTGATTTTACGTAGTAAGCATCTTTGACTATCATAAGGAGAAATTTCCCCCAAGTCTGCGTTTGCATTGTGTGTGCCGGGAGGCCTTATGGTAGTTTCATTTTTAAAAGAATTGCGAATTGACTTTAAAATCTTTTTTTGATTGTTTTGAAAGATAAACTGTTTTTGTTGCTCACACCAGTTCCATGACTGATCCGTAGTTTATTGTTTCTTTCCTAAACTCTGGGTGCTCAAATTTTTTTCTACACGAGCAGTTTAGAGTTGGGTTTTTCAGATAGTTAGGTTCAGTGAATTATCTGGAGCTAGTTCAGTCTTTGGATGTGGACGAGACTTGCTTGTCTTTGCGTATCGTGATGTTGAAACGAGCTGCTGCTGCTGGAGTTCTCTTTTGAAGACTATTTTGGAGATCATCCGCTGCTGGGGTTATCGTTTTCTTTTCCGCCGCTATTTTATTGTATCATATCTCTGATGTATATTGATATCTACTGGATCATCTGTTGTATCAAAGCTGTATATCAATGTATTATTCTTTTATTCCGCTGTGTTGTTTACTTAATGCTGTTATAAGCTCCGGTAAATCGAATTTGAACGGTCGAATCTATGGCATTCGAATACAATATGAAGTATGGATGTCGATTTTCGAGCGCGAAAAATTCCCGTTCGTCACAATTTAATTTTAAATTAGAACGCTTGGCGATTAAAACTTAAGGTCAGTTAATCTCACTCAATTTTGGACTACCGGTTTTTAATTTTAAATAGTTAAAATTTGTAAAATGATTGATTGGTTAAATTGATGCATTTTTATCAGTTGGATGTGATATAATATATAGTAGTATATATATTGGAATGATTGATATTCCCACACACACATACACACACACACACATATATAGCGGATGAGACCCTATGCGCCCCGCATAATAGTGGATGACCTTATATACTGCGATATTCCACTACTAAGTGGAATTGATATTTTTATATTGTGCTAACATCTGTGGATGCAGGGAAACATGTTGGAGGGATCCAACTGGATTCCTTAAAAATGTTGAATTTAATTCCATATATAGTGATATATGTTCTGTTGGAATAAATCTATGATAGATTGTTGTGTGATTTGATGATATGACAGGTTTGACCTAGATTTTGGTACTTTTAAAAATACCAGAAATTATGTGTTTTAAATTGAAAAAGAAAATAAAAAGGGTTTTGAAGTAAATTGTTATAAAGAATTTTGGGTTAATTGATCTGATGAAATAAAAGGTTTGGGAGTTGTACTTTACAAAATAGGAATATTACTACAAACAGAGATTTCGGAATAAAAATGTTGAAAAGGTTTTTTAATAATAAACGTTTTAAGTGGTACTAGTTTAAATGCAACGGGTTTAAAATCCAGATTTTTAATGGATCGGAAGAATAGAATTGAATTTTGGATAAGTATAAATTGATTTATACTGGAATTCAAGTAGGATTTCCTAATTTATGGGAGGGAATTGGAAATCGAGAAATTGGTCTTGTTTTAAAAAGAGAATTTTAATCTATTTCTTTGGTAATTTTAAAAGCGTTAAAATATTTTGGAAAATTGGTTGTCTCATTTATTTTAAATTGTTTAAAACATATTTAATTATTTACCAATAACCTTATAATGTTTTTGAAAGATTACAACTATTTTAGAATTAGTAAGCATTTAGTTTAGAAATGTAATTTTTAGATATTAATATGGTTTGGTATAATAACTTTTTTATTTTAGTATATTTTCCTTGTGTAAAATTCGAAATTTATTTTAGAAACTTATAGGTATTAATTTGAGATAATGTTTCTATATACGATTTTTGGAAAGTAATGGTATACTCGCGTGTTATATTCGAAGGCAATGAGTGCCTACAGTCAAGTCTTAAATTTCTCTAGGATAGACATGTAACCATTGGGCTGTGATCCATGGTTGATACCACAGTGGTACTTTCCACATTACTTTAAAAAGGGTTTTCAAATATTTTTGAAAGGATTCTTATGAATGTAGTAATTTTCGATAAGATAAGTACAAATTATTAGGATAAAGAGATTTAATTTATTTAAAATTAATTTAAACAAAGACTTGGTGTTTTTCGGTGGAATTGAAGTATTTGGTTGAATTGATTGTTTTATTTGATAGTTAGATAACCGGCTACCAAAATATGGACCCAAATATAACTTTGGAAGTTTCTAGAAGAAGTACTGGAATTATATGGTACAATTATCATTCGAGGTGCTATACTTACGTATAAACTCATTTCGTCCTTCTAGGACGTTTATAAGGAAATCCATCCGAAGATGGTTAGGAAGTGACCTCCGACCTTATTTTCATCTGTTTATTCCTAGAGAATAGGGATGAGTTTATCAAAAATAGCGAACATTTTTTTAAAGAGACCGAAATCAGATCTGTGATCTGAAAACCACTTCGATCCAACGAGTACGTTTTCATAATGAAGACATGG
Organism: Allium cepa; assembly: GCA_030765085.1. Taxonomy (NCBI): domain Eukaryota; kingdom Viridiplantae; phylum Streptophyta; class Magnoliopsida; order Asparagales; family Amaryllidaceae; genus Allium; species Allium cepa. Next base: position 458,466,490 of record CM060942.1, read on the forward strand.
GCATGGAGTCGAAGATGGAGTAGTAAAGTGTAAGTGCTAATCGCTACTAATCTTGAGGGCAATTCCAAAATGGATGTAGTAAGAATAGTGCCTTCAGTTCCGTTCGGATCGAGAACAGACTTGTATGGACAAATTCTATCAGCACATTGTCATCGGATGATAATGAGCATTCTAAGTGAATCTTTCTAAAAAGGTAATCGTAGCCTCTGGCCTCATCAACCTGGAACGACTGAAAATCAGGGGCGATGCTGCAAGGCTAAGTGGGTCGGTCACAAGTAGGGTATGTCTATCATCTTTCTAGATAACCTCGGATATTATCACTACATGTGAAAGGAGCTCGGAAAAGGGTAGGAACACCTGGGGTGATAGCATATTTGGTCTATCCAGGTCAGGGGTAGGTCCGTTTTTGTGTTGCAGGGGATCGGGAGTGGTCCTTGGTACAGTGCTTCTAGACAGGTACTGTGACGGTGGTACCCCAGTGCCTACTCACTTAGATGGAATCTATTCTCCAATAAGTGTCATACGGTTTTGATTGTGACCAATAATGCTGGAACGTGAGATGCAACCATTTCAGCAATTTGAATAAGTATTTGTACTCAGACACTATTATAATATCAGAGGATTTCGATATGAAATGTTTTGGTTATTGTAAGGTAAAAACCTGTCGTGTTTATTTATGGCATGGTCTTACGAGATAACTTTAATTTTTAAAGGATTTTTTTTGAAACTTTAATAATTCAAATTGAGTGTGTTTTCTCACGCTGGTTTTCCAGACCGACTCAGGTGTTATTTTATTATAATGCTCCGGTCAGACCGAATATTTCAGGTTCAGGTTAGAACGCTATGGAGTTCAAGAGATGAGCTGGAGACTGAGACGAATACTCGTACTTGTTTATTTCCACTGCAGTGTTTTGTTTGAAATTTCCAGAAATTGTGAGGGCAGGTTGTTATAGTTGCCCAGGCTGGTAATTATTGGTTTGTGTACTCTAATGTGAGATATGTATACTACAGTTTTTTTTTATGTAAAGAACTATTAATATTATATATTGTTATGTCCGCTGTGAGATTCTGTTTTGTTTTGTATTCTTCTTCTTCTACCAACTTTCTTTTCCTTAACAGTCTTTCTTTTTGGCACTCGACCGTTCGGCATGTTATACGATGAGCGTATTTATGTGAATTTTTGAGAGTCGGTAACGGCGGGTCGTGACATTACCCATATCCCCCTTAACACATTTAATACAATGCCATAGTCTATATAGATACTGTAAACTCCACCATAAACTGGTGGGCTATCAAGGAGCACTCCATAGGTACGACACAAACCAAACTTGTAGAAGGTGCGATAAGGCATTTGACAAGGCATTTGAAATGTTGAAAGGTTGTTTAAACTTTGGATTTTGTTGAAATAAAATTCAACGGTGTAAGTAAAGTGAATCTGAGTACTGGAATTTAAAATTGAATTGTGTGAAGTTATGTGGAATGGGAAAATTAGTCAGGATGGACTAACGATAATTAATGTTTGGAAATAAAATTTATTGGTTAAATGATGAATTGGTGAATAAATGATCGAATAATGTACTTATAAAGAGAAGTTGATATTAATAAGAAGGGATTGAAAATTTTAATTCAGCAAATAAAATTTAACTTAAGTGAATGAAAATGAAGGAAATATAAGCTTTGAATAATGGAATTTAAATTTAAAATGCTAAAATGAAATTAACTTGGATTGGGGAATAAAATTTTAACTGGATTGAAATTAATTGAATAAGCTGAAAATAATATCCAGTTGTATTCGAATTTAGTTGCAATTGAATTGAGTTAAATAAATTGAGTTAAGATAGAATTGAATTGGAATAAGAATTCAATTGAATTATTTGATGGAATTAGATTCTTACCTAAACAAATGAAAAATAAATTGAATAAGGATTGGAATTGAAATAATAAATCAGAATAACTTCTAAAAGAATTAAAAATCCATGGAAATAAAATATGCTTGGGCTATAAATAAATAGAAGGCTTGAGTTAAAAATAAAAGATGAATATATTCAAGCTTATGATGAATGAAATTTTATAAAATAATAAGTTGTGACTTATAAAATTGAAAATGGAATACAAATCCAAAATAATTGTAACGTCCCAGAATTTTAATTTATTAAAATTTGAATATTTAATTAATTTTAAATATTAATAAGTGAATTTATAAGTCGAATAATTTTATTTTGAATAATTGGATTTAATTGGATAATTAAATCGATAATTTAATATGTTAAATTATGGAAATAATTGAAAATTGAGTTAAATATGATTGAAAATGATTTGTAAAATTTTATTTTATCATATTGGAGTTAGAACGATATTTTAGAACTTTTAAAATCGAATTAAAAGTTAATTTGTGAAAATTGAATATTTTAATATTTAATCGACTAGTGAAAATAGCCAATTTTTGAACAGTCTCAGAATTGAACGAGACCAGTTCCATTGGATCCGCAATAGTTAGTTATTACCGGATTTTAATTTTCGTGTCAATCAGAGCTATCGTTTGATCGTGGCAGCTCGAAACGCATCGAATTATTTTTAATTTTTATTTAGCGAGTTAAAATAGCCATTTTTCAAAAAGTCTCGGATTTCGATGAAACCAGTTTCATCGGATCCGTAATGTGATATTATTGTAAGGTTTCAAATTTCGTGTCAATTGGATTTACGGTTTGTCCGGTACAAATTAAAACGCCTAGAAATCGATTTAAATCGGTTTAATTTAAATTGAACGTTTGTTGCCATAACTCGCACAGATGTCCGAATTAGCTTTCGAAACCTGTTCCATTGTGTCCGGAACGTGGGGTAAACCCTAGAAACGTTGGTTACGGCGCGTAAATCGGAGTTTGGAATTTCCGGGATGAATAGTGTCGATCGATTTTCTTATAAATAGCCCTTCACTCTAAAAAAAAAAAAAAAAAAAAATTAAAAACCCTAGCTCTTAACAGACCGCCGCCCCCTCCTTTTCAACGGCCAGGAAACAATGATCGTTCTCCTCCAATTACTCCAAATCCGTCGACTATTAGGCTAAACTTTCAACTAGAGTATTGAAGAGGGCGATGAGAGCTACGAGATCAACGGTCATGATCAAATATGGAGCGACGTGGTGGCGTCTAGGGGGGGCCGACCGTGCCGACTTGCACATGAAATTCAAAGCACATCAGGTGGCCGAGCTTCAAATCCTTCTGGCCGAGCATGGAGGAGATGGAGGCGCGCGATATGGCACTAGTTGATCGACCTAAAGTTGAACGTGGAGGCTCGAAGATGGAACCCTAGTTGCAAGCATTGGGTTTGTTCGGCCTGTACATGATGGTTCGCGTGAAGAAGATGGAGGGGGGGGGGGTTGCATCCTACGGCTATGATGAAGGGGTTTGTAAATCTAACGGCCAATAACAAGTTAGGTTTATAAATAGTTAATTTAAGTTTAAAATTTTATTATATAAATTCATTCAAGTTTAAAATACCATAACTTTTTCATACGAGGTCAAAAACGCGCGAAACCAGTTGCGTTGGAATCGTATGGACGAGCACTACGCGATGGAGTTGGATTGGAGTCGTTTGGAGTTAGTGAGAATTTTGGGTAAAATTAAACGTCCGTTTAATTTTATTCTAAATAAATCGCTAAAACGAAATTAAAATCAAGGTGAGAACTTCTCACTCAATCGAATCGGTTTCGATTTTATTTTAAATAGTTAGATTTAAAATATTTGAATGCATGTTTGAATGATGATTGTTATCTATTGATTGTTAAAATAGACATTATACGCCGTTAGTAAGCGGATGTTATTTATTAAAAACATATACCGCGAATATTTCATAAACAGTGAAATTGGTATTATATATAATAGCAATATATATATATTGGCATATGTATATATTGGAGTTATTGATTTCCCGCATTTTTTGTTTAGCCGATGAGACCCTATTGCGCCGTCTATTAAGCGGATAATATTTAATAAAAACATATACCGCGATAATTTCGTACTGGAGCGAAATTGGTATTGTGCTAATGTTTGTGGATGCAGGAAAACAGGTTGGAGGGATCCAACTGGATTCCTCAACAGTTTTTATTTGATTTCAGATATTTTGATATTTGATGGATTATCATATCGATATATGATATCGTTGTAGTCGTAATTGACTATTTGGTGTGTAGCATCATTGGACCAAATTTGGAACTTTAAAATGATTTTTGAAAATATACTATATGTTTGGAATTTGATTCATTTTAAATAAATAAACGTTATAATTTTTAAAGTTATAAAAATTATGATTTTTGAGAAAAATAGTTAAAACTGATTTTTGAGAATATGATGCTAATGATTTTATAAAATAGTTTAATCGGGATTTTTGAAATTATTATAAAGAGTTGAAAATATAGGATTTATAAAATTTGACTATTTTATAAATCAAAGAAAATGGTGAAATTATTTAGGAGTTTAAAGACATTTTAAATATTAATATAAATTGATTTATATTAAGAGATTTATAAATGGATATTTATAAATTGAAATATAGACATCATAAAACGAGTTTTTATAAGTGTTTGAATGAAGTGTAAATGAATTTCATAAATGAATGAAATTTATAGAATTATAAATGGAGAAGTTATAAATGAAATTTATAAATAGTAAGATTTATAAATTTGTGAAGTTATTAAAAGAATAGTTTTGAATAAATCATTGAATCTTATAAGTTATAAGATTCATAATTATGAAGTTTAAAGGAACGATCCTTGTAAACAAATAAATTATAAGTGTTTAACTTATAATGTGAACTTTTGGTTTATAATTGAGTTATAAATTGAATAGGTTAATAAAAGGAATTTATAAACGTTGTTTTATAAATTCACCAACGACTTATTTTGGTAAGTAAATTGCTATAACTTATTAATGGAGTTATATTCACGTTTTTGACTGTGAATAATCCTTTGAAATAAAATGAATAAAAAGATGAAATTTGTTAACAAAGTATATTCACGTTTTTGAATAGTGAATAATATGTTAAAGAAATTGTTTTGAATGTGATGTTTTAAATAGAATTAAAACGATCTAACGATGTTTTAAATGTGTTAAGATTCGAAACCATAGATTTCAACATTTATTGTTGAAATAGACGTTTTCGAGAAATAAAAGGAAATGGTGGACTATAACACTGTTGTTATAGTAAATGATTTCCGAAAGGAAATGTTTTGTATAGTATTGGGATTTATATATCTATTTTAAATTCGAATCCCTATACTAGTGATTTTGGGACGCGTAACGATGCTTTACGCAACATTCGTTTTGGCCCAAATAAATATGTTTAAGAGAATGATTTCCTTAAAGAATGAAATATGTACTTAATCTCGATTTAAGTATATTGGATATTTTCTAAGTGTTGAAAATAAATAAAATTTGTGAATTACTTATGAACAAGTAAGTATGGAAATGTTTTCCAATATAAAGTGAATATCTTAACAATTTATCTTTTTGAAGATAAATTGAAATGAATAATTGAAATCGTATATGCATGGATATTTTGAAATATAAATTCACTATGGAATTTATGAATGAAAAGGGAAGTTGTTTAAAAATAAATATTGATTTATTTTTGAAGTGTGAAATAATATATCTTGTAAAGATATTTTGGAAAATAAATAATTTGGAAAATTATTTGGAAATTGGTTATGTGTGCATATCCATTGATAGTTCAATAACCGACTATCAATATTTCCCTTTGAATGGGTAATTGATGTGATTTGTTTGAATTTGAATGCCACACTTATTTTTGAATAAGCGCTCACTATTCGGGTTAACCGGGAAAGGACCATGGGGTCGTATAACCCATTCCGAATATGTGATACGTCGTTATGAATTACATTGAAGATCGGTGTTGAAGACCCGGTATTTGCGAGAGCGATAGGATGACCTGTCGATTGACTCTGCACCGAGTAGCTACGGTATTGAGTTCTCCATATGTGATGGTGAATCCGATCAGGATCGTGAATATCCGGATTGCAAGGACTTCTTTGTAAGTGCCTTCGGTTTTGTTCGAGCCCGGAACAGACTTGTATGGATAGTATGTCTGACATTACAAATTGAGATATAAAGCCGATTTCTTTCAAATATATTTCTGTTGGTGGCGGAGAATTTATTCTTTTAGCTCAACACCCTTCTCTGAGACGTACGAGCTCAGAGGTTATGTAGTTGAATGTTATCAGCGATATATTCCCAATTTGGTAATGTGACATGCTGAGTGTTGCTGTAAATGATCATTGTGTTGATTATTTGTGATAGGATCGTTTATTTGACCGTCTATCTTTGTGATCATTTCTATGATCATTTGTTGACCCAAAGCATGGCTTTTGTATAAAGTATGTTTTTGTGGACGTGAATTCGTCGAGCCTCACACCCCGTGAATGGTCAAAACAGGAAAGAAGCAGCAAGGTTATGAGGGGTAGCGCCCTTTAGGATGTGTGCATTTCCTTCTGGAAAAGGGTGGTATCATGGTATGGAGCCCAGATGCTTACTCATGTTGAAAACACTTTGTTATGATTGTGTGAATTGATTACGAGCACTCGGTGAAAGGTCCCAAAGGACCGGGGGATGGCATATTCGGTCAGTTGTTACTCAGTTAGGGGTAACCCGGCCTTGTGTTGGTAGAGATCCGGTTTGGTTCTCGGGGATGTCCATCCAGAGGCATTCTCATGTGGCAATGGGAAGTTCCTTGGCCTGATCATTAGTTGGAAATCCAATTCCCAATACGAAACTTTGTACAGTATTAGTTGTAGAAACTGCCATTTACTTATGGTGGTCACCACTGTTTAGATGGTAGCTATACTAGGCATAGTTCGAAATGTCTATGCTGGCTAAGATTTATATTCTACTTTCGAAATGAATTTTTCCTACACTATGCACTAGTAATAATATCAAATGTTCTTTTTAATGCGTATCAAGCATCTTTGACTATCATAAGGAGAAATCTCCTCCGATTCTGCGTTTGCATTGTGTGTGTGTGTGCGGGAGGCCTTATGGTAGTCTCATTTTAAAAGCATTGCGAATTGAATTTAAAAATATTCCTCTATTTGATTTTAAAGATAAATAAACTGTTTTGAGTTCTCACACCAGTCACATGACTGACTTGGAGTTTATTGTTTTCCTTCTTAAACTCTGGGTGCCCACCAATTTCCACACGGGCAGTCAAGAGTTAGGTTTATCAGGATATTCTGGATATTCTGGAGTTGCTGGAGGCAAGCTGGATGGCATGGCGTATTACTAGTATATAGTATTTCTTTTTCCGCTGCACTGTATGTTGTTGTTGTTGTTGTTGTTGTACACTCTGATGATATGATGTAATGAAATGTAATGTATAAAGTGTAATAACTGATATAGTTCTTTGTTTAAAGATTATTCATTTATTATTATATGTTGTTCCGCTGCGAATTGTGAGATTCTATTGTTGTTCAGTTGTTTTCTATTCCGTTCTATTCTCTATTTTCTGTCTTTCCTCTCTTCTTCTTTCTTAAATTCTTTTTAAAACACTAACTATTCGGTTTTTCGGCAACGAAAAATCGCGTACGTTACAATGTGGTATCAGAGCATATGGTTAAGCGACAACCATGGTTCTGTTGGGTATTACTCATTTGAGATAGAGTCAGTAGTACTCTAGAATGAGTTTGAGTGTAATAATAGCTATGAGAGCGTATTTGTTAGTGAATATATAAAATTGTTTTATATTGTGATGATTGGTTTGTTGAGTGGCATATGAACCTTCGTCAGCGTGGTCTCGACAACTATGCCGAAGGGGTTTCTAAACACTTGAATAGAACAATTCGACACAGTATTGTTTTAAATTGGGTAAATGAAATAATTTTTGCCTTGATTATATTTATATATAAAGGAATAATTTTTTAGAATTATTAAAGTGTATATAAGTTGATTGTTTAGTTGTTTGAATAATCTAAATTGAAGAATAATTGTATAAGAAAAGAATTATAAGGATTGGATTATAATTAAAGTGATTTACAATTGTGAAATAATCATTTATATAAGAAGTGAAACTATACGAATATTTTATAAATATGAGTTGTGAATAAAAATGAGTTTGAATAAGTAATAAAATTTGATTTTGGTTAAAGTTAAATAAAAAAAAATTAACTTTAGAATTTGGAAGCTGAATTGATTTATAAGTGGGAATTTAAGTTAAGTAAAACCAAGTGATGTTTATTTAAATGGAAGCATAACTTAAGAGATGTTGAATGAAGTTGATGTGGGTATCAAAGTAAATTATTAAAGTTAAATGATAAATGTGAACTTGAGTTATATAAATGAAATTCAACTTTTGTAATTGAATTGAATGAATGGATTGACTAATAATCAATTGAATGTAAATTTAGTTGATATGAAATAATGAATATAAGTGTTAATTCATTAAAATCTAATGTTATTGAAAGTTGAATAATTGAATGAAAATCAATTTAATTAAACCAATTGAAAGCAAAGGAATTTGGTTGTAATTGACATACATTGGTTGTTATATGATTGTTGGTTGATTGATTGTATATAATTCATTAAGTTAATGAAATTGGAAGCTAAAGTAATTGAAAATTCAATTGGAAGTTAAATGAATCTGAAGTAGATTTGAATTTGAATTGGAAGTGAACCAACTTGAATATGAATTAGTGAATATAAACTAATTGAAAATGAATGTTAGTAAACATCCACTGTTAATGAATCAAATGTGATTTAAATTGAAAACCATTTCATTGAATATTAATGAGAATATGAATGAATATTTATCGGTTATGAATGTTAGTTGGTTGATGGTTGAATATATTGCTTTTGTTTCAATTGCTATGTTGGCATATATAGTTATTATGTTGCTATATGTTGTATATTGATACTATTGTCTATATGCATGATTCTCATGTTGTTTGTTGAGTGATTAGTAGGTGCGGATCGCGTTTGCTTCGCATTTGGAGCCCGCTTTCGCGCTATATTAGCCGTATATGCTCGCTAATAAAATATAAGGTACATATCTCGGATTACATACCGTACTTTTATACTTTTTTCCCTTCGGGATGCCTCATTACTTGATGAGATGTATATTTGTGATATATATACTGTCATTTTTTTTTCGGATCGAGCCGCGCAAAGGAGACTATGGCGAATTTTTTCGGAAATTTAAGGCGTTAGAAAAATTTGAGAAAATTGGAAATTTTTTGAAAACTTTAACTTTGATTTTGGAGTTGAAAGTTAAACAATAGTAATTGTTTTTGAAAAGATGAATAAGTATGATTTGAAAACTTAGTAAAGTATGGTGAGAAGTTTAAAATTTGTTTTAGAAAAAATTAATAGATTCTGTAACTTTTCTTACTTAATAATTTCGAGGACGAAATTCTTTTAAGGGGGGAAGATTGTAACGACCCAGAATTTTAATTTATTAAAATTTGAATATTTAATTAATTTTAAATATTAATAAGTGAATTTATAATTCGAATAATTTTATTTTGAATAATTGGATTTAATTGGATAATTAAATCGATAATTTAATATGTTAAATTATGGAAATAATTGAAAATTGAGTTAAATATGATTGAAAATGATTTGTAAAATTTTATTTTATCATATTGGAGTTAGAACGATATTTTAGAACTTTTAAAATCGAATTAAAAGTTAATTTGTGAAAATTGAATATTTTAATATTTAATCGACTAGTGAAAATAGCCAATTTTTGAACAGTCTCAGAATTGAACGAGACCAGTTCCATTGGATCCGTAATAGTTAGTTATTACCAGATTTCAATTTTCGTGTCAATCGGAGCTATCGTTTGATCGTGGCAGCTCGAAACGCATCGAATTATTTTTAATTTTTATTTAGCGAGTTAAAATAGCCATTTTTCAAAAAGTCTCGGATTTCGATGAAACCAGTTTCATCGGATCCGTAATGTAATATTATTGTAAGGTTTCAAATTTCGTGTCAATTGGATTTACCGTTTGTCCGGTACAAATTAAAACGCCTAGAAATCGATTTAAATCGGTTTAATTTAAATTGAACGTTTGTTGCCATAACTCGCAAAGATGTCCGAATTAGCTTTCGAAACCTGTTCCATTGTGTCCGGAATGAGGGGTAAACCCTAGAAATGCTGGTTACGGCGCGTAAATCGGAGTTTGGAATTTCTGGGATGAATAGTGTCGATCGATTTTCTTATAAATAGCCCTTCACTCTAAAAAAAAAAAAAAAAAATTAAAAACCCTAGCTCTTAACAGGCCGCTGCCCCCTCCTTTTCAACGGCCAGGAAACAATGATCGTTCTCCTCCAATTACTCCAAATCCGTCGACTATTAGGCTAAACTTTCAACTAGAGTATTGAAGAGGGCGATGAGAGCTACGAGATCAACGGTCATGATCAAATATGGAGCGACGTGGTGGCGTCTAGGGGGGGCCGACCGTGCCGACTTGCGCACGAAATTCAAAGCACATCAGGTGGCCGAGCTTCAAAGCCTTCTGGCCGAGCATGGAGGAGATGGAGGCGCGCGATATGGCACTAGTTGATCGACCTAAAGTTGAACGTGGAGGCTCGAAGATGGAACCCTAGTTGCAAGCATTGGGTTTGTTCGGCCTTTACATGATGGTTCGCGTGAAGAAGATGGAGGGGGGGGGGGGTTGCGTCCTACGGCTATGATGAAGGGGTTTGTAAATCTAACGGCCAATAACAAGTTAGGTTTATAAATAGTTAATTTAAGTTTAAAATTTTATTATATAAATTCGTTCAATGTTTAAAATACCATAACTTTTTCATACGAGGTCGAAAACGCGCGAAACCAGTTGCGTTGGAATCGTATGGACGAGCACTACGCGATGGAGTTGGATTGGAGTCGTTTGGAGTTAGTGAGAATTTTGGGTAAAATTAAACGTCCGTTTAATTTTATTCGAAATAAATCGCTAAAACGAAATTAAAATCAAGGTGAGAACTTCTCACTCAATCGAATCGGTTTCGATTTTATTTTAAATAGTTAGATTTAAAATATTTGAATGCATGTTTGAATGATGATTGTTATCTATTGATTGTTAAAATAGACATTATACGCCGTTAGTAAGCGGATGTTATTTATTAAAAACATATACCGCAAATATTTCATAAACAGTGAAATTGGTATTATATATAATAGCAATATATATATATATATATATTGGCATATGTATATATTGGAGTTATTGATTTCCCGCATTTTTTGTTTAGCGGATGAGACCCTATTGCGCCGTCTATTAAGCGGATAATATTTAATAAAAACATATACCGCGATAATTTCGTACTGGAGCGAAATTGGTATTGTGCTAATGTTTGTGGATGCAGGAAAACAGGTTGGAGGGATCCAACTGGATTCCTCAACAGTTTTTATTTGATTTCAGATATTTTGATATTTGATGGATTATCATATCGATATATGATATCGTTGTTGTCGTGATTGACCATTTGGTGTGTAGCATCATTGGACCAAATTTGGAACTTTAAAATGATTTTTAAAGTGATTTTTGAAAATATACTATATGGTTGGAATTTGATCCATTTTAAATAAATAAACGTTATAATTTTTAAAGTTATAAAAATTATGATTTTTGAGAAAAATAGTTAAAAACTGATTTTTGAGAATATGATGCTAATGATTTTATAAAATAGTTTAATCGGGATTTTTGAAATTATTATAAAGAGTTGAAAATATAGGATTTATAAAATTTGACTATTTTATAAATCAAAGAAAATGGTGAAATTATTTAGGAGTTTAAAGACATTTTAAATATTAATATAAATTGATTTATATTAAGAGATTTATAAATGGATATTTATAAATTGAAATATAGACATCATAAAACGAGTTTTTATAAGTGTTTGAATGAAGTGTAAATGAATTTCATAAATGAATGAAATTTATAGAATTATAAATGGAGAAGTTATAAATGAAATTTATAAATAGTAAGATTTATAAATTTGTGAAGTTATTAAAAGAATAGTTTTGAATAAATCATTGAATCTTATAAGTTATAAGATTCATAATTATGAAGTTTAAAGGAACGATCCTTGTAAACAAATAAATTATAAGTGTTTAACTTATAATGTGAACTTTTGGTTTATAATTGAGTTATAAATTGAATAGGTTAATAAAAGGAATTTATAAACGTTGTTTTATAAATTCACCAACGACTTATTTTGGTAAGTAAATTGCTATAACTTATTAATGGAGTTATATTCACGTTTTTGACTGTGAATAATCCTTTGAAATAAAATGAATAAAAGGATGAAATTTGTTAACAAAGTATATTCACGTTTTTGAATAGTGAATAATATGTTAAAGAAATTGTTTTGAATGTGATGTTTTAAATAGAATTAAAACGATCTAACGATGTTTTAAATGTGTTAAGATTCGAAACCATAGATTTCAACATTTATTGTTGAAATAGACGTTTTCGAGAAATAAAAGGAAATGGTGGACTATAACACTGTTGTTATAGTAAATGATTTCCGAAAGGAAATGTTTTGTATAGTATTGGGATTTATATATCTATTTTAAATTCGAATCCCTATACTAGTGATTTTGGGACGCGTAACGATGCTTTACGCAACATTCGTTTTGGCCCAAATAAATATGTTTAAGAGAATGATTTCCTTAAAGAATGAAATATGTACTTAATCTCGATTTAAGTATGTTGGATATTTTCTAAGTGTTGAAAATAAATAAAATTTGTGAATTACTTATGAACAAGTAAGTATGGAAATGTTTTCCAATATAAAGTGAATATCTTAACAATTTATCTTTTTGAAGATAAATTGAAATGAATAATTGAAATCGTATATGCATGGATATTTTGAAATATAAATTCACTATGGAATTTATGAATGAAAAGGGAAGTTGTTTAAAAATAAATATTGATTTATTTTTGAAGTGTGAAATAATATATCTTGTAAAGATATTTTGGAAAATAAATAATTTGGAAAATTATTTGGAAATTGGTTATGTGTGCATATCCATTGATAGTTCAATAACCGACTATCAATATTTCCCTTTGAATGGGTAATTGATGTGATTTGTTTGAATTTGAATGCCACACTTATTTTTGAATAAGCGCTCACTATTCGGGTTAACCGGGAAAGGACCATGGGGTCGTATAACCCATTCCGAATATGTGATACGTCGTTATGAATTACATTGAAGATCGGTGTTGAAGACCCGGTATTTGCGAGAGCGATAGGATGACCTGTCGATTGACTCTGCACCGAGTAGCTACGGTATTGAGTTCTCCATATGTGATGGTGAATCCGATCAGGATCGTGAATATCCGGATTGCAAGGACTTCTTTGTAAGTGCCTTCGGTTTTGTTCGAGCCCGGAACAGACTTGTATGGATAGTATGTCTGACATTACAAATTGAGATATAAAGCCGATTTCTTTCAAATATATTTCTGTTGGTGGCGGAGAATTTATTCTTTTAGCTCAACACCCTTCTCTGAGACGTACGAGCTCAGAGGTTATGTAGTTGAATGTTATCAGCGATATATTCCCAATTTGGTAATGTGACATGCTGAGTGTTGCTGTAAATGATCATTGTGTTGATTATTTGTGATAGGATCGTTTATTTGATCGTCTATCTTTGTGATCATTTCTATGATCATTTGTTGACCCAAAGCATGGCTTTTGTATAAAGTATGTTTTTGTGGACGTGAATTCGTCGAGCCTCACACCCCGTGAATGGTCAAAACAGGAAAGAAGCAGCAAGGTTATGAGGGGTAGCGCCCTTTAGGATATGTGCATTTCCTTCTGGAAAAGGGTGGTATCATGGTATGGAGCCCAGATGCTTACTCATGTTGAAAACACTTTGTTATGATTGTGTGAATTGATTACGAGCGCTCGGTGAAAGGTCCCAAAGGACCGGGGGATGGCATATTCGGTCAGTTGTTACTCAGTTAGGGGTAACCCGGCCTTGTGTTGGTAGAGATCCGGTTTGGTTCTCGGGGATGTCCATCCAGAGGCATTCTCATGTGGCAATGGGAAGTTCCTTGGCCTGATCATTCGTTGGAAATCCAATTCCCAATATGAAACTTTGTGCGGTATTAGTTGTAGAACCTGCCATTTACTTATGGTGGTCACCACTGTTTAGATGGTAGCTATAGTAGGCATAGTTCGAAATGTCTATGCTGGCTAAGTTTTATATTCTACTTTCGAAATGAATTTTTCCTACACTATGCACTAGTAATAATATCAAATGTTCTTTTTAATGCGTATCAAGCATCTTTGACTATCATAAGGAGAAATCTCCTCCGATTCTGCGTTTGCATTGTGTGTTTGTGCGGGAGGCCTTATGGTAGTCTCATTTTAAAAGCATTGCGAATTGAATTTAAAAATATTCCTCTATTTGATTTTAAAGATAAATAAACTGTTTTGAGTTCTCACACCAGTCACATGACTGACTTGGAGTTTATTGTTTTCCTTCCTAAACTCTGGGTGCCCACCAATTTCCACACGGGCAGTCAAGAGTTAGGTTTATCAGGATATTATGGATATTCTGGAGTTGCTGGAGGCAAGCTGGATGGCATGGCGTATTACTAGTATATAGTATTTCTTTTTCCGCCGCACTGTATGTTGTTGTTGTTGTTGTTGTTGTACACTCTGATGATATGATGTAATGAAATGTAATGTATAAAGTGTAATAACTGATATAGTTCTTTGTTTAAAGATTATTCATTTATTATTATATGTTGTTCCGCTGCGAATTGTGAGATTCTATTGTTGTTCAGTTGTTTTCTATTCCGTTCTATTCTCTATTTTCTGTCTTTCCTCTCTTCTTCTTTCTTAAATTCTTTTTAAAACCCTAACTATTCGGTTTTTTGGCAACGAAAAATCGCGTACGTTACAATAAATATTGTTGGATGAATTAAAAAATAAAATAAAAATCCAAACTTGAATTATAAAATAAATGTGAACTTAAGAACATTTGAATGAAGAGATTTTGAGATTAAAATCAAGTTCTGATTCTACTATTTATATTTTAATTCACCGTCCAATTTTATTTACTCACAATCCAATTTCTATTAAATTTTAAACTTAAGTTAATTTACTTTTAAATACATGTACTTAGCCTTCCAGAGAGAATTCCAACTTCAAGCACTTAAAACATTTTCCCGAATTGATTTCCAATTCATTCGATTTGAAATAAATTTCTTTACTTACTCGGTTCATTTCAAAATTCGTTACTTATGGACTTTATTTTTATAGGATTCCTCAATTTGGTTTAACACATTTCCACTTGTTTTTAATGTGTTGATATTCCAAGTAGAATTTAATTAATAACTTAGTGCACCGGAAAATATTCAAGAAAATCATATCATCCAATATTCCAATTATCAACAAGATTCGTCACAGAATATAGAATAATTACAACAGGGGTATTAAATAATTTAAATAAATGTTGAGGGATCCTGTTGGATCCCTCCAACCTGTTTTAGAAATTAAATATTAGAAATAATAAATTTTACAAAACTTGCTTTCTTTAAAAAAACAAACTTTAAAAATTTTAATTTATATTATTTAATACCCTTGCTGCGTGTGATGGGTTTCTTATTCCAATTCAATTCTATCTTAACTCAATTTATTTAACTCAATTCGGCTGCAACTAAATTTGAATACAACTGGATATTATTTTCAGCTTATTCAATTAATTTCAATCCAGTTAAAATTTTATTCCCCAATCCAAGTTAATTTCATTTTAGCCTTTTAAATTTAAATTCCATTATGCAAAGCTTATATTTCCTTCATTTTCATTCACTTAAGTTAAATTTTATTTGCTGAATTAAAATTTTCAATCCCTTCTTATTAATACCAACTTCTCTTTATAAGTACATTATTCGATCATTTATTCACCAATTCATTATTTAACTAATAAATTTTATTTCCAAACATTAATTATCTTTAGTCCATCCTGACTAATTTTCCCATTCCACATAACTTCACACAATTCAATTTTAAATTCCAATACTCAGTTTCACTTTACTTACACCGTTGAATTTCATTTCAACAAATTCCAAAGTTTAAACAACCTTTCAACATTTCAAAATTTCCTTTAAAACCTTCCATATCCAAAATTCCTATGATAAATTCAATTTATCTCTTTGAATTTCAAAACTCAACCAGTTTTGCAAACAATTTCAATTCAAAACAATTTGGTAGCAATTTCACTTCTGGAAACTCGAAAATGAACATCGATGATGCTGCAGTCATCACCGAAGTTATTTTCTAGCGACCAAAATAGTTCAATGCTTTTATTCTCTTTCTAAAATCCATCCAATATTTTTAAATTCCAAATCTATCTAGAATTTAAATCCGATTCAAAAATATTTCTCAATATATATTATCCTCCCAACTTTTGAGAATCATTATCAAGCTCAAAGGAACTTAAATCTCCAAATTTCCAAATTTCCAAACTCTTCAAATTTATATTCAAACATTACTTTGGAATTTTATCGTATTTTAATTATTAATCACACTAAAATTTACATTTAGTTTATACTTACAAATTCCATTTGTAAATAAATTGGTTTCTTTGCTTTTAATTATAGTTTCAATTCCTTAATCAATTATAATTATATTTGCAAATTTCATTACTTTATTAACTTATTCCTAAATCTTGGTTATTATTTCAATTCTTATTCAATTATCATATAATGATAATAATTTAATATTATCATCTTCTAACAACCAACATCCATATATAACTATAATAATTAAGAAAATCATTTTCTTTTATATGCATAAAATAAATTTCGGGTAAAATTATTTCATTTACCTATTTAAAACAATACTGTGTCGGTTTATCTTGTTTAAGAGTTTAGAAATTCCTATCGATAACATAGCGTCCCATATATCGACCAGAATCCATAAACACTCAACCGATAAATCAAAACAATATAAAACAATTTTATATTCACTAAAAAATACGCGCTCATATCTATTTATACGCTCAATCTCATTTTAGAGTACTATGGACTCTATTTTAAATGAGTAATCCCCACCAGAGCCAAGGTTATCACCAACCTAAGGTCTGATACCAACTATCTTTTTACAAAAGACCATTATTATTCTTATTAACTTTCCAAACCTTTCCAAAACCTTCTGTACTTTTCAAATAATTACTTGTTCCACTATTTAAATTATAATTCAAAACTAAATTTTGAATTATCAAAATTTTCTCAAAATTTTTCTAACTCCCTAAATTTCTGTAAGACTATGCCCCGGTAGGGGGGAGGAATGTGACGACCCGGAATTTTGGAGCATTTAAAATTAGAATATTTAATTGATTTTAAATATTCAATAGAGTGATTTTAACTTGAGCTACATGTTGAATCTGGAGTTTTAAACCTGTTGAATATAATTTGAAGGCTTGTAAAATTAATATTAATAACACTGAAGATAATTGAAGTTGTAAAATTGAAATTAGCTGTGGTTTGCTTGGTTTTGAAATTTATGTCGTTTAAATTGAATTTAAAAATAGCCTTCCGAGGCACAATCTCAAAATTTGACGAAACCAGTCCATTGGATCCGTAATTTTATATTATTATTGGATTTCAAGTTTCGCGGTGTTTGCGTTTACCGTTTGGTCGTACTATCCGTTAGTGCATTGAAGAATCTAATTTAATTTAATTATTAAAAAAATCAAAATCAAGTCTTCTCTTATACGCCACCCCTTGTTTTTCATTAAAACCACGGTTTCACCTGTATAAAACAATCCCTCTTCATCTCGAGATCGAACTCAGATTTAAGCAATCACGAAATCAATTTCGTTCAACAGAAAATAATAATATACTCTAATAATGGCTGATTGATTTTAAATGTGAGGACGGAGCCTCGTTTCTCCAAGCCACTCAAGACCTAAATTCCCAAAATTTCGGTGTCCTTAAATCGTAATTATGAAATCCATTTCCTCCACCTTTCTCATTCTCAAATCAATTCCACAAGGTAAAGCGACTTCGCTCAATTCCACTTCACCAGCCACCGCTCAGATTCGCGATCGCCTAGATGCGTCGTCACCTCATCGAATCGAGCTGGGGAGGGGGCTCGTGCTAGGCGACGGTGGTGGCCGCTGCATTCGTGTTCGAGAAAGGGAAAAAGGGAGGGCGTCACATCGGTTTTCTGGCGCATGGGGGAGGCTGCGACGTGGACATGAGGTTGCGATTAGTGTGGCTCGTGCTCGCGTGCGACAGTAAGAGGCTAGGGCTCGTGCGAGCTATGAGCGACGTATCATCTTTTACCTATTTTAAATTTTTACGTGCAGTGATCCTACTGTAATCAAAGAAATTAGTAAAATATAACAAATTTAATTCTTCAAATAAATTTAAGTATGGATGGGATAAATTGGCCTTCATTTTATTTGTTTGAATTTATTTGAAGTTACAAATTTTTGAAATTAACTTATCAGTGATTTATACCTGTAAATCTGTCTTAAATATCACTGAAATATACCTGTAAGATACCTGTATATATGGATATACCTGTATTTATATATATATGTAAATTATTATAAATTCAGTTTCATACAATCAGCTTTAAAACTGAAATATACCTGTAAATTCTTCAAATAAATTTGTTAAGATAAAATCAACATTTGGTTGATAAAAACAATTTAATTCTTCAATTGATAAATCTGTTTATGTGTACACAGAAAGGTATAAATACTATTTTTATTCTTTCCGTTTATAGGAAACAAGTTTTAAATATATTTATATTGGTACACTTATTTTGAAATTTAAAATTTTATAGATAAACAGAAATTATTATAGGTTTGAAAGTATAAGGATTTAAAAAATATATTTAAAATTAGTTTTGTATATGTATGAAATCGATAGCTATTTTAAAATTAGAAATAAATAGGTAAACTTAAATATGTTTATAGAAGATTTTGGGAAAAATTATAGGAATTTTAAATATTGTTAGGGTGGTTAATGTATTTGATAAACTTATTTAATTTATCTTAGTTACTGGAAATAATTTATTATGGAAATTAGTTAAGTACAAATTATTTAAATTGAATTAAAATATACAAAGGAAAATTAGTTTAAAATGTAGTACTTCGGTTAAATTTAATTTAAGGTTAAAATTTAATTATTTGTAAACAAAATAAATAAATGGTGAATAATTGTTTGATTGGTTCAAATAATAATAAACCGTGAATTGTTATACAAGGTTTAAAAATCAAGGAAACAAGTCAGTTCGGAATGGATGGCGAACAACAAAGCAAAGGTGAGTTAATCTCACTCAGTTTAAATTTAAATTTAAATGATTAAATTTAAATAATTGTTTGAATGGTTGAATTGATTGTTGTGTTATATAGTAGTATATACTATACCTTGAAATGATTTATTTCCCTCATTTTATATTGAAGATATTTTATATTGTGCTAATATCTGTGGATGCAGGGAAAACAGGTTGGAGGGATCCAACTGGACCCCTCAACTTTTATTTAAATTATTTAATATTCTCTATTATGATTATTAGATATTCTATGATGAATTATGTGGAAGTATTAAATGCTATGGCTTGAATGATATAATTTGGTATAATGAATTACCAAGAATATAAATTTGATTTTTAAAATGAAAATAAAGAGGTGAAATTTCCAGTAAAATAATTATAGAATAAATTGAAGAATGACATGGAAAAGAAATAAAGTGACTTTAAAATTATAATAAATGAATCCTGAGAATGGAAAGGAAAATTTGAATAAACAAAAAGTTAATGAATTTTAAAATGCAGTATTATTAATTACAAAGAACATATATTCATTTAGAATTTAGGATTTGAATTACTGAAAGAGTAAAGAAGAAATTGGAAAAATAATAATAATAATAATAAGTCCATAACTACTGAATTTGGAGATGAACTGATAAGTAAAGGAAGTTATTTCAAATAAAATAAATGGGAATCAATTTGGGAAAAATTGATTTAAGTGATTGGAGTTGGAATTTTCTATGGATAGCCAAGTACATGTTTTTTTTAAAAGTAAATTTTTAAATATAAATTAAATGTTTTAAAGTTGTTTATAAAGAAAGCAAGTTTTGTAAAATTTATTATTTCTAATATTTAGTTTCTAAAGTAAGTATTTCCTTTTAATATATTATAGCATTAATTATTTAAAAGTGACTTAGTATTTGTTTTAAAAGTGAAAACTTGGTTTTATATTTTATAAAGTGACCTTATTTTCTTAAAATCATATAGTATGTATTTTTAACAAATTATTTAAGTAGTTTTATCCTAAATGTTTTAAAGTATATATTTCAAAGTAAAGTGTTTTAAATTATTTTAAACATCTATTTTTGTGCTTGGTAATTTCAGAGGAGATAGAAAACATTTGGGAAAGTTTATTCTGAAAAGAACGATGGTTTTGAAACTGTTTTCAAAGGATTGAAAATAGAAATATATCTTGTGAAGATATTTTTGAGATTAATAAATAATTTGGAAAATTATTTATTGGTTGATGGTTGTTTTGTGAATATAATTGATAGTTAAATAACCGACTATCAATATTGGACAAATGCGTTGGTCGTTTCGAAGAGACCGGGATCGAGATTTATTTCTCGAAAAACCACTTCGATCCAGTTTGTACGTTTTGTGTAAACGATTTTGGATTCGAAGATGGAGCAGTGAAGTGCAAGGGCTAGTCGCTACTAATCCTGAGGATATTTCCAAAATGGATGTAGTAGGAATAGTGCCTTCGGTTCCGTTCGAACCCGGGACGGACTTGTATGGATGAATGCTTGCGAAAACATCGTCAGGTGGACGATGGGTATTCTAAGAGATATTGTTCTAAAAGGTAACGCTTAGCCTCAAGCCTCACCAAATGGGAATGACTGAAAATCAGGGGTTATGCAACAAGGCTAGGTGGGTAGCACCCAAGCAGGGTGAGGTCATTCCAGTCTAGATGTCCCTTTTTGTTTTTCGGCTTAGTGGGCGGTTGCTGATCCGAACCGCGGGGTGATCTCACTCGAGACTGTCCAGTAAGGGATGGTTCCGACCTTGTGTTGTAGGGGATGAAGGGAGTAATCCTCGGTACGGTGATCTAGGCCCCGTACTGTGACAGGTGGTACCCCAGTGCCTAGTCATTGATGGAAATCCATTCTCCCTACGAGCCTTGTACGAGTTTTGTTTGTATTACCCACTCTGTGGCTAGTAGCTGGAATTTAATCATGTAATAATTTCGGCTATTTTATAAGTACTTGTATATAGACCCAATTATAATATCAGAGGATTTCTATAAAAATTGTTTTAGCTATCGTAAGGTAAAAACCCGACATGTTTATTTGTGGCGAGGTCTTACGAGATGCTTTTGTTTTCAAAGGATTTTTGAAACTTTAATAATAAATTGGGTGTGATTTTCTCACGCTGGTATTCCAGACTGACTCGGGTGTTATTTAACTGTAATGCTCGGGTCAGACCGAGTATTATAGGATACAGGTTTTGATGCTGAGGAGCTCACGAGCTGGATGACGATACATACTCACATACTTGTATATATATATATATTATTCCGCTGTTGAGTTGTTGTGTATCCATTGTATGTTATTGATGTGAGCTGTGACTGATGTACTCTGATGATGTAATGTATGTAAACAGATATATTTGATTTTGAGATAAGATTATTTACTATCTATTATATTTTATTCCGCTGCGATGGTTAGATTCTGATGTTGATTTTGTTTTCTCTTCTTCTACCTCTTCTTCTTTAACCCAAATGGTTCGTATTTCTGTACAACTTGAGTTGATTTAGGTAGAATAGTGTTGACTCAAGGGGTACGGACGTGCGGGTCGTTACACATGCGGATAGGATACTGCCATTTTGTGGATCCGGACTAGTGGTAATGCATAGCAGCTACTACCGCCCACCTCGGAACACACTCCCATAATCAAAAATGATGGGTGGCCACCAAATCAATCACAAAGTCATTGTATGGTATCAAAGAAATGTGCCCCATTGGAGCGACCTCACTTGGCCCGGCGTGGCTCTTGTTTTAGCCACATCAAAATGACTAACGGGAGTCAAGGCTACATAAATACCTCACATAGAATCATTCGCCAAACCATCCTACTTCATTCTGGAATCTCTACCACGTACACAGTTGTTAAAGTGGTTTTCGTTATTGGAAGAGAGTACGACGATATCCGATCCTTCTCTCTTTAATAACCAAATGCTTATTTCACATCGGACGATTTTTTTACTTTTTCAAAACCAATTCATAACTGATATCAAAATATCATATTAAGTTCAAACATATCATTTTTCGAAATCATATTCACTTTCGAAATCATATTCACCTTCGAAATCATATCACATTTGAAATCATATCACTTCCGAAATCATATTTTCTCTCAAAATCATACTTCCAAAATAGGTTAAACCCTCGTTTCAAAATCATCATATTCAATCAAATATGGCATTTAAATCCTAACTTAGGTTATAACATCATTTAACCGTATTCTCTTTTAAATCAAGGATTTGAATATAAACACTTCCACTTTACTTAGTCAGAAATTAAGAAAATAGGTTAGCTAGTTATAAATAGTTTAACATAGTTAAAATAATTTTTTAAATAGTTAAAATACTCTAAATAATAAAAAAATATTAAAAATAGTTTAAATGGATTTAAGATAGTTTAAATAGATTTTAAATAGGTTAAATAGAATCAAAATAGATTTTAAATAGATTAAATAGATTTAAAACAGATTAAATCGATTTAAAATAGATTAAATAGATTTAAAATAGATTAAATTAGTTTAATAGTTTGAAAATCTTAATATTCAAGATTTAAAATAATATATTCTTAAACAGTTTATATTAAAATGGTAAATTTGGAATTAATATCAAATTAAACTATTTCTTTCATTTCAACACATATGGACCATGTCTAGCTTTCAAATCAACTAACTAAATTTTGTCCTTCAATTCAAATTCTCATTTAAACCATTTAATTAATATCGATTTCAAATCCAAGTTCGAACAATAAATCCAAACTATTTCAAATTTAGTAGATTTCAAAGTTATATTTTCAAACATATTCAATACTCAATTTTGATAAATTTCATTTATACTTCGAATCTAACTTTAAAATTTCAATTTAAACAAATTCTAATTTCACATTTAAAGCATGGATTTTCAAAAATAGTTCAGTTTATATAATTAAAATTTTCTTCAAAATATCATTTAACTAAATTCAAAATTTAAGGATTTAAAATCATTTAGTCTAACCAATCTGGTGTCCGTATATAATTTTTTACCCTATGGTTAAGTGATACCAATATTTATCATTTCAATCCGCAAATATTTTTTATTTACGGATATATGTCATTTCAACTCGTAATCTTGAATGAAATTCGAAATCCATAAAATAGCCTGGGTTTATCATTTCAAGCCATAACTATTTTTCCTTAATATATAAATCATTAGGGTATGTATCATTTTAACCCATAGTGATTTTCTAACAGTAAACAAAGGGAACTAGTAGTGTTATAATAATATAAATATACCTTCCGGTCATCTAATATCAACAATCAACATCCATTAAAATCACCATTCAATCAATCAATAAATAACATCAATTTACTGATTATCATCAATAGGTATTCAATTGGCAATTAAATTCAATATTAAATTAGTTGACGATTAAATGCAATAAAAGTCATATTTAACTGGAATGACTATTCAAATATACCAAACATCAACCAATCAATTTCTAATCACATCATAAATTTAGTTTGGTCAACATAAGAAAATTTAATGGTTGTGAGTGAATTAAAACACTCACCTTTAGTTTCAAATCGATTTGAAATCCAAAATAAGGACCTAAAATCGTAAGTCTTAGAATTCATCCAAACTAGTCTATCATTTTGCACAATTTCGATACGATCGTAGTGGAGAAAACCGCGTGTCAATCCGACCTCGTACTTAAAAAATATTGAGATTAGAACAATGGAAATTTCAAATTAAATAAAAAACGAAAGAAAATGTACACATTCCTTTCAGTCCACGTCAGCAAGGCCGCTTCTTCCTCTTCACGCGAATTACTATATGAACTAAACCTATACCCTTGTTTGACACACGTCGCCGCCACCCTCGTTCAAACACCTCGTCGTACGCGCCGCCTGGAGGTCACTACCGCCGACCTCTGCTCCACCCTTCGCCCATCAACGACCAACTATGACACCGAACAACACCTCAACGAGCAGCCGCCGCCACCCCTTTTAAAACCCTAATTTAATTTTCCACCTTGATTGGACCATCAATTGCCAAAACGAACCACTTCGATGCGCTCCCCACGATGATCTCCTCGCAACGGTATCCTTGATCCGACGATCCAACGTAGATGAGCAAACCCCAATCAATGGCCAGATTAATCCTTCAAATTCTGGATGCATAGAGACGCGAATCGAAAAACGAACTACAAATCTAGAATGCGCTCATCAAGATCTTCGAATCATTATACAATATGATAGGGTTTCCAGAAGTTTGATTTTGAAATTGAATTTGAAATTGGAATAGATTTTTTAAATTGGAATATGTTTCTTCCATTGAGAAGGAGAAGCACATAGGTGGAATTGTACGTACTATAATAAGGAATAGAAAGGCGGCTAGGGTTTAGAAAGATCTATTTATACGAACAAAGCTCGATAATAAAATTGAACACGTATGGAATTAGTACGTCCAAATACCCGTTTCGCTTTCAAACCAAAAGAGGGTCATCCCATATATCAAAATAGATGTTTTCAATATTTTTAAATTCAATGGAATAGGTTTCAAGTCCTAATTCCATTGTATACATAAGTTGGCTTTTAAAATTAGTTTATATCAATTGAATTCAATTAACATGATTTCTGCGCGTTTCGAGCCCGTATGATCAAACGACAAGTCTGATCACTACGAAAATTGAAACTCTATAATAATTAACTATTACGGATCCGATGGAACTGGTTTCATCAAAATCAGAGACCGTTGCCAAAGTGCCTATTTTCATGGTAATTAAACAAATGATTATTAAATTAATTAAACCACTTTTCAATTCAAACTTTATAATCAACAAATTTCATCATTTTAAATTTCACAGAAATTAATAATCTTTTTAAAACCAATTTCCCATGTTGAACTAAATGCTAATTGTTGGACTCATTACAATATTTTAGTTTCAATAGAAATAAATTTAATTGATTATTAAATTAAATTCCAATAAATCCATTTATTTTATCTTTCATCTTATTATTCAATTCATTATAACTCTATGGATAAAAACAACATTGTTTACCATTTATTATATCACTAATCTACAATTCTCATCTTAATTCATACCTACTGTAATATTTGATTACATTAATTGCAATCGATTACTAATTTCTACGAATTAAATAGTGCATTTATAATTAAGCCACCGTTATAACTTACCATTTCAAGCACGATTCTATACTTATTGTTAACCAAAAAATTACAAATTTACGTACTGATTAATTATTCTTTATTCACCCATTTCAAGTAATTACATACAATTTTACCATTTATTATAACATTTGGTTTGTTTACTTCCTTATAATTTGTAACCAAATTTAATTTACAATCATTTTATTCAATTGACATTGCATTGAAATAGTTGTCAATTGTCTTACATTAACATTACTAACATTACATTCTAGTTATTTCTCTTATCATTAATCTTAATTTTTTTAATTTTCCCCAACATTCAATTCCAAAAATTTATTAAATAAATATATTTAACTATCAAAAATTATGGGTCGTTCCACAGTCTCTTCGAATCCAAATGATAAATTTTAAAAGTCCTAGTCACTTAAATAATAATCTCACAATCAGAATGTCAACATTCACATATGGAAATTCATTCCATATGTTCCAATCCACTGAAATTGATTCGCTTGTAATCATCATATTTTTCAAAAATCGAAATAGTGATCGGTACAAGTCGATTTACTTCCAATAAAATGTGTCAATGTTTTATTCTTAACTACTTTAATTTGTTTGGCTAATTAATAACATAGGTAATAGGTAATTGAAATCAATATTCGGAAAAACATCAGTCAACATGGGTCATTGACTCCGTAAGTAATAAATAGTAAATTAGTTTAAAAAATCAGAAATGAACGAGCTTTTAGTTAACCGAGTCAAGTTATATTTTTAATTCAGACTATTTGTTAATCAAAGAGATTAAATAAAATAATTTATTTTTAGTTAATTAAATTTTTTACATTTCATTTGAAATTAATTTATCAATTAACATATAATTCGAAATGAAGAAATTTGTTATACGTTTACTTTAATTATTATAAATTTATCACTCCAGAAAGCTTGCTAGTTCTTGTTCAGATAAATATACTGTGATAGGGTCTCGACGCATCAAATTATACTTCAATTTGATTTAATATCGAAGAGAACCATTATTCATAAATTTAAAGGTTATAAAAATAAATTTAATTTACTTCATTTAAAAAACAACTGGGCTCATACATTTCAAACCCGGCTCGTTAACCAAACACAGCCTATTCCCTTCTCCTCCTTCTTCCCAGCCACTCTCTTCTTCATTACCAAAATGCACGAAACACTGCACGCACGTATGTACGTGCACACCATCTCCAATCGGTCAAACATGCCGCCAACAATCCACACAACTACCCACGACCTTCTCATCCCACCTGGCACCCTGAAAACATGATCGAGACTTTGGTTCGAAAATTTGAACACTTGCACTGGAAATGGAGCGAAGGAAGAGCAACCCATTTGCCTTGCCTCGCCATCAACTACCACCACCATCCATAACCCACTACCAAACTTCACCAAAGATTCGCCACAACCCTCTGTTTCTTTTCCCCCTTGCGCATGCCCATCTTTTCCCTTCATCATCGCCATTTGCCTGAACCCAAAACCTAAGCATCAACACCCTGAAACCCTACTTTGAAGTTGCCTCACCCAACCATGCATCTAAAAATTACCGCACCAATTTTCGAGAGTTCGCCATCATCCAAGCCTCCTCCATGCCCAGTCCTATGCCATGAAATCAATCAAGGCACCTAAATTTGATCTCACGCCCAAAACCGTTCATCTCTGTATATCTCGCTCCACACTCAATTAAAAATCACCAAACCAACTCCAAAGATCAGGATTTCCAATAACAAATTCGACCATATAATCAAAACATCAAATCTTGATGTTCAAAACTCGACTGAATTTGGGTCATCTACTGTATACTGGGTTTTTCTACCTTTTTGCTTCATGGAATCTAATGAAATCAAATTTAAAATATCCTATGCTCGAAAACAAACAAGTTTCGATTTGGAATCAAGATTTAATATATATATATATATATATATATAAAGACACTTATTTTTAAAGTTGTAGGCCTAACTGTTTTTTTACCAAAATGGATGTACAGAGCTTTGGTGGATGTTGTATGGGGTTTTGATCATGTCAAACACATTCATACGTGTATATATACACACACACACATACATAACAGCTATATAAATGGTTAATACGGATCAAAGTTCATCCGAAACACAATCATATGGATATAAATATGACATCTAGTAAATACTTGAAACTGTTTACTCACTATTAAAAATGATGAACACACAACTTGCTTTATCTCCTGCCTCACTTTTAAATGACTTTATCCTTAAATGTTTAATGGTAGATTCTTCCTTTTCTTTTCCCTCTTTTATATGTGAATAAGCAAAAAGTGAATGATTGTGGCTATGAATATATAGAGGAAGGAAAGAAGGCAGTGAAATGCAAGTGTTGCTACTATATAGGGTGGTTAAGAATTTTGCTTGCAGGCTTTCATATAAAGGCTTCTAATTTTTTTATTTTTTCTTGATTTTATTACATATGAGCTGATTGGATTTCATTGTTTGATTGGATTTTGTGCGTACTTGATTTGATTTCATAGTATGCTTAAAATTGAATTCTTTATGGCTTGAGTTGGTGTTCGCCATGATGATGCTCCCTATGTATATACACACACACATACATACATTCACTATATACAAAGGTTAACCTGTACACTATTTTGACCATATATATGTTTACATGCTCGCATATTTACATATTCATTCATATGTATACATATTTACATATTCATTCATATGTATACATATTTACATTTCTACATAGTTATATATACACTATTTATAAACATTTACCCACACACACAGAGTCATAAGTTTGAAATTTTCCATTATGAAGTTTATACATTCATGTATATATATTTATTTACATATACAATATTTATATAAACATACATATATATAAACTTATATATATTTTGCCATCAAAATGGAGCTTGTATATTTTTGTATATAGGTATTAGATATTTTATCACGAGTTTGAAATGGCGAAGTTTACATACATATACATACATACATACATACATACATACATACATACATATATATATATATATATATAAATTTTCCTTATTCAACAATTTACATTTCAAAATTTTATATAGTTTAATCAATTTATAGATTTAGATATTTCAATTATCAGAAAATTTATCTATTTGACTTATAAAAATTAGTATTTCAATACTTAAAATTAATTAATCATTTTTCTGATATCTAATTTTGTTATTTAAAATTTTATCAAAGTTCATATCCAATAAATTACCTTAATAAATCGTTAAATTTTATTTTTAACCATTTTAATTCAAAATCATATTAAATATAATATTTAAAATAGTTAGAATTACGTTTCGTTACAAAATTTTCATTTGGGTTATAACTTCAGATTAACCTAATTCATATTTTAAATCCGTGATTTAAATACAAACTTTCCAGCCTTTGACCAATTTGAATTTTACAAAAATAGTTTGAAAATTTAAATCGTTTACAAAAAATAGTTTAAATACTTAAAATAGTTTAATATGAAATGATTTAAGAATTTAAAATGTTATATTAGGTGAAATAGTTTGGAAAATCAAAATAATTGAATACGTAAAAAGGTAGATTTTAAATAATTTATATTAAAATAATTTACCTGAAAAAAGTTTCAAAGTCAAACCGATTCAATTCCAAATCTTCCATTCAAATCAATTTCAATTTCCATTTCCATTTAAATCGATTCAATTCCGATTTCAATTCGAATTAACTTTGATTCCAATTTTAATTCAAATCAATTTCAATTTCGATTCCAAATAATTCAATTTCAATACCGATTCCAATTAATTTCAATTCAATTCCAATTTGAATTAAATTAAATTCAATTCTCAACTTAAACCATTTTGATCTATATAAATTCGAGTTTGATTTTCAAAATATCGATTTAAATTACTTAAATTAAATTTAACTTCAATACTCAATTTTAGATTTAACCCTTTTAATAAATTCCTTTCTTGGATCCAATCTATATATCCAATTATATTACTTTTACTAAGAAATAATTGAAAGTTCGAATGAAATTTCATATCTTTTTAAATTAACCAATTTTGGAAAATCAAATCATATTTCTATTGTAACTTCAAAATCACAACTTCGATTATTTAAAATATTCCCATTACCAAATCTAAATTTCAACATTTGGAGCTCAAGTTTGAAAATAATTTGATTTCTATAAATTTGATTTCTATTTCTTTAAGTCAAAATCATTCAAATAAAGTTAAAATTAATTCATTTAAAATCCTTTAATTTAACCAATCCAGTGTTCGTATATAATTTTCTATCCTATGGCCAAGTGATCTGTTATTTCCATTTAATTTCAGGGATGGATATATATCATTTCAATCAAAATCACAGTGTCATAGGTATATACCATTTCAACATATTTTTTAATTTGTTCCAAATAATTCAATATACAGTTTATATACAACAAATAATTTTCAGGGTGATAATAGGATATATCAAAATAAATATACATCCAAATCACCCAAAATATCGACCAATGGCATCCATTACAATAAACATCAAAACCAGTCAATAATTAACAACAATTTTATGGTTGTCATCAACATCAGGTAATTTACCAACAATGAAATTCCAATTTCAAATTTAACCGTCAATTTTACCTACAGCCAATTCCTATGTCAATTTTCATTTTCAATTTACAGTCAATAAAATTAGATAACTTCATGATTCAATTTAACGAACATAAAAATGTTATAGTACATCATGAGTGTTAAAAATACTCACTTTTTATTATTTTTTGTCGCCGAGATGTTCTAGTTTAGAACTAAAACCGGCCGACGTCCGATTTTAGCCCAAATTTTGATAGTTTCTAAGTTCGACCATACTAGTTTCTTTGCAAAGCTCTCGTCATTGCAATCGCAACGCAAATTTTTTTGCCTTGATCGGACCTCATATGAGAGAGATATACCTTTTTTAAGTTGATGATTATTTTAATCTATAACATAATCAACTAATCATATAATTAATTTTAATTACCTTCTAACTGTAATCCTTCTTCCATCACGTCCACGAGAGCAAAACCAGGCTGTTTCCTAGGGTCGAGCTTCTCGTCTATGCTAACTTTGATCACACCGTCACCACCACTCCTTTAAATCATGTCCTACTCCTCCAACCATCGCCGAATTGCCCTTTGGACTCGCGCACACGCTCGCATGGTGAAGCACCTACGTTTGATCGCATTGTGCCTTTTTGATGCTCGTGGCTCTGCCACCTTGCCACTATAGCTCGCGACCCTAGAGAGAGCGCCCACGTTTGAGTGAACCTTAATCTGGCCACGAACTCCAATCGCGATTGAGTTTCCAGCCTCCAACTGAATGCTAACCTTCAAGAGTTTAGGACGACAGTGATCCCCTTTTTTCGATTTGTTTGAATTTGTGATAGAGGAAGGCACGCATTCTATTTCGTATTTTTCCTTTTCTTTTTAAGAATTCGATTTCGTTTTTTTATCTTGAACGAGGAGGAAGCATGCGTGAGTTTTAAAACTGGGAAGGCGGCTCAATACAGAAGTAAGATGGCGCATTTTCAGGGGTAGGGTGGCTCGAGTACAGATTAGGGTGGCTGTGATTTAACATTTATTTTTATATTCAAAAATATCTTATACTGGGTAACTAAAAATCTACAACCCCTATCGAGGCATACCACCTGACATTCCTATGGTTATACCGCTATTCTGAACCCAATGGAACAAGTCTTGAGCTCAAATTAGTCCATGCGGAGAAGATAGCTTTATGAACCCAATTAAAATATTAAATTTTCAATATTAATTTCAAGGCGTTTCTATCCCCTAAGACCAAACAGTAAATCCGAACGCTACGAAATTTGAAAGCCGATAATAATACACTATTACGGATCCAATGGAACTAGTTTCGTCGAAATCCAAGACATTTGTCAAAATGGCTATTTTTACATGTTAAATAAAACAAGTAATTTTCAAAAATTTATTTAATCACTTTAAATCCGAATTTAAAATTTAACCATCTTCTTTCTCGTTTAAATAAAATTTAAATCAACTTTTGGAATCTTTTCCATTCACAATAGTTTCAGCAATTAAATATCCAAAGAATTCCAATATTAAATTAAACGATTAAACTTTCAGTAAATCACCATTAATGAATAATACAACATTTATTAACAATCATTTTATTATCATCTAAATAATTCAATATTTATTATCCAATTATAGACATCGATTACAATCACATTCCATAAACAGAATTTTCATTTCAATAGTTGTTATTGCATAAATATTCGGAATTCACTATTTCAATTTTTTTGTATTCAGGTTCATATTCAATAATTCCGCTAATAATTCATTATATTTTATTTTTAACCATTTTTATTTTATAATTGCATTAAATTTAATAGTTTAAAATAGCTAAAAATATGGGTCATTACAAATTTTACCACAATGTCACACCACCTGCTAAGTGAAGTGTGAACTTTAATATTCGAATTGTTCGATATTAATTACTTGCCAAATTTACAACTAAGAGTCACATAACCGGAATATAGAATACTTATTTTCACTCGATTTAATTAATTCGTAATTCATAATTAATTAAATTAAATAATATTTGTGAAGTATTAATTATAAAATTTTGATTCATGTGTATTGAATAATATTAAATTGTATTCGGATAATAGTTATACAAACACTAATCGATATTCGATGTCGATACGCATTTAAATTGAATTTAAATGCAATAAATATTGTTCAGGCTTGAAATGGATTTAAGACAAATATAAGGCATGCTATTTTTGACTATGATAGGGACACAGAGGTCGACCATAAGATGGCTTGGAGGGAGGGATTTTGAATGTTTAAAAGAAGGGATGGGTCAGAGAAATTTAAAGATCTTGATTCTACTTTTTTTCTCTAGCCTCTCCCTTATGTAAACATCTTAACCCTCACTTTAGATGAGATCATTTTGCTACCTCCAACAACTTCTTTGCTGGAAGGACTCTCCCCCTCCCTCTCCTATGTTATTTAAACAATCTGAATACAAATTAAAATCAAACAATAGTCGGTGATAAGGCAATTTGGAAGCTAGCAACTTTGGGATTGAAATTCGATTCAGGGAGTTCATTTCTTCATTTCAACAGCAAGCTTTGGGCTTCGATGAAAGGTATTCTTTGAATTTACAATTATATAATAATGCTTGTATGATTACGGTTTTGTATATTTGTTTGTAAAAAATATAACCAATCAGTATATCGATGGATTTCACACGTCGATGGTTGTATATATATAAGTGTGTATATATTAAAATTAAAAATATATGCATATTTCTTTATACATGCTCTCATCCTGAAAAATAATTTTTTTATTTTCAAAATTCTAAACGATAATATATTATATGGATTAAAATATCATATCTAATTTAAAAGTTTAACACCATAATATATATTTTAAAACTTAACAAGGTTTAATTTTGTTAGTGTAGTTTTAGGCAATAACAAAACTAATAATTTATTTCTGGATATATATATATATATGACTATTTAATTCAAAATTGATTATATAAATAAAATGCACGTATATATAGTTATCAATAATATAAAATTCCAATTTTTTTTATATAATATAATATATACTATATAGTTTTGAAAATAAATTTTAAATAAATAATTTATTTCCTTATAGTTTATTAATTAATAACAAATTTTTAACTAATAAATTATTTAAAAATCGAAAATTAAATTAAAATAAAAAATTAATTTTATTATTGGTCGAAAGTAGCAAAAAATATCTTTTTAATTATAAATTATATATGTATAATTATAACTAATTATATGTAATATGTGTTTAATTTAATCTAAATTAGATAAATATATATTAAAGAATTATAAATTTTAATTCAAAATTTATATTATAAATATTCTAAACAAAATTTCAAATAAATGTTTAAAACAACTTTATAATTTGATTATGTTTATCCATACATGTATGCGTGTATATATACATATATATACATGTATATGTATTTAATTAATGATTTATGTAAATAATTTACAGCTAATATTTTATAATAATTATGTTATTATATTTTCACTTATATATATATATAAACATAACTTTATGCACGTTATAAATGCATTTAGACTATCCATTTGCATACATGAGGGTGTAACATGTTCGATGCGTGTAAAAGACCAACTTCTATATATGGCCATGTCAAGCCATGTACGTGTTACCTTGTTGCAAATGCACACACACATGTGTATACGATACACATATATCTATATAATACAAATTATATAAAATAAAACATTATTTAAAAATTTAAATAAAATATTGATTTTATTTAATAGAAAATTTTGAAAAGCTATAAATGAATTAGACTACATATGTCAAATAAAGATTCAAAAGGTAATTTTTTTGAAATTACCCGATAACTCCACCACGGGCTAGCCTAATTTCAACAAGTATAAGCACCACTAATTTTGGAGAAAAGATATTATACACACACATAAATATGTTCCTCATTTTTCTCATAGTGGGCCTATCAACAATTGAAGCCCGACAATAAATTCGTTTAACAACTATCGACCAAGATTTTACATGGTCCAATCGCTTGGCCATGTAACGAGCCTCACTCCTAGGCCCTCTTTGCTCATCATCTTGGGACAGAGCTCTGTTCCTCTCTTCCTTAAAAACTATGGCCGCTCTCAAGCCTTATTGAGAACATCTCTTAACCACTATCCGTGAAACTCCTTGAGTTGTCTGCCACCATATAAGCTTAATCAGTCTTTAAAAAAAAGCGCTGAAATCGTGTAGCTCTTTTGAAAAATCAATGAAACAATAGTGTTTCTTTAGCATAAGGCATTATTGTGCAACAACCACTTGATATACCATAACAACCCTTTATCAAAAGCATGCTACTGTACGACTTGACACGTAATACATATTTAAATCATTTCGACCACATGGTATGCAAGCCGGTTGTGTCGAAACCATTGATCATAATCAATGACATTGAAGAAACTTGTACAAGGATCAGATGTTTACCACTTAATTTTTGATTATCAAAGCTCTTAAAGAAGCCACTAATCTTCACTCTTGTAATTGATAGCGCCTTAAATGTATAACATAAGAAGCCATAGTGGACGTAGATCTCTTTTAGATCGAACCACTCCATATTGTATTCCTTGCACTAGTCTTTTTTCTCATCTACTCTTTATCCATTTTTAACAATGTTTTTAGTGATTAAAGGCCCACTTTAGTCATTAATCCAAAGTTGGCTACAAATCTAGCCAAAATTTTGGCTTTAGAAGGAGGGACTTCATATTGAAGCTCTTTATTTTCATTACATTTACTTCTCGTCAAAAACCTATCTCTTCAAAGTGTGTGTTACGAAACTCAATGGGTATAAAGCTAAAATTGAAGTCGATAATTCCAATAGCCATAAGACCTATGGAGACACTGAAGTGGTGCCATTCAGACCTAGGAAATGATGTATGTCGTAGCTTGATCAATGGGATTGAAAACATCATGAAAATTTTCACCCACTTTAATGAATTCCGTGCTTGGGAAGATGCACATGAGGGCGTCAGATACGGTCAAAGAACCCTAAACCACTATGGATGGAACACCCCTTCCACCTACTATTCCAAGCACGTTCAATATTATGCACGATGCTAGGAGAGGATAGTGATCGAAACCCCTATAGGGATGGTTCCAATTCATAAAAAGAATAGACGAAAAATATTTTACTTCATGCTTATGCCCGCCAAAGATTTTTCTCGTGATGCTCCTTGGCCCAAGCCAGTTTTAGGTACCAAAGTTTGTACTATTAGCTGCTCACCTTCCTTAGAAAGATTGTCAATCTTCGAACAACTCAGTTGGTAAGTGGGGAGCAGGACCTATGTTTTGACCGCTTGAGTGGTAAGGGTAAGCAAGGGACAGCAAGTCCATGAATGTTTCCATTCATTCTTGACCCCAATATAAAGAATAGGGACAACACTTCCATGTAGGGTAGGGCCATCACCCCAGTTAACCAGCTATGATATGGTAGGCCTGATGGTATCCGTCTCTAAATAGATATATGTGATCACATACCTTTATCAGACGTTGCCACTCACAACTCCCTGCAAGCACCACCGATCCTTTTTCCATAAGATACCAAAGACCCCCTCAGCATCCAAGGCTACAAACCTCCTCTAAGGATAAAACATTAGTATCAAGGAAGAAATATCGTTGCTACGACAGCAAATTCTTAGGGTACAGAACCGAGGGATTCTTTGATGAAAAGAACGAGGAGCCATACCCAAAGGAGGTATTGAGCATGTATATCCATCAGAAGTATGATTTGCCTCCAATTGAAAAATATGATGGAAGCTCCGACCCATCAGACCTAATCATGAATTTAGACTCAATCACCCGGGCTGGCTAACTCATCGACAATTTCATAGTCCTAATGTTGCCTTCCTTCCTGATCAAACAGACCTCCCATTGGTTCTTGCATCTATGGGAAGGTAGTATCAACTCATAAGTTCAACTATGAATCAAATTAAAGACACATTTCTTTATTTCTCGAATTTGTACAACGATGACCAACAAACTGTGCAATATTGGAAAGGGTCAAATGATTTAGTCTGCTCTTATGTCAACCACTTCAACAAATAATCAACCCATGCTAAGGTAGCGGACAAGAATAGTCTAGCGGTCGCCCTCTTCTTTAAGGAAAGGTATTACTCTTAGATGTATAAAGAATTGAAAAATGAACCTACTTCTTTATCCTTACCATATTTCTTCCAAAGGGACAATGGTGTCTCGAGGGTGGAGGAAATCAACATGTTCGAAAATGATGAAGAGTACATCCAAAGAGACAAATGCAATTCTCATGAGGAAGGGAGCCATAGAAGAAACAATCGCCAAGAGCACAACAAAAAACACTCTAGGATGGCTTACCGATCAAGGCTAGGTATGATAACCACATAACTTTATACTATGAAATGGAAGTATAAATTTTTTGTAACAAGGAAATATGTCCAACACCAGATGTAACGACCCAGATTTTTGGGCCGAGTGATTAACAGATGCAGTTATTGGAATATTAGTTTTAAATTAGTCCAATAAATAAGTTTATTATAATTAAATATTGGAAACATAAATGGCTTAAGAACCAAAATAAACATTGGCTCATAAATCTCTGAATATGATAAAACTTATAGAAAGAAAAATAAAGGATATATATATATATATATATATATATATATATATATATATATATATATATATATATATATATATCCCACTATCTAAATTAAGATGAAAAATCCATAAATATACAAATGAAAATACAAATAGATACAAACTTTATAATGTTCGAAAATATTTAAGTATAAGTATATAAATTTACAAATATATGAATGTATAACTTCGCAATAATAAGATTTCAAAACTTATGAGTGTCGATAAATGTTATAATAACAATACTTATGGAAGAAAAAAAATAAATATCTATACATGTATGTTAAGCATGTGTATATCTAAATATATCAAATAAAAAGGTAAACACTGCAAAGTAAAAATGTATATTGTATATGTACATATATAAAAGTGTTTATGGTGAATAAAAGTAGAAATGTCTATGTGAACAAAATGAAAACATACACATGTATTTATGTATATGATGACAAATGCAAGCAAAAGTGTATAATTAAATAGTGGAAAGGCAAGCACATATAAGTATATAATAACAATAACATACATATATAATTCATACAAAAATTCTTGTAAACACATAGTGAGACAAACATTAAATTACAGAATACAACAAATCATTTCAAGCATACAAAACTTAAATCAGGTCAAGCTTGAGTTAAAAGGAAAAATCAAATCACTGGAATTTAGGAAGTCAAATCAGATCTACATTATCTAATCAATTTATAAACAAGAAAATATAAAGAAATTTAAAGAGTAGTTTATCGTGTACAACAAATAATGTAGCACACTTTCTGATATATATATATATACACACACACCTCCACTGTTTCTTTTATTCCATTCATTCGACAGCAAGCTAAGTAAAATAAAGAATGTATACTTCCATTACAAACTAAAGAATCAAACAGAGGAACTCAATAGAGAAGATCGTTAAAAGCAG
Source organism: Allium cepa (assembly GCA_030765085.1). Taxonomy (NCBI): domain Eukaryota; kingdom Viridiplantae; phylum Streptophyta; class Magnoliopsida; order Asparagales; family Amaryllidaceae; genus Allium; species Allium cepa. Next base: position 458,504,102 of record CM060942.1, read on the forward strand.
GAAGTATGCTTTTCTCAAAAACAAAGAAAGGTGAGTAAACATTTTGAACTATGCTTTTATATAACTTGACCGAGTAATGAATATAGTGATGATATGATGAACAATGTTTACTTGTATGATGTGTGTATGAATGTGTGTGTATATATATGTGTATATATATATGTGTAGTTTTATGCTGGTATATGCCTGTAAATGAATGTAGATGTCCTTTGTTTTTGTTCAGTCTTCAGTCCTAGTAAGAAATCAATTCGTATTTTCATTTACATTAAATTTTAGGCTTGAGCATGTAAAGCTAAAAGTTTTCTAATAATGTAGTTCAAATTTTAAAAAAAGGTTCAAGGGTATGTAATTAGTATGTAACTCAAAATTTGAATATTACAGTGGAAATCATGAAATGGGTAAAAATCAAATTGTTAAATTTTAATATTTGATTTTGCAAGTTGAATTTTTGAACTAAATCATGACTTTAGGTATTAAAACTGGGATTTCTAGTTTGGAATTCGAGGTGATGTTCAGTGTTTTTTGTATTTGGGATTTTTGTCATCTGCCGCCGATCGGAGATGACGTAGGCGGTGTGGTATGGCCCGATAGTGGTCGGGGTGTCGGGGATTGCTAGAAAAATGGAGAGTGATTTTTCTGTTGACCATGGTGGCCGGAGAAAAAGCAGGTAGGGTTTTAAGGGATGTTGTGTTGATACGGGTTGTTGAGGTGATCGCGGTGATAGTGGAGCGACGGAGCTGATCGCTAGGAGGGGAATAGATGTGGGGGTTCGCGATACGATTGTGAATGCGGCGAAAAGTCTTCAGGTGGAAGAGTTCGACATCGAGGTGAATTTTTGGATCGAGTTTCTGATCCTGATGGGTTCCAGTTCAATCAGGAGGCTTTTTTTTGATTGGCTGGTGATGACGTTGATCTGAGTTGTCGAGGGTGATGGGGTAGCTAACTCTGACTTGTGGAGGGCCAAGGAGACTGTCAACGGTGATCGAAATAACGTGCTTGGAGCATGGTGATCGCATGTGCACATCTGGAATGCGAGGATGGGGAAGATGGAGTAATGGCTCGGGTTGGTTTCCGTGTCTTTGAGTGTGTGTCTCGAAGTTTTGAGTTGCTCAGTTTTTCAGTGTTTAGCTCGGGTTAGCCTGTGTATTTCTCGGGTTGGAAGTGATAATAATTTCCAGACTTTAAAATTCTCAAGTATACATGAATGAAGTTCAAACTTAAACAGATTAGTGACTATGTTTTTTATGTAAGGAAGACTTTTAGTAAGCAAATTTTAGTAAAAGGCTGGAGCAAGTATTAATGTAATAAAGTAATGAAAGTTATAAATAATTAGGCTTTAAATAATGAAATGTTGGGATAATTAAGTTTTCCAAATAGTGAATTTGTTTAATCTTATTTAACAAGTTAATCAAAGTTTTTCCAAGAATTTAAAATTTTAATTAATATGTTTAATAGGTTTTGACTTAAATAACTTAATTATCTTCAATTTTAAGAATTTATTTCTAAATGCTTCTAATAATGATTAATTAATTGGTTAATTGATTAAGGTAATCGAATTTGATTATTTAAAGTAGTTTTTAGAAGGTAAATTCCTATATGTTTTAAGAGGTGATTGAAATGATGTTATTAAATAAAGTATAAATTATATATTAAGGATGGTTAATTGATTAAGGTAATCAGTTAAGGGAATAATTAATTAATTTCATTATTTGGGTAATTAGTTGATTAGTTTGAGAAACCAATTAAACGTATTGATTTATTAATATGACTAATTATTGAGGAAATTGATTAATAGAGAATAAATAATGTTATTAATTAAAGGGTAATTACTAAATGCGATTTATTTAATGATAATTACTTAACGAACTAATTAATGGATAATTATAGGCTGTAATGAATCAATAGGTAATTACTTGATGGAAAGTAATTAAGGAATAATTACCCAGTGGAAGTAATTAAGTGTTAATTTTTCAGTGTAATCAATTAAAGGATTTATTAATTAATTAAGGGGTTAATTAATTAATGTAAGTAATTAAGAATAATTAATTACTGAATGTGGTTGATCAAGGTTGATTAATGAATGTGGTAAATAAATTAAAGGCTAATTACTGAATGTAATTTGCGAGGATAAATTAGGGATTGATTAATTTAATAGTTTGTAATTAATTATTGTAAGTAAGCAAGATTAAAAATGACTAAAGTAATTAATTTGATTTAATTAGTAATGGGTGACAAATAAATCTTGCTTATGAATGATTGGTTGATACTTCTGATATGAAATGCTTGTGAAATGATAAGTTTGTCTTGACTAGTGATTGTGTGGTTATCTGTCGATGTGAATTGCTGTATAAAAAGTGACATCTGGAATTTAAAGGTTGAATTGTGTTCACTTGAATAACATAGGTTAAGATGGCATTGAATTCGAAGAGACCGGAGTCGGGTATTAGTACTTACCCGAAACCACTTCATTTTGTAATCTATAATGATTCGGTATGGATTTGATATGTGATGCAGCTCAGACCAGGGTTGCAAATTTGCAAGCTATTGGCATGAGTCGTACACGACCTATGGAGTCTCGAGAGAAGGAGCTACGAGTTAATGAAGAGACTTTGAGTCGTCTTCAACCTAACAGATTAGAAGGAGAAGAGTTACGACTCAATGGGAGTTCAAATAGTTCTGGATTGGTGAGTCGTACACGACCTAACTGCATGGCCATGAGTCGTCCACGACTCATCAAGAAACAAAGAGGGATTCCAGTAATTGAAGACCATAAGGCGGGGACGGGTTACGACCTAGATGAGTCGTTCGGAGTTGACTCAGTTGAAGGGATATGCCGCAAGGAACTTGGAAGCTTGAGTCGCGGAAGCTGTAAGCTTGGGAGCTTGAGTCGTTGGAAGTATGTTGAGTCGTGACATTTGTTGAGTCGTATGTCGTACACATTGTGATTGTTTTGTTGAGTCGTAAGTCGTCCAGGGACATTATGTTCTTAAGTCGTTGATGTTGAGTCGTTTTTTTGTTATGCTGTTTGTAAACTGTTAAGTCGTACTTACTTTGAGTCGTATGTCGTGTGCTATGTTCTGATGCATGTATGTGTTACACTACTGCTAAGTCTTGAGTCCTAAGTCATGAGTCGTGAATCTGTAGAGGCGTGAGTCATTGAGTCGGTATGGTGTTGTAAGTGTTAAACCGTGTGCATTGAGTCGTCACCGACTTATAGTGAGTCGTAAGCCGTGTACGACTTAGGGACAGTTGTGAAAAACGCTATAAATAGCGAGTGTGTTGTAACATTTGTGGTTGAATATTGAATAAAATTTCCTTTTGATTGCTTTGTGCTTTCTCCAATTGGTAGTTGAGTGTAATCTCCTATCTCCACTTACGTCATTCGAGTGCGCTCGAATCCACGTTTGTTGAAGCCGATTCACGGAATCTAGTGCGCTAGATCAACGTACGAAGAACCGTAGATCTTTGCTTCTCGGTATCGTGCGCGATCAACGAGACGAAGATAGCTAGAATCCGGCATCTTTGGATCAACGGATTTGGGCATTTCGGTATCTTCAATCCACCAAGTACTACTTTCATCGATTTACATCGATTTGTGATTAATCCGCCGCATCAGTTTGGTATCAGAGCTTGTTTTAGCCAATCATAGCTAAATCGGGTATTGGAGCCAAGTGTTGAAGTTTGAAGTTGTTCATCGTGTTCATATTGAAGTTGCAACAAGAGGGAGAACTTTCGATCCATTCCATTTTGGATCAAAGTGTTGAAAGTGTTTGGATTTGAAGTAGGCCGTGTATACTTGTGAAGTAGCCGAGCCTAAGAAGGATCATTGGAATCTTGTTTCGAGCTAAGGAGTTAAGGCCGAGCCTTGTGAAGTTGTGTAGAAGCTTGTGAAGCCGTGATTTGCTTATGAAGTATCACTTTGGTATCGATTTGTTGAAATTTTGTGAAATTGAATCATGCCACCACAGAGAGCTAATCGTCATCAAAACGTTGAAGCTTTGTATCGAAGAGAAGAAGCCGAGCTTATGGAACAACGTATTAATGAGAAGTTTGATGAAGGCATTGGAAAATTGAAGAAATTGATGAATGATTTGAATCAAAGGAGGAGATCACCAAACTCGAACCATGGAGGAAACTGAGTTTCGCCATCGGTTACGGAAGCGAGGAGGGTATCACCACATTCTTGTAGAGATAGAAGAGAAACATCAATTTCATCACGAAGAGATCATCATGACTATGCACATGAAGAGAGAAGAAGTCGACGTGAATTTGACAATGAAGCATATAGAGAGGAAGAGAGACATAGTCAAAGAAGCATGCATGAACGGAGGGATGATAATGGTCGAGATCGATGTAGGCGTACTTTTGATTTTGATGAAGAGGGTGATAGAACAAGTATTCATTATCGAGATCGAGATCAAATTCGAAATTCTTACCGGGATGTTGAAGATGATCGTCGTTGGGAATCGGGGATGAAGATGGAAATTCCAGAATTTAAAGGAGGGATGGTAGCAGAAGAATTTCTTGATTGGTTATCTAATGTTGAAGAGATCTTTGATTTTAAGGAGGTTCCTGAGCATAGGAGAGTGAAGTTGGTTTCTACTAGGTTGAGGGATAGAGCTTTGGCGTGGTGGAAGCAAACTAAACTTACCAGGGAGAGAATGGGGAAGTCAAAGATAGAATCGTGGAATAAGATGAAGAAGTTGATGAGATCTACTTTCTTACCTTACAACTACCAATCACTTATGTACCAGAGGTTGCAGAATCTGAGGCAAGGGACGAAGTCTGTTAGTGATTATGCTGATGAATTTTACCAACTCATTGCCAGGAATGATATTATGGAAACAGAAGAACAGCTAACTGCTAGATTCATTGGGGGATTGAGAATGCAGATCCAGGATATGGTTAATATGTTCGATCCTAGATCAGTTGCAGAGGCACATCAGAAAGCGTTGGCTTGGGAGAAACAAGGAAGGCGTGGAGGTGGTGTGTTTACTAATTCCAATAATCAAGCGAGGGGTGTTGGTGGAAGTTCTAATGTTCCTAAACCTGTTACAAAGCCAGTGGTGAAGGAGGCTGAGAAGGCGAAGGCTAGAAGTGGTTTCAAATGTTATAACTGTCAGGAGTTGGGTCATAAAAGCAATGAATGTCCGAAGCCGAAGAAGAGAGCAATGGTTGCAGAAGTTGAGGAGGAGGATGGTGAGGAGGCAGAATGTTCAAATGCACCTTATGTTGAGGAGGAAGAAGAATTGTCTGGAGATGAAGGTTGTAATCTTATGATGAGGAGGTCATGTCTTACACCAAAGCAAGAGGAGGATTGTAGTTGGTTGAGAAGCAATATTTTTCAGTCGACATATACTATTCTGGGGAAAGTTTGCAAGTTCGTTATTGATGCTGGAAGTTGTGATAATATTATTTCTACAGAGGCTGTGAAGAAATTGAACTTGAAAATTGAGAAACATCCTAAACCGTACAAGTTAGCATGGTTGAGGAAGGGTGGTGAAGTGAAGGTGTGTCGAAGGGCTTGTGTTAATTTTTCTATTGGGAAGAAGTACAAAGATGAAATTTGGTGTGATGTTGTAGACATGGATGTGTGTCATCTGTTGTTGGGCAGACCATGGCAGTTTGATAGAGCAGTACAACACGATGGTCGTGCTAATAGCTATAGTTTCATGTTCGAGGGTACTAAAATCACTTTGGTTCCCAAGAAGCAACAACAGAAGGAGAGCAAGCTGAAGGAGATTGAGGAATTGAAAAATTTATTATCTTTGAAGGAGTTTGTTAAAGAAGTTGAAGAGGAACCTGAAGTGTTTTTGTTGATTGGGAGAGAGAGTAGTGAAGAAGTTGAGATTCCAGAAGAAGCAAAACCAATTTTGAAAGAATTTGAAGATGTCTTTCCAGAAGAGTTTCCTAAGGAGTTACCGCCACTGAGAGACATTCAACATCAAATTGATCTTGTTCCGGGAGCAGTTATACCACATCGACCACATTACCGAATGAGTCCGAAGGAACATGAAGAGTTACGAAGGCAGGTGGAAGAGTTACTTGAGCAGGGACGTGTTCAGGAAAGCTTGAGTCCTTATGCAGTACCATCTTTGTTGGTGCCGAAGAAGGATGAAACATGGAGGATGTGCACAGATAGTAGAGCTTTGAACAAGATTACTGTTCGCTACAGATTTCCTATGCCGAGGTTGGATGACTTGCTGGATCAGTTGAGTGGGGCTACTATATTTTCGAAGATTGATTTGAAGAGTGGTTATCATCAAATTCGAATTAGACCAGGTGACGAATGGAAGACAGCTTTCAAGACAAGAGAGGGGTTATACGAATGGTTGGTTATGCCATTTGGTTTATCAAATGCACCTAGTACATTCATGCGGGTGATGAATCAAATCTGTAGACCATTCATTGGAAAGTTCGTGGTGGTTTATTTCGATGATATTCTGATTTACAGCAGGAGTACGGAGGAGCATGTTCAACATTTGAGGGAAGTATTGATTATTCTTCGTGAGGAACAATTTGATGCTGCTACGAAGAAATGTGTGTTTATGACGCACAGTGTTTTATTTCTGGGTTATGTTGTTTCAGGAAAAGGTATTCAAGTTGATCAGAGTAAAGTTGAAGCAGTCAGGAATTGGCCACAGCCAAAGACAATTACGGAAGTGAGAAGTTTTCATGGGCTAGCGTCATTCTACCGAAGATTCATTCCACACTTCAGTAGCGTGATGGCTCCAGTTACTGATTGCATGAAAGGAAAACAGTTTGTATGGTCAGAGGAAGCGGGAGTTGCTTTTGAACGAATCAAAGAACTATTGACTACCGCACCAATTCTTGTATTACCGGATTTTCAGTTGTTGTTTGAGCTACATACTGATGCATCGAAGGTGGGAATTGGAGGAGTGTTGAGTCAGAATGGGAGACCTATTGCATATTTCAGTGAAAAGTTGTCAGGGGCAAAGATCAGATACAGTACATACGATGTTGAGTTTTATGCTGTTGTGCAAGCTGTTAAGCAGTGGAGGCATTATCTATTTCAGAAAGAGTTTGTTCTCTACACTGATCATGAAGCTTTGAAGCATTTACAGGGGCAGGATAAGATTTCAACGAGACATGCATCGTGGATTGCATATTTACAGCAGTTTACCTTTGTTGTTAAGCACAAATCAGGGGTGACGAACCGTGTGGCTGATGCTTTGAGTAGGCGGAGTCATTTGTTGACAACATTGAAGGTTGAAGTGACGGGGTTTGAATTACTGCCAGAGATGATTGAAGAAGATCCTTACTTTGTGAAATATGTTGAGAAAGTGAAGGAAGGGAGTACCGATGAATTTATGTTGATTGATGGATTCTTGTTTAAAGGAAATCAGTTATGTATCCCAGAGGGCAGCTTGAGAATGAAAATTATCAAGGAGTTGCATGAAGAAGGCCATGTGGGTAGAGATCGTACATTGCAGTTGATTTCTCAATCTTACTTTTGGCCGTCGATGAGAAAAGAGGTTGAAAGATTTGTGGAGAGATGCCATATTTGCCAGGTTTCAAAGGGAACAGCGATGAATGCAGGGTCGTATATGCCGCTACCTGTACCGTCTAAGCCATGGGTTGATATCAGCATGGATTTCGTTTTGGGTTTGCCTAAAACTCAAAGGGGAAATGATTCGATATTTGTTGTAGTGGATAGATTTTCGAAGATGGCACATTTTATTGCCTGCAAGAAGACAGCAGATGCAGTTCGAGTGGCACAATTATTCTTTAAGGAGGTGTATCGATTGCATGGTTTACCAGAATCTATTGTTTCTGATCGGGATACTCGATTTTTAAGCCATTTTTGGTTAAGTTTGTGGAAGATGGTGGGAACAAAGTTGAAATTTAGTAGTGCTTATCATCCACAAACTGACGGGCAGACGGAAGTTGTTAACAGGTCGTTGGGGAATTTGTTGCGATGTCTTGTACAGGATAATCTGAAGAGTTGGGACATGAAGTTATGCCAAGCAGAGTTTGCTCATAATCATGTAGTGAATCGTAGTACGGGATTCAGTCCATTTCAGATTGTATACTCCAATTTACCCAGGGGACCGTTGGATTTGACAGTGGTACCACAACCAAAGGGGACAGTTAAACGAGTTGTTGATTTTGTTGATGAATTAACTGAATGTCATAAGATCCTTCAGGAACGATTGGAGAAATCGAATGAGAAGTATAAGAAGTCTGCAGATTTGAGGCGACGAAATGTTGAATTTAACGAAGGAGATTTGGTGTATGCTGTGTTAACGAAGGATCGTTTTCCAGTAGGTGTTTATAACAAGTTGAAACCAGAAAAATTGGTCCAGTAGAAGTTGTGAAACGGATCAATGAGAATGCTTATAAGTTGAAACTGCCGGAGGATGTATACACTTCTGACGTATTCAATGTTAAGCATCTTGTGCCGTATTATGGAGATGGACAATCTGATGGGAAAGAATTTACAAATTCGAGGGCGAATTTTTCTCAACCAGGGGAGGATGATGCAGCTCAGACCAGGGTTGCAAATTTGCAAGCTATTGGCATGAGTCGTACACGACCTATGGAGTCTCGAGAGAAGGAGCTACGAGTTAATGAAGTGACTTTGAGTCGTCTTCAACCTAACAGATTAGAAGGAGAAGAGTTACGACTCAATGGGAGTTTAAATAGTTCTGGATTGGTGAGTCGTACACGACCTAACTGCGTGGCCATGAGTCGTCCACGACTCATCAAGAAACAAAGAGGGATTCCAGTAATTGAAGACCATAAGGCGGGGACGGGTTACGACCTAGATGAGTCGTTCGGAGTTGACTCGGTTGAAGGGATATGCCGCAAGGAACTTGGAAGCTTGAGTCGCGGAAGCTGTAAGCTTGGGAGCTTGAGTTGTTGAAAGTATGTTGAGTCGCGACATTTGTTGAGTCGTATGTCGTACACATTGTGATTGTTTTGTTGAGTCGTAAGTCGTCCAGGGACATTATGTTCTTAAGTCGTTGATGTTGAGTCGTTTTTTGTTATGCTGTTTGTAAACTGTTAAGTCGTACTTACTTTGAGTCGTATGTCGTGTGCTATGTTCTGATGCATGTATGTGTTACACTACTGCTAAGTCTTGAGTCCTAAGTCATGAGTCGTGAATCTGTAGAGGCGTGAGTCATTGAGTCGGTATGGTGTTGTAAGTGTTAAACCGTGTGCATTGAGTCGTCACCGACTTATAGTGAGTCGTAAGCCGTGTACGACTTAGGGACAGTTGTGAAAAACGCTATAAATAGCGAGTGTGTTGTAACATTTGTGGTTGAATATTGAATAAAATTTCCTTTTGATTGCTTTGTGCTTTCTCCAATTCTATCTCCACTTACGTCATTCGAGTGCGCTCGAATCCACGTTTGTTGAAGCCGATTCACGGAATCTAGTGCGCTAGATCAACGTACGAAGAATCGTAGATCTTTGTTTCTCGGTATCGTGCGCGATCAACGAGACGAAGATAGCTAGAATTCGACATCTTTGGATCAACGGATTTGGGCATTTCGGTATCTTCAATCCACCAAGTACTATTTTCATCGATTTACATCGATTTATGATTAATCCGCTGCGTCAATATGTGAAATCAATAGACTGGAATGGAATGTTTTAAGTGAACTAGACCATTTAATCTAAGTTTGGTATTTAGAAATTGAAGTGTGTAATAAGCACTGTCTATACCAACCCTGTGAATTTGTAAAATCGTTACGAGTTACCCTGGATTTTCTTTAATGATTTGGATTTAGTGGGTTTACTCACGCTGGTTTTCAGCCTGACCCGGGTGTTACTTTAATGTGATGCTCGGGTCAGACCGAGTATTACAGATTTTCAGGAAAGGACGTTATGGAGATCAAGAGACGAGCTGGATGGAAGGAACGTATGGAGTGTTTCCGCTGTGATACAATTTCTGTTTATCTGAGACATGTGATTTGTATATGTCCTGTAACATTCCTTGAAATCAACCATGTTTAATTTGACAACTAATTTAATTTTGGAATTAAATTGTGAATTTATTTATGAATTTATAAGAAAATTTCTAGAATAAATAAATAATTTTAGATTACAAGTAGCAATTTGATTTGAAATATAAGAATAAATATTTTACAAATAAATATTGGATTTAGAAAAATAAATGTATTGGAAATAAATAGAATTTTAAAGCTTTGAGATTAATGAAAGGCTAATGATAGTTTGTTTTCTAATTTTTTTCAATATATTAATATTTGGAAGATGTATTAATTTTCAAAGAATTAATGTACTAATTTTCAAAATATTATTTTTAAGATTTAATCCTCTTATACATATATTTATATAAATAAAAGTGATCATTTGTGAATATGAAATCAAAAATTTTAAATTATTCTTTTTTTTAAAGTTGTACAAAAATAAATAATAAAGAATGTATGAATGTGAAATGTATAAAAATATATGCATATAAATATAGTGAGCTAAATTAAAGGTTGTAATGTGAAAAATAATTGGGATAAAAATTTTATTTATGTAAATATAAATTTTATTTGTGCAAAGGTAAAAATATTAAAGACATAAACATTTTAAAATTAAGACATATGTTAAGATATGAAAGTTTATTTACATTAAGGGTTAAAAATAAAGTTTACAAAACAATTTGAATAAAGGGTATAAACACAATTTTTATTGCATGTAACAAGTGTAAAGCATGCGAAAGAATTATCGTACAAGTGTTAGTTAAGTGGACAAATGGCAAATATTTATTTTCTTTTGAATTGAAATTTGTAAGCACAGAAAAAGAAAAAATATAACCAGGCCATTCAACTTCTCAAACCTGAAAAGAAGAAAACAAAATTCATCTTCAACTTAAAAATTCAAAATCCCTCCTCTTCAAAAATCTGAAACCAAAGCAAAACCAGAAAAACAAAAGTTTATCTCAATATCAAACAAAGCTTTAGTTCAATGCTGCAAGATCAAAACCAAAATCTGGAAAAAAAAGAATCTGGAAATCAATTCAAGGGTTCAGCTGCAACCTGGAATCAAACAAATTATCAAAATCTTGAATCATCAACAAGTAAGCTTCAATCTGAATGAACTAAGCAAGTATCCAGTTTTTCAAGCATTTCAGTTTCAATGGAAATCTAAGCAATTCAGGGTTCCAGTAAAATAAGCTTTTAAAACAATTCAGTTTTCAGCCTTCTCAAACCTCTGCTTCTCTGCTTTATCCACATTCAGGTGAGCAAACATACCCAAAACTGTGTTATATGCAATGATAAATGCTTATTCTGTTGCTTGTCTGTATGTATGTGAATATACGTACACTGTGATGGATGCATGCCTGTGTATATGTATATTTACACCTCTGTCATATAACACAGATTTAAAAACATAAAACTCTTAAAACCCTTCGTACTTTGGTTTGCATATTGAATGTTGTTTGAGAAATATGATTGCGTGTCTGGATATAAGTATGAATAGATACATATACACCTCTGTTTAACATTTACATGATGTAAATCAGTTCAAAACAGAAAATCAAAGCAAAAGATTAAGTAATCAAGCAAGATCCCGGATTTAAAAATAGAACCTGCCTCCCAGTTCCTTCTTTTTGAACAATGTGAGTAAACTATTTAAAAAAATCTGAGCAAATCTTGAGGTTGTGATGAATTGTTGAAGATAAGTTGAAAAATAATGCCTACATGTATACAAATCCACATGAATGTTTTGTGCATGTTTGTTTTGCAGATACATGCCTCTGTTGTTTCTAGGTTTTTTTTTTCAAAACCTGTTCAAATTTTGATTTCTCCCTCCCCGATCCTTATTAGACCCTAGGATCTAAACAAGTTTTGCTTGTTTAAAAATGTTTCATGTCTTAAAAATAAATTTGAGTAAAATAAATCAAAGCATTCTCTGAAAAAGGTTGAAATCACAGGCAAACCCATTTCCTTCGAAATTTCGACCATCATCGTTCCTGATTTAAATTATATTATCGAAAACATTTTCGAAAATTATGATTTTTAGAGCTAAGATCAAAACTTTTAAAATTGAATTCACTGGAAATTTGTGAATTGAATTATATGGGGTTTTGGGGCAGATTCAAGTGATGGGGGTTGTTATAAATCTCGTGATCTTGTTTGGAGCTTGGTAGATGATATTGGATCATCAGTAAGTTACTTATCGAATTTATAAATCGTTGTGGTGGGCTGATGAGATCGAAATAGGGTTTAAGACCTACATTTGGCGATGGTCGAAAAACTCATTGGTACATCACCGACGTAGGACTGGAGGTGTTCGCTCTGGTGGCGATCGAGGCGTTGGATGTCAAGGGAGCTTCAGGTGCATTTGCGCGACCTCTGATGGTCAGGGATTGGAGTTCGAGATGATTTCTGGAAATCGTAGTTAGTTAAGCTTGGGTCAATATGCTCAAATTTTTGTTCGGCTCATGAACACGATGATCTGGTTGTACTGGAGGTTTGGGCTGATGATCAGAGACTTGTAGAGGGTGGCGAAGTCGACCGGAGTTCATCAGAGCTCTGGTGCACGTACACATACCTCTGGTGTGTGTCAGTGGGTTAAGTCAGAAACGAGGACTTTCCGCTCGAAGACAACCTCGGGAAGTCTATACGATGGCTCGAATTCGAGCTCGTGCATTTTAGGTCTGTATCGAGTTAAATACTTTAACAAAATTTAGGTTTGAAAATTTTAGGCATACGGGTTAATTTTTGGGAAAACTCGAAGCAGATGGTGGAGTGGCTCGGGGAACACTCGGGTTTGACTGGGGTTTTATGTTTCCAGTTTTAAAACTTTAACAAGTTAGTTAAATAAATTTCTAAAATTTATTTCTTTTTATAAATGATGATTTTATTGTTAAGTTAGAAGGTATAATTAAAGGTTTTGAAATAAAGGATCTTTAAAAAAAATTTAAGTTTTAAACTTATATTTTTGGCAAGTTATTTAAATAAAACTTAATAAAGTGATTTAGGAATAAATCAAATGTTTTAAATTTTTAACTTAAAAGTAAGTTAATTTATATTGTTAATAATAATCAAGTAGTTAATAATTTATAATTAAGATTAATTTATTAATAATTGAAAATAATTAATTGTAACTAAGATTTAATTAATTAATAATTAAGGATTTATTAATTAAAGTAATTAATTAAATAATAATTAATAAAAGTTATTAAGGTTTAATTAATTACAATTAAGGTTAATTAATTAAGATAATTAATTAAGGAATGATTAATTAATGAAGGTGATTAAGACTTAATCAATTGAATTTAATGATAATAAATCATTGATTAAAGATTACTAATGAAAGTAATTATGTGGTTGATAAATTTAAAAAACCACACAATTTATTCATCTTAATTGAAGATGTTTGATTGTTATTGAATGCTGTGTGATGGATTGATATATTTGATATGTGGTGTGATGCTATGTAATATGAAATGTTTTGTGCTGTGTTGTTATATCTGTGATAAATATACCGTGGTATGAATATGAGAACCCCTTAGCCCATAAAACGACATTTGAATTTCGATGCGACAGGGAGTCGGATTCCAGTTGGTTATCCGAAACCCACATCGAATCATAATGGTGAATCTTTGTGATTGATAAATTTACTTTATCTATGAATTTGTGAATGAAGATAAGCGTTATAGGATATACCGCCTACCGATATTGCTGTGATTGTTTCTGTAATGACTGATGATGTTGCACTATTGTGTTAAACCCCCTGGACTACACTATACACGCACAATATGGATTGCACGTGGAAATTGGTTAAGTCACAGATTTTTCAAATAGTTTTGAATTTGAATTTTTGAATCCTATGGTTTTGGAAATGGATTGGGTTTAAAGTGAAAAGCTTTTGAAAAGAAACTTCAAAGATAAAAGTTATATTTGAATAACTTAATTTATTTTCGAATTTGATTTCAATTTGAATTAAAAATTTGAAATTGAATTCTATGTTGAAAACTTATGATTTTAAAAAGGTTATACAAGTTTATAAGGGCTTTAAACTATTTTAGAATTGTTGTTTTGGGAATTTGAATTAACCCAAAGATTTTAACTTGTATAAATGAAATCGAATTTTTCCGAAATAAAAACTATTTGTTTTCAAATGATAAAAGCTTTCATATAAGAAATGAATTTCCAATTTGTATTAAAGGAATTTTAAGCTTGAATAGAAATGGTTTTCCAAGTTATGAATGAATCTTTGGAAACTGTTTTGTAAGCTATAAGTTAAATCTTTAGATGAGCTAATCCAATCGAATTGAAAATTGTTTGAAAACTGTGAATGAATCTTTGTGAAACTGGGCGAACTTTGTGAAATGAATCTTTTGTTTAAAGATTTGAAATGGTAATTGGTTTAAACCATTTGAAATAGTTTTTAATTTTAAAGTTGTGACTTAAAAGAAATCCTATATCCATATGTTTTCAAATATCGCGTTCATTATTCAGTTTAGCCGGGAGAGGACCTTGTGTCATATAAGCCATTCCGAGTAATGACACGACGTTATCGATTGCATTTGAAGACCGGTGGTGAAGACCGGATATTTGCGAGAACGATAGGATGACCTATCGATTGTCTCTATACTGAGTAGCTACGGTATAGAGATTTCCTAAGTGATGGGGAGTCCGATCGGGATTGTGAATATCCGGATTTGCAAGGGCTTCTTTGAAAGTGCCTTCGGTTCTGTTTGAACCCAGAACGGACTTGTATGGATGTGTATCTGACGTTACACTTTGAGATGTAAAGCTGGTTTCTATCAAATACATTTCTGTTTGGTGGCGGAGATTTATTCTCTTACTTAACACCCTTCTCTGAGACGTACGAGCTCAGAGGTTATGTAGTTGATGGTTACTAGTGATACATTCCCAATTTGGTAATGTGGCATATGAGGTGGTGCTGATTATCTGTTGATCAAAGCATGGCTTGGTGAAAAAGCGTAGCTTCGTGGACGAGATCTCAACGATCCTCACAAACCGGTAATGGTCGAAACAGGAAAGATGCGGCAAGGTTTCAAGGGCAGCTCCCCTAGGATATGTCCATTCCTTCTCGAAAAGGATGGTATCGGTATGGACCCCTGATATTTAACCTATGTGTTTACTGCAAATACTTTTCTTTGTGGTTATTGGTGTAGAGGATCCTTGGGTAAAGGTCGCAAACGACCGGGGATGACATATCTTTGGTTTTACTTCCCGGGAAGGGGGTAACCGGCCTTGTGTTAGCAGAGAGCCGGGTAAGTTCTCGGGGTGTCCCTCCAGAGGCGTTCCCATGTGGAAATAGGAAGTTCCTTAGCCTGACCATTTGTTGGAAATCCAATCATCTAATGCGAGCCTCGTACGGTTTTAGTTGTAGAACCTTCCATTTAACATGGAAGCTATAACAAGCATAGTATAATGGAACCTATGCTAGCTAAGATTAATATTATACTTTCGAAATGTTTTCCACTATGCACTAATAATAATATCAAAAAGGATTTTGCATAGTAAGCATGTTTGACTATCGTACGGAGAATCTCCCCGAAGTGTGCGATTGCATGGTGTGCATGCCGGGAGGCCTTATGGTAGTTTCATTTTCCAAAAGCATTGCGGATTTCAAATTTAAATTCTTTTGTTTGTTTATAAGAAACCAAATGTTTTTGTATGCTCATACCAGTCCCACGACTGACCTGGAGTTTATTGTTCCGTTCCTAAACTCAGCGTGCCCACAATTTTCCACACGGGCAGTCTAGATTTTTTTTTCCAGATAGTCAGATAGTAGATATCGTTTTGGTAGCCTTCAGCTTCTATTTGGTATTCTTTGGAGTCTTTGGAGTTCATGGCTGTATTTGCTTAGCTTTGTGCATGTAACGACCCGGAATTTTGGGCAATATAAATTTAATAATCTGTGTTAATAATTTAATTGGTTTGATAATTTTCTTTATAATTTTAAGTTTAAATTGGCTAATTTAATCTTTTAAAGGCTAATGAATTTTAATCTGACAATTTAAAATTGATAAGATTTGTTTGTCAAAGCTAATAAATTTTTTATCCTATTTATAATATATATAAAATTGATATATATTGTGAATAGAAGAGCTTTTGTTTTAAATTTAAGATTTAATTTTCAAATTGTAATATATATGTATGTATATCTTATAATTTGAGTTGTTTGAAATTTAATTCAATCTATTAATAATTGATATATGAATAACTATTGTAATTTAAAGCTTTGTTTTAATTTATATTTTCAAAAGTTAATTTAGAATTAATTCATTTGTTTCAAAATATAAGATAATGGTTTATTTTAATGCGATAGTTTATAAAAAGGATTTAAACAAGTTTTGTTTTGTTCTCTTTTAAAATACTTAAATTTTTAATGGTTAAAAATATATATGTATAAGTTTTAGATTTAAATAACATGTATAAGAAGTATATTATAACTAGTTTTAGAATAATTTCTTTTAAAAGTAAATTTATATATACATATGTAAATGATATTTATTAATAGAATTAAATAAGTAAGTTATATTTATATTCAATTTAGGTGAAAATTTAATTAAAAACACTTAATAACATGTGTAAACATGATAAGGCATCTCTAACACACTTGTAAGAAATTAAGCAAGCTAAATGACATTTGTTCAATTAACAACAAGTGGCATTCATCTTTCATATATTTGAAATTTACAACATAAAAGAAAATAGTTTCTCCTTTTTCATTTTTTTCAAAACTTTCTTTCCTCCTCTCAAATTTATGGCAATTCAGTAAACTAAAAACCTGGAAATCCAAATCTGAGAATAGAAAATCAAAAGCAAAATTTAGTCCAAAGCTCAGGCAGAAATCTTTTTCAACCTGAATCTGCAATTCAAATAATGTTCAACCTGCAAATTGAAATGGACTTCAACCTGTAATACAAATGGATGATCTACTCCAAGTTTCAATCATTTTAAAGCAACAAATTGAGGCATGCATGGATCACTTTTCAACAGCAAAACAAAAGTGATCTGCAGTAATTCAAGCCTGGAATTAAAACTTGTTCTCTGCAATCTGCTCTGCTTAAATGAGGTGAGTAAATTATTTAAAAACAGTTTGGAATTTGTTTAAACTCTAATGCATGTTAAATCTTTGAATTGATACTGGGTATTGCATGGAATTCATTCAGTATTTATGTCATTGAATTTATAGAGATGATTATATAGGTGAAGAAAAATATAAAATCTGTGTATATCTCTGTTCTTGTTTTATTTACAATCAGGATTCTTTTCAAAAAAAAAAAATTCAAAATCATTTAATCCAAACTATATTAGATCTTGAGATGTGAAGAGAAGTTGATTGTAATCATATAACTTTTCATCTAAAAATGTTTATAAGTTTTTAAAATGAAATAATGGTTCAGGAATTTCAAAAATTACAGTATAAATCAAATTGGGTTAAAAATTTATGAACTTGATCTTTAGTTCCGATTTCATGATTTGAATAGCATCAGGAAATCATGATTTTTAATACCAATTTCATGATTTTTAGTTTGATAATTCATGATAATTTTTAGTTTGATCGTTTTGTGAACTGTCTATGATTTATTCAATAATTCGATTTGATTTTTTGGGTGAAGCTTCCTTGAATGTGATAGATGTTGGGAAAAATATTCAAAAAAAATTCCAATGCTTAATTTGTTCGTAATCGAACAAAGTAGGGTTTAAAGCTTGTTTTACTGGGCTTTACTGTAAAGGTGTATGCGACGCGGATAATGGATCGGGTACGTTCGCTACAGAGGGAAATGGTGTTCTGGGTGTAGCGACTCGGTGGTGAGTGCGGCGGTGGTTTAACGGTGACGTGATGTTGGTCGTAGGTGATTATGTGGAAGGTGGGTTGCTGCAGTTTCGAGCATGATGGGTCATTTTCGATTCGTGAAAGGATTTGTGGATTGGGTTGGTCGAGAGGCATATCGTGGTCGTTTGTGACTTGGTAATGGCCAGAGAAAGGCTCGACGTCGATGGGTTCGCCGTGCGATATGCATGCGTGCACGATTTGTGCACTGAAGAACGAGTTTGGGGAAGACGTGGTTTTCTCAGAGGGAGGTTCGCGTGCGACTCGGGGGTGACTCGAAGCAGTTTGGGTTCGGAAGATTAGGGGGAAAACTCGGAGAGGCGCTCGTGTTTTCTTCGAGTATGACTCGAAGCAGGGGAGGTGGCTCGTTTGCTTCAGGGTAGGATCGAGTTGTGTAGGTGATCCACTCGAGTATTGTTGGGTTTGTGAGTTTCTGTTTGTTCTGGAATAGCAGGTTGCTGTTTTTAGAACCTGTTAAGGAAATATAGGTTGCAAAATTTAACTTGTATTTGAATAATTGAAGGTAAGCTCTAAATATTATAACAAGTCTGATAAAAGAAACAAGTGGATAAAGTTAAAACCCGTTGTTTTAATCAAGCTTTAAAATGTAAATTGAAATTTACTTCCAAATTTAAAAGTTAAGATGATTTCTATGAAAGTAATTTAACATAATTAAAGTTTGAATTTTAATATAAAAAAATGCTTTGATTAAATCAAAAGTTTTTAGTAATATCTTAAACTAAGTTTTCAAAATTATATTGAAAATGAAAGTTTAAATTAGAAAATTTAATTGTTTTAAATTTTAAATTGGATTTCTAAATGCCTTATTTTCAAATAAGATTATTATTATGATTTTGAAATCCAAATGGGATAAGTTGATTAAGTTGTTAAAATTTGATTTATTTCAAATAATTTATGTTTAAAGATAAATAATGTTAAAATATTTTGATATAGATTTAAGAATACTTAATTAAATATGATTTGTAATTTAGTAAAGAATTAATTAAGATTAATGTTTTTTTAATTAATTAAGGATTTTTAAAAATATTAGAGTTAGTTAATTAATTGTTTAATTAATTTTAAATAATTAGTTAATTATTTATTTAATTTTTAATAATCACTTAATTATGAATTAATTAAGCGTAATTACTTAATAAAGTAATTAATGGTTAATTGTGAATGTAATTAAGAAATTTAATTACTTATGGAAGTAAATAATGATAATTACTCATGGAGTAATTAGTTGAAGTGATTATTGGCTAATCATATCAATTAAAGAATTGATTAATATAATTGTTGAAGTTAATTAATTACGAAGTGATTAATTAATTAAGAATTTATAATTATTTAATGATGGAATTAATTATTTGTTAAGTAATTAATTAAGAGATTGATTAAGATTTCTTAATGAAAGTAATTAGAGATAATTACTTATTAAGAGTTATTTACTTAATTAATAAATGAATGAATTAATTAATAAATGAGATTAATTTAAGATTAATTGCCAAGAGTAATTAATTAAATTGTAATCAATTAATAAAGTAATTAATTAAGGATTTATTTGTTAATTACTTGATGAAGTAATTAAAGATTAATTAAAGTAATTAATCAATGTTAATATAATTAATTAAGAAGTTAATTACTTAAGATAAGTAATTATAAATTGTTAATTACTGTTTAGATTAGTGAGATGATTAATTACAAGTTAATTAATTAAAGTAATATTAATTAATAAGGATCATTAATTAATGTAATTAATGAATTAATCAAGGTTGATTAATAAAAGTAATTAATTGAAGTGTGATTAATTAATTGTAATTAATTAAGAATTAATGTAATTAATTATAGTTAATTAATTAATGAATGATCATTAATTATTGTAATTAATGATTAATTACTGAATATGGTTAAATATAATTAGTTGAATGTAATTAAATATAATTAATCAAGGAAGATTAATTAGTGAAGATCATTAGAGATGATTTATTTATTGGAATAATAATTAATGAAGAAGGATTTTAGTAATCCAATTGATTAAGTGATAATCAATTCTGTTTTGGATGTTTGATTAATATGGATTGATTGATTAATATTCCATAATTGATTGATATTGGACGATCAATATTTGGAGATGATATTGTATGATTGGTTAATATTGGATGTTTGATATTGGTTGATGGATATCTTTGTTAAGTGATATGCTGCTTTGTGAAGATGAATATTGATATGAATTATCTATTGTGATAATATGATTCATCTATCTGTTTATACTATTCTGAATATAAGTTAAACTTTTTAAACCCTTAAGTACAACTTGGACAGTAAAATGGCGCTTGGTTTCGGTGAGACCGGGATCGGGTTTCCATATTTGGATATCCGAAAAACACATCGATTCGAATTAAACGTTAGGTCGTTAATCCAAGTGGAGCTAGTGAAGACTCGAGGTGTAAGGGTTATACGTCAGTATAACTCTGTGGGTGATTCCGTAATGAGTTTGACAGAATAGTGCTTATAGATTCGAGATGGCGAATAAGAGTGCAAGGGCTATGGTCGTTGACTCTGATGGTGATTCTAATAATGAGTGCAACGAGATAGTGCCTTCGGTTTCGTTCGAACCCGGAACGAACTTGTATGGATTGAATGCTTTCAGAACATCGTCAAGTGGACGATGAGCATTCTAAGATAGATGTGTTCTATAAAGGTAATCGTAACCTCAAGCCTCATCAACTGGGAATGGCTAAAACAGGGGAGGTGTAGCAAGGCTTCGTGGGTAGCCCCCACTTAAGAGTGATATTTACCCCTGTCTAGAGGTCCCTTTTTATTTCGGCTTAGTGTATGGTTGGTCGCGCCAACTACGGGGTGGTCTTGTTCGGGACTGTCCAGTAAGATGGTTCCGGCCTTGTGTTGCAGGGGAGTGGGAGTACTCTTCGGTACGTTGATCTAGGCCACGTACTGTGACGGGCGGTACCCCAGTAGCCCTGCCATTGATGGAAACCCATTCTTCCTACGAGACCTTACGGTTTTGATTGTATTACCCACTTTTGTGGCTAGTAGCTGGAATTTAATAGATGTAACAATTTCGGCTATTTCTTATTTACTTGAAAACCCTAGACACTATTATAATATCACTGGATTTCCTATCAAATGTTTTGGTTAGCGTAAGGTAAAAACTTTTCCATGTTTATTTGTGGGAAGTCTTACGTGATACCCTTTTCTTTTCAAAGGTTTTCTAAAGTTAAGCAACTTTAACCCGTTTACTCACACCAGACCCCTGTCTGACCCGAGTGTTTATTTTCTGTTTTATTAAACTCTTGGGTACTCATATTATGTATGAGTAGTCAAGTGAATCAGGTTAGCTTGACGAATTCTGGAGGAGATATGGAGCAGGAGGCTTCGACGTGTAGATATATATTGATTCCGCTGTGTTTGTTTGGTATCTATTTCTGTTGTACTTGAGTTGTATAGTTAGACAGGAGTTTATAACTGTTTATTATCTATTGTTTAAGTTCTGTACTCTGTTATAATAAGATACTATGTATTATTTTATGTGATATATTATATTTTATTCATTCCGTTGTGAGTTCACTGATGTTGTTCTGTTTCTTCTTTCTCTTTCTTTTCTTCTTCTATCCCTTTCTTTCTTCAAGATGATGCGATTTCCTAGAGACAGGAAGTCGGGTCGTCTCATTTTGGTATCAGAGTATTAGGCTCTGAAGTGTGTCTTTCTTTAAGGAGCGTTATGTTGAGTGAATACCTAGGCTCTGTAGTGGTGTCTTTCTTGAGAGAGCGTAATTGTAATTATATATATATATATATATACATATATATATATATATATATATATATATATATATATATATATATATATATATATCTACCTAATCTGTTGGACTATCTGTTCGGATTTTCCAACATAAATTTTAGAGGTAGATGGAGTAGTGGTTTGTGTGTGTAACACGACTACCACTGATGGAAGAGGTCCATATGTTTGAGGTTGGAAGTTTTTGTCGAGACTGTAGACCTAATACCGTCTCGAATAAGATTTGTAGTTTGGAGTAAGGATTTTTCTGATATCCGAAGGAAATCTTTTAAAGATTCGGAGTGTATCTTTGGAGTGTAAGTTTGGATTTGCTCGGGTTTTTAGGGTAGTTTGCATTCTTGCCAGTACTGTAATGATTTACAGATTTAAATATGTTGACTGAATGAAAAAAAAATTCAAGTTTTTATAAAGAGAAGAAATTATAAGTGATGATATCTTAATAAATGCGTGATGAGATGCAGTATCCTTGGATTTTTCTGAAGATGTATTCTCTTGAAGTAGTATTAGAAATAGTTGAGGAGAAGTCTTTACCTGCCAAAGAGAAGATTCGTCTGTGTAGAAGCTATCTGAATCTTTAGTAAGGAGTTTGGCTGTTTTGGAATATGAGACTAAGGTCTATAAGTTATTTGCTTTGGCATGGTCTCATTGTTATTCCTTAAGGTAAGCGAGTTGTTGATGCTTGGCTTGGAGTCCGAGTTTCTTCAAGAGATGTTTTCCATATCGGAAGTCAGTTGTGTGGTTTGTTGAAGGTTTTGGGTTTTGAGAAGCCTTTGGATTAGAGTCTTGGGTTAGCTCTGGTAGCAGTTTCAGCTCGAAGTGTTCGGTGTGCTGACGAGAAGGTCTTTTGGCTTCGCAATATCATCTGAGTAGAGTTTGGAAGCAGCAATGTTGGATGTTTCTCTGATGATTCAAGAATCTTTGTGGTTCTTCTTTCAGCAGTCCGGGGCAGATGGTGATGTATTCTTGAAAGGTTAACCTTCTTTGGAAAAGCTCAAAGCTATTCTAATTGGTAAAGAGAGGACAGTTTCTTTGGAATCCGAACTACGTAGGACCGCAAAAGTGACTTGTGATTAGTTGGGAATTTTCTTAGGCTATCTTGGGTGATCTGTTGTTTGAGGCTGAGGGTTCTCATGTGGATAGGAGCTGCTGGAGTATTTTGAAGTTTTTCAGCATCTGGAGTTGAGTTTCATATTGTTTTGGTTCCAGAAGCAATGCTGGTAGTTAGCCTGGTAGTTGGACGGTTCTTAGAGAAAAGAGTTGGTGTAGCAGCTCAGAAATATTTTTGGATTGGTTCGATCTAGTTTATGAGTTTGGATTTCTGCTATAAGGATGTGTGACCAAGTCTGATGTGTCACTCAGATTTTTATGGATTTGATGAACAAAGTTTTTCGGATGTAGTGGATAAGTTTGTATTCGTGTTCATCAACAGTATTCTTATCTATTTCAGAATCAGAGTTGTGCAGCGGAAGCGAATTCAGTTTGCTATTGCTTGAATAGTAAAGCTTGAATTCTAGATTTCGACGGATTTCGGAAGACTTTTCTGTTGAATAGGATCGAGGAACTGTTTGTATTGGTCTTGTTGTTTCTGGAAGTATCAGCATAGGTTGAGATGATTAGGAAGAAGTTTGGCAGCCTTGGATTATCTGTTGAGTTATGCAGATATGAGATAAGGAGTTTGGAATTCGAAGTTGGAGACTTCAGAGTGGTTAGAATTCTCTGGTTATTAGAACAGATATTGGATAAGATTGGTTGGTTAGTGATGAGGCATTTGAGGATTTCTTATCTGTATTTTTGATAGGATAAGATTGAATTGCCAGTGTGGATAGTTGGAATTCATTATGTATCATGTATCTTCGAGGGAGTACGTGCATGATTCATCGATTGAATGTTGAATCTGTAGTTTAGTTGGAGTTGGATGTTGAGCTGGATTTGAGAGCAGTCTGATGTTTTGTTTAGATTTTGGATCTAGAGATGAGTGGAGCTCTGAATTTTGGTTGTGTAGTTAGTTTGTTGGCTTTTATAGAGCGAGTCTCCCGATGATTTATACTTGGGGAAACTCGAGATAGTATTAGAGTTTTATTTTGATTTGTGTCAGAATGATTAGTTATTTTTGTTTGTTTATTTGATTGCTATGGATGTTAGTAACTGGTTGTTAAGAATGCTTTGTTATTTTAAATTAAAAACTGTACTAGATTATTAAGTTACCTTTGCTTTTAAATGTAGTGGACGAAATTCTTTTAAGGGGGGAGGATTGTAACGACCCGGAATTTTGGGCAATATAAATTTAATAATCTGTGTTAATAATTTAGTTGTTTTGATAATTTTCTTTATAATTTTAAGTTTAAATTGACTACTTAAATCTTTTAAAGGTTAATGAATTTTAATCTGACAATTTAAAATTCATAAGATTTGTTTTTCAAAGCTAATAAATGTTTTATTCTATTTAAAATATATATAAAATTGATATATATTGTGAATAGAAGAGCTTTTGTTTTAAATTTAAGATTTAATTTTCAAATTGTGATATATATGTATGTATATGTTATAATTTGAGTTGTTTGAAATTTAATTCATCTATTAATAATTGATATATGAATAAATATTGTAATTTAAAGCTTTGTTTTAACTTATATTTTCAAAAATTAATTTAGAATTAATTCATTTGTTTCAAAATATAAGATAATGGTTTATTTTAATGTGATAGTTTATAAAAAGAATTTAAACAAGTTTTGTTTTGTTCTCTTTTAAAATACTTAAATTTTTAATGGTTAAAAATGTATATGTATAAGTTTTAGATTTAAATAACATGTATAAGAAGTATATTATAACTAGTTTTAGAATAATTTCTTTTAAAAGTAAATTTATATATACATATGTAAATTATATTTATTAATAGAATTAAATAAGTAAGTTATATTTATATTTAATTTAGGTGAAAATTTAATTAAAAACACTTAATAACATATGTAAACATGATAAGGCATCTCTAACACACTTGTAAGAAATTAAGCAAGCTAAATGACATTTGTTCAATTAACAACAAGTGGCATTCATCTTTCATATATTTGAAATTTACAACATAAAAGAAAATAGTTTCTCCTTTTTCATTTCTTGTCAAAACTTTCTTTCCTCCTCTCAAATTTATGGCAATTCAGTAAACTAAAAACCTGGAAATCTAATTCTGAGATTAGAAAATCAAAAGCAAAATTTAATCCAAAGATCAGGCAGAAATCTTTTTCAACCTGAATCTGCAATTCAAATAATGTTCAACCTGCAAATTGAAATGGACTTCAACCTGTAATACAAATGGATGATCCACTCCAAGTTTCAATCATTTTAAAGCAACAAATTGAGGCATGCATGGATCACTTTTCAACAGCAAAACAAAAGTGATCTGCAGTAATTCAAGCCTGGAATTAAAACTTGTTCTCTCCAATCTGCTCTGCTTAAATGAGGTGAGTAAATTATTTAAAAACAGTTTGGAATTTGTTTAAACTCTAATGCATGTTAAATCTTTGAATTGATACTGGGTATTGCATGGAATTCATTCAGTATTTATGTCATTGAATTTATAGAGATGATTATATAGGTGAAGAAAAATATAAAATCTGTGTATATCTCTGTTCTTGTTTTATTTACAAACAGGATTCTTTTCAAAAAAAAAAATTCAAAATCATTTAATCCAAACTATATTAGATCTTGAGATGTGAAGAGAAGTTGATTGTAATCATATAACTTTTCATCTAAAAATGTTTATAAGTTTTTAAAATGAAATAATGGTTCAGGAATTTCAAAAATTACAGTAAAAATCAAATTGGGTTAAAAATTTATGAACTTGATCTTTAGTTCTGATTTCATGATTTGAATAGCATCAGGAAATCATGATTTTTAATACCAATTTCATGATTTTTAGTTTGATAATTCATGATAATTTTTAGTTTGATCGTTTTGTTAACTGTCTATGATTTATTCAATAATTCGATTTGATTTTTCGGGTGAAGCTTCCTTGAATGTGATAGATGTTGGGAAAAATATTCAAAAAAAATTCCAATGCTTAATTTGTTCGTAATCGAACAAAGTAGGGTTTAAAGCTTGTTTTACTGGGCTTTACTGTAAAGGTGTATGCGACGCGGATAATGGATCGAGTACGTTCGCGACAGAGGGAAATGGTGTTCTGGGTGTAGCGACTCGATGGTGAGGGCGGCGGCGGTTTAACGGTGACGTGATGTTGGTCGTGGGTGATTTTATGGAAGGTGGGTTGCTGTAGTTTCGAGCATGATGGGTCATTTTCGATTCGTGATTGGATTTGTGGATTGGGTTGGTCGAGAGGCACATCGTGGTCGTTGGTGACTTGGTGATGGCCAGAGAAAGGCTCGACATCGATGGGTTCGCCATGCGATATGCACGCGTGCACGATTTGTGCACTGAAAAACGAGTTTGGGGAAGACGTGGTTTTCTCGGAGGGAGGTTCGCGTGAGACTCGGTGGTGACTCGAAGCAGTTTGGGTTTGGAAGATTAGGGGGAAAACTCGGAGAGGCGCTCATGTTTTCTTCGAGTATGACTCGAAGCAGGGGAGGTGGCTCGTTTGCTTCAGGGTAGGATTGAGTTGTGTAGGTGATCCACTCGAGTATTGTTGGGTTCGTGAGTTTCTGGTTGTTCTGGAATAGCAGGTTGCTGTTTTTAAAACCTGTTAAGGAAATATAGGTTGCAAAACTTAACTTGTATTTGAATAATTGAAGGTAAGCTCTAAATATTATAACAAGTCTGATAAAAGAAACAAGTGAATAAAGTTAAAACCTGTTGTTTTAATCAAGCTTTAAAATGTAAATTGAAATTTACTTCCAAATTTAAAAGTTAAGATGATTTCTATGAAAGTAATTTAACATAATTAAAGTTTGAATTTTAATATAAAAAAAATGCTTTGATTAAATCAAAAGTCTTTAGTAATATCTTAAACTAAGTTTTCAAAATTATATTGAAAATGAAATTTTAAATTAGAAAATTTAATTGTTTTAAATTTTAAATTGGATTTCTAAATGCCTTATTTTCAAATAAGATTATTATTATGATTTTGAAATCCAAATGGGATAAGTTGATTAAGTTGTTAAAATTTGATTTATTTCAAATAATTTATGTATAAAGATAAATAATGTTAAAATATTTTGATATAGATTTAAGAATACTTAATTAAATATGATTTGTAATTTAGTAAAGAATTAATTAAGATTAATGTTTTTTTAATTAATTAAGGATTTTTAAAAATATTAGAGTTAGTTAATTAATTGTTTAATTAATTTTAAATAATTAGTTAATTATTTATTTAATTTTTAATAATCACTTAATTATGAATTAATTAAGCGTAATTACTTAATAAAGTAATTAATGGTTAATTGTGAATGTAATTAAGAAATTTAATTACTTATGGAAGTAAATAATGATAATTACTCATGGAGTAATTAGTTGAAGTGATTATTGGCTAATCATATCAATTAAAGAATTGATTAATATAATTGTTGAAGTTAATTAATTACGAAGTGATTAATTAATTAAGAATTTATAATTATTTAATGATGGAATTAATTATTTGTTAAGTAATTAATTAAGAGATTAATTAAGATTTCTTAATGAAAGTAATTAGAGATAATTACTTATTAAGAGTTATTTACTTAATTAATAAATGAATGAATTAATTAATAAATGAGATTAATTTAAGATTAATTGCCAAGAGTAATTAATTAAATTGTAATCAATTAATAAAGTAATTAATTAAGGATTTATTTGTTAATTACTTGATGAAGTAATTAAAGATTAATTAAAGTAATTAATCAATGTTAATATAATTAATTAAGAAGTTAATTACTTAAGATACGTAATTATAAATTGTTAATTACTGTTTAGATTAGTGAGATGATTAATTACAAGTTAATTAATTAAAGTAATATTAATTAATAAGGATCATTAATTAATGTAATTAATGAATTAATCAAGGTTAATTAATAAAAGTAATTAATTGAAGTGTGATTAATTAATTGTAATTAATTAAGAATTAATGTAATTAATTATAGTTAATTAATTAATGAATGATTGTTAATTATTGTAATTAATGATTAATTACTGAATATGGTTAAAGATAATTACTTGAATGTAATTAAATATAATTAATCAAGGAAGATTAATTAGTGAAGATCATTAGAGATGATTTATTTATTGGAATAATAATTAATGAAGAAGGATTTTAGTAATCCAATTGATTAAGAGATAATCAATTCTGTTTTGGATGTTTGATTAATATGGATTGATTGATATTGGATGATCAATATTTGGAGATTGATATTGTATGATTGGTTAATATTGGATGTTTGATATTGGTTGATGGATATCTTTGTTAAGTGATATGCTGCTTTGTGAAGATGAATATTGATATGAATTATCTATTGTGATAATATGATTCATCTATCTGTTATACTATTCTGAATATAAGTTAAACTTTTTAAACCCTTAAGTACAACTTGGACATTAAAATTGCGCTTGGTTTCGGTGAGACCGGGATCGGGTTTCCATATTTGGATATCCGAAAAACACATCGATTCCAATTAAACGTTAGGTCGTTAATCCAAGTGGAGCTAGTGAAGACTCGAGGTGTAAGGGCTATACGTCAGTATAACTCTGTGGGTGATTCCGTAATGAGTTTGACGGAATAGTGCTTATAGATTCGAGATGGCGAATAAGAGTGCAAGGGCTATGGTCGTTGACTTTGAGGGTGATTCTAATAATGAGTGCAACGAGATAGTGCCTTCGGTTTCGTTCGAACCCGGAACGAACTTGTATGGATTGAATGCTTTCAGAACATCATCAAGTGGACGATGAGCATTCTAAGATAGATGTGTTCTATAAAGGTAATCGTAACCTCAAGCCTCATCAACTGGGAATGGCTAAAACAGGGGAGGTGTAGCAAGGCTTCGTGGGTAGCCCCCACTTGAGAGTGATATTTACCCCTGTCTAGAGGTCCCTTTTTATTTAGGCTTAGTGTGTGGTTGGTCGCGCCAACTACGGGGTGGTCTTGTTCGGGACTGTCCAGTAAGGGATGGTTCCGGCCTTGTGTTGCAGGGGAGTGGGAGTACTCCTCGGTACGTTGATCTAGGCCACGTACTGTGACGGGCGGTACCCTAGTAGCCCTGCCATTGATGGAAACCCATTCTTCCTACGAGACCCTACGGTTTTGATTGTATTACCCACTTTTGTGGCTAGTAGCTGGAATTTAATAGATGTAACAATTTCGGCTATTTCTTATTTACTTGAAAACCCTAGACACTATTATAATATCACTGGATTTCCTATCAAATGTTTTGGTTAGCGTAAGGTAAAAACTTTTCCATGTTTATTTGTGGGAAGTCTACGTGATACCCTTTTATTTTCAAAGGTTTTCTAAAGTTAAGCAACTTTAACCCGTTTACTCACACCAGACCCCTGTCTGACCCGAGTGTTTATTTTCTGTTTTATTAAACTCTTGGGTACTCATATTATGTATGAGTAGTCAAGTGAATCAGGTTAGCTTGACGAATTCTGGAGGAGATATGGAGCATGGGGCTTCGACGTGTAGATATATATTGATTCCGCTGTGTTTGTTTGGTATCTATTTCTGTTGTACTTGAGTTGTATAGTTAGACAGGAGTTTATAACTGTTTATTATCTCTTGTTTAAGTTGTGTACTCTGATATAATAAGATACTATGTAATATTTTATGTGATATATTATATTTTATTCATTCCGCTGTGAGTTCACTGATGTTGTTCTGTTTCTTCTTTCTCTTTCTTTTCTTCTTCTATCCCTTTATTTCTTCAAGATGATGCGATTTCCTAGAGACAGGAAGTCGGGTCGTCTCATTTTGGTATCAGAGTATTAGGCTTTGAAGTGTGTCTTTCTTTAAGGAGCGTTATGTTGAGTGAATACCTAGGCTCTGTAGTGGTGTCTTTCTTGAGAGAGCGTACTTGTAATTATATATATATATATATATATATATATATATATATATATATATATATATATATATATATATATATATATATATATATATATATATACCTAATCTGTTGGGCTATCTGTTCGGATTTTCCAACATAAATTTTAGAGGTAGATGGAGTAGTGGTTTGTGTGTGTAACAGGACTACCACTGATGGAAGAGGTCCATATGTTTGAGGCTGGAAGTTTTTGTCGAGACTGTAGACCTAATACCATCTCGAATAAGATTTGTAGTTTGGAGTAAGGATTTTTCTGATATCCGAAGGAAATCTTTTAAAGATTCGGAGTGTATCTTTGGAGTGTAAGTTTGGATTTGCTCGGGTTTTTAGGGTAGTTTGCATTCTTGCCAGTACTGTAATGATTTACAGATTTAAATATGTTGACTGAATGAAAAACAAATTCAAGTTTTTATAAAGAGAAGAAATTATAAGTGATGATATCTTAATAAATGCGTGATGAGATGCAGTATCCTTGGATTTTTCTGAAGATGTATTCTCTTGAAGCAGTATTAGAAATAGTTGAGGAGAAGTCTTTACCTGCCAAAGAGAAGATTCGTCTGTGTAGAAGCTATCTGAATCTTTAGTAAGGAGTTTGGCTGTTTTGGAATATGAGACTAAGGTCTATAAGTTATTGGCTTTGGCATGGTCTCATTGTTATTCCTTAAGGTAAGTGAGTTGTTGATGCTTGGCTTGGAGTCCGAGTTTCTTGAAGAGATGTTTGCCATATCGGAAGTCAGTTGTGTGGTTTGTTGAAGGTTTTGGGTTTTGAGAAGCCTTTGGATTAGAGTCTTGGGTTAGCTCTGGTAGCAGTTTCAGCTCGAAGTGTTCGGTGTGCTGACGAGAAGGTCTTTTGGCTTCGCAATATCATCGGAGTAGAGTTTGGAAGCAGCAATGTTGGATGTTTCTCTGATGATTCAGGAATCTTTGTGGTTCTTCTTTCAGCAGTCCGCGACAGGTGGTGATGTATTCTTGAAAGGTTAACCTTCTTTGGAAAAGCTCAAAGCTATTCTAATTGGTAAAGAGAGGACAGTTTCTTTGGAATCCGAACTACGTAGGACCGCAAAAGTGACTTGCGATTAGTTGGGAATTTTCTTAGGCTATCTTGGGTGATCTGTTGTTTGAGGCTGAGGGTTCTCATGTGGATAGGAGCTGTTGGAGTATTTTGAAGTTTTTCAGCATCTGGAGTTGAGTTTCATATTGTTTTGGTTCCAGATGCAATGCTGGTAGTTAGCCTGGTAGTTGGACGGTTCTTAGAGAAAAGAGTTGGTTTAGCAGCTTAGAAATATTTTTGGATTGGTTCGATCTAGTTTATGAGTTTGGATTTCTGCTATAAGGATGTGTGACCAAGTCTGATGTGTCACTCAGATTTTTATGGATTTGATGAACAAAGTTTTTCGGATGTAGTGGATAAGTTTGTATTCGTGTTCATCAATAGTATTCTTATCTATTTCAGAATCAGAGTTGTGCAGCGGAAGCGAGGTAACAGCTGTGCAAGGAAGGAAGCGAATTCAGTTTGCTATTGCTTGAATAGTAAAGCTTGAATTCTGGATTTCGACGGATTTTGGAAGACTTTTCTGTTGAATAGGATCTAGGAACAGTTTGTTTTGGTCTTGTTGTTTCTGGAAGTATCAGCATAGGTTGAGCTGATCAGGAAGAAGTTTGGCAGCCTTGGATTATCTGTTGAGTTATGCAGATATGAGATAAGGAGTTTGGAATTCGAAGTTGGAGACTTCAGAGTGGTTAGAATTCTCTGGTTATTAGAACAGATATTGGATAAGATTGGTTGGTTAGTGATGAGGCATTTGAGGATTTCTTATCTGTATTTTTGATAGGATAAGATTGAATTGCCAGTATGGATAGCTGGAATTCATTATGTATCACGTATCTCCGAGGGAGTACGTGCATGATTCATCGATTGATTGTTGAATCTGTAGTGTAGTTGGAGTTGGATGTTGAGCTGGATTTGAGAGCAGTCTGATGTTTTTTTCAGATTTTGGATCTAGAGATGAGTGGAGCTTTGAATTTTGGTTGTGTAGTTAGTTTGTTGGCTTTTATAGAGCGAGTCTCCCGATGATTTATACTTGGGGAAACTTGAGATAGTATTAGAGTTTTATTCTGATTTGTGTCAGAATGATTAGTTATGTTTTGTTTGTTTATTTGATTGCTATGGATGTTAGTAACTGGTTGTTAAGAATGCTTTGTTATTTTAGATTAAAAACTGTACTAGATTATTAAGTTACCTTTGCTTTTAAATGTAGTGGACGAAATTCTTTTAAGGGGGGAGGATTGTAACGACCCGGAATTTTGGGCAATATAAATTTAATAATCTGTGTTAATAATTTAATTGTTTTGATAATTTTCTTTATAATTTTAAGTTTAAATTGACTAATTAAATCTTTTAAAGGTTAATGAATTTTAATCTGACAATTTAAAATTGATAAGATTTGTTTTTCAAAGCTAATAAATGTTTTATTCTATTTAAAATATATATAAAATTGATATATATTGTGAATAGAAGAGCTTTTGTTTTAAATTTAAGATTTAATTTTCAAATTGTAATATATATGTATGTATATGTTATAATTTGAGTTGTTTGAAATTTAATTCATCTATTAATAATTGATATAAGAATAAATATTGTAATTTAAAGCTTTGTTTTAACTTATATTTTCAAAAATTAATTTAGAATTAATTCATTTGTTTCAAAATATAAGATAATGGTTTATTTTAATGTGATAGTTTATAAAAAGAATTTAAACAAGTTTTGTTTTGTTCTCTTTTAAAATACTTAAATTTTTAATGGTTAAAAATGTATATGTATAAGTTTTAGATTTAAATAACATGTATAAGAAGTATATTATAACTAGTTTTAGAATAATTTCTTTTAAAAGTAAATTTATATATACATATGTAAATTATATTTATTAATAGAATTAAATAAGTAAGTTATATTTATATTTAATTTAGGTGAAAATTTAATTAAAAACACTTAATAACATGTGTAAACATGATAAGGCATCTCTAACACACTTGTAAGAAATTAAGCAAGCTAAATGACATTTGTTCAATTAACAACAAGTGGCATTCATCTTTCATATATTTGAAATTTACAACATAAAAGAAAATAGTTTCTCCTTTTTCATTTCTTGTCAAAACTTTCTTTCCTCCTCTCAAATTTATGGCAATTCAGTAAACTAAAAACCTGGAAATCTAAATCTGAGATTAGAAAATCAAAAGCAAAATTTAATCCAAAGATCAGGCAGAAATCTTTTTCAACCTGAATCTGCAATTCAAATAATGTTCAACCTACAAATTGAAATGGACTTCAACCTGTAATACAAATGGATGATCTACTCCAACTTTCAATCATTTTAAAGCAACAAATTGAGGCATGCATGGATCACTTTTCAACAGCAAAACAAAAGTGATCTGCAGTAATTCAACCCTGGAATTAAAACTTGTTCTCTGCAATCTGCTCTGCTTAAATGAGGTGAGTAAATTATTTAAAAACAGTTTGGAATTTGTTTAAACTCTAATGCATGTTAAATCTTTGAATTGATACTGGGTATTGCATGGAATTCATTCAGTATTTATGTCATTGAATTTATAGAGATGATTATATAGGTGAAGAAAAATATAAAATCTGTGTATATCTCTGTTCTTGTTTTATTTACAAACAGGATTCTTTTCAAAAAAAAAAAAATTCAAAATCATTTAATCCAAACTATATTAGATCTTGAGATGTGAAGAGAAGTTGATTGTAATCATATAACTTTTCATCTAAAAATGTTTATAAGTTTTTAAAATGAAATAATGGTTCAGGAATTTCAAAAATTACAGTATAAATCAAATTGGGTTAAAAATTTATGAACTTGATCTTTAGTTCCGATTTCATGATTTGAATAGCATCAGGAAATCATGATTTTTAATACCAATTTCATGATTTTTAGTTTGATAATTCATGATAATTTTTAGTTTGATCGTTTTGTTAACTGTCTATGATTTATTCAATAATTCGATTTGATTTTTCGGGTGAAGCTTCCTTGAATGTGATAGATGTTGGGAAAAATATTCAAAAAAAATTCCAATGCTTAATTTGTTCGTAATCGAACAAAGTAGGGTTTAAAGCTTGTTTTACTGGGCTTTACTGTAAAGGTGTATGCGACGCGGATAATGGATCGAGTACGTTCGCTACAGAGGGAAATGGTGTTCTGGGTGTAGCGACTCGGTGGTGAGTGCGGCGGTGGTTTAACGGTGACGTGATGTTGGTCGTAGGTGATTATGTGGAAGGTGGGTTGCTGCAGTTTCGAGCATGATGGGTCATTTTCGATTCGTGAAAGTATTTGTGGATTGGGTTGGTCGAGAGGCATATCGTGGTCGTTTGTGACTTGGTAATGGCCAGAGAAAGGCTCGACGTCGATGGGTTCGCCGTGCGATATGCATGCGTGCACGATTTGTGCACTGAAGAACGAGTTTGGGGAAGACGTGGTTTTCTCAGAGGGAGGTTCGCGTGCGACTCGGGGGTGACTCGAAGCAGTTTGGGTTCGGAAGATTAGGGGGAAAACTCGGAGAGGCGCTCGTGTTTTCTTCGAGTATGACTCGAAGCAGGGGAGGTGGCTCGTTTGCTTCAGGGTAGGATCGAGTTGTGTAGGTGATCCACTCGAGTATTGTTGGGTTTGTGAGTTTCTGGTTGTTCTGGAATAGCAGATTGCTGTTTTTAAAACCTGTTAAGGAAATATAGGTTGCAAAACTTAACTTGAATTTGAATAATTGAAGGTAAGCTCTAAATATTATAACAAGTCTGATAAAAGAAACAAGTGGATAAAGTTAAAACCTGTTGTTTTAATCAAGCTTTAAAATGTAAATTGAAATTTACTTCCAAATTTAAAAGTTAAGATGATTTCTATAAAAGTAATTTAACATAATTAAAGTTTGAATTTTAATATAAAAAAATGCTTTGATTAAATCAAAAGTTTTTAGTAATATCTTAAACTAAGTTTTCAAAATTATATTGAAAATGAAAGTATAAATTAGAAAATTTAATTGTTTTAAATTTTAAATTGGATTTCTAAATGCCTTATTTTCAAATAAGGTTATTATTATGATTTTGAAATATAAATGGGATAAGTTGATTAAGTTTTTCAAATTTGATTTATTTCAAATAACTTATGTATAAAGATAAATAATGTTAAATTATTTTGATATAGATTTAAGAATACTTAATTAAATATGATTTGTAATTTAGTAAAGAATTAATTAAGATTAATGTTTTTTTTAATTAATTAAGGATTTTTAAAAATATTAGAGTTAGTTAATTAATTGTTTAATTAATTTTAAATAATTAGTTAATTATTTATTTAATTTTTGATAATCACTTAATTATGAATTAATTAAGCGTAATTACTTAATAAAGTAATTAATGGTTAATTGTGAATGTAATTAAGAAAGTTAATTACTTATGGAAGTAAATAATGATAATTACTCATGGAGTAATTAGTTGAAGTGATTATTGGCTAATCATATCAATTAAAGAATTGATTAATATAATTGTTGACGTTAATTAATTATGAAGTGATTAATTAATTAAGAATTAAGAATTATTTAATGATGGAATTAATTATTTGTTATGTAATTAATTAAGAGATTAATTAAGATTTCTTAATGAAAGTAATTAGAGATAATTACTTATTAAGAGTAATTTACTTATTATTATAATTAATTAATTAATGAATTAATTAATTAATAAATGAGATTAATTTAAGATTAATTACCAAGAGTAATTAATTAAATTGTAATCAATTAATAAAGTAATTAATTAAGGATTTATTTGTTAATTACTTAATGAAGTAATTAAAGATTAATTTAAGTAATAATCAAGGTTAATATAATTAATTAAGAAGTTAATTAATTAAGATAAGTAATTATAAATTGTTAATTACTGTTTAGATTAGTGAGATGATTAATTACAAGTTAATTAATTAAAGTAATATTAATTAATAAGGATCATTAATTAATGTAATTAATGAATTAACCAAGGTTGATTAATAAAAGTAATTAATTGAAGTGTGATTAATTAATTGTAATTAATTAAGAATTAATGTACTTAATTATAGTTAATTAATTAATGAATGATCATTAATTATTGTAATTAATGATTAATTACTGAATATGGTTAAAGATAATTACTTGAATGTAATTAAATATAATTAATCAAGGAAGATTAATTAGTGAAGATCATTAGAGATGATTTATTTATTGGAATAATAATTAATGAAGAAGGATTTTAGTAATCCAATTGATTAAGAGATAATCAATTCTGTTTTGGATGTTTGATTAATATGGATTGATTGATTAATATTCGATAATTGATTGATATTGGATGATCAATATTGGGAGATTGATATTGTATGATTGGTTGATATTGGATGTTTGATATTGGTTGATGGATATCTCTGTTAAGTGATATGCTGCTTTGTGAAGATGAATATTGATATGAATTATCTATTGTGATAATATGATTCATCAATCTGTTTATACTATTCTGAATATAAGTTAAACTGTTTAAACCCTTAAGTACAACTTGGACATTAAAATGGCGTTTGGTTTCGGTGAGATCGGGATCGGGTTTCTATATTTGGATATCCGAAAACCACATCGATTCCAATTAAACGTTAGGTCATTAATCCAAGTGGAGCTAGTGAAGACTTGAGGTGTAAGGGCTATACGTCAGTATAACTCTGTGGGTGATTCTGTAATGAGTTTGACTAAATAGTGCTTATAGATTCGAGATGACGAATCAGAGTGCAAGGGCTATGGTCGTTGACTCTGAGGGTGATTCCAAAATGAGTGCAACGAGATGGTGCCTTCGGTTTCGTTCGAACCGGAACGAACTTGTATGGATTGAATGCTTTCAGAACATCGTCAAGTGGACGATGAGCATTCTAAGATAGATGTGTTCTATAAAGGTAATCGTAACCTCAAGCCTCATCAATCGGGAATGGCTAAAATAGGGGAGGTGCAGCAAGGCTTCGTGGGTAGACCCCACTAGAGAGCGAGATTAACCCCTGTCTAGAGGTCCTTTTCTATTTCGGCTTAGTGTGTGGTTGGTCGCGCCAACTACGGGGTGGTCTTGTTCGGGACTGTCCAGTAAGGGATGGTTTCGGCCTTGTGTTGCGGGGAAGTGGGAGTACTCCTTGGTACATTGATCTAGGCCACGTACTGTGACGGGCGGTACCCCTGTAGCCCTTCCATTGATGGAAACCCATTCTTCCTACGAGACCCTACGGTTTTGATTGTATTACCCACTTTGTGGCTAGTAGCTGGAATTTAATAGATGTAACAATTTCGGCTATTTCTTATTTACTTGAAAACCCTAGACACTATTATAATATCACTAGATTTCCTATCAAATGTTTTGGTTAGCGTAAGGTAAAAACTTTTCCATGTTTATGTGTGGGAAGTCTTACGTGATACCCTTTTATTTTCAAAGGTTTTCTAAAGTTAAGCAACTTTAACCCGTTTACTCACACCAGACCCCTGTCTGACCCGAGTGTTTATTTTCTGTTTTATTAAACTCTTGGGTACTCATAGTATGTATGAGTAGTCAAGTGAATCAGGTTAGCTTGACGAATTCTGGAGGAGATATGGAGCAGGAGGCTTCGACGTGTAGATATATATTGATTCCGTTGTGTTTGTTTGGTATCTATTTTTGTTGTACTTGAGTTGTATAGTTAGACAGAAGTTTATAACTATCTATTATCTGTTATTTAAGTTGTGTACTCTGATATAATAAGATACTATGTAATATTTTATGTGATATATTATATTTTATTCGTCCCGCTGTGAGTTCACTGATGTTGTTCTTCTTCTTTCTCTTTCTTTTCTTCTTCTATCCCTTTCTTTCTTCAAGATGATGCGATTTCCTGGAGATAGAAAGTCGGGTTGTCTCAGTGCAACCTTAATGGAGATTCAAGCTTGGTGTTTAGAGCATTGACTTTGGAGTTTTGGACTGGAGTTGCAGTATTAGATTCTGGGAAGACTCATCTCATATTGTGTCATGTTCCGCTGTATTTTGTGTTCCATATATTCTCTGATGTTGATGATTATCATTGTATCAAATTGATTTATCAGATATTGTATTCATGTTGTATCAATGATATCATCTTTTGTTTCCGCTATGTTATTTATCATCTAATGTTGTTGCAAGCTCCGACGATACGGATTCGTTGTTGTTTGTCGGACATCGAGTTCGGGTCGTCACAATTGGTATCAAAGCTAAAGGTTGAGTAAGAACTTTAGCTACGGAGTGTAACACATTAGATGGCTCATTAGAGATAGGGTGAAGTATACCGTAGAATGAGTACAACCAGTGAAACCGTAACCCAAACTACTTAGTCTATTCTCTTTATCTGTTGTTATTCTCTAAGATATTTCGACCGAATGCCTAAATCGGTTTTCTTACTATTACAGATTGTAAGAATGAGTGGAAGACGAGGACGAGATAGGGGACAGGGAAGTACCACTTCAACTAGTCAAGACCCTGCAACAATAGATATTCTCACTCAATCTCAACTGAATCTGGTTGATCTATATCGAAGCTTTCCTAGACTTGGTGGAAAGCCATTCACAGGCAAGGAAACCGTTATCTAAGCACAAGCCTGGATTTGATTGTGTGAAAGGATTTTCAAAGGACTAAAATTGAAAGATGATCAGATGCGATTGATAGCTTCCTGGAAACTCCAGGAAGAGGCTTTAGCTTGGTGGGAAACAGTTACATTAGATGGCCGGCAGATGAATTTACTTGGAGTCGTTTCAAGGAAATGTTCGAGCATCGATATATGCCGTTTGCTGGTATCTCTAGAATGTACCAGGAGTTTATGGATTTGAAGCAAGAAGGCTTATCATTTGAGGAATACTTGAACAAATTCAATGAATTATCTCGATTTGGTCTAGAGTTGGTGAATACACCGTTAAAGAAGAATAAAAAAGTTTATTCGGGGAATGAACAAGGAGTTTCAAGGGAGAATGACTACTTACGTTAAAGGATCTTTTTCTTAATTAATTGATATGAGTTATAGATACGATACTCTGGATAAGCAGGAAGTTCGAAAGGAGAATGGAGACACAAGCAATCTGAATTGGAGAAAAAGGAAGTTTGACAGAAAGAAACCGAGGAAAGACAAAGGAAAGAAGAAAAAGGTGAAAGATGTTACTTTTCTCAATTTTTTGGAGAAGGGACATTACTCGGACATATGTAAGAACCCTTGGAAGCCAGGAATGAGAGAGCCATTTATGAGGCTAGATCAGGAATCTAGTGGATGTTATTACTGCCGCAAGCCGGGACATAGGATCAAGGACTGTCCAGTAAGGAAGCAAGCTCTAGTAGCAAGGGTGTATGCGATCAAAGACGATTCTTCAACCTCAAAGGCTGATAAAGGAAAAGAGATTTTAAAAGGTAACCTTCTCGTTTACGATTAAATTTTCAATTTTGTTCGACATGAGAATTACCCATAGTTTTATTTCTCAACAATTCGTAAATAAGTTAAATCTTGAATCTGAGATCGTGGTCGAATCTATTTCTGTCTGTTTCATTGGGTTTCGATACATTCTACCAACGGTTAGTTATCCCTTCGAACTAACCAATACCCATGTATATTTCGTAGATCAGATAACCCAATTGTTTCTTAATTGAATGATTTGATTCTCATCTTTATTGATATTTTGATTAGGCAAACCGAATGCAGAATAGATATCCAATTTGTTTTGAGAAGAAATTTCTCTATCTATCATCTATTCTTTGTTATCTCCCTAGCAAATTTCGGGGACGAATTTTTTTTAAGGGGAGAAACCGTAACATTCCTGGAAATCAACCACGTTTAATTTGACAACTAATTTAATTTTGGAATTAAATTGTGAATTTATTTATGAATTAATTAGAAAATTTCTAGAATAAATAAATAATTTTAGATTACAAGTAGCAATTTGATTTGAAATATAAGAATAAGTATTTTACAAATAAGTAAAAATAAATGTATTGGAATAAATATAATTTTAAAGCTTTGAGATTAATGAAAGGCTAATGATAGTTTGTTTTCTAATTTTTTTTAATATATTAATATTTGGAAGATGAATTAATTTTCAAATAATTAATGTACTAATTTTCAAAATATTATTTTTAAGATTTAATCCTCTTATATATATACATATATAAATAAAAATGATCATTTGTTAATATGAAATCAAAAATTTTAAATTATTCTTTTCTTTTTTTAAAGTTGTACAAAAATAAATAATAAAGAATGTATGCATGTGAAATGTATAAAAATATATGTATATAAATATAGTGAGCTAAATTAAAGGTTGTACTGTGAAAAATAAATGGGATAAAAATGTTATTTGTGTAAATATAAATTTTATTTGTGCAAAGGTAAAAATATTAAAGACATAAACATTTTAAAATTAAGACATATGTTAAGATATGAAAGTTTATTTACATTAAGGGTTAAAAATAAAGTTTACAAAACAATTTGAATAAAGGGTATAAACACAATTTTTATTACATGTAACAAGTGTAAAGCATGCAAAGGAATAATGGTACATGTGACACCCCACGTCTATACCCACGCTCGCCAAGAACACTACGAAGTAATGCTGTCGACTAGCACGGAGAATAAGGCTGTTGAGGAGCGACCATCTGTATAATTGCTTTGTGCGAGTACCGATATGCCGGATAAAAATATAACTTTTCATCTCAAGAGGGAATCCGACATACCGACACAAACTCAAAGCTACTACACAGTGGCTATAAAGGTCTTCGGAAACAAATATAGAAATAAACATAACACAAATCAGTCACAGATAATTCATATCACAAAGGCGGAAATAGATATGAATATAACACATGAAAGTGTACATCAGAGTAGTGGTCAAACAGATCCACCATAATACAAAAGAATAGCAACACGTGCTATACAAAAGAATACAACTATGAGTCCGTATCTCAAGTGTATACAACAAAATAAACTACTAATCTAAGTAGTTAGCCAAAAGTCAGAGAGAACAATCCCAAGTGAGAAGTCAAGCTGAAGCACCTGCAACATCTCGGTCTGACCCGAGTATTATTCAATAAGAAAATAATAAACGAATCAGTCTAACTATAAATATCAGATGAAACGATATAGAATAAGAGATATGACTAAACACATAATAATCACAATGCCAAGTTGTGATATATGTATGTAATTGAAAATCAACAAGAGATTAATCAATATCACCAAATCTACACAAGAATCAAAGAAATGTCATACTCCTTATTTCGTTCACCAAACCATAAATATTGACGATTATATCAATATCAATCACGAAAGTCGATGACACACAAATTCACCAATGCACAAAAATTGATAAATCATATCAATAGAAATCACAAAAATAGGTGAAGCAGAAATTCCAGAATTCGACACACGAAATCCAGAAATCACACAAAAAGGGGGAGAGGCCTATCACACGAACGGGAGCATAAAAACTCACCAACATATGTATCACACGAACGAGAAGCTATCTCATGGTAGCTAACCATTAATTTTTGACACACGAATGGCCCGAAGACCATGGGGAGCTACCCCACATATGTGAGTCAAAATCACACCGAAACAAAGAGACATCGCACAATTGCTAGTCTAAATCTTAAAATGATCGTCATGATGAAAGAGAAGTGTCAATTACAGTAAGCTAGTAAATATATGAGCTTAACTTCAGGTCCCATAACCACTAGCTTAACTTAAATATTTACGAACAAATTGTAGTTCTCCACTAGAAAATTGTCACAAGAGTTTCAATCGAACAAGTCCAAGAATTAACCGACGATGTAAACGCAAGCGTTTCATACCACTTGTTTTACTAAGCCGTTTAATTAGATTTCTCATACGAGTGAGGTAAAGGCTTGTATATACTAATAGATTGGAAAACGGTTTAAGAAAACGAGCGTTTTAATAAAATAGTGTTGAAATCATTTGAAGAAAGAGTTTCGATATTTACTACTATTATAGAAAACCTTTATATTTTTAAATTGACAAATCACAAAGAAGATTGTAGGAACAATAAATCACTAAAATTCGCATACGAAGACGTGAATAAAAATCCAAAGAAATCGATAAAGGATCCATCGAAATGGATATTTAAAAATCCCTAAAAAGCAGTCATCAAGGTCATAATAAATGATAACAACAAATAGGAAACAAAACGAATCGATTAAAGTTGGAAATTCAAGCAACTAGCCGAAATAGGCAAAATTTCATCAGGTCGGTCGGCCGGCTACAAGGCTCGGTCGACCGGACCAAAAAAATAGAAACGCTCGGGAAGCAGGTCGGTCGGCTGAGCCCTGTAGCCAGTCGACCGGACCAGAGACAGAAAGGTGCCTATGCACCTTAGTAGCAGGTCGGTCGGCTGGCCCAGGGGTTCCGTCGGCCGACCCTGATGTTCTGCAAATTGATACCTACTTAATTGATGTGCAAACTCCACCAATTCGCCACCGAACGAGCATCGGCACTAAGGATTTATGCCAATCGACTACCCAGCCCTATGAGCTTCTTGTTGCATCACCAAAAACATATTTGAACATCAAAGCCATGATTTTTAAAGAATTGAACCCAAAACACCAAAAATTAGAATATTCACCAAATCAATCCAAACCAAAAGCTAGTGCACACGAATATGTGTTAGGAATTCATACCTAACATTCGAAGATAATTATAACCATAGATGTGAGATAAAAATCTCACCTTTGAACCCAAACGATTGAAGAAGAAGCTTGAAAGCAAAGAAGAATCAACCACTCTTCAAATCCAACATAAGGAGCTTGATTCTAAGCCAAAAGAGAAACATTTCCTAAATTAGGTTTAGGAATTTTCTGAAATCAAAGAGATAAATAGTTGGAGAAGAAGAAGAGGAGCTTACGAATGGGTTCTTCTATTAGTTTGGAGCTAGAGTTCGATTTGCAAAACAAAACTAGGGTTTTGGAGTTTTAATTTGCCATATCTCCCACCATTGATGCTTTAGAACTGAAAAGAGGAGAAAGTGAGGGTGAATGGGGAAGAGTGGCTCAGATTTGAGTATAAGTTAAACATAGGGCTGAACCCAAACCCAAACCCAAAGTGAAAAAGCAGCAAAAATCAACTTTCTCCAAACATATCGAAGCTTATACTCAAAAAGGTCGTAAATGGCATTTTAAACTCAATGGGAGTGGTCTCGAGTCCTAATTCAACCGTATGCAAAAAGTATCTTTTCGGACTAAATTCCGAGTATCGATAAAATATTTTGAATAAAATATTTAAATATAAAAATCGATAAATATGCGGGTTGTTACAGTACAAGTGTTAGTCAAGTGGACAAATGGCAAAAGATTTATTTTCTTTTGAATTGAAATTTGTAAGCATAGAAAAAGAAAAAATATAACCAGGTCATTCAACTTCTCAAACCTGAAAAGAAGAAAACAAAATTCATCTTCAACTTAAAAATTCAAAATCCCTCCTCTTCAAAAATATGAAACCAAAGTAAAACCATAAAAACAAAAGTTTATCTCAATATCAAACAAAGCTTCAGTTCAACGCTGCAAGATCAAAACCAAAATCTAGGAAAAAATAAGAATCTGGAAATAAATTCAAGGTGTTAGCTTCTTTGCTCGAGCGACTCAAACCAGGCTCGTGACTCACAATGATTACCGACTCAACAGCCTTAGCTTGTTGTCGACCTAAAACGAATGACGACTCAACTGATTGCCGACTCAAAGTACCTCGTGACTTAGCTGCTTGCCGACTCAAGGTACCACGCGACTCAACTGATTGCTAACTCAAGGTACCTCGCGATTCAACAAGTTACCGACTCAACAATTGAGGAGTTGCACGAGTTAAAGAATTTTGCGACTTACGACCTACCTTGAGTCGTCAACGACTCAAGCAAGCAAACAAAAGCCACGTCCAATTAACTCATGCGCGACTCACAGCTCACGGCTTACGACTTAAGGGACTACGACCTAAAAGACCTAAAGGCAGAACGACCTAGTGACTCAAGACAAAGAAGGGCGAAAGCAACTGCATTTGAGTCGTGACCGACTTACGACCTAGTATAAGTCGAACACGACCAAAAACCACAGAGCCAAAATTTTAGTGCTGCCTCATTTTAAACCGTGACTTCTTAACTCGCGAACGAGTTAGGACTTAATCCAGATGAACGAAGAAAAGCTTAGTACCACTTCACCTACTCCACTGCCTGCTGACTCTTGAACCTTGAGTCGAGTGCGACCTACGACTCTCCCTGAGTCGGTCACGACTCAGGATTTGGGTGAAAAATTCTTATCCAGATTTGTATATAAATACGTGACGATCTCCAACATTACGGGGACTTTTGGATCATTTTCTTCAAGGCATTGAGACTTCACTATCTTCAAAGCAATCTACACTCCATCGCTTCAAGCACGCGCAAGACGCTTAGATCAACTTCGCACAGGAATTCTACACATTCAATCATGGATTCGAAGAACTCTGTCACGACGAAGTTTTCCTTAGCTACTTGTTTTCTGAATTGAATTTGATTGTAATTGAAAAAGATTGTAATAGGTTGTAATCCGATCAGCAATAAAAAGGATTGAAGTGGACGTAGGCTTGATCATAAGCCGAACCACTATAAACTCTGTGCACATTTACTGCATTTTCTGTCACTTACTGTTATTTCTTGATTCCCGTATTACGGGTGGTGCTTTCACATCGTTTTACACACACACCGAGGTTTTAGCGTCAGATTTTCACGTTAACATTTTTGGTGCTTTCACTGAGAATTGAACTCAGGTGAATTATCATCATTGCTCCACGAAAGTTTGTGGAAGTAATCTCTCTGAAGACTAGAAGTTTATCTGAAATCATGGCTCCAGGGAGAAGGAGTAGATCTGTTAGATCTGGAAATGTTCAAGAGGGAACCTCCGCTTCCCCAGTACCTAATCAAGCCACTCCACCTGTTGGGTTACAAAAGCAG
Organism: Allium cepa; assembly: GCA_030765085.1. Taxonomy (NCBI): domain Eukaryota; kingdom Viridiplantae; phylum Streptophyta; class Magnoliopsida; order Asparagales; family Amaryllidaceae; genus Allium; species Allium cepa. Next base: position 458,548,766 of record CM060942.1, read on the forward strand.
AGTTGGATGCTGTAATCTTAGGGCTGAACCAGCAGATAAATGCCCAAAGTGCACAATTGGAGGCTCAGAATGCCCAAAATGCTCTAATTTTGAATAGGTTGAACGATTTGCTTGGGGCAAACCGTCAATCAACGAGTAATGAAAGGAACTTTGCTGGCAACGTTCATGATGCTGAAGAAAGGAACGGTCCTGAGAGGGCTGCCAGCCCCTTTGAGCAGACACTTCCTGAAGTTGGTGGATCTAAATCTCGAAATGATGAGGGGCATCTTTCTGAAATGGTTCGACAAATCATGAAAGAGAGCATGCAAAGGGATGAAGACGAGAAAGATTGGGGTTTCGCTCCAAGTAAAACCCCATTTACCGAAAGGATCTTAAAGGCTGAGTTTCCGAGGAAGTTCGTCCCTCCAACCATTCCAGCTTACAAAGGGACAAGCGATCCGAACGAATTCTTGTATAAGTATGATTGTCACATGACAGGTGCCAGAGCTTCTGATGAAATAAAGTGCCGATATTTTCCTGTATATCTGGAAGGTGTAGCTCTGCTTTGGTTCACCAAGCTACCAATCCGGTCTATAGATCAGTTTTCTGACCTAACCCGGAAATTCAAGGAGCAGTTCAGGCTATATGCTTCAAAAGCCAAAGATATCATGTCGTTGTCAAGTTTAGAACAGAATCCAAGGGAAACTATCAGATCTTTCTTGAATCGCTTTAATATAGCGCTGGCCGAGGTAGACAATGCAGAACCACGAATGATCTTGACTTATCTGATGAGGGCCATTGACAAGTCGAGCGAATTTGGAAAATGGCTGAACATGAAGGAACCAAATTCCCTTGAAAATTTCTACAAGAAAGCAGATGAGTTCATACACCTGGAAAGCCGTCCTGTACCGGTAAAGGCAGTATTGGAAAAAGCTGAAGATAACATTGCTACTCCACGCAAGAATGAATCTATAGGACAGAAAAGGGAAAATAACGATGGAAAGAAACAGAGAAATCTGAAGAAGCCTCGTTCCTTCAAGCCATTGGAATACACTCCTTTATCAGATACGCCGGAGCGTATTTACTTTGCCACTAAAGATTTTGTTGACTATCCTAAACCTCCTGTTCTGAGAACCGGGAAAAGAGCTATACAAAGCGGGAAGTTCTGCCGCTTCGATAATCAACCCGGTCATGATACCGACGAATGCCGCCAATTGAAGAATTTGATTCAAGAGTTGATAAGGGAAAACAAGCTGCAGCAATTTGTGGAAAAGAATAGCAGCAATCCTGCTTCGTCTAGTCAGGGGCAACAAGCCCCTGCTCATCAAACTAGGACAAGTGAGAAGACTGCAGGGCATGAATCCGGAAGGCCTGTTATCAATGTCATTACAGGAGGACCTCACCCAGCAGGCAGGAGCTGGGGTGAGATGGAAAGGTATACCCGGGCTTTGAAATATGTACTGGCCGAAGAAGATGTCTTTGTTTTGGAAGACGCTACGCCCTTGAAACAACAAAGAACTTTCAATGATGATATTGTGTTCAGAGCCAGGGATTCCACAGGTGTTGAAGCTCCTACCTTGGATCCCTTAGTCATCTCGGCTGGTATCGGGCCAGCTATTGTCAGAAGAGTTCTCATTGATTGTGGCGCATCCTGCAATATCCTCTTCAAGAAAACATTCGACCAAATGAAGATCCCTATGGATGATGTGCAAGCCTCGTCGTAGAAAATCGCTGGCTTCACTGGAGAGCCAAAGTAGCCGATAGGAACCGTTGATTTGCTTGTAGAACTTGGAGAGGGAGAAAGAAAAGTAGTCCGCAAGCAAACTTTTGTGATTGTCGACGAATTTTCTGCTTATAATGCTTTCCTTGGCCGTCCAACTCTTGCAGCGTTCAAAGCTGTTCTGGCCCCATGGTGCCTCAACATTAAATTCCCCACAGACAATGGAGTAGGAGTTATAAAAGGGGATTAAAATGCTGGGCGGGAGTGTTATCTGACAAAGCTACGAGAGGCAAGAAAAAGAGAAATGGGAAAGGATGCGGTAACCCCAGTCCGCATCAAAGAACCAACCTTGTAGCAATTACAGGGCGGACCCTGCACTGGCGAGCATAGCGGGGCACGAAAAGAGATGGATCCAAGAAAAGCCAGTGCAGGGGAGAATAGAGTGGTACCGGTGGAAACGACAGTACCGGTACCTGTTGACCCGAAGGACCCAAATAAAGTGTTAAATGTGGGTTCACAACTTAATGTGTCAATTCATAATATCTTAATATCTTTTTTGAAAGCAAATTTGGATGTTTTCGCTTGGACTCATGCTGATATGTGCGGAATATCCCCAGAAGTTGCAGTACACGCTCTGAATATTGATCTAAAGTTTACGCCTGTGAAACAGAAAAGAAGAATCCAAGGTCCAGAAAGGTCAGCCGCATTAAAAGAAGAAGTTGATCGGCTCATGGAGAATGACTTTATCAAAGAATCTACCTATCCGAATTGGGTTTCAAATCCAGTGCTGGTTAAGAAAGCCAACGGAAAATGGAGAGTGTGCATCGATTTTTCAAATCTAAACAAGGCCTGCCCCAAAGACTGCTTCCCATTACCCAGGATCGATCAACTGGTAGATGGAACAGCGGGATATGAATTGTTATCTTTTATGGATGCCTACTCCGGATATAATCAGATCATGATGCATGAGCTAGATCAGGAGGACACGAGATTTATCACCGATGTTGGTCTTTACTGCTACAAAGTTATGCCCTTCGGGCTGAAGAATGCGGGGGCAACCTACCAAAGACTTGTTAATGCTATGTTCAAACCGCAATTGGGCAAGACTATGGAAGTCTACGTCGACGACATGTTAGTAAAGTCTAAGAAAGCAGTGGATCACATAGAACACTTAGCAGAAATGTTCGCCGTCCTCCGGAAATACGGAATGAAGCTTAACCCTTTAAAATGTTCGTTTGGGGTGGAGTCCGGAAAGTTCTTAGGGTTCATTGTGAGCGCTAGGGGCATTGAAGCTAGTCCGGCTCAAATTACCACCATAAAAGAAGTCAAAGCTCCTAGAATGAAGAAGGAATTGCAAAGTCTCAACGGAAAAGTTGCCGTCTTGAGTCGGTTCATTTCCAAAGCTACTGATAAATGCATCCCATTCTTTGACGCTCTAAAGAAAGGAAAGAAAAACTTTGATTGGACTCCCGAATGCTAAAAAGCCTTTGATGAATTGATTCGTCATATGGAAACGCCTCCAATACTTTCTAGGCCCGGCGATGGTGAGGATCTTCTTATATACTTGGCAGTATCATCTCATGCTCTAAGCGCATCGCTAATGCGAGAAGACAAGAGGATTCAACATCCGGTTTACTATATCAGCAAAAGACTCACTAGGGCAGAGATGAATTACTCCAAGTTGGAAAAACTCGCATATTGTCTACTGATTGCATCGAGGAAGTTGAGGCAATATTTCCAAGGTCATCCTATCAGAGTCCTCACTGATCAACCTCTAAAGCAAGTCTTGTTTCGCCCTGAGACTTCGAGTCGTCTTCTAAAGTGGAACATTGAACTTAGTCAATATGACATCACTTATCACCCTCGAAAAGCAATCAACGGACAAGCTTTAGCGGATTTCATCGCAGAATTCACAGATAAGGGTAACGGTGAGGAAGAAACGATAGATAATTCCCCAATCCAGTGGAAGTTATATGTTGATGGCGCAAGAAATGACTACTGTTCTGGAGCCGGGGTTGTACTTGAAACCCCTGAAGGTCGGTCATTATGCTATGCGCTAAGATTGGAATTTCCTTCAACGAACAATGAAGCAGAATACGAAGCTCTTATCGCTGGATTGAGAATTGCTAAAGAACTAAACATCCGAGCATTACAGATCTTCAGTGATTCTCAGCTTATTGTATGCCAGGTCAAGAAGGAGTTTCAAGCGAAAGGGGGAAATCTGCCTGCCTACTTGTCAAAGGCCTGGGAACTCCTATGTGACTTCGATCATTACACGATAAGCCATATTTCTCGAGAAGAAAACACGAAAGCAGATTCTCTCGCAGAGTACTCTAGCACAGGCGAAGCTCAATTTCTGGGGTTAGCTCCAGTGGAAGTCCTGTCGGCTCCAAGCATTAATGAGATGGATATTGATTGGATCATGAGTGTGTCTCAAGAGCAAGAATCATGGATGACTCCAATAACAGAATATCTGCTCAATCTCTTTACCGGAAAACTCAAAAGAACGACAAAAGCTACTGAGGAAAGCCTCTCGCTATATAGTCCAGGATGGCCAATTATACAGACGGGGATTCTCAATGCCATTACTTCGATGTGTATCCAGGGAAGAGTCCAAAACAATCCTAGCTGATGTACATGGAGGAGAATGTGGTGATCATTTAGGTGGTCAAACTTTAGCAAAAAAGGTTCTCCGATACAGATATTTTTGGCCAGAAATTAATCGAGATGCTGCAGACTATTCACAAAAATGTGACAAGTGCCAGAGATTTGCCAAAATTCCTAGAGCACCTTCCACTGAACTCACACAGATGGTCAGTCCATGGCCATTTGCAATCTGGGGGATAGACCTTATAGGACCTTTACCAACTACCAAATCTGGAATTAAATATGCCGTTGTTGCTGTAGATTATTTTACTAAATGGGCTGAAGCTGAACCATTGGCTACTTTCACCTCTAAAAAGATGATAAATTTTGTGACTAAAAGTATCATTTGCAGATATGGTGTGCCTCAAAAGATAATTACAGACAATGGTACTCAATTCGAAAGTGAAGAATTCCAAGATTTTTGCAAGCGATTCAAAATCCGAAAAAGCTTCTCAGCGGTGGCTCATCCGCAGGCAAACGGGCAGGTGGAAGCAGTAAACAAAATTATCAAGTCAACCATCAAGAAGCAACTCGAAAGAGCAAAAGGTGGTTGGATCGATAAGCTACGACTAGCACTATGGGCGTACAGAACTACCCACAAAACTGCGACTGGGCATACTCCGTTTTCATTGGCATACGGGTCAGAAGCAATGATTCCGGTAGAAACAGAGGTCCCTTCACATAGAAGAATCCATTTCAATCAAGCGGAGAATGAAAAACTACAGCTTGAGGCACTAGATCTCCTTGATGAAAAAAGAGAAGAGGCTAAGCTCAGAATTGCAGCTCATCAGCAAAAGATAGCCAGACATTTCAATTCCAAAGTTCGCCAACGCAGCTTTGAAATTGGAGATCTAGTCCTGAAGAGAATTATGACGGCAACAGGTGTGTTTGGGCCAAATTAGGAAGGACCATATGTCATAGGTCAGAAGCTTCTTGACGGCACATTCAAACTCACTACTGTCGAAGGAGATCAAATTCCAAGGGCTTGGAACAACAATCACTTGCGTCCATACTTTACTTGAAAGCTTTGTTGAAATATTGTAAAAAAATTTTTTATGAATGTATGATTCTTGCAATTGAAAGCAATTGTAAAGCCGATGCAAGTGAATAATGAAAGAATATAAAGTGGATGTAGGCCCAAATTCTTGGCCGAACCACTATAAAACTTGTGTTCCTTAGTATTATTACATGTTTGCTTTATTTTCGATATGAAAAGTACATTAAATGTATTGCTGAAATGTCAATTAAAATTTTTGCAGACAATGAAGATAAAACTTGCACGTTACAAGACCAAGTGATTCTTGTTATCATTCAACAAACAAATTTTGAGCCACAAAAGCCCCGAATTCAAATGCTAGATAGGAAGTGCTTCAATTGAACGGCCAATGATTTCGCCGAAAACGGGCCCTTGCTAATAAATTGAGATCGTTTGAACAAACAAACATCCAATTAAGAAGCTTATGCCCGTTCTCGCGAACTTGCCTAGAATGAAGTACACTTCTTTGGATTAAACAAACTACTTGTAAGAGAAGGGAGTGTGAGCTTGAAAAGAAAAATAGAGGATCGCTGAAAAGGCATAAGCAAGCGGACAAGGAACAACTAAAGCCCTCTTCGGAGGCACAAGCCCTCTTCGGAGGCACAACTCTTCGGAGGGTAAAGACCTCTAACGAGGCATATGCCGTAAAAAAGAAAGTTCTCTACTCAACAAAAAAGATTGGAGGAGTCATTACCCTCCAACCATGAGAGAGTAACTTCCAGGCAATCAAAGCCCTCTTTAGAGGCACATTTCACCAGGAGTTGAAGTGTAAGAGTCCCTCTTCTGAGGCCCACTTCACCAAAGTTGAAATGCCAAACAAAATAAAGCCCTCTTCGGAGGCACATTTCACCAGGAGTTGAAGTGTAAGAGCCGCTCTTCGGAGGTTCACTTCACCAGAGTTGAAATGCAAAACAAAGCAAAGCCCTCTTCAGAGGCACATTTCACCAAGAGTTGAAGTGCAACAGCCGCTCTTCGGAGTTTCACTTCACCAAAGCTGAAATACAAAACAAAAATAAATAAATAAAAAAAGACCTCTTCCTAGAGGCAGAAATGAAAAGACCTCCTCCCGGAGGCACAATCAAGCAGAAAGACCTCTTCGGAGGCACACGTTTCACCAATATTGAAATAAAACTTCCAGGTGTTGAAACGTGAAAAATCCTTCCTCAGAGGTGCAACTTTTCGAAGAAACAAAAATCAAAAAGCCCTTTACTGTGGTATATAAAAAAAACCTCATCAAAGGCACACTTTAACTTTCAAAGGAAGAATGAATTACCTATTCTGGAAAATTCTCTTCCTCAAAAAGAAGTTAAAGTACCTTTCAAATACCCGCTTTACCACATAGAAGAATTCATTCAGTAAAATGTGTATATGCACAAAAGAAAAAGTGATATCTTCGAAGGATGAAGCGTAAAAACTTATTTTTACTCTGTTTTTTAACGAAATAATATTCCTCCAAATGTGGAGCAATTATTCTTTAAAAAATAAAAGTACAAGTTCCTCATAAAATAAAATATTACAATGAGCTTATGGTATAGGGGAAACATGGTATAACTACATCGGTAAAATTGCGCTCGAACAGTATGCCACAAGCTCACTGCAATATCATGCAAAGAAACTTGTATAAAAGTGAATAATAACTGCATTCTCAAATTCAAACAAGAAGTTTGTACAAATAAAGAATCATTTTATTTAACACTGTTACAATTTCTTACAGATACAAGTTTTGAAATAAAGAAAACGGGGGCCGGTACCCGCACAATTTTCGGTCAGTACATGCAAAAAAGGCAAAAAAGCGATATGAAAGCCACAGAAGCAGAGCCAACATTTTTTCTTCCATCCACCTTTTGAGCCCGCACCCGGCCGGATAACCAACTTCTTAGGACAGCTTGTAAGAGTAGGGGATGAAGGAGAAAGGGGCTCAGTCGGACTTTCTTCCGTTTTTTCTTCGCCAGTTAAGGATCCCTTCTTCTTCTTCTTGGAAACTCCCTGCTTTCCTCTCTTCTTGGAGGAAGACCCACTCCCTGGAGAAAGAAGTTTAGCTAATGGTTCATCATCGGAACCAGTTGCTTCTGGAGTCTTCTCACTCCCTTCAGTTTCTTCTCCCTTGTGTTCTTGTGAAGCAATGGGATTGTCCAAGTCTTGAAGAGCTTCTATTTGCTCCTCTTGTGATCCCGGTTGCGAGGCAGTAGGAGGAGTCACCTGAATAGATGGAGGAGGAATAATTGGAGGTGGGGAAGTTTGAACGATGCTCGACGTTTTCTCTACAGAAGGAAAAAAGTTCAAGTCAGTAAAAAGCGGAGATAAAGGTTCGCTGAGGTTCAAGAAGTAGTCAAGAAGCTCATCAAGCTCGTAAGAAACAGATGAGCAGTCTACTTGGGCAAGATTAACAGTAGGGTTACCTGCAGAAGCCGGTTTCCTGACATCAACTTCGTAAGCCTGTGCCTCGACACTCTCGTCGCCTTCATCCCCACCTTGTATGCTTGTGATCTCGCCGGTAACTTTGGTAGGAGATAGAGAATGAGAACTGGAACCGATAATGTCAATCTCGGCCGAAGGAGAAGGCTGAATTGGAACAATTGAGACAGTTTTTCCTGAATATTCTCCTGCCGCTGTTTTGGCCCTTAATTTTGCAAGCTGTTCTCTCCCCCTAGCGAGAGCGGCGCGAGCATCATCATCAAGATAATGCTCCTCATGAGCTGACTCAGCATAGCCAGCGCCTTTACCGCCAAGCATATCGAGTGCGGCCTCCCAAACTTCAGCCAGAGTATTTCATACTTGGGGCCTAGAAAGGCGAGGCTACTGTGCCCCAAGGTGCTATGCAGGTAGAAGTCAAATAATTTTGAGCTGATGTTGGTCCTCGTTGCCTCGTGAGATTCTTCAGCTGCAATTTTGCCGGCAACGGCCTCATCACGCTCCCTTTCAGCTTTGGAAAGTTGAAGCTTAAGCATTTGAATCCCCGCCTCTTAGGAGCTGTTTTTCTTCCGAATCTCTTCAATATCAGCAACATAGCCCTCACTAATTCTTTTTTGCATTTCAAGCCTGTCTTCGGCATCTCTTTGGCTGGCATGAGCATCTCTCACTTGTTTTAGGAGCACTTCTTCTTTTTGAGAATAGGAAGTAGAGGAAGTAGCAAGCTCTTGTTTCAGTTCCTCAACTTTTGCTTCAAGCTCTTCATTGTAAGAAGCGATGTTCCTCATTTCAGTATCATGTTGCTCAAGAACCTTTTTCCATTCGGCTTTATCATTTTCCATAGTGAGCATGGCCTCTATATTTGCACGATTAACCCTTTGGAGCTCGTCAACAAGTTTTTTCCAGTTCGACATCCTCTCAATATCAAGCTTGACGGCATCGAGGTTTCGTAACATGGCAGACTTGTCAATAGGGACCAAGTCAAGGTCGAACCTTACTCCCTTCAGACACCACTGTGGAAACCGACTTTGCAAAGTGGCCGGGCCCAATCCAACTTGGAATTTGGGCCTGCTAATTATTGTTTGGATGTCTGTCTTCCCGAGAGCGGGAGAGCCGGAAGGAATGTCAAGCGAGATGGGGACGGTAACCTTTTCAGGAGTTGTAGAGGTATGCTTCTCACCATGTCAGGCTCGCTTGCTTGAATCCTCAACCATATGACTTTTTCCTCGGTCATCATGGGATTTTCTTTTGTGGGAATCGTCGCCTCTCTGTGAAGAATCGTGGCGTTCCTCCCTCTCTCTTTTTTCATGACGCTCCTCTTGAGCCCTCTTCTCTTGAGCCTTTCGGGTGGCTCTTTCTTCATCGGATTCTCTGTAAGAGGGGAGGTAACGCCTATAATCGTATTGGCTACGCCTCCCGTAGCGCTGGAAGTCATCATAGTAGGATCTGCTGCGTCGCATCGGAGGATCTGAAATAAAAAGAGATAAATTTTAGAATTCTTCAAAGTACAAAAAGTCAGAAGCATAAAAGTGCTGAAAGATTCTAAGTGAGTGTAATGTGCAAACTACGCGCATCAAGCTACAAACCACTCTTTAATTGTGGAGTAGTTATAGGTGTAGAAGTTAACATCAACTCTTGAGTTGACGGAGTCTGTTGCAGAATAGAAGTCGCCTCGACTACTGAAGAAGAAACCCCGGTAGTAATAGGATCATCTTTAAAGATCTCTTGCGAGGTGGCGAAGAGGTCGCTCAGTCCTTCGAAGCTGTCGTCCCTGCTCTGCTTGACAGGGCTGGTTTTCTCGGCTTCTTCGTCACCAGACTTCTTTGAATATGGAGGAGATTCCCGGGGCTCTTCTTCTTCAGTAACAGGGGCAAGTTTGCCAGATGACCCCGCGACATCAACAGAAGTGGAGCACTTCACTAGAGAAGCCTCAAAAGCAGGTTCTTTTGGTATGGATGCGTCAGTAGAAACGGGGGCATCCGACGCTCTAGCCGGAGAGTCTGGGACTTCATGGGGGTGTGTAGAGCGAGAGGTATGCAAAAGCCCGTATTGGTGCAATAATTCATCCCTCAACAAGAATTTTACACTTCTCTCTTCCGCGGCCACGACACTCAGTCTCTCAAAAACTTGCTTATGGCCTGGATCTCTGGATGGGGAAGGAAGTGCTGAAAAAGGAAAGAGTGGAATTAACGATTAACAACTCAAAATTCGAAGAGTTTGGAAATGGAAAATAGAAGCAGGTAATCTTACTTCCTACTCTCCAGATGGCATAAAACCCTGGGGGGAAGCGAACGAAGAAAAACTGATTTAAAAATCCATGAGCACTTTCAGGTAGGTCAGTCACGAGTTTGCGATTCCTAACGCTCCTTATAACGACAATGGAGGGATGGTCTTTAATCTTGGTGAAAGAACATAAGTAACAAATTTCTTCAAAGCTCGGTAACCGACCCAGGGTTCTCATGAATAAAACACACAACCCCATCAGAATGGCGTAACTATTAGGGTGCAGTTGAAACGGGGAGATAGTCAATCGAAGTAGAAATTGCTGAAGGAACTCGTTGAAGGGAGGAATAGCACCAAACAAGCACATTTGGCGATTGACAGCGACAAAACCGCAGGGAGGGCTATCAGCAAAATCATTTGGCCCAGGCAATATAGCATCCGTTTCAACGATGCCAAACTGAGCGCGCAATAAGCTTAACGTCCGGTAGTTTAAGGAAGTTGAGACTCTTTCCGATGGAGCAGTCAGTGGAGCAGCTATTGGAAGAGCCTCTCCAATCTGTTCCGTTACTTCTTCTTGATGAGAGGCCATTCTACACAAGCTACTGGATATTCAAATTTGAAGGTGCACGTTTCCTAAAAAGTGTGAAGTGTTGTGCAAAACTAATAATGACAAGTAAATATAACTGAAGTTAAACTAATCGGCAATTGATCGATTACTAAATTTTAGGACTTGTTAATTTTAAAAAGGTTCAAGTGCAGTATTGGTGCAAACCGGTCGATTTCAATTAACTATCTCAATATTGCTTTAATACTCTACTTGAATTCGTTGAATTGATGCACTTCGTTCACACAATCTATTTAAGTTAATTACCTTCTGTCAACTAATCTGTCATTTGATGTGGGCAGTCAATGACATTATATTCGCCTTGGTTTTCTATAGTTGTTATTTTCAGCAGGTAGTTAGCTTATAAGTTAACAAGATTTGTGGAATAATGCAACAAAGTTCAAACAATTTAAAGTTTGGGTAATTCAGAGTTTAGGCAATTCAGTCCGGTAATACAAGTTAAACAATCAAGTGGGATTATGCTTTTAAGTGACAACTCGTTCACCACCTAAGGGGTGTGTGGCGAGTTGAGTTAAGTTCTGTAAGTCGTAGTGTGCATGGAGGAAAAAGCCTCAAATCAGAACAAAGCAAAATTCTCGAAGTTCTGTCTCGGCCGCGACTCAAAGCCTAGGTCTCATCTACTTGAGTCGGTCAAGGGTTAAGCCACAAGAAGCAACTCGGTATGGAAAATAGCCAAGTACCGAGTCGTCCACGACTTATGGCTTGAGAAGTTCACGGTCTAAAGGATAAGTTGTAGTAAGAATCTAAAGGGCTGAGTCACTCATACGACCTAATCGTCAGGAAATTAACACGACCCAAAAATTAGGTCGTGGACGGATGAGATTGCAAGGCCTTCCTAAGTCAGTAGACCCAAAAAACCAACTGAGTAGTGAGAATTCTAGGTCATCTCCTCAACCAGTTAACTCCTTTCTAACCCATTAACCTGCTAAGGACCTCCTCATCTCCTCCAAACTCACAGACCAGCTAATTCGGGACACTGCAATCCATTATCTTCTCCTCACATGGTCAGAAATCACCCAAAAAACCAATTCGAATCGCTTCAAGTTTGCGACAAATCTGATGCACTACTATGTTATCACGAACGATAACAACAACATGGTCGATAGAAGTCGCAAATCAATCAGAAAAGTGGTTCGCGATGGAACACGGCACAAAGATGAATTGGGGTCAGAAAATGAGGAGTCCAGATTCGTGAGTCAATGGTGATCGTGGATTGAACAGAAGGTGAATTCACTTATGCAATATAAAGGTTTAGATGAGTTGACGACTGATTAGCTTGGATTCGTCTCTGGAAACTTGAAGGATCGTTAATGGTAGATCAAGTAAAACAGATCAGCAGTAAAGTGAGGAGGAAGGACCGACTCAACGGCTTATATACGAAACAGGGGGGAAGATGAAAGGGCTAACGAGTCATGAGCCTCTTTGAGTCGTTTGCGACTCATGCACTGGGTCGAAGCACACGACTCACGGTTTAAGCATGTACTTCGAGGGGCAATTGTTAGCTCCTTTGCTCGAGCGACTCAAACCAGGCCCGCGACTCACAATGATTACCGACTCAACAGCCTTAGCTTGTTGTCGACCTAAAACGAATGACGACTCAACTGATTGCCGACTCAAAGTACCTCGTGACTCAGCTGCTTGCCGACTCAAGGTACCACGCGACTCAACTGATTGCTAACTCAAGGTACCTCGCGATTCAACAAGTTACCGACTCAACAATTGAGGAGTTGCACGAGTTAAAGAATTTTGCGACTTACGACCTACCTTGAGTCGTCAACGACTCAAGCAAGCAAACAAAAGCCACGTCCAATTAACTCATGCGCGACTCACAGCTCACGGCTTACGACTTAAGGGACTACGACCTAAAAGACCTAAAGGCAGAACGACCTAGTGACTCAAGACAAAGAAGGGCGAAAGCAACTGCATTTGAGTCGTGACCGACTTACGACCTAGTATAAGTCGAACACGACCTAAAACCACAGAGCCAAAATTTTAGTGCTGCCTCATTTTAAACCGTGACTTCTTAACTCGCGAACGAGTTAGGACTTATATCCAGATGAACGAAGAAAAGCTCAGTACCACTTCACCTACTCCACTGCCTGTTGACTCTTGAACCTTGAGTCGAGTGCGACCTACGACTCTCCCTGAGTCGGTCACGACTCAGGACTTGGGTGAAAAATTCTTATCCAGATTTGCATATAAATACGTGACGATCTCCAACATTACGGGGACTTTTGGATCATTTTCTTCAAGGCATTGAGACTTCACTATCTTCAAAGCAATCTACACTCCATCGCTTCAAGCACGTGCAAGACGCTTAGATCAACTTCGCACAGGAATTCTACACATTCAATCATGGATTCGAAGAACTCTGTCACGACGAAGTTTTCCTTAGCTACTTGTTTTCTGAATTGAATTGGATTGTAATTGAAAAAGATTGTAATAGGTTGTAATCCGATCAGCAATAAAAAGGATTGAAGTGGACGTAGGCTCAATCATAAGCCGAACCACTATAAACTCTGTGCACATTTACTGCATTTTCTGTTACTTACTGTTATTTCTTGATTCCCGTATTACGGGTGGTGCTTTCACATCGTTTTACACACACACCGGGGTGTTAGCGTCAGATTTTCACGTTAACACAAGGGTTCAGCTGCAACCTGGAATCAAACAAATTATCAAAATCTTGAATCATCAACAACAAGCTTTAATCTGAATTAACTAAGAAAGTTTCCAGTTTTTCAAGCATTTCAGTTTCAATGGAAATCTAAGCAATTCAGAGTAAATTATTTAAAAAAATCTGAGTAAATCATGAGAGGTTGTGATGAATTGTTGAAGATAAGTTGTAAAATAATGCCTGCATGTATACAAACCCAAATGAATGTTTTGTGCATGTCTTATTTACAGACACATGCCTCTGTTGTTTTTTTTTCTAAACCTGTTCAAATTTTGATTTCTCCCTCCCTTTATCCTTATTAGACCCTAGGATCTATACAAGTTTTGCTTGTTTAATAAATGTTTCATGTCTTAAAAATAAATTTGAGTAAAATAAATCAAAGCATTCTCTGAAAAAGGTTGAAATCATAGGCAAACTCATTTCTGTCGAAATTTTGACCATCATCGTTCGTGATTTAAATTATATTATCGGAAACGTTTTTGGAAATTATGATTTTTGAAGCTAAGATCAAAAATTTTAAAATTGAATTCACTGGAAATTTGTGAATTGAATGATACGGGGTTTTGGGGCAGATTCAAGTGATGGGGGTTGTTATAAATCTCGTAATCGTGTTTGGAGCTTTGTAGATGATATTGGATCATCAGAAAATTAGTGATCAAATTTGTAAATCGTTGTGGTGGGCCGATGAGATCGAAATAGGGTTTAAGAACTGCATTTGGTGATGGTCGGAAAACTCATTGCCGTGTCATCGTCGTAGGACCGGAGGTGTTCGCTCTAGTGGCGATCGAGGCGTTGGATGTCAAGGGAGCTTCAGGTGCATTTGCGCGACCTCTGATAGTCGGGGATTGGAGTTCGAGATGATTTCTGGTAATCATAGTTAGTTTAGCTTGGGTCAGTATGCTCAAATTTTTGTTCGGCTCATGAACACGATGATCTGGTTGTACTGGAGGTTTGGGCAGATGATCAGAGACTTGTAGAGGGTGGCGAAGTCGACCGGAGTTCATCAGAGCTCCGGTGCACGTACACATACCTCTGGTATAATTCAGGAACGAGGAGTTTTCACTCGAAGACAACCTCGGGAAGTCTATACGATGGCTCGAATTCGAGCTCGTGCATTTTAAGTCTGTATCGTGTTAAATACTTTAACAAAATTTAGGTTTGAAAATTTTAGGTATACGGGTTAATTTTTGGGAAAACTCGAAGCAGATGGTGGAGTAGCTCGGGGAACACTCGGGTTTGACTGACGTTTTATGTTTCCAATTTTAAAACTTTAACAAGTCAGTTAAATAAATTTCTAAAATTTATTTCTTTTTATAAATGATGATTTTATTGTTAAGTTAGAAGGTATAAATTAAAGGTTTGGAAATAAAGGATCTTTAAAATAATTAAGTTTTAAACTTATATTTTTAGCAAGTTATTTTAAATAAAACTGAATAAAGTGATTTAGGAATAAATCAAATATTTTAAATTTTTAACCTAAAGTAAGTTAATTTATATTGTTAATGATAATCAAGTAATTAATAATTAATAATTAATATTAATTTATTAATAATTGAGAATAATTGATTAAAGGATAATTACTTATAATTAAGATTTAGCTAATTAATAATTAAGGATTTATTAATTAAAGAAATTAATTAAAGAATAATTAATTAATAAAAGTAGTTAAGATTTAATTAATTACAATTAAGGGTCAATTAATTAAGATAATTAATTAAGGAATGATTAATTAATGAAAGTGATTAAGACTTAGTCAATTGAAATTAATGGTAATAAATCATTGATTAAAGATTACTAATGAAAGTAATTATGTGGTTGATAAATTTAAAAACCACACAATTTATTCATCTTAATTGAAGATGTTTGATTGTTATTGAATGCTGTGTGATGGATTGATATATTTGATATGTGGTGTGATGCTATGTAACATGAAATGCTTTGTGTTGTGCTCTTATATCTGTGATAAATATAATGTGGTATGAATATGAAAACCCCTTGGCCCATAAAACGATGCGACCGGGAGTCGGATTCAAGTTGTTAATACGAAACCCACAACGAATCATAATGGTGAATCTTTGTGATTGATAAATTTACTTTATTTGATGAATCTGAGAATGAAGATAAGCATTATAGGATATACCGCTTATCGATATTGCTGTGATTGTGTCTGTAATGACTGATGATGTTGCACTATTGTGTTAAGCCCCCCTGGACTACATTATACACACACAAATATGGATTGCACGTGGAAATTGGTTAAGTCACAGATTTTAAAAATAGTTTTGAATTTGAATTTTTGAATCCAATGGTTTTGGAAATGGATTCGGTTTAAAGTGAAAAGCTTTTGAAAAGGAATTTCAAAGATAAAAGTTATTTTTGAATAACTTAATTTAGTTTTGTATTTGATTAAAATTTGACATTGAATTCTATGTTGAGAACTTATGATTTTAAAAAGGATATACAAGTTTATATGGGTTTTAAGCCATTTTAGAAGCGTTGTTTTGGGAATTTGAATTAACCCAAAGATTTTAACTTGTACAAATGAAATTGGATTTTTCTGAAATAAAAACTGTTTGTTTTCAAATGATAAAAGCTTTCATACAAGAAATGAATTTCCAGTTTATATTAAAGGAATTTCAAGTTTGAATCGAAATGGTTTTCCAAGTTATGAATGAATCTTTGGAAATGGTTTTGAAAGTTATAAGTTAAATCTTTAGATGAGTTAATCCAATCGAAATGAAAATTGTCTGAAAACTGTGAATGAATATTTGTGAAACTGGACGAACTTTGTGAAATGAATCTTTTGTTTAAAGATTTGAAATGTTAATTGGTTTAAACCATTCGAAATAGTTTTGAATCTTAAAGTTGCGACTTAACCGAAATCCCATATCCATATGTTTTAAAATATTGCGCTCATTATTCGGTTTAGCCGGGAGAGGACCTTGTGTCATATAACCCATTCTGAATAATGATATGACGTTATGGATTGCGTTTAAAGACCAGTGGTGAAGACCGGGTATTTGCGAGAATGATAGGATGGCCTATCGATTGTCTCTGCACTGAGTAGCTACGGTATAGAGATTTTCTAAGTGATGAGGATTCCGATTGGGATTGTGAATATCCGGATTTGCAAGGGCTTCTTTGGAAGTGCCTTCGGTTCTGTTCGAACCTGGAACAGACTTGTATGGATGTGTGTCTGCGTTACACTTTGAGATGTAAAGCTTGTTTATATCAAATACATTTCTGTTTGGTGGCAGAGATTTATTCTCTTAGCTTAACACCCTTCTCTGAGACGTACGAGCTCAGAGGTTATGTAGTTGATAGTTACTAGTGATACATTCCCAATTTGGTAATGTGGCATACAAAGTGCTGCTGATTATTTGTTGATCAAAGCATGGCTTTGTGAAAAAGCATAGCTTTGTGGACGAGAGCTCATCGAGCCTCACAAATCGATAATGGTCGAAACAGGAAAGATGCGGCAAGGTTTCAGGGGCAGCTCCCCTAGGGTATGTCCATTCCTTCTCGAAAAGGGTGGTATCAGGTATGGAGCCCTGATATTTAACCTATGTGGTTACTGCAAATACTTTTATTTGTGGTTGCTGGTGTAGAGGATCGTCGGATAAAAGTCGCAAACGACTAGGTGTGGCATATCTTAGGTTTTACTTTCCGGGAAGGGGGTAACCAACCTTGTATTGCCAGAGAGCCGGGTAGGTTCTCAGGGCGTCCCTCCAGAGGCGTTCCCATGTGGCAATAGGAAGTTCCTTAGCCTGACTATTTGTTGGAAATCCAATCATCCAATACGAGCCTTGTACGGTTTTAGTTGTAGAACCTGTCATTTAACATGGCAGCTATAACATGCATAGTATAATGGTACCTACGCCGGATAAGATTAATATTGTACTTTCGAAATGTTTTCCACTATGTACTAATAATAATATCAAAAAGGAATTTGCGTAATAAGCATGTTTGACTATTATAAGGAGAAATCTCCCCCAAGTGTGCGATTGCATGGTGTGTGTGCCAGAAGGCCTTATGGTAGTTTCATTTTCCAAAAGCATTGCGGATTTCAAATTTATATTCTTTTGTTTTTCTAAGAAACCAAATGTTTTTGTTTGCTCATACCAGTCCCACGACTGACCTAGAGTTTGTTGTTCCGTTCCTAAACTCTGGGTGCCCACAATTTTCCACATGGGCAGTCTAGAGTTTTTTTCTTCAGATAGTCAGATAGTAGATATCGTTTTGGCAGCCTTCAGCTTTTGTTTGGTATTCTTTGGAGTTTTAGAGTCCATGGCTGCACTTGCTTAGCTTTGTGCAACCTTGATGGAGATTCGAGCTTGGATTGAGAGCTTTGGCTTTGGAGTTTTGGATTGGAGTTGCAGTATTAGATTCTGTGAAGACTCATCTCATATTGTTTTGTGTTCCACTGTAGTTTGTGTTGTATATATTCTCTGATGTTGATGATTATCATTGTATCAAATTGTTTTATCGGATATTGTATTCATGTTGTATCAATGATATCTTCTTTTGTTTCCGCTGTGTTATTTATCATCTAATGTTCTTGCAAGCTCCAGCGATACGGAATCGATGTTGTTTGTTGGACATCGAGTTCGGGTCGTCACATGTCTAGTGTTTGTGTATATGTGTAATTCTGATGTAAAAATGTAATTGATAGATACAGGTATCCTTTTGTAATATGTTATTATTTGATATTATATTTTGATCTGCTGTGATTTGTGAGAATCAGTGCTATGTTTCTGTATTCTTCTTCTTCTATCTCTTTCTTCTTTTCCTAACCATCTGAAATTTTCGCGTTACATTTGGTTTCAGAGCAAAGGTTAAGCGAGAACCTTGGCTCTGGTGAGTGTACTCATTAAGGATAGGGTCAATAGTACCCTAGAATGAGTTAAGTGTGTGTGTGTATATATATATATATATATATATATATATATATATATGAGAGCTTACTTGTTATTTTCTTATATAAAGATTTTAAATGATTTTATATGAGAATATATTTTGATATATATAAAGCAATATTTCTTTATAATAAATATTAAGGTAATTGGTTGTTAAATTATTGGGATTAAATTAAGAGGTAATAGAAATACAACCAAATTGAAATTAAATAAAGATAAGTTTGAAAAGGATTCAAACTGAAATTAAATCTTGAATTTGGGAAAAGTTTCTGAATAAATTAATAATAAATTGGTTTCAAGATATGATAATCTTGATTATTATCATAAATGGTTGTTGTGTTTAATAATAAGATGTGTATTAATGAGTAAGAAAAATGAAATGTTTTAGATAAGTATGACTTATAAATTGGATCCGAAGATGATCTAGATTGTGAAGTTCTAAATCTAAGCCAGAAAGTTTGGAATTTGTTTCAAAGTGCTAAAAGAAATAATAAATAAGTATTATTTAAATAAAAGGGTCATATCTCAAACAAGTGTTGTTTGAAAATTTAAAGGAATTTGTTTTAAATTCAAAAACAAAGGTAGTTTAAAATTTAAGGATAACTTAGTGTGTAAAGGAAATAATATGTATATATGAGGAATATACATAATATCAAAAATAGTTTGAAATAAACTCTAAATGTTGAGTTTAAAATTGGGAATGAGATGTGATACTCATGGTGATAAGTTTTTGAACTTATAAGATTATTTATGTGAAGTTTAAAATTTGAAATGGGAAATCAAATTGGGCAAGGTTGGCTGGATTAAGTAAATTGAATTTAACTTTGGGAAAGTTAAATAAGTTAACAAGCGACCTGAATTGGAAATTTCAAGATGAATTGGGATTTAACCTGGGAAGTTAATTGGTTAATTTGAATTGGGAGTTTATGTGATATCAAAATGGGTTTGAGATTTGGAAATTGAAAATGGATGGATGTTTTAGAATAAATTGGATGATATCATCCTATTGTTATTAAAAATCTTTAAATTGTGGATCGGATTTATTTAAATGAATGAGAAATGAAGTGTGGTAGTATGTCCATTATTGAGATAAAAGGGAAATTAAACATTAATTTGTAATTAAGGATATGGAATTACTTTGAACTGAAAATTTGAATAATTTCATTTGTAAATTAAAGTTGTTTAAGAACTGGTTTCAAATTGGAAGATGAAGTTGGGTAATAAATTGAATTTTTAAGATAAAATTGTTTTGAACTCTTATTTAAACTTTGAAAAAAGTTAAGTAAAGATAATTTAAAATGAAATTTTGAGAATTGGACTTAGAATTAAATTGTGTAAAGATTTGGATTGTTGATTTAAAAATAAAGGTTAATTTGATTTAAAGGGTTAAATCAACATTTGAAATTTAACTCTAATTTATATAATTAGAGATGATTTAAAGTTGAGACTTAAATTGAATTAATTATAATTTAAGATGGATAAGTATAAAATTCGAATGGAAAATTTGAATTGGATTAATTTGAAATAAAATCGAAGATTGAATGAGTTCAAATTCACATGGGAATTATGACTAATTTATCAAAATTGAAATGATTTGATATTGAAGTGGATTCAATTTGAAATTAGTCTAAATTAATTTGAATAATTTGGAATTGTAGTTAAAGTGAATATGTCTAAAATCAAGTGGAATTTGATTTGAATTTGGAAAGAAATTGAGTTTAATTCAACTTGAATTGGGGATAAATCAAGTTCAAGGGAAATTGAAGTTATTCCAATTAGAATTTAGTTAATTTAAATGGAAGTGGAAATTTAAATTGAATTGATAGGGAATTGAACAGTTTGGCTCTGGAATATTTTTAAATAAATCATTTTGAGGTAAACTGTTTTAAATCTATTTTTCTAACTATTAACTATACAACTTTTCTTTTTGAATTCCAAAACTTTCTTATATTTATGTAACAACTACTTTCGGAACTATTTAACTATTTTACAACTATTTGATAAAATAATTACTATTTTTCCAACTACTTTATAACTATTTACTATTTTACAACTATTTTGCAATTATTTAACTATTTTTCTACTATTTTACAGTTACTTAACTATTTTACAGCTATTTTACAAACTAATAATTATTTTTCAACAACTTGTCTATTTTTAAAATTTTCAAGCTATTTTCTAAATATAAACTGGTCGGAGTTCAAAATGTTTATGATTAAATACCCAGTTGAGATAAGAATTAAGGTAATAATCCAAATGGGATTGAAGCATTTGTGTGTAAGTTAATGAAAATTAAAGGGAATGTGAATACAAATTTAGTAAAGGTGACTAGAAAAGAGAATTGATTTGGCTAATAATCAATAAAGGAAAATACGTAGGATGTACGTATATTATTCTATTCGCATAGTGATTTGATCCAGATTCGAGCACAGAATTTCGAGATGGTTTATCGATCCGAGTTAGGATTTTTCACTTAAATTTCAATGGTGAACCTAGATATGGATTATTGATTGGTTCTGGATATTCTCTATCATAGTGATGGCTATGGAAGGAGAATGACGGTTTCTGATGAAGAAACCAGATCTGAGTCCGCACTAGGAAGTCGGATGGACGATACTATTTGGAAGTAAAATTGTGTGATCGAGCGAGTGATTAGATTGGTATAGTATACGGATGATATGTGTACATCGTGCGGGTTTGAATGAAATTGATATTGGGAAATTTGTGGGTAAGAACTGTAAAGTGGTTTTGGGAGTGAAAATTATATTTTGTGAAGTATATGATGAAATAAAATGGAAATTGGATATTTCTTTGATATAAATTTACTTTATATAAGTAAGTAATAGGGTTGATAACTTTATAAGAGTAATCAAATTTAAATATTTGATTTGGAATAAATAATGTTATATATCTTTGTTATATAAGATAAATCTCCCCTTGTTAAATCTATTGCCGGAAGGAAAGGTTTTTGAAAGTATTTGAAGCATAAAAAGGGAATTTATTCAAGTTTGAAGTGATCCAAGGATTTTTAAAGTTATATATATCTATATACAAGGGATCTTATGAGAACGATTTTGGAGGAAAGGTTTTTGGAACCTTTGGATTTGGAAAGGCTTTTGATTTTTTGGGAAAAATCAATTTTGGAGATGTGGAAAGCCTAGTTGAGAATTATCGACTTTGGGATAATCGATTTTGTGAAAAGGAGATTTATATGAAATTCATACTAGGCGTATGATTTGGAAGATACTATATTTGTATAGTATAAAGTGTTTTGAAAATGGCTCTAGAGAAAAAGGCGCTCCCTTGGAATGAACTTCTCAGGATTACGACAGGGTGGTACTGCCTTGAACCCTGGGGGGTTCAAAAGTTGATCCTATGAGGAGTCCGAACAAAACTAGTTTCTGAGGATTATGTGTAGTAGGTAGCAAAAGTTGGAGGCGTTGATGCCTACAGAGACATTGGGTTATGCTGTGATGACAGTGTAGCTCGATGTCACTGCGATCTACTGCGGACCGTAGCGGAAGTCGTGGGTGCTGCTGAGAGACAAAGGTCTATGTTTGATATTGTCGGGACGACAACGTAACATCGGTTGAATGCGACCTATGAAGACACAGCGAAAGTCGAGAGGCCGTGAGAGCCTAAGGCTACATTGGGACTTGACTGATGTAATCTGTGACCTATGTGGGATTGGAGAAGTTTCATTCTTTGGCAGTGAAATTCGAGGGCACTGATGCCTACAGTTATATGGGTTGTGCTGTGATAGCAATGTAAAGCCTGGGTATAACTGCGATCTATAGCGGGTTCCCTAGCGTAATTGAGGGAAACGGAGGCCTACAGTTATCTATGGATTTTGTCGGGATTGCAACGTAATCATCGGGTTAACTGCGACCATGGATGGGGGTGATGATTTCCAGAGCATTCTCACCAAAGATATTTTCTCTATTTTCAAAACTGTTTTCTATATTTCCAAAAAAATTATTTTCCAAAGTATTTTCACTAGGTGTTGAAAACGTGTTTACCAAGTACTTATAGATTTTCAGTCCTACGCCTGATCAACGTATGTCTGAATTTCTATGAGAAAAAGGATGGACTTGTTGAGACATCGAGTTATAAAAAGTATTTTTATATCAAGCTGGTTTGGTGATATTATGTAATTTTTTTAAAGGTGTTTTAAAATTCTAAAAATAAAAGATTTAAAAACGTTTAAAGAATAATTTAACTAAAATAAGCATTAAATTAAAATTTTTGCTTCGTTCCTTTTGAGGACCAAAAATTCTAAAGGGGGGAGGAATGTGACGACCCAGATTTTTGGGCCATCTAATATCGAGTGATTGACCGATGCAGTTATTAGACTATTAGTTTTAAATTAGTCCAATAAATAAATTTCTAATAATTAAAATATTAGATACATAAATGTCTTAAGAACTAAAATAAACATTGGCTCATAAATCTCTAAATATGGTAAAACTTATAGAAAGAAAAATAAAGGATATATATATATATATTCCATTATCTAAATTAAGATGAAAAATCCATAAATATACAAATGAAAATACAAATAGATAAAACTTTATGGTGTTCGAAAATATACAAGTATAAGTATATAAATTTACAAATATATGAACGTATAACTTCGCAATAATTAGATTTCAAAACTTATGAGTGTGTGTAAATGTTATAATAACAATACTTATGGAAGGAAAAAAATCTATACATGTATGTTAAGCGTGTGTATATCTAAATATATCGAATGAAAAGGTAAACATGGCAAAGTAAAAATGTATATTGTATATGTACATATATAAAAGTGTTTATGGTGAATAAAAGTAGAAATCTCTATGTGAACAAAATGAAAACATACACATGTTTTTATGTATATGATGACAAATGCAAGCAAAAGTGTTTAATTAAATAGTGGAAAGGCAAGCACATATAAGTATATAATAACGATAACATACATATATAATTCATACAAAAATTCTTGTAAACACATAGTGAGACAAGCATTAAATTATAGCATACAATACACCATTTCAAGCATACAAAACTTAAATCAGGTCAAGCTTGAGTTAAAAGGAAAAATAGAATCACTGGAATTTAGTAAGTCAAATCATATCTACATTATCGAATCAATTTACAAACAAAGGAAATATAAAGAAATTTAAAGAGTAGCTTGCTGTGTACAGCAAAGAATGTAGCATACTTTCTGATGTGTGTGTATATATATATACCTCCACTATTTCTTTTATTCCATTCATTCGAGAGCAAGCTAAGTAAAACAAAGAATATATACTTCCATTACAAACTAAACAATCAAACAAAGGAACTTAGTAGAGAAGATCATCAAAAGCAGGCAGTACGCTTTTCTCAAAAACAAGGAAAGGTGAGTAATCATTTTGATCTATACTTTTACATATCTTGACCGAGTAATGAATATGGTAATGATATGATGAAAAATGTTTACTTGTATGATGTGTGTATGAATATATATATATATACAGATATATATATGTGTGTGTGTGTGTGTGTAGTTTTATGCTTGTATATGCCTGTAAATGAATGTAGATGTCCTCTATTTTTGTTCAGTCTTTAGTCCTGGTAAGAAAACTATTCGTATTTTCATTTACATTAAATTTTATGCTTGAGCATGTAAAGCTAAAAGTTTTCTAATAATGTAGTTCAAATTTTAAAAATAGGTTCAAGGGTATGTAATTAGTATTTAACTCAAAATTTGAATATTACAATGGAAATCAAGAAATGGGTAAAAATCAAACTGGTAAATTTTAATGTTTGACTTTGCAAGTTGAATTGTTGTACTAAATCATGAATTTAGATATTAAAATTAGGATTTCTAGTTTGGAATTCGAGGTAGTGTTCAGTATTGTCTGTATTTGGGATTTTTGCCATCCGCCGCCGATCAGAGATGAAGTAGGCGGCGAGGTTTGGCCTGATAGTGGTCGGGGTGTCGGGGATCGCTAGAAAAATGGAGAGTGATTTTTCTGTTGGCCGTGCTGGCCGGAGAAAAAGGAGGTAGGGTTTTAGGGGTTGTTGTGTAGATAGGGTTGTTGAGGTTATCAGGGCGATAGTGGAGCGACGGAGCTGATCGCTAGGAGGGGAATAGATGAGGGGGTTCACGGTACGATTGTGAACGCGGCGGCAAGTCTTTAGGTGGGAGAGTTCATCGTCAAGGCGAATTTTGGGATCGAGTTTATGATCCTGATGGGTTCCACTTCGATCGGGAGGCTTGTTTTTGATTGGCTGGCGATGACGTTGATCTAAGTTGTCGAGGGTGATGGGGTAGCTAACTCCGACTTATGGACGGCAGAGGAGACGATCAACGGTGGTCGAAATGACGTGCTTGGTGCATGGTGATCGCGTGTGCATATTTGGAATGCGAGGATGGGGAAGAAGGAGTAATGGCTCAGGTTGGTTTCCGTGTTTTTGAGTGTGCGTCTTGAAGTTTTGAGTTGCTTTGTTTTTCAGTGTTTAGCTTAGGTTATCCTGTGTATTTCTCGGGTTGGAAGTGATAGGAATTTCCAGACTTTAAAATTCTCAAGTATACATTAATGAAGTTCAAATTTAAATAAATTGGTGACCAAGTTGTGTAAGGAAGACTTTTAGTAATTAAATTTTAGTAAAAGGCTGGAACAAGTTTTAAATTAATAAAGTAATAAAAGTTAAAACTTAATTAGGTTTTAAATAATGAAATGTTAGGATAATTAAGTTTTCCAAATAGTGAATATGTTTAATTTTATTTAAAATAAGTTAGTTTAAAGTTTTTCCAAGAATTTATAATTTTAATTAAAATGTTTAATAGGTTTTGACTTAAATAACTTAATTATCTTCAGTTTTAAGAGTTTATTTCTAAATGCTTCTAATATTGATTAATTAATTGGTTAATTGATTAAGATAATCAAATTTGATTGTTTAAAGTAATTTTTGGTAGGTAAATTCCTACATGTTTTAAGAGGTGATTGAAATGATGTCATTAAATAAAGTATAAATTACTTATTAAGGATGGTTAATTGATTAAGGTAATCAGTTAAGGGAATAATTAATTAATTTCATTATTTGGGTAATTAGTTGATTAGTTTGAGAAATCAATTAAAGTTGTTGATTTATTAATGTGATTAATTATTAAGGAAATTGATTAATAGAGAATAATTAATGTAGTTAATTAAAGGGTAATTACTAAATGTGATTTATTTAATGATAATTACTTAATGAAGTAATTAATGGATAATTATAGGCTGTAATTAATCAATGGGTAATTACTTGATGGAAAGTAATTAAGGAATAATTACCTAGTGGAAGTAATTAAGTGTTAATTTTTCAGTGTAATCAATTAAAGGATTAATTAATTAATTAAGGGGTTAATTAATTAATGTAAGTAATTAAGAATAATTAATTACTGAAGGTGATTGATCAAGGTTGATTAATGAATGTGGTAAATTAATTAAAGGCTAATTACTGAATGTAATTAAAGAGGATAAATTAGGGATTGATTAATTTAATAGTTTGTAATTAATTATTGTATGTAAGCAAGATTAAAAATGATTAAAGTAATTAATTTGATTTAATTAGTAATGGGTGACAAATAAATCTTGCTAATGAATGATTGGTTGATACTTCTGATATGAAATGTTTGTGATATGATAAGTTTGTCTTGACTAGTGATTGTGTGGTTATCTGTCGATGAATGAATTGCTATATAAAAAGTGACATCTGGAACTTAAAGGTTGAATTGTGTTCACTTGAATAACATGGTTTAAGATGGCATTGAATTCGAAGAGACCGGAGTCGGATATTATTAATTACCCGAAACCACTTCGGTTTGTAAATCTATAATAATTCGGTACAGATTTGATGTATGAAATCAATAGACTGGAATGGAATGATTTAAGTAAACTGGATCATTTAATCTAAGTTTGGTACTTAGAAATTGATGTGCGTAATAAGTGTTGTCTATACCAACCCTGTGAATTTTTAAAATAGTTACGAGTTACCCCAGGTTTTCTTTAATGATTTGGATTTAGTGGGTTTACTCACACTGGTTTTCAGCCTGACCCGGGTGTTACTTTGATGTAATGCTCGGGTCAGACCGAGTATTACAGATTTTTAAGAAAGGATGTTCTGGAGCTCAGGAGACGAGCTAGATGACAGGAATGTATGGAGTGTTTCCGCTGTGATACTATTTCTGTTTATCTGAGACATGTGATTTGTATATGTCCAATGTTTGTGTATATGTGTAACTCTGATGTAAAAATGTTACTGATAGATACAGGTATCCTTTTGTAATCTGTTACTATTTGATATTATATTTTGATCCGCTGCGATTTGTGAGAATCAGTGCCGTGTTTCTATTTTCTTCTTCTTCTATCTCTTTCTTCTTTTCCTAACTATCTAAAATTTTCGAGATCGAAAATTCCATGTCGTTACACCAGAGGTCTCCTCTTGCAGTTTTGGACGAAGGTGGAATGGCATGAAATGGAAAATACTACAAGTCACATCAGTTAAATGACGATGCTACAAATGAGGTCATAATCTAAAAGATGAGATATAGTGGCTAATTCACTTATGTATACTTATACAATACATTAGGCAATAAGTGGACTAAAGTGTTGAACATTCTGCTCTCTCTTCCCTTCAACATGCTGAGGGAAACAATGTTTCCAACATAAAAAATGAAGTCCTATTCATATATGGTGGCTTGAATATGTCGAAAACAACATAGGGCCTAGACCTCTATAGGAGGGAGCCTAACCCCATCCACTAAAGATACTGTGTAGAGATCAATGTTCTGAAAGTTTTAAGAGTAGCGTAGGATGAACTTGACATCACATTCACTACTGAAGTCAGGAGATGTGTTAGATATGTCTCCCATCGCCCCATGATAATCTCCTTCCACACCATTAACGTTAAAGTGAATTTGTCTTCATACATAAAGGGAGCTCGATAACGTCATGTTTGAAAACATCTTTGATCAAATCATGTTTCCGTGGGCTGGCTTAACTCCGTGCAGCTTGCCTATCTACTGGTTTAATGTTGTTAGGAACATCCCCTTAAGGTTTACCTTGCATGTGGTTACATTCGATGAGGTACGCATTCTGCCAAGGTCGAGGTAAACTGTTTAGTGGACTACCCATCTACATACAACATTCTAAGCATTCTTACTTGAATGCATTTTTAGCATACCAATAACTCACGATGAAGTTCTCTACGAAAGGAGGTGTCAGCAATGTTTGAAGAAATAAAAAATTCACAAGGGATTGTTACGACATTTCCTTCCAACAACCTATGAAAGGAGTAATTATACCTTAATGAGTGGTAGTGAGGATATTTAATAACGACCATCCTAAAAGAGCATGAGAGCACCCAAGTGCCTCTACCTTTCCTAAGGGACAACCGAACAGTTTGACTTCCTCCGAGAGAATATGAGAGATCATTGAAGCTCCCTCTCGCGTTGGAGATGAGTGATCAGTAACTTTCGAGAGAGTATGAGAACTCATAGTGAATCCTACTGTAACATTCCTAAATTTTAACCAAGTTTAATTTGATAATTAATTTAATTTTTTAATTAAATTTTGAATTAATTAAAAAAATTTCTATAACAAATAAAATTTTTGGATTTATAAATAGAATTTGATTTGGAATTTAAAAATAATTATTTATAAATAGAAATAAAAGTGGATTTATTAATTTTATATTTCCAAAGGACTAATATATGTGGATATATAATTATTTATTTGTAATAAATAATTTTTCAAATCATTTGTTTTAAAATTGTATTAGTACAAAATAGAATGTAGGGAAACTAAATAAAATTTTGTTTTCTAATTTTAGCAAAAATATTTTTAATTTGAAAGTTATACTTTGAATTAATGTGGTAAATTTTTAAATACTATTTGAAGGATAATTTCCAACATGATATTAAACAAGGTTAAATAAAAAGTTTTAAATATATACATATGTAAAATATTAAAATGAAAAGTGTTTAAAATAAAAATTATAAATTAAATTAAGACAAGGTTTAAAACACAATTTAAATTACATTTGACATTTGTAAGAAAAATTTAAAAACATGATTTGTAAATTAAAAATAAAATAAGGTTTGAAAATAAAATTTGTAAATTAATTTTGAGCAAAAGGATTTAAACATAAAATGGATAGTTTAAGACATTTGTAAGCATTTCAATAAAAGGATTAACAAGTGTAAAGTAAATAAACATCAAAGGATCAAGTGGCATGCTATTTCTTTTAAAAATGTAAATATCAAAGAAAAAGAAAAAATAATTTGTACTTTCCATTCTCCTCTCAAAATTCTTCCTTATCTTTAAACTGAAATGCAAAATTAATTACAATTTAAAACCTGGAAAACAAGCAAAGCTTCACATCTATAACAAAATTTAAAGCTGCATCAACAAACAATCAAAGAAAAAAATTTCAAGCTTTCAACCAGGAAAGCAAGAGCCTCAGCTTGAAGCAAACAACAAATTGCAAGATCAAACTATAAACCTGAAAACAGAAATCTGGAAATCAAACTCAAGTCAAAATAGAAAAAGAAAAAAAAAGAGAACCTGAAGGCAAGAACAGTTTGCAAAACTGTGGGAGACCATCTCAAACAAAAAGAAAGATCAAAAGAAAGAAATCAGGAATCTGAAAGCAATTCAGCAAGTTCAAGCATGTGAAATAAAATCTACAATCAAGCATGAAAGTTCATGCTTAAAAAATAATCTTGTCCTCTGTATTTCAAAGCAAGGTGAGCAAACTTCAAATTTAAAGAAACTAAATCCATTTATATGTTGCTGTTTGTGAAAAATAATCAAAGTAATTTGTTGGATGGTTGAATTTTTAAGCATTTGTCTGCATATAACGTAAAATATCTGTGTATATATCTGTGAATTTGGATATGCATATGTCTCTGTTCAGTAAAATTAATAGATTCAAGAAAAAAAATGTATATCTCAAAACATAAAAGACTTAAGTACTAATCTTTGAGTATACCTACTAGATTCAAAATAATAATTATTATTATAAGTATAAATAACAAATAACATTATGGAAGTTAAAGAAACATAGTGGGAATAAATTTATATCAGAAAATCGATCATTAAAATTTTTTGTTTTGAATTCATAACTTAGTTCACATTCGAAAATAATGATTTTTAATATAGATTTGGTGATTTTTAAGATTAGGGAAGTATAGAATTTCTGTGATGATCAAATTTGGGGTATTCGTCGATTTTCGATAATCTATAACGAATGAGATGTTGTGATTGATCATGATGAAAGCTGGTAGGAAGGAGATGACAGAAAAAATGATCGAAATTTTTTTGGATCATCGGAGCGACGTCGCAGTAGCTTGGTAGGGTTTAAGGACCAGAATAGGTTGTCGTGGTTTCTCGAATTTGTGTGATGTCAACGAAGCACCGGAAGGTATCAGACCTGGGAGAAAAGTTACATAGATAGATGGCGAACCTATAGTCGTAGTGGCGAGGGGTAAGGCGGTCTGGATGGTCAACGGCAAAGCAATTTTTGTCAGAGGTGTTAGTTTTGGTTTTGAATAAAGAAACTCGATTTTGATGTAGGGCGACGTTGGAGATTCTGGAGGCTTAGGCTGGTTGACGGTGATGTTGGTGACTTGTTGATAGTCATAGTAGTGACTGGAGTTGGTTGGAGAGATGTGCAACGTGCACGAGCATTAATGGTGTCAATGGTGGCTGTGAGAAGAAGGAAGGAGTGGTCTCGAAGTAGAGCTCGAAAAACCTGGGTACGTCACGTGGAAGATGATGTATTACTCGGGTGTGTTTTGGGATGGTTTGGGTGTAACAGGATTTAAATAAAAATCGAAATTAGGTTTTCTAAGTCGAATTAATTTTTTAGCATTGTCTTGATTTATCCCTTTTAATATAATGAATGTTAGGTTAAAATTAGTTTAAGGATTAAAAAATAAATTTTAATTTAAGTCAATGAAGATTAAGGTAATTTTATTTTATACCCATATTTTTTTCTAATTCTTAAGTTATTTACATAAGTTTAAATAATGAAACTAAATAGTTGGATTGATTTCAATTTCTATCTAACCTTTGTGTCTTAAAATAATTTACGATAAGTTAGTTTTGAAGATTATTTTCAAAACCAGTTTTCAAAGGTTGGAAAATATAAAGATAAATTGTTTTTATCTTTTAATTTATCAAGATCTAAAATTAATTTATAATTAAGTGATAAATTAAAGGCTAATTAGTTAAGGTAATAAAGGATGAATAATAAATGATGACAGAATAATTTATCAGGGTAATTAATTACTTAATCAAAAGTAATTAACAAATGATTTAAGTTATGTAACCATGTGATTAAGATTAATTGTTGATTACGGATAATCATTTATTAATTAATAAAAATCAATTAAAATGATGATTAATTGAGGGGTTAATTTATTAAATTAAGATAATTAATTAAAGGATAATTGGATAATTAAAGGTTAATTATTTAAAATAAAGAGCCAATTATCTAATGATTAAACATTGATTAATTAGTTAATCAAATTTGATTTAAATTAATTAGTGAAGTTCATTAATTTATAAATTAAGGTTGATTAATTAATAGTTAAAGGATTAATTAATTTATATATTGAGGTTAATCAATAATCAAAGAATAATTAATTAACACAAACTGTAGTTAATTAATGTTAATCAACCATAATTAGCGATTAATCTGGTTTAATTAATCAAATGGTCAATTGACCTTATTTATGGATGGTTGTATTTTATTGAATGCTGTGAATTGTTTTGTCATCTCTACTGTGTGTTGCTTTGTGATTTGAATTTAATTCAAGCCGTGATGAATGTAGTTTATTTTTTTATAAGGCATTTATATTACATGCCGGTGATTCTGTGTCTATGGGTAAGCGTTATAGGATTATACGGCTTATCGATATTGTTGTGTTGATTTGTGATGATTGAATGATGTTGCACTATTGTGTAAAACCCTTGCACTACACTATACACACACAAATATGGATTTCACGAGGAAATCGGTCAAGTCACAGATTTTTGAAATAATTTTAAAAACTGAATTTTAAAATCCAAATGGTTTTGGATATGGATTGGGTTTAAAGCGAAAAACTTTTGAAAAGAAATTTCAAAGATAAAAGTTATTTTAAATAACTTGATTTAGTTTCAAAGTTTGAATTCAAAAATTTGAAATTGAATTCTATATTGGGAATTGATGATGTAAAAAGGTTATACAAACTATAAATGTGTTTATATGGGTTTAAACCATTTTAAAAGTATGGTTTTGAGAATTTGAATTTAACCCAAGTTTATATTTGAAAGGCCTTAACTCATGCAAATATAATCGGGTTTTCTGAAATGGAACAAGTGGTTTTCAAATAATAATAGCTTTTATATAAGGAGAGAATTTCCAAATTATGATGAAAAGATTTCAAGTTTGATATAGAATGGCATTGAAAGTTATGAATGAATCTTTGGAAATGATTTTAGAAAGCTATAAATTGAATCTTTAATTTAAAGACCGGATGAGTTAATCCAATTTGAAATGGAATTGTTTTGAAAGGCTATGAATGAATCTTTGATAAAGATTGGTGAACCTTGTTTCAAATTGAAAGGGGTTTTTAAAGGTGAATCTTTTGTTTAAAAGATTTAAGTGTGGATAGTGTTTAAACCATTGAAGGTTTCTGAAATGAATCATTTTTGTTTAAAAGATTTGAAATGGTAATTTGTTTTAACCATTTGAATGAAAGGTTTTGGGCTTTAAGCTGTGATTTAACTGAGATCTCATATCCATATGTTTTTAAATATTGCGCTCACTCTTCGGTTTAGCCGGGAGAGGACTTTGTGTCATATAACCCATTCCGAATAGTGATACGACGTTATGGATAGCAATTAATGACCGGTGGTGAAGGCCGGATATTTTCGAAAACGAAATGATTTCTTGTCGAATGTCTCTCCATCGGATGATCCCTGGTATAGAGATTTGAGCACCCATTGTGATGGAAAGTCCGGACGTGATTAGAGATTATCTGGATTTGCAAGGGCTTCTTCAGAAGTGCCTTCAGTTCTGTTTGAATCCAAAACAGACTTGTATGGATATGTGTCTGACGTTACACTTTGAGATGTAAAACTGGTTTCTATCAAATACATTTCTGTTTGGTGGCGGAGATTTATTCTCTTAGCTTAACACCCTTCTCTGAGACGTACAAGCTCAGAGGTTATGTGGTTGATGTTTACTAGTGATACATTCCCAATTTGGTAATGTGGCATACGAAGTGCTGCTGATCATTTGTTGACCAAAGCATGGCTTTGTAATAGCGTAGCTTTGTGGATGAGACATCATCGAACTTCACAACCCGGAATGGTCGAAACAGGAAGAATGCAGCAAGGTTATTTGGGGGTAGCGCCCCCTGAGGGATGTTCATTTCCTTCTGGATAGAGGTGGTATCATGGTATGGAGCCCAGATATTTAACCTATGTGGCTGCTGCAAAATGTATTACTTTGTGGTTGTTGGTGAATCCGGGGATAAAGGTTGGTCACGACCGGGGTATGGCATACTCGTGTCAGTAGTTACCTAGTTACAGAGGTTACCCGGCCTTCTGTTGGCAGAGATCCGGTTAGGTTCTCGGGGCGTCCCTCCAGAGGTGTACCCATATGGCAATGGGAAGTTCCTTGGCCTGACCATTTGTTGGAAATCCAATCACCCAATACGCACCTCGTGCGGTTTTAAATGTAGAACCTTCCATGTACTTATGGTCGCTCCCCACTATTTAGATTGTAGCTATAGTAGGCATAGTTTGGAATGTCTATGTTGGCTAAGATTAATATTATACCTTCGAAATGTTTTCTGCACTATGCACTAATAATAATATCAAAATGGTTTTCACGTATCAAGCATTTTTAACTATCATATGGAAAAATCTCCTCCAATTCTACGTTTGCATTGTGTGTGTGGCGGGGGGCCTTATGGTAGTTTCATTTTCCAAAAAGCATTGCGGGTTTCAAATTTAAATTCTATTATTTGTTTTAAAAAAATATAATGTTTTTGTTTGCTCACAACGGTCCCATGACTGACCTGGAGTTTATTGTTCTCTTTATTGTTCTCTTCCTAAACTCTAGGTGCCCACTATTTTCCACACGAACAGTCTAGAGTTGGGTTTTTCAGATAGTCGAATAGTAGGAATTGTTTTGATAGCCTTTGAGTCTTTGGATTTGTGGATCGCATTTGCTACACTTCAGCACTCGCGACCGACCTTTCTTATCTTTGTGCAACGTGATAATGGTTCGAGCTAGCTTTGGATTGAAGATGGAGTTGGACTCTTTTGAGACGTATTCTATTGAAGACATTAATTTTCCGCTGCTATTTCTTGTATCTCTGAATATTGATATCTATTATACCATTCTATTGTATTCAGTTGTATCTGACATTGTACCAATGTTGTACATATTGATATTCATTTCTTTCTTCCACTGTGTTGTTATACTTGGTGTGTTATAAGCTCCGGCACGATTTGAATTTCAACATTTGAATCTGCGGCATTTAAGTACAGTGGAGTACGGATGTCGATTTTCGAACGCTAGAAATTGGATTGTGACATTTTGGTATCAGAGCTGAAAGTTAAAACTTTAGCTCAGGAGTATAACACATTAAATAACGCATTAGAGATATGGTGAAGTATACCCTAGAATGAGTATATCCCTAAGATATCCGTCTGAATGCCTCAGTAAATTCTCTTACTATCCACTGATAGTGAGTATGAGTGCAAGAAGAGGACGAGATATGGGACAGGGGAATACTACTATAAATGGTCAATACCCTGTAACAATGGAAACAACTTTTTCTATCAATCTCCTTTGATTCGATTTTAGATTTTCTGATGTCTTCATGACAGCTCTAGGAAGAAGCTTTGATATATTTGCATGGGACATAAACTCCAGATGGGTCAGAATTGTTTTTTTTAATGAATTGTTTGCTTTGGTTGCTACGGTTGATATGTATATTTTGGTTGTTTAAACTGAAAGTTTTGGGATTGTATCCATATATCTGTCCATTCTTTGGGGTATTTCGACTTGAGCTTGGAATCCATACGCAGTGTTTGAGAATTATGGAGGATTAAATTCATTTATTTATTCTTTTGGGTCAAGGTATATTCTACGAGGGGTTAGTTATCCTTTGAACTAATCAATACCCCTGTATATTCCATAGTTCTGGTGACCTGAATATTTTGATTCGTTCTTTTATCCATTATTGATATTCTGATTTGGTAAGCCAAATGTAGAATAGATACCCAATTTGATTTGAAAACTGTCTCCCTATCTTTGTGTATCCATCCTTTGTTGTCTCCCTTACAAATTTCGAGGACGAAATTTTCTTTAGGGGGGAATTTGTAAAATTCCTAAATTTTAACCAACTTTAATTTGATAATTAATTTAATTTTTGAAATTAAATTGTGAATTTAATTATGAATTAATTAGAAAAATTTCTAGAATAAATATTTTTTTTGGACTTATAAATAAAATTTTATTTGGAATTTAAAAATAAATATTTATAAATAGAAATAAAAGTGGATTTATTAATTTTATATTTCCGAAGGACTACTATATATGATTATATAATTATTTATTTGTAATGATTAATTTTTCAAATCATTTGTTTTAAAATTGTATTAGTACAAAATAGAATGTAAGGAAACTAAATAAAATTTTGTTTTCTAATTTTAGCAAATATATTTTTAATTTGAAAGTTATACTTTGAATTAATATGGTAAATTTTTAAATACTATTTAAAGGATAATTTCCAATATGATATTAAACAAGGTTAAATAAAAAGTTTTAAAAATATACATAAGTAAAATATTAAAATGAAAAGAGTTTAAAATAAAAATTATAAATTAAATCAAAATAAGGTTTAAAACACAATTTAAATTACATTGGACATTTGTAAGAAAAATTTAAAAACATGATTTGTAAATTAAAAATAAAATAAGGTTTAAAAATAAAATTTGTAAATTAATTTTGAGCAAAAGGATTTAAACATAAAATGGATAGTTTAAGACATTTACAAGCATTTCAATAAAAGGATTAACAAGTGTAAAATAAGTAAACATCAAAGGAACAAGTGGCATGCTATTTCTTTTAAAATGTAAATATCAAAGAAAAAGAAAAAAGTGTTATACTTTTCATTCTCCTCTCAAAATTCTTCCTTATCTTCAAACTGAAATGCAAAATTAAGAATCAGAACTTTTTACAATTCAAAACATGGAAAACAAGCAAAGCTTCATACCTGAAACAAAATTTAAAGCTGCATCAACAAACAATCAAAGAAAAAAAATTCAGGCTTTCAACCTAGAAAGAAAGAGCTTCAACATGAAGCAAACAACAAATTGCAAGATCAAACTACAAACCTGAAAACAGAAATATGGAAATCAAACTCAAGTCAAAACAGAAAAAAAGAGAACCTGAAGGCAAGAACAGTTTGCAAAACTATGGGAGACCATCTCAAACAAAAAGAAAGATCAAAAGAAAGAAATCAGGAATCTGAAAGCAATTCAGCAAGTTCAAGCATAAGATATAAAATCTGCAATCAGGCATGAAAGTTCAGGCTTAAAAAAAACTTATCCTCTGTATTTCAAAGCAAGGTGAGCAAACTTCAAAATTAAAGAAACTAAATCCATTTGTATATTGCTGTTTGTGATAAACAATCAAAGTAATTTGTTGCATGGTTGAATTTTTAAGCATTTGTCTGCATATAAGGTAAAACATCTATGTATATATCTATGAATTTGGATATGCATATGTCTCTGTTCAGTAACTTGTTAATAGATTCGAGAAAAAAAAATGTATATCTCAAAACATAGAAGACTTAAGTACTAATCTTTGAGTATACCTACTTGATTTAAAAATAATAATAATTATAAGTATAAATAACAAATAACATTATGGAAGTTAAGGAAACACAGTGGGAATAAATTTATATAAGAAAATCAATCATTAAAATTTGGTGTTTTGAATTCATAACTTAGTTAATGATTTTTAATATAGATTTGGTGATTTTTAAGATTAGGGAAGTATAGAATTTCTGTGATGATAAAATTTGGGATATTCGTCGATTTTTGGTAATCTATAACGAATGAGATGTTGTGATTAATCATGACGAAAGCTGGTAGGAAGGAGATGACAGGAAAAATGATCGAATTTTTTTCGATCATCGGAGCCACGACGCAGTAGCTTGGTAGGGTTTAAGGACCAGAATAGGTTGTCATGGTTTCTCGAATTCGTGTGATGTCAACGAAGCACCGGAAGGTATCGTACCTGGGAGAAAAGTTACATAGATAGATGGCGAACCTGTAGTCGTAGTGGCAAGGGTTAAGGCGATCTGGATGGTCGTCGGCAAAGCAATTTTTGTTAGAGGTGTTAGTTTCGGTTTTGAATTGAGAAACTCGATTTTGATGTAGGGCGACATTGGAGATTCTGGTGGGTTAGGCTGGTTGACGGTGATGTCGGTGACTTGTTGACAGTCATAGTAGTGGCTGGAGTTGGTTAGAGAGGTGTGCAACATGCACGAGCATTAATAGTGTCAATGGTGGCTGTGAGAAGGAGGAAGGAGTGGTCTCGAAGTAGTGCTCGAGAAAACCTGGGTACGTCTCGTGGAAGATGATGTATTACTCGAGTGTGTTTTGGGATGGTTTGCGTGTAACGGGATTTAAATAAAAAAACGAAATTAGGTTTTCAAAGTCGAATTAAGTTTTTAGCACTGTCTTGATTTGTCCCTTTTAATATAATGAATGTTAGGTTGAAATTCGTTTAAGGATTAAAAAACAAATTTTATTTAACTCAATGAAGATTAAGGTATTTTTATTTTGTACCTATATATTTTTTCTAATTCTTAGGTTATTTACATAAGTTTAAATAGTGAAACTAAATAGTTGGATTGATTTCAATTTCTATCTAACCTTTGGGTCTTAAAATAATTTACGATAAGTTAGTTTTGAAGATTATTTTCAAAACCAGTTTTCAAAGGTTGGAAAATTTAAAGATAAATTGTTTTTATCTTTTAATTTATCAAGGTCTAGAATTAATTTATAATCAAGTGATAAATCAAAGGCTAACTAATTAAGGTAATAAAGGATGAATAATAAATGATCAGAGAATAATTTATCAGGGTAATTAATTACTTAATCAAAAGTAATTAACAAATGATTTAAGTTAAGTAACCAAGTGATTAAGATTAATTATGGATTAAGGATAATCATTTATTAATCAAGAAAAATAAATTAAAATCATGATTAATTGAGGGGTTAATATATTAAATTAAGATAATTAATTAAAGGATAATTGGATAATTAAAGGTTAATTATTTAAAATAAAGAGTTAATTATCTGATTAAAGATTGATTAATTGGTTAATCAAATTTGATTTAAATTAATTAGTGAATTTCATTAATTAATAAATTAAGGTTGATTAATTAATAGTTAAAGGATTAATTAATTTATAAATTGAGGTTAATCAATAATCAAAGAATAATTAATTAACACAAACTATAGTTAATCAATGCTAATCAACCAGAATTAGTGGTTAATATGGTTTAATTAATCAAATGGTCAATTGACCTTATTTATGGATGGTTGTATTTTATTGAATGTTGTGAATTGTTTTTTTCATCTCTACTGCGTGCTTTGTGCTTTGAATTTAATTCAAGCTGTGATGAATGTAGTTTATTTATTTATAATGCATTTATATTATCTGCCACTGGTTCTGTATATATGGGTAAGCGTTATAGGATTATACCGCTTATCGATATTGTTGTGTTTGATTTGTGATGATTGAATGATCTTGCACTATAGTGAAAACCCCTGGACTACACTATACACACAAAATATGGATTTCACGAGGAAATCAGCCAAGTCACATATTTTTGAAATAATTTTAAAAACTGAATTTAAAAATCCAAATGGTTTTGGATATGGATTGGGTTTAAAGTGAAAAACTTTTGGAATGGAATTTTAAAGATAAAATTTATTTTGAATAACTTGATTTAGTTTTGAAATTTAATTTAAAATTTGAATTCAAAAATTTGAAATTGAATTCTATGTTGGGAATTTATGATGTAAAAAGGTTATACAAACTATAAATGTGTTTATATGGGTTTATAAACCATTTTTAAAGTATGGTTTTGAGAATTTGAATTTAACCCAAGTTTATATTTGAAAGGCCTTAACTCGTGCAAATGTAATCGGGTTTTCCGAAATGGAACAAGTGGTTTTCAAATAATAATAGCTTTTATATAAGGAAAGGATTTCCAAATTATGATGAAAAGATTTCAAGTTTGAAATAGAATGGCTTCAAAAGTTATGAATGAATCTTTGGAAATGATTTTTGAAAGCTATAAATTGAAACTTTGATTTAAAGACCGGATGAGTTAATCCAATTTGAAATGGAGTTGTTTTGAAAGGCTATGATTGAATCTTTGATAAAGATTGGTGAACCTTGTTTCAAATTGAAAGGGGTTTTTCAAGGTGAATCTTTTGTTTAAAAGATTTAAGTATGAAATTGTTTAAACCATTGAAGGTTCTGAAATGAATCTTTTTTGTTTAGAAAAATGGAAATGGTAATTTGTTTTAATCATTTGAATGTAAGGTTTTGGGCTTTAAGCTGTGATTTAACTGAGATCTCATATCCATATGTTTTTAAATATTGCGCTCACTATTCGGTTTAGCCGGGAGAGGACCTTGTGTCATATAACCCATTCCGAATAGTGATACGATGTTATGGATAGCAATTGAAGACCGTTGGTGAAGACTGGATATTTTCAAAAACGAAAGGATTTCTTATTGAATGTCTCTGCATCGGCTGATCCCCGTATAGAGATTTGAGCACCCATTGTGATGGGAAGTCCGGACGTGATTAGAGATTATCCGAATTTGCAAGGGCTTCTTCGGAAGTGCCTTCGGTTCTGTTCGAACCCATAACAGACTTGTATAGATGTGTGTCTGACGTTACACTTTGAGATGTAAAACTGATTTCTATCAAATACATTTCTGTTTGGTGGCGAAGATTTATTCTCTTAGCCTAACACCCTTCTCTGAGACGTATGAGCTCAGAGGTTATGTAGTTGATGGTTACTAGTGATACATTCCCAATTTGGTAATGTGGCATACGAAGTGCTGCTGGTCATTTGTTGATCAAAGCATGGCTTTGTAAAAGCGTACCTTTGTGGACGAGACTTCGTCGAACTTCACAACTCGAAATGGTCTAAACAGGAAGAATGCAGCAAGGTTATTTGGGGGTAGCGCCCCCGAGGGTATGTTCATTTCCTTCTGGATAGAGGTGGTATCATGGTATGGAGCCCAGATACTTAACCTATGTGTCTGCTGCAAATTTTATTACTTTGTGGTTGTTGGTGAATCCCGGGATAAAGGTCGGTTACGACCGGGGGATGGCATACTCGTGTCAGTAATAACCTAGTTACAGAGGTAACCCGGCCTTGTGTTTGCAGAGATCTGGTTAGGTTCTCGGGGCATCTCTCCAGAGGCGTACCCATGTGGCAATGGGAAGTTCCTTGGCCTGACCATTTGTTGGAAATCAAATCATCCAATATGCGCCTTGTACGGTTTCAGTTGTGTCTATGCTGGCTAGGATTAATATTATACTTTCGTAATGTTTTCTGCACCATACACTAATTATAATATCAAAATGGTTTTCAAGCATCAAGCGTTTTTGATATCATAAGAAGAAATCTCCTCCAATTCTACGTTTGCATTGTGTGTGTGGCGGGAGGCCTTATGGTAGTTTCATTTTCCAAAAAGCATTGCGGATTTCAAATTTAAGTTCTTTTATTTATTTTTTTAAAATAGAATGTTTTTGTTTTCTCACACCGGTCCCATGACCGACTTGGAGTTTATTGTTCTCTTCCTAAACTCTGGGTGCCCACTATTTTCCACACGGGCAGTCTAGAGTTGGCTTTTTCAGATTGTCGAATAGTTGGAATTGTTTTGATAGACTTCGAGTCTTTGGATTTGTGGATCTCATTTTCTACACTTCAGCATTTGCGACCGACCTTGCTTATCTTTGTGCAATGTGATGATGGTTCGAGCTAGCTTTGGACTGAAGATGGAGTTGGACTCTTTTGGAGACGTATTCTATTGAAGATATTATTTTTTCGCTGCTATTTCTTGTATCTCTGATAATATTTATATCTATTGTACCATTCTATTGTATTCGGTTGTATCTGATATTGTATCAATGTTGTATATATTGATATTCATTTCTTTCTTTCGCTGTGTTGTTATACTTGGTGTGTTATAAGCTCCGGCACGACTTGAATTTCAAAATTTGAATCTGCGGCATTTAAGTACAGTGGAGTACGGATGTCGATTTTCGAACGCTGGAATTTGGATCGTGACACCTACCCATGTCAAATCCTTGTAAGTCGAATGCTGCGAATTTTTGCGAAAGTCAGTCGAAGCTCCCATCTATGCCTGAGGCATTAATAAAAATTAAAGTAACTCCAAAATCACCTAAAATAGAGTATACTCCGAAGAAAATGCCAGGGCTAGTCAACACTTCCATCCATATTGAGGGCTTGGTCATAAATATTGAAGATATGGTCATCTTTGTCAACATGGTGAGGACCTAGGAACTCATCAAAATAAAAAATAAATAGGCCCATCCCCACTGGCAGGTAGGGGCTGGTGATACAAAAAAACCAACAGTTCAACATTGATAAACTCATTTGTGAGAACCAGGGAAGAGACCAGACATACTGTGTTTGAGTACAGATGTCCATACAGTGCTCAATGCGGGGAGCGATAATATGATCCACTAGATCCTCAGATGGGTGATATCATCCTAAATAGTGTCCCAACGATAAAGCTTGAAACCACCATCTTAAATGAAGACGACTAAATTTAGACCACATAAATTGATATAAAGATGGATTCATGCATGAAAAACAGATTTGATAAATTTCCTTAGACGTGTTTGTTAGGGCACATTAAAATAATCGGCATTAACCATTCTCTATATGCCATGCTCTTAGCATTGACCTCAAACCTCATCCAATCCCTTCTAAGAGCTACATGTCTATCAAATAGGAGGTCGAGAAGCTTCTTAGTCACGGGTTCATTAAAGAGTCCAAATATCCCGTATGGGTGGTCAAGCCCATGCTGCACTATAAGAATAAGATCTCAATAAAACCTGTCCAAAGGACATTTTTCCTCTATCCTACGTTGATAAGCCTGTAGGTGCAACAAGTGGACACACACGGCTAACTGTCATTGATCCTTACTGGAATTATAGTCGTATCGCTATGCACAGCCTTGACTTCGAGCACACTTTGTTTATCACCAGCACTAGACTTTCTTTCTACAAAGTCATGCCCTTTGGTATTCAGAATGCAATGGAAATTTATCAAAGGCTCGTAACAAGATATTTTTCGACAAGATCAAGAAGTCAATGGAGGTTTACGTTGACGATATGTTGATAAAGTTTAAGTTAGGGAGTACATATAGAACCGGGTCGATTTTTTGGCGTCCTTAAAAAGTATAATATGAAGTTTAACCTAAAGAAGTTCTTCTTTTCCTATGGAAAATTATTAGGGTATGTGGTAAGTGTGAAGGGGATCGATGCCAACCCTAATAAAATCAAGGTGGTTCAAGATATGTAGATCCCATGCACTCTCAAGAAAGTTCAAAGCCGAAATGGAGTATCGAAAGAATATATAAAAAAGGAGCATTAGATCCATTTATATACATATACATCTAATGTGAGTCTACAAAAGGAGCATTGGACCCACATATTTACATATACATCTAACTCCATTGAGTATTGAAAGAATATATACAAGCACAATCAGTCACTATATCATACAAATATACATGCATATACAGATAGGACTAGCATAAAATGATACCACGAAATATATATATCATAATGTCTAACTCCACAAAGCTAGCCGACATCCAAAGTCACTAAGTCCTGGTAACTCCCAAGTCTCGGTCTGGCCTGAATGGATCTTACTATGTCCAAATATAATTGGGTGGGATCATGTAGTAAGCCTGCATAATCCTCAAAATATAGTAAAACTATATATAATATTCAAACATCCACATAAAAAGGCATTAACACCAAAATCACCATATCATAAAGTCATATCATGCCCATCGTCGGTAATCATCAAAAATATGGTAAATGACATATCAAAATCACATAAATGACTAGCACTTCGTAAGTCATCGTCAAAACTTCAAAAGAAATACATACGATAATATATAATCAATTCAAACCATAAAGAAATATAAAAATGCCTGAAGCGACTCTATAATGAGCGCTTCACAAGTTAACATCAATGACAAGCACAAAGCAAGTTGAGACAAAGCAACTTATCCTATAGAAACTTTTTTAGGGAATACATAAGTGTAGGTGTTGTCTTCCAAGGGGAGACCGATGGACAATTTTTTCAGCTCTTGGAATTTCTCTAAAATAATATCGATTGCAACACTCCTACATTCAACTTGTTATTCGATCGTCATAAAATTATCATACCTACCCAAATGTATGGAAATACCACATTTAATAGAAAAATATTGCATCATACGGTATCAAACTGCCCTAGATAACCGACTATTGGCTTTGGATTATGGGGTAACCGTATTATGTTTAAGTCAAGCAGTTCACAAGACTTAAGCACTTTGCAAAACCTATGGATTCCACGGTTCAGGAAGATACCACCGCAGTCAAACCGTTAGGTGTCAAGCCATAGAAATAAAATTCACACATCATAAGGTGAGGAAATAACAAGTTATCCCCAAAGTTCAATCGATCAATGTTGCCAAATAGTTTATAATAACAATCATTCGAGTATCGCTCGAGTTTCCCATACCACTCGGTGTTACATGAATATTTACTACAATGTAGTAATCTCCACTCACTCCAAAATATTTTCTACACAATAAATTGTATAATTCACTGATGAACTGAAGTTGAATGTCACATAACATTTATACCACTGAACAATTTAATTATATTTCTTACTTCATAGAAAGAATAGTTTTCTTGAAAGCCAGCTTCAAAAGTTATTTTTAAAATACAGATATTTATTTGCAAAGCATATACTTGTGTTGAAAATATTTGGATAAAATTTTCAAGTCAAAAGAAAGGCTCTTGAAAATATTTCTTAGCAAAGACCGAATGCGCGCACGCACACACACATATCATAGTTTAAAATATCACTTTTTAAATTTCCAAAATCTTTACTATCTAAATATTTATCTATGGCATTATGCATAAAATCACAATCTATGCTAAAATTATGCATGGATATGTCGTTGTATGAAAATCCATAAAGTGCTTTTTAAACCACTTTCAATCAAACTAAACAAAAAAGTTTATAATTATCATTATATTATATTTAAGTAAAATCCTTAAAATTAATATGAAATATGGAACCTATCAGATAATTAATTGCATTCAAATTCAAAATTCAAAATTCAAAAGAAGAAACCACACTTAACTAAAAACAATCAAAATAGCTTCTGTCCTCTAGTTGAATAACTCCAAGAAGTGT
Source organism: Allium cepa (assembly GCA_030765085.1). Lineage (NCBI taxonomy): Eukaryota > Viridiplantae > Streptophyta > Magnoliopsida > Asparagales > Amaryllidaceae > Allium > Allium cepa. Next base: position 458,592,573 of record CM060942.1, read on the forward strand.
ACATTGGTCCACTAGTGCATCGGTGCCGGTTATTTCCAAGAACATTTCAGCTCTAGGAACCTTACTTTAATCGACATTCAGTCCATTCAGACGATGTATTAACATCTCAGAGGGACTGAAAACCCATACACAAACGTGCATACAAATATACAAAAGCAATTTTATCATATGATCAAATGAAAGGATTTTAAATGAAATTTTACACCCAAATGAAATTTCAGCATGCATATTATTCAATCAATTAGCAAATCATACGTCGTGTATAACTAGAAACTAAATTTGAAAACCTACTTCAATATGCAATGAATTAAAGATAAGCGGTGAGAAATTTCTCACCTTATACCCTTCAAATTACTTTCCAAAATGCCTAATTTTTCTTGAACTTTCTATTTCAGCCAAGCACTAGAAAATGAAATGCTAAAGGGGAACAAAGGAAGTTTAATATCATAACAAATGCAGAAATTAATCAACCTAATAATGAAGCAGGGCTTGAGAATACTACATTTATTTTTCTAGATTTTCTGAAAATTTATTTGAATTTTGATAGAAGATTTTACTTAGGGTTTTCAAAAGAGGAGAGCTTCTAATTATATTTTTCTAATTTTTTATGAACACACTATAATAAGAAGGAGAAGGAAATTCTTTCTTTTGTCTAACTAATGGGCTTTGGGTTTGCTACAAAACCCATATCCAAAAATAAAAATGCCATTAGCCCTCTTTTCTTTCCTCTTCCTCAACCCATATTCTTCAAATAATTTGCAAATTTCCAATAATTTCACAACTTCCATATTTTTTTCTTCTTATATATTATAAAAATAAAATACTTTTATGCAACTCTAAATTGAAATATCAATATTCCTTAAATAAAATGGGTAACAGTAAATTAACCACTTATTAATCACTTTTCATAATTAAACATAAATTTTTAACAAAAATAAACTGTCCATACATAATGAAATAGATTTTATTTAAGAATTTCCAAATGCAAAATTCCTTGACTTGAGCTTCAATATACCTAAACTCTAAATTTCTAATCTTTTGAAATTTAATTAACTCTCTTTAATATATATATATATATATATGTATGTATGTATGTATGTATGTAACGACCTTGACTCGACCTTCGAAAATCGGCACCGAATACGACTCACGTATTCAAATGCCGCAGATTCAAACGTCGAACCTGGTTCGCCGGAGCTTATAACGCATTAAGTACAACACAACGGAAGAAATGAATAGCATATATCGATATACAACATTTGATACAATAACTGGTACAACATGAATGATACAACAGAATGGTACAATTAACATCAATATACATCAGAGTTATGATACAAGATACTAGCAGCGGAAAGAAAAGTTAACACCACAGCGGAACAAAATCTCCAATATAGTCTTCAAGGAAGAACTCCAGTATCGGTAATCTCCATCTCCATCTCCAAAGCACCAATCCAGCAATAGCTCGAACTCCAAATCACGATGCACAAAGATAAGCAAGTGCAGCTCAGATCCAAAGACTGTACTAGCTCCAGATAATCTACTAAACCCGACTATCTGAAAAACCCAACTCTAGACTGCCCGTGTGGGAAAATAGTGGGCACCAGAGTTTAGGAAAGGAACAATAAACTCCAGGTCAGTCATGGGACTGGTATGAGCAAACAAAAGCAATTGGTCTTTAAAACAAACAAGAGAATTTAAAATAAAACCACAATGCTTTTTAGAAAATGAAACTACCATAAGGCCTCCCGCCACACACACAATGCAAACGCAGAATTGGAGGAGATTTCTCCTTATGATAGTCAAATATGCTTGATACGAGAAAATTCTTTGATATTATTATAATAAGCGGAAAGTGTAGAAAATCATTTCGAAAGTATAATATAAATCCTAGCCAGCATAGACATTCCGAACTATGCCTACTATAGCTACCATCTAAACAGTGGTGACCACCATAAGTAAATGGCAGGTTCTACAACTAAAACCGTACAAGGCACGTATTGGATGAATGGATTTCCAACAAATGGTCAGGCTAAGGAACTTCCTACTGTCAATGGGATCGCCTCTGGCGGGACGTCCCGAGAAACTAACGTTACGGTTAGATCTCTGCCAACACAAGGCCGGGTTACCTCTGTAACTAGGTAACTACTACATGAATATGCCATTCCCCGGTCCTTTGGGACCTTTATCCGAGCGCGCCCACAACAACCACAAAGTATCACAAAGTAATAGATCTGCAATATCCACATGAGTAAGTATCTGGGCTCCATACCATGATACCACCCTTTTCCAGAAGGGAATGACCTACCCTAAAGGGCGCGACCCTCATAACCTTGCCGCATCTTTCCTGTTTCGACCATTTCCGGGGAGTGAGGTCCTGATGCAGTCTCGTCCACAAATCTACGCTTTGGCACAAAGCCATGCTTTGGGTCAACAGATGACCAAAGCGATGATCACAAAGATAAATGATCAAACAAATGATGATATCACAAATGATCAACCAATGATCATCACACGGCAGCACTCAGCATGCCACATTACCAAATTGGGAATATATCACTGATAAATATCAATTACATAACCTCTGAGCTCGTACGTCTCAGAGAAGGGTGTTAAGCTAAGAGAATAAATTCTCCGCCACCAAGCAGAAATGTATTTGATAGAGATCAGTTTAATATCTCAAAGTGTAATGTCGGATATACAACCATACAAGTCTGTTCCGGGTTCGAACAGAACCGAAGGCACTTCCGAAGAAGCCCTTGCAAATCCGGGTATCCACAATCCCGATCGGACTTCCCATCACTTAGGGAATCTCTATACCGTAGCTACTCGGTGCAGAGACAATCGACAGGTTATCCCATCGCTTTCACAAATACCCGGTCTTCAACACCGGTCTTCAAATGCCATCCATAACGCCGAATCACTATTCGGAATGGGTTATATGACACAAGGTCCTCTCCCGGCTAAACCGAATAATGAGCGCAATATTTAAAAACATATGGATATGATATTTCAGTTAAGTCACAACCTGAAAATCCAAAGTTTTTCTTTCAAATGGTTAAACAAATTACCATTTTAAATCTTTAAATAAAAAGATTAATTTCACAAAGTTTCACCAAATTTCCCAAAGATCTATCCATAGATTTCAAAACAATTCCCGTTCAATTTGGATTAACTAAATTAAATCTTTAAAATTGAAGATTTATAGCTTTCAAACCCATTTCCAAAGATTTATCTATAACTTGGAAAACAATTTTCCTTTTAGACTTGAAAATCCTTTTAACACAACTTGGAAGTCCATTTCTTATGGAAAAGCAAATCTAATTTATACAAGTTGAAATCTTGAGATGAATTTAAATTCCAAAACGTCACCTTTAAAATGGTTTAAAACCCATATAACCCATTTGTAAGTTGAATAACTTTTTAAACCCTAGTTCTCAAATTATATAATTCAATTTCAAATATTGAATTCAAATTTATATCAATTCATTTAAATTCCAAGATTCAATCAGGTTATTTAAAATAACTTTTATTTTTGAAAACTCATTTTCAAAAGCTTCAATTCTAATTCCAAAACTATTTTGGAAAAATTCAATTTTAAAAGGATTTTTAAAATCTGTGACTTAACCCATTTCCATGTGCAATCCATATTTGTGTGTGTATAGGTGTGGTCTAGGGGTTCAACACAATAGTGCACAACATCATCATCACAGGTTCAATCTTATCGATAAGCGGTATAACCCATAACGCTTATCTATATTCACAGATTCATAGATAAAGTAAAATATCAATCACAAAGATTAACTAATATGATTCGATGTGGGTTTCGGATAACCAACTGGAATCCGACTCCCTGTCGCATCGAAATTCAAATGTCGTTCTACGGCAAAAAGGGTTTTTCACATACATATAGAAACAAATCATAGTTCATCACAAAGCAGTCATAGAATCACAACAGAAATATCAATCCAGTACCGAATAGTTGATGATGATCAATCATCTTTGATTAAGGTGATGGTGATTAAAGTGAATTAACCATATAATTATCTTTATTAATTATTTTGAATTCTTTTTTTTATTTTGGGTTAATTTAATCTTAATTGGTTTTACTATAATTATTCTTTAATTAATTAATTTAATTCATTACTTCTTAGTTGTTAACTAATTAAGTTTAATTACTTTTATTCATTAACAATTCTTTAAATAATTAATTATTAATCATAAGATCATTACAAAACATCAATTGTTAATTGCTATTTCATCATTATAAATAAATTTGATTTTTATTTATTAACACTTAAACATTTGATAAATCCTTTAAATTTTTTTATTAAGTTAAATTTTAAAACAACTTTTATAGGTTTTTAAAATATTTTTGAACTTCATAGATTATAAACAATTGATTCAATACCATTCTCCTAATATCCCATTTTCAATAATCATTAATTTAAAAAGAGTGGATTTTCAAAAAAAATAAAAGAATTAACTTTTATTTCAAAATTTAGTAAAACTGGTTTTCCTGCTGTTTTATGACTAACCCGAGACTTCCTCGAGTTGCACCCGAGGAAAATACTCACTTGCTTCGAGTTTAGCCATCAATGACCCGAGTGACATTTTATTTCGAAATTTTTTTTTATGCTTTAAAACCAACCCGATACAATCTCCAGACAACACGAGTTCACCTCCGAGTTTCCACACCAAATTCCCGAGTTGCTCTTCGAGCTACCTCCCTTCTTCCCCAAACCATCACAGCTGACACCACCCATCACCGTGCACATGCACAACTGGCCGCCGCCGCCTTGACCATCGCCGTGGCCTCCGTTGCCACACAAAATTCCCGAGTTGCTCTTCGAGCTACCTCCCTTCTTCCCCAAACCATCACAGCTAACACCACCCATCACCGTGCACATGCACAACCGGCCGCCGCCGCCTTGACCATCGCCGTGGCCTCCGTTGCATCGCTGACAACCTCCTCGATCATCACATAAACCCAGATTGATGATCTCGTGCTAGAATCGAGATCGAGCCTATCCACATTTTCCAGTAACCCAACACCCCCGATGAAATTTCCTCGCCTCCACCGCTTGACGCCAACAGAATCCAAGACACTTCGGCCACAGTTACTTCGGTGGCCCCTGAAACTTCCCCCCCGGTCCGATCTTCTCAAATACATCGACGACAACGCGATTTCCACTTGAACTTGATCGATAAAACCGCTAGACGAACCCTAGTTTGACAGCGTGACGCTTCCACGGTGATTTAAAATTTTGTCCCTTATTTTTCCTATAATCATCATCCTCCCAGCTACCCTCATGATCAAGCCTGATCCCTAATTCAACGTCATTCACCGGAATTTACTGTTTTTGTGTTTTTCGTTCATCTCGCGATTCTTCCCTCAATCCCCCACTAGAAAACTGGATTTTTTTTCTTTTAAAACTCATGATTTGCAAACACCAATAAGATCATGCATTCAAAACTTAAAATTTAACTAATTGGATTTTAACAAAATTTAGAATCCACTGTGTTTTGATATTTTCCAGAAAGAACAACATATTGCTTTGCTTTTTTTTTTTTATTTAAGCCGTTACTAAACCAAATGCATGTCCAACATTAATTTAATTTAGCTATACCTTTAATTTCAAAGAAGGATAGGAGGGAAGATCTTGAAATTTTAACATGGTTTACTCTGTTAAACCTGATACTTAAAAGCAGTTCTGTTTCCAGTAAAAAATCTCATTTTAAATTCATTACTGAAATAATATACAGGATTAAATAACATTTTTAACTTGTTCACACTCTTTTTCAGAAGTAAAGAGGGAGAGAGAGATGTAAAATTCTTAAAGTGAGTTACTTTGTAAACCTGTAACTCAATGTTACTATAACATATTGCTTTACAGTTTCTAGGAAAAAAAAAGAACTTCAAAACTTTGCTTTGATTTAATTACTGAACCTGGTGCAAGTTTAAACACAACTACATCTTGTTTACTTCTTTTCAAATCCAACATAAAATAGAGACAGAGGGAAAGAAAAAGGGATTTGACAGATTTACTTTGTTTTCCTGAAACTAAAACAGAAATTGCATTTTGTATAATCCACATGCACAACCCAGACTTCAATCATATACCAAAATTCTTGCATGCTCGTAATTCCTAAATTTAAAGATTGTGATTTTATTTTTAAAATTCATGTTTTATTGAAGTAAACAGGATCATGTAATCAAATTTCAGATTTTAATCAACTTTATTTTGACAATTTTGATTTCTTTGCTGTGTTTATACATTCCCAGTAACCCATTTATACGTTTTAATATTTGAGATGAATGCTTGAATGGATTTTCTTCTCTGATAGATGGTATGATGGAATGTAAATTTGTATGTACATATATGTAATGCCTGTCTGGAGATAAGTAGAATTTTCCTCTAAATACATTCCAGTTTTAAAAACCTGTTAGAAAATTTTAAATTTCCTCAACCCAAGCAAATTTTAGGTTTGATTGCTGAATGAAAAATATTGATGTGAGTACAACTTCATTTTTAAGAATCAATCCAAGTGAAAATATATAGTAAGTGGGTGATGATTTTAACTCGAAGTAATATTAAGGTCTCGGGCATATCACTTTGTTTCAGGTTTTTAAACAAAACAGAAACCTGTTTCTGTTTTTAAAATTAAAAGCAAAGTTTGAATATAAACTGGAATTTAAATTAGGGTTTAAACCTGAATTGAATCTAAATTCAATAGTTTGAATCATGGTTTTTGAAATAACTTAAATTTTGAAATTTTAAATTTAGTTTTAAAAAAAACTTTTAAGTATAAAAGTATATTGGTTTTAAATTTAAACTAGAAGTTTAAATTGTAAAATATAAGCTTTAAAATAAGTTTGAATCTGAGATTTAAAAATCTAAATTTGATTTGAATTTCAGTTTTTAAATAAAATAAGTTTTTGAATTTAATTTGTTTTAACTATTTTAGAAATGGTTAAATAATTTGAATTTTAAAATAAAGATGAAAAATGTAAGTAAAGCTTTAAAGTTTTAATTTTAAATCTGGAATAAAAGATTCAATCTGTATTTCAGTTTTGAAATTAAGGAAATTTTTGAATTTGAATTTATTTTTAAATAACTTAGAATGTTTAAAGTGCAGGTTTAAACTTATTTGAACTTTATATTCTTTTAGACTTATTTTATAAAATGGTTATCCTTTTGACATATGAGATAAGAGGTTTTAAATTGTCTTAAAAACCTTGTTTAAGTTAAATTTGTATCTTAAATTTAAAATGAGCTTAAATGGAACTTAAAGTAAATTTAAAAACAAATTGATTTTAAATGCTTAATCAAGTAAGAAATGTTATCTTAAAGATAAATCATTTGGGTTCATTAAATTATTAAGTTGGATAATTAATTATTTAATAAATTAATAATATGGATGATTAATTAAATAATTAAGAGTTTTTAAATTAATTAATTAATGGTTGAGATTAATTAATTTAGGTTAATTAATCTTTAATTAAGAATTATTAATTAGATTTTAATCAATGATTAAAGATTAATTAATCAAGTAGTTAAGGATTAAGTAAGTGATAGTTAACACTTGATTAATTAGATAATTAGAGATTAATTAATAGATAATTAAGGATTTATTAATTAAAGTAATTAATTATAGGTTGATTAATAAAAGTAATTAAGGTTTAATTAATGACAATTAAGGGTTAATTAATTAAGATAATTAATTAAAGAAATGATTAATGAAAGTGGTTAAGACTTAATCAAATGTAATTAATGATAATAAATCATTGATTTAAGATCACTAATGAAGGTAATTATGTGAGTAATAAATCTATAACCACACGATTTATTCACCTTAATCAAAGGTGTTTGATTGTTGTTGAATGCTATGTGATGGATTGATATATTTGATAGGTGATGTGATTCTATGTGATGCTTTGTGCCGAGCTATTATATCTCTGATGTATATTCATTGTATCATTTGTTGCATCATATTTTATCAGATATTGTATCAAATGTTGTATATCGATATATGCTCTTTTTTTTCCGCTGTGTTGTTTTACTTAATGGTGTTATAAGCTCCGGCGAACCAAAGTCGACGTTTGGATCTGCGGCATTTGAATACGAGTGTCGTATTCGGTGCCGATTTTCGAAGGTCGAGTCAGGATCGTTACAATATATATATATATATATATATATATATATATATATATATATGTTTGAATTTTCAAGCAATCAAAATTTTCAAATATTAGGAAATTCCTCCACATAATAAATTCATACAAACACATATCCATATTAATTTTTTATTCTAGAATTTCATAAGTAGCCGATTTTCAATTTTTTTTTAAAATCTCAAAATTTTAAAATTTCCCACTTAATCCTAATTTAAATTATTTCAAATTTTTTCCAAGTAATTCACAAATATAGACTCCCCCCTTAAAAAAATTGTTTCCATGCAATTAACTTTTAGAGAAAGTCCATAATATACTTTTAATTTCTAGAACAATACACATATCTATTATTTAAGAACAAAAGAACCATGATTCAAAGATAATAAGGAAATTCACCAGACCCGTATGCATCGAAAAACAGCTTTGGATACATTCGCTCGATATACTCCTTAGTTTCCCTAGAGCAATCTTTCAGGTTCTCTGACCAATGGACCTTAACAAGCAGAATGTCCTTTCTTTATAGCCGTTAACTTCTGAGGCAATAATATGAACCGGCTTCTTCACGTAGGTCAAATCAAGGAAAATCTCAAGTTCTTCAATTTTCTTTAGCTCTAGAAGTAACCAGGATCTTACTACATTTCTAGAGTCGGGGAACATGGAAAACATTGTGTAATCCAAAAAGATAAGCTGGTAATATGATACTATATGCTATCCTATCGACATGTTCGGTGATCAGCTATGGCCCATTAGCGGGGACCAACTTCCCAGATCGATTGAAATGCATCAGTCCCTTCAAAGGAGAAACATAAATGAAAATTAACTCCCCTATAAACAACCACAAATCCCTCCTTCTCTTGTTCGCATGAACTTATGCCCGTCATCTGCTTCTTTCATCCTTCCTATGACAAGATCAATCTTCTCAGAAGCATCAAAAATGAATCAAGACCACACTGATATTAAACTGGAAGCTATTGTTGTGGGAAAATTCTATAAGATAAATATAATTTTGGAAGTCGCCTCCAAAATCCAAAACATAAGATGGAGTAAATCTTCTAGGGTCTTGTTCATTCGCTCCATCTGCCTATCGTACTGTAGATGATATGCAGTGTTAGGATTAAGTTTCACATCCAATGCTGCTTGAATGCTCTCCTAGAATCTACTGGTGAATAGCGAATCTAGAAACACCATACAATCTAACAATCTCCTTAACTTATAGCTTTGATAAATGAGGAGCAACTCGGTTGGACTTTACATGAATAAATGGATTATTTAGTCAAATGATCTACAATCACACACAAATTATCATGCCTATACTTAGAATGAGGCAAAAAATCAGTGAAATCCTTAAAGACTTGATCCCACATCCGCAATGGGACATTTAAAGGCTGAAGAAGTCCGTTGGGTCTCTGGTATTCTACCTTAATATGCTGATAGGTCACACAACAAATCACGTACCGATCAATATCATTCATTTTTCCTTTCCAGTAATATAGTTGCTTCATATCTACATACATCTTGCTACAACTAGGAAGAATAGCATATCTAGTGTAGTGATACTCACCATAATATCTCTTCGAAGATCATCAATATTGGCTACTACAAGTCTATCCTATCTTCAAACACAGCTAAGGTATCAGTTTCAAATTCTTTGTCCTCATCAACAACACAACAACCAAAATAAAATTGAACAAGCTTTACAAGCTCAGAACCTTGCTTTTGACCTTCTGCAATACAATAAAAAATGGTAGGTCGGGCATCCAAAATTGCTAACACAACACCCTAACTCAACTTATTCTCGATATCTGATTTCACAAAAAGAACCTCTCAATCTTTCTACTCTAACAACAACATAGAAAGAACTCAAACTGGCTAAGGGCATTGGATACTCGACTACCCTTTCCTGGAGTGTATCTAATCTCAAAATCATATGCTACGTGAAACTCCAAGAACCACTGCCAATGCATATTAAGCAGTTTTTGAGAAAATAAATACTTATAGATTTGTGAATGATATATAAAATAAACTTCTCTCCCAGATGATAATGACGCCATATTTTCAGTGCAAAAATAGTGGTCGCAAATTCCAAATCAGTGGCATATCAGACCTTATTCCATCTTAACTGGTTGATGCATTTGCAACTACTCTGTCTCTCTGAATAAGCACATCACTAAGACCAGAACCACAAGCATCTTTATAAAAAAGGTCCTAATTTCCAATTGAAATAATAATAGTAGTACCGTGAGTCAAAAATTCCGTCCACTTCTAGAATGTTACTTCATACTTGTTGAAAAAACGACACTTGACTCCATTATTGGTCAAGTTAGTTAGGGGTGGAACAAATCTGAAGAAGTCTTTGATGAATTGCGGGTAATAACCAGCTAGCCTAGAAAATTACGCACAACCTTCACATTCTCGAACCTCTTCTAATTTTGAATTACTTCAATCTTAGTAGGAGACCGAGATTCCTATATCTAAAACAACATGACCCCAAAAACTTCACTTGCCTTTGGTAGAAATGGCATTTCGAAAATATGGCTTTAAGCTGATGAGTTCGGAACATCTCTAGCACATCTCGGAGATGCTTCTTACGCTCTTCCTCCAACTTAGATAAAATTAAGATATCATCGATAATAATGAGCACAAAATTATCCAAAAAGTCCTAAAACACTCGATTCATTAGGTCAAATAAATATGCAGACGCGTTTGTCAAACCAAGGGGCATTCTGAGCCATTCATGTGAGCCATATCTTTACCTAAAACCTGTTATAGGAATACTAACTTCTACGACATGAAGCCGATGGAATTCGATCTCTAGATCATGCTGTTAAAATACTTTTTGTGCCGCTAAATTCATCGAATATATCATCAATTTAGGGTAGAGGATATATGTTCTTAATAATGAGCTCATTCAGTTTCCTTTAATCAACCTAAAAGCACCATCTGCATTCTTCACAAGTATGATTGCGGCACCGTAGGGTGAAATATTGGAATGAATGAGAAGCTTCGCCTCAAGCTCGACTAATTGCTTTTTCGACTCTTCATTTTCTTCTGCCGATTTTCTCTTAGGAGGACGACTAATCAGTTAAACATTAGGAATCAAACCAATTCTGAATTCAATTTCTATCTTAAGAGGCAATATGTAAAAATTCACTCTTTGTAGAACCTGAATTGTTGGTGCCTCATAACAAGAAATTCCCAAATGCCATAAAAGACAGATAATCGGGTTAAAATTAGAATGAAACACTAAAGCAAAACATTGAGAAGATCTCACAATGGAATGACACATAAAATATACTGAATATACTTGAACATTATAGAACGACAATATATAAGAGACTACACCAGCATAAGCTATTGATAAATAAATATCAAAATAGAGAATCAAAATACATCAACTTTCAATAAAATGGAGTTCAGAATAAATATCTGATACAACAGTCTCATACGAAAATTACATGTCTGTCATGTACTACTAAATACCAAGTATACATATCTCAGAATATTGATGCCACACCTCCATATTGCTCCAGCTGCGCCTCCTAATTGTGTATTCCCAAAATCACCCAACTCTCAAACTACTCAATCAAGTACCCGAGAGTTGTCATGACATAAGCAAATAGAAGTAAAATGTGGGAAATCATAAAACCTGGTGTGAGGGGAATTATCTCATAGTACTGTACATTAAAACTATATACAATTGAATAAGAACTACTATGGCTCGACTGACCCTCTCAAAAAACGTGGCTTAGGGTTATTCCGAACCTCTACAAACAAGTATTGTAAACCTATCTCAAATAAATAGGTTATTATACCATAACTTGCTCTTCTCCTGCAATGAACCAGTCAACACAACTAATATAACATGACGGAAACGTAAATAACATACTATGATAAAAGTAACCAAGCATCCAAAAGCAGCATATTCATAATATTAGTCTATCATGAAGTACACAATAATAGTAAATGCAGCAATAACAATGAAAGACAATTAATAACACACATAAGATAACAATGGAAGAATACAAATCAACATCCGTCAGTATTGACGGATGGGGTCAACAATGGACACTAATCGACCCAATAATTCAATATGAACAGGGGCAGTAAACTAACGTACTCAGACTTTCATCACGATCTTATAATAAATAGAATTAGCATACTAATGTACCTAGACATCTATGTTAGTCCTATGATAAGTTTTGAGTTTGCAGACTAATGTACTCGGATATCTACCATGATCCCATAAATAAATGAGCCAACACACTAAAGTATCCAAATATCTATCAGGATCCAATAATAAATAGAGCTGCACACTAACATAACCTGACATCTATCTCGATCATATAATAAATAGAGTCAGCACACTAATGTACCCAAACACCTATCACCACCTTATAATAAGTAGAGCCATCACACTAATGCACTGAGACATCTACCATATCCCATAATACATAGAGCCAGTACACTAACGCTCCTAAACGTCTATCAGGATCCAATAATCGGCGTAGGCACTAATATAAGGCCAATATAACGTGCGATCACTAATATAAGATCAATATTATGCATGGTCACTAATGTAAGATCGATACAATTTGTCTAACTAAACACACCCCGAGGTTAACCCCTGAAGAAACGAATCTACTCCATTCGATCGTACATGCTTGTTAGATGTGATTGTATGACCCATTACCATACTGACTCCATGCCTGACCATTATTGATTCCAAAGGAATCACTTAACATTCGTATATGAATCATGAGCTTTGCCTTGCGTATCGGTTCTTCAAGTAGCCTAGAGCATCACCAGTATTAAAAGAATACTACGAAGAACCATGTTCGAATGGGGAAGAAATTATCTAATGTTGGATAATTAATAACAGGTAGTTGACTGAGATTTCATTTGGTTGACAGACTCCAAATGCCCCGAACATTCTATTTTGAACTCCTACTTCGGCATCCATTTTCCAACAAGTTCAATCGATTAAGGGGTTCATTCAGTTGACTAAAATTGCCAAGTTCCGACAGTGAACCTGGGTAGCGGGAAAACTTCCGGAATGGATACTGATTCACATGTCGTTTTCGCCGACGCTTCGCTTGATGAGTCGCCTTGCTTCCAGAGCCTAACTCAACTCCATCACACTTCCATCGAGTTTCATTTTTTGAAGTTTTGGAAATGGATTCGATTAGTAATTGAAAATAGGTTTGAACATAAAAAATCCACCCTTTACACGAGTAGAGTTCAATGCCCAATTATACCGACCCGGCTTCCTCTAATATGCTGATCTACCCGGCCTTTGTGCCTTATGCCAATCTTATGCATGTGTCAATACACTCATTCGTGCATGCCTATGTCCACATGCTCATGTAGACACACAACTACTACATTAGTCACATTTCGGACTTCTTCGGGGTGATTACTCGACTCGGTATACTCTAACGTAACTTAGCACACACGATAGTCAATATGGCTATATGAAATGCCCGCAATGAACCTATATTCAATTATATTTCTATATATTCAAACAGTTGCAAACATATATAAATAACCAAACATACAATAATTCCAGCTATAAACTATACTTGTTTTAATTGTCGCTTGGTTCCAAATGCACATATATGTATATCCGCTCGTGCACGTTTACACACACATACATTCAGGTGAGCAATTCAGCCATTACTAAATTGAATATTACTTTTACTTACTAATATTTTAAACAAAAGTGAAACATCTCTTTATATCATGACATAAAATCTCATACCATTTTATAAAATATTATACTAGCTTATAATTCACTTTGGCTATTTAAAATACTTAATTTGCTATTTTAAAACTTAAGTATTAATCATTTTACTATTTATAAAATCTAATATCTATTTTATAAACTATATTCATCATTTATAAAATATTTAACCAATTTTATAATTACAGACTAGGTTTCATTTGCTATTTTATAAAATATCATATTATTTTATAAAGTACCTTCATTACTTATAAAATCATTCTTCTATTTGAACATTATATATAAGTGTTAACTTAGCGTCATTTACCATCTACTCACTTTAATATTAAGTGTAGTGTTCAAAACTTACTAATTTAGCTTGCTAATCAATTTCCAAATCATTCAAAATTAATTTAATTATAGCTAAACGATGATATGCCCTTAGTTATACCATCTAATTAGTCTCCAATCCTACACACATCACAAAAAATCAATTATCTAACCCATAATCTAACTTCGAGCTTACTAACTTTTCCAAACATGATAAATAAGGGTTCAAACAATTAATTAGCTAAGGAAAACATGTTTATAACATGAATACAAGCCTAAACCAAAGCATGGAAATATCTAAATCATTCCATTATACTTCATAATTAGAAATGAACGAACTAATTAAGTATAATACTCAAATTAAATAAGAGATTTATCTACTCACCTCTTCTTCTTATTCAAACCAAGCTTCAAATTTACAAAACCCAAATCATAGCTTATTTTAAATTTGATATCTCCGTCTAAACTCTACTTCATGCTAATTTCTTTGCGGGCTTTGTAGCAAATTGGGAAGAGGATTTATAGTTATTTTTTCATGAATTTAGTAATTTTATTTAAGGGGTTTAGGGCATGGGGACTAGAAGTGGTTAAATTGGTACTTAAGAAAAGATTAGAGATGAAGAAGAGGAGGAAATGTGAAAATGAAAGTGGAATCAAAATTATAAAGGGTTTAGGTATATATAGGCAAGGTGATGGATCCTAGCCCAATTCTTTCTCATCCACTCAAAATTCACTAACCAGTCTAAAAAATTCACAAACTCTGAACATAGTCGAGTTTATACTCATTTTACTCATGTTGAAAAAGTGAACTCACCATAGATGTATCACGTCATAATTCTCTCATTTGTATGAATCTAGTATAAAAGGCATTCCATTACTTGACAGTTAAATGTTTAAATTAATCATTTAAATATTTGATCCTTAAAAATTGTTGGTTGTTACTTTCTCCCCTCCGTAAAAGAATTTCATCCCTAAAATTCCCATAAGTAAGAGAAAGTAATATGACCGATAAAACTTATCAAATACCTTTTTTGGAAAATTCCAATAGAGCCTTCCCTTATGCAATCAACATCATGGAGACTTCCAAATTAGACAGCATTACACACTAGGAAATATGTGATGAACTATGTCATCCTATGTTCCTAGAAATTCACAACTTTCTTAAGAAAGCTTCTTACTATTTAAATGTCAATTAAAGCAACTAAGCATTTGAATAGGTATACATCAGCCCTCAAGTAGCTAATTGTACTATAAAAGGAGGACTGTATTAAAACAGAATTCAAACAGTATAGCCTTAGTGTAGTAACTGATACTACAATTGTAACGTCCCGCCTTTTCGCACGATTTAAACCGACACACGTGCCAATTCAAACCATACAGAAGGGCGGATTGTTATGGGGTAAATAAGAAAAGAGAGAAAAAAATAAAACAAAACAGAATCTCACAGCGGAAGGATAAAATACAATAATAAATATATAGTTCGTAAACGGTTTACAAAACACTTGATTCTTCTTTATACAATAAGTATCAGAGTTACACATACCAATACAATCAATGCAGCGGAACGGTACGAGTGTGGTGCAAAACTATAAATAATAATAATAATACGGGTTCTTCGTCTTCGTCCTCCAAAGCTAAAGTCTTCAATCCTGAAACGCCCGGACTGACCCGAGCGAATTGAAAAGACAAAACACTCGAGTCAGAACTAAAAGATCTTATGTGAGTTAAATTAACAGAAATAAATATGAGTGCAGTAACTCAAGAGATGCTCGGGATTTACATCTCCTAAGGATCCGTTAAACTATTTACTATGTAGTATATTGCGCTATTATAATAGTGTCTATTTGTAAAATAAACTTACTTTTTAATAGCGTTAAGGGGTTACCCATATAGCCCTTAACACAGAATATATTCCCATAGTCTATATAGTACCGTAATCTCCCCCGTACTGGGCGTCGTCAGAGGGCACTCCATAGGTATGGTACAAAGCCAAAATCGTATAAGGCGCGCTAGGGTAGGTGACACGGCACAACTAGGCAATGCCAGGGTAGATATACCAATTACGCTTCCGGGCCGATGGTAACGCGTAGCCGCAGCTACCGCCCACCTCGAACAAACTCCCCCAAAATCAAAGTAAAAGTGGCCACTGAATCAATCCAAAGTCAAAGTATAATATCGAAGAGGAGTGTCCGATCAGAGGAATGACCTCATTAACCCGTCGATCGCTCCTGTTTTAGCCACCTTATGCCAACTCACGGGAGTCGGGTCCACGTATTTACCTTACAGGAAACGTCGCCACCAACCTACTTCATTCTGGAATCTCCACCGCGTACACGGTTAGTCAAAGTGGTTTTCGGTATCGACAGAGAGTATGTCCATATCCGATCCCGGTCTCTTTGCCAACCCATCGTTATTATAACACCGCGGTCATTTAAAAAATAGTTTATACTTTAAAACCAGAATAAAATTTTCCATTTCAAAACTATGAATACGATATCATTTTAAAACCTAAAACAATATGATATCATTTTATCCAAATATAATTCTTTCCCAAAAATCATACTGCTTTAAAATCTATAATATCTGGAAACCAACATTTGAATTATATTTTCAAAGCATAATATTTCGAAAATTCATAGTTTTAAAACCATACCTTCTAGAACTTGAATGGTTCGGATATTCAACGGTATATAAAATAAATGGTTTGACTTTAAGGTTACTTTTTAAAAAAAAATATTTTCCATGGCTTTACAAATATATTTCCTTATTTAAAGTCTAAACCATAATTTAAATATCACTTTCAAGTTCCAAAACCATTTCAATTTCTATATATATATATATATATATATATATATATATATATCCATTTGGAGTATTAATATTTCAAAACTAAAGTTGGAATTTTATTCTTTCAACAAATCAATTGTTCTATTATTTAGTCTTGAATATTCACGTAAAATCCATAAATACAACTCCAATTTCTAGAAATTTAATATTTCCTTAAATTTAATTATACTAGAATATTCATTTAAATTTATCTTGGAAAAACTCCAGTTATAAATATCATACCTTAAAATTTCCAAACTTAAACATATAATATAAATTATCAAATTCCATTTTTCTAAATTTTTTTCATTTTTATTTAACAGATTTATACACATCCTAAATTCAAAAATTTTAACTTCATATGTATATATGTAGAAGAATAATATTTATAAAATATCAAAACTTAAAATTTTTATAAACCGTATCCCATCCAAACCATAGAAATCACTTTAAAATATTTATATATATAGACCGCAGTGCCTGTATATAATTTTCTATCCTATGGTCAAGTGATACGGATATTTATCATTTCAATCCGCAATTTAAAAATAAAATTTTGCGGTTGTATATCATTTCGAACCACAATCCCGATTGGAACGAAAAATGCATGATAACTTGCAGCTAAATGATATAAAATAAAACATCCATTCATCCATCATCATTCATCATCCAAATCACAATCATCATCCAATACTAAATCAATTACAATATATATTCGATAATATATGACAGGTAATAACTGGCAGTTATATTCAAAAATAAATTTAACAACTATTAAACTAACAGTTTATATGCAAATAAATAACTATAACTGTAAATCTATATGCAGTAATAAAATTAAATGAACAGTTATATTAAATAAATGCGATTTAACAGATATGATGAATAAAACATGCCAAACAGTCATAACTAAATTTCTACTCATATCTAAAATGAATTTAACAAACATAAAAACTTTTAGAAGTTGTGAGTGGGTTAAAACACTCACCTTTTGAATTTAAATTGAATTCAAATTCATTTTAAACCCAAAAATTTGGTGGTTTCCAAATTCATCCAATCTAGCGTCATCAGGTCCGGAATTAAATTACGATCCTAACAAAAAAATCTCGTGTGAATCGGATATCGTATGACGAAGTTATAGCGAAAATTCGAGTTGAAAATCAAAATTAAATAAAAGAGGAAGGTACACAAACATACTCCATATCCAATCCACGTCAGCATCCACTAACATCGCACTGTTGCTCTCCAGAGACCCACCTTCATCGCATGAATATGCAGACCACGCACACGAGCTGCCACCAGATTCATAACGTGCTCGCCTCCTCGCCTGCACGAGACCGCACTACCCAGATGAAGCCACCTCCCCCTCCTCGACACGCCATAGTCCATGCGCCATGTCTCGACGTCGACCAACGTCGCACAAAGCAGTAGCCGCCCCTAATATTTAAAACCCTAATCCAAAATCTCCAACGATCTGACCGTCGAATCACCAGATAAACTGCATAGATGCAGTCCCCTCGGTCTCCTCTACAATACCCAGAAAGGGTTTCTCTATCCGACGAACTTTGTTACGGCGCTAATGAATGGCCGAAATTGATCTGAATTTTTTTGGACAAATGCTAGCTCCAATCGAAAAACGGATTGTACCAGCAGATTACGCGTCTCGAGAACTTTATCATAAAATTTTCTGGAATTTTTGTGGAGAGTTTGAATTTTATTAGAAAATTTGAATTGTAGATAGATTAGGTTTTGCAACCATTGAGGAAGAGAAAGAGATGAAGAAAAATGAACGTACAGCCAATTGACAATAGAAAGGAGGCTAGGGTTTATCAAAGCATATTTATAGATAGATCGCAAAAGGATAGGTGTGCATGAATTTTAACGTGCAAACAGAAGTGGTCCCAAAAGGATATTAATTATACACGTTACGGATTAAATTATTTCTTTCTCAACATTTACATTGCATTTTAAGCGTATTCACACATGTATAATTAGATGCTTCATTTAAATTTCCATATATATATATTCACAATTCCATAAATTTCCAATACATAGATAAATTTCCAATTTCTAAATTACTGTAATAATTACAGATTAAATTTCTATCCATTCTCAATAGATTTACGTTTACATACTAAAATCCACATTTCTATGTACATTTGAATTCCATATTATACATATTTTATTTATCTTAATTACTTCCAACTTAAATTTCAATCAACATAAAACGTTTTATTCAGTTTCCAATAAATTTCAATCATGCTTTAAATCCAAATGAATAAATAACTTAATTCCCATTTAAGCATTTTTCATTTGATTTGCAATCAACCTTATATGATCAATTAAATCCCGATATATTAAATAAACGTTAATTCCATCATTCTTTATCCTATGAAGAAATTTAAGTTATTCACACCTATTACTAAATTTCATATTAATGCACACTAATTTACATTTATTGCAATGGTTACCAAATATTTCCCTGCAATATTTCATTCCCCTATACATACTTACAATTCCACTTAAACTTTACTATACCCATTTATTTCCTCAACATTAAAACCAACGTTACCTCAATTCCACTAATGTACACTTATTCTATTATCACTTACTAACCATTCAAATTTTTATTAACAAATAGGCAGGTAATTCCTATGTTACAAATTTTTAATTCATCCTAATCCCTTACTATTGACATACATTTACATTACTTACATATCATTTACAATGTTACCCAAAATCTCTATCCATTGTAATTAATACCTTAAATAAGTTTCAATTTATATTCAAGTGAATACATTACCCTTTTTCGTTATGTCATCCATTTTTCACAAGAAACGTTTTATCGTTTCGACAACATTTTATTTCAAATCACCTACATTGATTTGTGTACGTCTCTACAATTTAAAGCATTACCATTCTCACCTTCATCTAAATCTTCATTTATGAATATTTAAAAATAAATTTCACTTATTTCCTATTTATACACTTATAAATTCCAATTCCAAATAAATAGATAAATCTCCGTTTGCACTACTTACATCAAAAATCAGCGATTATCCTATCTATACATTTTAAGTGGATGGATCAAATGTTGTATTCAAAAATCTACTTCTTAATATTCTTAGATTTAAACTCAACTCTCTATTAACAGAATATTTAGATGTTTAAACTTCTTTTATTACCATTAACTTATTATTATACATTAAACTTAAATATACTGACAAAGCTTGTTTTTGGTACTCTTTTCATTTCCATAAAATTAGTAGTGGATTCATACCTTATTATGTAATTAACTTTAATTCCACCTAACTAAATATTTACATAATCTTTTATTTGCAATAAATCAACTATTTTATATTAATTAAATTTAATCTTCCTGGTTTACTTATTCATAGTATGTAATTCAGTTACTCACCCTAACCTATTTATTTGAAATCCAATCCAGATTATTTTACTAAGTTCCAATTTCCAAAGGTTACTGCAATTAATCCAATTAATTGCAATAAATTCTAATAAATTTGATTTTATTGGATTACAACTCAAAATAAATCAATTATTACTCAACCACACAGTTAACATTTCCTTTATGATTCATTACAGTAATATTTCCCAATTCTTATCTTTATTTTCATAAATTACTGGATTTCAATTTAATTGAAATTTTGTTAACTTTACACATAAATAAAAGCTTAAACCTCAATTAATTCATTCCTAAGATCACACTAATTATTATATTATAAAATGGACCTTTCCCTTGGTTACATCTTATTTATTCTCTTACCAATATTCCACACTAACTGCAATAATTTAGTGCATTAATTGAAATTGATCAAAATAAAACTTAACCAACAAATAAAATAAATACGTACAATAATTATTGTCATTAAATCTATTTCATAAGTCTACACTCAATTAATTCCTTAAAATAAGTTTTACGTTTATAAATTTACCTTCACACTTCCCTTTACTATTTTAATAATTACTAAAGTAACATTTTCATAATAACAACATTAAAATTTCTCAATATTTAGATGAACTTTATTTCCAAATACACACTACCAAATTTCAATCACTTATGTTCTATCCAACATTCTTTTAGATTTTATTTCCATCAATTAGTTCATCCAATATTTTCATCCATTTATTAACAAATTTTCCATTATACAATTTCAATTCTCCTTATTATTATTATTTCATTAATACTATTACCAACTTTTATTACTTTTAGTATTAATTAAACAATCATATTTAATTAAGAGGTTATAATGTTGTATTCACTATTCCCATTTTCACTCCAAAACTCAAACAGCCGTTTCAATTGCATTTGGATTTGCATTAAATTGGTTATCCATCAACTGCCATCTATATTACCACCTTAATTCACATACAATTACAGTCCTTTTTAATATATTAATACATAGGTAATTTAAATTTTGTCTTTATTTCTTTAATTTACATTTTATTCAAGTGCGACAATTTACGTTATTTCTTTATTGATATTTCACCTAACTTTCAACAATTAAGTTAAATACCCGTTTCTACAATTCATTGTTAGTTATAAATTTAAATCTCCTTTATTTATTCAACTTACACACAGGTATACATCTTACACTATCTCAATCATTGGATTTTCATTTAGCGTTCATTCCAGCATAAATTCTATCTCTTTTATATATATCTTTATTTTTCTTTACAATTTTTTTTATTACATAATCCCTTTTTAACTAAAATTTAATCGTCGAAATTTACGGGTCGTTACACTCTCCCCCACTCAAAACTTTTCGTCCCCGAAAAGGAAAAGAAGGGAAAAGAAGAATTTCGAAATGAATATTTTAAATTTACAAAATTAGTTAATTTAGCTAAAATATACAAATTTAGATACAGTGAAATATTTAAGTGATTTCACCATTAATCAACCAAATCAAATAACAACCATCAACCTTACAAACAACATACATACACAAGACAAAGCAACCATTTATCCAACAAACAAGAAGTTGTTCGGGTTCAGAACTTGAAATTTGTATGGAATGAAAATAACTATCAAGTGCATCCTTTACTCAACAGTCTTAGATGGAACAAAGATAGATTATTTATTCATCCAACAACTTCACATTTCTTTACCCAACCAAACATAAATCAACCAATAATAATTTCAAAACAACGACCAAATTCACTTATTATACATTGATTTCATGCTTAGTTGTTTGATTTCCTTTTATGATTCACGTAACCTTTAAATTTCATTTACTCATTAATGTTTGTTTCATTAATTTACTTATTACTTATAATTATTCCTTTATACTTATTTGTTAACAAATAGCTTCAATCTTTTTCCAATGTTTATTTCTTCTTCATGAACTATTTACTAAAATTTCATGATCTTATTTATTCACACTTTAATCACTTGAGTTTAAAATCATCTATCTGTCATACTTACCTTTTTATTATATTTACTCGATAGAATTTCAATTATAAATTAAATTAATAACATTAAATTCTCCTTAATTATAGAAAATTCATTGAATTATTCCTTTCCTCAATCTTCACTTGTAAGTTTTCTCTTACATTTGCTTACTAACATTGCAACTTTTATTATATGGTAAGTTATATATGTTTTAAGAATGTAAGTGAAATTTATATAAGTTTCTTCTCGATTTCTTTAATTAATTAATGGTTAAATAAATATATTCGTTTTATAAATTTCAATTTCAACTTACCTTTAATTTCATTTATTTATTTAAAGGTTTACGTTACTATTATATTTAATAATAGTAAAAATTTAATTACACTAAATTTGCTACCCTATAACATTAATTCTTATAAATAAAGAAGTTTACTAATTCATTTACTAATGTTTACAATTGTTTATTTACATTTCTTATCTTCCTATGGTATTAAATTTTCTTTAATTAAAGGTTCACATTTTCTATACTAAATTGAACTATTAATTAACTAGAATTTTAAGAACCAAATACCGGGTTTAATTCCAAATTGTTTAAAATAGTAGATACACATATTCTTTTTACTTATATAACTTTAATTATAATCAAACGATAAAGTTCTCTTAAACAAATTTGCAGTAAATTTCTACAGTAGCCTTTCCTCTTCGAAACTCGAAAATGAATGTCGATGATGCGTGCACTCATCACCGAAATTTATTTTCCAGCGACGGAGAGGAAAGTACAAACTTATTTTCCAAAATCTTCCTTTAAAACAATTCTTCCGAAATATATTGAAATACTTATATTAGAAAATACTTATAAATAATATTATTATATTCCAAAATTTATTCGAAAGAATTTTCAAAACCCCCGGAACTTCAGTTCTAAATTTCCAAATTCATTTATCTATTTTCTTCAATTTTATTTCTATTATTATTTACTCTATTTCCTAACAACCAATCTATAACAACCAATTATAGATATAATTTGAAAAATTTATTTTATATATATATAGAAAATAGATTAGGCAAAATTATTTCATTCGCCTATATTAAAACAAATATTATGTCGGTCTGTCCTATTAAGTGTTTAGAAACCCCTATTGATGTCACAGCGTCCCATGCATCAACCGGAATTTATAAATACAAAACGGAACAGATTAACACAATATAAAACCTTTTATAAAACTAACAAGTACGCTCTCTCATATATATATACACTCAGCGACTCCCATAGGGTATTACTACCCTATTAACAAAGAGTCAAACCCCACAAAGCTAAGGTTTATCGCTAAACCAAAGCTCTGATACCAACTGTAACGTCCCGCCTTTTCGCACGATTTAAACCGACACACGTGCCAATTCAAATCATACAGAAGGGCGGATTGTTATGGGGTAAATAAGAAAACAGAGAAGAAAATAAAACAAAACAGAATCTCACAGCGGAAGGATAAAATACAATAATAAATATATAGTTCGTAAACGGTTTACAAAACACTTGATTCTTCTTTATACAATAAGTATCAGAGTTACACATACCAATACAATCAATGCAGTGGAACGGTACGAGTGTGGTGCAAAACTATAAATAATAATAATACGGGTTCTTCGTCTTCGTCCTCCAAAGCTAAAGTCTTCAATCCTGAAACGCCCGGACTGACCCGAGCGAATTGAAAAGACAAAACACTCGAGTCAGAACTAAAAGATCTTATGTGAGTTAAATTAACAGAAATAAATATGAGTGCATTAACTCAAGAGATGCTCGGGATTTACATCTCCTAAGGATCCGTTAAACTATTTACTATGTAGTATATTGCGCTATTATAATAGTGTCTATTTGTAAATAAACTTACTTTTTAATAGCGTTAAGGGGTTACCCATATGGCCCTTAACACAGAATATATTCCCATAGTCTATATAGTACCGTAATCTCCCCCGTACTGGGCGTCGTCAGAGGGCACTCCATAGGTATGGTACAAAGCCAAAATCGTATAAGGCGCGCTAGGGTAGGTGACACGGCACGACTAGGCAATGCCAGGGTAGATATACTAATTACGCTTCCGGGTCGATGGTAACGCGTAGCCGCAGCTACCGCCCACCTCGAACAAACTCCCCCAAAGTCAAAGTAAAAGTGGCCACTGAATCAATCCAAAGTCAAAGTATAATATCGAAGAGAAGTGTCCGATCAGAGGAATGACCTCATTAACCCGTCGATCGCTCCTGTTTTAGCCGCCTTATGCCAACTCACGGGAGTCGGGTCCTCCTATTTACCTTACAGGAAACGTCGCCACCAACCTACTTCATTCTGGAATCTCCACCGCGTACACGGTTAGTCAAAGTGGTTTTCGGTATCGATAGAGAGTATGTCCATATCCGATCCCGGTCTCTTTGCCAACCCATCGTTATTATAACACCGCGGTCATTTAAAAAATAGTTTATACTTTAAAACTAGAATAAAATTTTCCATTTCAAAACTATGAATACGATATCATTTTAAAACCTAAAACAATATGATATCATTTTATCCAAATATAATTCTTTCCCAAAAATCATACTGCTTTAAAATCTATAATATCTGGAAACCAACATTTGAATTATATTTTCAAAGCATAATATTTCGAAAATTCATAGTTTTAAAACCATAACTTCTAGAACTTGAATGGTTCGGATATTCAACGGTATATAAAATAAATGGTTTGACTTTAAGGTTACCTTTTAAAGAAAAATATTTTCCATGGATTTACAAATATATTTCCTTATTTAAAGTCTAAACCATAATTTAAATATCACTTTCAAGTTCCAAAACCATTTCAATTTCTATATATATATATATATCCATTTGGAGTATTAATATTTCAAAACTAAAGTTGGAATTTTATTCTTTCAACAAATCAATTGTTCTATTATTTAGTCTTGAATATTCACGTAAAATCCATAAATACAACTCCAATTTCTAGAAATTTAATATTTCCTTAAATTTAATTATACTAGAATATTCATTTAAATTTATCTTGGAAAAACTCCAGTTATAAATATCATACCTTAAAATTTCCAAACTTAAACATATAATATAAATTATCAAATTCCATTTTTCTAAATTTTTTTCATTTTTATTTAACAGATTTATACACATCCTAAATTCAAAAATTTTAACTTCATATGTATATATGTAGAAGAATAATATTTATAAAATATCAAAACTTAAAATTTTTATAAACCGTATCCCATCCAAACCATAGAAATCACTTTAAAATATTTATATATATAGACCGCGGTGCCTGTATATAATTTTCTATCCTATGGTCAAGTGATACGGATATTTATCATTTCAATCCGCAATTTAAAAATAAAATTTTGCGGTTGTATATCATTTCGAACCACAATCCCGATTGGAACGAAAAATGCATGATAACTTGCAGCTAAATGATATAAAATAAAACATCCATTCATCCATCATCATTCATCATCCAAATCACAATCATCATCCAATACTAAATCAATTACAATATATATTCGATAATATATGACAGGTAATAACTGGCAGTTATATTCAAAAATAAATTTAACAACTATTAAACTAACAGTTTATATGCAAATAAATAACTATAACTGTAAATCTATATGCAGTAATAAAATTAAATGAACAGTTATATTAAATAAATGCGATTTAACAGATATGATGAATAAAACATGCCAAACAGTCATAACTAAATTTCTACTCATATCTAAAATGAATTTAACAAACATAAAAACTTTAAGAAGTTGTGAGTGGGTTAAAACACTCACCTTTTGAATTTAAATTGAATTCAAATTCAATTTAAACCCAAAAATTTGATGGTTTCCAAATTCATCCAAACTAGCGTCATCAGGTCCGGAATTAAATTACGATCCTAACAAAAAAAATCTCGTGTGAATCGGATATCGTATGACGAAGTTATAGCGAAAATTCGAGTTGAAAATCAAAATTAAATAAAAGAGGAAGGTACACAAACATACTCCATATCCAATCCACGTCAACATCCACTAACATCGCACTGTTGCTCTCCAGAAACCCACCTTCATCGCATGAATATGCAGACCACGCACACGAGCTGCCACCAGATTCATAACGTGCTCGCCTCCTCGCCTGCACGAGACCGCACTACCCAGATGAAGCCACCTCCCCCTCCTCGACATGCCATAGTCCATGCGCCATGTCTCGACGTCGACCAACGTCGCACAAAGCAGCAGCCGCCCCTAATATTTAAAACCCTAATCCAAAATCTCCAACGATCTGACCGTCGAATCACCAGATAAACTGCATAGATGCAGTCCCCTCGGTCTCCTCTACAATACCCAGAAAGGGTTTCTCCATCCGACGAACTTTGTTACGGCGCTGATGAATGGCCGAAATTGATCTGAATTTTTCTGGACAAACGCTAGCTCCAATCGAAAAACGGATTGTACCAGCAGATTACGCGTCTCGAGAACTTTATCATAAAATTTTCTGGAATTTTTGTGGAGAGTTTGAATTTTATTAGAAAATTTGAATTGTAGATAGATTAGGTTTTGCAACCATTGAGGAAGATAAAGAGATGAAGAAAAATGAACGTACAACCAATTGACAATAGAAAGGAGGCTAGGGTTTATCACAGTATATTTATAGATAGATCGCAAAAGGATAGGTGTGCACGAATTTTAACGTGCAAACAGAAGTGGTCCCAAAAGGATATTAATTATACACGTTACGGATTAAATTATTTCTTTCTCAACATTTACATTGCATTTTAAGCGTATTCACACATGTATAATTAGATGCTTCATTTAAATTTCCATATATATATTCACAATTCCATAAATTTCCAATACATAGATAAATTTCCAATTTCTAAATTACTGTAATAATTACAAATTAAATTTCTATCCATTCTCAATAGATTTACGTTTACATACTAAAATCCACATTTCTATGTACATTTGAATTCCATATTATACATATTTTATTTATCTTAATTACTTCCAACTTAAATTTCAATCAACATAAAACGTTTTATTCAGTTTCCAATAAATTTCAATCATGCTTTAAATCCAAATGAATAAATAACTTAATTCCCATTTAAGCATTTTTCATTTGATTTGCAATCAACCTTATATGATCAATTAAATCCCGATATATTAAATAAACGTTATTTCCATCATTCTTTATCCTATGAAGAAATTTAAGTTATTCACACCTATTACTAAATTTCATATTAATGCACACTAATTTACATTTATTGCAATGGTTACCAAATATTTCCCTGCAATAATTCATTCCCCTATACATACTTACAATTCCACTTAAACTTTACTATACCCATTTATTTCCTCAACATTAAAACCAACGTTACCTCAATTCCACTAATGTACACTTATTCTATTATCACTTACTAACCATTCAAATTTTTATTAACAAATAGGCAGGCAATTCCGATGTTACAAATTTTTAATTCATCCTAATCCCTTACTATTGACATACATTTGCATTACTTACATATCATTTACAATGTTACCCAAAATCTCTATCCATTGTAATTAATACCTTAAATAAGTTTCAATTTATATTCAAGTGAATACATTACCCTTTTTCGTTATGTCATCCATTTTTCACAAGAAACGTTTTATCGTTTCGACAACATTTTATTTCAAATCACCTACATTGATTTGTGTACGTCTCTACTATTTAAAGCATTACCATTCTCACCTTCATCTAAATCTTCATTTATGAATATTTAAAAATAAATTTCACTTATTTCCTATTTATACACTTATAAATTCCAATTCCAAATAAATAGATAAATCTCCGTTTGCACTACTTACATCAAAAATCAGCGATTATCCTATCTATACATTTTAAGTGGATGGATCAAATGTTGTATTCAAAAATCTACTTCTTAATATTCTTAGATTTAAACTCAACTCTCTATTAACAGAATATTTAGATGTTTAAACTTCTTTTATTACCATTAACTTATTATTATACATTAAACTTAAATATACTGACAAAGCTTGTTTTTGGTACTCTTTTCATTTCCATAAAATTAGCAGTGGATTCATACCTTATTATGTAATTAACTTTAATTCCACCTAACTAAATATTTACATAACCTTTTATTTGCAATAAATCAACTATTTTGTATTAATTAAATTTAATCTTCCTGGTTTACTTATTCATAGTATGTAATTCAGTTACTCACCCTAACCTATTTATTTGAAATCCAATCCAGATTATTTTTACTAAGTTCCAATTTCCAAAGGTTACTGCAATTAATCCAATTAATTGCAATAAATTCTAATAAATTTGATTTTATTGGATTACAACTCAAAATAAATCAATTATTACTCAACCACACAGTTAACATTTCCTTTATGATTCATTACAGTAATATTTCCCAATTCTCATCTTTATTTTCATAAATTACTGGATTTCAATTTAATTGAAATTTTGTTAACTTTACACATAAATAAAAGCTTAAACCTCAATTAATTCATTCCTAAGATCACACTAATTATTATATTATAAAATGGACCTTTCACTTGGTTACATCTTATTTATTCTCTTACCAATATTCCACACTAACTGCAATAATTTAGTGCATTAATTGAAATTGATCAAAATAAAACGTAACCAACAAATAAAATAAATACGTACAATAATTATTGTCATTAAATCTTTTTCATAAGTCTACACTCAATTAATTCCTTAAAATAAGTTTTACGTTTATAAATTTACCTTCACACTTCCCGTTACTATTTTAATAATTACTAAAGTAACATTTTCATAATAACAACATTAAAATTTCTCAATATTTAGATGAACTTTATTTCCAAATACACACTACCGAATTTCAATCACTTATGTTCTATCCAACATTCTTTTAGATTTTATTTCCATCAATTAGTTCATCCAATATTTTCATCCATTTATTAACAAATTTTCCATTATACAATTTCAATTCTCCTTATTATTATTTCATTAATACTATTACCAACTTTTATTACTTTTAGTATTAATTAAACAATCATATTTAATTAAGAGGTTATAATGTTGTATTCACTATTCCCATTTTCACTCCAAAACTCAAACAGCCGTTTCAATTGCATTTGGATTTGCATTAAATTGGTTATCCATCAACTGCCATCTATATTACCACCTTAATTCACATACAATTACAGTCCTTTTTAATATATTAATACATAGGTAATTTAAATTTTGTCTTTATTTCTTTAATTTACATTTTATTCAAGTGCGACAATTTACACTATTTCTTTATTGATATTTCACCTAACTTTCAACAATTAAGTTAAATACCCGTTTCTACAATTCATTGTTAGTTACAAATTTAAATCTCCTTTATTTATTCAACTTACACACAGGTATACATCTTACACTATCTCAATCATTGGATTTTCATTTAGCGTTCATTCCAGCATAAATTCTATCTCTTTTATATATATCTTTATTTTTCTTTACAAAATTTTTTTAGTACATAATCCCTTTTTAACTAAAATTTAATCGTCGAAATTTACGGGTCGTTACAACAATAGTCATACATGACCAATTGAAGAGTAAGCTGAAGTAATTCAGCATCAAAATATACCATGGGCTCCCAGTCACATCAGAAGTTAGTGGACTCATATAGATCCTAACTCGATGCCATAGTGGGCATGGATGATATGCAGTCTGTTCCAGATAGCTATCACTCTCACTGTCCAAATCTTACCTAAAATTGCGAAATTATAACTACCAAACAAGCAATCAAATACATAAGACAAGCAATGATCAAACAATAATAAACAACAATCAGGCAATAAGCAATAACAAGCAACCGACAAATGATATCAAGAAAGAATGAGCAATGAAGAGTAGTATATAAATTATTAAACATGCAAGCAAGCAATGAACAAAATCAACAACAACAAAAATCGGCCAATAGAAAAATCAAGCAACACACAACATTAAACAACAACATGCAAATATAAGTAGCAGCAAACAACAAGCAAGATGGAACGATCGATCCATAACAATCAACAATAACAAAACAACAAGCAACATCGAGCATACAAAATAATGAAATATCCAGAAAGAGTCTATACCAACAAGCACGATAACCATTTAAGAGTCAAATGTGCATATTGAATCATAAAAACCAATGTGTCCACTCGACATTCAAAAGGAATAAATGCCTTAGTGGTGTAACCCTTTTCATGAATATAATAAACAAAAGACTATTACACCTTCCGTGTGATAACCCGGATTTCTGGCCATTTGTAATTGATAATAATTGGGTTAATTAATAGAAATACTGAATTGTAGATTTAACAAATGAATCTAATTGTAAACTTTTTGTATTTGGATAAATATTTATTTGATCATATCTTAATATAATCACTTAAACTTGACAAATTATCCTATTAAAGATAAATAATAGCGATTGTTTATATAAGTAAATTATTTAAATTTGACAAAATTGTTAATTTCAAACCAATAATATTTATGTGTTATTTTTAGATAAATAGAGTTTAAAAAAAAAGAATTATTAATTTCAAATTGAATTTAGGATTGTTTAAAATATATTTATTTATTTTGAATTGATCTTGAATTGTATTTTTAATTGAATTTAAAGGATTGAATTTGAAATTTGAAGTTTAAAAAGAAGTATATCTTAAATATATTTTGGTATAAATTAATTGGTTCCAAACATAAGTTATTTATAAACAAATATTTACATAGTTTCACATTTATATATTTATAAATTTAAAAGCTTATTTATAAAAGACAAACATTATATACATTGAAATGTATTACATAAATATATATGAACTTAAATAATTTAAGTTTAAACACTTGTAAACATATGGAGGCATGGTTTCAACATTCGTAAATTATGTAGCACATAACTTAACAAGTGGAAAATTAACCTTAAATCTAAAACAAAATTTAATTAAATAACACATGCTTAAAAAAAAGATAATAATATACAAAACTAAGATTTTCAGTTCAATTCCTCTCCATTCTTTTTTTCTTCATCTTTTCAATCTATAAAAAAACAAAACAACAAAAAACGGAGATCAAGCTAAGAACAGAATCAAACTTAAGTTTGGCAATCTGGAAAAAATAAACTCAACTCAACATCAACAAACAAGTATAGATCATCTCAGAATCAGTTCCAGATCAAGCCCAGTTCTTTCATTAGGCTCTGTCCTTGGTTTCCCGATTTCGGTGAGTAAAACAATGCTTAAAAATTGTTTTAATCTAATGCATGTGAATGGTGTTTGGAAAAATTGATGTGTTAGTAGTTGTGCATGAATTGAATTATGTTTGCATGAGAAAAAAAGATAAAATAATAGGTTGTAAGTATGCATATCTGTATTCACAAATATAACTCTGTTTCGTGGTTACAATTAAGATTTTAGATCAAATCCTTAATCTTTTTGTATAATTTCTGATAGGCTTTGCGTTTTAAACAAATTATGTTTGTTTGGACCTAAATTAAGTTTTAAAAATATGCTTAAGTGCTCAAAGTTGAAATATCACCTGAGAATGGGAAAGACAATGGTAATTTTGAAAAACTTGTTAAAATTAGATATCACAATCCTTTGATTTCCCCATATAATCTGATTTTCCATCGAAAATCATGAATTTTAAAGGTTGAATTATAATTTTTAGTTTAGCTTCGAACGTATAATTTGTGGTTGAATGGAATTGGAGTTTTAAGCATTTCTTGGTGATCAGTGTAGCTAGGATGGTCATGGTTCTTGCCAAAGGTGGCTCATAGGTCAGGGATGATTGGAAAAATATGGAGGGATTTTTCTCTGACCTATGGCGATCGAGCGACGCTGAGTTAGGGCTTTAGACCCAAATTCTTGTCGATGCTGTTGAGTGAACAGTGCGATGGCATGGCAGAGTCTAGTTGAACTAGAGTAGGGGAAAAGGAGGATAGAGAATTAGTGATGCTTCAGGTTAGTCAACGTGTTGTCAGGTGGTCAGAGGTGAAGTTAGACAAGGATTTTGGTGAGTGGTTTTTCTACAGGCAAGGGTGATGGGTTCTTTCGAACTCAATTTCGATTTCATGATCGAACGGGAAGTCTAGGTTGTCAGATGGCGAAGGGAGGTCGGAGGTGACTTGTCAACGGTCGCTTTGGGTGGTCGAATGTTATCGTCGTTCTGTGCACGTGCACGTGTAAGTTGATTTGTGTGTGTCAGTGGTATAAGAAGATTTGTAGGCTCGAGAATGTTTCGGGGAAGATGGAGAGATTGCTCGAGATGTTCTCGGTTATGACTGGTGTAGTTTTTGAATTTTAGTTTTGGAAGAGTTTGAATTTTGTCTCAGGATTTTGGGATTCAGGCTCGAGTACATTACGGGTTCGACCCGAAGTTAAATTTAAAACCAGTTTTTAAGTTTAAAATAAACGAGTTTTAAAGATTAAAATAAAATTGGTTCAAACAGTAATTTGATAAATAATTTAAAATTATTTGATTTAAGAAGATATATGATTTGTTAACTTATGTTTGATAAATCTTAAGTATTTTAAAGTTAAATTAAATAATTTAATTAAGCAAGTCAATTTTAAAGATAAATGTTTTAAATATGATTAGGATAATCTAAGGAAATTGAATAAAGATAAATGGTTTATCTTAAGGTTGATTAAAACCTTGAATGATTAAGGATAACTAATTTGTTGAAGGTTAATTAATTAAAAATTAAAGGTGAAATTAATTAATGATTAAGGTTAATTAGTTGAGGATAATTAACTAATGGGATAATTAGAATAATTACTCGATGAAAGTAATTAAAGGTAATTTACTTAAGGGAAGTAATTAGGGTTTAATTACTTAGCTAATAAATTAAAGGGTTGATTAATTAAGTAAGGAAATTTATTAAGGGTTAATAAATTAATAAGTATGATTAATTAAAGGATAATCAATCAAGGTAGGTGATTAAAGAATAATTAATTTGAGTAATTAATTGAGGATCAATTCAATTAATGTGAATAGGTGAAGATTAATTAATTCGTGTAATCAATTAAAAGGAAACTACTTAATGTAATTAAGGGATGATTAATCAAGGGTGATTAATCAAGATGAAAAATTAAAGGATGAATTACCCAATTGAAATTAATACAATAAACGTGATTAATTAATTATAGATAATCATTTGAGGGTGGATTAAGTATGAATACTTAATGAAATTGATAAGTGTAATTACTTAAGTAAAGTAATTAATGATAATTACTGGATGTAATTGGATTAATTACTTGGTGTAATTAATAAGAAGTATAATTACTTAGTAGAAGTAATTAAGAATTAATTGGCTTGTTGTAATTAATTAATGTTATGTAAGCAGGATTAAGGGTGATTGAAGTAATTAATTTGTTTAAATTAATTAGAAATGGTATGACTAATTTATCTTGCTTATAAATGATTGAATAATATTGTATGTCTTAGATTGATTGATATCTCAGATATGTGATTTATTCTGCTATGTGATATGATATGTTGGGTTTAAGCTGGGATAATATGGTTAACTATCGACGATGAATTAATGTGTATAGATGACACCCTGTATTTGAAATTTGAATTGTGTTTCACTTGAATAATTTGGGATAATATGGTATTGAATTCGAAGAGACTGGAGTCGAGTATAAGTAAATACTTGAAACCACTTCGAATCTTATTGATTGATATGTGGAATAGATGGGCTGGAACGGAATAATATAAACCTTTGAAACTAAGAACAGGTACTTAGGGATTGATTTGTCAAATAAGTGTTAAGCATAACAAGTAATGCACTCGTAATGGAGTATGAGTT
Organism: Allium cepa; assembly: GCA_030765085.1. Taxonomy (NCBI): domain Eukaryota; kingdom Viridiplantae; phylum Streptophyta; class Magnoliopsida; order Asparagales; family Amaryllidaceae; genus Allium; species Allium cepa. Next base: position 458,626,901 of record CM060942.1, read on the forward strand.
AGCACGGGTTTTTAAATATGCTTGTGCATTAGAATTTCATGTTATATGGGTTTACTCATGCTGGTTTCCAGCCTGACCCGGGTGTTACTTTGATGTAATGCTCGGGTCAGACCGAGTATTACAGATTTTCATGTATGGAGGTTCTGGAGCTCAGGGGGCGAGCTGGAGGGCAGGAACGTATGGAGTGTACTCTTCTGAGAGATATTATTGTATGTTGAATCGACTATACAGGTTGTCAGTGTAACCTTGTAACTCTGATGTATAAAAATGTAAATGCACTGAAACAATTCTTCTTTATAAAACTGTTATTTTATTTGATAATATATTTTGATCCGTTGCGAATGTGAGAATCTGTGTTATGTTTCTGTTTCTTCTTCTTCTTGTTCTATCTCTTTCTTCTTCTTCTAACTATCTAGAATTTTCAGATCGAAATTTCCGGGTCGTTACATTTGGTATCAGAGTAGAAGGTTAAGCAAGAACCTTGGATCTGGTAGGATTACTCGTTAAGGATAGGGTCAATGGTACCCTAGAATGAGTTGAGTGTGTGTGTGTGTATGTATATATGAGAGCGTACTTGTTATTTTCTTATATAAAGATTTTAAATGATTTTATATAAGAATATATTTTTATATATAAAGCAATATTTCTTTGTAATAAATATTAAGAAAATTGGTTGTTAAATCATTAAAATAAAATAAAATAAAATAATGAGAGTTAAGTGGTAACCAAAATACAACCAAACCGAAATCGAATGAAGATTAGTTTGAAATGGATTCAAACTGAAATTAAAATCTTGAATTTGGAAGAGTGTTTTCAAAATAAGATAATAATGAATTGGTTTCCTTGATTGTTATGTTTAATAATAAAATGTATATTAATGAGTAAGCAAAATGAAATGTTTTAGGGAAGTAAAACATTTAGGTAAGTATGACTTATAAATTGGAATTGAAGTTGATCTGAATTGTGAAGTTTTAAATCTAGGTCCAGAATTTGAAAATTGTTTCAAAGTGATAAAGGAATAATAAATAATATTATTTGGATGATAGAGCTTGATTCAAAAAAAGTTGTTTGAGGATTTAAAGGAATTTGTTTTGGATTAAAAACCAAAGGTGGTTTGAATTTTAAAGTATAGCCTGGTTGGTTAAGAAATAAATATGTATACGAGGAATATACATAATATCAAAGATGGTTTGAAATAAACTCTAAGGTTGAGTTTTGAATTTTCCTTGGAATGTGATGTGAAAACCAAAGTGATATAAGTTTTGAACTTATAAGTAGGAAAGAATATTATTGGAAATTTGAAATTTGAATTGGGAATTCAAATTGAGTAAGGTTGACTGGATTAAGTAAATTGAATTTAACTTGGGAGAAATTAAATAAGTTAATAAACAACCTGATTTGGAAATTTCAAGATGAAATCGGGATTTAACTTGGAAAGTTAAATGGACAATTTGAATTGGGAGTTTGTGTGATCTCAAAATGGGTTTAGGATCCAGAAATTGGAAATATCGATGTTTTAAAAAAATTTGAATGATACCATCCTGTTGTTCTTAATAATCTTTAAGCTGAAATTGGATTTGTTTAAATAGATAAATAAAGATATGGGGTGTGGTAATATATCCATTATTGAGATAAAATGGAATCATTTTGGACTTAAAATTTGAATGTTTAGATAAAAGCTCAAGGGTTGGGTTTCAAAATTGAAATTTGATGATAAATTGAATTTCAAAGATTTAGTTGTTTAAAAAGGATTTGAATTATTATTTGAACTTTGAAATAAGTTTAAAATGAAATTTGGATTCAAAATTAAATGGTTTAATGATATAAGTTGATTTGATTTAAAGGATTAAATCAACCTTTAAAATTTAACTCGAATTTATAATTCGAGATGGTTTAAAGTTGAGATTTAAATTAAATTATTTCAAATTGGATTTGATTTGAATTAATTGTTATTGTGATTGAAGATGGATAAGTTTTAATATTCAAATGAAAATTTGAATTGGATTGACTTGAAATGAAATTGAAGATAAATGAGTTCAAATTTGTTAACCCTAAAATTGAACGCTAACACCCCGGTGTAAGTAGAGATAAAGTGAAAGCACCACCCGTCAATACGTGAATTAGAAGTAAGTAGAAAAGTCACAGAAAAAATAGTAGAGAGACAACAGTTTTATAGTGGTTCGGCTTCAAGTTAAGCCTATGTCCACTTTAATCTCCTTTATTGCTGATTCGATTACAACTTATGCAACAATCCTCGGTTACAACACCACTTAGACAAATAACTAGAACTTCAATGTAGGAGAATTCTTCAAATTCATGTTGAATGTATTAGATCTCTTCTTGAAGTTCGTTGAAGTGTCTTTCGTATTTGAAGTGTCGGATGAGTCGAGAAATCAGCAGAGTATAGGCTTTCCAGAAATGATCCAAAAGTCCCCCCTTAGTTGGAATAGGTGCAGTATTTATAGGGAAAATCTGGGCTAAGTCATAGGTCGCGAACGACCTAAGGGTAGGTCGTAGGTCGCGAGCAACCTAAGGGATACGAGCTACGACTCATCTTGGTTGCACTTGGTCTTATCTGAGTGGGTTAGTAGGTCATGGGCGACCTAGGGGAGAGTGGTAAGCGACTCAATCACGCGGAGGTACCTAATGGAGCGACCTAGGCTTGTTATGGGAGTAGTAGCGACTTAAGGAGGAGCAGCATAGGAAGTTGCGGCATAAGGAGTTGTCTCGGTCGGCTTAGGTCGCAAGCGACCTAATGAATAGGCATAGGAAGTTGTCTTGGTTTACACTAGGTCGCTAGGTCGCTAGGTCGTTGATCTGTTGAATCTTTGGAGTCTTTAGGTCGTTAGGCCATTGACCCTCTCTATTTTGATATGTTGCTGCCCTGTGCTGATAGTTAGGTCGCTAGGTCATGATAACTTTAGGTCGTTAGGTTGCGATAACTTTAGGTCGTTAGGTCGTGATATCTTCAGGTCATTAGGTCGTGATAACTTTGTCCCTGTTATCTTCTTTACACTTTAATTCCTTCGGTCGCTTATTTCCTTAGGTCGTTAAGTCATGAAATAGAGGAGTTAACATTTGCCCCTCGAAGTACACGCCTATGTCGTAGGTCGTGTGCTTCGACCTAATTCCGCTAGGTCGTGAGGGACCCAAGAGATTTGCTAACTCGCATGCCCATTGGTCTTCTTTTTCCTTGCCCTATATAAGTTGCTAGCTCGTTTCTTTCTCCTTAACTGCTGTGACAACCTGATCTGCCATTAACAAACCTTCGAGCTCTCAAAGGTGAATTCAAGCTAACCAGTCGTCGATTCATCTCTACTATCATATTAAGTAAGTGAATACGATCTTTATCCAGCCATGATCACCTCCGAATTGCGAATCCCCATCTTCTGACCCTAGTCCACACCCATGCGTCGCGTTTCATTTCGAGTCAGGTTGCGATCGATTTTCGATTGTCGTTGGTTACGTTGTCGTTGTGATTCACGAGAGCACAACAGTGTGTTGGATCTATTATGGATCTGAGATGATCTGAACCAGTTTTGGGTGATTTGATGGTATGGAGAGATAATAGATTTCACTAAGAGGATGATGGATTTCATTATGTAGGTGATAATGGGTTATCGGATCATGAGTTAACGAGATAGCGAGCTATTGAGTAGAGAGGAGTTAGCGGGTTAAGGAAAGTAGGGCATAGCGGTTTTGATAGGAGATAGCTCGAGCTTGCTGAGTTACATCAGAAGCGACTTAGTGAACCTGAGCGACATAACACCCTTTACGACTTAACAAATTTGGCCGACCTAACAAGCCGACCGACTTAAGAATCCATGCAACCTAACTTGCTTGCGACCTACCATGCTTGCGAATTAACTTGCTGGAATAACATAAAGCTTAAAGCAGAGCGACTTAACAAATTAACGACTTAACTTCTTGCGGCATAGGTTTTAGGTCGCGGCCGAGCTAGTACTTAGACAAATTTGCATTATCTAGACCTAAATCCTTATTCCTTAATATGCATCATAACTTTAACTTGTAGGAACATGAATAATGAACTTTTGATTCGAACAGAATCACTTAATGGAACTTTGACCTATGCTAAGTCGCTTGAACTTGTATACTTGAAAAAATATGACAACATTTAACTTGAATCCTCAACCTGAACTGTCGAGATAACTTGCCTGAACTCGTTGCATTTCTTTACAGATTATATCAACATTAATTCTAATAACCTGTTAATCACAACACTTGTAGAAAAATCGGACGAATATACTCATCATCCACCGCCCACATCGAGTGATGGATTAGACTAAAGAACTGATATTTTACTTAAGCAAAACAGTATAACTGCTTTTCCTAAACATCATCTGCATTGATACTACATTTAACTTCTGATTTAATAACAAGCCTCGAAACTTTCTGAATTGACATGCATCAATCAGTTTTATTTCAAGTTTTATTTTATTCACTTGTTATTTCAGTAGCTTTGCACAACACTTCACACTTTTTTAGGAAACATGCACCTTCATATTTGAATATCCAGTTCCTTGTGTATAATGACTTCTCAAGAGGAAGAAATAGTAGGGCAAGCTGGAGAAGTCTTCCCAATAGCTAACCCGCTGGATAATCCCCCGGAAAGAATTCCAACTTCTCTGAATCAACGGGTTTTTAGCCAGTTATGCACTCAGTTTGGTATTGCCGAAACGGACGCCCTGCTTCCTGGGGTTAATGACACTGCTGACAAGCCACCTCTTGGTTTTGTCGTAGTTAGTCTTCAAATGTGCTTGAGTGGAGCTATTCCTTCCTTTAACGATTTTCTTCAACGGCTCCTTCTCCGATTGACTATCTCTCCCTTCCACTTGCATCCCAATGGCTACGCCATCTTGATGGGACTGCGTGTACTTTTCAGGAGGACACTCCAAGCTTTGAAGAAATTTGTTACTTATTCACATTCGCGAAAAACAAAGATCACCCTTCTATAATACTTGTGAGAAGCGCAAGGAACCGGAAATTGGTCGTCGATCTTCCCGAAAGCGCCCACGGGTTTCTGAATCAATTTTTCTTCGTCCGTTGCCCCCCATGGTTTTACAGCATTTGGAGAATAGGAAGTAAGCTTTCCTATCTCCATTCTTTCCATTTCTGAACTTTCCAAAATCCAAATTGTTAAGTTCTAACTTCATTCTTTACTTTTGCGGCACTTCCTCCTACTTCTAAAGATTCAAGCCATAAGCCGACTTTTGAAAGACTAAGTGCTGTGGCGGTTGAGGAGAAAAGCATCAAATTTTTGCTGAAGGACGAATTTTTGCATCAATTCGGACTTTTTCACCCCTCTCGATCTACTCAGCTTCAAGATGACCCTGGTTCTCAAGCAGAAATATCAGATGCCCCAGTTTCAGTCGAAGAACATGCACCGAAGGAACTTACTGCTGAGGCTTCATTGGTAAAATGTTCTGCTTCCGTTGACGTCGCGGGGTCATCCGGCAAATTTGTACTTCCCCCGGTTATTGAAGAAGAGGAACCTCCTCAACATTCCGGGAAGGCTGTTGATGAAGGAGTTGAGAGAAAGAGTCCCGCTGGGCATGACGGTGATGATATTTTTGAGGGGTTGAGCGATTCAGTGGTTACTTCACGTGAACTCTTCAAGGATGATTCTACCGCTTCTAAACATACTTCTCCAGCGGTTGAAGTGACATCAGTTTTGCAAATGACTCCATCAACCCAAGAGATAACTCTTAAGCCGAAGAGTGGTTTGTAGCTTGACGCGCGTAGTTCACACGCCACACACACTTAGAATTTTAGCAGCTTTGTGCACTTAACTTCCTTGCTTTGAAGATTTCTGAACTTCTCTCTTCTTCATTTTCAGGTTCTCCAATGGGACGTAGCGGCTCTTACTATGATGATTTTTAGTGCTATGGAAGAGGCGACTCTTATGATCCAAAGCGGTATCTTCCTACCTCTAGGGAGACCGACGAAGAAAGAGCCGCAAGAAAAGCTTGCGAGAGGCGGGCTTATGAGGAGCGCTATGGGAGAAGGGATGAACGAAATGATTCTTCCCAGAGAGATGATGATTCCCACAAAAGAAAATCTCATGATGACAAAGGGAAAAGTCACACCGCTGAAGATCAGAGTAAACGGGCTAGGCTTAGCGAAAGGCCAAAGTCTGCAATTTCTGAAAAGCCTGTTGCTCCCGTCTCTTTGGAAATCCCTTCCGGCTCTCCTGCCCTTCAAAGAGCTGATATTCAAACAATCATCAGTAGGCCTCCGTATCAAGTTGGATAGGTTCCGGCTACTCTTCAAAGCCTGTTTCCACATTGGTGCTTAAAAGGAGTGCGTTTTGATCTTGATTTGGTCCCAATCGACAAGCAAGCTATGTTGCGAAATCTTGAAGCTGTCAAACTCGATATTTAGAGAATGTATGGTTGGCAAAAACTTATTGATGAGCTTCAAAGAGTAAACCGCGTAAATCTCGAAGCCATGCTGACAATGGAAAACGGTAAATTCGAGTGGCAGAAAACTCTCGATCAGCATGACGCAGAGATGAAGAGCATCGCTGCTTACAATGAGAAGCTTGAAGCGAAAATTGAGAAACTCAAAAAAGAGCTTGCCACATCTTCCACTTCTTATTCTCAATAAGAAGAAGTGCTTCAAAAGCAGGTGAGGGATGCTCATGCCGGGCAAAGAGACGCTGAAGCTAAATTTGAAGCGCAGCAAAAAATTGTAGAAAGCTACCGAACTGATGTTGCTCAGTTGCGAGAAAAAACCAGCTTCCAGAACTTGGAAATTGAAATGTTAAAAGCTCGACTTTTTGAAGTTGAAAAAGAGCGTGATGAAGCTATTGCTGGCAAAGCAGTAGCCGAAGAATATCATGAAGTGACCAAGGCCAGCATCAGCTCTACCTTATTCGAGTTTTACATTCATAGTGTTTTGGGGCGCAGTAGCCTTTCGTTTTTGGGTCCGAAGTACGAAATCACTTAGGCCAAAGTGTGGGAGGCCGCAATTGATATGCTTGGAGGTGTGGACAATGCTGAAGTAGATCTTGAGGCACATTATCTGGATGATGATGCACGTGCCGCCCTTGCCAAGGAGAAGGAGCAACTTGCTAAAAAGCGAGTCGGAACGGCGAAAGGAGAACTTTTAGGGAAGGCACATTCGACCGACCCGACTCTTCCTTCGATTTCGGCCGACATTGATATCATCGGCTTCAGTTCCCATTCCTCGCCACCTGCCAAAGCTGACGTTGAAATTGTAATCGCTCACACTGGAGATGAGGCTCAAGAAAGCACTGAAGCACAAGGCTTTGAAGTTGACATTATTAAGCCAACTTCTCCAGGTAACTTCAACGTTGATTTAGCTCAAGTGGATTGCTTGTTCACTTCACATGAACTTAACGAACTTTTTGATTATTACTTAAGTCTTGACGCGCCATTATCTCCTCTCTTTGCGGGAAATACCGACTTTAACTTCTCTTCTTCTGTAGTGAAAACGCCAAGTGCCACGCAGACTTCTCCTCTTCCAACTGTTCCACCTCCGTCTCTTTAAATTACTCCTCCTTCTTCTTCTCAACCGGGGTCGCAAGAAGAATTGATAGAAGCTCTTCAAGGCTTGGACGACCCGGCTGCTTCGCAAGAGAAGAAGGCTGAGGAACTTGAAGAAAGTGAAAAGACTCTAGAGCAATTTCATGATGACACAAAACTATCTTCACTTATCACTCCGGGCAGCGAGTCTTCTTCAAAGAAGAAGGGGAAGCGTGCAGTTTCAAGGAGGAGAAGGAAAAGCACTTCTGCTGGCGAAGAGAAGGAGGAAGTAGACCCAGTTGTAACTCCATCTCCTTCTTCCCCGACTCATCCAGGCCGGCTCCCAAAGTTAACTACTAGGCCGGGCGAGGGCTCTAAAGGTGGCGGGAAGAAGAAATAATGAGTCTCTCTCTACTCTTCTTGTTTTTCTTTTTGCTTGTACATAAAGGCTTTTATTGACCGAAATTTGTGCAGGCACCGGTCCCCGCTTTTTTGAAACCTGCACATGTATAAATTTTTTATAATATGGAATGAAATGATTCTTTTTACTTGTACAATCTTTGACTTATTTATGAATGCATCTATTCCTTATTTTCGCACAAGTTTCTTCACTGTGATATTACAATACGTTTGTGGTATGTTGCTTAAACGTTGTTTTTTTAACGTAGCTATATTCTATTGTACTTCCCACATACCATGGCTTATTGCAATTCCTTTTATTTGGTATAACTTTAGAGAACAGTTCTTCAGCTTCGAGAAGACTTGTACTCTTAAGTTGGAGAACACTTCTTCCATTTTGAAGAGGCTTGCACTCTTTCTTTAGAGAATAATTTTTCCATTTCGAGGAAATGTTATTCTGCTTTAGTAGAGTGTGCCTTGTATTAGAGAATTCCTCTCTCTCTTTTGTATGAAAATATTACACTTCACTTTCGGAGATAGTCACTTTTATTTTTTGATAAGTGTACTCTCCTACGCGGTGAAGCGAGTTTCCAAAAAAGGCTTTGAATTGGCACTACAACTTCTGCGGAAGAATATTTTCAAGCTGGGAAAATTGATCTTCCTTTGTTAGCTGTAATGTGCCTCCGAAGAGGGCTTTTTTTTTCCTTTTACTTGTTGTGCCTCGTTGGAGGGCTTTTTTGCTTTATTCGCTTGAAAGTACTTTTCTTGCGACGTGCCTCCGAAGAGGTCTTGTGCCTCCGAAGAGGGGTTGTGTCTCCGAAGAGGTCTTTTGCCTCCGAAGAGGTCTTTATCCTCCGAAGAGTTGTTCCTCCGAAGAGGGCTTGTGCCTCCGAAGAGGTCTTGTGTTGCCTCGGGAAAGGGATTCTGCCTCCGAAGAGGGCTGGTGTGTGCCTTTGGTGAAGGCGATGCCTCCGAAGAGGGCTTGTGGTGCCTCGGGAGAGGGCTTCTACCTCCAAAGAGGGCAGGTATGTGCCTTTGGTGAAGGCGATGCCTCCGAAGATGGCTTGTGCCTCCGAAGAGGTCCTTATTTAATTGCCTGGAAGTCACTCTCTCATGGTTGAATGGATTCACGGGGCAGACGCAAGCTACTTAATTGGATGTCCGTTTGCACAAACGATCGCAACTAGTTAACAAGGGCCCTCGGTGATTCCACCAATCTTTTTTGGTTGAGTAGAGAACTTTCTTTTTTCGGCGTGCCTCATTAGTGGGCTTTATCCTCCGAAGAGTTGTGCCTACGAAGAGGGCTTGTGCCTCCGAAGAGGGCTTTTGGCTCCAAAGTGGTCTTCATCCTCCGAAGAGTTGTGCCTCCGAAGAGGGCTTGTGCCTCCGAAGCAGTCTTTTACCTCCGAAGATGTCTTTGGGGTGGTTGCCTTGCCATGAAGGTTGCGCCTCACGGTTAGGTGCATCCACGGGGCAGACGCAAGCTATCCAACCGGATGTTCGTTTGCACAAACGATCGCAATTAGCTAGCAAGGGCCTGGTGCCTTCGTTTTAGAAAGGTGCTTCTCCGGTGGTTCCACCAACCTTTTTGTTGAGAGGCATGACTCCTTTTTGGCTGTTTTCTGTCTGCTCGCCCTTGTTTGTTTGTCATTTTCTCATCAGTGATTCCCTGTTATCATTTTCAAGCACATGTTCCTTTCCTGTGCAAGTAGTTTGTTCTTATCCAAAGAAGTATACTTCATTGTTAAGTGAGTCCAACGGAATCACTAACTGTTTGCATGAAGCGCTCCTTATATAGGATTTGGAATTTGGAATTTTTGTGGCTTGAAATTTGTTTATCGAATGATTTCAGGGATCGCTTGGGCTTATGATAGGTAAGCTTTGTTTTGAGAGCCTACAATGTTAAATAAACATTTTAGAAATACATTTAAAGTATTTACACATCGAGACAAAACAGGCATTTCATGATAGTAGAGAACACAATATTTATAGTGGTTCGTCCAATAACTGGGCAAACATCCACTTTATAGTTCTTATTATTCATTTGCACTTTGTTTTACAATAGCTTGTAATACAAGAATCATTCATCCGTAATCATTTTACAAATTTAAGCAAAGCTTTTAAGTAAAATATGGACGCAAGTGATTGCTGTTCCAAGCTCTTGGAATTGGATCTCCTTCGACAGTTGTCAGTTTGAAAGTGCCGTCAAGAAGTTTTTTGCCTATGACGTATGGCCCTTCCCAGTTTGGCGCAAACGCTCCTGTTGCTGTCATGATCCTTTTTAAGACTAAATTCCCAAACTCAAAGCTGCGTTGGCGAACTTTGGAATTGAAGTGCTTGGCGATTCTTTACTGATGAGCTGCAATTCTGAGCTTAGCCTTTTCCCTTCTTTCATCAAGGAAGTCTGCCGCTTCAAGTTGCAACTCCTCATTTTCAACATGGTTGAAATGAATTCTTCTACGTGAAGAGACTTCTATTTCCACCGGAATCATTGCTTTAGATCGATATGCTAATGAGAATGGAGTGTGCACAGTCGCAGTTTTGTGGGTAGTTCTGTATGCCCATAGTGCTAGTGGTAGCTTATCGACCCAATCGCCTTTTTCTGTTTCCAGCTGTTTTTTGATGGTTGATTTGATAATTTTGTTTACTGCTTCCACTTGCCTGTTTTCCTACGGATGAGCCACTGCTGAAAAGCTTTTTTGGATCTTCAATCGCTTGCAAAAATCTTGGAACTCTTCACTTTCGAATTGGGTTCCATTGTCTGTGATTATCTTTTGAGGCACACCATACCTGCAAATGACATTCTTAGTCACAAAGTTTATCATCTTTTTAGAGATAATAGTAGCTAATGGTTCAGATTCAGTCCATTTAGTAAAATAATCAACAACAACAATGGCATATTTGATTCCGGACTTGACGGTTGGCCAATGCCCGATGAGATCTATTCCCCAAACAGCAAATGGCCATGGACTGACCATCTGCGTTATCTCGGTGGAAGGTGCTCTTGGGAGATTTGCAAATCTCTGGCATCAGTCACATTTTCGGACATAGCTAGCAGCATCTCGATTAATATATGGCCAAAAATATACATAACGGAGAATTTTCTTTGCTAGAGTTTGACCACCTGAATGATCTCCACACTCTCCACCGTGCACCTCGGCTAAAATTGTCTTAGCATCTTCCTTGGTTACACATCGGAGTAATGGCGCTAAGAATCCCCGTCTGTACAACCGACCATCTTGCATTACGTATCTTGAGGCTTTCCTTAACAGCTTCTGATGCTCCTTTGAATTTTTTAGAAGGGAGCCGTTAAGAAAATATTTGTTGATTGGAGTCATCCACGACTCATGCTCTTCAGAAACAGTCATAATCCAATCAATCTCCATTTCATCAATACTTGGGGCTGACAAGACTTCCACAGGAACCAATCCCAGTAATTGAGTTTCGCCAGTGCTTGCATATTTTGCGAGAGAATCCGCCTTCATGTTCTCTTCCCGGGGTATATGACTTATCGTATAATGATCAAGATCATCGAGAAGTTCCCAGGCCCGTGACAAGTAAGTAGGCATATTTCCTCCTTTAGTTTGAAACTCATTCTTGACATGGCATATAATAAGCTGTGAATCACTGAAGATCTGCAATACTTTGACATTCAGTTCTTTAGCAATCTTCAAGCTGGCAATAAGAGCTTCATATTCTGCTTCATTATTTGTCGAAGGAAATTCCAATCTCAATGTGTAGCGCAATGATCGCCCATCGGGGGTTTCAAGCACGACCCCAGCTCCAGAAGAATAGTCGTTTCTTGCGCCATCAACATATAGTATCCATCGGGTCGGGATGTCATTCGTAAATTTTTCCTCGCTGTCACCTTTATCCGTGTATTCTGCAATGAAATCTGCTAAAGCTTGTCCATTGATTGCTCTTCGAGGATAGTAAGTGATATCATATTGGCTGAGTTCAATATTCCACTTCAGAAGACGACCCGAAGTCTCAGGGCGAAACAGGACTTGCTTTAGAGGCTGGTCAGTGAGAACTTTGATAGGATGAGCTTGGAAATATGGCCTCAACTTCCTGGAAGCTATCAGTAGGCAATAGGCAAGCTTTCTAGCTTTGAATAATTCATCTCTGCCCAGTAAATCTCTTGTTGATGTAGTTGACCGGACGCTGAATTCTTGCATCTTCCCGTACTAATGCTGCACTTAGAGCATGAGACGAAATCGCTAAATATATGAAAAGATCTTCACTGCTGCTAGGCTTAGAAAGTATCAGGGGCGCTTCCATATGACGAATTAGTTCATCGAAAGCTTTCTGACATTCCGGAGTCCATTCGAAGTTTTTCCTTCCTTTCTTTAGAGCATCAAAGAATGGAATGCATTTATCCATGGCCTTGAAAATAAACCGACTTAAAGCAGTAACTTTTCCATTGAGGCTCTGCAATTCCTTCTTTGTCCTAGGGGCTTTGACTTCCCTCAGAGCAGTGATTTGAGAAGGATTAGCTTCAATGCCCCTAGCACTCACAATGAAACTCAAGAATTTCCCGGACTCTACCTCGAATGAACATTTCAAAGGATTAAGCTTCATTCCATACTTTCGGAGGACTGCGAACATTTCTGCCAAGAGATCCATATGGTCCACTGCTTTCTTTGACTTTAGCAACATATCATAAACATAAACTTCCATAGTTTTGCCAATCTATGGCTTGAACATAGCATTAACAAGTCTTTGGTAAGTCGCCCCTGCATTCTTCAGTCCAAAGGGCATGACTTTGTAGCAGTATAGACCGACATCGGTGATGAAGCTCGTGTCCTCCTGATCTAGCTTTGCATCATGATCTGGTTATATCCGGAGTAAGCATCCATGAAAGACAACAAGTCATGCTCAGCTGTTCCATCCACCAACTGATCAATCCTGGGCAACGGGAAGCAGTCTTTGGGGCAGGCTTTGTTTAAATCTGAAAAATTGATGCACACTCTCAACTTTTCATTTGCTTTTTTAACCAGCACCGGATTAGAAACCCAATTTGGATAAGTGGACTCTCTGATAAAACCATTCTCCATGAGCCGATCTACTTCCTCTTTCAATGCTGCTGACCTTTCTGGACCCTGGGTTCTTCTTTTCTGCTTTACAGGTGTAAATTTCAGATCAATATTCAGAGTGTGTACCGCGATTTCTGGAGATATTCCACACATATCGGCATGACTCCAAGCGAATACATCCAGATTTGCTTTCAGAAATGATATCAATATATTATGAAACTTCACACTAAGTTGCGAACCCACATTTAGCACCTTGTTTGGGTCTTTCGGATCAAGAGGTACTGGCACCGTTACTTCTACTGGCACCACTCTATTCTCCCCTGTACTGGCTTTTCTGGGATCCATTTATTTTTGTGCTCCACTATGCTCGCCAGTGCAGGGTCCACCCTGTAATTGCAACAAGGCAGGTCCTTTGATGCGGAGTGGAGCTGCCGCATCTTTTCCCATCTCTCTCTTCCTTGCTTCCCGCAACTCTATCAGATAACATTCTCGACCAGCATTCTGATCCCCTTTAATAACACCAACGCCATTATCTGTGGGGATCTTCATAGTGAGGCACCACGGGGCGAGAATCGCCTTGAAAGCTGCAAGAGTTGGCAGGCCTAGGAAGGCATTGTAAGCAGAAAATCCGTCAACAATCACAAATGTCAGCTTTCGAACCACCTTCTTCTGCCCCTCTCCAAGTTCAACAAATAAGTCAATAGTTCCAATTGGTTGCTCTGGTTCGCCAGTGAACCCAGCAATCTTCTGCGATGAAGCCTTAACATCTGCCATAGGAATCTTCATTTGATCGAATGTCTTTTTGAAGAGGATATTGCAAGAGGCGCCGCTATCAACAAGCATCCTTCTTACAATAGCAGGCCCGATGCCTGTAGAGATGACCAATGGATCCATGGTGGGAGCTTCAATACCCATAGAGTCCTGGCCCTGAACACAATATCATCATTAAAAGTTCTTTGCTGCTTCAAAGGTGCAGCGTCTTCCAACAAAGAAACATTCTCTTCTGCTGGTGAGTATTTCAAATCACGAGCATATCTTTCCATCTCGCCCCAGCTTCTACCTACCGGGTGAGGACCTCCCGTGATTACATTTACAACAGGCCTTTCTGATTCATGTGCAGTAGGTCTCTCAGCCGAGCCAGATGGATGAGCAGGAAGTTGCTGACCCTCAGTAGATGAAGCTGGGTTGTTCCTATTTCTCTTAACATATCGCTGCAGCTTGTTTTCTCTCAGCAGTTCTTCAATCAAGCTTTTCAAATGGCGACATTCGTTAGTATCATGACCGGGCTGATTATGAAACCGACAAAATCACCCACTTTGAACAGCCTTTTTTCCAAGATTTATCATAGCTGGTTTAGGATATACCACGGAATCTTTGGTAGCGAAAAAGATATTCTCCGAAGTATCATTCAAAGGAGTGAAATCTGAAGGCCTTGAGAAGCCAGGTTTCTTCACATCCTTCTGCTTCTTGCCACTGCTATACTCCCTCTTCTGACTTCCGGATTCCTTTTTGGTAGAAGCAGCGGTGTTATTCTTAACCTCTGTCAATGCCACTTTCACCGGCGCAGGAAGGCTTTCCAAGCGCATGAATTCGTCAGCTTTCTTGTAGAATTTCTCAAGCGAGTTTGGTTCCTTCATCTTCAACCATTTCCCAAACTCACTTGATTTGTCAATAGCCCTCATTAGTGAAGACCATTCGTGGCTCTGCATTGTCCACTTCAGCCAAGGCTATGCTGAAGCGGTTTAAGAAAGATCTAATAGATTCTCCGGGATTTTGTTCTAGGCTGGACAATGACATAATATCCTTCGCCTTTGAAGCATATAACCTGAATTGTTCTTTAAACTTCCGAGTTAAATCGGAGAACTGGTCTACAAACTGGGCCGGTAGCTTTGTGAACCAGAGTAGAGCCACTCCTTCCAAGTATATCGAAAAGTACCGGCATTTGATCTCATCCGATGCTCTAGCACCAGTCATGTGCCAGTCATACTTATATAGGAATTGGTTAGGGTTGCTTGTTCCCTTATAAGCCGGGATGGTTGGGGGCACAAACTTCCTTGGGAATTCCGCCTTCAGAATCCTTTCGGCGAATGGAGTTTTGCTTAGAGCGAACCCCCATTACTTTTCATCTTCTTCCCTTTGCAGACCTTCTTTCATAATCTGTCGTACCAAGCTCGAAAGGTATTCCTCATCGTTTAAAGGCTCTGCACGACAAACTTCAGCCATTTTATCGGAAGTTTGTCTGGACAAACGTTCGTGGAGAGTTGGCTGCGGTCTTGATCCTCCAGCTTGGGGAGGCGTTTCATTTGCGGGGCTAGCTGCCGTTTGAGGAATATTCCTCTCCTCAGGATTATGAACATGATCAGCAAGGTTTTCTTCATTATTCACTGGTTGACGGTTAGCTTCGAGCAAAGCATTCAACCTATCAAGCATTAAGGCGTTCTTGGCTTCCATCTGCTGATATAACCCAAACACTGCGGCATCCAACTCTGCCCGTGTAATTCCAGCACTTGGAGCTGCTTGACTTGACGAAGGAGAAGTGGCCATATTGAGATGGCCCACTCTCTTCAAATTTTTTTTTTCCAGTGATCATCTACTCAAGAGAACATCCCTTCCAGTTTCTCTTCTTTCCAGGATCTTCCAATCAATATAAAAATATTGATATACTCAAATTATTTGAACACTCATATATGAAAACATGTGTGAATAATATCTTGTGTTTTAAATCAGAGTAAAGGAATTTTGGAACCAAAGGAAAATCTACTTTGAAATTTCCTGTGTGGTTTTCCCCCATAGCAAAATCATTTCATAAATGGTTTTCAATCTTACTTGAATTCTTACAAGTTTCTAATGTAAAATTTTCTAATCTCAGCATTCATTTACACTCCTATGATTTTAGTTTCTCTCTTTTGTTTTTTTAGAAACTGTATTTAATTGCCTGTGCTTGTGTATACCTATAATCTGTGCATGTATATGTTTTTGCACATTTCAAGTACTCATTTTTCACTGTTACTAAAATAACTGAATCTTCCATAGCCTATGGGTTATTGAGTTTTAATTATTTAAAGATGGTTGAACCCAGGCTTGATAAAGTGGTCAGGTTAGCCTTACTGTTCTTATATGCATTTATGCACACATTATAATGTTTTCTGGGTTTTGTTTTTGTGCAATTTTATACTTCTGTTTAACAAACTTCTACTTCTTCTTATGACCTGAATTCCTCACATAGACTACTGAATTATTATTTTTCCTTTCAGTTTCATACATGGCTGGCATCTCAGATTTTTATATTTTTCAATTAAATCATTCTATAAGCTAAGAAAAGAAGCTTCATTACTCAGCAAACATTTTTCAGAAGCAACATATAAGTTCTAACTGAAACACACAATTAAATCCAGTTCTTACAAACAAGAGACAACATCATTTCTTTCTAAATAATTTGAACAACATAACATGTCATACATTTGACTTAAACTTCTATTTTTAATATTAGAAAGCATGTAACTAATGCATCCCAATACTTAGCAGCCAACACATCCAGAGCTTGATCATTGAAGTGCTTATTTACGTGCACAATCACCATGGTCTGCCTCGTAATTTTATGAGACACCCAATGGTGAATAAACACACAAAGGGTCAGACAACATTGTCTGGTATGAGCAATCTACTGAGATCATATCCTAATTCTAACTTTTTATTTATTATTTGGGTACTTTTCAGGGACAAAAGGTGGTATCAGTGTCCTCTCTGTGTCATTTCTGTGAGATCGATACTTCATTTTAATGCAAAACTGGTTAGATATGATTCAAGCAATCTAATTCAGAAAAACAATCTTAAGATTCAACAAATAAACATCCAATACCAACTCAAGTACAACCATCAAGTCACCTTCCAAAATTTTCTTTTACTAGCCATCAGGGTTGTACCAGGCCTCACTTGACCCTACTCCTATGGTTCTTCATACAATATGAGTTTAAGATCTGTAGCTACTTTCTCTTGTTAATACACACATTGCCTGGGACCAATCTCTGTTAACCCAGCACACTCAGGCCCCTGGGTATAAACATAACATGTGTGAGCTTGCAATATTCCCCTTGCCAAGCCATCTTTTGTAGCCCAAAGATCTTTAATCCTTAGTTATTTTACTAAGTGTTATTCCCTCTTTCCATAATTATGCTAATCCCCTCTGTGCATCCCATTTCAATCAGAGAAAAATAAATAATGCAACCATCAAGCATGAACTCAAGGAATAATGGATCATGTTCCTATAAACATAGATTTAATTACACAAACTAGCATATATTCTCAATATACACATTATTCAGATCAAGGGTTTAAGTAGATCATGTTTATAAATATATGGTCATACATAGTTTTTTTTCCTCTTTCTGTTGCATCCATTTGCCTTTGGTTTAATCAAATACTCACAGATTCATGAGATCTAGCTAAACCATAAGCCTTTAATCAAATCTGGATTCGTTTGTAAATATGGAAGCTCAGCACATGTATAACATTGCACTTCAATATTTCATATTTTTTTTAATCATCATGGGACATAAGCAACAACAACTCCATGCTGCAGTCCCATTTTTCCCTTTTCAGACCATAGATTTACAACATAATTACTGAGATCTTAAATAAATATTTATATGCAGAAAAACCCATAAGGGAAAACATTTCATTTCAAGGTTAATCCATACACAAATGATCATTTAAACAGGAGACCCACAAACCATATTTTTCTGGGTATCAATATGAAGAGTTAAATACTTAACAGATCATCAATACCAAGATAAACACAAATTATATAAATAAAATATAACACTATTTAGGCTGCCTTGATTTTTATGACTTAATGCCAGGTTTTCCAGTGAGATTACTCACCTCACTTCCTTTCTTAAACCTTCCTTTTTCTTTGATCTTCTATTTCTTCTTATCCCTAGTGATCAGTGTTCTTCATTCCATCTGGTTTGTATTTCCATTACTATATTTTTTTCTGTATTTTTTTTTAAAATAATGACAGATCTCACCATCCCTTAAGCCCTCTTATACCAGACCCTGATTGGCACTAGGGTTTTAAATTTTACTTAATGTCAATTTTACCCTGTCACTATGACCAGCCTCTGATTCTGTTTCAAGAGAAAATGGGTTAGTGGTCCCTATTCCTATTAACAGAAATTATTCCTCATTACCCCGGTCATCATATTTGCATGATCTATGATTTTTTTTCTTTTTACTCTTTTTAAATATTCACCATCATCTGCATGTATTTACTCCAGCCTACCTATCTTTATTTCCTTTACACTAACTTGTTTTAAAGGTATAACCATGTCTGCAATATCTATGTTTACTTACCTATTTATTTGTAATTTATCCATTCCAACTCACAAATTAATTACTGCCTATATCATCTTGCAGAAAATTATGTGTATGTGTGTGTCCCATCTTGCATACATATTAATACTTTCACAATGCATTTGTAGTCAATTTATTATATTTTTTTTTTAGGCAACAAAAATTATAAACAAGCATAACTAAATTAAATTATAAAACTTGTTCATAAAATTGCTTCATAAAAATCAGGGTTATCACATATACCCTTCCTTTTAGGAATTGTGTCTCACAATTCTTTTCATACTTAGATTAAGCATTATCAATCCAGAAATGCAATCATTTTCAAACCAAACAGTCAAAAATTTAATGCATACTTAATCAAAACATCTATCAGTATATATATAACATACCTTTCATTCAACCAAACAATTGTGGATAATCATTTCTGATTTTTTCTTCCACCTCCCATGTGCAATCATTTGGGTCAAGACTCCATTGCACTTTTACCAGTTTTATTTCTTTGTTTCTCAATTTCTTGATCTCCTTTGCAACTATGCCTACAGGCTTCTTCTCATATACCATTCTGGGGTCAATCTGCACTTTGTCAGAGGATTTTAAAATTGTTTCCTTATCATGAACCCATCTCCTTAACTGGGATACATGAAAAACATCATGTATTGCTCTCATTTCCTCGGGCAATTCTAATTTATAGGCTACATTTCCAATTCTTTCCAGAATTTTATATGGTCCTATATACCTTGGAATCAACTTTCCTTGTTTTCCAAATCTCAAAATCTTTTTCATGGGTGATATCTTAATAAACACATAATTTCCCACATCATACTGCACTTCTTTCCTCTTCTGATCTGCATATTTCTTTTGCCTATCTTGGGCAGAAGCAATTCTTTTTCTAATCAAAGCTATCTTTTCAGAAATTTCTTTTACATTTTCTGGTCCTAAGACCACCTTCTCTCCAGATTCAATCCAATTTGAAGGTGATAAACATGGTCTACCATAGAGTGCTTCAAAGGGTGCCATGCCTATACTACTGTGATAGCTGTTATTATATGCAAATTCTGCCAGAAATATGTGATCTTCCCAACTTCCCCCCCCAATCCAATATACATGCTCTCAACATGTCTTCAAGTAATTTATTCACAATTTCTGTTTGACCATCAGATTGAGGGTGATATGCTGTGCTCAAGCATAAATCAGTCCCCATTGCCTTATGAAAACTTTGCCAAAATTTTGAAGTGAAGATGGTATCTCTATCACTTACTATAGTCTTTGGTATTCCATGCAATCTATCTATTTCTTCAATGAATAACTGAGCTAATGTGCACGCATTCCTATCTGATTTTACAGGTATAAAATGAGCTGATTTAGTTAGCCTATCCACTACAACCCAAATACTATCATTTCCCTTCCTAGTTTTGGGCAAACCATCAATGAAATCCATTGATATCTCCTCCCATTTCCACTGTGGTATTTGTAAAGGTTGAAGCATTCCTGAAGGTCTTTGGTATTCAGCTTTTACCTGTTGACAAACCATGCATTTAGACACATATAATGCCACTGCCCTCTTCATACCACTACACCAATAATTTCCCTTGAGGTTATGATACATTCGGGTGCTTCCTGGGTGTATGGTATACTTGCTTTTGTGATAAGCATCCAAAATTTCTTGCTTCAATTCTTCAATAGCAGGAACACATATTCTTTTTCCTTTCTCCAAATGGCCTTGCTTATTTAAATGAAATCCTTCCACTGCTTCACCATTAAGTATCTGAGTTTTCTTCTCAAGTAAAAATGGATCTTGATCTTGTAGCTTTACAATTTTATTTTTCAATTCTGATCCCAAAGTAACAAAACTTAACTTTCCTATTTCTTCCCTCTCACTGCATATGTTCATATTCTCCACACTGTCCCTTTCCACCTCTGAATCAATCAGTAATGATAAAGTATTAAATTCTTCTATCATCAATCCAGCTATCTTGGCATGTTGTCTACTTAAAGCATCTGCCACTTTATTAGCTTTGCCAGGTGTATACAATATTTCAAAATCATATGAGGCTAAGAGTTCAATCCATCTTTGTTGCCTCATGTTCAATTCTTTTTGTGAAAACAAATATTTGAGTGACTTATGATCTGTGTATACTTCAAATTTAGTCCCTAACAAATAATGTCTCCATAACTTAAGAGAATACACTATAGCAGCCAATTCAAGATCATGTGTAGCATACTTTATCTCACTGGGCTTCAACTGTCTAGAGGCATATGCTATCACTTGATGTTGTTGCATCAACACTGCCCCAAGTCCCTGACTACTTGCATCAGTATATATCACCAAATTCTCATTTCCTTTAGGCACCTTTAATATTGGGGCTTGTACTAGTGCTTCTTTTAACCTCTCAAAGGCTTTCTCACATTCCTCAGTCCAAACATAGGCCTGATTCTTTCTAGTTAATCTAGTCAATGGAATTGAAATTTTTGCAAAATCCTTTATAAACCTTCTGTAATACCCAGCCATTTCCATAAATGACCTGACCTCTGTGACACTAGTAGGCCTTTTCCATGCTTGCACTGCCATCACCTTATTGGGGTCTACAGATATGCCTTTTTCTGATATCACATGACCTAAAAAGTTTACTTCATTTTGCCAAAAAGTACACTTTGAAAATTTTACTTTCAAATTTTCTTGCCTTAATTTCTGTAGTACTATATGCAAATGATTCTCATGCTCTTCTACTGACTTAGAATAAATTAGTATATCATCAATAAATATCAATACAAATTTATCTAAGTATTTTCTAAAAATACTATTCATCAAATCAACAAAGTAAGAGGGAGCATTTGTTAAACCAAAGGGCATCACTAAAAATTCATAAAGTCCATACTTAGTATTAAAAGCTGTGTACTTAATGCTTTCCTCGTCTACTTTCATTTGATGAAACCCTGAAGCCAAATCAAGTCTAGAAAATATTTTTGCACCACTCAATTGATCAAAGAGTTCATCAATTCTTGGTAAGGGGTATTTGTTTTTAACTGTGATTTTATTTAACTCTCTATAATCAATACATAACCTAAGAGATCCATCTTGCTTCTTAACAAAAACACTGGTGCTCCCCATGATGAGCTACTAGGCCTGATAAAGCCTTTTTCTTCAAGTTCAACAAGTTGCTTTTTCAACTCTATTAATTCTTTAGGCCCCATTCTAGTTGGTCTTTTAACTATTGGGTTTGCTCCTGGAACAAGTTTAATAGAAAACTCCACTGGTCTATGATTGTCAACCCCCTTTACTTCACCAAACACATCAGCATAATGATTTACTATAGGGATTTCTTCTATTGCAGGCATGTACTTTTCACCAGACAAAGTATTAAGGGTGGCTATGTTCCTGTTCTTATTCACTTCACAAAGAATAACTGCTCTTTTCCCTTCAGAAGTTCTCAAAGATATAGTAGAAGTTTCCATGTTTATAATAGCCCTATATTTCCTTAACCAATCAACCCCTAAAATAACTCATATACCTGGGTATTTCAATACATATAGGTCTGCACTAAACACATATCCCCCTATGTTCAATTCTAGTTGCATACACATCATACCCAAAATACAGGAATTTCCTAAAGGACTTTTAATGAGTAATGGCTTATTAACAATCATACAATTCAATTTTAGTTGTTGTGCAATATCATGAGAAATTAAGGAGTGTGTAGCCCCAGTATCATACACTACTACAAAAGGTGTGGAGTGAATAAGCAAAGTACCTTCAACTTGGCCATGCTTCTCCACATTTGGTCCCTCAGTTGCTTGGCTTTTCACCTCCAAAGTACTCATTTTTCCTTGCTTAAACTCTGGGCAGTTCCTCCTTATGTGGCCTTCCTTTCCACACTGGTGACATTTAAAGGATGCTGGTTTAGGATTTGTACACCTATTTTTCATGTGTCCCTCTTGTCCACAATTATAGCAAGTGATTTTCTTCTTAACTTCAGCAGTTTTGATTTCTTCTGACTTCTTGGTGGAAGCTACCTCTGCTTTCTTTTTGTCATAAGGGTGAAACTTTCCCTTTCCCTTCTTATTTTGGTTATTTTTAAATGCTCTAAAATTTTCTCTGGCTTTATCATGTTGTTCAAAGCTCAAAGCCAGATCCAAAACTTGATCAAAGGTCCTGTCCTTATATGGTAGCATAGCTCTACTAATGTGGGCATTCAGTCCTTGGATATATCTGCCATTTTTAGCTTCTCTAGTTGTAATAAGCACTGCACCATATTTTGCTAGAGATTCAAACTTTTGTGTATATTCAGTTACACTCATAGTTCCCTGTCTTAGTTTAATAAATTCTTCTAACAAAGATTCTTTAGCTGATGCAGGTACAAATCTTCCTTCCAACATCTCTTTAAACTGGTTCCATGTCACCTCCCCTTCCGGTCTTCCAGCTATAATAACTTCCCACCAATCCAAAGCTTCTCCTCTCAGTTGTCTAGATGCTATTAACCTCTTCTTCTGGTCTTCAACTTGCATATCAGCAAATATTCTATCCAAAATTCTGAGCCAATTTTGAACTCCCATAATTCCTTCTGTTCCATCAAAAGTCTTGCCCCCAAGATTGGTAAAGGTCTTGAGAAGTTTGGAAAGCTCTTCATGTGGATTTTCTTGCCTGTTACCTATTCCATCTCTTATGGCTCTCATAAAGTCTTGCATATTCATCATAGGTGGTTCACTTGGTCCTACATCTGGTTGTCTAGGTCTCACCATAGTTCTATGGATACAATACTTGAGTTAGTCCATTGTTTATTCTTTTATAAGTTAACCTATTCTAGCTTATTTCCATTTAATCATAACAGATATTATATTAGTATAAAACAAAGCATTCAAGACAGTCAATACTTTCATACATTCAAAACAAACAATTTCATCCAAGATTTTTGCTATGTTATTTAACAACATAGCTCTGATACCAAATTGAGATGACCCACTCTCTTCAAATAATTTTTTTTTCAGTGATCATCTACTCAAGAGAACATCCCTTCCAGTTTCTCTTCTTTCCAGGATCTTCCAATCAATATAAAAATATTGATATACTCAAATTATTTGAACACTCATATATGAAAACATGTGTGAATAATATCTTGTGTTTTAAATCAGAGTAAAGGAATTTTGGAACCAAAGGAAAATCTACTTTGAAATTTCCTGTGTGGTTTTCCCCATAGCAAAATCATTTCATAAATGGTTTTCAATCTTACTTGAATTCTTACAAGTTTCTAATGTAAAATTTTCTAATCTCAGCATTCATTTACACTCCTATGATTTTAGTTTCTCTCTTTTGTTTTTTTTTTGAAACTGTATTTAATTGCCTGAGCTTGTGTATACCTGTAATCTGTGCATGTATATGTTTTTGCACATTTCAAGTACTCATTTTTCACTGTTACTAAAATAACTGAATCTTCCATAGCCTATGGGTTATTGAGTTTTAATTATTTAAAGATGGTTGAACCCAGGCTTGATAAAGTGGTCAGGTTAGCCTTACTGTTCTTATATGCATTTATGCACACATTATAATGTTTTCTGGGTTTTGTTTTTGTGCAATTTTATACTTCTGTTTAACAAACTTCTACTTCTTCTTATGACCTGAATTCCTCACATAGACTACTGAATTATTATTTTTCCTTTCATTTTCATACATGGCTGGCATCTCAGATTTTTATATTTTTCAGTTAAATCATTCTATAAGCTAAGAAAAGAAGCTTCATTACTCAGCAAACATTTTTCAGAAGCAACATATAAGTTCTAACTGAAACACACAATTAAATCCAGTTCTTACAAACAAGAGACAACATCATTTCTTTCTAAATAATTTGAACAACATAACATGTCATACATTTGACTTAAACTTCTATTTTTAATATTAGAAAGCATGTAACTAATGCATCCCAATACTTAGCAGCCAACACATCCAGAGCTTGATCATTGAAGTGCTTATTTACCTGCACAATCACCATGGTCTGCCTCATAATTTTATGAGACACCCAATGGTGAATAAACACACAAAGGGTCAGACAACATTGTCTGGTATGAGCAATCTACTGGGATCATATCGTAATTCTAACTTTTTATTTATTATTTGGGTACTTTTCAGGGACAAAAGGTGGTATCAGTGTCCTCTCTGTGTCATTTCTGTGAGATCGATACTTCATTTTAATGCAAAACTGGTTAGATATGATTCAAGCAATCTAATTCAGAAAAAGAATCTTAAGATTCAACAAATAAACATCCAATACCAACTCAAGTACAACCATCAAGTCACCTTCCAAATTTTTCTTTTACTAGCCATCAGGGTTGTACCAGGCCTCACTTGACCCTACTCCTATGGTTCTTCATACAATATCAGTTTAAGATCTGTAGCTACTTTCTCTTGTTAATACACACATTGCCTGGGACCAATCTCTGTTAACCCAGCACACTCAGGCCCCTGGGTATAAACATACCATGTGTGAGCTTGCAATATTCCCCTTGCCAAGCCATCTTTTGTAGCCCAAAGATCTTTAATCCTTAGTTATTTTACTAAGTGTTATTCCCTCTTTCCTTAATTATGCTAATCCCCTCTGTGCATCCCATTTCAATCAGAGAAAAATAAAAAATGCAACCATCAAGCATGAACTCAAGGAATAATGGATCATGTTCCTATAAACATAGATTTAATTACACAAACTAGCATATATTCTCAATATACACATTATTCAGATCATGGGTTTAAGTAGATCATGTTTATAAATATATGGTCATACATAGTTTTTTTTTCCTCTTTCTGTTGCATCCATTTGCCTTTGGTTTAATCAGATACTCACAGATTCATGAGATCTGGCTAAACCATATGCCTTTAATCAAATCTGGATTCATTTGTAAATATGGAAGCTCAGCACATGTATGATATTGCACTTCTATATTTCATATTATTATTATTTTTAATCATCATGGGACATAAGCAACAACAACTCCATGCTGCAGTCCCATTTTTCGCTTTTCAGACCATAGATTTACAACATAATTACTGAGATCTTAAATAAATATTTATATGCAGAAAAACCCATAAGGGAAAACATTTCATTTCAAGGTTAATCCATACACAAATGATCATT
The DNA here is from genome assembly GCA_030765085.1 of Allium cepa. Taxonomy (NCBI): domain Eukaryota; kingdom Viridiplantae; phylum Streptophyta; class Magnoliopsida; order Asparagales; family Amaryllidaceae; genus Allium; species Allium cepa. The sequence continues at coordinate 458,652,314 of CM060942.1, forward strand.
TAAACAGGAGACCCACAAACCATATTTTTCTGGGTATCAATATGAAGAGTTAAATACTTAACAGATCATCAATACCAAGTTAAACACAAATTATATAAATAAAATATAACACTATTTAGGCTGCCTTAATTTTTAGGACTTAATGCAAGGTTTTCCAGTGAGATTACTCACCTCACATCCTTTCTTAAACCTTCCTTTTTCTTTGATCTTCTATTTCTTCTTATCCCTAATGATCAGTGTTCTTCATTCCATCTGGTTTGTATTTCCATTACTATATTTTTTTCTTTATTTTTTTTTAAAATAATGACAGATCTCACCATCCCTTAAGCCCTCTTATACTAGACCCTGATTGGCACTAGGGTTTTAAATTTTACTTAATGTCAATTTTACCCTGTCACTATGACCAGCCTCTGATTCTGTTTCAAGAGAAAATGGGTAAGTGGTCCCTATTCCTATTAACAGAAATTATTCCTCATTACCCCGGTCATCATATTTCCATGATCTATGATTTTTTTTCTTTTTACTCTTTTTAAATATTCACCATCATCTGCATGTATTTACTCCAGCCTACCTATCTTTATTTCCTTTACACTAACTTGTTTTAAAGGTATAACCATGTCTGCAATATCTATGTTTACTTACCTATTTATTTGTAATTTATCCATTCCAACTCACAAATTAATTACTGCCTATATCATCTTGCAGAAAATTATGTGTATGTGTGTGTCCCATCTTGCATACATATTAATACTTTCACAATGCATTTGTAGTCAATTTATTATATTTTTTTTTAGGCAACAAAAACTTTAAACAAGCATAACTAAATTAAATTATAAAACTTGTTCATAAAATTGCTTCATAAAAATCAGGGTTATCACACATATTATCATGGACATCACCGGGTCTAGCAGATCTGCGTTTTCTTCCAGGAGCCATAATCTCTGATAGACTTCTGGTTTTGAGAGAGATTCTTTCAACAAACTTTGGCGAATCAATGATGAAAACACCCTGAGTTTGATGCTCCCAATGAAAGCACCAAAAATGTTAATGCTAAAATTGAACGCTACCACCCCGGTGTAAGTAGAGATAAAGTGAAAGCACCACCCGTCAACACGGGAATCAGAAGTAAGTAGAAAAGTCATAGAAAAAACAGTAGAGAGACAACAGTTTTATAGTGGTTCGGATTCAAGTTAAGCCTACGTCCACTTTAATCTCCTTTATTGCTGATTCGATTACAACTTATACAACAATCCTCGATTACAACACCACTTAGACAAATAACTAGAACTTCGATGTAGGAGAATTCTTCAAATTCATGTTGAATGTATTAGATCTCTTCTTGAAGTTTGTTGAAGTGTCTTTCGTATTTGAAGTATCGGATGAGTCGAGAAATCAGCAGAGTATAGGCGTCCCAGAAACGAGCCAAAAATTCCCCCTTAGTTGGAACAAGTGCAGTATTTATAGGGAAATTCTGTGCTAAGTTGTAGGTCGCGAATGACCTAAGGGTATGTCGTGAGCGACCTAAGGGGTACGAGCTACGGCTCATCTTGGTTGCACTTGGTCTTATCTGAGCGGGTTAGCAGGTCGTGAGCAACCTAGTTGAGAGTGGTAAGCGACTCAATCACGCGGAGGTACCTAGTGGAGCGACCTAAGCTAGTTGTGGGAGTAGTAGCGACTTAGGGAGGAGCGGCATAGGAAGTTGCAGCATAAGGAGTTGTCTCGGTCGGCTTAGGTCGCAAGCGACCTAATGAATAGGCATAGGAAGTTGTCTTGGTTTACACTAGGTCGCTAGGTCGCTAGGTCGCTAGGTGATTGTTCTGTTGAATCTTTGGAGTCTTTAGGTCGTTAGGCCGTTGAGCCTCTCTTTTGTGATATGCTGTTGCCCTGTGCTGATAGTTAGGTCGCTAGGTCGAGATAACTTTAGGTCGTTAGGTCGCGATAACTTTAGGTCGTTAGGTCAGGATATCTTCAGGTCGTTAGGTCCTGATAACTTCGCCCCTGTTAGCTTGTTTACACTTTAATTCCTTCGGTCGCTTATTTCATTAGGTCGTTGAGTCTTGAAATAGAGTAGTTAACAAAATTCAAATGGGAATATGGATTAATTCAAGCAGAAATTGAAATGATTTGAAATTGAAGTGGGTTCAATTTGAAGTTAGTCCAAATTGATTTGAATAATTTGGAATTGTGATTAAAGTTGAATAGGTTTAAAATTCAACTGGAATTTGATTTTATATTGGAAAGAAATTGAGACTTAATTCAACTGGAATTGGGGATAAATCAATTTCAATGGAAATTGAAGTTATTTAAATTGAAATTGAGTCAATTTAAACGGAAGTGGAAATCTAAATTGAATTGATGGGACTGGAGATTGGGAATTGAACAGTTTGGACTCTAGACTATTTTCAAAATAAACTGTTTTAATATAAATCTATTTTTTTCAAACTATATACTATACAACTTTTCTTTTTAAACCTAAAACTATCATAAACTTGTTTTACAATTATTTTTGGAACTGTTTAACAATTTTTCAACTGTTTATAAACTAATTACTGTTTTTAATTCTTTATGACAAATTACTATTTTATAGCTATTTTGCAATTATTTAAAATTTCTATAACTATTTGACTATTTGCCAACTATTTTACTGTTACTTAACTATTTTGCAGCTATTTTACAAACTAATAATTATTTTTCAACTACTTATCTATTTTTAACTTTTCAAGCTATTTTCTAAATATAAGCTAGACAGAGTGCAAACTGTTTATGATTAATTACCCAATTGGGATAAGGATTAAAGTGATAATCTAAGTAGGATTGAAGAAGTTGCGAATAAGTGAATGAAAATTAAAGTGAATGTGAATTGAAAGGGAACTGTTTTAGGTAATAATCAATGAAGATAAATATGTAGGATGTACGTATATTATTGTTATTTGCTTAGTGATTTGATCCAGATTCGAGCATATAATTTCGAGATAGTATTTCGATCCGAGTTGGGATTTTTCACTTGATTTTTGACGGCGAACCTGGATATGGATTGTTGATTGGTTCTGGATATTCTCTATCATAGTTAAGCTATGCAAGGGGAATGACGGTTTCTGATCAAGAAACTAGGTCTGAATCCGCACTAGGAAGTCGGGTGGACGATACTAGTTCGGAAGTGAAATTGTGTGATCGGAGAGCGATCACATAGTTATAGCGTACGGATGATGTGTGTACATCGTACGGGTTTAAATAAAATTCATACCGGGAATTTGTGGATAAGAAATGTGAAAAGGTTTTTGAAATGAATGGTATATTTTGTGAAATTTATGATGAAGTAAAGTGGAAATTGGAGATTTCTATGGTAAAATTTACTTTATGGAAGTAAGTAATTCGGTAAGTGACTTTATAGAGTAATCAAATTTGAATATTTTATTCAGAATAAATAAAGTTATATATCTTTGTTATATATGATAAATCTCCCCTTGTTGAATCTATTGCCAGAAGGAAAGGACTTTTGAACGTATTCGAAGTATAAAAAGGGAATTTGTACAAGTTTGAAGTGATCCAAAGATTTTTAAAGTTATATATATATATATATATATTTATTTATGAAAATGATCTTATGAGAATGGTTTTGGAGAAAAAGGTTTTGGGGACCTTTGAATTTGGAAAGGCTTTTGATTTTTGGGTAAAATCAATATTGGATTTGGAAAGCCTAATTTGAGAATTATCGATTTTGGTATTATCGATTTTGAGAAAGGGGATTTATTTGAGATTCATCCTAGGTGTATGATTTGGAAGATACTATACGTGTATAGTATGAAGTGCTTTGAAAATGGCTCTGGAGAAAAAGGCGCTCCCTTGAAATGAACTTCTCAGGAGTGCCATAGGTTGGTACTGCCATGAGCCTCAAAGGGGGAGGTTCTAAAGTTGATCATGTGAGGAGTCCGAACAAAACTAGTTCTTGAGGATTTTGTGTAGTGTGTAGCGGAAGTCGATGGCGTTGAGGCCTACAGAGGAATTTGGGTTATGCTGTGACGACAGCATAACTCGATGTCACTGCGATCTACTACAGACCATAGCGAAAGTCGTGTGTGCCGCTGAGAGCCAACAGTCTACGTTTGACTTTATATTGGTAGACTGCGACCTATGGTAACATAGCGAAGGTCGTGTGTGCTGCTGAGAGCCAACAGTCTGCATTTGATTTTATATTGGTAGACTGCGTAACATAGTGAAAGTCGTATGTGCTGCTGAGAGCCAACAATCCGCCTTTGATTTTACATCGGTGGACTGTGACCTATGTGGAAGTGGAAAAGTTTCATTTTTGGCAGCAAAATTCGAGGGCGTTGAGGCCTACAGCTACATGGACTTTTGCTGTGACGGCAACGTAACCCTAAATGTAACTGCAATCTATAGCTGGTTCCATGGCGTAATCGAGGGACGCAGAGCCCTACAGTTATCTACTAATTTTACCGGGATGGCAACGTAACCATCGGGTTAATTGCGACCGTGGATGGGGGTGATGATTTCTAGACCATTCTCACCAAAGATATTTCCTCGATTTTAAAAATGTTTTCTATATTTTCAATAAAATTATTTTCCAAGAATTTTCACTGGGTGTTGAAAATGGGTCTGCTAAGTGTTAACGCTAAAATTGGATGCTAACACCCCGGTGTAAGTAGTGAAAATGTGAAAGCACCACCTGTTGGTACAGGAACTTGAGATAAGCAGAAAATAACAGAGAAACAGTAAAGAGACAACAGTTTTTACAGTGGTTCGGCTTAATGTCAAGCCTACGTCCAATTTAATCCTCTTGATTGCTGATTCGATTACAACTTTTACAATAATCTTTGATTACAACACAACTAAGATGAGTAGCTAGAACTTCAATGCAGAAGAGCTCTTCGAATTCATGTTGAATGTGCTAGATCTATTCCCAAAGTTCGTTGAAGCGTCCTTGGTGTTTGAAGTGTTGGATGAGTTGAGAAAACAGCAAAGTATCGGCCTTGCAGAAATGATCCAAAAGTCCCTTTTCAGTTGGAGCGAGTGAGGTATTTATAGGGAAAACCTAAAGGTAGGTCGTAGGTCGTGAGCGACCTAGGGGTAAGTCGTAAGTCGCGAACGATCTAGGGAGCACAGGTTACAACTTATCATGGAACTTGATCACTGGAATAGACTGGTAGGTCATATGTAGTGAGCGACCTAGGGGAGAATGATTGGCGACTTAATCATGTCGAATGTTAACCCTCTTCTTTCTACGACCCTGCGATCTAGAGAAAGTAGTGACCTAGCGACTTAACTAGTCAGCAACCTACAGAGCTCAACGACCTAAAGGATTGAAAGGTCCATTGACCTAAAGTTATCAACGACCCAGCGACCTAAGGGTTGAACGACCTAGCGAGTTAACAAGGGGAGCGACCTAACAGAGATAAAGTTCTGCAACAAGCATTACGACCTAACGGAATAATGGACCAACAGCGGGTTAATGACCTAAAGTGTGAACGAGTTAACTTGGACGCGACCTAACAGGAATGAAGTACTCTAACGACCTAGCGACCTAACGAGCTATACAAAGCCGAGGTAACTCGTCTTCCTTATGTCGTTCCTTCCCTAGATCGCCCACGATCTATGACTTGTTCGAATGATCAAAGTTGCTCATGTTAGGCCGTAAACCGTGCCTACTAATTCGCCCACGACCTACGAACTATACCTAAGTCGCTTACGACCTAAACATACCAAAGGAGCTTTCTATGCCGCTTCCTACCTAGGTCGGCCACGACCTATGACTTGCTAGTTTCTCCAGAACGATGAAGTGTACCTTGTATAAGCCGTAAACGACTCCCACTAGGTCGCGAACGACCTACGACCTATCCAAGGTTGCTTGCGACCTACGACCTAACACCGAACTCTCCTATAAATACCCTGCCTACTCCAACTAAAAGGGGATCTTTCGGCTCATTTCTGGAACGCCGATACTCTGCTGAACTCTCGACTCACTCGACACTTCAAACACGAAGGACATCTCAACAAACTTCAAGAGGAAATCTAACGCAATCGACATGGATTCAAAGACTTCTTCTACATTGTAGTTCCAATCATTTGTCCCATCAGTGTTGTAATCAAGGATTGTTGTAAAGTTGTAATTGATTTAGCAATACAGAAGAGTAAAGTGGACGTAGGCTTAACCCGAAGCCGAACCACTATAAAACTGTTGTCTTTTACTGTTTTCTTTGTGACTTTTCTACTTGTTTCTAATTCCCGTGTTTACGGTGATGCTTTCACTTAATCTCTACATACACTGGCGTGTTAGCGTTCAATTTTAAGAGTTAACATTTTTGGTGCTTTCACTGATAACCCAACTCAGGCTATCTCCGTCATTGCTTCGCAAAAGATTATAGAAAGAATCTCTCTCAAAACCAGAAGTCTTTCAGAGATAATGGCTCCTGGAAGAAAGCGCGGATCTACACGACCCAGTAATGTCTTTGAGAATACTGCAACTTCTCCTTCATCAAGTCAAGCAGCACCAAGTGCCGGAATTACACGAGCGGAGTTAGATGCTACAGTATCTGGTTTATACTAACAGATGGAAACCCAGAATGCTTTGATGCTTGAAAGGTTAAACGCATTGCTCGAAGTTAACCGTCAACCAGTGAATAATGAAGAAAACCTTGCAGATGATGTTCATAATTCTGAAGAGAGGAATATTCCTCAAAGAGAAGCTAGCCCCGCCAAAGAAACACCTCCTGAAGCTAGAGGATTGAGACGACAACCAACTCTCCACGAACGTTTGTCCAGACAAACTTTCGAGAAAATGGCCGAAGTCTGTCCCGCTGATCCTTTAAATGATGAGGAATATCTTTCGGGCATGGTGCGACAAATTATGAAAGAAATCATGCAGAGGGATGAAGATGAGAAGGAATGGGGATCCGCTCCGAGCAAGACTCCGTTCACTGAAAAGATTTTAAAGGCGGAATTCCCAAGGAAATTTGTTCCTCCTACCATCCCTGCTTATAAGGGATCAAGCGACCCCAATAAATTCCTGTATAAATATGATTGGCACATGACTGGTGCTAGAGCGTCCGATGAGATCAAATGCCGGTACTTTCTGGTATACTTGGAAGGAGTGGCTCTGCTCTGGGTCACAAAGCTTCCGGTCCGATCTATAGACCAGTTCGCCGATTTGACTCGGAAGTTTAAAGAGCAATTCAGGTTGTATGCTTCAAAGGATTAGGATATTATGTCACTCTCAAGTCTGCAACAGAATCCTGGAGAATCTATCAGGTCTTTCTTGAACCGCTTCAACATAGCTTTGGCTGAAGTGGACAATGCAGAACCACAGATGATCTGACGTACTTGATGAGAGCAATCGACAAATCAAGCGAATTTAGGAAGTGGCTGAAGAGGAAAGAACCGAATTCGCTTGAGAAATTCTACAAGAAAGCTGATGAATTCATGCGCTTGGAAAGCCTTCGAGCACTAGTAAAAGTAGCATTGACAGAGGTTAAGAATAATATGACTGCTCCTACCAAAAGGGAATCCTGGAGTCAGAAAAGGGAGAACAATGGTGGGAAGAAACAGAAAGATATGAAGAAACCTCGGTTCTTAAAATCTTCAGATTTCACTCCTTTAACTGACACTCCGGAGAATATCTTTTTTGCTACCAAAGATGCAGTAGAATATCCTAAACAACCTGAAATGAGAGTTAGAAAAAAAGCCGCTCAGAGTGGGAGATTCTGTCGGTTTCATAATCAACCCGGTCATGATACCAATGAATGTCGCCATCTGAAAAGTTTAATTGAAGAACTACCGAGAGAGAACAAGTTGCAGCAATATGTTAAGAGAAGTAGAAATGACCCAACTTCATCTACTAAGGGCCAGCAACTTCCTGCTCATCCATCTGGCTCGGGTGAGAGGAATATTGTGCATGAATAGGAAAGGCCTGTTATCAATGTGATTACAGCAGGTCCTCAACCAGCAGGCAGAAGATGGGGCGAGATGGAAAGTTGTGCCCGTGCCTTGAAGTATGCACCAACAGAATAGAGTGTTTTTGTGCTAGAAGATGCGGCACCTTTGAAGCAACAGAAAACTTTACTGATGATATTGTGTTCAAAGCCAGGGACTCTATGGGCATTGAAGCTCCAATCATGGATCCCTTGGTCATCTCTGCAGGCATTGGGCCAGCTATTGTGAGAAGAGTGCTTGTAGATTGCGGTGCTTCTTGCAACGTTCTCTTCAAAAAGACGTTTGATCAAATGAAAATTCCGATGGCTGATGTTCAAGCCTCATCTCAGAAAATTGTTGGGTTTACTGGGGAACCGAAGCAGCCCATTGGAACTATCAACTTGTTCGTGGAGCTTGGAGAGGGGCAGAAAAAGGTAGTTCGGAAACAGACTTTTGTAATTATTGATGAATTTTCTGCCTACAACGCCTTCCTAGGCCGACCAACTCTTGCAGCTTTTAAGGCAATTCTCGCCCCGTGGTGCCTCACTATGAAATTTCCCACGGATAACGGCGTTGGAGTTATTAAAGGAGATCAGAATTCTGGGCGAGAATGTTATCTAATAGAGTTGCGTGAAGCGAGGAAGAGAGAGATGGGAAAAGATGCGGAAGCCCCAGTCTGCATCAAAGAACCAACCTTATAGCAATTACATGGTGGCCCCTGCACTGGCGAGCATAGCAAGGCACGAAGAGCGATGGATCCCAGAGAAGCTAGTGCAGGGGAGAATACCCGTGGAAGTAACAGTGCCAGTACCTGTTGACCCAAAAGACCCGAACAAAGTGGTGAATGTGGGTTCGCAACTTAATGTGACAGTTCAAAATTCCTTAATATCATTCTTGAATGCAAATCTGGACGTATTCGCTTGGAATCATGCTGATATGTGCGGAATATCCCTAGAAATTGCAGTACATGCTCTGAATATTGATCCGAAGTTTTTACCGGTAAAACAGAAAAGAAAAACCCAGGGTCCTGAAAGGTCAGCAGCATTGAAAGAAGATGTAGACCGGCTTATGGAGAATGGTTTCATCAGGGAGTCTACTTATCCGAATTGGGTTTCAAATCCAGTACTGGCTAAGAAAGCTAATGGGAAATGGAGAGCTTGCATTGATTTCTCAGATTTAAATAAAGCATGCCCCAAAGACTGCTTCCCGTTACCCAGGATAGATCAGTTGGTGGATGGAACAGCGGGGCATGAATTATTATCTTTCATGGATGCTTACTCCGGATATAACCAGATTATGATGTATGAGCCGGATCAGGAAGACACAAGCTTCATCACCGATGTTGGTCTCTACTGCTATAGAGTCATGCCCTTCGGACTCAAGAATGCAGAGGCAACTTACCAAAGAATCGTCAATGCTATGTTCAAACCGCAGATTGGCAAAACTATGGAAGTTTATGTTGACGATATGTTGGTGAAGTCAAAGAAAGCGGTAGACCATATGGATCACTTGGCGAAAATGTTTGCAATCCTCCGAAAGTACGGAATGAAACTTAATCCTTTGAAATGTTCGTTTAGGGTAGAGTCCGGAAAGTTCTTGGGTTTTATTGTGAGTGCCAGGGACATGATGCTAATCCTACTCAAATTGCTGCCTTAAAAGAAGTCAAAGCCCCTAGATCGAAGAAGGAATTTCAAGGCCTTAATGGAAAAGTCGCTGCCTTGAGTCGATTCATTTCCAAAGATACTGATAAATGCATTCCATTCTTTGATGCACTGAAGAATGGAAGGAAGAATTTTGACTGGACTCCTGAATGCCAGAAAGCTTTCGATGAATTGATTCGTCATATGGAAACGCCTCCAATACTCTCTAAGCCCGACAATGGTGAGGATCTTTTCATATATTTGGCAATCTCATCTCTTGCTCTTAGTGTAGCGTTGGTATGGGAAGACGCAAAAATTCAGCGCCCGGTCTACTATATCAGCAAGAGGTTCACCAGGGCAGAGATGAATTATTCAAAATTGGATAAGCTCGCCTATTGTCTACTGATTGCATCAAGAAAGTTGAGGCCGTATTTCTAAGCTCATCCTATCAGAGTGCTCACTGATCAACCTCTAAAGCAAGTCCTGTTTCGTCCTGAGACTTCGGGTCATCTTTTGAAGTGGAATATTGAACTCAACCAATACGACATCACTTATCATCCCCGGAGAGCAATCAATGGACAAGCTTTGGTAGATTTCATCGCAGAATGTACGGATAAAGGTGATAGTGAGGAAGAAATGATTGATAATCCCCTAATTCGATGGAAATTATATGTTGATGGTGCAAGAAACGATTACTGTTCCGGAGCTGCGGTTGTTCTTGAAACCACTGAAGGGCGGTCATTGTGCTATGTGTTGAGATTGGAGTTCCCTTCGATAAACAATGAAGCAGAATATGAAGCTCTTATCGTCGGCTTGAGAATTGCTAAAGAATTGAATGTCAAAGTGTTGCAGGTCTTCAGTGATTCACAACTTATTGTATGTCAAGTTAAAAAAGAGTTTCAAACTACAGGAGGAAATCTGCCTGCCTACTTGTCAAGAGCCTGGGAACTTCTCGATAATCTTGAGCATTACACGATAAGTCATATACCCCGGGAAGAGAACATGAAGGCAGATTCTCTCGCAAAGTACGCAAGCACCGGTGAAGCTCAATTATTGGGATTAGTTCCTGTGGAAGTCCTGTCAGCTCCAAGCACTGATGAGATGGATATTGACTGGATCATGACTATTGCTAAAGAGAAAGAATCATGGATAATGGAATATTTGCTCAATGGTTCTCTACCAGAAAGTTCAAAAGAACGACAGAAGTTGCTAAGAAAAGCCTACAGATACATAATTCAAGATGGCCGATTGTATAGGTGGGGAATCTCAATGCCATTACTCCGATGTGTGACCAAGGAAGAAGCTAATACAATTCTAGCTGAAGTACATGGAGGAGAATGTCGAGACCATTCAGGTGGTCAAACTCTAGCAAAGAAAATTCTCCGTTATGGGTATTTTTAGCCAGATATTAATCGTGATGCTGTAAGTTATGCCCGAAAATGTGACCAATGCCAGATATTTGCAAAAATCCCAAGAGTGCCTTCCACCGACATAACACAGATGGTCAGTCCGTGGCCATTTGCTATTTGGGGAATAGATCTCATCGGGCCTTTGCCAACCGCCAAATCCGGAATCAGATATGCTATTGTTGCTGTTGATTATTTTACTAAATGGGCTGAATCTGAACCATTAGCTACTATTACCTCTAAAAAGATGATAAACTTTGTAACTAAGAATATCATTTGCAGGTATGGTGTGCCCCAAAAGATAATCACAGATAATGGAACCCAATTCGAAAGTGAAGAGTTCCAAGATTTTTGCAAGCGTTTCAAGATCCAGTAAAGCTTCTTAATAGTGGCTCATCCGCAGGCAAACAAGCAAGTGGAAGCAGTAAACAAAATTATCAAATCTACCATCAAAAAACAGCTGGAAAAAGCGAAAGGTGGTTGGGTCGATAAGCATCCACTAGCACTATGGGCATATGGAACTACCCATAAAACTGCGATTGGGCACCCTCCATTTTTATTGGCATATGGATCAGAAGCAATGATTCCGGTGGAAATAAAAGTCCGTTCACATAGAAGAATTCATTTCAACCAAGCTGAAAACGAAGAGTTGCAACTTGAAGCACTTGACTTCCTTGATGAAAAAAGGGAAGAGGCTCAACTCAGAATTGCAGCCCATCAGCAAAGAATTGCCAGGCACTTCAATTCAAAAGATCGCCAACGCAGCTTTGAGATTGGAGATCTAGTCTTAAAAAGGGTCATGACAGCAACAGGAGTGTTTGCGCCAAACTGGGAAGGGCCATATGTCATAGGAAAAAAACATCTTGATGGCACTTTCAAACTGACAACTGTCGAAGGAGATCCAATTCCAAGAGCATGGAACAGCAATCACTTGCGTCCATATTTTACTTAAAAGCTTTGCTTAAATTTGTAAAAAGAATTATGAATGTGTGATTCTTGTATTGAAAGCCATTATAAAACCAGTGCATGTGAATAATAAGAACTATAAAGTGGATGTTGGCCCAGTTCTTGGCCGAACCACGATAAATTTTGTGTTCTCTACTATTATAAACTGCTTGTTTTATTTCGATATATAAAGCACTTCAATTATATTGCTAAAATGTCGATTTAATATTGCAGGCCATTAAAACAAAGCTTACCCATCATAAGACCAAGCGATCCCTGACATCACTCAACAAATGAAGGTCTAGCCACAAAAATTCCAAACTCAAATCCTATATAAGAAGTGCTTCAAGCAAACAGTTAAGGGTTCCGCCAGAAGTAGACCCTTCCTATCTAATTGTAATCGTTTGTGCAAACAAGCATTCAATCAATTAGCCTGTGTCTGCCCCTGTGAACTCAAAGTACACTTCTTTGGATAGAGTAAGCTACTTGCAAAAGAAAGGAATGTGCTCTTGGAAATGATAATAGGGAACTGCTGATATGAGAAAATGGCGAAAAGACATGGGAGAGCGGGCAACAAACAACAAAAGACCTCTTCAAAGGCACAAGCCCTCTTCGGAGGCACAACTCTTCGGAGGATAAAGACCTCTAATAGGACTTGCCAGAAAAAGAAAGTTCTCTTTCTCAACAAAAAGTTGTGGACTGATCGGTGGCATAGGACACTTGTTAACTAGATGAGAACGTTTGTGCAAACAAATAATCCAAGTATCTTGTGTCCACCCCGTGAATCCATCCAACCAAGATAAGGAAACTTCCAGGCAAAAGCCCTACTTGGAGGCACACATTTCACCGTGATCTGAAATAAAAATTCACACGAGTTGAAAGGTAAAAAGGCCTCTTCAGAGGCATGCATTCCACCGAGATCTGAAATAAAACTTCACAAGTGCTGGAATGTGAAAAGCCCTCTTCGGAGGCCCATTTCACCATAGTTGAAATGCTAAAAGACCTCTTCGGAGGTACACATTTCACCGCGATCTACAGTAAAACTTCACACGAGTCGAAATGTGAAAAGCCCTCTTCGGAGGCCCGCTTCCCAGCGGACAGGGAAAAGATAAAAGCCTCTCCCCAGAGGCAGAAACAAAAAAAGCCCTCTCCCCAGAGGTACACACACAAAAAAGCCTCTTCCCAGAGGCACAATCAAACAAAAGCCCTCTTCGGAGGCACAAAAAGCTCGAAGCCCTTTTTCGAAGGCCCGCTTTACCACGAAGGAAAATTCACTTGCCAAAATAAAAGTGACTTTCTCCAAAAGTGAAGCGTAAAAACTTCGCAACAAAAAAAAGATAAGACTTCTCCAATACGAGGTGCATTCTACTAAATCAAAAAAATATTTCCTAAAACGGAAATATTATCCTATAAAGTACAGATGCAAATCTCCTTCAAATGGAAAAGTTGTTCTCTAAAGAAAGAGTACAAGTCTTCTCGAAACAGAAGAGTTGTTCTCCAAAATTTTGCCAATGTGAAAGAGATTGCAATAAACCATGGTATGGGAGCAATATAATATAGTTTCAAAAATGAAAACAATACTCAAGCAACATACCATAGGTTTACTGAAACATCACACAGAGAAAATAAAGAAACTTGTATGAAAAAGAAGAATAAATGCATTCTCAAATACTGAAAAAAGTTTGTACAAGTAAAAGAATCATTTTATTCCATGTTATAAAATTTTTATACATGTGCAGGTTTCGAAACAAAAGAAGGCGGGGACCGGTACCCGCACAATCTCTGGTCAACACAAGTCTTTATATATACAAGCAAAAAAGCAAAAAGCAAGGTGAAAAGCATAAGTCCTAAACCCATCACTTCTTCTTCCTGCCACCTTTTGAGCATTCGCCTGGCCGGATGATTAACTTTTTGGGCCGGCTAGTGAGGGTAGGGGAAGAAAGAGGAAGGGGTGCAATTGGACTTTCTTCTGTTTTTTCTTCGCCAGCAGAAGCTTCTCTCCTTTTCTTTGAAACTACACGCTTCCCCTTCTTCCTTGAAGAAGGATCACTGCCCGAAGTGAAAAGTGCAGACAGCGTTATGTCATCAGAAATAGTCTTCTCTGGGGTTCTTTTGCCTTCTTCAGTTTCCTCGGCTTTCTGTTCTTGAGAAGCGACTGGGTCATCCAAGCCTTGAAGGGCTTCTATCTGCTCCTATTGTCACCCCGGGTGAGAAACGGAAGGAGGAGTAATCTGAAGTGGCGGAGAGGAAACAGCTGGAAGAGGGGAAGACTAAATAACACTTGGCGCTTTCACTACAGGAGAAGAGAAGTAAAAGTCAGTATCTCTTATAAAAAAAGGAGAAAGTGGCGCGTCAAGATTTAAGTAATAATCAAAAAGTTCATCAAGCTCATGTGAAGAAAGTAAGCAGTCCACTTGAGCGAGATCAACATTGAGGTTACCTGGAGAAGTAGACTTTACTATGTCAACTTCGAAATCCTGCGCTTCAGCGCTTTCTTGAATCTCATCTCCAGTGTGGGCGGTGGCACTTTTGATAACAGCTTTAGCAGGAGGAGAATGGGAACTGGAGCCAGCAATGTCGATATCGGCCGAAACTGAAGGTAGAACTGGGTCGGTTGAGATTGTCTTTCCTAAATTTTCTCCTTCTGTCATTTCGGCTCTCTCTTTGGCGAGTTGCTCCTTTCCCCTGGCAAGAGCGACACAAGCATCATCATCCAGATAGTGCGCCATTAAATCTACTTCGGCATATCCGGCTCCTCCAAGCATATCAAGTATGGCCTCCCACACTTTGGCCAAAGTGATTTCATATTCAGGTCCCAAAAACTTAAGGCTACCGCACCCCAGAACACTGTGGATGTAAAACTCGAATAGAGTGGAGCCAACTTCAGCTTTAGTTGCCATGTGAGATTCTTCGGCTGCAGCTTTGCCGGCAATAGCTTCATCACGCTCCTTTTCAACTTCAGAAAGTCGAGCTTTGACCAGTTCAACCTCCAAGTGCTGGGAATTGGTTTTCTCTCGAAGTTGAGCAACATCAGCTCGGTAGTTTTCTACAACTTGCTGCTGTGCTTCAAATTTAGCTTCAGCATCTCTCTATGCCGCATGAGCATCTCTCACTTATTTTTGAAGCACTTCTACTCTCTGAGCATAAAAAGTGGAAGAAGTGGCGAGCTCTTCCTTAAGTTTTTCGACCTCCGCTTTAAGTTTCTCATTATAAGCGGCAATACTTTTCATTTCGGCATCATGCTGCTCGAGTGTTTTCTACCACTTGGATTTGTCGTTTTCCATAGTTAGCATGGCTTCGAGGTTCGCGCGATTTACTCTCTGAAGCTCGTCAACAAGTTTCTACCAGCTAGACATTCTCTCGATATCAAGTTTGACGGCATCAAGATTGCGCAACATGGCTTGTTTGTCAATTGGGACCAAGTCGAGGTCG
Organism: Allium cepa; assembly: GCA_030765085.1. Classification (NCBI taxonomy): domain Eukaryota; kingdom Viridiplantae; phylum Streptophyta; class Magnoliopsida; order Asparagales; family Amaryllidaceae; genus Allium; species Allium cepa. The sequence goes on from CM060942.1 coordinate 458,667,660, forward strand.
AAACGCACTCCCTTTAAGCACCAGTGCGGGAATCGGCTTTGAAGAGTAGCCGGACCCTACCCAACTCGATAGGGGGCCTACTTATGATTGTTTGAATATTGGTTCTTGGAAGGGGGAGAGCCGAAAGGAATTTCTAAAGAGACGGGAGCAGCGGGCTTTTTAGAGAGTTCGGATGTCAGTTTTTCACCAAGTTTGGCCCGTTTACTCGGGTTCTCACTGACATGGCTTTTTCCCCTGTCATTACAAGACTTTCGCTTGTGGGAATCATCCTCTCTCTGGGAAGAATCATGTCATTCGTCCTGTCTCCTGTAGCGCTCTTTATAAGCGCGCTTCACACGAGCCTTCCTCGCAGCCTTTCTTCGTCAGTTTCCTAAGAGGCAGGAAGATACCTCCTAGGGCCATAAGAACCGTGCTTCCCATAACGTTGGAAATCGTCGTAGTAAGAGCCACTTCTTCCCATTGGAGAACCTGAAATTGAAGAAAAGGTAAACTCAGAAATCTTGAAAGCAAGAAAGTTGAACGCATATAAGTGCTGAAAAGTCCTAAGTGTGTGTAACGTGCAAACTACGTGCGTCGAACTACGAACCACTCCTAGGTTGAGAGGTGATGATGGATTTAACAGCCAGTGTCAACTCTTGGGCTGATGGAGTTTGTTGCAGAACGGATGTCGCTTAGACTGCTAGAGAAGTAACTTTAGTAGTGATAGGATCATATTTAAAAAGCTACTGTGAAGTAATCATCAGGTCGCTCAACCCCTCAAAAGTATCATCCCCGCTGTGCCTGGCGGGACTTGCTCTCTCAGTTTCTTCGTCGCCAGATTTCCCAGATTGTTGGGGAGGTTCCTCTTCTTCGATGACCGGGGCAAGTGCAAGTTTGCCAGATGACCCCGCAACATCAATTGAAGTAGAACACTTTACCAACGAAGCCTCAACAGTATGTTCTTTAGGCGTAAGTTCTCCGACGAAAACTGGGGCATCCGATGTCTTTACCGGAGAGTCGAGGACTTCATGAGGTTGAGTAGAACGGGAGGGGTGCAGAAGCCCGTATTGGTGAAGAAGTTCGTCTTTTAGCAGAAACTTAATACTTCTTTCCTCAACCGACACGACGTTTAGTCTTTCAAAAGTCGTTTTATGACTGGGATTTCCAGAGGGAGGAGGAAGTGCTGTAAAAGAAAAGAATAAAATCAGCATTTAGCAATTCGGAACTCAAAAAACTCAGAAACGGAAAGAATGGGGATGACCAATCTTACTTTCTATTCTCCAGATGGCATAAAACCCTGGGGGGCAGTGAACGAAGAAGAATTGATTCAGAAAACCGTGAGCACTTTCGGAAAGATCGGTGATAAGTTTACGATTTCTGGCACTTCTCACGAGTATAATGGAGGGGTGGTCTTTATTCTTTGCGAATGTGCATAAGTAGCAGATTTCTCCAAAGCTCGGAAGACGGTTAAATGTCCTCCTGAATAAAACACACAATCCCATCAGGATGGTGTAGCCATTGGGATGTAGTTGAAAGGGAGAGATGGTTAGTCGGAAAAGGAGTTGATGAAGAAATTCATTGAAAGGAGGAATGGCACCACAGAGGAACGTCTGACGGTTGACAGCGACAAAACCGAGAGGTGGCCTGTCGGCAGTATCATTTGGCCTAGGAAGTATAGCATCCGCTTCGGCAATCCCAAATTGAATACGTAATTGGTTGAATGCCCGCTGACTCAGGGTAGTTGGAGTTCTTTTCGGAGGATTATCCAATGGGTCGGCTATCGGGAAGACTCCTTCAGATTGCTCGATTATCTCTTCTTGAGAAGACATTCTACACAAGGAACTAGATATTCAAATATGAAGGTGCAGGTTTCCTAAATGTGTGAAGTGTTGTGCGGAACTAATAAAATGACAGGCAAATATAACTGAAATTAAACTAACAGGCATTCGTCAGTTACAAAGTTTCAAGTTTTGTTGTTTTAAGTCTAAACGCAAGTGCAGTATTGATGCAAACAAATCAGTTTTAATTGATTAATATTGCTTTTCTTTAATACTTCACTTGAATTTGTTGATTCATAACACTTCATAAAATTTCTTTAAGTTGATTATCTTTTATCGACTAATCTGTCATTCGATGTGGGCAATCAATGGCAGTATATTCGCCCTAGTTTTCTACAAATGTTGTGTTCAGCAGGTTGTTAGCTTACTAGTTAATATAATCTGTAAAGAAGTGCAGCAAAGTTCAAACAGTTTAAAGTCCAGACAGTTCAAAGTTCAAGCAGTTCATTCTAGCAGTTCAATTAAGAAGTACAATCAAGTTCTATCAAAATTCGTAAGCTTTAAAGTTTTGTTCAAGTCCTTAAGTCACAATCCGAGTCAAGAAGTTCTCTAAGTCCTAGGTCGCTCACGACCTAACAGGTTGGGTTGAGATTGGTCTAGGTCGCAAGAAGCAACTCGGTAGTGAAAAATTGCTTAAGTCCTAAGTCGTTCGCACGACCTAGGTACTAAGTCGTTCACACGACCTAAAGACTAGGTCGCTCACCCGATCTAAAATTTAAGTCGCTATGAGTTAAACCGCTCAGCCCTTTTTTTGGGTCATAAGGATCCTTAGGTCGCGCCTATTCTTTAAGCCGTTTGCCGAGTTAATTCTCATGATTCACGTCTCGAATCGCTAAAGCCTTAAGTCGTTCAGGGCTCCTAAGTCGAGCACGATCTAACTCCCCTTAACTCTCTAACTCTTCTTCTATCAGCAAATCACCTAACCCGTTAACCCAATAACCTGTTAGCCTCTCTACAATAAAATCCACCATATCTCCACGCCACCAGAACATCCAAAACCAACGCAAATCGCCACAGATCCATCACAAACCCGATGTACTGTTGTACTCTCGTGAATCACAGTGACAACGTGTCCAAAAACGATCAAAAGTTAATCATGACATGATCCACGGCGAAATGCAGCATGCAAAATCGTGATAGGGCCGAAAACTGGGGGATTCACAATTCGATGGTGGTCGTGGTTGAATAATGGTCGAATTCACTTACGTAGTGAGATTGAGGAGATGATGATCAAATCAACAGGTAGATTCACTTCAAAAGTTCTCGAGCTCAAAGATAGTAATGGCGGCAGCAGAATACAATAAGGTGAAGGAAGAAGAAAATGACTTAACGGCTTATACAGGGGAGAGAAAGGAACACGAATCGACACGAGCGACCTAACTCTTTCATAAGTCGCCCGCTACTTAACGATCTAAGCTAGCACGGGTTAAAAGATATCGAAGCACACGACCTAACTCTTAGGCGTACACTTCGAGGGGCAAGTGTTAACCCTCTTCTTTCTACGACGCTGCGATCTAGAGAAATTAGCGACCTAGCGACTTAACTAGTCAGCGACCTACAGAGCTCAGCGACCTAAAGGATTGAAAGGTCCATCGACCTAAAGTTATCAATGACCTAGCGACCTAAGGGTTGAATGACCTAGCGAGTTAATAAGGGGAGCGACCTAATAGGGATAAAGTTATGCAGCAAGCATTACGACCTAACGGACTAATGGACCAACAGCGGGTTAATGACCTAAAGTGTTAACGAGTTAACTTGGACGCGACCTAACAGGAATGAAGTTCTCTAATGACCTTAGCGACCTAGCGAGCTATACAAAGCCGAGGTAACTTATCTTCCTTACGTTGTTCCTTCCCTAGGTCACCCACGATCTATGACTTGTTCGAATGAGCAAGGGTGCTCCTGTTAGGCCGTAAACCGTGCCTGCTAAGTCGCCCACGACCTACGACCTATACCTAAGTCGCTCACGACCTAAACATACCAAAGGAGCTTACTTTGCCGCTTCCTACCTAGGTCGGCCACGACCTATGACTTGCTAGTTTCTCCAGAAAGATGAAGTGTACCTTGTATAAGTCGTAAACGACTCCCACTAGGTCGCGGACGACCTACGACCTATCCAAGGTTGCTTGCGACCTACGACCTAACACCGAACTCTCCTATAAATACCCCGCCTACTCCAACTAAAAGGGGATCTTTCGGCTCATTTCTGGAACGCCAATACTCTGCTGAACTCTCGACTCACTCGATACTTCAAACACGAAGGACATCTCAACAAACTTCAAGAGGAAATCTAACGCAATCGACATGGATTCAAAGACTTCTTCTACATTGGAGTTCCAGTTATTTGTCCCATCAGTGTTGTAATCAAGGATTGTTGTAAAGTTGTAATTGATTCAGCAATAAAGAAGATTAAAGTGGACGTAGGCTTAACCCAAAGCCGAACCACTATAAAACTGTTGTCTTTTACTGTTTTCTTTGTGACTTTTCTACTTGTTTCTAATTCCCGTGTTTACGGGTGGTGCTTTCACTTAATCTCTACATACACTGGGGTGTTAGAGTTCAATTTAAGCGTTAACATCGAAGAACCTAGTGGAGCGACTTAGGCTGGTCGTAGGGGTAGCAGCGATCTAGTGCTGGTTCGACCTATAACTAAGCGACATAATGATATGAAGCTTGTGGCTCGCTAGGTCGTTAACTTGCTAGGTCGTTAACTCGCTAGGTGGTTAATTCGCTAGGTCGCATAGGTCCTTTAGTTACTAGGTCACTAGGTCGTTGTGTGCTAGGTCGCTTAGGTTGTGCCGCATTGAACTGCTCTACGCTTTAGGTCGCTAAGTCGCATCTATGTTAGCTCGCTCATTCTTTAGGTAATTAGGTCACTGCCATTATTAACTCGTTAGTTCCCTGAGTCATGGAAAAGAGGAGTTAACACTAAGTACTTATAGATTTTCAGTCCTACGCCTGATCAACGTATGACCGAATGTCTGCGAAAACAAGGATGGACTGGTTGAAACATCGAGCTATAAAAAGTATTTTTATAAAAACTATTTTATAATATTATGTATATTTTAAAAGTTTTTTAATGGTGTTTCAAAGAATAATTTTTCTAATAATAAGCATTTTAATAAATTCCGACTTCATTCCTTTTCGGGGACGAAAAGATTCTAAGGGGGAGGAATGTGATAACCGAGATTTCTGGGCATTTGTAATTGATAATAATTGGGTTAATTAGTAGAAATACTGAATTTTAGATTTAAGAAATGAATGTAATCGTAAATATTTATATTTGGATAAATATTTATTTGATCATATCTTCATATAATCACTTAAAATTGACAAATTATTCTTTTAAAGAAAAATAACAACGATTGTTTATATAAGTAAATTATTTAAATTGGGCAAAATTGTTAATTTCAAACCAATAGTATTTATGTGTTATTTTTGGACAAATAGAGTTAAAAAAAGAATTATTAATTTCAAATTGAACTTAGGCTTGTTTAAAATATATATATTTATTTTGAATTGGTCCTGAATTGGATTTTTAATTGAATTTAAAGGATTGATTTTGAAATTTGAAATTTAAAATTAAGTATATCATAAATATATTTTGGTTTAAATTAATTGGTTCAAAACATAAGTTATTTATAAAAATATTTACATAAATTTACATTTATATATATTTATAAATTTAAAAGCTTATTTATAAAAGACAAACATTATATACATTGAAATGTATTACATAAATATATATGAACTTAAATAATTTAAGTTTAAACACTTGTAAACATATGGAGGCATGGTTTCAACATTTGTAAATTATATAGCATATAAGTTAACAAGTGGCAAATTAACCTTAAATCTAAAACAAAACTTAATTAAATAACACATGTTTAAAAAAGATAATAATATAAAAAATTGAGTTTTCATTTCAATTCCTTTCCATTCTTTTGTTCTTCATCTTTTCAATCTATAAAAAAAACAACAAAAAACCTGAGATCAAGCTAAGAATAGAATCAAACTTAAGTTTGGCGATGTGGAAAAGGTAAACTCAACTCAACATCAACAAACAAGTATAGATCATCTCAGAATCAGTTCCAAATCAAGCCCAATTCTTTCATTAGGCTCTATCCTTGGTTTCCAGATTTCGGTGAGTAAAACAATGCTTAAATATTGTTTTAATCTGATGCATGTGAATGGTGTTTGGAAAAATTGATGTGTTAGTAGCTGTGCATGAATTGAATTATGTTTGCATGAGAAAAAAAAGATAAAATAAGAGGTTGTAAGTATGCATTTCTGTATTCACAAATGTAACTCTGTTTCATGGTTACAGTTAAGATTTTAGGTCAAATCCTTAATCTTTTTGTATAATCTCTGATAGGCTTTGGGTTTTAAACAAATTATGTTTGTTAGACCTAAATTAAGTTTTAAAAATATGTTTAAGTGCTAAAAGTTGAAATATCACCTGACAATGGGAAAGACAGTGGAAATTTTGAAAACCATGTTAAAATCAGATCTCACAATCCTTTGATTTCCCTATATAATCTGATTTTCCATCGAAAATCATGAATTTTAAAGGTTGAATTATAATTCTTAGTTTAGCTTCGAATGTGTAATTTGTGGTTGATCGGAATTGGAGTTTTAAACATTCCTGATGATTGGTGTAGCTAGGATGGTCGTGGTTCTTGCCAAAGGTGGCTCATAGGTCAGGGATGATTGGAAAAATGTAGAGGGATTTTTCTTCGACCTATGGCGATCGAGCGAGGCTGAGTTAGGGTTTTAGACCCAAATTCTTGTCGATGCTGTTGAGTGAACAGTGCGATGGCATGACAGAGTCGAGTTGAACTAGATTAGGGGAAAAGGAGGATAGAGATTTGTTAAAGATTTAGGTGAGTCTACGTGTTGTCAGGTGGTCATAGTTGAAGTTACGACATGATTTCGGGTGAGTGGTTTTGTTATAGGTAAGGGTGATGGGTTCTTTCGAACTTGATTTCGATTTCATGATCGAATGGGAAGTCTAGGTTGTCAGATTGCGAAGGGAGGTCGGAGGCGACTTGTCAATGGTGGCTTTGGGTGGTAGAACGTTGTCGTCGTTCTGTGCACGTGCACATTGGTTTGAGTGTGCCAGTGGTATAAGATGATTTGTAGGCTCGGGAATGTTTCGGGGAAGATGGAGAAATTGCTTGAGTTGTTCTCGGTTATGATTGGTGTAGTTTTTGAATTTTAGTTTTGGAAGAGTTCGAATTTTGTCTCAGGATTTTGGGATTCAGGCTCGAGTACATCATGGGTTCGACCAAAAGTTAAATTTAAAACCAGTTTTTAATTTTAAGATAAACAAGTTTTAAAGATTGAAATAAATTTGGTTTAAACTGTAATTTGATACATAATTTAAAATTATTTGATAAGAAGATACATGATTTGTTAACTTATGTTTGATAAATGGTTATGTATTTTAAAGTTAAATTAAATATTTTAATTAAGCAAGTCAATTTTAATGATAAAAGTTTTAAATATGATTAGGATAATCTAAGGAAATTGAATAAAGATAAATGGTTTATCTTAAGGTTAATTAAAAGCTTGAATGATTAAGGATAATTAATCTGTAGAAGGTTAATTAATTAAAAATTAAAGGTTAAATTAAATAATGATTAAGGTTAATTAATTGAGGATAATTAACTAATGGGATAGTTAGAATAATTACTAGATGAAAGTAATTAAAGTTAATTTACTTAAGGGAAGTAATTAGGGTTTAATTACTTAGCGTAATAAATTAAAGGGATGATTAATTAAGCAAGGAAATTTATTAAGGGTTAATAACTTAATAAGTATGATTAATTAAAGGACAATTAATCAAGGTAGGTGATTTTAGAATAATTAATTTGAGTAATTAATTAAGGATCAATTCAATTAATGTGAATAGGTGAAGGTTAATTAATTTGCGTAATCAATTAAAGGGAAATTACTTAATGTAGTTAAGGGATGATTAATCAAGGGTGATTAATCAAGATGAACAATTAAAGGATGAATTACCCAATTGAAATTAATACAATAAATGTGATTAATTAATTAAAGATAATCATTTGAGGATGGATTTAGTATGAATACTTAATGAAATTGATAAGTGTAATTACTTAAGTAAAGTAATTAATGATAATTACTGGATGTAATTTTGGATTAATTATTTGGTGTAATTAATAAGAAGTATAATTACTTAGTGTAATAAATTAATATTATGTAAGCATGATTAAGGGTGATTGAAGTTATTAATTTGTCTAAATTAATTAGAAATGGTATGACTAATTTATCTTGCTTATGAATGATTGAATAATATTATATGTCTTAGATTGATTGATATCTTGGATATGTGATTTGTGATGCTATGTGATATGATATGTTGGGTTTAAACTGAGATAATGTGGTTTCTTAGATTGATTGATACCTTGGATATGTGATTTGTGATGCTATGTGATATGATATGTTGGGTTTAAACTGAGATAATGTGGTTATCTACGGATGATGAATTAATGTGTATAGATGACACCCTGTATTTAAAATTTGAATTGTGTTTCACTTGAATAATTTGGGATAATATGCTATTAAATTCGAAGAGACCGGAGTCGGGTATTAGTAAATACCCGAAACCACTTCGAATCTTTATAGATTGATATGTGGAATAGATGGGCTGGAATGGAATAATATAGACCTTTGAAACGAAGTATAGGTACTTACGGATTGATTTATGAAATAAGTGTTAAGCATAACAAGTAATGAACTCGTAATGGAGTACGAGTTACCTCGGGTTTTTAAATATGCTTGTGCATTAGAATTACATGTTATATGGGATTACTCACGCTGGTTTCCAGCCTGACTCGGGTGTTACTTTGATGCAATGCTTGGGCCAGACAGAGTATTACAGATTTTCAGGAAAGGACGTTCTGGAGCTCAGAAGGCGAGCTGGAGGGCAGGAACGTATGGAGTGTGCTCTTCTGAGAGATATTATTGTATGTTGAATTAATTGTCCAGTTTGTCAGTGTAACCTTGTAACTCTGATGTATAAAAATGTAAATGTACTGAAACAGTTCTTCTTTGTAAAACTGTTATTTTATTTGATATTATATTTTGATCCGCTCCGAATGTGAGAATCTATGTTGTGTTTCTGTTTCTTCTTCTTCTTCTTCTTCTTCTATCTCTTTCTTCTTCTTCTAACTATCTGGAATTTTTGGATCGAAATTTCCGGGTCCTTATACTCTGCTATGAAAGGAGAACCTATACAATATAAAGGATCACCGACTCTCTAAAAACTCTCTACTATATACAATAACCAATGCCTTAACTTTCCTTTTCTTTCGAGCAACACTCATTCTCTAGTGGAGAAAATTCTACTAATTAAATCATCGTAATAAAATCGCATGGGTTTTCTCATGTTCAATCTTACCTCGACCGCACTATGTTAATAAGGATAACATACCAAGTGCACTATGATTCTCGCCTAAGAAAATATCACCTCATTACTTAAAAGATTATCTGAATCGCCGTAAAATTAGTCGAGAAATCCTTCTCCAAACAACCCTATTCAATAGTAATTATACTATACTAATTTTTTATAATAACTAAAGATCAACTAAAATTACACAACGCCCATTCCATCCCTTCATTTACTTGCAAGATTTCATTGTTAAATTAGGGTTCGCCACCTGACTCTGTCCATGCAAACTAGATCTAGCTCCTTGATCCGACTATTGAAATCTCCTTCTACGACTAAGGCCATGTTGTGGAAATTTCTAAGTCATCTCAAGACTCTGACTAAAGTGCTCGTCTATTAGAATCAAGTTAAAAACCCTTTCCTAAATAGTGCAAATGACCTAGAGTTCTAAGCGTAAATTATGGGTCAGGAGATGATATATGAATGGATGAATTTTTAGAAAATGTCTATTCTCGCACATGAGATTACACCGAACACCTAAGGTTTATTGACACAAAGGAAAACAGTTACAAAACAAATGACTCTAAGTAAATGCCTATAAGTCATCCGCTCAGTCTCCTCCCATTACTAGGCATCCACCGAACTTTGCTTAGATATAAATCTAAGTCACACTTTATAGACCAAACACACTCAACTTGAAGCTCGTACATTAAGTTCGAATGGTAGTACTCTCGGCCACTCTACCTCAACTTTGAAACCGAGGCGACTCATACAATGTTCATCTCCATCAAAGAATTCAACCACTATGAAAGGGGTCATGTTTAGCCTATCTACCAAGTAATTAGCAACAAATAAAATATACTACTCAAGTGTCAGAAGGAACAGAAGCGAGTTATCAAAAATCGAGCATACCTCATGACATAAGCTCCATCGGATTTTCCTCAGCTATAAGCCTGTTAGAACCTAGTAATTCCTAAAAGGCACAAGTCATCTTCACTTGCAAACTCATCGAGAATGTAGGACATTCCTTCTTTAAGTGACCAAGCCAATCGTAGACGAAGCACTTACGCTTCACTTTAGCTGGATGACATTTCATAGAGAAACATCCCAATATGCTATGGGAGTAACATACTATGCTAGATTTCCTTTTCAAATTAGTTTGATTCTCCTTATATCATGGTATTTATGCTTCGGTTGGAGTTTCGGTTGCTCTCCACTTCATTGCCTCAACTGTATCTCATGGGCATTCTCATTAAGGAGAACAATCCCAACAATATTTTCAAAAGTGGATCTACCAAGGATAATGCTACGTAATGAATCCCTAATAATTGCTTAATATTGAAGTAAAATATCTCTGCTCACAACAACGGAGTACCAACCACCGTAAACCACAAAAACAAAAGGTTGAGTTGGTCAACACTCCTTCACTGACAACCTGGCCTACCCTAGATGGATGGAGTGCTCAAGCTACATGTTCTTCCTAATCTCAGACATGAACTGCAAAACGACTCCTAAATTTTGAATTACATATCTACTTACCAGTCGCACAAACATTGCATCCTACCCAACCAATGACTCCCTGTTTCAAAATGTTGAGAATATTCTTACTTAAGAGAACATTCCCTGAACTTATATCGATTGAAGCCTTCACATGCATATGTCCAAGACTGTGCCTCAATAATAGTTTCAGGACTCAGATATTGTTTCCTTTTAAGGATAACAAAATTTTGACACTTCTAAAGAGTTTAAAGTTGGTGGAGCTAAAAATACTGATGTATAAAGGGACACGACACTTTTGACGCTAATCGCAATCTACAAGAAATGTTCACGGACGACGGAACATCTTTTTTAGTTGCTAAATGGTCTTTGAACTAATTGGGCATGTAGTCAATATGCGTTTTGTTTGCACAAAAAATGGGCAAACACTTCCAAGTCGTATGATTTAGTTGATTTTATGTTGTTCTTAGTGATTTGGGTGGTTTATGCAAATATGTAAAAAACGGGGACTAAACTGTAAAAGACACACAGATTTATAGTGGTTCGGCCAGAATGTGCCTACGTCCACTTTATATGTTATTCTCCTTTTCTATTCGGATTACAAGTACAAAGCTTTGATTACAAGTGTATGAATGTTGTTTGAAAGTTCCGTCCGTGCTTGAGCTCTCAAACTTGTCCCCCATTGTTGTACCCCTGCCCCTCTATTTATAGAGTGAGGCTGGGAGCAGGGGTCCTGAATGCATATAGCTGCTGGTGGGCCCGGGCTGAAGCAATCTGGCCTGGCAACGTTAGATCAGTGAGGCCTTGGTTCGGTGGAGAGGGGTGAGTGTGAGTTGGTCGGTGGTGCTTTGGTTCGGCAATGGGTGGAGTTGGTTCGGCAAATCATGAGATGTGGGTTGGTTCGGCTAGGGGTTGGTTCGGCAGTGGTGAGGGTATGTGCTTGGTTCGGTGGTGCTTTGCTACGGCAATGGGGGCATATCTTGGTTCGGTGGAGGTGAATCCGGAGGTGAGTTGATTCGGTAGTTAATGGATTGGTTCGGTACGGCCTTCCCCCTTTTGGTTCGGCGATGCTTTCCTTCTTTGGTTCGGTGGTGGAAAACGCACCCAACACTTGCCCTCCAAAGTGGGGCATATGCCGTGCTTTGTTTATGCTGCCTAACCTTAACATCCCCATTCGGTCACGAGCGCCAGACTAGTTGGTCCGGTCACTTCTATTTGCTTATAAGTATGGGTGTTATTTCTTCTTTATTCCCTACCAAGTTTGATAGCTGAATCAGATTCCCTCACTGCCATGTCAAACTCACTGCCGAATCACGTTAGATTACCAAATCAGGCGATTTAGCCTTCTTTCGCCGAATGGCTTTTACGTTTTGGATTACCGAATGAATCGAGTGCAGAATGAACCTCCGTGCATTGAACTACCGGATGAGTTTGAGAAGTACGAGGCCGAATGGGCTTTTAGTCTCAAACTACAGATCGGTCTTTTATGTTTTGAATTACGAATGAGATTCCAGGCTTCATGTACTTGTTTGTTTAGGTTTCCATACTCCTTGTTCTAACAATATGTTTTTCTGGTGTTGCAGATAAATGTCTCATAAATTGGAAACTCGATCAGACAAAAAGTATCTATGGACAGAAGAGAGTCCCCCGTCGTGCCCCTAGTTCAGCCGGACCCAGGGCGACATGGGCCCACACCGAGATCACTAGTGGATGGATATGGCCCTCAGGAGCTCTTGAACTCTCCTCCTGACTGCTTTCCTAGCTCCCTCAAAGAGGAGCAGCTTGATGTTATTTCTCGCTCTTTTGGGATTGATAGAGTGCGTATGCTATTTCCGGGGGAAGGAGTGATGCCGTACAACCCCCCTGAAGGATATTTCACTTATAGCAAGTACCAGTGCATGTGCGGGCCCATTCCCCCGATCAATGCTTGGATAGTCAGCTTCATTACCTACTTGAAGGTGGCCCCTTTCCAGCTTCAGCCCAATTCTTATGCTATCTTGGTGAGTCTATTCATCATTTTCCGGAGAAAATACGGGCATCCCCCTTCCAACCGGGAGATCCGGTATTTGTACAACTTGAGGGGCTATAAGAAGGGGTCTCCATACATCAGCTTGGAATCGGCCGTGTCCTTCAGGACGGTCCGAGACTTATATTCGAAGTTCAACATGTTCAAGAAAGAATGGTTTTTCATCAGGGATGACTCTGTTTCTATCCATCGCTTCACCTCCGGCTGTAAGTTGATGCTTATTTATAATTTCTGTTCTGATTGCAATGCTTCTTCTTATGTGTTTTTATTTCTTGCTAGCGACAGGTGGCTTTGCGGTCGTGGAGAACGATCGCCTGGTTCAGATGGCTGCGGAGATAGAAGCCATTTTGGGAAGGGAGAGGTCAGCTTCTTACCTGATCAGGAATGCTACTCTTTTGCAACACAACTTGATTCTACGGCGTCAGTCTGTGGTCAACCAGAGAGACACAGCTGAGGAGAGGGCTGTCAAAGCTAAAGGAGGGGCCACGACGAAGAGCAGCAAGAGGAAACCCTTCTCGATGCCTCCAGTCGCCGGGGGTAAGAAGCTCAAGAAATTCGATGGACCCTCCCCTAGCACATGTCCAGATGTTCCGAAGGAGGAAAATGTAGAGGAGGAAAGAGGCAAGGAGGAGAGTGGAGGTGATGGAGAAGGTGGTGGTGGTGATGGTGGCGAAGGACAGAGCGGTGATGACGCCGGGTCATTGTCTTTTGGGCAAGCAGGGGAGATCCAAGAGTGGACAGATGATGCTTTCCGCTAAGCTTTTGAGGGGTTAGAGGAAGGGTCGGCCTTTGTGGAGAAGCCAAAGAAAACTGATAAGGCCGGGACTGGTGCCGGTTCATCTTCCAAGAGCATTTCAGCAAGGGCAACTCTGGCGATTCAAGGTGAATTTTTGACTCCTCTTTCAACTTCACATATTTATTGGACTATAATCCCATGCATGCTTGTAACACTTGGTTTTTATTCCAAGAACGGGTAAGGTGGCCAATACATCAGACATTCGGCACCGTCTCGAACAATTCAAACTCCTCAAAGCTTTCGCTAAACCAAAGCCTCCGACCAACCGTTCCGGAGACGTAGTCGGCTACCGTCCTCTTCTCGGAGTTATTGAAGAGGATAATCAAAAGAAAAGAGGAGCCTATCCTCTATAATGATTATTAAAGTACATGACACAAAATAGGAGACACTCACTAATGGGAATAAGAACTCACAGCCGGATGGCAGGTCACTCAGCCGCATTCCATATTCTATTACACAAGGCATTCAAAGCTACCATCTACAGCTAAAACTTGAAGGGCGTTACATTCTTCTCTTGTACATAAATATGCAACTATAATTTATTCGCACATCACACTAACATTGCAAGACATGAAACTATATTTTAAGTAAGAACTTAGCGTCAAACACAATTGAATCACTAACACATGCATAGCTATATTTTATGCAACACATGAAAATAACGACAGCATTCAAACATGACAAAATCAGTTTATGTTATAAGCTTACATGCCGAAAATCAAGTTGTTCGTTACATAATTACAGCTTGAAAATTACATTAATGTTTTAAGACTAACATAGACAGCGATGTCAAGTAAACTGAAAAATGTCCGGATCAAGCCAAGGAGCCGACTGCATCGGGGCTTCGCGTCTATCCTGCTGGCCCTTCGAGGTCTACTTAACAGTCGGATCAGAACTCCCAGCGTGCTGACCAGAGGTAGTTGGCGCTTCAGAGGTCCCGCCTGTCCAATTCAGGAGAAGAATTCATTGGATAAACAATAAGCAACCAAGCTATGAAAAGGCTAAAAGGGAAGACTTACCAGCATCTGTTCCTTGATCATCATCTCCCAACTACACACCTACCTCCTCAGCAGCAAGCAGCCGCTTTCCTTCCTTCACCGCGACTTTCTCCTCCTTAGTGAATTGGGTCGTAACCACATCCATTTTGAGGGCCATGCCACCCTCCTTATCCGCATCGGCCTTGGCCTCCTCTAGAGCCCGGAGATAAATCCTAGCCATGATCCGGGGATAATCATCCATCTAGGATAAGTTGCCCTGCTTCCAAGTACAGAAATACATATCTTGGAGCATCTCATCCATTATCCCCTCGTTCTCCTCAAACTCCCTCATTCGGACCTCGGAAGCCAACAGCTTTGCAACGACAACATCCCTCTCCGATCGGTATCGCGAGCGGTCAGCCTGAAGGGATTTCCTCATCGCCTCCATCTCCTCCTTCAGCTTGGCTTGAGCAAGCTCCACGGCTTCAAGCTTCCTAGATAACTCCTCTACCCGCTCGAGATCCTCTTGCCGAACCTCATCCACCGTAGCAATGACCATATCGATCTGTTCCTTGCAGATGGCCTCTATTTTCCGTAGCTCGGCTCTGCTAGCCTCTTCCATGGTTTTCTTTAGCCGTCTTTAGGCAGCCTCGTGCTGAGACATATGGATGGACTAATCGGCGAGTTGCTTGGCCAGGTCGGCAACCACTAACCGCAGTCTTATGTTGGCACTCCCAATTTCCTCCCTGGCCTTGACCAGTCGGACGTGATGCCCCATCAACTTCCTAGTGTCCTCAGCAACCCGGTCGATATTCACCTGGTCCTCAGCCCCTAACCCAGCCTATTCATGATATCACGGGGGAGGATACTGAGTTCATACCCTCTCCTCATCCGTCTGAGAATCCTACCGTTACTCAGATTGATCGTCCCGGCTTGGCTCGTAATCCATTTGCGGGTCATCCAAATCTGGATCCAGGTTCTCATGATATTTCCTTTGACGAGGTTACTGGTGAGCACCTTCTTCCTCCCAATCCTATGGTAAGGGTGCTTGATGAGGCAAAGTCCCTGGACCTTGATTTTCTTACTACTCAGATTGTAACTATGGGGGATGAAGCCAAGGCAAATATCGACCGGGTTGCTGAGGAGACTAGGAAGTTGATGGGGCATTACGCCCGACTAGTCAAGGCCGTGGAGGAAATTAGGAGTGCCAACATAAGACTGCGGTTAGTGGTTGCCAACCAGGCCAAGAAAATCGTCGATCAGGCCATCCAGATCTCTCAGCACGAGGCTGCCTCCAGACGGCTAAAGAAAACCATGGAAGAGGCTAGCAGAGCCGAGCTATGGAAAATGGAGGCCATCTGCAAGGAACGGATCGATATGGCCGTTGCAACGGTGGATGAGGTTCGGAAAGCGGATCTCGAGCGAGTAGAGGAGTTATCTGGGAAGCTTGAAGCCGCGAAGCTTGCTCAAGCCAAGCTGAAGGAGGAGATGGAGGCGATGAGGAAATCCCTTCAGGCTGACCGCTCGCGATACCGACGGAGAGGGGTGCTGCCTTTGTAAAGCTGTTGGCTTCCGAGGTCCGAATGAGGGAGTTTGAGGAGAACGAGGAGATGATGGATGAGATGCTCAAGGATATGTACTTCCGTACTTGGAAGCAGGGCAACTTATCCTGGATGGATGATTATCCCCGGATCATGGCCAGGATTTATCTCCGGGCTCTGGAGGAGGCCAAGGCCGATGCAGATAAGGAGGCTGGCATGGCCTTTAGAATGGATGTAGTTACGTCCCAATTCACTAAGGAGGAGAAAATGGCGGTGAAGGAGGGAATGCAGCTGCTTGCTGCTGAGGAGGTAGGTGTGTAGTTGGGGGATGATGATCAAGGAACAGATGTTGGTAAGTCCTCCCTTTTAGCCTTTTCATAGCTTGGTTGCTTATTGTTTATCCAATGAATTCTTCTCCTGAGTTGGACAGGCAGGACCTCTGAAGCGCCAACTACCTCTGGTCAGGACGCTGGGAGTTCTGATCCGACGGTTAAGTAGACCTCGGAGGGCCAGCAGGATAGAGGCGAAGCCCCGATGCAGTCGGCTCCTTGGCTTGATCTGGACATTTTTCAGTTTACTTGACATCGCTGTCTATGTTATTCTTAAAACATTAATGTAATTTTCAGGTTGTAATTATGTAACGAACAACTTGATTTTCGGCATGTAACCTTATAGCATAAGCTGATTTTGTCATGTTTGAATGCTGTCATTATTTTGATGTGTTGCATAAAATATAGCTGTGCATGTGTTAGTGATTCAATTGTATTTGACGCTAAGTTCTTACTTAAAATATAGTTTCATGTCTTGCAATGTTAGTGTGATGTGTGAATAAATTATAGTTACATATTTATGTCCAAGAGAAGAAATTAAAGCCCTTCATGTTTTAGCTGTAGATGGTAGCTTTGAATGCCTTGTGTAATCGAATGCGGAATGCAGCTGAGTGACCTGCAATCCGTTTGTGAGTTCTTATTCCCATTAGTGAGTGTCTCCAATTTTGTGTCCTGTACTTTAGTGATCGTTATAGAGGATAGGAGGAAAGTTTTTATAAATAAAATGGAAATATAAGAAATAGTAAAACTTCCAATCACGGAAGGCCTTCGATGTGCTTAAGTTCGTGGCAAACGGGATTTGTAGTCACTTTCCCTAGCTGTGGGTCTTGGAGACATTTGTCACCCATCTTACGCCTCCGTGGGGAGTTTTCTTTTCTTCAACAGCCGTACTTAAGATTCATCGCAACCGAGATCGCACACAGTAACTATCCGGGCTATTATGGCCCATAATCGTTGGTATTATTCGATTTACCGTGGCTAGCTAGTGTGGGTGCCGATCTTCAACCGTGAACTACCCCTGGCTGGCCACACCTTATGTTGGGGCTTATAATCGGTTCACGGCTGCCGGCGAGCCGAACGCCGTAATGAGCTGCCTAGGCTATGGTTGGCCTTCTTGACGGCTTATGATCGGCTCATTACAGTTGTCTTTAAGGGCCGTCACGAGCAATGAGTTAACCCGCAGCAGAGGGATACTGGAGCAAAAGTGTCTCATTGGCGAGGGCATAGATTCGTATAATACCTGTTAGGTTTTGTCCAGGTGAAGTTGTGCTATGATGCCCTGAATGGAGATGCCGTTTACACAGGAATTTGTTCAACAGAAAAGGATAAAGCTCAACAAGTAGCCAAGATATAAAGGAACAAGTTAAAAAAGAGACAAGTTTTCAAAGTGGTTCAGCACGAAGATGCCTACGTCCACTGATTCTCTTTGTTAATTCACTTTATATGGGCAGTACAAGCTAAGAAAAGTATCGACGAAGGTGTTGGATGTTCCATGCCCTCTGGAACACCTCTCCGTCCACTGTTGACAAAATATAAGCTCCGTTGTGGAGATCTTTATGAATTACATATGGTCCGTCCCAGATTGGATCTAGCGCTCCGGGGCGCGGGAAGACTCGCTTGAGGACAAGATCTCCTTCTTTTAAGCTGTGATGCTTGACTTTGGAGTTGTATTGTTCTTCCACTTTTTGCTTGTGAGCTGCTGCTTTGAGTGCTGCATCATTTCTTCTTTCTTTGATTAGATCCAGAGATATGTGGAGGAGTTCTTCGTTCTCTTCTGGGTTGTAGTGGATCCTACGGTGGGATGGCATTACAATTTCAACTGGGAGCATGGCTTCTGACCTGTATGCCAAAGAGAAAGTAGTATGCCCCGTTGATGTTCTAAAAGACGTGCGGTAGGCCCAAAGTGCTGTAGGAAGTTCATCCACCCAAGCGCCTTTTGACTTTTCAAGCTTCTTCTTGATTAGAGTTTTAAGAATTTTGTTGACAGCTTCGACTTGTCCATTTTCCTGGGGATAGGCCACAGATGAGAAGCTTTTGTGAATTTCGTGCTCTCGGCACCAGTCGGCGAACTCCTCGCTGTCAAACTGAAGTCCATTGTCCGATATGATTTTGAGTGGAACTCCGTACCTGCATAGAACATTTTTGATCAAGAAGTTAATAAATTTTGCCGAAGATATTTTATTTAAAGGTTCTGCTTCCGCCCATTTGGTGAAATAGTCGACTACTACTATAGCATATTTGGCTCCACCTCGGCCCATCGACAGTTTGCCAATCAAGTGAATTCCTCATACTGCAAAGGGCCAAGGGCTGGTCATTTGAGTAATCTCATTTGTTGGTAGTCGAGGAATCTTAGCAAATTTCTAACATCTGTCGCATCTTTTGACGAAGTCTAAGGCATCTTTGTTTAATGTGGGCCAGTAATATCCATATCGGAGCACCTTCTTTGCCAGAGTCTACCCACCAGTGTGATCTCCGCAGCTCCCTTGATGGATGTTGGATAAGATTTTCTTGGCTTTCCTTCCAGCAACACACCTTAATAAAGGGTTAGAGAAACCGCGTCGATAGAGGATGCCTTCTTGTATTGTGTAGCGAGAAGCTCTCCTCAAGATTTTCTTGACTTCGTTACGCTCGTTGGGTAGTGTGCCATCTTGTAAGTATTTCCGGATAGGTGTCATCCAAGTTTCTTCTTCGATTGCAGCTATCAGATCTTTTTGTCCGAAACTCGGGGCTAGTTATTTCGAGATGGCTACTTTTCCGGAAATGGTACTGTTCTTCATGCTAGCTTGCTTTGCCAGTTCGTCGGCCTCTCGATTCTCTTCTCGAGGAATGTGTTTGATTGAATAGTGATCCAATTGATCGAGCAGCGGCTTGGTCATCTTTAGATATGCTGTGAGTCGTTCTCCTCGAGTTTCAAACTCTCCTAGTACCTGGTTTACGATAAGTTGAGAATCACTATGAAGTCATAAGGAACTGACTCCAATTTCTAAGGCAATTTCTAATCCTGCTATTACTGCTTCATATTCTGCATCATTATTGGTGGCAGCGAACTCCAACCTTAGTGCATAGTGCATCTTCCTTGCCCTGGGGGTGATTATCACAATAACTGCCCCCGAGCCTTGTTCATTTGATGCTCCATCTACAAAGAGATTCCACTTAATATCTTTTGTTGTTTTAGTTTGATCCTTACCTTCGTTGGTAGTGAATTCGACAATGAAATCGGCCATGGCTTGTCCCTTGATGGCGGTGCGAGGATGGTAGGTGATATCATATTGACTCAGTTCAATGCACCATTTAAGTAGTCGCCCAGAAGTGTCGGGGTGATGGAGTACCCGCCTTAGTGGTTGATCGGTTAAAACTCTGATGGAATGAGATTGGAAATAGTGTCGCAGTTTCCGTGACGTGATTAGAAAACAGTATGCTAGCTTCTCAAGTTTAGGGTATCTGGCTTCTGCCCCTGTAAATCTCTTGCTTACAAAGTATACGGGCCGCTGCGCGTGGTTGTCTTCTCTCACCAAAGCGGCACTTAGAGCATGGGACGATACAGCAAGGTATAGGTATAGTTCTTCGCCTTCATTTGGAGTTGAGAGCACTGGTGGTCTCTGGAGGTGTTCGATTAGGTTAAGGAAGGCTGTCGAGCATTCGTCAGTCCATTCGAACTTTCCTTTGTCTTTCTTTAGGGCTTCGAAGAAAGGGATGCATTTGTCAGTTGCTTTAGAGATGAATCTTCTTAGGGCAGCCACCTTCCCATTTAGGCTTTGCATCTCTCTTCGAGTGGATGGTATCTTGATATCTTGCAAAGCCCGGACTTGTTCGGGGTTTGCTTCAATCCCCCTGGCATGGATGATGAATCCCAAGAACTTTCCCGACGATACTCCTAATGAGCACTTTAGAGGATTCAGCTTCATTCCATATTGGCGAAGTACTTGAAACATCTCGTCCAGGTAGCTTACATGATCGTTGGCTTTCCTCGATTTTACCAGCATGTCATCCACATAAACTTCCATAGTTCGTCCTATTAGTTTCGCAAACATCTTTTTAACGAGGCGTTGATAGGTAGCTCCGGCGTTTTTAAGTCCAAAAGGCATTACTCTATAGCAGTACAATCCTCGATCAGTGATGAAACTAGTGTGGTCTTGGTCGGGGGTGTGCATAGGAATCTGGTTATATCCTGAGTATGCGTCCATAAAAGATAAGAGTTCGTGCCAGGTTGTGCTGTCCACGAGTTGATCGATTCGGGGGAGTAGGAAACAATCCTTCGGGCAAGCGTCATTTAAGTTGGAGAAGTCAATGCATGTTCGCCATTTCCCATTAGCCTTCTTTACCTTTATAGGGTTGGCGATCCATTCTGGGTAGATGGCTTCTCATATGAACTTATTGGCAATTAGGTTCTTTACTTCTTCCTCGAGGGCTGCTGATCGTTCTGCCCCCATACTTCTCTTTTTCTTCTTTATTGGCACCTTGGTGGGATCGATGTTCAGTATGTGGCATGCTACGTCTGGGGAGATTCCAGTCATGTCGGCATGCGTCCATGCAAATACATCCAAGTTGTGGCGAAGAAAATCGACGAGTTGATCCTTCAACTCTGCTCTTAACTGAGATCCGATTCCTAGCAGTCTACTTAGGTCGCGTTTTTCTACAGATATAAATTCCATAGCCTCTACAGGCTCGGCGGTGGCCTCCTCCTCTTTGTCCCTGCGGTCTAATTCATTGAAAGGATCACTGGTATATCGAAGAGGAGGGGCTTTCTTTAGTTGCTATGCTTCCAATTTTTCTTGCAGAGTGTAGTCTCTGCCTCCTTCCCTTTATCCTTCCTGCGGTTATTGCGAAGTTCAGCTATATAGCAATCTCGAGCGGTGTCTTGATTTCCTTCTACTTCCCCTATCGCATTATCTGTTGGAAATTTCATCTTCAGGCACTAAGGGCCAGGACAATCTGAAAGTCAGACAAGGCTGGTCTTCCTAAAAAGGCGTTGTAGGCCGAGTGATATCTATCAGCACAAATGTTTGTTTCCGCACAACAGAGCGGGGATGACTTCCTATCTCGACAAAGAGGTCTAATTGCCCAAGGGGCATCTTCGCATCTCCAGTGAAACCGTGTAGTGGTTTGTTGCAGGGAGAAACATCCTTCATTGACAGCTTCATTTTATCGAAAGCATGCTTGAATAAAATGTTTACGGAGCTTCCAGGATCTACCAGAATTCAAAAAACTTTGGCTGGGCCGAACCAGGCAGAGATAACCATAGGATCCATGTGGGGGTACTGCCTTCCTTTTAGGTCTTGCCTACTAAATGTGATGTCATTATCCTCTTTCCGCTTCGGGCGGCGTTCTTCCATGACGGAATTGATGCAGTCTACATTGTTTCTAAGCGACTTTTCATATCTTTCCATTTCTGGCCAGTTTCTATCGGCGATGTGTGGTCCTCCCGATATTGTATGGACCACTATCTTCTCTTGACTGGAACCGCTGGTGTTGTGATTTCTTCCGCCTATCTCTGGGTGGAGTTGCCCTGGGTTCTCCTTGGGAGGAGCTGGGGTCCTGTCCTGACCCTTTACATAGTGTTCCAATCTCTTCCTTCTGATGTGTTCTTCAATCAGGTCCCAGAGATGACGGCATTCATTGGTATCATGCCCATGGGATTCGTGGAAACGGCAGAACTTTCCAGACTTGATTGCGTGATCTGATTCCTTCTTGTACGGGGGGCATTTGTATTTAAGCTCGTCTTGGGTGGCCAAGAAGATGTTTTCGACTGTTTTATTCAAAGGAGTGTAAGCGTCAAATCTTGTTCTTGGTCGATATAGGCGTTTTTCTCCCTTCCTGCCCCCAGCATTGTGCCGAGAGTCATTTCTTCTGACGCCATTTGCTGCAGCGAGTGTGTTGCCATGAGCTGCCTTGGCTTGTTGCCCTGTCTGTCTTTCGGTGGTAGCGTCGTCAACTCTCATGTACTTTCCGGCTTCATGGAAGAAATCAGGTAAGGTAGCTAGTTTTTCTTTTGTTAATCTTCTAGCAAACTTGGTATCTGGATGTATGCCACTACAAAGAGCCATTAGGATAAGTTTCTCAACAGCATCTTGGACTGCGGCCGCTGCGGTGTTGAATCGGGTTAGATATTGTTGCACTATCTCCTCGGGCTTCTCTTTGAAATTGGATAAGGAATAAGCGTCCTTGGGTTGTTCCACATGAATGCGGAATTGGCTGATGAACTTTTCTTTCAACATTTACCATGAGCTGATGGACCCGTAGGGCAGATGGGAGAACTAAGAGATAGCTAGATCTGCTAAGAATAGTAGAAAGCATTTACACAATACTCCTTCTGTCGCTCCGCTCATGAGCATATGCTGTGTATATCTCTGTAAGTGTACGACGGGGTCAGAGGTTCCCTTGTAAGGCTCCATTGTTGGCATTTTCCATTCTCGGAGGGTGATGGCAATTTCAATATTACGGGAGAAAGGGCTGATTACCCTAGTGCCTATCCCTCGATCCCTTTGGTCCCATTGGACGCACTCTCTGAACAATCTTTCCATCCTTTCATCAGAATTTGGAGCGGATAGAAATGAGTTTGGTTCTTCTCTGCTGAATTGACTCCGTCCAGATGACCTGTAGGGATGGTATCGTCTATCACTCCTAACATTTTCCAGTGGCTGTCTCTGGTCTTCTGCGAGCATGCTGGGGTCAGCCACAGTTGGTCCTTGCCTTGATCTTCCCCTGCCGGGCTCTGTCCTAAGCACTTCCTCGGGTCCAACCTCGGGCTGGACTCCAGCTCGGCCCCGTCCATTGGTGTTCCCATGGTTAGGCAGCATTACAGGCTTAGCCATATGTGACCTCTGCCTGGTACCTCCCCCGTTAGGTTCGGTTCCAAGTGTTTCCTCAGGTCGGAATTCGGGCTGAGTCCGGGCTCGGGTCCTACCATTGTTGTTTCTGTTGTTAGCCTTTTTGAAGAAGAAAGATCTTTGTCGCCTCCCAGATCCTCCAGACTGGGACTCACCCCATGATTCGGTGTTGCGGTTGGATTCTTCAGCATCCCTTAAGCGTGACATGAGTTGGTCCACTAAGGCTTTTTGTTGGGATGTGAAGCGGTTAGCTGCTTCAGCCACAACCCTGTCCAGATCTGCCCTAGTAAATGGTTGTTCCGCCGCATGGGCTGTTGGATTTGCCCGATTTCCATTTGTTGTTGGAGCAGGACGATTCTCTTGATCTGTGATCACTGGATCTGGGATACTGCTAGTTGCGATGTTCTTTCCTTTGATAACATCTTTCTTTTTCCTGGGAGGCATGTTTTCCAAGCAATGAGCGATGCTGTTAGGAAGAAGGTTGAGTGGGAGAAGCTGAAGCTTCTAGCTCGAGCTCTCGGTGAAAGCACCAAAAATGTTTGCACAAAAAATGGGCAAACACCTCCAAGTCGTATGATTTAGTTGATTTTATGTTGTTCTTAGTGATTTGGGTGATTTATGCAAATATATAAAAAGCAGGGACCAAACTGTAAAAGACACACAAATTTATAGTGGTTCGGTCAGAATGTGCCTACGTCCACTTTATATGTTATTCTCCTTTTCTATTCGGATTACAAGTACAAAGCTTTGATTACAAGTGTACGAAAGTTGTTTGAAAGTTCCGTCCATGCTTGAGCTCTCAAACTTGTCCCCCATTGTTGTACCCCTGCTCCTCTATTTATAGAGTGAGGCTGGGAGCAGGGGTCCTGGATGTATATAGCTGCTAGTGGGCCTGGGCTGAAGCAATCTGGCCTGGCAACATTGGATCGGTGAGGCCTTGGTTCGGTGGAGAGAGGTGAGTGTGAGTTGGTTCGGTGGTGCTTTGGTTCGGCAATGGGTGGAGTTGGTTCGGCTAATCATGGGAAGTGGGTTGGTTCGGCTAGGGGTTGGTTCGGCAGTGGTGAGGGTATGTGCTTGGTTCGGTGGTGCTTTGGTTCGGCAATGGGGGCGTATCTTGGTCCGGTGGAGGTGAATCCAGAGGTGAGTTGATTCGGTAGTTAGTGGATTGGTTCGGTACGGCCTTCCCCCTTTTGGTTCGACGATGCTTTCCTTCTTTGGTTCGTTGGTGGAAAACGCACCCAACACATTTAGAAATGGAGGTCGTTCAACTGCGCCTTTTAAAAAAACAAGAGAAGAAAAGGCGCATTCTTAAAAATCTCCAGAAGCACTTGTTAGATAACGAATCAAATTCTATTATAATTGAAGAGGATATTACTAACCTTGTCATTCACTATCATGTGGATAATAAGGAAGGGGAAGTGGAGGAGGAGCGGGAAGAAGAATAAGATGAGGTTGAAGATGACGATGAAGTCAAATGTATTTATGAAGTTTGTTTTGATCGAGATGAAAATCTCATAGAACAAAAGGAAACTTTTGTCTCTACTACCCGTTCTACCCTATCCAAAAGTGTCCCGTAATAAGAAGGAAACCATAGGTTTAAGATTAGTACATATTGATTTGGTTTGAAAGGACCTGAATTGGTTTTATATTTATTTTGATTGTTATTTGGATTTATGTTTTTTTAGTTTGATTTTGATTGGTGTGTACATATGAATTGGATTTGATTGTTCATGTTTGGTTTGAACTGGATAAATACAATCTTATTTGTAACTCTTCGTTATCATATTAAATCATATTGAGTATGAAATATCAAATAATTTCTAAGCATATCATATAATCATCATATATATCATTTTTCTTATTTACCTTATGAGGATTTTTAATTCTTTTTTCCCTATTTTTGTTTATGACAAATGGAGAAAAAATTATAAAATATACATATGCATACATTCGGGGAGTTATCTAACTCAAGCAGAGTTAAGTCAAATTTTATATATAGGAATATTAGATAGTTTTCATCATCAAAAAGGAAGAGATTTTTAAGACCTTAGTTACTGGTTATGATGATAACAACCTTAACAAAAACAATAAACATTCACGGATATAAATGTTTAGCCAAGTTATATTATATATAATGTAGGATATTATGTAGGTGTTGAATCGAAGACTGTATAGTAAAAATTCTCAAGAAATGGACATGAAGACTCATGAGTATAAAGACCAAGATATGAAGATATCAAGACTATAATATAGTGTATAGAGTCAGAGAATTTTCTTAATGTCCCTGGTGACAATCTTTGATATCTCTCATTTATTTTCTTATTGTTTATATTTCCAATTATATGTAAAGATATTTTATAAAAGATTTTCAAAGTTTAAAATATTTATAAATTATGTTCAAACTATTTTACAAATTATCAAATTATTTTATAAAGTATAGGACTTTCAAAACATTTTTGAATAAAAAGGTTTTCAAAATACACACGCGTATGTCAATAGATCGGTAGATTGTTTGTCATATATATGCCAAAAAATGGTTTTTTAGTAGTTATGTTTTTATTTTCTTCCTCTTCCTACTCTTTTGGAAACTCCATTGAAATTGTACCCTTTTCTCTTTAAAATAAAATATAATCAATTCAAACTTTTTTGTATTGATGCAACATTACATTTTTACTGTTTAAGAATCATCTTCCTCTCAAATCGAAGATCAACATGCTATCCAAGAGGCTATAGGATCCATTCTATAGAAAGTTTAAGAAATTGTCTTTGAAAAGCGATCAAGCTTTTCCTGTATTTGCTTGGCTGTGTTATAGCCCTTTTAAATCAATTGGCTGTGCTTGGTAGCCCAAAAATCCAGTGGGTGTGCTTGTAGCGCATCTAAAATAAGTGGGTGTACCCTGAGCCCAGAAAATAAGGAAGGTGTGTCTCACAGCCTCGGAATTGTAGTTGTACTTGTAATTGGGTTTTCCTTCTGCCCGTTTAAAGATTGGCATTTGAAAAAAAATTGTACATAATTGTATGGGACTAGATATTTGAGACATTAGAACGTGTATAAAATCCCTGGTGTCATCTCTCTAACTCTCTACTTTATTTCATTATTTTATTTTTATTTGTGATTGCATCTATGATTGATTTTTGATACAATTTCATCTTGAAAATCTGTGATTCAATAGTAAGCTTAAAAGAAATTTAAAAAGTTTTATAAAAGTTAGAAAACACTATTTACCCCCATCTAGTATTTAATTAGCTTTAAGATCCATAATTTCACAACCCATATTTAGTATCAGAGTACGTGGTTTTCTAAAACTTGTAATTTGATTTTTTTTAGAAGTTTAAATGGCTAGTCATAATTTTAACACTTTTTATAGGAAAACAATTTTGTGAAGCTATTATGTTATTAGAAACTAATTTTTTTGTAAATTTACTAGATTTTGTCGTAAGATATGATTTTAAATTGGAGGAACAAGTTTGTTATATGAATAACGATGAACAGACACTTGACAGTCAAACATCGATAACCAAGAAGGACAAATGGATACTAGATAGTGTTTGCTTAAGACACATGATTTGACATCCATAGATCTTGAAAGACATTGTATATAAAGATGGTGGATCGGTTAACTTCAGAGACAACTCAGAAGGATATGTGACTGGCATCGATAATGTTAGTAATTCAAAAATTCCTACTATTTCTAATATTTTGCTAGTTTGGAATCTGAAATATAACTTACTTAGTATTAGTCAATTATGTGATAAGGGTTTTAAAATTAATTTTTAAAAGAATAATTGCCATATGGAAGATAATTAGTCAAACATTACCTTTGAAGGTATTTGGAAATGTAACATTTATATTTTGGGTATGAATTTGTCCGATTATAATTTATGTTTTGGCTGAATCTAATGGCCCTTGGATTTGGCATAAAAGATTTGATCATTTGAATTTTAAACACCTTTGTAAAGTTTCTAGATATGAACTTGTTAGAGTTCCTAAAATGAGTTATTATGTAACGCCTATCAATTAGGAAAACTGCATAAAAGCTCTTTTATATATAAAGATACAATTTCTTCTTCTCATCTTCTTGAATTCTTCACCTAGATCTTTTTGGACCTGTGTAAATACAATCAATAAATTATAATAGTATGTCTTCGTAACTCTAGATGATTTCTTCATATTTACATGGACAATTTTCCTAAGACTTAAAAGTGATGCTTTTGAAATGATTAAATATTTTACTAAAAGAATTCAAAATTAAATGTTAACTAAAATTAAAAACGATTAGGGGCGATCATGGAGGAGAATTTGAGAATAATAATTTTGATATCTTTTGTAATAAGAAAGAAATTACACATAACTTCTCATTTCCAAGAGCACCATATCAAAATGGAGTAGAAGATCGTAAAATAAAATTATACAAGAACGTGCTAGAACAATATTAAGTGATAGTGAATTATCTCAAAATTTTGGGCTGAATGTAATTGCTTTTGCATGTTATATTTTACACATAATTTTAATACGCCCTTTGACTAAGAATTCTCCATATGAGTTATTTTATAATAAAAGCCTGAAGTATCTTATTTTAGAGGTTTCGATAGTAAATGTTTATATTAGACACAAAAGATAATTTAGATAAATTTGATGCTAAATTATATAAACAAATTTTTATTGGTTATTCTAATAGTACTAAAGCTTATAGAGTTTTCTACACTACCATAAACACTGTTCAAGAAATATTACATATTTCATTTGACGAGAATTCAAAACCGATAATTCTTGTTTTGATGAAGAAGAAAATATTAACAACTAATGATATTATAAATAATGAAATAACAAACGATGAAAATAATGTGAACTTTGAAAAATTACATCTATAAAACGAAAAAATATATTTAAAAGATCATCGTATAGAAAATATTCGCGAAAAAATAGAATCTGCAGTAAAAATACGAAATTAATTAAGTAAAATAAGTAATGTTGCTTTTATATCAACCGTTTGTTAACGCTAAAAATCGAACACTAACACCCCGGTGTGTGAAATGTGAGTGTGAAAGCACCACCCGATGGTTCGGGAACAGAATATCAGCTAAGATAACAAAAAATACAGTAAGAGACAATGATTTTATAGTGGTTCGGCTTAAGGAGTAGCCTACGTCCACTTTAGGTATCTTTATTACTGATCTTGTTACAAAGCAATACAATGCTTTTCAAGCACAAATCTCTTTAGTTACAAAACATTTTGAGCAAGTAGCTTAAGCTTCGATGTAGATGAAAGTCCTTGAATCCATGTCGGATATGTGAAAGTCTTTCCAAGTAGCTTGTAGTGTTCTTCGAAACTTCAAGTATGGAGTTGGTTTAGAAACTGGCAAAGTATCGGCGCTTGAAGAGATTGTCCAAAAAGTCCCTTGAAAGTTGGAGATGGCAATGTATTTATAGAGAATTCTGGGCAGGACACACTACAAGTCCTAAATCATAACCGACCTAAGTTGGGTCGTGGACGACTTAAACTAAGTCGTGGGTCGGTTGCGACTTAAATGCTGGGTCGAGATTCGAAAAGGCATCCTTGCTGAACTCTAGATATATCATAAGTCCTGAACCGTGTACGAGTTAAGAGGCTGCGTGCTAAGTAGCTGCATCAGACTTGCCTTCCTTTGCATGGGTCGTGAACGACCTAGCATTGGCCGTAAGTCGGCCGCGACTCAAGTGTAGTTCGTGATCTTGTCCCCGTCCTGAGCAGTTAGGGCGGCAACCTCCTTGGATAGGTAGATCGGCATCTGTCTTAGGCCAGTATCCATGTTAGATCGGTAACCTACCTAAGCCTTAGGTCGGTATCCCCTCAAATCTTAAGTCGGCATCCTTGTTAAGTCGGCAATCTTTAAGGCATTAGGCCGGTACCCATGTTAGGTCGGTAGCTATCTTAGGTCGGTATCCTTTAAGTCTTAGGTCGGCATTCCTGTTTTAGCCAGTTAGGTCGGTATCTCTCTTAAGTCGTCGAGTCATGGCCGAGGCGGGGTTAACATTTGCCCCTCGAAGTACACGCCTAATTGTTAGGTCGTGTGCTTCGATATGATTTAACCCGTCCCCCTCTAGGTCGGCAGGTCGTACGCGACTTAACAGTTAGACCATTTGCGCTGCTTCAGGTTCCTCCATTTCAAGGTATAAGTCATACATCTTCTCCTTCCTCTTCATTCAATTCTGCCATTAACGTTTCCCTGAGCTCTCAATGGCGATTTCGTTCCATCAATCACTGATAATCATTACGTAAGTAAACCTGCTTCCTTCTCGATCCCCTACTGTTATTGATTCATGAATCCCATTCAAACTTCACCCACCTCCTCGCGCAATGCTTCATCACGAATCTTATCATACCGATAGTTGATGATCCTGAGGTGGCTCAATTCGGATTCAAACGGTTGATGAAACGATGCCGATGGGTTACTGCTTCGGGCTAATCAATCTTGATTTACGTTAGGATTGTGAGGTGTTGAATTCGTGGGGGTTTTGAACTGGTTTAATGGATGACCCGATGGCATGAAATAGCATGAATGAAATGAGGGTTTTTTTTGTTGAGGGAGTGGCTATCGTGTTAACGGGTTGGGTGGAGTGAGATATTGGTTTGGACGCGACTCAACAACTTTGGGTGACCTAACTTTTGGCCGATCTGATTCGATACGACCTAAACCTTAAGTCGCGGCCGAGCTGAGACATGGGGAAACTTACCGACCTAATTTAATGTAACCAGAGCCTTAAATCGTTGCCGAGTTAGAACTTGGGTAAACTCACTCAACTTTGAACCGAAGCCTCCTACGACTTAAAAGACTAACGATTTAAGGAACCAGAGACTTATTCTTAACTCGCGAGAGATTCCTTGGGTCGCAGCCGAGTTAACACTTGGATGCTCAACTTGAATTCTCACTCAAAAGCATAATCCCAACTTGAATACTTAACTTGATCTGCTGGACTGAATTTCTTAAATCCTAGATTGTTTTAACTTTGTTGCCTTGTTTCACATATCATGTTAACTTATAGGCTAACAACCTGCTGAAAACAATAATCACAGAAAACCAAGGCGAATATACTGCCATTGACTGCACACATCAAATGACAGATTAGTCGACATAGAGTAATCAACTTAAACACACTGTATGAAATGCTGTGAACCAATCAACTAAAGTGAAATATCAATGCAAAGCATCGCTATCTTGAACTGATTTGTTTGCATCTACATTTCACTTTCATATTTAAAACAACAAACCCTGGACTTTATAACTGACAAATGCTTGCTAGTTTTTATTCCAGTTATATTCGCTTATTTCTTTGTTGATTTTACACAACACTTCACACATTTTAGGAAACGTGCACCTTCATGTTTGAATATCCAGTTGTTTGTGTAGAATGACTTCCCTCCAAGAAGAAGAAGTGCTAGCTCAAGCGGGAGAGACCTTTCAGACAGCTGTTCCCATAGAGAATCCTCCAGAGAGAACTTCGACTATCCTAACTCCGAGAGCGTTTATTCAGCTACGTACTCAATTTGGTTTTGCTGAAAATGATGCCCTACTTCCCGGGCCAAATGATACTGCCGACAGTCCTCCCCACGGTTTTGTCGCAGTCAATCGTCAAATGTGCCTAAGCGGGGCGATTCCTCCCTTTAACGACTTCCTTCGAACCCTTCTCCTCCGGTTGACAATCTCTCCATTCCAACTTCATCCTAATGGCTATGCCATCTTGATGGGGTTGTGTGTTTTGTTTAGGAGAACTCTTGATCGCTTTTCAAGTTTTGAAGAAATTCGCTACTTATGTTCATTTGCAAAGAGCAAAGACCATCCTTCCCTTATTATTGTGAGAAGTGCTAGAAACCGCAAGCTTATTTCTGATCTTACCGAAAGTGTTCATGGATTTTTGAACCAGTTTTTCTTTGCTCGCTGCCCCCTAGGGTTTTATGCCATCTGGAGAGTAGGAAGTAAGATTACCTGTTTCTATTTTCTCCATTTTCAAACATTTTCGAGATCCGAATTACCAATTGATAATTTCATTCTTTGCTCTTTTCAGCACTTCCTCTTCCCTCTAGAGACCCAAGCCATAAGCAAATTTTTGAAAGATTAAGTGCTGTGACTGCTAAAGAGAGAAGTATAAAATTTTTGTTTAGGGACGAATTTTTGCATCAGTATGGAATTTTACACGCTTCTCGCTCTACACACCGCCATGAGGTTCCAGACTCCCCATCTAAAGCATTGGATGCCCCTGTTTCCACTGACGAACCCATACCAAAAGAACCTGCCTCCGAGGCTTCTCTGGTGAAGTGCTCTACTACCGTCGATGTTGCGGGGTCGTCTGGCAAATTCGCACTGCCCTAGTCATTGAGGAAGAAGAGCCTCAGGGATCTCCCCAACATTCACAGAAGTCTGGTGAAGAAGTCGGGAAAACAAGCCCTGTCAAGCAGAGCGGGGACGACACTTTCGAAGGGTTGAGCGACCTCTTTGTCACCTCACAGGAGCTCTTTAAAGACAACCCTGTCACTATTTGTGTTTCTTCTTCAGTAGTGGAAGCGACTTCTTCTTTGCAACAAGCTCCGTCGACCCAAGAGTTGACGTTAACTACTACCCCCACGATTCCTCCGCAATCGAAGAGTGGTTCGTAGTTTGATGCGCGTAGTTTGCACATCACACACACTTAGAACCTTTCGGCACTTTCATGCACCTAACTCTTTGTACTTTGAAGATTCTAAAGTTATGCTTCTTTATCTGAAGACTTTTAAGACTTGTCTCTTTTTTTTAAAACAATTTTAGATCTCCGATGGGACGCAGCGGCTCTAACTATGACGACTTTCAGCGCTACGGGAGGCGTAGTCAATATGACTATAGGTGCTACCTCCCCGTTCACAGAGAAACTGACGAAGAGAGAGCCGCTCTAAAGGCTCAGGAGAGGAGGGCTTAAGAAGAGCGTTACGAGAGGAGAGAAAGGGAGAAGCATCATGATTCTTCCCAGAGACGTGACGACTCTCACAATAGAAAGCCGCATGACGACCGGGGAAAAAGTCATATAGTTGAGGACCCAAGCAAGCATGCCAGGCACGGTGAGAAGCATGCATCTTCAACTCTTGAAAAGGCCGCTGCCCCCGTCTCACTTGACATCCCCTCCGGCTCTCTTTCTCTCGGGAAGACTGACATTTAGACAATAGTCAACAGGCCTAAATTCCAAATTGGACCAGGCCCGGCCACTCTGCAAAGCCGGTTCCTGCACTGGTGTCTGAAGGGAGTGCGGTTCGATCTTGACTTGGTCCCTATTGACAAACAAGCAATGCTGCAAAATCTTGATGCTGTTAGGCTTGATATCGAGCGGATGTCAGGGTGGAAAAAGCTTGTTGATGAGCTTCAGAGGGTCAACCGCGTGAATATAGAGGCTATGCTAACCATGGAAAATGATAAGGCCGAGTGGCAGAAAATTTTAAGCCAGCATGATACTGAGATGAGGAACATTGCTGATTACAACGAGAAGCTTGAAGCAGAAGTTGAGAAGCTTAAACAAGAGCTTGCTACTTCTTCTACCTCATATACTCAAAAAGAAGTACTTCAAAAGTAGGTTCGCGATGCTCACGCTGCTCAGCGACATGCCGAGTGGCAACTTGAGGCTGAGCAGAAAACAACGGGAAGGTATCGTGCTGACGTTGCAGAGTTAAGGGAGAAGGTCAACTCCCAGGATTTGGAGATTATGAGGCTAAAGGCCCAATTATTAAAGACCGAGAAGGAACGTGATGAAGCTATCGCTGGAAGGCAGGCTGCCGAATAGTCGCATGAGGCGACTAAAGCTAATATCA
The DNA here is from genome assembly GCA_030765085.1 of Allium cepa. NCBI lineage: Eukaryota > Viridiplantae > Streptophyta > Magnoliopsida > Asparagales > Amaryllidaceae > Allium > Allium cepa. The sequence goes on from CM060942.1 coordinate 458,700,696, forward strand.
ACTCCACTTTATTTGACTTCTACGTGCATAGCGTTATGGGGCGCGGGAGCCTTTCATTCTTAGGACCGAAGTATGAGATTACCCTGGCCGAGGTTTGGGAGTCAATTCTTGACATGCTTGGAGGTACGGGTGCCGGCTATGCTGAAGCATCTCTTGCAGAACACTTTATAGATGATGACGCCAGAGCTGCCCTAGTTCGAGGAAAAGAGCAGCTTGCCAAAGCACGAGCTGAGGTAGGGGAGCAGCACTTTGCGAAAGAAGCACTATTAACTGCCCCCGTACCTCCTTCGGTTTCGGCCGATGTTGACATCACAGGCTCTGGTTCTCATTCTCCATCCCTTGTTAAAGTTACAACTGGGATCACAAGCACGTAGGGTGGAGATGAAGGCGAAGAGAGCGCCGAAGCACATGCTTATGAGGTTGACATTAGGAAGCCGACTTCTCCAGGTAACTCTATCGTTAATCTTGCCCAAGTGGACTGTTTGTTTGCTCCTCATGTGTTTGACGAACTTTTTGATTATTTCTTAAATCTCAATGAGCCACTATCTCCTTTCTTCATGGGAGATACTAATATTTTTGGCTTTTCTTCTTCTGTAGCAAAAACGCCAAGTGCCACACAGACTTCTACTCCTCCAGCTGCCCCTCCTCCATTCACTCAAACCACTCCTATTTCCCAGCTGGGATCACAGGAAGAATTGATAGGAGCCCTTCAAGGCTTGGATGATCCAATCGCTTCGCAGGAGCAGAAGGACGAAGGACTTAAAGGAGGCGACAAATCCCCGGAGCATACTATTTCTGATGACGTAAAACTGTCTGCTCTTGTTACCCCGGGAAGTGAGTCTTCTTCAAGGAGGAGGAGGAAGCGTGCCACTTCCAAGAAAAGGAAAAACATTCCTGTTTCTAAAGAGGAAGCGAAGGTTGATCCGGCAGTAACCCTCTCTCTTTCATCCCCGACTCACCCAAGCCGTCCTGAAAAGCTGCCAATTAGGTCAGGTGAAGGCTCTAAAGGTGGTGGCAAGAAGAAGTAACGGGCCCTGCTTCCCTTTATTTTTAATTTTTGCTTTTTGCATGTATTGGCCGGAGATTGTGCGGGTACCGGCGTCCGTTTTTCTTTTATTTTGAAACCTGTACCTGTACAAAATTTTGACAGTATTGAATAAAATGATTCTTTCTGTTTGTAAAAACTTCTGTCTGTATTTGAGAAAGCATTTACTCTTTGTTTTTGTGCAAGTTTCTTTATATGATATTGCAGTGAGCTTGTGGTATGTTTGTCGAGCGTAATTTTTACCAATGTAGCTATACCATGCTGCCCTATGCCATAACCTCGTTGCAACATTTTCAACTTTGAAGGGACTTGTACTCTTATTTTCTGGAGAATAATTATTACATACTTGGAGAAATATTATTCTGCTCAAAATAGAGTACAACTCTCTTCATATGAGTTTTTATGCTTCAACCTTCGAAGATATCACTTTTTCTTTTGTGCATACACACATTTTTACAAAGTGAATTCTCCTATGTGGTAAAGCAGGCCTTTGAAGGGCTCTTTAACTTCCTTTTGAGGAAGAGTATTTTCAAGAATTGATGAACCAATCTTTCTTTGAAAGCTAAAGTATGCCTTTAAAGAGGGCTTCTTTTTTTATATTGCGCCTCAGTGGAGGGTTTTTGATCTTTGTTTTGCATTTCTTATGAAATGCTCCTTTGAAAAGTTGTACCTCTGAGGAGGGTTTTTCACATTTCAACACTTGGAAGTTTTATTTCAATCTCGGTGAAACGTGTGCCTTCGAAGAGTTGTGCCTCCGAGGAGGGCTTTCCACGTTTCAACACTTGGAAGTTTTATTTCAATCTCGGTGAAACGTGTGCCTCCGATGATTTGTGCCTCCGAGGAGAGCTTTCCACGTTTCAACACTTGGAAGTTTTATTTCAATCCCGGTCAAACGTGTGCGTCCGAAGAGGTCTTTCTGTTTGATTGCGCCTCTGGGAAGAGGTCTTTTTGTTTGATTGTGCCTCTGGGAAGAGGTCTTTTTGTTTGATTGTGCCTCCGGGAAGAGGTCTTTTTGTTTCTGCCTCTTAGGAGAGGCTTTTATTTTTTCCCTGTTCATTGGGAAGCGGGCCTCCGAAGAGGGCTTTTCACATTTCGACTCGTGTGAAGTTTTATTTCAGATCACGGTGAAATGTGTGCCTCTGAGTAGTGCTTTTGCCTAGAAGTTTGGAGTTTCTTTCCCTTAGTTGGATGGATTCACGGGAGTGTATCACCGATCAATCCACAACTTTATGTCGAGAAAGAACTCTCTTTTTCTAGCGAGGCCCGCTCGAGGTCTTTTAGCATTTCAACTGTGGTGAAATAGGCCTCCGAAGAGGGCTTTTCACGTTTCAACACTTCGAAGTTTTATTTCAATCTCGGTGAAACGTGTGCCTCTGAGTAGGGCTTTTGCCTGGAAGTTTGGAGTTTCTTTCTCTTAGTTGGATGGATTCACGGGAGTGTATCACCGATCAGTCCATAACTTTATGTCGAGAAAGAACTCTCTTTTTCTGGCGAGGCCCGCTCGAGGTTTTTATCCTCCGAAGAGTTGTGCCTCTGAAGAGGGCTTGTGCCTCCGAAGAGGACTTTTGTTGTTTGATGCTTGCTCGCCCATGTCTCTTTTCCATCTATTCATGTCGGCGATCCCCGTTATCTTTTGCAAGTATCATCCCTTTTTAGTTGCCAATAATTTTCCTTATCCAAAGAAATATACTTCATAGTTAAGCGAGTTGGTGGTGGTAGACACAGGCTATTTAACTGGATGCTCGTTTGTACAAACATTCGCAGTTAGTTAGAAATGGTCCACTTCCATCCACATCGCTAAGTTTTGTTCGAAGCACTTCTTTCGTAGGGTTTGAGTATGGAAATTTTGAATGGTTTAGCGTTTGCTTGCTGGGTGATGTCGGAGATCGCTTGGTCTTGCGATGGGTAAGCTTTGTTTTTATGGCCTGCATTATTAAATCGACATTTTAGTAACACAATTAACATATTTTATATGTCGAAATAAAACAAAGCAGTTTATAGTAGTAGAGAACACAAGATTTATAGTGGTTTGGCCAAAAGCCGGGCCTACATCCACTTTATAGCTTTTCATTATTCACTTGCTTTACAATTGCTTTCAATACAAGAATCATATATTCGTAATTCTTTTACAACATTTCAGCAAAGCTTTTAAGTAAAATATGGACGTAAATGATTGCTGTTCCAAGCTCTAAGGATTGGTTCTCCTTCGACAGTTGTGAGTTTGAATGTGCCATCAAGAAGTTTCGTGCCTATAACATACGGCCCCTCCCAGTTTGGCCCAAACACACCTGTGGCTGTCATAATTCTCTTCAGGACTAGGTCCCCAACTTCAAAGCTGCGCTGACGAACTTTGGAATTGAAGTGTCTGGCTATTCTTTGTTGATGAGCTGCAATTCTAAGCCTAGCCTCTTCTCTTCTTTCATCAAGGAGGTCAAGTGCTTCCAATTGCAACTTTTCATTCTCATCTTGATCAAAGTGGATCCTTTTGTGTGAGGGGACTTCAGTTTCCACTAGAATCATCGATTCTGATCCGTATGCCAATGAAAATGGAGTATGCGCAGTCGTAGTTTTGTGGGTGGTTCTGTATGCCCATAGTGCAAGCGGTAACTTATCGGCCCAACCACCTTTTGCTTTTTCCAGCTACTTTTTGATGGTTGATTTGATGATTTTGTTTACTGCTTCCACTTGCCCGTTTTCCTGCGGATGAGCCACTGCTGAGAAGCTTTTTCGGATCTTGAATCGTTTGGAGAAATCTTGGAACTCCTCACTTTCAAACTGGGTACCATTGTCTGTGATTATCTTCTGAGGCACACCATACCTGCAAATGATATTTTTAGTCACAAAACTTATCATTTTCTTGGAGGTAATAGTAGCCAATGGTTCAGCTTCAGCCCATTTAGTGAAATAATCAACAACAACGATAGCAAATTTAATCCCCGATTTAGCAGTCGGCAAAGGCCCAATGAGATCTATTCCCAGATGGCAAACGGCCATGGACTGACCATTTGTGTTAGTTCAGTGGAAGGTGCTCTAGGAATTTTGGCAAATCTTTGGCATTTAACACACTTTCGGGAATAGTCAGCAGCATCTTGATTAATATCTGGCCAAAAGTATCCATAACGGAGGATTTTCTTTGCTAAAGTTTGACCACCTGTATGATCCCCACATTCCCGTCCGTGTACTTCAGTCAGAATTGTCTTGGCTTCTTCTTTAGTTACACAGCGGAATAGTGGCATTGAAAATCCTCGTCTGTACAAACGACCATCTTGAACTATATATCTGGAGGCTTTCCTTATCGCTTCTGTCTTTCTTTTGAACTTTCTGGCAAAGAACCATTGAGAAAATATTCGAATATCGGAGTCATCCATGATTCTTGCTCTTGGGATACATTCATAATCCAATCAACATCCATTTCATCTGTGCTTGGAACTGACAACACTTCGACGGGAATTAATTCCAATAGTTGAGCTTCACCAGTACTTGAATACTTTGCGAGAGAATCCGCCTTCATGTTCTCTTCTGGGGGTATATGGTTTATTGAATAACGGTCAAAATCTTGAAGAAGCTCCCAGGCTTTTGATAAATAGGCGGGTAAATTCCCTCCTTTAGCTTGAAATTCCTTCTTGACTTGGCAGACAATAAGTTGAGAATCGCTGAAGATCTGCAATGCCTTGATGTTTAGTTCTTTAGCGATCCTTAAACCAGCAATGAGGGCTTCATATTTTGCTTCATTATTTGTCGAAGGAAATTCTAGTCTCAATGCATAACACAGCGATCGCCCTTCTGGGGTTTCAAGGACAACCCCTGCTCCGGAACAGTAATCATTCCTTGCGCCATCAACATGCAATTTCCATTGGATTGGGACGTTATCAGTGGCTTCTTCCTCACTATCACCTTTATCCGTACATTCTGCGATGAAATTTGCTAAAGCTTGTCCATTGATTGCTTTCCGGGGATGATAAGTGATGTCATATTATCTAAGTTCAATATTCCATTTCAAAAGACGGCCAGAAGTCTCGGGACGGAATAGGACTTGCTTTAGAGGTTGATCAGTGAGGACTTTGATGGGATGAGCTTGGAAATATTGCCTCAATTTCCTTGATGCGATCAACAAACAATAGGCGAGCTTTTCCAACCTTGAATAGTTCATCTCTGCCCTAGTGAATCTTTTGCTGATATAATAGACTGGGCATTGAATCCTTGCATCTTCCCGTACCAACACTGCGTTGAGAGCATGAGATGAAATTGCCAAATATATGAAGAGATCTTCACCGTTGACAGGCTTTGAAAGTATCGGAGGCACTTCCATATGACGAACTAGCTCATCAAATGCTAACATTCAGAAGTCCACTCAAAGTTTTTTCTTCCTTTCTTCAGAACATCAAAGAATGGAATGCATTTGTCAGTAGCTTTTGAAATGAACCGACTCAAGGCAGCAACCTTTCCATTGAGACTTTGCAACTCCTTCCTCGTTCTATGAGCTTTGACCTCTCCCAGGGCAGTAATCTGGGCAGGATTAGCTTCATTGCCCCTAGCGCTCACAATGAAACCCAAAAACTTTCAGGACTCCACTCCAAATGAACATTTCAAGGGATTAAGCTTCATTATGTACTTTCGGAGTACTACGAACATCTCTGCCAAGTGATCCATGTGGTCCACTGCTTTCTTAGATTTCACTAGCATATCATCAACATAAACTTCCATTGTCTTTCCAATCTGCGGTTTAAACATGACATTGACAAGCCTTTGGTAGGTTGCCCCTGCATTCTTGAGTCCGAAAGGCATGACCTTGTAGCAGTAGAGTCCAACATCTGTGATGAAGCTTGTGTCCTCTTGATCTGGCTCATGCATCATTATCTGGTTATATCCGGAGTATGCATCCATAAAAGATAACAATTCATGCCCTGCCGTCCCATCCACCAACTGATCGATTCTGGGCAGCGGGAATCAGTCTTTGGGGCAGGCTTTGTTCAGATCTGAAAAGTCAATGCATACTCTCCATTTTCCTTAGCTTTTTTAACTAGCACTGGATTTGATACCCAATTTGGATAAGTAGATTCTCTGATGAAACCGTTCTCCATGAGCCGATCCACTTCTTCTTTTAATGCTGTCGTCCTCTCAGGACCTTGAGTTCTTCTTTTCTGCTTCACGGGTGTAAACTTTGGATCAATGTTCAGAGTGTGTACTGCAATCTCTGGGGATATTCCACACATGTCAGCATGAGTCCAAGCGAATACATCCAAATTAGCCTTCAAAAATGAAATCAGAACATTCTGAACTGTTGTGTTGAGTTGTGAACCCACATTAAGCACTTTTGTTTGGGTCCTTTGGGTCAATGGGCACCAGCACTGTTACCTCTACCGGCACTACCCTATTCTCCCCTACACTGGCTTTCCTTGGATCCATCTCTCTTCGTGCGCCACTATATTCACCAGTGCAGGGTCCACCCTGTAATTGCTACAAGGTTGGTTGTTTGATGCGGACTGGAGCTGCCGCACCTTTTCCCGTCTCTCTTTTCCTTGATTCACGCAACTCTGAAGACAACATTCTCGCCCTGCATCTTGGTCTCCCTTAATCACACCAACTCCGTTATCTGTGGGGAATTTTAGAGTCAGACACCATGGGGCAAGAACAGCTTTGAACGCAGCAAGAGTTGGTCGGCCTAAAAAGGCATTGTAGGTAGAGAATTCTTCAACGATTATAAAGGTTTGCTTTCGAGCCACCTTCCTCAGTCCTTTTCCAAGTTCTACAAACAAATCTATGGTCTCAATCGGCTGTTTGGGTTCTCCAACAAACCCAGCAATCTTAAGTGATGAAGCTTGAACGTCAGCCATTGGAATTTTCATTTGACCAAAAGTCTTCTTGAAGAGAATGTTGCATGAAGCTCCACAATCAACTAGAACTCTCCTCACAATAGCCGGCCCAATACCAGCGGATATGACCAAAGGATCTATGGTTGGAGCCTCGATACCCAAAGAATCTCTGGCACTGAATACAATATCATCTGTGGAAGTCTTTTGTAGCTTTAAAGGCGCATCATTTTCTAAAACAAAAACATTCTCTTCAGCTGGTACATGCCTCAAGGCCCGGGCATACCTTTCCATCTCGCCCCAGCTTTTGCCTGCTGGGTGAGGCCCTCCAGTTATTATATTGATGACAGGTCTTTCCGATTCATGTTCTACGGCCTTCTCACTTGAGCCAGGATGGTGAGCGGGAACTTGTTGTCCTTGAATCAACGAGGCTGGGGCATTTCTATTCCTTTTCAAATACTGTTGGAGCTTGTTTTCCTTCAAGAGTTGTTCAATTACGTCTTTCAACTGACGGCATTCGTTGGTGTCATGACCGGGTTGGTTATGGAACCGGTAGAACCTTTCACTTTTTTCCATCTTACTCCCAACTCTCACTTTAGGTGGTGTCGGATAGTTGACATCATCCTTGGTCGCAAAGAAGATGTTCTCAGGGGTATTAGTCAAGGGTGTGAAATTGAAAGGATGACCTTTCTTAGCATCTCCCTGTTTCTTTCCACCATCATTTCCCCTTATCTGAGTGCTAGGTTCTTTCTTGCTCGAAGGAGCACCATTGTTCCCGGCTTCTGCTGATACCACCTTAGCCGGTGTTTGGAGGCTCTCCAAGCGCATGAATTCATCCGCTTTCTTCTAGAATTTGTCAAGTGAGTTTGGTTCTTTCATTTTCAACCATTTTCCAAATTCACTCAATCGCCCTCATCAAATATGTTAGGACCATGCGTGGCTCGGCATTATCTACCTCAGCCAATGATATGTTAAAACGATTCAAACATGATCTGATGGATTCTCCTGGATTTTGCTCTAGACTTTACAGTGACATTATATCCTTTGTTTTTGAAGCATACAATCGAAATTGCTCCTTGAATTTCCTGGTCAAATCGGAGAACTGATCAATGGACTTGATCGGCAGCTTTGTAAACCACAATAGAGCCACACCTTCTAGATATACCGGGAAATATCGACATTTGATTTCATCAGACGCTCTGGCCCCCGTCATATGCTAGTCGTACTTGTACAGAAACTCGTTAGGATCACTCGTCCCCTTGTAAGCCGGAATAGTAGGGGGAATGAATTTCCTTGGGAACTCTGCCTTTAAGATCTTTTCAGTAAATGGAGTTTTGCTTGGAGCAAAACCCCACTCTTTCTCATCTTCGTCTCTTCGCATATTTTCCTTCATGATTTGACGAACCATACCTGAAAAATACTCTTCATCATTTAGAGGCTCTGGAGGGCAAGCATCAGCCACTCTCTCTGAATTCTGTCTTGACAATCGTTCACGGAGGGTTGGCTGCGGCCCTGATCCTCCAGCTTGGGGAGGTGTCCTTTCCACAGGGTCTGCGGCTCTTTGAGAAATGTTCCCTTCAACATCCTGAACTTCCACATTAGGGTTTCCATCATTATTAACCGGTTGACGGTTTGCCCCAAGTAGATCATTCAACTTACTTAAGATCAGGGCGTTCTGGGCATTATGAGCCTCCAATTGTGCATTCTGGGCATTCAATTGTTGATTCAACCCCAAAACTACGGCGTCCAATTCTGCTCGCGTAACTCTAACAGTTGGAGCTGCTTGACTTGAAGGAGGAGAGGTAGCAGTATTCTCTTGAACATTGTCGGATCTTACAGAACTTCGTTATCTCCCAGGAGCCATTATTTCCAGTGAACTTCTGGTTTTAAAAGAAATCAGGTCCACGAACTTTTGCGGAGCAATGATGGAAGTATCTTGAGTTCAGCTCTCAATGAAAGCACCAAAAATGTTAACGCTAAAAATCGAACGCTAACACCCCAGTGTGTGAAATGTGAGTGTGAAAGCACCACCCGATGGTTCGGGAACAGAATATCAGCTAAGATAACAGAAAATACAATAAGAGACAGCGATTTTATAGTGGTTCGGCTTAAGGAGTAGCCTACGTCCACTTTGGGTATCTTTATTACTGATCTTGTTACAAAGCAATACAATGCTTTTCAAGTACAAATATCTTTAGTTACAAAACATTTTGAGCAAGTAGCTTAAGCTTCGATGTAGATGAAAGTCCTTGAATCCATGTCGGATATGTGAAAGTCTTTCCAAGTAGCTTGTAGTGTTCTTCGAAACTTCAAGTATGGAGTTGGTTTAGAAACTGGTAGAGTATCGGCGCTTGAAGAGATTGTCCAAAAAGTCCCTTGAAAGTTGGAGATGGCAATGTATTTATAGAGAATTCTGCGCAGGAAACACTACCAAGTCCTAAATCGTAACCGACCTAAGTTGGGTCGTGGATGACATAAACTAAGTCATGGGTCGGTTGCGACTTAAATGCTGTGTCGAGACTTCGAAAAGGCATCCTTGCTGAACTCTTGATATATCATAAGTTCTGAACCGTGTACGAGTTAAGAGGCCGCGTGCTAAGTAGCTGCATCAGACTTGCCTTCCTTTGCCTGGGTCGTGAACGACCTAGCATAGGCCGTAAGTCGGTCGCGACTCAAGTGTAGTTCGTGATCTTGTCCCTGTCCTGAGCAGTTAGGGCGGCAACCCCCTTGGATAGTTTGATCGGCATCTATCTTAGGCCAGCATGCATGTTAGATCGGTAACCTACCTAAGCCTTAGGTCGGTATCCCCTCAAATCTTAAGTCGGCATCCTTGTTAAGTCGGCAACCTTTAAGGCATTAGGCCGGTACCCATGTTAGGTCGGTAGCTATCTTAGGTCGGTATCCTTTAAGTCTTAGGTCGGCATTTCTGTTTTAGGCAGTTAGTTCGGTATCTCTCTTAAGTCGTCGAGTCATGGCCGAGGCGGGGTTAACACCGTTGAACCTAAAAATCCAAACAAAGTATCATTAAATGATTCATGGGTTCTTACTATGCATGAGGAACTAAATCAGTTTACCAGAAACGATGTTTGGAAGTTAGTCCTAAAACCTGAAAATAAGTCTCTAATAGTAACTAAATGGGTATATAGAAATAAAATGAATGAATAAGGAGAAGTCATTAAAAATAAAGCATGATTTATTGCTCAAGGTTATAGTTAGGAAGAAGGTACAGATTTTAACGAAACCTTTGCTATTGTAGCTAGATTAGAAGCTATTAGAATTCTACTTGCGTTTGCAAATCATAATAATTTTAGATTATTTCAAATCGATGTCAAAAGTTACCTTTTAAATGGTTTTATTGAAGAGATGTTTATGCTGAAAAACACCTCTTTTTGAAGATGAAAAACTTTCTAATCATGTTTAAAAATAAAGGAAATTTTTATATGGTCTAAAATAAACTCCTAGAGCATGGTATGATAGACTAGAATCCTATTTATTGTAGTCTAACTTTAATAAGGAAAGAAGATAGTAATCTATTTGTTAAAGAAATAATAATGACATTCAACTTATATAAATACGTAGATGATATTATTTTTGGATCACCAAATGAACAGTTAAATAAAGAATTTTCAAATATAACAACTAAGGAATTTGAAATGAGTCATATAAGAGAACTAGTTCTTTCTAGGATTACAAATATGACAATTAAATAACGGAATTTTTATTAGTCAAGAAAAATATGCTAAAGATTTAATGAAAAAATATGGTATGTCATATACTAATAGAAAGCCAACTCCCATGGCAGAAAATGAAAAATTAAATAAATGAGAAAACTCAAAAGATATAGATCAAAAATTATGTAGAGGTATGATAGGATCATTACTTTATATAACTACTAGACCTGATATAATGCGTAGTGTCTGTCTATGTGCAAGATATTAATCTCAACCTGAAGAAATTCACATAGAATTTGTAAAAAGAATACTAAGATATGTAAACAACACAATAGACAATGGAATATTTTATTTAAAGAAGATTCTTTTTATGTAATCCATATAGTGATGCTGACAATGCTGGATGCAAATTAGACCGAAAAAGTACATGCGGAACTTGTCACTTTTAAGGACATTCTCTTGTTTCCTGGTTTGGTGAAAAGCAAAATTCTATATCTCTGTCTACGACAAAAGCATAATATATTTCAGTTGCATTAGCCTGTTTATAGGTTATCTATATGCAACAAAACTTAAAATATTTTGGTTCAAATTTTACGAATCACCAATATATTATGATAACACTAGTACAATAAATCTGTCTAAATATCTAACACATCATGCTAGAACTAAACATATAGACATAAGACATCATTTTCGGAGAGACAAAGTATATAAAGAAGTAGTTTCACTAAAATTTGAAAATACTAAAAATCAAATAGGTGATATTTCGACAAAATCCTTTACTCAAACATCTTTTTTAGAACTTAGAAGATAGTTAAGAATATATTCCTTCTATGAAATATAAATATTATAAGATATAAAAATGAATATTAAATGGAAAATAAAATGATAAAATTTACACATGTATGTCGACAAATATCCTTTGTATATGTCGACATATATTGGTAAAATATGAAAATATATTTCCCTCTAAAATTTAAAATTCGAAATAAGGCTATATAACCACCAAATTTTGATTTATTCCTCACACTCCTATCTTCTTCTTTCTATAAATTTAGAAGAAAAATAATTTAATGGCTTCCTTAATTTTTGAATGTCCAAGAGAACAGATTATATCCTTTTTTCAAAACCCCCCACTCTTGACCCCATCCAAACCCCCACTGTTGTCAAAGTTATCATGATTGAAGATGATCTGAATCATGTACTCAATACGCTTTTAGAAATAGAGGTCATTCAACCACACCTATAAAAAAAAAGCAAGGGCGCACTCCAGAAGCACTTGTTGGACAATGAGGAAAATCCTATTGCAATTAAAGAGGAACTCCTATCCTTGTCATTCACAATCCTATGGAAATAAGGAACAGCATGACGAAGAACAAGATGATGCTAAAGATGACGATGAACTCAATTGTGTTGGTAATGCTCGTTTCGATCGAGATGGAAATTTCATAGACCAAAAGGAAACATTTTGTCTTCACTATCCCTTCTGCCCTATCCATAAGTCTCCAATAATCAGAAGAAAACCATATGTTTAAGATAAGTGTGTATGGACTTGGTTTGAAAGGATTTTATTTGGTTTTTTTTATGTATTTTGGAATGCTATTTGGATTTATATGTTTTTAGTTTGGTTTGATCTATATTGGTGATAAATATGAATTTGATTTGATTGCTTACGTATAGTTTGAATTGGATAAATATAATCTTAGTTATAAGTCTTCACTATCATATTAAATCAAGTTTAGTATAAATGGCATATAAATTTTAAGTATATCATATAATCATTATATATATATATATCATTTTTCTTATTTACCTTAAGGGGAGTTTTTATTATTTTTTCACCCATTTTCGTTGATAACAAAAGGAAAGAAAAAAATAAAATATACATAGTCATACATTCATGGGGAGTAATCTAATTCAGTGTGAGTTATATCATATTTTATGTATAGGAATATTAAATTGTTGTCATCATCAAAAATGGGGAGATCGTTAATACCTCACTTATTAATTTTGATGATAAAAACCTTGATAACAACAATATACATTCATGGATACTAATTTTTTCCAAGTTTAGGATATTATGTAGTTGTTGAATCAAAGATTGTATAATATACAGACTCAAGAAATGGACATGAAGACTCATGTGTATAAAAGACCATTATATGAAGATATCAAGACTATAATACAGTATACATAGAGCCATATAATTTTGTCAAAGTCCTTGGTAGCAATCTTTGATCTCCGTATTCCATTTTCTTATTGTTTGTGTTTTAAAATATATTTCAAAATATTTTATAAATGATTTTTGAAGTTTAAAATATTTATGAACCATGTTTAATAAATTTTACAAAATACCAAATTATTTTATAAAGTATAGGATTTTCAAAACATTTTAAAATAAACAAGTTTTCAAAATACACATGTATATGTCGACATTTTGATAGATTGTATGTCGACATACATGCCGCAAAATAGTTTTTCTAATTTTGATATGAAACATCTATTCATCGTAATTTTTTAGGAACAGACACATATGTTTAAACACTATACATAAAACGTTTCAAACAAATTTTCTTGTTGTTATTTTTTTCTTCTTCCCTCCTCTTACTCTTATGAAAACTCCATTGAAATAATAGTCATTTCTCTTCAAAATCAAATAGAATCAATTCAAGCTTCTTTGTATTGATTTAGTATTGCTTTCTTACTGTTTTGGAACTCTCTCACTCTCAAATTAAAGTTTTGTCCAAGAGGCTATAGGATCTATTCAATCCAAAGTTCAAGAAATGGTCTTTGGAAAAACCATCAAACTCCAATTGTATTTGCTTGAGTGTGATTATAGCCCGTCCAAATAAATTGGGTGTGCTTCGTAGCCCGAAAATAAGATTAGGTGTGCTTGTAGCCTATCCAAATTAAGTGGGTTTACCGTAAGCCTAGAAAATCTGAAGGACGAGTCTAGGAGACTCAAAATCGAGATTGTAATTAGGTATGCCTTCTGCTCGTTTAAAGATTGGCGTTTGAAAATAAATCTATACAAGTAATTTTATAGGATTGGATGTAGGATAAATCCGAACCAGTGTAAAATCCTTAGTGTTATCTCTCTAACTCTCTACTTTACTTTATTGATCTATTCTTGTCTGTGATTGCAACTGTGATTTATTGTTGATATAAATATATATTGAAATTCTGTTATTCAATATTAAACTTAAAAGAAATTTAAAAAGATTTACAAAAGTTAGAAAACACTATTCACCCCTCTCTGGTGTTTAATTAGCTTTAAGATCCATAATTCCATAACCCATATATACAAATAAGTAGGAACTACTAAGGCACATCGGCCCACTCCATAAACATGGCTGAGGTTTAATCCAGACCGCCTATAAACAATTATAGTAAAACCATCTAAAAAATAAGGGTTCATACCGTAACCTACACTTCTCTTGCAATCAACGAGCCAACACAACTAATATAAAGCGACTGAAACGTAAATACCATACTACGATAAAAGTAACAAAAATCCAAAAGTGGGGTAATCATAGTATATGTCAATCATGAAATACAAAATAATAGTAAATGCAACGATAAAAATAAATTCCTAATAATAGGGCACATAACATAACAATGGAAGATAACTAAGAAATACAAATAAATACCGACCATTACTGACGGTGGAGTTAACAAAGGACACTGATCGCAATCCTACGATTCAATATGAATAGGGCCAGTGTACTAACGTAATCAGACATTCGTCATGATCTTATAATAAATAGAGTCAACAAACTAACATACATAGACATCTGTCTCAGTCCTATAATAATTAGAGTCAGCACATTAACAAATCTAGACATCTACCACGATCTAATAATAAATAGTGCTAGCACACTAACGTACCTGAACATTTATCAGGATCCAATAATAAATAGAGTCAGCACACTAACGTACCCAAACATCTATCTCGATCGTATAATAGATAAAATCAGCACATTAACATACCCAGGCACCTATTACGATATTATAATAAGTAGGGTGAATACATTAACGTACACAGACATCTACCACGATCTCATAATAAATTGAGACAGCACACATATGTACCTAGACATTTATCAATATCCAATAATAGAGACGACCACAAAAAAGGCCAATATGATATGTGATCTCTAATATAAGATCAATATTGTGCACGGTCACTAATGTAAGACCGGTACAATTTATCTAACTATACATATCCTGGGTTCAACCCCAAAAGCACAAATCTACTCCACTTGATGGTACACACTTGTCGGATGTAATTGTGTAGCCCATCACTGTGCCGGCTCCATGCCCAATCATTATTGATTCCAAAGGAATCACTTAACATTCATATCTAAATCAAAAGCTTTGCCTTGCATCCCACTTCCCTAAGTAGCTTAGAGCCTCCTCGAAGTAATAAAAAAACATCTTGAATAATCACGTTCGAACAGGGAAAAATTCCCCAATGTTACACAATATACAGGAAGTCAGTCAATTAGGGTTTCATTCAATCGACTAAAACCAGTCTAGTGAATACAAAACCCTAAACCTTCTGTTTTGAACACCCCCTTCGAACTCTATTTTCCCACTAGTTCAGTCGATTGAGGGGTCCCATTTAGTCGATCAAAATTACTAGGTTCTGACAATGAACCTGGGCAGTGGTAGTACTTCCTAAACATACATCTATTTGCATGCCATTTTCTCTCTCGATTCACCCGCTGAATCGCCTTGCTTCCATAGCCTGATTCAACCCCATCGGACTTCCATCGAGTTTCATTTGTTGACGTTTTGGAGTTGGATTCGATAAGTATTTGAAAACTGGTTTCAACACCAAAATTCAACCCTTTGCACGAGTAGAGTTCAATGGTCGATTATAGCGACCCGGCTTCCTCTATGATGCAGCTCAGACCCGGATTGAAGAATTGCAAACTAACAGTTTCCATGGCATGAGTCGTTCACAACCTAGCATGAGTCGTTCTCGTCTTAAGGAAGGAGAAGGCCTAGGTCGTATACAACCTAAGGAGAAGATGTTAGGTCGTCTACGACCTAAAGATCCACGAGAAAAGAAGCTGCGAGTTAATGGAAGCATAAGTCGTTCATGTTTGATGAATCACATACGAGTTAACAACACAGGTTTAAGTCGTTCAGGACTTAACAGAGCAGAAGTTGTTGAAGGCCTAGGTCGTCCACGACCTAACTGGAGATCAGAGAAAGATGTTAACGAGTTACGAGTTGCGACCTAAGAGTTTAAGTCGTTTGTGTCTTATGTCGTAAGTCATTAGGTCGTATACGACCTAAGTGTTGTGTCGCTTGTACCGATGAGTCGTGTACTGTTGGTATGTTCTTTTAAGTCGCTGTTGAATGATGTTAGGTCGTTCACGACCTATAATTGAGTCTGTACATGTTTTGAGTCATTTGTTATGATAAGTCGTGAGTCATGGTAGCTGATGAGTCGTGCAGTTTGTTAAGTCGCTGGGTTTTAAGCTGTGTGTTTTTGAGTCGTGAGTCATAGGTCGTTGCCGACCCAGGATGAGTCGTAAGTCGTATACGACTTAAGGGGGCCGGTTGTAACAAGCTATAAATAGGGCGTGTGTTGTACATTTTTAGTTGTTGATTTTTGAAATAAAATTTCTTGTTGATTGCTTTGTGCTTTCTTCTCCAATTGGTAGTTGAGTGTAATCTCCTATCTCCACTTACGTCATTCGAGTGCGCTCGAATCCACGTTTGTTGAAGCCGATTCATGGAATCTAGTGCGCTAGATCAACGTACGAAGAATCGTAGATCTTTGAACACGGTATAGTGCACTATCAACGTGTTTGAGATAGATAGAATTCGGTATCTTCGGATCAACGAATTTGGGCATTTCGGTATCTTCATTCCATCGATCGCTACTTTCACCGATTGAAGTTTGTTTCGAATTATCCGCTGCGTCAGTTTTGGTATCAGAGCCATACTTAGCCAATCATAGCTAAGTTGATTCTTGGAGCCAAGTATTTGAAGTTGAAGTTGTGTTCGTTGTGTTCATCTTGATGTTGCAACAAGTTTGGAGTATTTGATCTACAGCATTTTGAATCAAGTGTTGGAGAGTGTTTGAATTTGTGAGGAGATTTTTGCGCGCCAAGTGTTTGAAGTATTGAGGCCGATCTAAGTTGTAGCCGAGCCAAGTTAAGTCGTGAAGATCAAGCCGAGATAAGATTGAGCCGAGCATTGTTGTTTGAAGTTTAAGGTTGAGCTGTGACTTATTGTTGTTTTGTGAAGTGTTGTGTTGATTCAATCATGCCGCCAAGAAGAGCTAACCGTCATCAAAATGTTGAAGCATTGTATCGAAGAGAAGAAGCCGAGCTTATAGAACAACGTATTAATGAGAAATTTGATGAAGGCATTGGGAAGTTGGAGAAATTGATGAATGATTTGAATCAAAGGAGGAGATCACCAAACTCGAACCATGGAGGAAACCGAGTTTCGCCATCGGTTACGGAAGCGAGGAGGGTATCACCACATTCTTGTAGAGATAGAAGAGAAACATCAATTTCATCACGACGAGATCCTCGTGACTATGCACATGAAGAGAGAAGAAGTCAACGTGAATTTGACAATGAAGCATATAGGGATGAAGAGAGACATAGTCAAAGAAGCATGCATGAACGAAGGGATGATAATGGTCGAGATCGATGTAGGCGTACCTTTGATTTTGTTGAAGAGGGTGATAGAGCAAGTATTCATTATCGAGATCGAGATCAAATTCGAAATTCTTACCGGGATGTTGAAGATGATCGTCGTTGGGAATCGGGTATGAAGACGGAAATTCCAGAATTTAAAGGAGGGATGGTAGCAGAAGAATTTCTTGATTGGATTTCTAATGTTGAAGAGATCTTTGATTTCAAGGAGGTTCCTGAGCATAGAAGAGTGAAGTTGGTTGCTACTAGGTTGAGGGGGAGAGCTTTGGCGTGGTGGCAGCAAACTAAACTTACAAGGGAGAGAATGGGGAAGTCAAAGATAGAATCGTGGGATAAGATGAAGAAGTTGATGAGATCTACTTTCTTACCTTACAACTATCAATCACTTATATACCAAAGGTTGCAGAATCTGAGGCAAGGGACAAAGTCTGTTAGTGATTATGCTGATGAATTTTACCAACTCATTGCCAGGAATGATATTATGGAAACGGAAGAACAGCTAACTGCTAGATTCATTGGGGGATTAAGAATGCAGATCCAGGATATGGTTAATATGTTTGATCCTAGATCAGTGGCAGAGGCACATCAGAAAGCGTTAGCTTGTGAGAAGCAAGGAAGGCGTGGAGGTGGTGTGTTTACTAATTCCAATAATCAAGCAAGGGGTGTTAGTGGAGGTTCTAATGTACCTAAACCTGTCAATAAGCCAGTGGTGAAGGAGGCTGAGATGGCGAAGGTTAACAGTGGTTTCAAATGTTATAATTGTCAGGAGTTGGGTCACAAAAGCAACGAATGTCCGAAGCCGAAGAAGAGAACCATGGTTGCAGAAGTTGAGGAGGAGGATGGTGAGGAGGCAGAATGTTTAAATGTACCTTATGTTGAGGAGGAAGAAGAATTGTCTGGAGATGAAGGTTGTAATCTGATGATGAGGAGGTCTTGTTTGACGCCAAAACAAGAGGAGGAAGATAGTTGGTTGAGGAGTAACATATTTCAGTCAACATGTACTATTCTGGGGAAAGTTTGCAAGTTTGTCATAGATGCTGGGAGTTGTGATAATATTATTTCTACAGAGGCTGTGAGGAAATTGAACTTGAAAACTGAGAAGCATCCTAAACCGTACAAGCTAGCATGGTTAAGGAAGGGTGGTGAAGTGAAGGTGTGTCGAAGGGCTTGTGTGAATTTTTCCATTGGGAAGAAGTACAAAGATGAAATTTGGTGTGACATTGTAGACATGGACGTATGTCATCTGTTGTTGGGCAGACCGTGGCAGTTTGATAGATCAGTTCAACATGATGGTCGTGCCAATAGCTACAGTTTCATGTTCGAGGGTACTAAAATCACTTTGGTTCCCAAGAAGCAACAACAGAAGGAGAGCAAGCTGGAGGAGATTGAGGAATTGAAAACTTTATTATCTTTGAAGGAGTTTGTTAAAGAAGTTGAAGAGGAACCTGAAGTGTTTTTGTTGATTGGGAGAGAGAGCAGTGAAGAGGTTGAAATTCCTGAAGAAGCAAAGCCAGTTTTGAAAGAATTTGAAGACGTATTTCCAGAGGAGTTGCCTAAGGAGTTACCGCCACTAAGAGACATTCAACATCAAATTGATCTTGTTCCAGGAGCAGTGTTACCACATCGACCACATTACCGAATGAGTCCGAAGGAACATGAAGAGTTACGAAGGCAGGTGGAAGAGTTATTAGAACAGGGACGTGTTCAGGAAAGCTTGAGTCCTTGTGCAGTACCAGCTTTGTTGGTGCCGAAGAAGGATGGAACATGGAGAATGTGTACAGATAGTAGAGCTTTGAACAAGATTACTGTTCGTTACAGATTTCCTATGCCGAGGTTGGATGATTTGTTAGACCAGTTGAGTGGGGCAACTATATTTTCGAAGATTGATTTGAAGAGTGGTTATCACCAAATTCGGATTAGACCTGGAGATGAATGGAAGACAGCTTTCAAGACAAGAGAGGGGTTATACGAATGGTTGGTTATGCCATTTGGTTTGTCAAATGCACCTAGTACATTCATGCGAGTGATGAATCAAATCTTTAGACCATTCATTGGGAAGTTCGTGGTGGTTTATTTCGATGATATTCTGATATATAGCAGGAGTATGGAGGAGCATGTTCTACATTTGAGGGAAGTGTTGATTATTCTTCGTGAGGAACAATTTTATGCAGCCACGAAGAAATGTGTGTTCATGACGAGAAGTGTGTTATTTTTGGGATATGTTGTATCTGAGAAGGGAATCCAAGTGGACCAGAGTAAAATTGAAGCTATTAGAAATTGGCCACAACCGAGAACTATCACTGAAGTTAGAAGTTTTCATGGATTGGCATCATTCTACCGAAGGTTTATTCCACACTTCAGTAGCGTGATGGCATCAATTACCGATTGCATGAAAGGAAAACGGTTTATATGGTCAGAGGAAGCGGGAGTTGCTTTTGAACGAATTAAAGAAATGTTGACGACAGCGCCAATTCTTGTTTTACCTAATTTTCAGTTGTTGTTTGAGCTACATACTGATGCATCAAAGGTGGGGATTGGAGGAGTGTTGAGTCAGCAGGGGAGACCTATTGCATATTTCAGTGAGAAGTTGTCAGGGGCAAAGATGAGATACAGTACATATGATATTGAATTCTATGCTGTGGTGCAAACGATTAAACATTGGAGACATTATCTATTTCAGAAGGAATTTGTTCTGTACACTGATCATGAGGCATTGAAGCATTTACAGGGGCAGGATAAGATTTCAGCGAGACATGCATCATGGATCGCGTATTTACAGCAGTTTACCTTTGTTGTTAAGCACAAATCTGGGGTGACGAATCGGGTAGCTGACGCGTTGAGTAGAAGGAGTCATTTGTTAACAACATTGAAGGTTGAAGTGACGGGGTTTGAATTACTACCAGAGATGATTGAAGAAGATCCTTACTTTGAGAAATATGTTGAGAAAGTGAAGGAAGGGAGTACTGATGAATTTATGATGATTGATGGATTTTTGTTTAAAGGAAATCGGTTATGTATTCCTGAGAGCAGCTTGAGAATGAAAATTATCAAGGAGTTGCATGAAGAAGGCCATGTGGGTAGAGATCGTACGTATTATTCCATATGCACTGCATATTGTTTGTCGATACAATTATTTGTGCATGCCTATGCCCACACATGCACACAAACACACAACAACTACGTAAGTCCAATTTTAGACTTCATCATTTGATCATTCCTCTCGATATACTCTTATGCAAGTTAGCGCATGCAATAGTCACTATGGGTACGTGAAATGCCCACAACAAACTTGTATTTAATTATATTTCTATATAATCAAACAATTGAAAATATACATAAACAACCAAACATACAATAATTTTAGCTATAACATTGTACTTGCTTTAATATCGCTTAGCTCTAAATGCTTACATAGGTATACCCACTCGTGCATGTATACAAACATGTAAATTCAAGTAGGCAATTCAACCATTACTAGATCAAGTATTACTTTTACTTACTAACCTTTAAAATAGTGAAACATATCTTTATATCTTTGTATAAAATCTCATACTGATTTACAAAATATCATGCTAGCTTATAAATAACTTTAGCCATTTAAAATACTTAATTCGCTTTATTGAAAATAAAGTATTCATCATTTTACTATTTATAAAATCTCATATCTATTTTATAAATATATTCTTTATTTATAAAATCTTCAAACCATTTCATAAATATGAATTATACTTCATCTACTATTTTATAAAATATCATATCATTTAATAAAATACGTTCATTACTCATAAAAATCGTTCTTTTATTTAAAAAATATGTATAAGTACTAACCCTGCTTCATTAACCATCTAATCACTTTAACAATAACTGTAGGGTTCAAAACTTACTAAATTAGCTTACCAATCAATTTCCAAATCATTCAAATTAGTTTAGTCATAGCTAACTAATGATATGCACATAGTTATATCATCTAATTAGTCTTCAATCTATTACACATCACACAAAATCAATTATCTAACCCATAATCTAAATTTAGAGCTTACTTACTTTTCCAAACATGAAAACTAAGGGTTCAAACAATTAAACAGCTAAGGGAAACATGTTTATAACATGAATACAAGCCTAAACCATAATATAGAAATCTCCAAATCATTCCATAATGCTTGTTAATTATAAATGAACAAATTACTGAAGTATATACTCAAATTAAATAGGAGAATCATCCCACTCACCTATTCTTCCCCAAACTAAGCTCCAAATCAAAAAATCCAAATCCAAACTTATTATAAATTTGAGATGTCCATCTAAATTCCACTTCTTGCTAATTCCGTCGTGAATTATATAGAGAATTGTAAGAGAGGATTTATGGTTATTTTTCATGAATTTAGGAATTTTATTTAATGGGTTTAGGGATTGAGAATTAGAAGTGGTTTAAGGGGTAATTAAAAAAAGACCAGAGTAGAAGACGAGGAGAAAACACGTAAGAGGAATGAAAATTATGATGGGTTTAGCAATATATAGGTTAAGGTAATGGATCCTAGCTCAATTCATTCTCATCCACACAAAATTCACTATTCACTCCAAAAATTCACCCACTACAAACATTGTCTAGTTTATGCCCATTTTACTTTAATAAAAAATAGTGTTAACCGTAGGTGTATCGATGATTAGTTTGGAGAAACCGGGGTCGAATTGGGTAATTCCTATCCGAAAACTACTTTGACCCAATGTATGCGTTCATAAGTGAAGACATGATTGGAACCAATTGTTTGAAAACAAAGATCTTCATAATGAACGGCTGCTTGTCACTAACCCTTAGGAGAAATTCCCATATTATATATAAAGTGGCAGTAGTGCTTCATTTTGAAAATCTTCGATGCGAGGACTGCTCGCTACTAGTCCTAAGGTAATTCTCAACAGGAAGTAGTAGGAGAGTATCTTCGATTTGCCCTTTTCCTATATAACTTGCATTGAAGAATGTCCAATGTTGCATTTCTCATCACACTAATTGATCTCTATAAACGTATCATCCAATTGGTGGCAGAGAAGGCATCTTCTATTAACTTAACATGCACCCTTTTCTGAGACGTACAAGCTTATGAGTTATACTTTCGTAGAAATCAATTGTGTGATTATGGAAAGACAATACGGCATTCAAAGTGGAACCTGCTAAGAGAAAGTCAAAGTTTGGCTTTGTGGAAAGTTGAGTGTACCCTCATGAGCCTCAAATCCCAATTGAATGATACAGGATACTATGTGGTTAGCAGGACATATATTTCAAGATATCTGTTTATGCATGGTATAAAGTGAAAAGGCCTTTGTTGCCTTAGGCCTTGTTTCCTTTTAGGCCAGTAATGTCTAGACCCTTGAATTGTACGGTATAGCGGTGTATGTGTCCTTGCATGAGAAGCCATCGACTACATAGTAGTGTAGTATTATGAGTGCTACAGTGGTGTGTGAGCCCTTACATAAGAAGCCACCGGGTACTATGGTTTCTATACGTGGAAATCCATAAAGAAAGGAAAATGCCACTAGTTCCTCAACATGATGGTAATCCAATTCCAAAATAAACTTTATGATTTTGATTGTATTCTGAAAATAGTTGTAATGCCTTGCAAACATTCTGCTACCCCTTATTGGAATTTAATAATGGTAACAAATTTCAGTTATGGTAATATATTTACTTGGAAAGGATTTTCCAAGCATTGTCATTGGAAATAATACCAAATTGTTTTAAGCACAAAATGTTTTGGTTATCATAAGGTAAAAACCCGTCCATGTTTATGCGTGGCATGGTCTTATGAGATTCTCTCCTTTTTCAAAATGGTTTTGTCCAATAACAAAGTCAATTTATAACACTTTCATATATATATATATATATATATATATATATATATATATATATCGTGCTCAAGCTTGTTTATCAAGCCTAATCCGAGTATTTTTAATACTCGGTTCAGATCCGAGTAGTTCCAAGATTAGCTGAAGACACTTGGAGTTTCCAAAGGAGGTGAGGATCTTCATAAACATATAGAGGTATTCTATTTTTTAGTTACATCTGTATTATTATTTTCTAGCAATTGTAGGGATGGAGATTTATAACTGTCTAAGCCGAATCTAGGTTAAACACTGATATGGTATTTACTTTTCCACTATAAGGATTATATATTGAAACAATATAGGTTATTACATTCATGTGAGATTCTGTTCTGCCTTTATTTTCTTTTCCCCTAACAATCGGTTTTTTTGGCACCTGAATTTGCGACATGTGAATACCGAGGATTTAATAGTATCGATTTTCAAGGGTTAAAAATCCCATACATCACATTTGGTATCAGAGCTTGTGTTGTGTAAAGGCCCAAATTTCATACCCTTTGAGTTGACAGTAAGCCACACATGGTCAACCCAAATTGAACGAAAAGATAGATAATTAATGGTAAGAAAGAAAGATAGATAGAACAAAATCTCACTCGAAGGGAATAACATATTTTATTGAATAATAATTTTTACAACGGAAAATTTTAAAATACATATATCAGAGTCTAACCTAGATTTAGTTTGGACAATTATAATAATTGTCCTTACACTTGCTTGAAAACAACAAACAAATGCAATGGAATTAGAATACGTTTAAACGTTAATGAAGATCTCCAGCTCTCCTCTGGAAACTCCAAACATCTTCAGCTAATCCAGGAACTACTTGGATCTGACCTTAGTATAAAAAATACCCAGTTCAGTCTAGTAAACCATCGTTAAAAACTCAATTCATACATGATTGTGTCATATATCAGAGATGAATGATGAAAACCTTTTGAAAAATAAAGAGTATCCCATAAGACCACGCTACGTATAAACACGGACGTGTTTCTACCTAATGATAACTAAATTTATTTTATCAAATAATTTGATATTAAATTTTAATGACATTCCTTTGAAAACATTTGTAAGTAAACTTATTAATCTTAGCCAAATTGTTATATTTATTAAATTCGAGCATACTAACCACAAACTAGGTTTTACAAATAGAATGCAAGCACTAATTGGAGAATGGGTTTCTATACAAATGAGCTGGTTAATGGACTACCTTTCGATAGTACATCTCTAGAGAAATGTATCAAGTCTCTAGAACATCTACACCTCTACCAACACAAGACTGGCCTACCTCTTCCGAGGTAGTACCAAATATACCATCACCCCTATCGTTACCGACCTATCAGAGTGCTCGTTTATCATACACCACAATAATTTAAACCTAAACATCATAACGGGTAGAAATGTAATTTGAACGGGATGATCATACGCTAATGTTTGCAAACCACATAGCCTTGCTGCTTTTACCCTGTTTTGGTCATTTCCGGGTGTGAGGCTTGAGGTAACGATTACCTTTGACATAACTTATCATTTGTATTCTTTGAATGCCACATTGTCATTCCATAATCACAAAACTAATTTCTACAAACGTATAACTCCTAAGTTCGTACATCATATGAATAAGTGTTAAGTTATGAGAAGTTGCCTTCTCCACCACCAAGCAGATGATACGTTTAAAAGATTAATCATTGTGATTTTGAAATGAAACGTCAGACATTCATCCATACAAGTTGTGCAAGAACAGGACAAACTGAAGGCACTTCTCCCACAACATCCTATTTTAGGAATCACCCCTAGGATTAGTAGCGATTAATCCTTACAAATTAAAGATTTTCATAAAGGAGCACTACTGCCAAATATGTGATATGGTAAATTTCCCTGAGGGTCTAGTGGAAAGTAGCTCTACATCACGACTATCCAAGTCTTCAACGATCTTATCTTTAGTATGTTTTACTTTGAAACATAAACTGGTTTGAAAAGGTTTTCGGGTAGGAATCATCCAAATCCGACCTTTGTCTCTTTGAATACCAATTATCGATAAAAATGTTAATATGTGTATACAGGATTTGAAGCCTCTTTTCATTTTAACATTTTACCAATAAATCAAAGTCATTTTAACTTTGGAAATCTTCAAGTCATTTAGAAAATATATCTTTACTGGGTCAAAACAATGTTATTCCAGTCATCATTTACTATAAACTCAAAACAGTTAAATTGAGTAAAAGACCAGGCTAATTATACCCAGGTAAATTTCCGTATTCAACTCGTAGTATTTGTGAAATAATGGTTGAAATTCACCTATTAAATTTACATTAATAATACAATTTTCCTCCTCATCTTAATACGGAGTTTGGCTAGAACATTACTTATTACTAAAAGCCTTATCCAATCATTTTTATTTGGAAAAACTTAAATATGATCTTTTCATTAAGAGCATCTGGGCTTTCCCTTTTGATCTGTTCAACCCCTCGCCTAGATAGGGTGAACAGAGGCCAGGTATGTTTAGGGAACTAGTTGCTCCATTGCTAACCTTAGTTACACACTTTGTTTTATCTTTTTAGATCTCACAGGTAGAAAAAATGTATTAGTCATTTTCACACACTCAGTTTGTTATAACATTCAAGAAAATGATTTCAATTATATTGTTTAGGCGTTATAAACAATTCGTCTTAACCATTCATTTAAACTCTATTAAACTTCCAAATCATCTATAAAATATTAAATTTTTTATTCAAAGATATTTATAAAAAATCCAAGAAAGAGTGATTAAGTTTAAATCTATATTTCTAAAGTTTATTAAAACTATTGTAGAAAAGTGCTGCGAAAAGTGCTATTAGAAGCTTATCTGATTAATTCAACTTTAATAGCATTTGGAAATTCATATTTATAATTCAAATCTATTTTAAATTTTGTTAACATAATTATCAAATTTATTTCATTTTTGTAAACAAATAAAAAAATATTATTTTAAAAGAAATCTTTTTCTGGATTCCTAACCGTAGAATCGCGATTATCTTGAAAACTAGTTTTGGACTTATTTAGAAATGTACAATATAAAATCTTGATTTTCTTTCTTCATTGGAAACTATAGGCACAATGCTCTAGAAAATACTTGTCTCGAAGAATTCTGAGCTATATTCCATTCTCTACACACATTTGAAATCTTCGACGTGAAAGCACGAACTACCATTACTTGATGCGCCAAGTTTTGACTTTTTTTTTAATTTCTATCATAACACTTCCAAATAGATTTTTATTCGCTTATAAATTATTCATAAACTATTTAAAATCAATAATTTATTATTTTATTATTTAACATTTTTTTTCATTTATTTCTAGATAACTCATGTTATATTATCTTAATATTAAAGTTGCCATCTTTTAAATATTTTAGACCACATACTATTTTGACGCAGCGGATTAATCAAACAAAACTTCAATCGATGAAATGTAGCAATCGGTGAGTTGAAGATACCAAAATGCCCAAGTTCGTTGATCCAAAGATACCGAACTCTAGCTATCTCAAACACGTTGATAGCGCACTATACCGTGTTCAAAGATCTACGATTCTTCGCACGTTGATCTAGCGCACTAGATTCCGTGAATCGGCTTCAACAAACGTGGATTCGAGCGCACTCGAATGACGTAAGTGGAGATAGGAGATTACACTCAACTACCAATTGGTATGAAAGCACAAAGCTAACAAAAGAGAATTTTATTCCAAAATCAACAACGACAAAAATGTACAACACACGCGTATTTATAGGAGTTACAACCCAGTCCTTAAGTCGTATATGACCTATGACCTCCTTAGGTCGTTGCCGACCTATCAACAGTACACACGACTCATCATAAGACGACTTAAGAAATAACGACCTAAAGACAGTACATGTTCAACGACTTAAGACATTACGACTCATATTTCTGCTACAGACGACTTACGACCTATGTAAGGTCGTTAACGACCTAAGACAATGGCATAGCTTGCTTCTGGAAAAGTTAGATCGTGAAAGAGTTAGGTCGCAAAGTTTTTAGGTCGTGACTCGCTAGCTCGTCTCCCTTCACCACGTTAGGTCGTATACGACCTAATACGCCTTCGTTAACTCGCAGCTTCTCCTCCTTAGGTCGGGGCCGACCTAAAATATGTTCTGGTTCCTTTAACCCGTTGTCTCTTACCTTGTTAAGTCGTAAACGACCTAGAGTGTCCCAGTTAGGTCGTGGGCAGTGCTCCTTAGGTCGGCAACGACTTAAAACTTCCCAACGACCTATCTCTGATACTTCTCCCACATGACCTAGAACGAAGTTAGCTCGTGGCCGATTCACAATACCTTCAATAGGTCGTCGCTCCTCTTCACGTGTTCCGTTAGGTCGTAGGTCACTGCTGTTAGGTCGTGAACGACCTAAATTTTCTCTCTTAGGTCGTGAACGACCTAGGACTTGTGAATTTCTCGAATTTTCAGATTGCTCTGCATCATCCTCCCATGGTTGAGAAAAATTCGACCTCGAATTTGTACATTCTTCTTCATCTGATTGTTTATCCCCGTAATAAGGAACAAGATGTTTAACATTGAACACGTCAGACGTGTAAACCTCTTCTGGCAGCTTCAACTTATAAGCATTCTCATTGATCCGTTTCACAACTTCTACAGGTCCAATTTTCCTGGCTTTCAACTTATTATAAGTGCCCACTGGAAAACGATCCTTCGTTAACACAGCATACACCAAATCGCCTTCGTTAAATTCAACATTTCGTCGCTTCAAATCTGCAGTCTTCTTATATTTCTCACTCGACTTTTCCAATCGTTCCTGAACGATTTTATGACATTCAGTCAGCTCATCAACAAATTCAACAGCCCGTTTAATTGTTCCCTTCGACTGTGGTACTACTGCCAAATCTAACGGTCCCCTGGGTAAAATTGAATAAACAATCTGAAATGGACTGAATCCTGTGCTACGATTCACTGCATGATTATGTGCAAACTCGGCTTGGCATAACTTCATGTCCCAACTTCTCAAATTATCCTGTACAAGACATCGCAACAAATTTCCCAAAGACCTGTTAACAACTTCCGTCTGTCCATCAGTTTGCGGATGATAAGCACTGCTAAATTTCAGTTTCGTTCCCACCATCTTCCACAAACTCAACCAAAAGTGACTCAGAAAACGAGTATCTCGATCAGAAACAATAGATTCTGGTAAACCATGAAGTCGATAGATCTCCTTGAAAAATAATTGCGCCACTCGAACTGCGTCCGCTGTCTTTTTGCAAGCAACAAAATGTGCCATCTTCGAAAACCTGTCCACCACAACAAATATCGAATCATTTCCCCTTTGAGTTCTAGGCAAACCCAAAACGAAATCCATGCTAATATCAGCCCATGGCTTAGACGGTACTGGTAATGGCATATACAACCCTGCATTCGTTGCTGTTCCCTTTGACACCTGGCAAATATGGCATCTCTCCACGAATCTTTCAACCTCTTTTCTCATCGATGGCCAAAAGTAAGACTGTGAAATCAACTGCAAAGTACGATCACGGCCCACATGCCCTTCCTCGTGTAACTCCTTGACAATTTTCAATCTCAAGCTACAGTCTGGTATACATAAACGATTCCCCTTAAACAGAAATCCATCAACCAACATAAATTCATCGGTACTCCCATCCTTCACTTTCTCAACATATTTCACAAAGTAAGGATCTTCATTAATCATCTCTGGCAACATTTCAAACCCCGTCACTTCAACCTTCATTGTCGTTAATAAATGACTCCTCCTACTCAAAGCATCAGCTACCCGATTTGTCACCCCTGATTTGTGTTTAACGACAAAAGTAAACTGCTGTAAATATGCAATCCATGATGCATGTCTTGCTGAAATCTTATCTTGCCCCTGTAAATGTTTCAAAGCTTCGTGATCAGTGTACAGAACAAATTCCTTCTGAAATAAGTAATGTCTCCAATGCTTAACAGCCTGAACAACAGCATAAAATTCAACGTCATATGTACTGTATCTGATCTTTGCCCCTGACAGTTTCTCACTAAAATAAGCAACTGGCTTTCCATTCTGGCTCAGAACTCCTCCAATTCCAACCTTCGAAGCATCAGTATGCAATTCAAACAATAACTGAAAATTAGGTAGAACAAGAATTGGTGCAGACGTCAACAATTCCTTGATCCTTTCAAAGGCAACCCCCGCTTCCTCTGACCACACCAACTGTTTACCCTTCATGCAATCAGTCACTGGAGCCATCACGCTACTGAAGTGTGGTATGAACCTTCGGTAGAATGACGCTAGCCCATGAAAACTTCTCACTTCTGTAATTGTCTTTGGCTGTGGCCAATTCTTGACTGCTTCAACTTTGCTCTGGTCAACTTGAATACCTTTCCCTGAAACAACATACCCCAGGAATAAAACACTAGGTGTCATAAACACACATTTCTTTGTAGCAGCATAAAATTGTTCTTCACGAAGAATAAACAACACTTCTCTCAGATGTAGAACATGTTCCTCCGTACTCCTGCTATAAATCAAAATATCATCGAAATAAACCACGACGAACTTTCCAATGAGTGGTCTAAAAATTTGATTCATCACCCGCATGAATGTACTAGGTGCATTAGACAAACCAAATGGCATAACCAACCATTCGTACAACCCCTCTCTAGTTTTGAAAGCTGTCTTCCATTCGTCTCCAGGTCTGATACGAATTTGATGATAACCACTCTTCAAATCAATTTTCGAGAATATAGTTGCCCCACTCAACTGATCCAACAAATCATCCAACCTCGGCATAGGAAATCTGTAACGAACAGTGATCTTATTCAAAGCTCTACTATCAGTGCACATTCTCCAAGTTCCGTCCTTCTTTGGTACTAACAATGCAGGTACAGCACACGGACTCAAACTTTCCTGAATACGACCCTGTTCAAGTAATTCTTCCACCTGCCTTCTCAATTCCTCATGTTCCTTCGGACTCATACGATAATGTGGTCGATGTGGTAACACTGCCCCTGGAACAAGATCAATCTGATGTTGAATGTCTCTAAGTGGTGGTAACTCCTTTGGCAACTCCTCTGGAAAGACATCTTCAAACTCTTCCAAAACTGGCTTTGCTTCTTCGGGAATCTCAACTTCTTCACTACTCTCTCTCCCAATCAACAAAAACACTTCCGGTTCTTCCTCCACTTCTTTAACAAACTCCTTCAAAGTCAACAGAGTTTTCAATTCTTCAATCTCCTCCAGTTTGTTCTCCTTCTGCTGTTGCTTCTTAGGAACCAAAGTGATTTTAGT
Source organism: Allium cepa (assembly GCA_030765085.1). Taxonomy (NCBI): domain Eukaryota; kingdom Viridiplantae; phylum Streptophyta; class Magnoliopsida; order Asparagales; family Amaryllidaceae; genus Allium; species Allium cepa. The sequence goes on from CM060942.1 coordinate 458,731,066, forward strand.
ACCCTCGAACATGAAACTGTAACTGTTGGCACGACCGTCATGCTGAACTGCTCTATCAAACTGCCATGGCCTGCCCAATAACAAGTGACAAACATCCATGTCCACAACATCACACCAAATTTCATCTTTGTACTTCTTCCCAATCAAAAAATTCACACAAGCTCTTCGACACACTTTCACTTCACCTCCTTTTCTTAACCATGCTAGCTTGTATGGTTTAGGATGCTTCTCGGTCTTCAAATTCAACTTTCTCACTGCTTCTGTAGAAATAATATTATCACAACTTCCTGCATCAATAACAAACTTGCAGACCTTTCCCAGAATAGTACATGTCGATTGGAAAATATTGCTTCTCAGCCAACTACAATCCTCCTCTTGCTTAGGTGTCAAACAACTTCTCCTCATCATAAGATTACAACCTTCATCACCCGACACTTTTTCTTCCTCCTCAACATAAGGTACATTTGAATACTCTGCCTCCTCACCATCATCTGCTTCAACCTCTGCAATCATGGTTCTCTTCTTCGGCTTCGGACATTCGTTGCTTTTGTGACCCAACTCCTGACAATTATAACATTTGAAAACACTACTAGCCTTCGCCTTCTCAACCTCCTTGACCACTGGCTTTGTAACAGGTTTAGGAACATTAGAACTTCCGCCAACACCCCTTGCTTGATTATTGGAATTAGTAAACACACCACCTCCACGCCTTCCTTGTTTCTCCCAAGCTAACGCTTTCTGATGTGCCTCTGCTACTGATCTAGGATCAAACATATTAACCATATCTTGGATCTGCATTCTCAAGCCCCCAATGAATCTAGCAGTTAGCTGTTCTTCTGTTTCCATGATATCATTCCTGGCGATGAGTTGGTAAAATTCATCAGCATAATCACTAACAGACTTTGTCCCTTGCCTCAGATTCTGCAACCTCTGGTACATAAGTGATTGGTAGTTATAAGGCAAAAATGTAGATCTCATCAACTTTTTCATCTTCTCCCAAGATTCTATCTTTGACTTCCCCATTCGTTCTCGAGTAAGTTTAGTTTGCTGCCACCACGCCAATGCTCTCCCCCTCAGCCTTGTAGCAACTAACTTCACCCTTCTATTCTCCGGCACCTCCTTGAAATCAAAGATTTCCTCCACATTAGACAACCAATCTAAGAACTCCTCAGCAACCATCCCGCCTTTAAACTCCGGAATCTCCATTTTCATACCCGACTCCCAACGACGGTCATCCTCCACATCACGGTAAGAATTTCGAACTTGGTCTCGATCTCGATAATGAGTACTTGCTCTATCACCCTCTTCAACAAAATCAAAGGTACGCCTACATCGATCTCGACTAACATCATCCCTTCTCTCATGCATGCTTCTTTGACTATGTCCCTCTTCATCTCTATATACTTCATGGTCAAATTCTCGATGACTTCTTCTTTCTTCATGTGCATAGTCATGATGATCTCTTCGTGATGAAATTGATGTTTCTCTTCTATCTCTACAAGAATGTGGTGATACCCTCCTCGCTTCCGTAACCAATGGCGAAACTCGGTTTCCTCCATGGTTCGAGTTTGGTGATCTCCTCCTTTGATTCAAATCATTCATCAATCTCTCCAATTTACCAATGCCTTCATCAAATTTTTCATTAATACGTTGTTCCATAAGCTCGGCTTCTTCTCTACGATACAAAGCTTCAACGTTTTGATGTCGGTTAGCTCTCCTCGGTGGCATGGTTAAAATTTTCACAAACTTCAACAAATTGAACACAGTACTTCAAAATTTCACACGATAAGGCAATCTAGGCTCAACTGTCTCGGCAATGCTTGTCTCGGCCTTGACTCTTCACAACTTTGCTTGGCTCGGTCAAGACTTGCCTCGGCTCACTCCAAAACCTTCAAAACTTTGGCGCGCAAATCACCAATTCAAAATCCAAACAAAATCCAACTCCTCGATCCAAAATGAAATGGATCAAACTCTCCAAACTTGATGCAACTTCAATATGAACACGATGAACTACTTCAAACTTCAAAAACTTGGCTCCAAGAATCAAACTTAGCTATGATTGGCTAAGTATGGCTCTGATACCAATAATGACGCAGCGGATTAATCAAACAAAACTTCAATCGATGAAATGTAGCAATCGGTGAGTTGAAGATACCAAAATGCCCAAGTTCGTTGATCCAAAGATACCGAACTCTAGCTATCTCAAACACGTTGATAGCGCACTATACCGTGTTCAAAGATCTACGATTCTTCGCACGTTGATCTAGCGCACTAGATTCCGTGAATCGGCTTCAACAAACGTGGATTCGAGCGCACTCGAATGACGTAAGTGGAGATAGGAGATTACACTCAACTACCAATTGGTATGAAAGCACAAAGCTAACAAAAGAGAATTTTATTCCAAAATCAACAACGACAAAAATGTACAACACACGCGTATTTATAGGAGTTACAACCCAGTCCTTAAGTCGTATATGACCTATGACCTCCTTAGGTCGTTGCCGACCTATCAACAGTACACACGACTCATCATAAGACGACTTAAGAAATAACGACCTAAAGACAGTACATGTTCAACGACTTAAGACATTACGACTCATATTTCTGCTACAGACGACTTACGACCTATGTAAGGTCGTTAACGACCTAAGACAATGGCATAGCTTGCTTCTGGAAAAGTTAGATCGTGAAAGAGTTAGGTCGCAAAGTTTTTAGGTCGTGACTCGCTAGCTCGTCTCCCTTCACCACGTTAGGTCGTATACGACCTAATACGCCTTCGTTAACTCGCAGCTTCTCCTCCTTAGGTCGGGGCCGACCTAAAATATGTTCTGGTTCCTTTAACCCGTTGTCTCTTACCTTGTTAAGTCGTAAACGACCTAGAGTGTCCCAGTTAGGTCGTGGGCAGTGCTCCTTAGGTCGGCAACGACTTAAAACTTCCCAACGACCTATCTCTGATACTTCTCCCACATGACCTAGAACGAAGTTAGCTCGTGGCCGATTCACAATACCTTCAATAGGTCGTCGCTCCTCTTCACGTGTTCCGTTAGGTCGTAGGTCACTGCTGTTAGGTCGTGAACGACCTAAATTTTCTCTCTTAGGTCGTGAACGACCTAGGACTTGTGAATTTCTCGAATTTTCAGATTGCTCTGCATCATATTTATTTTTGTAACTTTAAATCTTTGAAACTCATTATCTTTGAAATCTCGAATATTAACTTCCATTTCCAAAATAATTTCAACTTTTTGTTTTAAACTTTTGGATTTCCAAATCAATTTCTACCTTTTTCCAAAATTTATTTCTTTCCCATAATTTATATGAAAAGAGTCATACTATTCCCAATATATCATATATAATTTCTGGAAAAAATGGTATTTAACAAAGAGAATGTTTATTAATTTTAAATAAGTAAATATAACCAATTTAGCTAATTTGTCAATTAATTATCATTAACAGTTCAAACATTCTACATACTCATCCATATAACATCCGAACATTCATATTAACAACTAAACGGTGTTAATTATCGTAACATTATAAGGGTATAAACATGATCGTCATAGCATAACAATAAATATGATTTTAAAAAGGATAAAAGTTTACTCACTCTCATTTTCCTTTGCAAATCATTTTACAACTAGTGTGCTTCTTTTTTCTTTTCCTTTGTAAAATCAACACGAATTATTACAATTTTTTTTTAAAGTAGTGAAGCGAATAGACTAAGGTTTGATAGATGGTGGGCATGACTTGTATAAGGAGGGTACGAATTTGTAAATGGAGTCTATGGGGGTATGTGTGTGGGATGTGGACTTTTTTGTGGGTAGGTAGGGGTATGGGCTTGAGTTTAGAGTTTTGGAGGTAGGTTTGGGTTTGGGCATGTGTAAGAGGGTGTAGGGCTCAGGTTTGGGTGTTTAGAGGTGTGTGCATGGGGTAGGGTGGAGGGCACGAGTCTTGGAGGGATGTAGGGGGTTTGACTGCAGAATTTATGTGGGGGTATGCGTGTAGGAGGCTCGGGTTTGGGTGTTTGAGGTCAGTGCGTAGGTTTATGAGGCAAGTAAAGGTGGGTGTAGGAGTTTAGGTGAGTGATTTTAGGAAGTAGAGAGGTTGGATGCCATGGAAGATAGATGGAAAATGATGGAATGAGGAAGAATTTGGCGTGAGAAAATGGAGGAATGGTTGTCCTATTTGTATATGAAGCTTCACATGCCAAAGGACCTTTCTACCCTTACTAACTTTTGATTTTTCAACTCTCCCTTTACCTTTTTTTAAATCCATGATTTAACTGCTACATGCAAACATTAAATAAAGAGGAGATAGTTGGATTTAAGATGGTAATGAAAATAAATGATTATGCTAATTTCCATTAATTGACAAAATGGTATGTTTATTTTTCATGCATTCATTAGACTTTTGGGTACTAAAGCTTTAATGTGGAAAGGATCCTTGAGTACATTTGGTAGTTATTTGGTTTAGTGAAGGAGTTATGTAACGATCCATAAATTTTCACGATTTTTACAATGTAATTAACTAAAAATTTTAATGAAATAAATAATAAAAATATTTAGCAATGAAAATTTGATAATTTGAACGTGTCTATTTAAACGTAGCAAATGTCAGAATTTCATAAGAGAATATGGAAGTTTATTTTGTTGCGTAATTTTATTTAAATTTAAATTAGTCGAATTGACGAAAATAAAATATTTTCAGAATCTGAATATGTTTACATAATAAAAATGTCAACCATTTTTGAATTGAGACGTCATATATCATTTCGCCAAATTTGGACTGCTCTAACCCCTTTTATCTTACTTTCGATGAATTATCAATAGTTTGACAGCGAATATCGACTTTTGATAGGATGATCGTATCGTTGATATCTACGTACCATTTTGTTTGTCTCGTCTTGCTAATCTCCGCAGTATATACATTTGTGCATTTCAATGACCGGTACATGGCGAAATCAACAAAATAGTTAGCCGTATCGGTCCCCATTTTTGAAACTTTTGATTTTCTGTGTCCATTCATTTATCCACTGTTCAGAAACTAATGGTCAGCAGCTTTTATTATTTCTTAGAATTCACGTATCGACTTTTGGTTATTCCCACTTTTCATTTATATGCTTGTTCATTTCGGGTTCGTCTCTCCCCTCTCTTCTTCTTCTTAGATCTTTTCTTGTTAAAAAAATATAATATAAGAAGGTTTTGCTTATATGATTTAATATAAAAAGCTTGACCTATTTTACTTTTCCTTTTCATTTGAACTGTGTTAACGCTAAAAATGTACGCTAACACCCCGGTGAGAGTTGTGATATAGCGAAAGCACCACCCGTTGGTACGGGAATAAAAAGCAAGCAGAAAATAGTAAAGAGACAAAAAAATTTATAGTGGTTCGGCTCAAAGTCAAGCCTACGTCCACTTAATCTCTTCTATTCTCGATTTGATTACAAGTTTCACAATAATTCTTCAATTACAACACCATTAAGGAAAGTAGTTAGAACTTCGATGCAGAAAAGCTCTTTGAATTCATGTTGAATGAATTTGATCTTTTTCCCAAGGTTCTCTGAAGTGTCTTTGACGTTTGAAGTGTTGTAGAAGTCGTGAAAACTAAAAAGTTTTGTCCTTCCCAAAAAGTCCAGAAAATCCCCTTCCAATGTGGAGTAGGCGGGGTATTTATAGGGGAGTTTCGGAGTTAGGTCGTGTGGTGTCATAGGTCGTGAGCGACTTAGGGAGTTGCGACCTAAGAGCGATCCCGAGGTAGCAAAGTCGTTAGCGACCTAATGGAACCATCCTGGACGAGACATATGCGGTGAGCGACTTAGCATGTGTAGCATAGGAGTTAACTCGGCTTGCTTAGATCGTAAGCGACCTAATGGAAGAGGAAGTGTACATGCGGCTTAACTCTAAAGCTTGCTAGGTCGTTGGGTCGCCCTATCCTTAACTCGTTAGGTCGTTGCCTTTATTGAGTTGCTAGGCCGCTAGGCCGCTAGAGCTCCTTAAGTTGTTAAGTCGTGCCATGTTGAGCCGCTCTGTGCTTTAGGTCGTTAGGTCGTGCCCTGCTATAGGTCGTTAAGTCGCTTAGGCCTTGGATAGTTAAGTCGCTAATTCCCTTAACTCATTAGGTCGTTGAGTCGAATAGGTCGCTAAGTCATGAATAAGAGAGGTGTTAACACTTGCCCCTTGAAGTACACGCCTATGGGTTAGGTCGTGTGCTTCGATGCCTCTTAACTCGCGCCATCCTGAGTCGCTAAGTCGTGAGCGATTTATGAGAGAGCTAGGTTGTTCGCGCCGATTCGAGTTCCATTGCCTCTTTATATAAGTCGCTTAGGTCACTCCTTCCTCTCTTCACCTGCTCTTACACTCTAACCCGCCATTGAAGAATATCTGAGCTCTCGAAGACGAATTCAAACTAACCAGTCGTTGATCATCTTCACCTTCACATTACGTAAGTGAATCCAATTATCATCCAACCACGACCATCACCGAATCTTGAATCCCCCATTTTCCGACCCTAATCTGATTTCGTGTGCCGTATTTCACTACGAGTCATATTACGATCGATTTTTTGATCGTCATTGGACACGTTGTCGTTGTAATTCATGAGAACACAGCAGCGCATCAGACCTATGATGGATCTGAGGCGGTTTGAATCGGTCTTGGATGATTTGGCGGTGTAGAGAGATGGTGGATTTCATTGTGGTGATGCTAACGGGTTATCGGGTTAGGTGAGTTATTGAATGAAGAGGAGTTAGCGAGTTAAGGAAAGTTAGGAAGTGACCAACTTAGGAGCTTTGAACGACCTAGGGCTTAGCAGTTTGGACATGAATCGCACGACTTAACGACTTAATATTCAAACCATGAACGACATAAGGTACTGTGCCTCATATGACTTGGGACTTAACTCGCCAGAATAACACATGACTTAAAGCAGAATGACTTAAAGAATCAACACGACCTAATTTAACCCGCGGCATAGCTTTAACTCATAGGAACATGACTGATGAATTGCGAGAATGAACTGCTTGAACTTGTTGCACTCTTTCATAGATTTTATTAGCCAACAACCTATTAATTACAACATTTGCAGAAAACTAGGGTGAATATACTGCCATTGACAGCCCACATCGAATGACAGATTAGTCGATAAAGAATAATCAACTTAAGTGAAGTATTAAAGCAAAGTTAAGTTAATCAACTAGAGCTGATCTGTTTGCATCAATCACTACAACAATTTATGGGTTTCATAGCATTTGAAAAACGCTATAACAGGCTACCATAGCGTTTCAGAGAACGCCGTGGAACCACAAGCTATGGTAGGCCGGCAGCATTACATAGCAGGAAGGAAAACGCTATAATACCTAATAGCGTTTACAAGAGGGCATAGCGTTTTCAACCTACCATAGCGTTTTTTCTCTGTTATTAAACTTAAACACTATAAGGAATATAATCCTTCATTTAACTTCTATAGCATTTTCGAGCACATTTTATAGCGCTTCATCAAACCATGTTATAGCGTTACAATGTTTTTCGATAGCATTTCTTGTCATGTTTGTATAGCGTTTTTTATTTTCTACTATAGCGTTTTGATTCTATTATAGCGTTTTTGATGCATAAATCTTACATCTCATATAGAGTTGCGATAGCGTTTGATGAATCAATAGCGTTTTTCAAATGCTATTCTATATAATATTAATTTTCAGCATTTGTTTCAATTTTCTTTTTATTATATATACACACACACAGAGATAGATATATGTATACACATTACACACACACACACACATATATATATATATGGATCCCAAAAATAACAAATCAAGAAGATGACAACAACTATATGTAACAATGATAACGTTGCAGTGAATTCTAATTTGGAAACACACAATCAAACCAGTGGAAAAGTTTCAAATAATTCTGCTAATATTTCAAATACTACAAGACATGGTTGAAAATTCTTCTTCTTCGTTCTCAAGAGGCAAAGCCACTCCTCTTTCTGGAGTATCTCTAAGTATAGTTGCAGTTGAATCACTGATGCCAATCAAATACCGAAGCCTGCTTAGTTTCTCTGGTTTAGGAATGCTCTTTGTGTATATCAAGTACAAATCTGCAAGTTCCTCCTGTGATGACCAGGACAAAGGTTCAGCAGGGACTGCCTTGTCACATGCTAGCAAATCATTCAAAGCTGAAACCTAAAAAGTTGACAAAAAAATAAATATACATATAGCACAATGATTAACCTTTTAATGTTAACACAGTTAGTTACGACATGCATGCAGTGGCATACACGTATGGTCGAGCATTCAATCCTTACCAACTGCATAGTGGTGTGATTATACCCTGAGCATGTGTTCGGGGTTCAGTGACAGTGCATACTTCATCAAAGTTTACAAGTGAAGTTTGGTTTATGTATATAACGGTTCAGATTTGTCACCAACTTGTGTCCCACTAGAATTTTTTTATGTATATACCACAAAAATTACCACACAAGTAGATTTATAAAATTAACATGAGCAATAAATTACCGTTCCATCTCGATTTCTTTGGCGACGGAGTGCTACAGCCTGAATAAGCGAGTTAGAAAGTCTGCTTTTAGCAACTTCTTGAACAACATTCTTTGCTTTAGCAGTGTCTATATTAAGATCAGACGGTATCTTCTCATAAACCTCTACTTCATCAAAATCTCCTGTCCCCGATGAAAAAGTATCCTTAACCGTTTTCTTGAACAAATTTTCACGTAATCGCTCCGATATCATGCTATCCAAGTCGATGTTATTATCTTTCAGCTCTCTCACTTGTTTTATACCGATTCTCCCTTGACTTACTGTTGTTTCGATTGCAGAAGTAGTGGTTATGTATTTTATTATTTTCTGTGCATACTCTGCAGGCAACCCCACCTATTTTGAACATCGGTCAGCTGATCGATTCGAGCTTTCGATAACTGTCCATCGGCTAGTATAACCTCAGCTTTCTTCATAAAGGCTTGCTCTACTAAGTTTCTGTGTTGTTAACTCCAATGTTCAGCGACTCAAAAAGGCTACCGACTCAACATAGATACTGACCTAACAGTCTAGGGAGATTGTCGACTTAACTGGTTGTCGACCTAACTGCCTTAACAGGATTGCCGACCTAAGGCCGAAAAGGGATACCGACTTAAGAGAGGTGCCGACTCAATGCTTTGACAAAGTTACCGATCTATGTTTTGACAGGGTTGCCGATCCAAGATGAGTGCCGGTCTAGCTGCCTAAGCCTTAAGAAAGATTCCGACCTAAGTTACTTGAGGGGGATGCCGACCCAATGCTCTAACATGTGTACCAACCTAAGACTTAAAGAACGCCGACCCAAGATAGCTACCGACCTAAGTCACGGCCGACCTATGACCAATGTTAAGTCGGTCACGACCTAAGCAAAGGAAGGTAAGTTCAATGCAGCTACTTGGCACAGTGACCTCTTAACTCGTACACGATCCAGGACTTACCAGTTGGACCGTGACTTGCGACTTACCAAGTTAACTCGTCCACGACCTAAAGCCACTGAATATAAGCCCGATGCCATATTACTGAGAGGAGGTTGTGTTGACTCGGAGGCAACCTAGGACTTGTGCAAGGGAACCTTTGTGAAACCATGGAGGGGCCAGATGAGTCGGCCACGACTTACCTTAGACCGGCCATAAATTACCTTAGACCGGTCACGGCTTACGACCTAAGGAGGGAGATTTTCCTATAAATACCAACCTACCTCAAACATGAAAGTGACTTTTGGCCAATCTCTTTAAGCGCCGGTACTCTGCTGAATTCTCGACTCACTCGACACCTCAAGTACGAAAGGCATTTCAACTAACTTCGGGAGAAAAATCTAACGCAATCTACATGCATTCAAAGAATTCTTCTGCATCAAAGTTCTAGTTGCTTGTTTCACCAGAATTGTAATTGAAGATTGTTGTAAAGTTGTAATCGATTCAGTAATAAAGAGAATTAAAGTGGACGTAGGCTTGCCCTAAGCCGAACCACTATAAAAACTGTTGTTTTTTCTGCTTTCTCTGTGATTTCTCTACTTGTTTTTTAGTTCCCGTGTTCACGGGTGGTGCTTTCGCTCAACTTCAATCTACACCGGGGTGTTAGCGTCTGATTTTTACGTTAAAATTTTTGGTGCTTTCATTGAGAACCCAACTCAGGAAACTTCCACTATTGCTCCGCGAAGGATTGTTGAAAGGATTTCTTTTAAAACCAGAATTTTATTGGAAATAATGGCTCCAGGGAGAAAAAGAAGTTCTGTAAGGTCCGACAATGTTCAAGAGAATACTGCTACCTCTCCTCCTTCAAGTCAAGCAGCCCCAACTGTTGGAGTTACACGGGCAGAGTTGGACGCCGTAGTTTTGGGATTGAATCAACAATTGAATGCTCAGAATGCGCAGTTGGAAGCCCAGAATGCCCAGAATGCCCTGATCTTAAGTAAGTTGAATGATCTACTTGGGGCAAACCGTCAACCGGGAAATAATGATGGAAACCCTACTGTGGGAGTTCAGGATCTCGAAGGAAACATTTCTCAAAGAGCCGCAGACCCTATAGAAAGGATTCCTCCTCAAGCTGGAGGATTAGGACCGCAGCCGACCCTCCGTGAACGACTGTCAAGGCAGAATTCAGAGAGAGTGGCTGATGTGTGCCCTCCAGAGCCTCTAAATGATGAAGAGTATTTTTCAGGTATGGTTCGTCAAATCATGAAAGAAAGTATGCGAAGAGATGAAGACGAGAAAGAGTGGGGTTATGCTCCAAGCAAGACTCCATTTACTGAAAAGATCTTGAAGGCAGAGTTCCCAAGGAAATTCGTTCCCCCTACTATTCCGTCTTACAAGGGGACGAGTGATCCTAACGAGTTTCTGTATAAGTACGACTGGCATATGACTGGTGACAGGGCGTCTGATGAAATTAAATGCCGATACTTCCCGGTTTATCTAGAAGGTGTAGCTCTGTTGTGGTTTACAAAGCTGCCAGTCAGGTCTATCGATCAATTCTACGATTTGACCAGGAAGCTCAAGGAGCAATTTCGATTGTATGCTTCTAAAGCAAAGGATATAATGTCGCTATCAAGTTTAGAGCAAAATCCAGGAGAATCCATCAGGTCATTTTTGAATCATTTTAACATAGCATTGGCCGAGGTAGATAATGCTGAGCCACGCATGGTCCTAACATACTTGATGAGGGCGATTGACAAATCAAGCGAATTTGGAAAGTGGTTGAAAATGAAAGAGCCAAACTCAGTTGACAAATTCTACAATAAAGCGGATGAATTCATGCGCTTGGAGAGCCTCCAAACACCGGCTAAGGTGGTATCAACGGGAGCCGGGAACAATGGTGCTGCTTCGAACAAGAAAGAACCTAACACTCAGAAAAGGGGAAATGATGGTGGAAAGAAACAGGGAGACGCTAAGAAAGTCCGTTCTTTCAACTTCACACCCTTGACCGATACCCCCGAAAACATCTTCTTTGCAACCAAAGATGATGTCAATTATCCGGCACCGCCTAAAATGAGAGTTGCGATTAAGATGGAAAAAAGTGGAAGGTTCTGCCGGTTCCACAACCAGCCCGGCCATGAAACCAACGAATGTCGTCAGTTGAAAGAGGTAATTGAACAACTCTTGAAGGAAAACAAACTCCAGCAGTATGTGAAAAGGAACATAAATGCCCCAGCTTCGTCAACTCAAGGACAACAAGTTCCCGCTCACCGTCCTGCCTCAAGTGTGAAGGCCGTGGAACATGAATCAGAAAGGCCTGTCATCAATATAATAATTGGAGGACCTCACCCAGCAGGCAAAAGCTGGGGCGAGATGGAAAGGTATGCCCGGGCCTTGAGGCATGTACCAGCTGAAGAGAATGTTTTTGTCTTAGAGAATGATGCGCCTTTAAAGCAACAAAAGACTTCCACAGATGATCGTGTTCAATGCCAGGGATCCTTTGGGTATTGAGGCTCCGACCATAGATCCTTTGGTCATATCCGCTGGTATTGGGCCGGTAACTGTGAGAAGAGTTCTAGTTGATTGTGGAGCTTCATGCAACATCCTCATCAAGAAGACCTTCAATCAAATGAAAATTCCAATGGATGACGTTCAAGCTTCGTCACTTAAGATTGCTGTGTTTGCTGGAGAACCCAAACAGCCGATTGGGACCATTGATTTGTTTGTAGAACTCGGAAAGGGACTAAGGAAGGTAGCTCGAAAGCAAACCTTTATAATTGTTGAAGAATTCTCTGCCTACAATGCCTTTTTAGGCCGACCAACTCTTGCTGCGTTTAAAGCTGTTCTTGCCCTATGGTGTCTGACTCTATAATTCCCCACATATAATGGAGTTGGTGTGATTAAGGGAGACCAAGATGCGGGGCGAGAATGTTACTTCGCAGAGTTGCGAGAATCAAGGAAAAGAGAAATGGGAAAAGGTGCGGCGGCTCCAGTCCGCACCAAGGAACCAACCTTGTAGCAATTACAGGGTGGACCCTGCACTAGCGAATGTAGTGGCGCACGAAGAGAGATGGATCCAAGGAAAGCCAGTGCAGGGGAGAATAGGGTAGTACCGGTAGAGTTAACATTGCCGGTGCCCGTTGACCCAAAGGACCCAAACAAAGTACTTAATGTGGGTTCGCAGCTCAATACAACAGTTCAGAATGTTCTGATTTCATTTTTGAAGGCTAATTTGGATGTATTCGCTTAGACTCATGCTGACATGTGCGAAATATCCCCAGAGATTGCAGTACATACTCTGAACATTGATCCAAAGTTTACACCCGTGAAACAGAAGAGAAGGACTCAGGGTCCTGAGAGAACGACAGCGTTAAAAGAAGATGTGGATCGGCTCATGGAGAACGGTTTCATCAGAGAATCTACTTATCCAAATTGGGTATCAAATTCGGTGCTGGTGAAAAAGGCTAATGGAAAGTGGAGAGTATGCATTGATTTTTCAGATCTGAACAAAGCCTGCCCCAAAGACTGTTTCCCGCTGCCCAGGATTGGTCAGTTGGTGGATGGGACGGCGGGACATGAATTGTTATCTTTTATGGATGCATACTCCGGATATAACCATATTATGATGCATGAGCCAGATCAAGAGGATACAAGTTTCATCACAGATATTGGACTCTACTGCTACAAGGTCATTCCTTTCGGACTCAAGAATGCAGGGGCAACTTACCAAAGGCTTGTTAATGCCATGTTTAAACCACAGATTGGCAAGACAATGGAAGTGTATGTTGATGATATGCTAGTAAAGTCTAAGAAAGCAGTGGACCATATGGATCACTTGGCAGAGATGTTTGCAGTACTCCGCAAGTACAGAATGAAGCTTAATCCCCTGAAATGTTCATTTGGAGTAGAGTCAGGAAAGTTTTTGGGTTTCATTGTGAGCGCTAGGGGCATTGAAGCCAATCCTGACTGAAGGATGAAGCTAAGACAATTCTGACTGAAGTACACGGAGGGGAATGTGGGGATCATACAGGTGGTCAAACTTTAGCAAAGAAAATCCTCCGTTATGGATACTTTTGGCCAGAAATTAATCAGGATGCTGCTGACTATTCCCGAAAGTGTGATAAATGCCAGAGATTCGCTAAAATTCCTAGAGCACCTTCCACTGAGCTAACACAAATGGTCAGTCCATGGCCGTTTGCTATCTGGGGAATAGATCTCATTGGGCCTTTGCCGACTGCCAAATCGGGGATTAAATATGCTATCGTTGCTGTTGATTACTTCACTAAGTGGGCTGAAGCCAAACCATTGGCTACTATTACCTCTAAGAAAATGATAAGTTTTGTGACTAAAAATATCATTTGCAGGTATGGTGTGCCTCAGAAGATAATCACAGACAATGGTACTCAGTTTGAAAGTGAGGAATTCCAAGATTTCTGCAAACGATTCAAGATCCGAAAAAGCTTCTCAGCAGTGGATCATCCGCAGGCAAACGGGAAAGTGGAAGCAGTAAACAAACTCATCAAATCAACCATCAAAAAGAAGCTGGAAAAAGCAAAAGGTGGTTGGGTTGATAAGTTACCGCTTGCACTATGGGCATACAAGACCACTCACAAAACTGCGACTGGGCATACTCCATTTTCATTGGCATACGGATCAGAAGCTATGATTCCAGTGGAAACTGAAGTCCCCTCACACAGAAGGATCCATTTTGATCAAAATGAGAATGAAAAATTGCAATTGGAAGCACTTGACCTCCTCGACGAAAGAAGAGAAGAGGCAAGGCTTAGAATTGCAGCTCACCAGCAAAGAATAGCCATGCACTTCAATTCCAAAGTTCGTCAGCGCAGCTTTGAAGTTGGGGACTTAGTCTTGAAGAGGATTATGACAGCCATAGGTGTGTTTGGACCAAACTGGGAAGGGCCATATGTTATTGGCACAAAACTTCTTGATGGCACATTCAAACTCACAACTGTCGAAGGAGAACCAATCCCAAGAGCTTGGAACAGCAATCATTTGCGTCCCTATTTTACTTGAAAGCTTTGCTGAAATGTTGTAAAAGAATTATGAGTATATGATTCTTGTATTGAAAGCAATTGTAAAGAAAGTGAATAATGAAAAGCTATAAAGTGGATGTAGGCCCAGTTTTTGGCCGAACCACTATATATCTTGTGTTCTCTACTATTGTAAACTGCTTTGTTTTATTTCTACATATAAAATACGTTAATTATGTTACTAAAATGTCGATTTAATAATGCAGGCCATAAAAGCAAAGCTTACCCATCGCAAGACCAAGCGATCTCCGACATCACTCAGCAAGCAAACACTAAGCCATTCAAAATTTCCATACTCAAATCCTACAAAAGAAGTGCTTTGAACAAAAGTTAGCAATATGGATGGAAGTGGACCATTTCTAACTAACTGCAAATGTTTGAACAAACAAATAGCAAGTTAAATAGCCTGTGTCAACCACCACCAACTCGCTTAACTATGAAGTATATTTCTTTGGATAAGGGAAATTATTGGCAACTAAAAAGTGATGACACTTGCAAAAGACAATGGGGATCGCCAACATGAATGGATGACAAAGAGACATGGGCGAGCAAGCATCGATCAGCAAAAGACCTCTTCGGAGGCACAAGCCCTCTTCGGAGGCACAACTCTTCAGAGGATAAAGACCTCGAGCGGGCCTAGCCAGAAAAAGAGAGATCTTTCTCGATACAAAGTTGCGGAATGATCGGTCGATACACTCCCGTGAATCCGTCCAACCGAGAGAAAGAAACTCCAAACTTCCAGGCAAAAGCCTTACTCAGAGGCACACGTTTCACCGAGATTGAAATAAAACTTCCAAGTGTTGAAACGTGAAAAGCCCTCTTCGGAGGCCCATTTCACCACAGTTGAAATGCTAAAAGACCTCGAGCGGGCCAAACCAGAAAAAGAGAGATCTTTCTCGATACAAAGTTGCGGAATGATCGGTCGATACACTCCCATGAATCAGTCCAACCGAGAGAAAGAAACTCCAAACTTTCAGGCAGTAACCCTACTCAGAGGCACACATTTCACCATGATCGGTGATACACTCCCATGAGACGAAATGTGAAAAGCCCTCTTCGGAGGCCCGCTTCCCAGCGAACAGGGAAAAATAAAAGCCTCTCCCAAGGGGCAGAAACAAAAAGACCTCTTCCCAGAGGCACAATCAAACAAAAAAGACCTCTTCCCAGAGGCAGAAACAAAAAGACCTCCTCCTAGAGGCACAATCAAACAGAAAGACCTCTTCGGAGGCACACGTTTCACCGAGATTGAAATAAAACTTCCAGGTGTTGAAACGTGGAAAGCCCTCCTCGGAGGCACAACTCTTCGGAGGCACACGTTTCACCGAGATTGAAATAAAACTTCCAGGTGTTGAAACGTGAAAAAGCCCTCCTCAGAGGTACAACTTTTCAAAGAAGTATTTCGTCAAAAGCGCAAAGCGAAGATCAGAAAGCCCTTTACTGAGGCGTAATAAAAAAAAGAGAAGCCCTCTTCGAAGGCACACTTTAACTTTCAAAGGAAGAATGATTCACCTATTCTGGAAAATACTCTTCCTCAAAAAGAAGTTAAAGTGCCCTTAAGAGGCCCGCTTTACTACATAGAAGAATTCACTTGGTAAAATGTGTGTATGCACAAAAGAAAAAGTGATATCTTCGAAGGATAAAGCGTAAAAAACTCATATGGAGGGAGCTGTACTCTATTTTTAACAAGATAATATTCCTCCAAGTATGGAATAATTATTCTCCAGAAAATAAGAGTACAAGTCCCCTCAAAGTATAAAATATTGCAACGAGCTTATGGTATAGGGGCAACATGGTATAGCTACATACAACATGGTATAGCTACATACAACATGGTATAACTACATTGATTAAATTACGCTTGAACAACATACCACAAGCTCACTGCAATATCATATAAAGAAACTTGTACAAAAATGGATAGTAAATGCATTCTCAGATAAAGACAGAAGTTTGTACAAACAAAAAGAATCATTTTATTCAATACTGTCAAAATTTTGTACAGGTACAGGTTTCCAAATAAAAAGAAAAAGAAAAGCGGAGGCCGGTACCCGCACAATCTCCGGCCAGTACATGCAAAAAGCAAAAAGTAAAAATAAATCGAAGCAGGACCCCTTACTTCTTCTTGCCACCACCCTTAGAGCCTTCACCTGACCTAATAGGCAGTTTTTCAGGACGGCTTGGGAGAGTCGGGGATGAAGGAGAAAGGGTTACTGTCGGATAAACTCTCGCTTCCTCTTCAGAAACAAGAATGTCTTTCCTTCTCTTCTTGGAAGTGGCACGCTTCCTCCTCCTCCTTGAAGAAGACTCACTTCCCGGAGTAACAAGAACAGATAATTTTATGTTATCAGAAGTGGTTCGCTCCGGAGACTCATTGCCTTCTCCAAGCCCTTCTCCCCCATGTTCTTGAGAAGCAATAGGATCATCTAAGCCATGAAGAGCTTCTATTTGCTCCTCTTGTGACCCGGTTTAAGAGGCGGACGGAGGAGTGACCTGAAGAATCGAAGGAGGAACAATTGGAGGAGGGGAAGTATGAACGATGCTTGGCACTTTCTCTACAGAAGAAAAGAGGTTAAAGTCAGTAAAAAGAGGAGATAAAGGCTCGTTGAGATTCAGGAAATAGTCAAGAAGCTCATCAAACCCATAAGAAGCAAATGAGCAGTCTACTTGAGCAAGATTGGCAGTAGAGTTACCTGGAGAAGTCGGCTTCCTGATATCAACCTCATAAGCCTGTGCTTCGGCACTCTCTTCGCCTTCATCTCCACCCTGTATGCTTGTGATCTTAGTGGTAACTTTAGTAGGGGATGGAGAATGAGAACTGGAGCCAATAATGTCGATTTCGGCCGAAGGAGAAGGCTGGACTGGAATAGGTGAAGTAGTTTTTCCTAACCGTTCCCCTTCTGCCATTTCAACTCTTAATTTTGCAAGTGGTTCTTTCCCCCTGGCGAGAGCAGCGCGAGCATCTTCATCCAAGTAATGCTCCTCAAGAGCTGATTCGGCATAGCCAGCACCTTTACCGCCAAGCATGTCAAGTGCAGCCTCCCACACTTCAGCTAGTGTAACTTCATATTTGGGGCCTAGAAAGGCGAGACTACCGTGCCCCAAGATGCTGTGCAGGTAAAAGTCAAACAGTGTCGAGCTGATGTTGGTCTTCGTTGCCTCATGAGATTCTTCAGCTGCAATTTTACCGGCAATGGCCTCATCACTCTCTCTTTCCGTCTTGGAAAGTTGAAGCTTTAGCATTTGAATTTCTGCCTCCTGAGAGTTGACTTTCTCCCGTAACTCTGTAACCTCAGTGTTAACGTGAATATCAGACGCTAACACCCCGGTGTGAAATAAAGTTGGATGAAAGCACCACCCGTGTATACGGGAACTACAAGCAAGTAGAGAAAATACCGAAAAAAGCAGAAAAGGCAACAAATTTTTATAGTGGTTCATCTTAGAGTAAGCCTACGCCTACTTTAACTCTCTTTATTATTGAATTTGATTACAACTTAACAACAATCTTCAATTACAACACCCTTTAGACCAGTAGATCAAACTTTAATAGAGAATAATCTTCCGAATTCATGTTGAAATGATGTAGATTTCCTCTTGGAGATCATCGTAGTGTCTTTGGTGTTTGGAGTACTTGAAGTGTTGAAAGAGTTGAGAATTCTGCAGAGTATCAGCGCTTGAAATGGTCGACCAAAAGTCCCCTTGAAAGTTGGAGCTAATGCTGTATTTATAGAGAAATCTGGACAGCAATTTTCGCCTAAGTTATAAGTCGCGATCGACTTAAGGAAAGTCGTAAGTCGCGCCCGACTTAAGGATCATGAGTTAGCAGGCAGCGGCATAGGCGAAGCGGTATTAAGTTTGTCTTCGTTCATCTGGATGCAAGTCTTAACTCGTTCACGAGTTAAGAGGTCTTAGGCCGACTTATCTGACTAAGCCCTTGGTTCCTCAATGGTTCACTTCTTCAGAATTACAAGTCATGAGTCGCTCACGAGTCAACTCTCTTTGACATAAGCATTGTGACTGCCGGCTACGACTCAGTGGTTTTAGGTCGTAGGTGAGTCATGCTGAGTCGTGAGTCGTGAGTCGCTTCCTTGAGTCGCTGACGACTCAAGGTAGGTCGTAGGTTGCACGATTCTACGACCCGCACAACTCCTCAATTTGTTGAGTCGGTAACTCGTTGAGTCGTTCCGCTTCTCTTAAGCCTCCTTGAATTCTAACTCGTCAGCTTGTTGAGTCGCTTCTACCCTTGAGTCGTGAATTATCTTGAGTACGTAGACCCACTGAGTCGGTATGAACCTTAAGTCGTGAAGGCCTTAAGTCGTGATCCATCCCTTCTTTCTTAGGCCGTTAAGTCGTAGACTCCTATATGTCGTAAGTCGTTCACTTCCGTAAACTGTTTACTCCTTTAGGTCGACCAATCCCTGACTCGTTAAGTCGTGTAACTCCCTTGAGTCGCTAACTTGTTAAGTCGGTTACTTATTGAGTCGGACCACTCCTTAAGTCGCTCTGCTTCTTTAAGTCGTGAGTCGTCTCAGGTCCTTACTAATTGATTAAACGGGGTTTACATTTGCCCCTCGAAGTGCGCGCCTAAGTTGTAGGTCGCGTGCTTCGACTTTCCCTTGACCCGCGTGTGCCGTTTCGAGTTCCACTGTCCTGGTGTATAAAAGGCTAAAGTCGCTCCTTCTACTTCACCTTCCTTCTTAATTGTTTACTTCCGCCATTAGCAACCTTCGAATCTTTCAGAGTCGAGTTCATCCAGCTTACCTCATTTCCAAACAAATTCCTACAATCTTCATCATTACGCTACGTAAGTAATCCCATCGCCCGCTCTATTTCGCAATTACCGTTACCCTTCGACCATGGACTTCCCATTTCTTAACCTCAATCCAAATCCTCGCACCGTGCTTTATTTCGGGCCATGTTATGACTGATTTCTGACAAGCTTGGAGCGGTTTGATTTGAGTTTTTAGACGACTTGCAAGGAGGAGACGATGGGTTTTTATATTTCGAGTCAGTTAATCCATGAATTTAGAGGAGATGATACGGTCTTGTATGGGTTATCGGGTTAGGAGATAGGAGGATAACGGGTTAGGGGTTAGAAGGATAATGGGTTAGGAGTTAGGAGGATAACGGGTTACTAACTTGAGAAGAGGTTGGTCGGTTGAAGGAAACGTGACGCTAGCTTGGACGCGATCCAGTAATCTTGAGCGCAGTAATTTTGAGCAATTCAATAACCATCGCGACTTATCCTTTGGCCGACTTACCAACCTTCACGACACAAGTCTTAAGTCGTAGCCAGGATATTACTTGGAGAATTTCACGTTGCCTCGGACTGAAGCCTTTTCTATTTTCCATGGTTTACGACTTAGAGCATGGCCGACTTAAGGCACCAACAATCCAAGATTGAAACGACCTAACTTAACTCGCCTCGTAATCCTTAGGTCGTGGATGAGTCAGACAGATAACCAATAATTTGATTTAACCCGTAGGAAGAATTTCTTAAGTCGTTGCCAACACTCAAGTCGTCGCCGAGTCAACACTTAAGTTGTTGCAGTTGACAATTTTGTTTGAACCTTGAACTTTAACTTGATTTGCTGAAATAAACTGCCTGAGTGCTGAATTGTTTGGACTTTAACTTGTTAAACTTTGTTGCATTTTTTCACAGGTCACTCTTGCAAGCTAATAACTTGTCTAATACAACATTTACAGAAAATTGGGACGAATATACTGCCACTGACTGCCCACATCAAATGACAGATTAGTTAATAACAATTAATCAACTTGACAGATTGTGTGAACGAAGTGCTTTAAAACAACGAATTCAGGCAAAGTATCAAGGCAACATCGGAATAGTCAACCAAATTTTCCTGTTTGCATTAACACTGTACTTGAACTTCAAATTAACAAATCCTGAAATTTGATAGCCCATCAATTGTCGATGAGCTTAACTCCAGTTATATTTACTTGTTTATTTTTATTAGTTCTGCACAACACTTCACACTTTTAGGAAACGTGCACCTTCAAATTTGAATATCCAGTTGCTTATGTAGAATGGCCTCACATCAAGAAGAAGTAACGGAACAGATTGGAGAGGCTCTTCCAACAGCTGCTCCACTGGAAAGAGTCTCAACTTCTTTAAACTACCGGACATTTAGCTTATTGCGCGCTCAGTTTGGCATCGTTGAAACGGATGCTATATTGCCTGGGCCAAATGATTTTGCTGATAGCCCTCCCTGTGGTTTTGTCGCTGTCAACTGCCAAATGTGCTTGTTCGGTGCTATTCCTCCCTTCAACGAGTTCCTTCAGCAATTTCTACTTCGATTGACTATCTCCCCGTTTCATCTGCACCCCAATAGTTACGCCATTCTGATGGGGTTGTGTCTTTTATTCATGAGAACCCTGGGTCGGTTACCGAGCTTTGAAGAAATTTGTTACTTATGTTCTTTCACCAAGATTAAAGACCATCCCTCCATTGTCGTCATTAGGAGTGTTAGGAATCGCAAACTCGTGACTGACCTACCCGAAAGTGCTCATGGATTTTTAAATCAATTTTTCTTCGTTCGCTGCCCCCCAGGGTTTTATGCCATCTGGAGAGTAGGAAGTAAGATTACCTGCTTCTATTTTCCATTTCCGAACTCTTCGAATTTTGAGTTGTTAATCGTTAATTCCACTCTTTCCTTTTTCAGCACTTCCTTCCCTATCCAGAGATGCAGGCCATAAGTAAGTTTTTGAGAGACTGAGTGCCGTGGCCGCGGAAGAGAGAAGTGTAAAATTCTTGTTGAGGGATGAATTTTTGCACCAATACGGGCTTTTTCATACCTCTCGCTCTACACACCCCCATGAAGTTCCAGACTCTCCGGCTAGAGCGTCGGATGCCCCCGTTTCTACTGACGCATCCATACCAAAAGAACCTGCTTCTGAGGCTTCTCTAGTGAAGTGCTCCACTTATGTTGATGTCGCGGGGTCATCTGGCAAACTTGCCCCAGTTACTGAAGAAGAAGAGCCTCGGGAATCTTCTCCACATTCAAAAAAGTCTGGTGACGAAGAAGCCGAGAAAACCAGCCCTGTCAAGCAGAGCAGGGACGACACTTTCGAAGGACTGAGCGACCTCTTCGCCACCTCGCAAGAGATCTTTAAAGATGATCCTATCACTACCGGGGTTTCTTCTTCAGTAGTCGAGGCGACTTCTATTCTGCAACAGACTCCGTCAACTCAAGAGTTGATGCTAACTTCTACGCCCATAACTACTCCATAATTAAAGAGTGGTTCGTAGTTCGATGCGCGTAGTTTGCACATTACACACACTTAGAATCTTTCGGCACCTTTATACTTCTGACTTTTTGTACTTTGAAGAATTCTAAAACTTATCTCTTTTTATTTCAGATCCTCCGATGGGACGCAGCAGATCCTACTATGATGACCTCCAGCGCTACGGGAGGCGTAGCCAATATGATTATAGGCGTTAGCTCCCCTCTTATAGAGAATCCGATGAAGAAAGAGCCGCCCGAAAGGCTCAAGAGGAGTGTTATGAAAGAAGAGAGAGGGAGGAGCGCCACGATTCTTCGTAGAGAGGCGACAATTCCCATAAGAGAAAATCCCATGATGACCGAGGAAAAAGTCATATGGTTGAGGATTCAAGCAAGCGAGCCCGACATGGTGAGAAGCATACCTCTACAACTCCTGAAAAGGTTACTTCCCCCGTCTCGCTTGACATTCCTTCTGGCTCCCCCGCTCTTGGGAAAACAGATATTCAAACAATAATCAACAGGCCTAAATTTCAAGTTGGACCGGGCCCATCCACTTTGCAAAGCGGCTTTCCACAGTGGTGCCTGAAGGGAGTGAGGTTCGACCTTGACTTTGTCCCCATTGACAAGTCTGCCATGTTACGAAATCTCGATGCCGTCAAGCTTGATATTGAAAGGATGTCGAACTGGCAAAAGCTTGTTGACGAGCTCCAAAGGGTTAACCGTGCAAATATAGAGGCCATGCTCACTATGGAGAATGATAAAGTCGAATGGCAAAAGGTTCTTGAGCAACATGATACTGAAATGAGGAGCATTGCTACTTACAATGAAGAGCTTGAAGCAAAAGTTGAGGAACTTAAACAAGAGCTTGCTACTTCCTCTACTTTCTATACTCAAAAAGAAGAAGTGCTCCTAAAATAAGTGAGAGATGCTCATGCCAGCCAAAGAGATGCCGAAGACAGGCTCGAAGTGCAAAAAAGAATCAGTGAGGACTATGTTGCTGATATTGAAGAGCTTCGGAAGAAAAACAGCTCCCAAGAGGCGGAGATTCAAATGCTTAAGCTTCAACGTTCCAAAGATGAAAGAGAGCGTGATGAGACCGTTGCCGGCAAAATTGCAGCTGAAGAATCTCATGAGGCAACGAGGACCAACATCAGCTCAACATTATTTGACTTCTACCTGCATAGCGTCTTGGGGCGCGGTAGCTTCGCCTTTCTAGCCCCCAAGTATGAAATTACTCTGGCTGAAGTTTGGGAGGCTGCACTCGATATGCTTGGCGGTAAGGGTGCTGGTTACGCCGAATCAACTCTTGAGGAGCATTATTTTGATGACGATGCTCGCGCTGCTCTCGCCAGGGGAAGAGAACAGCTTGCGAAATTAAGAGCCGAAATGGCGGTAGGGGAACATTCAGGAAAGGCTATCCTAACTGCTCCGATTCAACCTTCTCCTTCAACTGAAATCGATATCATCGGTTCCATTTCCCATTCCCCATACCCTACTAAAGTTACCACCGAGATCACAAGCATACAAGGTTGAGATGAAGGCGACGAGAGTGCCGAGGCACAGGCTTACGAAGTTGATGTCAGGAAACCGACTTCTGCAGGTAACCCTACTGTTAATCTTGCCCAAGTAGACTGCTCATCTGTTTCTTACGAGCTTGATGAGCTTCTTGACTACTCCTTGAACCTCAGCGAACCTTTATCTCCTCTTTTTACTGGCTTGAACTTTTTTCCTTCTGTAGAGAAAACGTCGAGCATCGTTCAAACTTCCCCTCCTCCAATTATTCCTCCTCAATCTATTTAGGCGACTCCTCCTTCTGCCTCGCAACCGGGATCACAAAAGGAGCAAATGGAAGCTCTCCAAGACTTGGACGATCCCATTGCTTCACAAGAACACAAAGGAGAAGAAACTGAAGGGAGTGAGAAGACTCCAGAAGCAACTGGTTCCGATGATGAACCATTAGCTAAACTTTTTTCTCCAGGGAGTGGGTCTTCCTCCAAGAAGAGAGGAAAGCAGGGAGTCTCCAAGAAGAAGAAGAAGGGATCTTCAACTGGCGAAGAAAAAATGGAAGAAAGTCCGACGGAGCCCCTTTCTCCTTCATCCCCTACTCTTACAAGCCGGCCTAAGAAGTTGGTTATCCGGCCAGGTGCGGGCTCAAAAGGTGGACGGAAGAAGAAATGATGGCTCTGGTTCTGTGGCTTTCATATCGCTTTTTGCTTTTGTGCATGTACTGACCGGTAAATGTGTGGGTACCTGCCCCCATTTTCTTTATTTCGAAATTTGTATCTGTAAGAAATTGTAACAGAATTAAATAAAATGATCCTTTATTTGTACAAACTTCTTGTTTGAATTTGAGAATGCATTTATTATTCACTTTTGTACAAGTTTCTTTGCACGATATTGCAGTGAGCTTGTGGTATACTGTTCGAGCGCAATTTTACCGATGTAGTTATACCATGTTGCCCCTATACCATAAGCTCATTGCAATATTTTATTTTATGAGGAACTTGTACTTTTATTTTTTAAAGAATAATTATTCCATACTTGGTGGAATATTATTTCGTTAAAAAACAGAGTACAAATAAGTTTTTACGCTTCATCCTTCGAAGATATCACTTTTTCTTTTGTGCATATACACATTTTACTGAATGAATTCTTCTACGTGGTAAAGCGGGTATTTGAAGGGTACTTTAACTCCTTTTTAAGGAAGAGAATTTTCCAGAATAGGTGGATCATTCTTCTTTTGAGAGTTAAAGTGTGCCTTTGAAAAATTGCACCTCTGAGGAGGGCTTTCTCACGTTTCAACACTTGGAAGTTTTATTTCAATCTTGGTGAAACGTGTGCCTCCGAAGAGGTCTTTCTGCTTGCTTGTGCCTCCGGGAGGAGGTCTTTTCATTTCTGCCTCTGGGAAGAGGTCTTTCTATTTCTGTTGTGCCTCTAGGAAGAGGTCTTTTTGGTTTCTGCCCCATGGGAGAGGCTTTTATTTTTCCCTGTTCGCTGGGAAGAGGGCCTCCGAAGAGGGCTTTTCACATTTCATTTTACGGGAGTGTATCGACCGATGATGAAATGTGTGCCTCTGAGCTGGGTTACTGCCTGGAAGTTTGGAGTTTCTTTCTCTCGGTTGGACGGATTTACGGGAGTGTATCGACCGATCATTCCGCAACTTTGTATCGAGAAAGATCTCTCTTTTTTTGGTTGGCCCGCCCGAGGTCTTTTAGCATTTCAACTGTGGTGAAATGGGTCTCCAAAGAGGGCTTTTTTCACGTTTCAACACCTGGAAGTTTTATTTCAATCTTGGTGAAACGTGTGCCTCTGAGTAGGACTTTTGCCTGGAAGTTTGGAGTTTCTTTCTCTCGGTTGGACGTATTCACGGGAGTGTATCGACCGATCATTCCGCAACTTTGTAACGAGAAAGATCTCTCTTTTTCTGGCTAGGCCCACTCGAGGTCTTTCTCCTTCGAAGAGTTGTGCCTCCGTAGAGGGCTTGCGCCTCCGAAGAGGTCTTTTATTGATTGATGCTTGCTCGCCCATGTCTCTTTCGCCATCCACTCATGTTGGCGATCCTCCTTGTCTTTTGCAAGTGTCAACACTTTTTAGTTGCCAATAATTTCCCTTATCCAAAGAAATATACTTCATAGTTAGGTGAGTTGGTGGTGGTGGACACATTTTGCTTAACTGGCTGTTTGTTCAAACATTTATAGTTAGTTAGAAATGGTCCATTTCCACCCACACTGCTCACTCTTGTTTGAAACATTTCTTTTGTAGGATTTGAGTATGGAAATTTTTGATGGTTTAGTGTGTGTTTGCTTGGTCTTGGGATGGGTAAGCTTTACTTTCATGACCTGCATTATTAAATCGACATTTTAATGACACAATTAATGTATTTTATATGTCGAAATAAAACAAAGCAGTTTATAATAGTAGAGAACACAAGATTTATAGTGGTTCAGCCAAAAACTGGGCCTACATCCACTTTATAGCTTTTCATTATTCACTTGCTTTACAATTGCTTTCAATACAAGAATCATATTTTTTGCAATTCTTTTACAATATTTCAGCATAGCTTTCAAGTAAAATAAGGACGCAAATGATTGCTGTTCCACGCTCTTGGGATTGGTTATCCTTTGACAGTTGTGAGTTTGAATGTGCCGTCAAGAAGCTTCGTGCCTATAACATATGGCCCTTCCCAGTTTGGCCCAAACACACCTGTGGCTGTCATGATTCTTTTCAGAATTAGGTCCCCAACTTCAAAGTTGCGCTGGCGAACTTTGGAATTAAAGTGCCTGGCTATTCTTTATTGATGAGCCGCAATTCTAAGTCTAGCCTCTTCTCTTCTTTCATCAAGGAGGTCAAGTGCTTCCAATTGCAGTTTTTCATTCTCATCTTTATCAAAATGGATTCTTCTATGTGAAGGGACTTCAGTTTCCACTGGAATCATTGCTTCTGATCCATGTGCCAACGAAAATGGAGTATGCCCAGTCGCAGTTTTGTGGGTGGTTCTGTATGCCCATAGTGCAAGCGGTAACTTGTCAATCCAGCCAATTTTTGCTTTTTCCAGCTACTTTTTAATGGTTGATTTGATGATTTTTTTTACTGCTTCCACTTGCCCGTTTGCCTGCGGATGGGCCACTGCTGAGAAACTCTTATGGATTTTGAATCGTTTGCAGAAGTCCTGGAATTTCTCACTTTCAAATTGAGTACCATTGTCTGTGATTATTTTCTGCGGCACACCATACCTGCAAATGATATTTTTAGTTACAAAATTTATCATTTTCTTAGGGGTAATAGTAGCCAAAGGTTCAGCTTCAGCCCATTTAGTAAAATAATCAACTGCAACAATAGCATGTTTAATCCCTGATTTGGCAGTTGGTAATGGCCCAATGAGATCCATTCGCCAAATGGCAAATGGCCACGGACTGACCATTTGTGTTAGCTCAGTCGAAGGTGCTCTAGGAATTTTGGCGAATCTCTGGCGCTTGTCACATTTCTGAGAATATACAGCGGCGTCTTGATTACTTTCCGGCCAAAAATACCCATAACGGAGAATTTTCTTTGCTAATGTCTGACCACCCGTGTGATCTCCACATTCCCCTCCGTGTACTTCAGCTAGAATTGTCTTGGCTTCATCTTTAGTTACACATTAGAGTAATGGCATTGAAAAACCCTGCCTGTACAATCGGCCGTCTTGGACTATATATCTGGAGGCTTTCCTTAGAAGCTTCTGTCTTTCTCTTGAATTTTCTAGCAATGAACCTCTGAGTAGATAGTCCAGTATTGGAGTCATCCATGATTCTTGTTCCTGAGATATATTCATAATCCAGTCAACATCCATCTCGTCTGTACTTGGTGCTGACCGGACTTCTATGGGGACTAATCCCAATAGTTGAGCTTCACCAGTACTTGAATACTTCACGAGGGAATCTGCCTTCATATTCTCTTCCCGGGGAACATGGTTTATTGAATAATGATCAAAATCTTCAAGAAGCTCCCAGGCCTTTGACAAATAAGCGGGTAAATTTCCTCCTTTAGCTTGGAATTCCTTCTTGACTCGGCATACGATAAGCTGAGAGTCACTGAAGATCTGTAATATTCTGATATTTAGCTCTTTAGCGATTCTCAAACCTGCAATGAGAGCTTCATATTCTGCTTCATTATTAGTCGAAGGAAATTCCAGCCTCAGTGCATAACACAATGATCGTCCTTCAGGGGTTTCAAGGACAACCCCTGGCCTAGAATAGTAGTCATTCCTTGCGCCATCAACGTATAATTTCCATTTCACCGGGACGTCATTAGTTTCCACTTCCTCACTATCACCTTTATCCGTGCATTTAGCAATGAAGTCTGCTAAAGCTTGTCCGTTGATAGCTCTTCGGGGATGGTAAGTGATGTCATATTGACTGAGTTCAATATTCCACTTTAAAAGACGGCCCGAAGTTTCAGGGCGAAACAGGACTTGCTTCAGAGGTTGATCAGTGAGGACTTTGATGGGATAAGCTTGAAAATACGGCCTCAATTTCCGTGATGCAATCAATAGGCAATAGGCGAGTTTCTCCAGCTTCGAGTAATTCATCTCTGCCGCAGTGAATCTTTTACTAATGTAATAGACTGGTCGCTGGATTCTTGTATCTTCTCGAACCAATGCTGCACTCAGAGCGTGAGATGATATTGCCAGATATATGTAGAGATCTTCGCCATTGTCGGGTTTTGAGAGTATTGGAGGCACTTCCATATGACGAACCAGCTAATCAAATGCGTTCTGGCACTTGGGAGTCCAATCAAAGT
Organism: Allium cepa; assembly: GCA_030765085.1. NCBI lineage: Eukaryota > Viridiplantae > Streptophyta > Magnoliopsida > Asparagales > Amaryllidaceae > Allium > Allium cepa. The sequence continues at coordinate 458,759,078 of CM060942.1, forward strand.
TTTTCCTTCCTTTCTTTAGAGCGTCAAAGAATGGAATGCATTTATCGGTAGCTTTAGAAATGAATCGGCTCAAAGCAGCAACTTTTCCGTTAAGACTCCGCAGTTCCTTCTTTGTTCTAGGAGCTTTGACCTCCTTCAAAGCAGTGATTTGAGCAGGATTAGCCTCAATGCCCCTAGCGCTCATAATAAATCCCAAAAACCTTCCGGACTCCACTCGGAATGAACATTTCAACGGGTTAAGCTTCATTCCGTATCTCCGGAGGACCACGAACATTTCCGCCAAGTGATCCATGTGGTCCACTGCTTTCTTTGACTTTACCAACATTTCATCGACATAGACTTCCATTGTCTTTCCGATCTGTAGTTTAAACATGGTGTTAACAAGCCTTTGGTAAGTTGCCCCCGCATTCTTGAGTCCGAAGGGCATGACTTTGTAGCAGTAAAGACCAACATCCATTTTGAAGCTCGTGTCCTCCTGATCTGGCTCATGCATCATGATCTGATTGTACCCGGAGTAAGCATCCATAAAAGACAACAATTCATGTCCCGCCGTTCCGTCCACCAACTGATCAATTCTAGGCAGCGGGAAACAGCCTTTGGGGCAAGCCTTATTTAGATCTGAGAAGTCAATGCATACTCTCCACTTCCCATTAGCCTTTTTAACCAGGACAGGATTTGAGACCCAATCTAGGTAAACAGATTCTCTGATGAAACCATTCTCCATGAGTCGATCGACTTCTTCTTTCAACGCTGCTGACCTCTCTGGACCTTGAGTTCTTCTTTTCTATTTTACTGGCGTGAACTTTGGATCGATGTTCAGAGCGTGTACCGCAATCTCTGGTGATATTCCGCACATGTCGGCATGAGTCCATGCGAATACATCTAAATTTGCCTTCAAGAACGAGACCAGAATATTCTAAGCTGTACTGTTGAGTTGTGAACCCACATTCAGCACCTTGTTTGGGTCCTTTAAGTCAACAGGTACCGGCACTGTCACCTCTACCGACACTACTCTATTCTCCCCTGCACTAGCTTTTCTTGGATCCATCTCTCTCCGGGCACCGCTATGTTCGCCAGTGCAGGGACCAACCTGTAGTTGCTACAAGGTTCGTTCTTTGATGCGGACTGAAGGCGTCGCATCTTTTCCCATTTCTCTCCTCTTTGTTTCACGTAGCTCTGCAAGATAGCATTCCCGTCCCACGTTCTGATCTCCTTTAATTATCCCAATTCCATTATCAGTGGGAAATTTTATAGTTAGACACCATGGGGAGAGAACAGCTTTGAATGCCGCCAGAGTCGGTCGGCCCAAGAAAGCATTATAAGCAGAAAATTCTTTAACAATTATAAAGGTCTGCCTTCGAGCTACCTTTCTCAGCCCCTCTCCGAGCTCTACAATCAAGTCTATAGTCCCAATCGGCTGCTTTGGCTCCCCAGTGAAGCCAGCAATTTTCAATGACGAAGCCTGAACGTCAGCCATTGGTATCTTCATCTGGTCAAAAGTTTTCTTGAAGAGAATATTACACGAAGCCCCGCAATCGACCAGAATTCTTCTCACGGTGGCCGGGCCAATACCGGCAGAAATGACTAGAGGATCTATCGTAGGGGCTTCAATACCCATAGAATCCCTGGTGCTAAATATGATGTCATCAGGGAAAGTTTTCTGTTGTTTCAATGGCGCAGCATCCTCTAACACAAAAACACTTTCTTCTACGGGTGCATGCTTCAGTACACGAGCATGCCTTTCCATCTCACCCCAGCTCCTGCCTGCTGGGTGAGGACCTCCCGTTATCACATTAATGACAGGCATGTCTGACTCATGTTCTACAGCCTTCCCACTCGAGCTTGGATGGTGAGCGGGGACTTGTTGCCTTTGGACCGATGAGGTTATTGTGTCCCTACCCCTTCTAACATACTATTGGAGCTTGTTCTCTTTCAACAGTCGCTCAATTACTTCTTTCAAGTGTCGGCATTCGTTAGTGTCATGACCAGGCCGATTGTGAAACTGACAGAATCTTCCACTTTTCTCCATTTTACCTCCAACCCTCATCTTAGGTGGCGTAGGATAACTGATATTATCTTTGGTCACAAATAAGATATTTTCAGGGGTATCAGTCAAAGGTGTGAAGTTGAAAGCTCGACCCTTCTTTGCATCCCCTTGTTTCCTTCTGCCGTCGTTCCCCCTTTTCTGAGCATTGGATTCCTTTTTGTCTGGAGCATTACCATCATTCTTAATTTCCGCTGATGCCACCTTAGCCGGTGCTTAAAGGCTTTCCAGGCGCATGAACTCATCAGCTTTTTTATAGAATTTATCGAGTGAATTTGGTTCTTTCATTTTCAACCATTCCCCAAACTTGCTCGATTTATCAATTGCCCTCATCAAGTATGTTAAAACCATGCGTGGCTCAGCGTTATCAACCTCGGCCAAAGCTATGTTGAATCGATTCAGAAACGACTTGATGGATTCCCCTGGGTTTTGCTCCAGATTTGACAATGACATTTTGTCCTTTGCTTTAGAGGCGTACAACCGAAACTGCTCCTTGAACTTCTTAGTTAAGTCCGAGAACTGATCAATGGATCTAACTGCCAGCTTGGTAAACCATAATAAAGCTACTCCTTCCAAATACACCGGGAAGTATCGGCATTTAATCTCATCGAATGCCCTGGCACCAGTCATATGCCAGTCATATTTATACAGAAATTCGTTAGGATCACTTGTTCCTTTGTAAGCTGGAATAGTGGGCGGAACAAATTTTCTCGGGAATTCAGCTTTCAGAATCCTCTCAATGAATGGAGTTTTGCTTGGAACAAAGCCCCACTCTTTCTCATCCTCTTCCTTTCGCATACTTTCTTTCATGATTTGACGGACCATCCCTGAAAAATACTCTTCATCATCCACAGGCCATACGGGGAAAACGTCAGCCATTCTTTCAGAGTTCTGCCTTGACAGTCGTTCACGAAGGGTCGGTTGAGGTCCCGATCCACCATCCTGAGGAAGTTGCCTTTCAACGGGGCTTACCGCCCTTTGAGAAGTATTCCCTCTAACACCCTGAGCTCTATCAGCAGAGTTTCCTTCTTTATTTGTTGGCTGACGATTAGCCTCGAGCAAATCATTTAGCTTATTCAATATCAAGGTATTCTGAGCATTCTGAGCCTCTAACTGTTGATTCAATCCCAAAACCACAGCGTCTAATTCTGCTCGTGTAACATCCATAGTTGGAGTTGTCTGACTTAGAGGAGGAGAAGTAGCGGTGTTCTCTTGAACATCATCAGATCTGGCAGATCTACGTTGCCTTCCGGGAGCCATAATTTCTGTTAAACTTCTGGTCTTTACGGAGATTCTTTCCTCACAGTTTGGTGAAGCAATGATGTAAATACCCTGGATTCGATGTTCTCAGTGGAAGCACTAAAAATGTTAACGTGAATATCAGACGCTAATACCCCGGTGTGAAATAAAGTTGGATGAAAGCACCACCCGTGTATACGGGAACTACAAGAAAGTAGAGAAAATACCGAAAAAAGCAGAAAAGACAACAAATTTTTATTGTGGTTCGGCTTAGAGTAAGCCTACGTCCACTTTAACTCTCTTTATTATTGAATTTGATTACAACTTAATAGCAATCTTCAATTACAACACGCTTTAGACCACAATAATCTTCCGAATTCATGTTGAAATGATGTAGATTTCCTCTTGGAGATCATCGTAGTGTCTTTGGTGTTTGGAGTACTTGAAGTGTTGAATGAGTAGAGAATTCTGCAGAGTATCGGCGCTTGAAATGGTCGACCAAAAGTCCCCTTGAAAGTTGGAGCTAATGCTGTATTTATAGAGAAATCTGGACAGGAATTTTCACCTATGTTATAAGTCGCGACCGACTTAAGGAAAGTCGTAAGTCGTGCCCGACTTAAGGATCATGAGTTAGCAGGCAGCGGCATAGGTGAAGCGGTATTAAGTTTGTCTTCGTTCATCTGGATGCAAGTCTTAACTCGTTCACGAGTTAAGAGGTCTTAGGCCGACTTATCTGACTAAGCCCTTGGTTCCTCAATGGTTCACTTCTTCAGAATTACAAGTCATGAGTCGCTCACGAGTCAACTCTCTTTGACATAAGCATTGTGACTGCCGGCTACGACTCAGTGGTTTTAGGTCGTAGGCGAGTCATGCTGAGTCGTGAGTCGTGAGTCGCTTCCTTGATTCGCTGACGACTCAAGGTAGGTCGTAGGTTGCACGATTCTGCGACCCGCGCAACTCCTCAATTTGTTAAGTCGGTAACTCGTTGAGTCATTCCGCTTCTCTTAAGCCGCCTTTAATTCTAACTCGTCAGCTTGTTGAGTCGCTTCTACCCTTGAGTCGTGAATTATCTTGAGTACGTAGACCCATTTAGTCGGTAAGAACCTTAAGTCGTGAAGGCCTTAAGTCGTGATCCATCCCTTCTTTCTTAGACCGTTAAGTCGTAGACTCCTATATGTCGTAAGTCATTCACTTCCGTAAGCTGTTTACTCCTTTAGGTCGACCAATCCCTGACTCGTTAAGTCGTGTAACTCCCTTGAGTCGCTAACTTGTTAAGTCGGTTACTTATTGAGTCGGACCACTCCTTAAGTCGCTCTGCTTCTTTGAGTTGTGAGTCATCTCAGGTCTTAACTCATTGATCAAACGGGGTTAACACTCAGCACGATACCTTCCTACTGTTTTCGGCTCAGCTTCAAGTTGTGCCTCGGCATGTCGCTGAGCGGCGTGAGCATCGCGAACTTGCTTTTGAAGTACTTCTTCTTTTTGAGTATATGTGGTAGAAGAAGTAGCAAGCTCTTGTTTAAGTTCCCCAACTTTCGCTTCAAGCTCTTCGTTGTAAGTAGTGATGCTCCTCATTTCGGTATCATGCTGCTCAAGAACCTTCTGCCATTCGGCCTTATCATTCTCCATAGTAAGCATGGCCTCTATATTTGCACGGTTGACCCTTTGAAGCTCGTCAACAAGCTTTTTCCAGTTCGACATCCTTTCAATATCAAGACTGATGGCATCGAGATTTCGTAGCATGGCAGGCTTGTCAATAAGGACCAAGTCAAGATCGAACCGCACTCCCTTCAGGCACCAGTGCGGGAACCGCTTTGCAGAGTATCCGGGCCTGATCCAACTTGGAATTTAGGCCTGCTGATTATTGTCTAAATGTCTGTCTTCCCGAGAGCAGGGGAGCCAGAAGGAATGTCAAGTGACACAGGGGCAGTGACCTTTTCAGGAGTTGCAGAAGCATGATTTTCACCGTGCCGGGCACGCTTGCTTGGGTCCTCAACTATGTGGCTTTTTCCCCGATCATCATGCGACTTCCTCTTGTGAGAATCATCACCTCTCTGGGAAGAATCGTGGCGCTCCTTCCTTTCTTTTCTCTCATAACGCTCTTCTTGAGCCCTCCTCTCCTGAGCCTTTCGGGTGGCTCTCTCTTCATTGGTTTCTCTATGAACGGGAAGGTAGCGCCTATAATCATATTGGCTACACCTCCCGTAGCGCTGGAAGTCGTCATAGTAAGAGCCGCTGCGTCCCATCGGAGAATCTGAAATAAAAAAGAGAGACAAGTCTTAAAAGTCTTCAGAGAAAAGAAGCACAACTTTAGAATCTTCAAAGTACAAAGAGTTAGGAGTATAAAAGTGCTGAAGGATTCTAAGTGTGTGTGATGTGCAAGCTACGCGCATCAAACTACGGAGCACTCTTTGATTGCGGAGTAATCGTGGGGGTAGTAGCTAACGTCAACTCTTGGGTCAACGGAGCTTGTTCCAAAGAAGAAGTCGCTTCCACTATTGAAGAAGAAACCCTGGCAGTGACAGGATCGTCTTTAAAGATCTCCTGTGAGGTGGCAAAGAGGTCGCTCAACCCTTCGAAATTGTCGTCCCCGCTCTGCCTAACAGGGCTTGTTTTCCTCGCTTCTTCGCCAGACTTCTGTGAACGTTGGGGAGATCCCTGAGGCTCTTCTTCCTCAATAATTGGGGCAAGTGTGAGTTTTCCAAATGACCCCGCACCATCGACAGTAGTAGAGCATTTCACTAGAGAAGCTTCGGAAGTGGGATCTTTTGGTACGGGTGCGTCAGAAGAAACCTGGGCATCTGATGCTCTAGCTGGCGAGTCTGGGATCTCATGATGATGTGTAGAGCGAGAGATGTGTAAAAGCCCGTACTGATGTAAAAATTCATCCCTCAACAAAAACTTTGCACTTCTCTCTTCTGCGGCTACGACACTCAGTCTTTCAAAAACTTGCTTACGGATTGGATCTCTAGAAGGGAGAGGAAGTGCTGAAAAGAGCAAAGAATGAGATTAGCAATTGATAATTCGGATCTCGGAAAAGTTTGAAAATGGAGAAAATAGAAGCAGGTAATCTTACTTCCTACTATCCAGATGGCATAAAACCCTGGGGGGCAGCGAGCAAAGGAAAACTGGTTCAAAAATCCATGAACACTTTCAGTAAGATCAGAAATAAGTTTGCAGTTTCTAGCACTTCTCATGATAATAAGGGAAGGATGGTCTTTACTCTTTGCAAACGAGCATAAGTAGCAAATTTCTTCAAAATTTGGCAAGCGATCAAGAGTCCTCCTAAACAAGACACACAACCCCATCAAAATGGCATAGCCATTAGGATGAAGTTGGAATGGAGAGATTGTCAACTGAAGGAGAAGGGTTCGAAGGAAGTCGTTAAAAGGAGGAATCGCCCGGCTTAAACACATTTGACGATTGACTGCAACGAAACCGTGGGGAGGACTGTCGGCAGTATCATTTGGCCCGGGAAGTATGGCATCATTTTCAGCAAAACCAAATTGAGTACGCAGCTGAATAAACGCTCTCGGGGTTAGGATAGTCGGAGTTCTCTCTGGAGGATTCTCTATGGGAATAACTATCGGGAAGGTCTCTTCAGCTTGAGCTACCCCTTCTTCTTCTTGGTGGGAAGTCATTCTACACAAACAACTGGATATTCAAACATGAAGGTGCACGTTTCCTAAAGTGTGTGGAGTGTTGTGTAAAATCAATCAAGCAATATGCAAATGTAACTGGAATAAAAATTAGCAAGAATTTGTCAGTTATAAAGTCCAGGGTTCATTGTTTTAATATGCAAGTGTAATGTTGATGTAAACAAATCAGTTCAAGTTAGCGATGCTTTGCATTAATACTTCACTTTAGTTGATTGGTTCACAGCATTTCATACAGTGTATTTAAGTTGATTACTCTATGTCAACTAATCTGTCATTTGATGTGGGCAATCAATGGCAGTATATTCGCCTTGGTTTTCTGTGATTGTCGTTTTCAGCAGGTTGTTAGCCTACAAGCTAGTGTGATGTGTGAAATAAGGCAGCAAAGTTAAAACAATCCAGGATTAAAGCAGTTCAGTCCAGTAGATTAAATTAAGAATTCAAATTGGAATTATGCTTTTAAGTGAGAATTCGAGTTGGGCATCCAAGTGTTAACTCGGCTGCGACCCAAGGAATCACTCGCGAGTTAAGATTAGGTTTCTGGCTCCTTAAAGCGGCAGTTCTTTAGGTCGTGAAGAATAGTAAGGAGGAAGGCTCTGGTTCAAAAAGTGGTGTGAAATTCTCCAAGGGTTAACTCGACCACGGTTTAAGGGATAACTCGGAAACGGATTAAGGGATAACTCGGCCACGATTTAAGGGTTAACTCGGCCACGGTTTAGGGTTTAACTCGGCCACAGTTCAAGGTTAAATTGGTAGAAGATTAGATCGGCAGATTTCCCCCAGGGGTTAATTCGGCTACGATTTAAGGATAAGGGCGGCCAAAGGTTAGGTCACCCAAAATTACTGGGTCGCGTTCAGTCAGTATCCCACTCCACTCAACCTGTTAACCCGCTAACCGCTCCATCCGCGAAAAACCCTCGCACCATTCACGCTGTCTCATTCATGATATCGGATCATCCACTAAGTCAGTTCAAAATCACCCAAATTCAATGCTTAGCCATCCTAATGCAAATCAAAAATCAGTTGGCCCGGAGTGTTGCAACCCATCGACGGCATCTCGTTAATCATTTAAAGCCGAATCAGACTAATCCAGGTTCAACAACAATCAGCGTAACAAGATTCACGACGAAGCACTGCGCGAGGAGGTGATTTAAGATTCAAAGGTGGAATTCACGAGTCAATGGCAGTAAAGGATCGGGAAAGGAGCAAGACCACTTACGCAATGTAATGGAAAGGATGGATTGTTGATCAACTAGCTTGGAATCGCCTTCGGAAAAGTGAGAAGTCGTCAATGGCAGAAAGGGATGATAAAACAGTAAAGTGAGAAGGAAGAGGCGACTGGACAACTTATATAGAAGGTAGGGGAGAAGATTGAAGGACGAGCGAGTTAACAAGCCTCTTTGACTCGTTCACGACTCAGGGACTAGATCGAAGCACATGACTCATGACTTAAGCGCGTACTTCGAGGGGAAATTGTTAACTCCAATGTTCAGCGACTCAAAAAGGCTACCGACTCAACATAGATACCGACCTAACAGTCTAGGGAGATTGCCGACTTAACTGGTTGCCGACCTAACTTCCTTAACAGGAATGCCGACCTAAGGCCGAAAAGGGATACCGACTTAAGAGAGGTGCCGACTCAATGCTTTGACAAAGTTACCGACCTAAGTTTTGACAGGGTTGCCGATCCAAGATGAGTGCCGGTCTAGCTGCCTAAGCCTTAAGAAAGATTCCGACCTAAGTTACTTGAGGGGGATGCCGACCCAATGCTCTAACATGTGTACCAACCTAAGACTTAAAGAACGCCGACCCAAGATAGCTACCGACCTAAGTCGCGGCCGAGCTATGACCAATGTTAAGTCGGTCACGACCTAAGCAAAGGAAGGTAAGTTCAATGCAGCTACTTGGCACAGTGGCCTCTTAACTCGTACACGATCCAGGACTTACCAGTTGGACCGTGACTTGCGACTTACCAAGTTAACTCGTCCACGACCTAAAGCCACTGAATATAAGCCCGATGCCATATTACTGAGAGGAGGTTGTGTTGACTCGGAGACGACCTAGGACTTGTGCAAGGGAACCTTTGTGAAACCATGGAGGGGCCAGATGAGTCGGCCACGACTTACCTTAGACCGGCCATAAATTACCTTAGACCGGTCACGGCTTACGACCTAAGGAGGGAGATTTTCCTATAAATACCAACCTACCTCAAACATGAAAGGGACTTTTGGCCAATCTCTTTAAGCGCCGATACTCTGCTGAATTCTCGACTCACTCGACACCTCAAGTACGAAAGGCATTTCAATTAACTTCGGGGGAAAAATCTAACGCAATCTACATGGATTCAAAGAATTCTTCTGCATCAAAGTTCTAGTTGCTTGTTTCATCAGAATTGTAATTGAAGATTGTTGTAAAGTTGTAATCGATTTAGTAATAAAGAGAATTAAAGTGGACGTAGGCTTTCCCTAAGCCGAACCACTATAAAAACTGTTGTTTTTTCTGCTTTCTCTGTGATTTCTCTACTTATTTTTTAGTTCCCGTGTTCACGGGTGGTGCTTTCGCTCAACTTCAATCTACACCGGGGTGTTAGAGTCTGATTTTTACGTTAACATGTGTATATCTACAATCTCCTTTCCAGTCAAACCAAGTATACCACGTAGTTGATTCAGCAATAAGAACTCGGTATTGTCCTTCTTTGTTGTGATTTGTGCACCGAAGGGGCACAACTGTAACTTCGCCTTGAAGGCAAAATATTAAGTAGGTACGGTAAAGATTGGCTCTGTCTCTTTCAGGAAGATCGTCTCTTAATGTGATTTCGGTTTGACCTGGCTTTCTCAGTTTTGCTTCTAATTCTTTGTCGGGTCTTGTCTTTCTTAATGTCTGAAGAGCATCCCATTCGTCTTCTTCTTCTTCATCATCATTAACTACTTTAACTGGTTCATCTTTACTATCATCCTTTTCGACTGGATCTGTTGATTCTCCTTTAATGTCAGCTATTAGTTCTGTGACAACAAGAGTATTGAATTTGATCATTTTCTTCAGCTCTTTCGTTGTTTCTGTTCGGCTGCCAGTAGATCTTGCTCGCTGCACATAATTTAGTAGGACCCTTCGTACCCGCACATGTATTTTCCAAAATAGATCAGCAATGAGGAAAGTACTCACATATTACATTAAGTCATTTTCATATATGGATTTAAAGAAAAACGGTTTAAAACATCACTCATTTTCTCAAAATGTTTCTATGAATGTTTGAATGTGTTGGTTAGCTGAAAGACTAAAATCATGAACGGCATTAATTTTGGTAAGGGAACTTCAGCTCCTCTACTAAAAAAAAGGCCATGCTTTATTAGGTAAGATGTAAATTCTTTAAATGTTTTACCTGTGTGGATGGTTCTTGGTAAATGAGTGGAGTTTGCATTTGATGGTATGTTTCTTGCATTTTCCTGTATAGTTGTCCTAAGCTTGAATTTTGGCTCATGCTTTATGGCATGCAGTAGCAACTAATCAATTCCTGACAAGTACTTTGAGTAAACAAAACTTACTTGATGCTTCAATGTAGCTAAACTCTTTGTATGCATTGGGGATTAAGGAATGACACCATTTGATGGAGGGATACCAATTAGGCCACATACCAAAGTCTACAAGTCCATCAAATGCATATCAGCCAAATCAAATAAAGTAAAGACAACAAAAAACAAATAAGAGCCAAGAGATACATACCAAAAAACCAAGAAGAAGCAAGTCGTAATGGAAAGATGGTGGCTTTCAGAGGTTGAACTCTTTCTGTTGAGCAAGCTGTGATGCGACACTGTGGTCGAAGTAGTAAAGAACCGCTATCATCGTTGCAGGGATGAAAGCTCCAACTATATACACAATAGGCACAGTCAACATATCCTGCTTGATTCAGAAGTGTTTTAGAACAATTATCTAAGCAATTTATCTAAGCAAGTTGACAAATCTAACTTCAAAACTATAGTCGAAAGCACAATTGAAATTCTAAATATACTAATATCAATTTTGCAAGTTCATGTTTTGATGTCAACTATGAATTCTTATACTATACAACAAGATACTCTTTGTATACCACAAAAATAAAATTGATATGCACATATTGCTAACTAATCTACTTCTATAAATAAAATATTTTACAACCAACTAAGCTTAAAACAATAGTGGAAAGATTTGTAGGTAAAAAAAATGCTTATAAGATGCTTATTTGCACTACCAATGCCAGCTTTGAACTTTGCAAATAAGTTAGCACTGGTAGCGCAACCTTTAGTATGCGGACAACAATTTTGGACCATGTAATTATTCGTTTGGTGCAAATGTGCATTGGGCACTTCTTTAAGTGTAAAGCATTGTAATATTTCCATGCTATATACACAGTGAGTTCATTTATAACTCACAGTGACAGATTTAGAGTATATAACACATGAAGTTATATACTCAGTTTGTTCACAGTGCATATTTGTATGCATATGTTGTACACCCATTTCGTAGAATACATACACAGTTAGTTCAGAGCTAGAGTATATAACAAACTTAGTTATATATGAAAAATTTGATTCATAGTTAGTTTATATGTACACATTTTACATACAGTTTATACAACAATTTCATTTACAACGTTATATACTCTACGCTACAATTTAATTTACAACGTTATATACTCTACATTGATAAAGAATATGGGTTTCCAATCCTAATCCCAGAGACAAGTAGCTGTGCATTTTCCTATGCGTCATGTAGATATTGTGTACTCCTCAATTGCTTTCCTACAGTTGCAACAAGGATTATACCCAAAAATTTAAAGGATTTACAAATGAAAAAAATATTGGTGTTTGAACAACGTAGGAATGTTACTCATTATTTCAAATAGACAATCTATTTTAAATTTTGAATTCTATAATTTTAACTTTTCAAATAAATACTTCGATGGCTTGTTATCTTCTTCAGGTATGGTATTCCATGAGATCAACGTTTCAACCCATATTATCAATAATTTCATATAATCAAATAACTCGATAGTTAGTATTGTTCTATTTGTTATGGAATTTTATATTTTGTATGGAGTGACATTTTAGTCCTATCTGCATCACTTTTTATCATTAAAGTGTCAAAGAATTATTAATTGTTAGTAAATCTAGAAAAAAGGCTCACATGAATTACCTATTTTAACCATAAATTATTTCTTCTAATAGAAATGTAATTTTGAAGTCTAAATGGAAATATTGCTATGTTTACTTGAAATTCTTCTAACATGGAATAGAAAACCATACCTATAAGAAGGAGGATCCTTGCGTCAAAACCTATTGTCGACCTTGTGCTTAGGCCACACATTATGAAACAAGTAATCAACCCATGCCTTCTTTCCTTCCAAATCCTTCCGTAGTTTGGTCCTATTACCAGTAATGCAAAATGGATTTTAGATTTATTGGGATTTGACAGTTCAACTAAACCTGTATAGGTCAATTTTCTTTTGATAACTTAAATTTATGTAATAATATTGTATTACATGTACTAAATGAGAAGAAAAAACCTGGAACTTGGTTGTAATAGGATATTCATTCATATCAACATACTCCTTATCAATGAAAGCCATCATAGGTTTATCACACTCTAGTCTCATCCACGTAGCGACAAATGATGCCAAAGTCAACCTTAGATTCCTATCTAGCATCATCTTGTAGATTATTATTTGAAAGTTGCTTCTTTCAGTATTGAATTCTCTAAAATACGATACCTACAGTTTGATTCAACACTTTCACTCACTTAAACATAAAGCAATCATAAGATATTTACCTTACTAATGTTATAATCAAGTAGACTTAGACAAAATATTATTTATATAGTTATGTTCCATAGTAAATTGTCCATACACCAAGAACTGATTAGAAGAGGTCCATTTATTTTACAAAAACACGGTTACTTAGTGGTCAAAATTTAAGCACTTGCTCTACAATATGGTAAAATCATAGGAGAATGTTGACTGATGCAACTTCAATTTAAGCAACAGAGGTAGACTATTATAGTGAAAACAACTGATTTATAAAAGCGTATGTAAACTTAACACACAACATGAGATGTTGGAGAACATATTAAAAAACATCACAATCTGGCAAGCCTTTGTCCATCTATATATATATAGCACATAGTTACTTATTACTAATTAATACCTAGCAAGCCTTTGTCCATCTATATATATAGCACCCGTCTATTGCCATAGCATAAGCTCAAACCATACCCAACAAAAAATGCCAACCCTTCACTGCACCGATACAGAAGGAGCTAGAGTTCAAAAACCAGAGGATAGTCGCATTAGAACTGGTTAGGGAAATACGAAAAGACAATTTGTATGATGTATCATCATATCATATGTTCTGATTGTTTTGCATGGTTGTGATATATAGGAACTCTATAAGCTGTGTTGCTCATATAATAACTGCAGTCATATAAAAAGAATGAAGAGAGACTAAAGGATCCAAACTTTGAGTAAATAACCAACATAACCATTAGTACGATGACAAATATATTCACTCAAATTCATAAATAAATAAACCAAACAACACACACAAAAAACAACATAAATGTAACCATTGACTAGAATTTAGATGAATCCTTACAGACTAAAAGTTCAAAAATGTAACAAAGACCATGATGATTAAGCAATATCTCGCAATTATGAAAATTTTGCAGTAAAACAAAGTGTAGAAAAAGCAAGCAATCAAAATTCATAAAGTATAATAGATCACACGGCTGCAAACTGGTTTAACAGAGGTATTGAATATAAGTTAGGGAAGACAACATTTGATACTAAGAAAAAAGGTTGAGAGGGGAAGTTGGATTAAGTAGGAAACTGAAAAGAAGGGGGAATAAATGCAGAGGAGGGGTACTAAATAAAATTAATGGAGTAAATGAAAGGTGTAGCTGGTGTAAAATGCAAATTTGGTTTATATTAACATGACTTGAAATCATCGATCCTCAAAAATGTTTGTTTTGTTTTGAAACTTTTTTTAAAAATTAAATTCACGCAGACCTGGAAATGCTCAAACATTGAAAACAAATGCAAATGAGAAATTGACCATAATCTCATTTTCCCTGCAACTGGCCCACTTTCTCCTGTTCCCTTCCTCCTCATAGGTGCAAATTCACCGTAATCAATTTGCCCATTCTGCGCAACTCATTAGTAAACATACATCATTGAATTTTACAGTATTATTTCTAATAATTCTATTCGAATAATTGGAAAAAAAAGGTTTCTTTTTATACTAGAGCTTTCTTTGCGTAGACAAAAAGGACTTGAACATACATAAATTGTTCTGATCAATTTCTTTGGTCATGTCATCAAGATGAACTCCACCCAGTCCAAAATCCTTGCATTCTTGGGAAAGTTCATCAATAGTGATATAACTGCTCCCATCTTTATCAAAAAATGAGAAAGCATTTATCAAATATTCTTTCCAATTTATTTATGTGCACGGTAGCCGCTAAAAATTCTCCATATTCTATGGTGCCACTATTGTCCATATCAGACTGCATGAATGGTATATATAGTAAATTCACATCTTTTTTAAGAATATATATGTAATGAGAAATTAGTGCTACTATGAAACCTTAATGCTTCTATAGGATAAGTAACCCACAAACTGAACTAAGCAAATTAGACAAGATTATATGATCATATACAATATTATTTTAATACAAAACTTAAAGAGCATTAATATGTAATAATATAGTGAAGTAAGTCAAATTAAAATCAACAAATTGAGTTAGTAAAAATTTCATATTACCATCAGTCCATCACAATCTGTTTACCGAATGTAAGAAAAACATAAGGACATGAAATTAAAGGTCAATTAGTTAGAACTCATGAAAAATATTGCTTCTTTTGCATTTCCCTAGAATAAAAGAAAATATAATTTCCCCTAACCTTTAAATATTGGACAAAATTACCAACATAGAATTCATCAATTTTTCAGCATATTTATATGCTTTAAAAACTTATATAAGTGAAACTTCAAATGCTAAGGAATAAGAGAAAAAAAATCTAATCTGAAATCAAATTAAAAAAATGAAACCTGAATCAATTTTCTTGTGGTTTCGATCTGTTCTGAAGGCTAGAGCGCTTTGGTCTATTCACATCTTTGAGTTGTTTTTCAGTTTCTTTTCTATTTTGGATTCCAGTTGTGTTACAATTGTAAATGATTATTTTGAATCTAAATGATTATTCTCAGTTATAACACTTGTGTATTGACAGTGCAATCAATGGGAAGGGAAACCCACAAACCACAATCCATTTATCAAATTTTGAGATCTATGCTCAATCCTAACACACCGTAGAAAATACACACTTCAGTACATACTAAAAAAATACCCATACTTGAAATGTACAATAACAGACACTCCCTCGTAATCACTATCAAACTTTACCTACAAATTTTTATAAACCAATCGTCACCAAACTTTAAGCAACACGAAGTTGCAGTTAAGCACTAATACCAAATCAAGGCTAACTGTTAACTCATGTTAAACATATGCAAAAGAAAAGACTAAACCACATCATGTTTAGCTTGAACTAATGTACCCGACCACTTCAAAAAATATCAGATAAAAAAGTTCATTGCACAAACTCCTTTTCCCAGACAATATTCCTCCATCCAATGAGTATTATTATGACTCATCAACATAAAACTATATTATTTGAAGCATAGATATGTTCTATTATAGCCAAAAGCATAAATAGACTATAATTAAAATCATATGAATAATTGCAAGAAAACGAGTTTTTAGCACAGTAATGATAACGAAAATTATATAATAATACCTCTTAGGAAGTTCAAATCGGAGACGCTTGTCTAGGTTTAAGGATTGGGATCGACTGTGTGAGAGAGAGCTTACGGCATTGATCGACTGTTGACGACGGTGGTTAGGGTTACGTGATCGAGGTTTCTGGAGGCGATGATGACGGTGGCTAATATTTTTGGAGGTGATAATGTGAAATGAAGAATATCTTTTGGAGGAGGAAGTGACGAAACAATACACACTTTTTTGATTTCCCACACTAATTTTGTTTCCAACCCGCCTTTTCACTTAATAGCGTTGTACACTAAAATTACCAATTGAATAGCGGTGGAAACCCTTGGCTGCATAGCATACTAAAGGTGATATGCGGGAACGCTATATGGTGGTGCTATCGAAAGTCCATTTTGTTGTAGTGAATACTGTACCTAGACTTAAAATAACAAGCCCTGAAACTTTATAATCAACAAACGCCAACTAGTTTAATTCCAGTTATATTTGCTTGTCATTTTATTAGTTTTGCACAACACTTCACACTTTTAGGAAACGTGCACCTTCATATTTGAATATCTAGTTCCTTGTGTAGAATGGCTCCTCAACAAGTGCGAGAAGAGATAGTTGAGCGGCCGATGAGGTTTTCCCAATAGCCGACCCTTTGGAGAATCCTCCGGAAAGAGTTTCAACTACGCTAAACCAACGGTCTTTCAACCAACTATGTATTCAATTCAGCATTGCTAAAGCACATGCTCTGCTTGCTGGGGTAAATGACACTGCCGATAGGCCGCATCCTGGCTTCATTGCAGTCAATCGTCAAATGTGTGTGAATGGAGCTATTCCCCCTTTCCATGATTTTCTTAGAACACTCTTCTTTCGACTAACTATTTCTCCATTCCAGTTGCACCCTAATGGCTATGCCATCTTGATGGGGTTGTGCGTACTATTTAGGAGGACGCTTAACCGCCACCTAAGCTTCGAGGAGATCTTCTATTTGTGTTCATTCGGGAGGAACAAAGACCACCCTTCCATTACCCTTGTAAGGGGTGCAAGAAACCGTAAGCTGATTACGGATATGCCTGAGAGCGCTCACGAGTTTTTAAACCAGTTCTTCATTGTCTGTTGCCCTCCGGGATTCTACGGTATCTGCAGAGTAGGAAGTAAGACTACCTATCTTCGTTCTCTTCATTTCTGAGCCTTTCAAAATTCGAGACGTCGAGTGCTAACTTCATTCTTTACTTTTGTAGTACTTCCTCCTCCCTCTAAAGATTCTAGTCACAAATCGACTTTCGATAGATTGAGTGCCGTAGTTGTCGATGAGAGAAGTATTAAGTTTCTACTGAAGGACGAATTTTTGCACCAATTCGGGCTCTTGCATTCTTCTCGATCCATTCAGTCCCGTGATTCCCCTAGTTCTCAAGCAGAAGCTTCAGATGCCCCAGCCTCCGCAAAGGGATTCACACCGAAGGAACCTATTGTAGAGGCTTCATTAGTGAAATGCTCCAGTTCTGTTGACGGTGCAGGATTATCTGGCAAACCCAAACTTCCCCAGTTATTGAACAAGAGGATTTCCTCAACATTCTGGAAAGGCTACTGGAGAAGCTGATGAGGGACCTGGGAAAGAAAGTTCTGCTACGAAGAGTGTAAAGCGTGCTGAAGAGAGCACTGCTGATGTGACCTATTCCGTTGGGCATAATGGTGATGATATCTTTGGAGGACTGAAAGATCTTATGGTGACTTCCCATGAGCTCTTTAAAGATGACACCACCACTTCTAAACTTGTTTCTCTAGCAATCGAGGCAACATCCATTTTGCG
This sequence comes from Allium cepa, assembly GCA_030765085.1. Classification (NCBI taxonomy): domain Eukaryota; kingdom Viridiplantae; phylum Streptophyta; class Magnoliopsida; order Asparagales; family Amaryllidaceae; genus Allium; species Allium cepa. Next base: position 458,776,626 of record CM060942.1, read on the forward strand.
ACCAATTCCATCAAAAGTGGTTTGTAGCTTGACGCGCGTAGTTCGCACGCCACACACGCTTAGGATTTTTGGCAATTATGTGCACTTAGCCTCTTTATTTCGAAGATTTATAAATTTTATCTCTTCTTCATTTTCAGGTTCTCCCATGGGACGCAGCGGCTCATATTACGATGACTTTCAATGCTATGCAAGGCGTGATTCTTATGACCCCAGGCGCTATCCTCCTGCCCCTAGGGAGACTGATGAGGAAAGAGAAGCTAGGAAAGCTCGCGAGAGGTAGGCTCATGAAGGGCGTTATGGAAGGAGAGACGACCGACATAAAGATGACTCCCATAAGAGAAAGTCTCGTGACGATAAGGGGAAGAGTCATCTAGTCGAAGATTCAAGCAAGCAAGCCAAGCTGAGCGAAAAGTCTTCATCTGAAGTTTCTAAAGTGTCTGCTGCTCCTATTTCTCTAGACCTCCCTTCTAGCTCTCCTTCCCTTAAAAGAGATGAAATTCAAGCAATCATTAATAGGCCTCCTTATCAAGTTGAGAAGTCTCCACCCGCACTCCAAAGCCGATTTTCGCATTGGTGTTTGAAAGGAGTACGATTTGATCTGGACTTGGTTCCAATTGATAAGCAGGCCATGCTGAGAAATCTCGACGCTGTCAAGCTTGATATTGAAAGAATGTCCGGTTGGAAAAAACAAGTTGACGAGCTTCAAAGAGTAAATCGCTACCATGGAAAGCGAAAAGTCTGAGTGGCAAAAAGTTCTTGATCAGCATGATACGGAGATGAAGAGCATCACCTCCTATAACGAGAAACTTGAGGCTGAAGTCAAGAAGCTTAGAGATGATCTTGCCACCTCTTCCACTTCTTATATTCAAAAGGAAGAGGTTCTTCAAAAGAAAGTAAGAGACGCCCACGCTGCTCAATGAGATACTGAGGCTAAACTTGAGGCGCAGCAGAAAATCGTGGAAATCTACCGCAAAATACTTTGCCCAGTGGAAATCTACCGCGAAATCTACCAGAAGGCTAAACGAGATACTGTGCCTTGTATTGGAGAAGTTTTCTTTCATTTTCTTTTAGAAAAAGTTTTTTTACACTTCAACTTTCGGAGATGGTCACTTTTATTTTTGAGAAGTGGATTCCCCTACACGGTAAAGCGGGCCTCCGAAGAGGGCTTTGATTTGTTTGCCTGAAAGTTACTTGTCACGGTTAAATGGATCCACGAGGCAGATGCAAGCTACCTAATTGGATGTTCGTTTGTATGGACGATCACAATTTGTTAACAAGGGCCCGGTGCCTTCATCTTGGGAAGGTGCCCCTTCGGTGGTTCCATCAACCTTTTTGTTTGAGAAAAACATTTCATTTTTCGGCGTGCCTCGTTAGAGGGCTTTATTTGGCACTTCAACTTTTTTGGGGAAGAATGTTCTCATTATGGAGAAACTGATCTTCCCTTGAGTGTAGAAGTGTGCCTCCGAAGAGGGCTTTTTTGTTTGCTTGAAAGTTTCTTCTCACAGTTAAATGGATCCATGGGGCGGACGCAAGCTACCTAATTGGATGTTCGTTTTTACGGACAATCACAATTTGTTAGCAAGGGCGCGGTACCTTCATCTTGGGAAGGTGCCTCTTCGGTGGTTCCACCAACCTTTTATGGGAAGCATTTCGATTTTGGGCGTACCTCGTTAGAAGGCTTTTTTGTTTGTGCCCCCGGAGAGGGCTTTTTGTTTGTGCTTTCGAAGAGGGCTTTTTATTTGTGCCACCGAAGAGGGCTTTTTCTTTGGTTCGCCAGGAAGGTTGCATCTCACAGTTAACTGGATCCATGGAGCAGATGCAAGCTACCTAACTGGATGTTTGTTTGTTCAAACGATCACAATTAACTAGCAAGGGCCTAGAACCTTCACTTTGGAAGGTGCCCCTTCGGTGGTCCCACCAACCTTTTGGTTGAGAGAAAAGATTCCATTTTGGCTTTTTTTGTCTGCTTGCCCATGTCTTTTCACCATCTGCCCCTCAGCGATTCCTCATTATCATTCCTAAGCACATGTTCCTTTCTTTTGCAAGTTGTTTTCTTTTTCTTGAGAAGTGTATTTAATTGTTAAGTGAATCCATGGGGCAAACGCAAGCAAGCTAACTAGATGTTTGTTTGTACAAACGATCACAATTAACTAGCGAGGGCCTGGAACCTTCACTTTCGGAAGGTGCCCCTTTGGTGGAATCACCAACTGTTTGTGAAAAGCTCTTCTTATGTAGGAAGTGAATCTAGAATTTTTATGGCCTGACATTTGTTTGTTGAGTGATTTATAGGAATTGCTTGGCCTTGTGATGTGTTGAATAGGTAAGCTTTGCTTTGATAGCCTGCAATATTAAATCGACATTTTAGCAATATACTTAAGATATTTGCACATCGAAATGAGACAGGCATTTTATAGTAGTAGAGAACACAAGATTTATTGTAAAATCAGTGCGAATCAATACAAGAATGATACATCCACAATCATTTTACAAATTTAAGCACAGCTTCTAAGTAAAATATGGACACAAGTGATTGCTGTTCCAAGCTCTCGAAATTGAATCTCCTTCGACAGTTATGAGATTGAAAGTGACATCTAGAATTTTTTTGCCCATGATGTATGGCCCTTCCCAATTTGGCCCAAACACTCCTGTTGCTGTCATGACCCTTTTCAAGACTAGATCCCCAATTTCAAAGCTGCGTTGGCGAACTCTAGAATTAAAGTGCCTGGCTATCCTTTGCTGATGGGCTGCAACTCTGTGCTCAGCCTCTTTCCTTCTTTCATCAAGTAAGTCGAGTGCTTCAAGTTGCATCTTTTCATTTTCAGCTTGGTTGAAATGATTTCTTCTGTGTGAGGGGACCTCTACTTCTACTGGAATCATTGCTTTTGATCCATATGCTAATGAGAATGGAGTGTGCCCAGTCGCAGTCTTGTGGGTAGTTCTGTATGCTCAAAGTGCTAGTGGCAGCTTATCGACCCAACCACCTTTTGCTTTTTCCAGCTGTTTTTTGATAGTTGATTTGATAATTTTGTTCACTGCTTCCACTTGCCCGTTTGCCTGCGGATGAGCCACTGCTGAGAAGCTTTTTTGGATCTTGAATTGCCCGCAAAATTCTTGGAATTCTTCGCTTTCGAATTGGGTACCATTGTCTGTGATTACTTTCTGAGGCACACCATACCTGCAAATGATATTCTTAGTCACAAAGTTTATCATCTTTTTAGAGGTAATTGTAGCCAATGGTTCAGATTCAGCCAATTTAGTGAAATAATCAACAGCAACAATAGCATATTTGATTCCGGACTTGGCAATCGGCAAAGGCCCAATGAGATCTATCCCCCAAATGGCGAATGGCTATGGACTGACCATCTGTATTAGCTCGGTGGAAGGTGCTCTTGGGATTTTTTCCAATCTCTGGCATCTTTCACACTTTCGGGAGTAGTTAGCAGCGTCTCGATTAATATCTGGCCAAAAATACCCATAGCGAAGATTTTTTTACTAGAGTTTGGCCACCTAAATGATCCCCACACTCTCCTCCGTGCACCTCAGCTAAAATTAGCTTAGCCTCTTCCTTGGTTACACATCGGATTAATGGCATCGAGAATCGTCGTCTGTATAACCGGCCGTCTTGAATTACATATCTCGGGGCTTTTCTTAATAGCTTCTGGCGCTCTTTTGAGTTTTCTGGCAGGGAGCCGTTGAGTAGGTATTCCTTGATCGGGGTCATCCACGACTCCTGCTCTTGAGATACAGCCATAATCCAGTCAATATCCATCTCATCAGTACTTGGAGCTGAAAAGATTCCACAGGGACCAATCCCAATAATTGAGCTTCGCCAAAGCTTGAATATTTTGCGAGAGAGTCTGCCTTCATGTTCTCTTCCCGGGGTATATGGCTTATTGTATAACGATCAAAATCATCGAGAAGCTCCCAGACCTTTGACAAGTAAGCAGGCAGATTTCCTCCTTTAGTTTGAAACTCTTTATTCACTTGGCATACAATAAGTTGGGAATCACTGAAAATCTCCAATACTCTGATGTTCAGTTCTTCAGCAATCTTCATGCCGATAATAAGAGCTTTATATTCTACTTCATTATTTGTCGAAGGAAATTCTAATCTCAATGCATAGCACAAAGACCGCCCTTTAGGGGTTTCAAGCACAACCCCGGTTCCGGAACAATAGTCATTTCTTGCGCCATCAGCATATAATTTCCATCGGATCGGGATGTCATCAGTCACCTCTTCGTCACTGTCATCTTTATTTGTGTATTCTGCAATGAAATCTGCTAAAGCTTGTCCATTGATTGCTCTTCAGGGGTGGTAGGTGATATTGTATTAGCTGAGTTCAATATTCCACTTCAGAAGACGACCCGAAGTTTCAGGGAGAAATAGGACTTGCTTTAGTGGTTGATCAGTGAGGACTTTAATAGGATGAGCTTGGAAATATGGCCTCAACTTTCTAGACGTAATCAATAGACAATAGGCGAGCTTTTCCAGCTTTGAATAATTCATCTCTGCCCCAGTGAATCTTTTACTGATGTAATAAATTGGGCGCTGAACTTTTGAGTCTTCCCGTACCAATGCTGCACTCAGAGCATGAGATGAAACTGCTAAATATATGAAAAGATCTTCACCATTGTTGGGCTTAGAAAGTACTGGAGGCATTTCCATGTGACGAATCAGTTCATCAAAAGCTTTCTGACATTCATGAGTCCATTCAAAGTCTTTCTTTCCTTTCTTCAGAGCGCCGAAGAAGGAAATGCATTTATCAGTGGCCTTGGAAATAAACCGACTCAAAGCAGCGACTTTCCCGTTGAGGCTTTGCAATTCCTTCTTTGTCCTAGGGGATTTGACTTCTCGTAAAGCAGTAATATGAGCAGGATTAGCTTCAATGCCCCAAGCACTCACAATGAAACCCAAGAATTTTTCAGACACTACCCCGAATGAACATTTCAGAGGATTTAGCTTCATCCTATACTTTCGGAGGACCGCGAACATTTCTGCCAAATGATCCATGTGTTCTACTGCCTTCTTCGATTTCACCAACATATCATCAACATATACTTCCATAGTCTTGCCAATCTGGGGTTTGAACATGGCATTAACAAGTCTTTGATAAGTTGCCCCCGCGTTCTTTAGTCCGAAGGGCACGACTTTATAGCAATAAAGACCAACATCAGTGATGAAGCTCGTGTCCTCCTGATCTGGCTCATGCATCATGATTTGATTATATCCTGAGTAAGCATCCATAAAAGACAATAATTCATGCCCGGCTGTCCCATCCACCAACTTATCAATCTTGGGTAACGGGAAACAGTCCTTGGAGCATGCTTTGTTCAAGTCTGAAAATTCGATGCATACTCTCCACTTTCCATTTGCATTTTTAACCAACACCGGGTTAGAAACCTAGTTCGGATAAGTGGATTCTCTGATAAAGCCATTTTCCATGAGCCGATCTACTTCTTCTTTTAATGCTGTCGACCTTTCAGGATCCTGGGTTCTACTTTTCTGCTTTACGGGTGTGAATTTTGTATCAATATTCAAAGAATGCACTGTGATTTCTGGAGATATTCCACACATGTCGGCATGACTCCAATCGAATACATCCAGATTTTCTTTCAGGAATGATATCAACAAATTCTGAACTGTCACACCGAGTTGTGAACCTACATTCAGCACCTTGTTTGGATCTTTCGGGTCAACAGGTATTGGCACCGTCACTTCCACCGGCACCACTCTACTCTCCCCTGCACTGGTTTTTCTGGGACAAATCTCTTTTCATGCACCACTATGCTCACCAGTGCAAGGTCCAACCCGTAATTGCTACAAGGTGGGCTCTTTGAGGCGGCGCGGAGCTGCTGCACCTTACCCATTTCTCTCTTCTTTGCCTCCCGTAACTCTATGAGATAGCATTGTTGCCCAGCATTTTGGTCCCCCTTCAGAACACCGACGCCATTATCAGTGGGGAACTTCATAGTCAGGCACCATGGGGCGAGAATGGCCTTGAATGCGGCAAGAGACGGTCGACCTAAGAAGGCATTGTAAGTGGAGAATTCATCAACAATCGCAAAAGTTTGTTTTCGGGCAACCTTCTTTTCCCCTTCTCCAAGATCTACAAATAAGTCAATAGTCCCAATAGGCTGTTTTGTACTCCAGTGAACCCAACAATTTTCTATGAAGAAGCTCGGACATCAGCAATGGGAATTTTCATCTGATCAAATGTCTTTCTGAAGAGGACATTGCAAGAGGCGCCACAGTCAATAAGCACCCTTCTTACAATGGCTGGTCCGATGCCTGTAGATATCACCAAGTGATCGATGGTAGGAGCCTCAACACCAACGAAGTCTCTAGCCCCGAATATGATATCATCGTTAAAAGTTCTTTGCTGTTTTAAAGATGCAGCATCTTCCAAGACAAAAACATTTTCTTCCACTGGGGCATATCTCAAAGCGTGAGCATATCTCTCCATCTCACCCAAACTTCTGCCCGCTAGGTGAGGACCCCCTGTGATAACATTAATGACAGGCCTCTCAGATTCCTGCGCTGCGGTCCTCTCACCTGAGACGGGTTGATGAGCAGGAACTTGATGCCCCTAAGTAGATAGGTTGGGTCACTTCTGTTTCTCTTCACATATTGTTGAAGTTTATTCTGTCTCAACAGCTCTTCAATCAAATTCTTTAAATTGCGACATTCATTGGTGCCATGGCCAGGTTGATTGTGGAACCGACAAAATCTCCCATTATGGATAATATTTTTCCCAGACTTCATCTCAGGTGGTTTGGGATATTCAACAGTATCTTTGGTTGCGAAAAGGATATTTTCTGTAGTATCAGTAAAGGGAGTAAAATCTGAAGGCTTAAAGTGGCGAGTTGTCCTCGCATCTTTCTTCTTCTTTCCACCGTCATTCTCCCTCTTCTGGCCACCATATTCCCTTCTGTTAGAAGCAACATTGTTATTCTTAACTTCAATCACAACTACTTTCGCTGGCGTAGGAAGGCTTTCTAAGCGCATAAATTCATCAGCCTTCTTGTAGAACTTCTCAAGTGATGTTGGCTCTTTCATCTTTAGCCATTTTCCGAATTCAGTTGATTTGTCAATAGCTCGCATCAAGTAAGTCAGAATCATCCGAGGATCTGCATTATCAACTTCGGCCAAGGCTATATTAAAAAGGTTTAAGAAATATTTGATAGACTCTCCGTGGCTTTGTTCGAGGCTGGATAGTGACATTATTTCCTTGGCCTTAGAAACATATAACCTGAACTGATCTTTGAATTTCAGACTTAGGTCAGAGAACTGATCCACGGATCGAACTGGTAGCTTCGTGAACCAAAGTATGGCCACTCCCTCCAAGTACACAGGAAAATATCTGCACTTGATCTCATCTGTTGCTCTGTCACCTGTCATATGCCAGTCATACTTGTATAAGAACTGGTTAGGATCGCTTGTACCCCGATAAGCTGGAATAGTGGGGGGAACAAACTTCTTCGGAAATTCAGCCTTCAGAATTCTTTCAGTAAAAGGAGTCTTGCTTAGAGCAAACCCCCAGTCACTTTCATCTTCCGCCCTTTGCATGCTCTCCTTCATAATTTGTCGAACCATTCCCGAGAGGTACTCCTCATCGTTTAGAGGCCCCACGGGACAGAAATCAGCTACTTTTTCGGAAGTTTGCCTGGAAAAACGTTCACGAAGAGTTGGTTTCGGCATTGAACCTTCAGCTTGGGGAGGTGCCCCTTCGATGGTGCCAGCTGCCGTCTGAGGAATACATTTCCCTTGGGAATCATGAACATCTTCAGCAAAGGTTCCTTCATTATTTTCTGGTTGATAGTTAACTCCAAGCAAAGCATTCAACCTGTTCAACATCAAAGTGTTCTGGGCTTCCATTTGTTGATACAACCTAGACATATAGCATCTAATTCCGCCCTTGTGATTCCAATACTAGGAGCCGCTTGATTTGACGCGGGAGATGTGGCGGTGTTGTCATAAGCATTTCCAGATCTAGTAGATCTACTTTTTCTTCCAGGAGCCATAATTTAAGATAGACTTCTGGTTCTTAGGGAGAGTCTTTCAACAAATCTTTGTGGAGCAATGATGAGAGCACCCCTGAGTTCAATTCTCAGTGAAAGCACCAAAAATGTTAAAGCTAAAAATGTACGCTAACACCCCGATGAGAGTTGTGATATAGCGAAAGCACCACCCGTTGTTACGGAAACTAAAAGCAAGTAGAAAATAGCAGAAAATAGTAAAGAGACAACAATTTTTATAGTGGTTCAGCTCAAAGTCAAGCCTACGTCCACTTAATCTCTTCTATTATCGATTTGATTACAAGTTTCATAGTAATTCTTCAATTACAACACCATTAAGGCAAGTAGTTAGAACTTCGATGCAGCAAAACTCTTTGAATTCATGTTGAATGAACTTGATCTTTTCCCCAAGGTTCCTTGAAGTGTCTTTGGCGTTCGAAGTGTTGTAGAAGTCGTGAAAACTGCAAAGTCTTGGCCTTCCCAAAAAGTCCAGAAAACCCCCTTCCAATATGGAGTAGGCGAGGTATTTATAGGGGAGTTTCGGAGTTAGGTCGTGTGGTGTCATAGGTCTTGAGCGACCTAGGGAGTTGCGACCTAAGAGCGATCCCGAGGTAGCATAAGTCGTTAGCGACCTAATGGAGCCATCCTGGACGAGACATATGCGGTGAGCGACTTAGCATGAGTAGCACAGGAGTTAAATCGGCTTGCTTAGGTCGTAAGCGACCTAATGGAAGAGGTAGTGCGCATGCGGCTTAACTCTAAAGCTTGCTAGGTCGTTAGGTTGCCCTATCCTTAACTCGTTAGGTCGTTGCCTTTATTGAGTTGCTGGGCCGCTAGGTCGTTGGAGCTCCTTAAGTCGTTGAGTCGTGTCATGTTGAGCCGCTCTATACTTTAGGTCGTGCCCTGCTATAGGTCGTTAAGTCGCTTAGGCCTTGGATAGTTGAGTCACTTATTCCCTTAACTCGTTAGGTCGTTGAGTCGAATTGGTCGCTAAGTCATGAATAAGAGAGGTGTTAACAAACTGCTTGTCCACTAACCAAATCCCACATCCGCATTTGACCTATCACCTCCGCCCTCCAAACAACCGAACAACCACATCGCCTCTCCTCCTTTCTTCTCCCCACGACCAGACCTTCCTCGACCAGCTGCTAACTGATCAAGCCTGCTTTCCCTTGACGGTCATGAACCGACCTCCATAGTAACCTCCTAAACTCGATCCGCCTCCACCTCTGACCGAGCTCACCACCTGCACCATAGCATCTCCTCATTATATACAAAAAAAAATTATATAATGTGCATGGAAATCAACTTTGACCCCCCAGCTGATGTATAAAAAGAGAAACATGGCCATGTCACATGCGTGCAACCCATACCCAGCACCCACACCTGGCCTCTCCACGCCTCCACCTATTAGCGTCAGCAGCACTATGTCCATCTCGTCCAGCACCTCCATTTCCATTTCTCTCTACAAAAACACCTTCCGTTCCATCGTGTTGCACAGCCTAGCCACCATTTGCAAACTCCGACCCAAATCCACTGCTTGCGGCCACCCTTGCTCCATCAGCCCACTACCCGCCTGCTCGCCTACAACAGTTCCAAACCCCACTTTGTCCCTTGAAACAACCACCTCTCTCATCATTTGTCAAACTCCTCACCTCAGCCTGCTACCCTCCCTCCATGGTCGTGCTCCGCTCGACCACACCTCTGCCTTGAGCACCACTACCCGCCATGACAACCACCAGACAGCCATTTCCGATGACCGCCCCTCGCAACCCCTCTACATCTGAACTCCATTTCATCCTCCCGGTCAGCAACCACCCAAGCAGCTGAGCGGTGCAATAGGAGTGAACAAATATATATGACATGCTAACATTTTGAAATGGAATATATTTATATATATATATATATATATACAATGCGGTTTTAATGTGTTCACATATGTTCACATATATACACACAATATAGTATATAGCTACTATGTATACTTATACTTTTTTTGTTGATCTTGTTTAAAATGTTTATCATATGTTTGTATATTCAAATTTAGGAATATATTTCCAAACATATTTTTGTAATATGCTTGTATATTTATTTGGAATTTTTGAAAAAGAAATATATGGATTTTAGTAAATATTATTATTTTATATATATATATATCATATTTGATCCGTCGAATCTAAGCTAGCTTTTTTTTGTTTCTCTATTGTCTTGGCCAGTGTTGTAGTAGTTTTCTAACTTGCCGCTATTCAAATCCACATTACAGCATGTTAACTCCTATGGTCAACAACTCAATATGGGCGGCGACTCAATGGACAAGCGACTCAGTGGGTTATCAACCTAACGAGTTAAAAGATGCACGACTCAATGAGTCAAGAGGTTGGACGACTTAAAGGACTGACGACTTAACAGTTTAAGGGGGCAAACGACTTAACGGTTTAAGAGCTTAACAACCTAAAAAGTATAACGACTTAGCGACTTAGCTGGTGGCACGACCTACCGACTTGAGGAAACTCAACGACTTAAAAGGATGCCGACCCAATAGCTTGTCGACTTAACTGCCCTAAGAGAATAGACCGACTCAATACCTTAAGGATGTTGCCGACTCAGGGTACTTCACGACCTACGACTCAAGGTATGGACAACCTAACGGTTTAACGAGTTGAAGGACTTGGTGACTTACAACATAGAGAAGTCTACGACTTAACGGTTTAAAAGAGAAGGGATGCTTCACGACCTAAGGCATCCACGACTTAAAGCTATATGCGACTTACGACCTAGCATGTGTCGTGAGCGACTTATGTAAAATGAGGCGCTGCTCCTTACTTAACACAGTGACCTCTTAACCTGTACACGATTCAGGACTTGGGTTATTATCTGAAGGGAACAAGCTTATCAGTTAACTCATACACGACTCACGACCTAGCTTGAGTCGTCCATGACCTAAAGCTACTGGGTGAAGGTTCAATGCCGCATCAAAAGGACCAGTTGACTCATTTGCGACTTAGATGTTGACTCGTGGGCGACTTTGGACTTGTACAAATGAACTTTTGTGAAACCATGGAGGGGCCAGATGAGTCGGCCACGACTTACCTTAGACCGGTCACGACTTACGACCTAAAGGGGGGATTTCCCTATAAATACCAACCCACCTCGAGCATGAAGGGGACTTTGGGCCGACCTCTTTAAGCGCTGATACTCTCCTGAATTCTCGACTCACTTGACACTTCAAGTGCGAAAGGCATCTCAACTAACTTCGAGAGGAAATCTAACGCAATCTTCATGGATTTAAAGAATTCTTCTGCATCAAAGTTCTAGTTGTTTGCCTCATCGGAATTGTAATTGAAGATTGTTGTAAAGTTGTAATCGATTCAGTAATAAAGAGAATTAAAGTGGACGTAGGCGTACTCTGAGCCGAACCACTATAAAAACTTTTGTTTTTTCTGCTTTCTCTGTGATTTCTCTACTTGTTTTTTAGTTCCCGTGTTCATGGGTGGTGCTTTCGCTCAACTTCAATCCACACCGGGGTGTTAGCGTCTGATTTTTACGTTAACATTTTTGGTGCTTTCACTGAGAAGCCAACTTAGGAAACTTCCACTATTGCTCCGCGAAGGATTGTTGAAAGGATTTCTTTTAAAACCAGAAGTTTATTGGAAATAATGGCTCCTGGGAGAAAACAAAGTTCTGTAAGATCCGACAATGTTCAAGAGAATACCGCTACCTCTCCTCCTTCAAGTCAAGCAGCTCCAACTGTTGGAGTTACACGAGCAGAATTGGACGCCGTAGTTTTGGGATTGAATCAGCAATTGAATGCTCAGAATGCGCAGTTGGAAGCCCAGAATGCCCAGAATGCCCTGATCTTGAGTAAGTTGAATGATCTACTAGGGGAAAATCGTCAACCAGTTAAAAATGATGGGAACCCTACTGTGGGAGTTCAGGATGTTGAAGGGAACATTTCTCAAAGAGCCGCAGACCCTGTAGAAAGGACTCCTCCTCAAGCTGGAGGATCAGGGCCTCAGCCGACCCTCCGTGAACGATTGTCAAGGCAGAATTCATAGAGAGCGGCTGATGTGTGCCCTCCAGAGCCTCTAAATGATGAAGAGTATTTTTCGGGTATGGTTCGTCAAATCATGAAGGAAAATATGCGAAGAGATGAAGATGAGAAAGAGTGGGGTTTTGCTCCAAGCAAAACTCCATTTACTGAAAAGATATTGAAAGCAGAGTTCCCAAGAAAATTCGTTCCCCCTACTATTCCGGATTACAAGGGGAAGAGTGATCCTAACGAGTTTCTGTACAAGTACGACTGGCATATGACTGGTGCCAGGGCGTCTGACGAAATTAAATGTCGATATTTCTCGGTATATCTCGAAGGTGTGGCTCTATTGTGGTTTACAAAGCTGCCAGTCAGGTCCATTGATCAATTCTCCGATTTGACCAGGAAATTCAAGGAGCAATTTCGATTGTATGCTTCTAAAGCAAAGGATATAATGTCACTGTCAAGTCTAGAGCAAAATCCGGGAGAATCCATCAGATCATTTTTGAATCGCTTTAACATAGCATTGGCTGAGGTAGAAAATGCTGAGCCACGTATGGTCCTGACATACTTGATGAGGGCGATTGGCAAATCGAGTGAATTTGGGAAATGGTTGAAAATGAAAGAACCAAACTCACTTGACAAATTCTATAAGAAAGCGGATGAATTCATGCGCTTGGAGAGCCTCCAAACACCAGCTAAGGTGGTATCAGCGGAAGCCGGAAACAATGGTGCTGCTTCGAATAAGAAAGAACCTAACACTCAGAAAAGGGGAAATGATGGTGGAAAGAAACAGAGAGATGCTAAGAAAGACCGTCCATTCAATTTCACACCCTTGACCGATACCCCTTAGTACATCTTTTTTGCGACCAAAGATGATGTCAATTATCCGACACCACCTAAAATGAGAGTTGGGATTAGGATGGAAAAAAATGGAAGGTTCTGCCGGTTCCACAACCAACCCGGCTATGATACCAACGAATGCCGCCAGTTGAAAGAGGTAATTGAACAACTCTTGAAGGAAAACAAACTCCAGCATTATGTGAAACGGAACAGAAATGCCCCAGCTTCGTCAACTCAAGGACAACAAGTTCCCGTTCACCGTCCTGCCTCAAGTGAGAAGCTCGTAGAGCATGAATCGGAAAGACCTGTTATCAATATAATAACTGGAGGACCTCACCTAGCAGGAAAAAGCTGGGGCGAGATGGAAAGGTATGCCCGGGCCTTGAGGCATGTACCAGCTGAAGAGAATGTTTTTGTTTTAGAGAATGATGCACCTTTAAAGCAACAAAAGACTTCCACAGATGATATTGTATTTAGTGCTAGAGATTCTTTGGGTATCGAGGCTCCGACCATAGATCCTTCGGTCATATCCGCGGGTATTGGGCCGGCAACTGTGAGAAGACTTCTAGTTGATTGTGAAGCTTCATGCAACATCCTCTTCAAGAAGACCTTTGATCAAATGAAAATTCCAATGGTCGACGTTCAAGCTTCATCACTTAAGATTGCTGGGTTTGCTGGAGAACCCAAACAGCCGATTGGGACCATAGATTTGTTTGTAGAACTTGGAAAGGGGTTGAGGAAGGTGGATTGAAAGCAAACCTTTATAATTATTGAAGAATTATCTGCCTACAATGCCTTTTTAGGCCGACCGACTCTTGCTGCGTTCAAAGCTGTTCTTGCCCCATGGTGTCTGACTCTAAAATTCCCCACAGATAACGGAGTTGGTGTGATTAAGGGAGACCAAGATGCGGGGCGAGAATGTTACTTTGCAGAGTTGCGAGAATCAAGGAAAAGAGAAATGGGAAAAGGTGCGGCGTCTCCGGTCCGCATCAAAGAACCAACCTTGTAGCAATTACAGAGTGGACCCTGCACTGGCGAATGTAGTGGTGCACGAAGAGAGATGGATCCAAGGAAAGCCAGTGCAGGGGAGAATAGGGTAGTACCGGTAGAGGTAACAGTGCCGGTGCCCGTTGACCCAAAGGACCAAACAAAGTGCTTAATGTGGGTTCACAACTCAACACAACAGTTCAGAATGTTCTGATTTCATTTTTGAAGGCTAATTTGGATGTATTCGCTTGGACTCATGCTGACATGTGCAGAATATCCCCAGAGATTGCAGTACATATTCTGAACATTGATCCAAAGTTTACACCTGTGAAACAGAAAAGAAGAACCCAGGGTCCTAAGAGGACAGCAGCGTTAAAATAAGAAGTGGATCGGCTCATGGAGAACGGTTTCATCAGAGAATCTACTTATCCAAATTGGGTATCAAATCCAGTGCTGGTTAAAAAAGCTAACGGAAAGTGGGGAGTGTGCATTGACTTTTCAGATCTGAACAAAGCCTGCCCCAAAGACTGTTTCCCGCTGCCCAGGATCGATCAGTTGGTGGATGGGACGGCAGGACATGAATTGTTATCTTTTATGGATGCATACTCCGGATATAACCAGATTATGATGCATGAGCCAGATCAAGAGGATACTAGCTTCATCACAGATGTTGGACTCTACTGCTACAAGGTCATGCCTTTCGGACTCAAGAATGCAGGGGCAACTTACCAAAGGCTTGTTAATGCCATGTTTAAACCACAGATTGGCAAGACAATGGAAGTTTATGTTGATGATATGCTAGTAAAGTCTAAGAAAGCAGTGGACCATATGGATCACTTGACAGAGATGTTTGCAGTACTCCGCAAGTACAGAATGAAGCTTAATCCCCTGAAATGTTCATTTGGAGTGGAGTCCGGAAAGGTTTTGGGTTTCATTGTGAGCGCTAGGGGCATTGAAGCCAATCCAGCTCAGATCACTTCCCTGAGAGAGGTCAAGGCTCCTAGAACGAAGAAGGAATTGCAAAGTCTCAATGGAAAGATTGCTGCTTTGAGTCGGTTCATTTCCAAAGCTACTGACAAATGCATTCCATTCTTTGATGTTCTGAAGAAAGGAAGAAAAAACTTTGAGTGGACTCCTGAATGTCAGAAAGCATTTGATGAGTTGGTTCGTCATATGGAAGTGCCTCCGATACTTTCAAAGCCTGACAGTGGTGAAGATCTCTTCATATATTTTGCAATTTCGTCTCATGCTCTCAGTGCACTATTGGTACGGGAAGACGCAAGGATTCAACGCCCAGTCTATTATATCAGCAAAAGATTCACTGGGGCAGAGATGAACTATTCAAGATTAGAAAAGCTCACATATTGTTTGTTGATCGCATCAAGAAAATTGAGGCCGTATTTCCAAGCTCGTCCCATCAACCCTCGCTGATCAACCTCTAAAGCAAGTCCTATTCCGTCCTGAGACTTCGGGCCGTCTTTTGAAATGGAATATTGAACTCAGTCAATATGACATCACTTACCATCTCCGAAAATCAATCAATGGACAAGCTTTGGCGGATTTTATCGCAGAATGTACGGATAAAAGTGATAGTGAGGAAGAAGTCACTGATAACATCCCAATCCAATGGAAATTGTATGTCGATGGCGCAAGGAATGATTACTGTTCTGGAGCAGGGGTTGTTCTTGAAACCTCAGAAGTGCGATCGTTATGTTATGCGTTGAGACTAGAATTCCCTTCGACAAACAATGAAGCTGAATATGAAGCCCTCATCGCTGGTTTAAGGATTGCTAAAGAACTAATGATCAAGGCATTGCAGATCTTCAGTGACTCTCAACTTATTGTTTGCCAAGTCAAGAAGGAATTTCAAGCTAAAGGAGGGAATCTACCCTCCTATTTATCAAAAGCCTGGGAGCTCCTTCAAGATTTTGACCGTTATTCAATAAACCATATACCCCGAGAAGAGAACATGAAAGCAGATTCTCTTGCAAAGTATTCGAGTACTGGTGAAGCTCAACTATTGGGATTAGTTCCTGTCGAAGTCTTGTCAGCTCCAAACACAGATGAAATGGATGTTGATTGGATTATGAATGTATCCCAAGAATAAGAATCATGGATGACTCTGATACTTGAATATTTACTCAATGGTTCTTTGCCAGAAAGTTCAAAAGAACGACAGAAGTTGATGAGGAAAGCCTCCAGATATATAGTTCAAGATGGTCGTTTGTACAGACGAGGATTTTCAATGCCATTACTCCGATGTGTGACAAAGGATGAAGCTAAGACAATTCTGACTGAAGTACACGGAGGGGAATGTGGGGATCATACAGGTGGTCAAACTTTAGCAAAGAAAATCCTCCGTTATGGATACTTTTGGCCAGAAATTAATCAGGATGCTGCTGACTATTCCCGAAAGTGTGATAAATGCCAGAGATTCGCTAAAATTCCTAGAGCACCTTCCACTGAGCTAACACAAATGGTCAGTCCATGGCCGTTTGCTATCTGGGGAATAGATCTCATTGGGCCTTTTCCAACTGCCAAATCGGGGATTAAATATGTTATCGTTGCTGTTGATTACTTCACTAAATGGGCTGAAGCCGAACCATTGGCTACTATTACCTCTAAGAAAATGATAAGTTTTGTGACTAAAAATATCATTTGCAGGTATGGTGTGCCTCATAAGATAATCACAGACAATGGTACTCAGTTTGAAAGTGAGGAGTTCCAAGATTTCTGCAAACGATTCAAGATCCGAAAAAGCTTCTCAACAGTGGCTCATCCGCAGGCAAATGGGCAAGTGGAAGCAGTAAACAAAATCATCAAATCGACCATCAAAAAGAAGCTGGAAAAAGCAAAAGGTGGTTGGGTCGATAAGTTACCGCTTGCACTATGGGCATACAAAACCACCCACGAAACTGCGACTGGGCATACTCCATATTCATTGGCATACGGATCAGAAGCGATGATTCCAGTGGAAACTGAAGTCCCCTCACACAGAAGGATCCATTTTGATCAAAATGAGAATGAAAAATTGCAATTGGAAGCACTTGACCTCCTCGATGAAAGAAGAGAAGAGGCTAGACTTAGAATTGCAGCTCACCAGCAAAGAATAGCCAGGCACTTCAATTCCAAAGTTCGTCAGCGCAGCTTTGAAGTTGGGGACTTAGTCCTGAAGAAAATTATGACAGCCATAGGTGTGTTTGGGCCAAACTGGGAAGGACCATATGTTATAGGCGCGAAACTCCTTGATGGCACATTCAAACTAACAACTGTCAAAGGAGAACCAATCCCAAGAGCTTGGAACAGCAATCATTTGCGTCCCTATTTTACTTGAAAGCATTGCTGAAATGTTGTAAAAGAATTACGAATATATGATTCTTGTACTGAAAGCAATTGTAAAGCAAGTGAATAATGAAAAGCTATAAAGTGGATGTAGGCCCAGCTTTTGGCCGAACCACTATAAATCTTGTGTTCTCTACTATTCTAAACTGCTTTATTTTATTTCGACATATAAAATACGTTAATTGTGTCACTAAAATGTCGATCTAATAATGCAGGCCATAAAAGCAAAGCTTACCCATCGCAAGACCAAGCGATCTCCGACATCACTCAGCAAGCAAATACTAAGCCATTCAAAATTTCCATACTCAAATCCTACAAAAGAAGTGCTTCGAACAAAAGTTAGCAATGTGGATGGAAGTGGACCATTTCTAACTAACTGCAAATGTTTGAACAAACAAACAACCAGTTAAATAGCCTGTGTCTACCACCACCAACTCGCTTAACTATGAAGTATATTTCTTTGGATAAGGGAAATTATTAGCAACTAAAAAGGGATGACACTTGCAAAAGACAACAGGGATCGCTAACATGAATAGATGGCAAAGAGACATGGGCGAGCAAGCATCAAACAGCAAAAGACCTCTTCGGAGGCACAAGCCCTCTTCAGAGGCACAACTCTTCGGAGGATAAAGACCTCGAGCGGGCTAAACCAGAAAAGGAGAGAACTTTCTCGATACAAAGTTGCGGACTGATCGGTCGATATACTCCCGTGAATCAGTCCAACCGAGAGAAAGAAACTCCAAACTTCCAGGAAAAAGCCCTACTCAGAGGCACACGTTTCACCGAGATTGAAATAAAACTTCCAAGTGTTGAAACGTGAAAAGCCCTCTTCGGAGGCCCATTTCACCACAGTTGAAATGCTAAAAGACCTCGATTGGGTTAAACCAGAAAAGAGAGATTTTTCTCGATACAAAGTTGCGGACTGATCGGTCGATACACTCCCATGAATCCGTCCAACCGAGAGAAAGAAACTCCAAACTTCCAGGCAAAAACCCTACTCAGAGGCACACATTTCACCGTGATCGGTGATACACTCCCGTGAGATGAAATGTAAAAGCCCTCTTCGGAGGCCCGCTTCCCAGCGAACAGGGAAAAATAAAAGCCTCTCCCAAGGGGCATAAACAAAAGACCTCTTCCCAGAGGCGCAATCAAACAAAAAGACCTCTTCCCAGGGGCACAATCAAACAAAAAACCTCTTCCCAGAGGTGCAATCAAACAGAAAGACCTCTTCGGAGGCACACGTTTCACCGAGATTGAAATAAAACTTCCAAGTGTTCAAACGTGGAAAGCCCTCCTCGGAGGCACAACTCTTCGGAGGCACACGTTTCACCGAGATTGAAATAAAACTTCCAAGTGTTGAAACGTGAAAAAGCTCTCCTCATAGGTACAACTTTTCAAAGAAGCATTTCACCAGAAATGCAAAGCAAAGATCAAAAGCCCTCCACCGAGGTGCAATATAAAAAAAAAAGAGAAGAAGCCCTCTTCAAAGGCACACTTTAGCTTTCAAAGGAAGATTGGTTCTTCTATTCTCGAAAATACTCTTCCTCAAAAAGAAGTTAGAGTGCCCTTCAGAGGCCCGCTTTACCACATAGAAGAATTCACTTGGTAAAAATGTGTGAAAGCACAAAAGAAAAGGTGATATCTTCGAAGGATGAAGCATAGAAACTCATATGGAGTGAGGTGTACTCTTTTTTGAGCAAAATAGTATTCCTCCAAGTATGGAATAGTTATTCTCCAGAAAATAAGAGTACAAGTCCCCTCAAAGTATAAAATATTGCAACGAGCTTATGGTATAGGGGCAACATGGTATAGCTACATTGGTAAAAATTACGCTCAAACAACATACCACAAGCTCACTGCAATATCATATAAAGAAACTTGTACAAAAATGAATAGTAAATGCATTCTCAAATACAGACAGAAGTTTGTACAAACAAAAAGAATCATTTTATTCAATACTGTCAAAATTTTGTACAGGTACATGTTTCAAAATAAAAAGAAAAAGAAAAGCGGAGGCCGGTACCCGCACAATCTCCGGCCAGTACATGCAAAAAGCAAAAGGTAAAGATAAATCGAAGCAGGACCCCTTACTTCTTCTTGCCACCACCTTTAGAGCCTTCACCTGACCTAATAGGCAGATTTTCAGGACGGCTTGGGAGAGTCGGGGATGAAGGAGAAAGGGTTACTGCCAGAGCAACTTTCGCTTCCTCTTCAGAAACAAGAATGTATTTCCTTCTCTTCTTGGAAGTGACACGCTTCCTCCTCCTCCTTGAAGAAGACTCACTTCCCGGAGTAGCAAGAGCAGATAATTTTATGTTATCAGAAGTAGTTCGCTCGGGTGACTCATTGCCTTCTCCAAGCCCTTCTCCCCCATGTTCTTGAGAAGCAACAGGATCATCTAAGCCATGAAGAGTTTCTATTTGCTCCTCTTGCGACCCGGGTTGAGAGGCGGATGGAGGAGTGACCTGGAGAGGCGGAGGAGGAATAATTGAAGGAGGAGGAGTCTGAACAATGCTCGATGCTTTCTCTACAGAAGAAAAGAAGTTAAAGTCGGTAAAGAGAGGAGATAAAGGCTCGCTGAGGTTCAGAAAATAGTCGAGAAGCTCATCGAACTCATAAGAAGCAAATGAGCAGTCTACTTGGGCAAGATTAACAGTAGAATTACCTAGAGAAGTCGGCTTCCTGATATCAACCTCATAAGCCTGTGCTTCGGCGCTCTCTTCGCCTTCATCTCCACCCTTTGTACTTGTAATCTCGGTTGTAACTTTGACCAGGGATGGAGAATGAGAACTGGAGCCGACAATGTCGATTTCGGCCGAAGGTGAAGGCTGGGCTGGAATAGTTGAAGTAGTTTTTCCTAACCGTTCCCCTTCTGCCATTTCAGCTCTTAATTTTGCAAGTTGTTCTTTTCCCTAGGTGAGAGCGGCGCGAGCATCGTCATCCAAGTAATGCTCCTCAAGAGCTGATTCGGCATAGCCAGCACCTTCACCGCCAATCATGTCAAGTGCGGCCTCCCACACTTCAGCCAGAGTAATTTCATATTTGGGGCCTAGAAAGGCGAGACTACCGTGCCCCAAGATGCTGTGCAGGTAGAAGTCAAATAATGTCGAGCTGATGCTGGTCTTCGTTGCCTCATGAGATTCTTCAGTTGCAATTTTACCGGCAACGGCCTCATCACGCTCTCTTTCAGCTTTGGAGAGTTGAAGCTTAAACATTTCGATCTCTACCTCTTGAGAGTCAGTTTTCTTCCAAAGCTCTTCGATATCAGCAACATAGCCCTCATTGATTCTTTTTGTACTTTGAGCCTGTCTTCGGCGTCTTTTTGGCGGGCATGAGCATCTCTCACTTGTTTCTGGAGCACCTCTTCTTTTTGAGTGTAAGAAGTAGAAGAAGTGGCGAGTTCTTCTTTAAGTTTCTCGACCTTCGCCTCAAGCTCTTCATTATAAGTAGTGATGCTCCTCATCTCGGTATCATGCTGCTCAAGAACCTTCTGCCATTCAGCTTTGTCATTCTCCATAGTAAGCATGGCCTCGAGATACGCACGGTTTACCCTTTGAAGCTCGTCAACAAGCTTTTTCCAGTTCGACATCCTTTCAATATCAAGCCTGACGGCATCGAGATTTCGCAGCATGGCAGGCTTGTCAATAGGGACTAAGTCAAGATCGAACCGCACTCCCTTCAGGCACCACTGTGGAAACCGGCTTTGCAGAGTGGCTGGGCCTGGTCCAATTTGAAATTTAGGCCTGTTAACTATTGCTTGAATGTCTGTCTTCCCAAGAGCAGGAGAGCCAGAAGGAATGTCAAGTGAGACGGGTGCAGTGGCCTTTTCAGGAGTTGCAGAAGCATGCTTTTCACCCTGCCGGGCACGCTTGCTTGGGTCCTCAACTATATGGCTTTTTCCCCGATCATCATGCGATTTTCTCTTGTGAGAATCGTCACCTCTCTGGGAAGAATCTTGGTGCTCCTCCCTTTCTTTTCTCTCATAACGCTCTTCTTGAGTCCTTCTCTCCTGAGCCTTTCGAGCGGCTCTCTCTTTGTCGGTTTCTCTGTGAATGGGAAGGTAGCGCCTATAATCATATTGACTACACCTCCCGTAGCGCTGAAAGTCGTCATAGTAAGAGCCGCTGCGTCCCATCGGAGAATCTGAAATAAAAAAAACACAGCTCTTAAAGGTCTTCAGAGAAAAGAAGCATAACTTTAGAATCTTCAAAGTACAAAGAGTTAGGAGTATAAAAGTGCCGAAAGATTCTAAGTATGTGTGATGTGCAAACTACGCGCATCAAACTACGAACCACTCTTTGATTACAGAGTAATCATGAGGGCAGTAGTTAACGTCAACTCTTGGGTCGACGGAGCTTGTTGCAAAGAAGAAGTCGATTCCACTACTGAAGAAGAAACCCTAGTAGTTGCAGGGTCGTCTTTAAAGATCTCCTGTGAGGTAGCAAAGAGGTCGGTCAACCCTTCGAAAGTGTCGACCCCGCTCTGCCTGACAGGACTTGTTTTCTCGGCTTCTTCGCCAGACTTCAGTGAATGTCGGGGAGATCCCTCAGGCTCTTCTTCCTCAATGACTGGGGCAAGTACGGATTTGCCAGACGACCCCGCAACATCGACAGTAGTAGAGCACTTCACCAGAGAAGCCTCGGAGGCAGGTTCTTTTGGTATGGGTTCGTCAGAAGAAACTGGGGCATCTAATGCTTTAGGTGGGGAGTTTGGAACCTCATGGGGGTGTGTGGAGCGAGAAGGGTGAAGAAGTCCGAACTGGTAAAGGAATTCGTCGTTCAACAAAAATTTCATATACCGCTCTTCAACCGGTACAGCTACGAGCTTCTCCAGAGTTGGCTTGTGGCTGGGATCTCTAGAAGGAGGGGGAAGCGCTGAAATAAAAGAATGAAGTTAACACTTGGCAATTCGGACTTCACAAAACTCAAAGTATAGAAGAGGTAGAGGTAGATGATCTTACTTCCTTCTCTCCACACAGCATAAAACCCCGGGGGGCAGCGGACATAGAAGAATTGAGTTAAGAACCCATGGGCAGTGTCAGGGAGGCCAACGATCAATTTACAATTTCGGGCGCTTCTCACGACGGTGATAGAAGGATGATCCTTAGTCCTAGTAAAGGAGCATAGGAAGCAAATCTCGTCAAAGCTTGGAAGTCGATCAAATGTTCTCCTAAATAGCACGCACAACCCCATCAGAATGGCATAGCCATTGGGGTGTAGCTGGAATGGGGAGATAGCTAGTCGACGAAGAAGATTATAGAGAAAGTTGTTGAAAGGGGGAATGGCCCCACTTAGGCACATTTGCCGCTTAACCGCTACAAAGCCGGTAGGCGCCACATCAGCAGTGTCACTTTTCTCAGGAAGAATGGCATCTGCTTCAGCAATGCCAAACTGACCACACAACTGACGAAAAGCTTTGTACGATAAGGTGGTAGGGGCTCTTTCTGGAGGATTGACTAATGGAGCTGGAATAGGAGTGGCCTCTCCAGCCCGGGCTGTTATATCTTCTTGTTGAGAAGTCATTCTACACAAGCAACTGGATATTCAAATATGAAGGTGCACGTTTCCTAAAATGTGTGAAGTGTTGTGTAAAATCAACAAAGCAATAAGCAAATAAAACTGGAATGAAAGCTAGCAAGCATTTGTCAGTTATGAAGTCCATGGTTCGTTGTTTTAAATATGAAAGAGAAATGTAGATGCAAACAAATCAGTTCAAGATAGCAATGCTTTGCATTAATATTTCACTTTAGTTGATTGGTTCACACCATTTCATACAGTATGTTTAAGTTGATTATCTGTTGTTAACTAATCTGCCATTTGACGCGGGCAGTCAGTGGCAGTATATTCGTCCCAATTTTCTGTAAATGGTGTATTAAACAGACTGTTAGCTTGCAAGTCAAAATTGGTCTGTGAATGAATGCAGCAAAGTTTAACAGTTCAAAGTTCAAGCAGTTTATCCTGGCAACTCAAATTGGAAATACAATCAAGTTCTATCAACATCTCCAAGGTTTCAAATTTTGTTCAGGTCATTGAGTCACGGTCCAAAAGTTCTCAAAGTCATGAGTCGTTCACGACTTATCCTGGAAGTTGACATTGGTCTTTCACGACTTATCATGACTCGGCTGCGACTCAGAGCCTATGTCGCATCCATTTGAATCGGTCAAGAATTAAGTCGTATGGTCTCTAAAGTCGCCCAAAAGTGCTGGGTCGTGCCCAAGCTAATGCTCCACTCAACCAGCAAACCCCTCATCTAATCAGTAACCCCCTCTCAACCCGTTAACCCGTTAGCCTCTCCATCAACAAAAGTCCTTATTTCCTCATGATACCGAATCATTCAAAATCATCCAAATTCAACGTTTAGCCATGCTGACGCAAATCAAAGATCAATTGGCCCGAAGTATTGCAACCCGTCGGTGTCATCTTGCTAATCATTTAAAGCCGAATCAGACTAATTCAGGTTCAACAACTATCAGGGTAACAAGATTCATGACGAGGCATTGCGCGAGGGGGTGATTTAAGATTCAAAGGTGGAACTCACGGATCAGTGATAATAAAGGATCGGGGAAAGAGCAGGATCACTTACGCAATATAATGGGAAAGATGGATTGTCGATCAACTAGCTTGGATTCGCCTTCAGAAAGGTGAGAAGTCGTTAATGGCAGAAAGGGATGATAAAACAGTAAAGTGAGAAGGAAGAGGCGACTGGACGACTTATATAAAGATAGGGGAGAAGGTTGAAAGACGAGCGAGTTAACGAGCCTCTTTGAGTCATTCACGACTCAGGAACTAGATCGAAGCACACGACTCATGACTTAAGCGTGTACTTCGAGGGGCAAATGTTAACTCCTATGGTCAACAACTCAATATGGGCGACGACTCAATGGACAAGCGACTCAGTGGGTTATCAACCTAACGAGTTAAAAGATGCACGACTCAACGAGTCAAGAGGTTGGACGACTTAAAGGACTGACGACTTAACAGTTTAAGGGGGCAAACGAATTAACGGTTTAAGAGCTTAACAACCTAAAAAGTATAACGACTTAGCGAATTAGCTGGTGGCACGACCTACCGTCTTGAGGAAACTCAGCGACTTAAAAGGATGCCGACCCAACAGCTTGCCGACTTAACTTCCCTAAGAGAATAGACTGACTCAATACCTTAAGGAAGTTGCCGACTCAGAGTACTTCACGACCTACGACTCAAGGTATGGACAACCTAACGGTTTAACGAGTTGAAGGACTTGGTGACTTACAACATAAAGAAGTCTACGAATTAACGGTTTAAAAGACAAGGGATGCTTCACGACCTAAGGCATCCACGACTTAAAGCTATCTGCGACTTACGACCTGGCATGTGTCGTGAGCGACTTAAGAAAAATGAGGCGCTGCTCCTTACTTAACACAGTGACCTCTTAACTCGTACACAATTCAGGACTTGGGTTATTATCTGAAGGGAACAAGCTTATCAGTTAACTCGTACACGACTCACGACCTAGCTTGAGTCGTCCATGACCTAAAGCTACTGGGTGAAGGTTCAATGCCGCATCAAAAGGACCAGTTGACTCATTTGCGACATAGATGTTGACTCGTGGGCGACTTAGGACTTGTACAAATGAACTTTTGTGAAACCATGGAGGGGCCAGATGAGTCGGCCATGACTTACCTTAGACCGGTCACGACTTACGACCTAAAGGGGGGATTTCCCTATAAATACCAACCCACCTCGAGCATGAAGGGGATTTTGGGCCGACCTCTTTAAGCGCCGATACTCTGCTGAATTCTCGACTCACTCAACACTTCAAATACGAAAGGCATCTCAACTAACTTCGAGAGGAAATCTAATGCAATCTACATGGATTTAAAGAATTCTTCTGCATCAAAGTTCTAGTTGTTTGTCTCATCAGAATTGTAATTGAAGATTGTTGTAAAGTTGTAATCGATTCAGTAATAAAGAGAATTAAAGTGGACGTAGGCTTACCCTGAGCCGAACCACTATAATAACTGTTGTTTTTTATGCTTTCTCTGTGATTTCTCTACTTGTTTTTTAGTTCCCGTGTTCACGGTTGGTGCTTTCGCTCAACTTCAATCTACACCGGGGTGTTAGCGTCTGATTTTTACGTTAACACAGCAGCAGTCTTCTAGCTTTGTCAACTATCAATGTCCATATCCATGTCGGCGTCGTGTCCATTCCCGTCTTTCTTTAGCCTTAAAAGGTGATAAATCACTTATGATTGACATTCTTATATTTTAGTAATTTTAATTCACATGAAATGATGATTGAAATAAGTTGTCAAAATTGAATTGTTATGTAATGACCCAAAATTTCGACCTTGAAAATTCGACACTAATACGTTCACTGTAGAAGTGTCGAGAAAAAAAGGCCAGAAATTCCTGATTTTTAGAGTAAAGAAGAAAAGAGGTAGAAGAAGAATCAGAAAACAACAGCACAAAATCTCACTTTCGTAGCGGATTAAAATATAATATCAAATAATAGTATTTTACAAATGAAAAAAGTAATTGTCATTTTACATTTAATATATCATAGTACAACCATCACAAATAATCTGGACAGTTATAACAACTTGTCTTAGAAACAACTCCAACACATAGTGGAATGTACTCCATACGTCCCTGCCATCCAGCTCGCCACCTGAGCTCTTGAACGTCCTAACCAAAAAATTTGTAATACACGGTCTGATCTGAGCATTACAATAAAGTAACACTTGGGTCATGCTGGAAACCAGCATAAGTAAACTCAATAATTTGAAATACTAAGTTATAAAAACTTATTTGAAAAACCCGGGGTAACTCGTTCATCACTACGAGTTCTCGTCTTGTTATATCCAACCACTTATTACAAAACAATATCTAAGAACTATTACTCAGTTTAAATGGCCATGTTAATTAACTTATTTCATTCCAGCCTATTTGATTCTAAAATAAATTCATAAAGAATTTGTAGATTACTAATTGAAGTGGTTTCGGATATTGCTAATATCCGACTCCGATCTCTTCGAATCCAATACCATTTTTAATCCAAATTGTTTAAGTGAATACAATTCAATTTAAATAAAGGATGTCATATTTACATAACAATTCATTATAGATAGATAACTTACATTATCACAGTACAACCAAGCATTGCATGTCACAGTGCATCACACATCAAAGGTATCTATCAATTCAAGGCATTCAACATAACTTAATCATCCATACGCAAGGTTAATTTGTTGTACAATTCCTAATTAATTTTATTTAATCTCCAAATAAATTTAATTAATTACTTTTATATTCTGTTTAATTATCTTAAATTAATTTTAAACTATGTATCTTAATTAATGAAATTAAATAATCGTCCCTTAATTATTTACATTAATTAATTAACCTTTGTTATTTACATTAATTAATTATATTATAATTAATTACATTAATTAATGATCCTTAATTAGTTACATTATGTAATTATGTTTTAATTAATTACATTAACTAATTATCCTAATTACTTATACCAATTATTTAACCTTTAATTAATCACATTAATTAATTACCCTTCACTTAATTAAGACCTTAATTAATTTAAGATAAACCATTTATCTTAATTAACCACGCAATTATCATTATAAAATTTCATTCGAAAACATTTAGGAATATAATTAAATAATTAACCTATTATATAATTATATTAAATCAAAACAATTTAAACTCAAAAGCATTTGACTTATAATTTATATTGAAATTTGTCTTGAAAACTTGATCACACTTTACTTTGGAAATAAAACTTGTTTAATAATATCTTGAACACTTTGTTAAGGCTTTCTTTTAATTTTTAAAACCTATTTGTACTAAATAAAACAACCCGAGCCCCAGCTCAAAGTTCCTTGAGCCAAATGCTCACCTTCTCGCGCATGACCCCAAGACAAAACACTCATCCACCTCCCTCGTGAAACTCGCGTATGAACTCGAAGCAACCCTTCATCTTTTCCGATGCTCAAAATCACTAGCAACTAACATACACGAAAGAAACTCGTGCACATGCACACTCAAACACCACCATTCCGATCATGATCGCCATCTCCTACAATCCATCGACCTTTCCCTCTAATGCCACGGCCACCCAATCGTCGATCAACTAGGCAAATCGAAATCCAACAATTTCGAGCGCCTGGAACCAAACTCGATCGAAGAAAACCACTCCGTGCCGCCGCCTATGACCACCAGTGAGCTTACTGAGCCACCTAAAGCTGAATCACGTCACCATGCTACGACCCCCCTCGCTCCGATCGAGCCCGATTCACCCATGATGGCGAATTTTCCCCTAAATCATCGTTGACTAAACTGGTCAATGAACCCTAGATCGACTTCGCCAAGACATTCCGACCATCTAAAAATCCTTCGGCCATTTTTCCTGAGGTCCCCAGACTTCCACCTTCCTCCAGCGACGAGCATGACGTAAAACCTTTTGCCGATCGTCAAAAATAAACAGAAAACACAATATCGATCATCTCGCAAAATCTCATCAATCCCAATCGTAAAAAACCTAAAATTGTTATCAAAATTCATTATTTTCCAAAACGAATCAGGTTATATGATTAAAGCCTGGAAAGTAAACACTCAAATTCTGACATGAACTGAACTTTTCTGATCTTTTCATCTTCCGATGAGATTTCTTGGTATTTATGCTTTTAAAAATATTTTTAAATGATGAACTAGGTAAAAACAAACAGATTTCATTTAAAGATCGTAATGTGAAACTGTTTGTATAATGAGATATGAATTTTTGTACTTAATTTGGTTGATTAAAATCAAATCGAGCCCAGTTTTATTCATGCACAGACATGCACGTATGTATATACACAGAGAATCGGCTATACTTCAACAAATTACATCCATGCAAACATTATTCACAATGTTACCTCAAGAACTCTCACATGCATCAAAAGATAAACATATTAAAATAGATGTTTTACTCACAGTATTTAGTTGAACAGAGGAACCCAGAGTTCGAAAATTTGAAACTGCACTTGATTTGATCTGGAATTTGGTTTATGATTTGAGACTTGAAATTCTTGATTCGAATTTGAATTTGTTTGTTTGCTTCATGTTGAAAACTTTAAAGAAGTTGTTACTATAAATCTTCTCGGGTTTTGGTTTTATTTTAGAAGATAAAAGAAAGAATTAAGAAAGGAGAAGTGAAAACGCTTTTAACTCAAAACAACGTTCTCAACATGTTATTATATTTTAATTTAAAAGAAAAACCATTGCCACTTGTTTTTATGCATTTTACTCAAGCTACAAATGTTTAATGCATGTCAAAGTTAATATATTCCTATGTTTTATTAATATATATAGCTTTTAAAGAAAATGGTATAAAACCTATTTATTAATTAATAACCATATGTATATTCTTATTGTTTGAATGGAATTTTTTATATCCAATTTATTTTTAAGATATTGCTTTTGAATTTCAAATAAAAATTCTATTTACAATCTACTTATATATATATATAATGGAAAATAAATAGCACATTTATTGGTCTGAAAAGAATATGTTTGGCACATTTAAATAATTATAAAGAAGATTATCAAATCAACATTTATATCCACATTTTTTTAATTATCAGAATTATTTGTTCAACTTAT
This sequence comes from Allium cepa, assembly GCA_030765085.1. Classification (NCBI taxonomy): domain Eukaryota; kingdom Viridiplantae; phylum Streptophyta; class Magnoliopsida; order Asparagales; family Amaryllidaceae; genus Allium; species Allium cepa. Next base: position 458,805,481 of record CM060942.1, read on the forward strand.
AAATCAGTGTTTCCAATAGTTTAAAATCAGTTAATTACCAATTAACAGATGCCCGAAAATTCGGATTATCACATGTTAAGCTATTTAATTGTTAAATATGATATGCCATTATCTATAGTTGTTTACCTATGACACATGACACCATAACCTATTGTATATATTATATTTAAATTTGTTACTAATGATATATGCCTATTGTTGATATGTTATATTATTATCATATTTGTTCTCACTCTGTAAGTTCCCTGTTAGGTTAGAAATTCCCTATGGGTTGAAATGAAACATACCCAAACGATCTTATAGATTAAGAGAAAATCGTTATGGGTTGAAATGATAAACCCAAGCGATTTTCATTGAATTTGAATTTTGGGAATTCAGGTTGAAATGATATATACTTGTAAATATTTAAAAAATTACAGATTGAAATGTTAAATATCCGTATCACTTGTCCATAGGATAAAAAATTATATACGGACACCGTTGGTCTATTTTGAAAATGATTTCTAAAGTTTCGAAAGGAGATATATAGGTTTTAATAAATATTGATTTTAAAAATAATAATAAAGATTTTATTTTAATGTATGTGTAAAATTTAGATTTGTAAATTATATGTTTGGAATTTTAAATTTATAGGTTAAGTTTTGGAAAATGTAAATTTTAAGATTTTACTTATAACTTTATTTTATTTTAATTATATATAATAAGATTTAAATATTTAATAATAATAACATTTAATTTAATTTAGTTTAATAAAACATAATTTAACTGGTATATATAATATGTTAGTATATTTATTTGAATTTAGATTATCAATTTTAAACAAATAAAGGTTGGGAAATAAATTAAATAAGAATTGACTGGTGATTTAATTGGTTAAAAATTTACTTTAAATAAAAATTGATTTATAATTAAATTTGTTTGGAATTGAATTTAAATGAGGATTGATTTGAACTTATTGATTTTAAGATTTTGAAAGGTATGATTTTATAACTTTATTCGATAAAAGTGATTAAATGAATATTTTCAACTCTAAATAAAATTGAAATGGAATATTTGATATTAAATTAAATTATAGTATGAGATCTATTTAAATGTCATTAAAGATCATTAAGTGAATATTTTGAAATTTTATACAGGATTAAAGTTAAATTTTGAAATATAAACGAAATTTATCAAATTGAGTTATTGTGAATTGTTTGAATATTCAAACGTATTGAATTGGAAGTGGTTTAAATTTGTAATTTGAACCTGGATTTAAAATTGATATAAATTTAAAATGGTTGTAATGAGGATCATAAATCGTTGAACTAGGAATTATTTGAATTGAATTTTGGAAGTAAAGTGGATGTGAATTGATTTGTGAAATTGGAAGAAATAAGTCTAATTTGAAACTAATTTCGATATTATATATTAGTTTCGATATAAAATATTTTAAATAAATATAATCTATTTTATAACTATTTCAATATATATATATTATCTTCAATATTTAAACTCTTTTAAGTTGGAACTGCTATAATTTATGTTTAATAAATTCGAGTATTTTTATACGATGGTTTAAACTATTTTATAGTTATGATTCCAAAAGTGTTATGACTTTGGAAATGAATATGATTTAGAGTGAATAACGATTTCGGAAGAGATATGATTATGAAATGAATACGATATTTTTGTATGAATTATGAAGTGTTTGAAATGATTATAAAAGTGATTTTATAAAATAACCACGGTGTGGAATAAGCATTTGGTTGTTAAAGAGACCGAGATCGGAAAGTGTCATACTCTCTGCCAATACCGAAAGCCACTTTAACAATCGTGCATATGGTGGATATTCCATAACAAAGTAGGATGGTTTAGCGATGATTCTGTATCGGGTATTAACGCAGCCCCGACTACCGCTAGTCAGCTTGATGTGGCTAAAACAGGACCTATACCGGGATAAGTGAGGTCGTACCTCCCTCGAGCGTACTTCTTCGATACCATTCTATTACTTTATGATTTGATTGGGCGCACCGTTGATTTTGGGGGTGTCTCTCGAGGTGGGCAGTAGTAGCTGTTATGCGTTACCATCAGTCAAGGAGTGCAAATAGTAAAATATTACCTTGGCATTGCCTCGCATGCCTTGTCACATGTCTTATCGCACCTTCTACAAGTTTGATTTCTGTCGTACCTATGGAGTGCTCCCTGATAGCCCACCAGTTAGGTAGAGTTTATAGTAATGTATAGACTGTGGCATTATAAAAAATGTGTTAATGGGGATATGGGTAATGCATTAACGCTATTTTTATAGTTTACTTTACTATAGACATTATCTATGTAGCATATTGTACTATGTATGCAAATAGTTTAACGGATCCTTAGAGGATGGGAATCCCAAACATCCGTTAAGTTATATTGCATTTCACATGGACATTTCACTTGAGTTGATTTACTTGGATAAGAATGTTAATCCTGACTCGAGTGTTTTGTATTTTGCTTTATACTCGGGTCAGACTGAGTGCCACAGCATTTAAGACTCACCTTTAGGGCTTGGAGCTTTGCTTGAATGTGACACCCTACCTCTATACCCACTCTAGCCAAGGGCACTATGGTGTAATGCCGTCAACTAGCGTGGAGAATAAGGCTGTTGAGGAGCGACCATCCGCGTAATTGCTTTGTGCGAGCACCGATATGTCAGATAGTATAACATGCATTTGGTTTCAGGAGGAAATCCGACATATCGATACAAACTCAAAGCTACTAGATAGTGGATGTATATATTCTTCAGAAACAAATATAGAAATAAACATAACACAAATCAGTCACAGACATCCATATCACAAAGGGGGAAATAGATATGAATATATAACACATAAATGTGTACATCAGAGTAGTGGTCTGACAAGATCCACAATATCACAAAAGAATAGCTACAAGTGCTAGACAAAAGAATATGGATACATGAATGAGCCTATATCTCAAATGTATACAAAAAAACTACTAATCTAAGTAGTTGTCCAAAAGTCAGGGTGATAATCCCAGATGTGAAGTCAAGCAGAAGCACCTGTAACATCTCGGTCTGACCCGAGTATTATTTAACAAGAAAATAATAAACGGATCAGTCTAGCTATAAATATCAGATGAAATGATATAAAATAAGAGATATGACAAAATAGTGTAATATAACCAAAATGTCATATAGTGATAAGCATGCAATTGAAAATCAACTAGAGATTAATCAATATCACAAGAATCTTCTCAAAGATAAAAAAGGATGTCATACTCTTTATTTATATTCACCAAACCATAAATATTGACAATAATATGAATGCCAATCACAAAAGTTAATGACACACAAATTCACCAATGCATAAATATTGGTAAAACATTTCAATGTAAATCACGAAAATTGGTGAAAACACAAATTCCAGAAATCATCAATGAAAATCTAGAAATCACAAAAAGGGGGAGGCCTATCACAAAACGGGAGCATGAAACTCACCAACACGTGTATCATAAAATGGAACGCTATTCCATGGTTGCTAACAATCAATTTTGAGCCGAAGCTCCACAAAACGGGCCGAAGACCATGGGTCGCTACCCCACCAAATTGAGCCGAAGCTCCACGGAAACGGGGTTTAGTCTCCCTCGTAGACAAAGAGACATCGTACAATTGCTAGTCTAAATCACAAAAACGATCATCAACGATCATCAAGTAGTTTCAATTACAGTAAGCTAGTAAATATATAAGCTTAGCTTCATGTCCCATAACCACTAGCTTAACGTAAATATTTACGAACAAATTGTAGATCTCCACTCGAATATTGTCACAAGAGATTCAATCGAACAAGTCCAAGAATTAACTGGCGAAGTAAATGCAAGCGTTTCAAACCATTTGTTTTACTAAGCCGTTTAATTAGATTTCTCGTACAAGTGAGGTAAAGTGACAAATCACAAAAATGATTGTTGAAACAATAAATCACAAAAATTCATATTCAAAGACGTGAATAAAATCCAAAGAATTGGATTCCAAATCCATCAAAGTGGAAATACCCTTGCGACTTAACATCCACGACTTACGACTTAACATAAGTCAACACAAGAAATCACCGGCTCAACACATGCGACTACACGACGTACGACCTAAGAGATCCACGACTTAAGAAATAGCATGCGTCTTAAAGCAGGTGCGACTTAAAGGGTGGCGCGACCTAACTGCAAGGGACATATGGAATGGTGCGACCCATAGCATGTGCGACTTAACAGTGCAGGCAGGCCGAGCGACCTGGAGGTCAGCGACCTAAGGCATGCCGACCTAATGGAAATGCAAGCGGCCTATGGGGTTGCGACCTAAGGCAGAAGAGAAGGCCGAGTGAATTAAGGGGGGACGACCTAAGCATGGCGCGACCTAACATGGCCGAGCGACCTATGTGGCCAGCGACCCAAGGAGAGCAACTTAAGTAAGAAGGCCGAGCGACTTAAATGGGGAACGACCTAACTTGTCGCGACCTAAGGGGTTGCGTGATATAGCAGGTGGGACTTAACATGGTTGAGCGACCTACGGGATGGAACGACCTAATGGCCGAACGACCTAAGGTTTAGTGCGACCTAAGGCACAGGGACAAGCCGAGCGACTTAAGGAGACATATGGCACGATTTAAGTTGTGAAGAAGGCCGAGCGGCTTAAAATAGCCGACCTATGTTGATGCAAGCCAAGCGACCTAACATAGCCGACCTATGGCCAGCGACCTAAGACAGGCCGAGCTAACTGCAGGCCGAGCTGTTCGAAGGGTACAAGACGAGCGACCTAAGCAACGAAAGTGCAAAAACTTTGTCAATTTGCAACCGATCGAGCCGGACGCTAGGAGATTACGCCCATCGGCTACCCGGTCCTATCGGCTCCTCGATGCATGACCAAAAATGTGTTCAAACATCAAAGTTAGGATTTTTAAAGATTTGAACCCAAAACAATAAAAATTGGGATTTTCACCAATTCAATCCAAACCAAGAGCAAATGCATATGAAAAAGTGTTAGGAATTCATACCCAACATTTAAAGATAGTTATAGACAAAGATGTGTGATAAAAATGTCACTTGTACACAAAATCAATAAAGAAGAAGCTTGAAAGCAAAGGAAGAATCAATGGGTTCTCCTTGAATTTGGAGTTAGATGTTGGATTTGCAAATGAAGTAGAGCTTGGAGTTTTAATTTCCCATTCCTTCCTCCATTTTTGATGAAGCTTGAGTGTGAGGAAATGAAAGTGAAGTTATGAAGGGAAGGGTGTTGAGCTAGTGTTAATAGTTTAAGCTAATGGGCTAAACCAAACCCAAAGCCCAAAGTGAAAAAGGGGCAAAATTCCGCTAACTCCAAACGTATCAAAATTTATACTCAAAAAGATCACAAACGGTGTTTTGGACCCAATGGAAGTGGTTCCAAGTCCTAATTTGACCATATGCAAAAAGTAACTTTTCGGGCTAAAATCCGACTAACGATAAAATATTAAAATAAAATATTTAAATATTCAACCGTAAAATATGCGGGTTGTTACAAACTCCCCTCCTGAAAGAAATTGCATCCTCGCAATATTTAAGAAGAAAATATAAGGTAACAACCATGAAAGCATATCAATACAGAAGAAATATGAAATAAGAAATTCACCTCAAAGAGCACGGGAAAGTAAGTAAGGATGTGTTCGCTCGATGAACTACCTAGATTCCCAAGAGCAATCCTTTGGATTTGAGGACCATTGAACTTTAACAAGCGGAACATCTTTATTTCAAAGGCGCTTGACCTCCAAAGCAATAATACGAATAGGATGTTGTTCATAAGTTAAATTAGGCGTAACTTCAATTTCTTCCACAACACTAGGCTCAAGATAGAATCGAAATCTCGAAGGCATTTCCATAATTGAGAAACGTGAAACACATCATGAATAGCAGAAAACTGAGCCGGTAATAAAAAGCCTAAGCCACGGAACCAATACGTTCGGTGATCGGAAATGGACCAATATATCGAGGTGCTAACTTTCCCGATCGACTGAAACGTACAACACCCTTCATAGGTGAAACACGAATAAACACAAGATCTCCCATAGAAAATTCTAATTTCCTTCTCCGGTTGTCGGCATAGGATTTTTGTCTACTCTGGGATTCTTTCATCCTATGACGAATAAGTTCGATCTTCTCTGTGGAATCACGAATAAAATCTAGACCTAAAACCAGCTTCTCACCTGCCTCAAGCCAACAAGAAGGAAACGGCATGGCCTTCCATAGAGTGCCTCGAAAGGTGCCATACCAATACTAGATTGGAAGCTATTACTACAGGAAAACTCAACAAGAGAAATATGATCTTCCTAACTTCCACAAAAATCAAGAACACGCGCACGAAGAAGATGTTCAAGAGTTTGATTCACACGCTCAGTTTGTCCAACGAACTGGAGATGATAAGCGGTGCTAAAATTAAACTTTGTTCCTAAAGCTTTTTGAAGACTCTTCCAAAATCCACTAGTAAACAATGGATCATGATCACTAGCAATAGAAGTAGGAACTCCATGCAATTTAACAATTTCGTTGATAAAGAGTTTGGCCAAGAGAGGTATGGTTCGATTGGACTGAACATGAATAAAATGGGTGGATTTAGTAAGTCCATCGACTATCACCCATAAGCTATCATGACCCGAATGAGAACGGGGAAGGCCGTCTATAAAATCCATGGAAATTTGGTCCCACTTCCAAACTGGAATTTCTAAAGGTTGCAGTAACCCACCGGGCCTTTGATGTTTGGCCTTAATGAGTTGGCATGTCATGCAACACTTAACAAAGTCAGCAATATCAGATTTCATCCCCTCCCAATAATAAAGTCGCTTCATATCCGCGTACATTTTACTACTACCGGGATGGATGGTAAATTTAGAACGATGAGAATCTTCTAAAATGTCTTTACGAATATTACTAATATTTGGCACGATAAGTCTACCAAATTTTCAGATACTGCCACGAGAATCAATATCAAAGTCTTTCAAACCCTCAATATTAATTTTATCCCTAAAATTTTGACCAAGAAGAGCCAATTCGGGATCTAGCTTTTGAGCTTCAAGAATGCGGTCCAAAAGAGATGGATGAGCCTCAAGGCTACATAAAACAAGAGATGAACATAAACCGGAAACACGATCTCGAATCTCACAAGTGGATAAAATTCCGATATCATTCCATTCGGATATCATCATAGAAACAACCACTTGTTTCTTACGGCTAAGTGCATCCGCAACACGATTTCCCTTTCCGGGAGTATAAAGAATATCAAGATCATAAGCTGCAAGAAAATCGAGCCAACGTTGTTGACGCAAATTAAGTTCCTTTTGAGAAAATAGATACTTCAAATATGTATGATCAGTGTAAAGAATAAATTTTTATCCCAAAAGATAATGACGTCAAATACGAAGGGCGAAAACAATAGCCGCGAACTCTAAATCATGAGTGGCATATCTAGTCTCGGCTGGCTTCAATTACCTAGAAGCCTAGGCCATAACACGTTCTCTTTGCATAAGAACGGCACCCAAATCAACGCGACTAGCATCGGTATAAACAATAAAATCTTGATTTCCCTCGGGAATCACAAGAATAGGAGCATCAGAAAGAAGTTTTTTAATTTCTGAAAAGAAGCTTCACATTTGTCCGACCAAATGTATTTAACTCCCTTCTTTGTGAAACTAGTAAGAGGCATAGAAATTTTGGAAAAGTCCTTTATGAAACAGCGGTAATAACCCGCCAATCCGAGAAAACTACGAATTTTCGTCACACTCTCCCGTCTCTTCCAATTTTGAATCGCTTCGACCTTTGAAGGATACACAAAAATTCTGGATTCGGAAATAATGTGACCGAGAAACTTCACACGAGATTACCAAAAGTGGCATTTAGAAAATTTTTCTTTCAATTGATTACTCCTAAGAGTTTCCAATACAATCTGAAGATGCTTTTCATGCTCCTCCTCGTTTTTTGAATACACAAGAATATCATCAATAAAGATGAGAACAAACCGATCGAGGAAGTCTTTGAAAACTCTATTCATAAGGTCAACGAAATAAGCCGGAGCATTCGTTTAACCAAATGGCATAACAAGCCATTCATAAGATCCATATTGAGTACGGAACAATGTCAAAGGAATGTTATCCTCTGCAATACGAAGCCAATGAAAACCGGTAGCTAAGTCTAATTGTGCAAAGACTCTAGCAGCACTAAGTTGATCGAACATAACACCAATACGAGGTAAAGGATATTTATTCTTGATAGTAAGATCGTTAAGCTTGCGGCAGTCAACGCAAAGCCTAAGTGTACCATCGGATTTCTTCACAAAAATCACCGAAGTTCCCCAAGGAGAGGAACTAGAGCGAATAAATTGCTTCGTCTCCAATTTGGATAATTGTTTGCGCATCTCCTCATTTTCCTTATTGGACATGCGATAAGGAGGACGGGTGATAGGTTAAGCTCCAGGGATTAGATTAATTCTGAACTTAATTGCTCGCTTAGGTGGTAATCCTAAAACGGGCACAAAGATGTTGGAAAATTCACGAACAACGTGAATAAGAGAAATAATATCTTCCTCATCATCATTATCGTCATCATGAGGATTTAAAGAATATAAAGATGCAACCATGCTAGAATCCAAATCTTTAAGATCAATAGAAATCTGCTTAACAGATTGAGGATGTCGAAGATGAATAGTCCGCTCAGGACATAGGATTTGGGCTTCATAGCGGCTAAGCCAATCCATTCCCAAAATCATTCCAAAGCCTAAGTAGCGCATAACATGCAAATCGGCTCGGAAAGAAAAATCACACAAAATAATCTCGACATCTTTACACAATAAACTGATTGTTGTGGATCCACCAACCGGATTCGCAATTCTCAAAGAAGTCATTAAACACAAAAAATCCAAAGAAAAAGTATCAACAAGTTCTTTTGAAATAAAAGAGTGGGACTCACCCGTATCAAAAAAACTCGAGTAGGATGATCACGAAATAAAATAATGCCATAAAGGATAGAATGACAAATACCTTGACCACGAGATGTGTTGCCAAGGGCTTGAGCAACATTAAGCTTTCCCTCCTTCCTGTTTTGAAGTTTGGGACACGAAGATAAATAATGATCCAGGCTTTTGCAATAGTGACAAGCACGAGGCTTTGAACACTTGTTCGCATAATGTTCCTTAGAACCACAGTTGTAGCATTGCCCACCACTTGAGGTAGAAGTCTTAGTTGTCGGAGGGGCTTGCTTCCCTTTCTTATTGTTGGGATAAGGACCTTTGAACTTATTTGGCCTTTTCTTGTTGTTGAATTTTGGTTTGGCACCCATAACTTCAACATCACTCTCCTTATCTGCCTCTTCAAGTCAAAGGGCGATATCAATGAGTTGATCAGAAGAAACTTCTAATTTTAAAAGTAATGGCTTCTTGAGATTTTTATTCAAGCCATAGACAAATCTTTGGTTTTTCTTCAGTGGGGTGTTTATGTACTCGACCCCATATTTAGAAAGTGACTCGAAGGATGCGACATAATCTGCCATGGAGGATTCACCTTGAACAAGGTCAATGAAACGAAGAGCCAATGTTACTTTTTCAGCTTCTGGACAAACTTCAATTTGAATCGTTCCTGGAATTTCTCCCAAGTAAGATCCGCTCAATTTATTTCAGAAATCAGAAGCTCATACCAATCTAATGCTCTTTCTTGGAGCATACTAGAGGCCACCTGAACATGGCGAAGATCAATAAGATTCATGCGAGAAAAGATTCGATCGCAAGTTCTCAGCCAAGCTTGGACTTCAATTATTGTTTCAGAACCTTTGAATGGCTTCCCACCTAAATTGGTATAATCGTTGCACAATTGTGAAAATCCAGACTTAGGGTGAGTAGACTCCGGATCAGATCCGGCTGCTTGAGCATTCCTTACTAGATCAAGAAGCTGCTGGGCAGACATAAATACTCCATCTTGGGGAGTAGCACGAGATTGACCGGCGCTAGGACGGCTAGGTCTAACCATTTCTCTTCCTTTTAAACGAAAGAAAGAAGAAGGATAAGGTTATTCACCAAATGAATATCAAGCAATCTTGATAGATAAACAAGGAATCATAAAGAAAATAGGATGAATCGGTACAAAGACTCGAATTAAATCCTTAAGCAGGACTCCTAAGATGGACTTAGGACCATGATCCTTGCTAGATTATTCTACATTTTTCCAAAGATTGGCTCTGATACCAAGCTGTGACGCCCCACCTTTATACCCACTGTAGCCAAGGACACTACGGTGTAATGTCGTCAACTAGCGCGGAGAATAAGGCGGTTGAGGAGCGACCATCCGTGTAATTGCTTTGTGCGAGCACCTTTATGTTAAATAGTACAACATGCATTTGGTTTTAGGAGGAAATCCGACATTCGGATATAAACTCAAAGCTATTACACAGTGGCTATATATATTATTCGGAAACAAACATAGAAATAAACATAACACAAATCAGTCGCAGACATCCATATCACAAAGGCGGAAATAGATATGAATATATAACACATAAATGTGTACATCAGAGTGGTGGTCTGACAAGATCCACAATATCACAAAAGAATAGCTACAAGTGCTAGACAAAAGAATATGGATATATCAATGAGTCTGTATCTCAAATGTATACAACAAAAACTACTAATCTAAGTAGTTGGCCAAAAGTCAGGGTGATAATCCTAGATGTGAAGTCAAGCAGAAGCACCTGTAACATCTCGGTCTGACCCGAGTATTATTTAACAAGAAAATAATAAACGGATCAGTCTAGCTATAAATATCAGATGAAATGATATAAAATAAGAGATATGACAAAATAGTATAATATAACCAAAATGCCATACAGTAATAAGCATGCAATTGAAAATCAACTAGGGATTAATCAATATCACAAAAATCTTCTCAAAGATCAAAAAGAATGTCATACTCTTTATTGATATTCACCAAACCATAAATATTGACAATAATATCAATGCCAATCACAAAAGTTAATGACACACAAATTCACTAATGCACAAATATTGATAAAACTTATCAATGTAAATCACGAAAATTGGTGAAAACACAAATTCCAGAAATCATCAATGGAAATCCAGAAATCACAAAAGGGGGGAGGCCCATCACAAAACGGGAGCATTAAAACTCACAACCACGTGTATCACAAAATGGTACGCTATTCCATAGTTGCTAACCATTAATTTTGAGCCGAAGGTCCACAAAACGGCCGGAAGACCATGGGTCGCTACCCCACCAAATTGAGACGAAGCTCCACAGAAACGGGGTTACAAAGAGACATCGCACAATTGCTAGTCTAAATCACAAAAATGATCATCAACAATCATCAAGAAGTGTCAATTACAGTAAGCTAGTAAATATACAAGCTTAGCTTTATGTCCCATAACCACTAGCTTAATTTAAATATTTACAAACAAATTGTAGATCTCCACTCGAAAATTGTCACAAGAGATACAATCGAACAAGTCCAAGAATTAAACGGCGAAGTAAATGCAAGCGTTTTATACCATTTTTTTACTAAGCCATTTAATTAGATTTCTCGTACGAGTGAGGTAAAGTGACAAATCACAAAAATGATTGTAGAAACAATAAATCACAAAAATTCACATTCGAAGACGTGAATAAAATCCAAAGAATTGGATTCCAAATCCATCAAAGTGGAAATACCCTTGCGACTTAACAGCCCCGACTTACGACTTAACATAAGTCAACACAAGAAATCAGCGGCTCAACACATGCGACTACACGACGTACGACCTAAGAGATCCGTGACTTAAGAAATAACATATGGCTTAAAGCAGGTGCGACTTAATGGGTGGCGCGACCTAACTGCAAGCGACCTAAGGAATGACGCGACCCATTGCATGTGCGACTTAACAGTGTAAGCAAGCCGAGCGACCTAAGGAGGTCAGCGACCTAAGGCAGGCCGACCTAACAGCAATGGAAGCGGCTTATGGGGTTTCGACCTAAGGCATAAGAGAAGGCCGAGCGACTTAAGGGGGGACGACCTAAGCATGGCGCGACCTAACATGGCCGAGCGACCTATGTGGCCAGCGACCCAAGGCGAGCGACTTAAGTAAGAAGGTCGAGCAACTTAAGTGGGGAACGACCTAACCTGTCACGACCTAAGGGGTTACGTGATATAGCAGGTGGGAATTAGCATGGGGGATGGAGCGACCTAATGGCTGAACGACCTAAGGTTTAGCACGACCTAAGGCATAGGGACAAGCCGAGCGACTTAAGGAGACAAATGGCGCGACCTAAGTTGTGAATAAGGTCGAGCGACTTAACATAGCCGACCTATGTTGATACAAGCCGAGCGACCTAACATAGCCGACCTATGGCCAGCGACCTAAGACATGCCGAGCTAACTGCAGGTCGAGCAATTCGAAGGGTGCAGGCCGAGCGACCTAAGCAACGAAAGTGCAAAAACTCTCTCAATTTGCAACCGATCGAGCATGGACGCTAGGGGATTACGCCCATCGGCTACCCGGTCCTATTGGCTCCTCGATGCATCACCAAAAACGTGTTCAAACATTAAAGTTAGGTTTTTTAAAGATTTGAACCCAAAACACTAAAAATTGGGATTTTCACCAATTAAATCCAAACCAAGAGCGAATGCATATGAAAAAGTGTTAGGAATTCATACCCAAAAATTAAAGATAGTTATAGACAAAGATGTGAGATAAAAATCTCAACTTTACACAAAATCAATGAAGAAGAAGCTTGAAAGCAAAGGAAGAATCAATGGGTTCTCTTTGAATTTGGAGTTAGATGTTGGATTTGCAAATGAACTAGAGCTTGGAATTTTAATTTCCCATTCCTTCCTCCATTTTTTGATGAAGCTTGAGTGTTAGGAAATGAAAGTGAAGTTATGAAGGGAATGGGGTTGAGCTACTGTTAATAGTTTAGGCTAATGGGCTAAACCAAAACCAAAGCCCAAAGTGAAAAAGTGGCAAAATTCCACTAACTCCAAACATATCAAAGTTTATACTCAAAAAGATCGCAAACGGTGTTTTGGACCCAATTGAAGTGGTTCCGAGTCCTAATTCAACCGTACGCAAAAAGTAATTTTTTGGACTAAAATCCTACTAACGATAAAATATTTAAATAAAATATTTAAATATTCAATCGTCAAATATGCGGGTTGTTACATTGAAGATCTGTCTTATACCTATTCAACTTTCAGTTATTTCTAGTTTTATGTTCAGACTTGTCAGTTACTTTTGTATTAGTGACTTCTATGTACTTAAGATTTTTCTTTATATTTGTTTCAAACTCTGATGTTCTACAGTGCTTCATGAACTACTATTTAACTATTCCGCTATGTATTGTTGTATTACTCTGTGTTTGTGATTCAGTGATTGATTTATTTACTGTATATGCTGAGTTTTGCCAAATATAAATTAACAACCTGTTGTTTTGAGCAATTCAAGTCTGACATGAGTGGATGATTGTCGATTTGAATGGTTCGAAATAGCTAGTCATTATAGTTTGTGTCAAAGCTCTGGTTTAGGCAAAACCGAGCATATGGAGTAAAAATTAATTACAGAATGATCTTCGTTCGAGCTTAAAAATCTTCATTGGGATCCTCCTGCATTAGGATTTCCTTTTAATTTTGAACTCTCCCCTTTAATCTTAAATCCATTCTTGTCTAGTCCTATTCATGTTCTTCTTGATACTGGAGCTTCCTATAGCTTCATTTATGTTAATATCTATAATAAATGTGAGCTCATCTAGCCACCTCAATTGGCAACTTCAACCTTATTTTTGACTAATCTCATCGACGGTCCCGCCAACCTCAATATGATTTAAAAAGGGGTGAAACTCCTTTACAAAAAGCATCGATTCACCGGAGATTTCTACCTCCTTGGATTTTATGTTGTTATCTCTGTAAAGCTCGAACCTTTCTTAGTAGATGACTAGGGTAATTCTCTTGTGATCGAATGTGGATTGCCTTAGGATTAAGTAGACAGATTCTCTTTTGCTCGATGCTTAGCTTAGTGGTCTTGACTCCACCTCAATAGTTAGGGATTATCCTGATGTTGTGGTGAAATCATTTCTCTTCCTCCTCGGTGGGAAATTGAATTCCACATCTATCTCATTTCTAAAGATCGACCTGTTGTCCTTCCTCCCAGGGAATGGTTTGGACAAGTGGTTAGCTATGCCCTGTCGATTAACCAATACTCCTGTCTTCTTCTTCAATCTTATGAATTGCGTCTTTCCACGATATTCTCATCAAGTTAGTCTTGGTTTTCGTTAATGATATTCTTGTTTTCTAAGTCTTGGTTGACCCAGTTAAGGTCACCAGTAATCAATAAAAGTCTATCCATCGTATCTCTTTTTTAATTTGATTATCTTATCTTCCTTTTTTAGATTTTCTTCTTAATTAAAATTCTCGTCGATTAGGCTCTAAATTTGAATCTCTATCCTTGTTCTAAGATTCATTCTTGAATCATCATGTGAGGGAGTGTATTTGTAATTGATATGAAATGTTTATACTTGTTGTTTGAATTGTTAAGTTAATTTGGGTTTTGATCGATTCGTCCGGCCAACGCTATCGATAGGAATTCCAAAACACTTGAACAGAGCAAACTGACACAATATTGATTTCAAAATTTGTAATTTTTGTATGATTATATTTTATATGTAAAATTATAATTTTCTAAAATTAAATAGTTAAACGAATTTATTGTTAGAAATGGTAATACTAGATTATCATTTATCGTTTTGTCAACATTTCTAAACCATTAACTATTGTTATACGTTATAAGAAGTGAAAATTTTAAAGCATAGTTTATAAAGCTATTTTGCAAATGGAATAAATTTAAATTAAGGATTTGAGAATTTAATTTCTGGAGTTTAATAAATTTGGTTTTCAAAATTTTGGAAAAATATATCATTTGAAAGTAATTTCGAATGGAATTTGTTTCCAAAGAATTTCAAATGAAGTAAGGCGGTACTCTCCTCGTTTTTAGCTCAAAAATGATATTGGTGATGACTGCAGCATCGTCGGCATTCATTTTCGAGACTCAAAGTAGAGAGACCACTTAGTAGCTTTGCTACACTTTTGATTTAGAAAATGGGTTTGATTTGAATTTCTTGAGTATGATTTGTTTATAATATATATATATATATATATAGTTTGAAGTGAAACCGAAAATTTAATTCTTAAATTCTGTGTTAAGTGATGGTTTTCAATTATTGAAATAAAGCTAATTTTTTTGAATAATTGAAGTGTCTAAATTAGAAATGAAGTTGAAACAACTTAAAACAGTTGAACTAGGAAATTTATTTGTATAATACTCGATTACATTCTAAAATATATATAATTTACCTGAATAATTAAAATGTTAATGAGAATATGCAATTGAATAATATACGATATAAAATGTAAGTAATAAGATGTCCAAAAACAAAATTTTATTAAGGAATTTATGAATAAAATTTGAATTATTATAATGAATGTTTGTACATTTAATTAATGTTATAAGAAATTTAAGTGAAATAAATTAAATAATAAAAAAAGAATGTTATTTAAGTAAATAAATATGAACCTAAGAATGGTGAAATTCAAATTTAGGAGGAATCAACTTAAGTGAAGATAAATGAATAAAATAAATGAGTTAAATAAAAATAAATTTGTTTTGAAAGAAACTTTTAACAAATGTTAATAAATCGAATAAATTGATCGAAATACATTGAATTGAAATCAACCAAATGTGAATAAAGTGAAAAATTATTGATTGAAACCAAATTTGTTGAATAAAACCAATTCAGAAATAATGAAATGAAATAAATGAAATTTATATGGTTTTGGATTAATTGTTATATCTGGTACTATGAATTTCAAAACTATCTTTCCTGCCTGTTGCTTCTATTTTTCTACCTCGTTCCTTTTTGGGATGGAAAGTTTTGAGTAAGGGAGAGTGTAACGACCCATAAATTTTAACGATTTTTATAACGTAATTAACTGAAAATTTTGGTGAAAATAAAAATTAAATTTTTCTATGAAAATTTGATATTTGGAATGCGAATATTTAAACGTAGCAAATGTGAGGTTTTCGTCAGAGAATATGGAAGTTTATTTTGTTGTGTATTTTTGTTAAATTTAAATCAGTTGAATTGGTGAAAATAAAATATTTTCGAAATCTTAATATTTTTGCATAATGAAAATATAAATTATTTTCTTAGTGAGACGTCATATTTCGTTTTGCCAAATTTGGACTGTTATAGCCCCGTTTATCTTATTTTCAGCAAATTATTAGCAGTTTGGCAGCGAATATTGACTTTTGATAGGAAGATCGTATCATTGATGTATTTGTTTCATTCTGTTCATCTCGTCATGCTGATCTCCACAGTATATTCATTTATGCATTTTCATGACTAGCACGCGGGGAAATCCACAAAACAGTGAGCCATATTGGTACCCATTTTCGTTCGAACCTTTTGGTTTCATGTGCCCATTCATTTATCCACTGTTGAGAAACAAATGGTCGGCAGCTTTTATTATTTCATGGAATTCACGTATTGCCTTTTGTTATTCCCACTTTTCATTTATATGCTTGTTCATTTCTGGTTCGTCTCTCCCCTCTCTTCTTCTTCTCAGATATATTCTTGTAAAAAACATAATATAATATAGGTTTATAATATAAAAAGGTTTCGTGTATATGTTTTAATATAAAAAGCTTCGCCTAGTTTACTTTTCCTTTTCATTTGAACTACTTGTTCACTAAAAATCCCACATCCGCCTTTCACCTATCACCTCCGCCCACCAAACAACCGAATGACCACAACCTCTCCTCCCTTCTTCTCCACACAACTAGAGCATCCTCGACCCGCGCCTGACCGCTCAAGCCTGCTCGCCCTGACAGTCATGAACCGACCTCCACAACAGCCTCCTAAACTCGATCCACCTCCACCTATGACCAAGCTCACCACCTTAACGACCGCCATCAGCATCCGGACTATAGCATCTCCTCATTGTATACAAAAAATTATATGATGAACATAGAAATCATCCGCGACTCCCCGGCTAAAGTGCAATAAAAAGAGAAGCACGACCATATAGCATGCGTGCAACCCATATCCATTTCCCACAACTAGCCTCTCCATGCCTCCACCCATTAGCGTTAGCAGCCGCTATGTCCATCCCATCCAGCCTCTCCATTTTTGGCCCCTCTTTATAGAAACACCTTCCTCTCCATCATGTTGCACAGCCTAGCCCACCATTTGCAAACTCCAACCCGAACCATTGCTTGCGACCACCCTTGCTCCATCAACCCACTGCCCGCCGGCTCACTTACAACAAATCCAAAACCTGCCTTGTCCCTTGAAACTGCTACCACCCCTCATTATTTGCAAGTCTCCTCACCTTAGCCTGTTACCTTCCCTCCATGGCATGCTTCGCTCGACCACACCTCCACCTTAAGCACCACTACCCGCTTTGACAACCGCCATTTCTAATGACCACACCTCACAATCGCTCTACAATCGAACTCCACTTCATCACCCTAGTTAGCCACCACCCAAGTAGCTAAGCAGTGTTATAGCAGGGAACAAATATAAATAACATGTTAATATTTTGAAATGGAATATAGCGCACACACACAGAGTATGGTTCTAATATGTTCGCATACGTACGTTCACCTATAAATATAAAGTATGGTATATAACTTTTATACCTATGTGTACTTATATTTTTTTTGGTCTTGTTTAAAATGTTTATAATATGTTTGTTTACTTAAATTTAGGATTATATTTTGAAACAAATTCTTGTATATTATTTTTGTATATTTATTTTGAATTTTTGAAAAGAAATATATAGATTTTGGTAAGTTTTATTTTTAAACATAAATAAATTAATATATATATATATATATTATATTTTATCCGTCGAATCCAAGCTAGCTTTGTTTTGTTTCTCCGCTGTCCGAGCCAGTGTGCAGCAGTTTTCTAGCTTGCTGCTGTTCGAATCCACGTTATAGTAGTAGTCGTCTAGCTTTGCCAACTATCCATGTCCATATCCGTGTCGGCATCGTGTCCATTACCATCATTCTCCATCCTCGAAAGGTGGGAAATCACTACTGATTTGCATTCTTATATTTTAGTAAATTTATTTCACATAAAATGACGATTGAAATATGCGGTCAAATTTAAATTGTTAAGTTATTTAGTTGTTAAATATAATATGTCATTATCTGCAATTGTTTACCTATGACATATGACGCCATAACCTGCTGTATATTTTATATTTAAATTTGTTACCGATGATATATGCATGTTGTTGATATGTTATATTATTATCATATTTGTTCTCTTTCTACAAGCTCCCTGTTAGTTTAGAAATTCCTTAAAGGTTGAAATGATACATACTAGAACGATCTTATCGATTAAGGGAAAATCGTTATGGGTTGAAATGATAAACCTAAGCTATTTTCATTGAATTAGAATTTTATGATTTCGGGTTGAAATGATATATACCCATAAATACTTAAATAATTACGAACTGAAATGATAAATATTCGTATCGCTTGACCATAGGATAGAAAATTATATACAGACACCGTTGGTTTATTTTGAAAATGTTTTCCAAAGTTTTGAAAGAAGACATATATGTTTTAATAAGTATTGTTTTTATATATGATAACAAAATTTTTGTTTTAATATATGTGTAAAATTTAGATTTTTTAATTAAATGTTTGGAATTTTAAATATATAGGTTAAGTTTTGAAAATGTAAATTTCAAGATTTTACTTATAATTTTATTTTGTTTTAAATATATATATAATAAGATTTAAATAGATTTAATAATAATAACATCTAATTTAATTTAATAAAAATTAATTTAACTTGTATTTCTAATATGTTTAAATATATTTTTATTTTACATTATTATTTTGAATATTTTTTTGTAATAACTTTAAATAAATAGATGTTGGGAAGGTAAATTTAGATAAGAATTAATTGGTAATTTAATTGGTTAAAAATTGAATTTATATAAGAATTGATTTAATATTAAATTTTTTAGAATTGAATTTAAATAAGGATTGATTTGAAATTATTGATTTTAAGATTTCAAAAGGTATGATTTTATAAATTGATTCAATAAAAAGTGTGTAAATGAATATTTTCAACATTAAAATAATTAAATAATTAAAATTAAATTAATTTGTAATATATGCTTTTATTTAAATGTCCTTGAAGGTGATTAGGTGAATATTTTGAAATTTTAAATAGGATTAAAGTTGAATTTTGAAATACAAATGAAATTTATCAAACTGAGTTATTTTGAATTTTTTGAATATTAAATTATATTGAATTGGAAGTGGTTTAAATTTGTAATTCAAAATAGGATTTGAAATCGATATAAATTTAAAATGGTTTTAATGAGAATTAAAATCGTTGAACTAGGATTGAATTGAATTGAATTTTAGAAGTAAAGTTGATGTGAATTGATTTATGAAATTGGAATAAATAATTCTAATTTGAAACTTATTTCGATATGAACTCTTTTTATTATATATATTAGTTTTAATATAAACTATTTTAAATTTATAACCTATTTCTAAATATAAACTGTTTTATAATTATTTCAATATATGTATGATCTTCAATATTTAAGCTGTTCTATGTTGGAACTGTTATAATTTATATTTAATGGATTTAAATTCGAATAATTTTATATGATGGTTTAAACTATTTTGTAGTTATTATTTCAAAAGTGTTATGACTTTGGAAATGAATATGATTTAAGGTGAATAACGATTTTCGAAAGAGATATGATTTTTAAATAAATATGATATTTTGGTATGAATTATGAACTGGTTGAAATGATTATAACGTGATTTTATAAAACGACCACGGTGTGAAATAAG
Organism: Allium cepa; assembly: GCA_030765085.1. Classification (NCBI taxonomy): domain Eukaryota; kingdom Viridiplantae; phylum Streptophyta; class Magnoliopsida; order Asparagales; family Amaryllidaceae; genus Allium; species Allium cepa. The sequence goes on from CM060942.1 coordinate 458,825,396, forward strand.
CGTTTGATTGTTAAAGAGATCAGGATAGGATAATGTCATACTGTCTGCCAGTACTGAAAATCACTTTAACAACTATGTACGCGGTGGAGATTCCAGAATGAAGTACGATGGTTTGACGACGATTCTATATGAGGTATTAACGCAGCGTTGACTCCCAGAGTCAGCTTGATGTGACTAAAACAGGAGCTATACCGGGCAAGTGAGGTCGCACCTCCGATTGAGCTTGCTTCTTCGATACCATTCTATTACTTTGTGATTTGATTGGATGCACCTTTGATTTTGGGAGTGTGTCTCGACGTGGGCGGTACTTGGAACATCCCACACCCTTTGATATACCCAAAAGGACACATTAAAAGGCATGGTGCGTTGTAGATATAGCTAAAGCTAATAGATACTAAGATTCACAAGACAAAAATAGATAGAAACAACAAAAACTTAAAATAATAACTTAATTAAAACAAATCTTCATAATTGCTTCATAAATAAATCGAATACCAAATACCACATACATGTATAAAAATCCAATATATCTCATGGAACAAAATCTCATAGTCTCAAAAATCACAGTACATAATATCCCTCATAATAAGCCAGTACATAGAAAGTACAAAAGTTGAAAGAAAAGAAATACATCGTAGTAAACTCCTCCAAGAAATCTCAAGCAACGAAAATCTACTATCCTCTCCCTTGATTGCCAAGGAAAGGGGAAGGGAACATAGAGGAGTGGGTCAGGCTAAAAGTCTGGTGAATGATTGTAATTACAAGAGTCTTTAAGCAAAGTAAAAGTAAAAGACTCTACAACTGTTCTAGTATACAAAGAGGAAACAAAGGAAATAGGAAAGAGATAAACTAGAAATAAATACTATTAACTATGAGATAAGTTAACTTTGATTGTTTGCACTTTTTCTTGATAACTGCTTTGATTAGGCTGAATTCCTAATTCTACTCTTCGATCAGCCTGCTATTATATAGATCTTACCGCGGACAAGAGAACAGGTAAATCCCTATACATCAACCAATGGTATTTACGAAACATGCACAAAGCACCCACTGTGGATCCCGTCGATACATAGCTCCCTACACAAAAGGCAATGGTGTCTTCAAAAGATACACATACTAAGCACATGGAACTCATAGCGATTACTGAGCACCAAAATGGAAGTCGCACGCGTAAATGCTACCATACCCATGCTACCCTTTGCTCCACCTATTAGGTCTTCTTATTAGCTAAAAATCCAACATAAGCGTGCCCCTCGTCTCACTTCTGGAAAATTTGAGACCATTGTGTGTCCATAGAAAATAGGGGAAATACTGTTGATACTGGTCCGTCATCCAAATAATATCAAGTTGCGCCCCTTATCTAAATCCCCTATGATTTGAATTTCTAATTGACCAATTACTAGCATTTTTAGATGAAGCGTACCCTTGTCTCTCTTCAGGGTAACGTGAGACCACCATTTTGTCTAATAGGGATATTTGGTACAGGTCCTACTTTCATCTTTTCTTATTAACTTAGATAAATTATTTAAATAAGCCTATACACTTTTCTTTACTATCTGTGCTTATTAATTTATCCTAAGCCTTAAAATAAGCCTTATTTTGTTCTTTTTCTTATTATAACCTACGTTATAATCATGCTTATTACTTAAACCAAGGTCTAAGTATGAAAATAAGCCTCTGTCATCTTTTGCACTTTTTAGTCATAACTCTAAGTTATAACTTGGCCAATCTTTTTAATTCAATCCAATAAATTTCATAATTAGGCATAATTTCCTTCCAATTCCATTTATATTATAGTCTCTGTAATTATACATCTTATATTCCATTATTTCAGCTTTCTTACAATTTAATCCATATTTGCGATAATCCTATTCTAATCCATACGCAAAGAAGGAGGAATAAAAGAAAACTGAAAATAGAAGAAAATCCAAAGTATAGGAAGAAGATGTAAATAACGTATAAATAACAGCAAATAAACTAAAATTCTGTAAATAAACTGTAAATAAACGAAAAAGCTACAATTAACATAAATAAAATAAAATCACTGAAAAGAATAGCTAGAAGAAATAGACCGAAAATAACTCTAAAAATAGTAAATAAACTACTGAAAAGGATATCCAAAAAACCTAGTAAAAGTACAACTATTGGAAACCCTATTATTGTAAATTACTTAAACAAATCTGAAATAATTACAATCACTCACCTCCAGTCCTAAGCTCTTTCTTTAGTTTTCCCGGATCAACTTGGATTTGTAAACTAATTTAGTTTATAACGATTTTCTCCTTGGAAAAATTATTCCATTTAGGGTCCTTCCTAGAAAGGTGAACCCAATTGGAGAAAACGTAGAACGAGAAAAAGTGTTAGGTCTAGGGGTCTATTTATAGGAGTAGAAGTGGATCTAAGACCATTGGATTTTGAAGATTGAATGGGATGCAACCACGTCATAGGCTGAATAAGAGCCATCGAATGTAAGAATGGACGGGCCAGATCGAGGTAAAGAATGCAAAACACGTCATTAAGTCGGAAAAAATCGCTCTAGAACATTCGAATGAACAAATGTTTGTTCATTCGTAATTAAGGGAGGCGGGTCAACCGCCTGGTGCCTAGGTCGAACGGCCGGTCGAGCTTCCTTCTATATATATTCTGCTTATTTTGTATCTTGGTCATATTATCTCGGTTCCTGACATTCTATATATGGAAATTGACCAGAAAATTACCATAGACACAATGATGCAATTCCCGTGGATCAATTCTAATAATTTAAAAAATATATTTTATTATTTAATTAATTAACTAATTAATTATTATGGGTTAAAAATCTACAAAATCTCATTCCCCCAGAAACTAGGGCTAGAAACCTGTAAATAACCATTTTCGTCGCTACCCACTTCTGATCAACTACTTGGAATTTTTCCCTCACTTTCCAGTCAACACTCCACCTCCAGGCAGAATTCTAGTTTCCAAAATCTACTATATTATCAGATAATCCAAAAACCCAAATTCTGTACAATCCCTAATTGCTAACTCCTCAGATGATTTTAAAACGTGATGCTTGTTTTAATATTCATGTTTTTAAACATGCATTCAAGTTTTAAACTTGATTGAATAATTAAAGATGTTGACAATCTTACTTTTGAAAATAATATCTGTCATGATTGATTTTCAGAAGTAACATATTGAATTTAATTAAATTAAAATTTGCAAACCATAATCTATGCTAAACAAACACAATTTGTTCACATAATAATCTCTAACTAAGATTCAAACATATGGAAATGGATTTGTGTTTAAAAATCCTAGTTAAGAACAGAAGCAGGTCTGTTAGAAGATTTGCATTACACCTATATGCATATTCAAGAATGTACACAGAAAATCATCACACAACAGTCAAACAAGCATACTCGATTCTACCAGAACTCATGCACAGATAAATTTTAAAACAACCTATAAATTGTGAGGTTACATACTAAAAAGAAAGAACAGTGCAGTTTTTATTTACCACTGTTTTGATTTTCTAATTTGAAAAACATTTTGAATTAAAATTTGAGTTCTGGAAACCTTGTTAGCTTGATTTTTAAAAGAAAGAAACTGTTTTTAAAACAGAAATTTACTCACCTATCCATTGAAGAGGCAGAAAGCGATCCAGATGCAATTCATTTCCTGGAGCCTGATTTGCATTTGCATTGATTGAATGTTGAATCTGTGTTTTTAGCTTCCATTTGATACTGAATTTACTTGTTGATGTTGGATTAAAACTGCATGCTTCCCCATTTTCTTTGCTAGGGTTGAAATCTTTACAGATTTCAGATTGAATTTTTGTTTGCAGATTTAAACAGAATTTGTAATTGGGTTTTCTTTTGCAGATTTGGGTTTTGCATTTGGTTTTGCAGATCTTATATAGTTTTGAGATTTGCAGAATTTTGATTGAATTAGGGTTGTAGATTTAGAGTAAATTTGGATTTTCAGTTTCTTAAATCTGATTTTAGATTCTCCATAGAAGATAAAGTGTTTGAAATAAAAAGATTTGTTATGTTCTTAACTGAAATAATTAATTCAATAATGATTTAGTATTGCCACTTGTTACTTAAGTATAAAGATTAATTACAAGTGTCCACTTTAAAATATGAATGCTTAACACATGTATGATTTTAATATAAAGATAAATTTCTTTGTTTATAAATGTTTTTAAATTCTTCTAAAACACTTCTAATTTTAATTTAAGATGTTTTATATGTTTCATTTATATTTAGTCTTTAAATGATTACAAAGGAATTGCCTATACATATTTTATTGTTTGCTTGAATATTTTTAAAAATTATTTTTAAAGCTAATTTTTAAAAGAGAAAATTTTAAAAGAAAAAGGAAAGTTAAATTATAGTTTATTCCAAAGTTTTCAAACCAAAATATTACTCTAATATAAATAAACTAAGTTTATTTCAAAACAATTTTAAGATAAGACAAAATAAACTTTTATTATAAAATACAATTTTTAACTATTATATATTTAAAACAAAATATTTACTTTAATTTCTTTTTAAAATATAAGATAGATTTATAAATTGACTTATGAAAAGTTTCAATACTAATTTCAATTTAATTTATCAATTCATACATTATACACCTATATATATTGTAAATTTGAAAATATCCTTTATTAAATTTAAATTTAAAATTAAAATCAAAACTCCTATTTACAATGTATACACATATACACAATATAAATAAAATATTTTCAAATCAGCTTAGAAAGAAAATTTTATCATTTAAATATTTTTAACATTTTAAAACAATAAGGTTCTCAAACCCAATTATTATTATTATAAATTTTGAAATGAATATCATTTATCAAACTAAATAATTATAAATTTTCAAAAGAAAATTATGTTTGAATTAGATTATTAAATCAATATTTCACATTTTAAAATAATTATAAATGAAATTATTAAATAAATATTGCCCAAATTTCCGAGACATCACATTCCTCCCCTCTTAAAAGAATTTCATCCCTGAAATTTAAAAGCAAAGGTAATTTAATAATCTCATTAAAGATTTTATTTAAAACACAAGCATATATCAAACATATGCTAACAATCCAAACAACCAATTCAATCAATCAAACAAATCTAATTTCCGGACAAATTCTGGATAAATTTTTATCGAGTTTCCCCAAGTATATATATATATACCGGGATACTCGCTTTGGAGAATCCAAACAATCAATACTAAGAAGCTCCAAAACTCCTATTCATAATATCTACAACACTAGACAGGATATCAGACTGCAGACGAGTCTGACTCAACAACCAAAACTCTAGAACTGCTGGTTCCACAACCAGGGTTAGATCGTACATGTATTCCCTCAGAGATACGAGAAACTCATCGAATCCCAGTTATCCAAACTGGCAATCCAATCCTGTAGATCAATCACTTAACCCTTGAGAGAAAACAGAAAGATCCAATCTCTTATCCACAAATCTCTCCTGTCGATCCTGGGCTGCTTTCAACCTTCTAGATCAATCCAATCCACCACACAAACTCTTATATCAGAAGACTTCAGATAAACTACGCTTATTCGAAAAACAGAACAGGTGCACAAGACATCGAAGTCTCCAGATTAAAGTGAATTTCACGTAGAAATCCTCTGATCAAGGACAAAATACAAATTCCCAATGAATCGGGTGTTGCTTCTATTCTGGAATAGCTTCCACCATGCTTCCACTGCGCAACTCTGATTTGAGAATGCTGTTGATGAACACAGGTACAAATTTGATCAACTTATCCCGGAAACATTGTTCATCAAATTCCATAAAATCTCAGTGACCTATCCGATTCGGTCCACAGCAAAAATTCAACCAGAAAACTAGATCCAATAAATCGTGCCAACTTAAACTGATCTCTCTCTCAAAGAGTCCTCCCACTATGCTGAATCACCGATAAATCTCCAAAAACCAAGTCGAAATAGAACTCAATCTCCTGATGCGGATGCAAAACTTAACTCCTTCGAAGACATCCAGAAATATCAAACCACTTCGATAACCCAAACATCTTCTAGAGATGCTTCAATCCAAACAAAGGTTACTCAGAAAACTTCCGGATCATCGCAAGTCACATTTGCGATTCTACTTAGTTCAGATTCCAAGAAATCGTTCTCTCTTCAATAATCAGAACAGCCAAAGCCTTCAAATCAAAAGGGGAAACTAGTGGTCCACCTTCAACCACAAACATCACACCCAGCTGAGCTTCCAGAAGAAATGGACAAGCTTCACCATCTGCCCGGTCTACTGACAAAAGAATCACAGAGACTTCAGAACCATCGAGAAACAGGCCACTCACTGCTGCTACTGCTGCCAAAAATTTCCTTACCCAAAAGCTCATTGAACCACAAAACTACACCAGCCACTTCCACAACAGAGCCTTCAGAAGACAGATATTCCTCAAGAAACTCAATCTCAAACCAAGCACAAAACACTCTGCCAAACTGCATCTCAAACTCAAATACAAACAGAACTCCTTCCTAAGGTTGCCAAAATACCATTGGACAGAACTCCTTCCTAAGGTTGCCAAAATACCATTGCTGGCTTCAGTACTCCAAAGTGATCCAGACTCAAGAAAATCCACTCACACAAATGAAATCAAGCTTAAAATCCAAAGAAACACTCTGAATGATGAAAAGATTTCCCTTCAGAGATCAGTGAAATCCTTCACATCAAACTGCCAAACTACTCAAGATGCCCAATACTGCCCTAGCAGATCACCTCCAACCTCAAGCACTCGGACTCCCACCATTGGTAGTTGTGTTACACACACCACTACCCTATCTACCTTTATTACTTATATTGGAAAACCTGAACAGGTAACCCAACAAATAGGTAGAATTAAATATATTTATATTTAAAATTACAAGTACGCTCTCTCAATAAAGACACCACTACAGAGCCTAGGTACTCACTCAACCTAATGCTCTGATACCACAATGTAACAAGCCGCCTTTTATTCCAAAGAAAGACGCATCATTAAGAAGAAAGAAAGAGATAGAAAAAGAGAAAAGAAAGAAAAGAAGAAACAGACAACATCAGAATCTCACAGCGGAAGAAATAAATTATATTATATCACATAAAAACTTTACATAGTATCATATACATCAGAATTTTACAGCCAATACAACACAAACTAGACAGTTATAAACATCTGTCTAGCGATTACAATTAAGTATATCAGAGAAAGCAGATACACCTCAAACACAGCGGAACCACTATATATATCTACACGCTGAAGCCTCTTGCTCCATTATCTCCTCTAGAACTCGTCAAAGCCATCCTGAATCACTTGACTACTCATATGTAATATGCGTACCCAAGAGTTTAATAAAACAGAAAATAAACACTCGGGTCAGATAGGGGTCTGGTGTGAGTAAATGGGTTTAAAAGTTGCTCAACTTTATAAAATCCTTTGAAAACAGAAGGTATCACATAAGACTTCCCACACATAAACATAGAAAAGTTTTTACCTTACGCTAACCAAAACATTTGATAGGAAATCCAGTGATATTATAATAGTGTCTAGGGTTTTCAAAGTAAAATACAGAAATAGCTGGAATGCTTACATCTCACGTTCCAACATAGTTGGGAACAATCAAAACCGTATAGGCACTTATTGGATTTTGGATTCCATCAATGGAAGGGCTACTGGGGTACCGCCCGTCATATTACGTGGCCTAGATCACCGTACCGAGGAGTACGCCCGCTCCCCTACAACACAAGGCCGGAACCATTCCTTACTGAACAGTTCCGAACAAGACCATCCTGACGGTTGGAGCTCACAACCGTCCACACAGCCGAAATAAAAGGGACCTCTAGACAGGGATAAATCTCACTCTCTAGTGGGGGCTACCCACGAAGCCTTGCTGCACCTCCCCTGTTTTAGCCATTCCCGGTTGATGCGGCTTGAGGCTACGATTACCTTTAGAGAACACATCTATCTTAAAATGCTCATCGTCCACCTGACGATATTCTGAAAGCATTCAATCCATACAAGTTCGTTCCTGGTTCGAACGAAACTGAAGGCATTTTCTCATTACACTCATTTTGGAATCACCCTCAGAGTTAACGACGATAAACCCCCTTGCACTCTAAATCACCATCTAGAACCTATAAGTACTATTCCGTCAAACTCATTACGGAATCACCCACAGAGTTATACTGACGTATAGTTCTTACACCTCGAGTCTTCACTTGCTCCACTTGGATTAACGACCTAACGTTTAAATTGGAATCGACGTGGTTTTCGGATATCCAAATATGGAAACCCGATCCCGGTCTCACCGAAACCAAACGCCATTTTAATGTCCAAGTTGTACTTAAGGGTTTTAACCAATTAACTCATTTCATTGGCATCTATTTCACACAGATAGATAAACTACATATCACAATAGATAATCACATTCTCATCATAAAAAGATAATATGTATCATCATCACAAACAGATAATCATCACAACCAGATAATCCATCACAAACCATCATACTTTAACCAAGCATCCATATCATACAGATACAACTCATCTCATTACTGAGATCACATCCATCCAATCAATAACAACCATAAGCAATGATTTATTAACCATCAATTATAGTTAATTTAAAATGAATTAAATTAATTACTTCTATCTCTAATTAATTTAAAGTAAATTAAATTAATTACTCATTTAAATCCTGCTTAATCCTTTAATTAATTAACCAGTTAATTAATCATTTTCTAATATTCAACTTGATTAAACATCTTGATTTATCATTTACTAATTACAATAAGTAATTAGTCTTTAATTAATTTTATAAAATTAATTAACCTTAATCATAAGTAATTAACATTTAATTACTTAATTTATTAATTAACTATAATTAATTACATTCATCCTTGATTAATTACATTAATTAATCACTTAATTAATTAATTATTACTTAATTAAACAATCCTTAATTACGTCATTAATTATAATTACTCATCTCTAATATTTATATTTAAATTAATTACTCAATTAAAATTAATTACATTTAGTAATTAATATAATAATTAATCACCTTGATTAATATTCAATTGAGTAATTAACTATCTTAATTACTCATTAACAAATTAGTTATCCAATAATTAATTATCTTTATTAATTAATCCTTGATTAATTACAAATGTAATTTATCCAAATTACTTATTAAAATAAAACATATCTCCATAATTACATTCCAGTAATTATCAATTATCACTTCTCTAAGAAATCTTGCACCATTAATTATATTATTAAATCATTAAATAATTTTTTTTCTTAAATTTATTAAACTAAATTAATTAATTTAAACAAAAAACATTATCATAATTAATTACAATAAGTAATTAATCCATTAATTACTTTTATAAAGTAAGTATACTCAACAAATTACAATTGATTACCTTCAATAAATTAATTTAATTAATTTATCAAAATTAACCACATTGATGAACTATTTAATTATCCTTAGATAGTTATCTTATTTAATTAGCAGTATTTCCATTAATTACTTACTTAAGTGAATTATCTAAGATTAATTATTCATTAATCATTTCTAATTATAAATTAATTCAAGTCATTATTTAAAATCAAATAAATAATTAAATGCTTAATTATTTCCAAAATAATTCATTTACTTATTAATAACTTAATTAATATTCAAAATGTATTTAAATAATACATTTCTAAAATTTAATTCAACTTTTATTTAAAAAATTTAGATTCCAAATGTTTAACTATTTAAACATTATCCAAATTTTAAATAAATTTATAAACCTAAAGGTAAAGAACCATAATTATTATATAAGAAAAGTTTAAAAATCTAAATTACTTAATTTTACTAAAAAAAATAAATCAACCTTTTTTAAAAAAAAATAGATAGATTATTTTAACTTTTCAATTTAAAGTTAAACATTTCATAATTTTATTTTAATATTTAAAGGAAAGAATTCTTTTAAATTTAAACCTTTATTTGAAATCAAATTTATTTTAAATCTACTTTTAAAACATTGAATCTGTCCAATACTTAAAAAATTTCAAAACTGTTTTGAATTCAAATTGGTTTCAAAGTAAAAATGAAATCATACTTAAACTTTATTTCAAAACTAAATTTAAATCTTGCTTAAAATTTAAAATTTTCATTTTCAAAACTTTGAATTCAAAAGTACACTTGAATCCAATTCAAACTTACACCTGAATTTAAATCTTCGTTTTAAAAATTGAATTCCCTTCAAAATTAAAAAAAAAACAAAACTGTTCAGGCTTTCAACCTGTACTCAACAAAACCCGAGACCACAACAAAAGCACTTCGAGCTAAAACCCTACCCTCTTCGAGTCACAACACAATCTACACGAGGGTATCTTCAGTCACCAAAACCCTGCACAACCCAAAGTTCACCCGAGTCAAATATACACTGTGCATATGCACCAGTGCTCCAGTGTCTTCCAGCTACCTTCACCAACCCCTCTAAGACGCCGTCCATCCCCCAACTTGATAAAGACCATCAACAAACCCTCAGCAGCTTGAAATTAGAATCAAGCAAAATCAAGCAACCTGGAAAGCTTCACCAAAATACATACCCAAACTTGTCAACTCTCGCGACGACTCACTCCGACCATCTGATCATCTTCAACTCCGGCCATTGCTCTACCTACGGTCCCTCTTCCCAATCCCAAAATATGGCAATACTCAATGAAACAAAGGAATTAAAAATCTACAAAATCTCATTCCCACAGAAACTAGGGCTAGAAACCTGTAAATAACTGTTGCCGTCGCTACCCACTTCTGATCAACTACTTGGAATTTTTCCCTCACTTCCCAATCAACACTCCACCTCCAGGCATAATTCCAATTTCCAAATCTATTATATGATCAGATAATCCCAAAAACCTAAATTCTATACAATCCATAATTGCTAACTCCTCGGATGATTTAAAAACGTGATGCTTGTTTTAATATTCATGTTTTTAAACATGCATTTAAGTTTTAAACTTGATTGAATAATTAAAGATGTTGACAATCTTACTTTTGAAAATAATATCTGCCATAATTGATTTTCAGAAGTAACAGATTGAATTTAACTAAATTAAAATTTACAAACCTAAATCTATGCTAAACAAACACAATTTGTTCACATAATAATCTCTAACTAAGATTCAAACATATGGAAATGGATTTGTATTTAAATATCCTAGTTAAGAACAGAAGCAGGTCTGTTAGAAGATTTGCATTACACCTATACGCATATTCAAGAATGTACACAGAACATCATCACACAATAGTCAAACAAGCATACTCGATTCTATCAGAACTCATGCATAAATAAATTTTAAAACAACCTATAAATTGTGAGGTTACTTACTAAAAAGAAAGAACGGTGCAATTTTTATTTACCAATGTTTTGATTTTCTAATTTGAAAAACATTTTGAATTAAAATTTGAGTTCTGGAAACCTTGTTAGCTTGATTTTTAAAAGAAAGAAACTATTTTAAAACAGAAATTTACTCACCTATCCATTGAAGAGGCAGAAAGCGATCCAGATGCAATTCATTTCCTGGAGCCTGATTTGCATTTGCATTGATTGAATGTTGAATCTGTGTTTTTAGCTTCCATTTGATATTGAATTTACTTGTTGATGTTGGATTAAAACTGCATGCTTCCCCATTTTCTTTGCTAGGGTTGAAATCTTTACAGATTTCAGATTGAATTTTTGTTTGCAGATTTAAACAGAATTTGTTATTGGGTTTTCTTTTGCAGATTTGGGTTTTGCATTTGGTTTTGCAGATCTTATACAGTTTTGAGATTTACAGAATTTTGATTGAATTTGGGTTGTAGATTTTAAAGTAAATTTGGATTTTTAGTTTCTTAAATCTGATTTTAGATTCTCCATAGAAGATAAAGTGTTTGAAATAAAAAGATTTGTTAAGTTCTTATCTGAAATAATTAATTCAATAATGATTTAGTATTGCCACTTGTTATTTAAGTATAAAGATTAATTACAAGTGTCCACTATAAAATTTGAATGCTTAACACATGTATGATTTTAATATAAAGATAAATTTCTTTGTTTATAAATGTTGTTAAATTCTTATAAAACACTTCTAATTTTAATTTAAGATGTTTTATATGTTTCATTTATATTTAGTCTTTAAATGATTACAAATGAATTACCTTTACATATTTTAATGTTTTCTTGAATATTTTTAAAAATTATTTTTAAAGCTAATTTTTAAAAGAGAACATTTTAAAAGAAAACGGAATGTTGAATTATATTTTATTCCAAAGTTTTTAGACCAAAATATTATACTCTACTATAAATAAACTATGTTTATTTCAAAACAATTTTAAGATAAAACAAAATAAACTTTTATTGTAAAATACAATTTTTAACTATTATACATTTAAAAAAAATATTTACTTTAATTTCTTTTGAAAATATAAGATAGATTTATAAAGTGACTTATGAAAAGTTTCAATACTAATTCAATTTAATTTAATCAATTCATAAATTATACACCTATATATATTATAAATTTGAAAATATCCTTTATTAAATTTAAATTTAAAATTAAAATCGAAACTCCTATTTACAATGTATACACATATATACAATATAAATAAAATATTTTTAAATCAGCTTAGAAAGAAAATTTTATCATTTAAATATTTTTAACATTTTAAAACAATAAGATTCTCTTATTATAAATTTTGAAAAGAATATCATTTAGCAAACTAAATAATTATAAATTTTCAAAAGAAAATTATGTTTGAATTAGATTATTAAATCAATATTTGACATTTTAAAATAATTATAAATGAAATTATTAAATAAATATTGCCCAAATTTCCGGGACATCACAGGAATCCCAAACATCCTTTAAGTTATACTGCATTTGACATGGACATTTCACTTGAGTTGATTTACTTGCATAAGAATGTTAATCCTGACTCGAGTGTTTTTTATTTTGCTTTATGCTCGGGTCAGACTGAGTGCCACAACATTTAAGACTCACCTTTGGAGCTTGGAGCTTTGCTTGAATGTGACGCCCCACCTCTATACCCACTCTAGCCAAGGACACTACGGTGTAATTCCATCAACTAGCGCGGAGAATAAGGCTGTTGAGGAGCGACCATCCACGTAATTGCTTTGTGTGCGCACCAATATGTCAGATAGTACAACATGCATTTGGTTTCAGGAGGAAATCCGACATATCGATACAAACTCAAAGCTACTACACAGTGGTTGTATATATTCTTCGAAAACAAATATAGAAATAAACATAACACAAATCAGTCACAGACAACCATACCACAAAGGTGGAAATAGATATGAAAATATAACACATAAATGTGTACATCACAGTAGTGGTCTGACAAGATCCATAATATCATAAAAGAATAGCTACAAGTGCTAGACAAAAGAATATGGATACATCAATGAGCCTATATCTCGAATGTATACAACAAAAACTACTAATCTAAGTAGTTGGCCAAAAGTCAGGGTGATAATCCTAGATGTGAAGTCAAGAAGAAGCACATGTAACATCTCGGTCTGACCCGGGTATTATTTAATAAGAAAATAACAAACGGATCAGTCTAGCTATAAATATCAGATGAAATGATATAAAATAAGAGATATGACAAAATAGTATAATATAACCAAAATGCCATACAGTGATAAGCATGCAATTGAAAATCAACTAGGGATTAATCAATATCACAAGAATCTTCTCAAAGATCAAAAGGAATGTCACACTCTTTATTTATATTCACCAAACCATAAATATTGACAATAATATCAATGCCAATCACAAAAGTTAATGACAGACAAATTTACCAATGCACAAATATTAGCAAAACTTATCAATGTAAATCATGAAAATTGGTGAAAACACAAATTCCAGAAATCATCAATGGAAATCCAGAAATCACAAAAAGGGGGAGGCCTATCACAAAACAGGAGCATGAAAACTCACCAACACGTGTATCATAAAATGGAACGCTATTCCATGGTTGCTAACCATTAATTTTGAGCCAAAGCTCCACAAAACGGCCCGAAGACCATCGGTCATTACCCCACCAAATTGAGCCGAAGCTCCACAGAAACGGGGTTTAGTCTCCCTCGTAGACAAAGAAACATCGCACAATTGCTAGTCTAAATCACAAAAATGATCATCAACGATCATCAAGAAGTGTCAATTACAGTAAGCTAGTAATATATAAGCTTAGCTTCATGTCCATAACCACTAGCTTAACTTAAATATTTACGAACAAATTGTAGATCTCCACTCGAAAATTGTCACAAGAGATTCAATCGAACAAGTCCAAGAATTAACCGGTGAAGTAAATGCAAGCATTTCATACCATTTGTTTTACTAAGCCGTTTAATTAGATTTCTCATACGAGTGAGGTAAAGTGACAAATCGCAAAAATGATTGTTGAAATAATAAATCGCAAAAATTCACATTCGAAGACGTGAATAAAATCCAAAGAATTCAATTCCAAATCCATCAAAGTGGAAATACCCTTGCGACTTAATAGCCACGACTTACGACGTATGACCTAAGAGACCCGCGACTTAAGAAATAATATGCGTCTTAAAGCAGGCGCAACTTAAAGGGTGGCGCGACCTAACTGCAAGCGACATAAGGAATGGCGCGACCCATAGCATGTGCGACTTAACAGTGCAAGCAGGCCGAGCGACCTAAGGAGGTCAGCGACCTAAGGCAGGCCGACCTAATGGTAATGCAAGCGGCCTATAGGGTTGCGACCTAAGGCATAATAGAAGGCCGAGCGACTTAAGGGGGGACGACCTAAGCATTGCGCGACCTAACATGGCCGAGCGACCTATTTGGCCAGCGACCCAAGGCGAGCGACTTAAGTAAGAAGGCCGAGCGACTTAAGTGGGGAACGACCTAACTTGTCGCGACCTAAGGGGTTGCGTGATATAGCAGTTGGGACTTTACATGGTTGAGCAACCTACGGGATGGAACGACCTAATGGACGAACGACCTAAGGTTTAGTTCGACCTAAGGCACAGGGACAAGCCGAGCGACTTAAGGAGACAAATGGCGCGACTTAAGTTGTGAAGAAGGCCGAGCGGCTTAACATAGCCGACCTATGTTGATGCAAGCCAAGCGGCCTAACATAGCCGACCTATGGCCAGCGACCTATGACAGGCCGAGCTAACTGCAGGCCGAGCAATTCGAATGGTGCAGGACGAGCAACCTAAGCAACGAAAGTGCACAAACTCTCTCAATTTGCAACCGATCGAGCCGGACGTTAGGGGATTACGCCCATCGGCTACCCGGTCCTATTGGCTCCTCGATGCATCACCAAAAACGTGTTCAAACATCAAAGTTAGGATTTTTAAAGATTTGAACCCAAAACACTAAAAATTGGGATTTTCACCAATTCAATCCAAACCAAGAGCAAATGCATATGAAAAAGTGTTAGGAATTCATACCCAACAATTAAAGATAGTTATAGACAAAGATGTGAGATAAAATCTCACCTTTACACAAAATCAATGAAGAAGAAGCTTGAAAGCAAAGGAAGAATCAATGGGTTCTCTTTGAATTTGGAGTTAGATGTTGGATTTGCAAATGAACTAGAGCTTGGAGTTTTAATTTCCCATTCCTTCCTCCATTTTTGATGAAGCTTGAGTGTTAGGAAATGAAAGTGAAGTTATGAAGGGAAGGGGGTTGAGCTAGTGTTAATAGTTTAGGCTAATGGGCTAAACCAAACCCAAAGCCCAAAGTGAAATAAGGGAAAAATTCCACTAACTCATACATATCAAAGTTTATACTCAAAAAGATCGCAAACAGTGTTTTGGACCCAATGGAAGTGGTTCCGAGTCCTAATTCGACCGTATGCAAAAAGTAACTTTTCGGACTAAAATCCGACTAACGATAAAATATTAAAATAAAATATTTAAATATTCAATCGTAATATATGCGGGTTGGTACAGACTCCCCTCCTGAAAGAAATTGCATCCTTGCAATATTTAAGAAGAAAATATAAGGTAACAACCATGAAAGCATATCAACACAGAAGAAATATGAAATAAGAAATTCACCTCAAAGAGCATGGGAAAGTAAATCAGGATGTGTTCGCTCGATGAACTGCCTAGATTCCCAAGAGCAATCCTCAGGATTTGAGGACCATTGAACTTTAACAAGCGGAACATCTTTATTTCAAAGGCGCTTGACCTTCAAAGCAATAATACAAATAGGATGTTGCTCATAAGTTAAATTAGGCGTAACTTCAATTTCTTCCACAACACCGGGCTCAAGAATAGAATCAGAATCTCGAAGGTATTTCCGTAATTGAGAAACATGAAACACATCATGAATAGCAGAAAACTGAGCCGGTAATAAAAGGCGATAAGCCACGGAACCAAGACGTTCGGTGATGGGAAATGGACCAATATATCGAGGTGCTAACTTTTCCGATCGACTGAAACGTACAACACCCTTCATAGGTGAAACACGAATAAACACAAGATCTCCCACAAAAAAATCTAGTTTCCTTCTCCGGTTATCGGCATAGGAGTTTTGTCTACTCTGGGCTTCTTTCATCCTATGACGAATAAGGTCGATCTTCTCTGTGGAATCACGAATAAAATCTGGACCTAAAACCAGCTTCTCACCGGCCTCAAGCCAACAAGAAGGAGATCAGCATGGCCTTCCATATAGTGCCTCGAAAGGTGCCATACCAATACTAGATTGCAAGCTATTATTGTAGGAAAATTCAACAAAAGAAATATGATCTTCCCAACTTCCACCAAAATCAAGAACACACGCACGAAGAAGATCTTCAAGAGTTTGATTCACACAATCAGTTTGTCCATCGGACTGGGGATGATAAGCGATGCCAAAATTAAGCTTTGTTCCCAAAGCTTTTTGAAGACTCTTCCAAAATCCACTAGTAAACAATGGATCACGATCACTAGCAATAGAAGTAGGAACTTCATGCAATTTAACAATTTCTTTAATAAAGAGTTTGGCCAAGAGAGGAATGGTTCGATTGGACTGAACAGGAATAAAATGGGCGGATTTATAAGGCCATCGACTATCACCCATAAGCTATCATGACCCGAATGAGAACAGGGAAGGCCGTCTATAAAATAAATGGAAATTTGGTCCCACTTCCAAATTGGAATTTCTAAAGGTTGCAATAACCCACCGGGCCTTTGATGTTCTTCCTTAATGAGTTGGCATGTCATGCAACACTTAACAAAGTCAGCAATATCAGATTTCATCCTCTCCCAATAATAAAGTTGCTTCTTATCCACGTACATTTTACTACTACCGGGATGAATGGTAAATTTAGAATGATGAGAATCTTCTAAAATGTCTTTACGAAGATTACTAATATTTGGCACAATAAGTCTACCACATTTTCAAATACCGCCACGAGAATCAATATCAAAGTCTTTCAAACCCTCAATATCAATTTTATCCCTAAAATTTTGACCAAGAAGAGCCAATTCGGGATCTATCTTTTGAGCTTCAAGAATGCGGTCCAAAGGAGAAGGATGAGCCTCAAGGCTGCATAAAATAAGAGATGAACATAAACCGGAAACACGATCTCGAATCTCACGAGTGGATAAAATTCCGATATCATTTCATTCGGATATCATCATAGAAACAACCATTTGTTGCTTACGATAAGTGCATCCGCAACACGATTTCCCTTTTCGGGAGTATAAAGAACATCAAGATCATAAGCTGCAAGAAATTCGAGCCAACGTTGTTGACGCAAATTAAGTTCCTTTGGAGAAAATAGATACTTCAAGGATTTATGATCGGTGTAAAGAATAAATTTTTCTCCCAAAAGATAATGATGCCAAATACGAAGGGCGAAAATAATAGCCGCGAGCTCTAAATCATGAGTGGCATATCTAGTCTCGGCTGGCTTCAATGGCCTAGAAGCATAGGCCATAACATGTTCTTTTTGCATAAGAATGGCACCCAAACCAACGCGACTAGCATCGGTAATAAAATCTTGATTTCCCTCGGGAATCGCAAGAATAGGAGCATCAGAAAGGAGTTCTTTTAATTTCTGAAAGAAGCTTCACATTTGTCCGACCAAATGTATTTAACTCCCTTCTTTGTCAAACTAGTAAGAGGCATAGAAATTTTGGAAAAGTCCTTTATGAAACGGCGGTATTAACCCGCCAATCCGAGGAAACTACGAAATTCCGTCACACTCTCCGGTCTCTTCCAATTTTGAATCGCTTCAATCTTTGAAGGATCCATGAAAATTCTCGATTCGGAAATAATGTGACCGAGAAACTTCACACGAGATTGCCAAAAGTGGCATTTAGAAAATTTTGCTTTCAATTGATTACTCCTAAGAGTTTCCAACACAATCTGAAGATGCTTTTCATGCTCCTCCTCGGTTTTTTAATACATAAGAATATCATCAATAAAGATGAGAACAAACCGATCGAGGAAGTCTTTGAAAACTCTATTCATAAGGTGAACGAAATAAGCCGGAGCATTTGTTAAACCAAATGGCATAACAAGCCATTCATAAGATCCATAACGAGTATGGAACGATGTCAAAGGAATTCTATCCTCTGCAATACGAAGCTGATGAAAACCGGTAGCTAAGTCTAATTGTGAAAAGACTCTGGCACCACTAAGTTGATCGAATAGATCATCAATCCGAGGTAAAGGATATTTACTCTTGATAGTAAGATTATTAAGCTTGCAGTAGTCAACGTAAAGCCTAAGTGTACCATCGGATTTCTTCACGAAAATCACCGAAGTTCCCCAAGGAGAGGAACTAGAGCTAATAAATTTCTTCGTCTCCAATGCGGATAATTGTTTGCGCATCTCCTCATTTTCCTTATTGGGCATGCGATAAGGAGGATGGGTGATAGGTTGAGCTCCAGGGATTAGATTAATTCTGAACTTAATTGCTCGCTTAGGTGGTAATCCTAAAACGGGCCCAAAGATGTCGGAAAATTCACGAACAACGTGAATAAGAGAAATAATATCTTCCTCATCATCATTATCGTCATCATGAGGATTTAAAGAATATAAAGATGCAACCATGCCGGAATCCGAATCTTTAAGATAAATAGAAATCTGCTTAACAGATTGAGGATGTCGAAGATGAATAGTCCGCTCAGGACATAGGATTTGGGCTTCATAGCGGTTAAGTCAATCCATTCCCAAAATCATTCCAAAGCCTAAATAGCGCATAACATGCAAATCGGCTCGGAAAGAAAAATCACACAAAATAATCTCGACATCTTTACACAATAAACTGATTGTTGCGGATCCACCAACCGGATTCGCAATTCTCAAAGAAGTCATTAAACACAAAAAATCAAAAGAAAAAGTATCAACAAGTTCTTTTGAAATAAAAGAGTGGGACTCACCTGTATTAAAAAGAACTCGAATAGGATGATCACGAAATAAAATAATGCCATAAAGGATAGAATGAGAAATACCTTGACCAGGAGATGTGTTACCAGGGGCTTAAGCAACATTAAGCATTCCCTCCTTCCTGTTTTGAAGTTTGGGACATGAAGATAAATAAAGATCCATGCTTTTTCAATAGCGACAAGCACGAGGCTTTGAACACTTGTTCGCATAATGGTCCTTAGAACCACAGCTGTGGCATTGCCCACCACTTGAGGTAGAAGTCTTGGTTGTTAGAGGGGCTTGCTTCCCTTTCTTATTGTTGGGATAAGGACCTTTGAACTTATTTGGCCTTTTCTTGTTGTTGAATTTTGGTCTGGCACCCATAACTTCAACATCACTCTCCTTATCTGCCTCTTCAAGTCGAAGGGCGATATCAATGAGTTGATCAAAAGAAACTTCTAATTTTAAAAGTAATGGCTTCTTGAGATTTTTATTCAAGCCATAGACAAATCTTTGGTTTTTCTTCAATGGGGTGTTTATGTACTCAACCCCATATTTAGAAAGTGACTCGAAGGGTGCGACATAATCTTCCACGGAGGATTCACCTTGAACAAAGTCAATGAAACGAAGAGCCAATGTTACTTTTTCAGCTTCTGGGCAAACTTTAATTTGAATCGTTCTCGGAATTTCTCCTAAGTAAGATCCGCTTCATTTATTTCAAAAATCAGAAGCTCGTACCAACCTAATGCTCTTTCTTGGAGCATACTTGAGGCCACCTGAACACGGTGAAGATCAATAAAATTCATGCGAGAAAAGATTCGATCGCACGTTCTTAGCCAAGCCAGGACTTCAATTATTGTTTCAGAACCTTTGAATAGCTTCCCACCCAAATTGGTAAAATCGTTGCACAAATGTGCAAATCCAGACTTAGGGTGAGTAGACTCCGGATTAGATCTGGCTGCTTGAGCATTCCTTACTAGATCGAGAAGCTGCTGGGCAGACATAAATACTCCATCTTGGGGAGTAGCACGAGATTGACCGGCGCTGGGACGGCCAGGTCTAACCATTTCTCTTCCTTTTAAACGAAAGAAATAAGAAGGATAAGGTTATTCACCAAATGAATATCAAGCAATCTTGATAGATAAACAAGGAATCATAAAGAAAATAGGATGAATCGGTACGAAGACTCGAATTAAATCCTAAAGCACGACTCCTAAGATGGACTTAGGACGATGATCCTTGCTAGATTATTCTACATAGTTCCGAAGATTGGCTCTGATACCAAGCTGTGACGCCCCACCTCTATACCCACTCTAGCCAAGGAAACTACGGTGTAATGCCTTCAACAAGCGTGGAGAATAAGGCGGTTGAGGAGAGACCATCCATGTAATTGCTCTATGCAAGCACCGATATGTCAAATAGTACAACATGCATTTGGTTTTAGGAGGAAATCCGACATTCGGATACAAACTCAAAGCTACTACACAGTGGCCATATATATTCTTTGGAAATAAACATAACACAAATCAGTCACAGACATCCATATCACAAAGGCGGAAATAGATATGAATATATAACACATAAATGTGTACATCAGAGTAGTGGTCTGACAAGAGCCACAATATCACAAAGGAATAGCTACAAGTGCTAGACAAAAGAATATGGATATATCAATGAGTCTATATCTCAAATGTACACAACAAAAACTACTAATCTAAGTAGTCGGCCAAAAGTCGGGGTGATAATCCCAGATGTGAAGTCGAGCAGAAGCACCTGTAACATCTCGGTCTGACCCGAGTATTATTTAATAAGAAAATAATAAACGGATCAGTCTAGCTATAAATATCAGATGAAATGATACAAAATAAGAGATATGACACAATAGTATAATATAACCAAAATCCATACAGTGATAAGCATGCAATTGAAAATCAACTAGTGATTAATCAATATCACAAGAATCTTCTCAAAGATCAAAAAGAATGTCATACTCTTTATTTATATTCACCAAACCATAAATATTGACAATAATATCAATGCCAATCACAAAAGTTAATGACGCACAAATTCACCAATGCACTAATATTGATAAAACATATCAATGTAAATCACGAAAATTGATGAAAACACAAATTCCAGAAATCATCAATGGAAATCCAGAAATCACAAAAAGGGGGAGGACCATCACAAAATGGGAGAATGAAAACTCACTAACACGTGTATCACAAAATGGAACGCTATTCCATGGTTTCTAACCATTAATTTTGAGCCGAAGCTCCACAAAACGGCCCGAAGACCATGGGTCGCTACCCCTACCCCCCAAATTGAGCCGAAGCTCCATAGAAACGGGGTTACAAAGAGACATAGCACAATTGCTAGTCTAAATCACAAAAATGATCATCAACGATCATCAAGAAGTGTCAATTACAATAAGCAAGTAAATATATAAGCTTAGCTTCATGTCCCATAACCACTAGCTTAATTTAAATATTTACGAACAAATTGTAGATCTCCACTAGAAAATTGTCACAAGAGATTCAATCGAACAAGTCCAAGAATTAACCGGCGAAGTAAATGCAAGCTTTTCATACCATTTGTTTTACTAAGCCGTTTAATTAGATTTCTCGTACGAGTGAGGTAAAGTGACAAATCACAAAAATGATTGTAGAAACAATAATTCACAAAAATTCACATTCCAAGACGTAAATAAAATCCAAAGAATTGGATTCCAAATCCATCAATGTGGAAATACCCTTGCGACTTAACAGCCACGACTTACGACTTAACATAAGTCAATACAAGGAATCAGCGGCTCAACACATGCGACTATACGGCGTACGACCTAAGAGATCCGCGACTTAAGAAATAGCATGCGGCTTAAAGTAGGTGAGACTTAAATGGTGGCGCGACCTAACTGCAAGCGACCTAAGGAATGGAACGACCCATAGCATGTGCGACTTAACAGTGCAAGCAGGCCGAGCGACCTAAGGAGGTCAGCGACCTAAGCCATGCCGACCTAACAGCAATGCAAGCGGCTTATGGGGTTTCGACCTAAGGCATAAGAGAAGGCCGAGCTACTTATGGGGAGACAACCCAAGAATGGCGCGACCTAACATGGCCGAACGACCTATGTGGCTAGCGACCCAAGGCGAACGACTTAAGTAAGAAGGCCGAGCGACTTAAGTGGGGAACGACCTAACTTGTCACGACCTAAGGGGTTACGTGATATAGCAGGTGGGACTTAACATGATTGAGCGACCTACGGGGTGGAACGACCTAATGGCCGAACGACCTAAGGTTTAGCGCGACCTAAGGCACAGGGTCAAACCGAGCGACTTAAGGAGACAAATGGCGCGACCTAAGTTGTGAAGAAGGCCGATCGATTTAACATAGCTGACCTATGTTGATACAAGCCGAGCGACCTAACATAGCCGACCTATGGCCAGCGACCTAAGACGGGCCGAGCTAACTGCAGGACGAGCGACCTAAGCAATGAAAGTGCAAAAACTCTCTCAATTTGCAACCGATCGAGCACGGACGCTAGGGGATTACGCCCATCGGCTACCAGGTCCTATTGGTTCCTCGATGCATCACCAAAAACGTGTTCAAACATCAAAGTTAGAATTTTTAAAGATTTGAACCCAAAACACTAAAAATTGGGATTTTCACCAATTAAATTCAAACCAAGAGCAAATGCATACGAAAAAGTGTTAGGAATTCATACCCAACAATTAAAGATAGTTATAGACAAAGATGTGAGATAAAAATCTCACCTTTACACAAAATCAATGAAGAAGAAGCTTGAAAGCAAAGGAAGAATCAATGGGTTCTCTTTGAATTTGGAGTTAGATGTTGGATTTGCAAATGAACTAGAGCTTGGAGTTTTAATTTCCCATTCCTTCCTCCATTTTTTGATGAAGCTTGATTGTTAGGAAATGAAAGTGAAGTTATGAAGGGAAGGGGTTGAGCTAGAGTTAATAGCTTAGGCTAATGGGCTAAACCAAACCCAAAGCCCAAAGTGAAAAAGTGGCAAAATTCCACTAACTCCAAACATATCAAAGTTTATACTCAAAAAGATCGCGAACGGTGTTTTGGACCCAATTGAAGTGGTTCCGAGTCCTAATTTGACGGTATGCAAAAAGTAACTTTCCGGACTAAAATCCGACTAACGATAAAATATTAAAATAAAATATTTAAATATTCAATCGTAAAATATGCGGGTTGTTACATTGAAGATCTGTCTTATACCTATTCAACTTTCGGTTATTTCTAGTTTTATGTTCAGACTTGTCAGTTACTTTTGTATTAGTGACTTCTACGTACTTAAGATTTTTCTTTGTATTTGTTTCAAACTTTGATGTTCTACAGTAGCTTCATGAACTACTATTTAACTATTCCGCTATGTATTGTTGTATTACTCTGTTTTTGTGATTCTGTGATTGATTTATTTACTGTATATGCTGAGTTTTGCCAAATATAAATTAACAATCTGTTGTTTTGAGCAATTCAAATCTGACATGAGTGATGATTGTCGATTTGAATGATTCGAAATAGCTAGTCATTATAGTTTGTATCAGAGCTCTGGTTTAGGCAAAACCTAGCATATGGAGTAAAAATTAATTACAGAATGATCTTCATTTGAGCTTAAAAATCTTCATTGGGATCCTTCTGCATTAGGATTTCCTTTTAATTTGGATCTCTCCCCTTTAATCTTAAATCCATTCTTGTCTAGTCATGTTCACGTTCTTCTTGATACTGGAGCTTCCTATAGCTTCATTTCTGTTAATATCTATAATAAATGTGAGCTCATCTTGCGACCTCAATTGGCAACTTCAACCTTATATTTGTGACTAATCTCATCGACGCTCCCGCCAACCTCAGTATGATTTAAAAAGGGGTGAAACTCCTTTACAACAAGCATCGATTCACCGGAGATTTCTACCTCCTTGGATTTTATGTTGTTATCTCTGTAAAGCTCGAACCTTTCTTAGTAGATGACCAGGGTAATTCTCTTGTAATCGAATGTAGATTGCCTTAGGATTAAGTAGACAGATTCTCTTTTGCTTGATGCTTAACTTAGTGGTCTTGACTCCACCTCAATAGTCAGGGATTATCCTGATGTTGTGGTGAAATAATTTCTCTTCCTCCTCAGTGGGAAATTGAATTCCACATCTATCTCATTCCTAAAGATCGACCTGTTGTCCTTCCTCCCAGGTAATGGTTTGGACGAGTGGTTAGCCATGCCCTTTCGATTAATCAATACTCCTGCCTTCTTCTTCAATATCATGAATTGCCTCTTTCCACGATATTCTCATCAAGTTAGTCTTGGTTTTCGTTAATGATATTCCCGCTTTCTAAGTCTTGGTTGACCCAGTTAAGGTCACCCGTAATCAATATAAGTCTACCCATCGTGTCTCTTTTTTAATTTGATTATCTTGTCTTCCTTTCTAGATTTTCTTCTTAATTAAAATTCTCGTCGATTAGGCTCTAAATTTGAATCTCTATCCTTGTTCTAAGATTCATTCTTGAATCATCATGTGAGGGATTGTATTTTTAATTGATATGAAATGTTTATACTGTGTTGTTTGAATTGTTAAGTTAATTTGGGTTTTGATCGATTCGTCCGACCAGCGCTATCGATAGGAATTCCAAAACACTTGAACAGAGCAAACTGAATTTTCTGAAATTAAATAGTTAAACTGATTGATTGTTAGAAATGGTAATACTACATTATCATTTATCGTTTTGTCAACATTTCTAAACCATTAACTATTGTTATACGTTATAAGAAGTGAAATTTTTAAAGCATAGTTTATAAAGCTATTTTGTAAATGGAATAAATTTAAATTAAGGATTTGAGAATTTAATTTCTGGAGTTTAATAAATTTGGTTTTCAAGGTTTTGGAAAAATATATCGTTTGAAAGTAATTTCATATGGAATTTGTTTCCAAAGAATTTCAAATGAAGTAAGGCAGTACTCTCCTCGTTTTTAGCTCAAAAATGATTTTGGTGATGACTGCAGCATCGTCGACATTCATTTTCGGGACTCAAACTAGGGAGACCACTTAATAGCTTTGCTACACTTTTGTTTTAGAAAATGGGTTTGATTTGAATTTCTTGAGTATGATTTGATTTATAATATATATATATATATATATATATATATATATAGTTTGAAGTGAAACCGAAAATTTAATTCTTAAATTCTGTGTTAAGTGATGGTTTTCAATTATTGAAATAAAGCTAATTTTTTTGAATAATTGAAGTGTATAAATTAGAAATGAAGTTGAAACAACTTAAAACGTTGAACTAGGAAATTTATTTGTATAATACTCAGTTTCATTCTAAAATATGTATAATTTACCCGAATAATTAAAAAGTTAAAATGTTAATGAGAATATGCAATTGAATAATATACGATATGAAATGTAAGTAATAAGATGTCCAAAAACAAAATTTTATTAAGGAATTTATGAATAAAAATTTGAATTGTTATAATGAATGTACATTTAATTGATGTTATAAGAAATTTAAGTGAAATAAATTAAATAATGAAAAGAGAATGCTATTTAAGTAAATAAATATGAACCTACGAATGGTGAAATTCAAATTTAGGTGGAATCAACTTAAGTGAAGATAAATGAATAAAATAAATGAGTTAAATAAAAATAAATTTGTTTTGAAAGAAATTTTTAACAAATGTTAATAAATCGAATAAATTGATCGAAATACATTGAATTGAAATCAACCAAATGTGAATAAAGTGAACATTTATTGATTGAAACCAAATTTGTTGAATAAAACCAATTCAAAAATAATGAATTGAAATAAATGAAATTCATATGGTTTTGGATTAATTGTTATATCTGGTACTATGTATTTCAAATCTATCTTTCTTGCCTGTTGCTTCTATTTTTCTACCTCGTTCCTTTTTGGGGATGGAAAATTTTGAGTAAGGGAGCGTGTAACGACCCATAAATTTAACGATTTTTATAACGTAATTAACTGAAAATTTTGGTGAAAATAAAAATTAATTTTTTCTATGAAAATTTGATATTTGGAATGCGACTATTTAAACATAGCAAATGTCAGGTTTTCGTCAGAGAATATGAAAGTTTATTTTGTTGTGTATTTTTGTTAAATTTAAATCAGTTGAATTGGTGAAAATAAAATATTTTCGAAATCTTAATATTTTTGCATAATGAAAATATAAACCATTTTCTGAGTGAGACCTCATATTTCATTTTGCCAAATTTGGACTGTTATAACCCCGTTTATCTTATTTTCAGCAAATTATTAGCAGTTTGGCAATGAATATTGACTTTTGATAGAAAGATCGTATCGTTGATATCTTTGTTTCATTCTGTTCATCTCGTCATGCTGATCTCCACAGTATATTCATTTATGTATTTTCATGACTAGCACGCGGGGAAATCCACAAAACAGTGAGCCATATTGGTACCATTTTCGAACCTTTTGGTTTCCTGTGCCCATTCATTTATCCACTATTGAGAAACCAATGGTCGGCAGCTTTTATTATTTCATGGAATTCACGTATTGACTTTTGGTTATTCCCACTTTTCATTTATATGCTTGTTCATTTCTGGTTCGTCTCTCCCCTCTCTTCTTCTTCTCAGATCTATTCTTGTAAAAAAAATATAATATAATATAAGTTTATAATATAAAAAGGTTTCATGTATATGTTTTAATATAAAAAGCTTCGCCTAGTTAACTTTTCCTTTTCATTTGAACTACTTGTCCACTAAAAAATCCCACATCCGCCTTTCACCTATCACCTCCGCCCTCCAAACAACCGAATGACCACAGCCTCTCCTCCCTTCTTCTCCACACAACTAGATCTTCCTCGACCCACGCCTGACTGCTCAAGCCTGCTCGCCCTGACAGTCATGAACCGACCTCCACAACAGCCTCCTAAACTCGATCCACCTCCACCTCTGACCGAGCTCACCACCTTAGCGACCGCCATCAGCATCCGCACTATAGCATCTCCTCATTATATACAAAAAATTATATGATGCACATAGAAATCATCTGCGACTCCCCAGCTGAAGTGAAATAAAAGGAGAAGCATGACCATATAGCATGCGTGCAACCCATATCCATTACCCACAGCTTGCCTCTCCATGCCTCCACCCATTAGCGTTAGCAGCCGCTATGTCCATCCCATCCAGCCCCTCCATTTCTGGCCCCTCTTTATAGAAACACCTTCCTCTCCATCATGTTGCACAGCCTAGCCCACCATTTGCAAACTCCAACCCGAACCATTGCTTGCGACCACCCTTGCTCCATCAACCCACTGCCCGCCCGCTCACTTACAACAAATCCAAAACCCGCCTTGTCCCTTGAAACTGCTACCACCCCTCATTATTTGCCAGTCTCCTCACCTTAGCCTGTTACCTTCCCTCCATGGCGTGCTTCGCTCGACCACACCTCCACCTTAAGCACCACTACCCGCTTTGACAACCGCCATTTCTAATGACCACCCCTCGCAATCGCTCTATAATCGAACTCCACTTCATCACCCTAGTTAGCCACCACCCAAGTAGCTAAGCAGTGTTATAGCAGGGAACAAATATAAATAACATGTTAATATTTTGAAATGGAATATAGCACACACACACAGAGTATGGTTCTAATATGTTCGCATACGTATGTTCACCTATAAATATAAAGTATGGTATATAGCTTTTATATATGTGTACTTATATTATTATTTTTGGTCTTGTTTAAAATGTTTATAATATGTTTGTTTATTTAAATTTAGGATTATATTTCGAAACAAACTCTTGTATATTTTTTTTATTTTTTTTGAATTTTAGAAAAGAAATATATAGATTTTGGTAAGTTTTATTTTTAAACATAAATAAATTAATATATATATATATATATTATATTTTATCCATCGAATCCAAGCTAGCTTTGTTTTGTTTCTCCGCTGTCCGAGCCAGTGTGCACCAGTTTTCTAGCTTGCTGCTGTTCGAATCCACGTTATAGTAGTAGTCGTCTAGCTCTGCCAACTATCAATGTCCATATCCGTGTCGGCATCGTTTCCATTACCATCATTCTCCATCCTCGAAAGGTGGGAAATCACTACTGATTTACATTCTTATATTTTAGTAAATTTATTTCACATAAAATGACGATTGAAATATGCTGTCAAATTTAAATTGTTAAGTTATTTAATTATTCAATATAATATGCCGTTATCTGCAATTTTTTACCTATGACATATGACGCCATAACCTGCTGTATATGTTATATTTAAATTTGTTACCGATGATATATGCATGTTATTGATATGTTATATTATTATCATATTTGTTCTCTTTCTACAAGCTCCCTGTTAGTTTAGAAATTCCTTAAAGGTTGAAATGATACATACTAGAATGATCTTATCGATTAAGGCAAAATCGTTATGGGTTGAAATGATAAACCTAAGCTATTTTCATTGAATTAGAATTTTAGGATTTCGGGTTAAAATGATATATACCCATAAATACTTAAATAATTACGAACTGAAATGATAAATATTCGTATCGCTTGACCATAGGATAGAAAATTATATACAGACACTGTTGGTTTATTTTGAAAATGTTTTCCAAAGTTTTGAAAGGAGACATATACGTTTTAATAAATATTGTTTTTATATATAATAACAAAAATTTTGTTTTAATATATGTGTAAAATTTAGATTTTTTAATTAAATGTTTGGAATTTTAAATATATAGGTTAAGTTTTGAAAATGTAAATTTCAAGATTTTACTTATAATTTTATTTTATGTTAAATATATATAATAAGATTTAAATAGATTTAATAATAATAACATCTAATTTAATTTAACAAAAATTAATTTAATTTGTATTTCTAATATGTTTAAATATTTTTTGATTTTATATTATTATTCTGAATATATTTTTTGTAATAACTTTAAATAAATAGATGTTGGGAAGGTAAATTAAATAAGAATTAATTGGTAATTTAATTGGTTAAAAATTGAATTTAAATAATAATTGATTTAATATTAAATTTTTTAGAATTGAACTTAAATAAGGATTGATTTGAAATTATTGATTTTAAGATTTCAAAAGCTATGATTATATAAATTGATTCAATAAAAAGTGTTTAAATGAATATTTTCAACATTAAATAATTAAATATTTAAAATTAAATTAAATTGTAATATATGATTTTATTTAAATGTCCTTGAAGATGATTAGGTGAATATTTTGAAATTTTAAATAGGATTAAAGTTGAATTTTGAAATACAAATGAAATTTATCAAACTGAGTTATTGTGATTTTTTGAATATTAAATCATATTGAATTGGAAGTGTTTTAAATTTGTAATTCAAAATAGGATTTGAAATCGATATAAATTTAAAATGGTTTTAATGAGAATTAAAATCGTTGAACTAGGATTGAATTGAATTGAATTTTAGAAGTAAAGTTGATGTGAATTGATTTATGAAATTGGAATAAATAATTCTAACTTGAAACTTATTTCGATATGAACTCTTTTTATTATATATATTGGTTTTAATATAAACTATTTTAAATTTATAACCTATTTCTAAATATAAACTGTTTTATAACTATTTTAATATATGTATGATCTTCAATATTTAAGCTGTTCTATGTTGGAACTGTTATAATTTATATTTAATGGATTTAAATTCGAATATTTTTATATGATGGTTTAAACTATTTTGTAGTTATTATTTCAAAAGTGTTATGGCTTTGGAAATGAATATGATTTAAGGTGAATAACAATTTTCGAAAGAGATATGATTTTGAAATAAATATGATATTTTGGTATGAATTATGAACTGGTTGAAATGATTATAAAGTGATTTTATAAAATGACCACGGTGTGAAATAAGCGTTTGATTGTTAAAGAGATCAGGATCGGATAATGTCATACTGTCTGCCAGCATTGAAAACCACTTTAACAACTGTGTACGTGGTGGAGATTCCAGAATGAAGTACGATGGTTTGACGACGATTCTATATGAGGTATTAACGCAGCGTTGACTCCCAGAGTTAGCTTGATGTGGCTAAAACAGGAGCTATACCGGGCAAGTGAGGTCGCACCTCCGATTGAGCTTGCTTCTTCGATACCATTCTATTACTTTATGATTTGATTGGGTGCACCTTTGATTTTAGGAGTGTGTCTCGACTTGGACGGTACTTGGAACATCCCACACTCTTTGATATACCCAAAAGGACACATTAAAAGGCATGATGCATTGTAGATATAGCTAAAGCTAATAGATACTAAGATTCACAAGACAAAAATAGATAAAAAAAAACAAAAACTTAAAATAATAACTTAATTAAACAAATCTTCATAATTGCTTCATAAATAAATCGAATACCAAATACCACATACATGTATAAAAATCCAATATATCTCATGGAACAAAATCTCATAGTCTCAAAAATCACAGTACATAATATCCCACATAATAAGCCAGTACATAGAAAGTACAAAAGCTGAAAGAAAAGAAATACATGGTAGTAAACTCCTCCAAGAAATCTCAAGCAACGAAAATCTACTATCCTCTCCATTGATTGCCAAGGGAAGTGGAAGGGAAAATAGAGGAGTGGTTCGGGCTAAAAGTCTGGTGAATGATAGTAATTACAAGAGTCTTTAAGAAAAGTAAAAGTAAAAGACTCTACAATTGTTCTAGTATACAAAGAGGAAACAAAGGAAATAGGAAAGAGATAAACTAGAAATAAATACTGTTAACTATGAGATAAGTTAACTTTGATTGTTTGCACTTTTTCTTGATAACTGCTTTGATTAGGCTGAATTCCTAATTCTACCCTTCGATCAGCCTGCTATTATATAGATCTTACCGCGGACAAGAGAATAGGTAAATCCCTATACATCAACCAATGGTATTTACGAAACATGCACAAAGCATCCACTGTGGATCCCGTCGATACATAGCTCCCTACACAAAAGGCAATGATGTCTTCAAAAGATACACATACTAAGCATATGGAACTCCTAGCGATTACTGAGCACCAGAATGGAAGTCGCACGAGTAATTGCCACCATACGCATGCCACCCTTTGCTCCACCTATTAGGTCTTCTTATTAGCTAAAAATCCAGCATAAGCGTGCCCCTCGTCTCACTTCTGGAAAATTTGAGACCACTGTGTGTCCATAGAAAATAGGGGAAATACTGTTGATACTGGCCCGTCATCCAAACAATATCAAGTTGCGCCCCTTATCTAAATCCCCCTGATTTGAATTTCTAACTGACCAATTACTATCATTTTTAGATGAAGCGTACCCGTGTCTCTCATCAGGGTAACGTGAGACCACCATTTTGTCTAATATGGATATTTGGTACAGGTCCTACTTTCATCTTTGCTTATTAACTTAGATAAATTATTTAAATAAGCCTCTACACTTTTCTTTACTATCTGTGCATATTAATTTATCCTAAGCCTTAAAATAAGCCTTATTCTGTTCTTTTTCTTATTATAACCTATGTTATAATCATGTTTATTACTTAAACCAAGGTCTAAGTATGAAAATAAGCCTCTCTACTCTTTTGCTCTTTTTAGTCATAACTCTAAGTTATAACTTGGCCAATCTTTTTAATTCAATCCAATTAATGTCATAATTAGGCATAATTTCCTTCCAATTCCATTTATATTATAGTCTCTATGATTATACATCTTATAGTCCATTATTTTAGCTTTCTTACAATTTAATCCATATTTGCGATAATCCTATTCTAATCCATAAGCAAAGAAGGAGGAATAAAAGAAAACTGAAAATAGAAGAAAATCCAAAATATAGGAAGAAGATGTAAATAACGTATAAATAACAGTAAATAAACTAAAATACTGTAAATAAACTGTAAACAAACGAAAAAGCTACAATTAACATAAATAAAATAAAATCACTGAAAAGAATAGCTAGAAGAAATAGACCGAAAATAATTCTAAAAATAGTAAATAAACTACTGAAAAGGATATCCAAAAAACCTAGTAAAACTACAACTATTAGAAACCCTATTATTTTAAATTACTTAAACAAATCTGAAATAATTACAATCACTCACCTCCAGTCCTAAGATCTTTCTTTAGTTTTCCCGGATCAACTTGGATTTGTAAACTAATTTAATTTATAACGATTTTCTTCTTGGAAAAATTATTCCATTTAGGGTCCTTCCTAGAAAGGTGAACCCAATTGGAGAAAACCTAGAATGAGAAAAAGTGTTAGGTCTAGGGGTCTATTTATAGGAGTAGAAGTGGATCTAAGACCGTTGGATTTTAAAGATTGAATGGGATGCAACCATGTCATAGGCTGAACAAGAGCCAAAGAATGTAAGAATGGACGGACCAAATCAAGGTGAAGAATGCAAAACATGTCATTAAGTCGGAAAAATTTGCTCTGGAACATTCGAATGAACGATTGTTTGTTCATTCGTAATTAAGGGAGGCGGGTCAACCGCCTGGTGCCTAGGTCGAACGGCCGGTCGAGCTTCCTTCTATATATATTCTGCTTATTTTGTATCTTGGTCATATTATCTCGGTTCCTGACATTTTATATATGGAAATGACCAGAAAATTACCATGGACACAATGATGCAATTCCCGTGGGTCAATTCTAATAATTTAAAAAAGTTATTTTATTATTTAATTAATTAACTAATTAATTAGTATGGGTTAAATTTTGGGTTGTTGTAGTAGTAGCTGCTATGCGTACCATCAGTCTGGGGGTGCAAGCTGTAGAATCCTACTCTCGCATTGCCTGCATGCCTTGTCACATGTCTTTTCGCGCCTTCTACGAGTTTGGTTTCTGTCGTACCTATGGAGTGCCCCTTGATTGCTGTAACGACCCAGAATTTTGACGATATATTTTAATAAATATTTAAACTAATTTAAATCAAATATAAGTCTGTCAATGTTCAAATTGATGATATATTAAATATTTAACAGTTATGTATGTTTGTAAAAGGAAGTTTGATTGAAGATTTAAAATTAAATACTTCAAAACCATTTAAAACAAAATCGGTTTTATTCAATAGAATCAAATCAAAGTCTTTATATTTATGATATTTGACAAAATACATATGAATACAATTTTAATTTTTAAAATGATAAGTTTTAAAATAAACAAACATGAAAATATTAAACATAAATATGGAAGTGCAAAACAATATAAGTGTAAACATTCAAAAGTAGTATAAAACACAATTATAAGTATAAGAGGTAATCAAAGTAATATAAATATACAAAATATAAATTATAATTTGACATATATAAATACAAGTATTTTTAGACAAACAATGATCTTCAACATTCAAATTGTACAACACAACATTCTTAAATAAAATGTTAACAAGTATTCAAATTTCACATAAAATATAACTAACAAAATAAATAAACAAAAATGTTAACAATAAAATCATAGCAGAAAAGTTTGAAAAACATATAACCTGTATATGCAAGTGGGATGATGTAAAGGAACAAGACGGGTTATACTTAACAAATGAAAACATTCAGGCATAAGAAAACAAAGTCCATTTCAATATAAAATAAGTTTCACTTTAAAAAAAAACAAAAAAAAACCTGTATCTTACTAAACAGGTTTGGCCGAGAATAATGATAAATGTCTTGTACAACACAAAGTAAATAACATAAATATCTGTACTAAATAGCAACTGTCAGTAACCATTAAATTTTTTTTGCTATCATAATTAATAACATAAGCATTAATTAGCCTAACTTCTTGTTCAACTAAGTACACAGCCGAAATTCACCTATATCATTACTTTCAGAATTTTACTAGCCAATTAAAAAGTATGGTCAAACAAATAAAACTTGTCCAGTAAATACCTATGCTGTTCAAAGTCTTTCTATATATATATATATATCCATCATGTTATTGTATTCATTTATAAACTTAACTAAAACCTAAAAGCAAACCTGAGATAAGAGAAAAAAAAGAAAAAGAAAAAAGAAAAGAAAAAAAGAGATTCAAACTGTAAACTATCAACCTGAGCAAAATACAAGCAAGCTGGAAGTCTGGGAAGCAAATTAACAAGTCTGTGTTTATCTGGGAACTAAAGAGATCTGTTTAATTTGAATTAAAGTGAGTAAACTTACCTTTCTTGAAATTTTATCATGATATTTAGATCCTGAAGTTTGTGTTGCTTTATATTGTTTATCAGAGGACCTGTATCTATTTTTGTGTATTCAAAGCTTTGAGTTAAGCTTCTGAGCAAAGAGGTGCAAAGAATATTAATACTTATCCACCTAAATCATTTAAAACCTAGAGATTTAAGTTAATTAAGATTGTTTAACTTTAAACAAAGCTTGGGAATTTATTTGAAGTATAACAGTAAAACATAGGAACTGTTATTCAAGTTACAGGAAACAAGAAATTAAAGCTAAAATTCGAATATTTTAATTTGTGAATTCGATCACATATTTTGAATATACACACAAAGTTTGGATTTTTAGTATAAAAATTATGATTTTTAAGTGAGTGTTTAAGGTACAGTTTGAATATGAATAAAAATTACATTTGTGTCAATTTCTGTTGCTTCAATTAATTTTAACTGTTGAAAATTTTTATGAAGCAAGCTTGAAGATAAATTAACTCAAGAAAAATGTCAAATTATTTTTCGAATGCAAGGATTTGGGGTTTGAATCGAAGGTAGGGTTTAGAGCTTTCATTTTCAATGCTCTGTAAAAACATTTGTTTGCGGCTCCATTAGGCGACCGAGTGGCTCGCGATTCTGGAAGATGGTTAAGGGGGATATGGTTGAGGTATGGGCGAAGTGGAGGCGCCGCTAGTGGTCGGCGTTGGTAGGTGGAGGCGATTTTCTGTCGAGTGTTCAAGTTTTAGTTCGAGTTTCAGGCCTTTTTCTACGATTCGCGTTTTTGTGAAAATTTGGGTTTTGATTTTGAGCGCTCGGTCAAATTGGGGTTCGCTGGAGATAGCGCAACTCGCCAGAGGCGAGGCGAACCACCGTGCACGTGCACGGTGGCGTAGGGATGTCTGTTGATACGTAGGGGGTGACGCGTGCTCATACTCAAGATATGGGGATGTTTGCTTCGAGTTTGTCTTCGGGTTTACCTGGGTGTGAACGCGTGAGTGTAGTATTTAACTCTAACTTAAACTAAAAAAAAAAGAAGAAGAAAAGAACAGGTAAAAGAAGATGATGGGAAGAAGAGGGAGATGCAGGGAAACGCACGGGGAAACTCGAGAATTTCTCGAGTAAGGGGTGGTGCTGCCTCGGGTCCACTCCTTAATGGACGTGCATAGTTTTGTTTAGTATTTGTATAACTAAGTTAATAAAGCAATTAGTTAGTGTTAGGTTAGTACTTCATTTAAAAGTTTATTGAGGAAGCCCGTAAAGATAGTTGATTAATATAAAGTAATTAGGATGTTAAGAAATTTATACTTGAAATTTAATTGATAACTTTAAATTAATTTTGTAATTAAAAATAAATCATATGTTAAATCAATTTAAATCTTAAAAATGTTAGCATATCACTTAAAGTTAATTAATTAATTAATAAATGATAATTAACTTAAGTGATCAATTAAAGATTATATGATTAATTAAATTAATAATAATTGATTTATTAAAGTAATTTGTGAGAATTAAATAAGTAATTAATTTATATTAAGTAAGTTGATAATTAATGATTAAGAATCAACTAATTAACTGAGTAATTAAGAAACAGATAATGAATAAAAGTTTAATAAATAAATAATTAATTTAAGATTAGGTGATTAATAAATTAATAATTAACGATTAACTAATTAATTAATTGATCATCAATAAGTTAATTAATCAGTAATTAATTAAACAGAATAAAATAGTTTATTCTTAAGCAATTAATTAAGTTAAGTAAAACCAAACTGTTTGATATGCGTTGATAACTCTGTTTGGTTGACTTTGATATCTGTTGATGATACTTCTGTGATATGTGTGATATATTATGGATATCTGTGATAACTATATATGATTTATCTGATATATCTGTTATGTTAATTCTTGATATTAAATTAAACTGTTAAGTTAAATAGAAAACTTGGCCCTTAAAATGGCATTTGGATCCGATGAGACCGGGATCGGAAGAATCAATTTTGATTCTCCGAAAACCACATCGATCCAAATTAAACGATAGGTCATAACTTATCAAATGGAGATCGAGATGGAGTTTCAAAATGCAAGGGTTATCGTCGTTAACTCTGAGGGTGATTCCAAAATGAGTGTAACGAGAGAATGCCTTCGGTTTCGTTCGAACCCGGAACGAACTTGTATGGATTGAATGCTTTCAACACAACGTCAGGCGGACGATGAGCATTCTAAATGATATGTTCTTTAAAGGTAATCGTAGCCTCAAGCCTCATCAACCGGGAATGGGTAAAACAGGGGAGATGCAGCAAGGTTAGGTGGGTCATGCCCAAGCAAGACAAGATTTTCCCCTGTCTAGATGTCCCTTTTTATTTCGGCTTTGTGAGCATTTGTTGGCCACAACTGCGGGGTTATCTTGTTCGGGACTGTTCAGTAAGGAATGGTTCCGGCCTTGTGTTGTAGGGGATGAAGGGAGTAATCCTCGGTACGGTGATCTAGGCCCCATACTATGACGGGCGGTACCCCAGTAGCCCTGCCATTGTTGGAAATCCATTTACCCTAAGAGACCCTACGGTTTTGATTTGTATTACCCACTTTCGTGGCTAGTAGCTCGAATTTAATAGATGTAACAATTTCGGCTATTTTCTATTTACTTGAAAACCCTAGACACTATTATAATATCACAGAATTTCCTATAAAATGTTTTGGTTAGCGTAAGGTAAAAACTTACCCGTATTTATTTGTGGGAAGTCTTACGTGATACCTTTATTTTCAAATGATTTTCAAAGTTAAGCAATTTTAACCCGTTTACTCATACCAGACCCATGTCTGACCCGGAGTTTATATTTTGTGTTTTTCATAAACTCTTGAGTACTCAAATTTTTACGAGTAGCCAAGTGATAGGTATTGGAAGTGTTGATTTTCTGGAGGAACTATTTTGGGGAGAAGACTAGATGTATGTTTCTATATATGTAGTTCCGCTGTGTAGTTAGTGATGTTGTATTTTGGATGTATGTATGGTCATATATGTATAAGACAGTCCTGTTATATGATATTGTACGACTCTGTTGTATGTATAACTATGTAATAGATATGTGATGTATTATATTTTGTTCCATTCCGCTATGAGATTCTGATGTTGTTGTTCTTTCTTTCTATTCTTTTCTATTTCTATCCCTTTCTTTCTTAATGATGAAACGTCTTTCTGGGTCTGAGAAAGGCGGGTCGTCACAGTTGGTATCAGAGCGTTATGTGGAGCGAGTACTTAGGCTCTTATGTTATATTTATCTTGAGAGTGCGTATTTGTATTTTCAATATTATATATATATATATCTATCTAAATGGATGAGTTACCTGTTCAGGTGACCAACATGAGTTCAGGAAGAAGAGGCAGAGTTAGGGCCAGTATTTCTACAGATAATGGACGGAGTCAGAATGTTAGTGAGGCCGTCAATCCAGTACCGTCTCAAGTTAGCTTTGCAGCCTTATGCAAGGATTTCAAACATCTTGGAGGCCAACCATTCAAAGGTTCAGAGTCAATAATTGAAGTTCGGGACTGGCTACGCTCTTGCGAACGCATTTTCAAGAGCATGAGATTATCTGATGAGCGTAAGAGGCATATGGCATCGTGGCAGTTGCAAGGTGGTGCAGCGGCATGGTGGGATTCAACTATTGCAAATATTTCTGAGGATGACATTTCTTGGGACAGATTGAAGGAGTTGTTTGAAGAGAAGTATGTGCCAACGGCGGGGAGAACCCAGTTGTATCAGGATTTTCTGTATTTGAAGCAGGGTAGTATGTCTATTTCGGAGTATGAAACTAGATTCAACGAACTCTCTTGTTATGGACCAGGACTCATCGATACTCCTTTGAAAAAGAATGAGAAATTTGTGCAAGGGTTGAGACCTGAATTCCATGGGAAATTGACAGTGCTTCTGAAGGGATCTTTTGTTGATTTGATTGATATGGCATTGAGGTATGAAAGTTTGATGAGTAAGAAACCAGGGGCTCCAGATGCAACTTCAAGTGGGAATTTCACTAATTTGAATAAGCGAAAGTTCGATCTCAAATGGAGGAAGCCAAATAAGAAGAAACCT
This sequence comes from Allium cepa, assembly GCA_030765085.1. Classification (NCBI taxonomy): domain Eukaryota; kingdom Viridiplantae; phylum Streptophyta; class Magnoliopsida; order Asparagales; family Amaryllidaceae; genus Allium; species Allium cepa. The sequence continues at coordinate 458,864,052 of CM060942.1, forward strand.
GGGAATAACAACGGACCTCGAAAGTGCTACATTTGTCATCAGGAAGGGCATTTGGCAAATAAGTGTCCTAGGAAAGGATTCCTGCAGCAACAGCAGCAACCGCACCAGAGTGGCCCAGGATCAGCTATGGTTCAAAAATCATTGTGCTTTAATTGTCATCAACCAGGGCACATGATCAAGAACTGTCCACTTCTACAAAGGGCACCTCAGAATAAAGTTTTTGCTTTGGAAGCCGGACCATCTTCTTCTTCGATGGGCAATGGAGTATTAGAAGGTACTTTACTTTTAAATGGAAAATATATTAGAGTTTTGTTTGATTTGGGTGCTTCCTTGAGTTTTATTTCTTTGGACTCTGTTGAAAAGTTTTCTCTTACCCCTAGTTCAGTAGATAGTTCTATCTTGGTGTCTAATCCTATAGGAGGGGTGACCAAATTAGACTCTATTTGTAAGGACTTGAAGATCTCTTATCTATCCCACAGTTTTTCTTGTGACCCGTATGTGTTGAATTTTAAGGGATTTGATCTTATTTTGGGTATGGATTGGCTGGATAAGTATAAAGCCGTTTTGAATTGTGATGAGAGAACAGTTTCATTGGAAACTGATCTGGGTAGAATTGCCAGAGTGTCGTGTGATAATTCTGGAATTCACTTGAGCAGTGTTCTGCATGGAATGGAGACATCCGAAGAGAGTGTTGAAGACATCGATGTGGTTCAGGATTTTGCTGATGTTTTTGAAGAAGTTAAGTGTTTGCCACCACATCGAGAAATAGAGTTCCGTATTGATTTGATTCCAGGAGCTGTGCCAGTAATTCAACCTAGTAGGAGAATGGCTCCCAGGGAAAGAGAAGAGTTGATTAAGCAAACGCAGGATCTTTTAGAGAAGGGATTGATTAGACCTAGTTTTTCTTGTTGGGGTTCAGCGGCGGTGTTTGTGACCAAATCGGATGGATCACTGAGGTTCTGTGTGGATTATAGAGAATTGAACAAAGTGACTATCCGTAATAAATATCCTCTTCCTCGCATCGATGATCTTTTTGACCCGTTGCATGGTGCTTCTATCTTTTCTCAGTTGGATCTAGCTTCAGGTTTCCACAGTTGAGGGTAGCTGAAGACAGTATTCCCTTGACTGCATTTAGGGGACCGAATTGTTTCTATGAGTGGTTGGTTATGCCGTTCGGATTAACCAATGCTCCTGCTTATTTCGTTGACCTCATGAACCGAGTCTTTAGAGATGTATTGAATAAGTTTGTGCTGGTATTCATTGATGATATCTTGGTCTATTCCAAATCCGAAGAAGAGCATAGGGAACATTTGAGGATTGTATTGGAGACTCTGAGAAAGAATGTGCTGAAGGCGAAGTTTTCGAAGTGTCACTTCTGGAAATCGGAAGTTAAATTTTTAGGGCATATTGTTTCGGGTGAAGGCATTTCTGTAGACCCAGTGAAAGTTGAAACTATTCTGGAATGGAAACAGCCAGAGACACCGACGGAAGTTCGCAGTTTTCTAGGATTGGCTGGCTACTACAGGAGATTTATTAGAGATTCTTCCAAGATTTCTTCGCATTTGACTAAATTGACCAGAAAAGGAGAGAAATTCAAATGGACACCTCAATGTGAAGAAGCTTTTCAGGAATTGAAGATAAGGCTTACTAGTGCACCAGTACTTGCTATTCTGGATGGGAAGAGCAAATTCGAGGTTTACACTGATGCTTGTATTTTTGGTTTGGGAGTAGTTCTGATGCAGAATGGAAGAGTTATTGCGTATGCTAGTCGACAGTTGAAGCCTCATGAGAAAAACTATGCTACGCATGATCTTGAATTGCTTGCCATTGTTTTTGCTCTGAAGATTTGGAGACATTATCTTTTAGGAGAGAAATTCGAATTGTTCACGGATCACAAACCGTTGAAATATCTATTCTCTCAAAAAGACCTTAATCTGAGACAGCAGCGGTGGGTTGAATTTCTTGCATCCTATGATCTGGATATTTTGTACACTCTGGGGAAGGCGAATGTCGTAGCTGATGCTCTCAGTAGGAACGCGGTTTTATCTCTTCTGGAAGTGGTTCCATCTCTTATTGAAAGGATCTCAAGCAGGCAAGAATCTGATAAGAAGTTGAGGAGGATCATCAAAGGAGTCAGGGAAGGTCAGTGTCCCAGTTTTGACATTAATGACCAAGGAACGCTAAGGATCAATTGGAGAATCTGTGTTCCGAATGACAAGGAGTTGAAGCAGGAAGTTTTATCAGAAAGTCAATGTTCCAAATTGAATATTCATCCTGGAATCTCGAAGATGTATAAAGACTTGAGGAGAGTTTCTGGTGGTCGGGTATGAAGAAGGATATTGCTAGATTTGTGAACAGTTGTGCCATTTGTCAACAAGTTAAAGGTGATCAACAGAAATCTGCCGGGTTATTGCAACCTTTGGAAATTCCGAATTGGAAATGGGAAATGATCTCGATGGATTTTATAGACGGTTTGCCTAGAACCAGGAAAGGAAATGACGGTATATGGGTTATTGTAGATCGTTTAACTAAGAGTGCCCATTTTATACCAGTAAAGGCAACCCGTACTGCAGTTTCTTTGGCAGAAATTTTCTTGAAAGAGATAGTTCGATTGCATGGTGTCCCAGTCAGCATAGTAAGTGATCGTGATCCTATTTTCACTAGCAAATTTTGGGAAGCTCTGCAATCAGCGATGGGTGCAGATTTGAGATTAAGTACAGCCTATCATCCTCAAACGGATGGACAGACAGAGAGGCTGAATCGTATTCTTGAGGATATGCTACGGGCTTGTGTTTTAGATTTTGGAGGATCTTGGGAGGACCATCTTCATTTAGTGGAATTTTCTTATAATAACAGTTATCAAGCAAGTATTAAGATGGCTCCTTATGAAGCTCTATATGGAAGACCGTGTAGATCTCCATCTTGTTGGACTGAATCGAAGGATCGTCTTGTGCTTGGACCCGATCTTATTCGTGAAGCTTCTGCGAAGGTTGAGCTTATCAAGAAAAGGATGAAAGCTGCTCAAGATCGTCAGAAGAAATATGCAGATAGAAGACGAAGACCATTGGAATTTGAGATCGGAGACTTAGTTTTTGTTAAAGTTTCCCCAATTAAAGGTGCTATAAGATTTGGAAAGACGGGAAAACTTGCTCCGAGATACATTGGACCATTCCGTGTGTTGGAAAGAATTGGACCTGTGGCCTACAGGATTGAATTTCCAGAGCGGATGTCTGGGATTCACAATGTGTTTCATGTATCGCATTTGAGGAAATTTGTTCATGATCCCTCACTGGTTGTAGAACCGGTAATTTAAGAAGATTTGGAAGTGGAACCAAATTTAATTATAGTCAGAAATCCAGTTCAGATTGTCGACAGAGACGAGAAGCAACTCAGGAACAAAGTGGTGAAACTCGTTAAGGTGCAATGGAGTGAGGATCCCAGAGATTGTACCTGGGAAACTCTCGATAGTTTTAGGAGTACTTATCCGGATTTATGTTCGGATAACTAGTGTTGTTTGTTAGCATAGACTGTTTGTTTGTTTGCTATTGTATGAATGATATGTTTGTTTGGATTGTTAATATAAAAGCTTTTGAATTTACTGTTGTTTAAATTTCGGGGACGAAATTCTTTTAAGGGGGGAGGAATGTAACGACCCAAAATTTTGACGATATATTTTAATAAATATTTAAACTAATTTAAATCAAATATAAGGCTGCCAATGTTTAAATTGATGAGATATTAAATATTTAACAGTTATGTATGTTTGTAAAAGGAAGTTTGATTGAAGATTTAAAACTAAATACTTCAAAACCATTTAAAACAAAATCGGTTTTATTCAATAGAATCAAATCAAAGTCTTTATATTTTTGATGTTTGACAAAATACATATGAATACAATTTTAATTTTTAAAATGATAAGTTTTAAAATAAACAAACATGAAAATATTAAACATAAATATGGAAGTGCAAAACAATATAAGTGTAAACATTCAAAATTAGTATAAAACACAATTATAATTATAAGAGGTAATCAAAGTAATATAAATATACAAAATATAAATTATAATTTGACATATATAAATACAAGTATTTTTAGACAAACAATGATCTTCAACATTCAAATTGTACAACACAACATCCTTAAATAAAATGTTAACAAGTATTCAAATTTCATATAAAATATAACTAACAAAATAAATAAACAAAAATGTTAACAATAAAATCATAGCAGAAAAGTTTGAAAAACATATAACCTGTATATGTAAGTGGAATGATGCAAAGGAACAAGACAGGTTATACTTAACAAATGAAAACATTCAGGCATAAGAAAACAAAGTCCATTTCAATATAAAATAAGTTTCACTTTAAAAAAAAAACCTGTATCTTATTAAACAGGTTTGGCCGAGAATAATGATAAATGTCTTGTACAACACAAAGTAAATAACATAAATATCTGTACTAAATAGCAACTGTCAGTAACCATTAAATTTTTTTTCCTATCATAATTAATAACATAAGCATTAATTAGCCTAACTTCTTGTTCAACTAAGTACACAGCCGAAATTCTCCGATATCATTACTTTATGTAGAATTTTACTAGCCAATTAAAAAGTATGGTCAAACAAATAAAACTTGTCCAGTAAATACCTATGCTTTTCAAAGTCTTTCTATATATATCCATCATGTTATTGTATTCGTTTATAAACTTAACTAAAACCTAAAAGCAAACCTGAGAGAAGAGAAAAAAGAGAATAAGAAAAAAAAAGAAAAAAAGAGATTCAAACTGTAAACTATCAACCTGAGCAAAATACAAGCAAGCTGGAAGTCTGGGAAGCAAATTAACAAGTCTGTGTTTATCTGGGAACTAAAGAGCTCTGTTTAATTTGAATTAAAGTGAGTAAACTTACCTTTCTTGAAATTTTATCATGATATTTAGATCCTGAAGTTTGTGTTGCTTTATACTGTTTATCAGAGGACCTGTATTTATTTTTGTGTATTCAAAGCTTTGAGTTAAGCTTCTGAGCAAAGAGGTGCAAAGAATATTAATACTTATCCACCTAAATCATTTAAAACCTAGAGATTTAAGTTAATTAAGATTGTTTAACTTTAAACAAAGCTTGGGAATTTATTTGAAGTATAACAGTAAAACATAGGAGCTGTTATTCAAGTTACAGGCAACAAGAAATTAAAGCTAAAATTCGAATATTTTAATTTGTGAATTCGATCACATATTTTGATTATACACACAAAGTTAGGATTTTTAGTATAAGAATTATGATTTTTAAGTGAGTGTTTAAGGTACAGTTTGAATATGAATAAAAATTACATTTGTGTCAATTTCTGTTGCTTCAATTAATTTTAACTGTTGAAAATTTTTATGAAGCAATCTTGAAGATAAATTAACTCAAGAAAAATGTCAAATTATTTTTCGAATGCAAGGATTTGGGGTTTGAATCGAAGGTAGGGTTTAGAGCGTTCATTTTCAATGCTCTTTAAAAACATTTGTTTGCTACTCCATTAGGCGACCGAGTGGCTCGCGATTCTGGAAGATGGTTGAGGGGGATATGGTTGAGGTATGGGCGAAGTGGAGGCGCCGCTAGTGGTCGGCGTTGGTAGGTGGAGGTGATTTGCTGTCGAGTGTTCAAGTTTTAGTTCGAGTTTCAGGCCTTTTTCTACGATTCGCCTTTTTGTGAAAATTTGGGTTTTGATTTTGAGTGCTCGGTCAAATTGGGGTTCGTTGGGGATAGCGCAACTCGCCGGAGGCGAGGCAAACCACCGTGCACGTGCACGGTGTCGTAGGGATGTCTGTTGATACGTAGGGGGTGACGCGTGCTCATACTCGAGATATGGGGATGTTTGCTTCGAGTTTGTCTTCGGGTTTACCTGGGTGTGAACGCGTGAGTGTAGTATTTAACTCTAACTTAAACTAAAAAAAAAAAAGAACAGGTAAAAGAAGAAGATGGGAAGAAGAGGGAGATGCAGGGAAACGCACAGGGAAACTCGAGAATTTCTCGAGTAAGGGGTGGTGCTGCCTCGGGTCCACTCCTTAATGGACATGCATAGTTTTGTTTAGTATTTGTATAACTAAGTTAATAAAGCAATTAGTTAGTGTTAGGTTAGTACTTCATTTAAAAGTTTATTGAGGAAGTCCGTAAAGATAGTTGATTAATATAAATAATTAGGATGTTAAGAAATTTATACTTGAAATTTAATTGATAACTTTAAATTAATTTTGTAATTAAAAATAAATCATATGTTAAATCAATTTAAATCTTAAAAATGTTAGCTTATCACTTAAAGTTAATTAATTAATTAGTAAATGATAATTAACTTAAGTGATCAATTAAAGATTATATGATTAATTAAATTAATAATAATTGATTTATTAAAGTAATTTGTGAGAATTAAATAAGTAATTAATTTATATTAAGTAAGTTGATAATTAATGATTAAGAATCAACTAATTAACTGAGTAATTAAGAAACAGATAATGAATAAAAGTTTAGTAAATAAATAATTAATTTAAGATTAGGTGATTAATAAATTAATAATTAACGATTAACTAATTAATTAATTGATCATCAATAAGTTAATTAATCAGTAATTAATTAAACAGAAAGTTTATTCTTAAGCAATTAATTAAGTTAAGTATAACCAAACTATTTGATATGCATTGGTAACTCTGTTTGGTTGACTCTGATATCTGTTGATGATACTTCTGTGATATGTGTGATATATTATGGATATCTGTGATAACTGTATATGATTTATCTGATATATCTGTTATGTCAATTCTTGATATTAAATTAAACTGTTAAGTTAAATAGACAACTTGGCCCTTAAAATGGCGTTTGGATCCGATGAGACCGGGATCGGAAGAATCAATTTTGATTCTTCGAAAACCACATCGATCCAAATTAAACGATAGGTCGTAACTTATCAAATGGAGATCGAGATGGAGTTTCAGAATGCAAGGGTTATCGTCGTTAAATCTGAGGGTGATTCCAAAATGAGTGTAACGAGATAATGCCTTCGGTTTCGTTCGAACTCGGAACGAACTTGTATGGATTGAATGCTTTCAACACATCGTCAGGCGGACGATGAGCATTCTAAGTGATATGTTCTTTAAAGGTAATCGTAGCCTCAAGCCTCATCAACCGGGAATGGCTAAAACAGGGGAGATGCAGCAAGGTTAGGTGGGTCATGCCCAAGCAGGACAAGATTTCCCCCTGTCTAGATGTCCCTTTTTATTTCGGCTTTGTGAGCAGTTGTTGGCCACAACTGCGGGGTTATCTTGTGTGGGACTGTTCAGTAAGGAATGGTTCCGGCCTTGTGTTGCAGGGGATGAAGGGAGTAATCCTCGGTACGGTGATCTAGGCCCTGTACTGTGACGGGCGGTACCCCAGTAGCCCTGCCATTGTTGGAAATCCATTTACCCTACGAGACCCTACAGTTTTGATTTGTATTACCCACTTTCGTGGCTAGTAGATGGAATTTAATAGATGTAACAATTTCGGCTATTTTCTATTTACTTGAAAACCCTAGACACTATGATAATATCATAGAATTTCCTATATAATGTTTTGGTTAGCGTAAGGTAAAAACTTACCCGTATTTATTTGTGGGAAGTCTTACGTGATACCTTTATTTTCAAATGATTTTCAAAGTTAAGCAATTTTAACCTGTTTACTCATACCAGACCCATGTCTGACCCGGAGTTTATATTTTGTGTTTTTCATAAACTCTTGGGTACTCAAATTTTTATGAGTAGCCAAGTGATAGGTATTGGAAGTGTTGATTTTCTGGAGGAGCTATTTGGGGAGAAGACCAGATGTATGTATCTATATATGTAGTTCCGCTGTGTAGTTAGTGATGCTGTATTTTGGATGTATGTATGGTCATATATGTATATGACAGTCCTGTTATATGATATTGTATGACTCTGATATATGTATAATTATGTAATAGATATGTGATGTATTATATTTTGTTCCATTCCGTTGTGAGATTCTGATGTTGTTGTTCTTTCTTTCTATTCTTTTCTATTTCTATCCCTTTCTTTCTTAATAATGAAACGTCTTTCTGGGTTTGAGAAAGGTGGGTCGTCACAATTGCCCACCAGTTTGGTGGAGTTTACAGTACTGTAAAGAATACAACATTATATAAAATGTGTTAAGGGGGATATTGGTAACGCCTTAACGCTATTTTAATAGTTTACTATAAGCATTATCTATGTAGCATATTATATTACGTATGCTGATAGTTTAGCGGATCCATAGAGGATGGGAATCCCAAGCATCCTTTAAGTTACGTTGCATTTTACATGGACATTTCACTTGGGTTGATTTACTTGCATAAGAATGTTAATCCTGACTCGAGTGTTTTGGATGTTGCTTTATGCTTGGGTCAGGCTAAGTGCCATAGCATTTGAGACCCACCTTGGGGGCTTGGAGCTTTGCTTGAAGATCTGTCTTATGCCTATTCAACTTTCTGTTATTTCATGTTTTATATTAGATTTATCAGTTACTTTTGTATTAGTGACTTCTATGTACTTAGGATTTTTCTATGTATTTGTTTCAAATTCTAATATTCTGGAGTAGCTTCATGAAATACAATTTATCTACTCCGTTGTGTATTGCTATATTACTCTGTGTTTGTGATTGATTTGTTTATTGTATATGTTGAGTTTTGCTAAATATAAATCAACAGTCTATTGTTTTGAGCAGTTCAAATCTGACATGAGTGGATAATTGTCGATTTGAATGGTTCGAAATAGCTGGTTGTTACAAGTTATTAATATAAACATTTCAGATCAAAATCTTTTGTATTTTATTTATAAACTTTCCAAAAATAAACTTTTGTATCATATGCTAAAATTTTGCATGTCTAAAAATATGAAAATGTGTTAATGTGTTGTTATATAGGTTTTGAAAGAAACCATGTTGCGATAATCTCAAAAAGTTGATAAAAACTTTTGTTCGGAAATCGGTCGTAAATTTGAAAAACTATCATCAATCAAACTTTGACGTTTTTGTTAAACCATTTATTTACGTAAACAAAACTTAAAAATTGATTTATTATCTTCCTTAAACAATTAAAAAAGGTGCATTTGATTTATAAAACCATAATTAATAATATTAAAATCCAATTAGAAGATACGACGTTCACGATATTAATAATACCATGATATTTTTCACTTCATTCGCCTATAAATACGAAGCCTTCTTCCTCGCATCCATTCACACTTTATCTCTTCATTTATTAAGCTTCTTTATCTCCTTACTTCTCTATATTAATGGCTTCCAAACCATAGAAAAAAATTATAAGGAAATAATGCAAATTTTTTTTATCAACATATCAAATCAACATCCATCCACTTCACAACAAGCTCAAACCACTTCTCTACCCCCTACAACCCATGACCACCAACTACTTCCCTTTTGGCAGAGCACAACAATCTATAAGAAGCATGGCCAAGCTCTCTCAAGTGTAGGACAAACCAATTTGAAGAAAGGGAAGGAGCTCGAGGAGCACCAAAGTGAAATTAAAGAAGAAAAGTGCTGCCTGAATCGATTCGGGAAGCTAAGTAAATTTTTGATGGAGTGGATAAAAATAGTGAGTACTTAAAGTTTATTAAATGATAAATAATCTCTATAACTTTTATTAAGTATGATAATATGACCAATTAATCTCTTAATGATTTGTATGAATGAATGATAACTTGGATGATCATATATTTAATTATATGGATGTTAATATGGTTGATAACTTGGTTGCGATAAATTATGAGAAATCATATTAAAAATGGTTTAGTAATTAACCACGGCTAACTAATAAAAAATGAATTCACATGAATATGTATATGGAGTTTTTCGAGCCACTTATTGGTTTTAAAATATAAAAAGTTTGGAAATGAATGTTATAATAATATAATATTATAAAATGCTTTAAAAGTGAATATGAGATTTGATAATAGAAAATATTTTATTTAATTATTTAAAATAGAATGTTTTATAAACAATAAAACTCAATTTGGAAAAGTTTTGACAAGTGTTAACACCACTCTTTTTCACGACCTACGACTTACACGACTCAACGACCTAGCGTCTAAACGACCTAATGACCTACAGCAGGGAGCGATCTACCGGCCTAAAGCACAAAGCAACTCAACATGGCACAACCTAGCGACCTAAAGCATAGAGCGGCTCGACGACCTAGCGTCTCAACGACCTATCGACCTAGCGTCTCAACGACCTAACTACCCAGCAAGCTTCAGGGTTAAGCCGCATGCGCACTGCCTTTTCCATTAGGTCGCTCACGACCTAAGCAAGCCGAGATAACTTCTGTGCCACACATACTAAGTCGTTCACAGCATATATCTCATCCAGGATGGTTCCATTAAGCCACTAACGACTTATGCTACCTCGGGATCACTCTTAGTTTGCAACTCCCTAGGTCGCTTACGACCTATGACGCTACACGACCTAACTCTGAGACTCCCCTATAAATAGCCCGCCTACTCCACTTTGAGGGGGAACTTTTGGACCTTTTTCGAACGCCAAGACTCTGTTGTTTTCACAACTTCAACAACACTTCAAACGCCAAAGATACTTCAAAGACCCTTGGAAAAGATCAAGTTCATTCAACATGAATTCAAGGAGCTTTTCTACATCAAAGTTCTAATGATTTGCCTTAATGGTGTTGTAATTGAAGAATTATTGTGAAACTTGTAATCAAATCGATAATAGAAGAGATTAAGTGGGCGTAGGCTTGACTTTGAACCGAACCACTATAAAAATTGATCTCTCTTTACTATTTTCTGTTATTTTCTGCTTGCTTTTAGTTCTCGTACCAACGGGTGGTGCTTTCGCTATAATTCAACTCACACTGGGGTGTTAGCATCCACTTTTAGCGTTAACAACAAGTTATGAAAAATAAGTCAAAATAAGGAGCGTCACGAAAAGGTAGTTCGGGATTTCGTGCTGGAAAATTTAAATGAACATATAAAGTGGAATATAGCTTGGAATTTTTCGAGATAACAATTTCCAAACTATTGTATTCATAGTTTTCAAACAAAAGAAAAGGATTAAGGTTTCGTTTGTTAGATTTTGAAATATGATCAAATCAGGTTTTCAAAATAGTCGCGGTTTGGTAGTTCGGAACCTAAAGAGGCAAATTCTTTATAAATGATATTTTTAATTCTTTAAAAATATGGAATAAATCTAATAAATCTTCTAAATTATTGTAAAAGAGATTAGGATTATAATGTGGATTTCTAAATAATCAAAAAGTTATTTTGATCATATAAGCTAAAAAACACTTTTTGTAGCACTTTTTGCAGCACTTTTTACAGCACTTTTAATAACTTTTGAAATATGAATTTAAAGTTAATAATTCTTTTCCAGATATTTTATAAATGTTTTTAGATGATTAATTTAGTGTATAAATAATGATTTGGAGGTTATACAGTTTATTTAAATAATAATAATAAATGATTTGAAGAAAGGCTGTTATAAATGAAGTTATTTTATCTTAGCTCTAAAAGCTAATGAGTCGACTGGATTTTTCTATTCATGAGATTTAAATTTGAGGTGCATAAAATAAGGAGATGTTTAGGAGCATCCAGTGACTTGTCTCACTTGGCCTCTTTCTTGTGCGAGGAATAGATAAGGTCTAAATGTCGGAAATGAGACAAGTATCAATGATCCAATTTTTCAAATTTAAACAACTTGGACTGTACAAAACTAATCCTCTTATACTTAGTGTTAAATTTTGAAGAGGGAACCCGTACTATCCATGTGAATTTAAATGGTAATTGCACCATTATTTGATGGATAGTACAGGTTGAATGCAGAAATTGATATTGAGTAGAATTTGTATAATTTCTATAGATTTCTTTTTACTCAATACTAGTTGGTTTGGGTTCACAGTAAATGATGTCATAAATAACATTGCTTTTGACCAATTTAAAGGTTATAATTTTAAAATAAGAAATATTTTTAAACATTTAAATATAAAATCTAGAAATATTTTCTATTCGAAAACCATTTCGAACCAATATATACGTTCGTAAGGGATGACAAGATTGGAACTAAGGATTTGAAGACAAAGATCTTCATAATGCACGACAGCTTGCCACCGAGCCTTAGGAAAATTCCTATATTATTATATATATATAGTGGCAGTAGTGCTTTATTTTGAAAATCTTTGATGCTAGGACTGCTCTCTACTAATCCTAGGGTAATTCCCAACAGGATGTAGTAGGAAAGTACCTTCAGTTTGTCCTATTCCTGGACAACTTGTATGGAAAAATGTTTGATGTTGCATTACTAATCACACTAATTGATCTTTATAAACATATAATCTATTTGGTGGTGGAGAATGAAACTTATCTTAACTTAACACCCTTTCTTCAGAAATATGAGCTCAAGAGTTATACGTTCGTAGAAATCGGTTATGTGATTGTGGAATGGCAATGTGGCATTCAAAGTGGAACATATTTTAAGAAAGGCAAAGCGTAGTTTCATGGAAAGTTGAGTGTAGACTTATGGGCCTCACATCTTAGGAATGAAATGGTATAATATGTGGTCTGCAGGACATACATTTTGGGCTATCAGTTTACGTGCGGATTGGAATAAAAAGGCCTTTGTTACCTTAGGCTATGATGACCCACAAATTCGTCCCATTCAGAGCTAAAAATAACCGCATATGTCCAGCCCTTATCCCAAGCGAAATACGAATAATCATGAGAAAGAAAGAAAGAAGAGAGAAGAAGAGAAGAGAAGAAGAGAATAAATGAAGAAGAAAGGAAGAGAAGAAGAGAGAGAAGAAGGAAAGAAAAGATGAAATGAAGAAACTAAAACAATTGCACAATGTCACAGTCACAGTAGAAAAACATATAATATCATATCAATGATTTTTACAAAATAGAAATGGTAATACACACACACAACCCTCAGAGTACAACAATCAGCACACAAATCATCAGCCTGGACATTTATAACAACCTATCCTCACAGTTGTTGATAATTTAATAATAAAGCAGCGAAAAATAAACAAATACGTGGAATGCGATCAAAAGAATTCCAACAGTCCTACTGAAGCTCCAAAGCATCCAAATCTACACCTGAAGATATGCTCGGTCTGACCTAAGCATTAAAATGGAAGAATGCCTGGATCAATCTGGTAAACCAGCGTGAGAAAGCACATCTCAAATAATTTATTTTAAAGTTATAAAAGCGTTCTTTTATCAAAACAAAGGTATCTTGTAAGACCATGTCCATACATAAACACGGAAGGGTATTTACCTTTACGTTAACCAAAACATTTCATACCAAATAATTTTATATTATATTAGTGTCTATTTTACAAAATAATAAGAATCATAACCGAAATTGTTATGTTGACTAAATTCTAGCAATACTAGCCACAAATGCGGGTTCTACAAACAAAATGGCAGGCATGTAGTGGAGGATGGACTTCATACGAATGACTAGGTGAAGGGACTACCTTCGGTAGTACATTTCTAGAGGAATGTACCGAGGTTAACAGAACATCTAGACCTCTACCAACACAAGTTCGGCCTACCTCTCCTTAGATAGCGCCGAATATCTAATAACCCTGGTCATTACCAACCTATCGGAGGGCCCTAATAGCCTACATCCATAATAATTTACATCATGAATGTCTTAGAGGGAAGAAATATATCTAGAAGGGGATAATCGTACCCTAATGGTTGCGAACCACATAGCTTTATTGCATCTACCCTGTTTTGGTCATTTCTGAGTGTGAGGCCAGGGGTCACGATTACCTTTCTCATAGCATATCATCTTTATTTGAATTCCACATTTCCATTCCATCAATCACTATTGACATTCATAAACATATAACCTTTAAGCTTATATATCTTAGAGAAGGGTGTTAAGCTAAGATAAATTGCCTTCTCCGCCACCAAACAGATGTACATTTATAAAAGTCAACGATGCAATCTCAAGATTGCACTATTAGACATCCATCCATAAAAGTTGTCCAGGAAGAGGACACTGAAGGCACTCTCCTACCATATCCTATTGGGAATTACCCTAGGATTAGTAGCGAATAGTCCTTTCATTGGATATTTCATAATGAAGAGACCACTGCTACTATATGTATATTCAGAATTTATCCCCAAACGATCAACAAGCAGTCCTTCATTACGACAACCCCAAATATCATTATCTTCCAATCTTGCACATGCAAATGCATATACGTTGGTCCGAAGTGGTTCTCGGATAAACCTGACCCCAGTCTCTCCAAATCAACAATGATAAAGAGGCCAAATATTTGATAGTCGGCTATTTAACAATCAAAGCAACAACTAATATCCAACACCATAAGATATCACTAGGGTCTTTTAATAAATCTTTTATTAATCAAATACATCTCTATATATTCATTTCAAATTATCCTTTAAAAGATATATTCTCAAAACCATTTCAAATCTTCGTAAATTAGAAAACATTTCCATATACTTATATCTAAGTATATGCATTTTCAGAAATCACTTCATCTCAACGCTTGGAAAATATTTCAATATACTTATAACAACCGTATAAGTATATTTAATAACACTACCATTTGAAGACACACTAAATAGATTTCTTTAACCATACAACTTCAGAATCCATACGCCTCCGGACGGATATTAAGTATAGGAAGAAATTTCCCTACACCACCAAGCCTTTAGTACGACCATAAGAACTAATTCATGTATTTCACGATGGAAGGTCAAAACATAATTTTATTAAGTCAAAATGAATGTGGCTTAAAACATCATTAAGACAACCCAATACACCTAGCATAGGGATTTAGTAAATAAAATATAGATAATGTTACCGGATACCTTGGTCCGGCTACACAAAGGTGATTATAGAGATCCGATTTGACTATTGATGGGAAAGATGGCCACAAGACGACATCTGTGTGAACACAGTGTGATTTCCGAGCAGCTATATCCAGTCAAGGGTAAATAAGATCAACAGATAGATGATAAAGATGCTAGAATTATGAAGTTTAGCTTGGTGGGATAGGGTTTGGCATAAATGATTGATAAGTTGAAGAGTGTATGGTATTCATTGGGTCGACATAATGCGTGTCATCCATCGGGTCAGCATAGTAAGTGGAATGGACTGGGTCAGCATAGCATTTGGAATGTTGGGGTCAGCATAATGTGTGGCATCCATCAGGTCGGCATAGTAAATGGAATGGACCATGTCGGTATAGCATTTGGAATGCTAGGGTCGGCATAGTGTGTGGCATCCATCGGGTCGGCATAATAAGTGGAATGGATCGGGTTGGCATAGCATTTGGATTGCTAGGGTTGGCATAGTGTGTGGACTCCACTGGGTCGGCATAGTAAGTGGAATGGATCGGGTCAGCATAATAAGTGGAATGGACCGGGTCGCTGTGTTAAGAAGGGTCGGCGTGCCTAAATGGATCGACAAATTGAGATCGATCTTCATACTATAGTGAGGTCGGCTTGACATAGTGGTATGGCTCGGGTCGGTATGATTGGCATAGTATGTTAGGCTAAGACTTTCTTATGGTGGGCCCAAATGGTCAGGGGGTCCATATCTCGAGATGTCGGTCAGGTTGGAGGCAGCATTCTACTATAATTACAGGGGTAGGGTGCCACTCGTGGGGATCCTTTTTTTGGCTGACAAGTGAAGCTCTGCAGTTTTCGTAATCGGTTTCCTTTTATTCTAACTTGTTCTCAACCTCTTTCCTATTGATCGTAACTGTAATCAATCGAGTGATAAAGCAATAAAGAAAGCATTTAGAGTGGAAATAGGCAATCAACGCCGAACCACTATAAATCATGTGGTTTTTCTTTTTGCTACTTTTTTGAATATTTAGTGTTACTCCTCATTTTTCATTTAATTTCCTCATTTATTTCACTACTCAATCTATCTTGGGTGTTTATGACCAATTTGGTTGCAAACAGAAAAATCCTATATACTATATAAAACATTTCATTTCAAAAATCATTTACTATAATAACAATTTTATAGCTCATGGCTTCCTTATTTCCTTAAAACGTTTATTTCAACAATAAATGTTGAAATCTATGTTTCCGTTACTTATCTCATTTTAAATCATTTCCAAAACCATTAAATCCAGTCTAAAATATTTACTTCCCAATGCCTTACTTCCAAAAGATAATTTACTTTTTAAAACATTAACTACATCAAAATATTTCTTCCAAAGCACCTTTAAATAAAAATCCATATTTACATCTAAACATAAATCATTCCCAAATTTATAAAACTATTTTATAAATCTCCTTTTGATTTTTTAAAATCTTTATTTCATAAAATTCTTTTATTTATAAAATTCTCTTCACAAACCCATTCTTTTATAAAACTAATTTTACAATCAAAAATCCAGTTATAAAATCATTTCTTTATAAATTAAATTTATTTATAAAATCCATTTATAAATCTATTTAATAAATCAACTTCAAAACCATTTACTATCATTTAAAAACTTCAATTATATATCAACTTCTTTACTAAAAAAATATCACCTTTATAAATCTTTTAAATAAACCTATCCAAAAAAATATTTTCAAAGCATTTTACATACCATACTTCTATAAATCAGAAATCAAACTTCTGTTTAAAAGCAAATTCCTTTCTTTTAATAAATCAAAAATCATTAAACGTATATACCTTTTATTTTAACTTTGAAAACCTTTTCAAATCAAAATCATCATTCCAATATTACAAAATACAAAAATAAGGCTAGTGCTATCATAGCGCCAAATAAGCCAAATCATATCAAAAACATCAACAAGACATCCACAACATCATATATCATCATATATACGAAAAATATCAACGCTGGTGGGGAATCACGTAGGATCCGTCCAACCTGTCCCATTGCATCACATAAAGCATATGGTCAAAAAATAAAACCAACCACTTTGAGGTGGGATTCATATACAAATGGTCATCCGCTCGTACACGGGAACGCAATAGGGTCTCGTTAACTCCAATAAGCGGGAATATATCCAAACTAAAAAATATATATAATATACCATCAAAAGAAACATCAATAATCATAAATTAATTTTTTCTCACTTATATAAAAATATAAGCAGGCCAATGAAGTGAGCTAACTCACAAAAAGGCCAGAAATCGCCTTAGCATTCAGAATTAAATTAAAATTGAATCGTCGTTCAATTTAACTCAGAATTCCTACTAGCTCCGAATTCATCCAATCTAACTCTATAGAGTAGTGCTCGTTGATGCAAACATAAAACAACTTTTCGCGCTTGAAATGGACTTCGTATGAACATATTATAAATTAATTTACATTCGAGTACAATTAAAACTAAATTAACCTAATGGAAATTAATTTAAACTTTACCGTCTCCCACTTCGTTTCCCTCTAACACACACAAGCAACGCATGCAAACTTTTTAATTATTTCCACACTCGTTCAAAATCGCACCACCATCGTATGCTTGCATTGCCGATCGACCTCTGAGAAATCCCACAGCCGCGCTACCTCTGTCCAGAACCACGCCTCCATATGCTTATGCGTGTACGCGAACTCCAAGACCCGACAACCCATTTTGCTGATGGCGAACGTGGCCCCTTTTGGCCACCTTGGCACATTATTTGAAAATCCATCCGTTGAATAAGTTCGCATGGTTGTCCTCAAAAGTCGTTGGCTAATTCAGCTTTGAGTGGATCTGATCGACGATGATCATCGGATGGAGTTATTTTAATGGCGGCTGAAATATTAGGGTTTGCAAATGAGAGAAAGTGAGGGCTTTTTATAGAAGATTTCATTGGCACTATTCATCCATGAAAATTCCAAACTCCAAACGAAGCGTACCGCTTGGTGTTCTATATGTTATACCTCTATTCCAGACACAATGGAAAATACATACGGAGCCAATTCCATCAGAAGATAGAGTTTCAAAATAAAATTATGTTAATTAAATTCCTCTAATTAATTTCAATGTGTATCAAGCTCGTACGATCAAACGATAAGTCCAATCACTACGAAACTTGAAATCTTATAATAACTCACTATTACGGATTAGATGAAATTGGTTTCGTCGAAATCCGAGATAGTGTCAAAAATGACTATTTTTAAGCATTTATTAAATCAAGTAATTTCCAATTTTTGTTTAATTGCTTTTAAATCAAAATTAAAAGTTCACAAACTTCATTCTAATTTAAATAGAATTTAAATCAATAAAATCGTTTTCATTCATTTTAAATTAAAGATTCCAATATTTAAGCAATTTCAAATATTAAATTAATAATTTAATTATCAAATAAATAACTATATTTGAAATATAAGTTATTCTACATATGAAATTTACATGCGAATATGTGAAATCAATTAAGTATCCCAATTTTGAATGACTGAAATTTCGATTCATCTCATAGGCTTTGTTGCCTTTTGGTCCTGTAGTTTTTGGACTCTTATATTGTATGGTATAATGGTATGTGAGTCCTTGCGCGAGAAGCCACCGGATATGTAGTAGTGTAGCAATAAGAATAGTACAATGATGTGTGAGTCGATGCACGAGAAGCCACCTGGTACTTTGGATACGTGGTAATCGCAAAGAAAGGAAAAAGCCACTAGTTCCCTATCATGTTGAAAATCCAATTCCAATACAAGCTTTATGGTTTTGATTATATTTCCAAAATAGCTGTAATGCCTTGCAAATATTTAGCCACCCCTTGTTGGAATTGAATAATGGCAACAAATTTCAGCTATGATTATATATTTACTTGGAAAGGATTTTCAAATCATTGTCATTAGAAATAATGTGAAATTGTTTTAAGTACGAAATGTTATGGTTATCATAAGGTAAAAAGTCATCCATGCTTATGTGCGGCATTGTGACGACCCAGAATTTTAAACACTAGAAATTGAAATATTTAAGTGGTTTTTAAATCTTTGAAAGATAATCTGACTTGAATTTCAGATATCAGAATAAATTTGGCAATTAAATTATTGAAATTAATTTATTGAAGTTAGATAAAATATTGAATCTTCTATTTTTAAGCTGATTAAAAATAATTTGGTGGCTAATAAAATTTATATTGATAATATTGAGGTTAATGGAAGCTTCAAAATTTGATTTAGAAATATTTTATTCAGTTTTGAAATTATATCATTTAAATTGATATTTAAAAATAGCCTTCCGAGGCACAGTCTCGGAATTCAACGAAACTTGTTCCATTGGATCCATAATGTTGTATTATTATCGGATTTCAATTTTCGTAGCAATCGGAGTTGTCGTCTGACCCTGATAGCTCAAAACGCATAGAAACTATTTTAATCGGTTTAATTTAAAATTGATCGTTTACTTCCGTAACTTGCGCAAATGATTGAATTAGCCTCCGAAACACGTTCCATTGTGTTCGGAATGCGGATAAAACCTTGTAAATGCCTAACAGCATACCTCTATAGGGGTTCGGAATTTTGAGATATGTTAAACGAGATATTTTGGAATAAAATAATATTATAAAATTCCTAAGTCAAACCCTAGTACGCCTCCATCAGCCACCCTACGAGTATAGAGCTGCCTTCCTTCACATATATGCCGCGTATGCCTTTCTTCCTGCTGAATCTTATTTGAAACTTATACTTACAACAAGAAAAATAAGAGAAAACGAAATTAACCAAATCGAATTCGTTCGTTTCCCCTAAAACTCGAACTCGAACAAATCAGCTGGCGATTGAAGCAGGCACACAATGGAGGGGAGACCGTGGTTTTCTTTGCTCGAACTCGCTCGCGTAGGCGATTGTTTGGAGCATGGCAAGTACTTTTGGGTCGTGATTTTTATCGAGGTGATTTGGGGTTAATGAGACGGCATGCAAGGCCACAGGGCGGCAGCGCGTGGAGCCGAGGGCTGAGGCGATGTGATGTGGCATCGCGATGCGAAAGGGGGAGGCTCGTTTCAGTAAGCAATGGTGGAGCTACGGCGCACGTTCGTCTGTGGGGAGCTCGAAATCGCGATCGAATTTTTTCCACGACGACATTGAGGCAACAGACTTCGTGGGCTAGGATTTCGTCTATTGGAGGCAGCGAAGGTATAAATTTTATTTTTTATTTTTATTTAAATGAATATGCATATAAACGGAATATATATATAAGCTTACAAGATTATTCTAAAATGATTTTAAGGTGATTTCTATTTATTTTTAAATTCATATGTATATGTAGAAGTAAAATTTTATATGCAAGCAGAAATAATATGTATACAATGAAAATTATATATATATATATAAGCAGTTTTCAGTTTATATGAATATGTAGTTTCAGAAATAAAATAAGTATAGATGTTTTAAATATTATTTTTGAATAATGGATTGGGTGATTAATTGTTTAATTTGTTTATTAACAATTTAAAAAATTATTTTTGTTACTAAAAGATTTTTATAAAGGAAATTTTGTTTAGATTTAAATCACTAGTAAAAATAAAAATCATTGGTTAGTTAAAATCATCCAGTTGATTCCAAATATTAATTAAATCATCTAATATTTATACAAGGTTCAAAAATCGTGAAATCAAGCCGGAATGGAAAATGGATTGCAAAATAAAAGCGAAGGTGAGATCTTCTCACTCAAATTATAATAATCGAAAATTTCAGTTATTGATTGATGGTTGAACTGTGATAGTTAAATTTAAATTGTTGATTGTATGCTTGGATGATTAATTTACTATTAGTTGTATTAGTTTAGACCCTATGCGTCGCATAATAGAGGATGATATTATATTAAACCCATATACCGCGATATTCCACCGCGAAGTAGGATTGGTATTATATATGTATTTGGAGTTGTTGACTTCCCGCATTATATAGCGGATGAGAGCCTGTTACGCGGCATAATAGCCGATGATATTTTATAAATCCCATATACCGCGATATTCCACCTCGAAGTGGAATTGGTATTTAATTTGTTCTGTTAATATCCGTGGATGCAGGGAAACAGGTTGGAGGGATCCAACTGGATTCCTTAAAACATTTTGATTTAGTTTTTTCAAAATTGTGTGTTGATTTTTTTTGTAATCTGTGTGTGGCTAGTTGTGATTGAAACTGTTGAAGGCTATAATTTAGCCAAATATATTTTTGGTATTGTAGGATACCAGAAATAAATAATTTTTTTTTTTGAAATTTAGCAGAAATTTTAAAGTAAATTAATTTTAGAAAATTGAATAAATTTAAAGAAAGAATTGGTTTCAAAGGATAATAAATTTGGTGTTGAAATAAATTTAGAAATCAATTTTGGAAATTGATTTGGTATTTGTAAATAAATTTGGAAATCATTCTAGAATTTAATTCGGTGCTGAAAATGAATGTTTATAAATTGATTTGAAAATCGTATGTCAGTGGATATTTAGAAGTTTAAATTCACAATGGGAATTCATAAAGGAAAGGGAAATTTGTTTTAAAAATAAATGTTGGTTTATTTTTAAAGGTGTAAAAAGAAATTTACAGATTTGGAATGTAAGTTTAAATAAATCAAGAAAGATTTATTAATTGATTTAAATGAACCATTTTGAAATGGAAAATGTATTTTCCGTGGAAAGCCGGGTATATTTTTAAAGTTGCTTGTGAAGTATAAATTAAAAGTAATAGGAATTGATTTGGAAAAATATTGTTGAAGAAATTATTATTTTTAGATTGTTTAAATCTATAGAGTAAAGATTTATTTAATTAATCATAGAAGTGGTTATTTAAAGATTAAATTGATATTTGTTTTAGAAATTGGGTATTTAAAATAGTTATACCCTATCTGCTAATTTTATTTTAAAATTAGTTTGGACTTGAATTTTTGCATGAGATTTTAATATAATATCTTCATAACTAATGTTTTAGATAAAGTGTTTTAAAATAGTTTTTATTCTAAATGTTCCAAGTATATAAGTTTGGATAAGTAATTTAAATTATTTTAAAGCATTTGAACTCGGCATACTTTCAGTGGAATTAAACAATATCGGGAATCTTATTCCGCGAGTGAAAAGTGATTTGAAATTTGTTTTGAAATAGTTGCAGTGCTAAAATATTACCTTGCGAAAATATTTTGAAAATAAATAATTTAGGAAATTTATTTAAATACAGCAAATTGTTGTGAATGTTGATTGACAGTTAAATAATCCACTATCAATATTTGCTTTAAATGACATTTGAATTTCGGTGCGATCGGGGGTCGGATTCAAAGTGGATATCCAAAACCCACATCGAACCTTTATGATTGCGATGAATCTTTTATTTAAAAGATCAAAATGAAAATTGTTGTGATTTGTTGAAATCTGAACATAACACTTATTTTTAAGACAAGTGCTCGTTATTTTGATTAGCTGGGAGAGGACTTTGTGTAATAAAACCCATTCCGAATAACGATACGACGAAATGGGATTGCATTTGAAGATGGTGTTGAAGACCAGGTATTCTCGAAAATGAAAGGATTACCTATCGAATGTCTCTGCACCAAGTTGCTCCAGTATAGAGATTTGATCACCCTTTGTGATGGGGATTCCAAACGTGATTGGTGAATATCCGGATTTGCAAGGGCTTCTTTGAAGTGCCTTCGGTTCCGTTCGATCCTGGAGCAAACTTGAATGGATGTGTGTCTGACGTTACACTTGGCGATGTAAAGCAGGTTTCTATAAAATACATTTCTGTTGGTGGCGGAGAATTTATTCTCTTAGCTTAACACCCTTCTCTAAGACGTATGAGCTCAGAGGTTATATAGTTGATGGTTACTTGTGATACATTCCCAATTTGGTAACGTGGCACACGAAGTGCTGCTGATCATTTGTTGATCAAAGCATGAATTTGTGAAAAGTGTAGCTTTGTGGATGAAACCTCATCGAGCCTCACAAACCAGTAATGGTCGAAACAGGAAGGATGTCGCAAGGTTTCAGGGGTAGCTCCCCTAGGGTATGTCTATTCCTTCTGGAAAAGGGTGGTGTCAGGTATGGAGACCTGATATTTAACCTTTGTGGTTACTGAAAATACTTCTCTTTGTGGTTGTTGGGGTAGAGGATCCTCGAATAAAAGTCGCAAACGACCGGGGGTGGCATATCTTAGGTTTTACTCCCCGGAAAGGGGGTAACCGACCTTGTGTTGGCGGAAATCCGGTTAGGTTCTCGGGACGACCCTCCAAAGGCATACCCATGTGACAGTAGGAAGTTCCTTAGCCTGACCATTTGTTGGAAATCCAAACAAACAATACGTTCCCTGTACGGTTTTAGTTGTATAACCTGCCATAGAATGTGGCGGTAACCTGCTATTAAACATGGTAGCTATAGTAGGCATACAATAATGGTTGTATGCTGGCTAAGATTAATATTATACTTTCGAAATATTTTCTGCACTATGCACTAATAATAATATCGAAAGGATTTTGCGTATTAAGCATGTTTGACTATCATAAGGAGAAATCTCCTCCAATTCTGCGTTTGCATTGTGTGTGTTGCGGGAGGCCTTATGGTAGTTTCATCATCCAAAAGTATAGTGGATTTCTACTTATTTTCTTTGTGAAAATAACTGTTTTTAAGATCTCGCACCAGTCCCATAACTGACCTGGAGTTTATTGTTCCTTTTCTAAACTCTGGTTGCCCACAATTTTCCACACGGGCAGCCTAGAGTCGGGTTATCATTATTCGGAAGCAAAGTCAAGAAGTTGCTGTGGAAATCAGGAGTTGGGGCGGGATGGCGAGGCGTATCACTAATATATGTAATATTTCTTTCTGCTGTTTGTTGTTGTACACTCTGATGATGTAATGTGATGTAATGTAATATCTGATATAGGGATTATGTTTAAATATATTTATTTATCTATTATACTTGTTCCGCTGCAAAATGTGAGATTCTGTTATTGTTCAATTTTCTTCTTCTACTACCTCTATCTTCTTTAAACCCTAATGGTTCGATTTTCCGGCATTCGACTTTCGGGCATCGAAAAATTGGGTCGTTACAAATTTGGTATCAGAGCATTTGTTTAAGCGATAACCTTGGCTATGTTCGGTGTTACTCATTAGAGATAGAGTCAGCAGTACTTTAGAATGAGTGTGATTGTAATAATTGATATGAGCGTATATTTTTTAGTGAATATAAAATTGTTTTATATTGTTTTGATTGGTTTGTTGAGTGGTATATGGATTCTGGTCAATACGAGTAATTAACGTTATTGATAGGGATCTCTAAACACTTGTACAGAACAAATACGACACTTTATCATTTTAAAATAGGGTAAATGAAATAATTTTACCCAAACTATTTTCGCATATTAAAGAAACAAGGTTTCAGTGAACTATTATAATATATGGTTGCTTGGTTGCTAGGAAGTGATAGTATTAAATTATTATCATCGTTGTATGAGGAATTAAAATCAAAACCAAAAGCTAAGAAAATAAAAATCCAAATGGGATTTGTAAATGTAAATTGTAAATGTGGTTTATAATTTGAAATAGAATTTTAGGGAAATATTTGGAGATGTTCTTGAAAAAATTTGAAATTCGGGAAGTTTGGAAACTAAATTCCTTTTGGGATTGGAAATAGTTTTCTAGGGTTTGGAAAATTGTTTTTGGAGGAATAAAAGCTCTAAACTCTTTTCGGTCATAGGAAAATAATTCTGGTGACGATCGCGACATCATCGGTGTTCATTTTCGAGTTTCCAAGAGAGGAGTTGTTGCCAAATTGTTTTAAATTGAAGTTGTTTGGAAAACTTGGTTGGTTTTAGAAATTTAAAGGGCTAATTTGAATTGTTTCAAAAAATGGTTTTGAAATGTTGGAAAGATTCTGGAACCTTATAAAAATAGTTATGGAATAATATGTTTGAAAACTTATAAAATTCAGATTAAACTGAAATTAACTTGAGTTAATTTGGATAAAGGTGAATTTGAGAAGTTTAATAGACTAAAATGATTGGAATAAAATTATTAAGATGGAAAATTAATTGTGAATGAATGAATAAATTTGTAGTTGTAAGTACATGGAAGTGAATTGAATGTTGAAATTCAATTCGAATTTGTTAGCAAATAGAACTGGAAAGAATTGAATTTGGTATGTATTAAACAAAGTGAAATATTGAAATAAAATTAGTAAATAAAACTAATTAAAGGAATGACGAATTTTAATATGATTTGAAATGAATCGAAATTCAATAATTATAAACGAAAGGTAAATTAAATTCATATGGAATTTGAAATCCAATTTAAATACAAGTGGTTGTAAACCAAAATGGTAAATTGAAATTGAATTGTGTTTGGGAATAAACAAAAGAATAAAAATAGGAATCGAAACTGAATATTGAAAACCAATTTGAATTGTGTGAAATAAAATGGTGTTGTAAAATTAGTTCGAAGTGAAATAAAGATAATAAAGGTGAAATAAAAAAATGGTTTGAGATAAAATGAGTTGGAATTTGTAATGAATTAATAAATGAAACTGATTTAAAATAGTGATATGAATCAGTTGGAAATGAAAGATGATTGATAAAATTTAATATTTAGAAGTTAAATTGAATCCAAACAGAATTGAAAGTGTAAATCGAATTCAAATGAAATTGAAAATGTAAAGTTGAACGAAAATGGACATATAACTTCAATAGTGCAGTAAAAATGGTATAAGAAGTAAGTACTCAAACTTTTGTAATGAAATATGCAATTGATATATGAATTTTGTAATTGATTATTATAGCTAGTAGAATATACAGGTATGTTACAGGAAAAAGAAAAACTAGAATTGGGATTTGATTTTCGAAGATAAATTTGAATGGCTCGAGAAAAAGGTATGTATTTAAATTTCAGTATGAAATTTGGTGATTTTCTTATCAAGGTACTTGACGTTTTGTTTTCGTTTTGAATCTGAGGGCTTGTGGTGCCATTTTGTAGTCGTACCGAGTTATCTGCGCAAAGGAGACACTGGCGAAATTTTTCGAAAATTTAGATAGTTGGAAATTTTTTGAGAAAGTTTTGAAAATTTGAAATTTAAATTTGAATTATCTAGAAAACAATGTTGTTTGGAAACTATGGAAGGTTTTGGAAAGTTAGTTGAATTAATGATGGGTCTTAAATAAAAATATCTGTTTTGGTAAGATGATAAAACTGATTGCTTTGGGAAAATAATAAATGGGTTAAGGATCATCCTTTTTAACTAGTAATTTCGGGACGAAGTTCTTTTAAGGGGGAAAGGATGTGACGACCCAGAGTTTTGAACACTAGAAATTGAAATATTTAAGTGGTTTTTAAATGTTTGAAAGATAATCTAACTTGAATTTCAGATATCAGAATAAATTTGACAATTAAATTATTGAAATTAATTTATTGAAGTTGGATAAAATATTGAATCTTCTATTTTTAAGCTGATTAAAAAAAATTGATGGCTTAGAAAATTTATATTGATAATACTGAGGTTAATGGAAGCTTCAAAATTTGATTTAGAAATATTTTATTCAGTTTTGAAATTATATCATATAAATTGATATTTAAAAATAGCCTTCCGAGGCACAGCCTTGGAATTCAATGAAATTTGTTCCATTGTATCCGTAATGTTGTATTATTATCGGATTTCAATTTCCATAGCAATCGGAGTTGTCGTCTGACCCTGATAGCTCAAAACGCATAGAAACTATTTTAATCGATTTAATTTAAAATTGATCGTTTACTTCCGTAACTTGCACATATGATCGAAGTAGCCTCCGAAACACGTTCCGTTGTGTTCAGAATGCGGATAAAACCTTATAAACGCCTAGTAGCATACCTCAATAGGGGTTCAGAATTTTGAGATACGTTAAACGAGATATTTTGGAAATAAATATTATTATGAAATTCCTAAGTCAAACCCTATTACGTCTCCATCAGCCACCCTACGAGTACAGAGCCGCCTTCCTCACACCTAAGTCGCGTATGACTTTCTTCCTGCTGAATCCAATTCGAAACTTATACTTACAATAAAAAAAGAGAAAACGAAATTCACGAAATCGAATTCGTTTGTTTCCCCTAAAATTCGAATTCGATCAAATCAGCTGGCGACCGAAGCAAGCACACTATGGAGGGGAGATCACGGTTTTCTCTGCTCGAACTCGCTCGTATGGGCGATTAATTGGAGCATGGCAAGTACTTCTGGGTCATGATTTTTGTCGAGGTGATTTGGGGTTCGTGCGGCAGCATGCAAGGCCACGGGGCGGCGGCGGGTGGAATAGAGGGCTGAGGCGATGCGATGTGGCATCGTGATGCGAAAGGGGAAGGCTCGTTTTAGTAAGCAGTGGCGGAGCTGCGACGCGCGTTCGTCTGTGGGGAGCTCGAAATCGCGATTGAAATTTTTCACGATGACATTGAGGCAACAAAGTTCGTGGGCTACGTTATTGGAGGCAACGAAGGTATAAATTTTATTTTTATTTAAATGAATATGTATTTAAAAAGAATATATATATATATATAAATATGTATATAAACTTACAAGATTATTCTAAAATGATTTTAAGGCGATTTCTTTTTATTTTTAAATTCATACGTATATGCAGAAGTAAAATTTTATATGCAAGCAGAAATAATATATATATATATATAGTGAAAATTATATATAACTAGTTTTCAATTTATATATATATGTAGTTTCAGAAATAAAATATGTATACATGTTTTAAATATTATTTTTGAATAATGGATTGGGTGATTAATTGTTTAATTTATTTATTAACAATTTAAAAAATTATTTTTGTTACTAAAAGATTTTTATAAAGGAAAATTTGTTTAGATTTAAATCACTAGTAAAAATAAAAATCATTGGTTAGTTAAAATCATCCGATTGATTCCAAATATTAATTAAATCATCTAATATTTATAAAAGGTTCAAAAATCATGAAATCAAGCCGAAATGGAAAATGGATTGCAAAATAAAAGCGAAGGTGAGATCTTCTCACTCAAATTATAATAATTGAAAATTTCAGTTATTAATTGATGGTTGAATTGTGATAGTTAAATTTAAATTCTTGATTGTGTGCTTGGATGATTGACTTATTATTAGTTATATTAGTTTAGACCCTATGCGCCGTAGAATAGCGGATGATATTATATTAAACCCATATACCGCGATATTCCACCTCGAAGTAGAATTGGTATTATATATGTATTTGGAGTTGTTGTAGCGGATGAGACCCTATTGCGCCGCATAATAGCGGATGAACTTTTATAAATCCCATATACCGCGATATTCCACCTCGAAGTGGAATTGGTATTTAATTTGTTGTGCTAATATCTATGAATGCAGGGAAACATGTTGGAGGGATCCAACTGGATTCCTCAAAACATTTTGATTTATTTTTTTCCAAATTGTGTGTTGATTTTTTTGTAATCTGTGTGTGACTATTTGTGATTGAAATTGTTGAAGGCTATAATTTAGCCAAATATATTTGGTATCATAGGATACCAAAAATAAATAAAATTTGATTTTTTTTGAAATTTAGTAGAAATTATATAGTAAATTAATTTTAGAAAATTGAATAAATTTAAAGAAAGAATTTGTTTCAAAGGATAATAAATTTGGTGTTGAAATAAATTTAGAAATCAATTTTGGAATTTGATTTGGTATTTGTAAATAAATTTGGAAATCAATTTAGAATTTAATTCGGTGCTGCAAATGAATATTTAGAAATTGATTTGAAAATCGTATATCAATGGATATTTAGAAGTTTAAATTCCTAATGGGAATTCATAAAGGAAAGGGAAATTTGTTTTAAAAATGAATGTTGGTTTATTTTTAAAGGTGTAAAAAGAAATTTACAGATTTGGAATGTAAATTTAAATAAATCAAGAAAGATTTATTAATTGATTTAAATGAACCATTTTGAAATGGAAAATGTATTTTCCCTGGAAAGCCAGTATATTTTTAAAGTAGCTTGTAAAGTACAAATTAAAAGTTCTAGGAATTGATTTGGAAAAATATTGTTGAAGAAATTATTATTTTTTGGATTTTTTAAATCTTTTGAGTAAAGATTTATTTAATTAATTATAAAAGTGATTATTTAAAGATTAAATTGATATTTGTTTTAGAAATTGGGTATTTAAAATAGTTATACCCTATCTACTAATTTTATTTTAAAATTAGCTTAGACTTGAATTTTTACATGAGATGTTAGTATAATATCTTCGTAACTAATGTTTTAGATAAAGTGTTTTTAAATAGTTTTTATTCTGAATGTTCCAAGTATTTAAGTTTGGATAAGTAATTTAAATTATTTTAAAGCATTTGAACTCGGCAGATTTTCAGTGGAAATAAATAATATCGGGAATCTTATTCCACGAGTGAAAAGTGATTTGAAATTTATTTTCAAATAGTTGAAGTGCTAAAATTTTATCTTCCGAAAATATTTTGAAAACAAATAATTTGGGAAAATTATTTAAATCCGACAAATTGTTGTGAATGTTGATTGATAGTTAAATAACCGACTATCAATATTTTCCTTTAAACGACATTTGAATTTTGATGCGACTGGTGGTCGGATTCCAAGTGGATATCCGAAACCCACATCGAACTTTTGTGATTGTGATGAATCTTTTATTTAAAAGATCAAAATGAAAATTGTTGTGATTTGTTGAAATCTGAATATAACACTTATTTTTAAAATAAGCGCTCGTTATTCGAATTAGCCGAGAGAGGACTTTGTGCCATAAAACCCATTCCAAATAACGATACGATGAAATGGGATTGCATTTGAAGATGGTGTTGAAGACCGGGTGTTCTCGAAAATGAAAGGATTACCGGTCGAATGTCTCTCCACCGAGTTGCTCCGGTATAGAGATTTGATCACCCTTTGTGATGGGGATTCCGGACGTGATTAGTGAATATCCAGATTTGCAAGGGCTTCTTTGAAGTGTCTTCGGTTCCGCTCGATCCCGGAATGGACTTTTATGGATGTGTGTCTGACATTACACTTTGAGATATAAAGATGGTTTCTGTCAAATACATTTCTGTTGGTGGCGGAGAATTTATTCTCTTAGCTTGACACCCTTCCCTAAGACGTATGAGCTCAGAGGTTATGTATTTGATGGTCACTAGTGATACATTCCCAATTTGGTAACGTGGCACACGAAGTGCTGCTGATCATTTGTTGATCAAAGCATAACTTTGTGAAAAGTGTAGCTTTGTGGATGAAACCTCGAGCCTCACAAACTGGTAATGGCCAAAACAAGAAAGATGCGGCAAGATTTCAGGGGTAGCTCCCCTAGGGTATGTCCATTCCTTTTGAAAAAGGGTGTTGTCAGGTATGGCGCCCTGATATTTAACTTTTGTGGTTACTGCAAATACTTTTCTTTGTGGTTGTTGGTGTAGAGGATCCTCGAATAAAGGTCGCAAACGACCGAGGGTGGCATATCTTGGGTTTTACTCCCCGGGAAGGAGGTAACCGGCCTTGTGATGGAGGAGATCCGGGTAGGTTCTCGGGACGTCCCTCCAAAGGCGTACCCATGTGGTAGTAGGAAGTTTCTTAGCCTGACCATTTGTTGGAAATCCAAAGAAACAACACGCACCCTGTACGGTTTTATTTATATAACCTTCCATAGAATGTGGCGGTAACCTGCTATTGAACATGGTAGCTATAGTAGGCATACAACAATGGTTGTATGCTATCTAAGATTAATATTATACTTTCGAAATATTTTATGAACTATGCACTAATAATAATATCGAAAGGATTTTGCGTATTACGCATGTTTGACTACCATAAGAAGAAATCTCCTCCAATTCTGTGTTTGCATTGTTTGTGTGGCGGGAGGCCTTATGATAGTTTCATCTTCCAAAAGCATAGCGGATTTCTCTTTATTTTCTTTGTGAAAATAACTGTTTTTAAGATCTCACGCCAGTCCCACGACTAACCTGGAGTTTATTGTTCCTTTTCTAAACTCTGGGTGCCCACAATTTTCCACACAGGAAGCCTAGAGTCAGGTTATCATTATTCGGGAGCAAAGTCAAGAAGTTGCTGTGGAAATCCGGAGTTGGAGCGGAATGGCGAGGCATATGACTTATATATGTAATATTTCTTTCCGCCGTTTGTTGTTGCACACTCTGATGATGTAATGTGATGTAATGTAATAACTGATATAGGGATTCTGTTTAAAGATATTTATTTAACTATTATATTTGTTCCTCTGTGAAATGTGAGATTCTATTATTGTTCTATTTTCTTCTTCTTCTACCTCTGTCTTCTTTAAACCCTAATGGTTCGGTTTTCCGGTATTCGACTTTCGGGCGTCGAAAAATTGGGTCGTTACAGACATCGTCTTATAAGATACTCTTCTTTTTCAAAAAGGTTTTTTTAGACAATAATGTCAATCTATAACACTTATACATATATTTATAAATCGTGTCTCACGCTTGTTTATCAAGCCTGATTCTTGTTTTTTTAATATTCGGGTCAGATTTGAGTAGTTTCAAGATTAACTAGAGATGGTGTTTCCAGAGGAGAGCTGGAATCTTCATCAATGTATCAACGTATTCTATTTTTCAACTACATTTGTATTGTTATTTATCAGTAATTGTAGGGATAGACATTTATAACTGTCCAGGTTGAATCTAGGTTAAACTTTGATATGGTATTTAATTTTCCACTACAAAGATTATATACTGAAATAACATTTGTTATTACATTCATGTGAGATTCTGTTCTGCCTTTATTTTATTTTACCCTTTAGCAATTAGCTTTTCCCCTACTTAAATTTATGGCATGTGAATACCTAGGACGTATTATTGTCGATTTTCGAGGGTCGAAAACCTCATTCATTACACCTGATGTTGTAAACAGTTCTTTAGATGAAATTAAATTTTAACCTTTTGTCCTTACTTTTAAGTACGTGACCTTACAGAAAAAAGTTAACTCAACTTCACTCGTTATCAATTGTACCATATTCAACAAATTTGATTACTCAGTATCGATACATCATTATGTATGTTTGGGCGGATTGACTTTTGAGATTGAATTTTTATTAATTTGTAGCATTTTTGGAAATTTTCCCCCTGTATACTCATATATTCAATCAATTTGCATGTTATGTTTTATACTTCTATCTTATATTCAATATCATTAATAATGTACTTTTATATCAAATAAATATGTTCATTTTATGTTAATTAATCTGTAAACTAAATGAAGTATGTAGAGCTATTTTTGGTATCACTAGACTTTCAACAATGTACATCTTTATGCATCAATCTGAAGAGTTCACTAACTCTTGTATCGTTCCCACTAAATATGAGCTTTATCGTTTATTCTAAAATAACTGTAACAAATTATAGATACTTTTGTATTATTTGACTAATGCATCAAATACCATTATTCTAATAGATTTATCTCATAAGGAATATTCAAAACATTCATCAAAATATAAAACAATCTTCACTTTCCGTCAATTTTGAAGTTAATTATTGTTTCTTAAATAATATTTGGTATATTTACTAGATCAATTTTTCATCTTGATGCATCTACTGATAGGTATTATATCACATTTTCCTACCATTTCGACCATTAATATAACAGTGTATGAAATGCGAAGCTCCATTCAACTGCTTATTATTAGTTATTTATTTATTTTACTATAACTAGTTTACAGTCAAGAGTTTCGATCAAATATCTTAAACTCGTAGAAATGAATTTATAGGAAATAATTTTCTATATGATTTAAAACATAACTAGAATAAAAAAGTTACATTTATTATTCCATATTAAGTATCAATAGTATATTACACAATTCTCATTTCCGATATTACTTCATGAAGTAAAATTGACTATTCAATCACTTCATTCTAACTGCGCCTAAGTTACATCCACTCTTGCACATTTGCTTTTCTTTTGTAAATGGTTGAACCGTTCGAAAAGGAAATCCTCGCTATAATCAATAATATTGAATGCATAATTTCACATTATAGTTTATTTTCTTTTTTAATGAACTAATTTCATTGAAGTTTCCTACATCACGACTATGATTGTTCATCATATAATATTTAATATGGATAAAATATTAACATTCTTGTATTTCTTAAGGGTTTGAACTCATAACAGATAATACACGATCTCGAAGAAATAAATTTTTAAGCGATTGAAGCATGAAGATTTTGTAAATGTCGTATATAATTTCTCCCATATACATTTTCTCTTAGTTATAATTATAACCTTAAGACTGTTCAAAAAAAATTAATGACATTAGATACTCATGATCCATCATTTCACGGTTGTCAAATGGTAATTTAACAAATCTTAAGGTTGCTTAACAAAGTACAAAATATTCTTACTAATATGGAGAAAATATAAACATTATTTAAAAAACTTTATCTCTTAAGGATGCTCCACAATATAAGTATGTATAGTACTCTATTATATTGTAAATGATAACTAAAGAGAAACATTATTTTAAGTTAAGTTCGTTCTACTAATAATAATAATTGTGTATTGTCGACCTTTAAGTGAGATAGGTATATTATCTCATGGCATTGTATGTCTTTACATCTTATGTACACCCTCTTAAGTCTGTACATATTTTATTTCGTTTAACCTCCTCTTTTATACATATGTGTTATATATATATTTTTAGTTTACTATAACATTTATATTTATAATGTTATATATATACACACTCATATCTGTATCTCTATAATTAAATTTTTTAATTATTGTAAACATAACTTCTATATTTATGCGAAATTTTAAGCAATTTTAAATTTGCATTTTATAACTTTTATAAAATTCAATTATATATAAATTCGAAACACTTTTAAATTTAAATTTTTCATATCCGAATATGCATATTTCAGTCAATCTAATGCATAAAAATTTTTTAGGCCTCCTCATAAAGGGATACCCTTGAAACAGACCACTTCAATGAGGCAAGTAAAGGCCCGGTGCGGGGAGGTTTTCCATTTATAATAACGTTCCTTAATCAAATAAACATTCTCCTTAGTCAAGTACCCTTCCTGTAGACACAGATTTAACTATATTTTTTAATTGATTTCCCTAAGTGTTGATTAATTATTCATGTTAGGACAATACGAGCTCTAATGCATTTCTATATCAGCTTTTGGATCATTGTTTGAAGTTCCTATTAATTCCTTTGAGGTGACCCAAAAAGATCCATCAAGGGCAAGTTTTATGTGTAGCCTCTCAACTAACACACCACCTTTAACTTCTTGACCTAGGATGTATAGGGGTAAGAGACAGTGCTTTGTCATATATGACATTATGGGAACCCCCGATCACCCAATTGCTTTAATACCATTGTTAGGTCAAAAACCTAGAAAGTTAGGAAAAAAAGTGGGTGTATTTCGAAATGAATTCATTTTATTAGTTTTACACTAACTCTTACATTTGTGTTTTCATAAGTAACACGGCCACGTTAAATCATATTTAATGTAATTTTAATTAAAGTCTATTTTGTGTTTTGAAATTAATTATATTTTACTTTCAACCTTGACATTTTTTTGAAAATTTTAGTTTAATTTATTATTAGCTTTAAAGTTTAATTAATCTTAGTTTAAGAATATACATTTTGTTTTTATTTGTTATTAGTGAATTTCACATATGCAAAATGATAAACGATGTATGGAAATATAAAATCATACACTAAGCTAAAGGAGATAAGAAATAGAAAACATGGGGTGCATATCTGATCATCGAGATTTATGATCACATTATATACATGTAATGTGTATATTTATTACTAAATTATATATATTTATATATTAAATTATATATAGACACGCATGATATCTTGTAAATATATGTATGTAGGTATGTATATAAACATTTGAATGAATATATTTAATATATACATAACATTTGGCCTTTATAAAAATTAATAGTTCTTTCGATCTAATGATTTTTTTTCCATATATATATAAACAAATATTTATCTACATATATAATATTGCAAAAATGTTAAAATTATATATATATATATATATAAATTTACTTTATCCATGAAATTTCGACATAGATTTTTTTATAAATAAAATATATAATATTGTAAAATTGTTAAAATTTAACATATTTAAATTTATTTTATCCATGAAGTTTCGACATAGATTTTTTTGTATAAAGAAACATAAATTTAAACACGCATACATATTACTTATATTACACATATGTATTAAAATTCAATATTTAGAATAATTCAAAGTTAACACTACAATTAGTTTTAAATATATACATAAAAAATTATTTTCTCTTTAATGTCGAAAAGAAAAAGAAAAGTTTTTGTAATTAAACCGAAGAATAATATATATTATTAAACATGTATGTATATATCCACTAATTAATATAAATATGATATCGTGTAGTTTATGTTATGGTTGAATAAATTTTTTTTTGATATATAGAACTATACATACACATACATAAATACATACATACGTACATACATGCATACATACATACATGCATTCATACATACATACATACATACATACATACATACATACATACATACATACATGTGTGTGTGGGAAGCTTTCAATGATACTCCTAGTTTGCAACGCCCCTTGTATCCTCATGATTTCCACTACACATCTGATTTAAATAATGTTATGATGTGGAAGAGAGAGAAGAAAACATTATTTAAATAGAATTATGTGGTGGAAATCAGGGGTCCGCAAGGGTATTTTAAAATAGGGGTGTAATTTAATGCTCCTATATATATATATATATCCATGTGTGTGTGTTAAACTAATTATAATTTCATTTCATTTTTTTGATTGAATATAATTAGGGGATATAATATAAAAAATTCAAATGAAATATTTACTTGTTGATCTTGCTAATTCATGACATGTTGTGTTGCTAGCTTTTCCATTTCAAAGTGAAGCTCCTTCTTCCTCCTAGTTTGGTTGCAAATCCAAACTATAAGCTTTAATTTGTAGGTAATGAAGTCTAAGGGTTTTGAGTTGGAATCGTGTATAAAAAATGGCAAAGAAGTGTGGTACTTATAGCCATGGAATATTAAAATATGTTCTTACATTTCTCTCATCATTATGTGGATATAATCTCTTCTAAAAGAAATAGCCAAACCCTTCTCATCCCTCCATTTATGGCTAGCCTCTCTTGGCTAGATTTAACTTAAATATAGAGCCTAATCCACATTAATTATTATGTTATTTATCTACGTTCGTTAAAATAATTAAATTAATACATAACTTTTATATAGTATTTTAATTAATCCTGGGGGCCCTAAATAAGTAAATAAAAAACCATATAAAATTAATACAACATTTATATTAAGTGGCTTCATTAATTTATAACATTTATAGATTAATTTGATCAAGATTAACTTGTGAAATTACTAACAAATATTGTTATGTTGTCTCCTTGATGTGAATTTGGTCTTTAATAATATTTAAAAAAAAAAATTAAATATTAAACTCTATACGCATTTTACCGAAGTATAGTACCAGATGCAAGTTTAGTCTCTTTCAAACAATTTAGAGTAAGTCTGAATTCTAATTTCTAATTTTTCTTAATCTACATGCTAAGTAACATTGTACACGTTTTATTATTGCTGTTGCCATATCACTAAGATATCTAGAGTTTGGTCAGTGGTTAAAAACTCCAATAATATCCATGGTTAATTATGCGATGTCACTTTACACCCTTGGTTTGGTCCGATAACATTTACCGATTAAGTGATTCACTCTACAAAGAAATTTAGACTTTAAATTGCCTAGCAAATATGGTGATACTAACCTTCTAAAATGAAAACGGCGAATCCTTTTTGAGTAATGTTTCATCTCTAATTGTTCAACATATACCAAATTGTGGTCATAACATAGTTGTGATGTCATGTAATGACCACAATCAAAACATCTCATTATATGAGGTCTTCTATTTTGACTTAGTTGTATTAACTTGTAAAAGGCTTTCCTGAGTCGTTCTGTGATTGCTCCAACTAGTCATAAGTATGTAATCACATTGTGTCCCCAACAGTCATAAGTAATTCGACGTCCATTATATGATAGCATTACATACATTAATCTTAACTATATACCAGCATTATTTTCTCGATACGTCCTGGCCATGAACATTTTAAGGATAAGACTTTTGAATGTTGGATTAAATACTGACAGTTATGAACACATTCGAAAATGCAATCAACTAGATTCATTTCCTCAGCAATTTCTATTCGTAAATATCTAATGTATTTATATAATTACTTATTTCGTAATATAACAGTACATACAATAGAAAACAAAACAAAAATTCTACTTTATTTTGAACAAGATTTCCTTACCATAGTTCAATTATATGTCAAATTACATATTTTCCCCTAGAACACACCTTTAAAACTATTGGTCGACCCACTAGGACCTTTCTCTAACATGCTTTTGCCTTCTTTCAAGTTCAAGGATCAATAGCTTCATTCTTTTACCCTCAAGATTTAATCTTCACCTATTTTTCACCAACTTAGATCACTAGCTCTTCTACAACCTATAATCATAGTCCTACTATCTACAATATACCGACAAATAAACACCTTACAACCAATGCAATCATAACTTTAGCATCCATGACATCTATGTAACCCCTAACTTTGGTGCTTGTAGCTTCGACATCTGCGACAAAGGCTTCATACCCGTCATAGGCTACCCCATTAACTATTATCATAAGACAATCGTAACCTTAAATTAATGCTAAATGGAGAATGTAACGACCCGTAAAATTCGGTAATTGAATTTTTTAATTTAGGAAGATTTGGTAACACAATGTTGAAGAAAAGAAAATTTTAGTGAATTATTAATTGAAATAATAACTTGGATAAGATTGGTAAGTTAATTTTTGATAACTTGAATGTAACAGTATAAATGTAAGTTAATTGTTAATAACTTGGATGTAATTCCAATAAGTTAAACAATGTAAATGTTAATTATATTCTTATTGTATAAAGGAATGTTACTTAGATAAAGTGATTAATTTGATTTAAAATCTTAATTATGGTGTGCATTAGTATATAATAGGATATAAAAGGAAAATTAATAATTTAAAACGTTGGCTTACTAATAAAATAATGTATATGGAATGGAAATGGAATAAATTAGTGTACGAACTAATGTAGCACTTGTTGTAAGCTAGCAAGTAAATTAAAACGTAACAGTGCTAATTTAGGTTAATAAATTAATAGGTTGAATGAAATGACAATTAATGAATTTATTAAAATTGTAAAGTTATAGTGTAATAGATGGTAATTGGTTGGGAAGAATGAACATACAAATATTTTAAAGGGTATAATGGTGATAAATGGTTGTTACTAGTTAATTCACCAATTACAAATAAAGATAATTAAATGTACCTTAATGATAATTAATATAATAACGGAAAGTGTGAATGTAAATTAAAATGGAAACGAAAAATTCATAAGGTAGTAATTGGTGAAATAGAAAGCATGAGACCAAGTAAATAAGTTTATTAAGGATATTAATTGTAATTAATGTAAATCAAAATAATAGTAACGGTCATAAGTTACTATTTAATTGTTCTATTAATTTATTGTAACTGTTATATTTGGGAATAAGATTTAGTATAAGTAAATAAAGGTAAATATTGTATGAATATATGAATCAACGTCTGATTTAGGGTAATGGAATGAATTCATATGATGTAAGTAATTATAATAAATAGTAAAATAATAACTAGGATGGAATATAACAAACGAAGTTAATTAAAGCTGAATTGTCTAAATTGAATGGGATTGTAATAAATGAAATAATGGAAAATGGTATAACTTGGTTATAGGATGATGTAAGATAATAAATAATTAATCCAATACAATACCTATTGATTAAAACAATTGCAGGGTTATAATTGATTGTAAATAGGAATATTTGGTAATAAATTAATATAAGAAAAATAAATGAAAACATTGGATTAATCAATGAATTTATAATGAATAAATAGTGATTGAATAAAAACAATGTTCTACAAGTGATTATAATATGTGTTTGAAAGTAATAAACTGAAAGTTAATTAAAGTTTAATGGTTACAATTGTTATGAATTACCTATTTGTTTAGTTCATAGAATTAAATCTGAAAGCAATTGTAGTAATTAACTTAATTTATGCAATCCCAATTAATTAAAGCAATTGGTTGGATAAGAGGAATGGAAGTCAAGATTTATAAATTTATTGGGATTTGGACTATGGTATTAATTGGAGTAATTGCAATTTAATGAAATTAATCTCTAATTTTTGTGTTAATTGAAATCAATATGGAATGTAAGAATATTAACGTAATAGTTTGTAAATCCAATGTTAAATTTTATCCGTTGACAATAATGAATTGAATAACAGAATGAAAAGTCAATTTAATTGAATTATTGGAAATTAAATTTACAATTTTGAATTTAATGAAATAGGTAGTTAACATTGAGATTTATAGATTTATCAACTCTAAATTGACATACAAATTGGTTAAATCGTTGTAAATGATTAAGAAAGTTAAAATTGATGAAATTATCGATTTTAGAATTGATTTAAAAATTGGATTTAATTAATTAATCATTAATTTATTTAATTAATGTAAAAATAGCCATTTTGGCCAACGACTCGGATTTCGACGAATACAGTTTCATCGGATCCGTAACGGTGAATTATTATAGGATTTCAAGTTTCATAACGATCGGACTTGTCATTTGATCGTATGGGTTTGAAACGCCTTGAAATCAATTTGAAATATATTAATTTTGGCATAACTTCCTCATACGATAGAATTTGGACTTGAAAATTGTTCAATCGCGTTTAAAATATTTTAGAACGTATATTTTGATATACGGGTTGACCAAATTTCGTTCCAGAGTCGAAGCGGGCTTTTTGGGCCATATATCGTTCAACGCAATATAAACCGGGCCCATCTATTCTATTTCAGTTGTCTATAAATACCCTGTATAAATCTTGGCAGCCTCTATTCCTTAATTCTATATGTATAGAAACTTCTGTGCTCCTCTTCCTCAATGGCTGTGAAGCCTAATTTATCCAATTCAAATTTAAATTTAAAAATCAACTTCAAAAATTCAAACTCCTCAGAAAAATTTGAATATATATATATAGAAGATTGCATCAATACAAATCTACGGCAGCTGTTCCTTTTTGGAAATTTTGCTCGGATCAGTGGGAAATCGTGGTCAAAGGCCGAAATCACGAAACCTAAATCGTGAATTTGGGGGTTTTGATTTCGACGTAAATTAGCAAAATCGCTTTTTGGGTTTTGGAAAGAGAGTCTTGCTGTGACAACCCGGAAATTTTAACCATTTAAATTGGAATAGTTAATTGATTTTAAAATATTTAAAAGTTAATTTTAACTTGAGTTCCAGATATCAATATTAACTTGATAATTAAATCATTGAATTTAATAATTGAAATTGTCTAAATTGTTGAATCTGAAATTTCTAAGCCTGTTTAAATAATTTGAAGGCTTATAAAATTTATAATGATGATACTGAAGATAATAGAATTGTTGAAATTTAATATAAAGGTGATTTGTTCAGTTTTGAAATTATATCGTTTAAATTGACGTTTTGAAATAGCCTTTCGAGACACAGTCTCGGAATTCGATGAAACAAGTTCCATTGGATCCGTAATAGTCAGTTTATCGGATTTCAATTTTCGTAGCAATCGGAGTTGTCGTTTGACCCTGGCAGCTCAAACGCTTAGAACTATTTTAATCGATTTAATTTAGAATTGATCGTTTATTTCCGTAACTCGTGCATATGATCGAATTTTCCTCTGAAACACGTTCCATTGTGTTCGGAATGCGGGTTAAACCTTATAAACGTCTGTTGACATGACTGATTCGGGGTTCGGGATTTCGCGTTATACAACGCGAGATATTTTCAATATTCAATTATATTTTATTCACGTGTACTCAAGAAGCTTCTCCAACCCTATATCTTATCCTCGTCCCCTCTTTAACTTTCATCAGTAAACCAAACACATATAAAAAAATCGAAATCAAAGAAAAAAAATGGCCGAAGCCAGCCTCCTCGAAATCGAAAATCATTTACAGAACGAAATTCGAAATCTCGTTCAAAACGAATCGTTCTCATTGGGAAAAATGAAAGAATTACTGCTCGAGTTTGACAACCTCAGTTTCAGCAAAGAAGGCGAGGGATTTTGTGATTTCTTGGGCGTGGCGATGTCAGCGGCAAGCATCGGTGGAGGCAGGCTTCGCTGAAATTTTTGGGGAGGACGCGATGGCGTGCGTATTAGAGGCTGGGTAAGGCTCGAATATAGTTTGGGGTGGCCACACAGAGGGTTTCGGCATCTCGACATCGCTCGAAGCAGTGGAATATGGTTTCGATTTCTGCAACATTAATTTAGGTGAGTAATCCTCACACGAATCTTTAAAATTTGGTGTATTTGCATTGTTTAAATAGCAATATAGTTTTGGATGAATTTTAAAGGGTGCTGAGATTTAAATTCGTACCGATTGAAGCCCAGCCTAAGAATATAAGCCTTGTTGATTTTATTTCCTGGAATCTTTGTGTCATGCATTATTTAGTTAAATGCATTTTACTGTCCATCGGTGGGTGAACTATTGGGAAAGAAAAATAAGATGGCTTAAGAAATTTCGAATTTGTGATTGTTATAAGTCCATGCCTTATTTCCCTATCTGTGATGAATGTTCTCGTTAAGTCATGTTATATGAAAATTTCATTTAAAATTAAGCAGGTGGATTATTAAGTCAAATTCGAAATTTAGTTAATAGTGTGCTTAAGGAGAAATTAAGGAAATAAAATTAGACTTAAAGATCTTAGATTAAATTATAGATTAATGATAATCAAATCCCAGGTTTATAAAATAAGATTTTAAAGTGATATAATTAAGAAATTAATTAATTAATTTGACGTAATTTTTAATTAATTCAGGTTTGAGTGGTTAAGATTATTTAATTAATCAGTTCAGGAATTAAAGAGAAACTAATTAATTTATGGTTAAGAAATAATTAATTATTGATTTAGGGTTATAAGTTAATTAATTTTGGACTAATTACTTTATAGGTAAAGATAAATTAATATAAGTAACTAGAGAATTCGTTACTTAAATGATAATCACTTGATGAAAGTAATTAAAGGATTAACTCGTTCAAGTTTAAATAAATCTAATTAGTAAATAAAGGATAAAATTAAAAATTAAAGGTTAAATAAAAATAATAACAATGGGAAATTACTAGATAAAAATAAGTAAAGGTAAATTACTTAAGAAGGTAATTGTTAACCATCAATTTCCTACGACTCAAAAACTACACGACTCAAACAAATTACGTGACTTAACAAGTCAAGGATTGGCCGACTTAAAGGAGTCAACGACTTAAGGAAGTGGACGGTCTACGACTCAAGTTATGGACGACCTAACGGTTTAGCGAGTTGAAGGACTTGGTGACTTACGACATAAAGAAATCCGTGACTTAACGGTTTAAAAGAGAAGGGATGCTTCACGACCTAAGGCATCCACGACTTAAGGTTTCTAAGACTTAAGAAAGCCCAAGACTCAAGGACAGGATGACTTAACGGTTCAAGAGAGAACACGACTTAAGAAGGAAATGAGTTAACGACTTAAAGCTATCTGCGACTTACGACCTAGCATGTGTCGTGAGCGACTTAAGCAAATGAGGCGCTGCTCCTTTCTTAACACAGTGACCCCTTAACTCGTACACGATTCAGGACTTGGGTTATTATCTGAAGGGAACAAGCTTATCTGTTAACTCGTACACGACTCACGACCTAGCTTGAGTCGTCCACGACCTAAAGCAACTGGGTGAAGGTTCAGTGCCGCATCAAGAGGACCAGTTGACTCATTTGCGACTTAGATGTTGACTCGTGGGCGACTTAGGACTTGTACAAATGAACTTTTGTGAGACCATGGTGCTGGGCCAGATAAGTCGGCCACGACCTACCATAAGTCAGTGACGACTTACAACCCAAGAGGAAAATTTCCCTATAAATACCAACCCACCTCAAGCATGAAGGGGACTTTTGGCAGATCTCTTTAAGCACCGATACTCTGCTGAATTCTTGACTCACTCGACACTTCAAGTACGAAAGGCATCTCAACTAACTTCGAGAGGAAATCTAACGCAATCTACATGGATTCAAAGAATTCTTCTGCATCAAAGTTCTAGTTGTTTGTCTCATCAGAATTGTAATTGAAGATTGTTGTAAAGTTGTAATCGATTCAGTAATAAAGAGAATTAAAGTGGACGTAGACTTACCCTAAGCCGAACCACTATAAAAGCTGTTGTCTTTTTTGCTTTCTATGTGACTTTTCTACTTGTTTTTAGTTCCCGTGTTCATGGGTGGTGCTTTCGCTCAACTTCAATCTACACCGGGGTGTTAGCGTCTGATTTTTACGTTAACATTTTTGGTGCTTTCACCGAGAAACCAACTCAGGAAACTTCCACTATTACTCCGCAAAGGTCTGTTGAAAGGATTTCTTTTAAAACCAGAAGTTTATTGGAAATAATGGCTACTGGGAGAAAATGAAGTTCTGTAAGATCCGACAATGTTCAAGAGAATACTGCTACCTCTCCTCCTTCAAGTCAAGCAGCTCCAACTGTTGGAGTTACACGAGCAGAGTTGGACGCCGTAGTTTTGGGGTTGAATCAACAATTGAATGCTCAGAATGCGCAGTTGGAAGCCCAGAATGCCCAGAATGCCCTGATCTTAAGTAAGTTGAATGATCTACTTGGCGCAAACCATCAACCGGGTAATAATGATGGAAACCCTACTATGGGAGTTCAGGATGTTGAAGGAAACATTTTCCAAAGAGCCGCAGACCCTGTAGAAAGGACTCCTCCTCAAGCTGGAGGATCAGGGCCGCAGCCGACCCTCCGTGAACGATTGTCAAGACAGAATTCAGAGAGAGTGGCTGATGTGTGTCCTCCAGAGCCTTTAAATGATGAAGAGTATTTTTCGGGTATGGTTCGTCAAATTATGAAGGAAAATATGCGAAGAGATGAAGATGAGAAAGAGTGGGGTTTTGCTTCAAGCAAAACTCCATTTACTGAAAAGATCTTGATGGCAGAGTTCCCAAGGAAATTCGTTCCCCCTACTATTCTGGCTTACAAGGGGACGAGTGATCCTAACGAGTTTCTGTATAAGTACGACCAGCATAGGACTGGTGCCAGGGCGTCTGATGAAATTAAATGTCGATATTTCTCGGTATATCTCGAAGGTATGGCTCTATTGTGGTTTACAAAGCTGCCAGTCAGGTCCATTGATCAATTCTTCGATTTGACCAGGAAATTCAAGGAGCAATTTCGATTGTATGCTTCTAAAGCAAAAGATATAATGTCACTGTCAAGTCTAGAGCAAAATCCGGGAGAATCCATCAGGCCATTTTTGAATCGTTTTAACATAGCTTTGGCCGAGGTAGATAAT
The DNA here is from genome assembly GCA_030765085.1 of Allium cepa. Classification (NCBI taxonomy): domain Eukaryota; kingdom Viridiplantae; phylum Streptophyta; class Magnoliopsida; order Asparagales; family Amaryllidaceae; genus Allium; species Allium cepa. The sequence goes on from CM060942.1 coordinate 458,908,479, forward strand.
GCTGAGCCACGCATGGTCCTAACATACTTGATGAGGGAGATTAACAAATCGAGTGAATTTGGAAAATGGTTGAAAATGAAAGAACCAAACTCACTTGACAAATTCTATAACAAAGCGGATGAATTCATGCGCTTGGAGAGCCTCCAAACGCCGGCTAAGGTGGTATCAGCGGAAGCCGGGAACAATAGTGCTACTTCGAACAAGAAAGAACCTAACACTCAGAAAAGGGGAAATGATGGTGGAAAGAAACAGGGAGATGCTAAGAAAGGATGTCCTTTCAATTTCAGACCCTTGACCGATACCCCGGAGAACATCTTTTTTGCGACCAAGGATGATGTCAATTATCCGACACCACCTAAAATGAGAATTGGGATTAAGATGGAAAAAAGTGGAAGGTTCTGCCGGTTCCACAACCAGCCCGGCCATGACACCAACGAATGCCGTCAGTTGAAAGAGGTAATTGAACAACTCTTGAAGGAAAACAAACTCCAGCAGTATTTGAAAAGAAATAGAAATGCCCCAACCTCATCGACTCAAGGACAGCAAGTTCCCGCTCACCGTCCTGGTTCAAGTGAGAAGGACGTAGAGCATGAATCGGAAAGGCCTGTCATCAATATAATAACTGGAGGACCTCACTCAGCAGGAAAAAGCTGGGGCGAGATGGAAAGGTATGCCCAGGCCTTGAGGCATGTACCAGCTGAAGAGAATGTTTTTGTTTTAGAGAATGATGCGCCTTTAAAGCAACAAAAGACTTCTACATATGATATTGTATTTAGTGCCAGGGATTCTTTGGGTATCGAGGCTCCGACCATAGATCCTTTGGTCATATCCGCTGGTATTGGGCCGGCAACTGTGAGAAGAGTTCTAGTTGATTGTGGAGCTTCATGCAACATCCTCTTCAAGAAGACCTTTGATCAAATGAAAATTCCAATGGCTGATGTTCAAGCTTCATCACTTAAGATTGTTGGGTTTGCTGGAGAACCCAAACAGCCGATTGGGACCATAGATTTGTTTGTAGAACTTGGAAAAGGACTAAGGAAGGTGGCTCGAAAGCAAACCTTTATAATTGTTGAAGAAGTCTCTGCCTACAATGCCTTTCTAGGCCGACCGACTCTTGCTGCGTTTAAAGCTGTTCTTGCCCCATGTTGTCTGACCATAAAATTCCCCACGGATAACGGAGTTGGTGTGATTAAGGGAGACCAAGATGCGGGGCGAGAATGTTACTTTGCAGAGTTGCGAGAATCAAGGAAAAGAGAAATGGGAAAAGGTACGGCAGCTCCAGTCCGCATCAAAGAACCAACCTTGTAGCAATTATAGGGTGGACCCTGCACTGGCAAATGTAGTGGCGCACGAAGAGAGATGGATCCAAGGAAAGCCAGTGCAGGGGAGAATAGGGTAGTACCGGTAGAGGTAACAGTGCCGGTGCCCGTTGACCCAAAAGACCCAAACAAAGTGCTTAATGTGGGTTCACAACTCAACACAACAGTTCAGAATGTTCTGATTTCATTTTTGAAGGCTAATTTGGATGTATTCGCTTGGACTCATGCTGACATGTGTGGAATATCCCCAGAGATTGCAGTACACACTCTGAACATTGATCCAAAGTTTACACCTGTGAAACAGAAGAGAAGAACCCAGGGTCCTGAGAGAACGGCAGCATTAAAAGAAGAAGTGGATCGGCTCATGGAGAACGGTTTTATCAGAGAATCTACTTATCCAAATTGGATATCAAATCCAGTGTTGGTTAAAAAAGCTAACGGAAAGTGGAGAGTGTGCATTGACTTTTCAGATCTGAACAAAGCCTGCCCCAAAGACTGTTTCCCGCTGCCCATGATCGATCAATTGGTGCATGGGACGGCAGGGCATGAATTGTTATCTTTTATGGATGCATACTCCGGATATAACCAGATTATGATGCATGAGCCAGATCAAGAGGATACAAGCTTCATCACCGATATTGGACTCTATTGCTACAAGGTCATGCCTTTCGGACTCAATAATGCAGGGGCAACTTACCAAAGGCTTGTTAATGCCATGTTTAAACCACAGATTGGCAAGACAATGGAAGTTTATGTTGATGACATGCTAGTAAAGTCTAAGAAAGCAATGGACCACATGGATCACTTAGCAGAGATGTTCGCAGTACTCCGAAAGTACAGAATGAAGCTTAATCCCTTAAAATGTTCATTTGGTGTGGAGTCTGGAAAGTTTTTAGGTTTCATTGTGAGCGCTAAGGGCATTGAAGCTAATCCAGCTCAGATCACTGCCCTGAGAGAGGTCAAGGCTCCTAGAACGAAGAAGGAATTGCAAAGTCTCAATGGAAAGGTTGCTGCCTTGAGTCGGTTCATTTCCAAAGCTACTGACAAATGCATTCCATTCTTTGATGCTCTGAAGAAAGGAAGAAAAAACTTTGAGTGGACCCCTGAATGTCAGAAAGCATTTGATGAGTTGGTTCGTCATATGGAAGTACGTCCGATACTTTCAAAGCCTGACAGTGGTGAAGATCTCTTCATATATTTGGCAATTTCGTCTCATGCTCTCAGTGCAGTGTTGGTACGGGAAGACGCAAGGATTCAACGCCCAGTCTATTATATCGGCAAAAGATTCACTGGGGCAGAGATGAACTACTCAAGATTAGAAAAGCTCGCCTATTGTTTATTGATTACATCAAGAAAATTGAGGCTGTATTTCCAAGCTCACCCCATCAAAGTCCTCACTGATCAACCTCTAAAGCAAGTCCTATTCCGTCCTGAGACTTCGGGCCGTCTTTTGAAATGGAATATTGAACTCAGCCAATATGACATCACTTACCATCCCCGAAAAGCAATCAATGGACAAGCTTTGGCAGATTTCATCGCAAAATATACTGATAAGGGTGATAGTGAGGAAGAAGTCACTGATAGCATCCCAATCCAATGGAAATTGTATGTCGATGGCGCAAGGAATGATTACTGTTCCGGAACAGGGGTTGTCCTTGAAACCCCAGAAGGGCGATCGCTATGTTATGCGCTGAGACTAGAATTCCGTTCGACAAACAATGAAGCTGAATATGAAGCTCTCATCGCCGGTTTAAGGATCTCTAAAGAACTAAACATCAAGGCATTACAGATCTTCAGTGATTCTCAACTTATTGTTTGCCAAGTCAGGAAGGAATTTCAAGCTAAAGGAGGTAATTTTCCCGTCTATTTATCAAAAGCCTGGGAGCTCCTTCAAGATTTTGACCATGATTCAATAAACCATATACCCCGAGAAGAGAACATGAAGGCGGATTCTCTCGCGAAGTATTCGAGTACCAGAGAAGCTCAACTATTGGGATTAGTTCCCGTCGAAGTCTTGTCAGCTCCAAGCACAGATGAAATGGATGTTGATTGGATTATGAATGTATCCCAAGAACAAGAATCATGGATGACTCCGATACTTGAATATTTACTCAATGGTTCTTTGCCAGAAAGTTCAAAAGAACGACAGAAGCTGATGAGGAAAGCCTCCAGATATATAGTTCAAGATGGTCGTTTGTACAAACGAGGATTTTCAATGCCATTACTCCGATGTGTGACAAAGGAAGAAGCTAAGAAAATTCTGACTAAAGTACACGGAGGGGAATGTGGGGATCATACAGGTGGTCAAACTTCAGCAAAGAAAATCCTCCGTTATGGATACCTTTGGCCAGAAATTAATCAGGATGCTGCTGACTATTCCCAAAAGTGTGATAAATGCCAGAGATTCGCTAAAATTCCTAGGGCACCTTCCACTGAGCTAACACAAATGGTCAGTCCATGGCCGTTTGCCATCTGGGGAATAGATCTCATTGGGCCTTTGCCGACTGCCAAATCGGGAATTAAATATGCTATCGTTGCTGTTGATTACTTCACTAAATGGGCTGAAGCCGAACCATTGGCTACTATTACCTCTAAGAAAATGATAAGTTTTGTGACTAAAAATATCATTTGCAGGTATGGTGTGCCTCAGAAGATAATCACAGACAATGGTACTCAGTTTGAAAGTGAGGAGTTCCAAGATTTTTGCAAACGATTCAAGATCCGAAAAAGCTTCTCAACAGTGGCTCATCCGCAGGCAAACGGGCAAGTGGAAGCAGTAAACAAAATCATCAAATCAGCCATCAAAAAGAAGCTGGAAAAAGCAAAAGGTGGTTGGGTCGATAAGTTACCGCTTGCACTATGGGCATACAGAACCACCCACAAAACTACGACAGGGCATACTCCATTTTCATAGGCATACGGATCAAAAGCGATGATTCCAGTGGAAACTGAAGTCCCCTCACACAAAAGGATCCATTTTGATCAAAATGAGATTGAAAAATTGCAATTGGAAGCACTTGACCTCCTCGATGAAAGAAGAGAAGAGGCTAGACTTAGAATTGCAGCTCACCAGCAAAGAATAGCCAGGCACTTCAATTCTAAAGTTCGTCAGCGTAGCTTTGAAGTTGGGGACTTAGCCCTGAAGAGAATTATGACAGCCATAGGTGTGTTTGGGCCAAACTGGGAAGGGCCATATGTTATAGGTGCGAAACTCCTTGATGGCACATTCAAATTCACAACTGTCGAAGGAGAAACAATCCCAAGAGCTTGGAATAGCAATCATTTGCGTCCCTATTTTACTTGAAAGTTTTGCTGAAATGTTGTAAAAGAATTATGAATATATGATTCTTGTATTGAAAGCAATTGTAAAGCAAGTGAATAATGAAAAGCTATAAAGTCGATGTAGGCCCAGTTTTTGGCCGAACCACTATAAATCTTTTGTTCTCTACTATTATAAACTGCTTTGTTTTATTTTGACATATAAAATACGTTAACTGTGTTACTAAAATGTCGATTTAATAATGCAGGCCATAAAAACAAAGCCTACCCATCGCAAGACCAAGCGATCTCCGACATCACCCAGCAAGCAAATGCTAAACCATTCAAAATTTCCATACTCAAATCCTACAAAAGAAGTGCTTCGAACAAAAGTTAGCGATGTGGATGGAAGTGGACCATTTCTAACTAACTGCAAATGTTTGACCAAACAAACAACCAGTTAAATAGCCTGTGTCTACCACCACCAGCTCGCTTAACTATGAAGTATATTTCTTTGGATAAGGAAAATTATTGGCAACTAAAAAGGGATGATACTTGCAAAAGATAACGGGGATCGCCGACACGAATAAATGGCAAAGAGACATGGGCAAGCAAACATCAAACAGCAAAAGACCTCCTCGGAGGCACAAGCCCTCTTCAGAGGCACAACTTTTCGGAGGATAAAGACCTCGAGCGGGCTTAACCAGAAAAAGAGAGATCTTTCTCGATACAAAGTTGCAGACCGATCGGTTGATACACTCCCGTGAATCCGTCCAACAGAGAGAAAGAAACTCCAAACTTCCAGGCAAAAGCCCTACTCAAAGGCAAACATTTCACCGAGATTGAAATAAAACTTCCAAGTGTTGAAACGTGAAAAGCCCTCTTCGGAGGCCCATTTCACCACAGTTGAAATGCTAAAAGACCTCGAGCGGGCTTAACCAGAAAAAGAGAGATCTTTCTTGATACAAAGTTGCGGACTGATCGGTTGATACACTCCCGTGATTCCGTCCAACCGAGAGAAAGAAACTCCAAACTTCCAGGCAAAAGCCCTACTCAGAGGCACACATTCCACCGTGATCGGTGATACACTCCCGTGAGATGAAATGTGAAAAGTCCTCTTCAGAGGCCCTCTTCCCAGCGAACAGGGAAAAATAAAAGCCTCTCCCAAGGGGCAGAAACAAAAGACCTCTTTCAGAGGCACAATCACACAAAAAAAGACCCCTTCCCAGGGGCACAATCAAACAGAAAAACCTCTTCCCAGAGGTGCAATCGAACAGAAAAACCTCTTCCCAGAGGTGCAATCAAACAGAAAGACCTCTTCGGAGGCACAACTCTATGGAGGCACACGTTTCACCAAGATTGAAATAAAACTTCCAAATGTTGAAACGTGAAAAAGCTCTCCTCAGAGGTACAACTTTTCAAAGAAGCATTTCACCAGAAATGCAAAGAAAAGATCAAAAGCCCTCTACCGAGGCGCAATATAAAAAAAAGAGAAGAAGCCCTCTTCAAAGGCACATTTTAGCTTTCAAATGAAGACTGGTTCTTCTATTCTTGAAAATACTCTTCCTCAAAAAGAAGTTAAAGTGCCCTTCAGAGGCCCTCTTTACCACATAGGAGAATTCACTTGGTAAAAATGTGTGAAAGCACAAAAGGAAAAGTGATATCTTCGAAGGATGAAGCGTAGAAACTCATATGGAGTGAGCTGTACTCTATTTTGAGCAGAATAGTATTCCTCCAAGTATGGAATAGTTATTCTCCAGTAAATAAGAGTACAAGTCCCCTCAAAGTATAAAATATTGCAACGAGCTTATGGTATAGGGGCAACATGGTATAGCTACATTGGTAAAAATTACACTCGAGCAACATACCACAAGCACACTACAATATCATATAAGGAAATTTGTACAAAAATGAATAGTAAATGCATTCTCAAATACAGACAGAAATTTGTACAAACAAAAAGAATCATTTTATTCAATACTGTCAAAATTTTGTACAGGTACAGGTTTCAAAATAAAAAGAAAAAGAAAAGCGGAGGCTGGTACTCGCACAATCTCCGGCCAGTACATGCAAAAAGCGAAAAGTGAAGATAAATCGAAGCAGGACCCCTTACTTCTTCTTGCCACTACCCTTAGAGCCTTCAGCTGACCTAATAGGCAACTTTTCAGGACGGCTTGGGAGAGTCGGGGATGAAGGAGAAAGGGTTACTGCCGGATAAACTTTCACTTCCTCTTTAGAAACAAGAATGTCTTTCCTTCTCTTCTTGGAAGTGACACGCTTCCTCCTCCTCCTTGAAGAAGACTCACTTCCCGGAGTAACAAGTGCAGATAATTTTATGTTATCAGAAGTGGTTCGCTCCGGAGACTCATTGCCTTCTCCAAGCCCTTCTCCCCCATGTTCTTGAGAAGCAATAGGATCACCTAAGCCATGAAGAGCTTCTATTTTCTCCTCTTGCGACCCGGGTTGAGAGGCGGACGGAGGAGTCACCTGGAGAACCGAAGGAGGAATAATTAAAGGAGGGGAAGTTTGAACAATGCTCGATGCTTTCTCTACAGAAGAAAAGAAGTTAAAGTCAGTAAAGAGAGGAGATAAAGGCTCGCTGAGGTTCAGGAATAGTCAAGAAGCTCATCAAACTCATAAGAAGCAGATGAGCAGTCTACTTGGGCAAGATTAACAATAGAGTTACCTAGAGAAGTAGGATTCCTGATATCAACCTCATAAGCCTGTGCTTCGGCACTCTCTTCGCCTTCATCTCCACCCTGTGTGCTTGTGCTCTCAGTGGTAACTTTACCAGGGGATGGAGAATGAGAACTGGAGCCAATAATGTCGATTTCAGCCGAAGGTGAAGGCCGAATTGGAACAGTTGAAGTAGTTTTTCCTAAACGTTCCCCTTCTGCCATTTCAGCTCTTAATTTTGCAAGTTGTTCTTTTCCCTTGGCGAGAGCGGCGCGAGCATCGTCATCCAAGTAATGCTACTCAAGAGCTGATTCGGCATAGCCAGCACCTTTACCGCCAAGCATGTCAAGTGCGGCCTCCCACACTTCAGCCAGAGTAACTTCATATTTGGGGCCTAGAAAGGCGAGACTACCGCGCCCCAAGATGCTGTCCAGGTAGAAGTCAAATAATGTCGAGCTGATGTTGGTCTTCGTTGCCTCATGAGATTCTTCAGCTGCAATTTTACCGGCAACGGCCCCATCGCGCTCCGTCTTCAGCTGCAATTTTACCGGCAACGGCCTCATCGTGCTCTCTTTCGGCTTTGGAGAGTTGAAGCTTAAGCATTTCGATCTCTGCCTCTTGAGAGTCAGTTTTCTTCCGAAGCTCTGCAATATCAGTAACATAGCCCTCATTGATTCTTTTTTGTACTTCGAGCCTGTCTTCGGCATCTTTTTGCCGGCATGAGCATCTCTCACTTGTTTCTGAAGCACCTCTTCTTTTTGAGTGTAAGAAGTAGAAGAAGTGGCGAGTTCTTCTTTAAGTTTCTCGACCTTCGCCTCAAGCACTTCATTATAAGTAGTGATGCTCCTCATCTCGGTATCATGCTGCTCAAGAACCTTCTGCCATTCAGCTTTGTCATTCTCCATAGTAAGCATGGCCTCGAGATTCGCACGGTTTACCCTTTGAAGCTCGTCAACAAGCTTTTGCCAGTTCGACATCCTTTCAATATCAAGCCTGACGGCATCGAGATTTCGCAGCATGGCAGGCTTGTCAATTGGAACTAAATCGAGATCTAAGCGGACCCCCTTTAAGCACCATTGAGGAAACCGGCTTTGCAAAGTGGCTGGGCCTCGTCAAATTTGAAATTTAGGCCTATTAACTATTGCCTAAATGTCTGTCTTCCCGAGAGCAGGAGAGCCAGAAGGGATGTCGAGTGAAACGGGGGCAGTGGCCTTTTCAGGAGTTGTATATGCATGCTTCTCACCGTGTCGGGCATGCTTGCATGGGTCCTCAACCATATGGCTTTTTCCCCGATCATCATGCGACTTTCTCTTGTGAGAGTCGTCACCTCTCTGGGAAGAATCATGGTGCTCCTCCCTTTCTTTTCTCTCATAACGCTCTTCTTGAGCCCTCCTCTCCTGAGCCTTTCGGGAAGCTCTCTCTTCATCAGTTTCTCTGTGAACGGGAAGGTAGCGCCTATAATCATATTGACTACGCCTCCCGTAGCGCTGAAAGCCGTCATAGTAAGAGCCGCTGCGTCCCATCGGAGAAACTGACATAAAAAAACAAGCCTTAAAAGTCTTCAGAGAAAAGAAGCATAACTTTAGAATCTTCAAAGTACAAAGAGTTAGGAGTATAAAAGTGCCGAAATATTCTAAGTGTGTGTGATGTGCAAACTATGCGCATCAAACTACGAACCACTCTTTGATTGTGGAGTAATCGTGGGGGTAGTAGTTAACGTCAACTCTTGGGTCGACGGAGCTTGTTGCAAAGAAGAAGTCGCTTCCACTACTAAAGAAGAAACCCTAGTATTGACAGGGTCGTCTTTAAAGATCTCCTGTGAGGTGGCAAAGAGGTCGCTCAACCTTTCGAAAGTGTCATCCCCGCTCTGCCTGACAGGGCTTGTTTTCCCGGCTTCTTCGCTAGACTTCTGTGAACGTTGGGGAGATCCCTGAGGCTCTTCTTCCTCAATGACTGGGGCAAGTGCGGATTTGCCAGACGACCCCACAACATCGACAGTAGTAGAGCACTTCACCAGAGAAGCCTCGGAGGCAGGTTCTTTTGGTATGGGTTTGTCAGAAGAAACTGGGGCATCTAATGCTTTAGGTGGGGAGTATGGAACCTTATGGGGGGGTATGGAGCGAGAAGGGTGAAGAAGTCCGAACTGGTAAAGGAATTCGTCGTTCAACAAAAATTTCATATCCCGCTCTTCAACCGGTACAGCTACGAGCCTCTCCAGAGTTGGCTTGTGGCTGGGATCTCTAGAAGGAGAGGGAAGCGCTAAAATGAAAAAATGAAGTTTACACTTGGCAATTCGGACTTCACAAAACTCAAAGTATAGAAGAGGTAGAGGTAGATGATCTTACTTCCTTCCCTCCATACAGCATAAAACCCCGGGGGGCAGCGGACAAAGAAGAATTGAGTTAAGAACCCATGGGCAGTGTCAGGGAGGCCAACGATCAATTTACGAATTCGGGCGCTTCTCACGACGGTGATAGAAGGATGATCCTTAGTCCTAGTAAAGGAGCATTGGAAGAAAATCTCGTCAAAGCTTGGAAGTCGGTCAAATGTTCTCCTAAATAGCATGCACAACCCCATCAGAACGGCATAGCCATTGGGGTGTAGCTGGAATGGGGAGATAGCTAGTCGGCGAAGAAGATTCTTGAGAAAGTTGTTGAAAGGGGGAATGGCCCCGCTTAGGCACATTTGCCGGTTAACCGCTACAGCCAGTAGGCGCCACATCAGCAGTGTCACTTTTCTCAGGAAGAATGGCATCTGCTTCAGCAATGCCAAACTGACCACACAACTGACGAAAAGCTTTGTACGATAAGGTGGTAGGGGCTCTTTCTGGAGGATTGACTAATGGAGCTGGAATAAGAGTGGCCTCTCCAGCCTGGGCTGTTATATCTTCTTGCTAAGAAGTCATTCTACACAAGCAATTGAATATTCAAATATGAAGGTGCACGTTTCCTAAAATGTGTGAAGTGTTGTGTAAAATCAACAAAGCAATAAGCGAATAAAACTGGAATGAAAACTAGCAAGCATTTGTCAGTTATGAAGTCCAGGGTTTGTTGTTTTAAAATATGAAAGAGAAATGTAGATGCAAACAAATCAGCTCAAGATAGCAATGCTTTGCATTAATATTTCACTTTAGTTGAATTTCATACAGTATGTTTATGTTGATTACTCTATGTTGACTAATCTGTCATTTGATATGGGCAGTCAGTGACAGTATATTCGTCCCAATTTTCTATAAATAATGTATTGAACAGATTGTTAGTTAACACAAGTCAAAAGTGACCTGCGAAAGAATGCAACAAAGTTCAAACAAAGCTTAAAAGTACAAGTGCTAACTCGCCAACGACTTAAGAAATTTTTTCTACGGGTTAGGTTGAGTCGTTGGTTCTCTGGCTAACTCGTCTGCGACCTAAGTCATTAAATTAAGTTAGGTCGTGTCAATCTTGAGTTGTTGGAACTTTAAGTCGGCTGCGCTCTAAGTAGTAAGTCGTGGAAGATAAAGGAAACTTAAATGCAAAGCAACGAGAAACTCTCAAGTCCTAACTCGGCCACGACTCTTGGCTTAAGTCGTAAGGTATGTTAAGACGGTTCATAATTAAGCCGCTAAAGTTGCTGGATCACGCAGAGGTGCCAAATTATACCTAAGGCGATATTCCACTCTCTTTAGCAAACATACATCTTACTCCTAACCCGTTAACCATCTAACTCCTAACCCGTTAACCATTTAACTCCTAATCCGTTAACCCAATAACCTCACAATGGATAACCCTAGTTCTACCACACTACTAGGTCGCCTCAAATCATGAATCATTGCAAGATAGATCGAACCGCCTGCCTTAAGTCCATCAGTATAACATTATTCGCAAAGGTCAAAGGGGAAAATCGGAGACAAAGATCGACGATGATCGACAATTGGAAAAGAGGCAAAATCTCTTACGCAGTGTGACGATGAGGATTGTAGGAACTTGATTGGTGGCGAGGTAAACTGATTGGATCTGTTTCTGGAAGCTTCAAAGGTCAATAATGGCGGAAGTAAACACGGAAACAAGTAGGTGAAGAAGAAGCGGCCTAAGCCTTTTATATCTCGAGGCAGAGGAATTTGAACCGGCACACGAGTTAAGATAAGTCGAAGCACACGACCTACGACCTAGGCGTGTACTTCGAGGGGCAAATGTTAACCTCAATTTCCTACGACTCAAAAATTGCACGACTCGAACAAATTACATGACTTAACAAGTCAAGGATTGGCCGACTTAAAGGAGTCAACAACTTAAGGAAGTGGACGGTCTACGACTCAAGTTATGGACGACCTAACGGTTTTGCGAGTTGAAGGACTTGGTGACTTACGACATAGAGAAATCTGTGACTTAACGATTTAAAAGAGAAGGGATGCTTCACGACCTAAGGCATCCACGACTTAAGGTTTCTACCACTTAAGGAAGCCCACGACTCAAGGACAGGATGACTTAACGGTTCAAGAGAGAACACGACTTAAGAAGGAAATGAGTTAACGACTTAAAGCTATCTACGACTTACGACCTAGCATGTGTCGTGTACGACTTAAGAAAATGAGGCGCTGCTCCTTACTTAACACAGTGACCTCTTAACTCGTAAACGATTCAGGACTTGGGTTATTATCTAAAGGGAGCAAGCTTATCAGTTAACTCGTACACGTCTCACGACCTAGCTTGAGTCGTCCACGACCTAAAGCTACTGGGTGAAGGTTCAATGCCGCATCAAGAGGACCAGCTGACTCATTTGCGACTTAGATGTTGACTCGTGGGCGACTTAGGACTTGTACAAATGAACTTTTGTGAGACCATGGGGCTGCGCCAGATAAGTCGGCCACGACCTACCATAAGTCAATGACGACTTACAACCCAAGAGGAAAATTTCCCTATAAATACCAACCCACCTCAAGCATGAAGGGGACTTTTGGCTGATCTCTTTAAGCGCCGATACTCTGCTGAATTCTCGACTCACTCGACACTTCAAGTATAAAAGGCATCTCAACTAACTTCGAGAGGAAATCTAACGCAATCTACATGGATTCAAAGAATTCTTCTGCATCAAAGTTCTATTTGTTTGTCTCATCAGAATTGTAATTGAAGATTGTTGTAAAGTTGTAATCGATTCAGTAATAAAGAGAATTAAAGTGGACGTAGGCTTACCTAAGCCGAACCACTATAAAAGCTGTTGTCTTTTTTGCTTTCTATGTGACTTTTCTACTTGTTTTTAGTTCCCGTGTTCATGGGTGGTGCTTTCTCTCAACTTCAATCTACACCGGGGTGTTAGCGTCTGATTTTTACGTTAACGGTAATTAAGAATTAATGAGTGATAAATCAAAGAATAATAAATAAGTGTAAGTGATTATGGTATGGTTGATTTGAGCAATTAATTAGAAACGGTATGACTAATTAATCTTGCTTATTAAGTATATTGAATGTCCTGGATTTTTGATATCGTTGATATGTGGTTTAATATGCTATGTTTGGATTGAACTGTTCAAGCAGGGATTGTCTATCAGTGATAAATTTTGGGTATGAATGGAATAGTTTAAACTTAAGCAGCTTGTTTATAAGATGAAGTTGGACTCGAAGAGACCGAATTTTTATAGATTGATATGTAAAATCTATATGCTGGAGTGAAGCGATTTGGAGGAATTGGATTATTTTAAATCTAAATCTTCGGTATTTGCAAACTTATATGTGAAATAAGTGATGTTTATAGCGAATTATGGCTTTGTGAATTGATATGAGTTACCCGGGTTTTATATAAGTTATACGCTTTGTATTCTATGTTGGATGGGTTTACTCACGCTGGTTTCCAACCTGACCCGAGTGTTACTTTGGTGTAATGCTCGGGTCAGACCGAGTATTACAGATTTTCAGGTAGGGACGTTCTGGAGCCCAGGAGTCGAGCTGGATGGCAGGAACGTGTAGAGTATTTCTGCTGTATTATAATATCGTAATTCTGGGACGTTTGATTTGTATATGTCCAGTGTTGAATATATGTGTAACTCTGATGTATTAAAATGCAATCGACAGATATAGTATTCTTTTGTAAACTGTTATTATTTATTATTACATTTTATCCGCTATGAATGTGAGAAGTTGATGACTTTGTTCTTATTCTTCTATCACTTTCTTCTTTTTCATAACTATATGGAATTTTCGGGATCAAAAATTTCGGGTAGTTACATTTGGTATCAGAGCTGAAAGGTTAAGTGAGAACCTTGGCTCTGGTGGAGATTACTCATTTAATAGAGCCTGTAGTACTCTAGAATGAGTTGTGTGTATATATATATGAGCGCGTACTTGTTATTTTCTTATATAAAGTTTTTAAATGATTTTATATAAAAAATATTTTGATATATAAAGCAATATTTCCTTCTAATAAATATTTTTAATAAATATTAAGGTGATTGGTTGTTAATTATTGAAATTAAAATTAAGAAGTAATAAAATACAACGTAACTGAAATCTTGAATTGGAATTAAATTAAGTAAGCCAAATGAAGTAAATTTATAAGATGAGTATAACTTCTAAATTAAAGTGGATTTTAAAATCGTGAAGTTTTAAAACCTAAGTCTAGAAAACAATCAATTGTTTCATAGAGTTAAAGAAATAACAAATAATATAATTCATACTGTTTTGAATATAGTCTTATTTGAAAAAAATGTTTGGAAGATTTTTAAGGGATTTGTTTTGAAATTAAAAACCAAGGGTGGTTTAAAAATTTAAAAGTAGCCTGGTGTGTAAAGGTAATAATTATGAAATTAACTGTAAGATGTTTTGAATTTTCTTTGGAATGTGGTATGATGTGAAACCCAAAGTAAAGAAAATTTTAAACTTAAGTGGAAAGGTTATTAATCTGGAGGTTTAAAATTTGAATGGGAATTGGGATTTAATTCAAGCAGGAATTGAAATGATATGGAATTGAAGTGGATTCAATTTGAAATTAGTCCAAATTTACTTGAATAATTTAGAACTATAAATAAAGTCGAACAACTAAGAATCAAATGGAATTTGATTGGAAGTTGGAAAGAAAGTGAGAATTAATTCAACTTGAATTGGGAATAAATCAAGTCCAATGGAATTGGAGTTATTCAAATTGGAATTGGGTCAATTTAAATGGAAGTGGAAATTTAAATTGAATTGATGGGGAAGTGAATAGTTTGACTCTGGACTATTATTTTTAATATAATTTTTTTTAATGTAAATTTATTCTTCCAAGCTATTAAATATATACAACCTTTCTTTTTAAAGCTAACTTATTTTATATTTGTTTTACCATTATTTTTGGAACTATTTAACAATTTTTCAATTGTTTTATAAACTAATTACTATTTTTCAACTATTTCACAAACTAATTACTATTTTACAACTATTTTGCAATTATCTAAAATTTCTAAAACTATTTAGCTATTTCTCAACTATTTTACAATTACGTAACTATTTTAAAGCTATTTTGTAAAGTATTAATTATTTTTCAACTACTTATCTATTTTTAAATTTTTCAAGCTATTTTCTAAATATAAACTGGTCGGAGTTTAAACTGTTATTGATTAAATACCCAACCGAGATAAGAATTGAAGTGATATTTCAATGGAATTGAAGCGATTGTAAATAAGTGAATGGAAATTAAAGGAGATATGAATAGGAAGAGAAATTGATTTGGCTAAAATCAATAAAATTAAATACGTAGGATGTACGTATATTATTCTATTTGCATAGTAATTTGATCCAGATTCGAGCATAGAATTTCGAAATGATTATATTGATCCGAGTTGGGATTTTTCACTCGATTTTCGACGACGAACCTGGATATGGGATTGTTGATTGGTTCTGGATATTCTCTATCATAGTTATAGCTATGCAAGGAGAATGGAGGTTTCTAATCAAGAAATCAAATCTGTGTCCGCACTAGGAAGTCGGGTGGACAATACAAGTTCGGTCGGAAGTGAAATTTTGTGATCGAATGAGCGATCAGATTGGTATAGCGTATGGATGATAAGTGTACATCGTACAGATTTGAATGAAATTGATATTGGAAGGAGTAATCAAATTGGAATATTTGATTTTGAATAAACAAAGTTATATATCTTTGTTATATATAAGATGAAACTTCCCTTATTGAATCTATAGCCTAAAGAAATTGGATTTTTGGAAATAATTGAAGTATAAAAGGGGTTTTATACAGGTTTAAGATGATCCAAAGATTTTTATCAAGGATTATATATATATTTATATGTATGAAGGATTTTATGAGGATTTTGGAAAAGGTATTGCGAACCTCTGATTTTGGAAGGGCTTTTGATTTTTGGGTAAAATCAATATTGAAATTTAGAAAGCCTAGTTTGAGAATTATCGATTTTGGGATAATCGATTTGTGTGAAGGAGCTTTATATGAGATCGTACTAGGTGTATGATTTGAAAGATACTATATGTGTATAGTATAAAGTGTTTTGATAATGGCTCTGGCGAAAAAGATACTCCTTTGAAAATGAACTTCTCAGGAGTACCACTAGGTGGTGCTGCCTTGAGCCCCAAGGGGGGGTTCTAAAGTTGATCCTGTGAGAAGTCTGGACAAAACTAGTTCTTGGGGATTATGAGTAGTGTGTACCATAGCGAAAGTCGTGTGTGCTGCTGAGAGCCAACAGTTTGCGTTTGATTTTATATCGGTAGACTGCGACCTATGGTAACATAGCGAAAGTCGTGTGTGCTGCTGAGAGACAACAGTCTGTGTTTGATTTTATATCGGTAGACTGCGACCT
This sequence comes from Allium cepa, assembly GCA_030765085.1. NCBI lineage: Eukaryota > Viridiplantae > Streptophyta > Magnoliopsida > Asparagales > Amaryllidaceae > Allium > Allium cepa. The sequence continues at coordinate 458,924,505 of CM060942.1, forward strand.
ATGTAGGAGTGGAGAATTTTCATTTTGACAGCGAAAATCGAAGGCCGCGGAGAGCCTACAGTTACATGGACTTTTGCTGCGATGGCAACATAACCCTGCAATGTAACTGCGATCCATCGTGGGTTCCATAGCCTAATCGAGAGGCCGCGGAGAGCCTACAGTTACATGGACTTTTACTGCGATGACAACGTAACCCTCGAATGTAACTGCGACCATGGACGGGGGTGAGATTTCCAGAGCATTCTCACCAAAAATATTTCCTCTATTTCCCAGAACTGTTTCCGATATTTTCAACAAAATTGTTTTCCAGGTATTTTCACTGGATGTTGAAAATGAGTCTGCTAAGTGCTTATAGATTTTCAGTCCTACACCTGATCAGCGTATGACTGAATGTCTATGAGAACAAGGATGGACTGGTTGAGACATCGAGTTATAAGAAGTATTTTTTTAATAAGAGCTATTTTATTAGCATGATGTTAATTTAAAATCATTTCTAAAATTGTTAAATAAAAGTGTTGGATTTTTGGGGAAATAAAAGAAAATCCAAGCTGGAAATATGAAAAACAAAATTTGAACTTAGGAAAATTTAACGAAGTGATTTTTGTAATAAAATCTAATATTGATTTAAAAATTAAAAGTAAGCTAATTGGCCAAATAATTATTTGATTGAGTATGTTAATAAAATTTAACTTGGGTAAATAAATGGATTGTAAGTAATAATGGAGTTTGAAAATGAATTCAAAATGTAAATAGAATTCGACTTGTATTTGATAATGAATTAAATAAGTGGAGATGTTATAAAAATAGAAATTAAATGGAGTTGGATCGAAATAGTGATGGTTTAAATTACAAATAAAATTCAAGTGTGATATGAAATAAATTAAACGTAAATTGCGAGTAAATTAGATATAATGGAAGTGCTGTCGAATGAAATGAAAGTGGATTATAATAGAAATAGTTTGAGTTGCAAACAAAACCCAAGTGTATAGAAATAAATTGATAATGGCTTTGTATTAATAAAATAAATTCGAAAATGAATTAAGTAAGTGAATTAAAAATATAAAATGGGTTAATGGGATTAAATAATAAATGGATGAAGTCTGGTTGAATAAAAAAAATTTCAATCAAAGTTTTAATTGAGATTGGATTATCAGAATGGACTTGAGTTTTGAGGCGAATTTATTTGAAGCAAAATTACTTAAATAAAAGCTTGGTTTCGAGTAAGAATAGTAGACCATTAAATAAGGATATGGGTTAAATGTATTTGAAAAATGGATATTAATATAAGAAATGAATGTTGTCAAGCTCAATGAAAATGTTTTAAATTGAAACCAATGCGGAGATGAATGAAATGCAATGTTTGGTTAGTGAATAAATCTGAAATGGAATTACATACAGAATGAGTTGAAATTAATTTAAAGTAGTTATAAACTAAAAATAAATACTCTATTAAGCGAATACCGTCCAAATTGCAAAAAAATAGTTGTCGTTTGGCGTAAATAAAAGTAATTAAAATTCTATGAGTTGATAGAGATTAAATAAACTTGATTTTGAATCATTTGAAGTGAATATGGATTTGTTTGGATTGAAAATCAATTGAATGTAAGAAATTGAGTTGCAAACCATTAAAATTGAATGAAATGGCTTATGAATTGGTTGAAAGTAATTGAATTATCTTAAAAGTTATATAAATCGCTTATGGAAGCGTTATGGTGCTTGTTTCTTATGAAATACATGTGTTTAGCTATTGAAAATAAGTGAAACGCTAATAGATTTTCTATATATGGCACTTACATATTTAAATTAAGTAAGTACGGGTACCTGAAGGCCGTTTGGCTGGATTCCGATGCACTAATTGCTAAATAAATAAGCCGTATGCTTAAAATGCTAAATAAAGGTACGCCTATGCAATAAAAATAGGAAATATGAACTGTTTTTGCTTTTCCAACCGTGGGGGTCGATGTATATATATTTATATCTCTTGTCAAATTACAAAAGCTTCTCCGTTCAAAGGAGACTCTACCAAAAATTTTCCAAAATTTTGGGAGTTAGAAATTTTTTGAAAATTTTTGGAAAAGTTTTTGTTAACGACAAAATGATTTCAAATTGGAAATTAAAGTAAATTTGTAGGTGAAACTAATATGAATCACTTATAAATGAAAGATAAAATTTAATACTCAGAAGTGAAAATAAATTGAATTCATATGAAAATGGGAAAAACTAATTTAAATAGAAATAGATATGAAAATTTCTGTAAGGAAATGTATAAAATAATTTTAAAAGGTCTATGATTGGATATTATTGCTTGGTAAGTTATGCAGGTATTATAAAGAGAAAAAGAAAATTGGATTTGATATTAGAAGATAAATTTGATTGCCCGACAAAAAGGTATGTATTTAAATTTCTGTATGAAATTGGATTGGGTTTTGGATCTAACCACTTGGCGTTTTGTTTTCTTTCTGGAATTTGGGAGCCCGTAAGGCATTTTGTAGTAGTATCGAGCTAGCTGCGCAAAGGAGACACGGGCAAAAAATTTCGGGAATTTAGAGAGTTAGAAAATTTTTGCGAAAATTTTGATAATTCAAAATTTGGTTTTAAATTAAAATTTGAATGATTGAGTAAAAAGGGACTGCTGAAAACTGTGGGAGAGTTTGGGAAGTTAGTAAGAAGGATAAGAAGTCTTTTATAAAAGGCAGTTGGTAGGATGTTGAAAAAACTGTTGGTTTTGGGGGAAAGGTAAACGGGTATTGGTCCATTCTCCCTAAATAGTAATTTCGGTGACGGAATTCTTTTAAGGTGTGAGGAATGTGACGACCCGAAATTTTAACAATTTAAATTGGAATAGTTAATTGATTTTAAAATATTTAAAATCAATAACTTGAATTCCAGATATCAATATTAACTTGATAATTAAATCATTGAATTATATATTTTATAATAATTGAAATTGGGTAAATTGTTGAATCTCAAATTTCTAAGCCTGGTCAAATAATTTGAAGGCTTATCAAATTTATAATGATGATACTGAAGATAATAAAATGGTTGAAATTTAATATAAAGGTGATTTGTTTAGTTTCGAAATTATATCGTTTAAATTGACGTTTTGAAATAGCCTTCCGAGACACAATCTCGGAATTCGATGAAACAAGTTCCATTGGATCCGTAATAGTTAGTTATTATCGGATTTCAATTTTCGTAGCAATTGGAGTTGTTGTTTGACCCTGGCAGCTCAAAACGCTTAAAACTATTTTAATCGATTTAATTTAGAATTGATCGTTTATTTCCGTAAGTCGTGCATACGATCGAATTAGCCTCCGAAACACATTCCATTGTGGTCGGAATGCGGGTAAAACCTTATAAACGTCTATCGGCATGACTAATTCGGGGTTTGGGATTTCGCGTTATACAACGTGAGATATTTTCAATATTCAATTATATTTTATTCATGCATACTCAAGAAGCTTCTCCAACCCTATATCTTATCCTCGTCCCCTCTTTAACTTTCATCAGTAAACCGAACACATCTAAATATAAAAAAAGTCGAAATTAAAGAAACAAAAAAAAATGGCCGACGCTGGCCTCCTCGAAATCGAAAATCATTTACAGAACGAAATTCGAAATCTCGTTGAAAACGAATCGTTCTCATTGGGAAAAGTGAACGAGTTATTGCTCGAGTTCGACAACCTAAGTTTCAGCAAAGACGGCGAGGGATTTTGCGATTTCTTGGGCGTGGCGATGTCGAAGTGAGCATCGGTGGAGGCAGGGTTCGCTGAAATTTTGGGGAGGACACGATGGCGCGCATATCAAAGGCTGGGTAGGGTTCGACTATAGTTTGGGGTGGCTGCGCAGAGGGTTTCGAACGAGGACTTTGGCATCTCGATGTCGCTCGAAGCAGTGGAGTATGGTTTCGATTTCTGCAGCATTAATTTAGGTGAGTAATCCTCACACGAATCTTTAAATTTTGGTTTATTTGCATTGTTTAAGTAGCAATATAGTTTTGGATGAGTTTTTGGAGGGTGTTGAGATTTAAATTCGTACTGATTCAAGCCCAGCCTTAGAAAATAAGCCTTGTTGATTTTATTTCTGGGAATCTTTGTCTCATGCAAAGTATTTAGTTAAATGCGTCTTACTGTCCATCGGTGGGTGAACTATTGGGAAAGAAAAATAAGCTGGTTTAAGAAATTTCGAATTTGTGATTGTTATAAGTCCATGCCTTATTTCCCTATCTGTGATGAATGTTCTCGTTAAGTCATGTTATATGAATGTTTCATTTAAAATTAAGAAGGTAGATTATTAAGTAAAATTCGAAATTTAGTTAATAGTGTGCATAAGGAGAAATTAAGGAAATAAAATTAGACTTAAAGATCTTAGATTAAATTATAGATTAATGATAATCAAATCCCAGGTTTATAAATTAAGATTTTATAGTGATATAATTAAGAAATTAATTAATTTATTTGACTTAACTTTTAATTAATTTAGGTTTGAGTGGTTTAGATTATTTAATTAATCAGTTCAGTAAGTAAAGAGAAACTAATTAATTTATGGTTAAGAAATAATTAATTATTGATTTAGGGTTTTAAGTTGATTAATTTTAGACTGATTAATTTATAGGTAGAGATAAATTAATATAAGTAACTAGGAATTCGTTACTTAAATGATAATCACTTAATGAAAGTAATTAAAGGATTAACTCGTTCAGGTTTAAATAAATCTAATTAGTAAATAAAGGATAAAATTAAAAATTAAAGGTTAAATAAAAATAATAACAGTGGGAAATTACTAGATAAAAATAAGTAATGGTAAATTACTTAAGAAGGTAATTAAGAACTAATGAGTGATAAATCAAAGAATAATAAATCAATGTAAGTGATCATGGTATGGTTGATTTGAGTAATTAATTAGAAACGGTATGACTAATTAATCTTGCTTATTAAGTATATTGAATGTCCTGGATTTTTGATATCGCTGATATGTGGTTTAATATGCTATGTTTGGATTGAACTGTTCTAGCAGGGATTTTCTATCAGTTATGAATGGAATAGTTTAAACTTAAACAGCTTGTTTGTAAGATGAAGTTGGACTCGAAGAGACCGGGTTCGGGTTTTAGGAAATACCCGAAACACTTTGAAATTTTTATAGATTGGTATGTAAAATCTATATGCTGGAGTGAAGTGATTTGGAGGAATTGGACTATTTTAAATCTAAATCTTTGATATTTACAAACTTATATGTGAAATAAGTGATGTCTATAGTGATTTATGGCTTTGTGAATTGATATGAGTTACCCGGGTTTTATATAAGTTATATGCTTTGTATTCCATGTTGGATGGGTTTACTCACGCTAGTTTCCAGCCTGACCTTGGTGTTACTTTGGTGTAATGCTCAGGTGAAACTGAGTATTATAGATTTTCAGGTAGGGGCATTCTGGAGCCCAGGAGTCGAGCTGGATGGCAGGAACGTGTAAAGTATTTCCGCTGTATTATAATATTGTAATTCTGAGACATGTTGATTTTTATATGTCCAGTGTTGAATATATGTGTAACTCTGATGTATTAAAATGTAATTGACGGATATAGTATTCTTCTGTAAACTATTATTATTTATTATTATATTTTATCCACTGCGAATGTGAGATGTTGATGTCTTTGTCCTTCTTCCTGTATTATCTCTTTCATCTTTTTCATAACTATCTAGAATTTTCGGGATCAAAAATTTCGGGTCGTTACACTTGCGGAGTCGAATGGTGGTGGAATCAAGAGCTACCTCCACCTATGGTGGCCTAAAATTGTCGGTTAGGGTTTTGAAAAAACAAATTTGGGGTGGCAGTAGTGGCCTTAGGGAAGGGTCGGTCTTCGGCCATGGAGGCGGCTCATCGAGGCGAGCTCGATGGTGATGGAGGCGTGGCGTACGGTGGTCAGAGGCACGGGCTATCGGTTGTCAAAGGATAGTAGAGGTTGTGCTTCGTGCGTGTTGTAACTGAGGATGCATGTTTTTCCTGTTGCTGCACGTGGTTTCAAGTGGTGATGACGTGGCGCTGCATGGAAGGTGAGTGTTTTATTGTATTTTAATTCGATTTCAACCCGTTTTAATGCGATAGCTTTCGCATACGATATCCAATTCATACACGGTCTTCTCCGCTAGGTTCGTATTGGAATTTCGGATATTTTGGCGCTTGTTTGGACGGAATCGTAGCCTGGCCAATTTTTGGGTTTAAATTGGATTTGAATTTAATTTAAATTCAAAAGGTGAGTGTTTTAACCTACTCACAACTTCTAAAAATTCTTATGTTTGTTAAATTAATTTATGTTGTGATTATGAATTTATTTATGATTGTTTGTATAGTTTTAATCATCATCTCAATTAATTGCATTTATTTAAATAAAATTGTTATTTAATTTATTATTGAATATAACTACCTGTTAATTACCTGTTATATATAATCAGTTATATATTAATATTAATTGATTGTTTTGGATGATGATTGTGATGGATCTATGATTTTATGATGGATGAATGGATGTTCTATTTAAATCATCATAATCTACAAGTTGTTATGCATTTATTTCCTTCGGTATTGCGGTTTGAAATGATATATAACCACAAATTTTTATTTTAAATTACGGATTGAAATGATAAATGTCCATATCACTTGACTATACGATAGAAAATTATATACAGACACCGCGATCTATATATATTAATATTTTGAAATGATTTCTATGGTTTTGTAAAGAATATATATTTATGATTTTATGAGATATTGATTTGAATATTTGATAAAGGTTATTTTATATATAGTTAATTTTTTGGTTTTAAGCTATGTATAAAATTAGTTTAAAGTATAAAATAAAGTTTGATTTTATTAAAATATAATATGGATAAGTATTTACTTAAATTATACTTTAATATAGAGTTTATATTGACTTTATAAATCAAGGATGAGATGATAGTTTGAAATTGATTTGAGATTTTATTTAATTAAAGGTTATATTTAATAAGGATCCATTTAGAACTTATTGAATTTGAGATTTTAAAGAATATGGTTTTATAAATTAATTCGGATTTAAGGTGATTTAAGCGAATAGATTGAGGAATATTCAGTTGTTGAATTTGAGGTTATTTTAAAGGATATTGGATTTAGTAAGCAAATATTTCAAAACTAACAATAGTAAAAGTGAAATGGGTATGTATATAAGTTATAAAAAATTACTTTTGAAATATTGAATATTTAAGCTTTGAAATATATTGAATTTGAAAGGGTCTATGTTGTGAGTCAAATCAGCTTTGAAATCAACAAAATTTGGAAAAGTTTATTTGGAAACTATATTATTTTGGGATTTGGATTAAATTCAATATATAGAAATTTGAGTTTTGAAATTTATTTGTGAAAATTAAAGAGGCTATTTGGGTATATGAAGTATTTTAAATATTTAAACCACATAAGTGGTGTAGGTTATGATTTGCGAGGTAGAATAAATTGAAAGGGTTATATTTCTAGTATTTTGATTTGGAGGTGTTAAACGTTGAAAATGTTATGACTTTTGAATAGGATATCCTTGAAATAAAATGATATTATATTGATTTGGGTTTTTATAAAAATGATATCAAAATGATTTGGTTTTAGAAATGGAAAGGGTATCGTATTTATATGGTTTTGAAATGGATATTATATTCTGATTTTAAAGTATAAGCTGTTTTGAAAAGACCGTGGTGTTATAATAACGTTTGATTGTTAAAGAGACCGGGATCGGAAGTTGTCGTACTCTCTACCAACTCCGAAAACCACTTTGACAACCGTGTACGCGGTGGAGATTCCAGAATGAAGTAGGATGGCGGCGGCGTTTCCTTTGAGGTAAATACACGACACTAGGGAGTTGGCATAAGGTGGCTAAAACAGGAGCGAATCTCGGGCCAATGAGGTAGCACCTTTGATCGGACACATCCCTTCGATATTATACTTTGACTATTGGATTGATTCGGTGGCCACATTTGAATTTCTTTTTGGGGGTGTGGCTGGAGGTGGGAGGTAGTTGCACGCTACGCGTTACCACCATCCCAGATGCATAATTGGTATATCTACTTTGGATTGCCTAGTTGTGCCGTGTCATCTACCGTAGCGCGCCTTGTACGAGTTGGGTTTTCTCCCGTAGCCCGTGGAGTATTTAGGGTAGTCTCCCGATTTAGAGATGCGCTGATACTGGATGGACTACTGGGACTATTATGTGGTAAGGGCTATATGGGTAACCCCTTAACGCTATTTTAAAGTAAGTTTATGTAACGACCCGTAAATTTTAACCGTTTTAGTAACGTTATTAATTGGAATTTTATGGAATTTTAAATGATAAAATTTTGAAATATAAATTTGATATTTGGAATGCATCTAGTTAAACATAACAACTGGTAAATTTTCGTACGAAAATATGAAAGTTTATTTCGTGCGTAAATTTACTTCAATTTAATCAGTTAAAGAGCGATGAAAATAAAATGTTTTCGGAAGCTAAATAATTTTGCATAGAAAAATTGTAAAACATCTTCTGAGCAAACTCTATTTTTCGTTTTTCCAAATTCGGACATCTTTAGCTCCATCGATCTTATTCTTCTGTGTTTTTCTTGCATTTTCCACCAGTAGAAAATTCGAATTTTTATAATTCAATCGTATCACTGATATCCATATACCGTTTTGATCGTCTCGCCGTGCTGATCTCCATGGTATATTTATTTCTGTATTTTGGGTTCCGATACGCGACAGAAACAATAAAACGTTGCTTCGTATCGGTACTGAAAATTTTGACCCTTTAGTTCTTTCCTTCCCTGATTTGAACGTACAACCCAGCATTAATTGAAACCCAATATTAAAGTTTCAGCCAGCTGTTGATTGAGACTTTTGCTTTTCCTGACCTCTCTCTAACCTTTCATTTTAGCATTTACATTATAGTACATTTATATTCTTCTGAACTACAGTTATTGCCTCTTCTTTTTCTATTTTATTTACTTTTCTCATGAAATTCATTCTCTCTCCCCTCCTGACCGTGCATGCACCACACAACCGAGAAACGTGCTCCATCTTCCTTGGCTTCCACCCACCTTCTCCTCATTTTATAAAAAATTATTATTATATCGAGATATAATACGTTTGCATTTATTTTATGAAGGAAGCCAGCTCCATATTTTTTCATCGCCCAGAAACCCTCTCTATCCTTCACGAGCATCCGCCTCCCATTGTCGCTGCTTATAGCTGAGCAGACCTCACTTGCAACACTACCCTTCAAAAAGCTCCACATCCAACCCCCTCACAGGTCACGCACTCGGTCACCACCGCCTACACCCAGAAATTCTGCCTTCCTCCATTTTTCATGCCTCAGCCACCATATTCCTTCCATTCACCTCACTGTCGTTCCTTCTGGGTATGTGTATATTTGTATTTTTTTTATTCTATTGAGTTTTTTATTTATGCATGTGATAAAAAAAACTTTTGAGTAGTTATATATGTACAGAGCATGCACGTTAGTATGTTATCTGTTCTTATATTATGTCTATAATATATATTATATAGTTACGGTTACTTATGTAAATAGTTTTTTCTACTGTTTATATACATTATTAGGGAGTATATATATTATTTATTGGTATCTGTTCTTATATAAAAAAAATTAACATCTATATGCGAATGCTGCTAGTACATGTTGCATGTTTTGTGATAAATTGCAAAGTATATATGTACATATGTGTTGCGTGTATATTTGAGGTTTGGCTTATAATATTATAGTACAAAAGAATTTTATATATTTAAGTTTAAAGTGTAAAATATTAGTTTACGTACTATATATATTAGTAAATACCATGTATGTGTTTAAAATATTAAAATATAGTAATATACATAGTTACATTATAGACTTACTACATTCTGAGTTCTGTGATATTTGGGGTTTGGGTTTGAAAGCAAAAAAAGAAAAAAGTGTACAGTCATATACAACATGTATATAGGAGTCCGTACAAAAGCTTGCATCAGGTATATTATATTTTTGTATCTGCGTGTGTGTTGTGTATTTGTATGTGCGTGTGTAGTGTTGTGCATATGGGTCGGATTTATATATTTGTCTGCATATCTTTTTTTATATAGGTATGTAATACTATTTTGTAAAGTAAGGATATAATATGATAAACAATTGTTGAGATATATATATACCATATATTAAATAAATATAGGTAGTATAATATGTTGTCGTTTGGTCATATATAATTATAAGTATTGATTTTTAATACGATATGTATATATTTTATATATATGTTTTAAATTTAATATAAATTTTAAGTATATTTTATAAAGATTCTATTTAATACGTGTTTGATTAAATAATGATTTTGAAATGCATATAATAAGTTATATAAGTTTATAAGTATATATTAATTTATTATGAACTTTGATTCTAGAATTTTCTGTATTATGTAATATATGTATTATTTAAAATTATACTATGTATAGATATATCTTTGTTACGTGTTCTATTTAAACCAATGCTTTTGAATACACACACACACACACACACACACACACACATATATATAATCTAGAATATTATTTTATCTATATGTAGTTATATTTAGCTGCATATAAAGCCCACTTATCCTATTTATCTCTCGATCCATCTCTGATTTGACTTCGTCAATTCCTCTTTATAAATCAGCTTTGTCGTCGAAATTGTGCCAATCCTAATTTGCTTTGCTTGGATTCGAGATTTAATTTCAGTGTCTGTATCATTGTCTCCTTCTGTACTCTCTAGCCTTGGAAGGTGAGCAAATCACTCACAATTAATGTTCTTTTATTTATTAAATTTGATTTCAATTGGAACGATAATTGAAATATTGCCGCTGTTAGTTGTTTACACTGTTATTTATGTTAGTACCTGTATCAATTCACATGTGACATCTGACACAATTATCTGAATTTGTGCAATGATAATCCAGTTTGGTTGTAATTGATTGTTTATTGTTAATATTTGATTTTAAATTGTAATGTATAAAGTGATAAATATTATGCAATTAAATTTGACGTAGGATAGTTAAAAAAATTGAATCAACATATGTGTTGAATTTGATTAGTTAAATTTATAAAATATGACCCCTTAAATATTTAATTATTTGACACGTATAAAAAGTGTTAACTACACCTTGAACCATTGAATGTATGTTGTATAAATTGATGTAGTATAAATTGAATAATGAATGACAAGTGAAGAACCGTACAAAAATTAATGTAATAATCTTTAATCTACATGAAATGATAGTGTAGATTCTAGAAATTATTATATTAATTCGCACAACAACAACGTGAATTAATACGATTATTTCGGGATTATTTTAATTAACTATTGGATTGTTATTGATATTGCTATTGCTTGTTTATTTACTTTGACACCATCTCAGTTATCGCACTGTAAGTTCCCTTTGTTATGCTTTGATTTTTGAATTGAATTGGAATCGGCTTGAAATGATAAATACTCAAATAAAATTTGACTTAGGATAGAGAATTAAATAAACCCGATTGGTCAATAATTTGTTCTAAAAATAAATAATGATTTTATTGGAATAAGAATAAAGTCTTGAAATGAAGTTGGAATTTGAAATTTTATAAAAAGGGAAATGTTAATATTAATTAATCAGAAATAGAATATTAATATAGTTATTGATGAAAAAACATTGTTTTAGATTTAATTAATTAATAATTAAGTTGGAATTATTAAATAATTTAAATGGGAACTATTTGATAATTAGATTTTTAAATTAATTATTAATCTAATATTGGAATTTTTAATTAAGTTTTGAAGTTATGTATTAATCAAATAAGATTGAATTATTTAATAATTAAATAAAATTGAATTATTTGATAATTAAATAAAAATTTGAATTCTTGTTAAGAAAAATCGAACTTTGAATAAGTGAATTTGAACTTCGTTAATAAATGAAATTGTGTTTCTTTATAAATTGAGTTTGGGAAATTTGAGTAAATTAATAAGTGAAATTGAACTTCTTGAATATGTGAAATTTAGTTTCTTCATTAACTGAGTTTTGAAATTGTAACTAAGTAAATAAGTAACGAATTTGAATTTCTTTAACAAGAAATAAAAATGTGTTTATCGAAACAAATGGAAGGCTTGAAATTAAAAGAATTGGATTTGACAAATTTAATTAAAATTAAATTTGTAAGCTTGACATAATGAAGTTAAACTTAAGTGATTAATTCAATGAATTGGAAATTTAGCGGAAATTGTTTAAATGATAATTAAATTAATGAATATCGAATGAAATCGATAATTGAGTTTAAATCGATTTGAACGTTAAATCAAGTTAAATGATTATGGAATGAACTTATATACGAAATTAAATGAACATTTGAATCGTTTTAAACTGAACTTTGAAATTGAATTATAGAAATTTTGAAATGAAATTGTGAATTTATCAAACGTAAATTTTGGAATTTGATTTAGAAAGACAAATAAAATGTTGAATGCGAATTCTAATTGAAATTGAATTTGAATTGGTTTTGAAATATATTAGACGACCAATCGATAAAATAATTATGAAAGTTATTAAAGAAACCGGAATCGGTTAGGGACATACTCAATGTCTAAATCGAAAACCACTTTAATAACTATACGCGGAGTGTGATCCAGAATGAAGTGGTTGGAATGACGGACGCGATGACTGAAGAAAGAGAACGATAATGGATAACCTTGACACTTGTGTCAAATTGGAAATGACTAAAACAGGAGCCATGCCGGGCCAAATGGGGTTAGCCACCTCGAGCGAACACACTTCTTCGAATACTACTCATTACTTGTTATTGATTGGTGCACCCTCGTACTTTGGGTGTGTTGTTTCGCGCTGTTGCGATCGTTGCGGCGATGCGTTTTCACCAGTCCGGATCGGGCAAACGGTAGTTTCACTACCTTGGGTATTGCCTCATGTACCTTGTCATACTTGTATCCCTATATACGCGACCACTACGAATTTATTTTGTGTTATACCTATGGAGTACTCCTTGATATCCCACTAGTTTACAGTGGAGTTTACAGTGCTATATAGACTATAACGTTTATATAAAAATGTGTTGAGGGGGATAATGGTAACGCCTTAACACTATTTTGATATTTTATATTACTGATAGACATTATCTATTTAGCATATATTACTACATAGTAGATAGTTTAACGGATCCTTAGAGGATGATTGTTCCAACATCCTTTGAGTTATTTGTATTTCGATTGTTATTTCACTTGAGTTGGATTTATTGATATAAGAATGTTAATCCTTACTCGAGTGTTTGTGTTTTGCTTTACGCTCGAGTCAGACTGAGTGGTTCATCTTTTGAGACTCACGTTTGGAGTTGGAGCTTCGCCTGGAGATCCGGCTCTCTATCCAGCTTTCAGAGATTCAGTTGATTTCAGCGACGTATTTCAACTATTGTATTCGAGACTTCTGTTGTAACTTATTTACTCTTTTATATGTATATAGTAGCTTCATGAACTACTAACTTTTGCTTCCACTGCATATTATTACTGTGTCTGTGATTCTATGATTATTTATTTACTGTATATCTGAGTTTTGCCAAATTTAAATCAACGATTCGGTATTTTGAATTATTCAAGTCCGATAGGTGAGGATGCGAATAGTCTAAAATAGCGCGTCGTTATAGTTGGTATCAGAGCTTTGGTAGCTCTAGGCAAAACTTAGCATATGGGGTAAAATGTATTTACAGAATCACTCTCATTTGAGTTTGAATCTCTTCCTTTTGACTCGATTCCTTTGAATTTTGGGACGTTCCCTCGGTTCTGAAATTCATTCTTATCCCTCACTATTCGTCTTCTTTTTGAATTCTGGAGTTTTCCATAACTCCACTTCGAATGATCTTTATAATGAATCGGCGGTCTCGCCAATCTTCGAATTATTTATAAATGGGTGAAACTCTTCTACAATAGGCATTGCTTTACCGGAGATTTCTGTATCCTCGGTTTACGATGTTATCTATCTCCTGCTGTGCCTGAATTCTATTTCTTGAGATCGAATGCCGATTTACCTCGGAACTCTACAATGGTCTTATTCTTGAAGTCACGGTCGACCCGGTTAATGTTGCCCGTGAATTAAATAAGCTTATCCATCTCCATATTTTGTTATTTAATCATCTTATCTTTGTTTCAAACTTATTATCGAATTAAAATTCTCTTTGATTGAGCCCATCAAATTTGAAACCCTATTCTTATTTTGAAAATTCATTCATGTATCGTCGAGCAAAGAAATATATTTGTAAACTAATATTTAAATGTTTTAACATATGCCGTGTTGTTTGAGTTGTTGATGTTGATTTGGGTTTCGATCGATTCGTCTGATCAATGCTATCGATAGAATTTCCAAAACACTTGAACAGAGCAAACTGACGCAATATTGTTTCAAATTTAGTAAATAGTTTTGTATGATTGTATTATATATAAATATAAGTTTTCTGAAATTAAATTGTTAATGAATTTGTTGCCTGAAATAATAATATTTAATTTTCATTTATTTTTTTATAAACCATTGACTATTTTCTAATATAAATTAATGAGTTTATAAAAATTTGGGTTATAATTTGATTTGGAATTTGTAATGAATTTAAATTAAGAATGTGAGAATTTAATTTCCAATGGGTTTCAAACCTTGTATTTAAAGTATTTTCGAACAGAAATCATTTGAAAGAAATTTGGATGTTCAAAATCAGTGCTCTCCTATTTCGTCGTTGGAGAATAATTTCGGTGATGGCGGCCACATCATCGACATTCATTTTCGAGTTTCGAAAAGAAGAGACCAATTCGTAGCTTTGCTACAGTTTTGTTTTGAAAGTAAATCGATTTAAATTTCTTAAGTATGATTTGATTTATATATATAGGTATATTATATTAAATTTAAATTTGATTTGATATTATATATATGTATATATTTATTTTAGTTATAAAATGGTTACATTTAATCGGAAATTAGTCCCTAAAATTTTGATTATAAGATGATTTTCAATGAAGCCAAAATTTTTGACTAAATACTTGATTTGAAATAAGTAAATTGAAAATTTTCACTTGGATAATACTCAATTGCATTATATATTACTTACCTAAATTTTCAAAAGTTAATTATGTAACTGAACATTATATAATATAAATGTTATCAAAGGAATTTTTAAATAAATATGAATAGTTATAACAAAATGTAAATATACTTCATATATAGGTGATATATTAAGTAGAATAAATTTAATAATAATTTGGAATAAAGAAGAATTAATTTGTCGAATAGAATATGATTATAATAAACGATTATAATAAATAATAAATGACTATTCAAATTTATGATCTTTGTAACAACCCGCATATTTATCGGTTTTATACTTAAATATATTATCGATACTCGGAATTTAGTCCGAAAAGCCACTTTTTGAAAACAGTCGAATTTGGACTCGAGACCACTTCCATTGAGTTCGAAATGCAGTTTGCAATCTTTTTAAGTGTAAACTTTGATATGTTTGAAGTTAGTGGAATTTTGCTACTTTTTCACTTAGGGCTTTGGTTTGGACTGAGCCTGTTAACTCCCTTCCGTGAGCGATCTAATGGAAATGCAGCGACATAACCGCACATGTGACCTAGCGACCTAAAGAGGGTTACAACCTAGCGGAACCCAGCGACCTAAAGGTAGCTGCGACCTAAAGTGTTGCGACCTAAAGATTGTCTCGACCTAAAGGCAGCAGCGACCTAAGGGAGGTCGTGACCTAACTTCTCCAGTAACACAGCGACCTATAGAATTTAGCGACCTACAGGCTCGCCAAACTTACGACCTAAATCATATGCGACCTAAACAAAGCCATAGCCTACCGACCTGAGAATGAAGTGGTCTCAGCGACCTAAATCTCAGCCGACTTACGACCTAAAACAAGTCGTACGCGACCTATCAACTCGCTGAGAAAAGAGCCGAGCACAATTGAGATAAGTCAGATCCCATCCCCTAGGTCGTTGCCCACCTACGACCTACTTTAGGTCGAAGACGACCTAGCACTTGGAGATAAAAATACTGCCCAACGACCTAACGGAGTACTTCGACCTAAGGAAGGTCACGACCTAAGAGATTCAACGACTTAAGAACTCCAGCTATAACTACAGGAAAGTTCTCACGACCTATGATAGGTCGCTAACGACCTAGGATAAGTCGCTCTTGACCTATCTGCATGAATAAAGAAGCCGCCTATGCCATGCCGCTAGGGGATAGGTCGTTTACGACCTTGGACTTGTACAAATCAGCACGTATGTTCTTATGGAAGGAAGGCCAGTGCTTTTTAGGTCGACTGCGACCTACGACCTTACTTAGGTCGGTCACGACCTACGACCTAACTCCGATAAAAGCCTATAAATACAGCCCTAACTCGAACTAGGGGGAGACTGGGGGGCTCACTCTCTTCAAGCGCCGATACTCTGCTGCATTCTGAACCAATCTAACACTTGAAGCTCTCAAGACACTAAGAACGCTACAAACAACTTCAAGAAGAGATCACATACATCCAACATGGATTCGAAAACTCTCATCTTCATCGAAGTTTAGGCTACTTGTTCTAAGTCTCTTGTAATTCAAAGTGTATTGTACTTGGGAAGAATTGTATCAGCTTGTAACGAGATCATTAATAAAAGTACTTAAAGTGGACGTAGGCTATACCCTTAAGCCGAACCACTATAAAATTGTTGTTGTTTACTGCTTTTCTGCTATTATCTGCTTGTAATCTGTTCCCGAGCTATCGGGTGGTGCTTTCACAACTATAACTCATACACCGGGGTGTTAGCGTTCAAATTTTAGC
The DNA here is from genome assembly GCA_030765085.1 of Allium cepa. Lineage (NCBI taxonomy): Eukaryota > Viridiplantae > Streptophyta > Magnoliopsida > Asparagales > Amaryllidaceae > Allium > Allium cepa. The sequence continues at coordinate 458,941,372 of CM060942.1, forward strand.
GTTAACATTTTTGGTGCTTTCACTGAGAACTGAACTCAGGAAAAATTATCATCATTGCTTCACAGGGATTTGTAGAGAGAATTTCCTTGAAAACCAGAAGTCTGTCTGAGATTATGGCTCCTGGAAGGAAGAGTAGATCTGTCAGATCTGGGAACGTTCAAGAGGGAACATCCGCTTCCCCTGTACCTAATCAACCTACTCCGTCTGCTGGGGTTACGAAAGCGGAGTTGGATGCTGTAATATTAGGGCTGAACCAGCAGATAAACGCCCAGAATGCACAATTAGAGGCGTGCCCAAAATGCTCTAATTCTGAATAAGTTGAATGATTTGCTCGGGGCAAACAATCAACTGGCTGGTAATGGAAGGAATTATGCTGGCAACATTCATGATGCTAATGAAAGGAATGCTCCTGAAAGGGCTGCCAGTCCCTTTGAGCAAACGCTTCCTGAGGTTGGTGGATCTGGAACTCGACATGATGAGGAGTATCTTTCTGGAATGGTCCGGCAAATCATGAAAGAAAGTATGCAAAGGGTTGAAGATGAGAAAGAATGGGGTTTCGCCCCAAGTAAAACTCCATTTACTGAGAAAATCTTAACGGCGGAATTTCCAAGGAAGTTTGTCCCTCCAACTATCCCAGCTTACAAAGGGACAAGTGATCCGAATGAATTCTTGTATAAATATGATTGGCACATGACAGGTGCCAGAGCCTCTGACGAGATAAAGTGCCGATATTTCCCCGTATACCTTGAGGGTGTGGCTCTACTGTGGTTCACCAAGTTGCCTGTCCGATCTATTGATCAGTTTTCAGACTTGACCCGAAAATTCAAGGAGCAGTTCAGACTATATGCTTCAAAGGCCAAGGACATCATGTCGTTGTCGAGTATAGAACAGAATCCTGGTGAATCTATCAGATCTTTCTTGAACCGCTTTAATATAGCGCTGGCTGAGGTGGACAATGCTGAACCGCGAATGATATTGACTTATCTGATGAGGGCTATTGATAAGTCGAGCGAATTTGGGAAATGGCTAAACATGAAGGAGCCAACCTCCCTCGAAAAGTTCTACAAAAAGGCAGATGAATTCATACGCCTGGAAAGCCGTCCTTTACCAGTAAAGGCAGTGTTGGAGAAAGTTGAAGATAACACTGTCGCTCCACGCAAGAATGAATCGGTGGGGCAAAAAAGGGAGAATAATAATGGGAAGAAACAGGGTAATCTGAAGAAGCCCCGATCCTTCAAGCCATCAGAGTATACTCCATTATCACATACGCCGGAGCACATCTACCTTGCCACTAAAGATTCTGTTGATTTTCCTAAACCTATCCCTTTGAGGACCGGGAAAAAGGCTATACAGAGTGGGAAGTTCTGTCGCTTCCATAATCAACCCGGTCATGAGACCGATGAACGCCGCCAGTTGAAAAATCTGATTGAAGAGTTGCTAAGAGAAAACAAGCTGCAGCAATTTGTGAAAAAGAATAGCAACAATCCTGCATCGTCAAGTCAGGGGCAACAGGCTCCTGTTCATCAGCCTAGGATAGGTGAGAAAGCTACGGGGCATGAATCTGGAAGGCCCATTATCAATGTCATTACAGGAGGACCTCACCCAGCTGGCAAGAGCTGGGGTGAGATGGAGAGATATACCAGGGCTTTGAAATATGTTCTAGCCGAAGAAGACGTCTTTGTTTTAGAAGACACTACGCCCCTGAAACAACAGAAAACTTTCAGTGATGATATTATTTTCAGAGCCAGAGATTCCACAGGTATCGAAGCTCCTACCCTAGATCCCTTGGTCATCTCAGCTGGTATCGGACCGGCCATTGTCAGAAGAGTTCTCATTGACTACGGAGCATCATGTAATATCCTCTTCAAGAAGACATTCGACGAAATGAAAATCCCTATGGTCGATGTACAAGCCTCATCGCAGAAGATCGCTGGCTTCACTGGGGAGCCAAAGCAACCAATAGGAACCATCGATCTGCTTGTAGAACTTGGGGAAGGAGAAAGGAAAGTAGTCCGCAAGCAAACATTTGTGATTGTCGATGAGTTTTCTGCTTATAATGCTTTCCTTGGCCGTCCAACGCTCGCAGCGTTCAAAGCTATCCTAGCCCCTTGGTGCCTCACTATTAAATTCCCTACAGACAATGGAGTAGGAGTTATAAAAGGGGATCAAAATGCTGCGCGAGAGTGCTATTTGACAGAGTTGCGAGAGTCAAGAAAAAGGGAAATGGGAAAGGATGTGGCAGCCCCGGTCCGCATCAAAGAGCCAGCCTTGTAGCAATTACGGGGCGGACCCTGCACTGGCGAGCATAGCGGGGCACGGAAAGAGATGGATCCCAGAAAAGCCAGTACAGGGGAGAATAGAGTAGTACCGGTGGAAACGACAGTACCGGTACCTGTTGACCCGAAGGACCCAAATAAGGTGTTGAATGTGGGTTCACAGCTTAATGTGTCAATTCAGAATATCTTGATATCTTTCCTGAAAGCAAATATGGATGTCTTCGCTTGGACTCATGCTGATATGTGTGGAATATCTCCAGAAGTTGCAGTACACGCTCTGAATATTGACCCAAAGTTTACACCAGTAAAACAGAAAAGAAGAACCCAAGGTCCAGAAAGGTCAGCAACATTAAAAGAGGAAGTTGATCGACTCATGGAAAATAACTTCATCAAAGAATCTACATATCCGAATTGGGTTTCAAATCCTGTGCTGGTTAAGAAAGCTAATGGAAAATGGAGAGTGTGCATCGATTTTTTAGATCTGAACAAGGCCTGCCCCAAAGATTGCTTCCCTTTACCCAGGATCGATCAACTGGTAGATGGAACAGCGGGGCATGAATTGTTATCTTTCATGGATGCCTACTCCGGATATAACCAGATCATGATGCATGAACCGGATCAGGAGGACACGAGCTTTATCACCGATGTTGGTCTTTATTGCTACAGAGTTATGCCCTTCGGATTGAAAAATGCAGGGGCAACCTACCAAAGACTTGTTAATGCTATGTTCAAACCGCAATTGGGCAAAACTATGGAAGTCTACATCGACGACATGTTAGTAAAGTCTAAGAAAGCAGCGGATCACATTGAACACTTAGCAGAAATGTTCGCAGTCCTCCGGAAATACAGAATGAAGCTTAACCCTTTGAAATGCACGTTTGGGGTCGAGTCCGGAAAGTTCTTAGGGTTTATCGTCAGCGCTAGGGGCATTGAGTCTAGTCCAGCTCAAATTACTGCCTTAAAAGAAGTTAAAGCTCCTAGAACGAAGAAGGAATTGCAAAGTCTGAACGGAAAGGTCGCAGCCCTGAGTCGGTTCATTTCCAAAGCTACTGATAAATGCATCCCATTCTTTGACGCTCTGAAGAAAGGAAAGAAGAACTTTGAATGGACTCCCGAATGCCAAAAAGCCTTTGATGAATTGATCCATCATATGGAAACGCCTCCAATACTTTCTAGGCCAGGCAATGGTGAGGATCTTCTTATATACTTGGCAGTATCATCTCATGCTCTAAGTGCAGTGCTGATTCGGGAAGACAAAAGGATTCAACATCCGGTTTACTATATCAGCAAAAGACTCACTGGGGCAGAGCTGAATTACTCCAAGTTGGAAAAACTCGCCTATTGTCTACTAGTTGCATCAAGGAAGTTGAGGCAATATTTCCAAGCTCATCCTATCAGAGTACTCACCGATCAACCTCTAAAGCAAGTCCTGTTTCGCCCTGAAACTTCGGGTCGCCTTCTAAAGTGGAACATTGAACTCAGTCAATATGACATCACTTATCACCCCCGAAAAGCAATCAACGGACAAGCTTTAGCTGATTTCATTGCAGAATTCACAGAGAAAGGTAATGGTGAGGAAGAAGTGATCAATGATTCCCCAATCCAGTGGAAGTTATATGTTGATGGCGCAAGAAATGACTACTGTTCTGGAGCAGGGGTGGTACTTGAAACTCCTGAAGGTCGGTCATTATGCTATGCACTAAGATTGGAATTTCCTTCAACAAACCATGAAGCAGAATATGAAGCTCTTATCGCAGGACTGAAAATCGCTAAAGAACTATACATCCGAGCATTACAGATCTTTAGTGATTCTCAGCTTATTGTATGCCAAGTCAAGAAGGAATTTCAAACGAAAGGGGGAAACCTGCCCGCTTACTTGTCAAAGGCTTGGGAACTTCTGTGTGAGCTCGATCATTATTCAATAAGCCACATTCCTCGGGAAGAGAATATGAAGGAAGATTCCCTCGCAAAGTATTCAAGTTCTGGTGAAGCTCAACTATTGGGATTAGTCCCCGTAGAAGTCCTTTCAGCACCAAGTATAGACGAGATGGATATTAACTGGATTATGAATGTATCTCAAGAACAAGAGTCATGGATGACTCCAATACTGGACTACCTACTCAGAGGTTCTCCGCCAGAAAATTCGAGAGAGAGACAGAAGCTACTAAGGAAAGCCTCTCGCTATGTAATTCAGGATGGCCGATTATACAGACGGGGATTCTCAATGCCATTGCTTCGATGTGTATCCAGGGAAGAGTCCAAAACAATCCTAGCTGAGGTACATGGAGGAGAATGTGGTGATCATTCAGGTGGCCAAACATTAGCAAAGAAAATTCTCCGATACGGATATTTTTGGCCAGAAATTAATCATGATGCTGCAAGCTATTCCCGAAAGTGTGACAGATGCCAAAGATTTGCCAAAATTCCTAGAGCGCCTTCAACTGAACTCACACAAATGGTCAGTCCATGGCCGTTTGCAATTTGGGGAATGGATCTCATTGGGCCGCTACCGACTGCCAAATCAGGGATTAAATATGCTATTGTTGCAGTTGATTATTTTACTAAATGGGCTGAAGCTGAACCATTGGCTACTATCACCTCTAAGAAGATGATAAGTTTCGTGACCAAGAATATCATTTGCAGGTATGGTGTGCCTCAGAAAATAATCACAGACAATGGTACTCAGTTTGAAAGCGAGGAATTCCAAGATTTTTGCAAGCAATTCAAAATCCAGAAAAGCTTTTCAGCAGTTGCTCATCCGCAGGCAAACGGGCAAGTGGAAGCAGTAAACAAGATCATCAAATCAACCATCAAAAAGCAACTTGAAAGAGCAAAAGGCAGTTGGGTCGATAAGCTACCACTTGCACTATGGGCATACAGAACCACTCACAAAACTGCGACTGGGCACACTCCTTTCTCATTAGCATACGGATCGGAAGCAATGATCCCGGTAGAAACAGAGGTTCCTTCACACAGAAGGATCCATTTCAATCAAGCAGAAAATGAAAGGCTACAGCTTGAAGCGCTAGACTTCCTTGATGAAAAAAGAGATGAAGCTAATCTCAGAATTGCAGCTCATCAGCAAAGGATAGCCAGACATTTCAATTCCAAAGTTCGCCAACGCAGCTTTGAGATTGGAGATCTAGTCCTGAAGAGAATTATGACAGCAACAGGTGTGTTTGGGCCAAATTGGGAAGGACCATATGTCATAGGTCAGAAGCTTCTTGACGGCACATTCAAACTCACTACTGTTGAAGGAGATCAAATTCCAAGGGCATGGAACAGCAATCACTTGCGTCCATACTTTACTTGAAAATTTTGTTGAAATATTGTAAAAAGAGTTGCGAATGTATGATTCTTGTAATTGAAAGCAATTGTAAAACTGATGCAAGTGAATAATGAAAAAATATAAAGTGGATGTAGGCCCAAATTCCTGGCCGAACCACTATAAATCTTGTGTTCCTTATTATTATTACATGTTTGCTTTATTTTCGATATAAAAGTACATAAAATGTATTGCTGAAATGTCGATTTAAATTTTTGCAGACAATGGAAATAAAACTTGCACATAATAAGACCGAGCGATTCTCACCATCATTCAACAAACAAATTTCAAGTCACAAAAGCCCCGAATTCAAATCCTAGATAGGAAATACTTCAATTGAACGGCCTATGATTTCGATAGAAACGGGCCCTTGCTAATAAATTGAGATTGTTTGAACAAACAAACATGCAATTAGGAAGCTAGTGCCCATTCTCACGAACTTGCCTGACAATGAAGTACACTTCCTTGGATTAAACAAGCTACTTGCAAGAAAAGGGGAATGAAAACTTGAAAGAAAAAAGAAAAGAGGATCGCTGAAAAGGGCATAAGCAAGAAGACAAGGAAACAATCAAAGCCATCATCGGCAGCACAAGTCCTCTTCAGAAGCACAACTCTTCGGAGGATAAAGACCTCTAATGGGTCATATGCCACAAAAAAGAAAGTTCTCTACTCAACAAAAAAGATTGGAGGAGTCATGACCCTCCAACCATGAGAGAGTAACTTCCAGGCAATGAAAACCCTCTCGGAGGCACATTTCACCAGGAGTTGAAGTGTAACAGCCGCTCTTCGGAATTTCACTTCACCAGAGTTGAAATGCAAACAAGATAAAGACCTCTTCGGAGGCACATTTCACCAGGAGTTGAAGTGTAACAGCCGCTCTTCGGAATTTCACTTCACCAGAGTTGAAATGCAAACAAGATAAAGACCTCTTCGGAGGCACATTTCACCAGGAGTTGAAGTGTAACAGCCGCTCTTCGGAATTTCACTTCACCAGAGTTGAAATGCAAACAAGATAAAGACCTCTTCGGAGGCACATTTCACCAGGAGTTGAAGTGTAACGGCCGCTCTTCGGAATTTCACTTCACCAGAGTTGAAATGCAAACAAAATAAAGACCTCTTCGGAGGCACAATCAAGAAGAAAGACCTCTTCGGAAGCCCACGTTTCACCGAGATTGAAATAAAACTTCCAAGTGTTGAAACGTGAAAAGGCTTTCTTCAAAGGCACAACTCTTTGGAGGTACACGTTTCACCGAGATTGAAATAAAACTTCCAAGTGTTGAAACGTGAAAAATCCCTCCTCAGAGGTACAACTTTCTATATAAAAAAAAATCCTCATCAAAAGCGTACTTTAACTTTCAAAGGAAGAGTAATTTACCTACTCTGGAAAATGATCTTCATATAAAAAAAAGAAGAAGTTAAAGTACCCTTCAGAGGTCCGCTTTACCACATAGAAGAATTCACTTGGTAAAATATGCACATAAGCAAAAGAAAAAAGTGATTTCTTCGAAAGACAAAGCGTAAAAACTTATACGAAGGGAGTTGTACTCTACAAAAATTTTCTTTAAAGAATAAAATAATTATTCTTTAGCAAATAAGAGTGCATGTCCCCTCGAAGTATAAAATATTGCAGCAAGCTTAAGGTATGGGGGCAACATGGTATAATTACATGCAAAATGGTATAGCTGCATCAGTAAAGTAATACTCAAACAACATACCATAAGCCCGCTGCAATATCATATAAATAAACTTGTGCAAAAATGAATAATAAATGCATTCTCAAATTCAAATAGAAGTCTGTACAAACAAAGGATCATTTTATTCAATTGAAATGCAGGTACAGGTTTCAAAATAAAGAAAAGCGGGGGCCGGTACCCGCACAACTCTCGACCGGTTCATGCAAAAAGCAAAGAAGCTAAAATCTTCACTTCTTCTTACCCCCTTTGGACCCTTTACCCGGCCGAATGATTAACTTTTCAGGCCGATCTGTGGGCAGAAGGGAAGAAGGAGAGGGGGGTGCGACTGGCCCAGCTTCCGGTTCCTCCTCGGTAGCAATGATTTTCTTCCCCCTCCTCCTTGATGTTCCTTGCTTCTTTCTCCTCTTTGAGGAAGACTCACTCCCTGGAGTAACGAGTTTAGACAAAGTTATGTCATCAGAAGGAGTCCGCTCCGGGGATATTTCACCTCTCTCAAGTCCCTCGTCTTTCTGCTCTTGTGAAGCAATGGGATCATCTAAGCCATGAAGAGCCTCTATTTGCTCCTCTTGTGATCCAGGCTGAGAAGCAGAAGGAGGAGTCGCCTGAAGAGACGTAGGAGGGATAACCGGGGGAGGAACTTCCTCTACAGGAGAAAAGAGGTTAAAGTCAGTAAAAAGAGGAGATAAAGGCTCGTCAAGATTCAGAAAATAGTCAAAAAGCTCATTAAACCCATAAGAAACAAATGAGCAATCCACTTGAGCGAAATTTACAGTAGAATTACCTGCAGAAGTTGTCTTTATTACGTCAATTTCATAGTCCGGAGCTTCAGCACTCTCTTGCGATTCATCTGTGGCTTGAGTAATTTTGGCCCCGGTATCAGTTTGAGCAGGGATCGGTACATAAGAGCTAGAACCAATAATGCCAGCATCGGCCGAAGTTGAAGGAGGGACAGGAGCAGTCAAATTTATTTCTTTTTCTTGATGCTCTTCCCCCACTATTTCAACCCGCGATCTGGCAAGTTGCTCCTTCCCTCTGGCAAGGGCTGCGCGAGCCTCAAAGTCTAAGTAGTGCACCTCCAACTCCTCTTCAGTGTATCCGGCCCCTTTAAACATATCTAGTGCGGCCTCCCACACTTCGGCCAGGGTAATCTCATACTTGGGGCCCAGGAATGCAAGACTACCATGCCCTAATATACAATGCAAGTAGAAATCAAATAGTGTCGAGCCAATATCAGCTTTGGTGGCTTCATGGGCCTCTTCAGCTGCAATTCTACCCGCAACAGCCTCATCTCGCTCTCTCTCGACTTTGGATAGCTGGGCTTTCAATTTTTCAATCTCTGCAGCCTGAAGGCCAGTTTGTCCTCGTAACTAAGTAATATCAGTACGGTTGCCCTCTATAATCTGCTCCAACCCATCAGCCTTGGCCTCAGCATCCCTTTGCGCGGCATGAGCATCCCGCACCTGTTGAAGAAGCACACTCTCCCTTTGAGAATAAGAAGTGGAAGAAGTAGCAAGCTCCTCTTTAAGTTTCCCAACTTCCGCCTCAAGTTTCTCATTATAATCGGCAATACTCCTCATTTCTGCATCATGCTGTTTAAGGATCTTTTTCCATTCAGTTTTGTCATTCTCCATGGTAAGCATAGCTTCGAGATTGGCTCTATTCACCCTTTGGAGCTCGTCAACGAGTTTCTGCCAAGATGACATCCTCTCAATATCAGTTCTGACTGCATTAAGGTTCCGTAACATAGCACTTTTATCTATGGGAACCAGATCGAGGTCGAAGCGAACTCCTTTTAAACACCAATTAGGAAATCGGCTTTGAAGAGTGGCTGGACCTGGTCCAACTTGGTAAGATGGCCTATTGATGATTGCTTGGATGTCAGTAGGGGAAGGGGCAGGAGATTGATAAGAAGTACGAGCAGTAATCTTCTCTGAAGGCGCAGGCATTGGCTCCTCCATAAATTTGGCCCGTTTGCTCGAGTCATCAGTTGTGTGACTCTTCCCTCTATCATCATGAGATTTGCATTTAAGGGAGTCACTCTCTCTGTGGGAGGAATCATGTCGATTATTTGGTCTTCCAAAGCGTTCTTCATAATCACGTCTTTCCCGAGCCTTCCGGGCAGCCCTTTCTTCATCAGTCTCTCTATGAACAGGAGGATAGGATTGATAGCCATACTGGCTGCGTTTCCCATATCGCTGAAAGTCATTATAGTACGAGCTGCCTCGCCTCATTGAAAAACCTAAAATTAAAAGAAAAAAGAAACAAAACTTGAGAATCTTTCAAATGTAAAAAAAAAGGCATGTTCGTGGAAAGGATAAGGAAATTCTAAGTGTGTGTGATGTGCAAACTACGCGCATGAATCTACGAACCACTCTTTAATTGGGGAGTAGTTGTGGGTGTAATAGTTAGCGTCAACTCTTGAGTCGGCGGCGACTGTTGCAAAATAGAAGTAGCCTCGACTACTGAAGAAGAAATTCCGGTAGTAATAGGATCGTCTTTAAAGATCTCTTGTGAAGTAGCAAAGAGGTCGCTCAGTCCTTCGAAAGTATCGTCCCTGCTCTGCTTAACAGGACTGGATTTCTCAGCTTCTTCACCAAATTCTTGTGAATGGTGAGAAGATCCCTGAGGCTCTTCTTCCTCGATAACCGGGGCAAGTTTTTCGGATGGCCCCGCAACATCTCTTGGAATAGAGCACTTTACTAATAAAGTTTCTATATAAGTTTCTCCCCGCATATGCTCTTTAATGGAGACCGGGGCATCAGGAGTCTTTATCGGAGAATCGGGGACTTCCGTTGGGGCTTCATGAATTTGAGTGGAACGAGAAGAATGTAAAAGCTCAAACCGATGAAGAAGCTCATCTGACAATAGAAATTTTGCGCTTCTTTCTTCAGCAGCCACAGCGCTTAGCCTCTCAAAAACTGGTTTATGGCTGGAATCTCTAGAAGGAGGAGGAAGTGCTGTAAAAATAAGAAATGGAATCAGCACCTGGCAATACGAACAATGAAAGACTTAGAGTAAAATTGAAGAAAGAAGGAAAAAAGATCTCACTTCCTACTCTCCAGTCTGCGTAAAATTCTGTGGGTCAGCGAATGTAGAAGTATTGATTCAGGAAACCATGTGCACTCTCCGGCAAATCCAAGATAAGTTTGCGGTTCCTCGCACCTCTTACAAGTACTATTGAAGGGTGGTCCTTGTTCTTTGCAAAAGTGCACAAGTAACATATCTCCTCAAAACTCGGGAGACGGTCAAGAGTCCTCCTGAACAAAACGCATAATCCCATCAAAATGGCATAGCCATTGGGATGCAGCTGGAAAGGAGAGATCGTCAGTCGAAGAAGGATTTGTCGAAGAAATTCATTAAAAGGAGGAATTGCCCCACTTAAGCACATTTGGCGATTAATAGCAACAAAACCGTAAGGTGGTCTATCAGTGAAATCATTTGGTCCAGGGAGTAAAACTTCTGCCTCGGCAATGCCAAATTGAACGCATAATTGATTAAGTGTCCGCTGTTTCAGAAGGGTAGGAGTTCTTTCTGGAGGGTTTTCTAGTGGAATAGCGATCGGGAAAACTCCTTCGGCGTGTTCTGTCATCTCTTCTTGCTGAGACGTCGTTCTACATAAGCAACTGGATGTTCAGATGAAAAGGTGCACGTTTCCTAAAAAAGTGTGAAGTGTTGTGCAGAACTAAAAAAAAAAAGAAATCAAACATAACTGAAATTGAACTAGTTGACAATTAATCGACTATGAGATTTCAGGACTTGTTAATATAAAGCTCAAGTGTAGTGTTAATGCGAACGAATCAACTTTAACTGGATATTTTAGTTTTGCTTTAACACTTCATTTGAATTCATTAGTTCACAGTATTTCATTCACACAGTTCATTTAAGTTGATTACTCTTTATCAACTAATCTGTCATTCGATGTGGGCAGTCAATGGCAGTATACTCGTCCCAGTTTTTTTTGCAAATATTGCGTTTAACAGGTTAATTAGCATTAGAGATAATCTACAACAAAGTGCAACAGAATTCAAGGTCAAACAATTCAACCAAGTCTTCACAGAATTTCACAAGTCATAAGTCGTCCAGCGACCTAGCATAGGTCGGGGCTTCATTAGGTCGCATTGTGCAAGTTCAAGGGGTTCAAAACAATGCAAAATTGTTCAAGTCCTAGCTCGGCTGCGACCTAGAGCCCATACCGCAAAAGAATTAGGTCGTTGACATGTCGAGTCCCTCTGCAGTCATTCAGGAATCTAGGTCAACAAGTTCTTAAGTCACACTTTAGTTCAGAGTAAGATGGTCCAGATTTGTTTAAGTGTAAGGTCAGCCGCGACCTAAGATTTCAATCATCATGGAACTTAAGTCATTACTTTCTTAGGTCGTTATGAGGTCGCTCTGCTTTAAGTTTTATCTCATTCAAGAGGGAGTTAGATCATTAGTATTAGGTCGCATGGTTCACATTCAAACAGACACCCCTAAGGTCGATTCCCCACTCACACGCTGCCAGATCATCACTACCATTAACCCGTTAACCCATTAGAGCCTTCCTCATCTCTTCCAAATTTATAAACCAGCTAATTTGAATAACTGTAGTTTACCATCTTCCTCCCACATCCTCACAGATCACTCGAAAAATCCAATCCAAATTGCCTCAGATCCACCATACATCGGATATACTGCTATATCCACAAGAATCATCACGATAACTCAATCAAGAGGAAAATCGAATCGTGACTTATGGGAAAAAGCAGCATACGAAAATGCATTAAGAATGACAAGTGGAATATTCGTGGTTTGATGACGGATGTGATCGAATGTTGATAGAACTCACTTACGCAATCTGGTGATGGAAAAGTTGAAAGATTGAGCTGATTAGAATCATCCTCGAGAAGTTCAAAAGCTTGTTAATGGCAGAATGGATGCTGAAGCAGATGAAGAGGGGAGGGAGCGACCTACGGTATTTATATTCTAGGACAGTGGAACGCGAACCGACACTACGCGACCTAATTTTCTCCTTAAGTCGTTTGCGACCTAGCAATTCTTCAGAATGCGAGTTAAGAAAGTCGAAGCACACGACCTATGGCTAAGTCGTATACTTCGAGGGGCAAATGTTAACTCCCTTCTGTGAGCGATCTAATGGAAATGCAGCGACATAACCGCACACGTGACCTAGCGACCTAAAGAGGGTTACAACCTAGCGGAACCCAGCGACCTAAAGGTAGCTGCGACCTAAAGTGTTGCGACCTAAAGATTGTCTCGACCTAAAGGCAGCAGCGACCTAAGGGAGGTCGTGACCTAACTTCTCCAGTAACACAGTGACCTATAGAATTTAGCGACCTACAGGCTCGCCAAACTTACGACCTAAATCATATGCGACCTAAACAAAGCCATAGCCTACCGACCTGAGAATGAAGTGGTCTCAGCGACCTAAATCTCAGCCGACTTACGACCTAAAACAAGTCGTACGCGACCTATCAACTCGCTGAGAAAAGAGCCGAGCACAATTGAGATAAGTCAGATCCCATCCCCTAGGTCGTTGCCCACCTACGACCTACTTTAGGTCGAAGACGACCTAGCACTTGGAGATAAAAATACTGCCCAACGACCTAACGGAGTACTTCGACCTAAGGAAGGTCACGACCTAAGAGATTCAACGACTTAAGAACTCCAGCTATGACTACAGGAAAGTTCTCACGACCTATGATAGGTCGCTAACGACCTAGGATAAGTCGCTCTTGACCTATCTGCATGAATAAAGAAGCCGCCTATGCCATGCCGCTAGGGGATAGGTCATTTACGACCTTGGACTTGTACAAATCAGCATGTATGTTCTTATGGAAGGAAGGCCAGTGCTTTTTAGGTCGACTGCGACCTACGACCTTACTTAGGTCGGTCACGACCTACGACCTAACTCCGATAAAAGCCTATAAATACAGCCCTAACTCGAACTAGGGGGAGACTGAGGGGCTCACTCTCTTCAAGCGCCGATACTCTGCTGCATTCTGAACCAATCTAACACTTGAAGCTCTCAAGACACTAAGAACGCTACAAACAACTTCAAGAAGTGATCACATACATCCAACATGGATTCGAAAACTCTCATCTTCATCGAAGTTTAGGCTACTTGTTCTAAGTCTCTTGTAATTCAAAGTGTATTGTACTTGGGAAGAATTGTATCAGCTTGTAACGAGATCATTAATAAAAGTACTTAAAGTGGACGTAGGCTATACCCTTAAGCCGAACCACTATAAAATTGTTGTTGTTTACTGCTTTTCTGCTATTATCTGCTTGTAATCTGTTCCCGAGCTATCGGGTGGTGCTTTCACAACTATAACTCATACACCGGGGTGTTAGCTTCAAATTTTAGCGTTAACAGAGCCCATTAACCCCACTTAACTCATTTTCAATCCTCTCCTCTTCATTACTTCATTTCATATTCCTCACACTTTAAGCCTTAAGCAACAATGGTGGAAGAGAGTGGAAATTAGAAATTCCAAGCCCTAGTTTCATTGCAAATCCAAGATCTAGCTCCAAATCCTAAGAGAACCCATTGGTAAGCCATCTCTTCTTCTTCTCCAACTCATTCTCTTATCAATTTCAGAAATTCCTAAACCTAACTTTGGGAATGTTCTTCTTTTTAAAGCTTAGAATCAAGCTTCTTGTGTTGGATTTGAAGAGTGGTTAATTCTCCTTTGCTTTCAAGCTTCTCCTTTATTTGTTTGGGTTCAAAGGTGAGATTTTTATCTCACATCTAGGCCTATATTTATCTCCGATTGTTAGGTATGAATTCCTAACACTTATTCATGTGCATTTGCTTTTGGTCTGGATTGATTTGGTGAATATTCCAATTTTTGGTGTTTAGGGTTTAATTCTTTAAAAATCATAGCTTTGATGTTTTGATCATGCTTGGTGATGAACCGAAGAGCTTCTATGGCCGGGTAGTCGATTGGCGTAAACCCTTAGTGTCGTTGCTCGACCTTTGCAAATTGAGGGAGTTTGTACTACTTCTGAAATAGGGTAGGAAGTGCAAGAATACAGGTTCGGCCGACCGAACCACTGGGCCGGTCGACCGACCTGCTACTAAATGTGCATGGCACTTCTCTGTCTCAGGTCCGGTCGACCGACTACAGAGCTCAGTCGACCGACCTGCTTTTAGAGAATTTTTCTAGAACAGGGTACGGTCGACCGAGCTCTGTAGCCGGCCGACCGACCTGTTGCTGTTTTGCCTATTTCGCCTATTTTGCGTGGTTTCCAAATTTAATCGATTCGTGTTATCTCCCTATTTGTTTTTATTATTCGTTGTTGACTTTGATGACTTCTTTTCCTCGGGAATTTTTTTGGAATATCCATTTTGATGGATTCGGTATCGATTTCTTTAGATTTCGTTCACGTTTTCGAATGTGAATTTTAGTGATTGATTGTTTCTACAATCATTTCGATGATTTGTCACTTTAAAAATATAAAGGTTTCAATACTAGTAGTAAATATCAAAACTCTTTCATCAAATGATTTCAACACCATTTTATTACAAAACTCGTTCTCTTAAACCGTTTTCCAATCTATTAGTATATACAAACCTTTTCCTCACTCGTATGAGAAATCTAATTAAACGACTTTGTAAAGCAAGTGGTATGAAACGCTTGCCTTTACTTCGTCGGTTAATTCTTGGACTCGTTCGATTGAATCCCTTGTGACAATTTTCTAGTGGAAATCTTCAATTTGTTCGTAAATATTTAAGTTAAGCTAGTGGTTATGGGACATGAAGCTAAGCTCATATATTTACTAGCTTACTGTAATTGACACTTCTTGATGATCATGACGATCATTTTTTGTGATTTAGACTAGCAATTGTGCGATGTCTCTTTGTCTGCGATTTAGACTAGACCCCGTTTCTGTGTGATTTCGACTCACACATGTGGGGTAGTGCCCCATGGTCTTCGGGCCATTCGTGTGTCAAAAATTAATGGCTAGCTACCATGAGATAGCGTCTCGTTCGTGTGATACATATGTAGGTGAGTTTTCATGCTCCCGTTCATGTAATAGGCCTCCCCCATTTTATGATTTCTGGATTTCGTGTGTTGAATTCTGGAATTTATGCTTCACCAATTTTAGTGATTTTCATTGATATGATTTATCAATTTTTGTGCATTGGTGAATTCGTGTGTCATTGACTTGTTGTGAATACAAGTTTTGGGTATGATACCCTTTTTGAATCTTTGTGAAGATTTTTGTGATATTGATTAATCTCATGTTGAGTTTCAATTACATACTTATTGTAGTATGCCCGTATGGTAATCATATGTTTATGCCATATCTCTTATTCTATATCATGTGGTCTGATATTTATAGCTAGACTGATCCGTTTATTATTTTCTTATTAATTATACTCGGGTCAGACCGAGATGTTACAGGTGCTTCAGCTTGACTTCTCACTTGGGATTGATTTCTCTGACTTTTGGCTAACTACTTAGATTAGTAGTTTATTTTGTTATGCACTTGAGATATGGACTCATAGTTGTATTCTTTGGTATAGCACGTGTTTCTATTCTTTTGTATTACTGTGGATATTTTTGACCACTACTCTGATGTACACTTTCATGTGTTAGTTATATATTCATATCTTCTTCCGCCTTTGTGATATGAATTATCTATGACTGATTTGTGTTATGTTTATTTCTATATTGGTTTTCGAAGACACTATAGCCACTGTGTAGTATCTTTGAGTTTGTGTCGGTATGTTGGATGTCCTCTTGAAAAGAAATGCAAGTTACATCTTATCTGGCATATCGGTACTTGCACAAGGCAATTATACAGATGGTCGCTCCTCAACAGCCTTATTCTCTGTGCTAGTTGACGGCATTACACCGTAGTGTCCTTGGCTAGTGTGGGTATAGAGGTGGGGCGTCACAGCTTGGTATCGGAGCCAAATTTCGGAACAATGTAGAATAATTTAACAAGGATCATAGTCCTAAGTCCTTCTTAGGAGTCGTGCATTAGGATTTAATTCGAGTCTTCGTACCGATTCATCCTATTTTCTTTATGATTCCTTGTTTTATCTATCAAGATTGCTTGATATTCATTTGGTGAATAACCTTCTTCTTCTTCCTTCTTCCTTTCTTAAGGAAGAGGAATGGTTAGACCAGGTCGCCCCAGAGCTGGACCATCTAGTGCTCCACCCCAAGATGGAGTTTTTATGACTGCCCAGCAACTTCTTGACCTTGTCACGAATTCTCAAGAAGCTGGTTCTAATCCGGAACCTACTCACCCTAAATCTGGGTTTGCACGTTTGTGCAACGATTACACCAACCTAGGTGGGAAGCCATTTAAAGGTTCTGAAACTGACATCGAGGTCCAGGCATTGGTTGAGGACTTGTGATCGAATCTTCATTCGCATGAATCTCGTCGATCTTCACCGTGTTCAGGTGGCTTCCAGTATGCTCCAAGAGAGAACATTGGACCGGTACAGACTTCTTATTTCTGAAATAATTGAAGCGGATCTCACTTGGAAGAAATTCCGAGAGCGCTTCGAGTTAAAATTCATACCAGAAGCTGAGAGGGTGACTTTGGCTCGCCGTTATATTGACCTTGTTCAAGGTGAATCTTCCGTGGCAGATTATGCCGCGTCTTTTGAATCTCTCTCTAAATACGGGGTTGAATATATTAACACCCCATTGAAGAAAAATCAAAGATTTGTCTATGGCTTGAACAAGAGTCTCAAGAAGCCATTACTTCTAAAATTAGAAGTTTCTTTCGACCAACTCATTGATATCGCTCTTCGACTTGAAGAGGCGGATAGGGAAAGTGATGTTGAAGTGGTGGGTTCCAAACCAAACTTCAACAACAAGAAGAGTCCAAACAAATTCAAAGGTCCTTATCCCCGTAAAAAGGGTAAACAGGCAACTCCTGCTGCGAAGACTTTTTCCTCTACTGAAGGGAAATGCTTTAACTATGGTTCCAGAGACCATTTTGCGAATAAGTGTTCAAAGCCTCGTACTTGTCGCTATTGCAAAAGTCCGGATCATTATTTATCTTCTTGTCCCAAACTTCAAAATAGGAAGGAGGGAAAGCTTAATGTTGCTCAAGCCCCTGGCAACACATCTCGTGGTCAAGGTATTTCTCATTCTATCCTTGATGGTATTATTATATTTCGTGATCAACCTATTCGAGTTCTTTTTGACACGGGTGCATCCCATTCTTTTATTTCAAAAGAACTCGTTGATACTTTTTGTTTAAGTGCTGTTGCTTTAATGACTTCTTTGAGAATTTCGAATCCGGTTGGTGGGTCCGCAACAATCAGTTTATTGTGTAATGATGTCGAGATTATTTTGGGTGATTTTTCTTTCCGAGCCGATTTGCATGCCATGCGTTATTTAGGCTTTGGAATGATTTTGCTAATGGATTGGCTTAACCGTTATGAAGCTCATATCCTATGTCATGAGCGAACTATTCATCTTTAACATCCTCAATCTGTTAAGCAGATTTCTATTAATCTTAAAGATTCGGATTATAGCTTGGTTGCATCTTTATATTCTTTAAATCCTCGTGATGACGATAATGATGATGAGGAAGATATTATTTCTCTTATTTGCGTTGTTCGTGAATTTTCCGACATATTTGAGCCCGTTTTAGGATTACCACCTAAGCGAGCAATTGAGTTCAAAATTAACCTTATTCCTGGAGCTCAACCTATTACTCGTCCTCCTTATCGCATGTCTAATAAGGAAAATGAGGAGATGCGCAAATAATTGTCCGAATTGGAGACGAAGCAATTTATTCGCTCTAGTTCCTCGCCTTGGGGAGCTTCAACTATTTTTGTGAAGAAATTCGATGGTACACTTAGGCTTTGCATTGACTACCGCAAGCTTAATGATCTTACTATCAAAAATAAATATCCTTTACCTCGGATTGATGATCTATTCAATCAACTTAGTGGTGCTAGAGTCTTTCCACAATTAGACTTAGCTACTGGATTTCATCAGCTTCGTATTGCAGAGGATAGCATTCCTTTGACATCGTTCCATACTCGTTATGGATCTTATGAATGGCTTGTTATGCCATTTAGTCTAACGAATGCTCCGGCTTATTTCGTTGACCTTATGAATAGAGTTTTCAAAGACTTCCTCAACCGGTTTGTCCTCATCTTTATTGATGATATTCTTGTGTATTCAAAAACCGAGGAGGAGCATGAGAAGCATCTTCGGATTGTGTTGGAAACTCTTAGGAGTAATCAATTAAAGGCGAATTTTCTAAATGCCACTTTTGGCAATCTCGTGTGAAGTTTCTCGGTCATATTATTTCCGAATCCGAAACTTCTGTGGATCCTTCAAAGATTGAAGCGATTCAAGACTGGAAGAGGCCGGAGAGTGTGACGGAGATTCGTAGTTTTCTTGGATTGGCGGGTTAGTATAGCCGTTTTATCAAAGACTTTTCTAAGATTGCCGTGCCTCTCACTAGCTTAACGAAGAAAGGTGTTAAATACATTTGGTCGGACAAATGTGAAACTTCTATTCAGAAACTAAAGGAACTTCTTTCTGATGCTCCTATTCTTATTATTCCCGAGGGGAATCAAGATTTTGTTGTTTATACCGATGCTAGTCACGTTGGTTTGGGTGTCGTTCTTATGCAAAGAGAACGTGTTATTGCTTATGCTTCTAGGCAATTGAAGCCTGCTAAGACTAGATATGCCACTCATGATTTAGAGCTCGCGGCTATTGTTTTTGCCCTACGAATTTGGCGTCAATATCTCTTAGGAGAAAAATTTATTCTTTACACGGATCATAAGTCTTTGAAATATTTATTTTCTCAAAAGGAACTTAATTTGCGTCAACAACGTTGGCTCGAGTTCCTTGCTCCCTATGATCTTGATATTCTTTATACACCCGGTAAGGGTAATCGTGTCGTCGATGCTCTTAGCCGTAAACAACAAGCTGTTGTTTCTATGATGATATCCGAATGGAACGATCTCGAGATTTTATCCACTTGCGAAATTCAAGAACGTGTTTCCGATTTATGTTCATCTCTTGTTTTATGCAGCCTTAAGGCTCATCCTTCTCTTTTAGACCGCATTCTTGAAGCTCAAGGGCTAGATCCTGAATTGGCTCTTCTTGGCCAAAATATTAAGGATAAAATTGATATTGAAGGTTTTAAAGACTTTTATATCGATTCTCGTGGCGGCATTCGGAAATTTGGTAGACTTATCGTGCCAAATATTAGTGATCTTCGTAAAGATATTTTAGAAGATTCACATCGTTCTAAATTTACCATTCATCCCAGTAGTAGTAAAATGTACGCGGATATGAAGCGGCTTCATTATTAGGAGGGAATGAAATCTGATATTGCTAACTTTGTTAAGTTTTGCATGACTTGCCAACTCAATAAGGCCGAACATCAAAGGCCCGGTGGGTTATTGCAACCTTTAGAAATTCCAATTTGGAAGTGGGATCAAATTTCCATGGATTTTATAGACGGCCTTCCCCGTTCTCGTTTGGGTCATGATAGCTTATGGGTTATAGTTGATAGGCTTACTAAATCCATCCATTTTATTCCCGTTCGGTCCAATCGGACCGTACCTCTTTTGGCCAAACTTTTTATTAAAGAAATCGTTAAATTGCATGGAGTTCCTACTTCTATAGTTATTGATCGTGATCTATTGTTTACTAGTGGATTTTGGAAGAGTCTTCAAAAAGCTTTAGGAACGAAGCTTAATTTTAGCACTGCTTATCACCCCTAGTCCGATGGACAAACCGAGCGTGTGAATCAAACTCTTGAAGATCTTCTTCGTGCTTGTGTACTTGATTTCGGTGGAAGCTGGGAAGATCATATTCCTCTTGTTGAATTTTCCTATAATAATAGTTTCCAATCTAGTATTGGTATGGCACCTTTCGAGGCACTCTATGGAAGGCTATGCCGATCTCCTTCATGTTGGCTTGAGGCTGGTGAGAAGCTGGTTTTAGGTCCAGACTTTATTCGTGATTCCACAGAAAAGATTGAACTTATTCGACATAGGATGAAAGAAGCCCAAAGTAGACAAAGATCCTATGCCGATAACCGGAGAAGGAAATTAGAATTTTCTGTTGGAGATCTTGTTTTCATTCGTGTTTCACCTATGAAAGGTGTTGTACGTTTCAGTCGATCGGGAAAGTTAGCACCTCAATATATTGGGCCATTTCCTATCACTGAACGTATTGGTTCCATGGCTTATCGCCTTTTGTTACCGGCTCAGTTTTCTGCTATGCATGACGTGTTTCATGTTTCTCAACTAAGGATGCGCCTTCGAGATTCCGATTCTATTCTTGAGCCCGGTGTTGTGGAAGAGATTGAAGTTTCGCCTAATTTAACTTATGAGCAGCATCCTATTCGAATTATTGCTTCGGAGGTCAAACGACTTCGAAATAAAGATGTTCCGCTTGTTAAAGTTCAATGGTCTTCAAATCCTAAGGATTGTTCTTGGGAATCTAGAGAGTTCATCGAGCGAATGCATCCTGATTTACTTTCTCATGCTCTTTAAGGTGAATTCTTACTTCAAAATTCTTTTGTGTTAATATGCTTTTATGGTTGTTACTCTATATTTTCTTCTTAATTATTGCGATGACACAATTCCTTTAAGGAGGAGAGTCTGTAACAACCCGCATATTTGTCGGTTTTATATTTAAATCTGAAAAGCCACCTTTTGCAAACAGTCGAATTTGGACTCGAGACTACTTCCATTGAGTTCAAAACGTCATTTGCGATCTTTTTAAGTGTAAACTTTGATATGTTTGGAGTTAGTGGAATTTTGCTACTTTTTCACTTAGGGCTTTGGTTTGGGCTGAGCCCATTAACCCCACTAAACTCAGTTCCAACCCTCTCCTCTTCATTACTTCATTTCATATTCCTCACACTTTAAGCTTTAAGCAACAATGGTGGAAGAGAGTGGAAATTAGAAATTCCAAGCCCTAGTTTCATTGCAAATCCAAGATCTAGCTCCAAATTCTAAGAGAACCCATTGGTAAGCCTTCTCTTCTTCTTCTCCAACTCATTCTCTTATCAATTTCAGAAATTCCTAAACCTAACTTTGGGAATGTTCTTCTTTTTAAAGCTTAGAATCAAGCTTCTTGTGTTGGATTTGAAGAGTGGTTAATTCTCCTTTGCTTTCAAGCTTCTTCTTCATTTGTTTGGGTTCAAAGGTGAGATTTTTATCTCACATCTAGGCCTATATTTATCTTCGATTGTTAGGTACGAATTCCTAACACTTATTCATGTGCATTTGCTTTTGGTTTGGATTGATTTGGTGAATATTCCAATTTTTGGTGTTTTGTGTTTAATTCTTTAAAAATCATAGCTTTGATGTATTGGTCATGTTTGGTGATGAACCGAAGAGCTTCTATGTCAGGGTAGTCGATTGGCGTAAACCCTTAGTGTCGTTGCTCGACCGTTTACAAATTGAGAGAGTTTGCAGCTGTTTTGAAATAGGGTAGGAAGTGCAAGAATACAGGTTTGACCGACCGAACCACTGGCTGGTCGACCGACCTGCTACTAAAAGTGCATGGCACTTCTCTGTCTCAGGTCCGGTCGACCAACTACAGAGCTCAGTCGACCGACCTGCTTCCCGAGAATTTTTCTAGAACAGGGTCCGGTCGACCGAGCTTTGTAGCCGGCCGACCGACCTGTTGCTGTTTTGCCTATTTCGCCTATTTTGCGTGGTTTCCAAATTTAATCGATTCGTGTTATCTCCCTATTTGTTATTATCATTTGTTGTTGACATTGATGACTTCTTTACCTCAGGAATTTTTTTGGAATATCCATTTTGATGGATACGGTATCGATTTCTTTAGATTTCATTCACGTCTTCGAATGTGAATTTTAGTGATTGATTGTTTCTACAATCATTTCGATGATTTGTCACTTTAAAAATATAAAGGTTTCAATACTAGTAGTAAATATCAAAACTCTTTCATCAAATGATTTCAACACTATTTTATTACAAAACTCGTTCTCTTAAACCATTTTCCAATCTATTAGTATATACAAACCTTTTCCTCACTCGTATGAGAAATCTAATTAAATGACTTAGTAAAACAAGTGGTATGAAACGCTTGCGTTTACTTCGTCGGTTAACTCTTGGACTTGTTCGATTGAATCCCTTGTGACAATTTTCTAGTGGAAATCTACAATTTGTTCGTAAATATTTAAGTTAAGCTAGTAGTTATGGGACATGAAGCTAAGCTCATATATTTACTAGCTTACTGTAATTGACACTTCTTGATGATCATGACGATCATTTTTTGTGATTTAGACTAGCAATTGTGCGATGTCTCTTTGTCTGCGATTTAGACTAGACCTCGTTTCTGTGTGATTTCGACTAACACATGTAGGGTAGCGCCCCATGGTCTTCGGGCCATTCGTGTGTCAAAAATTAATGGCTAGCTACCATGAGATAGCGTCTCGTTCGTGTGATACATATGTAGGTGAGTTTTCATGCTCCCATTCGTGTGATAGGCCTCCCACTTTTTATGATTTTTGGATTTCGTGTGTTGAATTCTGGAATTTAGGCTTTACCAATTTTAGTGATTTTCATTGATATGATTTATCAATTTTTGTACATTGGTGAATTCTTGTGTCATTGACTTGTTGTGAATACAAGTTTTGGGTATGATACCCTTTTTGAATCTTTGTGAAGATTTTTTTGATATTGATTAATCTCATGTTGAGTTTCAATTACATACTTATTGTAGTATACCCGTATGGTTATCATATGTTTATGCCATATCTCTTATTCTATTTCATGTCGTCTGATATTTATAGCTAGACTGATCCGTTTATTATTTTCTTATTAATAATACTCGGGTCGGACCGAGATGTTACAGGTGCTTCAGCTTGACTTCTCGCTTGGGATTGGTTTCTCTGACTTTTGGCTAACTACTTAGATTAGTAGTTTATTTTGTTGTATACACTTGAGATATGGACTCATAGTTGTATTCTTTTGTATAGCACGTGTTGCTATTCTTTTGTATTATTGTGCATCTTTTTGACCACTACTCTGATGTACACTTTCATGTGTTAGTTATATATTCATATCTTCCTCCTCCTTTGTGATATGAATTATCTGTGACTGATTTGTGTTATGTTTATTTCTATATTGGTTTCCGAAGACACTTTAGCCACTATGTAGTAGCTTTGAGTTTGTGTCGGTATGTTGGTTGTCCTCTTGAAAAGAAATGCAAGTTACATCTTATCTGGCATATCGGTACTCGCACAAAGCAATTATACAGATGGTCGCTCCTCAACAGCCTTATTCTCCGTGCTAGTTGACGGCATTACACCGTAGTGTCCTTGGCTAGCATGGGTATAGAGGTGTGGCGTCACAGCCTTTGAAATTGTTAATTTAAGATAACTGGATAGTATACAATATAGAATGTCTTTATAAATAAAATTTGAGTGTTTATAATAAATGTATACACTTAAAGTTTAATTATAAAATGATTAATAGAGATAAAAAGAATACTAGGTTAGTTGAATAATAAATGGATTAATAAAATAAATTGTTGTTTGAAATAAATTTTGAAACAAACAATGATAAATTGAAAATAAACCAATTTAATGAGATTCCTTAAGTTTAAAAAGTCAATTGTTGAATATAAATTAGTTTGAATTGAAATTTATATGTTTAAAATGAATTGTTTTTTTTTTCAAATCTATTATCTTTCTAGTTGTTTCTATTCTCCTACCTCCTTCCTTTTCGAGGACGAAAAGTTTTGAGTGGAGTAGAGTGTAACGACCCTTTTAAATTTTAATGGTTTTAGTAACGTTATTAATTAGAATTTTATGGAATTTTAAGTGATAAAATTTTGAAATATAAATTTGATATTTGGAATGCGTCTAATTAAAACATAGCAACTGGTAAATTTTCGTCCGAAAATATGAAAGTTTATTTCGTGCGTAAATTTACTTCAATTTAATCAGTAAAATAGCGATGAAAATAAAATGTTTTCGGAAGCTAAATGTTTTTACGTAGAAAAATTCTAAACCATCTTCTGAGCAAACGATATTTTTTGTTTTTCAAAATTCGGACATCCTTAGCTCCGTCGATCTTATTCTTCTGCGTTTTTCTTGCATTTTCCGCCAGTAGAAAATTCAAATTTTTGTAATTCAATCGTATCGCTGATATCCATATACCATTTTGATCGTCTCGCCGTGCTGTTCTCCATGGTACATTTATTTCTGTATTTTGGAATCTGATACGCGACGGAAACAATAAAACGGTGCGTCGTATCGGTACTGAAAATTTTGACGCTTTAGTTCTTTCCTTCCCTGATTTGAACGTGCAGCCCAGCATTAATTGAAATGCAATATTAAAGTTTCAGCCGGCTGTTGATTGAGACTTTTGCTTTTCCTGACCTCTCTCCGACTTTTCATTTTATCATTTACATTATAGTACATTTATATTCTTCTGAACTACAGTTATTGCCTCTTCCTTTCCTATTTTATTTATTTTTCTCATGAAATTCATTCTTTCTCCCCTCCTGGCCGTGCATGAACCACACAACCGAGCAACGTGCTCCATCTTTCTAGCCTTCCACCGGCCTTCTCCTCATTTTATAAAAATTTATTATTATATCAAGATATAACACGTTTGCATTTATTTGATGAAAGAAGCTGGCTCCATTTTTTTTTTCATCACCCAGTAACCCTCTTCTACCCTTCGCCAGCATCCGCCTCCCATTATCGCTGCCTATAGCCGAGCAGACCTCACTTGCAACACTACCCTTCCAGAAGCTCCACATCCAACCCCCCGCAGGTCACGCACTCGGTCACCACCGACTACACCCAGAAATTCCGCCTTCCTCCATTTTTCATGCCTCCGCCATCATATTCCTTCCCTTCACCTCACTGCCGTTCCTTCTAGGTATGTGTATATTTGTATTTTTTATATTCTGTTGAATTTTATATTTATGCATGTGATAAAAAAAAAATTTAGTAGTTATATATATGTACAGAGCACGCACGTTAGTATGGTATCTGTTCTTATATTATGTCTATATTATATATTATATAGTTACGGTTACTTATGTAAATAGTTTTTCTACTATTTATATACATTGTTAGGGAGTATATGTATTATTTATTGGCATCTATTCTTATATAAAAAAAATTAACTTCTATATGCGAATGCTGCTAGTATATGTTGCATGTTTTGTGATAAATTGCAAAGGATATATGTACATATGTGTTGCGTGTATATTTGAGGTTTGTCTTATAATATTATGGTACAAAAGTATTTTATATATTTAAGTTTAAAGTATAAAGTATTAGTTTACGTACTATATATATTAGTAAATATCATGTATGTGTTTAAAATATTAAAATATTAAAATATAGTAATATACATAGTTATATTATAAACTTACTACATTCTGAGATCTGTGATATTTAGGGTTTGGGTTTAAAAGCCAAAAAATAAAAAATGTACAGTTATATACAACACGTATATGTATATAGGTGTCCGTACAAAAGCTTGCATCAGGTTGTTATATTTTTGTATTTGCATGCGTGTTGTGTATATGTATGTGTGTGTGTAGTGTTGTGCATATGGGTCAGGTTTGTATATTTGTCTGCATATATTTTTATATATAGGTATGTAATACTACTTTGTAAAGTAAGGATATAATATGATAAACAATTGTTGAGATATGTATATACCATATATTAAATAAATATAGGTAGTATAATATGTTGTTGTTTGGTCGTATATAATTATAAGTATTGATTTTTAATACGATATGTATATATTTTAAATATATGTTTTAAATTTAATATAAATTTTACATATATTTTATAAAGATTCTATTTAATACGTGTTTGATTAAATAATGATTTTGAAATGCATATAATAAGTTATATAAGTTTATAAGTATATATTAATTTATTAGGAACTCTGAATCTGGAATTTTCTGTATTGGGTTAATATATATATTATTTAAAATTATACTATGTATAGATATATCTTTGTTATGTGTTCTATTTAAACCAATGATTTTGAATATATATATATATATATATATATATTTAGTCTAGAATATATAGTTATATTTAGCTACATATAAAGCCCACTTATCCTATTTATCTCTCGATCCAACTCTTATTTGACTTCGTCAATTCCTCTTTATAAATCAGCTTTGTCGTCGAAGTTGTGCCAATCCTACTTTGTTTTGCTTGGTTTCGAGATTCAATTTCAATGTGTGTATCCGTGTCTCCTTCTGTACACTTTAGCCTCGGAAGGTGAGCAAATCACTCACGATTAATGTTCTTTTATTTATTAAATTTGATTTCAATTGGAACGACAATTGAAATATTGCTGCTGTTAGTTATTTACACTGTTATTTATGTTAGTACCTGTATCAGTTCACATGTGACATCTGACACCATTATCTGAATTTGTGCAATGATAATCCAGTTTGGTTGATAATTGATTGTTTGTTGTTTATATTTGGTGTTAAATTGTAATGTATAAAGTGATAAATATTATGAAATTAAACTTGACGTAGGATTGTTAAAAAATTGAATCGACATATGTATTGAATTTGATTAGTTAAATTTGTAAAATATGACCCCTTAAATATTTAATTATTTGACACATAGATTAAGTGTTAATTACACCTTGAACCATTGAATGTATGTCGTACAAATTGATGTAGTATAAATTGAATAATGAATAACAAGTGAAGAACCGTAAAAATTAATGTAATAATCTTCAATCTACATGAAATGATAGTGTAGATTCAAGAAATGATTATATTAATTCGCACAACAACAATGTGAATTAATACGATTATTTCAGGATTATTTGAATTAACTATTAGATTGTTATTGATATTTTTATTGCTTGTTTATTTACTTTGACACAATCCCAGTTATCACACTATAAGTTCCCTTTGTTATGCTTTGATTTTTGAATTGAATTGGAATCGGGTTGAAATGATAAATACCCATATAAAATTTGACTTAGGATAGAGAACTAAATAAACCCGATTGGTCAATAATTTGTTTTAAAAATAAATAATGATTTTATTGGAATAAGAATAAAGTCTTGAAATGAAGTTGGAATTTGAGATTTTATAAAAAGAGAAATGTTAATATTAATTAATCATAAATAGAATATTAATATAGTTATTGATGAAAGAACGTTGTTTTAGATTTAATTAATTAATAATTAAGTTGGAATTATTAAATTATTTAAATGGGAACTATTTGATAATTAGATTTTTGAATTAATTATTAATCTAATATTGGAATTTTTAATTAAGTTTTGAAGTTATGTATTAATTAAATAAGATTGAATTATTTAATAATTAAATAAAATTGAATTATTTGATAATTAAATAAAAATTTGAATTCTTGTTAAGAAAAATCGAACTCTGAATAAGTGAATTTGAACTTCGTTAATAAATGAAATTGGGTTCTTTATTAATTGAGTTTGGAAAATTTGAGTAAATTAATAAGTGAAACTGAACTTCTTGAACATATGAAATTTAGTTTCTTTATTAATTGAGTTTTGAAATTATAACTAAGTAAATAAGTAACGAATTTGAATTTCTTTAACAAGAAATATAAATGCGTTTAACGAAACAAATGGAAGATTTGAAATTAAAAGAATTGGATTTGACAAATTTAATTGAAATTAAATTTGTAAGCTTGACATAATGAAGTTAAACTTTAGTGATTAATTTAATGAATTGGAAATTTAACGGAAATTGTTTAAATGATAACTAAATTAATGAATATCGAATGAAATCGATAATTGAGTTTAAATCGATTTGAATGTTAAATCAAGTTAAATGATTATGGACTGAACTTATATACGAAATTAAATGAATATTTGAATCGTTTTAAACTAAACTTTGAAATTGAATTATAGAAATTTTGAAATGAAATTGTGAATTTATGAAACGTAAATTTTGGAATTTGATTTAGAAAGACAAATAAAATGTTGAATTGCGAATTCTAATTGAAATTGAATTTGAATTGGTTTTGAAATATATTAAACGACCAATCAGTAAAATAATTACGA
This sequence comes from Allium cepa, assembly GCA_030765085.1. Taxonomy (NCBI): domain Eukaryota; kingdom Viridiplantae; phylum Streptophyta; class Magnoliopsida; order Asparagales; family Amaryllidaceae; genus Allium; species Allium cepa. The sequence continues at coordinate 458,969,707 of CM060942.1, forward strand.
AAGTTATTAAAGGAACCGAACTCGGTTAGGGACATACTCACTGTCTAAATGGAAAACCACTTTAATAACTATATGCAGAGTGTGATCCAGAATGAAGTGGTTGGAAAGACGGACGCGATGACTGATGAAAGAGAACGATAATGGATAGCCTTGACACTTGTGTCAAATTGAAAATGACTAAAACAGGAGCCGTGTCGGGCCAAATGGGGTTAGCTACCTCAAGCGAACACACTTCTTCGAATACTACTCATTACTTCTTATTGATTGGTGCACCCTCGTACTTTGGGAGTGTTGTTTCGTGGTTTTGCGATCGTTGTGGCGATGCGTTTTCACCAGTATGGATCAGGAAAACGGTAGTTTCACTACCTTGGTTATTGCCTCATGTGCCTTGTCATACTTGTATCCCTATATACGTGACCACTACGAATTTGTTTTGTGTTATACCTATGGAGTAATCCATGATATCCCACTTGTTTACGGTGGAGTTTACACTGCTGTATAGACTATAACGTTTATATAAAAATGTGTTAAGTGGGATAATGGTAACGCCTTAACACTATTTTGATATTTTATATTACTGATAGACATTATCTATTTAGCATATATTACTACATAGTAGATAGCTTAACGGATCCTTAGAGGATGATTGTTCCAACATCCTTTGAGTTATTTGTATTTCGATTGTTATTTCACTTGAGTTGGATTTATTGATATAAGAATGTTAATCCTTACTCGAGTGTTTGTGTTTTGCTTTACGCTCGAGTCAGACTGAGTGGTTCAGCTTTTGAGACTCACGTTTGGAGTTGGAGCTTCGCCTGGAGATCCGGCTCTCTATCCAGCTTTCAGAGATTCAGTTGATTTCAATGATGTATTTTGATTCTTGTATTCGACTATTTATTCGAGACTTCTGTTGTAACTTATTTACTTTGTTATATGTATATAGTAGCTTCATGAACTACTATCTTTTGCTTCCCCTGCATATTATTACTCTGTGTCTGTGATTATTTATTTACTGTATATCTGAGTTTTGCTAAATTTAAATTAATAATTCAGTATTTTGAATTATTCAAGTCCGACAGGTGCGGATGTGGATAGTCCAAAATAGCGGGTCGTTACAGTTTATTTTATAATAGACATTATTATAATAGCGAAATATTACTACGTAGTAAATAGTTTAACAGATCCTTAGTAGATGTGAATCCCGAGCATCTCTTAAGTTACTACACTCACGTTAGACACTGGATAGGAGATGTCAAACCCCGTAAACATCTCTGATGCCGTTAGACTCATATTTATTTCAATTGATTCAACTTACATAAGATCTTTTAGTTCTGACTCGAGTGTTTTGTCTTTTCAATTCGCTCGGGTCAGTCCGAGCATTTCAGGATTTAAAGATTTTATTCTGGAGGACGAAGATGAAGATGTATTATTCTTTATTTTTATATTCCACTACACGCTGCATTCCACTGCATTAATTATTATTCGCTGGTATGTGCAACTCTGTTATGTATTGTATAAATACAATCGAATATTTTGTAAAACAACTTCATGAACTGTATATTTGAATGCTATGTATTGTCGTTCCGCTGCAAGATTCTATTTTATTTTATTTTCTTTCTCTGCTTTTTCTTATTTACCCTATAACAATCTGCCCTTCTGCATGGTATAAGTTTGACGTGTGGTTTATCGTCGGTTTAAAGCGTGCGGAAAGGCGGGACGTTACATCTGGTATCAGAGCTTTGGTTTAGCGATAAACCTTAGCTTTGTGGGGTCTGACTCTTTATCAATAGGGTAGTAATATCCTATGGGAGTAGCTGAGTGTGTGTGTGTGTTGTGTGTGTGTCTATGAGAGAGCGTATTTGTTAGTGTTATAAAAAGGTTTTAATATTGTGTTAATTTGTTCCGTTTTGTATTTATAAATTCTGTTTGGTGCATGGGACGCTATGACATCAATAAGGATTTCTAAACACTTAATAGGACAGACCGACACAATATTTGTTTTGAATATAGGTGAATGAAATAATTTTGCCTATTATATTTTCTATATATGAAATAAAATTTTATAAATGATATATATATATATATAAATATATTCGATTGCAATATATTGGTTATCAGGTAATGAAATTTATAAATAATGGTTGAAATAAGAGTGAAAATAAAATAAACGAAAATTGGGAATTTAGAACTTTAGTCCCGAGGCTTTGAAAATTCTTTCAAATGATTTTTGGGATATAATAATAATATTTTAGAAGTATTTTATGAAATAAATATTTCAATATAATTTGAAAGGATTGTTTTAAAGAATTTTTTGGAAGGAAATAAGTTCTGTACTCCCCTCTCTGTCGCTGGAAAATAATTTTGGTGATGAGTGCACGCATCATTGACATTCATTTTCGAGTTTCGAAGTGGGAAGGCTAATAGTTTTACTACGGATTTTTTTTTGATAACCAAATGTAAATTTTAATAGCTTTAAATACAACTGGATAAATAAATTTTAAGTGTATACATCTATCTATTATTTTAAAATGATTTAAAATTTTACCAAGTATTTAAATTCTTAAGTTTCCATCAATTAATGGTTTCAATTGCTTTTGTGAAATGGAATTTAACTAATAATTCGAACCTCCAAATGAAATAAGAGACTAAATGCTAAGTATAAATGAAACTATAAGAAATTTGGAAATTATAATCTATAAAACGAATGATATGATTATTGAACAGTAAATTTATTAAAGAAAATGAGAAACTTTTGTAACTTTCAACTACATTCTTAAAAAGCATATATATAACTTACCAAATATTAAAAGTCGAAATGTTTAATAATAAAATGTAATGGAAATTGTACAAGTAAAAGTATGTAATGAGATGTTCAATAAATTGCTTTTACTAATAAGAATTGAGGTTATAATTGTTAATACTTAAGTAAGTAATTATAGACTTAAGTAAATGATTGAAGTTATTTATTTTGAAAATAAGCAGAAAGATGAATACTATAATAAATGAATGTAATATTATAAAAAATATATTCATGATATGAATAAGTGAAAATGAGACTTTGTTAGCAATGAATAAAAGTAAATGAAACTGTAAGAAATAAAAGGCAAATTAAAAAGATAAATTATTATATGAATGAAATTAATAAAATTTTGATCCATTGTTTGAAATTGTTGTTTGTTTGGTTTATGGTTGTTTGGACAAGGATACTTTAAAAGTGTTTAGGTGAATGAATAATCTATTTAGATTCATATAAGACTGTTGAGTAAATGGTGCACTAAGTAGTTTATTTTCTTGTCTATGCAATTTAAAGTTGAACCCGAATAACTATTTGTTTTGTTTGATATGAATGAATGATTGATTTGGGTTGATTCTATGTGATGGTTGTATGCCTTATTGCAAGTGATTGTTGTGTATTGATTTGTTTGTTTATGGTTGAAACCACTTTAAATATTTCGTTTATATAATTGTTAACTCTTTTTGGAATATATAAGTGAAATACAGGTTATGGCAGCAACTGACACTGCTTTTGGTTTCATAATTTAAGCGTTAATGCCCGACAAATAGGTACGTTTTCAGATTATGGTTTATAGCATTATTATATTGTTTTCCCGTGTTGGGATATATATTATTTTGGAAAATATATGTTGTATATCATTATATTGATATTATATTTTCTTCTGATCCTCTCTATACAAAGGAGACTCTGTCGAAATTTTCCGTAAATTTTGAACTTAGAAAAAAGTTTGAAAATGTTTTCCAAAATTTACTAATTTGAGTATAAAGGGATTTAATAGTTATAAATTGATATTTTATTTAAATTATTAAATTTTGTAAATTTATTTGTATATAAATCCAATATTTTAAGTGAGATATATTGATTTCTTAATTCTTCCATTCCCTTCTTTTTCCTTTTCGGGGATAAAAAGTTTTGAGTGGGGGAGAGTGTAACGACTCATAAAATTTGGTAATTAAATTTCTTAATTTAAGAAGATTTGATAACTCAATGTTGAAGGAAAGAAAAATTTAGTGAATTATTAATAGAAATAATAACTTGGATAAGATTGGTGAGTTAATTTTTGATAACTTGAATGTAACAGTATAAATGTAAGTTAATTGTTAATAACTTGGATGTAATTCCAATAAGTGAAAAAATGTAAATGTTAATTATATTCTTATTGTAATAAAGGAATGTTACCAAGATGAAGTGATTAATTTGATTTAAAATCTTAATTATGGTGTGCATTAGTTTATAATAGGATATAAAAGGTAAATTAATAATTTAAAACGTTGGCTTACTAATAAAATAATGTATAAAGAATGGAAATGGAATAAATTAGTGTATAAACTAATGGTAGCACTTGTTGTAAACTAATAAGTAAATTAAAACATAACAGTGCTAATTTAGGTTAATAAATTAATAGGTTGAATGAAATAACAATTAATGAATTTATTAAAATTGTAAAGTTATAATGTAATAGATGGTAATTGGTTGGGAAGAATGAACATACATGTATTATAAAGGGTATAATGGTGAAAAATGGTTGTTACCAGTTAATTCACCAATTACAAATAAAGATAATTAAATGTGCCTTAATGATAATTAATATAATAACGGAAAGTGTGAATGTAAATTAAAATGGAAATGTAAAATTCATTTATAAGGTAGTAATTGATGAAATAGAAAGCATGGGACCAAGTAAGTAAATTTACTAAGGATATTAACTGTAATTAATGTAAATCAAAATAATAGTAATGGTCATAAGTTACTATTTAATTGTCCTATTAATTTATTGTAACTGTTATATTTGGGAATAAGATTTAATATAAGTAAATAAAGGTAAATATTGTATGAATGTATGAATTAGTGTCTGATTTAGTGCAATGGAATGAATTCATATGATGTAAGTAATTATATAATAAATAATGAAATAATAACCAGGATGGAATATAACAACAAAGTTGATTAAAGCTGAATTGTGTAAATTGAATGGGATTGCAATAAATGAAATAATGGAAAATGGTATAACTTGGTTATAGAATGATGTAAGATAATAAATAATTAATCCAATACAATACCTATTGATTAAAACAATTGCAGGGTTATAATTGATTGTAAATAAGAATATTTGGTAATAAATTAATATAAGAAAAACAAATGAAAACATTGGATTAATCAATGAATTTATAATGAATAAATAGTGATTGAATAAAATCAATGTTCTGCAAGTAATTATAATATTTGTTTGAAAGTAATAAACTGAAAGTTAATTAAAGTTTAATGGTTACAATTCTTATGAATTACCTATTTGTTTGGTTCATAGAATTTAATTTGCAAGCAATCGTAGTAATTGACTTAACTAGTGCAATCCCAATTAATTAAAGCAATTGGTTGGATAAGAAGAATGGACGTCAAGATTTATAAATTTATTGGGATTTGGACTATGATATTAATTGGAGTAATTGCAATTTAATGAAATTAATCTCTAATTTTTGCGTTAATTGAAATCAATATGGAATGTAAGAATATTAAGGTAATAGTTTGTAAATCCAATGTTAAATTTTATCCGTTGACAATATTGAATCGAATAACAGAATGAAAAGTCAATTTAATTGAATTATTGGAAATTAAATTTATAATTTTGAATTTAATGAAATTGGAAGTTAACATCGAGATTTATAGATTTATCAACTCGAAATTGACATACAAATAGGTTAAATCTTTGTAAATGATTAAGAAAGTTAAAATTGATGAAATTGTCGATTTTAGAATTGAATTTAAAAATTGGATTTAATTATTGTAAAAATAGCCATTTTGGCCATGACTCCTATTTCGACAAAACTAGTTCCTTCGGATCCGTAACGGTGAATTATTGTAGGATTTCAAGTTTCATAGAGATCGGACTTGTCGTTTGATCGTATGGGTTTGAAACGCCTTGAAATCAATGTAATTGAAATCAATTGAAATCAATTTGAAATATAATAATTTTGGCATAACTTCTTCATACAATGGAAATTTGGACTTGAAAGTTGTTCCATCGCGTTTAAAATATTTTAAAACATCTATTTTGACATACGGGTTGACCCAATTTCGTTACGGAGTCGAAACGGGCTTTTCGGGCCAAATATCGTTCAGCACGATATAAATCGGGTCCATCTATTCTATTTCAGTTATCTATAAATACCCTATATAAACCCTAGTAGCCTTTATTCCACAATTCTATACGTACAGAAACTTCTGTGCTCCTCTTCCTCGATGGCTGTAAACCCTAATTTATCAAATTCAAATTTCAATTCAAAAATCAACTTCAAAAATTCAAACTCCTCAGAAAAATTTGGAAAAATATATATATCGAAGATTGCATCGATACAAATCTACGGCAACTATTGTTGTTGGAAATTTTGCTTGGATCAGTGGGAGATCGTGGTCAAAGGCCGAAATTACGAAACCTAAATCGCGAATTTAGGGTTTTGATTTCGACGTAAATTAGCAAAATCACTTTCTGGATTTTGGAGTAAGAGTCTTGCGGAGTCGAATAATGGTGGAATCAGAAGCTACCTCCACCTGCGGCGGCCTAAAATCGTCGGTTAGGGTTTTGAAAAACCAATTTTGGGGCGGGCAGCGGCAGCTTTAGGGAAAGGCCGGTCTTCGGCCATGGTGGCGGCTCATCGAGGCGAGCTGGATGGTGATGGCGGCATGGCGTACGGTGGTCAGAGACGTGGGCTATCGGTGGTCAAATAATGGTAGTGGCCATGCTTCGTGCGTGTTGTAACTGAGGATGTGCGTTTTTCCTATTGCTGCACGCGGGTTCAAGTGGTGATGACGTGGCGCTGCATGGAAGGTGAGTGTTTTATTTTATTTTAATTTGATTTCAACCCGTTTTAATGAAATAACTTTTGCATACGATATTCAATTCACGCGGCCGCTAGGTTCGTATTGGAATTTCGGACAATTTGGCCTTGGTTATGACAGATTCGGAGACTGGTCAATTTTAGGGTTTAAATTGGATTTGAATTCAATTTAAATTCAAAAGGTGAGTGTTTTAACCCACGCACAACTTCTAAAAATTCTTTTGTTTGTTAAATTAATGTGATATCCCGGAAATTTGGCAATATAAATTTAATAATCTATGTTAAAAATTAATTTGATTTGATAATTTTTAATAATAAATTTTGAATTGATCTAGTAATCATCTTTTAGTAAATATTTAAATAGGAAAATTTTATCTTTTTAAAGCTAATAAATTGTTTTCTGTTTATAATATATATAATTATATATATTGTAAATTTGTAACAACCCTAGTTCAGTTGTTATTTTATTTAATTTATTTAATTTGTTTTTATTTTTAAATAATATATTTTATAAATTGGGTTTACCAATATAGTTAAATATTTAAATTTGAGATATATTTTGAAAATTTTTATATGACAATAAAATTAAATAATAACTGTAAAATTTTAAGCTAGGATTGAACCGTTAAATTTCGAGTTGAAAGACGCGTGATTTATCGGGTTAAAGTGACGTTATAAAACGTGTGTTTTCAAAATGTCATTTTGTGAAAATTTTTGATATTTTAGACTGCGTCTGTTTAACGCAGTGTAAAAATAATATTTTCAAATTTTTCTGAAGAAAATTTTTGGTCAGTGATTTTAAGACGGACGTTGGTTCGGACCGTTGTTTTATATAATTTTTGACATACGTAAAATTTTTAACTGACTACATAAAAAAAAAAAAACGTTAACACTTGCAATTAAATTATCAATCTAAAATCAAGGAAAGATTAACTAAATTTAATCACAACATCTTTCAAACCGTTCAAACTTTCCTCTTTATTTCTTTCTCTCGGCAGTTTCAAATTGCAGCTTGTACACGTTCTTTTCTAACTGAAACATGCACATCCATCTACCTCTATCTCAATTGTGGCCAAGCTGACATCATTCACGCATCAATGAATTAAAGAAACCCTGAAACAAATGCTCGAAGATATAAATATACGATTTAAATATAACTGAAATCTTGCATCAACCTTCCCCTTAACTTCAGCATTCAGTTATAAAAGCTTGTATCACGCAAGCTATTTAACACATGATCAATCTTCCCTTCATCAAAGTTTACATTTTTGAGAACTGATGAGAATGAATTCTCGGCCATTAATACAAATAAAACTGATACGTTTCTTTTAATTCCTCTGAATGATTCGAAGCATTTGCTTATAAATTCATTTTCTCCTCTGCCCAAACTTTTCCACTGTGTTTCATCCCATCTTTTCCTTGCTCGAGCTATCAGGTAAGCCATTTCATTTCATTTTGGTTTTACAAGTTCCTCTGCCTTTTTGTTTGCTCGGCCACTATACCCAAAATTCACTTGTTTCTCTAGAAGCTTTACCCTGAGCCTGTGGATGAAAGTATGGTCAGATATTGATCTGATGGTCTAGTTGTATTAAGTTAGGAAAAAACAATCTGGCATGTTTCCTTTGTCTGTGAACCACTGCAAGCCTTAGAGAATGGACACAAGCAGAGTCTAGTCGAGAAATAAATTTCAATGGTCATCCTTTCATCCACCACATCATAGCCCATCTCAGTTATTTCTCTGCATTTAAAAAAAAAAACAATTAGTATAAGTATGCCTAGGTAGAAAAGGGGAGATTGGGTACATGTTTCAGTGCATCTGTGCACATTCATAGCATAGGGATGGTCAGTGGGGTTTGGGTAGCACTGGTTTAGAAGAGTTTCTGTTGCATTTACATAAATTAGTCTGCATACATGCTCATGAGAATCTGACTTGGGGTTTTGGGTAGTGTCTTGCATGTTTTTAGTTAAAAGGTGGACTCTGTACATGATCTGATTTCACCTGGAGTTGCTTTAGATTTATGACTGCAGTGGTGATGTGTAGTGATAAAAGGTGGGCAGTGTAGACATCTGGAGTAGTAGAGTGGAGGATGCCCCTGTGCATGTTGATGATATGTATGTGCACATGACAGTGATGAAACCTGGAAGTAGGTTGAAGGCTAGAAGTGTTGATGCATATTTGAAGTGAGGGATGGATACCAATAAAAGGTGAAAGGGTTAGTAGTTGGGAAGTCAGTGGTAGGAGGAAGGAATGGCAGTGAAGGCCAGAGAGGGTGGATTTCTGGAAATTGAAGTGTTTCAACACTTCCACATATGACTCGAAGCAGATACTTATTTAACCCGAAGCAGACTAAATTTTGACTCGAAGAAAACCCTGTTGTGACTCGAAGCAAAATGAGGGGAAACTCGGGTTGGAGACAAATATTGTAGAGTTGTTTGTGCAGTGGTGATCTGATATGTATTTGAGATTCTGGAAAAAAGAAAAGAAAAAAAAAAAAAAAGAAGAAGAAAAAAAAAAAAGTGAAATTTGTGAATGAAGAAAGGGGTAGGCAGTGCATATGTATAGGGTAGGCATGAACAAGTTAGGGGTGCACTCGTATTCATTTTTGCAATCGGGTCTTAGAAAAATTTGGTCGAGCAAGTCAAATTTCTTTTCCTATCTTTAATTTTTCGTTGACTATAAAATCTAAGTCGCGTTCCTATATTTTGAAATTGTTCTAGATCTAAATCTAGGCGACGCCCGGGAAATTTGACCGTTACTCTCTGTTAGTCTGTACCGGTGAATTGTCATTTTTGAATTCAAATTTTCTGCAACATCCAAGTGAGTACTTCTCACCAGACATACGTATTTATATTTCGTAAATTATTGCAAGTGTATGTGTAAAATTGTATTTCACTATTATCTGTCTGTAGTGTAATATAGAATGATAAACCCCATTTAAATTGATACCCCATCAGTCATTTATATGTTATATGATATCTGCAGCTATATTATGTTATTATTTACTGCTTAAATCACACTGCAAGTTCCCTGTATATATATATTGTTATGGCTGAAATGATAGGCCTAATTGATTATTATTGTTCACCTATTCTGTTAACTATGTAAATTATCTTGGGATTGCAGGTTCGAAATGATAGAACCCGGAATTGTGTAAATATCGGATTGAAATGATATAGATCCGTTTCACTTGACCTAGGCTAGAAAATCTTATACAGGCCCGTGGTTTATATATATTATTTTCTGGAAATATTTTAAATTATTTTTAAGAATTGAGGATATTCTAGTAAAATTTTTATAATGTTTTAAATGTTAAAAATAAATAAATATAGAATAAAATTTTAGTATAACATGTTCCAAAAATTCTGGAGTTTTGAAAGAATAAGATTTAAATTTAGAGAATTATATATATATAACAAGTTATATTTAGAAATAGATTTTAAATCTAAAAATCTACAACCGCATTTAAATGCTATCTTTTGAAATTTGACTAGGTTAAACTCATAACTTTAGACAGCATTTCCTGAATGCTGTAGAAATTAAGATGGATTTATTTGAAAATCTATGGAAGATTTTGAGAATAAGTTAAACTTTGGAATTTAAATATGTAATAAATAAACGAATCTAGAAATTGAGTTTGGATAGATTTTAAAGGAAAATATGATTTCTATTATAAAAGAAATAAATTCCAAATTTGATTGAATAAATTGAAATGGTATATTTTTAAAGAAAATGTTTAAATCAAGGATTTGAAAATTTAAGGTATTTGAAATATATAGTGATTTGGAAAAATAAATACCATTTTTCAAACTATAACCACGGGTTATAATAACGGTTGGTTGGCAAAGAGACCGGGATCGGATATGGACATACTCTCTGTCGATACCGAAAACCACTTTGACAACCGTGTACGCGGTGGAGATTCCAGAATGAAGTAGGATGGTGGTGGCGGTTTCTTGAAAGGTAAATACGTGGACCCGACTCCCGTGAGTTGGCATAAGGTGGCTAAAACAGGAGCGATTCTCGGATTAATGAGGTAGCTCCTCTGATCGAACGCACTTCTTCGTTTGCCATTCTATTACTTTTGTGATTGTTTGGTGCGCACCTTTGATTTGGGAGTGTTGTTCGAGGTGGGCGGTTGCTGCGGCTTCGCGTTACCACCGGTCCGGATAGCAATTGGTATATCTACCCTGGCATTGCCTAGTTGTGCCGTGTCACCTACCATATCGAGCCTTGTACGAGTTTGGTTTTCTCCCGTAGCCCGTGTGGTATCCTCTAGTTGCTTCCCGATCAGGAGGAGCTATGATATTGGATGGACTACTGGGACTATTATGTGTTAAGGGATATATGGGTAACCCCTTAACGCTATATAAAAAGTAAGTTTATTTTAATATAGACACTATTATAATAGCGCAATATACTATATAGTAAATAGTTTAACGGATCCTTAGAGGATGGGCGATCCAAAGCATCCTTTAAGTTACTTGCTCTTTACATTACAGTACACTTGATTTAGCTTACATTATATAAGTATGTATGTCCTGACTCGAGTGTTTTGTTTTATTGTATGCTCGGGTCAGTCTGAGTTGCAGATTCAGTTTCCTCTCCAGAGCTAGGACACTCGTAGATCATTCATGTTGCTGGAAGCTTTTCTGTTTTATCTTATTTTGAAGACTCGTTCTATTTATGTTTAAAATTGTATTTGAGATTTACAAACAATGTAATCCTGTTGGGTAAAAGTTAAGTGGCTTCATGAACCACTGTATTATTTTATATTCCGCTGTAAGATTCTGATATCTGTGTCTGTGATTCTGTGTATTTGATTTAATTGTTCCTTAGCTATTTTACAAACTATTGTTTTGAACTATTCCAGCTCGACATTTATCTAAGTATTGTTGAATTCGAATGGTACAAAATAGTGGGTCGTTACAGTTGGTATCAGAGCCAGGTTTAAACCATAGCTTAAGGAACAAAAAAAAAACTCATTAGAGATAGAGTAGCAATACTCTAGAATGAGTGAAGTCAAATTCCAGAACCTTTCTTTGTGAGAGAACGTATTTTAAAAATATAAAACGATTTTCAAAGGAGATTTTTAAAGAAGTATTTTAGTATAAAAACTTCCTATCCTAAGTAAATTTCTAATTATCTTCTTCTTTCTCTTCATCGTATATTCGAACTTTTGTTAATTGCTTAGAATTTATCTTATCCTAGAATATCTTAATATTTTTTCCTTTATCCTTAGTATCCATCCTTAATCTTTCAGGATGAATAGAAGAAACAATCGAGGTCGAGGGCAGGCTGCTCCTCCTCCTGCTGCCCCAGTTCGATTCACTAAATTGTGCAAGGATTATGTTGAGCTAGGTGGCACAAAATTTATGGGAACAGAAACCATCATAGAAACTCAACAATGGCTTCGGGACTTAGAGAGGATTTTCTCCTGCCTCGAGATTACTAATGCCCAGCAGAGGCAACTCGCGGCCTGGCAAATGAAGGGCGCTGCTTTAGATTGGTGGCTATCTATTACTGCTCAGACAAATGAGGCTGACCTCACTTGGGAGCAATTTAGGTATCTTTTGGTTGTCAAAATTCGGATTTGAATTCCATCTTTGAATCTATCTTTTAAACTCTTATCGTGCTTTAGGGAGGCCTTTCTGGCCAAGTGGATGCCCGAAGCGGGCAAGTCCCAGCTATACCGCGAATTCATGGATCTTAAGCAAGGCAATATGACCTTCACGGAGTATGAGAGGAAGTTTAATGAACTCTCACAGTATGGCCTGAACCTGATTGACACCCCGCTCAAGCTGAACGAGAAGTTTATCGCTGGAGCTCGACCCGAGTTCTACGATCGACTCATTACTCATGTGCATGGGTCATTCACGGCATTGATGGATATGGCTCTCCGGTATGAGAACCCTACATCTAAGGCCACTTTTGCTACCCCGTCTGCATCGGCCCAGTCTTCCGGTAATTCAAGAAAGAGGAAGTCAAATTTCTACCGCAATAAGAGGAACAAGACTCAAGGGCTAGGTTCATCATCATCTTCTGCTTCAGCAAGGCCACCAGTGGATTTGTCGACCATCACATGCCACAGATGCCACCAGAAAGGACATTTTGCTAACCGCTGTCCTACTTTGGGTGCTGCCATTCCACCACCTGCTCAGTTTGCTAGGAGGGATCTATGTCACATCTGCCTCCAGCCAGGACACTACAAGAAGGATTGTCCCACTCAAAAGAGAGGCACAACATCCGGAGTCTTTGCAGTAACTTCTGCATCTTCTACGGCTCCGCAGCCTGCACCTGCACCAGTATCAGATCCAGCCCCAGATGATTCTCAAGGTACTCTTCAAGGATCTTTTACTTTGTTCAAATTACCTGTTCGAGTTTTATTCGATACCGGAGCTTCCCACAGCTTCATTTCATCTGATCTCTGTAATAAATTTGAACATCGCCTTTCTCCTGAACTTTCTCCCATACCTTTATGTGTCTCAAACCCCATCGGTGGTCCTGCGAACCTTAGTAAAGTTTGTAGGGATGTGAAGCTCCTCCATTTCCAACAATGCTTCACTGGAGACTTTTATGTTTTGGGTTTCGACGCTTTCGACCTTTTACTCGGAGGCGATTGGTTAGATAAGCATGATGCAAAGATATCTTGTAGTTCTCGGACTGTTGCTCTTAAAGATGATATTGGGAATCCTTTAAAGATCCAGTGTAAGTGGCCTCAAGAGTTTGCTGGTAGTTTCATCTATTCTCTTGACACTTTCCCAGATGATATCCATTCCACCCTTGTAGTCAAACAGTTTCCCGACGTGTTTGGGGAAGTCACTTCTTTACCTCCAAAACGGGAAATTGATTTCCGTATCGATCTTATCCCTGGAGCACGACCAGTAGTCCTTCCACCTAGAAGAATGGCACCACGGGAAAAGACCGAATTAAGGAATCAGATTCAAGACTTATCTTCCAAAGGTCTGATTAGACCTAGCTTCTCTGAATGGGGAGCAGCTGTTGTCTTTGTCACAAAATCTGATGGTTCTCTCAGGATGTGTGTTGATTACAGAGAACTCAACAAGCTTACCATGAAGAACAGATATCCTATGCCCCGCATAAATGATATGTTCGACCAACTCTATGGAGCAACTGTTTTCTCTCAGCTTGATTTAGCTACAGGTTTCCATCAGCTCAGAATTGCTGAGGAAAGCATTCCGAAAACTGCTTTTAGAACGGAGAATGGTTTCTTTGAATGGCTAGTTATGCCTTTTGGCTTGACAAATGCCCCTGCTTTCTTCGTCGACTTGATGAACCGAGTTTTCCGAGAAGTGCTCAATAAGTTTGTCCTTGTCTTTATTGATGACATCCTTGTTTTCTCCAAGTCTGAGGAAGAGCATAAAGCTCATTTGAAGTATGTTTTAGAGACTCTTCGGAACCACCAATTGAAGGCTAAGTTCTCTAAATGCCATTTCTGGGAAGAAGAAGTCCGATTCCTTGGGCATATTGTCTCTAAAGAAGGAGTTTCTGTTGATCCAGTCAAGATTGCTACAATCCAAGATTGGGAAGAACCTAAGACTCCCACCGATATCCGTAGTTTTCTAGGCCTTGCCGGCTACTACCGAAGATTCATTGAGAACTTTGCTCGAATTTCGGCACCTCTGACGGCTCTTACTCGGAAGAATGTCAAGTTTGTATGGAGCGATAAGTGTAAAGCTGCTTTCAAAGAGTTAAAGGATAAGCTCACCTCCGCCCCAGTACTTACTGTACCAAATGGAAGTGAAAGATTAACGGTATTCACCGATGCTTGTTGAGAAGGATTGGGAGCAGTGTTGATGCAAGATGGGAGAGTAATTGCTTATGCTAGTCGTCAGCTGAAGACACATGAAGCTAATTACGCTGCCCACGATTTAGAATTGCTGGCTGTTGTATTTGCTTTGAAGCTTTGGAGACACCATCTCTTGGGAGCTAAGTTTGATCTGTTCACCGATCACAAATCTCTGAAATATATCTTTACCCAGAAAGATTTAAATCAGAGACAGGTGCGATGGCTCGAGTTCCTTGCTGCATATGACCTCGACATCAACTATACTCCTGGGAAAGCCAATGTAGTGGCAGATGCGCTAAGCAGGAAGAAATCTTTGTTATGTCAGATTTTTGTATCTTCCCCTCTTTTGGATCGTATCGTGGCTAAACAAGATGAAGACGAGATGCTTAGGCGTATAAAGGGAAGTGTTCGTAGCAGAATTGGTGGTAATAGCTCTGATGGAAAGGGAGCTCAGATCGATGATAAAGGAGTTTAAGGATAAATGGAAGGATTTGTGTCCCTAATGTTGACGGTTTAAGGCAGGAATTACTCCGGGAACATCATCAGTCCCGACTCTCCATTCATCCTGGCGTAGCTAAAATGTATCAGGATTTGAAGAAGCTATACTGGTGGAAGGGTATGAAGCGAGATGTCTCCATCTTTGTCAGTAGATGTGCGACTTGCCAGCAAGTTAAGGCAGACCATCAGAAAACACCCGGTTTATTGCAGCCTTTGGAAATTCCAAACTGGAAGTGGGAACAAGTTTCTATGGACTTTATTGATGGATTGCCAAGATCTCGAAGGGGAAATGAAAGCATCTGGGTTATTGTGGATAGACTGACAAAGTCCGCTCATTTTATTCCAGTCAGATCCACCCGCACAGCTTCGAGTTTATCTGAGATTTATATGAGGGAGATTGTTCGTCTCCATGGCGTTCCTCTTAGCATTGTTTGCGATCGAGACCCTATTTTCACTAGTCAGTTTTGGAAAGCGTTCCAAGAGTCCTTGGGTACTCGTTTGAACCTGAGCACCGCTTATCACCCACAAACTGACGGTCAGACTGAAAGGGTAAATCAGATTCTAGAAGACCTTCTTCGTGCTTGCATCTTGGACTATGGAGGGTCTTGGGAAGACCATCTTCATCTTGTGGAATTCACCTATAACAATAGTTATCAGGCTAGTCTTAAGATGTCTCCTTTTGCTGCTCTATACGGGAGACCGTGTAGATCTCCTTCGTGCTGGATTGAGTCTGGTAACCGCTTAGTTCTTGGTCCCGAGATGATTCTAGAAGCTTCAGAGAAGGTAGAGGAGATTAAGAGGAGGTTAAAGGTTGCTCAAGATAGACAAAAGAAGTACGCTGATCGGCGTAGAAGGAAATTGGAGTTTGATGTTGGTGATTTGGTATTTCTGAAAATCTCTCCTTTAAAGAATGTAGTCCGGTTTGGTCGAAGAGGAAAGCTAGCCCCTAGATTCATCGGTCCATTCCATATTTTGGAGAGGATTGGGTCTCTCGCTTATCGACTCGATCTACCCGAGAGATTTGCCGGAATCCACAATGTCTTCCATGTATCTCACCTTCGCCGCTGTCTTCACGACCCATCTTTAGTCATCCAGCCTACTGCTCTCGATGGTCTGGACATCGAGCCTGATTTGACTATGGAAAGGAAGCCACTTCGTATCGTCGATCAAGGTACGAAACAGCTCAGAAGAAAATCAGTCCCATTGGTCAAAGTGCAGTGGAGCACTGATGGGCGAGATTGCACATGGGAAACGGAGGAGAGCATCCGTGCTTCAAATCCAGAACTATTCGTTTAAGGTACCTATCTATCTAGCTTATTCTTCCTTTGTTCTTTTTCTTTCGTTCCTTTTCGAGGACGAAAAGTTCTTAAGTGGGGGAGAGTGTAACAACCCTAGTTCAGTTGTTATTTTATTTAATTTATTTAATTTGTTTTTATTTTTAAATAATATATTTTATAAATTGGGTTTACCAATATAGTTAAATATTTAAATTTGAGATATATTTTGAAAATTTTTATATGACAATTAAATTAAATAATAACTGTAAAATTTTAAGCTAGGATTGAACCATTAAATTTCGAGTTGAAAGACGCGTGATTTATCGGGTTAAAGTGACGTTATAAAACGTGTGTTTTCAAAATGTCATTTTGTGAAAATTTTTGATATTTTAGACTGCGTCTGTTTAACGCAGTGTAAAAATAATATTTTCAAATTTTTCTGAAGAAAATTTTTGGTCAGTGATTTTAAGACGGACGTTGGTTCGGACCGTTGTTTTATATAATTTTTGACATACGTAAAATTTTTAACTGACTACATAAAAAAAAAAACGTTAACACTTGCAATTAAAATTATCAATCTAAAATCAAGGAAAGATTAACTAAATTTAATCACAACATCTTTCAAACCGTTCAAACTTTCCTCTTTATTTCTTTCTCTCGGCAGTTTCAAATTGCAGCTTGTACACGTTCTTTTCTAACTGAAACATGCACATCCATCTACCTCTATCTCAATTGTGGCCAAGCTGACATCATTCACGCATCAATGAATTAAAGAAACCCTGAAACAAATGCTCGAAGATATAAATATACGATTTAAATATAACTGAAATCTTGCATCAACCTTCCCCTTAACTTCAGCATTCAGTTATAAAAGCTTGTATCACGCAAGCTATTTAACACATGATCAATCTTCCCTTCATCAAATTTTACATTTTTGAGAACTGATGAGAATGAATTCTCGGCCATTAATACAAATAAAACTGATACGTTTCTTTTAATTCCTCTGAATGATTCGAAGCATTTGCTTATAAATTCATTTTCTCCTCTGCCCAAACTTTTCCACTGTGTTTCATCCCATCTTTTCCTTGCTCGAGCTATCAGGTAAGCCATTTCATTTCATTTTGGTTTTACAAGTTCCTCTGCCTTTTTGTTTGCTCGGCCACTATACCCAAAATTCACTTGTTTCTCTAGAAGCTTTACCCTGAGCCTGTGGATGAAAGTATGGTCAGATATTGATCTGATGGTCTAGTTGTATTAAGTTAGGAAAAAACAATCTGGCATGTTTCCTTTGTCTGTGAACCACTGCAAGCCTTAGAGAATGGACACAAGCAGAGTCTAGTCGAGAAATAAATTTCAATGGTCATCCTTTCATCCACCACATCATAGCCCATCTCAGTTATTTCTCTGCATTTAAAAAAAAAACAATTAGTATAAGTATGCCTAGGTAGAAAAGGGGAGATTGGGTACATGTTTCAGTGCATCTGTGCACATTCATAGCATAGGGATGGTCAGTGGGGTTTGGGTAGCACTGGTTTAGAAGAGTTTCTGTTGCATTTACATAAATTAGTCTGCATACATGCTCATGAGAATCTGACTTGGGGTTTTGGGTAGTGTCTTGCATGTTTTTAGTTAAAAGGTGGACTCTGTACATGATCTGATTTCACCTGGAGTTGCTTTAGATTTATGACTGCAGTGGTGATGTGTAGTGATAAAAGGTGGGCAGTGTAGACATCTGGAGTAGTAGAGTGGAGGATGCCCCTGTGCATGTTGATGATATGTATGTGCACATGACAGTGATGAAACCTGGAAGTAGGTTGAAGGCTAGAAGTGTTGATGCATATTTGAAGTGAGGGATGGATACCAATAAAAGGTGAAAGGGTTAGTAGTTGGGAAGTCAGTGGTAGGAGGAAGGAATGGCAGTGAAGGCCAGAGAGGGTGGATTTCTGGAAATTGAAGTGTTTCAACACTTCCACATATGACTCGAAGCAGATACTTATTTAACCCGAAGCAGACTAAATTTTGACTCGAAGAAAACCCTGTTGTGACTCGAAGCAAAATGAGGGGAAACTCGGGTTGGAGACAAATATTGTAGAGTTGTTTGTGCAGTGGTGATCTGATATGTATTTGAGATTCTGGAAAAAAGAAAAGAAAAAAAAAAAAAAGAAGAAAAAAAAAAAAGTGAAATTTGTGAATGAAGAAAGGGGTAGGCAGTGCATATGTATAGGGTAGGCATGAACAAGTTAGGGGTGCACTCGTACTCATTTTTGCAATCGGGTCTTAGAAAAATTTGGTCGAGCAAGTCAAATTTCTTTTCCTATCTTTAATTTTTCGTTGACTATAAAATCTAAGTCGCGTTCCTATATTTTGAAATTGTTCTAGATCTAAATCTAGGCGACGCCCGGGAAATTTGACCGTTACTCTCTGTTAGTCTGTACCGGTGAATTGTCATTTTTGAATTCAAATTTTCTGCAACATCCAAGTGAGTACTTCTCACCAGACATACGTATTTATATTTCGTAAATTATTGCAAGTGTATGTGTAAAATTGTATTTCACTATTATCTGTCTGTAGTGTAATATAGAATGATAAACCCCATTTAAATTGATACCCCATCAGTCATTTATATGTTATATGATATCTGCAGCTATATTATGTTATTATTTACTGCTTAAATCACACTGCAAGTTCCCTGTATATATATATTGTTATGGCTGAAATGATAGGCCTAATTGATTATTATTGTTCACCTATTCTGTTAACTATGTAAATTATCTTGGGATTGCAGGTTCGAAATGATAGAACCCGGAATTGTGTAAATATCGGATTGAAATGATATAGATCCGTTTCACTTGACCTAGGCTAGAAAATCTTATACAGGCCCGTGGTTTATATATATTATTTTCTGGAAATATTTTAAATTATTTTTAAGAATTGAGGATATTCTAGTAAAATTTTTATAATGTTTTAAATGTTAAAAATAAATAAATATAGAATAAAATTTTAGTATAACATGTTCCAAAAATTCTGGAGTTTTGAAAGAATAAGATTTAAATTTAGAGAATTATATATATATAACAAGTTATATTTAGAAATAGATTTTAAATCTAAAAATCTACAACCGCATTTAAATGCTATCTTTTGAAATTTGACTAGGTTAAACTCATAACTTTAGACAGCATTTCCTGAATGCTGTAGAAATTAAGATGGATTTATTTGAAAATCTATGGAAGATTTTGAGAATAAGTTAAACTTTGGAATTTAAATATGTAATAAATAAAAGAATCTAGAAATTGAGTTTGGATAGATTTTAAAGGAAAATATGATTTCTATTATAAAAGAAATAAATTCCAAATTTGATTGAATAAATTGAAATGGTATATTTTTAAAGAAAATGTTTAAATCAAGGATTTGAAAATTTAAGGTATTTGAAATATATATTGATTTGGAAAAATAAATACCATTTTTCAAACTATAACCACGGGTTATAATAACGGTTGGTTGGCAAAGAGACCGGGATCGGATATGGACATACTCTCTGTCGATACCGAAAACCACTTTGACAACCGTGTACGCGGTGGAGATTCCAGAATGAAGTAGGATGGTGGTGGCGGTTTCTTGAAAGGTAAATACGTGGACCCGACTCCCGTGAGTTGGCATAAGGTGGCTAAAACAGGAGCGATTCTCGGATTAATGAGGTAGCTCCTCTGATCGAACGCACTTCTTCGTTTGCCATTCTATTACTTTTGTGATTGTTTGGTGCGCACCTTTGATTTGGGAGTGTTGTTCGAGGTGGGCGGTTGCTGCGGCTTCGCGTTACCACCGGTCCGGATAGCAATTGGTATATCTACCCTGGCATTGCCTAGTTGTGCCGTGTCACCTACCATATCGAGCCTTGTACGAGTTTGGTTTTCTCCCGTAGCCCGTGTGGTATCCTCTAGTTGCTTCCCGATCAGGAGGAGCTATGATATTGGATGGACTACTGGGACTATTATGTGTTAAGGGCTATATGGGTAACCCCTTAACGCTATATAAAAAGTAAGTTTATTTTAATATAGACACTATTATAATAGCGCAATATACTATATAGTAAATAGTTTAACGGATCCTTAGAGGATGGGCGATCCCAAGCATCCTTTAAGTTACTTGCTCTTTACATTACAGTACACTTGATTTAGCTTACATTATATAAGTATGTATGTCCTGACTCGAGTGTTTTGTTTTATTGTATGCTCGGGTCAGTCTGAGTTGCAGATTCAGTTTCCTCTCCAGAGCTAGGACACTCGTAGATCATTCATGTTGCTGGAAGCTTTTCTGTTTTATCTTATTTTGAAGACTCGTTCTATTTATGTTTAAAATTGTATTTGAGATTTACAAACAATGTAATCCTGTTGGGTAAAAGTTAAGTGGCTTCATGAACCACTGTATTATTTTATATTCCGCTGTAAGATTCTGATATCTGTGTCTGTGATTCTGTGTATTTGATTTAATTGTTCCTTAGCTATTTTACAATCTATTGTTTTGAACTATTCCAGCTCGACATTTATCTAAGTATTGTTGAATTCGAATGGTACAAAATAGTGGGTCGTTACAAAATTGATAAACTTTGATTTTGAATTTAATGAATGAATTGATTTTCTAATTCTAATCTATTTTTAGTAATTTGAAATTTGATTTAAATTTAACATTAACTTTTCAACACAATTCAATAAAAAAAATTATGGTTTATACTTATGGAAAATCTTATTTGTTTAAACTTATATTTTAATCTGCTTAAAATATGAATTTTAAATTTGATTAACATTAAAAGCTTTGTTTTGTTTTTACATATTACTTAAAATTATATATAAGAGTTAAAAAACAAATTTCATATGATCTTAATTTATTAAGTGATAGAAGTAAATTATAATCTCTTTTATTAATCATTTTAAATATTGTTTAACTTGCTATTTTCAAATAGTAGTAATGATAATACTTAGTTCTTATGAAAATAAATAGATTTTTATAAAAATAGGTTTTGTTATTTTAAAATTCAATAAGAGTCATATATGCATCTATATATAACTTGATTTTTTTAAAAATTAGATTTGATAAATTAATTTAAAACATGAATTTAATGTTTTGAAATTTAAAGGAATAAATATTTAAAAATATTTGAATTATCTTATAGTCATGATTTGTTTGTTTCGTTTCTTTTAATTAGAAAAAGGAAGAAATTCATTTGTATATGCATAAGGAAATAAATAAGTTAAAATTTTTATAAACAATTTAATTTAAATTAAAATACTCTTAATTTACATGTGTAAGTTTCTTAATACACCAAAGTAGACATGTGTTAAGGCCTAAATAAATTTAGTGACAAATGTCTAAAATTAAACCAAGTGTCTTATTTTTATTTTTCTTTTATTTTAATTAAATAAAAAAAAATTCTTATATTAACACATCTCTCCTCATCCCATATTCTTTGCTATTTTTTTTTAAAACCTTAAAGAAATTCTTTAGCCAAAGAAATCTGAAAATAAATATTCAAACTAAAATTTAATTTCTTTGATTCATCTTCTTCAACAAAATAGAAAATTCTGTTCAAATAAATCTGCAAATCTGTTCACCTCAAAGCCAAAACCATCTAAAAATTATTTTGCAACTACAACTTCACTAAACCCGCATGCACCTGCAGTCTTCATTTCTGTTTGAATCTTCCTCTAAACCATACCCAATCTTGAAATGTAAATCTGCAAAATCTCCTCAGAAACCAAAATGAAACCAATTTACAACTCAAAGGACCTACATGCATTTCTGTTTTGAACTTCATCAAAGGCCTACAATTCTTTGTTATCTGGAAACATGCATGCATCAGGGAGCTTAAGCAATAAATCAAGATTTACATCTGTAAAAAGCACCAGCAAACTAAAGTTTTTAAAGAAACAAAACTGGAAGCAACTCAAAGTTTTGGAAATGGAACTACAATTCAGGTTTCAAGCATTTTTCAGGAATATGCTCTGCTCGTATAAATCTGTGAGTAACAAATTTTTACTAAATAAAATTAAATAATAAATTAGTTGCTTGTTTATTTCTATAATTAAGTGTGTTTGCATGCCATATTTAAAGTTTATTACTAGTATAGTATGTGTGTTTGTAGTTGTACATGTTGCTATGAATTTTCCTTTCAGTACTCAAATTATAGATTTAGGAATTGCTTTAAAATATCCACTTCATTTGAATTGATATGTGTTGAGTTTTTACATTTAATCAAAATATGGCTGTTAACCTTTGTTACAATTTAAATTTTATTTAATATGAAAAATTTCTGTAATGTTATCTGTAAATTCAGAGAATACAGAACAATTTTTATATAAGTAAGAATTTAATTATCTAGAATTCTTTGATTTAAGACATTAAATTAATTACATAAACTAAAACTTGAATTCTAAAACTAAATTCAGAAAATTTAGTTTAAATTTGAAGGAGCATTTCTGGTTTGTCTGGAAATGGGGTTTTGGGATGGAACTAACATTCTAGAAGGTCGGAGTGGCCATGGGTTGTTTCAGTGATGAAGTGATGATCAAGTTTTCAGAAAAAAATGGAAGTTAATGGATTTATGCAGAGAGGCAGTGGTGATTTGGGATTATAGATTTTAACCCTTGTTTTGTTGTTCATTTGGAAATTTGTTCACCGCAACTCCAATGATTGATCGAGTGTTTCCAGATTCAAGGCGGTGATAGATGGGGTGTGGAAGGAGGAGTAGCCGGAGGCGAAGCCATTCTGGTGATCGGATGTAACGACCCAGAATTTTTATTAATTAAAATTTGGATATTTAATTTATTTTAAATATTAATAATTGAAATTTATAAGTCGAATAAATTTTATTTCGAATAATTGGATTTAATTGAATAATTAAATCGATAATTTAATAGTGAAAATACAGAAATAATTGAAAATTGGGTAAAATATGATTGAAAATGATTTGTAAAATTTTATTTTATCATATTGAAGTTATAATGATATTTTAGAACTTTTAAAATCGAATTAGGAGTTTATTTGTGAAAATTGAATATTTTAATATTTAATCGACTAGTGAAATTAGCCAATTTTTGAACAGTCTCAGAATTGGACGAAACTAGTTTCATTGGATCCGTAATAGTTTGTTATTACCGGATTTCAACTTTCGTAGCAATCGGAGTTATCGTTTGATCGTGGCAGCTCGAAACGCATCGAAATTGTTTTTAATATTAAATTAGCGAGTTAAAATAGCCATTTTTCAAAATGTCTCAGATTTCGACGAAACCAGTTTCATCGGATCCGTAATGTGATATTATTGTATGGTTTCAAATTTCGTGTCAATCGGATTTACCATTTGTCCGGTGCAAGCGAAAACGCCTAGAAAATCGTTTAAATCGGTTTAATTCAAATTGAACGTTTATTTCCATAACTCGCACAGATGACCGAAATAGCTTCCGAAACCTATTCCATTGTGTCCGAAACACGGGATAAACCCTAGGAACGTCGGTCACCGCGCGTAAATCGGAGTTTGGAATTTCCGGAATGAATAGTGTTTGAGAAACTTCTATAAACAGCCCCCCTCTCTTCACAAATAAAAAAAAATAACCTAGGTTAAAAAAAACTGCAGCCGCCGCCTCCATTATCATATATGGCCAGAAAACTCCCATCTTCTCCTTCAATTATCTCCCAATCCGTAAATATTTAGCTGAAACTTCCAACTAACAAATTGAAGAGCTCGCCAAGTACTTCACATCCAACGGTGGATTTGCGTTGAAGTGGCTCGGATTCGTTGTAATCCACCAGGGAAGGGCGCGCGTTCCATCATGTTTTTCTCGATACACGTGCAGCCGAGCTTCATGGTGTTCATGCTGAAGGTAGCTCTTGGTGAGAGCTTCGAAGTGGTGGTATTGTGATGGAGTTTCGAGCGTCGGTGGGTGGTGCGGCCATCGAATTTGGTGCGTGCGTTTGGGTTGTGCGTGCATGGTAATATCCTAGGCGCGTTTGAGAAGAAGCAGTGCGAGGTGATGATGGGAAGATAGTGGATCCAAGGGCTGAGAATAGATGTAGGTTAAAATAAAAAAATAAATTGTTGTAATTAGTTTATATAAAATCGTGTAAACTTTAAAAAAATCATATCTTTTTCATACGAGGTCGAAAACGCGCGAAACCAGTTGCGTTGGAATCGTATGGACGAGCACTACGCTATGGAATCGGATTGGAGTCGTTTGGAGCTAGTGAGAATTTTGGGTAAAATTAAACGCGCATTTAATTTTATTCGAAATAAATCGCTAAAACGAAGTTGAAATCAAGGTGAGAACTTCTAAATCAATCGAATCGGTTTCGATTTTAATTTTAAATAGTTATATTTAAAATACTTGAATGCATGTTTGAATGATGATTGTTATCTATTGATTGCTAAAATAGACATTATGCGCCGTTAGTAAGCGGATGTTATTTATTAAAAACATATACCGCGAATATTTCATAAACAGTGAAATTGGTATTATATATAATAGCAATATATATATATTGGCATATGTATATATTGCAGTTATTGATTTCCAGCATTGTATAGCGGATGAGACCCTATTGCGCCGTCTATTAAGCGGATAATATTTTAAATCCCACATACCGTGATAATTTCGTACTGGAGCGGAATTGGTATTGTGCTAATGTATGTGGATGCAAGAAAACAGGTTGGAGGGATCCAACTGGATTCCTCAACAGTATTTATTAGATTTTAGATATTTTGAAATTTGATGGATTATCATATCGATATATGATATCGTTGTTGTCGTGATTGACTATTTGGTATGTAGCATCATTGGACCAAATTTTGGAATTTTAAAAGGATTTTAAAGTGATTTTTGAAAGTATACGTTTATAAAATATTTTTGGAATCGATTCATTTTAAATAAATAAACGATATAATTATAATGTTATAAAAATTATGATTTTTGAGAAATATAGTTAAAAGTTGATTTTTGAAAATACGATGCTAATGATTTTATAAAATAGTTTAAATGGGGATTTTTGAATTTATTATAAAAGGTTAAATATAGGATTTATAAATTTTTTTTTTATAAATCAAAGAAAATGGCGAAATTATAAAGGAGTTCAAAAGACGTTTTAAAAGAAATATATAAATTGATTTATATAAAAGATTTATAAAATGGACATTTGTGAATTTAAGATATTTGAATTATAAAATGAGTTTTACAAGTGTTAGAATGAATTGTGAATGAATTTCATAAATGAATGAAATTTATAGGATTATAAACGGTGAAGTTAGAAATGGAATTTTATAAACAGTAGGTTTATAAAATTTGTAAAGTTATTAAAAGAATAGTTTTGGGTAAATAAATGAATCTTATAGTTTATAAGATTTATAATTCGGAAAGTCTTAAAAAGAACGATTTTGTAAAATAATCGTTTTATAAGCATTTAACTTATAATATGAACTTTTGGTTTATAATTGAGTTATAAATTGAAATAGCTTTAATAAAGGAGATTTATAAAAAGGAAGTTGTTATAAAATAAATAGAAATGGAATTTATAAACGTTGTTTTATAAATTCGCAACGACTTATTTTGATAAGTAAATTGTTGAAACCTATTACTGGAGTTATATTCACGTTTTAGACTGTGAATAATCCTTTGAAATAAAATGTATTGAAAGGATGAAATTGGTTAACGAAGTATATTCACGTTTTCGAATAGTGAATAATGTGTTAAAGAAAATATTTTGGATATGGTATTTTAAATAGAATTAAAATGATCTAACGATGTTTTAAATGTGTTGAGATTCGAAACCATAGATTTCAACATTCATTGTTGAAATAGACGTTTTCGAGAAATAGAAGGAAATGGTGGACTATAACACTGTTGTTATAGTAAATGATTTCCGAAAGGAAATGTTTTGTATAGTATTGGGATTTATATATCTATTTTAATTTCGAATCCCTATACTAGTGATTTTGGGACGTTGTAACGATGTTTTACGTAACATTCGTTTTGACCCAAATAAATATGTTTAAGAGAATGATTTCCTTAAAGAATGAAATATATACTTAATTTCGATTTAAGTATATTGAATATTTTCCAAGTGTTGAAAGTAAATAAACTTGTAAATTACTTATGAATAAATAAGTATGGAAATGTTTTCCAATATAAAGTGAATATGTTGAGAATTTATCTTTTTGAAGATAAATTGGAAATGAATAATTGAAATCGTATACGCATGGATATTTTGGAATGAAAATTTACTATGGAATTTATAAAAGAAAGAGGAATTTGTTTAAAAATAAATATTGGTTTATTTTTGAAGTGTGAAAAATTTGTATCTTGTAAAGATATTTTTGGGAAATAAATAATTTGGAAAATTATTTGGAATCTGGTGATGTGTGCATATCCATTGATAGTTCAATAACCGACTATCAATATTTACCTTTGAAAGGTATTTGTTGTGATTTGCTTGGATTTGAATGCTACACTTATTTTTAAATTATTGCGCTCGTTATTCGGATTACCCATTCCGAATAGTGATACGACGTAATGGATAGCATTGAAGACCGGTGTTGAAGACCGGGTATTTGCGAGAGCGATAGGATGACCTGTCGATTGACTCTGCACCGAGTAGCTACGGTATAGAGTTCTCCATATGTGATGGGGAATCCGATCAGGATTGTGGATATCCGGATTGCAAGGACTTCTTTGTAAGTGCCTTCGGTTCTGTTCGATCCCGGAACAGACTTGTATGGATTGTATGTCTGACGTTACAAATTGAGATATAAAGCTGATTTCTTTCAAATATATTTCTGTTGGTGGCGGAGAATTTATTCTCTTAGCTTAACACCCTTCTCTGAGACGTACGAGCTCAGAGGTTATGTAGTTGATGGTTATCAGCGATATATTCCCAATTTGGTAATGTGACATGCTGAGTGTTGCTGTGAAATGATCATTGTGTTGATCATTTGTGATAGGATCATTTATTTGATCGTTTATCTTGGTGATCATTTCTATGATCATTTGTTGACCTAAAGCACGGCTTTTGTATAAAGTGTGTCTTTGTGGACCTGACTTCGTCGAGCCTCACACCCCGGAATGGTCAAAACAGGAAAGATGCGGCAAGGTTATGAGGGGTAGCTCCCTTTAGGGCATGTGCATTTCCTTTTGGAAAGGGTGGTATCATGGTATGGAGCCCAGATACTTACTCATGTTGATACACTATATCTATTACTGTGTGGTGTTGTTGGTTGTCGAGCGCTCGGATAAAGGTCCAATGGGACCGGGGGATGACATATTCGTGTAGAAGTTACCTAGTGATAAAGGTAACCCGGCCTTGTGTTGGCAGAGAGCTGGTTGAGTTCTCGGGACGTCTCGCCAGAGGCATTTCCATGTGGCAATGGGAAGTTCCTTGGCCTGACCATTTGTTGGAAATCCAAAGAAACAATACGAGACTTGTACGGTTTTAGTTGTAGAACCTATCATTCACTTATGGTGGCGCCCCACTGTTTCGATGGTAGCTATAGTAGGCATAAGTGCGGAATGCCTATGCTGGCTAAGATTTATATTCTACTTTCGAAATTGTTTTATACACTATGCACTAGTAATAATATCAAATGTTTTCTTTTTAATGCGTATCAAGCATCTTTGACTATCATAAGGAGAAATCTCCTCCGATTCTGCGTTTGCATTGTGTGTGTGCGGGAGGCCTTATGGTAGTCTCATTTTTAAAAGCATTGCGAATTGACTTTAAAAATATTCCTCTATTTTGATTTTTAAAGATAAATAAACTGTTTTGAGTTCTCACACCAGTCACATGACTGAATCGGAGTTTATTGTTTTCCTTCCTAAACTCTGGGTGCCCACCAATTTCCACACGGGCAGTCAAGAGTTAAGGTTTATCAGGATATTTCTGGAGTTGCTGGAGGCAAGCTGGATGGCATGGCGTATTACTAGTATATAGTATTTCTTTTCCGCTGTTTGTTGTTATTTGATGTTGTACACTCTGATGATGATGTAATGTAATGTATAAAATGTAATAACTGATATAGTTCTTTGTTTAAAGATTATTCATTTATTTATTATATGTTGTTCCGCTGCGAATGTGAGATTCTGTTGTTGTTCTGTTGTTTTCTGTTCTGTTCCGTTCTATTTTCTATCTTCTTATCTCTTCTTCTATCTTTTTCTTTTTCTTAAACATTGAGAATTCGTATTTCTGTTCATCTTGAGTTAATCTATGGAGATTAGTGTATATTCAAGGAGTACGAATTTGTGGGTCCTCACAGGTGGTATCAGATTATGGTTAAGCGACAACCATGGTTCTGTTGGGTATTACTCATTAGAGATAGAGTCAGTAGTACTCTAGAATGAGTTGAGTGTAATAATAGCTATGAGAGCGTATTTGTTAGTGAATATTAAAATTGTTTTATATTGTGATGATTGGTTTATTGAGTGGCATATGAACCTTCGTCAGCACGGTCTGCAAAACTATGCCGAAGGGGTTTATAAACAATTTAATAGAACAATTCGACACGATATTGTTTTAAATTGGGTAAATGAAATAATTTTTACCTTGAGTATATTTTATATATAAAGGAATAATTTTTCAGAATTATTAAAGTGTATGTAAGCTGATTGTTTAGATGTTTGAATAATCTAAATAAAAGAATAATTGTATAAGCAAAAGAATTATAAGAATTGAATTATAATTAAAGTGATTTACAATTGTGAAATAAACTTATATATATAAGAAGTGAAACTATATGAATAGATTTATGAATATGAGTTGTAATAAAAATGAATTTAAAGCTAAATGGAAATTTACTTTAGAATTTGGAATCTGAATTGATTTATAAGTGGGAATTTGAGTTATGTAAAACCAAGTGGTGTTTAAAAATGAAGTATAACTTAAGAGATGTTGAATGAAGTTGATTTCGGTATCAAAGTAAACTAATAAAGTTAAGTGAATCTTAAATAGAATTGAATTTGATTTGGAAGTGAACCAACTTGAATATGAATTAGTGAATATAAACTAATTGAAAATGAATGTTAGTAAAAACATCCACTGTTAATGAATCAAATGTGATTAAATTGAAAACCATTTCATTGAATATTAATGAGAATATGAATGAATATTTATTGGTTATGAATGATAGTTGGTTGATGGTTGAATATATAGCTTTTATTGCATTTGCTATGTTGGCACATGGAGTTGTTATGTTGTTATATGTTGTATATTGATACTATTTTCATATATGCATGGTTCTCATGTTGTTTGTTGAGTGTTTAGTAGGTGCGGATCGCGTTTGCTTCGCATTTGGAGCTCGCTTTCGCGCTATATTAGCCGTATATGCTCGCTAATAAAATATAAGGTACATATCTCGGATTAAATATCGTACTTTTACACTTTTTTCCCTACGGGATGCCTCATTACTTGATGAGATGTATATTTGTGATATATATATTGTCATTTTTTTTTCGGATCGAGCCGCGCAAAGGAGACCATGGCGAATTTTTCCGAAAATTTAAGGCGTGAGAATATTTTTGAGAAAATTGGAAAATTTTGAAAACTTTAACTTTGATTTTTGAGTTGAAAGTTAAACAATAGTAGTTGTGTTTGAAAAGATAACTAAGTATGATTTAAAAACTTAGTAAAGTCATTGTAAGAAGTTTAACTATGGATTTTGGGAAAATTAATAGATTCTGTAACTTTTCTTACTTGGAAATTTCGAGGACGAAATTCTTTTAAGGGGGGAAGTATGTAACGACCCACAATTTTTATTAATTAAAATTTGAATATTTAATTTATTTTAAATATTAATAAGTGAAATTTATAAGTCGAATAGATTTTATTTCGAATAATTGGATTTAATTGAATAATAAATCGATAATTTAATAGGTGAAAATACCGAAATAATTGAAAATTGGGTAAAATATGATTGAAAATGATTTGTAAAATTTTATTTTATCATATTGAAGTTATAATGATATTTTAGAACTTTTAAAATCGAATTAGGAGTTTATTTGTGAAAATTGAATATTTTAATATTTAATCGACTAGTGAAATTAGCCAATTTTTGAATAGTCTCAGAATTGGACGAAACTAGTTTCATTGGATCCGTAATAGTTTGTTATTACCGGATTTCAATTTTCGTAGCAATCGGAGTTATCGTTTGATCGTGGTAGCTCGAAATGCATCGAAATTGTTTTTAATATTAAATTAGCGAGTTAAAATAGCCATTTTTCAAAAAGTCTCGAATTTCGTCGAAACCAGTTTCATCGGATCCGTAATGTGATATTATTGTATGGTTTCAAATTTCGTGTCAATCGGATTTACCGTTTGTCCGGTGCAAGCGAAAACGCCTATAAAATCGTTTAAATCTGTTTAATTCAAATTGAACGTTTATTTCCATAATTCGCACAGATGACCGAATTAGCTTCCGAAACCTGTTCCATTGTGTCCGGAACACGGGATAAACCCTATGAACGTCGGTCACCACGCGTAAATCGGAGTTTGGAATTTCCGGAATGAATAGTGTTTGAGAAACTTCTATAAATAGCCCCCCTCCCTTCACAAATAAAAAAAAATATAACCTAGGTTAAAAAACTGCAGCCGCCGCCTCCATTATCATGTATGGCCAAAAAACTCCCATCTTCTCCTTCAATTATCTCCCAATCCGTAAATATTTAGCCAAAACTTCCAACTAACAAATTGAAGAGCTCGCCAAGTACTTCACATCCAACAGTGGATTTGCGTTGAAGTGGCTCGGATTCGTTGTAATCGACCAGGGAAGGGCGCGCGTTCCATCACGTTTTTCTCGATACATGTGCAGCCGAGCTTTGTGGTGTTCATGCTGAAGGTAGCTCTTGGTGAGAGCTTCGAAGTGGTGGTATTGTGATGGAGTTTCGAGCGTCGGTGGGTGGTGCGGCTATCGAGTTTGGTGCGTGCGTTTGGGTTGTGCGTGCGTGATAATATCCTGGGCGCGTTTGAGAAGAAGCAGTGCACGGTGATGATGGGAAGATAGTGGATCCAAGGGCTGAGAATATATGTGGGTTAAAATAAAACAATAAATTGTTGTAATTAGTTTATATAAAATCGTGTAAACTTTAAAAAAATCATATCTTTTTCATACGAGGTCAAAAACGCGCGAAACTAGTTGTGTTGGAATCGTATGGACGAGCACTACGCTATGGAATTGGATTGGAGTCGTTTGGACCTAGTGAGAATTTTGGGTAAAATTAAACGCACGTTTAATTTTATTCGAAATAAATCGCTAAAACGAAATTGAAATCAAGGTGAGAACTTCTCACTCAATCGAATCGGTTTCAATTTTAATTTTAAATAGTTATATTTAAAATACTTGAATGCATGTTTGAATGATGATTGTTATCTATTGATTGCTAAAATAGACATTATGTGCCGTTAGTAAGCGGATGTTATTTATTAAAAACATATACCGTGAATATTTCATAAACAGTAAAATTGGTATTATATATAATAGCAATATATATATTGGCATATGTATATATTGCAGTTATTGATTTCCCGCATTGTATAGCAGATGAGACCCTATTGCGCCGTCTATTAAGCGGATAATATTTTAAATCCCATATACCGCGATAATTTCGTAATGGAGCGGAATTGGTATTGTGCTAATGTTTGTGGTTGCAGGAAAACAGGTTGGAGGGATCCAACTGGATTCCTCAACAGTATTTATTTGATTTCAGATATTTTGAAATTTGATGGATTATTATATCGATATATGATATCGTTGTTGTCGTGATTGACTATTTGGTATGTAGCATCATCGGACCAAATTTTGGAATTTTAAAAGGATTTTAAAGTGATTTTTGAAAGTATACGTTTATAAAATATTTTTGGAATTGATTCATTTTAAATAAATAAACGATATAATTTTAATGTTATAAAAATTATGATTTTTGAGAAATATAGTTAAAAGTTGATTTTTGAAAATACGAGTCTAATGATTTTATAAAATAGTTTAAAATGGGATTTCTGAATTTATTATAAAAAGTTAAAATAGGATTTATAAAATTTGATTTTTTCATAAATCAAAGAAAATGGTGAAATTATAAAGGAGTTCAAAAGACGTTTTAAAAGAAATATATAAATTGATTTATATAAAAGATTTATAAAATCGACATTCGTGAATTTAAGATATTTGAATTATAAAATGAGTTTTATAAGTGTTAGAATGAATTGTGAATGAATTTCATAAATGAATGAAATTTATAGGATTATAAACGGAAAAGTTAGAAATGGAATTTTATAAACAGTAGGTTTATAAAATTTGTAAAGTTATTAAAAGAATAGTTTTGGGTAAATAAATGAATCTTATAGTTTATAAGATTTATAATTTGGAAAGTCTTAAAAAGAACGATTTTGTAAAATAATCGTTTTATAAGCATTTAACTTATAATATGAACTTTTGGTTTATAATTGAGTTATAAATTGAAATAGCTTTAATAAAGGAGATTTATAAAAAGGAAGTTGTTATAAAATAAATAGAAATGGAATTTATAAACGTTGTTTTATAAATTCGCAACGACTTATTTTGATAAGTAAATTGTTGAAACCTGTTAATGGAATTATATTCACGTTTTAGACTGTGAACAATCCTTTGAAATAAAATGTATTGAAAGGATGAAATTGGTTAACGAAGTATATTCACGTTTTTAAATAGTGAATAATGTGTTAAAGAAAATGTTTTGGATATGATATTTTAAATAGAATTAAAACGATCTAACGATGTTTTAAATGTGTTGAGATTCGAAACCATAGATTTCAACATTCATTGTTGAAATAGACGTTTTCGAGAAGTAGAAGGAAATGGTGGACTATAACACTGTTGTTATAGTAAATGATTTCCGAAAGGAAATGTTTTGTATAGTATTGGGATTTATATATCTATTTTAATTTCGAATCCCTATACTAGTGATTTTGGGATGTTGTAACGATGTTTTACGTAACATTCGTTTTGACCCAAATAAATATGTTTAAGAGAATGATTTCCTTAAAGAATGAAATTATACTTAATTTCGATTTAAATATATTGAATATTTTCCAAGTGTTGAAAGTAAATAGACTTGTAAATTACTT
This sequence comes from Allium cepa, assembly GCA_030765085.1. Taxonomy (NCBI): domain Eukaryota; kingdom Viridiplantae; phylum Streptophyta; class Magnoliopsida; order Asparagales; family Amaryllidaceae; genus Allium; species Allium cepa. Next base: position 459,003,260 of record CM060942.1, read on the forward strand.
ATGAATAAATAAGTATGGAAATGTTTTCCAATATAAAGTGAATATGTTGAGAATTTATCTTTTTGAAGATAAATTGGAAATGAATAATTGAAATCGTATATGCATGGATATTTTGGAATGAAAATTCACTATGGAATTTATAAAAGAAAGAGGAATTTGTTTAAAAATAAATATTGATTTATTTTTGAAGTGTGAAAATTTTGTATCTTGTAAAGATATTTTTGGGAAATAAATAATTTGGAAAATTATTTGGAATCTGGTGATGTGTGCATATCCATTGATAGTTCAATAACCGACTATCAATATTTACCTTTGAAAGGTATTTGTTGTGATTTGCTTGGATTTGAATGCTACACTTATTTTTAAATTATTGCACTCGTTATTCGGATTACCCATTCCGAATAGTGATACGACGTAATGGATAGCATTGAAGACCGGTGTTGAAGACCGGGTATTTGCGAAAGCGATAGGATGACCTGTCGATTGACTCTGCACCGAGTAGCTACGGTATAGAGTTCTCCATATGTGATGGGGAATCCGATCAGGATTGTGGATATCCGGATTGCAAGGACTTCTTGTAAGTGCCTTCGGTTCTGTTCGATCCCGGAACAGACTTGTATGGATTGTATGTCTGACGTTACAAATTGAGATATAAAGCTGATTTCTTTCAAATATATTTCTGTTGGTGGCAGAGAATTTATTCTCTTAGATTAACACCCTTCTCTAAGACGTACGAGCTCAGAGGTTATGTAGTTGATGGTTATCAGCGATATATTCCCAATTTGATAATGTGGCATGCTGAGTGTTGCTGTGAAATGATCATTGTGTTGATCATTTGTGATAGGATCATTTATTTGATTGTTTATCTTGGTGATAATTTCTATGATCATTTGTTGACCCAAAGCACGGCTTTTGTATAAAGTGTGTCTTTGTGGACGTGGCTTCGTCGAGCCTCACACCCCGGAATGGTCAAAACAGGAAAGATGCGGCAAGGTTATGAGGGGTAGCTCCCTTTAGGGTATGTGCATTTCCTTCTGGAAAGGGTGGTATCATGGTATGGAGCCCAGATACTTACTCGTGTTGATACACTATATCTATTACTGTGTGGTGTTGTTGGTTGTCGAGCGCTCGGATAAAGGTCCAATGGGACCGGGGGATGACACATTCGTGTAGTAGTTACCTAGTGATAAAGGTAACCCGGCCTTGTGTTGGCAGAGAGCTGGTTAAGTTCTCGGGACGTCCCGCCAGAGGCGTTTCCATGTGGCAATGGGAAGTTCCTTGGCCTGACCATTTGTTGGAAATCCAAAGAAACAATACGAGCCTTGTACGGTTTTAGTTATAGAACCTATCATTCACTTATGGTGGCGCCCCACTGTTTGGATGGTAGCTATAGTAGGCATAAGTGCGGAATGCCTATGCTGGCTAAGATTTATATTCTACTTTCGAAATTGTTTTATACACTATGCACTAGTAATAATATCAAATGTTTTCTTTATAATGCGTATCAAGCATCTTTGACTATCATAAGGAGAAATCTCCTCCGATTCTGCGTTTGCATTATGTGTGTGTGCGAGAGGCCTTATGGTAGTCTCATTTTTAAAAGCATTGCGAATTGACTTTAAAATTATTCCTCTATTTTGATTTTTAAAGATAAATAAACTGTTTTGAGTTCTCACACCAGTCACATGACTGACTCGGAGTTTATTGTTTTCCTTCCTAAACTCTGGGTGCCCACCAATTTCCATACGGGCAGTCAAGAGTTAATGTTTATCAGGATATTTCTGGAGTTGCTGGAGGCAAGCTGGATGGCATGGCGTATTACTAGTATATAGTATTTCTTTTCCGCTGTTTGTTATTGTTTGATGTTGTACACTCTGATGATGATGTAATGTAATGTATAAAATGTAATAACTGATATAGTTCTTTGTTTAAAGATTATTCATTTATTTATTATATGTTGTTCCGTTGCGAATGTGAGATTCTGTTGTTGTTCTGTTGTTTTCTGTTCTGTTCCGTTCTATTTTCTATCTTTTCACTTTTCTTCTATCTTTTTCTTTTTCTTAAACATTGAGAATTCGTATTTCTGTTCATCTTGAGTTAATCTATGGAGATTAGTGTATATTCAAGGAGTATCAATTTGCGGGTCCTCACATCGGATTTTGGAGTTGGAAGTGAATTCAGGTTTCGACATTGCTGTTATTTTTTAGCTCGAATGCTTAAATTCGATTTAAGGGTTCTGTAGTTCACTTGGTGGTTGGAAATTAGTTGGAAGGTGGTCGGCGACTTGCTGTGAGGTCGCGAGTGGCTGGAGGTGATGGCCGTGGCGGTGCAGGTGCACGGCTTTCTTGGGTATCAGCTGGGTTGTGGTGTATGGGTTCTCGAGTTTTTTATCGGGTTGAAGTGTGTTTATGCTCGAAGCAGTGGGGTTTGGAACTCGAAGTATTTTGGGTAAGCGCTTGGGTATTTTGAATGTTACAGGTTTTAGTTTAAACCTCTCATATTGTAAGTTCTGTATAGATGCAAATGAAAGTTACTCGAGTTTTACTCGAGTTTATTAGTATTTTACTCGAGTGAATCATTTGGGTTCGGGTTAGTTTGCACTTTATAAATTAGTCATGTTTTCAAATTTTAAACTAAATTTTTAGGGTAAATCAAAGATTTAAATTAAGTTTAAATCTAGTTTAAATTATGGATTCAAGTTTAATTGAATCATAGCTGGAGATAAATAAGTTAACTTTCAAATTTGCTTTAAAATAACTTTAAAGGAGTTTATTGTTCAAAAATGTTTATAAAGAAATTTGAATTTAAATTTGGAAATTGAAATATAAAGTAATGTTTAAACAAAGTTTAAATTTGATTCAAATTTGGATTTGAATCTGCGTTTCAAAATAGATTTAAGTTTTATAAATTTAAGTGTTTATGATAAAGTAAAATTTAAATGTTTTGAATTAAAAAAAAAGAATTTTTTTAACTCTTGTAAAATTTATTTTATAAGAAAGTTTTAAATTGATTTTAAAACTGGTTGAAGTTAAATTATAATTTAATGATTTGAATTTCATTTTCTTATTAGGGTAATTAAATGAATAATTAACTTATTTAATAAATTAATGAAATAAATAATTACTTAAGGTAATTAAGAGTTTAATCTTAAAGGGTTAAGATTAATTATTAACTTGTAATTTAATATTCGTTAATTAAATAAGGAATTTGATTTTTTTAATTAATGATTAATAATTAATTAATCAAGTAATAATGGAATAATTAAGTTTTAGTTAACACTTAATTATTTAATTAATTTGGGATTAATTAATGGATAATTAACGATTAATAAATTTGTAATTAATAATGATTAAAATAAGTTAATTATTTTATAAAAACAATTAATGAATTATTAATTAGTTAATGAGGTTATTAACTAAGGATTATCTAATAATTAATTAATGTGATTAATTTTTAATAATTAATTAAGATTAATTAATTTAAAGATAATCATTTGTGTAAATTGTTAAGTATAATTACTTATGGAAGTAATTAAGGAATTAATTATTAATTGTAACTAAATGAGTTTAATTTGATTAGATTATGTTAATTAATTCAGTTTAATTAATTTAGATTAATCATTGGATGATTGTGTGGTATAATTACTTAATGAATTTAAATAAAGAGAAATTACTTGGAGAAGTAATTAATGGGTAATTACCGTATGTAATTAATTGAAAGTAATTTGGTTGATGAAAGTAATTTGAGTATAATTACTTTGTAAATTAATCAAAGGATTAATTTGAGATAATTGATTAATGAGTAATTAATTTGTTTGGTAAAGTAATTAAGGGAAGTTAATTACTAAATGGAGTTAATCAATGGTGATTAACAATTATGGTTTAATTAAAGATTAATCACATAATGTAATTAATTTAAATAGAAAATGTAATTAGAAGATCATTAATTACTATAATTAATGATGTAATTAAGAATGAGTTATTTAGAAATAATTAATCAATGTAAGAATTAATTAATGTAATTAATTAAGGAGTAATGTAATTAATTATAGTTAATTAATTATGGAAGTAATTAAAGATTAATTACTGTATTTAGTTAAGTATAATTAATTTGAGAAATTAATTAGTGGATAATTACTTAAATGTAATTAATGGTTAATTAAACAGGGATGATTAATTAAAATGAATAATTGATTGATGATAAATTAATTGATTGATAATTAATTAATAATGATGTAAGCAAGTTTTATATTGATGAAGTAATTAATTTAATTTACTTTAAATTAATTAGAAATGAGGTAATTAATTTAATTCATTTTAAATTAATTATATATGGTATGGTAAATCATTGCTTTTATGGTTGGATGATGTAACGACCCGAAATTTTCGAAGCCGAAAATTCCAAATAGTTATGAAAAAGAAGAAAGAGATAGAAGAAGAAGAGAAACACCAAACATCTCACATTCGCAGCGGATAAAATATAATAAATAATAAATGTCTACAAAAGAATACTATATCTGTTGATTACTTTTAATATACATCAGAGTTCCACACATATACAGTCACTGAATAAATACAAGTATCATGTCTCAGATTAACAATATATAAATATAGGGGGAAATACTCTACTCGTTACTACCATCCAGTTTGCCTCCTGAGCTCCAGAACGTCCTTGCTTGAAAATCTATAATACTCGGTCTGACCCGAGCATTACACCAAAGTAACACCCTGGTCAGGCTGGAAACCAGCGTGAGTAAACCCAACTAACATGGAATGCAAAAGTTTACAACCCATATAAACCAGGGTAACTTATATCAATTTCCACTTCATAAGTTGTTATAGACATCACTTATTCCACACATCAATTTCTAAGTGCCAGAACTTAGATTTTATGGTCCAATTCACTTAAAATCTTTCCAATATACCCTATTGATTCCACGAATCAATTTTTAAAGAATCGAAGTGATTTCGGGTATTAACTAATAACCGACTCCGGTCTCTTCGAATTCAATGTTATTAATTTACCTTCCCTTTTCACAATAATTACATCTATCCTTGATTAAGTTTCAGATTCATTAACTTATAATCACTTACATTGATTAAAATCCTTGAATTAATCATGCTCATAAATTTACTAACCCTCCATAAATTTTGTTACACTAATTAAACAAGTAATTAATCCTCAATTAAGTAATTACCAACAATTACCCCCTTTGATTTATGATATTAAATAAATTTTTTTCGATTGCCTTTATTAGTAAACTCTATTAACTACATTGATTAATTACCTTAATCAATCATTGATTATTCCAAATTATTAATTACTCTAGATTTAATTAACCTTTAATTGATTATATTATATTAATTGTTCACAATCATTAACTACTCATCTTAATTAACTTCTTAGTTTCCATTAACAAACTCACTAACTTATCTTGAAGTTAAATTATCATTAACTGTTAAAACAACACCTTTATTTAAAATATCGATTTAAGTGAAATAATAGAAAAAATTATTTATGTTATCTTTAACACCTGAAACATAAGCAATTATACCTGAGGAAAACCAAGCATTACTCAACAATACCCGAGTGTCCTCAGCTCTTCTGACATTTTTTTAACTTACATTTGTATGTACAATTTCAGCTTATGTTACAAGCATATCCAAATTACTTAATTCTTGCTTATTTACATTTGTATTTTATATTTTGACTATCAAGATTTGAATTATATTCAATATGGTGTACTTATATTTAATACCCATCTTTTCTATTGTCTTATACCGCATCCTCGATTAATTCTTCTATGTGAAAATAGTTCTTTAAGTAATTTACTTAGTATACTCAACCACCATGAAAAGAAACCCATCAAATTATTTACCAAATCGAAGATAAAAATCTAACAAGCAAGGCATTTTCTTAGAAACAAACATGTTCATTTTGGGCAGAAATTTAATCCGAGTTTGCACCTCAAATTCATATATATAGATGGCCGAATTTTAAAAAGTGATACAAATTAAAGTTATAGGCCTTTCCGTTAGCTTTCCAGAATGACCAAGGTCATCAGATTTGGTTCAACGATTCAAAAGTTATGACCATTTTACTAAAAACATTATGCTTAGCCTGAACTTATGCATTTGCAGGACAGCGACCGACAATTGCAAATTTAGCATAGAAAACATCGAAATCAGACAAAATGAATAAATCAAAAGTTGTAGCTTAGTTTCTAAGATTTGAATAAATTAAAAATTGTTGAATTCCGATAAGAATTGTAAAAGTTATGGATAAAAAAATTCTGAGATTTGAATTTCACAACTTCTGTCATTTTGTCTCGGGACAGCGATAAACAATTATAATTTTGGCCAAGATATCATCGAAATTTTGGAATACTCAAATCTTAAAAGTTTTAGAACAAAGTCTAAGCTTTCTGGAACATCTAAATTTATCGAAATCGGTTGAAGATCGAAGAAGTTATGGCCAATTTAGTTTCAGCCTTAAGCACAGAGCTAATATTGGTTTTGCTCTCGGGATTACAGTAGAAAAATTCAATTTTTACATAGCTAACGTCCAAAATACTTAAAACACAAAATATCAAAGTTGTAGCACATGAAATAAGCTTTCCAGAATATCTAAGAAATCGAAATTTCATTAAGAATTGAGAAAGTTATGGTCAAATTACTAAGCTGCGTTTTTTATAGAACCGAGCCACTTTTACTTACAACTATCATCTCTTCAAGAATAACATAAATACTAGAAATTTCAATAGTTTTTCTCACCTTACACTTGTGTATTTGACTTGACACTTTTTCCTTAGCTTTCTCCAAGCTTTTTCACTTTATTCTACTTTTGTTTTTGCTTTTTGAAAAAAAGAAAAATAACTGAACATTTCCACCCTTTATATAGAAATTTTCAAGGCTAGTTTGGTAATTTTAGTTTTGGACACTTGTCTACATCTCTTTGCACAAGATTTAGAATGTTGACACATATTTACTTAGGTGTCTTAAGATGTTTCTACACATGGACGCCTAATGGGCTTATGTGTCACTATTTTATTTAATCTTGTGACACATGTCCTTCATTTTTTTATGCAAGCCTTATTTCATGAAACATACCTTATTTAGTAATCATTTAAGGTGTTCTAGAAGTGTACACCAAAGTATTATATGTGTCATAATTCTATTTCATCTTAAGATAGGTGTATGGTCCATGTCATGCCACTTGTCTTCACCATGTCATGCCACTTATCCTATACTTATAAATGTATACATACTTATACTTTTTGTATTATTAAAAAGCATACATATATATATAAATAAAATAGAGATGGTGTAGATAGTATATTTTCAAAACCGAACAAATCACCTTTAAATTAAATTTCAATCATTCTATTATCTTCAGTATCATCATTACAAATTTTATAGGCCTTCAAATTATTTTAAACAGGCTTAGAAATTTCAGATTCAACAATTTACCCAATTTCAATTATTAAATACAATATTTAATTTATATAATTCAATGATTTAATTTTCAAGTAAATACTTATATCTCAAATTCACGTTAAAATTAACTTTTAAATGTTTAAAATCAATTTAATTATCCCATTCTACATTGTTAAAATGCTGGATCGTCACATTCCTCCCCCCTTAAAAGAATTTCGTCCCCGAAATTACTAGTTAGGAAGAATGGACTAATACCCGTTTACCTTTTCTCCAAAATTCACAATTCAACACTCTACCAACTATCTTTTATTAAAAGCCCACTATCACCTTAACTAATTTCCTAAAATCTTCTATAGTTACAAACAACACCCCTTTGCTCAAATCATCTAAATTTTAATTTTAAATCAAATTTTAAATTATCAAAATTTTCTTAAAATTTTTCTAGCTCTCTAAATTTCCGACAATTTTTGTGTGATGCCCCACCTCTATACCCACACTAGCCAAGAACACTACGGTGTAGTGCTGTCAACTAGCATGGAGAATAAGGCTGTTGAGGAACGACCATCCATGTAATTGCTTATCACACGGTGGCTATAAATAATCTTCGAAAACAAACATAGAAATAATCATAACACAAATCAGTCACAGATATCTATATCACAAAGGCGGAAGAAGATATGAATATATAACTAACACATGAAAGTGTACATCAGAGTAGTGGTCAGTAAGATCCACGATAATACAAAAGAATAGCAACACGTGCTATACAAAAGAATACAACTATGAGTCTATATCTCAAGTGTATACAACAAAAAACTGCTAATCTAAACAGTTAGCCAAAAGTCAGAGTGATGAATCCTTGGGAAGAAGTTAAGCAGAAGCACCTGTAACATCTCGGTCTGACCCGAGTATTATTTAAGAAAATAATAGACCGGTCAGTCTAGCTATAAATATCAGATGACATGATATAACATAAAAGATATGGCATAAACATAAAATATCCATAATGCCATACCACTATAAGTATGTAAATAATGATCAACAGAAGATCAATCAATAAGAGATAATCAATATCACAAGAATCTTCTCAAAGATTCGGAAAGGGCATCATACCCCAAACTTGTACTCATAACAAGTCAATGACATAAATTCTAGAAATCAATGCAAGAAGTCCAGAAATCATAGAAAAGAGAAAGAGGCCTATCACATGACGGTCCGAAAACCAAGGGGAGCTACCCCACATGTGTGAATGGAATCACACAGATTAAGGTCCAGACTAACCAAAAAGCAAAAAGGTATGTGTGAGTAGAATCACACAAGTGGTGTCTAGTCTAACATCGCAACAAGAGACATCGCACAGTTGCTAGTCTAAATCATCAGAATGATCGTCATGATCAACGAGAAGTGTCAATTACACTAAGCTAGTAAATATAGAAGTTTAGCTTCATGTCCCATAACCACTTGCTTAACTTAAATATTTACAAACAAACTGTAAATCTTCACTAATAAAATTGTCACAAGAGGTTCAATCGAACAAGTCCAAGAATTAACCGACGAAGTGAACGCAAGCGTTTCATACCACTTGTTTTACTAAGTCGTTTAATTAGATTTCTTATCCGAGTGAGGTAAAGGTTTGTATATACTAATAGATTGGAAAATGGTTTAAGAAAAGAGCTTTGTTATTAAAAATAGAGTTGAAATTGTTTGTTAAAAGAGTTTTGATATTTACTACTAGTATTGAAACCTTTATATTATAAAGTGACAAAACACAGAAGAAATTGTAGAAACAATCAGTCACAAAGATCGCATACAGAGATGTGAATAAAATCCAAGGAAATCAGCTCAACGTTTTTCAGATAAGATCCCTACGGAGGGGCGTCCAGGGGGGTGGCAACCCCCCAAGGTGGGGGTGCGGGGGCAACGCCACCGCTTACGGGGTTCGACCTGCCCGGTCAGGTCGCGGGGGTCCAGGGGGCAGCGCCCCGACCAAAACGGTACGACCTAGTGAAGGGAGCGACCTATCGGGATAAGGCCCAACGACCTACGAGTTAAGGGTCCAACTACCTATAGGTTCACGCGACCTAGGTGGAATGCGACCTACGAGATAGGCAAGTGGAACGACCTAAAGATGAATGGGTCGAACGACCTGACGTGAGCACAGGTGAAGCGACCTATCGGTCCAACGACCTAAGGTGAAAAGGCAACCTAGGTCTAACAACCTAACTGCTCACGACCTAAGGGTCTAAAGGCCACGCGACCTAGAGGAAAACAAGGTTAAGCGACCTAAGTGGGTTCGCGACCTAAGGACATAAACAATCGAGCGACCTAACGAGAAAAAGGGGCGATCGACCTAATAGGTGCACGACTTAAAGCCATCGCGACCTAACGACCTAACAAGGTCATACGATCAAGTGGTTTCCAACGACCTAACGGTGCAACGACCTAAGGCCAAACGACTTAAGGGTTCCAGTGGAGAGCGACCTAAAGGAGACGCGACCTAAAAGAGGCGCGACCTAAAGGAGACACGACCTAAAAGAGGCGCGACCTAAAGGAGACCCGACCTAAAAGAGGTGCGAACTAACTCAAAAACAAGCATTTCGATGACCCTGAGTCATGCCGAGCGACCTAGACCCAAAAGACCCACGACCTAGCGACCTTGCGACCTACGACCTGACTCCGAGCGAGCCAAATCCGGGCAGAACGACTTAAATGCAGGAAATTCACCAAAATGCTAAAAATTGGAGTTTTTCGCCAATCCTATCCAAACCAAACGCAAATGTGCGTGCAAACATGATAGGGAATCATTCCAAATAGTCCAATATAGTTATAGGCTAGAATTGTGAGATAAAAATCTCACCTTTGCACCAAATATCAATGAAAATGAAGTTTTAAGCAAGCAAGAATCAATCCCTCTTCTATCTAAGCACAAGAAGCTTGAATCCAATGTCTTCTTCTTGAATTTGGAGTAGAAAGATGGATTGCAATTGAATTTGAGTTTTGGAATTTTAATTTCCCATTCCCTCCACCATTTTTGAAGAAGCTTGAAGGCTTAGGCAAATAGAAATGAAGTTATGAAGAGGAGGGGTGAAGGTTGGGTCTAATAGGCTAAAAGCCCAACCCAAAGTCTCAAGTGAAAAAGTAGCGAAATTCTACTATCTCCAATAATATCAATGTTTATACTTAAAAATGTTGTAAACAGCATTTCGAACTCAATGGAAGTGGTCTCGAGTCCTAATGTGTCCGTTTGCAAAAAGTAGCTTTTCGGACCAAAATCCGATTAACGATTTAATATTTAAATAAAATATTTAAATATAAACTCGATAAATATGCGGGTTGTTACATTTTGCTAGCGTCTCCTTTGCGCGGTTAGCTCGGTACAACTATAAAAGGCCTCTATGGGCTTCCAAATTCCGAAAGAAAACGAAACGCCAAGTGGCTAGATCAAAAACCCAATCCAATTTCATACAGAAATTTAAATACATACCTTTTTGTCGGGCAATTCACATTTATCTTTTGGAATCAAATCCAAATTCTTTTCCCTTTAATACCTGCATATCTTACTTAGCAACAATATTCAATCGCAACCTTTCAAATTATTTTATACAACTCTTTACAGAAGTTTTCACATCTACTTCTATGCAAATTAGTTTTTCCCGTTTTCATACGAATTCAATTTAATTTCAATTTTGAATATTGGATTTTAACTTCCATTTATAACTGGTTCATATTAGTTTCATCTACTAATTTATTTTAATTTCCAATTTGTGATCGTTTCGTCGCTAACGAAAATTTTTCAAAAATCTCCAAAAAAATTCTTACTCCCAAAATTTCGGAAAATTTTGGCGTAGTCTCCTTTGCGCGGAGGAGCTTTTGCAATTTGACAATCGATATAAATATGTATACATTGATCCACACGGTCGGAAAAAGCAAAAACAGTTCATATTTCATTTTTTTATTGCGTAGGCGTACCTTTATTTAGCATTTTAAGCAAGCAGCTTATAAATTTAAGCAATTAGCGCAATCCAAACCAACCAAACAGTCTTCAAGTACCTGTACTATCTCAATTTAAATATGTAAGTGCCACATATAGAAATTCTATTATCATTTCACTTACTTTTAAAGGCTAAGCATTTCAAAAGCAACAAACACCAAACGCATACCATAAGCGATTTATATAATTTAAAGTTAATCCAATTGCTTCCAACCTAATTTATATGCCATTACATTCAATTTTAATGGTTTATAATGCAATTGCTTGCATTCAATTCATTTGTAAGCAAAACAAACTCCTATTCATATCAATTGATTCAAAAAGCAATTATATTTGCTTCCACTAATTCGTAGAATTTAATTAAATCTCGTTTACGTTAAACGTCAATCATTTCTACGCAATTTGATAATATCCATGTGAATAAATAATTACTTAAGTTTTATAACCAATTAAAATTGATTCCAACTCAATTTTATTTAATTCAATTCCTTTTTAATTTATTCACAATCATTTTATTTAGCTCGACACATTTCATGCTTGTGTACTACTAACCATTCCCAAATTAATTTAAACCGAGCTTTTGTTTAATGGCTTTTACCCTTATTCGAAGGCAAGCTTCCTTAAATTTAAACTTAAGTTACTTTACTTTAATTTATTCCAACATCAAACTTAAGTTTACTTCTATTTGATTCTCATTTAATCAAATTCCATAAAACTCAGTTAGCCCACCATTTCATTTTAATTCACCTCCACAATTTATCAAAATAATATCCAAGCGTATACTCAACTCATTTATACTTCAAATCAATATGCCACCGAACTTAAGTTCAGTCTGATAATCCAATTTCAATCACAACCTTGATTTAGTTTTGTTTTTATTCAATCAGACTTCGTCCATTTATTATTTAATTTCATTAACACATTTTATATTTCACTTTCTTAATTCATTTGCGAATTTATTTTATTTATACAAAGCCATTCTCAATTTACTTGCAACTTTCGTTAAATATTATTCAGATCTCGTTTGAATTTTATTTGTAATTCAAACCATCACTTTTCCAATCCAACTCTATTTTATTTCTACAACATCTCTTCTTATTTAATTCATTATCAAATCCAAGTCGAATTCTATTGACAAATTCGAATTCATTTCCAAACTCCATTATTAATTTACAATCCATTTGTTTAATCGAGTTAAATTTTATTAACATACTTTGTCAAATAATTATTATTAGCTTACTTCCAATTTTTATTAGAAAGAAAATTACTTCATTAAATTTTCCTGAGTTCAAAGTTATTTTTTTATAATTCCAGTTTGGAGTTTCCCTTTTTTTCCAAAATTTCAACACTTCTATTTTAAAAATTAAAAATGCTTTTAAACCCACCTCATACTATTAAAATATCTTTTATAAAAATATTTCTTATCACTTGATGTCTCATCCAGTCCATCCTTGTTCTCAAAGAAATTCAGTCACACGTTGATCAGCGTAGGACTGAAAATCTATAAGTACTTGGTAAACTCGTTTGCAACATCCAGTGAAAATACTTGGAAAATAATTCTATTGGAAATATAGGAAAGGGTTTTTGAAAATAGAGGAAATATCTTTGGTGACAATGCTCTGAAAATCATCACCCCCATCCATGGTCACAGTTACATTCCAGGGTTACGTTGCCGTCGCAGCAAAAGTCCATGCAACTACAGGCTCTCCGCGGCCTCTCGATTACGCCATGGAACCCACACAGCAAAAGTCCATGTAACTGCAGGCTCTCAGCGGCCTCTGATTTTCGTTATCGAAATGAAACCTCTCCACTCCTACATAGGTCGCAGTCTGCCGATAAAAAAATCAAGCACAGACTGTTGGCTCTCAGCGGCACACACGACTTTCGCTATGTTATACCATAGGTCGCAGTTACATCCTGGGTTACGTTGCCATTGCAACAAAAGTCCATGTAACTGTTGGCTCTCAACGGCACACACGACTTTCACTATGGTATACTCAACTCATAATCCTCAGGAACTAGTTTTGTCCGGACTCCTCACAGGATCAACTTTAGAACCCCCCCTTGTGGCTCAAGGCAGCACCACGCAGTGGCACTCCTGAGAAGTTCATTCCAAGGGAGCGCGTTTTCCCCCAGAGCCATCGTCAAAACACTTTATACTATACACATATAGTATCTTTCAAATCATACACCTAGTATGAATTTTTATCAAAGCTCCTTTACACAAAATCGATAATTCTCAAAATAGGCTTTCCAAATTCCATATAATTATTTTACCAAAAAATCAAAAGCCTTTCCAAATCCAAAAGTTCCCAAAACCCTTTCAAAAATCCTCATAAGATCCTTTATATATATATATATATATATATATATTTTTTAAACTTTGGATCACTATAAACTCGTAAAAATTCCTTTTATACTTCAAACACTTCCAAAATCCTTTTTCTTCCAACAATAGATTCAACAAGGGGAGAATATATAACAAAGATATAACTTTTTTTACCCAAAATCAAATATTCAAATTTGATTACTCATTCCAATATCAATTTCCTTTCTATTCACATTCGCCTACAATTTCATTTACTTATTCACATTTGCCTTAATCCCTATTTAGATTATTACCTCAATTGTTATCCCAGTTGGGTATTTAATCAATAACAGTTTGAACTCCGACCAGTTTATATTTAGAAAACAGCTTAAATTTTTTAAAAAATAGAGAAGTAGTCGAAAAATAATTATTAGTTCACTAGATATAGAAAAACAGTTGTAAAACAGCTAAGTAGTTTTTTAAATCTTAGATAATTGCAAAATAGTTGTAAAATAATAATTAATTCGTAACTTAGTTTAAAAAATAGTAACTAGTTTAGAAAATAGTTGAAAAATGGTTAAATAGGTCCAAAAATAATTGTAAAACAAGTATAAAATAATTTGGCTTTAAGAAAGAAGGGTTATATATATTTAATAACTTGGAAAAATAAGTTTATATTAAAACAATTTATATTGAAAACAATCCAGAGTCAAAACTGTTCACTGCCCCAACATTTCAATTTAAATTTCCACTCCCATTTAAATTGACCCAATTCCAAATTGAATAATCTTCAATTTCCACTGAAATTGATTTATTCCCAATTCAAGTTGAATTGATTCTCAATTTCCTTCCAACTTCAAATCAAATTCCGTTTGAACTTTAAACTTACAATTTCTATCTTACAATTTCTATTTATAATCAATTACATTCACATTTTGCTTTTAACTCGGAATTATACATTTTATTTAGCCAATATATATTTCCATAAATATTTTAAATCAAGATTCCAGAGTTTAAACAAAGTTTCAAGATTTCAATATTACCTTAGAATTCAACTATATTCAAAATTCTTTGGCAAATTCAATTATTCTTTTGAATTTCAAAACCAAACCTAGTTCACAAACAACTCCAATTTGAAACAATTAGGTAACAATTTCTCTTCTAGAGACTTGAAAATGAACATCGATGATGCTGCAGTCATCACCGACGTTATTTTCCAGTGACTGAAAGAGTTCAATGCTTTTATCTCTTTAAAAACATTTCCAAATATTTTTAATTTCGAATCTCCCAGATTTCAAATTCAATACAAAAAAATACTTTTGAAATAATACTATTATTTTTCCAAAACCTTTGGAAACCACTTCCAAATCCAAAAGAATTTTAAATTTTCCCAAAAATTCCAAATTCCCAATCCATCCAATTCATATTTAAACATTACTCTGGAATTTTCATCATACTTTATTTCCAAATATTCTCTGGAATTCTATTTCAAATTATAATCTCATTTATTATGAAGTTTATTTCAATTTATAAATTACATTCACAATCTATAATTCAAATTCCATTTTGTCATATAAGTTTATTCTTCAACTTTGGTTATAAGTTTCAATTTGGTCGTATTTTATATTACTTCTTAATTTAATTCCAATAACTTAACAACCAATCACCTAAATATTCATTAGAAGGGAATATTGC
Organism: Allium cepa; assembly: GCA_030765085.1. Classification (NCBI taxonomy): domain Eukaryota; kingdom Viridiplantae; phylum Streptophyta; class Magnoliopsida; order Asparagales; family Amaryllidaceae; genus Allium; species Allium cepa. Next base: position 459,018,690 of record CM060942.1, read on the forward strand.
TTTATATATACATTTAAAATCTTCATAAGAAAATAACAAGAGCGCCCTCATATATATATATATATATAGACACACACACACACACTCAACTCATCCTAGAGTACTACAGACTCTATTCAATAAGTAATCCCCACCAGAGCCAATGTTCTTGCTTAACCTTCAGCTCTGATACCAAATGTAACGACCCAAAATTTTCGAAGCCGAAAATTCCAGATAGTTATGAAAAAGAAGAAAGAGATAGAAGAAGAAGAAGAAGAAGAGAAACACCAAACATCTCGCATTCGCAGCGGATAAAATATAATAAATAATAAATGTCTACAAAAGAATACTATATCTGTTGATTACATTTAATATACATCAGAGTTCCACACATATACAGTCACTAAATAAATACTAGTATCATGTCTCAGATTAACGAATATATAAATATAGGGGGAAATACTCTACTCGTTACTGCCATCCAGTTTGCCTCCTGATCTCCAGAACGTCCCTACCTGAAAATCTGTAATACTCAGTCTGATCCGAGCATTACACCAAAGTAACGCCCGGGTCAGGCTGGAAATCAGCGTGAGTAAACCCAACTAACATGAAATGCAAAAGTTTACAACCCATATAAACCCGAGTAACTTATATCAATTTCCACTTCATAAGTTGTTATAGACATCACTTATTCCACACATCAATTTTTAAGTGCCAGAACTTAGATTTTATGGTCCAGTTCACTTAAAATCATTCCAATATACCCTATTGGTTCCACATATCAATTTGTAAAAAATCGAAGTGATTTCGGGTATTAACTAATACCCGACTCCGGTCTCTTCGAATTCAATGTTATTAATTTACCTTCCCTTTTCACAATAATCACATCTATCCTTGATTAAGTTCTCAGATTCATTAACTTATAATCACTTACATTGATTAAAATCCTTGAATTAATCATGCTCATAAATTTACTAACCCTCCATAAATTTTGTTACACTAATTAAACAAGTAATTAATCCTCAATTAAGTAATTACCAATAATTACCCCATTTGATTTATGATATTAAATAATTTTTTTTCGATTGCCTTTATTAGTAAATTCTATTAACTACATTGATTAATTACCTTAATCAATCATTGATTATTCCAAATTATTAATTACTCTAGAATTAATTAACCTTTAATTGATTATATTATATTAATTGTTCACAATCATTAACTACTCATCTTAATTAACTTCTTAGTTTCCACTAACAAACTCACTAACTTATCTTGAAGTTAAATTATCATTAACTGTTAAAACAACACCTTTATTTAAAATATCGATTTAAGTGAAATAATAGAAAAAATTATTTATGTTATCTTTAACACCTGAAACATAAGCAATTATACCTGAGGAAAACCAAGCATTACTCAACAATACCCGAGTGTCCTCAGCTCTTTTGACATTTTTTTAACTTACATTTGTATGTACAATTTCAGCTTATGTTACAAGCATATCCAAATTACTTAATTCTTGCTTATTTACATTTGTATTTTATATTTTGACTATCAAGATTTGAATTATATTCAATATGGTGTACTTATATTTAATACCCATCTTTTCTATTGTCTTATACCGCATCCTCGATTAATTCTTCTATGTGAAAATAGTTCTTTAAGTAATTTACTTAGTATAATCAACCACCATGAAAAGAAACCCATCAAATTATTTACCAAATCGAAGATAAAAATCTAACAAGTAAGGCATTTTCTTAGAAACAAACATGTTCATTTTGGGCAGAAATTTAATCCGAGTTTGTACCTCAAATTCATATATATAGATGGCCGAATTTTAAAAAGTGATACAAATTAAAGTTATAGGCCTTTCCGTTAGCTTTCCAGAATGACCAAGATCATCAGATTTGGTTCAACGATTCAAAAGTTATGACCATTTTACTAAAAACATTAAGCTTAGCCTAAACTTATGCATTTGCAGGACAGCGACCAACAATTGCAAATTTAGCATAGAAAACATCGAAATCAGACAAAATGAATAAATCAAAAGTTGTAGTTTTAGTTTCTAACATTTGAATAAATTAAAAATTGTTGAATTCCGATAAGAATTGTAAAAGTTATGGATAAAAAAATTCTGAGATTTGAATTTCACAACTTCTGTCATTTTGTCTCGGGACAGCGATAAACAATTATAATTTTGGCCAAGATAACATCGAAATTTTGGAATACTCAAATCTTAAAAGTTTTAGAACAAAGTCTAAGCTTTCTAGAACATCTAAATTTATCGAAATCGGTTGAAGATCGAAGAAGTTATGGCCAATTTAGTTTCAGCCTTAAGCACAGAGCTAATATTGGTTTTGCTCTCGGGATTACAGTAGAAAAATTCAATTTTTACATAGCTAACATCCAAAATACATAAAACACAAAATATAAAAGTTGTAGCACATGAAATAAGCTTTCCAGAATATCCAAGAAATCGAAATTTCATTAAGAATTGAGAAAGTTATGGTCAAATTAATAAGCTGCGTTTTTTATAGAACCGAGCCACTTTTACTTACAACTATCATCTCTTCAAGAATAACATGAATACTAGAAGTTTAAATAGTTTTTCTCACCTTACACTTGTGCATTTGACTTGACACTTTTTCCTTAGCTTTCTCCAAGCTTTTTCACTTTATCCTACTTTTGTTTTTGCTTTTTGAAAAAAAGAAAAATAACTGAACATTTCCACCCTTTATATAGAAATTTTCAAGGCTAGTTTGGTAATTTTAGTTTTGGACACTTGTCTACATCTCTTTGCACAAGATTTAGAATGTTGACACATATTTACTTAGGTGTCTTAAGATGTTTCTACACATGGATACCTAATGGGCATATGTGTCACTATTTTATTTAATCTTGTGACACATGTCCTTCATTTTTTTATGCAAGCCTTATTTCATGAAACATACCTTATTTAGCAATCATTTAAGGTGTTCTAGAAGTGTACACCAAAGTGATATATGTGTCATAATTCTATTTCATCTTAAGATAGGTGTATGGTCCATGTCATGCCACTTGTCTTCACCATGTCATGCCACTTATCCTATACTTATAAATGTATACATACTTATACTTTTTGTATTATTAAAAAGCATACATATATATAAATAAAATAGAGATGGTGTAGATAGTATATTTTCAAAACCGAACAAATCACCTTTAAATTAAATTTCAATCATTCTATTATCTTCAGTATCATCATTACAAATTTTATAGGCCTTCAAATTATTTTAAACAGGCTTAGAAATTTCAGATTCAACAATTTACCCAATTTCAATTATTAAATACAATATTTAAATTATATAATTCAATGATTTAATTTTCAAGTAAATACTGATATCTAAAATTCACGTTAAAATTAACTTTTAAATGTTTAAAATCAATTTAATTATCCCATTCTACATTGTTAAATTGCTGGATCGTCACATTCCTCCCCCCTTAAAAGAATTTCGTCCCCGAAATTACTAGTTAGGAAGAATGGACTAATACCCGTTTACCTTTTCTCCAAAATTCACAATTCAACACTCTACCAACTATCTTTTATTAAAAGCCCACTATCACCTTAACTAATTTCCTAAAATCTTCCATAGTTTCAAACAACACCCCTTTGCTCAATCATCTAAATTTTAATTTTAAATCAAATTTTGAATTATCAAAATTTTCTTAAATTTTTTCTAGCTCTCTAAATTTCCGACAATTTTTGTGTGACGCCCCACCTCTATACCCACACTAGCCAAGAACACTACGGTGTAGTGCTGTCAACTAGCATGGAGAATAAGGCTGTTGAGGAGCGACCATCCATGTAATTGCTTATCACACGGTGGCTATAAATAATCTTCGAAAACAAACATAGAAATAATCATAACACAAATCAGTCACAGATATCCATATCACAAAGGCTGAAGAAGATATGAATATATAACTAACACATGAAAGTGTACATCAGAGTAGTGGTCAGTAAGATCCACGATAATACAAAAGAATAGGAACACGTGATATACAAAAGAATACAACTATGAGTCTATATCTCAAGTGTATACAACAAAAAACTGCTAATCTAAACAGTTAGCCAAAAGTCAGAGTGATGAATCCTTGGGAAGAAGTTAAGCAGAAGCACCTGTAACATCTTGGTCTGACCCGAGTATTATTTAAGAAAATAATAGACGGGTCAGATTCGTTAACTTATAATCACTTACATTGATTAAAATCCTTGAATTAATCATGCTCATAAATTTACTAACCCTCCATAAATTTTGTTACACTAATTAAACAAGTAATTAGTCCTCAATTAAGTAATTACCAATAATTACCCCCTTTGATTTATGATATTAAATAATTTTTCTTCGATTGCTTTTATTAGTAAATTCTATTAACTACATTGATTAATTACCTTAATCAATCATTGATTATTCCAAATTATTAATTAATCTAGAATTAATTAACCTTTAATTGATTATTTTATATTAATTGTTCACAATCATTAACTACTCATCTTAATTTACTTCTTAGTTTCCATTAACAAACTCACTAACTTATCTTGAAGTTAAATTATCATTAACTGTTAAAACAACACCTTTATTTAAAATATCGATTTAAGTGAAATAATAGAAAAAAATTATTCATGTTATCTTTAACATCTGAAACATAAGCAATTATACCTGAGGAAAACCAACCATTACTCAACAATACCCGAGTGTCCTCAGCTCTTCTGACATTTTTTTTAACTTACATTTGTATGTACAATTTCAGCTTATGCTACAAGCATATCCAAATTACTTAATTCTTGCTTTTATTTACATTTGTATTTTATATTTTGACTATCAAGATTTGAATTATATTCAATATGGTGTACTTATATTTAATACCCATCTTTTCTATGGTCTTATACCGCATCCTCGATTAATTCTTCTATTTGAAAATAGTTCTTTAAAGTAATTTACTTAGTGTACTCAACCACCATGGAAAGAAACCCATCAAATTATTTATCAAATCGAAGATAAAAATCTAACAAGTAAGGCATTTTCTTAGAAACAAACATGTTCATTTCGGGCAGAAATTTAATACGAGCTTGCACCTTAAATTCATATATATAGATGGTCGAATTTTAAAAAGTGATACAAATGAAAGTTATAGGCCTTTCCGTTAGCTTTCCAGAATGACCTAGAACATCGGATTTGGTTCAACGGTTCAAAGGTTATGACCATTTTACTAAAAATATTAAGCTTAGCCTGAACTTATGCATTTGCAGGATAGCGACCAACAATTGCAAATTTAGCATAGAAAACTTCGAAGTCAGACAAAATGAATAAAACAAAAGTTGTAGCTTAGTTTCTAAGCTTTCCGGAACATTAAAAATTATTGAATTCCGATAATAATTGTAAAAGTTATGGATAAAACAATTCTGAGATTTGAATTTCACAACTTCTGTCATTTTGCCTCGGGGAAGCGGTAAACAATTTAATTTTGGCCAGGATAACATCGAAATTTTGGAAAACTTAAAACTTAAAAGTTTTAGAACAAAGTCTTATCTTTATGGAACATCTAAATTTATCGAAATCGGTTGAGGAACAAAGAAGTTATGGCCAATTTAGTTTCAGCCTTAAGCACAGAGCTAATATTTGTTTTGCTCTCGGGATTACAATAGAAAATTTTAATTTTTACATAGATAACATCCAAACTACAGAAAACACAAAACATAAAAGTTGTATCAAATGAAATAAGATTTCCAGAACATCTAAGAAATCAAAATTTCATTAAGAATTGAGAAAGTTATGATCAAATTATTAAGCTGCGTTTTTGATAGAACCTAGCCACTTTTACTTACAACTATCATTTCTTTTTGAGAATAACATGAATACTAGAAATTTAAATAGTTTTTCTCACCTTACACTTGTGTATTTGACTTGACTCTTTTTCCTTAGCTTTCTCCAAGCTTTTTCACTTTATCCTACTTTAGTTTTTGCTTTTTGAAAAAAAGAAAAATAAGTGAACATTTCCACCCTTTATATAGAAATTTTTAAGGCTAGTTTGGTAATTTTAATTTTGGACACTTGTCTACTTCTCTTTGCACAAGCTTTAGAATGTTGACACATGTCTACTTAGGTGTCTTAAGATGTTTCTACACATGGACACCTAGTGGGATTATGTGTCACTATTTTATTTAATCTTGTGACACATGTCCTTCATTTTTTATGCAAGCCTTATTTCATGACACATATCTTATTTAGTAATCATTTAAGGTGTTCTAGAAGTGTACACCAAAGTGATATATGTGTCATAATTCTATTTCATCTTAAGATAGGTGTACGGTCCATATTACGCCACTTGTCTTCACCATGTCATGCCACTTATCCTATACTTATAAATGTATACATACTTATACTTTTTGTATTATTTAAAAGCATACATATATATAAATAAAATAGAAATGGTGTAGATAGTATATTTTCAAAACCGAACAAATCACCTTTAAATTAAATTTCAATCATTCTATTATCTTCAGTATCATCATTACAAATTTTATAAGCCTTCAAATTATTTTAAACAGGCTTAGAAATTTCAGATTCAACAATTTACCCAATTTCAATTATTAAATACAATATTTAAATTATATAATTCAATGATTTAATTTTCAAGTAAATACTTATATCTCAAATTCACGTTAAAATTAACTTTTAAATGTTTAAAATCAATTCAACCCATTCTACATTGTTAAAATGCTGGATCGTCACAGATGATATCGTCTGTCATGAATGGTTTGAATCTCAGAAATGAGATAAGTAAAGTTGAGTGATATGGATGCATTGGTTGCATTGTGATGTTGATATAGATTATCTTTTGATAATGATAATATGGTTTATCTGCTGTGACGATAATATTAATTATCTAATGTGAATCTGTGATTTATCTATCTGTGTATATAGGTAATTGAATTGTTTTAAACCTTTAAAACAACTTGGCCTTAAAAGACACGCTTTGGATTTCGATGAGACCGGGATCGGGTTTCCATATTTTGATATCCGAGAACCACATCGGTCCAAATTTACGATAGGTCGTGAATCTCTTGTGAAGAGTGAAGACTCGAGGTGTAAGGACTATACGTCAGTATAACTCTGGGGGTTATTCCGTGATGAGATTGACGGTGATAGTTCTTATATCGAGATGGTGATTCAGAGTGCAAGGGTTATCGTCGTTAACTCTGAGGGTGATTCCAAAATGAGTGTAACAAGATAATGCCTTCGGTTTCGTTCGAACCCGGAACGAACTTGTATGGATTGAATGCTTTCAGAACTTCGTCAGGTGGACGATGAGCATTCTAAGAGATGTGTTCTTTAAAGGTAATCGTAGCCTCAAGCCTAATCAACCGGGAATGGCTAAAACAGGAGAGGTGCAGCAAGACTAAGTGGGTCATACCCAAGTAGGACGAGATTTTCCCCTGTATAGAGGTCCCTTTTTATTTCGGCTGTGTGGGCGGTTGTAACGTAAGCCAACTGCGGGGTTGTCTTGTTCGGGACTGTCCAGTAAGGGATGGTTCCGATCTTGTGTTGCAAGGGAGCGGGCGTACTCCTTGGTACGTTAATCTAGGCCACGTACTGTGATGGGCGGTACCCCAGTAGCCCAGCCATTGATGGAATCTAAAATCCAATAAGTGCCAACGATTTTGATTGTATTATCCAATTTTGTGGCTAGTAGCTGGAATTTAATAAATGTAACAATTTCGGCTATTTCATATTTACTTGAAACCCTAGACCTATTATAATATCACCGGATTTCCTGTCAAATGTTTTGGTTAGCGTAAGGTAAAAACTTTTCCATGTTTATGTGTGGGAAGTCTTACGTGACACCTTTCTTTTCAACGGTTTTTAAAAGTTAAGCAACTTTAACCTGTTACTCACACCAGACCCATGTCTGATCCATAGTTTATCTTCTGTTTTCTTAAACTCTTGGGTACTCAAATTTTTACGAGTAGCCAAGGGATTCAGGTTACCTTTTGACGAATTATGAAGGAGCAAATGGAGCAGGAGGCTTCTGCGTTGTAGATATATAGTTTCGCTATGTGTTCTCTATGTTGGTATCTCTATTTTGAGTTGTATTGAGTTGTAATAACTAGACAGGTGTTTATAACTGTCTAGTATATGATGATATACTATGTTACTTTGATTTGTGGTGTATACTATCTAATATTTATGTTATTAATATAATCTATTCATTCCGCTGTTGAGATTCTGATATTGTTTCTTCTTTCTTCTCTTTCTTTCTCTTTCCTATCCCTTTCTTTCTTCATGATGATATGACTTTTCTGTGGAGAAGAAGTCGGGTCGTCTCAGGTGGTATCAGAGTGCTAGGTTGAGTGAATACCTAGGCTTTGAAGTGATTTCTTTCTTGGAAGAGCGAATTTGTAATTATAAATATATATATATATATATATATATATATATATTTCTACCTATTTGTTGGGTTACCTATTCGGGTTTTTTTCAATATAGGTTATAAAAGGTAGATAAGGTAGTGGTGTGTGTGTAACACGACAACTACCATTGGTTGGAGTTTGAATGTTGAGATTGGAAGTGTATCTGTCGAGATTGTAGAGCTAATACCGTCTCGAGTGAGTTGTGCAGAGTGTAGACATTTCATCGATCTCTGAAGGTAACCTGTAAAGGTTCGGAGTTCATCTTTGAAGTTGGTTGAGTAGAGTTTGGATCTGTCGGTTGGGCAGAAGAGAATAATGGTATCTTGATACCTCAGGAATTAGTAGCTGTGTGATGAGACGTAGTGACTATGGATGTCTCCGAAGAATTTTCTTTGGAACAAGTTGAAGAAGTATATCTGCTTCAATGTTGTAACTGGATTCAATAGGATGTTTCTGTCTGGTTTGAGGCCTGAGTTTCTCGGAGAGCTTTGGATTAGGAAGTCTTTAGTGTCGGTGTCAGCAGTGCAGCTCGGAGTGTTTTGTGCTTGCAGGAAGATCTTCTGGTTACCAGTTTTTATGGAAGTGGAGTTCAGAAGCAGCAGAGTAGATCCATTTCTTTGATGGATTGGCTAGATAAGCGTAAGCTATTCTGATTGGTAAAGGGAGAACAGTTTTCTTTGGATATTGGACTGGTTGATCCCAAAAGTGACTTGCGATAGTTTGAGTGTTCTCTTGAGCTATGAGAAGTTCGTCCGCATCTGGAGGTTGAGATTTCTTATCGACTGGATTCCAGGTGTGATACTGGTGGTTCAGTTTAGTAGAAGGATCAGGTGGGGCATCTGAGTTTTCTTTATGGATCTGTTGAACTATATTTCTGAGATATGTTGTCTGGTTTGTGCTCGAGTTTTTCTTCTACTCGTGATTAGAGTTGTACAACGGAAGCAGTTTGGTAATGCTTTTGTTTTATCTTTTCCGGATAGGAGAAGTAAGTTAGTCTTCTGATGTTTGTGGAGTAGAGTTGGTTCTCTTTGTTTTGGATTGATCTTGAGGAATCATTCTATTGGATTGTTTTGTTCCAGTTGTTTCTAGAGATATAAGCGTAAGGTTGAGCTGATCAGAAGAATTGAAGGCAGCCCAGGATCGTCAGAAGTGTTCTGTGGATAAGACACGAAGGAATTTGGATTCCGAAGTCGGAGAATTGGTTTTAGGTAAGTTTTCTCCGATCTAAAGAGTTTTAAGATTGGGTAAGACGTGGTAAGTCAACTCCGAAGTGTTTTCGATCTTTTTTGGTTCTTGTGAGGATTGGTGTTTGATTTTCAAGATTGAATTGGCAGTTTGGATTACTGGGATTCGATGTGTATCACGTATCTCTGAGGGAGTACGTGCATGATTTATCTCTGGTTGTGGAACCAGCAGTTCAGGAGGATGTGATTGTTGAGTCAGACTTATCTGTAGTCTGATATGCTGTTTAGTTTTGCAGATCTAGTTGAGTAAGAGCTCTGTAGCTCAATAGTGTTGATTGTTTGAATTCTGTAAAGCGATTATCCCGATATTTATACCGGGGAAACTCGTAGAGGTTCTATCCAGAATTTTTATCTGGATACTTAGATTTGTTTGTTTGAATGAATTGGTTGCTATGGTTGTTAACATATGATTGATATATGCTTGTGTTTAAAAATAAAATCTTAAGATAGATTATTAAATTACCTTTGCTTTTAAATTTCGGGGACGAAATTCTTTTAAGGGGAGGAATGTGATATCTCGGAAATTTGGCAATATAAATTTAATAATCTATGTTAAAACTTAATTTGATTTGATAATTTTTAATAATAAATTTCGAATTGATCTAATAATCATCTTTTAATAAATATTTAAATTAGAAGATTTTATCTTTTTAAAGCTAATAAATTTTTTTCTGTTTATAATATATATAATTGTATATATTGTAAATTGATAAATTTTGATTTTGAATTTAATAGATGAATTGATTTTCTAATTCTAATCTATTTTTAGTAATTTGAAATTTGATTCAAATTTAACATTTAACTTTGCAACACAATTTAATAAATAATTTTATGGTTTATACTTACGAAAAATCTTATTTTTTTAAACTTATATTTTAATTAGCTTAAAATATGAATTTTAAATTTGATTAACATTAAAAGCTTTTTTTTTATTTTTACATAGTACTTAAAATTATATATAAGAGTTAAAATACAAATTTCATATGATCTTAATTTATTAAGTGATATAAGTAAATTATAATCTCTTTTATAAATCATTTTAAATATTGTTTAACTTGCTATTTTCAAATAATAATAATAATACTTAGTTCTTATGAACATAAATAGATTTTTATAAAAATAGGTTTTGTTATTTTAAAATTCAATAAGAGTTATATATGCATCTATATATAACTTGATTTTTTTTTTAAAATTAGATTTGATAAATTAATTTAAAATATGAATTTAATGTTTTGAAATTTAAAGGAATTAATATTTAAAAATATTTGAATAAGCTTATAGTCATGATTTGTTTGTTTCATTTCTTTTAATTAGAAAAAGGAAGAAATTCATTTATATATGCATAAGGAAATAAATAACTTAAAATTTTTATAAAAAATTTAATTTAAATTAAAATACTCTTAATTTACATGTAAGTTTCTTAATACACCTAAGTAGACATGTGTTAAGGCCTAAACTAAGTTTAGTGACAAATATCTAAAATTAAACCAAGTGTCTTATTTTTCTTTTTTTTTTATTTTTAATTAAATCAAAAAAAAATTCTTATAGTAACAGATTTCTCCTCATCTCATATTCTTTGTTATTCTTTTTTCTTTCAAAACCTTAAAGAAATTCTTCAGCCAAAGAAATCTGAAAATAAATATTCAAACTAAAATTTAATTTCTTTGATTCATCTTCTTCAACAAAAAAGAAAATTCTATTCAAATAAATCTGCGAATTTGTTCCCCTCAAAACCAAAACCATTTGAAAATCATTTTGCAACTGCAACTTCACTAAACCTGCATGCATCTGCAGTCTTCGTTTCTGTTTGAATCTTCCTCTAAACCATACCCAATCTTGAAATGTAAATCAGCAAAATCTCCTCAGAAACCAAAATGAAACCAATTTACAACTCAAAGGACCTGCATGCATTTCTGTTTTGAACTTCATCAAAGGCCTACAATTCTTTGTTATCTGGAAACATGCATGCATCAGGGAGCTTAAGCAATAAATCAAGATTTAAATCTTTAAAAAGGAAAAGCAAATTAAAGTTTTTAAAGAAACAAAACTGGAAGCAACTCAATGTTTTGGAAATGGAAATACAATTCAGGTTTCAAGCATATTTCAAGAATGTGCTCTGCTCATATAAATCTGTGAGTAAAATTTTTTTACTAAATAAACTTAAGTAATAAATTATTTGCTTGTTTATTTCTAGAATTAAGTGTGTTTGCATGCCATATTTAAAGTTTATTACAGGTATAATATGTGTGTATGTAGTTGTACATGTTGCTATAAATTTACCTTTCTGCACTTAAGTTATAGATTTAGGAATTGCTTTAAAATATCCACTCCATTTGAATTGATATGTGTTAATTTTTAACATTTAATCAAAATATGGTTGTTAACCTTTGTTACCGTTTAAATTTTATTTAGTATGAAAATTTTCTGTAATGTTATTTGTAAATTAAGAGAATATAGAACAATTTTTATATAAGTAAGAATTTAATTATCTAGAATCTTTGATTTAAGATATTAAACCAATTACATAAACTAAAACTTGAATTCTAAAACTGAATTCAGAAAATTTAGTCTAGATTTGAAGAAGCATTTCTGGTTTGTCTGGAAATGGGCTTTTGTGTTGGAACTGACATTCTATAAGGTCGGAGTGCCATGGGTTGTTTCGGTGATGAAGTGATGATCAAGTTTTCAGGAAAAAATGGAAGTTAATGGATTTATGCAGAGAGGCAGTGGTGATTTGGGATTATAGATTTTAACCCTAGTTTTGTTGTTCATCTGGAAATTTGTTCACCGCTACTCCAATGATTGATCGAGTGTTTCTAGATTCAAGGCGGTGATAGATTGGGTGTGGAAGGAGGAGTAGCCGGAGGCGAAGCCATTCTGGTGATTGGATTTTGGAGTTGAAAGTGAATTCAAGTTTTGATATTGCTGTTATTTTTGAGCTCGAATGCTTAAATTTGATTTAGTGGTTCTGCAGTTCACTTGGTGGTTGGAAATTAGTTGGAAGGTGGTCGGCGACTTTCTCGTGAGGTCGCGAGAGGCCGGAGGTGATGGCCGTAGGGGTGCAGGTGCACGGCGTTCTTGGGTATCAGCTGGGTTGGGATGTATGGGTTCTCGAGTTTTTTATCGGGTTGAAGTATGTTTATGCTTGAAGCAGTGGGGTTTGGAACTCAAAGTATTTTGGGTAAGTGCTTGGGTATTTTGAATGTTATAGGTTTTAGTTTAAACATGTCATATTGTAAGTTTTGTATAGATGCAAATGAAAGTTACTCGAGTTTTACTCGAGTTTATTAGTGTTTTACTCGAGTGAATCATTTGGGTTCGGGTTAGTTTGCAGTTTGGAAATTCGTCATGTTTTCAAATTTTAAACTAAAATTTTAAGGTAAATCAAAGATTTAAATTAAGTTTAAATCTAGTTTAAATTATGGATTCAAGTTGAATTGAATCATAGCTGGAGATAAATAAGTAAACTTTCAAATTTGCTTTAAAATAACTTTGAAGGAGTTTATTGTTTAAAAATGTTTTTAAAGAAATTTGAATTTAAATTTGGAAATTGAAATATAAAGTAATGTTTAAATAAAGTTTAAATTTGATTCAAATTTGGATTTGAATCTATGTTTCAAAATAGATTTAAGTTTTACAAAATTTAAGTGTTTAAAACAAATTTGAATGATAAAGTAAAATTTAAATGTTTTGAATTAAAAAAAGAAATTTTTTTAACTCTTGTAAAATTTCTTTTATAAGAAAGTTTTAAATTGACTTTAAAACTGGTTGAAGTTAAATTATAATTTAATGATTTGAATTTCATTTTATTATTAGGGTAATTAAATGAATAATTAATTTATTTAATGAAATAATGAAATAAATAATTACTTCAGGTAATTAAGAGTTTAATCTTAAAGGGTTAAGATTAATTATTAACTTGTAATTTAATATTCATTAATTAAATAAGAAATTTGATTTTTTAATTAATGATTAATAATCAATCAAGCAATAATGGAATAATTAAGTTTTAGTTAACACTTAATTATTCAATTAATTTGGGATTAATTAATGGATAATTAACGATTAATTAATTTGTAATTAATAATGATTAAAATAAGTTAATTATTTTAGAAAAATAATCAATGAATTGTTAATTAGTTAATGAGGTTATTAACTAAGGATTATCTAATAATTAATTAATGTGATTAATTTTTAATAATTAATTAAGATTACTTAATTTAAAGATAATCATTTGTGATAAATTGTTAAGTATAATTAAGGAATTAATTACTAACTGTAATTAATTGAGTTTAATTTGATTAGATTAAGTTAATTAATTCAGTTTAATTAATTTAAATTTATCATTTGATGATTGTGTGGTATAATTATTTAATGAAATTAAATGAAGAGAAATTACTTGGAGAAGTAATTAACGGGTAATTACCGTATGTAATTAATTGAAAGTAATTTGGTTGATGAAAGTAATTTGAGTATAATTACTTTGTAAATTAATCAAGTGATTAATTTACGATAATTGATTAATGAGTAATTAATTTATTTAGTAAAGTAATTAAGGGAAGTTAATTACTGAATGGAGTTAATCAAGGGTGATTAACAATTATGGTTTTATTAAAGATTAATCACTTAATGTAATTAATTTAAATAGAAAATGTAATTAGACGATCATTAATTATTATAATTAAAGATGTAATTGAGAATGAGTTATTTAGAAATAATTAATCAATGTAGGAATTAATTAATGTAATTAATTAAGGAGTAATGTAATTAATTATAGTTAATTAATTAAGGAAGTAATTAAAGATTAATTATTGTATTTGGTTAAGTATAATTAATTTGAGAAATTAATTAGTGGATAATTACTTAAATGTAATTAATGGTTAATTAATCAGGGATGATTAATTAAAATGAATAATTGATTGATGATTAATTAATTGTGACAATTAATTAATAGTGATTTAAGCAAGATTTATATTGATGAAGTAATTAATTTAATTTCCTTTAAATTAATTAGAAATGAGGTAATTAATTTAATTCATTTTAAATTAATTATATTTGGTATGGTAAATCATTACTTATATGTTTGGATGATGTTGTCTGTCATGAATGGTTTGAATCTCAGAAATGAGATATGTAAAGTTGAGTGATATGGATGCATTGGTTGCATTGTGATGTTGATATAGATTATCTTTCGATAATGATAATATGGTTTATCTGTTGTGATGATAATATTAATTATCTAATGTGAATCTAGGCCACGTACTGTAACGGGCGGTGCCTCAGTAGCCCATCCATTGATGGAATCCAAAATTCAGTAAGTGCCAACGGTTTTGATTGTATTACCCACTTTTGTGGCTAGTAGCTGGAATTTAATAAATGTAACAATTTCGGCTATTTCATACTTACTTGAAACCCTAGACCTATTATAATATCACCGGATTTCCTATAAAATATTTTGGTTAGCGTAAGGTAAAAACTTTTCCATGTTTATGTGTGGGAAGTCTTACGTGACACCTTTCTTTTCAAAGGTTTTTAAAAGTTAAGCAACTTTAACCTGTTACTCACACCGGACCCATGTCTGACCTAGAGTTTATCTTCTGTTTTCTTAAACTCTTGGGTACTCAAATTTTTACGAGTAGCCAAGGGATTCAGGTTAGCTTTTGACGAATCATGAAGGAGTAAATGGAGCAGGAGGCTTCTGCATTGTAGGTATATAGTTCCGCTGTGTGTTCTCTGTGTTGGTATCTCTATTTTGAGTTGTATTGAGTTGTAATAACTAGACAGGTGTTTATAACTGTCTAGTATGTGATGATATACTGTGTAACTCTGATTTGTGTTGTATACTATGTAATATTTATGTTATTAATATAATCTATTCGTTCCGTTGTTAAGATTCTGATATCGTTTCTTATTTCTTCTTTCTCTTTCTCTTTCCTATCCCTTTCTTTCTTCATGATGATACGACTTTTCTGTCGAGAAGAAGTCGGGTCGTCTCAATTAATTTATGTTGTGATTATGAATTTATTTATGACTGTTTGTATATTTTTAATCATAATCTCTGTTAATTGCATTTATTTAAATAAAATCGTCATTTAATTTATTATTGAATATAACTGCCTGTTAATTACCTGTATATATTATCAGTTATATATTGATATTAATTGATTGCTTTGGATGACGATTGTGATGGATGTATGATTTTATGATGGATGAATGGATGTTTTATTTATATCATCATAATCTGCAAGTTGTTATGCAGTTATTTCCTTCATGATTGAGGTTTGAATTGATATATAACCGCAAATTTTCATTTTAAATTACGGATTGATTTGATAAATATCTGTATCACTTGACCATAGGATAGAAAATTATATACAGACACCGCGTTCTATATATAATAATATTTTGAAATGATTTCAATGGTTTTGTAAAGAATATATATATATATATGATTTTATGAGATATAGATTTACATATTTGATAATGGTTATTTTATATATAGTTAAATTTTTGGTCTTGAGCTATGTATAAAATTGGTTTAAAGTATAAAATAAAATTTCATTATATTAAATATAATATGGATAAGTGTTTACTTAAATTATAGTTTAATATAGAAATTATATTGACTTTAAAAATCAAGGCTGAGATGATAGTTTGAAATTGATTTGAGGTTTTATTTAATTAAGAGTTATATTTAATAAGGATCCATTTAGAACTTACTGAAATTGTGATTTTAAAGAATATGGTTTTATAACTTAATTTGGGTATAAGGTGATTTAAGCGAATAGATTGAGGACTATTCAATCGTTGAATTAGAGGTTTTATTTAAAGGATATTGGATTTAGTAAGCAAATATTTCAAAACTAAATAATAGTAAAAGTGAAACGGGTATATATATAAAAGTTATAAAAATTTAGTTTTGAAATATTGAATATTTAAGCTTTGAAATATATTGAATTTTAAAGGGTCTATGTTGTGACTCAAATCAACTTTGAAATCAACAAAATTTGGAAAAGTTTATTCGGAAACTGAATTTAATTGAAGTATATTATTTTGGGATTTGGATTAAATTCAATATTTAGAAATTCGAGTTTTGAAATTGATTTGTAAAAATTAAAAAGGCAATTTGGTTGTATAAAGTATTTTAAATATTTAAACCACATAAGTAGTGGATGTTATGAGTTGCGAGGTAGAATAAATTGAAAGGGTTATATTTCTAGTATTTTGATTTCGAAGTGTTAAACGTTGAAAATGTTATGACTTTTGAAAAGGATATCCTTGAAATAAAATGATATTATATTGATTTGGGTTTTTTGTAAAATGATATCAAAATGATTTGGTTTTAGAAAAGGAAAGGGTATCGTATTTATATGGTTTTGAAATGGATATTATATTCTGGTTTTAAAGTATAAACTATTTTGAAAAGACCACGGTGTTATAATAACGTTTGGTTGTTAAAGAGACCGGGATCGGAAGTTGTCATACTCTCTGCAAACTCTGAAAACAACTTTGACAACCGTGTACGCGGTGGAGATTCCAGAATGAAGTAGGATGGTGGCGGCGTTTCCTTTGAGGTAAATACACGACTCTCGTGAGTTGGCGTAAGGTGGCTAAAACAGGAGCGAATCTCGGGCCAATGAGGTAGCACCTTTGATCGGACACATCCCTTCGATATTATACTTTGACGGTTGGATTGATTCGGTGGCCACTTTTGATCTTCTTTTTGGGGGTGTGGCCGGAGGTGGGCGGTAGCTGTGCGCTACGCATTACCACAAGCCCGAATGCATAATTGGTATATCTACCCTGGCATTGCCTAGTTGTGCCGTGTCACCTACCCTACCGCGCCTTGTACGAGTTGGGTTTTCTCCCGTAGCCCGTGGAGTATTTAGGGTAGTCTCCCGATATAGAGATGCGCTGATATTGGATGGACTACTGGGACTATTATGTGGTAAGGGATATATGGGTAACCCCTTAACGCTATTTAAAAGTAAGTTTAGTTTACAATAGACATTATTATAATAGCGAAATATTACTACATAGTAAATAGTTTAGTGGATTCTTAGGAGATGTGAATCCCGAGCATCTCTTAAGTTACTGCACTCACGTTAGACACTGGATAGGAGATGTCAAACCCCGTAAACATCTCCGACGCCGTTATACTCATATTTATTTCAGTTGATTTAACTTACATAAGATCATTTAGTTCTGACTCGAGCGTTTTTTCTTTTCAATTCACTCGGGTCAGTCCGATCATTTCAGGATTTGAACATTTTATTCTGGAGGACGAAGACGAAGATGTATTATTATTTATTTTTATATTCCACTACACACTGTATTCCGCTGCATTAGTTATTATTCGCTGTATGTGTAACTCTGATAGTATGGTATAAATACAATTGAATATTTTGTAAAACAGCTTCATGAACTGTATATTTGATTATTATATTTTGTCGTTCCGCTGCAAGATTCTATTTTTTTATTTTCTTTCTTTGCTTTTTCTTATTTACCCCATAACAATCCGCCATTATGCATGGTTTATGTAACGACCCTAGAATTTAATTTAATTCAAATTATGACTTGTTTAATTTTTGAATTAAAATTGTAAAATTTATCGATTTAAGAGATGCGAGTTTCCCCGATTCAAATAGAAAATATATTAAGTCAAATTGATTTGAAAATTTGCATATATGTGTATATATGAGAATATATATATGTATATGTTGGATTTGAAAATATAATCTTAAACAAATGGGTCAAAGACTAATTATAATAATAACAATTAAAATATAAACTAGAAATAAAAGACAATAAATGTCAAGTTAAACAAATAAATATATATATATATATATATATATATATATATATTCCAGTGTACAATATGAAAACAAGACTTAAGAAAATATATATGTTAGTACAAACAAATAAACTAAGTATGTTTTAGCTGGCAAAAGAAGGCAGCAAGTAATGCAGCCTGCAGGTTTGTAAAAGAAAAAGAAAAAGTAAAGTAAAAGTATGTACACATAAAAATATAAAACAAAAGAAAAAAAATAAGTAAGGTGGAAAAAACATAAGGTACTCAAGCATTTAATGTAACATGCCTCATGCATTTAATGCAAATGTCTTCAGCATGCTTTCTATTATACAAACACCTATTTGTACAACTATCCTCTTCAAAAATACATCAACTTTGTTATGGTTCATAGCTATAGAAAGTTAAGAAAAACCAGATTGAAAAGAATGTAAACATCATCATCAATAAAAAGAAAGGAAAGCTGCAACTACAAACCAGAGGTCAATGAAGCAATGTTCCTATTGGAAAATCAAAGCCTGTGACAAAAGAAAACAAGCTCTGTCATTTTTCTCTGGAAAACACGGTGAGCAAATTTTCCTTAAATCTATTATGTGTCTGATGAATGCATGAATAAATTTTTCTCTGGTACATGTCCACCTGGTTTGCATATACATCTGAGAATATTTGAATGCTCTGAGAATAAGCATAGTTTAAATATTTTGAATGCTCTGTTCCAGGCTTTGATACATATGTATGTTCTGTGTTTTAAAACTCTGAACCCAAGTTTGCTTCAAGAGAAAAAAATCAATCTCTCTTGATTCATTAACTTTTTGAACTTGGGATTAAGACAAAAGTTGTTTGTTACAACATATATTCAGTTTTAAAAATGTATACAAGTTAAAATAACTTGTCAATGTCTCTGGGAAACAAAAGAACTGAGCACAACCTAAATTTTGTTAAGATTCAAACCACTTAATTCACAAATTTAGATATGGGAATTGAATTCGCATACCAAAACATGATTTTTAAAGCTTGAATCATAATTTTTAATGTTAGGAGTCAAGAACGGTTCGCATTTGTTTGAAATTCATTGACTCAGCAATTGCCGGCGATCAGCTAGTTCATGGAGCTCGGAGTTTTGTGTGGAGATAGAGGAGTGTACGGTGGTTGCAGGAAAAATGGTGGAGGTGGTTCACAATCACTGTGGCGACGAAGATAGTTCGATTAAGTTTAGAACCCTAGTTTTTATCTGCGTTAAGTTTTTTTTTGGTTCGACTTCCTCGGTGCATCGAGCTGCACGTACGTTTGGGGAATGGAAGCTTTGGGGTTGTCGATCACATGTCTGAAGCCGCTGGCACTCCGGTGGTTGGAGGTGACGGTGAGGGTGAACTTTGGCAATGGTTTCTGAACTTTGTTTTAGTTCGTTCGTTCGATTTTTTTTTTCTCGAGATGGTTCGAGGATCGGTGTTGCGAGGTGACTCAAAGGAACGTAGTCGACGTGTCGATGGTTGGAGCTAAGTTCGATGCTGGCCAGGTACCGTGTGCATGTACACCGTGAGACACGTGCATGTGGAAGAAAGAATTGGGAAGAAGAAGAAGAAGTGAGTTTGGAGGAAGGTTTGCTCGCTGTTGTTTTGCTCGAGATTAGCCCGGGTAATTTGAATGCCGAACCCGAAGTGGCGAAATATCTTACTCGAAGAAATATTCTATTGCCTCGGGTTAGTTTAGTTTGGTTACAGGTTTTTAATAAAAACCTGTCACTGTTTTTAATAAAAAAAAAGAAATTTGGATTTTATATCAAAAGTTTTAAATCAAGTTTTTTTAAACAAAGATTAAAATCAAGTTTAAATCTATGTTAAAAAGGGTTTTTGAATGAAAGTATATGATTTGTTTTTAACTTGAATTTGTAAGTTAAATGATTAATAGCTTAATTTTAAATAAAATTAAGTAATCTAATTTAAAAAAAAATTCTTATATAAGCTTCATATATAAGTAAACAAAATACCTTACATTGTTTAAAGAGTTTATAATTATATTTAAATTTGGTTAGAGTTTTAAATGATAAATCATTTTGAATCTTAAATTAAAAATGAAATTTTAATTTAAATTCAAAAGCGTAATGTTCTACACCTTAATATTAATTAAGTCATTAATAAAGAAATAAATTATCTTATAGATAATTAAGGTATTAAATGATTTAATCAATAAGGTAATTAAAGAATGATTTATTTTATTTATAAATTAATAAATTAAATTAATTAGAAATGATTAATAATGAACCAATCTAAGATAATTTCTTAAGAAAACGATTAAGAAATGTTATTAGTTAATGAAGATGATTAACTAAGGATAATTAAGTATTACTTAATATGATTAGTTTTGATAATTAATTAGATAAATTAATTTAGATAATCAATTATAGATTGAAAATTGTAAATTACATAATGAAAGCAATCAGAAACAATTACTTATTATGATTAATTAAGGATAATAAATCAAATAGAGATTAATTAAGGATTAATTAATAAATGAGATTAATTAAAGATTTATTAAAGTAAATTTATTTAAATGGTAAAGATTAATTTGAAATTAATGATTTAGGGTTACGGGATGATTTCTTAATGGTAAGAAATTAAAATTTTATTTTTTTAAAATAATGAATTAAAGGGTTAATTAATTATGCAATTGGTTTAAAGATTAGATTAATGAATATGATTAATTAAGGATAATTTAATTTATTAAAGTGTTTGATAAATTAATTGATATTGAATGATTAATAAATCAGAATTGGTAAATTAACTCATAAGTAATTTATTAAAAATAAACTGAATTAATTAGGATAAATAATTTATAAATCCTGCTTATAAATGACTATTGAATACTTGACCTTGCTTATGAATGTTTATATTGTATGAAATGCCTTCAAATGGTTGTCCTATCTGATCTGTGATATTTTGTTCTGTGACTGTGTATAAATTATCCATTCATTTACATTGTTATATTATCTGTGAATCTGTGAATGGGCGATAAGCTTTATAGTTATATCGCTTATCAACTATATTTCTGTGTTTGATCTGTAATGATTGAATGATGTTGCACTATTGTGTTAAACCCCTTGACCCCACTTATACACACACCAATATGGATTTCACGAGGAAATCGATTAAGTCACAGATTTTGAAATGATTTATAAAATTGAATATTTGAATTCAAATGTTTTGAAAATGGATTAGGTTTAAAGTGAAAAGCAATTGAAATAGAATTTCAAAGATAAAATTATTTTGAATAACTAGATTAAGATTTGGAATTTAAATATTTTGATTTCAATTTGAATTCAATACTTAAAATTGAATTCTATGATTTGAAACTAGGGATTAACGATATTATACTAGTTATATATGAGTCAAACCATTTTTGAAGTGTTGTTTTTGGGAATTTGAATTAACCAAAAAGATTTAACTAGTATAAATAAGATCGAATTTCTTCGAACCGAAAAATACTCGCTTTCAAATAATAACAGCTTTCATTTAAAGAAAGAATCTCCCAATTATGTTGAAAAGGTTTCAAGCTGAAATAGAATTGAAATGTTTTGAAAGGCTATGAATGAATCTTTGGAAATGATTTTGAAAGCTACAAGTTGAATCTTTGATTTAAAGATTCAACAAGTTAATCGAATTTTGAAAGCTATGAGTTAAATCTTTGATTTAAAGATTTAACGAGTTAATCCAATTGAAATGAAAATTTGTTTTGAAATCCGTAAATGGAATTTTGTGAAATTAAACTTTTTGTTTAAAAAGATTTGAAATCGTAATTTGTTTAAACCATTTTAAAGAAAGTTTTGAATTATTAAGCTGTGACTTAATTGAAATCCCATATCCATATGTTTTAAATGTTGCGCTCACTATTCGGGTTAGCCGGGAAAGGACCTTTGGGTCGTATAACCCATTCCGAATATGTGATACGTCGTTATGGATAGCATTTGAAGTCCGGTGGTGAAGACCGGCTATTTGCAAGAACGATAGTATGACCTATCGATTGTCTCTGCACTGAGTTGCAACGGTATAGAGACTCCCTAAGTGATGGGAAGTCCGATCGGGATTATGAATACCCGGATTGCAAGGGCTTCATTGGAATTGCCTTCGGTTCTGTTCTAAATCCAGAACAGACTTGTATGGATAGTTATGTCTGACATTACAATTTGAGATATAAAGCTGATTTCTTTCAAGTATATTTTTGTTGGTGGCAGAGAATTTATTCTCTTAGCTTAACACCCTTCTCTGAGACGTACGAGCTCAGAGGTTATGTAGTTGATGGTTATCGGCGATATATTCCCAATTCGGTAATGTGACATGCTGAGTGTTGCTGTGAAATGATCATTGTGTTGATCATTTGTGATATAATCATTTGTTTGATCGTTTATCTTTGTGATCATTTCTATGATCATTTGTTGACCCAAAGCACAGCTTTTGTATAAAGCATGGCTTTGTGGACGAGACTTCGTCGAGCCTCACAAACCGGAAATGGTCGAAACTGGAATTGTGCGGCAAGGTTTTCAGGGATAGCTTCCCTAGGGTAGGACCATTCCTTCTGGAAAGGGGTAGTATCATGGTATGGAGCCCAGATACTTACTCATGTGGATACACTATATCTATTACTTTGTGGTATTGTTGGAATCGAGGCCTCGTATAAAGGTCCAAAAGGACCGGGGTGGTATATCTGAGGTTTCTTACTCCCTGGGAAAGGGGTAGCCGGCCTTGTTTGGCAGAGATCCATTTGGGATGCTCGGGGACGTCCTTCCAGAGGCGTTCCATTTCGGCGTTTGGGAAGTTCATTTGCCCGACCGTTTGTTGGAAGTCCATTCTTCAAATACGTACCCTGTACGGTTTTAGTTGTATAACCTGCCATGGAATGTGGCGGTAACCTGCTATTGAACATGGTAGCTATAGTAGGCATACGATAATGGTCGTATGTTGGCTAAGATTTATATCTTTACTTTTGAAATGATTTATACTACACTATGCACTAGTAATAATACCAAATGTTTCTTTTTAATGTGTATCAAGCATCTTTGTCTATCATAAGGAGAAATCTCCTCCGATTCTGCGTTTGCATTGTGTGTGTGTGCGGAAGGCCTTATGGTAGTCTCATTTCTAAAAAGCATTGCGAATTGATTTTAAAATATTTCGTTGTTTGTTTTTAAAGATAAACTGTTTTTGTTGCTCACACCAGTCCCATGACCGATCCGGAGTTTATTGTTTCTTTCCTAAACTCTGGATGCTCAAAATTTTCTACACGAGCAGTCTAGAGTTGGGTTTTTCAAATAGTCAGGTTTAGTAGGTTATCTGGAGCTAGTTCAGTCTTTGGATGTGGGCGAGACTTGCTTATCTTTGTGCGTCGTTATTGGGAGTTCGTGCTACTGCTGAATTTCTTCCTTGAAGACTATCTTAGAGTTATATTTTTCCGCTGCTAGATGTTATCTATTTTCCTTTTCCGTTGCTATTCTATTGTATCATATCTATGATGTATATTGATATCTATCGGATCATCTGTTGTATCAGATATTGTATATCAATGTATTATTCTTTTATTCCGCTGTGTTATTTACTTAATGTTGTTATAAGCTCCGGCGAATCGTATTTGAACGGTCGAATCTATGGCATTCGAATACGATATGAAGTATGGATGTTGATTTTCGAGCGCGAAAAATTCGCGTCGTTACATTTGGTATCAGAGCTGAGGGTTAAACTTTAGCTCAGGAGTATAACACATTAATTAGCTCACTAGAGATAGGGTGAAGTATACCCTAGAATGAGTATAATCCCTAAGATATCTGTTCGAATGTCTCAGTAAATTCGCTTACTATGCACTGATAGTGAGTATGAGTGTAAGAAGAGAACGAGATAGGGGACAGGGAAATATGACTATAAATGGTCGATGCCCTGCAACAGTGGAAATAACTTTCTCTATCAATCTCTTTTGATTCATCTTTCCAAATTCTTTTGATTTGCCTCGTGGCAGTTGCAAGAAGAAGTTTCGGTGTGATGATGGCTCTACGAATCGTTGTAGAAAATTCTTACTTCATATCTTCATCGGTTTCTTACCAGTTTCTCGATTTAAACTTTAATGAATATGATTTGAAAATTTGGAATTAAAATTTTAAATAAACTGGAAATTTTAAAAATTGAGTTAGCTTGATTAATAGAATTGAAGGATAATTTGAATTATATCGATAAAATGATTTTGTTTAAAACTAAATTTGAAATTCTATTGTAATTTATTGTAAATACCAAAGTCCGAAGAGGGACAAATTGGTATATATTTTTTGGGATATTTCGACTTGAATTTGGAATCCTTATCTTATATTTGAGAAATTGTAGAGATTGAGTCTATCTCTGTGTTATTTTCGTGCCTGCGAATTTCGAGGACGAAATTCTTTTAAGGGGGAAGTTTGTAACGACCCTAGAATTTAATTTAATTTTAATTTATGACTTGTTTAATTTTTGAATTAAAATTTTAAAATTTATCGATTTAAGAGATGCGAGTTTCCTCGATTCAAATAGAAAATATATTAATTCAAATTGATTTGAAAATTTGCATATATGTGTATATATGAAAAAATATATATGTATATGTTGGATTTGAAAATATAATCTTAAATAAATGGGTCAAAGACTAATTATAATAATAACAATTAAAATATAAACTAGAAATACAAGACAATAAATGTCAAGTTAAACAAATAAATATATATATATATATTCTAGTGTACAATATGAAAACAAGACTTAAGAAAATATATATGTTAGTACAAACAAATAAACTAAGTATGTTTTAGCTGGCAAAAGAAGGCAGCAAGTAATGCAGCCTGTAGGTTTGTAAAAGAAAAAGATAAAGTAAAGTAAAAGTATGTACACATAAAAATATAAAACAAAAGAAAAAAATAAGTAAGGTGGAAAAAACATAAGGTACTCAAGCATTTAATGTAACATGCCTCATGCATTTAATGCAAATGTCTTCAGCATGCTTTCTATTGGACAAACACCTATTTGTACAACTATCCTCTTCATATATACATCAACTTTGTTCTGGTTCATAGCTATAGAAAGTTAAGAAAAACCAGATTGAAAAGAATGTAAACACCATCATCAATAAGAAGAAAGGAAAGCTGCAACTACTAACCAGAGGTCAAAGAAGCAATGTTCCTATTGGAAAATCAAAGCCTGTGACAAAAGAAAACAAGCTCTGTCATTTTTCTCTGGAAAACACGGTGAGCAAATTTTCCTTAAATCTATTATGTGTCTGATGAATGCATGAATAAATTTTTCTCTGGTACATGTCCACCTGGTCTGCATATACATCTGAGAATATTTGAATGCTCTGAGAATAAGCATCGTTTAAATATTTTGAATGCTCTGTTCCAGGCTTTGATACATATGTATGTTCTGTGTTTTAAAACTCTGAACCCAAGTTTGCTTCAAGAGAAAAAAATCAATCTCTCTTGATCCATTAACTTTTTAAACTTGGGATTAAGACAAAAGTTGTTTGTTACAGCATATATTCAGTTTTAAAAATGTATACACATTAAAATAACTTGTCAATGTCCCTTGGAAACAAAAGAACTGAGCACAACCTCAATTTTGTTAAGATTCAAACCACTTAATTCACAAATTCAGATATGGGAATTGAATTCGCATACCAAAACATGATTTTTAAAGCTTGAATCATAATTTTTAATGTTAGGAGTCAAGAGCGGTTCACATTTGTTTGAAATTCATTGACTCGGCAATTGCCGATGATCGGCTAGTTCGTGGAGCTCGGGGTTTTGTGTGGAGATGAAGGAGTGTACGGTGGTTGTAGGAAAAATGGTGGAGGTGGTTCACAATCATTGTGGCGACTAAGATAGTTCGATTAAGTTTAGAACCCTATTTTTTATCCGGGTTAAGTTTTGTTTTTGTTCGACTTCCTTGGTGCATCGAGCTGCACGTACGTTTGGGGAATGGAAGCTTTGGGGTTGTCGATGACATGTCTGAAGCCGCTGGCACTCCGGTGGTTGGAGGTGACGGTGAGGGTGAACTTTGGCAATGGGTTCTGAAGTTTGTTTTAGTTCGTTCGTTCGAATTTTTTTTCTCGAGATGGTTCGAGGATCGGTGTTGCGAGGTGACTCAAAGGAAGGTAGTCGACGTGTCGATGGTTGGAGCTAAGTTCGATGCTGGCCAGGTACCGTGTGAATGTGCACCATGATACGCGTGCAGGTGGAAGAAAGAATTGGGAAGGAGAAGAAGAAGTGAGTTTGGAGGAAGGTTTGCTCGCTGTTGTTTTGCTCGAGATTAGCCCGGGTAATTTGAATGTCGAACCCAAAGTGGCGAAATATCTTAATCGAAGCAATATTTTGTCGCCTCGGGTTAGTTTAGTTTGGTTACAGGTTTTTAATAAAAACCCGTCACTGTTTTTAATAAAAAAAATGAAATTTGGATTTTATATCAAAAGTTTTAAATTAGGTTTTTTTAAACAAAGATTAAAATCAAGTTTAAAACTATGTTAAAAAGGGTTTTTGAATGAAAGTATATGATTTGTCTTTAACTTGAATTTGCAAGTTAAATGATTAATAGCTTAATTTTAAATAAAATTAAGTAATCTAATTTAAAAAAAATTCTTATATAAGCTTCATATATAAGTAAACAATATACCTTACATTGTTTAAAGAGTTTATAATTATATTTAAATTTGGTTAGAGTTTTAAATGATAAATCATTTTGAATCTTAAATTCAAAATGAAATTTTAATTTAAATTCAAAACCGTAATGTTCTACACCTTAATATTAATTAAGTCATTAATAAAGAAATAAATTATCTTATAGATAATTAAGGTATTAAATGATTTAATCAATAAGGTAATTAAACAATGATTTATTTTATTTTTAAATTAATAAATTAAATTAATTAGAAATAATTAATAATGAACCAATCTAAGATAATTTCTTAAGAAAGTGATTAAGAAATGTTATTAGTTAATGAAGATGATTAACTAAGGATAATTAAGTATTACTTAATATGATTAATTTTGATAATTAATTAGATAAATTAATTTAGATAATTAATTATAGATTGTAAATTGTAAATTACATAATGAAAGCAATCAGAAATAATTACTTATTATGATTAATTAAGGATAATAAATCAAATAGAGATTAATTAAGGATTAATTAATAAATGAGATTAATTAATATTAATTAAAGATTTATTAAAGTAAATTTATTTAAATGATAAAGATTAATTTGAAATTAATGATTTAGGGTTACGGGATGATTGCTTAATGGTAAGAAATTAAAATTTTAATTTCTTAAAATAATGAATTAAAGGGTTAATTAATTATGCAATTGGTTTAAAGATTAGATTAATGAATATGATTAATTAAGAATAATTTAATTTAATAAAGTGTTTGATAAATTAATTGATATCGAATGATTAATAAATCAGAATTGGTAAATTAACTCATAAGTAATTTATTGGAAATGAACTGAATTAATTAGGATAAATAATTTATAAATCCTGCTTATAAATGACTGTTGAATACTTGACCTTGCTTATGAATGTTTATATTGTATGAAATGCCTTCAATTGGTTGTCCTATCTGATCTGTGATATTTTGTTCTGTGACTGTGTATAAATTATCCATTCATTTACATTGTTATATTATCTGTGAATCTGTGAATGGGCGATAAGCTTTATAGTTATATCGCTTATCAACTATATTTCTGTGTTTGATCTGTAATGATTGAATGATGTTGCACTATTGTGTTAAACCCCTTGACCCCACTTATACACACACCAATATGGATTTCACGAGGAAATCGATTAAGTCACAGATTTTGAAATGATTTATAAAATTGAATATTTGAATTCAAATGTTTTGAAAATGGATTGGGTTTAAAGTGAAAAGCAATTGAAATAGAATTTCAAAGATAAAATTATTTTGAATAACTTGATTAAGATTTGGAATTTAAATATTTTGATTTCAATTTGAATTCAATACTTAAAATTGAATTCTATGATTTGAAACTAGGGATTAACGATATTATACTAGTTATATATGAGTCAAACCATTTTTGAAGTGTTGTTTTTGGGAATTTGAATTAACCCAAAAGATTTAACTTGTATAAATAAGATCGAATTTCTTCGAAATGAAAACTACTTGTTTTCAAATAATAACAGCTTTCATTTAAAGAAAGGATCTCCCAATTATGTTGAAAAGGTTTCAAGCTGAAATAGAATTGAAATGTTTTGAAAGGCTATGAATGAATCTTTGTAAATGATTTTGAAAGCGACAAGTTGAATCTTTGATTTAAAGATTCAACAAGTTAATCGAATTTTGAAAGCTAAGAGTTAAATCTTCGATTTAAAGATCTAACGAGTTAATCCAATTGAAATGAAAATTTGTTTTGAAATCCGTAAATGGAATTTTGTGAAATTAATCTTTTTGTTTAAAAAGATTTGAAATGGTAATTTGTTTAAACCATTTGAAAGAAAGTTTTGAATTATTAAGCTGTGACTTAATTGAAATCCCATATCCATATTTTTTAAATGTTGCGCTCATTATTCGGATTAGCCGGGAAAGGACCTTTGGGTCGTATAACCCATTACGAATATGTGATACGTCGTTATGGATAGCATTTGAAGACCGGTGGTGAAGACCAGGTATTTGCAAGAACGATAGTATGACCTATCGATTGTCTCTGCACTGAGTTGCAATGGTATAGAGACTCCCTAAGTGATGGGAAGTCCGATCGAGATTATGAATACCCGGATTGCGAGGGCTTCATTGGAAGTGCCTTCGGTTCTGTTCTAAATCCAGAACAGACTTGTATGGATAGTTATGTCTGACATTACAATTTGAGATATAAAGCTGATTTCTTTCAAGTATATTTTTGTTGGTGGCAGAGAATTTATTCTCTTAGCTTAACACCCTTCTCTGAGACGTACGAGCTCAGAGGTTATGTAGTTGATGGTTATCAGCGATATATTCCCAATTCGGTAATGTGACATGCTGAGTGTTGCTGTGAAATGATCATTGTGTTGATCATTTGTGATATAATCATTTATTTGATCGTTTATCTTTGTGATCATTTCTATGATCATTTGTTGACCCAAAGCACAGCTTTTGTATAAAGCATGGCTTTGTGGACGAGACTTCGTCGAGCCTCACAAACCGGAAATGGTCGAAACTGGAATTGTGCGGCAAGGTTTTCAGGGATAGCTTCCCTAGGGTAGGACCATTCCTTCTGGAAAGGGGTAGTATCATGGTATGGAGCCCAGATACTTACTCATGTGGATACACTATATCTATTACTTTGTGGTATTGTTGGAATCGAGGCCTCGTATAAAGGTCCAAAAGGACCGGGGTGGTATATCTGAGGTTTCTTACTCCCTGGGAAAGGGGTAGCCGGCCTTGTTTGGCAGAGATCCATTTGGGATGCTCGGGGACGTCCTTCCAGAGGCGTTCCATTTCGGCGTTTGGGAAGTTCATTTCCCCGACCGTTTGTTGGAAATCCATTCTTCAAATACGTACCCTGTATGGTTTTAGTTGTATAACCTGCCATGGAATGTGGCGGTAACCTGCTATTGAACATGGTAGCTATAGTAGGCATACGATAATGGTCGTATGTTGGCTAAGATTTATATCTTTACTTTTGAAATGATTTATACTACACTATGCACTAGTAATAATACCAAATGTTTCTTTTTAATGCGTATCAAGCATCTTTGTCTACCATAAGGAGAAATCTCCTCCGATTCTGCGTTTGCATTGTGTGTGTGTGCGGGAGGCCTTATGGTAGTCTCATTTCTAAAAAGCATTGCGAATTGATTTTAAAATATTTCGTTGTTTGTTTTTAAAGATAAACTGTTTTTGTTGCTCACACCAGTCCCATGACCGATCCGGAGTTTATTGTTTCTTTCCTAAACTCTGGATGCTCAAAATTTTCTACACGAGCAGTCTAGAGTTGGGTTTTTCAAATAGTCAGGTTTAGTAGGTTATCTGGAGCTAGTTCAGTCTTTGGATGTGGGCGAGACTTGCTTACCTTTGTGCATCGTTATTGGGAGTTCGTGCTACTGCTGAATTTCTTCCTTGAAGACTATCTTAGAGTTATATTTTTCCGCTGCTAGATGTTATCTATTATCCTTTTCCGTTGCTATTCTATTGTATCATATCTCTGATGTATATTGATATCTATCGGATCATCTGTTGTATTAGATATTGTATATCAATGTATTATTCTTTTATTCCGCTGTGTTATTTACTTTATGTTGTTATAAGCTCCGGCGAAACGGATTTGAACGGTCGAATCTATGGCATTCGAATACGATATGAAGTATGGATGTCGATTTTCGAGCGTGAAAAATTCGCGTCGTTACATTTGGTATCAGAGCTGAGGGTTAAACTTTAGCTCAGGAGTATAACACATTAAGTAGCTCACTAGAGATAGGGTGAAGTATACCCTAGAATGAGTATAATCCCTAAGATATCTGTTCGGATGTCTCAGTAAATTCGCTTACTATCCACTGATAGTGAGTATGAGTGTAAGAAGAGAACGAGATAGGGGACAGGGAAATATGACTATAAATGGTCGATGCCCTGCAACAATGGAAATAACTTTCTCTATCAATCTCTTTCGATTCATCTTTCCAAATTCTTTTGATTTGCCTCGTGGCAGTTGCAATAAGAAGTTTCGGTGTGATGATGGCTCTACGAATCGTTGTATAAAATTCTTACTTCATATCTTCATCGGTTTCTTACCAGTTTCTCGATTTAAACTTTAATGAATATGAGTTGAAAATTTGGAATTAAAATTTTAAATAAATTGGAAATTTTAAAAATTGAGTTAGCTTGATTAATAGAATTGAAGGATAATTTGAATTATATGGATAAAATGATTTCGTTTAAAACTAAATTTGAAATTCTATTGTAATTTATTGTAAATACCAAAGTCCGAAGAGGGACAAATTGGTATATATTTTTTGGGATATTTCGACTTGAATTTGGGATCCATATCTTGTATTTGGGAAATTGTAGAGATTGAGTCTATCTCTGTGTTATTTTCGTGCCTGCGAATTTCGAGGAGGAAATTCTTTTAAGGGGGAAGTTTGTAACGACCCTAGAATTTAATTTAATTTTAATTTATGATTTGTTTAATTTTTGAATTAAAATTTTAAAATTTATCGATTCAAGAGATGCGAGTTTCCCCGATTCAAATAGAAAATATATTAAGTCAAATTGATATGAAAATTTGCATATATGTGTATATATGAGAATATATATATGTATATGTTGGATTTGAAAATATGATCTTAAATAAATGGGCCAAAGACTAATTATAATAATAACAACTAAAATATAAACTAGAAATACAAGACAATAAATGTCAAGTTAAACAAATAAATAAATATAGATATATATATATATATATATATATATATATATATATATATTATAGTGTACAATATGAAAACAAGTCTTAAGAAAATATATATGCTAGTACAAACAAATAAACTAAGTATTTTTAGCTGGCAAAAGAAGGCAGCAAGTAATGCACCCTACAGGTTTGTAAAAGAAAAAAAATAAAGTAAAGTAAAAGTATGTACACATAAAAATATAAAACAAAAGAAAAAAATAAGTAAGGTGGAAAAAACATAAGGTACTCAAGCATTTAATGTAACATGCCTCATGCATTTAATGCAAATGTCTTCAGCATGCTTTCTATTGGACAAACACCTATTTGTACAACTATCCTCTTCATATATACATCAACTTTGTTCTGGTTCATAGCCATAGAAAGTTAAGAAAAACCAGATTGAAAAGAATGTAAACACCATCATCAATAAAAAAAAAAAGGAAAGCTGCAACTACAAACCAGAGGTCAAAGAAGCAATGTTCCTATTGGAAAATCAAAGCCTGTGACAAAAGAAAACAAGCTCTGTCATTTTTCTCTGGAAAACACGGTGAGCAAATTTTCCTTAAGTCTATTATGTGTCTGACGAATGCATGAATAAATTTTTCTCTGGTACATGTCCACCTGGTTTGCATATACATCTGAGAATATTTGAATGCTCTGAGAATAAGCATCGTTTAAATATTTTGAATGCTCTGTTCCAGGCTTTGATACATATGTATGTTCTGTGTTTTAAAACTCTGAACCCTAGTTTGCTTCAAGAGAAAAAAATCAATCTCTCTTGATCCATTAACTTTTTGAACTTGGGATTAAGACAAAAGTTGTTTGTTACAGCATATATTCAGTTTTAAAAATGTATACAAGTTAAAATAACTTGTCAATGTCTCTGGGAAACAAAAGAACTGAGCACAACCTCAATTTTGTTAAGATTCAAACCACTTAACTCACGAATTCAGATATGGGAATTGAATTCACATACCAAAGCATGATTTTTAAAGCTTGAATCATAATTTTTAATGTTAGGAGTCAAGAGCGGTTCGCATTTGTTTGAAATTCATTGACTCGTCAATTGCCGGCGATCGGCTAGTTCGTGGAGCTCGGGGTTTTGTGTGGAGATGGAGGAGTGTACGGTGGTTGCAGGAAAAATGGTGGAGGTGGTTCACAATCACTGTGGCGACGAAGATAGTTCGATTAAGTTTAGAACCATAGTTTTTATCTGGGTTAAGTTTTGTTTTGGTTCGACTTCCTTGGTGCATCGAGCTGCACGTACGTTTGGGGAATGGAAGCTTTGGGGTTGTCGATGACGTGTCTGAAGCCGCTGGCACTCCGGTGGTTGGAGTTGACGGTGAGGGTGAACTTTGGAAATGGGTTCTGAAGTTTGTTTTAGTTCGTTCGTTCGAATTTTTTTCTCTCGAGATGGTTCGAGGATCGGTGTTGCGAGGTGACTTAAAGGAATGTAGTCGATGTGTCGATGGTTGGAGCTAAGTTCGATGCTGGCCAGGTACCATGTGCATGTGCACCGTGAGACGCGTGCAGTGGAAGAAAGAATTGGGAAGGAGAAGAAGAAGTGAGTTTGGAGGAAGGTTTGCTCGCTGTTGTTTTGCTCGAGATTAGCCTGGGTAATTTGAATGCCGAATCCGAAGTGGCGAAATATCTTACTCGAAGCAATATTCTGTTGCCTCGGGTTTGTTTAGTTTGGTTACAGGTTTTTAATAAAAACCTGTCACTGTTTTTAATATAAAAAAAATGAAATTTGGATTTTATATCAAAAGTTTTAAATCACGTTTTTTTAAACAAAGATTAAAATCAAGTTTAAAACTATGTTAAAAAGGGTTTTTGAATGAAAGTATATGATTTGTTTTTAACTTGAATTTGCAAGTTAAATGATTAATAGCTTAATTTTAAATAAAATTAAGTAATCTAATTTAAAAAAAATTCTTATATAAGCTCATATATAAGTAAACAATATACCTTACATTGTTTAAAGAGTTTATAATTATATTTAAATTTGGTAAGAGTTTTAAATGATAAATCATTTTGAATCTTAAATTCAAAATGAAATTTTAATTTAAATTCAAAAGCGTAATGTTCTACACCTTAATATTAATTAAGTCATTAATAAAGAAATAAATTATCCTATAGATAATTAAGGTATTAAATGATTTAATCAATAAGGTAATTAAAGAATGGTTTATTTTATTTATAAATTAATAAATTAAATTAATTAGAAATGATTAATAATGAACCAATCTGAGATAATTTCTTAAGAAAGTGATTGAGAAATGTTATTAGTTAATGAAGATGATTAACTAAGAATAATTAAGTATTACTTAATATGATTAATTTTGATAATTAATTAGATAAATTAATTTAGATAATTAATTATAGATTGTAAATTGTAAATTACATAATGAAAGCAATCAGAAATAATTACTTATTATGATTAATTAAGGATAATAAATCAAATAGAGATTAATTAAGGATTAATTAATAAATGAGATTAATTAATATTAATTAAAGATTTATTAAAGTAAATTTATTTAAATGATAAAGATTAATTTGGAATTAATGATTTAGGTGTAGGATCTAAATTAACCCTAGAGGGGGGGTGAATAGGGTTATAGCAAATTTTCTTGATTTAGACACAAAAATAAACTGCAGAAATAAATATACTGAAAAGTAAATCACACACAAGATTTACCCAGCTTCGGCAACCCCTGCCTACTGCTGCATTCCCAGATTTCTATTAGAATTAAACAGTATCACGCTTACAAACACTCTAACAGACTTGCAAACCCTGCTACCGCCTATAGAGTTTTGCAAACTCGCAACCCCTGCTTACTGAACTAACTCTAAATAGACAATCAGACACAACCTAAAACCTAGGTGGTGATTTACCTAAACTCTTTGATTCGTAAAATAAAAACAATAATTAAGAACAATATAAAATAACCCTAAACTAATTAACAATATTAATAAAACCCTATAATTAAACAAAACCCCCTTTTGATTTTTAAGACCGACCCACTTCCTTATTTCACCCGATCCTCTTTTTGTCTTCGTTCGTGAGAAATAATGGCGGCTTCGTTCTGGTTAGGGCTTCGTTCCCTTTTGATCCAGTTAGGGCTTCGGCTCTTTTTTGCAATTAGGGCTTCGGTTTCTTCAATTGATCTGTGATTGGTTGCCCTAGCTTGCTGCTTCTCTGATGGTTGACCTTTGCTTGTTTGCAGTTGCTCGATCGAGTTTGATGCTTGTGAATTCGGTACGTACTGTCTCCTTTTGCTTTTCTAAATTGATACATGTACTCGATCGAATTTAAATGCCGATGATGATTAGGGTTTTAATAGGATTTGATTTCCTATTTTTGCGTTCGACTGATTGCTGCAAAAATTCTTGTTTTGCCGTTCGATTACGCTTTGATGCTGAGGATTAATCTGACTTTGTCAATTTCGTATTTCTAGTAACTTGATTCACACGGCTTTGAATTGATTTCGTGATTTGAGATATTTGACTTTGTCAATTTCGTATATTTTCGACTGTTGATTTTGGGTATGTGAATCCACTACTCTGTATTAGCTTCGATCATCACCATTGCTTTTTAAATTTTCTCTGCCGCATACCACTGCATTTCACTGCACTGTTGAAATTTGTGTCTGCATTTGTTATTTATGGAGCTCGATTTTGCACTTGCTCACTGCTTGATGGTCTTGTGACTATAACTGGACATTTTGAGTTTGTTGCATTTGCTGTCTTGTACTGTCCACTGCCCTGATCTTGTTTGTTCGATCACTTTGCTGTTTGCATTGATGCTGCACTTGGTTTTGTTGACTTTGCACTGCTTCACTATATATGTAGGTTGTTGCACCATGTTGTTTGCTGTGGATACTGTGTTCATGTTTGTCGTGCTTGTAGTCTGGTCCATTGAGTTTGATTATCCATTGTAGCTTTTGTGCATTTCTGTCCACTGAGTTATTACAGTTTCACTTATATACTTAAGTCAGTGCTGTCTTTGATGTTGTACTTTGGTCTTTTGGACTGCATTTGTGTATATTTGATCATTTTTGCTGTTTACTGCAGTTTGTAGTGATATTGAGCATTGCATATTTGAAGTCTTGTATCATTTCTTGGTCATTGCATCGATTCTTGATGGCATTTGGTTCTGCACCATATTGTATGCAGTGTTGCAGTTGTTTGTATGCACTTCAACACTTCAGCATTCCATTGTTTTCACCTCTGACCTGTTGGTTCATTGTGATGTTCATTTTCATTGTTGCCTTGTTGACTGTGTTGTTGCATTGTATTCTGGTCAGTGGTGCTTTGAGTCAGTGCTTCACCATACTTGTTGTTGCAGTATTCTGGTCAGTGGTGCTTTGAGTCAGTGCTAAATTGTTGTTGCAGTATTCATGTTGTTGTTGGTGGCAATCTTGTATGCTGCTGTTTGCATTTGGTCTTGATCATACTTGATGTCATGATTTTCCTGGTTTCACTTGTGTACATTTTCGAGTTGCACACTGCTGCTTGTACTTGTAGTCTTGGCCAGTTGACTGTTCCTTTGAGTTGTTCATTGCTTGATCTCTGTTGCCTTGAATTTCTGGTTGAAGCTGCGCACACGAGTTGGCGAGGCAGTACACACGTATACGAATGTACACGTGTGTACTGCAGCCACTCATAGTTACCTGTCCCTGATAAAAAATACTGATATGCACAGATATTGCACAGTCAAGAAATGATGACGAACAACCCAAATAACTGAGGCAAACAATGTTTTCAAAATCATCGTTTCTTTCAAATTTCAAAAATATTTCTCTTTCAATTTTACTGCGTTTGAAAATATTTTTGCAGATTACTCAGATGCTGGATTCAAACTGGATTATAGTTGAAGACAAAAATATGAGTGTGAGTGATATGTAGTAAGGTTTTGATGTAAATGTGAAATGTCATGTATTGTAGTCAAAATTGTATATGTATAGTGAGAGCTTGAAATTGTACTATCAAAGTTGTAATAAATATTTGTTTGAATAAAAATTTCTGTTTGAATTCAAAATCTGTTTAACTTGTTCTGTTTGAATTCAAATTCGAATTCTGTGTAATTTAATTTTATTCAACAAATATTTATTTATTCTATAAAAAAAATAAAATAGTATATTACCAAATACATTTAAATGAATGTATATATGTTTATTATCATCAAACAAAAATCATATAGCGCAAGGCGCATATTCAACAATCTCCCCCTTTTGATGATAACAAACATATATTTAAGATTTTGAATATATCAAATGTTATTTGATAATTTCAATTTGCTCCCCCTATTTGAATGCTCCCTCTCTACACAATACTCCCCCTACATATATGCATAGAAATATATAAATGAGCTATATGCACAGTGAAAATTATTTGACCTTTGCTTGATTCTATTCGACAAAATCTTAACTTTTCTCTCCCCCTTTTATTATCAGCAAAAGAATAATAGTGTTATAAAATAGGGATGAAGTGATAGACATGAATCAAACATTTAACTCAATTAAATATAAATATCAAATTTCAATAAAACTCAAACAAAAATCATAATTACCCTTGTCAAGCGCATATTCCACTTTCAGAAGTGATGGGGATAAAAATCATCAAAATATCATACAATTCTGTCTATTTGTGGTATATTTATTTCGGGAAATTTGAATATCTACTAACCATGCATAACCGTTAGGACTTTAAATGAGATTAGTAGTATTCACAATTTTTTTTTTAAAAATGAAATCAAGTATCTTCTAATCACGCATGACCGTGAGGACTTTTAAATGGGATTAGAATCAACTTGTCTATTTAATTAATTAATTTTGATATGCGTTCCATACATGCATAACCGTGAGGACTTTTAAATGAGCATGGAAGCACATAATCATAAATCCAAGTAATTCACCCATGCATAACCGTGAGGACTTTTAAATGAGAGTGAATACTTTGGATATTTATTTTTAATTGCTGAATATTATAAGTTGAAGCACAAATAATTTCCTTCACAGATTTAAAGATATTGAAGAACAAATGATTTCCTTTGTAAACTACCACAAATTTACATACTAAATATGATCTTGAAGAGTGATGGTCGATAGAAAGATGATAGAAATAGAAATGGTCATGGAATTATTACCCAACAAAAAATTTTATAACTCTTGTTATGAAATTCTAAAGAAATTTTCTAATTATACTTTCTCGAGTTATAATATATGATAAATATCAACACTCATCACTTTTTCAATCACTATTCATCTTTTCGATAATCATTAGGGAGTTAGATTAGTTAAAAAAAATTGTCATTTAGAATCAAATTCAAAAAAAAAAAAAAAAATTAAAAAAATGATTAGTCAACCTCTATAATTCCCAATTCTAAACGTAATTTGGAAAATCTGTCTTCGGGGAGAGGTTTTGTGAAAATATCAGCAAGTTGAGTTTCTGTTGAAATATATTCAATGCAAATGTCTTCTTTAGCAATGTGATCTCGAAGAAAGTGGTGTCTCACATCAATGTGTTTTGTGCGAGAATGATGGACAAGATTATTTGACAAATCTATAGCACTCTTACTATCACATTTTAATGGAACTTGTTTATAGACTAAGCCAAAATCAGAAAGAGTTTGCATCATCCATAGAATTTGAGCACAACAACTTCCCAAAGCAATATATTCTGCTTCAGTGGTGCATAATGCAACACAATTCTGTTTCCGACTTGACCATGAGACTAATGAATGTCCTAGCATGAAACATGTCCCACTAGTGCTTTTTCTGTCAACTAATGAACCAGCATAATCAGCATCGGAATAACCTACTAAATCAGAAATTTTCACAAGAAGGGTACCATAGTCCAAATTTGTGTGTGTGTGAAAGATATCTCAAAATTTGTTTAGTAGCTTTTAAATGAGATTCTTTGGGATTAGCTTGAAAACGTGCACACAAGCACACAGAAAACATAATATCAGGTCTAGAAGCAGTAAGATAGAGAAGTGAATCGATTATCCCTCGATATTTCTTTTGATCAATTGCAATTCCTTTCTCATCTTTGTCCAACTTTGTTGATGGGCTCATAGGAGTTCTCAATGGCTTGGAATTTTCGACTCCAAATTTCTTCAATAGCTCCAACACATATTTGGATTGTGAAATGAAAATACCATCACTACTTTGCTTAATTTGAAATCCAAGAAAGTATTTCAATTCACCAACCAAACTCATCTCAAATTTAGCCTGCATGACTTGTTCAAAATTCTCACACAAAAGCTCATTAGAAGCACCATAGATAATATCATCCACATAAATCTGAACAATCAAAAAATCACTTTCTTTATGTAATAGAAACAGAGTCGTGTCAGCACTTCCCTTTTTAAAACCATTTTCCAAAAGATATTTACAGAGACAGTCATACCAAGCTCTTGGTGCTTGCTTAAGACCATATAATGCTTTTTCTAGCTTATACACATGATTTGGAAATTCATGATTTTCAAAACCGGGTGGTTGTTCAACAAAAACTTCTTCTTTTAAATCACCATTCAAAAAGGCACTTTTTACATCCATTTGTTTAAGTTTGAAACCCTTGTAACATGCAAAACTTAGCAAGATTCTAATGGCTTCTAACCTAGCAACTGGAGCAAATGTTTCATCAAAGTCTATGCCTTCTATTTGGTTATAACCTTTTGCAACCAACCTAGCCTTGTTTCTAATTACATTTCCTGATTCATCAAATTTATTTTTAAACACCCATTTAGTCCCTACAATTGGATAGTCATTAGGCCTAGGAACTAAATTCCAAACTTTGTTTCTCTCAAATTGATTAAGTTCATTTTGCATTGCTAAAAACCAATTTTCATCATTAAGAGCCATTTCAACAGAATCAGGTTCAATTTCAGAAATAAAACCACTATGACAACAAAACGCACACAAATTTTCATCAAATGAAGAACGAGTACATATACCTTCCGTAGGATCACCAATAATTAATTCAGGAGGATGATTAGGTTTGAACCTTAATTTATCAGCATCAACAGTCCTTCTTTCAGTTTTCTCACTAAATGTCCCTTCTTCAGTGCCTTCGGGATCTACTCCATCGTCAACCATCCTTTCAGTCGTTTTTTCCATATCAGATTCATCAAATTTCACATTGATTGACTCAACAATTGTCTTTGTTCGTTTGTTATATATCCTGTAAGCCTTACTCCTTGTTGAATAGCCCATGAAAATTCCATCATCAGCCTTTGATTCAAATTTTCCAAGTTGATCACCTGTGTTAAGAATGAAACAAGGACACCCAAATATACGAAAATAAGAAATGTTAGGTTTACTTTCATGCCACAATTCATAAGACGTTTTGCCAAGTATTGGTCTAATCATTACTCTATTCATTACATAGCACGAAGTATTCACTGCCTCTGCCCAAAAGATTAGAGGTAGCTTATACTCACTTAACATGGATCTAGCCAATTCCTGTAATGTACGATTTTTCCTTTCAACCACCCCATTTTGTTGAGGTGTTCGTGGAGCAGAAAATTCATGTTTTAAACCATTTTCTTCACAAAAAATTTCAAATTCAAAATTTTCAAATTCGCCTCCATGATCACTTCTCAAGGTTTTAATTGTAACTCCATTTTCATTTTGAACAAGCTTTGCAAACTTTGAAAAATATTCGAAAGATTCGGACTTTTTGGCTAAAAAGTAAACCCATGTAAATATAGAATAATCATCAACCAATACATAACAATAACGTTTTCCATTCAAGCTTGAAATTTCATTTGGTCCAAATAAATCCATGTGGACTAGTTCAAGGACCCTTGATGTGCTAACAATGTTTTTAGGACGAAATGATGATCGACTAAGCTTGCTCAAGGAACATGCTTTACACACTTTATTATTTTTAAATTTCTGATGTGGTAACCCTCTGACTAATTCTTTTGATTCGAGTTTTTCTAAGAGACTCATGCTAGCATGTCCAAGTCTCCTATGCCATAAATATGCCTCTTCGTCAGTGGCTACCAAACATCTAGAAAGATTTATATTATCAAATGAAAGTGAGTAAACATTCCCTTTTCTTTTGCCCATAAAAACAATGTTATTAGAAGATTTATCAATGATTTTTCAAGTATCACTATCAAAAATCACGTTCATACCTTTGTCAAATAGTTGGCTAATAGAAATGAGATTGTGATGTAGATTTTCAACGTATAAAACATTAGTCAAGGAAAAAATACCGTTACCAACTTCACCTTTGCCAATAATCTTACACTTGCTATTGTCTCCCATGATCACATTTCCACCTTTAAAATTCTCTAAGCTAAGGAACTTCGATTTGTCACCTGTCATATGTCT
Source organism: Allium cepa (assembly GCA_030765085.1). Taxonomy (NCBI): domain Eukaryota; kingdom Viridiplantae; phylum Streptophyta; class Magnoliopsida; order Asparagales; family Amaryllidaceae; genus Allium; species Allium cepa. Next base: position 459,059,951 of record CM060942.1, read on the forward strand.
AGAACAACCTGAATCTAGAAACCATTCTTTTTGTTCCTTAGCCCGCCAACAGACCTACATAGGAAGAGAGGAAGATGACCTAGAGAAACTCTTAGGTCCAATGTTATTAGTGATAGAAGCATTGTGAATAAACAATCCCTTTGGAATCCATACTTGTTTAGTCCTTTTATTTTTATTCCAATAAACATGAAATTTTTTTGTAGAATTCTTAGGAACCCAAACTTGTATAAATTTTGTGTTCTTGTTCCTATGACTATAATTTTCAGCACGACATCTAAATATTTCACATCTATCAAAGACATTCTTATATTTTGCATTATCATCAACTTGTGTTTTCCCAAAACCTAGTCCTTTTCCGTTGTTAGCAAAAATTTGATTTCCCAATAGCATGTTGAAAGATTTTTCGCCTCTTGAAAAGTTATTCAAAGATTTCTCAAGATTTTGGACTTTGGTTTTTAATGTTGAGTTTTCAGTAACAAGTGAGGTGCATCGATTAATAAAATCCTTTCTCCTAGTGTCGATGGTTTCCTTAAGATTCAAGTTTTCATTTTCAAGACTTTCAAAGTTATTCCTCAGTTTTGATAATTCTGAATCTAAAATCTTACATTTTTTACATTCTAGGTTTTGAATATTTTCAATTTCAGTTTCTAACCTAGAATTTTCATGAACAAGTTCTCTCCTATCAGATTTTAGTTTTTCAATTTTAGATTCAAGAGTATCAATCATTTTAGTAAAATCACAACACATTGAAACAAGTTCTTTATAAGAGTAGTTACTTACCTCACTAGATTCCTCTAAGCTTGCTTCTGAATCCGATTTCGACATAAGACACAAGTTAGCCTCCTCTGAGCTATTATTCGAAACTTCCTCTCCTTCTTCATCATCCCAAGTTGCTGCAAAGGCCTTCTTTTTCTTTTTCTTTCCTTTGTTGTTTTTGAGAAGTGGACATTTTTGTTTGAAGTGGCCAGGCTTCTTGCAGTTATAGCATGTCAATTCATTATCGGAATCATCAGAATTCTTTGACTTATTACCACTTATTTTCTTCTTTCGTGACTTGAATCTTGACCATTTTTTAAGATTATTGATAGCCATTGCAAGCTCTTCAATTGGATCTTCTTCTTCTTCATCGCTTTCTTCTTTGCTCTTTAAGGCAATCGTCTTCTTCTTTGGTTCGGAGTTGTTGCGTTCTTCCTTTGCTTTTAGCTCAAGCTCATATGTCATCAAGTTGCCAATCAACTCCTCCATGCTTAGTTTGCTCAGATCTTTCGATTCTTGGATTGCTGTGACTTTTGCCTCAAAGTTCATTGGTAAAACTCGTAGTATCTTCCGCACAAGCTCTACCTCAGCGAATACCTTCCCAAGCGCTCTAGCATTGTATACCAAGGTTGAAAAGCGTCCAAACATATCCTTTATGCTCTCGCCTTTGTCCATCACAAAGTTTTCGTATTCATTGCTGAATAGGGCTAGCCGAGACTCCTTCACTTGAGAAGTTCCTTCGTGTGTCACCTCCAAAGTATGCCATATTTCCTGTGCTGTTGTACAATGAGAAATTCTATTAAATTCATTTTTATCAAGAGCACATATCAAAGCATTCATGGCTTTAGCATTTGTTGTTTTCAATTTCTTATCGTTAGCATCCCACCTATCCTTAGGTTTAGGAATCTCAGTATCACCAACGATTATAGTGGGGGGTTTATAGCCAGTTTCAATAATATCCCAAACTTCATAATCAACAGAACTGAGATAGATACCCATCCTAACTTTCCAATAAGCATAATCGTTCCCGTTAAACATGAGTGGCCTAGCAATAGATTGCCCCTCAGAAAAAGCATTATTTTGTAGACTCATGACTCTAGAGTAAAAAAAAATATACCGGGCTTTGATACCACTTGTAGGATCTAAATTAACCCTAGAGGGGGGGTGAATAGGGTTATAGCAAATTTTCTTGATTTAAACACAAAAATAAACTGCAGAAATAAATATACTGAAAAGTAAATCACACACAAGATTTACCCAGCTTCGGCAACCCCTGCCTACTGCTGCATTCCCAGATTTCTATTAGAATTAAACAGTATCACGCTTACAAACACTCTAACAGACTTACAAACCCTGCTACCGCCTATAGAGTTTTGCAAACTCGCAACCCCTGCTTACTGAACTAACTCTAAATAGACAATCAGACACAACCTAAAACCTAGGTGGTGATTTACCTAAACTCTTTGATTCGTAAAATAAAAACAATAATTAAGAACAATATAAAATAACCCTAAACTAATCAACAATATTAATAAAACCCTATAATTAAACAAAACCCCCTTTTGATTTTTAAGACCGGCCCACTTCCTTATTTCACCCGATCCTCTTTTTGTCTTCGTTCGTGAGAAATAATGGCGGCTTCGTTCTGATTAGGGCTTCGTTCCCTTTTGATCCAGTTAGGGCTTCGGCTCTTTGTTGCAATTAGGGCTTCGGTTTCTTCAATTGATCTGTGATTGGTTGCCCTAGCTTGCTGCTTCTCTGATGGTTGACCTTTGCTTGTTTGCAGTTGCTCGATCGAGTTTGATGCTTGTGAATTCGGTATGTACTGTCTCCTTTTGCTTTTCTAAATTGATACTTGTACTCGATCGAATTTAAATGCCGATGATGATTAGGGTTTTAATAGGATTTGATTTCCTATTTTTGCGTTCGACTGATTGCTGCAAAAATTCTTGTTTTGCCGTTCGATTACGCTTTGATGCTGAGGATTAATCTGACTTTGTCAATTTCGTATTTCTAGTAACTTGATTCACACGGCTTTGAATTGATTTCGTGATTTGAGATATTTGACTTTGTCAATTTCGTATATTTTCGACTGTTGATTTTGGGTATGTGAATCCACTACTCTGTATTAGCTTCGATCATCACCATTGCTTTTTAAATTTTCTCTGCTGCATACCACTGCATTTCACTGCACTGTTGAAATTTGTGTCTGCATTTGTTATTTCTGGAGCTCGATTTTGCACTTGCTTACTGCTTGATGGTCTTGTGACTATAACTGGACATTTTGAGTTTGTTGCATTTGCTGTCTTGTACTGTCCACTGCCCTGATCTTGTTTGTTCGATCACTTTGCTGTTTGCATTGATGCTGCACTTGGTTTTGTTGAGTTTGCACTACTTCACTATATATGTAGGTTGCTGCACCATGTTGTTTGCTGTGGATACTGTGTTCATGTTTGTCGTGCTTGTAGTCTGGTCCATTGAGTTTGATTATCCATTGTAGCTTTTGTGCATTTCTGTCCACTGAGTTATTACAGTTTCACTTATATACTTAAGTCAGTGCTGTCTTTGATGTTGTACTTTGGTCTTTTGGACTGCATTTGTGTATATTTGATCATTTTTGCTGTTTACTGCAGTTTGTAGTGATATTGAGCATTGCATATTTGAAGTCTTGTATCATTTCTTGGTCATTGCATCGATTCTTGATGGCATTTGGTTCTGCACCATATTGTATGCAGTGTTGCAGTTATTTGTATGCACTTCAACACTTCAGCATTCCATTGTTTTCACCTCTGACCTGTTGGTTCATTGTGATGTTCATTTTCATTGTTGCCTTGTCGACTGTGTTATTGCATTGTATTCTGGTCAGTGGTGCTTTGAGTCAGTGCTTCACCATACTTGTTGTTGCAGTATTCTGGTCAGTGGTGCTTTGAGTCAGTGCTAAATTGTTGTTGCAGTATTCATGTTGTTGTTGGTGGCAATCTTGTATGCTGCTGTTTGCATTTGGTCTTGATCATACTTGATGTCATGATTTTCCTGGTTTCACTTGTATACATTTTCGAGTTGCACACTGCTGCTTGTAGTTGTAGTCTTGGCCAGTTGACTGTTGCTTTGAGTTGTTCATTGCTTGGTCTCTGTTGCCTTGAATTTCTGGTTGAAGCTGCGCACATGAGTTGGCGAGGCAGTGCACACGTATACGAATGTACACGTGTGTACTGCAGCCACTCATAGTTACCTATCCCTGATAAAAAATACTGATATGCACAGATATTGCACAGTCAAGAAATGATGACGAACAACCCAAATAACTGAGGCAAACAATGTTTTCAAAATCATCGTTTCTTTCAAATTTCAAAAATATTTCTCTTTCAATTTTACTGCGTTTGAAAATATTTTTGCAGATTACTCAGATGCTGGATTCAAACTGGATTATAGTTGAAGACAAAAATATGAGTGTGAGTGATATGTAGTAAGGTTTTGATGTAAATGTGAAATTTCATGTATTGTAGTCAAAATTGTATATGTATAGTGAGAGCTTGAAATTGTACTATCAAAGTTGTAATAAATATTTGTTTGAATAAAAATTTCTGTTTGAATTCAAAATCTGTTTAACTTGTTCTGTTTGAATTCAAATTCGAATTCTGTGTAATTTAATTTTATTCAACAAATATTTATTTATTCTATAAAAAAAATAAAATAGTACATTACCAAATACATTTAAATGAATGTATATATGTTTATTATCATCAAACAAAAATCATATAGCGCAAGGCGCATATTCAACATTAGGGTTACGGGATGATTGCTTAATGGTAAGAAATTAAAATTTTAATTTCTTAAAATAATGAATTAAAGGGTTAATTAATTATGCAATTGGTTTAAAGATTAGATTAATGAATATGATTAATTAAGGATAATTTAATTTATTAAAGTGTTTGATAAATTAATTGATATCGAATGATTAATAAATCAGAATTGGTAAATTAACTCATAAGTAATTTATTGGAAATAAATTGAATTAATTAGGATAAATAATTTATAAATCCTGCTTATAAATGACTATTGAATACTTGACCTTGCTTATGAATGTTTATATTGTAAGAAATGCCTTCAATTGGTTTTCCTATCTGATTTGTGATATTTTGTTCTGTGACTGTGTATAAATTATCCATTCATTTACATTGTTATATTATCTGTGAATCTGTGAATGGGCGATAAGCTTTATAGTTATATCGCTTATCAACCATATTTCTGTGTTTGATCTGTAATGATTGAATGATGTTGCACTATTGTGTTAAACCCCTTGACCCCACTTATACACACACCAATATGGATTTCACGAGGAAATCGATTAAGTCATAGATTTTGAAATGATTTATAAAATTGAATATTTGAATTCAAATGTTTTGAAAATGGATTGGGTTTAAAGTGAAAAGCAATTGAAATAGAATTTCAATGACAAAATTATTTTGAATAACTTGATTAAGATTTTGAATTTAGATATTTTGATTTCAATTTGAATTCAATACTTAAAATTGAATTCTATGATTTGAAACTAGGGATTAACGATATTATACTAGTTATATATGAGTCAAACCATTTTTGAAGTGTTGTTTTTGGGAATTTGAATTAACCCAAAAGATTTAACTTGTATAAATAAGATCGAATTTCTTCGATACGAAAACTACTTGTTTTCAAATAATAACAGCTTTCATTTAAAGAAAGGATCTCCCAATTATGTTGAATAGGTTTCAAGCTGAAATAGAATTGAAATGTTTTGAAAGGCTATGAATGAATCTTTGGAAATGATTTTGAAAGCTACAAGTTGAATCTTTGATTTAAAGATTCAACAAGTTAATCGAATTTTGAAAGCTATGAGTTAAATCTTTGATTTAAAGATTTAACGAGTTAATCCAATTGAAATGAAAATTTGTTTTGAAATCCGTAAATGGAATTTTGTGAAATTAATCTTTTTGTTTAAAAAGATTTGAAATGTTAATTTGTTTAAACCATTTGAAAGAAAGTTTTGAATTATTAAGCCGTGACTTAATTGAAATCCCATATCCATATGTTTTAAATGTTGCGCTCATTATTCGGGTTAGCCGGGAAAGGACCTTTGGGTCGTATAACCCATTCCGAATATGTGATACGTCGTTATGGATAGCATTTGAAGACCGATGGTGAAGACCGGGTATTTGCAAGAAAGATAGTATGACCTATCGATTATCTCTGCACTGAGTTGCAACGGTATAGAGACTCCCTAAGTGATGGGAAGTCTGATCGGGATTATGAATACCCGGATTGCAAGGGCTTCATTGGAAGTGCCTTCGGTTCTGTTCTAAATCCAGAACAGACTTGTATGGATAGTTATGTATGACATTACAATTTGAGATATAAAGCTGATTTCTTTCAAATATATTTCTTGTGACGCCCCACCTCTATACCCACGTTAACAAAGAGTATTGTATAGATAATACCGTCTGCTAACACGGAGAATAAGGCCGGATAGGAGCGACCATGTGTAATCTTACCTTAACTATTCACTATACACGTCGAAAGGTAGAATCACAAACAGTTCGACGTATTCAATAAATATTTAAAGCAAGACTACAATGGCTATAGGATCTATTAGAACAGAATATAACAAATCAAATGCAATATACATCACAGAACAGTAAACCATCATATACACATATATAGATACATAAGAGAGTATACAAAATGATACATATCAAGTGGTATAGCAAACCACAATATACAGACGAGTTCACAAGAATACATATCAGAGTTACAACATATAAGGACTACAAGAAAGCTAAGACAAAAAGAAACTAGAGGAATAGTCCATGCAGAAGCAAAAGAGGCTAAGTCCAAAGCACCTAACCTGAAACATCTCGGTCTGACCCGAGTATTTTATACACGGGTCAATCTAGCTAAACAAATCAGTTAGATAAACTGAACAACAATAAACCTGCAAGGTCACACAGTATAACAAATATCTCTAGAGGAGATAACACAATCATCAACAAGAGATGAATCATATAGAACAAGCCTCATATCATCGGCAACATATAGAAACAAAGGATACGAATATCCCGAAACAAGCCAAAAAGGCAAATAACAAATACCAATGTGGTATACAAGTTCACAAGGTGATCACTACAGATCGTGTGGTTCAAAAAGACCTACACCGAGGGGCGATACCTAGGGAATATACATCTCAATTGAAACATCATAAAAATTGCTCGAGCGGTAACGAATGACCAACTCCGAAAGCAATACAATAGGGCAACTTAATATCACCCATGTGGCGCATAATGGCCGACATCGGAAGCGATACAATAACAACCCAATATCACTCGAGCGGTGACGAATGACCAACTCCGAAAGCGATACAATAGCAACCCAATACCACTCGAGCGGTGACGAATGACCAACTCCGAAAGCGATACATTGGGGCAACAAACCCGAAGGCGACAAACCCAAGTATCTCTCGAGCGGTGACGATGGACCAACTCCAAAAGCAATACTATAGGGCGACAAACCATAGTGGTGAAGGTCAAAGACCCCGTACTGGACACCATTAACTGGCGGAATGTGTCACAACTCTCGAAAAGGAATCCGAAAAGTGTTAACGTATGTCGCATAACCACTCGTTCGCACTAAACGGTTTACTATCCGTCAGTCACTTTCACACTCAAAGAAGTACAAAGTTTACCTCATATCATCGATAAACCAAACCCGAAGGTCAAAACGATCAATTGAATAGGTCGGGGATTAATCAGAAGGATAAACGCACAGATTCATGGTCCTTGTTTTGCCCAACCATTTAATCACCCTTCCACTTCGCTCGACGTGCGAAAGTGTGTGTTTTAAATAGAATTTATAAATTGGAGAAACGAGCTTTTAAATGCGATTCGAGAGATTATTTTATAAAAACCCGTGGATGAAGTCAAGAGTAAGTTATCAAAGCCAAATATGCAATAACAACCACTAAAAAGCAACTTGAATCGATAAAGTCCGAAAAATCAATCAAATATGCAAAATAAACAAACCAGGCAAAACAAAGCAGGTCGGTCGACCGGACTGCAGGGCTCGGTCGGCCGGCCAGATACAGGGAGCAAAATAAGGCTCGGGGCAGCAGGTCGGTCGACCGAAGCCTGCACTCGGTCGGCCGAACCTGGTGATTTTGCACTTCCTTCCCTATTTCAATGAAAATGCAAATTCTTTCCAATTCCAAAACAATGGCACATGCATACTTGTTAGAAATTCATACCAACACCCATGAAATCAAGAGAAGTAGATGTGAGTTCAAAACTCACCTTTTTACACAAAAACAAAGGAGAAGAAGAAGCACAAATGTAAGGAATCAACCAACTACACTCCACTTCAACACTACAAGCTTCATTCTAGAATCAAAGCAAGTATTTCCTAAGTTAGGGTTAGGAAATTACTGAAATTGAAGAGGATAAGAGATGGAAAAGATGGAGATGAACTTACCAAAGGCTTCTACTAGATTTTGGAGCAAGGATTCAAGCTTTGCAAAGGAAACTAGGGTTTTGGAGTTTCTAATTATTTTTCTCTTCCCCCATTTCAGTTTTAACTTAATAAATGAAATGAAATGAGAGTGAATAGAGAGGAGAGGGCTGAAGTAGAGGATAATAGAACAGTTTGGGTGAAACCCAAGCCCAAAGCCCAATAGAGAAGGTCAAAATTTCACTTACTCCAAACATATCAAAGATTATACTCAAAAAGATCGCAAACGCCATTTTGGAACCAATGGAGGTGGTCTTGAGTTCCAATTCGGCCATTTGCAAAAAGTAGCTTTTCGGACCATAATCCGACAAACGACGTTATATTTAAATAAAATATTTAAATATACGACCGACAAATATGCGGGTTGTTACAGACTCCCCTCCTTAAAGAAATTGCGTCCTCGCAATTCTTAAGAAGAAAATAAAGAGTAACAACCAAAATGCATATCAACACAAAAGAATAACTGAATAAGAAGTTCACCATAAAGGGCACGAAAAGATAAGCCCGAACTTGTTTGCTTAGAGAATTCTCTAGATTCCTAAGCTCAAATATTCGGAACACCGACGTAATGCAAACAATACGTCAATGAACCGAAGCCCAACAAAAAGAAGCACAATAAAACGTCCGATGAACTTGGTAAAAAGATCATTCCATTTGGACATCAACAAAGAAACAATCACTTGTTGCTTACAACAAAGTGCGTTGGCAACACGATCCCCCTTCCGGGAGTATACAAAGAATATCAAGGTCATAAGATACAAGGAACTCAAACCATCTTAAGCTCCGTATGAGAAAATAAATATTCCAAAGATTTATGATCGAGGTGGAGAACAAATTTCTCCGCCATAAATAAACGATGATGCCAAACTCTAAAAGCGAAAACGATAGCCGCGAGCACTAAATCATGAGTGGCATATCTAGTCTCGATAGGCTATAACTATTTAGAAGAATAAATGATAGCACGTTCTCTTTTGCAAGTGAACGACATCCAAACCAATACGATTAGCATTGGTACAAAAGATAAAGCATTGGTTCCCTACGGGAATAATAAGAATAGGGATATCGAAAAGAAAGAGTTCTCTTAAATTAATTTTCTTTCCCAAAAAGCTAAGACTTTCAAAATTACAACTATCTTTGTGTAATAATCTTTCAATAAAATTTTACTTATTCCAAATCAATTTACTGTGCCTGATTGTCTCATCAAAGCGTTTAGGAAATTCCTATCGATAACGTTGATCAAGCGCATCAACCAGAATTCTTAAAGCACTCAATGGGCAATACAATCACAAAATCATCTTCTATATGATAACATGTTTCTAAAAACTTTTAAAATATTCTTTGTTCGTTTAAAGAACAAAAATCCAATTATACTTATAAATAAATCTTATGAAAAAGATTTGCAAAATTCTTTAAATTTCTATTTTCCATCCAAAATCAATAAATACCGAAATGGAATCACGAGATATTCACAGAATACGCGATTCATAAAATGGGTGAAATGAGCTAGACAAACTGAATGACATAACAAATCATTTATAAGAATTACAACGAGTGCGGAATGCGGTAAGTGGAGTGCTAACTTCCGCAACTCGTAGCCAAATGAAAACCAGTGGTAAGGTTGAGCTAAAAACACCTTAACACTACAACAAAAGATTGCTTAGGTGATAACCCTAAGACAAGACCAAAATGTCAGAAAATTCTCAAACTACAAGAATGAGAGAAACAACACTTTCCTCGTCATGAGGGATTAAAGAATAAAATGATACCATCAAATTGGAATCAAAATCACAAAGAAAATAGAGACCTACAAAAATAGATGGAGACATACCTTATGCTCGAGAAGAACCTCCAGAAGCATCTGCTACATTTAACTTGCCAGATGGAGAATTATTCGGAGCAATGGGACAAGTGGAACTACGATGACCTTCCTTCTTCCAATAACGGCAGAAGAGAGGCTTAGGACAAGCTCGAATCATATGATCAGGGGAACCACAATTGAAACACTTTCGAATGGAAGGTGTTCCAGCAGACTGAGACGGAGAATCAGATTCAACGGACTTTTTCTTCTTGGAAGGGAAAAATTCCGGCTCATCCAATGGAGATTGCTTTTTGTTGGGGTTCTTGCAAACCTCAACATCATCACTACTATCACACTCCCCCTCGATGGCTTCGAGATGAAGTGCAGAATCAACTAACTCCTCAAAGGAAAGCTTAAGCTCAAGCAATAAAGACTTCTTCAGATATTTCCTAAGACCAGATACAAACTTCAGATTCTTCCTATAAGAAGTGCTAATGAATTCAAGACCATACATAGATAAGGCCTCGAAAGATGCAACATATTCAGAAACGAAAGACTCCCCTTGCTTCAACTCAAGAAAGCGGGACAACAAAGCTTTCTCAGATTCAGGAACGAACTTGAGTTCGAATCATTCCCGAAACTGAGTCCAAGAAAGAGCAGACTCATCAATTTCGGCTACAAGAAGCTCGTACCAATCAAGGGCACGCTCTCGTAATAAGCTAGAAGTTACAAGAACTCTATCATGATTATAAATATCCATTCTAGAGAAGATACGTTCGCACGTGCGAAACCAAGCTTGGGTCTCAAGAACAGACTCGGTGCCTTTAAACGGCTTTCCTCCAAGATGAGCAAAATCACTGCACAAGCGTGCAAAGGTAGACTTGCGAGGTGGAGACACTCGAGCAGGAAATGGATGCTGAGTCCTCCTAAACAACTCCATAAATTGATCGGCAGACATATAAACGCCGTCCGTATGCGAGCCACTGGATTGCCCAGCACCCGAGCGTCGTCCTCTGCCTCTTCCAGCCATAAGCTGAAAGTTGAAGATGATAAAGATTAACTACAAGGTAGATATTTCAATACGGAACACTACGGAATAAGATATATTCCTAGACGTATTCTCCAAATCCTATCTACCCCAAAAACAAGGAGGGCATAAAGGCACGACGATTCAAAGATCTGTAACACTTGTTACACTTTGATGTACCATAATATGTGCTTCTGTTCTGTGTTTATCATATTTTGTTCTGAACGTAGCTCTGATACCACGCTGTGACGCCCCACCTCTATACCCACGTTAGCAAAGAGTATTGTATAGATAATACCGTCTGCTAACACGGAGAATAAGGCTGGATAGGAGCGACCATGTGTAATCTTACCTTAACTATTCACTAAACACGTCGAAAAGTAGAATCACAAACAGTTCGACGTATTCAATAAATATTTAAAGCAAGACTACAATGGCTATAGGATCTATCAGAATAGAATATAACAACTCAAATGCAATATACATCACAGAACAATAAACCATCATATACACATATATAGATACATAACAGAGTATACAAAATGATACATATCAAGTGGTATAGCAAACCACAATATACAGACGAGTTCACAAGAATACATATCAGAGTTACAACATATAAGGACTACAAGAAAGCTAAGACAAAAAGAAACTAGCGGAATAGTCCATGCGGAAGCAAAAGAGGCTAAGTCCAAAGCACCTAACCTGAAACATCTCGGTCTGACCCGAGTATTGTATACACGGGTCAGTCTAGCTAAACAAATCAGTTAGATAAACTGAACAACAATAAACCTGCAAGGTCACACAGTATAACAAATATCTCTAGAGGAGATAACACAATCATCAACAAGAGATGAATCATATAGAACAAGCCTCATATCATCGGCAACATATAGAAACAAAGGATATGAATATTTCAAAACAAGCCAAAAAGGCAAATAACAAATACCAATATGGTATACAAGTTCACAAGGTGATCACTACATATCGTGTGGTTCAAAAAGACCTACACCGAGGGGCGATACCTAGGGATATGGTATACAAGTTCACAAGGTGATCAATACATATCGTGTGGTTCAAAAAGACCTACACCGAGGGGCGATACCTAGGGAATATACATCTCAATTGAAACATCATAAAAATTGCTCGAGCGGTAACGAATGACCAACTCCGAAAGCAATACAATAGGGCAACTTAATATCACCCATGTGGTGCATAACGACTGACATCGGAAGCGATACAATAGCAACCCAATATCACTCGAGCGGTGACGAATGACCAACTCCGAAAGCGATACAATAGGAATCCAATATCACTCGAGCGGTGACGAAAGACCAACTCCGAAAGCGATACAATGGGGAAACAAACCCAAAGGCGATAAACCCAAGTATCTCTCGAGCGGTGACGATGGACCAACTCCAAAAGCAATACTATAGGGCGACAAACCGTAGTGGTGAAGGTCAAAGACCCCGTACTGGACACCACTAACTGGCGGAATGTGTCACAACTCTCGAAAAGGAATCCGAAAAGTGTTAACGTATGTCCCATAACCACTCGTTCGCACTAAACGGTTTACTATCCGTCAGTCACTTTCACACTCAAAGCAGTACAAAGTTTACCTTATATCATCGATAAACCAAACCCGAAGGTCAAAACGATCAATTGAATAGGTCGGGGATTAATCAGAAGGATAAACGCACATATTCATGGTCCATGTTTTGCCCAACCATTTAATCACCCTTCCACTTCGCTCGACGTGCGAAAGTGTGTGTTTTAAATAGAATTTATAAATTGGAGAAACGAGCTTTTAAATGCGATTCGAGAGATTATTTTATAAAAACCGTGGATGAAGCAAGAGTAAGTCATCAAAGCCAAATATGCAATAACAACCACTAAAAAGCAACTTGAATCGATAAAGTCCGGAAAAATCAATCAAATATGCAAAATAAACAAACCAGGCAAAACAAAGCAGGTCGGTCGACCGGACTGCAGGGCTCGGTCGGCCGGCCAGATGCAGGGAGCAAAATAAGGCTCGGGGCAGCAGGTCGGTCGACCGAAGCCGGCACTCGGTCGGCCGAACCTGGTGATTTTGCACTTCCTGCCCTATTTCAATGAAAATGCAAATTCTTTCCAATTCCAAAACAATGGCACATGCATACTTGTTAGGAATTCATACCAACACCCATTAAATCAAGAGAAGTAGATGTGAGTTCAAAACTCACCTTTTTACACAAAAACAAAGGAGAAGAAGAAGCACAAATGCAAGGAATCAACCAACTACACTCCACTTCAACACTACAAGCTTCAATCTAGAATCAAAGCAAGTATTTCCTAAGTTAGGGTTAGGAAATTACTGAAATTGAAGAGGATAAGAGATGGAGAAGATGGAGAAGAACTTACCAAAGGCTTCTACTAGATTTTGGAGCAAGGATTCAAGCTTTGCATAGGAAACTAGGGTTTTGGAGTTTCTAATTCTTTTTCTCTTCCCCCATTTCAGTTTTAACTTAAGAAATGAAATGAAATGAGAGTGAATGGAGAGGAGAGGGCTGAAGTGGAGGTTAATAGAACAGTTTGGGTGAAACCCAAGCCCAAAGCCCAATAGAAAAGGTCAAAATTTCACTTACTCCAAACATATCAAAGATTATACTCAAAAAGATCGCAAACGCCATTTTGGAACCAATGGAGGTGGTCTTGAGTTCAAATTCGGCCATTTGCAAAAAGTAGCTTTTCGGACCATAATCTGACAAACGACATTATATTTAAATAAAATATTTAAATATACGACCGACAAATATGCGGGTTGTTACATTTCTGTTGGTGGCGGAGAATTTATTCTCTTAGCTTAACACCCTTCTCTGAGACGTACGAGCTCAGAGGTTATGTAGTTGATGGTTATCAGCGATATATTCCCAATTTGGTAATGTGACATTCTGAGTGTTGCTGTGAAATGATCATTGTGTTGTTCATTTGTGATATGATCATTTGTTTGATCGTTTATCTTTGTGATCATTTCTATGATCATTTGTTGACCCAAAGCACAGCTTTTGTATAAAGCGTGGCTTTGTGGACGAGACTTCGTCGAGCCTCACAAACCGGAAATGGTCGAAACAGGAATTGTACGGCAAGGTTTTCAGGGATAGCTTCCCTAGGGTAGGACCATTCCTTCTGGAAAGGGGTAGTATCATGGTATGGAGCCCAGATACTTACTCATGTGGATACACTATATCTATTATTGTGTGGTGTTGTTGGAATCGAGGCCTCGTATAAAGGACCAAAAGGACCGGGGGTGGTATATCTGAGGTTTCTTACTCCCTGGGAAAGGGGTAGCCGGCCTTGTTTGGCAGAGATCCATTTGGGATGCTCGGGGACGTCCTTCCAGAGGCGTTCCATTTCGGGGTTTGGGAAGTTCCTTTGCCCGACCATTTGTTGGAAATCCATTCTTCAAATACGTACCCTGTACGGTTTTAGTTGTATAACCTGCCATGGAATGTGGCGGTAACCTGCTATTGAACATGGTAGCTATAGTAGGCATACGATAATGGTCGTATGTTGGCTAAGATTTATATCTTTACTTTCGAAATGATTTATACTACACTATGCACTAGTAATAATACCAAATGTTTCTTTATAATGCGTATCAAGCATCTTTGACTATCATAAGGAGAAATCTCCTCTGATTATGCGTTTGCATTGTGTGTGTGTGCGGGAGGCCTTATGGTAGTCTCATTTCTAAAAAGCATTGCGAATTGATTTTAAAATATTTCGTTGTTTGTTTTTAAAGATAAACTATTTTTGTTGCTCACACCATTCCCATGACCGATCCGGAGTTTATTGTTTCTTTCCTAAACTCTGGATGCTTAAAATTTTCTACACGAGCAGTCTAGAGTTGGGTTTTTCAGATAGTCAGGTTTAGTAGGTTATCTGGAGCTAGTTCAGTCTTTGGATGTGGACGAGACTTGCTTATCTTTGTGCATCGTTATTGGGAGTTCGTGCTACTGCTGAAGTTCTGCCTTGAAGACTATCTTAGAGTTATATTTTTCCGCTGCTAGATGTTATCTATTTTCCTTTTCCATTTCTATTCTATTGTATCATATCTCTAATGTATATTGATATCTATTGGATCATCTTTTGTATCAGATATTGTATATTAATGTATTATTCTTTTATTCCGCTGTGTTATTTACTTAATGTTGTTATAAGCTCCGGCGAATCGGATTTGAACGGTCGAATCTATGGCATTCGAATACGATATGAAGTATGGATGTTGATTGTCGAGCGCGAAAAATTCGTGTCGTTATAGTTTAAGTCTGACGTGTGTGGTTTATCGTCGGTTTAAAGCGTGCGGAAAGGCGGGACGTTATAGAGAAATGTGATGATTTATATATATAATGTGATAATGTAGACAATGATGTAAAGATTGGTTGGAGTTTCTCTATATCAATTTTTATAAACAATTTATCACTTGAAGATAATAGATGATGCATCACGACATGGGACTACGGTTCACAGTTATTGTGAACCTTGCATGGGTACAGATAGTAATCACAAATGTTCCTTTAATTTTTAATTTTTAGAAATCCTCTTTATGTTATAAAGTCTACTGACCTAACGAAGCCACTCATGATAATAATTCAATTCATAGCATAACTGTTAACCTTAATAGTCTAGCTATTGAGAATAATCTGGCTATACTTATTTCTCCTTCTAGGCCAGTTTGTAGCCCAGCCTTTTTAGAACATGAGAATTAACTGGACAACCATTTAATTTATCTTCGAAGCCTATTGTTTCTCCTGAACTGAACATGTTTTCCTTCCCCACAATCCATTAAGTAGTCCTATAAAACTAATTGTCTTTTAATGAAAAAGAAAAAAATTATTGTTTCAAATAAGTGGAAGAATACTGGGTACATTATACAGTTTTAGCCTTTGAAACAACCAAAAGAAAAATAAATGAAAAATAACCTATAAATAAACTAGAATATTATGATTTTTTTCATACTTTGAGGATGAAAAGCTTGTCTGATGTTTTAAGATTCATTCTTTATTATTATCATTATATTGTTATTTACACTTTTTTATTTGAAGGGAATTAATGATAAGTTACCAATATGACAAACTACCTAAACTATTTGTAACTATTGTTAGATCAGTCAATGATACCCAAAAAATCGGAAATCCATATGCATCCATATCCAAAAAGTAGATAAATATTCGATATTAGAGAAAACACCATAATGTTTCTTTATTTTTCTGTCTTGTGAACGTAATGGATGACTTTTGAAAAGTTTC
Organism: Allium cepa; assembly: GCA_030765085.1. Taxonomy (NCBI): domain Eukaryota; kingdom Viridiplantae; phylum Streptophyta; class Magnoliopsida; order Asparagales; family Amaryllidaceae; genus Allium; species Allium cepa. The sequence continues at coordinate 459,076,353 of CM060942.1, forward strand.
CCAGCTCAATATTGAGCTAGCTAAAATAGGAATATAAGTGACATTAGTTTTAAAATGAGGCTATTTGCGTGGTAAGTTTGAAAAATGGGGCTAAGGTGAAAAAAAATCCTTCCTTTTATGTTCGATGAAAATGCAATGATTTGTCAACAAAAATCAATCAAATAGACTATTATTATTTCAAGCGAGAAAGTTATGAGCCTTAAATATATATCTAAAATTACTCAATTGCTCATACATGCAGCCATAATTCGATCAAGATCATAATAGACTCCACCGTTGAGACCCATAGTTCATAATTCTTCAACAGCACCAAAGATGCCAAAACGTGGATAGCTGGATTCGTGAGAGTTTAGCATATGTGCAAATATTTGGACTATAATTTTATTTTTGGAAATACTACTTTTATTGCAGAACAACGCTCATATGCTTTCTTACAATAACATATATTAACAATTGGCAAAATGTTAAATTTATCAAAGTGTTATGCCTACAATTAGGCTTTCAGTGGATACCTGAAAAATCTAAAATTCGTTCGTATCCATATCAAATATTCGAAAAACGGACGTAGATACACATAAAATTATCCGTTCGGTTCTTTTCAAGATTACAGATTAAATTATGCATAATTTAGTACAATGAAAGATATTTTTTTTTTATTAAGTTAGAAGTTTGTATTATATGTACAAAATGCATGTTCACTGCTCAAAACTATTTATTATCATCAAATTTGTATATTTTTAACAATAAGGAAAATTTTATGTTAACGTTTATGTTTATTGATTTATCGTTTGTTGGCGGATAGGATAATTATCAGGTATTTACCCGCATCTACGGATATAGATATGCAAAAATGATTTTACATGCAGATACGGATAGACACCATCCGTATCCAAAGGTATCTACTGACACGCCTAACTATTACCATCACCACCACCACTTACTAAAGGCAAAAAGTTACTAAAATTTTAAATACTCCTCATTAGGTGTGTAACATCCCCTATCTAGAGGCCTAAAACTAAGCGCTATAGATGTTGTAGTCATCTATGATATTAGCATCCAGTGACGAAATACAACTGTGTAAATGCTATCTGTAATTTCAGAAGCACTTGAACATGAAACAAAACACAAATTTCAAAACAAATTTTACTTCATTACATTTCAAAACCAAATGTTTCACATTCCCAACACGTAATCCCAAATTCGTTCCTAGGTACAAATAAAATTTACTTATTACAAATACGCCAAAATGGTATATGAAGATGCCCCCTTGGACGATCAGAGTCGTAGAGTTATAATAGACTTAATACAAAACACAGCGGAAATTCATCAAAACATAAACTAGAACTGCAACTTCAAAATAGCTATCTATTTGCCTCTTGCATGCCTCTGGTAGCCTTATTCGTCATCTTACTAAACTAGAAAAGGAACTTAACCCTTTGGCCTACTTAAATTAATTTTAAGTACTCGAGAGTTTAAGAAGAAAACATAAACTTCGGATCAGACATAAAGCCTGGCAAGAATAATATTATAAATCCTAAAATATATGTGTTAAGTGAGACCACACAGCTTAGCGGGATGGGTTTCCCTTCACTAACATCCTTTTAAAACATATTTTTGTAAAACATTTTTGCTACAATCAAAACTGATTAAATACTATAAAGCATCATTGTGTAAACATACATAAAGATCGAGTAATAACGAACTATCTGTTCAAACACATAAGTTTTGTTTGGATGACTTTTAACCTTTGGCCGACTCGGTCCTACAAGGCAATATAATCAAAATTATTCAAACATCCGTTAGCTATCCTTCATCTATATTACCTATCCTTAACTATCTATTAAGTACTTCACTTCTGCATGGTCTGTCCTTAACTATCTGTTAAATACTTCTTTTCTGGACGGTGGGTCCCTAACTTAATCATCTCCTAAGTCTTCCCGATCCTAGTGGTTTTTGGGCTCACTAATAACCTATATGTATGCAACATATATTCCTTTCGGTGTGTTATCGTAATTTTAGTCTACCTATGACCAAGCACTACACACTGGAATTCTGACAACAATTAGCTTGGGCTAATACCTAATGTATAGGGCATTACCCCATACTAGTCCCATCTGGTATTCTAATATCTAAGTCATTTTTCACTTAAGGATCCCCTCCCATAATTTTCATTAAAAACATTTTCAAAATGATTTAAAACCTTTAAATCAAACTTAAGCAAAGAAAAGTATATAGTCCTTATGCTTTAATCAAAATTATATCACCATATTATATATATATATATATATATATATATATATATATATAACATCTTTACTCAAATCTTAGTTGATGAACACATTAAACCATTCGAAAGAACCTTTTTTTAAACTCCTGAAATCATCTCTTTCAAAACCAATATCAAACCTTTTGAAATCATTCCTCAAACCTTTCGAATCCACTCTTAAACCTTTCGAACCCATTGAAAAGCATTCCTTTCGAAAGTTATAAAACTTTGGACATCCTTTTTTAAAATCACTTTGAAATATTGCCTTAGAAAAACCTTGGAAAACCTTCCATTTAAACCTTTCGAATCCATTGAACTAACCTTTCGAAATCATTCAATTTAAACCTTTCGAATCCATTCAGTATAAAGCTTTCGCATCCATTAAATATAAATGTTTTGAAACCATTGAACTAAACCTTTCGAAATGATTCAACTTTCACTTACACAAACCTTTTGAAATCATTCTAGGTTCAATTTAAATAAGTGTAAACCTTCCTTTGAAACCGTTCTAAATCATCGGAAGCAACCTTTCGACTAAGTCGAAAGCTCTTCTTTGAAAGCTTTAAACTATTAATCGACTAGTTTTCTATCTATTTAGAAAATAGTTGAAAATTTTCAAATTAAAATAACCGCAAGCGCACGACATACACTTCTAATACGTGGTGAATACGGGTCGATCTGTAGGGAATTGTTGATTTTAAAAATCCATTCAATCAAATTAAACCAAGGTCGAGTGAAAGTTAAGCTAGAGAATTAAAGAATTAACTAGCTAACTAACTAAAAGAAAAGAGAAGAAAATATAAGAGTTCAGTGACAATTTAGAGAATAAATCCACTCTCTAGATCGTGTAGTTCAATACATATGAAATCATGATATCTCTTTTATGGTCATAAGTGCTTTAATTGATGTTCTTATCATAAGTATGGCATATTTGTGCTATTAGTTAGCCAACATAAGCCACCAAACTTTAACACTTACCTTAAACCACTTACTAACTTTCATGAAACTTGACAATGAAAGTGAAAATGAAATCTATTTTAAGTATGGCCTATTAACCATCGATTAGAAATATAGACCATCAACTTTGAATTTCAAATCACTTTCTTATGCTATAATCATATTTTGATGAAGAGGCATTTATGTTAGTGATTGTTTAAGCATAGCCGATTTTGTGTCAACAATACAAGCTATCAAATTCAAAGCAATAACACAAATAAAACACTTAATCGATCATCATTAAGCACAAAAGAGGGCATGAATAAACAAATATTTGAAGCTACTTAATTAGAGAGCTTCATTACCCCTAAATTGAAGGGCTTTAGCCTCTCATATTTTTATCATACGAACAAATGTATCTTGCAATGTGAATCAAAAAGAAGAGGAAAAAGAGTGCAAATGGAAAAGAGAACTAATCTAATTGCATAAAATAAAATCTACACTATTAGCATGAGAGGAATTGAACATGTAATTAAAAGGAAACACTAATTAACATTGCATAAAAAAAAGGAAAAATACATGAAGTAAAAATGGCCAAATAGCCATGAAAAAAGAAAGAGAGCTTTCTTTTTTATTTTGTGCATAAACTAAACTAATAAGAGACTAAGGAAGAGGAGGGTTACACGAAACATATGGGGTATATATACACATGTTAAACGTTAATTCTTTTTTTTGGGAAATGTCCAAACTACCCTTGATAAAGTGTGGAGGCCAAGTAATCATTAGATTCTACTAATCATCATTTAAGTGTACATGAAGCCACTAATTCCATAAGCATACGCGTTAGCCTCTAATTTGTACATTAAGGTAGGTTGATAGGTGAGTCCTCCGTGTTCTTCAATTTGAATTATTTCGAACTTCATTTCTTTATCTTCACTCTTGTGCATGCATATATCATAATGAAACCATTTGTAAAATCCACTAAATTTCCTACAAAACAACATAGAAAATTCCAAGTAAATTTTCACAATTTAATAAATGCACAAAAATGACCATTTTGCCCCTATATGAAGATGAATATGTGAAAATTTGAAAATAATTTGAATTTGGTTTAAACAGGCTAAATTACCCAATATGATCATTTATTTAATTTAAATAGATTAAATATAGTGGCAAAAATATGCATGTTTACGTGCACTTCATAAACATATCCTTTAAAACAATTCTTTCGAAAGCTTTGGGTTATACTTCAATTTATAAAACAAGGGTAAATCACCTAAGTCAAAAGCTCCCTTTTGAAGGCATGGAGAAGTAGCTAGTTTTTAAAATAGATAAACCTTTCGTCTTTATCGAAAGGGTCAAAAAAAACCTATTGTATAAAGCAGCAGTAACCTTTCCACTATGTCAAAAGTTTTCAGAACAAAGTAAAGCAGCAATTACCTTTCGACTGCGTCGAAAGGTTTAAAACCTTTCTTCTAAAAATTTTGACCTGTTCAAAAGAAACCAAGTCGAAAGCTCTTATTCGAAAGCAAAGAAGGTGATTCTTTGGCTTATAAAACAAACATACTTCAACCCCTTTGCAACCAACCTTTCGACTAAGAACCCTTCCACATTGTCCAATTCATTACGTACCAAGTTACTTGATACCATATGCATTAGTTTGACCATATCGAAAGCTTTAATCCTGTAATGACCCGTCGTTCATTCCATAGAAAGACGTATCATTATTAAGAAAGAAAGGGATAGAAAAGATAAAAGATTGAAAAGAAAGAACTAAACAACATCGGAATCTCACAACGTCATGAATAAATTATATTAATCACATAAGTATTACATAATATGCAACATCTATCAGAGTTATACGTCTTTACATTACAACAAATTAGACAGTTATAAAAATTGTCTATCATACATTTCAAAATACAACACAAAGATACCAACATAGCGGAAACACTATATATCTACGAATGCTGAAGCCTCCTGCTCTATATTTCTTCTAGAAACTAGTCAAAGCTAACCTGAATCCCTTGGCTACTTGTAAAAATTTGAGTATCCAAGAGTTTAACAAAACAGAAAATAAACTCCAGGTCAGACATGGGTCTGGTGTGAGTAAACGGGTTAAAGTTGCTTAACTTTGAAAAACCTTTGGAAACAAAAGGTATCTCGTAAGATTTCCCGCACATAAACATGGAAAAGTTTTTACCTTTCGATAACCAAAACATTTGATAGGAAACCCAGTGATATTATAATAGGGTATAGGGTTTTCAAGTAAATAAGAAATAGCCGAAACTATTACACGATTAAATTCCAGCATACTAGCCACAAATTGGGTTATACAATCAAAACAATAAAGGGCACGTAGGAAGAATGAGTTTCCATCAATTGTAGGGCTACTGTGGTACCGCCCGTCACAGTACCTGGTCTAGACCAGCGTACCGAGGATCCACCCTAAATCCCCTGCAACACAAGGTCAAAACCATCCCTTACTCGATAGTCCCGAACAAGACAACCCGGTAGTTGTTTGCAACTAACTGCCCACACAGCCGAATAAAAAGGGACCTCTAGACAGGAGAAATCTTGTCCTACTTGAGCGTGACTCACTTAGCCTTGCTGAACCTCCGTTGTTTTAGCCATTCCCGGTTGATAAGGCTCGAGGCTACGATTACCTTATCAGAATACATCTCTTAGAATGCTCATCGTCCTCTAATGACGATGTTCTGAAAGCATTCAATCCATACAAGTTCGTTCAAGGTTCGAAACCGAAGGCCCTATCTCGCTACACTCATTTTGGATCTCCCTCGGAGTTAACGACAATAGCCCTTGCACTCTGAATGTTTATCTCGATCATCACTTGAGATTCATGACTTATCGTTTAATTTGGATCGATGTGGTTTTCGGATATCAAAATTTGGAAATCCGATCCCGGCCTCACCGAAATCCAAAACGCTGTCTTTTAAGGTCAAGTTGTTTTAAGTTAACACAATTCAATTCTATTATCTACATTCACATAGATAGATAATTCACATTACCACAAATAGATAATCCATATCATCACAATTCAACCTAAGCATCTCATATCACAGATCAACACATATCCCATAACAGAGATATCAAACAATTCAAGGCATTCAATATCATTCAGCTATCCGTAAGTAAAGATTAAGTAATCACACCATCTCTAATAATTTAAAATAAATTAAATTAATTACTTCCATCACTTTAGATCCCACTTACTTAACCATTAATTAATTATAAACCAATTAATTAATCATCCTTTATCATCCATCTTAATTAATTATCCTTGACTAATTATTCTCCAATTGCATTAAGTAATGAGCCTCTAATTAATTACACAAATTAATTATCTTAACCATTTACAGCAATTAACTTTTAATCATTCCCCTATTAATTAATTAACTATAATTAATTACATTAACCCTTAATTAATTGCATTAATTAATTATCCTATAATCATTTATATTGATTAATTATCCTTTAATTAATCAACCCTTAATCAACCTTTAATTACATTCATTAATTACATTAATTAATGATCCTCTAATTACTTATTTAATTAATTGTTGTTCAAATTAATCACATTCATTAATCAGCCTTGATTAATCACATTCAGTAATTAACTACCCTTAATTAAGTACATTAATTAATTAACTTTTAAAATTAAATAATTCTTTAATTAATTACACTAAGTAATTAATTCTAATTACTTCCACTAAGTAATTATCCTTCCTATTAATTACATAAAGTAATTAAACCCAAATACTTCCATTAATTAATTATCCTTCAATTACTTACATCCATTAATCACCCATTAATTACTTCACTAAGTAATTACACTTTATAAATCACATTAAGTGATTATACTTAATCAATCATCAAGTGATTATCTTTAATTAATTAAACTACTTAATTAATTTAAGTTAATCACATTAATCTAATTAATTACATTGAGTAATTAATTCCTTTAATTTTTTTCATATTAAGTAATTGCACTTTAATTAACCATTTTTAATTACAAATTAATTAATCCCTAATTACCAATTAATAAATCTCTAATTACCAATTAATAAATCTCTAGTTACTTGACTATTTAACCTTTAAGTATAAATTAATTTATTCTAAATCATTAATTTATTAATTCATTAATCACTCATTAATTACCTTATTTATAAATTAATCTTAAATCATTAAATATTAATTAACTTTAAGATAAATCATTATCCTTATTAATGACTTAATTATCATAAATCATATTTAAACATTTAATTTTAAAATTTACTTATTAATTAAATCATTAAATTTTAGATCTAAAATAAAAAAATCAAGTTAAACAAATTTTAAACATTTACTTTAACATTTAAATCTTTTAAAACTTGTTTAAAACATTTTACTTGGAAAACAAATTTATTTTCATATATACTTAAATCTTTAAACTTGTTTAAAACATTTTGTTTTTATAAAACTTTATTTTTCAAAATCGAGTCACAACATTTATTTTGAAACCTTATATATTCACTTAAAAACTTAATTTAAAACTTATCGAACTTCAACTAAAATCTGAAAACAAATTACTTTTGAAAAAAAGACATTTTAAACTTGAATCTATATAACTAGTCATGTTTAAATTTTCTTTTAAAATCTGGTGTGCTTTATAAAAAAAACTGGCAACAAAATTACCATAGCTGAACACGATCAACCCCCGAGCAAATATACAAGCACTCGCGTAACCCTCCTACCCCGAAACCAACATGAAACGACTCGAGAAAAACTCGAGTAAGCCCCGATGCCACCACTTATTCCAAAGCTATCTCTACCTAGACCGAACAAGGTGCACCGTGCACGTGTACGGTGATCAGGCCGACGCCTCGCCGAGGCTATCCACCAATCAACAATCTCCTATGCGACTACTCCGACCCCTCAGCGTCGATGAACTCGAGAAGAAAAGAAATCGAGCTACCCGATTCCCACTGAAACCCATCACTTTGATGACAATCGCCTCATGCCACCCAAAACGATCACCAGAAAACTTACCGCTACTCCCAGAGACGCGCCACGACCTGATGAATCATTTCACCTTCAAGCGATTCACTTCGGCACTCCACCAATGATGAAATACCTTTTTGAAAACCGTCTACAAAACCGACGTCCCAACCCTATATCTCCGTCTCTTGGCCACTACGGCCATCAAAAAAATTTCAACCGATTTTTCCTGAGACCATCCACCCACAAGCCTCCTTCGACAACAATCTCGACGCCATCCACCCCATCGATTGCTAGAAATTGGCGATAAACCTAAAACCCTTCAACTTTGATTATCTCAGAAAACACTTAACTAAAAATTATGATACTGCTCCCTAAATTCATCATTTTCTAACTCTAATCTGATTCTATAATCCAACTTAGAAATTAAGATGTTTGAATTTTTCTGTTTTAACAGGTTTTTACCGTATAAACTAATTTTCGAAATATTAGTTAAATAATTCCACCTTGAATAATTTTTAAAAATGAATCTACCTTGTTATAATCATTTAATATTAACGATCATAGATTGAATTTATTTGGATAAAAAGATATGGATTTGTTACTTTTCTTGAGTCTGTGAAAACAATAACAACAGAGGCCATAAATATAAATATACACGGACATATTCACTATATATACAGAAGAGTTTAAACTATATTCAAATTTAAAATATCCATGCACACCATATAATCATCACCACTGCAAAGATATACCATATGCATCAAATGAATAAGAATTTTTAGCTTTTACAAAAATTCTGTTTACTCACTAGAACGAAACAGAGACCAGGCTTTAAAATCCGCGATCTTGTATTTGATATGAAGTTTTTGAATTTAACCTGGATCTTGAGTTTTTATTCGATTTGAATCTGATTCATTGCTTAGCTTGTTGTTGAGTTGATTCTAAGTTGGATTGTTTCCTTGCATTGCACAAGTTAGAGGTTGAAGATGAAGTAGATTTCTGGTTTGGGAAATTTTTACAGGGTATTGTTTCTTTTTGATTTGTAGATTTATCATGCTTGATTTTCTTAGAATTTGAAAGATGAGAGTAAAAAATGGAGGGGATAAGATATATGTTATATAGAGTTAATTAAGATTTTTTAGAAATTAAAGAAAATAGAGATTAAAAGATGTCACTTCTAAAATCTTCTAACATTTGCCATTACATAAGTTTATATCGTTACACTTGTTAATAAGGTGATTTAATTTATAAACACTTGTCATTATGTATTTTTAATTATTTTTAAAATGTTTTATAATCTTTTTATATTAAATTTCCTAATTAAACAAATAATTTTCAAAATTTATATAAATAAATTATTTTAAAGAAAATATTATAAAACAAATTATATACTAATAAAATCTTATACATATATTTCAAAATCCAAAATATTTTAAAATATCTATCCTTTGAGTTTCAATTTTAAATCCAAATTCAACTTCAAATTAAATTTAAAAATCAAATTTAAAGTCAACTTATATATATATATACATATATATATATAACAAGACATTTAATTTGAAATAACAATTCTATTTTCTTTAAAGTCTATTTATATCTATATATAAAAACAAAATATTACTATTTTTTTTTAAAATAACAATTTCATTAATTTTAAATAATTTATAAAATAGATTATCGCATTATTTATAAATTACTTATACTAAATGAATTAATGTATCATATGTTTGTGCATTGTATTTTAAACTTTTACATATATTTACAAATCATATTTATCAAGCAATATTTAAAAGAAAGTAAAACAAACCTTTTTGTTAATCTTATTTAAATTTTAAAATTAAGGTAAAATATAATTTAAACAAATAACATTTACGTTAAGTAATTTGAAACTATATGGTGTTTATTTAAATAATCTTTGAAATTTTTTATATTAAATTTAATCATAACTTCCAAATTACCAATATATATATTAGAATTTGAAAACATGCTTTTATTTGTTAAATTCAAACCAAATATTTTCTATTTACAATATATACAATTATATATGCATTATAAATAGATAACATTTTATTAACTTTAAAAGATAAAATACAATTGAATTTTTAGAGAGAAAAAACATTCAAAATGATAATAAATGTTAGTTTTGCAATTTACATCTTGAGGACATAAATCATTTATATTATGCTTGTTTAAACTCTAATTACATCCTTAATAATACTCTTAAAATTTTAACTTTAATATAATAAATAAAATTTCTGATTGTGAACTCTACTGGAATATATATAGATTCAAATTCAATAAGAATAATAGATTTTTACTAGACACTCTATTTATTATTATTAGTTGGTTTATTTGGTTTGAGAGAAATCAAAGAATTTTTAATAATAGTAGCCATTTTAACAAATTGATTTTTTTCAATTTCTACATTTTGTTTTAGTTAGATTTCTAATCCCAAATACAAATTAGCTAAAAATATCAATTTTAAACAGTATCTTAACAAGGTTAGTTATAATATTAACTTATTTAAACATATCAATAACTTTTATAGCACTAATAATAGTATTATTATTTCTCCAAATTTATATGATGATCTCACTTTTAATCATAGCTTACTTAGGACTAAAGATAAATAAGTTAGTTCCGTCTTTATTTTTGTTCAGTTTGGTATTTGTTTGTAGTTTATTCATTCCTTTAGTTTATGCCTTGTTTGTCTTAGTTTTGGTTTTTGTTTCATTCCTTATTATTCATATATATGTATATTTATTATATAAATATACATATATATGTATCTTTCTAATTTTTTTCTTAGTTATGTTCTAGATGCAGGTTTGAGAGATATGATATCAGGTTCTTTTTGCAGGTTTCTTTTGTCTCCTGATTGTTGGATAACAAATGTAGAGAGGTCATCGGAGCAGAGTTTCTTCATCCATGACTTCTTGCAGTTTTTCTCCTCAGATTTAGGATTCTGCTATCTTCATTATAGAGTACTTTTTCAGGATGTTCTATTCTCTAGATTGGCGTTCCTTCTTCTTGTTCAGAGACTTCAAAGTGGTCTCTCTATTCAACAGATCCTCTTCAGAGAAAATACTTTTTCTTTTCTCCTGTTTCAGACTTTTGGAGCTTTCTTATTAGTTTTTAGCCTTTTTGGTACTTCGAACACCATAATATCGGGCGGTGGCCATGTCGGAGCTTGATATTGAGGTGCGATGGGTGGTGGCCTTGCCGAACTCATCTTAGGAGTACCTGGATTAGATATTTGTATTTTTCGCTCTCGCTACCTGCCGGATATGTTGGTAGCTCCTTATATTCGTGTTATATATATTCACATGTGTGCCCTCCTCTATGCGTAGAGGATCACACATTTTTCTCAAAACTTTAAAAGATAAAATTCACCAATTAAATATTTGTTTACTTTTAAAAGAATAAACTTTCCAATTTAAATTAAAATTATAAAAGAAAATTATCAAATCAATTTAATTATTAATACAGATTATTAAATTGATATTGCCCAAAATTCCGGGTCATCACAAAACTTGTCGACCTTGTTGGAAGGTCTGGGTCGGAAGGTTTAGTGCTAGAATTGGCTGAAACATAGTAAAAGTATGATTTCTCCGATTTAAAGTTAAAAAAGGTAACTTTTAAACTAACCTGCCTATGTTTGTCAAAATCTTATTGGTTAACAAATGTTTTTGAGAAAAGTGTTGCCATTAATTTCAGAAATAAATAATATTTTTTTTTATAAAATGCCGCTTCTCCTTAATTAAATATATAAGACATTTAAGTCCCATACAATAAATAATTTCATATATTCTTCAAATAACTAAGGAAAAATCTAGAAAAATCCCAAAAAATCAATTTTAATATGTTTTCCAACATATAAAAATTTCAAACACAAATAATTAGTATTTTAGCCGTAAATAATTTATAACTAAATAAATCATTTTTCCTCTCTTGAATATTTATAAAAATTCCGAATTAATTTATAAAATTGTGAAAATTGAAACCCATCTCTAAATGTCATTTCCTACCTATATTTAAATTTTCAAGGCATTTGTATGTCATCTAAAAGGATATTCATGTCAAACATATCATAAAAACTAACATGAACATATATAATTCATCAACAAGTGTATATATAACTTTAACCATCAATTCGTGGCATATAATTGCAAAATGTCTAATCTTAAAACCGAAAGCTAAAAAAATTGGGATGTAGTAATTATTCACCTTAGCCTTGAGGTTATAGATGTGAGATTTGATGTTGATTTATTTGATTGTTTCCATTCTCTTTAATCCTACTTTAATCTTCTTCTTGAGAATAAAAATGGTGGTCGACCTTAGGAATTTTTAGTTAGAATGAAACGAAATGAACGTGAGTTTAATTTCCTAAGGTTTTAGGGTATAAGCTCCACATAATTCCCATATTTCTCTTCTCATATCCTAAAACTTTAGCTTAGGTTATTTTATTTTAGTTTGCACATTAACATGGCACCGCTACCCTTAGCCAATCAATTATCAACTTATTAATCTCCATACTATTTATTTAATTTACCAATTAATTATTCTAAATAATGTTATAATAATATGGGCATTACTGACTCTGCACCTTAAAGAATTTCATCCTCGAAATTCCAATAAGGTACACTACAAAACAATCAAAGGTAGAACATACCTTCAAACAAATCAGGGTAAGAGTCTCTAATCCTGCTCTTCGTCTTCCAAGTAGTCTCTAGCATCGCCACTCCACTGAACCTTTACTAACTTGATTGTCTTGTTCTTCAACTTCTTCTCATCTTTAGCCACAATCTAAATAGGCTTTCTAATTATAGTCAAATCCAGTGGTACTACTAAATCTTCTAAAACTCTAGGTGCTATGGTAGTCTCCGGGTATCTAACACATTTCCTAAGATGAGAAACATGGAAAACATAATGTACTCCAACCAAACTACTCGGTAACTCTACTTTAAAAGTGAGTTTCCCGATTCTCTCAACAATACAAAAAGGGCCAAAGAATCTAGGTTCTAACTTTCCTAACTTCCCAAATCTAATCGCAATCTTCATCGGTGTAACCTTAATGAACACATACTCTTCGACAAAAAGTTCCAAATCTTTCCTTCTTCTATTAGCATAGCTTATTTGCCTAGATTGATTTTACTTCATCCCAACTCAGATCAACTCAATCTTCTCCGCGACTCCCTTCACCAAATCCAAACCAAGAACCAATCTATCCCCTGTCTCTAACCAACATAAGGGAGACTTGCATGGTCTTTCATACAGTGCTTCAAATGGTCACATCCCAATACTAGTCTGATAACTATTGTTAAACCAGAACTCAACGAGATAAGGAAGGTCCATCCATAATCCCCCAAAATCCAATACACAAGCTCTTAACAAATCTTCCAAGATTTTTTTAACTCCTTCTGTTTGCCCATAAGTCTATGGATGATAAGTTGTATTCATGTTGATCTTCGTTCCTAAAGCTTTCTACAAACTTTTCATAACTCACTAGTAAACAAAGAATCTCTATCACTGACAATACTACTAGGAATCACGTGCAGCCTAACTATATTCTTCATGAACAACTTCGCCAAAATAGGTTCATCCTAGTTGACTTTACCGAAATTAAATGGGCACTCTTTGTCAGTCTATCTACTGTGACCCATATGCTTTCATTCCCTCTACTAGATCTTCGCAACCCATCAATGAAATCCATTGTGATTGAATCCCACTTCCACAATGGAACTTCCAACGGTTGAAGCAATCCACTTGGTTTCTGGTATTCAGCCTTTTCCTATTGGAAATTCAAGCACTGCTTAACACATACACCCATGTCATATTTTATACCTTCCTAAAAGAAACTTCTCTTCAAGTTCTGAAACATCTTCGTTCCTCCTAGATGGATGGTGAACTTCGAACGATGGCATTCATCTACAACTTCCTTCGTCATGTCTCCTACATTCGGAACACACAACCTTCCTTTCTTTCTCAACCACCCAATCGTGTCAAGACAAAAATCCTTTAAGTCATCGCCCTCTGTTACTTCCCTTAACCTATCGATCTGTTCAGCCAAAACTGGATCCTCCTCCTGTTTAGAAGTTATCTTCTCAATCATTACTGGTCAAATTTCTAAACAAGACAACATAGCACTTCCCGCACTTGAACCAACCTTGGAGCTAAACATCACACTACAAGCCGATAATGCATCCAAATCTTTCCACTCAACAACCATATCCAATACTTCATTCTGATGTTTCCAGCTAGTGCATGTGCCACCTTATTTCCTTTTCTGGGTGTGTGCTCAATTCCAAAATCATAAGCACCGATAAACACCAACCATCTCTGCTATCTCTTGTTCAGCTCCTTTTGAGAACAAGTATTTCGACTTCTTATGATCTGTAACAGCCCGCAAATCCGTACCCCTTGAGTTAACACTATTCTACAACAATCAACTCAAGTTGCACAAAATTACGAACCATTTGGGTTTAAGAAGAAGAGGTAGAAGAAGAGAAAACAAAATCAACTTCAGAATCTAACCATCGCAGCGGAATAAAATATAATAGATAATATATAATCTTTACTCAACATCAAATATTTCTGTTTATATATTACATCATCAGAGTACATCAATCACAGCTCAACATCAATATCATACAATGAATGCACAACAACTCAGAATACACAACTCAAACAACGGAATATATATATATACAAGTACATGAGTACGTATCGCCATCCTACTCGACTCCTGAGCTCCACAGCAACATATCCTGTATCCTATAATACTCGGTCTGACCCGAGCATTATAGTTAAATAATACCCGAGTCAGTCTGGAATACCAGCGTGAGAAAATCACACCCAATTGATTATTAAAGTTTCAAAATCCTTTGAAAACAAAAGCATCTCGTAAGACCACGCCACAAATAAACATGTCAGGTTTTTACCTTACGATAGCCAAAACGATTTTTATAGAAATCCTCTGATATTATAATAGGGTCTATATACAAATACTTATAAAATAGCCGAAATTGTTACATGATTAAATTCCAGCTACTAGCCACAGAGTGGGCAATACAAACAAAACTCGTACAAGGCTCGTAGGGAAAATGGATTTCCAACAATGACTAGGCACTGGGGTACCACCTGTCATAG
Source organism: Allium cepa (assembly GCA_030765085.1). NCBI lineage: Eukaryota > Viridiplantae > Streptophyta > Magnoliopsida > Asparagales > Amaryllidaceae > Allium > Allium cepa. Next base: position 459,091,705 of record CM060942.1, read on the forward strand.
TACGGGGCCTAGATCACCGTACCGAGGACTACTCCCTTCATCCCCTGCAACACAAGTCCGGAACCATTCCTTACTGAACAGTCCCGAACAAGATAAACCCCGTGGTTGGCGCGACCAACCACCCACTAAGCCGAAAGATATATAAGGGACATCTAGACAGGGGAATTATCTTGTCCTGCTTGGGCATGATCCACCTAACCTTGCTGCATATCCCCTGATTTTCAGTCATTCCCATTTGATGAGGCTTGAGGCTAAGCGTTACCTTTAGAACGTTTCACTTAGAATGCCCATCGTCCACCTGACGATGTTTTCGCAAGCATTCATCCATACAAGTCCGTCCCGGGTTCGAACGGAACCGAAGGCACTATTCCTACTACATCCATTTTGGACATATCCTCAGGATTAGTAGCGACTAGCCCTTGCACTTCACTGCTCCATCTTCGACTCCGAACACGTTTTTCGCACGAAACGTACAAACCGGATCGAAGTGGTTTTCGAGAAATTAATCTCGATCCCGGTCTCTTCGAAATGATCAACGCATTGTCCAATATTGATAGTCGGTTATTTAACTATCAATTGTATTCACAAAACAACCATCAACCAATAAATAATTTCCAAATTATTTATTAATCTCCAAAAATATCTTCACAAGATATATTTCTATTTTCAACCCTTTGAAAATAGTTTTCAAAACCATCTTTCATTTCCGAATCAACTTTCTCAAATATTTTCTATCTCCTCTGAAATCACCAAGCACACAAAAATAGATTTGAAAATAATTTAAAACACTTTACTTTTAAACATTTAAGTTAAATTGCTTCCATATTTTGTAAAATACATACTATATGAGTATTTGAAAATAAAGTTACTTAATAGAATATAAAACTAGATTTTCACTTGTGAAAACAAAATACTAGGTCACCTTTTAAGTAATTACTACTATAATAGATTTAGGAAAATACTTACTATTGAATTTAAATTTTAGAAATAAATTTTTTTTCTAAAACTTGCTTTTTACAACAACTTTAAAACCTTTAAATTTATTTAAGAATTTACCTTGAACATGTACTTGGTTATCCAGAGTAAAATCCTAGCTTCAATCACTTAAATCAATTTTTCAAATTTACTTCCAATTTATTCCCTTTAAATTCAGAATTTATTAATTTCAGATTTCATGTCTTGATTCCAATTTTTAGATTTCTCAATTTATTCTTCGTTCCTTTAAATAAATTTAAACTTTAAAGTTTAAAATAATTCTTTATTTCTTTAATTGATATAACTTAAGTTTACAATTCATCAATTTCATTTTATTCAAAATTCTATTTCTCTTCATACTCGAAGTTATTTAGTATTATTTCCATATCACTTCTATTTCTTTTCAATTCATTCTTAATTTATTCAAACTTTCTATAATTATTTCGCTTACAAATTTACTTCTTTTTAATTTCTTTCAACAATCCAATTCATATAATTTGGTAATTCATTATACCCAAATATCCAATCAAACCATAACATTCAATATACCAATATAACTCATCATAAGATATCAAATAATCACAACAGAGAATATGGAATAATTTAAATAAATGTGAGGGGTCCGGTTGGATCCCTCCAACCTGTTTCCCTGCATCCACAAATGTTAGCACAATATAATATGCCAATTCTAAAATATCATACTAAATCACATCACTCAATTCATCCATCCAAACAATTATTTAAATTTAAACATTTAAATTAACTGAGTGAGATTAACTCACCTTTGCTTTAATTTTGCAATCCCAATCCAATCTCGACTTGTTTCTTCACAAATTCAGACCTTGAATAAATATTGATATCATTTATTAATACTTTAGCTAATTGAACAATTAATTTCCATTTAAAAATTTAATTAACCAGTGATTTCATTTCAAACAAATAAATTTACCTTTAAACTAATCTAATTTATAACAGAATGTTTTAGCTACCAAATATTTAACAAGTTAATTAAATAATTTAATTTCCAAAAATACACTATTTTAAAATAATCTGGTAGATTAAAAACGTGTACATATGTAACTTCATTTCTCTTTGAATTGTATAACACCAAAACCTATAGAAATTTCGAACCCAAATTTTATATACATGTATTATTATTTTTTTCTGTTAAGAATCTTGTAGGTATATCATTACCTTACTGTTTAAAACTCATATAAATTTTCTGACTCAAAACTATATAGATTAACAAATCGAAAGGGACTTCCTTACCTTACAGAAAGAAGGCAACTTGGGCTTTGACCAACCTCTACACCCTTGCGGCCACCACGTCAGTCTCTGCAATACACTCCGGCGCACAATAGAAACCCCAAATCGAACACTTCTGCTTGTCGACACCTCATCCATAGTCGCGACTCAAACCCTAGCGTACGCGATGCAATCTCGCCTCGAGCTCGTAGTCCCCAATCCAATCACGACGAACACGATTCCATCGGCCTCACCGCCGCTGATTTCCTCTTCACCTCGACCTTTGCGTCGACATCATGCTCGAATCGAGCAGCCATCAACCACCGCCTCACACCCTCACGCGACGTCGCCGAGTACGCTCCCAAAACCCCACGAAGACCATGCCCTAATTCGAGCTTCGACCCCCAGCCACCAACGACGAACGCCTCATGAACCGAACTCGAGCTCGAGCTACTCTTCGAAGCCCTGGTCGCCGCGATTCGAGATTCATGTAACGCGATTCAGAGGCGATCGCCATTATATATAATTTTTTCTTTTTCCTGAATGATTTGGGGTTTCGAACAGAAGGAAGGGATTCGGCCCCTTCTGTGATGCTCGTTGTTTTTTTTCTTCAGATTTATAGGTAGGGCTCGGCTGTGATGTTATAAAAGAAGGCAGGAAGTGATTGTGAAAGGAAGGAAGCGTACAAAGGAAGCTTATAATGATCTTGACTAGGCGTACACAAGAAGCTAAATTAATTAAATTAAATTTCATTAGCTTAAATTCAATTAAATTTGCCGCGTTTATATATCGTACGCTCTCACACTAACTTCGATCAATACGAAATTTAAACTCCAACAATAATTCAATATTGCGGACCCAATGGAACTGGTTTCGTCGAATTCCGAGACTGTGCCTCGGAAGGCTATTTTTTTTATTCGATTTAAACGATATAAAATTTCAAACTTAACAAACCATTTTTAAATTTGATTTTATCACTTCTATCCTCTTCAGTATTATCAATAAAAATTTTATAAGCCTTCAAAATATTTTTACCGGCTTAAAACTTCAGATTACAAGTTTTATCCGATTCCAAATTATTAATTTAATAAATTAAATATCAAATAAACTGTGATATTCGTAATTCAAGTTAAAATTACTCTATTGAATATTTAAAATCAATTAAATATTCCGATTTTAAATGCTCGAAAATTCCGGGTCGTCACATTCTTCCCCCCTTAAAAGAATTTCGTCCCCGAAATTACCAGTTGGGAAGAACAGTCCAATGGTCCAATCCTCGCTTACTTATCTTTAAAACCAAACAATTTGACAACCAACCAACTATCTTTTACAAAGACCATCATCCTTTTTATTAACTTTCCAAACCTTTCCCTAGTTTGAAACTATACCATTTGTTTAACCATTCAAGTTATAACTCAAAACTAAATTTTGAATTATCAAAATTTTCTCAAAATTTTGATAACTCCCTAAATTCCCGAAAAATTTCGCCAGCGTCTCCTTTGCGCGGCTAGCTCGGTACAACTACAAAATGGCTCTACGGCCTCCCAAATCCAAAAAGAAAACAAAACGCCAAGTGGCTCAATCCAAATCCAAATCCAAATCAAATTCCATGCCAAATTTAAATGCGTACCTTTTGTCGGGCAATTCAAATTTATCTCTTGAAATCAAAATCAATTCTCTTTTCACTTTATATTACCTGCATATCTGACTAAGCAGTAATATCCAATCACAACATTTCAAAACATTTTATCGACTTCCTTTCCAATATCAATATCTATTTATCCAAATATAAACTTGTAATATATTTATATTATCAATTTCCAATTTAGAATTCACTATTCCTTTCTTAAGTTTAGTATAAGTATTTAATATGCTTTTATATTCATTATCACCTTACCACTTCAGTTTATATCATTTCTATTCAAATCAATTCTTTCATTCTCATATGAATTCAATTTATCTCTAACTTGAAACATTTAAATTCTATTTTTCATTTATTACTAATTCATGTCATTACTTTAGTTAGTATCATTTACTAATTAATTTCAATTTCTAGTTTGAAATCGTTTTGTTGCTAACTAAATTTTTTCAAAAATCTTCAAAAAATTTCTAACTCCCAAAATTTCTGAAAATTTTTGGCAGAGTCCCCTTTGTACGGAGGAGCTTTTGCAATTTGACAAAAGAGATAAATATATATACATCGACCCACACGGTCGGAAAAACCAAAAACAGTTCATATTTCCTATTTTTATTGCGTAGGCGTACCTTATTTAGCATTTTAAGCAAGCAGCTTATTATTTTTAGCAAATAGCCCAACCAAATCCAGCCACACGGCTTCCAGGTACCTGTACTTACTCAGTTTAAACTTGTAAGTGCCAAATATAAGAAGTTTAACACATTTCACTTACTTGCAATAATTAAAACATATGAATTCTAAAAGAAATTCACATTAAACATTTTTCTGTAAGCAACTTATACAGTTTTCATACTAAACTAACTGTTTCAATTAATTTATAAACCATTTTCCTTCAATTTGAATGGTTTAAAACACAATAGCTTGCATTTAATTTATTTTAAGCAAACTGAACTCATACTTAATCCAATTGATCTAAAAAATCAATTTATTTTATTCCTATCCATCCAAGGTATTTTAATAACTTCTATTTACATTCAATAACAATTTATTCTTTGCAATTTGACGAGAATAAATAAGCGCTTGAGTTTTAAAATCAATTTAAATTGATTTCAACTCAACATACACTTAATTCAATTCCATTTTTAAATTTATTCACAAATCATAAATTCTCAGTTTTATTGCAATTAAATTTTAATCCATTCACAATCAATTATTTAGCTCGACACACTCCATTTAAATTTCATTTACAATCCATTCATTCACATTTCATTCCAAATTTGTTTATTTCAAACTATTGTATTTAGTTCAAAGAAAATTCCAAGCTATTGCATTCCAAAACCATTTCTCAACTTATTTAAACCATATTTCATTTGATACTTATTTATTCCATCATTCATTTTTTTAAATTTACCATCCAATTTTATTACCTTACATTGCAATTTCATTCACATTTACTTCCACTTCATCAACAATTTGAATCCAATTTAATTTAAAACTTGAGTTTATTTCCAAACCTCATCATAACTCACAATTCAATTTTATTAACAAATTTATTAACGAATTTGTTCTTTCCTTATTTATAATCCAACACTTGAATTTTTATTCCAAATATCACTTCATTTTATTTCCTTAAGTTCAACATACTTTATAATTCAAGTTTGGATTTTCTTTTCATTTTTCCAATTCGTCAAAATATTAAATTTGGGCTTTGTATTCCATTTCCAATTTTATAAGTCACAACTTACTATTTTATACAATTCCATTCATCATAAGCTTGAATATATTCATCTTTATTTTAACTCAAGCCTTTTATTTACTCATAGCCAAAGCATATTTTATTTCTATGTATTTTTAATTCTCCTATAAGTTATTCTGATTTATGGATTTCCATTCTAATCCTTATTCAATTTCCATTTGCTTGGGTGTGAATCTAGTTCCATCAAATAATTCAATTGAATTCTTATTCCAATTCAATTTTATTTTGACTTAGTTTTACTTAACTCAATTCGATTTCAATTTAATTCGAATACAACTGGATATTATTTTCAGCTTATTCAATTTATTTTAATTCAGTTAAAATTTTATTCCCAATCCAGATTAATTTCATTTTTGCCCTTTAAATTCAAATTCCATTATTCAAGGCTTATATTCCCTTCATTTTCATTCACTTAAGTTAAATTTATTTGCTGAATTAAAATTTTCAATCCCTGCTTATTAATATCAACTTCTCTTTATAAGTACATTATTTGATCATTTATTCATTCACCAATTCATTATTTAACCCACAAATGTTATATCCAAACATTTATTATTTTTAGTCCATCCTGACTACTTTTCCCATTCCACATAACTCCACACAATACAATTTTAAATTCCAGTTCTCAGTTTCACTTGCACCGTTGAAATTTTATTTTTCAACATATTCCAAAATTAAACAACCTTCAATATTTCAAAATTCCCTTTAAAACTTTCTATATCCAAAATTCGTTTGATAATTTCAATTTGTCCCTTTGAATTTCAAAACTCAACCAGTATTGCAAACAATTTCAATTTAAAACAATTTGGTAGCAATTTCACTTCTGGAAACTCGAAAATGAACATCGATGATGCTGCAGTCATCACCGAAGTTATTTTCTAGCGACCAAAAGAGTTCAATGCTTTTATTCCCTTTCTAAAATCCATCCAATATTTTAAATTCCAAATCTCTCTAGATTTCAAATCTGATTCAAAAATATCTCTCATAAATATAATATCTTTCCCAATCTTTGTAAATCATTTCCAAATTCAAAGGAACTTAAATTCCAAAATTTTCAAATTCCAACCGTTTTAGATTAATATTCAAACATTACTTTGGAATTTATTTTATTTAATCATTAATCATACTATGATTTACATTATAATTTACATTTACAAATTCATCTGATATGAATTGGTTTCTTAGTTTTGAATTATGAATTCAATTCTTTATTCCATTATGAATCATATTCATAAATTCCATCTATTATGTTAATTTACTCCTTAATTTTTAGTTATTATTTCAAACTTAATTCAATCATCATACAATGATAATAATATAATATTTATCACTTCTATCATCCAAACATCCATGTATAGCTATAATAATTAAGAAAATCATTTTCTTTTATATACATAAAATAAATTTGGGTAAAATTATTTCATTTACCCTAGTTAAAACAATATTGTGTCGGTTTATCTTGTTCAAGAGTTTAGAAATCCCTATCGATGACATGGCGTCCCATACATCGACCAGCATCCATAAACACTCAACCGATAAATCAACACAATATAAAAACAATTTCATATTCACTAACAAGTACGCACTCATATCTATTAATACGCTCCAACTCATTATAGAGTACTACAGACTCTAATTTAAATGAGTAATTCCCACCAGAGCCAAGGTTATCACCAACCTAAGCTCTGATACCAACTGTAACAGCCCGCAAATCCATACCCCTTGAGTTAACACTATTCTACAACAATCAACTCAAGTTGCACAAAATTACGAACCATTTGGGTTTAAGAAGAAGAGGTAGAAGAAGAGAAAACAAAATCAACTTCAGAATCTAACCATCGCAGCGGAATAAAATATAATAGATAATATATAATCTTTACTCAACATCAAATATTTCTGTTTATATATTACATCATCAGAGTACATCAATCACAGCTCAACATCAATATCATACAATGAATACACAACAACTCAGAATACACAACTCAAACAGCGGAATATATATATATATATACAAGTACATGAGTACGTATCGCCATCCTACTCGACTCCTGAGCTCCACAGCAACATATCCTGTATCCTATAATACTCGGTCTGACCCGAGCATTATAGTTAAATAATACCCGAGTCAGTCTGGAATACCAGCGTGAGAAAATCACACCCAATTGATTATTAAAGTTTCAAAATCCTTTGAAAACAAAAGCATCTCGTAAGACCACGCCACAAATAAACATGTCGGGTTTTTACCTTACGATAGCTAAAACGATTTTTATAGAAATCCTTTGATATTATAATAGGGTCTATATACAAATACTTATAAAATAGCCGAAATTGTTACATGATTAAATTCCAGCTACTAGCCACAGAGTGGGTAATACAAACAAAACTCGTACAAGGCTCGTAGGGAAAATGGATTTCCAACAATGACTAGGCACTGGGGTACCACCTGTCACAGTACGGGGCCTAGATCACCGTGCCGAGGACTACTCCCTTCATCCCCTGCAACACAAGGCCGGAACCATTCCTTACTGAACAGTCCCGAACAAGATAAACCCCGTGGTTGGCGCGACCAACCACCCACTAAGCCGAAAGATATATAAGGGACATCTAGACAGGGGAATTATCTTGTCCTGCTTGGGCATGACCCACCTAACCTTGCTGCATATCCCCTGATTTTCAGTCATTCCCATTTGATGAGGCTTGAGGCTAAGCGTTACCTTTAGAACATTTCACTTAGAATGCCCATCGTCCACCTGACGATGTTTTCGCAAGCATTCATCCATACAAGTCCGTCCCGGGTTCGAACGGAACCGAAGGCACTATTCCTACTACATCCATTTTGGAAATATCCTCAGGATTAGTAGCGACTAGCCCTTGCACTTCACTGCTCCATCTTCGACTCCGAACACGTTTTTCGTACGAAACGTACAAACCGGATCGAAGTGGTTTTCGAGAAATTAATCTCGATCCCGGTCTCTTCGAAACGATCAACGCATTGTCCAATATTGATAGTCGGTTATTTAACTATCAATTATATTCACAAAACAACCATCAACCAATAAATAGTTTCCAAATTATTTATTAATCTCCAAAAATATCTTCACAAGATATATTTCTATTTTCAACCCTTTGAAAATAGTTTTCAAAACCATCCTTCATTTCCGAATCAACTTTCTCAAATATTTTCTATCTCCTCTGAAATCACCAAGCACACAAAAATAGATTTGAAAATAATTTAAAACACTTTACTTTTAAAATATATACTTTTAAACATTTAAGTTAAATTGCTTCCATATTTTGTAAAATACATACTATATGAGTATTTGAAAATAAAGTTACTTAATAGAATATAAAACTAGATTTTCACTTGTGAAAACAAAATACTAGGTCACCTTTTAAGTAATTACTACTATAATAGATTTAGGAAAATACTTACTATTGAATTTAAATTTTAGAAATAAATTTTTTTTTCTAAAACTTGCTTTTTACAACAACTTTTAAACCTTTAAATTTATTTAAGAATTTACCTTGAACATGTACTTGGTTATCCAGAGTAAAATCCTAGCTTCAATCACTTAAATCAATTTTTCAAATTTACTTCCAATTTATTCCCTTTAAATTCAGAATTTATTAATTTCAGATTTCATGTCTTGATTCCAATTTTTAGATTTCTCAATTTCTTCTTCGTTCCTTTAAATAAATTTAAACTTTAAAGTTTAAAATAATTCTTTATTTCTTTAATTGATATAACTTAAGTTTACAATTCATCAATTTCATTTTATTCAAAATTCTATTTCTCTTCATACTCGAAGTTATTTAGTATTATTTTCATATCACTTCTATTTCTTTTCAATTCATTCTTAATTTATTCAAACTTTCTATAATTATTTCGCTTACAAATTTACTTCTTTTTAATTTCTTTCAACAATCCAATTCATATAATTTGGTAATTCATTATACCCAAATATCCAATCAAACCATAACATTCAATATACCAATATAACTCATCATAAGATATCAAATAATCACAACATAGAATATGGAATAATTTAAATAAATGTGAGGGGTCCGGTTGGATCCCTCCAACCTGTTTCCCTGCATCCACAAATGTTAGCACAATATAATATGCCAATTCTAAAATATCATACTAAATCACATCACTCAATTCATCCATCCAAACAATTATTTAAATTTAAACATTTAAATTAACTGAGTGAGATTAACTCACCTTTTCTTTAATTTTGCAATCCCAATCCAATCTCGACTTGTTTCTTCACAAATTCAGACCTTGAATAAATATTGATATCATTTATTAATACTTTAGCTAATTGAACAATTAATTTCCATTTAAAAATTTAATTAACCAGTGATTTCATTTCAAACAAATAAATTTACCTTTAAACTAATCTAATTTATAACAGAATGTTTTAGCTACCAAATATTTAACAAGTTAATTAAATAATTTAATTTCCAAAAATACACTATTTTAAAATAATCTGGTAGATTAAAAACGTGTACATATGTAACTTCATTTCTCTTTGAATTGTATAACACCAAAACCTATAGAAATTTCGAACCCAAATTTTATATACATGTATTATTTTTTTCTGTTAAGAATCTTGTAGGTATATCATTACCTTACTGTTTAAAACTCATATAAATTTTCTGACTCAAAACTATATAGATTAACAAATCGAAAGGGACTTCCTTACCTTACAGAAAGAAGGCAACCTGGGCTTTGACCAACCTCTACACCCTTGCGGGCACCACGTCAGTCTCTGCAATACACTCCGGCGCACAATAGAAACCCCAAATCGAACACTTCTGCTTGTCGACACCTCATCCATAGTCGCGACTCAAATCCTAGCGTACGCGATGCAATCTCGCCTCGAGCTCGTAGTCCCCAATCCAATCACGACGAACACGATTCCATCGGCCTCACCGCCGCTGATTTCCTCTTCACCTCGACCTTTGCGTCGACATCGTGCTCGAATCGAGCAGCCATCAACCACCGCCTCACACCCTCACGCGACGTCGCCGAATACGCTCCCAAAACCCCACGAAGACCATGCCCTAATTCGAGCTTCGACCCCCAGCCACCAACGACGAACGCCTCATGAACCGAACTCGAGCTCGAGCTACTCTTCGAAGCCCTGGTCGCCGCGATTCGAGATTCATGTAACGCGATTCAGAGGCGATCGCCATTATATATAATTTTTTCTTTTTCCTGAATGATTTGGGGTTTCGAACAGAAGGAAGGGATTCGGCCCCTTCTGTGATGCTCGTTGTTTTTTTTTTTCAGATTTAAAGGTAGGGCTCGGCTGTGATGTTATAAAAGAAGGCAGGAAGTGATTGTGAAAGGAAGGAAGCGTACAAAGGAAGCTTATAATGATCTTGACCAGGCGTACACAATAAGCTAAATTAATTAAATTAAATTTCATTAGCTTAAATTCAATTAAATTTGCCGCGTTTATATAGCGTACGCTCTCACACTAACTTCGATCAATACGAAATTTAAACTCCAACAATAATTCAATATTGCGGACCCAATGGAACTGGTTTCGTCGAATTCCGAGACTGTGCCTCGGAAGGCTATTTTTTTTATTCGATTTAAACGATATAAAATTTCAAACTTAACAAACCATTTTTAAATTTGATTTTATCACTTCTATCCTCTTCAGTATTATCAATAAAAATTTTATAAGCCTTCAAAATATTTTTACCGGCTTAAAACTTCAGATTACATGTTTTATCCGATTCCAAATTATTAATTTAATAAATTAAATATCAAATAAACTGTGATATTCGTAATTCAAGTTAAAATTACTCTATTGAATATTTAAAATCAATTAAATATTCCGATTTTAAATGCTCGAAAATTCCGGGTCGTCACATGATCTATGCAAAGCTCAAATCGCTTTCCTAAAAGATAATGTCTCCATACCTTCAAAGAAAATATAATGGCAGCTAACTAGAAATCATGTGTAGGATTCCCAACTTCATGTGGTCTGAGCTGTCTTGAAGCATAAGCAATCACTTTACCACTTTGCATCAACACGATAAAAAATGAAATCTTGATTCCCCTATGAAACCACTAACACCGGTGCATGGGTCAATAAATGTTTCAAGCTCTGCAATACTCCCTCGCATTTATTAGTCCATATGAACTTCACATCCTTTTGCACAAACTTCGTCATCGGTGCAGCTATTCGTGAAAAATCCTTTATAAACCTTCGAAAATATCCAGCTAATCCAAGGAAACTCTTTATCTCGGTCACTATCTCGGGTCTCCTATAATTATTCGCTGCCTCAATCTTAGTCAGATCTATAGACAAACCGTTCTCTGAGACCTTATGACCAAGGAACTTCACTTCCTTTTTCCAAAAATGACATATGGAAAAATTAGCCTTCAACTTATGCTCCCTCCACGTCTCAAGAACAACTTTAAGATGAACTTCATGCTCCTTTTCATCCTTGGAGTTTATCAAAATGTCATCTATGAAGACCAAAACAAATCTACCTAGGTGCTCTCGGAAAATTTGGTTCATCAAGTCAACAAAGAATGTCGACGCATTAGTTAGTCCGAATGGCATAACAAACCATTTGTATGATCCACACCATGTCCTAAACGACGTTAGAGGAACACTATCCTCTACTACTCTAAGCTGATGAAATCCCATCGCTAATTCCAGCTGAAAGAATACCTTAGCTCTATTTAACTGATCGAAAAAAATTTCAATTATCGACAATGGATATCGGTTCTTTATCATCTTCTCATTTAACTTGCGATAGTTGATATATAGCCTTAACGGTCCGTCCGGCTTCTTAGCAAACACCGCGGTAGCTCCCTATGGCGAACTACTTGGTCAGATAAAACTCTAGCTTTCCAATTCCACCAACTGCACTTTCAACTCTTTCATCTCTGTAGGTGTCATCCTACTTGGCAGCTTACTCACCGGTTCTGTTCCAGGCACAAAATCAATCAGAAATTCTCTTGCTCATTTCGGTGGCAATCTGGCTACTGGCTCAAACACATCAGCAAATTCTCTAACCACAAAGACTTGATACAACTCATCCTCCAACTCCATGATACCCAGTAAAGCATTTACTATGCAGCTAGGATTCTCAACGGTATAAACTATCCGATCACTACCACTAGGGTGACTAAGCGATATTTTCCTATCATGGAAGAATATTCTAGCTTCATATTTACTTAACCAATCCATCCCAAGGATAATACCAAATACCAAAAAATCAAACACATGCAAACAATAATCAAAAGTATGACCTAGAAAATCAAAATCTAAATAGTCATAACTCATCTGAAGTGTTGCTTGCGTCCTATCAGATTTGCAACCCTTAAGGAAGTAATTAAATATGAGGGTTCTAGGTTAAGCTTATCTAGCAACATCGGGAAATAAAACAATGTGATGCACCAGTATTAAATAGAATGCTAATAGACATACCGTGAACAACATTCCCTTTCTCTGGAATAAATGGCCTTGAAGTTGCAGGCTCCAATGCATAAACTTGCTCCCTACCTTCTTTAGCGGACTCCTTGCATTGGTTCTTATAATGGCCGATCTGATCACAATCAAAGCATTGGATGTTCTTCTTTCCAATCACCTCCTTTCCATTCTCTTTTCCCTTTCCAGTCCAATACTCATCAGCATAATGTCCCTTCTTATCACATTTATAACAAACCATCTTGGCTTTTCCCTTCTTTTGTGCTCCTCCCTTCTGAGCATTTTTCTTCTGGAAACACTTTCTTTTCTTGCCCTGCTCCACCTGGGCCTCCTTTATTTTCTTCCTCAAATAGGATAACGCCTCTTCCTACCTCAGTGCCGTTTCTAACACTACATCACTTGGATCCCTTAAGTGCGACAAGGTAGCACTTATCAACTCCGGCCTCAAGCCTCTTATAAACTTCTCATTCCTCTTGATCACCGTATCAACCAAAGAAAACCCGTACTGGGCCAATTATTCAAACTTTCTTGCAAATTCTAGAATGGACATCTCTCCTTGCTCCAGATCAGCAAACTTCCTAACCAATGCCGACTGTTCCATCACCGACATAAACCTTTCTTGGAAATTTCTCCTAAACTCCGCCCACATCATGGTTTCCTTATTAACACCATAGACAATAGCATTCCACCAACATAGAACATCTCCTTCAGCTATCTTAAAGTTAGTCTCCTCTTTTGCTCGTGATTCAATCCTAATTCAGCAAAAATTCTCTCATAGTATAGTACCCAATTTACAACCTCAATTGCATCTTCAATTCCAATGAACGACCTCCCTCCAAGCCTGTTATAGTCATTGCTCAAGTTAGCATACAAGTTGACCATCGGAGCTACTGGAACACCACCTCCAGCAGCATTTCCGTCGACAACACCACCTGTTATTCTAGCTTGCATCATGTTTACGAAAAACTGATACATGGCTCCCATGTCCACTTGGGAAACCCCAACACCAACATTCTCAGCTTGAGCCTAACCTGGACCTCTTCTAGCATTTGGTCGGGTATATCCATTACTGGTAGTGTTATCTCCTCCTAGATTAACTCTTCCTCTTCTTCCTTCCATATCTATATTCAAACCTCATGATATACGGATGAATAGCCTAACTAAGATAGGAGTCTAGAAAGATAGTGTATACTTGTGTATATATATACATATACATACATACATATATATACATATACATATATATATATAACAAATACAAGCACGTTATTGTAATGTTATTCCACACCCTAATCTTAACTCTAGTATCTAAAGATTAGGTTTTCAAAATCATTTTCAGTTAAAGTATTTCATAAACCATGCTCTGATACCAAGCAGTAACCTCCCCTATCTAGAGGCCCAAACAAAGCGCTATAGATGTTGTAGTCATCTATAGTATTAACTTCCAACGACTAAAAACGGCTATGTTAATGGTATCTATAATATTAGAAGCACTTGAATATTAGCAAACATAGATTTCAAAACAAATTTTACTTTATTACATTTCAAAACCAAATATTTCACATTCCCAACACATAATCCCAAATTCATTCCTAGGCATAGATAAAATATACTTATTACAAATATGCCAAGAGAAGTATATAAAGATACCTCCTTGGATGATCAAAGTCATTGAGTCATAATCAACTTAACACAAAACGCATCGGAAATTCATCAAAACATAAAACAAGAACTACAACACCTAAATAACTATCCGTTTGACTCCTACATGCCTCCGGTAGCCTTATTCATCATACTACTAAACTTGAAAAGGACTTTAACTCCTCAGCCTACTCAAATTAATTTTGTGCACCGAAGAGTTTAAAGGGAAAACATAAACATCGAGTCAGACATAAAGCCTGGTATGAATAATACTACACATCCCAGAACATATGTGTTAAGTGAGACCACGCCGCTTAGCAGAACGGGTTCCTCCTCACCAATACCCTTTTAAAACATATCTTTGCAAAATCTTTTTCCTACAATCAAAACTAATTAAACAATGTAAAACATCATTATGCAAACATATATAAATAATAGGAAACAACGGACTATCTATTCAAACACATAAGTTTGTGTAGATAACTTTTAACCTTTGGCTGACTCGGTCCTACCCGATAATACAATAAAAATTAGTCTAACATCTATTAGTTATCCTTCTTTTGAATTACCTATCCTTAACTATCTGTTAAATACTTCATAGCTAGACGGTCCATCCTTAACTATCTGTTAAATACTTCTCTTCTTGACAGTCTATCCCTAACTTATTCATCTCCTAGGTCTTCCTGATCCTAATGGTTTCTCGTTCTCACCAAAAATCTATCTATATACAACATATATTCCTTTCGATGTGTAATCATAATTCTAGTCTACCTATGACCAAGCCCTACACAGTGGAGTTTTAGACAACAATTAGCTGGGTCTAATAGCTAATGTACAGGTCATGACCACATACTAGTCCCATCTGGTACTCTAATATCTAAGTCATTTTTCACTTAAGGATCTCCTCCCATAATTTTGCTTGAAAACATTTCAAAATGATCTAAAACCTTTAAATCAAACTTAAACAAGGAAAAGTATATAATATTTATGCTTTACTTAAAATAATATCACCATATTGTGTTTATGTGTATGTCTATATATATATCTTCTTTACTCAAATCTTTTTTGATGAAAACATTTGACCATTTGAAAGAACCTCTTTCTAAACCTTTGAAGTCATCTCTTTCAAAACCAATATCAAACCTTTTGAAATAATTCCCAAAACCTTTCAAAACCATTCTCCAAACCTTTAAAACCCATTGAAAAGCAATCCTTTTGAAAGTTATATAACTTTGGACATCCTTTTTTAAAATCACTTTGAAACATTGCCTTAGAAAATCTTGGAAAACTTTCCATTTAAACCTGTCGAATCCATTGACCTAACCTTTCGAAATTATTTAATTTAAACCTTTCGAATCCATTCATTATAAACCTTTCAAATCCATTCAGTATAAACCTTTCGAAACCATTACATTAAACCTTTCGAAATTATTCAACTAAAACCTTTCAAAATCATTCACTTACACAAACCTTTCTAAACATTCCAATTTCAACTTCAACAAGTGGAAACCTTCCTTTAAAACCTTTCAAAATCACTGGAAGCTACTTTTTGACTAAGTCGAAAGCTCTACTTCGAAAGCTTGAAACATATCCTTTAAATCAACTCTTTCGAAAGCTTTGGGTTATACTTCAATTTATAAAAAAAGGCAAATCACCTAAGTCGAAAGCTTCCTTACGATGGCATTGACAAGCAGCTAGTTTTTAAAATAAGTAAACCTTTCGTCTTTGTCTAAAGGTTCAAAATAAAACATTTGTATAAAGCAACAGTAACCTTTTGACTATTTCGGAAGGTTTCAAAATAAAGTAGTAATAAAGCAGCAGTGACCTTTTGACTACGTTGAATGGTTTAAAACCTTTCTTTTAAACATTTTGATCTGGTTGAAAGCAACTAATTTGAATGCACTTATTCGAAAGCAAAGCAGGTGATTCTTTGGCTTATAAAACAAAGATACTTCATCCTCTTCGGCAACCAACCTTGCGACTGAGAACCCTTCAACTTTGTCCAGTTCATTAAGTACCAAGTAACTTGATACCATATGCATTGGTTTGACCTAGTCGAAAGCATTGAACTTCTCGACCTTGTCGGAAGATCTGGGTCAGAAGGGTTAATGCCATAATTGGCTGAAACATGCTAAAAGTATGATTTCTTTGCTTTTAGCTTAAAAAAGGAAAAAATTTCAACTAACCTACCTTATTTGTCAAAAAACAAATCTTACTATTTAACAAATGTTTTTAAAAAAGTTCTGCCACTAACTTCAGAAATAAATAATAAATTTTATTTTATAAAATGCCCTTCCTCCTAAATCAAATATATAAAATATTTAAGTTCCATACATTAATAATTTTACTTATTCATCAAATAATTTAGGAAAAATCTAAAAAAATCCTAGAAAATCTAATATGTTTTCCGACATATAAAAATTTCAAACCTATTATTTAGCCACAAATAATTTATAACTAAATAAATAATTTTCCTCACTAGAAAATTTATATAACATCCAAATTAATTGAGAAAACTATGAAAATTGAATCCCATACCTAAAGTATCATTTCTGACCTATATTTATATTTTCAAGGCATTTGGGTGTCATCTAATAGGGTTTTCATATGAAACATATCATAAACACTAACATAAACATATATATAATTCATCGACAAGCATATATATGACTTTAATCATGAAAACATGACATGTACAAGAAAAATCATTTTGGGTCTAATCTTAAGACCGAAAATAGAAAAGAAATTAGGATGTAGTAGTAATGCACCTTAGCTTTGAGATTATGGATGTGAGATTTGATGTTGATTTAGTTGACTGTTTCCCTTCTCTTGAATCCTAGCTTTAATCTTCTTCTGGAGAATAAAAATGGTGGCTGGCCTTAGGAAATTTTAGTTTGAATGAAATGAAATGAATGTGAGTTTTATTTTCGACAGGTTTAGGGTATAAGCTCTACATAATTCCCATATTTCCCTGCTTATATCCTAACACTTTAGCCTAGGTTATTTCAATTTAGTTTGCACATTAACATGGCATGATTACCCTTAGCTAATCAATTATCAACTTGTTAGTCTCCAAACTGTTTATTTAGTTTACCCAATAAATTATTCTAAATAATGTTATAAAAATGTGGGGTATTACAAGGTGTTTCTTTTTCTCTCCTTTTCTTTTTTATTAAATAACAATAGTTGTGATTTATTTAAGTAAAAGACTCATTTTCAATGCCTCCAAAATTCAAATCCATGATCTCTAAAACTTCATTTTAGTGTATTATACCACTACTATTTGTGACAGTGATCCTTAGCCTCTTCATCGGTTTTTATATTTGTGTTATGTGCATTAGCATGAACAACAATAAAAGATTATCCTCAAAAACATATTACAATGATGCTAATTTAAAAAAAAGGCATAAATATGTTTAAATGTAAAAAATGGTAAGATAATAAGTAAGATCCGTCCATTCCTTACTTTATTTGAATAAGATTCCTTTAGACTTTAATTCAATTTGGATTGGGCAAATAACACTAATTAGTGCTTCCATTTCAATGTTTAAGATAATTCACAAACTTATAGGACTGTATATTTTATGCCCAATAGCCCTAGAGCCCAAATCAACACATTTACGCAATTGTAAGTGTTTTCGTATTGAATAAAAATCTAACAGAACTAAACTTTCAATATTGGCCTGTAACTACAAAGGCCCAACAAAAAAATCTAAATAAACCTTTCACACGGGCATCGCCGTCCATTTGTACACAAAATTAAACATGTTGAATCTTGACAATCAGCCTTTGCAAACTCATAAATATGTTGTAATGAAGCTGTTAACCCAAAAAATGGATGAACACCCTAGAGTGTGATGTGAAAGCAGCATCCCTATTAGAACAAAGAAATTATAATGGAAAATCCACGTAAAGTAAATGAGAGATATGGATTTTTATAGTGGTTCGGCTATTGACTAAGCCTACGTCCACTTATGACTTTACATCGTAGTTTGGTCTTGATAGAATATGATTACAAAGTGATTGAAGAAGAAGTAGTCATAGGTACTAGTGTTAGACTAATTCTTAGTCCTAGAACCGCCGATAGAAACTGCCTTGGTGACTACCGAGTAAAGAGAAAGTTGTATTTATAGTGGTAACAGTCATATTGGATTAGAAGCTAGCTAGCAGAGAAGTCCAGAGACTGACCCAAGGCAATACAAACAAATGTCATGACCACATGAGGTAAGGAACAGATTCTATACCAAATTACATCCTTAATTTGAGGCCGAATCTAACCTTTAGAAATTAGATGGCTAAATCATTTTACGTTGAGTTCTATGCTTCATATAGATGCTTTCCATGTAACTTTGTAGATTGGTGATAAGTTTTGATTATCGATCTTCCTTGACATAGATTATCCTGCTGTTTGGATCGTCACATCTTCATTTTTTATGATAGGCTCTTTGGAGTTCTATGAAACTTCATGAGTATACATAGAAGAACTAGGGAATCAATTATCAAAATGTGTAGATGCAGGATTCAACATCTATATTCGATACCGAATTAAGGGGCTTAAACTGGGCAGGATATAGTACATAGATAATTTTGGGACCAAACTTTTCTATGATCTTCCTCTTGTCCTTCTAAGTATCTTTGCCAAGTTTCAGGTTGTCCGTCTTCGTATCGATGTTCAAATTCCTATTGATTTTTACATGGTTAAAAATCCAATTAACGTTTTTTCACATAGTATGCTTTTATTGGAAACAAAGTGTGCTCTAGAACAAGACAGACTTCGAATTACAATCCATTGAGTTTTATTAATTTGTCAAACTCCATCTTGAGATATTGTTTTCATCTAATTGACTTCTGATCAGATTTTGCTTTTGATTTCACTTCGAATTTCAATTCCCTATACCGTCGACATAATCTTTGCCCTAAAATTTGCAAAAAGCTCGTGACCAGATGTGATTCCATTGTGATAAGTTGGAGTTGACTTGGCTAAAGGCGTAAATTCGGTACTGAATTAAGATCGTTAATTCAGCCCGAATTAGACAATTAGCAATTTTCTTCTGGGAATTCTTTCATTACTTCTAGAACATTACACCACTTAACTCCTCACTTTCAAACTGACCTTGCCATATTAGCTCCAATTGATTCAAGCTCCAAAACCCTAACTTTAACTATTCAAGCGCTGCACTATTATACTTCGCCTTCTCCAACCGCAGCCATGTTCTGCTGCCTCTTCGCCACTCTCTCCGTTACTAGGATCATCCGCTAATTCCATAACCAATATGCATAGACCCGAATTCTTAGCATTGTTCACGCCCTATGTTGAATCAATTTCTTGCTTCGATTAAAGGATGGTAGTGATGAATTGATGCTGTGTCGATGGTGGATTCATGCTTGACCAGTGGTGGAGATGATGATTGGTTTTGGTTGAATGCAATTTTAGAGAAGGAGATGGTTGAATGGAAACTTGACTTATTATTGATGTTGCTGGGGTTAAATTTCATATTGGACATGCATGATTTGAGACTAAATACGCTTTCTAGTTTTGACCATCTTTCTTCGTGGAATCGTCTAAAGCTAAACCATTGAATTAACTCCGCTAGACGATTTATTATAGATTCAAACATACCAGACAGCTACATTACACTGCATTTCTGCACATCAAATGTCTCTAAAAAAGATGGAACTTTCCTTGTCGCACCTGATAATGGATCTGTTATCGATCGTTGATCCATAGCGGGTAAGCATAGAAGAAATTATTTCAAAGGACAATATGGATCATTCTTGACCAGAAGCGAGCTATCCACACAAGATGGTCTGATCATAGTGGTCAGGACACTAGACTCACTCCACATAGATAACACACTGTACTTGCCCCAGTGAACACCTCAAATTTGATTGGTTAACCCTTGTCGACTTCCTTTGGATTTCAAGCGTTAATCACACGGGGGTTATAGTTAGAAATAAATCATACCCCACCATGATAAATATGTTTTATTTCCTAGAATGATACATCAATCAACATGTAACTAGTCAATCGATGAAGTGTCCACATCTTCAGGAGCAGAGTCAATGGCTACTACCCGAGTTCCTTCATCTATTCCTACGGGATGAAGCTAATCCGTATCCTCTGACTCCTGTGGACCAATAGTTTTGGTTAGACATCAGCTGCCTCCTGGATTGAGAATTCTAAGACATTTCCATAGTTGAAAGACGTGGAAAATGTCATGAAGAGAAGAAAAATAGAGCCGATGCAACGACGTAGTACAATAACGGTACGCCCGAGAAAGTAGAAACTCGTATAATTTGGTACAACAGCATAGTACAATAACGGTACGCCAATGAACCAAAACTCGAATAATTTGGAACACCGACGCAGTATAAACGGTACGTCAAATGAACCGAAGTTCAAATAATTCGAAACACCGACGCAGTACAAACGGTACTTCAAATGAACCGAAGTTCAAATAATTCGAAACATTGACGCAGTACAAACGGTACGTCAAATGAACCGAAGTTCAAATAATTCGAAATACCGATGTAGTACAAACAGTACGTCAAATGAACCGAAGCTCATATAATTCGAAACACCGACGCAGTACAAACGATACGTCAAATGAACTGAAGTTAAAATAATCCAGAACACCGATGCAGTACAAACGGTACATCAAATGAACCGAAATGTCGGGACATCGATGTAGTTCTATAACGGTACATCCGATGAACCGAACACCATAAAAGAACATCGGACGCAGGTCCATAAAATAAACGAGACGAAGCTCAATAAAACAAAGTACATCAAAACCTCCGATGAACTTGGTAAAAGGATCATTCCATTCGGACATCATCAAAGAAACAACCACTTGTTGCTCACCACTAAGTGCATTGGCAACACGATTTCCCCCTTTCCGGGAGTATAAAGAATTTCCAGACCATAAGATGAAAGGAACTCGAGCCAATGTCACAAATGAAGTTCCTTTTGAGAAAATAAATATTTCATAGATTTATGATCGGTATCGAGAATGAATTTCTCTACCAAAAGAAAATAACGTCAAATTCTAAAAGTGAAAACAACGGCCGCGAGCACTAAATCATGAGTGGCATACCTAGTCTCGATAGGCTTTAACTGTTTAGGAGCATAAATCATAGCACGTTCACTTTTGTAAGAGAACGTCACCCAAATCAATACGACTAGTATCGGTACTAATAGAAAAGTCTTGATTCCCCTCGGGAATCACAAGAATAGAAGTATCAAAAAGAAAGAGTTCTTTTAATTGATCCTCTTTCCCGAAAAGCTAAAACTTTCAAAATCACAATCATCATCATGTAATAATCTTTATAGAAAAATTTACTTTTTACAAGTCAATTTACTATGTCTGACTGTCTCATCAAAGCGTTTAGGAAATTCCTATCGATAACGTCGATCAAGCACATCGACCATAATTCTTAAAGCACTCAATGGGAAATACAATCACAAAATAATCTTTTATAGGATAAAAATATCTCCTAAAAACTTTACGAATATTCTTTGTTCGTTTCTAGAATGAAAATCCAATCATACTTATAAATAAATCTTATGAAAAAAATTTGCAAAATTTTAAATTGCTGTTTTCATCCAAAGTCAATAAATACAAGAATGGAGTCATCGAGATATTCGTAGAATATTTGACTCATAAAATGGATGAAATAAGCTGGACAAACTGAATGACATAATAATTAATTCATAAGAATCATAATGAGTGCGGAATGCGGTTAGTGGAACGCTATCGTCCGCAACTCATAGCTAATGAAAAATGGTGGCAAACTCGAACTGAAAAGACCTTAGCACCACTCAATAGATTCGCTTAGGTGATAGTCCTAAGACAGGCTCAAAAATACCGGAAAATTCTCAAAATTACTTGAGTGAGAGAAATAAAACTTTCCTCATCAAGTGGGCTTAAATAATAAAATGATGTCATCAAATCGGAATCGAAATCACAAAGAAAAATAAAAATCTTCTTAACAGATTAAGAATGTCGATGATGAATAGTCCACTTGGGACATAGAATACGGCTTCATAATGATTAAGCCAACCCTTACAAAAGTCAATTCCGAATTCTGAGTAACGCATAACATGCAAATCGGATAGGAAAGAATAATCACATAAAATAATCTTCACATCTTTTCAAAGCAAATTGAGCGTCGCGGATCCACTATCCGGATTGCAATTCTCAGCGAAGGCATCAAGCCCAAAATATTTAAAGAAAAGAAATCAACAAGTTCTTTTGATAAAAAAAATAAGGAGATGAACCCATATCAACAAGAACTCGAATAAAATAATCATAAAACAAATGTCATCAAGGATTGAATGAGAAATACCTTGATCACGAGAAGTGTTACAAGGGGCTTGCACAACTTTTCCTCTCACCTACTTTGAAGTTTGGGGCAAGAAGATAAATGATGGCCCGAAATTTTGCAATAGCAGCAAGTAAGGGGTTTCGGACACTTATTTACGTAGTGTTCCATAGAATTACGATTGTAGCATCCTCCACGATTAGGGATTGGAGTCTTTGCTAACAAAGTAGTTTGCTTCACTTTCTTATTAGGATTAGGGCTTTTGAAATTAATATGCCTCTTCTTGGAAATCCCAATATCATTATCACCTCCTATACCAACCTCTTCATGTCGAAGAGTGATATCCACAAGCTGATTGAAAAGGAACTTCAAGTTTCAAAGGTAAAAACTTTTCTGGGTTCTTACTCAAAGCATGGATAAACCTTTGATTCTTTAGAAGATCCAAAAGTTGTTGGGCAGACATAAATACGCCATCCAGAGAAGGACTACTAGATTGACCAGTGCTAGGACTGCTAGAACCAACCATTTCTCTTCTTTAAGAAAGAAAGGAAAGAAGAAGAAAAAGGTTATTCTCGAAATGAATATCAAACAAACTTGATTGGTAAAACAAGGAATCGCAAAGAAAATAGGATAGAACGGGTCCAATGACTCGAATAAAATCCTAAGGCACGACTCCTAAGAAAGACTTAGTACAATGATCCTTCCTAGATTATTCTATATTGTTCCAAAGTTTGGCTCTGATACCATGCTGTGACGCCCCACCTCTATACTCACGCTAACCGAGGACACTACGGAGTAATGCGGTCAACTATCATGAAGAATAAGGCTTTTGAGGAGCGACCATCTGTATAATTACTTTGTGCGAGCACCGATATGTCAGATAGAATAACATGCATTTCATTTCAAGAGGAAATCCAACATACCAATACAAACTCAAAGCTACTACACCGTGGCTATGTGGGCTTCGGAAACAAATGTAGAAATAAGCATAACACAAATCAGTCATAGATAATTCATATCACAAAGGCGGAAACGGATATGAATATATCACATAAAAGTGTATATCAAAGTAGTGGTTATATAAGATCCACTACATCATACAAGAATAGATACAAATGCTAGATAAAAGAATACATATACATCAAGGAGTCAATAACTCTAATGTATACAACCAAAAACTAAAAGCTAAGAAGTTAGCCAAAAATCAAATGATGTCCCAGATAAGAAGTCATGAGGAAGCACCTGCAATATCTCAGTCTTACCCGAGTATTATTTAACAAGAAAACAATAAACGGATCAGTCTAGCTATAAATATCAGATAAAAATGAGATAGGATAAGAGATATAAAAAAAACATATGATGAACAAAAATGTCATACCGTGACAAGTATACTTTAGAAAAAAAACAAAAGTCATACTATATCCCAAGAATCTCATAGCATCAAAAAGAATGTCATATTCATTATTTTATTCACCAAGCCATGAATATTGACAAACACATCGTTGCCAATCGCAAAAATTAGTGAACGTAAATTCTAGAAATCATCAATTTGAAATCCAGAAACCACAAGGGGATGGCCAATCCTAAACGGGAGCATGGAATCTCCCAACATGTGTATCACAAACAGAATGCTATTCCATGGTCGCTAAGCATAAGTTCAAAACATCGACGCAGTACAAACGGTACGTCCAATGAATCGAAAAGCAGGGACATCGATGTAGTACAATAACGGTAGATCCGATGAAATGAAACTCAAACAATTCGGAACATTGACGCAGTACAATAAAGGTATGTCCAATGAATCGAAAAGCCGAGACATCGATGTAGTACAATAACGGTACATCCGATGAATTGAAACTCAAACAATTCGGAACATTGACGCAGTACAATAACGTTACGTCCAATGAATCGAAAACCGGGACATCGTTGTAGTACAATAACTGTACATCCGATGAACCGAATAACATAAAATAACATGGGTCGCTAGCCCATAAAATAAATGAGACGAACCTCAATAGGACGAGGTACTATCCCCCACGTGGACAAGGAGACATCGCACATTGCTAGTCTAAACCATAAAATGATCATCATCGATCATCAAGAAGTGTCAATTACACAAAGCTAGTAAATAAATGAGTTTAGCTTCATGTCCCATAAGCACTGGCTTAACTTAAATATTTACGAACAAACTATAAGTCTCCACTCGAAAGTTGTCACAAGGGTTTCAATCGAACAAGTCCAAGAATTAACCGACGAAGTGAATGCAAGCATTTCATATCACTTGTTTACTAAGCCGTTTAATTAGATTTCTCATACGAATGAGGTAAAAGTTTGTATATCCAAATAGATTGGAAAACGGTTTTATAAATGAGCTTTGTAATAAAATAGTTGAAATCGTTTTGATGAAAGAGTTTGAATATTTACTACTAGTATAAAAACCTTTGTATTTTAAAGTGACAAGTCATAGAAATGATTGTAGAAACAATCAATCATCAAAAATTCACATACGAAGATGTGAATCAAATCCATAGAAACCGATACCCAATCCATCAAAATGGACATTCTCAAAAATCTCGAAAAGAAGTCATCAAAATCAATAATAAATGATAACAACAAATCAAATAATCATGAATCGATAAAAAATGGAATCTCTAGCAAAATATTCAAAATAGGCAAAATACAAGCAGGTCAGTTGACTGGCTCTCTGAGAACAATCGACGGGACCAGACCTTGAAAAACTCTCGGGTTACAGGTCAGTCGACTAGTGCCTGTTACCCTGCATTTCCAGCCTATTCCCCAAAGGGGCAAGTATCCAAACAGAGCCAATCGATCGAGCAATTGCAACTAGGGATTTATGCCATACGACAACCAGTCCTATAGGCTCCTCGACACACTCCAAAAACATGTTCAAATATCAAAGTTAGGATTTTTAAAGATTTGACTTCAAAACACCAAAAATTGAAATATTCACCAATTCAATCCAAACCAAAAGCAAATGCACATGAATAAGTGTTAGAAATTCATACCCAACAATCAAAGATAGTTATAGACATAGATGTGAGATAAAAAATCTCACTTTTTACTTAAAACAATGAAGAAGAAGCTATAGAGAAAGGCAAAAACAATCACTCTTCAATTCTAACCCAAGAAGTTTGATTCTAAGCTCAAAAGAAGAACATTTCCTAAATTAGACTTTAGGAATATCTGAAAATGAAGGTAGAATGAGTTGGAGAAGAAGAAGAGGATGCTTACCAATAGCTTCACTTTGAATTTGGAGTTAGAACTTTGATTTGCAATGAAATTAGGGCTTAGGAATTCTATTTCTCTTTCTCTTCCCCCATTTTTATGAAAGCTTGAAGGTATTAGGAAATGAAATTGAATGAAGAGAAGTGGGATTGGAGCTAGAGTTAATAGTTTAGGCTAACCCAAACCCAAAGTCCAATGTGCATAGGTTAAATTTTTAGCTAGCTCCCAACATATTGAAGTTTATACTCAAAAAGGTCGCAAACGGCATTTTGAACTCAATGGAAGAGGTCCCGAGTCCTAATTCGACCGTATGCAAAAAGTAGCATTTCGAACTATAATACGACTAACGATGCTGTATTTAAATAAAATATTTAAATAAATAATCGTAAAATATGCGGGTTGTTATACCCAAGCTCGTATCATCGAGGGAGCGGTTAAGATTTTAGATCAGGCTGTTGGTCTAACCGTTATAGGAGTAGTTGAGAAAGGAGAAGCTATGGTATATATCTCTCCTCACATGACTCCGCTTCCAAGCATCGCTTAAGATCTAGGTCACCTCCTCCTATATGTCCGGATAGGCCTTTTGATCGTCACGATGACATTCTGCCTGGCAATATTCTCATGCTCCACCCCAAGCTTCTATTCCTACTCAACAATTAACCTCAACCCATCGCAGTCAATCTTCTGATTGGGCACCAAAAGTGTGGTTTAAAGACTTCTCATCATAGACCTGGCAAAGAAACTACTAAATATCCTATCATCATTATGGAGCAATAACTTGTCACTAGTGCTTGAAAAGCTAAACCGAAGGAGAAGTTCCCAAATATCTACTTTTATGAGCTTATATTTTTGCCCAACTTAGAAGAAATTCCAACTGAAGTCCAAGACATGACCATCAGTTGCATGTCTGATACCCGCAGACAATATAATAATGGTCAAATTAGCGTGAAAGATCACAAAGTCTCGAGGGAAAGGCTGCTCGAATAGAAAATTAAAAACTCATCAAAGTTGACAACTAGAGGATTATAACTGCTCTCGACGATGAAGTCAAGACCTAAGGAATTCTCAAGCCATAGTGGAGAAAAAACTGAGGATGCCATCAGGGTACTCGAAGGGTAGAGGACCAAACATCGAGATGAGATGGGCAGAGCCTTCCATCGAAATCATGATTCGATACTGCAGAGAGATGCTGCGAATAGGACTACAACCGAGCTAAAGTCCGAACTTGAGCACAAAACAAAAGAAACGGATGAAGCACTCCAAAAAGCTCAGACTTATTGTGATGAGATGCTTGAGGCTAGGGAAGAAAGAGATAAGGGGGTTGAGCATGCTAAAGATGTAGATGTGCTCATTAAAAGGGAAGTTCAGGCTACAGAACAATAGGCAGAAGAGTGGGTGGTGGAAAATTTTAGCCACTGCCTATAAAGTACAATACTTAAGTGCTCCAATTTCGCAAATTAAAGTGGTTTAAAGTTGATTATCCGAAAATCCTCGCCCTTGTTTGGAAGCTAATTGTTGAAGAAGAAACTACTTGTCTTAAGGGTGGTGAAGTGAACTTGGGGCAGTTGAAAAGAGAAATCCTTATCGAAGACGAGCCGAAAGTGTTAAAGATTGATCTATTTATCTCTACCTGGAGCTAGTTGCGACAATGCAAAAAGACTTGGGCGAACGCTCCGGATTGACGCTACATGATGCTGCTACTGGCCAAACACTCTGGTTCCATACTACCCCAGATTCATCCTTCGATCTGATTATGATCCAGAACATCCAAAGGTGCCTTAACCTACTTGTATTTCCCTTATACCCGATGGCATCTCCGGTGACATTATGGCCCAAATAGAACCCCAAACCGAAGGTGGTATCTCGCTGACTTCTCCTGTATTTTAGAGTGTTGACATGTCACCGATCAACACCACTAATCTATCTTTTTATATCTTTCAAGTTTCAGGTCGGCCCCGAATCGCTTCTTCCCTAACAAGAACTCTCGGTTGGGACAAAAGTATCTGTAATGGAATAATAACCGTTACAACTTCAATAACTATTCAAACCATCCTGGTTGAAGGAACTGCCAGCCTTGATGAGCGACTGATTGATGCTTTACAGCATAAGGGGGCCGGTGGAACTCATGTAGCTCAGATCAATAAGGATGTTGTGGTAACTAGAGTTTCTAAGTTCCTATCAAGTCTTAGCATGAGTCAACTTGAGTGGAAACATGGCCTTACTAAGGGGGCCAAGCTGGACAAAATGGAGAAACACATCCTCCCTGCTAAAAAGATTAAGCGGGAGAAGTTTAAGGCTATCCCTCCTCCTTTATCTATCCCCATTCCTGAGTGGACTATCTTTGCTCCGATCCATAATCCTCCACCTGGGAGAACTCCAAGTGTGCTTGTAGGATCTCCGCAAAGCACTCTAGTCTCCATTCCTTCACTTGGGAACACTTAAATGTGCTTGTGGGATCCTTGCAAAGCACACCAACCAAGGGCGAAGGAATTGGGGGAAGAGTAAGGAAACAGCTGGAAGAATCCAGCGTACCTTCTTCTATGGAGAAGAACGAAAAGAAGTAAAGAAGGAAAAGGCCTAAGAAGCGATTGTCTATCTTTATAGTAATACTTAGGCTATTTTCCAGTTCCCTTCTTTTTCTTTATTCATCTAGTGTTATGCAAATTCGACCTTTTATTTTGTTCTTTTGCTTAGGCATGAACAAACATGCACTTAGACTTCCAAGTTTCATTTTCAAAGTTAATAACAGAAACTTTTCTATTTTGTCAAATCTTTATATAAACTTGCCTAAGCTGTTCTAGAAATGCACTTTCCATTCAATGTACTACCTTTTAGTGATTATCGTCAGTATAAATCCTTAGCCCATTTTGTAATTTACGGGCCTTCCATCGCTCTTGCGAACGTAAAGTAATTGTCAAGGTGCCAAACTGTGGGCATTAGTTAAGGTTTTACCACCTAGGATAGTGCTCCAGATATCCATTTCCACGCTAATGATAATTGATTGCACCAAACTCTTGGCGCTAATTCTAAACTAACTGCTTAATTGCGTAATTCGCACATTCTTATCCAGGATGTTTAAGTTCAATCGTGCCTAACTACGGGCATCGATTGAATGTTTGTATGTCAGGTTTCACCATATGCTTGGCTTGGATTTTTGTTTGGCCTACTCTGTGCAAAGTGTTGAGGATTGGACGGTCCTATCACGTACTCTTTTATTTATATTTCTTCCCTTAATTTAGGGACTAGATTTTAGCGGTGAACGGTCGTATCACGTTCATTTGAGGTCCTATACTCCTGCCTCCACATCAAGGGTGAGAGTTAGTGTACGGACGGTCATGTCACATCCTTTTTGAGTTTATACTCTACCCCCGATCCGAGGATAAGAGTTGGCTGACTGATAGTCGGGCAATGTCCATTCAGTTTATAACCATGCCTCCAGCCCAAGGTCAAGAGTTGGCTGGTATCTATCTTTAGATACCAAAAATACTTCGAGTGTTTGCACCTAACACAAGGTACCTACGCTCCTACATTATTCATATGCAGATTCATTTGAGTCGGTCAAGTAACAAATGTTAAGTCATGGAAAGATAGAGTCTTTGACTCGAAAAGCCATTTTATTCCATAGAAGATGGGAAATGACATATTCTGTCTTATTACACGGCTCTAGTCAATTATTTACTAATTTATTTCTAAGCGAAATAGCGTCGTAAATCCCATTTTTCCATGACCTCTGGAACGACGTTCCGTCTATCTTCGCAAGCTTGAAGTTCCATTTCCAAGTTTCTGATCTATTATGTACGGACCTTCTCAGGATGGGCATAAGTTTTCCAAAGCCAGGGGAAATTTGTTTAAGATCAGGTCACCAACTTTGAAGGTCTTATTCTTAACCTTAGTTTTGCAATATCGTGCGATTGGGTGTCGATGTGCAACTGCCTTTAACTTAGTTGCGCTGCGCTTCTCATTGATCATATCAAGAGATTCTAACAGGAGTTGCTCATTAATCCATGGATTATAGTGAATCACTCGATGAGAAGTTACTTCCAGTTCAATCGAAATCACAGCCTCTGATTCATAAGCTAGGGGAATGGAGAGTGGCCAGTCGTTGATTTGTGAGTTGTTCGATAAGCCCATAATACTAATGGAATGTAACACCCCTTAGTTTTAGTAACATTATTTAAGATATTTAATTAGTTAAATAAAATAAAATAATGTGTTCATTAGGGGTTTGAGATTTGATTTTTATTAAGGGGTAGTCGTGCCATTTAACCAATGAACTAAAAGAAGGCTTAAAATGATATAGAGGAGGGATAAAATAAAAAAAGGCCATTCTTATACCCTAAGCCCTCAGCCATGTATCCTATACACGTTCATTTGCATTTATCAAAAAAATTAAACTTGAGGTCGGCCGCCATTAACATAAAGAACGGGAAGACGGTTAGAAAAGTAAGAAAGAAGCTAATTCAAATCAAATCCATTCACATCTTAATATTTTTAATCTCTAAAGCTAAGGTGAATAATGTTTACATCTCATATTTCTTTTGTTTTCGGTTTTAAGATGAAATCAGAAATACTTTTCATTGATTTTCCATGTTTTTGAATGATGGAATGATTATATATGCTTGTTGATGATTTATGGTTATTCATATAGATTTTATGACATGTTTTGATATGAACCCTATTAAATGACATCCAAATGCCTTACCAGTTTTACATAGACCAAAAATGAGATTTTAGAGATGGGTCTCAATTTTTAGAATTTTTATGGAATTTATATGAATTTTCTAGTAAAGGAATGTTAATTTGAGTTAAATTATTTACGATTAAATAACAAAAGTTTTGGGCCTGAAATTTTTATTTGTTGGAAAACATGTTAAATGAGACTTTCTAGAATTTTTGTGGAATTTTCCTTAGTGTTTTAATGGATATATAAAATTGTTTAAGGTATGGGACTTAAATGTTTTATATATTTATGGAAGGGGAAGAGGCTTTTGGTAAATAAATTCAAATTGTTAATTCTGGTAAGTCGGTAGTACTTTTAGAAAAGAGAAAATTGCAACCAATCATAATTTGATAAATAAGGCAAGTTAGGTACAAAGAAATAGTTTATAAAGAACTAATATATATGTTTTTGACTTTTTCGATGCCTTCGGCACCAGGGTCCGCCTCCATACCTTCGCATTTGTCTCTATCGAAACCAATGCACACGGTATTAGTTTATTGGTACATAGTGGATTGGATATAGGCGGAAGGTAAAGGGTCAAATCCATGGGTTTCGAAGGGGTTGAGGGAGTACTTTACTTTTAAATGAAAATGCGTCTACTTTCTTTTGACCAAATAGCTTTCGACTTGGTTAGCTTTCGACCAGTTCAAATGAATTTAAAGAAATGGTTTTGATTGAGTTGTGCTTTTGTTTTAAATGACTGTTTTCGACTAATTATAAACCTTTTGGTCGTCGCTTTCTTCCTTTCGACTCAGATAGTTTTGAAGGGGTTACATTGTTTTCCAAAATTTGGCCACTTCTCCAATGCTTTCAAAGGATGGTTTCAACACCATCACTTCTTTACTTAGGAATGATTTTGAAAGGATGCTTTTTACGTTAATGGTTTTCTGATCCTTTCATTTTACTTGAAGCCATAATCCAAATGGTTTCGACCAAGATGATTTTTGAAGGTTTCAAATGAGTAGATTTTTGAATGGTTTCTAAAGGTTTCCAAATGTTTTAATTGAACGAAAAGGCTTTCGAAAGGGTTTTAAATAAAGGTTTCGAAAGAGTGGTTCCACAATGATTTCAAAAGGTATGCAGGAAGATTTTTCCAATGGTTTCAAAAGGTTTAAGAGGGAAAGTTTTTCCAATATTGTCGAAAGGCTTGGTATAAGGGCTTTAAAAAAGGATGGCTAATGTTTTGAAACATTCGAAGAGAAGGTTTTTATGCTTTAAATTTTTTTTGAATGGTTTCCAAAGGAAAGATTTGACCTTTCAGTCTAAGTTATGTAAAGGGTTTTACGTGGTTTTGAAAGGGTTGCTTTCCAGGGTTTTAAAGGGATTGCTTAAAGGTTTGAAACAATGGTTTCGAATATACTAACTAGGCAGCTAGCCTAAGTGTTTTTAAGTTAAAAAGGGTTTTATCTTATTTTGAGGATATTGGTAGTCCTCAATAAAATTCATCCACATTATTTTGAGTAAATTATATACAACATGGAAAATAGCTTAGAATAAAGCTAAGAATATATTTTCCTTGTATAAGTATGATTTATAAAGTTAAATCATTATGAAAAGGTTTTCAAATAAAAAGATGAAGGGCAGTTAACCCTAAGAAATTGATTCGGGCAGATAGTTCATTTTGATTCGGATAGTTAGTCCAGTTTACGTAAGTAAGTCCAGTTTGTGGCCAGTTAGCCCGATTTTTGGATAGATAGACCATTTATTACTTATGGACAGATAGTTCATTAGTTACCTGTATTTAGCATAACTATATTGTTATTACTATTATTGTTATTATAATCAGTTGATTAACCGATTTGGTTGCAGGAAAATATTTGCAAAACATGTGTTTTAAAAAGGATATTACCGAGGGGAAACCCGTTCCTCTAAGCAGCGTGGTATCACTTAATATCAGTAAACCAAGATGTAACAGTATTATTCATAGCAGGCTTTATGTCTGACTTGTAGTTTTTGTTTTCCCGTAAAACCTCGGGTGCTCAAAATTGATTTGAGTAGGCTGAGGGTTATGGTTTTAGAAATTTTGGCAAATAAGGCTTCCAAAGAGGAGAAGGTGGCTCACAGATAGCTGATTAGAAGTTATAGTTTCATTTTGTTTAGATTTCGCTATGTATGTTAAGTCAGTTATGACTATTTGACTCTGTTCAACCAAGGGGGCATCGTCATATGTCATTCTTGGTTTATTTTTGTATAAATATATCTGATGCTTACCTAGGAGACGATGTAGGATTATGTAACTTGGATATGAATTTGTTTTGAAATTTAATCAATAAAATGTTTTTTTATAAATCTGTGGTTTTGTTCATATTCAAGTGCTTCTGATATTATGGATAACATTAACATTACCGTATTTTGTTACCAAAAGTTAATATTATGAACGATTGCAGAATTTGTAGCACTTAGCTTTTGGCATCTAAATACGAGATGTTACAACTTGGTATTCAAGCATAGGTTTATGAAATGCTTTAACTAAAAATGGTTTGAGAACATAATCCTAAGTTAGACTAAGATTGGTGTATAGGATAATGCTATAGTAATGTACTTGTATTTGCTAGATATAAGTATATTGTAACATTCCTGAAAATTAACTACGATTAACTTAGCAATTAATTTAATTTTGAAAATAAATTGTGGATTTATTAGAAAATTTCTAGGATAAATGAAAATGGTTTTTGATTATAAAGTATAAATTGGATTTAAAAAAAATGAATATTGATTTAAAGATAAATAGTAAATTGATTTGGATATAAGGATAGGTGATTTATCAACAAATATTGGTTTTCAGAATAAAATGTATTAAAAATAAAATAGAATTAAAGGCCTTAAATTAATATAGGTTTGATTTCTAAATTTTAAATATGTTAGATATATTTGAAAGTTAAAATTAATAAAAAGAATTAATGCACTTATTTTCAAAATATTATTTTTAAGTAAAATTCAACTATATAAATAAAAGTAATTATTTGTTAATATGTAATCAAATTATTTAGATAATTCTTTTCTTTTTAAAAAAATTGTACAAAAATAAATGATAAAATAATGCATGAATATAAGATATATAAATTTGTTGTATATAGACATAGTGAGTTAAATTAAAAAAAATCGTATGTGAAAGAAAGAACAACAGAAATTTTTATTCGTGTGAAATATAAATATTAAAGAGGATATAAATAAAATATAAACAACTTCCAAATGAAGGCATATGTATATATATATATGTGTGTGTGTGTGTGTGTGTGTGTGTGTGTGTGTGTGTGTGTGTATGAATGTATAACTACATGAAGGATTAAACAAAAGTTTACAAAATAAATTGAGACACGGGTTTAAACATAATTTTTCATACCAACTACAAGTGTTCAATATGCATAGAAATAAAGGGTCAAATGGCATTAACTTTTGGGAAAAAATAAAAATAAATAAAATAAAATAGAAATCAGGCCATTTATCTTCCTATCACTAAAATAAGAAACCAGAAAAAAGAAAAAAAGAAAGTAAGAGTGAGTTGTGTTCAAGCTTCTCATTCTCAAACCTGAGAGAAGAAAAAAAGAAAGAAAATCAGTAGAAAAACAAGGAACCATCTTCAGAAACTCAAATTCAAAATCATTTCCCTCTTAACAAAAATCTGAAACCATCTCAACACCAAAGCAAGAATCCCGACTCAAGAAAACTTCAAACCTGAAAGAAAAAAAAGAAAGATTCTGGAAATCAAAATCACCTTCAAAACTGGAAACAAGGAAGATTCAAAGTAAAACAACTTCAACCTGGAGGTGAAAATCAGATCAAAGTCTTCAAACTGGAAAAAAAGAATGCTACTTCAACTTGGAGATTCAAATGAAAAATTTCGAAAGAAGTGCAATAGTAAATCTGAAGCTAGTGATTCAAGTTTCAAAAACCTGATGCAAAGAAGAAAAAAATAAAAAGAGATAAACTTTCAGAATAATAAAGTAGAAAACCAAAAACAAGCAACCAAATTCAAAACAATTGTTTCCTCTGTTCTTCACTGGTCCGGTGAGCAAAACCACTCTTTTAAGATTAGATCTGATGTGGCCCCTGTTGATATAGATATATTTGAAGTTATTGTGAGTTATATGATGCCTGCACTGTTTTTTGCATAGTATATCTGTATAATCTTGAAAGTGCATGCCTATATAACGATATAGGCATAGTTCCGTTTGAAAATAGACCGACAAAGAATTCAAGAAAAAAATTTGACTTCTCAAAATCTACAAAGATTTAGGCAATGGTTTTAAATAAAACTTAGTTATATTCACTTAATTAAGATTTTAAAATTTACTGGAAGCATCAAATGCAAATAATGTCACTGGAAAGAATAGTAAAAACTCATAATATCCCAAATTTTGATCATCCAGTTTTCTCGATTTGATTATATAAATTGATCTGTATTAAAAAATAATGACATTTAAGAACAAAATCAGGACTTTTAAAATAGTGTTGAATGAGTTTCTCGGGTTTGAACGAAAATATGGTTTTGGGCAAGTTTTGGAGATTGAAATGTGTTTGGGTCTAAGGGTGGAGGAGGATTGGGTGATGATGAAGACAGGAAAATTTGTAGCTGGATTTATAAGGGATCGTAGTGGTGGCACGGGGGGTTTGTAGGGTTTAGCCCTGCTTTTTGTTGATTGCACTTGCGAGCTTCATTCGTCGTCGTCACGGCGTTCTAGATGATCGCACTGGGGGAAAGCTTCGAGGTCTTTGGAGTAGCTGTAGTTGAAGGGGTGTGGACTCCGGTGACGTCGCGCGCGAAGCGGAGCGAATTTTGGCGATCAAATGAGTTCAGGAAAAAAATGACCTTGAATTCGCTCAATTTTGATTCAGTGATGATTTCGTAACTTGGATTGCTCGAATCGATTAGGGTGGTCGTCGATTACCTGAGAGCAACTGTGAGGTTGGTCGTAGGTGACTGTTGAATATGCGCTTATATGTTTTTGTTTGATGATAATAAACATATATATTCATTTAAATGTATTTGGTAATGTACTATTTTGTTTTTTCATAGATTAAATAAATATTTGTTGAATAAAATAAATTACACAGAATTTGAATTTGAATTCAAACAGAACAAGTTACACTGATTTTGAATTCAAACAGAAATTTATTCAAACAAATATTTATTACAATCTTGAATAGTACAAATTCATGCTCTCACTATACATATACATTTTTGATTACATCACGATTACATCACAAATATTTTTACATTGATAACCTCACTACATATCACTCACACTCGTATTTTGTCTTCAACCACATTCCAGTTTGAATCCAGCATCTGAGAAATCTGCAAAACTATTCACTAACGCAGTAAAATTGAAAAAGAAACATTGTTGCAATATAAAATAAAATATGGTTTTTGAAAGTATCATTTGCCTCAGCTATTTGGGTTGTTCATCATCATTCACACTTGATTTCATCACAAAGTCGTGCATATAGGCATTACAGGGACAGGTAATCATAAGTGGCTGCAATACACATGTGTACATTCATACATGTGTGCACTGCCTCGCCAAACTCGTGTACGCAGCCAACAATAGCAAGTGTGCAAGCACAACTTCAACAAACAAGGTCAAATCCGAGTTTTGAGACTGGATTCAACACAAGGCAACTTGAAGAATGCAAAGTTTCGACAAATCAAAACAGCATCAAAGCATCAATAATGCATGAAGCAATGAAATAGCCAGTTGCAACAAAGACCAAGCTGCAAACATCCAAAAGTGCCAACAAAGAATGTAAGCTTGACCAACATAATGAATACTGCAACTACACAGACCAAACATATGCACAGTGCAGATCACAAAGACTTGTCACCAATAATACAAGAGAGGCACAACAATTAAAAAGACCAGCTACTCAATGCAACTCAGTGGCAAATGA
Source organism: Allium cepa (assembly GCA_030765085.1). Lineage (NCBI taxonomy): Eukaryota > Viridiplantae > Streptophyta > Magnoliopsida > Asparagales > Amaryllidaceae > Allium > Allium cepa. The sequence goes on from CM060942.1 coordinate 459,128,607, forward strand.
AGCAACAGAGTAACCAAAATCATCAATGCTATGCAAGACCAGAGTAGTACAGCATGCACAAAGTGCCATAAGATACAGTAATGCAACTCGACTACAAAAGCCATCAAGTATACATTACTGCAAGCTCAAGTGATAAAACATGTGTCCAGTAACCAACACGATGAAAAGACCCACAATGAAAATCAGGTTCAACAACATCAGATATGATCAAGACCAAATGCACAACTTCACAACATGTCCAGTTCCAACACAACAAACTACTGAATCAAGTGACACAACAAACTACTGAATCAAGTGACACAACAAACTACTGAATCAAGTGACACAACAAACTACAGACAACAAGTGACAACATACTTCAATGACCAAAATATGGCAGTGCACGAGCAACATCAACAAGCAGTGCAGACCAAAGAAATGCCACCAAGAACATATGAATAGAGTACATGCATGAAGCATGAAACCACAAGTTACAAACATCAAGTGTCGACCAGGCAGAGAAATGCACAAGCATGATACAGGTGAACAGGAGACAAGTAGCAGCAACATGACAGTGAAAACTCGAATCACAGTACAGGCCACAACATGTTAATGCAAGAACAAGCCAGCAGATACATGAAAAATGCAAGTAACTCATGCAACAAAATGTCACAGCAAGATCAAGGGACAACATAGGGCAGTACAATTAAATGAAACAGGTCAAGCATATATAGATATGCAATGACAAAGTGGATCAAAATGAAACATACAAAATGCCCAAAGTAAAGTTCACAGTGAAGATCATAAACCAACCAGAAAAAGATGGCCTGAGACAAAGACATGATGACCACGAGATTCAACAGTGTAGAGATGGACCGAAGTCAGAATTCAATGAAAATCAAATTCGTATTTTTGAAAAAGTCAGCAATGAAAAAGGGAAAGTTTCTGCCTTTCTACACAAGAGAATCGAACGCGTGAAATTAAAGCCGTGTGTATCAAGGTGTAAGTATATCAGGAAAGACGTGCGCAACAGGCAATTGAGAATTAGGAAAGTGCCAAGGAATTCAAGTGTCACGAATTTATATAAATATTGAATCCCAATTTACATCATTGGCATCGAGAAAAAGAGCAAGCAATCAAACGAGCAATAAAAGAAATTACATACCGAAATCATCAACAACTCGATCATCAGAGAACGAGCTAGCAATAAGCTAAATTATCAGAGATCAAGCGACAAGCGACGCAAGCCATCGGTCACAAATCAGAGAATCGATCATCAGAACAAAGCCTCAAATCTCACAGAAGTGCCGTAGCCCTAATTTGAAAAAGAAGAACAGACGCAAATATTTCGCAAGCCCTAATTTCAGAACGAACAAAAGAACAGAGGCCGCCATTTTTCTTCTCAAACAAAAGACAGTGGATCGGGTTAAAGATAAAAGAGGCCGGCCTTGTTAATTACAAAGGGGGTTTTAGTTATTTAGGGTTTTAATTAAAGGGTTTTTTAGTTTTTATTTTGAGCAAAAATTACGGGTCCAAAGTTGTATTTTAATTTTTGCTCCTGTTTTAATTTTGAAGTTGTTTTTTCTTTTCGAGTCAAAAGAATTTGTAAATCACCACCTAGGGTTTAGGTAGTGTCAGATTGTCTAGTTAGAATTAGTTCAGTGAGCAGGGTGTGCGAGTTTGCAAAACTCTATAGGCGGGAGCAGTGTTTGCGAGTGAACGAAACTCTATAGGCGGGAGCAGGGTGTGCGAGTCTAGTAGAGTGTTTGTGAGCGGGAGCAAAAGGGTCTGCGAGTCTAGTAGAGTGTTTGTAAGCGTGATACTGTTTAATTCTAATAGAAATCTGGGAATGCAGCTGTAGGCAGGGGTTGCCGAAGCTGGGTAAATTTTGTTTGTGATTTGCTTTTCAGCATATTTATTTCTGCAGTTTATTTCTGTGTTTAAATCGAGAAAATTTGCTATAACCCTATTCACCCCACCTCTAGGGTTAATCTAGATCCTACAAGTGGTATCAGAGCAAGGTATTTTTCTTTAACTCTAGAGTCATGAATCCGTCAAATAGTGCTTTTTCTGAGGGGCAATCTATTGTTAGGCCACCCATGTTTAACGGGAATGATTATGCTTATTGGAAAGTTAGGATGAGTATTTACCTTAGTTCCGTTGATTATGATGTTTGGGATATTATTGAAACTGGCTATAAACCTCCCACTATAATCGTTGGTGATACTGAGATTCCTAAACCTAAGGATAGGTGGGATGCTAACGATAAGAGAATCAAAACGACAAATGCTAAAGCCATGAATGCTTTGATATGTGCTCTTGATAAAAATGAATTTAATAGAATTTCTCATTGTACAACAGCACAGGAAATTTGGCACACTTTGGAGGTGACACACGAAGGAACTTCTCAAGTCAAGGAGTCTCGTCTAGCCCTATTCAGCAATGAATACGAAAACTGTGTGATGGACAAAGGCGAGAGCATAAAGGACATGTTTGGACGCTTTTCAACTTTGGTGTACAACGCTAGAGCGCTTGGAAAGGTATTCACTGAGGTAGAGCTTGTGCGGAAGATACTACGAGTCTTACCGATGAACTTTGAGGCAAAAGTCACGGCAATCCAAGAATCAAAAGATTTGAGTAAACTAAGCATGGAGGAGTTGATTGGTAATTTGATGACATATGAGCTTGAGTTAAAAGAAAAGGAAGAACGCAACAACTCCGAACCAAAGAAGAAGACGATTGCCTTAAAGAGCAAAGAAGAAAGCGATGAAGAAGGAGAAGATCCAATTGAAGAGCTTGCAATGGCTATCAATAATCTTAGAAAATGGTCGAGATTCAAGCCACGCAAGAAGAAAACAAGTCGTAATAGGCCAAAAGATTCTAACAATTCCGATAATGAACCGACGTGCTTTAACTGCAGGAAGCCCAGACACTTCATACAAAAATGCCCACTTCTCAAAAACAACAAAGGAAAGAAAAAGACGAAGAAGGTATTTGCAGCGACTTGGGATGACGAAGAAGGAGAGGAAGTTTCGGATAGCAGCTCAGAGGAGGTTAACTTGTGTCTTATGGCGAAATCAGAATCAGAAGCAAGCTCTGAGGAATCTAGTGAGGCAGGTGAGTATTCCTATAGAGATCTTGTTTTTATGTGTCTTGATCTCACTAAAGTAGTTGATGCTCTTGAATCTAAAATTGAAAAACTAAAAACTGATAGGAGAGAACTTGCTCGTGAAAATTTTAGGTTAGAAACTGAACTTGAAAATATTCAAAACCTAGAATGTAAAAGATGTAAAGTTTTAGATATAGAATTAACAAGACTTAAGAATAACTCTGAGAATTTTGAAAAAGAAAACTTGAGTCTTAAGGAAGTCATTGACACAAGGAAAAAGGATTTTATAAATCAATGCACCTCACTTGTCACTGAAAACACAACACTAAAAACCAAAGTCCAAAATCTTAAGAAATCTCTGAATAACTTTTCAAGAGGCGAAAAATCTTTCAACATGCTATTGGGAAATCAAATTTTTGCTAACAACAGAAAAAGACTAGGTTTTGGGAAAACACAAGTTGAGGATAATGCAAAAGGTAGGAGTATCTTTGCTAGAAGTGAAATAATTGGACATCATGTTGAAAATTGTAGTCATAGGAACAAGAACACAAAATTTATACAAGTTTGGGATCCTAAGAATTCTACAAACAAATTTCATGTCTATTGGAACAAGAATAAAAGGACTAAACAAGTTTGGGTTCCAAAGGGTTTGTTTATTCATAATGCTTCTGCCACTAACAATCATGGACCTAGAAATAGGTCACAAAAATCTTTCATCGTGTAGGTGTGGTGGCAGGCTAAGGAACAACAACGGTGTTCTCTGGATTTTGGCTGTTCTAGAAACACAACGGGCAACATAGCAAAGTTCCTTAGCCTAGTATAAAGGTGACAGAATCACAATGGGCAATCACGAAAAATTATCGTAAAGGTAAAACATGTGAAGGTATACTTATCTGATCGATATATTAATTGTGATAATCTGCACCATATTCTGAATTAAATCGTCCTAAATTGTGATAATGATGTGATGATGACTTTAATTCTGACTTATTCTTAATTGATATGATTTTTCTTTTGATTTGTACTTATTTATGACCTTGATTAATGCTTAAATGATGACCAATCAGATTTTCATCTTTGAACTAATCCATATAAATTTGTTCGGTCAAATGATGGTATTTTATTGATCCTTGATTACTCATGCTACACGTCGATATATTTTGACATTTTGGTCACTGCTTGTAAATTTGCACGATTTCAAATTTCATGTGAAAGCTGTTAAAAAGGATTTTAAGAAATTGTTGAAACTTCAAGAAATTGTTTTTGAAATAATTATGATGTTGATTGACTGTTGATTACTCATGAATATAATTGTTTATCCTATGGTTTCTGAAATAAACACCATGATATTTGTTTGAGTGTGAATATGGCTTCATTTCAAATTACATTCTGAGATAGTTTGTTGAAATTTCACAATCTGGTCTTTGACATCCAACGAGTGAATATTGAGTGAAATTTAAATTCAGATGCAGATTACACTTGTAATATAGTTGATAGAGAAATTACTAGTTTAACGTGATTAATTTTTGAAACATTCATTTGCTGCATCGTTTTTCAAAGAATACATCTGCATATTTTTCACTTGAAATAATTTTTCATTTAGCAGAATTTTTTTTCTCATATAACCCCTTCGAGAAAATAACAGTTTGACCATATTTTCAGATTAGTCATTTTTATTTGATTTTAAATGACAAATTTTGACTAATCTGACTCCCTACTAATTATCAAAAAGATAAATAGTGATTGAAAAAGTGATAAGTGTTGATATTTAACATACATTACTCAAGAAAGTATATTTGGAGAATTTCTTTAGGAATTAAAACAAGAATTATAAAACTTTTTGTTGGGTAAAGATTCCATAACCATTTCTATATCTATCATTATTTCTATCGACCATGGTTTATCAAATATTTAATATAGTTTGTCGATATGTGGTACTATAATCAGGAATCATTAGTTTTCATGTCATATTTTTTAAATAAATAAATAAATATCCAAAGTATCCACTCTCATTTAAAAGTCCTCACGGTTATGCATAGGTGAATTACTTGGATTTTTTTATTATGTGCTTCCATGCTCATTTAAAAGTCCTTATGGTTATGCTTGTATGGAACGCATATCAAAATTAATTGATTAAATAGACAAGTCGATTCTAATCCCATTTAAAAGTCCTTACGATCATGCGTGGTTAGAAGATACTTGATTTCATTTTTTAAATTAAATTTGAATACTACTAATCTCATTTAAAAGTCCTAACGGTTATGCATGATTAGTAGATATTCAAATTCCTAATATAAATGTACCACAAGAAGATTCAACTGTATGATTTTATATGAACATCATATCCATCATTTCTAAAAGTGGAATATGCGCCTAACAAGGGTAGTTATGGTTTTTGTTTGATTCTTATTGAAGTTTAATATTTATATTCAATTTGAGATTAATGTTGGATTAATATCGATCACTTTATCTCTATTTTTCTCTCACACTTTTATTCTTCTGCTGATAACAAAAGGGGGAGAGAAAAGTTAAGATTTTGTCAAATAGAATCAAATTTTCCCATATGCATCTAGGCTTATTTGAATATTTCTATTTGTATGCATATATGTAGGGGGAGCATCATGTAGAGAGGAAGCATTTAAATAGGGGAAGCAATTAGAGTATATCATTGATCAAATACATTTAACACATGTACAAAATCTTAAATATATGTTTGTTATCATCAAAAGGGGGAGATTGTTGAATATGCGCTTATATGTTTTTGTTTGATGATAATAAACATATATATTCATTTAAATGTATTTGGTAATGTACTATTTTGTTTTTTCATAGATTAAATAAATATTTCTTGAATCAAATAAATTACACAGAATTTGAATTTGAATTCAAACAGAACAAGTTACACTGATTTTGAATTCAAACAGAAATTTTATTCAAACAAATATTTATTACAATCTTGAATAGTACAAATTCATGCTCTAACTATACATATACATTTTTGATTACATCACGATTACATCACAAATATTTTTACATTGATAACCTCACTGCATATCACTCACACTCGTACTTTGTCCTCAACCGCATTCCAGTTTGAATCCAGCATCTGAGAAATCTGCAAAAATATTCACTAACACAGTAAAATTGAAAAAGAAATATTGTTACAATATAAAATAAAATATGGTTTTTGAAAGTATCATTTGCCTCAGCTATTTGGGTTGTTCGTCATCATTCACACTTGATTTCATCACAAAGTCATGCATATAGGTATTACAGGGACAGCTAATCATAAGTGGCTGTAATACACACGTGTACATTCATACACGTGTGCACTGCCTCGCCAACTCGTGTGTGCAGCCAACAATAGCTAGTGTGCAAGCACAACTTCAACAAACAAGGTCAAATCCGAGTTTTGAGACTGGATTCAACACAAGGAAACTTGAAGAATGCAAAGTTTCGACAAATCAAAACTGCATCAAAGCATCAATAATGCATGAACAATGAAATAGCCAGTTGCAACAAAGACCAAGCTGCAAACATCCAAAAGTGCCAACAAAGAATGCAAGCTCGACCAACATAATGAATACTGCAACTACACAGACCAAACATATGCACAGTGCAAATCATAAAGACTTGTCACCAATAATACAAGAGAGGCACAGCAACTACAAAGACCGGCTACTCAATGCAACTCAGTGGAAAATGAAGCAACAGAGTAACCAAAATCATCAATGCTATGCAAGACCAGGGTAGTACAACATGCACAAAGTGCCATAAGATAAGCAATGCAACTCGACTACGAAAGCCATCAAGTATACATTACTGCAAGCTCATGTGATAAAACATGTGTCCAGTAACCAACACAATGAAAAGATCCACAATGAAAATCAGGTTCAACAACATCAGATATGATCAAGACCAAATACACAACTTCACAACATGTCCAGTTCCATCACAACAAACTACTGAATCAAGTGACACAACAAACTACTGAATCAAGTGACACAACAAACTGCAGACAACAAATGACAACATACTTCAATGACCAAAATATTGTAGTGCACAAGCAACATCAACAAGAAGTGCAGACCAAAGAAATGCCACCAAGAACATATGAACAGAGTACATGCATGAAACGACAAGTTACAAACATCAAGTGTCGACCAGGCAGAGAAATGCACAAGCATGATACAGGTGAACAGGAGACAAGTAGCAGCAACATGACAGTGAAAACTCGAGTCACAGTACAGGCCACAACATGTTAATGCAAGAACAAGCCAGCAGATACATGAAAAATGCAAGTAACTCATGCAACAAAATGTCACAGCAAGATCAAGGGACAACATAGGGCAGTACAATTAAATGAAACAGGTCAAGCATATATAGATATGCAATGACAAAGTGGATCAAAATGAAACATACAAAATGCCCAAGTAAAGTTCACAGTGAAGATCATAAACCAACCAGAAAAAGATGGCCTGAGACAAAGACATGATGACCACGAGATTCAACAGTGTAGAGATGGACCGAAGTCGGAATTCAATGAAAATCAAATTCGTATCTTTGAAAAAGTCAGCAATGAAAAAGGTAAAGTTTCTGCCTTTCTACACAAGAGAATCGAACGCGTGAAATTAAAGCCGTGTGTATCAAGGTGTAAGTATATCAGGAAAGACGTGCGCAACAGGCAATTGAGAATTAGGAAAGTATCAAGGAATTCAAGTGTCACAAATTTATATAAATATTGAATCCCAATTTACATCATTGGCATCGAGAAAAAGAGCAAGCAATCAAACGAGCAATAAAAGAAATTACATACCGAAATCATCAACAACTCGATCATCAGAGAACGAGCTAGCAACAAGCTAAATTATCAGAGATCAAGCGACAAGCGACGCAAGCCATCGGTCACAAATCAGAGAATCGATCATCAGAACAAAGCCCCAAATCTCACAGAAGAGCCGTAGCCCTAATTTGAAAAAGAAGAACGGCCGCAAATATTTCGCAAGCCCTAATTTCAGAACGAACAAAAGAACAGAGGCCGCCATTTTTCTTCTCAAACAAAAGAAAGTGGATCGGGTTAAAGATAAAAGAGGTCGGCCTTGTTAATTACAAAGGGGGTTTTAGTTAGTTAGGGTTTTAATTAAAGGGTTTTTTAGTTTTTATTTTGAGCAAAAATTACGGGTCTAAAGTTGTATTTTAATTTTTGCTCCTGTTTTAATTTTGAAGTTGTTTTTTCTTTTCGAGTCAAAAGAATTTGTAAATCACCACCTAGGGTTTAGGTAGTGTCAAATTGTCTAGTTAGAATTAGTTCAGTGAGCAGGGTGTGCGAGTTTGCAAAACTCTATAGGCGGGAGCAGTGTTTGCGAGTAAGCGAAACTCTATAGGCGGGAGCAGGGTGTGCGAGTCTAGTAGAGTGTTTGTGAGCGGGAGCAAAAGGGTCTGCGAGTCTAGTAGAGTGTTTGTAAGCGTGATACTGTTTAATTCTAACATAAATCTGGAAATGCAGCAGTAGGCAGGGGTTGCTGAAGCTGGGTAAATTTTGTGTGTGATTTGCTTTTCAGCATATTTATTTTTGCAGTTTATTTCTGTGTTTAAATCGAGAAAATTTGCTATAACCCTATTCACCCCCCCTCTAGGGTTAATCTAGATCCTATAGTGACCTGGCTGCCTGTACACGTGTACGCGTGAGGGTTGAATAGTTTGGCTGTTGAGGAAGATATGGGTTCTCGGGGGAGACTCGAAGCATTCGAGTGAAAATCTCGGGGATTTTGGAGAGTCTGTTCGAGTTTTCGTGTGCATGGGCTCGAGTCGTCTAAGTATAATTCCCAGGTTTATCCAAATGAAGTATGTTTTCAAATAAATATACTAAGTTCCAAGGTAAAGTTAATCAAGATCAAGATAAAAGTATTTATCGATTTCAATATAAATATGAAGTCATAGGGTTTGAAATTTAGTTTGTTTTGATTTGAAGAATTTGTCTCAATTGTTTCAAGATCAAGGGATGAAATTTGGTAATGATTAAGATGAGGGTAATTTAGACTTTAATTAATAAAAGGTCTTAAGTGCTTTGAATAAGTGAATTACCTTCATTCCATTTAAATGATAATTAAAGAAATTTAATTAAGAGTCAATTAATTAAAAGGATAATTACATTAATTAAGGATTAATGGTTAATTAACTTATGATTGAAAAATAATTAGTTAAGGTAAATAATTAAGGCTAATTAATTATGTAATTAACTTAAAGGTTAATTAAATTAATGTGATTAATTAAGAATTATTAATTAAGGTGATTGATTAATTGATTTATATCAATTGATTTGTAATTAATTAATCAGGATTTGATCATTAATTCATAAGTAATTAAATTAATTAAAAAATTAATTTACTTAATTTAGGATTAAATAATTAATTAATCCTGTTTATAAATGATTATTGGATGCTTGAATTGCTTATGAATGATTGTACTGGATGAGATGTATTGAATTGACTATCCTGTCTGATTCTGTGATATTTTGATTTTTGATTTAGCTGTGATGAACGTAATTTATTTTATCTGTGACGAATGTGTACTATTTATCTGTGAATTTGTGTATGGAAGATAAGCGTTATTAGAATATACTGCTTACCGATATTGATATACTTGAACCTGTGATGATGTGATTCTTTGTGATGTTGCACTACGGTGTAAAACCCCTAGACCACACTTTTATACACACCAATATGGATTTCACGTGGAAATTGGTTAAGTCCCAGATGATTTAAATTTAATGTTTTTGAAATTGAAATTGTATTTTACATTGGTTTTTGAAATGGATTTGGGGTTTAATATGAAAGGCTTTCGAAAAGGCGTTTTCAAAGATAAAAGTTAATGAAGCTTTGAAATTAAAATATTTTGATTTAAATTTGAAGTCAAAAATTTGGAATGAATTCTATGTTGAGAAATTATGATGTTAAAACTGTTATACAAGTTTATATGGGTTTTAAACCATTTTTAAAGTGTTGTTTTGGGAATTTGACTTAACCCAAAGATTATAACTTGTATAAATGAGATCGTTTTTTTGGAATAAAACTGTTTGTTTTTAAATGATAAAAGCTCTCATATAAGAAATAAATTTCCCATTTGAACTAAAGGAATCTCAAGTTTGAATTGAAAATGATTTTCAAAGTTACGAATAAATCTTTGGAAATGTGGTTTGGAAGCTATAAGCTAAATCTTTGATTTAAAGATTTAATGAGTAATCTAATTGGAATGGAAATTGATTTGAAAATCTATGAGTGGATCTTTGTGAAACTGGGTGAGCTTTGCGAAATGAATCTTTTTGTTTAAAAGATTAAAATGGTAATTTGATCAATTGTGACTTAACTGAAATCCTATATCCATATGTTTTTAAAATATTGCGCTCATTATCCGGTTTAGTCAAGAGAGGACCTTTGTGGTAAATAACCCATTTCGAAAACTGATACGACGTATATGGATAGTAATTGAAGGCCGGTGGTAAAGACCGGTATTTACGAGAGCGATAGGATGACCTATCGACCGTCTCTGCACTGAGTAGCTACGGTATAGAGATTTCCTAAGTAATGGGAAGTCCGATCAGGATTGTGGATACCCGAATTGCAAGGGCTTCTTCGAAAGTGCCTTCGGTTCTGTTCGAGCCCGTAACAGACTTGTATGGTCGTGTGTCTGACACTACACTTTGAGGTATAAAGCTGATTTCTTTCAAATACATTTCTGCTTGGTGGCGGTGAATTTATTATCTTAGCTTAACACCCTTCTCTGAGACGTACGAGCTCAGAGGTTATGTAATTGAAGTTTATCAGCAATATACTCCCAAGTTGGTAGTGTGGCATGCTAAGTACTATTGTGTGCTGATGATCATTTGTGATCAAAGCATGGCTTTTGTGTAAAGCGTAGCTTTGTGGACGATACCTCATCGAGCCTCACAAACCGGTAATGGTCGAAACAGGAAAGATGCAGCAAGGTTTCAGGGGTAGCTCATCCAGGTATGACCATTCCTTCTGGAAAGGGTTAGTATCATGGTATGGAGCCCAGACACTTACTCATGTGGGCATTGTAGTATATTTATTACTATGTGATGTTGTTGGTATAGAGGATCCTCGGTTTAAGGTCCCAAAGGACCGGGGGTGGCATATCTTAGGTTTTATTCCCCGGGAAGGGGGTAGCCAAACTTGTGTTAGCAGAGAACCGAGGGAGGGTTCTCGGGGCGTCCCTCCAGAGGCGTACCCATGTAGCAATGGGAAGTTCCTTGGCCTGACCATTTGTTGGAAAACCCAAAGAATCAATACGCGCCCAGTACAGTTTTAGTTGTATAACCTATCATGGAATGTGGTGGTAACCTGCTATTGAACATGGTAGCTATAGTTGGCATAAGTGCGAAATGCCTATGTTGGTTAAGATTAATATTATACTTTCAAAATGTTTTCTACACTATGCACTAATAATAATATCAAATGTTTTTTGCGTATCAAGCATGTTTGACTATCATAAGGAGAAATCACCTCCAGTTCTGCGCTTGCGTCGTGTGTGTGGCGGGAGGCCTTATGGTAGTTTCATTTTCAAAAAAAAAACACTGTGGATTTCAAATTTAAATTCTTTTATTTGTTTATAAAGATAAACTGTTTTAGTTTGCTCATACCAGTCCCATGACTGACCCAGAGTTTGTTTTTCCCTTCCTAAACTTTGGGTGCCCACAATTTTCCACACGGACAGTCTAGAGTTTGGTTTTTCAGATAGTCAGGTTGTAGATATTGTTTGGTAGCCTTCAGCTTTCTATTTGATACATTTTGGAGTCTTTGGAGCCCGCGACCGGATTTTCTCATCTTGGTGCAACGTGTTGGTGGATCGAGCTTGGAGTTTGGGGCTTTGTCTTTGGAGCTTTTGGATCAGAGTTGCAGTATCGAATTCTGTGATGACTTATCTTTTATTGTATCGTGTTCCGTTGTATTTTGTGTTGTATTCTCTAATGTTGATGATTATCATTAATTGGATATTGTATTCATGTTGTATCAGTGATATCATCTTTCTTTTCGCTGTGTTATTTTTCATCTAATGTTGTTGCAAGCTCCGGCGATACAAATTTGATGTTTTTGTCAAGCATCGAGTTCGGGTCGTGACAATTTGGTACCAGAGCTGAAGGTTAAGTAAGAAATTTAGCGTCGGAGTGTAACACATTAGATGGCTTATTAGAGATAGGGTGAAGTATACCCTAGAATGAGTATAACTAGTGAAAGCAAAAATCCCAATTTCTCTATCTATTCCTTTATTTGTGGTTATTCCCTAAGATATTTCGTTTGGATGCCCAAATCGATTTTCTTACTATTGGCAGATAGTAAGAATGAGTGAAGAAGAGGACGAGATTGGGGACCGGGAAGTACCATTTCAACTGGTCAAGGCCCTGCAACTACAGATATCCCTATTCAATCTCAATCAAATCTAGCTGATTTATATCGAAGCTTTTCTAGACTTGGTGGAAAGCCATTCATAAGCAAAGAATCCGTTATCGAAGCACACGCCTGTATTCGATCGTGTGAAAAGATTTTCAAAGGACTAAAGTTAGAAGATGATCAAATGCGATTGATAGCTTCTTGGCAACTCTAAGAAGTGGCTTTAGTTTGGTGGGAAAAAGTTGCATTGGATGAGCCGACGGATGAACTTACTTGGAATCGTTTTAAGGAAGTGTTCGCGAAGCGATATATGCCTTCTGCTTGTTTCTCTAGAATGTACCAGGAGTTTATAGATTTGAAGCAAGGGAGTTTATCATTTGAGGAATATTTGAACAAATTTGATGGATTATCTCGATTTGGCCCAGAACTGGTGAATACACCGTTAAAGAAAAATGAAAAGTTTATTCGGGGAATGAACAAGGAATTCCAGGAGAGGATGACTAAGCACGTAAAGGGATCGTTTTCTGAGTTAATTGATATGGGTTATAGATACGATACTCTGGAGAAGAAGGAACTTCCAAAGGAGGATGGAAATACAAGTAACCTGAATTGGAGGAAAAAGAAGTTTGGTGGAAAGAAATCGAGGAAAGATAAAGAAAAGAAGAATACTCGAAAGAAAAAGCTGAAAGATGTTACTTGTCTCAATTTCTTGGAGAAAGGTCACTACTCAGATAAATGCAAGAATCCTTGGAAGTCAGGATTGAGAGAGCCATTTATGAGGCCAGATCAGGAATCTACGGGATGCTATTATTGCCACAATCCAGGACACAGAATCAACGACTGTCCAGCTCATAAGAAAACTCTGGTAAAGAAGGTGTATGTAGTCAAGGGTGATTCTTCAACCTTAAGGGTTGATAAAGGAAAGGAAATTTTATAAGGTAACCTTCTCGGTTACGATTAAATTTTCAAGTTTGTTCGATATGAGAACTACCCAGAGTTTTATTTCTCAACAATTCGTAAACAAGTTGAATCTTGAATCTTAGATCATGGTCGAATCTATTTCTGTCTGTTTTATTGGGTTTCGATATATTCTACGAACCGCTGGTTATTCCTTCGAACTAACCCATACCCCTGTATACTTCGTAGATCAAATAACCTAATTGTTCGTAATTGAATGAGTTGATACTCATATTTGTTGATATTCTGCTTTGGTAAGCCGAATGCAGAATAAATATTTCGATCTGATCTGATCAATCATTTCTTTGTCTATCATCTATTCTTTCTCGTCTCCCTAGCACATTTAGGGGACGAAATTTTTTTTAAGGGGGGAATCTGTAACATTCCTGAAAATTAACTACGATTAACTTGGCAGTTAATTTAATTCTGAAAATAAATTGTGGATTTATTAGAAAATTTCTAGGATAAATGAAAATGATTTTTGATTATAAAGTAGAAATTGGATTTTTAAAAAATGAATACTGATTTAAAGATAAATAGTAATTGATTTGGGATACAAGTATAAGTGATTTATCAACAAATATTGGTTTTCAAAATAAAATGTATTAAAAATAAAATAGAATTAAAGGCCTTAAATTAATACAGGTTTGATTTCTAAATTTTAAATATGTTAGATATACTTGAAAGTTGAAATTAACAAAAAGAATTAATGCACCTACTTTCAAAATATTATTTTTAAGTAAAATTCAACTATATAAATAAAAGTAATTGTTTGTTAATATGTAATCAAATTATTTAGATAATTCTTTTCTTTTTAAAAAAGTTGTACAAAAATAAATGATAAAATAATGCATGAATATAAGTTGTATAAATTTGTTGTATATAGACATAGTGAGTTAAATTAAAAAAAAAAATTGAATGTGAAAGAAAGAACAATAGAATTTTTATTCGTGTAAAATATAAACATTAAAAAGGATATAAACAAATAAAATATAAACAATTTTAAAAATGAAGGCATATGTGTGTGTGTGTGTGTGTGTGTGTTTGTGTGTGTATATATATGGAAGTATAACGACATGGAGGATTAAACAAAAGTTTACAAACTAAATTGAGACAAAGGTTTAAACGTAAGTTTTCATACCAACTACAAGTGTTCAATATGCATAGAAATAAAGGGACAAATGGCATTAACTTTTGGGAAAAAATAAAAATAAATAAAATAAAATAGAAGTCAGGCCATTTATCTTCCTATGACTGAGATAACAAACCAGAAAAAAGAAAAAAAGAAAGTAAGAGTGAGTTGTGTTCAAGCTTCTCATTCTCAAAACTGAGAGAAGAAAAAAAGAAAGAAAATCAAAAGAAAAACAAGAAAACATCTTCAAAAACTCAAATTCAAAATCACTTCCCTCTTAACAAAAATCTGAAACCATCTCAACACTAAAGCAAGAATCTGGACTCAAAAAAAACTTCAAACCTGAAAGAAAAAAAGATTCTGGAAATCAAAATCACCTTCAAAACTGGAAACAAGGAAGATTCAAAGTAAAACAAACTTCAACCTGGAGGTGAAAATAAGATCAAAGTCTTCAAACTGGAAAAAAATGAATGCAACTTCAACCTGGAGATTCAAATGAAAATTTTCAAAAGCAGTGCAAAAGTAAATCTGAAGCTAGCGATTCAAGTTTCAAAACCTTCTGCAAAAAATAAAAAAAATAAAAAGAGATAAAATTTCAGAAAAATAAAGTAGAAAATCAAAAACAAGCAACCAAATTCAAAACAATTGTTTCCTCTGTTCTTTACTGGTCAGGTGAGCAAAGCCACCCTTTTAAGATTAGATCTGATGTTGTCCCTGTTGATATAGATATATTTGAAGTTAATGTGGATTATATGATGCCTGCACTATTTGTTTGCGTAGTATATTTGTATAATCTTGAAATTGCATGCTTGTATAACTATATAGGCATAGTTCTGTTTGAAAATAGAATCACAAAGAATTCAAGAAAAAAATGATTTCTCAAAATATACAAAGATTTAGGCAATGGTTTTAAATAAAACTTAGTTATATTCACTTAATTAAGATTTTAAAATTTACTGGATGCATCAAATGCAAATAATGTCACTGGAAAGAACAGTAAAAACTCAAAATATCCCAAATTTTGATCATCCAGTTTCCTCGACTTGATTGTATAAATTGATTTGTATTCAAAATAATGACTTTTAAGTACAAAATCAGGATTTTTAAAATGGTGTTGAATGAGGATCTCGGGTTTGAATGAAAATATGGTTTTGCGCAAGTTTTGGAGATTGAAATGTGTTTGGGTCGAGGGGTTCATTTCGGAGGAGGATTGGGTGATGATGAAGACAGGAAAATTTGTAGCTGAATTTATAAGGGATCGTGGTGGTGGCATGGGGGGTTTGTAGGGTTTAGCCCTGCTTTTTGTTGATTGCACTTGCGAGCTTCATTCACCGTCATCACATCGTTCTAGATGATCGCACTGGGGGAAAGCTTCGGGGGTCTTTGGAGCAGCTGTGGTTGAAGGGGTGTGGACTCCGGGGACGAAGCGGAGCGAATTTTGGCGATCAAATGGGTTCAGGAAAAAATGACCTTGAATTCGCTCGATTTTGATTCAGTGATGATTTCGTAACTTGGATTGCTCGAATTGATTAGGGTGGTCGTCGATGACCTGAGAGCAACTGTGAGGTTGGTCGGAGTTGACCTGGCTTCCTGTACACATGTACGCGTGTACACGCGAGGGTTGAATAGTTTGGCTGTTGAGGAAGATATGAGTTCTCGGGAGAGACTCGAAGCATTCGAGTGAAAATCTTGGGGATTTTGGAGAGTCTGTTCGAGTTTTCGTGTGCATGGGCTCGAGTCGTCTAAGTATAATTACCAGGTTCATCCAAATGAAGTACGTTTTCAAAATAAATGTACTAAGTTCCAAGGTAAAGTTAATCAAGTTCAAGATAAAAGTATTTATCGATTTCAATACAAATATGAAGTCATAGGGTTTGAAATTTAGTTTGTTTTGATTTGAAGAATTTGTCTCTATTGTTTCAAGATCAAGGGATGAAATTTGGTAATGATTAAGATGAGGGTAGTTTAGACTTTAATTAATAAAAGGTCTTAAGTGTTTTGAATAAGTTAGTTACCTTCATTCCATTTAAATGATAATTAAAGAAATTTAATTAAAATTCAATTAATTAAAAGGATAATTACATTAATTAAGGATTATTGATCAATGGTTAATTAACTTATGATTGGAAAATAATTAATTAAGGTAAATAATTAAGGTTAATTAATTATATAAATAACTTAAAGGTTAATTAAATTAATGTGATTAATAAAGAATAATTAATTAAGGTGATTGATTAATTAATTTATATCAATTGATTTGTAATTAATTAATCAGGATTTGATCATTAATTCATAAGTAATTAAATTAATTAAAAATTTAATTTAATTAATTTAGGATTAAACAATTAATTAATCCTGTTTATAAATGATTATTGGATGCTTGAATTGCTTATGAATGATTGTATTGGATGAGATGTCTTGAATTGACTATCCTGTCTGATTCTGTGATATTTTGATTTGTGATTTAGCTGTGATGAATGTAATTTATTTTGTTTGTGACGAATGTGTACTATTTATCTATGAATCTGTGTATGGAAGATAAGCGTTATTGGAATATACCGCTTATCGATATTGATATACTTGAACATGTGATGATGTGATTCTTTGTGATGTTGCACTACTGTGTAAAACCCCTGGACCACACTTTTATACACACCAATATGGATTTCACGTGGAAATTGGTTAAGTCCCAGATGATTTAAATTTATTGTTTTTGAAATTATAATTGTAATTTCCATTGGTTTTTGAAATGGATTTGGGGTTTAATATGAAAGGCTTTCGAAAAGGCGTTTTCAAAGATAAAAGTTAATGAAGCTTTGAAATTAAAATATTTTGATTTAAATTTGAATTCAAAAATTTGGAATTGAATTCTATGTTGAGAAATTATGATGTTAAAACTGTTATACAAGTTTATATGGGTTTTAAACCATTTTTAAAGGGTTGTTTTGGGAATTTGACTTAACCCAAAGATTTTAACTTGTATAAATGAGATCGTTTTTTCGGAATAAAACTGTTTGTTTTCAAAAGATAAAAGCTCCCATATAAGAAATGAATTTCCCTTTTGAACAAAAGGAATCTCAAGTTTGAATTGAAAATGATTTTCAAAGGTATGAATAAATCTTTGGAAACGTGTTTTGG
This sequence comes from Allium cepa, assembly GCA_030765085.1. NCBI lineage: Eukaryota > Viridiplantae > Streptophyta > Magnoliopsida > Asparagales > Amaryllidaceae > Allium > Allium cepa. The sequence goes on from CM060942.1 coordinate 459,146,329, forward strand.
AAGCTATAAGTTAAATCTTTGATTTAAAGATTTAATGAGTAACCTAATTGGAATGGAAATTGATTTGAAAATCCATGAGTGGATCTTTATGGAACTGGGTGAACTTTATGAAATGAATCTTTTTGTTTAAAAGATTAAAATGGTAATTTGGTTGATTGTGACCTAACTGAAATACTATATCCATATGTTTTTAAAATATTGCGCTCATTAATCGGTTTAGTCGGGAGAGGACCTTTGTGTCACATAACCCATTCCGAATAATGATACGACGTATATGGATAGCAATTGAAGACCGGTGGTGAAGACCTGGTATTTACGAGAGTGATAGGATGACCTATCGATTGTCTCTGTACTGAGTAGCTACGGTATAGAGATTTCCTAAGCGATGGGAAGTCCGATCGGGATTGTGGATACCCGGATTGCAAGGGCTTCTTCGGAAGTGCCTTCGGTTCTGTTCGAGCCCAGAACAGACTTGTATGGTCGTGTGACTGAGACTACACTTTGAAGTATAAAGATGATTTATTCCAAATACATTTCTTCTTGGCGGCTGTGAATTTATTCTCTTAGCTTAACACCCTTCTCTGAGACGTACGAGCTCAGAGGTTATGTAATTGAAGTTTATCAGCAATATACTCCCAATTTGGTAGTTGGCATGCTAAGTGTTGTCGTGTGTTGACGATCATTTGTTGATCATTTGTGATCAAAGCATGGCTTTTGTGTAAAGCGTAGCTTTGTGGACGAGACCTCATCGAGCCTTACAAACCGGTAATGGTCGAAACAGGAAAGATGTGGCAAGGTTTCAGGGGTAGCTCCCCTAGAGTATGACCATTCCATCTGGAAAAGGGTAGTATCATGGTATGGAGCCCAAATACTTACTCATGTGGGGATTGTAGTGTATTTATTACTATGTGATGTCGTTGGTATAGAGGATCCTCAGTTAAAGGTCCCAAAGGACCGGGGTGGCATATCTTAGTTTTTATTCCCCGAGAAGGTGGTAGCCGGCCTTGTGTTAGCAGAGAACCGAGGGAGGGTTCTCGGGGCGTCCCTCCAGAGGCGTACCCATGTAGCAATTGGAAGTTCCTTGGCCTGACCATTTATTGGAAAACCCAAAGAATCAATACGCGCCCAGTACGGTTTTAGTTGTATAACCTTTCATTGAATGTGGTGGTAACCTCCTGTTGAACATGGTAGCTATAATAGGCATAAGTGCGAAATGCCTATGCTGGCTAAGATTAATATTATACTTTCGAAATGTTTTCTACACTATGCACTAATAATAATATCAAATGTTTTTCGCATATCAAGCATGTTCGACTATCATAAGGAGAAATCTCCTCCACTTCTGCGTTTGCATTGTGTGTGTGGCGGGAGGCCTCTTGGTAGTTTCATTTAAAAAAACATTGCGAATTTCAAATTTAAATTCTTTTGTTTGTTTCTAAAGATAAACTGTTTTAGTTTGCTCATACCAGTCACATGACTGGCCCGGAGTTTATTGTTCCCTTCCTAAACTCTGGGTGCCCACAATTTTCCACACGGGCAGTCTAGAGTTTGGTTTTTCAGATAGTCAGGCTGTAGATATCGTTTGGTAGCCTTCAGCTTTCTATTTGATACATTTTGGAGTCTTTGGAGCCCATGACCGAATTTTCTCATCTTGGTGCAATGTGTTGGTGGATTGAGCTTGGAGTTTGGAGCTTTGTCTTTGGAGCTTTTGGATCAGAGTTATAGTATCGGATTCTGTGAAGACTTATCTTTTATTGTATTGTGTTCCGCTGTATTTTGTGTTGTATTCTCTGATGTCGATGATTATCATTGAATCAAATCGTTGTATTGGATATTGTATTCATGTTGTATCAGTGATATCGTCTTTTTTTTCGGCTGTGTTATTTATCATCTAATGTTGTTGCAAGCTCAGGTGATATGAATTTGGTGTTGTTGTCGGGCATCGAGTTCGGGTCGTGACATATATGCTTTATCTCTAGTCTCCTATCTTTGCTAGGTTATATTTCTATATCTCATGAGCTTTGAATACTGATATGGATGGTAGAAAAGGAAGAGGTAACACTGGAGGGGAGAGCATCGATGGGATTCCCAACCCTAACGCGAGGAGGACCAAAGGTCAGGCACATGTAGAGAATGTGGGCGCTGGTGTCTCGCAGGTGGACATAGGAGCTATACGTCAACTTTTTGTGATGCAAGTTGGAATTGTAGCTAGAGTGGTAGGAAGAGATGCTGCTGGGATAGGAGTTCCGGAAGTTTCAGTAGTTAACCATTATGCTAAACTGAGCGAAGATTATGCTAAGCTTGGAGGGAAGCCATTTCTGGGAACAGAGAATGCTATAGAGGTGGAAATTTTTTTGCTACACTATAAGAAAATCTTTGTAGATATGGGGCTCAATGATGAGTAGAAGAGGAGGCTTATTTCAAGACAAAACTAGGGTTTAGCCTTCTTTTGGTAGAACAATGTGAAGGCTGGTGTGGATGAGAAAACCTTGACTTGGGCAGATTTCAACGGAAGGTTCCAAGAGAGGTTCATGTCTACGATGGCACAATCAGCTCTGATCAGAAAGTTTGCTGAATTAGAGCAGAGGGAGGTGTCTATTCTGGAGTATGCTTGTAAAAAATAAAAAAATTAGAGTAATAATAATTCATTAACAAGTTAATTAAATAACAAAATAGGGTTGGGAAATTGTCCGAATTGAGCCACGAGATTTGCACTACTGGGACCATAGTAATTTTCTTAGAAATTTTCATATACAACTTATTGAAGTCCGAGTCAGTATGGAGAAGTTACAAGAGAAACAAAGAAAATCTGAATTATATATATAATTAAACAATAATGAAAAAAAGGGCGGACCCGTTACGGGTCGACCCGCGCCTAAGTCGGATCGACCTATAGGTCGACCCACCTGTTGGCCAGGTCGACCCATATTCTCCCCTGGATGATTTTTCATCCAGGTGCGAGCCGAAGACTATAAATCTGATTTTTGGTGAATTCCTGTGCGTTCGTAGCTGCATCTGACAGTTCCTAGTGAGCCTATGATGTGGTTGCACTAGATTAAATCTTCAAATTCGATGGCTTAAGAACCCTATGCCAAACTATAAATAGAATCCTAGGCCTAGCTATTTTTCTTATTCAGATTTTCTTCCATTTGGGTTAATTGCTTGAGGTAGAACCCTAAATAGAAATTTTTTCTCGAAAGGGAATCTTTTTATTAAAAATAATTTATATCCTATAAGTGGATCCATGAAGGCCTAGGATTAGAGCTAAGGATCACATCAGAGTGTTTTGTAATTATTTTAGATTTGTAAGTAATTTAAAATAATGGGGTTCTCAATAGTTGTAGTTTTCTACAAGTTTGAGACATTTTTTATGTAAGTTTATTTACAGTCAATTTTTAAGTTAATTTCAGAAGTTCTTTTCAATTTATTTTTATTAACCTATTTCATTCAATTATTTATAGTTACTTATATTTATTTACAGTTATTTACAGTTATTTACACCTGTTTTAAGTTAGAATTTAGCCTGTAAATGTTAGTTTCTTTTTATAGAGATTTAATCCTTTTTTACGCAAATAAAGTATTAAAAAGAGAAGAATTCTCAAATATAGATTAAAATAGAAAAACACATAAAATTTACATAAATCAGATTTAAAATGAGAAAAACCGAAATAAAATGGAGATGAACAGAAATAGGAAAATTTAAGACATTTACAAGAATGATTATAACAAGTGCTTACCGCTAAAAAGAAAAAATAAAAGAGTAATAGTTGCAATAATCATTATAACACGTAGGTTATAATTAGAAAGAAAGAAATAACAGAAGGGGCTTATTTCCAAAACTTAGATCTTGAATTAAATTAATAAGCAAATGTAGCTGTAGTGTCCCATACCGGCAGCATTCCCTTTCAGGTCTAGGACTGAAGGTCTCATATCTGGGTGAGGCTGGGCACACTTATGCTAATTAGGGCAAATAAATGACCAATAGATAGAGGCTAAATTTTAGGGATTTGGGCCAGGGGCGCAAAGTTAGAAGATTTGTTTGTTTGGACCAGTACTGGCAGCATCCGCATTCAAGTCGAGGGTCGATGGTGTCACACGTAGGTGAGGCTGGACATGCTTATGCTGATTAGGGTAAATAAAGGGTCAAAAAGGATGCGACAGTTAATGCGTACTAGCGATGACCGAGCATGTGACATTGATTAGGTTAAATAATTCGCTACTACATCCTAATCACAACAGTTGAAGACAAATGCAAACAATCAAAGAAACAATCAAAAAGAATCAGAAACAGTATTTTATGCAAGTTCTATCTTTTATGCATCTTCCTTTCAAGCTAGAACTATTGCTTATCTTTATCTTGCTTAGAAATGCTAGTAATTACTTTCACTCACCAGACTTATTGTCTGACCCACTCCTCTATCTTCCCTTTAACCCCAATAGACTGAGAGAGTTGAGTATAGGTTATTCAGGTTGCTTGGAGATTCATGTCTAAAGTATTCCCGTTTCAGATGTATTCTTTTTCTTTTCATCTTTTTTTGGCTTATGATGGATGGGCACTTGTGAGAGGGATTATTATTGTTATTTTTATACTCTGATTATGTGAGATTGAGATGTATTTTCATGAGACATAGGAGATTTTGATTTTTTGAGACATGTTATTTTTTTGACTTATTTTGAGATGAATTTTAGTTCTAAATGATAAATTATTATTTAAATGTTTTCCGCTGCTTTTACTTATTTGTCCTATGAATCTTAGTCTCCGTGATGCTTTAGCTATACCTATAACGCACCACATCCTTTGGTGTACCCCTTTTAGGAATACTAAGGGGTGTGGGGTTTTTCATTTGGTATCAGACCCTAAGGTTATAAGATTCCTAAAAACTTGTTTAAAAAGTATCAATTTTCAAAGGTACCATATCTTTAAACTAAAAGTATTTTTTAGGAAGAAACTCTTATTATGTAAATAGTTTTCAAGTACAAGAGAGTTTACATAGAAATCCCCTCAAAGTCCAGTTCAACCTTCTTTCGATTATTTCGAGCCTAAATTTTCTTTTCTTTGCATAGAATGGCGGATGCCCCAAATCTTCAAAGGGAGTCTAAGTCCCTGGCTGGTTTCGTAGATACCTCCAAGCTACGACACTATAGGTGCAAGGTCAAGAGCCCAATGCAGCACCGATGGGTGGAGGTCCCATTAATCCACTTGCAGCAGCCAATTTTTCTAAGCTATGCAAGGAGTTCACTAATCTTGGAGGCAAGACGTTTTCTAGCATGGAGGATTTCGTTAAGACACGTACTTGGCTGAGGAATATGGAGGGGATATTCGGGCTGTTAGGATTGGAGGACCGACAGAGAGTTCAACTTACATCTTGGCAGCTAAAAGGAGAGGCTTATTACTAGTGGAAGATTGTAGAGATGGAGGGTCGAGACATTGGTTTGGTTGGATTTTAGGAAAGGTTTGAGAAAAAGTTCTTATCGCAATCCGAGGATAGCATGCAGTTGGAGAAGTTTATTAGTTTGTAGCAGAGGAGTCTCTCGACGAAAAAGTATATATATTAGTTTAATGAGTCATCAAAGTACGAGATGGAGCTTGTTAATACGCCGCATATGAAGGCCACTAAGTTTGCTAAGTGTTTGAATCAGCCCCTCTAAGGGTTGGTGATGAACGTATTTTTCTGCATTTTAAACCGTTTGTTTCATATATTTTTATTTTTATAAAGCGGTATTATACGGGTATTCTGTTGTGGTTTTGCAGATTTTAGATTCCGAAGTGCAACGTTGAAATTAATCGGTTGTGGCGTCCTTAGGTTCAAAAGACAAGTGGCATGAGTGCAACATTTGGAGCCCCAAATAAATCAAAGCAACGTCACACTTCAATTTATGCAAAATGAGTCAGTTCACATTTTCACTTCAGCATATGGGTGCAAGCAACATGGGAAACAAATCATATTTATATCTCAAGTCACGTGCTCAAACTCAAAGCAAGGAACAAATTTAATTAATTCAAGCAAGTGGGGACCAACCTCAATCAATGACGTGGCAAGCATGCACATACTTTGATTTAGTAAATATTGGCTGCATATTCTCAAGGTAGCAAACATCGATTCAAAGCAATATGGACCAACTCAAGCAATGATGTGGACGTATATATGTTCTCTTTCACCAATTCAAGCAAAGGACCAGTTCCTCCTAAAAAGTAGCAGTTGATTTTCTGGGCTGGGAAAGGCTATATATACAGCAGCATACAACAACCAAAGGGATCATCTCTTACCTCATCACTTTTCTTCAAGTTTAGATTTAAATTCAGCACTGTTTTTATTTTCGAAAAGAATACGTAGGATTGTTGATTAGATTTAGCAATTTATTTATTCTTGTTCTTAGTTATTTTTTGCACTCTTTTCAGTTAGTTAATAATTATTTCAGTTGATTGCTCCGTTATCTTCTTTTTCGCAATTTCAATTTCTGTTCTGATTTTTTTACAATTCTATATTTTGGTTGCAATTTCGATTAGTTTCGAAATCGATTCGGAGTATATTATTGTTTTTATTTTCTGTTCAAAATTCACTGTCGAATTCGTTTAACACGCCTAAGATTTAACTATGGATTTTAATTGTTTTAAAATACAATTCCCTGTGTTCGACCTGCATACTACACGCCTGTGCGCTTGCAGAATTTATTAAAATTTGTGTTTTTCTAATCAATAGAAAAGTCACAACAGTTGGCAATTACACATGTACCTATGGGAGCGACCTATGAGTCACTTGTTGAATTGGCTCTCATATCATATGTTGCAAAGGAAGAAGAGGTTAAGAGAGTTCCTAAATCAAAAAACTCTAAGAAGCAGTGGTGGAAGATTAAGAAGGATAAGGACAAGAAGAAAGGAGAAGGACCTCAAAAGGAATGGATCAAGGCGATAAATGTCATAATTGTGGAATGGTGGGGCATTAATCAAAGGACTGTAAGAAGGATACGATGAAGGGGATGTGTTATTGATGTCGATAGCTTAGACACCCTAGTAGAGATTGTCCTTAAAGGACAAGGTAGAGAGCAGGTGCACCTTTGAAGCAAGTACTGGCTTTGGATGCAGCACTTTCTAGTAGTGGTTCGGTCTGAGGTAGCAAATTCTCTGTAGAAGGTTTGATCTCTATTTCAGATTTTCCTGTTTGGACTCTTTTTTACTCTAAAGCCTCGTATTTATTCATTTCTAGTTCCTTGGTTGATTGTTTGCACTTAGATATTTCTCTAGTTATAGACCCTATAGTTGTTTCAAACCCCATAGGAGGATCGACACATTTAGCTATGATTTGTAAAGGTTTGAAATTTTTTCTACTAGGCGTAGATTTTGATGATGACGCTAATGTACTGGGATTTTCGGGATATGGGATGATTCTGGGGATGGACTGGTTATCCAATTATGGTGCGATATTGGACTGCAAGAGCAGAGTCGTCAGGCTAGGGACATGTAGCAGACGGACTCTTGAGGTTTCTTGCATCCCGTAAGGGTCAGTCATATTGAGCTTCCTTTATTCTTTTGATTCATCACTAGAACATTTGATTCAGCTCCAGTAGTTAGGGATTTCCTAGATGTTTTTGTGGAGGTTACGGGCTATCCCCTAAGAGGGAGATCGACTTTAGGATCTATCTGAATGACAATGCTAAGCCAGTGGCATTGCCCTTGAGACATATGGCTCCTCGGGAGACGAATGACTTAAGTAAGCAGATTGGTGAGCAATTAGGAAAGGCTTCATCAAACAGAGCATATCTAAGTGGGGGGCACCAGTCATCTTCACTACAAAGGAAGATGGTTCCCTTTGACTTTCTGTGGACTATAGATAGTGGAATAATCTCATGAAGAAGAACTGTTACCCACTTGCTATGATAGACCATCTTTTCAATCAATTGGTTGGCTCTTTAGTATTTTCTCAGCTTGACTTTGCTACTGGATTGCATCAGCTTAGGGTCACTGATGATAGCATCTATAAGACAATATTAAAGATACCCGATGGATTCTTTGAGAGGTTGGTTGTGCCTTTTGGATTGACCAATGCCCCAGCCTATTTTGTAGACCTGATGAGCCATGTCTTTCGACATGTCCTAAATAAGTTCATTGTATTGTTTGTAGACGAAATTCTTATGTTTTCAAGAGTGTGGAAGAGAATTCATCTTGAGGAGGTTCTTCGTACACTTTGTGTTCATCAGCTGAAAGCAAAATTCTCGAAGTGTCACTTTTGACATAAGGAGGTGCGTATCTTGGGTCATGTAGTCACAAGAGAGGGTCTAGCTATGGATCCCACTAAGGTAGTAGTGGTACATGATTGGAAGGTCCTCAAGAACACTATCGAAGTTAGAAGCTTCCTAAGTTTGGCTGGTTATCATAGGAAGTTTTCAAAGATTTTACTAAGTTTTTAGCGCGGCTTACTCGCCTCACTAAGAAGAATGCAACATTTGTCAGGGACGTGGATTATGAGAATTCCTTCACGATGCTAAAGAGGGTCCACAGTAGTGCACCAGTGTTAGTTTTACCCGACGGAGCTAAGCCTTTTACAATATACACCGATGCATGTGGGACTGGCTTTGGGGCAGTATTGATGCAGGTGGGGAGGGTAGCATGCTATGGGAGTAGACAGTTGAGAACTCATGAGGAGGACTACCCTACCAATAATTTAGAGCCGATTGCCATTTTTTTCCTACTCAAGTCTTGGATACATTACTTGCAAGGAGAGAGGTTCGAGCTTTTCATTGACCAAAAATCATTAAAGTACCTAATCTCTCAAAAGGACATAAACAGGAGGCAGTAGCGTTGGATGGAGTTTCTGGCATCATATGACTTAGATATAGCTTACACCCCTAGCAAAGGAAACGTGGTTGCAGATGTGTTAAGCAATTAGAGAAAAACCCTTAGCCCAATGTTCATAGCATGGAAAAGCCTAAAGTTTATTACCATCTTTGATTTTAAGCCCTCTTTTGACATTACTCCTAGATTATTGGCAGCACTTGAGGTTAAGCCTACCCTCATAGATCAGATTGGCTCAAGGCAACAAGAGGATTCAGAGATTGTGGATATTCTGGATAGGATTAGCAAAGGAGAGGTCTTTAGACATGTCCCATTATTCCATCAATAGTAAAGGGTGATTAAGATGAAATGGATGAGTTTGTGTCCCCCACACTGGTGATTTGATGAGTGCAGTTCTAGCAGAAGCACACCATTCAAGGATGACTATTCATCCAGGTGGTGACAAGACGTATAGGGATATGAAGAGAGTGTTTCATTGGAGTGTCATGAAGACGGTTGTAGCAGAGTTTGTGGCTAAGTGTCTTATGTGCCAAAGGGTTAAGGCGGAGCAGCATAGGCCTAGCAGATTGCTTCAACCAATGGATGTACCCGAATTGAAGTAGGATAGAGTTTCAATGGATTTCTTAGATGGTTTCCCTTGATCTATGAAGATGTATACCAGTATCTAGGTGATTGTAGATCGTCTAAGTGTGCCAACTTCATTCTGGTCAAGAGTAAGAGGACAACACCTTATTTGGCATCCATATACGTTTGTGAGATAATCCGACTTCATGGAGTTCCCTCTAGCATAGTGAGCAACAGAGGCCCTATCTTTACTAACGAGTTTTGGAGAAGCTTGCAAGATGCTTTAGGGACACAACTCAGATTGAGTATGGCCTAACACCCTCAAACGGATGGCCAAACGGAGAGAGTTAATAGAATTGTTGAGGATTTGTCGAGGATGTGCATTCTTGATTTTGGAGGAACTTGGGATGAGCAACTTCCTTTAGTGCAATTTGCTTATAACAATATTTTTCAAGCTAGCATTAGGATGGCTCCTTTTAAAGCACTTTACGGAAGACCTTGCAAGTCGCCTTCGTGTTGGTTGGAGTCTGCAGAAAGATTGCTACTTGGTCCCGACAAGGTTAGAGAGACTTCGGAAAAGATTGATTTGATTAGACGAAGAATGAAGTTGACTCAAGATAGACAGAAATCCTATGTAGATAAGAGGAGAAGGGATATTGAGTTCAAGGTAGGAGATTTGGTTTTCATCAAGGTGTCTCCTCTAAGAAAGGTAGTGAGGTTTGGATCAAGTGGGAAACTTGCTCCCATATTCGTTGGACCATTCCCTATTGTTGAAAGGGCAGGGAAATTGGCGTATCAGATAAAGCTACCGGAGAGATTCGTGGGAGTTCATAAAGTTTTTCATGATTTGTACTTGAGAAAGTGATTTCCTGATTCAGAAGAGGTAGTGGAACCTAGCAAGTTTAAGGATGTTGAAGTGGAGAGAGAAGCATCGGTTCATCGCATTCCTGCCGAGATTGTTGGACATGATATCAAGAAGCTTAGGAATAAGGAAGTCCCTTTGGTTAGGATGCAGTAGGGAGATAGTATTGAGAACGCTATGTAGGAGGCTGAGGAGAAAATACGTATCTCTTATCTATATCTCTTCGATGGTACGTGTTGAATTTCCTATTACCATTTTTATTTTTGAATAGGTTCTTTCCTTTAGTATCCCTTGGGACGGTAGATCTTAGGATTTAACCTATGGATGGTAGACTGAATGTAAACATGTTACTAGAACATGTTATGCATGTTGAACGCAAATGGATGCAAGTGTTTGCTAGTGGATGCTAATGGACACATATACACACACTAGGCACTACATCTCTTAGAGATCGGCCTAATTAGGTTACTAAAGCATATGCATATGGATGTGTGTGAACTTGCATTTTTATTTCGTGGTTGCTATGAATGGGTGATTATCATATGATTGTTGCATTTGGATGGTAATTGTAGCACACATATAGAACTATCATTTGTCATTAGGAAATTTGCATTCATTTGGATACATGGCATGGACATGAGCACATAAAAAGGAGGTCGACTGAATCCATAGACCGCCTAATCTTTTGCATTAGTTAGGGACATTGACACTACACTATTGCACATATCATAATTTGCATTAAAAAGCTTAAGGAGAGTAGATGTAATAGATTATGGTTGAATATATGGTTATGGAATTTGGATGAAAATAATTATTTCATTCTTCTGTCCTTGGAGATTTTGGGGGCGAAATCCTTTAAAGAGTGGAGAATGTAACAACACGAAAAAATAGATTAATAATAATTAATAAACAAATTAACTGAATAATAAAATTGCGTTGGGAAACTGTCAGAATTAAGCCACAGTAGTTGAACCATTGGATTTGTGGTAATTTTCTGAGCAATTTCCATATATAACTTGTTGAAATCCGAGTCAGTATGGAGAAGTTATGAGAGAAACATAGAAAATTGGAACTGTATATATAATTAAACAAAACAGGAAAAAAGGGAAGACCCATTACGGGGCGACCCGCACCTGAGTCGGGTCAATCCATAGGTCGACTCGCCTATTCATTAGGTAAACCCACATTCTTCCCTGGACAATTTTTCTTCCAGGTGCGAGCCGAAGACTTTAAATCATATTTTTTATGAAATCCTGTGCGTTCTAGCTGCATCCGATGGTTCCTAGTGAGCCTATGATGTAGTTGCATGAGATTAAATCTTCAAATCCGATGGCTTGTCATACCTAAGCCACACTATAAATAGAACCCTAGACCTAGCTATTTTTCTCATTCAGATTTTCTCCCAATTGGATTCATTACTTGAGGCTGAACCCAAAATAGAATTTTTTTTTCGAGGAGGAAATCTTTTTAATAAGAAATATTTTACACCCTAAAAGTGGATCCAGGAAGGCCTAGGATTAGAGCTAAGAACCATGGGTGAGTGTTTTGTAATTAATTTAGATTTGTAAGCAATTTAAAATAATAGGTTCTCGATAGTTGTAGTTTTTCTACCATTTGGAGACAATTTTTATGTAAGTTTGTTTACAGTCAGTTTTTAAGTAAATTTCAAAAGTTCTTTTCAATCTATTTTTATTCAGCTATTTTATTCAGTTAATTACAGTTATTCACACTTATTTACATCTGTTTTAAGTTGGAATTTAGCCTCTAATGTTAGTTTCTTTTTATAGAGATTTAATCCTTTTTGACACGAATAAAACATTAAAAAGAGAAGAATTCGCAAATATGGATTAAAATAGAAAAAAATAAAATTTACAGAAATCAGATGCAAAATAAGAAAAAATGAAATAAAATTATGATGGCCCCAAGTAGGCAAATTTTAGATATTTACAAGTATGATTATAACAAGCGGTTATAACTAAAAAGAGAAAATAGAAGAGTAATAGTTGCAACAACCATTATAACACGTAAGTTATAATTAGAATGAAAGAAATAACAGAAGGGGCTTACTTTAAAAACTTAGATCTTGGATTAAGTCAATAAGCAAATATAAGAGTAGTGGCCCATACCGACAACATTCACTTTCAGGTCTAGGACTGATGGTCTCACACATGGGTGAGGCTGGGCATGCTTATGCTGATTAGGGTAAATAAGTGGCCAATAAATAGAGGCTCAAATTTAGGGATTTGGGCATGCAAAGTAAGAAGATTTGTTTGTTAGGACAAGTACCGACAGCATTACCTTTCAAGTCGAGGACTGATGATCTCACACGTGGGTAGGCTAGGCACGTTTATGCTGATTAGGGTAAATAAAGAGTCAAATAAGGGGCGACAGTTAGTGTTTATCGACAATGACTGAGTGTGCGACATCGATTAGGGTAAATAATTCACTACTATGTCTTAAGCGCTAAGTAGTCACTTTTACTATAGGACCAACATGATTGGTTCGAAGTGGTACAATAGAGATAGGAAAGGCCGATTAATATGTAGAATAAGGATTTCAGCCTAATCAAGCTAGCAGTAGAAATAGGATTACCGTTTTAGCCTTATCACAATAGTTTAAGACAACTGCTAATAATCAAAGCAAACAGTCAAGCGGAATTAGAAACAGTATTTTATGCAAGTTTTATCTTTTCTGTGTCTTTCTTTCAAGATAAAACTATTGCTCAGTCTATTATCTTTATCTTGCCTAGAAGTGCTAGTGATTACTTTCACTCACCAGACTTATTGTCTGGCCCACTCCTTAATATTTCCTTTTTCCCCAATAGACCAGAGGAGTTGCGAATAGTTGATTCAGGTTGTTTGGAGACTCACTTTCAGAGTTTTCTCATTTTAGATGTATTCTTTCGCTTTGCATCTTTTTTGGCTTAAGATGGATTGCCACTTATAAGAGGGATTATTATTGTTATTTTTGTGCTCTGATTATGTGAGACTGAGATATATTTTCATGAGACATGAGATATTTTGAGGTTTTGAGACATGTTATGTTTCTATGACTTATTTTGAGATGAAATTTAATTCTGAATGATAAGTTATTATTTAAATATTTTTCGATGCTTTTACTAGTTTGTTTGTGAATCTTAGTCTCTGTGATGCTTTAGTTATAATTATAATGCACCACATCCTTTAGTGTGCCTTTTTTGGAAATACCAATGGGTGTGGGATGTTTCAATGCTGGAAGGTTTGAGGAATTAGCCAGGTATGGGTATGCTTTTGTGGATACAATGATGAAGAGGAATGAGAAGTTTATCAGGGGGTTGAAGCCTGTGTTAGCAAGGGCTACATTACCTCATATTAGAGGTCCTTTTGATTTTGTAATGGAAATGGCCTTAAGGCATGCAAAGATTCTGAATTCTCTAGAGAAGGGTAAGGCTAAGGAGGTCTAGGTTTGGAAGAATAAGAAGAGGAAGTTCTTTCCTAAGAAGGGTGCTCAAAAGGGTGGAGCATCTAAGAAAGGGAGGTCTAAAGTGATCTGTTTTAAACTCGACAAGAAGGGGCATTTTGCTAATGGGTGTCGTGCTGGAAAAGAAAAGGAGGTAATCGTGAAGAAGATTGTCAGGTGCTTCAACTGCAACTAGATTAGCCACTGTAAGAATCAGTGCAAGGAGCCCGCTAAGGACGGAAAGGGAAAGGTCTATGCATTGGAGCCTGCTACTTCAAAGCCAGCATCTTAGGAGAAAGGGAAGATAGTTTTGGGAGGTATGCTTTAGATTCATTGTATGTTTGTTAGCATTCTATGTGATACTGGTACATCACATTTTTTTATATCTAGATGTTTGATAAATAACTTAACTTAGAATCCACATATTTATTTAATACCTTAAGGGTTGCGAATCCAATACGAAGGGATCCAAATCTAGGGTTGAGATGTGACCAGGTTGCATTTGACTTGTTAGGTCATACTTTTTTTTGCAGTTTTCATGTGTTTGATTTTATGGGTTTCGGAATTATTCTTGGTATGGATTGGTTAAGTGAGTACTATGCTAGTATATTTTGCATTATAGGAAAATATCAATTAGGCATCCTGATTGTAGTGATGGGATTTTTTATACCATAGAAAGTTCTAGCAGTGAGGTGAATGCTTTGTTGTGTGTTATAAAATTAGAAGATGAGCTGAATCAAGTTTTTATGGTTAGAGAATTCATGGATGTTTTTTAGCACGTAGTTTGATTGCCACCGAAACAAGCTATTGAGTTTCAAATAGATTTGTTCCAAGAGCAGAATTAGTGAGTAGGCCATCAAGCAAGATGATCCCTGCAGAGATGAGCGAGTTGAAGGCGTGGTTGGTGGATCTGGAAGGCGAGAATTCTACCAGACCGAGTAGTTCCCCTTAGGGAGCACCCAAAGTATTGCTAAGAAGTCAGATAGATCGTTAAGGCTATATAACGGTTACCATAAGTTGAATGAGAGGGTGATAAAGAATCGATATCCATTGCCAAGAATTGATGATTTGTTTAACCAGTTGAGTGGATCTAAGATATTTTCTCAGTTAGATTTGGAAACTAGATTCCGTCAGCTTAAAGTTGCAGAGGACAGTATACCTTTGGGGCCGTTTGGACCAGATATGGATCGTACGAAAGGTTAGTTATGCCGTTCGGACTGACTAATGCGCCAGCATTCTTCGTGGATTTGATGAACCCATTTTTTTGAGAGCATTTAGATAGATTCGTATTGGTTTCATAGATGATATCTTGATATAATCTAAGGGGGAAAGACTGCATGAAGTTCATCTTAAAGTGGTGTTTGAGACGTTGATGCAGCATTAGTGTAAGGTGAAGTTTTCAAAGTGTCATTTCTGGAAGAAGGAAGTGAAGTTTCTTGTTCATTTTGTCTTAGAGAAGGACTTGTCAGTAGATCTGACTAATATTGAAGTGGTGAATAATTGGAAGAGTCCTAAGACAATGACAGTGATAAAGAGTTTACTTAGATGAGATGGTTATTATCGGATATTCATTAAGGATTTTTCATGGATAGTAGCACCGATGATTAAGATAACAAGAAAGGATGTGAAGTTTGTATGGACCGATAAGTGTGAGGAAGTGTTCCAAAGATCGAAACACTTATTGAACCATGCAACAGTATTGGTTGTTCCGAAAGGAAATCAGGATTTCGTGGTTTATATAGATGTGTCTGGAACATAATTAGGAGTTGTGCTGATGCAGAAAGGAAAAGTGATTGCCTATGCTTCAAGGAAGCTTAGACCGCATGAAGTCAGATATCTTATGTTTAATTTGGATTTAATTAAAGTAAATTTTGCATTGAAGGTGTGGAGACTTACCTTTTGGGAGAGAGGTTGGAGCTATATGCAAACTATAAGGCACTGATGTATTTGTTCTCTCAAAAGGAGCTGAACTTGAGGTAACATAGGCGGTTATAGTTTATTACCATTTATAATTTTGGGATTGAGTACATACTGGTGAAAGGCAATAAGGTTGTAGATTCACTTACTTGGAAAAATTAGAATGTAGTGTTAGCAATGATTGCTAAGTGGAACGATTTGGAAGCATTAGCATATTGGAGAGTGCGGTGGAGATCTGAGGCTGGGTCTAGTGGAGAAACCGTTGTGTTATCTTGTTTGGAAGTGCGACCCAGTGATGATCGCAAGGATTGCTTCTAAATTGGAGGTAGATCCGACATTAGCTGAATAGATAAGGAAGTTAAGAGATTAAACCGAGAGCGATGACTTGAAAGATTTCAATCTTGACCAGAATGGGGTTGAGAAAGAAAGGAAGATTATGTGTTCCGAGTGTAGGAAACATAAGGAAAGAAGTCTTAGTGGAATGCACACGTTCAAAGTTCTTCATTCTTCCAGGAGGAACTAAGATCTATCAATATATGAAGAGGAGTTTCTTTTGGGAAGGTATGAATTAGGATATTGGCTTGTGAGTAAAGCAGTGCTTGATTTTCCAACAAATAAAAGCTGAACACAAGAAGTCATTTGCATTGCTTCAACCATTAGATATTCTAGTATGAAATGGGATATTATTTCTATGGATTTTATTGACGGCTTGCCAAGGTTAAATTGAGGAAATGAAAGTATTTGGGTCACGGTGGATAGATTGACCAAGTCTGCCCATTTCATTCCGGTTAAGTCAACCAGAACAGCACCTATTTTGGAAAAGTTGTTTATGAATAATGGGGTTAAACTGTATAGTAAGCGATAGAGATTCCCTATTCACTAACGAGTTCTGGAAGAGTCAGCTGGAAGTTTTAAAAACCAATCTCAAGAAGAGTACCGCTTACCATCCACAAACAAATGGGCAAACGGGAAGAGTTAACGGATTCTTGGAAGACTTGTTAAGAGCTTGTGTTCTAGATTTCGGGGAATCATAGGAAGAGCATCTGCATTTAGTCGAGGTCTCATATGACAACTATTACCAGACTAGTATTGAGATGGCACCGCTTCATATTGAAGGCCATGCAAATCTCTCATATGTTGGTTAGAGACCGGAGATAGGTTGGTTCTTAGTCTAGATTTGTTAGGAAAGTGCAGAAAAGATTGAGGTAATTCTGGCTAGAATGAAGGAGGCTCGGTCTAGGCAGAAGAGTTATGCAGATAGAAGGCGGAAAGATTTAGAGTTCTCAGTTTGAGATCAGGTTTTCATTAAAGTGTCACCGATGAAGGGTATGATTAGATTTGGGAAATCCACCGAGATTCGACGGACCTTTTCCTATTGTTGAGAGGATTAGGAAACTCGCATATAGAGTTGAGTTATCGAGCAGTTTGGCAAGAGTCCATGATGTTTTAAATGTTTCTCTTCTCAGAAAATGTGTTAGAGACCCGGAGACCATTACTGCACCAACTATGCTAGAAGACTTAATGGTAGAACCGGACTTGAATATAAAGAGAAAGACGATTCGTATTGTTGCTAGAGACTAGAAGAGCCTTAGGACCGAGTTGATCGGGTAAGTAAAAGTCCAGTGGAGCAATGATGATAGGGACTGTACTTGGGAGATTGAGAGTAGGATTAGAGATACTTATCCTGACTTGTTTGATGGTATGTTTTACCTCTTTGATTGATGTGTTATGTACTTTATCGTAATTTCGAGGATGAATTTTTTAAAGAGGTGGGTTTGTAACACCCCATATTGTTGGTAACATTATTTAGGATATTTATTTAGTTAAACTAAATAAAATAATGTGTTGGTTAGGGGATTGAGATTTGATTTTTATTAAGAGGTAGCCGTGTCATTTAACCAACGAATTAAAAGAAGGGTTAAAATGAAATAGGGGAGGGGTAAAAAATGAAAGAGGCCATTCTTATACCCTAAACCGTTGGCCCTGTATCCTATTCACATTCATTGTCGTTTATCAAAATTTTTAAACTTGAGGCCGACCACCATTAACAAGAAAATAGGGAAGAAGATGAAGAAAAGCTATGGAAGAAGCTAATTCAAATCAAATCCATTCACATCTCAATCTCTTTAATCCCAAAAGCTAGGGTGAATAATGTTTACATCTCATAATTCTTTTGTTTTCAGTTTTAAGATGAAATCTGAAATATTTTGCACTAATTTTCCTTGTTTTTGAATGATGGAATGATTATATGTACTTGTTGATGAATATGGTTCTTCGTATAGATTTTGTGACATGTTTTGATATGAAAATCCTATTAAATGACATGCAAATGCCTTGTAGATTTTCAGATAGACCAGAAATGATGTTTTAGAGATGGGTTCCAATTTCCTGAATTTCATGGAATTATATGAATTTTCTAGTAATGAAAATGTTAATTTTGGTTATAAATTATTTATGGTTAAATAATAAAAGGTTTGGGTCTGAAATTTTTCTGTAACAACCAAAATTTTTAACGATTTAAATAACGTAATTAACTAAAATTTTCATGAAATAACCAATTAAATTCTAGCAATGAAAATTTGATATTTGGTATGCGTCTATTTAAGCATAGCAAGTGGCAGATTTCCATTGGAAAATATGAAAGTTCCTTTGGTTGTGAAATTTCAATTTAAAATTTAAAATCAATAAAATTGATGGAAATAAAATATTTTTGAAATCTGATGATGTTTATATAAGAAAAGGATTTTCTGAGTGAGACATCATATTTCGTTTCGCCAAATTTGGACCGTTTTAGTCCCGTTTATCTTATTTTCGGCGTTTTAGTAGTATTTTCGGCAACGAAAATTTAGTTTTGATAGAATAATCATATCTCTTAAATCGGTGCACCATTCTATTCATTTTTTCATGCTGATCTCCGCGGTATATTCATTCATGTATTTTGGTGTCTGGTACGTAGCGAAATCTGTGAAATTATTAGCCTTATCGGTTCCGTATTTTGCCTTTTGGTTTCGCAGTGTTCCCTCAATTGTCCACTGTGAGAAACCAATGGTCGGTAGCTTTTATTATTCCCTAAAATCCACATTCTTGACTTGTGTTATTCCACCATTTCAATATATTATTTTCTAGTTCAATTCTCTGCTCATTCTCTCTCCCTTCCTCTTTGCATTTCCGTTCTATCTTGTTTCTTAAAAAAGGAAAAAAGGTGTAAGCATATTTATATCTGAAACATTCATATACGTTTTTTCTTGGAGGATTTGCTCACCCTCTCCCTGCTCGTCCTTTTTTTCTTCATCGTCAAACCATTTTTTTCCTTTGACCGGCCATCCCTGCCATTCCACGTCCAGCAATTGTCAACCCCTTTCCACCCCTATTCCCACCAGCGAAGGCTTGTGCCGCCATCCCATCACAACCGTCCTCTGCCGATCCACCAAACATACCTACTCCGCCCGAGCCTTTCATTTAGCCAACCTTCCCAACCTTTAGCCTATTCCATCTCCACGTCCACTGCTTCGCCTGACCGCCGAACACTCCGCCGAACACAGTAACACCTACAGCCCATTTCCCTTCGGCCTCGTCACTTCCTTTCTCCACCGTGCCTGACAACCCAGTAGTCGCCTCCCTTAAACCCTCCAACTCCTTTGCAATCCACGCCATTGCAACCACCACAGCAACCTCGACCAGCCCTTCGCATAGCCGCAGCTCCCCAAGCAACAAATTTCACCCGACAGCAAGCCCACCTGAGAGCAGCCTCAACCCCAGCCAACTGTAGCAACGCCTCCTCACCCTGATCTTCCACCCAGTAATCAAAGCAACAGCCTCTACCCAGCTCTTTAGTACCACCTGCCTCCCTGTCCTCCACGTCACCCAAAGTTATCTTTCATTTGATAACAGCCCATCAATGCTAAACACCATTGAACTGTGTGTAGATGACATCACTTCAATGACGATGTTATGCGTGATGCGATATTCTTTCTACGCAAAGTATCAAACATACGAGCTGCATTTTCAACTGGATGATGTGCGTTTTCCAGTCAAATGTGCCAACTACACATGTAATCCTAACAAAAGTAGTTGAGTGATGTGTTATAAATAGATATGCGATCTGATTATATATATATATATATATATATTCATTGGATTCAATTTCTTTTCCTCGTGTGCTCACTGTTCGAAAATCTCAAAGGCTCTGGCTTTGCTTTGCTTGTGTTCATGTCCATGTGCGTGTTCGTGTCACCATCTTCGCCATCATTATTTTCATGGCCACGAAAGTTAAGCGACAACTCAAGATTGACGTTCATATGCTTAGTAAATTGATTTCACATGAAATGGCGATTGAAATATGTTGTCAAGTTTGAATTGTTAGTTATTTAATTGTTGAACATGCATGTTATTGTTTTAAATTGTTCACCTATGTGAATTGACAATATTGACATCATTAATCTACTAGTATATACATACATACATACATACACATGCATACATACATATATATATATATATTTAAATTGATAATTTTGATCATATTTGTAATTGATATGTGTGTCATTTTATGCTATTATTCTATTTGTTCTCACTCTGCAATTTCCAGTTCCTTATGGGTTGAAATGATACATACCCGAACAATTTTATAGATTAGGGAAAAATCGTTATGGGTTAAAACGATAAACCCAAGCGATCTTATTGATTTTGAAATTTGGGATTGCAAGTTGAAATGATATATACCCGTAGATCTAAATTATTGCAGGTTGTAACGATAAATATAAGTATCACTTGACCATAGGATAGAAAATTATATACCGATACCGATAGTCTATTTTCAAATGAATTCCAAAAATTTTAAGAAAAGAAATATATATGTGTTTGGATATTGAAATAAAATATAGATATTTTATTTTAATATATGTGTAAAATTTATATTTTTAAAATATATGTTTCAAAATTTTAAAAATTATAAATTAAGTTTGAAAAGATAAATTTGAAGATTTTACTTATATCTTCAATTTTCTGAAATATGTAAAATAAGATTTAATAAAGATTTAATAACAAGATTTAATTTAATATAATATAATTTGATAAAATTTAATTTAATTAACATATATATAATATGTTTAAAATATTTATTTAAATTTTATATTAATGTTTTGATACTAGATTTTTTAATAACTTTACTAAATAGAGGATGGAGAGATAATTAAAGTTGACTTGAAATTTAAATTGGTTAATAAATGTATTTAAATAGAAATTGATTTGAAACTTATTGGTATGAGACTTGAAAGATATGATTTAATAACCTGATAACATGATTTTGATTTAAAGGCGATTAAATGATTATTTTAAAATTTAAATATAATTAGAATTGAGCATTAATGTTAATTTAAATTTGTAATTTGAGATTTTATTTCTATGTTATTAAAAATGATTAAGTTAATATTTTCAAATTTAAATAAAATTAAAGTTGAACTTTGAAATGTGAATAAAAGTTATCAAATTGAGTTATTATAATTGTTTGAATATTTAAACATTGAAACTTATTGAATTGGAAGTGGTTTAAATTCAAAGCTTAGACTTGGATTTGAAATCGAATGCATTAAAAATGGTTTTAATGTGAATTTGAATCAAACCTTTAACCTTTTTAATTGAATTTGTTGAATTGATATTGATTTAAGTTGAATTTTGGAACTGAAGTTGATTTGAATTTATTTGTGAGTTTGGAAAAACAATTCTAACTTGAAGCCATTTTCGATATATATACTTTAATATATAAACTATTTTTAATACATAAACTATTTTAATCTATAACCTATTTTTAAATATAAATTATTTTTAATGTATAACTATTCCAACATATAAACTACTTTTAATATTCAAATTGTTTAATTTGGAACTCTTATGATTTAGATTTAAGGGATCTAAATGCAAATACCTGATATGATGGTTTAACCTATTTTGTGGTTATGATTTTGGAAATGAACTATAATGTAGAGTGAATATGATTTCAAAAGTGATATGATTTGAAAGTGTATATGATTTCGAAAGTGATAGGATTTTGAAGATATGAAATATGAACTATTTGAAATGAAAATGACCACGGTGTGAAATTAGCATTTGGTTGTTAAAGAGACCGAGATCGGATATTGTCATACTTGGCTAATACCGAAAACCACTTTAACAACTGTATACATGGTGTAGCTTCCAGAACGAAGTTGGATGGTATGGCGACCTCTATATGAGGTACGAATGCAGCCCCAAACTCCGTGAGTCAGCTTGATATGACTAAAACAGGAGCCACACCGGGCCAAGTGAGGTCACATCTTTGATTGAGCATGCTTCTTCGATACCATTCTATTAGTTTGTGATTTAAATGGATGCACCTTTGATTATGGGGGTGTGTGTCAAGGCGGATGGCAATAGCTACTATGCATTACCACCAGTCCGGATCCGCAACGCGGTAGTATCCTATCTCGGGCATTGCCTCGTGTGCCCTATAACATGCCTTATCACGCCCACTATGAGTTTGGTCTGTGTCGTACCTATGGAATGCTCCCTGATAGCCCACCGGTTTAATGGAGTATACATACTGTATAGACTATGGCATTTATTTAAAAATGTGTTAAGGGGATATGGGTAACGCCATAATGGTATTTTAATACCTTACTACAGACATTATCTGTGTAGCGTATTGTGCTATATATACAGATAGTTTCACGGATTCTTAAAGGATGGGAATTCCAAACATTTGTTAAGTTATACTGCATTTCACTTGGACATTTCACTTGACTTGATTTACTTGCATAAGAATGTTAATCCTGATTCGAGTGTTTTGTGTTTTGATTTATGCTTGGGTCACAGCATTTGAGACTCACATTTAGAGCTTGAAGGTTTGCTTGAAGATCCAATTTTTATCTATTCTGCTTTCAATTTTTTCAGTTATTTCAAGTTGTTTAGGATTCAAACTTGTCGGTTGCTGTTGTATTAGTTAACTCTATGTACTTGAGATTTTCTGTTTTATTTGTTTCAGACTCTAATGTTCTATAGTAGCTTCATGAACTACTATTTATCTATTCTACTGCGTATTGTTATATTTCTCTATGCCTATGATTCTTTGATTGATTTATTTACTGTATATATTAAATTTTGCCAAATACAAATTAACAATCTAATTTTTTAAGCAATTCAAGTCTGACATTTGTGGATGATTGTTGATTTGAATAGTTCGAAAAGGAAGGCATTACAAGTGGTATCAGAGCTCTGGTTTAGGCAAAACTTAGCATATAGAGTAAAAACTCATTAGAGATAGGATAGTAATACCCTATAATGAGTTAAATTAATTACAGAATCATCTTTGTTCAAGCATGAAATTCTTTGTTAGTATTCTCTTTGTTTTGGATTTCTTTTGAATTTTGGAACCTTACCTTTGTTCTAAAATCTATTATTGTCTTTCCCATTTGTGTTCTTTGGATACTGGAGCATCCCATAGATTTATTTCTGTTGATCTATGTAGTAAATTTGAGCACATCTTGCAACCTCAATTAGCAAATTCATCCTTTTGTGTGACTAATCCCATCAGCGGTCTCGTCGACCTTAGTATGATTTGTAAAGCGGTGAAACCCCTTACAACAGGCATCGATTTACTGGAGATTTCTACGTCATCGGTTTTGATGCTGTTATTTCTTGCCAAACTCGAACAATTTCTCTAGTAGATAACCAGGGTAATTCTCTTCTGATTGAATGCAGATTGCCTCGGGATTATGCGAGCAATTCTACATTTCGCTTGATGCTCAGCCTAGTGATCTTGACTCTACCCCGGTAGTAAGGATCCTGATGTATTTGGTTAAGTCACTTCTCTTCCTCTCAAGTAGGAAACTGAATTTAGCATCGATCTTATTCCTAGAGCATGATCTTGCTACCGGCTTTCACCAGCTTCGTGTAGTTGAGGAGAGCATTCCCAAGACAGCTTTCCAAATGCAGAATGGTTTCTCTAAATGGTTAGTCATGCCCTTTGGATTTAACAATGCTCCTACCTACTTCGTTGATCTCATGAATCGCGTTTTTGGCAATGTTCTCAACAAGTTTGTCCGGTTTTTCGTTGATGATATTCTCGTCTTTCTAAGTCTGAGAAGGAGCATGAATCTCATTTGGCCTAGTGCTGGAAACTCTTAAGAGTCATCGGTTGAAAGCCATATTTTCTAAATGCCATTTCTGTAGAGATAAAGTCGGATTCCTTGGACCCATTGTTTTTTAAATTAAGTCTCGGTTGACCCGATCAAGGTCGCCGTGATTACTATAAGTCTATCTATCTTTTCTCTTTTATAATTTTATTATCTTATCTTCCTTTCGCGCCTGTCTTCATAGTCAAAATACTCTTTGTTTAGGATTCCTCTAAATTTGAATCTATATCCTTTTTCTAAAATCCATTCTTAAATCATCATATGTGGGAGCGTATCTGTAATTGATATAAGAATGTTTTATATTGTGTTTTTTTTGAGTTGTTAGTTTGAATTTTGGGTTTTGATCGATTCGCCTGACCAACGCTATCGATAGGAATTCCAAAATACTTGAACAGAGCAAAACAACATAATATTATTTTCGACAACTGCTAAATGAAATAATTTTATATATGATAGAACTTAATTATCCTTTTTTGTTTTTTCAACATTCCTAAAATGTTAACTATGGTTGTATGTTATAAAGAGATGAATTTTATAAACATGGATTATAAATATAATTTGCAAATGAAACGAATTTAAAATTTGGGATTTGATAATTAAATTTTCAATGCTTTTCAAAATTTGGTTTTCAAATTTTCGAAAAATATATTATTTGAAATTATTTTCAAATGGAAATTGTTTGAAAAGAATTTTAAAAGAAGTAATTCAGTACTCTCCTCTTTTGTTGCTGAAAATAATTTCGGTGATGACTGTAGCATCACCGACATTCATTTTCGAGTCTTAAAGTGGGATGACCACTTAATAGCTTTGCTACACTTTAGATTTGAATTTCTTAAGTATGATTTTATGTACAACATATATATATATATATATATATATATACACATGTTTCAAAATAGTATGAAGTGAAATCGAAAATTTAACTCTAAAGTTCTACGATATGCAATGGTTTTCAATTATTGAAATGATGTAAGATATTTTGAATAATTGGAGTGTCTAAAATGAGAAATGAAATTGAAACCACTTGAAATAGTTGAACTATGATAAAATTTATTTGTATAATACTCAATTGCATTCTAAAAACATATATAACATGCCTAAAATATTCAAAATGTTGATGTGAATATGTGATTGAAGGTTATACAAGAGAAAACGTACGTAATAAAAATGTTCAAATTAAATTCTTCTTAATAGAAATGTTGTAAATAAAAAGGTAAATTTGTATAGTGCTCAATTACTTTCGAAAGCATTAATAAAACTTACCTAGAAAGGTTTGAATGTAATTGAATAATATACAATATAAAATGTAAGCAATAAGTTGTCCAAAAAAGAAATTTTGTTAAGGCAATTTATGAACAAAAATTGAGTGGTTATAATAATTGTTTATACACTTAATATATGTCGCAAGATCTGTTATGTGAAATAAATTGAATAATAAAAAGAGGATGCTATTTAAGTAGATAAATATGGAATGTTAATATTAAACTTAAATAAAATTATTGAAGGGTTAATTAAGTGATATTGACATTAAATGAAATATACTATGTGAATGAAATAAATGAAATTTATATGGTTTTAAATAAATAGTTGTATCTAGTACTATGTAATTCGAATCTATCTTTCCTTCTGTTATTTCTATTTTCCAATCTCGTTCCTTTCCGAGGATGAAAAGTTTTGAGTGGGGGAGAGTGTAACGTCCTGGAAATTTAAATAACGTAATTAACTAAAATTTTCATGAAATAAAAAACTAAATTTTAGCAATGAAAATTTGATATTTGGTATGCATCTATTTAAGCATAGAAAATGGAAAATTTTCATTGGAAAATATGAAAGTTTTTTTGGTTGTGAAATTTCAATTTAAAATTTAAAATCAGTAAATTTGACGAAATTTAAATATTTTTAAAATCTAAATATTTTTATATAAGAAAATTGTTAACCATTTTTTGAGTAGGACGTTATATTTCTTTTCGCCAAATTTGGAATGCTCTAACTCCATTTATTTTATTTCAACGTTTTAACAGCATTTCCGAAGCGAAAATTGAGTTTTGATAGAATAGCCGTATCTCTCGTATCTATGCACCTTTCTATTCTTTTCATTGTGCTAATCTCCTTAGTATATTCATTCTTGTATTTCGGTGTCTAGTATGCGGTGAAATCTGCAAAACTATTAGCTGTATCAGTTCCGTATTTTGCCTTTTGGATTTCCTATGTCCTCTCGGTTATCAACTGTGAGAAACCAATGGCCAGTAGCTTTTATTCATATCTGAAATTTTTGTTCTTGACTTTTATTATTCCATCATTTCAATATATTATATGCTGGTTCAATTCCCCTCTCATTCTCTCTCCCTTTCCCTTTGCTTTTTCGATCTGTCCTGTTCCAAAGAAAAGGAAAAAAAAGATGGAAGCATATTTATATCTGAAGCATTCATAAATTTTTTGCTTGGAGTATTGGAACACCCTCCCCCTACTCGTCCCTTTCTTTTCTTCACCGCTGAACCATTCTCCTTCGACCGGCCTTCCCTACCATCCCACATCCAACGGCTATGAACCCCTTTCCACCCCCATTCCCACCAGCGAAGCCTTGTGTCGCCTTCCCCTTGCGACCTTCCTCTACCGATCCACCAAACCTACATACTCAACCCGAACCTTCCATTTAACCAACCTTCCCCGCCTTTAGCCTGTTCCATCTCCACGTGCACTACCTCTTCTTCGCTCCACTAACCGCCAAATACTTCATCGAACACAGTAGCACCTGCAACACATTTCGCTTCGGCCTCGTCACTTCCTTTCTCCACCATGCCTGATAACCCAGTAGCTGCCTCCCTCAAACCCTCCACCTCCTCTACAACCCACGCCATGGCAACCACCACAGCAGCCTCGACCAGCCCTTCCCACAGCCGTAACTCCCTATGCGACCAATTCCACTCGATAGCAAGCCCGCCTGAGAGCAGCCACAACCACCTTCAACCGCAGCAGTGCCTCCTCACCCTGACCTTCCACCCAGCCACCGAAGCGACAGCCTCTACCCAGCTCTTCATGGCCACCCGCCTCCCCGTCCTCCACGTCACCCCAAGTTATCTTTCATTTGATAACAAATCTTCAATGTTAAACAGCGTTGAACTGTTTATTGATGATAACGCTTCAATGATGATGTTGTCCGTGATGTGATATTCTTTTAGTTCAAAGTTTCAAACATACGAGCTGCATTTTCAACTGGATGTTGTGTGTTTTCCATTCAAACTACCAATTAAGCCTGCAAACACAACAAAGTAGTTGAGTGATCTATTATATATATATGCTATTTGATTATATATATATTCATTGAATTCAAGTGCTTGCTGTTCGAAAATCTCAGCAGTTTTTGCTTTGCTCATGTCTGTATTCGTGTGCATGTCCATGTCACTGTGACGCCCCACCTCTATACTCACAATAACAAAGGCAATTATAAGGAATAACGTCTGCTATTGCGAAGAATAAGGCTTGCTAGAAGCGACCATCCGTAAGTTATTCCTTAGACGAGTATTGATTACATCGATAGGAGTTGTGTAAATTTCTCCCAAAGATATATATTCAATCTAAATCTAAAACAAAACTACGGTGGCTTAAGAAAAGTTCAGAACAACTCAGAATAACAATAACATAGATTAGTATCATCAGAATTGAATTATCAGATGTATAGCGAAGATAAGTCTGGATACATGCTACAACAATCGATGGTTCACATGAACCAAATATACATATCCATGTCATCAACATACATGAGACGAGAGTCAATATACTAAAAGTAACACCTTGAAGACTAGACAAAAGATTATGTGAAATCGCAAAAGCTGAAGCGGTAACAGAATCAGAGATAGTGATTATCCTGAAATAACTCGGTCTGACCCAAGTATTATTTAAAAGAAAATAATAAACGGATCAGTCTAATTTAAACTTAGAAGTGAATGCATCATAAACAACATCAAAACAAAATAATCATAGTCTCGAATGAGACTATACAGCATATATAATAAACAAAGTTTAAATGAAGAAATCTCATTCAACACCATCAAATTCAACTCATTAAACTCCATCAAAATCACTTTCCAATTCAAAATTAAATTCAAAACTGCAATTCACAAAATCTAGAAATCAAAAATAGATAACAAGAAAAATCAGCATAAAAGTGGATCGATCTCATCATATGGCGAGTCTAAGCTACGCCGCACGTGCGTCAACATTTGGCCGAAGCCTACCAAGTACTGTCATCATAATTTTTGGTGTCCAACAAATGACCCGAAGGTCCAACAAATGACCTGAAGGTCTAGTACTGGTAATTGACCCGAAGGTCCATCATAGTGGCTCGAAAGCCCAACAAATCATCAAAATCATCAAACAACAAATCCACAGCAAATATTTCAACTAACGAGTCTGGAATTAATCGAATTAGTAAAAGCAGGTTCCATACTCCGCACTTTTGCTAAATCATTTAAATCTCTTCGTCGTTTCCTTGAAAGTGCAAAATTGTGTATTTTATATAAATAAAATTTGCGTTCTCAAACGGACAAGTCTTGAATTAAGCGAATCAATAAAAGTAAGGGTTCATTGCCCTCAATTTTGCTGAAGTGTTTAAATCGCTTCCTCATTCTTTTGAAAGTGCAAATCGTAAAATTTTTGAAAATAGTTTTGTTTTAAAACGATTTTTAAAACACGTGATTAAAACAGCAACCACTATAGCAATTTCGACGAGGAAATTGTGCTTCACAAAACACCGTAAAAACAGATATCAAATCAGCGTTGTGGGATAACCGCTTAAAAATTCACTTTAAATTGACGGTTACTGAAGTCAAAATAACAGTAACTTTTACTCGTCAAAAATGTCTTCAAAATAACACGATTCAAAAATTTAACACAGGAGTAAAAATTCCCGTTAGAAAAATAACGACGCAAAATACGTTTTAAAAACAAATATCGGTTCAAAGCAAAATTAACACTGCGGTATGTGCATTAAAATATGGCACTGCCTGCCAACACTAGTCGTGTAAATGAATCATGAAATATAACAACCTGCGCATAGTTTCTTTGTGCACGGTAATTTATATATAAAAAATAAAAATCATACACAAAAAAATAAAATAAAACACATACGCATGCAATGAAAAACCTTTTCATGCAACCTGAATTTGCACGCAATGGAAAACATATACAGTAACTTATGTATGCGCACGCAGTGGAAAACATATACAGTAACTTATGTATACGCACGTAATGGAAAACCTTTTCATGCAACATGAATTTGCAAACGTCTGGGCAATATGCTACTGCTTCAAAATATTTTTGTGTTTTAGAACTTGAGTGCAACATGAAGTAAAATAAAAAAACAATCCTGGACTTCTACTCAAGCACGCTCGCACGTTACAGTGCACACACACGCTACAAAGATGCACATACGAAAAGTAATGCAAACATGCGCATGCACAATAATATGTAGGCATATAATTGATGATGAGCTGATACATTTTTGCACATGCGAAAAGTAATGTGTATAATGCCTGGCAATGCTAAAATGCATGCACTGATGAAGCAATTACAATTTTGATGCCTGGCAATGCATTATGTAAACATGTCCAAAAATGATTTGGACTTGATATCCACACATGCGGCTTGCGCAAAAAAAAGAAATCTAGACAACCTACATACACTTACACACTATAACTTGGTATTTTAATTATCACGCACGCACGCACACTCTTTTATTTGAAAGGCTTGGCATACTTCTTTCCACGCAAATATTATTTGCATGCAATGTGGAGATTAACAACGTTAAATGGCCTGGAACTTCTTTTATTTTTTAAAATGCAACCTATACATAAAAATATAGCCTACACCTTACACGCAAAGAAGTTGATAAAATAATTAATCATGGTCAGGTGAAGCCACTAGTTCGCATGCTACAAAGAAGAAGTAGATAATGACTTCAACATAGTTTGCATGAAAATAGCCACAAATATATTTAATGACATGAAACTCATGTACGCAAATATTGAAGCAAAGAATAAATTAGAAATGTGAGTGTTTTCACTCACCTTTAATTCGTTTCAAAACCAAAAAGCAACTGAGATCCGAGAGGAGCTAGAAATTAAATCCATTAATATTTTTTTTGCAGAGCTTATGGGCAAAATAAAGCAACCGAAAAATGATGAAGCTACTCTTCCTCTTTCAAAATGTGTATAAGATAATGCAAAGTGTGCTGGCATGCAATTTGGTTACAATGCATTTAAGGCAACATACATAAATGAAGAAATAAGGACATGCTAGCAATAAATGATGATGGCTGCAAAGATGGATTCAAATTTTTCTTACAATATGGTGACAACAAGTTTATATTTTTGCTTTAAAAATATGTGGTGACAGCACGGCAACCAAATAGGTTCCACTTTGATATAGCAAAAGCAATGTGTTCATTATTTGTTTTATAAACAAGTGATACCAAAGGTTTCCTCTTGCCTTTCAAACTTTAATGGAAGCAAGGCTAAAAATGTACCACTTTTGTTTATAAATGGACCCTTTTGTTTACACGTGAAGGCCAAAAATAAAGTGTTCAAATTTTTATTAAGTTGGACCATTTCTTATACACGCATGTGAAGGCAAATTTTTCCCTTCAATTCAGCGTGCAACCAATTAGATATTTAACTGACTTTGCAAAATGATTTGCACTATTTTTTTAAAAGTTTTAATTTAAAAATTCCTATTTTATATTTTTTTTACGACGGTAATAAAATCACGGTTGTTACAAACTCTCCCCTTATAAAAATTTCGTCCCCAAAATTTTCATACTAGAAGCAGTTTAAAACACAAATAATTCATCGCAACAAAGATTAAAATATAAAAGATGGATAAGAATGCTCACCCCTACCTGAAGAGGGGAGAAAACCAGCATAACAATGCTCGATGAATTATTTGGTTTCCCAAGTGTAATATTTGGGGTTTGCGGATCACTAAATTTTCACAAGCGGGACTTCTTTGTTACGAAGGCGTTTAACCTTCGAAGCTGGCACACAAAAAGGATTCTGAACCATAGACAAGTCGGGTGAGATTTCAAGATCTTGCAACACATGAGGATCAATAATAGAATCCGAATCTCGAAGGCATCGATGAAGCTGGGATACATGAAATACGTCATGAATTTTTGAAAACTGGATTGGTAGTGATACACGATAAGTAACAGGGCCAACGCATTCTGTAATAGGAAACGGTCTAATATATCGAGGGGCTAATTTCCCGGAGCTACCAAATGCACCACACCCTTCATCGGAGAAACACGAATGAATACGTGATCGCCAACCGAAAATTCCAAAGGCTTCCTACGATGATCCACATAAGATTTCTGCCTATTCCGAGCCTCTTTCATTTTCTGTCTAATAATATCAATCTTCTCAGAAGATTCACGAATATAATCGGGGCCGAGAACTAACTTTTTCCCTGATTCCAACCAAAAAGATGGTGATCGACACGGTCTTCCGTAAACGGCTTCGAAAGGAGCCATACCGATACTAGATTGGAAATTGTTGTTATATGAGAACTCAACTAGAGATAAGTTGTCTTCCCAACAACCACCAAAATCAAGGATACAAGCTCGAAGGAGATCTTCTAAGACTTGATTCACCTTTTCAGTCTGACCATAAAACTGTGGATGATAAGCTGTACTGAGATTGAGCTTAGTGCACATAGCTTTCTGAAGACTCCGCCAGAAACCACTAGTAAAAAGCGAATCTCTGTCACTAACAATAGAACTAGGCACCCCATGAAGTCGAATGCCTTCCTTAATAAACAACTTAGCCAACAAAGGAGCAGTCCGATTGGACTTGATAGGAATAAAATGGGCTGATTTAGTCAATCTATTAACAATCACCCAAATACTAGTATGGCCCGACCTCGAACGAGGTTGACCATCAATGAAGTCCATAGAAATATGATCTCATTTCCATAATGGAATCTCAAGAGGCTGCAAATGACCACTGGGATGCTTGTGTTCTGCTTTAATAAGTTGACAAGTCATGCAACGACTTACATAACTTACAACATCACACTTTATACCTTCTCAAAAGTATGAGCGTTTCATATCAGCATACATCTTACTACTGCCTGGGTGAATAGTATACTTAGGACGATGACAGTCCTCAAGAATGTCATTTCTAAGATTAGGAATATTAGGCACGATCAATCTACTCTTCTTACGAATACAACCATGAACATCAATATCGAAATCCTTTAGATCATAACTTCAGGATTCCAATTTACAACTCTGAATAAGATAAGCAAGATCTGATCTTGTTTCTGGGCATCGGCAATACGATCCAATAAACTAGGACGAGCTTCCATGCTAAATAAAAGCATGGGAAAATTAAAAACTAAAGGACGGTCTCTAATATCACAATGAGAAAAAGCTTCCAGCATATTCCACTCAGCTAGCATCATGGAAACAACAACTTGCTACTTGCGACTAAGCGCATCAGCAACTCGATTACCCTTACCAGGGGTATACTGAATATCGAAATCATATGAAGAAAGAAATTCGAGCCAATGCTATTGCCTCATATTAAGTTCTTTCTGAGTGAATAGATACTTCAGAGATTTGTGATCAGTGAAGAGAACAAAACGCTCGCCCAACAAATAATGTCGCCATATCTTTAGAGCAAAGACTATAGCGGCTAACTCCAAATCATGGGTAGCATAATGAATCTCGTTAGGCTTTAGTTGTCTAGAAGCATAGGAAACTACTCTATCCTTCTGCATAATAACAGCTCCGTGTCCATATCCACTGGCATCGGTATAAAAAATAAGATAATGATTCCCTTCGGGAACCTCTAAGATAGGAGCATGAGTAAGGAGGTCTTTTAACTTCATGAAAGATGTCTCACACTTATCAGACTAAATAAAAGGAACAACTTTTCTCGTAAGAGTGGTAAGCATTAAAACAATATGAGAAAAGTCCTTAATGAACGGACGGTAATAACCCGCCAATCCAAGAAAACTATGGATCTTAGTAACGGTCTCGGGCCTCTTCCAATTCTGAATATATTCGATCTTTGAAGGATCGACAGAGATCCATCGGAAGAAACAATATGACCAAGAAACTTCACCTTATTCTCCTAGAAGTGGCACTTGGAGAATTTGGCATAAAGCTGAAGCTGACGAAGAGTGCTCAAAACAATCTCCAAATGTTGAATATGATCGGCTTCAGATTTGGAATAAAAAAGAATATCTTCAATGAAAACCAGAACGGACTTATTGAGATATTCCCGGAATATCTGATTCATAAGATCCATAAAATACGCTGGAGCGTTCGTCAAACCGAATGGCATAATAAGCCATTCGTAAGGACCATAACGAGTGTGGATGCTGTAAGAGGAATGCCATCTTCTGCAACTCGCAACTGATGAAAACCGGTAGCAAGATCAAGTTGGTAGAAGGGCTTAGCGCCACTCAATTGATCGAACATGTCATCGATCCTAGGTAATGGATACCTATTTTTTATAATGAGCTCGTTAAGCTTGCGATAATCAATGCAAAGCCTAAGAGTGCCATCTGGCTTCTTAACAAAGACAACGGCGGTGCCCCAAGGAGATGAGCTAGAACGAATAAATCGCTTGGCTTCCAACTCAGATAATTGTTACTTGAGTTCCTCATTTTCCTTAGCAGACATCCTCGTGGGAGGATGACTGACAGGATGAGCACCAGAGATAAGACCAATACGGAACTCAATTGCCCTCTTCGGCGGCAAACACGAAATAGGCTCAAAAACATCAGAAAAATCATAAAAAACTGGAATATTATCTATGCCATCCTCTGATTCGAAGGAAGAAATGAGAGCATTCGAAGTACGGTCCATACTTCGAAATATAATAGATAACTGCTCGATAGCATCGGGATGCTTGAGATATAAAGTTCTTTCGGGACATAGAATTTGAACTTCATAACGGGCGGGCCAATCCATACCCAAAATCATATCAAAACCAAGATGATCCATAACATGCAGATTCGCATGAAAGGTAAAACCACATAGAATAATGTCAACATCAACACATAACAAACCAAGAGTAGCGGATCCACCAATAGGATTTACAATCCTCATAGGGTCGCAAAGAGTAATAACATCCAAATGAATAACATCAACAAGCTCAACAAGCTCCTTTGACACGAATGAATGCGATGCACCCGTATCAAAAAAGAACTCTTATAGAACGGCCTTGCAATAAAATAAAACCTTCCAAAACAGAAGGAGTAAAACCTTTGGGCTTAGAAGAATCACCAGAAGCTTTAGCAACATTGAGCTTCCCAGCTTTGAAACCCTTAGGAGCAATAGGCCAATTAGAAACCCAATGAGCCTCTTTCTTGCGATAGCGACAAATGCGAGGCTTAGGACAACTACAGAGAAAATGATCCAAAGAACCACAATTATAGCACGCCCTCTGAATAGAAGGTGCACTACTAGGCTGAGAACTAGAGGTAGCCTGCTTCTTCTTCTTCTTGTTGGAAGAAGAATTAGGCCTATGAAATGAAAACCTCTTCTTATTGGGGTTCTTAGAAACCTCAACCTCATCACAACTATCACGTTCCTTTTCAACAGCTTCAAGTCAAAGGGCCGAATCAACAAGTTCCTTAAAAAGGAAACTTAAGCTGAAGCAAAAGAACTTTCTTCAAATACTTCTTCAAACCATCAAAAAACGAAGATTCTTCTTACGCGGAGTATTAATGAACTCAACTCCATATTTGGACAAGGCCTCGAAAGATACAACATAATCAGAAACAGAGGACTTTCCTTATTTCAACTCAAGAAAACTACGAGCAAGATTAGCGTTTTCTGATTCAGGAACGAACTTAAGTTCGAAACATTCCTTAAACTGAATCCACGAGAGAGAGGACTCATCAACTTCCGCAATAAAAAGCTCATACCAATCAAGTGCATGCTCTTGCAACATGTTAAATGCCATGAGAACGCGATGATGATCAGAAAGATCCATTGGAGAAAATATGCGCTCACAAGCACGCAACCAAGTCTGAACCTCCAATATACTTTCCGAAACCTTGAAAAGCTTGCCTCCAAGGTGGGAATAGTCACTACACATGTGGACGAATGCAGACTTTGGAGTAGGAGCTGCAGGAGTAGCAACAAAAGGCTAAGTATCCCAGAATAGCTCCATAAACTGATCCGCTAACATATAGACTCCGTCCAGATGAGAACCACTAGACGTGCCTGTAGAAGAACGCTTCCCTTTACCTCTTCCAACCATTAGCTGAGAGAACAAGATAAGATAAGGGTTAGTTAAACAACACACAATTAATAAGAAATTTAACAACTGGAATACTACGGAATATGAGATTTATTCCTAGACATACTCCACATGTTACAATGGAAGGAATAGATTAGAAAGGCACGAATAATACCCTCGAATGTTGTAACGCATGTTCCATTCTACTTCTGTTCTGTGTTTATCATATATTTTTTTTCTGAATTTCAGCTCTGATATCAAGCTGTGACACACCACCTTTATGCTCAAAATAACAAAGGTTATTATAAGGAATAACGTCTGCTATTGCGAAGAATATGGCTTCTTAGAAGCGATCATCCGTAAGTTATGCCTTGGACGAGTATTGATTACATCGATAGGAGTTCTGTAAATTACTCCCAAAGATATATATTCAATACAAATCTAAAACGAAACTACGGTGGCTTGAGAAAATTCAGAACAACTCATAATAACAATAACACATATAAGTATAATCACTTCAGAATAGAAATATCAGATGTATAGCGGAAGATAAGTCTGGATACATGCTACAACAATCGACGGTTCA
Organism: Allium cepa; assembly: GCA_030765085.1. NCBI lineage: Eukaryota > Viridiplantae > Streptophyta > Magnoliopsida > Asparagales > Amaryllidaceae > Allium > Allium cepa. The sequence continues at coordinate 459,181,907 of CM060942.1, forward strand.
CATGAACCAAATATACATATACATGTCATCAACATACATGAGACGAGAGTCAATATACCAAAAATAACACCATGAAGACTAGACAAAAGATGATGTGAAATCCAAAAGCTGAAGCGGCAACAGAATCAGAGATAGTGATTATCCTGAAATAACTCGGTCTGGCCCGAGTATTATTTAAAAGAAAATAATAAACGGATCAGTCTAATTTAAACTTAGAAGTGAATGCATCATAAACAACATAAAAGCAAAATAATCATAGTCTCGAATGAGACTATACAACATATATAATCAACATAGTTTAAATGAAGAAATCTCATTCAACAACATCAAATTCAACTCATTAAACTCCATCAAAATCACTTTTAAATTCAAAATTGAATTCAAAACTGCAATTCAAAAAAAATCTAGAAATCAAAAATAGATAACTAGAAAAATCAGCATAAAAGTGGATCGATCCCATCATATGGCGAGTCTAAGCTATACCGCACGTGCATCAACATATGGCCGAAGCCTACCAAGTACTGTCAGCATAACTTTTGGCGCCCAACAAATGACCCGAAGGTCCATCATAGTGGCTCGAAAGCCCAACAAATCAGCAAAATCATCAAACAGCAAATCAACAGCAAATATTTCAACTAACGAGTCCGGAATAAACCGAATTAGTAAAAGCGTGGTTCCATACTCCGCACTTTTTCCAAATCGTTTAAATCGCTTCTTCGTTTTCATGAAAGTGCAAAATTGTGTATTTTATATAAATAAAATTTACGTTCATAAGCGGACAAGTCCGAAAATAAGCGAATCAGTAAAAGAAAGGGTTCATAGTCCTTAATTTTGCTGAAGCTTTTAAATCGCTTCCTCATTCTTTCGTAAGCGTAAATCGTAAATTTTTTGAAAATAATTTTATTTTAAAACAATTTTTAAAACATGTGATTAAGATAGCAACAACTATAGCAATTTCGACGAGGAAATTGCGCTTCACAAAACACCGTAAAAATGGATATTAAATCAGCGTTGCTGGATAACCGCTTAAGAATTCATTTTAAATTGACGGTTACTGAAGTCAAAATAACAGTCATTTTTATTCGTAAAAAATGTCGTCAAAATAACACGATTCAAAAATTTAACACCGGAGTAAAAATTCCCGTTATAAAAATAACGGCGCAAAATACTTTTTAAAACCAAACATCGGTTCAAAGCAAAATTAACACTGGTCTACACTACATATGTGCATTAAAATATGGCTCGGCCTGGCAACACTACTCGTGTAAATGAATCGTGAAATACAGCAACCTGGGCATAGTTTCTTTATGCACAGTAACTTATATATAAAAAAACAAAACTCATACACAAAAAAGTAAAATAAAACATATACGCACGCAATGGAAAACCTTTTCATGCAAGATGAATTTACATGCAATGAAAAAAATATACAGTAACTTATGTATACGCACGCAATGGAAAACATATACAATAACTTATGTATACGCACGCAATGGATAACCTTTTCATGCAACATGAATTTGCAAATGTCTGGGCAATATGCTACTGCTTCAAAGTTTTTGAACTTGCATGCAACATGAAGTAAAATAAAAAAAACAATCCTGGACTTCTACTCAAGCACGGTCGCACGTTACAGTGCAAACACACGCTACAAAGATGCATATATGAAAAGTAATGCAAACATGAACATGCACAATAATATGTAGGCATATAATTGATGATGACCTGATACATTTTTGCACATACGAAAAATAATGTGTATGAAGCATGGCAAAGCTAAAATGCACGCATTGATGAAGCAATTACAATTTTGATGCCCAGCAATGCATTACGTAAACATGTCCAAAAATGATTTGGACTTTATATCCATACATGCGGCTTGCACAAAAAAGAAATCTAGACAACCTACATACACTTACACACTATAACTTGGCATTTCAATTATCACGCACACACACTCTTTTATTTGAAAGGCCTGGCATACTTCTTTTCATGCAAATATTATTTGCATGAAATGTGGAGATTAACAATGTTAAATTGCCTGGAACTTTTTTTTAAATGAAACCTATACATAAAAATATAGCCTACACCTTACACGCAAAGAAGTTGACAAAATAATCAATGATGGCTAGACAAAGCCACTAGTTCGCACGCTACAAAGAAGAAGTAGATAATGACTTCAACATAGTTTGCATGAAAATAGTTACAAATATAATTAATGACCTGAAACTCATGTACGCAAATATTGAAGCAAAGAATTAATTAGAAATGTGAGTGTTTTCACTCACCTTTAATTCAGTTCAAAACTAAAAATCAACTGAGATACAAGAGGAGCTAGAAATTAACTGCAATTAATATTTCTTTTGTAGAGCTTACAAGAAAAATGAAGCAACCCAAAAATGATGAAGCTACTCTTCCTCTTTCAAAATATGTATAAGGCAATGCAAAGTGCGCTGGCTTGCAATTTGGGTACAATGCATTTAAGGCAACGTGCAGAAATAAAGAAACAAGGACAAGCTAGCAATAAATGATGATGGCTGCAAAGATTGATTCAAATTTTGCTTTACAATTTGGTGACAACAAGTTTATATTTTTGCTTTAAAAATATGTGGTGACAGCACAACAACCAAATAGGTTCCACTTTGATATAGCAAAAGCAATGTGTTCATTGTTTGTTTTATGAACAAGTGACAGCAAACGTTTCCTCTTGCATTTGAAACTTTAGTGGCAGCGAGGTTAAAAATGTTCCAATTTTGTTTGTAAATGGACCCTTTTGCTTACACGTGAAGGCCAAAAGTAATGTGTTCAAATTTTTATTAAGTTGGACCACTTCTTGTACATGCATGTGAAGGCAAATTTTGGCCTTCAATTTAGCATGAAACCACATAGATATTTAACTGACTTTGCAAAATTATTTGCACTATTTTTTTCAAATGTTAATTTAAAAATTCCTATTTTATATTTTCTTTTACGACGGTAATAAAATCACGGTTGTTACAGTCACCATCTTCGCCATCATTATTTTCATAGCCTCCAAAGGTGAGCGATCACTCACGATCGACATTCATATGCTTAGTAAATTGATTTCCCATGCATTGACGATTGAAATGTGGTATTAAATTCGAATTGTTAGTTATTTAATTGTTGATTATGATATGTTATTATTTGAAATTGTTCAGGTATGTGAACTGACAATATTGGTACCAATAACCAGTTAGTATATGTATATATTACATTTAAATTGGTAATTTCGATCATATTTGTAATTGATATGTATGTCATTTTTGATATTATTTTATTTGTTCTCACTCTTCAATTTCCCTGTTAGTTTAGGAATTCCATATGGGTTGAGTTGGTATAAATCTGAACGATATTATAGACTAAGGAAAAATCCTTATGGGCTGAAATGATAAACCCAAGCGATTTTATTGATTTTGAAATTTTGGATTGCGGGTTAAAATGATATATACCCGTAAATCTAAAATATTTCAGATTGAAATGATAAATATCCGTATCACTTGACCATGGGGTAGAAAATTATATACGGACACCATTGGTTTATTTTAAAATGAAATCCAAAATTTTTGAGAAAAGAAAAATATGTATGTTTGGATTTTAAAATAAAATATAGAGATTTTAATTTAATATATGTGTAAAATTTAGATTTTTAAATTAAATGTTTGGGAGTTTTAAAATTTTAAGTTAAGTTTTAAAAGGTAGATTTTAAGATTTGCCGATATCTTCTATTTTCTAAAATATATAAAATAATACTTAAAATAGATTTAGTAACAAGATTCAATTTAATAAAATTAAATATAATAAAATTTAATAAAATCTAATTTAATTAGTGTATATATATAATATGTTTAAAATATTTATTTAAACTTTATATTAATATGAAATTAGATTTTTTTTTTTTTAATAACTTTAATAAATGGAGTTTAGAGAGAAAAATTAAAGTTGACTTGAAATTTAAATTGGTTAATAATTGTATTTAAATAGAAATTGATTTGAAACTTGTTGATTTGAGATTTGAAAGATATGTTTATAACATGATAATTTGATTTTGATTTAAAGGTGATTAAATGAATATTTTCAATAAGTAAAATTGAAATTTAAAATTTAATATTGATTTAAATTTGTAATTTGAGATTTTATTCAAATGTTATTAAAAATGATTAAGTTAATATTTTCCAATTTAAACAAAATTAATGTTGAACTTTGAAATATAAATGAAATTTATCAAATTGAGTTATTTTAACTGTTTGAATATTTAAACTTTGAAACCTATTGAATTGGAAGGGTTTAAATTCGTAGTTTAGATTTGAAATCGATATACATTAAAAATGGTTTTAACAAGAATTTGAATTGAACCTTTAACCTTTTTAATTGAAATTGTTTAACTAAGATTGATTTAAATTTAATTTTGGAACTACAGTTGATTTGAATTGATTTGTGAATTTGGAAGAAACAATTCCAACTTGAAACTATTTTCGATATATATATTTTAATATTTAAACTATTTTAGTCTATAACCTATTTTTAAATATAAACTATTTTTATTGTATAACTATTCCAATATATGACTACTTTTAATATTCAAACCGTTTAAGTTGGAACTGTTATGATTTAGATTTAATGGATTTAAATGCGAATACTTGATATGATGGTTTAACCAATTTTGTGGTTATGATTTTGGGACTGAATTATAATTTAAAGTGAAATATAAATTAAAGTGGATATGATTTCGAAAGTGATATGATTTCAAAAGCGTATACGATTTTGAAAGTGATATGATTTTGAAACGAATATGATATTTTGATATGAAGTATGAACTATTTGAAATGAAAATGACCACGGTGTGAAATAAGCATTTGGTTGTTAAGGAGACCGAGATCGGATGTTATCATACTTTCTACCAATATCAAAAACCACTTCAACTATTGTGTGCGTGGTGGAGAATCTAGAAGTAGGATGGTATAGCAGCGTCTATATGTGGTATGAACGTGGCCCTAAATCCCACAAGTCAACTTGATGCGACAAAAATAGGAGCCATGCCGGGCCAAGTGAGATTGCACCTCCGATCGAAATTGCTTCTTCGATACTATTTTATTACTTTGTTATTTTATTGGGTGCACCTTTGATTACGGGAATGTGTCTCGAGGTGGGCGGTAGTAGCCGCTATGCATTACCACTAGTCCGGATCTGCAAAACGATAGTATCCTACCCTGGACATTGCTCGCATGCCTTGTCACATACCTTATCTCGCCCAATATGAGTTTAGTTTATGCCATGCCTATGGAGTGCTCCCCGATAGCCCCTTGGTTTTGTGGAGTTTACACTAATGTATAGACTACAACATTTATATAAAAATGTGTTAAGGGGCTTATGGGTGACACCTTAACGCTATTTTAGTGCTTCACTGTAGATTTTATCTATGTAGCATATTGTACTCATATATAGACAGTTTCTTGGATCCTTAAAGGATAGGAATCCAAAACATCCTTTAAGTTATATTGCATTTCACTTGGACACTTTAATTGAGTTGATTTACTTGCATAAGAATGTTAATCTTGAATCGAGTGCTTTGTGTTTTGCTTTATGGTCGGGTAGAACTGAGTGTCACAACATTTGAGACTCACCTTCGGAGCTTTGAGCTTTGTTTGAAGATTTATCTTTTATCTATCCTGCTTTCAGTTTTTTATCCAGGCATTTTCGGTTGTTTATGACTCAAAATTGTCAGTTGCTTTTGTATTAGTAACTTCTATGTACTTTAGATTTTCTGTTTTATTTTTATCAGACTGTGATGTTTGGTAGTAGCTTCATGAATGACTATTTATTTATTCCCCTGCTTATTATTATATTTCTCTGTGTCTATGATTCTATAATTGATTTATTTACAGTATATTTTAAGTTTATCGAAATATAAATTAACAATCTATTGTTTTGAGCAATTCGAGTCTTGCATGTATGGATGATTGTCAATTGAATGGTTCGAAATGGCCGGTCGTTATAGTTTCTATGTTGAAAAACATATTAAAAGAGATTTTCTGGAATTTTTGTAGATTTTTCCTAAGTGTTTTAATGGACATATAAAATTATTTAAGGTATGGGACTTAAATGTTTAATATATTTATCGAAGGGGAAGCGACATTTTGTAAATAAATTCAAATTGTTAACTCTAGAAAGTCGGTAATACTTTTAGAAAAGAAAAACTTGCAACTAATCATAATTTGACAAACAAGGCAGGTTAAATATAAAGAAATAGTTTAAAAAGGACTAATCTGCATGTTTTTCGCTGTTTAATGCTTTCAGCGCCAAGTTCCGCCTCCATACCTTCCCTTCGTCTCTGTCGATACCAATGCACATGATATTAGTTAACTGGTACATAGGTGAGTTGGATATAGGCGGAAGATATAGGGTGAAAACCAGGGGTTTCGAAGGGGTTGAGGCACTACTTTGCTTTTAAATGAAAATGTGCTCGCTTGCCTTCGACTAAATAGCTTTCGACTTTGTTAGCTTTCGAACGGGTCAAATGAATTTAAAGAAATGGTTTTTATTGGGTTGCGCTTTTGTTTTAAATGACTGCTTTCGACTAAGTCGAAACCTTTTGGTTGCCGCTTTCTTCCGTTCGACTTAGATGGTTTTAAAGGGATTACTTTGTTTTCTAAAATTTGGTCACTTCTCTAATGTTTTCGAAGGGATGGTTTCGATACCATCACTTCTTTACTTAGGAATGATTTCGGAAGGGACACTTTCGACTTTAATTGGTTTCCGATCCTTTTGCTCTTCTTGAAGGCATAATCCTAATGGTTTTGACCGAGATGATTTTTAAGGATATCAAAGGAGTAAAATTTTGAATGTTTTCGAATGTTTCCCACATGTTTTAAATTGAGCCTAAAGGTTCTTGAAAGGTTTAGTGTTTTAATGCTTTCGAAAGGGTTTTAAATGCCGTTTTCGATGGGGTGGTTCCCCAATGATTTCGAAAGATTTGAAGGGATTTTTCCAATGGTTTCGAAAGGTCTCAGAGGGAAGGTTTCTACAATGTTGTCGAAAGACATGGTATAAGGGTTTTAAAGAAGGATGTCCAATGTTTTAAAGCTTTTGAAGATAAGGTTTTATGCTTTCGAAAGGAATATTTTGAATGGTTTCGAAAAAAAAGATTTGGCCAATCGGCCTAGGATAAGTAAAGGGCTTTACTTGGCTTCGAAAGGGACATTTTTTAGGGTTTTGAAGGGGTTGTTTAAAGGTTTAAACAAAGGTTTCAAATGTACTAATTAGGCAGCATACCCTAAGTGTTTTTAAGTTAAAAAGGGTTTTAACTTATTTTGAGGGGATAGGAAATCCTAATTATAATTCAACCATTGAGTAAAGTATATAAAACATGGCAAAGTAGCTTAGAATAAAGCTAAGAATATATTTTCCCTGTATAAGTATGATTTATAAGTTAAATCATTTTGAAAAGATTTTCGAGAAAAAAGAAGAATTGTATTAACCCTAAGAAAATGACGGACAGATAGTCCATTTTGATTCGGACAGTTAGTCCGGTTTATGGACAGTTAGTCTTATTTGCAGGCAATCAGCCCAGTTTTTGGACAGATAGTCCTTCCATTACTTGTGGACATATAGTTCATTAGTTACCTATTTTTAGCATAACGGATATTGCTATTACTATTATTGTTATTATAATCAATTGATTAACCACTTTGGTTGCTAGAAAAGATTTGCAAAATATATGTTTTAAAAAGGATATTAGCGAAGGGAAACCCATTCCACTAAGTAGCATGGTCTCACTTAATATTAGTAAACCACAATGTAATGGTATTATTCATACCAGGCTTTATGTCCGACTCGAAGTTTTTGTTTTCGCCTTAAACTTTTGGGTGCCCAAAATTGATTTGAGTAGGCTGAGAGTTAAGGTTTTCAGGATTTGGAGCTTTTGGCGAGTAAAGCTTCCAGAGACGCGCAGGTGGCTGACGAATAGCTAATTTGGACTTATAGTTTATTTTTTTCGCAGTATGTATTACGTCAGATATGACTATATTGACTCTAATCAACCGAGGGGGTTTTGTCATACGTCTCTCTTGGTGTATCATTGTATAATTATATTTGATCTTAACCTTGGAAACAATATGGGATTATGCAACTTGGATATGAATTTGTTTTGAAATTTAATCTGTAAAAAAAAAAAAATTAAAATCTATGACTTTGTTCATATTCAAGTGCTCTGATATTATGGATACCATTAGCATATCGTATTTTGTCAGTAGAAGTTAATACTAGGATGACAGCAGCATCTGTAGAGATTAGCTTTTGGCCTCTAGATACGCAATGTTACATGGAAGTTCATCGACCAACTTTCCTTTGGCCTTTTCCAACCACTTCATACTAATGGACTTAATAATCTTATTTACAGCTTCAACCTATCCATTCGCCTGGGGATGTGCCACTGTGACCAATCTATTCTCTATACGGTGTCGGTGGCAGAAATCTTTAAACTTGATATTGTCGAATTGGCTCATGTTATCAATAACGATTTCCTATGGAATGCCAAAATGACAGATGGTATTTCGCACAAAAAAATTGATTACTATCTTTGTGGTGATCGTGTACAAAACTCCACCTCAACCCATTTGGTAAAGTGGACAACTATGATGATGGCATACTTCATGCCACCTTTAAATATCGGCAACATACCGATGATATCAATTCCCTAGGATACGAATGCCAAGGAATGACCATTTGAGTAATTTTAGTTGGTGGGATTCTCGGTTTTTTAGCAAATCTCTGGCACTAGTACACTTTTGGCGTAATCAAACGCGTCTCGATTGATAGTTGCCTTGAAGTATCCATAGTGGAGGATTTCTTTACTACGGTTCACCCTCCGTTGTGGTCACCATAGGCCCCTTCATGAACTTATTTTAAAACTCGATTGGCCTCGACGTGCGAAACACACTAAAGTATAGGAATAGAGAAAACCTCCTGTAAATTGCTTATGAAGTATAAGGAATGGAGAAAACTTCCTGTAAATTGCTCCCACCTATATGATATATTTCGAAGCTCATCGAAGGAGCCTTTGTCATTCATTCCTTCTCTCCAAAATAAATTCACTCTGCAAATAGTCACTTATTGGAGTAATCTACGACTCTCTTTTAGGTTCAACCTCCAATGTCCATTCGACATTCATCTGTTCGATGCTTGGAGTTGATTGTACTTCCACCTAGGTAGGCCCATGAGCAATGCATGCATCTCAGAAAGTCGCCAACTTAGCAAATAAGTCGGCCTTTTTATTCTCCTCTCTGGGAACACGAGCGATCTGTAATACTCGATGTCACTGAGCAGCTCAAGGACCCAATTTAGATAAGGAGCTAATCTCACTCCTTATGCTTGAATATCTTTCTGAACATGGAAATCCACCAGTTGAGAGTCGTAGAAAATACCTTAAGTCTTTAATCCTCACTCTTTGGCAATCTTGAGTCCTATAATTAAGGTCTCATATTCAGCTTAATTGTTTATTACTGGAAAGTTGAGCTTCAATGCGTGATAGATTGGGTGTTCTCCGGGAGTGACAAGTACAACTCCAGCACCGGAACACCGTTTATTAAATATTGCACCATCCATGTACGTCTTTCACCCAGTATCTTTCTTACCAATACTTTCCGGTGCATCATCTTGTGCAGTGAATTCGGCTACGTAATCTGCCAAAGCTTGACCTTGGATTGCACTTCGTTGGTGATAGATTATGTCATATTTGCATAATTCAATATTCCGTTTCAATAGCCTTCCAGAAGTTTCAGGTCACTACAAGACTTGTTGCAAATGCTAATCAGTGAGTACTTTGATTGGATAAGCCTAAAAGTAAGGGCGGAGTTTTCTCGAAGCGATCAACGAGCAATAGGTGTGCTTTTAAAGCCTTGGGTAATTTTTTTGCTCCCGTCATTTACTCGCTGATATAATAGACCGAGCGTTGGATGCGGGATTCCTCTTGTACATGAAAGTCTACAGCGTGGATCGTGTAGTGTATATGCAAGTATATGTGATAAGATATAAGATGCAACTAAAACAATATTAATCTAAGTAAATATAGAACAAGCACACCAAGATTTTATACTGGTTTGGACCTCCTGTCCTACGTCCAGTCCCGAAGCTCACTTTCGGAGTTCGACTATCAAAACACCCTCGCTTCTCCCGGAGAAATAGGCCTGGTAACAATAAGTTGTTCTTATGAAATGCGTGTTCTATAACACAGATTACTAATTAGTACAAATGCTTCCAATATATATCTAGAGAGTATTGTCTATGAAGAACTAAATATATGGAAGAGTAAAATACAAGGATAGATCGCTAGAGATCAAGAATATATGATAGAGTATGTAATTAGAGAGCATAAGTAGGTAAGGTAATTTGTTCTCTTGATTTTTGATGCTATATATTGTTGTAGGTAGATATCTTGAGTAGTTGCATCCATTAATGAGTGCTCTATTGTTGCTTCTATTGATGATGAAGAGTTGCAGTGAAGAGAAGCGGAGATGTCTATTCTATTATGGAAATTGAAGTTCATATTTGAAATCTGAGTTCGAAATAAGATGTCTGGAATATGTTTCAGACGTCTGATTCTACATATATTTTTGAATATAGTAGTAGATCAGATGTCTGAGTGTAATTGCAGACGTCTGGTTCAGTCTGTTTGTTGTTACAGAGAAATGTTTCAAACGTCTGGCTTGTGCACCCAGACATCTGATATCGTGCATATCAGTTTTTGCGCTCTTTTCTTTTTTTTCTTTGATCCAATCGACTTGTAGTCTCCTGTAGTGTTCTTTGAGCCTTGTTCTTGTCTTTCTAGTGATGTGGCTCTAGCAAGTACCTGTATATATAAATATATATACGCATATTAGACTTCCATTGTATAGTTGTTGTCATCGAAACCATAGATTCGATTTCCTAATAGTCTCTTCTTTTTTATGATGAAAAATATACAACGTACATATAACATTTTAAAAATCCCCCCCTGAATATGTGCTTTCCATTATTTATCGTGTCTTTATTATTTCTCCCCCTTTGGCATTATAAAAAAGGAGCAATAACTTTTTTATTGTAAATATCATGTGCGTTCCATTAAGCATTTTACAATCGTTGTAAGATTACATAAATATACACAGAAGTAACACACCAAAAAGCAATTTTCATTAATCACATTAATCTGTTACATTCATTGATTTCTATAGAAAAGATGGAATCATAAAAATCTAAGGATCTTTGGGAAAGCTTTATTTCGATCATCTCCTTATTCTTCATTTTTGGAAGAGCTAGCTTGTTTTTTAGGAGATGTTGGCATTTGTTCGAGAGGTTCTTTCTCCTCATCAAAAAGTTTGGAATGTTTCGAAGGAGAGGAGAAGGCACTGGAGTTGGACAATCTTCTGAAGGTGGTGTAGGACCATGAACCCTTTAAAGAACCTCCTTTAGAATGGATAAAACAGTTGAAAGTGACGTTTTAACTATGGCTAAATGAGAAGCAAAAGTTGATTGAAAACTATCAATGCGCTTACCCAATAATTTTTGATTTTGAGATATATAAGCTGATTTTGAAGAATTAAGCCACAAATACTCTAATTTGGATTCGTCTCAGTGCGATTCTCCATAATGTCATCCTAGGATGTATAATCAAAGTGTGTAGGAGGAGGAGGAGTATGTTCACGATGTTGTTCCACTTCTTGTGATGGTTCGGGTTGTGTTTAAGGTGGAAGCCTCTCTTGTCTGGTTTGACGACGCTGTGTCCACTCATCAAATGATATAAAATCCGGAGGATTTTTCGGTAAGTGCATTAGGGAGAAAAATAATATGGATGCATATTTCGAAGAAATCTCTTCGAACTTGAATAGATATGCGGGGATGTTGTGAGCTCTTAGAAGTCTCATGATGTATGTAGGATAGATGATGGATGGGCATGATCAAGTCCAAAAATGTTTGAGCTCATCAAATATAAATTTTGCCCAATTTACCCTTATTCCACTGAATTTGGCATACAAGGCTTTGTGCTGTAACTCCGTGATTTTCTCATGACTATCAAGGCAAGGAATGATAGTGTTTATAATCATTCTAATGAGAAGTCTCGCCTTAGGTCATAGGTATTTAGATGCAAATCTAGGCATTTCGTCTTATTATATTATATGTGTGATATTATTTCTCTTTTTGAGAGGCATATCGGGAATATTATATAAATGTTCTCCCGTGTCGAAACATTCGGGAGTCCGGCCGATAATTCCTGGAGTAAGTCTAAATGTGTAACCGTAAACACTTGACCATAGCCAATTATCATCATTGTCAGTGTTCAAACTGCTGTGCTATCTAAATTAGCATAGAAAAGAAATATGTCTAGCTAATCTAGGGGTGGGCAATTTAACGGACTTAACCGATTTAACCGACTTAACCGACATCGACCGAACAGACTTAACCAGTAATTTTAGTTAACCGACATTATCGGTTAACCGACCGACCATAACCGAAGCTTTTCAATTAACGGTTAACAAAACCTTGTCGATCGGTTAAACGTTAACCGACTAAAAATTAAAAAAAAATTATCGCAGCCTAAAACCAGTATTAACCCATTTATAAGCAACCCATACGCGAACCAATGCTTAGCGTGCCCTAATATCATCATTTCTAGCTCGAATTCTCATTTCTAAATTTGTACAGAGTAAATATAAAAGGAGAAAAAGGTGAAATCTTGATCTATTTGGTGCTTATCTTGTTGCTAATCGTCGATGTTAGTCTAAAACCTGAACGCAAGTGATGACCACCATTAGAGATGGTTCACAAATTAATGGAGTCAAGAAGGAATAGAAAATAAGTGAGTATACTTTTATGTTTGATTTAATATTCGATAAGTGTAATTACAAAATTACTCTGTTCGAATCTGTTGATCTACGATACATGTTTAATTTAGTTCTGTTTTCTGGTCTAGTTACTTACCATTTACCAAATTCAGTTCGGTATGCATATGTGATTAAATTGTAAATTGGTGTAGATAGTGGCTTAACAGATGAATTCTTTGATTTACAAATTTGTGTTTTAGGTTTATTCAGTAAAAAAATTATCAATTCATGTCCTTTAAAATAATAGCAACAACAAAACGAATTTTTTACATGGTTAAAAAAAGGAAGATATTGCAACTTGGTTTCGATATATAAATACTTCCTACCAGATATATTTAAAGGCAGTAAATTTTTTGAACGCAATATTACAGATTACTAATGTTTCTGTTATTTTTTTTCTTCTTCTGCTTTTCCAAAAAAATTATATTTTATACATACGATCTTTTGTTTACATAGGATATTTCATTCAAGTTTGATGATACCGTATTGCATATTTATGACAAGCATGATAAAGGATAACCATTCATCAAAGCTAATCATTATTTAACAGCAATTTTGGTACACTTCAGACTAATATGATTTGCAATTTACATATCTTGTGTAGTAATATCAACCAAAACTTACAAATGTCAACTTTTAGTGTAGAATTCCTGTAAATAGCTCATGTATGATGTCTTAATCTTTATTCTTCTATATTCCATTGTATTTGTTTGGTAAATATCTCTTTTAGGTACTTGCAGTTGTAGCATAAATAAATGATGAGATGTATGTTGAATCATTAGTTGGATTTGTTTAATATGCATTTACAAATAGTATCATAGCTTCCCTTTTTGGCATAACAACCAATGTTTTGTTTAAAATATGGGATCTTTTCTTAAACGTTAAAAGTAAATATCTACTATATAATATTATTAAGTATAAATCATAAATGTCGAATAATGTTCTATCTTACTTGTCCTACTAATGCACGATAAGGTAAATAATCAACTAAGCCATATAAATCAAGGGAGTGCTTGCCATTGGTCTTCATTTTTAGGAATAAGTTGAAGTACGCTCTTACTTACCGCGAAGTTATAGCCATTTTGATGCAAAGGCATGCAATGGTTGACAACAAGGTCAGGATAGACAAAGCTTATCCTGTTGATTTCAAGGGTATGTGCAGCTCTTAACTCACTTAAACATTGAAATCACGTGTTTAATAATTGCAGATTACATCCTAAACTTTGTATTGTACTTGGTTACATAAGTAGTCAGTATTCGCTTCAATTTCCATATGAATAATGTTATTGTGTAATACAAGTACGTTTTCCAATGTTCTTTAGGAAGTTTAAGGAACTAATTTTCCGTTTAACTACCCAATGATATATTAAAAAAATGCAAGTTGGGTTGTTGTTAAGGAATCCATTTTTGTTTTACTGAATGTTATTGATATGAATTGAGATTAATTTAGAATTTTTTACCCATAAATGTTGTGTCCATTCCTAAAACAAATGCAAACTTCTGTCTGTTGTGTGATAAAAGTTTCGTCCATCTACACATAATTGGTAATAAGTTAGAAATTTTTTATTTGCTTATGCAGTATCTCTTTGCAAAAAATCAATATATTGTGATTTCACATATAAACTTGTTTATTATGTATAAACCCGTTCATTAAATTTTCATGTTTTATCATCAGCTTCATCATTATTTTGGAGCTTGAGAGTTGCTGAGTTGGTTGCTTTCTTGCTCAGTTTCACTTTCATCATCATTTTCCTTACAAAGTTGCTGGAAGTGCTTGTGTAATTTTTAGTATATGTAATTTGCGGGTTGGATTGTTGCTGTGTTAATATTATGTGTAATATATGTAATGTAACGATCCGAAATTTTCGAAGCCAAAAATTCCAGATAGTTATGAAAAAGAAGAAAGAGATAGAAGAAGAAGAACAGAAAACATCAACAACTCACACACGCAGCGGAATAAATATAATAATAAATAATAACAGTTTACAAAAGAATGTTATATCTGTCGATTACATTTAATATAAATCAAAGTTTCAAATTCATACAGTCACTGAATATATATACAATTATCATGTCTCAGATTTACTCATAATATAAATACAGCGGAAATATTCTACACGCTCTTGCCATCCAGCTCGCCTCTTGAGCTCCAGAACGTCCTTACCTGAAATCTGTAATACTCGGTCTGACCCGAGCATTACACCAAAGTAACACCCGGGTCAGGCTGGAAACCAGCGTGAGTAAACTCTTCTAACATGGAATACAAAAGCTTACAACTTAAATAAAACCCGGGGTAACTTAACCCAATTTATCCAATTCACAATTTGCTATAGACAAGGCTTATTTCACATATAAATTTCTAGGTACCAAACTTAGATAAAATAATCCAATCCACTTAAATCTTTTCATTCCTGCCTATTGATTTCACAAATCAATTTATAAAAAAAATCCGAAGTGGTTTCGGGTATTTCCCAATACCTGACCCCGGCCTCTTCGAGTCTCATGTCATTCTAACCCAATTTATTTAAATGAAAACACAACATTTCATATTAAAGATATCAACTATTTCAAAACATCCCATACCATTCAATCATTCATAAGCAAACTGATCACTTCCGAATTAATTCAATTGATTCTAATTGAATTTCTAATCTTAATCACTTAGATTCCTTCATTAAATATTAATTAAGTTCAAATCAATTAATTAATCAATCCTTCATTATTCATTTAAATTAATCACACTGGATTAATTATCTTCAATTACATTAAAGTACTTACTTTCAATTAAATTCACGATATTAATTATTCTTAACCCAAAATCAATAAGTAATCTTAATTACTTCATAAATAAATTAACTATATTAATTACATTAATCATTAGCTACTTATATTAATTAAATCTTCATAAGTCACATATTATGGTTTAATTAATCTTAATTAATCGAATCTTTAATTACTTCATTAATTATATAAGTTATTGATTCCAATTATATTTCAATTTATCTAAATCTAAACTAATTATATTACTTAAACCACGGTATGAATCATACTTGATTTATCTCCACCAGAAATTATCACCTTTTATTTACTTCATTAAATAAATTCATTCTCCCTAATTAATTATCTTATTATCTCTCGATTAATTACACCAGGTAATTACATTATTAATTGCACTAAGTAATTACTTATTACACCACCCAGTGGTCACTCTAATTAATTTAAACTTAATTAGATAACCTGAATTCATTAATTGATTTAATTAATTAATTATTCATTTTAATTACCTACTAATTTAATGAACCACAAATCGTTACCTTTATTATTTTTGGATACATTTACTTAGTTATGATTAAACAATTTACAACCCGAATATTCCGAGTCAAGCAACAATCAACTCAGGAATCAACCAAAACCAAAATCATCAGTTCAAAGTGCACATCAATCAGTTCAATCGTGCAACAAAATATTTAAATTTAACCATTTAAATTTAAATAAAAATCCAACAGAGTGAGATTTACTCACCTTTGGTTCCTGAATGCAATCTATTTCCAATCCAGCTTGATTCATTTACGTTTTAGACCTTGAATAGACGTTTATACAATTTATGAATTTGCGAACCAATCGAACAAATCGATTACCCTTAATATTCATTTAAACTTGAATCTATTGGATAAATGAAATCTTAAATTTTCTTTTCAAATCCGTGATCAGCAAACTAAATGAATAGTTTCAAACTTATTTACCATTAGATTAAATTGTTCAAAATAATTTAATCAACTATTGATTTAATTCAACTAATAATTTGATAAAACATTTTAGTGACTGAATTCATTAAATAAGTTAATTAACAAACAAATTGCCATAATACGTTTTCTAGATATATTTATAAATTTGTTTTCTGTAAATCAAAATAGTAATTATGTTTACTGTACAGACAAATACCATTTCATCCTTTAAATTGGAAAATAGCAAAAATGTTGTCTTACTGTTTAAAAAAAAGCCTATATATATAGATATTTATAAAAACACAGACTTTATTATTATTTTATAAAAATCCTACTGCAATACACACACACACACACACACATACAAAAATTATTTTAATTACCGTAACCAAATCTGTTTATATTACTTTATTTTGTTCCTGTAAAAACAAAACTTACTTATAATGTTAAATTCTTAAACAACCTCCTTTTAAAACCTAGCTGCAAATCAATGTCACATAGATTAAATTGAGAAAGAAATGATTAGTAAATAAATAAAATTGAATACCTTGCTACCCTCAATCCAATGTGCTCACTAATCAGAGCCATCACAAACTCGATCTAGACTCTGACCTTACACGCGAAAACTACTATCGCCGATTCGAACAATACCTTTGACTTGATTCCAAACGACATGCGAACAGTCGCGGCTACAAATCGAAGTCACTTTCCATATCGCTGCCAATCCTTCACCAGTTCGTGGAGTCGCAGGCGCCACCGTGAACGCGAGCTCGAGCCCAACCCTAACGCACTCCCTTGATTCACGAGCGTGTCTATCTCGAGCGACTTCGAGTACTCAGCCTTTGGCGAGTTCGACAGGCCTGATTTCGATCGAAGATGATTCGAATGAGAGCCTTGCTCGATTTCGACTGATTTGAGCGAAATTCATTCGTTCTTTTATTTAGTTTGATTTGTGGTAACAGAGGGGCAGCCATTATATTCCTTAATTTCGAACGAAAATAATTTCGTTCGATTGATTTTGCTTGGCCATTATTTTCTCTTGTTGAAGTTAATTCTGTTCTCTCTGATTATGAAAGGGACAACAAGATTTGAGGACGATAGGTAGCGTAAGGGAGAAGGAAATAGCTACAGTGTTTTTTTTTGGGAGGGGATTGAAAAGAGCTGATGTGATATAATTTCGACTGCTGTTGACTGATATAAATATTCAATTATTGATTTTAAATTTCAACACGTTTCTCACTCGTACGGACAAACGGCAACTCCGAACGCTACGAATATTGTAATCCGATAATAACTAACTATTACGGATCCAATGGGACTGGTTTCGTTGAATTCCGAGACTGTGCCCTGCGAGGCTATTTTTAAATTCAATTTAAACGATATATTATTTAATCATTATATATTTTATAAGCCTTCAAATTATTTTTAACAGGCTTAAAACTCCAGATTTAGCATTTTACCCAATTTCAAATTATATGATTCAATAGTTAAACTATATAATTCAGTAATTTAATTAACAAGTAAATATTGATATTTTGAAATTCAAATTAGAATTAACTTTTTATATATTTAAAATCAATTAACAATTCCAATTTAAGTTGTTAAAAATTCTGGGTCGTCACATGTAATATGCTAGTATGTGGAATCAGTGAGTTCTACATGTATATTATGTGATATAATTACTGAGATTTTACTTTGGCCTAGACTTTAGTTAATATGTAACGACCCGCCTTTCATTCCATAGAAAGACGCATCATTAAGAAGAAAGAAAGGGATAGAAAAGAGAAAGATAGGAAAGAAAGAAACAAAAAACATCAGAAACTCACAGCGGAACGAATAAATTATATTATATCACATAAAATATTACATAGTATCATATACATCAGAGTTATACAGCTAATACAACACAAACTGGACAGTTATAAACACCTGTCTAGTTATTACAATTCAAGTACATCACAGAAAACAGATATGACTTAAACATAGTGGAACCACTATATATATATATCTACACGCTGAAGCCTCTTGCTCCATTTCTCCGCCAGAACTCGTCAAAGCAATCCTGAATCACTTGACTACTCATACATAATATGAGTACCCAAGAGTTTAATAAAACAGAAAATAAACACTAGGGTCAGACGTGGGTCTGCTGTGAGTAAACGGGTTTAAAGTTGCTTAACTTTGAAAATCCTTTGAACACAAAAGGTATCACATAAGACTTCCCACACATAAACATGGAAAAGTTTTTACCTTACGCTAACCAAAACATTTGATAGGAAATCCAGTGATATTATAATAGTGTTTAGGGTTTTCAAATAAATAGAAAATAGCCAAAATTGTTACATTTATTAAATTCCAACTACTAGCCATAAAAGTGGGTAATACAATCAAAACCGTAGGGGCTCGTAGGAAGAATGGGTTTCCATCAATGGCAGAGCTGCTAGGGTACCGCCCGTCACAGTACGTGGCCTAAATCACCGTACCGAGGATCGCTCCCAATCCCCTGCAACACAAAGTCGGAACCATCCCTTACTGGGCAGTCCCTAACAAGACAACCCCTCAGATGGCCATCGCCAACTGCCCACATAGCCGAAATAAAAAGAGACCTCTAGACAGGAGTAAATCTCGTCCTACTTGGGCATGACCCACTTAGCCTTGCCGCACCTCCCCTGTTTTAGCCATTCCCGGTTGATAAGGCTTGAGGCTATGTTTACCTTTATAGGACACATCTATCTTAGAATGCTCATCGTCCACCTGAACGATGTTCTGAAAGCATTCAGTCCATATAAGTTCGTTCCGGCTTCGAACGAAACCGAAGGCACTATCTCGTTACACTCATTTTGGAATCACCCTTAGAGTTAATGACAATAGCCCTTGCACTCTGAATCTTCATCTCGAACCTGAAAGTACTACCCCAGTTAAACTCGTATCGGAATCACCTCAGAGTATTAACACGAATAGTCCTTACACCTCGAGTCTTCACTCTTCGCTTGAGATTCACGACCTAACGTTTAATTTGGATCGATGTGGTTTTCGGAACTCCAAATTTGGAAAACCGATCCCGGTCTCATCGAAATCCAAAAGCCAATTTAATGTCCAAGTGATTTTAATTTGAACAATTAATTCAATTCATCATTATCTATATACACACAGATAGATAATTCACATATCACAATAGATAATCACATTTCATCATAAACAGATAATCCGTATTATCATCACAAACAGATAATTATCACAAACAGATAATCCATATTATTATCCCTTTAACTAAGCATCCATATCATATAGATATTACTCATCTCATTTCTGAGATCACAACCATTAAATGAAATATCAATATCATCCATAAACATTGATTTATTACCTACCATCTATAACTAATTTAAAATGAATTAAATTAATTACTTCTATCTCTAACTAATTTAAAATAAATTAAATTAATTACCACATCTATAAATACTGCTTGTATATCCATTAATTAATTAACCTAGTTAATTAATCATTCACTAAGTATTCATCTTGATTAAACACCTTTGATTAATCATTCTCTAATTTCATTAAGTAATTAGTCTTTAATTAATTTCACAAATTAATTAACCTTAATCAATTAGTAATTAACATTTAATTACTTCATTTATTAATTAACTATAATTTATTACATTTATCCTTAATTAATTATATTAATTAATCACTTAATTATTAATTATTCCTTAATTATACAATTATTAATTACATCATTAATTATATTAATTAATGATCTCTAATTTATATTTAAATTAATTACCTTATTTAAAATTAATTACATTTAGTAATTAATCTAAAATTTAAAATACAATTATTAATCACCATTGATTAATATCAATCCAGTAATTAACTACCCTTACTTACTCAAAACAAATTAATTATCCCATAATTAATTATCTTCATTAATTAATCCCTCGATTAATTACAAAAGTAATTACCCAAATTACTTCATTAAAAATCATCTTTCACTAATTACATTCCAGTAATTATCATTTATTACTTCCCAAAGTAATCATGCTCCATTAATTACATTACGTAATTACTCTTATTAAATTATTGTGACGCCCCACCTCTATGCTCACGCTAGTCAAGGACATTACGAAGTAATGCCTTCAACTAGCGCGAAGAATAAGGCTGTTGAGGAGCGACCATCCATGTAATTGCTTTGTGCGAGCACCGATATGTCAGATAGTATAACATGCATTTCATTTCAAGAGGGAATCCGACATACCGATACAAACTCAAAGCTACTACACAGTGGCTATATATAATCTTTGGAAACGAATATAGAAATAAGCATAACACAAATCAGTCACTGATACCCATATCACGAAGGCGGAAAAAGATATGAATATATAACACTTAAAAGTGTGCATCAGAATAGTGGTCAAACAAGATCCACAATATCACAAAAGAATAGTTATACATTAATGAGTCTATATCTCAAATTTATACAATCAAAAACTACTAATCTAAGTAGTTAGCTAAAAGTCAGGATAATAATAATAATCCCAGATGAGGAGTCAAGCTGGAGCACCTGTAACATCTCGGCCTGACCCGAGTATTATTTAATAAGAAAATAATAAACGGATCAGTCTAGCTATAAATATCAGATGAAATGATATAGAATAAGAGATATGACAAAAACGTATGATAACCCTAAAGCCATACTGTAATAAATATGCAACTGAAAACCAACTAGACATTAATCAATATCACAAGAATCTTCTCAAAGATCAAAGGAATGTCATACTCTTTATTTTTATTCACCAAACCATAAATATTGACAATTATATCAATGCCAATCACAAAGTTAACCAAACACAAATTCATCAATGCATAAATATTGATGAAACATATCAATGAAAATCACGAAAATTGGTGAAACACAAATTCTAAAAATGATCAATAGAAATCCAGAAATCAAAAAAAGGAAAAGTGGCCTATCACAAAATGGGAGCATTAAAACTCACCAACACGTGTATCACAAAACGGAAAGCTATTCCATGGTTGCTAACCATTAATTTTTTTGAACCGAAGCTCCACAAAAACGGCCCAAAGACCTTTGAGCCGAAGCTCCACTAAAATTATCTGAAGACCTTTGAGCCGAAGCTCCACTAAAATGGTCCGAAGACCCTTGAGCCGAAGTTCCACTAAAACGATCCGAACACCATGGGTCGCTACGCCACCAAGCCAAAGCTCCACTAAAAATAGGGTTTAGTCTCCCTGTGGACAAAGAGACATTGCACATTGCTAGTCTATATCACAAATTAATCATCATTGATCGATAAGTGTAAATTACACTAAGCTAGTAAATAAATGTGTTTAGCTTCATGTCCCATAACCACTAGCTTAACTTTATTATTTACGAACAAATCGTATACTTCCACTCGAGGTTAAGTGTCAATTACACTAAGCTAGTAAATATATGAGTTTAGCTTCATGTCCCATAACCACTAGCTTAACTTAAATATTTACAAAAAAATTGTAGATCTCCACTCGAAAATTGCCACAAGAGATTCAATCAAACAAGTCCAAGAATTAATCGACGAAGTAAACGCAATCATTTCATACCACTTGTTTTACTAAGCCGTTTAACTAGATTTCTCATACGAGTGAGGTAAAGTTCTGTATATGCTAGTAGATTGGAAAACGATTTAAGAAACGAGCTTTGTAATAAAATAGTTTTGAAATCGTTTTGATGAAAGAGTTTTGATATTTACTACTTGTATTGAAACCTTTTTATTTTTAAAGTGACAAATCAAATAAATTATTGTAGAAACAAACAGTCATCAAAATTCACATTCGGAGACGTGAATAAAATCTAAAGAAATCGATATCGAATCCATCAAGTTGGATGTTCCAAAAATGCAGAAGAAAAGGTCATCAAAGTCGATAATAAATGATAACAACAAATGGGAATTAACACAAATCGATTAAATTTGGAAACTAAGCAAAATAGTTATAAATAAGCATAACACGAGAAATAGGAGCAGGTCATTCGACTGGTTCACTGAGTCAGTCGACTGAACACAGACCTTGAAAATTCTCGGGTTTCAGCTCAGTCGATTGACTTAGAAATTTCAATCGACTGAACACAGTTTTCCTGCATTCCTAACCTATTTTAATTGAAGTGCAAACTCTCTTAATTCGCAGTCGGACGAGTAACGGGCGCTAAGGGTTTACGTCAATCGACAATCCAGCCCTACAGGCTCCTCGATGAATCACCAAAAGCATAATCAAACATCAAAATTATGATTTTTAAAGATTTGACTTCAAAACGCTAAAAATTGGAATATACACCAAAGCAATCCAAATCAAAAGCAATTGCACATGAATAAGTGTTAGGAATTCATACCTAACAACAAGGATAAATATAGACATGGAAGTGAGATAAAAATCTCACCTTTAAACCCAAAACTAATGGAGAAGAAGCTATAGAGCAATGGCAAGGACAATCACTCTTCAACTCCGACCCAACAAGCTTGAATCTAAGCTAAAAAGGGAAATATTTCCTAAGTTAGGTTTAGGAATTTCTGAGATTGGAAGGAGAAAGAGTTGGAGAAGAAGAAGAGAAGGCTTACCAAAGCTTCTTCTATGAATTTGGAGCTAGAACTTGAATTTGCAAATGGAAACTAGGGCTTAGGATTTCCTAATTCTTTTTCTCTTCCCCCATTTTTGATGAAGATTGAATATATTAAGAAATTATGAAGGAAGGAAGAGAAGAGGCTTGGAGAGAGGTTGATAAGTGGGGTTAATCGGTTAAAACCCAACCGAAAGCCCTAAGTGAAAAGTAGCAAAATTCTACTAACTCCAAACAAATCTAAGTTTAACTCAAAAAGGTCGCAAACGTCATTTTGAACTCAATGGAAGTGGTCCCGAGTCTTAATTCGGCCGTTTGCAAAAAGTAGCTTTTCGGATTAAAATCCGATGAACGATGTTATATTTAAATAAAATATTTAAATATACAATTTGATAAATATGCGGGTTGTTACAGACTCCCCTCCTTAAAGAAATTGCGTCCTCGTAATATTTAAGAAGAAAATAAAGAGTAACAGCCATAAAAGCATATCAACACAAAAGAAAATATGAAATAAGAAGTTCACCATAAAGAGCATGAAAGAGTAAGCCCGAACGAGTTTTCTCGATGAAATCTCTGGATTCCCAAGAGCAATCCTTAGGATTTGAGAACCGTTGAACTTTTACCAAAAAGAATATCTTTATTTCGAAGGCGCTCAACCTCCGAAGCAATGATGCGAATAAAATGTTGCTCATAAGTTAAATTAGGCGAAACTTCAATTTCTTCCACAACACCATGCTCAAGGATAGAATCGGGATCTGGAAGGGATTTCCGTAATTGAGAAACGTGAAATATGTCATGAATAGCAGAAAATTGAGCCGGTAATAAGAGGCGATAAGCCACGGAACCAATACGTTTGGTGATGGGAAATGGACCAATATATCGATGTGCTAACTTTCTCGATCGACTAAAACGCACAACACCCTTCATAGGTGAAACACAAATAAACACAAAATCTCCCACAGAAAATCCTAATTTCCTTCTTCGGTTATCGGCATAGGATTTTTGTCTACTCTGGGCTTCTTGCATCCTATGAAGAATAAGATCAATCTTTTCTATGGAGTCACGAATAAAATCTGGACCTAAAACAGCTTCTCACCGGCTTCAAGCCAACAAGAAGGAGATCGGCATGGCCTTCCATAGAGTGCCTCAAAAGGTGCCATCCCAATAGTAGATTGGAAGCTATTATTATAGGAAAACCCAATAAGAGAAATATGATTTTTCCAACTTCCACCAAAATCGAGAACACATGTACGAAGAAGATCTTCAAGAGTTTGATTCACACGCTCGGTTTGTCCATCGGACTGAGGATGATAAGCGGTGCTCAAATTAAGCTTCATTCCCAAAGCCTTTTGAAGACTCTTCCAAAATCCACTAGTAAATAATGGATCACGATCACTAACAATAGAAGTAGGGACTCCATGCAATTTGATAATTCTTTGATAAAGAGTTTGGCCAAAAGAGGTACGATCCGATTAGACCAAACGGGAATAAAATTGGTGGATTTAGTAAGTCTATCAGCTATCACCCATAGGCTATCATGACCCGAACAAGAACGGGGGAGTCCGTCAATAAAATCCATGGAAGTTTGATCCCACTTTCAAATTGGAATATCCAAAGATTGCAATAACCCACCTGGCCTTTGATGCACGACATTAACGAGTTGGCAAGTCATGCAACACTTAACAAAGTTAGCGATATCAGATTTCATTCCATCCCAATAATAAAGTCGCTTCATATCCGCGTACATTTTACTACTATCGGGATGAATGGTAATTTTAGAATGATGAGAATCTTCTAAAATGTCTTTATGAAGATTACCAATATTTGGCATAGTAAGTCTACCAAATTTTCGAATACCGCCACGAGAATTAATATCAAAGTCTTTCAAACTTTCAATATTAATTTTATCCCTACAACTTTGGCTAAGAAGAGCCAATTCGGGATCTAGCTTTTGAGCTTTAAGAATGCGGTCAAAAAGAGAAGGATGAGCCTCAAGGCTACATAAAACAAGAGATGAACATAAATCAGACTCACGATCTCGAATCTCACAAGTGGACAAAATCTCGAGATCGTTCCGTTCGTATATCATCATAGAAACAACTGCTTGTTGCTTACGACTAAGTGCATTGGCAACACGGTTCTCCCTTCTCGGGAGTATAAAGAATATCAAGATCATAAGATGCAAGGAACTCAAGCAACATTAAGTTCCTTATGAGAAAATAAACATTTCAAAGATTTATGATCGGAGTGGAAAATGAATTTCTTCCCTGATAATAAATGATGATGCCAAACTCCAAAATTCGACAACAATAGCCGCGAGCACTAGATCATGAGTGGCATAACTAGTCTCTATCAGCTTAAATTTTTAGAAACAAAAGTGATAGCACGTTCTCTTTCGCAAGAGAACGGCACCCAAACCAATACGACTAGCATTGGTACAAACAATGAAGTCTTGGTTTCCTTCGGAAATCACAAGAATGAGAGTATCAGAAAAGGGTTCTTTTAAATAATCTTCTTTCCCAAAAGCTAAAATTTTAAATAATCACAATTATCTTTATGTAATTATCTTTCTAGAAGATTTTACTTTTTACAAGTCAATTTACTGTGTCTGATTTTCTCATCAAAGCGTCTAAGAGATTCCTATCAATAACGTTGATCAAGCGCATCGACCAGAATTTCTTAAAACACTAAATGGGCATCACAAAATCATCTTCTATGTGACAAAAATGTCTCTTAAAAAGTTTTAAGAATATTCTTTTCTCATTTAAGAACAAAATCCAACTATACTTATAAATAAATCTTATGAGAAAGATTTTTAAAAAATTTAAATTGCTATTTTCATCCAAAACCAATAAATACAAGAATGGTCTCATCGAAATATTCAAAGAATACTCGATTTATAAAATGGATGAAATAACCTGGACAAACTGAATGATATAATAAGTCATTCGTAAGAATCATAACGCGTGCGGAATGCGGTAAGTGGAATGCTAACTTCCGCAACTTGTAGCAAATGAAAACCGGTGGCAAGGTCGAGCTGAAAAAACCTTAACACCACTCAAATGATTGCTTAGGTGATAGTCCTAAGGCAACCTCAAAAATATCAGAAAATTCACAACTACCCAAATGAAAGAAATAACACTTTACTCAACATGTGGGCTTATAGAATAAAATGATGCCACCGAATTGGAATCGAAATCACAAAGAAAAATAGATATCTGCTTAACAGATTAAGAATGCCGAAGATAGATAGTCCACTCGGGACATAGGATATGGACTTTATAATGATTAAGCCAATCCTTTCACAAAAATCAATTCGGAAGCCTATGTAACTCATAACATGCAAATCGGCTAGGAAAGGAAAAAATCACATAAAATAATCTTAACATCAAAACAAAAAAAATTGAGTGTTGCGGATCCACCAACCAGATTCGCAATTCTCAAAAAAATCACCAAGCCTAAAATGTTTTAAAGAAAAAGAATCAACAAGTTCTTTTGATATAAAATGATAAGATGAAACCGTACTATAAAGAACTAGAATAGGAAGATCACGAAATAAAATAATGCCATCAAGGATTGAATGGAAAATACCTTGACCAAGAAAAGTGCCACAAGGAGATTTTAGCTTTCCCTCTCTCCTACGTTGAAGTTTAGGACATGTAGATAAGTAATGACCCGAGCCTTTGCAATAGCGGCAATAAAGGAGTTTCGACCACTTAATTACATAATGGTCCGTGGAACCACAATTGTAGCATTGTTTTCGACTAAAGGTAGGAGTCTTTGCTACCAAAGTTTCTTGTTCCCCTTTCTTCTTGCTTTGAAGTTTGGGGCATGCAGAAATATGATGACCTGAATTTTTGCAATAACGACAAAAGAGTGGCTCCGGACACTCCTTTGCATAGTGGTCCTTAGAATTACAATTGTAGCATCCTCCATAATTAGGGATTGGAGTCTTTCCTACCAAAGTAGTTTTCTTCACCTTCTTATTGGGATAAGGGCTTTTGAACTTAATATGCCTCTTCTTTGAAATCCTAATATCGCTATCACCTCCTTTACCAACGTCTTCATGTCGAAGAGTAACATTCACAAGTTGATTGAAAGGAACTTCAAGTTTCAAAGGTAGAACCATTTTGGGGTTCTTACTCAAAGCACAGATAAACTCTTGACTCTTTACAAGATCCAAAAGTTTTTGGGCAGACATGAATGCGCCATCCAGAGAAGGGCTACTGGATTGACCAGCGCTAGGACTGCTAGAACTAACCATTTCTTCTTCTTTAAGAAAGAAAGAAAGAAGAAGAAAAAGGTTATTCTCAAAATGAATACCAAACAAACTTGATTGATAAAACAAGGCATCATAAAGAAAATAGGATAGAACGGGTGCTAAGACTCGGATAAAATCCTAAGGCACGACTCCTAAGAAGAACATAGGACGATGATCTTTGCTAGATTATTCAACATTCTTCCGAAGTTTGGCTTTGATACCTAGCTCTGACGCCCCACCTCTATGCTCACGCTAGCCAAGGATACTACGAAGTAATGCCGTCAACTAACACAAAGAATAAGGTTGTTGAGGAGCGACCATCCGTGTAATTGCTTTGTGCGAGCAACAATATGTCAGATAGTATAACATGCATTTCATTCAAGTGGGAATCCGACATACCGATACAAACTCAAAGATACTACACAGTGGCTATATATAATCTACAAAAACAAATATAGAAATAAGCATAACACAAATCAGTCACAGATGTCCATATCACAAAGGCGGAAAAAGATATGAATTTATAACACTTAAAAGTGTACATCAGAGTAGTGGTCATACAAGATCCACAATATCACAAAAGAATAGTTATACATCAATGAGTCTCTATCTCAAATGTATACAATCAAAAACTACTAATCTAAGCAGTTAGTCAAAAGTCGGGATGATAATAATAATAATCCCAGATGAGGAGTCAAGCTAGAGCACCTGTAACATCTTGGCCTAACCCGAGTATTATTTAATAAGAAAATAATAAATGGATCAGTCTAGCTATAAATATCAGATAAAACGATATAGAATAAGAGATATGACAAAAACGTATGATAACCCTAAAGCCATACTGTAATAAGTATGCAACTGAAAATCAACTAGGCATTAATCAATATCACAAGAATCTTCTCAAAGATAAAAGGAATGTCATACTCTTTATTTTTATTCACCAAACCATAAATATTGATAATTATATCAATGCCAATCACAAAAGTTAATGACACACAAATTCACCAATGCACAAATATTGATGAAACATATCAATGAAAATCATGAAAATTGGTGAAACACAAATTCTAGAAATGATCAATAGAAATCCAGAAATCACAAAAAAGGTAAAGAGGCCTATCACAAAACGGGAGCAGTAAAACTCACCAACACGTGTATCACAAAACAGAAAGCTATTCCATGGTTCCTAACCATTAATTTTTTTGAACCGAAGCTCCACAAAAACGGCCCAAAGACCTTTGAGCCGAAGCTCCACTAAAACGGTCCGAAGACCTTTGAGCCGAAGCTCCACTAAAACGATCGGAAGACCTTTGAGCCGAAGTTCCACTAAAACGGTTTGAAGACCATGGGTCACTACCCCACCAAGCCGAAGCTCCACTAAAAACGAGGTTTAGTCTTCCTCGCAGACAAAGAGACATTGCACATTGCTAGTCTAAATCACAAATTGATCATCGTTGATCGATAAGTGTAAATTACACTAAGCTAGTAAATAAATGAGTTTAGCTTCATGTCTCATAACCACTAGCTTAACTTAATTATTTACGAACAAATTATAGACTTCCACTCGAGGTTAAATGTCAATTACACTAAGCCAGTAAATATATGAGTTTAGCTTCATGTCCCATAACCACTAGCTTAACTTAAATATTTACAAACAAATTGTAGATCTCCACTCGAAAATTGGCACAAGTGATTCAATCGAACAAGTCCAAGAATTAACCTACGAAGTAAACGCAAGCGTTTCATACCACTTGTTTTACTAAGCCGTCTAATTAGATTTCTTATACGAGTGAGGTAAAGGTTTGTATATGCCAGTTGATTGGAAAACGGTTTAAGAAACGAGCTTTGTAATAAAATAGAGTTGAAATCGTTTTGATGAAAGAGTTTTGATATTTACTACTAGTAGTAAATATCAAAGAAATGATTTTAGAAACAAAACAATCATCAAAATTCACATTCGAAGACGTGAATAAAATCCAAAGAAATCGATATCGAATCCATCAAGTTGGATGTTCAAAAAATCCCGAAGAAAAGGTCATCAAAGTTGATAATAAATGACAACAACAAATGGTAATCAACACGAATCGATTAAATTTGGAAACTAAGAAAAATAGGCATAAATAGGCATAGCAAGAAAAATAGGAGCAGGTCAGTCGACTGGTTCACTGAGTCAGTCGACTGAACACAGACCCTGAAAATTCTCGAGTTTCAGCTCAGTCGACTGACTCAAAAATTTCAGTCGACTGAACACTATTTTCCTGCATTCCTGACCTATTTTAATTGAAGTGCAAACTCTCTCAATTTGCAATCGGACGAGTAACAGGCGCTAAGGGTTTATGTCAATCGACAACCCAGCCCTATAGGCTCCTCGATGCATCACCAAAAGCATAATCAAACATCAAAGTTATAATTTTTAAAGATTTGATTTCAAAACATTAAAAATTGAAATATACACCAAAGCAATCCAAATCAAAAGCAATTGCACATGAATAAGTGTTAGGAATTCATACCTAACAACAAAGATAAATATAGACATAGACGTGAGATAAAAATCTCACCTTTAAACCCAAAAAAAATGGAGAAGAAGCTATAGAGCAATGGCAAGGACAATCATTCTTCAATTCCAACCAAACAAGCTTGAATCTAAGCTTAAAAGGGAAATATTTCCTAAGTTAGGTTTAGGAATTTCTGAGATTGGAAGGAGAAAGAGTTGGAGAAGAAGAAGAGAAGGCTTACCAAAGCTTCTTCTATGAATTTGGAGCTAGAACTTGAATTTGCAAATGGAAACTAGGGCTTAGGATTTCCTAATTCTTTTCCTCTTCCCTCATTTTTGATGAAGCTTGAATATATTAAGAAATTATGAAGGAAGGAAGAGAAGAGGGTTGGAGCTTGGTTGATAAGTGGGGTTAATCGGTTAAAACCCAACCGAAAGCCCTAAGTGAAAAGTAGCAAAATTCTACTAACTCCAAACATATCGAAGTTTAACTCAAAAAGGTCGCAAACGTCATTTTGAACTCAATGGCAGTGGTCCCGAGTCCTAATTCGACTGTTTGCAAAAATTAGTTTTTGGGACTAAAATCCGAGGAACGATGCTATATTTAAACAAAATATTGAAATATACAATTCGATAAATATGTAGGTTGTTACAATTATCAAATGATTTTCTTAAATTAATTAAACTAAATTAATTAATTTAAACTAATCACACTATCATAATTAATTGCAATAAGTAATTAATCCCTTAATTACTTTTATCAAGTAATTATGCTTAACAATTTACAATTGATTATCTTCAATTAATTAATCTAATTAATTAACAAAATTAATCACATTAATTAATTACTTAATAATCCTTAAATAATTATCTTTATTAACTAATAACATTTCTATAGTTACTTTCTTAAGAAATTTATCTTAGATTAATCATCCCTAATTATAAATTAATCTAAAACTTTAATTTAAAATCGAATAAAGAAGACGTTCCTTAATTCTCTTATAAATTAAATTCTTTTTATTATCTTAATTATTTCTAAAATAATTCATTTACTTTATTAATGACTTCATTAACATTCAAGTGTATTTAAAATATTACACTTCTCAATTAAAATTAAAATTCAATTTTGAATTTTAAGATTTCAAATGTTTAACCGTTTTAAAAACATTTATCCAAATTTAAATAAATTTATAAACCTTAAATTAAATGTGAAGAGCAATCGTTACATATATAAGATACTTATATAAGAAAAGTTTAAAACTAAATTACTTAATTTTATTTAAGAAATCAAGCTTAAAAATAAATTGATTATTTAACTTTCAAATTTAAGTTAAACACTTCATAATTTTTATTCAAGTATTTAAAGGAAACCTTTATAAAGAATTTTATCAAGTTTAAAACTTTATTTGAAAACAAAATCATTTTTTAATATAAATCTACTTCAAAACGTTTAAAATTTACAAAACTGTTTAAGTTCAAAATCTGGGTTCATAGTAGACATGAACTCATATTTAAACTTGATTTTAAAACTTAATTTAAACCTTGCTTAAAATTTAAAATTTTCATTTTACAAACTTTGGATTCAAAAGTTCATTTGAATTCAAATTTAAACTTTGCATTTAAAAACCCTGCATAAATCCTTGCTTTTAATTTTAAAATTTCATTTAAATTGAAAAACCCAAAACACTGTCAGGTTATAAACCTGGAATTAAACAATACCCGAGACCTTTCACAATTACTTTGAGTTAACATCCTAATTGCTTCAAGACAAAAACACGAACTACCCGAGTAAAACTCGAGTTCTACTCTCCTGCACAAACCCAAAGTTCATTAGAACCTAATATGCAGGTGCATATGCACCTGCGCTCAGGCAACCTCCAGCAACCATAACCCCCTTCACCACGTCGCCGACCATCCCAAACATGATCACGACCACCAGATTACCCACAGAAACTTGAAATCAAAATCGAGTAATCCAAGCAAACCTGGAACATCGACACTGCCAACATTCCCAAACCTGTCAACATCACGACAACCCATTTCCGACCATCATAATCACTACAACTCCGGCCAACTCTTGATCTTCATCCCCTCTGCCAATCCCCAAAGCCTTGCAATACTCGGTGCAGCAGAGAACACGTGAAGCAACAAAACTTTGACTACCCAAAAAAACTAGGTTTAGAAACTGGAAAGAGCTATCACCACCGCCACCAACCTCTGACCATCCACCTAGCAATTTTCCCCCACTCACCAATCATTCCTCCACCTCCAGGAAGAACCACAACATTCCAAAACCACTAGATCATCGGATGAACCCCAAATTCAAATATCTGTTCAACCCAGACATGCTCATTCCATAGTTAACTAAAAAATGTGATTTTTGTTTTAAAAATCATAATTTCATATGTGCATTCAAGTTATAAACCTGTTTTAATAATTTAAGATGTTTGATATTTTCTTATTTAAAACAATAACTGATCTTATTGTTTACAGAGTTAACAGATTTTTAATTTAACTTAATTATAATTTATAAACCAAAATCCATACTATACAACACTTTTTGTTTACATCTCAAATCCTAACAGATATCAAACCAAGTGGAAATGGATTTCTATTAAAAAATCTTTGTTTAAAAACCGAAACAGGTATACAGATGCCTGTCAACAATACATATGTATATTTATATATATATATATATATACACACAGAATATCATCACAATACAATAATACAAACATACTTATTTCTATCAATCCACATGCAACAGATATAATTAGCCTTTTTAAAATTGTGAAGTTACTCATTTTTTTTTTAAAAATGAAGACAGAACAGCTATTTACAGCAGTTTGATTTTATTTTTTTAAAGCAGTTTGCAACTTGAAACTTGAATATTGGAATTTGTTTTAGCATTGATTTAAAAGAAAAAACTGTTTTTTTTAAAAAAAAAAAGTTTACTCACATTATAATTGAAGAAGCAGAGGACAAACTCTTATGCAATTGCACATTTCCTGGAACAGATTTGCATTTGCTTGCTGTTGAATTGAATTAAAAACTGAATTTTGAATTTCCTGTTGAACTTATTGATTTTGCTTCCCATTTTAATAACTGAAGTTGAATTTACTTGTTGTTGAACTGAATTTTAGCAGCTGGCCTCTATTCTTCTTTTGCATAGAGTTGATCTTCAAACAGATTTCAGATTTGCAAATTGAATTTGTTTGCAGATTTGGTTTTTTGCAGATTTTTAAATTGTATTTGATTTTGAATTTTTTTCTAAATCTGATTTCATGTTTTCTTTTTTGAAGATAATGGTTTGAACTAAATGAATTGCTTTATTATCTATAATAATTATTTGCAAAAAATAAATTAATATTGCCACTTGTTACTTCATGATGTAGATTAATTCACAAGTGTCTTCCATATGAGTTAAATGTCTAACACATGTTCATTTTAATATAAAAATAAATTTATTAATTTATGAATGTTTAAAAATTCTTCTAAATGAATTTCTTATTTAGTTTAACATGTTTTTAATTGTTTTATTAATTTAGCCTTTAAATGTTTACATATAAATCACCTTTACACAATTACATATTTTTAATGTTTATTTGAATATTTTTAAAATAATATTTTTAAAGCTAAATTTCAAGAGAGAAAGTTTAAAAAGAAAAGAATATGGAATTAAATCTTATTTCAAAATTTAAGACTAAAGTATTATACTCTAATGTAAATAAACTAAGTCTATTTCAAAAAAAACAATTTCTAAAATAAAACAAAATAAACTTTTATTATAATATACAATTTAAACTATTATATTTTTAAATGAAATAAATATTTATTTTAATTTCTTTTGGAAATATCGGATAGATTTCTAAACAAAGTTTTTAAAAAGTTTCTATACTAATTTTAATCAAATTTTCCAATTCACAAGATATACACACACATATATATATAATAATTTTGAAAATATTCTTATTAAATTTAAATTTAACTTAAAATAACAACCCCTATTTACAATGTATGCACATATATACATTATAAATAAAAAATCCTTTAAATTAGCTTAGAAAGATAATTTCATTATTTAAATAATTTTAACTTTGAAAAGAATAAGATTCCCAAATTAAATTATCATTATCATTATTATAAATTTTGAAAAGATAATATTTGTCAAACTAAATAATTATAAATTTTTAAAAGATAATTTCTGTTTAAATTAGATTATTAAATCAACATTTCACAATTTAAAATAATTATTAATGGAAATTATTAAATAAATATTGCCCAAATTTTTCGGGACATCACATTCCCCCCCCCCCTAAAAGAATTTCGTCCCCAAAATTTAAAACAAAGATAATTTAGTAGTCCCATACATATTTTAATTTTAAAATAGCAAGCATATGCTATCAACCAAATACTAGCAACCAATTTAAACAAACAATTCTAACTATCCAGACAAAATTCTGGATAGGATTCCAAGAGTTTTCCAGGTACAAACACCGGAATATTCGCTCTACAGAATCTAAACTAGCTACACCACTCAGATCTAGAGCTCCTATGTATCTAGATCTACAAATCTAAATAGGAACTGGACCACAGACAAGTCCTGATCAACTTCCAAATCTCTCTGAACTGCTGATTCTAAAATTAGTGATAGACCATACACGTACTCTCTCAGAGATACATGAAATACATAAAAAATTCCAGCCATCCAAACTGGCAATTCAATTCTGTAGACCAATACTTAACCCTTAAGAGAAAACAGAAAGATCCAATACTCTTATCCACAAATCTCTCCTGTCGATCTTGGGCTTCCATCAACCTTCTTGATCAATCCAATCTTCGCAGATGCCTTACGGAACAAATCTGGACAAAGAAATAAGCGATCTCTAGATCCTACTCAACAAAATGGTTCTCATCAAAATCCTCAAAATCCACCACACAAACTCTACTACATAAATATCAAAAGACTTCAAACATACTACTCTTATTCGGAAAACAGAACAGATGTGCAAGACAATCAAGCCTCCAGGTCCAAAATGAATTTCCTATAGAAATCCTCTGATCCAAGACAAAACGCAAATTCCCAATGAATCGGGTCTTGCTTCTATTCTGCAATAGCTGCCACCATGCTTTCGCTGCACAACTCTGATTTGAGGAATGCTGTTGATGAACACAAGCACAAACTTGATCAACTTATCCCGAAAACATTGTTCATCAAATTCCATGAAATCTCAGCGACCTATCTGATTCGGTCACAAACACCACAGCAAAAATTCAACCAGAAAACTAGATCCTATCTGACCTGACTACTCAAACAGACCTCTCTCTCAAAGAGCCCTCTTACTAGGCTGAACCATCGGTAAAGCTCCAAGAACCAAGTCGATACAGAACTCAATCTCTTGATACGGATCCAAACCTTAACTCCATCAAAGATATCCAGAAAAATCAAACCACTTCGATAACACTAACATCCTCTAGAGATGCTTCAATCCAAACAAAGATTACTCAGAGAACTTTCGAACCATCGCAAGTCAGTTTTGCGATTCAACTCAGTTCAGATTCCAAGAAACCGTTCTCTCTTCACACATCAAAATAGCTTAATCCTTCTAATCCAAAGAAGAAACTTGTGGTCCACCTTCAACCATAAACATCAGACCCAGCTGAGCTTCTAGAAGAAATGGACAAGCTTCACCATCTGCCCGACCAACTGACAGAAGAATCACGAAGATTCCTGAACCATCAAAGAAATAGGCCACTCAACTACTTCCGGAATCTACCTCTAAGAATATAGCTAAGCCAAGAGATTATCCTGATAGCACACTCAACATCTCCAAGCTACTACGCTTCCAAAGACTTTCTTATCCAAAAGCTCATCGAATCACAAAGCTACATCAGCCACTTCCACAATAGAGCCTTCCAGATAAACAGATATCTCTCAGGAAACTCGACTTCAAACCAAGCACAAACACTCTGCCAAAACGAGTCTCCAACTCCAATACAGTCAAGATTCCTTCCTACGGTTGCCAAGATACCATCTCTTGCTACAACACTTCCGACTGATCCAAACTCAAGAAAATCCACTTGCACGAGTGCAACCAAGCTTACATTCCAAAGATGAATTCCGAACCTTGAAAAGATTTCCTTCAGAGATCAGTGAAATCCTTTATACCAAACTGCAAAACTACTCAAGATGCCCAATACTACTCTAGCAGATTCACTTCCAACCTCAAACACTCGGACTCCAACCATTGGTAGTTGTGTTACACACACCACTACTCTATCTACCTCTAGAATTTATATTGGAAAACCCGAACAGGTAACCCAATCAAATAGGTAGATATACATACATACATATATATATATATATATATATATATATATATATATATATATATATTCAAAATTACAAATACGCTCTCTCAAGAAGGACACCACTCCAGAGTCTAACTGATACCACAATCTAACGACCCTCCTTTCATTCCATAGAAAGACGCGTCATTAAGAAGAAAGAAAGGGATAGAAAAGAGAAAGATAGGAAAGAAAGAAACAAACAACATTAGAAACTCACAGCGGAACGAATAAATTATATTATATCACATAAAATATTACATAGTATCATATACATCAGAGTTATACAGCTAATACAACACAAACTAGATAGTTATAAACACCTGTCTAGTTATTACAATTCAAGTACATCACAAAAAACAGATATGACTTAAGCACAGTGGAACCACTATATATATATCTACACGCTGAAGCCTCCTGCTCCATTTCTCCTCCAGAACTCATCAAAGCAATCCTGAATCACTTGACTACTCATACATAATATGAGTACCCAAGAGTTTAATAAAACAAAAAATAAATACTTGGGTCAGACATGGGTCTGGTGTGAGTAAACGGGTTTAAAGTTTCTTAACTTTGAAAATTCTTTGAAAACAAAAGGTATCACGTAAGACTTCCCACACATAAACATGGAAAAGTTTTTACCTTACGCAAACCAAAACATTTGATAGGAAATCCAGTGATATTATAATAGTGTCTAGGGTTTTCAAATAAATAGAAAATAGCCAAAATTGTTACATTCAGTAAATTCCAGCTACTAGCCACAAAAGTGGGTAATACAATCAAAACCGTAGGGGCTCGTAGGAAGAATTGGTTTCCATCAATGGCAAGGCTACTGGGGTATCGCCTGTCACAGTACATGGCTTAGATCACCGTACCGAGGATAACTCCCAATCCCCTGCAACACAAAGGTGGAACCATCCCTTACTGGACAGTCCCGAACAAGACAACCCTACAGATGGTCGTCGCTAACTGCCCACATAGCCGAAATAAAAAGGGACCTCTAGACAGGGGTAAATCTCGTCCTACTTAGGCATGACCCACTTAGCCTTGCTGCACCTCCCCTGTTTTAGCCATTCCCGGTTGATGAGGCTTGAGTCTATGATTACCTTTATAGGATACATCTATCTTAGAATGCTCATCATCCACCTGACGATGTTCTGAAAGCATTCAATCCATACAAGTTCGTTCCGGGTTTAAACGAAATCGAAGGCACTATCTCGTTACACTCATTTTGGAATCACCCTCAGAGTTAACGACAATAGCCCTTGCACTCCGAATCTTCATCTCGAACCAGAAAGTACTACCCCCGTTAAACTCATATTGGAATCACCCTCAGAGTATTAACACGAATAGTCCTTACACCTCGAGTCTTCGCTCTTCACTTGAGATTCATGACCTAACGTTTAATTTGGATCGACGTGGTTTTCAGAATTCCAAATTTGGAAACCCGATCCCGGTCTCATCTAAATCCAAGCGCCATCTTAATGTCCAAGTGATTTTAACTTGAACAGTTAATTCAATTCATCATTATCTATATAAACACTGATAGATAATTCACATATCACAATAGATAATCACATTTCATCATAAACAGATAATCCGTATTATCATCACAAACAGATAATCATCACAAACAGTAGGTCCATATTATCCCTTTAACTAAGCATCCATATCATATAGATATTACTCATCTCATTTCTTAGATCACAACCATCAAATGAAATATCAATATCATCCATAAACAATGATTTATTGACTACCATCTATAATTAATTTAAATTGAATTAAATTAATTACTTCTATCTCTAATTAATTTAAAATAAATTAAATTAGTTACCACACCTATAAATCCTGCTTACATATCCACTAATTATTTAACCTAGTTAATTAATCATTCACTAAGTATTCATCTTGATTAAACACCTTTGATTAATCATTCTCTAATTTTAATAAGTAATTAGTCTTTAATTAATTTTACAAATTAATTAACCTGAATCAATTAGTAATTAACATTTAATTACTTTATTTATTAATTAACTATAATTAATTACATTTATCCTTAATTAATTATATTAATTAATCACTTAATTATTCCTTAATTAAACAATTCTTAATTACATCATTAGTTATATTAATTAATGATCTCTAATTTATATTTAAATTAATTACTTTATTTAAAATTAATTACATTTAGTAATTAATCTAAAATTTAAAATACAATTATTAATCACACTTGATTAA
The DNA here is from genome assembly GCA_030765085.1 of Allium cepa. Taxonomy (NCBI): domain Eukaryota; kingdom Viridiplantae; phylum Streptophyta; class Magnoliopsida; order Asparagales; family Amaryllidaceae; genus Allium; species Allium cepa. The sequence continues at coordinate 459,220,458 of CM060942.1, forward strand.
TATCAATCAAGTAATTAACTACCCTTAATTACTCATAACAATTAATTATCCCGTAATCAATTATCTTCATTAATTAATCCCTTGATTAATTACAAAAGTAATTACCCAAATTACTTCATTAAAAATCATCTTTCACTAATTACATTCCAGTAATTAACATTTATTACTTCCCAAAGTAATCATGCTCCATTAATTACGTTACATAATTACTCTTATTAAATTATCAAATGATTTTCTTAAATTAATTAAACTAAATTAATTAATTTAAGCTAATCACTCTATCATAATTAATTATAATACGTAATTAATCCCTAAATTACTTTTATCATGTAATTATGCTTAACAATTTACAATTGATTATCTTCAATTAATTAATCTAATTAATTAACAAAAATAATCACATTAATTAATTGCTTAATAATCCTAAGAAAATTATCTTTATTAACTAATAACATTTCTATAATTACTTTCTTAAGAAATTTATCTTAGAGTAATCATCCCTAATTATAAATTAATATAAAACTCTAATTTAAAATCGAATAAATAAGACATTCCTTAATTCTCTTATGAATTAAATTCTTTTTATTAGTGTGACGATCCGACTTTCTTACCATAGAAAATCACATCATTTTTAAGAAAGAAAGGGATAGAAAAGAGAATAGAAAGAAGAGAAGAAAGTAACAACATCAGAATCTAAACAGTGGAACGAATAAACTATATTAATAACATAAATATTACATAGTTTACAACCATATCAGAGTATACAGATAAACATCACATACTAGACAGCTATAAACTCCTATCTAGTTATACAACTCTATACAGTACAAAAACAACTCAGAGAAACGACTCAGAGATACCAACACAGCGGAAACTAGATAACTACAACGCAGAAGCCTCCTGCTCCATTTGCTCCTCCACAATTCGTCAAAGCTAACCCGAATCCTAACCTGAATCCCTTGGCTACTCGTAAAAATTTGAGTATCCAAGGGTTTATGAAAAACAAAAATAAACTCCGGGTCAGACATGGGTCTGGTGTGAATAACAGGTTAAAGTTGCTTAACTTTTAAAAACCTTTGAAAAGAAAGGTATCACGTAAGACTTCCCACACATAAACATGGAAAAGTTTTTACCTTACGCTAACTAAAACATTTGATAGGAAATCCGATGATATTATAATAGGTCTAGGGTTTTCAAGTAAATAAGAAATAGCCGAAATTGTTACATTATTAAATTCCAGCTACTAGCCACAAAAGTGGGTAATACAAGCAAACCCGTTGGCACTTATTGGATTTTGGATTCCATACAATGGCAGGGCTACTGGGTTAACGCCCGTCACAGTACGTGGCCTAGATCAGCGTACCGAGGAGTACTCCCACTCCCCTGCAACACAAGGCCGGACCCATTCCTTACTGAATAGTTCCGAACAAGACAACCCCAACGGTTGTGTGATATCCCAGAAATTTTGACAATAACAATTTAATAGTTTATGTCAAAATTTAATTGATTTGACCATATTGTTAATAATAAATTTGAATTAAATTTAATAATCTCCTTTAAAATAAATATTTAAACTGATAATCTATCTATAGAGGCTAATAAATTGTTTTATATCTGTATATATCATAAATATATAATCTTTGTTTTAAATTTAATATATATAGGCATGTTTTCTTATTTTAATATTTTTGATAAATTAAAAATTGGATTCAATTTGATATTAAGCTACCAAATAAATAACTATATGATCTTAATACTCAAGCTAAAAACTTAACTATTTAAAATTGATTTCAACTTTAGTTTTAATTTAAATAAAAAGGTTTGTTTTGTATAAAATAAGAAATTTAGTAGATAAGAAGACAAATGCTTTTGTGAATTATTTTAATTTAATGATGAGTTATATTTAAACTATATGGATGATATAATAGTTTTACAAATGGATTTTTAATACAAATAAAAATTGTTATCTTAAATCTATGTATGTGTATTTGATAGAAAAGATGTGATTGTAAATTTGAAATAGCATCTTTCAAATATGTTTAAAATAAAACAAGTCTTAAATATATTAAGCATAAATCCAATGTATGATATTAGCATAAGTATAAAAATAGATAGTAAGTAAATTAAGTATTGATAGTTAAGTTTAAAAATAAAGGTGAAAAATAAAGTACAACCAGAAAAAAATAAAACATGTATATAACCTGTAAAATAAATAAGCAAAAAGGAAAATCTACCAACATCAAAAGAAACATCTAATATAATACAGGTACAAGAGAAATGAAATAACTAAAAGCAAAGTGCAAAGTAAGATTTGCAGGCAAGTAAAAGATGTGTAATAAATGGGTAGAAATAAAACAAAGCATATATGTGCATAAGATATAAAGCAAGCTAGGCATGAAATAATGTGTAGCCTGTAATATTTTAGGCAAGTACAAGTAAGAAAACAGGTAAGAAGCTTATATAGGAAGTTTAGATCATCTGCTTAGTTAAGTTTTAACATGTACTAATTAAATAAAGAGTAAACAAAAATTACAATGGCATTTAATACTTTCATTTCAGCATACAAATAAGGTCAATTCGAAATCAAAATAAACATTTCAGCCTCCTTTTGACAAATCTGCCTGATAAAAACAAAACTAAATCTATGATTAAAGATAATATTGTACCAGTATAGAGCATACCAGTTAACACCTTCCTTTGAAATCTTTCCTTATAAGTATACATATCTTCCACTTCTTTTTGTTTATAAAACATAAACAAAATCAGAAGAAGAAAAAAAACATAAGTAAATTCTCATTTTTACAAACCTAAACTACTTCTATAAACTAAAACAAGGAGGTTAAAGGAAATCAAAACAAGTCATGGTTTTTATGTTACATGTTTTCAAATACAAGTCTCTGAAATCAGAACAAAAGCATGCAAAGTTTCATTCCAGTTCAAAAGGCCCTCTGCATTTTCAGGTGAGTAACTCTTTTGAATAACTTAAGTTTTTAAACTTGTTGCATGCTAAAATTTGAATGTTTAAATATATATTGTGTAGATATGTATATATTCATTCCTCTGAGTGTTTGTGAGATGAAAATCTCTGTATACTTCAATCCTGCAAAACCAACCTGTTTTCATCATAAATCTGCTCTGTTTATTTTTAAGTGAGTAAATCTTTTAAATAACTTAAGTTTTTAAACTTGTTGCATGCTAAAATTTGAATGTTTAAATATATATTGTGTAGATACGTATATATTCATTCCTCTGAGTGTTTGTGAGATGAAAATCTCTGTATACTTCGAGCCTGCAAACTCAACCTGTTTTCATCATAAATCTGCTCTGTTTATTTTTAAGTGAGTAACTTAACTTTTAAAAAACTTAAAGTAAAAGTTGTTGCTAGCTAGTTCATTAAGGTGATGTGTATTGCACGAATGAAACCTGATGAGAATATTATTTTGTGTATGCTGTGTGTTTTTTCTCTGCACTGTTCTGTTACCCCTTTCCAGGCTCAAAATTTCCAAATAAACACATATCACTTAATCTATTTTTTGATAGGATTCAACTTACAAATCAAAGATGTTTGGTTTAACATGAATGAATGTTTAAAAATTTAAGTAAGCCATAAATGAAGCTTGTTGCCTCTGGAAGTAACATAAACATCTGGGCATGTTTAATAAATCAAAAACTCAAACCTTTAAAAGTGTAATTCCAATATTATAAATTGAATAGTTAAGTCAAAATATGATTTTTAAAACAAAAAAACAATAAATTTTAGTAAAGGGGTTAAGATGTAATTCTGGTTTGAGCATAGTATGCAAATTTGTGATTCTCTGGTGATCCTTGGGTTGGTAGAGTTTGGGATCGTGCCTGGTAATGGAGGGGTGAGTGTAGATGCTCGGAAAATATGGCTGTTGTGGGGAAATTCACCAGGGAAATTTCGGCAGGGGTTTTTCTTTTAGAACCCTAATTTTTGCTTCGCATAAAGAATCGATCACCACGGTCGTTTGGATGGATCGAGTGCAGCGGGGTTTCGATGGATGAAAGTTTGGTCGTGGATAAGGCCGTAGCCGGAGTTGCAGCGGTTACAGTGGCTGGAGGATCGAAGATGAGGCAATGACAGGTTCCAGTGGGTCATGCTTTTGAAATTTTCACGTTTGGAGCTCGAACCTTTTAATTTGATTTTCGCGTTGGATTGTCGTGTTGATGCTTGCAAGGAAACGTTGGGGTGATGGATGGCGTGAAGAGATCATCGAAGATGATCTGCGTCGACCATCGGCACCGTGCATATGCATGGTGCACTGTGTTGTGCCTGGAGTAGTAGTTGAAGCAGCGAGTACTTGGGTTTCTATGGAATTGACTCGGGGAAAGTATCAGGCGAACTCGAAGCATGTTCGTATTTGACTCGGAGTAAAGGTAGGGGACCTGGGTAAGTTAGTAACAGTTTTTTTTTAAAACCTGTAAAGTTTAAAATTTCTTTAAACTGGGTTTTAAAATGAGAAATATATGTTTAACATAGGTATTTAAATAAAAGATGAGTTTGGATTTCAAGGAAGTTTGACTCTCAGTTTAAAATAAAATAAGTTTTAAAATGTTAAAACATTTGTAACCACTTTAAAAAAAGGGGATTGTTGCTCGAGTTTCACTCGAGTGATTCGAGTGCTGGACTCGAAGAAATTTGGGGTTATGCTCGAAGAAGTTTGCTTAACTCGGGTATTTTTAGTTACAGGGTTTAGAACCCGTAAGTTTTAGGACATTTTTTTTAAAACCGGGTTTTTTTTAAAAAAAAAAGAGATATTTAAACAATGATTAAATCAAGTTAAGTTGATTTCAAAAGTAGTGAATCCCAACTTTTAAATAAATAAAGTTTTTAAAATTCAAAATTTGTTTTAAACAAATTTGAACGATAAAGTGAATTTTAAATGAAATCGTGTTTAAAATCCTTTCAATCTTCCATATTAAGATAATTATTCTTTTAGTTGTAAAATAAAAAAGAGTTTGGAATTGTTAAGATTTATTTGATTTCATTTTAAATCTTAAATTTAAAAATGAAGTTTAAAAGTAAATTTAAATTAAATTGATTAAATAGCTTATTAATGATAAATTGATCATTAAATAGAAGAAAGTTTTTAAAGACTTAAGATATTGAAATTATTTAGTTAACTAAGTGGATGATTAATGACTAGAATTAATTAATTTAGAAATTAAGAGTTTAAATTAATTTAAAGAAGATATAAGTTAATTAATTTAAGGAAAATCATTTGGTAATGAAGAATCATTGATTAAATAAGGTTAATTTTTAATTAATGATTGGTAATCAATTAATGAATTAATTAAGGATTAATTAGTGAGTCATAAATATTAATAAAAATGTAATAGGTAATAAATTTTAGCTAATTACTTTAGAAAAGATAATTAAAGAATTATAATTAGTTAATCAAGGTCATTAACTAAGATGATGAAATAATCAATTAATGGGATTAATTTTAATAATTGATTAAATTATTACTAAAAATAAGCAATTGTGAATTGTTAAGTATAATTACTTAACGGAAGTAATTAAGAAATTAATTACTCGTTGTAATTAATTCTATGAATGGTTTAAGTTAATTAATTAAATTTAATTAATTTAAATAACCATTTGAGGGTGCGATAAGTATAATTACTTAGGGAAGTAATTAATGATAATTACTGGATGTAATTAACTGAGGGAGATTTAGTAATGAAGGTAATTGGAATATAATTACTTTGTATAATTAATCAAGGGATTGATTTAAATTAATTAAGGAGAAATTAATTTATTTGATGGAGTAGTTAAAGGTAGTTAATTATTAAATGGTATTAATCAGAGGTGATTAATAGATGTGGTTTAATTGAAGATTAATTACTTAAGATAATTAATTTAAAACAGGGAATTAATTAAAATGCAACTAGAATCATTAATTGATATAATTAATGATGGGATGATCAATTTAGGTTAATTAATCAATAATAAGAAATTTAAGAGTAATTAATTAGAGTAGTTAAAATGTAATGTAATGTTTGTAATCTAAGGTTAATTTTTATATTTGGATAAGATAATTAATTTGTGAAAATTAAAGGGTGATTATTTGTATATTATTAAATGTTAATTAATCAATTGTGATTAATTGAAACGAATAATTAGTGAATGATTTATTAACTGATTGGTAACTGATTAATAATTATATAGGCAAGATTTAAAATGGTGTAGTAATTAATTCAATTTTCTTTAAATTAATTGGAGATGTAGGTAATTAATTTAATTCATTTTAAATTAATTATAGCGTATATGATTGCTTATGTATTGATGGATGAAATTGTTTACCTTGAATGATTTGAGATCTCGGATATGTGATAATTGATGCTATGTGATATGGATGCTTTGATTTAAGTATGATGATAATATGAATTATCAGTTATAATGATAATATGCATTATCTGTTTGTAGTGATAATATTGATTATCTATTTATGATAATGTTGATTACCTATTGAGATATTGTGAATTATCTATCTGTGTGTATATGGATAAATTGAACTGAATTGTTTTAAACTTTAAAACAACTTAGCCCTAAAAGACACGTTTTGGATTTCGATGAGACCGGGATCGGTTTTCCTTATTTGGAACATCCGAAAACCACATCGATTCCAAATTAACGATAGGTCGTGAATCTGAAGTGAAGACGAAGATTCAGAATGCAAGGGTTATCGTCGTTAACTCTGAGGGTGATTCCAAAATGAGTGTAACGAGATGATGTCTTCGGTTTCGTTTGAACCCGGAACGAACTTGTATGGATTGAATGCTTTCAACACATCGTCAGGCGGACGATGAGCATTCTAAGAGATATGTTCTATAAAGGTAATCGTAACCTCAAGCCCCATCAACCGCGAACGGCTAAAATAGGGGAGGTGCAGCAAGGTTAGGTGGGTCATGCCCAAGCAGGACAAGGATATTCCCCTGTCTAGATGTCCCTTTTGATTTCGGCTGTGTGGGCGGTTGGTTCGCGACAACTGCCGGGGTTTATCTTGTTCGGGACTGTTCAGTAAGGAATGGTTCCGGCCTTGTGTTGCAGGGGGTCGGGAGTGATCCTCTGTACGTTGATCTAGGCCATGTACTGTGACGGGCGGTACCCCAGTAGCCCTGACATTGTATGGAATCCAAAATCCAATAAGTGCCAACAGTTTTGATTGTATTACCCACTTTTGTGGCTAGTAGCTGGAATTTAATGAATGTAACAATTTCGGCTATTTACTATTTACTTGAAAACCCTAGACCTATTATAATATCACAGAATTTTCTATCAAATGTTTTGGTTAGCGTAAGGTAAAAACTTTTCCATGTTTATGTGTGGGAAGTCTTACGTGATACCTTTCTTTCAATGGATTTTCAAAATTAAGCAACTTTAACCTGTTACTCATACCAGACCCATGTCTGACCCGGAGTTTATTTTTTATTTCTCATAAACTCTCGGGTACCCAAATTTTTACGGGTAGCCAAGGGATTCAGGTTTAGCTTTGACGAATTCTGGAGAACCAATGGAGCAGGAGGCTTCAGCGTTGTAGATATATATATATATATATATATATATATATATAGTTTCGCTGTGTTGGTATCTCTGAGTCATATTGTTGATTTGTATTGTATTGAGTTGTATTAACTAGACAGGTGTTTATAACTGTCTAGTATGTGATGTATTATCTGTATAACTCTGATTGATGTTATATATTATGTAAATACTTATGGGATTAATATAAATTATTCGTTCCGCTGTGAGATTCTGATGTTGTTGTTCTTTCTTCTCTATCTTCTCTATTTTCTCACCTCTTTCTTTCTTAAAAACGATACGTCTTCCTGGGCATAGGAAGTCGGGGTCGTTACAGTGGTATCAGAGCGCTAGGTTGAGTGAATACCTACGCTCTTGAGTGATTTCTTTCTTGAGAGAGCGTACTTGTAAATTTATATATATATATATATATATATATGTTTCTACCTATTGTTGGGTTACCTGTTCAGGTTTTCCAATGAGTTATAAAGGTAGACAGGGTAGTGGTGTGTGTAACACGACTACTGATGGTTGGAATTTGAATGTTTGAGGTTGGAAGTGTATTTGTCGAGACTGTAGACCTAATACCATCTCGAGTGAGCTTTGGATGGTGTAAAGGATTTCATCGATCTTCGAAGGTAACCTGTTAGGGTTCAGAGTTTGTCTTTGAAGTGAAGTTGGATGAGCTAGAGTTGGAGCTGTCGGTTGGACAGAAGCAAATGATGATATCTTGATACCTCAGGATGTAGTAGCTGTGTGATGGGACACAGTGACTATGGATGTTTCCGAAGATGTTTCTTGGAACAAGTTTTTAAGAAGTTTGTCTGCTTCGGTGATGTGGCTAAGTGCAGCAGGGTGTTTCTGTTTGGTTTGAGGTTCGAGTTTCTCGAAGAGTTCCTGGATTTGTAGTCTTTGAGCTTTGGTGCCAACAGTGTAGCTCGGAGTGTTCTTTATGCCGTCAAGGAAGCTTTTCGGATTAGCAGTGGAGTTCAGAAACAACAGTGTAGTTCCGTTTCTTCGATGGGTTAGCTTTATAAGCATAAGATGTTCTGCTCGGTAGAGAGAGAACAGTTTTTTTTCTTTTTTCTTTGGAATTAGGCTGGGTTGATTGCAAAAGTGACTAGCGATAGTCTGGGCTTTCTCTTAGGTTGTCAGGGATTTTTCGGGAAGTCTTCAGGAAGTTAGAATTTTGTTAGCATCTGAAGATTGAGTTTGGTATCGACTGGATTCCAGAAGTGGTACCGATGGTTCAGCTTAGTAGTAGGATGGTTTTTGGAGGAAGTTTTAGTGAAGCAGCTCAGGTTCGGAGGAATTTCTGAGTTTTATTTTTGGATCTGTTGAACCATATTTTGGAATGTGTTTTCCAGTCTTTGCTTGTGTTCGTCATCAACATTTTCATCTGCTCGGATCAGAGTTGTGCAGCGGAAGCAGTTTGGAGAGCATCTGTTTTATCTCTTCCGGATATGAGCAATGAGATCTGTCTTCTGATTTTGCAGCAGAGTTTGTGTTCTGAGTTGGTTGATCTTGGAAAGATAATTTTGTTTGATTGTTTTAGTTCAGGGGCATCAGTAAGAGTTGAGCTGATCAAGAAGGATGTAGGCAGCCCAGGATCGTCCGGAAATTTTTTGTGGATAAAGAATCGGAGATTTGGTTTTGGATAAGTGTTTGATCTTTTGGAGTGAATTGTCAGTTTGGATAACTGGGATTCGATGTGTTTCACGTATCTCTGAGGGAGTACGTGTATGAGTTATCTCTGGTTGTAGAGCCAGCAGTTCAGGGAGTTTGGATGTTGAGTCAGACTTGTCTATAGTCTGATATCCTATCTTGTTTTGTAGATCTAGATGTGTGTAGCTTAGTAGTATTGATTGTTTGGATTCTATAGAGCGAGTAACCCGGTATTTATACTCAGGGAAACTCAAGGGAATTCTATCCAGTATTTTCTCTGGATTATTAGATTTGTTGATTGGATGAATTGGTTGCTATGATTGTTAGCATATGATTGATATATGCTTGTGTTTTAAAATTTAAATCTTTAATTAGATTATTAAATTACCATTGTTTTAAATTTCGGGGACGAAATTCTTTTAAGAGGGGAGGAATGTGATATCCCGGAAATTTTGACAATAACAATTTAATAATTTATGTCAAAATTTAATTGATTTGACCATATTGTTAATAATAAATTTGAATTAAATTTAATAATCTCCTTTAAAATAAATATTTAAACTGATAATCTATCTTTAAAGGCTAATAAATTGTTTTATATCTGTATATATCATAAATAGATAATCTTTGTTTTAAATTTAATATATATAGGCATGTTTTCTTATTTTAATATTTTTGATAAATTAAAAATTGGATTCAATTTGATATTAAGCTACTAAATAAATAACTATATGATTTTAATACTCAAGCTAAAAACTTAACTATTTAAAATTGATTTCAACTTCAGTTTTAATTTAAATAAAAAGGTTTGTTTTGTATAAAATAAGAAATTTAGTAGATAAGAAGACAAATGCTTTTGTGAATTATTTTAATTTAATGATGAGTTATATTTAAACTATATTGATGATATAATAGTTTTACAAATGGATTTTTAATACAAATAAAAATTGTTATCTTAAATCTATGTATGTGTATTTGATAGAAAAGATGTGATTGTAAATTTGAAATAGCATCTTTCAAATATGTTTAAAATAAAACAAGTCTTAAATATATTAAGTATAAATCCAATGTATGATATTAGCATAAGTATAAAAATAGATAGTAAGTAAATTAAGTGTTGATAGTTAAGTTTAAAAATAAAGGTGAAAAATAAAGTACAACCAGAAAAAAATAAAACATGTATATAACCTGTAAAATAAATAAGCAAAAAGGAAAATCTACCAACATCAAAAGAAACATCTAATATATATACAGGTACAAGTAAAATGAAATAACTAAAAGCAAAGTGCAAAGCAAGATTTGCAGGCAAGTAAAACATGCGTAATAAATGGGTAGAAATAAAACAAAGCATATATGTTCATAAGATATATGGCAAGCTAGGCATGAAATAATGTGTGGCCTGTAATATTTTAGGCAAGTACAAGTAAGAAAACAAGTAAGAAGCTTGTATAGGAAGTTTAGATTATCTGCTTAGTTAAGTTTTAACATGTACTAATTAAATAAAGAGTAAACAAAAAGTACAATGGCATTTAATACTTTCATTTCAGCATACAAATAAGGTCAATTCGAAATCAAAATAAACATTTCAGCCTCCTTTTGACAAATCTGCCTGATAAAAACAACACTAAATCTATGATTAAAGATAATATTGTACCAGTATAGAGCATACCAGTTAACACCTTCCATTGAAATCTTTCCTTATAAGTATACATATCTTCCACTTCTTTTTGTTTATAAAACATAAACAAAATCAGAAGAAAAAAAAACATAATTAAATTCTCATTTTTACAAACCTAAACTACTTCTATAAACTAAAACAAGGAGGTTAAAGGAAATCAAAACAAGTCATGGTCTTTATGTTAAATCTGTTGCAAGCTTTCATGTTTTCAAATACAAGTCTCTGAAATCAAAACAAAAGCATGCAAAGTTTCATTCCAGTTCAAAAGGCCCTCTGCATTTTCAGGTGAGTAACTCTTTTAAATAACTTAAGTTTTTAAACTTGTTGCATACTAAAATTTGAATGTTTAAATATATATTGTGTAGATATGTATATATTCATTCCTCTAAGTGTTTGTGAGATAAAAATCTCTGTATACTTAAAGCCTGCAAACTCAACCTGTTTTCATCATAAATCTGCTCTGTTTATTTTTAAGTGAGTAACTCTTTTAAATTACTTAAGTTTTTAAACTTGTTGCATGATAAAATTTGAATGTTTAAATATATATTGGGTAGATATGTATATATTCATTCCTCTGAGTGTTTGTGAGATGAAAATCTCTGTATACTTCAAGCCTGCAAACTCAACCTGTTTTCCTCATAAATCTGCTCTATTTATTTTTAAGTGAGTAACTTAACTTTTTAAAAAACTTAAAGTAAAAGTTGTTGCTAGCTAGTTCGTTAAGGTGATGTGTATTGCATGAAGGAAACCCGATGAGAATATTATTTTGTGTATGCTGTGTGTTTTTTCTCTGCACTGTTCTGTTACCCCTTTCTAGGCTCAAAATTTCCAAATAAACACATATCACTTAATCTAGTTTTTGATAGGATTCAACTTACAAAACAAAGATGTTTGGTTTAACATGAATGAATGTTTAAAAATTTAAGTAAGCCATAAATGAAGCTTGTTGCCTCTGGAAGTTAAATAAACATCTGGGCATGTTTAATAAATCAAAAAATCAAACCTTCAAAAGTGTAATTCCAGTATTATAAATTGAATAGTTAAGTCAAAATATGATTTTTAAAACAAAAACAATAAATTTTAGTAAAGGGGTTAAGATGTAATTCTGGTTTGAGCATAGTATGCAAATTTGTGATTCTCTGGTGATCCTTGGGTTGGTAGAGTTTGGGATCGTGCCTGGTAATGGAGGGGTGAGTGTAGATGCTCGAAAAATATGGCGGTGGTGGGGAAATTCACCAGGGAAATTTCGGCAGGGGTTTTTCTTTTAGAACCCTAATTTTTGCTTCGCATAAAGAATTGATCACCACGGTCGTTTGGATGGATCAAGTGTAGCAGGGTTTCGATGGATGAAAGTTTGGTCGTGGATAAGGCCGTAGCCAGAGTTGCAGCGGTTACAGTGGCCGGAGGATCGAAGGTGAGGCGATGACAGGTTCCAGTGGGTCATGCTTTTGAAATTTTCAGGTTTGGAGCTCGAACCTTCTAATTTGATTTCCGCATTGGATTATCGTGTTGATGCTTGCAAGGAAACGTTGGGGTGATGGATGGTGTGGAGAGATCATCGAAGATGATCTGCGTCGACCATTGGCACAGTGCATATGCACGGTGCACTGTGTTGTGCCTGGAGTAGTAGTTGAAGCAGGGGGTACTCGGGTTTTTATGGAATTGACTCGGGGAAAGTATCAGGCGAACTCCAAGCATGTTCGTATTTGACTCGGAGTAAAGGTAGGGGACCTGGGTAAGTTAGTAACAGTTTTTTTTAAAACCTGTAAAGTTTAAAGTTTCTTTAAACTGGGTTTTAAAATGAGAAATATATGTTTAACATAGGTATTTAAATAAAAGATGAGTTTGGATTTCAAGGGAGTTTGACTCTCAGTTTAAAATAAAATAAGTTTTAAAATTTTAAAACATTTGTAACCACTTTAAAAAAAAGGGATTGTTGCTCGAGTTTCACTCGAGTGATTCGAGTGCTGGACTCGAAGAAATTTGGGGTTATGCTCGAAGAAGTTTGCTTAACTCAGGTATTTTTAGTTACAGGGTTTAGAACCCGTAAGTTTTAGGACATTTTTTTTTAAAACCGGGTTTTTTAAAAAAAAAGAGATATTTAAACAATGATTAAATCAAGTTAAGTTGATTTCAAAAGTAGTGAATCCCAACTTTTAAATAAATAAAGTTTTTAAATTTAAAATTTGTTTTAAACAAATTTGAACGATAAAGTGAATTTTAAATGAAATCGTGTTTAAAATCCTTTCAATCTTCCATATTAAGATAATTATTCTTTTAGTTGTAAAATAAAAGGAGTTTGGAATTGTTAAGATTTATTTGATTTCATTTTAAATCTTAAATTTAAAAATGAAGTTTAAAAGTAAATTTAAATTAAATTGATTAAATAGCTTATTAATGATAAATTGATCATTAAATAGAAGAAAGTTTTTACAGACTTAAGATATTGAAATTATTTAGTTAACTAAGTGGATGATTAATGACTAGAATTAATTAATTTAGAAATTAAGGGTTTAAATTTATTTAAAGAAGATATAAGTTAATTAATTTAAGGCAAATCATTTGGTAATGAAGAATCATTGATTAAATAAGGTTAATTTTTAATTAATGATTGGTAATCAATTACTGAATTAATTAGGGATTAATTAATGAGTCATAAATATTAATAAAAATGTAATAGATAATAAATTTTAGCTAATTACTTCAGAAAATATAATTAAAGAATTATAATTAGTTAATCAAGGTCATTAACTAAGATGATGAAATAATCAATTAATGGGATTAATTTTAATAATTGATTAAATTATTACTAAAAATAAGCAATTGTGAATTGTTAAGTATAATTACTTAACGGAAGTAATTAAGAAATTAATTACTCATTGTAATTAATTCTATGAATGGTTTAAGTTAAATTATTAAATTTAATTAATTTAAATAACCATTTGAGGGTGCGATAAGTATAATTACTTAAGGAAGTAATTAATGATAATTACCGGATGTAATTAACTGAGGGAGATTTAGTAATGAAGGTAATTGGAATATAATTACTTTGTATAATTAATCAAGGGATTAATTTAAATTAATTAAGGAGAAATTAATTTATTTGATGGAGTAGTTAAAGGTAGTTAATTATTAAATGGTATTAATCAGAGGTGATTAATAGATGTGGTTTAATTGAAGATTAATTACTTAAGGTAATTAATTTAAAACAGGGAATTAATTAAAACAACTAGAATCATTAATTGATATAATTAATGATGGGATGATCAATATAGGTTAATTAATCAATAATAAGAAATTTAAGAGTAATTAATTAGAGTAGTTAAAAAGTAATGTAATGTTTGTAATCTAAGGTTAATTTCTATGTTTGGATAAGATAATTAATTTGTGAAAATAATTAAAGGGTGATTATTTGTATATAATTAAATGTTAATTAATCAAGTGTGATTAATTGAAACGAATAATTGGTGAATGATTTATTAACTGATTGGTAACCGATTAATAATTATATAAGCAAGATTTGAAATGGTGTAGTAATTAATTTAATTTTCTTTAAATTAATTGGAGATGTAAGTAATTAATTTAATTCATTTTAAATTAATTATAGCTTATATGATTGCTTATGTATTGATGGATGAAATTGTTTACCTTGAATGATTTGAGATCTCGGATATGTGATAATTGATGCTATGTGATATGGATGCTTTGATTTAAGTATGATGATAATATGAATTATCAGTTATAATGATAATATGCATTATCTGTTTGTAGTGATAATATTGATTATCTGTTTATGATAATGTTGATTACCTATTGAGATATTGTGAATTATCTATCTGTGTGTATATGGATAAATTGAACTGAATTGTTTTAAACTTTAAAACAACTTGGCCCTAAAAGACACGTTTTGGATTTCGATGAGACCGGGATCGGTTTTCCTTATTTGGAACATCCGAAAACCACATCGATTCCAAATTAACGATAGGTCGTGAATCTGAAGTGAAGACGAAGATTCAGAATGCAAGGGTTATCGTCGTTAACTCTGAGGGTGATTCCAAAATGAGTGTAACGAGATGATGCCTTCGGTTTCGTTCGAACCCGGAACGAACTTGTATGCATTAAATGCTTTCAACACATCGTCAGGCGGACGATGAGCATTCTAAGAGATATGTTCTATAAAGGTAATCGTAACCTCAAGCCTCATCAACCGGGAATGGCTAAAATAGGGAAGGTGCAGTAAGGTTAGGTGGGTCATGCCCAAGCAGGACAAGGATATTCCCCTGTCTAGATGTCCCTTTTTATTTCGGCTGTGTGGGCGGTTGGTTCGCGACAACTGCCGGGGTTTATCTTGTTCGGGACTGTTCAGTAAGGAATGGTTCCGGCCTTATGTTGCAGGGGGTCGGGAGTGATCCTCGGTACGTCGATCTAGGCCACGTACTGTGACGGGCGGTACCCCAGTAGCCCTGCCATTGTATGGAATCCAAAATCCAATAAGTGCCAATGGTTTTGATTGTATTACCCACTTTTGTGGCTAGTAGCTGGAAATTAATGAATGTAACAATTTCGGCTATTTTCTATTTACTTGAAAACCCTAGACCTATTATAATATCACAGAATTTTCTATCAAATGTTTTGGTTAGCGTAAGGTAAAAACTTTTCCATGTTTATGTGTGGGAAGTCTTACGTGATACATTTCTTTCAAAGGATTTTCAAAATTAAGCAACTTTAACCTGTTACTCATACCAGACCCATGTCTGACCCGGAGTTTATTTTTGTTTCTCATAAATTCTCGGGTACCCAAATTTTTACGGGTAGCCAAGGGATTCAGGTTTAGCTTTGACGAGTTCTGGAGGAGCAATGGAGCAGGAGGCTTCAGCGTTGTATATATATATATATACATATATATATATACACATATATATATATATATATATACAGATATATATATATATATATATATATATATATATATATATAGTTCCGCTGTGTTGGTATCTCTGATTCATATTGTTGAGTTGTATTGTATTGAGTTGTATTAACTAGACAGGTGTTTATAACTGTCTAGTATGTGATGTATTATCTGTATAACTCTGATTGATGTTATATATTATGTAAATACTTATGTGATTAATATAAATTATTCGTTCCGCTGTGAGATTCTGATGTTGTTGTTCTTTCTTCTCTATCTTTTCTATTTTCTCACCTCTTTCTTTCTTAAAAACGATACGTCTTCCTGGGCTTAGGAAGTCGGGGTCGTTACAGGTTGGAGCTCAAAACCGTCCACACAGCCGAAATAAAAAGGGACCTCTAGACAGGGGTAAATCTCGCTCTCCAACGGGTGCGACCCACAAAGCCTTACTGCACCTCCCTTGTTTTAGCCATTCCCGGTTGATGAGGCTTGAGGCTACGATTACCTTTATAGGACATATCATCTTAGAATGCTCATCGTCCGCCTGACGATGTTCTGAAAGCATTCAATCCATACAAGTTCGTTCTGGGTTCGAACGAAACCAAAGGCATTATTTCGTTACACTCGTTTTGGAGTCACCCTCAGAGTTAACGACAATAACCCTTGCACTCTGATTCACCATCTCGAATCTATAAGTACTATTCCGTCAAACTCATTACGGAATCACCCACAGAGTTATACTGACTTATAGTCCTTACACCTCGAGTCTTCACAAAGCTCCACTTTGATTCACGACCTAACGTTATTTGGAATCGATGTGGTTTTCGGATATACAAATATGGAAACCCGATCCTGGTCTCATCGAAATCCAAAGCGTGTCTTTTATGTCCAAGTTGTTTTAAAGGTTTAAAATAATTTCATTACAGTATCTATATACACACAGATAGATAACTTATAATCACAATTGATAATCAACATTATCAAATGACAGGTAATCCACATTATCAATATCAAATAGGTATTCCATATATTACCACACAATAGATAACCTATGTTATCATCACAATATAATCAAGTCATTCATACCACACAATATTATTTATCTCATTACTGAGATCACAAAGCATACAAGACAATCAATGTCATCCATTCATACATAAGCAATGATTCACTCATATCACAATATAATTAATTTAAAATGAATTAAATTAACTATCCCTATCTCTAATTAATTTAAAGTGAATTAAATTAATTACTTTATCTATAATTAATTTAAAATAAATTAAATTAATTACTTCACCAATATAAATCTTGCTTATCAATCATTTAATTGATTACAATCAATTAGTTATTCAAAATAAATCATCCTAATGAATCACTCCTGATTAATCACTCTTAATTACATTCATGTAATTATTCTTAATTAATTCCACAAATCAACCAAATAGTAATTAACCTTTAACTACTTCAATTAATTAATTATCTATAATTAATTACCTTAATCCTTAATTAATTAATTACCTTTAATAATTTATCATTGATTAATTAATCTTAATTAATCAACTTTAATTACCTCATTAATTAAAATAATTAATGATCTTCAATTATTCCTTAAATTAATTACCTTAAGTAATTAACTCATAATTATTAATCATCCCAGATTAATTACATTTAGTAATTAACTAACTTAATTACTTTATTTAAACCAAATTAATTATCCATGATAAATTTCTTAATTAATCCCTTGATTAATTAATAAGAAATTTAATCCAAATTACTTCATACTTAAACATCTCCACTTAAATACAATCATGTAATTTTAATAAATTACTTAAACTAAGTAAATTTCCAAATCATTAATTACACAAATTAATTATTTATAAAACCCAAATGTTTAAAATTAATTAAACTTAATTCATTAAAAATAAAAAATCTCATTAAACTAAATTAATTACATTTAGTAATTAATTTCTTAATTACTTTACTAAGTAATTATACTCAAACCATTCATAATTGATTATTATTAAATTAAATAATCTAATTAATTATAAAAATTAACCATATTAATTAATTGTTAAACAATCCTGGTTAATGACCTTCATTAACCATTCTTTAATTATTTTTATTAAGTAATTAACTTAAATTAATTACAAATTAAATTATCTTTAATTATTCATTAA
Source organism: Allium cepa (assembly GCA_030765085.1). Classification (NCBI taxonomy): domain Eukaryota; kingdom Viridiplantae; phylum Streptophyta; class Magnoliopsida; order Asparagales; family Amaryllidaceae; genus Allium; species Allium cepa. The sequence goes on from CM060942.1 coordinate 459,238,436, forward strand.
TTAAAGTCTAATTATTTAATTAATTAAACTTGATTAAAACTTAATTACTTAATTAATAATTCTTTAATCATAAATTAAAAATTTAATTAATGATATTAATTACCAATTGATTAACCCTTAATCAATTATTTATTTATGCTTAATCAATTAAGTAATTAAATTAACTAATTACTTCTTAATTACCTTACTAATTAAATTAAATTCAAAACATTAATCTTAATTAAATTTTAAAATAAAACATTACATAATTATGATTAATTTGTCATTAACAAATATATTTAAAAATAAATTTACTTTTGAACTTATTTTAAAATTTCATTTCAAATATGAAATTTAAATGAATATAATTTAAACTTAAACAGAGTTTTAAACAATTTAAAAATCTTTCTTTAAAATTATATGGAAAAGAAGTACTTGACTTATAAAAGTAAATTTATAAGTGTTTACACCAAATTCATTTTTAAGTTCAAATCAATTTTAAACTTCCACTTAACATACAAAGTTGTTTTAAACCTTTTAAATTTAAAACTTCTTTTAAATTTAAAAAAAAAACTAAAATTCAAATTTAAACTTTGATTTCCAGATTTTAAATTCAACTTCAAACTTACTCATATTTTAAAAAATTCAGTTGGAAACATTCAATCTACTTCTATTTAATAGTTAGTAATTCAAGTTTAAACTTACTTTATTTTTAATTAAAACTGAGATTATAAATTTAAGCCTGAATTCTAATATTCAAACTTGAATAAAATAAAGAAACTAGGTATAATTCTTTTCCTACATTTAAAAGCTTCAGGTTTTAAAAAATTTAAAACTGGAATTCAGGTTTCTGTAAAACCTGGAAGAATACAGAACAACCAAAGGACACTCAACATGCTTTGAGTTTACAACCCCACTTCCCCGAGAAATCCATCCTACTGCTTCGAGCAAGCCAGAAATTTTCTCGAGTAACAAACTAAACCAAACATCATCAGATACTACTTCACCGTGCATATGCACGGCGAACTCCGGCCACATAAATCGCCGTTGATGATCTCTTCACATCAGAAGCCAACACTGCAACACCTCACGAACATCAAAACAAACTACCACCCACGAAATCAAGATCGAGTGCAAAAATCCAAACCTGGAAAACAACAATCAGAACACTCCGTTGACAACATTCCAATCACCTGATAACTAGCCCCTCCGGCCTCAACTTCAACCTCAACAAATCTATCGATTCCCAAATATCCAATCACTCGGTTAACTAAATTGGCTGCAGTGATCAATTCTTATCTCACAGCAAAACTAGGGTTCCAAAGAAACTTTCCTTACCGCAATTACTCTGATGACTTTCATCATCAATCCGCATTTTTCATAACTTCTCCAATCTCTTTCCCATCATGAGGAAGAATCCCATCCCTTCCAGATGCATGAATCACCCGAGCAAACCCACAGTTCATATACAGTTCATTCCCTCACTGCTTCTTCAACTTAATTTAAAAAGTCTTAATTCTAGTTTTAAAAATGATATTTTTGATTATGTATTTCATTTATGATACTGAATGTGTAAATCACAATGTTTGAGTTTTACTTAATTTAATATGCACAGAGAGTTTTGTTCTACAGAGACAACAGACTATTATTTTTAACTTCTTAAATTTTAAAACTTGACCTATGTTAAAACAAACAATTATTTTTTTGTTTGTGAATTAGATCCTGTCATAACTCAATCAAAAGGTAAGAAAAACATTCTGAACCTGTTAATAAGACAGAACAGTGTTAACGCTAAAATGTGAACGCTAACACCCCGGTGTGTGAAGTGTAGTTGTGAAAGCACCACCCGATAGATCGGGAAAGAATTACAAGCAAGTAATAGCGGAAAAGCAGTAAACAACAACAATTTTATAGTGGTTCGGCTTAAGGGTATAGCCTACGTCCACTCTAAGTACTTTTATTAATAATCCCGTTACAAGCTGATACAATTCTTCTCAAGTACAATATACTTCAAGTTACAAGTGATTTGGAACAAGTCTTAAGCTTCAATGTCGATTAAAGTCCTTAAATTCATGTTGAAGATGTGTGGTTTCTTCGTGAATTTCTTTGATGTATTCCTCTAATCTTGAAAGCTCTAAGTGTTGATGAAGTTCTCAATGCAGCAAGGTAACGGTGTATGAAGAGAATGTGCCCAAAAGTCCTTTGAATGTTGGAGGTGGTTGCCTATTTATAGAGAGTTCTGGTCTGAAATTTTTGCCAAGTCCTAAACCGTGGCCGACTCAAGTTAAGACGTAGCCGACTTAAGGTGAGTCGTGACCGGTCTAAGGTCACCTCCGAGTCGACACCACCTCTTCTTAGTAACATGGCATCGGGCTTATATTAGGTCGTGGGCGAGTTAACTTGGTAAGTCGCAAGTCACGGTCCAAATGATAAGTCCTGGATCGTGAACGAGATAACTGGGGAGCTGGATCGGTTGTGACTTGGGTCGGTAACTCTTCTAGGTCGCCAGCTTGGTAAGGCATTAGATCGGTAACTCGGTCAAGTCACTGAGTCGGTATCTTTTTTAGACCTTAGGTCGGCCTTCTTATTAAGTCGGCATCCTCTGAGTCTTAGGCCAGTACCCACGTTAGGTCGGCAACTGTTTTAGCCTTAACTCGGTATTTCTTAAGTCGGTATGCCTCTCAATCCTACTAGGTCGGTAACCCTTTGAATCTTAAGTCGGTCTCCCTGATAAGGCAGTTAGGTCGGCATAACCATTAGGCGTTAGGTCGGCACCCCTGTTGAGCCTTAGGTCGGCATCTCCTTGAGTCGTAGAGTCTAAACCGAGGCGGAGTTAACAATTGCCCCTCGAAGTATACGCCTACTGGTTAGGTCGTGTGCTTCGATAGTCCTTAACTCGTCCCCTCTTAGGTCGGTAGGTCGTACGCGAGCTAATAGTTAAGTCGCATGCGCCGCTCCAGATTTTCCACTGCAGGGTATAAGTTAACTTTCTTCCTCTTTCTTCGTCACTTACTCTCTTGCCTGATTCCGCCATTAAAGTATTCTCAAATTCCTAGAAGCAATCTCCTTCCAACTAATCACCGATAACCTCTACCATCCATTGTGTAAGTGATTCTATTTCTCTTTCGATCGTAGATTACTTGTCGATTCATGAATCCTGTCGCTCAAACACGAATCGCCTCTTTGTGTGATGTTCCATCAAGAATACCATCGTTTTCGTAATTGATGAAGTTTAGGTTGCTTGAGATGGTTGTTGATACAATGAAGGGGGTTTATCGCCTCAGGCTCGATGGTCTTTGATGGCAGGACATCAGATCTGTGACAATTTCAAATTGCTTTATTGGGTGATTGGATTATGTGAATGAAGGAGGCTGCTGATGGAATGGTTATCGGGTTAACGGGTTGAATGTAGTGAGATGTTAGCTCGGAAGCGACTCAGTGAATTTGGGTAGCTTAACATTTGGCCGACCTTACCCTTAGATCGTAGCCAAATTAATTCTTGGGGAAATCTGCCGATTTAACCTTCTACTGATTTAACTTTGAACCGCAGCCAAGTTAATCCCTAAGTCGTGGCCGAGTTAAACCCTTAAACCGTGACCGAGTTGGCTCTTAAACCGCTGCCGAGTTAACACTTAAGCTTTGGGCATGCTGACTTTTTGAGAGCATAGATCCACTTTGAGTTTCTAACTTGAACTGCCAAACTAAGTTGCCTAAATTTTGAACTGCCCCAACTTTAAATTTGCTTGAATCTCATTGTATTATTTCACAGATCGCATTAACTTATAAGCTGCTAACCTGCTGAAAATAACAAACAAAGAAAACCAAGGCGAAAATACTGCCATTGACTGCCCATGTCAGATGACAGATTAGTCAAGACAAGACAAGCAACTTAATTATATTGCATGAAATGTTTGTGAATCAATCAATTAAAGTTAAATATTAATGCAAAGTATCAATAATCTGAACTGATTTATCTGCATCAACATCTTACTTGCATATTTAGGCTTAAAACAATAGTCCCTGAATTTCATAACTAACAAATGCTTGCTAGTTCTCATTCCAGTTATATTTGTTCACTGCTTGATTGATTTTACACAACACTTCACACACTTTAGGAAACGTGCACCTTCATGTTTGAATACCCAGTTGTTTATGTAGAATGACTTCCCACCGAGAAGAAGAAGTGGTAACTCAAGAGGAAGAAACTTTTCCGATAGCCGTTCCCATAGAGAATCCTCCGGAGAGAACCTCGACTATTCTAACTTCGAGAGCGTTTATCCAGCTGCGCACTCAATTTGGCTTTGCTGAAAGTGATGTTCTTCTCCCTGGGCCAAGTGATACTGCTGACAATCCTCCCCATGGTTTTGTTGCAGTCAATCGCCAAATGTGCTTAAGTGGGGCGATTCCTCCTTTTAACGACTTCCTTCGAACTCTTCTCCTTCGGTTGACAATCTCTCCGTTTCAACTTCATCCTAATGGCTATGCCATCTTGACCGGGTTATGTGTTTTGTTCAGAAGAACTCTTGATCGCCTACCGAGTTTTGAAGAAATTCGTTATCTATGCTCGTTTGCAAAGAGTAAAGATCATCCTTCCCTCATTATTGTGAGAAGTGCCAGAAACCGCAGGCTCATTTCCGATCTTACTGAAAGTGTTCATGGATTTTTGAATCAGTTTTTCTTTGCTCGCTGTCCCCTAGGGTTTTATGCCATCTGGAGAGTAGGAAGTAAGATTAGTGTTTCTATTTTTTCCGTTTTGAAACCTTTTCGAGATCCGAACTTTCAGTTGCTAATTTCATTCTTTGTTCCTTTCAGCACTTCCTCTCCCTTCTAGAGATCCAATTCATAAGCAAGTTTTTGAGAGGTTGAGTGCCGTGGCCACAGAAGAGAGGAGCATAAAATTTCTGTTGAGGGATGAATTTTCACATCAACATGGGCTTCTACACACTTCTCGCTCTATGCATGCTCATGAAGTTCCAACGGAAGTCCCCGATTCTCCGATAAAGACTCCTGAATCTTCGCTGGTGAAGTGCTCCACTTCTGTTGATGTTGCGGGGCCATCTGATAAACTTGCCCCGGTTATCGAGGAAGAAGAGCCTCAGGGATCCTCTCACCATTCACAAGAATCTGGTGAAAAGGCTAAGAAATCCAGTCCTGTCAAGCAAAGCAGGGACGATACCTTCGAAGGATTGAGCGACCTCTTCGCTACTTCACAAGAGATCTTCAAAGATGACCCTACTACTGCCGGGATTTCTTCTTCAGTAGTTGAAGCTACTTCTATTTTGCAACAGTCGTCGTCGACTCAAGAGTTGACGTTAACTATTACACCCACAACCACTCCCCAAATAAAGAGTGGTTCGTAGATTAATGCGCGTAGTTTGCACATCACACACACTTAGAATTTCTCATCACTTCTATGCACTTATCTTCTTGTACTTTAAAGATTTCTAAAGCTTATTATTTTAATTCCAGATTCTCCTATGGGGCGCAGCGGCTCGTACTATGATGATTTCCAACGCTACGGGAGGTGTAGCCAGTATGATTACATGCGTTACCTTCCTTCTTACAGAGAGTCGGATGAAGAGAGGGCCATCAGGAAAGCCGACGAGAGACGAGCATGTGAAGAACGTCGCCGAAGGGAACAAGAAAGACATGATCTTCCCCACAGAGATGATGATACCCAAAAGAGAAAAGCTCATGATGAGAGAGGAAAGAGTCACATAGACGATTCTTCTAGCAAGCGGGCTAGACTTACTGAAGAAACAACTCCTTCAGCTTCTGAACATGTCCCTGCTCAATCTCCTGCTCCCGCTCGCTCCGACATTCAAGCAATCATCAACCGGCCCGCATACCAAGTCGGGCAAGGTCCTCCCACTCTTCAAAGTCGATTTCCTCAGTGGTGCCTGAGAGGGGTTCGATTTGATCTCGACTTGGTTCCTCTCGACAAACCGGCTATGTTGCGAAATCTTGATACTGTCAGGACCGATATCGAAAGAATGTCGAACTGGCAAAAACTCGTCGACGAACTTCAGAGGGTTAACCGAGCCAATCTCGAGGCCATGCTAACAATGGAGAATGATAAGGCTGAGTGGCAGAAGACTCTCGAACAGCATGACGCCGAAATGAGAAGTATTGCTTCCTACAATGAAAAGCTGGAAGCGGAAGTAGAAAAACTTAAGGAAGAATTAGCTACTTCATCTACTTTCCATTCACAAAAGGAGAGCATGCTTCAGCAACAAGTACGAGATGCGCATGCCAGTCAAAGAGCAGTCGAAGATAAGCTTGCATACAAGGAAAAGGTCATAGAAGAATATCGTGCTGAAACTGTACAACTGCGAGAACAGACTGGCTCTCAAAGCTTGGAGATAGAGTTGTTAAAAACTCGACTTGCTATGGCCGAAAAGGAGCGCGACGAGGCTGTTGCTGGTAAACTTGCGGCCGAAGAGGCTCATCAAGCAACCAAAGCTGACATTAGCTCCACATTATTCGATTTTTATCTGCACATCATTTTGGGACGTGGCAGCCTTGCCTTTCTAGGCCCCAAGTATGAAATCACACTGGCTGAAGTTTGGGAGGCAGCACTTGATATGCTCGGTGGTAAAGGTGCTGGATATACTGAGTCAGCCCTTGAAGAGCATTATCTTGATGATGAAGCCCGTGCCGCTCTTGCCAAGGGAAAGGAGCAGCTTGCCAGAGCGCGGGCCGGGATGGCGGAAGAGGAGCGTTCTGAAAAAGAAGTACCGCCTACTACCTCTGAACGTCCTCTAGTTTCTCCCGAGGTGGACATTACAGGCTCTAGTGCTCATTCGCCGCCTCCTACCAGAACCGGGGTAATTACCCCTACTGATGAAGAGGCTTTGGAGGACATTGGGGCTCAGAATTATGAGATTGAACTGACGAAGCCAACATCTTCAGGTAATTTCGACATTGGTCCGATTCAGGTGGATTACCTGCTTATTCCTCAAAAATTTGATGAGCTTCTCGATTACCTCTTGAATCTCGATGAACCCATATCTCCCTTCTTTTGGGAAGATACTAACATTTTCAAATTTTCTTCTTCTGCAGTTGAAACAACAAGTGCCGTGCAGACTTCGCCTTCTCTGGTTATTCCTCCTCCATCTCTTCAGGTGACTCCTCCTTCTGCTTCACAACCTGGGTCACAAGAGGAGAAAATTGAGGCTCTTCATGGCTTGGATGACCCTATTGCTTCGCAGGAGCAAAAAGATGAGGGACTCGAAGGAGGCGAGATCTCTCCGGAGCGGACTCCTTCTGACGACGTAGTTTTGTCCGCTCTCGTTACTCCGGGGAGTGAGTCTTCTTCGAAGAGAAGAAAGAAGCATGGGACATCGAAGAGGAGGGGGAAGAAAATTATCACCACTGAAGAGGAACCGGAAATTGCGCCAGTTGCACCTCCCTCCCCTTCTTCCCTTATGCCTTCAGACCAACCTGAAAGACCCGAAAAGCTAACCACTCGGCCGGGTAAAGGGTCTAAAGGCGGCAAGAAGAAATGAAGAGTTGAGCTTTTTGATTCCTTTTTTGTGTAATGGTTGGATGTTGTGCAGGCACCGGCCCCTGCTTTTTTATTTTGAAACCTGTATCTGCAATATCTGCAATCGAATAAAATGATTCTTTATTTGTACAGACTTTTGTTTGAATTTGAGAATGCATTTATTATTCATTTTTGCACAAGTTTATTTATACGATGTTGCGGTGAGCTTGTGGTATGTTGTTTGAGCGTACTTTACCGACATAGTTATATTGCTTTGTATGTAACTATACCATGTTGCCCCTATACCATGAGCTTACTGCAATATCGTATACTTTAAGGGGACTTGCACTCTCGTTTTCTAAAGAATAATTACTTCATTCTCGAAGAGAATTTTCGTAGAGTGCAACTTCCTTCATATAAGTTTCTACGCTTTGTCCTTCGAAGAAATCACTTTCTCCTTTTGCGTATGTATATATTTTGCCAAGTGAATTCTTCTATGTGGCAAAGCGGACCTCTGAATGTACTTTAACTTTCTTCCCCCTTCTTTTTTTTTTAGAATAGGTAAATCGCTCTTCCTTTGAAAGTTAAAGTACGCTCTTGATGAGGATTTTTCTCTTTCTTCTTTTTTTTTTTTTTGAATAAAAATTTGTGCCTCTGAGGAGAGATTTTTTCACGTTTCAACACTTGGAAGTTTTATTTCAATCTCGGTGAAACGTGGGCTTCTGAAGAGGTCTTTCTTTTTAATTGTGTCCCCGGGAGGGGGTTGTACCTCTGAAGAGGGATTTCTCACGTTTCAACACTTGGAAGTTTTATTTCAATCTTGGTGAAACGTGTACCTCCAAAGAGTTGTGCCTTCGAAGAAAGCCTTTTCACGTTTCGACACTTGGAAGTTTTATTTCAATCTTGGTGAAACATGGGCTTCCAGGAAGGTCTTTATCTTGTTTTGCGTTTCAACTTTGGTGAAGTGAAATTCCGAAGAGCGGTTGTTACACTTCAACTCCTGGTGAAACGGGCCTCCGAAGAGGGCTTTTATTTTGTTTCCATTTCAGCTCTGGTGAACTGTAATTCCGAAGAGCGGTCATAACACTTCAACTCCTGGTGAAATGGGCCTCCGAAGAGGGCTTTTATTTTGTTTGCATTTCAACTCTGGTGAAGTGTAATTCCGAAGAGCGGTCATAACACTTCAACTCCTGGTGAAATGTGCCTCAGAGAGGGTTTTCATCGCCTGGAAGTTACTCTCTCATGGTTGGAGGGTCATGACTCCTCCAATCTTTTTTGTTGAGTAGAGAACTTTCTTTTTTGTGGCGTATGACCCATTAGAGGTCTTTATCCTCCGAAGAGTTGTGCCTTCGAAGAGGACTTGTGCTGCCGATGATGGCTTTGGTTGTTCCTCTGTTCACTTGCTTATGCCTTTTCAATGATCCTCTGCCCCGTTTTTTTTTTTTTTTTTTTACAAGTAACTTGTTTAATCCAAGGAAGTGTGCTTCATTGTCAGGCAATTTCGTGAGAACGAGCACTAGCTTTTTAATTGGATGTTTGTTTGTTCAAACGATCTCAATTTATTAGCAAAGACCCGTTTTTGTCGAAATCATAGGCCGTTCAATTGAAGAACTTCCTATCTAGGATTTGAATTCGGGGCTCTTGTGACTTGAAATTTGGCGAGAATTACTTGGTCTTTTTATGTGCAAGTTTCACTTCCATTGTCTGCAAAAATTCAAATCGACATTTCAGCAATACATTTTACGTACCTTTTATATCGAGAATAAAGCAAACATGTAATAATAAAAAGGAACACAAGATTTATAGTGGTTCGGCCATGAAATTGGGCCTACATCCACTTTATATTCTTTCATTATTTACTTGCATCAGTTTTACAATTGCTTTGAATTACAAGAATCATACATTCATAATTCTTTTTACAATGTTTCAACAAAATTTTCAAGTAAAGTATGGACGCAAATGGTTGCTGTTCCATGCCCTTGGAATTTGATCTCCATCAACAGTGGTGAGTTTGAATGTGCCGTCAAGAAGCTTCTGACCTATTACATACGGTCCTTCCCAATTTGGCCCAAACACACCTGTCGCTGTCATAATTCTCTTCAGGACTAGGTCTCCATCTTAAAGCTGCGTTGGCGAACTTTGGAATTGAAATGTCTGGCTATCCTTTGCTGATGAGCTGCAACTCTGAGATTAGCTTCATCTCTTTTTTCATCAAGGAGATCTAGCGCTTCAAGTTGTAGCTTTTCATTTTCTGCTTGATTGAAATGGATTCTTCTGTGTGAAGGGACCTCTGTTTCAACCGGGATCATTCCTTCCGATCCGTATGCTAACGAAAAAGGAGTATGCCCAGTCGCAGTTTTGTGAGTAGTTCTGTATGCCCATAGTGCAAGTGGTAGCTTATCGACCCAACCACATTTTGCTCTTTCGAGTTGCTTTTTGATGGTTGATTTGATGATCTTGTTTACTGCTTCCACTTGCCCGTTTGCCTGCGGATGAGCAACTGCTGAAAAGCTTTTCTAGATTTTGAATCGCCTGCAAAAATCTTGGAATTCCTCGCTCTCAAACTGAGTACCATTGTCTGTGATTATTTTCTGAGGCACACCATACCTGCAAATGATATTCTTGGTCACGAAACTTATCATCTTCTTAGAGGTGATAATAGCCAATGGTTCAACTTCAGCCCATTTCGTAAAATAATCAACTGCAACAATAGCATATCTAATCCCTGATTTGGCAGTCGGTAGCGGCCCAATGAGATCCATTCCCCAAATTGCAAATGGCCATGGACTGACCATTTGTGTGAGTTCAGTTGAAGGTGCTCTAGGAATTTTGGCAAAATCTTTGGCATTTGTCACACTTTCGGGAATAGCTTGCAGCATCATGATTAATTTCTGGCCAAAAGTATCCGTATCGGAGAATTTTCTTTGCTAATGTTTGACCACCTGAATGATCACCACATTCTCCTCCATGCACCTCAGCTAGGATTGTTTTGGACTCTTCCCGGGATACACATCGAAGCAATGGCATTGAGAATCCCCGTCTGTACAATCGGCCATCCTGAATTACATAGCGAGAGGCTTTCCTTAGTAGCTTTCGTCTTTCTATCGAATTTTCTGGCAGAGAACCTCTGAGTAGGTAGTCCAGTATCGGAGTCATCCATGACTCTTGTTCTTGAGATACATTCATAATCCAGTCAATATCCATCTCGTCTATACTTGGTGCTGAAAGGACTTCTACAGGGACCAATCCCAATAGTTGAGCTTCACCAGAACTTGAATACTTTGCGAGGGAATCTGCCTTCATATTCTCTTCCCGAGGAATGTGGCTTATTGAATAGTGATCGAGTTCACATAGGAGTTCCCAAGCCTTTGACAAGTAGGAAGGCAAGTTTCCACCTTTTGTTTGAAATTCCTTCTTGACTTGGCATACAATAAGCTGAGAATCACTGAAGATCTGTAATGCTCGAATGTTTAGCTCTTTAGCGATTTTCAGACCTGCAATAAGAGCTTCATATTCTGCTTCATTGTTTGTTGAAGGAAATTCCAATCTTAGTGCATAACATAATGATCGACCTTCAGGAGTTTCAAGTACCACTCCGGCTCCAGAACAGTAGTCATTTCTTGCGCCATCAACATACATCTTCCACTGGATTGGGGAATCATTGATCGCTTCATCCTCACCATTATCCTTCTCTGTGAATTCTGCAATGAAATCAGCTAAAGCTTGTCCGTTGATTGCTTTTCGGGGGTGATAAGTGATGTCATATTGACTGAGTTCAATGTTCCATTTTAGAAGGCGACCCGAAGTTTCAGGGCGAAATATGACTTGCTTTAGAGGTTGATCAGTGAGTACTCTGATAGGATGAGCTTGGAAATATTGCCTCAGTTTCCTTGATGCAACTAGTAGGCAATAGGCGAGTTTTTCCAACTTGGAGTAATTCAGCTCTGCCCTAGTGAGTCTTTTGCTGATATAGTAAACCGGATGTTGAATCCTTTTGTCTTCCCGTATCAGCGCTGCACTTAGAGCATGAGATGATACTGCCAAGTATATAAGAAGATCCTCACCATTGCCTGGCCTAGAAAGTATTGGAGGCGTTTCCATATGACGGATCAACTCATCGAAGGCTTTTTGGCATTCGGAAGTCCATTCAAAATTCTTCTTTCCTTTCTTCAGGGCGTCAAAGAATGGGATGCATTTATCAGTGGCTTTGGAAATGAACCGACTCAGGGCGGCGACCTTTCCGTTGAGACTCTGCAATTCCTTCTTCGTTCTAGGAGCTTTAACTTCTTTCAAGGCAGTAATTTGAGCTGGACTAGCCTCAATGCCCCTAGCACTGACGATGAAACCTAAGAACTTTCCGGACTCGACCCCAAATGTACATTTCAGAGGGTTAAGTTTCATTCTGTATTTCCGAAGGACTGCGAACATTTCTGCTAAGTGTTCAATGTGATCCGCTGCTTTCCTGGACTTCACTAACATGTCGTCGACATAGACTTCCATAGTTTTGCCCAATTGCGGTTTGAACATAGCATTAACAAGTCTTTGGTAGGTTGCCCCTGCATTTTTCAATCCGAAGGGTATAACTCTGTAGCAATAAAGTCCAACATCTGTGATAAAGCTTGTATCCTCCTGATCCGGCTCGTGCATCATGATTTGGTTATAACCGGAGTAGGCATCCATGAAAGATAACAATTCATGTCCCGCAGTTCCGTCTACCAGTTGATCGATCCTGGGTAACGGGAAGCAATCTTTGGGGCAAGCCTTGTTTAGATCAGAAAAATCGATGCACACTCTCCATTTTCCATTAGCTTTCTTGACCAGCACAGGATTTGAAACCCAATTCGGATATGTAGATTCTTTGATGAAGTTATTTTCCATGAGTCGATCAACTTCTTCTTTTAATGCTGCTGACCTTTCTAGACCTTGGGTTCTTCTTTTCTGTTTAACTGGCGTAAACTTTGGGTCAATATTCAGAGCGTGTACTGCAACTTCTGGAGATATTCCACACATATCGGCATGAGTCCAAGCAAAGACATCCAGATTTGCTTTCAGGAAAGATATCAAGATATTCTGAATTGACACATTAAGCTGTGAACCCACATTCAACACCTTATTTGGGTCCTTCGGGTCAACAGGTACCGGAACTGTCGTTTCCACCGGTACCACTCTATTCTCCCCTGCACTGGCTTTTCTGGGATCCATTTCTTTCCGTGCCCCGCTGTGCTCTCCAGTGCAGGGTCCGCCCCGTAATTGCTACAAGGCTGGTTCCTTGATGCAGACTGGGGTTGCCACATCCTTTCCCATTTCTCTTTTTCTTGACTCTCGCAGCTCTGTCAAATAGCACTCTCGCGCAGCATTTTGATCCCCTTTTATAACTCCTACTCCATTGTCAGTAGGGAATTTAATAGTGAGGCACCACGGGGCTAGGATAGCTTTGAATGCTGCGAGTGTTGGACGGCCAAGAAAAGCATTATAAGCAGAAAACTCATCGACAATCACAAATGTTTGCTTGCGGACCACTTTCCTTTCTGCTTCCCCAAGTTCTACAAGCAGATCGATGGTCCCAATTGGTTGCTTTGGCTCCCCAGTGAAGCCAGCGATCTTCTGTGATGAGGCTTGTACATCGATCATAGGGATTTTCATCTGGTCAAATGTCTTCTTGAAGAGGATATTACATGATGCTCCCCAGTCGATGAGGACTCTTCTGACAATGGCCGGTCCAATACCAGCCGAGATGACCAAGGGATCTAGGGTAGGAGCTTCTATACCTGTGGAATCTCTGGCTCTGAAAACAATATCATCGCTGAAAGTTTTCTGTTGTTTCAGGGGCGTAGTGTCTTCTAAAACAAAGACGTCTTCTTCGGCTGGAGCATATTTCAAAGCCCTGGAATATCTCTCCATCTCACCCCAGCTCTTGCCAGCTGGGTGAGGCCCTCCTGTAATGACATTGATAACGGGCCTTCCAGATTCATGTCCCGTAGCTTTCTCACCTGTCCTAGGCTGATGAACAGGAACCTGTTGCCCCTGACTTGACGATGCAGGATTGTTGCTATTCTTCTTCACAAATTGCTGCAGTTTGTTTTCTCTTAGCAACTCTTCAATCAGATTTTTCAACTGGCGGCATTCATCAGTCTCATGACCGGGTTGATTGTGGAAGCGGCAGAATTTCCCACTCTGTATGGCTTTTTTCCCGGTTCTCAAAGGGATAGGTTTAGGGAAATCGACAGAATCTTTAGTGGCAAGGTAGATGTGCTCCGGCGTATGTGATAATGGAGTATATTCTGATGGCTTGAAGGATCGGGGCTTCTTCAGATTACCCTGTTTCTTCCCATTATTATTCTCCCTTTTTTGCCCCACCGATTCATTCTTGCGTGGAGCGACAGTGTTGTCTTCTGCTTTCCCCAACACTGTCTTTACTGGTAAAGGACGGCTTTCCAAGCGAATGAATTCATCTGCTTTTTTGTAGAACTTTTCGAGAGAGGTTGGCTCCTTCATATTTAACCATTTCCCAAATTCGCTTGACTTATCAATAGCCCTCATCAGATAAGTCAATATCATTCGTGGTTCAGCATTGTCCACCTCAGCCAGCGCTATGTTAAAGCGGTTCAAGAAAGATCTGATAGACTCACCAGGATTCTGCTCTAAACTCGACAGTGACATGATGTCCTTGGCCTTCGAAGCATATAGTCTAAACTGCTCCTTGAATTTTCTGGTCAAGTCTGAAAACTGATCGATAGATCGGACTGGCAACTTGGTGAACCATAGTAGAGCCACACCTTCCAGGTATACGGGGAAATATCGACACTTTATTTCGTCAGAGGCTCTGGCACCTGTCATGTGCCAATCATATTTATACAAGAATTCATTCAGATCACTTGTCCCTTTGTAAGCTGGAATAGTCGGAGGGACAAACTTCCTTGGAAATTCCGCCTTTAAGATTTTTTCAGTAAACGGAGTTTTACTTGGGGTGAAACCCCATTCCTTCTCATCTTCAACCCTTTGCATACTTTCTTTCATGATCTGCCGGACCATTCCAGAAAGATATTCCTCATCATGCCGAGTTCTAGATCCACCAGCCTCAGGAACTGCTTGCTCAAAGGGACTAGTAGCCCTTTCAAGAGCATTCCTTTCATTAACATCATGAACGTTGCCAGCATAGTTCCTTTCATTACCAGCCGGTTGATTGTTTGCCCCAAGTAAGTCGTTTAACTTATTCAGAATCAGAGCATTCTGGGCACTTTGAGCCTCTAATTGTGCATTTTGGGCGTTTATCTGTTGGTTTAGCCCTAGAATCACAGCATCCAACTCCGCTTTCGTAACTCCAACAGACGGAGTGGGTTGATTAGGTACAGGGGAAGCGGAGGTTCCCTCTTGAATGTTTCCAGATCTGACAGATCTACTTTTCCTTCCAGGAGCCATAATCTCAGATAGACTTCTGGTTTTTAAGGAAATTCTTTCTTCAAATCTCTGTGAAGCAATGATGACAGTTTTCCTGAGTTGGATTCTCAGTGAAAGCACCAAAAATGTTAACGCTAAAATGTGAACGCTAACACCCCGGTGTGTGAAGTGTAGTTGTGAAAGCACCACCCGATAGATCGGGAAAGAATTACAAGCAAGTAATAGCGGAAAAGCAGTAAACAACAACAATTTTATAGTGGTTCGGCTTAAGGGTATAGCCTACGTCCACTCTAAGTACTTTTATTAATAATCCCGTTACAAGCTGATACAATTCTTCTCAAGTACAATATACTTCAAGTTACAAGTGATTTGGAACAAGTCTTAAGCTTCAATGTCGATTAAAGTCCTTAAATTCATGTTGAAGATGTGTGGTTTCTTCGTGAATTTCTTTGATGTATTCCTCTAATCTTGAAAGCTCTAAGTGTTGATGAAGTTCTCAATGCAGCAAGGTAACGGTGTATGAAGAGAATGTGCCCAAAAGTCCTTTGAATGTTGGAGGTGGTTGCCTATTTATAGAGAGTTCTGGTCTGAAATTTTTGCCAAGTCCTAAACCGTGGCCGACTCAAGTTAAGCCGTAGCCGACTTAAGGTGAGTCGTGACCGGTCTAAGGTCACCTCCGAGTCGACACCACCTCTTCTTAGTAACATGGCATCGGGCTTATATTAGGTCGTGGGCGAGTTAACTTGGTAAGTCGCAAGTCACGGTCCAAATGATAAGTCCTGGATCGTGAACGAGATAACTGGGGAGCTGGATCGGTTGTGACTTGGGTCGGTAACTCTTCTAGGTCGCCAGCTTGGGAAGGCATTAGATCGGTAACTCGGTCAAGTCACTGAGTCGGTATCTTTTTTAGACCTTAGGTCGGCCTTCTTATTAAGTCGGCATCCTCTGAGTCTTAGGCCAGTACCCACGTTAGGTCGGCAACTGTTTTAGCCTTAACTCGGTATTTCTTAAGTCGGTATGCCTCTCAATCCTACTAGGTCGGTAACCCTTTGAATCTTAAGTCGGTCTCCCTGATAAGGCAGTTAGGTCGGCATAACCATTAGGCGTTAGGTCGGCACCCCTGTTGAGCCTTAGGTCGGCATCTCCTTGAGTCGTAGAGTCTAAACCGAGGCGGAGTTAACAAACAGCATGCATTCAAATAATATCTACTTCAGACATATACTTATAATCACATTCAATGCCTACTCATTTCAACATAAATGCATGCAACCAATTTTTAAATTTCAATTTTTTTTTTTAAAAAAAGTTACTCACCTGAAAAATTATGAGCAGAGCATTCACAGTTAATTGAAAAGTTTGATCCTGAAATGCATTGATTCAAATCTTCAAATTGCTTCAGTACTTTTAAAAATTGCAGTTTGCTTCTTTTATTTTTGTAAACTTTAAATTCCATTTGCATTTGCTCCCTGATTCTACATGTATGCTTCCAGATAAAAATTTGCAGTTTTGCTTCTGCTTCAAGATTTATAGTTACATGCAGATTTTTGAAAGTGTGCTTTGCAATCTTTTGAATTTGCTTTGTTTACAGGTGGCATGCAAATCCAATTTCCAGATTGGAAAGAAAAATTGCTTTTTTCTTGATTTTAAAATTGTTTGCAGGCTTGGTTGAAGATGCAGATTACAGATTTTCAATTTTTACTTTTGAGATGTTTGATTACTGATTTTAGAATGAAGAGGATTTACTGATTTTGGTTTTTAGAGAAAATGTTTTCGGATTTTGAATAGGTGTTTGAAGCTTTTTTTGAGTTAGAATTGAGATTAGAAAAAGGAATTGGAAAAGAAGATGCATACTTATATAATATAATTTATGAATTTATTAAATTTAGAAAATGAAAACACAATTTGACACTTGTATGAAATATTCAACATTTGTCACACTAATTTTTCATTTTAGAACACTTGTTTATATGTTGCTTAAATTCATACACTTGTCCTTTTAAGGTAGTTAGTAAATTAATTTTAAATGTTAATATAATAGTTAATGTATGTATTAATCCAAACTAATTTGTTAGTTTATTTTTTTTAAACATGTATATAAATTTATAAATGAAAATTAAAAAAAATCATATTTTACAAACTGAAACTTATACATATTAAAGATTAAAACAATTAAGGTTTTATATTTTTGAATTCAAATTCTAACTAAATTCAAAATCAATTATTTTCAAATCAAGTTATAAATATAAATTCAATTTGAAATAAAAATTACAGATTCTGTTCAAAACTTATTTATAAAGACAATACACTATTAATATTATTTTATAAATATCCTATTATTAAATAAAAATCATTTTACAAGAAATTATATTTTTATTAATAAAATATCTATTTTATTAAGTCATAAAACCATTTTGTTTGTTTATTCAAAATTTAAAACTCAATACTAATTTAAAACAAAATTTCCAATTTATAATGTATATATTAGAAATTTAAAACATGATTCATTTATTAAATTTTAAACCAAAATCATTTATTTAACTTTGAAAAGCTTAAATATTAAATATAAACAAAATTTCCAAATTACTACAAATATTAAAACTAGAAAATATGTTCTACTTATTAAAATTAAAACAATACCGATCTATTTAAAATATAAACCATATATTTATAATATAAATAGAAATCAATTTATTATTTTTAAAAGATAAAATAACAAATTGAAATATTTATTAAAGAAGATTTTTAAACCAATTTGAATTATTATCAACAAAATATCAATATCAATTTAATTTTAAATACAGATTATTAAATCGATATTGTTAAAAATTCCGGGATATTACAATCTTTCCCCCTTAAAAGAATTTCGTCCTCGAAATTTAAAACAAAGGTAATTTAATAATCCCATTTAAAAATTTATTTAAAAACCCAAACATATATCAAACCTATGCTAACAACCAAAAACAACCAATCAAACAAATCTAATTATCCAGACAAAAATTCTGGATAAAATTCCTTCGAGTTTCCCCAGGTATATATATAACGAGATACTCGCTCTACAGAAATCAAACAATCAATACTATGAAGCTACAAAATTCTATTCATCTATATCTATAACACTAGATAAGATATCAGACTACAAACGAGTCTGACTCAACAACCAAAACTCCAGAACTGTTGGTTCCAAAACCAAAAATAGATCATACACGTACTCCCTCAGAGATACGTGAAACTCATCGAATCCCAGCTATCCAAACTGGCAATTCAATCCTGTAGATCAATCACTTAATCTCCTAGATACAGAAAAGGTCCAAAACACTTCATAGCTAACTTCTCGGACTTACCCAAACCTATAGCTCACCTTTGATCGGAGAAAACTTATCCAAGATCAAATCTCTGACTTCAGAATCCAAATTCCATCGTCTCAAATCCACAAAGCTCTTCAGATGATCCTGGGCTGCCCACAACCTTACTGATCAGCACATCCCTTGCTGATGCCTCTAGAAACAAACTAGACCAATCAACTCAACAAAATGATCTCCTCAAAATTAACCAAAACCAACAACTCAAACTCAACTTCTCAACATCAGAAGATAACAACTTCTTCTGTCGGGGAAAAGAAAAGAAGATACACTTCCAAACTGCTTTCGCTGCTCAACTCTGATCCAAAGTAGAAGAGAATGCTTGAAGAAGAACGCAAGCACAAACGGACAACACACCCTAGAGATATCGTTCAACAAATCCATAAGAATAATTCAGAAGTTCCTCCAAAACTCTGAGATGCTACACCAACTCAATTTCCTTGGAACCATCCTACTATTAAGCTGAACCACCGGTACCA
The DNA here is from genome assembly GCA_030765085.1 of Allium cepa. Lineage (NCBI taxonomy): Eukaryota > Viridiplantae > Streptophyta > Magnoliopsida > Asparagales > Amaryllidaceae > Allium > Allium cepa. The sequence continues at coordinate 459,257,137 of CM060942.1, forward strand.
CTCTTGGAATTCCTATCGATAAGAAAACTCAATCTCTGTATACGGACAAAATTCTCACTTCTCTGAAGACATCCAGAAAAACTCAGATAATCCAAGAGAACACTCAAACAAACGCAAGTCACTTTTGTGAACCATCCAAACCAAATCCAAAGAAAACTATTCTTCCTTAACCAAACGGAATAGCTTAAACTTAACTAGCCAACCCATCGAAGAAACGGGTCCACTTAACTGCTTCTAAACTCCACTTCAGAAAAACTGCTAAGCCAGAAGATCTCTTCCCAACACCGAGAATACTCCAAGCTGCACTGCTGCCTCAGATTCCAAATAATTCCAAACAAAGCTCTCCGAGAAACTCGGACTTCAAAGCAAACAGAAACTCAAGCTGACCACAGCCACAACACTAAAGCAGACTCACTTTCTTAATTTGTTCCAAAGGAAACATCTTCGGGAACATCCATAGTCACTGCATCTCATCACACAGCTACTACTCCATGAGGTATCAAAATACCATCACTTACTTCTGCTCAATCAACAGATCCAAATTCTATTCATCCAACTTCAAAGAATTCACTCCGAACCTTAACAGGTTTCTTTCAGAGATCAATGAAGTCCTTCATCACTACAAAGTTCACTCGAGACGGTATTAGGTCTACAGTCTCGACAGATACACTTCCAACTTCAAACATTCAAACACCAACTAATGGTAGTCTTGTTACACACACTACTACCCCATCTACCTTTATAACTTATATTGGAAAATCTGGACAGGTAACCCAACAGATAGGTAGAAATATATATATATATAGTTATATATTTAAAATTACAAATACGCTCTCTCAAGAAAGACGCCACTACAGAGCCTAGGTATTCACTCAACCTAATGCTCTGATACCAAGTGTGACGATCTGACTTTCTTACCACAGAAAATCGCATCATTTTTAAGAAAGAAAGGGATAGAAAAGAGAATAGAAAGAAGAGAAGAAAGAAACAACATCAGAATCTAAACAGCGGAACGAATAAAATATATTAATAACATAAATATTACATAGTTTACAACCATATCAGAGTACACAGATAAACATCACATACTAGACAGTTATAAACTCCTGTCTAGTTATACAACTCTATACAGTTCAAAAACAACTCAAAGAAACGACTCAGAGATACCAACACAACGGAAACTAGATTACTACAACGCAGAAGCCTCCTGCTCCATTTGCTCCTCCACAATTCGTCAAAGCTAACCTGAACCCTAACCTGAATCCGTTGGCTACTCGTAAAAATTTGAGTACCCAAGAGTTTATGAAAAACAAAAATAAACTCCGGGTCAGACATGGGTCTGGTGTGAGTAACAGGTTAAAGTTTCTTAACTTTTAAAAACCTTTGAAAAGAAAGGTATCACGTAAGACTTCCCACACATAAACATGGAAAAGTTTTTACCTTACGCTAACCAAAACATTTCATAGGAAATCCGATGATATTATAATAGTCTAGGGTTTTCAAGTAAATAAGAAATAGCCGAAATTGTTACATTATTAAATTCCAGCTACTAGCCACAAAAGTGGGTAATACAATCAAAACCGTTGGCACTTATTGGATTTTGGATTCCATACAATGGCAGGGCTACTGGGGTGCCGCCCGTCACAGTACGTGGCCTAGATCACCGTACCGAGGAGTACTCCCACTCCCCTGCAACACAAGGCCGGACCCATTCCTTACTGAATAGTTCCGAACAAGACAACCCCGACGGTTGGAGCTCAAAACCGTCCACACAGCCGAAATAAAAAGGGACTTCTAGACAGGTAACCCAACAGATAGGTAGAAATAAATATATATATAGTTATATATTTAAAATTACAAATACGCTCTCTCAAGAAAGACGCCACTACAGAGCCTAGTTATTCACTCAACCTAATGCTCTGATACCAAGTGTGACGATCCGACTTTCTTACCACAGAAAATTGCATCATTTTGAAGAAAGAAAGGGATAGAAAAGAGAATAGAAAGAAGAGAAGAAAGAAACAACATCAGAATCTAAACAGCGGAACGAATAAAATATATTAATAACATAAATATTACATAGTTTACAACCATATCAGAGTACACAGATAAACATCACATACTAGACAGTTATAAACTCCTGTCTAGTTATACAACTCTATACAGTTCAAAAACAACTCAAAGAAACGACTCAGAGATACCAACACAGCGGAAACTAGATTACTACAACGCAGAAGCCTCCTGCTCCATTTGCTCCTCCACAATTCGTCAAAGCTAACCTGAATCCTAACATGAATCCGTTGGCTACTCGTAAAAATTTGAGTACCCAAGAGTTTATGAAAAACAAAAATAAACTCCGGGTCAGACATGGGTCTGGTGTGAGTAACAGGTTAAAGTTTCTTAACTTTTAAAAACCTTTGAAAAGAAAGGTATCACGTAAGACTTCCCACACATAAACATGGAAAAGTTTTTACCTTATGCTAACCAAAACATTTCATAGGAAATCCGATGATATTATAATAGTCTAGGGTTTTCAAGTAAATAAGAAATAGCCGAAATTGTTACATTATTAAATTCCAGCTACTAGCCACAAAAGTGGGTAATACAATCAAAACCGTTGGCACTTATTGGATTTTGGATTCCATACAATGGCAGGGCTACTGGGGTGCCGCCCGTCATAGTACGTGGCCTAGATCACCGTACCGAGGAGTACTCCCACTCCCCTGCAACACAAGGCCGGACCCATTCCTTACTGAATAGTTCCGAACAAGACAACCCCGACGGTTGGAGCTCAAAACCGTCCACACAGCCGAAATAAAAAGGGACCTCTAGACAGGGGTAAATCTCGCTCTCCAGTGGGTGCGACCCACAAAGCCTTGCTGCACCTCCCCTGTTTTAGCCATTCCCGGTTGATGAGGCTTGAGGCTACGATTAACTTTATAGGACATATCATCTTAGAATGTTCATCGTCCGCCTGACGATGTTCTGAAAGCATTCAATCCATACAAGTTCGTTCCGGGTTCGAACGAAACCAAAGGCATTATTTCGTTACACTCATTTTGGAATCAACCTCAGAGTTAACGACAATAACCCGTGCACTCTGATTCACCATCTCAAATCTATAACTACTGTTCCGTCAAACTCATTACGGAATCACCCACAGAGTTATATTGACTTATAGTCCTTACACCTCGAGTCTTCACAAAGCTCCACTTCGATTCACGACCTAACGTTATTTGGAATCGATGTGGTTTTCGGATATCCAAATATCGAAACCCAATCACGGTCTCATCGAAATCCAAAGCGTGTCTTTTAGGTCTAAGTTGTTTTAAAGGTTTAAAATAATTTCATTACAGTATCTATATACACACAGATAGATAACTTATAGTCACAATTGATAATCAACATTATCAAATGACTGGTAATCCACATTATTAATATCAAATAGATATTCCATATATTACCATACAATAGATAACCTATGTTATCATCACAATACAATCAAGTCATTCATACCACACAATATCATTTATCTCATTACTGAGATCACAAAGCATCCCAGACAATCAATGTCATCCATTCATACATAAGTAATGATTCACTCATATCACAATATAATTAATTTAAAATGAATTAAATTAACTATCTCTATCTCTAATTAATTTAAAGTGAATTAAATTAATTACTTTATCTATAATTAATTTAAAATAAATTAAATTAATTACTCCACCAAAATAAATCTTGCTTATCAATCATTTAATTGATTACAATCAATTAATCATTCAAAATAAATCATCCTAATTAATCACTCCTGATTAATCACTCTTAATAACATTCATGTAATTATCTTAATTAATTCCACAAATCAACCAAATAGTAATTAACCTTTAATTACTTCAATTAATTAATTAACTATAATTAATTACCTTAATCCTTAATTAATTAAATACCTTTAATTATTTATCATTGATTAATTAATCATAATTAATCAACTTTAGTTACCTCATTAATTAAAATAATTAATGATCTTTAATTATTCCTTAAATTAATTACCTTAAGTAATTAACTCATAATTATTAATCATCCCAGATTAATTACATTTAGTAATTAACTAACTTAATTACTTCATTTAAACCAAATTAATTATCCTTGATAAATTTCTTAATTAATCCCTTGATTAATTAATAAGTAATTTAATCCAAATTAATTCTTACTTAAACATCTCCACTTAATTTCAACCATGTAATTATTAATTAATTACTTAAACTAAGAAAATTTTCAAATCATTAATTACACAAAGTAATTATTTATAAAACCCAAATATTTAAAATTAATTAAACTTAATTAATTAAAAATAAACAATCTCATTAAACTAAATTAATTACATTTAGTAATTAATTTCTTAATTACTTTACTAAGTAATTATACTCAAACCATTCGTAATTGATTATTATTAAATTAATTTATCTAATTAATTATAAAAATTAACCATATTAATTAATTGTTAAGCAATCCTAGTTAATGACCTTCATTAACAACTCTTTAATTATTTTTATTAAGTAATTAACTTAAATTAATTACAAATTAAATTATCTTTAATTACTCATTAATTAAAGTCTAATTATTTAATTAATTAAACTTGATTAAAACTTAATTACTTAATTAATAATTCTTTAATCATTAATTAAAAATTTAATTAATGATCTTAATTACCAATTGATTAACCCTTAATCAATTATTTATTTATCCTTAATCAATCAAGTAATTAAATTAACTAATTACTTCTTAATTACCTTACTAATTAAATTAAATTCAAAACATTAATCTTAATTAAATTTTAAAATAAAACATTACTTAATTATGATTAATTTGTCATTAACAAATATATTTAAAAACAAATTTACTTTTGAACTTATTTTAAAATTTCATTTCAAATATGAAATTTAAATGAATATAATTTAAACTTAAACAAAGTTTTAAACAATTTAAAAATCTTTCTTTAAAATTATATGGAAAAGAAGTACTTGACTTATAAAAGTAAATTCATAACTGTTTACACCAAATTCATTTTTAAGTTCAAATCAATTTTAAATTTCCACTTAACATACAAAGTTGTTTTAAACCTTTTAAATTTAAAACTTCTTTTGAATTTCAAAAAGAGAAAACTGAAATTCAAATTTAAACTTTGATTTCCAGATTTTAAATTCAACTTCAAACTTGCTCATATTTTAAAAAATTCAGTTGGAAACATTCAATCTACTTCTATTTAATAGTTAGTAATTCAAGTGTAGACTTACTTTATTTTTAATTAAAAGTGAGATTATAAATTTAAACCTGAATTCTAATATTCAAACTTGAATAAAATAAAAAAAAACTAGATTTAAAACTTTTCATACATTTAAAAGCTTTAGGTTTTAAAAATTTTAAAACTGGAATTCAGGTTTCTGTAAAACCTGGAAGAATATAGAACAACCAAAGGACACTCAACATGCTTTGAGTTTACAACCCCACTTCCCTGAGAAATCCATTCTGCTGCTTCGAGCAAGCCAGAAATTTTCTCGTGTAACAAACTAAACCAAACATCATCAGATACTACTTCACCGTGCATATGCACGGCGAATTCCGACCACATAAATCGCCGTTGATGATCTCTTCACATCAGAAGCCAACACAACAACACCTCACGAACATCAAAACAATCACCCATGAAATCAAGATCGAGTGCAAAAACCTAAACCTGGAAAACAACAATCAGAACACTCTTCAAACCTGTCAACTCGCCGTTGACAACATTCCAATCACCTGACAACTAGCCCCTCTGGCCTCAACTTCAACCTCAACAAATCTATCGATTCCCAAATTATCCAATCACTCGATCAACTAAATTGGCTGCAGTGATCAATTCTTATCTCACAGCAAAACTAGGGTTCCAAAGAAACTTTCCTTACCGCAATTACTCTGATGACTTTCATCATCAATCCGCATTTTTCATAACTTCTCCAATCTCTTTCCCATCACCAGGAAGAATCCCATCCCTTCCAGATGCATGAATCACCCGAGCAAACCCACAGTTCATATGCAGTTCATTCCCTCACTGCTTCTTCAACTTAATTTAAAAAGTCTTAATTCTAGTTTTAAAAATCATATTTTTGATTATGTATTTCATTTATGATACTGAATGTGTAAATCACAATGTTTGAGTTTTACTTAATTTAATATGTACAGAGAGTTTTTGTTCTACAGAGACAACATACTATTATTTTTAACTTCTTAAATTTTAAAACTTAACCTGTGTTAAAACAAACAATTTTTTTTTGTTTGTGAATTAGATCCTGTCATAACTCAATCAAAAGGTAAGAAAAACATTCTGAACCTGTTAATAAGACAGAACAGCATGCATTCAAATAATATCTACTGCAGACATATACTTATAATCACATTCAATGCCTATTCATTTGAACATAAATGCATGCAACCAATTTTTAAATTTCAATTTTTTTTTTAAAAAAGGTTACTCACCTGAAAAATTATGAGCAGAGCATTGACAGTTAATTGAAAAGTTTGATCCTGAAATGCATTGATTCAAATCTTCAAATTGCTTCAGTACTTTTAAAAATTGTAGTTTGCTTCTTTTATTTTTGTAAACTTTAAATTCCATTTGCATTTGCTCCCTGATTCTACATGTACGCTTCCAGATAAAAATTTGCAGTTTTGCTTCTGCTTCCAAATTTATAGTTGCATGCAGATTTTTGAAAGTGAACTTTGCAATCTTTTGAATTTGCTTTGTTTACAGGTGGCATGCAAATGCAATTTCCAGATTGAAAAGAAAAATTGCTTTTTGCTTGATTTTTAAAATTGTTTGCAGGCTTGGTTGAAGATGCAGATTACAGATTTTCAATTTTTGCTTTTGAGATGTTTTATTACTGATTTTAGAATGAAGAGGATTTACTGATTTTGGTTTTTAGAGAAAATGTTTTCGGATTTTGAATAGGTGTTTGAAGCTTTCTTTGAGTTAGAATTGAGATTAGAAAAAGGAATTGGAAAAGAAGATGCATACTTATATAATATAATTTATGAATTTATTAAATTTAGAAAATGAAAACACAATTTGACACTTGTATGAAATATTCAACATTTGTCACATTAATTTTTAATTTTAGAACACTTGTTTATATGTTTCTTAAATTCATACACTTGTCCTTTTAAGGTAGTTAGTAAATTAATTTTAAATGTTAATATAATAGTTAATGTATGTATTAATACAAACTAATTTGTTAGTTTGTTTATTTTTAAACATGTATATAAATTTATAAATGAAAATAAAAACAAATCATGTTTTACAAATTAAAACTTATACATATTAAAGATTAAAACAATTAAGGTTTTATATTTTTGAATTAAAATTCAAACTAAATTCAAAATCAATTATTTTCAAATCAAGTTATAAATATAAATTCAATTTGAAATAAAAATTACAGATTCTGTTCAAAACTTATTTATAAAGACAATACACTGTTAATATTATTTTATAAATATCCTATTATTAAATAAAAATTATTTTACAAGAAATTATATTTTTATTAATAAAATAGCTATTTTATTAAGTCATAAAACCATTTTGTTTGTTTATTCTAAATTTAAAACTCAATACTAATTTAAAACAAAATTTCCAATTTATAATGTATATATTAGAAGTTTAAAACATGATTCATTTATTAAATTTTAAACCAAAATCATTTATTTAACTTTGAAAAGCTTAAATATTAAATAAAAACAAAATTTCCAAATTACTACAAATATTAAAACTAGAAAATATGTTTTACTTATTAAAATTAAAACAATACCGATCTATTTAAAATATAAACCATATATTTATAATGTAAATAGAAATCAATTTATTATTTTTAAACGATAAAATAACCAATTGAAATATTTATTAAAGAAGATTTTTAAACCATTTTGAATTATTATCAACAAAATATCAATATCAATTTAATTTTAAATACAGATTATTAAATTGATATTGTTAAAAATTCCGGGAAATTACAATTATCTTAATTATTTCTAAAATAATTCATTTACTTTATTAATGACTTCATTAACATTCAAGTGTATTTAAAATATTACACTTCTCAATTTAAATTCAAATTCCATTTTGAATTTTAAGATTTCAAATGTTTAACCCTTTTAAAAACATTTATCCAAATTTAAATAAATTCGTAAACCTTAAAATAAAAGTGAAGAACAATCATTACTTATATAAGATACTTATATAAGAAAAGTTTAAACCTAAATTACTTAATTTTATTTAAGAAATCAAGCTTAAAAATAAATTGATTATTTAACTTTCAAATTTAAGTTAAACACTTCATAATTTTTATTCAAATATTTAAAGAAAACCTTTATAAATAATTTTATCAAGTTTAAACCTTTATTTGAAAAAAACTCATTTTTTTTAAAATCTACTTCAAAACATTTAAAATTTACAAAACTGTTTAAATTCAAAATCTGGGTTCTTAGTAGACTTGAACCCATATTTAAACTTGATTTTAAAACTTAATTTAAACATTGCTTAAAATTTAAAATTTAAAATTTTCATTTTAAAAACTTTGGATTCAAAAGTTCATTTGAATTCAAATTCAAACTTTGCATTTAAAAACCCTACTTAAATCCTTGCTTTTAATTTTAAAATTTCATTTAAATTTTAATAATCCAGAATACTGTCAGGTTATAAACATGGAATCAAACAATACTCGATACCTCTCACAATTACTTCGAGTTAACATCCTAATTACTTCGAGACAAAAACACGAACTACCCGAGTAAAACTCGAGTTCTACTCCCCTACACAAACCCAAAGTTCATCAGAACCTAATATGCATGGTGCATATGTGCCTGCGCTCAGGCAACCTCCAGCCACCATAACCCCTTTCACCACGTCGCCGACCATCCCCAAACATGATCACGACCACCAGATTGCCCACAGAAACTCGAAATCAAAATCGATTAATCCAAGCAAACCTGGAACATCGACATTGCAAACATTCCCAAACCTGTCAACATCTCGACAACCCATTTTCGACCATCATAACCACTACAACTCTGGTCAACTGTTCATCTTCATCCCCTCTGCCAATCCCCAAAGCCTTGCAATACTCGGTGCATCAGAGAACACGTGAAGCAACAAAACTTTGACCACCCAAAAAAACTAGGTTTAGAAATTGGAAAGAGCTATCACCGTCGCCACCAACCTCTGACCATCCACTTGACAATTTTCCTCCACTCACCAATCATTCCTCCCCCTCCAGGAAGAACCACGACATCCCAAAACCACTAGATCATCAGATAAACCCCAAATTCCAATATCTGTTCAACCCAAACATGCTCATTCCATAGTTAACTAAAAAATGTGATTTTTTTAAAAAAATCATAATTTCATATGTGCATTAAAGTTATAAACCTGTTTTAATAATTTAAGATGTTTGATATTTTCTTATTTGAAACAATAACTGATCTTATTGTTTATAGAGACAACAGATTTATAATTTAACTTAATTATAATTTATAAACCTAAATCCATACTAAACAAACTTTTTTTGTTTACATCTCAAATCCTAACAGATATCAAACCAAGTGGAAATGGATTTCTATTAAAAAAATCTTTGTTTAAAAACCAGAACAGGTATACAGATACCTAGCAACAATACATATGTATATTTATATATATACACACACAGAATATCATCACAATACAACAATACAAACATACTTATTTCTATCAATCCACATGCAACAGATATAATCAAGCCTTTTTAAATTGTGAAGTTACTCATTTTTTTTAAAATGAAGACAGAACAGCTATTTACAGCAGTTTGATATTTTTTTTTGAAAGTAGCTTGCAACTTGAAACTTGAGTATTGGAATTTGTTTTAGCATTGATTTAAAAGAAAGAACTACTTTAAAAAAAAAGTTTACTCACATTATAGTTGAAGAAGCAGAGGACAAACTCTTATGCAATTTCACATTTCCTGGAACAGATTTGATTTGCTTGTTGTTGAATTGAATTAAAAACTGCATTTTGAATTTCCTGTTGAACTTGTTGATTTTGCTTCCCATTTTAATAACTGAAGTTGAATTTACTTTTTGTTGAACTGAATTTTAGCTGTTGGCCTCTATTCTTCTTTTTCTTAGAGTTGATCTTCAAACAGATTTCAGATTTGCAAATTGAGTTTGTTTGCAGATTTGGCTTTTTTGCATATTTTTATGTTGTATTTGATTTTGAATTTTTTTCTAAATCTGATTTTAGGTTTCTTTTTTTGAAGATAATGGTTTGAACTAAATGAATTGCTAAATTTTCTTATCTATAATAATTATTTTCCAAAAATAAATTAATATTACCACTTGTTACTTTATGATGTAGATTAATTTACAAGTGTCTTCCTTATGAGTTAAACGTCTAACACATGTTCATTTTAATATAAAAATAAATAAATTAATTTATTAATGTTTAAAAATTCTTCTAAATCAATTTCTTATTTAATTTAACATGTTTTTAAATGTTTTATTACATTTAGCCTTTAAATATTTGCATGTAAATTACCTTTACACAATTACATATTTTTAATGTTTATTTGAATATTTTTAAAGCTAAATTTTCAAGAGAGAAAATTTAAAAAGAAAAGAATACTGAATTAAATCTTATTTCAAAATTTCAAACTAAAGTATTATACTCTAATGTAAATAAACTAAGTCTATTTCAAAAAAATACAATTTCTAAAATAAAACAAAATAAACTTTTATTATCATATACAATTTAAATTATTGTATTTTTGAACAAAATAAATATTTATTTTAATTTCTTTTGGAAATATCAGATAAATTTTTAAACAAACTTTTTAAAAAGTTACTATGCTAATTTTAATCAAATTTTCCAATTCACAAGATGTACACATATGTATATGTAATAATTTTAAAAATATTCTTATTAAATTTAAATTTAAATTAAAATCAAAATCCCTATTTACAATGTATACACATATATACATTATAAATAAAAAATCCTTTAAATGAGCTTAGAAAGATAATTTTATTATTTAAATAATTTTAACTTTGAAAAGAATAAGATTCGCAAATTAAATTATTATTATCATTATTATAAATGTTGAAAAGATAATATTTATCAAGCTAAATAATTATAAATTTTTAGAAGATAATTTCTGTTTGAATTAGATTATTAAATCAACATTTCACATTTTAAAATAATTACTAAATAAATATTGCCCAAATTTTCCGAGACATCACATTTAGCCTTTCTAGTTTGATGTACAACCATGTCCTATATTATGATGTGGGTAATATGTAATATAATTTTGTTACTACCTTATTGGTAACTGATGTTCTTTGCTTGTTGTCCCTTTTTATATTAGTTTTGGTTAATTTTAACATCTAATGATGGTTAATAGAGTAGTTAACCGACTATTGGTTAACCGATTTAAACAGGCGGTTAATCGCGGTTAATTATTTTCGGTTCAGTTGAAATAAACTACCTAATTTAATTTTCGGTTCTGTTATTCAAACCGTTCAATATGGTTGGTTAAATCGATTAACTAACCAATGGTTCGGTTTACCGACCGTGCCCACCCCTAAGCAAATCGTTTGGATGTTACTGGGATCAAAAGCTATCAATGTTTCTAATCCTACGCTTTCGCACATTTCGTCTAAATCATACATTGGGAACTTTAGCAAATTATAAAATGGACATGTATGGAGTTTCTACTTTTGAATATCCTCGTATCTCTTGATTGAATATGGTACAAGATTCATCCATCATTCAATTTGATCGTCACAGCAAACTTGGGGGTTGGATGAAGTTGCTTGGTCTTGCTTTTGCCTAGAGATCTTAGGGTTTTTTATTTTAGGAGCCATCGAATTTGAGCGAGTTTGGAAGATAATGTAATTTTGAGAAATAGGAAATCGACTTTGTAGTAGAAATGAAATGAAACGTAAGTGGAAAAAAGTATAAAAAAATAGACGTTATCTTGGTACTTAAGAGTGTCAACTGAATTTTAGACATCTGGAAGGTGAATCAGAAGTCTGATTTAACCTAGTTTGAAGATAGTAAATAGAATCAGACATCTGGTTATTGGTGGCACATGTCTGGAAGTGGCCGATTTGTTAATTTTGAAAGGCAGTGAGAATTATAAGACGTCTGGTTGTAGAATCAGACGTCTTGAATCGGTCGAAGTGTGATCTTGTAACATTCCGTATTTTTAAACCATGGGATTTGAACATTTAATTCGTTTTAAATGTTTAATGTGGATTCTTAATTGATTTTGCAATGAATGAATTCGGATTCAATCAATGAGATAAGCTATAATTTTTAATTTATAGCAATTCCGGTTGAATTTTAATAATGGGAAAATAATAATTTAAATATTCGGAATTGAAATAAAAGTAAATCTGGATGTAAATAGTGATAAAAATGGTTTTAAAAATTTATTTTGAGTTATTTGAGTGTATATAGCGTGGTGGGAATTTCAGAAGAAATTTTAAGTTGATAAGTTAATATTTGGGATTTTATATTAATTTAAAAATGAATTTAATATTATTAAAATGCAATTTAATCATATTTTGGTCCGGAATGAGCCAGAACGATTTTAATGTGATTACAAATTCAATATGAATTATACGTAAGTTAATAAAATTTTAGAAGGGAAATTTTAAGTGCTTTCTTTAATTTTGAAAAATCACCCGATTTAATAGATGAGTTAAAATAGCCTTCTGGGGCACAGTCTCGGAATTCGACGAAACTAGTTCCATTGGATCCGTAATAGTTAGTTATTATCGGATTTCAATTTTCGTAGCAATCGGAATTGTCATTTGACCCCTGCAGCTCAAAACGCATCGAAATCGTTTTAATCGATTTAATTTGAAATTGATCGTTTAATTCCGTAACTCGCTTATACGACCGAATTAGCTTACGAAACTTGTTCCATCGTCTCCGGAATGCGGAAAAATCCCAGGAATGCCTGTTGGTACGCGAGAATTGGAGTTCGTTTGCATAGATTGTTAAATTGACAATTTTTATTAATAAAATAGTATTAAACAATATAATATATTAACATTTTTATGAAACCCTAACATTATCTCCAGGCCGTCGCATCTATACAAATTCATGGCCGACGTTTGTTTTCAATTCCCTTCAATTTCCACTTGATCCATTGATTTTTACGGGAAAGCTTCAACTAGAAAGATGTAGTGCTCGCTGAACTCGACCAGATCCAACGGTGGAGTGGTTCACGATGCGACGTGGGGGCCAGGCTTTAGGGCGATATAGGGTCGGCACGTGCTCGATTTTCGAGCCCAAGTGGAGGCCGAGCTTGACGCACTTAGGGTCGAAGGTGGAGTTGGCTGAGGTGGTTTTCGTGGAGGTGGCTGATCAAGTTATCGATGAGCGTGAAGAGTGTGGTCCGAAACCCTAATAGGCGATCGTGAGGGGTTTGAGTACATGTTTTTGCCTGTTGCTTGCGTGATGAAGGGTGGACTCGGTTTCGTGATGGTGGCCTGCTGTGTGGGTATTTGCAAATTGAATTAAAAGAATTTTGTTTTAAAATTCGATTCAAAACTTTATAAAATCCTAACTAATTCATACGTAGTCAGATTCGTACGAATTTGATAGCGCCGGACAGAAAAGAGTACTTCGCAGTGGAACAGTTACGGATCCATTCCGGGCAAGTAGAAATTTGAGTCAAATCGAACATTGTTCGGTTTAATTTAAATTTCGAACGCTCGCCGAAACTCAAGGTGAGTTATTCTCACTCACATCTGGATATTGGCTGATTTAAATAATAAATATTAAAATATCTGTGTGATTGGTTGCATATTATTGTTCTTATTGGTCTGGATTGATATCTATATATATGCGTTGTGCTAATATTTGTGAATGCAGGGAAAACGGGTTGGAGGGATCCAACTGGGTTCCTCACATTTTAATAATTATCTTTATAATTGATGTCGTGATCTGTTTTCATATTGTGATTGATAAATCTGGGTTTAAATTGTACTGCGATATTGTTGAAATAAATATAAATCCTGAATTTTAATTGTAAACGGGATTAACTGGGATTTAAGAAAATAAAAGAAATTGTTATATAAGGAATTTAAAGGAATAAAATTTGGGTTTTAAGAAATAAGGAATATGGCTGGATAAACTATAAATTCAGAATTTAATTATAAATGGATAAATTGAATTTTAGAGAAATAAAAGATATTGTTAAATAATGAATTTAAAAGAATTAAAATTTGAAATCCATTTGGAATGAAAATTGTAAATTGGTAAATCTGGAATGATAAATAAAGAGAAAAGTTATTAGTTGGTAAATGGGAAATAAGATTATGTTATTAAAATATAAACCTGAATTGAAATAATTGACAGAAATTGTGAGAAGGATTTCTGTGATGTTTAAGTGGAAATGAGTTCCCTAGGAAAACCAAGTTCGAGTTTAAACTGGTGTTATAAAAAGGAAGCTTTAAAAATTCAAGCTTGTTTAAAAGAGTGTTTGAAAATATTTATTTTCAAAAGTAACTATTAAATTAGCAATAGTAAATTTTATAAATATCTTAATAATTATTTTTACAAATGGATTTGTTCAAAAGACTAGTTTTGAACTAAGTTATTGAAATTAGTATCAGCCTTTAAAACCCTACTTATTAGTTTAGTTTAAACTAAAACCCTTATTTAAAATCAAGATTTATATCCTGATAAATGGTTTAACTTTAAATATTTTGAAACTATATTTTTAGTAAATAATTCGTAGTAAAGTTACATATTTTAAAGTATATTTCAGAATAAAGTATTTTTACTGTTTTAAATCTAAATGTTTTGAACTTGGTTATTCCAATGGAAATATATGGCGAAGGATTTACCTTGTAAAGGAAGAATTTTGGAAAATTGTTTTCAAGTGGGATTTGAAAATTTGGAAAATATATCTTTTAAAGATATTTGAGGCGAATAAATAATATTATTGTGTGATGGATGCTTATGGATGTTTATGAATATAAATTAATAGTTAAATCACCGACTATCAATATTGGACAATGCATTGATCGTTTCGAAGTGACCGGGATCGAGATTTATTTCTCGAAAACCACTTCGATCCGGTTTGTACGTTTCGTGCCGAAAAAAACGTGTTCGGAGTCGAAGATGGAGCAGTGAAGTGCAAGGGCTAGTCGCTACTAATCCTGAGGATATTTCCAAAATGGATGTAGTAGGAGTAGTGCCTTCGGTTCCGTTCGAACCCGGAACGGACTTGTATGGATGAATGCTTGCGAAACATTGTCAGGTGGATGATGGGCATTTTAAGTGAAAACATTCTAAAGGTAACGCTTAGCCTCAAGCCTCATCAATCAGGAATGACTGAAAATCAGGGGATATGCAGCAAGGTTAGGTGGGTCATGCCCAAGAAGGACAAGATATTTCCCTTGTCTAGATGTCCCTTATATATTTCGGCTTAGTGGGTGGTTGGTCACGCCAGCCACGGGGTTTATCTTGTTTGGGACTGTTCAGTAAGAAATGGTTCTGGCCTTGTGTTGCAGGGGATGAAGGGAGTAATCCTCGGTACGGTGATCTAGGCCTCGTACTGTGACAGGTGGTACCCCAGTGCCTAGTCATTGTTGGAAATCCTTTCTCCCTACGAGCCTTGTACGAGTTTTGTTTGTATTACCCACTTTTGTGGCTAGTAGCTGAAATTTAATAGATGTAACAATTTCGGCTATTTTATAAGTATTTGTAGATAGACACTATTATAATATCAGAGGATTTCTATAAAAAGTGTTTTAGCTATCGTAAGGTAAAAACCCGACATGTTTATTTGTGGCGTGGTCTTACGAGATGCTTTTGTTTTCAAAGGATTTTTGAAACTTTAATAATCAATTTGGATGCATTATCATCAGCTGGTATTCCAGACTGACTCGGGTGTTATTCCATTATAATGCTCGGGTCAGACCGAGTATTATTGTTTCAGGATAGGTTGCTGCGGGGCAGGAGAGGAGCTGGAGTCCGAGACGTATTATATGTACCTATATATATATCCGCTGCTGTGATTGTATGGTAGGTCTGATTTGTGGTTGTTGATGTATGAGATACTCTGATGATATGATGTATAAACAGTAATAGATTTCATTTTGTGTAAAATTCTATATTTATTATTATAGTTTATTCCGCTGCGACTGTGAGATTCTGATATTGTTTAGTTTCTCCTTCTTCTGTCTCTTCTTCTTTAACCCTAATGGTTCGTAATTTTGTGCCACTTGAGTTAATAGAGGTAGAATAGTATTGATTCAAGGGGTACGGATTTGCGGGCTGTCACACTTCGTATCAGAGCTTAGGTTGGCGACAACCTAGGCTTTGGTGGGGAAATTACTCATTAAACAGAGTCAATAATACTCTATAATGAGTTGAGAGTAATAATAGCCATGAGAGCGTACTTGTTAGTGAATATAAAATTGTTTTTATACCGTGTTGACTTATCGGTTGAGTGTTTATGAATTCTGGTCGGTACGGGAAGTACAACCGTATCGATAGGGGTTTCTAAACTCTTGAACAAGATAAACCGACATAGTATTATTTTTAAAGTGGGTAAATGAAATAATTTTACCCAAAATTATTTAGATATAAAAGAAATAATTTTTTGAAATTATATATATATTTGGATGATTGGTTGTTAATGCTATAATCAAATATAAGAATCTAAAATTTGAAATGGTTATAACGAAATAAATTCTGTGAGTATAATTTATACAAAAGAGAATAACTAATTTAAACCCAGCCAGAATTTAAATATCAGAAGTTTTGAAAAGGATTTTAAATAAAATAAAATAAAAGTTTGGAAATTTAAAATCCTGGGAAAGTTTGAAATGTTTGTTGAGATTTGAAGGTGTTTGAAGGCAATGTTGGAATATTGTTTTGGGAAATATTTTTAAATGCAAACTGTTTTGAAATGAATTTAGAGAAGTAAGAAGCATTGAACTCACTTTAGTCGCTGGAAAATAATCCTGATGATGCTGGCCACATCATTAGAATTCATTTTCGAGTTTCTAAAGTGATAGATTGCTTCCCTAATATTTGGTTATGGTATTGTTTGGACTAGTTAGGTATAACAGTTGTTTGGACATTCCAAAAATGGGAAATTTGGTTTGGTATAAACAAATTGTTTTGAAAAAATATGGAGATTTGATTGATATACCAAATAGGTATGTATATTGATATATTTCAAAATGGTTTTGAAATAAAACCGGGTAAATTTAAATTCTGGAAAATTATATTTAAATAATGTGTAAAGTTGAAGTGAATTAACTATTGAACTTATTAAATGAAGTTGATACTAATAAGAAGGAAGAAATGAAAATTTTAATCTTGGAATTAAAATTTAATTTGAGTAATTGGAAGTGAATAAAATATATTGAAGTAAGTAGAAAATTTGAATATAACTTGGATAAGTTAAATAAATTAGACTTAGAATTAAATTGATTTGGGTGAAATTAAAATGTAAGTTGCCTTTGAAATTGTGGGTCAATGTGTAATGGATTGTACCCATAAGCTATTAAGTGTTATACTTATAATCTGGAATTGAGAATTTGAATTTTTGCAAAGGATTAAGGTGAAGAAATTTGTATCCTTAAGAATTCAGCGATACACATATATAGAATTTGAAATTGTGATTATAAGATGTAAATGAATTCAAATGAGCAATATGAGCTTTAAAATAAATAAGTTGGTGAACTTATATAAATAAGAATGAAATTATAATCACAATTGGGAAATAGTTGAATGGTATGGTGAGTTCAAACTTAATCTCAAATGAAATGTAAATTGAAATAAGGTAAAGTGAGATAAAGGAAATGAATGAACTTAAATTAGTAAACAAGTTTTGAACTTGTATATGGAGAAGTAAGGATGATATTGTGTGAATTAAATTTTAACTCAACTAAATTCAAAGGAATTGAATTAAATCTAAATGAATTGGAATTAAATTAAATTGGATATAAAGATGAAATGTAAATTTGTTTATAATCGCATAAAGAAATTCATATTCTTAAGTTATTAAGTATCATAATTTGAACTTGTAATATAAAATGGAAATGGACTTAAGTAAGCAATTAAAATTCTTGAAAAGAAGTGGAATTGTAATCCATTAATGGAAAGAGTTGAATGGTGTGGCAAATTCAAAACTTAACCATAAATGGAACTTGTTTTGATAATGAAATTGAAATTAAATTTAAGTTGTGTAATGGATAATATTGAAAGAAAAGGAAAGGTAGAAATTTAAATTTGCTAAATGAAATAAGTGAAAAATGGTGATATTATAAATGAATTCAGAGTGTATTGAGGAAGTGAATTAAAACCTAATATGGATTAGGATAGAGACTAATTGAATTACAAATTAAATGGAATTTGTTTATTGTAATGAATAGAATTTTGATAATTGATCAAAATTTGGAGGGTAAATAGAAATCCAACTGTAGCATGGGATTTAAATTGGTGGTAACAAATAATGAAGTGTGAATGAAAATGGAATTAAATTATAATAATGATGGTTTGAATTGTAAATAAATTCAAATGAGTGAACTAATTTAAAGTGGTTTCTTTGCTAATAAAATAAGTCTAAAATGGATTTAATAAATAGGCAAAGTGCATTAAAGTTTGTTAATGAATTGGAATTTGATTTGGATGAGAATCAAATGAAAATAAAAATTTGACTTATAAGAAGATAATGGAGATATTGTAAAGAAAGCTTAAGCAAATTAAATAATTGTGGTTAAGCTGAATGTTTAAGCTAGTGGGATTAAAATCTGTAAAGGGTTTGATTTGGTAAGAATCAATTAAAATGGAAATAAATTGAGATATTATTGAATTGAAATCATTTAAGGAAGAATGATGAGATGGTTATTTTAAGCTTATGAAAATAGCTTTAAATGAAATTTGTTTGCAAAATAAAATTTGGATGCAAGCAAATGACTTTTAAAATTGTAATTGTGAGAAAGACAGGATATATGAGTTGTAAATAAGATGGAATGATAAAAGTAAACTTAAGTTGAATAATGGATTTGAAATATGAAAATCAAGACTTGGTTTTAAAAATAATATAATAATAATAATAATAATAATAATAATAATAATAATATAATAAAAATAAACTTAAGATGATTAATAAATTTGAAAAGTGAGAATAAGGATTGATTTAACAAATTGAAATGGAATAAAAATGCTTGGATTGTGAATCATGCAGAATTTGATAAATTAATATGAATCTAAGTGGGAATTAATTTTAAAATTATTATAAGCTTAAGTAATGGGTGATTATATGAATAACATGTAGATTTGCATTGTAAATTTGTTGAATTGTGGTAAATGAAGATAAATAGTTTAAAGTAAGCAAATAATTGGTTTTTGAATTAATGGGATGGATTGAAATATTAATAAGTAATTTTTGCATCGGAATGAAAATGCAACTATAAAAGAAATGAAAATGTTTCAAAATTGAAAATAAAATTGGTTTGTAAAGCAACCTGGGATTGAAATGGAATAGATTGATGTTAGTAAAGCACATGTTAATCATATTGAAATAAAAATGAAGTTTGGATTTGAATAAGAAATTAAAGTGATTGAAATCTTTGGATTTTTGAAATAAATATGGTTAACATTGTTAAACTATGAAGTTTGAGTTTGTAAAGAGGATTTTAAATGATGTCGAAATTGTGAATTTGTGCATAAAAGGCGTTGCATGCATAATTATGAAGTTGCTTGGTTTGGCTATGCAATGGATATGTTGGCTTACATTATATTGGAAATGTTGTTATAATGTTCAAATCTTTGAAAACTAATGTGTTTGTTGAGTATAGTACAGGTGCGGGAGGCGTTCGAGAGAGTTGGAGCGCGTATTTGAGTTATATTAGCTGTTTGGTATTAAAATTTGCTAAAAAGGTACGCCTACGCAAATATAATTCGGAAATGATATATATATTGTGATATATTTTGGTTTCCGACCGTGTGGGTCGATGTATATATATTTGTGTGTATCGTGATATCGTGAAAGCTCCTCCGTACAGGGGAGACTCTGCCAAAATTTTTCGGAAATTTTGGGAATTAGAAATTTTTTGGGAATTTTGAAAATTTGTAATTAACTTGGAAAGTTACAAATTAGAATTAAAGCTTTAGAGTAAATGAAGCAAATGAGTTTGGGATTAAGCTAAATGATTTTGGGAAAATAAATATAAGCTTTTAACTAAGCAAATTGGGTAAGTAAATGAGTGGGGAAGTATTTTCCTACCTTAGCAAATTTCGGGGACGAAATTTTTATAAGGGGGAAGGAATGTAGCATCCCGTATTTTTAAACCATAGGATTTGAACATTTAATTTGTTTTAAATGTTTAATGTGGATTCTTAATTGATTTTGCAATGAATGAATTCAGATTCAATCAATGAAATAAGCTATAATTTTTAATTTATAGCAATTGTGGTTGAATTTGAATAATGGGAAAATAATAATTTAAATATTCGGAATTGAAATAAAAGTAAATCTGGATGTAAATAGTGATAAAAATGGTTTTAAAAATTTATTTTGAGTTATTTGAGTGTATATTGCGTGGTGGGAATTTCAGAAGAAATTTTAAGTTGATAAGTTAATATTTGGGATTTTATATTAATTTAAAAATGAATTTAATATTATTAAAATGCAATTTAATCAGATTTTGGTCCGGAATGAGCCAGAACGATTTTAATGTGATTATAAATTCAATATGAATTATACGTAAGTTAATAAAATTTTAGAAGGGAAATTTTAAGTGTTTTCGTTAATTTTGAAAAATCACCCGATTTAATAGACGAGTTAAAATAGCCTTTCGGGGCGCAGTCTCGGAATTCGACGAAACCAGTTCTATTGGATCCGTAATAGTTAGTTATTATCGGATTTCAATTTTCGTAGCAATCGGAGTTGTCATTTGACCCCGACAGCTCGAAACGCATCGAAATCGTTTTAATTTGAAATTGATCATTTAATTTCGTAACTCGCTTATACGACCGAATTAGCTTACGAAACTTGTTCCATTGTGTCCGGAACGCGGAAAAATCCCAGGAACGCCTGTTGGTACGCGAGAATTGGAGTTCGTTTGCATAGATTGTTAAATTGACAATTTTTATTAATAAAATAATATTAAACAATATAATATATTAACATTTTTATCAAACCCTAACATTATCTCCAGGCCGCCGCATCTATACAAATTCATGGCCGACGTTTGTTTTCAATTCCCTTCAATTTCCACCTGATCCATTGATTTTTACGGGAAAGCTTCAACTAGAAAGATGTAGTGCTCGCTGAACTCGACCAGATCCAACGGTGGAGTGGTTCACGATGCGACGTGGGGGCCAGGCTTTAGGCCGATATAGGGTAGGCTCGTGCTCGATTTTCGAGCCCAGGTGGAGGCCGAGCTTGGCGCGCTTAAGGTCGAAGGGGGAGTTGGCTGAGGTGGTTCTCGTGGAGGTGGCTGATCGAGTTATCGATGAGCGAGAAGAGTGTGGTCCGAAGCCCTAATAGGCGATCGTGAGGGGTTTGAGTACGTGTTTTTGCCTGTTGCTTGCATGATGAAGGGTGGACTCGGTTTCGTGATGGTGGCCTGCTGTGTGGGTATTTGCAAATTGAATTAAAAGAAATTTGTTTTAAAATTCGATTCAAAACTTTATAAAATCCTAACTAATTCATACGTAGTCAGTTTCGTACGAATTTGATAGCGCCGGAATCGCAGAAAAGAGTACTTCGCAGTAGAACAGTTCCGGGTCCATTCCGGGCAGGTAGAAATTTGAGTTAAATCGAACGTCGTTCGGTTTAATTTAAATTTCGAACGCTCGCCGAAACTCAAGGTGAGTTATTCTCACTCACATCTGGATATTGGTTGATTTAAATAATAAATATTTAAATATCTGTGTGATTGGTTGCATATTATTGTTCTTATTAGTCTGGATTGATATCTATATATATGCGTTGTGCTAATATTTGTGAATGCAGGGAAAACAGGTTGGAGGGATCCAACTGGGTTCCTCACATTATAATAATTATCTTTATAATTGATGTTGTGATCTGTTTTCATATTGTGATTGATAAATCTGGGTTTAAATTGTACTGCGATATTGTTGAAATAAATATAAATCCTGAATTTTAATTGTGAATGGGATTAACTGGTATTTAAGAAAATAAAAGAAATTGTTATATAAAGAATTTAAAGGAATAAAATTTGGGTTTTAAGAAATAAGGAATATGGCTGGATAAACTATAAATTCAGAATTTAATTATAAATGGATAAATTGAATTTTAGAGAAATAAAAGATATTGTTAAATAATGAATTTAAAAGAATTAAAATTTAAAATCCATTTGGAATGAAAATTGAAAATTGGTAAATCTGGAATGATAAACAAAGAGAAAAGTTATTATTTGGTAAATGGGAAATAAGATTATGTTATTAAAATATAAACCTGAATTGAAATAATTGACAGAAATTGTGAGAAGGATTTCTGTGATGTTTAAGTGGAAATGAGTTCCCTAGGAAAACCAAGTTCGAGTTTAAACTGGTGTTATAAAAAGGAAGCTTTAAAAATTCAAGCTTGTTTAAAAGAGTGTTTGAAAATATTTATTTTCAAAAGTAACTATTAAATTAGCAATAGTAAATTTTATAAATATCTTAATAATTATTTTTACAAATGGATTTGTTCAAAAGACTAGTTTTGAACTAAGTTATTGAAATTAGTATTAGCCTTTAAAAACTCTACTTATTAGTTTAGTTTAAACTAAAACCCTTATTTAAAATCAATATTTATATCCTGATAAATGGTTTAACTTTAAATATTTTGAAACTATATTTTTAGTAAATAATTCGTAGTAAAGCTACATATTTTAAAGTATTTTTCAGAATAAAGTATTTTTACTGTTTTAAATCTAAATGTTTTGAACTTGGTTATTCCAATGGAAATATATGGCGAAGGATTTACCTTGTAAAGGAAGAATTTTGGAAAATTGTTTTCAAGTGGGCTTTGGAAATTTGGAAAATATATCTTTTAAAGATATTTGAGGCGAATAAATAATATTATTGTGTGATGGATGCTTATGGATGTTTATGAATATAAATTGATAGTTAAATCACCGACTATCAATATTGGACAATGCGTTGATCGTTTCGAAGAGACCGGGATCGAGATTTATTTCTCGAAAACCACTTCGACCCAGTTTGTACGTTTCGTGCCGAAAAAACGTGTTCGGAGTCGAAGATGGAGCAGTGAAGTGCAAGGGCTAGTCGCTACTAATCCTGAGGATATTTCCAAAATGGACGTAGTAGGAGTAGTGCCTTCGGTTCTGTTCGAACCCGAAACGGACTTGTATGGATGAATGCTTGCGAAACATTGTCAGGTGGACGATGGGCATTCTAAGTGAAAACGTTATAAAGGTAACGCTTAGCCTCAAGCCTCATCAACCGGGAATGACTGAAAATCAGGGGATATGCAGCAAGGTTAGGTGGGTCATGCCCAAGCAAGACAAGATATTTCCCCTGTCTAGATGTACCTTATATATTTCGGCTTAGTGGGTGGTTGGTCGCGCCAACCACGGGATTTATCTTGTTGGGGACTGTTCAGTAAGGAATGGTTCCGGCCTTGTGTTACAGGGGATGAAGGGAGTAATCCTCGGTACGGTGATCTAGGCCCCGTACTGTGACAGGTGGTACCCCAGTGCCTAGTCATTGTTGGAAATCCTTTCTCCTTACGAGCCTTGTACGAGTTTTGTTTGTATTACCCACTTTTGTGGCTAGTAGCTGAAATTTAATAGATGTAACAATTTCGGCTATTTTATAAGTATTTGTAAATAGACACTATTATAATATCAGAGGATTTCTATAAAAAGTGTTTTAGCTATCGTAAGGTAAAAACCCGACATGTTTATTTGTGGCGTGGTCTTACGAGATGCTTTTGTTTTCAAAGGATTTTTGAAACTTTAATAATCAATTTGGATGCATTATCATCAGCTGGTATTCCAGACTGACTCGGGTGTTATTCCATTATAATGCTCGGGTCAAACCGAGTATTATTGTTTCAGGATAGGTTGCTGCGGGGCAGGAGAGGAGCTGGTGTCCGAGACGTATTATATGTACCTATATATATATCCGCTGCTGTGATTTTATGGTAGGTCTGATTTGTGGTTGTTGATGTATGAGATACTCTGATGATATGATATATAAACAGTAATAGATTTCGTTTTGTGTAAAGTTCTATATTTATTATTATAGTTTATTCCGCTGCGACTGTGAGATTCTGATATTGTTTAGTTTCTCCTTCTTCTATCTCTTCTTCTTTAACCCTAATGGTTCGTAATTCTGTGCCACTTGAGTTAATAGAGGTAGAATAGTGTTGATTCAAGGGGTACGGATTTGCGGGCTGTCACATATTTTTATAGGACATATAGTTTTCTCAAACGTTTGGATATAATATCAAACGTTTGAAAATGGTCTTATTTTTTATTTTATGAAGCAGAGACTTTTTTCAAACATCTGAAATAATCGGTTTGTCTTAAAATAAATTGATTTTGAAGGGTGTTGCTTATTTTCGAGAGTTTGATTTTAATAAAACATGGTATTATTATTTGTGAAACAGAACATAAATATACGTAGATAAAAATACAATGAGAATAAGTAAATTTATTTAGATGACGATGGAGCATTGAGATCGTCAGACTTGTCATCTCTCCGTGGCTTGTGTGGAAACAATATATTTCAACTTTCGTGGGTTCTTGGGGAACCAGAGAATCGCCTAGATGAAGGATCCAAAGGTGTACGATAGGAGGCAGAGGGATCCAAAGGATTGCAAGGAATCGGAAGTGGTTCACATACATCCTTCTTTCGTGAATTACAAAATTTTATCGCTACTTGCTTTAGAAAACTTAGTCGTCGCGCAGTGACCTTTTGCTCAAAGTATAATTCTCATTGTAAATCTATTTGTTGCTTTTGATAGTGATGTATCTCATCGATTTTCTCCTTGGTGTTAGGAGAGACAAATAGAGATCGTTTGGACTTCTTTTTATCCAGAGTGTATCTCGTATGGTAGGAGGACTACTTACATGTCTGTTCCTGATTTGAGGTAGGAGTAGGAAGGCGATGGGGTGTATCTACTGAGTTATCCGTTGTTGGTGTCGAGAAGGAGAGACGAGAATTGTCGGAAGACGTGCTTATATTTTCTGTTGTAAAAAATGTAAAATCTATATATTCTTTACTTTTTGTTGTATAAAAATTATTTATACACGTTTTTAAAGGTTATTCATAGTTAATTTCAGGTAACAACGACCTAAAAAATTTAAGGTGAAGGAGTTAACAATTTTAATTTGCGGATAAATTTTTTAGCCAAAAACAGAATAAATGAAAATGTAGTACTAGTTTAGAAGAGCATTAAGAGAACATATTCCTAAATCGCGTCGCAGTTAACAAATGTTTGTTCATTTAGTGGTTTTGTGAAAACATCTGCTTTTTGATTCTCGGTATTTGCGTATTCTAATGTAATAATTCTTTTTTCTACATTGTCACGTAAAAAATGATGTCGTATATATATATATGTTTAGCACGCGAGTGATTTACAGGGTTTTTTGATTGATTTATTGCACTTGTGTGATCGCAATATATTGGTGATTTATTGATAACTTTACCGAAATCCGTAAGTGTTTGTTGCATGTATATCACTTGTGCGCATGCTAGAGCTGTTGAAATATATTCGGCTTCGCGATTAGATAAGGACACACAATTTTTCTTTTTGCTAAACCATTAAACTAATGAATGTCCGATAAAGTGACACGTTCCTCTAGTACTCTTATGATCTGTTTTACATCCACCGGAATCAGCATCACCATATGAAACTAGTTCAAACGATCATCCCTGAGGGTAAACCAAACCATAATCTCTAATACAGATGGATATCGTAAGATATGTTTAACAGCCCTTTGATGAGATTCTTTTGGCTTTGCTTGAAATCGGGCAAAAAGACATACACTCATCATAATGTTAGGTCGACTAGCCATCAAATAAAGTAAGGAGCCAATCATATACAATATAATTTTTCATCAAAATCTTTTCCATTATCATCTTGTTCCAAGTGAACACTAGTACTTATCGGTGTTGTTTTGCCTGAAGTTTTATCCATTTTAAAACGACATAATAGATCGTTGCAATATTTTTCTTAATGAATAAAGATACCATTTTCAAATTTTTTTTATTTGTAAATCAAAAAAGAAATTTAATTCTCCCATGTGAGACATTTCAATTCATTTTTCATAATATTTGAAAATTGATTACAAAGATTTTCGTTAGTTGAACAAAAAATAATATCGTCGACGTAAATTTGTACAACTAAAATGTCATTATTTTCTCGTTTAATAAATAAAGTCATATCGATTTTACCTATTTGGAAACCAGATGTAATTAAATGATTTTTAAGATGTTCGTACTAGGCACGATGGGATTTCTTTAAACCATATAAGGCTTTTAGTAATTTGAAAACATGATCGGGATATTTTCCTTGAATAAACAATGGAGGTTTTCAACATATACATTTTGTTTAATAAAACTATTTAAAAAAGCACTTTTGACATCCATTTGAAATAATTTAAAATCGTGATGATTTGCAAAAGCAAGTAATGTACGTATATCCTCGAATCTTGCTATTGGAGAAAAAGTTTCATCATAGTCGATACCTTCTTGTTGATTATAACCTTGAGCGACTAGACGTGCTTTATTTCTAATTATATTTCTATTTTCATCTGCTTTGTTTTTAAATACCCATTTTTTTCCAATAACTGATCGATTTTTCGGTCTTGGTACTAGTTTCCAAACATCGTTACGTTCAAATTTATTTAATTCTTCTTGCATGGTTATTATCCAAAAATTATCATTTGAAGCTTCTTTATAATGTATTAGTTCAAAATTTGACACAAATGATATATGGCTTATTTGGTTAAGTTGATTTCTAGTTACTCTGAAATTGAGATCTCTAATAATATTATCCTTTGGATGATCTTTTAGAATTCTAGGAGATGATACTAAAGTATTATTTCGTGCACTTGTCTTATTATTGAAAGAATTTATTGTATTTGTTATTAGAATTATTTCTTCATCATCATTAGTATGTTGGTTAAGAAAATTTTCATCAAACGAAAATGTAAACTTTCTTCAATTGTGTTCTTTCATTTATTAAAAATTCTATGTGCCTTGCTACGATACGAATATCCAACAAAGATACCTTCATCGGCCTTCGGGCCAAATTTTCCTAAATTATCTTTTGTATTTAGTATAAAATATTTTGAGCCAAAAGTTTTAAAGTATGACACTTTAGGTTTTCGTCCAAAAAATATTTCAAAACAAGTATGTTTTGTCATAGGTCATATGGTTACTCGATTCAAAACATAACAAGCCGTAGCAATAGCTTCAGCGCAAAAATGTTTTGGTAAACCACTGCTATTTCATAGTGTTTGTGCACATTCTTGTAACATACAATTTTTCTTTCTACTACACCATTTTGTTGAGGTGTACGGGAAAAAGAAAAATTATGACTTATGCACTTTTGTTACAAAAATTGGTAAAAAGATCATTTTTGAATTCTCCACCGTGATCACTTCAAATATTCTTAATTTTCAAATCCATTTGAGTTTTAATCCTTTTAGCCAAAATTTTAAACATACCAAAGGTGTCACTTTTATGCTTTAAAAATAAAGTTCATGTATATCTTGAATAATCTTCAACTATTACGAAAACATATTTGTTGTGATTTATAGATCGCACTTGAGTTGGACCAAATAAATCTAAATGTAATAATTCTAATGATTGTTTTGTAGCAATATTATTTTTAGATTTAAAAGAGCTTTTCTTTAGTTTTCCACATTGACAATCGTCACATAAATACTCTACTTTATAATTTAGTTTTGGTAAACCTCTAACTAGCTCATATTTTTCTAATTTATTAATATATTTAAAACTAATATGGAAAATTCGTTTATGCCATAAACAAGGATCGTCATGTTTAGCTGTGAAACATAAATTTTAATTTCGATTTATATTCATATTGAAGACATAAATATTTTTGTTTCTAAATCCCTTAAAGATAAGTTGTTTGTTATTGTCGAAAATATTACATATATCTTTTTCAAAATTAATTTGAAAACTTTTATCACATAATTGACTAATGCTAAGTAGGATATGTTTTAAATTTTCTATTAACAAAACATTTGTAATTATATGAGAGTTAGAAAAACCAGAGTTGATTACTTCTCTGATGCCAACGACGTATCCTTTTGAGTTATCTCCAAAGTTATCATTCCACCGTCGATGTATGTTATATCTGATAACATTTTTGATTTTCCAATCATATGCTTAGAGCATCCACTATCAAATATCCATTTCTCCTTATTTTTTATTGTGTTACCTGCAAAACAAAAGATGATTTAATTGGTACCCATATACATTGTTAGGGTCCTAGATGTTAGGAGGAGCAAGTGGACATACCGAAGAAGGTTTGGTACCTTTATGAACATAATTTTTATTATAGACTACATTATCTAAAAAATTATTAATATGTTTTTGTCTAATCAAATTATTATTTGTCTTAAGAATCCAAATTTTTATATTTTTGGTATTCATATTAGATTTAGGTGGTTTTTAGTCTTTTGACAGATAAAATTATATTTCTTAATACTATTCCTTTTCTATTTCGGAGTATTTTTAAATCCAATTCCATTTCTATTACCTGATGGTTCTGAAATATAGATAATATTTTTCAAATCTTGTTTTCCTATATTAAATTTTGAGTCGTTATTTGTAATTTTATCTAATTTTTCTTTTAATTCTAAATTTTCAATTTTCAACGTTTCTATATTACTTTTTAAGTAGATATTTTATTTTAATAATTTATCCTTTTCTTTTATCATCCCTATTTCAAGTTCTAGTCTATTTATTTTGACTATGTGTTCTTTATTCAATTTTTTAATTTGTCTAAATTTATCGTCTAATTCCATGCTAAGTTCTAATAATTAATCATAGTTATGTTCGGGACATACCTCATCAACTTGTGTCATAAAGCATACGTTAACTTGTTCTCCGACACTATCACTGTCAGTGTCTTATGATGATGAAGAATCTGAGTCATCCCATGCTACTTTGAAAGCTTTCTTCTTTTTGAATTTTTCAAATTTGTTCTTTTTATCGTCGTTGAGCTTGGGACAGTCTTTCTTCATGTGTCCAATTTGGTCACATTCATAATATTTTATTGATGTTTGATTTTTAGAGCTTAATTTTCCTCCTTTCTGAAGTTTGGTAATTTTCCTAAATTTCTTAAATTTGTAGTATTATTCGCAATAAATATGTTTCTTCTTCGTCTAAGTCAGGATCTTCATTTGTTGTCGAGAATGCTATGTTTTTCATCTCCGAATTTTGTTCTTTTCTTTCCTGCAAATTAGCTTCATAAGACATTAAATTTCCTATCAATTCTTTAACTAAGAGTGTTGAGAGATCATTAGCTTCTTCGATAGCAAATACTTTTCTTTCCCACTCTGGAGTTAAAGAATTGAGTATTCTAGATATTAAGTCAAAATTTGTGAATTTGACTCCAGGTGCCATTAAATCATATTGAACTATTTGGAATCTAGAGTACATGTTTACTATAGATTCATTTTGTTTCATTTTAAATGATGAAAATTGATTTTGTAAAATTGAAATTTTAGTTTGTTTAACTTGCCTTCGCATGTAACTTGTAAGCTACGCCAAATATCGTATGCGGTGTTACTTAACATGACACGTGAAAATTCATTCTTATCTAATGAACAAAATAAAACATTCATAGCTTTGGCATTATTAGAAGCTGCAGTTTTTTATGCATCATTCCATGTATTCATAGCAGTGTTAGGTGCTTAATATTTACTTTGAGTGGCCGACCAAATTTCTAATCCATTAGCTTCCATAAAAATTCTCATATGCGTTGACCAATATGCATAGTTAGAACCATTAAAAAGTGGGGGTAGTGTTGTGGATTGACCATCTTGGAAAATACTTGCCATATTAAAGTGATTCGAAAACGTTTTACTGTACTTTGATCATACCTTGCTCTGATACCAATTGAAAGTCTACAGGATGGACGTGTTGTGTATATGCAAGTATATGTGACAAGATATAAGATGCAATTAAAACAATATTAATCTAAGTAAATATAGAATAAGAACACCAGGATTTTACATTGGTTCGGATCTCCCGTCCGACGTCTAGTCCCGAAGGTCCCCTTCGGAATTCGACTATCAAACACCCTCGCTTCGCCTGGAGGAATAGGCCTGGTTACAACAAGTTGTTCCTGTGAAATGTGTGCTCTATAACACAAATATTGATTAATTAGTATAAATGCTTCCAATATATATCTAGAGAGTATTGTCTTTGAAGAACTAAGTATATGAAAGAGTAAAATACAAGTATAGATTGCTAAAGATCAGAATATATGATAGAGTGTGTAATTAGAGAATGTAAGTAAGTAATGTGTTATGTTCTCTTAATTCTTGATGCCATATATAGTTGTAGCTTGAGATCTTGAGTAGCTGCATCCATTAATGAGTGCTCTACAGTTGCTTCTGTTGACGATGAAGAGTTGCAGTGAAGAAAAGCGGAGATGTCTATTCGACTGTGGCAATTGAAGTTCATATTTGAAATTCCAGTTCGAAATCAGACGTCTAGAATATGTTTTAGACTTCTGATGCCATATATTTTTGAATATAGTTGTAGATCAAACGTCTGAGTGTAATTTCCAAACGTTTGGTTCAGTCTGTCTGTTGTTCTAGAGAACTATTTCAAACGTCTGGCTTGTGCACCTAGTCATTTGGCATTGTGCATATCAGTTTTTATGCTCTTTTTCTTGTGCTTCTTTGATCCTATCGACTTGTTGTCTCTTGTAGTATTCTTTGAGCCTTGTCTTGTCTTTCTAGTGATGTTGCTCTATCAAGTACCAGTATATATAAATATATATGCACATTCGGTTTCCATTATATTGTTGTTGTCATTGAAACCGTAGATTTGATTTCCTAACAGTACAAGTGTAGCACTCATGGAATTCAATGACACTGCCAAGTATATAAACAGGTCTTCGTCATTCAACGGCTTCGAAAGGATGAGGGGTTTCTTTAAGTGATCCACTAGAGCTTGGAAGGCGTCTTTATATCCAGATTCTATTTGAAATTCTTTTTTCCTTTCTTAATGATGTCAAATAAAGGAATACATTTATCCCTGGCTCTAGAGGAGAACCAACTAAGGGCGACGGCCTTCCCATTCAAGCTTCCTTGGTCGTCTTATTTATCCATAAAATATTCTCAAGAGTGAAAGTATGAAAGAAGGAACAACAACATTAGTGAGGGTTATAAGGCATTAAAGTGGTCTCCGAAAACATAAAATAAAGCTTTCGACAAGAAGAAGATAACATTAGCAAAGCCTTTTGAAGAGGCCAAAGGATGCTCCAGTAGTATTTTGAACAAGAAAAGAGCTTTCGAAGGGGTTAGATGGTACCTTTCGAAGGCAATGAATAGTAATCTTTTCACATGAGCCTCGAGCCATTCTAAATGATGGGTTTTGTCTTCATCTACCTAAGTCACAAGAATGTATGGCCAGACCAACCTTTTCGTAAGCATATATTAGCCTTTTGAATTGGTTAAAGCCATCCTCATCAATGTAGAAAGAATTATATGAGTTCAATATAACTTCCTCTAGCATATTAAAACATAAGGTTCTGCACCAGTCAAATAGTGCGCTTTCGAATGATGTCATCTGCAGCTAATTTCTTCACAGTGTTTCAGCTCATTCGAAATCCACAAAGCACATGTTTAGACAACATCGAAAGCCAACACCCTTTTCAATTTAAATGGCATATTTCAGCTAGGTGAAGAGTGCATATATCTAACTTTCAGTGAAGTTGAGAGCTATCAAGCAACATACCTTTTGATGGAGTCTAAAGCAGTAAGGCGAGATAGAGGGAAGCCTAATTTTTAGCGACAGCGGGAGATTGGTCATGTGTATTGAGTCAATATTTTTTAGAATTTTGATTTCTGACAAAGGGATAAGCCGTGATCGACAAAAAGAAGTTATTCAGACACAAAGAGCTCCATATGATTAGAGGTTGATTATTTGGTATGTTAGTAATGATTATTTATGTTAAAATCTATCCTCAAATAATCTTATACCTTCAATCTTCGAATATATATATACACACACACACACACACACACACACGAGTGCACCTTAACTGTGCACTCTGGGCAAAACCGGTCGATTGGTCAAAACCAGGTGGTCGACCGTTTCTGCCCAGAATGCACAGATAACGTGTACAAGTGAACATAACGTATATATATTCAAATTCCTGTCTACTGGTCCTTTTTGACCTGTTAACCGTTTTCAAATAGAAAGCAACCCTTCGTATAGACACTTCCTTTTCTTCAACGGTTGCTTCTCTTTCTCTTCACCAATGATCATGACCTTTGTTCATACCTTTTCACAAAAGGTTACAACTGTTTATTTCTTATATAAACATCATGAAATCATTATTCCACATATCTAATTTTCTATTCTTCGAATCTCTATTCTATTGATCACTATCTTGTAATCTCAAGCGTTCAAATTGCTCATATTCTATCATATATCGTTTTGAATCCTGAAATTTATTTAACATCCTTTTGATTCAATACGATATCCACTTCCAAATCTTCATATATACAAATAATCTATTTGAGGATAAGATTATAGGAAGTCTGTACTACAAGTGACAGAATAGTGTTAGCAAGAACACATACTGTCAACAAACAATTATATTCATCTTTGTTGAAGTCCTCCGTGTTGTAAGAGGCAAGTGTTGAAGTCCTCTGTGTTGTAAGAGGCAAGTGTTGAAGTCCTCATATAGTAGAGGCGTGAAATCCCGTTCGTCTGCTCGGGTGTTGTAAACATGTTCCTCCGGGTGAAGCGAGGTAGTTGGTAGTGAAAATCCAGATAGAAGTCTGGGACTGGACGTAGGACGGTGCTCCGAACCAGTATAAAAATCTCTGGTGTGATTTTTCTATTTTTTACTTTGCTATTATCATCTATTTCCGCATTTATATTATATTCCATATTACACGATCCGTTTGTACTATATTAGCACGTGCACTTGCACACTGCAATCTTCACTTGGTATCAGAGCACGGCCATCATATAACTGTAACACATTAATTTGATATATTCTTGTAATATGGCAAATAACGCAAGTACTAGCACTCAAAACACCACTTACATGGAAGGTCAATCTACACAAAGACCTCCTTTTTTCAATGGTCTTAACTATAGTTATTAGGCAACACGTATGTCATTCTTTATGCAATCAAATAGTTATGATGCCTGGAATGCTACTCAAAAAGAAATAGTGAATCCAACAACTGATTATTCAGAATGTACTACGGCTGAAAAAACGGCAGCAGCCGTAAATGCAAGAGCAATAAATATGTTGTTTTGTGCATTTGACCAAAATGAATATAACCGTGTTAGTATCTGCACTACTGCATATCAAATTTGGCAAGTGCTAAAAATCACTCATGAAGGTACTAACAAGGTTAAACAAGCGAAAATAGCCATGCTGAAAAGTCAATTTCAAAATTTCAAAATGAAACCAAATGAGACAATCAATGATATGTATTCACGGTTTCAAACTATCCACCGTGCACTTATTGGCTTAGGACAAAAGTATTCTGATTTTGATGTTGTTTCAACAGTCCTACATTCTCTGACTAGTGAATGGGAAGGAAAAGTATTAGCAATTGAAGAAGCTAATGACCTTTCCGTCATGAAGCCAAATGAATTGATAGGAAATCTAATGTCCTACGAAGCTAACTTGCAGACTAGAAAGGAACAAAAAGAAGAAAAGAAAAACGTGACATTCCATGCTGAAAAAGACGAAAATGAATCAGAGTCTGAAGATGAAGATCTGGCATTCATAGCAAAAGGTTTCAAAAAATTCCTAAAACAGCGAAAAGCCAGTTGTTATAACAGAAAGAAATCTGGATCAAATAAACCAACATCATCCTCTATAGAATGCTTCCACTGTCACAAAAAGGGGCACATGCACAAGGATTGTCCGGAGCAAAAGAAGAAGTCAGAAAATGACAAATTAAGATATAAGAAGGACAAATCAAAGAAAGGAGCATTCTCGGTAATATGGGATCATACATACTCATCAGAAAGTGATAGTGATTCGGAAGATCAACAAGCAAATGTATGTTTCATGGCAACAGAAGATGAGGTACAAATTCCTACATTCGATGAAATACTTGATATTAATGCTGAATTGATAGTCAAATATAAAGACATAAAACGGCAGCTAAAAGAAGCCAAAGCAAATTTGAGTAGAGCAGAATTTGAACGAGATATGTTAAAAGACGAGAAGAAAATATTAGAAGAAGAACTTGAAAAATTTCAAGAATCATCATCTAATGTTGACTCTCAATTAGTTCTTTTGAGTCAAGAAATTGAAACTCAAAAAGAGAAAAATGATGCTCTCACTACTAAAAATCATGAGCTTGAGGCAAAAGTCAAAATTCTGGACCTAGAAAATGCTAGTTTACAAACTAAGTTAGATAACATTACTCAAAATGTTTCTAACTTTAACAAAGGTCGAGAAAATTTGATAAAAATCATTGAAAATTCATAATCTGTTTCAAATAAACAAGGTTTGGGATATAAGAAAAAAGAAACCAAGAAACATCTTGGTAATAAAAGGAAGAAGAAAGTACAAAAAACTGAAGCTATGAAAATTTTAGTTTATTATATTCCAAACCAAAACCAGTTGTGAAATTTCAAAAGAAAAATGTCAAGACTATCAAAATATGGGTTCCTAAAACAAATAACAATTTGATTAGGAACAAATATATTCAGAATTTCATGAATACTTTGCATCTTAATATTAATTATGTATATAAAGGGGATACCAAAACCGTATGGGTTTGGACTCCTAAGACCTAACTCTTAGGACCCCATAAAAAGTGGGTACCATGGACTTAATTTTATTTTTTGCAGGTCCCACTTAAGAAAAGAGGAAAGTGGATGTTGGACAGTGGTTGCTCGAAGCACATGACTGGAGACAAGAGCTTATTGACAAATATTACATACTCAGATGGTGGCTCCGTCACTTTTGGAGATAATTCAAAAGGCTATATCATCGGCAAAGGCGATGTGAGCAATTGCAGTACATCTAACTTACCTCTTATTACTAATGTCATGCTAGTTAGAAATTTAAAGCACAATTTACTTAGTATTATTCAGTTATGTGACAAGGGTTTTACAATTTCCTTTTCGAATAATAAGTGTACTATTTTAGATAAAGACCTTAATTTAGTTTTCGAAGGTTATAGAGACAGAAATATATATATTCTTAATATGAATATTAATCATAATTCAAATATGTGTCTTGTGGCTAATGATAATGATCCATGGCTATGGCACAAACGCTTCTGTCATATAAACTTCAAAACTATTGACAAGCTAGCCAAAAACAATCTAGTTAGAGGACTACCCAAAATAAGTTTTAAGGTTAACAACATCTGTGATGCATGTCAATTAGGAAAATTGACCAAATCATCTTTTAAATCCAAGAAAGTCATATCAACATTACAACCACTTGAGTTACTACACATGGATTTATTTGGACCTACTAGGGTTCAGTCAATGAATCACAGTCGATATGTGCTTGTAATTGTTGATGATTACTCTCGTTACACATGGACAATTTTCTTAAAAAATAAAAGTGACACTTTCGATCATTTCAAATCTTTCGTCAAAAGAATTCAAAAATCAAAAGGGACTAAAGTTAAAAATATAAGAAGTGATCATGGCGGAGAGTTTGAAAATAATGAATTTGAACATTTTTGTACAAAGAAAGGTATATATCATAATTTTTCGTTTCCCAAAACTCCACAACAGAACGAAGTTGTAGAACGGAAGAACCGAACTTTACAAGAATGTGCAAGAATATTATTGAATGGAACCACCTTACCAAAACATTTCTGGCCAGAAGCCGTCGCAACTGCCTGTTATGTTTTAAATCGTGTGTCCATAAGACCTCTTACCAAGAATACTCCTTATGAATTATTTAACAGAAGAAAGCCTAAAATCTCATACTTCAAAGTTTTTGGTTCCAAGTGCTTTATTTTAAATACGAAAGACCAGCTTGGCAAATTCGATCCAAAAGCCGATGAAGGAATATTTGTCGGTTATTCGGAACGAAGCAAGGCCTATCTTATATTTAATAAACGAACCAAAACTATTGAAGAATCACTTCATGTCTCTTTTGATGAAATCTATCAGCATCCTCACACTATATCAGATGGTGACGAATCAATAGTCACTGACAATCCAATCATCGCAAATATTGATTCTGACTCGGAAATAATTATTGAGAATATTCCTCAAATATGTGAGTTACAATCACCACCAAGAATATTAAGAGACCATCCGGCCCAAAATATAATCGGTGAAGTAACATCACATGTCAGAACAAGGAGTCAACTCAACCAAATGGGACATGTCGCTTTTCTCTCAAATATCGAACCTAAGAATCCAAAAGAAACTGCTACAGACGATTACTGGATCATTGCCATGCAGGAAGAACTAAATCAGTTCGAGCGCAATGATGTTTGGGAACTTGTTCCAAGACCAACTGATCAGTCAGTTATTGGTACTAAATGGGTCTATAAAAATAAGGCTGACGAACAAGGAAATATCACCAAAAATAAAGCAAGATTAGTAGCACAAGGGTATAATCAGGAAGAAGGTATCGATTATAAAGAAACTTTTGCACCAGTTGCTCGACTAGAAGCTATTAGAATCCTATTATCTTTTGCTTGTCACCATAATTTCAAACTTTATCAAATGGATGTCAAAAGTGCATTTCTCAATGGATTTATCAAAGAGAATGTATATGTCGAACAACCTCCTTTGTTCGTTCATGAAAAATATCCGGACCATGTGTTCAAACTTAAGAAAGCTCTATATGGTTTAAAACAAGCACCTCGTGCTTGGTATGAACGATTACGTAGCTATCTTATTAACTCGGGATTTAAAATAGGCAAAGTCGATCAAAATTTGTTTATCAAACATTCTCAAAAGGATATTCTAGTTATGCAGATATGTGTAGACGACGTCATCTTTGGTTCAACAAACGATAAACTTTGCAAGGAATTTGCAAGTATTATGACCAAAGAGTTCGAAATGTCTCATATGGGAGAACTGTCATATTT
This sequence comes from Allium cepa, assembly GCA_030765085.1. Lineage (NCBI taxonomy): Eukaryota > Viridiplantae > Streptophyta > Magnoliopsida > Asparagales > Amaryllidaceae > Allium > Allium cepa. Next base: position 459,294,487 of record CM060942.1, read on the forward strand.
TGTTGGACTTCAAATCAAACAACTTCTGAATGGTATCTTTATTAATCAAGAAAAATACCGCGGAAATCTTATCAATCGCTTTGGGTTAAATAACACATCTGGTAAACCTACTCCTATGAGTACAACTACGTATCTTGAAAAAGATGAAAAAGGAAAGAATGTTGACCAGAAACTTTATCGAAGCATGATTGGTTCTCTTCTTTACCTTACAACAAGTCGTCCAGATATAATGATGAGTGTTTGTCCATGCGCACGCTTTCAAGCAGATCCAAAGGAATCACATCTACGAGCAGTGAAACGTATAATTCGTTATCTTAATAAAAACAAAGATTTCGTTCTTTTTTATCCAAAAGAATGTCCATTTGAATTAGTATCATATAGTGATGCTGATTTTGGAGGCTCTCGAACGGGTAGAAAGAGTACAAGTGGTACGTGCCACTTTATTGGAAAATCACTTGTCTCTTGGTTTAGTAAGAAACAAAATTGTGTTTCACTATCAACATGTGAAGCTGAATGTATATCAACGGCTCTCGCTTGTACTCAAGTTATATACATGCAACAAACACTTCAAGATTTTGATATTCATTTATCAAATTCTATTATATACTGTGATAACACAAGTGCTATAAATCTTTCTAAGAATTCAGTAAATCATTCCAAAACCAAACACATTGATATCCGTCATCATTTCCTTAGAGACAATATCGAAAAAGGAAATATATGTCTCGAATATGTCCAAACTGATAATCAACTAGCGGACATTTTCACTAAGCCTCTACATGAGTCTAGCTTTATTAAAATTCGTAGAGAACTTGGTTTAATTTCTAAAAAAGAACTTGATAAGTAATAATGTTATATTCTTAAGTTCTTTTTAGATTATTTTTTCTCTTTTTTATTGCTATATTTGGAAATTAAATATGAGCTTCAAATTTTTCATGGCCAAATTTGCATGTCATTTTTCATCCACAAGCTTATATATAGGAATTGTTATATAAGCTTAACAAAAATATTGTTTCCATCAATTCTATCTGAACCTAATAAGTTTATAATTCATTGTGGCACATATTTGTGATGGGTGTGCTCAAAGGTCTCATATTTCGGTCACAAGTTCTGAGCGAGAAGAATATTACTCTCCTGAAACTCCGAAACTCCAAAACTCCAATCAAAATGTCATCACCAATGCATTCATACTTCTGGCAATACACCAACTCCAAAACGAGCAAAGAAGGTATTGTTTTGTTCACCTCGTACCAGAGAAAAGATCAATGAGATTCATCATTATCAAAAACATCAAATTGATCTTCAAAGACAGCTGCATTATGAGCAACAACTGACTTCGGAACATTTATCTCTTCTAGAAAGAATGGCATCATTCTTTTGTGGTTCAGACAAACATGGCATATACGAGCCAATGCCTCATGCACCTTCATCCTCTAGAAGCCCAAATTCATGGGATAAAAACTATGCTCAGAATGAAGGAGCGAAAGAAAAATGGTCGCCATTGAAACCACGCATTACCGATGTCAAAGAAGAGACTTCCGATCATAATTCCTCTACCTCTCATTATTTTTTTTTTAATATTATGATTGTATTTTCGTATTTCTTATAAATCGATATATATATATATATATATATATATCATGTTCTTGAATAAATTCAATATTATGTGGACCATTAACTTCATAAATTCATGCAAGAAGGAAGGAAAACAACTCACAGAAAAACAAGTCGACCGGCCAAAATGAACCAGTCGACCGTTTTTGTCTCTGTGTAAAAACGGTCGACCGTTTATTTTGGGGTGGTCGACCGGTTTCGTGCTGTTTTTGTTTTTTACAAGGCACATACGGTCCTTTCTTTCCCCATCTCTTCATTTCTTCCTTCTCTAACAAAACTCTCATAACCCTAAAAATAAATTCTACCACCAATCTCACTAAAATGGCTCCTCCACAAAAGAAATTAAAACAAGCTTCTACCTTCGAAACACAACCAATTGATCTCTCTATCAGGAAGTGGCTTGTAGATCCAATAGCAGTCAAAAGGTGGAACGAGATGAAGATTTTAAAATCCATTCGGGTTCTTTTATTAAATTTTCAGATTTCTCTAGTTGTCGTATTCTTAATTTAGCAAAGGAAGCCGATATTGAAAATTCATTGATTTTGATCAAAAAAATGTTCAAATTAACCATGTAATGATCAAATTATTCTATGCTAACCTAAATTTAGAGAAAAACAAGCCCGAGAATCCCAATTATTATCTTTGGTCCGTTGTTTGTGGCAAAGAAGTATTCATCACATGTGATAGGATGGCAACCGTTCTTGGTTCTTCATTTTTTGGTGAAAAATTCTCAAGTAATTTTTGCAATGTTCATATCCGTAATCAAATTAGTCATCAATTTATTGAAGATGACAAGGATAGCACTAAGTCTATGGGTTTACGGCCATCTGCAAGAATTCTTCATTATACTCTTATGCACTATCTTTTACCAAGAATAGGAAATTTTGATGCCGTCTACAAAGAAAATTTCAAGGCATTATACTCAATCTATGGGGGTATTTGCATAAATTGGATTGGTATGATCTTTGATGAGATATTGTAAGTAAATGATTCCTCTAGACCATACTTGTTCTATAACGAGTATATTATGCGTCTCTTGCTTGATTGTGGCATTGAACCTCCCAAGTCTTCAATTTCCAAACCAAAGGTAATCAACAAAGCAACCATTACAAGAATGAAGCTTCCCGCTCCATACTTTAATATTATGCCTTTTGAACAATGGAAAGAACAAGGATATAGAGAAGCTTCATCTCGCCCATCTCGCCCTAAACCTGAGGAAGTCAAACTTTTACGATCATCCTCCTCAACAAAAGAATCACTTGAAACTATTGCTCGAAATCAATTCCTTCTCGAAGCACGACTTAAGCGCATGGACACAAAAATGGATAAACGCTTTAACAACCTTAAGTCTTTCTTCATTGCTATATGGGAAGCAATATCTTGTGGTGCATCATCTTCATCAATGCAAGCTTCAGACCCTGGCAAGCGCCGAGCTCCTCCTACTTTTGCTTGGACATCTTCAGAGGAGGGCACAAGCTCGGGAACTAGTCACGAACGTCGACACGAGAAATCTTAGCTTGTTGAAGAAGAAGAAGAAGAGGGTGAGACGGAGTCAGAATAAGTCCTTTTTAGTCTATCTCTTTTTATCTTTTATGCATACTTATGACTTTAGCTTTTGCTTTAAATACATTATCTGGCACTTGTACTAAATAGTGTCATGTTTTTAATTCGTACTAGACTTATGTGTATTATAATTCTGTCTTTTTATCTTAATCTGTGATAGTAGTTTTATGTTGCTTATAATCTCTTTTACATCTTCCATTTAACAACTCCTTTTTGTCAATGACAAAGGGGGAGAAAATTGTGCTAACCGTATATATGCAGGACAAAATCTCAAGGAGATATCATATACAGGGGGAGATTCATAACTATGTTGTCATCAATCAAAAAGGGGGAGAATGTTGAGTCAAGATTTTTGAGAATTTTGATTTCTGACAAAGGGATAAACCGTAATCGACAAAATGAAGTTATTCAGACACAAAGAGCTCCATATGATTAGAGGTTGATTATTTGGTATGTTAGTAACGAATATTTATGTTAAAATCTATCCTCAAATAATCTTCTACCTTCAATCTTCTAATATACACACACACACACACACACACACAGATATATATATATATATATATATATATATATATATATATATATATATATATATATATATATATACGAGTGCACCTTAACTGTGCACTCTGGGCAAAACCGGTCGACTGGTCCAAACCAGGTGGTCGACCGTTTCTGCCCAGAATGCACAGATAACGTGCATAAGTGAACATAACGTATATATATTCAAATTCCTGTCTACTGGTCCTTTTTGACCTGTCAACCGTTTTCAAACAGAAAGCAACCCTTCGTATAGACACTTCCTTTTCTTCAACGGTTGCTTCTCTTTCTCTTCACCAATGATCATGACCTTTGTTCATACCTTTTCACAAAAGGTTACAACTGTTTATTTCTTATATAAACATCATGAAATCATTATTCCACATATCTAATTTTCTGTTCTTCTAATCTTTATTCTATTGATCACTATCTTGTACTCTTAAGCGTTCAAATTGCTCATATTCTATCATATATCGTTTTGAATCCTGAAATTTATTTAACATCCTTTTGATTCAATACAATATCCACTTCCAAATCTTCATATGTACGAATAATCGATTTGAGGATAAGATTATAGGAAGTCTGTACTACAAGTGACAGAATAGTGTTAGCAAGAACACATACTGTCAACAAACAATTATATTCATCTTTGTTGAAGTCCTCCGTGTTGTAAGAGGCAAGTGTTGAAGTCCTCTGTGTTGTAAGAGGCAAGTGTTGAAGTCCTCAGTATATTAGAGGCGTGAAATCCCGTTCGTCTGCTCAGGTGTTGCAAACCTGTTCCTCCGGGTTAAGCAAGGTAGTTGGTAGTGAAAATCCAGACAGAAGTCTGGGACTGGACGTAGGACGGTGCTCCGAAACAGTATAAAAATCTCTGGTGTGATTTTTCTATTTTTTACTGTGCTATTATCATCTATTTCCGCATTTATATTATATTCCATATTACACGATCCGTGTGTACTATATTAGCACGTGCACTTGCACACTGCAATCTTCAATGTGATCATTTCGACATGGTCATAAGCTGTGATATAGAAGACACGCACAAAAGCAAGAAAGCGGACCTTTCAACCATGTTGAAAGCGTTCGGACGAAAGGTGCTAACCTACACCTATAATAAAACCCTAAGAGTCTGGATTTAGGGGATTTTTCTTTCACTTCTCACTTTTATTTTTTAAAATTAGGAGCCCTAATGTCAATATCGAATTGGGGATTTGATCTTTTTGTATATCTTTGATCAATAAAAAGAATGATTATAATAATTTCAATTATATAGCAACATTGGGATTCTATTTTCACATAATTATGAAGATCTAAAGTCGACTTGGGTGAAAGGTTCCCTTTTGATTAAGTCGAAGCCCCTAGTATTCACGTATCCTTTGAGTTTTAGCTAAAAACTGCTACTACTTTGATTACTTCGAAAGGTGGTAGGAGTCCAAAATCACTTGAATAAGCTCAAAAGGCATTATAAAAGAAAGTTAATGTTTCAACCACATTGAAAGGTCATAGAAGAAAAAGTTTCTTCTATCACATCATATTCGTAAGGAGAACTTAAAAGAATCAAGAAGCATCGGCTTTTGCTATCTGCTTGAAAGGAGTTTTTGAAGGAATCACTTATACTTCAAATTCCATGTTGAGATGTTGACAAATTTTCTAGTTAACATTTTTAGGGCTAGAAGGAGGGCTCGAAACTCAACTCCCTAATCACTTTCATCACATGATTAATTACATAGAGTTCTTTATTCGAAAGAAGAAAATGGCGAGAGTAAAGAATAATAATGATAATGCGAATGAAGCAGTTGCGTCATAATCAACCTTGGAGTATGACATAGTCCCAAACTTCAACTTAGAGAATATAAAAATTGGCAACCTTCAACCATAATGAGATTAGAAAACGATGAGATTAAAGTCCGGAATCTACAACAAAAAATGATAACATTACAAGAAATTCTTGAAAGAGTTCCACCTAAAGAATTATTAAGGATTATGGAAGGAGAAGATGAAGCACAATCTCCAAATGAGGAAAAAGATGAAGATTTAAACCAAGAAAGTCAAACTAAAGGGTTCTCGAAGCAATCAAATTTTCCAACCAAAGAAACAGTAAAAGTTACCACAAAAACAAAGCCGACCAAGAAGACATCTTACACCAAAATGGATATGCTTAAGAAAAAAGGAATTCCTGACCTATAAAAATATGTTATCCTGCAAAAAATCCTTTTTTAGAATAAATAATGGCAGTCAACACCCTTCCTCGTATTCAGATCCCCCCACTAAAGTATGATGGAATTACTAATCCAGATGATCACCATGCAGAAAACTAGATGATCCTATATAATGTTGCTGGACTAACTTGCAGCAAACTTTTCCCGGTTACTTTTCAATGAGCTGATATTAAATGGCAAAAGAATTACCAGGCAGAAACCATCTGTTCTTGGGAACAATTTACTTATGACTTCATGACACAATTATTTATATTTAAAGACTCAACCATGGACTTTAGCTTGTTGGCTATAATCGAACAAAACTATGATAATTACCTGGCGAATACTAGAATAGATTCTATAAAAGGCATTAAAGGCAGAAAGTACAACCGATAAAGAAAAGCTTATGGAAGTTCGATCAGGATTGATCGAACAAACACTTTCTGGAAAGACCTTTATGTTAATGGATGCAAAGATTTACAGTATTGCTATCTCCAAGCTGGAAAGTTTATGTTAATGGATGAAATGCATCATGCTATGAGAAAATTTCATCGAGAATGTAGCGAAGAAAAATCCAACTCTAAGCATCTCCACAAGAGACCAAGGAAAAGTGGAAACTAGAAGGGGAGTCGAAAAGAGATTTCTAAATCCAATTATGTAGAGCTAAACAAGCCCTCTCACATATTCATCATGGTAAAGGATGGAGAAAAATTTTCTATTCCATATAAAATCCGAAAATTTCCTAAACTAAATAAAAGAGGTAGTTATTGTGATTACGAAAAAGCAAACAAACATGACATCGATAACTGCCGCATTTTAGCAGAAGCAAATACAATGTATGATTAGGTCAGCATTTCTAAAAGAGTTCATTAAAGAAACTTAAGGAAACTTCTTGTTCAAGCAAAGAAGAAAGCAGCCTAGCAACCTCAAAATGCGGACCTGTACCAAATCATGACGTCTTGCAGCATTAGTTCAACTATGAACACTCTCCTTTCCTAGCTTTTTAATTGTATTTGTACTTTGATTTATGTTGTAAATTAGTCGGGTAACGATTCATAATTTGAGTGTCATTACAGGTAAAACCGAACTAGTCCATTGCATCCAACATACTTTTGGAACACCACAAATTTTCAGCTACCTGATAAAGATAGCTCAAATGCCTAACACAAAAATATTAATCGATGCCTTAATCAAAGCAATACAAAATCTTGCTCTCACAAAACCTTAGACCGCTATTGATCCTTCACTAATCTTTGATGAAAACATGTAAATAGACTAATTCGTTACTAAGCAGTGCCTACCATCGTATGGTTATAATATCCAAATGTGTACCAACTCTATTTTTGGCAAAATGTTTTGAAAGAAATTTCTCTGATGTATCTACATAGAAAGATTATTTTCAATTATCCCATAACCAGGAGAAGACAAATGTCAACCTATTTCAAAAATTGATTTATGCAATCTTACAAAGATGCTATATGGCATTAGTAAATGCACGTAAAGGGTTTCTAAGTAAGCAATCTCACTATTTTGAAGTTTTCCAAAACCATTGGCGAGGAGAAGCCTATATACACTTTTTCAAGTAAAGTTTTAAAGCCATCAAAAGTTTATGGCAAGAAACTCATATTAGAGGTTCCTATTCTTAACTAAAAGACTATTGGTTCATGAATCATAACCGTCTAGTCTCTTATTTGGGATCCGTCTCTCTATTATGAAAATAGTAAGAGAACCATTGCAAAAGGAAACATTAAGAAAAGATTCTTCCAACATAAAGATTCTTGTATCCAAACTCTTTTTTAGAAAAGTCATCCCTCGATATATTAGTAAGGTTCGATTACAAAACTGCTTTCTCTCAAAAGAGACCGACGTTCAAAAGATGTTTCCAAACATTTTAATTGGCCAAAATGGATTTTCATATAAAAATAATTTTCACATTCAAATATTAAAGCCTACGATGCTATTCCATAGCTACTCCTAGATGGAAGGACAAAAGTCTACGATGCTCTTCTGTTGCACCTCCTAGGGGGAGGGACAAAAGCCTACAAACACTCTTCCGTAGAACCTCCTAGGTGGAGGGACAAAAGCCTAGACGATCATCATACCACCTCCTACAGTGAGCATCAAAACTCCTAACGTCCAATTCACCTCTTAGGTGGAGGATCAGGTCAAGCACCCATCGGCAACCTTTTAAAAAAAGGTCAACCTAACATACATTACATCCTTTAGAACCAAAGGTATCCTAGAGGAACAAAAAATGAAGAAAGAAAAAGATGTCTGCAACTTAAAATAAAAGTCAAAACCCATAGGATCAAAGGGTTAAAGAAAGAAATCTGTCCATCAAATAAAACAAAGATGTATCACTAAAAGGAGTACATACAAAGACAAAAGGATGAAGATGTCCAATGCTATAATTGGGAACAGATAAGTAATCCAAAACCATAAAAAAGGATAAAGTATCCACTAGCAACCTTTAAAACATAAAATGCCTAAAAAGGCCTTCCACATAGAAGAATCAAGAAATTTTCATCCTAAAAGGAGATACAGATAAGAAAATGGATAAAGAAATCCGTAACATGAGATGAAAAGCAAAGATCTATACAAAGGCTAAAGGAATGGAACAGATAATAATTTTTTACTACAAAGATAAATGTGACTTCATTTAAAGAATAGATTAGGTAAACCACTTCCAAATCCTTAGAAATAAGGTGACCCTTTAGGATAGAGAGTATATATATTATATTTATTTATATAGATATGTTATTTGGACCATTGCACTACTGAATGACCAAGCAGTAGGAATTACCTATTGGACGGTTGGACGGTTGAAAAGTTGAACAACTGAATGGAATTAGCTACTGAACGGTTGACTAGTCCTATGGAACTACTACTCTGAACAGCTGACTAGTACTATGGAACTAGTATTCCAAATGACTACAAGGCTTTATAGAACTACGTGGCTCTAATATAACAGTAATATATAGGCACTTTAGGAAGTGCATATCAATTAATAGCATACTATCCTTTGAAAGACGAGAATCCTCGTCGCTATTCATGGTATAAGTTTTAAATAAATTTCTAGCATAGTATTTTAGGAATGACTTTAGAATAAGGCCAGATAAGCTTAGGGATCTTTTGATAAGGCCTACTAAGTCTACCGTTGTAACGAATGAGATTTTGTCGGGATCCGAAGGTCGGCATTCTTACGTCCACTGTATCAAATGCCGCATAATCGAATGCCGGAAAACCGAATTGTTAGGGTTAAAAAGAAGAGGTAGAAGAAAAAGATAGAAGAAGTAAGGAAACAGAATAGAAACAATATCAGAATCTCACATAACGCAGCGGAACAACATATAATAGATAAATGAATATCTTTAAACAAAGAACTATATCAGTTATTACATTACATTATCATCATCAGAGTGTACAACAACAATATACAACACAACTTGGACAATGGACAGTTATACAAACATGTCCTTACAAGTGAATTTACAGCGGAAAAGATAATATCATATACAAGTAATACGTCTCGCCATCAAGCTCGCCACTTGAGCTCCAAAGCACTCCTGAATCCAGAATGACCCGATAACCTGACTCTAGACTGCCCGTGTGGAAAATTATGGGCACCCAGAGTTTAGAAAGAGGACAATAAACTCCAGGTCAGTCATGGGACTGGTGTGAGAACTCAAAATAGTTATTTATCTTTTTAAAACAACAACAACAAGGGAAGTGAAAAATATCTGCAATGCTTTTGGAAAATGAAACTACCATAAGGCCTCCCCGCGCACACACAATGCAAACGCAGAATTGGAGGAGATTTCTCCTTATGATAGTCAAAGATGCTTACTACGCAAAAAAAATCATTTTTGATATTATTAATAGTGCATAGTGATGAAAGCATTTCGAAAATAGAATATAAATCTTAGCCAACGTTGACATTCCGAACTATGCCTACAATAGCTACCATCCAAACAGTGGAGCGCCACCATAAGTGAATGGCAGGTAATACAACTAAAACCATACAAGGCTCGTATTGTTTATTTGGATTCCCAACAAATGGTCAGGCTAAGGAACTTCCTACTGCCACATGGGATTGCCTCTAACGGGACGTCCCGAGAACCTAACCGGATCTCTGCCAACACAAGGTCGGGTTACCTCTGTAACTAGGTAACAACTTCTCGAGTATGCCACTCCCCGGTCCTTTGGGACCTTTATCCGAGGGCCCTCAATCAGCAGGCAACAACCACATAAAAAATGAGATTGGAGCAACCACATAGGTTAAACATCAGGGCTCCATACCTAACACCACCCTTTTCCAGAAGGAAATGACATACCCTAAAGGGGGCAACCCTCGTAATCTTGCCGCATATTCCTGTTTTGACCATTTCTGGTGTGTGAGGTCTGACGAAGTCTCGTCCACAAAGCTATGCTTTTTCACAAAGCCACGCTTTGATCAACAAATGATCAATAAATAATCATCACACAGCAACACTCAGCATGCCACATTACCATATTGGGAATATAACGTTGATAACCTTCAACCACAAAACCTCTGAGCTCGTACGTCTCAAAGAAGGGTGTTAAGCTAAGAGAATAAATTATCCGACACCAACAGAAATGTATTTGAAAGAAATCTGCTTTATATCTCAAAATGTAATGTCAGACACGTAACCATACAAGTCTGTTCCGGGTTCGAACAGAACCGAAGGCACTTCAAAAGAAACCCTTGCAATCCGGGTGTTCACAATCCCGATCGAATTTCCCATCACAAAGGAAATCTATATACCGTAGTTAACGGTGCAGAGACAGTCGATAGGTCATCCTATCGTTTTCACAAATACCCGGTCTTCAACACCGGTCTTCAATGTTGTACATTACGTCGTATCACTATTCGGGATGGGTAACCCGAATAACGATTGCAATAATTTAAAATAAGTGTAGAATTCAATTTAAACCAATTCATAACGAATATCCATTTAAGGGTCAATATTGATAGTCGGTTATTTAACTATCAATCAATATTCACAACATAACCCGATTTCAAATAATTTTCCCAAATTATTTATTTTCAAAAATATCTTTACAAGATATATTTTTCCACACTTCAACCATTTGAAAACAAATTTCAAATCAAATTTCACCTTTACAACTTGCATTTCAAAATGGTTCATTTAAACCAATCAAATAAATCCTTACCGATTTATTAAATTTACGTTCCAAATCCGTAAATTTATTCCACACTTTTAAATATAAATCAATGTTTATTTTTAAAACAAATTTCCCTTATAAATTTCCATTGTGAATTTACATTTCCAAATATTCACCTTTTATACGGTTTTTTTCAAATCGATTTCAATTATTCACTTTCAATTTATCTTTAAAAGATATAATCTGAAAACATTCATTCCATATTAGGAAACATTTCCCTACTTATTCAATAATAAATAATTCAAAATCCATTTATTTTCAACATTTGGAAAATATCCAATATACTTAAATCCAAATTAAGTATAATTTTATTCTTTAAGGAAAATATTCTCTTAAACACATTTATTTCGGTCAAAACGAATGTTGCGTAAAACATCGTTACGACAACCCAAAACCACTAGTATAGGGATTCGAGCTTAAAATAGATATATAAATCCCAATAATATATAAAAAAATTCCTTTCGGAAATCATTTACTATAACAACAGTGTTATAGTCCACCATTTCCTTTTGTTTCTCGAAAACGTCTATTTCAAAATTGAATGTTGAAATCTATGGTTTTGATACTTTATACATTTTAAAACATCTTTAAAACATTTTAATTCTATTTAAAATATCACTTTCCCAAAATACTACTCTAATATATTGTTCACTGTCCAAAATCGTGAATACATTTCATTAACCAAATTCAATTTCCACATATTTTATTTAAAGGATTATCCACTTTCCCATTATCGTGGATATATTTCCTTTAATAAGCTATAATAATTAAACTTATTAAAATAAGTCGATTTCGGATTTATAAACAACGTTTATAAATTCCATTTGTACTTTATAACAACTTCAACTTATAAAATCACTTTATTTACAAATTCTATCCATATTCCATTTACACGCCAAAATCCAGTTTATAAGTTAATTACTTATAAATCTTTTATTTTACAAAATCTATTCATTTAATAACTTCGCAATTTATAAATCTATAGATTTCATCCACTTATGAAATCCATTTATACTTTATTTTAACACTTATAAAAACTCGTTTTATAATTCCAATATTTTAATTTATAAATATCAATTTTATAAATCTTTATATAAATCATTCGTAATAATTCAAAAATTCCAATTTAAACCATTTTATAAATTAATCAACTACTTATTTCAAAATCACATTTAGGTTATATTTCACACAAATCATAATTTTTATAACATAAAAATTACAACGTTTATTTATTTAAAATGAATAAATTCCAAAAATAAATTTTATTACGAATTCTCAACTTAAATTTTAAAAAATCAAATTTTATTTATTTTCGGCATCTAACGATACCAAAAATATGTTCGGCTAAAATTTAGCCTTTAACGATTTCAATCACAAAGATAATCACGCAGATTATAAATAGATCAACACACAACATTGAAATAAATTCAATCATTTGAGGAATCCAGTTGGATCCCTCCAACCTATTTCCCTATATCCAAAGATGTTAGCATAATACCAGTTCCGCTTCGAGACGGAATATCGCGGTATATAGGATTTATAAAATACTATCCGCTATTATGCAGCGCAACAGGGTCTCATCCGCTATATAATGTGGGAACATATATAATACCAATTTGATATCAAGTTGGAATTATCGCGGTATACGTTTTTAATAAATAACATCCGCTTAATATACGGCGTATAGGGTCTATTTCAATACAACAGATAATAATTATTATCCAATCACACAATCAAGCAATTTTAAATCTAACTATTTAAAATTTAAATCGAAACAATTGGATTGAGTGAGAAGTTCTTACCTTGAGTTTTCGATAACAGTTGTAGTGTTTTGTTTCGAATAAAATTAAACGTGCATTTAATTTTAACCGAAATTTTCACTAGCTCCAAACGACTCCAAACCAGCTCCATTGCGTAGTGCTCGACAAAATGATTGCAATGCAATTCGTTTCGTGCGTTTCCGACCTCGTACCAAAAAGTAATGATTTTTAGAAGTTTGTACACATTTATATATATATGTGTGTGTGTGTGTGTGTGTGTATGTATATATACATATGTGTGTGTGTGTGTGTGTGTGTGTGTATATATATATATATATATATTATTTACACTTTCTTTTTATTTTTACCCAAAATAAATTAGAGCCCCACGATTCAAGCCTTTAGGATCTTGGCCGCACGCAACCTTCATCTTCCCAATGCGTGACATCTCCAGGTAACATGAACGAAACCGAACCCAAAAGCACTATCTAGGGTTAAAAATCGCCGCCACCACGTCGACTTAGGCAACGATCGAAGACCGCCATCGTGAAGCTCATCACGAGCTCGACCCACACCTGGAAGGACTTGAAGCTCGGCCGTCCCCTGATATCGAAAAACGTGCTCGAGCCATGCACAAACACGAGCGATTTCCTGATGATCCATAGCGTTAAATCCAATCTCCACCGTTGGATATCTAGTTCGCGTTGTGCTTTACAACTTTCATTTAGAAAGATTTCGAAATCAAAGCTTGGATCGGGAGATTTTTGAGGGGAAATGAAATTAAATTTCGGCCATTGGAGATATGGTGGTGGCGGCTGAAGCGTGCCTTCTAGGGTTTTGCAAATGAGATGATATAGGGTTCTTTTATAGAATTTCAACGAAAAACACTATTCACTCGATTTTTCGAACTCCAAATCTCGCGCGGTGACTGGCGCTTCTAAGGTTTACTCCGCGTTCCGGACATAATGGAATAGGTTTCGAAGGCTAATTCAATCATCTGTGCGAGTTATGAAAATAAACAATCAAATTTAATTTAAATCGATTATCCCAAATTTCTATGCGTTTTGGCTTGCCCCGGACAAACGGTAAATCCGATTGACACGAAATTTGAAATCATACAATAATATAACATTACGGATCAGATGAAACTACTTTCGTCGCAATCCGAGATTGTTTGGAAAATGACTATTTTCACTAGTCGTTTAAATATTAAAATATTCAATTTTCACAATTTAACTTTTAATTCAATTTTAAAAGTTCACAAACATTGTTCTAATTCCAATATGATTTAATATAACTTTATAAATCACTTTTAATCACATTAAACCCAATTTCCAAATTTTTCTGTAATTTCAAATATTAAACTGCCGATTTATTTATCCAATTAAATCTAAATATTCGAAAAATAAATTATTTGACTTACAAATTTTACTTATTGATATTTAAAATCAATTAAATACCTAAATTTCAAATGACATAAATTCTAGGTCGTTACAAACTTCCTCCCTTAAAAGAATTTCGTCCTCGAAATTACCAAGTAAGAAAAAAAGTTTTGAAATTCATTAACTTTTCAAAACAAACCGTTCAAATTTGATTTAGAAATTCACTTAAGTGTTTAACTTTTCCAAAATCCATAGTTAAACCACTTACAAAATATTTACTAATTTTTCAAATTCGTATATAGTTATCTTTTCAAAACCAACTATATCGTTTAACCTTTAACTTCAAATCAAAACTTAGTTTTCACAAAAAAAATCCCAAAATTTCCCGAAAATTTTCTAACGCCTTAAATTTTCAGAAAATTTTGCCATAACCTCCTTTGTACGGAGGAGATTTTACAATATCACAATAGATATAAATATATATACATCGACCCACAAGGTCGGAAAACAGAAAAACAGTTCATATTTTCTATTTTTATTGCATAGGCGTACCTTTTTAGCATTTTTAAGCAAAGCAGTTATTTATTTAGCATTTTGCGCAACCCAAATCCCGCTAACGGTAGCCCCGGTATCTGTACTTGCTCAATATAAACACGTAAGTGGCATATATAAGAAGTTATTAACATTTTACTCTTTTAAACAACTACAATACATGCATATTAAAAGAAATGCATACTAAACATGGTTTATAAACAACTTATATGATTTCAACATTACTTGTAATTGTTTGCAACCAATTTATAAACAACGACATTCAATTATTCATTTTCAATTAGTTTACATTCACTAATTTACATTCACATTGGTTCACTTTCAATTCAATCAATTTCCATTCAATTTAAATTTACTTAACTTCCAGTTTGAATTTGATTGCTTTAGCTTTCAATTCTATTCATTCAATTGCATATGAATTTCTATTCAATCAATTAACAATAATTTAACAACCAATGTATATCCAATACAACCGAATTAATTTAATTCACTACGTTTGTATTCAATTTGGTTTAATATCAAATTGACTTCCATTCAGTTATTCATTTTCAATTACATTAGCTTTTAATGAATTAACACTTACACCCCTTATTCTATATCAATTCATTACATTCGATTGATTAATACTGAATTCATTAGTTCAACTTCCAATTTTTTTTACAAATAAAGTTGAATCTCCTTTATATAACTCGAATTCATATTCATTCAATTAACTTCATTATTTTACTTCGATACCAAAATCAGCTTTATTCAACATCACTAAAGTTATATTCCTTTTAAACATCATTTGTTTAACTTAACTTAAATTTCCATTTCAACAACATACCTAATCCAGTTAAAATCCAATTCACATTCCAACTCCAAAGTAAATTCTATTTAACTTTTACCAAAGTCAATTTTCATCACTTATTCAGATTCATACCTCGTTTTACTTAACAAAGTGGTTTAACCATTTTAATAATTGGTTTTACTTACGTCTTCACCTTTAATAAGTTATACAACTTATTATTCAACTTCCAAATCTGATTTGATTTATTTAACTTCCTTTAGTTAAATTTCACATCATATATTTATTATGCTAATTCAAATTTATTTCAACTTTACTAAAGTTAAAATCTTTATTATCTCATATTATGAATTCAAAACTTATTTCACTTTTATTTATAAATTACAACTTGGATTTTAATTTCAAATTTGTTTATCACAACAAAACTTTAATTTCAATTTACTATGGTAGCAAATCCATCACACAGAAACTTGAAAATGATACTGCAGTCATCACCCTTATTATTCCCCAGCAATAGTAGTGAATTCAATGCTTTAAATTCTTTCAAAATTTCTCTTCTGTTTATAAATAACATTTATAAATCTTGTTTATATAATTTCACTATTTCCCTTTACTTATATAAAATTATTCCACAATTATAAATCATTTCAATTAAAATTTCTATACTTATACAATTGTTGCTCTTATATAACTTATTCTTTTACAATTGTTGTTTTTATTCGGAATATTCGAACAAATTTGATTCACTTATATAGTTTCTTACATTTTCAACAATCAAACAATTCAATTTTACATACACTTTGATAATTCTGAAAAATTGTTCCTTTATATCTAAAATATAATCGAGGTAAAATTATTTCATTTACCAAATTTAAAATGATACTATGTCGATTTATCTCGTTTAAGAGTTTAGAAACCCCTATCGATGACAGTTAGCTGGACTGCACCGACCAGAATCTATAAACAATCAACTGATAAGTCAACACAATACAAAACAATTTCATATTCACTAACAAATACGCGCTCATATTTATTATTACACTCAAACTCATTCTAGAGTACTGCTGACTCTATCTCTAATGAGTAATCCCCAACAGAGCCAAGGTTGTCACTTATACAATGAACAATATATTAAAGATATATTTTGAGAAAGTGATATTTTAAATAGAATTAAAACGATTTAAAGATGTTTGAAAATGTATAAAGTTTCGAAACCAAAGATTTCAACATTCATTGTTGAAATAGACGTTTTCGAGAAATAAAAGGAAATGGTGGACTATAACACTGTTGTTATAGTAAATGATTTCCGAAAGGAAATGTTTTATATAGTATTGGGATTTATATATCTATTTTAAGCTCGAATCACAATACTAGTGGTTTTGGGTTGTCGTAACGATGTTTTACGCAACATTCGTTTTGACCCAAATAAATGTGTTTAAGAGAATATTTTCCTTAAAGAATAAAATATATACTTAATTTGGATTTAAGTATATTGAATATTTTCCAAATGTTGAAAATAAATGGATTTGTGAATTACTTATTATTGAATAAGTAGGGAAATGTTTCCAAATATGGAATGAATGTTTTGAGATTATATCTTTTAAAGATAAATTGAAAGTGAATAATTGAAATCAATTTGAAAAAAATCGAATAAAAGGTGAATATTTGGAAATATAAATTCACAATGGAAATTTATAAGGGAAATTTGTTTTAAAAATAAACAATGATTTATTTTTAAAAATGTGGAATAAATTTACGGATTTGGAACGTAAATTTAATAAATCGGTAAGGATTTATTTGATTGGTTTAAATGAACCATTTTGAAATGAAAGTTGTAAAGGTGAAATTTGATTTGAAATTTGTTTTCGAATGGTTGAAGTGTGAAAAAATATATCTTGTAAAGATATTTTTGAAAATAAATAATTTGGGAAAATTATTAGAAATCGGGTTATGTTGTGAATATTGATTGATAGTTAAATAACCGACTATCAATATTGACCCTTAAATGGCTATTCGTTGTGAATTGGTTGAAATTGAATGCTACACTTATTTTTAAATTATTGCACTCGTTATTCGGATTACCTATCCCGAATAGTGATACGACGTAATGGATAGCATTGAAGACCGGTGTTGAAGACCGGGTATTTGTGAACCGATATGATGACAAATTGATTGTCTCTACACCCTTAGCTACGGTATAGAGATTTCCTTTGTGATGTGAAATTCGATCGGGATTGTGAATACCCGGATTGCAAGGGCTTCTTTTGAAGTGCCTTCGGTTCTGTTCGAACCCGGAACAGACTTGTATGGTTATGTGTCTGACATTACATTTTGAGATATAAAGCAGATTTCTTTCAAATACATTTCTGTTGGTGTCGGAGAATTTATTCTCTTAGCTTAACACCCTACTCTGAGACGTACGAGCTCAGAGGTTTTGTAGTTGAAGGTTATCAGCGTTATATTCCCAATATGGTAATGTGGCATGCTTAGTGTTGCTGTGTGATGATTATTTATTGATCATTTGTTGATCAAAGCGTGGCTTTGTGAAAAAGCGTAGCTTTGTGGACGAGACTTCGTCAGACCTCACACCCCAAAAATGGTCAAAACAGGAATTGCGGCAAGGTTATGAGGGTCGCTCCCTTTAGGGTATGTCATTTCTTTCTGGAAAAGGGTGGTGTCAGGTATGGAGTCCTGATGTTTAACCTATGTGGTTGCTCCAATCTCATTTTCTATGTGGTTGTTGCTTGGTGATAGAGGGCCCTCAGATAAAGGTCCCAAAGGACCGGGGAGTGGCATACTCGAGAAGTAGTTACCTAGTTACAAAGGTAACCCGGCCTTGTGTTGGAAGAGATCCGGTTAGGTTCTTGGGATGTCCCGCCAGAGACGATCCCAGGCAGTAGGAAGTTCCTTAGCCTGACCATTTGTTGAAAATCCAAAGAAACAATACGAGCCTTGTGTGGTTTTAGTTGTATTACCTGCTATTCACTTATGGTAGCGCCCCACTGTTTGGATGGTAGCTATAGTAGGCATAGTTCGGAATGTCTATGCTGGCTAAGATTTTTATTCTATTTTCGAAATGCTTTCATCACTATGCACTAATAATAATATCAAAAATGATTTGTTTTTCGTAGTAAGCATCTTTGACTATCATAAGGAGAAATCTCCTCCAATTCTGCGTTTACATTGTGTGTGTGCGGGGAGGCCTTATGGTAGTTTCAGTTTCCAAAAGCATTGCGGATATTTTTCACTTCCCTTGTTGTTATTGTTTTAAAAAGATAAATAACTGTTTTGAGTTCTCACACTAGTCCCATGACTGACCTGGAGTTTATTGTTCTCTTCCTGAACTCTGGGAGCCCATAATTTTCCACACGGGCAGTCTAGAGTCAGGTTATCAGTTCATTCTGCATTCTGGAGTGCTTTGGAGCTCAAGTGGCAAGATGGATGGCGAGACGTATTACTCGTATACGATATTATCTTTTCCGCTGTAAATTCACTTGAAAGGACATGTTTGTATAACTGTCCATTGTCCAGTTGTGTTGTATATTGTTGTTGTAGACTCTGATGATGATAATGTAATGTAATAACTGAAATAGTTCTTTGTTTAAAGATATTCATTTATCTATTATATGTTGTTCCGCTGCGTTATGTGAGATTCTGATATTGTTTCTGTTCTGTTTCCTTAATTCGTCTATCTTTTTCTTCTACCTCTTCTTTTTAACCCTAACAATTCGGTTTTCCAGCATTCGATTATGCAGCATTTGATACAGTGGACGTAAGAATGCCGACCTTCGGATCCCAAAAAAATCGCATTCGTTACAACTGTTACTAGATAGTTCTTTGACTTTGTACTTACATTTAGTTAAATTTGATTAGTCTATTCATCAGATGAGATCCTGACAAGATTTTGATTGTACTCTTGATTTGATGGATTTTGAGTTTCCTTTTTTTCTTTTCTTAATGATTTCTTGATTGATTTTCTAATTTTATGAGTTATTGAAATCTTTGTTTCTTTACTAAATTTCCATGATGGTCTGTAGATTTCCCATTGAAATTATGACTTTGTACTAGTATTAGAAAAAGTTTTGAGTAGTTTTCTAACAGTGAGATCCTAGTAAATTTCTAATTACATTCCTGAATTCGTGAATTCTCATTTTCTTCTAATACTGGTTTCCTAGTGAATTCTTGTTCTATGAATCTTAAATTTCTCTATTGATTCTTATAATGATTTACGAATTTCATATTCTTGGTTTCCTCATAATATTTTTGTAATGATCCCATATTGGGCATCTAGTTTTGTGAATCCTAAATTTTCTTATTGATTTTTATGATGATTGGTGAATTCCATATTTGTGTCTTCCTGATTCAATTTTGGCAACGATCTCTTATTTAATTTTTGGTTTCGTGAATTCTAAAATTTCCTCATCGACTTTTATGATGATTTGTGATTTTCATGTACTTTGTTTCCCCGTTGGATTTTCATGATGATTTCTTATTAATCTCTTGCTTTTTATGAATTCTTGATTTCATTATGGAGTTTCCATGGTGAGTTATAGGTTTCTCATTGAAATTTTGAAATTACAAATTGTTTGGATAAATTTTGGCATTTTGTATCCAGGATTTTTTGAAAATTTAACGTTTCCAACCAATACTAGAAAGTAATTCTGAAAAAGAGTTTCTTATCAAGCAGACTTTATTCCTTTTTGTTAGAAGATGATGTGCAGTGATGAAGATAAAATCGTAATCCTGAAGCTGTGTAAAGCCACCAAGAGTGAGGAATTAATCTCCAATGGCTAATGAAAACATAACCCAAGAGCAGTGGATTTGGACTATGTAATGGGCCTTTAGGAAAGTTTATTTACTTAAGACTAACGACGAAAGACCAGGTGATACCGTTTCATATTTTCATCATTGGTATTAAAAATATTTGGGCATGTAATTATTTGAATGCTCTATTCAATAAATTTACTAGATGACATCTTGGATTATAAAGTTACCAATCAAGGTCTCACAATACGGTTACGACCTTAATAAGAGTTATTATCTACTTTGTAGGAGATAAAGAAAGAAATTCTTGGAGTTTTTATCCTAAAGAACTAAAGCTTCTTTCTTACTGGGGGGCTAAATGTTATCCATAAAAATATGCCCAAGAGTGAAAGTATGAAAGAAGGAACAAGAGGATAGGTTAGTGTCTGAAGGCATTAAAGTGGTCTCCGAAAACATTAAATAAAGCTTTCGACAAGAAGAAGATAGCATTAGCAAAGCCTTTTAAAGAGGCCAAAAGGATGCTCCTGCAGTATTTTAAACAAGCAAAGAGCTTTCGAAGAGGTTGGAAGGTGCCTTTCGAAGGCAATGAATAGTATGCTTTCCACATGAGCGTCAAGCCATTCGAATGATTAGTTTCATCTTCATCTACCTTCATCACAAGAAAGTATGGCTAAACCAACCCTTTCATAAACATATATTAGCCTTTCCGATTGGTTAAATCCATCCTCGCCTATGAAGAAAGAACTATATGAGTTCAATATAATATCCTCCACAATACTAAAACATAAGGTTTTGCACTAGTCAGATAGAGCGCTTTCGAATGATGTCATTTACAGCTAATTTCTTAACGATGTTTTCAGTCATTCAAAACCCACAAGGCAATTATTTGGACAGCATCGAAAGCCCACACCGTTTTCAACTTATAAGGCATATTTCAGCTAATTGAAGAGCGCGTATGTCTACCTTTCTACGAAGTTGAAAGCTATCAAGAAATATACCTTTCAACGGAGTTGAAAGCAATAAAGCGACATAGAAGGAAGCCTAATCTTTAGCAGTAGTAGGAGATCGGTCATGTGATCCTTTTCTCAAGGTCGAAATCTATGATTCAAAAGATGCACACAAAAGTAAAAAAGCAGACCTTTCGACCGTATCGTAAGCTTTGTGAAAAAAGGTCCCAACCCACACCTATAAATAAACCCCTAGGGGTCTATAGGGGATTTTCTTTCGCTTTTCACTTGAATTTTTTAAAGTTTTGTAAACCCTAAATTCAATATCGAATTTGGGATTTGATCAGTTTGTATATTGTTAACGCTAAAAATTTGCGCTAACACCCCAGTGTGAGTTGTGATATAGCGAAAGCACCACCCGTTGGTACGAGAATTAAAAGCAAGCAGAAAATAGCAGAAAATAGTAAAGAGACAACAATTTTTATAGTGGTTCGGCTCAAAGTCAAGCCTACGTCCACTTAATCTCTTTTATTATTGATTTCATTACAAATTAATCAATAATTCTTCAATTACAACACAATTAAGGCAAGTAGTTAGAACTTTGATGCAGAAAATCTCTCTGAATTCATGTTGAATGAACTTGATCTTTTCCCAAGGTTCTTTAAGTGTCTTTGGCATTTGAAGTGTTGTAGAAGTCGTGAAAACAACAAAGTCTTGGCGTTCGAGAAATCATCCTCCTTTGAAGTGTGGAGTAGGCGGGGTATTTATAGGGGAGTTTCGGAGTTAGGTTGTGTGGTGTAGGCTGTGGGCGGGTTAGGAGTTGAGTTAGGTCGCGGGCGACCTAATGGGTATGGTTACGGCTTATAGTGGGTGTATTTGGCCATTTGAGTTGGCTGGTAGGTCGCAGCGACCTATGGGGAATGAAAGGCGATCTATACGCTGGGGCATCAGGCGAAGCGACTTAAAATAGATTTGGGAGAAGCAGCGACCTAATATTGGTTAGAGAGACCTATATACAAATGGCATAAGGAGACGCGGCTTATTTAGGTGCAGCTGTGGGCTCATAACCCGCTAGGTCGCTAGGTCGCTTCCTCATTGAGTCGCTGTAGTATTCAACCCACTGTCGTGTTTGAGTCGCTATGTCGTTGATTTATTTAGGTCGCTTAACTCGTTGAAAGCCGCTGGGAGGTTGAGTCATTAACTCATTGCAATGTTAGCTTGCTAGATGTTATAGGTCGTAAGTCGCTTGGAGCTGTGAACAGTTAAGTTGCTTGGGGTTTTGGGGTAGTTAACCCGTTGTTATGTTAGGTCCTTAAGTCGCCAGCTTTTCTTAAGCAGTTGGGTCTTAATTCAGAAAACGGATTAACACTTGCCCCTTGAAGTACATGCATAGGTTATAGGCTGTGTGCTTCGATTTAACCTTTCTAAGTTGTGGGCGACTCAAGGATCTTGCTAACTCGCGCGCCTAATCATCTTCCCCTTTTTCTTCTATATAAGCCGCTAAGCCGTTTCACCCTCTTCACTTTACTGTTTATCAACTTGCCGCCATTGTTGTATTCAACCTCAAGAGCTAAAGCGAAATTCCCTTCCTCATATATTCGATTATCATTTTCAATAGCAAATCTAGGTAAATCAGATCATCTGACCATCTTGTTCACCATTGATTTTCTCATAACCAATTTCATGCAATTTTTGTTACCATGTTGAAAGATTATACCCCGACTCACCTTTCGATCATCGTCGAATGTTGGTAGTTGCGTTATTCCCGAAAAATGAATCGACTTAGGGTTCCGTGAAGTTATTGGGTGAATATGGAGTTTCTGGAGTTGATCATGGGTTTTGGAAGTTTAGAGGAGACGAGGAGGTTTTGGGTTAACGGATTTCAGGTTATGTTGTGGAAGAGAGCTCGATATTTCTAGGATACCCTTAGGGCGACCTAGGGCATGAGGTGAATTAATCATGTAGAGAAACTCATAGAGTTGAACGACCTAAGAGTCTTGATGACTTAGAGAGCCTGAGCGACTTATGAACTTTAGTGACTTAAGGGAGTCTGAACAGCTTAGAGAGCTTGCGGCTTAAGCTAAGTCGTTGGAACAGGGCACATTAATAACCTTTTGAGCGACATGGTCATCCTGCGACTTAACTTAGGTCGTTAGAGCTCAATGGAATAACTTAAGAACTCAAGCGACTTAGGATATATAGTATACTGCTTCAGACGAGATAACTCCCTTAACGACCCATCTTTGGGTCGCACCATAATTTGGGCGAGTTAACTTTTTATGGCATAACCTTTAGGTCGCTCTTGTACTTCGACGAGCTAAGACTTAAGCACATTTTCCTCGTCGTGACTTAAAGCCTTATAGCCTTAACCCGTGACCTTCTACCTTGCATGTGTCTTATCATTCCGTGGCTTTGGATAATATGAACAGCAAAAGTTGAACAAGATAAAGTATCGCACTGCTTAATTCGTAAAATGTGACTAGACCTTTAACTTGAACTACTTGCTTGAACTTTCAACTGCCTCTAAACAGATTGCACCAACATTTGATTATTAATAACCTGTTATTATAATGTAGAAACTAGGACGAATATACTCATCATCGACTGCCCACATCGAGTAATGGGTTAGGTCAAAGAGATAATATTTCACTTAAGTAAAATAATATGAATCTAATTAAAAATGAAATGTTGTGAATCAACTGACTTAAATGAAGCCTCAACGCAAAATTCATACAGTTATAAATGCTTATTGCAGAATACTATCTGCATTGATACTACACTTAATTTTGATCCAATAACAAGCCTTGAATCTTCCTGAATTGACGTGCGCCAACAAGTATTATTTCAAGTTTTGCTTTATTTACTTGTTATTTCGGTAGTTTTGCACAACACTTCACACGCTTTTAGGAAGCGTGCACCTTCATATTTGAATATACAGTTCCTTGTGTAGAATGGCTTCTCAACAAGTGCGAGAAGAGATAGTAGAGCGGGCCGATGAGGTTTTCCCAATGGCTGACCCTTTGGAAAATCCTTCGGAAAGAGTTTCAACTACATTGAACCAACGGGCTTTCAGCCAGCTATGTATTCAATTTGGAATTGCTGAAGCGGATGCTATGCTTCCTAGGGTAAATGACACTGCCGATAGGCCGCCTCCTGGCTTCATTGCAGTCAATTGTCAAATGTGTCTGAATGGAGCTATTCCCCCCTTCAACATTTTTCTTAGAACACTCCTCCGTCGACTAACTATTTCTCCATTCTAGTTGCACCCTAATGGCTATGCCATTTTGATAGGGTTGTGCGTACTATTTAGAAGGACGCTTAACGGCCTCCCAAGATTCAAGGAGATCTGCTATTTGTGTTCATTCTGGAGGAACAAAGATCACCCTTCCATTACTCTTGTAAGGCGTTCAAGAAACCGCAAGCTGATTACGGATCTGCCCGAGAGCACTCACGGGTTTTTAAACCAGTTCTTCTTTGACCGTTTCCCCCGGGATTCTACAGTATCTAGAGAGTAGGAAGTAAGACTACCTATCTCTGTTCACTTCATTTCTGAGCCTTTCAAAATTCGAGTCGTCAAGTGCTAACTTCATTCTTTACTTTTGCAGCGCTTCCTCCTCCCTTTAAAAATTCTAATCACAAATCGACTTTCGAAAGATTGAGTGCCGTAGCTATCGATGGGAGAATATTAAGTTTCTATTGAAGGACGAGTTTTGCACCAATTCGGACTCTTGCGCTCTTCTCGATACATTCAGTCCCTTGATGCCCCTTGTTCTCAAGAAGAAGCGTCAGATGCCCCAGCCTCCGCAAAAGAATTCGCACTGAAGGAACCTATTGTAGAGGCTTCATTAGTGAAATGCTCCAATTCCGTTCACGACGTGGGATTATCTGGAAAATCTAAACTTCCCCCTGTTATTGAAGAAGAAGAAGAATTTCCTCAACATTCTGGGAGGGCTACTAGACAAGCTGATGAGAAAGCTGAGGAAGAAAGTTCCGTTACGAAGAGTGTAAAGCGTGTTGAAGAGGGCACTGCTGATATGACACATTCCATTGGGCACGATGGTGATGATATCTTTGGAGGACTGAGCGATCTTATGGTGACTTCCCACGAGATCTTTAAAGATGACACCACCACTTCTAAGCTTGTTTCTCTAGCAATCGAATCGACATCCGTTTTGCGATCAATTCCATCAACCCAAGAGTTGACTCCTGCTGCAAAAGCAGACATCGCTCCTAAGCCGAAAAGTGGTTTGTAGCTTAACGCGCGTAGTTCGCATGTCACACACACTTAGGATTTTTGGCAATTGTGCGCACTTAGCTTCTTTATTTCGAAGATTTCTAAAGTTTGTCTCTTCTTCAATTTCAGGTTCTTCCATGGGACGCAGCAGCTCATATTACGATGACTTTCAACGCTATGCGAGGCGTTATTATTATGACCCCAGGCGCTATCTTCCTGCCTTTAGGGAGACTGATGAGGAAAGAGCAGCTAAGAAAGCTCGCGAAAGGCAGACTTATGAGGGGCGTTATAGAAGAAGAGACGACCGACATGGCTCTTACCAGAGGGATGATGACTCCCATAAGAGAAAGTCTCATGACGGTAAGGAAAAGAGTCATGTAGACGAAGATTCAAGCAAGCGAGCCAAGCTTAGCGAAAAGTCTACATCTGAAATTTCTAAAGTGTCCGCTGCTTCAATCTCTCTAGACATCCCTTCTAGCTCTCCTGCCCTTAAAAGAGTTGAAATTCAAGCAATCATTAATAGGCCTCCTTATCAAGTTGAGAAGCCTCCGTCTGCACTCCAAAGCCGATTTCCGCATTGGTGTTTGAAAGGGGTACGTTTTGATCTGGACTTGGTTCCAATTGATAAGCAAGCCATGTTGAGAAATCTCGACACTGTGAAGCTTGATATTGAAAGAATGTCCGGCTGGCAAAAACTAGTTGAGGAGCTTCAAAGAGTAAATCGTTTAAATCTCGAGGCTATGTTGACCATGGAAAGTAATAAGTCTGAGTGGCAAAAAGTTCTTGACCAGCATGATACAGAGATGAAGAGCGTCACCGCCTATAACGAGAAACTTGAGGCTGAAATCAA
This sequence comes from Allium cepa, assembly GCA_030765085.1. Lineage (NCBI taxonomy): Eukaryota > Viridiplantae > Streptophyta > Magnoliopsida > Asparagales > Amaryllidaceae > Allium > Allium cepa. The sequence goes on from CM060942.1 coordinate 459,320,889, forward strand.
GAAGCTTAAAGATGATATTGCCACCTTTTCCACTTCTTATACTCAAAAGGAAGAGGTTCTTCAAAAGCAAGTAAGAGACGCCCACGCTACCCAACGAGATGCTGAGGCTAAACTTGAGGCGGAGCCGAAAATCGTGGAAGTCTACGGCAATGATGCTTCTCAGGTGCGGGAAAAGACTAACTCCCAAGATTTGGAGATTACAGTGTTAAAGGCCCAGTTTTCTAAGGCTGAAAAGGAGTGTGACGAGGCCATCGTTGGAAAAGCAGTAGCTGAACAATCACATGAGACGACTAAGGCCAACGTCAGCTCCACTCTATTCGAGTTTTATGTTCTCAGCGTCCAGGGGCGTGTCAATCTTTCATTTTTGGGCCCAAAGTATGAGGTTACCCTGGCTGAAGTGTGGGAGGCAGTAGTTGAAATGCTTAGAGATGCTGGCAACGCTGGGGAGGATCTTGAGGCTTATTGTTTGGATGATGAGGGTCATGCCGCCCTTGCTAGAGGGAAAGAACAACTTGCCAAGGAACGAGCCGAAGCGGTGGAAGGAGAGCATCTAGGGAAGGCACCTTTGGCCGACCCAACTCGTCCTACGGCTTCGGTTGACATCGATATTATTGGCTCCAGTTCCTACTTTCCGCCTCCTGCTAAAGCCGAAACTGAAACTACAACTACTCATGTCAAAGACGAGGCCCAAGAAGATACCGAAGCCCAAGATTGACGTGATAAAGCCAATCGCTCTGGGTAACTTCAACACTGATCCAGCTCAAGTGGACTACTCGTTTGCTTCACATGAGCTCGATGAACTTCTTGCCTATTACTTAAGCCTCGACGTGCCACTATCTCCTCTCTTTGCGAGAAATACTAATGTTTAACTTTCCAACTTCTGTAGTGAAAACAAAAAATGTTGTACAGGCTTCGCCTCCTCCAGCTGTTGCCCCTCCACCTCTTCAAGTTACTCCTTCTTCTGCTTCTCAACCAAGGTCGCAAGAAGAACAAATAGGAGCTCTTCAAGGCTTAGATGACCCAACCGCTTCACAAGAGCAGAAAGCTGAAGAACTTGAGGAGGGTGAGAAGACCCCGAAGAAATTTACTGTCGATGACACAAAGCTGATTGATCTTATTACTCCAGGTAGCGAATCTTCTTTAAAGAAGAGGGGAAAGCGTGGAATTTCGAAGAAAAAGAAGGACACTTCTGCTAGCGATGAGAAAGTAGAAAAGTACCCAATTGAACCTCTTTCTCCTTTTTCCCTGACTCATTCAGTCCGACTCAAGAAGTTAACCATTAGGCCATGCGAGGGCTCCAAAGGTGGTGGGACGAAGAAGTAATGGGTCTGGTTTTATCCTTCTGGTTCTACTTTTTTGCTTTTTGCTTGTATCTAAAGACTTGTATCGACCGGAGATTGTGCGGGTACCTGCCCCCGCTTTTTGAAACCTGCACATGTATACAAATCTTTTATAGTATGGAATAGAATGACTCTTTTTACTTGTACAATCTTTTGTCTATATTTGTAAATGCATTTATTCCTTATTTTCACACAAGTTTCTTTATTTTCTTTGTATGATATTGCAGTGAGCTTGTAGTATGTTGCTTGAGCGTTGCTTTTATTAATATAGCTATATTATATTGCACCCATATCACGGCTTATTGCAATCTTCTCCATTTTGAGAAGATATGTACTCTTACTCTGGAGAATAATTCTTCCATTTTGAGGAAATATTATTCTGCTCTAGTAGAGTGTGCCTTGTATTGGAGAAGTTTTCTTTTTTTTAGAAAAAGTTTTTACACTTAAACTTTCGGAGATGGTCACTTTTATTTTTGAGAAGTGGATTCCCATAAGCGGTAAAGCGGGCCTTCGAAGATGGCTTTGATTTGTTTGCCATAAAGTTATATCTCATCGCTATGTGGGCCCACGGGACTGGCGTCAGCTACTTTATCGGATATTTGTTTGCACAAACAATCGCGAGCAGATAGCTGCGTCCTAGAACCTTCTTTTTGAGAAGGTGCCCCTTCGGTGGTTCCACCAACGACTTTTTCAGGAGACAACATTTCATTTTTGGGCGTGTCTCGTTAGAGGGCTTTATTTGGAACTTTAACTTTTTTGGGGAAGAATGTTCTCATCATGGAGAAATTGATCTTCCCTTGAGAGTAGAAGTGTGCCTCCGAAGAGGACTTTTTGTTTGCCTGAAAGTTACTTCTCGCATTTAAATGGATTCACGGGGCGGACGCAAGCTACCTAATTGGATGTTCGTTTGTACGGACGATCACAATTTGTTAGCAAGGGCCTGGTGCCTTCATTTTGGAAAGGTGCCCCTTGGGTGGTTCCACCAACCTTTTTGTTTGAGAAAAATATTTCATTTTTGGGCGTTCCTCGTAAGAGGGCATTATTTGGGACTTCAACTTTTTTGGGGAAGAGTGTTCTTATTATGGAGAAATTGATCTTCCCTTGAGAGTAGAAGTGTGCCTCCGAAGAGGGCTTTTTTTGGCACTTCAACTTTTTTGGGGAAGAATGTTCTCATTATGGAGAAATTGATCTTCCCTTGAGAGTAGAAGTGTGCCTCCGAAGAGGGCTTTTTTTTGGCACTTTAACTTTTTTGGGGAAGAATGTTCTCATTATGGAGAAATTGGTCTTCCCTTGAGAGTAGAAGTGTGCCTCCGAAGAGGGCTTTTTCTGGCACTTCAACTTTTTTGGGAAGAATGTTCTCATTATAGAGAAATTGATCTTCCCTTGAGAGTAGAAGTGTGCCTCCACAGAGGGATTTTTTTGGCACTTCAACTTTTTTGGGGAAGAATGTTCTCATTATGGAGAAATTGATCTTCCCTTGAGAGTAGAAGTGTGCCTCCGAAAAGGGCTTTTTTGTTTCGTTTTCCAGGAAGGTTTCATCTCACAGTTTAGTGGATCCACGGAGCAGACGCAAGCTACCTAACTAGATGTTTGTTTTCACAAACCATCACAATTAACTAGCGAGGGCCTGGAACCTTCACTTTGGGAAGGTGCCCCTTCGGTGGTCCCACCAACCTTTCCGTTGAGAGACAAGATTCCATTTTGGCTGTTTTTTGTCCGCTTGCCCATGTCTTTTCAACATCTGCCCCTCAGCGATTCCTCGTTATCATTTTCAAGTACATGTTCCTTTCATTTTCAAGTTGTTTTTTTTTCAGAGAAGTGTATTTCATTGTTAAGTGAATCCACGGGGCAGGCGCAAGCAACTTAACCAGATGTCTGTATGCACAAACGATCGCAATCAGTTAGCAAGGGCCTGGAACCTCCACGTTAGAAAGGTGCCCCTTCGGTGGAATCACCAACCGTCTGTGAGAAGCACTTCTTATGTAGGAATTGAATCTGGAATTTTTATGGATTGACATTTGTTTGTTGAGTGATTTGTAAGAATCGCTTGGCCTTGTGATGTGTTGAATAGGTAAGCTTTGCTTTGATAGCCTGCAATATTAAATTGACATTTTAGCAATATATTTAAGATATTTGCACTTCGAAATGAGACAGGCCTTTTATAGTAGTAGAGAACACAAGATTTATAGTGGTTCAGCCAAGAACTTGGCCTACATCCACTTTATAGTTCTTATTATTGATTCACTCTGATTTTACAATGGCTTACAATACAAGAATGATACATCCACAGTCATTTTACAAATTTAATCATAGCTTCTAAGTAAAATATGGACGCAAGTGATTGTTGTTCCAGGCTCTCGAAATTGGATCTCCTTTGACAGTTGTGAGCTTGAAAGTGCCATCAAGAAGGTTTTTGCCTATGACGTATGGCCCTCCCCAGTTTGGCCCAAACACTACTGTTGCTGTCATGACCCTTTTCAAGACTAGATCCCCAATTTCAAAGATGCGTTGGCGAACTTTAGAATTGAAGTGCCTGGCTATCCTTTGCTGATGGGATGCAACTCTAAGCTTAGCCTCTTTCCTTCTTTCATCAAGCAAGTTAAGTGCTTCAAGTTGCTTCTTTTCATTTTCATCTTGGTTGAAATGAATTCTCCTGTGTGAGGGGACCTCTATTTCCAATGGAATCATTGCTTCTGATCCATATGCTAATGAGAATGGAGTGTTCCCAGTCGCAGTCTTGTGAGTAGTTTTGTATGCCCAAAGTGCTAGTGGCAGCTTATCGACCCAACCACCTTTTTCTTTTTCCAGCAGTTTTTTAATGGTTGATTTGATAATTTTGTTCACTGCTTTCACTTGCCCGTTTTCCTGCAGATAAGCCACTGCTGAGAAGTTCTTTTTTGGATCTTGAATCGCCTGCAAAAGTCCTGGAATTCTTCGCTTTCGAATTGGGTACCATTGTCTGTGATTATCTTCTGAGGCACACCATACCTGCAAATGATATTTTTAGTCACAAAGTTTATCATCTTTTTAGAGGTAATAGTAGCCAATGGTTCAGATTCAGCCCATTTAGTGAAATTATCAACAACAACAATAGCATATTTGATTCCGGACTTGGAAATCGGCAAAGGCCCAATGAGATCTATCCCCCAAATGGCGAATGGCCATGGACTGACCATCTGTGTTAGCTCGGTAGAAGGTGCTCTTGGGATTTTTGCAAATCTCTGGCATCTGTCACACTTTCGGGAGTAGCTAGCAACGTCTCAATTAATATCTGGCCAAAAATACCTATAGCGGAGAATTTTCTTTGCTAGAGTTTGGCCTCCTGAATGATCCCCACACTCTCCTTCGTGCACCTCAGCTAAAATTGTCTTAGCCTCTTCTTTGGTTACACATCGGAGTAATGGCATCGAGAATCCTCGTCTGTACAACCGGCCGTCTTGAATTACATATCTCGGGGATTTTCTTAAAAGCTTCTGACGCTCTTTTGAGTTTTCTGGCAGTGAGCCGTTGAGTAGATATTCCCTGATCGGGGTCATCCACGACTCCTGTTCTTGAGATACAGGCATAATCCAGTCAATATCCATCTCATCAGTACTTGGAGCTGACAAGACTTCTACACGGACCAATCCCAATAATTGAGCTTCGCCAGAACTTGAATATTTTGCGAGCGAATCTGCCTTCATGTTCTCTTCCCGTGGTATATGGCTTATTGTATAATGATCAAAATCATCGAGAAGCTCTCAGGCCTTTGACAAGTAAGCAGGCAAATTTCCTCCATTAGTTTGAAACTCTTTCTTGACTTGGCATACAATAAGCTGGGAATCACTGAAAATCTGCAATACTTTGATTTCAGTTCTTTAGCAATCTTCAAGCCTATAACAAGAGCTTCATTTTCTACTTCATTATTTGTCGAAGGAAATTCTAATCTCAATGCATAGCACAATGACCGCCCTTCGGGGGTTTCAAGCACAACCCCAGCTCCGGAACAATAGTCATTTCTTGCACCATAAACATATAATTTCCATCGGATCGGGATGTCATCAGTAACCTCTTCCTCACTGTCACCTTTATCTGTGTATTCTGCAATGAAATCTGCTAAAGCTTGTCGATTGATTGCTCTTCGGGGATGGTAGGTGATATCGTATTGGCCGAGTTCAATATTCCACTTCAGAAGACGACCCGAAGTTTCAGGGCGAAATAAGACTTGCTTTAGAGGTTGATCAGTGAGGACTTTAATAGGATGAGCTTGGAAATATGGCCTCAACTTTCTGGACGCAATCAACAGACAATAGGAGAGCTTTTCCAGCTTTGCTCTGCCCTAGTGAATCTTTTGCTGATGTAATAAACCGGGCGCTGAACTTTTGCGTCTTCCCGTACCAATGCTGCACTAAGAGCATGAGATGAAATCGCTAAATATATGAAAAGATCTTCACCATTGCTGGGCTTAGAAAGTACTGGAGGCGTTTCCATGTGACGAATCAGTTCATCAAAAGCTTTCTGACATTCAGGAGTCCATTCAAAGTTTTTCTTTCCTTTCTTCAGAGCGTCAAAGAAGGGAATGCATTTATCAGTGGCCCTAGAAATAAACCGACTCAAAGCAGCGTCTTTCCCGTTGAGGTTTTTCAATTCCTTCTTTGTCCTAGGGGCTTTGACTTCTCTTAAAGCAGGAATATGAGCAGGATTAGCGTCGATGCCCCTAGCACTCACAATGAAACCCAAGAATTTTTGGATTCTACCCCGAATGAACATTTTAGAGGATTTAGCTTCCTCCCATACTTTCGAAGGACCACGAACATTTCTGCCAAATGATCCATGTGGTCTACTGCCTTCTTCGATTTCACCAACATATCATCAACATATACTTCCATAGTCTTGCCAATCTGGGGTTTGAACATGGCATTAACAAGTCTTTGATAAGTTGCCCCCGCGTTCTTTAGTCCGAAGGGCATGACTTTAAAGCAGTAAAGACCAACATCAGTGATGAAGCTCGTGTCCTCCTGATCTGGCTCATGCATCATGATTTGGTTATTTCCTCAGTAAGCATCAATAAAAGACAATAATTCATGTCCGGCTATTCCATCCACCAACTGATCAATCCTGGGTAATGGGAAACAGTCCTTGGGGCATGCTTTGTTCAAGTCTGAAAAGTCGATGCATACGCTCCACTTTCCATTTGCTTTTTTAACCAACACCGGATTAGAAACCCAATTTAGATAAGTGGATTCTCTGATGAAGCCATTTTCCATGAGCCGATCTACTTCTTCTTTTAATGCTGTCGACCTTTCAGGACCCTGGGTTCTTCTTTTCTGCTTTACGGGTGTGAATTTTGGATCAATATTCAAAGCATGCACTGCGATTTTTGGAGATATTCCACACATGTCGGCATGACTCCAAGCGAACGCATCCAAGTTTGCTTTCAAGAATGATATCAATATATTCTGAACTGTCACACCGAGTTGTGAACCCACATTCCACACCTTGTTTGGATCATTCAGGTCAACAGTTATTGGCACCGTCACTTCCACCAACACTTCTCTACTCTCTCCTGCACTGGTTTTTTGGGATCAATCTCTTTTCGTGCACCACTATGCTCACCGATGCAGGGTCCACGCAGTAATTGCTACAAGGTGGGCTCTTTGATGCGGAGCAGAGTTGCCGCACCCTTACCCATTTCTCTCTTCTTTGCCTCTCGTAACTCTATGAGATAGCATTCTCTCCCGGCATTTTGGTCCCCCTTCATAACACCGACGCCATTATCAGTGGGGAACTTCATAGTCAGGCACCATGGGGCGAGAATGGCCTTGAATGCGGCAAGAGTCGGTCGACCCAAGAAGGCATTGTAAGCGGAGAATTCATCAACAATCACAAAAGTTTGTTTACCGATCACCTTCTTTTCCCCTTCTCTAAGCTCTACAAATAAGTCAATAGTTCCTATAGGCTGTTTTGTTTCTCCAGTGAACAAACAATTTTTTGTGAGGAAGCTTGGACATCAGCCATGGGAATTTTCATCTGATCAAATGTCTTTGTGAAGAGGACATTGCAAGAGGCGCCGCAGTCAACAAGCACCCTTCTTACAATGGCTGGTCTAATGCCTGTAGATATCACCAAGGGATTCATGGTGGGAGCCTCAACACCAACAGAGTCTCTAGCCCGGAATATGATGTCATCGTTACAAGTTCTTTGCTGTTTTAAAGGTGCAGCATCTTCCAAGACAAAAACATTTTCTTCCGTCGGAGCATATCTTAAAGCGTGAGCATATCTCTCCATCTCACCCCAACTTCTGTTAGGTGGGTGAGGACCCCCTATGATAACATTAATGACAGGTCTCTTAGATTCCTGCACCGCAGTCCTCTCACCTAAGCCAGAATGATGAGCAGGAACTTGTTGCCCCTGAGTAGATGACGTTGGGTCACTTCTGTTTCTCTTCACATATTGTTGCAGTTTATTCTGTCTCAATAGCTCTTCAATCAAATTCTTTAAATGGCGACATTCATTAGTGTCATGGCCAAATTGATTGTGGAACCGACAGAATCTGCCATTATGCACAACATATTTCCCACGCTTCATCTCGGGTGGTTTGGGGTATTCAACAGCATCCTTGGTAGCGAAAAAGATATTTTCTAGAGTATCAGTTAAGGCAGTGAAATCTGAAGGTTTAAAGTGGTGAGTTTTCTTCACGTCTTTCTGCTTTTTTCCACCGTCGTTCTCCCTCTTCTGGACACAAGATACCTTTTTGTTAGAAGCAGCATTGTTATTCTCAACTTCAGTCATGACTACTTTTGCTAGCACAGGAAGGCTTTCTAAGCGCATAAATTCATCTGCATTCTTGTAGAACTTCTCAAGTGAATTTGGATCTTTCATTTTTAGCCATTTTTCGAATTCACTTGATTTGTCAATAGCTCGCATCAAGTAAGTCAAAATCATCCGAGGCTCTGCATTATCAACTTCGTCCAAGGCTATATTAAAGCGGTTTAAGAAAGATTTGATAGACTCTCCGGAGCTTTGTTCAAGACTAGATAGTGACATTATGTCCTTGGCCTTCGAAGCCTGTAGCCTAAACTGATCTTTGAATTTCCAAGTTAGGTCGGAGAACTAATCCACGGATCGAAGTGGCAGCTTCGTGAATCAAAGCAGGGCTACTCCCTCCAAGTACACACGAAAGTATCTGCACTTGATCTCGTCCATTGCTCTGGCACCGGTCATATGCCAGTCATACTTGTATAAGAACTAATTAGGATCGCATGTCCCCAGATAAGCTAGAATAGTGGGGGGAACATACTTCTTCGGAATTTCCTGAGAGGTACTCCTCCCTTCGCATGCTCTCCTTCATAATTTGTCAAATCATTCCCGAGAGGTACTCCTCATCGTTTAGAGGCCCCGCGGGATAGACGTCAACTACTTTTTCGAAAGTTTTCCTAGACAAACGTTCACGAAGAGTTGGCTACGGCCTTGAACCTTCAGCTTGGGGAGGTGCCCCTTCGGTGGTGCCAGCTGCTCACTGAGGAATACTTTTTCCTTGGGAATCATGAACATCCTCAGCAAAGGTTTCTTCATTATTTTCTTGTTGCTGGTTAACTCCAACCAAAGCATTCAACCTGTTCAACATCAAAGTATTCTGGGCTTTCATTTGTTGATAAACCCAGACACTACAGCATCCAATTCCGCCCTTGTGATTCCAACAATAGGAGCCGCTTGATTTGACGCGGGAGAAGTGGCGGTATTGTCATAAGCATCTCCAGATCTAGTAGATCTACTTTTTCTTCCAGGATCCATAATTTCGGATAGACTTCAAGTTCTTAGGGAGAGTCTTTCAACAAATCTTTGTGAAGCAGTGAAGAGAGCACCCCTGAGTTCAATTCTCAGTGAAAGCACCAAAAATGTTAATGCTAAAAATGTACGCTAATACCCAGTGTGAGTTGTGATATAGCGAAAGCACCACCCGTTGGTACGGGAATTAAAAGCAAGCAGAAAATAGTAAAGAGACAACAATTTTTATAATGGTTCGGCTCAAAGTCAAGCCTACATCCACTTAATCTCTTCTTTTATTGATTTGATTACAAATTAATCAATAAGTCTTCAATTACAACACAATTAAGGCAAGTAGTTAGAACTTTGATGTAGAAAAGCTCTCTGAATTCATGTTGAATGAAGTTGATCTTTTCCCAAGGTTCTTTGAAGTGTCTTTGGCATTTGAAGTGTTGTAGAAGTCGTGAAAATAGCAAAGTCCTGGCGTTCGAGAAATCATCCTCCTTTGAAGTGTGGAGTAGGCGGGGAATTTATAGGGGAGTTTCGGAGTTAGGTCGTGTGGTGTAGGCTGTGGGCGGCTTAGGAGTTAAGTTAGGTCGCGGGCGACCTAATGGGTACGGGTTACGGCTTATAGTGGGTGTATTTGGCCATTTGCGTTGGCTGGTAGGTCGCAGCGACCTATGGGGAATGGAAGGCGATCTATACGCTGGGGCATCAGGCGGAGCGACTTAAGATAGTAGTGGGAGAAGCAGCGACCTAATATAGATTGGAGCGACCTATATACAAATGGCATAAGGAGACGCGGCTTATTTAGGTACAGCTGTGGGCTCATAACCCGCTAGGTCGCTAGGTCGCTACCTTATTGAGTCGCTGTAGTATTCAACCCACTGTCGGGTTTGAGTCGCTATGTCGTTGTTCTGTTTAGGTCGCTTAACTCGTTGAAAGCCGCTGGAAGGTTGAGTCGTTAACTCATTGCAATGTTAGCTCGCCAGATGATATAGGTCGTAAGTCACTTGGAGGTGTGAACAGTTAAGTCGCTTAGGGTAGTTAACCCGTTGTTATGTTAGGTCATTAAGTCGCCAGCTTTTCTTAAGCAGTTGGATCGCCATTCAGAAAAGGGATTAACATATATCTTTGATCAATAAAAAGAAAGATTATAATAATTTCATTTATATAGCTGCATTGGGATTCTATTTGCACATAATTATGAACGTCTAAAGTCGATCTGGACGAAAGGTTCCCTAAAGATTAAGCCAAGGCCGCTAGTATTCACGTATCCTTCGAGTTTTAGCTCAAAACTACTACCACTTTGATTACTTCGAAAGGTGGATCCCATGGAGTCCAAAATCACTTGAATAAGCTCGAAAGGCATTATAAAAGAAAGTTGAACATTTCAACCACGTCGAAAAATCATAAAAGAAGAAGTTTCGTCTATCACATCATACGGTAAGGAGAGCTTAAAAGAATCAACAAGCATCAACCTTTTATATCAGTTTGAAAGGAGGTTTTGAAGCAATCATTTATACTTCAAAATCCATGTTAAGTTGTTGACAAATTTTCTTGTTAACAGTCTTCGAAGCCTCGATCTTACTCAATGCCTAGTTATTTTCTAGATAGAGATTGACTTTATTTCCATGGGAGTTCACAATAATGCCCAACAATTTCCCTGACGTAATACCAAAACAGCATTTCAAGGGATTGAGCTTCATCCCGTATTTTTCGAGGATACCAAATGTTAACGCTAAAATTTGAATGCTAACACCCCGGTGTATGAAGTGTAATTGTGAAAGCACCACCCGATAGTTCGGGAACAGATTATAAGCAGATAATAGCGGGAAAGCAGTAAACAACAGCAATTTTATAATGGTTCGGCTTAAGAGAGAGCCTACGTCCACTTTGAATATCTTTATTGACGATTTGATTACAAGTCGATGCGATTACACTTCGATTACAACACACTTCGAATTACAAGTGACTTAGAACAAGTAGCTTAAACTTCAATGTCGATCAAAATCTTCGAACTCATGTTGGACATGTACGATTTCTTCGTGAAGTTCCTTGAGGCGTTCTTTGTATCTCAAAAGCTTTAAGTGTTGAAGTAGTTCAGAATGCAGCAGAGTAACGGCGCTTGGAATGAATGAGCCAAAAGTCCCTTGAATGTTGGAGGTGGCCATGTATTTATAGGCAAATTTCTGGGCTGGAATTGTTGATCAAGTCATGAGTCGTGACCGACTCAGGATGAACCGTGACCGACTCACATATCACAAGTCAGCAAGCAGTGACATAGATGAAATGGCATTGAGCTTGTTCCTCGTATGCTTAGGTCGCCAGCGACTTATGATAGGTCGTTAGTCACCCTGAGTCGTTGGAAACCCTGAGTCGGTCTGCCCCCATAAACCACTAACTAGTTAAACCACTCTGCTCCTCTAAGGCATTAACTCGTTGAGTCGTTGATCCACTGAGTCGTTACGAACCTTGAGTAGATGAGTCGGTCCAGTCCTTGAGTAGATGAGTCGGTCCAGTCCTTGAGTAGATGAGTCGGTCCAGTCCTTGAGTCGTCTCATATGAGCCGTGAACTTCGTTGAGTCGGTAACTCACTGAGTCGGCCTGTATCATGAACCGTTAACCTCCATGAGTCGTTCCATTCCTCTAAGTTGCCTTGAGCCTTAGCTCGTCAGCCAATTGAGTCGCTACCAGTTGAGTCGGTCCTTTCCTTAAGTTGCTGAAGCCCCTTGAGTCGTGAATCCAGTGAGTCGTTAAAGACCTTAAGTGGATGAGTCGGCCCAAGTTTCAACTTGTTGGCAGAACAGGGTTAACATTTGCCCCTCGAAGTACACGCCTAAGTCGTAGGTCGTGTGCTTCGACTTATCTTAACTCGTGTGCCGTCTCAAACTCTACTGCCCAAAGTTATAAAAACCTGAGTCGCTCCCCTTTTCTTCTAATTCCCCAACCTTTAAACCGTGTCTGCCATTAACGCACATTCAAGCTCTCAAAGGCGATTTCGACCAGATTCTCCATCGATCATCTCTATCATCATATTGCGTAAGCGATCTCGCTCTCCTTGTGATTTTCGATCATCCCTAGCTTATGCGCCCCATCTCCATCTTTGATTTTCCCTTTTGAGCCCTGCGAATTTGGTTGCTTTGGTCATCAATGGACTTAGGGTTATCTGTTCTGACGGTTTACGATTCGAGGCGGTTTAGTGGTGCGATAGAGCTAGGATTGTTGATTGAGAGCTTATTGGATTAATGGGTTAGGAATTAGAAGGTTCACGGGATAGGAGGGAGACGGTCCATGGGTTAAGAGCTAGAAGGCAGACGGGTTTAGGAATTGTATGGTAAGTCGGCCAATCAGAGTGGAGCATTGCCTCAGATACGACTCAATAACTCTGGACGACCTAATATCCTTTGCGACTCAACTCTGGACCGGCTTACCAGTCCTCACGACACAAGTCTTGAGTCGGGGCCGAGATAGGACTTGGAGAATTTCTTACTACTTTGAACCAGAGCTTTTTCCCTTTTTCCACGACTTACGACTTAGGGCACTGCCGACTCAAAACGCCAACGACTCAAAATCGAAGTATCCTGACTTAACTTGCTTCCCAATCCTTAGGTCATGGACGAGCTAGCCAGAGAACCAACGATTTATCTTAACCCGTAGGAAAATTTTTTGAGCCGTTGACGAGTTAGGACTTATATGAATTCTGTTCGAACTTTGAACCATTACATAAACTTTGAACTGTTGAATTTTATTGCATTCATTCACAGGTTACTTTGATTTGTAGGCTAACAATCTGTTCAGTATAACATTTACAGAAAATTGGGACGAATATACTGCCATCGACCGCCCACATCAAATGACAGATTAGTTAATAACAGATAATTAACTTAAATGGATTGTGTGAATGAAGTACTTTAAACCAACGAATCCAAGTAGAGTGCTAAAGCAATGTTGAAATAGTCAACTGAAATTGACCGGTTTGCACTAACACTATACCTGAAACCTTAAATTAACAAGTCCTGAAATTTAGTAATAGATCAATTGCCAACTAGCTTAACTTCAGTTATATTTACTTGTTTATTTTCATTAGTTCTGCACAACACTTCACACTTTTAGGAAACGTGCACCTTCGCATTTGAACATCCAGTTGCTTGTGTAGAATGACTTCTCAACAAGAAGAACCGATGGGCCAGGCTGAAGATGTCTTCCCAATAGCTAACCCATTGGATAACCCTCCGGAGAGAACTTCCACAACTCTGAATCAGCGGGTGTTTAACCAATTGCGCATCCAGTTTGGCATTGCCGAAGCTGATGCCTTACTGCCGGGGCCAAATGATACTGCAGATAGGCCCCTTCTTGGCTTTGTTGCTGTCAATCGCCAAATGTGCTTGAGCGGTGCCATCCCACCTTTTAATGACTTCCTTCAGCAGTTCCTGCTTCGGTTATCTATCTCTCCATTCCAATTGCACCCCAGCGGCCATGCCATTCTGATGGGGTTTTGTGTGCTATTTAGGAGAGTTTTGGACCGATTACCGAGCTTTGGGGAAATCTGCTACCTCTGCTCATTCACAAAAATTAAAGATCATCCCTCTATCGTAGTTATAAGGAGTGCTCGAAACCGCAAACTCATTACTGATCTTCCTGATAGCGCTCATGGATTTCTAAATCAATATTTCTTCGTTCGCTGTCCTCCAGGGTTTTATGCCATCTGGAGAGTAGGAAGTAAGATTTCCTGTTTTAATTTCTCCATTCTTGAGATTTTCGAAATCTGAGTTGCTAAATGCTAACTTCGCTTCTTTTTTTTTGTTTTAGCACTTCCTCTTCCCTCTAAAGATCCATGCTATAAGCAAATTTTTGAAAGACTGAATGCGGTGGCGGCGGAAGAGAGGAGTATAAAGTTTTTGTTAAATGATGAATTTTTACATCAATTTGGACTCCTTCACCCTTCTCGTTCCACTCAGCTTTGTGAAGTTCCCGATTCTCCAGCGAAGGCTGAAAAGCTTATGCCAAAAGATCCCTCCACTGAAACTTTACTGGTGAAGTGCCCCACTCTCACTGATGTTGCGGGGCCGTCTAGCAATTTGACACTTGCCCCAGTTATCGAAGAGGAAGAACCTCCACGATCTTCCGGGAGATCTGCTGACGAAGGAGTTGAGAAAGCAAGTCCCAAAAAGCATGATGGTGATGATGTTTTTGAGGGGTGGCGCGACCTAATTGTGACTTCACAAGAACTTTTTAAAGATGATGTTTCCAAAACTATCTCTTCTGTAATCGAGGCGACATCTTCTCTACAACAAATGCCAACTCCTCCTACTCAAGTTATCACTTCCTCTACTCCACAGAGTGGTCTGTAGCTTGATGCGTGTAGTTTACACATTACACAACACTTAGGATTTTTCGGCACTTGTTTGTGTTTGACTTCTTTTTTCTAAAGGCTTTTAAGACTTGTCTTTTTGCCTTTCAGATCCTTCAATGGGGCGTAGCGGCAGCGGTTCTTACTATAAAGACTTTCAGCGCTATGGAGGGCGTGGCAACTATGATTACAGACGCTACCTTACTGGTCCCAGAGAAACCGACGAGCAGAGAGCTGCTCGAAAAGCTAGAGAGAGGAGAGAATATGAAGAACGTCACGAGAGGGTAGATGTGCGACATGAGTCTTCTTCAAGAGGCGATGACTCCCACAAACGTAAAACACATGATGGTCGGGGGAAGAGCCACATTGTTGAGGACCCGAGCAAGCGGGCCAAGCCTAGTGAGAAACATGCATCTGCAATATCTGAAGAGTTTGACGCTCCCATCTCTATCGACATTCCTTCCAAATCCCCTGCTCTTGAAGGAAGCGCTATTCAAACACTTCTTAATAGGCCTTCATATCGTGTTGAAAGGGGCCCACCGACCCTACAGAGCCGGTTCTCGAATTGGTGTTTAAAGGGAGTTCGCTTCGACCTTGATTTAGTTCCCATCGATAAAGAAGCCATGTACCAAAATCTTGATGCCGTTAGACTCGATATTGAAAGAATGTCTGGATGGCAAAAGCTCGTTGATGAACTCCAAAGGGTCAATCGGGCCAATATCGAGGCGATGCTAACCAATATCGAGAAGATTCTTGACCAGCACAACATTGAGATGAAAAACATAACTGAGTATAACGAGAAACTTGAAGCTGAAGTCAAGCAGCTTAAAGACGATCTTGCCACCTCTTCTAACACTTATACTCAAAGAGAAGAGGTGCTACAGAAACAAGTGCGGGATGCACATGCTGGCCAAAGAGATGCCGAAGCTAAAGTTGAGAGGCTAGAAGAGGTTGTAGAGAATTACCGCACTGATGCCGCTCAGTTGCGAAGTAAAATGAGCGCCCAAGACATGGAGATTGAAGCATTAAAAGCTCAACTTGCTAAAACCGAAAAAGAACGAGATGAGGCCATGGCTGGTAAAATCGCAGCTGAAGAATCTATTCAAGCCATGGAAGCCAACGTCAGTTCAACTTTATTCGACTTTTACTTGCACAGTGTCTTAGGGCATGGCAGTCTCTCTTTTCTCGGTCCTAAATACGAAATCACCTTGGCTGAAGTGTGGGAAGATGCTCTCGACATGTTCAAAGGCGCCGGGTATACCGAGGAAGAGCTTGAGGCGCGCTACCGAGATGAGGAAACTCGCGCTGCTCTTGTGAAGGGAAGAGAGCAACTCGCTAGAGTGCGGACTGGGATGGCGGAAGAGGAATGTTCTGAAAAAGAATTACCACCTACTACCTCTGAACGTCCTTTAGTTTCTCCTGAAGTTGACATCACAGGTTCCAGTGCTCATTCCCCGCCTCCTACAAGAACCGGGGTAATTACCCCTACTGATGATGAGGCTTTGGAGGATATTGGAGCTCAAAATTATGAGATTGAACTAACGAAGCAAATATCTTCAGGTAATTTTGACATTGGTCCGATTCAGGTGGATTGCCTGCTTGCTCCTCAAAAGTTTGATGAGCTTCTCGATTACTTCTTGAATCTCGACGAACCCATATCTCCCTTCTTTTGGGGAGATACTAATATTTTTAATTTCTCTTCTTCTGCAGTTGAAACACCAAGTGTTGTGCAAACTTCGCCTCCTCCGGTTATCCCTCCTCCGTCTCTTCAGGTGGCTCCTCCTTCTGCTTCACAACCCGGGTCACAAGAGGAGCAAATTGAGGCTCTTCATGGCTTAGATGACCCTATCGCTTCGCAAGAGCAGAAAGACGAGGGACTTGAAGGAGGTGAGATCTCTCCGGAGCAGACTCCTTCTGATGACGTAATTTTGTCCGCTCTTGTTACTCCAGGGAGTGAGTCTTCTTCAAAGAGGAGAAAGAAGCACGGAACATCGAAGAGGAGAGGGAAGAAAATCATTGTTACTGAAGAGGAACCGGAAATTGCACCAGTTGCACCTCCCTCTCCTTCTTCCCTTATGCCTTCAGACCGACCTGAAAAGATAACCATTCGGCCGGGTAAAGGGTCTAAAGGTGGCAAGAAGAAATGAAGATTCCATCTTTTAGCTTCTTGTCTTTTGCATGTACTGGTCGAGAATTGTGCGGGTACCGGTCCCTGCTTTTTATTTTGAAACTTGTATCTGCAATACAATTGAATAAAATGATCATTTATTTGTACAGACTCCTGTTTGAATTTGAGAATGCATTTATTATTCATTTTTGCACAAGTTTATTTATATGATATTGCAGCGGGCTTATGGCATGTTGTTTGAGCATTACTTTCGCCGATGTTGGCTATACCATATTGTATATAACTATACCATGTTGCCCCCATACCATAAGCTTGCTGCAATATTTTTATATTTCGAGGGGACTTGCACTCTTATTTTCTGAAGAATAATTATTTCATTCTTGAAGAAATTTTTCGTAGAGTACAACTCCCTTCATATAACTTTTTACGTTTTGTCCTTCGAAGAAATCACTTTTTTTTTTCTTTTGCTTATGTACACACTTTACCAAGTGAGTTCTTCTATAAGGTAAAGCGGGCCTCTGGAGAATACTTTAACTTCCTCTTTTTTTTTTTTTTGAGGAAGGTTATATTCCAGAATAGGTAAATCACTCTTCCTTTGAAAGTTAAAGTGTGCTCTTGATGAGGATTTTTGTTTTACATAGAAAGTTGTACCTCTGAGGAGGGATTTTTTCACGTTTCAACACTTGGAAGTTTTATTTCAATCTTGGTGAAACGTGTACCTCCAAAGAGTTGTGCCTTTGAAAGAAGCCTTTTCACGTTTCAACACTTGGAAGTTTTATTTCAATCTCGGTGAAACGTGGGCTTCCGAAGGGGTCTTTCTTCTTGATTGTGTCTCCGGGAGGAGGTCTTTTTTTTTTTGCATTTCATCTCTGGTGAAGTGAAATTCCGAAGAGCGGCTGTTACACTTCAACTCCTGGTGAAATGTGCCTCCGAAGAGGTCTTTATTTTGTTTGCATTTCAACTCTGGTGAAGTGAAATTCCGAAGAGCAGCTGTTACACTTCAACTCCTGGTGAAATGTGCCTCCGAAGAGGGCTTTTATTTTGTTTTACATTTCAACTCTGGTGAAGTGAAATTCCGAAGAGCGGTTGTAACACTTCAACTCCTGGTGAAATGGGCCTCCGAAGAGGGCTTTTATTTTGTTTTACATTTCAACTCTGGTGAAGTGAAATTCCGAAGAGCAGTTGTAACACTTCAACTCCTGGTGAAATGGGCCTCCGAAGATCGCCTGGAAGTTACTCTCTCATGGTTGGAGGGTCATGACTCCTCCAATCTTTCTTGGTTGAGTAGAGAACTTTCTTTTTTACGGCATATGCTTCGTTAGAGGTCTTTATCCTCCGAAGAGTTGTGCCTCCGAAGAGGACTTTAGTTGTTCCTTGTCCGCTTGCTTACGCCTTTTCAGTGATCCTCTATTTTTTTTTTAAGCTTGCACTCCCTTCTCTTACAAGTAGCTTGTTTAATCCAAAGAAGTGTACTTCATTGCTAGGCCAGTTCACGAGAACGGACATAAGCTTCTTAATTGGATGTTTGTTTGTTCAAACTTCTCAATTTATTAGCTAAAGCCCGTTTTCGGCGAAATCATTGACCGTTCAATTGAAGCACTTCTTATCTAGGATTTAAGCTCGGGAATTTTGCGACTTGGAATTTGTTTATTGAATGATAACAAGAATCACTTGGTCTTGTAATGTGCAAGTTTTGTTTTCGTTGCCTGCAAAAATTTAAATCGATATTTCAGTAATACATTTAATGTACTTTTCATATCGAAAATAAAGCAAACATGTAATAATAATAAGGAACACAAGATTTATAGTGGTTCGGCCAAGAATTTGGGCCTACATCCACTTTATAGTCTTTCATTATTCACTTGCACCAGTTTTACAATCACTTTCAATTACAGGGATTATACATTCATAATTCTCTTTACAATATTTCAACAAAGCTATCAAGTAAAGTATGGACGCAAGTGATTGCTGTTCCAAGCTCTTGGAATTTGATCTCCTTCGACAGTAGTGAGTTTGTATGTGCCGTCCAGAAGCTTTTGACCTATGACATATGGTCCTTCCCAATTTGGCCCAAACACACCTGTTGCTGTCATAATTCTCTTTAGGACTACATCTCCAATTTCAAAGCTGCGTTGGCGAACTTTGGAATTGAAATGTATGGCTATCCTTTGCTGATGAGATGCGATTCTGAGCTCAGCCTCTTCTCTTTTTTCATCAAGGAGATCTAGTGCCTCAAGCAGTAGTTTCTCATTCTCCGCTTGATTGAAATGGATTCTTCTATGTGAAGGGACCTCTGTTTCTACCGGAATCATCGCCTCTGATCCATATGCCAATGAAAACGGAGTATGCCCGGTCGCAGTTTTGTGGGTAGTTCTATATGCCCATAGTGCTAGCGGTAGCTTATCGACCCAACCACCTTTTGCTTTTTCAAGTTGCTTCTTGATGGTTGACTTGATAATTTTATTTACTGCTTCCACCTGCCTGTTTGCCTGCGGATGGGCTACTGCTGAGAAACTCTTTCGGATTTTGAATCGTTTGCAAAAATCTTGGAATTCTTCACTTTCAAACTGAGTACCATTGTCTGTGGTTATTTTTTGAGGCACACCGTATCTGCAAATGATACTTTTAGTCACAAAACTTATCTTCTTTTTTGAGGTGATAGTAGCCAGTGGTTCAGCCTCTGCCCACTTAGTAAAATAATCTACAGCAACAATGGCATATTTAATTCCAGATTTGGCAGTTCGCAATGGTCCTACAAGGTCTATCCCCCATATTGCAAACGGCCATGGACTGACCATCTGTGTGAGTTCAGTGGAAGGAGCTCTAGGAATTTTGGCGAATCTTTGGCATCTGTCACATTTTCGAGAATAGTCTGCTGCATCTCGATTAATTCCTGGCCAAAAATATCCGTATCGGAGAATCTTTTTCGCTAAAGTTTGACCACCTAAATGATCACCACATTCTCCCCCATGCACCTCAGCTAGGATTGTTTTGGACACTTCCCTGGATACACATCGAAGTAACGGCATTGAGAATCCCCGTCTGTATAACTGGCCATCCTAGACTATATAGCGAGAGGCTTTCCTCAGTAGCTTCTTTCGTTCTTTTGAACTTTCCGGTAAAGATCCATTGAGCAGATATTCTGTTATTGGAGTCATCCATGATTCTTGCTCTTGAGACACGCTCATGATCCAATCAATATCCATCTCATCAATGCTCGGGGTCGACAGAATCTCCACTAGAGTTAACCCCAGAAATTGAGCTTCGCCCGTGCTAGAATACTTTGCGAGAGAATTTGCTTTCATGTTTTCTTCTCGAGGAATGTGACTTATCATGTAATGATCGAAATCACTCAGGAGTTCCCAAGCCTTTGACAAGTAGGCGGGCAGATTCCCCCCTTTCGCTTGGAATTCCTTTTTGACTTGGCATACAATAAGTTGAGAATCACTGAAGATCTGTAACGCTCGGATGTTTAATTCTTTAGCAATCCTCAAGCCAGCGATAAGGGCTTCATATTCTGCTTCATTGTTTGTCGAAGGAAATTCCAATCTTAGTGCGTAGCATAATGATCGACCTTCAGGGGTCTCGAGTACAACTCCGGCTCCAGAGCAGTAGTCGTTTCTCGCGCCATCGACATATAACTTCCATTGGATTGGGGAATCGTCGATCGTTTCCTCCTCACTGTTACCCTTATCTGTGAATTCTGCGATGAAATCCGCTAAAGCCTGTCCATTGATTGCTTTTCGGGGACGATAAGTGATGTCATAATGACTGAGTTCAATATTCCACTTTAGAAGACGACCCGAAGTCTCAGGACGAAACAGTACTTGCTTTAAAGGTTGATCAGTGAGGACTCTGATAGGATGAGCTTGGAAATATTGCCTCAACTTCCTAGATGCAATTAGTAGGCAATAGGCGAGTTTTTCCAACATAGAGTAATTCATCTCTGCCCCAGTGAGTCTTTTGCTGATATAGTAAACTGGATGTTGAATCCTCTTGTCTTCTCGTATCAGCGCTGCACTTAAAGCATGAGATGATACTGCCAAGTATATAAGAAAATCCTCGCCATCGCCAGGCCTAGAAAGTATTGGAGGCTTTTCCATATGGCGAATCAATTCATCAAAGGCTTTTTGGCATTCGGGAGTCCAATCGAAGTTTTTCTTTCCTTTCTTTAGGGCATCAAAGAATGGGATGCATTTATCTGTGGCTTTGGAAATGAACCGACTTAAGGCAGCGACTTTTCCATTGAGACTTTGCAATTCCTTCTTTGTTCTAGGAGCTTTGACTTCCTTTAAGGCGGTAATTTGAGCTGGACTAGCCTCAATGCCCCTAGCGCTCACGATGAAACCTAAAAACTTGCCGGATTCCACTCCAAATGAAAATTTTAAAGGATTGAGCTTCATTCCGTATTTTCGGAGGACTGCGAACATGTCTGCTAAGTGTTCTATGTGATCCACTGCTTTCTTTGACTTTACTAACATGTCATCGACGTAGACTTCCATAGTCTTGCCCAATTGCGGTTTGAACATAGCATTAACAAGTCTTTGGTATGTTGCCCTTGCATTCTTCAGCCCGAAGGGCATAACTCTGTAACAGTAAAGACCAACGTCGGTGATAAAGCTCGTGTCCTCCTGATCTGGCTCTTGCATCATGATCTGGTTATATCCGGAGTAGGCATCCATAAAAGATAACAATTTGTGTCCCGCTGTTCCGTCTACCAGTTGATCGATTCTGGGTAATGGGAAGCAGTCTTTGGGGCAGGCCTTGTTTAGATCTGAAAAATCGATGCATACTCTCCATTTTCCGTTGGCTTTCTTAACCAGCACTGGATTTGAAACCCAATTCGGATAGGTAGATTCTTTAATAAAATTATTCTCCATGAGCCGATCAACTTCTTCTTTTAACGCTGCTGACCTTTCTGGACCCTGTGTTCTCCTTTTCTGCTTCACAGGTGTAAATTTTGGATCAATATTTAGAGCGTGTACTGCAACTCCTGGAGATATTCCGCACATATCGGCATGAGTCCAAGCAAAAACATCCAAATTTGCCTTTAAAAAAGATATTAAGATATTCTGAATTGACACATTAAGTTGTGATCCCACATTCAACACCTTGTTTGGGTCCTTTGGGTCAACAGGTACTGGTATTGTCGTTTCCACTGGTACCACTCTGTTCTCCCCTGCACTGACTTTTCTAGGATCCATCTCTTTCCTTGCTCCGCTGTGCTCGCCAGTGCAGGGTCCGCCCTGTAATTGCTACAAGGCTGGTTCTTTGATGCGGACTGGGGCTGCCGCATCCTTTCCCATTTCTCTTTTTCTGGTTTCTCGTAGCTCTGTTAGATAACATTCCCGCCCCGCATTTTGATCCCCTTTTATAACTCCCACTCCATTATCTATGGGAAATTTAATAGTGAAGCACCATGGGGCCAGAACAACTTTGAATGTTGCGAGAGTTGGACAGCCAAGGAAAGCATTGTAAGCAGAAAATTCGTCGACAATCACAAAAGTTTTCTTGCGGACCACTTTTCTTTCTCCTTCTCCAAGTTCCACAAACAAATCGACGGTTCCTATCGGCTGTTTTGGCTCCCCAGTGAAGCCAGCGATTTTCTGCGATGAGGCTTGCACATCAGCCATAGGGATCTTCATTCGGTCGAATGTTTTCTTAAAGAGGATATTACAGGATGCGCCACAATCAATGAGAACTCTTCTGACAATAGCTGGCCCTATATCAGCCGAGATGACTAAGGGATCCAAGGTAGGAGCTTCAATACCTGCGGAATCCCTGTCTTTGAACACAATATCATCATTGAAAGTTCTTTGTTGCTTCAGGGGCATAGCACCTTCCAAAACAAATACATCTTCCTCGGTCGGTACATATTTCAAAGCTCGGGTATACCTTTCCATCTCACCCCAGCTTCTGCCTGCTGGGTGAGGTCCTCCTGTAATGACATTGATAATGGGCCTTCCAGATTCATGCCCTGCAGCCTTCTCACTTGTCCTTGGCTGATGAGCAGGAGCTTGTTGCCCCTGACTAGACAAAGCAGGATTGTTGCTATTATTTTTCACAAATTGCTGCAGCTTGTTTTCCCTTAGCAACTCTTCAATCAGATTTTTCAACTGGCGGCATTCGTCGGTCTCATGACCGGGTTGATTATGGAAGCGGCAGACTTGCCACTCTGTATAGCCTTTTTCCCGGTCCTCGGAGGAGGAGGTTTAGGAAAATCAACAGAATCTTTAGTGGCAAGGTAGATACGCTCTGGCGTATCTGATAAAGGAGTATATTCCGATGGTTTGAACGAACGAGGCCTCTTCAGATTTTTCTGTTTCTTTCCATCGTTATTTTCCCTTTTCTGTCCTGCAGATTCACTCTTGCGTGGAGCAGCAATGTTATCTTCAGCTTTTTCTAACACTGCCTTTACCGGTACAGGACGGCTTTCCAGGCGTATGAACTCATCTGCTTTCTTGTAGAATTTTTCAAGGGAATTTGGTTCCTTCATGTTAAGCCATTTTCCAAATTCGCTCGACTTATCGATGGCCCTCATCAGATAAGTCAAGATCATTCGTGGTTCTGCATTGTCTACCTCGGCCAGCGCTATATTAAAGCGGTTTAAGAAAGATCTGATAGTCTCCCCTGGATTCTGTTCTAAACTTGACAACGACATGATGTCCTTGGCTTTTGAAGCATATAGTCTGAACTGCTCCTTGAATTTCCGGGTCAAGTCCGAAAACTGATCAATAGATCGAACTGGCAGCTTGGTGAACCACAGTAGAGGGGCTCGTTCTAGATATACAGGAAAATATCGGCACTTTATCTCATCAGAGGCTCTGGCACTTGTCATGTGCCAATCATACTTGTATAAGAATTCGTTCGGATCGCTTGTCCCCTTGTAAGCTGGAATGGTTGGAGGGACAAACTTCCTTGGGTATTTAGCCTTTAAGATTTTCTCAGTAAATGGAGTTTTACTTGGGGCAAAACCCCATTCTTTCTCGTCTTCAACCCTCCGCATACTCTCTTTCATGATTTGTCGGACCATTCCAGAAAGATACTGCTCATCATGTCGAGTTCTAGATCCACCAACCTCAGGAAGTGTTTGTTCAAAGGGGCTAGCAGCCCTTTCAGGAGCATTCCTTTCTTCAACATCATGAATGTTGCCAGCAAAGTTCCTTTCATTACCTGCCGGTTGACGGTTTGCCCCAAGCAAATCGTTCAACCTATTCAGAATTAGAGCATTTTGGGCATTCTGAGCCTCGAATTGTGCATTTTGGGCATTTATCTGCTGGTTCAGCCCTAAGATTGCAGCATCCAACTCTGCCTTTGTAACTCCGACAGCTGGAGTGGCTTGATTTGATACAGGGGAAGCGGAGGTTCCCTCTTGAGCATTTCCAGATCTTACAGATCTACTCTTTCTCCCCGGAGCCCTGATTTCGGATAAACTTCTAGTCTTCAGAGAGGTTACTTCAACAAACTTTCGTGGAGCAATGATGACGATTTTCCTGAATTCAATTCCCAGTGAAAGCACCAAAAATGTTAACGCTAAAATTTGAACGCTAACACCCCGGTGTATGAAGTGTAATTGTGAAAGCACCACCCGATAGTTCGGGAACAGATTATAAGCAGATAATAGCGGGAAAGCAGTAAACAACAGCAATTTTATAGTGGTTCGGCTTAAGAGAGAGCCTACGTCCACTTTGAATATCTTTATTGACGATTTGATTACAAGTCAATGCGATTACACTTTGATTACAACACACTTCGAATTACAAGTGACTTAGAACAAGTAGCTTAAACTTCAATGTCGATCAAAATCTTCGAACTCATGTTGGACATGTATGATTTCTTCGGGAAGTTCCTTGAGGCGTTCTTTGTATCTCAAAAGCTTTAAGTGTTGAAGTAGTTCAGAATGCAGCAGAGTAACGACGCTTGGAATGAATGAGCCAAAAGTCCCTTGAATGTTGGAGGTGGCCATGTATTTATAGGCAAATTTCTGGGCTGGAATTGTTGATCAAGTCATGAGTCGTGACCGACTCAGGATGAACCGTGACCGACTCACATATCACAAGTCAGCAAGCAGTGGCATAGATGAAATGGCATTGAGCTTGTTCCTCGTATGCTTAGGTCGCCAGCGACTTATGATAGGTCGTTAGTCACCTTGAGTCGTTGGAAACCCTAAGTCGTTGGAAACCCTGAGTCGGTCTGCCCCCATAAACCACTAACTAGTTAAACCACTCTGCTCCTCTAAGGCATTAACTCGTTGAGTCGTTGATCCACTGAGTCGTTACGAACCTTGAGTAGATGAGTCGGTCCAGTCCTTGAGTAGATGAGTCGGTCCAGTCCTTGAGTAGATGAGTCGGTCCAGTCCTTGAGTCGTCTCATATGAGCCGTGAACTTCGTTGAGTCGGTAACTCACTGAGTCGGCCTGTATCATGAACCGTTAACCTCCATGAGTCGTTCCATTCCTCTAAGTTGCCTTGAGCCTTAGCTCGTCAGCCAATTGAGTCGCTACCAGTTGAGTCGGTCCTTTCCTTAAGTTGTTGAAGCCCCTTGAGTCATGAATCCAATGAGTCGTTAAAGACCTTAAGTGGATGAGTCGGCCCAAGTTTCAACTTGTTGGCAGAATAGGGTTAACACCAAACATTCTCTTCTAAATCATCGATGTGGTTCACTAAATGCCACGACTTTAAGATCATGTCATTTACGTAGACTTCCATTAATCGTCCAATCTAATCTTTGAACATCCGGTTTATGAGCCTTTGGAAGGTTGCTCGTGCATTTTTTAATCCAGAAGGCATTACCAAATAGCAATACAGTCCGAGGTTGGTAATAAAGCTAGTTTGTTTCCGATCCAAGATATGCCTATGGGTTTGGTTGTGTCCATAGTATGCATTCATGAATGAAAGTAGCTCATGTCCAGTAGTCGAATCCACTAACTAATCAATCCTCGTGAGTGGGAAGTTGTCTTTTGGGAACACCATATTCAAAATCAGAATAGTCGATGCATGCTCTTCACTTCCTATTCGCTTTCTTCATGAAGATAGGATTAGATACCCACTCCAGTCATAAGGCATCATGGACAAAGCCACTATCCTTCAAATATCCATCTCTTCTTTTAGTGCAGCGAATCTCTCTGGACCCAAGCTGTAGTCTTTTAGTTTCATAGGAATGCATTTGGGATTTGTATTTAATGCATGACTCACTATCTCCGGTGAGATCCCACGCATATACGATGTAACACCCAATATTTTTGATAACATTATTTAGGATATTTAATTAGATAAATTAAATAAAATAATATGTCGATTAGGGGATTGGGATTTGATTTCATTTAAGTGGTAGTCGTACCATTTAACATTGAATTAAAAGAAGAGTTTAAAATGAATAAGAGGAGGAGTAATGTAGGATAGATGCCATTCCTATATCTTCTCCAATAGCCATGTATAGTAACACAAGTTCATTTCATTTTCAAATTATAGAAAGCAAGGTCGGCCACCATTAATGAGAAAAGGGAAAAAAAAAAGAGGATAAGCTAGGAAGAAGCTTAAGCAAAAAAAATCAATTCATATCTCAGTCTCTTTAATCACAAAGCTTAAGGTGAACAATATTTACATCTCTATTTTGGATTGATTTTTATTTAATGATGATTTTGAAATATTTTGCAATATATTTCCACGCTTTTGAATGATGAGATGTTTATATATACTAGTTGATGATTATACATGTTCATATTGAATTTTATTGTATGTTTTAAGGTAAACCTAATTAAATGACATCTTTGTGCCTTGCAAATTTTTGTATAGATCAGAAACAATAATTTTGAGATGGGTTTCAAGTTTCATAATTTTTGGAATTGATGTGGATTTTATATAAATTTTGTAGTGAAGAAAATGTTATTTTGGATTATAAATTATTTATGGTTAAATAATTAGTTATTTTGGTCTAAAATTTTTATATGCTATAATTTGATTTGCTAGAATTTTTCCAAATTTTTCGTAAGCTATATAAATTTATTGAAGGTATAGGACTTAAATGTTTTATATAGTTACAAGGGAGAAGGGGCTTTTTGAAAATGTTTTATTTGCCCAAAATGGAAAGTCGACAGCACTTTTGAAAAGAAAGAAAACCTAGCAACCAATTAGATTTAGATAAACAAAGTAGGTTAGGTACAAAAGGACTATTTTAAAAGTCCAAATAGACAGACTTTTTACTATTTCGTCTCCTTCAGCACCTAGGTTTCACCTCCATACTACCCTTCCGGCATAGTCGAAACAAATGCACATGGTATCAGGTAACTGGTACGTAATGAAATGGAAGAAGGCAAAAGGTATAGGACCAAAACCATGGGGTTCCGAAATGGATGGGACTTTGCTTTGGTTTAGAGAAACGAACACCTACTTACTTTTGACTAAGCTGCTTTCGACTTAGTTAGGTTGACTAAGTCAAATGGTTTTAAAAGTAATGGTTTCGATTGGGTTGCTCTTTTGTCATAAATGATTGCTTTCGACATGGTCGAAGCCTTTAGCTACCACTTTACCTTTCGATCCAGATGATTTCGAAGGGACCCTTTTGTTTTTCTAAAATTTGGCCACCTCTCCATTGTCGTTGGAAGGATGACTTCAACACAATCATTTTATTACTTAGGAAATGATTTCAAAACAGATGCTTTCAACTTAAATGAATCTAAAAACCCTTTCTCTTTGAATGAAGTACAACCCAAAATGGTTTCGAAAGAGATGATTTGAATGGTTTCAAAAGTTGCTTTCAACTTTAATGGGTTTATGCCCTTTTGCTCTACTTGAAAGCATAATCAAAATGATTTTAACGGAAACATGTTTTGAAGTAGTCAACTTAGAATGGTTTCCACATGTTTTAAATTGAACTCAAATTCTTTCGAAATGTTAGGTTTAAAGCTTTCGAATGGTTTTAAAAGAGGTTTCGAAGGGGTTTTTCCCCAGGGGTTTCGAAAGAGTCGAAAGGTGTTGTTTTCTGATGGTTTCGAATGGTTTCGAAAGGAAAGGTTTTTTGTAATGCCACTGAATTTTAATTAAATTTTCCAGGATGCTTAATTGGATAAATTACATAGAATAACGTGAATAATTAGAAACATGAGATAAATAAATTCAATGGTCGTGTCTTGATGAATGAACTAAAATAAGACTTAACTAAATTAAGAAGGAGGAATTTCCTAAGGGGTAAATTCGGAAATAGGGCTACATTATTTAGTGTAAATCTCTTCCTCCACTTTAATAAATTTTCACTCTTTCATTCATAACTCCTTAGCAACTTTCGGTCGGCCATCAAAAGCTCTAGGAAGAGCAATAAATTGAAGAAAATGCTAAGGAATTAAAGCAAGGAAATTTTTACATTCTCCAATTAACTATTCAAGGTGAATAATTATGTTTATCATCTCTTTTTCTTTGTTTGGATCGGTTATAGGTTATACCTGATTCATATTTGTGATTTCGGTTAGGATATAACCATTTAAACCTTTGTTTGGATAAGACTTAGGTGTTTTAAAATGTTAATGGGCTAATTAACACGCTTTATTCAGTTTTGGTTAAATTTTGAGATGTTTTGATCTCCATATGCTTTGAAATTTTAATATGTTGAAGTACATTATTTTTAAGACATTTGGTGATATTTGGGATTTTTCCTAAGTGGTTAACTAATGTTATTAAAGTAATTAAGCCTAAAGGCTAAACTACATTATTTCTTCCGCCTTGGTCAAAGCCGGAGGTAATTTGCTTTCAAAAATTGATTTGGGGCAGAAGTGTAGTGTTTTATGAAAAATGTTGACTTTTGTATACTTTTAACAATTTGAAAGCACATGTAGGAGCCCCTTGACCAATCAAAATTAGACAAGCAAGATAAAACATCACCTCAGTAGGTCCAGATGTTTCCACCAACTCTAAAAGCCGCTTTTATCCTTTCTTCTAAGTCGAAGGGTAGTCATGGTGATGAAGGGAAGAGGGGCTAAGGGTTGGGGAGCTGCTTCCTTTTCTTTCAAATGAAAATAAAACTTTCTTTCAACCGAGTCGAAGGGGGATCCTTCGATTCTATAAATTTTTATAAAAATACTAAGTTTTATATACTCAAGGAGGGGCCACGACGAGGATCTGCAAAAGCTAAAACCTTCAAGAGTTAATGTTTTAAATGCTTTATAAAAAGATTTTTAGAGCCTTCGACAAAATCGAACGAAAATGTGGAGAAAAATCCCAACCTTCCCATTGTTTTTGATGTAAAAGTTTTAGTACCTTTCGACAAAGTCGAAGGGTAAACCTTATGACTAGCTCGGAGTAATATTTCGAAGGGTTGGTTCCAACACCAACACTTCATTATTTTTGAATGGTTTTGAAAGGTTTTGATTTGAAAAGGTTTGATTTTGTAAGGTTTGGATTTCGAAAGGTTTTGATTTCGAAAGGTTTGATTTCGAAAGGTTTGGCTGTCAAAAGGTTTTGCTTTCGAAAAGTTTTGATTTTGCAAGGTTTTGAAGGAGTTACCTTCAATTATTGCGAAAGGTTTTGAGTTTCAATGATTTTGTAAGTTTATAAACGATTTTGTAAGGGGGGATACCCCAGGCTTTCGACAAGGTCGAAAGATGGAACCTTTCAATTAGATTGAGAAGAAACCTTTCGACAAGTTCGAAAGGTTGGACCTTTCGATAAGGTCGAAAGGTATCATTTTGTGATGCTTTCAAAAGAAAGATTTTCGAAGGTGCTAACTTTGGATATTTATTGCTTTCGAATGGGACTTAATTCGAAGGGTGTTAGAGGGATGTTTTTTTTCCATTTTTCTTAAGTCAAAATTTTGCTAAGTCGAAGGGGTTACTTCGAAGGGTTATAACACAAAATACTTATCTTTTTTTGAATATGTAAGGGGGATCCTTATATAAAATGAATGTTAATAAACCTTGGGGACATCAGGGTGGGTTTAATGTTTTCGATACATGGTTTGGGGTTAAAAGAAAAAATATACTTTCAAAAAAATACATTGGGGCTACCAATGTGTTTTTATTTACTTAATCTAGTTAGGGCTATCAATGGGAATAATTTAAATAGGTGGTATACTTGGGGAATATAAGTAATCACAAGGATCATGAATTTTTATAAATAATCATGGGGATCATGATGTTTTAATTGGCCAAGTGATGGGCTCTTGGTTAACCAAGGAAAACCATGGAATGCGTGGTGGATAGCCCACATAAAATTTCTAAACTAAAGAATGCTTTGCCAGAGGTAGTTAGCCTTGGGATTTGGCACCCAAGGGTTCATAGTCGTCCTAGGAGAACTATGAAGTGTGTAGTGGACAGCCCACGCCAACTTTTATAAAACAATATATAATGGATAATTTGCATTTATTTTAAATTGATTTGGGTTGGACTGTCCTATTAATCATGGCGGATAGTCATTTTAAAGATTTTAGAGGGGAACTCTAATAAATTAATTTTAGATTGGAAATCTAATAAATTTATTTTAGATGGGATATCTAATAATTGGGTGGATGGGATATCCAATACATATGATTTGTGGCTTTATTTCATATTATGTTAAGTCTAATCATTTTGGGTACAAGAGCATAGAAAATGATCTACATGTTTTTTTTTTGATACTAGTGAAGGGAAAACTCATTCCGTTAAGCGGCATGGTCTCACTTGATATCAATTTAAAATAAGAGATGATATGGGATTATTCATGCCAGACTTATTGTCTGACTCGAAGTTTGTGTTTCTCCACAAACTATCGGGTACTCAAAATAAATTTAAGTAGTCTAAGAGTCGGAGACTTTTAGGTTTTTGAACAAATAAGCTTATGGAGATGTGCAGGAGGTAGTGTTTCTACTGTGATATACTAAGAACTGTGAAGTTCGTATTATTAGTTCTCTGATCATCATAAGGGGACATCTTCATTTGTCGCTCCTATCGTATTTTGTATATGTATATGTGATATGAACGTGGTTAACATCTGGGATTATGTAATTAAATCTGAATACTATTCATAAGAAAGTGAAATTTTGTTTTGTTTAAGTTTAAAATTTTTCATATTCTTGTTTTCCTATGTTTCAACATTAACTATGCCGCATTCGATCGCCAAGAATTAACAACTATGGATGACTGTAGCATCAGTAGCGGTTAGTTTTGGGCGCTAGAAGGTGGGATGTTACAAGTTGGTAACAGAGCATGGCTTATGTATGTAAAAGGAATTTAAACCTTAAAAGATTTTTAAATCATAATCTAATGAATCTAAAATATGGTTGAGCTTGGGTAAGCGTTATGGTAACGTATGTATACTTTGCTATAAATACCTAAGTATGTATTTCCCACTCTCTTAGACCGTTCTTCTGTATTTTACCAAGATTGGATTTCAAGTAGTAGAGAATTAAGATAAGGAAGTAGGAAACGTAAGAGTGAATCAAGGTGGGAGACGCACCATAACAAGTGGGAATGTTCGACCCAGTACTAGGAGCAACCAGGGTCGACAGGCAAATGCAAACCCAGATGCAAATGTTAATGTTGGTGTTGAGATTCCGCCGATTGATATGGGAATAATGTATCAGTTCTTGGTGTAAATGATGCAAGCTAGAGCAGTTGCGGGAGTTTCTGTAAGGAATGCTGGAGGACCTAATACGGTGGCCCTAGTTGGCAATAATTATGCCAAGCTGAGCAGGGATTGCGCTAGTCTTAGAGGAAAGCCTTTTCTGGGAACCGAGGATGCAGTAGGAGTGGAGAACTAGCTATTGCATTGTGAAAGGATATTTGTAGATCATGGCTTGATGGATATGTAGAAGAGGAGACTTGCTTCGAGGTAATTGCAGGGAGCAGCATTGTTTTTGTGGAATGGAGTTACCATAGGAGAGCCAGAGGAAGACTGACTTGGGCTGAATTTCAAAGGAGGTTCGAATAAAGATTTCTATCAGAGGTTGCCAAGTCAGCATTGCTCAGGAAATTTGCAGATTTAGTCCAAGGGATAGATCGGTGATTAAGTGTGCTACAAGGTTTGATAAGATGTACTGTTACGGATATGCTACAATGGATATTGTCATTTGGAGGAATGATAAGCTTATCAGGGGGTTGAATCCTGAGATCGCCAGAGCAACCATGCCAAACCTCCGGGATCTGTGTCATATTGTTGTTGATATGGCTATTCAAAATGAAGAGATGCTTTCTATTTTTGGAAAAGGGGAATCAGTTGAGGTTCGTAATTTTCAGGATAACAAGCAAAAGTTCTTCAATAAGAAAGGTTCCCAGTCGGGGGTAGCAGCTAAGAAGAGCAAGGCTGATATTGTTTATTACAAGTATGAAAAGAAGGGGCACTATGCTAATGAGTGTTGCTCGGGTAATGGAAGAGAAGTTGCTGTGAAGCCAAATGTGAATTGCTACAACTGTGGCCAGATGGGGCATTATAGGGAGAAGTGTCCCGAGGCTGCTAAGGCTGGAAAGGGAAAGGTCTTTTCATTGGAACCATAATCCTCTAGACCAACGACTGCTAAGAAAAGAAAAGCTATGATTGAAGCTATGCTTATGATTCATAGTACTCCAGTTAGGATACTATTTAATATCCGCGCATCGCACTCATTTATATCCGGCTATAGTAATGATACTTTATACCTTATTACTCCTTCAAGGGTTGTGAATCTTATAGTTGGGTATGCAACTCTGGGAATGATATATGACCAGTTAGAACTTGATTTGTTAGGTCATATGTTTGCATGCAATTTATGTTTTTTTGATTTTGTGGGTTTCGGGATCATATTGGGTATGGATTTGTTAGATAGATATGAAGCTAGGATATTTTTCTAGGAGAGGGAATATCGTTGAGACACCCTAAGAGTCGTCACCGAGTCATTTACTCAGTAAGGAGTTTGAACGGAAATACTTATGCGTTATTGGGTGCTATGGGAATGGAAGGAGAGTTGAAGCAGGTTTAAGTTGCAAGAGAGTTTGCGGATGGGTTTGAACCAGTTTCGGGCTTGCCGCGAAAAGAGCAATCAAGTTTTGGATAGATCTCGTACGAGAGCTAAACCCATAAATAGACCACCTAGCAGCATGTCACCAACCGAGATCAAGGAATTGAAGGTGCAGTTAGTGGAATTTTTAGGAAAGAATTTCATCTGGACAAGCAGTTCATCTTAGGGAAAGGCCGCGGTATTCGTGAAGAAGCTAAATGGGTCGTTAAGGATATGTATCGACTATTGTATGTTGAACGAGAGGACGATCAAGAATAGATATCCTTCGCCAAGGATCGATGACATATTTGATCAGCTGAGTGGAGCCAGAGTGCTTTCCCAGATGCATTTAGCGACATGTTTCCATCAATAAAGAGTGGCAGAGACAGTATTCCTTTGATGGCGTTTAGGACCAAGTATGGGTCTTACAAGTGGTTTCTTATTCCATTCGGGCTTGCTAATGCGCCGGCTTTCTTCATGGATTTGATGAACCAGGTTTTCGCAAAGCACTTGTATTGGTTCATGTTAGCTTTTATTGATGACATTTTGGTATATTCTAAGAATGAGAAGGATCATGCGGATCATCTTAGAATAGTGTTAGAGACACTAAGGCAACATCAACTGAAGGCAAAGTTCTCAAGTGTTATTTCTAGAAGAGGGAAGTGAAGTTCCTTCATCATGTGGTTTCACAAAAAGGGTTTAGTAGTCGATCCAGATAAGATTGAAGCTGCTAACAATTGGAAAAGAGTAGAGATGATAAGCAAGATTAGAAGTTTTCTTGGACTTACAGGATACTACCGTAGGTTCATTAAGGATTTCTTACGGATGGCAGCATCCATGATTATGCTAACCAGGAAGGACGTGAAGTTTGTTTGGTGTAACAAATGCAAGGGGGTATTCTTTAAGTTGAAACATTTGTTAACAACGCACCCATAATAGTAGTTCCTGATGGGAATCAGGGGTTGGTAGTTTACACTGATGCATGTGGTACTGGGTTAGTGTTATGCTAATGCAAAATGGAAAGGTGATTGCCTATGGTTCTAGACAACATAGACCGCATAAAGTAAGATACCCTACACAGGATTTGGAGTTGGCAGTGGTAATCTTCACATTGAAGGTGTGGAGACGTTATCTTTTAGGAGAAAGGTTTGAGCTATTTACGGATCATAAGTCTCTACATTATTTATTCTCTCAGAGGGAGCTGAACATAAGACAGTAGAGATGGTTGGAGTTTGTTGCAACATATGATTTTAGCATCGAGTATACACCGGGAAAAGGAAATAACGTGGCGGATGCACTTAGCAGGAAACATCAGGATGAGGTGTTAGCTATGTTGGCAGAATGGAAAGACTTGGAAGCACTCGCTGCTTGCAGTGTGTAGTCGAGGTCGAGTGCTGGATCTAGTTGGAATATCGCCATGAAGTCTTGTTTGGAAGTTCCACCAGTTCTGATCAAACGAATTGCTTTTAGGTAGAAAGAGGACCAATGTTAGCTGAGAGTATTAGAAGGTTAGAAGATGGAACCAAGATTGATGACTTAAAAGAATTTATTCTTGATTGTACGGATTGGTTGAGAAAGAAGGAACGGTTATGCATTCCAGATGTTGGAAACCTTTGGAAGGAAGTTCGTACGGAATGTCAATGATCTAAGTTTATGATTCATCCTGGGGAACCATGATGTACCAAAATATGAAGAGAAGTTTCTTTTGGGAAGGATGAAGAGGGATGATGGCTTATGGGTAAAATGGTGTTTGAACTGTTAGCACGTTAAAGCCGAACATCAGAAGCCAAGTAGGTTGCTTCAGCCTTTGAATGTTCCAGTCTGGAAGTGGGACTCGATATCCATGGATTTTATTGACGGGTTTCCAAGGTCAAATCGGGGTAATGAAAGTATACGGGTCTTAGTGGACAGAATGACCAAGAGTGCCCATTTCATTCTAGTATGGTCAACCCAGACGGCACCTATATCGGCTAAGTTGTTCATGAAGAACATCACTAGACTGTATGGAATTCCTAGTAGTATCGCCAAAGATAGAGATGCTTTGTTTACAAGCGAGTTCTGGAAGAGCATGTAGAGTGTGTTAGGCACTAAGCTCAAGATGAGTACCGCATATCATCCTCAGATGGATGGGCAGACAGAGAGAATCAACAAGGTACTAGAAGATCTATTGAGGGCTTTGTATTGGATTTTAGTGGTTATTGGGAAGATCACTTGCACTTAGTGGAGTTTTCCTATAATAATAGTTATCAGACTCTATAGGAACGGCGCCTTTTGAAGCTTTGTACGAAAGGTCATGCAAATCACTAGTACGTTGGTTAGAGACCGGAGACAGATTGATCCTCGGCCCAGATTTGGTGAGTGTGGCGATGGAAAAGATCAGGTCGATACGGGAAAGAATAATGGAAGCTCAATCTAGGCAGAACAGTTATGAAGACAAAAGGCATAAGGACCTAGAGTTCTTAGTAAGAGATAAAGGTTTCATCAAGGTACCGCTGACGAAAGTTGTGGTTTAGTTCGGGAAGACCAGGAAGCTAACACCGAGATATGTTGGACCATTTCCTAAATTAGAGAAGACTGGGAGACATGCATACCGAGTAGATTTGCTGAGAAGTTTGGCTGGGGTCCATAATGTTTTTCATGTTTCTCATCTTAGGAAGTGTGTTCTTCATCAAGAAACTACTTTCGCTCCGACGGTACTGGAGGATTTAGTAGTGAAACCGGATGTGACTTTTGTGAGGAAACTAGTTCGTGTTGTGGCAAAAGATGAGAAGATGTTAAGGAATAAGACAATCAGGTTGGTGAAAGTTCAATGGAGCAAAAACGTGAAGGACTATGCTTGGAAGACAGAAGAAAGGACTAGGGCCACTTTTCCTAGGCTATTTTAGATGGTAAGTCAATATAGGTTTTATATAGAATTTGGCCGGTAGGTTATACTAGCTATGCATGCATGGGCTCTATGCTTGTTGTTGTTTCCTTACTGAAATTTCGGGGATGAAATTCTTTAAGGAGGGAAGTATATAATTCCCTTTAATTTTATTTAACATTGTTCAAGATATTTGGTTGGATAAATTAAATAGAATAATGTGAATAATTAGGGAGATGAGACTAGTAAATTCAATGGCCGTGTCCTAATGAATGAACTAAAATAAGACTTAACTAAATTGAGAAGGAGGAATTTCCTAAGGGATAAACTTGGAAATGGAGCTAACTTTCTTAGTACAAATTCTTCCTCTACTTTGATAAATTTTCACTCTATCATTCATAACTCCTCATAAACTTTTGGCCGGCCATCAAAAGCTCCAGGAAAGCAATAAATTAAAGAAAACGTTAAGGAATTAAAGCTAGGAAATTATCTCATTCTTTATTTAACTAATCAAGGTGAATAATTATGCTTATAATCTTATTTTCTATGTTTGGATCAGTTATGGGTTATACCTAATTCATGGTTGTGATTTTATTTAGGATATAACCATTTAAACCTTTGTTTGGATAAGACTTATGTGTTTTAAAATGTTCACGGGCTAGTTAATGCGTTTTATTAGGTTTTTGTTAAATTTCTAGTTGTTTTGATCTTCATATGCTTTGAAATTTTAATATGTTGAAGTATATGATTTATAAGATTTTTGGTGATTTTCTAGGATTTTTTCTTAGCGGATAACTAAGGTAATTAAAATTAAGCCTAGGGGCTAAACTGCAATATTGCTTCTGCCTTGGTCAAAGCCGGAGTGAATTAGATTTCAAAAGTTGGTTTGGGAAGAAGTATAGTGTTATAAGAAAAAGGTTGAATTTTGTATACTTTTAACTATTCTAAAGCATAGGTGGAAACCCTTTTACCAATCACAATTAGACAAGCAAGACAAAACATCACTTCGGTAAGCCTAGATGTTCCCTCCAACTTCAAAAGCCGTATGTATCCCTTTGTGTAAGTCAAAGGGTAGACATGGTGACGAAGGGAAGAGGGGCGAAGGGTTGGGGAGTTGCTTCCTTTTCTTTCAAATGGAAATAAAACTTTCTTTCAATCAAATCGAAGGGGGATCCTTCGATTCTATACATTTTTATAAAAAGACTAAGTTTTATATAATTAAGGAGGGGCCACAAAGGGGATCCAAAATCCAAAACCTTCAATAGTTAATGTTTTAAATTCTTTCCAAAATGATTTTTATACCCTTCGACAAAATCGAAGGGAAACGGGGAGGAAAATCCCAACCTTCCCATTGTTTTCAAAGTAAAAGTTTTAATACCTTTCGACAAAGTCGAAGAGTAAAACTTCCGACAAGGTAGAAGTATACTTTCGAATGGTTAGTCCCAACACCAACACTTCTTCTTTTTAATGGTAATGAAAGGTTATGATTTTGAAAGGTTTGATTTCGATAGGTTTTTAATTCAAAAGTTTTGATTTTGAAAGTTTTTGATTTAAAAGGTTTGATTTTGAAAGGTTTTGAACGGGCTACCTTCAACGATTTTGAAAGGTTTTGAATTTCAATGATTTCAAAAGGTGTAAAAATGATTTTGTAAACTGGTATGCCCTAGGCTTTCGATAAGTTCGAAAGGTGGAACCTTTCGACTAGGTTGAAAAGAAACCTTCTAACAAGGTCAAAAGGTATGATTTTGTGATGCTTTCAAAAGAAAGGTTTTTCGAAGGGGGTAACATTGGATATTTATTTACTTTCGAATGGGACTTCGTTCGAAGGGTTTTAGAGGGCTTTTTTAGCCATTTTTCTTAAGTTGAACTTTGTTAAGTCAAAGGGCTTACTTCAAAGGGTTATAGCACAAAATACTTATCTTTGTTTGAGTATGTAGCAGGGATCCTTATATAAAATGAATGTTAATAAACCTTGGAGACAACGGGATGGGTTTAATCTTTTTGATACATAGTTTGGGGTTATAAATATAAATATGCTTTCAAAAATGTACAGTGGGGATAACAATATGTTTTTATTTAATTTAACCTAATTGGGGCTACCAGTGGGAATAGGTTAAACAGGTGGTATACTTGGAGAATGTTAGTAATCATGGGTTATGTTTTGATTTTGCAAGGTTTTTAAGGAGTTACCTTCAATGATTGTGAAAGGTTTTGAGTTTCAATGATTTCGAAAGGTTTATAAATGATTCTGTAAGGGGGGATACCCCAGGCTTTCGACAAGGTCGAAATATGGAACCTTTCAATTAAATCGAAAAGAAACCTTCCGAAAAGTTTGAAGGTTGGACCTTTCGACAGGGTCGAAAGTTATGATTTTGTGATGCTTTCAAAAGAAAGAACTCTGAAGGACCAAACTTTGGGTATTTATTTTCTTTCGAATGTGACTAATTCGAAGAGTTTTAGAGGGTTAATTTTTGCCCTTTTTTTAAGTAAAATTTTGCTAAGCTGAAGAGGTTACTTCGAAGGATTATAGACAAAATACTTATCATTGTTTGAATATGTAAGGGGGATCCTTATATAAAATGAATGTTAATAAACCTTGGGGACACTAGGGTGGGTTTAATGTTTTCAATAC
The DNA here is from genome assembly GCA_030765085.1 of Allium cepa. Classification (NCBI taxonomy): domain Eukaryota; kingdom Viridiplantae; phylum Streptophyta; class Magnoliopsida; order Asparagales; family Amaryllidaceae; genus Allium; species Allium cepa. The sequence goes on from CM060942.1 coordinate 459,358,887, forward strand.
ATCCTTTCAAAAATATACATTGGGGCTACTAATGTGTTTTGGTTTATTTAATATAATTAGGGCTACCAATAGGAATAAGTTAAATAGGTGGTATACCTAGGGAATATAATTAATCATATGGATCATGAATTTTTATAAATAATCATGGGGATCATGATGTTTTAATTGGCCAAATGATGGGTTCCTGGTTAACCTAGGAAAACCATGGAATGTGCGGTGGATAGCCCATATCAAATTTCTAAATTAAAGAATGTTTTGCCAGAGTCGGTTAGCCTTGGGATTTGGCACCCAATGGTTCATAGTCATCCTTGGAGAACTATGGAGCGTGCGGTGGATTGCATACACCATCTTTTATAAAACAATGTATGATGGATAATCTACATTTATTTTAAATGGATTTGGTATGGATAGTCCTATTAAGTTATGACGGATAGTTATTTTAAAGATTTTAGAGGGGAACTCTAATAAATTGATTTGACATGGAAAATAAATAAATTGCTTTTTGATGGGATAACTAATAAATGGGTGGATGGGATATCCAATGCATATGATATGTGGCTTTATTTCATATTATGTTAAGACTAATCATTTTACGTGCAGGGGCATAGTAAATAATCTACATGTTTTGTTTTTGATACTAATGAGGGAAAACCCATTCCTCAAAGCGGTGTGGTTTCACTAAATATCTATTTATGGTAAGAGATGATAGGGGATTATTCATACCAGACTTATTGTCTGACTCGTTGTGTTTCTCCATAAACTATCAAGTACTCAATACTAATTTGAGTGGTCTGAGAGTGGAAGAGTTTTAGGTTTTTGGACGCATAAGCTTCCGAAGATGTAATGGCCCGAAATTTTAGTCCTCGAAAAGTCGACACTAATACGATCACTATAGAAGTACCGTGCGATCGAATGATAGAAGTATCGTGCGATTAAGGTTAAGAAGAAAAGAGGCAAAAGAAGAAACAGAAACAAAAGCACAGAATCTCACAATTGCAGTGGATCAAACTATAATATACAAATAGCCGCATTAACACAAAGAAAGCTATAAATGTTAATTTACATGCAATATATCAGAGTATAAATATCAACAAATGCATTTGGACAGTTATAATAACTTTTCCCTGAATACTGACTACACGGTTTCTAATATACAGTGGAATATACTCCGTACGTCCCTGCCATCTAGCTCGTCTCTTGAGTTCCAGAACGTCCTAACCTAAAAATCTATAATACTCGATCTGACCCAAGCATTACAATAAAGTAACACACGAGTCAGACTGGAAACCAACATGAGTAAACCCATATAATATGAAATACTTAAGTTGTAAAGCTTCTTTGAAAACCCATGTACACATTCATCACTACGAGTTTTATCTTGCTATAGCCAAACACTTATTTCACAAAATAATATCTAAGTATCGTTACTTAGTTTAAAGCGTCAGATTCACCCAATTTTAATTTATCCCAACCCATCCGATTCTATAATCAAATCTATAAAGAATTATAGTAGTTACTAATCGAAGTGATTCCGGATATCGCTGATATCCGACCTCGATCTCTTTATATCCAACGCCATCTTTTAAGCCAAGTTGTTAAGTAAAAACAATTCAAATTAAATTTCAGAATGTCATATTCGCATAGAATTTCCATCATAGATATCTATTTAAATAAATGTCTCACATTTATTAATAGTTCAATCCAGGGTATCTCATATCACAGAACATCACGAATTAACATGCTAGAGATATTAAAGCAATTCAAACATTAGATCCAATTTAATCATGCATAGGAACTAGTTACACACTTTCTAATTAATTTAAAACAGAATAAATTAATTACTTATAAATTCTACTTAATTGTCATTAACTAAATACAAGCATAAATATATGGAATTAATTAATAATCATTTACAATACTTAAGACTTAAATAAATTAAAAGTTTTAAACATTTTAATTTTCTCTGACCATTACCTAATTGCACAATTTATATTATTTTAATAAGATTCTGTAAAACTAAATAATTAACATATATATATATATATAATTATCTTAAGCTTAAACCAATTGTATTTTCCATAGTAACTAACCTAAGTTTAGGGTTAAACTAAGTTTTAAATTACTTATTATTTCAGAAGTTTAAGTAAAAACATTTAACCCAAAATAATATGGTTAAAATTTCTTAAGAACTTTGTTTCATATATATCTCTATTATTTTAAATTGCAGGCCCAAAGCCCACAATCCCGAACTATGAAAACCTTCCCCTTCTTCTCTTTACTCCTCCTCCTCAATTCCTACAGCGTCAACCAATACCACACCAATACTCCAGTGCAACTGCACATGCACACATGATTGGAGATGCTCCGACCTCAGTCGCCACCGCCACTAAGTCTTTGACTACCTCGGCTGCCTAGTTCCACTCGAAAATGCTCGAATTCAAATTCGAACATTTCGCCACAACCAGAAAGGAACTCCCCTCCAACATCCGCCTCGTACCATCGGCACAGGCCACCGAAACCCTCGCCCTACATCCCTCTTCGTATTCCGCCTCCACTGAACCACTTAGATGCTGCCTCGACGCCGCAATTTCCCAAAACCACCCTCGACTGGAACGAATCCCCAAAACCCTACATCGATGTCGTCCTGCTACCTCACTGCTTCGAAAAATCTCCCACCATTTTCCCACAACCCTTGACCATCATCCTACGTCCGACCTCAATCCCGATGCTAATAGACCTCGCGATCATCGGGAATCAATCAAAGACTCGATTCCGTTCAAGTTGCAATTTCTCTCCAATTACCAACTTAAAAACTATGAAACTACCACCAAAAATCGTAACTTTCAAAAATGAATTTGATTATATAAAAGAAACTTGAAATTATGATAACTGATTTTGCTGATATGGTTTGCTTCTTTCTGTAAAATTCATTTTTCCCAAGAAATACCTAATAACATTACCTGAAATTATTTATAAAAATAGGATTTCATCAATACAAACAAATCTTCTTTAGACCTCATAACCTATAATTGTTTGTGTGCAAAGAAATGAATTTTGAATGATTTTGAGCCAAATAGAACAACAGAGGCATGCATTTATATTCACACAGCAATTCAAACTTATATACCCAGGCAATACTTCTTTTTCATTCATGCAAGTAATAATCAAGACATTTCTACTATCAAATCTTGCACGCACATAGTTATAAAGTAGATTTGGTTTTTTAGAAGATAGGCTCACTTACCTTAAACTTAACGGAAAAACCAGATATTTATTTTTGAAAAACTACAACTGATCTTGATCTACTTTGATTTGAACTTGAATTCCTATGCTTCAGTTGAGAAGATGGTGAAGTTGTTTAGCTTTCACCTTTTTTTTAAAGAATGAAAGAAAGTGGTTGGATATATATATATATATATATATATATATATATATATATATATATATATATATATATATATATAAAAGTATGCTGCCTGATACAACACCTGGTTTTCTTCTTTAAATCTTTTTATTTATTTTGAAAATGAAGAAATCCATTTAAAAAGAAAATTTTGCCACTTGTATACATAGGTCTTCTTTCTAGCTTACAAATGTCATACACACACATATTTTCTTTTCATTTATTTCTATAGCTCAATGGTTTACCTAATATTATAACCTTTTACTCATTGTTATTTTCACTCTAGGCTTACGTTATTAATACTTTAATTAATAACTATATATATATATATATATATTAGTGTTTAGAATGTAGAGTTTAAATTTAATTATTTTTGAGAGAAATTTGCATTGAAAATCGTAGTTTCTTTACAAATCTATATATGTATATGAACAATAGTAGTTAGATAACATATTTTATTTCCCATGGCATATATACACATATATGTATGTATGTATGTATATACTTATATACTTGCATATGTATAAACTTAAATAAATATATTTCCTACAAAGTCATCATAACCAAAATGTTATAACTCAAGTTTGGATATAGTCTTTAAACCAATATTTATTTACATCCAGATATTTTTAATTATCAAGATTTTATTTATTCAACTTATAAATCTGTATTTCTAATAATTTAATCCAATTAATTATCAATTAATGACCATTAAAAATCCAGGTCATCACATTCCTCCCCATTTAGATCTTTTCGTCCTTAAAAAGGAACAAAGAAAGAATTTTAAATTATACTATTAATTATCAGTTAAATTATTCTTTAGACATTCTTAACTCGTTACTTTTTACTTTTATTCTAAAATTTTAAAAAAAACTTTAAAATTTACATAATATTACCAAAATAGCTTTTATAAAAATACTTTTTATAACTCGATGTCTTAACAAGTCTATCCTTGTTCTCATAGAAATTCGGTCATACATTGATTAGGCGTAGGACTGAAAATCTATAAATGCTTAGTAGATCCGTTTTCAACACCCAATGAAAATACTCAAAAAAAACATTTTTTTGAGAACGTAGAAAACATTTTTATGAGAATGCTCTTGAAATCATCACCCCCTCCATGGATCGCAGTTAGCCCGATGATTACATCGCCATCCCAGCGAAACCATAGAAAAATGTAGGCATCCTGCACCCCTCGATTTCAACATGGAACCGCCATGGATCGCATCTACACCCAGGGTAACGTTTCCATCATGGAAAAACCATGTAACTGTAGGCATCAACGCCCTCGAATTTCACTGCCAAATAAAATTTCACCACATATATCGCATACTACGTCAGTCGAGTCCCAATGTAGCCTGTAGGCACTCACTACCACACGCTTTCACTATGTCCTCATAGTTCGCAATCTACCGTTGTTACATCACTCTTCCAGTGAGATCAAACATAGACTTTAGGCAATCACTACCCCTCGACTTACGCTATGGAATGCAGTAGATCACAGTTACACCGAGTTACACTGCCGTCACAGCATAACCCCAACGTCTCTATTGGCATCAGTGCTCTCTGTTAGTCCGTGAGCTGATGGTTTTAATGACAACAACATAGAATAAATTATAAAATATAAATACTAACATTATAAGTTTAGATATATATGTATATGTAGGATTTAACCATGTAGGTACCAAGAATGAAGACTGTATAGTATAGAGATTCAAGATATCAAGATTGAAGACTCATGAGTATCAAGATTATCAAGAGTTCAAGAATTCAAATAATTTATTCTTTAATTATAAATTTTGTTAAAACTCATAGAAAAGCACTGGCATCTTAAAATCCAATTTATTCGTGGAATGGAATTCACTTCGAGCCTGTTAAAGGGATGGAACCCTAAGTAGGATGGAACCTACGAAAAATCTAGCGGAACATTGTTTTGTATCCGCTAACTTTTTATTCAAAATGAGTTTTCAAAATTATATCTTGTTTTCAAAATGATTTCAAAACCTTCCTTTTAAAAGCATCCAAAACATCTGTTCTTATTTCAAATACTTTTTGCCTCAAAATCATCTTCAATTTCAATGTCAAATTACTCCTGATTTTAAACTATCTTTTAAATATAATATATTTAACTTTTAACTATTAATACTTTTTATTTAAATATAAAATTATAGTAAAATTTTGTATATATTATTCTCTATATTTACTTATGTATTTTAATTATAGTCAAGTATATTTACAAAGTTTAAAATAGTTTTAGTATAAAATAAAAGTTATTTTCAAAGAAAATCAAAACACCAAAAAAACCTTTGGGATGTCGACATGCCCAAGTACCCCATGTCGACATGGTGTCAGTTGAGTTCAAAATTTAAATTTCAAAAGAAGTTTCTATTCGCCATAACTCTTCACGAATGGACATGGCTGTTGTTCTTCTCTAAATAGGGATCAGTTTCAATGAATTTTATCATCAGATTTTTTGGTTTTTCACTCCTCTTCTTCTTCCACTTTTCTTAGTACATATTCTTACCATTACTCTGCCGAAATCTACATTGAATCGAAGTTGACCAATCGTAGTTTGATTCCCTATCACTATATCAACAAAATCCTTAGTGCTATTCAGAGTTATAGGCTTTTTGTAATCATCTTAACGAGAAAAGGTGTGATTGTAGCCTTGAAAATCAATCAAGCGAGATAAGGTGTGATTGTAGCCTTGGGAAATCAATTGGGTGAACTTGTTGCCCGTAAAATCAAGTGGGTGAACTTGTGGCCCGGAAAATCAATTATCTCTACCCATAGGATTGTGATTCTAGAGGGTGTACCTCGTAACATTGAAATCGAGGGTGTAATTGTACAATTGCTTTTGAAAGGAAATCTGTACTTGTGTGCTGGACTGCATGTAGGGTAACCCCGAACCAGTATAAAATCCGGTGTGTTCTTTCCTTTACTGCTTTTACTTTATTTCTAAATCTGTGTTTGTTTTTGTGATCATATCTGTGTCTGAATATTGCATACATTTGTGTTTAAATTAACAAAAACTCAAAAAGATTTAATAATTCTCTAAAAAAATATTCACCACCCTCTAGTGTTAATCCTAGCATTAAGATCCGTAATCCGCATTTCTCACACTCTTGACTTACGCTATCCCAACCACAATCCTCAGGAACTACAGTTTAGTCCGAACATCCTACGAGATCAAAATTAAGAACCCCTTTTAGGGCTCAAGGCAGAACCACCCAGTGGATCTCCCACTACAAGTTTCAACTCTAAATGGGGGGCGCCTTTTTCCCCATAGCATTCTCAAGACGTTTTATACTATACACATATAGTATCTTCCAAATCATACTCATTATATATATCACATATAAATCTCATTTACACAAAATTGATATCTCGAAATCAATAGTTCCCAAACTTGGCTTTCCAAATTCCCAAAATCAAAAGCCAGTGGGTTCCAAAAAAAATTTTCCAAAAATATTCATATATATATATATATATATATATATATATAATTTTATTCCTTCAACTTGAAAATTCTTTGGATCACTTCATATTTATATAAATTTCTTTTTACAATTCAAATATTTTTCAATGATCTTTTCTTCTGGTTATAGATTCAACAAGGGCAGTTTATCATATATAACAAATATATATTACATACTTCATTTATGCTAAATCAAATATTCAAGTTTGATTTCCTTTATAAGGTAATATGTAAAATTACTCACTTCTTATAAAGTGAGTTTCTGTTATAATGTTATACAACTTCCATTTTAACCATCATATATTTCTAAAAATATACTTTTCCATTTCAAAAATCATTTTTACTTCAATATGTGGTTTCGCTTTCATTTCACAATTGCCTCAATTTCCATTTGGGTTATCACTTCAATTCTTATCTCAATTGGTGTCTAAATTCAAACAGTTTGCACTCTGACCAGTTTGAATTTAGAAAATAGCTTGAAAGGTTTAAAATAGTTAAGTAGTCGTAATATAGTAATTATTTGTAAAATAGTTAAATAGTTAGTAGTTATAAAATAGTTATTAGTTGTAAAATAGTTGTAGAATAGTTATATAGTTGCAAATTAGTTGTCAAATGGTTGAATTGTAAGTATAAGTTAGTTTGAATTTTAAAAAGAATGTTTGCATAGTAAATAGCTTGGAGAGATCAAATAAATCTAAATATTTTAGGAAATAGATTTTAGACGGTTTATATTAAAATGGTTTACTGAAAATGGTTCAGAGACCAAACTGTTCAATCTTCCAATCCAATCAATTTTCAATTTCCACTTCCATTTTAATCGATTCAATTTCAATTCAATTTGAATTAATTTCCATTCCTTTCCCAAATTTGTAACGACCCAGTATTTTCAACCATTCGCATCGGCACATGTCGGACTTGAATTGTTCAAAATACCGCGTCGTAAATAAATTTTTGGCAAAACTCAGAATATGCAGTAAATAAATCACAGAATCACAGACACAAATATCAGAAATCTCGCAGCGGAATTTAAAATACTTAGTGGTTCATGAAGCCACTAAAAATCTCAACCAAATAAAATTTTACATGGTTTAGAATCTCCGATACAGTTTAACCATCAATAGAAATCCAAATATTCCAAAGTCTCCATTACATAAATAAGATATAGACTGAAAGATTTTGCCAGCAGCTCGAAAGATCTACAGAATGTCCTAGCTCCGGGAAGAAAACTGAAACTGCAACTCAGGCTGACCCGAGCGTAAAATAAAACATAAACACTCGAGTCAGGACATACATACTTATATAGTGTAAGTTAATTCAAGTGTACCGTAGTATAGAGCAAGTAACTTAAAGGATGCTTGGGACCGCCCATCCTTTAAGGATCCGTTAAACTATTTACTATGTAGTAATATTTCGCTATTATAATAATGTCTATTAGTAAAATAAACTTACTTTTTAATAGCGTTAAGGGGTTACCCATATAGCCCTTAACACAGAATATATTCCCATAGTCTATACAGTACCGTAATCTCCCCCGTACTGGGCGTCGTCAGAGGGCACTCCATAGGTATGGTACAAAACCAAAATCGTATAAGGCTCGCTATGGTAGGTGACACGGCACAACTAGGCAATGTCAGGGTAGATATACCAATTGCTATCCGGACCGATGGAAACGCGCAGCGCGCAGCTGCCGCCCACCTCGAACAACACTCCCAAATCAAAGGTGCGCACCAAAACAATCACAAAAGTAATAGAATGGAATACGAAGAAGTGCGTCCGATCAGAGGTGCTACCTCATTAATCCAAGAATCGCTCCTGTTTTAGCCACCTTATGCCAACTCACGGGAGTCGGGTCCACGTATTTACCTCAAAGGAACCGTCACCACCATCCTACTTCATTCTGGAATCTCCACCGCGTACACGGTTGGTAAAGTGGTTTTCGGTAACGATAGAGAGTATGCCAGATATCCGATCCCGGTCTCTTTCACAACCAAACGTTATTATAACCCGTGGTTACAGCTTTTAAAATGGTATTTATACTTTACAAATCAAAATATATTTCAAATACTACAATATCAAATTATTGTTTTTAAACATTGGTCATTTTACAATATACTATTTAAATCTATTCAATTTATTTAGGAATTGATTGCATTTTTCTCCCTTTTTAAAATTAAATTCTTCCATTTAAAACCATTCAAAGTCAATTCCTTATTTTTATTAATTACATATTAACTTCCAAAATTTAAACCCATTTCCCCAAAGATTATTTCCATAAATTTATTTTTAAATAATTAAAATCCCAGTTTCTGTAGCACTTATGAAATGCTACCTAAAGTCTATAGGTTAAAACGGTTCGTTTATAAAAGACAGCATTTAAGTGCTGTAATAGACTATTAACTTAACCATCAAGTTTTAAATTCCCAAATATAACTTTTTATCAATTATTTACTTAACTTAAACCTTATTTTTAACAAAATTCAGAAATTCCCAAAATAAGTTGTATTCCAAAATTTATTTAAATATTTATTTATTTATATAACATTTTTAACTCATTCAAAACATTATAAATCTTATAAAAATCCTTTAAATATATTTAAACCAGAATATTATAAACTTCCATTTTAAAATAAATTTAAAATATTTCAGAAAAACATTATATAAACCACGGGTCTGTATATAGTTTTCTAGCCTAGGTCAAGTGATACGGAGTTATATCATTTCAATCCGCAATTTACAAAACCCCGTGTTCTATCATTTCAAACCCGCAATCCCAAGTTAACAAATCAAATTTTAAACAATTAAATAATATATATAGATAATAATTGTCGTTCAGGCCTATCATTTCAGCCTATAACGATCTCAATTTACAGGGAACTTGCAGTGATGATTTAACAGTAAATAAGCATTTAATAATATAACTGCAACTATATTACAACAGATAAACAACTGATGAGGTGTCAATTTAAAATGGGGTTTAACATCATACGTTATTTAAGAGACAGATGACATTTAATAAATAATTTACAAATACACTTGCGATAATTCACAGAAATATAGGTATGTTTGTCTGGTGAGAAATACTCACCTGAATGCTGCTGAAAAAAATTTGATTCAAAACGAAAGTCCCGAAATAAGAGTATAGAAAGCACGATCAATTCACAGCGGAAGCAACGACTTGATCAAAATCTAGAAGAAAATCCAAATAAAACCAATGCGCGACTTCAATTTACGGTTAAAGCAAATATTTTGAAACAACTGGAACGAATGGAGTAAAAGAAATTTTGGTTCAACTTTTGCTCGACTGCCTCACCCCACATCCCGACCCCAACTTCATAGGCTTGGCAATACTATTTATTATTATTATTATTTATATATATTTTTTTCTTTTTTTTTCTTTTTTTCCCAACGGCATGTCCAACTTAACTAGTTTGAAAAATATGTATTTACACAAAACTTGCGTCTCTGCCTAATGCAAACTCTCTCTGTTCATAAATACAACACGTCTCTGCCACTTTAATTTCAAAACATTGTCGAATACAGAAACATAAAAATTTAAATTTTTAACCATTCTTAACTTATAAAATCATATTCCTGCTTCAGAAAAATGTTCATTTGGATACCATTTATCTTATGATTAAATAAAATAATTTTTATAAATAAAATATCCAAATTTACTATGAATCATTTGTAAGTCAGAATTTCCCAATTTTACTTAACTTGTATATATATTTTTCCAAATAACTTTACACTTAATTTAAAAATACCCACTTCCTAAATAAAACTAAATTCTCATTTATTTACTTAACTTAACAATTTTATTTAAAACCCAATTTCTAATTTTCAAGTTAAGTCATAAATGGAAATTTCACCTTTCCATTTGAAAACAACATATTCAATTATTTACTTACAAAACACATCCGTTCCATAATTTTTTTTTCCTTTTATAGTTAATATACACTAAATTTTCTTCACAACTTTATTCATCAATTCAACTATGATTCAAGTTAAATAAAAGTTATTCCAAAATGTTCCATTTCAACCGTCTTTCATTTTATCAATTCAAAGTACATTATTTATTATACCAAACATATCCATTTTCGGAAATAACTTTTATTAAAATTTCTAGGTTAGATTCAACTCCATATTAAATCAAATTTAATTACTATGTCATTTATCGTAAATAAAATCTTTAAATTCACTTTAAAACCAATTATTAACTTACAAAAATTTAACTTATAGAAAACAAAACACCTTTAAAATTTTAAAGCCTTAAGTCAAATTTTTAGTTAAATTACATAAATTTTATTTCAAAAATACTTAATAATTTTTAGAAAAATATTATAATATATTAACCATGGGCTTGTTCGGGATATAAGCTCGGTTATGAAAACATAGAGGGAAGTAGCCGAGCAAGGCAAAAGGGAAACAGAGAACAACAAGAAGAAGAAAGGGAAAAACTGGAAGAAGAAAAGAAAAAGTAAAACCATTACCTGATAGAGGATTCAGCACAAAAAAAGAAGAAGGCTAAACTATGAGATGCAGAGGAAAGTTTTGGACGAGGCTATGTATTTATAAAGAGGAGTTGCTTTGTATGCAAGGAAGTGAAGTATACTTGGTCCAAAATGGAACATAGGCACGGCATGCAGGGAAACAAATAGGTGAAAATTGGCAAGAGATCTCTAAAAAAATATGCGCGATTTACTTTCTAGTTTGTTATGCTTGAACGTTGTTTCTTTTTTTTCATGGATAAGCTTGCGTGATTTTAGGCAAAACGGTCAGCGAATATAAATTTGCTCTGTATTGAAAAGGCAAATGAAATAAATGTTTACATAATTTGCTTGATCAGTTGTACGAAAATTTGCGAAACAAATTGCAGTGGGAAACAAGAAGCAAGAGATATGGATTCGTGCTTTATGAAATAGAGGAGCGTGATTCACTATTCCCAGTTATACGAAGATCTTGATTAAATGCATGCGTTGATTACTTTCCAGTTTCTTTAGTTTGAACATTATTTTATATGCGTGATTTATGCTGCCAATTTATGAAAATTTGATTTCAACATTTTATACCATTTTATAGTTGGGTGATCAGCTATATGAAATTTTGATCTTTATTTTGATTGAATTAAATGAAACGGCAAGAATTGGCAAAGATTTTGGAATGAAAAAGTCATATACAAAAATTAAAACCCAATTGACAACTATGGAAAATGTAACGTTTACTATAAACTACTAACTGATATTTTAATCCATACAAATATAAATATGATTTTTAAAATATGCCAAACCGACGCAATGCAAAACACCTAAATTTATATAAAATAACTTTTTTAGTTTATACGTTTATTACGTTACTTATACCATAAATTTTACGCGTCCTTTAAACGCGAAATCCAACAGTTCATTAGTACACTAAATTTTTTTACAAAGTTCTTACTTACCAAAATTTTATTGGTTTACATATATTATACATATACAAAATTCATTTTATTAACATTGCGAATTGAGTCGTCTTTTAACAAAGTTAAAAACTTCAAAACTTTTAAATTTTATTTTTAGACCTTTGGAAAAAGATTTACATCAAATATATATATATATATATATATATATATATATATATATATATATATATACGGTATTTATTCCCTAAATTTACGCGCCCTTTTTAAGGGGTAATTATCCAGTTCATTTATACACTAAAAAAATTCGAAATTCTGACCGTGCTGAGACTCGAACTCGTGACCTGTCCTGAATAGCCCAGATGTCTTACCACCTAAGCTATTAATGTTTTCTTAATTAAAACTTGATTTTGCTAGAAATTAAGTTATTTACCATCTTCGACAAAAACCCAAATTTCCAAATTAAAGTTAATTCTTAACCATGTCAAAATTTCAGAGATCTTATTATTTAATTAAAAATTTGGTCAATTGTTTTTATTTTTATTTTTAATCACTTTAAATTTAGATTTTTATAAATAAACCCCAAATTTTTTTAAAAAAATACAAGTGAAAAATACTTGTTAAAAGTTTGGGCTGTTACACTCTCCCCCACTCAGAACTTTTCGTCCTCGAAAAGGAAGAAGGTAGGGGAATAGAAACAACCTGAAAGGAAACTAAATTGAAACTTAAATTAGAATCATTAATCTAAACAATAAAAATTCAATTTTAAATTAATCATTGATTCCATCTATTTATACTTAAAATTTTAACATTTACTTGTATAATATCCCTACACTTAAAAAAAATCATTCATTTTTTTTTATCCAAATTTTACACAAGGTATTATAATATTCTAATTTAAAATGTTTAATTTTAATCCAAATTTGAAATGGTAAGTTAACTTAATTGTTAAAGTAAATTTACCATTTCCCAAACAACTTATTTTGATATTATTTTTATAAAACCCAAATCAAAAATATCATATTTCCAATCTATATACTTTGAAACCATGGCTTTGAAACATAACCTTTAATATATTACTTTATATACTAAAATAGTTTCTTTAAATTTCACAATAAATTCCCAATACCAATTTGAATCTCCAATTAAACCATTCAAATTCCCATATAATTCAAAGATTTAATATCCCATATTTCAAAACTTAAATTTTTATAGCTCATATTATTTAGATCTTTAAATATTACATTATTTCAAAATGGATTCTTTGATAATTTAATATATACCAAATCCAATTCTTATTATTTAAATTTTGAAATGCTAACTTAATACAGCAAATATTATTTAAGTAAAACCCTTACTTTTATTTGAGTTATTAAAACTCTATATACAATAGAAACTTAAATAGATACTTAACTATATTATATAAAAGAAATCAACTTCATTATTTAGCTTATTTTAAAATTCGAAACAAATTTATACATAGCTAAATTCAAGAAATTATATATATATATATATATATATATATCAAAATTTAATATTTATCAATCGTATCCTTTTCAAAACCATATAAATCAAAATATTTATATATATAGACCGACGGTGTCTGTATAAAATTTTCAAACATAATACTCCGAAATTCATAGTTTTAAACCATACTTCTAAAACTTGAATGGTTTGGATAATCAACAGTATATGGAATAAAATAGTTTGCATTTAAAATTACTTTATAAAATAAAATAATTTCTGCGACTTACAATTTTGTTTCATTTAAAAAAAATTAAGTCAAAATTCATAACTTTCAAAAACACTTTCAGTTTCAATAACCACTTCAGTTTCAATATTTGCAAACTTGAATATTAGATAATTGGAACTAAGGTTGGAAATTTCTATTCTACCAATTTAAAATTCTATTATTAAGTTTGAATATTTGCATAATAAACCCGTAATCATTTAAGAAAACTCAAATTACTTATAAAGAGAATTTCCTTCAATTTATTTATACTAGATATATTCTTTTAATTTATCTCGAATAAAATCCAGTTATAAATATCATATCTTTAAAAATTTATTTATAAATCTTTTTATATTGTATATTATCCAATTACATTGTTAACTTCTGAAAATCAAGGTAAGTTATATTGAAATGAAATTGAGTATTATAAAAAAAAAACTTTCAAATTCAATTATCCCAAGTTTGAATTACTTATTCAAAATTTTTATTTTTTTTATATAATTGAAATTATTCCTCAAGATAAAATTCAAGAATTAAATTTCTGATTTCCTTCAACCCATTTAGAGATAAATAAATATGTGTACATAATATGTCAAATCAAATTTAAATCATATATCTATATATGATAAATCAAGTCATATTTTAGAGATTCAAATCAATTAAATTCTCAAGGTAACACTGTAGCCAGACTACAGAATGGTCTTTTCACTTCGAAACTCGAAAATGAATGTCGATGATGTTGTTGTCATCACCGAAATTATTTCCTAGCGACAAAGAGAAGAGCACTGATTTTTAAACCTTTAACATTCTTTGGAAACAAATTTTTATTCGAAAATAATTTAAATAATATATCCTTTCAAAATTTTAAACCCAAGGTTTGGAACTATCGGAAATTGAATTCTCAAGTTCTTGTTTTAAATTCATTTCAGTTTCCAAATTAATTTATAACTTTGTTTATATTTAATTATTTATATTAGACAAAACACATGGTTTACAAAACCATAAACAAAATCAAAAACTATTATTTCTTGACAGCTAGTTAGATTAATTATAAAAATCCTGAAATTTTTTACTTATATATAATATTAGATTTTTCCCAAATATAGGAATAAATTTTCCAAAACAAGGATAGAGATTCAAATTTGATGGACTCAAATCAAAGAGAATTTTGATTTAAAGATAAGTTGGAATTAGAAGATCCGATGATTAAATAACAGAATAAGGAACTAGATAAGTTTACATAAATTGCGGGCAACCTTAACCTGCTCAACCGTGACTCAAAGAGTCAGATCGAATGTAGATTTACCATTCGATCCAAAGAGATAGAGTTCGTAATAACCAAAGATACTAGCATCTAAACCGAGGTTAAATATAAATCTTTGGTGAATCAATGCTAATTGTAAAGGAGTTTCACCCCTTTATTAGAATATTGGCGAGACCGCCAATTCACTATAAAGATCATCCGAAGTGGAGTTATGGGATACTCCAGAATCGAAAGAAAATGAATAGTGAGGGATACGAATGAATTTCGAAACCGCAGGGAACGTTCCAAAATTCGAAAGGGAAGAGATTCAAGCTCAAATGAAAGTGATTCCGTAAATCAATTTTACCATACATTCTAAGTTTTGCCTAGAGCCAAAGCTCTGATACCATACTGTAACGACCCAGTATTTTCAACCATTCGCATCCGCACATGTCGGACTTGAATTGTTCAAAATACCGCGTCGTAAATAAATTTTTGGCAAAACTCAGAATATGCAGTAAATAAATCACAGAATCACAGACACAGATATCAGAAATCTCGCAGCGGAATTTAAAATACTTAGTGGTTCATGAAGCCACTAAGAATCTCAACCAAATAAAATTTTACATGGTTTAGAATCTCCGATACAGTTTAAACATCAATAGAAATCCAAATATTCCAAAGTCTCCATTACATAAATAAGATATAGACTGAAAGATTTTGCCAGCAGCTCGAAAGATCTACAGAATGTCCTAGCTCCAGGAAGAAAACTGAAACTGCAACTCAGGCTGACCCGAGCGTAAAATAAAACATAAACACTCGAGTCAGGACATACATACTTATATAGTGTAAGTTAATTCAAGTGTACTATGGTATAGAGCAAGTAACTTAAAGGATGCTTGGGACCGCCCATCCTCTAAGGATCCGTTAAACTATTTACTATGTAGTAATATTTCCCTATTATAATAATGTCTGTTAGTAAAATAAACTTACTTTTTAATAGCGTTAAGGGGTTACCCATATAGCCCTTAACACAGAATATATTCCCATAGTCTATACAGTACCGTAATCTCCCCCGTACTGGGCGTCGTCAGAGGGCACTCCATAGGTGTGGTACAAAACCAAAATCGTATAAGGCTCGCTGTGGTAGGTGACACGGTACAACTAGGCAATGTCAGGGTAGATATACCAATTGCTATCCGGACCGATGGAAACGCGCAGCGCGCAGCTGCCGCCCACCTCGAACAACACTCCCAAATCAAAGGTGCGCACCAAAACAATCACAAAAGTAATAGAATGGCATACGAAGAAGTGCGTCCGATCAGAGGTGCTACCTCATTAATCCGAGAATCGCTCCTGCTTTAGCCACCTTATGCCAACTCACGGGAGTCGGGTCCACGTATTTACCTCAAAGGAACCGTCACCACCATCCTACTTCATTCTGGAATCTCCACCGCGTACACGGTTGGTAAAGTGGTTTTCGGTATCGACAGAGAGTATGCCAGATATCCGATCCCGGTCTCTTTCACAACCAAACGTTATTATAACCCATGGTTACAGCTTCTTAAAATGGTATTTATACTTTACAAATCAAAATATATTTCAAATACTACAATATCAAAATATTATTTTTAAACATTGGTCATTTTACAATATACTATTTAAATCTATTCAATTTATTTAGGAATTGATTGCCTTTTTCTCCCTTTTTAAAATTAAATTCTTCCATTTAAAACCATTCAAAGTCAATTCCTTATTTTTATTTATTACATATTAACTTCCAAAATTTAAACCCATTTCCCCAAAGATTATTTCCATAAATTTATTTTTAAATAATTAAAATCCCAGTTTCTGTAGCACTTATGAAATGCTACCTAATGTCTATAGGTTAAAACAGTTCGTTTATAAAAGACAGCATTTAAGTGTTGTAATAGACTATTAACTTAACCATCAAGTTTTAAATTCCCAAATATAACTTTTTATCAATTATTTACTTAACTTAAACCTTATTTTTAACAAAATTCAGAAATTCCCAAAATAAGTTATATTCCAAAATTTATTTAAACATTTATTTATTTATTTAACATTTTTAACTGATTTAAAACATTATAAATCTTATAAAAATCCTTTAAATATATTTAAACCAGAATATTATAAACTTCCATTTTAAAATAAATTTAAAATATTTCAGAAAAACATTATATAAACCACGGGTCTGTATATAGTTTTCTAGCATAGGTCAAGTGATACGGATTTATATCATTTCAATCCGCAATTTACAAAACCCCGGGTTCTATCATTTCAAACCCGCAATCCCAAGTTAACAAATCAAATTTTAAACAATTAAATAATATATATGGATAATAATTGTCGTTCAGGCCTATCATTTCAGCCTATAACGATCTCAATTTCCAGGGAACTTGCAGTGATGATTTAACAGTAAATAAGCATTTAATAATATAACTGCAACTATATTACAACAGATAAACAACTGATGAGGTGTCCATTTAAAATGGGGTTTAACATCATACGTTATATTACAGACGGATGACATTTAATAAATAATTTACAAATACACTTGCGATAATTCACAGAAATATAGGTATGTTTGTCTGGTGAGAAATACTCACCTGAATGCTGCTGAAAAAAATTTGATTCAAAACGAAAATCCCAAAATAAGAGTATAGAAAGCACGATCAATTCACAGCGGAAGCAACGACTTGATCAAAATCTAGAAGAAAATCCAAATAAAACCAATACGCGACTTCAATTTACGGTTAAAGAAAATATTTTGAAACAACTGGAACGATTGGAGTAAAAGAAATTTTGGTTCAACTTTTGCTCGACTGCCTCACCCCACATCCCGACCCCAACTTCATAGGCTTTGCAATACTATTTATTATTATTATTATTTATATTTTTTTTCTTTTTTTTCTTTTTTTTCCCAACGGCATGTCCAACTTATCTTGTTTGGAAAATATGTATTTACACAAAACTTGCGTCTCTGCCTAATGCAAACTCTGTCTGTTCATAAATACAACACATCTCTGCCACTTTAATTTCAAAACATTGTCGAATTCAGAAACATAAAAATTTAAATTTTTAACCATTCTTAACTTATAAAATCATATTCCTGCTTCAGAAAAATGTTCATTTGGATACCATTTATCTTATGATTAAATAAAATAAATTTTATAAATAAAATATCCAAATTTACTATGAATCATTTGTAAGTCAGAATTTCCCAATTTTACTTAACTTGTATATATATTTTTCCAAATAACTTTACACTTAATTTAAAAATACCCACTTCCTAAATAAAACTAAATTCTCATTTATTTACTTAACTTAACAATTTTATTTAATACCCAATTTCCAATTTTCAAGTTAAGTCATAAATGGAAATTTCACCTTTCCATTTGAAAACAACATATTCAATTATTTACTTACAAAACACATCCGTTCCATAATTTTTTTTTCCTTTTATAGTTAATATACACTAAATTTTCTTCACAACTTTATTCATCAATTCAACTATGATTCAAGTTAAATAAAAGTTATTCCAAAATGTTCCATTTCAACCGTCTTTCATTTTATCAATTCGAAGTACATTATTTATTATACCAAACATATCCATTTTCGGAAATAACTTTTATTAAAATTTCTAGGTTAGATTCAACTCCATATTAAATCAAATTTAATTATTATGTCATTTATCGTAAATAAAATCTTTAAATTCACTTTAAAACCAATTATTAACTTACAAAAATTTAACTTATAGAAAACAAAACACCTTTAAAATTTTAAAGCCTTAAGTCAAATTTTTAGTTAAATTACATAAATTTTATTTCAAAAATACTTAATAATTTTTAGAAAAATATTATAATATATTAACCATGGGCTTGTTCGGGATATAAGCTCGGTTATGAAAACTTAGAGAGAAGTAGCCGAGCAAGGCAAAAGGGAAACAGAGAACAACAAGAAGAAGAAAGGGAAAAACTGGAAGAAGAAAAGAAAAAGTAAAACCATTAGATAGAGGCTTCAGTACAAAAGAAGAAGAAGGCTAAACTATGAGATGCAGAGGAAAGTTTTGGACGAGGCTATGTATTTATAAAGAGGAGTTGCTTTGTATGCAAGGAAGTGAAGTATACTTGGTCCAAAATGGAACATAGGCACGGCATGCAGGGAAACAAATAGGTGAAAATTGGCAAGAGATCTCTAAAAAAAATATGCGCGATTTACTTTCCAGTTTGTTATGCTTGAACATTGTTTCTTTTTTTTTCATGGATAAGCTTGCGTGATTTTAGGCAAAACGGTCAGCGAATATAAATTTGCTCTGTATTGAAAAGGCAAATGAAATAAATGTTTACATTATTTGCTTGATCAGTTGTACGAAAATTTGCAAAACAAATTGCAGTGGGAAACAAGAAGCAAGAGATATGGATTCGTGCTTTATGAAATAGAGGAGCGTGATTCACTATTCCCAGTTATACGAAAATCTTGATTAAATGCATGCATTGATTACTTTCCAGTTTCTTTAGTTTGAACGTTATTTTATATGCGTGATTTATGCTGCCAATTTGTGAAAATTTGTTTTCAACATTTTATAGTTGCGTGATATGCTATATGAAATTTTGATCTTTATTTTGATTGAATTAAATGAAACGGCAAGAATTGGCAAAGATTTTGGAATGAAAAAGTCATATACAAAAATTAAAACCCAATTGACAACTATAGAAAATGTAACGTTTACTATAAACTACTAACTGATATTTTAATCCATACAGATATAAATATGATTTTTAAAATATGCCAAACCGACGCAATGCAAAACACCTAAATTTATATAAAATAACTTTTTTAGTTTATACGTTTATTACGTTACTTATACCATAAATTTTACGCGTCCTTTAAACGCGAAATCCAACAGTTCATTAGTACACTAATTTTTTTTACAAAGTTATTACTTACCAAAATTTTATTGGTTTACATATATTATACATATACAAAATTCATTTTATTAACATTGCGAATTGAGTCGTCTTTTAACAAAGTTAAACACTTCAAAACTTTTAAATTTTATTTTTAGACCTTTTGAAAAAGATTTACATCAAATATATATATATATACGGTATTTATTCCCTAAATTTACGCGCCCTTTTTAACGCATAATTACCCAGTTCATTTATACACTAAAAAAATTTGAAATTCTGACCGTGCTGAGACTCGAACTCGTGACCTGTCGTGAATAGCCCAGATGTCTTAACCACCTAAGCTATTAATGTTTTCTTAATTAAAACTTGATTTTGCTAGAAATTAAGTTATTTACCATCTTCGACAAAAAACCCAAATTTCCAAATTAAAGTTAATTCCTAACCATGTCAAAATTTCAGAGATCTTATTATTTAATTAAAAATTTGGTCAATTGTTTTTATTTTTATTTTTAATCACTTTAAATTTAGATTTTTATATAATAAACCCCAAAGTTTTTTTTTAAATACAAGTGAAAAATACTTGTTAAAAGTTTGGGCTGTTACAAAATTCAAGTTAATTCCTATTTGAATTTAAACTTGTTCAACTTCGATTACAATTCCAATTATTTCAAATCAATTTACAATTTGAAATAATTTAAAATCCCATCTCAACTTTACCCCATCTCAAATTATATAAATTCAAAATAAATTTTTAAATGTTGATTTAATCCCCTAAATCAAATTAACCCTTAACCTTTTATTCATGAACCAACTCTTTAAATAATTTAATTCTGAGTCCAAATTTCAAATAATCATTTTAAATTACCTTTAATTCTACATAATCCTATTACAAGGTTCAAATGAGAGTTAAATCTTTTTAACAAATAATTTTCGAAATTCAATTGATTACCCAATTATACTTCAATTTTTTTATACCCAATCCCTTAAACAATTCTGGTTGATAAATCCATTTTTAGCATCTAAATCGTAAGTTCAGATTGATTCCAATTTCATATGTTCAATCTTTATCTCTTAAAATCAAAATCATTTAAATAATTTCAAATTAAAGTTTTATTTCCATTTAATTTCTGCAAGGGGTGTATATCATTTCAACCCACTTCTTAACTCATTCAAAATAATTCAGTTCACAGTTTCATAGATTATTAAATACAACAGGATGATAGAAGCATATGTCAAAGTAAATAAGCATCCAAACTATTTAAGCACCAATCAATAGCATCGAACATGTATTTCCAGAATTTGAAACCCGGTTGAGACCATACATAGCTACCTGAATTAAATCTTCAAATTTCACCAAGAAATTTTAAATTCAGCTTGTTCGGTCTAAACTTATTTGACTTCCCCTAAGTTAAATCTCAATTTTATCTTGAAATCTCCCTTTTTAGATTACAAGTCCACAACTTATTTAACTTGTCCAGAGTTAAATTCCAATTCCTTAATCCATTTAAACTCCTCAATTTAAATTTTCCATTTCAAATTTAAATTTTCCCATCAATATCCCTTCCCGCTTATAAGTTCAAACTTGTTTTATTTTGGGTTATGCATCTCATTCTAAGGAATTTAGAATTCAAAACTTAGTATTTATTTCAAATCAACTTTGATATTATGTATATCCCACATATATATACATATTTATTTCTTTTGCACACCAAGTAATATTTCAAATTTTAAACCATTCTTGGTTTTTAATTCAAAACAAATTCCTTTAAAAAAATTTAAAACAACTCCTATTTTAAAAAAGATTACTACATTTAAAAATATTCTGAATAATATTACTTATTCTATCTTTTAGCACTTTGAAACAATTTCAAATTTTGTGGACTTAGATTTTAAAACTTCACAATTTAAATCCTTTTCAATTTATAAGTCATACTTATCTAAATTGTTACTTCCTTAAAACATTTCACTCTTGTTTCACTATTCTTTATTCTATAATAACCATTCTTTATAATGATATAGCAACGAATTTATGATAATTATCATATCTAGAAATCATACACACAATATATTCCATAATCATTTGCTGGAAAATCAAATCAAGGTAACTTATTTCAATAGTTTGAAAATTCTTTTAAATTTTCTAGGATTTAAATTCAGTTTTGAATCTATTTTTAGCTCAATTTATTTGCATATTTATCCTTACCTAAATTTCTATCTGGTTGTATATATATTACCACTTAATTCTTATTATTATATTAAATTTCAATAATCAACAACCAATTATCTTAATATTATAATAAATAGAAAAATTATTGCTTTATATACCAAAG
Organism: Allium cepa; assembly: GCA_030765085.1. NCBI lineage: Eukaryota > Viridiplantae > Streptophyta > Magnoliopsida > Asparagales > Amaryllidaceae > Allium > Allium cepa. The sequence goes on from CM060942.1 coordinate 459,381,405, forward strand.
TATAGGCTTATATGCAAATCATTTTTAAAACCATTTTTAAAATCATTATATAAGAAAATAACAACTACGCTCTCATATAATACGCTCAACTCATTATAGGGTACTACTGACCTTATTTCTAATAAGTAATCCCCACTAGAGCCAAGATTGTCGTTTATCCTTCAGCTCTGATACCAAATGTAACGGCCTGAAATTTTCGACCCTAAAAAGTCAACATTAATACATTCACTGTAGAAGTGCCAAGCAATCGAATGCCGAAAATCCCAGACTATTACGGTTAAGAAGAAAAGAGGTAGAAGAAACAGAAACAAAAGCATAGAATCTCACAATCGCAGCGGATCAAATAACAATATACAAATAACAGCATTTACACAAAGAAAGATGTAAATGTCAATTTACATGCAATATATCAAAGTACAACTATCAACAAATACATCTGGACAGTTATAATAACTTTTCCCCGAATATTGACTACACAGTTTCTAATACACAGCGGAATATACTCCATACGTGTCTGCCATCTAGCTCGTCTCTTGAGTTCAAGAACGTCCTAACCTAAAAGTTTGTAATACTCGGTCTGACCCGAGCATTACAATAAAGTAACACACAAGTCAGGCTGGAAACCAGCGTGAGAAAACCCATCCAATATGAAATACTTAAGTTGTAAAGCTTCTTTGGAAACCCAGGCAACTCGTTCATCGCTACGAGTTTTATCTTGCTATAGCCAAACACTTATTTCATAAAATAATATCTAAGTATCGTTACTTAGTCTAAACGTTCAGGCTTACTCAATTTTATTTAATCCCAGCCCATCCGATTCTATAATCAAATCCATAAAGAATTATAGTGGTTATTAATCGAAGTGGTTTCGGATATTGCAAATATCCGACCCCGATCTCTTCGAATGCAACACCATCCTTTAAGCCAAGTTGTTAAGTGAAAACAATTCAAATTAAATTTCAAAATGTCATATTTGCATAGAAATTCCATCACAGATATCTATTTAAATAAATATCTCACATTTATCAACAGTTCAATCCAGGGTATCTCATATCACAGAATATCACGAATTAACATGCTAGAGATATTAAAGCAATCCAAACTTTCGATCCAATTTAACCATGCATAAGCCAGATTAACTAGTCACACACTTTCTAATTAATTTAAAACAAAATAAATTAATTACATATAAATTCTACTTAATTGTCATTAACTAATTACAAGCCATTTAATCATATTTTATTTCAATTAAATGTGTGGAATTAATTAATAATCATTTACAATACTTAATACTTAAATAAATTAAAAGTTTTAAACATTTTTATTTTTCTCTAACCATTACCTAATTACACTATTTATTTTATTTTAATAAGCTTCTGTAATAACTAAATAATTAACATATATATAATTACCTTAAGCTTAATTATTTTAAGCTTAAAACCATTTTTATTTGTCGTAATTACTAACCTAAGTTTAGGGTTAAACTAAGTTTTAAATTACTTATTATTTCAGAAGTTTAAGTAAAAAAAATTAACTTAAAACTGCGACGAGACAGATTTTGCCCGCTCGAAAATCGACATCCGTACTTCAAATCGTATTCGAATGCCATAGATTCGACCGTTCAAATCCGATTCGCCGGAGCTTATAACAACATTAAGTAAACAACACAGCGGAATAAAAGAATAATACATTGATATACAGCTTTGATACAATATCTGATACAACAGATGATCCAGTAGATATCAATATACATCAGAGATATGACACAATAAATAGCAGCGGAAAAGAAAATAGATGATAACATCTAGCAGCGGAACAATATAACTCTGAGATAGTCTTCAAGGAAGAACTCCGAGAACTGCAACTCCATCTCCAAAAATCAATCCAGCAATAGCTCGAACTCCCAATAACGATGCACCAAGCTAAGAAAGTGCGGTGTGATCCAAAGACTGAACTAGCTCCAGATAACCTACTAATCTGACTATCTGAAAAACCCAACTCTAGACTGCTCGTGTAGAAAATATAATGAGCACCCAGAGTTTAGGAAAGAAACAATAAACTCCAGATCAGTCGTGGGACTGGTGTGAGCAACAAAAACAGTTTATCTTTTAAAACATTCAACAAAAGATTTTCAAAGTCAATTCGCAATGCTTTTTAAAAATGAGACTACCATAAGGCCTCCCGCACACACACACAATGCAAACGCAGAATCGGAGGAGATTTCTCCTTATGATAGTCAAAGATGCTTGATACGCATTTAAAAGAACATTTGATATTATTATTAGTGCATAGTGTAGGAAAAATTCATTTCGAAAGTAGAATATAAATCTTAGCCAACATACGACCATTATCGTATGCCTACTATAGCTACCATCTAAACAGTGGTGACCACCATAAGTAAATGGCAGGTTCTACAACTAATACCGTACAAGGTTTCGTATTGGGAATTGGATTTCCAACAAATGATCAGGCCAAGGAACTTCCCATTGCCACATGAGAACGCCTCTGGATGGACGTCCCCGAGAACCAAACCGGATCTCTACCAACACAAGGCCGGGTTACCCCTAACTGAGTAACAACTGACCGAATATGCCATCCGCCGGTCCTTTGGGACCTTTCATCGAGCGCTCGCAATCAATTCACACAATCATAAAGTGTTTTCATCATGAGTAAGTATCTGGGCTCCATACCATGATACCACCCTTTTCCAGAAGGAAATGCACATATCCTAAAGGGCGCTACCCCTCATAACCTTGCCGCATCTTTCCTGTTTTGACCATTCCCGAGGTGTGAGGCTCGATGAAGTCACGTCCACAAAACATACTTTATACAAAAGCCATGCTTTGGGTCAACAAATGATCATATAAATGATCACCAATATAGACGATCAAATAAATGATCCTATCACAAATAATCAACACAATGATCATTTCACAGCAACACTCAGCATGTCACATTACCAAATTGGGAATATATCGCTGATAACATTCAACTACATAACCCCTGAGCTCGTACGTCTCATAGAAGGGTGTTAAGCTAAGAGAATAAATTCTCCGCCACCAACAGAAATATATTTGAAAGAAATCAGCTTTATATCTCAATTTGTAATGTCAGACATACTATCCATACAAGTCTGTTCCGGGCTCGAACAGAACCGAAGGCACTTACAAAGAAGTCCTTGCAATCCGAATATTCACTAATCACGTTCGGACTTCCCATCACATATGGAGTCTCTATACCGGAGACCAGTCGATGCAAAGACATTCGACGAGTTGTCCTTTCGCTTTCAAAAATATCCGGTCTTCAACACCGGTCTTCAAATGCTATCCATAACGACATATCACATATTCGGAATGGGATATATGACACAAAGGTCCTCTCCCGGCTAAACCGAATAGTGAGCGCAATATTTACAAGAAATATATGGATATTGGGATTTCAATTAAGTCACAACTTATTACCCAAAACTTTTCTTCAAATGGTTTAAACAAATTACCATTTCTAATCTTTTAAACAAAAATATTCATTTCATAAAGTTCACCCCCGTTTCATAAAGATCCATTCATAGATTTCAAAACAATCTCTATTTCAATTAGATTAATTCACTTAAATCTTTAAATCAAAGATTTAACTTATAGCTTTCTAACCGTTTCTAAAATTTGGAAAGCATTCCCATTTTAAACCAGAAATCTTTTTTTTTAACAAAAATTGGACGTTCATTTATTAGGTGAAAGCTTTTATTATTTGAAAACAAACGGTTTTCGTTTCAGAAAAATCCAATTATATTTACACGAGTTAAAGCCCTTGAATTCTATTCACATTCCAAATCAATATTTTTAAAATGGTTTAACCCATATATAACTGGTATAACATCTTTAATCCCTAGTTTCAAATCATAGAATTTAGTTTCACATTTTGAATTTAAGTTCAAATCAAATTATTCAACTTCATATTTTATCGAGTAATTCAAAAAAAATTTCATCTATGAAATTCCATATTAAAAGCTTTTCACTTTAAACCCAATCCATTTCCAAAACATTTGAATTCAAATATTCAAATTTAAAACTATTTCAAAAATCTGACATATTCGATTTCCTCGTGAAATCCATATTGGTGTGTGTATAAGTGTGGTCCAGGGGTTTAACACAATTAGTGCACAACATTCAATCATCACAAATCAAATATAACAATATATCCGATAAGCGATATAAACTATAACGCTTATCTTCATTCACAGATCACAGATATATATATACAGATGTATCATCAATAAATGAATAAAATTATACATAGCACAATCAACAGATCAAAATATCACAGATCAGATAGGACAATCAATCAGGGCATTTCATACAAAATAATCATTCATAAGTAAGGTCAAGCATTTAATAATCATTTATAAGCAGGATTAATAAATTATTTAATGCTAAGTAATTCAATTCATTTCCAATTAAATTAATTACTTATGAATAAATTATTCAATCTTATTTATAAATTACAAATCATTTGATATAAATAAATTTATCAAACGCTTTAATTTATTTTCTTTAATTAATAAATTAATTAGATTAACCTTAAGGTTGATTTCATAAATCTTTTAACCTTAATTTAATTTCATTAAAGAAATTAAACCTTTAATCATTTTCATTAGTTAATTAACCTTTGACTTATATTGGTTAATTTCAAATTAATTCCTTAATTAATTTATTACATTTTCCTTGAATTAATTATTACTTAATCACTTGATTAATCAACTTTAATCATATTTTATAAAAAATTACTAACTATAAATAATCCATTAACTAATCCAAATTTTATTAATTTATTAAGTGTTAATTATAACTTAATGAATCTTAAATTGTTTTATTAATTAACTCTTAACCATTATTTAATAATCTAATCCTATCTAATTAATGATTTCTTGATTAAAATTAATTAATTCTTGATTTATTCACTTAAACCTTTAATTTATTATTAAACCCTTAATTTCTTAATTAATTAAATCCACATCATTGGTTAATTTAACTTAAATTTTAATGAACTATAAACCATTAAATCTTAAATATCTTTGAGATAAAATCATAATTTTTATAATTGATTCAATTATCATTTCACAAACACTTTTGAAAACATTTTGTTTTAAATTCACTTTTAAATTCCATTTCAAATTAATTTAATTTGAATAACTACAAATTTAACTTTGAAATTTTAATCTATTTTAAATTCAATTTTTTCTTATACATTCAATTTCTTTTAAATTAACTTATTTAACTATGTAAATTTTGATTTTAAAATACATAAATTATTTAACTTGTAAATACAAGTTTTAAAATATTTGATAACTTGTTTTGAAACCTTGTTTCAAAATCAAAATTTTATTTTAAAATCTTAAGATTCAAAAGTTTCATATCAATTTTTTTTCTTTAACTTTGAATTAAAACGCTGTTTAAACCTGGTTCAAATTTTGAATTTAAATTCCAAAAGACTGTTTTCATCCTGTTTCAAAAATTGAACTAAGTTAATCCAGAAATAACCAGGTTTACTAAAACCTGAAATGCTCCACTGTCTTGAGCAAAACACTGGAGCCACTCGAGAAATTCGAGTGCTCCTTACTACCCAAACCAGACTTCACCAGGGAAACAACTCATGGCACCGTGCACGTGCACGGCGCCGCCTTCACCTCCGGTGCTTTGCAGGTCATCGAGGCAAGTCGACGACCCTCCCCACATCAGTTTTCGATCATCGTAAATCCCATCATTCGCTCGAAATTGAAATTCGAGTGCAAGGTCGAAACCTGGAAACGCTAGACCCAACACATCCTAAACCTGTCAACAGCTCGCCTCTGCTCCTCCGACCACCAGAGAACCACCACCACCGGCCACAACTTCGCCTACCATCCATCTACGAATTCCCAAACCCCCGTTGAACTCGATGCTTCGTGGTGTTCGAACAGACCCCAAAAAACTCCACTCAGCTAAAACTAGGTTTACCCACTTCAATCGAAAGCCACCATCGCCACAGTGATCGAGAGTGCCTCCGACCATTTTTCATGGCCTCTCCGACCACCCATCTACCTCCCGAACGAACCTCAACCACTCCAACCAAGTGTATTTCCCGAGGCAACCCAAAATCCCTGAATCGATCAAACCAGAAGTGCAAACTCAACTCATTACTAAACAATGTGATTTAATTTTTAAAAATCCTAATTTTGGTTTAGTAATCAGTTTATGATCCTGAATCATTGATTTACTAAGATTGAATTTTTGATAAATACTTAAGCATTACTGATCTTAAGTTTTTCCAGAGCAACTACTTCATTTTTAGTTTAAATAAATTTTAACACTTCCTTTGTAATCAAACAGTCAGACCTTATTTTGATCCAAGTCCTAGAAATCAATGTATCAAGAGAAAATGATTAAGAATTTAAACCTGAGTTTGAAGTTTAAAAACAGGGTATCTTCCAGCTAAACCAACATTGATATCATGTATACTCAGAATTACAAAAGTAGGTATACATATAAACATACACATTTCAGGCATTATTCAAGCAACATATATAATTATACTAAAGCAATTTTTTCAACAAGAAGTTACTCACTTTTGTCTTGCAGAATGTATAGAGCTTCATTTGTTTGAAACAGGCTTGTAAAACAAAATAAGCTGAAACCCCTTCTTTGATTCTTCTGGTTTTAGTTGATTGTCTGTAATCTTTGTTTTAAGCTTAAGTTGACATTATTTTCTTGAGGTATCCAGTTCAAATGAACGAACTGGTGAAGATTGCTATATGTAGAGTGAGTTTACAGGGATATCACTTTGTAAAGGGTATTTTATATTGTTTGTACAGGTGATTGATATGTTATGGTGGCTGATGTGATTATTACAACAGTGTGATATCTTTGTTTATACAATTAACATGGCTGAGATGCTTGCATTCCTTTTTCTCGGCTAATATCATGCTTTTGCTTATGTACTTGATATGTTATCTTATCTTTTGTTGGCTGATAAGTTGTTTATACAATATCAGGTACAAGTATTTTATTTGCTATGCTTTTGTTTACAGCCTAGATTCTTGTCTTCATTTGTTTATTTACTTACTCTACAGGCTGCCTATTTTCTTTGTCTTGTTTTATTTGTTTTGGTGAGCATATTGTTTATTTAGCTTGCTTTGTCCTTAACATCAGTTGATTAATTTTACACAAATCTGGTTTTCTTCCATAAGCTTTTGCATATATGTTTGTTTAAGTGTTCATGAAAACATATTTTTGTTTTAGTCCTTTGTATTTTATTTGTTTGTTTTATTTTCGTCTACATTCTTGTCATATTTAAATGTATTTTATTTTCTTTAAATCTTCTTGTTTTGTAATACAAATAAATTTCTATTTTATTATGTTGTTAGAATTTAGCAAATGTTCTACTTCCTATTTCTTTTATTAAAATTTATCTCATATTATTTTTCTATTTCTAGTTTAAATATTTATTGTTATCTTACTTTAATATTTATTGTCTTATATTATTTTATAAACTCAAACCATTAATTTAAGATTTTATTTCAAATCCAATATAAATATATATTCACATATATACAAATTGTCAATTCCATATGACTTTATATATTTTCTAGTCGAATCGGGGAAACTCGCTTCCATTTAAATTAATTTATCTTACAATTTTATTCAAAAATTCATTTAATTATCAATTTAAATTAAATTAAAATCTAGGGTCGTTACAAACTTCCCCCCTTAAAAGAATTTCGTCCTCGAAATTCGCAGGCACGAAAACAACACAGCGATAGACTCAATCTCTACAATTTCTCAAATACAAGATATGGATTCCAAATTCAAGTCGGAATATCTCAAAATATATACCAATTTGTCCCTCTTCGGACTTCAACCAACCCAAGAAATTACAACAGAATTTCAAATTTTGGTTTTAAACGATATCGTTTTATCGATACAATTCGATTTAGCTTCTTCTTCTATTAATCAGTTTTAAATCAATTCAAAATTTCTAATTTATTCAGAATTCCCAATTCATTCAAATTTCAAATTCATATTCATTAAGGTTTAAATCAAAAAAAAATGATAAGAAACCGATGAAGATACGAAGTAAAAATTTCCTACAACGATACGTAGGGCCATCATCACACCTAAACTTCTTCTGGACCTGTCACGAAGAAATCAAAAGGATTTGGAAACGAATCAAAGGAAATTGATAAGAAAGTTGTCTCCACTGTTGTTACAGAGCATTGACCAATTATAGTCGTATTTTCCTGTCCCCTATCTCGTTCTCTTTTTACACTCATACTCACTATCACTGGATAGTAAGAGAATTTACTGAGGCATTCAAACGGATATCTTAGGGATTACTCATTCTAGGATTTACTTCACCCTATCTCTAATGAGTTACTTAATGTGTTATACTCCTGAGCTAAAGTTCAACCTTAGCTCTCATACCAAATGTGACGAGACGGATTTTGCCCGCTCGAAAATCGACATCCATACTTCAAATCGTATTCGAATGCCATAGATTCGACCGTTCAAATCCGATTCGCCGGAGCTTATAACAACATTAAGTAAACAACACAGCGGAATAAAAGAATAATACATTGATATACAGCTTTGATACAATATCTGATACAACAGATGATCCAGTAGATATCAATATACATCAGAGATATGATACAATAAATAGCAGCAGAAAAGAAAATAGATGATAACATATAGCAGCGGAACAATATAACTCTGAGATAGTCTTCAAGGAAGAACTCTGAGAACTGCAACTCCATCTCCAAAAATCAATCCAGCAATAGCTCGAACTCCCAATAACGATGCACCAAGCTAAGCAAGTGCGGTGTGATCCAAAGACTGAACTAGCTCCAGATAACCTACTAATCTGACTATCTGAAAAACCCAACTCTAGACTGCTCGTGTAGAAAATATAATGAGCACCCAGAGTTTAGGAAAGAAACAATAAACTCCGGATCAGTCGTGGGACTAGTGTGAGCAACAAAAACAGTTTATCTTTTAAAACATTCAACAAAAGATTTTCAAACTCAATTCGCAATGCTTTTTAAAAATGAGACTACCATAAGGCCTCCCGCACACACACACAATGCAAACGCAGAATCGGAGGAGATTTCTCCTTATGATAGTCAAAGATGCTTGATACGCATTTAAAAGAACATTTGATATTATTATTAGTGCATAGTGTAGGAAAAATTCATTTCGAAAGTAGAATATAAATCTTAGCCAACATACGACCATTATCGTATGCCTACTATAGCTACCATCTAAACAGTGGTGACCACCATAAGTAAATGGCAGGTTCTACAACTAATACCGTACAAGGTTTCGTATTGCGAATTGGATTTCCAATGAATGATCAGGCCAAGGAACTTCCCATTGCCACATGAGAACGCCTCTGGATGGATGTCCCCGAGAACCAAACCGGATCTCTACCAACACAAGGCCGGGTTACCCTTAACTGAGTAAAAACTGACCGAATATGCCATCCCCCGGTCCTTTGGGACCTTTCACCGAGCGCTCGCAATCAATTCACACAATCATAAAGTGTTTTCATCATGAGTAAGTATCTGGGCTCCATACCATGATACCACCCTTTTCCAGAAGGAAATGCACATATCCTAAAGGGAGCTACCCCTCATAACCTTGCCGCATCTTTCCTGTTTTGACCATTCCCGAGGTGTGAGGCTCGACGAAGTCACGTCCACAAAACATACTTTGTACAAAAGCCATGCTTTGGGTCAACAAATGATCATAGAAATGATCACCAGGATAGACGATCAAATAAATGATCCTATCACAAATAATCAACACAATGATCATTTCACGGCAACACTCAGCATGTCACATTACCAAATTGGGAATATATCGCTGATAACATTCAACTACATAACCTCTGAACTCGTACGTCTCAGAGAAGGGTGTTAAGCTAAGAGAATAAATTCTCCGCCACCAACAGAAATATATTTGAAAGAAATCAGCTTTATATCTCAATTTGTAATGTCAGACATACTATCCATACAAGTCTGTTCCAGGCTCGAACAGAACCGAAGGCACTTACAAAGAAGTCCTTGCAATCCGGATATTCACTAATCACGTTCGGACTTCCCATCACATATGGAGTCTCTATACCGGGGACCAGTCGATGCAAAGACATTCGACGAGTTGTCCTTTCGCTTTCAAAAATATCCGGTCTTCAACACCGGTCTTCAAATGCTATCCATAACGACATATCACATATTCGGAATGGGATATATGACACAAAGGTCCTCTCCCGGCTAAACCGAATAGTGAGCGCAATATTTACAAGAAATATATGGATATTGGGATTTCAATTAAGTCACAACTTATTACCTAAAACTTTTCTTCAAATGGTTTAAACAAATTACCATTTCTAATCTTTTAAACAAAAAGATTCATTTCATAAAGCACCCCCGTTTCATAAAGATCCATTCATAGATTTCAAAACAATCTCTATTTCAATTGGATTAATTCACTTAAATCTTTAAATCAAAGATTTAACTTATAGCTTTCTAACCGTTTCTAAAATTTGGAAAGCATTCCCATTTTAAACCAGAAATCTTTTTTTTTTAACACAAATTGGACGTTCATTTATTAGGTGAAAGCTTTTATTATTTGAAAACAAACAGTTTTCGTTTCAGAAAAATCCAATTATATTTACACGAGTTAAAGCCCTTGAATTCTATTCACATTCCAAATCAATATTTTTAAAATGGTTTAACCCATATATAACTGGTATAACATCTTTAATCCCTAGTTTCAAATCATAGAATTTAGTTTCACATTTTGAATTTAAGTTCAAATCAAATTATTCAACTTCATATTTTATCGAGTAATTCAAAATAAATTTCATCTATGAAATTCCATTTTAAAAGCTTTTCACTTTAAACCCAATCCATTTCCAAAACATTTGAATTCAAATATTCAAATTTAAAACTATTTCAAAAATCTGTGACATAATCGATTTCCTCGTGAAATCCATATTGGTGTGTGTATAAGTGTGGTCCAGGGGTTTAACACAATTAGTGCACAACATTCAATCATCACAAATCAAATATAACAATATATCCGATAAGCGATATAAACTATAACGCTTATCTTCATTCACGATCACAGATATATATACAAATGTATCATCAATAAATGAATAAAATTATACATAGCACAATCAACAGATCAAAATATCACAGATCAGATAGGACAATCAATCAGGGCATTTCATACAAAATAATCATTCATGAGTAAGGTCAAGCATTTAATAATCATTTATAAGCAGGATTAATAAATTATTTAATGCTAAGTAATTCAATTCATTTCCAATTAAATTAATTACTTATGAATAAATTATTCAATCTTATTTATAAATTACAAATCATTTGATATAAATAAATTTATCAAACGCTTTAATTTATTTTCTTTAATTAATAAATTAATTAGATTAACCTTAAGGTTGATTTCATAAATCTTTTATCCTTAATTTAATTTCATTAAAGAAATTAAACCTTTAATCATTTTCATTAGTTAATTAACCTTTGACTTATATTGGTTAATTTCAAATTAATTCCTTAATTAATTTATTACATTTTCCTTGAATTAATTATTACTTAATCACTTGTTTAATCAACTTTAATCATATTTTATAAAAATTTACTAACTATAAATAATCCATTAACTAATCCTAATTTTATTAATTTATTAAGTGTTAATTATAACTTAATGAATCTTAAATTGTTTTATTAATTAACTCTTAACCATTATTTAATAATCTAATCCTATCTAATTAATGATTTCTTGATTAAAATTAATTAATTCTTGATTTATTCACTTAAACCTTTAATTTATTAAATTAAACCCTTAATTTCTTAATTAATTAAATCCACATCATTAGTTAATTTAACTTAAAATTTTAATGAACTATAAACCATTAAATCTTAAATATCTTTGAGATAAAATCATAATTTTTATAATTGATTCAATTATCATTTCACAAACACTTTTGAAAACATTTTGTTTTAAATTCACTTTTAAATTCCATTTCAAATTAATTTAATTTGAATAACTACAAATTTAACTTTGAAATTTTAATCTATTTTAAATTCAAATTTTTCTTATACATTCAATTTCTTTTAAATTAACTTATTTAACTATGTAAATTTAGATTTTAAAATACATAAATTATTTAACTTGTAAATACAAGTTTTAAAACATTTGATAACTTGTTTTGAAACCTTGTTTCAAAATCAAAATTTTATTTTAAAATCTTAAGATTCAAAAGTTTCATCTCAATTTTTTTTTCTTTAACTTTGAATTAAAACGCTGTTTAAACCTGGTTCAAATTTTGAATTTAAATTCCAAAAGACTGTTTTCATCCTGTTTCAAAAATTGAACTAAGTTAATCCAGAAATAACCAGGTTTACTAAAACCTGAAATGCTCCACTGTCTTGAGCAAAACACTGGAGCCACTCGAGAAATTCGAGTGCTCCTTACTACCCAAACCAGACTTCACCAGGGAAACAACTCATGGCACCGTGCACGTGCACGGTGCCGCCTTCACCTCCGGTGCTTTGCAGGTCATCGAGGCAAGTCGACGACCCTCCCCACATCAGTTTTCGATCATCGTAAATCCCATCATTCGCTCGAAATTGAAATTCGAGTGCAAGGTCGAAACCTGGAAACGCTAGACCCAACACATCCCAAACCTGTCAACAGCTCGCCTCTACTCCTCCGACCACCAGAGAACCACCACCACCGGCCACAACTTCGCCTACCATCCATCTACGAATTCCCAAACCCCCGTTGAACTCGATGCTTTGTGGTGTTCGAACAGACCCCAAAAAACTCCACTCAGCTAAAACTAGGTTTACCCACTTCAATCGAAAGCCACCATCGCCACAGTGATCGAGAGTGCCTCCGACCATTTTTCATGGCCTCTCCGACCACCCATCTACCTCCCGAACGAACCTCAACCACTCCAATCAAGTGTATTTCCCGAGGCAACCCAAAATCCCTGAATCGATCAAACCAGAAGTGCAAACTCAACTCATTACTAAAAAATATGATTTAATTTTTAAAAATCCTAATTTTGGTTTAGTAATCAGTTTATGATCCCGAATCATTGATTTACTAAGATTGAATTTTTGATAAATACTTAAGCATTACTGATCTTAAGTTTTTCCAGAGCAACTACTTCATTTTTAGTTTAAATAAATTTTAACACTTCCTTTGTAATCAAACAGTCAGACCTTATTTTGATCCAAGTCCTAGAAATCAATGTATCCAGAGAAAATGATTAAGAATTTAAACCTAAGTTTGAAGTTTAAAAACAGGGTATCTTCCAGCTAAACCAACAATGATATCATGTATACTCAGAATTGCAAAAGTAGGTATACATATAAACATACACATTTCAGGCATTATTCAAGCAACATATGTAATTATACTAAAGCAATTTTTTCAACAAGAAGTTACTCACTTTTGTCTTGCAGAATGTATAGAGCTTCATTTGTTTGAAACAGGCTTGTAAAACAAAATAAAATGAAACCCCTTCTTTGATTCTTCTGGTTTTAGTTGATTGTCTGTAATCTTTGTTTTAAGCTTAAGTTGACATTATTTTCTTGAGGTATCCAGTTCAAATGAACGAACTGGTGAAGATTGCTATATGTAGAGTGAGTTTACAGGGATATCACTTTGTACAGGGTATTTTATATTGTTTGTACAGGTGATTGATATGTTATGGTGGCTGATGTGATTATTACAACAGTGTGATATCTTTGTTTATACAATTAACATGGCTGAGATGCTTGCATTCCTTTTTCTCGGCTAATATCATGCTTTTGCTTATGTACTTGATATGTTATCTTATCTTTTGTTGGCTGATAAGTTGTTTATACAATATCAGGTACAAGTATTTTATTTGCTATGCTTTTGTTTACGGCCTAGATTCTTGTCTTCATTTGTTTATTTACTTACTCTACAGGCTGCCTATTTTCTTTGTCTTGTTTTATTTGTTTTGGTGAGCATATTGTTTATTTAGCTTGCTTTGTCCTTAACATCAGTTGATTAATTTTACACAAATCTGGTTTTCTTCCATAAGCTTTTGCATATATGTTTGTTTAAGTGTTCATGAAAACATATTTTGGTTTTAGTCCTTTGTATTTTATTTGTTTGTTTTATTTTCGTCTACATTCTTTTCATATTTAAATGTATTTTATTTTCTTTAAATCTTCTTGTTTTGTAATACAAATAAATTTCTATTTTATTATGTTGTTAGAATTTAGCAAATGTTCTACTTCCTTTTTTTTTATTAAAATTTATCTCATATTATTTTTCTATTTCTAGTTTAAATATTTATTGTTATCTTACTTTAATATTTATTGTCTTATATTATTTTATAAACTCAAACCATTAATTTAAGATTTTATTTCAAATCCAATATAAATATATATTCACATATATACAAATTGTCAAATCCATATGACTTTATATATTTTCTAGTCGAATCGGGGAAACTCGCTTCCATTTAAATTAATTTATCTTACAATTTTATTCAAAAATTCATTTAATTATCAATTTAAATTAAATTAAAATCTAGGGTCGTTACAAAAACAATTTGGTTAAAATTTCTTAAGAACTTTGTTTCATATATATCTCTATTATTTTAAATTGTAGACCCAAAGCCTACAATCCGGAACCATGAAAACCCTTCCCCCTTCTTCCCTTTTCTCTTCCTTCTCAATTCCTACAGCATCAACCAATACCACATTAATACTCCAGCGCACCATGCACATGGACATACGATCAGAGATGCTCCGACCTTCGTCGCCACCACCACCAAGTCTCTGACTACATCGTAGACTACCTCAGTTTCCTAGCTCCATTCGAAAATGCTCGAATTCAAATTCGAACATTTTTCCACAACCAGAAAGGAACTCCCCTCCAACATCCGCCTCGTACCACCGACACAAGCCACCGGAACCTTTGCCTTATCACCACCACCATCGTCTGACATCCCTCTTCCTATTCCCCTCCAACGAACCACTCTGATGTCGCCTCAACGCCGCAATTTCCCAAAACCAACCTTGACAAGAATGAATCCGCAAAACCATATGTAACAACCCGCACATTTAGCAATTGTATATTTAAATATTTTATTTAAATATAGCATCGTTAGTCGGTTTATAGTTCGAAATGCTACTTTTTGCAAAAGTCAATTAGGACTCCAGACCACTTCCATTGAGTTCGAAATGACGTTTGCGATCTTTTTAAGTATAAACTTCGATATGTTTGGAATTAGTAGAATTTTGCTACTTTTTCACTTTGGGTTGAGTTTGGGTTTCAGCCCAATATCCTAACATAAGCCCTTAGCTCCACCCCCACTTGTCTTCATTCACTTCCATTTCCTAATACCTTCAAGCTTTGGATAAAAATGGAGGAAGAGAAAAAGAATTAGGGAAATCCTAAGCCCTAGTTCCACTAGCAAATCCAAATTCTACCTCCAAACTCAAAGAGAAGCTATTGGTAAGAATCCGCTTCTTCTTTTCCAGCTCATTCTCTCTTTAATTTCAGAAATTTCTAAACCTAACTTAGGAAATGTTTCTCCTTTAAGCTTAGATTCAAGCTCCTTGGATTAGAATTGAAGAGTGATTGTTCTTTCCTTGCTCTATAGCATCTCCTTCTTTGCTTTTGAGTTAAAGGTGAGATTTTTATCTCACATCTATGTCTATAACTATCTTTGATTATTAGCTATGAATTCCTAACACTTATTCATGTACAATTGCTTTTGACTTGGATTGGTTTTGTGAATAGTTCAATTTTTAGTGTTTGAAGCCAAATCTTTAAAAATCCTAACTTTGATGATTGATCATGCTTTTGGTGATGAATCGAAGAGCCTATAAGGCCGGGTTGTCGATTGGCATAAAACCCTATCATCATTGCTCGTTCGGTTGAAATTTGGAAGAGTTTGCTCTTCATTTGATAAGCTGGAAAACAGCCCTAAAGCTCAGTCAGTAGACTGACCTTTTTCAATTAGTAGACTGGCTGTAGCAAATAAAGATTCTGAGGCTATTTGCAGAGGCAGGGAGTCTCTGTTTTCTGCAATCAATCGACTGGTCTCTGTAATCAGTCGACTGACTGCAGATAATGGAACTTCCAAGTTTCTGGTTCAGTCGATTGAGCTGCTTCTATTTGCCTACTTTTCCTATTTTGTGTTGATTTCCAACTTTTATCGATCCGTGATTATCCGATTTATTGTTATCACCTTTGATCACTTTGATAACTTCTTTTTCGGGAATTTTAGGGAATATCCCTTTTGATATGTTTGGTATCGGATTCTTTGGATTCGATTCACGTCTTCGAATGTGAGTCTTTGGTGATTGATTGATTTTACAATCAATTTTGTGATTTGTCACTTTAAAATACAAAGGTTTTTGTACTAATAGTAAATATTCAAACTCTTTCTTAAACAAGATTTCAACTCTATTTTTAATGCAAAGCTTGTTTATAAGACTGTTTTTTAATCTATTAGTATATACAAACCTTTATCTCATTCGTTCGAGAAATCCAATTAAACGACTTAGCAAAAAAAGTGGTATCAAACGCTTGCGTTTACTTTGTCAATTAGTTCTTAGACTCGACCGACTGAAACTCTTGTGACAATTTTTATGAGTGGAGATCTACAATTTGTTCGTAAATAATTAAGTTAAGCTAGTGGTTATGGGACATGAAGCTAAACTCATTTATTTACTAGTTTAGTGTAATTGACACTTCTTGATGATCGATGAAGATCATTTTTGTGGTTTTGACTAGCAATGCGCAATGCCTCTTTGTTTTGGTTCATCGGACATTTCGCTGTACGACGTCGTTGTTTTGGTTCATCGGACGTTTCGCTGTACGACGTCGTTGTTTTGGTTCATCGGATGTTTCGTTGTACGAGGTTGTTGTTTTGGATTCATCGGACGTTTCGTTGTACGACATTGTTGTTTTGGTTCATCGGATGTTTCGCTTTACGATGTCGTTGTTTTGGTTCATCGGACGTTTCGCTGTATGACGTTGTTGTTTTGGTTCATTGGACGTTTCGCTGTACAACCTCATTGTTCTGATTTATTGTGTTTCTAGATCATCGGACGTTTCGCTGTACGACGTCGTTGTTACGAATTATTTGATTTCTAGATTTCTATTGATGACTTCTAGAATTTGTGTTTCACCAATTCTTTGTGATTACATTGATAAGTTCTATCATTTTTTATGCATTGGTGAATTTGTGTTTCAATAACTTTTACGATTGGCGTTGTGATGTTTGCCAATATTTGTGACTTGGTGAATAAAAAAAAGAATATGACATTCTTTTGATGCTATGAGATTTTTGAGATATTGTATGATTTTTGTTGATTTTCCAAGGAATACTTTTCATAGTATGGCATTATTGTTATCATATGTTTATATCATATCTCTTATTCTATCTCGTTTTATCTGATAATTATAGCTAGACTGATCAGGTTATTATTTTCTTATTAAATAATACTCGGGTCAGGCCGAGATGTTACAAGTGCTTCTGCTTGACTCCTCATCTGGGGTTATTATCTAACTTTTGGCTAACTACATCAGATTTGTAGTTTTTGTTTTGTATACATTCGAGATAGAGACTCCTTGATGTATACTTATTCTTTTGTCTAGCACTTGTACCTATTATTTTTGTTATATTGTGGATCTTGTTTGACCACTACTCTGATATACACTTCTATGTGTTATATTTATATCAATTTCCGCCTTTGTGATATGAACTTCTGCGACTGATTTGTGTTATGCTTATTTCTATATTTGTTTCCGAAGATATCATAGCCACTGTGTAGTAGCTTTGAGTTTGTATCGGTATGTAGGATTTCCTCTTGAAATGAAATGCATGTTATACTATTTGACCTATCGGTGCTCGCGCAAAGCAATTACATGGATGGTCGCTCCTCAACAGCTTTATTCTTCGTGCTAGTTGACGGCATTACTACGTAGTGTCCTTGGCTAGCGTGAGTATAGAGGTGAGCGTCACACCATACATCGATGTTGTCCTTCTGTCACACCGCTCTGAAAAATCTCCCACCATTTTTCCCACGACCCATGACCATCATCCTACCTCCAACCTCGATCCCGGTGCTAGTAGACCTCGCGATCATCAGGAATCAATCAAAGACCCGATTCCGTTCAACTTGCAATTTCTCTCCAATTACCAACTTAAAAATTATGAAATTACCACCAAAAATCCTAACTTTCATAAATGAATTTGACTATATAAAAGAAACTTGAAATTATGATTGTCGATTTTTCTGATATGGTTTGCTTCTTACAGTAAAATTCATTTTCCCTGAGAAATACTTAATAACATTACTTGAAATTATTTTTAAAATAGGATTTCATCAATACAAACAAATTTCTTTAGACCTTATAACCTATAATTATTTATGTGTAGAGAAATGAAATTTTGAATGATTTTGAGCCTGATAGAATAGCAGAGACATGCATTTATAGTCACACGAAAATTCAAACTTATATACTCTAGCAACATTTCTTTTTCATTCATGCAAGCAATAATCAAAACAATTCTACTATCAAATCTTACATGCACACAAGTATAAAGTAGATTTGGTTTTTTAGAAGATAGGTTTACTCACCTTAAACTTGAACAGAGAAAACCAAATATTTGTTTTTGAAAAACTACAACTGATCTTGATCTACTTTGAGTTGAGCTTGAATTTCTATGCTTCAATTGAGAAAATGGTGAAGTTGTTTAGCTTTCTCCCATTTTTTAAAGAATGAAAGAAAGTGGTTGGAGAGATAATTCTGAGTATTATTCATAAGAAATGAGAATTTCTATTTTGTTGAAGTTTAAAATTTGTATATTCTTGTGTTTCTGTGTATCAGTATTAACTATGTTACATTCGATCACCAAGAAATAACAACTACGGACGACTGCAGCATCAGTGGCGGTTAATTTTGGGCGCCAGAAGGTGGGATGTTACATTTTCCGATGGTTTCGAAATGCAACATTTAAAGGTTTTAGAAGAAAGATGTCAAAGGTTTTAAAGATTTCAAAAGGAGAGGATCTCCAAAGGTTTCGAAATGGTTTCGAGAATGGATTCAAGAGGAAGATCTTGGTCTTTGGGCCTAGATAAAAGAAAGGGTTTTACATGATTTCGAAAATGGTACTTTCAAAGGTTTTGAAATGGGGACTTTCAAATTTTAAGTGTTTTCATCAACTATGATTTGAGTAATATATATATATACACACATACATATACATATACATATATATACATACACACATATATATACATACATATATATATACATACATATATATATATATATACATACACACATATATATAATACACGCATACACACTCACATAACATGGCAAGGTGGTTTTGAGTAAAGCATAAGAGAATATATATTTTCCTTATTTAAGATTAATCTAAAGATCTTAAATCATTTTGAAAAGGTTTTCAAGGAAAATTTTGAGAAGATATCCCTAAGTAAAATGACACGGATACCAGATGGGACTGGTATAGGGTCGCGCCCTATACATTAGCCCCAGCTAATTTAGTCCAAAATTCCCTCGTGCTAGGCTTTGTCATAGGTATGACCAAAATTATAGATACACATAGAAAGGAATATGTTTTGTATATAGATATGTTATTAGTGAGCCCGCAAAACCATTAGGATCCGATGGCCACGAAAGAGGATTAATTAAGGACTGGCCGTCTAGAAGAGAAGTATTTAACAAATAGTTAAGGATAGATAGTCTAGATGAAGAATAGTGTCCAACGGATGCTAGATAAATTTTGATATTGTCTGGTGGGCCCGCGTTAGCCAAAGTTAAATGTTAGCTAAACAAAAATTTTGTGTATGAACAGGTAGTTCATTTTATTACCTGATATATTTATGTATGTTTACATAATAATGCTTTACATATATTTTGACCTGTTTTGGTTGTAGGAAAATGAATTGCAAAAAGATAAGTTTTAAAGGAATGTTAGTGAGTGGAAACCAATTCCACTAAGGGCGTGGTCTCACTTAATATAAATTAACAGAGATGAACGGTATTGTTCACACCAGGCTTTATGTCTAACTCAAAGTTTTTGTTTTCCCTTAAACTTTCGGATGCTCAAAATTTGATTTGAGTAGGCTAAGGGTTTAGGTTTTAAGGTTTTCGTAGTTTTGGCAATTAAAGCTTCCGAAGATGAGCAGGTGGTTGACAGATAGCTAATTTAGGAATTCAATTCATTTAGTTTTTGATGTGTATTATGTCAGATACGATAATATTGCTTTGATCATCCAAGAGGGCATCGTCATATATTGCTCTTGGCTTATTATTGTAAATTTATATTTGACATTCCTTGGGAATACATTTTGGGATATTGTAATTTGGATATGATTTTGTTGAAATACAATCACTATAATTATTATTTTTTGAAATCTGTGATTTTTTTCATATTTAAATGCGTCTGATATTATGGATACCATTAGCATTACCGTATTTCATCACCAGAAGTTAATATTATGGATGACAGCAGCATCTGTAGTGCTTAGCTTTTGGTCTCCAGATATGGGATGTTACAACTTGGTATCAGAGCATAGTTTTATGAAATTTTTTAGACTAAAAATGGTTTTGAGAACAAATTCCTATGAAACTAGAGTAATATTGGGGTTGGGACAATGCTATAGTAACGTACTTGTATTTTCTATATATAACTATATGCTTTATCTCTAGTCTCCTATCTTTGCTTAGGTTAACTTTTTGTATCACATGAGATTTGAATACAGATATGGATGGTAGAAGAGGAAGAGGAAGAGTTAACCAAAGGGGAGGCACCGAAGGGAATTTTCGGACCTAATGCTATGAGAAACCAAGGTCGGGCACAGGAAGATAATTTAGGAGTTGGGGTCCCGTAGGTAGGAATAGAAGCTACGTATCGGTTCATTAGGAATACTGTGTAGGCATGTGTCGATGTAGTTATAGGTGGAAGAGTTCCGGATTTTTCAGTTTTCTAGGAATAAGCCAAGCTAAGTGGGGATTATGTTAAGCTTGGAGGGAACCCTTTTATAGGAATTGAGGATGCTATCGAGGCGGAGAATTGGTTGCTGCATTATGAGAGGATCTTTGCAGACTTAAGGCTCAATGATGAGAAGAAGAAGAGGTTGGCATCTAGATAGCTTCAAGGAGCTGCATTTTTTTGGTGGAACAGTGTAACAGTGGCAGTAGATGTGGAAAACATGACAAGGGAAGAGTTTAAAGGGAGCTTCCAGGAGAGGTTCACGTCAGTTATGGCACAGTCAGCTCTGATCGGGATGTTCGCTGAGTTAGAACAGGAGGAGATGTCAGTTGTGAAATATGCCTGAAGGTTTGAGGAGTTGGCACGGCATGGTTTTACTGCTATTGATAACGTGATGAGGAGAATGAGAAGTTCGTCTGGGGGTTGAAGCCTAATTTGGTCAGGGCTTTTTACTGCATATCAGAGATCCATGTGATGTAATTATGGAGATGGCCATAAGGGAAGGGGAGATTCTTAAATCTCTAGAAAGATCAAGACTAAGGAGGTCCAGGTTGGGCAGAGCTAGAAGTGAAAGTTTTCCATAAGTAGGGTGCTCAGAAGAGTGGAGCAGCCAAGAGAAGGAAGTCTAAGATTGTCTTCTTCAAGTGCGACAAAAAGGGGCACTTCGCTAATGTGTGTCACTCTGGAAAGGCTAAGGAAGTATTTGGGAAGAAGAATGTTAGATGCTTTAACTATGACCAAATAAGCCACTAAAATAACCAGTGCAAGGAGCCCGTTTGAGAGGTGAGGGCAAGGTTTATGCATTGGAGCCTACTACTTCAAAGCCGACAGCTCTAGAGAAGGGAAAGGAACTTTTAGGAGTTACGCTTCAGATTCATGGTATGATTGTTAGCGTTTTATTTGATACTAGTGCATCACATTCACATTCTTTTATATCTAGATGTTTAATAGATAAGCATAACCTTGAGCCCACTAATTTAGTTACTTCCTCATGGGTTTCAAATCAAAGAGGAGGTTATGCAACTCTATGGTTGAGGTGTAACCAATTGAAGTTTGACATGTTAGGTCATTATTTTGTTTGTAGTTTACATGTGTTTGATTTTGTTGGGTTCGGTATTATCCTTGGTATGGATTGGTTAAGTTAGCACGATTCTAGGATATTTTGCCAGGATAGGAAGATGTCTCTTAGACACCCTGATTGTAGCTACCAGATTGCTTATACCGTAGAAGATTCTAGTAGTACAGTGTTTTCTTTGTTAGGTTCTTCGGAATCTAATGATGAGTTCAGCTGAATTTTCATTGTCAGAGAATTTGTAGATGTTTTTGTGCTTGTAGTTGGATTGCCACCGAAACGAGCCATTGATTTTTGAATAGATTTACTTCTGGGAGAAGAACCAGTGAGTAGGCCACCTAGCAGGAGGACCCTTTAGAGATGAGGGAGTTGAAGATGCATGTTAATGTTGAAAAGTGTATGCTAACACCCCGGTGTAAGTAGTAATCAAGTGAAAGCACCACCCGTTAGTACGGGAACTGAAAATAAGAAGAAAATAGCAGGAAATAATAAAGAGACAACGGTTTATAGTGGTTCGGCTCAAAGTCAAGCCTACGTCCACTTATTCTTTTCTATCACCGATTTCATTTCAAGTTTTACAATCATCCTTCATATTCAACACCAATACAACAAACAGATAGAACTTTGATAATGAATTGCTTTCTGGATTCATGTTGAATGTATTTGATTGCTTCTTTCGGCTCTTTGAAGTGTTGTTGGTAGTTGAAGTGTTATTGAAGTCGAGAGAGCAGCAGAGTCTCCGAGCTTCTAAGTCCAGGAAAGTCCCAGGAAAAAAGTCCCCCTTTCAATGTGGAATAACTGGGGTATTTACAGGAGAACTTTAGGCCGTTAGGTCTTAAGTCGTTAGGTCTTTGGTCGTTAGGTCTTAGGTCTTAAGTCTTAGGTCGTTAGGTCTTAGGTCGTTAGGTCTTAGGTCTTAGGTCTTAGGTCTTAGGTCGTTAGGTCTTAGGTCTTAGGTCGTTAGGTCTTAGGTCGTTAGGTCTTAGGTCGTTAGGTTTTAGGTTGTGCACTTTCTTCGAGCAGCTGGGTTGCTTTGAGATGAACTATCTTTGGTTTTTCGGTTGATCTTTTGGTATCACGGCCTTGCAAAAAAGGCGGGATAACAATGCTATTGGTGGATTTATAAGGCAAGAGCTTTATCAGGCCGAGTAGTATGTCGTGGGCTGCAACAATAGTGTTTTCTAAGAAGCCGGATGGAACGTTGAGGCTAAGTATCGATTATCATAAGTTGAATGAGAGGACGATAAAGAGTCGATGTCCATTGCCAAGGATTGACGATTTGATCGACCAGTTGAGTGGAGCAAAGGATTTTTCTTAGTTTGGATTTGGCAATAGGTTTCCGTCAGCTTAGGGTAGAAGAGGATAGTATACCTTTGACGGCGTTCAGGACCAGATATGGGTGATACAAATGGTTGGTTATGCCGTTTGGACTGACGAATGCGCTAACTTTCTTTGTGGATTTCATGTACCAGTTTTTCACGAGCACTTGGATAGATTCATGTTGGTTTTCGTAGATGATATCTTGATTTACTCTAAGAATGAAAGAGAGCTTGAAGTTCATCTCAGAGTGGCGATTCAGACACTAAGGCATCATCAGTTTAAAGAGAAATTTTGGAAGTGTCACTTATGGAAGAAGAAAGTGAGCTTTCTTGGTCAAGTAGTCTTAGAGGAAGGGTTGTCAGTGGACCTGACTAAGATCGAGCCAGTGAATAGTTAAAAGAGACCTGAGACGGTAATTGAGATAAAGAGTTTCCTTGGGTTGGCTAATTAATATCGAAGATTTATGGGGAATTTTTTGTGGATAGCGGCACTGATAACCAAGCCGATGAGGAAGCATGTGAAGTTTGTGTGAACCGATAAGTGTGAGGAAGCATTCCAGAGTTTGAAACACTTATTGATCCATGTACTTGTGCTGGTTGTTCCAGAGAGGAATCAGGACTTAGTAGTTTATAGTGATGCGTGTGGAACAGGATTAGGGGCTATGTTGATGTAGAGAGGTAAAGTAATTGCTAATGCTTCCAAACAGCTTAGACCGCATGAGTTCAAGTATCTGACGCATGATTTGGAATTGGCTGTAGTGATTAGCGCTTTAAATATGTGGAGATATTACCTTTTGGAAGAAAGGTTTGAGCTATATATAGATCATAAATCGGTGAAGTACTTTCTCTCCCGGAAGGAGCTGAACATGAGAAAGCAAAGATGGTTAAAGTTTATAGCCGCTTATAATTTTGGGATTGAGTACACACCAGGAAAATGCAACAAAGTTAGAGATGCACTTAGCAGGAAACATCAGAATGCAGTGTTAGCAATGGCTGCTGAGTGGAAAGATTTGGAACCGCCAGCAAAATGCAGAGTGCAGTGGAGATCCAAGGCTGGGTCTAGTGAAGATACAGTTGTATTACATTGTTTGGAAGTTTGACTAGTGTTGACTGATTGGATTGCTTCTGAGCAGATGGAGGATCCAGTTATAGCTTATCGGATTCGAAAGCTAAAGGAAGAACAAAGAGAGATGACTTGAAAGATTTCGGTCTTGACCAGAATAGGTGGTTGAGAAAGAAAGGAAGATTATGTGTTTCGAGTGTAAGAAAACATAAGAAAGGAAGTCTTGGAGGAATGCCATCGTTAGAAGTTCACCATTCATCCCGGAGGTGCCAAGATGTATCGGGATATGTAGAGGAGTTTCTTATAGGATGGTATGAAGCAGGATATTGGCATGTGTGTAAAGTAGTGCTTGAATTGCTAACAAGAAAAGGCTGAAAACCAAAAGCCAAGTGGTTTGCTTCAGCCATTAGATATTTTTGTATGGAAGTGGGGTTCTATTTTTGTCGACTTCATTGACGTCTTTCTAAGATCAAATAGAGGTAATGCAAGTATATGAGTCATAGTGGAAGATTGTCCAAGAGTGCCCATTTCATTCCCAGTTAGGTCAACCAGGACGACACCTGTCAAGTTGTTTATGAAGAATGTGGTTAGACTGCATGGAGTTCCTAGTAGTATAATTAGTGATAGAGATTCCTTGTTGACTAGCGAGTTTTGGAAGAGTCTGCATGAAGTTTTTGAAACCAAACTTAAGATGAGTACCGCTTACCATCCGCAGACCGATGGGAAAAACAGAAAGAGATAACAACATCTTGGAAGATTTGTTAAGAGCTTATGTTCTAGATTTCGAGGGATCATTGGAAGACCATCTGCATCTAATCGAGTTTTTGTATAATAATAGTTATCAGACTAGTATTGGGATGACATCGTTCGAAGCCTTGTATGGAAGGCTATGCAA
Organism: Allium cepa; assembly: GCA_030765085.1. Taxonomy (NCBI): domain Eukaryota; kingdom Viridiplantae; phylum Streptophyta; class Magnoliopsida; order Asparagales; family Amaryllidaceae; genus Allium; species Allium cepa. The sequence goes on from CM060942.1 coordinate 459,406,838, forward strand.
TTCTCGCGTTTGTTGGTTAGAGACGGGGGATAGGTTGATTCTTGGTGTAGATCTAGTTAGAGAGGCTATAGAAAAGATTAAAATCATTCGGGCTAGAATGAAGGAGGCTCAGTCTAGGCAGAAAAGTTATGCAGGTAAGAAACAGAAAGATTTAGAGTTCCTAGTTGGGGACCAATTTTTCGTCAAAGTATCACCGATGAAGGGTGTGATTAGATTTGAGAAATCAGGGAAATTATCAATGAGATTCATTTGACCATTTCCTATTCTCTAGAGGATTGGGAAGTCCGAATGTAGAGTTGAGTTATCGAAAAGTTTAGTAGGTGTCCATGATGTTTTTCAGGTTTCTCATCTCAAAATGCATGTTAGAGACCTAGAGACTTCTATTGCACCGACAGTGCAAAATGATTTAGTGGTGGAACCGAACTTAACTATAGTGAAATGGCCAGTTCGCATTATTGCAAGCGATGAGAGGAGGCATAGAACCAAGACGGTTAGATTAGTCAAAGTCTAGTAGAGTGATGATGTCAGGGACTGTACTTAGGAGATTGAGAGCAGGATTAAAGATACTTATCGTGACTTGTTTGATGGTATGTTTTACCTTCTTGTTTGATTTATTGTGTGCCTTACTGTAATTTCAGGGATGAAATTCTTTAAGGAGAGGAGTTTATAACGTCCCATATTTTTGATAACATTATTTAGGATATTTAATTAGATAGATTAAATAAAATAATGTTTTGATTAGGGGATTGAGATTTGATTTCGTTAAAGGGGCAGCCATTCCATTCAGCATTGAATTAAAAGAAGGGTTTAAAATGAATATGAGGATGGGTAATATAGGAAAGAGGCCATTCCTATATCTTCCACTATAGACATGTATAGTAACATACCTTCATTTCATTTCATTTTCAAATTTTATAAAGCAAGGTCGGCCGCCATTAACGGGAAAAGGGGAAAAATAAAGAAGATATGCTAGGAAGAAGCTTAAGAAAATTAAATCTATTCATATCTCAATCTCTTCAATCACAAAGCTTAAGGTGAATAATGTTTATGTCTCTATTTTGGATTTATATTGGTTTAATTATGATTCTAAAATATTTTGCAATATATTGCCATGTTTTGGAATGATGGGATGTTTATATATAATTGTTGATGAATTATTCATGTTCATATTGAATTTATGATATGTTTTAAGGAAAAACCCTATTAAATGTCATCTTTATGCCTTGTGAATTTATTATAGATCATAAATAATATTTTGGAGATGGGTTTCAGTTTTCAGAATTTTTGGAACTAATGTGGATTTTATATGAATTTTCTAGTAAAGAAAATGTTATTTTGGATTATAAATTATTTATGGGTAAATAATTAATTATTTGGGTTTGAAATTTTTATATGTTAGTGAACATATATAATTTGATTTAGTGCACTTTTTTCCAGATTTTTCCTAAGAATTTTTAATGGCTATATAAAATTATTTAAGGTATGGGACTTAAATGTTTTGTATAATTATAAGGAAGAAGGGGCATTTTGTAAAATGTTTACTTTGCATAAAATGGAAAGTCGGCAGCATTTGAAAAGAAAAAAAACTGGCAACCAATCAGATTTAGAAGAAAAAATAGATTAGGTACAAAAGGACTATTTTAAAAGTACAAATAAGCGGTCCTTTTATTGTTTTGTCTCCTTCGGCACCTAGTTTCACCTCCATACTATCCTTCCAACATAGTCGAAACCAATGCATATGGTATCAGGCAATTGCTACATAATGAATTCGAATAATGCGAAAGGTATAGGTTCAAAACCATGGGGTTTCGAAAGGGATGGGACTTTACTTTGGTCTTAAAGAAACGAACACCTGCTTGCTTTCAACTAAGTTGCTTTCGACATAGTTAGGTTTCGACTAAGTCAAATGTTTTAAAAGGAAAGGTTTCGATTGGGTTGCTTTTATATTTTAAATGATTGCTTTTGACATGGTTAAAGCCTTTAGCTGCAACTTCCTACCTTTTGATCCAAATGGTTTCGAAGGGACCCTTTTGTTTTTCTAAAATTCGGCCACCTCTCCATTGTTTTCGGAAGGATGGTTTCAATACCATCATTTTATTACTTAAGAAATGTTTTCGAAACAGATGCTTTCGACTTAAACGAATTTAAAGGCCCTTGTTCTTTGAATGAAGTATAACCCAAAATGGTTTCGAAAGAGATGATTTGAATGGTTTTAAAAGGTGATTTTGACTTTAATGGGTTTATATCCATTTGCTCTACTTGAGGGCATAATCAAAATGATTTTAACCGAAATGTGTTTTGAAGGAGTCAACTTCGAATGGTTTCAAAATGTTTCTACGTTTTTTAAATTGAATCCAAATACTTACGAAAGGTTTAGGTTTAATGCATTCAAAAGGTTTTAATGGAAATTTTGAAGGGGTGGTTCATCATGGGTTTTGAAGGAGTCGAAAGGTGTTGTTTACTGATGGTTTCAAATGCTTTCGAAAGGAAAGGTTTTCTAATGGTTTTGAAAGGCAATTTTTAAAGGTTTTAGAAGAAAGATATCAAAGGTTTTAAAGCGCTCAAAAGGAAAGGATCACCTAAGGTTTTGAAAAGAAGATTTTTGCCTTTCGGCCTAGATAAAAGAAAGGGGTTTGCATGGTTTCGAAAAGGGTATTTCAAAGGCTTTGAAAGGGACTTAAAAATGAAGTGTTTTCATCAACTTTGATTTGAGTAAATTATATATATGACATGGAAAGGTGGTTTCGAGTAAAGCATAAGAGAATATATGTCTTCCTTTTTTGAGTTTGATTTAAAGGTCTTAAATCATTTTGAAAAGGTTTTCAAGGAAAATTTTGGGAAGATATTCCTTAGTAAAATGAATCAGATATTACAGACCAGATGGGACTGGTATAGGTCCGTGCCCTGTACTTTAGCTATTAGCCCTAGCTAATTTAGTCCAAAATTCCAATGCATAGGGCTTTGGCATAGGTAAGACTAAAATTATAGATACACAGAGAAAGGATTATGTTTTGCATGCAAATAGGTTATTGGTGAGCCTACAAAACAACTAGGATCAGGTGACTCTGGAAGAAGATAAGTTAAGGACAGACCGTCCATAAGAGACGTATATAATAGAGAGTTAAGGAAAGATAGTCCAAATGGAGAAGAGTTTTAGATAGATGTTAGATAAATTTTCATGTTGTCTGGTACGCCTAAGTCAGCAAAAGGTTAAAAGTTAGCCAAACAAAAATTTTGTGTATAAACAGATAGTTTATTTTATTACTTGATATATTTATGAATGTTCACATAATAATGCTTTACAGATATTTTGACCAATTTTCGTTGCAGGAAAAAGAATTGCGAAAAGAAAAGTTCTAAAGGAATGTTAATGAGGGAAAACCCATTCTGCTAAGCGGCGTGGTCTCACTTAACATAAATTAACAGAGATGAACGGTATTATTCACACCAGGCTTTATGCCTGACTCAAAGTTTTTGTTTCCCCTTAAACTCTCGGGTGCTCAGAATTTGATTTGAGTAGGCTGTGGGTTTAGGTTTTCAAGGTTTCGTAGTTTTGGCGAATAAAGCTTCCAAAGACAAGCAGTTGCCTTACAGATAGCTAATTTAGGAATTCGGTTCATTTTTTCCACTATATTTTATGTTAGATATGCCAGCATTGCTTTGGTCATCCAAGGAAGCAACGTTATATGTCGGTATTGGCGTATTATTGTAAAATTTATATTTAACCGTTGCCTGGGAATACGTTTTGGGATTTTATAAGTTAGATATGATTTTGTTGAAATGTAATCACTATAATTATTGTTTTTGAAAACTTATGATTTTGTTCATATTCAAATGCTTTTGATATTATGGATACCATTAGCGTTACGTTATTTTGTCACCAGAAGTTAATACTATAGATGACTGCAGCATCTATAGCGCTTAGCTTTTGGCCTCCAGATACAAGACGTTACAACTTGTATCATAGCATTGGTTTATGAATTCTTTTTAACTAGAAATGGTATTGAAAACAAAGTCCGAAGGAATTAGAGTAAGACTGGAGTGGGGATAATGCTATAGTAACATACTAGTTTTTGCTATATATAAGTATACCCTTTATTTCTAGTCTCCTATCTTTGGATAGGTTAACTTTTTATATCTCACAAGAATTGAATCAGGTATGGACGGTAGAAGAGGAAGTGGTAACCCAAGAAGGGGAAGCACCAAAGGGGCTGCCGAACGTAATGCTAGGAGAAATCGAGGTCAGGCATAGGCAGAGAATGTCGGTACTGGGTCCCGCAGGTTCGAATGAAAGCTATGTATCAGTTCTTCGTGAAGATGGTGCAGGCAGGTGTTGCTACAGGCGTAGATGGAGGTGTTTCGAAAGTTTTAGTTGTCCAGATTTTTCCAACTTGAGTGGAGATTATGTTAAGCTTGGAGGGAGGCCTTTTATTGGGATTGAGGATGTTATCGAGGTAGAGAATTGGTTGCTGCATTGTGAGAGGAACTTTGCAGACTTGAGGCTCAATGATGAGCAGAAAAGGAGATTAGCATTCGGACAGCTTCTGGGAGCTGATTGTTTTGGTGGAATAGTGTAACTGTGGCAGTAGATAAGGAAGAGATGTCATGGGTACAGTTTAAAAGGAGATTCCAGGAGAGGTTCATGTCTATTATGTCATAGTCAGCTCTGATCAGGAAGTTTGCTGGGTTAGCGCAGGGAGAGATGTCAGTTGTGGAATATGACAAAAGGTTTGAGGAGTTTGCCCGGTATGGTTTTACTGCTGTTGATATCATGATGAAGAGGAATGATAATTTCATCTGCGGGTTGATGCCTGGTTTGGCCAAGGCTATTTTACCCCATGTTAGAGATCCATGTTATGTGGTAGTAGAGATGACCATGAGGCAAGAGGAGATTCTTGAGTCTTTAGAGAAGAGCAAGGCTAAGGAGGTCCAGGTTGGGCAAGGCCAGAAGTGAAAGTTTTTCTATAAGAAAGGTGATTAGAAGAATGAGCAGCCAAGAGAGGTGATTCTGAGAATATCCTCTTTAAATGTGACAAAAAGGGGCACTTTGCCAATCAGTGTCTTTCTAGGAAGGCAAAGAAAGTGGTTGGGAAAAAGAATGTTAGGTGCTTCAACTGTAAGCAGATAAGGCAATACAACAACCAGTGTAATGAGCCCGCTAGAGATGGTAAGGGCAAGGTTTATGCTTTGGAACCTACTACTTCAAAGCCGACAGCTCAAGAGAAGGGAAAGGCATTTTTGGAGGTAAGCTTCAGATTCATCATATGATTGTTAGCGTTTTACTTGATACTAGAGCATCACATTCTTTTACATCTAGATGTTTGATAGATAAGCTTACCCTTGAACCCACTTATTTAGTTATTTCCTTAGGGTTGTGAATCCATAAGGAGGGTATGCGGGTTAAGGTGCAACCAGTTGACGTTTACCTGTTAGGTCATAATTTTGTTTTCGGTTTACATGTGTTTGATTTTACGGGGTTCAGGATTATCCTTGGTGGGGATTGGTTAAGTGAGTATGACTCTATGAAATTTTGCCAAGATAGGAATATATCCCTTAGACACCCTGATTGTAGCGACTGGATTGCTTATTCTCTATATTGGTGCACCATTTGCTTTGTTGGGTGCTTTAGAATTAGGTAATGAGTTGATCCAAGTTTTGTTGTCACAGAATTCGTAGATGTTTTTTAATCTATAGTTGAATTGCCACCAAAACGAGCCATTGAGTTTCAGACAAAATTAATTTTGGGTGTGGAACCAATAAGTAGGTCGCCAAGCAGGATGACGCCTTCAGAGTTGAGCGAGTTGGAGGTGAAATTGGTGGATTTAGAGGGCAAGAGCTTTATCAGACTGAGTAGTTCGCCTGAGGATGCAACAATAGTTGTGGTAAGAAGCTAGATGGAATGTTAAGGCTATGTATAGATTATCGTAAGTTGAATGAGAGGATGATAAAGAATCGATAAGCGAGTGGTTCTATGTACGTTGCCCTCTTGGGTTCGCCCTTAAATGGTTATGTGGATGTACGAACTATTTTATATGTTTTATTTGAATTTTCCATTTGATTCACGGGCTTAACTCATTTTTCTTGGTTATCCAAATGTTCCGGCGAGAACCAATAGCGCGACCCTTTCAGATGTCGTTAATGTTCTTATTGTCGTTCCAGCAGAAGATCAAGACATCAAAGCTCTTCTGCCAGATGAGAATTTTCTTGCCCATGTTTTGTTAGAGGTGGGCTGCGGCACTGCTATAGTCTCAGTGGTTGCCAGTGATGACGATGATGATCACGATAACTTTCCTGAAGGAGGTATGATTGATCCAAACGTCCCCCTAGTCCCGAGTCCTAGGGCTAAAGATGAAGATAATATTGATCATGCACAAAACACTCCAAGGAATAATGTGTGAAAGTGGTAAAGCTGGCCAAGGTAACATTACATAGGGCATGAGTCTCAGACCGAGTAATCTATATACGGTCAACAGTCTACTCTGAGGAAGAGGCTAGTAGTGAAAATTTCCAAGTTTCGGACTTCTACATAGCTTCTGATAGTCTTACTGTGGAAAAGACACCTTATATTCCATCAACAGGAACATTTGCTGGATTAAGGCTAATTCCTATCGAGTTTGGCTCCATCGATGTTGGTAACATTAGTTTGGAAGGCGTCTACTCTCCTTTTCACTTTGATGAGGATATCATCACTCACAGTGTGGGCGAGATCACTACCATGAGCAAAGCTCCAGCTCACGGTCCATCGGGGGGACACTAGGAAACTTACACATATGTTGCACTTAAGGCCACAACACAACACTTGACTTTCCTCCTTGTTCATTGGGCCTAACTTCTTCTCATATCATTATAGGAGTGGTCGAGATTTTGGATTAGGCTATCGGTCTAGCCGTGATAGGGACAATCGAGATAGAAGAAGCTATGATAGAGATCGCTCCTCACATGACTCCACTTCCAAACATTGTTCCAAGTCTAGCTCACCTCCTGCTAGATGTCTACACAAACCTTCTGATCATCACGATGAAATTCTGATAGGTGGTATTTCTTGCACTCCACCCTTAGCTTCTGTTCCTACTCATTAGTTAACCTCATCCCATTGCAGTCGATTTTTTGATCGTAGGCACCAAGAGAGTAGTTCTGAGACTTCTCATCATAGACTTGGCAAAGAAACCGTTGAAGCTTCAATCATCACAATGGAGCAAAAATATGCCGCTGACACTTGAATGGCTAAACTGAAGGAGCAATTTCCAAATATCTACATTGATGGGCTTAAGTTTGTGCCCAACATGAAAGGAATTCCATCTAAAGTCTAATCATGACCATCCCTTGTGTGAGCGACGTCCACAGTCAATATAACAAATGGTCAAAATTGGCTGAAAAGATCTCTAAAGTCTCAAAAGGAAAGGCAACTTGAAATTGAAAATAAAAAAGCATCGAAGGAAAACAAGAGGATTATAGCCACTCTCGATGCTAAAGTCGAAAACTTAAGGAAATATCAAGCCATAGCTTAGAAAAAAGCCGAGGATGTCGTCAAGGCAATCAAAGAGGAGAGGACCAAACATCGAGATGAGATAGAGAGAGCCTTCCATTGAAACCTTAATTTGGTACTGAGGAGAGATGCTGTGAACAGAACTGCGACTAAGTTGAAGACCAAACTTGTGCACAAAACAAAAGAAGGATGAAGTGCTCTAACAACTCAAACTTATTGTGAGAGTTGCTTGATGCAAGGGAAGAAAGAGATAAGGCTGTCGAGTCCACTAAAGACATTGACGCGCTCGTCAAGAGAGAAGTTGAGGCCGTCGAACAGTGGGAACAAGAGCGGGTGATGGAAAATTTAAGCCGTTGCTTATCAAGTACAACATGCCCGAATTCCGCATCTTGGAGTGGTCCAAAGATGATTATCCCTAAATCCTCACCCTTGACTAGGAGCAAATTATCGAAAACGAAAAGGCTTATCCTAAGGGTAGTGTAGTGAATTTGGAGCAGCATGAGAGAGAAATCCTAATGGGTGATGGCCTAAAGTGTTAAAGAATGTTCACCATATTATCCATCTGAAGCTAGTGGCAAACAGTGCAAAAGGACTTGGGCGAAGGCTCCGTATCGATGCTAGATGATGCAATTGCCAGTGAAATAATTTGGTCCCAAGCTGCCCTAGATTCATCTTCTAATCCCGGGGATGATCCTGAACTTCCTCAGTTGCCCAAATACATTATTCTTTCTCCCATTCCTGAGGGCATCTCCCGTGACACTCCTGCCCGCATAGAACTCCAAACCGAAGAAGGTATCTCGCTGGCATCTCCTATATTTAAGAGAGTTGACATGTGTCGATCGACATCATTAATCTATCTTTTTATATTTCCCAAGTTCCAAGTCGACCCCAAATCGCTCCTCTTCCTAACAAGGACTCTCTTTTGAGACAACAAGCATCTACAATGGAATTAGTAACCGTTACAACTTCAATAACTATTCCAGCCATTCCGGTTAAAGGAACTCCTACCCTTGATGAGCGAATGATTGATGCTTTGCTAGATGACGGGACTGGTGGGACTCAGGAAGCTCAGATCAATGAGGATGTTGTGATAACTAGATTTTTGAAGTCCATATCAGGTCGAACCGTGAGTCAACTTAAACAGGAACTTGGCCATGCCAAGAAGGACAAGCAAGAGATAACTGAGAAACACATCCTCCTTGCTATAGAGATTAAGTAGGAGAAGTTTGAGACCATTCTTCCTCCTTTATTGATTGCCTTGCTCGGGTATACCTTCGCTTTGGTCAATATTCCTCCACCTGGGAGTACTCAAAGTGTGCCCATGGTATCTTCACAAAGCACTCCAATCTCCATTCCTCCACCAGAGAGCACTCAAAGTGTGCCTGTGGGATCTTCGCAAAGCACTCTAGCCAAGGGCAAAGGAAATAGGGGAAGAGTAAGGAAGCAGCTGGAAGAATGCAGCATGCCTTATTCTATAAAGAAGGAAAAGAAGGAAAGAATGAAAAAGCCCAAGAAATGAAAAGAGAAGTGGAGTGAAATGGGTTATATAACCTAAGCTTAGACAAAAGTTTTAGCAATGAAACTTGGGATTTTCTTCCAAGCGTCAAATTAGTACAACCCTATATTATGGGTCAGTACCGAAATCAATATTTTTTTAAAGCAAACACATACGTGTATATGTATGTATGTATGTATGTATGTATGTATGTATGTATGTATGTGTGTATCTGTGTGTATGCATGGATTTATGCCTAAGGGTATATATGTGATGGACCATGCACCTATACTCCTCCACCCAAGAGAATGCATGTGAAAATATGTACATATATATGTCCAATACCCGACGACTAGAGTCACAAGTGAAATTAAATTGAAATTTGAGAGATTCATGGATGGAATCGGTTTAAAATCATCAAACTTGAAATGATGGACCACGAGAATACGTTTCATATTTATACTCCCAGATGCTTGTAGAGCATCACAATGGATAACAATAGACATAACTTTTTACAGCAATGATTCAAAAGAAAGATAACAACCATTAGGAACGCAGAGTGAGGTACTTTGCAGCAACTCTAACTTGTCTTGATTCAAAGAACATCGCAGTTGAAATGAGATGTATTTTGGAGGGCAAGCGTTATCCAGCCTTTTTATCAAGGCATATTTAGGCAGAGTGGATGAGTCGGTCTTGAAGTTATCAAGGCTGCAAGCCAAGAAAGATAGAACAAATGTCTAAGAACTAGATACAAACAAAGTCACAGGGTTAATTCAAGAACAACCTAAGACCAAAGCAACATGGGTCCACCAATATTATGTGTCGATACCGATCCCTGCCCGTGGTTCGATACCGATCCTTATTTCCTTCACTTAAGGGACCTATTTTCTGCCTGCACGTCTCATATGATACTAAAAGCCTATTACCAATGTCATTTTATTCTTCCAATGCAGTTCTCCATCAATCTCCACGAACACTTGTAGCTGCAACTTTGTTCTCCCACAATCCATCATTTGGACTCAGAAACACGCTAATTTTGATGCAAATAACCATGGAGTCACAAAGTTAACCACAAGTTGAGCCAATAATAAGATTTAAAGGCAGTCGTATTAACCATCTTATGGGATGGTATCGTACCCTAACCTTGGAGTTGTACCAACCCATATAAACTGATGAGGAGGTGCCTACTTCCATGGAAGAATTAGTCTAAATCATGAAGAGCGGCCTGGAGCTTATACGAGATTTTAGTCCCCTACCTCTATAAATAGGAGGGTAGGGCTCGTTTTTTTAGGATCCTTTGGCTCTAGCTCTTCTCTACTTTATATTCTTCAAATTATGAATGTCTATGTGTAGGAGTTGTACCGACCCCTAAGAGACCTCCAAGTCAGATATAAGCAATAAAATATTAAAATGGACGTAGGCCAAGCTTTGCTGCACCACTACAAATGATTATGTCTTGTTTATTTCTCATTTTCATTTATATTTCTTCATATTTTATTCTCTATATAAATTCTAGGTGTTTGTATTATTTTTGGTTCAAACATATAACATTAACTGTTGTGATACAGTTCGCTTTTATTGAGAGAAGACATTTTCTTTTCCTGACCCTTCTAACTTTTATATTTCGTCCAAATCCATTATTAGAGCCAAGTTATGTAACGCCCCGCCTTTTTTCACGCTTTAAATCGACGATAAACCACACAAGTCAGACTTAAACCATACAGAAGGGCGGATTGTTATGGGTAAATAAGAGAAAGCAGAGAAAGGAAAAAAATAAAATAGAATCTTGCAGCGGAAAGAAAAAATATAATAATCAAATATACAGTTCATGAAGCTATTTAATAAAAACATTTGATTATTCTTATATAATATACATCAGAGTTACACATACCAAAGAATAATAACAACACAGCGGAACAATGTGATGTAGTGGAACACTATAGTAAGTAATAGTAATAATACAATCTTCGTCTTCGTCCTCCAGAAATAAGGCCTTCCATTGCTGAAATGCTCAGGCTGACCCGAGCGAACTAAAAAGACAAAACATTCGAGTCAGAACTAAAAGATCGTATGTAAGTTAAATCAATGGTAAATAATATGAGTGGAACTGTGTCGGTGATGTTTACGGGATTTGACATCTCCTATCTAGTGTCTAACGTGGGTGCAGTAAATCAAGAGATGCTCGGGATTCACATCTCCTAAGGATCCGTTAAAGTATTTACAATAATATTTCACTATTATAATAATGTCTATAGTAAAATAAACTTACTTTTAAATAGCGTTAAGGGGTTACCCATATTGCCCTTACCACATAATAGTCCCAGTAGTCCATCCAGTATCAGCGCATCTCCAGATCGGGAGACTACCCAAAATACTCCAGGGGCTACGGGAGAAAAACAAACTGACGCAGCTTTGACTAGGCTCGAACAGTTTAGATACCAAACTGTCACAACCTATCCAGGATCTACCTCACGAAATGATGATTTCATGTCAATTAAACCGATAGAACGATAAATGCTTAGTTCCGTTGATCATGACGATGTCGGAATGTAGCTATCTCCAACCCGTTGATCTCGCAAGATGCCATGTTGAAATATCTACAATTCGATCGTTAATCACTCGTAAGTGATACCGAGAATTGGCTTCAAATTCGTTGATTCGCTCACGAATAACCCGAAGATGGAAAGAAGAAGGAGATTACACTCAACTTCCAACAATGGTGGCCAAAGCTCACACACAAATTTATTTTCAAAATCAACCACTTTACAAATGACAACACACACCTATTTATAGGAAATTACAACACATACATGCGACTCAACATCATACGTCTCATGACCTAACACACACATGCGACTTAACATTATACGAGTTACAACATCATACGACTTAACAATACAACACACATGCGACTTAACAACACAACACACACATGTGACTTAACAATACAACACACACATGCGACTTAACAATACAACACACGACCTAACAGCAATGCGACATGAGAACTTGTGACTTATGAAGATAACACAGCTTTAGGAACGACTTAAGCGACATAAGCTTCGGGAACGACTTAAACGACATAAGTGATTTAAGCGACTTAAGCGACATAAGCTTCATGCGACATAACTGAGCGACTTATAGAAATGCGGCATAAGTGAACGATCTTAAGAAATTCGGCTTGATTTCTTGAGCCGTTATCTTATAAGGTATGAGACTCATGGTATGCGACTTAAGGCTGGCGACATAAGATGGTTGGGCGACTTAAGGTAAGACTGACGACATAAGATGGTTGAGCGACTTAAGGTAGGCGACATACGACTTAACTCGATAGGTCGCTTATCGTGATGCGCTAACTCGTTAGGTCGCTTATCATGATGCGCTGCATCATCCTCCCCTGGTTGAAAAGAATTCGACCCCGAATTTACACTTTCCTCTTCTTCGACAAACTTATTCTCATGATATGGAATCAAGTGTTTGACGTTGAAAACATCAGCAGTATGGATATGATCCGGCAATTTTAACTGATAAGCATTCTCATTAATCTCTTTTTACGATTTCCAAAGGGCCAATCATTCTAGCAGCTAGTTTGTTGTAAGTACCAATAGGAAATCGATCCTCAATCAATACTGCATATACAAAATCTCCTTCATTGAACTCAACATTATGTCGTTTAACATCTACGGATTGCTTATGTTTCTCATTCGCCTTAAGCAATTGTTCCTGCATAACCTTGTGGCACTCTTGCAATTCATTCACAGAATCAATAGCTCGTTTGATCACTCCTTTCCGTTATGGTCCTATAGATAAATCTAATGGCCCCATAGGGATTGTGGAGTAAACGATCTGGAATGGACTGAACCTGGTTCTACGATTAACTGCATGGTTGTGTGCAAACTCAGCTTGACACAGCTTGGAATCCCTACTCTTCAAATTGTCATTCACGAGGCATCTCAATAGATTATGTAGGGATCTATTCACAACTTCTGTCAGTCCATCCGTATGTTGATGATAAGCACTACTAAATTTCAGCTTTGTCCCGACCATTCTCCATAGACGCATCCAAAATTGACTCAGAAAACGAGTGTCTCTATCCGATACAATAGATTCAGGCAACCCGTGAAGACGATAGATCTCTCTGAAGTATAACTGTGCGACATTAACTACATCTGCGGCCTTCTTACATGCGATAAAATGTACCATTTTTGAAAACCGATCAACCACCACGTAGATAGAATCATTCCTATGTTGCGTCCTCGGCAAGCCTAATACAAAGTCCATACTAACATCCATCCATGGTTTAGTAGGTATAGGCAACGGCATATATAAACCTGCATTTGTTGCAGTCCCCTTTGAAACTTGACAAATATGGCACCTCTGAATGAACTTTTCAACCTCCTTCCTCATTGACGGCCAAAAATAAGACTTTGAGATCAACTGCATAGTACGGTCGCGGCCCACGTGTCCTTCTTCATGTAATTATTTGATGATTTTCATTCGTAGCCTGCAATCTGGAATACACAACTGATTTTCTTTGAATAGAAAACCTTCAACCAGCATATATCCAGCCATGTTCCCCTGCTTAACTTTATCTAGGATTTCGAAAAAATATGAATCTGAAGCAAGACGATCTGGAAGTAAACCAAAACCCTTCACCTCTATTCGCATGGTTGTTAGTAAATTATTCCTCCGACTCAATGCATCGGCGACGCGATTAGTTACTCCAGACTTGTGCTTTATGACGAATGTAAATTGCTGCAAATAAGCTATCCACGATGCGTGCCTAGCTACAATTTTATTTTGCCCTTGTAAATGTTTCAATGCTTCATGATCTGTATACAAAACAAATTCTTTGTGGAACAAGTAATGTCTCCAAAGCTTCATGGCCTGCACAATAGCATAAAACTCCACATCATAAGTACTGTAACTCATTTTTGCTCCAGAAAGTTTTTCACTGAAATAGGCAATTGGACGTCCCTTCTGACTCAACACTCCTCCGATTCCAACTTTAGATGCATCTGTATGTAACTCAAATAGTAACTAAAAATCTGGCAAACACTAGAATCGGTGCTGAGGTTAAAAGTTCCTTGATTTGTTCAAAAGCAGATCCAGCCTCTTTCGTCCATGAAAACTGCTTTCCTTTCTTACAATCAGTAACAGGAGCTATTACACTACTAAAGTGCGGTATAAATCTTCGATAAAATGAAGTTAACCCATGGAAAATTCTGATTTCTGTTATAGTTTTGGGTTGTGGCCAATTTTTGATTGCGGCAACTTTGTTCTGGTCTACTTGTATTCCTTCCCTAGACTTGACATAACCCAGAAATAAAACACTTGGCATCATGAACACGCATTTCTTCGTCGCTGCATAGAACTGTTCTTGACGAAGAATAGTTAACACCTTTCGCAAGTGTTGAATGTGCTCCTCTGTGCTAGCACTATATATCAAGATATCATCAAAGTAGACTACAACAAACTTCCCGATGTAAGGTTTGAAAATTTGATTCATCACCCTCATAAATGTGCTTCGTGCATTAGATAGACCAAATGGCATGACCAGCCATTCATATAATCCTTCCCGAGTCTTGAATGTTGTCTTCCATTCATCACCTGGTCTTATGCGAATCTGATGATAACCACTCTTAAGGTCGATCTTATAAAAGATTACAGACCCACTAAGTTGATCCAATAGATCATTAAGTCTTGGCATAGGAAATATGTATCTGACGGTTATTTTGTTGAGTGCTCTGCTGTCTGTACACATTCTCCATGAACCATCTTTCTTCGGTACCAACAGAGCTGGTACAGCATAAGGACTGAGACTCTCTCGAACACGCCCTTGCTTAAGCAACTCCTCAACCTGTCTCCTCAACTCTTCATGCTCTTTTGGACTCATACGATAATGCGGCCTATGCGGTAAAACAGCACCTGGAACTAGGTCAATTTGATGTTGTATATCCCTCAGTGGCGGTAATTCCTTGGGTAATTCCGCAGGAAAGACATCTTCAAATTCATTTAACACCGGTCTAACCTCCGTAGGAATTTCAAGATCTTCACTTGTTTCATACCCAATCACCATAAACAATTCAGCACTATCTTTCACTTCTTTAACAAATTCTCTCGTAGATAACAGACTAGTTGATTCCACTTTCTCCTTTGACTTGCTTTCACTTTTTTCACGCTTCTTAGGAACTAAGGTAACTTGGGTCCCTTCGAACATGAAACTGTAGCTGTTGGTGCAACCATTATGTTGTACAGCTCTATCATATTGCCATGTTCTTCCTAATAGTAGATGACACACATCCATATCGACAACATCACACCATATATCATCTTTGTACTTCTTCCCAATAGAAAACGTAACAAACGCTCGTCATCCCACTGTCACTTCTCCACCTTTCATTAGCCATGCCAGTTTATAAGGTCTAGGGTGTTTTTCAGTCTTCAACCCTAACTTCTTGACGGCTACTTCAGAAATAATGTTATCGCAGCTTCCTGCATCAATAACAAATCGACAAACCTTTCCCAAGATAGTACATGTAGACTGAAAGATATTGCTTCTCAGCCAACTAGAATCATTCTCATTCTTTGGCACTAAACAAGACCTCCTTATCATCAAGTTACACCCTTCGTCTCCTGACACAACTTCTTCATCTTCATCAAACTTCGATGGTTGAGAATAATCAATTTCAGCTTCCACATCCTCATACTCACATTCCTCTACAACTAATGTTTTCTTCTTTGGCTTTGTACATTCATTACTTTTATGGCCAAACTCCGGACAATTATAGCACTTGATACTGTTATTGACCTTTGCTTTAGCGGCTCCATTGACAATTGGTTTATTGACTGCCTTGGAAACATTAGCACTACTACTAGCACCCTTATTCTGGTTGTTAGAACCTGCAAACACACCAATTCCTCATCTCCCTTGTTTCTCCCAAGCTAGAGCTTTCTGATGTGCTTCAGCAACATACATTGGACTAAACATATTAACCATATCTTGAATTTGCATTCGTAACCCTCCAACATATCTAGCCGTTAGTTGTTCCTCGGTTTCCATAATATCATTCCTTGCAATCAATTGATAGAATTATGATGCATAGTCATTCACTGTCTTCGTGCCTTGTCTCAAATTCTGCAAATGTAGATACATAAGAGATTGATAATTGTACGGCAAGAAAGTCGCTTTCATCATATTTCTCATCTTCTCCCAAGTGACAACTTTTGATTTTCCCATTCTCTCCTGAGTTAATTTAGTTTATTGCCACCAACCCATAGCTCTTCCCCTTAGTTTTGTAGCAACTAGTTGGACTCTGCGATTCTCAGGCACCTCCTTGAATTTCAAAATTTCTTCAATCGTAGCATATAATCTAAGCTTTCTGGAACATCAAGATTCGTCAAATTCGGACATCAAACGTTAAAGATATGCTTAAATTACCAACAACGCTTAGCACAGAAAGTCACAAATTTACAGTGACAGAGCAGCGAGTTTTTATTGGGTTTTTCGACCCTCTATGCTCAAAATTTTCGAAAGTGATCAACAGGAAAGTTGTCACATTCTTTTCAAGCTTTCCAGAACTTTAAAAAAAATCTAATTCCGATGTAAAACGAAAGAGATATACATAATTTACTGACAGCGATTTTCAATCGAACATGCAACAATAACAAAAATTGAGATTTCTTATCTTAAAATCTCAATCAAAACTAGAATATGTGAGTTTTGATACTCACCTTGCAATTCATGGAGATTAACATAAATAAATTTAGCCAAAATTGAAGCTAGATAAAGGCTTTTGGTAATAGAAAGCTTCAGCTACCTGTAGAAACTTAGAAACAGAACATGCAAAGAAGATGAACAGGTGATTAACAGATAACCCAAAAACAAAATTGAAATTTGATGAATTCTCTTTGATTTGAAGTAGATTACCTGTTTGAAATTAGCTTTTAATTCATTGAGACATCAAATACATGAAGAAATTAAGGGATTGAAGGCCATAGATTGAATAGGGTTTCTATCATTTGTTTAGGGCTAGAGGAAGAAGATGAGAATAGTTTCTGTACGTACATGAAATATTTTCTCATTTCTTTGTCTTCTGGTGGTAGGCTAATGGGCTTTTGGACTCAAATAGAGAATAAATTAATTATCCTAAGGTTTTAATTCACAACTAAATCAATATGTACATTTTTACACTATGTTATAATAAAACAATGCATTTTCTTTCAAATTTCTACACAAACAAAATATGTAAACTTATATACATAAAAAAATATTCTACATCATGTAAAAAGTTTAATTTAAATTTTAAATTTTTTTTATTATAAAACCCTTATTCTACATAGATACACAATTTTACACTAATAGATGAATTACTCCATATTTTAACTCCAAAAATTCAACTAAAATATTTTTCTTGTTTAGAAAAATATGACAAAGCATTTAAACTCAATTTCATAACCAAAAATCCTTTATAAATCAAATTCCATCCTTTTGTTTGAATAAACAATCTTAAAAATCAAATACTTCTTTAATAATTATTAAAAGAAGTAATTAGCAATAATTAACAAAATTATTGCATTTTCTCCAAATTACAACCATTTTCCATTCATTATTAACTCAAACAAAATAAAATAAAGTTTCAAACTTTATTTTCTCATTTTATTTCTAAAAATCATTGTTTATTCTGAATAAACAATTTAAAATTTTATTTTCAATTCACGATATTAAATTGTAACTATCGTTATAATCTAGTATTTATCTTGGTCTTCTATCATCTTGAGTTGAGAGTGAAATTTTTTTAATCTCGTGTTGGTCTAACCTTCTTTTGATTGATGAAATAGATGAGTTGGGTATAAATACTTCTCTAGAAATTGCGAGGACCCAATTTTGCTAATCAATTTGCAATTTAATCGGCAAAAACCGATATTCAAATTTTAAATCGAATTTAAAACCAATTTAAATTCAAGTCACATTCTAAATTTACTCGTCCATTACTGGACAAAAGAATCAAATGTTAGCATCAAATTTCGTAGTAAAATTCTTGCAAAAGCATGCAAATGAAATCATCAAAGTCGAACAATTACATCAATATTGGGGCAGTTCATAACGGACCAACATTGCAAAACATCAATTTTCCACCATGCAAACATCGAAATTCTACAAAACACAAAATACAAAAATTGTAGCCAACAGCCTCAGGTTTCCAAAACTTCATAAATTTTGATATTCCGATCAGTAACGAAGAAGTTATGATAGAAATACTACTAAAAAAGAAATTATTTGCGCTGCCTGTCAACACAGGACAGCGATGAAAATGCCAATTTTCCACTATGTAGACTTCTAAACCAGTCGAAACCAAAAACATGAAAGTTTTGGAATATTTCACAAGGATTTCAGATCATCTAAGAAATCAAAGTTTTGATAAGTGACAAAAAAGTTATGGCAAAAACACTAACCAGCCACTAGAATATTCTGGGCTTAATCCCTCTCGGATTTTCATTTTTGACAGCAATTAAGAAGGTCCAAACGGACTCAAAACCCACTGAAAAGTTAACGTGAACAATCTATAATCAGTCCTCTACAATCTAAAAAAAGACTGGCATCAATCCGACACCGGACGAGCCAGATATGAGCAAAACAAGACAGGGCATTTTCAGCATCAATCAATATAGAACAGAGATAAAATTTAACATATTTAACCAAATATTTCAAGCAAGAGATTATTTGCTGCTGAAATTTGTTCACTTACAGTTGCTATAAGCCTTAGCTTACCTATTAGCAGCAAAAAATGATGATTTAGGCTTGAAGATGGAAATTTTCAACTCGAATTCGCCTTTGTCGTACCTATGATTGCTGAAAATAGGCATGCAAGAGAAGATAAATTACAAAACAAGAATTACAATAAACAAATATGGATTTCTGCACAAATTCAAGATAGAGAAGGATGGAGATTACCTTCTTGTTAAATTAGACCCGAATTTCTATTGATTTAGCAAAGAATTTTATTAATTATGGCTAGGGTTTGAGAAGGCAGCCATTGTTTCTAATTTTTGAACTTCTACCGTTCCTTTTCTCAAATGAGCTAAAGGATGAAGAAGTGTACGTATTTCTTTCCTGGCTCCAAAAGTTTCTCTAGTGTATATTGGGTTTGGGCTTAACCCAATGACCCATATTAATTTTACTTAGGCAAAAATTTGTTTAAGTTTATTTACGCTTATACAATGCTTAAATCTTCATAACTTCTATATTTTTAATCCGTTGTTAATGATTTTGGATCCGTTGGATTCGTTATGCCATCTAGTTTTTATTAACTCATTCTTATATATATATATATATATATATATTTAATTAATAAAATGACAATATTGGCAAACAAGCACAATATTGTACAAATAATCAATTTAATTAGATGTAGTCAATTAACTACATTCAAATTCATGAAATAAAGTAGAAACTTTATTTTACTCATGACCATCATTTTTTACACTCAAAGAAGATTATTTTTTCTTCTTATTTCCTACATTTTATTTTACAATAAAATGTATTATTGGTTTTAAAATTACCAATATGATTTCCCTATGACCCACCTTAGTAAAGAGAATTACTAAGGTGGGTCTCGGGGAGGGGCGTAACAGCTTGGTATCAGAGCTGTGGTCAGAACAAAGTAGAATAAACATAGAACAGTACGTATGTCACGATAAGTCGAAGTACAATACGAGTGGATCATTGTCCTTTATTCGAGCTTGTTTTCGAATCGTGCTTTGATTATTTTTCGAGTATTGGGTTATGTTGAGATGGAATATGTCTAGGAATATATATTGTATTCCGTAGTATTCCATAATTGAGTTTGATGTTATCTTATCTTATGAATGATCTTATATAGGATTATTCTATTCTTATTTTTGTCGATGCGAGTGAGTTCGTATCGATGAAGCTTATTGATTCCTTAGAGTATTCTTGTTGTTTTCCTTTGAGAGTTGTGAATCGTATTGAGGGGATCCACAACGAATGACTTGTTTTGAGCATTCTAAGATTTATATTTGATGATGCTTTTGTGAGTATTCGTTTGTTACTCACAATCTTGAGATGCATTTGATCTGAGAAGGATTGGACTTAATATCAAATAAGTCAATCCATATATATAACATCTCATATAGCACTAGGCTACCGATGTAATAAAACATCTTAAAAAGGTGTAATCACAATAAAACAGAAACTCATAAAATCCGGATTGGCCAAATCCCCGATTGTAATCCTGAGTTAATTTAGTTTGTTGCCACCAAGCCATAGCTCTTCCCCTTAGTTTTGTAGCAACTAATTGGACTCTGCGATTCTCAGGCACCTCCTTGAATTTCAAAATTTCTTCAACATTCGACAACCAATCAAGAAATTCTTCTGCGTGCATACCACCTTTGAATTCTAGAATTTCCATCCTCATACCTGACTCCCATTTACGATCATTTTCTGAATCCAGATATTGATTTCGCACTTGGCCTCGATTTCGATAATGAATACTACCTCCATCACCATCTTCCTCAAAATCAGATGTATTTCGATATCGATCCTGACCATCTACGTCTCTATGGCCGTGCATGTCCCTTCTACCCTATCTTTCATCATCACGATATGGTTCATTTTCGAACCCACGTTGAGTTCTTCCCTCTTCATTTCGATAACCATGGCGGTTTCACATCATTGAAACTGATGATCCTCTCCTATCTCGATAAGACTGAGGTGACATCCTACTTTCTTTCGAAACCGATGGTGAAACCCTATTTCCACCATGGTTCGAAACTGGTGACGTTCTCCTTTGACTTTGATTCATGTCTTTCATCAATTTCTCCAATTTTTCAATACCCTCATTGAACTTTTCATTGATACGCTGCTCCATCTGCTCAGATTCTTGTCTTCTATACAAATCTTCAACATTATGATAGCGAGTAGCATGTCTCGAAGGCATGATCATTAAACAATCTCGTTTCCATCTCTAACTTGGCTCTGATATCAATTGACTCATCTTTGACTAGGCTTGAACAGTTTAGATACCAAACTGTCATAACCTATCCAGGATCTTTCTCACGAAATGATGATTTCGTGTCAATTAAACTGATAGAATGATAAATGCTTAGTTTCGTTGATCGTGACGATGTTGGAATCTAGCTATCTCCAACCCGTTGATCTCGCAAGATGCCTTGTTGAAAGATCTACAATTCGATCGTTTATCACTCGTAAGTGATACCGAGAATTGGCTTCAACTTCGTTGATTCACTCACGAATAACCCGAAGATGGAAAGAAGAAGGAGATCACACTCAACTTACAACAATCGTGGCCAAAGCTCACACACAAATTTATTTTCAAAATCAACCACTTTACAAATGACAACACACCCCTATTTATAGGAAATTACAACACATGCATGCGACTCAACATCATACGACTCACGACCTAACACACACATGCGACATAACATCATACGAGTTACAACATCATACGACTTAAAAATACAACACACATGCGACTTAACAATACAACACACACATGCGACTTAACAATACAACACACCCATGCGACTTAACAATACAACACACGACCTAACAATAATGCGACATGAGAACTTGTGACCTAAGAAGATAGCACAACTTCAGGAACGACTTAAGCGACATAAGCTTCGGGAATGACTTAAACGACATAAGTGACTTAAGCGATTTAAGCGACATAAGCTTCATGCGACATAACTGAGCGACTTATAGAAATGCGGCATAAGTGAACGACCTATAGAAATGCGGGTTGATTTCTTGAGCCGTTATCTTATATGGTATGCGACTCATGGTATGCGACTTATGGCCGGCGACATAAGATGGTTGGGCAACTTAAGGGAAGGCATGCGGCATAAGATGGTTGAGTGACTTAAGACAGGCAACATACGACTTAACTCGCTAGGTCGCTTATCATGATGCGCTAACTCGCTAGGTCGCTTATCATGATGCGCTGCATCACAAACTCATACAAGGAGCGCTATGGTACGTGACATGGCACTACTAGGCAATGCAAGGGTAGATATACCAATTACGCTTCCGGGTCGGTGGTAACGCGTTGCTACCGCCCACCTCAAGCCACACCCCCAAATCATAAAAAATCAAAAGTGGCCACCGAATCAATCCAAAGTCAGAGTATAATATCGAAGGGATGTTTCGATAAAAGGGGCTACCTTCTTAACCCGTCAATCACTCATGTTCTATCCACCTTATGCCAACTCACGGGAGTCGGGTCCACGTATTTACCTCAAAGGAAACACCGCCACCATCCTACTTCATTCTGGAATCTCCATCGCATACACGGTTGTTAAAGTGGTTTCGGAGTTGGCAGAGAGTATGACAACTTCCGATCCCGGTCTCTTTAACTACCAAAAGTTATTCTAACACCGCGGTCATTTCAAAATAATTTATACTCCAAAACCAGGATATAATATTCATTTCAAAACCATATAAATACGATATCATTTTCGTTTTAAAACCAAATCAATATGATATCATTTTTATTTCAAAATATATCCTTTTTACCAAAATCATAGCACTCCAAATCTATATACCTTGAAACCCATAGCTTTGAAACAAAACTTCTAATAATTTAATGGTTTAAACATTAAATTACTTTATATAATAAAATAACTTCTTAAATTTCACAACATTTATTCCAAATACCAATTTGAACCTCCAATTAAACCATTTCAATTTCCATATATTTCAAAGCTTTAAATATTCCACCATTTCAAAACTAATTCTTTGATAATTCCATATATATCAAATTTAATTACTATTATTTAGATTTGAAATGTTTACTTAATAAATCCAATATAGTTTAAGCAAAACTTTTAACTTCAAATAGCTGGATATTCTTTCAATTTATTTAACTTGATATATTCATTTAAATCAACTTGATATTCATTTAAATCACTCTAAACAAAAAATCAAGTTATAAAAATAGTACCCTTTAAAATCTAAATTTTATTAAATTCCAAATAAATTTCATATTCATCTTCCAACCTTATTCTCATTTAAGTCATTATAAACTCTAGAAATTTAATTCAAATAAATGCCTAATCATATTTTATCGTAATAAAAAATCAAACTGAATTATTAACTCCTTTTATACTTTAAATCAGTTTTATACATAGCTTAAAACCGAAAATTAACTATATATAAAATAACATTTATAAAATATCCAAATCACTATCTCATAAAACCATATATTTCTTTATAAAACCATAGAAAATCATTTTAAAATATTTTTATATATAGACCACGGTGTCTGTATAAAATTTTCTACCCTATGGTCAAGTGATACGGATATTTATCAATTCAATCCACAATTTAAAATAAAAATACGGTTATATGTCATTTCAAACCGCAATCCCGAATGAAATAAAGTGCATAACAAATTTGCAGTTTAAAACAACATGAAATACAACATCCATTTATCCAATAACAATCATCAACCATTTATTACAATCATCATCCAATTTAAACAATAACATCAATATAGAGCATATAATAAATAACGGGTAATTACTGACAGTTATATTCAATAACAAATTAAACAATATGTCTAATTGGCAGTTTATATGCAATAATAAATGAAATAACAGATTAATTTAAATAAATGCAATTTACTGAGATGATGATTTAAAAATATACAAACGGTCATAAATAAATTCAAAATCACAACAGAAACTAAATTTAACGAACATAAGAAATTTTAGAAGTTGTGAGTGGGTTAAAACACTCACCTTTTGAATTTAAATTGAATATAAATTCAATTTAAACCCAAAAATTTGACAATCTCATAATTCATCCAAACTAGTGCCAAAATGTTTGGAATTTCAATGCGATCCAAACAAAAAAAAACCTCGTGTGAATTGGTGTTCGTATGCGAAAGATATAGCGATAAATGTGTTTGAATTTCAATTATAAAAAAAAGAACAATTTACCACCCTGCCACGTCATCCTATTTCTTCCCATTTACGTTTGCATGCACACAAGCTACAGTGGCTACCCTGTTGACAGAAAACGCACGCGACCCTGATGACAAAAAACGCACGCGAGCAACTCTAGGTTTCGAACCCTAGCCGTAACTTAACAGCGCCGCCCACGTTCGTCACCGGTCGAAAGAGGGCCGCCTAACAAGTCGCGGCCCCCCCACAACGACGACGGCCGAACAATACAGCAGTCGCCACGTGAAAACGAACCTTAATCGAATTAATTTGCTCAAGCCAACCGTTGAATCGACAAACCAATTGCACTGATGAGTTGTGTGCGACGATCTCCACAGTCCCATGCCCTTCAAACGACGATTGGTCGTAGTTGATCAACGATGAACGAACAGTCGAGAATGATTTTATGATTTCCGGACAAACGGTAATTCATAACCCAAAACGAACTGCAGATCCGAGATGCGTACATCGAAAGCTTCGATATATAATTTTTCAGAATTTTTTTGAGGAGTTTGAAATTTTGCTTTGATTTTGACTTGCAAATTGAATTAGGGTTTGTCCGCCATTGAAATGAGGAGGTGAAGAGGGATTGTACGGACAGACAAATGAGAAATATAGGTAGGCTAGGTTTTATAACCTAATATATATAGGCAGCGTGGAAATTAGAATGGATGGGTAAGATAGATATACGCGCTAACGACAAAGTGGCCCAAAAAGCCTGTTTCGACTCCGGAACGAAATTGGGTCAACTCGTATATCAAAATAGATGTTTTGAAATATATTAAACGCAATGAAAAAGGTTTTCGGTCCAAATTCCATCTTATGAAGAAGTTATGCTAAAATCAGTATTTTTCAAATTAATTTCAATTTCATTGATCTCAAGGCGTTTCGAGTCCATACGATCAAACGACAAGCCCGATCGCTACGAAACTTGAAATCCTATAATAACTCACCGTTACAGATCCGATGAAAGTGGTTTCATCGAAATCTGATTCAGTGGCCAAAATGGCTATTTTTATGTTAATTAAATAATTTAATAATTAATTAAATAAAATTAAATTTTTAATTCCAATTCTATGATCGACAATTTTTATCACTTTTATATTTCTTAATCATCTACAATAAATTTAAACAAGTTTAGATGTCAAATTAAAGTTGATTAATCTATCAATTGCAGTGTTAAGTTTTCAATTTCATTATATTCAAAATTATAAATTAAATTTCCAAAATTCTTTTTAATTTACTTTTCATTCTATTTCAATTTATTATTAACAAACGTATGAAATTTAAATTGGAATCAAAATCCATTACATTAACATTCTCATGTTTCATCTAAATTCCCATTTATGAAATATTTAAATAGTTAATTTCACTTAATTGCAATTAATCGTATTATCATACACTAAATTCCAATATATTGACAAAACTTTATTTGTATTCCTTTTATTCCACCAACTGTCATTTTATAAATAAAATTAACATTATTACCGATTATTATTTAAATTTACATTAACAAAATGTTAAATTTAGATTATTACAATTGATTACTAAAGTTTGTTTAACACCTTAAATAAACAAGCAACCTATATTAATTGTCACCTATTTGCTTTTAATTGCATTTATAAGTTCGTTACTTATCAATCCAGATTATAATCCCATATATAAAGCTAATTTTATTTCATTACATTAATATACGCCTATTTACATCTTAATTTGAATAAATATTACATTTCCAAATGTGTACTTCTATCAATTGAACCCATTAATTAAGGTTTTAAAACCAATTAATGAATTTACCTTAATTCCATTCTTATACCCGTTTATTACTTTACATTCATTACGTATTTATTCGTCAATTAACAAACTTTGAACTATTTTTCCCTATTCACCAATTACTACCTTAAAATAAATTTACGTTTCCATTAAATTTACATTCACACTTCCGTTATGTAACGCCCCACCTCTATACCCACGCTAGCCAAGAACACTACGGTGTAGTGCTGTCAACTAGCACGGAGAATATGGCTGTTGAGGAGCTACCATCCATGTGATTTCTTATCACATGGTGGCTATAAATAATCTTTGGAAATAAACATAGAAATAAGCATAACACAAATCAGTCACAGGCATCCATATCACAAAGGCGAAAGAAGATATGAATATATAACTAACACATGAAAGTGTACATCAGAGTAGTGGTCAACAAGATCCACAATAATACAAAAGAATAGCAACACGTGCTATACAAAAGAATACAACTATGAGTCTATATCTCAAGTGTAAACGACAAAAACTGCTAATCTAAATGGTCATCCAAAAGTCAGAGTAGTAAATCCCTGGGGGAGAAGTCAAGCGGAAGCACCTGTAACATCTTGGTCTGACCCGAGTATTATTTATAAGAAAATAATAAACGGATCAGTCTAGCTATAAATATCAGATAAAATGATATAAACAATAGATATGGCAAGAACATATAGTAACCATAAAGACATACTATGATAAGCATGTAAATGAAGATCATCAAGAGATCAAACAATATCAAAAGAATCTTCTAAAAGATCCAAATTCACCTAAACATAAAAGCTGGAAAATCATAACAATGAAAGTCACGAAAATAGGTGAAGCACAAATTCCAGAAGACAACACAAGAAATCCAGAAATCAAAATATAGGAGCATGAAAACTCACAAAATGGGAGCATGAAAACTCACCTATGTTGAATATGCGCTTATATGATTTTTGTTTGATGATAATAAACATATATGCATTCGTTTAAATGTATTTGATAATATACTATTTATTTTCACAGATTAAATAAATATTTGCTGAATAAAATAAATAACACGAAATTTGAATTCAAACGAATATTTTATTCATATAAATATTTATTACAACTTTGAATAGTACAATTTCAAGCTCTCACTATAACTATACAACTTTGATTACAATTACATCACATTTCACATTTACAAATGTCCTCACTACATATCACTCACACTCGCATTTATCTTCAACTTCATTCCAGTTTGAATCCAGCATTTGAGAAATCTGCAAAAATATAAACTAACGCAGTAAAATTGAAAAAGAAATATTTTTGCAATTCAAAAATAAAAGATAATTTTTGAAAATATGATTTGCCTCAGTTATTTGGGTTGTTCGTCATAATTTAAATTTGAATTCATCATACACGAACAACTTGTGACATACACAGTGTATTACTGTATATGCCACAAGGCCGTGCACGCCGATATATACACTTGATTGATTTACAGGGACAGGCGAGCACAGGTCAAACCCAAATGAAAAACCGGGTTCAACTCACGTGCAATAACATTGAAAATTACGACACGAGCACAAGGTCAAACCCGAGTTTTGAAACTGGATTCAACACAAGGCAACATGACCGAAGGCATAGCAACTGCATAGCGACGTCAGCAGTTACATGAAAAATTCAACAATCCAAATAACACAGTGTCAACAACCAAGTAAGTGAAATGGATAGTTCAAGACAGTACAACTACAACTCGATGCAATTGACACAAACAACTACAAAACAATCAAACTGCATCAAGGCAACATGAACTGCAGACCAAACACATGAGTATAAACAAATGAATCAGCAAGGCAATGCACAAATGCAACATGGCCAACATGAAATACAAGAGATGACAAATCATGCTCAACAAAAACGCTTGCAACAGTGTGATGCAGTGGCACATGATTATCAAGGGTATACATGAAGGATGCATCAGAATAACTCGGCAATGCAAGTGAAACTCGATTACTACATAACACAGCAGTGCAACAGTATCAAATACAATATGGACACAACCTGCCTCAAATGCACAATTCAAATCAATGACAACAGCAATAATATACACAAGTGCAGATGAACAGATATGGGCCAAAACCAATATAACCAAGGCCAAGCACAGTGGACTCATGTCGAAACAGCAAGTCAGTGGCAAAACACAAACTGCAGTGGACAGACCAGAGTGCAACAGGCAAGTACAATGCAACAACACGACTTATGGCAGTGAAACTCAAGCAAGTGCAGACAACAGCAACTAAATGCAACAAACTCAAATGTCCAGTTACAACTACAGAGTCGAGTGCATGCTATAGCAATAAAACCAAGACCGAAGTCAGATGAAACAATGTCCAAGTTGCAATATGCATCAAAGCTCAACAAATACAAACTGCTACAACACCAAGTAAAGGACATAGCAGTATACATATACAAGCCAATCCAAACAACAGCAAGAGGGATGCATTTCATCAAGCTGCAGTTTTTCAAAACAAATGACCAAAGTCGAGTATGCTATAAAAAATAGCAAATCAATTTTATCAAGCATCAGAATTCAAAGCCATGATCAAAACAATTTCAAGATGAACAAATCATGACCGAAGTCATATAATGAACAAGTCAAAATCGAGGAAGCAAAGGTAAATGACAAAGTAAATGATCGAGCTAAAGCCGAAGCAAGCATGTGTACAGGTTCAATCAATATCATGAAGTGCAGTTTAAAAAATTAAAAATGACCGAAGTCAAAGTCAGAAACGATCAAGCCGTGATCATCACAAGAATAATTCAAAGCCGTGATTATCAAGTGGCCAAGCCATCAGTTATACGAATTTGAATAAGTCAAAAATGAATCACAACATTCGATCAAAATCGTACAGCCAAGAAGAATTCAAGCATAATTATCAGACGAAGTCAAATAAATATATACGACGAAATTATAGGAACTGGAATCCTATAAATTACCACAAATCATCATCGGCATATCATCGAGTTCAAGTACGAAAGATTAGAAGAAGCAAAAAGCACAAATTACATACCGAAGCAATTGAACTCGATCAAGGAGGAGAAGCCGCAAACAATTGAAGCAAGCAAACCGAATCATCAACCATCAAGCGGAAATTCCTCCCGAAGCCCTAATTTGGAACAAAGAGCGAAAGGAGCAAAAGCCTTAATTTTGCAATCAGGAGGAACGAGAGGAACGGCCACCATTATCTCAAAGGAACGAAAAAAAGGGATCGGGTCAAAATAATAAAAGGGGCCGACCTTTATATTTTATTTAAGGGCTTTTAAGTAAAATTAGGGTTATTTCATTTTAATTGTTTTTAATTGTATTTTCCTTTTTTAAACCGTTTATTTTTCTAGTCGTGTGATTAGGGGACAAGCTACGTGGCGTAGCTTGAGAATTCGCAACTCGGTAGTTGAGTTGTGGCAGGGTTTTGAGCGTAGAGTTAGATTAGTCAATAGCGGGTATAGCGAGTTTACGTGTGTAAGCGAGGGACTATCTAATTTTTAGTAGAAACCTTGGGGGAAGCACGTAGGCAGGATTTTGCCGAAGCTGGGTAAATTCTGTGTTGTTCTGTTTTATTCTGTTATTTATATTCTGCGATATCTGTGCTGCTATTCTGTGATCTGAATTGAAATTAATTAATAAGCTTCCGCGATTAATTTTTATAATTTATACCATCACCCTATTCACCCCCCTCTAGGGTGAAATCGATCCTACAAGTGGTATCAGAGCTAGGAATAGAAGTCAACATCTGTTTTAAAATTTTGATTTTTTTTGAAAAAATCAGTTTTTGTTTTAAAAATTTTAATTTTTGAAATGGCTTCTTTTATTAATACTTCTGTTGAAGGTCACTCCAATATTATTCCTTCTATTTTCGATGGAACAGATTTTTTGAATTGGAAATTAAAAATGGAATCTTATTTAAAATCTGTTAATATTAAATGTTGGGATATTATTGAAAATGCGTGTGATATAACAGATAAGAAAATTATCTCGATTAATGCTCTTGCTATGCATATATTATATTCTTATATTAATCAAGATAATTTTAATTTCATCTCTCATTGTGAAAATGCACAGGAAATTTGGAATACTTTGATTGCAATATATGGTGCAACAGTCAACAGCAATGAGAAGTCCTCCACAACCGACTCAGTTAAAGAAATATGCTTAACAGGATTGGTAAATAGCAGTTGTAATGAGGATGATGATGATGGAGCAGCCGAGCTAGCATTAATAATGAAGAAATTCAAAAGGTGGAATCACAAATACGGAAATCCAGCTCTAAATAAAAAATTAAAAAGTAGAATAATCAAAGCACTGGACAACTCGGAAGAACACGGGATCATTTGCAACAAACCCGGTGATATCAAGCCCAATTATCCCCGACTTCAACTCGACAAAGAAAAGAAATCAAAACGAAGATGTTTTACAGCACACGTGGAATAAAAGCGATAGCAGTGAGAGTGGGAAAGCAGATATGTGCCTTCATGGGAATATAACCGATAGCGACGATGACGAGCCAAGCGAGGTATCAAAACTTACTCACTCTGAATTACTTATTTATTTCCACGAAGTAAATGGCTGTTTTGAACGACTTAGGGATAAGTATGCCAAACTTGAATCACAAAAAGATACTTTGATAGATTTAAATAAACAACTTGACCAATTAGTTAAAACCTATCAAAGTAGGATCCCTAAGTGTGATAATTTTCCAACATTTGAAAACGAAATTAAAAAATCAGAAATCAATATAAAATCACTTGAAAATGAAATTCTGATTTTAAAAGAAAGTGAAAATACAAGAAGAGAGAATTCTATCAAAAAGTGCACTCAATTGTTAAATGAAAATGAATCTCTCAAAACACAAGTCCAACATATGTCAACGACTTTAGATAAATTTTCCAAAAGTGAAAAATCGTTGAACATGCTATTAGGTAAGCAAACTGTTAATACGATTAGACAAGGACTTGGATATAGTCATTCTAAAAATGTTAGAAACGAGATTAATCGAGAAAATTTAATGTGCACAATTTGTAGAAAATTTGGACACGATCACAATAGTTGTTGGTATAGATCCAAACATGTGAAAACTATACCGATTTGGGTTTCTAAAGGCACCAATATAAAATCTCTCAAAGTTAAACAAATTTGGGTGCCGAAGGGAACAATTATAAATAGTTTTGGGGCTTCACAAAATTATTTTTCAAAATTTTCTGCCACTAACAACCATGGACCTATAAAAACAAATAGGTCACATAAATCTTTTCCAGTGTAGGTGTGGTGGCAGGCTAAGGAACAACAACAGTGTTCTCTGGATTTTGGCTGTTCCAGAAACACAACGGGCAACAAAGCAAAGTTCCTTAGCCTAGTATAAAGGTGACAGAATCACAACGGACAACAACGAAAATTATCGTAAAGGTAAAACAGGTAAAATTGTTTTTAACGATATATTAAATGTGATTATCTGCACCATACCCTAAATTAAAATTAGCCAATATTGAGATGAACAAAAGATGATGATTTTGATTCTATGACTTTTTTCAAAATATTGACCAACCATCTTTAAATAGAATTACTTGGAGTAATTATGATGGTTGACTGATTCAGACTTAATTGATATGATTTTTTGACTTGTTCTTATTTATGACATTGAATTGTGCTTAATTGATGACCGATCAGATTTTCAATTTTGAACTAATTTATATAAATTTGTTCGGTCAAATGATTGTTACTCATGCTACACGTAGATATATTTGTTTTGATATTTTGGTCACTGCTTGTAAATTTGCACGATTTCATTTTTCAAGAGAAAGCTGTTGAAAAAGAACTTTATGAAATTGTTGAAACTTCAAGAAATTGTTTTGAAATAATAATGAAGTTTTAATGACTGTTGATAGTTGTTCATCCTATGGTTTCTAAATTTAACACTATGATATTTGTTTAAGTGTTAACATGGCTTCATTTCAAATTCAAGAGAATGTCGTTTAGATTGCTGCTAAAATTGAGTTTAAATTTTTTGGTGCACACTTCATGGTTTGGTCTATAAAATTCAATTGATGATAACTTTTGAGTGAAAGAGAAATTCAGATGCAGATTACACTGGTAATCTAGTTGATAGAAAAATTACTAGTGAAACGTGATTTTTGTTGAGACATTTAGTAACTGCATCATTTTTCAAAGAAAATATCTGCATATTTTTCATTTCAAATAATTTTCAAATAGCAGAAAATTTTCTTTTAAAACCCCCTGGAGAAAATCATTTTTGACCATATTTTCAGATTAGTCATTTTTGAAAAATTAATTTCATAATTATTTTTGAATTTGATTTTAAATGACTATTTTGACTAATCTGACTCCCTAATGTTTTATCGAAAAGAAAAATAGTAATTGAAAAAATGATGAGTGTTAATATTGATCAAATATTATGACTCGAGACAGTATAATTAATAAATTTCTTTAGAAATTTAAACAAGAGTTATAAAACTTTATGTTGGTGAAAATTCCATGACTATCTCTATATCTATCATATTTCTAACGACCATCACTCATCAAAATTCTATATAGTTTGTCGATATGTGGTACTTTAAACCGGAATTGTTCGTTTTTTCATTTTCACATTTTTTTAAAAATAATAAAAAAAAATTAATAATAATAATAAATAAATACCAAAATATTCACTCTCATTTAAAAGTCCTCACGGTTATGCATGGATGAATTACTTGGAATTTGTTATGTGCTTCCATGCTCATTTAAAAGTCCTCACGGTTATGCATGTATGGAACGCATATCAAAAGTTGATTTTTTTTTAAATATAAACAAGTTGATTCTAATCCCATTTAAAAGTCCTCACGGTTATGCGTGGTTAGAAGATACTTGAATTCATTTTTTTTTTAAAATAAAATTGGAATACTACTAATCTCATTTAAAAGTCCTAACGGTTATGCATGGTTAGTAGATATTCAAATTCCTGATATAAAAATACTACAAATAGACACAACTGTATGGTTTTATATGATGACATCATTTCCATCATTCTAAAAGTGGAATATGCGCCTAACAAAATATTTATTATTTTTGTTTGATTTTTTATTGAAATTTAATATTATATTTAATTGAGTTTTAATGTTGGATTAATATCGATCGCTCTATCTCTATTTTCTCTAACACTATTATTCTTTTGCTGATAACAAAAGGGGGAGAGAAAAGTTAAGATTTTGTCAAATAAATTCAAGCAAAGGTCAAATAATTTTCTATTTGCATCTAGACTCATTTGCATATTTTTATTTGTATACATATATGTAGGGGGAGCATCATGTAGAGAGGAAGCATTTAAATAGGGGGAGCAATTAGGATATATCAATGATCAAATACATTTAACATATTCAAAATCTTAAATATATGTTTGTTATCATCAAAAGGGGGAGATTGTTGAATATGCGCTTATATGATTTTTGTTTGATGATAATAAACATATATACATTCGTTTAAATGTATTTGATAATATACTATTTATTTTCATAGATTAAATAAATATTTGCTGAATAAAATAAATAACACGAAATTTGAATTCAAACGAATATTTTATTCAAATAAATATTTGTTACAACTTTGAATAGTACAATTTCAAGCTCTCACTATAACTATACAACTTTGATTACAATTACATCACATTTCACATTTACAAATGTCCTCACTACATATCACTCACACTCGTATTTATCTTCAACTTCATTCCAGTTTGAATCCAGCATCTGAGAAATCTGCAAAAATATAAACTAACGCAGTAAAATTGAAAAAGAAATATTTTTGCAATTCAAAAATAAAAGATAATTTTTGAAAATATGATTTGCCTCAGTTATTTGGGTTGTTCGTCATAATTTAAATTTGAATTCATCATACACGAACAACTTGTGACATACACAGTGTATTACTGTATATGCCACAAGGCCGTGCACGCCGATATATACACTTGATTGATTTACAGGGACAGGCGAGCACAGGTCAAACCCAAATGAAAAACCGGGTTCATCTCACATGCAATAACATTGAAAATTACGACACGAGCACAAGGTCAATCCCGAGTTTTGAAACTGGATTCAACACAAGGCAACATGACCGAAGGCATAGCAACTGCATAGCGACGTCAGCAGTTACATGAAAAATTCAGCAATCCAAATAACACAGTGTCAACAACCAAGTAAGTGAAATGGATAGTTCAAGACGGTACAACTACAACTCGATGCAATTGACACAAACAACTACAAAACAATCAAACTGCATCAAGGCAACATGAACTGCAGACCAAACACATGAGTATAAACAAACGAATCAGCAAGGCAATGCACAAATGCAACATGGCCAACATGAAATACCAGAGATGACAAATCATGCTCAACAAAAACACTAGCAACATTGTGATGCAGTGGCACATGATTATCAAGGGTATACATGAAGGATGCATCAGAATAACTCGGCAATGCAAGTGAAACTCGATTACTACATAACACAACAGTGCAACAGTATCAAATACAATATGGACACAACCTGCCTCAAATGCACAATTCAAATCAATGACAACAGCAATAATATACACAAGTGCAGATGAACAGATATGGGCCAAAATCAATATAACCCAGGCCAAGCACAGTGGACTCATGTCGAAACAGCAAGTCAGTGGCAAGACACAAACTGCAGTGGACAGACCAGAGTGCAACAGGCAAGTACAATGCAACAACACGACTTATGGAAGTGAAACTCAAGCAAGTGCAGACAACAGCAACTAAATGCAACAAACTCAAATGTCCAGTTACAACTACAGAGTCGAGTGCATGCTATAGCAATAAAACCAAGACCGAAGTCAGATGAAACAATGTCCAAGTTGCAATATGCATCAAAGCTCAACAAATACAAGCTGCTACAACACCAAGTAAAGGACACAGCAGTATACATATACAAGCCAATCCAAACAACAGCAAGAGGGATGCATTTCATCAAGCTGCAGTTTTTCAAAACAAATGACCAAAGTCGAGTATGCTACAAAAAATAGCAAATCAATTTTATCAAGCATCAGAATTCAAAGCCTGATCAAAACAATTTCAAGATGAACAAATCATGACCGAAGTCATATAATGAACAATTCAAATCGAGGTAGCAAAGGTAATTGACAAAGTAAATGATCGAGCTGAAGCCGAAGCAAGCATGTGTACAGGTTCAATCAATATCATGAAGTGCAGTTTAAAAAATTAAAAATGACCGAAGTCAAAGTCAGAAACGATCAAGTCGTGATCATCACAAGAATAATTCAAAGCCGTGATTATCAAGTAGCCAAGCCATCAGTTATACGAATTTGAATAAGTTAAAAATGAATCACAGCATTCGATCAAAATCGTACAGCCAAGAAGAATTCAAGCATAATTATCAGACGAAGTCAAATAAATATATACGACGAAATTATAGGGACTGGAATCCTATAAATTACCACAAATCATCATCGGCATATCATCGAGTTCAAGTACGAAAGATTAGAAGAAGCAAAAAGCACAAATTACATACCGAAGCAATCGAACTCGATCAAGGAGGAGAAGCCGCAAACAATTGAAGCAAGCAAACCGAATCATCAACCATCAAGCGGAAATTCCTCCCAAAGCCCTAATTTGGAACAAAGAGCGAAAGGAGAAAAAGCCCTAATTTTGCAATCAGGAGGAACGAGAGGAATGGCCACCATTATCTCAAAGGAACGGAAAAAAGGGATCGGGTCAAAATAATAAAATGGGCCGGCCTTTATTGTAACGACCCGTAAATCCGTACTCCTTGAGTCAACACTATTCTACCTAAATCAACTCAAGTTGTACAGAAATACGAACCATTTGGGTTAAAGAAGAAGAGAAAACAAAATCAACATCAGAATCTAACCATCGCAGCGGAATAAAATATAATAGATAGTAAATAATCTTTACTCAAATCAAATATATCTGTTTACATACATTACATCATCAGAATACATCAGTCACAACTCAACATCAATAACATACAACTAGATACACAACCACTCAACACAGCGGAATGTATAAATATACAAGTACGTGATTACATATCGCCATCCAGCTCGTCTCCTGAGCCCCACAGCATCATATCATGTATCCTACAATACTCGGTCTGACCCGAGCATTACAGTTAAATAACACCCGAGTCAGTCTGGAATACCAGCGTGAGAAAATCACACCCAATTGATTATTAAAGTTTCAAAAATCCATTGAAAACAAAAGCATCTCGTAAGACCACGCCACAAATAAACATGTCGGGTTTTTACCTTACGATAGCTAAAACAATTTTATAGAAATCCTCTGATATTATAATAGGGTCTATATACAAGTACTTATAAAATAGCCGAAATTGTTACATTATTAAATTCCAGCTACTAGCCACAAGAGTGGGTAATACAAACAAAACTCGTAAAAGGCTCGTAGGGAGAATGGATTTCCAACTAATGACTAGGCACTGGGGTACCAACTGTCACAGTACGGGGCCTACATCACCGTACCGAGGATTACTCCCTTCATCCCCTGCAACACAAGGCCGGAACCATCCCTTACTGGATAGTCCCGAGTGAGATCACCCCACGGTTGGGATCAGCAACCGCACCACTAAGCCGAAAAAATAAAAACGGACATCTAGACTGGAATGACCTCACCTCGCTTGGGTGCTACCCACCTAGCCTTGCTGCATATCCCCTGATTTTCAGTCATTCCCAGTTGATGAGGCTTGAGGCTAAGCGTTACCTTTAGAACGTTTCACTTAGAATGCCCATCGCCCACCTGACGATGTTTCGCAAGCATTCGTCCATACAAGTCCGTCCCGGGTTCGAACGGAACCGAAGGCACTATTCCTACTACATCCATTTTGGAAATATCCTCAGGATTAGTAGCGACTAGCCCTTGCACTACACTGCTCCATCTTCGACTCCGAACACGTTTTTCGCACGAAACGTACAAACCGGATCGAAGTGGGTTTCGAGAAATAAATCTCGATCCCGGTCTCTTCGAATCGATCAACGCGATTGGCCAATATTGATAGTCGGTTATTTAACTATCAATTAATATTCACAATCAACCATTAACCAATAAATAATTTTCTTGAATTATTCATTAAGACCAAAAATATCTTCACAAGATATATTTTCACTTTGAAAACCCATTTTGAAAACAGTTTCAAATGTTTTCCTTTCTCAGAATAAATTTCCCAAATAGTTTCTATTTCCTCTGAAATCACCAAGCACAAAACTTTTAGATTTTTAAAATAATTTAGAAAAAAAACGCTTTACTTTGAAATATACTTTCAAACATTTAAGTTAAAACTACCTCAATAATTTGTAAAGTATACATACTATATAAATATTTGAAAATGAAGTTACTTAATAAAATATAAAACTAGATTTCTTCTTTTAAAAACAAAATACTAAGTTACTTCTTAATAATTACTACTAAAATAGATTAAAAGAAAATACTTATTTTAGACTTTAAATATTAGAAATAATAAATTTTACAAAACTTGCTTCCTTTAAAAACAACTTTGAAACATTTAATTTATATTCAAAAATTTGCTTTAAAAACGTACTTGGTTATTCAGGGAGAATTTCCAATCTCAATCACTTAAATCAATTCTCCAAATTGATTCCAAATTTATTCCCTTTGAATAAGTTTCTTTACTTACTCGATTCATTTCAAAATTCATTTATTATGGACTTAATTGTTATTATTAGTTTCTGTTTGATTTTTAATTCTTTTATCTGAAATATACAAATTTCAGCTTCTTTCAAATTTTTCTTTATCCTTTCCAATAAATTGAATCTTAAATTTTTAAATAAATGTTTTATTCCTTAAAATAATAACACTTAAATTTAAAATTCATTAATCTTCTGATTATTCAAATGTCCCTTATTAAACTTAAGATTTATTTATTAGAATTTTACAGGGCACTTTATTTCTTTTCCAATTCATTCTTAAAGTTATTCAAATTTCTATAATTATTTTTCTTACAAATTCACTTCTTTTTATTTCCAAAATCCAATTCTATATAGATCTTGATAACTTAGTGCACCGGGATATATTCAGGTAAACCATAACATCCAATAATCCAATTATCAATAATATTCATCACAGAATATAAAATAATCACAACAGGGGGTACTAAATAATTTAAATAAATGTGAGGGGTCCAGTTGGATCCCTCCAACCTGTTTTCCCTGCATCCACAAATGTTAGCACAATATAATACACCAATTCCAAAATATCATACTATATCACATCAATCAATCCAGCCATTCAAACAATTATTTAAATTTAATCATTTAGATTTAACTGAGTGAGATTAACTCACCTTTTTACTTTTATTTCCAATCCGATCCAACCCAGCTTGTTTCTTTTCAGATTTCAAACCTTGCACAAATAATTATATGATTTACTAACACTCGAATTAATCGAACTAATTTATTAACATTTGAAATAATTGAACCATCAGTTCCCATTTTATAATTTAATTTAACCAGTGAATTTATTTAAACTAATAGTTTTAAAATTTACTAATTCCCACTAATATAAATGGTATTGGCAACAAAATAATTAACCTATTATATAACTTACTGTTAAATATATAAATATATATCGTTTATCTTCAATAAATACTAGAATTTACTTCACTGTTGGTAAAAATATCCTACAGTATAGTATATAGATATATATTTCCTTTTGTTGAGAATAACAAAATAGTTCTTTGCCGTTATATTTCATGAAAGAAAACAAATAACGTACACTTTAAATAAAGTTTTAAATTACCTAATACATAATGAATTGGATTAAATTACCTTAACGAGTCGTTTCCCAGAACTCACGATATCTCCACTGATCAAGCCTCCATCGCGGCGTAATCACGCCAACCCACCACGCATGGACGGAGCACCTACCCAGGATGGAGCACTTACCCAGCACGTCACCGCATGGGATGCTCTAATCCTCCGACCTCGCGCTACCAGCTCGATCGGAGCCCCACCACACCGCCCTACCAAACCCTAATCGCGTGTACACCCCTCGAATCCCATCGCGACACTGCCGCCGCCTTTGAGCAAAGCTCAAACTTCCCGCATCAGCCTACCTAAAGCGGTCGATTCGAAATCGATTTCGTTATTATTATTTTTTTCGAACTGATGATTTTATCTAGAAAGGAGGAAAAGGGATTTGCGTGACTTGATTTGGGAAATGAAGGAAACGAGGGAAACAGACGAAGGAGGCGCGATTTTGTTTTAGCAGCCATTTCTAATTTTTTTTCACTTTCTTATTTTGATTTCAATTTTTGTTTTACTGACGAGAGGAGGAAGGCTCGGCCACTTAAGAGAAATGAAGAGGAAGATTGCGTGAGAAGCATTGCCTAGCCACAGTGATTTCGAAAAAGTTACGATGTGATGGAAATTCGGCTGACGTTGACTAGTATAAATAAATATATGCTTAATTAAATTTGAATTTCGATATAAACAACACGCGTTAATCTACCGTACGATCTCATGACAACTCCAAATGCCACGAAAATTGAAATCCGATAAAAATTCAATATTATGGATCCAATGGAACTGGTTTCGTCGAATTCCGAGACTGTGCCTCGGAAGACTATTTTTTAAATTCAATTTAAACTATAAAATTTTAAAACAAAACAAACCACTGTTAATTTCAATATTACAACTTCTACTATCTTCAGAATTATCAATATAAATTTTATAAGCCTTCAAATTATATTTTAACAGGCTTAGAACTCCTGATTCAATAATTTTCCCAATTCTAATAATTAAATGCAACTATTATTTATTTAATAAATATTAATATTTGAAATTAAAGTTAATAATTAATCTTTGAATATTTAAAATTAATTAAATATTCCCATTTCAAATGTCTAAAATTTTCGGGTCGTCACATTCCTTCCCCCTTAAAATAATTTCGTCCCCGAAATTACTAGTTAGGAAGAATGGTCCTATACCCGTTTCTCTACTTACCCAAACTAGTGGTTTTTACAACTCACAAACTAAACAGTTTTTAACGATACCTAAACCATCTTTTAACTAGAACATCACCAATCTTACTAACCTTTCCAACTTCTTCCATTAGGTGTCTACCGAATCATTAGCCCAACCCATTTAAATTTAAATTTTAAATCTAATTTAAATTTCAAAAATTTCTCAAAAATTTTCTAACTCCTTAAATTTTAGAAAAATTTCGCCAGCGTCTCCTTTGCGCGGCTAGCTCGGTACAACTACAAAATGGCTCTACGGCCTCCCAAATCTCAAAAGAAAACAAAAAGCCAAGTGGCTCGATCCAAAAATCCAATCAAATTCCATACAGAAATTTAAACACATACCTTGTGACGTGCCATTAAATTTTATCTTCTGAAATCAAATATCCTAATTTATCTTTTGCTTCAATAAACCTGTACATCCCACTAAGCAATAATATCCAAATACAGTTTCAAAACCATTTTATACATTTTATTTCAAATTTTCAATATCTGCTTTGCTTAAGCCCATATGATGCACATATATCATCCGTACGCAATATCTAATTCGATCGCTCGCTCGATCACACAATTTCACTTCCGAACTAGTATCGTCCATCCGACTTCCTAGTGCGGACTCAGATCTGGTCTCTTGATCAGAAACCGTTATTCTCCTTACATAGCCGTAAACTACAATAGAGAATTTTCAGAATCAATCAAAACTCCATATCCAGGTTCGCCGTCGAAAATCGAGTGAAAAATTCTAACTCGGATCGATAAATTTATCTCGAAATTCTGTGCTCGAATTCTGGATCATTGCTATGCGAATAAATAATATACGTACATTCTACGTATTAAGCCCAATTTATTTTTAGCTATACCTATTCCCTTTTATTCACATTCATTTTGATTTTTATTCACTTATTCACAATTTCCCCTGTCACTTTCCAGTTTTAAATCTTTATTCAATTATCCACTTAGAATAATTTTCTCAATACTAAATTTACTTAAGAATTTCATTTTTCATCCCTTAAGTTCAATATAAATGGTTTACATACTTCTTTTATTTATTTTCACTTTACTATTGAAGTTCATTTTTTTTTTATTATTACCATTCAGTTTTATTCACTTTGCCCTTACAATCCCATTTGAATTCCATTTAGCTTCTACTTCGAATATTGTATTAGTTTCACTTACTAATTAATTTAAGCCTCAATTAAAAGTTTATTTACACTTTACTTCTTTAGTTCTTCGATTTCACTTACTTTACAATTACACATTTTACATTACACTTAAATATTCAGTTCCAGTTCTATGTGCTTAACAAATTTAAATCATTTTTTTATTAGTGAAAATTTCCAAAAATTTCAAAAAATTTCTAACTCCCAAAATTTACGGAAAATTTTGGCAGAGTCTCCCTTGTACGGAGGGACTTCTGCGATATCGCAGGATGCACAAAAACATATATACATCGGCCTCAGGCCGGAAATCAATATACATCGACCCACACGGTCGGAAAACAGAAAAACAGTTCATATTTCCTATTTGTATTGCGTAGGCGTACCTTATTTTAGCATTTTTAAGCAAGCGACGATTTATTTTAGAAAATTGCGCAATCAAATCCAGCCAAACGGCTTCCCTGAACCTGTACTTACTCAATTCAAACATGTAAGTGCTATATATATATAATTTCACTTACTTTCAATAGTTAAACACATGCATTACATAACTAATGTACATAAACAATTTTCGTAAGCAATTTAAAGCTAATTCAATTTCTTTCAACAAATTTTCAAACCCCTTTATCGTATTTAAGTGACTTACACTCACTTGTTTGCATACAATCCATTTTCAATCGAAACAACTCATATCAAATTTAATTGATTTAAAATCAATCTATTTCACCTTTATCACTTCATCGAATTTATTTAATTCTCATTTTCGACAAAAGACAATTTATTCTCATTCAAATAAATGGTCACCTAAGCTTATAATCATTTAAATCGATTCCAGTTCAATTTACATTTAATTCCATTCCATTTTAATTTACTTACAATTTCATGCTGAATGTATATTTATAACTCAAACTTCACTTTCAAATTCTATTATTTATTCACAGTTCAATTTTTGGTTAACCAATTCAAGTTCCATTTCCATATTCCGTTAATTAATCTTGGAACATTCCATATTATTTACGTCGAATATTCATCCCATAATTCATTTACAAACTAAACATTTGTCACCACAAATTTGATATTCAACATACATTAAATCAATATTTGATTTTTATTTCAAAATTTCTTTATCTATTTTTTTGGAGTTCAACCTATTTATTTTATAAGTTAAGTTTTGGATTTTCATTCACTTTCCAAATTCAAAACTATTTTATTTTGGCTTATTAATCTCATTTCTAAATTTTGTAGGTCACATTTTATTTATATTCACACTTCCATCTATCCACAATCAATCTCATTCACATTTTTACTTTTATCCAGGAATTTTTATTTCAATTCGTTTATAAGTTGTCGAAACTTATTTATTCCAATTCGATACTTTCTCTGTTACATTTATTTAGTCTAGTATATTTTTATTATTCCATAAACATTTAAATAATATTCCAGAATTTAAACAATCTTTTAACATTTCAAAATTCCCTTTGAAATCACATATACCCAAATTCCTTGCATTTCAAAACCAAATTTATCCTTTTGCAAACAATTTCTATTCAAAAACAATTCGATAGCAATTTCTCTCCTGGAAACTCGAAAATGAACATCGATGATGCTGCAGTCATCACCGAAGTTATTTTCTAGAGACCAAAAGAGTTCAATGCTTTTATTCTTTTTCTAAAATCCTTTTAAAAATTCCAACTCCACAGAGTTCAAATCCAACTCAAATTTTTTCCCAAAACTCCAAATTTGAAATCCATCCAACACATTACTGTGGAACTTCCAAAACATTTTAAAATTCAAGGAAATTACAATTTCCAATTTTTATTTTCCAATTCCAAATTCTTTAAATTTATATTTAAACATTACTTTGGAATTTCCTCTTATTTTAATTTTCAAACACACTATAATTTACATTTATCATTTATACTTATCAATTTCATTTGTATATGATTTGTTTCTTAGTTTGTAAATTATAGTTTCAATTCCGTATTCAATTATGAATCACATTTACAAATTCCATTTATTTTATTGATTTATTCCTTAATCTTTGGTTATTAGTTCAATTTCTTATTCAATTCACATACCATGATGATAATAATTTAATATTATCACCTCCTAATAACCAAGCATCCATATATACTATAATGATTTAAGAAAAATTATTTCCTTTACATATAAAAATAATTTGGGTAAAATTTATTTCATTTACCCTATTTAAAACAATACTGTGTAGGTTTATCTTGTGTAAGAGTTTAGAAACTCCTATTGATAATATGGCGTCCCACACATCGACCAGAATCCATAAACACTCAATAGATAAATCAACACAATATAAAACAAATTTTTATTCACTAACAAATACGCGCTCATATCTATTAATACTCTCAAAC
The DNA here is from genome assembly GCA_030765085.1 of Allium cepa. Taxonomy (NCBI): domain Eukaryota; kingdom Viridiplantae; phylum Streptophyta; class Magnoliopsida; order Asparagales; family Amaryllidaceae; genus Allium; species Allium cepa. Next base: position 459,450,216 of record CM060942.1, read on the forward strand.
TCATTCTAGAGTACTATGGACTCTATTCTACGAGTAATTCCCACCAGAGCCAAGGTTATCACCAACCTAAGCTCTGATACCAAGTGTAACGACCCGTAAATCCGTACTCCTTGAGTCAACACTATTCTACCTAAATCAACTCAAGTTGTACAGAAATACGAACCATTTGGGTTAAAGAAGAAGAGGTAGAAGAAGAGAAAACAAAATCAACATCAGAATCTAACCATCGCAGCGGAATAAAATATAATAGATGGTAAATAATCTTTACTCAAATCAAATATATCTGTTTACATATATTACATCATCAGAATACATCAGTCACAACTCAACATCAATAACATACAACTGGATACACAACCACTCAACACAGCGGAATGTATATATATACAAGTACGTGAGTACGTATCGCCATCCAGCTCGTCTCCTGAGCTCCACAGCATCATATCATGTATCCTACAATACTCGGTCTGACCCGAGCATTACAGTTAAATAACACCCGAGTCAGTCTGGAATACCAGCGTGAGAAAATCACACCCAATTGATTATTAAAGTTTCAAAAATCCTTTGAAAACAAAAGCATCTCGTAAGACCAAGCCACAAATAAACATGTCGGGTTTTTACCTTATGATAGCTAAAACAATTTTATAGAAATCCTCTGATATTCTAATAGGGTCTATATACAAGTACTTATAAAATAGCCGAAATTGTTACATTATTAAATTCCAGCTACTAGCCACAAGAGTGGGTAATACAAACAAAACTCGTAAAAGGCTCGTAGGGAGAATGGATTTCCAACTAATGACTAGGCACTGGGGTACCACCTGTCACAGTACGGGGCCTAGATCACTGTACCGAGGATTACACCCTTCATCCCCTGCAACACAAGGCCGGAACCATCCCTTACTGGACAGTCCCGAGTGAGATCACCCCGCGGTTGGGATCAGCAACCGCACCACTAAGCCGAAAAAATAAAAAGGGACATCTAGACTGGAATGACCTCACCCTGCTTGGGTGCTACCCAACTAGCCTTGCTGCATATCCCCTGATTTTCAGTCATTCCCAGTTGATGAGGCTTGAGGCTAAGCGTTACCTTTAGAACGTTTCACTTAGAATGCCCATCGCCCACCTGACGATGTTTCGCAAGCATTCGTCCATACAAGTCCGTCCCGGGTTCGAACAGAACCGAAGGCACTATTCCTACTACATCCATTTTGGAAATATCCTCAGGATTAGTAGCGACTAGCCCTTGTACTACACTGCTCCATCTTCGACTCCGAACACGTTTTTCGCACGAAACGTACAAAACGGATCGAAGTGGGTTTCGAGAAATAAATCTCGATCCCGGTCTCTTCGAAACGATCAACGCAGTTGGCCAATATTGATAGTCGGTCATTTAACTATCAATTAATATTCACAATCAACCATCAACCAATAAATAATTTTCTTGAATTATTCATTAAGACCAAAAATATCTTTACAAGATATATTTTCACTTTCAAAACCCATTTTGAAAACAGTTTCAAATGTTTTCCTTTCTCAGAATAAATTTCCCAAATAGTTTCTATTTCCTCTGAAATCACCAAGCACAAAACTTTTAGATTTTTAAAATAATTTAGAAAAGAAAACGCTTTACTTTGAAATATACTTTCAAACATTTAAGTTAAAACTACCTCAATAATTTGTAAAGTATACATACTATATAAATATTTGAAAATGAAGTTACTTAATAAAATATAAAACTAGATTTCTTCTTTTAAAAACAAAATACTAAGTTACTTCTTAATAATTACTACTAAAATAGATTAAAAGAAAATACTTATTTTAGACTTTAAATAGTAGAAATAATAAACTTTACAAAACTTGCTTCCTTAAAAAACAACTTTAAAACATTTAATTTATATTCAAAAATTTGCTTTAAAAACGCACTTGGTTATTCAGGGAGAATTTCCAATCTCAATCACTTAAATCAATTCTCCAAATTGATTCTCAATTTATTCCCTTTGAATAAGTTTCTTTAATTACTCAATTAATTTCAAAATTCATTTATTATGGACTTAATTGTTATTATTAGTTTCTGTTTGATTTTTAATTCTTTTATCTGAAATATACAAATTTCAGCTTCTTTCAAATTTCTTCTTTATCCTTTCCAATAAATTGAATCTTAAATTTTTAAATAAATGTTTTATTCCTTAAAATAATAACACTAAAATTTAAAATTCATTAATCTTCTAATTATTCAAATGTCCCTTATTAAACTTAAGATTTATTTATTAAAATTTTACAGGGCACTTTATTTCTTTTCCAATTCATTCTTAAAGTTATTCAAATTTCTATAATTATTTTTCTTACAAACTCACTTCTTTTTATTTCCAAAATCCAATTCTATATAGATCTTGATAACTTAGTGCACCAGGATATATTCAGGTAAACCATAACATCCAATAATCCAATTATCAATAATATTCATCACAGAATATAAAATAAACACAACAGGGGGTACTAAATAATTTAAATAAATGTGAGGGGTCCAGTTGGATCCCTCCAACCTGTTTTCCCTGCATCCACAAATGTTAAAACAATATAATACGCCAATTCCAAAATATCATACTATATCACATCAATCAATCCAGCCATTCAAACAATTATTTAAATTTAATCATTTAGATTTAACTGAGTGAGATTAACTCACCTTTTTACTTTTATTTCCAATCCGATCCAACCCAGCTTGTTTCTTTTCAGATTTCAAACCTTGCATAAATAATTATATGATTTATTAACACTCGAATTAATCGAACTAATTTATTAACATTTGAAATAACTGAACCATCAGTTCCCATTTTATAATTTAATTTAACCAGTGAATTTATTTAAACTAATAGTTTTAAAATTTACTAATTCCCACTAATATAAATGGTATTGGCAACAAAATAATTAACCTATTATATAACTTACTATTAAATATATAAATATATATCGTTTATCTTCAATAAATACTAGAATTTACTTCACTGTTGGTAAAAATATCCTACAGTATAGTATATAGATATATATTTCCCTTTGTTGAGAATAACAAAATAGTTCTTTACCGTTATATTTCGTGAAAGAAAACAAATAACGTACACTTTAAATAAAGTTATAAATTACCTAATACATAATGAATTGGATTAATTTACCTTAACGAGTCGTTTCCCAGAACTCACGATATCTCCACTGATCAAGCCTCCATCGCGGCGTAATCACGCCAACCCACCACGCATGGACGGAGCACCTACCCAGCATGTCACCGCATGGGATGCTCTAACCCTCCGACCTCGCGCTGCCAGCTCGATCGGAGCCCCACCACACCGCCCTACCAAACCCTAATCGCGTGTACACCCCTCGAATCCCATCGCGACACTGCCGCTGCCTTTGAGCAAAGCTCGAACTTCCCGCATCAGCCTACCTAAAGCGGTCGATTCGAAATCGATTTCGTTATTATTATTTTTTTCGAACTGACGATTTTATCTAGAAAGGAGGAAAAGGGATTTGCGTGAATTGATTTGGAAAATGAAGGAAACGAGGGAAACAAACGAAGGAGGCGCGATTTTGTTTTAGCAGCCATTTCTAATTTTTTTTTCACTTTCTTATTTTGATTTCGATTTTTTTTTTTACTGACGAGAGGAGGAAGGCTCGGCCACTTAAGAGAAATGAAGAGGAAGATTGCGTGAGAAGCATTGCCTAGCCACAGTGATTTCGAAAAAGTTACGATGTGATGGAAATTCGGCTGACGTTGACTAGTATAAATAAATATATGCTTAATTAAATTTGAATTTCGATATAAACAACACGCGTTAATCTACCGTACGATCTCATGACAACTCCAAACGCCACGAAAATTGAAATCCGATAAAAATTCAATATTACGGATGCAATGGAGCTGGTTTCGTCGAATTCCGAGACTGTGCCTCGGAAGACTATGTTTAAATTCAATTTAAACTATAAAATTTTAAAACAAAACAAACCACTGTTAATTTCAATATTACAACTTCTACTATCTTCAGAATTATCAATATAAATTTTATAAGCCTTCAAATTATATTTTAACAGGCTTAGAACTCCTGATTCAATAATTTTCCCAATTCTAATAATTAAATGCAACTATTAATTATTTAATAAATATTAATATTTGAAATTAAAGTTAATAATTAATCTTTGAATATTTAAAATTAATTAAATATTCCAATTTCAAATGTCTAAAATTTCCGGGTCGTCACATTTATATTTTATTTAAGGGCTTTTAAGTAAAATTATGGTTATTTCATTTTAGTTGTTTTTAATTGTATTTTCCTTTTTTAAACCATTTATTTTTCTAGTCGTGTGACTAGGGGACAAGCTACGTGGCGTAGCTTGAGAATTCGCAACTCGGTAGTTGAGTTGTGGCAGGGTTTTGAGCGTAGAGTTAGATTAGTCAATAGCGGGTATAGCGAGTTTACGTGTGTAAGCGAGGGACTATCTAATTTCTAGTAGAAACCTTGGGGGCAGCACGTAGGCAGGGTTTTTCCGAAGCTAGGTAAATTCTGTGTTGTTCTATTTTATTCTGTTATTTATATTCTGCGATATCTGTGCTGCTATTCTGTGATCTGAATTGAAATTAATTAATAAGCTTCCGCGATTAATTTTTATAATTTATACCATCACCCTATTCACCCCCCCTCTAGGGTGAAATCGATCCTACAACCTACACGTGTAACACAAAGCGAGACGCTAAATCATGGTTGCAAGCCGTTAATTTTGACACACGAATGGCCCGAAGACCGTGGGGCGCTACCCCACATATGTGATGGCGAAACATCACACAAATGCGATGGCAAAACATCACAAGAGCGGGGTCTAGTCTCCCTCGCAGACAAAGAGACATCGCACAGTTGCTAGTCTAAAACACAAAAATGATCGTCATGATCATCAAGAAGTGTCAATTACACTAAGTTAGTAAATATAAAAGTTTAGCTTCATGTCCCATAACCACTTCCTTAACTCAAATATTTACGAACAAACTGTAGATCTTCACTAGAAAATTGTCACAAGAGGTTCAATCGAACAAGTCCAAGAATTAACCGACGAAGTGAACGCAAGCGTTTCATACCACTTGTTTTACTAAGCCGTTTAATGAGATTTCTCATCTGAGTGAGGTAAAGGTTTGTATATACTAGTAGATTGGAAAACAGTTTAAGAAAAGAGCTTTGTTATTGAAAATAGAGTTGAAATCATTTTGTTGAAAGAGTTTTGATATTTACTACTAGTATAGAAAACCTTTATATTTTAAAGTGACAAATCATAGAAGTGATTGTAGAAACAATCAATCATAAAAATTCACATTCGAAGACGTGAATAAAATCCAAAGAAACCGATAAAGAATCCATCGAAATAGATATGCAAAATCCGTAAAATCGACCAAGAAGCCAAAGATAGTTTGTCTCGAAGAATGGTCAACTCAGCATCTCAACAAAGCAAGTTCTGTTGAATGTTTTTCAGATAAGATCCCCTACGGAGGGGGGGTCCGGAGGGGTAGCAAACCCCCACGGTGGGGGTGCGGGGGCAACGCCCCTGCTACGGGGTTCAACCTGCCCGGTCAGGTCGCGGGGGTCCAGGGGGCAGCGCCCCGTCCAAAATGGTACAACCTAGTGAAGACCTAAGGGAGGATAGGATCGAGCGATCTAAAGGTGTTCGCGACCTAGTGGTCGAGCGACTTAAGGGGGTACGCGACCTAATGGAAACTTGCGACCTAATCATGGCCGAGCTAAGTGTGACGCCCCACCTCTATACCCACGCTAGCCAAAAACACTACGGAGTAGTGCTGTCAACTAGCACGGAGAATAAGGCTATTGAGGAGCGACCATCCATGTAATTGCTTATCACACGGTGGCTATAAATAATCTTCGAAAATAAACATAGAAATAAGCATAACGCAAATCAGTCACAGACATCCATATCACAAAGGCGGAAGAAGATATGAATATATAACTAACACATGAAAGTGTACATCAGAGTAGTGCTTAAAAGATCCACAATAATACAAAAGAATAGCAACACGTGCTATACAAAAGAATACAACTATGAGTCTATATCTCAAGTGTATATAACAAAAACTGCTAATCTAAACAGTAGCCAAAAGTCAGAGTGATGAATCCCTGGGAAGAAGTCAAGCAGAAGCACCTGTAACATCTCGGTCTGACCCGAGTATTATTTAAGAAAATAATAAACGGGTCAGTCTAGCTATAAATATCAGATGACATGATATAACATAAAAGATATAGCATAAACATAAAATATCCATAATGACATACCACTATAAGTATGTAAATAATGATCAATAGAAGATCAATCAATAAGAGATAATCAATATCATAAGAATCTTCTCAAAGATTCGAAAAGGGCATCATACCCCAAACTTGTACTCATAACAAGTCAATGGCATAAATTCTATAAATTAATGCAAGAAGTCCATAAATCATAGAAAAGAGAAAGAGGCCTATCACATGACGGTCCAAAGACCAAGGGGAGCTAGCCAACATGTGTGAATGGAATCACACAGATTAAGGTCCAGACTAACCAAAAAGCAAAAAGGTATGTGTGAGTGGAATCACACAAGTGGTGTCTAGTCTAACCTCGCAACAAGAGACATCGCACATTTGCCAGTCTAAAGCATCAGAATGATCGTCATGATCAACGAGAAGTGTCAATTACACTAAGCTAGTAAATATATAAGTTTAGCTTCATGTCCCATAACCACTTGCTTAACTTAAATATTTATGAACAAACTGTAAATCTTGACTAATAAAATTGTCACAAGAGGTTCAATCGAACAAGTCCAAGAATTAACCAACGAAGTGAACGCAAGCGTTTCATACCACTTGTTTTACTAAGTCGTTTAATTAGATTTCTCATCCGAGTGAGGTAAAGGGTTGTATATACTAATAGATTGGAAAACGGTTTAAGAAAAGAGCTTTGTTATTAAAAATAGAGTTGAGATTGTTTGTTAAAAGAGTTTTGATATTTACTACTAGTATTGAAACCTTTATATTATAAAGTGTCAAAACACAGAAGCAATTGTAGAAACAATCAGTCACAAAAATCGCATACGGAGATGTGAATAAAATCCAAGGAAATCAGCTCAATATTTTTCAGATAAGATCCCCTACGGAAGGGGGGTCCGGGTGGGGTGGCAACCCCCCAAGGTGGGGGTGCGGGGGCAACGCCACCGCTTACGGGGTTCGACCTGCCCGGTCAGGTCGTGGGGGTCCAGGGGGCATTGCCCCGTCCAAAAAGGTACGACCTAGTGAAGACAAAATGAGGTCTAACGACCTAAGAGGAATAAGGTCGAGCGACCTAATGGTTGCGACCTAGGGGTCTAAGGGGTCAAACGACCTAGTGGTGTTCGCGACCTAACGATGACTCGCGACCCAACATGGCCGACCTAACAGAGGTTGCGACCTAACAGAGCAACAGGACGAGCGACTTAACAAAGTGGCCGAGTGACCTAACTGGAGCAAGCGACCTATAGGTCATGCGACCTAAAGTAGTAAAGAGCCGTACGTGTTAACGAGTTAACGACCTAGGTCCATACGACCTAAGGTCCATACGACCTACGACCTAAAGTGCAGACGACCTACGACCTAAAACGTCGCGACCTAGCGACCTAAGGGGATAAGGGCCGAGCGACCTAACATTCGAACGACCTACGACCTAAAACGTCGCGACCTAGCGACCTAAGGGGATAAGGGCCAAGCGACCTAACATTCGAACGACCTAAGACCTAAAACGTCGCGACCTAGCGACCTAAGGAGATAAGGGCCGAGCGACCTAACATTCGAACGACCTGCGACCTAAAACGTCGCGACCTAGCGACCTAAGGGGATAAGGGCCAAGCGACCTAACATTCGAACGACCTACGACCTAAGGAGCTTGCGACCCACGACCTAAAGCCCAATGACACACGACCTAATTCCGGAGCGTCGAGCGACCTAACGTTATAGGCCATTTTAGGTCGGAAACGAGCTATTTGAAGGCCGAGACTTTTCCACGCGAACGACCTAGCAAAGGCAGAGCGACCTAAGGGCAGATTTTCACCAAAAACACTTAAAGTTGGAATTTTTCGCCAATCCAATCCAAACCAAATGCAAATGTACATGCTAAAGTGATAGGGAATCATTCCCAACAGTCCAATATAGATATAGACTAGATTTGTGGGATAAAAATCTCACCTTTGCACAAATTCAATGAAAAATGAAGTTTTAAGCAAGCAAGAATCAATCCCTCTTCTATCTAAGCACAAGAAGCTTGAATCCAATGTCTTCTTCTTGAATTTGGAGTAGAAAGGTGGATTGCAATTGAATTTGAGTTTTGGAATTTTAATTTCCCATTCCCTCCACCATTTTTGAAGAAGCTTGAAGACTTAGGAAAATAGAAATGAAGTTATGAAGAGGAGGGGTGAAGGTTGGGTCTAATAGGCTAAAAGCCCAACCCAAAGTCTCAAGTGAAAAAGTAGTGAAATTCTATTATCCCAAATCATATCAATGTTTATACTTAAAAAAATTGTAAACGGCATTTCGAACTCAATGGAAGTGGTCTCGAGTCCTAATTTGACCGTTTGCAAAAAGTAGCTTTTCGGACCAATATCCGATTAACGACAAAATATTTAAATAAAATGTTTAAATATAAAATCGATAAATATGCGGGTTGTTACACTAAGGTAAGGTGCGACTCAACCATGTGAGCGACCTAAGTAAGACGAACGACTTAAGGAACTCGCGGGTTAGAAGAGGCGAGCGACTTAAGGGACTCGCGACCTAACAAGGTAATGAGGTCGAGCGACCTACGACCTAACGAGGTAAAGGCCTAAAAGAATATAAGGTCAAACGACCTAAGTGTATTGGGTCACGCGACCTAACAGGGTTCGCGACCTAACGACCTAAGCTAGGTCGAGCTAAGGGGTTAGCATAAAATAGGTCGAGTTAAATAGGCCGAGCGACCTACGACCTAAGGTCCATACGACCTACGACCTAAGGTCCATACGACCTACGACCTAACTCCGAAGACGTTAGAAATGGCCAGAACGACCTACGATCTAAGGTCCATACGACCTAACACCGAAGACGTTAATTCAAGGCAGTGCGACCTAGCGCGATAACACGCGAGCGACCTAAGGGTTAGGTCGCGAGCGACCTAACTCCGAACACAGGAAAATGGCCAGAACGACCTAAGTGCAGAAAATTCACCAAAACGCTAAAAATTGGAGTTTTTTGCCAATCCAATCCAAACCAAATGCTAATATGCATGCAAAAATGGTAGGGAATCATTCCCAACAGTCCAATATAGTTATAGGCTAGAATTGTGAGATAAAAATCTCACCTTTTCACCAAATTATGAAGGTAAAGCTTGAAGGTGAATGGAGAGCAATTACAAGCTTGAATCCAATGCTTTTCCTTGAATTTGGAGTTGAATGATGGAGTTGGAGTTGAAACCTAGGCTTGGAGTTTCTAATTTCCCTTTCCACTCACCATTAATGTTAAAATTTGTGTTTGGTAGGAATTTATGAAGAGTGAGGAGAAGGAGAGAAGGGGGTTTGAGTTATAGTGGCTAGATTAACCCAAAGTCCAAAGCGGGAAAAGTTAGTGAAATTTCACTAACTCCAAACCTATCAATGTTTATACTTTAAAAAAATTGTAAACGGCATTTCAAACTCAATGGAAGTGGTCTCGAGTCCTAATTCGACCGTTTGCAAAAAGTAGCTTTTTGGACAAATATCTGAATGACGATAAAATATTTAAACAAAATATTTAAATATATAATCGATAAATATGCGGGTTGTTACACGTTACTACATTTATTTCATTAAAGTAATATTTAATTACCTTTATTTGTAATAACCATTTATCACCAATATACTCTTTATAATACTTGTATGGTTATTCTCTACAACAGTTACCCGTTTTAATTTAAAAGACTAAATAAATGGTGAACTTATAACAATTGTTACCATTAACGTTTATTCTCACCTATAAGCTATTAATAACAGACAAATATTACAATTGATTTAGATCTAATTCAAAAGATTAAATGAATGGGTAACAATTACTAATTATCACTATTACCAAATTTACTCACCTTCGTACATTAATTATCAACTCACAATTATTATATTTACTTATCTAGCATTGACTCAATCAAATTGTCATTTATTACATATTATTTCATTAATTAATATACTTTTGAATTTATTTCCCAATTCACTAGTTTAAATCAATTATAACCTTACAATTTGTTTCAATTAATAGGTGTTGCACTAATTTAGTTACTTATCACTTGCATCAACCTTATTACCTTAATTTACATTCAGTTACTATTAATCAATGTATTATTCCATTTCTAAATTTAAATGCCTACTTTTATTTACTTATTCTAAATTTCATACCCAAATGCAATAATTTACACTTTCCATTATTATATCAATTTGAATTCCATTCTAGTTATTGTTTTTATTAAAAATTCCCAAATTCAACATTCCCGTTTGTTTCTTATATTTAACTTATAATCAAGTATGACAATTCACATTATTTCAATTAATTGCAATTTCATTTTATATTATTAAATTTTATTACATTTGCTACATTTAATTTGTAATATTCGCTCCAATATAAATTAAAGATTTTTATTTTTTTTCTAAATTTAATTACAAAATCTAATTAATTTAACCGATTTTAATTATTGAAATTTACAGGTCGTTACACTCTCCCCCACTCAAAACTTTTCGTCCCCGAAAAGGAAAAGAAGGGAAAAGAAAGAATTAAATAAACGATACATCTTATCAAATATTAACTTTATAAACAATTAAATTTACAAAATTAATCAATTTGAATAAAATATACCAATTTATAACCATTAAGTCTTTTGATACTTAAATTAATAAGGTTTGGAAAACATTTCAATAATTTTCTAAGTTCAAAATCTACCAAAATTTTTGGCGGAGTCTCCATTGTACGAAGAGGCTCGCAAGAAAATATAATATCAAATATAACAATATATAACATATATTTTTCCAAAATAATATATATCCAAACACAGGAAAACAATATAATAACGCTATAAAACCCGTAATCCAAAGATGTACCTATTTGTCGGGCGATTTATGCTTAATTATGAAACTAAAAGCAGTAGCAATTGCTTTCATAACCTGTATTTTACTTATATAATCCAAAAAGTTAACAATTATATAAAATGAAATATTTAAGGTTGTTTCAACTACAAACAAACAATTCAATACAATCAACAATCATTTGCAACAAGGCATACGACCATCATATGGAGTCAATACAAATCAATCATCCATCATAACAAACAAAACAAATAGTTGTTCGGGTTAAACTTTAAATTGTACGGAATGAAAAATAAACTACTAAGTGTACCCTTTTACTCAACAGTCTTAGGCGAAACTAAATAGATTATTCATACATCCAAATTAATTTAAAGTATCCTAGCTCAAACAACCATAAACCGAACAACAACAATTCCAAACAACAAATCAAATTTACTTATTATTAATTTCATTTCATACATTTGTTGTTTGATTTCTTTATCCATATAATGATTTATCCTTTAGTTCACATTTATTTCTTGCAAATTTTCATTTTTATTTATTCATATCAAATATTTTTATTTTATTGCATTACATTCATTCATTCACTACTTAATTTCATTTATTTACAGTATTCATCCTTCTACCTATTTTTATTATAAATAACCTCAACCTTTACTTAAGTTTATTGTCATTTCTTTACAACCTTTCAGTCATACTTAGTTTACACAATTACAACATCAAATTCTTATTTAAAAAAGAACTTAACTTAACTTTCCAATTATATAAGCTTTACTTGTATAATATCCATTACGTTTTCTTATTAACATTTCAACTTTTTACATCTTTTGGTAAGTTATATATATGCCTTTAAGAAAGTAATTAAAATCATACAAGTTTATCTTATTTCTTTTAATTAATTAAATGTTCAATAATTATATCTTTCGCTTTATAAGATTACAATTTCAACTCTCTTTTAATCTCATTTATAACCTAACATTAAATCTCTTATTTTAATTAAAGGCTCTAATTATTAATTAGTTACATTCCATTTCACTACAATAACTGAAACTATTTATTAATGGAAACTTAAGAACCAAATACCGGGTTAAATCTCAAATCATTTTAAAATAATAGATAAATGTACTTTATATATCCAATTTGTTTAACACAATTTAAAATTTATATTTGTTTATCAAAACAACTCTACAGTAAAACTACTACAGTGGCCTTCCCACTTCGAAACTCGAAAATGAATGCCGATGATGCGTGCACTCATCACCGAAATTATTTTCCAATGACAGAGAGGGAAGTACATGACTCATTCCTTTCCAAAATTTCTTAAAACAATTCTTTCAAATTATATTGAAATATTTATGTCAGAATATACTTCTAATGATGTTATTATTATATTTCAAAACATTCAAAAGAATTTTTCAAAACCCCGGAACTTAAGTTCTAAATTCCCAATTTTCATTATTTTAATTTCAAATCCTACTTTACTAATATTTATAGATTACATTACCTAACAACCAATATATTACAACCAAATATATATATCCTTTATAAAATTTATCTTATATATAGAAAATATAATAGGCAAAATTATTTCATTTACCTATATTAAAACAATTATTATGTCGTTCTGTCCTATTAAGTGCTTAGAAATCCATATTGATGTCATGGCGTCCCATGCATCAACCAGAATTTATAGATACAAAATAGAACAAATTAACACAATATCAAAATCTTTATATAACACTAACAAATACGCTCTCTCATATATACACTCATAGACTCACCATAGGGTATTACTACCCTATTAGTAAAGAGTCAAACCCCACAAAGTTAAGGTTTATCACTAAACCAAAGCTCTGATACCAGTTGTTACGCCCCGACTTTTAGCACGCTTTAAATCGACGATAAACCACACACGTCAGACTTAAACCATACAGAAGGCCGGATTGTTATGGGGTAAATAATAAAAAGCAGAGAAAGGAAAAAAACAAAATAGAATCTTGCAGTGGAACGACAAAATATAATAATCAAATATACAGTTCATGAAGCTGTTTTACAAAAAAAATTGATTATTCTTATACAATATATATCAGAGTTACACATACCAAAGAATAATAACAACGCAGCAGAACAATGTGATGTAGTGGAAAACTATGGTAAGTAATAGTAATAATACAATCTTCGTCTTTATCCTCCAGAAATAAGGCCTTCCATTCCTGAAATGCTCAGGCTGACCCGAGTGAATTGAAAAGACAAAACACTCGAGTCAGAACTAAAAGATCTTATGTAAGTTAAATCAATGGCAAATAATATGAGTGGAACGGCATCGGAGAGGTTTACGGGATTTGACATCTCCTATCCAGTATCTAACGTGAGTGCAGTAACTCAAGAGATGCTTGGGATTCACATCTCCTAAGGATCCATTAAACTGTTTACTATATAGTAATATTTCGCTATTATAATAATGTCTATAGTAAAATAAACTTACTTTTAAATAGCATTAAGGGGTTACCCATATAGCCCTTACCACATAATAGTCTCAGTAGTCCATCCAGTATCAGCGCATTTCCAGATCGGGAGACTACCCTAAATACTCCACGTGCTACGGGAGAAAAACAAACTCGTACAAGGCGCGCTAGGGTAGGTGACACGGCACAACTAGGCAATGCCAGGGTAGATATACCAATTACGCTTCCGGGTCGGTGGTAATGCGTAGCTATTGCCCACCTCGAGCCACACCCCAAATAAAAAAAATCAAAAGTGGCCACCGAATCAATCCAAAGTCAGAGTATAATGTCGAAGGGATGCGTTCGATAAAAGGGGCTACCTTCTTAACCCGTCAATCGCTCCTGTTTTAGCCACCTTATGCCAACTCACGGGAGTCGGGTCCACGTATTTACCTCAAAGGAAACACCGCCATCGTCCTACTTCATTCTGGAATCTCCACCGCGTACACGGTTGTTAAAGTGGTTTTCGGAGTTGGCAGAGAGTATGACAACTTCCAATCTCGGTCTCTATAACTACCAAACGTTATTATAACACCGCGGTCATTTCAAAATAATTTATACTCCAAAACCAGGATATAATCTTCATTTCAAAACCATATAAATATGATATCATTTTCGTTTTAAAACCAAATCAATACGATATCATTTTTATTTCAAAATATATCCTTTTTCCCAAAATCATTGCACTTCAAATCTATATACCTTGAAACCCATAGCTTTGAAACATAACTTCTAATATTTTATTGGTTTAAATATTAAATTACTTTATATAATAAAATAGCTTCTTAAATTTCACAATGTTTATTCCAAATACCGACTTGAACCTCCAATTAAACCATTTCAATTTCCATATATTTCAAAGCTTTAATATTCCACGATTTCAAAACGAATTCTTTGATAATTCCATATATATCAAATTTAATTACTATTATTTAGATTTGAAATGTTTACTTAATAAATCCAATATAGTTTAAGTAAAACTTGTAACTTCAAATGGCTGGATATTATTTCAATTTATTTAACTTGATATATTCATTTAAATCAACTTGATATTCATTTAAATCACTCTAAACAAAAAATAAAGTTATAAAAATCATACCCTTTAAAATCTAAATTTTATTAAATTCCAAATAAATTTCATATTCTTCTTCCAACCTTATTCTCATTTAAGTCATTATAAACTCTAGAAATTTAATTTAAATAAATGCTTAATCATATTTTATCTTAATAAAAAATCAAACTGAATTATTAACTCCTTTTATACTTTAAATCAATTTTATACATAGCTTAAAACCGACAATTAACTATATATAAAATAACATTTATAAAGTATCCAAATCACTATCTCATAAAACCATATATTTCTTTACAAAACCATCCAAAATCATTTCAAAATATTTTTATATATAGACCACGGTGTCTGTATAAAATTTTCTACCCTATGGTCAAGTGATACGGATATTTATCATTTCAATCCGTAATTTAAAATAAAAATACGGTTATATGTCATTTCAAACCGCAATCCCGAATGAAATAAAGTGCATAACAAATTTGCAGTTTAAAATAATATGAAATAAAACATCCATTCATCCAAAAACAATCATCAACCATTTAGTACAATCATCATCCAACTTAAATAATAACATCTATATAGAGCGTATAATAAATAATGGGCAATTACCGACAGTTATATTCAACAATAAATTAAACAATCTATCTAACTGGCTGTTTATATGCAGTAATAAATTAAATAACAGTTTAATTTAAATAAATGCAATTTACTGATATGATGATTTAAAAATATACAAACAGTCATAAATAAATTCAAAATCACTACAGAAATTAAATTTAACGAACATAAGAAATTTTAGAAGTTGTGAGTGGGTTAAAACACTCACCTTTTAAATTTAAATCGAATTTAAATTCAATTTAAACGCAAAAATTTGACAGCCTCAGAATTTGTCCAAACAAACGCCAAAATGTTCGGAATTTCAATACGATCCTAACAAAAAAAACCTCGTGTGAATTAGTGTTCGTATGTGAAAGATATAACGACAAATGTGTTTGAATTTCAATTATGAAAAAAAGAACACTTTACCTCCCTGCCACGTCATCCTATTTCTTCCCATTTACGTTTGCACGCACGCAAGCTATAGTAGCCTACCCTGATGACAGAAAACGCACGCGACCCTGATGACAGAAAACAAAGGCGAACAACTCTAGGTTTTGAACCCTAGCCATACCTTAACAGCGCCGCCCACGTTCGTCACCGGCCGCCAGAGGGCTGCCTAACGCGTCGCGACCCCCCACAACGACGACGATGACCAAACAATACAGCAGCCACCACGTGAAAACGAACCTTAATTGAATTAATTTTCTCGACCCAATCGTTGAATCGACGAACCAATTGCACCGATGAGTTGCGTGCGACGATCTCCACAGTCCCATATCCATCAAATGACGATCGATCGTAGTTGATCAACGATGAACGGACAGCCGAGAATGATTTTGTGATTTTCGAACAACGGTGATTCAAAACCCAAAACAAACTTCAGATCCGAGAGGCGTACATCGAGAGCTTCAATATATATTTTTTCTGAATTTTTTTGTGGAGTTTGAAATTTTGCTTTGATTTTCAATTGCAAATTGAATTAGGGTTTGTCTGCCATTGAAATGAGGAGGTGAAGAGGGATTGTACGCATAGACAAATGAGAAATAGAGGTAGACTAAATATAGGCAGCGTGGAAATAAGAATGGATGAGTAAGATAGATATACGCGCTAACGACAAAGTAGCCCAAAAAGCCCGTTTCGACTCCAGAACAAAATTGGATCAACCCGTATATCAAAATAGATGTTTTAAAATATTTGAAACACAATGGAAAAGGTTTCAGGTCCAAATTCCATCGTATGAAGAAGTTATGCTAAAATCAATATTTTTCAAATTGATTTCAATTGTTTTCAATTTCATTGGTTTCAAGGCGCTTCGAGCCCGTACGATCAAATGACAAGCCTGATCGCTACGAAATTTGAAACCCTATAATAACTCACCGTTACGGATCCGATAAAACTGGTTTCTTCGAAATCCAAGTCAGTGGCCAAAATGACTATTTTTATGTTAGTTAAATAATTTAATAATTAATTAAATAAGATCAAATTTTTAATTCCAATTCCATAATCAACAATTTTTATCACTTTTATATTTCTTAATCATCTACAATAAATTTAAAAAAGTTTGGATGCCAATTTAAAGTTGATTAATCTACCAATTGCAGTGTTAAGTTTTCAATTTCATTATATTCAAAATTATATATTAAATTTCCAAAATTCTGTTTAATTTACTTTTCATTCTATTTCAATTTATTATTAACAAAAGGATGAAATTTATATTGGAATCAAAATCCATTACATTAACATTCTCATATTTCATCTAAATTCCCATTTATGTAATATTTAAATAGTTAATTTCACTTAATTGCAATTAATCCTATTATCATACACTAAATTCCAATATATTGACAAAACTTTATTTTGCATTCCTTTTATTCCACCAACTATCATTTTATAAATAAAATTAACATTATTATCGATTATTATTTAAATTTACATTAACAAAATGTTAAATTTATATTAATTACAATTGATTACTAAAGTTTATTTAACACCATAAATAAACAAGCAACCTGTATTAATTGCCTCCTATTTGCTTTTAATTGCATTTATAAGTTCGTTACTTATTAATCCAGATTATAATCCCATATATAACACTAATTTTATTTCATTACATTAATATACGCCTATTTATATCTTAGTTTGAATAAATATTACATTTCTAAATGTGTACTTCTATCAATTGAACCCATTAAGTAAGGTTTTAAAACCAATTAATGAATTTACCTTAATTCCATTCTTATACACGCTTATTACTTTACATTCATTACGTATTTATACTTCAATTAACAAACTTTGAACTATTTTTCCCTATTCACCAATTACTACCTTAAAATAAATTTACGTTTCCATTAAATTTACATTCACACTTCCATTACTACATTTATTTCATTAAAGTAATTTTTAATTACCTTTATTTGTAATAACCATTTATCACCAATTGTAACGACCTGTAATTTTGCTACTTCGAAAATGAGAGATTTTGTTCAATTTAAATTTAAAAGGAGTTTAAATCTTAAATAAATATGTTATATATAAAAAATAATTGTCTATTCTTATAGTCAATAAATTAAAAAGTATAAATTTGGATTTTAGAACAAATCGACAAAAGTTAAGTTTTGTTAAAAATAAATAAATGCTTAAATAAATGAATTTATATAATTATTTAAAAAAGTAAATCTTATTTAAAACATTTAATAAAGATAATAAAAGTAAATTTATATATTTAAAAGTATGTTAACAATTGTTTTACAAAAATAACCAAAATTTGTAGCATTTTGTCCGTTTAACAAACGCTATAAAAATAGAGATTTCGGTATTAATTAAATATGATTTTAAAATATGAAGAGGCATGTTTTAATTTATTTAAAGAAGAGAAAAGTTCATTTTAAATTTTGGTTTACTTCAATTTATAGCTTAATAAAAACGTCAAATTTTGAATGTAAACTTGGTCGACAAAAACACCGTTTTCAGCCAAAACAAGTTGTCGACAAGTTGTTGCAACTTGATACTTTTTCTAACATTTACAAATGTCTAAATACAAACTTTTAAAACACTTTACAATTAGTCACATCAAAATATAATAAAAATATCTAAGATATTTTCATAAAATAATCAAATAAGCATACTTAAAAGTTAAGTAATTAAAAAGCAAACTTACCATCACCTTTCATCTCCTTACACATACTTTCCATCATCGTTAATGAGATGTTATGCTTATACATGGAAAATGAGCAAAAATAAATGATTTACAACTACAAACCATAAGAAGGTGACACCTCTTTACCTCTTAACACACGTTTCCATAACCATCGTTTCCACCATTAATGCTAGTCAAATCAATGCAAAAGTTGTTGAATATGCGCTTATATGATTTTTGTTTGATGATAATAAATATATATATATATATATATATTCATTTAAATGTATTTGTTAATGTACTATTTTATTTTTCATAGATTAAATAAATATTTGTTGACTAAAATAAATTACACAGAATTTGAATTCAAACAGAAATTTTATTCAAACAAATATTTATTACAATTTTGAATAGTACAAATTCAAGCTCTCACTATACATATACAATTTTGATTACATCACAATTCAGTTTACATAAATTTCTCACTACATATCACTCACACTCGTAGTTTATCTTCAACTTCATTCCAGTTAGAACCAGCATCTGAGCAATCTGCAAAAATGTTCACTAACGTAGTAAAATTGAAAAAGAAATATTTTTGCAATATAAAATAAAATATGGACTTTTTGAAAATATTATTTGCCTCAGTTATTTGGGTTATTCATCATCATGTACATTTGAATTCATCACACACGAACAGTGTGACATGCACGGTGTGTCACTGGACATGCCACAAGGCCGTGCACATCAATATACACTTGATAATGCTACAAGGACAGGTGAGCACAGGTCAAACCCTATGAAAAGCCGGGTTCAACTCACGTGCAATATATTTAAAATCACGACACGAGCACAAGGTCAAACCCAAGTTTTTGAAACTGGATTCAACTCAAGTGAAACAGTGATGAAACTAGAAAATGCAAAGACTAGTGATGCAATACAAATCAAAACAGAGAGTACAAGTCACATGTACATCATGATATCGAGCTCTGTGAAACTCAAGCAAGTGCAGTGTACATGAATGCAACAGAAAGGGGTGTAAATACAACTCGAAGCAATGCAAGTTCATATGTACAGCAAACTACAGGAACTCAAAAGGGCAGACTACAATACCAAGTTACAAACCTATAATCAGTGGAACACATGCAAGCACAGCCTCAAAGCAGCAAAGAAATGCATCATGCAAGCTATCAAGACTCAGTGCAGCTAGCAACTACATCCAGCAAGTTCATATAACAAAAGTGCATAAGGGCAGTATAATGATGAAACTCAGAAACCAAATAGAAGTCAAATGCAACCATACACTTGCAACAGAAAAACAGCAGTGAACATCTAAATGAATATTAGATGTCGAAGTCAGGAAAAGTCAAGCCAAGTCGGGATGAACAGAGCTACAGACCGACAACAAACATCAGCAGGTACAAGATGCATAAACCATCGGATCAAACATGAATACAAGTATGCACAGCAATGTAATGCCATAACGAACATCAAGTTCAAATAACAAACACATGAAACATTGAAAGCAACTATATCAGAAAGAGTAGTGCGCAACAATAACCTTGCATCAGTGTACAAAGAAGATAGTGGCAACTACACAAAGCAACCAAACTGTGATGCAAGCATTTTCTTGAACACAAACTAAAGTTCACAGTGAAGCTAGAAGAAATTATCAACTATATTAAGGCTTAGTGGTGAAGCAACAATATCTAGTGATATTGAACACACATGAAACAATATCAAAGAAATGGTGATGGCCGAAAATAATGCAGAGTCGTAGAGTGGTATACACGAAATCAAGTATGTATAAAAATGGAAATTGCCAAAAATAGGAAAGTCAAACAAATCTAAACAGGAAAGTTTCTGCCGTATGACTCAAGGAAAATCGAACGTTTCGGAATCAAAGCCGTGCGCATCAAGTTGTAGAAATATCACAAAGCAAGAATTAGGAAAGTGTTGAATTGATATAAATTCAAACCCAAAATCATCATCGGCTGTGTGCAAAAAGAACAATCGAATTCAAGCAATCAATCCAGAAAGCAAAAAATAACATACCAGAATTTGCAAATCAGATTCGATCGTTTCGAAGCAACCAAGCCCTAATTTCACAAAACGATCAACAAAGGAGCAGCTGCGAACGAGCGCAAGTAAAGAAACCAGAGAATCAAATTCTGAGAAAGCCCTGATTTTCGCAAGAGTCGAAGCCCTAATTTCATAGCACAAAGAGGAATAATCAAAGAATCAAAGCCGCCATTTTTTCACAAGCCAGAGAAACAAGAACGGGCTAGAGAAATAAAAATTGGGCCGGCCTTGTTGTTTTTAAAAGGCTTTAGTTTATTCTTTCAATTAGGGTTTTAAGTTTAAAATTGTTTTTAAGTTTGTTTTAAATTCTCTTTTAAGGTTCAAATCTTGGTAAATCACCACCTAGGTTTTAGGTAGTGTCAGATTGTCTAGTTAGAATTAGTTCAGTGAGCAGGGTGTGCGAGTTTGCAAAACTCTATAGGCGGTAGCAGGGTGTGCTTTTAATTCTAATAGAAATCTGGGAATGCAGCAGTAGGCAGGGGTTGCCGAAGCTGGGTAAGTTTTGTGTGTGATTTACTTTTCAGCATATTTATTTTTTCTGCAGTTTTTGCGTTTAATTCGAGAAAATTTGCTATAACCCTATTCACCCCCCACCCTCTAGGGTTAATCTAGATCCTACAAGTGGTATCATAGCACGGTATTTTTCTTTAACTCTAGAGTCATGAATCTAACAAATAATACTTTTTCTGAGGGGCAATCTATTGTTAGGCCACACATGTTTAATGGAAATGATTATGCTTATTGGAAAGTTAGGATGGGTATTTATCTTAGTTCTGTTGATTATGATGTTTGGGACATTATTGAAACTGGCTATAAATCTCCCACTATAACTGTTGGTGATACTGAGATTCCTAAACCTAAGGATAGGTAGGATGTTAACGATAAGAAATAAAAAACTACAAATGCTAAAGCCATGAATGCTTTGATCTGTGCTCTTGATAAGTCTGAATTTAATAGAATTCCTCATTGTAAAACTGCAAAGGAAATTTGGCATACCTTAGAGGTGACACATGAAGGAACTTCTCAAGTCAAGGAGTCTCGTCTAGCCCTATTCAGCAATGAATACGAGAACTTTGTGATGGACAAAGGCGAGAGCATAAAAGACATGTTTGGACACTTTTCAACTTTGGTGTACAACGCTAGAGCACTTGGGAAGGTATTCACTAAGGTAGAGCTTGTGAGGAAGGTGCTACGAGTCTTACCGATGAGCTTTGAGGCAAAAGTTAAGGCAATACAAGAATCAAAAGATCTGAGTAAACGAAGCATGGAGGAGTTGATTAGCAACTTGATGACATATGAGCTTGAGCTAAAAGCAAAGGAAGAACGCAACAACTCCGAATCAAAGAAGAAGACGATTGCCTTAAAAGCAAAGAAGGAGAGGAAGTTTCGAATAATAGCTCAGATGAGACTAACTTGTGTCTTGTGGAAAAATCATATTCAGAAGCAAGCTCAGAGGAATCTAGTGAGGGAGGTGACTATTCTTATAAAGAACTTGTTTTTATGTGTCTTGATCTTACTAAAGAAGTTGATACTCTTGAGTCTAAAATTGAAAAACTGAAATCTGATAGGAGAGAACTTGCTCGTGAAAATTTTAGGTTAGAAACTGAACTTGAAAATATTCAAAACCTAGACTGTAAAAAATGTAAAATTTTAGATTCAGAGTTATCAAGACTTAAGAATAGCTTTGAGAATCTTGAAAAAGAAAACTTGAGTCTTAAGGAAACCATTGACACTAGGAAAAAGGATTTTATAAATAGATGCACCTCACTTATAACTGAAAACACAACACTCAAAACCAAAGTCCAAAATCTTGAGAAATCTCTGAATAACTTTTCAAGAGGAGAAAAATCATTCAACATGTTGTTGGGAAATCAAATATTTGCTAACAAGAGAAAAGGACTAGGTTTTGGGAAAACACAAGTTGATGGTAATGCAAAAGGTAAGAGTGTCTTTGATAGATGTGAAATAATAGGACATCATGTTGAAAATTGTAGTCATAGGAACAAGAACATAAAATTTATACAAGTTTGGGTTCCTAAGAATTCTACAAACAAATTTCATGTCTATTGGAACAAGAATGAAATGACAAAACAAGTTTGGGTTCCAAAGAGTGTGTTTATTCACAATGCTTCAGCCACTAACAATCATGGACCTATAAAAACAAATAGGTCACAAAAATCTTTCATCGTGTAGGTATGGTGGCGGGCTAAGGAACAACAACAGTGTTCGCTGGATTTTGGCTGTTCCAGAAACACAACGGGCAACAAAGCAAAGTTCCTTAGCCTAGTACAAAGGTGACAGAATCACAATGGGCAACCACGAAAAATTATCGTAAAGGTAAAACTGGTGAGGTATATTTATTCAATCGATATATTAAATGTGATAATCTGCACCATATTCTGAATGAAATCAGCCAATATTGAGATGTTGTAAAGATGATGTTTTTTGATTCTGACTTGTTCAACATAGTTGGCCAATTATATTTATGCCAAAAACACTATTCTTTGAATTACTTCATACATATACGTTTGGATTAAAAATAGTGTTTTTTGGATGATAATATTTTTGGTTATAATACGGCTAACTCTATATTCACGGTTTTTTGATTATTTACATGGCTTCAATCCAAATTCAAGAGAACGTCATTTAAAATGCTGTGAAAAATTGAGTTTGAATTTTTATGCTCACTTCATGATTTGGTCTATCAAATTTAATTAGTGATATTTTGGAGTGAAAGAGAAATTCAAATGCAGATCATACTGGTAATCTAGTCAAACAGAAAACATACTAGTTGAACGTGATTTATGGTGAGACATTTAGTAACTGCATCGTTTTTCAAAGAAAATATCTGCATATTTTTCATTACAAACAATTTTCAAATAGCAGAAAAAAAATTTCTCATATAACTCCTTCAAGAAAATCTTTTTTTTTACCATATTTTCAGATTAGTCATTTTTATTTGATTTTAAATGACAAATTTTGACTAATCCGACTCCCTACTAATTATCAAAAAGATAAATAGTGATTGAAAAGGTGATAAGTGTTGATGTTTAACATACATTACTCAAGACAGTATATTTGGAAAATTTCTTTAGGAATTCAATCAAGAGTTATAAAACTTTTTGTTGGGTAAAGATTCCATGACCATTTCTATATCTATCATATTTCTATCGACCATTGTTTATCAAATCTTAAATACAGTTTGTCGATATGTGGTACTATAATCAGGGATCATTTGTTTATCATTTCACATTTTTTTGTAAAAATAAATAAATACCAAAGTATTCACTCTCATTTAAAAGTCCTCACGGTTATGCATGGGTGAATTACTTGGATTTTTGATTATGTGCTTCCATGCTCATTTAAAAGTCCTCACGGTTATGCATGTATGGAAGGCATATCAAATTTGATTGATTAAATAGACTTGATTCTAATCCCATTTAAAAGTCCTCACGGTCATGTTGGTTAGAAGATACTTGAATTCATTTTTAAAATTAAATTGGAATACTACTAATCTCATTTAAAAGTCCTAATGGTTATGCATGATTAGTAGATATTCAAATTCCTGATATAAATGTACCACAAGATAATACAACTGTATGATTTTATATGAGAACATCATTTCCATTATTTCTAAAAGTGGAATATGTGCCTTACAAGGGTAGTTATGATTTTTGTTTGATTTTTATTGAAGTTTAATATTTATATTCAAATTGAGTTTTAATGTTGGATTAATATTGATCACTTTATCTCTATTTTTCTCTAACAGTATTATTCTTTTGCTGATAACAAAAGAGGGAGAGAAAAGTTAAGATTTTGTCAAATAAAATCAAGCAAAGGTCAAATAATTTTCCATTTGCATCTAGGCTCATTTATATATTTCTATTTGTATGCATATATTTAGGGGAAGCATCATGTAGAGAGGAAGCATTTAAATAGGGGGAGCAACTAGAGTATATCATTGATCAAATACATTTAACACATGTACAAAATCTTAAATATATGTTTGTTATCATCAAAAGGGGGAGACTGTTGAGCATGCGCTTATATGATTTTTGTTTGATGATAACAAACATATATATATTCATTTAAATGTATTTGTTAATGTACTATTTTAATTTTCATAGATTAAATAAATATTTGTTGACTAAAATAAATTACACAGAATTTGAATTCAAATAGAAATTTTATTCAAACAAATATTTATTACAATTTTGAATAGTACAAATTCAAGCTCTCACTATACATATACAATTTTGATTACATCACAATTCAGTTTACATAAATTTCTCTCTACACATCACTCACACTCGTAGTTTATCTTCAACTTCATTCCAGTTGGAATCCAGCATCTGAGCAACCTGCGAAAATGTTCACTAACGCAGCAAAATTGAAAAAGAAATATTTTTGCAATATAAAATAAAATATAGAGTTTTTGAAAATATTATTTGCCCCAGTTATTTGGGTTGCTCATCATCATTTACATTTGAATTCATCACAGACGAACAGTGTGACATGCACGGTGTATAACTTTACATGCCACAAGGCTGTGCACATCAATATACACTTGATAATGCTACAGGGACAGGTGAGCACAGGTCAAACCCAAATGAAAAGCTGGGTTCAACTCACGTGCAATATATTTAAAATCATGACACGAGCACAAGGTCAAACCCGAGTTTTTGAAACTGGATTCAACTCAAGTGAAACATTGATGAAACTGGAAAATGCAAAGACCAGTGATGCAATGCAAATCAAAACAGAGAGTACAACTCACATGTACATCATGATATCGAGCTCAGTGAAACTCAAGCAAGTTCAGTGTACATGAATGCAACAGAAAGGGGTGTAAATACAACTCGATGCAATGCTAGTTCATAAGTACAACAAACTACAGGAACTCAACAAGGCAGACTACAATACCAAGTTACAAACATATGATCAGTGGAACACATGCAAGCACAGCCTCAAATCAGCAAAGAAATGCATCATGCAAGCTTTCAAGACTCATTGCAGCTAGCAACTACATCCAGCAAGTTCATATAACAAAAGTGCATAAGGGCAGTATAATGATGAAACTCAGAAACCAAATAGAAGTCAAATGCAACTATACACTTGCAGCAGAAAAACAGCAGTGAACATCTAAATGAATATAAGATGTCGTAGTCAGGAAAAGTCAAGCCAAGTCGTGATGAACAGAGCTACAGACCGACAACAAACATCAGCAGGTACAAGATGCATAAACCATCGGATCAAACATGAATACAAGTATGCACAGCAATGCAATGCCACAACGAACATCAGGTTCAAATAACAAACACATGAAACAGTGAAAGCAACTATATCAGAAAGAGTAGTGCGCAACAATAACCTTGCATCAGTGTACAAAGAAGATAGTGGCAACTACACAAAGCAACCAGACTGTGATGCAAGCATTTTCATGAACATAAACTAAAGTTCACAGAAAAGCCAGAAGAAATTATCAACTATATTAAGGCTTAGTGGTGAAGCAACAATATCTAGTGATATTGAACACACATGAAACAATATCAAAGAAATGGTGATGGCCGAAAATAATGCAGAGTCGTAGAGTGGTATACACGAAATCAAGTATGTATAAAAATGGAAATTGCCAAAAATAGGAAAGTCAAACAAATCTAAACAGGAAAGTTTCTGCCGTATGACTCAAGGAAAATCGAACGTTTCGGAATCAAAGCCGTGCGCATCAAGTTGTAGAAATATCACAAAGCAAGAATTAGGAAAGTGTTGAATTGATATAAATTCAAACCCAAAATCATCATCGGCTGTGTGCAAAAAGAACAATCGAATTCAAGCAATCAATCCAGAAAGCAAAAAATAACATACCAGAATTTGCAAATCAGATTCGATCGTTTCGAAGCAACCAAGCCCTAATTTCACAAAACGATCAACAGAGGAGCAGCTACGAACGAGCGCAAGTAAAGAAACCAGAGAATCAAATTCTGAGAAAGCCCTAATTTTCGCAAGAGCCGAAGCCCTAATTTCAGAGCACAAAGAGGAATAATCAAAGAATCAAAGCCGCCATTTTTTCACAAGCCAGAGAAACGAGAACGGGCTAGAGAAATAAAAATTGGGTCGGCCTTGTTGTTTTTAAAAGGCTTTAGTTTATTCATTCAATCAGGGTTTTAAGTTTAAAATTGTTTTTAAGTTTGTTTTAAATTCTCTTTTAAGGTTCAAATCTTGGTAAATCACCACCTAGGTTTTAGGTTGTGTCAGATTGTCTAGTTAGAATTAGTTTAGTGAGCAAGGTGTGCGAGTTTGCAAAACTCTATAGGCGGTAGCAGGGTATGCGAGTCTGTTAGAGTGTTTGTAAGCGGGAGACTGTTTAATTCTAATAGAAATCTGGGAATGCAGCAGTAGGCAGGGGTTGCCGAAGCTGGGTAAATTTTGTGTGTGATTTACTTTTCAGCATATTTATTTTTTCTACAGTTTTTGCATTTAATTCGAGAAAATTTGCTATAACCCTATTCACCCCCTAGGGTTAATCTAGATCCTACAAAAGTCTTCCCTTTAAAACACAAACTTTAAGAAAGAAAAGAGAGTAATCATTTCACAAATTCAAATCACACTAATGAGATATAATGTGTAGGCATAGAAAAGGATCAAAATGATTAATTAACATTTTTCAAGTGTAAGAAAAAGAGGTAAAATCATTTCTTAAGTACATAAATCAAATCCAAACATCATCTCTTAAGTACAAATTCAAATCAAACCATTTCCTCCCCATTAAGCAAAGATCAAATCATGGGTAAAAAAAGTAAATAAAAAGTCAAAAAGTAGAGAATGGTATTTTAGTCATTTGCCATCCAAAGCTCAAATATAAATATGCATCCATACCTTTCATTTTTCACACTTCACTCTCTACCTTCTTCTTCACTTTCTCCTTCTTCTTCACCTCCATTTTCATGGAATCCAATCTCTTCCACCATCTCCACCAAAGCTCCACCTTGGTCCAACACCCCTTCCTTAAGCCATATCTACCTCCTATACCACCTACCCACCTCCTCCTCACCCCTACACCCCACAGCCCACCACCAAAACCCAAGGCCGAGCACATCTTAGCCCAAGTCGAGCCCAAACCCTCCAAATCCGAGCACCACCTCACCAAAAGCCAAGCCTACACACCCCATACCCTCCTCCACACTCACATACCCAAGGCCGTGCACCCATTCCCCTCCAAAAGCCTTCGGCCGAAAAAAAAAAGAAAAAAAGAGAGAGAAGAAAAGAAAAAAGAAAAAGGAAAACAAAAGCGTTCGGAAAGGAAACGGCAAAAGGCGAGATGTTGGAAATAGCACGTTAGCGAGAGACGGAATTCTTACGTTAAAGTTTGACAGAGTGGATATAAAGTGAGAAATTCTCACCGCTTTTAAATTATATTGATTATCATGCTTAATTGTTATGTTATATAATCACTATTTGATGATATGGATGTTTGATTGATTGTTTGAATATGTTGGATAATCCATAGTAATGTTATGACATTTACCGTATTGAAAATGTTAGTGTTATATGATTGTTGTATGTATGATGATAATTTGGATATCAAATTTCTGTTAATTTAGTAATCCCTTTGTTTAAAAAGACCATATTTTAGTAATATGAGATATTGTGGAAAAATAAGTCTCTTTTCGTTTAGAAGTGAAATTAAAGTTAAAATGAAAGAGAATTTTAAATTTGAAGTGAAACGGATATGAAAAGGATAATTAATTAGAAATTGAAATTAAGATGAATGGTGAAATTGAAATTGAAATCGATTTTAAAAAATTGAAGTTTAGTTTGAGATTGAATTGAAGTTTAAATTGAAATTAGATTTGAAATCTAAGTTTTAAATGTGTTTAATTTGAGATTAGAATTGAAATTGAATTGAAATTGGAATTTAAAATTTAATATTAAAGTAATGAGAATATAATAATATTATAATATGGTAATAGTGAAAATATATTTTAAATACTTTAAAAAGTGAAATTATTGATTTAAAATGATTTGTAATGTTTTTATAAGTGTTGAAATCCAATTTGAATACATTATTTCAAGTATTGAAAAATAAGTTAAAACTAGACGCGTCGCGCAATGGTAGTTCGCGATTTCGCGCCAAAAAGTTTAAATGAATGTATAGAGTGAAATATGGCTCGAAATTCTTCGTGATAAGAAAATTCCAGACTATTATATCCATATATTCTAAACGAAGAAAGAAAATCAAAGTTTCGATGAGTAGATTACGAAATTAGTCCAAATCAATTTTCCAGAAAAATCGCGCTAGTGCAGTTAAGTGACCATAACAGGAAATCTGTTTAAATGGATGTTTTTAATTATGGAAAAATATGGAATAAATTTGATTTAAATGATTTAAAGGAGATTTGGATTGGAAAATATGAATTATCGAATGTTTAAAAGTTGTTTAATTCAAATAAGTTTATTTAGCACTTTCCGTAGCACTTTTATGCTGCAAATTCTATAACTTTTGGAATATGAGTTTAAATGTAATGACGTTTCCCAGAACAAATTGTGAATGTTTTGAAAAGGATAATTAAGCGTTTTTAAAGATAATTTGGGATATTTATAAGCAATTCCAAAACGTAAGTTGAAATCTGAGTATGCGGAAACGACTAGTTTGTCCCGCCTGTGAAATCTGGGAAGATAAAACAAGGTGTTTAACTAAGCTTAGGGATGGAGCAGCCAGTGCCTTGAACTTACCTGGCCTATGTTTTCTTTTCTTAGGCGAGGGGTGGAACAGATCGAAGGGAAAGCCCGGATGCTCTTAAATGAAATGATTCTGGTAAGTTTTCCAAAATAAAAGAGGATTGGTATTATCCAAAATTGAAGCCTATTTACTCAAAAATATTTGTTAAGATTGATTTAGGGTTTATCGTAATCGATGTCTTAAATAACATTGTTTTTGACCCGCCCAAAAGTTAAAGGATTTGATCGAGAATTAAATAAGGAAATTTGAGACATTTTCCAAAGCAAAAAAATGAATTTCTTAGAAATTACTCTAAGTCAAAAGAAAGAAAATTCAAAATCATTCGAAAAGAATTAAAATGAAAAGAGACTTAATAAATCCTATGTACTCATATTCACTTTTATTGATGATTGGATTTCGAAGGAACCGGAGTCGGATTTGGTTAATTCCTATCCAAAAACCACTTCGAACCAATGTATAGGTTCGAACGTGAAGACTTGTTGAAGATGATGATTGAAGACCGTGGATCTTCCTAGCGTGAAGACTGCTTATTGAACATACTCTGGTTGGCCCCCGTTATAGAGTTATATATAGCAGTGGTCTCCTCCTTATGGAGATTTTGCGGATTGCAAGGGCTTCTCGCCTAATAATGGCCGAGGAAAGTGCCTTCGGTTTGTCCTGTTCCTGGACAACTTGTAAAGACGTTTTTCTGACATTGCATTTCTAATGATTACGTACATCGGTTTTGCTTGATTGTGTTCAGCCTGATAGGGGGTTCTCGCTTCTTATTAGGTAGCGAATGGATGACTCTTGCCCCTA
Organism: Allium cepa; assembly: GCA_030765085.1. Lineage (NCBI taxonomy): Eukaryota > Viridiplantae > Streptophyta > Magnoliopsida > Asparagales > Amaryllidaceae > Allium > Allium cepa. The sequence goes on from CM060942.1 coordinate 459,480,279, forward strand.
CATGTCCCTAGAGTGAAAGGGTTGGCTGTAGTCAAGGGGCTGGCCGTAAAAGCAAAGCGCGAGGTATCAGTGTGAGCTACGGTGGGTATTACCCACTGGTTGCGTCCCGTCACATTTGGTATCAGAGCTGAAGGTTAAGCGAGAACCTTGGCTCTATTATGGGTAAAGTCTCATCAGAGATAGGATTAGTAATATCCTAGGATGAGTAACTCATTAGAGATAGGGTTAGTAACACCCTAGAATGAGTTATGAGAGTATTATATATACGAGCGTGTATTTGTTAATTTTATAAAAATTATTTTGTTTTAAAGAAAATTGCGATGACCCGAATTTCTGACCACCAGAAAGTCGTATCATCTTGAAGAAAGAAAGGGGTGAGAAAATAGAAAAGATAGGGAAGAAAGAACAACAACATCAGAATATCACAGCGGAACGAATAAATTATATTAATCACATAAGTATTTACATAATATACAACATCAATCAGAGTAATACAGATAATACATCACATACTAGACAGTTATAAACACCTATCTAGCTAATACAACTCGATACAACTCAAACAAATAACTCAAAGATACCAACACAGCGGAACTATATGTATATCTACAACGTTGAAGCCTCCTGCTCCATCGCTCCTCCAGAATTCGTCAACACTAACCTGAATCCCTTGGCTACTCGTAAAAATTTAAGTACGCGAAAGTTTAGGAAAAGCAAAAATAAACTCCGGGTCAGACATGGGTCTGGTGTGAGTAACAGGTTAAAGTTGCTTAATTCTTGAAAACCATTGGAACAAAAGGTATCACGTAAGACTTCCCACACATAAACATGGGTAAGTTTTTACCTTACGCTAACCAAAACATTTGATAGGAAATTCAGTGATATTATAATAGGTCTAGGATTTTCAAGTAAATAGAAAATAGCCGAAATTGTTACATTCATTAAATTCCAGCTACTAGTCACAAAAGTGGGTAATACAATCAAAACCATTCGCACTTATTGGATTGTGGATTACATATAATGGCAGGGCTACTGGGGTACCGTCCTTCACAGTACGTGGCCTAGATAAACGTACCTAGGATCACTTCCGACCCCCTACAACACAAGGCCAGAACCATTCCTTACTGAACAGTCCCGAACAAGATAACCCCGGCAGTTGTTGCAATCAACCGCCCACACAGCCGAAAAATAAAGGGACATCTAGACAGGGGTATATCTCGTCCTGCTTGGGCATGACCCACCTAACCTTGCTGCACCTCCCCTGTTTTAGCCATTCCCGGTTGATGAGGCTTGAGGCTGCGATTACCTTTAGATAATACATTTCTTAGAATGCTCATCGCCCACCTGACGATGTTCTGAAAGCATTCAATCCATGTAAGTTCATTCCGGGTTCGAACGAAACCGAAGGCATTATCTCATTACACTCATTTTGGAATCACCCTCAGAGTTAACGACAATAACCCTTGCACTCTGAAACTTCATCTTCACTTCAGATTCACGACCTACCGTTAATTTGGATCGATGTGGTTTTCGGATCTCCAAAGATGGAAACCCGATCCCGGTCTCATCGAAATCCAAAACGTACCTTTTAAGGCCAAGTTGTTTTAAAGTTAAAACAATTCAATTCAATATTATCAATATACACACAGATAGATAATTCACATCTCATAATAGATAATCACATTATCATCATAAACAGATAATCAATATTATCATCCAAACAGATACTTACTATTATCATACTTAAACCATACATCCATATCACATGGATATTACTCATCTCATATCTGAGATCACAATCAATCAATGAAATATCAATATCATTCATCCACAAGCAATGATTTATAATCATACCATTTATAATTAATTTAAAATGAATTAAATTAACTACTTCTATCTTTAATTAAATTAAAGTAAATTAAATTAATTACTTCATCTATAAATCATGCTTATACAATCATTAATTAATTATAAATCAAATTACTTAATGATCTGTTAAGTATTCATCTTAATTAAACATCTTTGATTAATCATTTTCTAATTACAATAAGTAATTAGTCTTTATTTAATTCCAAAAATTGATCATTTTAAATCATTCATAGTTATTAACATATAATTACTTCATTTATTAATTAAATATGAAATATTACATTTATCCTTATTTAATTTCATAAATTAATCACCACGTTATTAATTATTCCTTAATTAAACAATTCTTAAATACATCATTAATTATATTAATTTATGATGTCTAATTCAGATTTAAATTAAATTACTTTATTTAAATTAATTACATTAAGCGATTAATCTTTAATTAAACATAATTATTAATTACCCTTGAATTAATAACAAACTAGTAATTAACTATCCTTCATTACTTATTTACAAATTAATTATCCCATATTTAATTATCACCATTAATTAATCCTTTGATTAATTACAAAAGTAAGTACCGAAATTGCTCCATTAACAAATCATCTTTCACTAATTACATTCAATAATTAACTTAATTACTTCCCTAAGTAATTATACTCCATTAAATACACTAAGTAATTACACTTATCAATTTATCAAATGATTCCATAAATTAATTAAACTAAATTAATTAACTCAATTTAATCATATCATCTAAATTTATTACAATAGGTAATTTATCTTTTAATTACTTTTATCAAGTAATTACATTTAACAATTTACAAAAGATTATCTAATTAATCTAATTAATCACATTAATTGAATAATTAATAATCCTTAGTTAATTATCTTCATTAACTAATAAAATTTCTTAATTTACTTCTTAATTAATCTCTAGCTATAAATTAATCTAAATTATTAACTTATAAATTAAATACATAAGTCATTCCTTAATTAACTTATTCATTAAATCATTTTAATATCTAAATTATTTCTAAGATAATTTATTTCTTTATTAATGACTCCCTTAATATTAAAGTGTATTAGAACATTATATTTAAATTTAAATTCAAATTCCATTTTGAATTTAAGATTCAAAATGATTATTTATTCAACATTAACTAAATTTAAATTCAATTTATAATCTTTTAAAATAAATGTAAATAACATTTATTACTTACATATGAACTTATATAAGAAAAGCCTTTAAATTCAACTACTTAAATCTTTATTTAAATTTAAGCTTCCAAAATACATTAATATTTTAACTTGCAAATTCAAGTTAAAAACAATTTATTTAACTTCCATTCAAAAATCTTTTATAAAAGAGTTCTCTCAAAATCAAGTTAAACATTTATTTGAAACAAATTTACTTTTTAAAACTATTTTATTTGAACTTATTTTTAAAATAATCATGTTTAAAAACTGATTCAAATTTTCAGATTTGAATTCGAAGTAAACTTGAATCCATCAATTTATCTTTGACTTAAAACTTTGATTTAAACTTTCTTTTAAAAACTTGAATTAAAAACTTAATTTTCAAATCCAATTCCATTTTAAAACCTTAAGATTCAAAAGTTCATTTGAATCTATACTTTTAAACCTCGAATTTAAACTACTGTTAAAAAATTTGTTCAGATTTAATTTTTAAAACCTGAAAACTGTCGGGTTTTTAAACCTGAAAACCCATTTAAATATTTTAACTTTATTTTAGATTTCAAAATAAAATTTGAATCCATACTCCAAACTAGATTTAAACTTGTTTAAATCTATTATTTATTTTAGGTTTCATTTGAATTTGTAAAATAACAAATTTTGCTTCCAGGTTTTTACAAAAGCCTGAACAAACACTGACTCTACTCGAACCAAAAATGCTTCGAGTCTTCCCTCCTTCTGCTTCGAGTCACACACTCGTATGACTCGAGTAGGTCCCGAGTCAAAATACCCTGCACCCAACCAAAAATTCCTCAACACTTCAATGGGCACGGTGCACGGTGCACGTGCACCGTGGCTCCAGCCACCTCCAGCCATCCACTAGAACTTCAACACGACGCCGACCATCACCAAATACGATCACGACCACCCAAAGCCATCACGGCAACTCAAACCAAAATCAAGTTGAAACTCAAACCTGGAAACTATACATGGCCTATCACCTAAAACCTGGAAAACGTCACGTATACCCAATGCCGATCCCTAAAATGTCAACGACTCCGGCCAACCCCTCACCTACGACTAAGCTTTCACCCCTCAAAAACTTAAAGCACTCGATCAACTGTAGAGGGCGAGCTGATCGAATTTCCTAGCCTTGTTAAAACTAGGGCTCCAAACAAAAATCCACAGCTACTACCTCCTCAATGAAATGCATCCACATCAGGCATTTTACCTGTCAACATTGATCACTCCTCCATCATCAAGCAGAGCCCCGACCCCTCCAGTCCCAATGATCAACAGTGAAACCCAAATTTTAATATTTTGTTCAATCCAAGACTGCTTTTCTAATTCCAAACTAAAAATTATGATGTTTAGTTCAAAAATCATATTATAAATGTTGTTTCCAATTTATAATACTGGATCTAAAAATTACAAAGTTTGAGATTTTACTTTGTTTATCATACACTGTTGTTTTTATATTCCTGAGACACTCGGACTTGAAATTTAACTTAATCAAGCTTCTAAACATTAATCCATAATAAATCAAACAGCTTTTGTTGTGTGGCTAAGTCCTAATAACAATTAATCAAGAGAATATGAATTTAAATCTAAAACTGGAAACTGGAAACTGGAAACTAAATAGAGAATGTTCATATGGAAATAAACATGCACAAGAAGATTTCATTTTCATATGTACATACTACAATATTTATCACAAAAAGCATGTAACCATATTCATTCTTAGATTTAAAAATAATAATGATGTTACTCACCGTAGATTGATGAACACGGAGCCTCTGGTTTTGATTTTGAAAAAGCTTGAATTGATATGAATTGCTTTTCCTCAGGTTGAAAAAGAATAATGCACAGGCTCTTGATCTTGCAAATGATTACAGGCTAATGGCTTGATAAAAAATGAAGTCTTTGATCTGGTCTTGAGGAAGTTGTTCTCAGATTTGAAAGAATGCAGTCTCAGGTTTGCAAAGTTAATTGAATTGTTGTATGATGTTGTTCAAGTTTGTAAAAATGGATATGGTTGCTTATTCTCTGGTATTCTTATTTTTGATAAACGAAATGAACTGGAAGATATGTATATATAGAAGGAAAATATTACAGGGGAAGGTGTTTACTAGTTTGCATTATACTGGGTATAGCATTTTCTTTGATCAGATTTATTTTGTTTTATTAGGAAAAAATTTTCTTATGGAGGCTGAATTTCTTTTCCAATATCACGAATTGACCAAATGTTGTGCTGAGATGATAAAACAATTAATGCTAATGTACGTTGTGTCTCTATTTACCGTACTTTATTTTTCATATTTATAGATATTTTACATCTTCTTTGTTTCTTAGCTTTACATTCTACCTTACAGGCTACATATTTTATATACCTGGCAGCTTCCATACTTTTGTTTGCTTTATTTTTTTCTTTAGATACATAGATATCTACTTTACTTTGATTTGCTTTCTAAACTTCCCATACCAGATTCTTTTATCTGATTTGTTTCTGTACTTCATGTGTATAATAAAGTAAATAGAAGGTTGTTTTAGTCACTTGTATTGGTTTGTTACTTAACATTTGTGCTTCTTTTTATTTCTCTTTTATTTTTATACTTGTGTTAATATAAATAAGGTTTATTTTAATTTTAAACATTTTTAAAAGACTTACTTTTAATCTTTCAAATTATAACTTTCTCCAAAATACACATATATGTATTTAGATAAATTTGAAATAGCAATCTCCATTTGTAAAAAAAATATCACATGATTAACAAAACTCATTATTAAAGAAATTATCTCTTATTTAATAAATTACTTATTTAATCAAACTATATTTAAAAAGAAAATAGAACAAACTTTTGTTTAAATTTAGACTTAGGCTAGAATACTTTTAAACAAATAAACTTTTATCTTGAGTAAATGAAACATATGATTATCTATTTAATAGCTAAATACTAAATTAAATCAAATTTCCAAATTTACCAAAAATATTAGAATAGAAACATAACTTTATTTATTAAATTTAAAACAAAGATTAACTATTTACAATATATACAAATATATAGATATATATTGTAAATAGAAAATAATTAAATTAGCTTTTAAAAGATAAATTATCAGTTAAATATTTATTTAGAAGAATATTATTAAATCAATTTAAATCTTATTAACCATTATTATCAAATTAATTTAATTTTTAACACGGATTATTAAATTGATATTGCCAAAATTTCCGGGATATCACATTCCTCCCCCATTAAAAGAATTTCGTCCCCGAAATTTAAAGCAAAGTAATTTAATAATTCAATTAAAGATTTAATTTTAAAACGCAGGCATATATCAATCAGATGCTAACAAACATAGCAACCAATTTATCCAATCAAACAAATCTAACTATCCACATAAAATTCCGGATAGAATTTTCTCGAGTTTCCTAAATATAAATACTGGGATACTCGCTCTACAGAATCCAAACAATCAATCTACTAAGCTAGAGAGCTTCCACTCATCTAGATCTACAAAACAAGACAGGATATCAGACTACAGACAAGTCTGACTCAACAACCAAAACTCCCTGAACTGCTGGTTCTATAACAAGAGATAGATCTTACACGTACTCCTTCAGAGATACGTGAAACACAACGAATTCCAGTTATCCAAACTAGCAATTCAATCCTGAAGACCAAACACTTACCCAAAATCAAATCTCCGACTTGGGAATCCAAATTCCTTCGTCTCTTATCCACAAAACTCTTCGGATGATCCTATGCTGCCTACATCTTTCCTGATCAGCTCAACCCTTATTGATGTCCTTAGAAACAAACTGATCCAAAAATAACCTAACAAAATGATCCTTCCAAGATCGACCAAAACTCAGAACACAAATTCTATTCCAAAATCAGAAGGCTGATCTCACCTCCCTCATCCGGGAACGATAAAATAGGTGCACTCCAAACTGGCCTTAAGATCCTGAAAAATTTCCTGTAGAACTCTCTAATCCAAACATTGCAACATCCAATTGCTTCCAAACTAAAACAGGTGCCACCATGCTTCCACTGCACAACTCTGACTGAACAGATACAAATGCTGAAGTCGAACAAAGACTAGACAACACATTCCAAAATAAAGTTCACATATCCAAAAATAAAACTCAGAAGTTCCTCCAAAACCCGAGCTACTTCACCAAACTCAAAAATCATCATATTACTGAGCTGAACTATCCGTACCACTTCGGGAATCCAGTCGATACCAAACTCAATCTCCAAATGTTAGCAAAACTCTGACTTCTTGAAGACATCCAGAAAAATCTCTATAACGCAAGAGAACACTCAAACTGTCGCAAGTCACCTTTGCGATCGATCCAGCCTAATTCCAAAAATACTGATCTCTCTTTACCAAACAGAACAGCTTACGCTTATGTGGCCGATCCATCGAAGAAATGGAATCACTCTGCAGCTTCTGAAGTTACCCCAAGAAAAACTGCTAAGCCAGAAGACTTCCTAATCCAAAGCTCTTCGAGAAACTTGGACCTCAAATAAAATAGAACCACCTTGCTGAACACAGCGACAACACCGAAGCAGACACACTTCCTTAACTTGTTCCAAAGAAACATCTTCGGAGACATCCATAGTCACTGTGTCTCATCACACAGTTACTACATCTCGAGGTATCAAGATATCATGACTTGCTTCTATCCAACCGACAGATCAAAATTCTAGCTCATCCAAACTTACACTTCAAAAATGAACTTCGAACCTTAACAGGTTTCCTTCAGAGATTAATGAAATCCTTACACCTCCCAAAGCTCACTCGAGACGGTATTAGGTCTACAGTCTCGACAAATACACTTCCAATCTCAAACATTCAAACTCCAACCATTGGTTGTCATGTTACACACACCACTACCCTATCTACCTTTATAACTTATATTGGAAAACTAGAACAGATAACCCAACAAATAGGTAGAAATAATATACATATATATATACACACACATCAAAATTACAAATACGCTCTCTCAAGAAAGAAATCACTCAAGAGCCTAGGTATTCACTCAACCTAGCGCTCTGATACCAAATGTGACGTCCTAGGCTTTTCAACCATCAGCAACGGCTCACGACCGGTAGGCTTTTCAACCATCCCAGTCTCGCTGTGGCTCACAGTGATACCTCGGGTTTGCTTTTACGGCCAGCCTCTCGACTCGCAACCAACCCCGCAAGGCCTTATACTACCCCAGAGGGCATGTAGGGGTAAGAGTCTCCCGTTCGCCACCTAACGTATAGCAAGAACCCCCTATCACGCTGTAATGTAGCTAACTCGATCCCCTACAACACAAGGCTTGAACCATTCCTTACTGAACAGTCTCGAACAAGATAATCTCGGCAGTTAATGCAATCAACCGCCCACACAACCGAAAAATAAAGGGACATCTAGACAGGGGTATATCTCGTCCTGCTTGGGCATGACCCACCTAACCTTGCTGCACCTCCCTTATTTTAGCCATTCCCGGTTGATGAGGCTTGAGGCTGCAATTACCTTTAGAGCATACATTTCTTAGAATGCTCATCGCCCACCTGACGATGTTCTGAAAGCATTCAATCCATACAAGTTCGTTCCGGGTTCGAACGAAATCGAAGGCATTATCTCGTTACACTCATTTTGGAATCACCCTCAGAGTTAACGATAATAACCCTTGCACTCTGAAATGTCATCTTCACTTCAGATTCACGACCTATCGTTAATTTGGATCGATGTGGTTTTCGGATGTCCAAATATAGAAACCCGATCCTGGTCTCATCGAAATCCAAAACGTATCTTTTAAGGCCAAGTCGTTTTAAAGTTAAAACAATTCAATTCAATGTTATCAATATACACACAGATAGATAATTCACATCTCATAATAGGTAATCACATGATCATCATAAACAGATAATCAATATTATCATCCAAACAGATACTTACTATTATCATACTTAAACCATACGTCCATATCACATGGATATTACTCATCTCATATCTGAGGTCACAATCAATCAATGAAATATCAATATCATTCATCCATAAGCAATGGTTTATAATCATACCATTTATAATTAATTTAAAATGAATTAAATTAACTACTTCTATCTTTAATTAAATTAAAGTAAATTAAATTAATTACTTCATCTATAAATCATGCTTATACAATCATTAATTAATTATAAATCAAATTACTTAATGATCCGTTAAGTATTCATCTTAATTAAACATCTTTGATTAATCATTTTCTAATTACAATAAGTAATTAGTCTTTATTTAATTCCACAAATTAATTATTTTAAATCATTCATAGTAATTAACATATAATTACTTCATTTATTAATTAAATATGAAATATTACATTTATCCTTATTTAATTTCATAAATTAATCACCACATTATTAATTATTCCTTAATTAAACAATTCTTAATTACATCATTAATTATATTAACTTATGATGTCTAATTCAGATTTAAATTAAATTACTTTATTTAAATTAATTACATTAAGCGATTAATCTTTAATTAAACACAATTATTAATCACCCTTGAATTAATAACAAACAAGTAATTAACTATCCTTAATTACTTATTTACAAATTAATTATCCCATAATTAATTATCTCCATTAATTAATCCTTTGATTAATTACAAAAGTAATTACCCAAATTGCTCCATTAACAAATCATCTTTCACTAATTACATTCAGTAATTAACATTAATTACTTCCTTAAGTAATTATGCTCCATTATATACACTAAGTAATTACATTTATCAATTTATCAAATGATTCCTTAAATTAATTAAACTAAATTAATTAACTCAATTTAATCATATCATCTAAATTTATTACAATAGGTAATTTATCTCTTAATTACTTTTATCAAGTAATTACATTTAACAATTTACAAAATATTATCTAATTAATCTAATTAATTATCAAAATTAATCACATTAATTGATTAATTAATAATCCTTAGTTAATTATCTTCATTAACTGATAGCATTTCTTAATTTACTTCTTAATTAATCTCTAGTTATAAATTAATCTAAATTATTAACTTATAAATTAAATACATAAGTCATTCCTTAATTGACTTATTCATTAAATCATTTTAATATCTAAATTATTTCTAAGATAATTTATTTCTTCATTAATGACTCCCTTAATATTAAAGTGTATTAGAACATTACATTTTAAATTTAAATTCAAATTCCATTTTGAATTTAAGATTCAAAATGATTATTTATTTAACATTAACTAAATTTAAATTCAATTTATAATCTTTTAAAATAAATGTAAATAACATTTATTACTTACATACGAACTTATATAAGAAAAGCCTTTAAATTCAACTACTTAAATCTTTATTTAAATTTAAGCTTCCAAAATACATTAATATTTTAACTTGCAAATTGAAGTTAAAAACAATTTATTTAACTTCCATTCAAAATCTTTTATAAAAGAATTCTCTCAAAATCAAGTTAAACATTTATTTGAAACAAATTTACTTTTTAGAACTATTTTATTTGAACTTATTTTTAAAATAATCATGTTTAAAAACTGATTTAAATTTTCAGATTTGAATTCGAAGTAAACTTGAATCCATCAATTTATCTTTGATTTAAAACTTTGATTTAAACTTTCTTTTAAAAACTTGAATTAAAAACTTGATTTTCTAATCCAAATCCATTTTAAAACCTTAAGATTCAAAAGTTCATTTGAATCTATACTTTTAAACCTCGAATTTAAACTACTGTTAAAAATTTTGTTCAGATTTAATTTTTAAACCTGAAAACCCATTTAAATATTTTAACTTTATTTTAGATTTCAAAATAAAATTTGAATTCATACTCCAATCTGGATTTAAACTTGTTTAAATCTATTATTTATTTCAGGTTTCATTTGAATTTATGAAATAACAAATTTTGCTTCCAGGTTTTTACAAAAGCCTGAACAAACACTGACTCGACTCGAACCAAAAATGCTTCGAGTCTTCCCTCCTTCTGCTTCGAGTCACATACTCGTATGACTCGAGTAGGTCCCAGGTCAAAATACCCTGCACCCAACCAAAAATTCCTCAACACTTCAATGGACACGGTGCACGTGCGTCGTGGCTCCAGTCACCTCCGGCCACCCACTAGAACTTCAACACGACGCCAACCATCACCAGATACGATCACGACCGCCCAAAGCCATCACGACAACTCGAATGGAAATCGAGTTCGAAACTCAAACCTGGAAACTCGACATGGCCTATCACCCAAAACCTGGAAAACGTCACGCATACCCAATGTCGATCACCAGAAAATCAGCGACTCCGGCCAACCCCTCGCCTACGACTAAGCTTCCACCCCTCAGAAACTTAAAGCACTCGATCAACTGTAGAGGGCGAGTTGATCGAATTTCCTAGCCTTGTTAAAACTAGGGCTCCAAACAAAAATCCACAGCTGCTACCTCCACAATGAAATGCATCCCCATTAGGCATTTTAACTGTCAACACTGATCACTCCTCCATCATCAAGCAGACCCCCGACCCCTCTAGTCCCAAAGATCAACTGTGAAACCCAAATTTTAAAAAAAATTCAACCAAGACTACTCTTCTAATTCCAAACTAAAAATTATGATGTTTAGTTCAAAAATCATATTACAGTTGTTGTTTCCAATTTATAATACTGAATCTATAAATTACAAAGTTTGAGATTTTACTTTGTTTATCATACACTGTTGTTTTTATATTCCTGAGACACTCAGACTTGAAATTTAACTTAATCAAGCTTCTAAACATTAATCCATAATAAATCAAACAACTTTTGTTTTGTAGCTAAGTCCTAATAACAATTAACTGAAGAGAATATGAATTTAAATCTAAAACAGGAAACTGGAAACTAAACAGAGAATGTTCATATGGAAATAAACATGCACAAGCAGATTTCATTTTCATCTATACATACTACAATATTTATCACAAAAATCATGTAACCATATTCATTCTTGGATTTAATAAAAATAATGATGTTACTCACCGTAGATTGATGAACACAGAGCCTCTGGTTTTGATTTTGAAAAAGCTTGAACTGATATGAATTGCTTTATCTCGGGTTGAAAAAGAATAATGCACAGGCTCTTGATTTTGCAAATGATTACAGGCTAATGGCTTGATAAAAAATGAAGTCTTTGATCTGGTCTTGAGGAAGTTGTTCTCAGATTTGAAAGAATGCAGTCTCAGGTTTGCAAATTTGATTGAATTGTTGTATGATATTGTTTAAGTTTGTAAAAATGGATATGGTTGCTTATTCTCTGGTTTTCTTATTTTTGATAAACGAAATGAACTGGAAGATATGTATATATAGAAGGAAAATATTACAGGGGAAGGTGTTTACTGGTTTGCATTTTACTGGGTATAGCATTTTCTTTGATCAGATTTATTTTGTTTTATTAGGAATTTTTTTCTTTTGGAGGCTGAATTTCTTTCCCAATATCACGAATTGATCAAATGTTGTGCTGAGATGATAAAACATTTAATGCTAATGTACTTTATGTCTCTATTTACCTTACTTTATTTTTCATATTCATAGATATTTTACATCTTCTTTGTTTCTTAGCTTTACATTCTACCCTGCAGGCTACATATTTTATATGCCTGCCAGCTTCCATACTTTTGTTTGCTTTATTTTTTTCCTTAGATACATAGATATCTACTTTACTTTGATTTGCTTCTAAACTTCCCATACCAGATTCTTTTACCTGATTTGTTTCTATACTTCATGTGTATAATAAAGTAAATACAAGGTTGTTTTAGTCACTTGTATTGGTTTGTTACTTAACATATGTGCTTCTTTTTATTTCTCTTTTATTTTTATACTTGTGTTAATATAAATAAGGTTTATTTTAATTTTAAACATTTTTAAAAGACTTACTTTTAATCTTTCAAATTATAACTTTCTCCAAAATACACATATATGTATTTAGATAAATTTGAAATAGCAATATCCATTTGTAAAAAAATATTACATGATTAACAAAACTCATTATTAAAGAAATTATCTCTTATTTAATAAATTACTTATTTAATCAAACTATATTTAAAAAGAAAATAGAACAAACTTTTGTTTAAATTTAGACTTAGGCTAGAATACTTTTAAACAAATAAACTTTTATCTTGAGTAAATAAAACATATGATTATCTATTTAATAGCTAAATACTAAATTAAATCAAATTTCCAAATTTGCCAAAAATATTAGAATTAGAAACATAACTTTATTTATTAAATTTAAAACAAAGATTAACTATTTACAATATATACAAATATATAGATATATTTTAAATAGAAAATAATTAAATTAGCTTTTAAAAGATAAATTATCAGTTAAATATTTATTTAGAAGAATATTATTAAAACAATTTAAATCTTATTAACCTTATTATCAAATTAATTTAATTTTTAACACGGATTATTAAATTGATATTGCCAAAATTTCCGGGATATCACAAAAATGGTAAATGAAATAATTTTACCTTGGGTTTATATTATAAATATTAAAGGGGATGTTATTATTTTGGTTGGAAATTAAGGGTAGATTGTAATTTAGCTTATTGAAACTAAAATATGAATATCTTGTGATTAGAATTGCACAATTTGACTATAAGATATTTCATATAGGATCAATTGGTTGAGAACTAGAGTTTAAAAATTTAATCATACACCCTTAGATATTTAGTATTAAGAAATAACAATGATTAAGTGATTATCATAATGGATGGATTTAAAAGCTAAGTACAAATATCTTGTGAAGTAAAATTCACAATTTGATTGTAAGATATTTGATGATAATACTGAAGCTAGAAGTGCAATTGGAGAAAGTAAAAAGGAAATGCATACTCAGAAAAAAAAATTATTATCAATAAGATAGGAAAAAGATAAACCTAAGTTGAAACTTTTTATAAAAGGATAATTTCTATAACTTATATATGAGATAAGATAATTTGAACTTTAGACATTTGATTAGGTTAAAAGTCAAATTAAAATTTTGGAATAATAGAGATAAGGAATATCATCCAAATATAGAATTTTGAATTAGTGATACATTAGAGTAACATTTGTAATTCAAAATGAAGTAAGAATAGAAGTGGATATTTTTGAATAATAAGGTTAGTAGGGTGATTGTTAGATGAAAAAGATTAATAACAAATACCATGTGAATTAAGTTCCACAAATTTGACTATAAGGTATTTAATGGATTTAAGATTAAGAAATTTGATTTAGAAAATGGATAAGTAAATAAGTTAGGTAGTTAATCATAGAATTAGTGAGAAAAAGGTGTACACTTAGTAAAGTTGCCTTATTAATATATGGATTGGATAAATAATACTAGTTAAATGAAAATTTTGGATAAAGAAAACTAAGGGTTCAGTTTTTAACTTATTAGTTTGAGATAATAGTAGAATTCTACATTGGTTGAACACCTTAGTGGAAGTAATAACAATTTGAAGTTAGGGATACACACACACACACACACACTTAGGAAGGAAAGGTATATTATACAAGTTTAAGTCATATCTGTATGCTTAAGTAATAATGTATTTAGAAGAAAGTAAATGGTTGTGAAATAAACTTGGATTAATAGAAGTTTAAAGAAATGTATTAGGTAAAGATGAATTTAAATAAGTACATAAGTTAAACATAGATCATTTTGGCACATAAATTTTGGATCTAAGATTTGAGTACAGAACTTTGAGGTGTTTATACCAATCCGAGAAAGGATTTATCACTCGTTTTTGATGGTAAACGTTGATGAGAGTTTATGATTATGTACACAAATTTTCTATCATAGTTGATATCTATGTAAGGAAAACAAGGGTTTGTGATCAGGAAGTCCGATCAAAGTCTGCACTAGAAAATCAAGGGATCGATACTAGTTCAGAAGAAAAGTTATAGGTTCAAATAATAGATCGAATCAAATATCATATATAGTATGTTGTGTTGGGTCTGTCTACTTAGTAGTTGGATAGTTATCTCAAATAGTAGGCACTGAGATATAGTGGTTGGACCGATGTTTTGGTATGCATATATATAGACCATAGATATAGTACATGCTTAGGACAGGGAATGCGTTATGTGGTTGTATTCATTTATCTTGATACAGTATCAGTGTGGTTGTTTTGGATGCATAGTCTTGTTTGGTTGTTGCATGTATTATCTTAAGTGTGCAGTATGCAGTAGGATGGGTAGGATAGAAGTTTGAATTGATGTATGTATATATAATCGTAAGTACGTGATAGATACTCAGGTTAATACGAGGAATCTTTGTATGCATGTTTGGCATCATTTGTTTTAGTGTTGTTAGAATATCGACCTTCTTCTTTTCTCATCAATAGAAATAAGTCAAATTATTTGAGGATATGAATATGCGATAGATTCCTTTATCTAACTTTCATTTCGTGGACAAAATGCTTTTAAGTAGGGAAAATGTAACGACCCGTAATTTAGCTACTTCGAAAATGAGAGATTTCATTCAATTTAAATTTAAAAGGAGTTTAAATCTTAAATAATATGTTATATATAAAAAATAATTATCTATTCTTATAGTTAATAAATTAAAAAATATAAATTTGTATTTTAGAACAAATCGACAAAAGTTAAGTTTTGTTTAAAATAAATAAAGGCTTAAATAAATGAATTTAGATATTTATTTAAAAAGGTAAATCTTATTTAAAACATTTAATAAAGATAATAAAAGTAAATTTATATATTTAAAGTATATTAATAATCGTTTTACAAAAATAACCAAAATTTGTTGCATTTTGTCCATTTTACATACGCTGTAAAAATAGAGATTTTGGTATTAATTAAATATGATTTTAAAATATGAAGAGATATGTTTTAATTTATTTAAAGAAGAAAAAAGTTCATTTTAAAGTTTGGTTTACTTCAATATATAGCTTAATAAAAAGGTCAAATTGTGACTGTAAACTTTGTCGACAAAAACACCGTTTTCAACCAAAACAAGTTGTCGACAAGTTGTTGCAACTTGATACTTTTTCTAACATATATAAATGCGTAAATACAAACTTTTAAAACACTTTAAAATTATTCACATCAAAAGGTAAGAAAATATCTAAGATATTTTCATAAAATAATTAAATAAGCATACTTAAAATTTAAGTAATTAAAAAGCAAACTTACCATCACCTTTCATCTCCTTACACATACTTTCCATCATCATTAATGAGATGTTATGCTTGTACATAGAAAAGGAGCAAAAATAAATGATTTAACAACTACAAACCATAAGAAGGTGACACCTCTTTACCTCTTAACACACTTTTCCATAACCATCACTTCCACCATTAATGCTAGTCAAATCAATGGAAAAGTCTTCCCTTTAAAACACAAACTTTAAGAAAGAAAAGAGAGCAATCATTACACAAATTCAAATCACATTAATGAGATATGATGTGTAAGCATAGAAAAGGAGCAAAATGATTAATTAACATTTTTCAAGTGTGAGAAAAAGAGGCAAAATCATTTCATAAGTACATAAATCAAATCCAAACATCATTTCTTAAGTACAAATTCAAATCAAACCATTTCTTCTCCATTAAGAAAAGATCGAATCAAGGGTAAAAAAAAGTAATTAAAAAAGTCAAAAGGTAGAGAAGCGTATTTTAGTCATTTGCCATCCAAAGCTCAAATATAAATATGCATCCATACCTTTCATTTTTCATACTTCATTCTGTAACGACCCGTATTTTACGTATCGAAAGATCGTAAAACCGTTGTTATTAGGTCATTAGTGTTGTTAAGTCGTCAAGAGTTTAGAGTCGACCAGAGCTTAAGTCGTCCAGAGGTTAGGTCGTAGAAGATCTTGAGTGTTGAGCGACCTAAAGATAAGGCAGAGCGACCCAAAGTCGGCGACTTAAGGGTTTAGGCGACCTAAGGGGTTAGATTGTGTGATAGCCTAGGTCGTGTGATAGCTTAGGTCGTATAGTATCTTAGGTCGGTGGAGCGACTTAGGGGGTTGGAGCGACTTAAGGGAGTTAATGACCTAGTAGTTAGCGGCCTAAGAGAATTAGCGGCACAGGAAGTTAGCGACATAAGAAGCTAACGACTTAAGGGAGGTAGGTCGCTAACGACTTAAGGGAGGTAGGTCGATTGAGCGACTTAAGGAGGAGAGCGACCTATGTTAGATGCCGTGTAGAAGTTAGGTCGTAAACGACCTAAGTTAGATTCTGTGTAGTTAGGTCGTGGATGAGATAAGGCTCAGGTCGTAGGTCGCGTGAAGGCGAAGGTGTTAGGTCGCGTAAAGTGTTAAGTCATTAGGTCGGCAATGCTGTTAAGTCGTTAGGTCGGCAATGCTGTTAAGTCGTTAGGTCGGCAACATCGTTAGGTCGTGTTTGTGTTAGGTCGTATATGTGTTAGGTCGTTGAGTCGCGTGAAGGCTTGAATGTTAGGTCGCGCATATACTCGAGTTGATAGGTCGTAGGTCGTGGGGTTTCGTTAAGTCGTGAGCGACTTAAGGGCGAGCGACTTATGGGTTCGGCCTATAAATACACGGGTTAGCTTCATTTTTGGGATCCGGATTTTGAAGCGACGAAGTTCTGCCATTTTGAGAGCTCGAGTGCTACACTTCTTCACTCCTTTTCTACTCTTTAATCTTGTGCTTCCTTCCACCCAAATCGAAGATCCAAGAGCTTAGATTGAAGATCTCCATCCATTGAAGAGGGATTTCATCGTTTGAAGCGGAATTTTGGAGGATCAAGCTAGATCCTTCGCTGTCCAGTTTTGGAGTGTGTTGCTTTTAAGGTGTTTAGGTGATTCGGTGAGTGGTGGTTATCTCTCACACGGACCCAATATTGGATTGGTGGCTTGATTTTGTGTTAAAAATAGTGATTTCATGCATTTTCGTAAACCTAAGTATAGATCCATTGTTCATGAAGATTTGACATCCATTATAATACATGTTAACCTATGCGAGTTCATCCATCAAGTTGTAGAGATATTATTCATGATTTTGCTTGTTAGATTTAGACTCTTTATTTACAAGATTGCCATTTTTGTTATAATTGCTTTTAGATCATGTTTGAATGCTTAATTACTTGGATTAATGATTGACTTGATTGGTTGTTATAAATTAGTTGATTAGTGCTTGGATTTGGACAAGTTGGTCGAAGATGATTCAAAGGCTAAAGGGGAAGCTCTTGAATAGAATAGCTGCACGTGGCATATGTAGTGGATGATAAAGCTCATATGGACGGATTTGATGATGATGTGGAGATGGAGCTTTTCTATGAATGAGATAAGGCGAGGCATGATGTGAGGTAGCTTTGGTATAATCCAGACGGGATCATTCCAAGCATGTTGATAACTCGAGGGATGGTTCGAGTTTGTGGATAATGGTTGGCTCGAGAGGCGCTTGGGCTAGTATGAGAATAGTCGTCGAGGAGGATGACTAGAAGGCTGAGATTTCATCGTTATTGAAGGTTCTAGCAGACTCAAAGCAAGAGTACGCTGGGCAGATTCGATAGTCCCAAAAGACTACAGTTGGTGGTCGAGTACTCTGGGCAGATTCGATAGTCCTAGGCACGGGCTGCGACGACATGCGGAGTTTTGTCTAGAACCGGGGTTACCATTAGCCCTTGACGGACGGCTGAAAGAAAGGTGTTGGTCATTCAGTTAACGATAGTATCGAAGCAATGATAACAGTGATAGCCAGAGTCATGGATGTTTGGATGTTTTGGTTGTATCGTTATTCGGTCTCAAGAGCGATGTTTTCCGGGTGCTTATCTGATCTTGGTTTAGGCCTTGCGGGTTTGTACTTGAAAAACATCGACCTTGACTCGAGTGATAATTGCTTTACTTTAAATGTCTGATTTGCTATGTTTACTTGTGCTTAGTGTGTCAGGGTGCTATCACTGTAGAAAGAGGTAGAGTGGGAGGGTTGGGTTCCTATTCCTTTTACCTTTATGCTCTTTTGGTATGTTGTTAGTTAATTTACCGCTCACTAAGGCTGTTGTATGACTCAAGGTTTTATGTTCAACTCTTATTACCTTGGGCTGTTCATCCATTTTGGGATGGGCAGACTAGGTAGCAGGTGACAGGTGCTGTTCTTAGTGACCAACGATGCTGATGACGAAGACGAGCTGGAGGCTTGCATATTATTTTCTTACTATATGTACTAGATGTTCCGCTGCTTGTATATTCTCTGAGTGATATGTAGTGAGGCTTGATGTATTGACTATTCAGATTTTTGTATCATACTACTATGAGGCTTATTTGACGAGATTCTGTTTTGTGAAGCTTCACTATATATCTATACTTTCTATTGTATTTTACCCATGCGCTGTGAGTAATACGATAGACTCCGCTGCTTTTACCTTACCTTGATGATCATCCATGGCAGCCTGGCATACTTTATAGCGCACTACTTCCTTGTTTAGTGCAGGAGTCATGGACGGTCGTCACACATTCTCTACCTTCTTCTTCACTTTCTCCTTCTTCTTCGCCTCCATTTCCATGGCATCCAATCTCTTCCACCATCTCCACCAAAGCTCCACCTTGGTCGAACACCCCTTCCTTAAGCCATACCCACCTCCTACACCACCTACCCACCTCCTCCTCACCCCTACACCCCACGGCCCACCACCAAAACCCAAGGCCGAGCACATCTTAGCCCAAGCCGAGCCCAAACCCTCCAAACCCGAGCACCACCTCACCAAAAGCCAAGCCTACACACCCTATACCCTCCTCCACACTCACATACCCAAGGCCATACACTCATTCCCCTCTAAAAGCTTTCGGCCAAAATAAAAAAAATAAAAAATAAAAGAAAAGTAAAAGAAAAAAAAGAGAGAAGAAAAGAAATAAGAAAAAGAAAAGGAAAACAAAAGCGTTCGGAAAGGAAACGGCAAAAGGCGAGACGTTGGAAATAGCACGTTAGCGAGAGACGGAATTCTTACGTTAAAGTTTGACGGAGTGGATATAAAGGTGAGAAATTCTCACCGCTTTTAAATTATATTGATTATCATGCTTAATTGTTATGTTTTATAATCACTATTTGATGATATGGATGTTTGATTGATTGTTTGAATATGTTGGATAATCCATAGTAATGTTATGACATTTACCGTATTGAAAATTTTAGTGTTATATGATTGTTGTATGTATGATGATAATTTGGATATCAAATTTCTATTAATTTAGTAATCCCTTTATTTAAAAAGACCATATTTTAGTAATATGAGATATTGTGGAAAAATAAGTCTCTTTTCATTTAGAAGTGAAATTAAATTTAAAATGAAAGAGAATTTTAAATTTGAAGTGAAACGGATATGAAAAGGATAGTTAATTAGAAATTGAAATTAAGATGAATAGTGAAATTGAAATCGATTTTAAAAAATTGAAGTTTAGTTTGAGATTGGATTGAAGTTTAAATTGAAATTAGATTTAAAATATAAGTTTTAAATGTGTTTAATTTGAGATTAGAATTGAAATTGAATTGAAATTGGAATTTAAAATTTAATATTAAAATAATGAGAATATAATAATATTATAATATGGTAATAGTGAAAATATATTTTAAATACTTTAAAAAGTGAAATTATTGATTTAAAATTATTTGTAATGATTTTATAAGTTTTGAAATCTAATTTGAATACATTATTTCAAGTATTGAAAAATAAGTTAAAACTAGACGCGTCGCGCAACGGTAGTTCGCGATTTAGCGCCAAAAAGTTTAAATGAATGTATAGAGTGAAATATGGCTCGAAATTCTTCATGATAAGAAAATTCCAGACTATTATATCCATATCTTCTGAACGAAGAAAGAAAATCAAAGTTTCGATGAGTAGATTACAAAATTAGTCCAAATCAATTTTCCAGAAAAATCGCGCTAGTGCAGTTAAGTGACCATAACAGGAAATCTATTTAAATGAATGTTTTTAATTGTGGAAAAATATGGAATAAATTTGATAAATCTATTTAAATGATTTAAAAGAGATTTGGATTGGAAAATATGAATTATCGAATGTTTACAAGTTATTTAATTCAAATAAGCTTATTTAGCACTTTCTGCAGCACTTTTATGCTACGAATTCTATAACTTTTGGAATATGAGTTTAAGTGCAACGATGTTTCCCAGAACAAATTGTGAATGTTTTAAAAAGGATAATTAAGAATTTTGAAAGATAATTTAGGATATTTACAAGCACTTCCAAAATGTAAGTTGAAATCCGAGTATGCGAAAACGACTAGTACATTTGTCCCGCCTGTGAGATCTGGGAAGATAAAACAAGGTGTTTAACTAAGGTTAGGGATGGAACAACCAGTGCCCTGAACTTACCTGGCCTATGTTTTCTTTTATTAGGCGAGGGGTGGAACAGATCGAAGGGAAAGCCCGGATGCTTTTAAATAAAATGATTCTGTTAAGTTTTCCAAAATAAAAGAGGATTGGTATTATCCAAATTTAAGCAATCTCAATATGAATGATTTCTATGATCCTATTTACTCAAAAATATTTATTAAGATTGATTTAGGGTTTATCGCAAACGATGTCTTAAATAACATTGTTTTTGACCCGCATGAAAGCTAAAGGATTTGATCAAGAATTAAGTAAGGAAATTTGAGATATTTTCCAAAGCAAAAGAATGAATTTCTTAGAAATTACTTTAAGTCAAAAGAAAGAAAATTCGAAATCATCCAAAAAGAATTAAAGTGAAAAGAGACTTAATAAATCCTATATACTCATATTCACTTTTATCGATGATTGGATTTCGAAGGAACCGGAGTCGGATTTGGTTAATTCCTATCCGAAAACCACTTCGACCCAATGTATAGGTTTGAACGTGAAGACTTGTTGAAGATGGTGATTGAAGACCGTGGATCTTCCAAACGTGAAGACTACTTGTTGAACATGCTCTGGTTGGCCCCCATTATAGAGTTATATATAGCAATGGTCTCCTCATGATGGAGATTTTGCGGATTGCAAGGGCTTCTTGCCTAATAATGGCCAAGGAAAGTGCTTCGATCTGTCCTGTTCCTAGACAACTTGTATGGACGTTTGTCTGACATTGCATTTCTAACGATTACGTACATTGGTTTTTACAAACGTACATCAGTGGTGGCGAAGAAGACAATTTCTCTTAGCTTAACACCCTCCTTAAGACATACCAACTCAAGGATTGTATTTTTGTGGAAAGCAATTAGTAGTTAAACGGAAATGGCAATGTGGCATTCAAAGATGTGATATGTGCTATGTGAAAAGGTGATCGTTACCTCAAGCCTCATCAAATCGGAAATGACCAAAACAGGATTAGATGCGGCAAGGCTAAGTGAGTCATTCCCAATTAGGGTATGATCATCCCCTTCTAGATATATTTCTTCCTACTATGACGTTCGGGATGTTAATTTATGTGGTGTATGGAAAGAGGCTCTCGTTTAAAGGTCAGTAACGACCGGGGGATGACATATTCGGTGCCATCTAGTTAAGAGGTGGACCGGTCTTGTGTTTGTAGAGAAGCTGTGTGATGGTTTCTTGGGACATCCATCTAGATGTGTACCCATTTCGGAAGGTAGATCCTGCGCCTGGTCATTTGTATGGAAATCCATTCTCCTATAAGAATCTACGGTTTTGTTTGTATTGGCGTAATGAATAGCCTCGAAATGCTATATGGGCAACCATTTCGGATAAGATTAATAAGTTTATGTGCAAATGTTTTCAAAGAGATGTCATTAGAAATAATATCAAAGGTTTTGATATAAAAGTGTTTTAGTTATCATAAGGTAAAAACCCCGTCCGTGTTTATGTGTGGGCGTGGTCTTATGAGATACTGTAATGCCCCCACCTCTATGCTCACAATAACAAAGGTTACTATAAGGAATAACATCTGCTATTACGAAGAATAAGGCTTGTTAGAAGCGACCATCCATAAGTTATGCCTTAGATGAGTATTGATTACTTCGATAGGAGTTGTGAAAATTATTCCCAAAGGTATAAATTCAATCCAAATCTAAAACGAAACTACGGTGGCTAATGAAAAATTCAGAACAACTCATAATAACAACAACACTAATAAGTATAATCATATCAGAACAGAAATATCAGATATATAGCGGAAGACAAGTCTGAAGTACATGCTACAACAATCAATAGTTCACATGAACCCAATGTACAAATACATAGATATCAACATACACAAGACTAGAGTCAAAACTCCAAAAGTAACACCTTGAAGCTTGGACAAAAGATGATGTGAAATCCCAAAAGCTGAAGCAGCAACTGAATCAGAGATAGCGACTATCCTGAAATAACTCGGTCTGACCCGAGTATAATTTAAAAGAAAGTAATAAATATGGATGAGTCTAATTTAAACTTCAGAAATAAGTGTATGATAAATAACACTTAATCAAATAATCATTATCTCGAATGAGATTACACAACAAAAGTAATCAACATAGTTCAAATAAAGAAATCTCAATTTAAACTCCATCAAAATCAGCTTTTAAATTCCCAATTGAATTCAAAACAGCAATAAGCAAATTTATAATCACGGATGAGACTATACACAAAATTATAATCTCGGATGAGACTATACACAAAGTTATAGTCTCGGGTGAGGCTATACAGCATTGTAATCAGCGTAGTTTAAAGGAAGAAATCTCATTAAACATCATCAAAATCAACTTTCAAATTCACAATTGAATTCAAAGCAGCAGTACGCAAAAATCTAGAAATCAATTAAGTTGACTAGACAAATTAGGAGTCACAAAATCTAGAAATCAAAATAAGATAACTAGAAAATCAACATAAAAGATGGATCGATCCTAGCAGATGGCGAGTTTTAGCTACGCCGCACATGCATCTCTGATGGCAGAAGCCTACCGAGTACTACATTTTTTGGCGCCCATCAGATGACCCGAAGGTCCGCAGAGGGACCCGAAGGTCTAGTACTGGTAATTGACCCGAAGGTCCATCAGATGACCCGAAGGTCCAACAAATGACCCGAAGGTCCAGCAGAATGGCTCGAAAGCCCAACAAAATCATCAAAATCACTAAAGAGCAGATGTTTCAATTAACGAGTCCGAAATTAAATGAAATAGTAAAAGTATGGTTCCATACTCCGCACTTTTGCTAAATCGTTTAAAACCCTTCATCGTTTACTTGAAAGTGCAAAATTATGTATTTTGTAAAAATAACATTTTACGTTCTCAAACGGACAAGTCCGGAGTTAAGCGAATCAATAAAAGTAAGGGTTCATAGTCCTCAATTTTGCTGAAGCTTTTAAATCGCTTCCTCATTCTTTTGAAAGCGCAAACTGTATAATTTTTGGAAACAATTTTATTTTAAAACGATTAGTAAACCCCATGATTAAAATAGCAACACCTGTAGCAATTTCGACGAGGAAATTGCTTCACAAAACACCGTAAAAATGGATATCAAATCAGCGTTGCGGGATAACCGCTTAAAAATTCACTTAAAAATTGACGGTTACAGAAGTCCAAACAACAGTAATTTTTTTCGTCAAAAATATCTCCAGAACAATACGCTTCAAAAATATAATTCCGGCGTAAAAATTTTCCGTTATAAAAATAACGGCGAAAAATACGTTTTAAAACGTAACACCGGTTCAATGTAAATTAAACGATGGTATTTAGACACTTACTGCAATTCAACATACACTTGCGTATTGAAATTGGTGGTCTGGACAATTTTTCACTATGCAGGCACGTAACGAATACGAAGTTAAAACTAAAACAACCGGTACATTTTTTTTTCATTTGCATTTTTTTCACGCAAAATGAAGACATCAAAACAATGACCTGTACCTAATTGTACACGTTCATAACATGCATGCGCATTACATAACTGATAAAACAAGGGACTAGGCACACTATATTATAAAAGATACATTGCATCCTCTTCTACATGTTGACACTTCAAATTTTGTGAAAGAATTTCTTGACTTGGATTTGTTTTAGTGTTAAGCTTACATGCATGCAAAGATTCAAGATATTTAACCTATTTGTAACACAATATGAAACGAAAATGAAGGTCAGGCTAAACCATTTTACACACGCACTCTCCTATACATGCACACTACTAGACTTAAACATGAAGTGATAAACGTTGTACCTATGTTTGGATTCTGTAACGACCCAAGATTTTTAATAGTTTTAATAACGTATTTAATGAATTGAATTTTTGGTGAAATTTTAAATTATTTAATTTGCAAATAAAAAGAAATTATATTTGATTACCTATGATTTAATGTAGCAAATGGTAAATTTTCAATTAGTTTTATGAAAGTTTATTTATTAAGTAATTCTATTAAATTCGAGCTAGCTAATAACTGTTGATAATAACATATTTTTCAAACCCGAATATTTTTACATAGAAAAATTCTAAATCATCTTCTGACTGAGACGTCATTTTTCGTTTTTCCGAATTCGGGCTTCTTTAGCTCCGTCGATCTTATTTTTCTGTGTTTGCTGCACTTTCTCTTAATAGAAAATTCAAAATTTTATAATTCAATCGTACCACTAATATCTGTATACCGTTTTGATCGTCTCGTCGTGCTGATCTCAGCGGTATATTTATTTCTGTATTTTGAAATCCGATGCACAATGGAAGCAATAAATTGTTCGTTGTAACGACACCTTTAAATGTGACCATTAGCGTTGCTTTGCTTTTCAAACTTCAACGTGAATTCCTAGCAAGATTTTAAATTGCTATAAATTTTATTCCTGCATTAATGTTTAGCAGTTCGAAAACCAAACGTATACATTTGTATACGTTGTAGTTATTATTTTAAAACGATTCACTTTATTTTTCTTTTCCTTTTTAACTTCGTTTCTCTCCCATTACTTCATATTGGGACTTTTTGGTTTCCTTTGCTTTTCAACCTGAGCCTTGCTTGACAAGCAATAAATTTATTGCTTTAAATTTTTAGCTTAATGCAAGATGACAGTTGTTATCCCATGGCTATTTTAAAAATCAAAACGTGTAGAGTGGTATACGTTATTCCCTTTGAACGGTTCCTTTTGCATTTATAACTTTCCTTTATGCTTTAATTGATTTCCTGGTTTCACTGGCTTTCGTTTTAACATTTATTCCATAAGTTACATAATTCGACCGTTGAAATTTTTCCTTTTATCTACTTATTTAATATTATATATAAGGCAAAGTATATACGTTATTTTATTGACAGATGTTTCCCCTTCTATTTCTCCTATCCACTAAATTTTATATATACACTGTTGCTTTTCCAAAACAAAAATTTGTTTTCATAAAAAAAAAAGTGACAGTATCCTTCTTCTTCTCAAACATTTCCACGCCTCCATATTTTTTGTGAACCACCCACAACACTCCGCCCGCGTCTCTGCCTAACCACCACACCCACAGTGCGCCGCCCCGCCTCCGACTTCATTCTTCCTCCGTGAGCCTACAACCCTTTACGGCTGGCAAGTGGTCACAAATCATCAGTTTCCTTTTTTTCTGGTAACTACATAAATTTTTACATTTGTGTTATACTACTATATCATATTACAGTTGTGTTTCAAATGTGTGTGCCTGCTTCAATAATGATATCTTCTGTAGTGTATGGGCACGCATATATATTGTTTTTCTTTTTTTTGTGTAATAGTATGTATATAAGGTTAGTTTATGTGAAAATAGGTTAAGCTTATACTATTTTTTTTTTGTGTGTTGTTTATAGTATTAATTTTACAAAGTTATAGTATATATAATATAAATATCTTAAGTTATAAAAGTTGGATCAGAGAGTGTGGTCTGCATATTGTTTATGCGTATAAAATTTCCGCATGTGCATATTTTTGTTGCTGGTCAGAAGACATATTTTGTTTTGCATATCTTTGGTTACAAGTTGGATCTATATATATATTGCACTGTAAGGTTTTTGGGTGTTGAGTATAACATGTTCAGGGTTCGTAGATATTAGTCGTATGCTTGTTATAGCAAGCCCGTTTTCAGTATAAATGTTGTTGTATATGTTAAAAAGGTTTTTTTTATATATGTGTTTTGTTTGTAACTTATGTATATACAAAAGCTGTGGAGTATATTTGAACAACTTTGACTATATAACATATATTTATAAACCTGTCTTATATTAGTCAACATATATAAAGTTTATATTTGTTGATTATAATATGTTATAACTTTGCCATATTGGTAAATGTTATAGTTATGTATGTATATATTACATTTTGAAGCTGGGGACCACTTTATCAATTTGCTTTTACATATAATTAAAATAGTGCATTTATAATCTGCTTATATAGGCGACTGAACTAAGTTGTATATAACATGTTCATCTCATTTTATGTATATGTATAGGTTTTAGGATGGTTATGACGTTTTAATTGAGTCGCAGAGTAGATACTAATTTTAAATTTTACATGCACTTCCAAAGTATAAAATAAAGGAATATTTGTCACCCTTTGAGTCTGCATGTAGATTGTGAGTGAGCTGTGCGTGTATACATAGTTTAAAAGTAAAAGTTGCAGTTCATAATGTCAGTTTTCTTGTTATTGTAATATATGTGTTTTAATTTAAATTTGTGTTTGAATTTATTTTGTTTGAAAGTTAGTATAATATATATATATATATATATATATATATATCTTATTTAAATATAAGTTTTAAAAGAAAATTGTTTTAGAGAAAATTTATAACATATATTTTGTCTGATTTTATCAAGACGACCCTGATTCGTTTCCATCAATCCTATCTTCCAGCTTTGCCCGTCAACCCACATTCAGCTTACTTCGCTTTGAAATTTTTGTTTGGATTCCTTCGATTGTCTAGATCGTGATTCAGTTCGTAACAAATCAGTTTCGTTGTCCATCTCTCTAGCCTCGAAAGGTGAGCAATCACTCACGATTAACGTTCTTTTATTTATTAAATTTGATTTCAATTGAAACGACAATTGAAATATGCTGCTGTTATTAATGTTAATTTGTTATATATGCTATTATCTGTAACTGTTCGCTTATGAGATATGACACCATATCCTATTGTTTATATTTATTTTGATGATATATGCCTGCTGTTATTACTATTTTCATATCTGTTATCACTCTGCAAGTTCCCTGTTAGTATAGAAATCACTATGGGTTGAAATGATACATACCCGAACGGACTTTAGAATAGGAGGATTTCGTTATGGGTTGAAATGATAGACCCAAGCGATTTTCATTTAATTGAATTCGGGATTACGGGTTGAGATGATATCCACCCGTGTATATTTAGTGTACGGATTGAAATGATAAATATCTGTAACACTTGACCATTTGATAAGGAATATATACAGACATCGTTGGTCCATATAAAATATTTTGGAAATAAATTCATTGTTTTGGGAAGAAATATATGGTCTTATTAAATGTAAATTATTAAATTATTATATATAAAGGGAAATGATATATATAGATTTAATAATATTTAATTTAATTAAGATGGAATTAATATATAAATTATGTTAAATATTTATGTGAATTATATTTCAAATAGATTTTTCAAGAATTCGGATAAATTAAGATGGGAAGATAAATTTGGGTTTATTAAAGATGACATTTAAATAAAGATTTATTTAAATAAATCGATTTGAAATTTTTGAATGGGAAATTTAAATGTTGGATTTTATAACTGGATTTTTGATTTAAGTGAATTAATGAATATTTCACGTTTAACTAAATTAAGGAAAATATCGAGTAAAGATGGAATTTAAGGTTAAATAATAGTGAGGTTAAATCGAGATCTATATGAAACTGTAAAATTGAACATTTAAATATTAAAGCTTTGAACTATATTGGAATTTAAATGGTTTATTTTGAGATTCGGATCTGTATTTAAAATCATTATAGTTGTATTTGTTATTTAGAAACTAAAATTGAATTAAAATGAAAATTTAAGTTGTACCAAATTTGAATTCGTTATTTAGAAAACTAAATTGAATAAAAATTTAGTTGACCGTTGAGTACTTGAGGTTTTGAAATATATTGAAATATAAAGGGGTATTTTTTGTGATTACAAATCCGATTTTGAGATCGATAAATTGAAAAGTTTATTTTAGGAATTGAATTTAAATTGATAATCGAGATTGAATTTAATTCAAATGGGAAGGTCGGGTTGATGTTGAAACGATTTGTTAAGTTGAGGGAATTGAAAATACTTTACTTTATAAATTATTTAATATATATAAATACTATTTTGGGAAATATAGAGATAATTGAAGAAAAATGATATTTGGTTTGAAGTATAAATTAAGTTGAAATGGCCATGGTGTTCTGGTGTATATTTCTACCTTGTAGATAGTTCCATGGACCCTTAGAGGATGGTCATCCCAAACATCCTTTAAGTTATTTGTATTTCAGTTGATATTTCACTTGAGTTGAATTTATTGATATAAGAATGTTAATCCTGACTCGAGTGTTTTGTGCTTTGCTTTACGCTCGGGTCAGACCGAGTGATACAGCTTTTGAGACTCACCTTCGAAGTTGGAGTTTAGCTTGATGATTCAACTATCTATTCTTTCAGCTTTTCCAGTTGATTGGTTCAGAGAAGTCATCTACTCGTACTGGAGACTTCGCTGCATTTGAGAGTTCTGCTGTATTTCATCTCTAACTCTGATATGTATATAGTAGCTTCATGAACTACTATTCTTTATCTATTCCGCTGCATTATTTACTCTGTGTCTGTGATCTGTGATTGATGTATTTACTGTAAATGATATGTTTTGCCAAATTTAAATTAACAACGCGGTATTTTGAATTATTCAAGTCGGACATGTACGGTTTTATTGTCGATTTAAACGGTCCAAAATAGCGGGCTGTTACAGTTGGTATCAGAGCTTTGGCTCTAGGCAAAACCTGGCATATATGGTAAATTCATTTACAGAATCACTTTCGTTCGAGTTGAATCCCTTCTTTTTGACTTGATTTCCTTTGAATTTTTGAATGTCCCTCGGTTCCGAAATTCATTCTTGTCTCTCTACTTATATTCGTTTGATTCTGGAGTATCCCATAACTCCACAGAATGAATTGTAAAGGGGGTGAAAACTCATTTACAATTGGCATTGATTCACCGGAGATTTCTATATCCTCGGTTTACGATGCTGCTATATCTTGGTATGCCGAATTCTATCTCTGGAAATTGAATGTCGATTTGCTTTAGAATTCCGCATCAATTATATTCCTGAAGTCACGGTTGACCCGGTTAAGGTCGCCCGAGATTTATAGAAGTATATCCTTCTTCTATTTTGTAATTTGATTTTCTCAACCTTGTTTGATCCTATCTTCGAATCAGGATTCTATTGATTAGAGTTCCTCTAAATTAAATCTCTATCTTTGTTTTGAAATCCATTCTTGAATCATCCTTTGAAAATCGGGTTTGTTGTATTTTAAAATTGTTTTATACGAAATTATTATTTTGATAACTATGATTTTATTATATATATAAAAGTGAAAATGTTTTCGATAAGGATTATATACCTATATATAAAACGAATAAGAAATGTTATTCTACATATAAAAGTTTTGAATGGATTGGAAATTTTGAAAATTGATAAGAAAGTGATTTATATAAAAAGGATTTATAACTGAAGGGTTAAATTTGAAATTCGAGAATTGAATTCCGATATTTTGAAATTGGTTTTAGATTTTGGGAAAATATATAAAAATAATACGATTTAAAAGTATTTTTCCGAATAAGAAATGTTTCAAATGGGTTCAAATGAATTCCAATAATTTTGAAGAAATTTCAAAGAAGTTTCAAGAAAATAGAAGTCCAAAACTCACTTATGTCGCTGGAGAATAATTTCGGTGATGAATGCACGCATCATCGACATTGATTTTCGAGTTTCAGAGTGGGGGAGAGGCCACTTTAATAGCTTCGCTTTGCAAGTGATTTTGTAAAACCGTTTTTGATTTCAAATTCCGAAGTATAATTTGATATTTTCGAAAGATATATATATTTGAAACAATTTAAAGTGAGACCGGTGTTCAGTCCTCGAGTTTTCGATTTGACTAATAATTACTCTATTTATAATAAAAAATTGATTTCCAACTCTTAGATTTGAAATTTGATTTCATCGACTATTTTGAAGGTTCGAGCACTTCCAAATCAAGGTTTAAAGTTTTAAACTAAGAAATTTTGAAAAGTATAAAATTTTTGATAAAGCATATAAGTTTAGTTTTGAAGAGTATGACTTAAGTAAGTTTGAAACCTTTTATTAAGTAAGTGAATATGACTATTTTTGATTATACTAATATGGAATTTAGTTTTGAAATGTTTTGGAAAAAAAAATTTAATTTCAAATAATGGTTTTCAAAAAGGTAAATTGGATATTTCTAATAGAAATAGATAGTTTTAAAGTTTTAAAGGGATGATTATAAATTTGAAAACCATTTTGAGTATAATTGATTTTGAGAAAATATTTGGTTTTGAAATTAAACTGAAATTAAAAACTAGTACTTATATGGTGATTTTGGAAATGAATTTGTTTGACTTGAATTATTTTAATTTGGAAACTGGGATAATTTTCTAAACCTATTATTTTGGGAACTTTGAAATTTAGATACTTAATTTGGAAGAAAATTTGGTGAAATCATATATGATTTGGAAACTGAATGGATATTGAATGATTTGAAATTGAGAACCTTATATTCTTAAGAACTTGATTTGGGAGTGGTCGAACTTATATAAAATGGATTGTATAAGTATGAAGTTGATTTGAAATCTATTGATTTGAAAGGTACTTAATTTCGAAAGAGATTTTATATAATCGAAGTCTATATAAGTATGATTTGATATACTATTGATTTGGAAAGTATTCGATTTGGGAAAAATAGAATCCTATATATATGGACTTTATATAAGTACAATATTTGAAAGTGATTTGAAAGGGTACTATATGATATATATTTTCGAAGTAAAGATATGGAAAGTGCCTTCTACTTGATATCCGCTTTGTGGCCACATCGTGGATTCATTCTATCGATAATATTCTCTCTGATTTTTGGTTTTCCGGATGTAATACTCGAGTGTTCCCACCATGGCGTAACCCATGGTTTTTTTTTCTCTCGTAAATGCATAGCGCAATTGCCTGGCTGAGTCTTGCCTAGGGGTACGGATTGTTTCCTGGGGGATCCAGGCGTAACCATTGTGTATCCTGCAATCTGTGTAGGTCGCGAATAGTAGCGCAAGTGCCTGGCTGAGTCCTGCCTAGGGGTACGGATTGTTTCCTGGGGGATCCAGGCGTAACCATTGTGTATCCTACACTCTACTAGTCATCATGGCGTAACTCGCAGGGCTGAGAAAGCTTACGGATATGGATTGTTTCCTGGGGGACCCAGGCGTAACCATTGTGTATCTGCGAACCATGATCGGACAAAGGTTTTGGTTTGGTTGTTTTGTTGGATTGTACTTTACATATCTGTTTTAAAGATTTTCAAGTATTTTCACTGGGTGTTGAAACAAGTCTACTAAGTACTTGAAGAATTCTAGCTTTGCGCCTGATCAACGCATGGCCAGAGTCTGCAAGAACGTGGATAAACTTGTTGAAACATCGAGTTATGAAAGTATTTTCGAAAGGAAAATTTATTTCGATATAATAGTATTTTATTATAAGAGTATTATTATAAAGATATTTATTATAAAAGTATTTTTTTCCCAACAAAGAAATTTTGAATTAATATTTGAAATTTTAATTCTTATGGTTCTAGATTAATTGTTCGTGCCCGATACTATTCCTTGCATCTACCTTATCTGCTCAGTTTAGTTATTCACCTTGATTCTGTTTTCCAAACTTACATCCCTTTCTTTTTTGAATATAATCTTTTAAATATTGCTTATTGGTATACTACGGTGTTTAATAGAAAACTTTAGTATTATAAATATTTTTGAAGTTATTAATTAAATAAAACCTATTTAAAGTAAATGATTTATTAATAAGGTTTGAAAAGTATCTAAAGACAGATTTATAAATTTCATAAATTTTGGATTTAATATTTTCAATAGTCTTTGTAAATATAAGTAATAATGTAAATAATTGTTTTCAAAGGAGTTTGAAAAGTATTAAATATTAAAGAAAATTAAATTTCAAATGAAGTTTTCAAATAAATATTTCAAATAAATTTATATAGTTTAAATTAATTGTTAATCCTTATCTTTCAATCTATCTTTCTTTCCGGTTATTTCTATTCTCCTACCTCCTTCCTTTTCGAGGACGAAAAGTTTTGGGTGGGGGAGAGTGTAACGACCCAAGATTTTTAATAGTTTTAATAACGTATTTAATTAATTGAATTTTTGGTGAAATTTTAAATTATTTAATTTGCAAATAAAAAGAAATTATATTTGATTACGTATGATTTAATGTAGCAAATGGTAAATTTTCAATTAATTTTATGAAAGTTTATTTATTAAGTAATTCTATTAAATTCAAGCTAGCTAATAACTGTTGATAATAACATATTTTTCAAACCCGAATATTTTTACATAGAAAAATTCTAAATCATCTTCTGACTTAGACGTCATTTTTCGTTTTTCCGAATTCGGGCTTCTTTAGCTCCGTCGATCTTATTTTTCTGTGTTTGCTGCACTTTCTCTTAATAGAAAATTCAAAATTTTATAATTCAATCGTACCACTAATATCTGTATATCGTTTTGATCGTCTCGTCGTGCTGATCTCAGCGGTATATTTATTTCTGTATTTTGAAATCCGATGCACAATGGAAGCAATAAATTGTTCGTTGTAACGACACCCTTAAATGTGACCATTAGCGTTGCTTTGCTTTTCAAACTTCAACGTGAATTCCTAGCAAGATTTTAAATTGCTATAAATTTTATTCCTGCATTAATGTTTAGCAGTTCGAAAACCAAACGTATACATTTGTATACGTTGTAGTTATTATTTTAAAACGATTCACTTTATTTTTCTTTCCCTTTTTAACTTCGTTTCTCTCTCATTACTTCATATTGGGACTTTTTGGTTTGCTTTGCTTTTCAACCTGAGCCTTGCTTGACAAGCAATAAATTTATTGCTTTAAATTTTCAGCTTAATGCAAGATGACAGTTATTATCCCATGGCTATTTTAAAAATCAAAACGTGTAGAGTGATATACGTTATTCCCTTTGAACGGTTCCTTTTGCATTTATAACTTTCCTTTATGCTTTAATTGATTTCCTGGTTTCACTGGCTTTCGTTTTAACATTTATTCCATAAGTTACATAATTCGACCGTTGAAATTTTTCCTTTTATCTACTTATTTAATATTATATATATGGCAAAGTATATACGTTATTTTATTGACAAATGTTTCCCCTTCTATTTCTCCTATCCACTAAATTTTATGTATACACTGTTGCTTTTCCAAAACAAAAATTTGTTTTCATAAAAAAAAAAGTGACAGTATCCTTCTTCTTCTCAAACATTTCCACGCCTCCATATTTTTTGTGAACCACCCACAACACTCCATCCGCGTCTCTGCCTAACCACCACACCCACAGCGCGCCGCCCCGCCTCCGACTTCATTCTTCCTCCGTGAGCCTACAACCCTTTACGGCTGGCAAGTGGTCACAAATCATCAGTTTCCTTTTTCTCTGGTAACTACATAAATTTTTACATTTGTGTTATACTACTATATCATATTACAGTTGTGTTTCAAATGTGTGTGCCTGCTTCAATAATGATATCTTCTGTAGTGTATGGGCACGCATATATATTGTTTTTCTTTTTTTTGTGTAATAGTATGTATATAAGGTTAGTTGTATGTGAAAATAGGTTAAGCTTATACTGTTTTTTTTTTGTGTGTTGTTTATAGTATTAATTTTACAAAGTTATAGTATATATAATATAAATATCTTAAGTTATAAAAGTTGGATCAGAGAGTGTGGTCTGCATATTGTTTATGCGTATAAAATTTCCGCATGTGCATATTTTTGTTGCTGGTCAGAAGACATATTTTGTTTTGCATATCTTTGGTTACAAGTTGGATCTATATATATATTGCACTGTAAGGTTTTTGGGTGTTGAGTATAACATGTTCAGGGTTCGTAGATATTAGTCGTATGCTTGTTATAGCAAGCCCGTTTTCAGTATAAATGTTGTTGTATATGTTAAAAAGGTTTTTTTTATATATGTGTTTTGTTTGTAACTTATGTATATACAAAAGCTGTGGAGTATATTTGAACAACTTTGACTATATAACATATATTTATAAACCTGTCTTATATTAGTTAACATATATAAAGTTTATATTTGTTGATTATAATATGTTATAACTTTGCCATATTGGTAAATGTTATAGTTATGTATGTATATATTACATTTTGAAGCTGGGGACCACTTTATCAATTTGCTTTTACATATAATTAAAATAGTGCATTTATAATCTGCTTATATAGGCGACTGAACTAAGTTGTATATAACATGTTCATCTCATTTTATGTATATGTATAGGTTTTAGGATGGTTATGACGTTTTAATTGAGTCGCAGAGTAGATACTAATTTTAAATTTTACATGCACTTCCAAAGTATAAAATAAAGGAATATTTGTCACCCTTTGAGTCTGCATGTAGATTGTGAGTGAGCTGTGCGTGTATACATAGTTTAAAAGTAAAAGTTGCAGTTCATAATGTCAGTTTTCTTGTTATTGTAATATATGTATTTTAATTTAAATTTGTGTTTGAATTTATTTTGTTTGAAAGTTAGTATAATATATATATATATATATATATATATATATATATATATCTTATTTAAATATAAGTTTTAAAAGAAAATTGTTTTAGAGAAAATTTATAACATATATTTTGTCTGATTTTATCAAGACGACTCTGATTCGTTTCCATCAATCCTATCTTCCAGCTTTGCCCGTCAACCCACATTCAGCTTACTTCGCTTTGAAATTTTTGTTTGGATTCCTTCGATTGTCTAGATCGTGATTCAGTTCGTAACAAATCAGTTTCGTTGTCCATCTCTCTAGCCTCGAAAGGTGAGCAATCACTCACGATTAACGTTCTTTTATTTATTAAATTTGATTTCAATTGAAACGACAATTGAAATATGCTGCTGTTATTAATGTTAATTTGTTATATATGCTATTATCTGTAACTGTTCGCTTATGAGATATGACACCATATCCTATTGTTTATATTTATTTTGATGATATATGCCTGCTGTTATTACTATTTTCATATCTGTTATCACTCTGCAAGTTCCCTGTTAGTATAGTAATCACTATGGGTTGAAATGATACATACCCGAACGGACTTTAGAATAGGAGGATTTCGTTATGGGTTGAAATGATAGACCCAAGCGATTTTCATTTAATTGAATTCGGGATTACGGGTTGAGATGATATCCACCCGTGTATATTTAGTGTACGGATTGAAATGATAAATATCTGTAACACTTGACCATTTGATAAGGAATATATACAGACATCGTTGGTCCATATAAAATATTTTGGAAATAAATTCATTGTTTTGGGAAGAAATATATGGTCTTATTAAATGTAAATTATTAAATTATTATATATAAAGGGAAATGATATATATAGATTTAATAATATTTAATTTAATTAAGATGGAATTAATACATAAATTATGTTAAATATTTATGTGAATTATATTTCAAATAGATTTTTCAAGAATTCGGATAAATTAAGATGGGAAGATAAATTTGGGTTTATTAAAGATGACATTTAAATAAAGATTTATTTAAATAAATCGATTTGAAATTTTTGAATGGGAAATTTAAAGGTTGGATTTTATAACTGGATTTTTGATTTAAGTGATTTAATGAATATTTCACGTTTAGCTAAATTAAGGAAAATATCGAGTAAAAATGGAATTTAAGGTTAAATAATAGTGAGGTTAAATCGAGATCTATATGAAACTGTAAAATTGAACATTTAAATATTAAAGCTTTGAACTATATTGGAATTTAAATGGTTTATTTTGAGATTCGGATCTGTATTTAAAATCAATATAGTTGAATTTGTTATTTAGAAACTAAAATTGAATTAAAATGAAAATTTAAGTTGAACCAAATTTGAATTCGTTATTTAGAAAACTAAATTGAATAAAAATTTAGTTGACCGTTGAGTACTTGAGGTTTTGAAATATATTGAAATATAAAGGGGTATTTTTTGTGATTACAAATCCGATTTTGAGATCGATAAATTGAAAAGTTTATTTTAGGAATTGAATTTAAATTAATAATCGAGATTGAATTTAATTCAAATGGGAAGGTCGGGTTGATGTTGAAATGATTTGTTAAGTTGAGGGAATTGAAAATACTTTACTTTATAAATTATTTAATATATATAAATACTATTTTGGGAAATATAGAGATAATTGAAGAAAAATGATATTTGGTTTGAAGTATAAATTAAGTTGAAATGGCCATGGTGTTCTGGTGTATATTTCTACCTTGTAGATAGTTCCATGGACCCTTAGAGGATGGTCATCCCAAACATCCTTTAAGTTATTTGTATTTCAGTTGATATTTCACTTGAGTTGAATTTATTGATATAAGAATGTTAATCCTGACTCGAGTGTTTTGTGTTTTGCTTTACGCTCGGGTCAGACCGAGTGATACAGCTTTTGAGACTCACCTTCGAAGTTGGAGTTTAGCTTGATGATCCAGCTATCTATTCTTTCAGCTTTTCCAGTTGATTGGTTCAGAGAAGTCATCTACTCGTACTGGAGACTTCACTGCATTTGAGAGTTCTGCTGTATTTTATCTCTAACTCTGATATGTATATAGTAGCTTCATGAACTACTATTCTTTATCTATCCCACTGCATTATTTACTCTGTGTCTGTGATCTGTGATTGTTGTATTTACTGTAAATGATATGTTTTGCCAAATTTAAATTAACAACGCGGTATTTTGAATTATTCAAGTCGGACATGTACGGTTTTATTGTCGATTTAAATGGTCCAAAATAGCGGGCTGTTACAGGTTCTGCAACTTATACATACTCAACAACTACAATGCCTGGAGACAAATATATATTTTTTTCTTTTAATGTGCATGCACGCAAGAATTTATATATGATGGTTTTTGCATAGCTTTGGTTACTATTTGCATTCATTACTGTTGTCGTGCATTTCAAACAACCCATCAGCTACCACGATGCATTTTTGTTACCTTTTTATTACAAGCATTTCATTTTGTTTACTAAATTGTGGACAAACATATCCCATGTTTGACTGTTAATACTCACGCACTTTTTGAACTGAAAAATAATTAAACAATCTTGGACACTATTTTTTTTTCTTTGCACAAGTGAAAAATATGGCATACACCAAAAATGTAAAAAGAAAGAAAATGATATGGACCTGGCAAAAATAATTTCGTGCTTTGCATCCTAGGCAACGCATGGATTATAAAGGAACTGGATATGTGCACACATAATCCATCAATGCCTGGGCAAATACGCACACAGCAAAACAAACACGTCTCATGCTACACCTATATTTGCATGCAAATCATGAAGTAGGCAAATTGAAAATTAGCCTAACACGTTTTTGGAATACATCAACTTGCAATATGTAAAAATAGCCCGGACTCTGTTTGCATGCAAATATGAAATATACCGTAAAGTGACCCGGACCCACCTTATTAGAATGCAACATACACCCACGTAATAAATTTTAAAGGCTCAAACTTCATTTTATGGACAATACATCTTGTACGCAATTAATGATGTAATCAATAAATTAGAAATGTGAGTTTAAAACTCACCAAAATGTTTGCTTCATGATTGATTGCAACTGAGATTCAAAGGAAAGGAAACAAGCTTTTATGAACCATCATTAATATCTGTTCTCGAGCAACTCAAGAAGAAAATGAGAAAAAGGAGATAATGCAGGCATACTTTGTTTTCAAATTGGTGTATTAGTCAAGGAATATTGTGCTGGCCACTCTTTTAGTACATGTGCATTTAATGAGACATGCACTTGAGAAGAAAGGACAAGCTTTGCATAAAAATGATGATGGCTGATAAACAATGTTATGTGTTCACATTGGCTTTTAAACTTGGTGACAGCAAATAGTCAACATTTGCTTTGCTATATCTTTCAACGTGTAACAAATTGAAGTATGGACTGACTTTACAAATGAATTGCATTGCACATTTTTTTTCAAATTTTATTTTAAAATTTCAGTTTAAAATATTTACTCTGACCGCAACTCTAAAATCACGGTTATTACAGATTTTTAGAACATTTATTATGATAGTGATTCAGAAATCATGGTCGTTACAGACTCCCCTCCTTATAAAAATTGCGTCCCCACAATTTTCAAGCTATATGTAGTCAAAACACAAATACTCTACCATAACAAAGATTAAAATATAAAAGATAGATATGAATGCTCACTCCCACCCGAAGAGGAGAGAAAACCAGGATAAGAACGCTCGATGAATTCTTTGGTTTCCCAAATGCAATCTTGGGGATTTGCGGACCATTGAATTTTCACAAGCGGGACTACTTTATTCCGAAGGCGTTTAACTTTCAAAGCTAGCACACGAATAGGATTTTGCACAATAGACAAGTCGGGTGAGATCTCCAAATCTTTCAACACAAGAGGATCAAAATAGAATCTGAATCTCAAAGGCATCGACAAAGCTGGGATACACAAAATACGTCATGAATTCCCGAAAACTGAACAGGTAGCGATACACGTTAAACAACAGGGTCAATGCGTTACGTAATAGGAAACGGTCCAATACATCGAGGAGCCAATTTCTCGGAACTACAAAATGCATCACACCCTTCATCGTACAAACACGAATGAATATGAGATCGCCAACAGAAAATTCCAAAGGCCTCCTACAATGATCGACATAAGATTTCTGCCTATTCTGGGCCTATTTCATTCTCTGTCTAATAATATCAATCCTCTTAGAAGATTCATGAATATAATAGGGGTCGAGAACTAACTTTTCCCCCAATTCCATCCAACAAGATGGTGATCGACACGGCCTTCCTTAAAGAGCTTCGAAAGGAGCCATACCGATACTGGATTGAAAACTGTTGTTATAAGAAAATTCAACAAGAGGTAAGTGGTCTTCCTAGCTATCCCCAAAGTCAAGAAGCAGTCCGATTTGACTTGATAGGAATAAAATAGGCTGATTTGGTCAATTGGCCAACAATCACCCAAACATTAGTATGGCCCGACCTCAAATAAGGTAGACCATCAACGAAGTCTATGGAAATTTGATCCCATTTCCATAATGGAATCTCAAGAGATTGCAAAAGACCACTGGGACGCTGGTGTTCTGCTTTAACAAGTTGACAAGTCATGCAACGACTTACATAACTTGCAATATCATGCTTCATACCCTCCCAATAGTATAAGCGTTTCACAACAGCTTACATCATACTACTACTCGGATGGATAGCATACTTAGAGCGATGACAGTCCTCAAGAATGTCATTTCTAAGATTAGACACACTAGGCACGATCAACCCTCCCTTCTTCCGAATACAACCATGAACAACAATATCGAAATCCTTCAGATCATCACTTTGGGATTCCGGTTCACAACTCTGAATAAGAAAAGCAATATGTGGATCTTGTTTCTAAGAATCGGCAATATGATCCAACAAACTAGGACGAGCTTCCATGCTAAATACGGGAGAATCGGAAACTGAAGGACTGTATCTAATATCACAAAGAGATAAAGCTTCCAAAATATTCCACTCTGCTAGCATCATGGAAACAACAACTTGCTGCTTGCGACTAAGCGCATCAGCAACTCTATTACCCTTACCAGGGGTATACTGAATATCGAAATCATAAGAAGCGGGAAATTCGAGCCAACGTTGTTGCCTCATATTAAGTTCTTTCTGAGTGAATAGATACTTAGAGATTTATGATCGGTGAAGAGAATAAAACGCTCACCCAATAAATAATGTCGCCAAATCTTTAGAGCAAAGACTAATAGCGGTTATCTCCAAATCATAGGTGGCATAACGAATCTCGTTAGGCTTTACTCGTTAGGCTTTAGTTGTCCAGAATCATAGGCAACTACTCTCTTTTCGCATGAGAACAGCACCGAAACCAATACGGCTAGTATCAGTATAAATAATGAAGTCTTGGTTCCCTTCGGGAACCACAAGGATAAGAGTATCGAAAAAGAGTTCTTTCAGACAATCTTGTTTCCTGGAAAGCTGACACTTCCAAAATTACAATTATCTTTATGAAATCATTTTCTAGAAAAATTTGCTTTTTATAGGTCAATTTATAGTGTCAAATTGTCTCATCAAAGCGTTTAGGAGATTCCTATCGATAACGTTGATCAAGCGCATCGACCAGAATTCTTAAAGTACCCAATGGGCAATACAATCACAAAATTATCTTCTATATGATAAACACAAATCCAATTATACTTGTGAATAAATCTTATGAAAAAGATTTGCAAAAATTTTAAATTGTTATTTTCATCCGAAACCGATAAATACACAAATGGAGTCACCGAGATATTCGTAGAATACTCGATCCATAAAATGGATGAAATAAACTAGGCAAACTGAATGACATAATAAGTCATTCATGTGAATCATAACGAGTGCGGAATGCGGTAAGTGGAATGCAAATTTCTGCAACTCGTAGCCAAAAATGAAGACCGGTAGCAAGATCGAGTTGGAAGATGAGCTTAGCGCCACTTAATTGATCGAACATGTCATCGATCCTAAGTAATGGATACCCGTTTTTTGATAGTGAGCTCGTTAAGCTTGTGATAATCAATGCAAAGCCTAAGAGTACCATCTTGCTTCTTAACGAAGACAACGGTGGCGTCCCAAGAAGATGAGATGAACGAATAAATTGCTTGGCTTCCAACTCAGATAATTGTTGCTTGAGTTCCTCATTTTCCTTAGCAGACATCCTCGTAGGAGGACGACTAACCGGATGAGCACCAGAGATAAGATCAATACGGAACTCAATTGCCTTATTCGGCGGCAAACATGAAATAGGCTCGAAGACATCATGAAAATAAAAAACAACTGGAATATTAGCAACGACATCCTTCGATTCGAAGGAACAAATGATGACATTTGAAGTATGATCCATGCTTCAAAATATAATAGATAACTGCTCGATAGCACCAGGACGCTTGAGACATAAAGTTCTTTCGGGATATAGGATTTGAACTTCATAACGGATGAGCCAATCCATTCCCAAAATCATATCAAAACCAACATGATCCATAACACGCAGACTCGCATGAAAGGAAAAACCACAAAGAATAATCTCAACACCAACACATAACAAACCAAGAGTAGTGGATCCATCAGTAGGATTTGCAATCCTCAAAAGGGTTGCAAAGGCTAACAACATCCAAAGTAATAACACCAAACGGCTCCTTTGACATGAATATATGTGAAGCACCCGTATCGAAAAGAGCTCTAATAGAACGGCCATGAAATAAGATAAAACCTTCCAAAACAGAAGGAAGAATACCTTTGGGATGAGAATAATCACTAGAAACTTTAGCAACATTAAGCTTCCCGGTTTTAAAACCCTTAGGAGCCGTAAGACAATCAGAAACCCAATGTCCTACTTTCGAATCTAAGATCGAAAAGGAATTTAACAAATGGAATACTACGGGAATATGAGATTTATTCCTAGACATATTCCAAGATGTTAAAGAGGATAAAGATTTAAGAACAATGATGGGATAGATTAGAAAGGCAAGAATAAAACCCTCGAATAGTTGTAACATGTGTTCCATTCTGCTTCTGTTCCGTGTTTATTATAATTTGTTCTGAACCTCAGCTTTGATGCCAAGCTGTAATGCTCCACCTCTATGCTCACAATAACAAAGGTTATTATAAGGAATAACGTCTGTTATTGCGAAGAATAAGGCTTGTTAGAAGCGACCATCCGTAAGTTATGCCTTAGAAGAGTATTGATTACATCGATAGGAGTTGTGAAAATTACTTCCAAAGATATAAATTCAATCCAAATCTAAAACAAAACTATGGTGGCTAATGAAAAATTCAGAACAACTCATAACAACAACAACACGGATAAGTATAATCACATCAGAACAGAAATATTAGATATATAGCGGAAGACAAGTCTGGAGTACATGCTACAACAATCGATAGTTCACATGAACCCAATGTACAAATACATAGATATCAACATACACGAGACTAGAGTCACAACTCCAAAAGTAACACCTCGAAGCCTAGACAAAAGATGATGTGAAATCCCAAAAGCTGAAGCAGCAACTGAATTAGAGATAGCGACTATCCTGAAATAACTCGGTCTGATCTGAGTATTATTTAAAAGAAAATAATAAACGGATCAGTCTAATTTAAACTTCAGAAATAATTGTATGATAAATAACACTTAAGAAAATAATCATTATCTCGAATGAGATTACATAACAAAAGTAATCAACATAATTTAAATAAAGAAATCTCAATTTAAAC
Organism: Allium cepa; assembly: GCA_030765085.1. Lineage (NCBI taxonomy): Eukaryota > Viridiplantae > Streptophyta > Magnoliopsida > Asparagales > Amaryllidaceae > Allium > Allium cepa. The sequence goes on from CM060942.1 coordinate 459,523,840, forward strand.
TCCATCAAAATCAGCTTTAAAATTCCCAATTGAATTCAAAACAGCAATACGCAAATTTATAATCTCAGATGAGACTATACACAAAATTATAATCTCGGATGAGACTATACACAAAGTTATAGTCTCGGGTGAGACTATACAACATAGTAATCAGCATAGTTCAAAGGAAGAAATCCCATTAAACATCATCAAAATCAACTAATTCACAATTGAATTCAAAGCAGCAGTACGCAAAAATCTAGAAATCAATTAAGATGACGAGACAAATCAGCAGTCACAAAATCTAGAAATAGAAATAAGATAACTAGATAATCAACATAAAAGATGGATCGATTCCAGCAGATGGCGAGTTTTAGCTACGCCGAACGTGCATCTCAGATGGCAAAAGCCTACCGAGTATTACAATTTTTGGCGCCCATCAGATGACCCGAAGGTCCGCAGAGTGACCCGAAGGTCTAGTACTACTAATTGACCCGAAGGTCCATTAGATGACCCGAAGGTCCAACAAATGACCCGAAGGTCCAGTAGAGTGGCTCGAAAGCCCAACAAAATCATCAAAATCATCAAAGAGCAGATGTTTCAGTTAACGAGTCCAGAATTACACGAAATAGTAAAAGTACGGTTTCATACTCCGCACTTTTGCTAAAACGTTTAAAGCTCTTCATCGTATCCTTGAAAGTGCAAAATTGTGTATTTTATATAAATAACATTTTACATTCTCAAACGGACAAGTCCGGAGTTAAGCGAATAAGTAAAAGTAAGGATTCATAGTCCTTAATTTTGATGAAGCGTTTAAATCGCTTCCTCATTCTTTCGAAAGCGCAAACTGTACAATTTTTGAAAACAATTTTATTTTAAAACGATTTGTAAACCCCGTGATTAAAACAGCAACATCTATAGCAATTTCGATGAGGAAATTGCGCCTCACAAAACACTGTAAAAACGGATATCAAATCAGCGCTGCGGGATAACCGCTTAAAAATTCACTTAAAAATTGACGGTTACTGAAGTCAAAACAACAGTAATTTTTTAATCAAAAATGTCTTCAAAACAATACGCTTCAAAAATATAATTTCGGCGTAAAAATTTCCCAATATAAAAATAACGGCGAAAAATATGTTTTAAAACGTAAAACTGGTTCAACGTAAATTAACGCTGGTATTTAAACACTTACGTGTAATTCAACATACACTTGCGTATTGAAATTGGTGGTCTGGGCAATGTTACACTATGCAGGCACGTGACGAGTATGAAGTTAAAATTAAACAACCATTATATTTTTTTCGTTTGCATTTTTTTCACGCAAAATGAAGACATCAAAACAATGACATGTGCCTAATTGTACACATTCATAACATGCATGCCTATTACATAACTGATAAAACAAGTGACTAGGCACACTACATTATAAAAGATACGCTGCATCCTCTTCTACATGCTGGCACTTCAAATTTTGTGAAAGAATTTCTTGACTTGGATTTGTTTTAGTGCTAAGCTTACATGCACGCAAAGGTTCAAGTTATTGCACCTATTTGTAACACAATATGAAATGCAAATGAAGGTCAGGCTAAATCATTTTACGCACGCACTTTCCTATACATGCACACTACCAGACTTCAACATGAAGTGATAAACGTCATACCTATGTTTGGGTTCTGCAACTTATACATACTCAACAACTACAATGCGTGGAGATAAATATTTTTTTTCTTCTTTTAATGTGCATGCACGCAAGAATTTATATATAATGGTTTTTGCATAGCTTTGGTTACTATTTGCATTCATTACTGTTGTCGTGCATTTCAAACTACCCACCAGCTATCACGATGCATTTTTGTTACCTTTTTGTTACAAGCATTTCATTTTGTTTACTAAATTGTGGACAAACATATCTCATGTTTGACTATTAATACTCACGCACTTTTTGAAGTGAAAAATAATTAAACAATCCTGGACACTATTTTTTTTCCTTTGCACACGTGAAAAATATGGCATACACCAAAAATGCAAAAAGAAAGAAAATGATATGCACCTGGCAAAAACATACTGCAAGTTGATGTATTCCAACTATTTTTACATATTGCAAGTTGATGTATTCCAAGTTAAATGGTTTTTACAATGTAAAAATAACCTGGCAAAAACATATTGCAAGTTGATGTATCAAATTGAAATTAATTAGTCAACCCTCATTATTCATCTTAATTAATCACCCTGGATTAATTATTTTCAATTACATTCAAGTAATTATCTTTATTTAATTTCATGATATTAATTATTCTTAACCAAATTCAATAAGTAATCTTAATTACTTCATAAATTAATTAACTATTTTAATTACATTAATCCTTAATTAATTATATTAGTTAATTTTTCATAAGTCGTTATTTATGGGTTAATCAATCTTAATTAATCAATCTTTGATTACATCATTAATTATATAAATTGAGGATTTCCATTTATATTTTAACTTATCCTAATCTAAATTAATTACATTAAATAATTAATCATTAATTAAATCATAAATATTTATCACTCTTGATTTATCTCAACCAGTAATTTACTATCTTTTTTATTTACTTCATTAAATAAATTAATTACTCCTTTATTTTCTATTTTAATTAATCTCTCGATTAATTTCACAAAGTAATTATATTTTATTAATCACAATTCGTAATTACTTATTAAACCACCCAATGATCATTCCAGTTAAATATAAACTTAAATAATTAACCCAAATCATTAATTAATTTAATTAATTAATTTTCCATTTAAATTACCATACCTATTTAATGAATCACCGATCATTAAACCCTATTTGATCTTAAACAGAACCATTTTCTTATTTATGATTTAAGTTTAAAACCATTTAAAATCCAACTACCGTGAGTCAAACCACAATTAACTCGAGAAACAACCAAATATAAAATCACTAGATCATCAGTACCATCCAAACAATTCAATCATTCATCCAATTATTTAAATTTAACCATTTAAATTTAAATAAAATCCAGAGAGTGAGATTACTCACCTTTAATTTTGTTGTTTGCAATCCATTCCAACTGGCTTGTTCCCTTAATTTTAAACCTTGTATGACCATTACAGTTTTTTAAAATTCCAATAGATCAGAAAATCAATTTCCATTTATTTATCTAATCTAAACTAAAATTTAATTTATCTAAAAATTAAATTTTAAGTAACTTTCTTTTAAATAAATATTCTTTAGTAACTAAAAATAGTTAAATAGATTAATTCAATAAGTAAATCATCCCGTCCATTATTTTAAAAAAATTCCTTTCTGCATATAATTCTATCAGCTACCTATTAAATATTTTATTTTTATTATTTAAAATAATATTAAATTGGAAGAAATAATCTGAAATTACCTCAAAAGAAAACGTGCAGCGGCCTTCCCATTATGCGACCAGATTCCCACCAAGATTCGCGAGCCACCCCTCCAACTCGTCGCTGCCTTGCCTAGCTCGAACCCTAAACCCCCAACTGCCTCGCCTCGCAACACTCACCAGCTATTGATTGAACGACCATGCGAATCACCATCGCCGCCTCGTTCCCCTCGAGTTTGAGTCGAAGTCGAATACCCCATGCTCCAGTGCGACACGTCCTAAATCGCTGCCCCTCTTCTCGTGACTCAATTTTAAACACGGCTTCGAAACATAATCACGGAACTTCATCTTCCTTATTTGGGTTCGACGTCGCGATGCTTCTTTATGCACGATCCATTGGATTTCTTAATTTAAACTTTGAGACGAGAGAGAGGGACAGCCTTCTTCTTTTTTTAAACTGCGTTCGATCTGTTGGAAGATAGAGAGGTACTAAGGCGTAAAATAAAGGTAGGAATAGCTTCTCGAACACGCCTGATTATTATATAATTAAAAATGAAAATATCTCATGTTGCATAACGCAAAATCCTGAACCCCGAATCTGTGACGCCCCACCTCTGTACCCACGCTAGCCAAGGACACTACAGGGTAATGCCGTCAACTAACACGGAGAATAAGGCTGGATAGGAGCGACCATCTATTGCCTTGCTCTAACTATCTATTGAATACATCGACAATAATCATACCAAGCAGGTCGACATACCCAATGAATACTTAAAACAAACCATAGGTGGTTGGAGGATCTATCAGAACAGAATATAACAACTCAAATGTAATATACATCACAGAACAGTAAATCATCATATACACATATATTGAGACATAACAGAGTATACAAAATAATACATGTCAAGTGGTATAGCAAACCACAATATACAGACGAGTCAAAAGAATACATATATCAGAGTTACAAATAAAAGGACTACACAAAAAGCTTTAACAAAAAGGAACAAGCTGAATAGTCCATGCGGAAGCAAAATAGGCTAAGTCCAAAAGCACCTAACCTGAAACATCTCGGTCTGACCCGAGTATAAAATACACGGGTCAGTCTAGCTAAACAAATCAGATAGATAAACTGAACAACAATAAACATGCAAGGTTACAAAGCATAATAGATATCCCCAAAGGAGATAACACAATCATCTAACAAAAGATGAATCATATGATAACAAGCCTCATATCATCGGCAACATCCAGAAACAAAGGATACAAATATCACAAATCAAGCCAAAAAGGCAAATAACAAATACCAATAAGGTATACAAGTTCCGCAAGGTAAACGCTACGCATCATGCGGCTCATAATGACCAACATTGAAGGGCGATACCTAGGGAATATACATATGAATGAAACATCAGAAAATTGCTCGAGCTCAGTACTGTACAAACAAGGATCCATGAGCCCGAAGACTCCAAACCCAATATCACCCATACGGCTCATAACGACCAACATAGAAAGCGATACTATAGGGTGACAAACCCGAACGCACAAACCCAATATCACCCATGCGGCTCATAAAGACCAACATCGGAAACGATACTAAAGGGCAACAATCCCGAAGGCACAAACCCGAAGGCACATACCCGAAGGCAACAAACCGTAGTGGTGAAGGTCAGAGACCCAGTACTGGACACCACTAACTGGCGGAATGTGTCATAACTCTCAAAAAGGAATCCGAAAAGTGGTAACGTGAGTCCCATAACCACTCGTTCGCACTAAACGGCTTACTATACGTTAGTTAATTTCACACTCAAAGCAGTACAAAGTCTACCTCATATCATCGGTAAACCAACCCGAAGGTTAAAACGATTAATTGAATAGGTCGGGGATTAATCGGAAGGATAAACGCACAGATTCATGGAACGTGTTTTTCCCAACCATTTAATCACCCTTCCACTTCGCTCGAAGTGCGAAATTGTGTGTTTTAAATAGAATTTATAAATTGGAGAAACGAGCTTTTAAATATGATTCGAGAGATTATTTTATAAAAACCCGTGGATGAAGTCAAGAATAAGTTATCAAAGTCAAAGATGCAATAACAACTACTAAAAAGCAACTTGAATTGATAAAATTTGGAAAACTAATCAAATTATGCAAAAATAGGCAAAACAGGCAAAACAGGAGCAGGTCGGTCGACCGGTTGCAGGGCTCGGTCGGCTGCCAGATGCAGAAAATAAAACATGGCTCGGGGTAGCAGGTCGGTCGACCGGCTACAGGGCTCGGTCGGCCGAACCTGATGATTTTGCAGTTCCTGCCCTTTTTCAATGAAATGCAAGTTCTTCCAAAACGCGACCGTTCGAGCAATAGAGTTAAGGAGCCTTAGCCAATAGATACCCTAGCTCCATTAACTCTCCGATTCGCCACCAAAAACATGTTCAAATATCAAAGTTAGGATCTTTAAAGAATTGAACCCAAACACTAAAAATTTGGATATTCACCAATTCAATCCAAACCAAAAGCAAGTGCATATAAACAAGGTGTTAGGAATTCATACCCAACATCAATGAAATCAAGAGAAGTAGATGTGAGTTCAAAACTCACCTTTTTCCCAAAAACAAAGAAGATGAAGCTCAAAAACAAGGAGAAGACCAACCAAACTCTACTTCAACCCAACAAGCTTCAATCTAAGAATAAAACAAGTATTTCCTAATTTAGGTTTAGGAAATTTTCTGAAATTGAAGAGGTGAAGAGTTGGAGAAGATGAAGAGGAGCTTACCTATGGCTTCTCTTTGATTTTCAAGCAAGAATTTGGAGTTTGCAAATGGAATTAGGGCTTGCAATTTCTATTTCCTCTTCCCTTCTACCATTTTCAGTTTTAGCTTAAGAAATGAAAATGAAATGAAGATGAATGAAGAGAAGTGGTTGAGTTAGAGTATTAGTTAAGCTAGTGGGCTGAACCCAAACCCAAAACCCAATAGAAAAAGGGTCAAAATTTCACAAACTCCAAACATATCAAAGATTATACTCAAAAAGATCGCAAACGCCATTTTGGAACCAATGGAGGTAGTTTCGAGCTCCAATTCGACCGTTTGCAAAAAGTAACATTTTGGACCCAATAATCCGACTAACGACGCTATATTTAAATAAAATTTTTAAATATAAAAATCGTTAAATATGCGGGTTGTTACAGATCTCCCCACCTTACAAAATTGCGTCCCCGCAATTCCTAGAGACGATATTTGTAACAACTACATACATACAACATTCAAGAGAAAAAGGAAATAAGCTTGAGATGAAAAGACATACTCACCGTTCACAAACTAAGATAGAAAACCCGGATAAGATCGCTCGATAAATTCTATGGTTTCCCAACTACAGTCATTGGTATTAGCGGACCATTAAACCTTAACGAGCGGCACGTCCTTGTTTCGAAGGTGTCGCACCTCCGTGTCAAGTACGCGAATAGACTGCTGTACAATAGATAAGTCCGGTGAGATCTCAAGCTCTTGCAAATCAGGAGAATTAATAACAGAATCCGACTCCCGAAGACACTTCCGAAGTTGTGAGACGTGGAACACGTCATGAATACCAGATAAATGAGTTGGAAGTGAAACTCTATAAGCCACAGCGCCAATACGTTCAGTAATAGAAAATGGCCCTACATAACGAGGAGCCAATTTTCCAGTCGTACTGAAACGCATAACCCCCTTCAAAGGAGAAACACGAATAAAAACAAGATCGCCGATTGAGAACTCGAGAGGCTTCCTACGGCTATCAGCGTAGGATTTCTGGCGACTTTGTGCCTCTTTCATTCTCAATCGAATAAGATCAATCTTCTCGGAAGAATCACAAACAAAATCTGGGCCAAGAATAAGCTTCTCTCCAGATTCCAACCGACATAAAGGTGATCGATATGGCCTTCCGTACAAGGCTTCGAAAGGAGCCATACCGATACTAGATTGAAAACTATTGTTGTAGGAGAATTCTACAAGAGGTAGATGATCCTCCCAATTTCCACCAAAATCAAAAATACAAATACGTAGAAGATCTTCCAAGATACGATTCACCCGTTCAGTCTGTCCGTCAGACTATGGATGATAAGCTGTAGAAAAATTAAGCTTTGTTCCCAAAGCTTGCTGAAGACTCTTCCAAAAATGACTCGTGAATAAAGGATCACGATCACTCACAGTAGAACTAGAAACACCGTAAAGTCTCACAATTTCCGTGACATACAACTTAGACAAATGCGAAGTTGTCCTATTAGACTTAATATGGACAAAATGAGCAGACTTGGTGAGGCGATCAACAATAACCCAAATACTAGAATGGCCTGATCTCGAACGAGGTAGGCCGTCAATAAAATCCATAGAAATATGATCCCATTTCCACAATGGAATCTGTAGAGGCTAAAGAAGACTAGAAGGACGCTGATGTTCGGCCTTAACACGCTGACAAGTTATGCAATTACTCACATAACTCGCCGCATCACGCTTCATGCCTTCCCAATAATAAAGACGACGCATATCGGCATACATCTTACTACTACCAGGATGAATGGTATAATTAGAACGGTGACACTCATCAAGAATGTCATGCCTAAGTGCAAAATCAGAAGGCACAAAAAGATGGTTCTTCTTGCGAAGACACCCATGAGAATCAATGCTGAAATCCCGCAATGCCTCATCACAGGATCCAGACTCACAAAGCTAAATAAGATGCAACAAATCAAGATCACGCCGCTGAGCATCGGCAATACGATCCAACAAAATAGGTCAAGCTCCCAAACTAAATAATAGAATAGGAGTATCAGAAGATGAACCTCGATCACAAATTTCACAAAAAGATAGAGTCTCAAGAACATCCCATTCGGCAAGCATCATAGAAACAACAGCTGAATGTTTGCGAATAAGCGCATCTGCAACACGATTACCCTTACCAAGGGTATACTGGATATCAAAGTCATAGGAAGTAAGAAACTCGAGCCAACGCTGTTGTCTCATATTGAGTTCCTTCTGAGTAAACAAATACTTCAACGATTTATGATCGATATAGAGAAGGAAGCGCTCGCCTAATAAATAGTGTCGCCAAATCTTCAAGGCAAAGACAATGGCGGCTAGCTCAAGATCATGAGTGGCATAGCGAACTTCATTCGGACGCAGTTGCCTAGAAGCATAAGCAACTACCCGATCCTTCTGCATAAGAATAGCACCGAGACCACTACCACAAGCATCGGTGTAGACAACAAGATCATGATTCCCCTCGGGAACCACAAGAATAGGAGCATTAGTGAGAAGTTCCTTCAATGTCAAAAAGGAAGCTTCACACTTGTCGGACCAAATAAAACGAATGCCTTTCCGAGTACGGTAAGTGAGAGGAAGCACAACACGGGAAAAATCCTTACTGAACCGACGGTAATAACCCGCCAATCCAAGGAAACTACAAATCTCATGAACATTCTCGTCTTCTTCCAATCCTGGATGGCTTCGATCTTTGAGGGATCGACAGGAATGCCATCGGAAGATACAACATGGCCTAAGAACTTAACCCTATTCTCCCAAAAATGGCACTTGGAGAATTTGGCTCTAAGCTGATGATGACGGAGGGTACTCAAGACAATTCTCAAGTGATTAGCATGCTCGGCTTCAAACTTAGAATAAATAAGGATATCATCAATGAAGACAAGGACGAACTTATCGAGATATTCCCGGAATACTCGATTCATGAGATCAACAAGGAAAGCAGGAGCGTTCGTCAAACCGAACGGCATAACGAGCCACTCAAAAGAACCATAACAAGTGCGGAAAGCGGTAAGAGGGATGCTATCCTCCGCGACTCGTAACTGATGAAAACCTGTGGCAAGGTCTAGCTGAGAAAAGACCTTAGCACCACTCAATAGCTCGAACATATCATCGATCCTAGGCAATGGATACCTATTCCTGATGGTTAACTCGTTAAGCTTGCGATAATCAATGCAAAGCCTAAGAGTTCCAACGGACTTCTTCACAAAGACGACCGCGGATCCCCACGGAGAAAAACTAGACAGAATCAACTGCTTGGACTCAAGCTCTAAAAGATGCTTCTTGAGTTCCTCATTTTCCTTTGTAGACATCCTCGTGGGAGGACGACTAACTGGCTGCGCGCCTGGAATGAGATCAACGCGGAACTCAATTGCCCTCTTGGGTGGCAAACCCGAAACAGGTTCAAAAACATCAGAAAAGTCACAAGCAACAGGAATACGAAATATATCACCATCATCTCGTGAGTCAAGCGAATATAAAGCCATTTTGGAATTATCCACATCCCGAAGAATAAGAGATAACTGAGTGGGCGAATCCGGATGTTGAAGATATATAATTCTCTCCGAACAAATAATCCTGGCATCATATCTCACTAGCCAGTCCATACCCAAAATCATATCAAATCCCGGACAAGAAATAATGTGCAGACTCGCATGAAAAGAAAAGCCACATAAAACAATCTCAACATCATCACAAAGCAAACTAAGGGTCGTGCATCCCCCAATAGGATTCGCAATCCTCAATGAAGTAACCATACAAGAAACATCCAAAGATAAATCATCGACGAGCTTTTTCGATACAAAGGAATGTGAAGCACCCATATCGAAAAGAACTCGAATACTATGGTCATGAAATAAAATAGAACCTTCCAAAATAGATGGAGATATACCTTTGGGCTGAGAGGGACCTTCAGAAGCCTTAGCAGCATAAAGCCTGCTAGACTTGGCATCAGCCGGAACAGTAGGGCAAGCTGAAACATGATGACCTTCCTTCTTGCAATAACGGCAGAAGAGAGGCTTAGAACAAGCTCGAATAATATGATCCGGAGAACCACAATTGAAACACTTTCGAACGAAAGGTGTTCCGTAAGACTGAGGCTGAGAGCTAGGACCACCATTCTTCTTCTTAGAAGGAAAAGACCTGGACTTCTGAATTGGAAACGGCCTCTTGTTGGGGTTCTTGGAAACCTCAACATCAACATCACTATCACACTCCTTCTCGACGGTCTCGAGATGAAGTGCCGAATCAACCAACTCCTCAAAAGAAAGCTTAAGCTTGAGCAACAAGGACTTCTTAGATATTTCTTAAGACCAGAAACAAACTTCAAATTCTTTTTATAAGAAGTGCTAATGAATTCAAGGCCATACTTAGATAAAGCCTCGAATGATGCAACATACTCAGAAAAAGAAGACTTCCCTTGCTTCAACTCAAGGAAGCGACGAGTCAATAAAACTTTTTCAGATTCAGGAATGAACTTGAGTTCAAATGGCTCCCGAAACTGAGTCCAAGAAAGAGTAGACTCATCAATCTCGGCTACAAGAAGCTCATACCAATCAAGAGAAAGCTCTTGTAATAAGCTAGAAGTTACAAGAACTCTATCATGGTCAGAAAGATCCATACGAGAGAAGATACGCTCGCACGTGCGAAACCATGCTTGGACTTCAAGAACGGATTGAGAGCCTTTAAACGGCTTTCCTCCAAGATGAGCAAAATCACTGCACTGACGTGCAAAGGCAGACTTGCGAGGTGGAGATACTCGAGGAGGAACTGGAGGCTGAGTGCTCCTAAACAACTCCAAAAACTGATCAGCAGACATATAAACGCCATCCGGATGTGAGCCACTGGATTGCCCAGCATCCGAAGGTCGTCCTCTGCCTCTTCCAGCCATACGATGAAAGTAAGATAAGAACAAGATTATTCACAAGGTAGATATTGCAATATGGAATACTACGGAATAGAAATGCATTCCTAGACGTATTCCCAAACTCTATCTAACCTTGATGGAATAAAGAGACACGATGATTCAAAGATTCGTATTACTTATACACTTTGATGTACCGTAATATGTGCATCTATTCTGTATTTATCATATTTTTTCCTGAACTCAGCTCTGATACCACGCTGTGACGCCCTACCTTTATACCCACGCTAGCCAAGGACACTACAGGGTAATGCCATCAACTAACACGGAGAATAAGGCTGGATAGGAGCGACCACCTATAGCCTTGCTCTAACTATCTATTGAATACATCGACAATAATCATACCAAGCAGGTCGACATACCCAATGAATACTTAAAACAAAACCATAGGTGGTTGGAGGATCTATCAGAACAGAATATAACAACTCAAATGTAATATACATCACTGAACAGTAAATCATCATATACACGTATATTGATACATAACAGAGTACACAAAATAATACATGTCAAGTAGTATAGCAAACCACAATATACAGACGAGTCAAAAGAATACATATATCAGAGTTACAAATTAAAGGACTACACAAAAAGCTTTAACAAAAAGGAACAAGCTGAATAGTCCATGCGAAAGAAAAATAGGCTAAGTCCAAAAGCACCTAACCTGAAACATCTCGGTCTGACCCGAATATAAAATACACGGGTCAGTCTAGCTAAACAAATCAGTTAGATAAACTAAACAACAATAAACCTGCAAGGTTACAAAGCATAATAGATATCTCCAAAGGAGATAACACAATCAAGTAACAAAAGATGAATCATATGATAACAAGCCTCATATCATCGGCAACATATAGAAACAAAGGATACAAATATCCCAAATCAAGCCAAAAAGGCAAATAACAAATACCAATAAGGTATACAAGTTCCGCAAGGTAAACGCTGTGCATCATGCGGCTCATATTGACCAACATCGAAGGGCGATACCTAGGGAATATACATATGAATGAAACATCAGAAAATTGCTCGAGCTCGGTACTGTACAAACAAGGATCCATGAGCCCGAAGACTTCAAACCCAATATCACCCATGCGGCTCATAACGACCAACATAGAAAGCGATACTATTAGGTGACAAACCCGAAGGCACAAACCCAATATCACCCATGCGGCTCATAAAGACCAATATCGGAAGCGATACTAAAGGGCAACAAACCTGAAGGCACGTACCCGAAGGCAACAAACCGTAGTGGTGAAGGTCAGAGACCCAGTACTGGACACCACTAACTGGCGGAATGTGTCATAACTCTCAAAAAGGAATCCGAAAAGTGGTAACGTGAGTCCCATAACCACTCGTTCGCACTAAACGGTTTACTATCCGTTAGTTAATTTCACATTCAAAGCAGTACAAAGTCTACCTCATATCATCGGTAAACCAACCCGAAGGTTAAAACGATCAATTGAATAGGTCGGGGATTAATCGGAAGGATAAACGCACAGATTCATGGAACGTGTTTTTCCCAACCATTTAATCACCCTTCCACTTCGCTCGAAGTGCGAAATTGTGTGTTTTAAATAGAATTAAATTGGAGAAACGAGCTTTTAAATATGATTCGAGAGATTATTTTATAAACACCCGTGGATGAAGTCAAGAATAAGTTATCAAAGTCAAAGATGCAATAACAACTACTAAAAAGCAACTTGAATTGATAAAATTTGGAAAACTAATCAAATTATGCAAAAATAGGCAAAACAGGCAAAACAGTAGCAGGTCGGTCGACCGGTTGCAGGGCTCGGTCGGCTGGCCAGATGCAGAAAATAAAACATGGCTCGGGGTAGCAGGTCGGTCGACCGGCTACAGGGCTCGGTCGGCCGAACCTGATGATTTTGCAGTTCCTACCCTTTTTCAATGAAATGCAAGTTCTTCCAAAACGCGACCGTTCGAGCAATGGAGTTAAGGAGCCTTAGCCAATAGACACCCCAGCTCCATTAACTCTCCGATTCGCCACCAAAAACATGTTCAAATATCAAAGTTAGGATCTTTAAAGAATTGAACCCAAACACTAAAAATTTGGATATTCACCAATTCAATCCAAACCAAAAGCAAGTGCATATAAACAAGGTGTTAGGAATTCATACCCAACATCAATGAAATCAAGAGAAGTAGATGTGAGTTCAAAACTCACCTTTTTCCCAAAAACAAAGAAGATGAAGCTCAATAACAAGGAGAAGACCAACCAAACTCTACTTCAACCCAACAAGCTTCAATCTAAAAATAAAACAAGTATTTCCTTATTTAGGTTTAGGAAATTTTCTGAAATTGAAGAGGGGAAGAGTTGGAGAAGATGAAGAGGAGCTTACCTATGGCTTCTCTTTGATTTTCAAGCAAGAATTTGGAGTTTGCAAATGGAATTAGGGCTTGCAATTTCTATTCCCTCTTCCCTTCTACCATTTTCAGTTTTAGCTTAAGAAATGAAAATGAGATGAAGATGAATGAAGAGAAGGGGTTGAGTTAGAGTATTAGTTAAGCTAGTGGGCTGAACCCAAACCCAAAACCCAATAGAAAAAGGGTCAAATTTCACAAACTCCAAACATATCAAAGATTATACTCAAAAAGATCGCAAACGCCATTTTGGAACCAATGGAGGTAGTTTCGAGCTCCAATTCGGCCGTTTGCAAAAAGTAACATTTCGGACCCAAAAATCCGACTAACGACGCTATATTTAAATAAAATATTTAAATATAAAAATCGTTAAATATGCGGGTTGTTACAGAATCAAACATGCCGACAGGCGTTCATAAGGTTTTACCCGCATTCCGAACACAATGGAATGTCTTTCGGAGGCTAATTCGATCATACGCGCAAGTTACGGAAGTAAACGATCAATTTTAAATCAAATCGATTAAAATAGTTCTAAGCGTTTTGAGCTGCCAGGGTCAAACGACAACTCCGACTGCTACGACAATTGAAATCCGATAATAAATAGCTATTACGGATCCAATGGAACAGGTTTCGTCGAAATCCGAGACTGAGCCTCGAAAGGCTATTTTTAAATTCAATTTAAACGATATATTATTAAAATTGAACAAATTACATTTAAATTAAATTCAAACTATTATTTTATCTTCAATATCATCATTATAAATTTATAAGCCTACAAACTATTTTTAACAGGCTTAGAAATTTCAGATTCAACAATTTATCCAATTTCAATTATTAAATTCAATATTTAAACTATATAATTCAATGATTTAATTATCAAGTAAATATTGATATCTGGAATTCAAATTAAAATTAACTTTTAAACATTTTAAAATCAATTAACTATTCCAATTTAAATTGTTAAAATTTCTGGGTCGTCACATTCCTCCCCCCTTAAAAGAATTTCGTCCCCGAAATAACTATTTAGGGAGAATGGTTCAATACCCGTTTACCTTTTTCCTCAAAACCCACAATTCAACATCATATCAACAATCTTTTATTAAAGACCCACTATCACCTCAACCAATTTCCCAAAACCTCCTATAGTTTCAAACAATACCCTTTTGCTCAATCATCTAAATTTCAATTTAAAACCAATTTTGAATTATCAAAATTTTCTCAAAATTTTTCAAACTCTCTAAATTTCCGAAAATTTTTGCCAGCGTCTACTTTGCGCGGCTAGCTCGATACAACTACAAAATGCCTCGACGGGCTCCCAAATTCCAAAAGAAAACAAAAGGCCAAGTGGCTAGATAAAAAACCCGATCCAATTTCATACAGAAATTTAAATACAGACCTTTCAGTCGGGCAATTCAAATTTATCTTCTGAAATCACAAATCATTTCCTTTCCCTTTATACTACCTACATATCTTACTTAGCAACAATATTCAATCGTAACCTTTCAAATCATTTTATACATTTTCTTACAGAAGTTTTCACATCTATTTCTGTGCAAATTAGTTTTCCCCATTTTCATGCGAATTCAATTTATTTTCAAATTTGAATATTGAATTTTATCTTTCATTTAAAACTGATTCATATTAGTTTCATCTACTAATTTACTTAAATTTTCAATTTGAAATCGTTTTGTCGTTAACAAAAATTTTCCAAAAATTTTCAAAAATTTTCTAACTCCCATAATTTCCGAAATTTTTTGGCAGAGTCTCCTTTGTACGGAGGAGCATTTGCAATTTGACAGGAGATATAAATATGTATACATCGACCCACACGGTCAGAAAAAGCAAAAATAGTTCATATTTACTATTTTTATTGCGCAGACGTACCTTATTAAGCATTTTAAGCATGCGGCTTATTTATTTTAGCAACTAGTGCATCCAAATCCAGCCAAATGGCCTTCAGGTACCTGTACTTACTCAATTTACACACATAAGCACTATATATATATATATATATATATATATATAAAGACTATAACATTTCTATTATTTAAACAATTATAACACTTCAATTCTAAAAGAAATGCATTCAAAATAACTTCCTCAAGCAATTTATACGTTTTCAAACTAATTCAAATGCTTTCAACCAATTCATAAGCCGTTTTATTCAATTTTAATGGTTTGCGCCTCAATTTCTTACATTCAATTGATTTTTAATCCAAACAAGCTCATATTCACTTCAATTAATTCTAAAACCAATTTATTTAATCTCTATCAACTCACAGAAATTTAATTACTTTTGTTTATGCCAAACGACAATTATTGTTATGCAATTTAATTACTTTTGTTTACGCCAAACGACAATTGTTATGCAATTTCGATGATATTCGTTTAATAAAGTATCTATTTTAGTTTATAACTACTTTTAAATTGATTTCAACTCATTTTATATTTAATTTCATTTCAAATTTATTCACCGACCATTCATTGCTTTTCATTTTATCTCCGCACTGGATTCATTTTAAAACTATTTCATTGAGTTTGACAACATTCAACGCTTATACTAATACCCATCTCCCAAAATAAATTTAACCCAAACCTTTTATTTAATAACCTTCCATTCTAATAACCCAATACCAACTAAAACTTTGTTTTAATTTTTATTCAATCAGACTTCATCCGTTTATTATTTAATTCAATTACCCCATTTTAAAATTTTAATTCATCTACTTAATTCAATTTCAAATTTATTTTATTTATACAATACCATTCTCAGTTTATTTCTACTTACAATCCATCTTTTTTTTATAATCAATCTTCGATTTTTATTACAAAAAATCACTTCATTAAATTTCTCATGAATTCTATTTTTTTTTTATAATTCCAGTTTTAGGAATGCTTTTAAGTTCAGATAATACTATTAAAATAGATTTTAATAAAAATACTTTTTATAACTCGATGTCTCAACCAGTCCATCCTTGTTCTCATAGAAATTCAGTCATACGTTGATCAGGCGTAGGATTGAAAATCTATAAGTACTTGGTAAACCCACTTTCAACACCCAGTGAAAATACTTGGAAAATAATTTTATTGAAAATATAGAAAATAGTTTTTGAAAATAGAGGAAATAACTTTGGTGAGAATGCTCTGGAAATCATCACCCCAATCCATGGTCGTAGTTAACCCGATGGTTACGTTGCCATCCCGACAAAATCCATAGATAACTGTAGGCCTCTGCGCCCCTCGATTATTCCATGGAACCCGCTACAGATCGCGGCTACAACCGGGTTTACGTAGCTATCACAACAAAAACCCATATAACTGTAGGCATCAGCGCCCTCGAATTTCGCTGCCAAAAGAATGAAACTTCTCCACTCCACTTGACCATAAATCGCAGTCTACCGATGTTGCGTTGCCTTCTCGGCAAAATCAAGTGTAGACTGTTGGCACTCATCCTCCACACGGTTTTCGCTACGGTCCTCACAGTAGATCACATACACTGTCGTCACAGCATAACCCAAATGCCCCTGTAGGCATCAGCACCCTCGACTTTCGCTACCCAATAATCCTCAGGAACTAGTTTGTCCAGACTCCTCATAGGATCAACTTTAGAACCCCTCTGGGGCTCAAGGCAGCACCACCCGGTGGCACTCCTGAGAAGTTCATTTCAAGGGAGCGCCTTTTTCCCCAGAGCCATATTCAAAACATTTTATACTATACATATAGTATCTTTCAAATCATACACCTAGTATGATCTCTTACAAGGCTCTTTTACACAAAATCGATTATCGCAAAATCGATAAATTTCAAACTAGGCTTTCCAAATTCTCATATTGATTTTACCCAAAAATCAAAAGCATTTCCAAATTCAAAGGTTCCCAAAACCATTTTCCAAAATCCTCATAAGATCCTTTATATATACAAATATATATTAAAAAAAATTAAACTTTAGATCATTTCAATCTTGTATAAAATTCCCTTTATACTTCAAACACTTTCAAAAACCCTTTTTCTTCCAGCAATAAATTCAACAAAGGGAGATTTATCTTATATAAAAAAGATATATAACTTTGTTTATTCAAAATCGAATATTCAAATTTGATTACACTTTTCAATATCAATTTCATTCAAATCCGTACGATGTACACATATCATCCGTACGCTATACCAATCTGATCGCCCACTCGATCACACAATTTTACTTTCGAACTAGTATCGTCCACCCGACTTCCTAGTGCGGACTCAGATCTGGTTTCTTGATCAGAAACCGTCATTCTCCTTGCATAGCCATAACTATGATAGAGAATATCCAGAACCAATCAACAATCCATATCCAGGTTCGCCGTCGAAAATCGAGTGAAAAATCCCAACTCGGATTGATAAAATCTCGAAATTCTGTGCTTGAATCTGGATCAAATCACTATGCAAATAGAATAATATACATACATCCCCGTACTTATTTTCATTGATTATCAGCCAAATCAATTCCCTTTCTATTCACATTTCCTTTAATTCCCTTTCACTAATTTACAATTGCCTTAATTCTCATTGAATTATCACTTCAATTCTTATCTCAGTTAGGTATTTAAATCAATAACAGTTTGAACTCCGACCAGTTTATGTGTAGAAAATAGCTTGAAAATTTTAAAAATAGATAAGTAGTAGAAAAATAATTGTTAGTTTGCAAATTATCTATAAAATAGTTAACTAATTGTAAAATAGTCGGAAAATAGTTGAATAGTTCAGGAATTTTAAATAATTGCAAAATAGTTGTAAAATAGAAATTAGTTTGTGAAATAGTTGAAAAATAGTAATTAGTTTAGAAATAGTTGAAAAAAATGGTTAAATAGCTCCAAAAATAATTGTAAAACAAGTATAAAATCATTTGGCTTTAAGAAAGAAAGGTTGTATATATTTAATAGCTTAGAAAGATAAGTTTATATCAAAACAATTTATATTGAAAATAGTCACGAGTCAACTGTTCACTTCCCCAACAATTCAACCTAAATTTCCACTTCCATTTAATTGACTCAATTCTAACTTTAATAACTTCAATTTCTATTGAAATTTATTTAAACCCAATTCAAGTTGAATCAACTCCTTCCCCAATTTAAATCAAATTCCATTTGATTTTAATCCTGTTCAACTTTAATTAAAATTTCAAATTATTCCAATCAATTTGAGTTATTATCAATTGAACCCATTTCAAATTCAAATCATTTCAATTTAATCCAATTCAATTTCCCATTTAAATGCTTAAACTTATACATCTTCAATCACCAATCCAATTAATTCAAACCAAATTCAATTTTGAACTAATCGAATTACAATCTTGAATCTAAACTACCTCGAATTATATAAAATCAAGTTAAATTCTCAAAGGTTGGTTTAACTTTTTAACCAAATTAACTTTTATTCAAAGTTTTTAATCAATTTAATGTCTGAGTCCAATTCTAATTTTAAATTTTCTTTACTTATGTATTTTGAGATTCAAATAAGAGTTCAATACAATTTTATTTTAAAATTTTAATTTATTATTAAATTTTATCTTCCAGTTTGAAGCCAGTTCTTAAACAATTTTAATTTACAAACTTAATTATTCAAATTTTCAGTTTAAAGTGATTCCATATCCTTAATTTCAAATTAAGCTTAGATTTCCCTTTTATCTGAAAATGGATATATTACCATACTTCATTTCTCATTCATTTAAACAAATCCAATTCGCAGTTTAAGGATTTTTAATAACAATAGGACGATATTATCCAATTTATTTTAAAACGTCCATCCCTTTCCAATTTCCAGATCCCAAACCCATTTTGAGATCACACAAACTACCAATTCAAATTAACCATTTAACTTTCCAAGTTAAATTCCAATTTCATCTTAAAATCTCCAATTCAAGTTGTTCATTCAAACTTATTTAACCTCTCCTAAGTCAAATTCAATTTACTTAATCCAATCAACCTCATTCAATCCTTAAACTTCACAATAATAATCTTCCCACTTATAAACTTATCACTTGGGTATCACATCCCATTCCAAATTTCAAACTCAACATCTAGAGTTTATTCAAACTATTTTTGATTTATGTATATTCCTTACTCATACATATTATTTCCTTTACACACGAGGTCATCCTTAAATTTTAGACCACTTTTGGTCTTTAATTCAAATCAAATTTTCAAACAACCCATTGTTTGCAACAAGTCCCAATTATCCAAATAATACTTATTTATTATTTTTCATTACTCTAAAACAAAATTTTCAAATTCTGGAACGAGATTTAGAATTATTTTTCAATCAATTAAATTTTAATTTGGTTGGATTTCTATTTCTACTTAATTTACTTCCAATTCAAGACTTCAATTTGGTTGTATTATATTACTTCTTAATTTAATTTCAATAATTTAACAACCAATCACCATAATATTTATTAGAATGAAATATTTCTTTATATATCAAAATATACTTTTATATAAAATCATTTAAAACCTTTATATAAGAAAATAACAAGTACGCTCTCATATATATATACACACACACACACACACACACACAACTCATTCTAGAGTACTTCAGACTCTATTTAATGAGTAATCCCCACCAGAGCCAAGGTTCTCGCTTAACCTTTCTGCTCTGATACCAAATGTAATGACCCAGAATTTTCGAAGCCGAAAATTCCAGATAGTTATGAAAAGAAGAAAGAGATAAAAGAAGAAGAAGAAGATCAGAAATATCAACATCTCACATTCACAGCGGATAAAATATAATAATAAATAATAACAGTTTATAAAAGAATATCACATCTGTCGATTACATTTTATACATCAGAGTTTCACATATACATAGACATTGAATATTCATCATTATCATGTCAAAGATATACAACAATATAATATAGCGTAAACACTCCATACGTTCTTGCCATCGAGCTCGACTCCTGAGCTCCAGAACGTCCTTACCTGAAAATCTGTAATATTCGGTCTGACCCGAGCATTACACCAAAGCAACACCCGGGTCAGGCTGGAAACCAACATGAGTAAACCAAACTAATATGGAATACAAAGCATTCAACTTACATAAAACCCAGGATAACTCGAAGCAATTCAGAAGCCACAGTTTTTCTATAAACATCACCGATTTCATCCATTAATTTATAATTACCGAATTTAGATTAAATAGTCCAATTCACTTAAATCATTTCATTCCAGCAATAGATTTTACATATCAAACTATAAACATTAGAAGTGGTTTCGGGTATTTTCTAATACCCGACACCGGCCTCTTCGAGTTTCATGTCATTCTAACCCAACCTATCCAAATGAAATACACAACATTTCATATCAGAGATATCAACTCATTCAAAGCATCTATCAATCAATCATTCGTAAGCAAATTTTATCACTTCCAAATTAATTCAATTGATTCTAATTGAATTTTTAACCTCAATCACTTAGATTCCTTCATTTAACATTAATTAATTCCAAATCAATTAATTAGTAAACCCTTCATTATTCATTTTAATTAATTACCCTGAATTAATTATTTTCAATTACATTCAAGTAATTATCTTTATTTAATTTCATGATATTAATTATTCTTAACCCAATTCAATAAGTAATCTTAATTACTTCATAAATTAATTAACTATTTTAATTACATTAATCCTTAGTTAATTATATTAGTTAATTTTTCATAAGTCATTATTTATGGGTTAATCAATCTTAATTAATCAATCTTTGATTACATCATTAATTATATAGATAAAGGATTTCCAATTATATTTTAACTTATCCTAATCTAAATTAATTACATTAAATAATTGATCATTAATTAAATCATAAATATTTATCACTCTTGATTTATCTCAACTAGTAATTTACTATCTTTTTTTATTTACTTCATTAAATAAATTAATTACTCCTTTATTTACTATTTTAATTAATCTCTCGATTAATTTCACAAAGTAATTATATTTTATTAATCACAATTGGTAATTACTTATTAAACCACCCAATGATCATTCCAATTTAATATAAGCTTAACTAATTAACCCAAATCATTAATTATTTTAATTAATTAATTTCCATTTAAATTATCATACCTATTTAATGAATCACCGATCATTAAACCCTATTTGATTTTAAATAGAACCATTTTCTTATTTATGATTTAAGTTTAAAACCATTTAAAACCCAAATACCTCGAGTCAAACCACAATTAACTCGAGAAACAACCAAATCTAAAATTACTAGATCATCAATACACATCCAAACAATTCAATCATTCATCCAATTATTTAAATTTAACCATTTAAATTTAAATAAAATCCAGAGTGTGAGATTGCTCACCTTTGATTTTGCTAATTGCAATCCATTCCAACTGGCTTGTTCCCTTGATTTTAAACCTTGTATGACCATTTACAGTATATTAAAATTCCAATAGATCAGAAAATCAATTTCCATTTATTTATCTAATCTAAACTAAAATTTAACTTATCTAAAAATTAAATTTTAAGTAACTTTCTTTTAAATTAATATTCTTTAGTAACTAAAAATAGTTAAATAGATTAATTCGACAAGTAAATCATACCATCCATTATTTAAAAAAAAATCCTTTCTGCATACAATTCAATCAGCTACCTATTAAATATTTTATTTTTATTATTTAAAATAATATTAAATTGGAAGAAATAACCTAAAATTACCTCTAAAGAAAACGCGCAGCGGCCTTCCCATTATGCGACCAGATTCCCACCAAGATTCGCGAGCCACCACTCCAAATCGTCGCTGCCTTGCCTAGCTCAAACCCTAAACCCCCAACTGCCTCGCCTCGCAACACTCACCGGCTATTGATCGAACGACCTCGCGAATCACCATCGCCGCCTCGTTCCCTGCGAGTTCGAGTCAAAGTCGAATACCCCATGCTCTAGTGCGACACGCCCTAAAACACTGCCCCTCTTCTCGCGACTCAATTCTAAACACAGCTTCGAAACATAATCATGGAACTTCATCTTCCTTATCTGGGTTCGACGTCGCGATGCTTCTCCATACGCGATCAATTGGATTTCTTAATTTAAACTTTGAGGACGAGAGAAAGCGACGGCCTTCTTTTTTTTAACTGCGTTCGATCTGCTGGAAGATAGAGAGGGACTAAGGCGTAAAATAAAGGTAGGAATGGCTTCTCGAACACGCCTGATTATTATATAATTAAATATGAAAATATCTCATGTTGCATAATGCGAAATCCCGAACCCCGAATCAAACATGCCGACAGGTGTTCATAAGGTTTTACCCACATTCCGAACACAATGGAATGTATTTCGGAGGCTAATTCGATCATATGCGTGAGTTACGGAAGTAAATGATCAATTTTAAATCAAATCGATTAAAATAGTTCTAAGCGTTTTGAGATGCCAGGGTCAAACGGCAACTCCGACTGCTAGAAAATTGAAATCCGATAATAACTAACTATTACGGATCAAATGAAACTGGTTTTGTCAAAATCTGAGACTGAGCCTCGGAAGGCTATTTTTAAATTCAATTTAAACGATATATTATTAAAATTGAAAAAATTACATTTAAATTAAATTCAAACTATTCTATTATCTTCATTATCATCATCATAAATTTTATAAGCCTTCAAACTATTTTAAACAGGCTTAGAAATTTCAGATTCAACAATTTATCCAATTTCAATTATTAAATTCAATATTTAAACTATATAATTCAATGATTTAATTATCAAGTAAATATTGATATCTGGAATTCAAATTAAAATTAACTTTTAAATATTTTAAAATCAATTAACTATTCCAATTTAAATTGTTAAAATTTCCGGGTCGTCACATATACCATAAAGTGACCTGGACCCATCTTATTAAATGCAACATACACCCATGTAATAAATTTTAAAAGCTTAGACCTCATTTTGTGGACAATACATCTTGTACGCTGTTAACGCTGAAATGCGAACGCTAACACCCCGGTGTGTGAAATGTAGTTGTGAAAGCACCACCCGATAGATCGGGAAAGAATTACAAGCAAGTAATAGCAGAAAAGCAGTAAACAACAACGATTTTATAGTGGTTCGGCTAAAAGTATAGCCTACGTCCACTCAAGTACTTTTATTAATAATCCCGTTACAAGCTGATACAATTCTTCTCCAATACAATATACTTCAAGTTACAAGTGATTTGGAACCAGTCTTAAGCTTCAATGTCGATTAAAGTCCTTAGATTCATGTTGAAGATGTGTGGTTTCTTCGTGAATTTCTTTGATGTATTCCTCTAATCTTGAAAGCTCTTAGTGTTGATGAAGTTCTCAATGCAGCAAGGTAACGGTGTATGAAGAGAATGTGCCAAAAAGTCCCTTAAGTGTTGGAGGTAGTCGCGTATTTATAGGGATTCTGGGCTGGAATTACTGCCAAGTTCTAAGTCGTGGCCGACTTAGTATAAGTCGTTGCCGATTTACCGAGCCAAGTCCCCGGCTTAATAGAAGCAAGCTTGTCTGAATTCATATCATCTGTCTTAAGTCGTCGCCGAGGTAACGTGCCGCACGTTCAACTGTTGCACTACTTCTTCCTTCATATCTCTAGGTCGGTTACGACTTATCACAAGCCATAGGTCGGTCATGACTTGGGTGTGGGCAACTTGTTCTTAACAGTTATGTCGGCAAACAACTTGAGTCGTTTAGATCGGTGATTGTGTTAGGTCGGTAGACCTTTGTAAGTCCTAGGTCAGAATCTCCTTGAACTTTAAGTCGGCATCTTCTAAGGCCCCTTAGGTCGGTAACTTGGTCGAGTCATTGAGTCGGCATTACTTCAAAGCGTTAGGTCGGCACACTCTTAGCAGTTGGGTCGGCAGACGATGTGAATGGCTAGGTCGGCAACAAGCTAAGGCTATTGAGTCGGAACTTCCTTTGAGCCTTAAGTCGGTCTCCTTCTCAAGCCTTTTAGGTCGGTATCTATCTTGAACCTTATGCAATTAGGTCGGTCTTCCGTGCTAAGATATTAGGTCGGCACCCCCTCGCTAAGTCGGCAGAATGTTAGGTCGTCTATCATTTTGGATCGGTGACCCACGGCCGAGGCGGGGTTAACATTTGCCCCTCGAAACATACGCCTAATAGTTAGGTCGTATGCTTCGATATCCTTTAACCCGTTCCTTTTTAGATCGGTAGGTCGTACGCGACCTAACAGTTGGTCGGCCTATGTCCCTTCAGTCCCTACCATAGTGAGATATAAATCGTCCATTTTCTTCTTCCTTCTCATTACCTATTTCTTCGATTCCGCCATTAAAAATCTTCCGGGCTCAAAAAAGACGATTTAATTCCAATCAACTACTGAAAACATCTGCTATTCATTGCGTAAGCGATTTCATTCTTTTTTCGACCATAGATTACCATTGATTCGTGAATTCTGTTGCCTAAACTTGAATCGCCTCCCTATATGACGCTCCATCACGAATCTCATTACGTTTATAGCTGATGGAGCCTAGGTTACTCAATCCGGCTTCAGATGATCGCTGATACAACGAAGGTGATTTATCACCTTAGGCTCGATGATCTCTGATGGCAGGGAATTGGATTTGTGACAACTTCGAACTGTTGTATTGGGTGATTCGATAGCATGAATGAAGGCTGTTGTTGATGGAATGGTTATCGGGTTAATGGGTAGATGGAGTGCGATGTTGGTTCGGGAGCGAGTCAGTGATTCTGGGTGGCTTATCCTTTAGCCGACCTGGCTCTTAGCAACCTTAAGTCGTGGCTGAGATAGTGTTTGAAGAACACTTGCCGATTTAAACTTTAAGGCCTGAATCGTGACCGAGTTAATACTTGGAAAAGTTCCTGTTTTTCGGACCGGAGCTTACATTCTTATCTCTCCCTTGCGACCTAGAGGACTGAGTTGCCAAATTAAAATGCTTAGACTCTGACCCGCTACCGACCTAGCCTTATCTCGCGAAAAACTTTTGAACCGTAGCCGACTTAATACTTGAGCTTTAGACGTGTTATCACTTAGGAGCATAGACCCACTTTGAGCATTTGTCTTGAGCTACCGAACTATATTGTTTGAATTTTGAACTGCCCCAACTTTAAACTTGCTTGAATCTCATTGTATTATTTCACAAGCCGCATTAACTTATAAGTTGCTAACCTGCTGAAAATAACAAACAAAGAAAACCAAGGCGAAAATACTGCCATTGATTGCCCACGTCAGATGACAGATTAGTCGAAACAAGACAAGCAACTTAAATATATTGCATGAAATGTTTGTGAATCAATCAATTAAAGTTAAACATTAATGCAAAGTATCAACAATCTGGACTGATTTGTCTGCATCAACATCATACTTGTATATTTAGGCTTAAAACAATAGTCCCTGGATTTCATAACTAACAAATGCTTGCTAGTTTTTATTCCAGTTATATTTGTTCACTGCTTGATTGATTTTACACAACACTTCACACACTTTAGGAAACGTGCACCTTCATGTTTGAATACCCAGTTGTTTATGTAGAATGACTTCCCACCGAGAAGAAGAAGTGGTAACTCCAGAGGAAGAAACTTTTCCGATAGCTGTTCCCATAGAGAATCCTCCGGAGAGAACCCCGACTATTCTAACTTCTAGAGCGTTTGTCCAGCTGCGCACTCAATTTGGCTTTGCTGAAAGTGATGTTCTTCTCCCTGGGCCAAGTGATACTGCTGACAATCCTCCCTATGGCTTTGTTGCAGTCAATCGCCAAATGTGCTTAAGTGGGGCGATTCCTCCTTTTAACGACTTCCTTCGAACTCTTCTCCTTCGGTTGACAATCTCTCCGTTTCAACTTCATCCTAATGGCTATGCCATCTTGACGGGGTTATGTGTTTTGTTTAGAAGAACCCTTGATCGCCTACCGAGTTTTGAAGAAATTCGTTATCTGTGCTCGTTTGCAAAGAGTAAAGATCATCCTTCCCTTATTATTGTGAGAAGTGCCAGAAACCGCAAGCTCATTTCCGATCTTACTGAAAGCGTTCATGGATTTTTGAACCAGTTTTTCTTTGCCCGCTGTCCCTCAGGCTTTTATGCCATATGGAGAGTAGGAAGTAAGATTAGTGTTTCTATTTTCTCCGTTTTGAAACTTTTTCGAGATCCGAACTTTCAGTTGCTAATTTCATTCTTTGTTCCTTTCAGCACTTCCTCTCCCCTCTAGAGACCCAATTCACAAGCAAGTTTTTGAGAGGTTGAGTGCCGTGGCCACAAAAGAGAGGAGCATAAAATTTCTGTTGAGGGATGAATTTTTACATCAACATGGGCTTCTACACACTTCTCGCTCTATGCATGCTCATGAAGTTCCAACGGAAGTCCCCGATTCTCCGATAAAGACTCCTGAATCTTCGCTGGTGAAGTGCTCCACTTCTGTCGATGTTGCGGGGCCATCTGGTAAACTTGCCCCGGTTATCGAGGAAGAAGAGCCTCAGGGATCCTCTCACCATTCACAAGAATCTGGTGAAAAGGCTAAGAAATCCAGTCCTGTCAAGCAAAGCAGGGACGATACCTTCGAAGGGTTGAGCGACCTCTTCGCTACTTCACAAGAGATCTTCAAAGATGACCCTACTACTGCCGGGATTTCTTCTTCAGTAGTTGAAGCTACTTCTATTTTGCAACAGCCGTCGTCGACTCAAGAGTTGACGTTAACTATTACACCCACAACCACTCCCCAAATAAAGAGTGGTTCGTAGATTAATGCGCGTAGTTTGCACAACACACACACTTAGAATTTCTCATCACTTCTATGCACTTATCTTCTTGCACTTTAAAGATTTCTAAAGCTTATTATTTTAATTCCAGATTCTCCTATGGGGCGCAGCGGCTCGTACTATGACGATTTCCAGCGCTACGGGAGGCGTAGCCAGTATGATTACAGGCGTTACCTTCCTTCCTACAGAGAGTCGGATGAAGAGAGGGCTGCCCGAAAGGCTCATGAAAGGAGGACTGAAGAAGAACATCGTGAAAGAAGGGAGAGAGAAGAGCGCCATGATTCTTGGCAAAAAGGCGATGACTCTCACAAGAGAAAATCTCATGACGATCGAGGAAAAGGTCACATGAGTGAAGACTTAAGCAAACGAGCCCGTCACAGTGAAAAGCAGGCCTCTACTACTCCTGAGAAAGTTACTATTCCTGCCTCACTCGACATTCCTTCTGACTCTCCCGCTCTTGGGAAATCAGATATTCAAACGATAATTAGCAGGCCCAAATTTCAAGTTGGACCGGGTCCTGCCACTCTGCAGAGCCGATTTCCTCAATGGTGCCTTAAGGGGGTGGTTCGACCTAGACTTGGTCCCCATCGACAAGTCTGCTATGTTGCGCAATCTTGATGCAGTCAAGCTCGATATCGAGAGGATGTCAAACTGGCAGAAGCTTGTCGATGAGCTTCAAAGAGTTAACCGTGCCAACATAGAGGTCATGCTTACTATGGAAAACTATAAGGCCGAATGGCAAAAGGTCGTTGAGCAACACGACACCGAGATGAGGAACATTGCTTCTTACAATGAGGAGCTTGAAGCAAAAGTCGAGGAATTGAAACATGAGCTTGCTGCTTCCTCTACTTCCTATTCTCAAAAAGAAGAAGTGCTCCTGAAACAAGTGAGAGACGCTCACGCTAGCCAAAGGGATGCCGAAGACAGGCTAGAAGTACAAAAAAGAATCAGTGAAGGCTATGCTACTGATATTGCTGAGCTTCGAAAGAAAAACAACTCCCAGGAGGCGGAGATACAAATGCTTAAGCTTCAGCTTGCCAAAACTGAAAGGGAGCGTGATGAGGCTGTCGCCGGCAGAATCGCAGCTGAAGAATCTCATGAGGCGACTAAAAACAGCATCAGCTCAACATTATTCGACTTCTACTTGCACAGCGTCTTGGGGCGTGGAAGCCTTGCCTTTCTAGGCCCCAAGTACGAAATCACACTGGCTGAAGTTTGGGAGACATCACTTGATATGCTCGGTGGTAAAGGTGCTGGATATGCTGAGTCAGCCCTTGAAGAGCATTATCTTGATGACGAAGCCCGTGCCGCTCTTGCCAAGGGTAAGGAGCAGCTTGCCAGAGCGCGGGCCGGGATGACGAAAGAAGAGCGTTCTGAAAAAGAAGTACCGCCTACCATCTCCGAACGTCCTCTAGTTTCTCCCGAGGTGGACATTACAGGCGCTAGTGCTCATTTGCCGCCTCCTACAAGAACTGGGGTAATCACCCCTACTGATGAAGAGGCTTTGGAGGACATTGGGGCTCAGAATTATGAGATTGAACTGACAAAGCCAATATCTTCAGGTAATTTCGACATTGGTCCGATTCAGGTGGATTGCCTGCTTATTCCTCAAAAATTTGATGAGCTTCTCGATTACCTCCTGAATCTCGATGAACCCATATCTCCCTTCTTTCGGGAAGATACTAACATTTTCAATTTTTCTTCTTCTGCAGTTGAAACAACAAGTGCCGTGCAGACTTCGCCTTCTCTGGTTATTCCTCCTCCATCTCTTCAGGTGACTCCTCCTTCTGCTTCACAACCTGGGTCACAAGAGGAGAAAATTGAGGCTCTTCATGGTTTGGATGACCCTGTTGCCTCGCAGGAGCAAAAAGATGAGGGACTCGAAGGAGGCGAGATCTCTCCGGAGCGGACTCCTTCTGACGACGTAGTTTTGTCCGCTCTCGTTACTCCGGGGAGTGAGTCTTCTTCGCAGAGAAGAAAGAAGCTTGGGACATCGAAGAGGAGGGGGAAGAAAATTATCACCACTGAAGAGGAACCGGAAATTGCGCCAGTTGTACCTCCCTCCCCTTCTTCCCTCATGCCTTCAGACCAACCTGGAAGACCCGAAAAGCTAACCACTCGGTCGGGTAAAGGGTCTAAAGGCGGCAAGAAGAAATGAAGAGTTGAGCTTTTTGATTCCTTTTTTGTGTAATGGTCGGATGTTGTGCAGGCACCGGCCCCTGCTTCTTATTTTGAAACCTGTATCTGCAATATCTGCAATTGAATAAAATGATTCTTTATTTGTACATACTTCTGTTTGAATTTGAGTATGCATTTATTATTCATTTTTGCACAAGTTTATTTATATGATATTGCAGCGGGCTTATGGTATGTTGTTTGAGTATTACTTTACTGATGCAGCTACACTATTATACCATGTTGCCCCCATACCTTAAGCTTGCTGCAATATTTTATACTTCGAGGGGACTTGCACTCTTATTTGCTAAAGAATAATTATTTTATTCTTTAAAGAAAATTTTTGTAGAGTACAACTCCCTTCGTATAAGTTTCTACGCTTTGTCGTTCGAAGAAATCACTTTTTTCTTTTGCTTATGTGCATATTTTACCAAGTGAATTCCTCTATGTGGTAAAGCGGACCTCTGAAGGGTACTTTAACTTCTTTTCTTTTTCTTTTCTTTTTTTTTTTTTTTGACGATCATTTTCCATAGTAGGTAAATTACTCTTCCTTTGAAAGTTAAAGTACGCTTTTGATGAGGATTTTTTTTTTATATACAAAGTTGTACCTCTGAGGAGGGATTTTTCACGTTTCAACACTTGGAAGTTTTATTTCAATCTCGGTGAAACATGTACCTCCAAAGAGTTATGCCTTAGAAATCCTTTTCATGTTTCAACACTTGGAAGTTTTATTTCAATCTCGGTGAAACGTAGGTTTCCGAAGAGGTCTTTCTTCTTAATTGTGTCCCCGGGAGGGGGTTGTACCTCTGAGGAGGGATTTCTCACGTTTCAACACTTGGAAGTTTTATTTCAATCTTGGTGAAACGTGTACCTCCAAAGAGTTGTGCCTTCGAGGAAAGCCTTTTCACGTTTCGACACTTGGAAGTTTTATTTCAATCTCGGTGAAACATGGGCTTCCTGGAAGGTCTTTATCTTGTTTTGTATTTCAACTTTGGTGAAGTGAAATTCCGAAGAGCGGTTGTTACACTTCAACTCCTGGCGAAATGTGCCCCCGAAGAGGTCTTTATTTTGTTTGCATTTCAACTCTGGTGAAGTGTAATTCCGAAGAGCGGCTGTTATACTTCAACTCCTGGTGAAATGTGCCCCCGAAGAGGTCTTTATTTTGTTTGCATTTCAACTCTGGTGAAGTGTAATTCCGAAGAGCGGCTGTTACACTTCAACTCCTGGTGAAATGTGCCCCCGAAGAGGTCTTTATTTTGTTTGCATTTCAACTCTGGTGAAGTGTAATTCCGAAGAGCGGCTGTTACACTTCAACTCCTGGTGAAATGTGCCCCCGAAGAGGTCTTTATTTTGTTTGCATTTCAACTCTGGTGAAGTGTAATTCCGAAGAGCGGCTGTTACACTTCAACTCCTGGTGAAATGCGCCCCAGAGATGGTTTACATTGCCTGGAAGTTACTCTCTCATGGTTGGTGGGTCATGACTCCTCCAATCTTTTTTGTTGAGTAGAGAACTTTCTTTTTTGCGGCATATGTCCCATTTGAGGTCTTTGTCCTCCGAAGAGTTGTGCCTCCGAAGAGGAGCATTTTGCCTCCGAAGAGGGCTTTGGTCTCTGAGGAGAAGCATTCGGTCCCCGTAGAGAAACTTTTTTGCCTCCGAAGAGGGCTTTGGTCTCTGAGGAGAAGCATTCGGTCTCCGTAGAGAAGCATTTTGCCTCCGTAGAGGGCTTTGATCTCTGAGGAGAAGCATTCGGTCTCCGTAGAGAAGCATTTTGCCTCCGTAGAGGGTTTTGATCTCTGAGGAGAAGCATTCGGTCTCCGTAGAGGAGCTTTTCGCCTCCGAAGAGGGCTTTGGTCTCTGAGGAGAAGCATTCGGTCCCCGTAGAGAAGCATTTCGCCTCCGAAGAGGGCTTCGGTCTCTGAGGAGAAGCATTCGGTCTCCGTAGAGAAGCATTTTGCCTCCGTAGAGGGCTTTGATCTCTGAGGAGAAGCATTCGGTCTCCGTAGAGAAGCATTTTGCCTCCGAAGAGGGCTTTGGTCTCTGAGGAGAAGCATTCGGTCCCCGTAGAGAAACTTTTTTGCCTCCGAAGAGGGCTTTGGTCTCTGAGGAGAAGCATTCGGTCTCCGTAGAGAAGCATTTTGCCTCCGTAGAGGGCTTTGATCTCTGAGGAGAAGCATTCGGTCTCCGTAGAGAAGCATTTTGCCTCCGTAGAGGGCTTTGATCTCTGAGGAGAAGCATTCGGTCTCCGTAGAGAAGCATTTTGCCTCCGAAGAGGGCTTTGGTCTCTGAGGAGAAGCATTCGGTCTCCGTAGAGAAGCATTTTGCCTCCGAAGAGGGCTTTTCACATTTCATCTCACAGGAGTATGTTGACCGGTTGTGGTGAAATGCACGCCCCTAAGTAGGGTTATTGTCAGGAAGTTTGGAGTTTCCTTTTCTCGGTTGGATGGATTCTCGGGAGTGTGTCGACCGATAACTCCACGACTTTGTAACGAGAAAGACGCCTTTTTTCGGTGAAGCCCGCTTGAGGTCTTTATCCTCTCGAGGAGTTATGCCTTCAAAGAGGGCTTGTGCTTCTGAAATATTCTTTTTGCTGGCTGACGCTTGCTCTCGCATGTCCCTTTGCCGTTGATTCATGTTGACAATCCCCATTGCTTCGCAAGTGTCACCACTTTCAGCTACCAGGCCTCTCCCTTACCCAAAGGAGTATATTTTATAGTTAAGCGAATTGGTGGTGGCAGATTTAGGTTCTTTAACTTGCTGTTTGTTTGTTCAAACATTTGTAGTTAGCTATATATGATCTGCTTCTATCCACCTTGCTTACTTTCATTTGAAGTTCTCCTTTTGTAGGATTTGAATATGGGAACTTTGAATGGCCCAGTGCTTGATTGCCGGATGATGTCGCGGATCGCTTGGTCTCGTGACTGGTAAGCTTTGTTTTTATGGCCTGCATTATTAAATCGTTTTTTTTTTTTTAGTAACACGATTAACGTATTTCATATGCCGAAATAAAACAAAGAAGTTTATAATAGTAGGGAACATAAGAATTATAGTGGTTTAACCGAAACTGGGCCTATATCCACTTTATAGCTTTTGTTATTCGCCTGCCTTGCAATTGCCCTTAACAAGAGAATCATATATTTGTAAATTCTTTGCAATATCTTGGCAAAGTTTTCATGTAAAATATGGATGTAGATGGTTGCTGTTCCAAGTTCTTGGAATTGGTTTTCTTTTGACAGTTGCGAATTTGATTGATTATATTAGCAACTCCTTAGTGCCGTCTTTAAGTGTGCATCATCTTCTTCTGTTGGCGGGTGGTTTTAACTGAAGAAACATACTCTAGCCAAATCTTATTTGTTTGCTTAGAGTACTTCTTATTCAGGATTTGACCCTGGAATTCTGTTGTTTAAGGCTTGCTTTTGAATGCTACCAAGGGTTGCTTAATATTGCAATGAATCAGCTTGGTATTGATTGCCTGCAAATTTAGATCGATAATCTTAGTGATATTCTCAGAATATTTCACATATCGAAATAAAATAAGCGACTCGTAATAATAGGGAAAGCAAGACTTATAGTTTTTATTATTTATTGGCATTGTTTTTACTACAGATTTTGAAACAAGAATCATTGGATCAGGATTCTTTTACAAATTTGAAACAAAGTGTTCAAGTAAGGTATGGAAGCAATTGCTGCCCCAGGCTTTAGGAATTGAATTTTTTGACATAAGAGGACTGGATGGCAACATCTTTCAGAATCGAAACTTCCTTTCACTTTGAAGGTCTCCTTGGAGCGTGAGCACATCTTCCCGCCTCATCCAATTTTTCCCTGCCTGGTGAGGGCTTGCTGTGATGACACTGATGATAGGACCTTCATCTCCCTGTGCCACGGTTCTCTTACTTGAGCTACATTGTTGAGCGGGAACCAGCTGCACCTTAGAGGATGAGGGGTAGTTAATTTCATCTTTTTTCACACACTGTTGCAGTTCATTCTGCTTGATCAATTCTTCAATCTCCTTCCTTAGATGGCGACATTGGTTAGTTTCATGGCCAGGTTGATTGTGAAATTGACAGAATTTCCCATTGTCTGTCGCGCTTCTCCTCATCAGAGATGGTTTGGGGTAAACAACAACATCCTTTATTGCCAAGAAGATACTTTCCGGAGTGTCGGTCAAGGGAGTGAAGTTGGAGGGTATGAAGCGTCGAGCTTTTTTCAAGAGTTTCTGTTTTCTCCTTCCCCCATTCTTCTCTTTCTGTTCAATCATTTCCGGTATGTATTCTTCATCGTTACCAGGACTCAATGGGTAATCATCAACTATTCTTTCAAAAGTTCGCCTTGACAAACGTTCGTGGATAGTTGGTCGTGGCCATGAATTCTCTGTTTGGGGGAATGTTCCAATAGTAATGCCAGTTGCTCGTTGAGGAGCATTCCGTTCTTCTGAAACCTGGGCCTCTTTGGCAATGGTTTTTATATCACTTTCTAGTCGATGGACCTCTTCCTGCAATGCGTTCATCTTATCCAGTATCCTATTGCTTTGAACTTCCATGTGTTGATATATTCCATATATCACGGCATTTAATTCAGCCCTTGTGACTCCAATACTTGAAGCTGTTTCACTTAGCGTGGGAAGAGCAATGGCATTGCTGCAAGTACCTTCAAACCTTAACAACTTCCGTTTCCTTTCTGAAGCCATGATTTCTGTTAGAATTTTGTTGAACAATGGTTGAAGTTTGCCCCTGAGTTCAATTCTCAGTGAAAGCACCAAAAATGTTAACGCTGAAATGCGAACGCTAACACCCCGGTGTGTGAAATGTAGTTGTGAAAGCACCACCCGATATATCGGGAAAGAATTACAAGCAAGTAATAGCAGAAAAGCAGTAAACAACAACGATTTTATAGTGGTTCGGCTAAAAGTATAGCCTACGTCCACTCAAGTACTTTTATTAATAATCCCGTTACAAGCTGATACAATTCTTCTCCAATACAATATACTTCAAGTTACAAGTGATTTGGAACCAGTCTTAAGCTTCAATGTCGATTAAAGTCCTTAGATTCATGTTGAAGATGTGTGGTTTCTTCGTGAATTTCTTTGATGTATTCCTCTAATCTTGAAAGCTCTTAGTGTTGATGAAGTTCTCAATGCAGCAAGGTAACGGTGTATGAAGAGAATGTGCCAAAAAGTCCCTTAAGTGTTGGAGGTAGTCGCGTATTTATAGGGATTCTGGGCTGGAATTACTGCCAAGTTCTAAGTCGTGGCCGACTTAGTATAAGTCGTTGCCGATTTACCGAGCCAAGTCCCCGGCTTAATAGAAGCAAGCTTGTCTGAATTCATATCATCTGTCTTAAGTCGTCGCCGAGGTAACGTGCCGCACGTTCAACTGTTGCACTACTTCTTCCTTCATATCTCTAGGTCGGTTACGACTTATCACAAGCCATAGGTCGGTCATGACTTGGGTGTGGGCAACTTGTTCTTAACAGTTATGTCGGCAAACAACTTGAGTCGTTTAGATCGGTGATTGTGTTAGGTCGGTAGACCTTTGTAAGTCCTAGGTCAGAATCTCCTTGAACTTTAAGTCGGCATCTTCTAAGGCCCCTTAGGTCGGTAACTTGGTCGAGTCATTGAGTCGGCATTACTTCAAAGCGTTAGGTCGGCACACTCTTAGCAGTTGGGTCGGCAGACGATGTGAATGGCTAGGTCGGCAACAAGCTAAGGCTATTGAGTCGGAACTTCCTTTGAGCCTTAAGTCGGTCTCCTTCTCAAGCCTTTTAGGTCGGTATCTATCTTGAACCTTATGCAATTAGGTCGGTCTTTCGTGCTAAGATATTAGGTCGGCACCCCCTCGCTAAGTCGGCAGAATGTTAGGTCGTCTATCATTTTGGATCGGTGACCCACGGCCGAGGCGGGGTTAACATACGCAATTAATGATGTAATCAATAAATTAGAAATGTGAGTTTAAAACTCACCAAAATGTTTGCTTCACAATTGATTGCAATTGAGATTCAAAGGAAAGGAAACAAGCTTTTATGAACCACCATTAATATATGTTCTCGAGCAACTCAAGAAGAAAATGAGAAAAAGGTGAGAATGCAGGCATACTTTGTTTTTAAATTGGTGTATTAGTCAAGGAATATTGTGCTGGCCACTCTTTTAGTACACATGCATTTAATGAGACGTGCACTTAAGAAGAAAGGATAAGCTTTGCATAAAAATGATGATGGCTGATAAACAATGTTATGTGTTCACATTGGCTTTTGAACTTGGTGACAGCAAATAATCAACATTTGCTTTGCATTATCTTTCAACGTGTAACAAATTGAAGTATGGACTGACTTTACAAATGAATTGTATTGCACATTTTTTTTTTAAATTTTAATTTAAAAATTTCTATTTCAAATATTTACTCCGACCGTAACTCAAAAATCGCGGTCGTTACCGATTTTTAGAATATTTATTATATTTACTTATCTAGCATTGACTTAATCAAATTGTCATTTATTACATATTATTTCATTAATTAATATACTTTTGAATTTATTTCCCCATTCACTAGTTTAAATCAATTATAACCTTACAGTTTGTTTCAATTAATAGGTATTGCACTAATTTAGTTACTTATCACTTGCATCAACCTTATTGCATTAATTTACATTCAGTTACTATTAATCAATATATTATTCCATTTGTAAATTTAAATGCCTACTTTTATTTACTTATTCTAAATTTTTTACCCAAATGCAACAACTACACTTTCCATTATTATATCAATGTATATTCCATTCTAGTTATTATTTTTATTAAAAATTCACAAATTCAACATTCCCATTTGTTTCTTATATTTAACTTATAACCAAGTATGACAATTCACATTATTTCAATTAATTGCAATTTCATTTTGTATTGTTAAATTTTATTACAATTGTTACATTTAATTTCTAACATTCGCTCCAATATAAATTAAAGATTTTTATATTTTTTTTTGAATTTAATTACAAAATCTTATTAATTTAACCAATTTTAATTATTGAAATTTATGGGTCATTACAAGTTATTTGGCTAATGATGAATAATTTGTTTCAGACTAAAATTCCAAAACATAAAAAGGAAAATAATGAAAATTTAAGGGTCGTTTGGTCAAACTTGAGTTTTTTATTTTGCTTTACAATATATATTATCAAAAGACATGAGAGAAGAGGAGGAAAAATCCAACCATTATAGTAGAGTGAACAAGTGGAAATGAGAATGTGGTTTTGATATTTTTCGAAAGGGGAAAAATAAAAGGTATTTGCAGTTTCGGTTACGTATATTACCACTCCAAATATTTCTTTTCTTACCTCGATGTGTTGTAAAAAAATGCACCCCATAAATTACTATTCTCACCCCATTTTTACTAATAGTACCCTTAGATTTTTTTAATTTTTTATTGGTTTAGTGCTTTGTTTCTCACTTGCTCCCTGAGTTAATGTAATAACACTTATAAGCATATGACATGCTTTTCGTTAATTCATAATATGCAGCAAACTAATTTTTGATTAATTCCTAGCATGAAAAAAACTAGGTTATATTTGATTCCTAGTATGTCACATACTATGTAATGATAAACTTCTAGCTTGCTTCTCCCTAGGTACTGTTTAATTTCCATCTTACAGCTCGCTAGGTTTTGTAGCTTGTACTTCATAAGATTTCAATAAAATCTTAAGTAAATATAAAAAATTATTTTTAGTTAAACGTGTTTTTGTTAAGCCTAGTGTTATTGATAGGAAAAAACGGATGACGGTCATTATCAAAGTATTATTTTAGAACTAGAATCATACTTCTTTCATTTGCTTGAAAAGATAATACTATAAATGAAAAAACATTAGCGAAATATGATTTATAACTTGAAAAGGGTAATATGAAGCAAAAAAATCTTGTTCACATTAGCGGTATGTGTAAAATAATTATTCCGGGGCTCATTTTCATAATTGATCTATTTTAGAGTTTTCAAAAATACTTGACCAAATTCATTTTATTTGTTATGAAATGATAAAACTGAAAACTGCAAACAACACAAGGCATAATTGCTCAATGAAAGCTTTATTTGGTGGGCAGAAATTATTTAATATTGGGTGAAAAGCTGTACTGAACGTTAATTAGAATGAGCAGTCAAACATAGAAAAGTGATTAGAAGGAAGGAGTAAAAAAAAGTTGGGCATTATTCATCTATTTTTAACAGTGTATAAGAATTGTTTTGAATAGATAGTCGAAGTAAATTCTGTGTAACAATATGAGATGCTCTTGCCACTAGTCTCAAAACACTTATCAGTAATAGTAACAAATAGAAAGGTATTCATATGAAGGAGAGTGTAAATGTTGCAACTAGTTTCGCCCTTAATCTAGCCATTATGAATCAATTAAAAAAAATTCAAAAATGTTCACACAGTGATAGAAAATTACTTTCACTCACATTGAAACTTAAATTGTTGTCGCAATTAAGGAATCAAGATATAATACTTCTTTTACAGCAGATCGATTACTTCGATCGCTCCAAATGCATGAATAATTGTGGTAGAAGAATATAAAATCGGCATAACTGGGTTTTCCTAAGAGAGTAGTACAATTATTTTTGTTGATAATACATCACCTATTGAACTTACGTTAAATCTAGTTCCACATAAAGGATAAAAAATTTGATATAAAATATCTTTTTCTTCAAAAGAGATTCAACAAATAGAACGTTAATCATATTGATTGTCGATCAGAAGAATAAATTGCAGATATAATCCCAAAACTCTACTGATTGAAGCATCAGAACATAGAGAAATATTAAGATTAATTGACGAAGAATGAGTAGGCATATTTGAAAATAAACCTTTTCAAGAATAGACTTTTTCAGACGATGAAGAAAAAAACATAATTCCATAAAAGTATTATTATTCTATTTATGGTTCATCATGAAAAAATGTTTTTATTGTCAAAGGATATTAAGATTAATAGAAAGATGTTTTGTATTACAAAGGTTTGTCTTCTCAGTATAGTGAAATACAAGTAGTTATTTTTATTATTTTTGTCCATATAAACATTTAGCAATGTGTTGGTAAACATATATTAGTTTTATCTTCGGATAAAATAGAAGAAAACATGTATAAAACCAAAATTTCTTTTTCATTGTCATGATGTAATAGAAGGAAAATAAACACAACTATTTATACTAACACCTATACTTAGATTTAAAATTAACAATCTTCTTGAAAATAAAATAAATAAGTGAGGCATTAATTGCCAAGGGAATATGAATAGCCTAGAGAATATGAATAGTCCTACATAATGTCATAAATATTAAATTATAAATATATATCATGATGTAAGTACCATAATAGTTTCATGCTTAGTAGTGGCTTAATTAAAGAAGAGACGAACTTGGCAAGTCACCACCTTGCGCTCGAGCCTGTGCCCGTGGGTGAATGGGTGTTTGAGGTATATTGTGGCACTATGCAGTTGGTTGTTGAATCAAAACAGGATTTGTTATAGAATGAGGAAAGTAAAAGTCATTAGAGAGAGGTAGAAGATATATTATTCATTCCTAAAATTAGACGTGTATTTACATTACATACCTCCTTTATATAAAGGCTTCAGAGCAAAGGATTTAGCATATTCCACGATGAGACTAAACAAAACAACATAAAAACATATTCATTTCATAATTTACATATATTGTAACACTCCCCCTTGAATATTCGTGTTCAAAATCTTGAATGCTGTAATAACTTGAAATTTTCCGTTTCAAAATGTGTATGATGATTGCTCCCCCTCATTATTATCTTGCTTGCATTCATCGATTCAGTCGATACAGATATTGTATGTTGCCTCATTAAAAACCTCTATTAGGAAAACCGAATGGAAAAACCTTAAACGAGGAAAAGAGTGCACCCCTAGGGTACGACCATTCCTTCTGAAAAAGGGTAGTATCATGGTATGGAGCCTAGATACTTACTCGTGTGGACACTGTAGTATATTTATTACCGTGTGATGTTGTTGGAGGGACCTCGGATAAAAGTCCCAAAGGACCACGGTGGCATATCTTAGGTTTTATTCCTCGGGAAGGGGGTAGCCGGCCTTGTGTTAGCAGAGAACTGAGGGATGGTTCTCGCGGCGTCCCTCTAGAGGCATACCCATTTGGCAATGGGAAGTTCCTTGGACTGACCATTTGTTGGAAAATCCAAAGAAACAATATACGCCCTTTACGGTTTTAGTTGTATAACCTGCCATCTACTTATGGTGGCGCCCCACTGTTTGGATGGTAGCTATAGTAGGCATAGTACGAAATGTCTATGCTAGCTAAGATTAATATTGTACTTTCGAAATGTTTTCCACTATGCACTTGTAGTAATAATATCAAAGGATTTCGCATATCAAGCATTTTTGACTGTGATACGGAGAAATCTCCTCCAAGTATGCGTTTGCATTCTGTGTGTGGTGGGAGGCCTTATGGCA
This sequence comes from Allium cepa, assembly GCA_030765085.1. Lineage (NCBI taxonomy): Eukaryota > Viridiplantae > Streptophyta > Magnoliopsida > Asparagales > Amaryllidaceae > Allium > Allium cepa. The sequence continues at coordinate 459,563,647 of CM060942.1, forward strand.
GTTTCATTTTCCAAAAAGCATTGAGGATTTCAAATTTAAATTCTATTGTTTGTTTTAAAAAGATAAAACTGTTTTTGTTCGCTCATACCAGTCCCATGACTGGCCCGGAGTTTATTGTTCCTTCCTAAACTCTGGGTGCCCACTATTTTCCATACGGACAGTCTAGAGTTGGGTTTTTCAGATAGTAGATATCGGTTCAGTAGCTTTCAGCTTTCTCTTTGTATTCTTTGGAGATCTTGGATATTGGAGTCTTTGGATTCATGGGCGAGACTGGCTTATCTTGGTACAATTTGATGGTGGTTCGAGCTACTGGCTTGGAGTTTTTGCACTGATGCTTTGGAATTTAGTTGTTGTTGTTGTTTGGAGTTTTTGGTTCTGCTGCTCTATCATATTGTTCTTCCGCTGTAGCATTTTTATATTGTATCTCTAATATTGATTCATATTGTATCGAATGTTGTATATCAATGATATTCATTTCTTTTTCTTCCGTTGTATTGTTATACTTAATTGTGTTATAAGCTCCGGCAAACCAGATTCGATGTTTGGATCTACGACATTGGAATAGAGTGTCGTATTCGGTGCCAATTTTCGAAGGTCGAGTCAGGGTCGTTACAAATGGATTCAAAATAAATGAATCAGATAAACATGTTTCCATGAGACATATAGATATTAGATATGTCATTGTTTGTCTTTATGTTAATGATTTATTGATCCTAGGTAATAATAATTCCATAATAAAATCAACAAAGGACATGTTGTCCTCTAGGTTCAACATGAAAGATCTAGGAATGGCGATGTAATCTTCGGTGTCAAAATTTTAAGGACATCACTGGGATATGCATTATCTCAATCAAAGTACATTGCCAAAATACATGAATGGTTCAAACAACATAATATAACTATCGCGAAATCAACAGTAGATATGAACCAAAATTAAGTAAAAAATATATTAGTGATGGTATTTATCAGCTTGAATACTTTCATATACTAGTAAGTATCATGTATGTCATGAACTACCCATGGCCAGACATTGCATATGCTGTAAGCAAGCTGCATAGGTATACCAGCAATTCTGGTAAAAATCATTGGAAAGCGATAATCATAGTTCTAGGGTATCTAAAGTACTATGTTTTACATTATACAAAATATCCTTCCGTGGTAGAAGGATACAGTGATGCAAATTGGATAACTGATTCAAATGACACAAATCCACAAGTGGATGTGTGTTTACATAAGGAAATAAGACAATTTCATGGAAATTATCCAAACAGACATGTATAGCAAGGTCAATAATGGAATCGTAATTTGTTGCTCTAGATAAAACTGTAGAAGAAAAAGAATGGCTTCGGAGATTTCTGTAAGACATTCCGAATTGATACAAACTTGTGCGTTCGATATGTATACATTACGATAGTCAATCAGCTATTGGAAGAGCTAATTGTGGACTATAAAATGGTAAATCTAGTCATATTCGTTGTAGACATAAAACCTTATAACAACTTCTCTCTAAAGAGTCATCACTGTAAATTATGTTAGATCAAATTATAACATTTCTAATCCACGAACAAAAGGCTTGCCTAGAGACAAACCTTATTGATGGGAATGCTTTAAGTCCTATAGATTAAAGTATTCCCCAATATAAACTCAACCTAGTTTGACTGGAGATCCCAATATCTAGGTTCAAAGGGACAACCAAGTTAAGGATAAAACTTAGTAGCACTAGAAGAAACACCTTCTACCATTCTTAAGATAAGTCAGTGCACAAACCCCAAAGAACAGGATAAGCTTAGCTTTTAATGTTGTCTATACTATGGAATTATAAAGAACCAAGTGGAGTATTATGGGATTCTCTTTGTAGAATCACCAACATCAGTGCGAAGGCGCTGCTTCATGGAGAATTACAAGGCTTAATTCTATTAAGTAATCATGAGACCAAGTAGGTGTTCACAAAAAAAACCCAAATAGAGAACTAAGGAAGATAAGAAAAATTGTCGCATGCTATCTACTGTCCCGACCTACACAAAAGATCTACATTTTAAAGATATCTGGTCCACTGATTCGTTGGTAGGTCAAATAGATAATCATTAGGAAAAGTTCAAGGCTTCCTGCTACTTTAACCGATGCTACTTTAGCTGATGCAAAAAAAGTTTCATTAAATTAAGAACAGATTGAGCAAATGCTCATTCATGTGGGTAATTATTGGAAAATAAAATAAATAAAACGAGGCACTAATTGCTTAGGGAATATGAATAGTCCTACATCTTGTCGTAAATGTTAAATTATAAATACATATATCAAGATGTGAGGAGCATAATAGTTATATGTTTATTTGAGGCTTAAACAAAGAACATACCAACATAGCGGGTGGTGCAACGCACCACCCCATAACCATGTTCGTGCTCAAGTCCAAGCACATGTCCATGTCTATGTCTGTGTTCATGGGAAAATGAGACAGGTAAAGGGTCGCAAACTTTTCGAAGTGGCATGACCATTAGATGCTATATATAGGCCTTGAATATACATACATTTGCACCGAAAAAATATTCAATCATACTCATCTCTCTCTTCTTCCCCATTCAAACTAAATTGAGTTCGTCGTTGCTCGCTGGCACAGTATTGCAGAGATTGGTCTATTTCATTTTGAAAAACATTTGCTCATCCATGCTTCAACGCCATTGAAGGAGCAATTCTGTTTTGTAACGTACAGGATTTTCGACCCATGAAAGTCGACACTAATACGTCCACTATATTAACTGTCGAGCAATCGAAGGCCGGAAAACCGTACCGTTAGGGTTAAAGAAGAGGTAGAAGATAGAAGAAGAAAGAAGAAGCAACTGTAATGACCCGTAAATTTCATGGACTTAATTTGGTTAAATTAATAAGTTTGTAATTAAATTTAGTAGAAAAAATATAAAATAAATTAAAACCTACTTATAGTAATTCGAAGTTAATTCAAATGATTTATGTAGTGAAAAGATTTTTACTCGTATATAAATTGAATATGAGAAATTAAAGGAAAATATTAAATCAATTTAATGTAATAAAACATTGTTAACAGTAATTGGAATAAATTAAGGAATTTTGTTAACGCAAGTAATAATCTATAAATTTGAATGGACAATTAAATTTGGTAAATTTCTTTAGATAATATGACTTAGTATAAATGAAATAATTAGGTCAATTGGTATTTGATGAAATGTTACATTGATTGTAATAGAGTTAATTCAAAGGGAGTGAATTGAATAAATCCTATTTAGTGGAACCTTGTTTATTCATATGAAAAAGTATAGTATATGAGTTATTGCAAGAAATGGAAAGTTGAACAGAATTCTAATGAATGGTAATAATGAAAAACGTATACAATCAATGTAGGTAATTAGTAATTACAATGTTGTTGAAATTAATAAACGTTTCTTTTTGACAATTAATAAATAACGAAAGGAGTAAATGTATTTATTTAGAGTATTAATTACAATTGGATAGAGATTTTAAGTAACAATGTTAATGCGATGTAAGTAATGCTAATTAAAGTCAATAATAAGGAATTGGGATGAATTCAAAATTTGTAACATATGGCTTGTAAACATATATTATTAATTACCTGCTTATTTGTTAATGGAATTAGAATTTGTAATAAGTGTGAATGTTACACTAATGGAAAATGAAATAACGTACGTTTAAATGTTGAGTAATTATAGGATCGTATTTATTATAAGCGTTACTTTAAAATAATTATGATTAATTGTGAAATAAATACGGGAAGATGTAAAGTAATAACTAGAGAAGGAATACGTTATAAGTTGATTATAACCTAAACTTATGTGTAAGGTTGAAATTGAATCTAATCCGTTAAATTGGAAACTTAATAAAATAAAATGGGGTTCAATTTATAATAAAGAGGTTATTTTAGGAAAACTGAAATAAATACTATAATTGGTAAAATAATTTACAATTAAAATTTGAGATGGGAATTTGTTTAAGGAATTATAAATTTATAAGTAAATCAAGATGATAAAATTTATGAATTATAGAATTTGAATTTTAATAGCGAGTTAATTTATTTAATTTATAATAATTGGATTTATTGCAAATGAATAAAATCAAATATGAAATTATTACGTTAATTTAAAAATTAAGTTGAAAACTGGAAATATTTATGTGATAATTTTAAATCCAATGGTAAACCCTCATATTTGAAATTAATGAATGGAATAAATATAGGTTAATTCAATTAAAAGGAAATTTTGGAAATTTATCTATAATTTTGAATTTTATGAAATCGAAGATTTATATTGATTTCATCTTTAATCAATTGACATTTAAAAATTGTTAAATCATTTTAAATGTTTGAGAATTATTAAGTGATAAAAATTTCCAATTCTAAAACTGAAATATAAAAAAATTAGATTTAGTTACTAATTCTTAATTTATTAATTAATATAAAAATAGCCATTTTGGTCACTGACTCGGATTTCGATGAAACCAGTTTCATCGGATCCGTAACGGTGAATTATAATAGTATTTCAATTTTCGCAGCGATCGGACCTGTCGGTTGATCGTACGGACTCGAAACGCTTTGAAATTTATGCAATTGAAATCAATTTGAAATCAATTGTTTTGACATAACTTCTTCATACGATGGAATTTGGGCTTGAAATTGTTCCATCGCGTTTAGAATATTTTTAAACACCTATTTTGATATATAGGTTTACCCAATTTTGTTGCGGAGTCAAAACGGGCTTTTGGGGCCAATTATCGTTCAGCACGTTTGTTTATCGGATCCATCTACTCTATTTCTAACCTACCTATATAAACCCAATTATAAACCCTAGCCTCCATCTATTCTCATTTGCTATACGTTTATTTCCTCAGCTCCTCCTCTTCCCCATGGCTGCTTACCCTAGATCAATTTAAAATTCAAATCAAAAGTCAAAAATTAAAGTCCTCAGAAAAATCTCAGAAAAATATATGTTAATTCTCTCGATGAGCATAGTTCAATGGTGCAATTCATTTCTCGATTCAGTTTTTCATTTGGCCAAAAATTAATGGTTTTGTTCCGGCCGTCCGTTGGGTAGGGTTCGATCGTGCGGTGGATCTGCGACGATAGGACGATCGGAGGGTGGCGTGTGGAAGAGGGAGAAGTGCAGGCCCGTGTGATGTAGGTCGTAGGTCATACGATGGCCGTAGTTCGCCAGAAATTGCTGACCTAGCTCGCGACGGTGCTACGAGGATGGAGGCGGCGGAGTTGCTTGTATGGGGTCCAGGGAGGCGGCGTGGCGAGAGGAGTCCAGTGGCACCTTCAGATCGTGGCAATGGCGTACGTGGAGGCGACGTTTTTCTAGACATAAGCGGCGGCTGTAGAAGCTTCGGTTGAGTTTTGTAGGGTTTCAGGGTTCATACGCGTTTTCCTGGGCGTGTTAGAGAAAGCCGACGTGGCACAATCGTTTGGGTGAGGTTGTCCTTCTTTTAATTTATTTTAATTTTGTTTCAAACGATTTAAATCAAATAACTTTCTCATACGAACTCCGTTTCACATGAATTTTTTTTGTTAGGATCGTAATAAAATTTCTGTTCTGTTGACGCTGGTTCGGACCAATTTGGAGACTGTCCAATTTTTTAGTTTAAATTGGATTTAAATTCAATTTAAATTCAAAAGGTGAGTGTTTTAACCCACTCACAACTACTAAAATTTCTTATGTTTGTTAATTTGACTTAAGATATGAGTAGAAATTTATTTATGATTGTTTGGCATGTTTTGTTCATCATCTTAGTTAAATCGCATTTATTAAATTTGACTGTAAATTAATTTTTATTATTGCATATAAATTGACAGTTAGAATTTATTTATTTGTGTATAAACTGCTAGTTAAACAGTTATTAAATTTATTACTAAATAAAAACTGTTAGTTAATACCTATTATTTATTCCCTGTTATATTTATATGCTCTATATTGATGTTTGTTTAAATTGGATGATGATTATAATTAATGGTCGATAATTGATGTTTGGTGAATGGATGATGTGTGCTATAATTTTAAAATCTGCAAGTTATCATGCATTTCATTTTATTCGGGATTGCGGTTTGAAATGATATACAGCCGCATTTTTATTTTTTAATTGCGGGTTGAAATGATAAATATCTGTATCACTTGACCATAGGATAGAGAATTATATACAGGCACCGTGATATTTATATAAAAAAATTTGAAATGATTTTATGGTTTGGATATGATACGGTTTAATAAATATAAAATTTTGATATTTTATAAATATTATTTTATATACATATATAGTTAACTTTTGAGTTTGAGCTATGTATAAATCTGTTAAATAAAAATGAATAAGTTGAAAATGGAATTGAATAATCTACATTATATGTTTTAAGTACAGGTTAAGATCTTGTGTACATATATAGAGTTTAAATGATTCAAATCAATTAAGATTGAAAGATAAATTGGAAATTAATTGGAATTGAGCTTATTTGAAAATTTAACTCCATAAGTTGATGTTAACTTATTTAAAATTGGAAGTTTAGAGGAATGATATTTATAACTGGATTCAATGAATAATTCTAGTATAAATAAATGGAAGGAAATATATAGTGTTAATAAATTAATTTTTATTTTAAATGGTTAGGGATTTATCATGTAGACCTTTTAAAACTAAATAATAGGAAAATGAATTATTGAATAGAAATTCCGAACCTTAGTTTTGAAATTCATGAAATACTCAAAGTTTGAAAATATTGAAATCGAAGTGTTTATTCAAACCAAAAATGGATCTAAAAGTTATGGGTTAGACTGAATTTAAAATGAATAAAAATTACAAAGGCGTGGAAATTATTTACTTTTAAAGAAATTTTAAATTCAACTGTTTTATTTTATATACTGTTGAATATCCAAACCATTTAAATTTTGAAAGTTATGTTTTAAAACTATGGATTTCGAAGTATTATTTTGAAAGTTAAATTTCAAATATTTGGTTTCGAGGTAATATAAATCATAAAAGTGGCATGGTTTTGGAAAAGAAATATATTTGAAATAAAATGATATCATATTTATTTGGGTTTTAAAAGGAAATGATATCATATTTATGGGTTTTGAAATGGATAATTATATTCTGGTTTTGAAAGTATAATTATTTTTAAATGACCGCGGTGTTACAATAACTTTTGGTGGTTGAAGAGACCAGGATCGGAAGTTGTCAAACTCTCTGCCAACTCCGAAAACCACTTTAACAACCGTGTACGCGGTGGAGATTCCAGAATGAAGTAGGTTGGTGGCGGCATTTCCTATAAGGTAAATACGTGGACCCAACTCCCGTGAGTTGGCATAAGGTAGCTAAAACAGGAGCGATCGACGGGTTAATAAGGTAGCACTTTTGATCGGGCACATCCCTTCGATATTATACTTTGACTTTTGGATTGATTCGGCGGCCACTTTTGGTTTTATTTGGGGGTGTGGCTCGAGGTGGGCGGTAGCTGCGCGCTACGCGTTACCGCCAACCCGGAAGCGTAATTGGTATATCAAACCTGGTATTGCCTTGTTGTGCCGTGTCACCTACCCTATTGCGCCTTGTACGAGTTTCTATTTGTGTCGTACCTATGGAGTATCCTTTGGAAGCCTCCCGATCAGGAGGTATTACGGTACTGTATAGACTATTGGCATTATTTGTGTTAAGGGCTATATGGGTAACCCCTTAACGCTATTATAAAGTAAGTTTTTTTTACAAATAGACACTATTGTAATAGCGCAATATACTATATAATAAATAGTTTAACGGATCCTTAGGAGATGTAAATCCCGAGCATCTCTTGAGTTACTGCACTCATATTTATTTCTGTTAATTTAACTCACATAAGATCTTTTAGTTCTGACTCGAGTGTTTTGTCTTTTCAAATTCGCTCGGGTCAGTCCGAGCATCTCAGGATCAAAGACTTTAGATCTGGAGGACGAAGACGGAGATTTCTACTATTATTATTAATTATATTCCACTACACTATTTAATTCCGCTGCATTGATTACGATTGGTATGTGAACTCTGATATTTATTGTATAAAGAAGAATCAAATGTTTGTAAACAGTTTATGAACTGTACATTTATTATTATATTTTATCCTTCCGCTGTGAGATTCTATTTTGTTTTTCTTTCCCTATTTTTTTTCTTATTTACCCTATAACAATCCGCCCTTCCGTATGGTTTGAATTGGCACGTGTGTTGATTTAAAGCGTGCGAAAAGGCCGGATGTTACAATTGGTATCAGAGCTTTGGTTTAGCGATAAACCTTAGCTTTGTGGGGTTTGACTCTTTACCAATAGGGTAATAATACCCTATGGGAGTCGCTGAGGGTATATATATGAGAGAACGTATTTGCTAGTGTTATAAAAAGGTTTTGATATTGTGTTAATCTGTTCCGTTTTGTATTTATAAATTCTGGTTGGTGCATGGGACGCTGTGACCTCAATTAGGATTTCTAAACATTTAATAGGACGGACCAACATAATATTTGTTTTAATATAGGTGAATGAAATAATTTCGCCTATTATATTTTCTATATAAAATAAAAAAAATTCAAATGATATCTATATTTGGCTCCAATAGATTGGTTGTTAGCTAATAAAGTGTATAAATAATAACAGAAATAAGATTGAAAAATAAAATAAATGAAATTTGGAAATTTAGAACTTAAGTTCCGGGGTTTTGAAATTTCTTCCGAATAAATTTTGGAATATAATAATATTGTTAAAAAGTATTTTCTAATAAAGATGATTTTGGAGAAAGTAAGTTTTGTACTTTACTCTCTGTCGCTGGAAAATAATTTCGGTGATGGCGGCCGCATCATCGACTTTCATTGTCGAGTTTCGAAGAGGAAAGGCCACTTTAGTAGTTTTACTGTAGATTCATTTTGAAAAATATATAAATTTTGAATTGCTTTAAATATAATTAGAGATATATAAGTTGTAAGAATATATTTATCTATTATTTTAAAATAAATTGAAATTTAACCCGGTATTTAGTCTTAATTTTCCATTAAATAATAGTTTCAATTATTTTAGTAAATTGGAAAGTATGTAATTAATAATTGAAACCTTTAAAGTAAATAGAGATTTAATGCTAGGTTATGAATGAAATTAAAGCTAATTTGAAATTGCAACTTATAAAACAAAGATAAATTATTAAACCATTAACTAATTAAAAGAATTGAAGAGAGAAAAAAAAACTTGTATATCTTTTAATTACATTCTTAAAAAGCATACATAACTTACCAAATATTAAAAGTTCAAATGTTTAATAAGAAAATGTAATGGAAATTGTACAAGTAGAAATTTGAAATAATGAAGTATTCAATGAAATTGCAGTTAAATGATAATTTAATGTATAAACTTAAGTTATAATCGAAATTTTACCAGGTAAATATAATTAAAGGTAAGTATGACAATAGATGATTATAAACTTAAGTAAATTAAAGTGTAAATAGATGAAGTCATGCAAATTTTAAATGGATGTAATATAATAAAGAGAAATTGTAAACTTAAGTAAAAGGGTTGATGTTATTTCTAAATAAATTTGAAAGTAATAAATGAAAACAAAAAAGATAAACCGTTATATGGATGAAAAGAATCACTGAATGAATGAAAGAAGGAAATTAAACAACTAATGTATGAAATAAAATTAATAATAAGTTAATTTGATTTGTTAGTTGGAATTGTTGTTGTTTGGTTTGGTTGTTTGGGTCAGGAGATTCGAAATTGTTTGGATGAAAAATATAACCTATTTGGTTTATCTAAGACTGTTGAGTAAATGATGAACTTGATGATTTAATCTTCATTCCGTACAATGTAAAAGTTTTGAACCCGAACAACTATTTGTTTGGTTGATTGTATGTTTTTTTTGTATTTTTTTGTGTATGCTGTTTGTTGAAATTTGATGGTTGTTGTATTGATTTGTTGTTAGTGATTGAAACCACTTAAATATTTCACTTTATATAAATTGTTAACCCTTTGGATTTTATAAGTGAAACGCAGGTTTCGGAAGGAATTGCTACTGCTTTGGTTCCATAAAATAAGCGTAACTTGCCCGACGAATAGGTACGTTTCGGATTACGGTTTTAACGCTATTTTATATATTTTTCCCGGGTTGGGATATAATATTTTGGATAATATATATATATAATTGTCATATTTAATATTATATTTCTCCCGAGCCTCTCCGTACAAAGGAGACTCTGCCAAAATTTTCCGTAAATTTTGAACTTAGAAATATTTTGAAAAATGTATTTCCAAACTTTAGTAATTTAAATGAAAAAGATTTAATGGTTATAAATTGATATATTTATCTAAATTAATTAATTTTATATATTTAATTTTTTATAAATTTAATGTTTGAACAAGGCATATTGATTTCTTAGTTCTTCGTTTCCCTTCTTTTCCTTTTCGGGGACGAAAAGTTTTGAGTGGGGGAGAGTGTAACGACCCGTAAATTTCATGGACTTAATTTGGTTAAACTAATAAGTTTGTAATTAAATTTAGTAGAAAAAATATAAAATAAATTAAAACCTACTTATTATAATTCGAAGTTAATTCAAATGATTTATGTAGTGAAAAGATTTTTACTCGTATATAAATTGAATATAAGAAATTAAAGGAAAATATTAAATCGATTTAATGTAATAAAACATTGTTAATAGTAATTGGAATAAATTAAGGAATTTTGTTAACGCAAGTAATAATCTATAAACTTGAATGGACATTTAAATTTGGTAAATTTCTTTTGATAATATGACTTAGTATAAATGAAATAATTGGGTCAATTGGTATTTGATGAAATGTTACATTGATTGTAATAGAGTTAATTTAAAGGGAGTGGATTGAATAAATCCTATTTAGTGGAACCTTGTTTATTCATATGAAAATGTATAGTATATGAGTTATTGCAAGAAATGGAAAGTTGAACAGAATTCTAATGAATGATAATAATGGAAAACGTATACAATCAATGTAGGTAATTAGTAATTACAATGTTGTTGAAATTAATAAACGTTTCTTTGTGACAATTAATAAATAACAAAAGGAGTAAATGTATTTATTTAGAGTATTAATTACAATTGGATAGAGATTTTAAGTAACAATGTTAATGCAATGTAAGTAATGCTAATTAAAGTCAATAATGAGGAATTGGGATGAATTCAAAATTTGTAACATATGGCTTGTAAACATATATTATCACTTACCTGCTTATTTGTTAATGGAATTAGAATTAGTAATAAGTGATAATAAAATGGATGAATGTTACACTAATGGAAAATGAAATAACGTCATTTTAAATGTTGAGTAATTATAGGGTCGTATTTATTATAAGCGTTACTTTAAAATAATTATGATTAATTGTGAAATAAATACGGGAAGATGTAAAGTAATAACTAGAGAAGGAATACGTTATAAGTTGATTATAACCTAAACTTATGTATAAGGTTGAAATTGAATCTAATCCGTTAAATTGGAAACTTATTTAAAAAAATGGGTTCAATTTATAATAAAGAGGTTATTTTAGGAAAACTAAAATAAATACTATAATTGGTAAAATAATTTACAATTAAAATTTGAGATGGGAATTTGTTTAAGGAATTATAAATTTATAAGTAAATCAAGATGATAAAATTTATGAATTATAGAATTTGAATTTTAATAGCGAGTTAATTTATTTAATTTATAATAATTGGATTTATTGCAAATGAATAAAATCAAATATGAAATTATTACGTTAATTTAAAAATTAAGTTGAAAACTGGAAATATTTATTTGATAATTTTAAATCCAATGGTAAACCCTTATATTTGAAATTAATGAATGGAATAAATATAGGTTAACTCAATTAAAAGGAAATTTTGGAAATTTATCTATAATTTTGAATTTTATGAAATCGAAGGTTTATATTGATTTAATCTTTAATCAATTGACATTTAAAAATTGTTAAATCATTTTAAATGTTTGAGAATTATTAAGTGATAGAAATTTCCAATTCTAAAAGTGAAATATTAAAAAAATGGATTTATTTACTAATTCTTAATTTATTAATTAATGTAAAAATAGCCATTTTGGTCACTGACTCGGATTTCGATGAAACCAGTTTCGTCGGAACCGTAATGGTGAATTATAATAGTGTTTCAAGTATCGTAGCGATCGGACTTATCGGTTGATCGTACGTACTCGAAACGCCTTGAAATTTATTCAATTGAAATCAATTTGAAATCAATTTGAAAATATTGTTTTAACATAACTTCTTCATACGATGGAATTTGGGATTGAAACTTGTTCCATTACGTTTAGAATATTTTTAAACACCTATTTTGACATATGGGCTTACCCAATTTGGTACCGGAGTCAAAACGGGCTTTTGGGGCCAATTGTCGTTCAGCACGTTTGTTTATCGGATCCATCTACTCTATTTCCAACCTACCTATATAAACCCAATTATAAAACCTAGCCTCCATCTATTCTCATTTGTAGTACGTTTATTTCCTCAGCTCCTCCTCTTCCCCATGGCTGCTTACCCTAAATCAATTTAAAATTCAAATCAAAAGTCAAAAATTAAATCCTCAGAAAAATCTCAGAAAAATATATGTTAATGCTCTCGGCGAGCGTAGTTCAATGGTGCAATTCATTTCTCGATTCAGTTTTTCATTTGGCCAGAAATTAATGGTTTTGTTTCGGCCGTCCGTTGGGTAGGGTTCGATCGTGCGGTGGATCTGCGACGATAGGACGATCGGAGGGTGGCGTGTGGAAGAGGGAGAAGTGCAGGCCCGTGTAATGTAGGTCGTAGGTCACGCGATGGCCGTAGTTCGCCAGAAATTGCTAACCTAGCTCGCGATGGCGCTACAAGGATGGAGGCGGCGGAGTTGCTTGTATGGGGTCCAGGGAGGCGGCGTGGCGAGAGGAGTCCAGTGGTACCTTCAGATCGTGGCGATGGCGTACGTGGAGGAGACGTTTTTCTAGGCATAAGCGGCAGCTGTAGAAGCTTCGGTCGAGTTTTTTTAGGGTTTCAGGGTTCATACGCGTTTTCCTGGGCGTGGTAGAGAATGCCGACGTGGCACAATCGTTTGGGTGAGGTTGTCCTTCTTTTAATTTATTTTAATTTTGTTTCAAACGATTTGAATCAAATAACTTTCGCATACGAACTCCGTTTCACGTGAACTTTTTTTGTTAGGATCGTAATAAAATTCCGGTTCTGTTGACGCTGGTTCGAACCAATTTGGAAACTGTCCAATTTTTTAGTTTAAATTCAATTTGAATTCAAAAGGTGAGTGTTTTAACCCACTCACAACTTCTAAAATTTCTTATGTTTGTTAATTTGACTTAAGATATAAGTAGAAATTTATTTATGATTGTTTGGCATGTTTTGTTCATCATCTCAGTTAAATCGCATTTACTAAATTTAACTGTAAATTAATTTTTATTGTTGCATATAAATTGACAGTTAGAATTTATTTATTTGCGTATAAACTGCTAGTTAAACAGTTATTAAATTTATTACTGAATAAAAACTATTAGTTAATATCTGTAATTTATTCCCTGTTATATTTATATGCTCTATATTGATGTTTGTTTAAATTGGATGATGATTATAATTAATGGTTGATGATTGATGTTTGGTGAATGGATGATGTGTATTATAATTTTAAAATCTGCAAGTTATCATGCATTTCATTTTATTTGGGATTGCAGTTTGAAATGATATACAATCGCATTTTTATTTTTTAATTGCGGGTTGAAATGATAAATATTCGTATCACTTGACCATAGGATAGAGAATTATATACAGGCACCACGATATTTATATAAAAAAATTTGAAATGATTTTACGGTTTGGATATGATACGGTTTAATAAATATAAAATTTTGATATTTTATAAATATTATTTTATATACATATATAGTTAAATTTTGAATTTAAGCTATGTATAAATCTGTTAAATAAAAATGAATAAGTTGAAAATGGAATTTGATAATCTATATTGCATGTTTTAAGTACAGGTTAAGATCTTGTGTATATATATAGAGTTTAAATGATTCAAATCAATTAAGATTGAAAGATAATTGGAAATTAATTGGAATTGAGCTTATTTGAAAATTTAACTCCATAAGTTGATGTTAACTTATTTAAAATTGGAAGTTTAAAGGAATGATATTTATAACTGGATTCAATGAATAATTCTAGTATAAATAAATGGAAGGAAATATATAGTCTTAATAAATTAAGTTTTATTTTAAATGGTTAGGGATTTATCATGTAGACCTTTCAAAACTAAATAATAGGAAAATGAATTGTTGAATAGAAATTCCCAACCTTAGTTTTGAAATTCATGAAATACTCAGAGTTTGAAAATATTGAAATCGAAGTGTTTATTCAAACTGAAAGTGAATCTAAAAGTTATGGGTTAGACTGAATTTAAAATGAATAAAAATTATGAAGGCGTGGAAATTATTTACTTTTAAAGAAATTTTAAATTCAGCTGTTTTATTTCATATACTGTTGAATATCCAAACCATTTAAATTTTGAAAGTTATGTTTTAAAACTATGGATTTCGAAGCATTATGTTGAAAGTTATATTTCAAATATTTGGTTTCGAGGTATTATAAATCTTAAAAGTGGCATGATTTTGGAAAAGAAATATATTTGAAATAAAATGATATCATATTTATTTGGGTTTTAAAGGGAAATGATATCGTATTTATGGGTTTTGAAATGGATAATTATATTCTGGTTTTGAAAGTATAATTATTTTTAAATGACCGCGGTGTTATAAAAACGTTTGGTTGTTGAAGAGACCGGGATCGGAAGTTTTCATACTCTCTGCCAACTCCGAAAACCACTTTAACAACCGTGTACGCGGTGGAGATTCCAGAATGAAATTGGTTGGTGGCGGCGTTTCCTGTAAGGTAAATACGTGGACCCAACTCCCGTGAGTTGGCATAAGGTGGCTAAAACAGGAGCGATCGACGGATTAATAAGGTAGCACCTTTGATCGGACACATCCCTTCGGTATTATACTTTGACTTTTGGATTGATTCAGTGGCCACTTTTGATTTTATTTAGGGGTGTGGCTCAAGGTGGACGGTAGCTGTGCGCTACGCGTTACCACCAACCCAGAAGCGTAATTGGTATATCTACCCTGGCATTGCCTAGTTGTGCCATGTAACCTACCCTATCGCGCCTTATACGAGTTTCTATTTGTGTCATACCTATGGAGTATGCTCTGGTAGCCTCCCGATCAGGAGGTATTACGGTACTGTATAGATTATTGGCATTATTTGTGTTAAAGACTATATGGGTAACCCCTTAACGCTATTAAAAAGTAAGTTTATTTTACAAATAGACACTACTGTAATAGCGAAATATACTATATAGTAAATATTTTAATGGATCCTTAGGAGATGTAAATTCAGAGCATCTCTTAAGTTACTGCACTCATATTTATTTCTGTTAATTTAACTCACATAAGATCTTTTAGTTCTGACTCGAGTGTTTTGTCTTTTCAAATCCGCTCGGGTTAGTCCGAGCGTTTCAGGATCGAAGACTTTAGATCTGTAGGACGAAGATGGAGATTTCTACTATTATTATTAATTATATTCCACCACACTATTTAATTCCGCTGCATTGATTACGATTGGTATGTGAACTCTGATATTCATTGTATAAAGAAGAATCAAATGTTTGTAAACAGTTTATGAACTGTACATTTATTATTATATTTTATCCCTCCGCTGTGAGATTCTATTTTGTTTTTCTTTCCCGGTTTTTTCCTTATTTACCACATAACAATCCGCACTTCCGTATGGTTTGAATTGGCACGTGTGTCAATTTAAAGCGTGCGAAAAGGCCGGATGTTACAGCAACAGAAACAATAACAGAATCTCACAATCGCAGCGGAACAACATATAATAGATAAAAGAATAATCTTTAAAACAAAGAACTATATCAGTTATTACATTTCATCACATTTCATTACATTATCAGAGTTTACAACAACAAACAGCGGAAAAGAAAACACTATATACTAGTTGATACGTCATGCCATCCAACTTGCTCCTGATCTCCACAGCAACTCCTGAATTCCAGAATAACCTGATAATCTGACTCTAGACTGCCCGTGTTAAAATTGGTGGGCACCTAGAGTTTGGGAAGGGAACCCTTAACTCTAGGTCAGTCATGGGACTGGTGTGGGAACTTAAACAGTTTATCTTTAAAACAAACAAAGAAATATTTTTAAAATAGATTCGCAATGCTTTTTAGAAAATGAGACTACCATAAGGCCACCCGCACACACACACACAATGCAAATGTAGAATCGGAGGAGATTTCTCCTTATGCAAGCCAAATATGCTTGATACGCAAATTTTCTTTGATATTATTATTATAAGTGCAAAGTGCAGAATAACATTTTGAAAGTATAATATAAATCTTAGCCAGCATAGACATTTCGCACATATGCGTACTATAGCTGCCATCTAAACAGTGGAGCGCCACCATAAGTAAATGGCAGGTTCTACAACTAAAACCGTACAGTGCCCGTATTGTTTCTTTGGATTTCCAACTAATGGTCAGGCCAAGGAACTTCCCATTGCCACATGGGTATGCCTATGGAAGGACGCCCCAAGAACCTAACAGGATCTCTGCCAACACAAGGCCAGGTTACCCCTAGCTAGGTAACTACTGACACGAATATGCCATCCTCCGGTCGCAACCGACCTAAATCCTTTGATTCACCAACAACCACAAAATAATAAGTTTTGCAGCAACAACATAGGTTAAGTATCAGGGCTCCATACCATAACACCACCTCTATCCAGAATAAAATGACATACACTAAGGGGGCGCTATCCCCTAATAACCTTGCCGCATCTTTCCTGTTTTGACCATTACCGGAGTGTGAGGTCTGACGAAGTCTCGTCCACAAAGTTACGCTTTATACAAAAGCCACGCTTTGATCAACAAATGCTCAACAGCACTTCGTATGCCACATTACTAATTTACGAATATATCACTAGTAACCATCAACTACATAACCTCTGAGCTCGTACGTCTCAAAGAAGGGTGTTAAGCTAAGAGTATAAATTCTCCGCCACCAACAGAAATATATTTGATAGAAACCAGCTTTACATCTCAAATTGCAATGTCAGACACATATCCATACAAGTCCATTTTGGGTTCGAACAGAACCGAAGGCACTTCCAAAAAAGCCCTTGCAATCTGGGTATTCACTAATCACGACCGGACTTCCCATCACAAAGGGTGATAAAATCTCTATATCGAAGATCAGCCGATGTAGAAACATTCGACGGTAATTCTTCCATCTTCGAAAATATCCGGCCTTCAACACCGGTCTTCAAATGCTATCCATTACGACATATCATTATCCGGAATGGGATTTATGACACAAAGGTCCTCTCCGGGCTAAACCGAATAACGAGCGCTTATTTTCAAAAATAAGTATAGCATTCAAATTCAAGCAAATCACAACAAATACCTATTTAAAGGTAAATATTGATAGTCGGTTATTTAACTATCAAAAGACATGCACAATCATCACTAAATTCCAAATAATTTCCTGAATTATTTATTTTCCAAATAACCTTTACAAGATATATTTTTCCACACTTCAAAAATAAATCAATGTTTATTTTTTTAAATCAAATTTCCCTTTCCTTTATAAATTCCATGGTGAATTTAAATTTCCAAATATCCACTGATATACGAATTCAAATCGATTTCAAATATTCACTTTCCATTTATCTTTAAAAGATATCATCTCAAAACATTTCACTTCATATTGGAAAACATTTCCATACCTATTTAACAATAAGTAATTCTTAAATCTATTTATTTTCAATACCTAGAAAATATTCAATATACTTAAATCACAATTAAGTATATATTTCATTCTTTAAGGAAAACATTCTCTTAAACACATTTATTTGAGTCAAAATGAATGTTGCGTAAAACATCATTACGACAACCCAAAATCACTAGTATAGGGATTCGAAATTAAGATAGATATATAAATCCCAATACTATACAAAAACATTTCCTTTCGGAAATCATTTACTATAACAACAGTGTTATAGTCCACCATTCCGTTTTATTTTTCGAAAACGTCTATTTCAGCAATGAATGTTGAAATCTAAGGTTTCGATCCTTAACACATTTTAAAACAACTTCTAATCATTTTAATTCCATTTAAAAGATCACTTCCTATAACATCTCTTTAATATATTATTCACTGTCCAAAATCGTGAATATAAATCGTTAACCAAATTCAACGTTTCTACATATTTTATTTTTAAAGGATTATCCGCTGTCCAAAATTGGGGTAATCTCCTTTAATAATCTAAAATATTTGACTTATCAAAATAAGTCGATTTCGGATTTATAAAACAACGTTTATAAATTCACATTTATATATATTTTATAAAAACTTAAACTTGTAAAATCCCTCAATTCACAAATTCTATTCAAGTCTCATTTAAATGCCAAAATCCAATTTATAAGTTAATTACTTATAAATCTTTTATTTTACAAAATCTATTAATTTTGTAACTTCACAAATATAAATCTAGAAATTTCATTCACTTATGAAATCCATTTATACTTCATTTTAACACTTACCAAAAAAATTCGTTTTATAAATCCAATAGTTTTAATTTATAAATATCAATTTTATCAATCTTTTATATAAACCGTTAATAATAATTTTCAAAAATCTCAGTTTAAACTATTTTATAAAATTCATTGACTCCATATTTCAAAAATCATTTTCAACTATATTTCTCAAAAATCATAGTTTTTATAACATTAAAATTATAACGTTTATTTATTTAAAATGAATCAATTAAAAAATTTAATAAAACGTATACTTTCAAAAATCACTTTAAAATCATTTTAAATTCAAAATCATTATTTTAACATTTTTAAAACTCCAAAAATAGGCTCAATGCTGCAACAGCACTAAATATAACAATCACGACATCTAAAACATCATATATCATATGATAACAGAATATATCACAATATCTGTAAATAAATCAATACGGGTGAAGAATCCAGTTGGATCCCTCCAACCTGTTTCCCTGCATCCACAGATGTTAGCACAATACCAATCCCGTTTCAATACGAAATATCACGGTATATGGGATTTATAAAATATTATCCGCTATTATGCGGCGCAATAGGGTCTCATCCGCTATATAATGTGGGAAAATCAACTCCAAGTACATATATAATACTAATTCCACATCAAGGTGAAATATCGCGGTATATGTTTTTAATAAATAACACCCGCTTAATATACGGCGTACATGGTCTATTTCAAAACAATAGATAATAATTTATCATTCAATCACACAATCAAGCAATTTTAAATTTAACTATTTAAAATTTAAATGGAAATAATTTCGATTGAGTGAGAAGTTCTTACCTTGCTTCCAATTACGGTTTCAACGTTTATTTTGAATAAAATTAAACGTGTGTTTAATTTTACCCAAAATTTCCACTAGATCCAATCAACTCCAATCTAGCTCCATCGCGTAGTGTTCGCGAATACGAACCCGACGCAATTCGTTTCGTCCAATTCCGACCTCGTATGAACAAGTTAAAGGGTTTTAAAGTTTACACGAATTATAATATAACAAATTCAACTTTTATTTTAAATTTTAAACTAACTTCATCTTGGCCGCACATCTCATTTGATGAAATCAGGGTCGTTGCCCCTTTCTTCTCCCCCATCAGGTTTTAACGCACGCAACAAACCCAAAGGCCGCCATAAAACCCTAATAGCTGCGGCCACCACGTCGACTTCTACCACGATCAAGCAATGCCATTAGAACAACCATCACAAAGCCCACCCACGGCCAGAGTATCATCAAGCTCGGCCTCCCCATCATCGTGAAAAACATGCACGAACGCGGCGCGTTCCAACCTCGATTTCTCCCTCCATGTTGCTCGAAACACGATCACTACCGTTGAATATCTAGCTCTCGTCGTGCTCTACATGTTTGTAGTTGAGAGTTTTTGATCAATGTCGACAGATTGGAAGATATTAGAGGAAGAAGATAAGTTAATTTCGGCCATTAAACATTGAAGTGGCGGCTAGGGTTTCTGATTAGGGTTTGATGCAAAAACAAAGATATGAGGTCCTTTTATAGAAAATTCTCGCGACACTATTCACTCGAATTTTCCCCGAACACCAAACGAAGCGTGCCGCCTGGCGTTTATAATGTTTTACCCCTATTCCGAACGCAATGAGTATATATCGAGAGCCAATTCGATCAAATTTGAACGATAAGTTTTTGAATTGACTATTTAAAATTCAAAATTCACTCGAATCGATTTCTACGCGTTTTAGCTTGCCCCAGACAAACCATAAGTCCGATTAACACAAAATTTGAAACCATACAATAATAACATTACGGATCCGATGAAACTGGTTTCTTCGAAATCCGAGACTGTTTGAAAAATGGCTATTTTAACTCGTCAATTAAATATTAAAATATTCAATTTCCACAAATTAACTTTTAGTTCAATTTTAAAAGTTCGACAACATCATTCTAACTCCAATATGATTAAATACAACTTCTCCAATCAATTTTAACCATATTAAACCCAATTTCCAATTATTTCTGTAATTTCAAATGTTATATTATCGATTTAATTATCCAATTAAATCCAGATAGTCGAAATAAAATTTATTCAACTTACAAATTTTACTTGTTAATATTTAAAATCAATTAAATATACAAATTTCAATTGACAAAAATTCTGGGCCGTTACAAACTTCCTCCCTTAAAAGAATTTCATCCTCAAAATTACCAAGTAAGAAAAAGTTACAGAATCCATTCAAATTAGATTTCAAATTCACTTAAGTTCTTAACTTTCCCAATATCCAATAGTTAAACTTCTCACAACAACTTTACTAAGTTTTCAAATCATACTTAGTTATCTTTTCAAAATTTTCTAATTTTCTCAGAAATATTCTAACGCCTTAAATTTTCAAAAAATTTCTCCATAGTCTCCTTTGCGCGGCTCGATCCGGAAAAAAATTGGCAATATATATCACAAATATACATCTCATCAAATAATGAGGCATCCCGCAGGGAAAAAGTGTAAAAATACGATATGTTATTAGAGATATGTACCTTATATATTATTAGCGAGCATATACGGCTAATATAGCGCGAAAGCGAGCTTCAAATGCGAAGCAAGCGCCATCCGCACCACTACACACTCAACAATAATGAGAAACATGCATATATGAAAATAATGTCAGTATATAACATATACCAACAACTATATGTGCCAATATAGCAAATGCAACAAAAACAACAAATCCAACCATCAACCAACTAGCATTCAACTAACATCCATAACCAAATCATTATACATTCACTTCTCATCAATATTCAACGAATTGGTTTTTCATTTAATCACATTTGATTCATTAACATTGGACTTTACTAATCATTCATTTTCAATTAGTTTATATTCACTAATTCATATTCAAGTTGGTTCACTTCCATATCGAATTCAATTACACAGCTTTCAATTTCATTAATCAATTTCATATGGATTTCTATATAATTAACTAACCATCATCTAACAAAAAATGTATATCCAACATTATCAAATTTATTTAATTTGCTTACATTCATTCAATTTGGTTCATCAGTTTTAATTAGCTTTAATGAATTAACACTTACATCCATTATTTCATATCAATTTATTTACACTCAATTGATTTACATTCAATTCATTCATTAATTCAATTACTAATTCATTTGACAAATAGGGTTGAATTTCGTTTATATAACTCAAGTTCACATTCATCACTTCACTTTATTAATTTACTTCGATACCAAAATCAACTTCAACATTACTTAAGTTATATTCCTTTTCAAACATCATTCGTTTAACTTAACTTAAATTTCCAAATCCATTAATTTATCCAGTCTAGTTCAAATATGATTTAATTTATTTAACTCCCTTTAGTTAAATTTCACACCATATATTTACTATGCCAACCCAAATCCAAATTTTCCAAACAACTTCCATTTAAAACAACTTGGCAGCAATCCCTCTTTTGGAAAACCCGAAAATAAACACCGATGATGTTGCAATCATCATCGGAATTATTTTCCAGCAACCGAAAAAAGAGTTTAGAGCTTTTATCCCTCCAAAACAATTTTCCAAAACCCTTGAAAATCATTTTCAAACTAAAAAAGGAATTTAATCTTTTCCAAATTGCAAACCCTTTCAAAACATTTCCAAATATTCCTTTGGAATTTTACTTCAAATTACAAATCACATTTACAATTCATATTCTCTAATTCTATTTGTATGTGAATTTATTTCTTAACTTTGGAATTACGATTTCGATTTCTTTTTCAACATTAATGATAATAATTTAATACCATTACTTTCTAGCAACCAAGCAATCATATATTAAAATAATTCACGGAATTTTTCTCTTTTATATACGAAAATAATTTAGGTAAAATTATTTCATTTACCTAAATTTTAAAATGATATTGTGTCGAATTTGTTCTGTACAGTGTTTAAGATTCCTATCAATAACGTTAATTACTCATATTGACCAAAATCCATATACCACTCAATAAACCAATCAACAAAATATGAAACAATTTTTATATTCACTAATAAATACGCACTCATAGCTATTATTATACTCAAACTCATTCTAGAGTACTGCTGACTCTATCTCTAATGAGTAATTCCCAACAAAGCCAAGGTTGTCGCTTAACCATATGCTCCGATACCACTTTGTAACATACGGGATTTTCGACTCACGCAAGTCGACATTAATATGTCCACTGTATCAACCGCCGAGCAATCGAAGGCCAGAAAACCGTACCGTTAGGGTTAAAGAAGAGGTAGAAGATAGAAGAAGAAAGAAGAAGCAACATAAACAATAACAGAATTCACAATCGCAGCAGAACAACATATAATAGATAAAAGAATAATCTTTAAAACAAAGAACTATATCAGTTATTACATTTCATCACATTTCATTACATTATCAGAGTTTACAACAACAAACAGCGGAAAAGAATATACTATATACTAGTTGATACGCCATTCCATCCAGCTTGCTCCTGATCTCCACAGCAACTCCTGAATTCCAGAATAACCTGATAACCTGACTCTAGACTGCCCGTGTTAAAATTGGTGGACACCCAGAGTTTAGGAAGGGAACAATAAACTCCAGGTCAGTCATGGGACTAGTGTGAGAACTTAAACAGTTTAACTTTAAAACAAACAAAGAAATATTTTTAAAATAGATTCGCAATGCTTTTTAGAAAATGAGGCTACCAATAAGGCCTTCCGCACACACACACAATGCAAACGCAGAATTGGAGGAGATTTCTCCTTATGATAGTCAAATATGCTTGATACGCAAATTTTCTTTGATATTATTATTATAAGTGCAAAGTGCAGAAAACCATTTCGAAAGTATAATATAAATCTTAGCCATCGTAGACATTTCGCACTTATGCCTACTATAACTGCCATCTAAACCGTACAGTGCTCATATTGTTTCTTTGGATTTCCAACTAATGGTCAAGCCAAGGAACTTCCCATTGCCACATGGGTACGCCTCTGGAAGGATGCCCCGAGAACCTAACCGGATCTCTGCCAACACAAGGCCGGGTTACCCCTAGCTAGGTAACTACTGACACGAATATGTCATCCCCCGGTTGCAACCGACCTAAATCCCGGGATTCACCAACAACCATAAAATAATAAGTTTGCAGCAAAAACATAGGTTAAGTATCAGGGCTTCATACCATAACACCACCTCTATCTAGAAGGAAATGACATACACTAAGGGGGCGCTATCCCCTAATAACCTTGCCGCATCTTTCCTGTTTTGACCATTACCGGGGTATGAGGTCTGATGAAGTCTCGTCCACAAAGTTACGCTTTATACAAAAGCCACGCTTTGATCAACAAATTCTCTATAGCACTTTGTATGCCACATTACCAATTTGGGAATATATCACTAGTAACCATCAACTACATAACCTCTGAGCTTGTACGTCTCAGAGAATGGTGTTAAGCTAAAAGAATAAATTCTTCGCCACAAACAGAAATATATTTGATAGAAACCAGCTTTACATCTCAAATTGCAATGTCAGACACACATCCATACAAGTCCATTCTAGGTTCGAACAGAACCGAAGGCACTTCCAAAGAAGCCCTTGCAATCCAGATATTCACTAATCACGACCGGACTTCCCATCACAAAGGGTGATAAAATCTCTATATCGGAGATCAGCCGATGCAGAAACATTCGACGGTAATCCTTCCATTTTCGAAAATATACGGTCTTCAACACTAGTCTTCAAATGTTATCCATTATGACATATCATTATTCGGAATGGGATTTATGACACAAAGCTCCTCTCCCGGCTAAATCGAATAACGAGCGTTTATTTTCAAACATAAGTATAGCATTCAAGTTCAAGCAAATCACAACGAATACCTATTTAAAGGTAAATATTGATAGTCGGTTATTTATCTATCAATAGATATGCACAATCATCACCAAATTCCAAATAATTTTCCGAATTATTTATTTTCCAAATAACCTTTACAAGATATATTTTTCCACACTTCCAAAATAAATCAATGTTTTTTTTTTTTAAATCAAATTTCCCTTTCCTTTATAAATTCCATGGTGAATTTAAATTTCCAAATATCCACTTATATATGATTTTCAAATCGATTTCAAATATTCACTTTCCATTTATCTTTAAAAGATATCATCTCAAAACATTTCACTTCATATTGAAAAACATTTCCATACTTATTTAACAATAAGTAATTCATAAATCAATTTATTTTCAATACTTAGTAAATATTCAATATACTTAAATCACAATTAAGTATATATTTCATTCTTTAAGGAAAACATTCTCTTAACACATTTATTTGAGTCAAAGCGAATGTTGCGTAAAACATCGTAACGACAACCCAAAATCACTAGTATAGGGATTCGAAATTAAGATAGATATATAAATCCCAATACTATACAAAAGCATTTCCTTTCGAAAATCATTTACTATAACAACAGTGTTATAGTCCATCATTCCCTTTTATTTTTCGAAAACTTCTATTTCAACAATGAATGTTGAAATCTAAGGTTTCGATCCTTAACACATTTTAAAACAACTTCAAATCGTTTTAATTCCATTTAAAAGATCAATTCCTATAACATCTCTTTAATATATTATTCACAGTCCAAAATCATGAATATAAATCGTTAACCAAATTCAACGTTTCTACACATTTTATTTTTAAAGGATTATCCACTGTCCAAAATTGTGGATAATCTCCTTTAATAATCTAAAATATTTGACTTATCAAAATAAGTCGATTTCGAATTTACAAAATGTTCGTCGACGGAAATTCTATCGATTTAGAAAACCGTCGAACGAATTGAAATTAAAAATAACCGCAAGCGCACGGTGTACGAATGTAGCACGCGGCGAATACGGGTCGATCCGCAGGGAATTGTTGATATTAAAATTCTATTCAATCAAATTATACCAAAGTCGAAGAGGATTTGTTAACTAGAAATTATGAGGCTAACACTAGAAAATGTGATTCAAAAATTATTAGACTAAAGAACAATTTAGAGGCAAATCCACTCTCAAATTTTTGTAAATCAACAAACACATAATTTATGATCTCTAACTTTGATGTTAAGTGAAATAATCATTGCATTTATCATAAGTATGGTTTGTTTATGTTATTAGTTAACATAACTCAAACCATCAAACTATAATACAACAATTATACCACTTACAATTCTCATGAAAAAGAAGCCAAAGCAAAAACTATTCTAAGCATGATCTATTTACTATTGTAACTAGTAACATAGATCATCAAATTTCATTTTTACTTTCATTTCATAATCAAAAATTAATTAGCAAATGATGATGTAAATTGTGTTTATGTTGAATAAGAATAGCTCATTTGCATAAGCAATATAAGCTATCAAACCCACTTGTATAAACTTACATCAAAATTCACATTCATGAAGCATAAACAAAGAGATCATAAATCATAAAAATGTTGAAATTACATAAAGTTAGAGAGCTTCATCACCCCTAAATTGAAGGGGTTTAGCTACTCATTTGTGGCATTGAAGCAACACATGTAAGTTTCAACATTAAAAAGAAAAGAAAAATAGAAAATAAGTAAAGAAGGCAAAAGAGATTAGCTACTAACTCCTTGCATAGATGTAAATCTAAGTTATGAAACTAAAGGAAAAGAGAGCATAGAAATAAGCATTAATAATAAAACAAAGAAAAGCATGTAGAAAAGAGAGAAGAAAGAGGCTTGAAAGCCATTTTTATTTCATAGAACATTGTGCTTACACTTGATTTCTTAATTTCCTAAGTAAAATGAAAGAGTAGAAGATGATCTTTTCATGTACATAAGGGGGCTATTTATACATGCATAAAACCCTAATTCTATTTTTAGGGAGCTTCCTAAATTGCCCTTTAGGAAGTGTGGCCACCAAGTAACCATTATCCATTAATTAATCCATCATTTGTTTTGCATGAAGCTTTAACATCCACTTAGTTGTCCATTAGCTCCAAATTGTACATTTAGGTAAGTGGGTGGGGTCCTCCATGTTCATGGCTTGAATTATTTCCCTCTTCTTTCCTTTGTATTCATTTGTGCATGCATATATCTTCATATAATCCTCTTCCATATGCATTCAAATTCCTATAAAAATTATCAAAAAATGTCCAAGTACAAATTCTTATATTGACACATGCACAAAATGACCGTTTTGCCCCTGAATGAAGATGAAAATATGATGGTTGGAAATAATTGAATTTTGGTTTTAAACATGTTAAAATGCCCAAATATGATGATTATTTAAATAAAAAGAGATAAAATATGGATGTAAATGTATGCACAATTACGTGCATATCACAAAACAACGTTTATAACTTCATATTTATATATATTTTATAAAAACTTCAACTTGTAAAATCCCTCAATTTACAAATTCTATTCAAATCTTATTTAAATGCCAAAATCCAATTTATAAGTTAATTACTTATAAATATTTTATTTTACAATTTCTATTCATTTTATAACTTCACAATTTATAAATCTAAAAATTTCATTCACTTTTGAAATCCATTTATACTTCATTTTAACACTTACAAAAAAAATTCGTTTTATAATTCCAATATTTTTACTTTATAAATATCAATTTTATCAATCTTTTATATAAACCGTTTATAATAATTTTCAAATATGTCAATTTAAACTATTTTATAAAATTCATTAACTCCATATTTCAAAAATCAATTTTCAACTATATTTCTCAAAAATCATAATTTTTATGACATTAAAATTATAACGTTTATTTATTTAAAATGAATCAATTCCAAAATTTAATAAAACGTAAACTTTCAAAAATCACTTTAAAATCCTTTTAAATTCAAAATCGTTATTTTAACATTTTTAAAACTCCAAAAATAGGCCCAATGCTGCAACGGCACTAAATATAACAATCACGGCATCCAAAACATCATATATCATATGATAACAAAATATATCACAATATCTGTAAATAAATCAATACGGGTGAGGAATCCAGTTGGATCCCTCCAACCTGTTTCCCTGCATCCACAGATGTTAGCACAATACCAATCTCGTTTCAATATGGAATATCGCGGTATATGGGATTCATAAAGTATTATCCGCTATTATGCGGCGCAATAGGGTCTCATCCGCTATATAATGCGGGAAAATCAACTCCAAGTACATATATAATACCAATTCCACATCATGGTGAAATATCACGGTATACGTTTTTAATAAATAACATCCGCTTAATATATGGCGTATAGGGTCTATTTCAAAACAATAGATAATAATTTATCATTCAATCATACAATCAAGAAATTTTAAATTTAACTATTTAAAATTTAAATCGAAATAATTTCGATTGAGCGAGAAGTTCTCACCTTGCTTCCAATAACGGTTTCAACGTTTGTTTCGAATAAAATTAAACGCGCATTTAATTTTACTCAAAATTTGCACTAACTCCAATCAACTCCAATCCAGCTCCATCGTGTAGTGTTCGCGAATACGAACCCGACGCAATTCGTTTCGTCTAATTCCGACCTCGTATGAACAAGTTACAGAGTTTTAAAATTTACACGAATTATAATATTAACAAATTCAACTTTTATTTTAAATTTTAAACCTAAACTTCATATTGGCCGCACATCTCACTTGATAAAATCAGGGCCGTTTCCCCTTTCTTCTCCCTCGTTAGGTTTTAACACACGCAACGAACCCAGAGGCCGCCATAAAACCTTAATAACCGCGGCCACCACGTCGACTTCTACCACGATCAAGCAACGCCATTCGAACGACCATCACAAAGCCAACCCACGGCCAGAGTATCATCAAGCTCGGCCTCCCCATCATCGTGAAAAACGTGCACGAACGCGACGCGTTCCAACCTCGATTTCTCACTCCATGTTGCTCGAAACACGATCACTACAGTTGAATATCTAGCTCCCGTCGCGCTCTACATGTTTGTAGGGGAGTGTTTTTTATCAATGTCGATAGATTGGAAGATATTAGAGGAAGAAGATAAGTTAATTTCGTCCATTAAACGTTTAAGTGGCGGCTAGGGTTTCTGATTAGGGTTTGACGCAAAAACAAAGATATGAGGTCCTTTTATAGAAAATTCTCGCGACACTATTCGCCCGAATTTTTCCCGAACTCCAAACGAAGTGTGCCGCCTGACGTTTATAATGTTTTACCCCCATTCCGAACGCAATGGAATATATATCGAGAGCCAATTCGATCAAATTTAAAAGATAATTTTTTGAATCGACTATTTAGAATTCAAAATTCACTCGAATCGATTTCTATGCGTTTTAGCTTGCCCTGGACAAACCGTAAGTCCGATTAACACGAAATTTAAAACCATACAATAATACAACATTACGGATCCGATGAAACTAGTTTTGTCAAAATCCGAGACTGTTTGAAAAATGGCTATTTTAACTCGTCAATTAAATATTAAAATATTCAATTTCCACAAACTAACTTTTAATTCAATTTTAAAAGTTCGACAACATCATTATAACTCCAATATGATTAAATACAACTTCTCAAATCAATTTTAACCATATTAAACCCAATTTCCAATTATTTCTGTAATTTCAAATGTTATATTATCGATTTAATTATCCAATTAAATCTAGATAGTCGAAATAAAATTTATTCGACTTAAAAATTTTACTTGTTAATATTTATAATCAATTAAATATACGAATTTCAATTGACAGAAATTCTGGGTCGTTACATGTTTTAAGGAAAAAATATTCTTACTGGACTTGGACAAACCATATACTAGTATGGAGTACTATTACGGTAAGTTACAATCTTTATTTTTCGTTCAATTATTGGTCAACTATTAATTGGTGTATTGCCAATTACACAATCCATTAACTTTCATAATATTATTATTAGTCATACCCTGAAATACAAACCAATAATATTATGCCAATTAATTGACTACTCATTTAAGCATGAGTAGGCTTAGCATAATCTCTTTTTCATAATTTTAACACATTTTAATGTGTGTCCACACTTGACACGTTATATTTAATGTGAACTAATGTAAGAAAGAAGTGAAGTTTGATGACCTATAGTTCTTGCCTTTAAAAACAATTGTAGTCAAAAAGTACTTAACTATAGCATAACCAAAGTGTGTTATGCTATAAAGGAAAAATCCAAAGTCTTGCCCTTGATTGTCTAACATAAAAGAGGGAATATGTGGCATTGGTTGCTAGTGATTTCATGAAAAAGTAAGCTACATATAATATACCTTCAATACAGGCAAGGATTGGGTTAAATTTCTCTGGATCCCTAGTATATTTTCAACATCTTCTAGGATTGGAAGCAATAATCTTTACGGTCTTCTAGCGTAGCCATTCATTGAATGGACATTCAAAATTAAATGACTTTTTCCATTTATTTAATTGGTGCTTATCAATTCACCTTTAAATAATAGTTCACAAAACAGGGACGCCAACTTTAAATGGCCATTAAATGGACACTTGAAAATGTAGACATCGTTGGATCTGGACCAGCCCGCAACAGAAGTTATGGGTGAATTTCAAAATTGTTTTACCCTACTGAATCTTTTACTGAGCCTATAAAGTCTAATTGAATTAGAACATTTTCAAATTTCATTTAAATAAAATCATTTATTTTATTTAAATTCAAATATATTAAGATATAAAATTAATTTTATTTGATTTAATTTATGCATAAATGTACCATATACATATATGTGTGAGTGCATGTGTAACATAATAATCCATAAAATATATAATATGCCCATATGTAGATGTTGGAATCTACATCACAACAGACAAATTAGTTCATTTTGTACGTCATGTATGTTGTCCAAATATGTGCATGTATATGTGTTACAGTATACACACACATGTATGTATATATTATATATATATATATATATATATATGAACATAAAACATTTACATATATATAAATATATATATATATAGAAAAATATAGAACAATTATAAAAATTATTTACAATTCAAAATTAACTTAGTTTTGCAAACATAATAATTTTAGTATTTTAATTTGTATATATTATGAATAAAATAATGTTTTCATCCACAAATAATTAACATAAAATAATCTATTGATGAAAATTAAAATTTTATAATTTTCGAAAAGCTAGGATCGTAAAATAAAGCCTAAAAATCTAAAGATTTTTTAAAGTTGAATTATTATTTTTAAAAGCAAATACATTGATTTTGACAATAATTATATCATATAAAATAAAATATTATTAAAAATTCAAATTTTAAAATTTTTAAAAATCTAGGATCGTGAATTAAAAGTTACAAATAATTTTAAAGAAATTTTCAATTAAATTATTTTTTTAATAAATCATAAACAATTTTTCCAAAATAGTATTAATTATTAAAAATAATTAACTTTATTGAAAAATTCCTAAATTTTTTCTATATGTTTATAAAATTATATAATATTTTTATTAAATATAAAATTTAATTTTTAATGTAATAATTATTTTATATATAATAAATAATTCAAAAATTCAATAAATGTTAATTTAAAAATATGAATGTATGTATGATAATTAATTTTCGAATTTTTAAATTCATATTATATATAAATAATGTACTAAATTTTTTAAATCATATATATATATATATGCAAATATGATAGTATGAGAGAGAAATATATAGTAATATATATATATGTGAATTTATTAATAAATATATATAAAACGATTATTAATGAAAAAAATTGATTTTTTATAGTAAACAAAATTTGTCTGCATAAATTAAAAGTATAATAAGCAAATTACGCGTATAAATAAACTGATTTGTGACAACTACGTCTACTTACAAAAATCTCACCTAAATAAACATATAGTAGCAATATATTTAAACAGGTATGAACTTGCTCATTATAGGATCATAGAATATGATTTAATCACTATAATATAAATTAAATTTACTAATTCAGTGATGCCTTTGAATCCAGGTTGAAACAAAGAGTTCCCTTTCTTTTACTGTTCTTGATTCGTCAGATTGCAAGTTCAGAATCACCGATCTCTAACTATCGAATAATATTATTTTGATTTGAAATATATTGGAGAATTTTAGAGTGGATTGAGAGCTATGTTTTAAACTGAAATGTAGAAGGTAATTGCAGTCAAAAAGATAAGTTATTGTTTTTAGAGACACACACACACACACACACACACACACACACATATATATATATATAGGGTTGTATTAGAGAGAAACGAGGAAATCCTTTTTACTCATTCTCACTTTATCTCAACCCATTATCTCCAAGCCAATTCCTTATGTTATAGCGGCCCCTAGACCTTCCCAAAACTTATATTTTGCAGCCCTAATGATGGGCCATAAATCCATCTAAGCCCAAGCCAAAATACTATGCAATTGAATCAAATTTAATCGCTTGATAATAATGTATATCGATCGATATATTTATAACTGTTTTATATATATATAACATTATTTATTTCTCAAATCATATTCAAATTTTATAATTAATATTTCATATTAATTTATAATAATTATAGACTAGTTGAATCGTTCGGTCTTAAGGGAATTCATCATTTCAACCATATAACTCTTGGGTGTAAATTTAGTCAAGATTAACATGAACCATTCTAATGTTAACGTTTACATGTCACCTAGTAGGTAGTATGACATTATGGCCAAATTTACTGCTTACTCATTTTCGGTAAAATTCAATTTTAGTTTAATAAGCGTTATCTGGTTATGACATTTGTTTACACCAATTCTCTTCGTCAAAACAATATCACTACGGACTTATGGAATATGGTAATGCTCAAAATTCCAACCTCATCCACATTCAACTATATAGTCCGAATACAAAGTCATTGGTTCAATAACAATAACTATTATTAAACGAAATGCTCTAGCAAGAGACTTTGACTTTTAGTTGACTTGAGTTTACTGTGATACTAACCGCGTATAACTGAGGAGACGAATCCTCTCTTGAATAATGCTTCACTTCGAATACCTCCACTCGAACCAACTATAGTCACTCGATGGACAACGTGCCATGATTTGGCTATAATCAAAGAGAAGCTTTCACATTGAAGATCCACATTATTCTCAAGTCGAGAGAACTGTGTAAATCAGTCACATCAATATTTTATGTTTGACCTTATTTATGTTAACTAATAGAAAACTATCGAGCGAGTCGTTCCATAGTTATCCCATAACTATTAGTATGTAACCCCTAGCAGTCATGAGTAATACACTGCCCAACATATGAAGTGCGTTACGTGCTCCAGTCTCAACGGATACATCGATATCGTGTCTCAAATGCATCTTGACTAGGAACATTTAAAATGTTATATTTGTTTCGTTGTGATAAATTACTCATGATTACAACACTTTGTAACTACTATCATAAAATATAACATTTTTGGATTTTTCTATTAAATATACTTTTAACTAAAATTAATTAATATAATCATATTATATCACGTATATAATAGGAAGAAAATACTTTTTATTTCGAACAAGATTGGCCAACGAGTTATATTTATGTAACAAATTACATAATTGCCCCTAGAACATACCCCTAACTCTGTTAATCTTCCAGCTGCACTTAGGATCAATTAAGGAATCTAATTCCAACTTCTCCAATCAGTTTTCAATCAGTTTTCACAAAACCAATTAGGTTAGTCCCTTAGTGAATGGGTATGCTATTATATTTTAATTATCTACTTTGTCGATGAGCCCTCTCTAACACTTATAAACTACCTTTATCATGTGGAACAATTCGAAGTATGTCTTTCGAATTCTAGTAATCTTTAAGTTCTATCATAAACAATTTCATAACATTGTTATCTTGTAACAATATTATAGGATTCTCAACATTTGGAATCACCTTTTCCTCAATTATAAATTTGTGCATTTATATCTGTATACATTGGTTTTAGTGTATTCAAGTTAATGTTCTCAACATTTCGTTGAATCGAGCACAATCACTTTTATTTTAAAACATTTTTCAAATTAAAGATTTCGAATTGAATTTTATCATTGACATGTTATACTCAATATCACTTATAAAAGTTTGTGTCCAAACGTTCCATCATAACAAGTTCGTTGTTTCTAGAGAAAATTCTCTAGTATTTCATAAATACGCGAGAACACCTCAAACAACCATTTAGTGATATCAATTTGAATTTTATATTTTCTCCATGTATCAGATACATAAACCAAACAAAATATCGTACATAACACAACATGTATGATATTTCCTATTGCTAATGCAAAAGGAATCCAACTTACATGTTCTCCTTTTAATAGCGTGCTCTTGTATATCGTTTTGGACAATCCTTATATCTTTTGTACTCACTATAAAAGACAACATTTACAATCCAAAATTGAGTATTAAAACAACTAAAGTTGATTTTAATACAAATGTATTGTTAAAATCAACAACGTATTGTTTACTTATAGTTTAGAAATATCAATGTACTTTTCAACGTTCTTTCTTATGAACAAGCGCTTCCTTGTCGCTTTGATTGAAAATAAAACTATTTGATATTTCTATTAAAATTCTTATTCAATCTTGATGCTTATAAAATGATACATTTGTATCATTTCTTGTATCATGTCTAAAGACTCACAAACCCAATATCGGTCGCACTGACTTTGAGACATTTTTGGTTAATATGTGTAAATGGCTTACTCTAAATCATTATATAGAATTTTATGTTTCAATACATAAGTAACAAACACTAAGTCTTATCAAGCTATAATTTTATGAATAAATCTGAATTAACTTAAGCATGTTGAGTACCAAATCTATTAAGCTAATTTCATCAATTGAAATTTGCGATATTATTCTTATCAACATTGCTTATTTAATTCCAACCACATTAGTCTTTCCAATAAAGACACAATTTTGCCCAATGGATCATATCTCTTTGGTTACGACCACCAAAACCATATTTTGATAGCGTACTTGGAATTCTTTCAGATCTGCGCATCATACCATATAGAGTCAAGAATCTTAATGGTTTAACTGAATAATCGAGGGTAATGTATATTTTCGACATTAATAAGAAACTCATAGTTACTCTTCGATGTATGAGAATACTTATTAGACATTCTAATGTTATATGTTCATTTAGGTTAGTTAATTTCACTTCATCTCATATACGGATCCAATTCCATTTAACCACCAAAAATTTCTTAAAGAAATTCTTTTACAATGAAGTTGATATATCTTCAAACAACAATTGTTTCTTAGTGTAAATAAAATAGGGATTCATAAACGCTTTATGAACCTTTTTATCTATAAAACTGATCTTATTTTACAAAAATTATGCTCAAAACATAAATATGTCATTTGATGACAGACCTTTCCTAAAAAAACCTTTTGGAGATTCATACAAGATCCCTTATGAACAATTATTATGTGCAATCTTTCGACTCGCACAACCTATCAACTCTTTGGCCTAGGACATGTTGGGATTTCTTGCAAACCCTTATCTTGTATGATTTTATAAACTGTTGTTTAGATGAAATAATATCAACGTTATGTACTAATCTTAAGTACATGACCTTATAGAAAGAAACTAACTCAACTTCACTAACAATTAATCGTAAATTGTCCAACAATGTCTGATTACTCCTTATCGATGCATCATTTTATATCACATGGAGGAGCGATTTTGAGATTGAATCTATATTCATTTTTAGGTACATTTGGAACTCTTTTCAATATGCTCACTATTTCGACCAAATCAAATCATTTTATTCTATTGCATGTTATTTTATTTACTTTTCTTTTATATTCTATGATTTTATCGTAAAGTTCTACATGTGTATCTCATGTTGGTAATAAATCATCGATGAATGTAACAAAGTATGTGGAACCCTTTTGTTATTAATAGATTTGTGATTGCATACATCAATATGTATTAATTCAAAGAGTTCATCAACTCTTATGATGCTCCCATTGAATATGTGCATAGCTATTAATTGTCTGAGATATAATTAACCTGAATCGTATGATTCATAATCATGTAGTAAAATCATTTCTCAAAACTATGGCTTAGTCTATAATTCCAAAACAACTGTAATTAATATTAAATACATGTGTATTTTGTTGCATCACTTTTACTTTGAAAACAAATTACATAATATAGTTCTATTTCATATTGAATATTCATAATACTCGTATTGAAATATAGTAATATCTATTTTTTAGTCAAAACAAAAAATAAACATTATTTCACAAATAATGTTCGGTACATTTTACGAAAACAATTTTCGTAATTTGATGCAGTCATTAGGTGCAATATGGCATGCTCACACTATTTCTGCCATTACTATAATTGCGTACTAAATTTAGAGGTCCATCATTCACTTAATATTGTTAATATTGTTTACTTATTTCATATGCTGCTACTAGTTTACAGAGGAGAGTTCTTTGATCAAATATCTTGAACTCAAAGAAATAAAGGTTATAGAAAACAATTTTCTACATGAAAATACATTTCGGAATAAAAATCATATTTCATATTCCAATATTAAGTATCAGTTATTATTATAATTCTCGTTTTCAATGTTTCTCTATGAAGCAGAAGTGACTATTCATTTTCTTCATTCCAGCTTTACCTTAAATTACATCTATTTTTGTACATTCATTTTTATTTCGAATGGTCAAACTATTCAAAAGAAAACCTTACTACAATATCATAAAAAACCTTTTACAAATGCGCATTCGAATATTCTTAACATTTAAGACATCAAATATGTTGCACTTTATGTAAACCAATCAAGATGACATTTCAACGATCGAGTTCTTAGATGTATCTTGTAGTTTATGGCCTTGTGTTACATTAACACATTATGATCCTTTTGAAATCATTCAAGTTGAATCCATGATCTTAAAAATACTATTTATTGGCTTACTGTGAATGAAATAACTTCATTGATATATTGTACCCCACAAACTATGACTATTCACCATATAACATTTATGTGTTAAAGTACACGGATAAAATATCCAAAGTATTTAATTGCATTTAGAGTTCATAAACTCATAAAATGCAATACATGGTCTAAACCAAAATAAACATATAAGTGACCAACTTACAAATGTATCAAGTAGTTGAAATTGGGCAATTGCATGGGTATTGAAACATTATATAACATGTAATTAGAATTATTAGTAAGTATATATTATATTTCTATTTGTCAACTTTCAATTCAGTTTGTTTATATATGTTAATTGACAAACGTTTTATCAATCATATTAAATGCAAAAATTTATCATTATAGATAATTACATCATTATATAGCATATGTTCTTACAATATTAGAAAGGTTAAATGTTACCCTTTTATTTTTCTAATAAGGCTCCAACTAGTCTTTTGTATTTCTCCAAACCCTAAGATGAAACATGAAAGTCTTACAACTTCACTAGGGGGTGTTAGGACTCTTTTGTTTTAGTATTCTAACCTTGAGTTTGCTCAAGAAATCATAGCCACACAAACGATGGATAACTCCTCATCGGTTGTATCATATACAACCCCTAACCCATTTTTCCTTGTTCTAATCTCATTTCGACCTTGAGTTTTCTCAACAAATCGAAAGAGAGTACTCACTAATACCCACCATTCGTGATGGCTTAAGTATAATATATGTACCCTGAGTTTGCTCAATAAATACATATAATTATCTTACCTCATCTATTCAATATATTAATAATACTATGCATAACATCCCTAGCTTCAGTTTGCTCAGCAACTAAGGAGTATGTAAGTAATTCATTAATATATATATGGCAGAGGACAACATTATATGTAAGATTCATAATCTTAAATATATATATATATATATATATATATATATATTGAGTGATATAGACTTATAAAATAATATATTTCTTATGAAATACCTCGGCGATTCAAGTATAAGACACATCAAAAATCACGGTATATGTACATTTATATATGTATTTATTTCTAAAGTCTATTTGTGTTTCTTTAATGTTCCACATTTAGTTTATACATATATCATATAAGTTTTATTGTTATATAACTTTTATATTTCATATTTACATGAGAGTCTTACATATAATATATCATTAGTAAAATCTTGTCTAATTAATTTTAATCAATTAACTATGTAATTGATTTTAAATTAGTATTCCAATATAACTTGTATATCAGACATATCTACTATAACATTTATAGTGTGTATTATACCTTTATAGTGTAACACACATATATCATATGTATTATACATATATATGTGTGTATTTTATTTAATTAATTAACTTTAATTTATTTATTTAATTAAACAATTTTTATTAAAATTTATTGCTTTCAAAATTTATCTTGTATACATACACGTATACTTATGTTATCTCAAATATTTTAAAATAACATAACATATATCAACATATGTAATACATGCATATATGCATTAACAAATTAACATATTTAATTAATATTATTAATAAATTTGAAATTTGAAATTATTATATAAATATTTTCAAACATTTTGAAAATATCATTACCCTTTCAAACATTTTGAAAACTTATGTATTATCATAATTTTTTTAATAAACATGTTTTATTTTAAATTTAACTATTAAATTTTAGATATTTAAAAATTGTTTTCAAATGATTTTGAAAATTATCCCAAGGACCAAATTAAGTTGGGCCTTTTCTATTAGGAGCAACCTTTGGTCTTACTTCACCTTTCGGACCAGGTCGGTAACCAGGTAGGATATGGTACTTGATTATCCTATTTCAAACCTAGACATTACCTTTCTAGACACCGTACTAAGTAGGCAAGCTTAATTAGTTCATCCTAATATGACTAATTTAGACCGCATCGGCTTTTGGGCTCCGATACCATTGTTGCATCTGGACTAGCCCGCTGCGGAAGTTATGGGTGAATTTCAAAAAAAATTACCCTATTGGATCTTTTATTGGGCCAATGAAGTCTAATTGAATTAGAACATTTCTAAATTTCATTTAAATAAAATCATTTATTTTATTTAAATTCAAATATTTTAAGATATGAAATTAATTTTATTTCATTTAGTTTATACATAAATATATCATATACATAAATGTGTAGGTGCATGTGTAACATAATAATCCGTGAAAGGTATAATATGTCAACATGTAGATATTGGGATTTACATCGCAATAGATATATTAGCTCATTTTGTATGTCATGTATGTTGTCCAAATATGTTTATGTATATGTGTTACAAAATACACACATGCACATACATATGTATGTATAAATATATTATATATAATATATAAACATAAAACATCTATATATAGATATATATATATATATATATATAGAAAGAGATAGAACAATTATTAAAAATGATTTATAATTCAAAATTAACTTAGTTTTGCAAACTTAATAGTTTTAGTATTTTAATTTATATATATTATGAATAATATAACGTTTTCATGCATAAATAATTAACATAAAATAATCTATTGATGAAAATTAAAATTTTAAAATTTTCAAAAATCTAGGATTATAACATGGAGCTTAAGAAAAATCTGAAGATTTTTTAAAGTTGAATTATTATTTGTAAAAGCAAATACATTGATTTCGACAATAATTATTTAATATAAAATAACATATTATTAAAAATTTAAATTTTAAATTTTCAATAATCTAGGATCATGAATGAAAAGTTACGAATAATTTTGAAGAACTTTTCAATTAAATTATTATTTTAATAAATAATAAAATTATTTTATATATAATAAATAATTTAAAATTTCAATAAATGTTAATTTAAAAATACGAATATATGTATGATGATTAATTTTTGAATTTGTAAATTCATATTATATATAAATAAGTGTATTAAAATTTAAAATCATACATATATCTTATATATGCATATATGCTATTATAAGATATATATATATATATATATACATATATGTATATATGAATTTATTAATAAACATATATAGAATAATTATTAATGACAAAAATTGATTTTGTAGAGTAAACAACATTTGTTTATACATATATCAAAGTGTATAATGAACAAATTATGCATATAACCAAACTGATTTGTGACAACCACATCTACTTACAAAAATCTCACCTAACTAAACATATAGTAGCAATATATTTAAGCAGATATGAAATTGCTCATTATAGGATCATAGAATATAATTTAATTACTGTAATATGAATTAAAATTTCCAATTTAATGATGCCTTTGAATCCACGTCGAAGCAATGACTTCCATTCCTTTTACTGTTTTTGAATCATCAGATTGCAAGTCCGGAATTA
Organism: Allium cepa; assembly: GCA_030765085.1. Taxonomy (NCBI): domain Eukaryota; kingdom Viridiplantae; phylum Streptophyta; class Magnoliopsida; order Asparagales; family Amaryllidaceae; genus Allium; species Allium cepa. The sequence continues at coordinate 459,603,658 of CM060942.1, forward strand.
CCGACCTCTAACTATCGATTGAGAATTTTGGAGTGGATTGAGAACTATGTTTTATCCAGTAATGTGTAAGGTAATGACGGCTAAAAAGGTTAGTTATTGTTTTTAGAGATACATACATACATATATATACATACATACATATATATATATATATATATATATATATATATATATTGACACACACACCACTATGTTTTATCCAGCAATGTATAAGGTAATGACGGCTAAAAAGGTTAGTTATTGTTTTTAGAGATACATACAAACATACATACACATACATATATATACACATACATATATATACATATATATGTATGTATGTATGTATGGCTGTATTAGAGAGAAATGAGGAAAACTTTTTTACCCATATCACTTTATCTCAACCCATTATCTCCAAGCCAATTCCCTATGTTTTAGCCACGCCTAGACCTTCCCAAAACCGAAATTTTGTAGCCCTAACGATGGGCCTTAAACTCATTTAAGTCCAAACCAAAATACTATGCAATTAAATCTAATTTAATCGCTTGTCGATATTGTATATCAATCGATATATTTATGACTGTTTTAAATATATATAACATTATTTGTTTCTCAAATTATGCTCCAAATTTATAATTAATATTTCATAAATATTAATTAATTAAATTAAATTAAATTATAACAATTATAAACTAATTAAATCGTTCGATCTTAAAAGAATTCATCATTTCGGCTGTGTAACTCTTGGGTGTAAATTTGGACAGCGATTAACATCGAACTATTCTAATGTTAACATTCACATGTCACTTAGCAGGTAGTGTGACATTATGGACAAATTTATCGCTTACTCATTTTTGGTAAAATCCAATTTTAGTTTAATAAGCGTTACCCGGTTGTGACATTTGTTTACACCAATTATCTTCGTCAAAACTATATCACTTTGGACTTATGGAATTTGGTAATGGTCAAAATCCCAACCTCATCCACATTCAATTTATAGTCTAAATACAAAGACCTTAGTTCAATAATAACAATTATCATTCATCGAAATGCTATGTCCAGAGACTTTGACTTTGAGTTGACTTGAGTTGACCGTGATACTAACTGCATATAACTGAGGAGATGAATGCTCTCTTGGATAGTGCTTCACTTCCAATACTTCCACTCGACCCAACTATAGTCACTCGATGGACGTCACGCCATGATTTTCTATGATCAAAGCGGAGCTTTTATATTGAAGATCCACAGTATTCATAAGTCGAGAGAACTGTGTAAATCAGTCACATCGATATTTACTGTTTGACCTTAATTATATTAACCAACAGAAAACTATCGAGTGAGTCGTTCCATTGTTATCCAGTAACTCTTAGTATGTAACCACTAGGTACTCCAGGTAGTCATGAGTAATACACTGCCCAACAATATGAGAGCGTTACGTACTCTAGCCTCAACAGATACATCGATATCTAGTTTCGATGCATCTTAACTAGGAACATTTAAAATGATATATTTGTTTCGTTGTGATAAATTACTCACGGTTACAATATTTGCAACTACTATCACAAAATATACATTTATGGATTTTTCTACCAAACATACTTTTAATTAAGTTAATTAATTAGTATCACATTATATCAAATATACAATAGGAAGAAAAGACCTTTTATTTAGAACAAGATTGGTCAACGAGTTAGATATATCTAACAAATTACATAATTACCTCTAACTCTACATGTCCATGGATACTTTCAAATGCGGATAATGTCATATCTTCATTTGCATCCTAATTTTTGAATATTAAACATTTGCATTTGGATATCGAATAATTATCATATCCACCAAATATTAATCAATCAAGGAAGAAGAAAAAATTTGATTCAGCATAATTTTTTTCAATTCTATTAGTTGTAAAAGTGTGAAAATTTAATAAACATGATGATAAGAAATAGTTTCGACAAATTAATGTGCATTAAATGCATATAATACAAACCACTAACTTAATAAATAAAAATAAACAAATGTTTTCCATTGTACTAAAATAGAAAAATATAAACAATAATTTTAACAAAAGCTGGACGGATAATTTTTAAATGCGAATATGTTATTATTCATATCCATATCAGTTTTTCTAAACATCGGATATTTATCCGCTTTTCGGAATCGGATGCGGATGAATTTCAGATTTTTCGAACATCCATTGTCATACCTATGAAAACGTATGCTCATGTGGTGTCCAATTTTGATTTTGTTTTCAAACTGTAATGAAGGTTTGAGGGGTAATTGTTTTGTTGGAGATGGCTTGAATATTGGGGTCTGAATTCGCTGCTCAAATTAGCGCTTACATTTTCAACGTTTTCTGATCTGTTATCATGTCGGGTTGGATCTTTGGGTCCAAATCATGTTTTCACTGTATCTTGTCATTTATACCTGATCCAGAATTCATTGGATTCGGATCTACTTTGGACCTCTACTCTGTTTGGTCTTTTTACCATTGGTCCTAGCTGTCAACGCTAGAATTGAGATAATTCGCAAAGTTACAGGACAGTATATTTCTATGCAAGCCCACTAACTGTAGAGCCCATATCAAAATCTTACCCAGGTATCACAGGACATTCGTACTCAAAATAAAACTTCCTCCATCCTGACATTCAGCCTTTAGAAACTCATAAATATGTTGTAAAGAAGTAAAGAACTATATTTTATTATTTTCCACTCTATAAGAGAATTCAAATACGTCAATTGTTTTTTGATGATGTTCAAGTCATTGCATGTTGTAGACATATACCAATTTAAGAATACAAAGTATCATAAATCACACGAACTATATTTTATTATTTTCCACTCTATAAGAGAATCCAAATACGTCAATTTTTTTTGATGATGTTCAAGTCATTGCATGTTGTAAACATATACAAATTTAAGAATACAAAGTATCATAAATCACACAATTTTCTACACTCACAATTTCCTTAAACATGGCCTGGAACAAAATAACTCAGTTCTCATTACCTTTGTACAAGTCCACCCTCTTATCAATCCAAGCTCTCATGTCGGCCAAAACTCTGGCGCTGTTCTCATCGGGCTCGCCTTGCACCAACGAATGCAGCATATTTTCGTACAAAATGATTTCTTTATCCTCGCTAGCTGCCTTCTCGTACAGCAATTTTGAACCCTCAGGCGATGTCACGCCATCAGCGGTTCCGTGGAGTACGAGAAATGGGATGGTGACTTTGTTGAAGTTTGCTTGGACGTAATCGGTCATTCGTGCTATTTCTCTCATTGTTCCTACTCTAGGACGGCCAGTATACCTGAAACAAAAAATAGTTAAATATTAGTGGGGAGAATTAATTTAAAGGACAAAAATTTGTATGTTTTTAGCCTCAATGACACGATCTCAATATTTTAATCACAATGACACATTCTCCTAAAAATTATTCATAAGGACAAACATTCTTCCAAAATTATTCTTAAGGACAAAATTCTGTCAAAACTGCTACCGATAACTACAAACTGATACCTAAAAACTGCTATCAATAACTAAAAACTGACACCTAAAGAAAATTGTCCTTTAGGCTAAAATACTGCAGGTCGGTCCTTGAGGCTAAAATGCTGAGAAATTTTATCTTTGACAATAATTTCTTGAAATTTTAGTATCCGTTACCCATTCTCAAACTTAATAATAATAATAATAATTCTTATATTATATGAAATTTTTGATGGTAAATAGCTTTTGAAAGTACATAACATGATCATGACTCTGAATCACTACCCTCAAGTTTTAAGTTTCTGAATCCGGTGTTTTGCCACCGGGATACATAACATGAAAACATTCATCTCAAAAACTGGTTTTAAATAAACCCCTAAAATTATTTTGAAATATTCTTTTTGGTTTTCATTTTTCAAAAATCAAATCTGCACTCAATCAAAGATTACTTTCACCCACCAACTCTTTTTCCTAACACTGGGATACATAACTCATGAAAATGTTCAAATAGTTAAAGAAAATTACTTTCACTCGCATTGAAACTCAAACCGTTGTTGCAATTAAGTAGTCAAGGATAATACTTCTTTGACGGCAGATAAGCTAATTTGGATCGCTCCAAAGCACGAGCAAAGGCTGTAGAAAAATATAGATTTGGCGCAACTGGATTTTCCTTAGAGACTATATTTTTGTTGATAACAGATCACCTATTGAACTAGCGAAAAATCTAGTTCATCATGAAGGAGTAAACATTTTGATATGAAATATCCTTTTCTTCAAATGCGATTCAACAAACAGATAAACTAACCATATTGATTGCAGATCGGAAGAATAAATTGAAGACATGTTCCCAAAATCTCTACTGATTGAAGCATCAGAACATAAAGAGCAATTTTAATACTAATTGAAAAAGAATCAGTGGGTGTACTTGAAATATAAGCATTTTCAAGAATAGATCTTTGTAGATGATGAAAAGAGAGTATAATTTCTGGAGAAAGTATTAATTATCCATGCCAAAATGCTTTTATTCATAGTTGATTATGAAAATTGTGTTTATTATCAAAGAAGATAAAGGTTTATGAAAATATGTTTCTGCATTATGAAGGTTTGTCTTCTCAGTGTCATATTGATTCATACAAAGAGTGGTAACTATTATTTTTATCTAAATAGTTAGTAATGTGTTGGCAGGCATATATTAATTCGTTTATCTTCAAATATAATAGAAGGAAGCATGTATAAAACCAAAATTTCTTCCTCGTCGTCATTATCTTTATCTTTACGACTAATAATGATGATTCAATGAACTGAAAATCAACCGTGTCTTTTTTAAATTCCCGAAATGCCCTTTGCATCACCATAAGCTCAAAATGACCTTCGAATGTTAGAACTTAAATAGCGCCTAAAGAAGCATTCTGGGTATGCTGCATACTACCATTCAATAATTAACAGCTAAAAGACTGGGAGAGCGACAAACTGATTCATACCTCATCATTATATTATGCTTTAAATGAACTTCTGCACCGAATCCTACTATACATTTTATACCAAAGTTTGTCTAAATTTTCGAAATAAACTTAGTTCATTACGTTAGCGATCTTAGGAAGCATTTTCTTTTGCAGAAATAAAGAAAAGAAAAAGAAACGTGTTGTTGGGTTGAGAAGCGACAAGAGAGATGAAACCTTGCAGTGCAAATTGCATGACAAAAGCAAAAAAGAAAACAAGCTTCTGCTGGGAAAAACAGTATGAGCATAATTTATAAATTAATCGTTCAAATTTGTATGCTTTAAATGAACTTCTGCACTGAATCCTACTATACATTTTATACCAAAGTTTATCTAAATTTTCAAAATAAACTTAGTTCATTACGTTAGCGATCTTAGGAAGCATTTTCTTTTGCAGAAATAAAGAAAAGAAAAAGAAACGTGTTGTTGGGTTGAGAAGCGGCAAGAGAGATGAAACCTTGCAGTGCAAATTGCATGACAAAAGCAAAAAAGAAAACAAGCTTCTGCTGGGAAAAACAGTATGAGCATAATTTATAAATTAATCGTTCAAATTTGTAGAGGCTAGAACCTAGGATCATCTTTATCTTTACTACTAATGATGATAATTCAATTAACTGAAAATCAAACGTGTCTTTTTGAAATTCTCGAAACGTCCTTTGCATCACCAAAAGTTCAAAATGACCTTCGAATGTTAGGACTTAAATAGCGCCTAAAGAAGCATTTTAGGTATTGCTGCATACTATCATTTGATTATTATGCGGTCAACCTGACTTCGCTTACCCTCTCCACCTTAACACAATTTTATAGGACCTACATGGATTGACAACCTTGTGCTTCCTCACTTAGCTTATATACAATATTAATTAAGATATTTTGATGATGTGGGACTACATAAAATTAAGTTATTTAAACGTACAACTACTATAATTTTTATGGTGTTGATTGGTTGATGTAATGAGAAATGGGGTCCACTATAGTAGGAGTCGGTAACGATTTGCGAAATGTAAAATTCCACCGTAACAGAAATTGCTATAAAACTTCGAGATGTTTCGCAGATATCACGTAATTTTAATTCAAAATCTGGCAAATAAAAAAACAAAGATGAATACTGACCCACAGAAGCAATTGACATGAACTTATCCTGAAAGGTTTAAAAGCAACGGTATAGTAGTATGTCTCTGTCATCAAGGAATATGTAAACAAAACTCACATAAATATGATGCTCAACCATATAGCCCATCACCAGCAAGATGCGACTATAATTAACAAACACTCAATTATTCCACTATAAAAAAAGATATGACAACTCTGTTAATGATATTTTATTTTTCAATTTTTTAATCCTGCTTGCATGCTCATTTCATATTAAAAATTCAAATTCAACTTTCCCAGTCTAACTGTCCTCACCGTATATGTTCCAACATCTCAATCTCCGTCTCTATTCTCTATCTCTGCTATTAATAAAGAGAATTCAATCAACATGTTTTACATGATGTCTTTTTGAAATTTCAAAATTACCCCAATCTCACCACCCTTTCTGCCTACCCACCAACAGAATTTTACTATCAATTTTTCGTCGATATCACCAACAAAACAACTTGAAATGTGTTGTGACTACAAAAGGATTTGCACTTAAAACACACATCCATCCAAGGTAAACATGTTTTTGAAATTTCAAAATTAACCTCATTCGTTAATAGAATCTCACCACCCTTTCCGTCCATCCACCAACGGAATTTTACTATCAATTTGTTATCAAAATCACCAACAAAACAACTTCAAATGTGTTGTGACTACAAAAACATTTCCACTTAAAACAGACATCCATCCAAGGTAAACATCCTTGGATATTAGATGCACGTACGTGCGTTGTATACTAGTACAATATAAGGAAAATAAACACAAATGTTTATACTAGACCCGCTTACATCTAAAAATGAGCAAGCCATTAATCAACGTGATACTATTGGTTGTCCCCTGAAATCCAACCCAATAATACCATGCCAATTAATGAACTGATCATTTAAGTGTGAGCAGGCTTAGCATAAATACTTTCCCCTTTTTCATAACATTAACACATGTTAATATGCGTCCACACTTGACACATAACATTCATGTGAACTAATGTAACAAAGAAGTGAAGTTTGATGACCCCGGTCCTATCAATTAGGTTGCCAAGCACAGGTATGTTACCTTTAGTTATAAAAAAAATTGATCATACTAGAACTAAATATAGACAGTAGTAAACAAAATGAATCTACCAAGTTGTCAATTATATTAAAATACAAAACCATAAATACTAAACAACTACCTGTTTCATTAAACTATTACCAATTTTTATAATTTTTTGATTTTCAGATAAGGGGGTTGCATTTTGTGGGAGTTGTCCCTTGCTCGTTTTGCCTAGGACTTGCCCCGGATGACCTTCTTACCCTTATAAACAATTGTGGTCAAATACTACTTGAATAAAACGTAACTTAAGTGTCCTATGTTATAAAAGCAAAATCCAAAGTCATGTTTCTAATTGTCTAACATACAAGAAGTAATATGTAACATTGGTTGCTAGCCAAGCCGGTGATTTCATGTAAAAGTAAGCTGCATATAATATATCTTCAATACCTTCTAGGATTGGAAGCAATTATCTTCAACTTCTCCGGATCCCTAATTGCTTTACCAACCATCTTATTATCAGGCATGGCTTCCCACGTATCCGCAAGCCCAAACAATAGTCCAAACAGAAACAACCTAACCTTTGATGGCTTCATATCCTCTGGAATCATAAACAATGGCGCCGAGAGTATAAGCCCTGTCCAAACCCCCGCCTCCGACCTCAAATACATCAACATCGTCACCAGCCCACCCAACGACTCCCCAAACAAAAACGCCGGTAAGTCCTTGTACTTCTCCGACTTCCTCACCTACAATAAAAAATAATCAACATGGAAAACCCTAAAAATGGGCAATAAAAAATCGAGCAAATCAACTGATTATACCGATAAGAAGTATGACAGAGAAGCATCGGCAGCAGCAGCAAGATCCCCAAGATAGCCGTGTAGACCATCGGACCGGCCATGTCCGACAAGATCGGCGCAGTGGACGGCGTAGCCCCAATTGGCGTAAGCGATGGCGATTTTCTGGAACAACCAGGAGGAATCGGAGCCGTAGCCGTGGGTCATGTAGACGGTGGCTTTTATGGGTTCATCGGAGAGAGGGGTGAAGGATTGGGTGAATAGTTTTGTGCCGTTAGGGGTGGTGAAGTGGGACTGGGAGTTGCGGACGTTTTGGGAGGTGTAGTAGGTCAGCTCGTCGGGTTCGTCACCCCAGAAGAATCGGGTTGGAGGCATGATGACGGGTTAGCGGATCCGGTAAGGTGCATGGGGATGTGATGGCTTTGAAGGGGAAGGGGTTGTTCGGTTGGTGAAGGAATATGTGGAGTAGGTAAACGGAGTAGGTGTGTGGACCCCACCATGACTCACTGTTTATCCTTTTGGTTAATGTGATGCGCCATAGAAAAAGGTCCACGGTAAAAGTACATGGTCAAAATTACATGGAATCAATAAAACTACTAAATATCTTAATTTTGAAAGTGGAAAATAGCCACAAGGACAAACTTTAAAAAAAAATTAAGATAAAAGACAGCAAGTTTAATTTTTAGGTCGAAGAACAAACTTTGAAAATAATTAGGCTGAAGTATAATGCTAGGTAGAACTAGCATTTTGTATAGTATAAAAACTGAATTAGATGCTAGCTAGAACTAGTATTTTGTATAGTGTAAAAATTGAATATAATGCTAGCTAGAACCAGCATTGTCCGTCAGCCTAATTTTTTTCAAAGTTTGTCCTTCAGTCAAAAAATGAACATTGATGTCCTTAAGGAATTTTTTTTATCAAACTTTGTCCTTTTCCCTAATTCTCTCATTTTGAAATGTGGAAAATGGACATAAGAACAAACTTTTAAAAAAAATTAAATTGAAGGATAATAAGTTTTATTTTTAGGCTGAAGGACAAACTTTTAAAATAATTAGTCTGAAGGACAATGCAAATTAGAAATAGCATTTTGTATAGATTAAAACTGAATTCAATGCTAGTTAGAACTAGCCATTTGTATAGTGTAAAAACTGAATATAATGCTAGTTAGAACTAGCATTGTCCTTTAGTCTAATTTTTCTCAAAGTTTGTTCTTCAGCCAAAAAATGAATCTTAGTGTCCTTGGAACAAATTTTTTATCAAAGTTTGTCCTTTTTTCTAATTCTTTGTTCACCGCACCAATTTTAAAAGAGGGATTTACACTCAAAAGGCTTTTTTGTGCAGAATAATAAGTTTTAAGAACAACACTTCGAAAAAAATAGTTTTTAGACAATTTTTTAGAAAGAGATAAATGAAGTTATCATTTTCAGTTATATATAGAAATAATGATAAATGAATTTATAATTTTTCTGCATAACTTAAACGATAAATGAATTTATCATTTTTTTGTAAATTGTCCTTAAAACTAATTATTGAGAAATACCCGCTTAAAAATTATTACCGTGAAATGAGAAGTCATTCAACCTAATTTTCACTTTTAAAAAAATATCTAAAATTATAAATACATATTCTTATAGTTCGAGTTTGTCATCTTCTTTTTTAATTATTTTTTTGCATTTGTTGTTTAGAAAGAATTATGATAGTTTGATATCGAACAAGTCTAAGGTTGCGTTGTTGGACAAGCTGTGACGACCCAGAATTTTGAACAATTTAACTTGGAATATTTAATTGATTTTAATATTTAAAAGTTAGTTTGTGACTTAAATTTCAAATATCACCATTATTTGGAAATTTCATTATTTGATTTAATTACTGGAAATTGGGTAAAATGTTGAATCTGGAGTTTTAAGCCTGTTAAAAATAATTTAAGGGTTTGTAAAATTTATATTGATAGTACTGAAGGTACTAAAAGTGTTAAACTTGGGTTTAAAGGTGTTTTGTTAAGTTTTGAAAATATATCGTTTAAATCGATGTTTAAAAATAGCCATTCGAGGCACAGTCTCGTAATTTGACGAAACCAGTTCCATTGGAACCGTAATATTATATTATTATTGGATTTCAATTTTCGTAGTGTTTGGAGTTGTTGTGTAAGCGTACACCATACAGACGCGCTGAAATTTATATCGAAAATTCAATTTAGTAACTGAATCCAAAAAGCTATCTTCTCCATACGATCGAATTAGGACCCAAAACTTTTTCCATTGCGTTCGGGATAGGGGTATAACATTACGAACACCTAGCAGCACGTTTTGGTAGGGATTCGAGATTTTTACCTGTGATATCGGGACGATTTGGAATTTTAGATAAAAATATTATATATATATTTCTCACATCAACTGCTGTCCTTTAATGTCGAAATCACTGTAGCCTTTTTTCTTCCCTATGCTACCCACTATCCTGAAATCGTGCTTCCTGTTTCCCTCTGTTCTTTTTAACATCCACATGACCTTTCACATCAAAATCAAGAATCAGAGTTAAAACGAATCCCTTTTTCCTCCATTCGATAAGTGGTGGCCGTGCCCCTCATTCTCTTGTTCCTGAATCGAAACCCAAGCCTCAAAAGTAAATCAATACCGAATTTCTTTCCTTCATCTCCTTCCCCATCTGTACGTTTTCGAAAAAAAATGTGTTAACGTGAAAATCGGACGCTAACACCCCGGTGTCAATTGAAGTTGGATGAAAGCACCACCCGTGTACACGGGAACTACAAGCAAGTAGAGAAAATACAGAAAAGGCAGAAAAGACAACAATTTTTATAGTGGTTCGGCTTAGAGTAAGCCTACGTCCACTTTAACTCTCTTTATTACTGAATTTGATTACAACTCTACAATAATCTTCAATTACAACACACTTTAGACCAGTAGATCAAACTTTGATAGAGAATAATCTTCCGAATTCATGTTGAATGATGTAGATTTTCTCTTGGAGATCGTCGTAGTGTCCTTGGTGTTTGGAGTACTTGAAGTGTTGAGTGAGTCGAGAATTCTGCAGAGTATCGGCGCTTGAAATGGTCGGCCAAAAGTCCTTTGAATGTTGGAGGTGGTCGTGTATTTATAGGAGTGTTTCTGGGTAGGCGTTAGGTCGTAAACGACCTAACATAGGTCGCATGTCGCCCTCGACCTAGGCAACACGAGCTACCACTCAACTGTCCCATAACATTCCAAAATAGTGACAAGTCATAGGTCGGTGACGACCCGAAGAACATCTCATATCTGCTACGTTTAAACACTTTCTTCGTTTGCTTAGGTCGTGAGCGACCTATCATAGGTCGAGGACGGTCTATGGTAGGACATAGGTCGCGAGCGACCTATGAGGCATGGTTTGTGGCTTGATAGGATGCATTTAGTTTGACTGAGCAAGATGGCAAGTAGTAGGTCGTGTGCGACCTAAGAAGAGAGACAACCTAAGCGTGTTGAATGGTCTGGTGGTGCGACCTAAGTTGACGCGACCTATAACTTAGCTCGTTGAGTCATTAGGTCGCTAGGTCGTCTCCTTCTTTATCTGTTAAGTCGCTGAATGCTCGAACCGTTAGGTCGCTCGTCTTGTTGACTCGTTAGGTCGCTCTGGCCTTAGGTCGCTGGATCCCCTTAGGTCGCTGATACCATTAGGTCGTTAGATCTCCTTAGGTCGCTGATACCATTTGGTCAGTTAGGTCGCAAAAGCACGTTTGTAGTTAGGTCGCTCCACATCTTCAGGTCGCTAACGAAGAGGAGTTAACATTTGCCCCTCGAAGTACACGCCTAGGTCATAGGTTGTGTGCTTCGATCCTCTTAACTCGTGCTCTGATGAGTTGTTAGGTCGCAAACGGCCTATCGATGAAACTAGGTCGTGTGTGCCGATTCACATTTCACTCCCCTGGGGTATAAATGACTTAGGTTGTTCCTCTTTTTCCTTATCTGTTCTGACATCCCTATTCGGCCATTACCAAGCTCTGAAGCTCTCGAAGGCGAATTCAACTCATTTAGCTGTTAATTCATCTTCACCAACATACTACGTAAGTGAATTCAATCTCTACCCCACCACAATCGGCATCCAATCATAAATCCATGTTTTCCACCCCAAGTCCAATTCATGTGTTGTGCTCTATTTTGAATGATTATTATGATCGATCTTCGATTACTATTCGATATGTCGTTGTTGTGATTCAAGAAGGCACGACAATGTTTATACTGGATCGGAGGTATTTGGAATGACGAATTTTCACGAAGGGGATGGAGGATTTCATCATGAGTGATAACGGGTTAATGGGTCAAGGTCCTAATGAGTTATTGCGTGGAGAAGAAGTTAGCGACCTAAGGCTTGCTCGACCTAAAACTTGTATGACTTAACATATTCACGACCTAAACTTTGCGGCACAGGCTTTAGGTCACGGCCGAGTTAGGACTTGGACAAATCTGCATTGCCTTTAACCTTCTAATCTTACACAGTGCGACCTAAAGAAGCTCCGACCTACACTAGGTCACTGGACGACCTAGGACTTGTGAAATTCTGAGGGAATTTGACTGAATTTAATCTTGAACTGCTTGAACTTGAATTTTGTTGTACTTCTTTGCAGATTATTTTAATTTTTAAAGTTGTCAACCTGTCAAATACAACATTTGCAGAAAAATGGGACGAATATACTGTCATTGACCTCCCACATCGAATGACAATTAGTCCATAAAGAATAATCAACTTAAATGAACTGTGTGAATGAAATGTTGCGAACCAATGAATTCAAGTGAAGTATTAAAGCAAAACTAAAATATCCAATTAAAGCCGATTCATTTGCATTAACACTACACTTGAGTTTTGTATTAACAAGTTCTGAAACCACATAGTCAACTAATTATCAACTAGTTTAATTTCAGTTATGTTTGCTTTCTGTTTTTGTTAGTTCTGCACAACACTTCACACTTTTTAGGAAACATGCACCTTCTTATTTGAATGTCTAGTTCCTTGTATAGAATGACTTCTCGACAAGGAGAAACAGAACCGGCTGAAGAGACTTTCCCGATTGCTACTCCATTGGTTAATCCTCCAGAGAGAGTTTCAACCACACTCACATACAAAGTTTTCCGCCAACTGTGCGCTCTGTTTGGCATTGCTGAAGCAGATGCCATTCTTCCTGAGAGAAGCGATACTGTCGATATACCACCTTCTGGTTTTGTAGCAGTTAATCGTCAAATGTGCACGAGTGGAGCTATCCCTCCTTTTAACGACTTTCTTCAACGGCTTCTTCTCCGACTAGCTATCTCCCCTTCCAGTTGCACCCCAATGGCTATGCTATTCTGATGGGGTTATGTGTGCTATTCGAAAGGACGCTGGATCGCCTTCCGAGTTTTGATGAAGTTTGCTATTTGTGCACATTTGCCAAAAATAAAGATCATCCTTCCATCATTCTTGTGAGAAGCGCTAGGAACCGTAAACTAATAATTGGCCTTCCCGAAAGTGCTCAGGGTTTTCTAAGCCAATTTTTCTTCATTCGTTGTCCTCTGGGATTCTATGCTACCTGGAGAGTAGGAAGTAAGAGCATTTATCTTTGTTCCTGATGTTTTTTCTCTGAGCTTTTCATAGCCTGAGTTGTCAAATGTTAACTTCGCCTTTTACTTTTCAGTGCTTCCCCCTCCTTCTAGAGACTCTAGTCATAAACCAACTTTTGAGAGGCTTATGGCCGTGCCAGTTGAGGAGAGAAGCATTCAATTTCTGTTGAAAGACGAGTTTTTGCATCAATACGGACTTTTGCATGCCTCTCGCTCTACACACCCTCATGAAGTCCCAGACTCCCCAACCCAAGCACTGGATGCCCCAGTTTTAACCGATGCACCCATACCGAAAGAACCTGCCTTTGAGGCTTCTCTAGTGAAGTGCTCCACTTCTGTTGATGTCGTGGGGTCATCTGACAAACTTGCCCCGGTCACTGAAGAAAAAGAGCTTCAGGAATCTCCTCCTTATTCAAAGAAGTCTGGTGACGAAGAAGCTGGGAAGACAAGACCCGTCAAACAGAGTGGAGATGACACTTTCAAAGGGTTGAGCGACTTGTTTGTCACTTCACAGGAGCTTTTTAAAGACGACCCCGTTACCACCAGGGTTTCTTCTTCAGTAGCTGAGGCGACCTCTACTCTGCAACAGACTCCGTCGACTCAAGAGTTGACGCTAATTACTACACCCACAACTACTCCACAATTAAAGAGTGGTTCGTAGTTTGCTGCGCGTAGTTTGCACATCACACACACTTAGAATCTTTCGGCACTTTTATGCTTCTGACTCTTTGTACTTTGAAGACTTCTAAAACTTATCTCTTTTCATTTCAGATTCTCCGATGGGACGCAACGACTCCTATTATGATGACTTCCAGCGCTACGGAAGGCGTAGCCAATATGATTATAGGCGCTACCTCCCCTCTTACAGAGAATCCGATGAAGAGAGAGCCGCCCGAAAGGCTCAGGAGAGGAGGGCGCAAGAAGAGCGTTCTGAGAGAAAAGAGAGGGGGAGCGCCACGATTCTTCCCATAAAGGCGATGATTCCCATAAGAGAAAATCCCACGATGACCGGGGAAAGAGTCATATGGTTGAGGAACTAAGCAAACGTGCCCGACACGGTGAGAAGCATACTTCTACAACTCCCGAAAAGATCACTGCCCCCGTCTCGCTTGACATTCCTTCTGGCTCTCCCGCTCTCGGGAAGACGGACATCCAAACAATAATTAGCAGGCCTAAATTTCAAGTTGGACCGGGACCAGCCACTTTGCAGAGCCGGTTTCCACAATGGTGCCTGAAGGGAGTGCGGTTCGATCTTGACTTGGTCCCTATCGACAAGCCTGCCATGCTACGAAATCTCGATGCCATCAAGCTTGATATTGAAAAGATGTCGAACTGGCAAAAGCTTGTAGACGAGCTTCAAAGGGTCAACTGTGCAAATATAGAGGACATGCTTACTATGGGGAACGATAAAGCCGAATGGCAGAAGGTTCTTGAGCAGCACGATACTGAAATGAGGAGCATCGCTACTTTTAATAAAAAGAGCTTGAAGCAAAAGTTGAGGAACTTAAAGAAGAGCTTGCTACTTCTTCTACCACATATACTCAAAAAGAAGAAGTATTTCAGAAGCAAGTTCGCGATGCTTACGCAGCTCTGCGACATGCCGAGGCACAACTTGAAGCCGAGCAGAAAACAGCAGGAATGTATCGTGCTGAGGTTACAGGTCTACAGGAGAAAGTCAGCTCCCAGGAGGCGGAAATTCAAATGCTTAAGCTTCAACTTTCCAAAGCTGAAAGAGAGCATGATGAGGCCGTTGCCGGCAAAATTGCAGCCGAAGAATCTCATGAGGCAACGAAGACCAACATCAGCTCAACATTATTTGACTTCTACCTGCATAGCGTCTTGGGGCGCGGTAGCCTCGCCTTTCTAGGCCCCAAGTATGAAATTACTTTGGCTGAAGTTTGGGAGGCTGCACTTGATATGCTTGGCGGTAAAGGCGCTGGCTATGCCGAATTAGCTCTTGAGGAGCATCACCTTGATGATGATGCTCGCGCCGCTCTCGCCAGGGGAAGATAACAGCTTGCAAAATTAAGGGCCGAAACGGCGGTAGGAGAACATTCGGGAAAAACCATCTAAACTGCTCCAATTCGGCCTTCTCCTTCAGCCGAATTGACATTATCGGTTCCAGTTCTCATTCTCCATCTCCTACCAAAGTTATCACCGAGATCACAAGCATACAAGGTGGAGATGAAGGCGACGAGAGTGCCAAGGTACAGGCTTACGAGGTTGATGTCAGGAAACCGACCTTTGCAGGTAACTCTACTGTTAATCTTGCCCAAGTAGACTGCTCATCTGTTTCTTACTGTGATGACCCGGAATTTCTAGCAGTGTAAATTTGAATAGTTAATTGGTTTTAAATATTTAAAAGTTAAATTTTAATTTGAATTTAAGAATATCAATATTTACTTGATAATGAAATCATTTAATTGTATAACTTAAATATTGAATTTTATAATTGAAATTGGGTAAATTGTTGAATCTGAGATTCTAGGTCTGTTTCAAATAATTTGAAGGCTTATAAAATCTATAATGAGGATACTGAAAATAATAGAACGTGTGAAATTTAATTTAAGGGTAAATTTGTTCAATTTAATAATATATAGTTCAAATTGACCGTTTACTTTCGTAACTCGTGTATATGAACGATTTAGCTTCCGAAACATGTTCCATTGGGTTCGAAATGCGGGTAGAACCTTATAGATACTTGTCGGCATGTTTCATACGGGGTCCGGAATTTCGCGTTATGCTTTACGAGACGTTTGTAAATTTTGTAATATAATAAAACTTAAACGTACATTAGTTAGAGATATTTTGATAGGTAAACAAGCGTTCTCAAGAAGCTTTCCCCTATCAATATTTTATCCCCGTTCTCCCCCTCTATTCTTAAAAAAAAAAGAAAAGAGATCGAGCCTCGGAAAAAAAAATGGGGATCGAATTCACGAAGCAAAATTTTTTTGGCCAACCTAATTAAATTGGAAATCCCCTTTTATCATTCCTCTCCTTTCTTTCCTCTTCATATTCGAACGAAATGTCTTTTAAGATCTAAACCCCCAAATATAAACCGAAAAGAAAAATGGAGGAGCGCGCGCACACGGAGGAGAAAGTTGGGTTTGGGGTTCGAATTCGTTAGGAGGGATTGCGCTATGTTGTTGAAGGGAGCTCGATCGTACGCGACTAGGGTTGTCGCGACTGTACACACGCGCACGCGTGCATGAGGTTGATTTCGAGGCAATGGTCAGTGGTGACTTCGACTTCGATGGAGGCGGAGGCTAGAGGTGTTCGCAACAAACGATAGTGGATGACGCGCGACTGTGGGGTGTTGCAGATGGAGGCAATTCGACGTGAGGGATCGTCATTCTGATTTTGGTCGAGTAACCGTATGGATGTCGTCAACTTATTGGTGAGTTCTCTCACGATTTATGATTTCTTACTGTTCGCTGTTTCAATTTTTGTTGCGGGTAGCTTTGGATCGATCAATTTGGAATTTATCTTGTAGTCAAGCGAAAAACTTTTAGCCAGGAATGCACCTGCAAGGTTTAGAGAAATATTTATATCAAATTTAATTTAAACTTACGAAGGCTGAAATTTTAAACTTTTAAATCTACTAGTTATATATATATATATAAGAGTATATGATAATAAGATTTAACTTACTAGGCTTAATATAGTAATTTATAAGTTATTGAGAGCATTTTAATTAATTTGTCAACTTATTTAATTTTTATAAATCAATAAGGAAGATGGTCGAAAACTAAGATAGTTAATGAATAAATTAAAACTATCAAATGGGATTTAGTTGTTCGATGTATTCAAATATTAACAAAATCATCCAACATTATACAAGGTTCAAAAAAATTAAAGGAAACAAATCGAGATCAGTTTTAGATTTGCAAATCAAATGGTGAGTAATTTCATGCTCTGGGTTTTAATTTAAATTCCAATGGTTGAATTTAAATAGTGGGTGAATGATTGAAATGTTTGGATGTGTACTGATGATCTAGTGATTTAGATTTGAATGTTCTCGAGTTAATTGTGGTTTGACTCGAGGTGTTTGAATTTTAAATAGTTTTGAACTTGAATCATAGATAAGTAAATGGTTCTGATTAAAATCAAATAAGGTTTAATGATCGGCGAATCACTAAATAAGTATGATAATTTGATGGAAATTTATGAATTAAATTAATTAATGATTTAGGTTAATTAATTAAGTTTATATTAAATTGGAGTAATCATTGGGTGGTTTAATAAGTAATTTTCAAATGTGATAAAAATATACATATATAATTTCTTTGTAGAATTAAAAATATTTGGAAATGTTTTTAAAGAAATAAAAGCATTGAACTCTTTCGGTCACTGGAAAATAACGTCGGTAATGACTGCAACATCATCGATGTTTATTTTCGAGTTTCTAAAAGAGAAATTGCTACCAAAATGTTTTTAATTGGAATTGTTTGTGAACTGGGCTTGGATTTGAAATTCTGGAAGCTTGATAAAATGTTTATGGAATAAAAAAATAAAAATATAAGCAGAGATAAGTTGAAATGAAGAATTGGACTCAGAAATTTGAGATTGTTTAAAAACTTTAAATAAAAGATAATTTGGTTTAAAAGGTTAAATCAACCTTTGAGAATTTAACTCGAATTTATATAATTCGAGGTAGTTTAAAATTCAAGATTGAAACTGAATTAGTTCAAAATTTAATTTGGGTTGAAGTAATTGGATTGGTGATAGAAAATATATAAGTTTAAAAATTTTTAAATGGGAAATTGGAATGGATTAAATTAAAGTGATTTGGATTTTGAAATTAAATTGATAATAATTCAAATTGATTGGAATACTATGAAATTATAGTTAAAATTGAACAGGAGTAAAATCAATTAGAATTTGATTTAAATTTGGGAAGGAATCAAGATTGATTCAACTTGAATTGGGAATTAATCAATTCTAATGGAATTTGGAGTTATTTGGATTGGAATTGGGTCACTTTAAATTGAGATTTAAATTGAATTGTTGAGGAGGTGAACAGTTGGCTCTTGACTATTTCCAATATAAATTGTTTTGATATAAACTTATTTTCTAAGCTATTAAATATATACAATCTTTTTTTTAAAGCTAATTTATTATATATTTGTTTTACCATTATTTTTGGAGTTATTTAAATATTTTTCAATTGTTCCCTAAACTATTTACTATTTTTCCACTACTTTACAAATAATTTACTATCTTTAAATTGTCTAAAAATCTCTGGAACTATTCAACTATTTTTCGACTATTTTACAATTAGTTAACTGTTTTACAATTATTTTGTAACTAATAATTATTTTTCAACTACTTACCTATTTTTAAAATTTTCAAGCTATTTTTCTAAATTGGTCGGAGTTCAAACTGTTATTGATTAAAGTACCCAACTGAGATAAGGATTTAAGTAATAATCCAAATGGTGATTAATGTAAAGGTGAAAAAGGAATGTGAAATGGTTCTTTTGAACCGAAAGAATATTTTGAGAAATATGAAATGAATAAAAATGGAAATTGGATATTTCTATGGTTTTTGAGAGTGTTTGGAGTATAAAAGGGTTTTATACAAGAAAGTAAGGATCCAAGTTTTAATTTTTTTATATATATATATATATCTGAATATATATAAAGGATCTTATGAGGATTTTGGGAAAGGCTTTTGATTTTTTTGGAAAAAATTAATATTGAGTTTTGGAAAGCCTATTTTGAGAATTATCGATTTTGGATAATCGATTTTGTGTAAAAGAGCTTTGTATGATATCATACTAGGTGTATGATTTGAAGATACTATATGTGTATTGTATAAAATATTTTGATGATGGCTCTGGGGAAAAAGGTGTCCTCTTGAAATGAACTTCTTAGGAGTGCCACTGGGTGGTGCTGCCTGGAGCCCGAGGGGGTTCTAAAGTTGATCCTGTGAGGAGTCCGGACAAAACTAGTTCCTGGGGATTATGAGTAGTGTATACCACAGCGGAAGTCGTGTGTGCCGCGGAGAGCCAACAGTTTACGTTTGATTCTATATCGGTAGACAGCGACCTATGGTATAACATAGCGAAAGTCGTGTGTGCCGCTGAGAGCCAACAGTCTGCGTTTGAGATTATCTCGGTAGACTGCGACCTACGTAAGAGTGGAGAAGCTTCATTTTGATAGCAAGATCAGAGGCCGCGGAGAGCCTGCAGTTACATGGACTTTTGTTGTGACTGCAACGTAACCCTGGATGTAACTATGATCTGTTGTGTGGGTTCCATGGCGTAATCGAGAGTGCCACGGAGAGCCTGCAGTTACATGGACTTTTGTTGTGACTGCAACGTAACCCTGGTATGTAACTGTGACCATGGAATGGGGGTGATGATTTTCAGAGCATCCTCACTAAAGATATTTCTTCAATTTTCAAAAACTGTTTCCGATATTTTTCGTAAAATTATTTTCGAAGTAGTTTTTTTACTGGGTGTTGAAAACAGGTTTACCAAGTACTTATAGATTTTCAGTCCCACGCCTGATCAACGTATGACTTAATTTCTGTGAGAACAAGGATGGACTGGTTGAGACATCGAATTATAAAAGTATTTTTATTAAAAACTATTTTAATAGTAATATCTGAATTTAAAAGCATTCCTAAATTTTTTAATATTAAGATGTTGAAATTTTGGGAGATTAAAAGGGAAAATCCAAACTGGAATTATAAAATAAAATTTGAAACTCGAGAAATTTAAGAAGTGATTCTTTGTCATTAAAATCGAATATTGATTTAGAGGTTGAAAATAAGCTAATTGGTTAAATAATTGTTTGATTGAATATGTTAATAAAATTTAACTCGGTTTAATAAAATGGATTGTAAGTAGATAATGAAGTTTGGAAATGGATTCGAGTTATAAATAGAATTCGACTTGGGTTTGATAATGAATTAAATAAGAGGAGATATTGTAAAATGTGATGGTTTGAATTGCAAATAAAATCCAAGTGTGATTTGAATAATATTTAATGAAATTTGCAGGTAAATTTTGATAAAATGGAAGTGTTGAAATAAAAGCGAATTATAATAGAAATGGTTTGGGTTGCACACAAAACCCAAGTGAATAAAAATAAATTGAGAATGACCATGTATTAATAACATAAATTCGAAATTGAATTAAATAAGTACATTTAAAATTTAAAATGGGTTACTGGGATTATAAAATAAATGGATGAAGTCTGATTGAAAGGAAAAAAAAAACCAAATCAAAGTTGTGATTGGAATTTGATTATCACACCGAACTTGAGTTCGGTAGCATATCAATTTGAAGTATAAATGAGTTAAGTATGTGTTGGATATTACTTTGATGAATTGAGAAGGTAAATTAAATTTAAAATTAAAGTGGATGGGCTAACTAAATTTAATGGGATTTGATTTGATGGGAATCAAATTTAATGGAAGTGAACTTAAGTTGAGATGGAAATAGATTGAAGTAATTAACCTAAGTTTAAAATTTATGAAAGCTTGGCTTCGAATAAGGATAAAAGCCCATTGAATAAAAGCTCGGTTTAAATTAATTTGGGAATGGTTAGTATTATACAAGAATGGAATGTGGCGAACTAAATGAATGGGTGTGAATAAGTTAAAATGGAATTGAATGAAATAAAATTGAGTTGGAATCAATTTTTGTTGGTTATAAAACCTAAGTAATTATTTATTCACATGGATATTATCTAATTGCATAGAAATGATTGTCGTTTAACGAAAACGAGATTTAAATTAATTCTATGAATTAGTGGAAGCAAATATAATTGATTTTTGAATCAATTGATATGACTATGAGTTTGTTTTGCTTAAAAATGAAATGAATGTAAGCAATTGCGTTGCAAACCATTGAAACTGAATGAAATGGCTTATAAATTGATTGAAAGCAATTGAATTTGCTTAAGGGTTATATAAATTGCTTATGGAAAGTGTTTTGGTACTTGTTGCTTATGATATATATGTGTTTAGCTATTGAATGTAAGTGAAACGACTTATGAATTGGTTGAAAAGAACTTTAATTAACTTTAAAGCATATAAATTGTTTATAGGAAGTGTTTGGTGCTTGATGTTTAGTAATGTATATGTTTAGCTATTAAAAGTAAGTGTAATGCTAATAGAATTTCTATATATGACATTTACATATTTAAATTGAGTAAGTACAGGTACAGGAAAGCCGTTTGGCTGGATTTGGGATATGCTAATTGCTAAAATAAATAAGCAGCATGCTTAAAATGCTAAATAAGGTATGCCTACGCAATAAAGATAGGAAATATGAACTGTTTTTGTTTTTCCGACCGGGTGGGTCGATGTATATATATTTATATCTCTTGTCAAATTGCAAAAGCTCCTCCGTACAAAGGAGACTCTGTCAAAATTTTCTAAAAATTTTGGGAGTTAGAAATTTTTTGTTAAAGGCAAAACAATTTCAAATTGAAAACTAAAGTAAATTAATAAATGAAACTAATATGAATCAGTTATAAATGGAAAATAAAATTTAATATTCATAATTGAAGACGAATTGAATTCGCATGAAAGAGGGCAATATAGAGGTATATGTGAAAACTTCTATAAAGAAACTATAAATGATTTGTAAGTTACAATTGAATATTGTTGCTAAACAAGATATGCAGGTATTAAAGGGAAAGGGAATTGGATTTGATTCCAAAAGATAAATTTGAATTGCACGACAAAAAGGTATGTATTTAAAATTCTGTATGAAATTGGATTGAGTTTTTGATGTAGCCACTTGGCTTTTGTTTTCTTTTTGAGATTTTGGGAGCCCGGAGAGGCCTTTTGTAGTAGTACCGAGCTAGCCGCGCAAAGGAGACGCTGGCGAAATTTTTCGAGAATTTAGGGAGTTAGAAAAATTTTGAGAAAATTTTGATAATTCAAATTTGGTTTTAAATTGAAATTTAGACGATTGAGTGAGGGGTGTTGGTTGAAACCATAAAAGGTTTTAGGAAGTTGGTTAAGGTGATAGTGGGTCTTTAATTAAGGATATTTGGTAAGACTGTTGAAGTGTGGGTTTTGGAAAAAGTAAACGGGTATTGGTCCATTCTTCCTAACTAGTAATTTCGGGGACGAAATTCTTTTAAGGGGGGAGGAATGTGAAGACCCGGAATTTCTAGCAGTGTAAATTTGAATAGTTAATTGGTTTTAAATATTTAAAAGTTAATTTTTAATTTGAATTTAAGAATATCAATATTTACTTGATAATGAAATCATTTAATTGTATAACTTAAGTATTGAATTTTATAATTGAAATTGGGTAAATTGTTGAATCTGAGATTCTAGGTCTGTTTCAAATAATTTGAAGGCTTATAAAATCTATAATGAGGATACTGAAAATAATAGAACGTGTGAAATTTAATTTAAGGGTAAATTTGTTCAATTTAAAAATATATAGTTCAAATTGACCGTTTACTTTTGTAACTCGTGTATATGAACGATTTAGCTTCCGAAACATGTTCCACTGGGTTCGGAATGCGGGTAGAACCTTATAGATACCTGTCGGCATGTTTGATACGGGGTCCGGAATTTCACGTTATGCTTTACGAGACGTTTGTAAATTTTATAATATAATAAAACTTAAACGTACATTAGTTAGAGATATTTTGATAGGTAAACGAGCGTTCTCAAGAAGCTTTCCCCTATCAATATTTTATCCCCGTTCTCCCCCTCTATTCTTAAAAAAAAAAAGAGATCGAGCCTCGGAAAAAAAAATGGGGATCGAATTCACGAAGCAAAATTTTTCTGGCCAACCTAATTAAATTGGAAATCCTCTTTTATCATTCCTCTCCTTTCTTTCCTCTTCATATTCGAACGAAATGTCTTTTAAGATCTAAACCCCCAAATACAAACCGAAAAGAAAAATGGAGGAGCGCGCGCACGCGGAGGAGAAAGTTGGGTTTGGGGTTCGAATTCGTTAGGAGGGATTGCGCTATGTTGTTGAAGGGAGCTCGATCGTACGCGACTAGGGTTGTCGCCACTGTACACACGCGCAAGCGTGCAGGAGGTTGATTTCGAGGCAATGGTCAGTGGTGACTTCGACTTCGATGGAGGCGGAGGCTAGAGGTGTTCGCAACAAACGATAGTGGATGACGCGCGACTGTGGGGTGTTGCAGATGGAGGCAATTCGACGTGAGGGATCGTCGTTTTGATTTTGGTCGAGTAACCGTGTGGATGTCGTCAGCTTATTGGTGAGTTCTCTCACGATTTATGATTTCTTACTGTTCGCTGTTTCAATTTTTGTTGCGGGTAGCTTCGGATCGATCAATTTGGAATTTATCTTGTAGTCAAGCAGAAAACTTTTAGCCAGGAATGCACCTGCAAGGTTTAGAGAAATATTTATATCAAATTTAATTTAAACTTACGAAGGCTGAAATTTTAAACTTTTAAATCTACTAGTTATATATATATATATATATATATATATAAAAGAGTATATGATAATAAGATTTAACTTACTAGGCTTAATATAGTAATTTATAAGTATTGAGAGCGTTTAAATTAATTTGTCAACTTATTTAATTTTTATAAATCAATAAGGAAGATGGTTGAAAACTAAGATAGTTAATAAATAAATTAAAACTATCAAATGGGATTTAATTGTTCGATGTATTCAAATATTAACAAAATCATCCAACATTATACAAGGTTCAAAAAAATTAAAGGAAACAAATCGAGATCAGTTTTGGATTTGCAAATCAAAGGTGAGTAATTTCATGATTTGGGTTTTAATTTAAATTCCAATGGTTGAATTTAAATAGTGGGTGAATGATTGAAATGTTTGGATGTGTACTGATGATCTAGTGATTTAGATTTGAATGTTCTCGAGTTAATTGTGGTTTGACTCGAGGTGTTTGAATTTTAAATAGTTTTGAACTTGAATCATAGATAAGTAAATGGTTCTGATTAAAATCAAATAAGGTTTAATGATCGGCGAATCACTAAATAAGTATGATAATTTGATGGAAATTTATGAATTAAATTAATTAATGATTTAGGTTAATTAATTAAGTTTATATTAAATTGGAGTAATCATTGGGTGGTTTAATAAGTATCAAATGTGATAAAAATATACATATATAATTTCTTTGTAGAATTAATCAAGAGATTAATTAAAATAGTTAAATAAGGAGTAATTATTTTATGAAGAAAATATAAAGATAGTAAATGACTGTTTGAGTTAAATCAAGAAGAATAAATGTTTGCGGTTTAATTAATGATTAATTATTTGATATAATTAATTTAGCTAAGGATAATCTAAATATAATTGGAAATTATAAGCTTATATGATGTACGTTGTAATTAATGATTAATAAATTGGAATTGATTAATCCATAACAAGTGATGTATGAAGAAAATCAATTAATATAAGTGATTAAAAATTTATGCAATTAACATGGTAAATTCATTCATGAAAAAAATATGAGATTACTTAATGATTTTTGGTTAAGTATAATTAATATTGTGAAGTTAGAAGTTAATTAAAGATAGATGTTCGAATGAAATTGAAGGATAATTGATTTGGGTTGATTAATTAAGAGGAATATTGGAGGGATGATTGAGTTATTTAATTCGAATTAAGTAATTGACAAGCAACGAACCTAAGTGATTGGAGGCTAGAAATATAATTAGAATAAATTGAATTAATTTGGAAGCGATAAAATTTTGCTTTTAAATGATTGATTGGTATTGGGTATTTTGAATGAGTTGATAACTCTGATATGATATGTTGTGTATTTCATTTGGATATCTTAAGATAGGATGATATGAGAGTCGAAGGGACTGGGATCGGGCATTGGGAAATACGCGAAACCCTTCGAATTTTAAAAAAAATTGATTTGTGAAATCAATAGGCAGAAATGAAATGATTTAAGTGAATTGGATTATTGTATCTAAGATTGGTACTTAGAAATTGATATGTAAAATAAGGGTTGTCTATAGGAAATCGAGAATGGGATAAATTGATATGTTTTCCCGGGTTCACATAAGTTGTTTGCTTTGGTATTCCATGTTAGTTGAGTTTACTCACGCTGGTTTCCAGTCTGACCCGGGTGTTACTTTGGTGTAATGCTCGGGTCAGACCGAGTATTACAGATTTTCAGGTTTGGACGTTCAGGAGCTCAGGAGGCGAGCTGGTGGCAATATTTAAATGGAGTTTATCCGCTGTATTTATACTATTGTTTACCTGAGTCATGATAATTGTATATATATTCAGTCAGTGTATATATGTAAAACTCTGATGTACTAAAATGTAACCGATAGATATAGATTCTTTTGTAAACTGTTATTATTTATTATTATATTTTATCCGCTGCGAACGTGAGATGTTTGATGTTTCTGTTCTTCTTCTTCTATCTCTTTCTTCTTTTCATAACTATCTGAGATTTTCGGGTTTGAAAATTTTGGGTCGTTACACTTACGAGCTTGATGAGCTTCTTGATTACTTCTTGAACCTCAGCGAACCTTTATCTCCTCTTTTTACTGACTTGAACTTTTTTCCTTCTGTAGAGAAAACGTCGAGCATTGTTCAAACTTCCCCTCCTCCAATTATTCCTCCTCCATCTATTCAGGTGACTCCTCCTTCTGCCTCGCAACCAGGATCACAAGAGGAGCAAATAGAAGCTCTCCAAGACTTGGACGATCCCATTGCTTCACAAGAACACAAGGGAGAGGAAACTGAAGGGAGTGAGAAGACTCCAGAAGCAACTGGTTTCGATGATGAACCATTAGCTAAACTTCTTTCTCCAGGGAGTGGGTCTTCCTCTAAGAAGAGAGGAAAGTAGGGAGTCTCCAAGAAGAAGAAGGGATTTTCAACTGGCGAAGAAAAAACGGAAGAAAGTCCGACTGAGCCCCTTTCTCCTTCATCCCCTACTCTTACAAGCCGGCCTAAGAAGTTGGTTATCCGGCCAGGTGCGGGCTCAAAAGGTGGACGGAAGAAGAAATGATGGCTTTGGTTCTGTGGCTTTCATATTGCTTTTTTTCTTTTTCCATGTACTGGCCGGAGATTGTGCGGGTACCGACCCCCGCTTTTCTTTTACTTTTTATTTTGAAACCTGTACCTGTACAAAATTTTAACAGTGTTGAATAAAATGATTCTTTTTCTTTGTACAAACTTCTGTCTGTATCTGAGAATGCATTCATTATTCATTGTCGTACAAGTTTCTTTTAATGACATTGCAGCGAGCTTGTGGTATGTTGTTCGAGCGTAATTTTACCAATATAGTTATACCATGTTGCCCCTATACCATAAGCTTGTTGCAATATTTTATATTTTGAGGGGACTTGTACTTTTATTTTCTAGAGAATAATTATTCCATACTTGGAGGAATATTATTTCGTTAAAAAACAGAGTACAACTCCCTCCATATAAGTTTTTACGCTTCACCCTTCGAAGATATCACTTTTTCTTTTGTGCATATACACATTTTACCAAGTGAATTCTCCTATGTGGTAAAGCGGGCCTCTGAAGGGTACTTTAACTTCTTTTTGAGGAAGAGTATTTTCCAGAATAGGTGAATCATTCTTCCTTTTGAAAGTTAAAGTGTGCCTTTGATGATGGCTTTTTTTTTAACGCCACAGTAAAGGGCTTTTTTGATTTTTGCTTCTTTGAAAAGTTGCACTTCTGAGGAGGGTTTTTTCACGTTTCAACACTTGAAAGTTTTATTTCAATCTCGGTGAAACGTGTGCCTCCGAAGAGTTGTGCCTCCGAGGAGGGCTTTTTCACGTTTCAACACCTGGAAGTTTTATTTCAATCTTGGTGAAACGTGTGCCTCCGAAGAGGTCTTTCTGCTTTCTTGTGCCTCCTGGAGGAGGTCTTTTCATTTCTGCCTCTGGGAAGAGGTCTTTTCATTTCTGCCTCTGGGAAGAGGTCTTTCTGTCTTGTTGTGCCTCTGGGTAGAGGTCTTTTTGTTTCTGCCCCTTGGGAGAGGCTTTTATTTTTCCCTGTTCGCTGGGAAACGGGCCTCCGAGGAAGGCTTTCCACATTTCAACACTTGGAAGTTTTATTTCAATCTCGGTGAAATGTGTGCCTCTGAGTAGGGTTACTGCCTAGAAGTTTGGAGTTTCTTTCTCTCGGTTGGACGGATTCACGGGAGTGTATCGACCGATCATTCCGCAACTTTATAACGAGAAAGATCTCTCTTTTTCTGGTTGGCCCGCTCGAGGTCTTTTAGCATTTCAACTGTGGTGAAATGGGCCTCCGAAGAGGGCTTTTTTCACGTTTCAACACCTGGAAGTTTTATTTCAATCTCGGTGAAACGTGTGCCTCTGAGTAGGGCTTTTGCCTGGAAGTTTGGAGTTTCTTTCTCTCGGTTGGACGGATTCACGGGAGTGTATCGACTGATCATTCCGCAACTTCGTAACGAGACAGATCTCTCTTTTTCTGGCTAGGCCCGCTCGAGGTCTTTATCCTCCGAGTTGTGCCTCCGAAGAGGGCTTGTGCCTCTGAAGAGGTCTTTTGCTGATTGATGCTTGCTCGCCCATGTCTCTTTGCCATCGATTCATGTCGGAGACCTCCGTTGTCTTTTGCAAGTGTTTTCACTTTCTAGTTGCCAATAATTTCCCTTATCTAAAGAAATATACTTCATAGTTGAGTGAGTTGGTGGTGGTAGACACAGTTTATTTAACTGGCTGTTTGTTTATTCAAACATTTGTAGTTAGTTAGAAATGGTCCACTTCCATCTACATTGCCAACTTTTGTTTGAAGCACTTCTTTTGTAGGATTTGAGTATGGAAATTTTGAATGGTTTAGTGTTTGTTTGCCAAGTGATGTTGGGGATTGCTTGGTCTTGCAATGGGCAAGCTTTGCTTTTATGACCTGCATTATTAAATCGACATTTTAATGACACAATTATTGTATTTTATATGTCGAAATAAAACAAAGCAGTTTATAATAGTAGAGAACACAAGATTTATAGTGGTTCGGCCAAAAAACTGGGCCTACATCCACTTTATAGCTTTTCATTATTCACTTACTTTACAATTGTTTTCAATACAAGAATCATATATTTGCAATTCTTTTACAACATTTCAGCAAAGCTTTCAAGTAAAATAAGGACGCAAATGATTGCTGTTCCAAGCTCTTGGGATTGGTTCTCCTTCGACAGTTGTGAGTTTGAATGTGCCGTCAAGAAGCTTCGTGCCTATAACATATGGCCCTTCCCAGTTTGGCCCAAACACACCTGTAGCTGTCATGATTCTTTTCAGAACTAGGTCCCCAACTTCAAAGTTGCGTTGACGAACTTTGGAATTGAAGTGCCTGGCTATTCTTTATTGATGAGCTGCAATTCTAAGTCTAGCCTCTTCTCTTCTTTCATCAAGGAGGTCAAGTGCTTCCAATTGCAGTTTTTCATTCTCATCTTGATCAAAATGGATCCTTCTGTGTGAGGGGACTTCAGTTTCCACTGGAATCATTGCTTTTGATCCATATGCCAATGAAAATGGAGTATGCCCAGTCGCAGTTTTGTGGGTGGTTCTGTATGCCCATAGTGCAAGCGGTCCAGCTTCTTTTTGATGGTTGATTTGATGATTTTGTTTACTGCTTCCACTTGCCCGTTTGCCTGCGGATGAGTCACTGCTGAGAAGCTTTTTCGGATTTTGAATCGTTTGCAAAAATCTTGGAATTCCTCACTTTCAAACTGAGTACCATTGTTTGTGATTATCTTCTGAGGCACACCATACCTGCAAATGATATTCTTAGTCACAAAACTTATCATTTTCTTAGAGGTAATAGTGGCCAAGGGTTCGGCCTCAGCCCATTTAGTAAAATAATCAATAGCAACGATAGCATATTTAATCCCTGATTTGGCAGTCGGCAAAGGCCCAATGAGATCTATTCCTGTGATGACCCGAACTCGATATCCAATAAACGACCTCAAATTCGTATCGCCGAAGCTTATAACAACATCAGATGAATATAAACAGCGGAACAAAAATGAATATCATGCATACATCACAGGTACAATATCATAATATCCAACAATACATCAGAGTATTAAATACATAAACCACAACTCCAAATAACATCATAATAATACATCGATGATCATATATCCAAAAGTCTTCATAGGAATATAATGGTAACAATCTCCTAAAACACTAACCACCTGATATCCCAAAAGCTTCTAGAATATCTCCAAAGCAAAAGCTCCAAAATACTACTAACTCCAAAATATGAAAACCTGCTACTAGGCTGCCCGTGTAGAAATTATGGGCACCCAGAGTTTAGAAAAGAAACAATAAACTCCAGGTCAGTCATGCGACTGGTGTGAGTAAACAAAAGCAGTTGCTTTTAAATAAACTAGATTTATTAAAGAAAATTCGTTATGCTTTTGGAAAATGAAACTACCATAAGACCTCCCGCCACACACACAATGCAATCGCAGAATTGGAGGAGATTTCTTCTTATGATAGTCAAATATGCTTGATATGAGAATTTTTTTTATATTATTACTAGTGCATAGTGTAGAAAGCATTTCGAAAATAGAATATTAATCTTAGCCAGCATACGACCATTATCGTATGCCTACTATAGCTACCATCTAAACAGTGGTGACCACCATAAGTAAATGACAGGTTCTACAACTAAAACCGTACAGGGTTTCGTATTGGGAATTGGATTTCCAACAAATGGTCAGGCTAAGGAACTTCCTACTGCCACATGAGTACGCCTCTTGCGGGACGCCCCGAGAACCTACCCGGCTCTCTGCCAACACAAGGCCGGGTTACCTCTGTAACTAGGTAACTACTACTCGAGTATGCCACTCCCCGGTCCTTTGGGACCTTTATCCGAGGGCCCTCTGTCACAAAGCAACAACCATATAGTAAATGAGATTGGAGCCACCACACAGGTAAATATCTGGGCTCCATAGCATGACATTACCTTTTTCCAGAAGGAAATGACATACCCTAAAGGGCGCGACCCTCATAACCTTGCCGCATCTTTCCTGTTTCGACCATTTCCGGGTGGTGAGGTCCGATGAGGTCTCGTCCACAAAGCTATGCTTTACACGAAAGCTTTGCTTTGATCACAAATGATCAACTAATGATCATCAACACACAGCAGCACTTAGCACGCCACACTACCAATTTGGAAATATATCACTGATAACCTTCATCTACATAACCTCTGAGCTCGTACATCTCAGAGAAGGGTGTTAAGCTAAGTGAATAAATTCTCCGCCACCAACAGATATATATTTGAAAGAAATTGGCTCTATATCTCAAAGTGTAGTGTCAGACACACGACCATACAAGTCTGTTCCGGGTTCGAACATAACCGAAGGCACTTCGTCCAATAAAGGAAGAAGCCCTTGCAAATCCGGGTATCCACAATCCCGATCGGACTTCCCATCACTTAGGAAATCTCTATACCGGAGCAACTCAGTGCAGAGACAATCGATAGGTTATCCTATCGTTTTCGAAGACATCCGGTCTTCACCACCGGTCTTCAAATGCTATCCATTTCGACGTATCACTATTCGGAATGGGTTATATGACACAAAGGTCCTCTCCCGGCTAAATCGAATAGTGAGCGCTCAATTTTCAAAACACATGGATATATCAATCACAAAGATTCATATTCAGGGTTCGATGTTGGTTTCGGATTACAAACTGAAATCCGACTCCCTGTCGCATCGAAATTTAAATTGCCGTTTTACGGCAAACAAGGTTTTCACATCACTACAGAACAAACCACAGTCACAGTACAGTACATGGCAATTTATATCACATAGCATCACAAACAGAATAAAAATATCAATATCGTGCACAGCCATAGTTAATTTATTTCGAATGTGGTTTGAATAAATAATTTAAATCTTGATTAACTCGTCTTATTGTTTCAAAATTATTTATTTAAATTAACCGCTAGATCTGGTTTGTCGATTTTTATTTATTTGGTTAACCAATTCTTGATTTACAAATTTATTTGAGCACTTAATTGTTTATCAATTAATTGTATATTATTCTTAATTTCTTTAAATCATTTATTAATACAAATTATTTACTTAAATTATCATTTAAAAACAATTTGCTTCATACTGTAAAAATTGATTTATTGTTACATTGAAAGTTTGATGTAAATTAACTCAAGTTCTTAATTTAAACTTAATTATTTAACTAAAGGGTTAATTCAAATTTTAAAACATTGTTAAATAATTCAACTTATGGTAAGTTTTTCACTCACATTATTTAACAGTGGTAAACTTATAAATATAGAAATCTTTGTACTTTGAAATTTTTGATCGGGCCTACCCATTATAAAATACCCGAGTAAACCATTCCTTTCCCCCGAGCTAACTCACGTTTCTCTCGTCTTCTCCCCCGAGTTTCTTCACTTCTCCCTCGTCCCAGTTTCCTTTCTTCTTCCTGTCTCTCTTTCTTTTTTTTCTTTAAGTTCAAATTAAGGCAAAATTAATTAGTATCAGGAACTCTCACGCAACAGCAAAACAAAAACTCGGAGCTTTCCACCTTTTCACCCGAGCACGACTCGAAGTCCACGATACTGCACGAGAAAACACGTCGTGCACGTGCACTTCAACGCGGCGCCACTCCGGTTGCCACCGCGACCTCCAACACGTCACTCATCGACCCTACACTCCATAGCCACGATCGATTCAATGCTAACCACTCCAAAATGAAAACGAGCTTTCAGTTCGAAATTTGAACCCATCCTCACCACCAGAAATCAACCCTGCGCCGCCTCCTCTGGCCATCAGAGGCCACGAAAATTTGCCAGGAGCTTCGCCTTGATCAGATACTCCAATCCCCACCGGCGGCACGAATTCCGATCGCCTATCTACGACGCGGCACCCCTTTTTCTTACACGAACGAAAATGGGTTCTTGAACCCTAGTTCGATCTCGTGTTCACAATTTTTAGCTTTATAAATTACATTTGTATTTTTCCAGTAATCACGATCACCACATCTTGCTGCCACCATGAGGTCGAGGCTTACGATCGCCTTGGTTGCCGGAATTTTACAAAAATTTAATTTTCTGATCATCTTAAAAATCTCGACAAAAACTTAATTAAAAATAACCATTTTGGTTTTAAAAATCTTATTTTTGTATATAGATCCAAGTTATATAATTAAATCAATGATTTGAAATGGTTGAATTTCTCACAAAAATTTGTTTTCACTGCAAATTTCATGTTGCACAGACGTATACTTCATGTTCAAGCTGAAAACAACAATTTAGCTCATGGATGAGCTTAAACAAACTTATTTGATGAAAATTATTTTATATCAGAGATTTGAAAAGTGAAATCTATAGTTTTTTTTCTTCTTTTGACTTGCTTGAACTCTGGAATTACAAGAAACAGAGGTGCTTCACAAATTTTACAGTCAAAATATTCTTGCACATCAACCATCAACACTGTGATTCATAAATAACACATATTAGTTTCTGTTCTTAGCTTAAAGGTTTACTCACCAGGCAAATTGTTTGAAACAGAGGCTATATTGATCTTTGAACTGCAGTTTGAATCTTCAGTATTTTGCTTTTACTTGAATACACAGTGATGTTTTCTCTCCTATTTATTTTATTTCCTGATCTCTGCTTATTTTCTTTCTTCAGTAACAAGTTATGAACGATGTGTTTATATTGCACTGCATATATAGAGTAGATAGTTTGTATAAGGGTAGGTATCTTCTAGGATAGCCTACTTCCCTTGATTCAGATTTCCTTTTATTTATTATTTATTTTTTTTCATTTTGCTTTGACAAATCAAATTTTGTTTTTTCGGCTGATATGATTTTGTTTGTGCTAAGTAAGACTTCCATTTGTGTTTGAATAGATGGCATTAAATGCCTTTGTTCCCATTTTAGTTCACATATGTATGTTGTTGATTTTTTTTCTTTATAAGTACAATTTTGTTTGTTCTTGAAGATATTTTTTTTCCTATGTTAATCTTCTTGCATAAGCCTTCATTTCCTTGCCTATATTTTATGTTACAATCTTCTTGTCTGAGTTATTTTGTTTTGCATACAACTCTTCATTTTATTGTTTGTATACTTATCCTATTGTTTGAATCTATGTATGTATTTATTTTTATTATCTCTAGTATTTATATATATACAATTTGTTTGTATTAACCCATATCATTAAATAGTGAACATTTCAAATTTGAATACATATTAAATGAATTTCATAAGTATACTTTGTAAATTCAATAATTTAGACTTAAAAGAAATTGAAGTTCTATTAACACATATTCTTGTTTATTATACATATATAATTTTTTACTTTATTTATCACTCATTTAAAAACTTAAACTATCAAACATTTATTTACTTCCATATAACTTTATAATATTAATATTAACAATATTTTATTTTTCTTGAAATTTCACAATTTGAATCTAAAAGTTCAAATAAATCACAAATTTAAACACACAAATTTTCGGGATGTTACAATATCCCCTCCTTAAGAAAATTTCATCCTCGAAATTGAAAGAGAGAGAAAAGTAAACAAAGAATATACGAATTTCAGAAAAATAAGGAAATGGCGTACCAATTTAGGCCGAGATATCCACTCTGCAATTGGGATATGATTTCTTCATATTATCTTCAGTTTCCCAAGTACAGTCCTTTGGATCGCCACTC
Source organism: Allium cepa (assembly GCA_030765085.1). Lineage (NCBI taxonomy): Eukaryota > Viridiplantae > Streptophyta > Magnoliopsida > Asparagales > Amaryllidaceae > Allium > Allium cepa. The sequence goes on from CM060942.1 coordinate 459,637,793, forward strand.
CATTGAACTTTGACCAATTTCACAACCTTATTTCGCAATCGCTTTTCATCACGATCAATAATCTTAATTGGTTCCCTTCTTACAGCCAAGTTGGGAGTGATCTCAAGGTCCTGCTGAGCAGCTTCTTTAATAACATCATCTGGGTCGTGCACATACTTCCGAAGACTAGAAACGTGGAACACATTATGCACACCAGGCAACCAGCTGGGTAACTGTACTCGATATGCTTGAGGACCGATCCTTTCCAGAATAGGAAAAGGACCAATATAACGCGGTGCTAGCTTTCCAGTTTTCCCAAATCTCAATACACCCCGCATTGGAGACACTTTCAGAAATACAGAATCTCCAACTTGAAATTCTAAATCTCTTCTTCGGCGGTCATAATATCTCTTCTGACGGATCTGAGCAGCTAATAACTTCTTCCTTATAAAATCAACCATTTCAGTGGCTTCTTTAATCATGTCTGGTCCAAGGACGAGTCTATCACCTGATTCGATCCAACATGCAGGTGATCGACACGGACGACCATATAAAGCTTCAAAAGGAGCCATTTCGATACTAGCCTGATAGCTGTTGTTATAGGAAAATTCGACCAAATGCAAATAGTCCTCCCAAGAACCACCAAAGTCAAGAATACAAGCGCGCAATAGGTCTTCTAAAATTCGATTAACCCTTTCTGTCTGCCCATCAGATTGTGGGTGATGAGCAGTGCTGAGATTCAATTTGGTTCCCAAAGCGGCTTGGAATGCCTCCTAGAATCTACTAGTGAAGATCGGATCACGATCACTCACTATGCTGCTAGGAATACCGTGGAGACGAACAATTTCTTTTATATATAAATTAGCTAGGTTTGCAGCCGTGCGGGTAGCTTTCACTGGCAAGAAGTGGGCTGTCTTAGTCAAACGGTCTAAAATAACCCAAATTGCTTCATTGCCCTTTCGAGTACGAGGCAAACCATCGATGAAATCCATCGATACCTGATCCCATTCCATTTCGGTACTTCCAAAGGCTGAAGTAATCCGGCCACTTTCTTTTGATCGGTTTTGATTTGCTGACAAGTAGCACAACGACTCACATAAATAGAGATATCTCTCTTCATCGTCTTCCACCAGAAAGTTCTTTTAATATCACTATACATTTTATTGACTCCGGGATGGATGCAAAGTGTGGACTTGTGGCATTCATCTAAAACTTCACGTTTCAGCTCTGGAATGTCAGGGACACAAATTCTTCCTTTCATCCTTATAACCCCTCTACTATCTACCTCAAAACTAGTATCTTCACCACGACCTATTCTTCTCCGCATTTCTCGAAGAAACTTGTCTCCAGTTTGCTTGGTGGCGATCCTCTTAAGAAGATTAGGTGTGATAACAAGATGAGCAAGAATAGCGTGCTTTCTACTTAAGGCGTCTGCAACTACATTGGCCTTTCCCGGCGTATACAGAATATCTAGGTCATATGATGCCAGAAATTCCAACCAATGTTGTTGTCGCAGATTTAGATCCTTCTGGGTAAAGAGATATTTCAAGGATTTATGGTCGGTGAATAATTTGAATTTTTCACCTAGAAAAAGAGGGTTCATTAAGTATATTGTTTAAGTTAAGTTAATTTCGTAAATTATTAAGAAAGCTGAAAAGATTCTTACCCAGAAGATAATGTCGCCATATCTTCAAAGCGAAGATAACAGCTAAGAGTTCCAAATCATGGGTGGGGTAATTGCTTTCATGAGGACGTAATTGTCTACTCACGTAGGCAATCACCTTCCCATTCTGCATTAATACTGCACCCAAACCATCACCGCAAGCATTAGTATAAACAGATAAACCTTGGTTCCCGTTGATAATAGCGAGAACAGGAGCAGTAGTCAATCTCTTTTTCAACTCCTGAAAAGCTTCATCACATTGCGAAGTCCAATTGAATTTTACATCTTTCATTGTTAGCTTCGTTAAAGGACTAGCTATCTTCGAAAAGTCTTGAACAAATTTCCGGTAATAGCCTGCTAAACCCAAAAAGCTTCGAACTTCCTTTGGTGTAGTAGGCTTTCGCCAATCAAGAATGGCCGAAATTTTGCTAGGATCAACTGAAATCCCTTCTTCATTAACAATATGGCCGAGAAATTTGACTTATCTGACCCAGAAGTGGCATTTGGAAAATTTTGCATATAGGATATTTCTCCGTAATATTTCCAAAACAATTCTAAGGTGTTCGGCATGCTCTTCTTCTATCTTAGAATAGATCAAGATATCATCAATAAATACGAGCACAAATTTATTCAAAACTTCCCGAAACACCCGAGTCATAAGATCTACGAAGTATGCTGGAGCATTGGTTAGCCCAAAAGGCATGACTAACCTTTTGTAGAACATATTGGGACCCCTAAAAGCAGTTAAATGTACACAATCTTCGGCGATTCGTAGTTGATGGAATCCCTGGGCTAGATCCATCTTTGAAAAGAAACGAGCGCCGCATAATTGATCAAATAGATCATCAATTCTAGGTAGTGGAAATTTATTCTTGAGAGTCTGCTTATTGAGATCACGGTAATCTACACACAACCTCAAAGACCCATCCGATTTAGCGACGAACACAACGGCTGAGCCCCATTCAGAAACATTGGGTCGAATCAATCCTTTTTCTTGTAGATCTCTGGTCTGCTCGACTAATTCAACCTTTTCCCTGGGCGCCATCCTGCGACTTGCGTGAACTACAGGGCGAGCATTAGGTACAAGGTCGATTTTGAATTCTATTTCTCGATGTGGGGGTAGAGATTTCACTTCTCCGAACACGTCCGGAAAATCTCTAACTATTGGAATGGACTCCAAACTGGGTTCGGGATAACCCAAATTATACATCAATCCTTCCCTTTTTGGACTAGGATCCTCACAAGCAATTTCGATGAAATCTCCAAATTCGGTTTTAATCGAAATCAATCGATTGTTGCAATCCAATATGGCTTCATATTTCGCTAGCCAATCCATTCCGAGTAGGACTTCAAACTCGTTAAAATCAAGAACGAAGAGACTAGTAGGGAATTGATAACAAGAGTATGAGATAGGAACATCTCTACAACGAAGACAATGGTTCGCGGGACCTCCAACTGGATTCTTTACGCATATGGGCTCATCCACAAAATCGGGTTCAAGATTTAATTTATTAATAGCTTGCTGAGAGATAAAACTATGTGTAGCACCCGTGTCAAATAGAACTCTAACAATGCTATCATAAATGGTAAGATTACCTTCGAGAACTCCTTTTCCTTTCTCTGCTTTGGAAGATACAGGTTGGTCTTTGACTGCATACACTTTTGCTGTTTGAGCTTGCTTCATGGTTGGACAGTCCTTAACTTCATGCCCCACTTTCTGACAGTAATAGCACTTCCTAGGATTTGCTTGAGCGGATTGGTCTCTCTTTGGCTTCTTGCAGCTATTTGAATAGTGGCCTTTTTCCAAGCAATTATAACAAGTAACATTCTCAGCTGTACTACCCTGGATGCTCTTCTTTTTATCCTTGCTTTGCCATGGTTTCTTCCCTCCAAATTTCCGTTTCTTCCAATTTGGATTGCCCGAACTTCCTTTCTCTACCGGGGTTCCTTGCATATCAAGTGTGGCATATCGGTACCCCATATCAACTAAATCTGAAAAAGACTCCTTAACATGGGCCCGTCATTCTTTCGTGAAATTTCTTATTCATCCCGCGAATGAATCGTTCATTCTTCTTTAAAGGCGTGTTCACCAATTCGGGGCTAAAACGAGACAATTCATTAAATTTATTCAGATATTCCTCGAATGATAAACTTCCCTGCTTTAGGTCCATGAATTCCTGGTACATCCGAGAAAGTCCGGCTGATGGCAAAAATCGCCTCTCAAACACTTCTTCGAATTTCTCCCAAGAAAACTCATCTTCATGTCTATCTACCATGATTGTCTCCCACCAAGCTGAGGCTTCATCCTGAAGTTTCCAAGAAGCTATAAGTCGCTTCTGATCGTCTTGCAATTTCAGCCCTTTGAAGATTTTCTCACATGATCTTATCCATGCTTGAGCCTCAATAATTGACTCCTTGCCGGTGAACGGCTTACCACCAAGCTTTACGAATTTCTTGTATAAATCAGCCAAGTCCGGCTGATGCTGGATAGGTACTGCTGTTACCACTGTTGGGGGAACTTGATTTGGTGCTGTGGCACTTCCTTGACCCCTAACTCTTCCTCTGCGCCCGCTCATTCGTACTATCTGAAATTAGTAAGAAAATTGATTTAGATAAACAGACGAAATATCTTAAGGAATATCAGCGGTACAAAGAAATAGACTAATAAAATTTGGAGTTTCAGTCTTGGTTATACTCATTCTAGGGTATGCTTCACCCCATCTCTAATGAGCCACCTGATGTGTTATACTCCGTAGCTAAAGTTCTCACTCAACCTGGCTCTGATACCACTTGTGACGACCCGAACTCGATATCCAATAAACGACATCAAATTCGTATCGCCGGAGCTTATAACAACATCAGATGAATATAAAACAGCGGAACAAAAATGAATATCATGCATAAATCACAGGTACAATATCATAATATCCAATAATACATCTGTAACGACCCGCCTTTTTGGACAGTTTAAACCGACGATAAATTACACATGTCGATTCCAAACCATTAAAAGAGCAGATAGTTATTGGGGTAATTAAGAAAGAAAAGGAAGGGAAATAAAGGAAATGAAACAACACAGAATCTCACAGCGGAAGGCTAAAGTATAATAATAAAATAACAGTTCATGAAGCTGTTAATTAAATGAATACATTTGAAATGAATACATTTGATTATTATTATACAACATTCATCAGAGTTACATACACAGCAAATATCATACAACAATGCAGCGGAATGGAATGAATATAATAGTAGTAGATCATATACCAAATCTTCGTCTCCGTCCTCCAAGGAAATGATCTTCAACCTAAACTGAAAACTCAGGACTGACCCGAGCGTAATGAAAAGACAAACACTCGAGTCAGGACTAAATATCCTTATGAAAGTTAAATCAATCGTAAATAAATATGAGTGTAACGGCGTCAGAGATGTTTACGGGGTTGGACATCTCATATCCAGTGTCAACGTGCGTGCAATAACTCAAGAGATGTTACGGGATTTTCCATCTCTCAAGGATCCGTGAAACTATCTACTATGTAGTAATATACGCTAAGTAGATAATGTCTATCAGTAATATAAAGTATCAAAATAGCGTTAAGGCGTTACCATAATCCCCCTTAACACATTTTATATTCCCAAAAGCATATACAAGACCGTAGTTTCCCCAAAACCGGAAGTCACCAGAGGGCAATCCATATGCTCAAGGTACAAATCAAAACGTAGTGGTCGCGAATAGGATAATCAGTATGACAAGGTACATGAGGCGATACCAACTAGGATACTAGTAGTTGCGTGATCCGGACTGATGTTGGGCATAGCCAGCAGCTACCCCAACACCGCGAAACAACACTCCCAAATCAAGGGGTGCACCCAAATCGCATCACAAATGTAATAGATATGGTATCGAAGAAGTGTGTCCGCTAGAGGTGGCGAACCTCAATGGCCCGGCGCGACTCCTGTTTTAGTCATGTCAGGGGTCATCCAATAATCGTTCTCTTTCTTCAGTCAACGCGTTCACCCAACCCTCCACTTCATTCTGGATCAACACTCCGCGTATAATAGTTATTAAAGTGGTTTTCGGTATCGACAGAGAGTATGTCCATATCCGATCCCGGTCTCTTTAATAACTACGTATTATTACACCGTTGGCTCTTTTATATTTCAAATCGATTCGTAATTGATATCAGAATATCATATTCGTTTCCAAAAATCAAACCCATCTCAAATATCATCGTATCTTTTCAAATGTAAGATTCCGTTTCAAAATCAAATTTCACATCAATATCTCATTTTGATTTCAAAATCATTTCGAATTTCGATTTAGGTTGCAACTTCGTTTAACTCAATTTTGTATTCAAATTCAAGATTTTATATATAACATTTCACCTTATTGACCAGCTTAGATTTTTTTAGAAAAATAGTTTTAAGTAGTTTAAAAGTAGTTTTAAAAATTTAAAATAGTTAAAATACTTAAAATCTTAAAAATGGATTTGAAATAGATAAATTTAGTTTAAAATAATTTAAATTGGGTTAAGTAGATTTAAAATAGATTAAAATAGTTTAAGTATTCAAAATGGTTTATATAACCGAGTAATTTGGAAAACGGAATAAAACAGCTTCAAAACCAATCTATTTCAATTATAACTTCCCAATTCAAATCAATTTCAAATTTCCGTTCTACCGATTCAATTTCGATTTCAATTCGAATCAATTTCATATTTTGACTCAAACTTATTCAATTTTATATCCACTTTCAATTAATTCACTTTCAATTTTATTTTCACTTTCAGTTAATTCAATTTCAAATTTTTCCTATTCACTTTCAATTAATTAAATTTTCATTCACCTTTAATTTATTCAATTTCATTTTATATCGATTTTTAGCTTTATTTTCAAAATATCCATTTAAAATACTTAACAAAATTTTCCATCAATATTCACGTTTGAAACCCAATTACAAATATGATTCAATTTCAAGCTCAATTTTCAAAATATCTTTTATATCGCTTTTACTTAGAAATATTCAAAACTCGAATTTGAGGTTAAATCTTTAAACAAATCAATTTTCGACATTCAATCATATCCAATTTTCAAATTTAAAGTCTCAACTTAATTATTTAATAAAATTCCTTTAACCAAAATTTATTTCAACCTTCCAAACTAAATTTCCGATGAATTCAATTTCTATAAATCGATTTCTATTTATAACTTTTAAATCAAAACATTTAAATAGTTTCAAATTGCCGATTTCAAAATTATTAATTTAGCCAATTCGGTGTCCGTATAAAATTTTCTATCCTATGGCCAAGTAGTGATTTATTTAAATTAAATGTCAGGGATGAGTATATATTACTTAAATTAAATCACAGTATCATATGTATGCATAGCAGGATATATATAAGCAAATAAACATCCAAACATTCAATTATCAACCAACAGCATCCATCAAAATACATCATCCAATAAACAATACAATTCATGGCAGTTTCATAGTTATCAATGTCAGGTAATTTAATCGCAATTCAATTTTAATTTCAATTTAACTGTCAATTTAATTTTTCAACGGTTAATGCAAATGACAAGCTATATGACAATTTAAATTTTTACCAAACAACGACAAATAAAATCATAACACTTCATAATATCAAATTTAACTAGCATAAAATATTTAGTACGGTGTGAGCGTTATAAAACACTCACCTTGATTTTACGATTTCAAATCAAATCGAACGACGTTCGATTTAACCTAAAATTTCTCTAGCTCCAAACGATTCCAATCCAATTCCAAAGCGTAGTGCTTGCCAACATGATTCCAACGCAACTGGTTTCGTGCGTTTTCGATCTCGTATGAAAAAGATATGATTTTACAAAGATTTCACGAATTTTAATATAAATAAATTAACAATTTCCTTTGTTAATTTACCCTCAACGAATCTTAGCCATTAGATATGCCTTCATCAGATCAAAGCCGCACGTGCTTCCTTCCCCATCTTCACGTTAGCTTCCAGGCCCGTTCGAACCCATGCCGCCACCCTAGGGTTAATTTTCGAACCTCCTCCCCTCGCTTCTACATCGATCAGGCACTCCCACAACGAAGCTCGCACGCAACACCACCCACGCCCAGAATGCGGCCCCACTCGGTCACCAATTTTCCTCGAACGGCGTGCTTGAACGCGTAGCCTTTGAGCTTGATTTGCCGACGATCTAGGGCACCAGAAACGATCATGTCCGTTCACATCGAAGATCTCAACGTGCTCTACGATGTTGTAGTTGGAGATTTCTGCTAATAATGAGTGGATCAAGAGAAAAATGAGGAGGGAGTTGGACAGTTTTCGGCCATTGACTGTATGAAGGTGGCGGCCACGAACAAGCTAGGGTTTCTCAATGAAAATAATAAATAATGGAGTGCTTTTATAGAGACGATGGAAACTATTCATCCCGGGTTTTTCGAACTCCGAATTTCGCGCGATCACTGACGTTCCTAGGGTTTATCCCGCGTTTCGGACACAATGGAACAGGTTTTGGAAGCTAATTCGATCGTATGTGTGAGTTACGGAAATAAACGATCAATTTTTAAATTAAATCGATTAAACGAATTTCTATGCGTTTTGGCTCGCCCCGGACAAACGATAAATCCGATTGACCTGAAATTTGAAATATTACAATAATATCACACTACGGATCCGATGAAACTGGTTTCGTCGAAATCCGAGACCGTTTGAAAAATGACTATTTTTAACTCGGCAAATTAATATTAAACAATTTCAACGCGTTTCGAGCTGCCACGGTCAAACGACAACTCCGACTGTTACGAAAATTAAAATCCGATAATAATTAACTATTACGGATCCAATGGAACTAGTTTCGTCAAATTCTGAGACTGTTCAAAATTTGGCTAATTTCCAGGCGATAATTAAATATTAAAATATTCAATTTTCACAAATAAATTTTAAATTCAGTTTTAAAAGTTCTATAGCATCACTATAACTCCAATATGATAAAATAAAACTTTACAAATCATTTTTAATCATATTAAACCCGTTATTCGATTTATCCAATAAATTCCAATTTTAAAATCTTATTAACTCTATTAAAATCCAAATATAACTTACATTCATTTTGGAAACCAATTTGAATCATATTAAATCAAATTTCAAATATTCACTCTATTTTCATATATTAAATTTCAATATCCAATTAATCATATCAAATTCGAAATTTAATTTATTCAAACATTATAATATTAAATCTAAACAAATCTGATTATTCTTAAATCACTATCTTTTGAATTATTCAAACGAACTTATAAAATTTAACAAATTCAAATTATAGAACAACCATTTTCATTAAACAGTTATTCGATTCCCATTATTAAATTATTCAATTGATTCCAAATATTTAATTTAAACAATTTCGATTATCCAATAATTCATTATCTTTTGAAATATTGAAATTTAACTTATAAGATTCAACCTTTAAAACCAATTCACAATTTAGAACACTATTTTCATTTTACAGTTATTCAATTATTCAATAAGTTTTAAATATTTAATTTAAACACTTTACCTGTTCAATATTCCATATTTGATTTTCAATAGATTTTACTTATCAATCAATTACCATATTATACCCAATGAATTCAACATTTATTATCCTATTCAACTTTTGATTTCAAAGGCATTCACTAAGTAGCTTTCATTTTACATTACTTGGATAATTATTGTCGCAATTCCTTTCAGTTATTATTATTCCAAACGAATTATAATTTTTTTCTAACCCTAATTCACGAAATCTTATTAAATTAGCTATTTTAATTATCAAAAATTTACGGGTCGTTACACTCTCCCCCACTCAAAACTTTTCGTCCCCGAAAAGGGAAAAGAAAGGGAAAAGGAACTAAGTATAGAATCCAACATTAGATACATTTTATTCAAAGTTACTAACTTATAAAACAATGAAATTCCATTTATAAAGTCATAACTATGCTTCCACTAAGTTACTCCGAACGGCTTCCTAACGTTAAAAGTTAGTTATCAAAACAAGTTATAAAAATTTTTAAAACTGGAAAATTTTTCTAACACCCGGATTTTACGGAAAATTTCGGCAGAGTCTCCTTTGCGCGGCTCGATCGGTACAACTACAAAACGCCTCTACGGGCCCCAAACCAACAAAAAAAATCCAAAAGCCAAGTGGCTCATCAAAAATCACCAAATCCAATGATAAAATAAACATGTACCTTATATTTTTATTAGCGAGCATATACGAATAATATAACGCGAAAGCGAGCTCCAAATGCGAAACAAGCGCAATCCGCACCTACTAAACACTCAACAAACCATGAGAAACATGCATATATGAAAATAATATCAATATACATCCTATAGCAACATTACAACTACATGTGCGAACATAGCAAATGCAACAAACAACAAATGCAACTATCAATCAACTATCATCCAACAAATCCATAACCAAACAATATAAATTCACTTCTCATTAATATTTATTGACTTGGTTTCCAATTTTTAATCACAGTTGACTCATTAACATTGGATTTTCTAACATTCATTCTCAATTCATTTTGTTAACATTCACTAATTTATATTTGCATTAGTTCACTTCCAATTTGAATCAAATTAAATTTTATTTAAATTCATTTAACTTCCAATTTGATTTCAGTGATTTATAGCTTTCAAATTCAATAACATTTAATGAATTATATGCAATCCACTAACAATCATATAACAACCGAATCATACCCAACATAACCAAATTATAAATTTTACATTCAATTTGGTTTATCTCCTTCAATTCCAATTATACAATTTAAAAGAATCATTTTATATTTGGCATCTTCAATTTTCAATATTAGCTTAACTAATTCTGTAAGCCGTACATATATCATCCGTGAGCAATATCAATCTAATCCCTTATTCGATCACACAATTTCACTTCCAAACTAGTATCGTTCACCCGACTCTCTAGTGCGGACTCAGATTTGGTTCCTTGATTGGAAACTGTTTCTCTCCTTGCATAGACATATACTATGATAGAGAATTCCAGAATCAAATTAAAAATCCATATCTAGGGTTCGCCGTCGAAAATCGAGTGAAAAATCCTAACTTGGATCGATATAAATCATCTCGAAATTTTGTGCTCGAATTTGGATCAAATCGTTATGTGAATAAAATAATATACGTACAACTCACGTATTACCTTCCAATAGATTTCTATCCAGTTTATCTACATTTAATTATTTTATTGACTTTCATTTTATTTACAGTTAATTATTCACAATCCATTATTCAGTTAGCATGTTCATTTCTTTACATAGCATGTTCTTTAACATTATCTTTTCTTAAACATCATATCATAGAATTTGCTTACTCAAGTTCATTTTAAACATTCTATATAATTTAATTAAATTCAATTTCATTTTCCAATTGATTCTTAGCTATAAGTAATTCCTTTGTTTTCATTTATTTCATTTTCATAATTTCAGTTAATAACGAATTCATTTGTGAAACATTTTATTAATCAACACTTTAGTTAATAGTCATTTCATAAAAGTCTAACTTCTCATATATGACTTCTCTTAGTTTACAGATATCTTAAAGGTTACAAATTCAATTATTTTACAATCCCTTCGTAATCTATATTTGTTTCAATAACCAATTTACAAAGATATAATACGATTCATTTCTTAAGTTCACTTACTTGTTCCATTTATCCATTCATCATTTCATGCTATATTTAAGCATATAACATTTTTCACAACCAAAATTTTCATTTATATACATTTTAATTCATTTTGAGTTTTCCTTACTTGTATACTTCAATTACTTTCAGGTTCTGTTTATTTGTACAACATCTCATTACATATCCAAAACATCGTTTTAACTTTTAACATTTGGTAAGTCATATTATATGTTATTAGAATGCAATTTTGGTATTATACAAATTTATAGAATTTCATTTTACTTAATTAGAATGTACACAAATTTGATTTATTTAAATCCTCCTTACCTTTCAACTTTAAAGTTTTCCCAAACAATAGCTTAGATATCTTAATCCTCTTATCTTATAAATTTTGGTTATTTACATTTATTCAAATAATTTGAAAATTATTAATTAACAGAACTTAGAAATTTAAATGCCCGGTTCTTTTCTAATCGTTTGAAATAAATATATACACTTATATCTTTAATATATTAAATCATACCTTTGGAGTTTAAACCAAAACCCATTTACCCAAACTAATTTTTGAAGATAAGCAAAGCTTCTTAGAAGTCTCCCCCACTTTGAGACTCGAAAATGAACGTCGATGATGCTGCGCAGTCATCACCGAAATTATTTTCCAGCGACATAAGAGAGGAGTACTAAATTCATTCCTTTCTTCAAAAATCCTTTCAAAATATTTCCATAAACAATTTCCAACTAATATTAATATATATTTCTTCAAAGCTTTGAAAGCCATTTCAAAATCCCGGGTCTTAAATTCAATATTTCTTAATTTAAATCTATTTTAATTTATAAGTCACCTTTATAAAATATTCTTATAGTATTTCTTTCTTAAAACATCCCACAAGTGTTTTATCATCGTTCATTTTGTAATTCACCTTATTTATTTAAATTACAATATCTGATTAATGCTAATAGCCAATATTTCATTTCCAACAACCAAATAAGCTAGATTGATCACAATAAATTTTGAAATAAATTCTTTATATACAAAATATAATTAGGGTAAAATTATTTCATTTACCCAATTTCAAAATAATACTATGTCGAGTTGTTCTGTTTAAGTGTTTAGAGATCCCTATCAATGACGTTAATTACTCGTATTGACCAGAATCCATAAGCCACTCAACAAATCAACCGACACAATATAAAACATTTTATATCACTAACAAATACGCTCTCTCATATATATTCACTCAGCGACTCATCATAGGGTATAACTACCCTATTTATAAAGAGTCAGACCCCACAGAGCTAAGGTTATCGCTAAACCAAAGCTCTGATACCAACTGTAACGACCCGCCTTTTTGGACAGTTTAAACCGACGATAAATTACACATGTCGATTCCAAACCATTAAAAGAGCAGATAGTTATTGGGGTAATTAAGAAAGAAAAGGAAGGGAAATAAAGGAAATGAAACAACACAGAATCTCACAGCGGAAGGCTAAAGTATAATAATAAAATAACAGTTCATGAAGCTGTTAATTAAATGAATACATTTGAAATGAATACATTTGATTATTATTATACAACATTCATCAGAGTTACATACACAGCAAATATCATACAACAATGCAGCGGAATGGAATGAATATAATAGTAGTAGATCATATACCAAATCTTCGTCTCCGTCCTCCAAGGAAATGATCTTCAACCTAAACTGAAAACTCAGGACTGACCCGAGCGTAATGAAAAGACAAACACTCGAGTCAGGACTAAATATCCTTATGAAAGTTAAATCAATCGTAAATAAATATGAGTGTAACGGCGTCAGAGATGTTTACGGGGTTGGACATCTCATATCCAGTGTCAACGTGCGTGCAATAACTCAAGAGATGTTACGGGATTTTCCATCTCTCAAGGATCCGTGAAACTATCTACTATGTAGTAATATACGCTAAGTAGATAATGTCTATCAGTAATATAAAGTATCAAAATAGCGTTAAGGCGTTACCATAATCCCCCTTAACACATTTTATATTCCCAAAAGCATATACAAGACCGTAGTTTCCCCAAAACCGGAAGTCACCAGAGGGCAATCCATATGCTCAAGGTACAAATCAAAACGTAGTGGTCGCGAATAGGATAATCAGTATGACAAGGTACATGAGGTGATACCAACTAGGATACTAGTAGTTGCGTGATCCGGACTGATGTTGGGCATAGCCAGCAGCTACCCCAACACCGCGAAACAACACTCCCAAATCAAGGGGTGCACCCAAATCGCATCACAAATGTAATAGATATGGTATCGAAGAAGTGTGTCCGCTAGAGGTGGCGAACCTCAATGGCCCGGCGCGGCTCCTGTTTTAGTCATGTCAGGGGTCATCCAATAATCGTTCTCTTTCTTCAGTCAACGCGTTCACCCAACCCTCCACTTCATTCTGGATCAACACTCCGCGTATAATAGTTATTAAAGTGGTTTTCGGTATCGACAGAGAGTATGTCCATATCCGATCCCGGTCTCTTTAATAACTACGTATTATTACACCGTTGGCTCTTTTATATTTCAAATCGATTCGTAATTGATATCAGAATATCATATTCGTTTCCAAAAATCAAACCCATCTCAAATATCATCGTATCTTTTCAAATGTAAGATTCCGTTTCAAAATCAAATTTCACATCAATATCTCATTTTGATTTCAAAATCATTTCGAATTTCGATTTAGGTTGCAACTTCGTTTAACTCAATTTCGTATTCAAATTCAAGATTTTATATATAACATTTCACCTTATTGACCAGCTTAGATTTTTTTAGAAAAATAGTTTTAAGTAGTTTAAAAGTAGTTTTAAAAATTTAAAATAGTTAAAATACTTAAAATCTTAAAAATGGATTTGAAATAGATAAATTTAGTTTAAAATAATTTAAATTGGGTTAAGTAGATTTAAAATAGATTAAAATAGTTTAAGTATTCAAAATGGTTTATATAACCGAGTAATTTGGAAAACGGAATAAAACAGCTTCAAAACCAATCTATTTCAATTATAACTTCCCAATTCAAATCAATTTCAAATTTCCGTTCTACCGATTCAATTTCGATTTCAATTCGAATCAATTTCATATTTTGACTCAAACTTATTCAATTTTATATCCATTTCAATTAATTCACTTTCAATTTTATTTTCACTTTCAGTTAATTCAATTTCAAATTTTTCCTATTCACTTTCAATTAATTAAATTTTCATTCACCTTTAATTTATTCAATTTCATTTTATATCGATTTTTAGCTTTATTTTCAAAATATCCATTTAAAATACTTAACAAAATTTTCCATCAATATTCACGTTTGAAACCCAATTACAAATATGATTCAATTTCAAGCTCAATTTTCAAAATATCTTTTATATCGCTTTTACTTAGAAATATTCAAAACTCGAATTTGAGGTTAAATCTTTAAACAAATCAATTTTCGACATTCAATCATATCCAATTTTCAAATTTAAAGTCTCAACTTAATTATTTAATAAAATTCCTTTAACCAAAATTTATTTCAACCTTCCAAACTAAATTTCCGATGAATTCAATTTCTATAAATCGATTTCTATTTATAACTTTTAAATCAAAACATTTAAATAGTTTCAAATTGCCGATTTCAAAATTATTAATTTAGCCAATTCGGTGTCCGTATAAAATTTTCTATCCTATGGCCAAGTAGTGATTTATTTAAATTAAATGTCAGGGATGAGTATATATTACTTAAATTAAATCACAGTATCATATGTATGCATAGCAGGATATATATAAGCAAATAAACATCCAAACATTCAATTATCAACCAACAGCATCCATCAAAATACATCATCCAATAAACAATACAATTCATGGCAGTTTCATAGTTATCAATGTCAGGTAATTTAATCGCAATTCAATTTTAATTTCAATTTAACTGTCAATTTAATTTTTCAACGGTTAATGCAAATGACAAGCTATATGACAATTTAAATTTTTACCAAACAACGACAAATAAAATCATAACACTTCATAATATCAAATTTAACTAGCATAAAATATTTAGTACGGTGTGAGCGTTATAAAACACTCACCTTGATTTTACGATTTCAAATCAAATCGAACGACGTTCGATTTAACCTAAAATTTTCTCTAGCTCCAAACGATTCCAATCCAATTCCAAAGCGTAGTGCTTGCCAACATGATTCCAACGCAACTGGTTTCGTGCGTTTTCGATCTCGTATGAAAAAGATATGATTTTACAAAGATTTCACGAATTTTAATATAAATAAATTAACAATTTCCTTTGTTAATTTACCCTCAACGAATCTTAGCCATTAGATATGCCTTCATCAGATCAAAGCCGCACGTGCTTCCTTCCCCATCTTCACGTTAGCTTCCAGGCCCGTTCGAACCCATGCCGCCACCCTAGGGTTAATTTTCGAACCTCCTCCCCTCGCTTCTACATCGATCAGGCACTCCCACAACGAAGCTCGCACGCAACACCACCCACGCCCAGAATGCGGCCCCACTCGGTCACCAATTTTCCTCGAACGGCGTGCTTGAACGCGTAGCCTTTGAGCTTGATTTGCCGACGATCTAGGGCACCAGAAACGATCATGTCCGTTCACATCGAAGATCTCAACGTGCTCTACGATGTTGTAGTTGGAGATTTCTGCTAATAATGAGTGGATCAAGAGAAAAATGAGGAGGGAGTTGGACAGTTTTCGGCCATTGACTGTATGAAGGTGGCGGCCACGAACAAGCTAGGGTTTCTCAATGAAAATAATAAATAATGGAGTGCTTTTATAGAGACGATGGAAACTATTCATCTCGGGTTTTTCGAACTCCGAATTTCGCGCGATCACTGACGTTCCTAGGGTTTATCCCGCGTTTCGGACACAATGGAACAGGTTTCGGAAGCTAATTCGATCGTATGTGTGAGTTACGGAAATAAACGATCAATTTTTAAATTAAATCGATTAAACGAATTTCTATGCGTTTTGGCTCGCCCCGGACAAACGATAAATCCGATTGACCTGAAATTTGAAATATTACAATAATATCACACTACGGATCCGATGAAACTGGTTTCGTCGAAATCCGAGACCGTTTGAAAAATGACTATTTTTAACTCGGCAAATTAATATTAAACAATTTCAACGCGTTTCGAGCTGCCACGGTCAAACGACAACTCCGACTGTTACGAAAATTAAAATCCGATAATAATTAACTATTACGGATCCAATGGAACTAGTTTCGTCAAATTCTGAGACTGTTCAAAATTTGGCTAATTTCCAGGCGATAATTAAATATTAAAATATTCAATTTTCACAAATAAATTTTAAATTCAGTTTTAAAAGTTCTATAGCATCACTATAACTCCAATATGATAAAATAAAACTTTACAAATCATTTTTAATCATATTAAACCCGTTATTCGATTTATCCAATAAATTCCAATTTTAAAATCTTATTAACTCTATTAAAATCCAAATATAACTTACATTCATTTTGGAAACCAATTTGAATCATATTAAATCAAATTTCAAATATTCACTCTATTTTCATATATTAAATTTCAATATCCAATTAATCATATCAAATTCGAAATTTAATTTATTCAAACATTATAATATTAAATCTAAACAAATCTGATTATTCTTAAATCACTATCTTTTGAATTATTCAAACGAACTTATAAAATTTAACAAATTCAAATTATAGAACAAC
This sequence comes from Allium cepa, assembly GCA_030765085.1. Lineage (NCBI taxonomy): Eukaryota > Viridiplantae > Streptophyta > Magnoliopsida > Asparagales > Amaryllidaceae > Allium > Allium cepa. The sequence continues at coordinate 459,654,863 of CM060942.1, forward strand.
CATTTTCATTAAACAGTTATTCGATTCCCATTATTAAATTATTCAATTGATTCCAAATATTTAATTTAAACAATTTCGATTATCCAATAATTCATTATCTTTTGAAATATTGAAATTTAACTTATAAGATTCAACCTTTAAAACCAATTCACAATTTAGAACACTATTTTCATTTTACAGTTATTCAATTATTCAATAAGTTTTAAATATTTAATTTAAACACTTTACCTGTTCAATATTCCATATTTGATTTTCAATAGATTTTACTTATCAATCAATTACCCTATTATACCCAATGAATTCAACATTTATTATCCTATTCAACTTTTGATTTCAAAGGCATTCACTAAGTAGCTTTCATTTTACATTACTTGGATAATTATTGTCGCAATTCCTTTCAGTTATTATTATTCCAAACGAATTATAATTTTTTTCTAACCCTAATTCACGAAATCTTATTAAATTAGCTATTTTAATTATCAAAAATTTACGGGTCGTTACAACATCAGAGTATTAAATACATAAACCACAACTCCAAATAACATCATAATAATACATCGATGATCATATATCCAAAAGTCTTCATAGGAATATAATGGTAACAATCTCCCAAAACACTAACCACCTGATATCCAAAAAGCTTCTAGAATATCTCCAAAGAAAAAGCTCCAAAATACTGCTAACTCCAAAATATGAAAACCTGCTACTAGGCTGCCTGTGTAGAAATTATGGGCACCCAGAGTTTAGAAAAGAAACAATAAACTCCAGGTCAGTCATGGGACTGGTGTGAGTAAACAAAAGCAGTTGCTTTTAAATAAACTAGATTTATTAAAGAAAATTCGTTATGCTTTTGGAAAATGAAACTACCATAAGACCTCCCGCTACACACACAATGCAATCGCAGAATTGAAGGAGATTTCTTCTTATGATAGTCAAATATGCTTGATACGAGATTTTTTTTAATATTATTACTAGTGCATAGTGTAGAAAGCATTTCAAAAATAGAATATTAATCTTAGCCAGCATACGACCATTATCGTATACCTACTATAGCTACCATCTAAACAGTGGTGACCACCATAAGTAAATGGCAGGTTCTACAACTAAAACCGTACAGGGTTTCGTATTGGGAATTGGATTTCCAACAAATGGTCAGGCTAAGGAACTTCCTACTGCCACATGGGTACGCCTCTGGCGGGACGCCCCGAGAACCTACCCGACTCTCTGCCAACACAAGGCCGGGTTACCTCTGTAACTAGGTAACTACTACTCGAGTATGCCACTCCCCGGTCCTTTGGGACCTTTATCCGAGGGCCCTCTGTCACAATGAAAGGTCGCTATGCTCTGATACCAATTGAAAGTGCGGTGTGTATACAATTATATGTGCTAATATAGTATACACGGATCGTGTAATATGGATTACAATACAAATGCGGAAATAGATGATAATAGCATTGTAAATAGAAAATAGAAAAATCACACCAGAGATTTTTATACTGGTTCGGAGCACCGTCCTACGTCCAGTCCCAGACTTCTATCTGGATTTTCACTATTAACAACCTCGCTTCACCCGGAGGAACAGGTTTACAACACCCGAACAGCCGAACGGGATTTCACGCCTCTAATACACTGAGGACTTCAACACTTGCCTCTTACAACACGAGGACTTCAACAAAAACAAATACAATTGTTGTTGACAACTTGTGTTCTTGAAAACACGGATTTGTCACTAGTAGTACACCCTTCCTATAATCTTATCCTCAAAGAATATGAATGATGTTTTGTGAAGATTAAAGAAGGTATATTGCTTATTGAATCAAAAGGTATAAAATAGTTTCAATGATTCAATAAGCTATTAATTAAATGAGTGCTTTTAGAATGCAAGAATGTTAGAAAGTAAGATCAGAGAAAGCATATAATAATCATATAAATTTTTTTGTTTGAATCAACGATTTAGATGAGTATATATAAGAAGAGATAGTTGTAACTCTTGGTGAAACAGTTGCCATTAAGAGTTGTGATTATTGGTGAAAGGTAGGAGATGCAACTTTTGGAGAAGAGAAGTGTCTTTTGGAAAACTTGCTTTCTGTTTAAAAACGGTAGACAGGTCAAAAAATGACCGGTAGACAGGATTTTAAATATATAGTCGTTATGTGCATGTGTGCACGTTTACTGTGCAACTTTACCAGAAACGGTCGACCGCCCCATTTTCAACCGGTCGACCGGTCTGTGTAAATTTTCACAGTGAATGTGCAATGATGTTTAAATGAATATATATCGACTATATTTGAAATGCATGATTATTTGAGGATAGATTTTAACAAGTTTATCACTATTACAACATCAAATAATCAACCTATAATCTAGAGTACCATATGTAGGTCTTGATTTGTCGATTGCCGTTATATTGTTGTCAGCAATCAAAATCTTCATAGAAGCTTTGACTCAACACACAAAGCAACAACCACACAGTAAATGAGATTGGAGCCACCACACAGGTAAATATCTGGGCTCCATACCATGACATTACCGTTTTCCAGAAGGAAATGACATACCCTAAAGGGCGCGACCCTCATAACCTTGCCGCATCTTTCCTGTTTCGACCATTTCCGGATTGTGAGGTCCGATGAGGTCTCGTCCACAAAGCTATGCTTTACACGAAAGCTTTGCTTTGTTCACAAATGATCAACTAATGATCATCAACACACAGCAGCACTTAGCATGCCACACTACCAATTTGGAAATATATCGCTGATAACCTTCATCTACATAACCTCTGAGCGTGTACGTCTCAGAGAAGGGTGTTAAGCTAAAAGAATAAATTCTCCGCCAACAACAGATATATATTTGAAAGAAATCGGCTCTATATCTCAAAGTGTAGTGTCAGACACACGACCATACAAGTTTGTTCTGGGTTCGAACAGAACCGAAGGCACTTCGTCCAATAAAGGAAGAAGCCCTTGCAAATCTGGGTATCCACAATCTCGATCGGACTTCCCATCACTTAGGAAATCTCTATACCGGAGCAACTCAGAGCAGAGACGATCGATAGGTTATCCTATCGTTTTCGAAGACACCCGGTCTTCACCACCGGTCTTCAAATGCTATCCATTTCGACGTATCACTATTCAGAATGGGTTATATGACACAAAGGTCCTCTCCCGGCTAAACTGAATAGTGAGCGCTCAATTTTCAAAACACGTGGATATATCAATCACAAAGATTCATATTTAGGGTTCGACGTGGGTTTCGGATAACAAACTGAAATCCGACTCCCTGTCGCATCGAAATTTAAATTGCCGTTTTACGGCAAACAGGGTTTTCACATCACTACAGAACAAACCACAATCACAGTACAGTACATGGCAATTTATATCACATAGCATCACAAACAGAATAAAAATATCAATATCGTGCACAGCCATAGTTAATTTATTTCAAATGTGGTTTGAATAAATAATTTAAATCTTTATTAACTCGTCTTATTGTTTCAAAATTATTTATTTAAATTAACCACTAGATCTGGTTTGTCGATTTTTATTTATTTGGTTAACCAATTCTTGATTTACAAATTTATTTGAGCACTTAATTGTTTATCAATTAATTGTATATTATTCTTAATTTCTTTAAATCATTTATTAATACAAATTATTTACTTAAATTATCATTTAAAAACAATCTGCTTCATACTGTAAAAATTGATTTATTGTTACATTGAAAGTTTGATGTAAATTAACTCAAGTTCTTAATTTATACTTAATTATTTAACTAAAGGGTTAATTTAAATTTTAAAACATTGTTAAATAATTCAACTTATGGTAAGTTTTTCACTCACATAATTTAACAGTGGTAAACTTATAAATATAGAAATCTTTGTACTTTGAAATTTTTGATCGGGCCTACCCATTATAAAATACCCGAGTAAAGCATTCCTTTCCCCCGAGCTAACTCACATTTCTCTCGTCTTCTCCCCCGAGTTTCTTCACTTCTCCCTCGTCCCAGTTTCCTTTCTTCTTCCAGTCTCTCTTTTTTTTTCTTTAAGTTCGAATTAAGGCAAAATTAATTAGTATCAGGAACTCTCACGCAACAGCAAAACAAAAATTCGGAGCTTTCCACCTTTTCACCTGAGCACGACTCGAAGTCCACGATACTGCATGAGAAAACACGTCGTGCACGTGCACGTCAACGCGGCGCCACTCCGGTTGCCACCGCGACCTCCAACACGTCACTCATCGACCCTACACTTCATAGCCACGATCGATTCAATGCTAACCACTCCAAAATGAAAACGAGCTTTCAGTTCAAAATTCGAACCCATCCTCACCACCATAAATCAACCCTGCGCCGCCTCCTCTGGCCATCAGAGGCCACAAAAATTTGCCAGGAGCTTCGCCTTGATCAGATACTCCTATCCCCACCGACGGCACGAATTCCGATCGCCTATCTACGGCGCGGCACCCCTTTTTCTGACACGAACGAAAATGGGTTCTTGAACCCTAGTTCGATCTCGTGTCCACAATTTTTAGCTTTATAAATTACATTTGTATTTTTCCAGTAACCACGATCACCACATCTTGCTGCCACCACGAGCTCGAGGCATACGATCGCCTTGGTTGCCGGAATTTTACAAAAATTTAATTTTCTGATCATCTTAAAAATCTCGACAAAAACTTAATGAAAAATCACCATTTTGGTTTTAAAAATCTTATTTTTGTATATAGATCCAAGTTATATAATCAAATCAATGATTTGAAATGGTTGAATTTCTCACAAAAATTTGTTTTCACTGCAAATTTCATGTTGCACAGACGTATACTTCATGTTCAAGCTGAAAACAACAATTTAGCTCATGGATGAGCTTAAACAAACTTATTTGATGAAAATTATTTCATATCAGAGATTTGAAAAGTGAAATCTATAATTTTTTTTTTCTTCTTTTGACTTGCTTGAACTCTGGAATTACAAGAAACAGAGGTGCTTCACAAATTTTACAGTCAAAATATTCTTGCACATCAACCATCAACGCTGTGGTTCATAAACAACACATATTAGTTTCTGTTCTTAGCTTAAAGGTTTACTCACCAGGCAAATTGTTTGAAACAGAGGCTATATTGATCTTTGAACTGCAGTTTGAATCTTCAATATTTTGCTTTTACTTGAATACACAATGATGTTTTCTCTCCTATTTATTTTATTTCCTGATCTCTGCTTATTTTCTTTCTTCAGTAACAAGTTTTAAACGATGTGTTTATATTGCACTGCGTATATAGAGTAGATAGTTTGTATAAGGGTAGGTATCTTCTAGGACAGCCTACTTCCCTTGATTCAGATTTCCTTTTATTTATTTATTTTATTTTTTTTCATTTTGCTTTGACAAATCAAATTTTGTTTTTTCGGCTGATATGATTTTGTTTGTGCTAAGTAAGACTTCCATTTGTGTTTGAATAGATGGCATTAAATGCCTTTGTTTCCATTTTAGTTCACATATGTGTGCTGTTGATTTTTTTTTCTTTATAAGTACAATTTTGTTTGTTCTTGAAGATATTTTTTTTCCTATGTTAATCTTCTTGCATAAGCCTTCATTTCCTTGCCTATATTTTAGGTTACAATCTTCTTGTCTGAGTTATTTTGTTTTGCATTCAACTCTTCATTTTATTGTTTGTATACTTATCCTATTGTTTGAATCTATGTATGTATTTATTTTTATTATCTCTAGTATTTATATATATACAATTTGTTTGTATTAACCCATATCATTAAATAGAGAACATTTCAAATTTAAATACATATTAAATGAATTTCATAAGTATACTTTGTAAATTCAATAATTTAGACTTAAAAGAAATTGAAGTTCTATTAACACATATTCTTGTTTATTATACATATATAATTTTTTTACTTTATTTATCACTCATTTAAAAACTTAAACTATCAAACATTTATTTACTTCCATATAACTTTATAATATTAATATTAACAATATTTTATTTTTCTTGAAATTTCACAATTTGAATTTAAAAGTTCAAATAAATCACAAATTTAAACACACAAATTTCCGGGATGTTACAATTCCCCAGATGGCAAATGGCCATGGACTGACCATTTGTGTTAGCTCAGTGGAAGGTGCTCTAGGAATTTTTGCGAATCTCTGGCATTTATCACACTTTCGGGAATAGTCAGCAGCATCCTGATTAATTTCTGGCCAAAAGTATCCATAACGGAGGATTTTCTTTGCTAAAGTTTGACCACCTGTATGATCCCCACATTCCCCTCCGTGTACTTCAGTTAGAATCGTCTTTGCTTCTTCCTTTGTCACATATCGGAGTAATGGCATTGAAAATCCTCGTTTGTACAAACGACCATCTTGAACTATATACCTGGAGGCTTTCCTTATCAACTTTTGTCGTTCTTTTGAATTTTCTGGCAAAGAACCATTGAGTAGATATTCGAGTATCGGAGTCATCCATGATCCTTGCTCTTGGGATATGTTCATAATCCAATCAACATCCATTTCTTCTGTGCTTGGAGATGACAAGACTTCAACGGGAACTAACCCCAATAGTTGAGCTCCACCAGTACTCGAATACTTTGCGAGAGAATCCGCCTTCATATTTTCTTCTCGGGGAATATGGTTTATTGAATAACGATCAAAATCTTGAAGGAGCTCCCAGGCCTTTGACAAATAGGCTGGTAAATTTCCTCCTTTAGCTTGAAATTCCTTCTTGACTTGACAAACAATAAGTTGAGAATCACTGAAGATATGCAACGCCTTGATATTTAGTTCTTTAGCGATCCTTAAACCAGCGATGAGAGCTTCGTATTCAGCTTCATTATTTGTCGAAGGGAATTCTAGTCTCAGTGCATAACATAGTGATCGCCCTTCTGGGGTTTCAAGGACAACCCCTGCTCCGGAACAGTAATCATTCCTTGCGCCATCGACATACAATTTCCATTGGATTGGGATGCTATCAATGACTTCTTCCTCACCATCACCTTTATCCGTACATTCTGCGATGAAATCTGCTAAAGCTTGTCCATTGATTGCTTTCCGGGGATGATAAGTGACGTCATACTGGCTGAGTTCGATAATCCATTTCAAAAGACGGCCCGAAGTCTCAGGACGGAATAGGACTTGCTTTAGAGGCTGATCAGTGAGGACTTTGATGGGATGAGCTTGGAAATAAGGCCTCAATTTTCTTGATGCGATCAACAAACAATAGGCGAGCTTTTCTAATCTTGAATAATTCATCTCTGCCCCAGTGAACCTTTTGCTGATATAATAGACTGGGTGTTGAATCCTTGCATCTTGCCGTACCAACACTGCACTGAGAGCATGAGACGAAATTGCCAAATATATGAAGAGATCTTCACCACTGTCAGGCTTTGAAAGTATCGGAGGCACTTCCATATGATGAATCAACTCATCAAATGCTTTCTGACATTCAGGAGTCCACTCAAAGTTCTTCTTTCCTTTCTTCAGAGCATCAAAGAATGGAATGCATTTGTCAGTAGCTTTGGAAATGAACCTACTTAAAGCAGCAACCTTTCCATTGAGATTTTGCAATTCCTTCTTCGTTCTAGGAGCCTTGACCTCTCTCAGGGCAGTGATTTGAGCTGGATTGGCTTCAATGCCCCTAGAGCTCACAATGAAACCCAAAAACTTTCCGGACTCCACTCCAAATGAACATTTCAGGGGATTAAGCTTCATTCTATACTTTCGGAGTACTGCAAACATTTCTGCCAAGTGATCCATGTGGTCCACTGCTTTCTTAGACTTTACTAGCATATCATCAACATAAACTTCCATTGTCTTGCCAATCTGTGGCTTAAACATGGCGTTAACAAGCCTCTGGTAAGTCGCCCCTGCATTCTTGAGTCCGAAAGGCATGACCTTGTAGCAGTAGAGTCCAACATCTGTGATGAAGCTTGTATCCTCTTGATCCGGCTCATGCATCATAATCTGGTTATATCCGGAGTATGCATCCATGAAAGATAACAACTCATGTCCCGCTGTCCCATCCACCAATTGATCGATTCTGGGCAGCGGGAAACAGTCTTTGGGGCAGGCTTTGTTCAGATCCGAAAAATCAATGCACACTCTCCACTTTCCATTAGCTTTCTTAACCAGCACTAGATTTGAGACCCAATTTGGATAAGTAGATTCTCTAATGAACCCGTTCTCCATGAGCCGATCCACTTCTTCTTTTAACGCTGCCGTTCTCTCAGGACCCTGAGTCCTTCTCTTCTGTTTCACAGGTGTAAATTTTGGATCAATGTTCAGGGTATGCACTGCAATATCTGGGGATATTCCGCATATGTCCGCATGAGTCCAAGCGAATACATCCAAATTAGCCTTCAAAAATGAAATCAAAACATTCTGAACTGTCGGATTGAGTTGTGAACCCACGTTAAGCACTTTGTTTGGGTCCTTTGGGTCAACAGGCACTGGTACTGTTACCTCTACTGGTACCACTCTATTCTCCCCTGCACCGGCTTTCCTTGGATCCATCTCTCTTCGTGCCCCACTACATTCACTAGTGCAGGGTCCACCCTGTAATTGCTACAAGGTTGGTTCTTTGATGCGGACTGGAGCCGCCGCACCTTTTACCATCTCTCTCTTCCTGGATTCTCGCAATTCTGCAAAATAACATTCTCGCCCCGCATCTTGGTCTCCCTTAACCACACCAACTCCGTTATCTGTGGGGAATTCTAGAGTCAAGCACCATGGAGCAAGAACAGCTTTGAATGCAGCGAGAGTTGGTCGGCCCAAAAAGGCGTTGTAAGCAGAGAATTCTTCAACAATTATAAAGGTTTGCTTTCGAGCCACCTTCCTCAGTCCCTTCCCGAGTTCTACAAACAAATCTATGGTCCCAATTGGCTGTTTGGGTTCTCCAGCAAACCCAGCAATCTTAAGTGATGAAGCTTGAACGTCAGCCATTGGAATTTTCATTTGATCAAAGGTCTACTTAAAGAGAATGTTGCATGAGGCTCCACAATCAACTAGAACTTTTCTCACAGTTGCCGGCCCAATACCGGCGGATATGACCAAAGGATCTATGGTCGGAGCTTCGATACCCAAAGAATCCCTGGCACTGAACACAATATCATCTGTGGAAGTCTTTTGTTGCTTTAAAGGCGCATCGTTCTCTAAAACAAAAACATTCTCTTCAGCTGGTACATGCTTCAAGGCCCGGGCATACCTTTCCATCTCGCTCCAGCTTCTGCCTGCTGGGTGAGGTCATCCAGTTATTATATTGATGACAGGCCTTTCCGATTCATGTACCACGGCCTTCTCACTTGAGCCAGGACGGTGAGCGGGAACTTGCTGTTCTTGAGTTGACGGAGCCGAGGTATTTCTATTCCTTTTCACATACTGCTGGAGCTTGTTTTCCTTTAAGAGTTGTTCAATTACCTCTTTCATTTGGCGGCATTCGTTGGTATCATGGCCGGGCTGGTTGTGGAACCGGCAGTACTTTCCACTTTTTTCCATCTTAATCGCAACTCTCATTTTAGGTGGTGCCGGATAATTGACATCATCTTTAGTTGCAAAGTAGATGTTTTCAGGGGTATCGGTCAAGGGTGTGAAATTGAAAGAACGACCTTTCTTAGCGTCTCCCTGTTTCCTTCCACCATCGTTTCCCCTTTTCTGAGTGTTTGGTTCCTTCTTGTTCGTAGCAGCACCATTGTTCCCGGCTTACACTGATACCACCTTAGCTGGTGCCTGGAGGCTCTCCAAGCGCATGAATTCATCCGCTTTCTTGTAGAATTTGTCAAGTGAGTTTGGTTCTTTCATTTTCAACCATTTTCCAAATTCGCTTGACTTGTCAATTGCCCTCGTCAAGTACGTCAAGACCATGCATGGCTCAACATTATCCACCTCAGTTAATGCTATGTTAAAGCGATTCAAGAACGATCTGATAGATTCTCCCGGATTTTGCTCTAGACTTGGCAGCGACATTATGTCCTTTGCTTTAGAAGCATACAATCGAAATTGCTCCTTGAATTTCCTGGTCAAATCGGAGAATTGATCGATGGACCTGACCGGCAGCTTTGTAAACCATAATAGAGCTACACCTTCTAGATAAACCGGGAAGTATCGACATTTAATTTCATCAGATGCCGTGGCACCAGTCATGTGCCAGTCGTATTTGTACAGAAACTCGTTAGGATCACTCGTCCCCTTGTAAGCCGGAATAGTAGGGGGAACGAATTTCCTTGGAAACTCTGCCTTCAAGATCCTTTCAGTAAATGGAGTTTTGCTTGGAGCAATTCCCCACTCTTTTTCATCTTCATCTTTTCGCATACTTTCCTTCATGATTTGACGAACCATACCCGAAAAGTACTCTTCATCATTTAGAGGCTCCGGAGGACACACATCAGCCACTCTCTCTGAATTCTGCCTTGACAATCGTTCACGGAGGGTTGGCTGCGGCCCCGACCCTCCAGCCTAAAGAGGAGTCCTTTCTACAGGGTCTGCGGCTCTTTGAGAAATGTTTCCTTCAACATCCTGAACTCCCACAGTAGGGTTTCCATCATTATTACTCGGTTGACGGTTTGCCCCCAGCAGATCATTCAACTTACTCAAGATCAGAGCATTCTGGGCATTCTGGGCCTCCAACTGTGCATTCTGAGCATTCAATTGTTGATTCAGTCCCAAAACTACGACATCCAACTCTGCTCGAGTAACTCCAACAGTTGGAGCTGCTTGACTTGAAGGAGGAGAGGTAGCAGTATTCTCTTGAACATTATCGGATCTTACAGATTTTCGTTTTCTCTCAGGAGCCATTATTTCCAATAAACTTCTGGTTTTAAAAGAAATCCTTTCAACAATCCTTTGCGGAGCAATAGTGGAAGTTTCCTGAGTTGGGTTCTTAGTGAAAGCACCAAAAATGTTAACGTGAAAATCGGACGCTAACACCCCGGTGTCAATTGAAGTTGGATGAAAGCACCACCCGTGTACACGGGAACTACAAGCAAGTAGAGAAAATACAGAAAAAGCAGAAAAGACAACAATTTTTATAGTGGTTCGGCTTAGAGTAAGCCTACGTCCACTTTAACTCTCTTTATTACTGAATTTGATTACAACTCTACAATAATCTTCAATTACAACACACTTTAGACCAGTAGATCAAACTTTGATAGAGAATAATCTTCCGAATTCATGTTGAATGATGTAGATTTTCTCTTGGAGATCGTCGTAGTGTCCTTGGTGTTTGGAGTACTTGAAGTGTTGAGTGAGTCGAGAATTCTACAGAGTATCGGTGCTTGAAATGGTCGGCCAAAAGTCCTTTGAATGTTGGAGGTAGTCGTGTATTTATAGGAGTGTTTCTGGGTAGGCGTTAGGTCGTAAACGACCTAACATAGGTCGTAGGTCGCCCTCGACCTAGGCAACACGAGCTACCACTCAACTGTCCCATAACATTCCAAAATAGTGACAAGTCATAGGTCGGTGACGACCCGAAGAACATCTCATATCTGCTACGTTTAAACACTTTCTTCGTTTGCTTAGGTCGTGAGCGACCTATCATAGGTCGAGGACGGTCTATGGTAGGACATAGGTCGCGAGCGACCTCTGAGGCATGGTTTGTGGCTTGATAGGATGCATTTAGTTTGACTGAGCAAGATGGCAAGTAGTAGGTCGTGTGTGACCTAAGAAGAGAGACAACCTAAGTGTGTTGAATGGTCTGGTGGTGCGACCTAAGTTGACGCGACCTATAACTTAGCTCGTTGAGTCATTAGGTCGCTAGGTCGTCTCCTTCTTTATCTGTTAAGTCGCTGAATGCTCGAACCGTTAGGTCGCTCTTCTTGTTGACTCGTTAGGTCGCTCTGGCCTTAAGGTCGCTGGATCCCCTTAGGTCGCTGATACCATTAGGTCGTTAGATCTCCTTAGGTCGCTGATACCATTTGGTCAGTTAGGTCGCAAAAGCATGTTTGTAGTTAGGTCGCTCCACATCTTCAGGTCGCTAACGAAGAGGAGTTAACAAAATGTATTATGGAGGTTTACTTATTTAATTATTTTAGTAACTTAAGAATCTATTTGTTGAAAGGAAAATTAGTTAAATTAAGTTATTAGTTAACTAAGTTTATTTAATGGAAATTGATTAGTTCAAATGATAACAAACCATAGAATGTTATTTCAATTTCTAAAACCGAGAAGGAATGGTCAGGATGGAAATGGATTGCAACAAAATCGAAGGTGAGTTAATCTCACACTTCTGGATTGCTATTTAAATTTAAATAATTGATTGAATGATTGAATTGATTTGATGTGCTATATTATATATAGTAGTATATAGTATATGTTGGAGTGATTGATTTCCCGCATTATATAGCGGATGAGACCATATGCGCCGCATAATAGCGAATGATATTATATAAACCCATATACCGCGATATTCCACCTCGAAGTGGAATTGGTATTTTATATTGTGCTAACATCTGTGGATGCAGGGAAACGGTTTGGAGGGATCCAACTGGACTCCTCAAAATATTTAGATTTGTTCTAATAATTCTGTGTTATGATTATTTGATATGCTGTGATGAATTATATTGATAATTGGAATATTGAATGCTATGGTTTGCTTGAATATATTTCGGTACACTGAGTTATCAAAATATATAGAATTGGATTTTTGAAAAGAAAATAAAAGAGTGAATTTCTAAGTAAAATAATTATAGAGAATTTGAATAAAAATAAGAATGAATTGGAAAGGAATAAAAGTGATTTATAAAATCTGATAAATTCCGGGTATGAGAAAGAGATTTTGAGTAAACAGAGAAATAATGTGTTGTGTGCATTTCCACCACCAAACCAATGAGCAAGGGGACACCACCGAACCAACGTTCCTCCAATGCCTGCCGGTCCAATCCCACCTCCGAGCTCATACCGAACCAACCACTCCCTAGCTCCTACCGGACCACTTCTCCACCAAGTCCCACCGGTCCAACATCTCACCGGACCGGCTCCATCCCTACCACCAAGCCACCCCACTTCCTAGCCGATCCAACCAACTTCCCTCCTACGACCGAACCATCTCAACTTCCACCTTCCTGCCGAACCAAGCATAGCCGGACCGGAGTGCCACCGAACCAACTCCACTTCCATGTACTACCGAACCAGAGTGCAGCCGAACCAGAGCATATTCCAACCCTCAACTACCGGACCAAGGCGTACCGAACCAACACTACCAGGCCAGATTGCATCGGCCCAGGCCCACCAGCAGCTATATACATCCAAGACCCCTGCCCTCAGCCTCACTCTATAAATAGAGGGGCAGGGGTACAACAATGGCAAACAAGTTTGAGAGCTCAAGTATGGAGAGAACTTTCAAAAAACTTTCAGTTACTTGTAATCAAAGCTCTGTACTTGTAATCTGAATAGAAAAGGAGAATAACATATAAAGTGGACGTAGGCACGTTCTGGCCGAACCACTATAAATCTGTGTGTCTTTTACAGTTTATCCCCTGCTTTTTATATATTTGCGTAAATCACCCAAATTACCAGAAATAACATAAAATCAACTAATTCATACGACTTGGAGGTGTTTGCCCAGGTACTCCATCGCCTCGACACTTCTGGGCGACTACTTGAGTGGTGCATTGAATTGAGTCAATATGATATCACCTACCATCCTCGCACCGCTATCAAGGGGCAAGCTATAGCTGATTTCATTGCCGAATTCACTACTAACGAAGGTAAGAAGCAATCTGAAGTAGCAGAAGATATCAAGTGGAATCTCTTCGTAGATGGAGCATCAAATGAACAAGGCTCGGGGGCAGGTGTTGTGATAATCACCCCCAGGGGAAGGAAGCTGCACTACGCCCTAAGGTTGGAATTCGCTGCCACCAACAATGACGCAGAATACGAAGCAGTGATAGCCGGATTAGAACTTGCACTAGAGATTGGAGTCGGTTCTTTATGTCTCCATAGTGATTCTCAACTTATTGTAAATCAAATACTGGGAGAATTCCAGACTCGAGGAGAACGACTCACAGCATATCTAAAGAAGACCAAGCTGCTGCTCAATCAATTGGATCACTATTTGATCAAACACATTCCTCGAGAAGAGAATCAGGAGGCCGACGAACTGGCAAAGCAAGCTAGCATGAAGGACGGCACCGCTTCCCGAACTATAACCATCTCACAGCAACTAGCCCCGAGTTACAAGCCAATGAATATGACAGCTGCAATCGAAGAGGAAACTTGGATGACTCCCGTCCGGAAATACTTACAAAGTGGCACACTGCCCGACGGGCGTAACGAAGCTAAGAAAATCTTACAGAAAGCTTCCCGCTACACATTACAAGAAGGCATCCTCTATCGACGCGGCTTCTCTAATCCCTTATTAAGGTGTATCGATGGAAGGGAAGCCAGGGAAGTCTTGTCCAACATTCATCAAGGAAGTTGCGGAGATCACACCGGAGGGCAGACTCTAGCCAAGAAGACACTCCGATACGGGTATTACTGGCCCACTTTAAACAAAGACGCCTTAGACTTCGTCAGAAAATGCAACAGATGTCAGAAATTTGCTAAGATTCCTCGACTGCTCACAAATGAGATTACTCAAATGACCAGCCCTTGGCCCTTTGCAATATGGGGAATTGACTTGATTGGCGAACTGCCAACGGGCCGAGGCGGAGCCAAATACGCCATGGTGGCAGTTGACTATTTCACCAAATGGGTGGAAGCGGAGCCTCTAAATAAAATATCTTTGGCAAAAGTTATTAACTTCTTGATCAAAAGTGTTTTATGCAGGTACGGGGTTCCACTCAAAATCTTATCGGACAATGGACTTCAATTTGACAGCGAGGAATTCACCGACTGGTGCCAAGAGCACGAAATTCACAAAAGCTTCTCATCTATGGCTTACTCTCAGGCAAACGGACAAGTCGAAGCTGTCAACAAAATCCTCAAAACCCTAATCAAGAAGAAACTTGAAAAGTCAAAAGGCGCTTGGGTGGATGAATTTCCTACGGCACTTTGGGCCTACCGCACATCTTACAGAACATCAACAGGGCATACTCCTTTGTCTTTGGCATACGGATCGGAGGCCATGCTCCCAGTTGAAACTGTAGTGCCTTCCCACCGTAGGATCCACTACAACCCAGAAGAGAACGAAGAACTCCTCCACATGTCTTTGGATCTAATTGAGGAAAGAAGAAATGATGCAGCACTCAAAGTAGCAGCTCACAAGCAAAAAGTAGCAGCATAATACAACTCCAAAGTCAAACACGGCAGCTTACAAGAAGGAGATCTTGTCCTCAAACGGATCTTCCCGTGCCCCGGAGCGCTAGATCCAATCTGGGACGGACCATATGTAATTCATAAAGATCTCCGCAACGGAGCCTATATTTTGTCAACAGTGGACGGAGAGGTGTTCCAGAGGGCATGGAACATCCAACACCTCCGTCGATACTTTTCTTAACTTGTACTGCCCGTATGAAGTGAATTAACAAAGAGAATCAGTGGACGTAGGCATTTTCGTGCCGAACCACTTTAAAAATCTTGTCTCTTTTTAACTTGTTCCTTTATATCTTGGCTGCTTGTTGAGCTTTATCCTTTTCTGTTGAACAAAATCATGTATGACGACACTTCCATTCTGGACACTTCACGGCGCAACCTCACCTGGACAAGACCCAACATGTACTATGCGAATCTATGCACTCGCCAACGAGACACTTTTGATCCAGCATCCCTCTGCTGCGGGTTAACTCATTGCTCACGACTGCCCTCAAAGCCAACTGTAATGAGCCGATTATAAGCCATCAAGAAGGCCGACTATAGCCGATGGCGGCTCATTGCGGCGTTCGGCTCACCGGCAACTGTGAACCTACTTTAAGCCCCAACATAAGGTGTGGCCAGCCAGGGGTAGTTCACGATTGATGATCGGCACCCACGCTAGCCGGCCACAGTAAATCGAATAATACCCACGATTACGGGCCATAATGGCTCGGGTAGTTACTGTGCGCGATCTCGGCTCCGATATGTCTTAAGTGCGGCTATGGTAAAAAAGATAAACTCCCCGCAGAGGCGTAAGATGGGTGACAAATGTCTCCAAGACCCACAGCTAGGGAAAGTGACCACAAAACCCGTTTGCCACGAACTTAAGCATATCGACGGCCTTCTATGATTGGAAGTTTTACCGTTTCTCATATTTCCATTTCATTCAAAAACTTTTCTCCTATCCTATATAGCAATCCCTAAAGTACAGGTTACAAAATAGGGAAACTCTCGCTTGTGGAAATATGAACTCACATCCGGATGACGGAACACTCAGCTACATTCCATACTCAGTCACGCAAGACATTCAAAGCCACCCTCTACAACTAAAACACGAAGGGCGGTGCTATCTTCTCTTGTATACAAATATGTAGCTTTAATTTATTCACACATCATATTGGCATTGCAAAACATGAAACAATATTTTGAGTAGGAACTTAGCATCAAATACGACTAAATCACATGCATAAACACGCAGCTGTATTTCTTATGCAACATATCAAGATAACAACCACATTCGGACATAACAAAATCTGCTTATGTTATAAAGTTACATAAAGACGTTCGTCGCATTGATATAATTACAGCCTAAAAACACAATAATGTTTTAGACTAGTATGTACAGGAATGTCAAACAGACCAAATAAAAGAGTCAACTACATCGGGGCTCCGCCTCTGTCCTGCCCGCCATCCGGATCTACTTAACTGTAGGGTCAGAACTCCCCGTATGTACTCCAGAGGTCCCACCTGCCCAAATCAAAAGAGAATCCATCAATAATCACGAAAGATAAGCAATCAAATCATGAAAAGATTAAAAGGGAAGACTTACCAGCGTCTGCTCCCTGGTCGTCATCCTCTAGTTGCGCGCCCACTTCCTCGGCGGCGAGCAGCCTCATGCCTTCCTTCACCGCCGCCTTCTCCTCCTTGGTGAACTGTGCGGTAACCACATCCATTCTGAAGGCTGCGCCACCCTCTTTATCCGCTTCAGCCTTGGCTTCCTCCAAAGCCCAGAGATATATCCTAGCCATAACCCAGGGATAATCGTCCATCCAGGACAGGTTGCCCTGCCTCCAAGTACGGAAATACATGTCCTGGAGCATCTCGTCCATCATCCCCTCGTTCTCCTCAAACTCTTTCATCCGGGCCTCAGAAGCCGACAGCCGTGCGACAGCAGCATCCCTCTCCAATTGGTATCTCGAGCAGTCATCCTGAAGGGACTTCCGCATCACTTCCATATCCTCCTTCAGCTTGGCCTGAGCAAGCTCTGTGGCCTCAAGCCTCTCAGATAACTCCTCTACCTGCTCAAGATCCGCGCTCCAAACCTTATCCACCGTTGCGATGGCCATATCAATTCGTTCTTTGCAAGCAGCCTCCATTTTTCGCAACTCAGCTTTGCTAGCCTCTTCCATGGTTTTCTTTAGTCGTCTGGAGGCCGCCTCATGCTGGGATATCTAGATAGCCTGATCGGCAAGCTGTTTGGCCTGATCAAAAACCTTTAGCCGCAACCGAATGTTAGTACTTCCGATTTCCTCCCCAGCCTTGGCCAGTCGAGCGTGATGCTCCATTAGCCTCTTGGTCTCTTCAGCCACCCGATCGATGTTTGCCTTGGCCTCATTCCTTATGGTCACAATCCGAGTAGTAAGCAAATCGAGGTCTAAGGACCTAGCCTCATCAAGAACCCGTACCATGGGATTACGGGAAAGAAGATGCTCACCCGTGGCCTCGTCAAAAGAGATGTCCTGAAAACTTGGGTCCAGATCCGGGTGGCCGGCAAAAGGGTTGCGAACCAAACCAGGATGGTCTATCAGGGTGATGGTTGGATTTTCGGATGGATGTGGGGAAGGCATAAACTTAGTATTTTCCTCAGTAATATCATGGATAGGCTGGACTGGAGCCTGAGGGTCAGGTGAAGGTTCAAACAAAGCTCGGCCCCTCTTCCTCTTTTGCATATCTTCTTCAATAACTCCGAGAAGAGGGCGATAACCAACCACATCTCCGGGATGGCTAGTTGACGGCTTTGGTTTGGCGGAAGCTTTGAGTAACTTATACTATTCAAGGCGGTGCCGAATATCTGATGTCTTGGCCACCTTACCCGTTCCTGGAGTAAAAACCAAGTGTTACAAGCATGCATGAAACTATGATCCGAGAAATATGTTAAGTTAAAAGGAGTAGGAAAACGCGCTTATTTTACAAACCCTGAGGAGGAGTGGGATACTGCAATAAGTCCTGAATCTCATTCTAAGACGGGAGCTGGCCATAAAATATTACTAAGTCCTTATCATAAAGGGAGTCTGCAGAAGTTGAAAATTCACCTTGATTTACCCTAGCTGAAGGACCCTTAGAAGATGGATCGGCACTAGTCCCAGCCTTGTCAGCCTTCTTCGCCTTCTCCACCGAGGCTGATCCTTCCTCCAACCCCTCAAAAGCCTGGCGGAAGGCATCATCCGTCCACTTCTGGATCTCCCCTGCCTGCTCGAAAGACAAAGCCCCGGCACCACTACCACCCTGTCCTTCACCTTCTCCATCTCCTCCGCTCTCCCCCTCGCCTCTTTCCTCCTCTCCACCTTCCTCCTCCGGAATATCTGGACATGTGCCAGGGGAGGGTCCATCAGACTTCTTAAGCTTTTTCCCCCCGACGACTGGAGGTATCGAGAAGGGTTTTCTCTTGCTGATCTTCGCCGTGGCCCCGCCTTTAGCTTTGACAGCCCTTTCCTCGGCCGTATCCCTCTGCTTAACCACGGATTGACGTGGCAGAATCAAGTTGTGCTCCAGGAGAGTGGCATTCCTGATTAGGTAAGAAGCTGACCTATCCCTTCCTGAGATGGCCTCTATCTCCGCAGCCATCTGTACCAGGCGATCATTCTCCACGACCGCAAAGCCACCTGTCGCTAGCAAGAAACAAAAGCACATAAGAAGAAGCATTGCCGTTAGGACAAAGAAATTACAAATGAAATTCAACTTACAGCCAGAAGTAAAAAGGCGAAAAGAAACGGAGTCGTCCTTGAAGAAGAACCATTCCTTCTTAAACATGGTAAATTTCGAGTATAAGTCCAAGACCGGCTTGAAGGACACGGCGGACTCTAAACTAATGTACGGAGACCCCTTCTTGTAGCCCCTCAGATTATACAAATATCGGATTTCCCGATTAGAAGGGGGCGCCCATACATCCTCTGGAAGATAACGAATAGACACACTAAGATGGCATAGGAGTTGGGCTGAAGCTGGAATGGAGCCACCTTCAAGTAAGTAAGGAAGCTGACTATCCAGGCATTGATCAGAGGAATGGCCCCGCACATGCAATGGTATCGGCTATAGGCGAAATATCCTTCAGGAGGATCATACGGCATCACACCATCTCCCGGCAGCAGCATGCTCGCCCTGTCAATCCCGAAGGAGCGAGCGATGACATCAAGTTGTCCCTCTTTGAGGGAGCTCAGAAAACAATCGGGAGGAGAGTTCAGAAGCTCTTGAGGGCCATATCCATCCACTAATGACCTAGGGGCATATCCATGTCGTGCTGGTTCCGGCTGGACTAGGGGCACAGCGGGAGACTCTCTTCTGTCCATAGAATTCCTCTGTTTTTCTGATCGGGTTTCCACTTTGCGAGACATTTATCTGCAAACACGAAAGCAAAAGTATGTTGTTAGAATAAGGAGTATGAAAATATAAAAAAGCAAGTATGTACAATCTAGAGTTTCATTCGTAGGTCGAAACATGAAAAGCTAGACATTCATTAAGCATTCAGGGTCCCAGAGTTCAATCAATAGTTCAAACATAAGGATCATTCAGCATTCAAACTCTCAAGTTCACTCGGTAAAGAAAATATAAAAGTACATTCGGTTCTCGAAGCCTCCGGTTTCATCCGGTAATTCAAGTACATATGTACATTCGGCAGTTCAAAACCGAAAGTTCATTCGGCGCTGATGCTTCTCAAACCCATTCGGTGGTCCAAGGCACAAGACACATTCGGCACTTGAACTCCACGGAGTTCATTCGGCATTTCAAACATAAAAGTTGTTCGGCAAGAGAAGGATAACTCACATGATTCGGCAGTCAAAAGTGATCCGGTAATGAAAATAAATCGACAGGGAGGAGTCTGATTCGGCTATTTCGGTTATTAGGGAATAACGATGGCACAAGGCCCCTACTTATTGGCAATTACGAACGACCGGACCATTTGGTTCGGCATACATATCCGAGCTAAAAACAAAGCACGCCATGTGCATGCACATGCCCTACTTTGGAGGGCAAGTGTTGTGTGCATTTCCACCACCGAACCAACGAGCAAGAGGACACCACCGAACCAACGTTCCTCCAATGCCTGCCGGTCTAATCCCACCTCCGAGCTCATACCGAACCAACCACTCCCTAGCTCCTACCGGACCACTTCTCCACCAAGCCCCACCGGTCCAACATCTCACCGGACCGGCTCCATCCCTACCACCGAGCCACCCCACTTCCTAGTCGATCCAACCAACTTCCCTCCTACGACCGAACCATCTCAACTTCCACCTTCCTGCCGAACCAAGCATAGCCGGACTGGAGTGCCACCGAACCAACTCCACTTCCATGTACTACCGAACCAGAGTGCAGCCGAACCAGAGCATATTCCAACCCTCAACTACCGGACCAAGGCGTACCGAACCAACACTACCAGGCCAGATTGCATCGTCCCAGGCCCACCAGCAGCTATATACATCCAAGACCCCTGCCCTCAGCCTCACTCTATAAATAGAGGGGCAGGGGTACAATAATGGCAGACAAGTTTGAGAGCTCAAGCACGGAGAGAACTTTCAAACAACTTTCAGTTACTTGTAATCAAAGCTCTGTACTTGTAATCTGAATAGAAAAGGAGAATAACATATAAAGTGGACGTAGGCACGTTCTGGCCGAACCACTATAAATCTGTGTGTCTTTTATAGTTTATCCCCTGCTTTTTATATATTTGCGTAAATCACCCAAATTACCAGAAACAACATAAAATCAACTAATTCATACGACTTGGAGGTGTTTGCCCATTTTTTGTGCAAACATAATGAATTTTAAACTTAAGTGAGGTTATATCAAGAAATAAAAAATTTATTTTAAAATTCAAGGTTGAATTTATTTGCAAGGCTAAAGAAGAAATTTGGAAAATATGAAATTGGTATTTTCAGTTAAAAAGATTTTAAATCATAATTAAGGGATAAAAATCTGAAGTCAATGGGTTTTGAAATAAATTGAGTAAGTAAAGAAATTTATTTCAAATGGAGTAAATTGGAAATAAATTTGGAAGTTGATTTAAGTGTTTGAAATTGGAAATTTAAAGGAGAATGTGACTATGAAATTTATAAACTGGGTTTATAAAAGCAAAGTGATATATCAATGGATATTTGGAAGAACAAATTCACGGTGGGAATTTATTAAAAGAATGAGTAAATTTGTTTAAAAATAAATAGTGATTTATTTTAAAAAAAAGGTGTGGAAGGAAAGCGTATTTCCCTAAATAGCCAAGTACGTTTCAAAACAAATCTTAAGTATAAGTAAAGAGTTTTAAGTTGCTTAAAAAGTATGTTTAGAAAACTTATTATTTCTAAATGTTTAAATTCTAAAGTAAGTATTTTCCTTTAATCTATTATAGCAGTAATTATTTAAAGATGGCTTGGTATTATGTTTTGAAAGTTAGAAATTCAGTTTTATATTGTACAAAGTAGTTTTATTTTAAATATTCTTAAAGTATATATTTTGAATAAGTATTAAGGTAATTTTTAATTTAAACGTTTTAAAGGAATATTTTATAATAAAGTGTTTTAAATTATTTTAAAAATCTAAAGTTTTTGTGCTTGGTGTTTTCAGTGGAAATAAATATTTGTGAATTCATTCCGCGAGAAGAGTGTGGTTTGAAAACTGTTTCCAAAAGGGTAGAAAAATGGAAATATATCTTGTGAAGATATTTGAGGTTAATAAATAATTTGGTGAAATTATTTATGGTTGATGGTTGTTTGTGAATGTTAATTGATAGTTAATAATCGACTATCAATATTGGATAATGCGTTGATCGTTTCGAAGAGACCGGGATCGGGATTAATTTCTCAAAAACCACTTCGATCCGGTTTGTACGTTTTCGTGAAGAACACGAGTTTCGATTCGAAGATGGAGCAGTGAAGCGCAAGGGCTAGTCGCTTCTTATCCTAAGGTGATTCCAAAATGGATGTTGTAGGAGTAGTGCATTCGGTTCCGTTCGAACCCGGAACAGACTTGTATGGATGAATGCTTTTGAATTGTCGTCAGGTGGACGATTGGCATTCTAAGTGAAACGTTCTAAAAGATAACGCTTGGCCTCGAGCCTCATCAACCGGAAATGACTGAAAATCAGGGGTCATGCAGCAAGGCTAAGTGGGTAGCACCTATTAGGGTGAGGTCATCCCTGTCTAGATGTCCATTTTATTCGTCTTAGTGGTGCGGTTGCTGATCCCAACCGTGAGATGATCTTACTCGAGATTATCCAGTAAGGGGTAGTCCCGGTCTTGTGTTGCAGGGGATTGGGAGTAATCCTCGGTACGGTGATCTAGGCCACGTACTGTGATTGGAGGTACCACAGTGCCTAGTCATTAGTTGGAAATCCATTCTCCCTACGCGCTTGTACGGTTTTGGTTGTGCCCAACTATTTCTGAAACGTGAGATGCAAACATTTCAGCTAGATTCTATTTTCCTTTCTGTAGACACTGTTACAATATCAGACGGATTTGATAAAAATTGTTTTAGCTATCGTAAGGTAAAAATCCAATATGTTTATTTGTGGCGTGGTCTTACGAGATGCTTTTGTTTTCAAAAGAATTTTTGAAACTTTAATAATCAAGTTGAGTGTGGTTTTCTCACGCTGGTATTCTAGACTGACTCGGGTGTTATTTAACTATAATGCTCGGGTCAGACCGAGTATTATAGAATACAGGAAAGGATGCCGTGGAGCTCAGGAGACGAGCTGGATGGCGATATGTATTCCCGTACTTGTTTTAGATATTCCGCAATGTTGGTTAGCTGTGTATTCAGATTGTGGGGACAGGTTATGATTACTGTCCAGTTGTGTGTTATGTATACTCTGATGATGTATTCTGGTGATGTATGCATAAAACAGATATAGTTTTCTTTTGTGAAAAAATCTGTTATTATCTATTATATTTTATTCCGCTGCGATGTTTAGATTCTGATGTTGTTTTCTATTTTCTTCTTCCACCTCTTCTTCTTTAACCCTCATGGTTTAGTTTTTCGGGCGTCGGAAAATGGGGTCATGACACAACCCAAACGACGGAAAGACATCAATTTCATGACACGCTGTAACATCTCACATATCGAGAATTTAAAGTTCGATGTTGGAATCATCACCAAAATTATTTTCAAGCGACGTAATAAGATTAATTTTTTTATAATATTAAGTAAATACAGAGCTAAATAAAAATTCTATTACATATACTGTCTTTACATTTTCGTATCCAAATACGTGCCAACAAAGGGGTAAATACACTAAATACATAGACGATGGTGCCATGCCCGACATATGAAGATGTAGATATGAACACTTAATCAGTTGTATAACCTGGATTTACAACATTGAAATTTAAAACAAACTTTATTAGCTACTAGGTCTCCTACTTCATCTTTAGAACTTTATTCACCTTTAATAAAAACTTTGTAAACATAAGTTCAATCTACTCGAATGAATGACTGTGAATTTATGGAGAAAATAATAAAAATACGGATTAAAAATAAAGTCTGGTATGAGTAAGTATTTTTCTAACATAAATATAGTGAGACACACCCAAACTGAATGAGTTTTCCCCCTCACTAATCTAACACCATTAATTCCATCACATCATATAGAGTAAACATTATGGAAAACAACATTGTGTCCCACGCTTAGCATCAAATTATGGACTATGTTTTATAATCATTTCTTTTAGGTTGCCACATAGGACTTCCACATCTATTCTTAATGTCGTATTTTTGGCGTTGGAGTTGTCACGTAGGCCTTACACACAGTTCTCTATTTAATGTTAGGTTCTAACATTTTGGTTGCTTAGGCCCTACACCATCGTTCTTGAATAATGTTAATTTTTTTTAACATTTGGTTGTCGCTCAAGCCTTACACTATCATCCTCGAAAAATGTTATGTTTATAGCACTTGGTTGTCACTTGGATTCTACACTATCATCCTCGAATAATGTTATGTTTTAACATTTGGTCGCCGTGTAGGTCTTCCAACATCATCCTCGAGTAATGTTATATTTTAATATTCGATTGTTTTTTAGACCGCACACCATTATTCCAAATAATGTTGGTTTTGACATCATAGGTTGTCACATAGCCTTGCATCCTCCTTCTCTTTTAATGTTATATTTTCAATATACTTGGTTGCCCTATTGGCCTAATAGCGTCTTCCTCTTTTAGCGCTATATTCTAACAACTTACAATGAATTATTATTACTTTACTCTTCAAAATTCATATAATAAAACACAAATATACATAACAACCCTGGTTTTGGAGGTTACCTATTAGTTATAATTTAATATTGTGAATTAAAATAAAAAATGAAGATTTTAAATTGTTTATTTGGAATAAACAATGAATTTTGGAAATAAATGTAGGATATCATAGAGTGAGAGTGAATAGGATGATACTAATAATAATAAAAATTAAAGTAAAAATAAAAACAATAACAATAAATAATGAAGAAGAGATCACACACAAATTTACCCAGCTTCGACAAAACTCTACCTACGTGATTCCCTTAAGGTTTCTACTTGAAATTAAGTAGTCAGACGATTACAAACGTAAAATTGCGACACCCGCTAATGACTAACCTAACTCTACGCTCAAAACCTGCCACAACTCAGCTATTGAGTTGATAATTCTCGAACTACATCACCATTCGTAACCTAGTCACACGACTAGAGAATTAGACAATTTTGAAAGAAAGTTAAAATAAAACTAAAAACTAAACACAAAACCCTATTATTATATAATTGAAGCCCAATTTAAAATAAATGCTAGCCCAAACAATTAATAAAAGAAGCCTTCCTCCTTTTATTTTTCTCATGTAATCTTATGGCCGATCATTCCTCTTTCTCTTCTGATTCCAGGGTTTTGTCCAAATTGAGACGTCGCTTGATTAATTTTCTTTTCATAGCCTCTTCAATCGATTCTCTGGCTTGAATGGCTTATGGCTACTCTAATTTTTGTGGAGCACGAATGATAGAAATGGTATGCAATTTATCCCCCTTTTGATTTTTAATTACGCTCGAATTCGATTCGAGTTTTGAATTATTTTTGTGATTTTATTCAG
Organism: Allium cepa; assembly: GCA_030765085.1. Lineage (NCBI taxonomy): Eukaryota > Viridiplantae > Streptophyta > Magnoliopsida > Asparagales > Amaryllidaceae > Allium > Allium cepa. The sequence goes on from CM060942.1 coordinate 459,680,183, forward strand.
TGCTTGCTCTCTGATTTTCTTGAACTCGAATTGCATTTACTGCCGATGATGTGAGCGGGTTATATAGGGATGAAAACCCCTAAATATACGTTCTTATTTTTGATTTGAATTTTTCAATTAATTTTGTTTAGCCATTGATTCTTGATCGAATGATTTAATGGAAGTTGACTTGTTCATCTTCTGATATATTTGAATTTGCTCGACTTGCTTTGCATTATCCTGTGACTTCGGTATTTTGTATTTTGGAGACAATATTTTCTGATTTTCTTCTTTGATTGGTTAATCCTATGACCCTTTGTGACCTATTTGTTCCATTCGTTGCTAGTAGTTTTTTGACTTCGACTTGGCTTCATATAAATTTCTTTAATTTGATTTGTTGGCAATTGTTATTCAAACTACTAAGGTTACCTTGATATGGTTTGGGTCCTCCTGCGTTGATTTGTGATTGAATGTGTGATGTGATCTATAACTTTATTTCACTGGCTTCCGTCCATTGGATTATGTCTGGTGCACTGAATATATGTATACATGTGTATTCACGAATGTATATATGTGCGCTATGTGTTTTGTGTGCCTATGCACTTGATTGCCTTGATGTCCCATTGTAGTTGAATTTTCTTCTCGACTGGTTTGAGTCTACTGTCATATAATTTTTTGTTGCATATCACTGTGCACTAAGTTCGGGTTGGAGTCTCTTGTCACGTGATTTGGTTTAGTTCATCTTGCTCATCCATGCTTGAATTGTGACTAGAAGGACTAGACTCTTGTTGCATTTGTTTGGTGCACATGAGTCAAGTTTGTTAAACTGAGTATTGGCTGCATTATCATGTGATCTTGTAGTGTAGGCCTACTGCTTTGTACTTGGGGTTTGGTCTTCTTGTTCGTGTAGTCATATGAATGTGGTCAGACTTGGATATTGTATGCCTGCTCTTGTTCCTCTTGGAGTCTTCACTTAGATCTGTCTACATTACTAGTTCTAGTTGTATAGACTTATATGTTGGTTCTACTTGAGTCATCATGTGTACTCGAATGCTTGTGAAGTCTGGTTATAGTGGTGGTTTCATTTAGGTTGCTTTATGTCTGGTTTGGTCTGAAGTGAACTCCGTTTGGTTGGACCTATATCGGTTCAAGTTCTACAGTGTAGTTTAGTTCATATGACTTGGTTGCATGAGTCTTGCTATTGTATTGAACTTTTATTCATGTTGGCTGACCATTGAAACTCGTACTTGACCATTCTATTTTTGTTTTTTATTGCACCTGAGTTGAATACAGCTTATGCTTGGGTTTGACCTTGTGCTTACACGTCCCTGCGATTTTAACAAGCAAGTGTATATAGGTGTGCACGGCCTTGTGACATGTACAGTGTTACACTGTGCATGTTACAAGCTGTTCATGTAAGCTGAGTTCAAAAGAAAAATGTTGACGAGCAACCCAAATAACCGAGGCAAATAACATTTTCAAAACTCACGCTTCATTGGACACTACAAAAATATTTATTTTTCAATTTTACTACGTTAGTGTTTATTTTGTAGATAATTCAGATGTGGGATACAAACTAGAATAGAGTTGAAGATCAAGTACGAGTGTTGAGTGAATATGTAGTGGGGTCAAAATTGTAAATTGAAATTTGTGTTGTAATTTAAATTGTATTGTAACTAAAAATGTGTAAATGTAGTGAGAGCTCAAATTTTTACTATTCGAATTTGTAATAATTTTTTTTTAATAAAATATTTGTTTGAATATGAATTCTGTGTTATTTTTTTTCAACAAATATTTATTTAATTATGTGAGAAATGAAATAATATAATATTAAATAAATTTAAACGAATATATATACATGTGTTTGTGTGTGTTTAATATCATCAAAGAAAAATTATAGGCTATTGTATTCTACAATCACCCCCTTTTGATGATAACAAACATATATTAAGATTTTGACTCTATTAAATGTATTTGGTTTTGATGAATTCTATTAGCCCCCTATTTCAATGCCCTTCCTACAACAAAGCTCCCCCTTCACATATGCATGAAAATAAATAATAAATATGCAAATGAACCTAGATGGGAATATGCAAATAAAAAAATATGACTTGACTTATTTTCAAAAATCTTAACTTCACTCTTCCCCTTTTGTTATCAGCAAAAGAGTAATAATGTAAGAAAAACAGAGATAAAAGTGATAGATTTAATACAACATTAATACATAATCGAGTATAAATATTAAATTTCAATAAAAAAAATCAAACAAAAATCATATATACTTTGTTAGGTGTATATTCCACTTTATAGTGATAGAGGTGATGTTGGTATATAATACCATATAATTGTATCTATTTGTGGTATATTATGATAGAAATTTGAAAACTTACCAACCATGCATAACTGTTAGAACTTTTAAATGAGATTAGTATTATTCCCAATTTAAAAAAAACGAAATTTTAGGTATCATCTAACCACGCATAACTGTGAGGGCTTTTAAATGAGATTTGAATCAACTCGCCTATTTAACAAGCAATTTTGATACGTGTTCCCGTACTTGCATAACTATAAGGATTTTTAAATGATCGTGAAAGCACATAATCAAAGATTCCAAGTAATTCACCTATGCAAAATCGTGAGGACTTCTAAATGGGAGTGAGTACTTTGGATATTTTTATTGCAAATTAATCGAAAAAATGAATAATTTCCCATTTAAATACCACATTTTGACATACTATATTGGATTTTGATGAGGAATGGTCTTTAGAAATAAGATAGAAATATATATGGTCATGAAATTTTTACCAATCAAAGTTATTACAAATTTTGTTTAAATTTTTAAAGAAATTTACTAACTATACTGTCTTAAGTCATAATATATGATTAACATCATCACTCATCATTTTTTCAATCACTATTTATCTTTTCGATAATCAGAAGGTAGTTCTGTTAGTTTACATAGGCATTTAAGATCAAATATAAAATCAAATTTCTAAAATGCCTAAAATGAGATGAAAACTATTTTTTGGAAGGGTTTTGTAAAAATGTCCGCCAATTGATAATCAGTTGAAATGAAAATTATGCTGATATTTTCTTTGAAAAATATGTTGTAATTAACAAACGTCTCAATGTAAAACATGTTCCACTAGTACTTTTTCTATCAACTAGGCTACCAGTGTAATATGCATCTGAAATCCCTTTTGACTCAAAGTTACCATTGGATATATATCATAGACCAAACCATGATGTGTGAAACAAATACCTTCTAATCCTTTTATAACTTTTAAAATGTGATTCCTTAAGGATTTGATTGAAAATGTGCACATAAAAAACTAGTGAACATAATGTCAGATCTAGAAGCAGATAGATAAACAAATATATCCATGCGTATCTAGAGTAATCACCAACTAATACAAAACAACATCTCTTACCACCTAAACTTGCAATATCGTTAGTCCAAACAAACCTATATGAATAGTTCAAGGATGAAAGGATGATTGGTCAACATTTTTGCACAAATCAGAATCAAAATTAACATTCATTTCTATATCACATAACTGGATGATTTAAATTAAATTAAGTTACAGATTTGCAACATATAATGTATCGTTCAAGATATATGTACCGTTACCTATTTACCTTTATCGATAATTTTTTATTGTTACCCGTTGTGACTCTGCCATCTTTATACTACTCTAAGCTAAGGAAAATTTGATTTGTTGCTTGTCGTATGCCTGGAATAGCAAGAATCCAGGTACCACTCTTGTTGTTCCTTAGCATACCACCACACCTACACAAGAAAAGATTATTTGTTTTTGTAGGTCCATGATTGTTAGTACAAATGATTTTGAAAAATATGTTTGTGCAGAACAATAACAATCTATAATTGTTCCTTTCAGCATCCAAATTTGTTTGACTTCAAGGAATTTTACATTTGTGCCTTTGGGAATCCAAATATGTGTGGTTTTCGTGTGTTTAGATCTAAACTAGAAATTATTGTTATTGTGTTTAATTTTTCCACAAATCATGCACTCGGAGTTGACTTGATTAATTTCTCTTCTACCCTTTTCAGATTGAGTATGCCCAAGTCCTCGTCTAATAGTATTAACAGTGTGGTTCCCTAATAGCATATTTAGTGTTTTTTCTCCTTTGGTGAATTGCCCTAAAGTTGTAGATAGTTGTTAGACTTGTATTTTGAGAGATTCATTTTCATTCAACAACAAGTGCACTTTTTAATAGAATTTTCTCTCCTTGTGTTTTCACTTTCTTTCAAAATCATAATTTCATTTTCAAGTGATTTAATTTTAGTTTTTGATTTTTTAATTTCTTCTTCAAATGATGGACACTATCACACTTACGACACTTATTTCGATAATTTTAACCAGTTGATCAAGCTGTTTATTTAGTTTTATCAAACTATCTCTTTGTGATTCAATTTTAGCATACTTCTTTCTAAGTCTTTCAAAATAGCCGTGTACCTTACGAAAATATATAAGTAAATCCAAATGAGTAAGTTTTGATACCTCGCTTGGCTTGTCATCATCGCTGTCACTTACCTTGAAAGCATAGTTTTTCTTTTTCACTCACACTACTAGTACTTTCATCTTTATCTTCATCACTTTTATCCTAAGTAGCTGCAAAACTTTCCATCTTCGGTTTCTTTCTTTACTGAGTCGATTTTGAGGACAATTGGGCTTGATGTGGCTAGGTCTATTGTAGTTGTGACAAATGATCTCCCGATCTTTTGAGTTGTCTATAATTTTGACAATTCTATTCTTCAATTATTGATTTAGAGTGGGATTTCCATACATGTTGTTCCACCTTTTGAATTTCTTTATTATCTGTGCCAGTTCTGTTGCCCCATCATCATCATCATCTTCACCTTCACTTTCATTTGTTCCTTTGAGAGCTATTAATTTCTTTCGCGTATCACCTCCTTCACATTCTTCCTTGAATTTGATTTCAAGTTCATAAATGGTGAGATTTCCAATGAGTCTTCAACTTTAATATGTTTCAGATCCTTTGATTCTTGAATAGCTGTCACTTTCGCTTCAAAATTTCACGGTGGATTTTTGAGGATTTTACGGACTATTTCCATTTTTGTGTATGGTTTTCTAGAGATTTTGACTTGTATACAAGATTAGAAAGTCGTCCATACATTTCTTTGACACTTTCATCCTTCGCTATTGTGAATTTCTCGTACTCGGTACTAAGCATGGCGAGGCGAGATTCTTTAACTTACAAGGTTCCTTCATGAGTCAGTCCAACCATGTGCCAAATTTCCTGCGCAGTTAGACAATGTGAGACACAATTAAATTCAATTTGATCTAATGAACAAATAATATAATTCATAGCTTTAGTATTAGAATTTTGCAGTTTATTTTCAAGATCCGTCCATTGATCCGTAGGTTTTTCAACTTCTTGATTGCCTACCATTATTGTTGGTGTCCTAATCCTGATTCAACAATATACCATACATCTATGGTTTCCAAAAAAATTTCCATTCTATTTTTCCAATAGGCATATTCACCATTGAACCCAAGTGGTCTAGCTATGGACTGGCCATAAGCAAAATCATTATTAAAAGAAGCTTTAAAAAAATCAAAAACAAAAATTGTTTTTTATTCCTAGCTCTAATACCACTTGTAGGATCATTTTACCCTAGAAGGGGTGGTGAATAGGGTGATACTAGTAATAATAAAAATTAATGCTGAAATTAAAACAATAATAGTGAATAATGTAGAAGAGATCACACATAGATTTACCCAGGTTTGGCAAAATCCTGCCTACGTGTTGTCCCCAAGGTTTCTACTAGAAATTAAGTAGACAGACGATTACACAGGTAAAATTGCGACACCCGCTAATGACTAACCTAACTCTACACTCAAAACCCTTCGCAACTCAGCCACTAAGTAGCGAATTATCAAACTACACCACCATAGTTTGCAACCTAGTCACATGTCTAGAGAGTTACATAATTTTAGAAGAAAACTATAAACTAAACACAAAACTCTATTATTATATAATCGAATCCCAATGTATAATAAACACCGGCCCAAACAATTAATAAAAGAAGTCTTCCTCGTTTTATTTTTCTCTTGTAATCTTATGGCCGATCGTTCCTCTTTCACTTATGATTCTAGATTTTTATCCAAATTGAGACACCGCTTGATTAATTTGCTTTACTTTGCTTCTTTAATCGATTCACCGGCTTGAATGGCTTGCGGCTGCTTTAATTTTTATCGAGCACGAATGATAGAAATGGTATGCAATTTATCCCCTTCTTGATTTTTAATTACGCTCAACTTTGATTCGGGTTTTGAATTATTTTTGTTATTTTATCCAGTGCTTGCTCGCTGATTTTCTTGAACTCGAATTGCATTTACTATCGATGATGTGATTGGGTTATATAGGGATGAAAACCCCTATATATACATTCGTATTTTCTATTTGAATTTTTCAATTAATTTTGTTCGGCCACTGATTCTTGATCGAACGATGTGGTGGAAATTGACTTGTTCATCTTCTGATACACATGAATTTGCTCGACTTGCTTCACATTGTTTCTCGTAACTTCGGTATTTTGAATTTTAGAGATAATGTATTCTGATTTTCTTCTTTGACCTGTTCATCGTATGTCCCTCCATGACTTGTTTGTTCCATTCCTTGCTGGTAATTTTTTGACTTTGACTTAGCTTCATGTAAATTGTTTCTCTTTGCTATGTTGGCAATTGTTATTCTAACTGCTAAGGTTACCTTGTTCTGGTTTGGGTTCTCTTGCGTTGATTTGTGATTGAATGTGTGCTATGATCTCTGACTTGATTTCATCGGCTTCGTTCCATTGGAGTATGCCTGGTGCACTGCATATATGTATAATGTGTATTCACACATGTATATATGTGCGCTATGTTTTTTATATGCTTATGCACTTGATTGCCTTGATGTCCTATTGCAGTTGCATTTGCTTCTTGACTGGTTTAAGTTTACTATCATATAATTTCTTATTGCATATCATCGTGCATCGAGTTTGGGTTGGAGTCTCTTATCATGCGATCTGGTTTAGTTCATCTTGCTCATCCACGCTTGAAATGTGACTAGAAGGACTAGAGTCTTGTTGCATCTGTTTGGCGCACATGAGTCAAGTTCGTTAAACTGAGTCTTGGTTGCATTGTTATGTGATCTTGTAGTCTAGGCCTGCTGCTTTTTACTTGGGGTCTGGTCTTCTTGTTCATGTAGTCATATGAATGTGGTCAGACTTGATTATTGTACGCCTACACCTGTTTCTCTTGGAGTCTTCACTTGGATCTGTCTGCATTATTGGTTCTGGTTGTATAGACTTATATGTTGGTTCTACTCGAGTAATCATGTGTAATCGAGTGCTTGTGAAGTCTAGTTGTAGTGATGGTTTCATTTAGGTTGCTTTTTATCTGGTTTGGTCTGAAGTGAACTCTGTTTGGTTGGAACTATATTGGTTTGAGTTCTACTGTAAGTTTTGTTCATGTGACTTGGTTGCACGAGTTGAATCCAGCTTATGCTTGGGTTTGACCTTGTGCTCACCTGTCCCTGCGATTTTAATAATCAAGTGTATATCAGTGGTACGACCTTATGACATGTACAGTGTTACACTGTGCATGTTACAAACAGTTTGTGTAAGATGATTTCAGAAGAAAAATGATGACGAACAACCCAAATAACTGAGGCAAATAACATTTTCGAAACACACATTTCATTATACACTGCAAAAATATTTCATTTCAAATTTTACCACGTTAGTGTTTATTTTGCAAATAAATCTGATGCAGAATACAAACTGGAATAGAGTTGGAAATCAAGTATGAGTGTATAGTGAATATGTAGTGAGGTCAAAATTGTAAATTGAAATTTACATTGTAATTTAAATTGTATTGTAATTGCAAATGTGTAAATGTAGTGAGAGCTCAAATTTGTACTATTCGAATTTGTAATAAAATTTTGTTTGAATAAAATATTTGTTTAAATGTGAATTCTATGTTATTTTTAAATGTTATTTATTTAATTATATGAAAAATGAAATAGTACAATATCAAAACATTTAAACGAATATATTTGTTTATTATCATCAAATAGAAATCATAGGCTATTATATTATACATAAAATGTGCAAATAAAGTTTGGAAACATTATTTTATTTGTTTGGGTTAATAATGAATGAAAACATTTTTAATTAGTAGAAAGTGCAATAATTTTATTAATTATTGCCTATTACTTTTAATAATTTTTAAAGGAAGTATTTGATTTTAAAAGTTGTTTATTTAAATATAACGGTAGATTTGGGTTTAAAAATATGTTTGGTTATAAATTTGAGTTTAAAACAGTTTATTATATTTTTCTAAGCAAGAAAATAATTTTTGTTGAATTTTAAGTCAAAAATTTGGCTTTTTTCATTTATTTGTGAAATAGAAACCATGATTTCCAGAATAATTTCAAATAATATTTTTAAACTGAATTTGAATTTCGAAACTTCCCTTTCAAAAGCTTTCCACATTCAACCCAGTTCCATTTCCGAAACCATTTGGATTCAAAAATTCAACTTTTAAACAAAATAATATTAAAATTCAAAATATTTATGACTTAACCAATTTCCTCGTGCAATCCATATTTGTGTGTGTATGGCGTAGTCCAAGAGTTTTACACAATATTACAACATCATCAATCATCACAATCCAAACACAGCAATATCGATAAGCGGCATAATCCTCTAACGCTTATCTTCATTCACAGTTTCATAAATAAATAATATAAATTCATCACAGATAAATAAATTACATTCATCAAAGCTCGAATCAAAATAATTCATATCACAAAGCATCACACAACAGGGAAATCAAACAATTCAACATTAATAGAATCCAAACACACCTAAGTAAGATCAATTAGTCATTTGATTAATCAGATTAGTTACATATGAATAATTTACTAATTCTGGTTAATTAACATTAATTAATTACAAACCTTAATCATTAATTAACCTTTAATCATTTATTAATTAACCTTTAATGATAAATTAATTAAACTTAATTAATAAATCAATCCACCTTTAATCATTAGATAGTTAACCTTTAATTATTTAATTATTCTTAAATTACTTAATTAATTAACCCTTAATTAATGACCATTTAATTAATCATCCATAATTGATTAATTATCCCTAATCAATTTCATTAATTAATTAATATTTAATCAATTAATTACCCTTAGTTTAATTACCTTGATTAATTAATTACATTAATTAATTATCCTTTGATTAATTATTCTTTAATTATTTGATTAATCAAACTTAAATCATTAATTAATTAACCTTAATTACTTTCACTAAGCAATTATCTTTAAGTAATTAATTACCTTTAAATACTTACATTAATTTTCCTTTAATTAATTACCTTGATTAATTAATCAGTCTTTTAATTATCCACTTAATTAAGGTAAACCTTTTTTATCTAAATTCATTACTTAATTACATCATTGAAATTAAATGCTTGAAATCATTTTATACAAAAATATTGGTTGATTAAAGTTTAATACACTTACCATAACCACTTCTTTAATTACATCTTAAATCACTTTTGAAAATACTTAGGAATTTAATTACATAATTAACCTAATATGTAATTACTTTTAAACAAAACAATTTATAAACCTCTAAAATTTAATCTTTGAAATCTGTAAAAACATGTTGAATAAGTCATTTTGAAAACTTATCTATCTTAACATCCTTTTTTTTAAAAGAACTTATTTTGAGTCTTGTTTATGCTTTATATTTTTAACCCTAGTAACAAGATTAATCTTTACATTTTTAAAACCTGTTAGCAAATTTTTCTTTTTATACTTAAAACCCAGTTAAAACAAACCCAAGCCCACACCATAAATACTCGAGCAACGACTCGGTCTAAATTTCTACTCGATAAACTTCGGGTCCAACAACATGATTTCTCGAGCCCAAACCCGAAAATACTTCGTCTTCTTCTTCCTCAACCAAAACGACAGACATAACATCAAGCCTGTGCACGTGCACGAAGTGCCAGAGCCACGGCGATCACCCACGACCACGTCACCAAATCGTCTACAACCCACTCAAGCTTTACGACCACCCAGTTCCACGAGTTCGACTGGAAATCTAAATCGAGACCCTTGGTCACCATCTGGAACTAACATAGTCACCTAAAACCCCTTCCCCATGCCTCCTCCGACCATCTGAACACGAGCCGTTCCACCTATAGCTGCGCCACAACCTTCCACGTCGATTCACCTTGATCCGATTGCCTCCGACCCACCCACATCGTCGCAATTGCCTCCATTTCGACGATGTTCAAACTGCTTATTAAACCCTACTTCAACGTCAACCAGTTGCCACAGTGAATTATAAATTTTTCCTTCATTTTTTCATCGATCGCCATTACTTAAACTTCCTCCGGCTATAATTTCGTTGATCAACCTGGCGCCGATTGAAGGGAATGGACGTAAACCCAAAACTCGTTCAACTCAAAAATTCTCCACGATTAGAAGCTTAAAAATCATGAAATTAATTTTAAAAATCACCATCTAAGTATGAATCTGTTTTAATAATCAAAACATAAAATTAGAATGATAAATTTTTTGACTTGTATTGATCAACACTGTGATTGCTTATTTTTGAGATAAATATTCGATATATATTTTTGAAATTATTTTTAAAAACAATATTACACTCTATCAATCATCTTCGATTAAGAGATCATAGCTTAAAATTGATTATATAAAGTGAAAACGAATTTATTTTGGGGGTTTATAGCCTGTAATATAAACTGAGACATATGTATATACATATTCAGGCATGCACAGGCATATACACATTTATATATATAGACAATCGGGCATTTTTAACATCTACTCAAACATCTTTCACAACAAACTTCAGATATCAACCACAAACAATTCAGATATAAACAAATTTTGGGTTTTTGAATAAAGGTTTACTTACCTGATTTCCAAAAAACAGAGACAACATTTTTGTTTAGAACCCAATGCTTTGATCTTGAATTCGAATCTGATCCGTTTGTTGAATTTTAACTTGGTCTTTGGATTTCTTGAAACTTGGTTCGGGATTTGCTCACAGGCTTGGAACTTGAATTGATTTTCCTTTTCCAGGTTTATATTTTTTTGATTGTTGAGATGATTTTATACTTGATATTTTTAGCCTGCTTGCTCTTTGAGTTGTTTATGAATCAGCATATAAGCTTGGGTTTAATTGTGTTGAATTGTTTCCAAGTTTGAAATTATATGTTGTAGTTGTTTTTTTCTTCAGGTTTTCAATTCTTTTTTTGAAGATGGAAGAAGAGTTTAAACTTTGAAACAAAATGAGCAGCCTGGTTATTTCTTTTAATACATGTAAAAAATTAGTATTAAAATAAAACATATACGTGCCACTTGTCTATACATTATTTACACTAGTTAATCTTTTTATGTGCATGGCTTACAAATGTTTAGATATAATCAATTTGTGTTTTAAACCCTTTCTTTAATTTATTTATCAATTATTTTTAAAACCCCTTTATGTTATTAATTTTGTGAATCATGTTTTTATAATATGTTTCATTTTTTCTTAAATGTATATATATTCTTAATTATATAAATGCAAATTTGGTTCAAGCAATTTAAAATGAAAGATTCTTAGGTACAAATGTCATAACAATTTTTTTAAATTTATACGTATTATGTTTACAAATGTTCATATCTTTAACTATGTTTATGAAAGAAAAGTTTTTAAACCTTTAAATATATTAACGGTGTTTATTTTCAAGTACATAAAAGAAAAGTATTTTAAATCTTAAATTAAATCTCATTTTATATATTTACAAACCAACTTTACATATATATATATATGTATATATAGACATACATGTATCAAAGCTTCTTATTCATTTCATTATACATACATTTTTAATTATTTGTACTTACATAAATTTTTAAAATAAAAATGATTTAAAAATCAATTATACACAAATAAATAAACTTATATACATATATATTAGTTTTTCAAAATATAAAATTTTTAAATCCAATTTATCAATAAGATATTTATTCTGGAATTTCCAAGACCAGAATTCTTCTTTACAATCTATTTAAATATATATTTATTCCCATAAATTTAATTTAGTTCTCAGTTAGTTCAAAATTTAACCCCAAAATTTATATTAATTACTAGATTTATTTTAGCCTAAAAACAGGAATGTTGTAGATTTCTCCCCCTTAAGAAAATTTCATCCCCAAAATTTGCTAGACAGGGAGACGAACAAGGAATACAAAGAAATAACTTTCCAGATAAAACCGAATATCTATTATGTATTTGGCTTACCAAATCAGAATATCATCAATACATATGAGAATGAACTCATTCGATACTACACAAGATACTCGGGTCATCCAGTCTACGAAATATGCAGGGGTATTGGTTAGTTCGAAGGGATAACTTACCATTCGTAGAATGTATCGGGACCCCAAAGGATACAATCAAATTTAACTTCATATTTTGTTAATTAATTATTCCAATTAAAATTTCAAATCCATTCAAGTTAAGAATGAAAAACTGATGGGAAACTGATGAAGAGAATATGAATTAGGAACATAGAACCTTTTCTATAATGATTCGCAGGGCCATCATCATACCAAAGCTTCTTCTCGAGTTTCCACGAAGTAATCAAAGAATTGAAACTGGATCACAGAAGATTGACAGGGAAAATTTGTTTCCTTGTTGTTGCAGAGTATTGACCACTTGTAGTAGTATTTCCCCGTCCCCTACCTTGTCCTCTTCTTACACTCATACTCACTATCAATGAATAATAAGAGAATTTACTGAGGTATACGGACAGATATCTTAGGGATATACTCATTCTAGGGCATTTGCATCCCTATCTCTATTGAGTTACCTCATGTGCGATACTCCTGAGCTAAAGTTCTTACTCAACCTTCAGCTCTGATACCACTGTAACGACCCTGACTCGACCTTCGAAAATTGGCACTATAATACATCAGCCGTATTCGAATGCCGCAGATTCAAACGTCGAATCTGGTTCGCCTGAGCTTATAACACATTAAGTACAAGAACACAGTGGAAGAAAATGAAACATATCGTTGACACATAACAGTCGATTACAACATTCTAACACAATGAATATCACATAATCATCGATACAAGATGCAACGAGAAAATAGCGGCGGAAAGACAATATCTTTAACTTGATCACCAAGAGAGAGAGAGAGAATTCAATATCTGAATCTCCATTGCCAAGGCTCTAGTACTCCAGATCCAAAAGCTAGAACCCCCAACTGTCATGTTGAAGTTTAGCTACTCCAATTCTAGAGAAACAAATGCGATCGCCAAATCAAAGGCTGGATGCTATCGAATCTACACCCACTATTTAATTATTTGAAAATCCCAACGCAAGGTTGCCGGTGTGGAAAATTGTAGGCACCCAGAGTTTAGAAAGGGAACAATAAACTCCAAGTCAGTCATGCGACTGGTGTGAGCAAACAAAAATAGTTTATCTTTAACAAATGAAAAACAAAAGAATTTAAAAGAAATCTGCAATGCTTTTTGGAAAATGAAACTACCACAAGGCCTCCCGGCACACACACAACGCAAATGCATAACTGGAGGAGATTTCTCCTTATGATATTCAAACATGCTTGATACGCAAAAACCCTTTGATATTATTATTAGTGGATAGGGCAATAAACATTTCGAAAGTATAATATTAATCTTAGCCAGCATACAACTATTATTGTATGCCTACTATAGCAACCATGTTCAATAGTAGGTTACCACCACATTCCAAGCAGGTTATGCAACAAAACCGTACAGGGCGCGCATATTATTTCTTTGGATTTCCAACAAATGGTCAGGATAAGGAAATTCCTGGGCCACATGGGTATGCCTCAGGAAGGATGTCCCGAGAACCTAACCGGATCTCTGCCAACAAAAGGCCGGGTTACCTCTACAACTCAGTAACTACTGACACGAGTTCGCCACTCCCCAGTCGTTACCGACCTTTATCCGAGAGCTCTAACCACCAACAACCACAAAGCAATAAGTTTGCAGTAACCACATAGGTTAAATATCTGGGCTCGTATGTCTCAGAGAAGGATGTTAAGCTAAGAGAATAGATTGCCCGCCACCAAACAGAAATATATTTAATAGAAACCATCTTTACATCCCAAAGTGTAATGTTAGACGTACATCCATACAAGTCTGTTCCGGGTTCGAACAGAACCGAATACTCTTCTAAAGAAGCCTTTGCAATCCGTATAATCCCTAATCACGCCCGGACTCCCTATCATAGAGGGTGATCAAATCTCTATACCGGGGCCATTCAGTGCAGAGACATTCGACAGGTCGTCCTTTTGCTTTCGATAACAATACAAGGTCCTCAAATGCAATCAATAACATCGTATCATTATTCGGAATGGATTATATAATACAAGGTCCTCTATCGGCTAAACCGAATAATGAGCGCTTAATTTAAAATCGTATGGATATATGGGATCTCAGTGAAGTCACAACTTAAAGCCCAAAACCTTTCTTTTAAATTGTTTAAACAAACTTCCACTTTTAATCTTTTAAACAAAAAGATTCACTTTACAAAGTTCACCAATCTTTTACAAAGATTCATTCATAGCTTTCAAAACTATTTCAATTCCTAATCTTTTATACAAAAGATACACCTTTAAGATCCCTTTCAATTTGACAACAAAGTTCACCAATCTTTTAACCAAGAATCCTTTATAGCTTTTCCAAAACAATTCTATTTCAAGTTTGAAACCTTTTCAACAAAAACAGGAAATCCTTTCTTTATTTGAGAGCCATTATTATTTAAAAGCAAATACTTTGCATTACGAAAAAATTTGATCAAATATACACAAGTCATATGTTAATCGACGGAAATTCTACGGAGTTAGAAAACCGTCAAAAAATTTAGCAATAAAAATAACCGCAAGCGCACGGTGTACGAATGTAGCACGTGGCGATTATGGGTCGATCCGCAGGGAATTGATGATTTTAAAATTATATTCAGTCAAATTAAACCAAAGTTGAAGAATGTGATTAGCTAGAAAAAAAAATGTCAAAAAGAAAGTGATAAAGTTATGAGAGTTAAATGACAATTTAGATATAATTCTGCTCACTAGATCATATAGTTCAACAAAGTTATGAAATTATGATCTCTCTTTTTTGGTTATAAGTGAATTTAAATGGCATGCTTATCATAAGTATGGCTCATTTGTGCTATTATTTAGCTCACATAAGCCATCAAACTATAACACAACCTTTAAACCACTTACTAACTCTAATGAAAATGACAACAAAGTTGAAAATGAAATCTATTTAAAGTATGGCCTATTAACTATTAATTAGAAATATAGACCATCAAATTTGAATTTCAACATTCACTTTATTACCATCATCATATGTAGATGAATAGGTAATTTGTGTTAGTGATTGTTTAAGTATAGCTTATTTGGTGTGAACAATATAGGCTATCAAATTCAAAGCAAAAACAACAAGTTAACCACTTCATACATTCTCATTAAAGCACAAAAAGAGAGTATAAAATATCAAATTGTTGAAGCTACATGATTAGAGGCTTCATTACCCCTAAATTGAAGGGATTAGCCTCTCATTTGTGTTATCATATCAACACAAGTAGCATGCAACATGAAAGCAAAAAGAAAGAAAAATGAAAGCTAATGGAAAAGAGATCTATTCTATTTGCATAAAAGAAAAAGAGATCTACACTACAACATAAAAGGAAACGAACATGTAATTAAAAAGAAACAATAATTAACATCGCATAAAATGGAAAGAAAATAAAATAAAAATGGCTAAGTAGCCATGAAAAAAGAAAGAGATCTTTCTTTTATTTTGAGCCTAAACTAATGAGAAGAGAGACTAAGAGAAGAGAGAGAGGTTATTACATGAAACATATGGGTATTTATACATGCATGAAACCCTAATTCATATTTTTGGGAAATGCCCAAAATGCCCATGAGGTAGTGTAGCCACCAAGTAATCATTAGCATGTCATAATCCCCATTTAAGTGTACATGAAGCCATTAATTTCATAAGCATGTGCATTAGCCTCTAGTTGTACATAAAGGTGGTGGGTAGGTGGGGTCCTCCATGATCTTCACTTTGAATTATTTCCATCTTCATTCTTTTATATTCATGTTGTGCATGCATATGTCTTCATGAAACCACTCCTATTTGAGACCAAATTCCTACAAAAATATATATAAATTTCCAATTAATTTTTCTCAAATAAATATATGCACACAAATGACCGATTTACCCTTATATAAAGATGGATATGTGACAATTTGGAATTAATATGGATTTTGGTTAAAACATGTTAAAATACCCAATATGACCATTTATTTAATTTAAATAGATTAAATATGGTGGTAAAGATATGCACATTTACGTGCACATCAAATACCCCCACACTTATCTTTTTATCCGTCCTCGAATAAAGAAACTAAGATAAATCCTTTTTCATAGGGAGCACGATTGCATTGAGCATATGCAACAAGCCGTTAAACCTCTGGGTGTCCCCAGTAGGACGAGTATTGCTTCGTCAGGGTTTTCAGCAGATACTACCCACAAAATCCAAATGCAGGATGAAAATATTTACAAAATGCAAGATTTATTTACAAAGAGATGAATGCGAGTTTTTGAAAATATTTACAAATGAAGGACTTACTTTTAAATCAACACAAATAAGTTTAATATAGGTTTCGGTCATTATCTTGAAATTAAGTCATTCACTCGTCAAAGTTTCCAATAAAGACGAAGCTATCATAAATATACTATTTAACTCGTTACTTCTGTTGATAACAAAGTGTAATTATGAAAAGGATTCTTAGTTGATTATCAAAGTTTATCAAAGTGGTATTTTCATTTCTTTTCAATAACAAATCAAATCAACTAAGTAAAAATAGTGCTAGGATTTCAATTGCTTGCTCTCTCATTATTTGGACGAAAAATTACACACCTAGCTCAGGTTAACTAAGGCCAGATATACCACCCATGCACTGCCTTACGGGCTTATGTGAGGGGAGTACAAAACATGGCGAGTGCACACACTTTCATGCATACACCTACCGACCATAGGTGGTTTTTATTAAGTCTATTCTTTTTTTACATGTGTTCCATACATGCATAACCGTGAGGACTTTTAAATGAGTATGAAAGCACATAATCAAAGATTCCAAGTAATTCACCCATGCATTACCGTGAGGAATTTTAAATGAGAGTGAATACTTTGGATGTTATTTTTTTTAAGAGAGAGAGTTTTGCAAAATCATCTTATCACCATTTAACTTAGAAGGCAAAAAAATGTTATATCCTTTACTTTAAATTCACCACTTTTAAAACAAATATTTTCAATTAGGATGTATTTCATAATTGACACATATGAATCTTCCTATATACTAGTTAAACCATTGTTATTTATAATCAAACTTCATTTTTATTTTTGTTAAGACAAATAAATTTTCAATCATTTCAATTTAATAAACCATAACCATATATTTATCCCATGGTGTTTCTTTAAAAATAAATAAAAAACGATAAAAAAATTTCTTTTGTTTTTGGATTTTTTTTTGAGTTTTTGGAAGAAAAATGAAAACTTAATCCTGAAAAATCAAGAAGAAGATGAGTCTCCCCCCACACTTGATTTTGACTGTGTCCCCACAGTCAACCCAAGTGAAAGGAACGTTTATTATTATTTACATGAAAATGAAATGTATTTACATGGCATCAGAAAGTATATCGTCAAAAAGTAAATGAAACGGTCTTCCAAAGACCGATTCATTTGTCTCGTCAAGTATACGAGACACAATTTAAGCTCGAAAAACCAAACCATAAAAGATTTCGAAGTCGAATGTGGTTTGAAAAAACGAATGTCGTTTTATTAAAAATCGTACAAGTTGTTTTATTTTCGATGATTTTTGGGGTAGATATAACGATTGATTGAAATTCAAGTTTATTTTCACCAAATTGAAAGTCACATTTGTCATTGAAAAATTCTTCAAAATTATTGATTTCAAAATGGCAATGTAAATCGTCCCCTTTGGAATCCAACAACTCATCTTCAAAAAGTCCAAAGAATTCGTGTTCATTAAATTCGTCTTCCTTTGTTGGATTATCAACAACTTCACTGCGTCTCTCAAATTCAAAATACAAAGTTGTTGTATTCAAATTTTCAAAACGAGAAAAGGAAGATTGAATTTTAAATTTGGTTCCACACCCTCAAAAGAATTGAAATCCAACTTAATTACCGTATTTTCAACAACTTGATTAAGATCGTCATTATCAATTTCAAAAGTTGTTATTTGAAAATCATCGATTTGGGTAAAAGATGGATTATCGTTTGACTCGTCACTCATTGAAATTTGATTTTGTTTCTCATGAAAATTTTCCAATGTTTTAATCAACAGATTCGTGTGATCATCATAAATTTCATTAATTTTCTCACAAAGTCAAATTTGTAATTATTAACATGAAAATGTTCGAATTGGACTTGTTGAGAACAAGAATTGTCAATTTCGATAAACGGTGGATTGTTATTTGATTCTTCGCAAGTTGAGATTTGATTATGATTTTCATGAACTTTTTTGTATTTTCCAAGTAATAAATCCCCGTTATCTTTTTCCATTTGGTCAACAAAATCAAATTCATGATTATTAATTTGAAAACTTTCATTTTGAGTTTGTTGATAACCAAGGTTTTCAATCGTATCGTTATTGAAACTATTCCCATTGCCAAAATTATTTGAAAATTGGTTCACATTTTCATCTTGATTTTGAAATTCATTTTGAAGCTCGAAATTGAATTGGCATGGGTTACACTCGAAATCATTTGAATTTTGAAGTGAATTCAAATTTTGATTATTTTGAAAATTTGATTCGAGTTATAGCACAAATATGTATTGCACAACTCATTTATCTCTTGATTTTGTTGCGTAGAGAGTTCAAGTAACGACAAAACGCTATTTTCAAGAGTTGAGGGTTGATGATTATTTTGGAAATTTGTGGTTCAAAATTCGAATTGTCTAAACAAAAGTTGTTGTTAAAATATCCATACAAATTTGGAGTGAACTCATACGGATTATATTGATTTTCACAACTAAATTCAAGTGAGTAAGAGAAAGGAAACTCAGACATTTTCAAGATTTTTTGTTTTGTTTTTTTATAAAGAAAAATATTTACAAGTAGAATTTATTTTTCAAAATGGAAATTTGATTTTTGTTTTGATTTTGGATTTTCAAATTTATTTGGCCTTTTTTTTAAGAAAAAGTTATATATATTTTTTTGGATTTTTATTTTTCTAAATTTTTTTGAATTTTTGAAATTTCAAAGGAAAAGGATTTAAAGATTTCAAAAAATAAAAGGATTATTTACAATTTTTTTTTTAGTTTTTATTTTTGAATTTTTTTTTTCAAATATGCATGAACTAATGCGACTAAATGAATGCAAGGGTTACTTACAAATAATTTATCCTAAGTTAACCCAAATTGTATACACACATTGTCTTAGATAAACAAGATAGTTCTCAGCCAGGTCACGGACAGGATTTATCGGTGCACCATGAATCACCGTAGCAATGCAGCCGAAGGTTTAAGTACCTTCATAGGAACAACCACTATAATATTTACGATTCATCGTAATATTTATAAATGGTTATTACTCTGTCGTAGCCTAGACACCAAGAAATTAAATTGTTCAAAGAAGACAACTTGTCAACATACAGTTAAAAGTTATTGATGTCTAACCGTTATTGTTAATCAAAATCTACGATGAAATGCAAAACTGAAATTGAACTTGTATTAACAATGCAACTACGAATGGATTTTTGGTTTTTTTTAATTTTGATTTTTTTAAATAAATATGTAAGCAAACAACAATGCAAGGCAAATAAATAGAAAAAATAGATATTGCAAGCAAGCAGTTTTTTTTTGGACAAGCAGGGCTAAGCAAGCTTCTCTTCCAATCTGCATTGGCAACCTGAAAATGAAAACAAGATATAAACAAAAAAATTTAAAGATATAAAGATGAAACTTAAAAACAAACTAAAACACAACAATATTTTTTTTAACGGGTAAACAAAACAAGTTAAGCAAACCTTTTTTTTCAAGGATAAGTCAAAGCAAAAATAAAAGAAAACAAATTGTGCAATTATTATTATTTTTTAAAAGAAGAAGAGAACTGAAAAAAAAGCAAAAACAAACTAAAATCTCCTCCTTCTTTAGATAGAACAAAGCAAACTCAAACTTTCCCGGCCCACTTTCCAAATGCAAGACCCACTATTAACATCGAAGTCGACCCAAATTAATTTTTTTTTAATATTCAGCGCCTATCAATTCAAAAATCAAAACGCAAATTCTCCAACACATATCAATTCGAAATCAATGAATCTAAATCAAAACGAATGGAGGTCGAATGACAGGCGGCGATTCGAAGAGTTTGTGGTGGTAAGTGAATTGGTTCTCAGTGGTTTGGGTGTTGGCGCATTTGTAGTGGCAAAGAGATGGAGTTGCGGATTTGTTTCAGGCGATGGAAACGTGGGTGGATGCGTACGGTTATGGGAGTGGATTTCCTTGTTCTGGTGAATGGGTGAAGTGGTACAGGCAAATGGCGGCTTCCGGTTTAGCAGTAAGTTGTGGAGTTTGGTGGTGGCGATTGAATTCTCTGGTGATGGTTGATGTCGAGGTTGGAGTTTGTTAAGGCGAGTGAAGGAGTTCGTATGTTCAGGGATTGTTTAGTGCTAGCTGCTGTGGGTTCGAAGTGGATGGTTGCGAGTTTGTGGGAGCTGGTTTGTTTGGCGATTTGTTGCAGGTGGAGATTGCCGTGTTGTAGTTTTGTTGTAGAGATGCTCGTTTGATTGATTGTGATGGTCAGTGGAAGGGCGCTTGCTATTCAATTTTGTCGTGGCAGTATGTATTTAGTTGCTTGTTCTTCGGTGATGACAGTGGTGGTCTGTTGAGATGAAATTAGTGAGTGTTGTGAAGAGACGATGGCATATTGTTGTAGTGATATGGTGGATGAGGAGTTCGAGTGATAACAGAGGGGGCAGTGAAGTTGTTGTGAAGATGAATTCGTTATGTTGTGACTGCGATGAAGTAAGGTAGGGTTATGGTATTTCTTTGTTTGAGACAGTGGCACTGGTGGTTTTGGGATTGAATGCTGGTTGGTCGCTGGTTGTGGAAGCTCGGTATGTCAGGGGATGAGATGAAGTCAGAAGGGTATGTGGTGGTTAATGAAGTGGAAGTGGTCAGAGATGTTTGAAGGTTGGACTGATGTGCACGGTTGCACAGTGCACTGAAATGATATCGGCGGAGATGTAAGATGGTTGAACCAGTAGTTGTGATGGTTGAACCAGTAGAAGGAGGATGTATATGTGCAGGCGGTTGCGGTTAGGGATGGTGAAGATGTGGGTGTGTAGTTGTATTGGAGGAGCAGTGGTTGTTGAGTGTGAACAACTGCTGGATGGTGGACTGGTAATGGTGAGGGGGAAGATTGGTTGTAGTATGCAAAAGAGAAGTACTGGAAGGGTGGATTAGAAGGCAGTAAGGTTGTTGAAGAGGTTTGTTCTGTGTGCAGAGGGATTGTGAAGTTGAATATGGAAGTGGCAGTGAGTATGGTCAATGAAACTATTGTATATGTTCACAGAGAAGTGAAATGCTTCAGCAAACAGGCAGTTAACAGAGAAAGGGAAATGCACAGAAACATTTGGAAATCAAATTTGTAAAAGGAAATTGAATTGTAAATTGTACTGAAATTGTAAAGAAAATGAATAGGAAATGAAATATTTTTGTTTTTGTTTTGAGAATTTGTATTTTTTTTAAAGGAAATAGAAATGCAAATGCAAAATGAAAAACTATAAACACAAACAAATGCAAGCACAAGTCAAACACACAATTTTTTTTTCAAACACAAAAAAACACACACTAAAATCAAACATAAATAATTCGAAGAATAGAAAATTGAAATTAAAACAACTCCCTGGCAACGGCGCCAAAAACTTGTTAATCGACGGAAATTCTATGGAGTTAGAAAACCGTCGAAAAATTTAGAAATAAAAATAACCGCAAGCGCACGGTGTACGAACGTAGCACGTGGCGATACGGGTCGATCTGGAGGGAATTGATGATTTTAAAATTCTATTCAATCAAATTAAACCAAAGTTGAAGAGTGTAATTAGCTAGAAAAATATGTCAAAAAGAAAGTGATAAAGTTATGAGAGTTAAATGACAATTTAGAGATAATTCCTCTCTCTAGATCATATAGTTCAACAAAGTTATGAAATTCTGATCTCTCTTTTTTGGTCATAAGTGAATTTAAATTGTGTGCTTATCATAAGTATGGCTTATTTGTGCTATTATTTAGCTCAACATAAGCCATCAAACTATAACACAACCTTTAAACCACTTACTAACTCTAATGAAAATGGCAACAAAGTTGAAAATGAAATCTATTTTAAGTATGGCCTATTAACTATTAATTAGAAATATAGACCATCAAATTTGAATTTCAACATTCACTTTATTACCATCATCATATGTAATGAATAGGTAATTTATGTTAGTGATTTTTTAAGAATAGCCTATTTGGTGTCAACAATATAGGCTATCAAATTCAAAGCAAAAACAACAAGTTAACCACTTCATACATTCTCATTAAAGCACAAAAGGAGAGTATAAAACATCAAATTGTTGAATCTGCATGATTAGAGGCTTCATTACCCATAAATTGAAGGGATTAGTCTCTCATTTGTGTTATCATATCAACACAAGTAGCATGCAATATGAAAGCAAAAAGAAAGAAAAATGAAAGCTAATGGAAAAGAGATCTATTCTATTTGCATAAAAGAAAAAGAGATCTACACTACAACATAAAAGGAAATGAACATGTAATTAAAAAGAAACAATAATTAACATTGCATAAAATGAAAAGAAAATAAAATAAAAATGGCTAAGTAGCCATGAAAAGAGAAAGAGATCTTTCTTTTATTTTAAGCCTAAACTAATGAGAAGAGAGACTAATAGAAGAGAGAGAGGATATTACATGAAACATATGGGTATTTATACATGCATGAAACCCTAATTCATATTTTTGGAAAATGCCCAAAATGCACATGAGGTAGTGTGGCCACCAAGTAATCGTTAGCACGTCATAATCCCCATTTAAATGTACATGAAGCTATTAGTTCCATAAGCATGTGCATTAGCCTCTAGTTTGTACATAAAGGTGGTTGGTAGGTGGGGTCCTCTATGATCTTCACTTTGAGTTATTTCCATCTTCATTCTTTTATATTCATGTTGTGCATGCATATGTCTTCATGAAATCACTCGTATTTGAGAACAAATTCCTACAAAAATAAATATAAATTTCTAATTAATTTTTCTCAAATAAATATATGCACACAAATGACCGATTTACCCTTATATAAAGATGGATATGTGACAAATTGGAATTAATATGGATTTTGGTTAAAACATGTTAAAATACCCAATATGACCATTTATTTAATTTAAATAGATTAAATATGGTGGTAAAGATATGCACATTTACGTGCACATCATCATAGCCTTTAAAAGAATAGACCAGAAAAACAACGAACTGCCATATCATTGGCAAGTTCTAAATTGAATTAAATTCAAATTCCCAAAACAATAGTTTTAAACCCATTTATACATATATATATTATATAAAACTTTCAAACCATGATTTCTAGAATAATTTCAAATAATATTTTCAAATTAAATTTGAATTTCAAAACCTCCCTTTCAAAAGCTTTCCACATTCAACCTAATTCCATTTCCAAGACCATTTAGATTCAAAATTCAACTTTTAAACAAAATAATATTTAAATTCAAAATATATGTGACTTAACCAATTTCCTCGTGCAATCCATATTTTTGTGTTTATGGTGTAGTCCAGGGATTTTACACAATAGTGCAACATCATCAATCATCACAATCCAAACACAGCAATATCGATAAGTGGTATAATCCTATAACGCTTATCTTCATTCACAGATTCATAGATAAATAATATAAATTCATCGCGGATAAATAAATTACATTCATCATAGCTCAAATCAAAATAGTTCGTATCACAAAGCATCACACTACAGGGAAATCAAACAATTCAACATTAATAGAATCCAAACATCCATAAGTAAGATCAATTAATCATCTGATTAATCAGATTAGTTACTTATGAATAATTTACTAATCCTGGTTAACTAACATCAATTAATTACAAACCTTAACCACTAAATAAACTTTAATCATTTATTAATTAACCTTTAATGATAAATTAATTAACCTTAATTAATAAATCAATCCACCTTTAATCATTAAATAATTAACCTTTAATTATTCTTCAATTACTTGATTAATTACCATTTAATTAATTATCCTTAAGTGATTACAATAAGTGATTATCCCTAATCAATTTCATTTATTAATTAACCTTTAATCAATTAATTACCCTCAAATTAATTACCTTGATTAATTAATCACATTAACTAATTATCCTTTAATTAATTATTCTTTAATTATTTGATTCATCAAACTTAAATCAATTTAACCTTAATTACTTCATTAAGTAATTAATTACCTTTAATTACTTACATTAATTTACCATTAATTAATTACCTTCTTTAATTAATCAATCTTTTAATTATCCGCGTTAATTAATTAAAGATAAACCTTTTTATCTAAATTCATTACTTAATTACATCATTTAAATTAAATGCTTGAAATCATTTTATACAAAAATATTGGTTAATTAAAGTTTAATACACTTACCATAACCACTTCTTTAATTACATCATAAATCACTTTTGAAAATACTCAGGAATTTAATCACATTATTAACCTAATATGTAATTACTTTTAAACAAAAAAATTTATAAACCTCTAAAATTTAATCTTTGAAATTTGTAAAAACTTGTTTGGTAAATCGTTTTGAAGACTTATCTATCTTAACATCCTTTTTGAAAAAAAAACTTGTTTTAAGTCTTGTTTATGCTCTATATTTTTAACCCTAGAAACAAGATTGATCTTAACATTTTTAAAACCTGTTAAAAAAGTTTTCATTTTAAACTTAAAACCTGGTTAAAACAAACCCGGTTAAGACAATTTGTCCTTTCAAAAATCACAGTTTCAAATTAAAGTATGAACAGCCTACCTCCTTTTTGTTTCACTTTTAGAACAGGGTCAGCAACTATACCACAATAATAATAGTATAACTACAAAATGGTGGGAAAACGGACCGTTTAATTATATAATTTTTTTTTAAAAAGTTATGGTAAATTTTAGTTAATATAAGTTAAGTAAAGGATGACAAAATAATTTGCATTATTTGACATAGAAATAAAAATATTTAGGTAAATGTAGTTAATAAATTGGTGTTATAACTGACACAAGTTTTACAATGTGCTACTATTGGCATCTAAGAAAATGCTTCTGACCACCATAAAATTTTATCTACCAATTTTTTTAATTTTCTTACAGACACCAAAATCTATTTTCACATTCTACCCCAAACAACTTTAGTATCTTCGATTAGTACAGAAAAATACATGCACACTATCACAAAACGTCATTAGAAAATAAAATTTTCGAACCCTAAATCCAAAAAAATCTATCTTTTAGCCTAATAGATGAAACCAAGTGAAAATTTAGTGAATAGTCCTAATTTTGATAAACACTATGAGCTTAGTTTATTTTAATTTTCTAAAGCTTATTTTCTTCTCGTATCACTTTCGTATTTATTGTTTTGGGCCTTTTTATTGTTATTTTAGAATGATTTTGTGGAAAACACAAATTGGAAGGATGCACAGTTTGGTGATGTTATAATTGAAAATTCCATTATAAGTTATTAAACTGTAATATTTTATCATACAACGTTTGTACAATTTATTTCTCATATGTTTTTTCGATTTTTTTAACTGTTAGCCAAATGATATCAATCATAAATTTGAGAAAACTCTTTTTTTCGATTGGAAAAGCGTATGCTAGTGAAATTATGGAAGAAGAGGGATATTACTGTGTTTTAAAATTTTTGAATGCATGTTTGGTTAAAAGAAAATAATAGTTGATGTTAGAAAGCACGGAAGTAAACTTTGTGAGGTGGTCTTTAGTTTTGGAAGCCAAAAACATTTTTATGGATATCAATAGTTGTATAAGTGCATACGAGGAATCCATATCCACTTCATGCAAGGCATTTAATTAATATATTTGTCTATGGATTTAATAGGACTAGTTATGATATATCTTCTACTTTGATTTTTATCCCTTTCTTACCTCGGTATCGATTTCATCACCAATGTATCAATGATACAAATATATCATGAAGTATTTGATTTGGAGAATCTTGGAATTAGCTACTTATTTCAATGGAAATAAAATGATATTTTCTTCCACTATTTCCTTTTGAATATAAAATTTTAATATTAACTTCAGAAAAACTTATAACTTACAATTTATTTATTTTTGGATGGAAATAATTTCGAATATTGATTTTTATGAAAATTTAGTAGTAACTGATTATCGGCACCACACTATAGTGTATGGGGAAACATTACATACACACAGGTCAAATATGCCCAGAACACATCCTAAAAATTTCCGTTATTTCTGATATTTAGAAGCAGCTCACATCTTAAAAATCAAACCAATGTGGAACATAGAAGTTTGAAATCAAAACTGAACCAAATTGATTCCTGTTAATTTGGCTGGTAATCGATTAAATTGAATTGCCAGAGCAAATAAGAGACAATAGCATATGTTATGCTTAGAACATTTGATTCAGACGGTTGATAACAAGAAAATGTGATTAAAGGATTTTTAGTGTGCACGAACTCATTTTTAGCACTAAATCAGTAATAAATACCATTGGTGAAAAAAAATTAATAATACAATAAAAATTGGTTAATTTAGTAAAATACAAATCGAATTTAAACCAATTTAATTTTGTAGTTGAACCGAACCACTCGTAATGGACGATCGGATAATTACGATTCTAACCTAACATTGCTCACCCCTAAGGCCCTACCCACTATTGTTTTTTCTCTTTCCCTTCCTTAGCCTCTCTTTTCCTTGGAAAAAAATGAGGAAAATAATTAATTTTACAAAAAGTTGAAACAATAGTAGTTGAAATTCTACTCAAACAATTCTTAAACAAATATGCAAAACCTAATGGAGCTTAAACGAAGCTTTTGACAAAAACAAACTTAAAGCTTTCGACAACATAAATTTATGTAACTTCACAGATAGTTGAAAAATATTGGTTGAAACAGACCCGTTTTGAGGAAGGCTACTCTCAATTTTTATATTTGACTCTCAAAAAACATCTTGTAACCTAAAAACTCCAACAAAGCCCAGAATTTTGAGGAAGTATACTCTCAAAATTAATGTCATGTGTAATATATGTGAAACCTCACACTGTCAACTGAGTGTGAGAGCATCATTCCTCCAACTGTGGTGGTGATCAAGGATCAATCCTTGATCTTTCTTTTGGCTGCTAATTATAGAAAGCCATAGATACATCAACAAACCTAAATTTTATTAATACTATCCCTAAATTATATCTAACATTTTGAACAATCACTAATAGACCAGTTCAAATCTATAACCGTAACTATTTATTATCAATACAAGATGAATTTGTTAAAGCAGGAATCTGACATGCTTGCATTAATTTTAACAAAGAACTAGAAGACCTAAAAAAAATAAACCTGGTGAGCTCTACAAAAAATATAAATGTTGCTCAATTTGTTTGCGACTGTAGTTAGGCCGATACGGTAGTAATAATCTATTTTCAGTTAAATTAGAAGGAAACACGTAATTTTATGCCTAGAAACTATAAATAAGACAAATAGTTAAAATTAGCAAATAAGGTTTAAGATAGTAAATAACATCTTATTTAAAACATTTTCCTATACATGTACACACAGTGCACAAATAAACTTAAAATCTACTAATAAAAAGTAAATAGAATAACATTCAAAAACTAATATTATACATTATAGGAAGGAGTAAGCAACATAAGCTTTCAAGCCCAAAGGGACAAACACTATTAGACAACCAATGTTATAACTTTTGAGAAAGAAGGCTTAAGTTCATTATCATTGTATTTTGTGTTAACACATATGGATATATATGAAATAACTTAAATATATATTGACATACGCAGAGATCATCATTTTTACCATATCTTTCACATTTAGTACAAAGCAAGAGAATCATAAAAATAATAAACGAACGATATAGCGTATGAAGAGAGAATATATTACAACCAGAAGAACAGGTCAACAAACATCGCAATGGAACCGAACCCGAAAGCATTGTACACGGTCTATTTGTTTATTTTTGACCGTTGCAATTGTATTATAAATAGTGCAGCATTATTACATTGTAATCAGAGAAAAGTTTATGCAATAAAATTCCATTTTCATATTTTATCATTTTTCTAATTAAAAAGCATGTTACAATAATAATCTCGGCATCCACGGAAGGACTCAACATAAACATTCATGCTTGGCAAAGAAAAAGCTCTTAGGAAGCCACTATGAATGTTTCGAGAAGCAAGTCTTCAGTCGACTACTCTTTTAGCATCCCAATAAATGATTTGTCTAGAAATATACATGTTTTGATTTAGGGAATGCATGGAGATTAGAATGTTAATTTGATTTCTTAAAAGAGAAAATATAAATTCACAATTTATAATCATAATCAATCATCCGGGGAAAGGATTATCGTCTCTACAGTATCATTCAATATGTTTTTGAACTTGGATCATTCAAATGAAAATTAACAGTAACTCCAAGAAACCAACCTTGGAGTAAACAAATATAAAAAAATATAAATCAAGTGTTTCCTCTTATCGAGGATTACTCTTTCATCGAAATACACACACACACACACACAAAATATAAAGAGACATATCAGTTGTATAAAATTATGGCTAACAGGAGCTATAAGTGACTATCGTATCAGTTCAATCTTGCTAAAGTGCCCTGTAATTAATTAAATATCAATTGTTTTTTAATGTGAATACAAAATTTGTAGATAGAAATGTTATAGAAATGCAAGAAGGTTGGAAAAAATAGCTACAAGTTTTTTACGTGACGTTTGGTGGGATTTAAATTGAGATTTTTTTTGTCTACATCTTTCCATCATTCTACAATGTCATAGTAGACTCAAATTTGAAACTTACCCAAATTGGTTGAAGGAACATCTAAACATCAGAAAGCTCCAGCAAAAAAAAAAAAACTAAACGAGCATGGACATAAATTTCCTACATGATATAAATCTAGACATTAAACATAAAAATATTAATATCATATAATGATATTATTAAAAAAAGGTAACCAGCGGGGCAGTGAATTGTTCTGAAAATAGAACCCAAATAAACAAAATACCAAACTAGACTATAAACTAATATATCAATGACCCACCTAAAATAGTTTGAAGATTGAACAAGAATAAAACAAACAAAAAAATGAATATATTTAAGCTCATAATCAAGTTCTTAGCTAACAGTAAAATTTGATTTTTACATGACATCTAAATTTACAATGAGCATAAAATTAACTACAATTCAAGAATAGATAACATAAAAGTTCAACTTTCTCATAAATAACTCAACCGAATCGAAAGACGTGAAATTGAATGAGATATAAAAAAGTGCGAGAATCAATATCATATCGAGGCTGGAAAATAACCATAAAATCTAAAGCTTCTACATAAAAAAATTAATTTTTTTGATAGTCAAATTATAAAATACCTTATGAGGCTGATATATAACCATGTCGGGTGTTGGGGAGGCTGATTATAGAATAAGAAAACTATAAACCTAGGTAAGAACTTGAAGTATTATTGATGATGATGCGGTCATACTTTCTGAATTGCATCGGAAATTGGCATGAAAACCTAAGTATCATAATAACTCATTTTTTATTGCAAAACTGAAATCAAATATAAAAAACCCATTCTGGTTGGTCGTAGAATTAATGGTGGATTAACTTCACAAAGTCAGACTAGATTACTTATCCAGTAAACGCATAGGAATAAACAATAACCAAGTAAAAATGTAATAAATTTGAAATCATTCAACAATGATATGAAATAAGCTAAATACGGAAGTAAATACCTTTTACAATCGATAATTGATCAATAGAGGCAAAATCGGCAATGAGTGTTCGATCGCGGAGGCAAAATCGGCGATAATCATCGATCTTCGATTGCGGAGGCAAAATCAACGATCTGCGCACGGCATTGTTGATGATGGAGGTAGTATCTAGGCAGCGTTTTGCCTCCAAATTAATGAATTTGTTTTCAAGATTGAGAACTTAGATAATCATCTAAAAAAAAATTTGCTTGCCGTTTCTTATAGACGTCACTAGTAGCATTTTTTTTAGCCTTTCAATTTGCTCCTTCCAGATCATGGTTTTCTCCATACATGAAAATTTTGAAATCTTCAATTGCTCGAGCCATTTCCTTTTTGGATTTTAGGAAAATTGGATCTTTTAAGGTTTTATAGAAATTGACTTGGGAAGAAACTGGATCGTGTTTTGTATCAAAGAACGGTTTTAGGCAATGCAAGCGATTTGGAGTTGTCAATGGACTCAACAAGAAGGCGATTTTGGTGATAATTGAAATTTTGGGAGAATTGGCAATCTAGGTTTTAACAAAGGTAGTTGGAGATATTTGAAGAAGAGGTATCGGAAAATGCTGTAATGGCAACGTTAGAAGAAGACGGCGAAAACGGAGGAGAAGAATATGGAAAGAGAACATGGAAGCAACAACAGAGAGGAACGAGGCGTGTAATTTTGGCTTCATAGAAATTGATTTTCGACAGTGACGGTAAGCAAACCTCCCTCACCGTCGGTTTGATAAATCCGTTTATTTTTGTTAAAAGCTTAAAACACTAGCAACATCCTAAATATATTACAAGAACAATCGAACAATAGTGAATGAATCAACCATTTGGTTGCATAACTAGAAGAAAAATTATTGTAATTTCATATCCATTTTAATTAAACTTACATCAAATAAAAATAGAAAGAAAATAAAACTTGGAGAACAGTTTACTATTCGGTTGGAAATGATAAGTCTGTGTTTGTTAGTGTAGGCATGTACATAAATGCACACTAAACAATTTGGAAAGTAAAATGATAGCAAATTCATTCATTGTCGAAGTATGGTCAAATCTATATAAGTCATTGATCCCATGAAAATTGAAAGCTGTGACGGCCCGGATTTTCAAACCAGTTAGAATTGCCGAAAAACCTATCAGTTGTAAAACTACTAATGAAAACTACCAACTTAACACACCATACTTGATAAATATTCAACATTACTAAATGTATATGATACAATTTCAATTACACAACTTATGAGAGTAATTAATTTATTTATGAATTCTACAAAGTGTGCTTTAATACATACCTAATACAATGACTATAAATCTACTACCGCACAACTCTGATGAGAGAGGCAACACTATCCTTACCCGCGAACATAATAAACAATGTAAATGCGGAATAAAATAATAAGCAGGAAAGATACAATAACACAAGATAAACAACAGCCAATAAAAGATAAACATGAAAGGGTTATATTATCTTAGGGGCTGCATCACTACCACTTATGACTACCTAGGTACCCCTATCTAATTGGATACCAAATTAGATACAGGATCAAGCTAACGTAGTTCTCCTACCACAAATAGGAATCATAGAGCCTACGATGCAACAAACAAATATGCAATTCCCAAAACTACCGATTTAGGTTTAATCTTTAAATTTATATTTTCAAATCTAATTACCAGTACGGAAATCATCTCTTTGGACTTTATTTTCGAATTCTTATTTCAAAACTTTTGAAATATATATGTCCTTTATGTAACAACCCGGGATTTTGGACATTCTGAGTTGTGAATATTAGTTTACAATATTCAATAATATTTTATTTTAATATACGATATTTCCATTTATCAATAATTAATAATTATATAAAATATTCCAATTAATAAATAATTTATGATTGTAAATTTTTTTCTAAACTAGGGTAACTTGAATTTTTAAATCTATATCAAATTACAAATTTAATTTAATAGAATTTCTTAAATATATATTTTGTTTTAAAGCAAAAAAATGTATATATTATTATAAATTAGATATATGTATTTTGTTTTAAAGATAAATATGCATATTTATTCTAAAATTGAAATATAATAGGAAATTTAAATTTATTGAAAATCAAATATTTTTACATATAGGACAATAAATTTATATGTAATAGAATTTGATGGAAATTCTTAATGAAGCAAAAGTGATATTTTTGATTTTGGCATATATATTTATATAAACAATTTTGTTTATATAAAATAAAAGAGAGTTTAAGTCGATAACTTCTACAATGATAAGTTAAAAAGGAAATTTGAAATATTTAATAGATAAAAATGTTATAAATTGATGTATATAATAATCAATTGAATAAATAGGAAAACTATATACACATAAGTGAACTTAGTTATTTTGAAGTAATATATTTTTATATTATAAATTAATGAAGAAGGAAATGAAATTGATTTATTTGGAAATAATATTTTTTTATTAATAAAATTATATATATGGTTACATATATACATGAAGACTTAAAATAATTTTAATCACTTCATAGCTTTTATTTTGTAATACGTGTATAGGAAAATATGTTGACTAGAGAATGTTTTCTGAAGTATTATTTTCTATTCTTAAATTTAAAATGACAAGTTTCATTTCTAAAATTGTATAAAGTGAAAACATTCATTTCATAAGGCAATAAGCAACTATGGGCTATCCAACATCATCAAAATAGTATTTATTTCACTTTGTTTATATATAGGTAGTGTTAATCTTTTTGTTTGTTTCTCACCTTTAATTTAAAATGTATAGGTGCGATACTACTTTGTTAACATTAATTATGGGATGATTAATTTTATAATTGTAATTACATATACTTTAAATGTTTTATGGTTTACATATGAAAATATAATAAGGGAAAATAAATTGTTAGACCTTTAAATTTAATTTAAGGTCTTGAGTGATTTTATATATAACAATTATTAATTCCAAATGTGAAATTAAATACAGTGTTATTTCAATATAGTTTCTCATTTGCATTTTTAGTTTTAAATGTATAGCACAACACTACTTTGACAAGTAATGAAATTATGGGCTGCTGAAATCTTGGATATACTTGCATATGTTTTTATTTTTGTATGGTTTATATAAATATAACAATAGGAAAGGTTGCAAATTTTTTACTGTTAAATAAGAACAGGTTAACCAAAACTAGAAAACAGTTTTTAACAAAATGTAAACAATGGGTAGAATGTGATTTATGTAATCAATAAACAAACTAACATTTGGCACCTATAATCTGAGAAAATACAACATAATAATTTTTAGTTTCTTTTCAAAATCTTCACTCGGTAGGAGACCAATTCTTTCCTAGCCACCGAATTGTCACTTCTGCTCATTTTCTAGTGAATCAAGCATGCATATATATGAGCATTTCAGTTCAGAGTTATTGTTTAAGAAATTTAAAACAAGAAATTAGTCTCTGTTCAAATTGTTAAAATATAAAAACGAAAATCAATTTTTTTTAATAAAAAGAAGAAGTTGGAACCCTGTGACCAGTCTGAGAAATTAAGAAGACAGAAGCTAATCTCTATTTAAATTCAAACCATCAGGAGAATTCAAAAGAAAATTCAAGACTTCAATTTAAAGATTTCAAATTTCAAACTTCATACTGCTGGAATCAAAATGTGGCAGGTGAGAAACATTTAGTTTAAAATTTTAAAATGAAATGCATGCATGTGATAGTGAACATAATATCCATTTCCACTTCAAGAAGCTATATCTCTTACTCTAGTGCATATCTGATAATGTTGTAAAAATATGTTCATTTTTTGGTTTAGTATTTGTTAAAAATAGTTTGGAAGCAAATTTGGCTGTGTAGTTCGATATGGTTCTAATTTATAGTAAACAACCAAATTTTTGTGAAAAATAAATGTTTTTAATTCTAGATTTCAAACTTGCAGCTGTGATTGCTGTATGAAAATTTGAATTTTAGTGGAGGAATTATAATTTTTAGCGTTGTATTCTTCGAGATAAAGTTAGATGAACGATTTTCATTCAAAAATTATTTTCTCGCGATCTCGTCGCCGTGGGGTGGTGCGACCGGGTCTAGAGGGTGCTGGTGATCGTAGAGGAGGGATTGACCATAGCGGAATTGTTAATTTGGGTTTGGATCAAGGGAGTGAGGTTATTATAGGGTTTGGGGTTTTCGATTTTGCCACTGGTACGCGGTGATCTGGGTGATGGTGGGAACGATTGAAGTCCGTGAATTTTGGCATGGAGGTAGATGCCGGAGTAGGCTATCGATCGGGATAGTGGCGTGTGATGCAATGGTCGGGCGTGGGAGCAATAACTCGATTTGGGGAGGAAGGCGATATCCGGGTTTCTAATGGTTTTGGTTGTTGGTCAAATTTCGACAAAAAGGGTTTTTGCTGGTCTCGGCAATGGAATTTGGATCTGGAGTTATGGAGAAATCGCGCGGTGGCGTTGCGCCGGTGAATTGGCCTCCGGCGAGGGAGTGCACGTGCACGTGGGGCATCGTGCACGAGTGGGATTCTAGGCGAGTGAATTGGTCGTTGTGGTGGATAGTGCATGCGTTCGTTTGGATCGGCTTTGCTATCGCGTATTTTCGAGTCGATCGAGTTTTTGCTTGTTGTTGCGTCGTTCGAATTTGCATTGGATCCCTGATGAAGGAACTGAAGCCGGAGTGGAGAAGTTTTGGGGAAGACACTTCGGCCTGGTTGCTTTTAAAGATATAAGTTTTCGGGTTTGTTTTTTTGTTCGATTGTTTGTGTCTTTTGATTTTGGGCCTCGGGCCGATGTTATTGTTTTATTTGTAATAAAATTTGTTAAGTAGAGAATCTGGTTTTAACGTAAAGAAAAGGCCAAAAAAATTTATTTTCCAAATTTTTTTAATAGGAATGATGATTTGGAGATAAATATTTTTAAAACAAATTTTTCTTTAATGTTAAATGTTTATTTTTAAGTTTTATAAAGACAAAGAAATTTGGAAATTAACTTGATTTGTTTAAGATTTTATTTAAGTTGTTTAAATAAGTTATTTTATCATTTAGTGGACAAGCTTTTAAAAATAATTTATTTTTAATCCTTGAGTTTTGAACATAAGTAAAGTATAATTGAGATAAGTAAGGAAAAGTAAATGTTTATACTTTGAAATGAATTCAAGTTCTTAAGTGATATTATATTTAAAATAATTATTTATGTAACATCCCGTATTTTTAAGCCTTTGAATTTGAACATTTAATTCATTTTAAATGTTTAGTGTGGATTCTTAATTGATTTTGAAATGAATGAATTCGGGTTCAATCAATGAAATAAGCCATAATTTTTAATTATAGTAATTCCGGTTGAATTTGAATAATGGGAAAATAATAATTTAAATATTCGGAATTGAAATAAAAGTAAATCTGAATGTAAATAGTGATAAAAATGATTTTAAAAATTTATTTTGAGTTATTTGAGTGCAAATAGCGTGGTGGGAATTTTAGAAGAATTTTAAAGTTGATAAATTAATATTTGGGATTTTGTATTAATTTAAAAATGAATTTAATATTATTAAAATGCAATTTAATCAGATTTTGGTCCAGAATGAGCCAGAATGAGTTTTAATGTAATTATAAATTTTAAATGAATTATTGTTAAGTTAGTAAAATTTTAAAAGTGAAGTTTCAAGTGATTTCGACAATTTCGGAAATTTACTCGATTTAATAGACGAGTTAAAATAGCCTTCCGGGGCACAATCTCGGAATTCGACGAAACCAGTTCCATTAGATCCGTAGTAGTTAGTTATTATCGGATTTCAATTTTCATAGCAATCGGAGTTGTCGTATGACCGTGGTAGTTCGAAACACATCGGAATCGTTTTGATCGGTTTAATTTAAAATTTGATCGTTTCTTTTCGTAACCCGCACATACTATCGAATTAGCTTACGAAACCCATTCCATTGTGTGCAGAAAGTGGAAAAACCCTAGGAATGCCTGTCGGAACGCGTAATTTGGTGTTCGTTTGCAAAAGAAGATAAATTGAGAATTTTATTAATTAAATAATATTATATTATATATAAATCCACATTTTCACTAAACCCTAACTTCAGAAACGAGGGCCGCCGCTCATATACGTTCAATGGCCGAAACTCTCTCGTTTTCTTCCTCCTTTTGCTTGAAATCCACTCATTGATTTCCAAAT
The DNA here is from genome assembly GCA_030765085.1 of Allium cepa. Classification (NCBI taxonomy): domain Eukaryota; kingdom Viridiplantae; phylum Streptophyta; class Magnoliopsida; order Asparagales; family Amaryllidaceae; genus Allium; species Allium cepa. Next base: position 459,716,578 of record CM060942.1, read on the forward strand.
CCTCCAACTAATAAATCGTAGAGAGCGTCGAGATCCACATGTCGAATGGTGGAGATCGATTTTCGTCGACCGGAGAGGAGCCTTGGGAGCCGCGCTCGTCGCTGTTGGAGGGATTGTCGCGCCGCACATGGATGACCGAGTGCGAAGGTACTCTGGTTGTTGGTGGAGGTTGAGGCGCCCTTCGAGATGGTAGTTACCGATCGAGCTAAATCTCGTCGTGGAAGGAGCGGCCTCGAACCCTAGTTGCGTGTGATGGGTTTCTTTTGTTCCAGTAGACGTCTGCGTGAGAAGAAGCATAGGGGACGGCCTGATTTCGTTGGTACAATATTATGTAAATTGATGTTAAGGAATTTTTTCTAAATCTTGTTCAAATTATAAAAATTCATATCTATTTCATACGTGATCAAATTCGTATGAAATTTGCGGCGCCGGAATCGCAGAGATGTGTACTACGAAATGGTGCAATTCGGGAACCATTCCGGGCAAGTAGAAATTTGGGTTAAATCGAACGTCGTTAGGTTTAATTTAAATTTCGAACGCTCGTCGAAACGCAAGGTGAGTTAATCTCACTCACATCTGGAATGTTAGCTGTTTTAAGTAGTTAATATTTAAATGATTGTGTGATTGGTTGAAATGTTTATTTATATCAGCCTGGATTGACATATATATATATATATATATATATGTATGTATGTATGTATGTATATATTGTTGCGCTAATATTTGTGGATGCAGGGAAAACAGGTTGGAGGGATCCAACTGGATTCCTCACAATATAGTAATCATTTTTATAATTGATGATGCCTATTTATATATTGTGATTGATAAATTTGGGATTAAATTGTATTGTGATGTTGTTGGATAAACTATAAACTCAGAATGTTAAATTATAAAGAACATAAATTGGGTTTTAAAAAGAAATCAAGAAATTGATAAATAAAGTATTTAAAGGAATATGAAAATTGGAATCTGTTTTAGATGAAAAGAGAAAAAATGTAAATTGGTAAAATTGGGATTTTATTTAAGAAAATTGTAAATATGATTTTTCATTGAAGAATTCTCCTAAATGTTTTATTTAAAAATGTTTTACACCTATATTTAAAAAAAAATGAATTTCCGGGAAAGGGGAAAATGTGTTTGAACTTCGAAAGAAGTTATGTTAAGCATGGGAATGGGAATTTATGTTATTAAACATAAATTGAATTGAAATAAATCAGCTGGATTTATATGAAGGTTACTTTGGGATGTTTGAATGGTAATGTGTTTCCCAGGGAAAAACCAAGTTAGTGTTTTAAAATTTTTATTTGATTAAAGGTTAAGGTTTTAAATTGTTTAAAGAGTATTTTTAAGAAAAGTTTATTTTGAAGAAGAAACTAATAAAATTTGATTTACAACTATTTGTTTTAGGATATTGGTAAAGGCTAGTATTTTTCTTTTAAAACTCCACTTTTAAATTTAGTTAACCAAACCCTTATTTAAATCGAGTTATATCTTATTTAATAATATTGTTTAAAATAGTTTGAAATTTATATTTGGGTAAATAAATAGAAGTAATTTACATATTTTAAATATATTGAGTATTTTAACCGTTTAAAAATCACATGTTTTGAACTTGGTTATTTCCAATGGGAATAAATGGTAAAGAACTTACCTTGTAATGGAAGAACTTTGGGAAATTGTTTTCAAATGAGTTTTGGAAATTTGAAAATATATCTTGTAAAGATATTTGAGGCAAATAAATAATGTGAAAAATTATTTATTGTGTAATGGATGTTTGTGAATATGAATTGATAGTTAAATCACCGACTATCAATATTGGACAAATGCGTTGATCGTTTCAAAGTGACCGGGATCGAGATTTATTTCTCGAAAACCACTTCGATCTGGTTTGTACGTTTCGTGCGAAAAACGTGTTCGGAGTCGAAGATGGAGTAGTGAAGTGCAAGGGCTAGTCGCTACTAATCCTGCGGATATTTCCAAAATGGATGTAGTAGGAGTAGTGCCTTCGGTTCCGTTCGAACCCGGGACGGACTTGTATGGATGAATGCTTGCGAAACATCGTCAGGTGGGCGATGGGCATTCTAAGTGAAAACGTTCTAATGGTAACGCTTGGCCTCAAGCCTCATCAAATGGGAATGACTGAAAATCAAGGGATATGCAGCAAGGCTTCGTGGGTAGCCCCCACTGGAGAGTAAGGTCATCCCTCTCTAGATGTCCCTTTTTATTTCAGCTTAGTGGTGCGGTTTCTGATCCCAACCGTAGGGTGATCTTATTCGGAACTGTCCAGTAAGGGATGGGTCCGGCCTTGTGTTGCAGGGGATCGGGAGTGGTCCTCGGTACTGTGATCTAGACCACGTACTGTGACAGGTGGTACCCCAGTGCCTAGTCATTGTTGGAAATCCATTCTCCCTATGAGCCTTGTACGAGTTTTGTTTGTATTACCCACTTTTGTGGCTAGTAGCTGGAATTTAATCATGTAAGAATTTCGGCTATTTTATAAGTATTTGTATATAAACCCTATTATAATATCAGAGGATTTCTATAAAAAGTGTTTTAGCTATCGTAAGGTAAAAACCCGACATGTTTATTTGTGGCGTGGTCTTTTGAGATGCTTTTATTTTCAAAGGATTTCTGAAACTTTAATAATCCAGTTGGATGCATTGTTATTATCAACTGGTATCCCAGACCTACTCGGGTGTTATTTCATTATAATGCTCGGGTCAGACCGAGTATTATATGTTCAGGACAGGATGCTTCGGGGCAGGAGAGGAGCTGGAGTCCGGGACGTATTATCTATACCGTATTTATATATATCCACTGCTATGATTGTATGGTATGTCTGATTGGTATTGGTTGATGTATGAGATACTCTGATGATATGATGTATAAAACAGTGATAGATTTTCATTTTGTGTTAAGTTCTATATTTACTATTATATTTTATTCCACTGCGACTGTGAGATTCTGATATTGTTCAGTTTCTTCTTCTTATATCTCTTTTTCTTAACCCTAAGGGTTCGTAATTCTGTGCCACTTGAGTTAATAGAGGTAGGATAGTGTTGATTCAAGGGGTACAGATTTGCGAGTTGTTTCACTTGGTATCAGAGCTTAGGTTGGCGACAACCTAGGCTTTGGTGGGGAAATTACTCATTAAACAGAGTCAATAGTACTCTGTAATGAGTTGAGTGTATTAATAGAAATGAGAGCGTACTTGTTAGTGAATATAAAATTGCTTTTATACTATGTTGACTTATCGGTTGAGTGTTTATGAATTCTGGTCGGTGCGGAAAGTACAACCGTATCGATAAGGGTTTCTAAACTCTTAAACAAGATAAACCGACATAGTATCGTTTTTAAAGTGGGTAAATGAAATAATTTTACCCAAAATTATATTTTGATATAAAAGAAATAATTTTCTGAAATTCTTATACATATTTGGTTGTTTGGTTGTTAATACTGCAATCAAATATGAATCTAAAATTTGATTTAAATTTGCAATGAGATGATATATAAACCAATGGGAATGTAAGATATTATATTGATTTATAACCAAACGAAATTGATTAAATATGATTCAAATAAGAAGAAGAAGTGAAATTAAAATTTAATTTAAACCAGAATTTTGACCCCGGAAAATTTGGAAGGGATTTCAAATGAATTTTAAACCAAGGTTTGGGAATTTAACATTGTGAAAATGTTAGAAATGTTTGCAAAAGCATTTGAAGAATGGGGTATTCATTTGATAAGAAAATTTCGAATGGAAATTGGCTTGAGATAAATTTTGGAAGAAAGGAGCATTGAACTCACTTCAGTCGTTGGAAAATAATCCTGATGATGCTGGCCACATCATTAGAATTCATTTTCGAGTTTCTAAAGTGATGGATTTCTACCAAAGTGGTTGATTATGATATTTGTTTGACTTGCTGGGTATACAAGTGGTTTTATAAATTTCAAGGGAAATTTGTTTTAATAAAACCAAGTGTTTTGGAATTGGGAGATTCGATTTGATACCAGGAGTGTATGAGTTAGTTATCATTTCAAATTGGTTTTGAAATAAATCCGGGTAAATTGAATTCTGGAGATTCTGTTTAGAATAAAAATGTGAAAGTTAAAATGAATCAACTATATAACTTGTAAATAAAGTTGATTTAAAAAGAATTGGAGTTGATATTAAGTAAGAAAGGGAATGAAAATTTAATCCTAAAATTAAAATTAATTCGGGTAAATGGAGGTAAATGAAATTATTGAAACAAATGAAAAATTGAATTTAACTTGGGATAAGTTAAATAAAATTGGAAATTGAAATTAAATTGGTTTGGGTTAAATTGAAATGTAAAATGACTTTGTAATTGTGGGTCATTGAGAAATAAATTATACCCATAAGCTATTAAGTGTTATACTTATAATATGAAACTGTGGATTTAAAATGTGCAAAGGATTAGGTGAAAGAAGTTGGTATCTTTAAGAATTCAGTGATATATATATATATATATATATATATAATTTGGAATTGTGAGATGTAGATGGATTAAAACGAGCTATATAAGCTTTTAAATAAATAAGTTGGTGAACTTATAAAATAGAAATGGAGTTATAATCACAAATGGAAAATAGTGGAATAGTGTGGTGGGTTCAAACTTAATCTCAAATGAAATGTGAATTAAGATAAGGTAGAGTGAGATATAAAAGAAGTGAAGGAACTTAACTTAGAAAATAAGTTTTGAACTTATTTATGGAGAAATAAATTGGATATAAAGGTGAAATGTAAAATTTCTTATAACTGCATAAAGAAGTTCATATTCTTAAGTCATTAAGTGTTATAATTTGAATTTGTGATTATAAAATGGAAATGGACTTAAGTAAGCAATCTAAACTCTGAATGGAAGTGAAATTGTAATTCATTAATGGAAAGAGTTGGATGGTGTGGCAAATTCAAAACTTGACTAAATCAAATGTAAAGTGTAATGAAGCAAAGTGAGAATATAAAGGTGGATGTTCTTAAGTTAGCAAATAAGTCTTGAACTTATGTATTGGGAAGATGAAATTTGTTTCGATAATGAAATTGATATTAAATTTCAGTTGTGTAATAAATAATATTGAAAGAAATTTAGATTCTATTTAAAGGAGTGAAAAGGAAAGGTAGAAAAATTAAATTTGCTAAATGAAATAATTGAAAACCCAGTTCTAGTATGGGATTTAGTTTTGGCAATAAAAAGTTGAGAGTGTGAATGAAAATGGTCATATTATAAATAAATTCAGGGTGAATTGAGGAAGAAAATTAAAACCTAATATGGATTAGGTTATTGACAAAATTGTATTACAAGTTAATGGAATTTGTATCGAAATGAATAGACTTTTGATAGTTTAGTTAAAAATCCAATTATGGCATAGGATTTAGATTTGTGGTAATAAATATTGAGAGTGTGAATGAATAATGGTGATAGTTTGAATTGTAAATAAATTCAACGGAAGGAAATAATTTAAAGTGGTTTTGCTAATAAAATGAATCTAAAATGGATTGAATAAATAAGCAAAGTGCATTAAAATTTGTAAATGGATTGGAATTGATTTGGATGAGAATCAAATGAAAAGAAAAAATAAAATTGATATGAAAAGATAGTGAAAATATTTGTGATTGAGCTTATAATATTGTCTTGGATAGATTTTGTTTAGATAATAAAATTGAAATGGAAGTGAAAGAGACTTTTAATCAATTCTTGAGATGAAATAAGAATGTATGAGTTGTATATAAACCAGAATTGAATGATATTAATATAAACATATATGGATAATGAATTGGAAATATAAGATTTGAAATTTAATTCCATAACTGTGATAAAGCAAGAATGTTTGGGCTGTGAATAATATAGAATGGGATGTTATTAATTTAAACTTAAAAGATGAACTTGAAGTAAGAATAAGAAATTGAAAAAAAAATTGCAATGAAGTAAAATGTTTGGATTGTGAACCATGCAGAATTGAATAAAATTAATATGAATCTAAGTTGGAAATTAATTTTAAATGGTTATAAGATGTAGTGATGGTCATTTGCTTGGATAACCTTAATTTGCATAAGAATTGGTTAGATTGTTGTATTCGGAATGGAGTTGGTTTAAAGAAGCAAATGAAATTGGTTTTGAATTAATTGGAATAGATTGAAACTTTATTAAGTGATTTTGCATATGAATGATAATGGATCATAAAAGTAATGCAAATACTCCAAATTTAAAGTAAAATTTGATTGTGAATCAATTTGAATTTAAATTGAAGTAAATTGAAAATAGTAAAGCATACATTCATAATATTGAAGTGAATATGAATTGGTGGTAGTAATTATGAATTGAGAACGGTAAACTTGAATGTAAATCATTCAAGTGAAAAAAAAATGAAGTTTGTTTCGATGAAAGTAGAATGGGCCAAAATCTTAATGAATGGATTTGAGTATAAATGTAAGTGAGTTATAATAGAAATGCAAATGTATCAAATTGAAATGAAATTTGCTTGGTAAATCAATTCGAAAAATGGGTAGATTATGAATTGAAATAGCGAAACTTGTATGTAAATCTTTCGTGTGAAATAGAATGGAATTTGGCATTAGAAAAGGAACTTTGTGTATGCTATAAAATATGATTTACTTATGAAACCATGCAAATTGTTGATTGGATTATGAAATGGATATGTTTGGCTTACATTTATATTGGCAATGTTGTTAAAATGTGCATATCTTTGAAAACTGATGAGTTTATTGAGTAAGTACAGGTATGGGAGGCATTCGAGAGAGTTGGAGCGCGTATGTGTTATATTAGCTGCTCGCTATTAAAATTTGCTAAAAAGGTACGCCTACGCAAATATAATTGGGAAAATGATATATATATATATATATATTGTGATATGTTTTGGTTTCCGACCGTGTGGGTCGACGTATATATATTTATGTGTATCGCGATATCGCGAAAGCTCCTCCGTGTAGGGGAGACTCTGCCAAAATTTTCCGGAAATTTTGGGAGTTAGAATTTTTTTGGGATTTTGGGAAAATTTTGTTAACTTGGAAAGTTATTTTGAAATACGTTAAAATTTAAAGCTTTAGAGTAAATGAGGCAAATGAGTTTGGGATAGAGCTAAAGGATTGTGGAAAGTGAATATAAGCTTTCAACTAAGCAAATTGGGTAAGTAAATGGGTTGGAGAGTATTTTCTATCCTGGCAAATTTCGGGGACGAAATTTTTATAAGGGGGGAGGAATGTAACATCTCGTATTTTTAAGCCTTTGAATTTGAACATTTAATTCATTTTAAATGTTTAGTGTGGATTCTTAATTGATTTTGAAATGAATGAATTCGGGTTCGATCAATGAAATAAGCTATAATTTTTAATTATAATAATTCCGGTTGAATTTGAACAATGGGAAAATAATAAGTTAAATATTCGGAATTGAAATAAAAGTAAATCTGGATGTAAATAGTGATAAAAATGATTTTAAAAATTTATGTTGAGTTATTTGAGTGTAAATAGCATGGTTGGAATTTTAGAAGAATTCTAAAGTTGATAAATTAATATTTGGGATTTTATATTAATTTAAAAATGAATTTAATATTATTAAAATGCAATTTAATCAGATTTTGGTCCGGAATGAGCCAGAATGATTTTTCATGTGATTATAAATTTTATATGAATTATTGTTAAGTTAATAAAATTTTAAAAGTGAAGTTTCAAATGATTTCGACAATTTCGGAAGTTTGCACGATTTAATAGACGAGTTAAAATAGCCTTCCGGGGCACAATTTCGGAATTCGACGAAACTAGTTCCATTGGATCCGTAATACTTAGTTATTATCGGATTTCAGTTTTTGTAGCAATCGGAGTTGTCGTTTGACCGTGGAAGTTCAAAACACATCGGAATCGTTTTTGTAACGTTTGCGATTTTTCGTCCACGAACGCCGACATCAATATATCCACTGTATAAACTGCCGAGCAATCGAAGGCCGGAAAACCGTACCGTTAGGGTTAAATAAAAAGAAAAAGGTAGAAAAAGAGAGAAAAGGAAGCAACAGAAATAGAAAGAAATAACAGAACAACATCAGAATCTCACCATCGCAGCGGAACAACATATAATACATAAATGAATAATCTTTAAACAAAGAACTATATCAGTTATTACATTACATTACATTTCATTTCAGTACATCATCAGAGTGTACAACAACAAACAACATCAAACAGCGGAAAAGAAATACTATATAATAGTAATATGCCATGCCATCCAGCTTGCCTCCAGCAACTCCTGAATATCCTGATAAACCTAACTCTCGACTGCCCGTGTGGAAATTGGTGGGCACCCAGAGTTTAGGAAGGAAAACAACAAACTCCGAGTCAGTCATGTGACTGGTGTGAGAACTCAAAACAGTTTATTTTTCTTTAAAATCAAAATAGAGGAATATATTTAAAGTCAATTCGCAATACTTTTAAAAATGAGACTACCATAAGGCCTCCCGTACACACACACAATGCAAACGCAGAATCGGAGGAGATTTATCCTTATGATAGTCAAAGATGCTTGATACGCATTAAAAAGAAACATTTGATATTATTCCTAGTGCATAGTGTAGGAAAAAATCATTTCGAAAGTAAAGATATAAATCTTAGCCAGGATAGGCATTCCGCACTTATGCCTACTATAGCTACCATCCAAATAGTGGGGCACCACCATAAGTGAATGATAGGTTCTATAACTAAAACCGTACAAGATCGTATTGTTTCTTTGGATTTCCAACAAATGGTCAGGCCAAGGAACTTCTCATTGCCACATAGAAACGCCTCTGGAATGATGTCCCGAGAACCAAACCGGATCTCTGCCAACACAAGGCCGGGTTACCCCTAACTGGGTAACTACTGACACGAATGTGTCATCCCCCGATCGTAACCGATCTATCCGAGGATCCTCGATTTCCAACAACCACAAAATTTGCAGCAACAACATAGGTTAAATATCTGGGCTCCATACCATGATACCACCTCTATCCAAAAGGAATGGCATACACTAAAGGGGTGCTACCCCCTAATAACCTTGCTGCATCCTTCCTGTTTTGACCATTTCCGGGGTGTGAGGTCCGACGAAGTCTCGTCCACAAAGCCACGCTTTATACAAAAGCTGTGCTTTGGGTCAATCAAATGATAATAGAAATGATCATCAAGATAAATGATCAAATAAATGATCCTTTCACAAATGATCAAACAATGATCATTTCACAGCAACACTCAACATGCCACACTACCAAATTGGGAGTATATCACTAATAACCTTTAACTATATAACCTCTAAGCTAGTACGTCTCAGAGAAGGGTGTTAAGCTAAGAGAATAAATTCTCCGCCACCAACAGAAATATATTTGAAAGAAATCAGCTTTATATCTCAATTTGTAATGTCAGACATACAATCCATGAAAGTCTGTTCCGGGCTCGAACAGAACCGAAGGCACTTACAAAGAAGTCCTTGCAATCCGGATATTCACTAATCACGACCGGACTTCCCGTCACTAAGGGTGATAAAACCTCTATATCGGAGATCAGCCAATGTAGAGTAACTCGACGGTAATCCTTCCGTTTTCACAAATATCCGGTCTTCAACACCGGTCATCAAATGCAATCCATTACGACATATCACATATTCGGAATGGGTTATACGACCCCAAGGTCCTTTCCCGGCTAACCCGAATAGTGAGCGCTTATTTTAAAATAAGTGTGGCATTCAAATTCAAGCAATTCACAACAAATACCCATTTAAAGGTAAATATTGATAGTCGGATTATTTAACTATCATTAGGCATGCTCAACATAACCAAATTCCAAATAATTTCCCAAAATTATTTACTTTCCAAAATATCTTTACTAGATATAAAATTTTCCACATTTCAACCATTTGAAAACAAATTTTCAAATCATTTTTCACATTTTCCACTTTTGAAAATAAATTTCAATCATTTCTTTACGCGGAAATACTTTCATTTAAAAATTGTTTATTTAAAACAATTAAATAAATCCTTAACGATTTACCTTATATTTACGTTCCAAATCCGTAAATTAATTCCCATACTTTAAAAATAAATCAACGTTTATATTTAAACAACTTCCCCTTTTCATTTATAAATTCCATAGTGAATTTACAATTCCAAATATCTATGAATATATGATTCCCAAATCGATTTCTAATATTCATTTTCAATTTGTCTTCAAAAAGATAAATTCTCAAAACATTTCATTTCACATTGGAAAAACATTTGCGTACTTATTTATTAATAAGTAATTCACAAATCCATTTATTTTCAATACTTAGAAAATATTCAATATACTTAAACCGAAATTAAGTACATATTTCATTCTTTAAGGAAAACATTCTCTTAAACATATTTATTTGGGGCCAAAACGAATGTTGCGCAAAACATCGTTACGACAACCCAAAATCACTAGTATAGGGATTCGAAATTTAGATAGATATATAAATCCCAATACTATACAAAAACATTTCCTTTCGAAAATCATTTACTATAACAACAGTGTTATAGTCCATCATTTCCTTCTATTTCTCGAAAACGTCTATTTCAACAATGAATGTTGAAATCTATGTATTCGATTTATAATACATTTTAAAACATCGTTAAAACGACTAACTTCATTTTGTAATATTCATTTTGCCAAACATGACCATTTTATTCAATAATGTGTTCACTGTCCAAAATCGTGAATATATTTCCTTTAATAAACTTCAATATTCTATTTATCAAATTCAATTGATTTAGAATTTATAACAATGTTTATAAATTCCTTTTCTATTTATAAGCTTCGATTTATAAATCTCATTATCAACAAATTCTATTTATATCTCATTTAAATGCCAAAATCCGATTTATAAGATAATTACTTATAAATCTTCTATTTCACCAAATCCATTCATTTTATAACTTCACAATTTATAAATCTATAAATTCCGTTCACTTATGAAATCCATTTTTATTTCATTTTTAACACTTATGAAAACTCGTTTTAATATTCCAATATTTTTAATTTATAAAATATCAATTTTATAAGTCTTTTATATACATCATTTTTAATAATTCAAAAATCCCAATTTAAACCAATTTATTCTTTTAATAACTTTAAAATCGTTATTTAAAGCTTATATATTTCAAAATCATACTTAAGCATTATTTTCCAAAAATCATAACTTTTATGAAAATAAAATTTTAACATTTATTTATTTTAACAATTCAAAATTTAATACAACGTATACTTTTGATAATCACTTTAAAAATTCTTTTAAAAACCAAAGTCATTATTTTAAAATTTGAAAAATGGATCCGATGATGCAGCAGCACCAGATAGTCAATCACGACATCCAAATATCATATATCGATATGATAATCAATAAATAATCACAATATCTGTAAATAAATTAATACAGTTGAGGAATCCAGTTGGATCCCTCCAACCTGTTTCCCTGCATCCAAAGATGTTAGCACAATACCAATTCCGCTCCAGTACGGAATTATCGCGGTATATAGGATTTATAATTTATTATCTGCTATTATGCGGCGCAATAGGGTCTCATCCGCTATATACTGCGGGAAATCAACTCCAAGTACATAAATAATACCAATTTCACCGTACTGTGAAATATTCGCGGATATTTTTAGTAAATAACCTCCGCTTACTAACGGAGCATAATGTCTATTTTAACAATCAATAGATAACAATCATCATTCAAACATACAATCAATAATTTTAAATCTAACTATTTAAAATTATAAATCGAAACAATTCGATTGAGTGAGAAGTTCTCACCTTGATTTCGATTTCGTTTTAGCGATTTATTTCGAATAAAATTAAATGGACGTTTAATTTTACCCGAAATCCTCACTAAATCCAAACGACTCCAATCCAATTCCATAGCATAGTGCTCGACAAAACGAAGCCAACGCAATTCGTTTCGTGCGAAACGGACCTCGTACGAAAAAGTTATGCTATTTTAAAGATTACACGAATTTTAAATATACAAATTTACAATTTCTTTTTAATATTTTTACCCTAAAACGAATCCTGGCCGTTGATTCCCCATCCACGAGATCTGGCCGCACCCCCCTTCCTTTCTTCTTCAATGTGAAAATCACGTATACCTCAAACCCATAGCCGCCATATAGGGTTAATTATCGCGGCCGCCACACTCAACTTGAAAACGATCGGCGACCACCATTGCAAAGCTCGTGCTCTCCTCTACAACCGCCTGGAACTGCACGCATCTCGGCCACCTCCTTGGCCTCGAAAAACGTGAAAAACGCAGCAGCTTCGAGCTCGATTTTCCGTTGATTCGTTGCTCCGTTTTCGATCATCTCCGTATGGATTTGAAGCTCTCATCGTCCTCTACAACTTTGTAGTTGACGACATTCGCTAATTGCTTGTAGATTTGGAGATAATAGAGGAGGAAGTTTCGAAATTTTTCAGCCATTGAAATCTAGGGCCGGCTGCTGTTGAAGACAAGGGATTGAGTGCAAAAACAAAGAATGAGGTCCTTATATAGAAAATCGTCAAAACACTATTCATTGAAAATTTTCGAACTCCAAACGAAGCGTGTCAGCTGGCGTTTCTTGGGTTTACCCCGTGTTCCGAACACAATGGAACGTGTTTCGGGAGCTAATTCGGTCATCTGTGCGAGTTATGGCAATAAACGTTCGATTTAAAATTAAACCGATTAAACGATTTTCTAGGCGTTTTAGCTTGCACCGGACAAACGGTAAATCCAATTGACACGAAATTTGAAACCATACAATAGTATCGCATTAGAATCCGTTGAAACTGGTTTCGTCAAAATCCGAGACCGTTTGAAAAATGGCTATTTTAACTCGCCAAATTAACATTAAAACAATTTCGATGCGTTTCGAGCTGCCACGGTCAAACGAAAATTCCGATTGCTACGAAAATCGAAATCCGATAATAACTAACTATTACGAATCCAATGGAACTAGTTTCATCCAATTCTTAGACTGTTCGAAAATTGACTAATTTCACTAGTCGATTAAATATTAAAATATTCAATTTTCACAAATTAACTCCAAATTCAATTTTAAAAGTTCTATAACATTGATATAACTCCAATATGATAAAATAAAATTTTTCAAATAATTTTCAATCATATTTAACCCAAATTTCAATTATTTCTGGAATTTCAATTATTAAATTATCGATTTAATTGCCAAATTAAATCCAATACTCGATAAATAAATTATTCGACTTATTAATTTCACTTATTAATATTAAAATTCAATTAAATATATAATTTTTAATTGATAGAAATTTTGGGTCGTTACATACTTCCCCCCTTAAAAGAATTTCGTCCTCGAAATTGTCAAGTAAGAAAAGTTACAGAATTCATTAACTTTCCAAAATTCATAGTTAAACTTCTTACAAAATCTTTACTAAGTTTTCAAATCATACTTAGTTATCTTTTGGAAACCAACTACTACTGTTTAACTTTCAACTCCAAATCAAAATTATAGTTTTCAAATTTTTCCAATTTTTCTCAAATTTTTCTAACTCCTTAAATTTTCGAAAAAATTCGCCATAGTCTCCTTTGCGCGGCTCGATCCGAAAAACAAAATGACAGTATATATATCACAAATATACATCTCATCAAGTGATGAGGCATCCCGTAGGGAAAAGAGTGTAAAAGTACGGTATGTGATCCGAGATATGTACCTTATTTATTATTAGCGAGCGTATACGGCTAATATAGCACGAAATCTGGTCGCACCCCCTTCCTTTCTTCTTCAACGTGAAAATCACGTATACCTCAAACCCATAGCCGCCATATAGGGTTAATTATCGCGGCCACCACACTTAACTTGAAGACGATCGGCGACCACCATTGCAAAGCTCGTGCTCTCCTCTACAACCACCTGGAACTGCACGCATCTCGGCCACCTCCTTGGCCTCGAAAAACGTGAAAAACGCAGCAGCTTCGAGCTCGATTTCCCATTGATTCGTTGCTCCGTTTTCGATCATCTCCTTATGGATTTGAAGCTCTCATCGTCATCTACAACTTTGTAGTTGACGACTTTCGCTAATTGCATGTAGATTTGGAGATAATAGAGGAGGAAGTTTTGAAATTTTTCAACCATTGAAATCTAGGGTCGGCTGCTGTTGAAGACAAGGGCTTGAGTGCAAAAACAAAGAATGAGGTCCTTATATAGAAAATCGTCAAAACACTATTCATTGAAAATTTTCAAACTCCAAACGAAGCGTGCCGGCTGGCGTTTCTAGGGTTTACCCCACGTTCCGAACACAATGGAACGTGTTTCGGGAGCTAATTCGGTCATCTGTGCGAGTTATGGCAATAAACGTTCGTTTAAAATTAAACCGATTAAACGATTTTCTAGGCGTTTTAGCTTGCACCGGACAAACGGTACATCCGATTGACACAAAATTTGAAACCATACAATAATATCACATTACGGATCCGTTGAAACTAGTTTCGTCGAAATCCGAGACCGTTTGAAAAATGGCTATTTTAACTCGCCAAATTAACATTAAAACAATTTCGATGCGTTTCGAGCTGCCACGGTCAAACGAGAACTCCGATTGCTATGAAAATTGAAATCCGATAATAACTAACTATCACGGATCCAGTGGAACTAGTTTCGTCCAATTCTAAGACTGTTCGAAAATTGACTAATTTTACTAGTCGATTAAATATTAAAATATTCAATTTTCACAAATTAACTCCAAATTCAATTTTAAAAGTTCTATAACATTTCTATAACTCCAATATGATGAAATAAAAATTTTACAAATCATTTTCAATCATATTTAACCCAAATTTCAATTATTTCTGGAATTTCAATTATTAAATTATCGATTTAATTGTCAAATTAAATCCAATATTCGATAAATAAATTATTCGACTTATTAATTTCACTTATTAATATTAAAATTCAATTAAATATATAATTTTTAATTGACAAAAATTCTGGGTCGTTACATACTTCCCCCCTTAAAAGAATTTCGTCCTCGAAATTGTCAAGTAAGAAAAGTTACAGAATTCATTAACTTTCCAAAATTCATAGTTAAACTTCTTACAAAATCTTTACTAAGTTTTCAAATCATGCTTAGTTATCTTTTGGAAACCAACTACTACTGTTTAACTTTCAACTCCAAATCAAAATTATAGTTTTCAAATTTTTCCAATTTTTCTCAAATTTTTCTAACGCCTTAAATTTTCGAAAAAATTCGCCATAGTCTCCTTTGCGCGGCTCGATCCGAGAAACAAAATGACAGTATATATATCACAAATATACATCTCATCAAGTGATGAGGCATCCCGTAGGGAAAAAAGTGTAAAAGTACGGTATGTAATCCGAGATATGTACCTTATTTATTATTAGCGAGCGTATACGGCTAATATAGCACGAAAGCAAGCTCCAAAAGCGAAGCAACGCCATCCGCACCTACTAAACACTAAATCAAACATATGAGAACATGTAGATATGAAAATAATATCAATATACAACATATAGTATCATAACAACTACATAATATAGCTAATGCATCTAAAGCAACAAATGCAACCATCAAACAACTATCATCCAACAAATCCATAATCAAATCAATATTTTTCATTTCTCATTAATATTCAATGAATTTGTTTTCCAATTTAAATCACATTTGATTCATTAACATTGGAATTTCACTAACATTCATTTGTTCATTTTCCAATTAGTATACATCCAAATCAAATTCAATTCTATTCAAGTTCATTTTCTTCCAAGTTGGATTCAATTACTTTAGCTTCTAATTTCGCTAATTCAATTTCATTAACACTTAATGAATTCATATACAATCAACCAACATCCATATAACAACCACTGTATATTCAACATAACCAAATTACTTAATTTACATTCAATTTGGTCCAACACTTTTAATTCCAATTGGTTTGATATTCTATTGACTTTCATTCAATTTATTCAATTTCCAATAACAATAGCTTTTAATGAATTAACACTTATATTCATTGTTTCATACTAATTATTTATATTCAATTGATTAACATTCCAAGTTGAATTTCATTTATATAACTCAAGTTCAAATTCTTAATGACTTCATTTCATTAATTCACTTATTAATTTACTTTGACACCAAAAATCAACTTCATTCAACTTCACTTAAGTTATATTCCATTTCAACGACTTTTTGTTTAACTTGACTTAAGTTTTCACTTAAATCCAATTTAGATTTCAATTCTAAAGTAAATTCTATTTAACCTTTACCAAAGCTAAATTTATTAACTCATATCATAAGTTCAAAACTTATTTCACTTAAATTCATCAATTTACAACTTGGATTTTTTATTGATTTACTTATACATACTTGAATTTAACTCCATTCTTTAAATTAAATTTATTCTATCAAAATTCAAATTGTATAAGTTATCAACTCATTTATCATTCTCATAAATATTTTAAATAAGATTCCAAAGTCTTTTCAATCTTTCAAAACCATTTTTGAAATCAATTCAAATTACCTTCTGAATTTCCAAAACCAAATCCAAATTTTCCAATCAACTTTCTTTTAAACAAATTGGCACCAATCCCTCTTTTGGAAACCCGAAAATGAACACCGATGATGTTGCAATCATCATCGGAATTATTTTTCAGCGACGTAAAAGAGTTTAGAGCTTTAATTTCTCCAAAATAATTTTCCAAAATATCAAGTCATTTCAAAATACTTCTTTGGAATTTCATTTCAGATTATAAATCACATTTACAAAACTTTTACTGATATAATTTCACTTCTTATATATAAGGTTATTTTACAATTGTAAATTATTTTAATTATAACATCATACTTATAATTCATTTGCTTATGTAATTTTTCTTTCAAAATTGGTGTTTTATTTAACTTATTCAACAATCAACAATCAATTCATATACACTTTAATAATTCCAAAAAATTATTCCTTTATATACAAAATATAATCAAGGTAAAATTATTTCATTTACCTAATTTAAAACGAAACTATGTCAACTTGCCTCGTTTAAGAGTTTAGAAATTCCTATCGATAATATGGCGACCCACATACCGATCAGAATCCACTAACAGCTCAACGGATAAGCAAACACAATATAAAACATTTTTTTATATTCACTAACAAATACGCGCTCATAGCTATTATTGCACTCACACTCATTCTAGAGTACTGCTGACTCTATCTCTAATGATTTATACCCAACAGAGCCATGGTTGTCGCTTAACCATAAGCTCTGATACCAAATGTAACGATCGCGATTTTTCATCCACGAACGCCGACATCAATACATCCACTGTATCAACTGCCGAGAAATCGAAGGACGGAAAACCGTACCGTTAGGGTTAAAGAAAAAGAAAAAGGTAGAAGAAGAGAGAAAAGGAAGCAACAGAAACAGAAAGAAATAACAGAATAACATCAGAATCTCACAATCGCAGCGGAACAACATATAATACATAAATGAATAATCTTTAAACAAAGAACTATATCAGTTATTACATTACATTACATTTCATTTCATTACATCATCAGAGTGTACAACAACAAACAACATCAAATAGCGGAAAAGAAATACTATATAATAGTAATACGCCATGCCATCCAGCTTGCCTCTAGCAACTTCTGAATATCCTGATAAACCTAACTCTTGGCAGCCCGTGTGGAAATTGGTGGGCACCCAGAGTTTAGGAAGGAAAACAATAAACTCCGAGTCAGTCATGTGACTGGTGTGAGAACTCAAAACAGTTTATTTTTCTTTAAAATCAAAATAGAGGAATATTTTTAAAGTCAATTCGCAATGCTTTTAAAAATGAGACTACCATAAGGCCTCCCGCACACACACACAATGCAAACGCAGAATCGGAGGAGATTTCTCCTTATGATAGTCAAAGATGCTTGATACGCATTAAAAAGAAACATTTGATATTATTACTAGTGCATAGTGTAGGAAAAAATCATTTCGAAAGTAAAGATATAAATCTTAGCCAGCATAGGCATTCCACACTTATGCCTACTATAGCTACCATCCAAACAGTGGTGCGCCACCATAAGTGAATGATAGGTTCTACAACTAAAACCGTACAAGATTGTATTGTTTCTTTGGATTTCCAACAAATGGTCAGGCGAAGGAACTTCCCATTGCCACATAGAAACGCCTCTAGAATGACGTCCCGAGAACCAAACCGGATCTCTGCCAACACAAGGCCGGGTTACCCCTAACTGGGTAAGTACTGACACGAATATGTCATCCCCCGATCGTAACCGATCTATCCGAGGATCATCGATTTCCAACAACAACAAAATTTGCAGCAGCAACATAGGTTAAATATCTGGGCTCCATACCATGATACCACCTCTATCCAGAAGGAATGACATACACTAAAGGGGTGCTACCCCCTAATAACCTTGCTGCATCCTTCCTGTTTTGACCATTTCCGGGGTGTGAGGTCCGACGAAGTCTCGTCCACAAAGCCACGCTTTATACAAAAGCTGTGCTTTGGGTCAATCAAATGATCATAGAAATGATCACCAAGATAAATGATCAAATAAATGATCCTATCACAAATGATCAAACAATGATCATTTCACAGCAACACTCAGCATGCCACACTACCAAATTGGGAGTATATCACTAATAACCTTCAACCATATAACCTCTAAGCTCTTACATCTCAGAGAAGGGTGTTAAGCTAAGAGAATAAATTCTCCGCCACCAACAGAAATATATTTGAAAGAAATCATCTTTATATCTCAATTTGTAATGTCAGACATACAATCCATACAAGTCTGTTCCGGGCTCGAACAGAACCGAAGGCACTTACAAAGAAGTCCTTGCAATCCGGATATTCACTAATCACGAGCGGACTTCCCGTCACTAAGGGTGATAAAACCTCTATATCGGAGATCAGCCGATGTAGAGTAAATCGACGGTAATCCTTCTGTTTTCACAAATATACGGTCTTCAACACCCGTTATCAAATGCAATCCATAACGACGTATCACATATGCAGAATGGGTTATACGACCCCAAGGTCCTTTCCCGGCTAACCCGAATAGTGAGCGCTTATTTTAAAAATAAGTGTGGCATTCAAATTCAAGCAAATCACAACAAATACCCATTTGAAGGTAAATATTGATAGTCGGATTATTTAACTATCAATAGGCATGCTCAACATCACCAAATTCCAAATAATTTCCCAAAATTATTTACTTTCCAAAATATCTTTACTAGATATAAAATTTTCCACACTTCAACCATTTGAAAACAAATTTTCAAATCAGTTTTCACCTTTTCCACTTTTGAAAATAAATTTCAATCATTTCTTTACGCGGAAATACTTTCATTTAAAAATGGTTCATTTAAACCAATTAATAAATCCTTAACGATTTACCTTATATTTACGTTCCAATCCGTAAATTAATTCCCATACTTTAAAAATAAATCAACGTTTATTTTTAAACAAATTCTCCTTTTCATTTATAAATTCCATAGTGAATTTACAATTCCAAATATCCATGAATATATGATTCCCAAATCGATTTCTAATATTCATTTTCAATTTGTCTTCAAAAAGATAAATTCTCAAAATGTTTCATTTCACATTGGAAAAACATTTCTGTACTTATTTATTAATAAGTAATTCACAAATCCATTTATTTTCAATACTTAGAAAATATTCGATATACTTAAACCGAAATTAAGTACATATTTCATTCTTTAAGGAAAACATTCTCTTAAACATATTTATTTGGGGCCAAAACGAATGTTGCGCAAAACATCGTTACGACAACCCAAAATCACTAGTATAGGGATTCGAAATTTAGATAGATATATAAATCCCAATACTATACAAAAACATGTCCTTTCGAAAATCATTTACTATAAAAACAGTGTTATAGTCCATCATTTCCTTCTATTTCTCGAAAACGTCTATTTCAACAATGAATGTTGAAATCTATGTATTCGATTTATAATACATTTTAAAACATCGTTAAAACGATTAACTTCATTTTATAGTATTCATTTTGCCAAACATGACCATTTTATTCAATAATGTGTTCAATGTCCAAAATCGTGAATATATTTCCTTTAATAAACTTCAATATTCAATTTATCAAATTCAATTAATTTCGAATTCATAACAATGTTTATAAATTCCTTTTCTATTTATAAGCTTCGATTTATAAATCTCATTATTAACAAATTCCATTTATATCTCATTTAAATGCCAAAATCCGATTTATAAGATAATTACTTATAAATCTTCTATTTCACCAAATCCATTCATTTTATAACTTCACAATTTATAAATCTATAAATTCCGTTCACTTATGAAATCCATTTTTATTTCATTTTTAACACTTATAAAAACTCGTTTTAATATTCCAATATTTTTAATTTGTAAAATATCAATTTTATAAGTCTTTTGTATACATCATTTTTAATAATTTAAAAATCCCAATTTAAACCAATTTATTCTTTTAATAACTTAAAAATCGTTATTTAAAGCTTATATATTTCAAAATCATACTTAAGCATTATTTTCCAAAAATCATAACTTTTATGAAAATAAAATTTTAACGTTTATTTATTTTAACAATTCAAAATTTAATAAAACGTATACTTTTGAAAATCACTTTAAAAATTCTTTTAAAACCCAAAATCGTTATTTTAAAATTTCAGAAATGGATCCGATGATGCAGCAGCACCAAATAGTCAATCACGACATCCAAATATCATATATCGATATGATAATCAACAAATAATCACAATATCTGTAAATAAATCAATACAGTTGAGGAATCCAGTTGGATCCTTCCAACCTGTTTCCCTGCATCCAAAGATGTTAGCACAATACCAATTCCGCTCTAGTACGGAATTATCGCGGTACATAGGATTTATAATTTATTATCCGCTATCATGCGGTGCAATAGGGTCTCATCCGCTATATACTGCGGGAAATCAACTCCAAGTACATAAATAATACCAATTTCACTGTACTGTGAAATATTCGCGGTATATGTTTTTAATAAATAACCTCCGCTTACTAACGGCGCATAATGTCTATTTTAACAATCAATAGATAACAATCATCATTCAAACATACAATCAACAATTTTAAATCTAACTATTTAAAATTATAAATCGAAACAATTCGATTGAGTGAGAAGCTCTCACCTTGATTTCAATTTCGTTTTAGCGATTTATTTCAAATAAAATTAAATGGACGTTTAATTTTACTCGAAATTCTCACTAACTCCAAATGACTCCAATCCAATTGCATAGCGTAGTGCTTGACAAAACGAAGCCAACGCAATTCGTTTCGTGCGAAACGGATCTCGTATGAAAAAGTTATGCTATTTTAAAGATTACACGAATTTTAAATATACAAATTTACAATTTCTTTTTAATATTTTTACCCTAAAACGAATCTTGGCCGTTGATTCCCCATCCACCAGATCTGGCCGCACCCCCCTTCCTTTCTTCTTCAATGTGAAAATCACGTATACCTCAAACCCATAGCCGCCATATAGGTTTAATTATCGCGGCCACCACACTCAACTTGAAGACGATCGGCGACCACCATTGCAAAGCTTGTGCTCTCCTCTACAACCGCCTGGAACTGCACGCATCTTGGCCACCTCCTTGGCCTCGAAAAACGTGAAAAACACAACAGCTTGAGCTCGATTTCCCGTTGATTCGTTGCTCCGTTTTGGATCATCTCCGTATGGATTTGAAGCTCTCATCGTCCTCTACAACTTTGTAGTTGACGACTTTCGCTAATTGCTTGTAGATTTGGAGATAATAAAGGAGGAAGTTTTGAAATTTTTCAGCCATTGAAATCTAGGGCCAGCTGCTGTTGAAGACAAGGGCTTGAGTGCAAAAACAAAGAATGAGGTCCTTATATAGAAAATTGTCAAAACACTATTCATTGAAATTTGTCGAACTCCAAACGAAGCGTGCCGGCTGGCATTTCTAGGGTTTACCCCAAGTTCCGAACACAATGGAACGTGTTTCGGGAGCTAATTCGGTCATCTGTGCGAGTTATGGCAATAAACGTTCGATTTAAAATTAAACCGATTAAACGATTTTCTAGGCGTTTTAGCTTGCACCGGACAAACGGTAAATCTGATTGACACGAAATTTGAAACCATACAATAATATCACATTAAGGATCCGTTGAAACTGGTTTCGTTGAAATCCGAGACCGTTTGAAAAATGGCTATTTTAACTCGCTAAATTAACATTAAAACAATTTCGATGCGTTTCGAGCTGCCACGGTCAAACGAAAACTCCGATTGCTACGAAAATTGAAATCCGATAATAACTAACTATTACGGATCCAATGGAACTAGTTTCATCCAATTCTGAGACTGTTCGAAAATTGACTAATTTCACTAGTCGATTAAATATTAAAATATTCAATTTTCACAAATTAACTCAAAATTCAATTTTAAAAGTTCTATAACATTGCTATAACTCCAATATGATAAAATAAAATTTTTACAAATCATTTTCAATCATATTTAACCCAAATTTCAATTATTTCTGGAATTTCAATTATTAAATTATCGATTTAATTGTCAAATTAAATCCAATATTCGATAAATAAATTATTCGACTTATTAATTTCACTTATTAATATTAAAATTCAATTAAATATATAATCTTTAATTGACAGAAATTCTGGGTCATTACAGTTTTGATCGGTTTAATTTAAAATTTGATCGTTTCTTTTCGTAACTCGCACATAGGATCGAATTAGCTTACGAAACCCGTTCCATTGTGTGCGGAACATGGAAAAACCCTAGGAACGCCTGTCGGAACGCGTAATTTGGAGTTCGTTTGCATATGAAGATAAATTGAGAATTTTATTAATTAAACAATATTATATTATATATAAATCCACATTTTCACTAAACCCTAACTTCAGAAACGAGGGCCGCCGCTCATATACGTTCAATGGCCGAAACTCTCTCGTTTTCTTCCTCCTTTTGCTTGAAATCCACTCATTGATTTCCAAATCCTCCAACTAATAAATCGTGGAGAGCGTCGAGATCCACATGTTGAATGGTGGAGATCGATTTTCGTCGACCGGAGAGGAGCCTTGGGCGCCGCGTTCATCGCACGTTGGAGGGGTTGTCGCACCGCACATTGATGACCGAGTGCGAAGGTACTCTGGTTGTTGGTGGAGGTTGAGGCGCCCTTCGAGATGGTAGTTACCGATCGAGTTAAATCTCGTCGTGGAAGGAGCGGCCTCGAACCCTAGTTGCGTGCGATGGGTTTCTTTTGTTCCAGTAGACGTCTGCGTGAGAAGAAGCATAGGGGACGGCCTGATTTCGTTGGTATAATATTATGTAAACTGATGTTAAGGAATTTGTTTTAAATCTTGTTCAAACTATAAAAATTCATATCTAGTTCATACGTGATCAGATTCGTACGAAATTTGCGACGCCGGAATCGCAGAGATGTGTACTACGAAATGGTGCAGTTCGGGAATCATTCCGGACAAGTAGAAATTTGGATTAAATCGAACGTTGTTCGGTTTAATTTAAATTTCGAACGCTCGTCGAAACGCAAGGTGAGTTAATCTCACTCACATCTGGAATGTTAGCTGTTTTAAGTAGTTAATATTTAAATGATTGTGTGATTGGTTGAAATGTTTATTTATATCAGCCTGGATTGAGATATATACATACATACATACATACATACATACATATATGTATACATTGTTGCGCTAATATTTGTGGATGCAAGGAAAACAGGTTGGAGGGATCCAACTGGATCCCTCACAATATAGTAATCACTTTCATAATTGATGATGCCTGTTTATATATTGTGATTGATAAATTTGGGATTAAATTGTATTGTGATGTTGTTGGATAAACTATAAACTCAGAATGTTAAATTATAAAGAAAATAAATTGGGTTTTACAAAGAAATCAAGAAATTGATAAATAAAGAATTTAAAGGAATATGAAAATTGGAATCTGTTTTGGATGAAAAGAGAAAAAAATGTAAATTGGTAAAATTGGGATTTTATTTAAGAAAATTGTAAATATGATTTTTCATTGAAGAATTCTCCTAAATGTTTTATTTAAAAATGTTTTACACCTATATTTAAAAAAAAATGAATTTCCGGGAAAGCGGAAAATGTGATTGAACTTCGAAAGAAGTTATGTTAAGCATGGGATTGGGAATTTATGTTATTAAACATAAATTGAATTGAAATAAATCGGCTAGATTTATATGAAGGTTACTTTGGGATGTTTGAATGGTAATGTGTTTCCCAGGGAAAAACCAAGTTAGTGTTTTAAAAGATTTTATTTGATTAAAGGTTAAGGTTTTAAATTGTTTAAAGAGTATTTTTAAGAAAAGTTTATTTTGAAGAAGAAATTAATAAAAAAAAATTTACAACTATTTGTTTTAGGATATTGGTAAAGGCTAGTTTTTTTCTTTTAAAAACTCCACTTTTAAATTTAGTTAACCAAACACTTATTTAAATCGAGTTATATCTTATTTAATAAATAGTTTGAAATTTATATTTGGGTAAATAAATAGAAGTAATTTACATATTTTAAAGTATATTGAGTATTTTAACCGTTTAAAAATCACATGTTTTGAACTTGGTTATTTCCAATGGGAATAAATGGTAAAGAACTTACCTTGTAAAGGAAGAACTTTGGGAAATTGTTTTCAAATGAGTTTTGGAAATTTGAAAATATATCTTGTAAAGATATTTGAGGCAAATAAATAATGTGGAAAATTATTTATTGTGTAACGGATGTTTGTGAATATGAATTGATAGTTAAATCACTGACTATCAATATTGGCCAAATGCGTTGATCATTTCGAAGAGACCGGGATCGAGATTTATTTCTCGAAAACCACTTCGATCCGGTTTGTACGTTTCGTGGGAAAAACGTATTCGGAGTCGAAGATGGAGCAGTGAAGTGCAAGGGCTAGTCGCTACTAATCCTGAGGATATTTCCAAAATGGATGTAGTAGGAGTAGTGCCTACGGTTCCGTTCGAACCCGGGATGGACTTGTATGGATGAATGCTTGCGAAACATCGTCAGGTGGGCGATGGGCATTCTAAGTGAAAACGTTCTAAAGGTAACGCTTAGCCTCAAGCCTCATCAAATGGGAATGACTGAAAATCAGGGGATATGCGGCAAGCCTTCGTGGGTAGCCCCCGCTGGAGAGTAAGGTCATCCCTGTCTAGATGTCCCTTTTTATTTCGGCTTAGTGGTGCGGTTGCTGATCCTAACCGTGGGGTGATCTTATTCGGAACTGTCCAGTAAGGGATGGGTCCGGCCTTGTGTTGCAGCGGATCGGGAGTGGTCCTCGGTACTGTGATCTAGACCACGTACTATGACAGGTGGTACCCCAGCGCCTAGTCATTGTTGGAAATCCGTTCTCCCTACGAGCCTTGTACGAGTTTTGTTTGTATTACCCACTTTTGTGGCTAGTAGCTGGAATTTAATCATGTAACAATTTCGGCTATTTTATAAGTATTTGTATATAGACCCTATTATAATATCAGAGGATTTTTATAAAAAGTGTTTTAGCTATCCTAAGGTAAAAACCCGACATGTTTATTTGTGGCGTGGTCTTACGAGATGCTTTCATTTTCAAAGGATTTCTGAAACTTTAATAATCAAGTTGGATGCATTGTTACTATCAGCTGGTATCCTAGACTGACTCGGGTGTTATTTCATTATAATGCTCGGGTCAGACCGAGTATTATATGTTCAGGACAGGATGCTTTGGGGCAGGAGAGGAGCTGGAGTCCGGGACGTATTATCTGTACCGTATTTATATATATCCGCTGCTATGATTGTATGGAATGTCTGATTGGTATTGGTTGATGTATGAGATACTCCGATGATATGATGTATAAAACAGTGATAGATTTTCATTTTGTGTAAAGTTCTATATTTACTATTATATTTTATTCCGCTACGACTGTGAGATTCTGATATTGTTCATTTTCTTCTTCTTCTATCTCTTCTTCTTAACCCTAAGGGTCCGTAATTCTGTGCCACTTGAGTTAACAGAGGTAGTATAGTGTTCATTCAAGGGGTACAGATTTGTGGGTTGTTTCAATTTAATTTCACATATGATAAGGTGTTATAAAGGAGATGGTTCGAATCGATGGATGTTACGCCGTCGTACGAAGAGTTTTGAAATAAAATAAGGAAATTTATAAACTTGTGCAGATATAATTTAATTACCAAATTAGAAATGAATGCCATTGTAAAATTTTGCAGCCTATCTGATAAGTTGTTTCCAAAACTGAATAGATGTGTTTGTTGTAGATTTATTCAAGCTATTGACATCAGGCTAGCGGAAGCAGACACCATTCCGCTGAATAGTAAATTTAATTTCTGTGGATAGTATAGGCCATTTATCTGATATTTTCAGTGTAATTGTCACTAGCAATGATAATCTCTGATATGTTACTCATGCATATATCTGTTATTTGCGTGTTCATTATATTTGAGAATATAATGTGAATCGATCTATTGAAGCTGATTGATTTTAATATTTGTGTGATTATGAATTGTGAATTGATATGTACCGTTGAGACTGATAAGCCTTATTCTGTTTGGATTGGTTTTGAAAACTAGTTTTGTTTTAAAAATAAAATATTATTTTTAGAAATGTTTTAAAAGAATTGGTAAATATTTTTGAAATCTCAAAAGAAGTGTATTCATTTTTAGAATACATTATAAGGTATAAAGTTTTAAGAATGCATTATTTAAATTATTTCTAGTATTAAACTATTTTGTAATAATTCTTTAAAGGATAATTTTTATTAAATTAATATTAAGTATATTTTCTTCAATATAAACAGAATTAATTTAAATGTTGTTTTAAATAATATTTTATAATAACTTTTATAAAGAATATTTTATTTATTAAACTTGTAAATAATATTTGGAAATTTCCTAAGTATGATTTAGAAAGAAATGGTTTTATGTATATTTATCAAATGAAATAAGCTTTCTTAACAATCTTTAATACGTTGGATTTTAAATGTAAGCAACGCTTAATGGTTGCAATGGGAAATAACTTTGTTGCATTGATTGATTGTCTGATAGTTAAACAACCGACTATCAAATTTGGACAAAAACATAACTTTGGAAATATGTAGAGGAAACTCGGATATTATATGGTACCGTTTCCGTTCGAGGTGCTATACCGTACGTATAAAGTCGTTTATTCTCTAGGACGAATAATAAGGAGACTCGTCCACTAACGGTTAGGAGGAGAACTCCGATCTTGTATTTCATCGGTGCATTTTCTAAAGAACCGGATTTGAATTTACCGGGAAAGAGCGAACGTTGTTTCGAAGTGACCGGGATTAGATTTGTAATCCGAAAACCACTTTGATCCAACGAGAGCGTTTTCGTGACGAAGACAAGAACTTGGAATCGAAGGTGGAGCAGTGAAGTGCAAGGGCTAGTTGCTGCTAATCCTGGGGGTGATTCCAAAATGGATGTAGTAAGAATAGTATTTTCGGTTCCGTTCGAACCCAGAACGGACTTGTATAGATGAATGCTTTCAGAAAATCATTAGGTGGAAGGTGAGCATTCTAAGTGATATGTTCTAAAAAGGTAACGCTTAGCCTCAAGCCTCATCAACCGAGAATGACTGAAAATCAGGGGTTATGCAGCAAAGCTAAGATGGTAGCGCCCAAGTAGGGTGCAGTCATCATCGTTTAGAAGTCCCTTTTTATCTCTGCTGTATGGACGGTTGCTGATCCCAATCACGGGGTGATCTTGCTCGGGCTATCCAATAAGGGGTAGTCTAGTCTTATGTTGCAGGGGATTTAGGGTGGATCCTCGATACGGTGATCTAAGCCACGTACTGTGATAGGCGGTACCTCAGTGCCTAGTCATTCGTTGGAAATCCATTATTCCTACGTGCCCTTTACGGTTTTGATCATATAACCCACTTTGTGGCTAGTATTCTAGAATTTAATCGTGTAACAATTTCAACTATTTGAATAAGTATTGGTATATAGACCCTATTATAATATCAAAGGATTTTATAAGAAATGTTTTGGCTATCGTAAGGTAAAAACCCGACATGTTTATTTGTGGCATGGTCTTACGAGATGCTTTTGATTTTCAAAGGATTTTTAAACTTTAATAATCAAGTTGAGTGTGTTTCTCACGCTGGTATACGAGACTGACCGGGCTTAGTGTGTTTCCTATATGCTCGGGTCAGACCTAGCATATTTCCAGGTTTAGCTGGAAGAGTGGAAGCTTCTGGAGAAGGAGATGGATCAGGACTCGTAGATGCTTATATTCAGTCTATTTTTGGTTGTGTGGTCATTGTTGTAAGGATTGGATTGATGTAACTGTCCGAATTGTGTGGTTGTAACTCTGATTAAAATCTACATATGATATTAAAGCAACAGTTTTGGTTTTATGTAAAGATTTGTTTATATTATAGTTTAGTCGATCCGCTTTGAGATTCTGATTATTCTCTTTTCTTCTATCTTCTTTCTATTTATACCTTCTTTCTTTCTTTTACTATCCGTCTTCCCGTACGATTTAGCTGAAAAGTGTGGTTTAAAGTCAGTTTAAATTGGTATGGAAAAATGGGTTGTGACATTGTTGTATCAGAGCCAGGTTGAGTGAATACCTAGGTTCGAGTAGGTTGCTCATTAGGAATAGAGTTTATAGCAACTTGATTGAGTCTGAGTGTATATATATATGAGAGCGCGTACTTGTTAGTTTTATAAAAACGATTTTATATTATGTTAATTGATCGCTTAAGTGGCATATGAATTCTGGTCAATACAAGTAGCTAACATTATTGACAGGGATCTCTAAATACTTGAACCAGGCCAATGGACACAATATTTTTTTAACGAGTAGATGAAATAATTTTACCCAAAATATATTTTCTATATAAAAAGGGTATGATTTTTAAATGTATACGGTATTTAAAATGGTTGGTTGATATGATAATAATTTATCATCTGGGTTCTAAATGGTCTTAGCCGTAAACCTTGAGTATATTCATTGGTGACCCTTTTTGACTTGAGTATACCCTTAGGAACTGAACCCTTTAGAATTTAAATCTTTGGAAAATGGATTTTATTGAGTTTATTTACTAGTGAAATTTGGAAAAATCTTAAACTGATATTTGTAAAACTTTTAAACTAGTAAATTTTTGATAATTTTCCACCCTTTAAAGATAATTTTAGAATCATAAACTTCTAAAAAAAGGATGTTTGAAATATTTTTTTAAAGAAAAACCTCATAACAATTTATTTTATATATATATATATAGATTTATAGATTGAAGAAATAAGTTGTTTATAAAAATTACTATATATATGTGTGTGTGCGTGCGCATTTTCTCTACCTATAATTACTTTTCAAAAATATACTTTAGTTATTTTGAAAGGATGATTTTATAAAATCTTGGATTGTAGGAATTTAAAGGGGTGAAATAAATTTTAAAATATAAACCTTGATGAACTCCTTAGCCTATAGAATTCTAAACCTTAGGATCTCATCTTTGGGTTTTGGTTTTGATTATAGAGAACCCGTATCATCCATCGTGGTGGAGCTTTGGCTATAGCTAGAAGAGATAGTAATTTTGACCGAGTCAGAAGGATCAGGGCGGATCTTAACGAGCCAACCTTGTATGAAGAAGAGCCGGAATTACCAGTAGAGCCGCTTGAGCAGCCTCACCCTCAGCCCCAGCCTCAGCCTCAACAAGAAGATCCAGTGGTGGATTTCGATAGCAAAGAGGAATTCGAAGTCGAAGAAGAAGAAGAGGAGTTTGAAGACGAAGACGAGTTCGAGGTGGAGGAGGATTCTGAATCTGAGAATGACAATGCTGTCATTTGGGAGCCATGGAAGAGCCAATTCCTGGAGTAGATTTCCTTCGTAGAGAGTCTAGTCTAGAGGCCATTTGGATCCTGGACAGTGATGTCGAGTCCAGGGATTAGTCAAGACCTGAGAGGGAGGACTCTGGGCCCTTAGTTAGTTTGTTCGGGTTGCTTTCTCCTGTTGGTGTGTTCCTTTTTATATGTTTCTTGACCCATGGACGTCATAGGTGTTTGGTGTAAAGTGTTTGGTAGGGTGATATATGTCTGTATATATGTATGGTTGAATGGATGATGATAACATCTATAGGAATATTTTGGCTGGTACTTAATGAAATGTATATTTTGATATACGGTGTGAATCTAGGTTTTAATGGTGTAGTTGGATTGTTATTGATATGTTCTAATTTATGAGTGGATAATTTTTACTAGCTTAGCTATGAAATTTCGAGGATGAAATTCTTTTTAAGGGGGAAGGAATGTAACGACCTGGGATTTTGGACATTCCGAGTTATGAATATTAGTTTAAAATATTCAATAATATTGTATTTAAATATATGATATTTCCATTTATCAATGATTAATAATTATATACAATATTCCCATTAATAAATAATTTATGATTGTAAACAATTTTCTAAACTAGGATAACTTGAATTTTTAAATCTATATCAAATTACAAATTTAATTTAATAGAATTTCTTAAATGTATATTTTGTTTTAGAGCAAAAAAATTTATATATTGTTTTAAATTAAATATATGTATTTTGTTTTAAAGATAAATATGTATATTTATTCGAAAGTTGAAATATAGTAGGAAATTTAAATTTATTGAAAATGAAATATTTTTACATATAGGATAATAAATTTATATGTTATAAAAGTTGATGGAAATTCTTAATGAATCAAAAGTGATATTTTTGATTTTGGCATATATATATATAAGCAATGTTGTTTATATAAAATAAAAGAGAGTTTAAGTTGAAAACTTCTATAACGATAAGTCAAAAAGGAAATTTATAATATTTAATAGATAAAATTGTAATAAATTGACGTGTATAATAATCACTTGAATAAATAGGAAAACCATATACACATAAATGAACTTAGTTGTTTTGAAGTAATATATATTTATATTATAAATTAATGAAGAAGGAAATGAAATTGATTTATTTGGAAATAATATTTTTTATTAATAAAATTGTATATATGGTTACAAATATACATGAAGACTTAAAATAATTTCAATCACTTTGTAGTTTTTGTTTTGTAATACATGTATAGGAAAAATATGTTGACTAGAGAATGTTTTATGAACTATTATTTTCTGTTCTTAAATTTAAAATGACAAGTTTCATTTCTAAAATTGTATAAAGTGCGAACATTCATTTTATAAGGCAATAAGCAACTATGGGCTATCCAACATCATCAAAATAGTATTTATTTCATTTTGTTTATATATAGGTAGTGTTATTCTTTTTGTTTGTATCTCACCTTTATTTTAAAATGTATAAGTGCAATACTACTTTGTCGACATTAATTATGGGATGATTAATTTTATAAGTTTACTTACATATACATTGAATGTTTTGTGGTTTATATGTGAAAATATAATAAGGGAAAATAAAATGTTAAACCTTTAAATTTAATTTAAGGTCTTGAGTGTTTTTATATATAATAATTATTAAATTCCAAATGTGAAATTAGATAAAGTGTTATTTCAATATAGTTTCTCATTTGCATTTTTAGTTTTAAATGTATAACACAATACTACTTTGACAAGTAATGAAATTATGGGCTGTTGAAATCTTGGATATACTTGCATATGTTTTTATTTTTGTACGGTTAATATAAATGTAAAAATAGGAAAGGTTGCAAATTATTTACTGTTAAATAAGAACAGGTTAACCAAAACTAGAAAACAGTTTTTAACCAATTGTAAACAATGGGTAGACGGTGATTAATTTTATCAGTAAACAAACTAACATTTGGCACCTATAATCTGAGAAAATCCAAAATAATAATTTTTAGTTTCTTTTCAAAATCTTCACTTAGCGGGAGACCAAATCTTTCCTAGCCACCAAATTGTCACTTGTGTTCCTTTTCTAGTGAATCGAGCATGCATATATATGAGCATTTCGGTTCCGAGTTATTGTTTTAGAAATTTAAAACAAGAAAGTAATCTCTGCTCAAATTGTTAAATCTGAAAACAAAAATCTAATATAAAAAAAAGAATCTGGAACCTAGTAACCAGTCTGAGAAATTAAGAAGACAGAAGCAAATCACTATTTAAATTCAAACCATCAGGAGAATTCAAAAGCAAATTCAAGTTTTTAGTTTAAAGATTTCAAACTTCAAACTTCATACTGCTGGAATCAAAATGTGGAAGGTGAGAAACATTTAGTTTAAAATTTTAAAATGAAATGCATGCCTATGACAGTGAACACAATATCCATTTCCACTTCAAAAAGTTATATCTCTTAATCTAGTGCATATCCGATGATGTCGTAAACTAGGAATATGTTCATTTTTTTGTTTAGTATTTGTTAAAAATAGTTTAGAAACAAATTTGGCTGTGTAGTTCGATAGGGTTCTAATTTACAGTAAACAACCAAATTTTTATGACAAATAAATGTTTTTAATTCTAGGTTTCAAACATTCAGCTGTGATTGCTGTATGAAAATTTGAATTTTAGTAGAGGAATTATAATTTTTAGCGTTGTATTCTTCGAGATATTGTTAGATGAACGATTTTGTTCAAAAATTATTTTCTGGCAATCTTGTTGCCAAGGGGTGGTGCGACCGGGTCTGGAGGTTGTTGTTGATCGTAGAGGAATAGTTGACCGTGGCGAAATTGTTAATTTGGGTTTGGATCTAGGGAGTGAGGGGATTATAGTGTTTGGGGTTTTCAGTTTTGCCTCTGGTATGCAACCATCTGGGTGATGGTGGGAGTGACCGGAGTCCATGAATTTTGGCTTGGAGGTAGCTGCCGGAGTGGGTATCGATCGGGATACTGGTGTGTGATGCAATGGTCAGGCGTGGGAGCAATAACTCGATTTGGGAAGGAAGGCGATATCCGGGTTTCTATTGGTTTTGGTTGTCAGTCAAATTTCGACAAAAAGGGTTTTTGCTGGTCTCGGCAATGGCATTTGGATCTGGAGATGTGGCGCGATTGCGTGGTGGTTTCATGGCGGTGAATTGGCCTCTGACGAGGGAGTGCATGTGCACGTGGGGTATCGTGCACAAGTGGGATTCCAGGTGAGCGAATTGTTTATTGTGGTGGATGGCGCATGATGCGTTTGGATTGGCTTTGGTATCGCGTATTTTCGAGTCAGTCGAGTTTTTGCTTGTTGTTGCGTCGTTCTAATTTGCATTGGATCCCTGATGAAGGAACTGAAACTGGAGTGGAGAAGCTTTGGGGAAGACATAAGGTGGTAACGAGATGGGCCTCAGACGGATTTCTTTTAAAGATATAAGTTTTCGGGTTTGTTTTTTAGTTCGGTTGTTTGTGTTTTTAGATTTTGGGCCTCGGGCCGATGTTGCTGTTTTATTTGTAATAAAATTCGTTAAGTAGAGAATCTGTTTATAGTAAAGCAAAGTCCAAACAAATTGATTTTCCAAAATTTTTCAATAGGAATGATGATTTGGAAACAAATATTTTTAAAACAAAATTTTCTTTAATGCTAAATGTTTATTTTTAAGTTTTATAAAGACAAAAAAAAATTTGGAAATAAACTTGATTTGTTTAAGATTTTATTTAAGTTGTTTAAATAAGTTATTTTATCATTTAGTGGACAAGCTTTTAAAAGTAATTTATTTTTAATCCTTGAGTTTTGAATATAAGTAAAGTATAATTGAGATAAGTAAGGAAAAGTAAATGTTAAAACTTTGAAATGAGTTCAAGTTCTTAGGTGATATTATATTTAAAATAATTGTTTAATTTCACATATGATAATGTGTTATAAAGGAGATGATTTGAATCGGCGAATGGTACGCCGTCGTACGACTAGTTGTGAAGTTAAATAAGAAAACTTATAAACTTGTGCAGACATAATTTAATTTCAAATTATAAATGAATTCCATTGTTAAAAATTTCAACTTATATGATAAGTTGTTTCCAAAACTGAATAGATGTGTTTATTGTGGATTTATTCAAGCTATTGACATCGGGACCGCGGAAACAGACACCATTCCGCTGAATAGTAAATTTAATTTCTACGGACAGTATAGGCCATTTATCTGATATTTTCGGTGTAATTGTCACTAGCAATGATAATCTTCGATATGTTATTCATGCATATATCTGTTATTTTCCTGCTAATTATATTTGAGAATATAATATGAATCGATCTATGGAAGCTGATTGATTTGAATATCGGTGTGATTATGAATTGTGAATTGCGAATTGATAAGTACCGTTGAGGCAAATAAGCCTCATTCTATTTGGATTGGTTTTGAAAACTAGTTTTGTTTTAAAAATAAAATATTATTTTTAGAAATGTTTTAAAAGAATTGATAAATATTTTTGAAATCCCAAAAGTAGTTTATTTATTTTTGGAAATCATTATAAGGTATAGATTTTTAAGAATGTATTATTTAAATTATTTCTTGTATTAAACTATTTTGTGATAATTCTTTGAAGGATAATTTTTATTCAATTAATATTTAAGTATATTTTCTTTAATATAAACCTATTTAATATAAATGTTGTTTTAAATAATATTTTATAATAACTTTTACAAAGAATATTTTATTTATTAAACTTGTAAATAATATTTAGAAATTTCATAAGTATGATTTAGAAAGAAATGGTTTAATATATATTTATCAAATGAAATAAGCTTTCTTAGTAATCTTTAATCCGTTGGATTTTAAATGTGAGCAAGGCTTAATGGTTGCAACGGGAAATAACTTTGTTGTATTGATTGATTGTTTGATAGTTAAACAACCGACTATTAAATTTGGATAAAAACCTAACTTTGGAAATATCTAGAGGAAACTCGAGAATTATATGGTACGGTTACCGTTTGAGGTGCTATAACATACGTATAAACTCGTTTATTCTCTAGGACGAACTGTAAGGAGACCCGTCCACTAACAATTAGGAGGAGCATTCTGATCTTGTGTTTCGTCGGTGTATTTCCTAAAGAACTGGGGTTGAGTTTACCGAGAAATAATGAACGTTGTTTCGAAGAGACTGGTATCGGATTTGTTATCCGAAAACCACTTCGATCAAACAAGAATGCTTTCGTGATGACGAAAAGAGCTTGGAATCAAAGATGGAGCAGTGAAGTGCAAGGGCTAGTCGCTGCTAATCCTGAGGGTGATTCCAAAATGGATATAGTAGGAATAGCGCCTTCGGTTCCGTTCAAACCCGGAACGGACCTGTATGGATGAATGCTTTCAGAACATCGTCAGGTGGACGATGATCATTCTAAGTGATATGTTCTAAAGAGGTAACGCTTAGCCTCAAGCATCATCAACCGGGAATGACTGAAAATCAACGGTTATGCAGCAAGGCTATGTGGGTAGCGCCCAAGTAGGGTGAGGTCATCCCTCTTTAGAATTCTCTTTTTATCTCGGCTGTGTGGGCGGTTGCTGATCCCAACCGTGGGGTGATCTTACTCCGCTATCCAGTAAGGGGTAGTCCGGTCTTGTATTGCAGGGGATTTGGGGTGGATCCTCGGCACGGTGATTAAGGCCATGTACTATGATAGGTGGTACCCCAGTGCCTAGTCATTCATTGGAAATCCATTATTCCTATATGCCTTTTACGGTTTTGATTGTATAACCCACTTTGTGGCTAGTATGATGGAATTTAATCATGTAACAATTTCAGCTATTTGAATAAGTATTTGTATATAGACCCAATTATAATATCCGAGGATTTTATAAGAAATGTTTTGGTAATCGTAAGGTAAAAACCCGACATGTTTATTTGTGGCGTGGTCTTACGAGATGCTTTTGATTTTCAAAGGATTTTTAAACTTTAATAATCAAGTTGAGTGTGTTTCTCATGCTAGTATACCAGACTGACCCGGGCTTGGTGTTTTTCCTATATGCTCGGGTCAGACCGAGCATATTTCCTGGTTTAGCTGGAAGAGTGGAAGCTTCAGGAGAAGGAGCTAGATCTGGGGATGTATTCTCATAGATGCTTATATTAAGTCTGTTTTTGGTTGTGTGGTCATTATTGTAAGGACAGGATTGACATAACTGTCTGAGTTGTATGGTTGTAACTCCGATTTAAAGTCTGTATATGATATAAAAGCAATAGTTTTGGTTTTATGTGAAGATTTGTTTACATTATAGTTTATTCGATCCACTGTGAGATTCTGATTGTTCTTTTTTCTTTCATCTTCTTTCTATTTCTACCTTCTATCTTTCTCTATCCTTCTTCCCGTATGTTGTAGTAAACGCTACCAAAAGTCACTTTTAAATGCAACTATAGGTATTTTCTGTAGGATTTAAAAAACGTTACCAAAAGTCACTTTTAAATGCAGCTATAGGTTTTTTCTGTAGGGTTAAAAAAAGGCTACCATAAGTCTTCATTTTTTGGTTGCATATTTTGTTTATATGCTTTTTCTGATTTTCAGTAGCATTTTTAAAATGCAACTGTAGGATTTAAACAATCAATCATATGATCATCATATTCAAATAATTGCAAAAACATGCTAATTTCACAATCAAATATAATATCCACAATCAATTCGATAGTAGTTTTTCAACAAAATAAGTCACATACTACAAGCATTCACAGACAAGTTTCCACAAATGGTACTAACAAAATACGAAAACATATATAACAATTAAATTCATGTTCGTTGCTTGATTACAAATAGTTCTTTGTTGTCGACAGTCTTCGCTTCGAAATAGCTAATTACCTGCAAGCGAGTTTAACAATCAACAATATATATATATATATATATGTATGTATGTATGTATGTATGTATGTATGTATGTATGTATATATATATATATATGTATATGTATATGAAAATCATGTAATCTATAACTCGATATTCTATATTAACACATATTAACAAAATCTGTTCTATTTTTATATGCATCATATATAGTTCCCCAACGAATACACAATTTTCAGTTACACAGATATTCAGATCGAAACTGGGTTAGAAGTCTGTCAGGATTTCATTCTATGTGCAGATTGTGCATTCGGTACTATGGGCAGATTGTGTATTCAGTACTATGGTCAAGTTAAATCTTATAAAATATGAAAAAGTATCTGGAACGTCCATAATCCATCGATGATGCATCCATCCACTAATTGAAATGTACAATTTTATTTACCCTTGTCGTTTTCTATCAATTGGGTTCTCTAAAACAAAAATATTCCCTAAATTCAAATTGTCGTAACTGTATTAGGCAACAACTGTAGCGTCAGTTACTTCCATTTATTTGTGTTAGCCCTCTTGTATAACTACATTTGTGTAATACATGTGCAATGACATAATGATTAATCTGAGTAGACAGTTTTAGGAAAAATGGTTTATTTATGTTTTAGTTTCAAGTGTATCAATTGTTGTGGCTCTGCAGATTAATCATCGTCTTTATTTATAAAACTTTGTTAAACTAATTATATTATTACTATTTATAAAATTTAGTTAACTTAAACTTAGTTAATTTTATAAAACTTGTTTAATTTTAATAATTAATTTTTATTAACTTGGTTAACTTAATTGACTTATTATTACTATTATTATCATTAAAACTCAGTTAACTTAATTATATTATTATTATTGATTAACTCAGTGGAATGATCAGATTATTTCCACTAGTTGTGCATGTTAGGTTCCTTAATTTACATGCACAACTAAGTTAATAATTAGTAATTAATACCAGCAAGTAAATCATTAACCAAGCTAAGTTAAGGATATGAATGTGCACTTATTACTTGGAAAAGCTTTATAGATCTCTTTGGAAAAGTCCTTCCTTCAGTGCCAGCTCTCTTGCCATCTTCACTGCATCATCACTGGAAACCTGATAGTTTATTATAATAACAACACTGGCAGTGATTTATATGTAGCTGTATAAGCTTGCAAAAACAACACTGGCTATGATTCATATTACTGGACTGATATCATCTACTCTGGTAGAGGATCAAAGTTGGGATAATCTTAGAGAGCATGACATAGAAAGTTTCCTGAGACATAAAGGCTTATCACGACACCCTCATCCCCTCATCATACAAACAGTCCATCACCACTCTGCAATTACAAAACCGCCTTATTACAACTAAATAATTCACCTCTCTATAGTAATTCACTATTCACCACCAACCAAAAACCCACTACACTACATTTCTCAGTCATCTCCACTAAACTATCACCAACACCTCTGCTCCTCCCATCAAACAATTTACATATCAACCTTTTGCATACATTTCTCCAAAAACCACATTGTCCTACTACCATTCAAATCCCCTGACTACCACAATCACCGATCCACCCTCTGCAAACTCCTGCATACCACACTTACTATCAAACCATACAGTAAAATACAACACACACTGCTAAACTTCTGCACTTCTAGATCATACAGTCAAAAAAAAGCATCCCACACTTACTGTCAGCTGCATATACCAAACTTCACTATGCACTAAAACCCCCAGCAAGCACTACCTTGCCATTTCCCTCCACCATCAACACTCTTCTTCTCCAACAGCAACCGCAAAACCAAAAAACAATCCACACTGCTTGTAAACACAGTGCCTAACCAAAACTGTGCATATCTGAAACTGTGTATCTGAACTACCACATTTCAACAACTACTTCACAGCCGTTACTACATCATCCCCTGTCTTGACTATCAACCACACCCTTCCACTGCACTATCATACTAGATCAAGTCATTCTGCCTCATCAAACAACCCATACTCCAAATCACAAACTACAAGCTTACAAACTAAACAACTACATCACTTACCACCATCTTCTCTGATTGCTGCACAATTTTGATCCTCTGTCATAAGAAACCGCTTCCATTTACTACAACAGTGCACATTACCCAATCATCAACCTGAGCATCTCCCCCGCATACATCAACTAACTCTGCATGCATGCTACAGAGAACACTCTTACTATCAGCCTGCACCAACTGATTTCAACCAATCACTACCCTTTCAACTTCCATCAACTCCACTTTAGAACAAAACACCACCCTTTTTCTATAACAACTTTTGCTTGTCTTGCCAGAAAACCACATCACTTCCACCATACTTGCATAACACGTCTTTAAACAACTTCATCAAAACTCCCCTTCCATCAAATTTCACCTGACCCACTTCACTGTCACCTGACCCAAACCACCACAGACCTCCCATATTTCAACCAAAACCATCACTTTGAATTCGAACTACTTCCCTCTGCCAATACAAACTCCTCCACCTGACTGCTGCAATTATCACCAGATAATAAATCAAGAACTCCATCGCGAACTCGCAACAACACCACGACCAAGTAGAACACTTGAAACTTGCCTCATCTGAACTACAGGCTTGCACTATCTATCTCTGCTCATATACATTAACAGGCCCATCTCTGAACACGGTGTTTGGACAAAGTAGGCTATGTTTATAGCTGTACTAAGAATTTATAACTTAAATATTTGCAAACTCAAGGATTTACGTCACAACTATTGCCTATTAGGGCTGCCTCGATTTAATTACATGTCTATAACATGCTGATGAGCTGAAACTATCATATTAAATCTATTCAACCATCGCAACATACTACATGCCTTTTTCTCCTTTTTTTAATTTATTTATTTTGTGGAGCAGCTATTAATACATTGCGATAAATAAATATACAAACTGAGAAATATTTTTAAGGACTTGTTTGTTTCTTTTAACAGCATTGGCCTTCTAAAATCGTGAATTATAATTTGACATAAAACAGTGTACAAAAACACCATTGACAACTGATATGTCATGACTTTATATGGAGAAATACACCAAAGGCAAAACTTGAGCATGATATTGTTGTTGTGTTCACTTTGCAGTAGTTTAAATTTCTGATTAAGAACTCAGTTAACTACAATTGGATGCTTATTGTACTATATTTCATTATTCAGTAGCCATGCCTTCACTGAAGGAAAAAAACTTAAAAATTTTCATGATCAAATTATTGTTTTTCTAGTGTCCTAACTTTTATTTCCATTCAAAATCTAAAACCCCCATTAAGTTTCTACAACTTAAATACCAAGAAATAGCAATTGATCCCCTAATTCATCTCAAACTATTACTTCGGCTACTGAGTTATTGCCCAGATTAATAATCCAACAAAACACTCAAATCACCTCTAGAATTAAAAAATAAAATATATCCACTAGTTGTTAGGCAATACCTAACAAGATAAAAAAAAGTAAATAAAAATTACCAGTGGAAGTAATGGGAACTCGAGGAAAAGAAACTCCGCCACAAGATTTGGTCGGATAAATAAAGATGGAAGTAACTGCTGATTGATCAACCGAAGAGCCACTCTTTCCTATGATCGAAGAAAGGAGGGAAGAGACCTTGTTCATCTTCGACAATTATAATATCAATTAAGTTCATAACGGATGGGTATTAGTGCTGATTGGCCTATGAGATACACTTGCATACTAAAGCTTAGTTGCTTATGAAGGGTCCGAAAACCATTGCTATGTTCCAAAAACGAAACTATTGCGAAATTGTTTACTAAAAAAAATGAAGAATTGAGATGGATTGGTTGTTTATTGTAAAAATAAGAAAGGTATACAAACTAGTTTTATTTCTACCTATGAATGGGGTTATTATAGTTTTCAGAGTTAAGCATATTGTATATGAATAAATATACATTGGTTATTTATTGTAGAAACTTGAGAACTAGTATGTACTGCACTCAAATATAATATCTTTGGTTTCTAAATTCAGTAAAAAAATAAAAATAGAACAATAGTTTTTCATTAGGCACCCTAACTGATATTTTTCACTAACCATCACGACAATAGCCTCATCTATTTCAGCAAGACAATTTTCCAGAAGTTGAAAAATATTGTAGGAAGTTAACTTATCTGGTATGACTCTGAATTTTGTGCATGACAGTTTTCCCTTTAGCTGGACTGCTAGTAATGTAAACCTTTGGAATGACTCTGAATTTTCCGCATGACTCTGAATAATACTGTAGGAAGTTAACTTGACAGTTTTCCGCATGATAATTCAAAAATGTTGTAGGAAGTTAACTTATTTAGTAATGACTCTGAATTTTCTGCATGACAGTTTTCCCTTTAGCTGCACAAAACCTCTGGAAGTTAGCTTACAGCCTCAGCTAGAGATTTTCAAATACATTTGTGCTCTTAACTGAAAAGCTGGGATGGTTTTTAACTGATGTTCTAGACTATTAGAAAACTAGGCAAATCAATTTAATAAATCTAAATAAAAAATCAGAACTATATTCGAATCAAATTAACAATATATTCAGTTGTTTAAGAAATATAAACTAATTAGCAAAATCCATTAACTAAATCCATTTGAGGAATTTTTGGGTCAGTGTCGAACCATAGAATTGATACAATTAATTAACCAACAATAGAAATAAATATTACTAGTAATATTTTAAGCTTTGTACAATTTCAAGGGACATTAATAAAACTGAATGTTTGAAGGAAATATCATTTTGAAACAAATCTAATTATTTGAAGAAGAAATTATCAAATCTCAAGTTTACTTACTATGAAAACACTCGTATTTTTCTGCATTTTATTCCATCATTAGCTAGAATGCGAAATAGAATAATTTCAAGGTGCATTTTCAATCAAGACACTATCATTTATATTCATGAACTAAACTAAGAATGAGCACTTACTAGATCAATGTAAATTTGTTAATTGTACTTCCTATATACATTACACTAGCATGACATTGAAACAAATGGTTCTTCCATTGATTTAAACATATGATTTGATTGATTGTAAATATGTAATATTAATCATTAGCTTTGGGCTTACTATTAAGTTTACTTTATTTTCAATTAGTAAAAAGGAAATGTCAAATATGGTAGCTTTTCACTTAAACAAATTGCTAATCTGGAAGAAACTAGACATAGAACTTCTCTTGTGATCACATAGCATTTTCATGGCAGTAAAGGGCAAATGAATTAAAAGCTTACTAGTTATAGTTAACAGTTTGTATCCACAAACACATCACTTTCCACCCTTGATACCTCATGAATTCAACACTAACTGCAGGCTTTGTACAATATCTATACCTATTAGAATATGCAACATCACTGTTATAACGCAGAAGCATCTTAATGAAATATATAAATCGGTAAGAAAGCAGAAAGTATCTGAAAATATTGAAAAAATCAGAACTTAAAAAAGAAGAAATTATCCTTAAAGCCCAATCTTGAAGAATCACTGTTACAACTCAGATCTCAGAAAAATATACATGTTACAAGCCATCCTTAAAGCCT
Organism: Allium cepa; assembly: GCA_030765085.1. Taxonomy (NCBI): domain Eukaryota; kingdom Viridiplantae; phylum Streptophyta; class Magnoliopsida; order Asparagales; family Amaryllidaceae; genus Allium; species Allium cepa. The sequence goes on from CM060942.1 coordinate 459,758,955, forward strand.
GATCTTGAAAGCCAATAATACAACTTATAATATTGAAAAAGGTTAAATTAAAAAAGTTGCACTTACCCAACTTTGTGACTACATTTTATATATCTAAAAATGGTACTACCAAAGCATATGCCTACTATAAGAAAAATATACATGTATGTAGAATACAATGTTTACATAATAAGCGTGTGTATTATATTTTGATTGAATCTTTTGAAGGAATAAATACTAAAAGTCCTAAATGTAAAGTTACTAAAGTGCCAACTCCCAAAGCCTGATCATAACACCATCGTAAACATACACACCCAGGTATTAGAATAGGCAATTATTAATGGAAGCAAGTTTAAGTCCATGGAAGAATTGGCGAATTATGTCAAAGAAGTAACAAATGATCCTATGGGTTATGCTAAGTTTCATGCATGGAGAAGGCGAGGCATATTGGTTAACTGTGGTAGGGTTCGTGAGGCTAGTCTTGATACTTTTCCATACGGATTGTGTGAGTTTGTTAGTAGGAAAGGTGGTAGAAATGTTATATCATTATGATAAGTAATTTGATACATTGTTTTCATATTTATTAGTTTTCTAACATAGAATTCTATATGGAAGGCCTATATATGTGTTTAACATGCACCACTCATTTTTTGTTGCCGATAGAATACAGGAAATTATATAGAAATAAAATATGTTAGTTTATGTATTTGTGCCTTGGTAAGCTACAAGATCCTTTTATGCATACTTGATAGTGCTGGTGAATGAGAAATACTTGCTTACTATGGTCTCAGATTGTGTATCATTGCAACTTTTTTGAAAATGAAATGAGTTTGGATTTTGTTCAATGAAGTAAATTTTTATGTGTATGAAAATAAAGTTGAAATATTTTGATTTGCTATTGTAAACATGCATTATTTGTTTGTAACAGGTTCAAATATGAACAGTTAATAAGAACTTATTAGATCAAAATTGTGATGCAAGGTCTGATCTTTTGATAAGTTTATGGATGTATGTATTTGTGTAATAAGGTTAACTTATGAATTATATAACTGCATGGATTTATTCGGTGCAAAATAACAATAATGATAAAAAACGACTAAATGGGTAGGAAAACAAAGAAAAACATATTTTCCCTAGGGTGGAAACGAGTCAATGGCTGTATTTAGGACTTTTCATGCATCATGCATTTCATTATAGAACTCATATACTTTTTATTATTATTACTTCATGTTATTCTAACTACTTTTTAAGAGTTGAAGATTTCATAATCGGCAATAGCTGTTTGACTATGTTTTGTAGTCTTGCTGCATACATAATCTTATGTCCTTAGACACGGTATTATCAACTAAAAAAACCCATGAACGATAACTTAAACAACTACATGCCTACATTTGTGTAATATATGTAAGTATAGTATCTACACATAATTTCTAGTAAACTTAGAACATTTCTGTAACAAAATAAGTCACTTTAGGCCACATCAGCTTAGCTATGTATTGAACAAGAATAGATTACATTAGATCAAAGACTGCTGATTAAGCTCACCAAACTTCACTAAATCATATACGTTAATACCATGGCGTCGGTTCGATTTTAGCAATTTCCATCCAAAGAAAATCATATTTATCCCAGAACAAATGCAAATATATTAACAGAATTATAAATAGAACAACCAATTCTTTCTACACATTACTATAATTAACAAATTTGAACGGGGCAAAATATATACTGCACCAAGTTAATTCTTACCACTTATTCTAGACACACTGATCGATTATAGGAAAAACTTATCAACGACTAGCATGCACATGGATAAATGTAGTTATAGCTTGAGATTAATAAATCTTTGTAGCTCTATACTTTAGTCTATAATTATATATTCAGTTAAATTATTAAAACCTATGTTGGTGAAATAGCAACAAGTATAAAATCCCTTTGGGTATTAATAGTTAAATGCTTTATCTTTTATTAAACGACTTAAGCTTCTATTAAAAAATTGATTTTGAAAATATAAAAACAAAAGGTCAAGCTGTAAATATACTTACTCTTAAGTCATGAGTCAAAATAACAACGATAACAAGTGTCAAATCTACATATCAAAAACAAAAGGTAAAAATTTCGTGACTTTGACTAAATTAAAATTAGCTTCTAAGAATCATTTGTTTTTCAGTGACTTTGATAATGCATTTATGTGTATCTTTCATTTTCAAAAGAAGTTTCATGCATTATCATTTAATTCAACCATTATTTAAACAGGAGATATTCGTAAGAACTTTCTTAAAGAGAAAATATGACAATTATATGCTCTAGTCCTCTTTGTTATGGTTTGATAAAAATTTGAATCTTATGATACAGGAGACAAAATAGCTTACTTATATCTTGAAAATGAGAAATTAAATGAATAATATTTAAAATATTTCCCAATCGTTACAGCAATTTGTATACAAGTTTAATACTGATACTAAACATTATCTTCGAACTGTGAGTGATAGAAAGCATTCAATATATAGGGAAAAATTGAACAAAAATTATCAAATACCAATCCAGACTCAAAATTCTACAAACATAATCAACTTGCAATTATGTTTTAGTTAAAAGTTTAGTTGTAATATACAATCCAAATTACCAAACACCAATCCACACTTCATATGGAATTATTTATATTTACAGTCCACTTACTAACTGGAGCTATAATTCCTCCATGCGAAGAAAACTTTACTCCACAATTACTTTAATTCCCGTCCAAAATACTAATTTTTAACCTAAACTCAACCCACTAACTAATAAATAATCAAAATTGCATAACTATGTAATACTTACCCGAAGCGCGTGGAGTGTATCATAGCAGGTGGCGAGGTCAATGGTATTGCAGATTGGGAAGCATGTTAAACTTCACTCCAAAATCCAATCCCTCCATGCTTAGGGCTATGGTGGAGTTGATCGGCTTAGGGCTTGTGGATAGGAGTTCAACTTAGGGTCTGTGCAGAAACGGGAGTAGATCGATGGAGGAGTGAATCGATGAAGTAGAGAGGAGTAGAGTAATGGATGGGAGTAAAGCAACAATGGAGGAAACGTGAGACAAAAATTTCTGAAGTAGAGAGTAAAAAAAGAAGCGGATTTGGGAATGGGAGGGAAAAAACACGATAAATGTTTTATCAGCGGGGAAAGGCGCAAAATTTTGGCAACATTGAAAAAGCAAAATATACATGTAAATTAAAAGTGCGAAATAACATTGGTTGCACTTACATTTCAAACGCTACTAATAAGTGCAACCAAATGCAGATTTTCCTGTAGTGAAGTGTGGTTTAAATTCAGTTTAAATTGGTACGGAAAAATGGGCTGTGACGCTTTATATTCAAATTATACTTTACTTCGGGATCTTAAATCAAATCACTTTTGAAAAGTTTATTTGGAAATCCCAAATACTGTAATAAAAACATATCAAACCATATGCAACTAGATCAGGAGGTTTCTCCCAATAACAAGGCAACTAGGTCTCAGCCTTAATACAATCGATAAATATGTATATCTCTCTACTTTTTAGTTACGGGTTACATGAATCATCGGTAACATAACAAATCATTTTATATCCCGAAGCGATAAATCATTTCACACTATAATACTTCAAATCTATAATAATTTTCTTTCTCAAATCCTTTCAAGAATCGTCATAAAACCATTGGGTTTAGTCCTTGAAATTCTTTCCATTTTATAAAACATTTTTACAAAACCATTCTTATATAAATCACTTTTATATAATATAACTTCAAAATATTCATTACCATACATTTCTATTTCTTTTAAAGGGAAAAAATTTCATAATATTTTCATTTGAAAACCAATTTTCAAAACAATTCATTAAAATGAAGTGAACAAAATATTACGGCTAAACACCTTATAGTCAAATTGTGAAATAAACCACAAGGTGTTAGCCTACAATTATTTCTACCCAGCCTATGCATATGAATAATTAATTGCTCATAAACTGGTCGAGCAAAGTCAACAATCAATAAATAATAATCAATGCTCATAAAATGATCGAGTGCAATCCAAACAACCAAACAATCAATTAACAAAATAAACACAACAATAAATGATAAATCAATGCTTCATTCTATTGCTTCATTCTGTCAAATATTTATAACACTTTTTATTTTATCTTGGGTTAAAACAGTTTGATATTTATTTTGGAGCATCCGAGCTTTCCCTTCGACATGTTTCATCCCTCGCCCATGTTTCCTTGGATCTCACAGACGAAACACATGTACTAGTCGTTTCCACATACCCCATTAAGTATTTAACTTTTAAGTTTTAAATTACTTAATTAACCATCCAAACATAATATCGAGCAAGGAAATCAAATCATTGTTCTAGAAAACAAAGTAAACAAGCATTTAACAATGGTTTTCAAACAATTTAACATTTAAAGTTCTTTCAACTTAGCAATGGTTTTAATGAACATAAAATAAGAAATAACTTACTTTGGATTCCACTCCGTCAAAATTTAACGCAAGGAACTTAAGATCTAATGCATACTTCCTACCATGCTTCAAAAAAAAATGAAAATAAACTGAATTCCTCCTTCCTAATGCTCGGCCAAGGCTTGAAATGGAGGTGGGCCAAAAGTACAGAGAAGAGGTGGTAGAGCTTTGAACTTGAATTTTCAAAATTAGATCCGGAAAATAGGTCATTTTCTCTCTTATTTTTGAATCTCTTACTCTCAAAATTTGAAAAACATGTTAGCTGAAAAGATTTTGAAAATTATTTTCTCTTGAATTTGAAAAAATGAATAACTTAATTTTGATTAATTTTGAGGAAGATATGACAGAATGAAGAAGAGGTAATGTCGGATTGACAAAAATGAAGTCCAAAAATGGACTTCAAAGAATTGAGATTCAGTTATAGAAAACCTCAAAACTGGAAAAAGTGATCCATTTAAAAGTTATAACCACTAAAATTTCATAAGGTTTAAAAAAAGAATCTCTTAACTTGGATTTGTTATGATCAAGTTGTGATCAAAACAAAATGGAATATTCTCGGGCTTGAAAACTGGGTCAGAAAATGCACTTGAAAAAAGTGTATTTTTGACATAGATAACTTTATAATAAGACAAAGTGGTTAACATAAAAGCTGTAGCCATTTGAAAAATACATGATTTTAAAAAAATTATTTTGGATTTTCGTTCAATATTGAAGAAGTTATGTCCGAGAGAAGAAGTGGTAAAATATAGAGAAAAAGATTAGTCTGATTTGAAGAGAATGAACATTGATTTCTTTTGAATATTTTATAAATATTTTGACATTATTTCTTTTCAAATTTTTTCTATGTCTTGGAATCCATTAAAGAGAAGAGAAAGAAGATGAAGATGCTTGTGAAAAGAAGAAGAAAAAATGTGAATGAAACGAGAGAAGGAGGTGGGTATTTATAGAAAAAGAAAGAAGTGGTAAATTACCAAAATAACCTCTTACCAAATTATCAAACTTACCTTACTTCAACCTGAAACAATCTCCACTTTTTCAACACTTAACATCAATTTTCACATCCTTACTTTATGTATTATTCACTCAAAGATTAAGTAAAGAATATCATAATTATGTTGGCTTTGATTTGATGTGATTTGATGTTTACTTTTTCTTACTTTTGTTAATTCTTACTTACTTTTACTAATGACTTCTAGAAGTTTTCTAATCATATTTATTAAAAATAAACATAGTTAGTGAATTAATTAATACTTACCTATTTGAATATATGTTCCTATATAAGAAAATAGAGTTGCGACAACTTATTTTGAACAAAACGTTGATTTTCGACAAAATGTTTTACGGTCACATTTTGACGTTTTAATTAAACTATTTATTTATGTAAACAAAATTTAAAAATAAATTTGTATAAGGCTATTTAAAAATATAAACACTCATAAATTAATTAAGATAATTTATTTAACCATTGAAACATACTTTTCTGAAATCAGCATTTTGTCACTTTTGTCGATATAAGCAAATGTTACTATTTTTATATATGTTTCTACATCCAAATCCTATCGAATATTATTTAAATCATAAAACCTTTTATATTTTATATTTAAAATCACTCTAAATAGTATACTATAAAACGACCAAATTCTGGGTCGTCATATCCCCCCCCCCCCCCACACTTAAAAGAATTTCGCCCTCGAAATTACAAGGATGAAAAAAATATAACGAAAAAACAACAATTAACGAAAGTTATGCACACCAAAAATAGTAATATCACCCCTGATCCCGGTCGGAGGTATGGTGCCTTATCTTATCCATTTTAATTATCACATTAAGGTAGTTTCATTTTTAAAATTCCTAAGTTGATATACTAACCCTAGATGAATTTTACTTTGGCACCTAACCTAAGCTCCGATACCATATATGACGACCTAGATTTTCGAACCAATTAAAATTGCCGAAAAGTCCGTCCATTGTAAAACTACTAAATGAAAACTACCAACTTAATACACCATATTTGATAAATATTCAACATTACTAAATATACAGGGTACAATTTCAATTACACAACTTATCAGAGTAATAAATTTAGTTATTAATTCAACAAAATGTGCTTTAATACATAGCAAATACAATGACCATAAATCTACCACTGCATAACTCTGATGAGAGAGACAACACTATCCTTACCCACGAACTCAATAAACAACGTAAATGCGGAATAAAATAGTAAGCAGGAAAGGTACAATAACGCAAGATAAACAACAACCAATAACTGATAAACATGAAAGGGATATATATTATTTTAGGGGCCGCATAACTACCACTTGTGACTACCTACGTACCCCTATCTAATTGGGTACCCAATTAGATACAGGATCAAGCCAATGTAGTTCGCCTACCGCAAATAGGACTCATAGAGCCTTCATTGCAACAAACAAATATGCAATTCCGAAAACTACCCATTTAGGCTTAATCTTTAAATTTAGATTTTCAAATCTAATTACCTTTACGGAAATTATCTCTTTCGACTTTATTCTTGAATTCTTATTTTAAAACATTTGAAATATATATATTTCCTTTATATTCAAATTATACTTTACTTCGGGATCTTAAATCAAATCACTTTTGAAAAGTTTATTTGGAAATTCCAAATACTGTAATAAAAACATATCAAACCATATGCAACTAGATCGGGAGGTTTCTCCCAACAAACAAGGCAACTGGGTCCCAGCCTTAATACAATCGATCAATAAGTATATCCCTCTATTCTAAGAGCAGACTATTCCAGAAACACAAGCCCACTTTTTAGTTACGGGTTACCCGAATCATCGGTAACATAACAAATCATTTTATATCCTGAAGCGATAAATAATTGAACACTAATATTCACAAGTACTTTCAAATCTATAATAATTTTCATTCTCCAAATCCTTTCAAAAATCATCTTAAAACCATCAGGTTTAGTCCTTGAAATTCTTTCCGTTTTATAAAACCATTCTTATATAAATCACTTTTATATAATATAACTTCAAAATATTCATTATTAAACATTTCTATTTCTTTTAAAGGGAAAACATTTCATAACATTTCCATTTGAAAAGCAATTGTCAAAACAATTCATTAAATTAAAGTGTACCAAATATTACCGCTAAACACGTTATAGTCAAATTGTGAAATAAATCACAAGGTGTTAGCCTACAATTATTTTCTACCCAGCCCATGCATATGAATAATTAATTGCTCATAAACTGGTCGAGAAAAGTCAATAATCAATAAATAATAATCAATGCTAATAAACTGGCCGAGCGCAATCCAGACAATCAATTAACAAAATAAACATAATAATAAATGATGAATCAATGCTTCATTCTATCAAATATTTATTACATTTTTTATTTTATCTTGGGTTAAAATGGTTTGATATTTATTTTGGGGTATTCATGGTGTGACGTTTGAGCATTTGAAATCGGAAAATTTAATTGATTTTAAATGTTTAAATGTTAATTTTTTAACTTGAATTCAAATATAACCATTTATTTGATTATTAAATTATTAAATTAAATAATTTGAAGTTGGGTAAAATGTTGAATCTGGAGTTTTGAACCTGTTAAAAATAATTTAAGGGTTTGTAAAATTTATATCTATAGTACTGGAGATAGTAAAAGTGTTGAAATCGAATTTGGGAATGTTTTGTTAAGTTTTGAAAATATATCATTTAAATTGACGTTCGAAAATAAATTTTCGAGGCACAGTCTCGGAATTCGACGAAACAAGTTCCGTTGGATCTGTAATAGTTAGTTATTATCGGATTTTAATTTTCATAACATTTGGAGTTACCGTTTGTCCGTATACAGGTGAGAAACGTGTTGGAATTAAAATCGATAATTTAATATTTAAACTCGATTCAAAAAGCTATCCTCCACATATGACTGAATTAGGCTCTGAAACACGTTCCATTGTGTTCGGAATATGGGTAAAACCTTATAAACACCTGGCGACATGTTTGTTTCGAAGTTCGAGATTTTGAGTTATACTAAATGAGATATTTTGGAAATTTAATTATATAAAAAAATTGAAAGTCAAACCAGCCACCCAATAATTGTACTCGAGCCACCCTAGCATCTAAATTGCGTCGACCTAGTTTATCTCCTCTTCTCGTTTAAAGCACGTATCTTCCTTCACAAAACAGAGAAAAAAATGTAAATCAATGGCCGATGCTTCAAATTGAAGTCGCGAGTCTTACCCTTCTCTTCTCATTTCGATCGAACTTGCACCACCCTTGTTGCCAAATCTCATATACCCTTTGTTATTTGGCCTAAGCCTTAAAAATTGAAATCGGATTCGTTTAGAAAAATTGCACACAACCAACAAGCAACGTAAGGAAGCGACATCGATGAGGGGAAGTGTGCGCATGGAATTTAGAAGGAAGTGCAACTGGGTTAGTCACGATCTTTGATGAGCTCGCACGCGGGTCATGGGTAGTTTATTTGTGGCGTGGTCTTATGAGATGCTTTTGTTTTCAAAGGAATTTTTGAAACTTTAATAATCAAATTGACTGTGATTTCTCACGCTGGTATTCCAGACTGACTCGGATGTTATTTGTAACATCCCATATTTTTAAGCCATGGAATTTGAACATTTAATTCGTTTTAAATGTTTAATGTGGGTTCTTAATTGATTTTGCAATGAATGGATTCGGGTTCAGTCAGTGAAATAAGCTATAATTTTTATCTATAGTAATTCCGGTTGAATTTGAATAATGGGAAAAATATAATTTAGATATTCGGAATTGAAATAAAAGCAAATCTGAATGTAAATAGTGATAAAAATGGTTTTAAAAATTTTATTTTAAGTTATTTGAGTATAAATAGCGTGGTGGGAATTTTAGATGAATTTTAAAGTTGATAAGTTAATATTTGGAATTTTATATTAATTTAAAAATGAATTTACATATTTTTAAAATGCAATTAATCAGATTTTGGTCTGGAATGAGCCAGAATGATTTTTAGGGTGTTTATAAATTTTATATGAATTATTATTAAGTTAGTAAAAATTTTAAAAGTAAATTTTTAAGCGTTTTCGAGAATTTTGAAAATCGCTTGATTTAATAGACGAGTGAAAATAGCCTTCCGGGGCACAGTCTCGGAATTCGACGAAACCGGTTACATTGGATCCATAATAGTTAGTTATTATCGGATTTCAATTTTCGTAGCAATCGGAGTTGTCGTTTGACCGTGGCAGCTCGAAACGCATCGAAATCGTTTTAATCGGTCCAAATTAAAATTGATTGTTTAATTCCGTAACTCACACGTATGACCGAATTAGCTCAAGGAACCTGTTCCATTGTGTTCGGAACGCGGAAAAACCCTAGGAACGCCTGTTGGTACGTGAGAATTGGAGTCTGTTTGCGTAAGTGGTTAATTGATTGGAACGAGATTAAAATAATATTTAATAATATTATATATATATTCACGTTAGGGTTAAAACCCTAGATATAAACGGGCCGCCGTTACTTTGTGTTCAATGACCGAAAGCGCTTCTCCATTCTCGCTCGATTTTCACGCAATCCAAGCGACGATTTCAGAAATTTTCAACTGGAGAATCGAAGAGGGCTTTGAGATCTACGATGTGTACGGTGGTGATGGAGTTTAGCGCAGCGTGGAGAGGGCAGGGAGGCCGCGTTCGAACGTGTTTCATGCTCGAATTTCGTCGTCGTGGGGGAGCCGAGTTTGGCCGCTTCCTGACCATGGGCGCGCGCGGGGTAGAGCTTCGAATTGGAAGCGTTCGATCGACGTCTCGACGATAGGTGATGATGCAGTTTCGTGCCCTAATCTCGTGATTTTGGGTTCGGTTTTTGCACTGGAGCGACGACGCAAGGAAGATGAGAAGCGGCCTTCATTTTGCTATCGTGGCCATTTATTATTTGGTAATTAATTAAAATTAATAAATAAAATTGTTTTAAATTTGAATTCAAACTTCAAAATTTAATATCTCGCTCGTATGTTATCGGAATTTGACGAAACAGGGAACGCCGGAATCGCAGCGACGAACACTACGCACTGATGCAATTCGGGAATCATTCCGGGCAAGTAGAAATTTGGGTTAAATCGAACGTCGTTCGGTTTAATTTAAATTTCGAACGCTCGCCGAAACTCAATGTGAGTTATTCTCACTTACATCTGGATATTGGCTGATTTAAATAATTAATATTTATATATCTGTGTGATTGGTTGCATATTATTGGTATTATCAGTATGGATTGATATTTATATATATGGTGTGCGAATATTTGTGGATGCAGGAAAAACAGGTTGGAGGGATCCAACTGGATTCCTCACAATGTAGTAATATTTTTATAGTTGATGATGATGCCTGTTTATATATTGTGATTGATAAATTTGGAATGAAATTGTATTATGATATTGTGGGATAAACTGCAAAGCCAGAATGTTAATATTAAAGAAATTTAGAGTTTTAATTATAAAGAAATTAAATTGGGTTTCAAAAGAAATTAAGAAATTAATACATAGGAATTTAAGGGAATACAAACATTGGAATCTGTTTGGATGGAAAACTGAAATAAAATTGTATTGGAATGTTGCTGAATAAATTATAAATCCAAAATCTAATTTAAATGGATAAATTGAATTTTAGAGAAATAAGTGATATTGTTAAATAATGAATTTAAAAGAATTAAAATTTGAAATCTATTTAGAATGGAATTGAAAAATTGTAAAATCTGGAATGATTAATAAAGAGAAAGGTTATTAGTTGATAAATGGAAAAATAAAATTTATGTTATTAAAATATAAAACTAAATTAAAATAGTTTGACAGAAATCGTGAGAAGGATTTCTGTGATGTTTACGTGGAAATGAGATTTCCTGGGAAAAACCAAGTTCGAGTTTAAACCGATTTTATAAAAAGAAAGTTTTAAAATTTTAAATCTTGTTTAAATGAGAGTGTTTTGGAAGTTATTATTTTATGGTGATAATTTATGAATTAGCAATAGAAAATTTTATAAATACCTTAATAATTATTTTTATAAATGGATTTGTTTAAAAGACTAGTTTTGGACTGAAGTCATTTGAAATTAGTATTTATCTTATTAAAACACTTCTTTTAAATTTAGTTAAATCAAAGTTGATATCTTAATAAATGGTTTTACTGCACATATTTTGAATCTTATTTTGAGTAAGTAACTAGAAGTGAATTTACGTATTTTAAAGTATATTTCAATATAAAATGTTTTTAACTGTTTTCAAACTAAGTTGTTTTGAACTTGGTTATTTCCAATGGGAATATATGGTAAAAGATTTACCTTGTAATGGAAGAAATTTGGGAATGGTTTCAAATGAGTTTTGAAAATTTGGAAATATATCTTTAAAGATATTTGAGGCAAATAAATAATGTGGGAATTATTTATTGTGTGATGGATGCTTATGGATGTTTATGAATATAAATTGATAGTTAAATCACCGACTATCAATAGTGGACAATGCGTGATCGTTTCGAAGAGACCGGGATCGAGATTTATTTCTCGAAAACCACTTCGATCCGGTTTGTACGTTTCGTGCGAAAAACGTATTTGGAGTCGAAGGTGGAGCAATGAAGTGCAAGGGCTAGTCGCTACTAATCCTGAGGATATTTCCAAAATGGATGTAGTAGGAATAGTGCCTTCGGTTCCGTTCGAACCCGGAACGGACTTGTATGGATGAATGCTTGCGAAACATCGTCAGGTGGACGATGGGCATTCTAAGTGAAACGTTCTAAAGGTAACGCTAAGCCTCAAGCCTCATCAACCGGGAATGACTGAAAATCAGGGGATATGCAGCAAGGTTAGGTGGGTCATGCCCAAGCAGGACAAGATATTTCCCCTGTCTAGATGTCCCTTTTTATTTCGGCTTAGTGGGTGGTTGGTCGCGCCAACCACGGGGTTTATCTTGTTCGGAACTGTTCAGTAAGGAATGGTTCCGGCCTTGTGTTGCAGGGGATGAAGGGAGTAGTCCTCGGTACGGTGATCTAGGCCCCGTACCGTGACAGGTGGTACCCCAGTGCCTAGTCATTGTTGGAAATCCATTTTCCCGACGAGCCTTGTACGAGTTTTGTTTGTATTACCCACTTTGTGGCTAGTAGCTGGAATTTAATCATGTAGCAATTTCGGCTATTTTATAAGTAATTGTAAATAGACCCTATTATAATATCAGAGGATTTCTATAAAAAGTGTTTTAGCTATCGTAAGGTAAAAACCCGACATGTTTATTTGTGGCGTGGTCTTACGAGATGCTTTTGTTTTCAAAGGATTTTTGAAACTTTAATAATCAATTTGGATGCATTATTATCAGCTGGTATTCCAGACTGACTCGGGTGTTATTTCATTATAATGCTCGGGTCAGACCGAGTATTATATGTTCAGGACAGGTTGCTATGGAGCAGGAGAGGAGCTGGAGTCCGAGACGTATTATATGTACCTATATATATCCGCTGCTATGATTGCATGGTATGTCTGATTTGTGATTGTTGATGTATGAGACACTCTGATGAGATGATGTATAAAAGTGATACAGTTTTCATTTTGTGTAAAGATCTACATTTACTATTATATTTTATTTCGCTGCGACTGTGAGATTCTGATATTGTTTAGTTTCTTCTTCTTCTATCTCTTCTTCTTTAACCCTAATGGTTCGTATTTCTGTGCCACTTGAGTCAATTTGTATTGAATAGTGTTGATTCAAGGGATACGGATTTGCGGGCTGTCACACTTGGTATCAGAGCTTAGGTTGGCGACAACCTAAGCTTTGGTGGGGAAATTACTCATTAAACAGAGTCAATAGTACTCTATAATGAGTTGAGTGTATTAATAGATATGAGAGCGTACTTGTTAGTGCATATAAAAATGTTTTTATACTGTGTTGACTTATCAGTTGAGTGTTTATGAATTCTGGTCGGTGCGGGAAGTACAACCGTATCGATAGGGGCTTCTAAACTCTTAAACAAGATAAACCGACATAGTATTGTTTTTTAAAGTGGGTAAATGAAATAATTTTACCCAAAATTATATTTTGATATAAAAGAAATAATTTTCTGAAATTATTATATATATATTTGGTTTATTGGGTGCTAATACAATAAGTAAATAAGAATGTAAAAGTTAATCTAAAATGTGAAATAGATATAACCAAATAAATTCCATGAGTATAAATTATATAAAAGGAAGAATAACTAAATGTGAATTAAACCATAATTTAAACCCGGATGTTTTGGAAAGGATTTTAAATGTAATGGAAAATAAAAGGTTTGAAAATTTGAAATCCTGAAAAGGTTTGAACTGTTTTCCAAAGTGTTTGAAGGCAATGAGAGAGAATTATTTTGGGAAGATATTTTCGAATGGTAACTGTTTTGAAATAAATTTGGGAAAGTAAGAAGCACCGAACTCACTTCAGTCGTTGGAAAATAATCCTGATGATGTTGGCCACATCATTAGAATTCATTTTCGAGTTTCTAAAGTGGTGGATTGCTTTCCTAATACTTGGTTATGGTATTGTTTGGATTGGTTGGGTATAACAGTTGTTTTGGACATTTCAAAAATGGGAAATTTGTTTTGGTATAAACAAATTGTTTTGGAAAAATCCAGAAATTTGATTTGATTGATATACCAAATAAGTATATATTTAATATGTTTCAAAATGGTTTTGAAATGAAACCGAGCAATTGAATTCTGGAAAATTATATTTAAATGATGCGTAAAATTAAAATGAACTAACTATTGAACTTATTAAGTGAAGTAGATATTAATAAGAAGGAAGAAATGAAAATTTTAATCTTGGAATTAAAATTTAACTTGAGTAATTGAAAGTGAATGAAATATATTGAAGTAAATAGAAAATTTGAATTTAACTTGGACAAGTTCAATAAATTGAACTTAGAATTAATGGATTTGGGGTTAGATTGAAATGTAAGCTAGCTTTGAAAATTATGGGTCATTGTGAAATGGATTATACCCATAAGTTATTAAGTTGTATACTTATAATTTGAGATTGAGGATTTAAAATTGTGTAAGGGATTAAATTGAAAGAAGATCTGTATCCTTAAGAATTTAGTGATACATATATATATGTAAGATCTGAAATTGTGATTATAAGATGTAGATGGATTGAAATGAGCAATATGGGCTTTAAAATAAATAAGTTGGTGAACTTATAAATAGAAAGTGAGATTATAATCACAAATGGGAAATAGTTGAATAGTATGGTGAATTTAAACCTAAACTCAAATGAAACGTGAATTGAGTTAAGGTAAAGTGGCATATTAAAGAAGGGAATGAACTTAAGTTAGTAAATAAATCTTGAATTTGTGTGTGGGGAATTAAATCTAAATGAATTGAAATTAAATTGAATTGGATATAAAGGTGAAATGTAAATTGCTTATAACTGCATAAAGAAATGCATATTCTTAAGTTATTAAGTGTTATAATTTGAACTTGTGATCATAAAATAGAAATGGACTTAACTAAGCAATCTAAACTCTTGATTTATTAATGGAAAGAGTTGAATGGTGTGGAAAATTCTAAACTTAACCAATAATGAAATGCAAAGTCTAATGAAGCAAAGTGAGAACATAAATGTGGATGTTCTTAAGTTAGCAAAATAAGTCTTGGACTTTTGTATGGAAAAAAAATGGAAAATTGTTTGATAATGAAATTGGAATTAAATTTCAAGTTGTGTAATAAATAATATTGAAAGAAATTTAGATTATATTCAAAGGAGTAAAAAGGAAAGGTAGAAATTTACGTCTGCTAATGAAATAATTGGAAAATGGTCACATTATAAATGAATTCAGAGTGATTTGAGAAAGTGTATTTAAAAACCTAAGATGGACTAGGCTAGAGACTAAATAGACTTACAATTAAATGGGAATTGTATTGTAGTAAATAGATTTTGATAGTTGGTCAAAATTTGGAAAGTAAATAGAAATCCAACTGTGGGATGAGATTTAAATTTGTGGTCATAAATAATAAAGTGTAAATGAAAAAAAAAATTGGGATTGGATGAATATATGAATCAAGATTAATGGAATTGGAACTTGATTGAATGAAAATTAAATGAAAATATTGTGAAGAATGCTTAAGAAAAATAAATAATTGTAATTAAGCTTTATAATGTGGTCTTGGGTAAATTTGTGTAGATACTAAAATGGACTTGCAAGTGAAATGGATTTAATTGATTATTGTAATAGAATATGAAAGTACGAATTAAAGATGTGTGAGAGTTGAAAATAGTCCAGGATGAAATGATATTAATTTACACTTAAGCTGAATGTTTAAGCTAGTTGGATTGAAATTTGTAAATGGTTTGATTTGGTAAGAATCAAATAAAATGGAAACAAATTGAGATATTATAGAATTGAAATCATTTAAGAAAGATGATGAGAAGGTTATTTTTAAGCTTATGAAATAGCTTTAAATGAAATTTGTTTGGACAATAAAAAAAAAAATTGACGCAAGCAAATGACTTTTAAGATTGTAATTGTAAGAAAGAAAGAATATATGAGTCGTAAATAAGAATGGAATGATATATAAAACTATATATAACTATAAGAATAATATAATAACATAAACTTAAGATGATTCATAAATTTGAAAGGTGAGAGTAAGGATTGAGTTAATAATTGAAATGGAATAAGAATGCTTGGATTGTGAACCATGAAGAATTTGATAAATTAATATGAATCTAAGTGGAAATTAATTTAAAATTATTATAAGCTTAAGTAATGGGTTATTACATGAATAACATGTAAATTTGCATGGTAAATTTGTCGATTTGTGGCAAATGAAGATAAATAGTAAAGTAAGCAAATAATTGGTTTTTGAATAAATTGGAATGGATTATAATGTTATTAAGTAATTTTGCAAAAGAATGAAAATGAATTATAAAAGAAATGCAAATGCTTCAAATTTGAAATAAGAAATTGGTTTGTGAATCAACTTGATATTGAAATGATATAAAAAGATGTTAGTGAAGCACATGTTAACCATATGTTAAATAACAATAAATTGGTTGAAATAAATATGAATTGTGTATAGTGGACTTGGGTATAAATCATCCAAGTGAAATAAAAATGAAGTTGGACTTGAATAGGTAATTTAAAAGGTGATTTAAATCTTTGAATCGTTAGTAAATATGGCTAATATTGTTAAATGATGAAGTTTACTTGGTTTGGCTATGCAATGGATATGTTTGGCTTATACTTATATTGGAAATGTTGTAAAATGTTCATATTTTTGAAACCTGATGAGTTTGTTGAGTAAGTGCAGGAATGCGAGGCGTTCGAGAGGTTTGGAGCACGTTTACGCATTATATATTAGCTACTTGCTTTTAAAATTTGCTAAAAAGGTACACCTACGCTAATAAAATTGAGAAATGGTATATAAATTGTGATATATTTTGGTTTTCGACCGTGTGGGTCGATGTATATATATTTATTTGTATCGCGATATCGCGAAAGCTCCTCCGTACAGGGGAGACTCTACCAAAATTTTCCGGAAATTTTGGGAGTTAGAAAATTTATGGGAATTTTGAAAATCTGAAAGTAACTTGGAAAGTTACAAATTAAAATTAAAGCTTTAAAGTAATTGAAACATATGGGTTTAGGGATTGAGCTAAAGGATTTTGGGAAGTGTATATAAGCTTTTAACTAAGCAAATTGGATGAGTAAGTGAGTTTGAGCATAGTTTCTATCTTAGCAAATTTCGAGGACGAAATTTTATAGGGGGGAGGAATGTAACATCCCGTATTTTTAAGCCATGGAATTTGAACATTTAATTCATTTTAAATGTTTAATGTGGGTTCTTAATTGATTTTGCAATGAATGGATTCGGGTTCAATCAGTGAAATAAATTATAATTTTTATCTATAGTAATTCCGGTTGAATTTGAATAATGGGAAAAATATAATTTAGATATTCGAAATTGAAATAAAAGTAAATCTGAATGTAAATAGTGATGACAATGGTTTTAAAAATTTTATTTTGAGTTATTTGAGTATAAATAGCGTGGTGGGAATTTTAGATGAATTTTAAAGTTGATAAGTTAATATTTGGAATTTTATATCAATTTAAAAATGAATTTAAATATTTTTAAAATGCAATTAATCAGATTTTGGTCTGGAATGAGCCAGAATGATTTTTAGGATGTTTATAAATTTTATATGAATTATTATTAAGTTAGTAAAAATTTTAAAAGTAAATTTTTAAGCGTTTTCGACAATTTTGAAAATCGCTTGATTTAATAGACGAGTGAAAATAGCCTTCCGGGGCACAGTCTCGGAATTCGACGAAACCAGTTCCATTGGATCCGTACTAGTTAGTTATTATCGAATTTCAATTTTCGTAGCAATCGGAGTTGTCATTTGACCGTGGCAGCTCGAAATGCATCGAAATCGTTTTAATCGGTTTAAACTAAAATTGATTGTTTAATTCCGTAACTCACACGTATGACAGAATTAGCTTACGGAACATGTTCTATTGTGTTCGAAACGCGGAAAAACCCTAGGAACGCCTGTTGGTACATGAGAATTGGAGTCCGTTTGCGTAAGTGGTTAATTGATTGGAACGAGATTAAAATAATATTTAATAATATTATATATATATTCACGTTAGGGTTAAAACCCTAGATATAAACGGGCCGCCGTTACTTTGTGTTCAATGGCCGAAAGCGCTTCTTCATTCTCGCTCGATTTTCACGCAATCCAAGCGACGATTTCAGAAATTTTCAACTGGAGAATCGAAGAGGGCTTTGAGATCTACGATGTGTACGGTGGTGATGGAGTTTAGCGCAGCGTAGAGAGTGCAGGGAGGCCGCGTTCAAACGTGTTTCGTGCTCGAATTTTGTCGTCGTGGGGGAGCCGAGTTTGGCCGCTTCCTGACCATGGGCGCGCGCGGGGTAGATCTTCGAATTGGAAGCGTTCGATCGACGTCTCGACGATAGGTGATGATGCAGTTTCGTGCCCTAATCTCGTGATTTTGGGTTCGGTTTTTGCACTGGAGCGACGACGCAAGGAAGATGAGAAGCGGCCTTCATTTTGCTATCGTGGCCGTTCATTATTTGGTAATTAATTAAAATTAATAAATAAAATTGTTTTAAATTTGAATTCAAACTTCAAAATTTAATATCTCGCTCGTATGTTATCGGAATTTGACGAAACAGGGAACGCCGGAATCGCAGCGACGAACACTATGCACTGATGCAATTCGGGAAACATTCCGGGCAAGTAGAAATTTGGGTTAAATCGAACAACGTTCGGTTTAATTTAAATTTCGAACGCTCGCCGAAACTCAAGGTGAGTTATTCTCACTCACATCTGGATATTGGCTGATTTAAATAATTAATATTTATATATCTGTGTGATTGGTTGCATATTGTCGGTATTATCAGTCTGGATTGATATTCATATATATGGTGTGCTAATATTTGTGGATGCAGGGAAAACAGGTTGGAGGGATCCAACTGGATTCCTCACAATGTAGTAATATTTTTGTAGTTGATGATGATGCCTATTTATATATTGTGATTGATAAATTTGGAATCAAATTGTATTGTGATATTGTGGGATAAACTACAAAGCCAGAATGTTAATATTAAAGAAATTTAGAGTTTTAATTATAAAGAAATTAAATTGGGTTTCAAAAGAAATTAAGAAATTAATACATAGGAATTTAAGGGAATACAAACATTGGAATCTGTTTGGATGGAAAACTGAAATAAAATTGTATTGGAATGTTGCTGAATAAATTATAAATCCAAAATCTAATTTAAATGGATAAATTGAATTTTAGAGAAATAAGTGATATTGTTAAATAATGAATTTAAAAGAATTAAAATTTGAAATCTATTTAAAATGGAATTGAAAAATTGTAAAATCTGGAATGATTAATAAAGAGAAAGGTTATTAGTTGATAAATGGAAAAATAAAATTTATGTTATTAAAATATAAAACTAAAGTAAAATAGTTTGACAGAAATCGTGAGAAGGATTTCGGTGATGTTTATGTGGAAATGAGATTTCCTGGGAAAAACCAAGTTCGAGTTTAAACCGATTTTATAAAAAGAAAGTTTTAAAAATTTAAAACTTGTTTAAATGAGAGTGTTTTGGATGTTATTATTTTATGGTGATAATTTATGAATTAGCAATAGAAAATTTTATAAATACCTTAATAATTATTTTTATAAATGGATTTGTTTTAAAGACTAGTTTTGGACTGAAGTCATTTGAAATTAGTATTTATCTTATTAAAACACTTCTTTTAAATTTAGTTAAATCAAAGTTGATATCTTAATAAATGGTTTTACTGTACATATTTTGAATCTTATTTTGAGTAAGTAAGTAGAAGTGAATTTACGTATTTTAAAGTATATTTCAATATAAAATGTTTTTAACTGTTTTCAAACTAAGTTGTTTTGAACTTGGTTATTTCCAATGGGAATATATGGTAAAAGATTTACCTTGTAATGGAAGAAATTTGGGAATGGTTTCAAATGAGTTTTGAAAATTTGGAAATATATCTTTAAAGATATTTGAGGCAAATAAATAATGTGGGAATTATTTATTGTGTGATGGATGCTTATGGATGTTTATGAATATAAATTGATAGTTAAATCACCGACTATCAATAGTGGACAATGCGTGATCGTTTCGAAGAGACCGGGATCGAGATTTATTTCCCGAAAACCACTTCGATCCGTTTGTACGTTTCGTGCGAAAAACATATTTGGAGTCGAAGATGGAGCAATGAAGTGCAAGGGCTAGTCGCTAATAATCCTGAGGATATTTCCAAAATGGATGTAGTAGGAATAGTGCCTTCGGTTCCGTTCGAATCCGGAATGGACTTGTATGGATGAATGCTTGCGAAACATCGTCAGGTGGACGATGGGCATTCTAAGTGAAACGTTCTAAAGGTAACGCTAAGCCTCAAGCCTCATCAACCGGGAATGACTGAAAATCAGGGGATATGCAGCAAGGTTAGGTGGGTCATGCCCAAGCAGGACAAGATATTTCCCCTGTCTAGATGTCCCTTTTTATTTCGGCTTAGTGGGTGGTTGGTC
Source organism: Allium cepa (assembly GCA_030765085.1). Taxonomy (NCBI): domain Eukaryota; kingdom Viridiplantae; phylum Streptophyta; class Magnoliopsida; order Asparagales; family Amaryllidaceae; genus Allium; species Allium cepa. Next base: position 459,779,509 of record CM060942.1, read on the forward strand.
GCGCCAACCACGGGGTTTATCTTGTTCGGAACTGTTCAGTAAGGAATGGTTCCGGCCTTGTGTTGCAGGGGATGAAGGGAGTAGTCCTCAGTACGGTGATCTAGGCCCCGTACTATGACAGGTGGTACCCCAGTGCCTAGTCATTGTTGGAAATCCATTTTCCGTACGAGCCTTGTACGAGTTTTGTTTGTATTACCCACTTTGTGGCTAGTAGCTGGAATTTAATCATGTAACAATTTCGGCTATTTTATAAGTAATTGTAAATAGACCCTATTATAATATCAGAGGATTTCTATAAAAAGTGTTTTAGCTATCGTAAGGTAAAAACCCGACATGTTTATTTGTGGCGTGGTCTTACGAGATGCTTTTGTTTTCAATTGATCTTTGAAACTTTAATAATCAATTTGGATGCATTATTATCAGCTGGTATTCCAGACTGACTCGGGTGTTATTTCATTATAATGCTTGGGTCAGACCGAGTATTATATGTTCAGGACAGGTTGCTATGGAGCAGGAGAGGAGCTGGAGTCCGAGACGTATTATACGTACCTATATATATCCGCTGCTATGATTGCATGGTATGTCTGATTTGTGATTGTTGATGTATGAGACACTCTGATGAGATGATGTATAAAAGTGATACAGTTTTCATTTTGTGTAAAGATCTATATTTACTATTATATTTTATTTCGCTGCGACTGTGAGATTCTGATATTGTTTAGTTTCTTCTTCTTCTATCTCTTCTTCTTTAACCCTAATGGTTTGTATTTCTGTGCCACTTGAGTCAATTTGTATTGAATAGTGTTGATTCAAGGGATACGGATTTGCGGGCTGTCACATTATTTAACTGTAATGCTCAGGTCGGACCGAGTATTATAGGGTACAGGATATGATGCTGAGGAGCTCAGGAGATGAGCTGGACGGCGATACGTACTTCCGTACTTGATTATTGTTCCGCTGTGTGTCCAGTTGTCTGTTATTGATGTTGTTGAACTCTGATGATGTATTCTGATGATGTATGTATAAAACAGATATAGTTTCTTTTGTGTAAAGATCAACTATTATTTATTATATTTTATTCCGCTGCGATGGTTAAATTCTAATGTTGTTTTCTATTTTCTTCATCTACCTCTTCTTCTTTAATCCAAATGGTTCGTATTTCCATACATTTTGAGTTGATTGATGGAGAATAGTGTCGACTCTAGGGGGTACGGAACTGTGGGTCGTTACAGTGGTAACAGAGCTTAGGTTGGTGATAACCTTGGCTCTGGTAGGATTTACTCATTGAAAAAGGGTTCGTAGTACTCTCAAATGAGTTTGAGAGTATTAATAGATATGTGCGCTTATTTGTTAGTGAATATAAAATTGTTTTATATTGTGTTGAATTGTCAGTTGAGTGTTTATGGATTCCGGTCGATGTGTGGGATGCCATGTCATCGACAGGAGTTTCTAAACTCTTAAACAAGATTAGCCGACACAGTATTGTTTTAAATAGGGTAAGTGAAATAATTTTACCCAAAATTATTTTTGTATATAAAAGATATGATTTTTCGTAAGTTGTTATAGTTATATATGGATGCTTGGTTGTTAGAAAGTGATAATATTAAATTATTATCATTGTATAAGAATTGAATAAGAAATTGAAATAATAACCAAAGATGAAGGAATAAATTAATAAATAAATAGGATTTGTAAATGTGATTTATAATTAAATAAGGAATTGAAATCATAAAAAAAACTAGAAACAAATTCATATACAAATGAAATTTCTAAATGTAAACTATAAATGTGAATTATAGTGTGATTAATAATTAAAATAAGGTAAAGTTCCAAAGTAATGTTTGAATATAAATTTAAAGGATTTGAGATTTGAAATTTGGAAATTTAAATTCCTTTGAATTTGAAAATGATTCTTAAAAAGTTGGGAAAAATAATACATATTTGAGAAATATTTTTTTTGAATCAGATTTGAAATCTAGAGAGATTTGGAATTTAAAAATATTTAAAGGGTTATAAAATGAGATAAAAGTATTGAACTCTTTTCGGTCGCTTGAAAATAATTCCGATGATGATCACGACATCATCGGTGTTCATTTTCGAGTTTCCAAGAGAGGGATTGCTACCTGTATGTTTTGGATTAATGTTTTTTGTGAAATTTGGTTTGATTTTGAAAATGCAGAGGAATAATTTGGTTTAGATATATATGTTTTCGTAATTGAATTTTGAACATTTTAGTAATGAGTTAAACGTGTAAGCAAAAAGGGAACTGAAACTGAAAGTTGAATTTAAATTTTAATGGGAAAAATTAGTCAAGTTGGACTAAATAAAACAAAGTTTTGAGATTAAAATTAGTAAGTAAATGACTGATTTATATTGTATACAAATGAAATGAAATTGAATATTGGATGATGTTTGATTTAAAATTAGGTAAAATAAAGTGTAGAATTAGTTTAAATGGACTAAAAATAATAATTAATGTTTGGAAATAAAATTTATTGGTTTAAAATGAATTTGTGAATGAATAAATGAATTTAAAATTGTAAGTAAATGAACTGAAATTGGATATTGGAATGATATTAAATAGAATTAAGTCCTTGCTTAACAAAATTCAAAAGAATGGTATGTAGCTAGATTTAACTGAAGTTAATTTAAATAAAATTGAATTGAAATGAATTCAGTTGAGTTATAGATAATATTGAATGTTATAAAGTTCTTACTTAAATAAATAAATGTAAACTAAGTAAGTATTGAATTGTAATAAATAAGCTTCAGAAGCTTAGAAAAGAATTGGAAAGTATTGAAATAAAAAATATATAATCCTTAGTTAAAAGTAAAATGTGAATATGATCGACTGTAAATAGATGGAGAAGTATGAATATTAATAAGTGAGTAGCTTATAAAAATTTATAAAGGGAATAAATAAGCCGGAATAAAAGTGTTGGTATTCTGTAAATGAAATAAATAAAAAATCCGAACTCGGGATATAAAGTAAGATTTAACTCAAGAAAATTAAATAAAATGGTTTTGAAGGAAAAAAAAGAAATCAGGTGTGGATTATAAATTGAAGTGTGGTCAAATGAAATTGAATTGGATTAAAATAGATTTGGTGTGAGTTGTAAACAAATCCAATTCAAGCATAAATTGAATGACCTTATTACTAATAAATTCAATAATGAATTGTTAATGTGAATTAGAATTAAAAAAATGGATAAAAGAATAAACTTATCGAATAAATTAGTAAAATGGTTGGGATTTGATCAAAGGAAAATCAAATCAAAGATTTAAATGGAAGTTAGTGGAATAAAATAAACTTAAGTTATTGGGTGGAATAGTTTGAAGAAAATAAATAACTTAAGTAAATTATGAGATGGTTATTTAATATATTGGTTGTCGAGTTTAATAAAATGGTTTGGGATCAAACTTTTTGGATATGAAAGAAAATGCGAAGAAAAGATCGTGAATAAATTAAAATGGGATGGAATCAAGTGTAAATTGAGTTGGAATCAATTTAAATGGTTGTAAAGCTTAAGTAATTATTTAGTCACATTAATATTATCTAATTGCATAAGAAAATAGATCGTTTGATGTAAACGAGATTAGATAAAATTCTATGAGTTATAAGAAGTGAAATAGGATGATTTTGAAATCAATTAGAATTAATATCAGTTTGTTTTGCTTGAAAATGAATTAAATATGAGCGAGTAAGTTGTAAATCACTTAAGCCGAATGAAATGGTTTAAGAATTGGTTGTAAGAAATTGTAATTAGTGTCGAAACCTTAGATGTGCTTATGGAAATGATATAACGTGCATTATACGTGAAATTTATGTGTTAGCTATTGAAAGCAAGTGAAATGCTGATAAATTGCATATATTTAGTACTTATATGTCTGAATTGACTAAGTACACGTACCGGGAAGCCGTTTGGCTGGATTTGATCGCGCAAAATGCTAAAATAATAAGCTGCTTGCTTAAAAATGTTAAATAAAGGAAAGCCTATGCAATAAAAATAGGAAATATGAATTGTTTTTGTTTTTCCGACCGTGTGGGTCGATGTATATATATTTATATCTCCTGTCAAATTGCAAAAGCTCCTCCATACAAAGGAGACTCTACCAAATTTTTCCGAAAATTTTGGGAGTTAGAAAATTTTTAGGAAATTTTTTGTTAGCCACAAAACGATTTCAAATTGGAAAGTGAAATAAATTAGTGGATGAAACTAATTTAAAATAACGATACGAATCAGTTATAAATGCAAGATAAAATTCAATACTCAGAGTTGAAGATAAATTAAATTAATATGGAGATGGGAGAACCAATTTGAATAGAAATAGATATAAACTAAAGTGGTGAAGTGAAAATAAATATAAGAAGCGTATAAAATACTTATATTGAACTTAAGAAGAAATAGTGAAATTCTTAAGTAATATGGGTGTCGGGAAAACATATTGAATAAGCATTTGAGTGAAGATTTAATAAAATATATGTACATCATATGGCTTGAAAGAATAGATATTGACATTTCGTAAGGAAGTCAATAAAATGTTTTGAAAGTTGTGATTGGCTATTATTGCCAACTAGGATATACAGGTATTTAAAAGAAGGAGAAAAATTAGTTTTGATTTCAGAAGATAAAATTGAATTGCTCGACAAAAAGGCATGTATTTAAATTTCTATATGAAATTTGATTGGGTTTTTGATCTAGCCACTTGGCTTTTGTTTTCTTTTGGAAATTTGGGAGCCCGTAGAGGCATTTTGTAGTTGTACCGAACTAGCCGCACAAAGGAGACGCTAGCAAAAAAAATTGGAAATTTAGGGAGTTAGAAAATTTTGATAATTCAACTTTTGGTTTTAAATTGAAACTTGAACGATTGAGCAAATAGTATTGTTTGCAAACTATGGTAGAGTTTGGAAAGTTAGTAAGAATGATAATGGGTCTTCTATAAAAAAAGATAGTTGGTAGGATATTGAATTGTTGGTTTTGGGGAAAAGTAAACGGGTATTGGACCATTCTTCCTAACTTGTAATTTCGGGGACGAAATTCTTTTAAGGGGGGAGGAATATGACGGGCCGAAATTTTTGAGCATTTGAAATCGGAATATTTAATTGATTTTAAATGTTTAAAAGTTAATTTTTTAACTTGAGTTCAAATATCACCATTTATCTGATAATTAAATTATTAAATTAAATAATTTGAAGTTGGGTAAAATGTTGAATCTGGAGTTTTAAGCCTGTTAAAAATTATTTAAGGGTTTGTGAAATTTATATCGATAGTACTGGAGATAGTAAAAGTGTTGAAATTGAATTTGGGAATGTTTCCTTAAGTTTTGAAAATATATCATTTAAATTGACGTTCGAAAATAACTTTCCGAGGCACAATCTCGGAATTCGACGAAACCGGTTCCATTAGATCCGTGGTAGTTAATTATCATCGGATTTCAATTTTCGTAACGTTTGGAGTTACCGTTTGTCCATACGGGTGAGAAACGTGTTGAAATTAAAATCGATAATTTAATATTTAAACTTGATTCAAAAGGCTATCTTCCACATATGACAGAATTAGGCTCCGAAATACATTCCATTGTGTTCGGAATACGGGTAAAACATTATAAATGCCTGGCGGCATGTCTAATTCGGAGTTCGAGATTTCGAGTTATACTAAACGAGATATTTTAGAAATTTAATAATAATAAAAAATTGAAAGTCAAACCAGCCACCCTATAATTGTACTCGAGCCACCCTAGCATTTGAATTGCGTCGACCTAGTTTATCACGTCTTCTCGTTTAAAGCGCGTATCTTCCTTCACAAAACAGAGAAAAAAATGTAAATCAATGGCCGATGCTTCAAATTAAAGTCGCGAGTCTTTCCCTTCTCTTCTCATTTCAAACGAACCCGCACCACCCTTATTCCCAAATCTCATATACCCATCCTTATTCCCAAATCTCATATACCCATTGTTATTTGGCCTAAGCCCCAAAAATTGAAATCAGATTCGTTTATAAAAATTGCACGCAACCTGCTAGCGACGTACGGAGGCGACGTCGATGAGGGGAAGTGTGTGCGTGGAACTTAGAAGGAAGTGCAACTGGGTTAGTCACGATCTTTGATAAGCTCGCACGCGGGTCGAGGGTAGCTTGATTTTGAGCATGAGGACGTCGGAGGCGTGTGCGATTTATCGCGACCTGGTGGAGGCTGCGAGACATGATGCGGCGATAGTGGGAAGGGGCACGGCGCCGGCGGTCTCGAGGTGGAGGCTTTGCGACCACCTGCAGGTGGCAGTGGGGTTTGCGACGGTGGGAGCACGACTTCGAGCATCTCAAGTGGCTCTCGAGTCCTGGGACGAGTTAGTAAGGTTTTGTTTTACAATTAATTTAATTTGATTCCTGGATCTGGGTTGTTGAAAAAAAAATATGTATAATAAAAATATAATATATATATATATATATGTACATATTTATGGTATATAATTTTTTTAGTAAGGTTTAAAAAGAAATTCTATTTTGATCTATATGTATGTATATGTAGGTTAAGGAAAAGAAATTTTTTAGCGGTAACGTAAAGTTTCATTTTTAAGTATATATATGTACACAGTTTACATATCTCAAAATTTAATAATAATATATATAGATAGATATATGGGTATGCAGTAAAGCAGAAAAGCTTATATAAGATTTGAAAAGAAAGAAAATATAAACATAGGGATTTTAAAATGTTGAAAGTTATATGAAAATCAGATTTTTAACCCATATAGATTATCTTTATAGGTGTAATTTCAAAGAAAATAAATATACACATTTTCATTGACCAGTTTATTTCAAATAATTTATTTAGGTGATTAATTTGATAAATTAAATTACTTGTTTAAAACCAAATTATTAGTTTAAATTAAATAAGTAAGTAGTAATTAACTGTTCGAACAATTCAAATACTAATAAATTGTATAAATATTTGTACAAGGTCGAAAAACCGTGAAGCCAAGTTAAGATTGGATCGGATTTCAAACAAAATCAAAGGTGAGTTAATCTCACTCATCTGGTTTAATTTAAATTTAAATGGTTAAATTTAAATAATTGGTTGAATGGTTGAATCGATTTGATGTGTTATATTATAGTATATAATACATCTTGGAATGATAGATTTCCCACATTATATAGCGGATGGGACCCTATGCGCCGCATAATAGCGGATGATATTATATTAATCCCATATACCCCGATATTCTACCTTGAAGTGAATTGGTATTTTATATTGTGCGAACGTCTGTGGATGCAGGGAAACAGGTTGGAGGGATCCAACTGGATTCCTCAAAATTTTCTAGATTATTCTAATAATTCTATGTTATGATTATTTGCTATTCTAGGTTGAATTATATTGAATTAGGAATGTTGGATGTTATGGGTTGATTAAATATATTTCGGTATAGAGTTATCAAAATATATATAGAATTGGATTTTTGAAAAGAAAATAAAAGAGTAAATTTGTAAGTAAAATAATTATAGAGAATTTGAATAAATTTAAGGATGAACCGAAAAAGAATAAAAGTAATTTAAAATTCTAATAAATAAATTTCGAGTATGGAAAGGGGATTTTGAATAAACAGAGAAATAATGAATTTTAAACCTTAAGTGACATTATTTAAAGAAATAAAGAATTTATTTTAAAATCCAAGTTTTAAATTTATTGAAATAGATAAAGAATGAATTTATTTCAAAACGGAGTAAATTGGAAATCAATTTGGAAATTGATTCAAGTGTATGAAATTGGAAATTTAAAGGAGAATGTGACATTGGAATTTATAAACTGGGTTTATAAAATTGAAGTAATATATTAGTGGATATTTTGGAGAATAAATTAAAGGTGGGAATTTATTAAGGAAATGAGAAAATTTGTTTAAAAATAAACCGTGATTTATTTTAAAGGATATGAAAAGTAGTATATTTTCTTGGATTGCCAAGTTTGTTTAAAAGTAAGTTTTTAAATCTAACTTAAAAGCTTTAATGTTGTTCTAAAAAGCATGTACTAGGAAATTTATTATTTCTAATGTTTGAATTCTAAAATAGGTATTTTTCAAATCTATAATCGTAGTAATTATTTAAGGACTTGGTATTGTGTTCTAAAAAGAGAAATTTAGTTTTATATTCTATAAAGTAGTTTTATTTTAAATATTCTTAAAGTATATATATATTTTTAATAAAGTATTAAAGTATTTTTTAATTTAAATATTTTAAAGTATATTTTAAAATAAAATGTTTTTAAATTGTTCTAAAATCTAAGTGTTGTACTTGGTGATTTCAGTGGAAATATAAAATATTTGGGAACTTTATTCCGTAAAAGAAGATGGTTTGAAACTGTTTTCAAAAAGGTTTGATGTAACGTACGAGATTTTCGACTTCCGAAATTCGACATTAATAGTCCACCGTATCAACTGCCGAGCAATCGAAGGCCGGAAAACCGTACCGTTAGGGTTAAAGAAGAAGAAGAAACAACAGAAACAATAACAGAATCACACATATCGCAGCGGAACAACATATAATATATCGGTGAATAATAATCTTTAAAACAAAAGATCTTATGTTATTACATTACATCACATTACATTACATTATCAGAGTTTACAACAACAAACAGCGGAAAAGAAATACTATATACTGGTTAATATGCCACGCCATCCAGCTTGCCTCCAGATCTCTACAGCAACTCCTGAAATCCAGAATGACCTGAAAACCTGACTCTAGGCTACCCGTGTGGAAAATTATGGGCACCAGAGTTTAGGAAGGGAACAATAAACTCCAGATCTGTAATAGGACTGGTGTGAGAGCTAAAACGGTTATTTATCTTTAAAACAACAACATTCATGGCATTACGCAAAATAAATCATTTTTGACATTATTATTAGTGCGTAGTGTAGAAAATATTTAGAAAATATAATAGTAACCCTAGTCAGCATGGGCATTACGCACTTATGCCAACTATAGCTACCAAGATCAATAGCAGGTTACCGCCACATTTTATGGCAGGTTATACAACTAAAACCGTACAGGGTACGTATTGCTTCTTTGGATTTTCCAACAAATGATCGGCTAAGGAACTTATCACACCAAAATGGAACGCCTCTGGAAGGATGCCCCTGAGAACAACCTAACCGGATCTCTGCTAAACAAGGTCGACGCTACCTCATGCTATACAGCTGTGACTAGGTAACTAACACGCTGACGCTACCTCACGCTATACAGCTGTGACTAGGTAACTAACACGCTGACGCTACCTCACGCTATACAGCTGGGACTAGGTAACTAACACACTGACGCCACCTCACGCTATACAGCTGTGACTTGGTAACTAACACGTTGACGCTACCTCACGCTATACAGCTGTGACTAGGTAACTAACACGCTGACGCTACCTCACGCTATACAGCTGGGACTAGGTAACTAACACACTGACGCCACCTCACGCTATACAGCTGTGACTAGGTAACTAACACGCTGACGCTACCTCACGCTATACAGCTGGGACTAGGTAACTAACACACTGACGCCACCTCACGCTATACAGCTGTGACTAGGTAACTAACACACTGACGCCACCTCACGCTATACAGCTGTGACTAGGTAACTAACACACTAACGCTACCTCATGCTATATAGCTGTGACCAGGTAACTAACACATTGACGCTACCTCATGCTATAGAGCTGTGACCAGGTAACTAACACACTGACTATGCCATCCCTCGGCCGTTACCGACCTTTATCCGAGGATCCACAACCACAAAGCAACAACCACAAAGTAGTAAATATGCAGTAACCACATAGGTTCGATATATGGGATCTATACCATAATATCACCTTCTATCTAGAAGGAAATGGACATACCCTAGGGCGCTAGCCCTAACAAAAAAAACTTGGCGCAACATTCATCTTTCGACCATTACTAGGTTGTGAGGCCCGACGAAGTCTCGTCCACAAAGCTGCACATTCTCACAAAGCCGTGCTTTAATCAACAAATGATCAGCAACACTTCGTATGCCACATTATCAAATTGGGAATGTATCACTAGTAACCATCAATTACATAACCTCTGAGCTCGTACGTCTCAGAGAAGGGTGTTAAGCTAAGAGAATGAATTCTCCGCCATCAACGGAAATGTATTTTATAGAAACCAGCTTTACATCTCAAAGTGTAACGTCAGACACACATCCATACAAGTCTGTTCCGGGTTCGAACAGAACCGAAGGCACTTCCAAAAAGCCCTTGCAATCCGGGTATTCACAATCCCGATCAGACTTCCCATCACTTAGGGAATCTCTATACCTGAGCCATGATGCAAAGAAAATCGACAGGTCATCCTATCAATCTCACAAATACCCGGTCTTCACCACCGGTCTTCAATGCTATCCATATACGTCGTATCACTATTCGGAATGGGTTATATGACACAAAGGTCCTCCCTCGGCTAAACCGAAGAACGAGCGTAATATTTTAAAAATAAGTGTAGCATTCAAATTCAAGCAAATCACAACAATTTTCCACTTCGATCTTTTAAATAAAAGATTCATCACAATCATAAAGGTTCGATGTGGTTTTCGGATATCCACTTGGAATCCGACCCTCGGTCGCATCGAAATTCAAACGCCATTTAAAGGCAAATATTGATAGTCGGTTATTTAACTATCAACCAATGTTCACAACAATTTTCTGGTTTAAATAATTTTCCCAATTATTTATTTTCAAAATATCTTCGCAAGATATATTTCCAAACTTCAACCCTTTGAAAACAAATTTCAAATCATTTCCCGACATGGGATATATTCACAAATATTTCTTCATTTTCATTTCAAAATGAATCATTCAAATCAACCAAACAAATCCTTACCGATTTATTTTAATTTTACGTTCCAAATCCTTAAATTTATTTCCACACTTCAAATATAAATCAATGTTTTATTTTTAAACAAATTTCCCTTTCCTTTATAAATTCCATGATGAATTTAAATTTCCAAATATCCACTGATATACGATTTTCAAATCGATTTCAAACGTGCACTTTCAATTTATCTCTAAAAGATATAATCTCAAAACATTCACTTCATATTGGAAAACATTCCATACTTATTTAATAATAAGTAATTCACCAATCTATTTATTTTCAACATTTGGAAAATATTCAATATACTTAAATCACAATTAATTATATATTTTATTCTTTAAGGAAAACATCATCTTAACACATTTATTTGAGTCAAAACAAATGCTGCGTAAAACATCGTTACGACAACCCAAAATCACTAGTATAGGGATTCGAAATTGAGATAGATATATAAATCCCAATACTATATAAAACATTTCCTTTCGAAAATCATTTACTATAACAACAATGTTATAGTCCACCATTTCCTTATTTCTCAAAAACGTCTATTTCAACAATGAATGTTGAAATCTATGGTTTTGATACTCAATACATTTTTAAACACCTTTAAATCGTTTTAATTCTATTTAAAACTTCACTTTCCCAAAACATTTCTTTAATATATTATTCACTGTCCAAAATCGTGAATATACTTCGTTAACCAAGTTCAACATTTCTACATGTTTTATTTAAAGGATTATCCACTGCCCAAAATCGTGGATATATCTCCTTTAATAAGCTATAAAAATTAACTTATCAAAATAAGTCAATTTCGGATTTATAAAACAACGTTTATAAATTCAAATATATATATTTTATAAAAACTTCAACATATAAAATCCCTTAATTAACAAATTCTATTTATATCTCATTTAAATGCCAAAGTCTAATTTATAAGTTAATTACTTATAAATCTTTTATTTTACAAAATATATTCATTTTATAACTTCACGATTTATAAATCTATAAATTTCATTCACTTATGAAATCCATTAATACTTCATTTTAACACTTATAAAAACTTGTTTTATAATTCCAACATTTTTAATTTATAAATATCAATTTTATAAATCTTTTATATAAACCGTTTATAATAGTTCAAAAATCCCAATTTAAACCTTTTTACAAACTAATCAACTACTTATTTAAAAATCACATTTCGGTTATATTTCACCAAAAATCATAATTTTTATAACATAAAAATTATATCGTTTACTTATTTAAAATGAATCAATTCCAAAATTCAAATAAAAAGTATACTTTCAAAATCACTTTAAAAATCCTTTTAAACTCAAAATCGTTACTTTAACCTTTTTTTTAAAACTCTAAAAATAGGTCAATGCTGCAATAGCACCAATACAACAACCACGACATCCAAACATCATATATCAATATGATAACAGAATATATCACAATATCTGTAAATAAATCAATACTGTTGAGGAATCCAATTGGATCCCTACAACCTGTTTCCTTGCATCCACAGATGTTAGCACAATACCCATTCCACTTCGAGGTGGAATATCGCGGTATATGGGATTTATAAAATATTATCCGCTACTATGCGGCGCAATAGGGTCTCATCCGCTATATAATGCGGGAAATCAACTCCAAGTACATATATAATACCAATTCCACTTCAAGGTGGAATATCGCGGTATATGTGTTTAATAAATAACCTCCACTTAATATACGGCGTATAGGGTCTATTTCAAAACAATAGATAGCAATTTATCATCCAAGCATGCAAATCAACACAATCAAACAATTTTAAGTCTAACTATTTAAAATTTAAATTGAAACTAATTCGATTGAGTGAGAAGTTCTCACCTTGATTTTCCGATAACAGTTGTAGCGTTTTATTTCGAATAAAATTAAACACGCGTTTAATTTTACCCAAAATTATCACTAGCTCCAATCCAGCTCCACGGTGTAGTGCTCGTCAATGCGAAGCCAACGCAATTCATTTCATCAAATACCGACCTCGTATGAACAAGTTATCGTATATTAAACATCGTACAATTTATAACATAATTTAGTTTACAAATTAATTTTATTTTCAAACCCTACACCATCATAGCCGTCCATCTTTGAGCCAAGCAGATCTGGCCACACGTATTCTTCTTCTTTCCTTCACGTTTCTACAGGCTATTCATGCAAAAAACCAACTAGCCGTCAATCTTTTCATCAAATTATCCTCCTCCTTCTTCAAGTTGTACCCCGATCAACCACCGTCATTCAAAGCGCCATCGCCAACACCATGCTTGGCCAGAGCCTTGTGAAGCTCGGCCCCTCCTATGCTGCGAAATCAGCCTCCAAACGCACACCATTCGAGCTCGATTCCCCATCGATCCACTTCGTTTTAAACGATCATAACCGTTGGATTCGTAGAGCTCGAGATGCTCTACGATGTTCATGTTGGAAGTTTTTGCAATAGAATGATGGATTTAAAGAAATCAAAAAGGAAAGGAATGAAAATATCGGCCACTGATACTGTTGAAAGTGGCGGCTGCTGTTAATTAGGGTTAGGGTTTTAGTTTTGTTGAAAATTGTGAATAAGGGGGTCCTTCTATAGAAAATTGGCGAAACACTATTCATCCAAAAAAATTCGAACTCCAAAGGAAGCATGCGGGCTGGCGTTTCTAGGGTTTACCCCGTGTTACGGACATAATGGAATAGGTATCAAGAGCCAATTCGATCATATGTGCGAGTTACGGAAATAAACGATCAAATTTAAATTAAACCGATTAAACTAATTTGTATGTGATTTGGCTTGCCCCGGACAAACCGTAAATCCGATTGACACGAAATTTGAAACCATACAATTATATAACATTACGGATCCGATGAAACTAGTTTCGACGAAATCCGAGACTGTTTGAAAAATGACTATTTTAACTCGTCAATTAAATATTAAAATATTCAATTTTCACAAATTAAATTTTAAAAGTTCTATAACATCATTCTAACTCCAATATGATTAAATAAAATTATACAAATCATTTTTAATCACCTTAAACCCAATTTCCAATTATTTCTGTAATTTGAAGTATTAAATTATTAATTTAATTATCCAATTAAATCTAGATATTCGAAATAAAATTTATTCGACTTACAAATTTACTCGTTAATATTTAAAATCAATTAAATGTACGAATTTTAATTGACAGAAATTCTAGGTCTTTACATTTGAAAAGTGGAAATATATCTTGCGAAGATATTTTGTGAATAAATAAATTATTTTGGGAAATTATTTATTTTTTGATGGATGTTTGTGAATGTTAATTGATATTTAAATCACCGACTATCAATATTGGCCAATGCGCTGATTGTTTCAAAGAGACCGAGATCGGGATTAATTTCTCGAAAACCACTTCGATCCGGTTTGAACGTTTTCGTGAGGAAGACGAGTTTGGAGTCGAAGATTGGAGCAGGGAAGTGCAAGGGCTAGTCACTACTAATCCTGAGGATATTTCCAAAATGGATGTAGTAGGAGTAGTGCCTCGGTTCCGTTCGAACCCGGGACGGACTTGTATGGATGAATGCTCTCGGAACATCGTCAGGTGGATGTGGGCAATTCTAAGTGAAATGTTCTAAAAGGTAACGCTCAGCCTCAAGCCTCATCAACCGGGAATGACTGAAAATCAGGGGTTATGCAGCAAGGCTAGGTGGGTAGCACCCACTTCAGGGTGAGGTCATCCCTGTCTAGATGTCCCTTTTATTTCAGCTTATTGGTGCGGTTGTTGATCACAACCATGGGGTGATCTTACTAAGGATTATCCAGTAAGGGGAAGTCCCGATCTTGTGTTGTAGGGGGTCGGGAGTGCTCCTCGATACGGTGATCTAGGCCACGTACTGTGACAGGTGGTACCCCGTGCCTAGTCATTAGTTGGAAATCCATACTCGCTACGCACCTTTTATGAGTTTTGTTTGTATTACACACTCTGTGTCTAGTAGCTGGAATTTAATAATGTAACAATTTCGGCTATTTTAATAAGTATTTGTATATAGACCCTATTATAATATCAGAGGATTTTAATTTAAAAAATGTTTTAGCTATCGTAAGGTAAGAACCAGCATGTTTATTTGTGGCGTGGTCTTACGAGATGCTTTTGTTTTCGAAGGAATTTTTGAAACTTTAATAATCGATTTGAGTGTGATTTCTCACGCTGGTATTCAAGACTGACTCGGGTGTTATTTAACTGTAATGCTCGGGTCAGATCGAGTATTATAGGGTATAGGATATGATGCTGAGGAGTTTAGGAGACGAGCTGGACCGTGATACGTACTTCCGTACTTGATTATTCTTCCGACGTGTATCCAGTTGTATGTTATTGATGTTGTAGAACTCTGATAATGTATTCTGATGATGTATGTATAAAATAGATATAGTTTCTTTTGTGTAAAGATCAACTATTATCTATTATATTTTATTCCGCTGCGATGGTTAAATTCTGATGTTGTTTTCTATTTTCTTCTTCTACCTCTTCTTTTTTAACCCAAATGGTTCATATTTCCGTACATCTTGAGTTGATTGATGGAGAATAGTGTCGACTTTAGGGGGTACAGAACTGCGGGTCGTTAGGGGTTTCCCTTCGACATGTTTCATCCCACGCCCAAGTCTCCTTAGATCTCACAGACGAAACACATGTACTAGTCATTTTCGCATACCTCATTAAATATTTAACTTCGAAGGTTTAAATTACTTAATTAACGATCCAAACATAATATCGAGCAAGAAAATCAAATCATTGTTCTAGAAAACAAAGTAAACAAGCATTTAACAAGGGTTTTCAAACAACTTAACACTTAAAGTTCTTTCAACCAGCAATGGTTTTAATGAACATAAAATAAGAATTAACTTATTTTGGATTCCACTCCATCAAACTTTGGGAAAACAAACTTTAGATCTAACGCATATTTCCTACCATGCTTTGAAACAAAATGAAAATAAAACCAAATTCCTCCTTCCTAATGCTTGGTCAAGGCTTGACATGGAGGTGGACCGGAAGTATATAAAAGAAGTGTAGAGCTTTAAACTTGAATTCTCAAAATTAGACCCGAAAAATAGGTCATTTTCCCTCTTATTTTTGAATCTCTTACTCTCAAAATTTGATAAACTTGTTAACTGAAAAGTTTTTGCAAATTATTTTTTATTTAATTTGAAATAAAGGATCACTTGATTTTGATCAGTTTTGAGGAAGATATGATAGAATGAAGAAGAGGTATTGTTGGATTGACAAAAATGAAGTCCAAAAATGGACTTCAAAGAATTGAGATTCAGGTATAACAAACCTCAAAACTGAAGAAAGTGATCAGCTAAAAGTTGTAGCCATTGAAATTTCATAAGGTTTAAAAAAATCATAATTTGGATTGTTTATAATCGAGTTATGATCAAAACAAAATGGCCTATTCTCAAGCTTGAAATTAGGCCAGAAAATGCACTTGAAAGAAATGTATTTTTGACATAGATAACTTTAGAATAAGACAAAGTGGTTAACATGAAACGTCTAGCCACTGGAAAAATACATGATTTGAAAAAATAATTTTGGATTTTGGTTCAATATTGAAGAAGTTATGATCGATAGAAAAAGAGGTAAAATATGGAGAAAAAGATAAGTCTGATCTGAATAGAATGAACAATGATTTACTTTGAATATTTTATAAATATTTTGATATTATTTCTTTTTAATTTTTTTCTATGGCTTGGAAGCCATTAAAGAGAAGAGGAAGAATATTAAGATGCTTAAGAAAAGAAGAAGAAGAAATGCGAATGAAATGAGAGAAGGAGGTGGGTATTTATAGAAAAAGAAAGAAGTCATAAATTACCAAAATAACCTCTAACCAGATTACCAAACTAACCTTACTTCAACCTAAAGAAATCTCCACTTTTTCAATGCTTAACATCGTTTTTTACATCCTTACTTTATATCTTAGTCACTTAAAGATTAAGTAAAGAATATTATAATTATGTTGGCATTGATTTGATGTTTACTTTTTCTTACTTTTGTTAATTCTTACTTACTTTTACTAATGACTTCTAGAAGTTTTCTAATCTTATTTAGTAAAAGTAAAAATGTTTAATGAATTAATTAATACTTAAGCTATTCGAATATATGTTCATATATAAGAAAATAAAGTTGCGACGACGTTGCGACGACTTATTTCGAACAAAACGTTGATTTTCGACAAAATGTTTTACGGTCACATTTTGATGTTTTAGTTAAACTATTTATTTATGTAAACCAAATATAAAAATAAATTTGTATAATTCTATTTAAAATTATAAACACTAGTAATTTAATTAAGATAATTTATTTAACCATCGAAACATACTTTCTTGAAATCAGCATTTTGTCACTTTTGTCGATATAGGCAAATGTTACTATTTTTATGTATGTTTCTACTTCCAAATCCTATAGAATATTATTTAAATCATAAAACCTTTTATATTTTATATTTAAAATCACTCTAAATAGTAAATTTTAAAGCGATCAAATTCTATGTCCTTACAAAAGCTTTCATTGGGTCATAGGCTTTTCTTCTTGTTGCTTTGTGGAGCAAATTGTAAAGTTCATCATATATGCATGGATTTTGTTCAACCTCCTACATAACAAAAGGATGAGAAAAGGTTGGTTACGATGTAGCATAGGGAAAGATGAGTCGGTGTTGCATATCATGATTATGTTGTAAAAGATCAAGGTCAACGTAAGGTGAATCCTTATTGGATATCAGGCCTCATAAGCTATCTTTTTCATCGTTAAGCAAACAACACCTAGTTTTTCGTCGTCAATGGCATCAATTACATTCGAACAACATAAATTTTCAGTATTACTCTAGTCTATAAAAACAAACGACAATTGATTACATTGATAATCTGGAAATTAGAATCAAAACTATCAAGTTAAATCCGAAATATCGATTTAAAGTCGATGAAATCCTAGAGGTTATTTCATGGAAATTTCTTGATTTGAGTTAATTAGAACAATCATAACTATATGTTATACCTAAATGGTGATTCGAACAATCAAGAGTTCGAAATTTTTGGTTTCTCTTGGAAATTTAATTTTTGGTTTGAGTTTATAAATTGATGGTAAGAGAAGAAAAGTGAAGGTACCTGGATATTTATATAAAGAAATATGTGGATGGAACCTGTTGAATTGGTTTTAGACGAACGATTGGATCAGCAAAAGAAGTCCAATAGGAGGTAGAGGATGGTGATGAAACTATTGACTTGAAAAATCAATGCTTTCTCTATATGAGGGATGATATCATCATTATTAATCTCGAAGATATACGACACGAGGCATGAATATGATGCCGCTTTTCAAGATGGAAGTAATGTTATGCTTTAGTAACACCGTTTAAGACCGCTTACGATCAATAAAGTACGTTGTTGATACCCCTTCTCTTTGATGTCACCTCTTGTCTGTATCACATCTCCTTAAAGTCGCATCCCTCAAAGGAATTAATGATATCAGTCGCAATCAATATGGTCAAACATCAATAAATGTCGACATAACATACGTCGCATATTATTGATGCAGTAGTTTTCCAGTGTCACTCTCCAAAGTGATGACGCATTCTATCAACGTCACTTATTATTATCACTGTTTGTTATTAAGGCCGATCATTGCCTATATCGCCGCTCAAGAATGTCGATGCTTATCAACGGCTTCATTTATCAATGTCATGTGACGCTTCAACAACACTTAGAAGATACCATCCATTTGTGCCTACGATGTTAATGCCGAAAGGTAATCAACATTCAAAGGAGTTATCAATGCCGACACCGCTCTATGATGGTGTCGCTCCACATCAATGTTGTCTCATATCATGGTAGCTTCAAACTGATGTTGTCGCATTGAGGAATGTCGGAAATCATCATTAAACAAGGCCTGACACTATGAGGCGTTATTGATGCCGAAGGACACAAATGCTGAAGTCAAGTTGCTAAGCATATCGCATTTCCACCCCTATAAATACGAACATATGGGCTTTGCAAAGGGGGCGAATCATTCTTGTCTCTCTTCTTACATTTTAAACTTTGTAACATAAATTGATTTAGAGGTTCATAGCCGACTGTAGTACTTGAACTATTAGACTATTGGACTTTGTACCTTCGATATTATATTGAATAAAAGCAGGATATCACGAATTATGGCTTACTTTCAAGTTCCAAAACAAATATGATTTTTTAACCAAGTATTGCTTCAACCTCCAGCAGTACTCCTTTGCATACAATTGACTATAGGAATTTACTTCATAAGCATATGATCTTACATGACTATGCATATGGCTCCACAATGGACTAGAGCTTGTACGTTCACTCCTCTTAAGCTTGTCTCAACCAAGTGTCGCCTTATGCCAACACTCATTCAGCTTAAATTTATGCTTTCCAATCTTCATCATTTTTCCAAGATTCACTTTTCCCTTTCGTAATTTTTGGTTCTAAAATTCTACATTTTCATCATTTTTCATAACAATTTTGTTTTTTCCTTAAACAGTCCTTTTTTCAACATAAAAAATGGTCATGTATACTATCAAAACACATTTAATAGTCTTCAAAAACATTCAAAGTGGAATCAAGTTTGATGTTCTTTTAACACAAAGCCCCTAAAAAATAGCAACAAAATTAACACGTTTTATCGTCAAATAAGACAAATGGTTTTTGAATTTTTATTTTTTTGGACATAAAATAATCTACATTCATTAGATTATTTTGCTAAAGAGAGTGGGTAACAAATAGACGTTAGTGGGTAACAAATAGACGTTCTCAAGTCTGCGATGATAATATGCACTTATTTCTTCTTTTTTGTAACCTTTGTCTTTTCTATTTTTATATTGTGCTTTGATCTCCACAGGTAATTTCTTATCCATATATTTTATAAGTATAAATAAAATTAAATGATAACAACCATCATTGACTGAAGGTGTAAATATTATTCCAGTTAATTTCAGTTTTCTTTACTATGCTAACATATTATATTATATTTGCTAACTTCGACTTAGAGAAAAAAAGTGATTGGTCTTAAAAATAATGATTTATGAATAATACAGAAAAATAATAAAATGTAGATGCATGATAAAGAAGTCAAAGTTTTAACTAAATGGTGAATGTAAATGATCTAAACATATGGTGAACATAAATCACTCATATTGTAGATGCATCCATTCACCATGTCGTTCGCTATCCTTTGAATTATTTGCTTTACCTCCAGATGAATGGATATAAACAATAACATAGTTCCTACAATTTTCCTACTATAGATATAAGAAAATATATTTGAGAGGCAATGGATCAATATATAAGAGACAAAAAAATGCAATGTGTACTTGTAATTATCATATTACTTGCATTGGGATTTCAAATCCAAGGCAATGAAGTAGTGTAATGACCCGTAAATTTCGATAACTAAAAATAGTAAATTTAATGAAGATTTGTGATTTAATGTTTAAAGGAATAAAAATAAGGGATATATTGATGAGATATTAACTAAAATGAAAGGTAACAATGTTAATTGAAGTTAATTATTAATAAATTGAATGAAATTCCAATCAATTGAAATGACTAAAATGTATGACTTGGCAATAAAGTGAATATATGAAAACAAATGTAAATATTTAATTCATTAATGAAATAGTATATAATAAATGGTAATTGAATAAAAATCTGTGTTATGTAAATAATTGTAACATTTGTTTAAAAGTAATAAACTTATAAACGTATAAAAGGCAAAAGGTGACAAATTGCTATCTCTTACCAATTTAATTAATCAATTGCAAATAAACATAAATAAATGTTACATTAGTATGGAATAAGACAACAACTGTAGTGTATACGTAATAAAAGGTATTGAAATGTAAATTTTATTTCAATGACAATAATTAATGTAATAAAAAGAATGAAACCAAGATAAAATAATTAAATGGGATTTTTAATTTTTTATTAATTTGTAACAATTGACAAAATTCCAATATAATTGAATTATAGCAGTTAATACAAATAAAGATGGAAATGTAGCATATTAGTGAAATATGGTATCAACAAATATTAACAATATTATTTGAATAATAATTGATTGAATATAAAGTCTTAAATCAAATTTAAATAATTTATTGAAACTAAATTAAAATTAATTGGATTTAATTACAGCTGAAATTGAACACTATAATTAGTAAATTTTTAAACATTGAATTTGATGTGTAAACTTGTTTTGAATCATTATAAATTTCTAAGTAATCAGAGATGATAAAAATCTGCTAGCTTATAAATATTGAATTAAAAGGTGATTAATTAATTTATTATTAATTTATTTATTTAATGTGAAAATAATCATTTTGGCCACTGACTCAGATTTTGACGAAACCAGTTTCATCCAATCTGTAACAGTGAACTATTGTAGGATTTTAAGTTTTGTAGCGATCGGACTTGTCATTTGATCATACGGGCTCAAAACGCCTAGAAATTTATTTAATTAAAATTAATTGAAATCAATTTGAAATAAGCTGATTTTAACATAACTTCTTCATAGGATGAAATTAGGACTTGAAACCTGTTCCATTAAATCTAAAATTATCTAAAACATCTATTTTGATATATGGGATTACCATTTTAATTCCGGAAATAGAACGTGCTTTTGAGGTCGTTTATCGTTCAATCAAATCTTGCCCGTTCTTTCTATTTTCAGCTCTGCCTATAAATAGCCTGTTATAAACCCTAGTGTTCCTCAACTCAAATATTTCAGTATGTATAATTCTCTGTGGCTTCTCCTTTCCAATGGTAGAAACAAATTTCAAAACCCTTAAATCCAAATTCAAAATCAATTTCAAAAAAAAAAAACTCCTCAAACTATATCAAACTATATATTGATTTGAAGCTCTCGACGAGTGAAGGTTAATCTGCAGTTCATTTTTTGTTTTGGTTCATCGTTTGAACAGTAAACATCGAAGAAGTCTTGGTCGTTCATATGCGGTGGTTGGTCGGACGGTAGATCTTTGTCCTGGGTTCAATCTGGAGGCAAGGGGTCGTAGAGCTCATCAAGAAAGGCTCGGGGATGTAGTCGCTCGCCTCATAGTGGCTGGAATTCACCACGAACGATGAATATAGCGGCGGTGGCAATGAGACAAATGGTGGAGGCGTATGGAGCCACGATCATGGTGGAGGGGCGACTCAACGAGGGGGAGATGGTGGTGGCATCTGATCAGACAATGGACGATCGTAATGGCGGCGTAATTGGTGAGAATGATGGCAGTTGATCTGAGAAGTCGCGTTCAAGAAGGGTATTTTGGGTTTTGAGCGGTATTAAGGTGTATGACGTGTAATAGTATTATTATTATTTTATTTATTTCTAAACTAAAATTATATAACTTCTAACCCGCATAACTTTCGCATACGAGGTCCAATTCATGCGCAGTTTCTTGCGTTGGGATTATATCGAAATTTCAGACATTCTGACGCAAGTTTGGACTAATTCTGAGACTGTTTGAATTTTGTGATTAAATTGGATTTTAATTCGATTTAAAATAGAAGGTGTGAGTTTTAACCCACTCACAATTTCTAGAATTTCTTATGTCGGTTAAATTAAATTTATGATGTGATTAGGAATTTATTAATGGTTGTTTGGTATATTTAAATTGCTATTCCAGTTAATTTGAATTTATTTTGAATTAAATTGTCATTTAATTAATTTCGAATTTAAATTGCCAGTTAATTTCTTGTATATAATAATCTGTTAGTTGTTGATATTCATTGGTTGAATTAGATGATGATTGTGATGGATGTTTAAATGTATTATTGGACGATTTGATGCTATATTAGATTTATGAAATGCTATCACTCTGCAAGTTCACTTAGTTATTATTTGTAAAATCATTATGGGTTGAAATGATATATACCCGAATGATCTATAGATTAGGGAAAAATCGGTATGAGTTGAAATGATAGATTTGTACGATTTTAAGGATTTTTATATAAATTCAGGATTGCGGTTTGAAATAATATATAAACGTAAAATTTTGAATTACGAATTCAAAAGATAAATATCTGTACCAATTGACCCTAGGGTAGAAAATTATATACGAACACTTAATTGGTTAAATTAAATGATTTTAAAATCCTCAATTCTCGAATCCAATTGAATGGTGTTTTGAAATAAGAATTTGATTTATATAAATTGAATTATTATTGAAAATCAAGTTTATGTTGAAATTTGAACTAGTTTAAAGGAATTGTTTAAAGAAATTAAATTGAAATTTTAAAGTTGAATTTTGAGTATAAATAAAGTCTGTCAAAATTGAGTTATTAAAATTGTTCGAAATATAACTTTGAAATATTTTGAAATTGAAGTAGTTTAAATTGATATTTAAAACAAGGATTTGGAAGCAATATAGAATTAAATATTTTATTGAGAATTTGAATTAGAAGATATGGAATTGGGTTTTGGAAATTGAAAATAGTCCCAATGTGTTGAAAGGAAATGAATTGTTTACATTGATGTTAAATTCAAATTCATATACTTAATATAAACAGTTTTAAATATTATTGTAAAGATCCTAAATTTTATGATTTTCAAATTATTAAACTATTTTAACATATATTATCTATATTAAATCAATTTAACCTATTTTAAACCATTTAATTTATTTTAAAACTAATTAGCCCATTTTAACTTATTTTGAATCTAATTAATCGATTTTAAAGCTATTTAATCTATTTTATTTATATTTAATCTACTTTAAATCTATTTAACTATCTTAAATCAATTTAAGAGTATCTTTAATATATAATTAAACCACTCTAGAGTATTTAACTATTTATAACTATTTTAACTATTTTAACTATTTTCTAAACTTGTAGACTAAATAAAGTAGAAGTGTTTATATTCAAATTCATGGTTTAAAAGCAAATACGGTTAAATGATGTGATAACCTAATGAGGAATTTAATGTTATAATTAATTGAACATGATGATTTTGAAGTGAGGATTTAACTTAATTGGAAATATGATTTTTTAAAGAAATTATGATTTAAAAAACGACATGATTTAAAAGGTGAATATGATTTCAAAGTAAATATGATTTTGGAAGTGATATGGGATTGAGAATATGATATTTTGATATAAATTGTGAATTGACTTTTGAAATGTAAAAGAACAATCTGGTGTGAAATAAGCATTTGGTGGTTAAACCGGGATCAGATATTGTCATACTCTCTTGTCAATACCGAAAACCACTTTAACAACTGTGTACGTGGTGGAGATTCCAAAAATGAAGCAGGATGGTTTGGCGGACAAGTTTTGTATGAGGTATGACGTGACCTTGACCCCCATGAGTCAGCTTAGATGTGACTAAAACACGAGCCATGCCGGGCCAAGTGAGGTCGCACCTCCGACCTTGCACATTTCTTGATACCATTCTATTACTTTGTGATTGATTTGGTGGCCACTCTTGATTTTTGATTTGGGAGTGTGTCCTAAGTGGGCGGTAGTAGCTGCTATGCGTTAACACCAGTTCAGATACGTAATTGGTATATCTACTCTAGCATTGCCTCGAGTGCGGTGTTCACATGTACTATGAAGTGCTCCCTAATAGCCCACCTGCAGGTGGAGTTTACAGTATCTGTATAGAGTACGGCATTATGTAAAATTTGTTATAGGAGATATGGGTAACGCCTTAATGCTTTTTTTAATAATTTACTTTACTTTAGACACTATTATAATAGTGTATTTTACTACATAGTAGATAGTTTAATGGGTCCTTAGGAGATGAGAATACCGAACATCTCTTAAGTTACTGCACCCACGTTAGACACTAGATAGAAGATGTCCAATCCATAAACATCTCTGACACCGTCACCCTCATATTTACCGTTGATTGAACTCACATGGGATCTTTTTAGTTCTAACTCGATTGTTTTGTCTTTTCAATTCGCTTGGGTCAGCCTGAGCATTTTAGGTTTGAAGACCTTATTTCTGGAGGACTAAGACAAAGATTTGTACTATTATTATTTAGTATATTTATTCCACTGCATCATATTGTTCTGCTGCATTCATTATTTATTCTTGTTGTTTGTAACTCTGATTCTGTGTTGTATTAGTTAATCAAATGTATTTATAAAACAGCTTCATGAACTGTTATTTGATTATTATATTTTGTCATTCTATTGTGAGATTCTATATTTGTTTTTATTTCTTCTCCTTTTCTTATTCACCCTATAACAATATGCCCTATGGAATGTTTTGAGTTTGGCACGCGTGTCTGTTTAAAACGTCCAAAAAGGAAGGTCGTTACAGTTGGTATCAGAGCTTTGGTTTAGCGATAGCCTTAGCTTTGTGGGATCCAACTGATATAGAAATAGGGTAGTGATATCCTAGAATGAGTATTTTGGGTGTATATATATGAGCGAGCGTACTTGTTAGTTTTATAAAAGGATTTTATATTGTGTTAATATGTTCCGTTTTGTATTTATGAGTTTTGATTGGTGCATAGGACGCTATGACATCGATAGAGATTTCTAAACACTTAATATGGCAGACCGACACAATATTTGTTTTGAAATATAGATAAATGAAATAATTTTGCCTATTATATATTTTGTATATAAAATAATACTTTTATAAATGATATATTTGGTTGTAATATATTTGTTTGTTAGGTATTGAGAATTTATAAATATTGGTTGAAAATAAAAATTTGTAAATAAATAGATATACATTGGAAAAATTAGAACGTAAATTCTGGGATTTTTGAAAACTCCTTTCGAAAGATTTTGGAACATATTAGTATTATTTGGAAGTATTTTCTGATATAAATATTTCAATACAATTTGAAAGAAATGTTTAAAAGGGAATTTTGGAAAGAAATAAGTTCTGTACTCCCCTCTCTATCGTTGAAAAATAATTTTGGTGATGAGTGCATGCATCATCGACATTCATTTTCGAGTTTCAAAGTGGAAAGACTGCTGAAGTAGTTAACTACATATTAGTTTGAAAAAGAAAAAATATTGATTTTAATTGTCAAATATGATTTTATATATATATATAAAGATATGGTTATATATATTTTAAATGTTTTGAAATGGAACCTGGCATTTAGTTCTAAATTTTCTATAAATTAGAGATTTCAAATATTATAATGGAATGAAATTTTTATCATTTAATAATTGGAACTTCTAAAATGAAAATAAGAAATTAAATGCTAAGTTATAAATGAAATATACAAGAAATTTGAAATTTTTAACCTATAAATAAAAAGGATATGAAAGTAAGAAATGGAAATTATTGAACATTTATTTACTAAAAATGAAATAAGATAAATTTGTGTAACTTTCAATTGCATTCTTAAAAACACATATAACTTACAGAATTATTAAAAGTTGAAATGTCAATAAGAATTTATAATGGAATATTATACAAGTTAAATTTAAGTAAAGTAAGCGTTCAATGGAATTTCTTGTATAAATAAGAATTTTGATATTATAATGGTTATAAACTTAAATTATAATTGAAATGTTACTATATAACATGTAATAGAAAAGTAAGTACTTTAAGTAAATGATTAATAACTTAAGTTAATGTTTAAGGCTATTTATAACTAAAGTAATAATAAATTGAGTACTATGTTTAGTAAATAATTATAACTTCAAAAACTGTTAAAAGGATTTGGAAAATAGATTTAATATTCAAGGACCCTATATAAGGAAATGAACATAAATTAAAAAGTAAGAAATTTAAGTATGAACTTATGCCTTAATGAATATTAATGTCTAATTGAAATCAAGTATATAAGTTCATAAATTGTAAACTAAACTGTAATAAAATGTATGTAATGATTAAATAATAAAATCATTGATTATTATAAGCAATTAAATGCGAATAACTTATGTAAGTAATACATGTAAAGTAATGAAAAGAAATTTTCACTGTATGAATAAATGAAAAAATTGAATTTTGTAGGTAATGAATGAAAATATGCGCTAAATGAATGAATGTGAATTCATTTACAAGAAAACCTATGTAGTTTATCTAAGAATTGATTTACCTATTTTTAAATAATTGTGTATGAGTAACACATATTAGGAACTGAAGAAAAAAACATATGTAAATAAATGAATGAAAACAAATGGAATCAAGTATTATATGAATGAATGGAGGTTGAATTTCTGAAAGAAATAAATGTGAATTAAAGAAATTAATCATGGTATAAATGAAAATTTGAACAATGAATGTTGTGAAAGAAAATTTATCAGAGTAACCTAAACAATACTTGGATATCATTGTTTGCTTAAACTTATGGATGTTTGGGAGGTGATACTATAAATTGTTTAGGATGTATGAATAATCTGTTGAGTTGATCTAAGAATGTTGAGAAGATGGTGTACATAGAAGTTATTTGTCACTCTATGAGATTTAAAAGTGTCAAAAATAATAACAAACCTTTTATTTTGATTGCTATGGATGGATGGTTGATTTACTTGATTTCATGTGATAGTTGTATGGTTTGTTTTCAAGTGATTATTGATATGTTGTATTTACTTGTTTGTTATCAGTTGAAATAACTCAAATTATTTCTCTTTATATAACGATTAACTCGTTTTGGATTATATAAGTGAAATACAGGTTATGGAAGAAATTGCTACTGCTTTTGGTTTCATAATTTAAGCGTTGTTTGCCCGATAAATAGGTACGTTAATGGATTACAGTTTATAGCCGTAACGTCCCGCCTTTTCGCACGCTTTAAATCGACACACGTGCCAATTCAAACCATACGGAAGGGCGGATTGTTATGGGGTAAATAAGAAAAACAGAGAAGAGAAAAAACTAAATAGAATCTCACGGCGGAAGGATAAAATATAATAATCAAATATACAATTTATAAAACTGTTTACAAAACATTTGATTTTATTTATCTAATACATATCAGAGTTAGACATACCAATAACAATGCATCGGAACAGTATGAGTGTTTTGCAATAATATATATAATAATACAAATCTTCGTCTTCGTCCTCCAGAGCTAAATCTTCAAATCCTGAAACGCTCAGACTGACCCGAGCGAATTTGAAAAGACAAAAACACTCGAGTCAGAACTAAAAGATCTTATGTGAGTTTAATTAACAGAAATAAATATGAGTGCAGTTGTTTGCGCCAAAATTGGCCACAAACACCCAATACCGTGAAAGCACCAGTGTATGAATATAAATTAATGATATTCAAACACAAACAACAGATCTCAACATATAATAGACAGCAACCACAAAAGTAAAGAACAGAGACACAAGTTTTATAGTGGTTCGGCTATCTCCGGCCTACGTCCACTCCAATTTTTTCTTTTTTATTGATTATCCTTGAAGATTACAAGTGATTACAACAGTTGTAGTGACCAAATCTGAAGAAAATAGCAGAAATAATGCTATGGAATGATTTTAGCAGCGTCTGGGCTTGCTTTTCCTCTCCAAATCTTCCCACCCCTTTTTCTGAATGACCAGGGGCTCTATTTATAGGCGTGGAAGGTTGAAATCCCGCCTAAAACCTGGGGAGGTTGCTTGGCACGTGAGGGGGGGCCCACAGGCCCGTGTTCTCGGAATCCGTGCCCAGTTTGGGATCGATTCGAAGTGATTTTCGAATCGATCAAGAATCCATACAATTGAGCTGAAATTTGGTGTGAACATTCTTCAACATGTATGTAAGCTCCTGTAAAAATTTCATTGCATTTGGATCAACGGTTT
The DNA here is from genome assembly GCA_030765085.1 of Allium cepa. Lineage (NCBI taxonomy): Eukaryota > Viridiplantae > Streptophyta > Magnoliopsida > Asparagales > Amaryllidaceae > Allium > Allium cepa. The sequence goes on from CM060942.1 coordinate 459,808,141, forward strand.
GGAAGATATGATCGATCCAAGTTCTAGAATTCGTGCGTCCTGATTGGTTCGAACCCATGGTCTGTCTACTTCGAAACCATGTATTTCGAACCCACGAGGCCAACTCTCTCGAATCCATACCCTTCGAATCCATCTTCAGTCCTTCGACTCCATAACTCTCGAATCCATGCAAACTTCGAATCCATTCACCTCCTACGAATCCATCGAAACTTCGAATCCATTTACTTTCTACGAATCCATCAAAACTTCGTGTCTATTCACTTTCTACGAATCCATCAAAACTTCGAATCCATCATTTTCCACGAATCCATCAGAACTTCGAATCCATCATTTTCCACGAATCCATCAGAACTTCGAATCCATCATTTCCTACGAATCCATTAAAACTTCGTATCCATTTCCTTCTTCGAGCTTCATCATTCGAATCCACTATCTTCGAGTCCGCGTCCATCATTCGAACCCACTATCTTCTAGTCCATGTCCATCGTTCGAATCCACTATCTTTGAGTCCATATCCATCATTCGAATCCATGTCCATTGCACTGAAGTCATTCCTTTCGAACCCAATCTAGTTCCCGTTGATTCGAACCTGATGGGTTCGAACCTGATGGGTTCGAACCTGATGGGTTCGAACCTGATGGGTTCGATCCTGATGGGTTCGAAACTGATGGGTTCGAACCTGATGGGTTCGAACTTGATGGTTTCGAACCTGATGGGATCGAACCTGATGGGTTCGAACAACATTCCTCTCCCACCTTGAATCCATCATATTTCCTCCATACGAACTCCGATTAACTTGATATTTGAAACATAGCCTTTCATAGTCCTTATCGTCATTTTCAATCAATTTCGTCTCGATCGGAGTTCAACAGAATTTTGACGATATCCATCGTAGCCTTTATTCCCAGTCCTGCTATCCATAATTCCTTGCCAATTTGTTGTTATTCCCGTTTTGACCATAAAATGGGGTAACAGTCTGCCCCCCAAAACATGCCTTGTGATAACAAGACGTGTTTTGAATAGTTCCGAATCCAATATTCGAAGTCCAAAGCCATATTGCCAGAGTATATCATTCTTGACTGCTTCGAGTCGATGTCCAGTTCCATATCCAATAACCAAAGCCTTAGCCAATTCCGTATCCATTCGAAGTCGACAACCGAGTTCCAATCCATCCTTATCCAATAGCCAATAACTGAAGCCAGGACCTCTTCGGGTCAATAGCCAAATCCATAACCTCTCCGGGTTCCTGCCAAGCGCGATCCATACTTGATGTCCTTGGCCCAGTGTCCCTGGGCGTTGTAAAATGCCATGGCTTAAGTCCTAAGCCGAATCTTGATCTCTCCGGACCCTTGCCGAGCATAGTCCATACTCAACGACCTTGGCCCAGTGTCCCTGGGCGCTGTAAAATGCCATGGCTTAAGTCCTAAGCCGAATCCTGATCTCTCCGGACCCTTGCCGAGCATAGTCCATACTCAACGACCTTGGCCCAGTGTCCCTGGGCGCTGTAAAATGCCATGGCTTAAGTCCTAAGCCGAATCCTGATCTCTCCGGACCCTTGCCGAGCATAGTCCATACTCAACGACCTTGGCCCAGTGTCCCTGGGCGCTGTAAAATGCCATGGCTTAAGTCCTAAGCCGAATCCTGACCCTTGCCGAGCATAGTACATACTCGACGACCTGAATGAGTCAACTCACCTTGTTTGGGTAAAGTGACTCACCCCTTGCCAGGCATAATCCATACCCGACGACCATTTATCAAAAACCAGATAAAAGTCCAACCAAAAATCTATTCCAAAGCCCAAAAATCCAAATCCAAAAATTCAAATCCGAAATCCAAATCCAAAATCCAAATCCAAACCCAAAAATTCAAATCCAAAACCAGAAAACCAGAAATCCAAACCAGAATCCAAAACCAAAAACAATTGTCCAAACGAAAATCCAAATAAAAAAGCAAGAAAAACCAGGAGCTCAATCCAAGCTCCAAAACCAAATCCAAAAAGAAAAGCAATGTCCAATCCGAAAGCAAGAAATAAATTTCACAAACCATAGCGTCCCGGGTTATCATCATTCAGAGCGTGCCTAGGGGCTATCTCCGTCCCCGTACATGTGTAAATGACTTTACCGTTTGCTAACAGCTTGCTACTTATTCCATATTACCTTGGTCAATGGATGATCAATCGACGATCATCCCTGGGCCTCCCATCATCACGGCGTGAGGTGGTCGGCGGTTGCTCCTGCTCCACCGTTGCATCCCAAGTTCCAACATATTGCTGCAACTGTCCATTCCTTACATGCTCCTCGATTATATCCTTTAGGTGCCTGCAGCTGTTGGTATCGTGTCCATCCAGATCATGGAAGAGACAGTGCCTTCCTGATGTCCTTTCCCGCTCTGTTGGTTCCCTCCTAGCCGGCCTTCGGTAGGGAAGGCGATTCCGAGTTTCCAAGTATATCTGTTCCAGCGTCTCGTTCAATCCAGTGTATGTGGAAAACTTTGGGTCCTTCCATCGTTTTCTAGCGTTTCCAGAGTCGTCATCTAACTTCCTTTTTCCTTTATCCCTATCCGAACCGTTTTTGGATACCGCTCCAACCTCGATTGTGCTAACCTTTTTTGACTTTAAATCCGTACTTGCATCTTCTTGTCGAAGGAACCTTTCTGCCTCATGAAAGAATTCGTCGAGATTTCGCGGGGGATCTCGTATCAGAGATACCTTGAAATCCGAATTCTCCTTGACTCCTGATACTGCTGCCATTAAAACCATTGATGGATCAGGCCGATCCACCGAAGCGACTGCCGCGCTGAATCGAGTTAGAAAAGTTCTAAGTGATTCGTCCATTCTTTGCTTTACCGATGTTAAAGTCATCACGTTCTTTGGCCTCTTAACGTGAACCCGAAACTGTCCTAGAAACTTTTCCACTAATTCCTTCCAAGTCCTGATAGATCCTTCTCCCAGTTGCCTAAACCACATTGCAGCCAAGTCCTTCAAATACAAAGGGAAGCATCGGGCCATCACTTCCTCCGATGCCCCCAGCACCTCCATGTGTCTGGTGTACCTCATTAAGTGATCTGTTGGATCCGTCTTACCATCATATATCTCCACGCTAGGTAGCTTGAACTTAGGTGGATTCCGAGCCATCCTTATCTCCCGAACGAATGGACTTCTATTCACTCCTTCCAAATCTCCGTTTGTCAACCCACCTCGCACAGTCTTCCTAATCATCTCTACTAACCCTGTATTGTCTGGTAGGGGTTGCCCCCCATGCCCCCGAGGGAACTCTGGTACATATTCCTCGTGTGGCTCACTAGCAGCAACGTTAGTTCTAGCTTGCTGAATTCCTTCCAAAGGTACTTCTGCATTGAATCCTGTGGGCCTGCCCCCAAGCCCTTGTTGATTGCCTTCTGGCTCCGTATCCTGTCCTTCATTGGGTTCCAAAATCCTAGCTCCTTGTCCTGCATCCGCAGCTGCTGTAGCTGTTCCTAAGCTCTGCATTCCTGTAGCTCTCATTTGTTCCAAGAAAGTTTGCATCATTTCCTGTTGACTTTTCAACAATCTCTCCTGCAAAGAATTGGCCATAGCTTCCATTTCATCCCGAGTTATGTAGACTGAAGCCCGTCCTTCCTCACCTCCGGAGGATGCTTGCTGACTTCCTCCTTGTTGGCTTCTCTCAGCCCTTAGCCTTCTGCTATCCTGTCTAGCCATTGTCTTCCAAATCCAAATTCCTCAAACTCTTCAAATCCGATGTAGCGGGTGCTAGTTGCTCTCAGTGAAAGCACCAAAATGTTTGCGCCAAAATTGGCCACAAACACCCAATACCGTGAAAGCACCAGTGTATGAATATAAATTAATGATATTCAAACACAAACAACAGATCTCAACATATAATAGACAGCAACCACAAAAGTAAAGAACAGAGACACAAGTTTTATAGTGGTTCGGCTATCTCCGGCCTACGTCCACTCCAATTTTTTCTTTTTTATTGATTATCCTTGAAGATTACAAGTGATTACAACAGTTGTAGTGACCAAATCTGAAGAAAATAGCAGAAATAATGCTATGGAATGATTTTAGCAGCGTCTGGGCTTGCTTTTCCTCTCCAAATCTTCCCACCCCTTTTTCTGAATGACCAGGGGCTCTATTTATAGGCGTGGAAGGTTGAAATCCCGCCTAAAACCTGGGGAGGTTGCTTGGCACGTGAGGGGGGGCCCACAGGCCCGTGTTCTCGGAATCCGTGCCCAGTTTGGGATCGATTCGAAGTGATTTTCGAATCGATCAAGAATCCATACAATTGAGCTGAAATTTGGTGTGAACATTCTTCAACATGTATGTAAGCTCCTGTAAAAATTTCATTGCATTTGGATCAACGGTTTGGAAGATATGATCGATCCAAGTTCTAGAATTCGTGCGTCCTGATTGGTTCGAACCCATGGTCTGTCTACTTCGAAACCATGTATTTCGAACCCACGAGGCCAACTCTCTCGAATCCATACCCTTCGAATCCATCTTCAGTCCTTCGACTCCATAACTCTCGAATCCATGCAAACTTCGAATCCATTCACCTCCTACGAATCCATCGAAACTTCGAATCCATTTACTTTCTACGAATCCATCAAAACTTCGTGTCTATTCACTTTCTACGAATCCATCAAAACTTCGAATCCATCATTTTTCACGAATCCATCAGAACTTCGAATCCATCATTTTCCACGAATCCATCAGAACTTCGAATCCATCATTTCCTACGAATCCATTAAAACTTCGTATCCATTTCCTTCTTCGAGCTTCATCATTCGAATCCACTATCTTCGAGTCCGCGTCCATCATTCGAACCCACTATCTTCTAGTCCATGTCCATCGTTCGAATCCACTATCTTTGAGTCCATATCCATCATTCGAATCCATGTCCATTGCACTGAAGTCATTCCTTTCGAACCCAATCTAGTTCCCGTTGATTCGAACCTGATGGGTTCGAACCTGATGGGTTCGAACCTGATGGGTTCGAACCTGATGGGTTCGATCCTGATGGGTTCGAAACTGATGGGTTCGAACCTGATGGGTTCGAACCTGATGGTTTCGAACCTGATGGGATCGAACCTGATGGGTTCGAACAACATTCCTCTCCCACCTTGAATCCATCATATTTCCTCCATACGAACTCCGATTAACTTGATATTTGAAACATAGCCTTTCATAGTCCTTATCGTCATTTTCAATCAATTTCGTCTCGATCGGAGTTCAACAGAATTTTGACGATATCCATCGTAGCCTTTATTCCCAGTCCTGCTATCCATAATTCCTTGCCAATTTGTTGTTATTCCCGTTTTGACCATAAAATGGGGTAACAACAGTAACTCAAGAGATGCTCGGGATTTACATCTCCTAAGGATCCGTTAAACAATTTACTATGTAGTATATTTCGCTATTATAATTGTGTCTAATTGTAAAGTAAACTTATTTTAAATAGCGTTAAGGCTTTACATTTTCCACCTTAACACGTAAAATGCCAATAGTCTATACAGTACCGTAATACCTCCTGATCGGGAGGCTACCAGAGGATACTCCATAGGTACGACACAAATAGAAACTCGTACAAGGCGCGATAGGGTAGGTGACACAGCACAACTAGGAAATGCTAAGGTAGATATACAAATTACGCTTCCGGGTCGATGGTAACGCGTAGCGTGCAACTACCGCCCACCTTGAATAAACTCTCCCAATCAAAGAAATCAAAAATGAAGGTGGCCACCGAATCAATCCAAAGTATAATATCGAAGGGAAGTGTCCGATCAGAGGTGCTACCTCATTAACCCGTCGATCGCTCCTGTTTTAGCCACCTTATTCCAACTCATGGGAGTTGGGTCCATGTATTTACCTTATAGAAAATGCCGCCACCAACCTACTTCATTCTGGAATCTCCACCACGTACACGGTTGTTAAAGTGGTTTTCAGAGTTGGCAGAGAGTATGACAACTTCCGATCATGGTCTCTTTAACAACCAAACTTTATTATAACACCGCGGTCATTTAAAAAAAAATTATACTTTCAAAACCAGAATAAATATCCATTTCAAAATCATATAAATACGATATCATTTCCTTTTAAAAACCCAAATCAATATGATATCATTTTCATTTCAAATATATTTCTTTCCAAAATCATACCACTTTTTAAATTTATAATACCTCGAAACCAAATATTTGAAATTTAACTTTCGAACATAATACTTCTAAATCCATAGTTTTAAAACCATAACTTTCAAAACTTAAATGGTTTGGATATTCAATAGTATATAAAATAAAACAGTTGAAAATAATTTCCGCCTTTACCATTTTTATTCACTTTAAATTCAGTCTAAACCCATAACTTTTAGATTCACTTTCAGTTTGAATAAAACACTTCGATTTCAATATTTTCAAACTTTGAGTATTTAATGAATTTCAAAACTAAGGCTGAGAATTTCAAATCAACAATTCATTTTCCTATTATTTAGTTTGAAGGTTTACATGATAAATCCATAACCATTTAAAATAAACTAAATTTATTAACACTAAAGTTTTCTTCCATTTTATTTATACTAGAATTATTCATTAAATCCAGTTATAAATATCATACCTTTAAAATTTCCAATTTTAGTAAGTTAACATCAACTTATGGAGTTAAATTTTCAAATAAGCTCAATTCCAATTAAATTTCTGATTTATCTTTCAATCTTAATTGATTTGGATCATTTATAACCATATATATATACACAAGATCTTAAACCTGCACTTAATCGTAAAATATAAATTATCAAATGCCATTTTTAAACTTATTCATTTTTACTTAACAGACTTATGCAAAGTTTAAATTCAATAATTTAACTATGCATGTATATATAAAATATATTATATCATATCCAAATTTAATATTTATTAAACCGTATCATATCCAAACCATAAAAATCATTTCAAAAATAATTTTATATACATACCGCGGTGCCTGTATATAATTTTCTATCCTATGGTCAAGTGATACGGATATTTGTCATTTCAATCCGCAATTTAAAAATAAAAATGCGGTTGTATATCATTTCAAACCGTAATCCCGAATGAAATGAAATGCGTGATAACTTGAAGTTTATATAAGATAGAAACATCATCCATTCACCCAATATCAATCATCAACCAATTTATTTCAACCATCATCAATTTAAACAAACATCAATATATGGCATATAAAATATAATAGGTAATAAATGACAGCTATTAACTAACAATTTATATTCAATAATAAATTTATTATTGTTTAACTATCAGTTTATATGCAAATAAATAAATTTTAACTGTCAATTTATATGCAATAATAAAATTAATTAACAGTTAAATTAAATAAATGTGATTTAACAGCGATGATGAATAAAACATGCCAAACAGTCGTAAATAAATTTCTACTCATATCTTAAGTCAATTTAATAGACATAGGAAATTTTAGAAGTTGTGAGTGGATTAAAACACTCACCTTTTGGGATTTAAATCGAATTTAAATGTAATTTAAACCCAAAATTTCGACGATCTCATAATTCGTCCAAACTAGCGTCATCAAGTCCGAAATTTCAATACGATCCTAATAAAAGAAACCGCGCGTCAATCGGACATCATATGCACAAGTTATTGCGATAAATGCGATTGAAAACAATTAAAAATAAAAAGGAAAACGAGAACACTTTTAAACTCACCGCCACGTCATCTTTACCTTACCTCTTTTATGTGCGCACGTTTCATCTCCAGAAAGACACGATACTCACGCAAGCCACCGACCTCCATCGGTCAAATCACTTTGACCGCGATTTGCTTCGCCTCCAAGGGTCGTCCTTCAAAACGAAGCGTGCCATCACGCTCCCCACTCCGGCCGCACACCCTCGACCCACGCCGCAGTCTCTGGTCGCCAAAATCCTCGGCCGCCGCACCCATAACCGAAACCCTAATCCAAAATTTTAGCTTGATCCAGCTGTCAAATCGTCAAGCCAATCGTACAGATGTGGTCCCCTCGGCTTCCTCTCCAAAACCCAAAAACCGTTTCCCGGTCCGACGAAATTTATCGCGGCGATGATGAACGGCCGAAACTAAACGCCCAATTTCTAGTCAAACCACAACCCGCATCGAAAAACGAATTACACCATTGAGTTACGCTCGTCGAGAGCATTAACATATATTTTTTTGAGATTTTTCCGAGGACTTTAAATTTTAGGCTTTGGATTTGATTTTTGAAATTGAACATGGATCTAGGGTTTCTAGCCATTGGAAGAAGAGAAGGAACTGATGAAATGAATGCACAAACAAATGAGAATAGATGGAGGTAGGGTTTATAACTGGGTTTATATAGGTAGGTTAGAAATTTGAATCGATGGATCGTGTTGGATATACGTGCTACCGCTAACGTGGCCCAAAAAGCCCGTTCCGACCCCGGAGCGAAATTAGGTAAACCCATATATCCCAATAGGTGTTTTAAAATATTCTGAAGGCGATGGAAAAAATTCCACGTCCAAATTCGATCGTATGAAGAAGTTATGCTGAAATTAATATTTTCAAATTGATTTCAATTAAATCGATTTCAAGGTGTTTTGCGTTCGTACGATCAAACGACAAGTCCGATCGCTACGAAACTTGAAACCCTGCAATAATTCACTGCTACGGATCCGATGAAATTGGTTCCGTTGAAATCCGAGTCGGTGACCAAAATGGCTATTTTTATATTAATTAAATAAATTTAAAATTAGTAAATAAATCTAATTTTTATATTCTAGTTTTAGAATTGGCAATTTTTATCACGTAAAAATCCTCAAACATTTAAAATGATTTAACAATTTTTAAATGTCAATTTGTTAAAGATTGAATCAACATAAATTTTCGATTTCATGAAATTCAAAATTATAGATAAATTTCCAAAATTTCCTTTTAATTGAATTAACTTATATTTATTCCATTCATTAATTTCAAATATAAGGGTTTACCATTTGATTTAAAATTACCACAAAAATATTTCACGTTTTTCACTTAATTTTTAAATTAACGTAATAATTACATATTTGATTTTATTCATTTGCAATAAATCCAACTATTATAAATTAAATAAATTAACTCACTATAAAAATTCAAATTCTATAATTCATATATTTCATCTTATTGATTTACTTATTTTTTTATAATTATTTAAATCAATTCCTGTTCCAATTTAAAGTAACTTAATTTACCCATTTATAGTACGTATTTCAGTTTCTTAAACTAACCTGTTTATTACAAATTGAATCCAGTTTATTTTTAATAAGTTTCCAATGGATTAGATTCAATTTCAACCTTTTACTTACACTTAAGTTTAGGTTATATTTAATTTATAACGTATTACTTCCCTAGTTATTACTTTACATTTTTCCCGTATTAATTTCAAAATAAATCATAATTATTAAAATAACGCTTATAACAAATACGATCCTATAATTACTCAACATTTAAACGAACGTTATTTCATTTTCCATTAGTGTAACATTCATTTACTGTATTATCACTTATTACAGATTCTAATTCCATTAACAAATAAGCAGGTAATTTATAATATACGTTACAAATTTTGAATTAATCACTATTCATTATTATTGACTTAAATTTAGCATTAATTACCTTGCATTAACATTGTTACTTAAAATCCCTATCCAATTGCGTTTTATATTCTAATGAGTACATTTACTATTTCCGTTATGTTATAAATTGTCAATAAAGAAACGTTTATTATTTTCAACAACATTGTAATTACTAATTACCTACATTGATTGTATACGTTTTCCATTATTATCATTTATTATAATTTTATTCAACTTTCCATCTTATGCATATTGTTAACTATCTATTGATTTTACCTTCAAAATTTTCAGTTATTTTCTTAACTTTCAAAAGGAAATGATTAATTACATTTAATCGCTATTAACTAAATGCATTAGTAACGAACAGTAGTCGTTACCATTATACAATTTATAACATTTGTAATTTATTCTCTACAACAATTATTACCTATAAATATTATTTCGCCCATAAACACAAAACTTGCAATTGTTCTTATTATCATATCCCATTTACCGTTAACAATGTTTATTACATTAAATCAGCATAATACTTTCCTTAAATTTCTTGTTAACTCCTATTATTGTCGCGACCTAAAAGTAAGCAACCTAACTGAACACGCGACCTAGTGACCCAAGAGATGAAACGATTTAGCGGCCTAATTAGTGAAGCGACCTAGCGATCTGAAGAAGGTTACGACCTAGCGGAACCCAGCGACCTAAGAGTAGCTGCGACCTAAAGTGTTGCGACCTAAGATTGTCTCGACCTAAAGGCAGCAGCAACCCAAAAAGGCCACGACCTAAAAGAACAAGCAACCTAAAAAAGGGCGCGACTTAACTGCAGAAGTAACCTGGCGATCTAAGGATTGTTGCGACCTAACAGAAAGCTGCAACCTAAAGGAGGCCGCGACCTAAGAGTGAGTGCGACCTGAAGATGGACTCGACCTATGGAACTCCGCGACCTAACTATCCACCGACCTAAGAAGCTCCGCGACCTAAGGAAGGTCGCGACCTAAGGGACTCAGCGACTTAAGATTAACTATGGCTGCAGGAAAGTACTCGCGACCTAGGTTAGGTTGCTAACGACCTAAATACCAGAATATAGAAGACTATGCAATGCCACAGGGGGATAGGTCGCTCACGACCTAGGACTTGTGCAAATCAGCATGCGTGAGGAAGGAGGGGCCAATACTCTTCAGGTCGACTACAACCTTACTTAGGTCGGTCACGACCTACGACCTTACTTAGGTCGGTCACGACCTACGACCTTACTCTGAAAAATGCCTATAAATATGACCCTAACTCCAACTAGCAAAGGACTTTTGGCTCATTCTCTTCAAGCGCCGTTACTCTGCTGCATTCCAAACCAATCCAACACTTAAAGCTCTCAAGACACGAAGAACGCTACAAACAACTTCGAGAAAAGATCACACACATCCAACATGGATTTGAAGACTCTAATCTCCATTGAAGTTTAGGCTACTTGTTCTAAGTGACTTGTAATTCAAAGTGTATTGTACTTGGAAAGAATTGTATCAGCTTGTAACGAGATCATCAATAAAAGTACTTAAAGTGGACGTAGGCTATACCCTTAAGCCGAACCACTATAAAATTGTTGTTGTTTACTGCTTTTCCGCTATTATCTGCTTGTAATCTGTTCCCGAGTTATCGGGTGGTGCTTTCACAACTATAACTCATACACCGGGGTGTTAGCGTTTAAATTTTAGCGTTAACATTTTTAGTGCTTTCACTGAGAAACTGAACTCAGGAAAATTATCATCATTGCTTCACAGAGATTTGTAGAGAGAATTTCCTTGAAAACCAGAAGTCTATCTGAGATTATGGCTCCTGGAAGGAAGAGTAGATCTGTCAGGTCCGGAAATGTTCAAGAGGGAATCTCCGCTTCTCCTGTACCGAATCAACCCACTCCGTCTGCTGGGGTTACGAAAGCGGAGTTGGATGCTGTAATATTAGGGCTGAACCAGCAGATAAACGCCCAGAATGCACAATTAGAGGCTCAGAGTGCCCAAAATGCTCTAATTCTGAATAAGTTGAACGATTTGCTTGGGGCGAACAATCAACCGGCTGGAAATGAAAGGAATTACGCTGGCAACATTCATGATGCTAATGAAAGGAATGCTCCTGAGAGGGCTGCTAGTCCCTTTGAGCAAATGCTTCCTGAGGCCGATGGATCCAGAACTCAACATGATGAGGAGTATCTTTCTGGAATGGTCCGACAAATTATGAAAGAAAGTATGCAGAGGGTTGAAGACGAGAAAGAATGGGGTTTCGCCCCAAGTAAAACTCCTTTTACTGAGAAAATCTTAAAGGCTGAATTCCCAAGGAAGTTTGTCCCACCAACCATTCCAGCTTACAGGGGGACGAGTGATCCGAATGAATTCTTGTATAAATATGATTGGCACATGACAGGTGCCAGAGCCTCTGATGAGATAAAGTGCCGATATGTTCCTGTATATCTTGAAGGTGTGGCTCTACTGTGGTTCACTAAGCTACCAGTCTGATCTATCGATCAGTTTTCCGACTTAACCCGGAAGTTCAAGGAGCAGTTCAGACTATACACCTCAAAAGCCAAGGATATCATGTCACTGTCAAGTTTGGAGCAGAATCAAGGGGAGACTATCAGATCTTTCTTAAACCGCTTTAATATAGCGCTAGCTGAGGTGGACAATGCAGAACCGCGAATGATATTGACTTATCTGATGAAGGGAATTGACAAGTCGAGCGAGTTTGGGAATTGACAAGCCGAAGATAACACTGTTGTTCCACGCAAGAATGAATCTGTAGGGCAAAAAAGGGAAAATAACAATGGGAAAAAGCGGAGTAATCTGAAGAAGCCCCGGTCCTTCAAGCCATCAGAATATACTCCTTTATCAGATACGCCGAGCGTATCTACCTTGCCACTAAAGGTTCTATTGACTTTCCTAAACCTCCTCCTCTAAGGACCGGGAAAAAGGCTATACAGAGTGGAAAGTTCTGCCGCTTCCATAATCAACCCGGTCACGAAACCGACGAATGCCGACAGTTGAAAAATCTGATTGAAGAGTTGCTAAGGGAAAACAAACTGCAGCAATTTGTGAAAAAGAATAGCAACAATCCTGCTTCATCTAATCAGGGTCAACAGGCTCCTACTCATCAGCCTAGGACGATTGAGAAGGCTTCAGGGCATGAATCTGGAAGGCCCATTATCAATGTCATTACAGGAGGACCTCACCCAGCGGGCAGAAGCTGGGGTGAGATGGAAAGGTATACCCGAGCTTTAAAGTATGTACCGACCGAGGAAGATGTATTCGTTTTGGAAGGTGCTACGCCCTTGAAGCAACAAAGAACTCTTGATGATGATATTGTATTCAAAGCTAGGGATTCCGCAGGTATTGAAGCTCCTACGTTGGATCCCTTAGTCATCTCGGCTGGTATCGGGCCAGCTATTGTCAGAAGAGTTCTCATTGATTGTGGCGCATCCTGCAATATCCTCTTCAAGAAAACATTCGACCAAATGAAGATCCCTATGGCTGATGTGCAAGCTTCATCGCATAAAATTGCTGGCTTCACGGGGGAGCCAAAACAGCCAGTAGGAACCATTGATTTGTTTGTGGAACTTGGAGAAGGAGACAGAAAAATGGTCCGCAAGCAAACTTTTGTGATTGTCGACGAATTTTCTGCTCACAATGCTTTCCTTGGTCGTCCAACTCTGGCAGCGTTCAAAGCTGTTCTTGCCCCGTGGTGCCTCACCATTAAATTCCCTATAGACAATGGAGTAGGAGTTATAAAAGGGGATCAAAATGCTGGGCGAGAGTGTTATCTGACAGAGCTACAAGAAACCAGAAAAAGGGAGATGGGAAAGAATGCGGCAGCCCCAGTCCGCATCAAAGAACTAGCCTTGTAGCAATTACGGGGCGGACCCTACACTGGCGAGCATAGCGGGGCACGAAAAGAGATGGATCCCAGAAAAGCCAGTGCAGGGGAGAATAGAGTAGTACCGGTGGAAACGACAGTACCGGTACCTGTTGACCCGAAGGACCCAAATAAGGTGTTGAATGTGGGTTCACAGCTTAATGCGTCAATTCAGAATATCTTGATATCTTTCCTAAAAGCAAATCTGGATGTCTTCGCTTGGACTCATGCCGATATGTGTGGAATATCCCCAGAAGTTGCGGTACACACTCTGAATATTGACCTAAAGTTTACGCCAGTTAAACAGAAAAGAAGAACCCAAGGTCCAGAAAGGTCAGCAGCATTAAAAGAAGAAGTTGATCGACTCATGGAAAATAACTTCATCAAAGAATCTACTTACCCGAATTGGGTGTCAAATCCAGTGCTGGTTAAAAAAGCTAATGGAAAATGGAGAGTGTGCATCGATTTTTCAGATCTAAACAAGGCCTGCCCCATAGATTGCTTCCCATTGCCCAGGATCGATCAACTGGTAGATGGAACAGCGGGACATGAGTTGTTGTCTTTTATGGACGCCTACTCCGGATACAACCAGATCATGATGCATGAACCTGATCAGGAGGACACGAGCTTTATCACCGATGTTGGTCTTTATTGTTACAAAGTTATGCCCTTCGGATTGAAAAATGCAGGGGCAACCTACCAAAGACTTGTTAATGCTATGTTCAAACCGCAATTGGGCAAAACTATGGAAGTCTACGTCGACGACATGTTAGTAAAGTCTAAGAAATCAGCGGATTACATTGAACACTTAGCAGAAATGTTTACAGTCCTCCGGAAATACAAAATGAAGCTTAACCCTCTGAAATGTACGTTTGGGGTCGAGTCCGGAAAGTTCTTAGGTTTTATCGTCAGTGCTAGGGGCATTGAGGCTAGTCCAGCTCAAATTACTGCTTTAAAAGAAGTTAAAGCTCCTAGAACGAAGAAGGAATTGCAAAGTCTTAACGGAAAGGTCGCCGCCTTGAGTCGGTTCATTTCCAAAGCTATTGATAAATGCATCCCATTCTTCGATGCTCTGAAGAAAGGAAAGAAGAACTTTGAATGGACTCCCGAATGCCAAAAAGCCTTTGATGAGTTGATTCGCCATATGGAAACGCCTCCAATACTTTCTAGGCCTGGCGATGGCGAGGATCTTCTTATATACTTGGCAGTATCATCTCATGCTTTAAGTGCAGCGCTGATACGAGAAGACAAAAGGATTCAACATCCAGTTTACTATATCAGCAAAAGACTCACTGGGGCAGAGATGAATTACTCTAAGTTGGAAAAACTCGCCTATTGCCTACTAATTGCATCTAGGAAGTTGAGGCAATATTTTCAAGCTCATCCTATCAGAGTCCTCACTGATCAACCTTTGAAGCAAGTCCTGTTTCGCCCTGAGACTTCGGGTCGTCTTCTAAAGTGGAATATTGAACTCAGTCAGTATGACATCACTTATCATCCCCGAAAAGCAATCAATGGACAAGCTTTAGCAGATTTCATTGCAGAATTCACAGATAAGGGTGACAGTGAGGAGGAAACAGTCGACGATTCCCCAATCCAATGGAAGTTATATGTCGATGGTGCGAGAAACGACTACTGTTCTGGAGCTGGAGTTGTACTTGAGACCCCTGAAGGCCGATCATTGTGCTATGCACTAAGATTGGAATTTCCTTCAACAAACAATGAAGCAGAATACGAAGCCCTTATCGCTGGCTTAAGGATTGCTAAAGAAATAAACATCCGAGCGTTACAGATATTCAGCGATTCTCAGCTTATTGTATGCCAAGTCAAAAAGGAATTCCAAGCAAAAGGAGGGAATCTGCCCGCCTACTTGTCAAAGGCTTGGGAGCTCCTGGGTGATTTCAATCATTACATGATAAGTCACATTCCACGAGAAGAAAACATGAAAGCAGATTCTCTCGCAAAGTATTCTAGCACAGGCGAAGCCCAATTTCTGGGATTAACTCCAGTGGAAGTCCTGTCGACTCCTAGCATTGATAAGATGGATATTGATTGGATCATGAGCATGTCTCAAGAGCCAGAATCATAGATGACTCCGATAACAGAATATCTGCTCAATGGATCTTTACCAGGGAACTCAAAAGAACGACAAAAGCTACTGAGAAAAGCCTCTCGATATATAATCCAGGATGGCCGATTGTACAGACGGGGATTCTCAATGCCATTACTTCGATGTGTATCCAGGGAAGAGTCCAAAGCAATCCTAGCGGAGGTACACGGAGGAGAATGTGGTGATCATTCAGGTGGCCAAACATTAGCAAAGAAAATTCTCCGATACGGATATTTTTGGCCAGAAATTAATCGAGATGCACCAGAGTATTCCCGAAAATGTGACAGATGTCAAAGATTCGCCAAAATTCCTAGAGCTCCTTCCACTGAACTCACACAGATGGTCAGTCCATGGCCGTTTGCAATATGGGGAATAGATCTTGTAGGGCCGTTACCAACTGCCAAATCTGGAATTAAATATGCCATTGTTGCTGTAGATTATTTTACTAAGTGGGCAGAAGCTGAACCACTGGCTACTATCACCTCAAAGAAGATGATAAGTTTTGTGACTAAAAACATCATTTGCAGATACGGTGTGCCTCAAAAAATAATTACAGACAACGGTACTCAGTTTGAAAGTGAAGAATTCCAGGATTTTTGCAAGCAATTCAAGATCCGGAAAAGCTTTTCAGCAGTGGCCCATCCGCAGGCAAACGGGCAAGTGGAAGCCGTGAACAAAATTATTAAGTCAACCATCAAGAAGCAACTTGAAAGAGCAAAAGGTGGTTGGGTTGATAAGCTACCACTGGCACTACGGGCATACAGAACCACTCACAAAACTGCGACTGGGCACACCCCATTTTCATTGGCATACGGGTCAGAGGCAATGATTCCGGTAGAAATAGAGGTTCCTTCACACAGAAGAATCCATTTCAATCAAGCAGAAAATGAAAAGCTACAACTTGAAGCGCTAGATCTCCTTGATGAAAAAAGAGATGAGGCTAATCTCAGAATTGCAGCTCATCAGCAAAGGATAGCCAGACATTTCAATTCCAAAGTTCGCCAACGTAGCTTTGAGATTGGAGACCTAGTCCTGAAGAGAATTATGACAGCGACAGGTGTGTTTGGGCCAAATTGGGAAGGACCATATGTCATAGGTCAGAAGCTTCTTGACGGCACATTCAAACTCACTACTGTTGAAGGAGATCAAATTCCAAGGGCATGGAACAGCAATCATTTGCGTCCATACTTTACTTGAAAATTTTGTTGAAATATTGTAAAAAGAATTATGAATGTATGATTCTTGTAATTGAAGGCAATTGTAAAACTGATGCAAGTAAATAATGAAAAAATATAAAGTGGATGTAGGCCCAGTTTCCTGGCCGAACCACTATAAATCTTGTGTTCCTTATTATTATTACATGTTTGCTTTATTTTCGATATAAAAAGTACATAGAATGTATTGCTGAAATGTCGATTCAAATTTTTGCAGACAATGGAAGTGAAACTTGCACATAATAAGACCCAGTGATTCTCGCCAAATTTCAAGTCACAAAAGCTCCAAACTCAAATCCTAGATAGGAAGTACTTCAATTGAACGGCCTATGATTTCGACAGAAACGAGCCTTTGCTAATAAATTGAGATCGTTTGAACAAACAAACATCCAATTAAGAAGCTAATGCTCGTTCTCACAAACTTGCCTGGCAATGAAGTACATTTCCTTGGATTAAACAAGTCATTGGTTAAAAAAAAAGGGGGGGGATCACTGAAAAGGCATAAGCAAGTGGACAAGGGAACAACCAAAGCCATCATCGGCAGCACAAATCCTCCTCGGAGGCACAACTATTCAGAGAATAAAGACCTCTAATGGGTCATACGCCACAAAAAAGAAAGTTCTCTACTCAGCAAAAAAGATTGGAGGAGTCATGACCCTCCGACCATGAGAGAGTAACTTCCAGGCGATGAAAACCCTCTCTGAGGCACATTTCACCAGGAGTTGAAGTGTAACAACCGCTCTTCGGAGTTTCACTTCACCAGAGTTGAAATGTAAACAAAATAAAAGCCCTCTTCGGAGGCCCATTTCACCAGGAGTTGAAGTGTTACGACCGCTCTTCGGAGTTTCACTTCACCAGAGTTGAAATGTAAACAAAATAAAAGCCCTCTTCGGAGGCCCATTTCACAAGGAATTGAAGTGTTACGACCGCTCTTCGGAGTTTCACTTCACCAGAGTTGAAATGTAGACAAAATAAAGACCTCTTCGGGGGCACATTTCACCAGGAGTTGAAGTGTAACAGCCGCTCTTCGGAATTTCACTTCACCAGAGTTGAAATGCAAACAAAATAAAGACCTCTTCGGAGGCACAATCAAGAGGAAAGACCTCTTCGGAAGCCCACGTTTCACCGAGATTGAAATAAAACTTCCAAGTGTTGAAACGTGAAAAGGCTTTCTTCAAAGGCACAACTCTTTGGAGGTACACGTTTCACCAAGATTGAAATAAAACTTTCAAGTGTTGAAACGTGAAAAATCCCTCCTCAGAGGTACAACTTTCTAAAAAAAAAAAAAAAATCCTCATCAAGAGCATACTTTAACTTTCAAAGGAAGAGTAATTTACTTATTCTGGAAAATGATCTTCCTCAAAAAAAAAAAGAGTTAAAGTACCCTTCAGAGGTCCGCTTTACCATATAGAAGAATCCACTTGGTAAAATATGCACAGAAGCAAAACAAAAAAGTGATTTCTTCGAAAGATAAAGCATAAAAACTTATACGAAGGGAGTTGTACTCTAAAAAAAATTTCTCTAAGAATAAAATAATTATTCTTCAGCAAATAAGAGTGCAAGTCCCCTCGAAGTATAAAATATTGTAGCAAGCTTATGATATGGGGGCAACATGGTATAATTACATACAGAATGGTATAGCTGCATCGGTAAAGTAATACTCAAACAACATACCATAAGCCCGCTGCAATATCATATAAATAAACTTGTGCAAAAATGAATAATAAATGCATTCTCAAATTCAAACAGAAATCTGTACAAGCAAAGGATCATTTTATTCAATTGTAATGCAGATACAGGTTTCAAAATAAAGAAAAGCGGGGGCCAGTACATGCAAAAGACAAGAAACTAAAATCTTCACTTCTTCTTACCCTCTTTGGACCCTTTACCCGGTCGAATGATTAACTTTTCAGGCCGATCTGTGGGCAAAAGGGAAGAAGGAGAGGGAGGTGCAACTGGCCCAGCTTCCGATTCCTCCTCGGTAGCAATGATTTTCTTCCCTCTCCTCCTTGATGTTCCATGCTTCTTTCTCCTCTTTGAGGAAGACTCACTCCCTGGAGTAACAAGTTTGGACAAAGTTATGTTATCAGAAGGAGTCCGCTCCGGAGATATCTCACCTCCCTCAAGCCCCTCGTCTTTCTGCTCTTGTGAAGCGATGGGGTCATCTAAGCCATGAAGAGCCTCTATTTTCTCCTCTTGCGACCCAGGCTGTGAAGCAGAAGGAGGAGTTACTTAAAGGGACAGAGGAGGGATAACTGGAGGATGCGAGATCTGAACAGTGCTTGATACTTTCTCTACAGAAGAAAAGAGGTTAAAGTCAGTAAAAAGAGGAGATGAAGGCTCATCAAGGTTGAGAAAATAGTCAAGAAGTTCATTGAACCCATAAGAAACAAGTGAGCAATCCACTTGAGCGAGATTGACAGTGGCAGAATTTACAGTAGAGTTACCTGCAGAAGTTGTCTTTATCACGTCAATTTCATAGTCCTGAGCTTCAGTGCTCTCTTGAGGCTCTTCTACAGCCCCGGAAGTTGTAACTCCGAGATCAACTTTGTCTTGGGGCAGAGAAGAAGAACTGGGACCAGCTATATCAACGTCAGCTGAAACCGAAGGAGGGACTAGAGCAGTTACAAGCGCTTCCTTCTCTGGGCATTCTCCTCTTATCATTTCAGCCCGAAATTTAGCAAGTTGTTCCTTTCCCCTGGCCAGCGCTGCTCGAGTTTCCTCGTCAAAATAATATTCTTCAAGCTGGTCTTCAGTGTAACCAGCGCCCCCAAGCATATCTATGGCAGCCTCCCATACTTCAGCTAGTGTAATCTCATACTTAGGACCCAAAAACGCAAGGCTACCGCGTCCCAAAATGCATTGCAGATAAAAGTCGAATAATGTAGAGCCAATGTCGGCTTTAGTAGCTTGGTGAGCTTCCTCAGCTGCAAATTTACCAGCGACGGCTTCATCGCGCTCTCTTTCAGCATTGGCAAGTCGAGCTTTTAATAATTCTATCTCCATGTTTTGGGAGCCAGTTTGTTCTCGCAGCTGTGCAACTTCAGCACGTTGGTCTTCTATGACTTTTTCTTGATGTGCGAGTTTGTCCTCAACCGACCTTTGACTAGCATGTGCGTCTCGCACTTGTTGCTGGAGCATGCTTTCCCTTTGAGAATAGGAAGTGGAGGAAGTAACAAGTTCTCCTTTTAGCTTTTCCACTTCCGCTTCGAGTTTTTCATTATAGGAAGCAATGCTCCTCATCTCAGCGTCATGTTGTTCAAGAGTCATCTGCCACTCTGATTTATCATTCTCCATTGTGAGCATGGCTTCAAGGTTCGCTTGATTAACTCTTTGAAGCTCGTAAACCAGTTTCTGCCAATTGGACATTCTTTCAATGTCAACTCTGACGGCATCAAGATTTCGTAGCATAGCTGGTTTGTCAAGAGGGACCAGGTCGAGGTCAAATCGAACCCCTTTTAAGCACCATTGAGGAAATCGACTTTGAAGAATGGGTGGACCTTGCCCAACTTGGTATGCGGGTCTTTTGATAATTGTTTGAATATCAGAACGAGCAGGAGCCGGAGAAGGAGCAGGAGCAGGAACATTTTCAGAAATTGAAGGCATTGTTCCTTCGCTAAGTTTAGCCCGCTTGCTGGAGGAGTCGACCATATGACTTTTCCCTCTCTCATCATGGGTCTTTCGTTTATGAGTATCCTCATCTCCACGAGGAGGGTCGTGTCTTTCTTCCTCTCTCCCATAGCGCTCTTCATAGGAGCGTCTCTCCCTAGCCTTACGAGCGGCCCTCTCCTCATCAGTTTCTCTGTGTACGGGAAGATGGCGCCTATAGTCAAACTGTCCGCGTCTCCCGTACTGTTTGAATTCATCATAAAAAGAGCCGCTTCGCCCCATTGGAGAACCTAAAATTAAAGGAAGAAACAAAACTTGAGAATCTTTCAAGTATTAAAAAAGGCATGTGCATAGAAAGGTTAAAAAGAAATCCTAAGTGCATGTGATGTGCAAACTACGCGCGTCAAACTAGCTACGAACCGCTCGCCGGCTGAGGGGTAGTGACAGGTTTAATAATTAGTGGCAATTCCTGGGTTGAGGGAGTCTGGTTAAGAACGGATGTCGCTTCAACCGCCGGGGATATAACTTTAGCACTGACAGAGTCATCTTTAAAGAGCTCTTGAGAAGTGATAATTATGTTACTTAAACTCCCAAAGATGTCATCACCATCGCGCCTAACCAGACTTCCTCCATCAACTCCTTCATCAACATTCTTCCCGGTTTGAGGAAGGGGCTCCTCTTCTTCAGTTATGGGAACAAGCGCGGGCTTTTTGGATGGCCCCGCGTCATCCCTTGGAATAGAACACTTTACTAGTGAAGTTTCTATGGAAGTTTCTCCCCGCAAGTGCTCTTTAGTGGAGACCGGAGCATCAGGAATGTTCGTCGGAGAATCAGGAACCTCCGTTGGAACTTCATGAATTTGAGTGGAACGAGAAGGATGTAGAAGCTCAAACTGATGAAGAAGTTCTTCTGTCAATAGAAATTTTGCGCTTCTTTCTTCAGCAGCCACAGTGCTTAGCCTTTCAAAAACTGACTTATGGCTGGAATCTCTAGAAGGAGGAGGAAGTGCTGTAAAAATAAGGAATGGAATCAGCATCTAGCAATACGAACCAGGTAAAACTTAGAATAAAATTAAAGAAAGAAGAGAAAAAAGATCTCACTTCCTACTCTCCAGTCTGCGTAAAATTCTGCGGGGCAACGAATGTAGAAGTATTGATTCAGGAAACCATGTGCACTCTCCGGCAAATCCAAAATAAGTTTGCGGTTCCTCGCACGTCTTACAAGTACAATTGAAGGGTGGTCCTTGTTCTTCGCAAAAGTGCACAAGTAACAGATTTCCTCAAAACTCGGAAGACGGTCAAGAGTCCTCCTGAACAGAACGCTCAATCCCATCAAAATAGCATAGCCATTGGGGTGCAACTGGAAAGGAGAGATCGTCGGTCGAAAGAGGATTTTTCGAAGAAATTCATTAAAAGGAGGAATTGCTCCACTTAAGCACATTTGTCGATTAATGGCAACAAAACCGTAAGGTGGTCTATCAGCAAAGTCATTTGGTCCAGGGAGTAAAACTTCTGCCTCGGCAATGCCAAATTGAACGCATAATTGATTAAGTGCCCGCTGTTTCAAAAGGGTAGGAGTTCTTTCCGGAGGATTCTCTAGTGGAATAGCAATCGGGAAAACCCCTTCGGCGTGTTCTATCATCTCTTCTTGTTGAGACGTCATTCTACATAAGCAACTGGATGTTCAGATGAGAAGGTGCACGTTTCCTAAAAAGTGTGAAGTGTTGTGCAGAACTAAAAAAAAAAGAGAAAGCAAACATAACTGAAATCAAACTAGTTGACAATTAGTCGACTATGAGATTTCAGGACTTGTTAATATAAAGCTCAAGTGTAGTGTTAATGCGAACGAATCAGCTTTAACTGGATATTTTAGTTTTGCTTTAACACTTCACTTGAATTCATTGGTTCACAACATTTCGTTCACACAGTTCATTTAAGTTGATTACTCTTTATCGACTAATCTGTCATTCGATGTGGGCAGTCAATGGCAGTATATTCGTCCCAGTTTTCTGCAAGTATTATGTTTAACAGGTTATTAGCATTAGAGATAACCTACAACAAAGTGCAACATAATTCAAGTTCAAACAATTCAACCAAGTCTTCACAGAATTTCACAAGTCTTAGGTCGTCCAGCGACCTAGCATAGGTCGGGCTTCATTAGGTCGCACTATGCAAGTTAAAAGGTTCAAGGCAGTACAAACTTTCCAAGTCCTAACTCGGCCGCAACCTAAAGCCTATGCCGCAAAGTACAGGTCGTTGATATATTAAGTCGTTATGCAGTCATTCAAGAATGATAGGTCGCTAAATTGTTAAGTCGTTATGTTCAAAGTGCATGTGCAAATTTGCCAATTCCTAGGTCGTTCAAATCCCAACGCGACCTAAGAATTAAGTCGTGAATTTGAAAGTCCTCGAGCTTCCCTTAGGTCGTAAGTTATCTTAGAATGCTCAGATCTACTAGGTCGCTGACTTCCTATCCACGCTAAAGCACATCAGACCCAGTAACCCGTTAACACTAATAGCGCAGAATCCCTCATTCTATTCGTGAAGATCATCGTCTTTTCATACCACCAAGTCATTCGAAAAACGACTCCATATATCTCTGATCTGTCATAGACCTAACTCACTGTTGTGCGTTCAAGAATCACAACAACAACAATAGCCAGTGACGAACAGGAATCGATCACAATGCAACTCAGAGTGAAGCACGACGTACAAAATCGATTTGGGGTTGAGAGGTTAGAATTCGTGGTTCGATGGTGATTAGGGAATGAATAAGGATCGAAGATGCTTACGTGATTTGATAGCAAGAATGAATTGCTGAATGATTTGCTTGAGTTCGTCTTTAAAATCGCGGAATTCTGTTAATGGCAGAGCAAGAAATTGAAGCAGTTAGATAATGAAGAAGAAGCAACCTAGCAGTTTATATGGAGCTGAAAGAAGAAGGCGAGTAGACACGCGAGTTAGCATATGTTTTAGGTCGCTCACGACCTAGCAAAGATAAGTCGAAGCATGGCCTATGCTTCGAGGCGCAGATGTTAACTCCTATTATTACCGCGACCTAAAAGTAAGCAACCTAACTGAAGACGCGACCTAGTGACCCAAGAGATGAAACGATTTAGCGGCCTAATTAGTGAAGCGACCTAGCGATCTGAAGAAGGTTACGACCTAGCGGAACCCAGCGACCTAAGAGTAGCTGCGACCTAAAGTGTTGCGACCTAAGATTGTCTCGACCTAAAGGCAGCAGCGACCCAAAAAGGCCGCGACCTAAAAGAACAAGCAACCTAAAAAAGGGCGCGACTTAACTGCAGAAGTAACCTGGCGATCTAAGGATTGTTGCGACCTAACAGAAAGCTGCAACCTAAAGGAGGCCGCGACCTAAGAGTGAGTGCGACCTGAAGATGGACTCGACTTATGGAACTCCGCGACCTAACTATCCACCGACCTAAGAAGCTCCGCGACCTAAGGAAGGTCGCGACCTAAGGGACTCAGCGACTTAAGATTAACTATGGCTGCAGGAAAGTACTCGCGACCTAGGTTAGGTTGCTAACGACCTAAATACCAGAATATAGAAGACTATGCAATGCCACAGGGGGATAGGTCGCTCACGACCTAGGACTTGTGCAAATCAGCATGCGTGAGGAAGGAGGGGCCAATACTCTTCAGGTCGACTACAACCTTACTTAGGTCGGTCACGACCTACGACCTTACTTAGGTCGGTCACGACCTACGACCTTACTCTGAAAAATGCCTATAAATATGACCCTAACTCCAACTAGCAAAGGACTTTTGGCTCATTCTCTTCAAGCGCCGTTACTCTGCTGCATTCCAAACCAATCCAACACTTAAAGCACTCAAGACACGAAGAACGCTACAAACAACTTCGAGAAAAGATCACACACATCCAACATGGATTTGAAGACTCTAATCTCCATTGAAGTTTAGGCTACTTGTTCTAAGTGACTTGTAATTCAAAGTGTATTGTACTTGGAAAGAATTGTATCAGCTTGTAACGAGATCATCAATAAAAGTACTTAAAGTGGACGTAGGCTATACCCTTAAGCCGAACCACTATAAAATTGTTGTTGTTTACTGCTTTTCCGCTATTATCTGCTTGTAATCTGTTCCTGAGTTATCGGGTGGTGCTTTCACAACTATAACTCATACACCGGGGTGTAAGCGTTCAAATTTTAGCGTTAACATTTCTCATATTCAATTTATATACAGGTAAAATTCTTTTCACTACTAAATTTAATTACAAACTTATTAATTTAACCAAATTAAATCCATGAAATTTACGGGTCGTTACAATAGAGATATTAGTTTGTTTTTCCCCCTGTTGGGATATATTATGTAATATAATATATATTGTTATTATTGATATTATTATTTTCCCAGACCTCTCCGCATAAAGGAGACTCTGCCGAAATTTTCTGGAAATTTTAGACTTAAAAAATTATGAAATGGTTTTGAACTTTTATTAACTTGAATATAAAAGAATTTAATTGTTATAAATTGAGATATTTTATTTAAATTATTTAATTATATAAATTATTGTTTATAAATTTAATATTTTGAATAAGATTAACTGATTTCTTAATTCGTTCTTTTCTCTTCTTTTTTTCCTTTTCGAGGATGAAAAGTTTTGAGTGGGGAAGAGTGTAATGACCCATAAATTTCGATAACTAAAAATAATTAATTTAATGAAGATTTGTGATTTACAGTTGAAGGGAATAAAAATATGGGATTTATTAATGAGGTAATAACTAAAATGAAAGGTAAAAATGTTAATTAAAGTTAATTATTAATAAATTGAATAAATTTCCAATCAATTGAAATGACAAAAATGTATGACTTGGTTATAAAGTGAATATAAGAAAACAAATGTAAATATTTAATTCATTAATGAAATAGTATATAACAAATGGTAACTGAATAAAAATATGTGTTACGTAAGTAATTGTAACATTTGGTTGAAAGTAACAAACTTATAAATGTAATAAAAGGTAAAAGGTGACAAATTGTTATCTGTTACCAATTTAATTAATCAATTGCAAATAAACGTAAATAAATGTTATATTAATGTGGAATAAGACAACAACTATAGTGTGAACATAATAAAAGGTATATAAATGTAATTATTTACATGATAGTAATTGATGTAATAAAAAGAATCAAACCAAGATAAAATCATTAATTGGGATTTTTAAATTTTTATTAATGTGAAAAAATTGACAAAATTTCAATATAATTGAATTATAGTAGTTAATACAAATAAAAGATAGAAGTGTAGCTTATTAGTGAAATAAGGTATCAACAAATATTATCTATGTTATTTGAGTAATAATTGATTGAATATGAAGTCTGAAATCAAATTTTAAAAAATTTAAATTATTAACTAGATTTAATTAGAGTTGAAATTGAACACTTTAATTAGTAAGTTTTTAAACACTGAATTTGACGTGTAAACTTATTTTGAATCATTTTAAATGTCTAAGTAATCAAAAATGATAAAAATCTGCTATTTTATAAACATTCAATTAAAAGGCGATTAATTAATTTAATATTAATTTATTTAATTAACGTGATAATAGTCCTTTTGGACACTGACTCGAATTTCGACGAAACCAGTTTCATCGAATTCGTAACAGTGAATTATTATAAGATTTCAAGTTTCATAGCGGTCGGACTTGTCGTTTGATCCTCCGGGCTCGAAATGCCTAGAAATCAATTTAATTAAAATCAATTGAAATCAATTTGAAATATTCTGATTTTAACATAACTTCTTCATACAATGGAATTAGGACTTGAAACCTATTCCATTGAATTTAAGATTATTGAAAACACCTATTTCGATATATGGGATTACCCATTTCCATTTCAGAGACAGAACGGGCTTTTCGGGTCATTTATCGTCCACTCAAATCTTGTCCATTCTTTCTATTTTCAGGCCTGCCTATAAATATCCTTTTATTAACCCAAGTGTTTCTCAACTCAATCTTTCAGTACGTAAAATTCTCTATGGCTTCTCCTTTCTTGTAACGGCCCGCAAATCTGTACCCCTTGAGTCGACTCTATTCTCCCTCACTCAACTCGAGATGTATGGAAATACTAACCATTTGGGTTAAAAAAGAAGAGGCAGAAGAAGAAAATAGACAACACGTCAGAATCTAACCATCACAGCGGAATAAAATATAATAGATAATAAATGATCTTTACACAAAAACAAATACATCTGTTTATACATTACATCATCAGAGTACAACATTAGAGTTCAATACAAACAACAACACAACTCAGGGAGGTTATAATATCTCGTCCTTCCAAAAACCGAATACACAATAGAATATTTCATACAAGTATGGAAGTACGTATCGCCATCCAGCTCCACGGCATCATTTCCTATAATCTATAATACTCGGTCTGACTCGAGCATTATAGTTAAATAACACCTGAGTCAGTCTGGAATACCAACGTGAGAAATCACACTCAAATTGATTATTAAAGCTTCAAAAATCCTTTGAACATCAAAAGCATCTCGTAAGACCACGCCACAAATAAACATGTCTGGTTTTTACCTTATGATAGCTAAAACATTTATTATAAAATCCTTTAATATTATAATAGTGTCTATATACAAATACGTATTTAAATAGCTGAAATTGTTACATGATTAAATTCTAGCATACTAGCCACAAAGTGGGTTATACAAAATAAAACCGTAAAAGGAACGTAGGGAGAATGGATTTCCAACTAATGACTAGGCATTGGGGTACTACCTATCACAGTACCTGGTCTAGATCAGCGTACCAAGGATCCACCCCAAATCCCCTACAACACAAGACTGGAACTACCACTTACTGGATAATCCTGTGTAAGATCACCTCACGGTTTGGATCACCAGCCGCCACACAGCCAAAATAAAAAGGGACATAGGAAGACCTCACCCTAATGGGTGCTACCTACTTAGCCTTGTTGCATAACCCCTAATTTTCAGTCATTCCCGTTTGATGAGGATCGAGGCTAAGCATTACCTTTTTAGAACAAATATCTTACAATGCTCATCGTCCACCTGATGATGTTCCAAAAGCATTCATCCATACAAGTCCGTCCCTGTTTCGAACGGAACCGAAGGCACTACTCCTACCAAATCCATTTTGAAATCATCCTCAGGATTAGTTGAGACTAGCCCTTGCACTTCACTACTCCATCTTAGACTCTGAAATCGTTTTTCCACGAAAACATACAAACCGGATCGAAGTAGTTTTCGAGAAATTTATCCCAATCCCGGTCTCTTTGAAACGATCAGCACATTGTCCAATATTGATAGTCGGTTATTTAACTACCGATTAACATTCACAAATATCCATCAAACATAGATAATTTCTCCTGAATTATTTATTAACCTCAAAATATCTTAGCAAGATATATTTCCATTTTCAACCCTTTTGAAAACAGTTCTCAAACCACACTTTTCTCATGAAATAAATTTCCAAATATTTATTTCCACTGAAAACACCAAGCACAAAAACTTTAGATTTTTAAAATAATTTAAAACACTTTATTATAAAATATCCTTTAAAACTTTTAAATTAAAAATTACATTAATACTTATTCAAAATATATACTTTGAGAATATTTAAAATAAAACTACTTTGTACAATATAAAACTGAATTTCTAATTTTTAAAACATAATACCAAGCCACCTTTGAATAATTACTGCTATAATAGATTAAAATAAAATACTTACTTTAGAATTTAAACATTTAGGAATAATAAGTTTTCTAAACATACTTTTTGTAACGATAGGGATTTTTCATTGCCGAAAAAACCGAAATGTTATGGGTTTAAGAAAGAGAAAAGACAAAGAAAGAGGTAGAAGAGAGAAGATAGTAGAAAATAGAGAGAAAAGAAAACAGAAAATAGAACAAACATCAGAATCTCACAATTCGCAGCGGAACAACATATAACAGATAAATGGATAATCTTTAAACAAAGAACTATATCAGTTATTACATTACATTTCATCATATCATCAGAGTGTACAACAACAATAACAAACAGCGGAAAAAGAAGTACTAGACTAGTATTACGCCATGCCATCCATCTTGCCTCCAGCAACTCCTGAGTTCCAGAATATCCTGATAATCCTTAACTCTTGACTGCCCGTGTGGAAATTGGTGGGCACCTAGAGTTTAGGAAGGAAAACAATAAACTCCGAGTCAGTCATGTGACTGGTGTGGGAACTAAAACAGTTTATTTTTCTTTAAAATCAAAATAGAGGAATATTTTTAAAGTCAATTCGCAATGCTTTTAAAAATGAGACTACCATAAGACCTCCCGCCACACACACAATGCAAACGCAGACTTGGAGGAGATTTCTTCTTATGTTAGTCAAAGATGCTTGATACGCATTAAAAAGAAACATTTGATATTATTATTAATGCATAGTGTAGAAAACAGTTTCGAAAGTAGAATATAAATCTTAGCCAGCATAGGTACCATTATATTATGCCTACTATAGCTACCATATTAGATGGCAGGTTCTACAACTAAAACCGTACAAGTCTCGTATTGTTTCTTTGGATTTCCAACGAATGATCAGGCCAAGGAACTTCCCATTGCCACATGAGAACGCCTCTGGATGGACGTCCCCGAGAACCAAACCGGATCTCTACCAACACAAGGCCGGGTTACCCCTAACTGGATAACAACTGACACGAGTATGTCATCCCCCGGTCCTTTGGGACCTTTAACCGAGCGCTCGTCACCATCATCACACAATCATAACAAAGTGTTTTCAACATGAGTAAGTATCTGGGCTCCATACCATGATACCACCCTTTTCCAGAAGGAAATGCACATACCCTAAAGGGAGCTACCCCTCATAACCTTGCCGCATCTTTCCTGTTTTGACCATTCCGGGGTGTGAGGCTCGACGAAGTCTCGTCCACAAAAACATACTTTATACAAAAGCCATGCTTTGGGTCAACAAATGATCATAGAAATGATCACCAAGATAGACGATCAAACAAATGATCCTATCACAAATAATCAACACAATGATCATTTCACAGCAACACTCAGTATGTCACATTACCAAATTGGGAGTATATTGCTAATAACCTTCAACTATATAACCTCTGAGCTCGTACGTCTCAGAGAAGGGTGTTAAGCTAAGAGAATAAATTCTCCGCCACCAACAGAAATATATTTGAAAGCAATCGGCTTTATATCTCAATTTGTAATGTCAAACATACAATCCATACAAGTCTGTTCCAGGCTCGAACAGAACCGAAGGTACTTACAAAGAAGTCCTTGCAATCTGGATAATCTCTAATCACGTCCGAATTTCCCATCACATATGGAGATCTCAATACCGGGGATCAGCCAGTGCAGAGACAATCAACAAGAAACCCTTACGTTTTTTAAAATATCCGGTCTTCAACACCGATCTTCAAATGCAATTCATAACGACGTATCACATATTCGGAATGGGTTATACGACCCCAAGGTCCTTTCCCGGTTAACCCGAATAGTGAGCGCTTATTTTAAAAAAATAAGTGGGGCATTCAATTCAAGAAAATCACAACACATACCTATTTAAAGGTAAATATTGACAGTCGGTTATTGAACTATCAATAGATATGCCAACATCACCAGATTCCAAATAATTTTCCAAATTATTTATTTCCCAAAAATATCTTTATAATATATATATATTTTCCATTCTTTAAAAATAAATCAATATTTATTTTTAAACCCAATTTCCCAATTTCATTTATAAATTCTATATTGAATTTACATTCCAAAATATTTATGAATATACGATTTCCATTCATTTTCAAATATTCATTTTCAATTTATCTTCAAAAAGATAAATTCAAAATATTCACTTAATATTGGAAAAGCATTTCCATACTTATTTATTTATAAGTAATTCACAAGTCTTTTTATTTTCTATACTTGGAAAATATTCAATATACTTTAATCGAAATTAAGTATATATTTCATTCTTTAAGGAAATCATTCACTTAACCATATTTATTTGGGCCAAAACGAATGTCGCGTAAAACATCGTTACGACAACCCAAAATCACTAGTATAGGGATTCGAAATTAAAATAGATATATAAATCCCAATACTATACAAAACATTTCCTTTCGAAAATCATTTACTATAACAACAGTGTTATAGTCTATCATTTCCTTCTATTTCTCGAAAACGTCTATTTCAACAATGAATGTTGAAATCTATGGTTTCGATAGTTAATACATTTTAAAACATCTTTAGATTGTTTTAATTCTATTTAAAACATCTCATTCAAAACCATTTCTTTAACATATTGTTCACTATTCAAAACATTAATATACTACGTTAACAAATTTCATCATTTCTATACGTTTCATTTTTAAAGGATTATTCACTGTCTAAAATGTGAATATAACTTCATTAATAAATTACAACAATTTACTTATCAAAATAAGTAGTTTGCGAATTTATAAAACAATGTTTATAAATTCCATTTCTATTCATTTTATTACTATTTTCTCTATAAATCTTCTTTATCAATCTATTCAATTTCATATCTCGATGATATACCAAAAGTTCATATTATAAGTTAAATGCTTATAATTTATTTGTTTACAAAGTTATTCTTTTAACTTCCCAAATTTATAAATCTTATAACTTATAAGATTCTTTTATTTATCCAAAATCTATTCTTTTAAATAACTTTACAAATTTATAAACCTACTGTTTATAAAATTCCATTTATAACTTCACCGTTATAATTCTATAATTCCAATTTATGAAATTCATTTACAATTCATTCTAATACTTGTAAAAGCTCGTTTTATAATTCCAATATTTTTAATTTATAAATATCAATTTATAAATCTTTTAATATAAAACAATTTATATTACTATTTTTAAAACGTCTTTAAACTCCTTTATAATTTCATCATTTTGATTTATAAAATAATCCAATTTTATAAATACAATTTTTTAAACTTTTTATAATAAATTTAGAAATCCCAGTTTAAACTATTTTATAAAATCATTAATCTCATATTTTCAAAAATCAACTTTTAACTGAATTTCTCAAAAATCATAATTTTCATAATATTAAATTTATAA
The DNA here is from genome assembly GCA_030765085.1 of Allium cepa. Taxonomy (NCBI): domain Eukaryota; kingdom Viridiplantae; phylum Streptophyta; class Magnoliopsida; order Asparagales; family Amaryllidaceae; genus Allium; species Allium cepa. The sequence goes on from CM060942.1 coordinate 459,839,706, forward strand.
CGTTTATTTATTTAAGATGAATCAATTCCAAAAATATTTTATAAACGTATACTTTCAAAAATCACTTTAGAAATCCCTTAAAAATCAAAATCGTTATTTTTAAACTTTCAAAATTGGATTCGATGATGCAACACATCTAATAGTCAATCACGACTTTCCAATATCATATATCGATATGATAAACAATCAAACATCACAATATCTAAAATCAAATAAATATTTGTGAGGAATCCAGTTGGATCCCTCCAACCTATTTCCCTACATCCACAGACATTAGCACAATACCCATTCCACTTCGAGGTGGAATATCACGGTATATGGGATTTTATAAAATATTATCCGCTTACTAACGGCGCAATAGGGTCTCATCCGCTATACAATGCGGGAAATCAATCAACTGCAATATATACATATGCCAATATATATATATATATATATTGCTATATACATAATATAATACCAAGTCCACTTCAAGGTGAAATATCGCGGTATATGTGTGTAATAAATAACCTCCGCTTACTAACGGCGTATAGGGTCTATTCACATCCAATATATATATATATATATATATATATATATATATATATATATATATATATATATATAACAATCATCATACAAGCATTCAATCACACAACTAAACAATTTTAAATCTAACTATTTAAAATTTAAATAAATCCTTTAGAGCGAGAAGTTCTCACCTTAGCTTTTATTAGCAATCCATTTCCCATATTGACTCGATTTTCTTGATTTATACCTTGTATAAATATTTACACAATTTATTAATATTCGAACAAATCGAAAAATAAATTTTCATTAGATAATTTCGATTCATCAGCGATTTTATTTTAATAGTTAAATTAACTGATAGTTTTATTTAAACCAGTTTTGTCTTTAAAATTTTTATTTAACTAAAATTTAAATTTCCTTTTATAAATTAAATCAACTACTTTTAATTTTAAACATATTACTCTTAACAATTTGTCTAATTCAAATTAATTTTTTTTTTCAAATTTAAATCGAATAACAAATTGTAAATACCTCACAATGCCTCGCTCATGTACTTGCTGTCGCGACGACCGCATCACCAAAACCCAACACGCGCCGCGACCAGAATCGCACGCGCGAGCCAACCCTTCATCGTCGACGTCGCCGCTGCCTCACGCCTGCGCACGCGCTCCTCCATCCACCCAGCTCCTCACAGCCGCCTCGCGCACGCGCTTGATTGTGTCGCCGCCACTCGAACGCGAGCGACCCCCAACATGTTGCCGCCGCTCCTATTCGCGCTTGAACTACTGCCTCACGCGAGCGCGCGCCGCCACACTCGATCGTGTCGCCGCCATCGCCACGCTGTCGCGCCTCCCCTTGCCTCAATGTCGCTTGCGACTTCGATTTAAGGCTTCGGCCATTTCTCTTTCTTTTTTTTATCTGAACGAATGAGAAAAAGGGGGCTCGGCATTAATTATCAATTGAAGAGGAAGGGGAAGATAAAGATGCGATTTGAAAATGGGGCTTCGGCCATTAATTTTTCGTTCGAGATTTGAACGAGAGTGAAGGGCGAGAGGAGTATTTGAAATTGAATGCAGTATGTTCTGCACGATCTTCATCGTGATATTAGGCACGAGTTTAGGCATAATTTTAGGGATATAACGTGATGTTTGACTAATTTTTAAATTTAAATTTCAAATTGAATTCGATTTAATTCCAATGCGTTTACGTGTCGTGTGCTCACATACCAACTCCGAAAATTACGAAATTTGAAACCCGATAATAATTCAATATTACGGACCCAATGGAACTGGTTTCGTCGAATTCCGAGACTGTGCCTCGGACGGCTATTTTTAAATATCGATTCAAACGATTTAATTTCAAAACTGAACAATTCACTTCCAAATTAAATTCTGAAGCTTCTAAAATCTTCAATATTATCAATATAAATTTTACAAGCCTTTGAAATATTTTTATTCAACTTAAAATTGAAGATTCAAATTTTTATTCAACTTCCAATAGATTAAACTCTATAATTTAATCTCCTATTTCAAAGTTATATTGAAAATTCAATCCAAACCATTATTCAAATATTTAAAATTAATTAAATATTCTCAAATTAAATTATTTAAAATTCTGGGTCGTTACACTTTTTAAACAACTTAAAACTTTTCACTTATACTTAAAATTTGTTTGAAATGTACTTGGCTATTCAGGGAACTACGCTTCTCTTTCACATCTTTAAAAATAAATCACTATTTATTTTTAAACAAATTTACCCATTCCTTAAATAAATTCCCACCGTGAATTTATTCTTCCAAATATGCACTGATATATTACTTCGCTTTTATGAACCCAGTTTATAAATTTGATAGTCACATTCTTCTTTAAATTTCCAATTTCAAACACTTAAATCAATTTCCAAATTGATTTTCGATTTACTCCATTTTGAAATAAATTCCTTTACTTACTCTTTTATTTAAAAACCTATTGACTTCAGATTTTTAATTCTTACTTATGATTTAAAATCTTTTAACTGAAAAATACCAATTTTAGATTTTCCAAATTCCTTCTTTATCCTTTTAAGTAAATTTAAACATTGAATTTTAAAATAATTCTGTATTCCTTTAAATAATATCACTTAAGTTTTAAAATTCATTATTACTCGGTTTATTCAAAATCTCCTTTTCCATACTCGGAACTTATTTATTAGAATTTTAAAATCATTTTTATTCTTTTCCAATTCATTCTTAAATTTATTCAAATTCTTTATAATTATTTTATTTAAATCTTCGCTCTTTTATTTCCTTTTCGAAAATCCAATTCTATATATTTTGATAACTCAGTGTTCCGAAATATATTCAAGCGAACCATAGCATTCAGTATTCTAATTATCAATAATATTCATCACAGAATATCAAATATTCGTAACACGGAATATTAAACAACCTAAATAATTTTGAGGAATCCAATTGGATCCCTCCAACCTGTTTCCCTGCATCCACAAATGTTAGCACAATATAAAATACCAATTCCACTTCGAGGTAGAATATCGCGGTATATGGGTTTATATGATATCATCCGCTATTATGCGGCGCATAGGGTCTCATCCGCTATATAATATGGGGAATCAATCACTCCAATATATATACTATATACTACTATATATAATATAGCACATCAAATCAATTCAATCATTCAACCAATTATTTAAATTTAACCATTTAGATTTAAATAGTAATCCAGAAGAGTGAGATTAACTCACCTTTGCTTTTTAAATTTGCCACCCTATCCATCTCGACTTGTTTCTTCACAATTTCAGACCTTGTCTAACATTAGATGATTTCATTAATATCCACAATAGAATCGAATCGTTAAGTATCATTTAATAAATTCAATTGGCTAATGATTTAAATTTGAACTAATTTTCCTTTAAATAATTTCTTAATAACTAAAATAATTAACATAAGTAGATTAAACAATTAATCACTCAAACCTTTATCTTAAAATAACATTTGAAACATGAATACTTATTTTATTTTATTTCTTTAGAAACTATATAAATGTAAAATAAATTATAGACTTCAAAAATCTATCTTCACATAAATATTTTCAAATTTCACTCTTTATTTACAAAACCTCATCTTTACATATATTTACTGTTTTTAAAATAAATATATATATACACACATATGTGTGTGTGTGAATATCTCTATTCAACTCAAACAGACATTATTTTATACTTTTCTGTATTCATCATTTTTTTCATTTTTTTGTTTTTAAACTTAATGTAAGTTCCAGTGAGATAATACCTGACTTACATATACATCGATACATAAAAAACATACCTATAGCCACAAGTACGATCACCACAACAGGATTTCAAACCCTACCATCAATCGAACCGCTGCTCGAACCCAGCCTTGAACATGCAAATTCAAGCAGGTGCCCACCCTGATCGATGCCGCCACCACGAACCCGAGCTCCAGCCTCGCGATGCCCTGAGTAGCCCGAATCCATCACCAATGCGTCGGTGCTCTACTGGATTGAGCACAAAACCCTAGCCCTTCGATCGTGGGGCTTCTTCAAACCGCAAGCCTTCACAAGCTCGTAATCGCGTGCCCTAGCATCTGCCGCGATTCGATTTCCGAACGAGGCGAGCGACTCGAGAATTCAGGCCGAGCAACAGAATAGGAAAGATCGATTTTATTATTATTATTTTTTGAAATGAATTCGAGCTGAGGATTTCTAATATTCGAATGAGAAAGGATTTCGTTCGGCAGACTATATTTCATTTTATTTAGGATGAGATGGAAGGGACTCATATACTGTTTTTACAAAAAGAATAACGTATCAGAGAAGCTAAGGAAACGTATACACTACAACTTGCAGGAAGGCGGCTATGACTTTGACCCTGATGTGAACATATTTAAAGCTAATGTATGCCTTGACCAATCAACAACGAATATACATATATACACACATATATATATATATATATTTAAATTTTAAACCGTTCGATAAATGCAACTTAAAATTTTGACCTCCTATTGAGGCGTGCCACTAGGCGTTTATAATGTTATACCCCTATTCCGAACGCAATGGAAAAGGTTTCGAGCCCTAATTCGATCGTATGGAGAAGATAGCTTTATGGACTCAATCATTATATTAAATTTCCAATATAGATTCAGCGCGTTTATATGTCGTACGCTCACACGATGACTCCAAACACTACGAAAATTGAAATCCAATAATAATATAATATTACGGATCCAATGGAACTGGTTTCGTCAAATTCTGAGACTATGCCTCGGAAGGTTATTTTTAAATATCAATTTAAATGATATATTTTTAACACCGAACGAATCACTGTCAATTTCAATTTTAACACTTTTACTACCATCAGTACAATAAATATAAATTTTACAAGCCTTTAAAATATTTTAGCAAGCTCGAAACTCAAGATTAAATCTTTTACTCAATCTCTCATTACTGAATTGAATAATTATATTATTCAACATATTGCTATATCTACATTCTGAATAGATAAATCCAAGTTTTCCATATTCGAAACCAATTTATAATTCAATTTCTATATTTAAAACCATTTAAATATTCCAGATTTAACGCTGAAAAATCCAGGTCGTTACATTCCTTCCCTCTTAAAAGAATTTCGTCCCCAAAATTACTAAGGCAGAAGAATGTCCCAAACCCCCAACTTACTAAAACATACTTAGTGAACATCACATATTCACTTTTCTAATCCTTTAGTTCCAATTTCCATTTCCAAAATTCCTTATTCAATTCCAATTTGAAATCGTTTTGTCGCTAACAAAAATTTTCTAACTCCGAAAATTTTCGGAAAATTTTGGCACAGTCTCGTTTGTACGGAGGAGCTTTTGCAATTTGACAAGAGATATAAATATATATACATCGACCCACACGATTGGAAAAACAATAACAGTTCATATTTTCTATTTTTATTGCGTAGGCGTACCTTTATTTAGCATTTTTAATTCTAGTGGCTTATTATTTAGCATTTTGCGCGATCAAAATCCAACCAAACGGCTTCTCGGTATCTGTACTTACTCAATTCAAACATGTAAGTACTAAGTATACGAAATTTATTAACATTTCACTTACTTTTAATAGCTAAACAGCATTTCATAAGCAACATGCACTAAACACTTTCCATGAGCAATTTATATGATTTCAAAACTAATTCAATTGCTTTCAACCAATTCATATGCCATTTCATTCAATTTTAATGGTTTACACTTCAATTTCCTACATTCAATTTATTTTTAATCCAAACAAGCTCATATTCAACTTAATTGACTTCAAAATCAATTTTATTTCACTTTTATCAATTCATAGAATTTTATTTAATCTCGTTTTCGTCAAACGACAATTTATTTCTGCGCAGTTCGACTGTGTTCATGTGAATAAATAATTACCTAAGCTTATAACCATTTTAAATTGATTCCAACTCAATTTGTATTTAATTCCTTCCATTCTAATTCATTCACAACCATTTTTTTTAGCTCGACACATTCCATGCTTGTATACTACTAACTATTCCCAAATTAATTCAACCCAAGCTTTTATTTAATGGTCTACCCTTCCTACTCGAAGTCAAGCTTCTCATTATTCTTAACTTAAGTTAATTTACTTCAATTTATTCCAACTTCAAACTTAAGTTCACTTCTACTTAATTTGATTCTCATCTAATCAAATTCCACTTAATTCAGTTAGCCCATCCATTTTATTTTAATTCACCTTCTCAATTTATCAGAATAATATCCAAGCACATACTTAACTCATTATACTCAAATTGGATTTTATTTGTAACTCAAACCATTTCTATTATAATCCAATTCCATTTTATTTTTACAACATCTCCACTTATTTTAATTCACTGAAAATCCAAGTCGAATTCTATTTATAATTCAAGTTTATTTCCAAACTTCATTATTAACTTAAAATCCATTTTATTTAACCGAGTTAAATTTTATTAACATACTCTATCAAATAATTTATTTAGCTAATTAGCTTACTTCCAACTTTTAAATCAATATTCGATTCTATTACAAAAATCACTTCAATAAATTTTCCTGAGTTCAATTTTTTTTCTTCATAATTCCAGTTTGGATTTTCTTTCATTTTCCAAAATTCCAACACTTTTATTTCGGCTTATTTATTCCCTTTTTACATTTTTATAAGCTACTCACTTATTAATATTCATACTTCTCCATCCATTTTGTAACAACCCGCATATTTATCAATTTTATATTTAAACATTTTATTTAAAAATTTTATCGATACTCGGAATTTAGTCCGAAAAGCTACTTTTTGCATACGGTCGAATTAGGACTCGGGACCACTCCCATTGAGTTTAAAATGCCGTTTGCGACCTTTTTGAGTATAAGCTTCGATATGTTTGGAGTAAGTTGATTTTTTCTACTTTTTACTTAGGGCTTTGGTCTGGACTGCACCCTTATTAGCTCAGCCCAACCCCCCTTCTCTTCATAACTTCTCCTCTTTGCTTAAACATTCAAGCTTTCATAACAATGGATAGTGGAAGAGGAAATTAAAACTCCAAGCCCTAGTTTTCTTTTGCAAATCAAATTCCTAGCTCCAAATTCAAGAGAACCCATTGGTAAGCATTCTCCTCTTCTTCTCCAACTTATTCTCTTACCAATTTCAGAAATTCCTAAACCTAATTTTGGGAATGTTCTTGTTTTGAGCATAGATTCAAGCTCATTTGGGTTGTGTTGAAGAGAGGTTGATTCTCCATTTGCTTTCAAGCTTCTTCTTGTTTGATTTTGTAAAAAGGTGAGATTTTTATCTCACATCTTTGTCTATAATTATCTTCGATTGTTAGGTATGAATTCCTAACGTTTATTCGTGTGCAATTGATTTTGGTTTGGATCAATTTCGTGTATATTCCAATTTTTGGTGTTTTGGTCTAATTTTTGAAAATCCTATTATGGATATTTGGACCTTGATATTTGAGGCGTAACGAAGAGCCGTTTAGGCTGGGTTGTCGTTCGACGTAATTCCTTAGTCATCGTCATTTGCTCGTTCGATCGTTTTCGATATTCGTTTGGCCATTTTTGGCCTAGGTTCAGGGAATGCCCTGAACCCCAGATTCAGACGTCTGAAACGTAATATTCAGACGTCTGAATATTGTTCTGGGAAGATTTCTATTCCCAGATTCAGACGTCTGAATATATGGTTTCAGACGTCTGAATTGGTTCATTTGGAACCAGAAAGGAAATAGGCTAAAAAGTGCCTATTTCAGACGTCTGAAACACTTAATTCAGACGTCTGAATTGTGTTCTGGAAATCTTTATATTTCCAGATTCAGACGTCTGAACAACTTGTTTCAGACGTCTGAAACTGCTGTGTTTTGCCTATTTTGCCTATTTGCCTATTCGCTTGAGAATTCCAATTTAAATCGATTTGTGATGATCCTATTTGTTGTTATCAATTATTATGACTTTGATGACTCCTTTTTAGGGATTTTTGAATATCCATTTTGATGGATTCCTTATCGGTTTCTTTGGATTTTATTCACGTCTTCGAGCGTGAATTTTAGTGATTGATTGTTCTACAATCATTTTTGTAATTTGTCACTTTAAAAATATAAAGGTTTCAATACTAGTAATAAATATCAAAACTCTTTCATCAAAACGATTTCAACACTATTTTATTTACAAAGCTCGTTTTCTCAAACCGTTTTCCAATCTACTAGTATATACAAACCTTTACCTCACTCGTATGAGAAATCTAATTAAACAACTTAGTAAAACAAGTGGTATGAAACGCTTGCGTTCACTTTGTTGGTTAATTCTTGTACTTGTTCGATTGAAACTCTTGTGACAATTTTCTAGTGGAGATCTACAATTTGTTCGTAAATATTTAAGTTAAGCTAGTGGTTTTGGGACATGAAGCTAAGCTCATATATTTACTAGCTTACTGTAATTGACACTTCTTGATGATCATGACGATCATTTTTGTGATTTAGACTAGCAATGTGCGATGTCTCTTTGTCTACGAGGGAGACTAAACCCCGTTTGTGTGAGTTTCAACTCACATATGTGGGGTAGCGCCCCATGGTCTTCGGGCCGTTCGTGTGTCAAAAATTAATGGCTAGCTACCATGAGATAGCGTCTCCTTCGTGTGATACATATGTTGGTGAGTTTTCATGCTCCCGTTCGTGTAATAGGCCTCCCCCCCATTTTGTGTGATTTCTGGATTTCGTGTGTCGAATTCTGGAATTTTCTTCTTCACCTATTTTTGTGATTTCTATTGGTATTATTTATCAATTTTTGTGTGTAGGTGAATTCGTGTGTCATTGACTGGATTTCTTGAGATGATTTCTAGATTTTATGCTTCACCAATTTTCGTGATTTCCATTGGTAAGTTTTATCAGTATTTGTTTATTGGTGAATTTGTGTGTCATGGACTTTTGTGATTGACATTGATATAATCGTCAATATTTATGGTTTGGTGAACGAAATAACAAGTATGACATTTCCTTTGATTCTTGTGTAGATTTGGTGATATTGATTAATCTCTTGTTGATTCTCAATTACTTATATATATCACAGCTTGGCATTGTGATTATTATGTGTTTAGTATATCTCTTACTCTATATCGTTTCATCTGATATTTATAGTTAGACTGATCCGTTTATTATTTTCTTATTAAATAATACTCGGGTCAGACCGAGATGTTGCAGGTGCTTCTGCTTGACTTCTTTCCAGGGATCCATTACTCTGACCTTTTGCTTACTACTTAAATTAGTAGTTTTTGTTGTATACTATTGAGATATTGACTCATTGATGTATTCTTTTGTATAGCACATGTTGCTATTATTTTGTGTTATTGTGGATCTTTCTGACCACTACTCTGATGTACACTTTTATGTGTAATATTCATATCTTGTTCCGCCTTTGTGATATGAACTATCTGTGGCTTATTTATGTTATGTTTATTTCTGTATTTGTTTCCGAAGATATTATAGCCACTATGTAGTAGCTTTGAGTTTGTGTCGGTATGTCGGATATCCTCTTGATAAAGTATTGCATGTTATACCATCTGACATACCGATGCTCGCGCAAAGCAATTATTCGGATGGTCGCTCCTCAACAGCCTTATTCTCCATGCTAGTTGACAGCATTCTCAGTAATGTTCTTGGCTAGCGTGAGTATAGAGGTGGGGCATCACAGCTTGGTATCAGAGCCAAACTTCGGAACAATATGGAATAATACAACAAGGATCATCGTCCTAAGTCTACCTTAGGAGTCGTGCTTTAGGATTTTATTCGGGTCCACTTACCGTCCTATCCTATTTTCTTTTATGATTCCTTGTTCTATCTATCAAGAATTGCTTGATATTGAATTTGGTGAATAACCTTTTTCTCCTTCTTCTTTCTTTCTAAGGAAGAGAAATGTCTAGACCAGGCTATCCCAGAGCTGGACCATCTAGTGTTCCACCCCAAGATGGAGTTTTTATGACTGCTTAACAGCTTCTTGATTTAGTGACGAATGCTCAAGCAGCTGGAGCTAACCCGGAACCTACTCACCCAAAGTCGGGATTTGCACGCTTGTGCAGCGATTACACTAATTTGGGTGGGGAGCCATTCAAAGGCTCCGAAACTATTATTGAAGTATAGGCTTGGCTAAGGTCATGCGATCGAATCTTTTCTCGCATGAATCTTAATGACCTTCACCGAGTTCAGGTGGCCTCTAGTATGCTCCGAGAAAGAGCATTAGACTGGTACGAGCTTCTTATTTCTGAGATTAATGAAGCGGATCTCACCTGGGGGCAATTCCGAGAACGCTTCAAGTTGAAATTTGTACCAGAAGCAGAGAAAGTGACATTGGCTCGACAATTTATAGACCTTGTTCAAGGTGAGTCCTCCGTGACTGATTACGTCGCCTCCTTCGAGTAGCTTTCCAAATATGGGGTTGAATACATCAACACCCCTTTAAAGAAGAATCAGATGTTCGTCTATGGCTTAAACAAGAGTCTCAAGAAGCCATTACTTCTAAAATTAGAAGTTTCTTTCGACCAACTCGTTGATATTGCTCTTCATCTTGAAAAGGCGGATAGGGAGAATGATGTTGAAGTGGTCGGTTCCAAACCAAACTTCAAAAACAAGAAGAGGCCAAACAAATTCATAGGCCATTATCCCAATAAGAAAGGGAGGCAAGCAACTCCTGTTGAAAAGACCTTTTCCTCTACTCAAGGGAAATGCTATAACTGTGGTTCGTAAGACCATTTTGCGAACAAGTGTTCAAAGCCTCGTACTTGTCGCTATTGCAAATGCCCGGACCATTTTATGCATGTATGTCCCAAACTTCAAAATAGGAAGGAGGGAAAGCTTAATGTTGCTCAAGCCCCTGGCAACACATCTCGTGGCCAAGGTATTTCTCATTCTATTCTGGATGGAATTATTTTATTTCGTGATCATCCTATTCGAGTTCTTTTTGATACGGGTGCGTCCCATTCTTTTATATCAAAAGAACTTGTTGATACTTTTTCTTTGGATGTTTTGTGTTTAATGACTTCTTTGGGAATTGCGAATCCGGTTGGTAGATCTGCAACAATCAGTTTATTGTGTAAAGATGTCGAGATTATTTTGTGTGGTTTTTCTTTCCTAGCCGATTTGCATGTTATGCGTTATTTAGGATTTGGAATGATTTTGGGAATGGATTGGCTTAACCGTTATGAAGCTCATATCCTATGTCCTGAGCGGACTATTCATCTTCGACATCCTCAATCTGTTAATCAGGTTTCTGTTATTCTTAAAGATTCGGATTCTGCCTTGATTGCATCTTTATATTCTTTAAATCCTCATGATGACGATGATGATGATGAGGGTGATATTATTTCTCTTATTCACGTCGTTCGTGAATTTTCCGACATATTCGAGCCCGTTTTAGGATTACTACCTAAGCGAGCAATTGAGTTCAGAATTAATCTCATTCCTGGAGCTCAACCTATCACTCGCCCTCCTTATAGTATGTCCAATAAAGAAAACGAGGAGATGCGTAAACAATTATCCGAATTGGAGACGAAACAATTTATTCGCTCTAGTTCCTCGCCTTGGGTAGCTTCAGCTATTTTTGTGAAGAAATCGGATGGAACACTTAGGCTTTGCGTTGATTACCGCAAGCTTAATGATCTTACTATCAAAAATAAATATCCTTTACCTCGGATTGATGATCTATTCGATCAACTTGGTGGTGCTAGAGTCTTTTCACAATTAGACTTAGCTACTGGATTTCATCAGCTTCATATTGCAGAGGATAGTATTCCTTTGACATCGATCCGTACTCGTTATGGATCTTATGAATGGCTTGTTATGCCATTTGGTCTAACGAATGCTCCGGCTTATTTCGTTGACCTTATGAATAGAGTTTTCAAAGACTTCCTCGACCGGTTTGTTCTCATCTTTATCGATGATATTCTTGTGTATTCTAAAACCGAGGAGGAGCATGAAAAACATCTTCGGATTGTGTTGGAAACTCTTAGGAGTAATCAATTAAAGGCAAAGTTTTCTAAATGCCACTTTTGGCAATCTCGTGTGAAGTTTCTCGGTCATATTATTTCCGAATCCGAAATTTCCGTGGATCCTTCAATGATTGAAGCGATTCAAGATTGGAAGAGACCGCAAAGTGTGACAGAGATTCATAGTTTCTCGGATTGGCGGGCTATTACCGTCGTTTTATCAAAGACTTTTCTAAGATTGTCGTGCCTCTCACTAGCGTGACGAAGAAAGGTGTTAAATACATTTGGTCGGACAAATGTGAAGCTTCTTTTCATAAATTAAAAGAACTCCTTTCTGATGCTCCTATTCTTGTTATTCCCGAGAGGAATCAAGATTTCGTTGTTTATACCAATGCTAGTCGCGTTGGTTTGGGTGCCGTTCTTATACAAAGAGAACGTGTTATTGCTTATGCTTCTAGGCAATTGAAGCATGCCGAGACTAGATATGCCACTCATGATTTAGAACTCGCGACTATTGTTTTTGCTCTTCGGATTTGGCGTCATTATCTTTTAGGAGAGAAATTTGTTCTTTACACGGATCATAAGTCTTTGAAATATTTATTCTCTCAAAAGGAACTTAATTTGCGTCAACAGCGTTGGCTCGAGTTCCTTGCTCCTTATGATCTTGATATTCTTTATACACCCGGTAAGGGTAATCGTGTCGCCGATGCTCTTAGCCATAAACAACCAGCTGTTGTTTCTATGATGATATCCGAATGGAACGATCTAGAGATCTTATCCACTTGTGAGATTCGAGACCGTGTCTCCGATTTATGTTCATCTCTTGTTTTATGTAGCCTTGAGGCTCGTCCTTCTCTTTTTGACCGCATTCTTGAAGCTCAAAGGCTAGATCCCGAAATGGCTCTTCTTGGCCAAAATATTAGGGATAAGATTGATATTGAAAGTTTGAAAGACTTTGATATTGATTTTTGTGGCGGCATTCGAAAATTTGGTAGACTTATCGTACCAAATATTGCTGATCTTCGTAAAGATATTTTAGAAGATTCCCATCATTCTAGATTTACCATTCATCCCGGTAGTAGTAAAATTTACGCGGATATGAAGCTACTTTATTATTGGGAGGGAATGAAACTTGACATCGCTAACTTCGTTAAGCGTTGCATGACTTGCCAACTCGTTAAGGTCGAGCATCAAAGGCCCAGTGGGTTATTACAACCTTTAGAAATTCCAATTTGGAAGTGGGACCAAATTTCCAGGGATTTTATAGATGGCCTTCCCCGTTCTCGTTCGGGTCATGATAGCTTATGGGTGATCGTTGATAGACTTACTAAATCCGCCCATTTTATTCCCGTTCGGTCTAACCGAACCGTTTCTCTTTTGGCCAAACTCTTTGTTAAAGAGATTGTTAAATTGCATGGAGTTCCTACTTCTATTGTTAGCGATCATGATCCATTGTTTACTAGTGGATTTTGGAAGAGTCTTCAAAAAGCTTGGGAACGAAGCTCAATTTTAGCACCGCTTATCATCCTCAGTCCGATGGATAAACTGAGCGTGTCTCGAAGATCTTCTTCGTGCATGTGTTCTTGATTTTGGTGGAAGTTGGGAAGATCATATTTCACTTGTTGAATTTTCCTATAATAATAGCTTCCAATCTAGTATTGGTATGGCACCTTTCGAGGCACTCTATGGGAGGCCATGCCGATCTCCTTCTTGTTGGCTTGAGACCGGGGAGAAGCTGGTTTTAGGTCCAGATTTTATTCGTGATTCACAGAGAAGATTGATCTTATTCGTCATAGGATGAAAGAAGCCCAGAGTAGACAAAAATCCTATGCCGATAATCGAAGAAGGAAATTAGAATTTTCAGTTGGAGATTCTGTTTTTATTCGTGTTTCACCAATGAAGGGTGTTGTACGTTTCAGTCGATCGGGAAAATTGGCGCCTCGATATATTGGGCCATTTCCTATCACTGAACGTATTGGTTCCATGGCTTATCGCCTTTTATTACCGGCTCAATTTTCTGCTATCCATGACGTGTTTCACGTTTCTCAACTTCATAAATGTCTTCGAAATTCTGATTCTATTCTTGAGCCCGGTGTTGTGGATGAAATTGAAGTTTCGCCGAATTTAACTTATGAGCAGCATCCCATTCGAATTATTGCTTCGGAGGTCAAACATCTTCGAAATAAAGATGTCCCGCTTGTGAAGGTCAATGGTCCTCAAATCCTAAAGATTGTTCTTGGGAATCTAGAGAATTCATCGAGCGAACACATCCGGACTTACTTTCTCATGCTCTTTGAGGTGAACTTCATATTTCAAATTTCTTTTGTGTTAATATGCTTTTACGGTTGTTACTTTTTATTTCCATCTTCTATATATTGCGAGGACGCAATTTCTTTAAGGAGGGGAGTCTGTAACAACCCGCATATTTATCAATTTTATATTCAAACATTTTATTTAAAAAAATTATCGATGCTCGGAATTTAGTCTGAAAAGCTACTTTTTGCATACGGTCGAATTAGGACTCGGGACCACACCCATTGAGTTTAAAATGCCGTTTGCGACCTTTTTGAGTATAAGCTTCGATATGTTTGGAGTAAGTTGATTTTTGCTACTTTTTACTTAGGGCTTTGGTTTGGACTGCACCCTTATTAGCTTAGCCCAACCCCCCTTCTCTTCATAACTTCTCCTCTTTGCTTAAACATTCAAGCTTTCATAACAATGGAGAGTGGAAGAGGAAATTAAAACGCTAAGCCCTAGCTTTCTTTTGCAAATCAAATTCCTAGCTTCAAATTCAAGAGAACCCATCGGTAAGCATTCTCCTCTTCTTCTCCAACTTATTCTCTTACCAATTTCAGAAATTCCTAAACCTAATTTTGGGAATGTTCTTGTTTTGAGCATAGATTCAAGCTCATTTGGGTTGTGTTGAAGAGAGGTTGATTCTCCATTTGCTTTCAAGCTTCTTCTTGTTTGATTTTGTAAAAAGGTGATATTTTTATCTCACATCTTTGTCTATAATTATCTTCGATTGTTAGGTAAGAATTCCTAACATTTATTCGTGTGCAATTGATTTTGGTTTGGATCGATTTCGTGTATATTCCAATTTTTGGTGTTTTGGTCTAATTTGTGAAAATCCTATTATGGATATTTGGACCTTGATATTTGAGGCGTATCGAAGAGCCGTTTAGGCTAGGTTGTCATTCGACGTAATTCCTTAGTCATCGTCATTTGCTCGTTCGATCGTTTTCGATATTCGTTTGGCCATTTTTGGCCTAGGTTCAGGGAATGCCCTGAACCCCAGATTCAGACGTCTGAAACGTAATATTCAGACGTCTGAATATTGTTCTAGGAAGATTTCTATTCCCAGATTCAGACGTTTGAATATATGGTTTCAGACGTCTGAATTGGTTCATTTGGAACCAGAAAGGAAATATGCTAAAAAGTGCCTATTTCAGACGTCTGAAACACTTGATTCAGACGTCTGAATTGTGTTTTGGAAATCTTTATATTTCCAGATTCAGACGTCTGAACCACTTGTTTCAGATGTCTGAAAATGCTGTGTTTTGCCTATTTTGCCTATCTGCCTATTTGCTTGAGAATTCCAATTTAAATCGATTTGTGATGATCCTATTTGTCGTTATCAATTATTATGACTTTGATGACTCCTTTTTAGGGATTTTTGAATATCCATTTTGATGGATTCTTTATCGGTTTCTTCGGATTTTATTCACGTCTTCGAGCGTGAATTTTAGTGATTGATTGTTCTACAATCATTTTTGTGATTTGTCACTTTAAAAATATAAAGGTTTCAATACTAGTAATAAATATCAAAACGATTTCAACACTATTTTATTTACAAAGCTCGTTTTCTCAAACCGTTTTCCAATCTACTAGTATATACAAACCTTTACCTCACTCGTATGAGAAATCTAATTAAACGACTTAGTAAAACAAGTGGTATGAAATGCTTGCGTTCACTTTGTTGGTTAATTCTTGGACTTGTTCGATTGAAACTCTTGTGACAATTTTCTAGTGGAGATCTACAATTTGTTCGTAAATATTTAAGTTAAGCTAGTGGTTATGGGACATGAAGCTAAGCTCATATATTTACTAGCTTACTGTAATTGACACTTCTTGATGATCATGACGATCGTTTTTGTGATTTAGACTAGCAATATGCGATGTATCTTTGTCTACGAGGGAGACTAAACCCCGTTTGTGTGAGTTTCAACTCACATATGTGGGGTAGCGCCCCATGGTCTTCGGGTCGTTCGTGTGTCAAAAATTAATGGCTAGCTACCATGAGATAGCGTCTCGTTCGTGTGATACATATGTTGGTGAGTTTTCATGCTCTCGTTCGTGTGATAGGACTCCCCCCTATTTTGTGTGATTTCTGGATTTCGTGTGTCGAATTCTGGAATTTTCTTCTTCACCTATTTTTGTGATTTCTATAGATATGATTTATCAATTTTTGTGCATAGGTGAATTCGTGTGTCATTGACTGGATTTCTTGAGATGATTTCTAGAATTTATGCTTCACCAATTTTCGTGATTTCCATTGATAAGTTTTATCAATATTTGTGTATTGGTGAATTTGTGTGTCATGGACTTTTGTGATTGACATTGATATAATCGTCAATATTTATGGTTTGGTGAACGAAATAAGGAGTATGACATTTGCCTTTGATTCTTGTGTAGATTTGGTGATATTGATTAATCTTTTGTTGATTCTCAATTACTTATATATATCACAGCTTGGCATTGTGATTATTATGTGTTTAGTCATATCTCTTACTCTATATCGTTTCATCTGATATTTATAGTTAGACTGATCCGTTTATTATTTTCTTATTAAATAATACTCGGGTCAGACCGAGATGTTGCAGGTGCTTCTGCTTGACTTCACTCCAGGGATCCATTACTCTGACCTTTTGCTTACTACTTAAATTAGTAGTTTTTGTTGTATACTCT
Organism: Allium cepa; assembly: GCA_030765085.1. Classification (NCBI taxonomy): domain Eukaryota; kingdom Viridiplantae; phylum Streptophyta; class Magnoliopsida; order Asparagales; family Amaryllidaceae; genus Allium; species Allium cepa. Next base: position 459,856,686 of record CM060942.1, read on the forward strand.
TGAGATATTGGCTCATTGATGTATTCTTTTGTATAGCACATGTTGCTATTATTTTGTGTTATTGTGGATCTTTCTGACCACTACTCTGACGTACACTTTTATGTGTAATATTCATATCTTGTTTCGCCTTTGTGATATGAACTATCTGTGACTGATTTATGTTATGTTTATTTCTGTATTTGTTTCCGAAGATATTATAGCCACTGTGTAGTAGCTTTGAGTTTGTGTCGGTATGTCGGATTTCCTCTTGATAAAGTATTGCATGTTATACCATCTGACATATCGACGCTCGCGCAAGCAATTACTCGGATGGTCGCTCCTCAATAGCCTTATTCTCCGTGCTAGTTGACAGCATTCTCAGTAATGTTCTTGGCTAGCGTGGGTATAGAGGTGGGGCGTCACACATTTACAGTCCATCACATTTTCACTTTACATTTAACTATGGATTATATTTTTATTTCAATGCTTTTCAATTCTTTCATAAGCTTCCAAAGCTTATTTATCCCAATTCAATACTTACTTAGTTTACGCTTATTTATTTAAGTAAGAATTTTATTCCATTCAATATTATCTATAACTCAACTGAATTTATTTCAATTCAATTTTATTTAACTCAACTTTAGTTAAATCTAGCATCATACCATTCTCTTTAATCCACTCAATCCACTTGAATTTAAATTAAGTAAGAACTTGCTTTCACTTAATATCATCTACATCTCAATTTATTTCATTTCAATTCGATTTTAACTTAACTCAAATACAAATGGGTGTTATTTTCAGTTTAATTCAATTTATTTCAATCCAATTAAATTTTATCTCCTAATCCAAATTTAATTTCTATTTTCCCATTCCAATCACGTTCAAAATTTACTAATTATTTCCTTCAATCATCCATTAAATTTTCCACAATTTAATTTCTCCAAATTAAATTTATTTGACTTTTTCACTTAAATTTTAATTCCAACATTCAAAGTTCATATTTTCCTTCCTTATTTAAAATCATCTCAACTTTACAAGTTTATAACTTACCTCATCAGCATTTTCAATTCAAATAAGGATTTGGGATTTCAAACACCCGGCTTTTGGTTCAAATCATTTTGAAATCACCACCATCTCAAAATCACACTTCTCAAATTTTTAAACCAATCCTGGCGTTTATCCCCAACAAATATCCTTTGAAATTTCAAAAACGACCTAGTTCTTCTGAACAAACCAATTTGGCTGCAATCTGTCACCTAGAAACTCAAAAATGGACATCGATGATGCTGCAGTCATCACCGAAGTTATTTTCCAGCGACTGAAATGAGCTTAATGTTATTTCCCTTCCCAAAATTTATTTGAAATAATTTCCTTTCACAAATACTTTTAAAACAATAATGTTATTATTTGTCTTCAAAACACTTCGAAAAACACTTTCAAAATCTTCGGGTTTTTAAATTTTCAAATTTTGACTTAAATCAAATTTTAACTATAATTCATTTGTATAATTTATGCTCATACAAATTCTCATTTGATTATCCAGGTCATTCCAATTTTTATAATTTTATTTGTTTACAATATTATCATCCAAACATCCTAGTTATATGACAATTTGAGGAAATATTTCTTTTATATCAAAATATATTTTGGGTAAAATTATTTCATTCACCCACCTTTAAAACAGTACTGTGTCAATTGTTCTATTCAAGTGTTTAAAAACCCCTTCGATATAGTTGTCCAGACTGTGTCGACGAAGGTTCATATGCCACTTAATAAATCAATCAACACAATATAAAACCATTTTTATATCCACTAACAAATACGCACTCAGAACCATTAATGCACTCAAACTCATTCTGAAGTACCACTGACTCTATCTCAAATGAGTAATCCCCACAAGAGCCAAGGTTCTCGCTTAACCTTTCAGCTCTGACACCAACTGTAACGGCCTGCAAATCAATACCCCTTGAGTCGACCCTATTCGCCCTCACTCAACTCGAGATGTACGGAAATACGGACCATTTGGGTTAAAGAAGAAGAGGTAGAAGAAGAAAATAGACAACAACATCAGAATCTAACCATCACAGTGGAATAAAATATAATAGATAATAAATGATCTTTGCACAAAAACAAATACATCTGTTTATACATTACATCATCAGAGTACAACATCAGAGTTCAATACAAACAACAACACAACTCAAGACGGTTATAATATCTCGTCCTTCCAAAAACCGAATACACAGCGGAATATTTCATACAAGTATGGAAGTACGTATCACCATCCAGCTCCACAGAATCCTTTCCTGTAATCTATAAAACTCGGTCTGACCCGAGCATTATAGTTAAATAACACCCGAGTCAGTCTGGAATACCAGCGTGAGAAATAACACTCAAATTGATTATTAAAGTTTCAAAAAACCTTTGAACATCAAAAGCATCTCGTAAGACCACGCCACAAATAAACATGTCGGGTTTTTACCTTACGATAGCTAAAACATTTATTATAAAATCCTATGATATTATTAAATTCCAGCATACTAGCCACAAAGTGGGTTATACAAACAAAAGCCGTAAAAGGCGCGTAGGTAGAATGGTTTCCAACTAATGACTAGGCACTGTGGTACCACCTGTCACAGTACCTGGTCAAGATCAGCGTACCGAGGATCCACCCTAAATCCCCTACAACGCAAGACCAGAACTACCCCTTACTGGATAATCTTGAGTAAGATCACCCCGCGGTTGGGATCAGCAACCACCACGCAGCCGAAATAAAAAGGGACGTCTAGACAGGGATGACCTCACCCTAATGGGTGCTACCCACTTAGCCTTACTGCATAACCCCTGATTTGCAGTCATTCTTGGTTGATGATGCTCGAGGCTAAGCGTTACCTTTTAGAACACATCTCTTAGAATGCTCATCGCCCACCTGACGATGTTCCGAAAGCATTCATCCATACAAGTCCGTCCCGGGTTCGAACAGAACCGAAGGCACTACTCCTACTGCATCCATTTTGGAATCATCCTCAGGATTAGTAGCGACTAGCCCTTGCACTTCATTGCACCACCTTCGACTTCGAAATCGTTTTTCCCCGAAAACGTACAAACCGGATCGAAGTGGTTTTTGAGAAATTTATCCCGATCACGGTCTCTTCGAAACGATCAGCACATTGTCCAATATTGATAGTCGGTTATTTAACTATCGATTAACATTCACAAATATCCATCAAACATAGATAATTTCTCCTGAATTATTTATTAACCTCAAAATATCTTAGCAAGATATATTTCGATTTTCAACCCTTTTGAAAACAGTTTTCAAACCACACTTTTCTCATAAAATAAATTTCCAAATATTTATTTCCACTGAAAACACCAAGCACAAAAACTTTAGTTAAAATAATTTAAAACAGTTTATTATAAAATATCCTTTGAAACATTTAAATTAAAAATTACTTTAATACTTATTTAAAATATATACTTTGAGAATATTTAAAATAAAACAACTTTGTACAATATAAAACTGAATTTCTAATTTTTAAAACATAATACCAAGCCACCTTTGAATAATTACTACTATTATAGATTAGAAGAAAACATTTACTTTAGAATTTAAACATTTAGAAATAATAAGTTTTCTAAACATACTTTTTAAACAACTTAAAACTTTTTACTTATACTTAAAATTTGTTTGAAACGTATTTGGCTATTCAGGGAAATACGCTTCTCCTTCACATCTTTAAAATTAAATCATTGTTTATTTTTAAACAAATTTACCCACTCCTTAAATAAATCCCACCGTGAATTTATTCTTTCACATATCCACTGATATATTACTTCACTTTTATAAACCCAGTTTATAAATTTCATAGTCACATTCTCCTTTAAATTTCCAATTTCAAACACTTAAAACAATTTCCAAATTGATTTCCAATTTACTCCATTTTGAAATAAATTCCTTTACTTACTCATTTATTTCAAAACCCATTGACTTCAGATTTTTAATTCTTACTTATGATTTAAAATCTTTTAACTGAAAAATACCAATTTCATATTTTCCAAATTCCTTCTTTATCATTTTAAATAAATTTAAACCTTGAATTTTAAAATAATTCTTTATTCTTTTAAGTAATATCACTTAAGTTTTAAAATTCAGTATTACTCTGTTTATTCAAAATCCCCTTCTCCATACTCGGAACTTATTTATTAGAATTTTAAAATCACTTTTATCCTTTTCCAATTCATTCTTAAATTTATTCAAATTCTCTATAATTATTTTATTTAAATATTCGCTCTTTTATTTCCTTTTCGAAAATCCAATTCTATATATTTTGATAACTCAGTGTTCTGAAATATATTCAAGCAAACCATATCATTCAATATTCTAATTATCGATAATATTCATCATAGAATATCAAATATTCGTAACACGAAATATTAAGCAATCTAAATAATTTTGGGGAATCAAGTTGGATCCCTCCAACCTATTTCGCTGCATCCACAGATGTTAGCACAACATAAAATACCAATTCCACTTCGAGGTGGAATATCGCGGTATATGGGATTATATAATATCATCCGCTATTATGCGGTGCATAGGGTCTTATCCACTATATAATGCGGGGAATCAATCACTCTAATATATATACTATATACTATATATAATATAGCACATCAAATCAATTCAATCATTCAACCAATTATTTAAATTTAACCATTTAAATTTAAATAGCAATCCAGAAGAATGAGATTAACTCACCTTTGCTTTTTAAATTTTCCATCATATCCATCTCAATTTGTTTCTTCACAATTTCAGACCTTGTATAAAATTAGATGATTTCATTAATATCCACAATAGAATCGAACCGTTAAGTATCATTTAATAAATTCAACTAGCTAATGATTTAAATTTGAACTAATTTTCCGTTAAATAATTTCTTAGTAACAAAAATAATTAATATAAGTAGATTAAACAATTAATCACCCAATCCATTATCTTATAATAAAATTTAAAACATGAATACTTATTTTATTTTATTTCTTTCGAAAATATATAAATATAAAATAAATTATAGACTTCAAAAATCTATCTTCACATAAATATTTTCAAATTTCCCTCTTCATTTTCAAAACCTCATCTTTACATATATTTACTGTTTTTAAAATAAATATATGTGTGTGTGTGTGTGAATAGCTCTATTTAACTCAAACAGACTTTATTTTATACTTTTCTTTATTCATCATTTTTTTCTTTTTTTTTAAACTTACTGTAAGTTCCAGTGGGATAATTTCCTGACTTACATATACATCGATACATTAAAAAAACAAACCTACAACCACAAGTACGATCACCACAACCAGATTTCAAACACTACCATCGATCGAACCGCTGCTCGAACCCAGCCTCAACCATGCAAATTTAAGCAGGAGCCCACGCTGATCGATGCCGCCACTATGAACCCGAGCTCCAGCCTAGCGATGCCCTGAGTAGCTCGAATCCATCACCAATGCGTCGCGTGCTCTACTCCTACTCTTCCAGCAATGGATTGAGCACGAAACCCTAGCCCATCGATCGTGGTGCTTCTTCAAACTCTGAGCCTTCACAAGCTCATACTCGCGTGCCTAGATCTGCCGCGATTCAATTTTTGAATGAGGCGAGCGACTCGACAATTCAGGCCGAGCAAGAGAACAGGAACGATCGATTTTTTTTGAATTGAATTCGAGTGGAGGATTTCTAATATTCGAACGAGAAAGGATTTCATTCGGCACACAATATTTCATTTTATTTTAGATGAGAAGGAAGCGACTCATATACTGTTTTTACAAAAAGAATAACATATGAGAGAAGCTATTGAAACGTATACACTTCAACTTACAGGAAGGCGGCTATGACTTTGACCCTGATGTGAACATATTTAAAGCTGATGTATGTCTTGACCAATCAACAACGAATATATATATTTATTTAAATTTTAAACCCTTCGATAAATGCAACTTCAAAACTTGACCCCCTATCGAGGTGTGCCGCTAGGCATTTATAATGTTATACCCCTATTTCGAATGTAATGGAAAAGGTTTCGAGCCCTAATTCGATCGTATGGAGTAGATAGCTTTTTGGACTCGGTCATTATATTAATTTCTATAGATTCAGCGCGTTTATATGTCATACGCTCACACAACAACTCCAAACACTACGAAAATTGAAATCCAATAATAATATAATATTATGGATCCAATGGAACTGGTTTCGTCGAATTCCGAGACTGTGCCTCGAAAGGTTATTTTTAAATATCAATTTAAATGATATATTTTTAAAACCAAACGAATCAATTTCAATTTTAACACTTTTACTATCTTAAATACTGTAAATATAAATTTTACAGGCTTTTCAAATATTTTTAACAAGCTCGAAACTCAAGATTAAATCTTTTACTCAATCTTCCATTATTGGATTGAATAATTATATAATTCAATAAATTGCTATATCTACATTCTGAATAGATAAATCCAAGTTTTCCATATTCAAAACCAATTTAAATTCAATTTCTATATTTAAAACCATTTAAATATTCCAGATTCAATGCTGAAAAATCAGGGTCGTTACATTTCTAATGGCAGAAAAAAATTCAAAACCCTCAAATCCAAATTCAAAATCAATTTAGAAAAAATAAAACTCCATAAAAAATATCAAACTATATGTCGATTTGAAGCTCTCGACGTGCGCAGGTCAAATCTGCAGTTCGTTTTTCGTTTTGGTTCATCGTTTGATCAGTAAACGTCAAAGAAGTCTCAGCCATTCATATGCGGTGGTTGGATCGGACGATAGATCTTCGTCCTGGGTTCGACCAGGAGGCATGGGGTGGTAGGGCTCATCGAGCAGGGCTCAGGGATGTAGTCGCTCGCCTCATAGTGGCCGGAATTCATCACGAACGATAAATATAGCGGTGGAGGCAATGGGACAAATGGTGGAGGCGGATGGAGCCGTGATCATGGTCGAGTGGTGACTCAACTAGGGGGAGTTGTTGGTGGCATCTGATAGGAATATAGACGATCGTAGTGGCAGCGTAATTGGTGGGAATGATGACGTCTGGTCTGAGAAGTCACGTTCGAGTAGGGTTGTTAGGGTTTCGAGCGGTGTTAAGGTATATGACATGTAATAGTATTATTATTATTTTATTTGTTTTTAAATTAAAATTATATAACTTCTAACCCACATAACTTTCGTATACAAGGTCCAATTCATGCGCGGTTTCTTGTGTTGGGATCGTATCGAAATTGTGGACATTTTGACATGCTTTGGGCTAATTCTGAGACTATTTGAATTTTAGGCTTAAATTGGATTTTAATTCGATTTAAAATCGAAGGTGAGTGTTTTAAACCACTCAAAACTTCTAGAATTTCTTATGTCGGTTATACTAAATTTATGATGTAATTAATAATTTATTTACGGCTGTTTGGTATATTTAAATTGCTATTCCAGTTAATTTGAATTTATTTTGAATTAAGTTGTCATTTAATTTATTTTGAATTTAAATTGCCAGTTAATTTCCTGTGTATAACAATCTATTAATTGTTGATATTTATTGGTTGAATTAGATGATGATTGTGATGGATGTTTAAATGTATTATTGGATGATTTGATGTTATATTTGATTTATGAAATACTATCACTCTGCAAGTTCACTTAATTATTATTTGGAAAATCATTATAGGTTGAAATGATATACACCTGAACGATATATAGATTAGGGAAAAATCATTATGGGTACAAATGATAGACTCAAGCGATTTTATGGATTTTTATAAAAATTCAGGATTGTGGTTTGAAATGATATATAACCGTAAAATTTTAAATTACGGATTGAAAAGATAAATATCTGTACCACTTGACCCTAGGGTAGAGAATTATATACGAGCACCGGATTGGTTAAATTAAATGATTTTTAAATCCTTAATTTCGAATTCAATTGAATGGTATTTTGAAATAAGAATTTGATTTATATAAACTAAATCATTACTGAAAATCAAGTTTATTTTCAAATTTGAATTGGTTTAAAGGAATTGTTTAAAGAAATTAAATTGAAATTTTAACGTTGAATTTTGAGTATAAGTAAAATTTGTCGAAATTGAGTTATTAAAATTATTCGAAATATAACTTCTAAATATATTGAAATTGGAGTAATTTAAATTGATATTTCAAACATGGATTTGGAAGCGATATAGAATTAAATATTTTATTGAGAATTTGAATTGGAAGATTTGGAATTGGGTTTTGGAAATTGAAAATAGTCCCAATGTGTTGAAAGGAAATGAACAGTTTAAACTGATATTAAATTCAAATTCATATTTTTAATATAAACCATTTTAAAATATTATTGTAAAGATCCTAAATTTTAAGATTTTCAAATTATTAAACTATTTTAACCTATATTAACTATATTAAATCAATTTAACCTATTTTAAACCATTTAATTTATTTTAAAACTAATTAACCCATTTTAACTTATTTTAAATCTAATTAATTTATTTTAAAGCTACTTAATCTATTTTATTCATACTTGATCTATTTTAAATAGATTTAACTATTTTAAATCAATTTAATAGTATCTTTAATCTACAATTAAACCACTTTAGTGTATTTAACTATTTATAACTATTTAAACTATTTTCTAAATTTGTAGACTAAGTAAAGTAGAAGTGTTTATATTCAAATTCATTGGTTTAAAAGTAAATACGGTTAAATGATGTTATAACCTAACCTGGAATTTAAATGTTATAATTAATTGAACATGATGATTTTGAAGTGAAGATTTAACCTAATTGGAAATATGTTTTTTTGAAGAAATTATGATTTTAAAAATGATATGATTTGAAAGGTGAATATGATTTCAAAGCAAATATGATTTCTGAAGTTATATGCGTTTGAGAATATGATATTTTGATATAAATTGTGAATTGACTTTTGAAATGTAAAAGAACCATCCAGTGTGAAATAAGCGTTTGACTGTTAAAGAGACCGAGATCGGATATTGTCATACTCTCTTGCCAATACCGAAAACCACTTTAACAACTTTGTACATGGTAGAGATTCTAGAAATGAAGTAGGATGGTTTGGCGGACGAGTTCTGTATGAGTTATGACGTGACCCTGGCTCCCGTGAGTCGTCTTGGATGTGACTAGAACACGAGCCACGCCGGACCAAGTGAGGTCGCACCTCCGTTCGGACACATTTCTTTGATACCATTCTATTACTTTGTGATAGATTGGTGGCCGCCCTTGATTTTTGATTTAGGAGTGTGTCCGTGGTGGGTGGTAGTAGCTGTTATGCGTTACCACCAGTCCAGATATGCAATTGGTATATCTACCCTGGCATTGCCTTGAGTGCCGTGTTCACATGCCCTAGAGCGTCTTCTACGAGTTTGTTTTGTGTCGTACCTATGGAGTGCTCCCTGATAGCCCACCTCCGGGTGGAGTTTACAGTACCTCTATAGACTACAGCATTATGTAAAATATGTTAAGGGAAATATGGGTAACGCCTTAACACTATTTTAATACTTTGCTTTACTGTAGATACTATTGTAATAGTGTATTTTACTACATAGTAGATAGTTTAAAGGATCCTTAGGAGATGAGAATCCCGAACATCTCTTAAGTTACTGCACCCACGTTAGACATTGGATAGGAGATGTCTGACGCTGTCACACTCATATTTACCGTTGATTTAACTCATATAAAATCGTTTTAGCTCTGACTCGAGTGTTTTGTCTTTTCAATTTTCTCGGGTTAGCCTGAGCATTTCAGGTTTGAAGACCTTATTTCTAAAGGGCGAAGACGAAGATTTGTATTATTATTACTTAATATATTTATTCCACTGCATCATGTTGTTCCGCTGCATTTATTATTTATTCTTGTTGTGTGTAACTTTGATTCTGTATTGTATTAATTCATCAAATGTATTTATAAAACAGCTTCATGAACAGTTATTTGATTATTATATTTTGTCATTCCGATGCGAGATTCTGTATTTGTTTTTATTTCTTCTCTTTTTCTTGCTCACCCCATAACAATCTGCCTTATGGAATGGTCTGAGTTTGGCATGCATGTCTTCTTAAAACGTCTAAAAAAGCAGGTCGTTGCAGTTGGTATCAGAGCTTTGGTTTAGCGATAACCTTAGCTTTATGGGGTCTGACTCATATAGAAATAGGGTAGTAATACCCTAGAATGAGTCGCTGTGTGTATATATATGAGAGAGCATATTCGTTAGTGTTATAAAAGGATTTTATATTGTGTTAATATGTTTCTTTTTGTATTTATAAATTCTGGTTGGTGCATAGGACACTATGACATCGATAGAGATTTCTAAACACTTAATAGGGCAGACATACACAATATTTATTTTGAAACATAGATAAATGAATTTTTTTTTGCCTATTATATATTTTGTATACAAAATAATAATTTTATAAATGATATATTTGGTTGTAATATATTTTCGTTTTGGTCCATCGTTTGATCAGTAAACGTCGAAGAAGTCTCGGTCGTTCATATGCGGTGATTGAATCGGACAGTAGATCATCGTCCTTGGTTCGATCAGCAGGCATAGGGTGGTAGATTTCGTTGAGAAGGGCTCAGGGATGTAGTCGCTCGCCTCAAAGTGGTCGGAATTCACTAGGAATGATGAATATAGTAGCGGCGGCGCCGGGACAAATGGTGGAGGCGGATGGAGCCGCAATCATGATGGAGTGGTGACTCGATGAGGAGGAGATGGTGGTGGCATCCGCTTGGACCATGGATGATCGTAGTGGTGGCATAATTGGTGGGAATGATGGTGGATGATCTGAGAAGTCGCATTCAAGAAGGGTAGTTAGGGTTTCGAGCGGTATTAAGGGGTATGACATGTAATAGTATCATTATTATTTTATTTGTTTTTAAATTGAAATTATATAACTTCTAACCCACATAACTTTTGCATACGAGGTCCAATTCATGTGTGGTTTCTTGCATTGGGATTGTATTGAAATTCTGAATATTTTGATGGTAGTTTGGACGAATTCTGAGACTGTTTGAATTTTGGGCTTAAATTGGATTTTAATTCGATTTAAAATAGTAGTGAGTGTTTTAACCCCTCACACCTTCTAGGATTTCTTATGTCGGTTAAAGTAAATTTATGATGTGACTAGTAATTTATTTATGGCTGTTTCGTTTATTTAAATTACTATTCCAGTTAATTTGAATTTATTTGAATTAAATTTTCATTTAATTTATTTTGAATATAAATTGCCGGTTAATTTCCGATATATAATAATCTGGTTAAATTGGATGATGATTGTGATGGATATTTCAATGTATTATTTGGTGATTTGATGTTATATTTGATTTATGAAATGCTATCACTCTGCAAGTTCACTTAGTTATTATTTGGAAAATCATTATGGTTTTAAATGATATATACCCGAATAATCCATAGATTAGGGAAAAATCGTTATGGTTTGAAATGATAGACTCGAGCGATTTTATGGATTTTTATATAAATTCAAGATTGCGGTTTGAAAAGATATATGACTGTAAAAAATTTGATTTCGAATTGAAATGATAAACCGTACCACTTGACCCTAGGGTAGAGAATTAGAGACGGACACCAGATTGGTTAAATTAAGTGATTTTAAAATCCTTAATTCCTGAATTCAATTGAATGATATTTTGAAATAAGAATTTGATTTATATAAATTGAATTATTATTGAAAATCAAGTTTATGTTAAAATAATTTGAATTGGTTTATAGGAATTGTTTAAAGAAATTAAATTGAAATTTTAAAGTTGAATTTGGAGTATAAGTAAAGTTTGTCGAAATTGAGTTATCAAAATTGTTCGAAATATATTGAAATTGGAGTAATTTAAATTGATATTTCAAACATGGATTTGGAAGCGATATAGAATTAAATATTTTATTGAGAATTTGAACTGGAAGATTTGGAATTGGGTATTGGAAATTGAAAAGACTCCCAATGTGTTGAAAGGAAATGACTAGTTTAAAGTGATATTAATTCCAAATTCATATTTTTAATATAACTGTTTTAAAATATTATTGTAAAGATCCTAAATTTTAAGATTTTCAAATTATTAAACTATTTTAACCTATATTAACTATAATAAATCAATTTAACCTATTTTAAACCATTTAATTTATTTTCAAACTAATTAACCCTTTTTAAATTATTTTAAATCTAATTAATCTATTTTAAAGCTATTTAATCTATTTTAATTATATTTAATCTATTTTAAATCCATTTAACTATTTTAAATTAATTTAACAGTGTCTTTAATATATAAGTAAACCACTTTAGAGTATTTAACTATTTATAACTATTTTAACTAATTATAACTATTTAAACTATTTTCTAAATTTCTGGACGAAGTAAAGTAAAAGTGTTTATTTCAAATTCATTGGTTTAAAAGAAAATATGGGTTAATGATATGATTTAAAAGGTGAATATGATTTCAAAGTGAATATGATTTCGGAAGTGATATGGTTTTGAGAATATGATATTTTGATATAAATTGTAAATTGACTTTTGAAATGTAAAAGAACCATCCGGTGTGAAATAAGCATTTGGTTGTTAAAGAGACCGGGATCGGATATTGTCATACTCTTTGCCAATACCGAAAACCACTTTAACAACTGTGTACATGGTGGATATTCCTTAAATAAAGTAAGAAGTTTGGCGACGAGTTCTGTATGAGGTATGATGTAACCCTGACTCCAGTGAGTCAGCTCATGGCCAAGTGAGGTCGCACCTCCGATCGGGTACATTTCTTCGATACCATTCTATTACTTTGTGATTGATTTGGTGGCCGCTCTTGATTTTTGATTTGGGAGCGTGTCCAAGGTGGGTGGTAGTAGCTACTATGCATTACCACCTGTATGGGTACGCAATTGATATATCTACCCTGGAATTGCCTCGAGTGCCTGTTCACATGACCTAAAGTGCCTTCTACAAGTTTTTTTTTGTGTCGTACCTATGGAGTGCTCCCTGATAGCCGTGGAGTTGGCAGTATCTGTATAAACTACGACATTATATAAAATTTGTTAAGGGAGATATGGGTAACGCCTTAACACTATTTTAATACTTTACTGTAGACATTATTATAATAGCGTATTTTACTACATAATAGATAGTTTAATGGATCCTTAGGAGACGGGAATCCCGAACATCTCTTAAGTCACTACACCCATGTTAGACACTGGATATAAGATGTCAAACCGCGTAAACATCTTTGAGGCCGTCACACTCATATTTTCCACTGATTTAACTCGCATAAAATATTTTTAGTTCTGACACAAGTGTTTTGTCTTTTCAATTTGCTCAGGTCTGCCTAAGCAATTCATGTTTGAAGACCTTATTTTTGGAGGACGAAGACGAAGATTCATACTATTATTATTTAATATATTTATTCCCCTACATCATGTTGTTCCGCTGCATTCATTATTTATTCTTGTTGTACGTAACTCTGATTCCGTATTATATTCATATAATCAAATGTAACGGTTAGTCCATGAGATGATGGTTTTGATGACAACAACCTTAGAATAGATTATAAAATATAAATACTAACATTATAAGTTTAGATATATATGTATATGCATGATTTAACGATGCAGGTACAATGAATAAAGAATGTATAGTATAGAGATTCAAGATATCAAGATAGAAGACTCATGAGAATCAAGAATTATCGAGAGTTCAAGATTTCAAGCATAAGTATTTTTTATTAGGAATATTTGTTAAAACTCGTAGAAAAGCTCTGGCATCTTAATATCCAATTTATTCATGGAATGGAATCCACTTCGAGCCTGTTAAAGGGATGGAACCCTAAGTAGGATGGAACCTACAAAAATCTAGTGGGACATTGTTTTGTATCCACTAATCTTAATTCAAATGATTTTTCAAAATTATCTTGTTTTCAAAATGATATCAAAACTTTCCTTTTAAAAAGATTCAAAACCCTCGATTCCGATTTTAAATAATTTTAGCCTCAAAACATCTTTATTTTCAGAGTCAAAATTACTCTGATTTTAAACTGTCTTTTCAAATAATAAATTATACTTTGATTTGAATTATAGTTAAAATAATATATATATTGTTCTTTTATGAATTTCAGCTATATTCAAGTATATTTATAAATTTTTAAATAGTTTTAATATAAGATAAATGTTATTTTTATTGAAATTCAAAACATCAAAATTGGTTGAGGGATGTCGACATGCCCATAGGCACCATGTCGACATGGTGACAGTTTAATTTAAAATTCAAATTTCAAAAGACGTGTCTATTCACCATAACTCTTCGTGAATGGTCATGGATGTTGTTCTTCTATAAATAGGGGTCAGTTTCAATGAATTTTTATTCATATTCTTCTGGTTTTTACTTCTCTTCTTCTTCCTCCTTTCTTTATATAAATTCATACCATTACTCTGCCGAAACCAACATCGAATCATACTCGATTACTTCTAGTTTGATTCTCCATCACCATCTCTTCAAGGTTCTCAGTGCTATTCAGAGTTATAGACTTCTTTGTAATATATTAGCAAGAAAAGGTGTGATTGTAACCTTGGAAAACAATCAAAAGGGAAACGGTGTGATTGTAGCCTGATTAAATCAATTGGGTAAACTTATGGCTCGGAAATCAAGTATCCCTACCTAGAGGATCGAAATTCTGGAGGGTGTACCTCGTAGCCTTTGAAACCGAGGGGGTAATTATACGATTGCTGTTGAAAGGATATCCATACTTGTGTTGCGGGAATGGATGTAAGGTAACTCCGAACCAGTATAAAATCCGATGTGTTCTTTCCTTTACTGCTTTTATTTTATTTCTGAATCTGTGTTTGTTTCTATGATCATTCCTGTTTCAGTATATTGCATACAATTGTATCTAAATTAACATAAACTCAAAAAGATTTAGTAATTCTTTATTAACACTATTCACCCTCCCCCCCTGTGACGACCCAGAATTTTTTTTAACAATTTAAAATGGAATAATAAATTGATTTGTAAATATTTAAAAGTTAATTATAACTGGAATTCTAGATATCAATATTTACTTGATAATTAAACCATTGAATTATGTAGTTTAAATATTGAATTTAATAATTGAAATTGGTTAAATTGTTGAATCTGAGATTCTAAGCCTGTTTAAAATAATTTGAAGGCTTGTATATATTGATAGTGTTGAGGATAATAAAAGTGTTAAAATTGAATTTGGAAGTGTTTTGTTAAGTTTTGAAATTTTATCGTTTAAATCGATATTTAAAAATAGCCTTCCGAGGGACGATCTCGGAATTTGATGAAACTAGTTCCATTAAATCTATAATAGTTAGTTATTATCGGATTTTAATTTTCGTAGCAATCAGAGTTGTTGTTTGACCCTGGCAGCTCAAAACACTTAGAAACCATTTATTCAATTTAATTTAAAACTTATCGTTTATTTTCGTAACTTGTGCATATGATTGAATTAGCCTCCAAAACATGTTCCATTATGTTCGGAATGTGGGTAAAAATTTATAAACGTCTGGCGGCATGTCTGATTTGGAGTTGAGATTTACCTATATTTATATTACGAGATATTTTGAATAAAAAAATTAAAAATAAAATAACAAGTCAAACCCTTTCTCTTCAGCCACTCATATGTCCACTCCAGCCACCCTATAATCGTACGCGAGCCACCCTACCATATGAACGCGCAGATCAACATTTCCCTTTGTTTCCTTTATATCACGTCTATCTTTTCTTCCTCTTATTCAAATCAAATTTCAGAGGATAATGGAGAAATTGTTATGTTGCTCCCCTTTCTGAAAGCCTCGTTCAAAAAAAAGGGAAAAAGGAAATTGAACCCAGGTCAGTGCTCATTCTTCCTCATCAATGGCCGAAGTCGATTTCGACCTCAACCAGAATCCAATCGAGTCACTCTAGCGAAGGGTGGGCACGCGCGAAGATTCATGGGGAACGGCAACTCGTCGCGGTCAAGTTTGGGATTTAGGGTGTAGGAATTGTTTTGCGGTGCTCACAAGGCGATGTCGAGATGAAGGAAGCTCGGCTCATGAGCAGTTGAGGGGGTTCGATTTGGGTTAGCGGTGTAGTGCCGCGATGTTGCCGACGTCTTAGAGGGGGATGGTGACATGCTATTGTGACCTGAAGGGGTAGTTAGGGATTCGCGCTTGAGCTCATCTCGGTGATGGTCAACCTGAAGAAGAAGAGGCGTTTTAGCTAGTTGGGGGCGGGTTCGTCGCTCTGGCCTTGGCCGTGTGGGTTTTGGTGGGTTTTTTTCCATGGTTATCATTTGTAAAAAAAATGAGCCTGGAAACAATTATTATCATTCGAATAAATTTCTGTTAATTAGTTGTTAAGAGTAAAATCTTAAAAACAAAACTTAAATGACTTATAATTAAATAACGATTTGATATGAGGTAATTAGGTGGATGATTATTTGTATTAAGTCAATAAATTGGTTAATTAAATTCGTTCCTGGATAATTAATTTGAACTAAGTGATTAGTTGATAAACTTTTATTAAGGGTAAAATTGTACTAGTTTATTTTAAATAATATTTGGGAGATTAACATCTTCAATTTATTTTTGGAACTTCAATTTATTTATATAAAAAAAATTGGTTTAAATAAAATTTGGGTTAATTAAATCTATTTAAGGGGAAATAATTGTTCGGTTAATTCGAGTATTAATAATCAATTAATGTTTATACAAGGTCCACATATCATGAAGATAATGGTCGAGATGGAATTGGATTGCCGAACCAAAATCAAAAGTGAGTAAATCTCACGCTTCTGGGTTTTTATTTCAATTTAGATGGTCAAAATTAAAATGATTGGTTGAATGGTTGAATTGAATTGATGTGCTATATTATATAGTAATAGGTAGTATATATTGAAATGATTGATATTCTGTGATGGATATTATTGGTAATTGGAATATTGAATGCTGTGGGTTGCTTGAATATTTCGGTACCCTGAGTTATCGAAATATATATTAAATTGGATTTTGAAAAGAGTATAAGGGTGAATTTTGAAAATGAAATAATTTTAGGAATTAAAATAAGAATAAATTGGAAAGAAAAAAAAGTGATATTTAAAACTTGTGTTAAATTGTAAAGTAGAGATTTAAAACAAGTTCTAAAACCAAGTTAAATCTAACAAATAAAGTTTAAAATATTAAGTGTTTTAATAACTTAATTGTCAAAGTGCAATTGTAAACCGAATTGAATTTAAAAATAAATTTGGTTTTAAATTCCTTTAAGCTTCCATTATAAGAAGAGTAATTAAATTAGATTAGAATAAATTGAAATGTAAGTGAGAAATCATTAATTTATATAATCAATGATGTAAATAGAGATTGATTAGTTAAGAAAATAAATCAATATAAGTGACTTATGAGAAGTAAATTGATATAATTAATTAAGGATTAATGTAATTAAAATAGTTAATTAATTCATGAAGTAATTAAGATTACTTATTGATTTTGGTTAAGAATAATTAATATCGTGAAGTTAATTAAAGATAATTACTTGAATGCAATTGAAAGATAATTAATCCAGGGCGATTAATTAAGATGAGTAATGATGGGTTGACCAATAAATTGATTTGGAATTAATTAACGTTAAATGAACAAATCTAAGTGATTGAGGTTTGAAATTCAATTTGAATCAATTGAATTGATTGTATGTAATTAAGCTTTGCTTGTGGATGATGGAATGGTATTGAATGTTTTGAATGAGTTGATATCTCTGATATGAAGTGTTGTGTATTTCATTTGAATAACTTGGGTTAGGATGACATGAGTTTCGAAGAGCCTGGGATCGGGTATTCGGAAATACCCGAAACCACTTTGAATATTTTTATAGATTGATATGTGAAATCTATATGCTAAAGTGGAGTGGTTTAAAGGAATTGGATTATTTTAAATCTAAATCTAGGTATTTAGAAAACTTATAAGTGAAATAAGTGATGTGTTTAATAAATTGTGGCTTTGTGATTTGCTTTGAGTTACCCCGGGTTATTTATAAGTTGTATGCTTGCATTCCATGTTAGAGGGGTTTATTCACGCTGGTTTCCTGCCTGACCCGGGTGTTACTTTGGTGTAATGCTCGGGTCAGACCAAGAATTACCGATTTTCAGGTAGGTACGTTCTGGAGTTCAGGAGGCGAGCTGGATGGCAAGAGCGTATAGAGTATTTCCGCTGTATTTATATTATTGTTAATCTGAGACATGATAATTGTATATATTATGTGACTATATAAATGTGAAACTCTGATGTATATTAAATGTAATCGACAGATATAATAATCTTTTGTAAGCTGTTATTATTTATTATTATATTTTATCCGCTGCGAATGTGGGATGTTGGTGTTTGTTTTCTTCTTCTTCTTCTTCTTCTTCTTCTTCTACCTCTTCTTTTTTTCGTAACTATCTGGAATTTTCTGGATCGAAAATCCCGGGTCGTTACAGTCGGTATCAGAGTTGAAAGGTTAAGCGAGAACCTTGGCTCTGGTGGGGATTACTCATTGAATAGAGTCTGTTGTACTCTAGAATGAGTTGTGTGTGTTTGTGTGTGTGTGTGTATGAGAGCGTACTTGTTATTTTCTTATAAAGATTTTAAACGATTTTATATAAAAAAAAGGTATATTTTGGTATATAAGGCAATATTTCCTTCTAATAAATATTATAGTGATTGGTTGTTAAATTATTGGAATTTAAATTAAGAAGTAACAAAATACGACCAAACTAAAATCTCGAATTGGAATTAACTTAAGTGGTAACAGAAAATGCAACCAAAATAAAGTTTAAATTAATTAAAAATGAAATTCTAGAATTAGAACTCAAAAATTAAATTGTTTGAAAACTTTAAATGAACAAAGTTAATTTGGTTTAAATGTTAAACCAACCTTTGGGAATTTAACTCGAATTTATATAATTCGAGATGGTTTAAAATTGGGATTGGAATTGGGTTAGTTCAAATTGAATTTGATTTGAATTAATTGGATTTATGCTTGAAGATGTAAAAGTTTAAAAATTTAAATGGAAAATTGGATTAAATTGAAATGATTTGATATTGAAGTGGATTCAATTTGATAATAATCCGAATTGATCGGAATAATTTGGAATTGTAATTAAAGTTGAATTGGTTTAAAATCAAATGGAATTTGATTTAAAGTTGAAAAGAAATTGAGAATTAATTCAACTTGAATTGGGAATAAATTAAGTCCATTGGGAATTTGAGTTATATAAATTGGAATTGGGTCAATTTAAATGGGAGTGGAAATTTGAATTGAATTGATGGGAAAGTGAACAGTTTTGATTCTGGACTATTTTCAATATAAATTGTTTTTAATATAAACTTATTTTCCAAGCTATGTAATATATATATATAACCTTTCTTTTTAAAGCCAAATTATTTTATATTTGTTTTACCATTATTTCGAAACTATTAAATCATTTTGCAACTGTTTTATAAGCAAATTACTATTTTTCAACTACTTTACAAATTAATCACTTAGTCACAAGTATTTTGCAATTATCTAAAAGTTCTGAAACTATTTAACTATTTTCCAACTATTTTACAATTAGTTAACTATTTTATAGCTATTTTGCAAACTAATGATTAGTTTTTAAACTCCTTGTCTATTTTTAAAATTTTCAAGCTATTTTCTAAATATAAACTGGACGGAGTTCAAACTGTTATTGATCTAAATACCCAACTGGGATAAGAATTGAAGTGATAATCCAAATGGGGATTAAGGCAAATGTGAATAAGTAAGCGAATTTAAGTGAATGGAAATAGAAAGAGAAATTGATTTGGCTAACAATTAATGAAGTTAAATACGTAAGATGTACGTATATTATTCTATTCGCATAGTGATTTGATCCAGATTCGAGCACAAAATTTCGAGATAGTTTATCGATCCAAGTTGGGATTTTTCACTCGATTTTCGACGGCGAACCTGGATATGGATTGTTGATTGGTTCTGGATGTTCTCTATCATAGTTATGGCTATGCAAGGAGAATGACGGTTTCTGATCAAGAAACCAGATCTGTGTCCGCACTAGAAAGTCAGGCGCACGATACTAGTTCGGAAATGAAATTGTGTGATCGAGTGAGCGATCAGGTTGGTATGGCGTATGATGATAAGTGTACATCGTACGGATTTGAATGAAATTGGTATTGGAAAGAGTAATCAAAATTTGAATATTTGCTTTGAATAAACAAAGCTATATATATCTTTGTTATAAGAGATAAATCTTCCTTTCTTGGATTTATTGTCCGAAGAAAAGAATTTTTGAAAATGTTTGAAGTATAGGGTTTTATACAAGTTTGAAATGATCCAAAGTTCTAAAATTATATATATTTTTGAATATATATATAAAGGATCTTATGAGGATTTTGGAAATGGTTTTGAGAACCTTTGAATTTGGAAAGGCTTTTGATTTTTGGGTAAAATCAATATTGGAATTTGGAAAGCCTAGTTTGTGAATTATCGATTTTTGAAATAATCGATTTTGAGTAAAGGAGCTTTGTATGAGATCATACTATGTGTATGATTTGGAAAATACTATATGTATAGTATAAAGTGTTTTGATGATAGCTCTAGGGAAAAAGGCGCTCCCTTAAAATGAACTTCTCAGGAGTGCCACCGGTTGGTGCTGCCTTGAGCCCCAAGGGGGGTTCTAAAGTTGATCCTGTGAGGAGTCTGGACAAAACTAGTTCCTAAGGATTATGAGTAGAGTATACCATAGCGAAAGTCGTGTGTGCCGCTGAGAACCAACAATTACATGGACTTTTGCTGCGACGGCAACGTAACCCTGGATGTAACTGCGACCTATGGTAACATAGCAAAAGACGTGTGTGCTGCTAAGAGCCAACAGTCTGCGTTTGGTTTTATATCGGTAGACTGCGACTTATATAGAAGTAGAGAAGTTTCATTTTGACAGCGAAAATCGTGTGTGCCGCTGAGAGCAAACAGTTACATGGACTTTTGCTGCGACGGCAACGTAATCCTGGAATGTAACTGCGATCTGTTGTGAGTTCCATGGCGTAATCGAGAGGCCACGGAGAGCCTGCGGTTGCATGGACTTTTGCTACGATGGCAACCTAAACCTGGAATATAACTGCGACCATGGATGGGGGTGATGATTTCCAGAGTATTCTCACCAAAGATATTCCTCTATTTTTAAAAATTGTTTTCTATATTTTCAATAAAATTATTTTTCCAAGTATTTTCACTGGATGTTGAAAATGGGTCTACTAAGTACTTTTAGATTTTCAGTCCTACGCCTGATCAACGTATGACTGAATTTCCGTGAGAACAAGGACGGACTGGTTGAGACATCGAGTTATAAGAAATATTTTATAAAAGCTATTTTGATAATATTATGTGAATTTAAAGGCATTTCTACCATTTTAAAATAAAAGAGTTGGAATTTTGGAAAATCAAAGGAAATCCAAACTGAAATTATAAAATTGAAACTGGGGAAAATTTAATGAAGTGATTCTTTGTAATTAAAAAAAATCGAATATTAAATTAAAAGTGGAAGTAAGCTAATCAGCTAAATAAATTATTTAATAGTTTATGTTAATAAAATTTAACTCGGTTAAATAAAATGGATTATAAGTTGATAATGGGTTTGGGAATGAATTCGAATTTTAAATAGAATTCGACTTAGATTTAATAATGAATTAAGAAAGAGGAGATGTTGTAAAATAAAAATAAAATATAGTTGGATTGGAAAATGTGATGGTTTGAATTACAAATAAAATTCAAGGGTGATTTGAATAATATTTAATGAAATTTGCAAGTAAATTAGATATAAGAGAAGTGATGTCATATGAAATGGAAGTGACTATAATAGAAATGGTTTGAGTTGCAAAACAAAACCCAAGTGAATAGAAATAATTTGAGAATGGCTTCGTATTAATAAAATAAATTCGATAATGAATTAAGTAAGTAAATAAAAAAAATTTAATGGGTTAATTAAATTAAATAATAAATTTATGAATTCTGACTGAATAAAAACTAAATCAACGTTGTGATTGGAATTGGATTATCGGACTGAACTTAAGTTCGGTGGTATATTAATTTGAAGTATAAATGAGTTAAGTATGTGCTTGGATATTATTTTGATAAATTGAGAAGGTGAATTAAAATTAAAATGGATGGGCTAACTGAATTTAATGGAATTTGATTAAATGAGAATCAAATAGAAGTAAACTTAAGTTTGATGTTGGAATAAACTAAAGTAAATTAACCTAAGTTTAAAATTTATGGAAGCCCGACTTCGAATAAGGGTGAAAGCCCATTAAATAAAAAGCTTGGATATAATTAATTTGGGAATGGCTTGTAATATACAAGAATGAAATGTGTCGAGCTAATTGAATGGTTGGTGAATGAATTGGAAATGAAATGGAATTAAATATAGAATGAGTTGAAACTAATTTAAAGTAAATATAGACTAAAAATAAATACTCTATTAAGCGAATATTGTCGAATTTTCATAGAATGAATTGTCGTTTGATGTAAATGGAAGTAATTAACATTCTACGAATGGATAGAGATTAAATAAAATTGATTTTTGTATTATTTAAAGTGAATATGAGTTTGTTTGGATTAAAAATCAATTGAATGTAAGAAATTGTGTGGAAAACCATTTAAAATTGAATGAGATGGCTTATGAATTGGTTGAAAGAAATTGAGTTAGCTTTAAAGTTATATAAATCGCTTATGCAAAGCATTTAGTGCTTGTTGCTTATGAAATACATGTGTTAGCTATTGAAAGTAAGTGAAATGCAAATAGATTTTCTATATATGGCACTTATATGTTTAAATTAAGTAAGTATAGGTACCTGAAGGCCGTTTGGCTGGATTTGGTTGCGCTTTTTCCTAATATAAATAAGCTGCTTGCTTAAAATGCTAAATAAAGGTACGCCTACGCAATAGAAATAGGAAATATGAACTGTTTTTGCTTTTTCCGACCGTGTGGGTCGAGGTATATATATTTATAACTCTTGTCAAATTGCAAAAGCTCCTCCGTACAATAGAGACTCTGTCAAAAAATTTCAAAAATTTTGGGAGTTAGAAAATTTTTGAAATTTTTTGTTAACGGCAAAACAATTTCAAATTGGAAATTAAAGTAAATTAGTACATGAAACTAATATGAATCATATATAAATAAAAGATAAAATGCAGTATTCCAAATTTGAAATAAATTTAATTCATATGAAAACGGGAAAAACTATTTTGAATAGAAGTCGATGTGAAAACTTCTGTAAGGAAAAGTATGAAAAGATTTTAAAAGGGCATGATTGAATATCATTGCTAGAAAAGAAATGCAGGAATTATAAAGGGAAAAGAAAATTTGATTTGATTTCAGGAAATAATGTGAATTTCCCGACAAAAAGGTATGTATTTAAATTTCTATATGAAATTGGATTGGGTTTTGGATCTAGCCACTTGGATTTTGTTTTGTTTTGGAATTTGGGAGCCGTAGAGGCCTTGTGTAGTTGTACCGAGCTAGCCGCGCAAAGGAGACGCTGGAAAAAAATTCGAGAATTTAGAGAGTTAGAAATT
Source organism: Allium cepa (assembly GCA_030765085.1). Taxonomy (NCBI): domain Eukaryota; kingdom Viridiplantae; phylum Streptophyta; class Magnoliopsida; order Asparagales; family Amaryllidaceae; genus Allium; species Allium cepa. The sequence goes on from CM060942.1 coordinate 459,880,292, forward strand.
TTTTGAGAAAATGTTGATAATTCAAAATTTGGTTTTAAATTGAAATTTGAATGATTAAGCAAAAGGGTTTGTTTGAAAATATGGAAGTTTTTTTGAAGGTTGATTAAAGTGATAGTGGGTCTTTAATAAAAGATAGTTGGTAGGATGTTGAATTATGAGTTTTGGGAAAAGGAAAACGGGTATTGCACCATTCTTCCTTACTAGTAATTTTGGGGACGAAATTGTTTTAAGGGGGAAGGAATGAGAAGACCTAGAATTTTTTTTAACAATTTAAAATGGAATAATAAATTAATTTGTAAATATTTAAAAGTTAATTATAACTAGAATTCTAGATATCAATATTTACTTGATAAGCAAACCATTGAATTATATAGTTTAAATATTGAATTTAATAATTGAAATTGGTTAAATTGTTGAATTTGAGATTCCAAGCCTGTTTAAATTAATTTGAAGGCTTGTATATATTGATAGTGTTGAGGATAATAAAAGTGTTAAAATTGAATTTGGAATTGTTTTGTTAAGTTTCAAAATTTTATCTTTAAATCGATATTTAATGTAACAACCCGCATATTTATCGAGTTTGTATTTAAATATTTTATTTAAATATTAACTCGTTAATCGGATTTTGGTCCGAAAAGCTACTTTTTGCAACGGTCAAATTAGGACTCGAGACCACTTCCATTGAGTTCGAAATGTCGTTTACAATTTTTTTAAGTATAAACATCGATAGGTTTGGAGTTAGTGAAATTTCACTAACTTTTCCCGCTTTGGACTTTGGGTTAGTTTAGCCTATTAAGCCCAAGTTCCAACCCCCTTCTCCTCACTCTTCATAAATTTCCTAACTAACTCAAGCTTGGGCATTAATGGTGAAAAGAATGGGAAATTAAAACTCCAAGCACAAATTCAATTGCAAATCCAACATTCAACTCCAAATTCAAGTAGAAGATATTGGATTCAAGCTTTGGATTGCTTCTCCTTGCTTTCATGCTTCATCTTCATAAACTTTAGTGCAAAGGTGAGATTTTTATCTCACAAATCTAGTTTATATCTATCTTGGACTGTTGGGAATGATACCCTATCATGTTTGCACGCACATTTGCATTTGGTTTGGATTGGATTGGCGAAAAACTCCACTTTTTAGTGTTTTTGGTGAAAAACTGCCCCTAGGTCGTTCTGCCTTTGTTAGGTCGTTCGGTGTGAAAAGTCGCACTGGAGTTAGGTCGTTTCCGACCTTAAAATGGCCTATACCTTTAGGTCGCTCGGAGTTATCTCATTAGGTCGTAGGTCGTATGGACCTTAGGTCGTAGGTCGTTCTGGCCATTTCTAACGTCTTCGGAGTTAGGTCGTATGACCTTAGGTCGTAGGTCGTATGGACCTTAGGTCGCTAGGTCGTATGACCTTAGGTCGCTAGGTCGCATGACCTTTATATTTTTAGGTCGCGCCTCTTTTAGGTCGCGCCTCTTTTAGGTCGCGCCTCCTTTAGGTCGCGCCTAATTTAGGTCGCGTCTCCTTTAGGTCGCGCCTCTTTTAGGTCGCGTCTCCTTTAGGTCGCTCTCCACTGGAACCCTCAAGTCGTTTGGCCTTAGGTCGTTGCACCGTTAGGTCGCAAACCCACTTAGGTCGCTTAACCTTGTTTTCCCTCTACGTCGCGTGGCCTTTAGACCCTTAGGTCGCGAGCAGTTAGGTCGTTAGACCTAGGTTGCCTTTTCTCCGTTAGGTCGTGAACCTTGTTAGGTCGCTCATCCTTGCCCGCGAACTTTCTTAGGTCGCGTACCTTTAGGTCGCGTGTCCCCTCTACCTCGTTAGGTCGCAAAGAACATTAGGTCGCTCGACCTCCTTACCCACCAGGTCGCGCACTTAGTTAGGTCGCTCAGCCATTGTGTTAGGTCGCGTGAACCTCTTAGGTCGTTGCCCCCGCACCCCCACCTTGGGTGGTTGCCACCCCCCCTGGACCCCCCTCCGTAGGGGATCTTATCTGAAAAACATTGAGCTGATTTCCTTGGATTTTATTCACATCTCCGTATGCGATTTTTGGGACTGATTGTTTCTACAATTGCTTCTGTGTTTTGTCACTTTATAATATAATGGTTTCAATACTAGTAGTAAATATCAAAACTCTTTTAACAAACAATTTCAACTCTATTTTTAATAACAAAGCTCTTTCCTTAAACCGTTTTCCAATCTATTAGTATATACAAGCCTTTACCTCACTCGGATGAGAAATCTAATTAAACGACTTAGTAAAACAAGTGGTATGAAACGCTTGCGTTCACTTTGTCTGTTAATTCTTGGACTTGTTCGATTGAACCTCTTGTGACAATTTTATTAGTGAAGATTTACAGTTTGTTCGTAAATATTTAAGTTAAGCAAGTGGTTATGGGACATGAAGCTAAACTTCTATATTTACTAGCTTAGTGTAATTGACACTTCTCGTTGATCTTGATGATCGCTTTATGAATTAGACTAGCAATTGCGCGATGTCTCTTTCATTGCAAGGTTAGACTAGACACCACTTGTGTGATTCCATTCACACATACCTTTCTGCTTTTTGGTTAGTCTTGACCTCAATCTGTGTGATTCCACTCACACATGTGGGGTAGCTCCCCATGGTCTTCGGACCGTCATGTGATAGGCCTCTTTCCCTTTTTATGATTTCTGGATTTCTTGTGTTGATTTCTGGAATTTATCTCTTTGACTTGTCATGAGTACAAGTTTAGGGTATGATGCCTTCTTCGGATCTTTGAGAAGATTCTTGTGATATTGATTTATCTCTTATCGGTTGATCTCCTGTTGATCATTATTTGCATACTTATAGTAGTATGTCAGTATGGATATTTTATGTTTATGCCATATCTTTTATTTTATATCATGTCATCTGATATTTATAGCTACACTGGTCCGTTTATTATTTTCTTATAAATAATACTCGGGTCAGACCGAGATGTTACAGGTGCTACTGCTTGACTCCTTCCCCAGTGATTCAGTACTCAGACTTTTGGCTACTTGTTTAGATTAGCAGCTTTTGTTGTTTACACTTGAGATATAGACTCATAGTTGTATTATTTTGTATAGAACGCGTTGCTATTCTTTTGTATTATCGTGGATCTTTTTAGACCACTACTCTGATGTACACTTTTATGTGATATATATTCATATCTCTTTCCGCCTTTGTGATATGGATATCTGTGATTGATTCGCATGTTATGCTTACTTCTATATTTGTTTCCGAAGATTATTTTATAGCCACCGTGTGATAAGAAATTACATGGATGGTCGCTCCTCAACAGCCTTATTCTCCGCGCTAGTTGACAGCACTACACCGTAGTGTTCTTGGCTAGCGTGGGTATAGAGGTGGGGCGTCACATTTAAAAATAGCCTTCCAAGGGACGATCTCGGAATTCGATGAAACCAGTTCCATTGGATCTGTAATAGTTAGTTATTATCGTATTTTAATTTTCGTAGCAATCAGAGTTGTCGTTTGACCTGGCAGCTCAAAAAGCTTAGAAACCATTTTAATCGATTTAATTTAAAACTTATCGTTTATTTCCGCAACTCGTGCATATGATCGAATTAGCCTCCGAAACATGTTCCATTGTGTTTGGAATGTGGGTAAAACTTCATAAACGTCCGGCGGCATGTCTAATTCGGAGTTGAGATTTCCCTATATATATTACGAGATATTTTGAATAAAAAAAATAAGTCAAACCCTTTCTCTACAGCCACTCATATGTCCACTTCAGCCACCCTATAATCGTACGCGAGCCACCCTACCATCTGAACGCGCAGATCTACATTTCCCTTTGTTTCCTTTATATCACGTCTATCTTTTCTTCCTCTTGTTCAAATCAAATTTCAGAGGATAACGGCAAAATTGTTATCTCGCTCCTCTCTCCCCTTTCTGAAAGCCTCGTTCAAAACAAAGGGAAAAAGGAAATTAAACCCAGGTCAGTGCTCATTCTTCCTAGTTAGTGGCCGAAGTCGATTTCGACCTCAACCAGAATCCAATCGAGTCACTCGAGCGAAGGGTGGCCGCGCACGAAGATTCAGGGGGAAACGGCAACTCGTCGCGGTTAAGTTTGGGATTTAGGGTGTGGGAATTGTTCTACGGTACTCACAAGGAGATGTCGAGATGTAGGAAGCTCGGCTCACGAGCAGTTGAGGGGGTTCGATTTGGGTTAGCGGGGTAGTGCTGCGATGTTGCTGACGTCTTAGAGGGGATGGGGACATGCTGTTGCGACCTGAAGGGGCAGTTAGGGATTCGCGCTTGAGCTCATTTCGGTGATGGTCAACCTAAAGAAGAAGAGGCGTTTTAGCTTGTTGGGCTGCGGTTTCATCGCTCTGGCCTTGGCCGTGTGAGTTTTGGTGCGTTTTTTTCCATGGTTATCATTTGTAAAAAAAAGAGCCTAGAAACAATTATTATCATTCGAAAAAATTTCTCTTAATTAGTCGTTAAGAGTAAAATCTTAAAAACAAAACTTAAATGACTTATAATTAAATGACGATTTGATATGAGGTAATTAGGTGGATGATTATTTGTATTAAGTCAATAAATTGGTTAATTAAATTCATTCCTGAATAATTAATTTGAACTAAGTGATTAGTTGATAAACTTTTATTAAGGGTAAAATAATACTAGTTTATTTTAAATAATATTTGGGAGATTAACTTCTTCAATTTATTTTGGAACTTCAATTTATTTATATAAAAAAATTGATTTAAATAAAATTTGGGTTAATTAAATCTGTTTAAGGGAAATTAATTGTTCGGTTAATTCAAGTACTAATAATCACCTAATGTTTATACAAGGTCCACATATCATGAAGATAATGGTCGAGATGGAATTGGATTGCCAAACCAAAATCAAAAGTGAGTAAATCTCACGCTTCTGGGTTTTTATTTCAATTTAGATGGTTAAAATTGAAAGGATTGGTTGAATGGTTGATTTGAAGCATGTGCTGTATTATATAGTAATAGGTAGTATATATTGAAGGGATTGATATTCTGTGACGGATATTATTGGTAATTGGAATATTGAATGCTGTGGGTTGCTTGAATATTTCGGTACCCTGAGTTATCGAAATATATATTAACTTGGATTTTGAAAAGAGCATAAGGATGATTTTTGAAAATGAAATAATTTTAGGAATAAAAATAAGAATGAATCGGAAAGAAATAAAAGTGATATTTAAAACTGGAGTTAAATTGTAAAGTAGAGATTTAAAACAAGTTCTAAAACCAAGTTAAATCTAACAAATAAAGTTTAAATGTTAAGTGTTTTAATAACTTAATTGTCAAAGTGCAATTGTAAACCGAATTGAATTTAAAAATAAATTTGGTTTTAAATTCCTTTAAGCTTCCATTATAAGAAGAGTAATTAAATCAGATTAGAATAAATTGAAATGTAAGTGAGAAATCATTAATTTATATAATCAATGATGTAAATAGAGATTGATTAGTTAAGAAAATAATTCAATATAAGTGACTTATGAGAAGTAAATTAATATAAGTAATTAAGGATAAATGTAATTAAAATAGTTAATTAATTCATGAAGTAATTAAGATTACTTACTGATTTTGGTTAAGAATAATTAATATCGTGAAGTTAATTAAAGATAATTACATCAATGCAATTGAAAGATAATTAATCCAGGGCGATTAATTAAGATGAATAATGATGGGTTGACTAATAAATTGATTTGGAATTAATTAACGTTAAATGAACAAATCTAAATGATTGAGGTTTGAAATTCAATTTGAATCAATTGAATTGATTGTATGTAATTAAGCTTTGCTTATGGATGATGGAATGGTATTGAATGTTTTGAATGAGTTGATCTCTCTGATATGAAGTGTTGTGTATTTCATTTGAATAACTTGGGTTAGGATGACATGAGTTTCGAAGAGATCGGGATCGGGTATTAGGAAATACCCGAAACAACTTCGAATATTTTTATAGATTGATATGTGAAATCTATATGCTGGAGTGGAGTGGTTTAAAGGAATTGGATTATTTTAAATCTAAATCTTGGTATTTAGAAAACTTATATGTGAAATAAGTGATGTCTTTTAATAAATTATGGCTTTGTGATTTGCTTTGAGTTACCCTGGGTTATTTATAAGTTGTATGCTTGCATTCCATGTTAGATGGGTTTACTCACGTTGGTTTCCAGCCTGACCAGGGTGTTACTTTGGTGTAATGCTCGGGTCAGACCGAGTATTACAGATTTTCAGGGAGGTACGTTCTGGAGTTCACGAGGCGAGCTGGATGGCAAGAGCGTATCGAGTATTTCCACTGTATCTATATTATTGTTAATCCGAGACATGATAATTGTATATATTATGTGACTATATAAATGTGAAACTCTGATGTATATTAAATGTAATCGACCGATATAATAATCTTTTGTAAGCTGTTATTATTTGTTATTATATTTTATCCGCTGCGAATGTGAGATGTTGGTGTTTGTTTTCTTCTTCTTCTTCTTCTTCTATCTCTTTTTTTTCATAACTATGGAATTTTTTAGATCGAAAATCTTGGGTCTTTACACCCCCTCTAGTGCTAATCTTAGCCTTAAGATCCATAATCCGCATTTCTAATAATTGGTATCAGAGCAAGGTTTTCAAAGTTTCGTAATCTGATTTTTGAAAAGTTTTCAAAATGGCTATTTTTGGTAACACTAGTTTAGAAGTAGTCAAATCATCATTGTCTCTTGAGTATGCATATAATCAATATTCAAATACAAGTTGTCTACCAAGATTATTTGATTTGCAGGATTCATGCTTTTTGGGTGTTGAAGAATCAATCCACAACGGACAAATTATGCAGATCAGAAAGAACAAATGGATACTTGATAATGGATTCTATAGACACATGACTGGTAGTACAGATATACTGAGTGATATAATATACAAAGACGGAGGACTGGTTAACTTTGGAGACAATTCAAAGGGATATGTGATCGGCATCGGCAAAGTCGATAATTCTGAAACTCCTACTATTTCTAATGTTTTGCTAGTTAAGAATCTTAAACATAACTTGCTATGTATAAGTCAATTATGCGATAAAGGATATAAAATTAAATTTGAAAAAGATAAGTGCCATTTTGAAGATAATAATTCAACCATTATATTTGAGGGAGTCAAGAAAAAGAACATTTATATTCTTAGTATGGAAGTTTCAAATGATAACCTGTGTCTGTTGGCAAATACAAGTGACCCTTGGATTTGGCACAAGAGATTTGGTCATTTGAATTTCAAACTCTTATCTAGACTGTCAAAACATGATCTACTAAGAGGTCTCCCTAAAATGAATTTTAAAATAGATAGTGTATGTGATGCTTGTTAATTAGGAAAACTTAGAAAAAGTTCTTTTAAATTAAAAGATATGATTTCAACCTCAAAACCTCAATAAATCATAGTAAATATGTTTTTGTAATTGTAGATGATTATTCTAGATTTACGTGGATAATATTTTTGAAACATAAAAGTGATACTTTTGATTGTTTTAAGACTTTTTCAAAAAGAATTCAAAATCAATTTCCCTAAAAATTATAACTGTTCGAAGTGATCACGGTGGTGAATTTGAAAATGAAAAGTTTGAGGAACTCTGCAATAAAAAGGGAATAACTCATAATTTTTCATTTCCGAGAACTCCACAACAAAACGTAGTAGAACGTAAAAATAGGATGATTCAAGAGTGTGCGAGAAATATGCTTACAGATAGTAATTTACTAAAGAATTTTTGGGCAGAAGCAGTTGCTATTGCCTGTTATATTTTAAATAGAATTTTAGTTAGACCTTTAACTAATAAGACATCTTATGAACTTATTTATTCAAAGAAACCTAAGGTATCTTATTTTAGAATTTTTGGAAGTAAATGTTTTATTTTAAACACAAAAGATAATTTAGATAAATTTGATCCTAAATTCGACAAAGGAATCTTTGTCGGATATTCTAACAGAAGTAAAGCGTACAGAGTGTTTAATTTAAAAACTAATACCATAGAAGAAACAATGCATGTTTCATTTGATGAAAATTTCTAATTTTTGAAGATATAAATGATGAAGAAGATTTAATCAATCAAAATACAGAATCAATTGAAACTAAAAATGAGAATTATTATCCTAATAAAAGAACTAAGCTTTTAAAAGATCATACTATAGAAAATATTTTAGGTGATATGCAATCTGTTGTGAAAACTAGAAATCAACTAAGTCAAATGAGTAATGTAGCTTTTATATCAACTATTGAACCCAAAAATCCAAAAGAAGTATCAACTGATGATTCATGGATTTTGGCTATGCAAGAAGAATTAAATCAATTTACTAGAAATGATGTTTGGAAACTTGTTCCTAGGCCAGAAAATAAAACTATAATTGGAACTAAATGGTTTTATAAAAATAAAATGAATGAACAAGGAGAGGTAGTTAGAAATAAAGCCCGATTAGTCGCTCAAGATTATTGTCACGAAGAAGGAATAGATTTTGATGAAACCTTTGCTCCCGTAGTAAGATTAGAAGCCATTAGGATTCTACTTGCCTTCGCAAATCATAATAATTTCAAATTATTTCAAATGGATGTTAAAAGTGCATTTTTAAATGGATTTGTAAAAGAAGAAGTATATGTAGAACAACCACCTCTTTCTGAAAATGATAAATTACCTAATCATGTTTACAAACTTAAGAAAGCATTATATGGTCTAAAACAAGCTCCTAGAGCCTGGTATGGTAGACTAAGATCTTATTTATTGCAATCTAATTTTGAAATTGGTAAAATAGATAATACTCTTTTTATTAAAAGAAATAAAAATGATATTCTACTAGTACAAGTTTACGTAGATGATATCATCTTTGGTTCAACTAATTTTGAAATGAATAAAGAATTTTCTGAAATAATGACAAAGGAGTTTGAGATGAGTCATATGGGTGAATTAAATTTCTTTTTAGGATTACAAATAAAACAATTAGATAATGGTATCTTTATTGGTTAAGAAAATATGCTAAAGACCTAATTAGTAAGTTTGGTTTGTCTACTGCGAGTGGAAAACCCACTCCCATGGCAACCAATGAGTATCTTAGTAAAGAAGATCTCTCGAAAGATGTAGATCAAAAATTATATAGAGGAATCATTGGCTCATTACTCTATATTACTGCTAGTAGACCTGATATCATGCATAGTGTCTTTCTGTAACGAGAAGGATTTTGCCCGCTCGAAAATCGACATCCATACTTCAAATCGTATTCGAATGCCATAGATTCGACCGTTCAAATCCGATTCGCCGGAGCTTATAACAACATTAAGTAAATAACACAGCGGAGTAAAAGAATAATACATTGATATACAGCTTTGATACAATATCTGATACAACAGATGATCCAATAGATATCAATATACATCAGAGATATGATACAATAAATAGCAGCGGAAAAGAAAAATAGATGACATCTAGCAGCGGAACAATATAACTCTAAGACAGTCTTCAAAAGAGAACTCCGAGAACTGCAACTCCATCTCCAAGAACCAATCCAGCAATAGCTCGAACTCCCAATAACGATGCACAAAGGTAAGCGAGTATAGTCCATATCCAAAGATTGAACTAGCTCCAAATAACCTACTAATGTGACAATCTGAAAAACCCAACTCTAGACTGCTCGTGTAGAAAATAATGAGCACCCAGAGTTTAGGAAAGAAACAATAAACTCTGGATCAGTCGTGGGACTGGTGTGAGCAACAAAAACAGTTTATCTTTTAAAACATTCAAAGAAATATTTTAAAGTTAATTCGCAATGCTTTTTGAAATGAGACTACCATAAGACCTCCTGCCACACACACAATGCAAACGCAGACTTGGAGGAGATTTCTTCTTATGATAGTCAAAGATGCTTGATACGTATTAAAAAGAAACATTTGATATTATTATTAGTGCATAGTGTAGGAAAACATTTCGAAAGTAGAATATAAATCTTAGCCAGCATAGGTACCATTATATTATGCCTACTATAGCTACCTCCTGAGGAAGCAGGTTCTACAACTAAAACTGTACAAGATCGTATTGTTTCTTTGGATTTCCAACAAATGGTCAGGCCAAGGAACTTCCCATTGCCACATGAGAACGCCTCTGGAAGGACGTCCCCGAGAACCAAACCGGATCTCTGCCAACACAAGGCCGGGTTACCCCTAACTGGGTAACTACTGACACGAGTATGCCATCCCCCGGTCCTTTGGGACCTTTAATCGAGCGCTCGTCACCATCATCACACAATCATAAATAAAGTGTTTCAACATAAGTAAGCATCTGGGCTCCATACCATGATACCACCCTTTTCCAGAAGGAAATGCACATACCCTAAAGGGAGCTACCCCTCATAACCTTGCAGCATCTTTCCTGTTTTGACCATTCCGAGGTGTGAGGCTCGACGAAGTCTCGTCCACAAAGCCACGCTTTATACAAAAGCTGTGCTTTGGGTCAACAAATGATCATAGAAATGATCACAAAGATAAACGATCAAACAAATGATCCTATCACAAATGATCAACACAATGATCATTTCACAGCAACACTCTGCATGTCACATTACCAAATTGGGAATATATCGCTGACAACCTTCAACTACATAACCTCTGAGCTCGTACATCTTAGAGAAGGGTGTTAAGCTAAGAGAATAAATTCTCCGCCACCAACAGAAATGTATTTGAAAGAAATCAGCTTTATATCTCAATTTGTAATGTCAGACATACTATCCATACAAGTCTGTTCCGGGCTCGAACAGAACCGAAGGCGCTTACAAAGAAGTCCTTGCAATCCGGATATTCACTAATCACGTTCGGACTTCCCATCACATATGGAGTCTCTATACCGGGGACCAGTCGATGCAAAGACATTCGACGAGTTGTCCTTTCGCTTTCAAAAATATCCGGTCTTCAACACCGATCTTCAAATGCTATCCATAACGACATATCACATATTCGGAATGGGATATATGACACAAAGGTCCTCTCCCGGCTAAACCGAATAGTGAGTGCAATATTTACAAGAAATATATGGATATTGGGATTTCAATTAAGTCACAACTTATTACCCAAAACTTTCTTCCAAATGGTTTAAATCAATTACCATTTCAAATCTTTAAACAAAAAGATTTATTTCAAAAAGATCCATTCATAGATTTCCAAAACAATTTCATTTCGATAGGATTAACCCGTTAAATCTTTAAATCAAAGATTTAACTTATAGCTTTCAAATCGTTTCTATAACTTGGAAATCATTTTCATTTTAAACTAGAAATCTTTTTAACACAAATTGGAAGTTCATTTCTTATGTGAAAGCTTTTATTATGAGAAAACAAACAGTTTTCGTTTCAGAAAAATCCAATTAATTTACACGAGTTAAAGTTCTTGAATTATATTCACATTCCTAAATCAATACTTTTAAAATAGTTTAACCCATATATAACTTGTATAACATCTTTAATCCCTAGTTTCAAATCATAGAATTTAGTTTCACATTTTGAATTTAAATTCAAAACAAATTATTCAACTTCATATTTTATCGAGTTATTCAAAATAAATTTCATCTATGAAATTCCATTTCAAAAGCTTTTCACTTTAAACCCAATCCATTTCCAGAACATTTGAATTCAAATATTCAAATTCAAAACTATTTCCAAAAATCTGTGACTTAATCGATTTCCTCGTGAAATCCATATTGGTGTGTGTATAAGTGTGGTCCAGGGGTTTAACATAATAGTGCAACATCATACAATCATCACAAATCAGAATACAGAAATATAGTTGATAAGCGATATAAAACTTATAACGCTCATCGTCCATTCACAGATTCACAGATAATATACAAATGCAAATAAATATACACTGCTCAATCTACAGAACAAAATATCACAAATCAGATAGGATAATCAATTCAAGGCATTTCATACAATACAATCATTAATAAGCAAGGCAAATATTCAATAGTCATTTATAAGCAGGATTAATTAAATCGTTTTTAAATCCTAATCAATTCAATTTATTTCCAAGTAAATTTATTACTTATGAATTAATTATCCAATCCTGATTTATTAATTCCAAATCATTTGATATAAATTAATTTATCAAACACTTTAATTTATTAAATCATTCTTAATCAATCATATTAATTAAATCAACCTTTAAACCAATTTCATAATTTATTAACCTTAATAAATCAAAATATCCAACATTAATTTCAATAAGTGATTAATCCTTAAAATCATTTCTTAATCACTTTCATTTATTAATTAACCTTTAGTAAATAAATTCTTCTTAAATTAATTACTTCAATTAATGATTTGAACCTTTAATTACTTATTTAATTACAAGTCATTAATTAATTTAAATGATTAAATTATCCATTTTAAATTCACATGTTAAAGTAATATTTTGTTATGAAAGAATTTTAAAATAGTTTAAAATCAAATTCCTTTCAAATTTAACATTTTTAGAGATTTACTTTAAAATTTTAACTTATGTAAACATTTAAAGTTATAAAACTATTTAATTTCAAAATCTGGAATTTTTAAAACAGGATAACAGGTTTCCTGTAAAACTTGAAATCAAGAAATCAACCCGAGGCAAGACAAAAAATGCTTCGAGTCGAAACCACAAAAACACGGGCTCCACTTCGAGTTCCCCCCCCCCCAACTCTTTCTTCCCAAACTACCCAAGTTAACAGAACTTCCTGATCACCACTTGTGCACCGTGCACATGCACCGGACCTCGACCAACTTCTGGCGATCCTCACTAGCTCTGGCAAGTCATGATCGATCACACCCTCGACCCAATCAACCCAAAACCCCAAACATTCCCTCCATCCAATTCGAGCATAGCTGGAACCACACGACCAAAACAGAATCCGTCCAACCGAGAGAAAGAAACTCCAAACTTCCAGGCAGTAACCCTACTCAGAGGCACACATTTCATCGTGATCGGTCGATACACTCCCGTGAAATGAAATGTGAAAAGCCCTCTTCGGAGGCCCGCTTCCCAGCGAACGGGGAAAAATAAAAGCCTCTCCCAAGGGGCAGAAACAAAAAAGACCTCTTCCCAAAGGCACAACCAAACAAAAAGACCTCTTCCCAGAGGCAGAAATAAAAAGACCTCCTCCCAGAGGCACAATCGAACAGAAAGACCTCTTCGGAGGCACACGTTTCACCGAGATTGAAATAAAACTTCCAAGTGTTGAAACGTGGAAAGCCCTCCTCGGAGGCACAACTCTTCGGAGGCACACGTTTCATCGAGATTGAAATAAAACTTCCAAGTGTTGAAACGTGAAACAGCCCTCCTCAGAGGTACAACTTTCCAAAGAAGCATTTCGTCAGAAATGCAAAGCAAAGATCAAAGCCCTCCACCGAGGCGCAATAAAAAAAAGAGAAGCCCTCTTCAAAGACGCACTTTAACTTTCAAAGGAAGAATGATTCACCTATTTTGGAAAATACTCTTCCTCAAAAGAAGTAAAAGTGCCCTTCAGAGGCCCGCTTTACCACATGGAAGAATTCACTTGGTAAAATGTGTATATGCACAAAAGAAAAAGTGATAGCTTCAAAGGATAAAGCATAAAAAACTCATATGGAGGGAGTTGTACTCTATTTCTAACAAGATAATATTCCTCCAAGTATGGAATAATTATTCTCCTGAAAATAAGAGTACAAGTCCCCTCAAAGTATAAAATATTGCAACGAGCTTATGGTATAGGGGCAACATGGTATAGCTACATACAACATGGTATAACTACATTGGTAAAATTACGCTCGAACAACATACCACATATAAAGAAACTTGTACAAAAATGAATAGTAAATGCATTCTCAAATACAGACAGAAGTTTGTACAAACGAAAAGAATCATTTTATTCAATACTGTCAAAATTTTGTACAGGTACAGGTTTCAAAATAAAAAGAAAAAGAAAAGCGGAGGCCGGTACCCGCACAATCTCCGGCCAGTACATGCAAAAAGCAAAAAAGCGATATAAAAAGCATAGGACCAAAGCCATCATTTCTTCTTCCTTCCGCCTTTCGAGCCTGCGCCTGGCCGAATGGTTAACTTCTTAGGCCAGCTTGTAAGAGTAGGAGAGGAAGGGGAAAGGGATACAATAGGTTCTTCTCCCGCTTGTGTCTCGCTAGCAGAAGCCTCCTCCTTCTTCTTAGAGACTCCATGCTTCCCTCTCTTCCTGGAAGAAGACCCACTACCTGGAGAGAAAAGTGTAATTAATGGTTCATCATCGGAACCAGTTGGTTCTGGAGTCTTCTCACTCCCTTCAGTTTCTTCTCCCCTGTGTTCTTGTGAAGCAATGGGATCGTCCAAGTCTTGGAGAGCTCCTATTTGCTCCTCTTGTGATCCTGGTTGCGAGGCAGAAGGAGGAGTGACCTGAAGAGGCAGAGGAGGAATAATTGGAGGAGGGTAAGTTTGAACAATGCTCGATGCTTTCTATACAGAAGAAAAGAAGTTAAAGTCAGTAAAGAGAGGAGATAAAGGCTCGCTGAGGTTCAGGAAATAGTCAAGAAGCTCATCAAGCTCGTAAGAAACAGATGAGCAGTCTACTTGGGCAAGATTAACAGTAGAGTTACCTGGAGAAGTCCGCTTCCTAATATCAACCTCATAAGCCTGTGCTTCGGCACTCTCTTCACCTTCATCTCCGCCCTGTATACTTGTGATCTCAATTGTAACTTTAGCCAGGGATGGAGAATGAGAGCTGGAGCCAATAATGTCGATTTCGGCCAAAAGAGAAGGTTGGACTGGAATAGTTGAAGTAGCTTTTCCTAACTGTTGCCCTTCTGCCGTTTCAGCTCTTAATTTTGCAAGTTGTTCCTTTCCTTTGGCAAGAGCAGCGCGAGCATCATCATCCAAGTAATGCTCCTCAAGAGCTGATTCGGCATAGCCAGCGCCTTTACCGCCTAGCATGTCAAGTGCAGCCTCCCACACTTCAGCCAGTGTAACTTCATATTTAGGGCCTAGGAAGGCGAGACTACCGTGCCCCAAGATGTTGTGCAGGTAAAAGTAAAACAGTGTCGAGCTGATGTTGCTCTTCGTTGCCTCATGAGATTCTTCAGCTGCAATTTTACCGGCAACAGCCTCATCGCGCTCTCTTTCAGTCTTGGAAAGTTGAAGCTTTAGCATTTGAATTTCCGCCTCCTGAGAGTTGACTTTCTCCTGTAACTCTGTAACCTCAGCACGATACCTTCCCGTTGTTTTCTGCTCAGCTTCAAGTTGTGCCTTGGCATGTCGCTGAGCTGCGTGAGCATCGCGAACTTGCTTCTGAAGTACTTCTTCTTTTTGAGTATATGTAGTAGAAGAAGTAGCAAGCTCTTGTTTAAGTTCCTCAACTTTCGCCTCAAGCTCCTCATTGTAAGTAGTGATGCTCCTCATTTTGGTATCGTGCTGCTCGAGAACCTTCTGCCATTCGGCCTTATTATTCTCCATAGTAAGCATGGCCTCTATATTCGCACGGTTGACCCTTTGAAGCTCGTCAACAAGCTTTTGCCAGTTCGACATCCTTTCAATATCAAGCCTGACGGCATCGAGATTTCGCAGCATGGCAGGCTTGTCGATAGGGATCAAGTCAAGATCGAACCGCACTCCCTTCAGGCACCAGTGCGGGAACCGGCTTTGCAGAGTAGCCGGGCCTGATCCAACTTGGAATTTAGGCCTGATGATTATTGTTTGAATGTCTGTCTTCCCGAGAGCGAGAGAGCTAGAAGGAATGTCAAGTGAGACGGGGGCAGTGACCTTTTCAGGAGTTGTAGAAGTATGCTTCTCACCGTGTCGAGCACGCTTACTTGGGTCCTCAACCATATGACTTTTTCCCCGGTCATCATGGGATTTTCTCTTGTGCGAATCGTCACCTTTATGGGAAGAATCATGGTTCTCCTCCCTTTCTTTTCTCTCATAACGCTCTTCTTGAGCCCTTCTCTCCTGAGCCTTTCGAGCGGCTCTCTCTTCATCGGTTTCTCTGTGAGCGGGTAGGTAGCGCCTATAATCATATTGACTACGTCTCCCGTAGCGCTGAAAGTCATCATAGTAGGAGCTGCTGCGTCCCATCGGAGAATCTGAATTAAAAAAGAAGAGACAAGTCTTAAAAGTTTTCAAAGAAAAGAAGTGTAACTTTAGAATCTTCAAAGTACAAAGAGTTAGAAGTATAAAAGTGCCGAAGGATTCTAAGTGTGTGTGATGTGTAAACTATGCGCATCAAGCTCCGAACCGCTCTTTGATTGCGGAGTAGTCACGGGGGTAGTAGTTAACGTCAACTCTTGAGTCGACGGAGTCTGTTGCAGAGTAGAAGTCGCCTCAACTACTGAAGAAGAAACCCTGGTGGTGACGGGGTCATCTTTAAAGAGCTCATGTGAAGTAACAAACAGGTCGCTCAACCCTTCGAAAGTGTCGTCTCCACTCTGTTTGACGGGGCTTGTTTCCTAGCTTCTTCTTCACCAGACTTCTTTGAATGTGGAGGAGATTCCTGAGGCTCTTCTTCTTCAGTGACCGGGGCAAGTTTGCCAGATGACCCCGCGACATCAACAGAAGTGGAGCACTTCACTAGAGAAGCCTCAGAGGCAGGTTCTTTCGGTATGGGTGCATCGGTAGAAACTGGGGCATCCAATGCTTGGGCTGGGGAGTCTGGGACTTCATGAGGGTGTGTAGAGCGAGAGGTATGCAAAAGTCCGTACTGATGCAAAAATTCGTCTTTCAACAGAAATTGAATGCTTCTCTCCTCAACTGGCACGGCCATAAGCCTCTCAAAAGTTGGTTTATGACTGGAATCCTTAGAAGGAGAAGGAAGCGCTGAAAAGTAAAAGGCGAAGTTAACATTTGACAACTCAGGCTATGAAAAGCTCAGAGAAAAACATCAGGAACAAAGATAAATGCTCTTACTTCCTACTCTCCAGGTAGCATAGAATCCCGGAGGACAGCGAACGAAGAAAAATTGACTTAGAAAACCGTGAGCACTTTCGGGAAGGCCGATTATTAGTTTACGGTTCCTAGCGCTTCTCACAAGAATGATGGAGGGATGGTCTTTATTTTTGGCAAACGTGCACAAATAGCAAACTTCATCAAAACTCGGAAGGCGATCCAGCGTCCTTCCGAATAGCACACATAACCCCATCAGAATAGCATAGCCATTGGGGTGCTGCTGGAAGGGGGAGATAGCTAGTCGGAGAAGAAGCCGTTGAAGAAAGTCGTTAAAAGGAGGGATAGCTCCACTCGTGCACATTTGACGATTAACTGCTACAAAACCATGAGGTGGTATATCGGCAGTATCGTTCTCTCAGGAAGAATGGCATCTGCTTTAGCAATGCCAAACAGAGCGCACAGTTGGCGGAAAACTTTGTATGTTAGTGTGGTTGAAATTCTCTCTAGAGGATTAACCAATGGAGTAGCAATTGGGAAAGTCTCTTCAGCCGATTCTGCTTCTCCTTGTTGAGAAGTCATTCTATACAAGGAACTATACATTCAAATAAGAAGGTGCACGTTTCCTAAAAAGTGTGTTGTGCAGAACTAACAAAAACAGAAAGCAAACATAACTGAAATTAAACTAGTTGACAATTGGTCGACTATGAGATTTCAGGACTTGTTAATATAAAACTCAAGTGTAGTGTTAATGCAAACGAATCGGCTTTAATTGGATATTTTAGTTTTGCTTTAATACTTCACTTGAATTCATTAGTTCGCAGCATTTCGTTCACACAGTTCATTTAAGTTGATTATTCTTTGTCGACTAATCTGTCATTCGATGTGGGCGGTCAATGACAGTATATTCGTCCTATTTTTCTGCAAATGTTGTATTTAACAGGTTGACAGCTTTAAAAGTTAAAATAATCTGCAAAGAAGTACAACAAAATTCAAGTTCAAACAATTCAGCCAAGTCTTCTCAGAATTTCACAAGTCTTAGGTCGTCCAGCGACCTAGCATAGGTCAGAGTTTCCTTAGGTCGCATTGTGCAAGTTAAAAGGTTCAAGGCAATGCAGATTTGTCAAAGTCCTAACTCGGCCGCGACCTATAGCCTATGCCACAAAAAAGATTAGGTCGTTAATTTGTTAAGTCGTCCTTCTTGGAATTCATGTACAAATTTGTTAAGTCCTAGGTCGTTTGAATCCCAGCGCGACCTAAAAGTTAAGTCGCGGATTCGAAGGATCCTTAGGTCGCGAGAATTTGTTAGGTCGGCCAGGTTTCTTAGGTCGCGGAGGTTTTAAAGTCGCTCAGATCTACTAAATCGCTAACTTCCTCTCCACGCAATAGCTCACCATCCCGTTAAACTGTGACCCGATAACCCATTATCACTCACGATGAAATCCATCATCCTCTTCGTGAAATTCATCATTCCTACATACCACCGAATCATCCAAGAATCGATTGAAAGCATCTCTGATCCATCATGAATTCAACTCATTGCTGTGCTTTCGTGAATCACAACTAATGGAGATCAAAATCAACCACAACTTGACTCAAAAGATGAAACACGACATACAAAATTGTTCTGGGGTTCGGAGATGGAAATTCGTGGTTCGATGATAATCGTGGGATGGATAGAGATCAAGTGTACTTATGCAATATGATAGCAGGGATGAATCGGTGAATGATTAAACTCAAATTCGCCTTTGAAATCACGAGATTTTGTTAATGGCAGAGCAGGAAATCGGAACAGTTAAATGGAGAGAAGCAGCGACCTAGCAAATTTATATGGGACAAAAAGGGGAAGACGAATAGGCACGCGACTTAGTACAAGTCTTAGGTCACTCACGACCTGACTCGGACAGATCGAAGCACACGACCTATGGCATAGGCCTGTACTTCGAGGGGCAAAGTGTTAACTCCTATTTCTGAAGCGACCTAAGACTTACGCGACTTAACGACCTAAAACTTAGGTCACCTAACGACCTAAGGGCGCTAACGACCTAACTACAGCAGCGACCTATGATCACAAAGCACTCCGCGACCTAAGGTCTTTAGCGACCTAGTGCTTCGGTTCTTCAGCGACCTATGAAGTGCACCGACCTAGCAACCTATAGGAAGTTCCAACCTAACACACTTAGTGACCTAACGACCTAAAGGCCAGAGCGACTTAAAGGATGGAGCGACCTAACGAGTCAACAGGCAAGCGACTTAACAGCTAAAGAAGGAAATGACCTAGCGACCTAATGACTTAACGAGCTAAGTTATAGGTCGCGTCAACTTAGGTCGCACCACCAGACCACTCAACATAGTTAAGTTGCTCCTTTTCCTAGGTCGCACACGACCTACCACTTGTCACCTTGTTCAGTCAGATCAAGTGCATCCTATCAAGCCGCAGACCATGCCCCTTAGGTCGCTCGCGACCTAAGTCCTACCTTAAACCGTTCACGACCGATGACTTGTCACGATTTTCGAATGATATGCAACTGTTGAGTCGTAGCTCGTGTTTCCTAGATCGCGGGCGACCTACGACCTATCTTAGGTCGTTCACGATCTAACACCTATCCAGAATTCACCTATAAGCCCATAGCTCCAACATATGGGGGACTTTTGGCCGATCACTTCAAGCGCCGATACTCTGCTGAATTCTCGACTCACTCAACACTTCAAGTACTCCAAACACCAAGGACACTACTACGATCTCCAAGATAATCTACATCATTCAACATGAATTCGTAAGATTATTCTCCATCAAAGTTCTAGCTATTTGTCTTAGTAGTGTTGTAATTGAAGATTGTTGTAAAGTTGTAACCAAATTCAATAATAAAGAGAGTTAAAGTGGACGTAGGCTTACCCTAAGCCGAACCACTATAAAAACTGTTGTCTTTTCTTTTTTTTCTGTGATTTCTCTACTTGTTCTTTAGTTCCGTGTTCACGGGTGGTGCTTTCGCTCAACTTCAATCTACACCGGGGTGTTAGCGTCTGATTTTTACGTTAACACGGCTCCAACATAAAATAAAACGCCCAGATCCATCATATGTGCTCGTGGACATGTACAGCAACGCCGATCGCTGGCGAACTCCCCTCCGCCCTCTGACAAGTCAGCATCCACCCTGACAACCCACCACGATCGTTGATTCAAGTCCAACACCCGGAAATCAAAATCGAGGGCAAATTCAAAAACCTAGAAACATGAATATCCACACCTCCAAAACCTGTCAACGCCAAGTTCTCGGCGCACCGACCACTAGGCGACTCCAAACTCCGGTCACCACTCCGCCACCCACCTAGCTTCCTCCTCCTCCAATGACGTGCAACTCGACGCACTGTGGAGGTCGCAGCGATCAAATAATCGAACACCCGAAAAAATTAGGTCTATGAATAAAAATCCCACGCCGCCACCATCATCTTCGCCACCGTCGACCATTTTTCCAGGCATCCCTATAGCCTCCTTCATCTCCAGCCCAATTCCCGACCACCACAGCTCCATCAATCACCTGAATTCGATCGAAATGCCTCACACGCTCATCTCCAAACTGCTCATGAAACTCACCATTAAAAATCACCAAATTCGCCTTAAAAATCATCGTTTTGTGTGAGGATTCAAACTACAAACTTGAATCAGTGTTTTATTAAATTCGAAAATTTCAAAGTTTTTTAAGTATCCTATGAAAAAAACTGAATCTTCCTTCCTGTATACGTTTTTACTTCATGGAATTATTTTTAGATCAAAGTCCTTACCTAAATACACCTTTTTACTTTAAACATCAAAGCTTGACAGTGAATAGAAATAGAGGAATCAAAATTTTAAAATATTGGTTTCATTCCAAACCATGAACAGAGAAGAACCTGTCTCTGTATTGTCAAAACAGATTTATATTCATAGTGATAAAGAAGGAATCCAACCCATATTTACATATATCATCCACCGGTCATCTTCGAACATAAATTTGATATTAAATTTACTCACAAAAACACATCAAAATCCCAGATAAAATAGAATCATGCATCATTTATTCACAACCTTTCTGCATGCATTAAGGGATAAAGTCAGGTTAAAAGGTGTTTTACTCTTCTGGCAAAAGTTTGAACTTCAACAGAACAATCACATGTATGTACATACATACATCCAGTCATGCAAACAAATAAGCAGTAAACCATTTGCACAGCATCATCAAGCAATCATCAATTTATAGATCTAAGATTCTAATTTAAAGGGTTGCTCACCTGAAAAGTTTTGAAACAGAGAGCTGCTTCCTATTTTGAAAACTGCAGTATTGAGTTTCTTTTTGAATCTCAGGTTTGATATCTTCCAAGTTTGAAGTTGTTTCAGATGCAACTGAAACTTCTCTTTTTTTTTCTTTTTCTAGTAGGCTTTGCTATTGCTTTTACAGTTTTTCTTTCTCTTTCAGGCTGGCTAAATTTGGTTTTGAACAAAATGAAATAAAGTAGATGTATACATATAAATATAGAGAGGACAGTATGTATAGGGGAAGGCTATCAAGTATAGGCTGCTTCTTTTGTTAACTACATATATTATGTTATAAACCAAATCTCGGCTGAGGGATTTTCTTTTATGCTTGGTACAGATTTTTCTCTTGCTTTGTTTGATAAAGATACTATTTTATTTTGTTTGTTGACTAACAATGCTTGTTCGGCTGAGAAGATCTCAAGACATGCTGAAGAGAGGTGGCATTTAATGCATGTATCCCTACTTTTGTCTACAGCTTATACTTTTTAAATTATGTATGTACTTACAGGTTTGTATTGTAGACATTTGTTTTGTCTTTGCATGAATTAATCCCCAGGGTCTTATATTTAAATGAATTTTTTTTGTTTTATTCTTGCCTTATTACTTAGGAATATAAATGTATATATATATATTATTATGTTGTTATAATTTAACAAATTTGTTTAATGTGTATATTTTATATTTTACAGTTTATCAATATTTCATTTGCCTTGGTATTGTTTTAAGTGTACACAACATACTTATAGTTGAATATCTTTTAATCTTATCTTTTGTTTTTGCTTTTATATTGCCTTGTTTTATATGCTTATGCATATCACTTTTTTCTATTTCCATTGTTTGTACCATACTTGAATGTATGCTTATCCTTTCTTATGCAAGCTATTGAATATATTTACATTTTTCTTGTTTACTTGTTTCATATTACAAGTGTGCATACTTATATATATTTACAAAGTTTATTTTATTTTAAACATTTTTGAAAGACTTCATTTTCGAATTTTATAAATCATAGTTTCTTTCAAAACACACATATCTATTATTTATAAATAAATTTGAAACGACAATTTCTATTTAAAATAAGAATTCACATGTAAAGACATTTTATTATAAATATTGTTTTAAAAATAACTCAATATTAAATTAAAATAATTTATAAAAGAAACTGTCTCTTTCTTAATAAATAACATATTCTATTTGCATCTGGATAAACTCAAATCAATTTATCATTTAATTTCACAATTTTAAAACAAAAATAATTTAATTATCAATTTAAAATTGATTAAAATTCGGGATCGTTACACAAGGACTTCTTGCTACTAATTCTAGGTGTAATTTCTGATAGGATATGGTAGGAGAGTACATTCGGCTTGTCATGTTCCAGAACAACTTGTACGGGTGGATGTCTGACAATGCATTTTTGAGATTTCATTGTTAACTTTTATAAACGTACATCTATTTGGTGGCGAAGAAGGAAACTTCTCTTAGCTTAACACCCTTTTCTGAGACATATGAGCTCGAAGGTTGTATGTTTGTGAAAGTCAACAGTGATCGAAGGAATGGCAATATGGCATTCAAAGTGAAATGTGCTATATGAAAGGTAATCGTGACTTTATGCCTCATCACCCGAAAATGGTAGAAATCGGGTAGGAACGGCAGTGCCATTGTAACGACCCGGATTTTTAGCCATCTGATACTGGGATAATTAACTAATTTTAAATATTGGAATATATTTTTATAAGTCGAATAGATAAATTTTCTAATATTTGAAATATCCGAATCTATAAAATTTGAAACCATATTAAATTTATAATGTGAATTTCTAAATATAATAAAAATAGATATATATTTATATTTATATGTAAACTTCACCATTTAAAGCTTATGATAAAATAAAATGTGAAGCCTGTACATGATATTTCAGCCAACCTATATTTAATTTTAAAATGAAAATTTCAGGATGTGATAAATTTTATAAATATATGCATATAAACTCCACCATCTAAAAATTTAAGTTAGAATATCCATATATGTATACATATAAATATATACAACTTTATGATTTTTATAATATATGTGTGTATGTGTATGTGTGTGTATGTTGGAAGAATAGTGTATGTCTATATATATTTATGCATAAAAGTGTAAACTTTATGATGACAAATATATATATATATCTAATTATATATGAAAAATAAATGAATATGTAAATATGCAAGCATGTAAACATATACATGGTAAAAATATGTATATAACTACATATATATGTGTACATAAGGGGACAACATGATGAAAAATATCCACTCAAGCATAAAGTAAGTCAAATTACTCACAGTTTTCAAATCAACTAGGAAATCAAGTTAATCAAATTTTCAAATCAAGTCAACAAGTTTACAAATCAAATTAAATAAAATAAAAACAAAAGAAATGAAATGAAAACTTGTACACTTCATCCATTTTATAATGCAAACCCGAGCCTTTCTTGGTTCATGTACATATAAAAAAAGTAAAGAGAAAAACAAGGTGTTGCATCAAAATAAAGAAAATGATTCAAAGCTAGAGGAAAATTTTAAACAAAAGCAGTGTTCAAGCTTAAAGGAGAAAATAGAGCAGCAATGATAGTCTATATCAAAAACAGTGTGTAACCTTCCCTTTTTTTTAAAAAAAAATTGGTAATTAATTTAATTTTTGAAATTAAATTGTGAATTAATTTGGTATTTTCCAAATTAAATAGATATTTGTTTGCATATTAATATAAATGTATATTAATTTGATTTTAGATAGGATTTATAATTGGAAATTCAGAAATAAATATTTTGAATAATTAAATTAATTATAAATTTAATTGTGGATTAGTTTGAAAATTTGGAATAAATATATATATATATATATCAAAATATTGTAAATAAAGGAATTGATTTGACAATTCAATAAATTGTGAATAGAATTTTGATTTGGAATAAAAATAAAATAAAATTTGATCTAAATACTTTATATTTGGGGAAACTAATATATATGTATATGTGATTTACTTATTAATGTATAATTAACATTTTAAAATCGTTCGCTTTTAAAAATTATGTAAATATATATGTATTAAAAAGAAATTGGATTTAAAAATCTATATTTTTAAAGTTATGTTTAGAGTTCAATAATTTTCAAAAGGTTAAATTCTAATATATATGTTGTTAATATATATAGTTATTAGTGTATAATTTAGTTTTAAAATCATTTTCTTTAAAATTTATACATGATATAAATTGTGTTTTGTAAATATAAATGAGATAAACATCAAAAAATATAAAACATATATATGTAAAGTGGTGGAATCCTCAAATATTATTAGTGTTTTTCATATATATATATATATATATATATATATATATATATATATATATATATATATATATATATATATGATGTGAATGAATATCTGCTGGATTATTGTGTGTTGTAAACTTTTTCTTAAATGTTAAGATAGCATGGAAATTAACTTGGGTATATTAATTACCATAAAAATTATTTTGAATTTTTAAGAAATTAAAAGGAGATTTCTAATATAAACATATGTATATCCAAATTTGGATTTCTCAAAAAGATTGATTTGAATAAGCAATAATGGATTTTTGATCGCATAAAATAATGTGGGAAAAATATTTTTAAATAGATGTTTTAAAATAAATTATATGAAGGGACTTATTACAAAGGATATATAAACAATATTTTCTGGAAATATGGGAAGAAGTTGAAATCGATATTAAAAATAGATTGGAAAAATTAAATGGGATTTATAAGAAATTGAATTTATAAAAATGAAATTTATAAACGAGATTATTTTAGCGAAACTCAAAGGGGTTATAAAAATTTATAAACGATGTTCATAAATAAATGGAAACGATATCGAATGAGGGAGAATTATATTTGAGTATGGAAATAGGGTGAGAGAAAGAGTGATACTATTTTGAAGTGAAAATGGTTAAAGAGATCGAAATGAAAGTGATGTGTTGGAATTCGAGAGGAATTTATAAATTGAAATTTGCTTATTGGGATTTAAAATTATATTTATTAACAAATTAAGTTTTTTTAAAAAGGAATTTTTTTTATTAAACTATGTAAATTTAAAGTTAGTAAGTATTGAAGTATTTTAGAAGTAGATTTTTCCAAATACTTAATATTTATTTTAAATAAATCCTAAATTTTAAATCTGCTTTGAAAGTGATGTTATAAAAAGTGTTTTAATAATTTAAATAATTTTTTTGAACATGCCTCAAAAATAAATTATTATTATTCTTTTAAATACTTATTATATATATATATACACAAAGTTTTGAAATGTTTTAAATTTATTTATAAACCTTCTCAGAAGGCTAGAAATGGGGTTATCCGGTATATGGGATTTATAAGAAAATCCTTAAAATAAAATTGGGAGGAAAATTAAGGAAATTTCCGAAGTAGCTAAGTAAAAGTGAACTTCGAAAAGAATGAAATAAAATTCATAAAGGGGTACAGAGAGGAATTGAAATTATAAGCGATTATAATTGGCTTTGAAAATATTAAAAGGAATTAATTAAAGAATTCCGGAATTTATGGAACTTGTTATAACTAATCAAGGAATTTACGAATAAATTGTAAATGATTTTGAGAAATAGGAAGTGGAAAATAGATGGAATACTTCCTAAGTGTGAATATAAAATGAAGTAAGGAAAAATATTCTAAGGGTTGGAAAGGGGTGGAAATATCCCGTTGAGATATAACGATCGAAAACTGTTTTCAAATGTTAGAGTACTGTGAATATATGTATTATAAAGATATTTTGAAATAAATTTCGGAGACTTATTCGATGATTGCTTATGGATGTGTATTGATAGTTAAATAACCGACTATCAATTTTGGCTAATCTTGCTAATCATTTCGAAGAGACCGAGGTCGGGTTTAATTATCCAAAAAGAACTTCGATCCGGTTTGAACATAACGATTAAAACCCAAGAAGATGATGAAGATGGTGATTCAGTTTGTACAGATCTAGGACAAGTTGCATGGAATGCTATCGGAACATCGTCATTGGAAGACGATGAGCATTCTAAGTAAAATTGTGTTCTTAAAAGGTAACGCTTACCCTCGAACCTCATCAAATGGGAATAACTAAAACAAAGGCGATGCAACAAGGCTAAGTGGCTCGCACCCAATTAGAGTATGTTATCACTTTTCTAGATGTCCTCGGAAACCTATATATTATAGATATGGCTGTGCATGGAAGGAGCGCTCGGTGGTAAGAGTGGGAACACCCGAAGTGATAACATATAATGTGACGACCCAGAATTTTGAACATTTGAAATTAAAATATTTAATTGATTTTAAATATTTGAATGTTAGTTTAACTTGAATTTCAAATATCAGAATGAATTTGGCAATTAGAATTATTGAATTTAATTATAGAAATTGGGTGAAATATTATATCTTCAGTCTTTGAGCTTGTTAAAAATGATTTCAGGGCTTAGAAAATTTATATTGATGATACTGAAGGTAATGGAAGTATTAAAATTTTAATTGAAGTGCTTGTTTAGTTTTATGCGTGCAGATTTGGAAAATTTATATATAAAGTTTTTTAAACAAAGGAAATTATATTTTTATTGTAAGATGTAAAGTAAATTCTGTTTTGATAAAAATAAATATATACTTTTAGGTTTGAATAAATATATACATATATATGTAGGTTAGAAAAATATATGATATATATATACATATATATATTCACATATCAATTTTTTATCACAATTATTTTAACTACTAAGAGTAATTTATTAAAGAAAATTAGTTTTAAATTTAATTTTCAATTAAATAAATTTGTTAAAAGGAATTTTTTTAAAAATTTAAAATGTTTAAAAATAAAATCATGGGTTAATTTAAATTATCAAATGGAATTCAATTGTTCGATTTATTTCGAATATTAATAAAATCGTATAAATGTTTATACAAGGTCTAAAATGGAGAAACAAGCCGGAATGGAAATGAGTTGGAATGGATTGCAATTAAAGGCGAGATCTTCTCACTCAAATTATAATAATTGGAAATTTCAGTTATTGATTGATTATTGGATTGTGATAGTGTGCGTGTGTGTGTCTATAGTTGGAGTGATTGATTTCCTGCATTATATAGCGGATGAGACTCTATGCGCCGCATATTAGCAGATGGTATTATATAAATCCTATATACCGTGATATTCCACCTCAAAGTGGAATTGGTATTTAATTGTTATGCTAACATTTGTGAATGCAGGGAAACAGGTTGGAAGGATCCAACTGGATTCCTCAACCATTTGAATTTGTTTCAATATTGTGTGTTGATTTCTTTATAATCTGTGTATGATTGTCTTTATGATTGAAATTATTGAAGGCTATGGGGTAGCCGAATATATTTTTGGTATCGTAGGATACCAGAAATATAAAAATGGATTTTTGGAAATCAAAGTAGAAAAGTTTAAGTTAATTCATTTTTAAGAATTGGGTAGATTTAACAGAAGGAATTTAAATGGGTAAAGATTGATTTTGAAATCTTATCAAATTAATTCCAAAATATGGGAAAAGATTTTTATATAGGAATTTTAAGTAATATTGTTTAATAATTGAAGAATTTATTTAAAATTCAGATTTTAAATAGTTTGGGAGAAATAAAGGGATTTATTTTAAAAGGCAATAAATTTGGAATCAATTTGAAAATTGATTTGGTGTTTAAAAATAAATCTTTGGGAAATCGATATGAAAAATTGATTTGGTGTTTGATTGAAAATTGATTTGGTGTTTGAAATAAAACTGGAAATCAATTTGGAATTTAATTTGGTGTTTGAAATAAATTGAAAATCAATTTGAAAACTGATTTAGTGTTTGAAATAAAATTGGAAATCAATTTGGAATTTGATTTGGCGTTTGAAATAAAATTGGAAATCAATTTGGAATTTGATTTGGTATGGATATTTAGAAATCGATTTGAAAATCGTATATCATGGATATTTGGAAATTTAAATTCACAATGGGAATTTATAAAGGAAAGGGAAAAGTGTTTTAAAAATAAATATTGGTTTATTTTTAATAATGTGGAAAGAAATTTACGGAATTGAAATGTAAATTAAAATAAATCGAGAAGGATTTATCAATTGATTTAAATGGACCATTTTGAAATGGAAGTGTATTCTCCCTTGAAAGCCGTGTATGTTTTCAAAGTAGATTTCAAATATAAATTAAAAGTTCTAGAGTTGGTTTTAAAGGAATGGTTGTGGAGAAATTATTTTCTTAAGTCGTTTTTAAATCTTTAAAGTAAAGATTTATTTAATTAATTATAGAATTTATAATTTAAAGATTTAAATTGATATTTTATCCAGAAAATGGTTGTTTAAATATTTATACTCTATCTAGTAATTTAATTTTAAACTTAGTTTGGATTTGAAGTTTTATATGAGATATTGGTATAATGTTTTCATAGCTAATATTTAAATAAGTGTTTAGAAATAGTTATTATTCTAAATGTTTCGAAGTATATTTTTGGATAAATGATTTAAATTATTCTAAAGTATTCGGACTCGGCAAAATTTTCGGTGCAAAAAATAAATATTTGGAAATATATTCCGCGTAAGGAAAGTGATTTGAAATTCGTTTTCAAAAGGTTGAAATGTGAAAATATATCTTGCGAAGATATTTTGAAAATAAATAATTGGGGGAAAATTATTCAAATCTTGGTGATTGTTGTGAATATTGATTGATAGTTAAATAACCGACTATCAATATTGGCCTTTAAACGGCGTTTGAATTTCGATGCGACCAGGGGTCGGACGCCGAATGGTTATTCGAAAACCACATAGAATCTTTGTGATGGATCATTTATTTAAAAGATCAAAGTGGAAATTTGTTGTGATTTACTTGAAATCTGAATGTAACGCTTATTTTTAAAATAAGCGCTCGTTATTCGGATTAGCCGGGAGTGGACTTTGTGTCATAAAACCCATTCCGAATAACGATACGATGAAATGGCATTGCATTTGACGATGGTGTTTAAGTCCTATTATTTTCAAAAGCGATAGGATTACCTATCGAATGTCTCTACACCGAGTTGCTTCGGTATAAAGATTTTATCACCCTTTGTGATGGGGATTCCGGATGTGATTAGTGAATATCCGAATTACAATAGCTTCTTTAAAGTGCCTTCGGTTTCGTTCGATGCTGGAACGGACTTGTATGGATGTGTGTTTGATGTTACACTTTGAGATGTAAAGCTGGTTTCTGTCAAATACATTTCTGTTGGTGGCGGAGAATTTATTCTCTTAGCTTAACACCCTTTTCTGAGACGTATGAGCTCAAAGGTTATGCAGTTGATGGTTACTAGTGATACATTCCCACTTTGATAATGTGGCATACGAAGTGCTGCTGATCATGTGTTGATCAAAGCATGGCTTTGGCGTAAATCGTAGCTTTGTGGACATGACCTCGTCGAACCTCACAGCCCGAAAATGGTCGAAACAAGAAGGATGCGGCAAGGTTACTAGGGGCGCGCCCCTAGGGTATGTCCATTTTCTTCTGGAAAGAGGTGGTATCATGGTATGAAGCCCTTATATTTAACCTATATAGTTGCTGCATATTTATTACTTTATGGTTGTTTCTTTGTGTTTGTGGATCCTTGGATAAAGGTCGGTAACGACCGAGGGTGGGCATACTTGTAGGTGTTACCTAGTAATAGAGGTAACCCGACCTTGTGTTGGCAGAGATCCGGTTAGGTTCTCGGGTCGTCCCTCTAGAGGCACTACTACAAAAAATTCATATTGCTTCGCCTCATTTGAATCGGTTGAAGTAAAAACTGATGTAAATAGAACTATTTGCATCAGTTCTGTCTTAATAACCGGTGCAATTAATACGTGGAAAGCAATAGGTAATAAAAAATCAAATTTGCATCAGTCGTTACAGACAACCGAAGAAAATACGTCGATGCAAATAGTTTTAGTCGCATCGGTTTTGAAGTCAACCAATGCAACTACGTTAATTTGCATCCAAAATAATAATTTTCGCATCGGTTCCCTAAGGAGGCGATGCAATTTCAAATTATTTAGGTTATTCGTTGCGCACCTGTTACTTCCTGCCTTTCCAAACAAATTTCGCCGCTCCCATTCTTTTCTCCAAATATTTCACTTGCTTCAAAACAAAAAAAATAAAATTGATTGTCACCGTACGTTATTTCACAGATTAGATTTGGCCTACCAAATCACCGTTAAGCGATCAATTTCGAGTTTGCTGTGGAGACTGCGTTGAAAATTCTTGTGGATAAGTGGAAGTATTTGCTAGCTAGATTGATTTTTCAGGTATAAAATGAATATATTGTTGTGTTTGATGTTTTGAATAATGAATGATTATAAGCTGGAGAACACCCCACTGCAATTTGAAATGATTTTGGAACATGAATGCTTGGGTTCAGTTTCCGACAGCGTTGTTAAGGTTTGTAGAGGAGGAAAAGGAGGAGGAGAGGATGATTGAATGATGATGTTGTAGAGGAGTAAGAGGAGGAGGAAGGAGAGGAGGAGGAGTCTGGGTTAGGAAGCGTTCTGGATCTTAATTTTGAGGTTTCTGTGAAGGGAAGCCATTGTGGAGATCTTGGTCATTTTTTTTATGTGGGGAGAAAATGAAGAGTGGCACTAGTTTAAGTTTATAGATAAATAATGTCTAGTTTGGTTGAAGAAGGTGAGAGTGGTTGGATCAAAAGAAATGATTTTTATAGTGGAATCTTAAAGATGTTGCAAAGAGAAATGAATGAGGTGTGAAATGAGAATGACATGATCACAACAAACCTAACTTGATTCAGCCTCAAGTCATATGTTTTTTTCGACTACTGTGTAATTTGAGTAATATAAGAATGGTACTTGTGAACAAATATTATGATACTGTGGTGATTGCATAGTGGTGTTTAGTTAATGCGTGGGTGGTGGAGATAAGTGGACTTGCATTCATTTTCTTGTTAGCGTATTAATGCACCGTTAGCATAGTTCTATATATTTTTCAATAATATTAGTATGCTTCATGGGTCCATTATAAACTGTGTCAATGAAACTATTTGGGTTTAAACATGTAATTTACTGTTGGTCATGGTTTTACAATTATATATGTTTTGCTGCCACAGATATGTACAAAACATGAGATACTGGTACAGTTTATTTTCAATCGACATAAGAATCTGTCTTTATTTCCAAACTTAATCCATGAAAAATGTTTTAAGAGAACAAATTTTAAATTTTCTTACTAAACTTATTTACGACAAAAAAAAATTCATTTTTGTTTTTTTTTCAAAAATTAAATATGCTATTAAGATTGGTATAACCGAAACTATTATCATTATTTTTTTTCAAAACTGCAAACATTTGCAGTTTGACTGAACTTAAAAATATGGTTGATTTTTGTTAACTGAATAAAAATATGTTAAAAATGCTTATCCTTGAATTAAAAAAAATCTCAAATATTTGAATGACCGACACCCCACTACAATTTGATATTTGTTACTCCAACTCATTAATTCGAACGACGACAAGTGAGTACATAAAAAATGTTGTTCCGATATGCTTTTATTGCTTTGTGACAAAGTAGTTTATCAAAATTAAGGGCGGTGACGCCCATGTAATGACATATCCATATGAACTCTTGTTTTCACAAACCCTACACAAAAGCTATGTTAATTTTACAGAAAGCTAAATATCTGTCTTTTCCCCATGCAAGTAAATGGATTAAACATTCTTGTGATATGAACCCCCACCCCCCATATAGCCTTTTTCATTTGTGGGTCCAGGTAAACCTTGTCATGACATCTTCAAGTCAATAGTCAAACAATTATGAATATGTAAGGCAGTGAAAAAGTGGTTTGCAGAGGGGTATTTTGTGTGAAGTATGCTGTGCATTGGAAGTTGAAGGTAGGGGTGATATGCACAGTTTTGTTGGTGGAAGATGTTGTAGTTGTGGGTGGTGTTGAAGTTTGAAGTATGGTGTGATGATATTGGTGACTGTAGTTGTGCAAGACAGTGAGAAGTTTTGTATGGTTATACGATTTGAAGAAGGAGTAAAGGCAGTGTGATTTGTGATGGATTTTGCAGTGGATTTTGTATGTGATGGAGTATGCAGTTGATTTCGATTTTTTTATTTTTTTATTTTTGGTGGCAAGGGTGGTTTGGTGGAAATGGAAACAGTGATTTTTTTGGTTTAAGAAGTTGCAGTAGTGAAGTGTTGTTTGTTGTTGATAAGTTATGATGGTATGGGGAGGTGATAGATAGGTGATGTAAGCTGGAGCAGTTAAGGTAGGCAGGGTATGTGAGGAGCAAGGAATGATGGTAAGCAGCAGTATGTTTGTTGATAGAAGTGATGGATGATGTTGGTGGTGGCAATGTGTATGCACAGAGGTAAATGGGTAATGAGATGAGACAATAGTGTATGTATGCAGTGACACTGTATAATAATTAAATGAATGCGGTGGAGTATGGCGGTGGCAGTCAGTTTGTTGTAGATGACGCACTGGGTTTTACAGAGGTTGTACTTGTATTTGGTTTTGGTTGTATGGAAGTTAATGAAATGTATTGAAATGTAGGGGGTTGATGAGGAGGTTGTGACACAGTAATATGCACAACAACTACACTGTAACTACAATGTATGTCTATGTTAAGACATTATGGTTTGGATGGTGATTGAAATTGAATAGTTGAAGTTGAAGTTGAAGATGACTGCAGTTGAAGTTGCAGTTGACTGCAGTTGAAGTATGGATGTGGTTAAACTTGGTGCAGAAGTTTGTAGGCTGTGGTACAGGGAAATGGTATGATGGTCAATGTGCAGGGGTAAGAAGTATATGTTTCTGGTTTTTATTATGGTAGGGAGATTGCTGTGACTATGAGGAGAAGTAATGTTCAAGTTGTTGATGAGAGTTAGATGCACTGTTAGATGTGCACACAGTTGTATGTTTCAACAGTAGGCAGTGGAGGTGGTTGGCAGTTGAAATGATGGTGAGGTTGTGAGTTGTGGTGATGTTGTGATGGATATGCACAGTTGTGTTTATGGAGTGATGTTGAAGTAGTTGGTCAGTATGGTAGTAAGCAGTTGTGTCGATGGAGAAGTTGTTTGCTGTCAGGGTTGGTGGTTGCTATAAAGCAGTTGCAGAAGTGGATGGTGATGGAGTTGTTCAAAGAGGAAGGTAGAGGTGGTGAAATGGTTGGTGATTGCACAGTGGTTGTGTTGACTGTTGACTGTTGTTCAAAGAGGAGGGTCAAGGTAATGATATTGCAGTGATGGGAGACTCGTATGGTGCATTCATGTGCGATCGGTTTGGGAAGAAAGAGACACGTTATGCGGTTCAGTTATCTCAATGGTTCTGGAGCGGCGTTAATTTCAACTGCAAATTTGCACTAGACCCTAATCTCAAAATTCAAAGTAGTATGGGTGTATGATGTGGCAAATAGTCTGCGAATACATGCTCACAACCGTGAGCGGTTATTTGGTTCATGTGATACTTAGTCAATTTGTACAAGTGCATGTACTGTTATGAATGTGTTTATCTTATTATACTAGATTAGGTCTTAGTTGCCGGATAATCATTCAGCAGCAAAGAGTAACAAGAACCGATTGTCCACTCCACTCGAATTAGCTAAAAATATTGATTTAATAATGAATGCTCTTCGTAATCCAATGTTTTTTTTGCTTGTGCAGTGTGTCTCTAGCATTTGCATATGGATCGTAGTTGGATGTACAACGTAAAACGTAACGATGACGAGTTCCTAAACAAAATTGAAGAGCTCATCAATTGTGCACTGAATGATCAATTAAGAAGAGGGAAAGAAACTATTTTTTGTCCTTGTAGACACTGCAAAAATAAGAGGAGACTTCGTAACATAGATCAGATTAGAGATCACATAATCTGTTATGGGTTTAAGAAAAATTATACGCAGTGGATACGGCATGGTGAAAGTATACTTAGTAGAGCTAGTTCTAATAATCATGAGAATGATGAGAATGACCGAGAAGATAACATGAATAATGACGCGAATGATAAGAATGATTGTGTTCATGAGATGTTTCGTGATGCTGAAGAACATTTGGTGGAAGAGCCAAAGTTGTATGAAAAAATATTAATTGACGCCGAGAAGCCTTTGTTTCCTAATTGTGCTAAGTTTACAACATTGTCTGCTGTGCTCAAGCTTTTCAATTTAAAAGCAAAGCATGGATGGAGTGATAAAAGTTTTACATCTTTGTTGGAAATTTCGAATGACATGCTTCCAGAGGGTAATGAGCTTCCAACTTCTAACTATGAGGCAAAGAAAATTATGTGCCCAATTGGTATAGGATATAAAAAAATACATGCATGTCCAAATGATTGTATATTGTATCAAAATGAATATGAGAACTTGCACGAGTGCCCCAAGTGCGGATTATCTCGTTACAAGTCGTGAGGGAACGTTCACATTGACCCAGATAAGAAATGCCCTCCAGCAAAAATCTTGTGGTATTTGCCAATTATACCAAGGTATAAACGTTTATTTGCAAATAAAGAAAATACAAAAAACTTAAGGTGGCATGCAGATGTGAGGAAAAATGATGGATTATTGAGGCATCCAGCTGATTCTCCACAGTAGAGAAACATTGATACAATGTATCCTGATTTTGGTGAAGAAATCAGAAATCTCAGACTTGGTCTTTGCACAGATGGCATAAACCCATTTGGCAACTTTAGTGGTCAACATAGTACTTGGCCTGTTCTTTTGGTGATTTACAATCTTCCACCTCATTTGAGTATGAAGTGCAAGTATATCATGTTGTCTCGTTTAATCTCTGGACCATGACAACCAGGAAACGACATCAATCTTTACCTAACTCCTCTTATTGATGATCTAAAACTTCTATGGGATAAAGGTGTGCGTGTGTTTGACGCATATAGTCAAAGTAATTTTACATTGCGCGCCATGATTTTTTATACCATAAATGATTTTCCTACGTATGGTAACTTGTTTGGCTATAGTACAAAAGGTGCCAAAGCATGCCCAATTTGTGAAGATGATATGGTTGATGAGCGTTTACATTATTGCAAAAAAAGTTTTGTATATGTATCATCGTAGATTTCTCTCTCCTAATCATCCTTATTGTAAAAAGAAGAAGCCTTTTAATGGGGAGATAGTGAATGGAGTTGCTCGTTTTCCATTAACAGGAAATGATGTTTAAGAACGGGTCAAGGATATTGAAAATGCATTTGGCAAAGTATTTCCTCTTTTAGAAGGCTCGTGGAAGAAGAAATCTATATTTTGGGAACTTCCATATTGGAGACAGTTACAGGTTAGACATTGTCTAGATGTAATGCATATAGAAAAAAATGTTTACGACAGTATCGTTGGGGCACCCTTAAATATACCTGGTAAGACAAAAGATGGTGAGAAAGCTAGGCAAGATATGTTGAAAATGGGTATCCGTAAGGAGTTAGCACCGGTGTAGAAAGGTAAACGTACCTATTTGCCCCCCGCATGTTATACATTGTCCAAAAAGGAGAAAACTAGTTTATGTGAGTGTCTTCGTGGTGTGAAGGTTCCAACAGGTTATTCTTCAAACATTAGCGGTCGTGTATCAGTGAAGGATTTGAAATTGACCGGTATGAAGTCTGATGATTGCCATGTGTTAATGCAACATTTATTACCTGCTGCGATTAGAGGTATATTTCCTAAACATGTTAGGCATGTTATTACAAAGATTTGTCTCTTTTTTAATATAATTTGTAGCAAGGTAATTGATCCTGATACGTTGGATGCTCAATAAGCCGATGTTATTGTTACCTTATGCCAATTTGAGATGTATTTTCCACCTTCATTTTTCGATGTTATGTCGCATTTGGTTGTTCATCTTGTAAGAGAAATCAAAACTTGTGGTCCTGTATTTATGAGATATACGTATTCATTTAAAATGCATATGGGAACTTTAAAAAGAAAAAAATACAGATATAGACCTGAAGCCAGTATCGTAGAAGCTACTGTAGCTGAGGAGGTTATTGAATTTGTCACTCCATACTTAACTGGTGTTGAACCTATTGGACTTCGTAAGTCTTGACATGAAGGACGACTTGACGGCCGGGCATAATTGGATCAAAATTGATTTCAATTGGTGATGAGATGTTTCACAAAGCTCAACTACTTGTTTTGCAGCACCTTAGTGAGGTACATCCTTACTTGGAGGAGCACATGGCAGTTCTAAAGTCTCAAAATCCTTCAAAGAACGAAAGGTGGTTAACGAATGAACATAACCGCTCTTTTGTCATATGGTTTAAACATACGATAATGTCTCAATTGTCTCAAACAAATCATGGTATTTCAGATACAATAAAATGGTTAGCATATGGGCCTCGATTTCATGTTAATTCATGCGAAGGAAATGATATGAGTGGTTATGTCTTTTATACGAAGTGTCAGGATGAGAAGAGCAAAATGCAAAATAGTGAAGTTAGCATCTTTACATCTTCAAGAGAATTTGCTAGTGCTAAAGATAACAGACCAATAAATGCGACAATGCTATATTATGGGATAATCGAGGAAATTTGGGAACTTGAGTATAAAGACTTCACAATCCCGCTATTTCAATGTAGATAGGCTGACAATCATCGTGTTGTATGAGTGGATGAACATGGATTCACGTTGGTTGACTTTGGTCAAGTGAGTCATGATGATGATCCACTCATCTTGGCATCTCAAGCAAAACAAGTTTTTTACGTGACGGATCCTGCCGATAATAACTGGTCTGTTGTTCTTCCTGGCAAAAGACGCATTGTTGGGATTGGTGATGTGGTGGATGAAGAAGAGTATAATCAATTTGATGAGAATCCACCTTTCTCCGTCGACTTAAGTCTACGAGAAGAAGTTGATTTAAATGCAAATTATGCACGTTCTGATCACGATAAGGGGGTTTGGATAGTTGGGTAATTTTTTTTATGCTCGTCATGCTTTAGTTGCTAGTTGAAATCTTTCATTTTCTGTGATACTTTAGTTTTTTTGAGAATAATTACTAATATGATATTTTACAGGGATGCTTGATTGCTGTTTTTGTTGCAGACTTTGGATATTGTATCACTGCTTGCTCTCAGGTAATTTATCTGTTAACTCTATAGTGTTTTTCTTTTGTTTACCGGTATACTGATAATTTAGCTTATCAATAAAGCCATAATTATCATACCACATATTATTATTTTGATTTAGTGTTTCACTAGTGTTTGTATTACTGGGACTTGAAATTTATAGCATTAGAGATTAGTGTTTTAGCTCATATTAACAGTTTGGTGCAATTTGAGAAATGAGAGTTACATTAGTTTACACTACAGTGAATCAACTTACACTACAATTTCATTGTTATTCAAATAGTAAACCCTTACAACAGTTTATAACAGAAAAACGAAATAAAATAATTATAACTGGTTCTAGCCAAAAGATGCAACATCTTTTTCTCTTTTCTATTTGGTAGATAACAATTAGAACTTCTTAGAGTAGCTCAACTTCAGTTCTGAATTCTAAAATTTAAAATATCATTATTTCCAAAATATAGGTTCTAGCCTCTATCATATTATCAACTCTAAGAATCAGACCCAGTATTATCTTTCGACTCTGAGCCTAATGCAGCAACCTCACTAACATTACAAACATGGCCAGCTTCCTTCGACGTATCATTGATTTCTGAATCTAGCGAAGCATCACTGGTTTCCTTTGTTTAAGATTTTGAAGCAACATGGTCGGTCGCTTTAACATCGATATTAGTTCCCAAGCCATTGTTCTCTTTTGATACAAACACTAAAGGAACATCGTGATTTACTTCCACATTTGATGTAAGTTGATTCACTGTAGTGTAAGCATTAAGGCCATAGTTGGATCTTTACACCCTAAAAAAAGGCATAAACTAAATTACATTAGTTTACGAATCTAACTCGACCAACTTGATGTAGTTATTATCAAAGTGATAAATAATATGCAAATCTTTTGAACCCCTTTATTAATGTCACCCTGTGCAAAACAAAGTTGCACCATTTAGTACTAATTTATTGTCATATTAGAATTAAAAAATAAAAGAATGAAAGGGTGTCCAGGGTAATATGAGAATAGCGAAAAATTAAACCAAAGGATTATTTATGGTACCAGTGAAGAAATTTTACTATCCTACCAAATGTGCGATACCTTATTAACAAATTTCAAAATCATGGCAATCACATCCTCAAATCGTATCAACTAAGCATAAGTATGCCATTTATACCATTTTAAAATTACCCATAAGTAGCACTAATATTGTAAATAGTATGATTGAGAAAATATTTCTTTTTTTAATTCACCTACAAATATGTGCTTCAGTTTTATTT
Source organism: Allium cepa (assembly GCA_030765085.1). Lineage (NCBI taxonomy): Eukaryota > Viridiplantae > Streptophyta > Magnoliopsida > Asparagales > Amaryllidaceae > Allium > Allium cepa. The sequence continues at coordinate 459,918,831 of CM060942.1, forward strand.
ATGCATGCTTTTTGCTTAATTTGTTTTTTCCTTTCAAATCCTTTTTCCTGTTATGCAAATAAAAATAAACTTTCATATTATCTAATGAAAATTTACCAATTGCTATATTTAAATATACGTAATCCAAATATCAAATTTACATTTCAAAATTTTATTATTTAAAATTTTACAAAAGTTCACTTGATTAAATTAACAAAACCACTAAAAATTTCGGTCGTTACAACCATTTTGCATGATACATGATATAGATCAGGTAGCAGCAGAATGCAGAATCGGAACACTGAAATAGTGCTATCATACTGTGTTTAAAAGCAAACTACACAGTTTCACCATGTGCAGTTTATATATGCACCAGTGACAAGCAAGATAGAAAGCATAGAATATAACAATGTGGATGAAACTGTAACAATGTGCAAGTAAACAGTCAAACCATGCCTTTAGTTTAAAGCACCTTAACTTTTGTTCTTTTATTTTAATTACGTTGCCTTTAGTTTTGTTCACACAAACTTTGCCTGCTTGAAGCATGATTTTCTTCAGGAACTTTAAACAAAACTTGCTCGTTAATTTTTATTCAGGCTTATATGTCAATGATTATTAAGTTACATGCTCCATAGTGTATTATGCATATTTTTGTTCATTTTCCAGCACACATCATGTTCATAATTGAATACTGGTACACACGATTCGTCGATCAAGTATGGAAATTTTACATTCATCTTCGATGCTAAGTAGCTTAATTGCGCAGCTACATCATGAGCATTATCAGGCCCAACAAGCTCTTGCTGCATCAATAATCACTCCTTTTGGCATTATTTTTACTAAAGCAAGTGATTTCGCCGATATTGAGAAATAATACAGCAGCGTCATCCTAATCTAACTAATTATATATCTTGTTATTTTGTACAACACCAAAGATGAATATCATTATCTCATGAAGCAGGCTAACAAAGCTTTTAATAATCAAGTCTCATAACTGTATTGGGTTGGGTTAGAGGGGAGCTGGATGATCTTTGGAACCATGGTCCAGTTCAAAAAAATCATTCATTTGAAGAAGCATAAGTTTTTGGTACTTGGAAAATAATGAAATTTTAACCTGAAGCTCCTCCAGTATTCAACATTTGTTGTGAAACAGTTTTACTAATTATAATGTAGCATAGTATACTAATCCAAAACTTAAAACATGAAAGTCCAGTAGCAGTATTTCAATTTGTTCATTATACAAGTCAAAACTGTCATTATTTAGTATGTCTCTAAACTTTAACTGCAAAAAGTTTGGCTATGGGTTAGATGATTAAAAAAAAATGGAGGCTAATTCGACATACTATTTTGATTTGCATATTCAGTCCAAAATTGGATTTAAACAAATGTTTAAGGTTAATTTGATGTATGATTTTGATTTGAATATTCAATCTATAACTGGGTTTAAACAATGTTTAAGATGTGTGTAGCATGAAGCAAGTGATGCTTGCAAATGGCAGTTGAGCGGAGTGGAAAAGAAGGGAATCACACACTTGAGTGAAACAAATTAGAAAAAGGAAAAACTTTGCAAGTGTAGACATAATTTTTATTAAACCTATGATTTTCATTTGTACAGTTGCAATACAATGTTTTCATCATTTTAACATTTTAATAGCAATATCATGTATATATTTCCATCTACCGCTTTTTTCTCTCACCATCTCCATTGCAAGTTCCAAAAAATTTACTTTAATAAATCCAAGATTTATTTGAAACTTTGAAGCAATTCATTTTTCATTACTAGGCATATGCTTGGGGCCTAGCAGTTGAAGGAGCACACATTTTGAAACTCATTTGTTCAAGAGTTCATCAAATTCTATGCAATTATAAAGTAAATGCAATTCTAATTCTACCATAGTGAGAACTAATGTTGTCTTCCAAATTTACATAATAAAGATGTTTCCTACCTTTTACATGCTCTGGACATAGGAAACTAATTCGACTTGAATTTTCTCTCTTGTCTCCCTTCTTTAATTCTTTCTATTTTTATTCTTTTATATGCTCTGGACAAAGCTCACCTCTCGATCTAACGATAATTTACTATGTGTCCAGATTAATTCATTTGGTCATACAATGCCCTCACTAGAACATGACAAGTTTGCCAAACATTATTTAACATTCTTGTACTTATAGTTTCTCTATCAAAGTTTGAACACTTCCATATTGTCAATTTTACCAACACTAATATTTTTTTATGCACGGGATGTTTGTATATTTGAGTATAAGAAAATCTTAATGGTAAAACTATTTTTTCTCCTACGTTGGTCAGTTTTTCGATACTTTACTACTGTCAATTAGAGGAAAATCTTAATGGAATAGGAATGTAAATGCTATATAGAGAAAATTTTGAAAAAAAATATGAATAGGCATCTGTACAAAAAGGAGATCAGTTATCAAATTGGGGATCCTCCTCATCTTCTCCAATCAACTCTACTCCGTCAAATCTCAATCTTCCTTGACAACAAATCATGAGGAAAAACCTCCATATCTATGAACTATGACAAAAATACATATCATAGATGATACTTTGTATCCAGATAGTGTATGATTACAAAGTTATTTATTTATAGAACTAACTATATATACCAATTTCTCACAAAATATTTTATTAGACAAAATGTTATGTTTGCCGTTCTTCAATTGTGTTTCCATGTATAAATAACGTTTATATGCAACCATCAATTAACTATAGTTAGACTAAATCAAATATATGTAATTAAAAAGCATGCCCCTCATATTTGAAACCACATTCTACCATCACTCAAGTAAGTCTAAATGGCTCTGACCACTACCTGTTATGCTTGAATATATTTTTTGATAAAAACCATAAAGTGAATTTTCTGACATATTTTTAAGAGTTTTAGAATTTGTAAGAAACGTGTGGGATGTGCTTACTCAATAAAAAACACCGAATACTCATCTAAATATTTTAACGACTATTAAACAAAACTGAAGTGATAAAAATATTTGTAACCATACAGTGACTAGTTATTAAACAAAACTGAAGTGATAAAAATATTTATAGCTATACAGTGACTATTTAAAGGCTTTGACAACTGATATTGTTACAGAATTGCATCAAAAAAAGTGGAAAAGAATCACAATAGAGGGAAAATGGCAGCAGAAGAAAGGAAAATTGTTGTAGTTGGAGATTGAAATGCTAATATATTTGATTAGGACTTCTCAGTTTACCAACTGAGCCACTCTAATTGCACTGAATGTTAAAACTAAGTACTTAAGTATATGCAATTCAAAATACTGAGGGTTGTTTATATCTAGGACCCAATGATAACCTTGGTCGTGTTGGATTACACAAAAAGAAAGATTAAGGTCAGGCCAGGGTTAACTTCTCATATTCTTTATTTTTGGATACGTGCAGGTGAACGCAGCAGCAGAAGTAATCTATGACCTTGTAGATCGAGCAGCCAATTTAATATTTGGAGCGGTTATTGATCCATCACTCAATGGTCAGTTAAGCTTTAGACTGATGATAATATTATATTGGTTGCGTTGCCAGATTGTTAGTGGTGACTATCTACACTCTGAACAAAATCATATTAGGCTTTGTTTGATTTTTTTAATTGCATTGTGGAGGTTCCTATATATTTTTTTAGTTGAAAGTTTAAAAAAGTAAAAAGAGGTGAAATGATGTGGTTGCTATCTAGCTTATCCTAACGGCTATCTTCAGTGGTCAGCTGAGCCATCATCGATAGTACCCAACCTTCGTTTAATTGAAAAAAAATATCAAACAAAGAGAACTATTTTATTAATGTGATATATTGGATGTTTGAGTGCTATCAGTAGCAATCACTGCTTTATCTTCTTTACTGTCTCACTGATAGTTTATCTTATCTTCAGACTGCGATATGTCTTCCTTTTGGTCCATCCAAAATATTATTTTGAATAAGCTCAAATGATTCATGTTCGTTTGCTATTTGTACAAGCCCATTACTTCTAAATTTTCACACATTTTCTAAGAAAAAGCTACCGTGTTATGATTACCATCAAACGATAAATAGACCATGCATCAGCAAAATCTCAATTTGTATCCATGCAGGTGAGTATAACTCTTGTTACCAAAATGTTAAAAGATCAGACAGTATAAATTACATTACAGTATATTTCAAAACTTAAGTATAAAATGTCAATATATTTCAAAACTTAAGTATAAAATACATGACAGTATATTTATGAAACTTATTTGATTCTTACCTTTCTAACAATATTTAAAAAGTCTGTTAAAAAACTTGTAATGAATAATATTTTAATTAATATCACCTCAGGTTAAAAAAATCAGTTTTTAACCAAATAGGAATACTCACCCATTTGTATCCATGCAGAAACATCACCAGGCACAAACAAATGATGATAAAAAGAAATACTCACCCATTCTAATCCCACCAGGAACACTAGGTACTGTTTTTTATTAGCTGCAATGTGAACTGCTTCTAGAACCTTCATTCAATGATATTGTCTTTTCTATTTATTTATGGTCTCCTACAAAATTTTTATAGTATCTCTACTTATGTTCACCTTTAACCATAATACTTCTTATTTCCGACTTCCATAATTAAATGGTCACTAAACAATCAACTATAGGAATAATGGAGATAGAACAATTTGGACAAAATGAAGAACATGATCCTTCTACTTCACAGTCGTTGTCTAAGAAGAGGCGAAGAGGCCCAACAACCGGGAAGAAATATAAAACAGAAGAACCAAAATCATTGAGTGAAGTGATAATGGCAAACCCATTGGAAAGTGGGCGAAGTCTTATAAGGCGTATGTGGGCGATACTGCTAGATCTAAAATTGATATCAATATTAAAAATTGGGATGGCGTTTGTAAAGGGCTTAAAGATACTATATGGAAAGATGTTAAGGTATTATAAATTCATTTGCTCACTTATTACTTATTTGGCTTTGAGACCCAATTGGACATTTGAAGTCTTATAAGGCGTATGTAACTATGATCTTTTTTATCTCAGATCGAGTACACATTGGCGACAACATAAAAGATAACGTGTTAAAATATGTCTGTGGACGATGGAAAGATTTCAAAAAAAAATTGGTTGGTGGTTGGATTACGAAGACAAGAAAACTTCCAAAGGACCATAAAGAGTCGTACGAGCTTTATGATGGCATTATACAAGCACAATGGGAAACGTTCAAGAAGAATTGTGAAACTGAGGAAGTTAAGGTATTTTTTTGTTAACTATGTTTCATTTACTAAAACATTTACTAAAACATTTACTAAAACTTCCAGGTTTCAGAATTCCTGCACAAATACAGGCTTTTATTTCATTTGGTAGATAGGAACGATAACTAAGCTTCATACACAAATACATGCATTATTTTTGGCACTTTGGATATACATTAATATTCATTATTTTTGACAGCAATTAAGCGAGAAGGGTGGGAAGAGTCAAGCATATAATGAGCATCCTCACTATTTGGGGCAAGCTGGATATGCAGGGAAGAAAGCCAAATGGATCACCGAAGGTCATAGTTCCTCGACTACATTACCAAGTGGTTCTTTTTTGGATCGAAGTATTGACTAGGTTTTGGCAAGATCAAAAAAAGAAGCTAATGGAAGTTATGTAATCCCTAATGAGAAAACTAGGATAGTTGCAGATAAAGCGGTATGACTAATTTCGATGAATTTTATCCCATTTGGTTAATCTCTTACAAAACAAAGCAATAAATTATTCAGAAAACTATTTTTTTTTGTTGACAGAATGCTTGGAGAGAAAATGCCATCGAAGGAACATAGGTTCCAAATAGACATGATGATGTCTTAAATCGTGCTCTTGAAAAAAAAGAACATCCACATCGAGTTAGAGGAATTTGTGGGACAGTCGGTATCAAAGATGTATTTGGAAACGTAGTGAAATGTAAAGGTCCAAAGTGGTGTAATATCAGTAGATGAACTACATCATATCGCCCAGGAAATAGAAACTAAAGTGAGCCAAAGATTCGAGTCTATGGTAGACACGATGGTTGAGCAAAAGATTGCAAACTTTTTCAATAGGATGGCTGGATGGGTATGCAAATGCCCAATGATATTGTGGTCGAAAACATACCATCATTTGGTCATCGTAGCAGCTGTCAATCAGTACAATTGGACAAATTACAAACTACCAGCACAAATCAAGAGATGGATCCTTATGAAAACTTGCAGGTAACTAATTCAAAGGTCTATTTTGTAAAATTGTACGATTCTAAAACGTGTAAGTCAATAATTTTAATGTTGTACTTGTCATTCTAGAGGCCAACTAAATGTCGTTTAGTTGTTAATTTGGACTCCAAAATTTTCGTAGTGGGTCACGGCATGGTGCATCCTGCTTCTAGGCCTGGAGACCAATGCCATAATCAACAAATCTTGAACAATCATGTAAAGGTTGGAATTGACGCAGTAGAGCCTATTCATGTAGGAACCCCTCTTCCGGTTCCAAGTAACTACCACATCACGATAGGAGAAGCACTTGGTAGTTTTGTACAATGGCCTAAAAATATCATGCTTTTAGGTGATGATGATAAGGTAAATAAAACACTTTTTGTATTTTTTTGAACTTTGCTTGAATAAAATATGCAGACTCCATGCTGCTTATGAATTTTTTGTGTGCAGGCTACACATATTAGGGCAAAGAAAAAGTGGAAGAGTGTGTTGCTATGGACATGAATAATAACAAAAAGATGATAAACGAGCCTGCAAAGCGTAGGACGATCGTGGGTGAAGAGATCATCAATACTTTAACGGATAAGTGCAAATATTTCCATGACCTGATAGTTCAAGTGCCATCCCATGATAATAATTTCATCAATGCAATTCATGTGAACAAGGATTTATTTACATACGATGAGGACTTTGAAATCCATATCACTATGCATGACATTATCCAATTCCTTAGTATGGGGTGGTTGAATGGAGAATGGTTGCAAATTTGCATCATGTGAGTATTATATATATATATATATGATGAATATTTCTATCTGTGTACCAATATAGCTACTATGTGAAATACTTAGATTACATTTACAACAAATAGCTTATAAATTCATTGTATATGTTCTATTTTATATTGTATTATACATGAAAAGGTAGAATAACAATATTTGTATATTGTACTTATTTTTAGGTGGTTAAATCATATGTGCAATGACCTCGGAGTGGAGACCATCGGGTTTATCTGTCCATATAAGTTGTTCCAAGTGCAGAAATATCCAGACGCGATAAATATATATATTTCGAACACATGGCGTGTGATGTCCCGGAATTTTAGACAATATCAATTTAATAATCTTTATATAAAATTAAATTGATATTGACAATATTGATTAATAAAATATGTTTTGGTTTAATAATCTGATTTAAATAATATTTAAATTGTGATTTTATCTTTCAAAAGCTAAAATAAATGTTTAAATTATAATGTGTATATATATATATATATATATTTGTATATATATTATAGTTTATTTTTGTTTTGGAATTTAATAAATAAATAAATTTTTGTTTTTAAATTATAATAAATATTGAGTAATTAGGAAATTATGTTTTAAATTAATATTAAGTTTTTAAAAATCTATTATTTTTACTAGTAATTATATGGTTAGATAATATTTAAAATAAATGAAATTGTTTAAAATTTGTCTTAGCTTAATTTTTGTTTTAAATTTAAATAAAAGTTGATTTTATTTCTTTTTAAAATAATATTTGATTAAATATGAATTGAGAATATTTCATATAAGTTTAAAATATAAGATAAATATGATTTAAATTCATTTAATAATAACAGTGATTTATAATTCTTTATAAATCATATAAAATTTGTAAATTGTTATTTGAAACCATATAAATAAATATTCTATTTTTCATTTTAATAAATTGATTTTAATTTGGAATTCAAAATTTTAATTTGAATTGAATTTGTTTTTGAAATTTAAATTAATTGGTTCTTTAAAAATTTGTATAAGTTTTAATTTATAAATTGTTTATTTACGTTTTCTTAAATTAAGAAAATCATATATAATCATACAAGCATAAAATGAATTAAAGAAAACCCTTTATACATATTTAAATATATAACTAAATTAAATAAAAGACAAGTGTTAACAAGTTAGTAATTTAAATAACATGTGTAAATGTAAGAACTAAATTTCATGACAAGTGTCATCGTCTTATTTTATCTTTTTCTTTATTTTGAATTAAGATAAATTTCAGCTTTATAAACCATGTTTTTCCCTTTACTCTCTTTTTCAATCTTTTATTCTAAGCTGAGAAAAGCTTAAGAAAAATCTGAAACAAGAAAATCTATAATTCATTCTTCAAGTAAAACAGAAAATACCAAACAAAATCTGAAACCCCTCAAACATAAAATCTGTAATTCATCCCCAAACAAAAGTTACAAATTTGGAAATCATCAACATGCTGGAAGCCTGCATGCATTTTTCTTTTAACCTGAAGATTCTTTGCATTTTCATCTCTGGAATTTCACCTGCAAAGCATAATGAATTCCAGCATTTTTATCATGGCCTGCATGCATATAAAATGGGTCAGAGTTTTAAAATTTGCAAGCCTGCATTTATGAATGATAACAAAACAGGGCTCTGTTCTTCAAGTTTCTTGTGAGTAACTTCTAAATTTTCTTTAACAAAATCTGTTTGCATGTTTTTATCTTTGGAATGAATTGATATGCATGATAAGATTTGCAGCAATTTGTTTGTATATGAATTTCTGGAAATTACTTTATAATTATATAAGTATGTATGTTTTGGTTTGTATCAATAATTGCTGATGTATCTGACTTAGGCATTTAAATTCAAACTTTTAGTAGTTTCATAACCTAACCATTATTGAGAAATGGATTACAAACAAATGTGTTTGTTAAAGATAAACTGAAGCATAAGAATTTAAAATATGGTAAATTGAAAACAAAAACTTCTCTGTAAATCAAAATGTCCTGAAACATGATTGTGTTTAACAAATATAAACTCCTTAATTCCTTAATTTAAGATTATGATTTTAAAGTCCATAGGAAAACATGATTTTTAGATCAGAAAACATAATATTTAGTTGTGAATTGGGGAAGTAATGTTGGGATGGGCTAAAAGGATGATTTTGGAAAATTTTAAGGATTTGAAACATATAGGGTCTAAAGTTTGTTGTGAATAAATATGAAGGATCAGGAACATCACATAAATCATCAAATTTGTGAATTGATTTTCGGGTTAACAGCAGTAAGGGATTTGGTTCGGTAGCCCTAATATTTGAACTAGTAGATAATAGAATCGTTCTCACTCAATATTTGATCGAGTGTTAAGTGTTTTGGAAGGTTGGGAGTTGGGTCCAAGTGGAGATAGTAGCCGGAGTTTCAGCTAGAATGATGGTCGAAGGGAGGAGAATTTGTTGTTGACAGGTTTGAGGAGTTCTGGGTATAGTGTGTTTTGGGTTTTTAAAAAAAATAAGAAAACTACTCTGTTTGAATTTGGGAAATGGGAGTTCTCCGATGCTTAGGTGTTCAAGTGGATTCAAGGGTGGATGGTGGATGGAATGATCATCACTGATGATCGGAAGATGGCCATGGTTATGTGCATGTGCACAGTGGCCATAGAGATGAGATTTAGTTTCTGGAATATGGTGAGAAGGTGGTGCTCGGGTAATTTCAATTTTTGCCCGAAGTAGGAGTAAGGATGACTCGAAGTAAAATAGCATTTGACTCGGGTAGTTTGGTTGTAGTGTTGTTCTCTGCAACCAGAACTGTTTCAGGTTTTTGAATTTTAAAACTAAATTTAAAAATGAGTAAGGCAGGTCTAAATTTAAACTTTAAGTAAGATTAAACTATGAATTCAAATAGATTTGAATTCCAGATTTTGAATAAATTTGCAGTAATAAAATAAAGTATTTAATTAAATAATAAAACCTGCACAGTTTTTATAAAGTGATTATATATCTGAAAATAAGTTTTTAAAACAAGATTTAAATTCTAAGTTAAATCTGAATTTAGAATCCTGGATTCAAATTTGAATTTGAATCTGAAAGTTTCAAAAAGAAAATAGGTTGATAAATTCAAATGTTATAATTTAGTTTGAATATTTTAGTATGTATAACATATGCTTTTATAAATCTGAAATGAAATTTAAAACAGGATTTTAAATTTAAATTTTTGAACCTGAATCTGAAAACATATTTTGAATTCTGGATTGAAATAAGATTTTAGTTTGAATGTTTTAAAATCACTTGAATATTTAAAGTATAATTTAAATTTTATTTAAATTGATTATGGGTTAAACTATTTATAAAATCCCTTAAGTGCTTCTTTAATATGAAATAAAAAGTGTTTAATAATTGAATCTTGTTTAAATTTGATTTCATTTTAATTTTAAGTTAAAATGGAATTTAGAAAATTTAAAAGCAATTTGTTTTTAAATTTCTTTGATAATGACAATTGAATCTAATGAAATTAATGATTATCATTAAGTAGATTTGAACTTAAGGATTTATTAATTAATCTAGGTAATTAAGTTTTGTAATTAATTAATTTAAGTAATTAATAATTAGGTTAATTAAATAAATAATTAAGGATTTATTTAATTAATTAAAAGTTTTAAGTAAGTTAATTAAATTTGATTAAAATATGATTTAGAAATTAATTTAAATATAAGATTTGATTAATTTAGTTAATGAATTGAATTATATTAATCAAGTAATTAATAATTAATTAAGTTTATAATTATCATTTGATTAATTTAATAATTATAGATTAATTAATGAGTTTCTTTAAATAAATTAAGAATTAATATTTATTAATTCGATTAATTACTTTGGAAAAGTAATTAAAGATATATTATTGGTTAATGAAGGTCATTAGCTTAGTATTATTTTATAATTAATCAATGTAATTAATTTTAATGATTAATTGAATTAATTAATTTAAAGATAATCATTTGAGAATTATTTAAGTATAATTACTTAATGAAAGTAATTAGGGAAATTAATTACTGATTGTAATTAATTAAGTTGTTGATTAATTAAGTTAATTAATTAAGTTTAATTAATTTAATTTAATCACTGGTTGATTTGAGAAGTAATTACAAATGTAATTAAAAATGGAAAATTACTTAGTGAAGTAATTAAGGAAATAAATTACTGGACGTAATTTAATGGAGGAGTTTTGGAAATTAATTACTTTGTGTAATTAATATGTAATTTATATGTTGTATAATTCCTTAAGTAAGCAATTAATGATTAATTACTTAGTGTGATTAGTTTAGGTTTTGATAATTGAGTTATTTGAAAATGATTAAGAGATGTAATTAATTTAATGTATTTAATTTCTTAATGTGATTAATCAAGAATGATTAATCAATAATGATAATTGATAATTAATTTAATAAAGTAATTATAAAATAATTTGTGATCATTAATTTATATAATTAATGATATAATTAAGGATTGGTTAATAAGAACAATTAATCAATGAAGGTATTACTTAATTAATTGAGGATTAATTAATGAAGTAATTACAGGTTAATTACAGGTTTGGTTTGGAATAATTTATGAAATTAATTAGAGATTAATTACTTGAATGTAATTAAAGGATAATTAATCAAGATGATTAATTAGGGTAATTAATTAATTGATTTGTAATTAATTAAGGAATATGTAAGCAAAATTTACATGGAAGGGTAATTAATTTAATTCATTTTAAATTAATTTAAAGAAGAAGTAATTAATTTAATTCATTTTAAATTAATTATAGAATGGTAATTTAATAAGTCATTGCTTATGAATGATGATTGATATTTATTACCCTGAATGGTTGAGATCTCAGTTATGAGATAAATGATGTTGTGTGATTTGGGTGTATGGTTGCATTGAGTTGATAATATGAATTATCTGTTTGGAATGATAATATAGATTATCTGATGTGATGATAATATTGATTATCTATTATGATGTTGTGAATTATCTATCTGTGTGTATATAGATAATATTGAATCAAATTTGTTTTAAACTTTAAAACAACTTGGACCTAAAAGACACGCTCTGGATTTCGATGAGACCGGGATCGGGTTTCCATATTGGATATCCGAAAACCACATCGATTCCAAATAACGTTAGGTCGTGAATCCCAATGGAGCTTTGTGAAGACTCGAGGTGTAAGGGCTATACGTCAGTATAACTCTGTGTAATGAGTTGACGGAATAGTACTTATAGGTTCGAGATGAAGATTCAGAATGCAAGGGTTATCGTCGTTAACTCTGTGGGTGATTCCGTAATGAGTGTAACGAGATAATGCCTTCGGTTTCGTTCGAACCCGGAACGAACTTGTATGGATTGAATGCTTTCAGAACATCGTCAGGTGGACGATGAGTATTCTAAGAGATGTGTTCTCTAAAGGTAAACGTAGCCTCAAGCCTCATCAACCGGGAATGGCTAAAACAGGGGAGGTGCAGCAGGGCTTCGTGGGTAGCCCCCACTGGAGAGTGAGATTGATCCCTGTGTAGAAGTCCCTTTATATTCGGTTGTGTGGGCGGTTGACTGCAACAACTGTCGGGGTTGTCTTGTTTGGAACTATTCAGTAAGGAATGGTTCCGGCCTTATGTTGCAGGGGAGTGGGAGTACTCCTCGGTACGGTGATCTAGGCCACGTACTGTGACGGGCGGTACCCCAGTAGCCCTGCCATTGTACGGAATCCACAATCCAATAAGTGCCAACGGTTTTGATTGTATTACCCACTTTTGTGGCTAGTAGCTGGAATTTAATAGATGTAACAATTTCGGCTATTTCTTATTTACTTGAAACCCCATAAACTATTATAATATCATCGGATTTCCTATCAAATGTTTTGGTTAGCGTAAGGCAAAACTTTTCCATGTTTATGTGTGGGAATCTTACGTGATACCTTTCTTTTCAAAGGTTTTTAAAAGTTAAGCAACCTTAACTTGTTACTCACACCAGACCCATGTCTGACCCGGAGTTTTTCTTTTGTTTTCTTAAACTCTTGGGTACTCAAATTTTTACGAGTAGCCAAGGGATTCAGGTTAGGTTTGACGAATAATGGAGGAGCAATGGAGCAGGAGGCTTCTGCGTTGTAGATATATAGTTCCGCTGTGTGTTCTCTGTGTTGTGTTTGTATTGAGTTGTAAATACTAGACAGGTGTATATAAATGTCTAGTATATGTGATGTGTATATGGTGCAACTCTGGTTTGTATTGTATATTATGTAAATACTTATGTTATTAATATAATTTATTCGTTCCGCTGTTGAGATTCTAGTGTTGTTTCTTCTTTCTCTTCTTTCTTTTCTTCTTCTATCCCTTTCTTTCTTAATTGATGATGCGATTTTATGGGAGTGGAAAGTCCGGTCGTCTCATGGCGTGCGTCACAATCGAAGAGCTTACTCTTAGCCCCACACTACGAAGGGTATGAGCAGTAAACTTTTAGAAACTAGTTTACAAATCTAATGTTGATATTAACTTCATATAAATCATATAATGTAGGAAACATTGTCTACTGCTTGTTTTCCGTATAGAAAAGAATGAGGTTTATGTTTTGGATCCCCAAGTCGAACGCAAATCTAAACTGGAAATTATACCACAAGTGAATATGTATGTTTTATTTATTTGCCTTCTGATATCTTTTTTGCTTGATGCAAGTGAATATGTACATTGTATTTAAATTTTTATTTTATATGTAGGGCCTTTAAAACTTATAAGGAATATGGTGGCAAATCTTGAGGAACTTGCTTGAAATAGAAGACTGTTAAGGTGATTTATTTTATACAAAATAAAAATAAACTTTTATGTTGGATATAAATTCAACTTAACCTAACTATTAAATTATTGTGTAATATCGTTGTAGTGTCCTCAACAATCTAGAACGACGGATTGTGTATATTATGCGATGAAGTATATGTATGATATAGTAAAAAAACCACGATCAAAGCACCGAAATACTTGAGGTACCACTTTAGTTTTTTTCCTTCGTAATTTTTGTTAAGTGGTTATTCGACAAATGTTTCGAAACAATCTTGTAATTGCAGTACTTTGTACAAGATGATTCTTATAGCCAGCAAGAGATAGATGAGGTTCGTGATAATTTAGCTAGTTATATCATGCATAACTGGATGTAGTCTTCTTATATGCTACTATATGGTGAGTTTATTCTTGTCTCTTTCATACTTTCAGCATTACATGATTTAAATTGACCTTGTTTATATCATTGTTTGCACCTGAAAAACATCACAATGTTTTTGTTGTAAAGCTTTTGGGTGTAATAAAATTAAATGCAGCTCCAAGAATTAATTTTAAAATGTAATAAATTTACGATGTTGCATTTTATTTTCTTATAGACTACATTTTATATTTATCGACAAAGATAATTATCACATTTCCTTTAACAAATCATTAAAAATTGAAATCATGACCGAAACCGAAATCATTAAACATTTGCTTAATTCAAATATTTTGAAATAAAACAGTAAAAGCAAAGTTAAGGGTCTAAACAAGCTTACCTCTAATTCAGTAACCCATCAACAACCTAACCCAACCTATTCAAAATTGATTGATTCCATTTCATCATCCTCATTTTGAACCTAAAAATCATTATCACAATGTTTGTACCGCAATGAAACAAAATTTTAAACAAAATATGCAGTCTACAGGGTAAAAAATTGCATATAAAAAGGTATAAACATGACATATTGACATTTAATGATTCAGTGAGATTTATAATGCATGGAATTGTATAAATTTTGGCCTCTAAGTTCTTTAATGAATATTTAGAATGCAACCAATCTCCACTACAAATTAAAGCTTCAAATGTATCTGATTTCAATTTTCCCTTTTTTACTATAAATTTAGTCAATTCATAATTGCAAGGCCCGTCCAATGCAAAGATTGAATAAATGCATTAATTTTCAAATTATATCAACCAATACACAAAAGTTGAATGGAGGGTAGTGGGAGTTGTTGTTGCAGATGTAATGTGGTGGTGGGTATGCGTGAAGGTGTTTAAAGGTAGGATGGTTTCGGGGAAGTGATGTTGTTTGATTATCACATATTTTGTAAATAACTATTCATGCGATTCTGGTTGATTATCACACAGTACGTAGACAAAATTACTTGAAATCCCCTAATTAATTAGTTTATCCATTGTTGGAAGTCATTGTAAACATGCTCTATATGCCATAAATTCCTTGTAGTTGTCTTGTGCCACACAACTTTGAATAATTTACATTACCAGAATGCAGTTTGATTATATCCCATATCTGTGAAAATCTAAAACACATATTATTCATAATTTCCCAGTAATCTTTCGAGCAATCCGTTAATAATTTAACTTGATTAAAAGCAGTAGAAGCATCCCTTATCTCCGATAATAAGCCTGGACGTAAAATCCCATTCTAAATAATTCTGCTTATTGTGCACTGTTTACTATTACTAAGATGTAGCCTACTCCATCCCAACAAATCAATGAGAGACTTGTGGTTAATCCATGGGTCTAATCACAGTGAGGTAGTTTCTCCATTATCTACTATTCTACTCATTACATGCAGTATCCCAATTTCGTAACATGAGTTTCATGGTGCTAGAATAGTTATTGTTGATCCCCATTGACCAAAATTTATAAATTGAGCAATACTTTGATTTCATCCACCTAGACCATAAAGACTCCTTTGTGAGTAATTTCTATACCAATTTAATTCTGGTAGTGGTATTAAAGTTTGAAAATTTCTGTAATCCCGCTCCCCTTTTTGCTTTAGGTCCACATAAAATATCCCATGATATTTTATGAAATTTGCTATTTCAGAAGAAATTTGCGCATATTTTATCTACTTTTTTCAGCAATAATACTGATAGATGATAAATTAATAACTAATTCATAACTATTGGCATGATTGTGTTATGTATAAGTCCTTCTCTTCCCATAGTTGATAGTAGACCGCTATCCCGTCCATTTAATTTAGTGCTAATTCTATTCAGGAGAGGAACACAATGCAAGGCATGAATGTAATCAGAATTGAGAGGCACACAAAGGTATTTAATAGGTAACTTATGCTCTTCAACCTTTATAATATTTTTAATCTCCATTTTTCCAACCGCACCATGATTGAAAAAAGTTGTGAATTGGTTTGGTTAGTCTTTAGGCCTACAGTTTCCTCTAATTTATAAAACACTTCAATCATATAGTTAGCATTATCCACTGTAGTTGAAAGAGAATCGTCATTTCATAATTTCGAACATCTGAATATCTTCCATTCATATTTAGACCTTGTAGAGCAACATGAATATTTTGGCAAATATTTGCTATTTTAAATTTTGTCATGTAATTTTAAGACGCATTAACCTGTAAGCCATTTTCACATGTTTATTTCTTGTTTATCCAGGTTCAAGTTGACATTGCAAAAAAAGAAATGCAGCATATGGTTTTGAGCTGAAGCCTAAAAATTTAGGTTTTTAAGATTCCATGAATTTTTTAAGGTTTTTACTATATTATTTCTTAATGGTGGTACTAATTAAAGATCTGAATTAAGACTATACCACTTAATGATTATACAAAAGATCTGAATTATGCTGCAAAAATGAATGTATGAACCATTATTTTGTATAGATTATTAACACTTTAATTGATATATGTTTATTTTGGTATTATGCTATTCAGTTTGTATTTGCCATCAAATTTAATTTTGAATGATTGTAGTATTGCATGCAATAATTGTTTGTTATAATCAACAATATATATATATATATATATATATATAGTCTATTTGAGTATTGTAATAATGGTTTCTGAGAATGGCTTTTTTGCATCAGGTATAAATAGCCGATGCAATAGAGGGATTAGTTTACACCGGTTGTTAAAAAAAGCCGATGCAATAGAGGGAATAGTTTGCATCGGTTTTCAACAACAACCTATGCAACAAGTTCCTTTGTTGCATCGGTTTTCATTACAACCGATGCAACATGATGGTTGTGTCCAAGCAACCAACCATGATATTTTGTATCAGTTGTTAGTAACAACCGATGCAAAAAAGGACCGTTTTGCATCGGTTTCAGAACTGATGCAAAACTGTTAAGCCTGTTGCATCGGTTGCATATGCATCGGCTGTTGAACTGATGCAAAAGGGGGTAAACAACCGATGCAAATGGCCTGTTTTGTAGTAGTGAGGCGTACCCATGTGGCCCAGGAAGTTCCTTTGCTTCACCATTTGTTGTAAATCTAAAGAAACAATACTCGCCCGGTATGGTTTTAGTTGTATAACCTGCTATGGAATGTGGTGGTAACCTGCTATTGAACATGATAGTTATAGTAGGTATACCATAATGGTGGTATGCTGGCTAAGATTAATATTATACTTTCGAAATGTTTTCCACACTATGCACTAATGATAATATTAAAAAGAGATTTGGCGTATCAAGCATGTTTGACTATCATAAGGAGAAATCTCCTCTAATTCTACGTTTGCATTGTACATGTGGCAGGAGGCCTTATGGTAGTTTCATTTTCCAAAAGCACAGCGGGTTTTGTTTTATTTTCTTTGTGAAAATAACAGTTTTTAAGATCTCACACCGGTCCCATGACTGACCTGGAGTTTATTGTTCCCTTTCTAAACTCTGGGTGCCCACAATTTTCCACACGGGCAACCTAGAGTCAGGTATTATTATTCTGGAGCGAAGTCGGGAAAATATGCCGTGGAGATCTGGAGTTCAAGCTGGATGGCGAGGCGTATCACTTGTATATAATAACTCTTTTCCATTGTTGTGTTGTTGTAAACTCTGATGATGTATGTATAAATCGATATAGTTCTTTGTTTTAAAGATTATTCATTTATCTAATTCATTTATCTATTATATATTGTTCCGCTTCTAAATGTGAGATTTGGTTATTGTTTCTGTTTCTTCTTCTATCTTCTTCTTCTTTACCCCTAATGATTCGGTTTACCGGCATTCGATTGTGCGGCATTTGATTCAGTAGACGTATCGATGTCGACTTTCAGAAGTCGAAAAATTGGGTCGTTGCATATTCGGTCTTTCCAGGTTATGTATAGGCCAGTCTTGTGTAGCATGGGATCTCGATGAGGTCCTCGGTATATTGTTCTAAAGGTGTACCAGTGGCCTAGTCATTCGATGGAATCCATTCTCCAATACGAGCTTACGGTTTTGTTTGTGGAGCGTAGTATGCTGAAATTTAATTAATGCAACAATTTCAACTATTTGAATAAGTATTTGTATTTAGATGCTATTATAATATCACTGGACTTTCTATAAAATGTTTTGGTTATCATAAGGGAAAAACCCGTCATGTTTATGTGTGATGCGGTCTTACGAGATACCTTTCCTTTTTAAAGGATTTCGATAAAAGTTAATAATTCAAATTGAGCGTGTTTTCTCACGCTGGTTTTCCAGACTGAGTCGGGCGTTACTTCATTATAATGGTCGGGTCAGACCTAGTATTACAGATTGAGGATAGGATGCTATGGAGCTCAGGAGATGAGCTGGATGACCAAGACGTATTTTTCTGTACTTGATTTGTATTTTCGCTATGTGAGGACAGGTGTAATAATTATCCATTTGATGTAATGAATTGTTGTACTCTGATAATGGTATGTATATTAACAGTACAGTTCTTGTATTTTAAAATCTGTTGTTATATATTATATTTTGTTCCGCTCCGATTGTGAGATTCTGTGTTGTTGTTTCTATTTTTTCTTCTACCTTTTTCTTCTTCACCCCCAATGAACTGGTTTTTCAAGCACTCGGTTGCTCGACATTTTATACAATGGATGTATTGATATCGATTCTTGAGGATCGAAAATCCCAGCCCGTTACAATTATTCAAAATTATTTATTCCAAGGATAATATATAGTTTGAGTTATGAAATAGTATCAATTTTATTGTTACTTTAACGTGCACATAGTTTAAGTTAATTCATCAAGAACAACTTTTATTTTTAGTCTCTTCAAGAGACAAGTCTACATGTCATATACATGTATATCTTCATTAGATAATTTGTATATTTAATAATAGTTCTAATACATTTGGTGTCATGTATTTTTGGTGTCAACATGAACTACCAACAAATATTATTCATCACTTAAAAATAGGATCTAACATATAAGTTTTTTTACAATTCAAAACGCCACTAAATAGATATTAACGAAATCTTAATACCACTTAAAATAGGATGTAACTAATATTTTCTATTTCAAAGTCGTTTCTTATTAATTAATAACAGAAATAAAAATTCAAACTAATAAAAAATTAAATTCATCCTATATTAATTAACACTAGAAATAAAAATTCAAACCAACAAAAAATTAGATGTTGCAATTTAGAAACTAAAAAATAAAAATAGTTGCATATCATTTCAATGCAAAAATGTGGTTAAATATTTTTGCAAATTATATTTTTTTAATAATAGTTGTAATACATTTCGTGTGATACTTTTTTAGTGTCAACATGAACTACCAAAAATACCCTCAACAAATATTATTAAATACAAATATCACTTAAAAATAGGATCTAATATATAAGTTCTTTTTACCAATTCAAAACGTCTCTCAATGGATATTATCGAAATCTTAATATCACTTAAAAATAGGATCTAACTAATATTTTCTATTTCAAAGTCGTTTCTTATTAATTAATAACAGAAATAAAAATTCAAACTAATAAAAAATTAAATTCATCCTTTATTAATTAATAACCAAAATAAAAATTCAAACCAATAAGAAATTAGATGTTGCAATTTAGAAACTAAAAATTAAAACTAATTGCATATCATTTCAATGCAAAAATGTGGTTAAATATTTATGCAAATTATATTTTTTTAATAACTGTTGCAATACTTTTAGTGTCACACTTTATTGATGTCAACGTGAACTTCCAAAAATGTCCATCTACAAATATTATTAAATACTAATATCACTTAAGAATAGAATTTAATAGATAAGTTTCATTTACCAATTCAAAACGCGCTTTTATGGATACTATCGAAATCTTAATATCACTTAAAAATAGGATCTATCAATTTTTTTTTTGCAAATTCGTTTTTTATTCGCTAATAACAGAAAAAAAAATCAAACTACTGTAAAAAAAATTCATATATTTTTATTTTATTTTTGCAAAGCAAGCCGGTTTTATAGTGGACCGTCCACTTTTTATTACAAAAGTAATAAAATTGAAGAACAGGAGCAAGGTAAAAGCATCTTAACTACTAAGAAATAAAACGGAAAATACAGCACAGGTACGAGACAGCTATGTCACCGTAACTAAATAGAAAAAACAGTCACTCCTCCGAAGAGGAAGAGGCGCCATCATCCCCAGCCACCAGAGAAGAAGCCAAAGGCACAGACCCACAAAGTCCAGCAAAGGGTCGGAAATGTAGAGCAAGACAAGGATCATAACCCATTGCGTCAGAATAGTAGATAAACGAACGATCCCAGGAAAAATCAGCTAGCATGGCAGTATTCCAACTCGCATAGAACCTGTCCAAATCAAGTACTAAGGAATCACCAGAAGGTTTGTAGCGAAGGCATCGAAGGTCCAAATGATCATCAGAAACAAAACGGAAGAAGGATCCATTCACCGGGTTAAATCTCATATCAGAGATGGAATCAATCCAACACCCCTCGGGCTAATCCCAAGCAACAGGCAATAGCGACGAGCCAGGGACAGGATCAACAAGGGGCATATCAGGAACATCAGAAGGAACCACAGAAGGAGATGAGCCAGGCCTATCTAAAGGCAAAACAGGCAGACAAAAGTCAGACGATGGAACAGCCAGAGTAGGGGATAACAGAGCAACAGGGGATGAAACCTTGGGGACCCAAATCCTATGAGGGGGGCATGGCAAAGGGATCTTCGGAGCAGCCGCGACGGCTTCGGAATGCAAGCAGGCGATTGCCAAGTGGCCAAAGGAATGACATGAGGAACAAATTTCCTGAACCCAACCATAGCGAACACGAACTTCCACAACATGACCAACGGCTAGCTGAACTGGGATAGAGGAAGGGAGAGGCTTGAAGGGGGATATCTCAATAAGAGCCTTAGCATACATCAACTTATCGCGAGCCACTGTATTTGAGTCAAAACATTTTAATTTTCCAACGTTATAGGCTAACCAATTCAGACCAATAAGAGGTTGAAGAGCAAAGGGAATTTGAGAAAAAATACCCACACAGGGATAGAAAGTACTTGTTCACGCGCACATGCCACAGTTGGGGTCCAAGGAGTTACAATGAAAGGCCTACCATCAAAAAATGAGGGCTCAGTGTCAAGAACTATCCGACGATCCTCAGGAGAGGAAAATTTAAGGTAGTACATAGAGTCAATCAGCTTCACATGCAAATTTCCACGAAGCTTCAAAGCCCTCCGAAGAACCAAGGTCACATTTTCATGACGGTAATTAGGTTCAAGAAAGAAACCTACTAAATAATCAGACCAAAATTCCACACCGGCTTGCAAAACAGAAGGGGAAGGGATCATCACTCCATTTTCTTCGACCATATCAAATTCAATCGGGATGTAGTTACCCGCATTATGGGGCAAGGTCGAGAATAGAGAAGACCAAGACTTGGAGATTGGCATCGAAGGAGGAGAATGACTAGGGCGCTCCAGATCGATGCGGGAACCATTAGAGACCACTGGAATAGATATACCAGAGCCAGCCATATTGGAAATAGGAACAGATTTCATAGGGGCATTATCACAAGCACCTGGAGTGCAATGACCAGTACACTGTTTGTCAGCAGATTCACTACCCAGAACACACTCAGGCATTATAACATCAGCCCCAGCATCGATCCCAACATTCGATACCAACTTCCCCACATCACAAAACATTGGGATGTGGAAACTAACATTGTCACCAAAAACATCAGGTCGAGGCTCACCAACATCAAACTCACAATCAACAGGGGAAACACAAACATTATTACCAGCTCCATCGTATCCCGATGTACTTCTCAATTCCACATCAGAAACAAAACTACCACCGCAAGCAACGAGAGATAACGTCTACAAACTGGCCACTGTCGAAGGCGCAACACCAAGGACCGATTGATGTCGAGCACAGTCAGGCGAAGAATTCGCAACAATAGCCGGAATCGAAGCAGGGAGTGGAGGGAACTCAGCGGCGGAAAGGAGTTGAGGCATTTGGCGTTCGAGGGGGGATGAATGGACTTTGAAAACTCGGCCAGATCTGGTAGAGGAGGGGGAAGAGCGAAGCGAAGAGGAAGGGGGGAGCGAAGGAGAGATGGGAATGGAAGGAGGAGAGCGTGGCGATGGGAACGGAGGGCAGAAAAACGTCAACGGGGAGGAACGGTGGAATCGTGGAAGCAGGAAGGCATTGAATCTAAGCTAAACTTTGGGGCCAAGGAAACTATGTTGCGTTCAAACTAACAAAAAATTCAAACTAACAAAAAAATTAGATGTTGCGATTTAGGAAGAAAAAGTTAAAAATAACTGCATATCATTTTAATGCAAAACTACGGTTTAATATTTATGCAAATTATTTTTTTTCAAACGAGTTAAACATATACAATTTATTAATAAACAATTCACACGCAAAGTGCGTACATATTGCTTGTAACTTCTTATCGAAGTATACTTCCAAGTGAGCATAAATAACATATATGTACTACTGGCAAAGCATGTTGTACATAGTACAAAATATAATGTATGGAGTTCACATAAATGAAATGACACAGAAAGTACGTTTGATATGTGTTAGTATGTATACTATGTTTATAAGCAAATAAGCTAGAATTGTGTCAAAGGATTAAACAGCAAACAAAGCTTGGCATATTCTACCCGTCAAATGTTGAATATTTCCCGGTTTAGTACCTCGAGATAAAACTTATCATTTTTTTTAATTATAAATATAAATAAATAAACAGAAGAAAAAGCTTTTTGACATAATTTCGACGAGAAATTTGGAATAGATATGTGAGCATCAACATATACACATGAAAACATGGTCCATAATGATCGGACTATGGTATATTATTTTTTAAGATTCGAATAAAACTCCGGCTCCATCTATTTCCACCCCTGTTGTTGCATTTCACCCCCGTAACTTACAAAAAATAATTCACACCCCCTGTTTTTTGAAAAGTACCCTTATCATTTTTATCTCATCTATATTATACTATTATTATCGAGTTGCATTTTAAGAGCAGAGAAGCCTCCATGAATCTTAAAACTCAAGCGTCGTAGACTTTTTTACCTGTCTTTGCTCACCCTCTCTCGAGTTTTGAGCCCTCTCCTCTTCTAAACGCTTCGAACCTAAAATTTACTCTATGGCCGAAACAAATTATTGCTTTCTCAAAACCCTAGAATTTTTTTTACCCAGCATGCTTCGTCTTCCTTCCTGAAGTGGACCAACTTCCTAATTTCAAACCTTCACTTATTCGTACGCCCCAACTGCTCTATTACGTAATCCAATCAAGTATATGCTAAGGTATCGCCAGTTTAAAATTTGAAATTTATATTTTCCTTTTTAATTGGTAATTCAAAAAACTGTTACAATATTGAAATCGGGTATGATTTGGTTGTTTTTATTGTTTTCACATATGATTTGAGTATAACAGATTTCCATTCTTAGACATTTGATCAACGTTGCTATTCTTAAAGTATGTTCATATTTTATGATTTTCATAAGTGGAATATTGTCTAGACATTGATTTCTATACAAGGCTTGCTCTTTTGTAAACAAAATATTGAATTTTTAGGTTTCCTGTAACTTGTGTCATCTAAATTTAGCCACGGATTGTTTTTGGGATTGTGTAATGATAACATATCTAAACAACTTATTTTAGCAATAAAATTTTGAAATATTGAAAGTCTTCTCTTCTATCTAGGAACAATTTCTTCATTAAGTACTTAAATGTAATTTCAGGTTGTAAATTTTAAGTGGTCTGAGGTTAATAAATAAGGAAGACATTTGTGATATTTTTTGAACAAAATTTATCAAGTGTGTTTATAAATAAAGAAGATAAAAACTATAGTTTTGTCAAAGTTACATACCTAACTGCTTAGAAATTTATTGGTCAAGTTGCAAATTTCAATCCATCGAGAATTTCTATTATATACTTAAGTGATAAAGGAATCCAATGAGTCATGTTTTAAATTGAAATCATCAAATTCTATGTTGTTGTGTGTGTAACGACCCGTAAATTTTGATAAATAAATTGGCTAAGTTAATAAGGTTTTGGAATTTAATTTAGAAAGAAATAAAATTTCTATAATTTATAATGAAGCAAATGTTACAAATGAAATGCAACCGTGGAAATTTAAGCTAAGTATCAACAATTGAAATGAAATGTTGATTAAATTGGAGTACTATAAATTGTTATACTAAGTTAAGAATTGAATATAAGAAAATAAAGGCATTTAGTGAATTATCTAAATTTTGTAAGGTTATAATGTAATAAATGGAAATTGGTTGGGAAGAATGAACGTTCCAACTTAAATGTTATGGCTTAGTTTTAAATAGAATATAATAAAAACAAATACAATCAATGTTAGAAACGAAATTTTAATGTTCGTTGTTGATAATAAACCTTACTTTAATGATTATTAGTATAGTAAAGGAAGTGTAAATGAAAATTAAATAGTAACATAAGTTTATTTTAAGGTAGTAATTGATAAACTGGGGAAAATAGCTCAAAGTATGTTAATTTATGAATTAATACGCAATGTATGTAGAGTAATAAGTTGGTCTAAGGATGAAATTAAGGAAAATCCATTTATTGGTTTTAAAACCTTAATTAATGCATTTAATTGATAGAAGTACATTTAGGAATATAATATTTATTCAAATTAAGTTGTACATAGGCATATATTAATGTCATGAAATAAAAATATAGCATATACGAAATTATAAATCCGGATCGATAGGTAACGAACTTATGAATGCAATTAAAAGCAAATAGGTGGCAATTAATATAGGTTGCTTGTTTATTTAATGTGTCAAATAAATTTTTGGTAATCGATTACAATAAACCTTAATTTAACATTTGGTTAATGTAAATTAAAGTAACAATTGATGTAATAAAGAATGGAGCCAAGGTAAATTAATTTACTGGATTTGAAATCTAAAATTATGGGTGAAATTGACAAATTTCAATAGGATTGAATTTTGTAGTTATTACACAATTAGTGGAAATAAAATAGTTAATATGAATAAAGGTCAAACGGAAAGTATCAGGGTAATGAAACATAACAAAATGTTAAATATGTTTATAGGATAATGATTTGTTTGAATAATAAGAACGGTAATCAAGATTTGTTTATTTATTTGAATAAATTAGGTTAATTGGGTTTATTGCAATTAGTTGAAATTAAATGTTTAAACATTACGTTAAGAGAGTTTAAGATGAAAATTGGGAATAATAATGTAATAAACCATGAACCAATGTTAATTTATCTACTTGGAGATAATGGAGTGATTGACAGGATTTAAAAACCAAATAAATGAATTTCTTGGGAATTAAGTTTAATTTCTAGATAAATTGAAAATTTAAACTTAATATTGTAAATTGGGAATTTTCAATAGTAAACTAATGTAGAAATTTTTAAAAGGATTCCAAATTTACCAAGTAATCCAAACTGATAAAAATTGTAAATAATCAAAGTAAATTTGTAAAATTTGATTTAATTAACTTATTTTTAATTTATTTATTTTATTAATGTAAAAATAGCCATTTTGGCCACTAACTCGGATTTCGACGAAACCATTTTCATCGGATCCGTAACGGTGAATTATTGAAGGATTTCAAGTTTCGTATCGATCGGACTTGTCGTTTGATCGTATGCGCTTGAAACGCCTTGAAATCGATAAATTGAAATCAATTTGGAAAATATTAATTTTTGCATAACTTCTTCGTACGATGGAATTTGAACCAGAAACCTTTTCCATCGTGTTTAAAATATTTTAAAAAATCTATTTTGATATATGGATTGACCCAATTTCGTTCCGGAGTCAGGACGGGCTTTTTGGGCCACTTTGTCGTTAGCGCGTACATCTATCTTATCTGATCCATCCTATTTCAACTTTGCCTTTAAATATCCAGTTATAAACCCTAGCAGCCTCTATTCCTCATTTCTATATGTATAGAAACTGCTGTGCTCCTCTTCCTAAATGGTTGTAAACCCTAATTTATCCAATTTAAATTCCAATCCAAAAATCAACTTCAAAAATCCAAACTCCTCAGAAAAATTCAGAAAAAATATATGTTGAAGCTCTTGAAGTGCGTAATCTTCTGGTGCAATTCGTTTTTCGATTTGGTTCCGGGTTTGACCAGAAACTGGGCTTTTAGATTCGGTCGTTCATCGCTCGACGATGAATTTCGCCTGATCGTTCAATCGAAGGCATGGGGACGTGGAGAGTCGAGAGGGGATCTCATCGGAGTAGGTAGTTCGACGAGATGACAGACGGATTGGCCGCAAAAATTCAATTAGGTCTAAAACCCTTCTACGAAGGTTGTCCTATTCGTGAGCAAATGGCGATGGGGGGCGCCGCAATGGTCGCGTGGGAGTGTAGGAGTTGGCGCGCGCTTCGAGGGGAGGCCGGCGTTGGCGATCGAAGTTCAATTCGGTGGCGGCTGGAAATTGTTTCGTGCGATTTAGGGTTCGAGTTCCTGTAGCCTTGTGCGTGTGTTTTTTTTTTGCTGTAGCTTACGATAGAAGATGATGATGTGGAATCCAAAAGTAAGTGTTTCGTTTATTTATTTATTTTATTTTTATTTTGAAATTCAAATGTTCAAATCATAATATAACTTCCTCATACAATATCCATTTTACGCGCGGTTTCTTTTGTTAGGATCATATCTGAATTTCGAAGATTTTGGCGTAGGTTTGGACGGATTCTGAGACTGTCCAATTTTTGGGTTTAAATTTGAATTTAAATTCGATTTAAGTCCAAAGGTGAGTGTTTTAACCCACTCACAACTTCTAAGATTTCTTATGTTTGTTAAATTAATTTTTAATGTGATTTAAAATTTATCTATGATTGTTTGGCGCATTTTAATCATCCCCTTAGTTAAAT
This sequence comes from Allium cepa, assembly GCA_030765085.1. Lineage (NCBI taxonomy): Eukaryota > Viridiplantae > Streptophyta > Magnoliopsida > Asparagales > Amaryllidaceae > Allium > Allium cepa. Next base: position 459,945,907 of record CM060942.1, read on the forward strand.
TGCATTTATTTAATTAAATTGTTATTTAATTTTTCATTGCATATAAACTGCCAGTTAAATTGTAGTTATTTATTATTGCATATAAACTGCCAGTTAAATAGTTATGAAATTTATCATTGAATATAAATTGCTAGTTAAAACCTGTTGTTTATTATCCGTTCTATATTGATGTTATTGTTTGAATTGGATGATGATTGTAATAAATGGTTGATGGTTGATATTGGATGAATGGATGTGGTATTTTATATTGTTATAAACTGCAAGTTATTATGCACTTTCATTTCATTCGGGATTGCGGTTTGAAATGATATATAACCATAAATTTTTATTTTAAATTATGGATTTAAATGATAAATATCTATATCAGTTGACCATAGGATAGAAAATTATATACAGGCACCGCGGTCTATATATAAAAATATTTTAAAATGTTTTCTATGGTTCATAAAGAAATATATATGGTTTTATGAGATATTGATTCAGATATTTGATAAAGGTTATTTTATATATAGTAAAAAAAATTGGTTTTAAGCTATGTATAAAATTGGTTTAAAGTATAAAATAAAGTTTGATTTTATTGAATATAATATGGATAAGTATTTACTTAAATTATATTTAATATAGAATTTATATTGATTTTTTTTAAATCAAGGTTGAGAAGATTGTTGAAATTGATTGAGATTTTGTTTAATTAAGAATTATATTTAATAAAAGTCCATTTGGAACTTATGGAAATTTAGATTTTAAAAGAATATTGTTTTATAACAAAATTCGGGGTTAAGTTGATTTAAGTGAATATATCAAGCCTAAATAAATTGAGGAATATTAAATCATTGAAATTTAATGTCTATTTAAAGGATACTGGATTTATTAAATTAAATATTTCAAAACTAAATGATAGTAAAGTAAATTTGGTGTATATATATGAATTATAAAATTTAGTTTTGAAACACTGAATATTAAAGCTTTGAAATATATGAAATTTGAAATGGTTTATTTGAGGATTTAAATCTATATTAGAATTGATTGCGAAATTAAAGAAGCTAATTTATTTTATTAAGTAATCTAATATTTAAACCATTTAAGAGGTGTAGTTATATTTCAAAGTTATGAAATTCAAAGTTTTATATTTTGGAATGCTATATTTCAAGTATTTGGTTTCAAAACATTGTAACTTTGAAATGAGTTTTAGAAAAGGATATATTGAAATGATATCATATTTATTTGGTTTTAAAAGAAGAAATGATATCGAAATTTTATGGTTTTGAAATGGATATTATATTCTGGTTTTAAAAGTATAAACCATTTAAAAAAAGGCCGCGGTGTTATAATAACATTTGGTTGTTGAAGAGACCGGGATCGAAAGTTGTCATACTCTCTGCTAACTCCGAAAACCACTTTAACAACACTGTATGTGGTGGAGATTCCAAAATGAAGTAGGATGGTGGCGGCGTTTCCTTTAAGGTATATACATGGACCCGACTCCCGTGAGTTAGCATAAGGTGGCTAAAACAGGAGAAAATCTCGGGCCAAGGGGGTAGCACCCTTTATTAGACACATCCCTTCGATATTATACTCTAACTATTGGATTGATTCGGTATCCATTTTTGATTTGGGGGTGTGGCTCAAGTTGGGCGGTAGCCGCGCGCTACGCGTTACCACCAGCCCTTGTGCGTAATTGGTATATCTACCCTAGCATTGCCTAGTAGTGCCGTGTCACCTACTATACTGAGCCTTTACTACGAGTTTCTTTTTGTGTCGTACCTATGGAGTGTCTTCTCGTAGTCTCCCGATCAGGAGATATGCAGGCACTGTATAGACTATTGGCACTATTACGTGTTAAGGTGGAAAACGTAAAGCCTTAACGCTATTTTAATGTAAGTTTATTTTACTAATAGACACTATTATAATAGCGAAATATTACTACATAATTAATAGTTTAACGGATCCTTAGGAGATGTAAATCCTGAGCATCTCTTGAGTTACTGCACTCATATTTATTTCTGTTGATTTATCTCACATAAGGTATTTTAGTTCTGACTCGAGTGTTTTGTCTTTTCAATTCGCTCGGGTCAGTCCGAACATTTCAGGATTTGAAGATTTTATTCTGGAGGACGAAGACGAAGATTTGTATTACTATTATCTACTATATTATTCCACTACACCATTTATTTCCGCTGCATTGTTATTATTCTTTGGTATGTGTAACTCTGATATATATTGTATAAGTAAAATCAAATGTTTTCTTAAAACAGCTTCATGAACTGTATATTTGATTATTATATTTTATTGTTCCACTGCAAGATTCTGTTTTGTTCTTTTTATTCCTCTGCTTTTTCTTATTTATCCCATAACAATCCGTCCTTCTGTATGGTTTAAGTCAGTGGTGTGTGGATTATCGTCGATTTAAAGCGTACAAAAAGGAGGAATGTTACATCTGGTATCAGATCTTTGGTTTTGCGATAAACCTTAGCTTTGTGGGGTTTGACTCTTTACTAAATACCCAATGTTGAGTCGCTGAGTGTATATATATGAGACAGCATATTTGTTAGTGTTATAAAAAGGTTTTAATATTGTGTTAATCTGTTCCATTTTGTATTTATAAATTTTGTTGGTGCATGGGACGCTATGACATCAATAGGGATTTCTAAATACTTAATAGGACAGACCGACATAATATTTGGTTTTAATATAGGTGAATGAAATAAATTTTTCCTATTATATTTTCTATATATAAAATAAAATTTTTAAATGATATATATATATATATATATGGTTGCAATGTAATGGTGGTTAGGTAATGAAATTTATAAATAACGGTGAAATAAGATTGAAAATAAAATAGATGAAACTGGAAATTTCAGAGCTTAAGTTCCGGGGTTTTGAAATTTCTTTTGAATGATTTTGAAATATAATAATAATATTATTAAAATAAGTATTTTCTGATATAAGTATTTCAATATAATTTGAAAGAAATGTTTTGAAAAGAAATTTTGGAAAGATAAAGTTGTACTCCCCTCTCTATGTGATGCCCCACCTCTATGCTCACAATAACAAAGAGTATTAAAAGAAATACTGTCTGTCATTACGAAGAATAAGGCTAGATAGGAGCGGCCATCCGTAGTTAGGCCTTACAATAGTATTAGTTATCTCGACAGAAGTGGTATTTATATTTTTCATCTCTTTGTTTATTTACTCCCATCGGCATATCCAATTCCAGTATAAAACGAACTATGATGGTTCATAATAGTTTAGGACAACATATATAATAATAACATAGATAAGCTAAATGCGGAACACAGATAATAAAAAATCTCATATGTATATATATATATATATATATATATAACTGAAGTCGGTTACAATACATGTGATACCATACATATGATACAACTACAACTGTCGACACAGGAAGTTATATGTACAAGTACATTATTATAATTAATATACATGAATACATATCTTCCTATACTATGACAACAACTACTCCAAAAGGTATAAAAAGACTTCATAGCTCTAGCAGCAACCCAAAGCAAGATATCAACAACCTGTAATAACTCGGCCTGACCAGAGTATTAAATTCAAAAGAAAATAATACACTAGTCAGTCTAATTCAAACTCAGTTATTAATGCATGGAAGCAATAATAATTAAATAGCAAATAGACGACAGTCACAATAAATCTTGCCTATCCAATCCCTTAATAAGGAAATCGGATAATGGTAAATATAATGCAACATAGCATTAACAATGAATCAGCAAAGCCAAATCATCAACCAAGATAAATAAAAGTATTATCCATGGAGATAATTTGAAAACAACAGAATTGCCTAACGGCAATTAACAACAAAATCTAATCATTAAATAATAATTAGAAACTCATAATCTAATTATCAAATAGATAATTAGACAACAACAAAATGATCAAATCAAACCAAATCAAAATACAATTTCAAAATATTGAATTGGACACACAAAACAATTCCAGCAATTGAAAGAATCAATTAAAACATCAAATTCTGAATTGGCTGCAGTACATGCTCACTTGCACTGCCTCGCCAAATTCAGATGTACACATGAAGCAGAGACTAGACAGTCTAAACCAACTCAAAGAAATGAACTGGTAAGAACAAAGATAGTGCACAAGTCAAAGACCAGAGAGACCAGTGCACCAGACAGTTCAAATTCAACAGCTAGACATGAGGTGTGGATACAAAATGATATAAGTGAAGTGCATAAGTATTCCAGATCCAAACAACACAAGTGCAACAGGCAGTTTTGTCAAAATCGAACAATACAAAACCTCAACAGCAACATGACTCAATGCATAAGCACTATGCAGAGCTCGAGGCTACCAAGATAAACAATTTGTCTCAAAGTAAAATGACACAGTTACAAGATGAAATGCACAATGCCGCTGCAGTTGCAAACCAGTGGATTGCAAAAGTCAACCAGGCTACACAATGAACTCAAGCTCGTGTGAATACAAGTCAGAATACAACAAAACCAGTTCAAGTTAAAGTGGCAGTAGTGAAACTGCAAATACCAAAGTGAAGCAAGCTAAACAAGTCGCCGTAACATGACAGCAAGAAGTGCCACAAAACCATCAAGTTACAGTGTTCAATATTACAACTTAAAACAACTCAAAGTTAGTGATACCAGATCACCCTGTGTGAACCAAAACTGATGCAAGTTGAACCAAATAAATGCCAAAATCAACATAATCAAATCAGCTGAAACAATACCACAATGCATCAGGTATCAAGGATGCAAGTAAACAATGTATAAGTAAATGTACAAAGACTCCAAGCCTGCAAGTATTTCAAACTTGAAGACAACATGAAACTGCACCAAGAAATGGCAACAAATGAAACAGTTGCACACAACATATATGTCGAAATCATGGATCAGTAGTTGAATCCCGAAAGTGACCAAAGAGGCAGTAAACACAAATGGCCATAGTCGATTTCAAAGTGTCAGCAACCACCAGATTATCAAAATGCAGACCTGAAGAAGTTAGTGCCAATAGTAATGGCAGCAACTCAATCAAGTCACGACTTATAAAAATGCAGACCTGACTGTAAGTGTAGAACAAGTGATGCACTAGAGTTCCAGATGGTACACAAGATAGTGACATGATACAGTGAACTACAAGGTACCAGACTCGAGTGCATCAAACCAGAGACAATAATGAATGAACATCACATGAAACCACCACAAACAGTAGCAAGTTCGAACAAATACTCAATGCAACTACAGCCAAGACTTAAATGAAATTACAGAGTTTCAGGTCAAGGCCGAAGCGAGCATAGTGACACAAATCAGATACAAATAATGTAATTAAGGAGGAAATGCATAATGTCACTGCTATAAATTGCAAAGCACGGTGCTGGAAAAGGTTTTAGAAATTAACAAAGTTTCAAGCGCATGCCTAAAAGTTTGCAGCGTTCAAATTAGAGTTGAATAAATCAGAATCAAGGACTCTCATACACAAAATCATACGACCGAAGTCAAATGCAAATCAAGCCGTAATGGTCACTAGATTCAACAGTGCCGAGATAACCAGAAAACAAGAAATCATCAACATCGAAACACAATTGAACAGCCGAAAAATCAAGTGACGACTTCAAATAATTTTTATGCAAACTCAAGAATAGGAATTAGAAGATGTGAGTGAAAAGAAGATCACTCACCTTAGTTTTGACGAGCACGAATCCAATCAATTTGAAGCGGCCAAAAGCATCTCAAGAAACGATCTGTCGACAGAGAAAGGAAATCGAAATCACTCGAGCATTTAAAGTCGCCATCTTAAAAATTTTTGAAAACCCTAATTACTGAAGAAAGAGGAACGAGCACGAGCCGCCATTTTTAGTTTTTCATTTAGTTTATTTTTTATTAGGGTTGCGAACGAATGAATGGAGGAATCGGGTATATACTCGATAATTATCACAGCACCCAAACCAAAGAAACGTGGGCTATAATAAATTTTAAAGCCCGCATAACCGCTTAACCAATTTTCAAAAAAAAAAATTCAACTGATTAAATCCCAATAGCAATTAGCTAGCACATTTAATCGTCTAGTGACGATAATTAATTGCTGCGAAATCCCGGGTTGTTACACTCTGTCGCTGGAAAATAATTTCGGTGATGAGTGCATGCATCATCGACATTCATTTTCGAGTTTCAAAGTAGGAAGGCCACTGTAGTAGTTTTACTACAGGTTTATCTGGATAAACAAATATAAATTTTAAATTGTTTAAATATAATTAAATATATAAGTTGTAAGGGTATACATTTATCTATTATTTTAAGTGATTTTTAATAAAAACTCGGTATTTAGTTCTTAAGTTTCTGTTAATTAATAATTTCAATTATTTTAGTATAATTAAATGTAACTAATTTATAATTAGAACCTTTAATTAAAATAAGTAATTTAATGCTAGGTTATGAATGAAATTAAAGGTAAGTTGAAACTGTAATCTATGAAACAAAGAATAATATTATTGAACATTTAATAAATTTAAAGCAATAGAGATTAACTTGTGTAACTTCTATTACATCCTTAAAGGCATGTATATAACTTACCAACTATAAAAACTTAGAAGGTTAAAAGAAATTGTAATGGATATTATGCAAGTAATTAATGAAATTCTTTAATAAATAAGAATTTGTTGTTCTCGTGGTATTGTAACGACCCGTAAATTTCGACAATTAAATTTGTTAGTTAAGTAAGATTTTGTAAGTAAATTTAGTAGAAATATAAAGGAGATAAATTAATATTGGAATGAACGCTAAATTAAAATATAGCAATGGTAATTAAAACCTATTTATAATAATTTGAATAAAATTCAAATGAATTAAGTAGTAAAAAGATTTTTACCTGGATATAGATTGAATATGAGAAATTTAAGGAAAGTATTAAGTTGATTTAATGTAATAAAAGATTGTAAACGGTAATTGGAATAAATTAAGGAATTATGTTAATGCAAGTTAATAATTTATAAACTTGAATGAACATTTCAGTTTTATAAATTTATTCAAATGTAAGACTTAGTTATAAGTGTAGATTTATGGGTATGATAACAAATTAGTATAAATTTCCTAATTAAATGGTCAATAAATTTATTTGGAAATCAAACTCATTTAAATGGTAAGAAATTATAATGTGTTATTGACATAAACGGTACTTTAATGATTGTTAATATAGTAACGGAAGTGTAAATGAAAACTTAATAAAAACATAAATTTATTTTAAGGAAACAAGTGATATATTGTACAAATTGATGAATTAATATAAATTTAAGGGTGATTTCAATATCATATGAGTCATTGCAACAATTGTTATAAACTATAAACCTATAAATGTGATTATGGCAATTAGTGACCATTATTAATGGTAACTAGTTTACTTAGGCTATTAAATTGGGAAATAAGTTCAAATTTGGTTAATTGAGAAACTAATATGTAAAGTATTGTAAAGTAATTAATAGAATGTAAATTCAATATGGTAAATTTAATAGAATGTAAAGTATTTAAAAACCTAAAATAATGTGTTCAATTTGATAGAAGTATACATTTAAAATCGTAATATTCATTCAAATCTAAAATGTAAGTAGGCGTATATTAATGCAATAGTTGGAATCCAATATTAAATTCATTTATTTGATAATAAAGATTTCCCTAATTAATTTAATAGAAATTTTGGAAATTTAATAGATAATTTCTGAATTTGACTGGAATTAAGGAAATTACTGAAATCGATAAGTTAAGAAACTTTAAATTGACTTTTAATTTGTTTAAACCATTGTAATTTATTAAGAAACAAACAGATTTGTTTATTTATTTGAATTTAAATTTTCGAAATTGGGTTATTGCAATTAAATGGGAATTAAATGTTAAATATTACGTTAATGAGGATTTAGATGAAAATTGAGAATGTTAATATAATGGATTTTGATTCCAATATTTATTTCATATGTTTGTAATAATGAATTTGAATAATATGAATGAAAATTTAATTCAAAGGAATTTTTGAAATTTTAATTTACAATTTCTAAATTTAACGAAATTGGGATTTAACGCTAAAATTGCTGATTGAATCAACATTTAAGTGACATATAAATTTGTTTAAAGCATTGTAAATGTTTGGGAAATATAAAATTAATAAAATTAGTCAATTTCAGAATTGAAATAAAAAAATTGGATTTTATTTATTTAATTATTAAATTATTTAATTAATAGGAAAGCAGCCATTTTGGCCACTGACTCGGATTTCGACGAAACTAGTTTCATCGGATCCGTAACAGTGAATTATTATAGGATTTCAAGTTTCGTATCGATCGGACTTATCGTTCGATCGTATGGGTTTGAAACGCCTTGAAATCAATTTAATTGAAACCAATTGAAATCAATTTGAAAATATTGATTTCTGCATAACTTCTTCATGCGATGGAATTTGGACGTGAAACTTTTTCCATCGCGTTTAAAATATTTTAAAACACCTACTTTGATATATGGGTTTACACAATTTCGTTCCGGGGTCAGAACGGGCTTTTTGGGCCACGTTAGCGTTAGTGCGTATATCTATCAACCCGATCCATATTTTTATTTCAATTTGCCTATAAATATCCTGCTATAAACACTAGCCTCCCTAATTCTCATTTGTCTGTACATATATCTTCTTCTCAACTCTTCCTTTTCAATGGCTGCAAATCCTAGATCTAATTACAATTCAAAATCAAAGTCAAAAATTCAAATTCCTCAGAAAAATTTAAAAAAACATATGTTGAAGCACTCCACTAGAGTAATTCACTGGTGTTATTCGTTTTTTGTTTTGGATTGTCGTTTGACCGGTAAAAATTGGAGAAGTCTTGGCCGTTCATCACGTCGAAATAAAATTCGTCGGATCGAGAAACCCTTTCTGGGTTTTGGAGAGGAAGCCTAGGGGATCGGATCTAGGTGATTGGTTTGACGATTCAACGACTAGATCGTCGGCAAATCGTGATTAGGGTTTCGAATTTTGGGTAGATTTGGCGGCGGCTATGGCGTTTTTGGGCGGCGGTCGTGTTGCAAGGGGCCGGAGACAAGAAGACGCCGTTCGAAATCATCGCGGCTGGCTGAGCGCACGAGGATGGACGCGAAAAGGGGACGGCGGCGTTCGGTTGGCATGCGTGAGTACTGTAGGGTTGTGCGTGCCTGGAAGAAAGAGGAATGGTGTTGACGTGTCAAATTGAGTAAGGTTTTGTTTATTTAAATTTAATTTTGATTTTCAACGCGTTTAATGCAATAACTTTTGCATACGGTATCCGTTTTATACGCGGTTTCTTTTGTTAGGATCATATTGAAATTCCGAACTTGATGACGCTGGTTTAGACGAATTCTGAGATGGTCAAATTTTTGCGTTTAAATTGGATTTAAATTCAATTTAAATTCAAAAGGTGAGTGTTTTAACCCATTCACAACTTTTAAAATTTCTTATGTTTGTTAAATTTAAATTTGGTTGTGATTATGCATTTATTTATGGCTGTTTGTATATTTTTAATCATCATCTCAGTTAATTGCATTTATTTAATTAAATTGTTATTTATTTATTGCATATTAACTGCCAGTTAAATTTGTATTATTTTTATTGCATATAAACTTCCAGTTAAACAGTTATAATTTATTTTGAATATAAACTGATAGTTGATACCAGTTATTTATCACCTGTATATATATTGATATATTGTTTGAATTTGGATGATGATTGTGATAAATGGATGTATGATTTTGATGGATGAATGGATGTTTATTTATATTAACTGCAAGTTGTTATGCATTTCATTTCATTCGGGATTGCAGTTTGAAATGGTATATGACCGTAATTTTTACTTTAAATTTACGGATTTAAATGATAAACATCCGTATCACCTGACCATAGGCTAGAAAGTTTTATACAAACAACGACGGTTTATTTATATAATTATTTTGAAAATGATTTCTATGGTTTAGATGGGATATGGTTTAATAAATATTAAAATTTTGATATTATATAAATATTATTTTATATATATATATATATATATACATATATAGTTAAATTATTGAATTTGAGATATGTATAAATTTATTAAATAAAAATAAATAAGTTGAATAATGGAGTTTGATTATTTTATATTATTGGCTAAGTACATGTTTAAGATATTGCATATATATATATATATATATATATATATATAGAGAGAGAGAGAGAGAGAGAGTCTTAATGATTTAAGTCAATTAAGTTTGGAAGGTAAATTGGAAATTTATTTGGAATTGCGCTTATTTAAGAATTAAACTCCATAAGTTGGTGTAAACTTATTAAACTTGATATTTTAAAAGGTATGATATTTATAACAGGATTTTCTATTCAAGATGAATTAAATGAATATTTCTAGTATGAATAAATTTAAGGAAATGTTTAGTTGTTAGTAATTTGATTTTTATTTTTTTATGATTATGGATTTATTATGTAAATATTTCAAATTAAATAATAGGACAATTAATTTTTGAATAGAAATTTCCAACATTAGTCTGAAATGGTTAAATACTCAAAGTTTGAAATATATTGAAATTGAAGTGGTTTATTGAAACTGAAAGTAAATTCAAATTTTATGGATTTAGACTTAATTTAAAAAGAATAAAATTGTAAAGTCATGGAAATTATTTTATTTTAAAAAGAAATTTTAAATTCAAACTATTTTATTCTATATACTGTTTGAATATCCAAACCATTTAAGTTTTAGAAGTTATGGTTTAAAGCTATGAATTTCGAAGTATTATGTTTTGGAAGTTATATGTAACGCCCCACCTCTATGCCCACATTAGCAAAGAGTATTAATAGATAATACCGTCTGCTAATACGGAGAATAAGACTGGATAGGAGCGACCTTCTATAGTTTTTCCTTAACTATCTATCAAATGCATCGACAATTACCATATCAAGCGAATCGACATATCTAATAAATACTAAATTTAAAACCATAGTTGGCCGAAGAATCTATCAGAACAAAATATAACAACTCAAATGTACTATACATCACAGAACAGTAAATCATCACATACACATATATAGATACATAACAAAGTATGCAAAATGATACATGCCAAGTGGTATAACAAACCACAATGTACAGACGAGCCATTAGAATACATATCAGTGTTTTAACCAAACGGATTACACAAAAAGCTATAACAAAAAGGAGCTAGCAGAATAACCCTTGCGGAAGCAAAAGAGGCTAAGTCCAAATGCACCAAACCTGAAACAACTCGGTCTAACCCAAGTATAAAATACACGGGTCAGTCTGGCAAAACAAATCAGTTAGATAAACTGAACGATAATGCACCTGCAAGATCATATAGTATCACAATTATCTCCAAAGGAGATAACTCAATCATCTAACATAAGATGAATCATAAAAAAACAAGCCTCATATCATTGGCAACTCAATTAAACAAAGGATACCAATATCCCAAAAAAGCCAAAAAGGCAAATAACAATTACCAATTGCAACAAACCCAAATATCTCATGAGCGGTGGTGAAGAAACCACTCCAATATCTCTCGAGCGGTGGTGAAGAAACCACTCTGATATCTCTCGAGCGGTGGTGAAGAAACCACTCTGAAAGCACTACTAAAAGCAACAAGCCAGAAGGAGACAGTCCAAAGACACTATCCTAAAGGCAACAACAATCCCAAATATCTCTCGAGCTGGGGCAAAGGACCAACTCCAAAAGCGATATTAGAGGCAACAAGCTAGAAGGAGACAGTCCGAAGACACTATCCCAAAGGCAGCATGTGCCACAAACTCTCAGAAAGGAATCCGAAAAGTGTTAACGTGAGTCTCATAACCACCCGTTCGCACTAAATGGTTTACTATCCGTAAGTCAATTTCACACTCAAAACAGTACAATGTTTACCTCATCTCATCGGTAAACCAAACCCAAAGGTCAATACGTTCAAACGAATAGATTGGGGATTAACTGAAAAGATGAACGCACGTGTTCATTGTACGCGTTTTATCTAATCATTTAATTCTCCTCCCACATCGCTCGTAGTGCGAAGATGTGTGTGTGTTTTAAATAGGATTTATAATTTGGAGAAGGGAGCTTTTATTATGATTCGAAAGATTATTTTATAAAAACCCGTGAATGAAGTCAAGAATATGTCATCAAAGGCAAAGATGCAATAACAACCAATTAGAACCAACATGAATCGTTAAAATTTGGAAAACCAAGCAATTAGGCATAAATAGACAAAACAGGTGATAGGAAGCAGGACGACCGACCATACAGGGTTTTCGGTCGACTGACCCTGATCCTGAAAACTTTCGGGATACTGGTTCGATCGACCGAACAGATATTTCGATCGGTCGAAACTGCAATCTAGGCTGTTTCAAACCTATTTCAAATGATGTGCAAACTCCCTCAATTTGCAAACGGACAAGCACGGACGCTAGAGGTTTACGCCTATCGGCTACCCGGTCCTACAAGCTCATCGATCCATAACCAATACATGATCAAAACATCAAAGTTAGGATTTTTAAAGATTTGAATCCAAAACACTAAAAATTGGGATATTCACCAATTCAATCCAAACCAAAAGCAAATGCACATGAATAAGTGTCAGGAATTCATACCCAACAATCAAAGATAATTATAGTCATAGATGTGAGATAAAAATATCACCTTTAACCCAAGAACAAAGAAGAAGGAGTTCAATTTGCAAGGAGAAGACCACCAATCTCCACTTCAACTCAACACGCCTCAATCTAAGATCAAAACAAGTATTTCCTAAATTTAGGTTTAGGAATTTCTGAGTTGAAGAGAGAAAGAGAAGATGAAGAGGAGGCTTACCAATAGCTTCTCTTTGATTTCGGAGCAAGAATTTGAGCTAGCAAGAGGAACTAGGGCTTGGAGTTTCTAATTCCCTTTCCTTTCAACCATTTTCAGTTGGAGATTGAGTTTGAGGAGTGGGAATGAGTGAATGAAGAGGAGAGGCCTGAGTTAGGGTGTTAAATTAAGCTAGTGGGTTGAACCCAAACCCAAAACCCAATAGAAAAAGTAACAAAATTCAACTTACTCCAAACGTATCGAAGCTTATACTCAAAAAGATCGCAAACGACGTTTTGAACTCAATGGAAGTGGTCTTGAGTCCCAATTCGACCATTTGCAGAAAGTAACTTTTTGGACCATAATCCAACGAACGATGTTATATTTAAATAAAATATTTAAATATTCAACTGATAAATATCGAAGGGTTGTTACAAACTCCCCTCCTTAAAGAAATTGCGTCCTCGCAATTCTTAAGAAGAAAATAAAATGTAACAACCAAAAACATATCAACACAAAAGAATAACAGGATAAGAAGTTCACCATAAAGTGCACGAGAGGATAAGCCCGAACTTGCTTGCTCAGAGAATTCTATGGATTCCTAAGCTCAAAATAATTCAAAACACCGACATGGCACAAATAATACGTCAAATGAACCAAAGCTCAACAAAATGAAGTACAACAAAACGTCTGATGAACTTGGTAAAAAGATCATTCCATTCGGACATCAACAAAGAAACAATCACTTGCTGCTTACAACTAAATGCATTGGCAACACGATCCCCCTTTCGGGAGTAAAAGAAATAGAGTATCGAAAAAGAGTTCTTTTAAATAATCTACTTTCCCGAAAAGTTAAAACTTTCAAAATCATAATTATCTTTATGTAACTATCTTTCTAGAAAAAATTTCTTATTTCAAATCAATTTATTGTGTCGGATTGTTTCATCAAAGCGTTTAGGAGCTTCCTATCGATAACGCTGATCAAGCGCATCGACCGGAATTTTTAAAGCACTCAATGGGCAATACAATCACAAAACAATCTTCCATATGATAAACATGTTTCTAAAAACTTTTAAAAATTCTTTGTTTTTTTTAAGAACAAAAATACCATTTATACTTATAAATAAATCTTATGAAAAAGATTTGCAAAAATTTTAAATTGCTAGTTTCCATCCAAAACCAATAAATACTGAAATTGAATCATCTAGATATTCACAGAATACTCGATTCATAAAATGGATGAAATGAGCTAGACAAACTGAATGACATAATAAATCATTCATAAGAATCACAACGAGTGCAGAATGCGGTAAGTGGAGTGCTAACTTCCACAACTCGTAGCCAAATCAAAACCGGTGGCAAGGTCGAACTGAAAAGACCTTAATACCACTCAAAGAATTGCTTAGGTGATAATCCTAAGACAAGACTAAAAATACCAGAAAATTCTCAAACTACAAGAATGAGAGAAACGACACTTTCCTCATCATGAGGGCTTAAATAATAAGATGATGCCATCAAATTGGAAATTGAAATCACAAAGAAAAGTAGAGACCCACCAAAATAGATGGAGACATACCTTATCCCTGAGTAGAACCTCCAGAAGCATCTGTTACATTTAACTTGCCATATGGAGAATTATTCGGAGCAATGGGACAAGTGGAACTACGATGGCCTTCCATCTTGCAATAGCGGCAGAAAAGAGGCTTAGGACAAGCACGAATCATATGATCAGGAGAACCACAATTGAAACACTTTTGAATGGAAGGTGTTCCAGCAGACTGAGACTGAGAATCAGATTTAACGGTCTTTTTATTCTTGGAAGGGAAAAATTCATGTTCATCCAATGGAGACTGATTTTTGTTGGGGTTCTTTCGAACCTCAACATCTTCATCACTATCACACTCCCTCTCGATGGCTTCGAGATGCAATGCAAAATCAACTAACTCCTCAAAAGAAAGCTTAAGCTCAAGCATCAAAGATTTCTTAAGATATTTCTTAAGACCAGAAACAAACTTCAGATTCTTCTTATAAAAAGTGCTAATGAATTCAAGACCATACTTAGATAAGTCCTCGAAAGATGCAACATACTCAGAAAGGGAAGACTCCCCTTGCTTCAATTCAAGAAAGCGCCGAGCCAACAAAGCTTTCTCAGATTCAGGAACGAACTTGAGTTCGAATCGTTCCCGAAACTGAGTCCAAGATAGAGCAGACTCATCAATTTTGGCTACAAGAAGCTCGTACCAATCAAGGACACGCTCTTGCAATAAGATAGAAGTTACAAGAACTCTATCATGATCAGAAATATCCATTCTAGAGAAGATACGTTCGCACGTGCGAATCCAAGCTTGGACTTCAAGAACAGACTCGGAGCCTTTAAATGGCTTTCCTCCAAGATGAGAGAAATCACTGCATAGGCGTGAAAAGGTAGACTTTCGAGGTGGAGATACACGAGTAGGAGCTGGAGGCTGAATGCTCCTAAATAACTCCATAAACTGATCGCCTGACATATAAACGATATCTGGACGTGAGCCATAAGATTGCCCAGCATTCGAACGTTATCCTCTGCCTCTTCCAACCATAAGCTGAAAGTTAAAGAAGATAAAGATTAACCACACGGCAGATGTTTCAATACGGAATACTACAGAACAAAAACACATTCCTAGACGTATTCCCAAATTCTATCTACCATCAGAGGCAAAGAAGGAATAGAGGCAAGATGATTCAAAGATTTGTATCACTTACTACACTTCGATGTGTCGTGATATGTGCTTCTATTCTGTGTTTATCATATTTTGTTCTGAGCCTCAGCTCTGATACCAAGCTGTAATGCCCCACCTCTGTTCCCACATTAGCAAAGAGTGTTAATAGATAATACCGTTGCTAATACGGAGAATAAGGCTGGATAGGAGCGATCTTCTATAGTTTTTCCTTAACTATCTATTGAATGCATCGACAATTACCCCATCAAGCGAATCGACATATCCAATAAATACTTAATTTAAAACCATAGGTGGCTGGAGAATCTATCAGAACAAAATATAACAACTCAAATGTACTATACATCACAGAACAGTGAATCATCACATACACATATATAGATACATAACAGAGTATACAAAATGATACATGCCGAGTGGTATAGCAAACCACAATGTACAGACGAGCCATTAGAATACATATCGGAGTTTTAACCAAAAAGATTACACAAAAAGCTATAACAAAAAGGAGCTAGCAGAATAATCCTTGCGGAAGCAAAAGAGGCTAAGTCCAAATGCACCTAACCTGAAACAACTCGGTCTTACCCGAGTATAAAATACACGGGTCAGTCTGGCTAAACAAATCAGTTAGATAAACTGAACGATAATGCACCTGCAAGATCATATAGTATCACAATTATCTCCAAAGGAGATAACTCAATCATCTAACATAAGATGAATCATAACAAAACAAGCCTCATATCGTTGGCAACTCAATTAAACAAAGGATACCAATATCCCAAAACAAGCCAAAAAGGCAAATAACAATTACACATTGCAACAAACCCAAATATCTCATGAGCGGTGGTGAAGAAACCACTCCAATATCTCTCGAGCGGTGGTGAAGAAAGCACTCTGATATCTCTCGAGCGGTGGTGAAGAAACCACTCCGAAAGCGCTACTAAAAGCAACAAGCCAGAAGGAGACAGTCCAAAGACACTATCCTAAAGGCAACAACAATCCTAAATATCTCTCGAGCTGGGGAAAAGGACCAACACTACTACAAAACAGGCCATTTGCATCGCCTCATTTGAATCGGTTGCAGTAAAAACTGATGCAAATAGAACTATTTGCATCAGTTCTATCTTAATAGCTGATGCAATTGATACGTGAAAAGCAATAGGTAATAAAAAATCAAATTTGCATCAGTTATCACCAAACAACCGATGCAAATACGTCGATGCAAATAGTTTTAGTCGCATCGGTTTTAAAGTCAACCGATGCAACTACGTCCAAAATAATAATTTTGGCATCGGTTTGCTAGCACAGGCGATGCAATATTATTTATGGTATTCGTTGCTCACGTCTTAAATCCCGCCTTTCCAATTTTTTGCCGCTCCCACTCTTTTCCCCAAATAATTCGCTGCTTAAAAAAAACCCTAAAATCGAGAGCGATTCCATGAGGCAGTCGCTTTTGGTGATTTAGGTAGTGATTGAAGCAATTGCAGGCGATTGGATGAGGAGCTAGGGAACAATGTCGTTGAACTGGGTGAGGTTGTGATTGGGCTTCGAGTTTGATGTTGGTTGGTGATGTTGTAGGAGTTCGATTGGGGCTGTGAGTCGAGGTGAATGAGCTCGGAGTTGGATCTGCTAGGGTCGTAGGCGATGTTGGTTCAGGCGATGGTCGATATTGAAGTTTGTTGGATGATATGTATTTGAAATCGTTTGTAGGCAGTACTATGGGGTTGTCGAATGACGTAGTGAAGCAGTTTATAAAGGTAATGGTGGTGCTCGTGTGGTTTGCAGGTTAGCTGTGATGGAAGTATTGTCTGTTGTATGAAAGGAAAGCAGGGAGTGGTTATGTGAAATGTTGTAAGCAAGATGGTGGACAAGGTCAGATGCAATGGTGGATGGATAAATAGTAAACGAACTGTAAGTATCTATTATGCAATAACTGCTTCATGGTTTATATGAATGAATAAATAGTAAATATTTTCTTCAGAGATTTGAGCAATAACACATTCGAAGCTAAGGGATATATTTGTGCTTTGTTGGTTTTTTTAGATATGTTGTCGTAAATGTATAAGATTGAATATTGTATTTTCTATATCAAATCCACCTGTTCCTTGATATAAAAGTTTGAGATCTTTAACTTCATTGACCTGATTTTCTTTTCAATTAAATTTAGTTTACATTACATTTGCAAAGATGATGTGGTGCCATACTATAATCTAATGTGATAAGTTTGCTTACCTTATTGCTACATTGCAAGGGATGAATGCATGATTAACTTCATAGTTATCAAATGTTTGTTTTCTTAAGTAAAAGAAAAATACTAAAACATGCTTAACTAAACTTGTGATAATAACTGGATTATGTTAGAATGAAAGTTTTGTAGATAACCAAAAAAATTAACACTAGCTTTTTAATTATGTATCCATTATCAAATATGAAATAATAACTATTTCACTGATTTTATAATATATATATATAAGTTGATTTTCAAACTTTACATTATTTAAAAACAATATACTGGTGTTCGAAAACATTGTTGTAGTTCTGGTTCCATATTATACATTCAAAAAGCACAGTGTGGGTCATAGTGTGAAAATAGTACACATAATATTTTTTACTAAATGTTTGAAATTTTATGTCTACAGTTAAGTTATGAAATAGAATAGGCGGGTAAAAGTTGTGTATATGTGAAATAGACTTTACTTGAAATCTGAAAACTGATTTTTTTTGTACTCATAACATAAACTTACATACTTTGACGGTTGCCTTGATGACTAGTTTTACCGGTTGGAGGAGTTACAGGATGCCGCAAGTCCTAATTTTGTTAAGAACTAGAAGTTGTGACATTGTGCTTTAGTAATTGGAACGATAAAAATATATAACTCTATGGAATGAATCTTAAGGCATTAATTTATTATGTTTTGATACACTTATCATACAGTTGTGACATAAGGGCTATGCAGGCTTGTTGCCAATTGAAACTAAGTACATAGAAAATAACGTTATTGTTTGGAAAATTCAAATTTTTGCTGATATCATATTAACCAACTGGGATGTTATATCATTGAAAACCTGTGTTATATATAATTTTCATGCTCATTAAGTAATTGATCTGATTGTAAATAACTTAAGACGCAGAACAAGGCACAAACCCGACATGGAATGAGACACTGAGATTTTTGGTGCATTATGTGGAAGGATCAAGGAACGAGCATAAACTCATTCTGAGAATCATGGACAAAGACACTTTCACTGCAGATGATTTTATCGGCCAAGCTATGTATGTGGCTACTTTGAATATGCTATCATTTCTGGCAATAGTTTAACAGGCTAACCACAATGTTACAATAAATGCAGGATCAACGTAGCAGATATAATAGAATTGGGATTTGAGTGTTGTATGTGCTCTTGATATCATGTCAAGCTTATCTTACCCATTAAAAGTGGGACAGAAGACGACGTTATAGTCGGAAGCCTTGCAGGTAAAGGTACTAGTTCGATCATCAAAAGCATAGCTATAAGCTCTAGGGTAGGCCCTCTTAAAAATGGTGGAGTAAAATAAAGGCTTGCATGTGGTTGGGTTAGCAAACTTTCCACTGCAACAGTATTGATCCAGACCGAATGCTTCACATGCACTTTTGCATGCCACCACACCATTTTCCTCTTCCACCTGAAGCTCCCTTGGACAGCCTGCATATTTTACAAAGGTCAGTTCCTCTATTTATTTTTCTCCTTTTTTCCCTTCTTCCTTTTCCATTTATTTGCACATGTTCAAAATCTGTTTATTAGCGGTCATCTTCTTTTTCTTCTTATAATAAATACTGTAAGTTATTAAAGACTGTTGCACTCACTGGAATTGAGATCATATGCACATCCAGTAGCGTTGCAGTACCCTTGATAATAACATTACTGGTAACATAATAAAAGAAGTAATATTATATAATTATGCATTCTTAGATACAAGGTTCTAATTATGATGATTTATTACAGTATCGGTGCGCTTGAGGTGAAAAAGGATGTGTTATGTTTCAAGAATATTGCAATGAAGGAATTATCAAAGGGTATATTATTCTATTTTCCAATTTCAGTAACTAATTATTTTCAGTTGGGAATCTGGAAATTCTTGAAGTATTGGACATAAATGGTAATCAGATTAAAGAATTGCCTGAATCATTCAAGTATTTGATGAATCTTAGAGTGTTTCATGCTGACGAAACTCCTTTAGAGGTGCCACCAAGACATATTGTTAAGCTTGGAGCTCAGGTACTAATTTACATTATACTGTTGATATTGAATTATTTACAACTGCGAGTAATTTCTCAACAACTACTGGAATTAGTTTTTATAGCCTTAAATAGAAGTCCAGTAAGAACATATTCTTCTACACACACTGACACACATATACATGTATATGTATACGCGTTTGTGCGTACATATACATGTATATGTACATATTATGGGTATGCATATACGTGAGTGTATAAGACATGGAGCATTGGTAGATGCTAGGAGGAGAGAGTTTCCTCTATACACGATAATAAAATATTTTTTCAGTAAATATGCATCTTGTAAATAGGATGTTATGATATCTTCTAGATCTCCCAGTAAAATTATATCACAAAGCAGGTACTTATCATTTAGCTTTACTGCCCAAATGAATAACAAATACAAGTTTTTTCTTATTAATAGGAAGTAGTTCAGTACATGGCCGATCTAACTGCGGAGAGAGCAAATGTTCAGAATAATGAAAGGAAGAGATTTTGGTCATGGTTTTGTGGTTTATTACGTCCTCAATGTACAAAAGGAAACTCAAAAATAAGCGTTGTAAACATCCCAACTGAATAGTTTACAGGTACCAAATCATTTGAGCAGTTCTACATTGAGTATCAATTTATAGCAACAGGAAGAAATATTTGCGAGAAAAAAAAAAGTACTTGGTCAAAAGAAGAGATCGTGGAGTATGTAAGTATAATATTCATTTTTGTCTCTAAAACAAAATTTATTCACTTTACATTATCTGTGACAATACTACGTATATTGTTTAAATCAGTATCAGACACAAGCATTTGAGTACCTCCAAGCAAACAACTGCACTTACATTAATGTAAAAATGGTTGGGTAAGCAAGCGTTCGTGTGGTAACAAATGAATAATTAGCAATCAAGTTACCTTGTATGAGGTAGGAAAATAAACTTGTGATGTTGCTCTTCCTGAAATATCCGGATTTAACCTAGTACAATATAGTACCTGTAATACTACTGTGTACAAATTGTAGCTAATTCATGTACATGCTTTTTGATTTAAAAACAGTTTATGGTGTTTTCATGTGCTGATTCTCGGTTTTGCCCTTCGGTGACTCTTAACTTTAGTCCAGGAGAGGCATTTGTCATGCGTAACATTGCTGCCATGGTTCCACCTTATGATAAAGTATGTAATCATATGCAACATTCTGTTCCAATTTATACAAACAACATTAGTGTGCCCATTATTTACAATTTATTGTCTGTATTACGTTGGTGCAGACTAAGTTTTCTGCAACTGGAGCAGCAGTTGAGTATGCAGTTCTGCATCTCAAGGTAAATTTTTTTTAATTTAAACATTTTTTTTTTTGCATATTTTCACTCATTCAATACTTTTACACACATGTCTTAATTGGCTAGTCAAAGTGGAATAATATTTACTCATGTGTTATTCTTTGATTTATTTTATTGGAATTTCTGTAAAGCTACCCTTATAATCTATTCAAAAGAAAAAACGTGACTTATGGGACTCTCCTTGTGGAATTTTGTTCTATGAGGGATGCAATCTATAAGATTCAGAATGCTATTAACTGCATGTGTAGTCTATCATATGACTATTATAAATAGTGACATACATGGTAAACCCACCATTTTTCCACTTCACCTCATAGTATTAAGTAAGACATTGCTTGTATATTGCATAATTTGAAGTATTTGTGTTTAGTGGCATTTTAATCATAGCTGACATTTAATTAATTAACAATATTTATCCAGGTGGAGCATATAGTGGTTATTGGACATAGTTGTTGTGGAGGGATTAAGGGGCTCTTGTCTTTCGCTGGTGATGGCTCTAGCGGCACGTAAGTCCTGCTTACAATAGTTCGGTAACTAATTATATATCTTCTATTTAATTGAAATGCTTTCAAAGACAAGATAGAGTAAACTGTTGAAATGCACTTAATTACTGTGATAATATTGCATATATAGCCGTTAAACTATGATCGATCATGTATAGAGAAAGATAAGCTGGTTTTCAAAGCCAGCTAGAGCCAATTATATTTGATCATACCTCCAGTCAAATATATATTTGAATTGCTCCACATATTTATTCAACTTCAGTTTCAATTGTAGGTAAGAATATACTAGTTGGAAAGCACTATTTAAATAGTGGAGTCATATGGAAAAGCATATAACTTTTACAATGGACATTTGTGATCCATAATTTTCAATAAATATAAAGAAAATCCTTTCATGTTTGTCTCATCATGTCTTCTTTTGCATTATGCAATATTGTTATCCTTGAAAGTCTAAGACTGTATTACCTGTATCACGCAATTTGTACATGATATAAGTATATAAGTTGAATTACAAAAAGTGTTGTACAACTACCACTATTAAAAGCAGATTATGAGCCTCAAATTCTAGGTTAGTGGCATTTCATTCACATTGCATTTCAACAATTATTGACTCCTAAAAGATAGGTGTTGACATGGAAAGATTTACGGTTTTAGTGCCATGTTACGGTAGAGGAAGAAGCATGAAAGTGAGAGAGGTTAATAATGGTGTGCTAGATTAGATGTTGTGCATTCAAAAGATATCTTCGCTTCTAGTAAGTTTATGTGCATTTTAATTGTAGTTTGTTGTATTTAACAAGCACCATGTTGCCTTGAATTACGCTTATATGTACTAAGTTCTTTAGTTTGAGATTATTTGTTTTGTTGGTAGGTGAGGTTAGTATGTGCATAAGTGTGAAATCAATGGTGAAACAAAAGAGTTCTTTTGCAATTACTTAATATTATTTGGTAGTATTATGGTTTACATATGATTAATTTGAGCCTTTGGAGTTGTTTATATTATAAATGTTCGGTATCATCACCTAGTTTCAACTAATACATGCATTAATTGGTAATATTTGGTAGTTGGTTTATTTTAACTAAAAAATGAACTTAACAATGTCTTGAGAAGTGATTATTAACATTTTGAAACATTGCTTGATTTAGAGCAGGAAGGCTTGGAAATAACATGGTCCTGACAGGAAATGTGCTTCTCAATGGGAAAGGAGAAGACTCAATTATGGTGTTGTGGTACATATATTACACTCTTCTTACATGTTTGGTCGATTTATACGTATAACACACTCGTACAGTTCAGCCGGAAACGATACTCCTGCAGTACAATGACTTTTACTTGGTTCTTATAGTTTTTAAAAATAGAATGATGTAGTAAAAGCTGTTTTTTTTTTCAACCCATCGTTTCGGAGAAAATATCAATATCAAACAAACATGCAAATTCAGTGATTATACTATACCGATACTAAATAGTTTCATGATTGTAACAAAACTTAGTGCATATTGTGTATTGTCAAAACTGGCGGGCTGCTGTACATGAAGGCAAACTGGTGGGTAGACTTCAGGTTGGTGGCAGGACTTTAGGTTGTTTGAAGTAGTGTGCAAGTAGTGAAGGTGGTTGTTGGAAGGCAGCAGAAGGTGGTTGGACTGACTAAGTAAGTTGTAATGTTGATGGTAGAGCGGACAGTGCACAGTGTAGTGTAGTTTTTTTTTTACAGAAATCGAGAATGTACGGTGATGAAAGTGCCAATGAATTGAAATGTAATTGAAAATCTATAACAAAATTGAAGATGAATGCAATGTTCTCTTTTTTGTGTATGTTTTTTTCTTTATATATATATATATATATATATATAAAGATTATCAATAATATATATATATAGTCTAATTGAGTATTGTAATAATGGTTTTTGAGGGATTAGTTTGCATCGGTTGTTATAAAAAAACGATGCAATAGAGGGATTAATTTGCATCGGTTTTCAACAACAACCTATGCAACAAGTTCCTTTATTGCATCGGTTTTCATTACAACCGATGCAACATGGGGGCTGTGTTCAAGCAACCAACCACGATATTTTGCATCAGTTGTTAGTAACAACCGATGCAAAAAAGGCCTTTTTGCATCGGTTTCAGAACTAACGCAAAAGTGTTAAGCCTGTTGCATCGGTTGCATATGCATCGGTTGTTGAACTGATGCAAAAAGGGGTAAACAACCGATGCAAATGGCATGTTTTGTAGTAGAGCAACTCCAAAAGCGATATTAAAGGCAACAAGCCAGAAGGAGACAGTCCGAAGACACTATCCCAAAGGCAGCATGTGTCACAAACTCTCAAAAAGGAATCCGAAAAGTGTTAATGTGAGTCCCAAAACCACCCGTTACTAAACGGTTTACTATCTGTAAGTCAATTTCACACTCAAAACAGTACAATGTTTACCTCATCTCATCGGTAAACCAAACCCAAAGGTCAATACGTTCAAACGAATAGATTGGGGATTAACTGAAAATATGAACGCATGTGTTCATTGCACACGTTTTATCTAATCATTTAATTCTCCTCCCACATCGCTCGTAGTGTGAAGATGTGTGTGTGTGTTAATTAGGATTTATAATTTGGAGAAGGGAGCTTTTAATATGATTCGAAAGATTATTTTATAAAAACCCGTGAATGAAGTCAAGAATAAGTCATCAAAGGCAAAGATGCAATAACAACTAATTAGAACCAACATGAATCGATAAAATTTGGAAAACCAAGCAATTAGGCATAAATAAGAAAAACAGGGTGATAGGGAGCAGGTCGGCCGACCGAACAGGGTTTTAGGTCGACTGACCCTGATCCTGAAAACTTTTGGGATACAGGTTCGGTCGACCGAACAGATATTCCGGTCTGCCGAAACTGCAATCTGGGCTGTTTCCAACCTATTTCAAATGAGGTGCAAACTCCCTCAATTTGCAAACGGACAAGCACGGACGCTAGGGGTTTATGCCTATCGGCTACCCGGTCCTACAAGCTCATCGATTCATCACCAATACATGATCAAAACATCAAAGTTAGGATTTTTAAAGATTTGAACCCAAATCACTAAAAATTGGGATATTCACCAATTCAATCCAAACCAAAAGCAAATGCACATGAATAAGTGTTAGGAATTCATACCCAACAATCAAAGATGATTATAGTCATAGATGTGAGATAAAAATCTCGGCTTTAACCCAAGAACAAAGAAGAAGGAGTTCAATTTGCAAGGAGAAGGCCAACCAATCTCCACTTCAACTCAACAAGCCTCAATCTAAGATTAAAACAAGTATGTCCTAAATTTAGGTTTAGGAATTTCTGAGTTGAAGAGAGAAAGAGATAGAGAAGATGAAGAGGAGGCTTACCAATAGCTTCTCTTTGATTTTGGAGCAAGAATTTGAGCTAGCAAGAGGAACTAGAGCTTGGAGTTTCTAATTCCCTTTCCTTTCCAACATTTTCAGTTGGAGCTTGAGTTTGAGGAGTGGGAATGAGTGAATGAAGAGGAGAGGGCTAAGTTAGGGTGTTAAATTAAGCTAGTGGGCTAAACCCAAACCCAAAAACCAATAGAAAAAGTAACAAAATTCAACTTACTCCCAACATATCGAAGCTTATACTCAAAAAGATCACAAACGACGTTTTGAACTCAATGGAAGTGGTCTTGAGTCCCAATTCGACCGTTTGCAGAAAGTAACTTTTCAGACCATAATCCGACGAACGATGTTATATTTAAATAAAATATTTAAGTATTCAACCGATAAATATCGAAGGGTTGTTACATTATAATTCATATGTTTGGTTTCCAAATATTATAAAATTTAAAGCAGTTTGATTTTGGAAAAGAAATATATTTGAAATAAAAAAGATATTATATTATTTGGGTTTTCATTAAAATAATATCAAAATGAGTTTGTTTTTGAAATGGAAATGATATCGTATTTATATGGATTTGAAATGGATATTTTATTCTGGTTTTAAAGGTATAAACTATTTTGATAAAACCGCGGTGTTATAATAACGTTTGGTTGTTGAAGTGACCGGGATCGGAAGTGGGCATACTCTCTGCCAACTCCGAAAACCACTTTAACAACCGTGTATGCGGTGGAGATTCCAGAATGAAGTAGGATAGTGGCGGCGTTTCCTGTAAGGTAAATACGTGGACACAACTCCCGTGAGTTGGCATAAGGTGGCTAAAACAGGAGCGATTGACGGGACAAGGGGGTTAGCATCCTTTATCGGATACTCCTCTTCGATACTATACTCTGACTTTGGATTGATTCGGTGGCCACTTATACTTTTGATTTTAGGGGGGAGTTTGTCCTAGGTGGGCGGTAGCTGCGGCTACGCGTTACCACCAGCCTGGATGCGTAATTGGTATATCTACCCTGACATTGCCTAGTTGTGCCGTGTTACCTACCATAGCGCACCTTATACGATTTTGTTTTGTACCATACCTATGGAGTGCCATCTGACGATGCCCAGTACGGGGGAGATTACGGTACTGTATAGACTGTGGGAATATATTTTGTGTTAAGGGCTATATGGGTAACCCCTTAACGCTATTTAAAAGTAAGTTTATTTTACAATTAGACACTATTATAATAGCGAAATATACTACATAGAAAATAGTTTAACGGATCCTTAGGAGATGTAAATCCCGAGCATCTCTTGAGTTACTGCACTCATATTTATTTCTGTTGATTTAACTCACATAAGATATTTTAGTTCTGACTCGAGTGTTTTTGTCTTTTCGAATTCGCTCGGGTCAGTCCGAATGTTTCAGGATTTCGAAGACCTTAGCTCTGGAGGACGAAGACGAAGTTTTATATTACTATTTTTATTATTAGTCCACCATACTCTTACTGTTCCGCTACATTGTTATTAGTATGTGTAACTGTAAAGGCCCGCAAATCCGTACCCGTTTGAGCTGGCCAAAACCACCACACTTCAGCTCAAAGTGGAACAAAAATATGAGTCTTCGGTTTAAAGAAGAAAGGGGTAGAAATAGAAGAAAAGAAAACAACATCAGAGTCTCACAATCGCAGCGGAACAAAATATAATATATAACAACAGCTTTTAAATACAAAGAATCTGTACTGTCATATATACATGCAAACCATATCAGAGTACATCAATCAATCATACATATCCATACACAGCGAAAATAATAGACAAATACGAAAATACGCTCTGTCATCCAGCTCGTCTCCTGAGCTCCAACATATAACCTGAACTTGTTTAACTCGGTCTGACTCGAGCATCATATACAACAACACCCAAGTCAGTCTGGAAAACCAGCGTGAGAAAATCACACTCGATTGGATTATTAAAATTTCAAAAATCCTTTGAAAACAAAATCATCTCGTAAGACCACGCCACAAATAAACATGTCGGGTTTTTACCTTACGATAGCAAAAACACTTTTTACAGAAATCCTCTGATATTATAATAGGGTCTATATACAAATACTTATAAAATAGCCTAAATTGTTACATGATTAAATTCCAGCTATTAGCCACAGAGTGAGTAATACAAACAAAACTCGTACAAGGCTCGTAGGGAGAATTGATTTCCATCAATGGCTGGGCTACTGGGGTACCGCCCGTCACAGTACCTGGCCTAAATCAGAGTACCGAGGAGTGCGCCCGCTCCCCTGCAACACAAGGCCGGAACCATTCCTTATTGAACAGTCCCAAACAAGATAACCCCGCAGTTGGCGCGACCAACCGCCCATTAAGCCAAATAAAAAGGGACATCTAGACAGGGGAAAATCTTGTCCTGCTTGGGCATGACCCACCTAACCTTGCTGCACCTCCCCTGTTTTAGCCATTCCCGGTTGATGAGGCTTGAGGCTAAACGTTACCTTTTAAGAACGAGTCCCACTTAGAATGCTCATCGTCCTCCTGACGATGTTCTGAAAGCATTCAATCCATACAAGTTGCCCTGGGTCTGGACAAACCGAATCACCGTCTTCATCTCTTCACGGTCTTCATCAAACCAGATCGAAGTGGTTTTCGGGTAATTAAATCTGGTCCCGGGCTCTTCGAAACAATCAACGCATTGTCCAATATTGATAGTCGGTTATTTAACTATCAAATAATCATTCACAAGCAACCATCAAATAATTTCCACAAATTATTTATCTCAAATATCATTCAGATATTATTTCCATTATAAACCATTTGAAATAAACTTCAAAGTCCTTTTATTTCCATGAAATCATTTAACTGATTTCTTATACTCACATTTTGATTTACCCTTTTGAAAATATCCTTTATTTTCTCATTCCTTCCTCAAAAATCAATTTATACTTCTGCTTTTGATTTTCAAACTCAATTTCTCCACTTTATAAGATTTCTCCTAAATCTTATCTCATTTAAATAAATTTTGCTTACCATCACAAGAGGATTTTAATTGGATTTTAAAAACATTTTGAAAACATATAGATTTATAAAATAAGAAGTATGGTTTTATACAAATTATGGTTCAGAAGTAATATTAAAGTTCATATCAAGTTAATGATAAAATTCAAAACTGGTTTTAGAAAAATAGAGTTTATTAATAAATATTTGCCAAGCCTTCAAAGTAACTAATTCGAAAATATTTTACATTCGAATAATAGTTTATAAAAAATTTATATAGTATAGTAATTTAAAAATATTCCCTTTTAACATAAAATTTATAATTTTGGAAAACCCAATATCTATAAATGCCCCTTGTCCATATTCACCTTTCGGAAATATCCTTGTATTTCCATTCAAAACAATTTCATTCTCAATATAAGTTCATATCTTATTTCTTTTCATATCCACTGATATCTTCCTTTCCCATTTATAAATTTATAAACTCCACTGAGTTTTCCCTTTGCTTATATTATTTAAAAATCTTATCTTCATAATTTATTCATCCATAAAATTCATATTTGTTCCTCAGTAAAACTCTTCTCATTTCTTATTAAGATTTCATCATATTTAAATTCTATTTAACGATTACAATATTTCTTCAAGTTTTTAATATATAAGTTTGATTTCCCAAAACTCTTCTTTAACCAATTAAGGTATAAATATACTTTTGTCTTCCTTAAAATTTCAAATAGAAGTAAACTCAAATTCTTAATAATTATTCTATTCAAGTTTAATTTTAACTTCCTTTAATTTAAATATTTAGTATTTAAGAAAAATTCCAAATTTAACTTCTGTGTTATTTAATACTTAATAATTCAATTTACAAACAAATCCTTATCAATTCATCATCCTGGCATATAACAACATATATATGAGATCAATAAATATTTCGAGGAATCATGTTGGATCCCTCCAACCTGTTTCCCTGCATCCATGAATGTTAGCACAAATAAAATACCAATTCCACTTAAATGGTGAAATATCGCGGTATATGGGATTCATATATTATCATCCGCTATTATGCAGCATATAGGGTCTATTTAATTATTCACTAATTCAACCATCATTCAAGCAATTCAACAAATAAATTTAAATTCAACAATTTAAATTTAAATTCAACTGAGCGAGATTAACTCACCTTTGATTTTGGTTTTGCCAAACCAATCCAATCCTGACTCGTTTCCATATTTTTGACCTTGAATAACAATTGCATGGATTTTATTGATATTTGAGCAAATCAAATAATTATTACCGTTTAAATAAATTTATTTAACTCTACTAATTTAATTTTTAACTAATGATTTATTTCAACAAAAATTATTTTAGTTTCTTCTTTGTAATTACTTGTACCAAAATGACTTATATTCATTTTAAAAATCTAATCTTTATATTTTTTCCAAAGTCCTACATATATAACATTTCTGTCTTGCCTAAATACATATAAAAAATTTCTAAAGAAAATAAATTTATCTTCCTAACATATATTTTAATTTAAAACAGAAAGCATTTTAACTTCACTATAAAAATATTTTCCCTTTCTGCTTACTGCATATATAAAAACTGCATATTAGATTTAAATTCGAAAATAATTTCATAATTATACCTCACTGAAACAAACTCCAGGCACTACCCTTCACTGCTGACCCAAGCTGCTGCTGCGCGACCCCTTCAATCGATCGAGACTTCAACAACGACTTCGCCCAAATTCGAAATCGTGACCTCCCTGGATTGCTCGCGTGCGACTGAGTCGCGGCCATCATATGCCTGCCTTAATCCTTCTTATCGCCTTTGCCATGGCCTCGCGTGCTCGAGCCTCGATACCAAATCGATTATGTTGAAGCCCTAGCTCCTTCAGCGATCTCCAGCATCTCGTGCTCGCTTACCCAGCGCGATGCTGCCTCACGCTTGAACCGCGTCGTCCCAACCTTCGCGGCTTCGTCATCTCCTCCAACCCTAGCGACAGCACCCTCTACGCGTGCGAATTCCACTTCACCGAGCTCGAGAATTGCGTCGTGCCCCACCCTCTACTCTCGAACGAGATTCGAACAGCATTTTTTTTAGACGAGAACGGTTTCGGTTTCGAATGGAAGGGAATTGGGAACTGGAGTACGTGATTTGAGTAGAGCGGTGAAATATACTGGAGAATTTAAGCTCGGCCATTATTATTATTTTCTTCTCGATTTTGATTACTGGGCGAGTGAAGAAGTATATTGATTCATAAAGCATATGGATTTGATTATAGCTTCTAAGGGAAGACACAGAGTATGATTAAGGTAAGTAGGTCAGCTGAGATGAAATAGGTCGGCTATGTGATTTGATGTAGGATATTTTAATTTAAAACGATTAATTATTGCCTAGACGTTTCTATCTCATACGGTCACACGGTAGCTCCAAAACTTACGAAATTTGAAATCCGGTAATAATTCAATATTACGGATCCAATGGAACTTGTTTCGTCGAATTCCGAGACTGTGCCTCGGAAGGCTATTTTTAAATGTCAATTTAAACGATGTAAATTTAAAATTGAACAATCCACTGTTAAATTCAATTTTAACCTATCTATTATCTTCGGTATTATTAATATAAATTCTATAAGCCTTTAAAATATTTTTAACAAACTTATAATTTCAAATTTTATATTTTACCCAATATCCACTTGCTACTTTAAAAATTAGTTTATTCTATATATTGTTAAATTCTGAATCCTTTTATTAAATAAAAACCAAACCTTTCATATAAAAAAATCAATTCACAACTCAAACCAGATATTTAAATCCATTTAAATATCTCAAATTATTCGTCCAAAAATCTGGGTCGTTACATTCCTCCTCTCTTAAAAGAATTTCGTCTCCGAAATTACTAATTAGGAAGAATTATCCATAACTCATTATTTATTTCCTCAACCCAAATAGTTTACAACTTACCAAACAAATCTTTTATCATAAGCCCACTAACCCTTTTCCTAACCTTTCAAACTTATCCATAAGTCCCAAACAATATCACTTACTTATCAACTCAAATTTTAATTTGAAACCGAATTTTGAATTATCAAAAATTTTCTAACTCCCTAAATTTTTGAAAAATTTCGCCAGCGTCTCCTTTACGCGGCTAGCTCGGTACAACTACAAAATGGCTCTACGGCCCCAATTCTCAAAAAGAAAACAAAACGCCAAGTGGCTATATCCAAAAATCCAATCAAATTTCATACAGAAAATTAAATACATACCTTTTAAGTTGGACAATTAAATTTTTATCTTCTGAAATCAAAAATCCAATTCATCCATTGCTTTTATACACCTGTATATCCCTTAGCAATAATATCCAATTACAACATTCAAAAATATATATTGGCTTTTTACAAAATTCCAATATTCTTTATATTTAAGCCTGTACAATGTACATATACCATTCGTACGCAATATCAAATTCGATCACTTGCTCGATCACACAATTTCACTTCCGAACTAGTATCGTCCACCCGACTTCCTAGTGCGGACTCAGATCTGGTTTCTTGATCAGAAGCCGTCGTTCTCCTTGCATAGTCATAACTATGATAGAGAATTACCAGAATCAATCAAAATTCCATATCCAGGGTTCGCCGTCGAAAATCGAGTGAAAAATCCTAACTCGAATCGATAAAATTATCTCGAAATTCTGTGCTCGAATCTAGATTAAATAGCTATGCGAATAAAATAATATACGTACATCCTATGTATTTGTCCCAATTGATTATCAACTATATCAAATTCCTTTTTATTCTCATTTATTTCGATTGTTATTCACTTATTCACAATTCTCCCGTTTCACAACTATCAGTTTTAATCTCTTTTGTATTCCAATTCCAAATAAATTCAATTTTCTTTAATTTGCAAATTAATTTCAAACCTCAATACTTTTATTCTCACCTTTTATCCAAATTTCATTTTTAGTTTTACTTGAGTTTAATTCACCTTCCAATTCAAAACACTGAGTTCAATTTATCTTATTTCAAATGATATTCGATTAATCATTCCTTAAATTAATTTCACTTACTAATTTGTTTTTATATCTCAAATAAAAGTTTGTTTGCAAACTTTTTCTATCTTTAATTTCTTTGAATAATATCTTCCGTTCATCTTACTTTACATATACAATTTAAGTTAGATTTCAACATTCAGTTATAATCCTATTTACTTAACAAATTTAAACCAATTGTCGTTAGTGAAAATTTTCAAAAGATTCAAAAAAAATTCTAACTCCCAATATTTTTGAAATTTTTTGGCACTGTCTCCTTTGTACGGAGGAGCTTTTACAATTTGACAAAAGAGAGATATATATATATATACATCGACCCACACGGTCGGAAAAACCAAAAATAGTTCATATTTCCTATTTTGTACTGCGTAAGCGTACCTTATTTAGCGTTTTAAGCAAGCGGCGTATTTTATTTTAGCATTTACGTGCCCAAAATCCCGCTATACAGTCTTTTGGAACCTGCACTTACTCAATTTAAACACATAAGTAACATATTTATGAAATTTATACCATTTTACTCATTTAAACAACTACAACAATCAATAACATAAGTAATGCATTCCAAATGACTTACGTATGCAATTAGTATGGTTTCTAAATTAAGTTCAATTTGTTTTTAATTAATTATTTACCATTTGTATTCAGCTTTAAGTGATTTACAACTCATTTACTTATCTTCAATTCATAATTATGTCCAAACAAACCCATTTTCAATTTAATTGATTTCAAAAATCAGTTTCTGCTTCTTCTATCAATTCAAATCCATAATCTATAAACAATTGATAAGGTTCCAATTAAATCCAATTATTTTTACTCAATTTATATCATCCTATCCAATTCGGAATGATTTTCAATTTTATTCTTTTTATATTCAATCTATTTTTAATTCAATCTATTTTATATTCATGGCAATTGATGAAAACAAGTTTATTTACTCCTATCATTCCATATAACTTTATTTAATCTTGTTTACAACAACAACAATTATTTCCATCAAATTCGACAATATCCATTCAAACAACAGTTTCTTTAGTTTTATAACTATTTTAGAATTGATTCCCACTCAATTTATATTTAAATCCGTTCCATTCCAAGTTCTTTAAAATCCATATATTTACATTTACTTTATTCAAACCCGTTTTATAAAGCTTGACAACTTCCATGCTTATGATCAATAACCATTTCCCAAATTTATGTAGGTCATGCTTCATTCAGTTTTATACTTAAGTCAATTCACTTTAAATCATTTAAATTTCATAACTTAAGTTCATTTCCTTTTCCCATAAATTCTTTTTCAATTTAATTTGATTCTATTTAAATCAAATCTCTTTCATTTACTACTTAGCTCCGTTAATTAATTTGTTCAATTCATTTAAAAATTTCAATTTCCATGTTCGATTCATTCTCAAACTTATTTAATTAATTACAAGACTACTTCGCTTTATTTATACTCATTTGGATTTTATTAGCACTTCAGACATTTTATTTTAATCCAATTACATTTTATTTGTCAACCAATCCAAGTTGAATTTTATTTGTTGACAACTCAAGTTCTCTTCCTACCATTCATTTTAATTCACAATCCAATTTTATTAATTCTCAATTCAACTTCTATTTGGCCAATTAAAATTTCATTTACATATACAATTTACTTATTTGTTTCAGATTGGTTTATTTCCATTTTCAATTCAATATTTGATTTTATCACAAAAATCACTTCATTATATTCCTGGAGTTCATTTCTAGTTTGTAATTCATGTTTAGATTTCTATTACATTTCTAAAGTTCCAAACAATTCTATTTTGGCTTATTTATTTTACTTTTAAATTTCATAAGCCACATACTCATTTATTTTCCACGCTTCTATCCATATACACTCAATCACATTCATTTTCACATATTAACTCAAATTTCAACTTAGTTCAAATACAACTGAATTTTTATCTTCAGTTTATTTCAACCTACTTCTATTTACATAGCTTAAATGAATTTCAATCTGTTTTAATTTCTATCAAACTTCCCAATCCAATTCATTCACATTCTAAAATTTTATTTACTTCACCAATTCATTTATATTTATTTATGTTTACTTTATTTATTTTCATTTTCCTCATTTCAATCACATATAAAATTTGCTATTTTATTTCTTCCATCATAATTAAATTTCAAAATTTTAATGTTAATCCAAGTTAAATTTTCATTTTTAACTTCTCACTTTTGATTTTAATTCCAAAATTCAAATCTATTGATTTCCTTGGTTATATAAATTATTTCAGGTTTTAAAATCTCATTTGGCTAAAATATTAGCATCCAAACATCCAAGTTATAATAATAATTCAGAAAATATTCTTTTTATATCAAAATATGTTTTGGATGAAATTATTTCATTCACCCACTTTCGAAAACAATATTGTGTCGAATTGCTCTATTCAAGTGTTTAGAAACCCCTTCGGTACAGTTGTGCAGACTGCACTGACGAAGGTTCATATACCACTCATTAAATCAATCAACACAATACAAAATCATTTTATATTCACTAACAAATACGCACTCATATCTATTAATACGCTCAAACTCATTCTAGAGTACTACTGACTCTATCTCTAATGAGTAATCCCTACCAAAGCCAAGGTTCTCACTTAACCTTTCGGCTCTGGTACCAAGTGTAAAGGCCCGCAAATCCGTACCCCTTTGAGCTGGCCAAAACCACCACACTTCAGCTCAAAGTGGAACTAAAATACGAGTCTTCGGTTTAAGAAGAAAGAGGTAGAAATAGAAATAAAAGAAAATAACATCAGAGTCTCACAATCGCAGCGGAACAAAATATATAACAATAGCTTTTAAATACAAAGAATCTGTACTGTCATATATACATGCATACCATATCAGAGTACATCAATCAATCATACATATCCATACACAGCGGAAATAATAGAAAAATACGGAAATACGCTCTGCCATTCAGCTCGTCTCCTAAGCTCCAGCATATAACCTGAACCTGTTTAACTCGGTCTGACCCGAGCATCATATACAACAACACCCGAGTCAGTCTGGAAAACCAGCGTGAGAAAATGACACTCAATTGGATTATGAAAGTTTCAAAAATCCTTTGAAAACAAAAGCATCTGGTAAGACCACGCCACAAATAAACATGTCGGGTTTTTACCTTACGAAGGCTAAAACACTTTTTATAGAAATCCTCTGATATTGTAATAGGGTCTATATACAAATACTTATAAAATAGCCGAAATTTTTACATGATTAAATTCCATCTACTGGCCACAGAGTGGGTAATACAAACAAAACTCGTACAAGGCTCGTAGGGAGAATGGATTTCCATCAATGGCTGGGCTACTGGGGTGCCGCCCGTCACAGTACCTGGCCTAGATCAGAGTACCGAGGAGTACGCCCGCTTCCCTGCAACACAAGGCCGGAACCATTCCTTACTGAACAGTCCCGAGCAAGATAACCCCGCAGTTGGCGCGACCAATCGCCCACAAAGCCTAATAAAAAGGGACATCTAGACAGGGGAAAATCTTGTCCTGCTTGGGCATGACCTACCTAACCTTGCTACACCTCCCCTGTTTTAGCCATTCCCGGTTGATGAGTCTTAAGGCTAAACGTTACCTTTTAAGAACGAGTCCCACTTAGGATGCTCATCGTCCTCCTGACGATGTTCTGAAAGCATTCAATCCATACAAGTTGCCCTGGGTCTGGACAAACCGAATCACCGTCTTCAACTCTTCACGGTCTTCATTCATTACCGTACAAACCGGATAGAAGTGGTTCTCGGATAATTAAATCCGATCCCGGACTCTTCGAAACGATCAACGCATTGTCCAATATTGTTACTAGGTTATTTAACTATCAAATAATCATTCACAAGCAACCATCAAATAATTTCCATAAATTATTTATCTCAAATATCATTCAGATATTATTTCCATTATAACCCATTTGAAATAAATTTCAAAGTCCTTTTATTTCCATGAAATCATTTAACTGATTTCTTATACTCACTCACATTTTGATTTACCCTTTTGAAAATATCCTTTATTTTCTCATTCCTTCCTCAAAAATCAATTTATGCTTTTGCTTATGATTTTCAAACTCAATTTCTCCACTTTATAAGATTTCTCCTAAATCTTATCTCATTTAAATAAATTTTGCTTGCCATCACAAGAGGATTTTAATTGGATTTTAAAAACATTTTGAAAACATATAGATTTATAAAATAAGAAGTATGGTTTTATACAAATTATGTTTCAAAAGTAATATTAAAGTTCATATCAAGTTAATGATAAAATTCAAAACAGGTTTTAGAAAAATAGAGTTTATTAATAAATATTTGCCAAGCCTTCAAAGTAACTAATTCGAAAATATTTTACATTTGAATAATAGTTTATAAAAAATTTATATAGTATAGTAATTTAAAAATATTCCCTTCTAACATAAATCTATAATTTTGGAAAACCCAATATCTATAAATGCCCCTTGTCCATATTCACCTTTCCAAAATATTCTTGTATTTCCATTCAAAACAATTTCATTCTCAATATAAGTTCATAACTTATTTCTTTTCATATCCACTGATATCTTCTTTTCCGATTTATAATTTCCGTTTATAAATTTATAAACTCAACTGAGTTTTCCCTTTGCTTATATTATTTAAAAATCTTATCTTTATAATTTATTCATCCATAAAATTCATATTTGTTTCTTAGTAAAACTCTTCTCATTTCTTATTAAGATTTCATCATATTTCAATTCTATTTAATGATTACAATATTTATTCAAGTTTTTAATATATAAGTTTGATTTCCCAAAACTCTTCTTTAACCAATTAAGGTATAAATATACTTTTGTCTTCCTTAAAATTTCAAATAGAAGTAAACTCAAATTCTTAATAATTATTCTATTCAAGTTCAATTTTAACTTCCTTTAATTTAAATATTTAGTATTTAAGAAAAATTCCAAATTTAACTTCCGTGTTATTTAATACTTAATAATTCAATTTACAAACAAATCCATATCAATTCATCATCCTGGCATATAACAATATATATATGAGATCAATAAATATTTTGAGGAATCCTGTTGGATCCCTCCAACATGTTTCCCTGCATCCACAAATGTTAGCACAAATAAAATACCAATTCCATTTAAATGGTGAAATATCGCGGTATATGGGATTCATATATTATCATCCGCTATTATGCGGCGTATAGGGTCTATTTAATTATTCATTAATTCAACCATCATTCAAACAATTCAACAAATAAATTTAAATTCAACAATTTAAATTTAAATTCAACCGAGTGAGATTAACTCATCTTTGATTTTGGTTTTGCCAAACCGATCCAATCCTGACTCGCTTCCATATTTTTGACCTTGAATAACAATTGCATGGATTTTATTAATATTCGAGCAAATCAAATAATTATTACCGTTTAAATAAATTTATTTAACTCTACTAATTTAATTTTTAACTAATGATTTATTTCAACAAAAATTATTTTAGTTTCTTCTTTGTAATTACTTGTACCAAATTGACTTTTATTCATTTTAAAAATCTAATCTTTATATTTTTCCCAAAGTCCTACATATATAACATTTCTGTCTTGCCTAAATACATATAAAAAATTTCTAAAGAAAATAAATTTATCTCTTCCTAACATATATTTTAATTTAAAACAGAAAGCATTTTAACTTCACTATAAAAATATTTTCCCTTTCTGCTTTCTGCATATATAAAAACTG
Organism: Allium cepa; assembly: GCA_030765085.1. Lineage (NCBI taxonomy): Eukaryota > Viridiplantae > Streptophyta > Magnoliopsida > Asparagales > Amaryllidaceae > Allium > Allium cepa. The sequence continues at coordinate 459,983,741 of CM060942.1, forward strand.
CATATTAGATTTAAATTCGAAAATAATTTCATAATTATACCTCACTGTAACGAACTCCAGGCACTATCCTTCACTGCTGATCCAAGCTGCTGCTGCGCGACCCCTTCAATCGATCGAGACTTCAACAATGACTTCGCCCAAATTCTAAATCGTGACCTCCCTGGATTGCTCGCGTGCGATTGAGTCGCAGCCATCATATGCGTGCCCTAATCCTTCGTATCGCCTCTGCCATGGCCTCGCGTGCTCGAGCCTCGATACCAAATTGATTATGTCAAAGCCCTAGCCCCTTAGCGATCTCCAGCATCTCGTGCTCGCTTACCCAGCGTGATGCTGCCTCACGCTTGAACCATGCCGTCCCAACCTTCGCGGCTTCGTCGCCTCCTCCAACCCTAGCGACAGCACCCTCTACACGCGCGACTTCCACTTCATCGAGCTCGAGAATCGCGTCGCGCCCCACACTCTACTCTCGAACGAGATTCGAACAGCATTTTTTTTTAGACGAGAACGGTTTCGATTTTGAATGGAAGGGAATTGGGAACTGGAGTACGTGATTTGAGTAGAGGGGTGAAATATACTGGACAATTTAAGCTCGGCCATTATTATTATTTTCTTCTCGATTTTGATTACTGGGCGAATGAAGAAGTATCATGATTCATAAAGCATATGGATTTGATTATAGCTTTTGAGGGAAGACACAGAGTATGATTAAGACGAGGGAAGTAGGTCGGTTGAGATGAAATAGGTCGGCTGTGTGATTTGATGTAGGATATTTTAATTTAAAACGGTTAATTATTGCCTAGACGTCTCTATCTCGTATAGTCACACGGTAGCTCCAAAAATTACGAAATTTGAAATCCGGTAGTAATTCAATATTACGGATCCAATGGAACTTGTTTCGTCGAATTCCGAGACTGTGCCTCGGAAGGCTATTTTTAAATGTCAATTTAAACGATGTAAATTTAAAATTGAACAATCCACTGTTAAATTCAATTTTAACCTATCTATTATCTTCGGTATTATTAATATAAATTTTATAAGCCTTTAAAATATTTTTAACAAACTTATAATTTCAAATTTTTATATTTTACCCAATATCCGCTTGCTACTTTAAAAATTAATTTATTCTATATATTGTTAAATTCTGAATCCTTCTATTAAATAAAAACCAAACTTTTCATAAAAAAATCAATTCACAACTCAAACCAGATATTTAAATCCATTTAAATATCGCAAATTATCCGTCCAAAAATCCGGGTCGTTACAGTAACTCTGATAAATGTTGTAAGTATAATCGAATATTTTGTAAAACAGCTTTATAAATTGTATATTTGATTATTATATGTTATCCTTCCGCTATGAGATTCTATTTTTCTTTATTTCTTTCTTGTTTTTCTGATTTACCCCATAACAATTCAGCCCTTTCGTATGGTTTGAATTGGTACGTGTGTCGATTTAAAGCGTGCGAAAAAGTGGGACGTTACAGGTATAAACTTAGGTATAATTGAAATTGCTTCTAATAAAATATAATAGAAAGATAAGTAATATAAATAAAAGATTATAAACTTAAGAACATGAAATTAAGCGGTGAATAAATAAATGTAATATAATAAAAGAAAATTTCATGTTATGAATAAGTGAAATGAGATTTTGGTAGAAATGAATAAAAGAAAATGAAACTTAAGAGAAAAAAATGTAAATTAAAAAGATAAATTATTATATGAATGAAATTAATAAAAATAGATTAATCTATTGTATGAAATTGTTGTTTGCTTGACTTATAGCTGTTTGGGCAAGGATACTCTAAAAATTGTTTGGATGAATAAATAATCTATTTAGTTTCACCTAAGACTGTTGAGTGAAGGGTACACTTAGTAGTTTATTTTTCATTCCGTACAATTTAAAGTTTTGAACCCAAACAACTATTTGTTTTGTTTGATATGGATGAATGATTGATTTGTGTTGATTTCTATGTGATGGTTGTATACCTGGTTGAAAGTGATTGTTGTTGGAGGTTGAAAACAACCTTAAATATTTCATTTTATATAATTATTAACTCTTTTCAGATTATATAAGTGAAATACAGGTTACGGAAGCATTTGCTACTGCATTTGGTTTCATAATATAAGCGTAAATTACCCAACAAATAGGTACGTTTTCGGATTACCGTTTATAGCATTATTATATTATTTTTCCCATGTTGAGATATATATTATTTTTAAAATTATATGTTATATATTGTTATATTTGATATTCTATTTTCTCTCGAGCCTCTCCGTGCAAAGGAGACTCTGTCGAAATTTTCCGTAAATATTGGACTTAGAAAATATTTTAAAAAAATTTCCAAACTTTATTAATTTAAGTATAAAAAGATTTAATGGTTATAAATTGATATATTTTATCGAAATTGTTAAGTTTTGCAAATTTGTTTGTCTACAAAGTTAATATTTTTGAATAAGATGTATATGTTTACAAAATTCTTCTTTACCCTCCTTTTCTTTTTCGGGGACGAAAAGTTTTGAGTGGGGGAGAGTGTAACGACCCGTAAATTTTGATAAATAAATTGGCTAAGTTAATAAGGTTTTGGAATTTAATTTAGAAAGAAATAAAATTTCTATAATTTATAATGAAGCAAATGTTACAAATGAAATGAACCGTGGAAATTTAAGTTAAGTATTAACAATTGAAATGAAATGTCGACTAAATGGAGTACTATAAATTGTTATACTAAGCTAAGAATTGAATATAAGAAAACAAAGGCATTTAGGGAATTATTTAAATTTTGTAAGGTTATAATGTAATAAATGGAAATTGGTTGGGAAAATGAACGTTCCAACTTAATAAAATAATTCAAATGTTATGGCTTAGTTTTAAATAGAATATAATAAAAACAAATACAATCAATGTTAGAAATGAAATTTTAATGTTCGTTGTTGATAATAAACCTTACTTTAATGATTATTAGTATAGTAGTGGAAGTGTAAATGAAAATTAAATAGAAACATAAGTTTATTTTAAGGTAGTAATTGATAAATTGGGGAAAATAGTTCAAAGTATGTTAATTTATGAATCAATACGCAATGTATGTAGAGTAATAAGTTGGTTTAAGGATGAAATTAAGGAAAATCCATTCATTGGTTTTGAAACCTTAATTAATGCATTTAATTGATAGAAGTACATTAAGGAATATAACATTTATTCAAATTAAGTTGCACATAGGCGTACGTTACTGTCATGAAATAAAAATATAGCGTATATGAAATTATAAATCCGGATTGATAAGTAACGAACTTATGAATGCAATTAAAAGCAAATAGGTGGCAATTAATATAGGTTGCTTGTTTATTTAATGTGTCAAATAAATTTTTGGTAATCGATTATAATATATCTTAATTTAACATTTGGTTAATGTAAATTAAAGTAACTATTGATGTAATAAAGAATGGAGGCAAGGTAAAAATTTACTGGATTTAAAATCTAAATTTATGGGTGAAATTGACAAATTTCAATAAGATTGAATTTTGTAGTTTTTACACAATTAGTGGAAATAAAATAGTTAATACGAATAAAGGTGAAACGGAAAGTATCAATGTAATGAAACGTAACCAAATGTTAAATATGTTTATAGGATAATGGTTTGTTTGAATAATAAGAATGGTAATCAAGAATTTTTTATTTATTTGAATAAATTAGGGTAATTGAGTTTATTGCAATTAATTGAAATTAAATGTTTAAATATTACGTTAAAGGAGTTTAAAATGACAATTGAGAATAACAATGTAATAAACCATGAACCAATGTTAATTTATCTACTTGGAGATAATGGAGTAATTAATAGGATTTAAAAACCAAATAAATGAATTTCTTGGGAATTTAAGTTTAATTTCTAGATAAATTGAAAATTTAAACTTAATATTGTAAATTAGGAATTTTCAATGCTAAATTGATGTAGAAATTTTTAAAAGGATTCTAAATTTACCAAGTAATCCAAACTGATAAAAATTGTAAATAATTAAAGTAAATTTGTAAAATTTGATTTAATTAACTTATTTTTAATTTATTTATTTTATTAATGTAAAAAAAAGCTATTTTGGCCACTAACTCGGATTTCGACGAAACTAGTTTCATCGGATCCATAACGGTGAATTATTATAGGATTTCAAGTTTCGTATCGATCGGACTTGTCGTTTGATCGTATGGGCTTGAAACGCATTGAAATCGATAAATTGAAATCAATTTGAAAAATATTGATTTTTGCATAACTTCATCATACAATGGAATTTGAACCTGAAAACTTTTCCATCGTGTTTAAAATATTTTAAAACATCTATTTTGATATATGGGTTGGCCCAATTTCGTTTCGCAGTCGGGACAGGCTTTTTGGGCCATTTTTCGTTAGCGCGTACATCTATCTTATCCGATCCATCCTATTTCAACTTTTACTATAAATATCCAGTTATAAACCCTAGCAGCCTCTATTCCTCATTTCTATATGTACAGAAACTGCTGTGCTCCTCTTCCTCAATGGCTGTAAACCCTAATTTATCCAATTTAAATTCCAATCCAAAAATCAACTTCAAAAATCCAAACTCCTCAGAAAAATTCAGAAAAAATATATGTTGAAGCTCTCGAAGTGCGTAATCTTATGGTGCAATTCATTTTTCGATTAGGTTTGTGGTTTGACCAGAAATTTGGCTTTTAGTTTCGGCTATTCATCGCTTGACAATGAATTTTCCCTCATCGTTCAATCGAAGGCATTGGGAGGTGGAGAGTCGAGAGGGGATCTCATCGGAGTAGGTAGTTCGACGAGATGACGGCCGGATTGGCCACAAAAAATCAATTAGGTTTAAAACCCTTCGGCGGTGGCTGTCCTATTCATGAGAAAATGGTGATGGGGGGCGCCGCAGTGGTCGTGCAGGGGTGTAGGAGTGGGCGCGCGCTTCGAGGGGAGGCCGTCGTTGGCGATCGAAGTTCAATTCAGTGGCGGCTATAAATTGTTTCGTGCAATTTAGGGTTCGAGTTCCTGTAGCCGCGTGCGTGCGTTTATTTATTTTTTGCTGTAGCTTGCGATAAAAGATGATGACGTGGAATCTAAAAGTAAGTGTTTCGTTTATTTATTTATTTTATTTTTATTTTGAAATTCAAATGTTCAAATCAATATAACTTCCTCATACGATATCCGTTTTACACGCGATTTCTTTTGTTAGGATCGTATCTGTATTTCGGAGATTTTGGCGCCGGTTTGGACGTATTCTGAGACTGTCCAATTTTTAGGTTTAAATTTGAATTTAAATTCGATTTAAATCCAAAGGTGAGTGTTTTAACCCACTCACAACTTCTAAGATTTCTTATGTTTGTTAAATTAATTTTTGATATGATTTAAAATTTATCTATGATTGTTTGGAGTATTTTAATCATCCGCTTAGTTAAACTGCATTTATTTAATTAAATTGTTATTTAATTTTTCATTGCATATAAACTGCCAGTTAAATTGTAGTTATTTATTATTGCATATAAACTGCCAGTTAAACGGTTATTAAATTTATCATTGAATATAAATTGCTAGTTAAAACCTGCTGTTTATTATCCGTTATATATTGATGCTATTGTTTGGATTGGATGATAATTGTGATAAATGGTTGATGGTTGATATTGGATGAATGGATGTAGTATTTTATATTGTTATAAACTGCAAGTTATTATGCACTTTCATTTCATTCGGGATTGCGGTTTGAAATGATATATAATCGTAAATTTTTATTTTAAATTACGGATTGAAATGATAAATATCTGTATCACTTGACATACGATAGAAAATTATATACAGGCACCGCGGTCAATATATAAAAATATTTTGAAATGTTTTCTATGGTTTCGTAAAGAAATATATATGGTTTTATGAGATATCGATTTGGATATTTGATAAAGGTTATTTTATATATTGTAAAAAAAATTGGTTTTAAGCTATGTATAAAATTGGTTTAAAGTATAAAATAAAGTTTGATTTTATTGATATAATATGGATAAGTATTTACTTAAATTATATTTAATATAGAGTTTATATTGATTTTTTTTTAAATCAAGGTTGAGAAGATAGTTGAAATTGATCGAGATTTTATTTAATTAAGAATTATATTTAATAAGAGTCCATTTGGAGCTTATGGAAATTTAGATTTTAAAAGAATATTGTTTTATAACAAAATTCGAGGTTAAGTTGACTTAAGTGAATATATCAAGTCTAAATAAATTGAGGAATATTAGATTGTTGAAATTTGATGTTTATTTAAAGGATACTGGATTTATTAAATTAAATATTTCAAAACTAAATGATAGTAAAGTAAATTTGGTGTGTGTGTATATATATATATATAAATTATAAAATTTAGTTTTGAAACATTGAATATTAAAGCTTTGAAATATATGGAATTTGAAATGGTTTATTTGAGGATTTAAATCTGTATTAGAATTGATTGCGAAATTAAGAAGCCAATTTATTTTATTAAGTAATTTAATATTAACCATTTACGTGGTGTAGTTATATTTCAAAGTTATGAAATTCAAAGTTTTATGTTTTGGAAGGCTACATTTCAAGTATTTGGTTTCAAAATATTATAACTTTGAAATGAGCTTTGGAAAAGGATATATTGAAATGATATCATATTTATTTGGTTTTAAAAGAAGAAGTGATATCGAAGTTTTATGGTTTTGTAATGGATATTATATTCTGGTTTTAAAAGTATAAACCATTCAAAAAAAGGCCGCGGTGTTATAATAACGTTTGGTTGTTGAAGAGACCGGGATCGGAAGTTGTCATACTTTCTGCCAACTCCGAAAACCACTTTAACAACCGTGTACGCAGTGGAGATTGCAGAATGAAGTAGGATGGCTGCGACGTTTCCTTTAAGGTATATACGTGGACCCGACTCCCGTGAGTTGGCATAAGGTGGCTAAAACAGGAGCGATCTCGGGCCAAAGGGGTAGCACCCTTTATCGGACACATCCCTTCGATATTATACTCTGACTGTTGGATTGATTCGGTGGCCACTTTTGATTTGGGAGTGTGGCTCGGGTGGGCGGTAGCCGCGCGCTACGCGTTACCACGAGCCCGTGTGCGTAATTGGTATATCCACCCTGGCATTGCCTAGTTGTGTCATGTCACCTACCATACCGAGCCTTTACTACGAGTTTCTATTTGTGTTGTGCCTATGGAGTGTCTTCTAGTAGTTTCCCGATCAGGAGATATGTAGGCACTGTATAGACTATTGGCACTATTACGTGTTAAGGTGGAAAATGTAAAGCCTTAACGCTATTTTAAAGTAAGTTTATTTTACTAATAGACACTATTATAATAGCGAAATATTACTACATATTAAATAGTTTAACGAATCCTTAGGAGATGTAAATCGCGAGCATCTCTTGAGTTGCTGCACTCATATTTATTTCTGTTGATTTAACTCACATAAGATATTTTAGTTCTGACTCGAGTGTTTTGTCTTTTTAATTCGTTCGGGTCTGTCCAAGCATTTCAGGATTTGAAGATTTTATTCTGGAGGACGAAGACGAAGATTTGTATTACTATTATCTACTATATTATTCCACTACACCATTTAATTCCACTACGTTGTTATTATTCTTTGGTATGTGTAACTCTGATATATATTGTGTAAGCAAAATCAAATGTTTTCTTAAAACAGCTTCATGAACTGTATGTTTGATTATTATATTTTATCGTTCCGCTGCAAGATTCTATTTTGTTCTTTTTATTCATCTGCCTTTTCTTATTTACCCCATAACAATCCGCCCTTCTGTACGGTTTAAGTCTGACGTGTGTGGTTTATCGTCGATTTAAAGCGTACAAAAAGGCGGGATGTTATAATGTGTGTGTTTCTCATCTTATAAGATGATGGTGATTTAAATATTATGTTTGTAGTTTCCTTCTGTGCATAAGGCAGAACTTTGAGCATGGAACAGGATAAACATGACAGCATAAACATGTAATTTAAAATTTAGACTTCTTTCTCATCATAATGAAATTTCACGTATAATTGGATAAACTCAATCTTTAAGGCGTCATTTACCTATGTCATGTATTTAGGTGGACATTGTTGGAGCTGATATGCAAGAAATTATTCGTTGTTAAATAGTCAATTTAAAATGGCTATGGTTGGGTCTATGTACTTAAAATTTCTATACATATTTATAGTGTGTACAACAAGACAACCCACACACATCACTGAAAAAGTTCATGGATTGTGAAATCTGATATGTGTTGATATATTTCCTATAATGGGCTCTTCATCAATGCATAACATTTTCGCTATGTAGTATATTATTTTTTTAATCTTTTATTTCTACGTTCTCATTTTATCTCCAAGGTCACTAAATACTGGGATTTTTTCATAAGTTTAATCTTTCTATTTTTTGTTTATGTTGTAGAACTTTTGGATAGGTTAAACTGAAATTTATAAAGTGCATTTCTAAAAGAAGAAGGTAATAATCAACTATTTGTTTTTATAAGTTACATACTTATGAACATTTTACAATTATAAGTCAAGTTTCAAGTTTCAATCCATTAAGAATTTAAATTTTATATTTTCAATTGATAAAGTATATCATTACAGATACCTATGAGTGAAGTTTTTGATTGAAACAACCAAGATTTAAATTGGAGTTATTTATCATTTATTGCTTTGAGCATAAGGTTCAACCAATATCAATTTGTCATGTTTTTTTATGTTGAGTATATTTTAAATTTTAAGGAAGGAATAGATGCTTGGAAAAATGCTAACTATTGTGTTTGGTGTATTCTTTTGTTAAATTAACATTTAACAATTGGAATGTGAACCAAATAAAAGCTAATTTACTTTATTTCCACCATTATTCGTATGTAAATAAATATCAACCCTGTAGTGTTGCATTTGCAAGGTGCATCGGGAAACTTTTAAATGTTTGCTTCCTTTTACAGTAGTAATATTTTGCATTTATATCCTACCCATTCCTTATATTTATTTGTTACATAATTTTATGCTCCCTAGCTACTATATGTAATGTTTCCATAACACCATGCCAGTTTTAATCAATGCTCAATAACAAAATTTATTGTCAATCTATTCTCAAGTTAAATTAGGTATTAAATGTTCCTAAGATAGCTTGCACTCAAGTAGTTATCAAAGAATAAAACAAAAATATTCTATAGTTTTTCAGGGTATTTAAAAAACATTGGAAATTCAGGTAGAATCTTGGTTTCATATGATAGCTGAAGGTAAAAACGTTACTAAAGAAAATTCACGCAAAGACTTCTCAAAACTTGATCATATAAAGGTATCAATTATTGAACAAGACCTATTTTGTATTATCATTTTTTTAAATGCTTTATTTCAGTTTGGTTATTCATGATTATCTATTATTAATTACCATTTTAGCTTTTACGTATAATGCTTTGTAATTTGTTGGCTTAATGACTGATGACAAAAAAATTCACATTCACCTTCTTTATTACTGTATAAAAAATATAATGGGAATTGTTAAACATATCTATACAATAATATTAGTACTGAGTAGGAAACAGTTTGTTATGAGGCTCCCTTCATTTTTCACCGTCCATTTTTCATTAAAATGGAACAAGATTGCGCCAAGCGTATTTTTCCACTCAACGGTCGCGACAAAAATATCATGTGTCCCAAAGTTCAAAAGTCATGTCATTTACTTCTACAGGAATGAATTCCTCATTTCGTTCTCCTCCTTACGCTGCCCCAAGCGGATAACCTAATGCCCGTTGATTTAACACCAACGAACTGATCGACACTTGCCATCAACGCACCATCGCTATTACTTTTTCGGTTGGTTTTTCTCACTCCATCTTGACGATTGTCACCACATCCGGTGAGTTGTTTGAAAGCCTTTTAGATCTAAAACCCCATCGTTCTTCCTCATTCATATTTTTGTTTGCTTCGTTTTCGTTCGGATCTGATAACCATTGAATGCAGGAATGGTTTCCTTGGTCTTCCCTCTCGCCATCTTTTGCAATTACTAAGGTCGCTGAAAGATAATTCTTACTCCTTTTGATTTTCAATGATTAATTAAATTATTAATGTTCAAATGACAGTCTATTTTCCACTGAGTACATGGTCTTTCTCTCAAAAGTTAATGCCATGCTATTTGTTTAACTTTTATTCCAACCAGTTTCCATTATAAGTATCTAATTTCAAGGACTATTAGGTAATTTTCGTACCTCTTATGATTTATTATTATCAAAAGTATGCAACCTTTAGCACCTCAATCTATACATGATAAATGTATTTTTGGCTGATTTGTAATTAGTTTACGGAGCTTAGATAAATAATATGTCTAAAACAACATTTATCATTAATCTTAACTACTATATGACTGCACAAAATAAAGCATTGTTAACGACCCGATAACTGCTAATTATGAACTGGCCATGCAATCTGAAATTGTCCAAAATAGTGTTATGACCAAAGAAAATAAAAATGATCTTTCATCAATCTTTATTTTGTATATGCAATATTTCATATGCCAGAAAAAAAATCTCAAGCTATGTGTTTTTTATGTGTGGAATGAATTGTTTTTACATTCATAGTGTTTACTCCATCAAAAATCTAAAGTATGAGTGTTGGAGCCAACTTTTATTAAGGAGAGGCCATAATCATGGTTTCGTAAATACAAAAGTTGGTTGAGTATTTTTGTTGTTCGATACGAGAGAGTATACAAAGTAGTTTTAAGATATTAACCCATTTTACATGGTTATTGGTCATCAAGGAAAATAATTTTGAGATCTACATTTAATAAGCAACTTTTAGGAAAATATTCATATAATATATACAAGTCCAGAGAGATCAAATGTAAGACTATGATTATGTATTACAAAAATGATTTTACTAATAACATCTGCATATGTAAATAAATTTTATTAAGAAAAGCATCTGATTGGGCAAGTTTGTATTATTTGATATGTTGGCAAAGGGATAAAGTAATCTACCAGGCGTCTTTATTTAATCTTCTAGCATTATTACTGCTACTAGTGCAATGCATCGGGGTGCATAAATATGACGCTAATAGTGAAATAATGAATTGGACAATCAATACAAAGGTTTAATTCGGTCACAACCCATGGCATGCTAATGGCTATTATGCCATCCAAATTCTAAATATAGATTTTAGGTAGGTATTATACTAACAGTTAGGGTACAACTTAATAATGTTCCCTATCGACCAAATGATGCAAGCGGATCAAAACTAAAAGATCCACTTTGCTATATGTATTATTATCATTTTCATATGCTATAAATTACAATATACATTTACACATAATTGTTGTAAAATTAGTGAAAGGATACTGGTTATTAGTTGCTATCTCGTTTCTCAAATTCTTTATACTTCTATTCAAATTCTAAATCTTTGTAAAAATGCCGGCAACTTGGTTGGTCTCATTACTTCCGCAAAAGGTGGAAAGATTTATTAGTCCCAAAGTAAGTTTATTTTATTCTTTGTTAGATGAATTCCCATTTGAATTATTATCCAAATTTGTTTTCGAAATTTCTTTATTTTAAGCTTGGGCAATTGCAGTATATAAGTGCTTTGAAACCATAATTTGTTATAGTTGCTTTTTGTTATTGCAATATTGTTTATTGACAAGAAATGAGACATTACATGTTTGATAATCTTAGCCTTTGTTTCTTTAAATTTTATTTAAATGAAACATAGCAAAAGGAGAGTCCATATAATCTTAATTATATTGGTCTTCTGGATAAATCTCAGCTAGATCATGGCTGCAGCTATTTTTTTAAGTTGGAAATTGTATTGAAATGCATCCCTATTTGGCCAAAAGATTTTGTTGCTTATTTTTATATTTTGTAATAGTATTGAGTTATTGAAATTTTGTAGCATCAATATTTGTTTGAAATTTTATTGTTGAATTGATGATTTTATGATTTACTAACTTCCAAAGGCATACATCCATCAATACACAAAATTAGAATGGAACGGTTCTAGACCCACCTTGACTTTATACATATACTTGAAGAAATTATAGTAACAGGGATACCATGCGATCATACGTCGAGGTATATATAGGCGGTACATAAGGTACCATGACTTATAAAGGCTCACAACATTGGATTTTTTTTCAATGATGTATATATGGGAGGTGCCATGCAATTGTACATTGAATTAATAGTGATGTCCATGTTCTGTTATAGACATAGTAAAAAAAGTTTTTTGTTTTTTCCCTAGTTATATCCTTTAGGTGCGTTGAAAGAATCAAGATTATATACCTTTTTTGGGCAACTTAGCATTGACATTCATTACTGCTACCTTTAACAAAGCATTATGAATCCACATGTTATTGTATACAAGTACACAAGATACTATACAAACAATTACTTTCACCGTTCATTTTAGTGCTTTACGTATATATGAGTGCTATACAGTTTCTGATGCATCCACCTTCACTTCTATTACAGAGCTTTTTTTATCTACTTCCAAATCCACTAATAAAAATTATCCACTTTCAATTTTTTTATCCGGCCGGAACAAAAAAGTATGCATATATTATGGCTTCTTTTTCTTCTCACATATTGGTGATTCCAAGTTCTTTGTATTTTGATGTAGTCGGTACAGTGGAAGAACTGCAATCCATGATCCAAAGGTTCAAAAATCAATTCATGCATCTCAACCAATCCATAGACTATTCATCCATGAATAAAAATGGAGCTAGAAAGTATAATTAAGAATCTTTCAAATAATGTTTATTTTTTATGTTTGCATCAAGCAAGAAACTTGCTGTACAATATATCAGTGCTTTATTATATGAAGTTTTAACGCTTATGGCTTTGTGGTGTCCAATCAAATAAGTGGGTAAAATACATGTATATTTATTGATGTGTATAAATCTATTTTACAGGTTGGAATGGAGGCTTTCATGTTTAACCCTGATCAGCAAGAAGTAGTGCCATTGAAGTGGATGAATGGTCGTAGTCTGTACCCAATGTACTTCAAATACCATCGGTTCGTTATGTCTATTGGGATCATTAAGTTTTGTTTCCAAATACAATACGTCCGTGGGTATTTACCAATGATGGTGGTGATGTGCGTCCACTGATTATACTATGCATAAATTAGTTAGTGACTTACATATCAGTAAACCTGGACAATGCACATTTGACATAAAAACCTAGGGGATATTATTTGTATTTGCACAGGTAATGTTACTAATTCTATATAAAAGATATTCTACTTATTTGTATTAGCATATGTGTTGTTACTGATTCTATATAAAAGGTATCCTACTAAACTAAAACTAATGGGTTATTATTGCATTTGACATAATTTTACTTTATTTTAATTCAAGTTAGGATGTTATTGTGGAGGACTTTTCTTTTTACAAGAGTTATTGCTAGACTGTTTAGAGGATTGTTCTGAACATTGAAGCATCAAATTTAAACTGCGCCACATAACTATAGTATGCAATGTAACGACCCGTACTATACGTGTCGATAAATCGTAGTATAATTATAATTAGGTTGTTAGTATTAAGTGTCGTCTAGAGCCTAAGTCATGTGTAAGTTAGCCCATGAAGAATTAGCTTGTGTGGAGCTTAGGTCGTGTGAGAGTTAGGTCGAGTGGAGCGACCTATAGAAGTAACGACCTATAGGATTGGGCCGACCTAGGCGAGTTACCAACCTATAGGAGTTAGCAGGCGGAGCGACCTAAGTTGTAGTTAGGTCGTTCGACGACCTAAATGAGTTAAGGAGTGAGTGAGTTAGTGGAGCTAACGACTTAAGGTGGTAAGCGAGTTAACGAGTTAAGGATTTGCCGACCTATAGATTTGGGCGTCTCATAGGTAGTGACCGACTTAACGGGATAGCGACCTAGTAGTTAGAAAGTGGCGACTTATAGGATGTTACGACCTAAGATAGTGCGCGACCTATAGAATGGTGGCTTAGGTCGGTAGGACGAGTTAAAGATAGGTCGTGGGTATCGCTAGGTCGTGAGAAGGAGTTGTGGTTAGGTCGGCATCTCAGTTAGGTCGTAAGACTTTCTGTGTTTAGTTAAGTCGTGTGGCCCGTGTTATCATTAGGTCGCGAGGAGGCTTATGTCGCTATGTCGCATATAGTTAGATCGCGCTTATATTAGGTCGTTAAGATGTTGTGTGCTGGGTCATGTCTGTGTTGAGTCGCGCATAGGTTAAGTCGTGTGCGTGTTAGGTCGTTGAGCCGTGTAGAGGCTGGAGTCGTTAGGTCATAAGTCGTGGGGAGTCTTAGGTCGTAAGTCGTGGGGGATTGTTAGGTCGTGGACGACCTAAGAGCGGACGACTTAAGGGACGTTTCAGCCTATAAATACACGTCCATATCTTCACTTTTTGGCACCGGATTTTGAAGCAACGAAGTGCTGCCATTTTGAGAGCTCGACTACAACACTTTTTCACTTCTTTTCTCCACTTTAATCTTGTGCTTCCATCCATCTAGATTGAAGTTCAAATCGAAGATCCAAGAGCCAAAGTTAGAGATCTCCATCCATCGAAGAGAGATTTCATCATTTGAAGAGGAGCTTTGGGGGATCAAACTAGATCCTTTGCTGTCCAGATCTGGAGTTAGTTGATTTTGAGGTGTTTAGGTGATTCGGTGAGTGGTGGTTATCTCTCACACGGACCCAAAGGAGTATATTGGATCGGTGGTTTGTTTATGTGTTAAAGAGAGTAATTTCGTGCATTTTTCTCAAGTCTGCATGTAGATCTATTATTCATGATGATTTGACATCTATTTTACTACATGTTCACTTATGCAAGTTCATTCATCAAGTTTTAGAGATATTGTTCATAATTCATGCTTGTTAGAATGCATGTTAGATTTGGACTCTTTATTTACGAAATTGCCATTATTGTTGTAATTGTTTATTTAGATCTTGTTTGAATGATTGATTACTTGGATTAATATTTGATTTGATGGATTAGTTGATTGATAACTTGATTTGGACAAGTTGGTCGAAGATGATTCAAAAGCTAAGTGGAAAGGCTCTTGAATAAGGAAAGCTGCTTGTGGCATATAAAGCGGATGTTGAAGCTCATATGGATAGATTTGATGATAATGTTGAGATGGGACTTTGCCATGATGCGATGAGGCAAACCATGATGTTGAGATGGGACTTTGCTATGATGCGATGAAGCAAAGCATGATGTGAGAAAGCCTTGGTTTAATCCAGACGGGATCATCCCAAGCATGTTGATAACTCGGTGATGTAGTCCGGGTTTGTGGATAATGGTTAGCTTGAGAGGCGCTCGAGCTAGTATGGGAATAGTCGTCGAGGAGGATGACTAGAAGGCTGAGATTTCATCGTTGTTGAAGGTTCTAGCATGCTCAAAGCAAGAGTACGTTGGGACGGGTCACGATGACGTTCCAAGCACGGGTCACGATGACGTGCTAGTACTCTGGGCAGATGCGATAGTCCTAGGCACGGGTCACGACGACGTGCGGAGCTATGTCTACAACCGGGGTTGCCATTAGCCCTTGGCCGGCGGTCATTGAACTAATGGGGAAATCAAGGCAATGATAACAGTGATAGCCAGAGTCATGGATGTTTGGATGTTTGGTTGTATCGTCACTTGGGTCAAGAGCGATGTTTTCAGGGTGCTTATCTGATCTTGGTTTAGGCCTTGGGGGTTTGTACTTGGAAAATGCCGACCTTGACTCGAGTGATAATTACTTTGCTTTGAATGTCTGAATTGCTATGTTTGCTTCTGCTTAGTGCGTCTGGGGGCTATCACTGTAGAAAGAGGTGGAGTGCGATGGTTGGGTTCCTATTCCTTTTACCCTTTTTGCTCTTTTGGTATGTTTGATAGTTGATTTACTGTTCACTAAGACTTTGTCTGACTCAAGGTTTTATGTTTAACTCTTATTACCTTGGGCTGTTCATCCATGTTGGGATGGGCAGACTAGGTAGCAGGTGACAGGTGCTGTTCTTAGTGGTCAACGCTGTTGATGACGAAGACGAGCTGGAGGCTTTTGCATATTGTTTTCTTACTATATGTACTGGAAGTTCCGCTGTTTGTATTCTCTGAGTGATATGTAGTGAGGCTTGAAGTATTGACTATTCAGATATTTGTATCAAACTATTACAAAGTGTATTGATGAATTTCTGATTTGAGGAGCTTCACTATATATATATTTCTCTATTGTATTTTATCCATGCGCTGTGAGTTATACGATAGAGTTTTCTGTTTTACCTTACCCTGACGATCACCCATGGCTGCCTGGCATGCCTTTCAGCGCACCATTCCCTTGTTTCCGTGCGGGAGTCTTGGGCGGTCGTCACATTTGGTATCAGAGCTTTGGTTAATCGATTTTAGCCAACGCTCACTGACGTAACTACGTATGCGAAGACGTAATTGTATTTTGATGGATGATTACTATATATAATATAATAGCTTAGAAGGATTTGAACTCCTTATGTAGTTGTTTCTCAAGATGTTCTAATCATTCCTTTTTATAGATATTAAGGATGAGTCGAAGAGGGAGACCAGCTGCTAGGGAAGGCCGTGCTGCTGAAGGGGCTGCTGATTATGCTACTATGTTTGAGGCCATGATGACTTCGATCATGAGAAGGATGCCAGCCTCGGGGTCATCAGTAGATGTTAGAGTTCAAGTTCAAGCCCCAAAACCAGTGGATTTTGCTAAGTTGTGCAAAGACTATACTTCTCTTGGAGGAAAGGTTTTCTTGGGAACAGAATCAACCATTGGAGTGCAGAGATGGATTGATGCTTATAGAAGGATATTTGGTGCTTTGGGAATTGAGGATGCAACTAAGAGGAAGCTTGCATCAAGACAGCTTCAAGGGAGAGCTTCTAATTGGTGGAACTCTATCACCATTGATACTCCAGAAGAAGAGATTACTTGGGAGCAATTCCAAGCTAGATTTGAAGCTAAGTTCATTTCTACAGCTCAGAAATCTGTTCTGTTTAAAAACTTTGTGGAGCTCAAGCAAGGTGGAAGACCAGTTCTTGAGTATGTTTCTGAATTTGAAGCTTTATCCAAGTATGCTCGGTCGTATATCGATTCTCCCTATCAGAAGAATGAGAAGTTTGTGACAGGCTTGGACACTTATCTTGGGAGACGGTTGGTGGATCATATGGACGATCCATTTGAGAAGCTTGTGGAGAAAGCTCTCAGGCATGAGAATATGTTTCCTAAGGAAGGATCTGTTGTTGCTGTGGCCAAGGAGCAAGGTGGAAACAAGAAGAGAAAGCAGCAGCAGAAGGGTAAGGATGGCCAAAAGAAGCCGAAGGGCGAAGTGATCTGCTACAATTGTCGGCAGAAGGGTCATCTCTCCAGGGATTGCAAGAATCCGAGAGTGCCGGTGAAGTGCCACAACTGTGACAAACCGGAGCATATCAAGAGGAATTGTCCGGAACCGAGGATGGACAAGCAGATTGTGCAAGCTTATGCTTTGGGGGCTGTACCATCGTCTTCGAAAGCTCCTACTGTTGATGAGAAAGGAAAGAGTGTGGTGGTTCAAGGTACTCTTTCCATTTGTGGTGTTCCAGTTAGAGCGTTGTTTGATACCGGAGCGTCGCATTCCTTTGTTTGTAGTGAACTAGTAGGTCGGCTGGGTTTGGAACCGGATATTGTTGATAGACCATTGGTTGTGACTAATCCAGTTGGGGGTTCGTCTTGTTTGTGTATGGTATGTCGTGGTCTAGTTGTACCGAGTCATGATTGCTCTTTTGTTTGTGATTGTTTTGTTCTGAACTTTGCGGGGTTCGGAATTATTTTGGGTGTGGACTGGCTTAGGAAGTATGCGGCAAGGGTTGATTGTAAGAGGCTGGAGGTGACAGTCGAGAATGTGGAGGGGCGAAAGGTTGTGATACGATATAAGCATGAAGAAGGCGTCTTCATGAGCTTCATGTATTCGCTGGTTGTTCCACGGGATGGACTGTCATCGGTGCCTATTGTGAATGGATTTGAGGATGTCTTTGACGAGGTCAAAGGGTTACCACCGCATAGAGAGATCGAGTTACGTATCGATCTAGTTGAAGGAGCCAGACCTGTTGTGATGCCTCTTAGGCGAATGGCGCCTAGGGAGCAGCAAGAGTTGAAGGTGCAAGTTGATGACCTTTTACAGAAAGGATTCATTCGGCGTAGTGTGTCCGAATGGGGTGCACCAGTTGTGTTCGCAACCAAAGCGGATGGATCGTTGAGGTTGTGTGTGGATTATCGTGAGCTGAATAAAGTGACTAAGAAGAACAAGTATCCATTGTCGAGAATATATGACTTGTTTGATCAGCTTCACGAAGCTAAGGTGTTTTCTCAGATGGATTTGGCAACGGGATTCCACCAGTTGAGAGTGGCAAAGGATAGTGTTCCGAAGACTGCTTTTAGGACACCATCCGGTTTCTATGAGTGGCTGGTAATGCCGTTTGGACTGACCAATGCACCAGCATATTTTGTGGATCTTATGAATAGAGTGTTCAGAGATCAGTTGAACAAGTTTGTACTTGTGTTCGTGGATGATATTTTGATTTATTCCAGAACTGAAGAGGAACACAAGACACACTTGCGGATTGTTTTGGAAATCTTGCGGAAACATCAGCCGAAGGCTAAGTTTTCGAAGTGTCACTTCTGGAAGAGCGAAGTGAGGTTCTTAGGCCATGTTATCTCTGGAAATGGAATAGCGGTTGATCCCGCCAAGGTGGCAGCGATCCAGGATTGGGTTAGACCTAAGAATGCATCTGAGGTGAGAAGTTTTCTTGGATTAGCAGGATATTATCGTCGGTTTATCAAAGACTTTTCCAAGATAGCTGCACCATTAACAGGATTGACGAAAAAGAACCAAGTGTTCAGATGGGATGATAAGAGTGAGCAAGCTTTCGGAATCCTAAAAGAGCGACTGACAAGTGCTCCTGTTTTAACTATTCCAAGTGGAAATGGTGAGATGGTAGTTTATACCGATGCATGTGGTACTGGGCTTGGAGCAGTGCTAATGCAGAAGGATAAAGTTGTTACGTATGCAAGTCGACAACTGAAGCCGCATGAAAGGAATTATCCAACTCATGATTTGGAGTTAGCGGCGATTGTATTTGCTTTGAAGATGTGGAGACATTACCTATTGGGAGTTCGATTCGAGTTGTTTACGGATCATAAGTCATTGAAGTATCTTTTCTCCCAAAAGGATTTGAATCTTCGACAGCAACGATGGCCAGAGTTTTTAGCATCATATGATTTTGGTATAGCCTATACTCCGGGAAAAGGTAACGCAGTGGCAGATGCGTTAAGTCGAAGACATGTAGAGTTGGGAGCCATGTTTTCGGAATGGAAGGGTCTCGAGTATTTAGCTGAATTTGACTTCAGGCCTAGATGTGAATTGGAACCTGAGATGTTGGCAAACTTATCAATAAGACCTACTCTTGTGGAAAGAATTGGCGAGAGCCAAAAGCTAGACGATAAGCTTGTCAGGATTATCCGAGATTTGGAATCTGGGTCAGACCCAGAGAAGGATAAAGGATTCGAAGTCGATCGAGAGGGTTGGCTTCGGAAGCAAGGACGATTAGTTGTTCCCGATATAGATGGATTGAGAGATGAAGTTCTTATGGAAAGTCATCACTCGAAGTTAACAATTCATCTAGGTGGAAATAAGATGTATCGGGATATGAAGAGAACCTATTACTGGGAAGGTATGAAGAAGGATGTTGGAAATTTTATTTCCAAGTGCATGAATTGCCAGTTGGTAAAAGCCGGACAGAAGAAGCCAAGTGGATTGCTTCAGCCATTAGAAGTTCCTACATGGAAGTGGGAGCAAATATCGATGGATTTTATTGATGGTCTACCGAGAACCAGGGCAGGAAATGAAGGGATTTGGGTCATTGTAGATCGTTTGACTAAGAGTGCAAGATTCATTCCTGTTCGATCAACTAGGAATGCATCGAAGTTGGCTGAGTTGTATGTTAAGTGGATAGTTCGATTCCATGGTATTCCGAAGAGTATTGTGAGCGATCGAGATCCATTGTTCACTAGTGAATTTTGGAAGAGCTTCCAGGAAGTTTTGGGAACCGAGTTATGTTTGAGTACAGCTTATCATCCCCAAACAGATGGTCAGACCGAGTGAGTCAACCGAGTTTTGGAAGATCTCCTGAGGGAATGTGTTTTGGATTTCGGAGGATCATGGGAAGACCATCTTCATTTGGTGGAATTTGCGTATAATAACAGTTATCAGTCAAGTATTGGTATGGCACCATATGAGGCATTGTATGGAAGACCGTGTAACTCTCCGACATGTTGGTTGGAAACTGGAGAAAAGTTGATACTTGGGCCAGAAATGATTCGGCAGACTACGGATTGTATAGAGATCATTCGGCGACGAATGAAGGCAGCCCAAGACCGTCAGAAAAGTTATGCCGATAAGCGCCGTAAGGATTTGGAATTCGACGTAGGCGATATGGTTTTCGTGAAGGTTTCTCCACTGAAGAATGTCATTCGATTCGGGAAGAAAGGGAAATTGACTCCGAGATTTGTTGGACCATTCCCGATCATCGAGCGAATTGGAAAGCTCGCCTATAAATTGGAGTTACCAGAAAAGATGGCGGGTGTGCACAATGTTTTTCATGTATCTTATCTACAGAAGTATGTGCACGACTCGAATATGGTGGTTTCTGCTGATAGCTGTGAAGATTTAGAGGTTGATCCAGTTGTTACGAGACCTCGTAAGCCGCTTCGTGTTGTGGAAACCGACACGTAACAGCTTAGGAAGAAGACGATTACGTTGCTCAAGATACAAAAGAGTGATGATGTTAACGACTGTACGTGGGAGGAGGAAGAGAGGATGAAGGCAGCTCATCCTGAACTCTTCGAGGTATGGCCCTAAGATGTCGTGACATCTCATGAATTTGTAACATGTTCTAGTCTTAGAATTCTGCATGCTAGGCTAGAAATTGGATGCATGGTTTGTTGGTTGCTACGAATGGTAGGCATGCAGAATAGTTTTGGATGCTCTTGTTTGTTTGGAATTTCGGGGGCGAAATTCCTAAGGGGGAGAGAATGTAACGACCCGTACTATACGTGTCGATAAATCGTAGTATAATTATAATTAGGTTGTTAGTATTAAGTATCGTCTAGAGCCTAAGTCATGTGTAAGTTAGCCCGTGAAGAATTAGCTCGTGTGGAGCTTAGGTCGTGTGAGAGTTAGATCGAGTGGAGCGACCTATAGAAGTAACGACCTATAGGATTGGGCCGACCTAAGCGAGTTAACAACCTATAGGAGTTAGCAGGCGGAGCGACCTAAGTTGTAGTTAGGTCGTTAGACGACCTAAATGAGTTAAGGAATGAGTGAGTTAGTGGAGCTAACGACTTAAGGTGGTAAGCGAGTTAACGAGTTAAGGATTTACCGACCTATAGATTTGGGCGACTCATAGGTAGTGACCGACTTAACGGGATAGCGACCTAGTAGTTAGCAAGTGGCGACTTATAGGATGTTACGACCTAAGATAGTGAGCGACCTATAGAATGGTGGCTTAGGTCGGTAGGACGAGTTAAAGATAGGTCGTGGGTATCGCTAGGTCGTGAGAAGGAGTTGTGGTTAGGTCGGCATCTCAGTTAGGTCGAAGACTTTCTGTGTTTAGTTAAGTCGTGTGGCCCGTGTTATCATTAGGTCGCGAGGAGGCTTATGTCGCTATGTCGCATATAGTTAGGTCGCGCTTATATTAGGTCGTTAAGCTGTTGTGTGTTGGGTCGTGTCTGTGTTGAGTCGCACATAGGTTAAGTCGTGTGCGTGTTAGGTCGTTGAGCCATGTAGAGGCTGGAGTCGTTAGGTCGTAAGTCGTGGGGAGTCTTAGGTCGTAAGTCGTGGGGGATTGTTAGGTCGTGGACGACCTAAGAGCGGACGACTTAAGGGACGTTTCAGCCTATAAATACATGTCCATATCTTCACTTTTTGGCACCGGATTTTGAAGCAACGAAGTGCTGCCATTTTGAGAGCTCGACTACAACACTTCTTCACTTCTTTTCTCCACTTTAGTCTTGTGCTTCCATCCATCTAGATTGAAGTTCAAATCGAAGATCCAAGAGCCAAAGTTAGAGATCTTCATCCATCGAAGAGAGATTTCATCATTTGAAGAGGAGCTTTGGGGGATCAAACTAGATCCTTTGCTGTCCAGATCTGGAGTTAGTTGATTTTGAGGTGTTTAGGTGATTCGGTGAGTGGTGGTTATCTCTCACACGGACCCAAAGGAGTATATTGGATCGGTGGTTTGTTTATGTGTTAAAGAGAGTGATTTCGTGCATTTTTCTCAAGTCTGCATGTAGATCTATTGTTCATGATGATTTGACATCTATTTTACTACATGTTCACTTATGCAAGTTCATTCATCAAGTTGTAGAGATATTGTTCATAATTCATGCTTGTTAGAATGCATGTTAGATTTGGACTCTTTATTTATGAAATTGCCATTATTGTTGTAATTGTTTATTTAGATCTTGTTTGAATGATTGATTACTTGGATTAATATTTGATTTGATGGATTAGTTGATTGATAACTTGATTTGGACAAGTTGGTCGAAGATGATTCAAAAACTAAGTGGAAAGGCTCTTGAATAAGGAAAGCTGCTTGTGGCATATGAAGCGGATGTTGAAGCTCATATGGATAGATTTGATGATGATGTTGAGATGGGACTTTGCCATGATGCGATGAGGCAAACCATGATGTTGAGATGGGACTTTGCTATGATGCGATGAAGCAAAACATGATGTGAGAAAGCCTTGGTTTAATCCAGACGGGATCATCCTAAGCATGTTGATAACTCGGTGATGTGGTCCGGGTTTGTGGATAATGGTTAGCTTGAGAGGCGCTCGAGCTAGAATGGGAATAGTCGTCGAGGAGGATGACTAGAAGGCTGAGATTTCATCGTTGTTGAAGGTTCTAGCATGCTCAAAGCAAGAGTACGTTGGGACGGGTCACGATGACATTCCAAGCATGGGTCACGATTACGTGCTAGTACTCTGGGCAGATGCGATAGTCCTAGGCACGGGTCACGACGACGTGCGGAGGTATGTCTAGAACCGGGGTTGCCATTAGCCCTTGGCAGGCGGTCATTCAACTAACGGGGAAATCAAGGTAATGATAACAGTGATAGTCAGAGTCATGGATGTTTGGATGTTTGGTTGTATCGTCACTTGGGTCAAGAGCGATGTTTTCAGGGTGCTTGTCTGATCTTGGTTTAGGCCTTGGGGGTTTGTACTTGGAAAACGCCGACCTTGACTCGAGTGATAATTACTTTGCTTTGAATGTCTGAATTGCTATGTTTGCTTCTGCTTAGTGTGTCTGGGGGCTATCACTGTAGAAAGAGGTGGAGTGGGATGGTTGGGTTCCTATTCCTTTTACCCTTTATGATCTTTTGGTATGTTTGATAGTTGATTTACTGCTCACTAAGACTTTTATCTGACTCAAAGTTTTATGTTTAACTCTTATTGGAAAAACTACACTTCATCATTAATTCACGTTTAAGGGTCGGCATTAATCTCAAGATCCTACTTTGTTTCATGTTACTGTTGATGAATCTCATTCCCTTCAATGAATATGGGAGGTAGTGGACAAGCGATAACTTGAGAACTGATACGCCATAATAAAAAATAGATAGAGTGATCTGTTGTTAAAAAATAGAGCGTTGGACATCAACAATTATGGATGTGGATGAAGCCATTATATCAACTGATTTCACTATCGGTGGAAAGATACATGAAGCAACACAAAGATTTTTAATATTTAGCATTTATCATAGTAGCTCATATGGTGATTTGACTCCGACCCTCATTAATGGTAGGTTTTTAGAGTATGATATTTCAACCAATATATAAAGAAGAGGGACACCTGTATTTTCATTTCCATTAAATGACTTTATTGAGATCTTATAATAGATTAACAAATACAGAAGCTTGAAGTGAGATAGCTAAATAGAAGATATTATATTATATTATATTATATTATAGTATGTATATCTTTCTGCATTTTTTAGCTGCAAAACCTACCGGTTTTACTTAATTCAATGAATAAAATAGTATTTATATTGGTGTATATAAAAAATGAAATGATTTGCTAAAATGAAGAATAGTGGGTATGGCTTTTTTAGACTGATTTCATGTCAATTCTACCATCTTTTTCATCGATCGAAAATGATGGATAGTACTAGAACATAATGCTAAATTTATGGTATTGTACAGTGAACATGTGAAAATAAATATTTAATTGTTTACATCACCTATTCATTTACGTCTAATTACATAGAGACATAATTGATAGCCACCTATAAGAGATAACGTATGTGTTTGGATATTGATCATTCGATTTCGGGTATTTTTCATAGCTCATCTCAGATGCTTTTTTTTCATGGTTCAAAAAACACCTACGGAGGCCTTTTAGTTTTGAATCAAAACTAAACTGTATGCAAGTAGAACTTTTTACCACTCTCTTTACATTTGTTGTTTTGGCACCTTTTATACATTGTAGTTCATTTTATATATTGTAGTTCTAATTTTCGAATTTTTATATATTTTAAGTTATCTCTACCTGCCAGAAACTATATTTTGCAAGTAATTCCTATCAATGTGCTTATTTATTGTATCACCAGTCGCTGAATCACAAATATTATTATTTCCTTTAAATTATTCTATGCCTTTAACCACTTAAAACTAATATTACAGCAAATGCGATCTAAAACTAAAATTTTATTTATAATGGCACAATAAATATATACTTCGATCGTTGTTGTGCATATGGACAGTTGACTTTAGTTCTTTAGTATCTAACACATGTTTCACCTTTTCTCATTGTAATTCAAAATTGATGTTTGATTTATAACTGCAAAATGGGCGAAGTCATGGCTATCATACAATTCAACATGTGCACACTTGACTTTATTTCCTTTACACCCGAGTTTATTTAGAACTAGACCAAGTCATGACTATTATATCCTATTGTAATTATTTCTAAATGAACAATATGTACAGTTTATTCTAAAACTTTAGTACCTTACTCATTGTGACGAGCCGCTTTTTTAAATAACGGCAATGCTAGATTATTGCTTTACATTTACATTATTAGGAATTGATAAATCAATTGCAAAAAATGCATTACGGCTATTTCCAGTTATTAATTTTATACAATTTATTTTTCCAACCCGTGTACGAAGCACGGGTTCGCACTAGTGCTTTTTTATTTTTCATCTCACCTTTTACGGTCTTCTTTTATTGGTTCATACAAAAATTGCAAACTCTATCTTACCTACTTATTAAAATTGTTGTCAGATCATCACTTCCATAAAATTTCAAATTTCTCCCTTAAAATTTTACTATATGAAATAAAAAATTAGATGATGAGACATATCGTCCAATTAATTACCATGGATAAAATTAGAATAAATGTTTTAATATTAAAAGCGGGGTTGTAAAGTAATTAACTGGGTGTAATAGACAAGCCTACAACTCCTGCAAAGTTAATTGAGTAAATTAGATAATCAGAAAATAATATAAATAGAAGTAAGGCTTCACATGTTTTATTAATTTGCAACAGCACATGTGAAAAGATAGACCGGGCCGACTTTATCAAGGCGTCTCACTTCAGCCCAGTTTAAGTAAACTCAGTATAATAATCCCCACGATGACAATATATAAACTCCTCCATATTCTCCTAAAAGATTAGGTTTTGTTTAACATCTTGGCGGCTGTCGTAGCTCGTCTTCTTCCTTATCTGATTCAGAAAATTTCGCCTCGTCCCTTTCTTCATCTTTTTTGTTTTTTTTTTATATTTGTATTATTACGATGATGGGACTCTTAAGTTTAAATGCTTAAAATTGGCGATTGTTCGGAGCGGATACCGGAGCAACGATTGTTTCTGTCTTTAATTTTGCGATCAATCTGATTATGGTGATTTGTTAGCTATTTTGACAGATCTGTTCGATTTTGTTTTCGATTTCGTTGTGGTTTTCTTCTCATAAATTTCCTCAGCATCATGATCTTTACTTTATATCAGAGCAGTTCTTCATATGATTTATTTTAGTAGATATAGTGAATTTTGATATTTTCCCCCATTTATTTGTTATTAAATTTAGGTTTGGTATGCTGTAATTTGTTATTTCAGCATTTTTTTTCAACGTTTTAGATTGATCTTGTTCGAACTAATGAATGTTTTGTTTATAATGTTACTGTTTGCATTATATTGTGTTGGAAACCACCATGGCATGATCATCTATATTGTGCTGCAACTTTATTTTGTCAAAAGTTGTTGAAATTATTGAATTAACAGAAAATTTGTTCTCGGCTTCTATTCAGATGTCTTATTGTAGTAAATATAGTAAATTTTGACTTTCCTTCCATTAATTTCTAATTAAAGTTAGCTTTGGTATGCTTTGGTAAATATAGTAAATTTTTTCTGTTTCTATCATTGTTGTATTCTGATATTCTCAATTGTTTGGTTCGTTAGAGTAACTTGCAATTTATTCTGACATTGATGTGTACTGATGTTCAGATATTCTATCGGTTTCTCTTCAATTGTGTAGCATAATGGACATTTGTTTTGACTATGTATTAATATAATTGTTTTATCGTAGATATAAATGTACGTAATGTTAAAAAGGATTTTTTTTTGTCAATATGTTAGCTTTTTCAACCAATAAGTCGAACGTTCAGGATGGTGTTCAACCAATTGCATGTTTTGAATGCTTTAATTTTTGAAAGCATTGCTACATTCTATTCTTGTAAATTGAATAGCAATTTTCTTGCTTTTATTGCTTTATGGAATAAATGGCTGGAGTGTAATTGCTTTAGCCTTTAGCTCTAAGCTTGACTCTGCTGCACTGTACTTTAGTTAATAAAATGTAGTGCTTACTAATTTAGCTATGCTAAGGCTGTATCTTGAAATTCAAAAGTGTAGAGGGCAATTCTTACTTAAATGATATGCAATTTTTATGTTAATGTCAAAAATGCAAATTTGCTTTTGTATATTTTACATCGTGGTAGGTATCAGAGTAATGTGAAAATGTTAGCCAAATTTTTTTTTGAGGAGGGGGGCGGAGCATAGAAAGGTTTCAAATTTGCATAAATTGGTATTGTAACATGGTCTTAGTTTTTTTGGTTGTTTCATTCATTAGAGTTTTGATTTGCCTGTTATTCTAAATCCTTTTGATTGTTGGATCTTTGAATCTGGTATTGAAAGAAAAGTTGGATTATGGAAAAAATAGAGTAAAGGGTAGAATCTTTTGAAAATTTTTGTTCATTGTTTTGGTTAGGGCCGTCAATGGATATCCGAAAGATCTGAAATCCGTCCTCATATGTATCTGAAAAACGGATAATTCGAAAAAACGAATGCAGATACGGATACTAAGACATCCACACCTAAAAATTATCCGTCCCGCCTTTGTCAAGATTATAGTATAAATTATGCGTATTTTAGTATAATGAAAGATATTTATCGTTTTGTTAAGTTTGTAGTTTATATTATATGCATGTAACGTTTATTAACTGTTCAAAACTATTTATTATTGTCATATTTTTTTATATTTAACACTTTTATAATTAATTGGATTGAAAAGGATGTATGTTAAACCATAAATTTATATTTATATTTCTTGATTTATCAGTCGTTAGCGGATATCCGTCCGCATCCGCGGATGTAGACATCCGATATTCGAAAATCATTTCGAATGTGAATGCGGATATGACACTATCCGCATTCGAAGTGTCCATTGACCTTTCTATGAAGATAATGGTTTTATCATGTGTAAATGTTCATGTTGTTCAAAATTATCCTTTGTGCCGTTATGTTTTTTTTCCAATTAACGAGTGGATATTCGCGACGATGCCTCCTTATAATTTTATAAACAAAATTTAGATGTTTGTTTAGAAGTGTAAGGATATTATCTCTAATATTAGCGTTTAATTTATAAGCGCTAATATTTATGTTGGTATGATAGTTTAATCGTTCAATAAGCAAATGTGATATTTTATTATAATTCATATAAATGAAGTAAACATGATATTTTAAGTTGCATTTGGTAATAACTGCATTTAGAACTAGGTATAGCTTTACGCTTACGTTAGAGTACTCCAATGACTAAAACTTAGTAGTAATAAAATTATTAAGATGTTAATATCTAAATAAACGAAACCACGGTATACTTTTTTCAGTTTGCATTATAGGTTAAATGACCAACTAAAGTTAGCGATTCTTTGTACTTGGGATGAGATATACATTTGGGGGAATGTGATTATTATTTTTAATTCAATTATTATACGTTGATTGGAGTATAATTTTTTTTTGGAATTAGCGGCTTCAATTGTACGTCTACTTTGAAAACTCAATAAAAGATACAAATTATATTACCATCTGGTACTATGCCACAAACTAAATATTACTATTATAATTAGATTTTTTGGCACGTGCATACAAAAGATCCTTATACAATGGTATTTTTTTTTAAATTTTATATTTCTTTGATAAGTAAAAATTCAAAATTGTAAAGAAAATTATTGTTAATATTATTTTGAAATTAGGATTTGAAATTGTGATCTTAATAGTGTTAAAAATATTTATTTCGAAATAAATATTGTTTTTCTTTTAAGTGGAATTCGAACTCTTGACCTTTTGTTTGTATATATGGGTTATTTGGTACATGCAATGTTTGTGCATAAAAAAACCTTATACATAATGTATAAAATTGATAAAATATATTTTTTCTATAAACATTTGAAAAGTAAAAGTTGAAATTTAAAAGAAAATTATTATTAATATTGTGACACTAAGGTTTGAATTTGTGATTTTAACAGTGTATCGAAATACTCATCGAAATTGATGCTACATTTGTTTTAAATAGGAGTCGAACTTTTGGTCACTTGTTTGTATGTAAGAGCTCTTTGAAACTTCGTCGTTGGACCAGAAAATCACAATTCTTTGTCACTTATTAATAAAGATATGTAATTTGTAAGGCATTTAAAAAGTGACTATTGTGTGGATGTATATTTAATCTGGTCTAATATAATTATGCTTATTTAATGGGTGCTTAGTAGTTACATAAAGCAAATAATTTTGATGTATATATGTTTCTTTGTTCCACGGTTTTTTGATTATTAATAGGTGCAGTTAGATATTACACATGGTGTAAAATTAATCTTGAATGTACAAACACGCTACAAATTTGTGGCTGTACGGACAAATATTATTATATATAATAGTGTAACGTTATCAATCAATTTTTTGCTTGGGGTTGAAGACGTTTAAATAGGTATCATTTTAAAATCAAGTCGTATAACGTTCTATAAAACACATGTGCTCAATATAAGTTGGATTTCTTATTTTTTTGAAAACCTTTTTAAAGTCAATCCCTTATTGTTTGGTATTTTGGTTTGGGATTTTAACTGTAAGACGAGGTTCTTGTTTATGTTTTGTTATTTTTATGCAATAACAATATTGTTATATCTATCTTCATTTTTACGTTATTAATCTTTAACTTAATACATAGCTATTAAGTTCATTGTGTGAGAGCGATTACTTAAATATTGGTTACTTGAAAGAATTCAGTTGATACATGCTTGATTTCAAAAGCTCTCACGTCTTTCTTATGGTTTGGTGCATAACCTTAGTAGGTGGTTTGCATTAAATTATCTTTTCAATATATATACGATGTTATGTTAGATGTTCAGTCTACTATAGAAAAGATTTATTCGATGACCCGATTGAATGTAAGACATTTGTCATCCGCTACGCAGTTCCATTGGTCGACCAGTCGGGTTTGACTAGGGATGTCTTTCTCTGGACCAACTTCTTAAAGATTCTATATTATCTCAAAAGAAAGAAAATGACTTATGGAGCTTCTTTGTCTGCATCAATCAAAGGAATATTGAATCAAGTCCGTTCGGTAAGTTTCTGAATTTTAAAGTTTTAACATTATACCAATAGATTTTATTATTTTTCAAACACAAACAGTATATTGAGGTTAGTTAAAGCTAAGAGCGACATAGGATTATGAGATATGAGGGTATTACTTTCCAACTTTAATGTATCCTTTTTACATGAAAAAAATAAAATTGATTAAATCTTAAAATTTTATAATTTATAACTAATTCATATTGTAGAAACTTACCGAATGGACTTAATTCAATATTCGTTTGGTTGATTGAGACAAAGGAGCTCTAAAGGACATCTTCTTCCATCTTAGATAAAATAGAAATCTTCTTAGAGTTGGTCTGGTGAATAACATCCGCAGTCGAACCCAAGTAGTCGACCAACTAAATTGCATGGTAGATGGCGAGTGCCTCACATTCAGTCCGGTCATCGAATAAACCTTATGCATAGTGGATTGAACATCCTAATATAATATGTCTCATTCCTTATACTAACAAGTTGTCCAACACCAACCTTGTTTTGTTTCTCCAAAAATGGGGGCATCTACATTAATCATCAACGATATAGTGGGCTCTTTTTCCTAAATTACGCAACGAGAAATCCGTGGTCATATCAGTCTGTTGAAAACCCTCAAATTTTTCTCGATATACATACTTCAATGCTTCAATGTTGTTGATCTGAAAGAGAATGACTCGATCATATCGGCAGTTCCACACGATGCCAATTTATTTTTAGGGGAAAAAAGCAACGAAGAACCGGCAAATAGGCATAGACAATGAACGGGTGCTATTAATAACAATACTAGTTGAAATAATTAGTGGGCCAACTACGACTAAAAATCAATTGTATCTATTATTACAAATTTTAGATCATAAGACAAAAAAAGTGAAAGTAGAGAGTAAATTAGAAGTTAATATCTCAAATGAAATCCAGGTCAAACATTTTAAAAAATCTAGTTTGAACTTTCAATTCCAATCAGTTTCCCATTCCATTGTCTATTTTAGGAAAACATTCTACCAACCCTAACCAAAAATTGATTTAGTTATTTTGGTTGGCAGCGATATCTTATCTCATGAAAAGCATAAAAGTAGTGGGTTCAAGGAGGGAGGACTGAATCATGAAGGGAAATCTGAATTGGTTGCGATTGATTACAAAAGAACGGGGGAAATTACATTTGGTTTGTTGAATGAAATTCTGTTAGTAAAATATGTTAAAGTATTGAAGAGTACTTGGTATAAACACCTAGGGTGGTTCTTAAAAAAAACAAAAAAATGTGGTGCAATGCCACCTACAAGTTTTGAGTTCGGTCCAACTAGTGTAATGGAATGTTAGTTACTTTATGATTTTTTTGGTACATTATGAATTTTTCATTATCTAATATTGGTTTTAATTTTTTGTTGACCAATGGCGTTTTTGTCTTAAATTTGTCAATTTTCTAATGGTATAGGTACGTTATTTATCGTGCACAAAAAAGTATGCCTTTCATGAATAACCAAAAATATTGCAATGAAATTTTAACAACGATTATAAATCAATTTTATCAATAATGAGCAAAGTTATGAGTAAAGTTATACAACTTATTGAATCATACCTTCGT
The DNA here is from genome assembly GCA_030765085.1 of Allium cepa. Lineage (NCBI taxonomy): Eukaryota > Viridiplantae > Streptophyta > Magnoliopsida > Asparagales > Amaryllidaceae > Allium > Allium cepa. Next base: position 460,015,228 of record CM060942.1, read on the forward strand.
GGGATAATGTTGAAGTCTGTAAGCGTTTGCTCTTGTTTTGGCATCAAAATAGTTTATGATTTGTTAAACTTTGTAGCCCTTTGCATCATATATCCGCTCGTTTATTTCCAGCATGTTCGATGAAAATAACATTTTATCAATAATAAGCCTTTGGATGAAGGAGGTGGCCATTGATTTGTTTTATTAGTGTTAAAGAATACAATGTTTTTTTGATCATGTTTATAAAAATATATGTAAAGCTATTAAGATGTAAGATTAATCAATTAATTTGAATGATTAAATGGGCCATTGTAATACCCCATGATTTGACGTTAGTTATTTAATTAGTTAGTTAATTAATTTGACTTAAAAAATGGAATTTGTGCAAACGATGAAATTTTACGACGAAACTTGCACCATTGCATTCGTGGTGAAATTTTAAGCAGTTTTCATATTTGGAGTTTTGAGGTCAAAGTCTAAACAAAGAAGTTATGTACGAAAATCGAATTCGGAACAAAAATAAATAAATAAGAAAAATTAACGTTTTAAATTAATTATCTGGGGCCTATAGGTTGACCTCCATATTGAAGCGGTTGGCTAGGTGCAGTCAACCCCTAGGAAAGGAGTGGTCGACCACTTCATGTGTGGTAGTTCTAGCAAACGTATGCCATGTACGACCCGAATTTAATATATTTCGATCTAACGGTTCTAGTTGATTCTGGCGTCTATAAATTCAGGCCCAGCCCTTCCTTCTCTTCTCATATTTTTCTATAAGTTGTAGCAACGCTTTACCATTCGTTCTTCTCCACTTTCTTTGTAAATTATAAGAATAAGATATTTATATTTATATTCATACAAATCATAGAATTAGAGAATCCCACTTCATATTTAGAAGTATGAAGCGACAAATGGGTTTGGAAGTATTATAGAAGCCCGCTTCATATTTAAAACTATTTATAATCATTTGAGGCTAGAGTCTGCCTATTTCCCTTTTGAAACTATTATAGAAGCCTGCTTCATACTTAGAAGTATTAAGTGGCAAATGAGTTTGGAAGTATTGGATGGTTGACAAGGCTTCATCGATAGTTTGCATCTTGGGAAGGGTAGGTAAGTAATCGTGTATGCAATGCAAGGATAGATTAGAACTGCCAACCTTAATGGACATAACAATTAAATGAAAAACAATCGGTGTAAACTTATGTTATGCACAACTATAGTTTTTCATGCCACCAGATCATTGTTCTTAACCCCTCCTCATTACAGTCCACATGATAGATTTAGAGGAATATGTCACTGGAGTTGGACGTGCTTGTCTGTTGTATAATTCTTATTTTCTCTCATGTTTGATGCTAATGTGACAGGCTGCTATCTAAGGAATACCATTAATTCCAAGGTAGCAATCATAGTCAGTATTCTTATCCTATTATTTTTTCCGCTATGAGTTTAGATTTTTATCACTCTTTGATAATGCTTATGCTTATGCTTATTTGCAGTACCAAATCCCACGATCTGTGCTTTGAAGGACTTAAGTTTTGATTTTTGTTGAAGTTTAGGCCAATGGAGGTACAAATTGTTATATTTGGTATAAATGCCTAGGTTAGTAGATCCGAGGTTAGGATAAATTGAGAGAATGCATTCAAACTTTCTTATCAAGTAATTCTATATTTTTACTGTAGATTCTAATAATTCCAACTATAAAAGTAGTTGTAGTTGTACTTTGAAAGAATTGGTAAAGCAACCATGGTTTGGAAATATCTTAGAGAAAAGATTTTCACGTCGACTTCGGAGTATCACACGGAGTGCTAGAGATGCATAAAGCACTGTTGATGAAGAGGGTGTGTATAACATATGGAAGAATTCCAAAAATTAGAGCTTTTCGACTTGATAGTTGAGATTCTACCTACCATGTGATTTCGGGGTTTGATGGTGAGTTCTAGTCGAAGACGTATATTTATTCCAGATGGATGGGAAATTAGAGTCTATATGTCGCAATTGTGATGACTCACATTTTGGAAGGTTTAATAGACAGTAATCCACAGTCCAACTCAAACAATCCAAAACACGGATAATCAATGAGGTTAATTAAAAAGAATAAGAAGAAAGCAAATACAGAATCCTATAGCGGAATGATAAAATATACTAATCAAATAAACAGTCCATGAAGATGCTTATATAATAAATTTGATTAAATTTTACAACATCTATTAGAGTTATATATACAACAGAACAATTTAACAATGCAGTGGAACAAATAATGTGGTGAAATAATACAAGTAATATAATATACCAAATCTTCGTCTTCTTCCTCCAGAAAATATGATCTTCAATACGCTGAAATCTCAGGGCTTACCAGAGTATAAAGTAAAACAACACACTCGAGTCAGGACTAAATATCCTTATGTGAGTCAAATCAATATCACTTATAACAGGAGTTTAATTGCGTCAAAGATGTTTATGGTGTTTTGTTCTTCTACCTAATGTACAACGTGCATGAAATAATTCAAGAGATGTTACGGGATTTTCTATCTCTTAAGAATCCGTCAAGTTATCTATATCTAGTAGAATACGCTATATATGTAATGTCTAATCATTAAAATAAATATTTTTCCTAGCATTAAGGCTTTACATTAACCCCTCTTAGTGTGTTTTTAAGCATTGTCGTACAGTTTCCATATAACGCTCCAGTAGCAAGTCAAGAGATAGGGATGCACCATAATATGACAACACTAAACTAAAATCGTAGTGGTCTCATATGAGGACAAAAGAATGACAAGGCACGTAAGGCGATGTCCAAGTTAGGATACTACCAGTTCGGGTCGGGCTGGTGGTAACTCTTCATAGCCATGATCGCCTACCACATCCATCCATTCCATATCGAGTCAAAGGGAGGCCGTCCCAAATCATTGGGCACCAATCGAAACCAACGTCGAAAGTAATAGTATGGACCAAGTCTGTGAAGACCCGCAAATCCGTACTCCTTGAATATACACTAATCTCCATAGATTAATTCAAGATGAACAGAAATACGAATTCTCAATGTTTAAGAAAAAGAAAAAGATAGAAGAAGAGCGAAAAAGAGAGGAAAAGATAGGAAAAAGAGAGAAAAGAAAATAGGAGAATAGAGGGAAAAGAAAATAACAGAATAATATCAGAATCTCACAATTCGCAGCGGAACAACATATAATAATAATAAATAATCCTTAAACAAAGAACTATATCAGTTATTACATTTTATTACATCATATCATCAGAGTGTACAACAATATACAACAAACAACAAACAGTGCAGCGGAAAAGAAATACTATATACTAGTAATACGCCATGCCATCCATCTTGCCTCCAGCAACTACAGAATATCCTGATAAACCTAACTCTTGACTGCCCGTGTAGAAATTGGTGGGCACCCAGAGTTTAGGAAGGAAAACAATAAACTCCGAGTCAGTCATGTGACTGGTGTGAGAACTCAAAACAGTTTATTTATCTTTAAAATCAAAATGGAGGAATATTTTTTTAAAGTCAATTCGCAATGCTTTTTAAAAATGAGACTACCATAAGGCCTCCCGCACACACACACAATGCAAACGCAGAATCAGAGGAGATTTCTCCTTATGATAGTCAAAGATGCTTGATACGCATTTAAAAGAACATTTGATATTATTACTAGTGCATAGTGTAGAAAAAATTCATTTCAAAAGTAGAATATAAATCTTAGCCAACATACGACCATTATCGTATGCCTACTATAGCTACCATCTAAACAGTGGTGACCACCATAAGTAAATGGCAGGTTCTACAACTAATACCGTACAAGTTTCGTATTGGGAATTGGATTTCCAACGAATGATCAGGCCAAGGAACTTCCCATTGCCACATGAGAATGCCTATGGATGGACATCCCCGAGAACCAAACCGGATCTCTACCAACACAAGGTCGGGTTACCCCTAACTGAGTAACAACTGACCGAATATGCCATCCCCCGGTCCTTTGGGACCTTTCACCGAGCGCTCGCAATCAATTCACACAATCATAAAGTGTTTTCAACATGAGTAAGTATCTGGGCTCCATACCATGATACCACCCTTTTCCAGAAGGAAATGCACATATCCTAAAGGGCGCTACCCCTCGTAACCTTGCCGCATCTTTCCTGTTTTGACCATTCCCGGGGTGTGAGGCTCGACGAAGTCACGTCCACAAAACATACTTTATACAAAAGCCATGCTTTGGGTCAACAAATGATCATAGAAATGATCACCAGGATAGACGATCAAATAAATGATCCTATCACAAATAATCAACACAATGATCATTTCACAGCAACACTCAGCATGTCACATTACCAAATTGGGAATATATCGCTGATAACCTTCAACTACATAACCTCTGAGCGCGTACGTCTCAGAGAAGGGTGTTAAGCTAAAAGAATAAATTCTCCGCCACCAACAGAAATATATTTGAAAGAAATCGGCTTTATATCTCAATTTGTAATGTCAGACATACAATCCATACAAGTCAGTTCCGGGATCGAACAGAACCGAAGGCACTTACAAAGAAGTCCTTGCAATCCGTATATTCACAATCCTGATCGGATTTCCCATCACTTAGGGAATCTCTATACCAGGAGCTACCCAGTGCAGAGACAATCGATAGGTCATCCTATCGCTTTCGCAAATACCCGGTCTTCAACACCGGTCATCAATGCTATCCATTACGTCGTATCACTATTCGGAATGGGTAATCCGAATAACGAGCGCAATAATTTAAAAAGAAGCGTAGCATTCAAATTCAACAAATCACAACAAATACCTTTCAAAGGTAAATATTGATAGTCGATTATTGAACTATCAATGGATATGCACACATCACCAAATTCCAAATAATTTTCCAAATTATTTATTTTCCAGAAATATCTTTACTAGATATATAATTTCACACTTCAAAAATAAATCAATATTTATTTTTAAACAAATTCTCCTTTTTATTCATAAATTCCATAGTGAATTTATATTTCACAATATCCATGCATATACGATTTCAATTATCCATTTCAATTTATCTTCAAAAAGATAAATTCTCATAATATTCACTTTATATTGGAAAACATTTCCATACTTATTTATTCATAAGTAATTCACAAATTTTATTTATTTTCAATACTTAGAAAATATTCAATATACTTAAATCGAGATTAAGTATATATTTCATTCTTTAAGGAAATCATTATCTTAAACATATTTATTTGGGCCAAAACGAATGTTACGTAAAACACTGTTACGACAACCCAAAATCACTAGTATAGGGATTCGAAATTAAAATAGATATATAAATCCCAATACTATACAAAACATTTCCTTTCGGAAATCATTTACTATAACAACAGTGTTATAGTCCACCATTTCCTTTTATTTCTCGAAAACGTCTATTTCAACAATGAATGTTGAAATCTATGGTTTCGAATCTCAACACATTTTAAAACATCATTAGCTTGTTTTAATTCTATTTAAAACATCACATTCAACACAATTTCTTTAACATGTTATTCACTATTCAAAAACGTGAATATACTTGTTAACAAATTTCATCACTTCTATTCATTTTATTTTAAAGGATTATTCACTATCTAAAATGTGAATATAACTCCATCAATAGGTTTCAACAATTTACTTATCATAATAAGTCTTTGCGAATTTATAGAACAACGTTTATAAATTCCTTTATTTTCCTATATTCAATTCATAACTCAATTATATACCAAAGGTTCATATTATAAGTTAAATACTTATAATTTATTTGTTTACAAAATCGTTCCTTTAAACTTCACAATTATAAATCTTATAACTTATAAGATTCAATTATTTATCCAAATATATTCTTTAATAACTTCACAAAATTTATAAATCTTACTATTTATAAATTTCATTCATAACTTCACCATTTATAATTTTATAAATTCCATTCACTTATGCATCCATTTTCACTTCATTAAACTCTTATAAAAACTCGTTTTATAATGCAAATGTTTTAATTTATAAATATCAATTTATAAATCTTTTTATATAAATCAATTTATATTATTCTTTTCAAAACATCTTTAAACTTCTTTATAATTTCACCATTTTGATTTATAAAATAATTAAATTTTATAAATCCTATATTTCAACTTTTCATAATAAATTCAATTAATCCCGATTTAAACTCTTTTATAAAATCATTAATCCATATTTCTCAAAAATCAATCTTTAACCGTATTTCTCAAAATCATAATTTTTATAACTTTAAAAATTATAACGTTTATTTATTTAAAATGGATCAATTCCAAAAATATTTTATAAACGTATACTTTCAAAAATCACTTTGAAATCCTTTTTAAAATTCCAAAATTTGGTCCAGTGATGCTACACACCAAATAGTCAATCACGACAACAACGATATCATATATCGATATGATAATCAACGAATATCAAAATATCCATAATCAAATAAAAACTGTTGAGGAATCCAGTTGGATCCCTCCAACCTGTTTTCCTGCATCCACAAACATTAGCATAATACCAATTCCGCTCCAGTACGGAATTATCGCGGTATATGGGATTTAAAATATTATCCGCTATTATGCGGCGCAATAGGGTCTCATCCGCTAAAAAATGCGGGAAATCAATAACTCCAATATATACATATGCCAATATATATATATTGCTATTATATATAATACCAATTTCACTGTTTATGAAATATTCGCGGTATATGTTTTTAATAAATAACATCCATTTATTAACGGCGCATAATGTCTATTTTAACAATCAATAGATAACAATCATCATTCAAACATGCATTCAAATATTTTAAATATAACTATTTAAAATAAAATCGAAACTGATTCGATTGAGTGAGAAGTTCTCACCTTGATTTCAATTTCGTTTTAGCGATTTATTTCGAATAAAATTAAACGGACGTTTAATTTTACACGAAATTTTCACTAACTTCAAACGACTCCAATCCAATTTTATCGCGTAGTGCTCGTCCATACGATTCCAACGCTTCTTGTTTCGTGCGTTTTCGACCTCGTATGAAAAAGATATGAATTTTTGAAGTTTACACAATTTTTATTTATAATATTTACAACATAACTTTTATATTTTCAACCTTCAACAAATCTGGGCCTTTGGATCCATCACCCAGCAAATCACCACCGTCCCCTCTCTCCATCTTCCCTTCGTGCATCTACAGACATTAGGCCGACATCAACAAACCTATTCTCAAGAACTAGGGTTAATTTTTGCTTCCACCACGTCGCGTTTGAAGGTGATCAGGGACTTGCATCTCGAAGCTCATCTCCTCCACTTCACTCGGCTTCCCCCTTGATGAACTCGGCCGCCCCTAGGTCATTGAAATGCGTGCACAACTGTAGGCGTCGGCCCCCCCTTTCTCCCTCCATACGACGTCGTTTCAGATCTCAACCGTATAGATTTCTAGCTCTCTTCATGCTCTTCGACTTCCGTTTTGAACACTTTGGCGAATTATCGACGGATTGGAAGTAATTGAGGAGAAAAGAACATTGTTTTCTGGCCATTGAATGCTATGGGTGGCGGCTAGGGTTTAGGATTAGGGTTTATATTTTTTTTTTTAAATTTATGAAGAGAGTGGTCTATTTATAGGAAAATCGATCGACACTATTCATCACGGAAATTCCAAACTCCGATTCACGCGCCATACAGCGTTTCTAGAGTTTACCCCGCGTTCCGGACACAATGGAACAGGTTTCGAAAGCTAATTCGGACATCTGTGCGAGTTATGGCTATAAACGTTCAATTTAAATTAAACCGATTTAAACGATTTTCTAGGCGTTTTAATTCGTACCGGACAAACGGTAAATCCAATTGACACGAAATTTGAAACCTTACAATAATATCACATTACGGATCCGATGAAACTGGTTTCGTCGAAATCCGAGACTTTTTGAAAAATGGCTATTTTAACTCGCCAAATTAATATTAAAAACAATTCGATGCGTTTCGAGCTGCCACGATCAAACGATAACTCCGATTGCTACGAAAATTGAAATCCGGTAATAACTAACTATTACGCATCCAGTGGAACTAGTTTCGTCCAATTCTGAGACTGTTCATAAATTGACTATTTCACTAGTCGATTTAAATATTAAAATATTCAATTTTCACAAATTAACTTCTAATTCGATTTTAAAAGTTCTAAAATATCATTCTAACTTCAATATGATAAAATAAAATTTTACAAATCATTTTCAATCATATTTAACTCAATTTTCAATTATTTCCATAATTTAACATATTAAATTATCGATTTAATTATCCAATTAAATCCAATTATTCGAAATAAAATTTATTCGACTTATAAATTCACTAATTAATATTTAAAATTAATTAAATATTCAAATTTTAATTAAATAAAATTCTGGGTCGTTACAATCTTCCCCCCTTAAAAGAATTTCGTCCTCGAAATTATTAAGTAAGAAAAGTTATAGAATCTATTAACTTTCCAAAATTCATAGTTTAAACTTCTTATAAAAACTTTACTAAGTTTTCAAATCATACTTAGTTATCTTTTCAAAAACAACTACTATTGTTTAACTTTCAATTCCTAATCAAAGCTAAAGTTTTCAAAATTTTTCAATTTTCTCAAATTTTTTCTAACGCCTTAAATTTTCGGAAAAATTCGCCATGGTCTCCTTTGCGCAGCTCAATTTGAAAAAAAAATGACAGTATATATACCACAAATATACATCTCATCAAGTAATGAGGCATCCCGAAGGGAAAAAAGTGTAAAAGTACGATATTTAATCCGAGATATGTACCTTATATTTTATTAGCAAGCATATACGGCTAATATAGCGCGAAAGCGAGCTCCAAATGCGAAGCAAACGCGATCCGCACCTACTAAACACTCAACAAACAACATGAGAACCATGTATATATGAAAATAGTATCGATATACAACATATAGCAACATAATAACTATATATGCCAACATAGCAAATGTAAACAAACAACAAATGCAAACATCAACCAACTATCATCCATAACCAATTAATATTCATTCATATTCTCATTAATATTCAATGAAATGGTTTTCAATTTAATCACATTTGATTCATTAACAGTGGATGTTCTTACTAACATTCATTTTCAATTAGTTTATATTCACTAATTCATATTCAAGTTGGTTCACTTCCAAATCAAATTCAATTCTATTTAAGATTCACTTAACTTCCAATCGAATTTCAATTACTTTAGCTTCCAATTCCATTAATACTTAATGAATTATATACAATCAACTAACAACCATATAACAACCAATGTATATTAATTACAACCAAATTCCTTTGCTTATATTCATTCAATTTGGTTTAACACCTTTTCTTTCAATTGGTTTAATTAAATTGATTTTCATTCAATCTTTCAACTTCCAATAACATTAAATTTTAATGAATTAACACTTATATTCATTATTCCATATCAACTTTATTCACATTAAATTGATTAACATTCAATCCATTTATTCAATTCAATTTCCAATTCATTTTCATTTACAACTCATATTCATAAATATATTCATATAGTTTCACTTCTTATATATATAAGTTTATTCACAATTGTAAATCACTTTAATTATAATTCAATTCTTATAATTCATTATACTTATACAATTATTCTTTATTTAGATTATTCAAACAACCAAACAATCAACTTATATACACTTTAATAATTCTAAAAAATTATTCCTTTATATATAAAATATAATCAAGGTAAAATTATTTCATTTACCCAATTTAAAAAAATACTGTGCCGAATTGTTCTATTCAAGTGTTTATAAACCCCTTCGGCATAGTTGTACAGACCATGCTGACGAAGGTTCATATGCCACTCAATAAACCAATCATCACAATATAAAACAATTTCATATTCACTAACAAATACGCACTCGTAGCTATTATTACACTCAAACTCATTCTAGAGCACTACTGACTCTATCTCTAATGAGTAATACCCAACAGAACCATGGTTGTCGCTTAACCATATGCTCTGATACCACCTGTGAAGACCCGCAAATCCGTACTCCTTGAATATACACTAATCTCCATAGATTAATTCAAGATGAACAGAAATACGAATTCTCAATGTTTAAGAAAAAGAAAAAGATAGAAGAAGAGCGAAAAAGAGAGGAAAAGATAGGAAAAAGAGAGAAAAGAAAATAGGAGAATAGAGGGAAAAGAAAATAACAGAACAATATCAGAATCTCACAATTCGCAGCGGAACAACATATAATAATAATAAATAATCCTTAAACAAAGAACTATATCAGTTATTACATTTTATTACATCATATCATCAGAGAGTACAACAATATACAACAAACAACAAATAGTGCAGCGGAAAAGAAATACTATATACTAGTAATACGCCATGCCATCCATCTTGCCTCCAGCAACTCCAGAATATCCTGATAAACCTAACTCTTGACTGCCCGTGTAGAAATTGGTGGGCACCCAGAGTTTAGGAAGGAAAACAATAAACTCCGAGTCAGTCATGTGACTGGTGTGAGAACTCAAAACAGTTTATTTATCTTTAAAAATCAAAATAGAGGAATATTTTTTTAAAGTCAATTCACAATGCTTTTTAAAAATGAGACTACCATAAGGCCTCCCGCACACACACACAATGCAAACGCAGAATCGGAGGAGATTTCTCCTTATGATAGTCAAAGATGCTTGATACGCATTTAAAAGAACATTTGATATTATTACTAGTGCATAGTGTAGGAAAAATTCATTTCGAAAGTAGAATATAAATCTTAGCCAACATACGACCATTATCGTATGCCTACTATAGCTACCATCTAAACAGTGGTGACCACCATAAGTAAATGGCAGGTTCTACAACTAATACCGTACAAGTTTCGTATTGGGAATTGGATTTCCAACGAATGATCAGGCCAAGGAACTTCCCATTGCCACATGAGAATGCCTCTGGATGGACATCCCCGAGAACCAAACCGGATCTCTACCAACACAAGGCCGGGTTACACCTAACTGAGTAACAACTGACCGAATATGCCATCCCCCGGTCCTTTGGGACCTTTCACCGAGCGCTCGCAATCAATTCACACAATCATAAAGTGTTTTCAACACGAGTAAGTATCTGGGCTCCATACCATGATACCACCCTTTTCCAGAAGGAAATGCACATATCCTAAAGGGCGCTACCCCTCATAACCTTGCCGCATCTTTCCTGTTTTGACCATTCCCGGGGTGTGAGGCTCGACGAAGTCACGTCCACAAAACATACTTTATACAAAAGCCATGCTTTGGGTCAACAAATGATCATAGAAATGATCACCAGGATAGACGATCAAATAAATGATCCTATCACAAATAATCAACACAATGATCATTTCACAGCAACACTCAGCACGTCACATTACCAAATTGGGAATATATCGCTGATAACCTTCAACTACATAACCTCCGAGCACGTACGTCTCAGAGAAGGGTGTTAAGCTAAAAGAATAAATTCTCCGCCACCAACAGAAATATATTTGAAAGAAATCGGCTTTATATCTCAATTTGTAATGTCAGACATACAACCCATACAAGTCAGTTCCGGGATCGAACAGAACCGAAGGCACTTACAAAGAAGTCCTTGCAATCCGTATATTCACAATCCTGATCGGATTTCCCATCACTTAGGGAATCTCTATACCAGGAGCTACCCAGTGCAGAGACAATCGATAGGTCATCCTATCGCTTTCGCAAATACCCGGTCTTCAACACCGGTCATCAATGCTATCCATTACGTCGTATCACTATTCGGAATGGGTAATCCGAATAACGAGCGCAATAATTTAAAAAGAAGTGTAGCATTCAAATTCAACAAATCACAACAAATACCTTTCAAAGGTAAATATTGATAGTCGATTATTGAACTATCAATGGATATGCACACATCACCAAATTCCAAATAATTTTCCAAATTATTTATTTTCCAGAAACATCTTTACTAGATATATAATTTCACACTTCAAAAATAAATCAATATTTATTTTTAAACAAATTCTCCTTTTTATTCATAAATTCCATAGTGAATTTATATTTCACAATATCCATGCATATACGATTTCAATTATCCATTTCAATTTATCTTCAAAAAGATAAATTCTCATAATATTCACTTTATATTGGAAAACATTTCCATACTTATTTATTCATAAGTAATTCACAAATTTTATTTATTTTCAATACTTAGAAAATATTCAATATACTTAAATCGAGATTAAGTATATATTTCATTCTTTAAGGAAATCATTATCTTAAACATATTTATTTGGGCCAAAACGAATGTTACGTAAAACACTGTTACGACAACCCAAAATCACTAGTATAGGGATTCGAAATTAAAATAGATATATAAATCCCAATACTATACAAAACATTTCCTTTCGGAAATCATTTACTATAACAACAGTGTTATAGTCCACCATTTCCTTTTATTTCTCGAAAACGTCTATTTCAACAATGAATGTTGAAATCTATGGTTTCGAATCTCAACACATTTTAAAACATCATTAGATTGTTTTAATTCTATTTAAAACATCACATTCAAAACAATTTCTTTAACATGCTATTCACTATTCAAAAACGTGAATATACTTGTTAACAAATTTCCTCACTTCTATTCATTTTATTTTAAAGGATTATTCACTATCTAAAATGTGAATATAACTCCATCAATAGGTTTCAACAATTTACTTATCAAAATAAGTCTTTGCGAATTTATAGAACAACGTTTATAAATTCCTTTATTTTCCTATATTCAATTCATAACTCAATTATATACCAAAGGTTCATATTATAAGTTAAATACTTATAATTTATTTGTTTACAAAATCGTTCCTTTAAACTTCACAATTATAAATCTTATAACTTATAAGATTCAATTATTTATCCAAATATATTCTTTAATAACTTCACAAAATTTATAAATCTTACTATTTATAAATTTCATTCATAACTTCACCATTTATAATTTTATAAATTCCATTCACTTATGCATCCATTTTCACTTCATTCAAACTCTTATAAAAACTCGTTTTATAATGCAAATGTTTTAATTTATAAATATCAATTTATAAATCTTTTTATATAAATCAATTTATATTATTCTTTTCAAAACATCTTTAAACTTCTTTATAATTTCACCATTTTGATTTATAAAATAATTAAATTTTATAAATCCTATATTTCAACTTTTCATAATAAATTCAATTAATCCCGATTTAAACTCTTTTATAAAATCATTAATCCATATTTCTCAAAAATCAATCTTTAACCGTATTTCTCAAAATCATAATTTTTATAACTTTAAAAATTATAACGTTTATTTATTTAAAATGGATCAATTCCAAAAATATTTTATAAACGTATACTTTCAAAAATCACTTTGAAATCCTTTTTAAAATTCCAAAATTTGGTCCAGTGATGCTACACACCAAATAGTCAATCACGACAACAACGATATCATATATCGATATGATAATCAACGAATATCAAAATATCCATAATCAAATAAAAACTGTTGAGGAATCCAGTTGGATCCCTCCAACCTGTTTTCCTGCATCCACAAACATTAGCATAATACCAATTCCGCTCCAGTACGGAATTATCGCGGTATATGAGATTTAAAATATTATCCGCTATTATGCGGCGCAATAGGGTCTCATCCGCTAAAAAATGCGGGAAATCAATAACTCCAATATATACATATGCCAATATATATATATTGCTATTATATATAATACCAATTTCACTGTTTATGAAATATTCGCGGTATATGTTTTTAATAAATAACATCCATTTATTAACGGCGCATAATGTCTATTTTAACAATCAATAGATAACAATCATCATTCAAACATGCATTCAAATATTTTAAATATAACTATTTAAAATAAAATCGAAACTGGTTCGATTGAGTGAGAAGTTCTCACCTTGATTTCAATTTCGTTTTAGCGATTTATTTCGAATAAAATTAAACGGACGTTTAATTTTACACGAAATTTTCACTAACTTCAAACGACTCCAATCCAATTTTATCGCGTAGTGCTCGTCCATACGATTCCAACGCTTCTTGTTTCGTGCGTTTTCGACCTCGTATGAAAAAGATATGAATTTTTGAAGTTTACACAATTTTTATTTATAATATTTACAACATAACTTTTATATTTTCAACCTTCAACAAATCTGGGCCTTTGGATCCATCACCCAGCAAATCACCACCGTCCCCTCTCTCCATCTTCCCTTCGTGCATCTACAGACATTAGGCCGACATCAACAAACCCATTCTCAAGAACTAGGGTTAATTTTTGCTTCCACCACGTCGCGTTTGAAGGTGATCAGGGACTTGCATCTCGAAGCTCATCTCCTCCACTTCACTCGGCTTCCCCCTTGATGAACTCGGCCGCCCCTAGGTCATTGAAATGCGTGCACAACTGTAGGCGTCGGCCCCCCCTTTCTCCCTCCATACGACGTCGTTTCAGATCTCAACCGTATAGATTTCTAGCTCTCTTCATGCTCTTCGACTTCCGTTTTGAACACTTTGGCGAATTATCGACGGATTGGAAGTAATTGAGGAGAAAAGAACATTGTTTTCTGGCCATTGAATGCTATGGGTGGCGGCTAGGGTTTAGGATTAGGGTTTATATTTTTTTTTTAAATTTATGAAGAGAGTGGTCTATTTATAGGAAAATCGATCGACACTATTCATCACGGAAATTCCAAACTCCGATTCACGCGCCGTAACCAGCGTTTCTAGGGTTTACCCCGCATTCTGGACACAATGGAACAGGTTTTGGAAGCTAATTCGGACATCTGTGCGAGTTATGGCTATAAACGTTCAATTTAAATTAAACCGATTTAAACGATTTTCTAGGCGTTTTAATTCGTACCGGACAAACGGTAAATCCAATTGACACGAAATTTGAAACCTTACAATAATATCACATTACGAATCTGATGAAATTGGTTTCGTCAAAATCCGAGACTTTTTGAAAAATGGCTATTTTAACTCGCCAAATTAATATTAAAAACAATTCGATGCGTTTCGAGCTGCCACGATCAAACGATAACTCCGATTACTACGAAAATTGAAATCTGATAAAAACTAACTATTACGGATCCAATGGAACTAGTTTCGTCCAATTCTAAGACTGTTCAAAAATTGACTATTTCACTAGTCGATTTAAATATTAAAATATTCAATTTTCACAAATTAACTTCTAATTCGATTTTAAAAGTTCTAAAATATCATTCTAACTTCAATATGATAAAATAAAATTTTACAAATCATTTTCAATCATATTTAACTCAATTTTCAATTATTTCCATAATTTAACATATTAAATTATCGATTTAATTATCCAATTAAATCCAATTATTCGAAATAAAATTTATTCAACTTATAAATTCACTAATTAATATTTAAAATTAATTAAATATTTAAATTTTAATTAAATAAAATTCTGGGTCGTTACAAAGTCCAAGAAGAAAATCGAAGAACGGATATCCGTTAGTGGTAGCTAGCTCACATGGCCCAGTCAAGTTGTCCGGTTTTAGTCATTTCAAATTGGCACAAGTGCTAGGGTTTATCCATCATCGTTCTCTTTTTTCAAATCCAACAAACGTATACAAAATCCAGTCACTTCATCCTGGAGGCTCTTTCGCATATAGAGTTGTTAAAGTGGTTCTAGTATTGACAGAGGGTATGCCAATAAGTCGCTTCGGACTCTTTAACAACCAAACATCGTTTTGCATATCAGTTGTTTCTTTTACATTTTGAAAACGTTTCATACTTGATACCAAAATATCATATTCACTTTAAAATATCATTCATTTCAAAAAATCCTATTTACTTCAAATATGTCAATTTCACTTGAAGATCATTTTCGCCTCAATATCTAAATTTCAGTTCCCAAAATAGTTTCGAATTTCAACTTAGGTTATAACTTCATTTTAACATAATTCGCATTTAAATCCGTGATAAATATAAACAGTTCCCAATCTAAACAGTTTGAATTTTTAGAAATAGTTTTAGTAGTTTTAAATAGTTTTAAAAATTAAAATAGTTTAGATATTAAAATAGATTATATATTAAATGATTTTAAAATTTAATTAATTTGGAAATTTAAAAAGATGAATTTTAAAACAATTTACAGGAACATAGTTTGTAGTGAAAATAATTTCAAACTCAAAACTGTTTCTTCCATTTTCCAATAAATCTGGATTAAGGGCCAAATTTAAATCAACTTATTTAACTTCAAATCTTCCAATTCAGATTATTTTATATCTCAAATCTGTTCGAATCGGCTCAATTTCGATTTAAATTCAAATCATATCAATTTAGATTTCAATTCAGATTAACTTTAATTTCAAAGCCTTACGCATTAACTTCAAATTCGAATCAATGTTTCGATTCAGTGGTTTAAATTCCAATTCAATTTTTATTTTAAACCATTTCAATTTATATCTTTTTGCAGTTTGGTTTCAAAATATCGATTTATTCACTTTAACCAGTTTAAACTTCAATATTCAATTTAAGGTTCAAATCTTTCAAAATAATTCAATTCCAAGCTCAAATTTGAAATAGCGATTTATATCACTTTTACTTAAATATCTTTGAAGTTCAATTGAAAGTTCAAACCTTTTAAAACAATTCAATTTCTATAATTCAAGTCATATTTCAATCATAACTTCAAATTCCAAATTAAATTCTTTTAAACAATTTCTTTTAACAATTTTAATTTCAATATTTCAAGCTTGAGTTAAAAAATAATCCAATTCTCATATTTCGATTCAATTTTATTTTTATAAAACAAAATCATTCGAACAGGTTCAAACCAAGAATTTAAAATCATTTAATTTAACCAATTCGGTGTTCATATATAATTTTCTATCATATGGCAGTGATAAATTATTTCAATTTTTAATTTTAGTGATGGATATATATCATTTCAATCCAAATCAAAGTTTCATAAATATATATCATTTCAACCTATTATAGATTTCCATGCCAGTCAAATTACTAAACAAAAATAGATAAAATCAAACTACTTCATTATTTCATTTTAACTAACATAAAAATATTTTAGTCTTCATGAACGGTTTAAAACACTCACATTTATTTGGAATTGAAAATTTTCTAGCTTGAAATAAATTTCACATCAAGTCCATGTCGTAGACGACGTCGATACGAATCTAGTGCAACTCGTTTCGCTCATAGACAACCTCGTACGAGAATATTATTCAATAATTAACATAACGATTTATAATAAACACAATTAACTTAATAATATAATTAACGAAACCTAACCCTCTGCCTTCTCGCGTTCGTTCATAGGCCCGCCTCCTTGTTCCTAATCTAAAGCTCGCGTCCTGTTTTTTTATTTTTTATAACAATCGAACGATCGACGAACTACGCCAAGCCATCGTCCAACTCCAACGCACCGTCGTTCTCCCCACTGCCCCATTGCCCTACATCAACGCGTGCAAATCGACGCATAGGAAATCCAAAACCCGTAACTCCAACAAAACCTCATATCAGCCACGACACAACGTAAGACGGCGATCCGCGTAACGATCTGAATTTTTCGACGGTTAATTGTGAATGTTTAAATGGTTTTAAATGTTTGATTTGGAGTTATAATTAGGTTAGAAGGATTTTAGAACTAAAATTTTCAAGCGATTTCATAAATTTTGGAAATCATCAATTTAATCGACGAGTTAAAATGGCGATCTAGGGCATAGTCTCGAATTTCAACGAAACTAATTCCATTAGATCCATAATAGTGTATTATTATCGAATTTCAAATTTCATACCGTTTGGAGTTATCGTTTGATCGTACAAGATAGAAACGCGTTGGAATTAATATCAAATTTTAATATAATAATTGTGTCTGAAAAACTATCTTCTCTATAAGATCAAACTAGGACTCATAACCTTTTCCATTGCATTCAGAATAGGGGTATAACATTGTGAACGCCTAGCGGCATGCCTCGGTTGGGGCTTGAAATTTTGAGCTACTGGAATTGAGATATTTTGAAAATTTAAATAAATTATTTTCCTTGATCGGACTAGGCTGTCTCTTTCACTCAGCCACTGTACCTTTTCCAACATGCCACCAATATCGTGACGTTTCCATTTTCACTTAAAACCGCGACTCTCTTCATTTCTCACGCAGATAGTAATACCCTTACAAAATAATAATAATAATAAACGAAATCGAATCCTCGTAAAAAAGGGAATCGCGACATTGTCGTGATTTGGAATTCGAGATGGGCGACATTCGCGTGTGGGAAATAAGATTGGGCGTGCGTTTTAGGGTTTGGCTGTATGTTCTGCTCGTCGACTGGAGGTTTGTGAGGGAGGCGCTTGGGTGGAGTTGGTCACCTGAAGGGATGCTTGCATTTAGGAGGGAAGTGGCGATTCCAGGAGGTGTACGGCATCGTGGTTGATGGAGATGGGTTAGATCGAAGTTCGAGGGGAGGGGCTAAGGCTAGATAGCAGCTCGATCGCGTGCGCGAGCGGAGTAGGTGCTCGAGACAATGGGCGTTCGACGTCTTGAGTTTTAGGATTGTGTCATGCAGAGATCTTTGTTGGTATCGATTTTGGGAGGTGCGACTCTATATTTGCAGCCGCGGCCTGATGCTCGTCGACTTGGTGATGTCGAGGTTGGTCAGAGGTTTCGATGATCGAGAGTCAGTGGGTTATGCGTTCTGGGTGGAGTCGCATTTCTGGGTTGCTGACATTGGTCGATGGTAAGAAGGTACCATGCTTTTGAAAATTTTGTAATTAAAGAGTAATTTGAGTTTTAATTACAATTTTAATAGTTAACTTACATAAATTAATAACCCATCCATACAAGGTCTAAAATTCATGAAGAAACAAATCGGTTTTGGATCGGATTGCAAAATAAAATTCAAGGTGAGTAAAATCTCACTCATTTGGATTGCAAGTATAACTTAAAAATGTTGGATTTAAATTACTGGTTGTTTGGATGAATTATTAATCATTATTAATTGGATGTTATAATATAGATATATAGTAGTATATATTTTAGTAGTTGGATATATCCCTACCA
The DNA here is from genome assembly GCA_030765085.1 of Allium cepa. Lineage (NCBI taxonomy): Eukaryota > Viridiplantae > Streptophyta > Magnoliopsida > Asparagales > Amaryllidaceae > Allium > Allium cepa. The sequence continues at coordinate 460,034,370 of CM060942.1, forward strand.
ATTGGAGCGGATGTGACCCTATGCACCCTGCATAATAGCGGATGATCCTACATTACCGTGATATTCCCCTCGAAGGAGGATTGGTTTTTTGTATTGTCTAACATCTGTGGATGTAGGGAAACATGTTCGAGGGCTCCAACTTGATTCCTCGAAAATTTTAATTTTAATTTAATACATAATAGTATATGATGTGTTAGAATGATCTTTTATAGATTATTATTGTGATTTGGATTATTGAATGCTATAGTACCATAAAGTATTATTTTTGAATTTGAAGGAATTGAAATAGAAGATTTTGAATATAAAAATATTTATATTGAAATTTGAATTATTTTAAAAGAAAAGGATTTGGATAAAACAAATTGATAATGGGTTGTACTTGACTATGCGCAAAATATTTCAAATAGAGATTTTAAAATAATTATATAAAGGATTTTTAAAAAACGATTTAAAATGATATTTCAGGAAAGAATAAGGAAAGATGTTAAAAATCAATATTTAAAATAGATGTGTAAAATAAATAGGATTTATAAAGAAATGGATTTATAAGAAACGAAATTTTTTATGTGAGATTATTTTTATAAATAAGAAAAATCCAAGTGAATCAATAAATTTATAAATGATGTTTATAAATAAGGAAAATGATAACAGTTGCTAAATTAGGAATATAAAATTCATAGGGTGAGTTTATATTAGATTATGAAAACAGGGATGAGGAAAATAGTGGATACTATTTTTCTGAAAAGTGGAAATGGTTAGGAGAATTAGAATGAAACCGATGGGTTGTGAATCAAGAGAAATTTATAAATTGAATTGGTTATTGGGATTTTTATAATATACTTTTATTTTAAAAAGTTAAGTTGATTTTAAAAAGGTAAGTTTTATTTATCAAACTATATAATTTTGAACTAGTAAAATTGAAGTACATCAAAAAGTTAATTTTTCAAATATTTTATATCTATTTTAATAAATTCTAATTTTTGAATCAGCTTTGAAAATTGATTCGTTTATTTAAAAATAAGTTATGATGTTTACAAAAGTGTTTTCGATATTTCTATATTTGAAATAATTTCAACACTTGGATCCATAACAAGGTATTTCATCATTTTCAATACTTAGAAATATTTCCAACTTTCATTTTTATAACACTTAGAAAATATTTCTATTCCAAATCACTCCTTACTAAAAACATTTCCAAGACCTTCCTTTTAATACTTAGGAAAAATACTTATACGTATAATTTCCAAAATCATTTTGATATTAAACTTGGAGATATTTCATAACTTATCTCATAAGTCTCCGGCTTTTTAATAAATTCTTCCTACAATTTCCAAACCGATTATACTTATTTATAATCCCAACCCACCATTTATAACTCCTTTAAATGAATTCAAAAATTTTCCGAAGTTATCACTTCCAAACATCGGAAATTTTCTTACGTCTCTAACATTCAATTTATAAGATTTCTCTTATAAAATCTTACCCTTTAATAAACCCCATCTACAAATCTCGACAGAACTTATAAATAAAATTGCAATCATTTCAAACTATATATATACACATATATAATGAGCAATTTTGAAGAATAGTAATTTATTTCATTTTTAAATATGTTTTAAATTATTATTTAAAATATAGAAAAAACTTTATAAACATCAATAACTCATTTTTGGATAAACCAATAAATTTTCAAAGTTGATTTTAAAAGTTCGAATTTATTAAATAAATACTTAATATTTGGAATTCTACTTACCGAAGTATTCCAATCCCAACTATTTTAAAATTCCATAATTTTAAATAATAAAAATTTCCTTTTAAAACAAACATACTTCTTAAAATTCAAATATATTTTTAAAATCTCAATAACCCATTCAACTTATAAATTCTTCTTGATTTCCACCGTATCACTTCTATTCCGATTTCCTTAACCATTTTCACTTTCAAAATAGTATTTACTATTTTTCTCACCTTATTTCCGTATACTGATATGAATTCTCCCTATAAATTTATATTCCAAATTTATCATCCTGATATTGATTTCCTTTATGTTATAAACATCGTTTATGAATTTCGTAACTACTTTGATTTTTTACTTGTTTATAAAAAACCATCTTATTTATAAAATTTCATTTTATAAATCCATTTCTTTATAAATTTATTTATAACTTCCAATCTATTTTTATTATCTACTTCAACTTCTTTTACATATTTAGAATGTGATGCCTCACGCCGAGACCCACATTAACAATGAGTATTACTGGGTAATACTGTCTTGTAATGTGGAGAATAGGGCTGGTTAGGAGCGACCATCTATAGTTTTGTCTTAAATATCTCTCGAATACTTCGATTAGTGCTCTATAAATAACATATGTCGAAAGTAGTGGGTCGAAAGGTGTCAACCCGCACCTATAAATAAAACCCTAGGGGTCTGATTTAGGGTATTCGATTTCATTCACTTCTTATTTGTACTTTCTAAAGCTTGTAAACCTTAACTCCTAAATAAAATTGGGGATAAAATTACTTTGCATACTTGAGCTTCAATTAGTAAAAGAACATATTTTCAAAGCATGTTAAAGGATTTAATGATTCTGCATAGCTTAGAATAAAGCCTGCTTGTTCCACGTTTGAAAGGCTACCTTTCAAGGGAGTCAAAACCACTTGATTCAACTAATACACTTAAATGTTAAGTTCAAGTCTTCGTCAACTTTTACTACTTCGAAAAATGGTTCCGAAAGAGTCCTAAACCAATTGAATGAGCTCCAAAGGCATTGTAAAAGAGAATTAAACATTTCGAACATATCAAAAGGTTATAAAGGAAGAAGTTTCATCTGCCAAAACATATCAAAGGAGGACTTAAGGAAGTCAATAAGTTTAGGCCTTTTCTATCTGATCGGAAGGAGGTTTCGAAGGTTTCACTTATACTTCAAACTCCACTTTAAGGTGTTGACAAGTTTTCTTGTTAATATTTTTGATGCTAGAAGGAGGAATTGAACCTCCGATCCCCAATAAATTTCACTATAGATTAATTGCATAGAGTTCTTCATTCAAAAGGAGAAAATGGTATGAGTAAGGAATCATAACGACAATCCAAACGATTAAGTTGCATCACAGTCGACCTTGGAAAATAATATAGTCCCCATCTTTAATTTAGAGAATATGGAAGTTGGACAACCTTCAACTCTCATAAGATTGGAAAATAATGAGATTAAATTCCAAAATCTACTGCAACAAATGATGGCCATGTAGGAAGTTTTCAAAGGGAATTTCCATCTCTAGGATCATTAAGGATTCCAAAAGGAGAGGATGAAGCACAATCACCAAATAAAGACCAACAAGGAAACTAAGAAAGTCAAGCTAAAAGGTCACTCGAGCAATCAAATAGTCCAATTCAAAGAAAGAGCAAAAGTGGCCACAAAAATGAAGCCGAACAAGAAGAAATCCTACACCAAATGATAATTGATATGCTTAAGAAAAAAGGAATACCTGACCTAGAGAAATATATTATCCTCCAAAAGATTCCTTTTTCGAAATAAATAATTGCAGTTAGTCTCCCTCCTCACATCCAAATTCCCCCACTTAAATATGATGAACTACTGAACCAGATGATCACCTTGAAGCTTTTCAAAACTGGATAAACTTATATAATGCATCTGGGCCGAATCTCTGCAAACTTTACCTAGTAACTTTTCAAGGATCAGCTATCAAATGGTACAAAATTACCTAGTGGAAACCATTTGTCCTTGGGAACAATTTTCTTATGACTTCATGACACGGTTTTACATATTTAGAGACTCAACCATGGACTTTAGCTTGTTAGCTACTATCCAACAAAAACTAGAAGAAATGCTCGACAAATACATGAACAAATTCAGTACAAAAGCATTAAAGGCAGAGAGTACAACTGATAGAGAAAAGCTTATGGTAGTTCGATTAGGGTTGATCGAACAAACCACAATCTGGAAAGACCTTTATATTAATAGGTGCAAAGATCTACTATACTTCTATTACCGAGCAAGCAAATTTATACTTTTGGATGAAATGTGCCATGATAAGAAAAGATCGCGACATGGCATTGAAGAAAAAAGATCTAGTTCCAATCACTCAACCTAAAAATCAAAGAATGGTGGAAGGATTCGGAAGGGTATTCCAGAACCCAACCATGTAGCCTTAGATCAACTTCTTTTTCACATATTTTCTGCAGCAAAAGATGATGGAAGTTCCTCAATTACTCATAAAATGCAAAAGCCAGCCATAATCGATAAAAGGGGAAAGTTATTATGATTATCATAAAGCAAATGGACATAAGACCGACAAGTTTCGCATATTAGCTGGAATAATTTGAAATATGATAATGTTAGGAACCCTAAAGGAGTTCATCAAGAAACTTAAGGAAACTTCTTATTCAAGCTAAGAAAAAAGCAGCTTAGCAACTTCAAAATACGGACTCCTATCAAATCATGAAGTCTTGCAGCATTAGTTTAAATATGAATTATCTTCTTTCATAATATTTTAAACTTGATTTGTACTCTGATTTGTGCTGAAAATTGGTCATGTACTAATTCAAAATTCGAGTGTTATTAAAGGTAAAACAGAACCAATCAATAGCATTCAACATACTCTTGGAGCACAACAAATTTCTAGCTAAGTGAGAAAGACAGTCCAAATGCATGATACAAATGAATATCAATGTTTCAATCAATACAGCACAAAGGCTTTCTTTCATGAAACCTCAACCTCATGCCGCTATTAATCCTTCACCAATCTTTGAGAAAACTTAGAACTAGACCACTACTATGACGACCCAGAATTTGATCACCTCAAAATGTAACATTTAAAGTGATTTCAAATACAAAAATATAAAAGGTTTTATGATTTAGATAACATTAGATAGGATTTGAAAATAGTAATAATTGCTTATATCGACAAAAATGAAAAATTCTGATTTTAGAAAATTAAGTTTAAATGGTTTAATAAATTATTTTAATTTAGTTATGAGTGTTTATATTTTTAAATAACATTATGCAAATTTATTTTTAAATTTTGTTTACACAAATAAATTGTTTAATTAGAACGTCAAAATATGACAGTAAAACACTTTGTCAAAATCAACGTTTTGTCAATTTAAAGTTGTCGCAACGTTGTTGCACCTTTATTTTAATATTCATGTACACTTATATATATGTAGTAAGTATTAACTAAGTTGCTAATTAGGTTTACTTTTATTAAAACACAATCAGAAAATTCTAGAATATAATTAGGAAAAGTAAACTAATAAAGACAAACATGTCATTTCAAAAGTAAACAAAACCATTATATTCTTCACTTACTTCTTAGATAAAAATGACTTAAATTTGTGATGTGAAACATGATGTTAAGGGTTGAAAAGTAAGAATACATTAAAAATAAGAAAAGGGTATTTTGGTCTTTTGCAAATATAATGTTTTAATCCAAAGTTTTTCTATAAATACACACCCACTTTCTCTCATTACTTCACACTTTTCTTCTTCCATTTTCAAGCTTTCTTCACTTCTTTAATGGCTTCTTTACAGAATATAATAATGCCAAAATATTCCAAAAAATAAAATAAAAGGAAATAATCATCAATATTCCGCTAAAACTCACTCAAACTTCCTTTCTCCCCCTCTTTAAGTCACGGCCCACACCCAGCACCACCAAACCCGAGCTCCTCCACCTATAAAAAGCACAGCCGAACCCTCTAGGCCTTCCACAAGCAAGCCAAGCCACTTCAAAGACTTTAAAGTTAGCGTTTGTAAGCATTCGACGGTCGTTAGCAAATTAGGAACGTGTTAAAGTTAGTTCATTTGCAATTGAGGTGAGAACTCCTACTTATATGTATATATTTTGTTGTGATAATGTGATAATTTGCTTATATGTTTGGTTATGATATTTATTTTCATATGTTGTTTATTGCATGTAAATACTGAAACAAGTCACGATTTACACGACATTAATTCACACGAAAAACACTTTCCAAAATATATAGAAAAGTGATATGGAATCATTTAATGCACTCTAAAATGATCTAAAATGTAGAAATGTTTTGTAAACATATAAATTGCTTTAACAAAGTTTGAATGAAAAACATGAAATATGTTAAAAATAGGCGTGTCGCGCAATGTTAGTTCACGATTTTGCGTCGAAATGTTTAAATAAGTATACAGAATGAAATTTAGCTCGGAATTCTTTGAGAAAAGAAATTTTCAAACTATTATATCCATGTCTTTCAAACAAAGAAAATCAAGATTTCATTGAGTATATTTTAAAATATGTTCGAAAAAAATTTCTAGAAAAGTCGCGCTTTTGCAGTAAAGTGATCAAAGTTTAAAATTGATATTTAAAGAATTTAAAATGTGAAATAAATTCTAAAAAAATTCTATAATGTTTTAAAAGTGGTTTAAGTTGAAAATAAGGATTTCTAAATGATATAAAAGTGCTTTTGAAGAATTTAGCCTTTAAAACGCTATTTGCAACATTTTTTTGCAACACTTTTCTATTACTTTTGAAATAAAGGTTGGAAATTAACCATTCTTTCCCAAATATTATGTAAACATTTTTAAGTAAATATTTTAAAAGAGATTTGAACAATTTCATTTTATTTCAAATTTGTTTAAACAAATAATTAAGTGATTTAAAAAGGAAATTGAGTATGTAGAAACGACTAGTACATTTGTCCCACCTGTGAGAGCTAAACGGTAAAACAAGATGTGTAACTAAGGTTATAAATGGAATAACTAGTGTCCTAAACTTACATGGCCTTCGCTTTGTCTTTTAGGCGAGGGGTGGAACAGATTGAAGGGAAAGACCGGATGCTCAACTTGGATTTTATAGAAATAATCTTCTTATACTCATTATTCAAATCCGAAGAGGACTCGTCCTATTCGTGGAATTTAGAAGGTGATATCATCATTATTCCGCTAATAGCACTTGTTGAATATAGAAGTTGATATTGAATATAAGCAGAGTAATTTCTATAATCCTATTTTCTCAAATGATACTCAATAAAAACGATTTAAGAAATATTCAAAAGAGAGGTTCAAAAGATTTCATATTTAAAGAAGATGATTTTAAAGATATACATACATACATACACACACACATACATATATATGTATATATATATATTTGCCACTCCTCCTTCCTCCTTATTGGATTTGGCTTATAGGCGTACCAAATTAGATATGGCTTATAGCCGTATCTAATGTATTCGACACGGCTAAAAGTCGTATCAAATTTGATACGGCTTTCAGCCGCATCTAGTTTCGTGCCTACTTCTGACGTAAACTTTTCCACCCAATACGCACATCTTCCCTCCAAATAATTCGATTTCCCCCCTATTTAGATACGGTTCTTAGCCGTATCAAATTTGATATGTGTTTTAGCCATATCTAATTCGTGCTAATTTTTGGTGCGAACTTTTTACTGCCAAAACACGCCCCTGATCTACTCCTTAATTTTTGGTGCGAACTTTTGATACGTTTTCCCTAAATTATTTCGTTCCTACCAATTCTTAAATCTAGATTTCTTTCTTCACAAACGCTAATTCGCTAGTTCGCTAATTCACATCGCTATGCATTTCAGGTAATTTCCGATCCTTATTTACAAAGTTTCCAATCATTATGATGAAAATCCATTGAATTAGCTGTAACGGTTTTGTTCCTGTTTTGATGGGATGGTGCTTCTATTTTTCCCCCTTTTAATTTCTTCCTTTTGATCTGCTAAACAGTGTTGAAGTTGAGGTCCCTATGTTAAACAGTGTAGAAAAACTGGATTTAGTTTCCTGTCAAGTTTGCTATAGTTTTTGACATTATAGGCTTTGCGGTGAAGGGACCGAACCTCTTTTGTAGAAAAACAACAATTTGATATTGTAGCAACCTAATTGTAGGTAAAATAGGTATATGATAGTTTGTGAATGTGACATTAAGATTTTAGATGTTTAAAGGCTGGTATATGCTGCATGAGCTGAAGTGTTATGAGGAAATAACGCTGGAGTGATTAAATTGATGGGAAAAGATCCTGAAAGGGCTTGAATATCTAGGACAAAGGAAGGTAGGCTATAAGTGTATAGGTTCAGGTTGTTTGTGGTAGTGCTTGGCAAGCTGGTTTATGTCAGCTGTGTTAGAGAGAGCTTTTGACCACTTCAAAAATCTATGCCCGAGCTAAAAGAGTAGAGGGAAATGCTTCTAGAAGATTGGCTCAATATGGAAAATGGATTTAGGAGCCATGATTATGTCAGTACGGTTAAGAAGAAATTGCCCAGGAAAGTTCAGAAAAGAGATCTATTAGCTGAAGTGTTCAGATGTATGTTTTCATTCTGTGAATTGTAGTATTTATTTTATCATCGGTTTGTGATCTATAATTTAGTTGCATATTATGTAATCATTATGATTGGTTTGGGTATCACTTTAAATTTTGACAAGTGAGTTTTAGTGCACGAGACATTATACCTCACAGATGCAATATTGTTTCCTCGGGTTTGATTCTTATTTTTAATTTTTATTTTAAAATTATTTATTTATTAATTATAATAATTATTTTTTAATTACAAGGAAATTCATCTTATTTTGTGTTGTTAAATTTATGGCATATTTGGACTACATATGACCTAGCTTTGCATTTCAATGCATGTTGCAATTTTCATATAATTGTTTTGAATTTTATTCTAAAAGCTGCTGGTACTTAGGACTGTAAAGAAGATTGAATTCATCTTAAATATTAAACTGATCATTCATGTATAATTGTGATTTTATTTTTAGTGTTGTAGGTCATGATATTTGACCTTACATGTCACTATATTAATATTATACTAGTGTGTAACCCGTGCGTTGCACACTGTAATGTTGTAAAGTAAATAGTTAAATAGTCGACGTATAACGTAATATGCTAATGCTAAACATTTTTTTTATTTTAGCATATTAAAATGTTATGTTTTCATAGTAAAATATATTCAAAAATTATTTTCGAATAGTTAAAAATAATCATGTATTCATTATTTTCATATTCTAACTATTTAAAATGATAGATTTTGTTTCAAATTAGTTTTACGATAATATTTCTAAAGTTTAAGGAAATTATATGTTAAACATATTATTTTATTGATTTATACGTTTAAAAAATGTATGTATATATATATATATTATTTGTCATTTCTTGGCATCATTTGTATTTGTACATTTATACGTTGGTAATTGCATATTTCTTGGCATGTCATTTGTATTTGTGGTATCTATACTATACTATTTTGCTCCTCTTCCATCGCGTATGTCCGTATTTAAATTAATTGCATGTCTGATATTATGAGTTAATATGTCCATGTCAATCCGCATCAACAATAAAAAAGCTACTGTTGCATATTGAAAGGTTTGTGTTTTCATTATCGGTTTTCCTTACCTTTCGAGAATTGGATTTTACTTGTATTACAAAATCTTAAATATTTATTGCATGTAGGGATTATACGATCTTAATACCGCTTTCTTACATATATAACGGGACAATATTCTTCATTTATGCCAAGGTAAAATTATATTCACGTCTCATGTTCTGTTATATATGAGATAGGAGGGCAGTATGTCTTTCAGTGTAGACAAATAATGGATAAACGAATCTGATCTAAGATCTACATACTATATAGACGGGGTGTAGAAGTTCATTAATTTTGTTGCAGAAAATGGTGGTAAGAAAGGAGTGCATTTATCCCCTTGCACCCGGTGCAAAAATATGAAGACGATCAAATTAAATGACATTCATTTTCATTTGCTTAGACGGGGTATTATCCAATCATATAGTATGGTATTTTCATGGGGGAAAAAGGGCAGAGATGGAAAGACAACAACCAGTTAGGCATGCCACAATTATCGACGAGTCTGAACATATTAGGATTGAAGATCTGGTCAATGATGTAGATAGATTTCATCATTTTCAAGCTAAAAATCCATTGCCTGATCATGCTAATGTTGGAGAGCAGTGTACTGGTTATCCAGATTGGCAGACCAATGAAAGTACGAAGTATAAATCACTTTTTGGTAGCGTAAAAGAGCCACTTTATCCTTCATGTTCAAAAGAGATTACGAAGCTGTATGCCATTGTGAAACTGAATAGCATGAAGACCCAATACGGCTTTTCAAAAAATGGTGTGACTGCACTCCTCGAACTAATAAGGGAGTTACTTCCCGAAGGTAACACGCTGCCGACAAAGTACTCCGACGTGAAGAAGATCATTAAGCAAGTTGGGATGAATTACAAAACTTACGATGCATGCATCAATGATTGCATATTGTACGGGAAAGATGATGCGAACAAAGTTTATTGTACAAATTGCAATGAACCAAGATATATGACATCATTCAACGAAGAGAGAAAATGCACTAAAGTACCTCGAAAGACATTAAGACATTTTCCTTTAATTTCTAGACTGAAGAGACTGTATACTGTACCATGGATAACAGATGCGATTATCTGGCATGGTCATTCCAAGTCTGATCCAACCGTAATACGTCATCCATGTGACACTTCTCAATGGAAAGCCGCAGATTCTTTTGACCAAACTTTTTCTATCGAGCCACGAAATGTCGCACTTGGAATAGCAACAGATGGTTTCTGTCCATATGCTTCTCTCTCTAACCCTTACAGTTGTTGGCCTGTAATTGTAGTACCATATAATCTTCCTCCGTCTATGTGCATGAAAAGGGAGTTCTCAATGTTAACATTGTTGATTATGGGCCAAAACAACCAGGGAAGGATATTGATGTTTATTTACATTCGTTGATAGACGAGTTAAAGCGGTTATGGGAAGGAGTCGTTACATTTGACTCATTAAATAAATCTGAGTTCACAATGAGAGCTAGGGTGCTGTGGGCAATCCGTGATCACCCTGCTTTTGGGACGCTATCGGGATGTATAACTCACGGTTACTTTGCATGTCCTATTTGTGGGGAAAACACTTGTTCTTATCATCTTCTTGAAAGTAAGAAGATGTGTTACATGGTACATCGAATGTTTCTTCATAACGAACACAAGTTTCGATACGATAAGATAAATTTCAATAACGAACAAGAACTTCGTCATCCTAAATGGCCATTGACTGGTTTTCAAGTTGAAAAGAAAGTAGCGAATATCAAAATGAAAGTTGGTAAACAAAAAGAAGAAATTGGTCGAAAACAGAAAAAGTCAACCAATGAAGAAGTTGACAATGTTTCTGGATGGTATAAGAGGTCTATCTTTTTTGATTTACCATATTGGAAAGCAAATTTGATCCGACATAATATTGATGTTATGCATATGGAGAAGAATGCCACGGAGCATCTTATCAGCACCATTATGGACCATAAAGATAAGTCAAAGATGGCATCAATGCATGCAAGGTTTTGAAAATCGTGGGTATAAGACAAAAGTTGTGGGTGATGGAAGATCCTGAAACAAATAAAATAATCATACCAAATGCAACTTTCACTTTGAGCAAAGAAGAAAAGATACAGTTTTGCACCGTTTTGAGAAATTTGAAAGCGCCTAACAAATTCTCTTCTAACTTCCACAATAATGTAAGCATCAATCCTCCTGAACTAAGAAATATGAAGTCACGTGATTACCATGTCATAATGCAACATTTGCTTCCGGTATTGCTTCAACATTCTTATCCATAACATAAGGATCTACGAAATGCTGTTCATTGTACTAGTTTGCAGAGCAAAGTGCACGGGTTGGTTCGGGCTGATGATTGTGATATGGGAGCAACGCGCAGAGGGGATGAAGGCAGTGGATGGTGTAACGACTCGAAATTTTCGAAGCCGAAAATTCCAGATAGTTATGAAAAAGAAGAAAGAGATAGAAAAAGAAGAACAGAAACACCAACATCTCACATTCACAGCGAATAAAATATAATAATAACTAATAACAGTTTATAAAAGAATACTATATCTGTCGATTACATTTAACATACATCATAGTTTTCACATATATACAGTCACTGAATATATACAATTATCATTTCTCAGATTAACAGTAATATAAATACAGCGGAAATACTCTATACGCTATTGCCATCCAGCTCGCCTCCTGAGCTCCAGAACGTATCTACCTGAAAATCTGTAATACTCGGTCTGACCCGAGCATTACATCAAAGTAACACCCAGGTCAGCCTAGAAACCAGCGTGAGTAAACCCATCCAACATGGAATACAAAGCATACAACTTATATAGAACCCGGGGTAACTCAAACCAATTTTACAAGTCCACAATATGATATAGGCATAACTTATTTCTTATATAAGTTAACTAAGTGTCAAAATTTAGATCAAATAGTCCGATTCACTTAAAATGTTTCATTCCAACTTATTAATCTCACATATCAATTTATAAGAATTCGAAGTGGTTTCGGATATTTCCCTATACCCGATCCCGGCTTCTTCGAGTCACATGTCATCCTAACCCAAGTTATACAAATGAAATACACAACATCTCATATCAGAGTTATCAACACCTTCAAATCATCCAATACCGTTCAATCATCCATGAGCAAAGCTTAATCACATGCAAATCTATCCAATTTATTCTAATTGAGTTTCAAATCTCAATCACTTAGATTCCCTCATTAATTAATTCCAAATCAATTAATCAATCAACCATTCCCTATCTATTCATCTTAATTAATCACACTGGATTAATTATCTTTAATTAATTTCACGTTATTAATTACATTTAACCAAAATCAATAAGTAATCTTATTAATTCTCTTTCTAAATTACATTATCCTTAATTACTTATATTAATTTACTTCTCTTACGTCACATATTCCTGATGTATAAATCTTAATTAATCAATCTTTTATTACATCATTCATTATATAAATTATGATTTTCCATTTACATTTCAATTTATCCTAATCTAATTTAATAACCTCAAATAATTAATCATTTATTAAACCACACATATTAATCCCTTTTGATTTACCTCAACCTATTACCTTAATTAATCTCTTGATTAATTCACAAAGTAAGTATATCCATATTATTTTTGTTAACAAATTATCATTCAATTAATTACATCCAGAAACTATTATTTAATTTACTTTCCATAGTAATTATTAATTCACTACTCCATAAATATTAATTAATAACCTTCATTGTTAAATTATAAAACTTAATTACCCATTTGTAAATCTCTAATTACAAATTAATCGATCACTAATTACAAATCAGTTACTTAATTAGTCTTTAACTTATTTCATAAATTGTCAAATCTTAATCATACTTAAGGTAAACATCCTCTTTGTTAAATGCTACATCGTATTACTAAAACATTTACCTTTAAATAACCTTTACCGATGTTTATAAAATAATTAATTTATAAATATCCTTTAAGTATTCAACATATTTAATTTAACAAGCAAACTGTTCTTAATTAAAGTTTGAAAGACCTTTAATTTAAAGAATTTATAAATGATTAAACCATTCCTTTTTACATTTCCACAGAATTAATTAAAAAGATTTCAAATTTGGTTCCCCGACTTCTGGTTAGACCCGATGATAACTCGACCCAACTTCGAGTTATCTTCCCCTATCTATACATATATTGTTTCTTTTAATAAGTTTAAGTTTAAAACACAATGCCTTCAACTTTAAAACTCTGATGAACCAAGTTACTCAGATGAACCAAGAATTTTTTTCAACTTTCAAACTCTGAAAGGAAAAATAAATAAAATGAATTTACTCACCGCAAAAACACTGAGCCACTGCCTGTTCGAAAACCCTAGCTCGTCTTCCCTTTCAAGCCGCCGCTCTCCGAGAAACGTGCCATCCCTAACGAACGCGGCCTCCCCATCTCCTTGCCATCATAAGCGAACGCGACTACCGAAACTTCCCTGGCCTCACCATCGAACGCAATCGCTTTGCAAACCCTTGCCCTAGCTCAACCCCTCACCCCAAAATCGATCGTACCCTGCCGCATCTGGTCGCGATCCCCACTTAACTTCCCTGCTCCATAAATTACTGCGTCGCCATATTTTTTTATTATTATTTACGAATGAGATCGCGATGATTCTGCCATCGAACAATAAATTTTCGAACGGCTAATATCTCGACTTGGATTAAGAGGAAAAAGGGAAACGAGATTTGATTTTGAACGTGGGAAGACTCGCGATTTCATTTGAAATGTTAGACCATTAATCCCTTTTTGTTTTCTCCAATTTCAGTTTGATTTTTCTTTTCTCTAAAAAAAAGTAGGAAGAGATATTTCCTACAGAGGCTTCGTGTATAAGCTAGACCGTAATCACGTGACTAGGGTAATCCAATTTGAAATTTGAATTGATTTTATATAATTAAATATTAGAAATATCTCGTGTTGCTTATCGTGAAATTTCGAACTCCTAATCAGACATGCCGCCAGGCGTTTATAAGGCTTTACCCGTATTCCGAACAAAAAGGAATGTGTTTCGGAAGCAGATTCGATCATATGCGCGAGTTATGGAAGTAAACGATCAATTTGAAATTAAATCGATTAAAATGGTTTCTAAGCGTTTTAAGCTGCCAGGGTCAAATGCAACTCCGATTGCTACGAAAATTTAAATCCGATAATAACTAACTATTACGGATTCAATGGAACTGGTTTCGTCGAATTCCAAGATTGTGCCTCAGAAGACTATTTTTTTAATTTCAATTTAAACGATATATTATTAAATTTGAACAAACCACCATTAAATTAAATTTCAACCATTCTATTATCATCAGTATCATCATTATAAATTTTATAAGCCTTCAAATTATTTTAAACAGGCATAGAAATTTCAGATTCAACGATTTACCCAATTTCAATTATTAAATTCAATATTTAAACCATATAATTCAATGATGTAATTATCAAGTAAATATTGATATCTGGAATTCTAGTTAAAATTAACTTTTAAATATTTACAATCAATTTATAATTCCATTTTAAACTGTTAAAAATTCTGGGTTGTCACAGATAGTTTGTGTTTTGTATGTTGTCTAAGGTTGTATGATTTCAGCAGTTTGGGACAGAGAAGTTCAAGGGAGGTAGGAGTATGATGAGGAAGTTTGATGCAGCGTTTGTGTGAATAGTCGGCAGATTGATGGTTATGTAGTTGGGGACAACTGTATGTGAATTGTGGAGTTGTGTATTAGATTGCAATGTTTTGATGTGGTATGTATCAGTGAAGTGCACTGTTTTGTAAAGTGGTGATGAAGAAGTGGAAGTTTAGTGACAGAGGGTTATATGACACCAGCAAGGTTGCACTGATGTGGGGTGTACTTGTATGCACAGTGATTTTGTAGTGCAAGAGGCAGGTTAAATGGTGATTTAATGAAGCAAGGTTGATGACTGTTATTTGTGATATACTGTAGCTAGTTTTATGGGAAAAATGTTTGTGCACAGGGTTGCCGTGCTCTGGTTTGTAGGGTATGTGTGAAATTTGATTAGTGGTGATGTCTAGTGGTTGAACTGTGAGGTGTTATGCAGAGGCACAAAGCTTGTTTAAAGCAAAGCTTTTGTGCCTACCGACATCTACAACATACTTATCAGCATAAGTAAATTGTGCTTCAACCTGTAAACTAAAAAAAATGAATATTGAATAACACAGGATAGGTAATATAAAATAGCATGAAATTATACTTTATCACAATTCAATTCTATTTAGCTTATAACATGTTGCACGTGCCACAATTATTTGACAAGCTTAAAGTTAGTCTTATATTGTTGTTAACCCTGTTTTCTATCAAAAATCTGGCTGCAGGTGATCTTCATGATGACATGCACTGCTGAGTTGAGTTGCTGCATTGTAGTGCCTCGCATTTGTATTATGTAATGTTATTAATTATCAAGTATGAACAACTGTAACGTACTTAGTGGTAGTGTTATGAGCTATGTAGTATGTAGTATTCATATTACACTCCAATGTACTAATGTGCTAAATGCTTGTATGTAATATCCGTATTATGTAATGATATTGTTAAGTAAATACGCATTGCAATGCGGATTATTGAATCATTTGAATGTGCACTGTTTATAATATTATTTGTTTTGATGTCTCGAAATGATTATATATGTGGTATTGGATATGAACTACTATTGTATGTCCATGGTATATGTGCAGTATCTGAGAAGGTAATTGATCCATTAGGTACGGCTAAAAGCCGTATCTAAATGACTAGTTAGACACGGCCAAAAACCATATCTAGTTGACAAATAGGCAGCAGTTCATTGTTCAATTAGATACGGCTAAAAGCCGTATCTAATAGAAGACTTAGGTATGGCTTTTAGCCGTACCTAATGTGTCAATTAGATACGGCTTTTTGTTGTATCTAATCTTTCATTTAGATACGGCTAAAGGCCGTATCTAAATGACACATTAGATACGACTAACAGCCGTATCTAAACAATAACGACGACATATTTTGACACGGCTTTGAGCCATATCTAACAGAGTTAGATACGGCTTTTAGCCGTATCAAAATATCATTTGTGATATAGTTCTTGTGAGGATATTTTTGATAAAGAGAACTGAATGAATCGAAAAACAATCATCTAATTACATCATTTTTTCTCGATTATTAGATTTCGAACTAACTGGCATCGGATTTAGGTGATTCCTATCTGAAAACCAGTTTGAACCAATTTACGTGTCGAAGTAAAATATGTTGATGACATTGATTTAGGATTTTCAAAATGAAGAGCTTCTTATGGATCTTTTAGGGGTAAACTCCCAATACACATATAGTAGTGGTGTCTCTTTATTATGGAATATCCAATGCAAGGACTATTCGCTATTAATCCTAACAGGATATGGTAGGAAAGTACCTCCGGTTTCATTCAGTCCCGGTACGAACTTGTATGGAAGGATGTTTCACATTGCATTCTAAATCACACTAAGTGATCTCTATATAATATATATCATTCGGTGGTGGAGAAGACACCTTCTTTTAGCTTATCATCCTTTCCTGAACACATACAAGCTCGGGATGTTATACGTCTGTAGAAATCAGACATGTGACTGTGGGACGACAATGTGGCATTCAAAATGGAAGGAGTTGTGCTATGTGTAAAGGTAACCATTACCTCAAGCCTCATCAACTGGGAAATGACTGAAACAGGGTTAGATGCGGCAAGGCTGTGTGGTTCACAACCACTAGGGTATGATCACCCATTCTAGATAGATTTTTACCCACTATGAAGCAAGGGCATCTAATCATTTTGCAAAGTATGATAAAAGACGTCTTAGATAACAGTCGGTAAAAACTAGGGGATGGCATATTCAAAATTATCTTGTTACAGAGATAGGCTGATTTTGTGTTAGCAGATGATCCTTTGTGTTGGTCCTTGGAACATCCATCTAGAGGTGTACCCATAGGAAGGTAGCCCCTTCACCTGGTCATTTATATGGAAATCCATTATCCAATAAGGACTTGTGGTTTTGTTTGTAGAACCCAGTATACTGGAATTTAATCAATATAAAATTTTCGCATAAGATTAATAAGTTTATTTGCAAATGTTTTCAAAGAAAGTTATTAAAAATACTATCCCTTAGTATTATGTAATAAAGAGTTTTGGTTATCATATGGTAAAAACCTGTTCCGTCTTTATGTGCAGCGTGGTCTTATGAGATACCTTTTTCTTTTCAAAACATCGTACTTTGAGTTCTCACACCAATCCCATAACCGACCCGGATTTTTTTTCCTTTTAAATTCTGGATGCCCTTTTTCGGGCAACCATGTAGTCAGGATACCTAAGGAACATTTTGGAGAATGTTAGGGAGCATTTTGGAGAAGCCTTTTTGGGCTATGAAGCTGAAGTACCCATTGTAGATATCTACCTATATTCTGTTGTGTTTTGTATTTAGTATTTACCAGCATGTATAAGGATAGGCAATTATAACTATCCCTGTTGGATTAGTATTTGATTTCGATGGATCACTGGAGTGATCATTTACGTATAATTAAAATGTTGAATGTGATGTGAGATTCTGTTATTGTGTTATTTTCTATCTTTATTTTCTTTTACACCCTTGATAATCTCCCTCCCCGACAGTTGGATTTAAAGCACGTGAATACCGTGGATGTATTAATATCAACTTCTGAGAGTCGAGGAGATGGGTTGTTACATTTGGTATCAGGGCTGAAGGTTAAGTGAGAACTTTGGCGTTGTTGGGGTATGACTCATTTGATATAGGGTTAGTAATGCCCTAGATGAGTTTAGTTTGAGAGAGCGCATATCTAAAACTTTATCTTGAATAAGTATATTCAAACTTTATTCCCTATGATATCTCGTTTATATATCCTAAAGATTCTTCTTACTACCCACATATGGTAGGAAATGAGTAGAAGAAAATGACGAGATAGGGGAGGAAGTAATATCACAAGTGATCGAACTCCCACAGCAATAGCAGTCGAGGAATTAGTAGTTGCAGTATAGTCCCAAGTCAACTTTGCAACTTTTTGCAAGAACTATACAAGCCTTGGTGGTAAACCTTTCAAAGGAGCGGAACCATAATTGAAGTACAAGCTTGGATCCACTCTTGTGAAAGACTTTTCAATGGACTGAATATTGGAGATGAGCAGAAGAGATTCTTAGCTTCTTGGCAACTACAAGATAGAGCTCTAGTTTGGTGGAAATCTATTACTCGGAATGAGTCAGAAGATAATTTCTCATGGGAACAATCTAAAGAAGTTCCGAAGGAGCAGTATATGCCGGAAGCAAGAAAATCCTATCTTTATCGAAATTTTATGGATTTTAAGCAGAAGGAGGAGGTGTCGTTTGAGGAGTATGCTAACAAGTTTAACAAATTTTCTTGTTTTCTTCCTGGATTGATAGATACGCCTCTCAAAAAGAATGAAAAGTTTATCTTGAGAATGAAGAAGCAACACCATGGAAGGATGGCTGGGCATGTGAAAGTACCCTATGTAGACTTAGTAGACATGGGATACAGATATGAAGCTTTGGAAAAGATAGATCCACCAGTAGTATAAGGAAGCAACAACAATAACTAGAAAAAGAGGAAGTTCAATAGCAAGAAGCCATGGCAGGGACAATCCAAAGGAGGATCTCAGGATAACTGCTTTAAGGATATCACATGTTACAATTGCCGAGAGAAGGACCACTTATCAACTCATTGTAAAAAAACAAAAAAACAAGGGACAACAACAAGAAATTGCAATAATTGTCATCAACCAGGACACATGATGAAGGACTGTCCCCTAATGAAGAAAAGAGAACAAGCTAAAGTGTATACTATCAAGGATGAGTCTTCAACCACTTAAGATGTAAAAGGAAAAGGAGCGTTGGAAGTTAATATTTTTATCAAAGAATTTTTAGTTAGAGTATCATTTGATATAGGAGCTTCTCATAGTTTTATTTCTAAAAAACTATAAAAGAATTGGAACTTAAACCTAAAATTATTGGCGACCCTATCTGCGTGACAAATCCTTTAGGAAGTTCCACTAATCTTCGTATGCACTATGAAAAAGTCCCAAATTTCTATCCTCCCCATCACTTTCCTTTTGATCTTTTTGTCTTAGGTTTTATTGGAATTTGAAATTTTACTCAGTATGGACTGGTTGGCTAAGTATAAAGTTGCGCTCAATTGCGATAAAAGGACGATTTCTTGTGGACCGCCTTTGGAAAAATCATAGAAATATCTTCCAAAGATCTTAGTCCAAGAAGGGATAGTTTTCTTTATGACTTAGATACATCCTGGACATGATTAGAAATAATACCCGTTGTTAAAGAATTTCAAGATGTTTTTGAGGAAGTAAGAAGTTTACCCCCACATCGAGAAATTAAATTTCGTATCGATTTAGTCCCTGATGCGATGCCAATTAAAAAAAAGATGGAAGGATGGCTCCAAAAGAGAGAGATGTGTTGAATAACCAAACACAGGAGTTGTTAATAAAGTGATTAATAAGACTTAGTCGTTCAAGTTGGGGATTAGCGGTAGTTTTTGTTGTCCAAGTCAGATGGATCTTTGAGATTATGTGTAGACTATCGAGATCTGAATAACCAAATGATTCAAAACAATTATCCTCTACCCCGAATAGATGACGACTTATTTGATCAATTACATGGAGCTCGAGTTTTCTTTGAAATGGACCTAGCCATAGGATTCCATCAACTCAGGATCACAGAAGATTACATTCATTTAAATACACTCAAGGGTTCGAATAATTTCTTTGAGTGGTTGGTTTTGCCTTTGGACTGACTAATGCACCTGCTTATTTTGTAGACCTTATGAATAGAGTATTTAGAGGCGTACTGAATAAATTCATGCTATTCTTTATCGATGATATCCTTATCTATTCTAAGACATAAGAAGAACACGAAAGGTATCTGGAAGCTATGTTGGAAATATTGAGGAATAATGTGCTAAAAGCCAAATTTTCAAAATGCCACTTTTCGGAGAAGGAGGTAAGATTCTTTGGGCATATAATATCAAAGGATGGAATTTCAGTGGATCCAGGGAAAGTTGCAGCTATTCAAGATTGGAAGCAGCCACAAACTGCTAAGGAGATTCATAGCTTCTTAGGTTTGGTAGGATATTATAGAAAATTCATTCAGGACATCCCTAAGCTTGCCTATCATCTAATGAAGGTGACAATGAAGGATGCTAAATTTATCTAGACTTCTTAATGTGAAGAAGCATTCCAAGAACTAAAGAAGAGGTTGACAATCGCTCCACTTTTAGCAATTATAAATGGAAATAGTGGATGGACCGTTTATACAAATGCTTATGGAGAAGAAATTGGTGCAATTTTAATGCAAGATGGGAAGATGATTGCATACAATGGTAGACAGCTGAAGACACATGAGAATAAATATGCAACACATGACTTAGAATTATTATCCGTTGTGTTTTCTTTAAAGATATGGAGATATTATTTTCTAAGTAAGAATTTTTCACAGTTTATTTTAATTAGACTTTGAATTTATCTTAGTAAATATCATCCCCTCATTAAAATAGGTGAAAAGTTTGAACTCTTCATGGACCATAAATCTTTGAAGTACCTTTTCACCCAGAAGGACTCAAACATGAGACATCAATGCGCGTCATATGATCTAGATATTTTATATACACCCGGAAAGCCAATGTAGTAGTCGATGCATTGAGTAGGAAGTTATGTTATTTCTTATTGGTAGCAACTCCAACTCTCCGGGAGAAATAGATAGAAAGCAAAAAGAAGATCGATTCCAAATAGAGATTGTTAAAGATATACACATAGGAAGGAATTCAGGCTTTAAAGTAGATAACCATGGAGTATTGCGATTAAATAAATGAATTAGTATTCTAGACATTGGAAATCTTAAACAAGAAGTATTAGTTGAATTCCAAAAACCAAAACTTAATATACATCCGGGGATTCACAAAATGTATAAAGACATGAAACAAACATTTTGGTGGAGAAGCATGAAGAGGAACATATCTATCTATGTCAGCCACTGTGAAAATTCCCAAAAAAATCAAGAGCGACCAACAAAAGACTGCAGGATTACTTCAACCTTTGGAGATTCCATCTTGGAAGTGAGACCAAATATCCGTGGATTTCATTGATGGATTACCTTGAACAAGAAAAGTAAATGAAGTGATTGGAGTTATTGTCGACCGATTAACCAAAAGTCCACACTTTATTCCAGGTAAGCCAACAGAAACAGCTGCAAACATTGCAGAGATATATATAAAAGAGACTGTCCGATTGGATGGATTTTCGAGCAGTATAGTAAGCGATTGTGATCCAATCTTCACAGTCAGTTTTGGAAAGCACTATAGACAGCTTTGGGAACGTAGTTGAGTATAAGCACTACATATCACCCCCAAACTGATGGACAGATGGAAAGAGTCAACCGCGTTTTGGAAGATCTTTTGGGAGCATGCATTCTAGACTTTGTAGGCACATAGGAAATTCATTTACATTTAGTAGAGTTCTCCTACAATAAAAATTATCAAGCTAGTAGCGGCATGGCACCGTATGAAGCTTTGTATGGTCGTCCATATAAATCGCCAGCATGTCAGATAAACACCGAAGATCGGTTAGTGCTTGGCCCAGATATGATACGAGAAGCTTCAAAGAAAGTTGATATGATTAGAAAGAAGCTAAAGGAAGCACAAAGCAGGCAAAAAAGTTATGCAGACAAAAGGCGTAGAAATCTAGAATTCTCAATTGGAGATTCAGTCTTCTTGAAAGTCTCTCCGATGAGAGGAGTAGTAAGATTTGGAAAAGCAGAAAATTAGTACCTCGATATATTTGACCTTTTCCCATTCTCAAACGAATCGGCCCATTAGCTTATTGAGTATAATTTCCTAAATGATTGTCTGGTATGCACAGTGTTTTTCACGTATCACATTTACAGAAGCATGTATATGATCAGAACAAACCATAGAAACAGCTGCTCAAGAAGACATGGAGATAGAACCCAACTTAGCGGTTATTAGAAAGCCTATTCGAATTGTGGATAAAGATGAGAAACAAATAAGGAGGAAGGTTGTATGTTTGTTAAAAGTTCAATGGATTGGAGATGCAGAGGATTGCACATGAGAAACAGAAGATAGAATGAGAAAAGCATATCCCAAGTTTAAGATCGATGTACAGATCTTATCTCCCGTTGGGTATACTCACCTCCTGTGGTGTAGTCACATATTGTATATGTTCCGTCTTATTGAATATATATTTCCTTTCGAGCTATTTTCTTCTTACCAGATTTAGAGGATGAAATTCCTTTAAGTAGGGTAGAATGCAACAATTTAGAATTTAACTACCTCAAAATATAACATTTAAAGTGATTTTAAATATAAAATATAAAAGTTTTTATGATTTAAATAATATTAGATAGGATTTGGAAACAGAAAAATACATAAAAATAGTAATAATTACTAACATTGATGAAAGCAACAAAATCCTGATTTCAAAAAAGTAAGTTTAAATCGTTTAATAAATTATTTTAATTTATTTATTAGTGTTTATATTTTTAAATAACATTATATAAATTTATTTTTAAATTTGATTTACATAAATAAATAGTTGGGGGATTTCACTAGAAGGACAAACTTTGCAGTCCAATTAGTTTCTAGGATACACATACGTGGAAATTAATTTCAAGGCCAAAGTTAGCAGAATAATTACTTTTAAGGACAAAGTCAGCAGTCCAATTGATTTTAAGGACATAATTTCGTAGGTTTTTAGGTCTTAGAAACTAATTATTTTTCATTTTGTCCTTAAAAGTAATTATTTAATTTGTGTGTCCTAGAAACTAATTGCACTTGCTAAAGAGGCCCTTATAGCTAATTTCCACTAAATAATTTACCTAAAACGTCAAATGTGACCGTAAAACATTTTGTCAAAAATCAACGTTTTGTCAATTTAATTTTTTTGCAATATTGTTGCACCTTTATTTTAATATTCATGTACACTTATAATGTAGTATGTATTAATTAAGTTGCTAATTGGGTTTACTTGTATTAAACACAATTAGGAAATTTTCGAATATATTTAGGAAAAGTAAACTAATAAAGACAAAACATGCAATTTCAAAAGCAAAAAAATCATTATATTCTTCACTTCTTCTTAAGTGAAAGAGACTTAAGGTTGTGATGTGAAATATAATGTTAAGTGTTGAAAAATAAGATTACTTTAAAAATAAGAAAAGGATATTTTTGGTCTTTTGCAAATATAATATTTTAATCTAGTTTTTTCTATAATTAAACACCCACTTTCTCTCATTTGTTCACACCTTTCTCCTTCCTTTTTCAAGCTTTCTTCACTTCTTTAATGGCTTCTTTCCATAATTAAATAATTTCAAAATTTTCCAAAAAATAAAACAAAGAGAAATAATTATCAAAACTCCACCAAAACCCACTCAAACTTCCTCACTCCCTCTCTTTAAATCATGGCCCAGACCCACCAATACCAAACCCGAGCTCCTTCACCCGTAACAAGCACGACCGAACCCCCCTAGGCCTTCCATGAGCAAGCCAAGATACTTCGAAGACTTTAAAGCAAGCGTTTATGAGCGCTCGACGGTCATTCGTAGGCTAGGAACATGTTAAAGTTAGTTCATTTGCAACTAAGGTGAGAACTCCTGTTTATATATGTATATATGGTTATGATGTTGTGATATATTTTCTTAGATGTTTGGTTATGATATCGATTTCCATATGTTGTTTATCGCATGAAAATACTGAAACAAGTCATGATATGCACGACATTGATTCACATGGAAAACACTTTTCAAAACAAATTAAAAAATGATATGGAATCATTTAATGCCGTATAAAATGATTAAAAATGTATTAGAAATGTTTTATAAACATATAAACTTTTTTTAATAAAGTTTGAACAAAAAACTTGAAGTATGTCAAAACTAGGCGCGTCATGCAAAGGTAGTTTGCGATTTCGCGACGGAAAGTTTAAATAAGTTTACAAAATGGAATTTAGCTCGAAATTCTTTGAGATAAGAATTTTTTGGACTATTATATCCATATCTTTCAAACAAAGAAAGTAAATCAAAATTTCATAAAGTATATTTTAAAATACCTCCAAAACAATTTTCTAGAAAAATCGTGCGTTTGCAGTCTAGTGACCAAAGTTTAAAATTGATATTTTAAAGATTTTAAAAATATGAAGTAAATTCTACAAATCTTTTAAAATGTTTTAAAAGTGTAAGTTGAAAGATGGATTTCTAAATGATATAAAAGTCGTTTTGAAGAATATAGATTTAAAATTCTATTTGCAACACTTTTTCGCATGAGATGCAATATAGATTTAGAAACTTTCATCCTAAAAGGAGACAATAAACAAGAAAATGGATAAAGAAATTTGTAGCATGAGACACAAAAAAAAGATCTACACAAAAGCTAAAGGAATGAATAAGATAACAAATTTTTACTACAAAGACAAAAGTGACTTCATTCGAAGAATAGATTAAGTAAACCACTCTTGAATCCTTAGAAATAAGGTGACCCCTTAGGATAAAAGAGTCTATATATTACACACACACACAAATATATACACACGCACACACACACACACACACACACACACACATATATATATATATACATTAATAAGTTATTTGGACCATTACGCCGCTGAATGGCCCAGCAATAGTATGAAACTTGCACTGCTGAACGACCAACTAGTCTAATGGAGCTTGCACTGCTAAACAGCTAGTCAACTGAACGGAACTACCTAGTGAACGGTTGATTGGTAGAAAAGCTGAATAGCCGAATGGAACATCTGTCGAACGGTTGACTGGTCTTATGGAACTACTACTCTGAATGGTTGCATGGCTTTAAGGAACTACTTGGCTCCACTATAACAATAATACTACTAACTTATAGGCACTTTAGGAACTACACATCTATTAATGGGATACTTTCCTTTTCATAATGATAATCCTCATCACTATTCAAGGCATAACTTTAAATAAATCTCTGGCACAGTATTTTAGGAAAACCTTTAGAATTAAGGCTAGATAGGCTTAGGAATCGTTTTCTTAAACCTACTAAGTCTACGATAACTAAACAGTTCTTTGACTTTTAACTTATATTGAATGAAATTTTGAATATCTATTCGTCAAATGAGATCCGGACAAGATTTTGGTTGAATTCTTGATTTCGTGAACTTTTAATTTCCTTGTTTCTTTTCATAAAGAATTCATATTGGGTTTTTGTGAAATCAAAATTTACTTGTTGGCTTTTAAGATGATTTGTGAATTTCATATACTTGGTTTCCTCATTAGATTCTCATAATGTTTTCTTATTGATCTCTTATTTTTATGAATTCTTGATTTGTTTATTGAATTTCCACGATGATCTATAGATTCTTATTAAATTTATGACTTTGTTTTGGTATAAGAAAAGTTTTGAGCGGTTTGTTTTAACAGATGGTACCCTAGTAAATTTCTGATTACATTCTCGAATTCATGAATTCTTGTTTTCTTTTCATAATGATTTACTAATAAATTTCCGGTTTTATGAATTTTAAATTTCTTTATTGATTTTTATAACGATTTATGGATTTCATATTCTTGGTTTCCTTGTTGGATTTTTGTGATGATCTCTTGTTTGACTTATGGCTTTGTGAATCCTAAATTTCCTTATTGATTTTTATGATGATTTCTGGATTTTATATTATTGGCAATCTTATGAGGTTTTCATAATGGTTTCATATTGAACTTTTAGTTTATAAATTTTTGGTTGCCTTATTGAAATTTTATAGTGATTTGAGGACTTCCAATTGAATTGTTGGATTTGAGTATTAAGCAAAATTTTCTCAATATTAGTTAGGTTTCCATCAGAAGTTAGGGTAAAAAGAAAAGTGACCCTCCTTATTTTTGTATTATCAAACAACATCAATACCAAACAATCTATTAACTTATCAATGAAAGGACAAGCACCTTTGTCCAAGTGGTTAATTGATTCGGCTTTGGTGCAGGATGTCACAAGTTCGAAACTTGCTTTCGAACGTTTATTGGACATGGGATATGTTGTCCCAATGATTTGTTGTATATGAAGTACCAGTTCAAAAAAAAACTTATCAATGAAAGAATGAAGGTTACTAACATAAAATGCAAGGACGAGAATGAATTATAGTAAAAACACAAAGTAAAACAACCTCAAGCAAGAAAATCATATCTAATGTTTGAAGAAAACTAAACCCAAGAGAGGGAGATCTAGAGCGTATGATAGATTTCTTCAGAGGTTCGTTTATTTGAGCCGATGCCTGCTAACTAGGTGATATTGTTCCAAATCTCTAATATTAGTGATAAAACGGGATCGAATCATATATTATTCATAATGCTTTACCTATAAATATTAACAAATAGTATCTTGAACATTGGCTACATGAGTTTAAAGTAACCCATTAAGGTCTTATAATGAGTTTATGATCCTAATAGAAGTTATTATCTGCTTTGCAGGAAACAAAGAAAGAAATCTTTTGGAGTTTTTGTCCTAAGAACAAAAGCTTCTTTTGTATTGAGGGGTGGGGCTAAATGTTATCCATAAAATATTCCCAGGAGTAAAAGTATGATAGAAGGAGCAAAGCATTGATGAGGATCAGAAGGCATTAGATTGGTCTCTATAAACAATAAATAAGGTTTTAGACAAGAATATTATAGCGTTAGCAAAACTTTTCGAAGAGGTCAAAAGGATGTTTTAGCAGTATTTTATATAAGCAAAGAACTTTCAATGAGGTCGAAAGGTACCTTTCGAAGGCAATGAATACTAGATTTTGAGCTTTCGAATAGGTTGAAAGGTACCTTTCGAAGTAATGAACATCGTACTTTCTAAATGTGCGCTAAGCTATTCGAAACGATTAGTTTCATCTTCATCTACCTCCACCAGAAGAATGTTCAGTAAAATCAACCCTTTCGAAAGCATATATTAGCCTTTCGAGTTGGCTAAAGCCATCCTCACCTATGAAGGAAGAATTATATAAGTTCAATATAACATCCTCAAGCATAAAAGGATAAGGTTCCGCACTAGCCAGAGATTCGGAGAGGAAGCTTTCGAATAGAATTTTTTTGTTGCGAAGCTTTTTACGGTGTTTTGACTCATACGGAACCCAAAAAGTACATGTTTGAACATCATCGAAGGCCAATGTTGTTGCTAGCTTACATATCGCATTAACAGCTAAGTGAAAAGCGCCTCTATATAGCTTTTGATGAACTCGAAATGGGTCAAGCATTATAACTTTCGATGAAGTCGAGAGCAAACAAGCAAAATAGAAGGAAGCCTAATATTTAGCGCAGTGGAAGGACGACAAGATGAAATTTTCGACCAGGTCGAAAGGTCTGAATCAGAAGAGTAAAGGGGAAAGGTTAGGAGAAGGCCTTCTGACCATGTCGAAAGAAATGGGTCAAAAGGTGCCAACCCGCACTTGTAAATAAGATCCTAGGGGTCTAATTTAAGGGATCCGATTTCATTCACTCATACTCGTACTTTCTAAAACTTGTAAACCCTAATTCCTAAATAAAATTGGGGATAAAATAACTTTGTATACTTGAGCTTTAATTAGTAAATTAACATATTATCAAAGCATGTTTATGGTTTAATGATTCTATATAGCTCAGCGTAAAGCCTGTTATATCAATATATTCAAACAGCTACCTTTTGGAGGGAGTTGAAACAACTTGATTTAGATAACATGCTTAAATTATTAAGTTTAGCTCTTCAGTAACTTTGGCTACCTCGAAAGGTGGTTCCGAAAGAGTCCTAAACCAATTGAATGAGCTTTAAAGGCATTGTAACAGAGAATTTAACGTTCCAAACTCGTTGAAATGTCATAAAGGAAGAAGTTTCGTCTACCACAACATATTCGAAAGGAGGACATAAGGGATTCAAAAAGTTTAGGATTTTTCTATCTGATCAAAAGAAGGTTTCAAAGGAATTACTTATACTTCAAACTCCACTTTGAGGTGTTGACAAGTTGTCTTGTTAACATTAATCATTATTTCTAAAATCTACCATTTTGTTTCTTTAAGACAAAGTTAACAAATACAATGAAATAGGTTGTCTTGGCAAAGAATACTTATAGAATAGTATAGCGGCAAGACCCACTTTCCTGATAGAAATATGTTATTGCTTACATAGTATGCCACTAAACTAAGATTATTTTACTCTTCTATTTTTTAGACAAGCTATTAATAGTGAAAATATCATAACTATATTTTTCCAAAGTTTCTATCATCAGGAAAAAATTATTTCCATCATGTTAATTATCTGCTCAACTATAGTAGAAATTAAACTTCTAGCCAAAGTACGTAGGTATATAATTTTTATATTGCAAACATGGCTGT
Organism: Allium cepa; assembly: GCA_030765085.1. Lineage (NCBI taxonomy): Eukaryota > Viridiplantae > Streptophyta > Magnoliopsida > Asparagales > Amaryllidaceae > Allium > Allium cepa. The sequence continues at coordinate 460,063,178 of CM060942.1, forward strand.
GATTTTTCATAATAACTGTACTAGGTATTATTTTCAATTTTTTTTACTTCATTAGGTGATCAAAGGATTGCATAAATCATTGCCAGTGTGGTTACATCATTGCCCTCGTTGCTTTTGGATTTAAAACTCCAATGCAAGTAATATGACAATTACAAGTATACATGACTATTTTTGTCTTTATTTAATGATCGTTTTCCTATCAAATATACTTTGTTATATCTATAATAGGAAAATTATAGAATCTATGGCGTTGATATATGCATTCATCTGGAGGTGAAAATGCGAACAACATGGTGAACGGCTGCATCTACAATGTGAGTGATTTATATTCGCCATTTATTTAGATCATTTACATTCACTATTTATTTAAAACTTTGACTTCTTTATCATGCGACTGCGTTTTATTATTTTTCTGCATTATTCATTAATTATTATTTTTAAAACATATCATTTTGTTTCTCTAATCCGAAGTTAGCAAATATAATGTAATATGTCGGGATGGCAAAGAAAATTGAAATTAACTGGAATAATATTTACATCATCAGTCAATGATGGTTGTCATCATTTAATTTTATTTATACTTATAAATATACGGAGAAAAAATTATCTAAGGAGATCAAAGCACAGTACAAAAATAGAAAAGGCAAAGATTACAAAAAAGAAGAAACAAATGCATGTTATCGTCGTAGACTTGAGAATGTCTATTTTTTTACCCACTAACGTCTATTTGTTACCCGCTGTCTTTTGCAAAATAAGCTAATGAATGTAGATCATTTTACGTCCAAAATAATAAAAATTCAAAAAGAATTTGTCTTATTTGACCATAAAACATGTTAATTTTTTTATTATTTTTTAGAGGTTTTGTGTTAAAAGAACATCAAACTTGAAACCATTTGGAAATTTTTTGAAGACTAGCAAATGTGTTACGATAGTAGACATGACATTTTTTTTATATTGTGAAGTAAAATGATTGTTAAAGAAAAAACGAAATGGTTATTATGAAAAGTGATGAAAATGTAGAATTTTAGAACCCAAAATATTACCAAGGGGAGAAGTGAACCTTGGTAAATGATGGAGATTGGAAAGCCTAAATTTTACCTTAACGGGTGTTGGCACAAGGCAACACTTGGTTAAGATAAGGCTTAATAGGAGTGAACGTACAAACTCAAGTCCATTTTGAAGTCATATGCATAGTCATGTAGGATCATATGCCTATGAAGTAAATTCCCATAGTCAATTGTATGCAAAGGTAGAAATCAAGTACAAAGGTAGAAATCAAGTACAAAGGTAGAAATCAAGTATATGAGTACTTTTAGAGGTTGAAGCAATACTTGATTAATAAATAATATATTCTTTAAAACTCGAAGGCAAGCCATAATTCGAGATATCTTGCTTTTATTCAATATAACATCAAAGGTACAAAGTCCAATAGTCCAATAATTCAAGTACTGCAATCGATTATGAATCTTTAGATCAATTTAGGGGTGCAAAGTTTAAATTGTAAGAAAAGAGGCAAGAACACCTTTACATGGCCCCTAGGTTCGTATTTATAGGGGTGGATACGTGGCATGCTTAGCAGCTTGACTTCGACATTCATGTCCTTCGGCATCAATAATACCACATGGTGCCAGGCCTTGTTTAATGATGATTTTCGATATTCCTCGATGTATCATAAAGCTTCAGAATTGTTTTGATGGTAAAGGCATTCGACATCAGTGATTTTTGATGTTGAGGTCTCACTCTATAATAACCGACACTGTTAGTTAGTAGACGACCACATAAGTCCGAAGCTACCATAATATGGGACGACATTGATATGGAGCGGCCTCATCATAGAGCGGTTGTCAGCAGTGATAAATCCTGTGAATGTTGATTACTTTCGGCGTCTATATAGTATGTATAGATGGAAGGTATCTTCTGAATGTTTTTGAAGTGTGGCATGACATTCAAATGATGACATTAATAAGCATCGACATTCTTGAGTAGTGATATAGGCAATGATCAACCTTAATAACAAACAGCGTTAACGATGAGTGCGGTTTATAGAAAGCGGCATAACTTTAGAGATTGACACTGGTAAAATACAACATCAATAAGATGCGATGTATGTTATGTCGACATTCATTGATGCCTTATTGTACAGATTGCAGTTGATATAATTACTTCCTTAAAGGACGCGACATTGAGGAGATGCGATGTAGATGGAAGGTGGCATCAAAGAGAAGGGGTATCGGCAACATACTTTATTGATTGTAAGCGGTATTAGACGATGTTACTAAAGCACAACATTACTTCCATCTTCAAAGGTGGCATCATATTCACGTCTCATCTCGTATATCTTTAAGATTAATAATGATGATAACATTCCCCCTAGAATAGAGGAAGCATTGATTTTCAAGTCAATAATTTCGTCACATCCTTTGCCGCCTATTGGTCTTTTTTTCTGATCCAACCATCCATTTAAAATCAGTCCAACGGCTTCCATTCACCTATTTCTCTCTATAAATAGCCAGGTCTTTTCTCCTTTCTTCTCTTATCTTCAATAGATAAGCTCAAGCCAAAAATTAAAATTTCAAAAAAACCAAAAACTTTCAATTTTGATTGTTCAATTCACCATTCAGGTATAATATGTAGTTCTAATTGTTCTAATTACCTCGAATTGAATTTTCTCCATGAAATCACCTTTAGGATTTCATCGACTTTGAATTGATATTTGGGGTTTAATTAGATAGTTTTGATACTAATGTCCAGATTATCAATGTAATCAACGGTCAATTGCTTTTATAGATTAGAGTAATGCAGAAATTTATGTTGTTCGAATGTAATTTATGTCGTTGATGATGAAAAGTTGGGTGTTGTTTGCTTAACGATGAAAAAGATAGCGTATGAGACCCGATATCCAATAATGATTCACTTTACGTCGACCCTTATATTTTACGACATCGTCATGATATTCAACATCGACTCATCTTTCCCTGTGCTCTGTCGTAACCAACCTTTTCTCATCCTTCCTTGATTTATGAGATTGAAGAACGTAAATGCATATATGATGAACTTCACAATTTGCACCAGAAGCAGGAAGAAGAAAATCCTATGACCCAAAGGAAACCTTTTAATTTTCATGGGATCAATGACTTATATAGATATGGCCATTCTTTGACAACGAATGAATTTGCTATCATTTACTTTGTGTATTGTTTAGTGTGATTTTATCTGCGTATGTACATATAGACACATCACTTCCAATGCAAATAGTAAACTATTTACGATGTTTTATTTTCTTAGTGTTTTTATTTGATGCATGTTATCATTAAATGTTTAATTAAATGAATCTAAAATTACAACAATTTTTTCTTTTAGTTATGCAACTAAATGGTTGGTTCATTTATCATTGTCTGATTGTAATAGTAATTTATCGGCATGTTGCCAGTATTTTGGTATATAAAAAAGCCTTTAACAAAAACAAAACGATTTATCAAACCGACCGTAGGGAGGTTTGCCTACTTCTACTGGCCAAAATCAATTTTCCTGAAGCCAAAAAAACATGCCCCCTGTTTCGTTTCTTTCCCGTGCTTCTCTCTTCTCCCCGTTTTTTTTTTCCGTGCTTCTCTCTTCTCCCCCGAAATTTCTTCTCTTCCTGACCACGTGCTCTCAATTTGAAACATTCTTCACCGTCTTATCCAGTCAATTTTCCCCTTCCCTCTCCTCGTTATTTCTCCGAGAATCAAATAAAAGAACTTTCGTCCCCGTTTCTACTTCCACCTAAAAATTGTACTTCCAGATATTTGTGAGTTATTTGATCGAGATCAGAGGTTGAACTTGCCTGCGTCTTGTAGCTTCCAGATCACTTTTACTTCTTAATTAGCAAGCGAGTCTTCAATTAATTATTGTACTTTCTGATATTTGTGAGTTATTTGATCGAGATCAGAGGTTGAACTTGCCTGCTTCTTGTAGCTTCCAGATCACTTGTTCTTCTTAATTAGCAAGTGAGTCTTCAATTAATTATTATTATGATCATATATATTTCTAATTCCATCTAATTGAATATTGGCATACAACTACAACTTTCGGTATTAGATTGAAAATAACATCTTAGTCTTGAAGCTTGTTTGCCGAAGTTGATCTATATATGACCTGTTTTAATTTACTGTTCAATTAGTAGTTTCATTCATATATGCAGCTGCTTTTTCTTCCTTCCTTTTTTTTCTTCTTCGTAATATGCTATGATGCAGCAGCTTTTGCAGACTACTCTTCTATCTCTTACACCGTTCTATTATATGATCAACTTGTTATCAAGCCAACTAGGAACTAATTCTAATTAGTTTCCATATCTCATCTTTTATTATACAAAAAGAGGATCATATCCATTTCGATATGCAAATTAATTCTAACTTTAGTTAAAAAGTAGGATTATCAAATAAAAGGAAATAAAATAGGTTACATTTTGTGTTATCTACAATTGTCCTTTCTGTTCAAAAAATTAAATGATCATAAAAGGATAAATAACTGAACTTCATTCAGTTATTTAATACTACAGTTGTTGCCTGGAATAGCAATTACTTTATTTTATTTGAATACTCACTACCTTTTACCATGTTCAGGCATATATGTCAAATAATATGTATCATATTGATTTAAATAAATCACCTTCAATGATCAATGATGAAGAACCATTTGAAGATCATGACGATAATAAGCATGTGGTATTAACGTCAATCTTTGACACGGTAATCATTTTCATATAAATTAATGGATAAAGATATATTTTTTAAGAATGATAATTCTACTATGATCAATCGTGCTCACTACTTTATTTCACATATTCAGAAAAATGGGATGCAAAAAATATATCCTATTGATTTGAATGCACCGCCGTTGTGTAGCAATGACAATCAACTATATGAAGATCGTATTGATCATGAACAAATGGTATCAACATCGCGGTCAAACTTCCATACGGTAAATTTCTCTACAATATTATTTAATTTGTCTTTTGTCAAATTTATGTTTTATTTTTAATTATTACGATACAAGATTATTTGACGGTCAAATGATTAAGTTTCTAATGATATTTGCACTAACATGTTTAGAATCCGGTTGAAGCAATATGTAAAGAACATCTAAGATCATCAGTAGGTGCTGCACAATTTGAAGAAATTTCAAAAAAGACACAAACTAGCGATAAAGGTGACCCGTTTAACATAATGTACAGTTGTATAATATATGAGTACAGATTATTTTAATCACTTTTATTATAAGTTTTTGTGATGTTTTTAAATTAATGACGAATAATATTATTTGTCTTCACCTTTGCAGTTGAAATGCACTGTATTGATCTGAATGCATCACCATTGCTTAACAATGAGGCGCAGTCAATTTCAGGTTATGTCGATAGTATGCAAGCAGTGTCAATGACTAACGTAAAGGTGACCTTCCATATTTTTTTTGTTTCCACATTTACCGTTATTTTAATTTTAATGTTTAATTTTTACAGTAATCAAACATAATAATATAGTATAACTATTTAATGACAATTTGCTAGTTTATGTCCCATATTACCCTTTTACTTACTTTTTAAATTGCTCTATACTTGCATAGATGTCACATGATTTACTACGTCAGCCTATCCTCGTAGAAGATCCATTGTCGTTATCTGATGCTTTGAATAGAGATTTTGTTCCTTTTGATACATCCAACAAGGTTGATTTATTCACCACTACCGGTTCTATTTCACACGATGTTTTAAAAGTGTGCGTTGATGCAATTAGTCCTTTAGACTTATCATGCAATTTACAAAGGTATATAATGCTACATTTACTAATAACATGCAAATAAAAGATTACTACTCCTACTAATTTTGACATTTTTTTTAATTGGATGTACATATTTTTATGCTAGAGACTCGCCTATATTTCGTCAATATGAAAAAATGATGGCTAAGTATAACGAAAATCGGTCATCCAACCAACGAGCTAGACGTTTGAGAGAAACTGATCAACAAAAACAACGTAGAAGAGCAATTGATGCAGCAAGATATAAAGAAAAAGGAACTCATGTCAAATCCTCAAACATCAACACTACAATGCTAATATCTCCAGTTACAAAAGTTACAAATGCTCACAAATTTATAAGCTCATACCAAAATATTAATTGGGCAAGTTGTCAGACTTGTTCTCGATTTTTTCCAGATTTAATTGCTACATTAAGTACATGCTCCAATTGTCGTACTGATAAACCACAGCATGGCCTTCCTTACAAGTTTAGTTCTCAAAATCTAATGGAACCCGGTCCTGTTCCACCTGAATTATCCTGCCTTACTAACTTGGAGCGAATCCTCATTGCGCGCATTCATCCAGTTATGTCAGTTTATCGTTTTAAAGGACAACAATATAAATATAGTGGAAATATTATTAATTTTCCTCAGGACATTAATGAAGTATCTCTCCATGACTTACCAGAGGATGGTGTACCTTTAAATCTTCCTCATATTCAAGATAATTCGCAAACTCAAATTCACAACGACGATTTTCATGGACCTCCAGAATTTGAAAGGGAAATAACTCACATCGGTGAATTTGAGATATCAGGTGCAGCCACGGCTGCAGTACAACCGAACCACCAAGCCTATTTATTATCCGTTTTGGAAAATAAAGAAATAAATGAAACAGTTGTTCAGATGCCTATTTCTTCTGTTGCTATTGATGAGTTTAATACTCCTGGATATATCTCGATGGCATTTCCAACATTATTTCCAGTAGGTAATGCAGATTTACGACAAGCACGACCACGAAAAATTAGACCCTTAGAGTATTTTCAGTATTTAATGAAATATCATGATCAAAGGTTTGCACAAGATTCTAGATTTAGATATTTTGCATACAATTCAATTAGTAGGTGGCGTGCGTTAGATATTGGTAGCACATACGTATAAAAAAACCCGGATGATGGGAATTTATCTATAAATGATATCTGTGAAATGTTAAAATCGGGAGATAAGCAGCTATCCCAACGCATTTCTTACTATGCAAAAGGCATTCGTGGAAGCCGTTCTTACTGGTCTGCAAGATTAAAAGAGCTTACAGCTATGGTCAAACAATTAGGTTCGCCAACTATATTTTTCACATTAAGTTCAGCAGATTTGCAATGGACGGAACTTTATAAACTTCTTGATCAAACCAATGAATTGCAAACATTAAGCTACAGTGAACAAATAATAAGAAAGGCACGGTTACTAAATGAAAATCCACTTGTTGCTGCATGGTATTTCCAAGCAAGGGTTAAAACTTTTGTACTAGATTTTTTGACACCAGAATTTTCTGTTAAGGACTATTGGTATCGTTTTGAATGGCAAAACCGTGGAAGTGGACATATCCATGGCTTTTTGTGGCTACATGATGCACCGGATTTTTCTTCTGTTACAGAAAATTCATATGAAAATTCTAGAATTATTGAATATTTTGATCGTCTTGTTTGTACAATGAACCCAAATATGGGTGGACCTTCACGGGAACAAGAGCATCCATGTGCACAAGTTATTCCACCTGATGCAAATTTGGATACGGACGACGACGATTATGGAAATCTAGTTACTTGGGTCATGCATCATTCCAGGTGTGGAAACTACTGTTTGCGAGTACATAGAACAACCAAACAATTGACATGTTGCTTTAAATATTCGTTTGATGTGCTTCCACAATCTAAAATTGTAGAAGATCCGCCAAACAGTAAAATCTTTCGATTTATTTCCAAACGCAACGATCCTCTGGTCTGCTCACATAATAGAAAAGTACTTCAGGTTTGGCATGCTAATATTGATTGGTCTCCTGTGCTATCTATGCATGCTGTGGTAAATTATATTGGAAAATATGCAGCAAAATCTGAACCAGTTTCAAAGAGCTTTACGGACACATTCAGAACAATAGTTGAAAATAGCCATCGACCTTGTCAAACATCAACTTCCGCCATCAAGAAACTACTTCTCAAGAGTGTACCGAATGAGACATTTCTGCGCAAGAGGTATGCCATCTTCTCATGTCTTACCCTCTAGTAAGTTCATCTAGAACAATAGTGCAACTTAACGTAACTGAAAAAAACATGTTATCAACAATAATTCGACGTCGAAATACAACAATAGATGAAGATATCGTTGATTTGGACCCAAATTTTATTACAAGGTATATGGATCGACCAAGCAAACTTGAAAACCTTTCACTACTTGATATGGCAAAAAACTTCAGTTACTATAATAAAGGATGGCATAAGTTTCGAAATGAGGCGATTGTACGAATAGTACCGGATCTAAGCACCAATATTCCTCCATTGGGGGAAAAGTGGGAATTTTATTGTGAACAACAGGTAATGCAACTTCTCTGTTTCTTACTTAATCAAATTTTACAAATATTAACGATAAATTGTGATAATTAAAAAGTATGTGTATTTAAATTATATTTAAAAATTGAAATTGTAAGTAAACTTGTTTTTAATATGAATATAGGTACTACTACACCATCACTATAGAAATCTTAATGAAGCAAAAGGAAACTTCGATGCTTGGTCTGAGAGATATATTAATTTAGGATTGATTCAACATCAATCGCTCCCAGATGTTGTAGAAGATGATTTCGAAGATGATAGTACAAACAATGATGTAGAAGAAAATCAAAAAGAAGAATGGATGATAGCAGCCGCGATGGGTCCAATGTTTGTTTCAGGAGAGGAAACAGAAATGGGCTTAAGAGAATTTGATACTTTGCATAATTGGAATGAAGCACTTCAGAGATACCCTAATATAGATATTGAACGTAATTTTATACATACCAATTTACGTTCAATTATGGAACTTGAAAGTGAGACCATAACCAGTTCAACTGTTGTTCCTTTTGAGAGCTTGTCTACAGAACAGAGAATTGCACATAATGTGATATTTAAAGCAATATCTAAAGGTAAATCAATTCGAATGATTATTTGCGGTGGTGCTGGTGCAGGAAAATCAACGCTTGTAAATGCCATTGTTCGAACAATTGTTACTCATTTTGGAACCAGCAAAGCAGTTCGCATTATGGCTCCAACAGGAGTGGCTGCATTTAATATTGGTGGTAGCACAATTCATCATGAACTTCTAATCTCCACGGAAAGAAAATCATCTTACAAAGAACTATCATCAGAGCAATGTCATCGTATGCAAGAAGAATTTAAAAATACAAAGTTGATTATAATAGATGAATATAGTATGCTTGGTAGAACAATGATGGCAAATATTGATTTACGGTGTCGTGATATTTATTCAATAAATGACTTATTCGGTAGCATTTCGATTGTCTTAGTTGGTGATATGCGACAACTACCTCCTGTTTGCGATAGTTCGTTATACTTGAAAGGTGGTAATCTCTTACAACAGCGTGGTGGACTTGCATATATGAGTTTTGATAAGTGTGTAAGACTATCATATATATTCCGTCAAGTAGGAGATGAGCAAGCACCTTTTAGAGGAGCTTTAGAAAGACTGAGTAGAGGTGCATCTACTTTAGATGATTGGAAACTTTTCAAAACCAGAGATTGGTCAATTTTATCGAACAAAGAGAAGGAAACCTTTAAGAATGCTATTTGGCTTTTTCCAACAAGAAATGCTGCTAATGAACATAATAAAAAAACGTTTGATTCAGATTGGAAAACCTATTGCACGCATTCCTTCTTTCAATAACTGTGAAGCAGCATCAAATGCTTCTGTTGATGATGCAAAAGGATTAGAACAATGTATTTATCTTTGTGTAGGTGCTCGAGTGATGTTACGATCTAATCTTTCAGTGCAAAATGGATTGGTTAATGGTGCAATGGGTACTGTTATGGATATTGTATATTCACAGTCATCAAGTTCTCCTAACGATCTACCGCTAGCGATCATAGTCGATTTTGATAAATACCATGGTATTCCATTTCGTGAGGGAACAAATATTATTCCAGTAACTCCGCAAACAGTAAATTGGAAAACCTCATCTGGTACAACATGTATGAGAACTCGGTTACCTTTAGTTTTGTGTTGGGGAATAACAATACATAAAAGTGAAGGAATGACACTTGATCAAGCAATCATTAATATCGGCGATCGAGAAAGTCTTGGTTTAACATTTGTTGCGTTATCAAGAACTAGAAAATTAGAGGATCTTGCTTTCAATCCTATGTTTACTTTCGAAAGACTTGCACAAATTGGAAGATCCAAAGGTCTGCCTTCTAGATTATTAGAGGAAGAACGTTTAACTGCAATGTCTGTTGAATAAATGGTAAGTAAAAACAACTATTATCATCACAGTTTTTTGTATTGCTAAATATCATGGTATAACTTGCATTTTTTCAAAGTGGAAATTAGTTTATTATTATATATTATGTAATATTCTGTCACTAGCCAAAATCAATATCTATGAAGCCAACAAAATACGGCTGCTGTTTCTTTTTCATTTCCCTGTATATTATCTTTATTGATGGTGCTTTAATGCTAGCTCATATTTTATGTGATTGCCAACTTACTGTCATATTGTAATATGCTTTCATGTCATTCACCTAGTGGCTTCAATACTGGGTTTTCAATCATGGTGTTCATACACGCATGCTCACACCCCTACACTTCAAAAATGGTTATGAATCAGTGAGGGTGATACCCTGTGTATGGGCTCTGAAGATAACTCTGAACCCATGTCCCATGTATACATTAATAATCCATCAAACACTTTAGTTCTACGCCTACACTGTTTAGTTATTACATGCTGTACAAATGCAACTTCACATGGTGCGATGTTTGATCATATTCACATGTATGTTATACTTTGTAAGGTACATTAATTTCGTATACAGAAGAATGTTCACCTATAGTTTGGTTTATTATTAGTCTTGCTATTTTTGCATAATATACATGTATAAATTTTGTTTCACATTATGAGTCAGGGTCCATGTTTCTCTCCAACACAGGATTACAAATGCATAGTCTTGAACTGGTCCTTAGCTACAGGAATTGCTGTAGTGAGAACTGTGACTGATTTCATATAATTACTCCATATGGTTCTTCAGGTAAGTCAAATTTAATTTTTGGTCCAAGGACTGTCATAATTTACAAATACTACCCCTTCCTATGAAGAGAAGTTCAAATTACTTTTTTATGTTTTCAATATTATTATTTGGACAAAGTTTTGATATGCCACTATCATTATGAATTAAAACTGGAATATATGTATTAAATGGGAAAATTTGATAATATTTATCATAATTTTCTGTTTTCAACACTATGTGGACAGTAAATGGAATATGGTATATTTGAATTGTTAGACATCCAAAGGGAGTGTAACATAGCATGAAACTTGATTCACATAATATGTATAACTATGTTAAATGCCTTACTGTTTCCCTTTTTATGTAATAAGATTTTATAAACGTTGTACGTGTGAAAATGCAGTTCAGGCTGGCATATGTGGCTACCGAATCAACAGTGGTTGGTGCTGGGGATCTGGTTGGTCAACCTGACAAAATTGCAAAGCACTATCTTTGTGGATACTTTTCTTTATATCTGTTTGTTGTATTGCCTCTTCCTCAGGTGAGGGTGTAAATTATATCATTTGTCATAATTTTGAAGATAACCTTTTGATATTTCGACAGTTATATCATTTTTTTTCTTTGATCAATCTCCATTATCAATGTTCTGTTGAAGGTCATGATATACTCTGTATTACCACATGCAATGGGGGCTAATTTTGCAAAGAATCTGTTACGAGCTACAATACTTATCCAATATGTACCATGGATACTCAGGTTTCTACCATTGCTTGCTGGCCAACCTGCAAGTACTTTTATATTCGAGTTTGCATGGGCAAGTTTTATCATTAATCTGCTGATGTTTGTATTATCTGGACATGTAGTTGGTTCTTGTTGGTACCTATTTGGATTACAGGTTAGTGAAACTTTGATCTTTGATGGTTGATGTCAAACATTTGGCATTTTGAAAACTATGTGCATGCGTGGCACATAATTATAATTATTATTTTAGCAGATTTAATGGAATGTGCGTGGCACGTTCAAAATGTTAGGTCGATATCAACCGTTAAAATACAACCATTTTTTTTTGAAATATTACTATGAAGGAATATTGAAAGTAGCCAATTTTTTTAAGATGATCTTGATGTATGTAAGAGCATTTATACAAAGTTCTGTTCAATTTGAAATTGTATTGCTTGAAAAAATTATTAGGGTGCAACAGGGAGGGTTGTCGCATTCGAAAATTGTTTGTGGGATTTTTATTAACAAAATAGTTTGTGTATGTTTTGTAAGAAGATTTAATTTTAATGTAAGTTTTGTTAGTTTATGTTGTGCAACAACAAATACCTAAACTTTGTTGGAATAAATATGCAATCTTTCAACAACAAAAAGAAAGAAAGAAAGAAAAATGGCGCATGCCGTGTGCCAGGGCTGACGAAGCTTTTGCACCTTGTGTCGCGAATAACTAGGATGTTAAATAAATTTGTATCTGCCTCAGAAAAAGCAATATTATACTTGATTTTAATTCCGTACTAGTATTATTTTGTAAGTTACATTGACATGTTTTGCAAGTGAATTTAAAATATGTAGTGAATGGTGATTGCAAGTTACATAATTTTGTATAACAGTATAAGTTTGTATGCTAATGGTTTTCCATTCGAAATATCTAGTGAATGGGATCAACCTCCTGGAAGAATTTGGCCTCCTGGTTCTATTACCATTAAGGTTAGTGAAAATATTTTTGTGTTCTATTGTGTGCTCCTTTTAATTTTTTCCCCTTTTTAATTTTGTTGATTTAATATTAGAATTGCTTCAGGATTATGCAATAAAACTCCATTCAATAAATCTTCTGCATCAGAGAGAGATGATGTATCTGAAGTGCATATTAATATTGATGAAAACGATCCTATAGACACTATTCATTTTGTTCTGAAGGTAGAATGATTTCATAAGTTCACATTCCACAATATTTTCTAGATTAGTACTGGGTAACTTTTTTACTGCAAGAAGAGGAAACCGGGGCATGGTATGAACACAACGGTAGAGATTTCAGAATTCCTTTTAAGAGTAATCTCAAAGAAAATAACAATAACCTCTAGGGAAATGAGAGCTTTAGCATATGGCCAGGTAGCCTTTTCTGATAAAAACATGATACTCAGATGTTACACATTAGGATATGAGCGGAAATGCGTGATAATGAAAACATCTATCACTCTTTATTTAGGAGCATTGCTGCAGTTTTCAAGCTTTCTAGCCAAGCAGGAAAATTCTTGGTCAAAAGAGGAGGCTTCTCAAAATAAGCAAATTAAAAATTCATGTGAAGAATATCCTATTTCAAAAGAGGAGCCAGTTGAGAATAGAATGATACTTTCCGTGATTTGTGGGATTTCTTTTGTGATTTGTTGTCATATCTCAAATCAAAAAACAAAATGACTCAAATGTATGGGTGTATATTCCGTTACAAAACACTCAGTCAGTTAATTGGTTGAATAAAATATGTATATGCTTGAACGTAGAAGAATATGTCAACTATTGATTATAAGTTTTTGCAACGGTAATTTGGTTTGTACTAAAGTCATTTAGCTTGGTATTTCTGTACTGTTTTAATATTTTTAGGGTTTCAGGAGATGAAATCCACTGTGCTCAAGAGCCGGTTTGTAAACTACTATCGAATTAGTGTTCAGTTATTCTTCTTCCCATGACAAATGCGTATTCCCTCAGTTATTCACCAACTTTTTATGCTTCAGCCATTGTGTTTCTAACAAAATATGAAATGTATAGATGTCTTCTGAGATTATGTTTGGATTATGATTTAGAGAAAAAACAAAAACAAAACAGACAATTTCAACCTGTATAGATTGCAACTAAACATAGCATTTAACCTTGATATGAGTTCTTGTCAAAAATCAAATGCAAATATTATATCTCTTGTACCAAATCAGTTATAACCGTCATGTCTATGATGCAGAAAATGATAGCCACTTGAGAAACAAGCATCATAGTTATTCAATAATAGCATTCATTGATTATGGTACATTACAATATATAAAAGATTGTCAAAACGCAGGCCATCATATGTTACAGCACAAACGTACAACTGTAATAAAGTATTAGGAAAAATAGTATTCCAATATTTTTTGAATGATGACAGATGCAACATGTTTGTGCCAAAATTGGTCACAAACACCCAATACCGCGAAAGCACCCGTTTACGTACTCAAATTAATAATAATCAACACAGTTCTCAGCAACAATCAATATAGAATTCAGATCTAAGCAACTAATCACAATAATTCACAGACAATAATCACAAACACAGGATTTATAGTGGTTCGGCGTTCGTGCCTACGTCCACTTTGAAGGTTTTCTCTTTATTGCTTCACTTGATGATCTTATTCAATTACAACGGGTTGTAGCTTTGAACTTGATAATCTTAATTGATTACAACGGATTATAGCTTTGAACTCTGAACTCAACAGCAATAGTGACGAATAGGATTGAATTCAGCAGAGTCTGGACTTGCTTTCTCCCTTCTGAATCTCCTTCCCTTTTCTGAATGACCAGGGGCTCTATTTATAGGCATGGAAGGCCAAAATCCCGCCCAAAACCTGGAGAGGCTGCTTGGCACGTGACGGGGGGGGGGCCCACAGGCCCGCGTTCTTGGACTGCGTGCCCAGTTTGGCATCGATTCGAAGTGAACTTCGAATCGATCAAAAAATTGTCCAATTGCGATGAAACTTGGCGTGGACGTTCTTCATCATGTAATCAAGCTTCTGTGAAAATTTTATGGCATTTGGATCAAGGGATTGAGAGATATGATCGATTCAAGGTGATGCATTTCGGTACGCTGGCAACTTCGAACCGATCCTATGGGTCGTTCGAACCCATATGTTTCGAATCCATATGGTTCGAACCCATAGGTTCGAATCCATATGGTTCGAATCCATACGGTTCGAAACCATAGGTTCGAATCGAACCTGTTGCATGAGGGGGCAGCGGCGCTTCGAATCGATGGCTCTGGATCGATTCGAAGTTGTTTTTAACGTGTAGGGTTCGAAGACAGCATGGACTCGAAGCTTGTGATGGGTTCGAAGCTTGAGGTGGACACGAAGTAGTGATGGATACGAAGTTGATGGATGGATTCGAAGTAGTGATGTATACGAAGTTGATGGGTGGATTCGAAGTGGTGATGGATACGAAGTTGATGGATGGATTCGAAGTAGTGATGGATACGAAGTTGATGGATGGATTCGAAGTGGTGATGGATTCGAAGTAGTGATGGAGTCGAAGCATGAATTGGCTTGATGGATTCGAAGGGAGACGTTGGCTGATGGATTCGAACGTCGCCTCTTCCTATGGGTTCGAATATGATGGGTTCGAAACAGATGGTTTCGAACACGATGGTTTCGAACACGATGGGTTCGAATATGATGGGTTCGAACATGATGGGTTCGAACCGAGCAATGTGTACCTTCTTAACTTGAATCCATCATAACTTGAGCATATGACCTCGGATTGACTTGAAATTTGAAATGCTGGCTTCTATGGTCTTTCTTGTCATGCCTTATTAATTGTGGCCCGATCCGGGCTCGGACAGAATTCATCGATATCCATAGTGAGGTGAAATACGACCAATCTCTGAGGCGAACTATTTTCTGTTTTTGACCAATCTTTTGGTATCACGGCTTTTGCCCAAAAAGCAGGATAACATTTTGCCCCCCAAAACATGCCTTGCGGTAGCAAGGTGTGTTTTGCAATGCCTTGAGCTGGATGTTCATATCCTGTCGTCAACCTGTAAAGAACTTGATAGTTTTATATGTCCTCAAATGACGATCGTTCGTGATCGAGTTTATTCGGGATGGAGCACGGCCGTTCATGGTCAAGCGCCTAACTTCAGATGACGATCGTTCGTGATCGAGTCATTTGAGGGAAAGTGCGACCCTGCGCGGTCAAGCGCGTAAATCTGTCCGTCGATCATTCGGGATCGAGTCATCTGCGGTGAAATATGACCGTTCAAGGTCAAGCGCCTAATTTCAAATGACGACCGTTCGCGATCGAGTCATCCGAGGTAAGGTGCGACAGTGCGCGGTCAAGTGGTGGACCTCAAATGACGACCGTTCGCGATCGAGCCATTTGAGGTAAGGTGTAGCAGTCAGCGATCAGGTGGTGGACCTCCAATGACGACCGTTCGCGATCGAGTCATTTGAGGTACAGTGAGTTGTGCCGTTACAGTGAGTTGTGCCGTTCGAGGCGGGCCTCAAATGACGACCGTTCGCGATCGAGCCATTTGAGGTAAAGTGAGTTGTGCCGTTCGAGGCGGACCCCAAATGACGACCGTTCGTGATCGAGCCATTTGAGATGAAGTGAGTTGTGACCGTTCGTGATCGTGTGCCGTTCGAGGCGAGTTTGTGACTGTTCGAAGTCGGGTGCCGTTCGAGGCGAGTTGTGACCGTTCGCGGTCGGGTGCCGTTCGAGGCGAGAAAACGCGCCCGGGAGGGCTTGATGTTTTGAATGCCAGGGTCACGTTCGGGTGAGTTCCTGGATTGTTTGTGTGCCTATTGAAGGCGAATCAGTGTACCCGGAGGGGCTTGATATTGTTGATACCAGGTTCACGTTCGCGTGGGTCCCTGGATCATTTGTTTAGGTATATCACTATCTCAGAGCATGCCTAAGGACCGTTCGCGACCCCGTACATGTGCAAGTAGCCTAGCCATTTCAGAGTTATCAGAATCAAATATTTATTCAACGGGTGAGATTTTAAAAACAGAAATGTCCAAATCAACATGAAATAAAAACAAAGCAAAGATGTCAAAGTCCAAATCAACATGAAATAAAAACAAAGCAAAGATGTCAAAGTGTAAGTTCCCACTACGAAACATTCAATGATCATTCAGAGCATGCCTGGAGAACGTTCGCGATCTCGTACATGTGTAAATGATTCGATTGCGTTAGTGGGAGCTTGCGACTCGTTCATCGTTATTTTAACTAATTGATAACCAAACGGCGTCCTGGTTCAGGGTTGCCCCTGGTTGATGTAGACGGTGGCCGCTCTGGCTCCTCCGCTGAAGCTCGCCTCCTCACATACTGAAGGAGCATGCCGTTCCTGATGTGTCCTTCCACCTCGTCCTTCAGATGCCTACAATCATTAGTGTTATGACCGTTTAATTCATGAAATACGCAAAACTTATCTGATTTTCTTTCGCTTGAGGTTGGATCCCTCCGCATTGGTCTGCGATACGGAATCTGCTCCTTGGTATCCTGGTAAATGCGTTCCAAACTCTCAGTCAGCTCGGTGTAAGTAGTGAATCGCGGCTCTCTCCGCTGCCGTTTTGACCTGTCATCATAATCCTCAGTCCTTCGTTTTCCTTTATCCTTGTCTGAGTCCTTTTCGATAGGCTTTTTGTCTTTAAGCATATAAACTTCTATTCCCTCTCCTTCTTCTCTTTCTGCATTTGCGTCCTCTAAACATAAAAACTTTTCTGCCTCGTTGTAGAATTCCTCTAGATCCACGGGTGGATCTTTAGTCAATGAATTCTTGAATTCTGTGCCGTCAGCTACTCCGGACACAGCTGCCATTACCACCATGGACGGATCCGCTCGTTCCACTGACGCTGCTGCTGCATTGAATCGTGCTAGATAACTTCTCAAGGTCTCTCCGGCTTTCTGCTTTAAGGTTGCCAAAGTCATCACATTCTTGGGTCTCGTAATGTGAACCCTGAATTGCCTCATAAATCTCTCAGTTAAACCATTCCACGTTCCGATGGATCCATTCTCTAATTGCCTAAACCACAATGCTGCAATATCTGTCAAGTATAATGGAAAGCACCGGGCCATAACCTCCTCTGGTGCCCCCAGCACTTCCATATGCCTCATATACTTTGTTAGATGAACCGTGGGGTCCGTTCTTCCGTCATACGTGTCCAACGATGGTAACTTGAAATCCGGTGGGTTTCTAGCTTGTCTAATTGCCGAAGTGAAAGGACTCCTATTAACATCCTCCAAATCCTTGTTTACCAAACCGCTTCTCATAGCTCTTCTAACCATCTCCGCCAATCTGTCGTTGTCACCGAGGTGCAATCTTCGTTCATTACTTTCAACCTGCCCCCCGAGTTCACGAGGGAATTCTGGAATCTGCCCCCTTGACTGAGCGTTCATTCCTCTGTTGCCTCCAGGTTGCGTGGGCACTCCTCTCTCTCCCTCCGGGACTAGATCTTCGTGCTCCAAGTGTGCGCCTCCTGATCCAGGTGCTATTCCGGATGGTCCTGCTCCGTTCTGAACTCCATCGGTTTCTCTATTCTGTGCTCCAAGTTGTCCAATTTGTTGGAATAAGCTCTGAATCAACTCCTCCTGCCTCTTCATCATTGTCTCCATTTCGTCCCTAGTGATGTAGATTGATGCTCGATTTCCTCCTGAGGAGGCCTCTTGACTTCCTTGCGGTTCACTTCTCTCAGGCCTTGGCCTTCTACTCGATTGTCTTGTCATAATTTCTAGATCTGAACTCCTGGATTTTCAAATTCAACTTCTTCCTGAATTAGCCTTCTCAGTGAAAGCACCAAAATGTTTGCGCCAAAATTGGTCACAAACACCCAATACCGCGAAAGCACCCGTTTACGTACTCAAATTAATAATAATCAACACAGTTCTCAGCAACAATCAATATAGAATTCAGATCTAAGCAACTAATCACAATAATTCACAGACAATAATCACAAACACAGGATTTATAGTGGTTCGGCGTTCGTGCCTACGTCCACTTTGAAGGTTTTCTCTTTATTGCTTCACTTGATGATCTTATTCAATTACAACGGGTTGTAGCTTTGAACTTGATAATCTTAATTGATTACAACGGATTATAGCTTTGAACTCTGAACTCAACAGCAATAGTGACGAATAGGATTGAATTCAGCAGAGTCTGGACTTGCTTTCTCCCTTCTGAATCTCCTCCCCTTTTCTGAATGACCAGGGGCTCTATTTATAGGCGTGGAAGGCCAAAATCCCGCCCAAAACTGGAGAGGCTGCTTAGCACGTGATGGGGGGGCCCACAGGCCCGCGTTCTTGGACTGCGTGCCCAGTTTGGTATCGATTCGAAGTGAACTTCGAATCGATCAAAAAATTGTCCAATTGCGATGAAACTTGGCGTGGACGTTCTTCATCATGTAATCAAGCTTCTGTGAAAATTTTATGGCATTTGGATCAAGGGATTGAGAGATATGATCGATTCAAGGTGATGCATTTCGGTACGCTGGCAACTTCGAACCGATCCTATGGGTCGTTCGAACCCATATGTTTCGAATCCATATGGTTCGAACCCATAGGTTCGAATCCATATGGTCCGAATCCATACGGTTCGAAACCATAGGTTCGAATCGAACCTGTTGCATGAGGGGGCAACGGCGCTTCAAATCGATGGCTCTGGATCGATTCGAAGTTGTTTTTAACGTGTAGGGTTCGAAGACAGCATGGACTCGAAGCTTGTGATGGGTTCGAAGCTTGAGGTGGACACGAAGTAGTGATGGATACGAAGTTGATGGATGGATTCGAAGTAGTGATGTATACGAAGTTGATGGATGGATTCGAAGTGGTGATGGATACGAAGTTGATGGATGGATTCGAAGTAGTGATGGATACGAAGTTGATGGATGGATTCGAAGTGGTGATGGATTCGAAGTAGTGATGGAGTCGAAGCATGAATTGGCTTGATGGATTCGAAGGGAGACGTTGGCTGATGGATTCGAAGGGAGACGTTGGCTGATGGATTCGAACGTCGCCTCTTCCTATGGGTTTGAATATGATGGGTTCGAAACAGATGGTTTCGAACACGATGGTTTCGAACACGATGGGTTCGAATATGATGGGTTCGAACATGATGGGTTCGAACCGAGCAATGTGTACCTTCTTAACTTGAATCCATCATAACTTGAGCATATGACCTCGGATTGACTTGAAATTTGAAATGCTGGCTTCTATGGTCTTTCTTGTCATGCCTTATTAATTGTGGCCCGATCCGAGCTCGGACAGAATTCATCGATATCCATAGTGAGGTGAAATACGACCAATCTCTGAGGCGAACTATTTTCTGTTTTTGACCAATCTTTTGGTATCACGGCTTTTGCCCAAAAAGCGGGATAACACAACATTTTTGTTGTAATGATCATTCATGTTGCATTCTGTTGCCTTGGCTTCAGATACTTGCTTATGTTCTCAAATACATTACAATTTGCACATTTCATAGAATGTCAGACAAATGGACGAAAGTGATAAAATCATTTTAGTCATTTTCACCAATCTGCAACTCTTCCTCATTTTCCCCAACCACATTACAAGAACTGTTACCGTTGATAGCCAAAACATGAGGATCCACTTTCAAATTGATAGCATCAAAAAGTGATTTTGAAACAGTCACTAAAAAGCTCGTATCATTCAAATTGATACCATCATTCAAAGAATATTCAGCTGAAATAGAATCCACTTTCACAATGTCAGTATTAAACATGCACACTCTAATATCTGCATGATGCACGGCTACAATCATACAAACATTACTTCCAGCCAATGATCTCATCTTTAAACCAATAGAGCTCAAGAAATTTCCATCAACATCCAAATCCAACTTGATCCTTTCACTGAATTCATATGCCATCAAATTAACCATTGCTTCCTTCCACAACTCACTCATGTGCACACAAGAATTCGGTAATGATAAATCTATATGTAAATCACCAACCATCAAGACATTTGAATTTCTCAATTTGTCAACTTTCACATTTAGGCTACCAAATGAACCGAAACCGGCAAATTCCTTACCAACATCACAGACATCAAACAAATCACAACAACTGCCAGAAGAAGAGTAATCACCATAAACAAGAGTTCTTGAACAAAAATCAAAACTAAGGATTCAGAAGAGGAAGAAACAACATCAGCACCATCAAAACTCTATAAATACATATTTGCATCTTTTAAAGGATAAACTTCACCAAAGCTACCCATATCAGACCTGTTATCCACCAAGCAACTGCCTGAAACCATTATGAGATACAACATCTTGAGACAGATCAAACTCCTCTTCTGGGAGAGATGTTAAACATTCAAACTGTTTACAGTGACTAACTTGAAATTCTCCAAGTTATTAGATTTGGCTCTAAATTTTTTGTTATGATTATGAGCAAAACAAAATCTCAGCACACTTGAATGAATAGCAGAGTCCACAACACCTTCTACACATCCATTAACAACCAAGATATCCATGGTTTCTAATGGTTTAGGAATCACTTTGCATTGAAAACAGTGGGATCCAGAAGCAAAGGATCAAAAGAAATCAATTTCTCCCTGATAACAACAATAGGGACATCAGAGATATCAATGAACTCTGCATCATCGACCAATAGGGATCCAGAATTGACCAATGTCGAGGTTGATATCATCATCGACCTTAACATAAAACTCTGCATTCCATCTGACAACTGTAGAACTAAAGAAAAACTTTGCTTTCTTGGGTAATTCCTCAGCAGCTTCTTCATGACTTTCCTAGCAAAATTACATTGATGGTGTGATAACCAATATTATACGAATGTTTGTAGAATCCAAAAGAAATAGTAAATTAAAGTAAAGGAGTTTAATGCAAAACTTCATCACACTAATAGAGATTTCCAATTATCTTTCTAGATTACCTGTAAGAATAGGACTCAAAGCAAATGGAAGACAATTCTACCTTTAGCTCCTAACCTAATCACTATTCTATAAGTTCAAGCATAAATATAAATGTCTCTGACTATGTCATTATATATTTACCTTGTGAACAAAGTAGATTAATTAATATAAGCAGATTACCAAAATCAGTAATATGAGGTTCATCTTTCATCAATTGTTAACAGTATACACCTCAATATTGCATTATGTACAAATTGCTAATTTAGGCATTTGAATTCATTTCCATTTGTGTTACATTTCTAATCTAAATAAAATTCTTCCCAGTTTTCAGGAAACCTGCACTTAATGGACTGCATAGGCAACTGCAGTGACAAGAAAACATTAAAGAAGTGGTTTTTCATCGACGAAAGAGTTGGATAGTTGTTCATTAGAACCCCTAGTTATTACTTAAATTGAAATTTAAGTTCGCTATTCAATTTCCTTAAATATATATTCTCCTTTAATCAATCTGAACTATATGGATTTTAAACCAAACCACAACTCTCCTGTTTTATTGATTCTGTCCCAGCAACTAAGTACAGATTAACATTTATATTTTGAAAAAAGAAAGTCGTGGCATAACTGGAGATAAACTGTAAATGTCAAAAACAACAGATCAATTCAAAAAAAGTGTGTACTGTTACGTCATGAACAATGAAACGAAAAATGCATACCTTATCTTCTTGACCACGTATTCCACCTTCCAAATTTTCGATTCTGTATTCATCGGGTTCGTTTTAATTTCCATTGTTCTTCTCCCCATAATTTTCTCCTCATGACCTCGTATTCTCCTTTTGAAACTATCTCCTCCGTCTTCTCCGTTCGATTTGACCCATCCATCTCCTATTTAATTCGACCTAAACCGTTTAAAACCCTAATCCAGTGCCCGATATAGATTGAGACGCTACTCCTCTCGAGTCTCCTCTGGTTGTTCGACTGCGCCTCTCGTCTCGCTCCAGGTAACTCCTTTCTTTTATAATTATTTTCTAATTTTTTATACAGCTTGAGATTCATGGCTTTGATCTTTTTGAAGAAGGAATATGTGAGGACCCGCAAATCCGTACTCCTTGAATATACACTAATCTCCGTAGATTAATTCAAGATGAACAGAAATACGAATTCTCAATGTTTAAGAAAAAGAAAAAGGAAGAAGAAGAGAGAAAAAGATAGAAAAATAGAGAGGAAAGAAAATAGAAAATAGAACGGAATAGAAAACAACAGAACAATAACAGAATCTCACAATTCGCAGCGGAACAACATATAATAAATAAATGAATAATCTTTAAACAAAGAACTATATCAGTTATTACATTACATCACATTTCATTACATCATCATCAGAGTGTACAACAACAAACAACAACAAACAGCGGAAAGAAATACTATATACTAATAATACGCCATGCCATCCAGCTTGCCTCCAGCAACTCCAGAATATCCATAATATCCTGATAAACCTAACTCTTGACTGCCCGTGTGGAAATTGGTGGGCACCCAGAGTTTAGGAAGGAAAACAATAAACTCCGAGTCAGTCATGAGACTGGTGTGAGAACTCAAAACAGTTTATTTATCTTTAAAATCAAAATAGAGGAATATTTTTTTAAGTCAATTCGCAATGCTTTTAAAAATGAGACTACCATAAGGCCTCCCGCACACACACACAATGCAAACGCAGAATCGGAGGAGATTTCTCCTTATGATAGTCAAAGATGCTTGATACGCATTTAAAAGAACATTTGATATTATTATTAGTGCATAGTGTAGAAAAAATTCATTTCGAAAATAAAGATATAAATCTTAGCCAGCATAGACATTTCGAACTATGCCTACTATAGCTACCATCTAAACAGTGGCGACCACCATAAGTAAATGGCAGGTTCTACAACTAATACCGTATTGGGTTTCGTATTGGGAATTGGATTTCCAACGAATGATCAGGCCAAGGAACTTCCCATTGCCACATGAGAATGCCTCTGGAAGGACATCCCCGAGAACCAAACCGGATCTCTACCAACACAAGGCCGGGTTACCCCTAACTGAGTAACAACTGACCGAATATGCCATCCCCCGGTCCTTTGGGAGCTTTAACCGAGCGCTCGCAATCAATTCACACAATCATAAAGTGTTTTCAACATGAGTAAGTATCTGGGCTCCATACCATGATACCACCCTTTTCCAGAAGGAAATGCACATACCCTAAAGGGCGCTACCCCTCATAACCTTGCTGCATCTTTCCTGTTTTGACCATTCCCGGGGTGTGAGGCTCGACGAAGTCACATCCACAAAGCCACGCTTTATACAAAAGTCGTGCTTGGGTCAACAAATGATCATAGAAATGATCACCAGGATAGACGATCAAATAAATGATCCTATCACAAATGATCAACACAATGATCATTTCACAGCAACACTCAGCATGTCACATTACCAAATTGGGAATATATCACTGATAACATTCAACTACATAACCTCTGAGCTCGTACGTCTCAGAGAAGGGTGTTAAGCTAAGAGAATAAATTCTCCGCCACCAATAGAAATATATTTGAAAGAAATCGGCTTTATATCTCAATTTGTAATGTCAGACATACAATCCATACAAGTCTGTTTCGGGCTCGAACAGAACCGAAGGCACTTACAAAGAAGTCCTTGCAATCCGGATATCCACAATCCTGATCGGATTTCCCATCACTTAGGGAGTCTCTATACCGTTGCAACTCAGTGCAGAGACAATCGATAGGTCATCCTATCGCTCTCACAAATATCCGGTCTTCAACACCGGTCATCAATGCTATCCATTACGTCGTATCACTATTCGGAATGGGTAATCCGAATAACGAGCGCAATAATTTGAAAATAAGTGTAGCATTCAAATTCAACAAATCACAACAAATACCTTTCAAAGGTATATATTGATAGTCGATTATTGAACTATCAATGGATATGCACAACATCACCAGATTCCAAATAATTTTCCAAATTATTTATTTCCCAAAAATATCTTTACTAGATATATAGTTTTCACACCTCAAAAATAAATCAATATTTATTTTTAAACAAATTCCACTTCCTTTTATAAATTCCATAGTGAATTTATATTTCACAATATCCATGCATATACGATTTCAATTTTTCATTTCAATTTATCTTCAAAAAGATAAATTCTCAAAATATTCACTTTGTATTGGAAAAACATTTCCATACTTATTTATTAATAAGTAATTCACAAATCCATTTATTTTCAACACTTGGAAAATATTCAATATACTTAAATCGAAATTAAGTATATATTTCATTCTTTAAGGAAATCATTCTCTTAACCATATTTATTTGGGCCAAAACGAATGTTGCGTAAAACATCGTTACGACAACCCAAAATCACTAGTATAGGGATTCGAAGTTTAAATAGATATATAAATCCCAATACTAAACAAACATTTCCTTTCGGAAATCATTTACTATAACAACAGTGTTATAGTCCACCATTTCCTTTTATCTCTCGAAAACGTCTATTTCAACAATGAATGTTGAAATCTATGGTTTCGAATCTCAACACGTTTTGAAAACATCGTTAGATCGTTTTAATTCTATTTAAAACATCACATTCAAAACAATTTCTTTAACATACTATTCACTATTTAAAACGTGAATATACTACGTTAACAATTTCATCATTTCTATTCATTTTATTTCAAAGGATTATTCACAGTCAAAAACGTGAATATAACTCCATTAATAGGTTTCAACAATTTACTTATCAAAATAAGTTGTTTGTGGATTTATAAAACAACGTTTATAAATTCCATTTTTATTTATTTTATAACAACTTCCTTTTATAAATTCCTTTATTAACCTATTCAATTTATAACTCAATTATAAAACAAAAGTTCATGTTATAAGTTAACTACTTAGAATTTATTTGTTTGCACATCGTTCCTTTAAACTTCATAATTATCAATCTTATAACTTATAAGATTCAATTATTTATCCAAAACCATTCTTTTAATAACTTTATAAATTTTATAAACCTACTGCTTATAAAATTCCATTTATAACTTCACCGTTTATAATTCTATAAATTTCATTCATTTATGAAATTCATTCACAATTCATTCTAACACTTATAAAAACTCGTTTTTATAATTCAAATATTCTAATTTATAAATATCAATTTATAAATCTTTTATATAAATCAATTTATATTATTATTTCAAAACGTCTTTAATCCCCTTTATAATTCCATCATTCTGATTGATAAAATAAATAAATTTCATAAATCCTATTTTTAAACTTTTCATAATAAATTCTAAAATCCCAATTTAACTATTTTATAAAATCATTAGCCTCATATTTTCAAAAATCCATCTTTAACTGTATTTCTCAAAAATCATAATTTTTATAACATTAAAATTATATCTTTTACTTATTTAAAATGGATAAATTCCCAAAAATATTTTATAACGTATACTTTCAAAAATCACTTTAAAAATCATTTTAAAATTCCAAAATTTGGTCCAATGATGCTACATACGAAATAGTCAATCACGACAAACAACGACATCATATATCGATATGATAATCCATCAAATATCAAAATATCTGAAATCAAATAAATACTGTTGAGGAATCCAGTTGGATCCCTCCAACCTGTTTTCCTGCATCCACAAACATTAGCACAATACCAATTCCGTTCCAGTACGAAATTATCGCGGTATATGGGATTTAAAATATTATCCGCTTAATAGACGGCGCAATAGGGTCTCATCCGCTATACAAATGCGGGAAATCAATAACTCCAATATATACATATGCCAATATATATATATATATTGCTATTATATATAATACCAATTTCACTGTTTATGAAATATTCGCGGTATATGTTTTTAATAAATAACATCCGCTTACTAACGGCGCATAATGTCTATTTAACAATCAATAGATAACAATCATCATTCAAACATGCATTCAAATATTTTAAATCTAACTATTTAAAATTAAAATCGAAACTTATTCGATTGAGTGAGAAGTTCTCACCTTGATTTCAATTTCGTTTTAGCGATTTATTTCGAATAAAATTAAACGGACGTTTAATTTTACCCAAAATTTTCACTAACTCCAAACAACTCCAATCCAATTTCATCGCGTAGTGCTCGTCCATACGATTCCAACGCAACTGGTTTCGCGCGTTTTCGACCTCGTATGAAAAAGATATGCATTTAACAAGTTTACACGATTTCATATAACTAAATTACAACTTAAATTTTTATAATTTTAAACCTAGCTTTAATCATGGCCCTCCATCCCAAGCCCAAGCACATCAGGCCCGTCCACTACACCTTCTTCCATCTCGCGTGATGCCCAGGTCGCGTATAACCCACGGCCGCCCCTCCTCCATCAATTCTTGCCACCACCACGACGAACTTCAGCACGATCGAGACCCACCATTTCGAAGAGCATCCAGGAAGCTACCATCGGCCAGAGGAGCAAGGAGCTCGGTCGCCTCTGAAGCTCGAAAATCGAGGCCAAACGCATGGCCTTTGAGCCCAACATTCCATCGATCCAAAGCACTAGAACGAAAACCCACCGTTGGATGTATCAATCACACTGCCCTCTATAACTTTCATGTAGAAAGTTTTTCGAATTAATGAACGGATTTGAAGAAATTTGAGGAGATAGACAGGAAGTTTTCGGCCTTCGGTTTCATCACTGGCGGCGGCTATAGAATTAGGGTTTTATTTTATTTATTTATTTTTTCTTGTGAATGGAGGGGCTATTTATAGGAAATTATTGAACACTATTCATCCGGGAATTCCAAACTCCCATTTACGCGCCGAAACTGATGTTCCTAAGGTTTATCCCGCGTTCTGGACACAATGGAACAGGTTTCGGAAGCTAATTCGGTCATCTGTGCGAGTTATGGCGATAAACGTTCAATTTAAATTAAACCGATTTTAACAATTTTCTAGGCATTTTAATTTGTACAGGATAAACGGTAAATCCAATTGACACGAAATTTGAAACCATACAATAATATCACATTACGGATCCGATGAAACAGGTTTCGTCGAAATCTGAGACTTTTTGAAAAATGGCTATTTTAACTCGCCAAATTAATATTAAAAACAATTCGATGCGTTTCGAGCTGCCACGATCAAACGGTAACTCCGATTGCTACGAAAATTGAAATCCGATAATAACTAACTATTACGGATCCAATGAAACTAGTTTCGTCTAATTCTGAGACTGTTCAAAAATTGACTATTTTCACTAGTCGATTTTAATATTAAAAAATTCAATTTTCACAAATTAACTTTTAATTCAATTTTAAAAGTTCTAAAACATCATTCTAACTCCAACATGATAAAATAAAATTTTACAAACCATTTTCAATCATATTTAACCAAATTTTCAATTATTTCCGTAATTTCACATATTAATTTATTGATTTAATTATTCAATTAAATTCAATTATTCGAAATAAAATTCATTCACTTATAAATTTCACTTATTAATATTTAAAATTAATTAAATATTCAAATTTTAATTAATTAAAATTCTGGATCGTTACAATCTTCCCACCTTAAAAGAATTTCGTCCTCGAAATTATCAAGTAAGAAAAGTTACAGAATCTATTAACTTTCCAAAATCCACAGTTAAACTTCTTACAATAACTTTACTAAGTTTTCCAATCATACTTAGTTATCTTTTAAAAAGCAACTACTATTGTTTAACTTTCAATTCCAACTCAAGTTAAAGTTTTCAAAAAAAATTCAATTTTCTCAAATTTTTTCTAACGCCTTAAATTTCCGGAAAAATTCGCCATAGTCTCCTTTGCGCGGCTCGATCCGGAAAAAAAAATGACAGTATATATATCACAAATATACATCTCATCAAGTAATGAGGCAACCCGAAGGGAAAAAAGTGTAAAAGTACGATATTTAATCCGAGATATGTACCTTATATTTTATTAGCGAGCATATACGGCTAATATAGTGCGAAAGCGAGTTCCAAATGCGAAGCAAACGCGATCCGCACCTACTAAACACTCAACAAACAACATGAGAACATGTATATAGACAATAGTATCAATATACAACATATAGCAACATAATAACTATATATGCCAACATGCAAATGTAGTAAAAGCAACAAATGCAAACATCAACCAACTAACATCCATAACCAATAAATATTCATTCATAATCTCTTTAATATTCAATGAAATGGGTTTTCAATTTAATCACATTTGTTTCATTTACATTGGATGTTTACTAACATTCATTTTCAATTAGTTTATATTCACTAATTTATATTCAAGTTGGTTCACTTCCAAATTAAATTCAATTTTATTCAAGATTCACTTAACTTCCAATTGAATTCCAATTACTTTAGCTTCCAATTTCATTAACTCAATTTCATTAACACTTAATGAATTATATACAATCAACTAACAATCATATAACAATCAATGTATATTAATTACAACCAAATTACTTTGCTTACAATTGGTTTAATTAAATTAATTTTCATTCAACTATTCAACTTTCAATAACATTAGATTTTAATGAATTAACACTTATATTCATTATTCCATACCAATTATTTACATTCAATTGATTAACATTCAATTAGTTAATCATTTCAAGTTGAATTTCGTTTACATAACTTAAGTCCACATTTATCACTTAACTTTATTAATTTACTTTGATATCAAAATCAACTTCATTCAACATCTCTTAAGTTATATTCATATAGTTTCACTTCTTATATATATAAGTTTATTTCACAATTGTAAATCACTTTAATTATAATTCAATTCTTATAATTCATTTTACTTATACAATTATTCTTCAATTTAGATTATTCAAACATCTTAACAATCATCTTATATACACTTTAGTAATTCTAAAAAATTATTTCTTTATATATAAAATATAATCAAGGTAAAATTATTTCATTTACCCAATTTTAAAACAATACTGTGTCGAATTGTTCTATTCAAGTGTTTAGAAACCCCTTCGGCATAGTTGTCGAGACCGTGCTGACGAAGGTTCATATGCCACTCAATAAACCAATCATCACAATATAAAACAATTTTATATATTCACTAACAAATACGCTCTCATAGCTATTATTACACTCAACTCATTCTAGAGCACTACTGACTCTATCTCTAATGAGTAATACCCAACAGAACAATGGTTGTCGCTTAACCATAAGCTCTGATACCACCTGTGAGGACCCGCAAATCCGTACTCCTTGAATATACACTAATCTCCGTAGATTAATTCAAGATGAACAGAAATACGAATTCTCAATATTTAAGAAAAATAAAAAGGAAGAAGAAGAGAGAAAAAGATAGAAAAATAAAGAGGAAAGAAAATAGAAAATAGAACGGAATAGAAAACAACAGAACAATAACAGAATCTCACAATTCGCAGCGGAACAACATATAATAAATAAATGAATAATCTTTAAACAAAGAACTATATCAGTTATTACATTACATCACATTTCATTACATCATCATCAGAGTGTACAACAACAAACAACAAAAAACAGCAGAAAGAAATACTATATACTAATAATACGCCATGCCATCCAGCTTGCCTCCAGCAACTCCAGAATATCCATAATATCCTGATAAACCTAACTCTTGACTGCCCGTGTGGAAATTGGTGGGCACCCAGAGTTTAGGAAGGAAAACAATAAACTCCAAGTCAGTCATGAGACTGGTGTGAGAACTCAAAACAGTTTATTTATCTTTAAAATCAAAATAGAGGAATATTTTTTTAAGTCAATTCGCAATGCTTTTAAAAATGAGACTACCATAAGGCCTCCCGCACACACACACACACAATGCAAACGCAGAATCGGAGGAGATTTCTCCTTATGATAGTCAAAGATGCTTGATACGCATTTAAAAGAACATTTGATATTATTATTAGTGCATAGTGTAGAAAAAATTCATTTCGAAAATAAAGATATAAATCTTAGCCAGCATAGACATTTCGAACTATGCCTACTATAGCTACCATCTAAACAGTGGTGACCACCATAAGTAAATGGCAGGTTCTACAACTAATACCGTACAGGGTTTCGTATTGGGAATTGGATTTCCAACGAATGATCAGGCCAAGGAACTTCCCATTGCCACATGAGAATGCCTCAGAAAGGACATCCCCGAGAACCAAACCGGATCTCTACCAACACAAGGCCGGGTTACCCCTAACTGAGTAACAACTGACCGAATATGCCATCCCCCGGTCCTTTGGGACCTTTAAACGAGCGCTCGCAATCAATTCACACAATCATAAAGTGTTTTCAACATGAGTAAGTATCTGGGCTCCATACCATGATACCACCCTTTTCCAGAAGGAAATGCACATACCCTAAAGGGCGCTACCTCTCATAACCTTGCTGCATCTTTCCTGTTTTGACCATTCCCGAGGTGTGAGGCTCGACGAAGTCACGTCCACAAAGCCACGCTTTATACAAAAGTCGTGCTTGGGTTAACAAATGATCATAGAAATGATCACCAGGATAGACGATCAAATAATTGATCCTATCACAAATGATCAACACAATGATCATTTCACAGCAACACTCAGCATGTCACATTACCAAATTGGGAATATATCGCTGATAACATTCAACTACATAACCTCTGAGCTCGTACGTCTCAGAGAAGGGTGTTAAGCTAAGAGAATAAATTCTCCGCCACCAACAGAAATATATTTGAAAGAAATCGGCTTTATATCTCAATTTGTAATGTCATACATACAATCCATACAAGTCTGTTCCGGGCTCGAACAGAACCGAAGGCACTTACAAAGAAGTCCTTGCAATCCGGATATCCACAATCCTGATCGGATTTCCCATCACTTAGGGAGTCTCTATACCGTTGCAACTCAGTGCAGAGACAATCGATAGGTCATCCTATCGCTCTTACAAATATCCGGTCTTCAACACCGGTCATCAATGCTATCCATTACGTCGTATCACTATTCGGAATGGGTAATCCGAATAACGAGCGCAATAATTTAAAAATAAGTGTAGCATTCAAATTCAACAAATCACAACAAATACCTTTCAAAGGTATATATTGATAGTCGGTTATTGAACTATCAATGGATATGCACAACATCACCAGATTCCAAATAATTTTCCAAATTATTTATTTCCCAAAAATATCTTTACTAGATATATAGTTTTCACACCTCAAAAATAAATCAATATTTATTTTTAAACAAATTCCACTTCCTTTTATAAATTCCATAGTGAATTTATATTTCACAATATCCATGCATATACGATTTCAATTTTTCATTTCAATTTATCTTCAAAAAGATAAATTCTCAAAATATTCACTTTGTATTGGAAAAACATTTCCATACTTATTTATTAATAAGTAATTCACAAATCCATTTATTTTCAACACTTGGAAAATATTCAATATACTTAAATCGAAATTAAGTATATATTTCATTCTTTAAGGAAATCATTCTCTTAACCATATTTATTTGGGCCAAAACGAATGTTGCGTAAAACATCGTTACGACAACCCAAAATCACTAGTATAGGGATTCGAAGTTTAAATAGATATATAAATCCCAATACTAAACAAACATTTCCTTTCGGAAATCATTTACTATAACAACTGTGTTATAGTCCACCATTTCCTTTTATCTCTCGAAAACGTCTATTTCAACAATGAATGTTGAAATCTATGGTTTCGAATCTCAACACGTTTTGAAAACATCGTTAGATCGTTTTAATTCTATTTAAAACATCACATTCAAAACAATTTCTTTAACATACTATTCACTATTTAAAACGTGAATATACTACGTTAACAATTTCATCATTTCTATTCATTTTATTTCAAAGGATTATTCACAGTCAAAAACGTGAATATAACTCCATTAATAGGTTTCAAAAATTTACTTATCAAAATAAGTTGTTTGCGGATTTATAAAACAACGTTTATAAATTCCATTTCTATTTATTTTATAACAACTTCCTTTTATAAATTCCTTTATTAACCTATTCAATTTATAACTCAATTACAAAACAAAAGTTCATGTTATAAGTTAACTACTTAGAATTTATTTGTTTGCACAATCGTTCCTTTAAACTTCATAATTATCAATCTTATAACTTATAAGATTCAATTATTTATCCAAAACCATTCTTTAATAACTTTATAAATTTTATAAACCTACTGCTTATAAAATTCCATTTATAACTTCACCGTTTATAATTCTATAAATTTCATTCATTTATGGAATTCATTCACAATTCATTCTAACACTTATAAAAACTCGTTTTTATAATTCAAATATTCTAATCTATAAATATCAATTTATAAATCTTTTATATAAATCAATTTATATTATTATTTCAAAACGTCTTTAATCCCCTTTATAATTCCATCATTCTGATTGATAAAATAAATAAATTTCATAAATCCTATTTTTAAACTTTTCACAATAAATTCTAAAATCCCAATTTAACTATTTTATAAAATCATTAGCCTCATATTTTCAAAAATCCATCTTTAACTGTATTTCTCAAAAATCATAATTTTTATAACATTAAAATTATATCGTTTACTTGTTTAAAATGGATAAATTCCCAAAAATATTTTATAACGTATACTTTCAAAAATCACTTTAAAAATCATTTTAAAATTCCAAAATTTGGTCCAATGATGCTACATACCAAATAGTCAATCACGACAAACAACGACATCATATATCGATATGATAATCCATCAAATATCAAAATATCTGAAATCAAATAAATACTGTTGAGGAATCCAGTTGGATCCCTCCAACCTGTTTTCCTGCATCCACAAACATTAGCACAATACCAATTCCGTTCCAGTACGAAATTATCGCGGTATATGGGATTTAAAATATTATCCGCTTAATAGACGGCGCAATAGGGTCTCATCCGCTATACAAATGCGGGAAATCAATAACTCCAATGTATACATATGCCAATATATATATATTGCTATTATATATAATACCAATTTCACTGTTTATGAAATATTCACGGTTTATGTTTTTAATAAATAACATCCGCTTACTAACGGCGCATAATGTCTATTTTAACAATCAATAGATAACAATCATCATTCAAACATGCATTCAAATATTTTAAATCTAACTATTTAAAATTAAAATCGAAACAGATTCGATTGAGTGAGAAGTTCTCACCTTGATTTCAATTTCGTTTTAGCGATTTATTTCGAGGACGTTTAATTTTACCCGAAATTTTCACTAACTCCAAACGACTCCAATCCAATTCCATCGCGTAGTGCTCGTCCATACGATTCCAACGCAACTAGTTTCGCACGTTTTCGACCTCGTATGAAGAAGATATGCATTTAACAAGTTTACACGATTTCATATAACTAAATAACAACTTAAATTTTTATAATTTTAAACCTAGCTTTAATCATGGCCCTCCATCCCAAGCCCAAGCACATCAGGCCTGTCCACTACACCTTCTTCCATCTCGCGTGATGCCCAGGTCGCGTATAACCCACGGCCGCCCCTCTTCCTTCAATTCTTGCCACCACCATGACGAACTTCAGCACCATCGAGACCCACCATTTCGAAGAGCATCTAGGAAGCTACCATCGGCCAGAGGAGCAAGGAGCTCGGTCGCCTCTGAAGCTCGAAAATCGAGGCCGAACGCATGGCCTTTGAGCCCAATTTCCCATCGATCCAAAGCACTAGAACGAAAACCCACCGTTGGATGTATCAATCACACTGCCCTGTATAACTTTCATGTAGAAAGTTTTTTGAATTAATGAACGGATTTGAAGAGATTTGAGGAGATAGACAGGAAGTTTTCGGCCTTCGGTTTCATCACTGGCGGCGGCTATAGAATTAGGGTTTTAGTTTAATTTTTTTTCTTGTGAATGGAGGGGCTATTTATAGGAAATTATTGAACACTATTCATCCGGGAATTCCAAACTCCGATTTACGCGCCGAAACTGATGTTCCTAAGGTTTATCCCGCGTTCCGGACACAATGGAATAGGTTTCGAAAGCTAATTCGGTCATCTGTGCGAGTTATGGCGATAAACGTTCAATTTAAATTAAACCGATTTTAACGATTTTCTAGGCGTTTTAATTTGTACAGGACAAACGGTAAATCCAATTGACACGAAATTTGAAACCATACAATAATATCACATTACGGATCCGATGAAACTGGTTTCGTCGAAATCCGAGACTTTTTGAAAAATGGCTATTTTAACTCGCCAAATTGGTATTAAAAACAATTCGATGCGTTTCGAGCTGCCACGATCAAACGGTAACTCCGATTGCTACGAAAATTGAAATCCGATAATAACTAACTATTACGGATCCAATGAAACTAGTTTCGTCCAATTCTGAGACTGTTCAAAAATTGACTATTTTCACTAGTCGATTTTAATATTAAAAAATTCAATTTTCACAAATTAACTTTTAATTCAATTTTAAAAGTTCTAAAACATCATTCTAACTCCAACATGATAAAATAAAATTTTACAAATCATTTTCAATCATATTTAACCAAATTTTCAATTATTTCTATAATTTCACATATTAATTTATTGATTTAATTATTCAATTAAATTCAATTATTCGAAATAAAATTCATTCACTTATAAATTTCACTTATTAATATTTAAAATTAATTAAATATTCAAATTTTAATTAATTAAAATTCTGGGTCGTTACAGAATAACGGTTGAATTTGTCTTTGGCTAATTAGAATGGAAAAGGATAAAATGGATGTATAAGTATTTAATATTACATCAGATACAAAAATATCATAACCCATCGTTCAAAGCTGCTGTGCTAGAGTGACTCATAATTTGTTAATAATATTTCACAACTACATGAATTCACTTACAAGTTGACTCTGCCTTAGTTTGATGTCAAACTTCTGGTGAAGATAAATAATGCGTAAATAGCGTAGTCATAAATAAAACTGCAGAGATAAACTTATTGCATAGATAAATTTTCACTAAAATACACACGATTCACCATTCTTTAATTAGACATCGGTAAACAATTTTAATTATTTGAAACAATAGTGTAAAAATGTTGATTGAAGGAATACCAATAATTGTATCTTATTAACTTTACATTATATTAAGTTTGATAACTTTACGTATTATATTAAGTATGACGACAGCAGTTTTTATTTGGTATTCTGTATGTGATTGAACGGTAAAATATGATTTTGTTGCTAATAAATCATATAACTTCAACCCTTTTTACTCAAAATTATATGTCAAAAGCCACTTTAAATCATGTTTATGTTTGTTCAAAGTAAAAGAAATAGGTAGACGTCAACCAGTATTAAAACGGTGTAGTAGCCAACCGATTTATGTCTTACTTATACTACGAATATTAGAATAAAGCAACTACTTAGTGCTTTATTTTGTTCAATAATCACACAACTCACAATTCTATTCAATTGTTGTATTGTTCCTCTAAATATATATAAAGAATATTAATTTATTTCAAACACTTATTAAATTTATTATGTCATACACTTAAGCTGTCATTATTGCATTATCATTTATATAATTTTGTCGAGCTCAATTTGTTTAAATTTGTATTATGTCTGGTTTCTAATATTTTATTAATCAATGTTAGCACTATTACTCTTATGGATTTGGGTACAAATGTTCTTCCTCTTGCACTACTGAATCCATACCAGCATAATTGGATCATCAAGGTTCGAGTGACAAATAAAGGCAATTTGAGATCTTATAAAAATATTAAAGGAGAAGGTTGCGTGTTTAGTATAGAACTCACCGACGAAGATGTAAGTTTTTTTAATATTAACGATTTAAATAAAATTTTATTTATTTGTGCTATCATTAAGTTATTGTTATAATAATTGTTCTCTTCAAATTCACAGGGTACGCAAATTCAAGCTACAATGTTTAATAAAGCTGCAGACAAGTACTATCCTATATTTCAATGTGGAAAAGTTTATTATATTTCTAAAGGAACCGTTAAGCCTGCGAATAAAGAATTTAGTAATATAAAAAACGAGTACGAGAATATTATAAATGAGTACTCATTAGTCGAATGGATGGATGATGCGAACTCTAGTATACCTGATATCGTATACAACTTTGTAAAGATAGATCAACTTCAAAAATATATTGCAAGAAAGGAAGTTGTAGGTGATGCATCCATATTATTAAAAAAATTTACAATTCATTGTATGTTTCGTTAACATAAGTTTATTTTAGATGTAATCGGCCTAGTTTAAAGTGTCTCACTAATCAAAGGCATTCGAAGAAAAATCAACAATGAGAATATTCCTAAACGTGATATAACCATTGCAGATGATTCGTAAGTACACATACTAAACCAATAAATTTGTTTACTCAAAATATTTATACTTACATTTAATTTACAGAGGTAAAACTGTTAATGTGACTTTATGGGGAGAACTTGCTACGAAAGTCGGTGCTGAGCTGGTACCGATGGTTGATGAATGTCCTATAGTATCTATTAAATATGCCAAAGTTGGAGATTTTCAAGGTAAATAATTGTACTGCTTTTTTAGTTGTTACCAAGCCATCATTTTTGAAGACTATTTAATTTTACTACAGGGTTATTTTTATCAACATTGAGTAAAAGCAATTTATATATAAATCCAAACATACCAGAAGCTAAAAAGCTTAGAAGTTGGTACAATTGTGAAGGCAAAAATACAAAAATTTCATTTACCACTTATGATAGAGTTACGCTTTCTCACATAATAAATGATCCAACATTGGGTCATGACAAGGTTTGTTCATATAATTTCGTAATATATTCTACATTAATATTTTCATATTAATTGTTTATTTTTATTGCATTCATAGTCTGCATTCTTCAACGTCTTTGCTTACATAACTTATATTAAGAGTCAGAAATTATGGTATCAAGCCTGTAAGAGTTGCAGGAAAAAAGTAATTGAATCTGCAAAATCGGGTTATTGGTGTGAAGCATGCCAACAGAATGAAAGCTCTTGTATTTTGAGGTAAATATTTAAGAGCTAATTATTATTATTATTATTATTATTATTTGAAATGGACTTTATATACAATATATAATTGAGATAATATATCACATGTTAATAAATGTTCGGACCATGCTACGCAAGTTTCGAACTTGTCACCCTTTGCACCTAAGTTGAGTTAATTATTTATAGTAACCTTTATTATATGTAATAATATGTTTGTTTAATGCAGATATATTATGGTAATGAAAATCAATGATCCAACCGCTGAAGCTTGGATTACTGCTTTTAATGAACCAGCAGAGGAAATTATAGGTTGCAGTGCTGATGACCTTTATAAAATTAAGAATGATCAAGGTGAAGATATATACGAACAAAAACTAAAGGAGTTATTATGGATCCCTCGTCTTTTCAGAGTTGGTGTTGCCCAAATTGAGTACATGAATGGAAAAAAACAACAAATCAATGTAATGTCTCAATCAGTAATCGATTATGTTGCGGAATCAACTTTCTTGTTAGAAGAAATATCAACAATGGCAGAATCCAAAGTTTAGTTTTTTTTTTAGTTTTGATAATTTTAGTTTATTTCTTGTTTTTACTTCAGCAGTGTTATTTTTTCATTTAGTAATGGTATTTTTAGTTAATTTATTTAAACTTTGTATTTCAATAACATGAGATTTATTCACTAAATCAATTTTTGCATTAGTACTCTTCTTCAATTAATTATTGAATAATATGATGATGTATATTACGGTGACATTTTTTTGATTTTTTCTTCCAAATTCGTTAATATATTAGAGCTACAAATAAGCTCAAAATTAAGTGTGTATTGAATCTTCTTAATAAATATATGTCTGTGTGTCTGTGGATAGTTCATATCACTACATTAATAGCGCATCATTAGTATTAAGTTGACCTACATTTTTAATCATTGATATGATTGAATTTACATAGTTTCAAATTTTTTCTTCACAATGCACTTAATTTTTAATCAAATATACAATAAATAAAAAAATTAAACAAAAATGTTTTCCTTTCATATCAAATATCAACGGTCGGTTTCCCCACCGTTGTGCGGTTATACTAGTATTATTCTGATTAGGCCCGTCACAATACATCTTGACCCTTTAACCCAACCGATATAACTCAGTTTTAACTTGTTTGGGTTAAACCCGTCTTTTACTTTTTCTATAGCGGGTCAAAACCATTCAACCCTCGTAAAAAATACATGGACCATGTTTAACACCTGACCCTTTTCAAACCTAAATCTGACTTCGCAAGCTCAAAATCTATTTTATCGACGCCAATTTTTCCCTTGAATTCAACCAATTATATATCATCTTGATGAAGTTATGTTGATGAACAAAACATTGTTCCAATTCGAGAATTATCGAAGGAGCTGAACTTGAAAATAGAAGAAAATGATATGAATTTTTATTTTGTGAGTCTACTACTTTCGGTCAATGTAATTTGACCAATTAAGGCGTAAATATTTTTCAATCAGTCTGATATTATTGAATGTTTTGAATTTGACAAATTTAGCCTTTACATAATTGCTTAATCCCTTAGCCGGTTCGTTGTTGTATTATGGAGTTGCAACTGAGTTGTCTGATGATAATTTTGAAAGTTATATCATTTGGAACCATTTCAGAGTATTACATCAAAATTTGAAAGTTATTAGGTTTATGGCAGGCAAGTTGTTTGTTGAAATGAAAAAAAGAAACTTGTAACTCAGTTTACGGCCATTACTGGTCGGGAATTTACACGAAAATGCATTTATATTTAAAAGATAAAATGTGATTAACTAGACTTAGTCTCAAACAATTTTTTGAGCTAATTTTCTTCTTACTCTTCCAAGTTCACAGTAGGAATTTCTTATAGTATGGGTCATTATTAAGATTGCGTGTCTTAGATCAAACTACAGCCTTAGGTGGAAGTTTACTCATTGTATTCATGTTCAGGTACGCCGTCGAATCCACTGCATTGTTTCAAAAAAAAAAAAACCATACCTGACCTAAATTTCTTCAACCATACTTCCTATCTAAAATGGAGCTGCATAATTTGGATTCTGTTTTCAAATAATAAAGATGGTGTATATATTTTGAGTTTCTGTTCATGTTAGTCATGCATTTCAAAAGATTTTATTTTGTCAAGTAATTTATAAGGAGATGTTGAATAGATTAAGAATCTGTAATAGTAATATTAAGGTTTGTAACTACATAGTTCTCGACAGTGGGGAAAAATGAACATGAATTGGTTTAATGATATTTGTGATGAACTAGTAGAGTGATATTTTAAAAATAATAATTAAGTATATGAAATGTGATCAGTAAGTAGTTTGTTGCTGATTCACTAGGGAGATACTGTAATTAATTAAGGCAAATTTAGATTGCAAGTGTGATTGAAGCATGTCGTGTGAATACTAATATGAATTAACTATGATTAGTAATAACATTAATGGAAATTTGGCATTTTTACTCTGAACATGCCATGCAGTAGCAGGTGCCCTTTTAAACTTGAAATTATTTGAATGACTACTTGTTTTTTCAACTTATCTTCATGTATCTTGGTAGTGGTTTGTTCAAATAATTTTGTACTGAAGAAAGTGTTAGAATCTGCTTAAACTAAATTATCTATCATTCGGTGACTAAAATGCTTGTTTTATTCAGTTATTTGAGTGATCATCTTAGAATTTAACAATTAAACCTATATTTTGTTTCCCTATTTTGGTTTTTATTGGTGTTTGATAAATGGAAACAAATGCAACTAAAAAATTTCAAAACATAGGTACATAAACTAGCTAATAATTTAACAGACAAGTCTAGCTCGTAGCATTAAGCCATAATAGTTCATCTAAGAGACAAAAACATAGAAAATAGTCAAATATTACTCTGTCGCCTTATCTAACAAGTAGTAAAGAAAAGGTACGTTATCCAAATTAAACTTGAAAATTCGAAATCTCTGCTTTTGCCTTTTGGAATACTCTTCTCGATGTTTTCCTTATATGTCTCTTTATGTGTTAAATTTTCTACAAGCGGACTAAAAATTTGAGTTGCATAGTTAACACTCCAGTTGTCTATTTTTAGAACCAGATTTAAAGTAACATTCCGGTTGGATTTGCAACTGATCCTCCATGTTATTTTCATTGCAGTTTGAATTTTGTGCCTAAAATTCGATTTCTTGACTTGTGATTTGTTAGTTTTGTTGAAGTTCTGTCTCATTTGTACCTGTTTTGTGCTTGCGGTTTCAAATATTTTTATTATTACAAGGAATGGCTGCACAGTCCCCAGAATTGAAAGATGATGGAAGAAAAGTATCTCTCGAAATAGTTATGAAAATTAGGTCTCTATTTTTAGTTTTTAGCTAATTTATGCTACTTTTGCCCCTGATTTTTATGCCGGACAGATTTTCAGTGAGGGGACAGTTTGGTAAAAAAAATAACAAAATAGGGACCTAATTTACGTTGGTTTATGAGCAGAGACTTTTTGTGCATGAGCTTCGATAATAGGGACCTTTGGTGCAAAACCCCTTTTATTAATCTGTAATTTAAGCAGTTTCATTGTTATATTTCTGCACTTTCAGCTCTATATATGGTATTTCATGCAATCACTGTCACATTGCAGTTATTTAATTCATTTTTTTCTATGTACTCTGCACTGCACTGTTGTATGTACAAACTATATTTTCAGTTTCAGTCTGGTTTGCTTCTCATATATTTCGTCAGTGCCATAATCTGTTCTTCAGATGTCATGTTCAAAGGATAATGTTGAGGTCTGATTTTCTTTTTGCCCCTACTTTTTACTTACTAAATTTAGTTTTGCTGTGCTGTTATAGGTTATTTCATCAAAATGTGTCAGTATTCTAGATTTATCCTGTATGAACTATTGAATTTTTTTGTTTATAACGTTACTGCTTTTATTATATTGCATTGAAAATCGTTGTATTATGATCATGTATGTTGTGCTGCAAGCCTGCAACTTCATTTTGATGAAAGATGTTGAACTAATTGAACTAAAGAAAAATTTGGTCTCGGGTTCTATTCATTTTTTCCTTTTCTACCATTGTTGTGCTCTGAAATTCTCACTGTCTTCGTTTCTTTCAATTGCTTCGTTCATCATGGTTGATCTCCCCATTATTTTGAATCCTTTTGATTGTTTGTTTTACATGGACTATAAAAGATGTGATGGATTACGGAGAAAAAGGAGTAATGTTTAAATTTTTCTAACAAATTATATTGACTCTTTTGGTACAAACTGTACACTGTGTTTGGTATAATTGACAATTGTGTTAACTATTTTATCTTTATCTTTATTATTAATAATGAGAATTCAATCCATTAGTTTTAACCGTATCTTTTTGAAATTCCAAAAATGCCATTTGCATCACCAAAAGCTCAAAATATCCTTTGAACATTAAGAGTTGAATACGATCAGATCCATAAGCATTCTGCGTTTCTCACTGTCTTCATTTCTTTCCATTGCTTTGTTCATTATGGTTGATCCCCCCATTATTTTGAATCCTATTGATTGTTTGTTTTACATGGGCTATAAAAGATGTGATGGATTATGGAGAAAAAGGAGTAATGTGCAAATTTTTCTAACTAATTATGTTGACTCTTTTGGTACAAATAGTATACTGTATTTGGTATAATTGACAATTGTGTAACTATTTTATCTTTATCTTTATTTTTATTAGTAACAATGATAATTCAATCCATTAGTTTCAACCGTGTCCTTTTGAAATTCAAAAAATGTCCTTTGCATCACCAAAAGCTCAAAATACCCTTTGAATATTAGGAGTTGAATACTATCAGATCCATAAACATTCTGCGTTTCTTACTGTCTTCGTTTCTTTCAATTGCTTTGTTCATTATAGTTGTTCCCGCCATTATTTTGGATCCTTTTGATTGTTTGTTTTACATCGACTATAAAAGATGTGATGGATTACGAAGAAAAAGGAGTAATGTGTAAATTTTTCTAACAAATTATGTTGACTCTTTTGGTACAAAAAGTACAATGTATTTGGTATAATTAACAATTGTGTTAACTATTTTATCGTTATCTTTATCTTTACTATTAATAATTAGAATTCAATCCATTAGTCTCAACCGTTTCTTTTTGAAATTTCAAAAATGCCCTTTGCATCACCAAAAGCTCAAAATACCCTTTGGATATTAGGAGCTAAATACTATCAGATCCATAAGCATTCTGTGTGTCCATAAGCATTCTGCGTGTTGCTATATGCCACATGTTTCAATTATCGTGCTGTCAACTTAACTTCAATTATCCTCTCCACCTCAACTCAATTTTATAGATCTGCAAGGAGTGACAGCTTGCTGCTTCCTCTCCTGTATTATATACACAAACAATTAAGATATTTTTGGCGATCTAGGACTACTTAAAATTAATTAGTTTTCGTGTACTACTATAATTTGTTCAATGTTTTTGCACGTCACTGGGCTAGCTCTCATTTTCCACTTAATCTTCTGCCTACTCTCGTCTTGATAATGGTTTTATCATGTGTAAAAATGTGTGTAATATGTACATATTGTTCAATACTCATGTTTTTTTACCATCATGGTTATTTTTTCTAATTTACAAGGGAACTTTCCAAGAAGATACCTTGTTATAGGTATAAACATAATTTTTATATTTGTTTGCAGCTGTGGAGATATTTAATAATGTAATTGGGTTTAAACTGTCCTGGTATTTAATTTATATTGGATTGTTCTAGAAATTGTGCATTTTCACTACTCACTAGGAAGTAAAGTTATAACTAGCATGCGCTTCCGAGGCTTGGGTTTTGGTTAAAAAACTCAGCTTCGATTCCTATCATGCGCTCACCTATCATATATAAATTTACGTATAGGGGCTTGGATCAGCGGACGGCTTTACTATACCCTCCTCAGGAGTTTACCGACCCGTCGGGTTCTTCTGAGTTTTAAAAAAATGATATTTTAAGTTACACTTCGAAGTAAATGTATTTAAACGTTGATATTGCATGACACTCCTCACGTTAGATTCTTTAATGGCGCATGATAGTGATAAAATGTTACTTTGTAAATAAACTATACTTTTGTAGTACTTTTTCTTCCAATTTGTGTTGTATGTTTAATGACCAGCTGAAGGTAGGGGATTTTGCGTATGTGAGATATGACGTTACGTTCTGGGGGATATGATTTTTGTTTTGATTCAATTAATATACACTAATTAATATACACTAATTAGAGTATAGCAAATTTAGAATTAGTAGTTTTAATGGTAGGTTTATTTTCGAAAATTTAATGAACGATACTAATTATGTTTCCATATAGGACTATTTCACAAACTAAATATAACTATTATAATATGTATTTTTAGGACAATTAGAAGATTAGTGTCGATGGTTCTAAACTTAATTGGATCAAATGTGATTTTATTTTAGTTTTAAGAGGTAATTAGCAGTAAGTAAAGGTATCTTCCATGGATTAGTGGGTAATCGATTGTTATCATAAAACAAATGGTTTTGATGTCTATATATTTCTGTATCGCACATTTTCATTATTATTAGCAGGCATGTACAGGTTAGCAAGATATGCATGGTGCAATGTTAATCTTGCACATTCGTATACGCCACAACTTTTAAGATTTTATTAACAAATACTAGTGTAGTGTAATGTTTTGATCAACTTATGGGTTGGGATCGAATATGTTTAAACATATATCATATTAAAATCAAATCATGTAAAGAAGTTCTATCAAACGTATGTGTTTTAATATAAGTTGGATTTTATACTTTCAAGAAACTTAATTACAATCAGTCGCTTATTAATTTGGCATTTTGGTTTTGAATGATTAGTATAAGACAATTAGTTATTTCATTTTGGTTTGTGAACATTATGCAGCAGCAGTACTATTTTATCTAACATTTTTCAAAAGTAGATAGAATGGCGAAAAAAGTTTAAACCAAAAGACGGTATGTTTTTGCTTAGACCGAAGGATTGCTACTTGTAAGTAGCATTTTATGTAGTGTAGAATTTAATGTAATGCTAGCTTTAACTAGTATTTTGTATAGTTATAACTAGCATTTGTCTTTCGA
Organism: Allium cepa; assembly: GCA_030765085.1. Classification (NCBI taxonomy): domain Eukaryota; kingdom Viridiplantae; phylum Streptophyta; class Magnoliopsida; order Asparagales; family Amaryllidaceae; genus Allium; species Allium cepa. The sequence continues at coordinate 460,107,997 of CM060942.1, forward strand.
TTTAAAAATAAAATTTAGTGTATTTCAATCTATTTTTAAAAAAAAGTTTGTCCTTTTGTTTATTTCTCCTACTCTTCAGTTGGTGTGCTATTAAGAATTCATTTGACTCATGCGCAAATTTTATGCAATTGTGATGTGTGCATTTGCATCACCTTTTCACGTAGCCTATGGGAGCCGGTGCGACAACTTCTTTGTTTGGATTTGAGGTACTGTTTATATTATAATGATTTATTGAAAATATTTATGTGTAACTAAATATTTTTTATTGCATACGTTGTTCCGATAGTTAGAGTTGGTAATTAAACCACTAATAATTATTGTTATTTTTTTAGATTATTTGAGCAGGGCATGCTCTTTAAGTTCTTTTTAGTAAAATTTTGGTGCTTTTTGTCAATATTTCCATGTTTTTACTTAGTAAGATATTTTGCATGGGAGTATTAGCATATATTTATGCTTTACTCAAAAATTTCAGAGAATTCTAATACTGGAATTTTCTTGGAGAATAACAAAAATTATTGGGAATGTAAATACCATATTTTAATTTGTGAATAACATACATATGTATTGCATTCATAGGTTAAATTTTGCTTTACTTTTTTTTTGATATTAGTAAATTATTTCTATGTATTAGTATAATAGAAATAGCACCTTGTGACCAAATGGAATAAAAGCAATTGTGTTTACTATTTCTACGTACTTCCAAAGATTGCAAGAAAAGTAATGATAGAGGCACTGTAAGTGAGCATGAAAGAGATTGTTCATATAGGAAGATGAGTTGCTTAAACATAGTTGGGGTAATGAATGGAGACATATCACTATTGCATACATAAGTCAAAAATGAAGGATACTTGTTTTGTTGAGCGTATTACCTAAGCAACATGTAATCGCGATTGATACGTTTGCACTAGCTATGGTTGATATGATTGTTGTAAATTATTTGTGGTATTACCCTAGCGCACCTTATACGGTTTTGTTTTGTACCATACCTATGGAGGGCCCTCTGACGACGCCAAGTACGGGGGAGATTACGGTACTGTATAGACCGTGGGATTATATTTTGTGTTAAGGGCTATATGGGTAACCCCTTAATGCTATTTAAAAGTAAGTTTATTTTACAATTAGACACTATTATAGCAGCGAAATATACTGCATAGTAAATAGTTTAACGGATCCTTAGGAGATGTAAATCCCGAGCATCTCTTGAGTTACTGCACTCATATTTATTTCTATTTATTTCTATTTAGTTCTGACTCGAGTGTTTTTGTATTTTCAAATTCGCTCGGGTCAGTCCGAGCGTTTCAGGATTTCGAAGACCTTAGCTCTGGAGGACGAAGACGGAGTTTTATATTATTATTTTTATTATTAGTCCACCATACTCTTACTGTTCCGCTACATTGTTATTGGTATGCGTAACTGTAAAGGCCCGCAAATCCGTACACCTTTGAGCTGGCCAAAACCACCACAGTTCAGCTCAAAGTGGAACAAAAATACGAGTCTTCGGGTTTCAAGAAGAAAGGGGTAGAAATAGAAGACAAGAAAACAACATAAGAGTCTCACAATCGCAGCGGAACAAGATATAATATATAACAACAGCTTTTAAATACAAAGAATCTATACTGTCATATATACATGCATACCATATCAGAGTACATCAATCAATCATACATATCCATACACAGCGGAAATAATAGAAAAATACGGAAATACGCTCTGTCATCCAGCTCGTCTCCTGAGCTCCAGCATATAACCTGAACCTGTTTAACTCGGTCTGACCCGAGCATCACATACAACAACACCCGAGTCAGTCTGGAAAACTAGCGTGAGAAAATCACACTCAATTGGATTATTAAAGTTTCAAAAATCCTTTGAAAACAAAAGCATCTCGTAAGACCACACCACAAATAAACATGTCGGGTTTTTACCTTACGATAGCTAAAACACTTTTTATAGAAATCCTCTGATATTATAATAGGGTCTATATACAAATACTTATAAAATAGCCGAAATTGTTACATGATTAAATTCCAGCTAAGGCTCGTAGGGAGAATGGATTTCCATCAATGGCTGGGCTACTGGGGTACCGCCCGTCACAGTACCTGGCCTAGATCAGAGTACCGAGGAGTACGCCCGCTCCCCTGCAACACAAGGCCGGAACCATTCCTTACTGAACAGTCCCGAACAAGATAACCCCGCAGTTGGCGCGACCAACCGCCCACTAAGCCAAATAAAAAGGGACATCTAGACAGGGGAAAATCTTGTCCTGCTTAGGCATGACCCACCTAACCTTGTTGCACCTCCCCTGTTTTAGCCATTCCCGGTTGATGAGTCTTGAGGCTAAACGTTACCTTTTAAGAACGAGTACCACTTAGAATGCTCATCGTCCTCCTGACGATGTTCTGAAAGCATTCAATCCATACAAGTTGCCCTGGGTCTGGACAAACCGAATCACCGTCTTCAACTCTTCACGGTCTTCATTCGTTACCATACAAACCGGATCGAAGTGGTTTTCGGATAATTAAATCCGATCCCGGACTCTTTGAAACGATCAACGCATTGTCCAATATTGATAGTCGGTTATTTAACTATCAAATAATCATTCACAAGCAACTATCAAAGTCCTTTTATTTCCATGAAATCATTTAACTGATTTCTTATACTCACTCACATTTTGATTTACCCTTTTGAAAATATCCTTTATTTTCTCATTCCTTCCTCAAAAATTAATTTATACTTCTGCTTATGATTTTCAAACTCAATTTCTCCACTTTATAAGATTTCTCCTAAATCTTATCTCATTTAAATAAATTTTGCGTACCATCACAAGAGGATTTTAATTGGATTTTAAAAACATTTTGAAAACCTATAGATTTATAAAATAAGAAGTATGGTTTTATACAAATTATGGTTCAAAAGTAATATTAAAGTTCATATCTAGTTAATGATAAAATTCAAAACTGGTTTTAGAAAAATAGAGTTTATTAATAAATATTTGCCAAGCCTTCAAATTAACTAATTCGAAAATATTTTACATTCGATTAATAGTTTATAAAAAATTTATATAGTATAGTAATTTAAAAATATTCCCTTTTAACATAAATTTATAATTTTGGAAAACCCAATATCTATAAATGCCCCTTGTCCATATTCACCTTTCGGAAATATTCTTGTATTTCCATTCAAAACAATTTCATTCTCAATATAAGTTCATAACTTATTTCTTTTCATATCCACTGATATCTTCCTTTCCCATTTATAAATTCCGTTTATAAATTTATAAACTCCACTGAGTTTTCCCTTTGCTTATATTATTTAAAAATCTTATCTTTATAATTTATTCATCCATAAAATTCATATTTGTTTCTTAGTAAAACTCTTCTCATTTCTTATTAAGATTTCATTATATTTTAATTCTATTTAACGATTACAATATTTCTTCAAGTTTTTAATATATAAGTTTGATTTCCCAAAACTCTTCTTTAACCAGTTAAGGTATAAATATACTTTTGTCTTCCCTAAAATTTCAAATAGAAGTAAACTCAAATTCTTAATAATTATTCTATTCAAGTTCAATTTTAACTTCCTTTAATTTAAATTATTTAGTATAAAAGAAAAATTCCAAATTTAACTTCCGTGTTATTTAATACTTAATAATTCAATTTACAAACAAATCCATATCAATTCATCATCCTGGCATATAACAACATATATATAAGATCAATAAATATTTTGAGGAATCCTGTTGGATCCCTCCAACCTGTTTCCTTGCATCCACAAATGTTAGCACAAATAAAATACTAATTCCACTTAAATGGTGAAATATCGCGGTATATGGGATTCATATATTATCATCCGCTATTATGCGGCGTATAGGGTCTATTTAATTATTCACTAATTCAACCATCATTCAAGCAATTCAACAAATAAATTAAAATTCAACAATTTAAATTTAAATTCAACCGAGTGAGATTAACTCACCTTTAATTTTGGTTTTGCCAAACCGATCCAATCCTGACTCGTTTCCATATTTTTGACCTTGAATAACAATTGCATGGATTTTATTAATATTCGAGCAAATCAAATAATTATTACCGTTTAAATAAATTTATTTAACTCTACTAATTTAATTTTTAACTAATAATTTATTTCAACAAAAATTATTTTAGTTTCTTCTTTGTAATTACTTGTACCAAAATGACTTATATTCATTTTGAAAATCCAATCTTTATATTTTTTCTAAAGTCCTACATATATAACATTTCTGTCTTGCCTAAATACATATAAAAAATTTCTAAAGAAAATAAATTTATCTTCCTAACATATATTTCAATTTAAAACAGAAAGCATTTTAACTTCACTATAAAAATATTTTCGCTTTCTGCTTTTTGCATATATAAAAACTGCATATTAGATTTAAATTCGAAAATAATTTCGTAATTATACCTCGCTGAAACAAACACCAGGCACTACCCTTCACTGCTGACCCAAGCTGCTGCTGCGCGACCCCTTCAATCGATCGACACTTCAATAACGACTTCGCCCAAATTCGAAATCGTGACCTCCACGGATTGCTCGCGTGCGACTGAGTCGCGGCCATCATATGCCTGCCCTAATCCTTCGTATCGCCTCTGCCATGGCCTCGCGTGCTCGAGCCTCGATACCAAATCGATTATGTCGAAGCCCTAGCTCCTTCAGCGATCTCCAGCATCTCGTGCTCGCTTACCCAACGCGATGCTGCCTCACGCTTGAACCACGTCGTCCCAACCTTCGCGGCTTCGTCGCCTCCTCCAACCCTAGCGACAGCACCCTCTACGCGCACGACTTCTACTTCACCGAACTTGAGAATCGCGTCGCGCCCCACCCTCTACTCTCGAACGAGATTCGAACAGCATTTTTTTTAGACGAGAACGGTTTGGATTTCGAATGGAAGGGAATTGGGAACTGGAGTACGTGATTTGAGTAGAGGGGTGAAATATACTGGAGAATTTAAGCTCGGCCATTATTATTATTTTCTTCTCGATTTTGATTACTGGGCGAATGAAGAAGTATCGTGATTCATAAAGCAGATGGATTTGATTATAGCTTCTAAGGGAGGACACAGAGTATGATTAAGATGAGGTAAGTAGGTCGGCTGACATGAAATAGGTCGGCTATGTGATTTGACGTAGGATATTTTAATTTAAAACGTTTGATTATTGCCTAGACGTTTCTATCTCGTACAGTCACACGGTAGCTCAAAAAATTACGAAATTTGAAATCCGGTAATAATTCAATATTACGGATCCAATGGAACTTGTTTCGTCGAATTCCGAGACTGTGCCTCGGAAGGCTATTTTTAAATGTCAATTTAAACGATGTAAATTTAAAATTGAAGAACCCACTGTTAAATTCAATTTTAACCTATCTATTATCTTCGGTATTATTAATATAAATTTTATAAGCCTTTACAATATTTTTAACAAACTTATAATTTCAAATTTTTATATTTTACCCAATATCCACTTGCTACTTTAAAAATTAATTTATTCTATATACTGTTAAATTATGAATCCATTTATTAAATAAAAACTAAACCTTTCAAATAAAACAATCAATTCACAACTCAAACCAGATATTTAAATCCATTTAAATATCTCAAATTATCCGTCCAAAAATCTGGGTCGTTACATTCCTCCCCCCTTAAAAGAATTTCGTCCCCGAAATTACTAATTAGGAAGAACGATCCAAACTCATTATCTATTTCCTCAACCCAAATAGTTTACAACTTACCAAACAGATCTTTTATCATTGACCCACTAACCATTTTCTAACCTTTCAAACTTATCCATAAGTCCAAAACAATATCACTTACTTATCAACTCAAATTTTAAATTTGAAACCGAATTTTGAATTATCAAAAATTTTCTAACTACCTAAATTTTCGAAAAATTTCGCCAGCGTCTCATTTGCGCGGCTAGCTCGGTACAACTATAAATGGCTCTACGGTCCCCAAATCTCAAAAAGAAAACAAAAGGCCAAGTGGCTATATCCAGAAACCCAATTAAATTTCATACAGAAATTTAAATACATACCTTTTAAGTTGGACAATTAAATTTTTATCTTCTGAAATCAAAAATCCAATTCATCCATTGCTTTTATACACCTGTACATCCCTTAGCAATAATATCCAATTACAACATTCAAAAACATATATTGGCTTTTTAAAAAATTCCAACATTCATTATATTTAAGCCCGTACGATGTACATATACCATTCGTACGTAATATCAAATTCGATCACTTGCTCGATCACACAATTTCACTTCCGAACTAGTATCGTCCACCCGACTTCCTAGTGCAGACTCAGATCTGGTTTCTTGATCAGAAACCGTCGTTCTTCTTGCATAGTCATAACTATGATAGAGAGTTTCCAGAATCAATCAAAATTCCATATCCAGGGTTTGCCGTCGAAAATCGAGTGAAAAATCCTAACTCGAATCGATAAAATTATCTCGAAATTCTGTGCTCGAATCTGGATCAAACAACTATGCGAATAAAATAATATACGTACATCCTACGTATTTGCCCCAATTGATTATCAACTATATCAAATTCCTTTTTATTCTCATTTATTTCGATTGTTATTCACTTATTCACAATTCTCCCGTTTCACAACTATCAGTTTTAATCACTTTTGTATTCCAATTCCAAATAAATTCAATTTTCTTTAATTTGCAAATTGATTTCAAACCTTAATACTTTTACTCTCACCTTTTATCCAAATTTCATTTTCAATTTTACTTGAGTTTAATTTACCTTCCAATTCAAAACACCGAGTTCAATTTATCTTATTTCAAATGATATTCGATTAATCATTCCTTAAATTAATTTCACTTACTAATTTGTTTTTATATCTCAAATAAAAGTTTGTTTGCAAACTTTTTCTATCTTTAATTTCTTTGAACAATATCTTCCGTTCATCTTACTTTACATATATAATTTAAATTAGATTTCAACATTCAGTTATAATCCTATTTGCTTAACAAATTTAAACCATTTGTCGTTAGTGAAAATTTTCAAAAGATTCAAAAAAAATTCTAAATCCCAATATTTTTGAAAATTTTTGGCACTATCTCCTTTGTACGGAGGAGCTTTTACAATTTGACAAAAGATATATATATATATACATATATATACATCGACCCACACGGTCGGAAAAACCAAAAACAGATCATATTTCCTATTTTGTACTGCGTAGGCGTACCTTATTTAGCGTTTTAAGCAAGCGGCATATTTTATTTTAGCATTTACGTGCCCGAAATCTCGCTATACAGTCTTCTGGAACCTGTACTTACTCAATTTAAACACGTAAGTAACATATTTATGAAATTTATACCATTTTACTCATTTAAACGACTACAACAATCAATAACATAAGTAATGCATTCCAAAGGACTTACGTATGCAATTAGTATGGTTTCTAAATTTAGTTCAATTTGTTTTTAATCAATTATATACCATTTGTATTCAGCTTTAAGTGAGTTACAACTCATTTACTTATCTTCAATTCATAATTATGTCCAAACAAACTCATTTTCAATATAATTGATTTCACAAATCAGTTTCTGCTTCTTCTATCAATTCAAATCCATAATCTATAAACAATTGATAAGGTTCCAATTAAATCCAATTATTTTTACTCAATTTATATCATCCTATCCAATTCGGAATGATTTTCAATTTCATTCTTTTTATATTCAATCTATTTTTAATTCAACCTATTTTATATTGATGGCAATTGATGAAAACAAGTTTATTTACTCCTATCATTCCATAGAACTTTATTTAATCTTGTTTACGACAACAACAATTATTTCCATGCAAATTCGACAATATCCATTCAAACAACAGTTTCTTTAGTTTTATAACTATTTTAAAATTGATTCCCACTCAATTTATATTTAAATCCGTTCCATTCCAAGTTCTTTAAAATCCATATATTTACATTTACTTTATTCAAACCCATTTTATAAAGCTTGACAACTTCCATGCTTATGATCAATAACCATTTCCCAAATTTATATAGATCATGCTTCATTCAATTTTATACTTAAGTCAATTCACTTTAAATCATTTAAATTTCATAACTTAAGTTCATTTCCTTTGCCCATAAATTCTTTTTCAATTTAATTTGATTCTTTTTAAATCAAATCTCTTTCATTTACTACTTAGCTCCGTTAATTAATTTATTCAATTCATTTAAAAATTTCAATTTCCATGTTCGATTCATTCTCAAACTTATTTAATTAACTACGAGACTACTTCACTTTATTTATACTCATTTGGATTTTATTAGCACTTAAGACATTTTATTTTAATCCAATTTCATTTTATTTGTCAACCAATCCAAGTTGAATTTATTTATTGATAACTCAAGTTCTCTTCCTACCATTCACTTTAATTCACAATCCAATTTTATTAATTCTCAATTCAACTTCTATTTGGCCAATTAAAATTTCATTTCCATATACAATTTACTTATTTGTTTCAGATTGGTTTATTTCCATTTTCAATTCAATATTTGATTTTATCACAAAAATCACTTCATTATATTCCTGGAGTTCATTTCTAGTTTGTAATTTATGTTTAGATTTCTATTACATTTCTAAAGTTCCAAACAATTCTATTTTGGCTTATTTATTTCACTTTTAAATTTCATAAGCCACATACTCATTTATTTTCCACGCTTCTATCCATATACACTCAATCACATCCATTTTCACATATTAACTCAAATTTCAACTTAGTTCAAATACAACTGAATTTTTATCTTCAGTTTATTTCAACCTACTTCTATTTACATAACTTAAATGAATTTCAATCTATTTTAATTTCTATCAAACTTCCCAATCCAATTCATTCACATTCTAAAATTTTATTTACTTCACCAATTCATTTATATTTATTTATTTTTACTTTATTTATTTTCATTTTCCTCATTTCAATCACCTACAAAATTTGCTATTTTATTTCTTCCATCATAATTAAATTTCAAATTTTTAATGTTAATCCAAGTTAAATTTTCATTTTTAACTTCTCACTTTTGATTTTAATTCCAAAATTCAAATCAAATGATTTCCTTGGTTATATAAATTATTTCAGGTTTTAAAATCTCATTTGGCTAAAATATTAGCATCCAAACATCCAAGTTATAATAATAATTCAGAAAATATTCTTTTTATATAAAAATATATTTTGGATGAAATTATTTCATTCACCCACTTTCGAAAACAATATTGTGTCGAATTGCTTTATTCAAGTGTTTAGAAACCCCTTCGGTACAGTTGTGCAGACTGCACTGACGAAGGTTCATATACCACTCATTAAATCAATCAACACAATATAAAATCATTTTATATTCACTAACAAATACGCACTCATATCTATTAATATGCTCAAACTCATTCTAGAGTACTACTGACTCTATCTCTAATGAGTAATCCCTACCAGAGCAAAGGTTCTCACTTAACCTTTCAGCTCTGATACCAAGTGTAAAGGCCCGCAAATCCGTACCACTTTGAGCTGGCCAAAACCACCACACTTCAGCTCAAAGTGGAACAAAAATACGAGCCTTCGGGTTTAAAGAAGAAAGGGGTAGAAGTAGAAGAAAAGAAAACAACATCAGAGTCTCACAATCGCAGCGGAACAAAATATAATATATAACAACAGCTTTTAAATACAAAGAATCTGTACTGTCATATATACATGCATACCATATCAGAGTACATCAATCAATCATACATATCCATACACAGTGGAAATAATAGAAAAATATGGAAATACGCTCTGTCATCCAGCTCGTCTCCTGAGCTCCGGCATATAACCTGAACCTGTTTAACTCGGTCTGACCCGATCATCATATACAATAACACCCGAGTCAGTCTGGAAAACCAGCGTGAGAAAATCACACTCAATTGGATTATTAAAGTTTCAAAAATCCTTTGAAAACAAAAGCATCTCGTAAGACCACGCCACAAATAAACATGTCGAGTTTTTACCTTACGATAGCTAAAACACTTTTTATAGAAATCCTCTGATATTATAATAGGGTCTATACACAAATACTTATAAAATAGCCGAAATTGTTACATGATTAAATTCCAGCTACTAGCCACAAAGTGGGTAATACAAACAAAACTCGTACAAGGCTCGTAGGGAGAATGGATTTCCATCAATGGCTGGGCTACTGGGGTACCGCCCGTCACAGTACCTGGCCTAGATCAGAGTACCGAGGAGTACGCCTGCTCCCCTGCAACACAAGGCCGGAACCATTCCTTACTGAACAGTCCCGAACAAAATAACCCCGCAGTTGGCGCGACCAACCGCCCATTAAGCCGAATAAAAAGGCACATCTAGACAGGGGGAAATCTTGTCCTGCTTGGTCATGACCCACCTAACCTTGCTGCACCTCCCCTGTTTTAGCCATTCCTGGTTGATGAGTCTTGAGGCTAAACGTTACCTTTTAAGAACGAGTCCCACTTAGAATGCTCATCGTCCTCCTGACGATGTTCTGAAAGCATTCAATCCATACAAGTTGCCCTGGGTCTGGACAAACCGAATCACCGTCTTCAACTCTTCACGGTCTTCATTCGTTACCGTACAAACCGGATCGAAGTGGTTTTCGGATAATTAAATCCGATCCCGGACTCTTCGAAACGATCAACGCATTGTCCAATATTGATAGTCGGTTATTTAACTATCAAATAATCATTCACAAGCAAACATCAAATAATTTCCATAATTTTTTTTATCTCAAATATCATTCGGATATTATTTCCATTATAACCCATTTGAAATAAATTTCAAAGTCCTTTTATTTCCATGAAATCATTTAACTGATTTCTTATACTCACTCACATTTTGATTTACCCTTTTGAAAATATCCTTTATTTTCTCATTCCTTCCTCAAAAATTAATTTATACTTCTGCTAATGATTTTCAAACTCAATTTCTCCACTATATAAGATTTCTCCTAAATCTTATCTCATTTAAATAAATTTTGCTTACCATTACAAGAGGATTTTAATTGGATTTTAAAAACATTTTGAAAACATATAGATTTATAAAATAAGAAGTATGGTTTTATACAAATTATGGTTCAAAAGTAATATTAAAGTTCATATTCAGTTAATGATAAAATTCAAAACTGGCTTTATAAAAATAGAGTTTATTAATAAATATTTTCCAAGCCTTCAAAGTAACTAATTCGAAAATATTTTACATTCGAATAATAGTTCATAAAAAATTTATATAGTATAGTAATTTAAAAATATTCCCTTTTAACATAAATTTATAATTTTGGAAAACCCAATATTTATATATGCCCCTTGTCCATATTCACCTTTCGGAAATATTCTTGTATTTCCATTCAAAACAATTTCATTCTCAACATAAGTTCATAACTTATTTCTTTTCATATCCACTGCTATCTTCCTTTCCCATTTATAAATTCCGTTTATAAATTTATAAACTCCATTGAGTTTTCCCTTTGCTTATATTATTTAAAAATCTTATCTTTATAATTTATTCATCCATAAAATTCATATTTGTTTCTTAGTAAAACTCTTCTCATTTCTTATTAGGATTTCATCATATTTTAATTCTATTTAACGATTACAATATTTCTTCAAGTTTTTAATTTATAAGTTTGATTTCCCAAAACTCTTCTTTAACCAATTAAGGTATAAATATACTTTTGTCTTCCTTAAAATTTCAAGTAGAAGTAAACTCAAATTCTTAATAATTATTCTATTCAAGTTCAATTTTAACTTCCTTTAACTTAAATTATTTAGTATTTAAGAAAAATTCCAAATTTAACTTCCGTGTTATTTAATACTTAATAATTCAATTTACAAACAAATCCATATCAATTCATCATCCTGGCATATAACAACATATATATGAGATCAATAAATATTTTAAGGAATCTTGTTGGATCCCTCCAACCTGTTTCCCTGCATCCACAAATGTTAGCACAAATAAAATACCAATTCCACTTAAATGGTGAAATATCGCGGTATATGGGATTCATATATTATCATCCACTATTATGCGGCGTATTGGGTTTATTTAATTATTCACTAACTCAACCATCATTCAAGCAATTCAACAAATAAATTTAAATTCAACTGAGTGAGATTAACTCACCTTCGATTTTGGTTTTGCCAAACCTATCCAATCCTGACTCGTTTCCATATTTTTGACCTTGAATAACAATTGCATGGATTTTATTAATATTCGAGGAAATCAAATAATTATTGCCATTAAATAAATTTATTTAACTCTACTAATTTAATTTTAAACTAATGATTTATTTCAACAAAAATTATTTTAGTTTCTTCTTTGTAATTACTTGTACCAAAATGACTTATATTCAATTTAAAAATCTAATCTTTATATTTTTCCCAAAGTCCTACATACATAACATTTCTGTCTTGCCTAAATACAAATAAAAAATTTCTAAAGAAAATAAATTTATCTTCCTAACATATATTTTAATTTAAAACAGAAAGCATTTTAACTTCACCATAAAAATATTTTCCCTTTCTGCTTTTTGCATATATAAAAACTTCATATTAGATTTAAATTCGAAAATAATTTCATAATTATACCTCGCTGAAACAAACTCCAGGAACTACCCTTCACTGCTGACCCAAGCTGCTGCTGCGCGACCCCTTCAATCGATTGAGACTTCAACAACGACTTCGCCGAAATTCGAAATTGTGACCTCCCTAGATTGCTCGCATGCGACTGAGTCGCAGCCATCATATGCCTGCCCTAATTCTTCGTATCGCCTCTGCCATGGCCTCGCGTGCTCGAGCCTCGATTCCAAATCGATTATGTCGAAGCCCTAGCTCCTTCAGCGATCTTCAGCATCTCGTGCTCGCTTACCCAGCACGATGCTGCCTCACGCTTGAACCACGTCGTCCCAACCTTCGCGGCTACATCGCCTCCTTCAACCCTAGCGACAGCACCCTCTACGCGCGCGACTTCCACTTCACCGAGCTCGAGAATCGCGTCGCGCCCGACCCTCTACTCTCGAACGAGATTCGAACAGCTTTTTTTTAGACGAGAACGGTTTCAATTTCGAATGGAAGGGAATTGGGAACTGGAATACGTGATTTGAGTAGAGGGGTGAAATATACTGGAGAATTTAAGCTCGGCCATTATTATTATTTTCTTCTCGATTTTGATTATTGGGCGAATGAAGAAGTATCGTGATTCATAAAGCAGATGGATTTGATTATAGCTTCTAAGGTAAGACACAGAGTATGATTAAGACGAGGTAAGTAGGTCGGCTGAGATTAAATAGGTCGGCTATGTGATTTGATGTAGGATATTTTAATTTAAAACGGTTAATTATTGCCTAGATGTTTCTATCTCGTACAGTCACACGGTAGCTCCAAAAATTACGAAATTTGAAATCCGGTAATAATTCAATATTACGGATCCAATGGAACTCGTTTCGTCGAATTCCGAGACTGTTCCTCGGAAGGCTATTTTTAAATGTCAATTTAAACGATGTAAATTTAAAATTGAACAACCCACTGTTAAATTAAATTTTAACCTATCTATTATCTTCGGTATTATTAATATAAATTTATAAGCCTTTAAAATATTTTTAACAAACTTATAATTTCAAATTTTTATATTTTACCCAATATCCACTTGCTACTTTAAAAATTAATTTATTTTATATATTGTTAAATTCTGAATCCTTTTATTAAATAAAAACCAAACTTTTCATATAAAAAAATCAATTCACAACTCAAACCATATATTTAAATCCATTTAAATATCTCAAATTATCCGTCCAAAAATCCGGGTCGTTACAGTAACTCTGATAGATGTTGTAAGTATAATCGAATATTTTGTAAAACAGCTTTATAAACTGTATATTTGATCATTATATGTTATCCTTCCGCTATTAGATTCGATTTTTCTTTATTTCTTTCTTGTTTTTCTGATTTACCCCATAACAATTCCGCCCTTCGTATGGTTTGAATTCGCACGTGTGCCAATTTAAAGCATGTGAAAAAGTGGGACGTTACAGGTATAAACTTAGGTATAATTGAAATTGCTTCTAATAAAATATAATAGAAAGATAAGTAATATAAATAAAAGATTATAAACTTAAGAACATGAAATTAAGCAGTGAATAAATAAATGTAATATAATAAAAGAAAATTTCATGTTATGAATAAGTTAAATGAGATTTTGTTAGAAATGAATAAAAGCAAATGAAACTTTAAGAAAAAAAACTGTAAATTAAAAAGATAAATTATTATATGAATGAAGTTAATAAAAATGAGATTAATCTATTGTATGAAATTGTTGTTTGCGTGACTTATAGCTGTTTGGGCAAGGATACTCTAAAAATTATTTGGATGACTAAATAATCTATTTAGTTTCACCTAAGACTATTGAGTGAAGGGTACACTTAGTAGTTTATTTTTCATTCCGTACAATTTAAAGTTTTGAACCCAAACAACTATTTGTTTTGTTTGATATGAATGAATGATTGATTTGTGTTGATTTCTATGTGATGGTTATATACCTGGTTGAAAGTGATTGTTGTATGTATTGATGTTGTTGGAGGTTGAAAACAACCTTAAATATTTCATTTTGTATAATTGTTAACTCTTTTCAGATTATATAAGTGAAATACAGGTTATAGAAGCATTTGCTACTGCATTTGGTTTCATAATATAAGCGTAAATTACCCGACGAATAGGTACGTTTTCGGATTACGGTTTATAGCGTTATTATATTATTTTTCCCATGTTGAGATATATATTATTTTGGAAATTATATGTTATATATTGTAATATTTGATATTATATTTTCTCCCGAGCTTCTCCGTGCAAAGGAGACTCTGCCGAAATTTTCCGTAAATATTGGACTTAGAAAATATTTTAAAATGTTTTCCAAACTTTATTAATTTAAGTATAAAAAGATTTAATGGTTATAAATTGATATATTTTATCGAAATTGTTAAGTTTTGCAAATTTATTTGTCTACAAAGTTAATATTTTTGAATAAGATGTATTGTTTACAAAATTCTTCTTTACCCTCCTTTTCTTTTACGGGGACGAAAAGTTTTGAGCGGAGGGGAGTGTAACGACCCGTAAATTTTGATCAATAAATTGGCTAAGTTAATAAGGTTTTGGAATTTAATTTAGAAAGAAATAAAATTTCCATAATTTATAACGAAGCAAATGTTACAAATGAAATGCAACCGTGGAAATTTAAGCTAAGTATTAACAATTGAAATGAAATGTCGATTAAATGGAGTACTATAAATTGTTATACTAAGCTAAGAATTGAATATAAGAAAACAAAGGCATTTAGGGAATTATTTAAATTTTGTAAGGTTCTAATGTAATAAATGGAAATTGGTTGGGAAAATGAACGTTCCAACTTAATAAAATAATTCAAATGTTATGGCTTAGTTTTAAATAGAATATAATAAAAACAAATACAATCAATGTTAGAAATGAAAATTTAATGTTCGTTGTTGATAATAAACCTTACTTTAATGATTATTAGTATAGTAATGGAAGTGTAAATGAAAATTAAATAGAAACATAAGTTTATTTTAAGGTAGTAATTGATAAATTGGGGAAAATAGTTCAAAGTATGTTAATTTATGAATCAATACGCAATGTATGTAGAGTAATAAGTCGGTTTAAGGATGAAATTAAGGAAAATCCATTCATTGGTTTTAAAATCTTAATTAATGCATTTAATTGATAGAAGTACATTTAGGAATATAATATTTATTCAAATTAAGTTGTACATAGGCGTATATTAATGTCATGAAATAAAAATATAGCGTATATGAAATTATAAATCCGGATCGATATGTAACGAACTTATGAATGCAATTAAAAGCAAATAGGTGGCAATTAATATAGGTTGCTTGTTTATTTAATGTGTCAAATAAATTTTTGGTAATCGATTACAATATATCTTAATTTAACATTTGGTTAATGTAAATTAAAGTAACAATTGATGTAATAAAGAATGGAGCCAGGGTAAATTAATTTACTGGATTTAAAATCTAAATTTATGGGTGAAATTGACAAATTTCAATAGGATTGAATTTTGTAGTTTTTACACAATTAGTGGAAATAAAATAGTTAATACGAATAAAGGTGAAATGGAAAGTATCAATGTAATGAAACGTAACCAAATGTTAAATATGTTTATAGGATAATGGTTTGTTTGAATAATAAGAACGGTAATCAAGATTTGTTTATTTATTTGAATAAATTAGGGTAATTGAGTTTATTGCAATTAATTGAAATTAAATGTTTAAATATTACGTTAAAGGAGTTTAAGATGACAATTGAGAATAACAATGTAATAAACCATGAACCAATGTTAATTTATCTACTTGGAGATAATGGAGTAATTAATAGGATTTAAAAACCAAATAAATGAATTTCTTGGGAATTTAAGTTTAATTTCTAGATAAATTGAAAATTTAAACTTAATATTGTAAATTAAGAATTTTCAATGCTAAATTAATGCAGAAATTTTTAAAAGGATTCTAAATTTACCAAGTAATCCAAACTGATAAAAATTGTAAATAATTAAAGTAAATTTGTAAAATTTGATTTAATTAACTTATTTTTAATTTATTTATTTTATTAATGTAAAAAAAAGCCATTTTGGCCACTAACTCGGATTTCGACGAAACTAGTTTCATCGGATCCGTAACGGTGAATTATTATAGGATTTCAAGTTTCGTATCGATCGAACTTGTCATTTGATCGTATGGGCTTGAAACGCATTGAAATCGATAAATTGAAATTAATTGAAATCAATTTGAAAAATATTAATTTTTGCATAACTTCTTCATACGATGGAATTTGAACCTGAAAACTTTTCCATCGTGTTTAAAATATTTTAAAACATCTATTTTGATATATGGGTTGGCCCAATTTCGTTTCGGAGTCGGGACGGGCTTTTTGGGCCACTTTGTCGTTAGCGTGTACATCTATCTTATCCAATCCATCCTATTTCAACTTTGCCTATAAATATCCAGTTATAAACCCTAGCAGCCTCTATTCCTCATTTCTATACGTATAGAAACTGCTGTGCTCCTCTTCCTCAATGGCTGTAAACCCTAATTTATCCAATTTAAATTCCAATCCAAAAATCAACTTCAAAAATCCAAACTCCTTAGAAAAATTCAGAAAAAATATACGTTGAAGCTCTCGAAGTGCGTAATCTTCTGGTGCAATTCGCTTTTTGATTAGGTTTGTGGTTTGATCTGGAATTTGGTTTTTAGTTTCGGCTATTCATCGCTTGACGATGAATTTTGCCTGATCGTTCAATCGAAGGCATTGGGACGTGGAGAGTCGAGAGGGGATCTCATCGGAATAGGTAGTTCGACGAGATGACGGCCGGATTGGCCACAAAAATTCAATTAGGTTTAAACCCCTTCGACGAAGGCTGTCCTATTCGTGAGCAAATGGTGATGGGGGCGCCGCAGTGGTCGTGCGGGGGTGTAGGAGTGGGCGCGCGCTTCGAGGGGAGGCCATCGTTGGCGATCGAAGTTCAATTCAGTGGCGGCTGTACATTGTTTCGTGCAATTTAGGGTTCGAGTTCCTGTAGCCGCGTGCGTGCGTTTATTTTATTTTTTTGATGTAGCTTGCGATAGAAGACGATGACGTGGAAACTAAAAGTAAGTGTTTCTTTTATTTATTTATTTATTTTATTTTTATTTTGAAATTCAAATGTTCAAATCAATATAACTTCCTCATACGATATCCCTTCAATGAATATGGGAGGTAGTGGACAAGCGATAACTTGAGAACTGATACGCCATAATAAAAAATAGATAGAGTGATCTGTTGTTAAAAAATAGAGCGTTGGACATCAACAATTATAGATGTGGATGAAGCCATTATATCAACTGATTTCACTACTGGTGGAAAGATACATGAAGCAACACAAAGATTTTTAATATTTAGCATTTATCATAGTAGCTCATACGGTGATTTGACTCCGATCCTCATTAATGGTAGGTTTTTAGAGTATGATATTTCAACCAATATATTAAGAAGAGGGACACCTGTATTTTCATTTCCATTAAATGATTTTATTGAGATCTTATAATAGATTAACAAATACAGAAGCTTGAAGTGAGATAACTAAATAAAAGATATTATGTTATATTATAATATATTATAGTATGTATATCTTTCTGCATTTTATAGCTGCAAAACCTACCGGTTTTACTTAATTCGATGAATAAAATAGTATTTATATTGGTGTATATAAAAAATGAAATGGTTTGCTAAAATGAAGAATAGTGGGTATGGCTTTTTTAGACTGATTTCATGTCAATTCTACCATCTTTTTCATCGATCGAAAATGATGGATAGTATTAGAACATATTGCTAAATTTATGGTATTGTACAGTGAACATGTGAAAATATATATTTAATTGTTTACATCACCTATTCATTTACGTCTAATTACATATAGACATAATTGATAGCCACCTATAAGAAATAACGTATGTGTTTGGATATTGATCATTCGATTTCGGGTATTTTTCATAGCTCATCTCAGATGCTTTTTTTTCATGGTTCAAAAAACACCTACGGAGGCATTTTAGTTTTGAATCAAAACTAAACCGTATGCAAGTAGAACTTTTTACCACTCTCTTTACATATGTTGTTTTGGCACCTTTTATACATTGTAGTTCCTTTTATATAATGTAGTTCTATTTTCGAATTTTTATATATTTTAAGTTATCTCTACCTGCCAGAAACTATATTTTGCAAGTAATTCCTATCAATGTGTTTATTTATTGTATCACCAGTCGCTGAATCACAAATATTATTATTTCCTTTAAATTATTCTATGCCTTTAACCACTTAAAACTAATATTACAGCAAATGCGATCTAAAACTAAAATTTTATTTATAATGGCACAATAAATATATACTTCGATCGTTGTTGTGCATATGGACAGTTGACTTTAGTTCTTTAGCATCTAACACATGTTTCACCTTTTCTCATTGTAATTCAAAATTGATGTTTGATTTATAACTGCAAAATGGGCGAAGTCATGGCTATCATACAATTCAACATATGCACACTTGACTTTATTTCCTTTACACCCGAGTTTATTTAGAACTAGACCAAGTCATGACTATTATATCCTATTGTAATTATTTCTAAATGAACAATATGTACAGTTTATTCTAAAACTTTAGTACCTTACTCATTGTGACGAGCCGCTTTTTTAAATAACGGCAATGCTAGATTATTGCTTTACATTTACATTATTAGGAATTGATAAATCAATTGCAAAAAATGCATTACGGCTATTTCCAGTTATTAATTTTATACAATTTATTTTTCCAACCCGTGTACGAAGCACGGGTTCGCACTAGTGCTTTTTTATTTTTCATCTCACCTTTTACGGTCTTCTTTTATTGGTTCATACAAAAATTGCAAACTCTATCTTACCTACTTATTAAAATTGTTGTCAGATCATCACTTCCATAAAATTTCAAATTTCTCCCTTAAAATTTTACTATATGAAATAAAAAATTAGATGATGAGACATATCGTCCAATTAATTACCATGGATAAAATTAGAATAAATGTTTTAATATTAAAAGCGGGGTTGTAAAGTAATTAACTGGGTGTAATAGACAAGCCTACAACTCCTGCAAAGTTAATTGAGTAAATTAGATAATCAGAAAATAATATAAATAGAAGTAAGGCTTCACATGTTTTATTAATTTGCAACAGCACATGTGAAAAGATAGACCGGGCCGACTTTATCAAGGCGTCTCACTTCAGCCCAGTTTAAGTAAACTCAGTATAATAATCCCCACGATGACAATATATAAACTCCTCCATATTCTCCTAAAAGATTAGGTTTTGTTTAACATCTTGGCGGCTGTCGTAGCTCGTCTTCTTCCTTATCTGATTCAGAAAATTTCGCCTCGTCCCTTTCTTCATCTTTTTTGTTTTTTTTTTATATTTGTATTATTACGATGATGGGACTCTTAAGTTTAAATGCTTAAAATTGGCGATTGTTCGGAGCGGATACCGGAGCAACGATTGTTTCTGTCTTTAATTTTGCGATCAATCTGATTATGGTGATTTGTTAGCTATTTTGACAGATCTGTTCGATTTTGTTTTCGATTTCGTTGTGGTTTTCTTCTCATAAATTTCCTCAGCATCATGATCTTTACTTTATATCAGAGCAGTTCTTCATATGATTTATTTTAGTAGATATAGTGAATTTTGATATTTTCCCCCATTTATTTGTTATTAAATTTAGGTTTGGTATGCTGTAATTTGTTATTTCAGCATTTTTTTTCAACGTTTTAGATTGATCTTGTTCGAACTAATGAATGTTTTGTTTATAATGTTACTGTTTGCATTATATTGTGTTGGAAACCACCATGGCATGATCATCTATATTGTGCTGCAACTTTATTTTGTCAAAAGTTGTTGAAATTATTGAATTAACAGAAAATTTGTTCTCGGCTTCTATTCAGATGTCTTATTGTAGTAAATATAGTAAATTTTGACTTTCCTTCCATTAATTTCTAATTAAAGTTAGCTTTGGTATGCTTTGGTAAATATAGTAAATTTTTTCTGTTTCTATCATTGTTGTATTCTGATATTCTCAATTGTTTGGTTCGTTAGAGTAACTTGCAATTTATTCTGACATTGATGTGTACTGATGTTCAGATATTCTATCGGTTTCTCTTCAATTGTGTAGCATAATGGACATTTGTTTTGACTATTTATTAATATAATTGTTTTATCGTAGATATAAATGTACGTAATGTTAAAAAGGATTTTTTTTTGTCAATATGTTAGCTTTTTCAACCAATAAGTCGAACGTTCAGGATGGTGTTCAACCAATTGCATGTTTTGAATGCTTTAATTTTTGAAAGCATTGCTACATTCTATTCTTGTAAATTGAATAGCAATTTTCTTGCTTTTATTGCTTTATGGAATAAATGGCTGGAGTGTAATTGCTTTAGCCTTTAGCTCTAAGCTTGACTCTGCTGCACTGTACTTTAGTTAATAAAATGTAGTGCTTACTAATTTAGCTATGCTAAGGCTGTATCTTGAAATTCAAAAGTGTAGAGGGCAATTCTTACTTAAATGATATGCAATTTTTATGTTAATGTCAAAAATGCAAATTTGCTTTTGTATATTTTACATCGTGGTAGGTATCAGAGTAATGTGAAAATGTTGCCAAATTTTATTTTGAGGAGGGGGGCGGAGCATGGTAAGGTTTCAAATTTGCATAAATTGGTATTGTAACATGGTCTTAGTTTTTTTGGTTGTTTCATTCATTAGAGTTTTGATTTGCCTGTTATTCTAAATCCTTTTGATTGTTGGATCTTTGAATCTGGTATTGAAAGAAAAGTTGGATTATGGAAAAAATAGAGTAAAGGGTAGAATCTTTTGAAAATTTTTGTTCATTGTTTTGGTTAGGGCCGTCAATGGATATCCGAAAGATCTGAAATCCGTCCTCATATGTATCTGAAAAACGGATAATTCGAAAAAACGAATGCAGATACGGATACTAAGACATCCACACCTAAAAATTATCCGTCCCGCCTTTGTCAAGATTATAGTATAAATTATGCGTATTTTAGTATAATGAAAGATATTTATCGTTTTGTTAAGTTTGTAGTTTATATTATATGCATGTAACGTTTATTAACTGTTCAAAACTATTTATTATTGTCATATTTTTTTATATTTAACACTTTTAGAATTAATTGGATTGAAAAGGATGTATGTTAAACCATAAATTTATATTTATATTTCTTGATTTATCAGTCGTTAGCGGATATCCGTCCGCATCCGCGGATGTAGACATCCGATATTCGAAAATCATTTCGAATGTGAATGCGGATATGACATTATGCGCATTCGAAGTGTCCATTGACCTTTCTATGAAGATAATGGTTTTATCATGTGCAAATGTTCATGTTGTTCAAAATTATCCTTTGTGCCGTTATGTTTTTTTTCCAATTAACGAGTGGATATTCGTGACGATGCCTCCTTATAATTTTATAAACAAAATTTAGATGTTTGTTTAGAAGTGTAAGGATATTATCTCTAATATTAGCGTTTAATTTATAAGCGCTAATATTTATGTTGGTATGATAGTTTAATCGTTCAATAAGCAAATGTGATATTTTATTATAATTCATATAAATGAAGTAAACATGATATTTTAAGTTGCATTTGGTACGGAACTTAATTTGAAAGCCATATTTCGACCCGGGCGTTTTCGGGATGCCCCTAATAACCAACGAATGGCGAGTGCTTTTCCTTGTGTAGATCCTATTTCAATAGGAACTTGATGAGTCGACCCGCCTACACGTCTTGCTTTTACTGCTATATCGGGAGTTACTCCACGTATTGCTTGACGTAAAATGGATAGTGGATTTGTTTCCGTCTTTTGTTGAATCTTTTTCACGGCTTGATAGATAATTTGATAAGCCAATGATTTTTTTCCGTGTTTCAGAATACGGTTAACCAACATGTTAACTAATCGATTACGATAAATTGGATCGGATAATAACTGCATTGAGAACTAGGTATAGCTTTACGCTTACGTTAGATTACTCCAATGACAAAAACTTAGTAGTAATAAAATTATTAAGATGTTAATATCTAAATAAACGAAACCACGGTAATACTTTTTCAGTTTGCATTATAGGTTAAATGACCAACTAAAGTTAGCGATTCTTTGTACTTGGGATGAGATATACATTTGGGGGAATGTGATTATTATTTTTAATTCAATTATTATACGTTGATTAGAGTATAATTTTTTTTTGGAATTAGCGGCTTCAATTGTACGTCTACTTTGGAAACTCAATAAAAGATACAAATTATATTACCATCTGGTACTATGCCACAAACTAAATATTACTATTATAACTAGATTTTTTGGCACGTGCATACAAAAGATCCTTATACAATGGTATTTTTTTTAAATTTTATATTTCTTTGATAAGTAAAAATTCAAAATTGTAAAGAAAATTATTGTTAATATTATTTTGAAATTAGGATTTGAAATTGTGATCTTAATAGTGTTAAAAATATTTATTTCGAAATAAATATTGTTTTTCTTTTAAGTGGAATTCGAACTCTTGACCTTTTGTTTGTATATGTGAGTTATTTGGTACATGCAATGTTTGTGCATAAAAAAACCTTATACATAATGTATAAAATTGATAAAATTTATTTTTTCTATAAACATTTGAAAAGTAAAAGTTGAAATTTAAAAGAAAATTATTATTAATATTGTGACACTAAGGTTTGAATTTGTGATTTTAACAGTGTATCGAAATACTCATCGAAATTGATGCTACATTTGTTTTAAATAGGAGTCGAACTTTTGGTCACTTGTTTGTATGTAAGAGCTCTTTGAAACTTCGTCGTTGGACCAGAAAATCACAATTCTTTGTCACTTATTAATAAAGATATGTAATTTGTAAGGCATTTAAAAAGTGACTATTGTGTGGATGTATATTTAATCTGGTCTAATATAATTATGCTTATTTAATGGGTGCTTAGTAGTTACATAAAGCAAATAATTTTGATGTATATATGTTTCTTTGTTCCACGGTTTTTTGATTATTAATAGGTGCAGTTAGATATTACACATGGTGCAAAATTAATCTTGAATGTACAAACACGCTACAAATTTGTGGCTGTACGGACAAATATTATTATATATAATAGTGTAACGTTATCAATCAATTTTTTGCTTGGGGTTGAAGACGTTTAAATATGTATCATTTTAAAATCAAGTCGTATAACGTTCTATAAAACACATGTGCTCAATATAAGTTGGTTTCTTATTTTTTTGAAAACCTTTTTAAAGTCAATCCCTTATTGTTTGGTATTTTGGTTTGGGATTTTAACTGTAAGACGAGGTTCTTGTTTATGTTTTGTTATTTTTATGCAATAACAATATTGTTATATCTATCTTCATTTTTACGTTATTAATCTTTAACTTAATACATAGCTATTAAGTTCATTGTGTGAGAGCGATTACTTAAATATTGGTTACTTGAAAGAATTCAGTTGATACATGCTTGATTTCAAAAGCTCTCACGTCTTTCTTATGGTTTGGTGCATAACCTTAGTAGGTGGTTTGCATTAAATTATCTTTTCAATATATATACGATGTTATGTTAGATGTTCAGTCTACTATAGAAAAGATTTATTCGATGACCCGATTGAATGTAAGACATTTGCCATCCGCTACGCAGTTCCATTGGTCGACCAGTCGGGTTTGACTAGGGACGTCTTTCTCTGGACCAACTTCTTAAAGATTCTATATTATCTCAAAAGAAAGAAAATGACTTATGGAGCTTCTTTGTCTGCTTCAATCAAAGGAATATTGAATCAAGTCCGTTCGGTAAGTTTCTGAATTTTAAAGTTTTAACATTATACCAATAGATTTTATTATTTTTCAAACACAAAGAGTATATTGAGGTTAGTTAAAGCTAAGAGCGACATAGGATTATGAGATATGAGGGTATTACTTTCCAACCTTGATGTATCCTTTTTACATGAAAAAAATAAAATTGATTAAATCTTAAAATTTTATAATTTATAACTAATTCATATTGTAGAAACTTACCGAATGGACTTAATTCAATATTCGTTTGGTTGATTGAGACAAAGGAGCTCTAAAGGACATCTTCTTCCATCTTAGATAAAATAGAAATCTTCTTAGGGTTGGTCTGGTGAATAACATCCGCAGTCGAACCCAAGTAGTCGACCAACTAAATTGCATGGTAGATGACGAGTGCCTCACATTCAGTCCGGTCATCGAATAAACCTTATGCATAGTGGATTGAACATCCTAATATAATATGTCTCATTCCTTATACTAACAAGTTGTCCAACACCAACCTTGTTTTGTTTCTCCAAAAATGGGGGCATCTACATTAATCATCAACGATATAGTGGGCTCTTTTTCCTAAATTACGCAACGAGAAATCCGTGGTCATATCAGTCTGTTGAAAACCCTCAAATTTTTCTCGATATACATACTTCATTGCTTCAATGTTGTTGATCTGAAAGAGAATGACTCGATCATATCGGCAGTTCCACACGATGCCAATTTATTTTTAGGGGAAAAAAGCAACGAAGAACCGGCAAATAGGCATAGACAATGAACGGGTGCTATTAATAACAATACTAGTTGAAATAATTAGTGGGCCAACTACGACTAAAAATCAATTGTATCTATTATTACAAATTTTAGATCATAAGACAAAAAAAGTGAAAGTAGAGAGTAAATTAGAAGTTAATATCTCAAATGAAATCCAGGTCAAACATTTTAAAAAATCTAGTTTGAACTTTCAATTCCAATCAGTTTCCCATTCCATTGTCTATTTTAGGAAAACATTCTACCAACCCTAACCAAAAATTGATTTAGTTATTTTGGTTGGCAGCGATATCTTATCTCATGAAAAGCATAAAAGTAGTGGGTTCAAGAAGGAGGGAGGACTGAATCATGAAGGGAAATCTGAATTGGTTGCGATTGATTACAAAAGAACGGGGGAAATTACATTTGGTTTGTTGAATGAAATTCTGTTAGTAAAATATGTTAAAGTATTGAAGAGTACTTGGTATAGACACCTAGGGTGGTTCTTAAAAAAAACAAAAAAATGTGGTGCAATGCCACCTACAAGTTTTGAGTTCGGTCCAACTAGTGTAATGGAATGTTAGTTACTTTATGATTTTTTTGGTACATTATGAATTTTTCATTATCTAATATTGGTTTTAATTTTTTGTTGACCAATGGCGTTTTTGTCTTAAATTTGTCAATTTTCTAATGGTATAGGTACGTTATTTATCGTGCACAAAAAAGTATGCCTTTCATGAATAACCAAAAATATTGCAATGAAATTTTAACAACGATTATAAATCAATTTTATCAATAATGAGCAAAGTTATGAGTAAAGTTATACAACTTATTGAATCATACCTTCGTGGGATAATGTTGAAGTCTGTAAGCGTTTGCTTTTGTTTTGGCATCAAAATAGTTTATGATTTGTTAAACTTTGTAGCCCTTTGCATCATATATCCGCTCGTTTATTTCCAGCATGTTCGATGAAAATAACATTTTATCAATAATAAGCCTTTGGATGAAGGAGGTGACCATTGATTTGTTTTATTAGTGTTAAAGAATACAATGTTTTTTTGATCATGTTTATAAAAATTTATGTAAAGCTATTAAGATGTAAGATTAATCAATTAATTTGAATGATTAAATGGGCCATTGTAATACCCCATGATTTGACGTTAGTTATTTAATTAGTTAGTTAATTAATTTGACTTAAAAAATGGAATTTGTGCAAACGATGAAATTTTACGACGAAACTTGCACCATTGCATTCGCGGTGAAATTTTAAGCAGTTTTCATATTTGGAGTTTTGAGGTCAAAGTCTAAACAAAGAAGTTATGTACGAAAATCGAATTCGGAACAAAAATAAATAAATAAGAAAAATTAACGTTTTAAATTAATTATCTGGGGCCTATAGGTTGACCTCCATATTGAAGCGGTTGGCTAGGTGCAGTCGACCCCTAGGAAAGGAGTGGTCGACCACTTCATGTGTGGTAGTTCTAGCAAACGTATGCCATGTACGACCCGAATTTAATATATTTCGATCTAACGGTTCTAGTTGATTCTGGCGTCTATAAATTCAGGCCCAGCCCTTCCTTCTCTTCTCATATTTTTCTATAAGTTGTAGCAACGCTTTACCATTCGTTCTTCTCCACTTTCTTTGTAAATTATAAGAATAAGATATTTATATTTATATTCATACAAATCATAGAATTAGAGAAGCCCACTTCATATTTAGAAGTATGAAGCGACAAATGGGTTTGGAAGTATTACAGAAGCCCGCTTCATATTTAAAACTATTTATAATCATTTGAGGCTAGAGTCTGCCTATTTCCCTTTTGAAACTATTATAGAAGCCTGCTTCATATTTAGAAGTATTAAGTGGCAAATGGGTTTGGAAGTATTGGATGGTTGACAAGGCTTCATCGATAGTTTGCATCTTGGGAAGGGTAGGTAAGTAATCGTGTATGCAATGCAAGGATAGATTAGAACTGCCAACCTTAATGGACATAACAATTAAATGAAAAACAATCGGTGTAAACTTATGTTATGGACAGCTATAGTTTTTCATGCCACCAGATCATTGTTCTTAACCCCTCCTCATTACAGCCCACATGATAGATTTAGAGGAATATGTCACTGGAGTTGGACGTGCTTGTCTGTTGTATAATTCTTATTTTCTCTCATGTTTGAAGCTAATGTGACAGGCTGCTATCTAAGGAATACCATTAATTCCAAGGTAGCAATCATAGTCAGTATTCTTATCCTATTATTTTTTCCGCTATGAGTTTAGATTTTTATCACTCTTTGATAATGCTTATGCTTATGCTTATTTGCAGTACCAAATCCCACGATCTGTGCTTTGAAGGACTTAAGTTTTGATTTTTGTTGAAGTTTAGGCCAATGGAGGTACAAATTGTTATATTTGGTATAAATGCCTAGGTTAGTAGATCCGAGGTTAGGATAAATTGAGAGAATGCATTCAAACTTTCTTATCAAGTAATTCTATATTTTTACTCTAGATTCTAATAATTCCAACTATAAAAGTAGTTGTAGTTGTACTTTGAAAGAATTGGTAAAGCAACCATGGTTTGGAAATATCTTAGAGAAAAGATTTTCACGTCGACTTCGGAGTATCACACGGAGTGCTAGAGATGCATAAAGCACTGTTGATGAAGAGGGTGTGTATAACATATGGAAGAATTCCAAAAATTAGAGCTTTTCGACTTGATGGTTGATATTCTACCTACCATGTGATTTCGGGGTTTGATGGTGAGTTCTAGTCGAAGACGTATATTTATTACAGATGGATGGGAAATTAGAGTCTATATGTCGCAATTGTGATGACTCACATTTTGGAAGGTTTAATAGACAGTAATCCACAGTCCAACTCAAACAATCCAAAACACGGATAATCAATGAGGTTAATTAAGAAGAATAAGAAGAAAGCAAATACAGAATCCTATAGCGGAATGATAAAATATACTAATCAAATAAAAAGTCCATGAAGATGCTTATATAATAAATTTGATTAAATTTTACAACATCTATTAGAGTTATATATACAACAGAACAATTTAACAATGCAGTGGAACAAATAATGTGGTGAAATAATACAAGTAATATAATATACCAAATCTTCGTCTTCTTCCTCCAGAAAATATGATCTTCAATACGCTGAAATCTCAGGGCTTACCAGAGTATAAAGTAAAACAACACACTCGAGTCAGGACTAAATATCCTTATGTGAGTCAAATCAATATCACTTATAACAGGAGTTTAATTGCGTCAAAGATGTTTATGGTGTTTTGTTCTTCTACCTAATGTACAACGTGCATGAAATAAATCAAGAGATGTTACGGGATTTTCTATCTCTTAAGAATCCGTCAAGTTATCTATATCTAGTAGAATACGCTATATATGTAATGTCTAATCATTAAAATAAATATTTTTCCTAGCATTAAGGCTTTACATTAACCCCTCTTAGTGTGTTTTTAAGCATTGTCGTACAGTTTGCATATAACGCTCCAGTAGCAAGTCAAGAGATAGGGATGCACCATAATATGACAACACTAAACTAAAATCGTAGTGGTCTCATATGAGGACAAAAGAATGACAAGGCACGTAAGGCGATGTCCAAGTTAGGATACTACCAGTTCGGGTCGGGCTGGTGGTAACTCTTCATAGCCATGATCGCCTACCACATCCATCCATTCCATATCGAGTCAAAGGGAGGCCGTCCCAAATCATTGGGCACCAATCGAAACCAACGTCGAAAGTAATAGTATGGACCAAGTCTGTGAAGACCCGCAAATCCGTACTCCTTGAATACACACTAATCTCCATAGATTAATTCAAGATGAACAGAAATACGAATTCTCAATGTTTAAGAAAAAGAAAAAGATAAAAGAAGAGCGAAAAAGAGAGGAAAAGATAGGAAAAAGAGAGAAAAGAAAATAGGAGAATAGAGGGAAAAGAAAATAACAGAATAATATCAGAATCTCACAATTCGCAGCGGAACAACATATAATAATAATAAATAATCCTTAAACAAAGAACTATATCAGTTATTACATTTTATTACATCATATCATCAGAGTGTACAACAATATACAACAAACAACAAACAGTGCAGCGGAAAAGAAATACTATATACTAGTAATACGCCATGCCATCCATCTTGCCTCCAGCAACTCCAGAATATCCTGATAAACCTAACTCTTGACTGCCCGTGTAGAAATTGGTGGGCACCCAGAGTTTAGGAAGGAAAACAATAAACTCCGAGTCAGTCATGTGACAGGTGTGAGAACTCAAAACAGTTTATTTATCTTTAAAATCAAAATAGAGGAATATTTTTTTAAAGTCAATTCGCAATGCTTTTTAAAAATGAGACTACCATAAGGCCTCCCGCACACACACACAATGCAAACGCAGAATCGGAGGAGATTTCTCCTTATGATAGTCAAAGATGCTTGATACGCATTTAAAAGAACATTTGATATTATTACTAGTGCATAGTGTAGAAAAAATTCATTTCAAAAGTAGAATATAAATCTTAGCCAACATACGACCATTATCGTATGCCTACTATAGCTACCATCTAAACAGTGGTGACCACCATAAGTAAATGGCAGGTTCTACAACTAATACCGTACAAGTTTCGTATTGGGAATTGGATTTCCAACGAATGATCAGGCCAAGGAACTTCCCATTGCCACATGAGAATGCCTATGGATGGACATCCCCGAGAACCAAACCGGATCTCTACCAACACAAGGTCGGGTTACCCCTAACTGAGTAACAACTGACCGAATATGCCATCCCCCGGTCCTTTGGGACCTTTCACCGAGCGCTCGCAATCAATTCACACAATCATAAAGTGTTTTCAACATGAGTAAGTATCTGGGCTCCATATCATGATACCACCCTTTTCCAGAAGGAAATGCACATATCCTAAAAGGCGCTACCCCTCGTAACCTTGCCGCATCTTTCCTGTTTTGACCATTCCCGGGGTGTGAGGCTCGACGAAGTCACGTCCACAAAACATACTTTATACAAAAGCCATGCTTTGGGTCAACAAATGATCATAGACATGATCACCAGGATAGACGATCAAATAAATGATCCTATCACAAATAATCAACACAATGATCATTTCACAGCAACACTCAGCATGTCACATTACCAAATTGGGAATATATCGCTGATAACCTTCAACTACATAACCTCTGAGCGCGTACGTCTCAGAGAAGGGTGTTAAGCTAAAAGAATAAATTCTCCGCCACCAACAGAAATATATTTGAAAGAAATCGGCTTTATATCTCAATTTGTAATGTCAGACATACAATCCATACAAGTCAGTTCCGGGATCGAACAGAACCGAAGGCACTTACAAAGAAGTCCTTGCAATCCGTATATTCACAATACTGATCGGATTTCCCATCACTTAGGGAATCTCTATACCAGGAGCTACCCAGTGCAGAGACAATCGATAAGTCATCCTATCGCTTTCGCAAATACCCGGTCTTCAACACCGGTCATCAATGTTATCCATTACGTCGTATCACTATTGGGAATGGGTAATCCGAATAACGAGCGCAATAATTTAAAAATAAGTGTAGCATTCAAATTCAGCAAATCACAACAAATACCTTTCAAAGGTAAATATTGATAGTCGGTTATTGAACTATCAATGGATATGCACACATCACCAAATTCCAAATAATTTTCCAAATTATTTATTTTCCAGAAATATCTTTACTAGATATATAATTTCACACTTCAAAAATAAATCAATATTTATTTTTAAACAAATTCTCCTTTTTATTCATAAATTCCATAGTGAATTTATATTTCAAAATATCCATGCATATACGATTTCAATTATCAATTTCAATTTATCTTCAAAAAGATAAATTCTCATAATATTCACTTTATATTGGAAAACATTTCCATACTTATTTATTCATAAGTAATTCACAAATTTTATTTATTTTCAATACTTAGAAAATATTCAATATACTTAAATCGAGATTAAGTATATATTTCATTCTTTAAGGAAATCATTCTCTTAAACATATTTATTTGGGCCAAAACGAATGTTACGTAAAACATCGTTACGAAAACCCAAAATCACTAGTATAGGGATTCGAAATTAAAATAGATATATAAATCCCAATACTATACAAAACATTTCCTTTTGGAAATCATTTACTATAACAACAGTGTTATAGTCCACCATTTCCTTTTATTTCTCGAAAACGTCTATTTCAACAATGAATGTTGAAATCTATGGTTTCGAATCTCAACACATTTTAAAACATCATTAGCTTGTTTTAATTCTATTTAAAACATCACATTCAACACAATTTCTTTAACATGTTATTCACTATTCAAAAACGTGAATATACTTGTTAACAAATTTCATCACTTCTATTCATTTTATTTTAAAGGATTATTCACTACCTAAATGTGAATATAACTCCATCAATAGGTTTCAACAATTTACTTATCAAAATAAGTCTTTGCGAATTTATAGAACAACGTTTATAAATTCCTTTATTTTCCTATATTCAATTCATAACTCAATTATATACCAAAGGTTCATATTATAAGTTAAATACTTATAATTTATTTGTTTACAAAATCGTTCCTTTAAACTTCACAATTATAAATCTTATAACTTATAAGATTCAATTATTTATCCAAATATATTCTTTAATAACTTCACAAAATTTATAAATCTTACTATTTATAAATTTCATTCATAACTTCACCATTTATAATTTTATAAATTCCATTCACTTATGCATCCATTTTCACTTCATTAAACTCTTATAAAAACTCGTTTTATAATGCAAATGTTTTAATTTATAAATATCAATTTATAAATCTTTTTATATAAATCAATTTATATTATTCTTTTCAAAACATCTTTAAACTTCTTTATAGTTTCACCATTTTGATTTATAAAATAATTAAATTTTATAAATCCTATATTTCAACTTTTCATAATAAATTCAATTAATCCCGATTTAAACTCTTTTATAAAATCATTAATCCATATTTCTCAAAAATCAATCTTTAACCGTACTTCTCAAAATCATAATTTTTATAACTTTAAAAATTATACCGTTTATTTATTTAAAATGGATCAATTCCAAAAATATTTTATAAACGTATACTTTCAAAAATCACTTTGGAATCCTTTTTAAAATTCCAAAATTTGGTCCAGTGATGCTACACACCAAATAGTCAATCACGACAACAACGATATCATATATCGATATGATAATCAACGAATATCAAAATATCCATAATCAAATAAAAACTGTTGAGGAATCCAGTTGGATCCCTCCAACCTGTTTTCCTGCATCCACAAACATTAGCATAATATCAATTCCGCTCCAGTACGGAATTATCGCGGTATATGGGATTTAAAATATTATCCGCTATTATGCGGCGCAATAGGGTCTCATCCGCTAAAAAATGCGGGAAATCAATAACTCCAATATATACATATGCCAATATATATATATATATATATTGCTATTATATATAATACCAATTTCACTGTTTATGAAATATTCGCGGTATATGTTTTTAATAAATAACATCCGCTTACTAACGGCGCATAATGTCTATTTTAACAATCAATAGATAACAATCATCATTCAAACATGCATTCAAATATTTCAAATATAACTATTTAAAATAAAATCGAAACTGATTCGATTGAGTGAGAAGTTATCACTTTGATTTCAATTTCGTTTTAGCGATTTATTTCGAATAAAATTAAACGGACGTTTAATTTTACACGAAATTTTCACTAACTCCAAACGACTCCAATCTAATTTCATCGCGTTGTGCTCGTCCATACGTTTCCAACGCTCCTTGTTTCGCGCGTTTTCGACCTCGTATGAAAAAGATATGAATTTTTGAAGTTTACACAATTTTTATTTATAATATTTACAACATAACTTTTATATTTTCAACCTTCAACAAATCTGGGCCTTTGGATCCATCACCCAGCAAATCACCACCGTCCCCTCTCTCCATCTTCCCTTCGTGCATCTACAGACATTAGGCCGACATCAACAAACCCATTCTCAAGAACTAGGGTTAATTTTTGCTTCCACCACGTCGCGTTTGAAGGTGATCAGGGACTTGCATCTCGAAGCTCATCTCCTCCACTTCACTCGGCTGCCCCCTTGATGAACTCGGCTGCCCCTAGGTCATTGAAATGCGTGCACAACTGTAGGCGTCGGCCCCCCCTTTCTCCCTCCATACGACGTCGTTTCAGATCTCAACCGTATAGATTTCTAGCTCTCTTCATGCTCTTCGACTTCCGTGTTGAACACTTTGGCTAATTATCGACGGATTGGAAGTAATTGAGGAGAAAAGAACATTGTTTTCTGGCCATTGAAGGCTATGGGTGGCGGCTAGGGTTTAGGATTAGGGTTTATATTTTTTTTTTAATTTATGAAGAGAGTGGTCTATTTATAGGAAAATCGGACACTATTCATCACGGAAATTCCAAACTCCGATTCACGCGCCGTAACCGGCGTTTCTAGGGTTTACCCCGTGTTCCGGACACAATGGAACAGGTTTCGGAAGCTAATTCGGACATCTGTGCGAGTTATGGCTATAAACGTTCAATTTAAATTAAACCGATTTAAACGATTTTCTAGGCGTTTTAATTCGTACCGGACAAACGGTAAATCCAATTGACACGAAATTTGAAACCTTACAATAATATCACATTACGGATCCGATGAAACTGGTTTCGTCGAAATCCG
The DNA here is from genome assembly GCA_030765085.1 of Allium cepa. Taxonomy (NCBI): domain Eukaryota; kingdom Viridiplantae; phylum Streptophyta; class Magnoliopsida; order Asparagales; family Amaryllidaceae; genus Allium; species Allium cepa. Next base: position 460,141,999 of record CM060942.1, read on the forward strand.
AGACTTTTTGAAAAATGGCTATTTTAACTCGCCAAATTAATATTAAAAACAATTCGATGCGTTTCGAGCTGCCACGATCAAACGATAACTCCGATTGCTACGAAAATTGAAATCTGGTAATAACTAACTATTACGGATCCAATGGAACTAGTTTCGTCTAATTCTGAGACTGTTCAAAAATTGACTATTTCACTAGTCGATTTAAATATTAAAATATTCAATTTTCACAAATTAACTTCTAATTCGATTTTAAAAGTTCTAAAATATCATTCTAACTTCAATATGATAAAATAAAATTTTACAAATCATTTTCAATCATATTTAACTCAATTTTCAATTATTTTCATAATTTAACATATTAAATTATCGATTTAATTATCCAATTAAATCCAATTATTCAAAATAAAATTTATTCGACTTATAAATTCACTAATTATTATTTAAAATTAATTAAATATTCAAATTTTAATTAAATAAAATTCTGGGTCGTTACAATCTTCCCCCCTTAAAAGAATTTCGTCCTCGAAATTATTAAGTAAGAAAAGTTATAGAATCTATTAACTTTCCAAAATTCATAGTTTAAACTTCTTATAAAAACTTTACTAAGTTTTCAAATCATACTTAGTTATCTTTTCAAAAACAACTACTATTGTTTAACTTTCAATTCCTAATCAAAGTTAAAGTTTTCAAAATTTTCCAATTTTCTCAAATTTTTTCTAACGCCTTAAATTTTCGGAAAAATTCGCCATGGTCTCCTTTGCGCGGCTCAATTCGAAAAAAAATGACAGTATATATACCACAAATATACATCTCATCAAGTAATGAGGCATCCCGAAGGGAAAAAAGTGTAAAAGTACGATGTTTAATCCGAGATATGTACCTTATATTTTATTAGCAAGCATATACGGCTAATATAGCGCGAAAGCGAGCTCCAAATGCGAAGCAAATGCGATCTGCACCTACTAAACACTCAACAAACAACATGAGAACCATGTATATATGAAAATAGTATCGATATACAACATATAGCAACATAATAACTATATATGCCAACATAGCAAATGTAAACGAACAACAAATGCAAACATCAACCAACTATCATCCATAACCAATTAATATTCATTCATATTCTCATTAATATTCAATGAAATGGTTTTCAGTTTAATCACATTTGATTTATTAACAGTGGATGTTCTTACTAACATTCATTTTCAATTAGTTTATATTCACTAATTCATATTCAAGTTGGTTCACTTCCAAATCAAATTCAATTCTATTTAAGATTCACTTAACTTCCAATCGAATTTCAATTACTTTAGCTTCCAATTCCATTAATACTTAATGAATTATATGCAATCAACTAACAACCATATAACAACCAATGTATATTAATTACAACCAAATTCCTTTGCTTATATTCATTCAATTTGGTTTAACACCTTTTCTTTCAATTGGTTTAATTAAATTGATTTTCATTCAATCTTTCAACTTCCAATAACATTAAATTTTAATGAATTAACACTTATATTCATTATTCCATATCAACTTTATTCACATTAAATTGATTAACATTCAATCCATTTCTTCAATTCTATTTCCAATTCATTTTCATTTACAACTCATATTCATAAATATATTCATATAGTTTCACTTCTTATATATATAAGTTTATTCACAATTGTAAATCACTTTAATTATAATTCAATTCTTATAATTCATTATACTTATACAATTATTCTTTATTTAGATTATTCAAACAACCAAACAATCAACTTATATACACTTTAATAATTCTAAAAAATTATTCCTTTATATATAAAATATAATCAAGGTAAAATTATTTCATTTACCCAATTTAAAACAATACTGTGCCGAATTGTTCTATTCAAGTGTTTATAAACCCCTTCGGCATAGTTGTACAGACCGTGCTGACGAAGGTTCATATGCCACTCAATAAACCAATCATCACAATATAAAACAATTTCATATTCACTAACAAATACGCACTCGTAGCTATTATTACACTCAAACTCATTCTAGAGCACTACTGACTCTATCTCTAATGAGTAATACCCAACAGAACCTTGGTTGTCGCTTAACCATATGCTCTGATACCACCTGTGAAGACCCGCAAATCCGTACTCCTTGAATATACACTAATCTCCATAGATTAATTCAAGATGAACAAAAATACGAATTCTCAATGTTTAAGAAAAATAAAAAGATAGAAGAAGAGCGAAAAGAGAGGAAAAGATAGGAAAAAGAGAGAAAAGAAAATAGGAGAATAGAGGGAAAAGAAAATAACAGAACAATATCAGAATCTCACAATTCGCAGCGGAACAACATATAATAATAATAAATAATCCTTAAACAAAGAACTATATCAGTTATTACATTTTATTACATCATATCATCAGAGTGTACAACAATATACAACAAACAACAAACAGTGCAGCGGAAAAGAAATACTATATACTAGTAATACGCCATGCCATCCATCTTGCCTCCAGCAACTCCAGAATATCCTGATAAACCTAACTCTTGACTGCCCGTGTAGAAATTGGTGGGCACCCAGAGTTTAGGAAGGAAAACAATAAACTCCGAGTCAGTCATGTGACTGGTGTGAGAACTCAAAACAGTTTATTTATCTTTAAAAATCAAAATAGAGGAATATTTTTTTAAAGTCAATTCACAATGCTTTTTAAAAATGAGACTACCATAAGGCCTCCCGCACACACACACAATGCAAACGCAGAATCGGAGGAGATTTCTCCTTATGATAGTCAAAGATGCTTGATACGCATTTAAAAGAACATTTGATATTATTACTAGTGCATAGTGTAGGAAAAATTCATTTCGAAAGTAGAATATAAATCTTAGCCAACATACGACCATTATCGTATGCCTACTATAGCTACCATCTAAACAGTGGTGACCACCATAAGTAAATGGCAGGTTCTACAACTAATACCGTACAAGTTTCGTATTGGGAATTGGATTTCCAACGAATGATCAGGCCAAGGAACTTCCCATTGCCACATGAGAATGCCTATGGATGGACATCCCCGAGAACCAAACCGGATCTCTACCAACACAAGGCCGGGTTACCCCTAACCGAGTAACAACCGACCGAATATGCCATCCCCCGGTCCTTTGGGACCTTTCACCGAGCGCTCGCAATCAATTCACACAATCATAAAGTGTTTTCAACACGAGTAAGTATCTGGGCTCCATACCATGATACCACCCTTTTCCAGAAGGAAATGCACATATCCTAAAGGGCGCTACCCCTCATAACCTTGCCGCATCTTTCCTGTTTTGACCATTCCCGGGGTGTGAGGCTCGACGAAGTCACGTCCACAAAACATACTTTATACAAAAGCCATGCTTTGGGTCAACAAATGATCATAGAAATGATCACCAGGATAGACGATCAAATAAATGATCCTATCACAAATAATCAACACAATGATCATGTCACAGCAACACTCAGCATGTCACATTATCAAATTGGGAATATATCGCTGATAACCTTCAACTACATAACCTCTGAGCTCGTACGTCTCAGAGAAGGGTGTTAAGCTAAAAGAATAAATTCTCCGCCACCAACAGAAATATATTTGAAAGAAATCGGCTTTATATCTCAATTTGTAATGTCAGACATACAATCCATACAAGTCTATTCCGGGATCGAACAGAACCGAAGGCACTTACAAAGAAGTCCTTGCAATCCGTATATTCACAATCCTGATCGGATTTCCCATCACTTAGGGAATCTCTATACCAGGAGCTACCCAGTGCAGAGACAATCGATAGGTCATCCTATCGCTTTCGCAAATACCCGGTCTTCAACACCGGTCATCAATGCTATCCATTACGTCGTATCACTATTCGGAATGGGTAATCCGAATAACGAGCGCAATAATTTAAAAATAAGTGTAGCATTCAAATTCAGCAAATCACAACAAATACCTTTCAAAGGTAAATATTGATAGTCGGTTATTGAACTATCAATGGATATGCACACATCATCAAATTCCAAATAATTTTCCAAATTATTTATTTTCCAGAAATATCTTTACTAGATATATAATTTCACACTTCAAAAATAAATCAATATTTATTTTTAAACAAATTCCCCTTTTTATTCATAAATTCCATAGTGAATTTATATTTCACAATATCCATGCATATACGATTTCAATTATCCATTTCAATTTATCTTCAAAAAGATAAATTCTCATAATATTCACTTTATATTGGAAAACATTTCCATACTTATTTATTCATAAGTAATTCACAAATTTTATTTATTTTCAATACTTAGAAAATATTCAATATACTTAAATCGAGATTAAGTATATATTTCATTCTTTAAGGAAATCATTCTCTTAAACATATTTATTTGGGCCAAAACGAATGTTACGTAAAACATCGTTACGACAACCCAAAATCACTAGTATAGGGATTCGAAATTAAAATAGATATATAAATCCCAATACTATACAAAACATTTCCTTTCGGAAATCATTTACTATAACAACAGTGTTATAGTCCACCATTTCCTTTTATTTCTCGAAAACGTCTATTTCAACAATGAATGTTGAAATCTATGGTTTCGAATCTCAACACATTTTAAAACATCATTAGATTGTTTTAATTCTATTTAAAACATCACATTCAAAACAATTTCTTTAACATGTTATTCACTATTCAAAAACGTGAATATACTTGTTAACAAATTTCATCACTTCTATTCATTTTATTTTAAAGTATTATTCACTATCTAAAATGTGAATATAACTCCATCAATAGGTTTCAACAATTTACTTATCAAAATAAGTCTTTGCGAATTTATAGAACAACGTTTATAAATTCCTTTATTTTCCTATATTCAATTCATAACTCAATTATATACCAAAGGTTCATATTATAAGTTAAATACTTATAATTTATTTGTTTACAAAATCGTTCCTTTAAACTTCACAATTATAAATCTTATAACTTATAAGATTCAATTATTTATCCAAATATATTCTTTAATAACTTCACAAAATTTATAAATCTTACTACTTATAAATTTCATTCACAACTTCACCATTTATAATTTTATAAATTCCATTCACTTATGCATCCATTTTCACTTCATTCAAACTCTTATAAAAACTCGTTTTATAATGCAAATGTTTTAATTTATAAATATCAATTTATAAATCTTTTTATATAAATCAATTTATATTATTCTTTTCAAAACATCTTTAAACTTCTTTATAATTTCACCATTTTGATTTATAAAATAATTAAATTTTATAAATCCTATATTTCAACTTTTCATAATAAATTCAATTAATCCCGATTTAAACTCTTTTATAAAATCATTAATCCATATTTCTAAAAAATCAATCTTTAACCGTATTTCTCAAAATCATAATTTTTATAACTTTAAAAATTATAACGTTTATTTATTTAAAATGGATCAATTCCAAAAATATTTTATAAACGTATACTTTCAAAAATCACTTTGAAATCCTTTTTAAAATTCCAAAATTTGGTCCAGTGATGCTACACACCAAATAGTCAATCACGACAACAACGATATCATATATCGATATGATAATCAACGAATATCAAAATATCCATAATCAAATAAAAACTGTTGAGGAATCCAGTTGGATCCCTCCAACCTGTTTTCCTGCATCCACAAACATTAGCATAATACCAATTCCGCTCCAGTACGGAATTATCGCGGTATATGGGATTTAAAATATTATCCGCTATTATGCGGCGCAATAGGGTCTCATCCGCTAAAAAATGCGGGAAATCAATAACTCCAATATATACATATGCCAATATATATATATATATATATATATATATATTGCTATTATATATAATACCAATTTCACTGTTTATGAAATATTCGCGGTATATGTTTTTAATAAATAACATCCGCTTACTAACGGCGCATAATGTCTATTTTAACAATCAATAGATAACAATCATCATTCAAACATGCATTCAAATATTTTAAATATAACTATTTAAAATAAAATCGAAACTGATTCGATTGAGTGAGAAGTTCTCACCTTGATTTCAATTTCGTTTTAGCGATTTATTTCGAATAAAATTAAACGGACGTTTAATTTTACACGAAATTTTCACTAACTCCAAACGACTCCAATCCAATTTCATCGCGTAGTGCTCGTCCATATGATTCCAACGCTTCTTGTTTCGTGCGTTTTCGACCTCGTATGAAAAAGATATGAATTTTTGAAGTTTACACAATTTTTATTTATAATATTTACAACATAACTTTTATATTTTCAACCTTCAACAAATCTGGGCCTTTGGATCCATCACCCAGCAAATCACCACCGTCCCCTCTCTCCATCTTCCCTTCGTGCATCTACAGACATTAGGCCGACATCAACAAACCCATTCTCAAGAACTAGGGTTAATTTTTGCTTCCACCACGTCGCGTTTGAAGGTGATCAGGGACTTGCATCTCGAAGCTCATCTCCTCCACTTCACTCGGCTTCCCCCTTGATGAACTCGGCCGCCCCTAGGTCATTGAAATGCGTGCACAACTGTAGGCGTCGGCCCCCCCTTTCTCCCTCCATACGACGTCGTTTCAGATCTCAACCGTATAGATTTCTAGCTCTCTTCATGCTCTTCGACTTCCGTGTTGAACACTTTGGCGAATTATCGACGGATTGGAAGTAATTGAGGAGAAACGAACATTGTTTTCTGGCCATTGAATGCTATGGGTGGCGGCTAGGGTTTAGGATTAGGGTTTATATTTTATTTTTTTAAATTTATGAAGAGAGTGGTCTATTTATAGGAAAATCGATCGACACTATTCATCACGGAAATTCCAAACTCCGATTCACGCGCCGTAACCAGCGTTTCTAGGGTTTACCCCGCATTCCGGACACAATGGAACAGGTTTCGGAAGCTAATTCGGACATCTGTGCGAGTTATGGCTATAAACGTTCAATTTAAATTAAACCGATTTAAATGATTTTCTAGGCGTTTTAATTCGTACCGGACAAACGGTATATCCAATTGACACGAAATTTGAAACCTTACAATAATATCACATTATGGATCCGATGAAACTGGTTTCGTCGAAATCCGAGACTTTTTGAAAAATGGCTATTTTAACTCGCCAAATTAATATTAAAAACAATTCGATGCGTTTCGAGCTGCCACGATTAAACGATAACTCTGATTGCTACGAAAATTGAAATATGATAATAACTAACTATTACAGATCCAATGGAACTAGTTTCGTCCAATTCTGAGACTGTTCAAAAATTGACTATTTCACTAGTCGATTTAAATATTAAAATATTCAATTTTCACAAATTAACTTCTAATTCGATTTTAAAAGTTCTAAAATATCATTCTAACTTCAATATGATAAAATGAAATTTTACAAATCATTTTCAATCATATTTAACTCAATTTTCAATTATTTCCATAATTTAACATATTAAATTATCGATTTAATTATCCAATTAAATCCAATTATTCGAAATAAAATTTATTCAACTTATAAATTCACTAATTAATATTTAAAATTAATTAAATATTCAAATTTTAATTAAATCAAATTCTGGGTCGTTACAAAGTCCAAGAAGAAAATCGAAGAACGGATATCCGTTAGTGGTAGCTAGCTCACATGGCCCAGTCAAGTTGTCCGGTTTTAGTCATTTCAAATTGGCACAAGTGCTAGGGTCTATCCATCATCGTTCTCTTTTTTCAAATCCAACAAACGTATACAAAATCCAGTCACTTCATCCTGGAGGCTCTTTCGCATATAGAGTTGTTAAAGTGGTTCTAGTATTGACGGAGGGTATGCCAATAAGTCGCTTCGGACTCTTTAACAACCAAACATCGTTTTGCATATCGGTTGTTTCTTTTACATTTCGAAAACGTTTCATACTTGATACCAAAATATCATATACACTTTAAAATATCATTCATTTCAAAAAATCCTATTTACTTCAAATATGTCAATTTCACTTGAAGATCATTTTCGCCTCAATATCTCAATTTCAGTTCCCAAAATAGTTTTGAATTTCAACTTAGGTTATAACTTCATTTTAACATAATTCGCATTTAAATCCGTGATAAATATAAACAGTTCCCAATCTAAACAGTTTGAATTTTTAGAAATAGTTTTAGTAGTTTTAAATAGTTTTAAAAATTAAAATAGTTTAGATATTAAAATAGATTATATATTAAATGATTTTAAAATTTAATTAATTTGGAAATTTAAAAAGATGAATTTTAAAACAATTTACAGGAACATAGTTTGTAGTGAAAATAATTTCAAACTCAAAACTGTTTCTTCCCTTTTCCAATAAATCTGGATTAAGGGCCAAATTTAAATCAACTTATTTAACTTCAAATCTTCCAATTCAGATTATTTTATATCTCAAATCTGTTCGAATCGGCTCAATTTCGATTTAAATTCAAATCATATCAATTTAGATTTCAATTCAGATTAACTTTAATTTCAAAGCCTTACGCATTAACTTCAAATTCGAATCAATGTTTCGATTCAGTGGTTTAAATTCCAATTCAATTTTTATTTTAAACCATTTCAATTTATATCTTTTTGGAGTTTGGTTTCAAAATATCGATTTATTCACTTTAACCAGTTTAAACTTCAATATTCAATTTAAGGTTCAAATCTTTCAAAATAATTCAATTCCAAGCTCAAATTTGAAATAGCGATTTATATCACTTTTACTTAAATATCTTTGAAGTTCAATTGAAAGTTCAAACCTTTTAAAACAATTCAATTTCTATAATTCAAGTCATATTTCAATCATAACTTCAAATTCCAAATTAAATTCTTTTAAACAATTTCTTTTAACAATTTTAATTTCAATATTTCAAGCTTGAGTTAAAAAATAATCCAATTCTCATATTTCGATTCAATTTTATTTTTATAAAACAAAATCATTCGAACAGGTTCAAACCAAGAATTTAAAATCATTTAATTTAACCAATTCGGTGTTCATATATAATTTTCTATCATATGGCAGTGATAAATTATTTCAATTTTTAATTTTAGTGATGGATATATATCATTTCAATCCAAATCAAAGTTTCATAAATATATATCATTTCAACCTATTATAGATTTCCATGCCAGTCAAATTACTAAACAAAAATCGATAAAATCAAACCACTTCATTATTTCATTTTAACTAACATAAAAATATTTTAGTCTTCATGAACGGTTTAAAATACTCACATTTATTTAGAATTGAAAATTTTCTAGCTTGAAATAAATTTCACATCAAGTCCATGTCGTAGACGACGTCGATACGAATCTAGTGCAACTCGTTTCGCTCATAGACAACCTCGTACGAGAATATTATTCAATAATTAACATAACGATTTATAATAAACACAATTAACTTAATAATATAATTAACGAAACCTAACCCTCTGCCTTCTCGCGTTCGTTCATAGGCCCGCCTCCTTGTTCCTAATCTAAAGCTCGCGTCCTTTTTTTATTTTTTATAACAATCGAACGATCGACGAACTACGCCAAGCCATCGTCCAACTCCAACGCACCGTCGTTCTCCCCACTGCCCCATTGCCCTACATCAACGCGTGCAAATCGACGCATAGGAAATCCAAAACCCGTAACTCCAACAAAACCTCATATCAGCCACGACACAACGTAAGACGGCGATCCGCGTAACGATCTGAATTTTTCGACGGTTAATTGTGAATGTTTAAATGGTTTTAAATGTTTGATTTGGAGTTATAATTAGGTTAGAAGGATTTTAGAACTAAAATTTTCAAGCGATTTCATAAATTTTGGAAATCATCGATTTAATCGACGAGTTAAAATGGCGATCTAGGGCATAGTCTCGAATTTCAACGAAACTAATTCCATTAGATCCATAATAGTGTATTATTATCGAATTTCAAATTTCATACCGTTTGGAGTTATCGTTTGATCGTACAAGATAGAAACGCGTTGGAATTAATATCAAATTTTAATATAATAATTGTGTCTGAAAAACTATCTTCTCTATAAGATCGAACTAGGACTCATAACCTTTTCCATTGCATTCAGAATAGGGGTATAACATTGTGAACGCCTAGCGGCATGCCTCGGTTGGGGTTTGAAATTTTGAGCTACTGGAATTGAGATATTTTGAAAATTTAAATAAATTATTTTCCTTGATCGGACTAGACTGTCTCTTTCACTCAGCCACTGTACCTTTTCCAACATGCCACCAATATCGTGACGTTTCCATTTTCACTTAAAACCGCGACTCTCTTCATTTCTCACGCAGATAGTAATACCCTTACAAAATAATAATAATAATAATAAACGAAATCGAATCCTCGTAAAAAAGGGAATCGTGACATTGTCGTGATTTGGAATTCGAGATGGGCGACATTCGCGTGTGGGAAATAAGATTGGGCGTGCGTTTTAGGGTTTGGCTGTATGTTCTGCTCGTCGATTGGAGGCTTGTGAGGGAGGCGCTTGGGTGGAGTTGGTCACCTGAAGGGATGCTTGCATTTAGGAGGGAAGTGGCGATTCCAGGAGGTGTACGGCATCGTGGTTGATGGAGATGGGTTAGATCGAAGTTCGAGGGGAGGGGCTAAGGCTAGATAGCAGCTCGATCGCGTGCGCGAGCGGAGTAGGTGCTCGAGACAATGGGCGTTCGACGTCTTGAGTATTAGGATTGTGTCATGCAGAGATCTTTATTGGTATCGATTTTGGGAGGTGCGACTCCATATTTGCAGTCGCGGCCTGATGCTCGTCGACTTGGTGATGTCGAGGTTGGTCAGAGGTATCGATGATCGAGAGTCAGTGGGTTATGCGTTCTGGGTGGAGTCGCGTTTCTGGGTTGCTGACATTGGTCGATGGTAAGAAGGTACCATGCTTTTGAAAATTTTGTAATTAAAGAGTAATTTGAGTTTTAATTACAATTTTAATAGTTAACTTACATAAATTAATAACCCATCCATACAAGGTCTAAAATTCATGAAGAAACAAATCGGTTTTGGATCGGATTGCAAAATAAAATTCAAGGTGAGTAAAATCTCACTCATTTGGATTGCAAGTATAACTTAAAAATGTTGGATTTAAATTACTGGTTGTTTGGATGAATTATTAATCATTATTAATTGGATGTTATAATATAGATACATAGTAGTATATATTTTAGTAGTTGGATATATCCCTGCCAATTGGAGCGGATGTGACCCTATGCACCCTGCATAATAGCGGATGATCCTATATTACCATGATATTCCCCTCGAAGGAGGATTGGTTTTTTGTATTGTCTAACATCTGTGGATGTAGGGAAACATGTTCGAGGGATCCAACTTGATTCCTTGAAAATTTTAATTTTAATTTAATACATAATAGTATATGATGTGTTAGAATGATCTTTTATAGATTATTATTGTGATTTGGATTATTGAATGCTATAGTACCATAAAGTATTATTTTTGAATTTGAAGGAATTGAAATAGAAGATTTTGAATATAAAAATATTTATATTGAAATTTGAATTATTTTAAAAGAAAAGGATTTGGATAAAACAAATTGATAATGGGTTGTACTTGACTATGCGCAAAATATTTCAAATAGAGATTTTAAAATAATTATATAAAGGATTTTTAAAAAACGATTTAAAATGATATTTCAGGAAAGAATAAGGAAAGATGTTAAAAATCAATATTTAAAATAGATGTGTAAAATAAATAGGATTTATAAAGAAATGGATTTATAAGAAACGAAATTTTTTATGTGAGATTATTTTTATAAATAAGAAAAATCCAAGTGAATCAATAAATTTATAAATGACGTTTATAAATAAGGAAAATGATAACAGTTGCTAAATTGGGAATATAAAATTCATAGGGTGAGTTTATATTAGATTATGAAAACAGGGATGAGGAAAATAGTGGATACTATTTTTCTGAAAAGTGGAAATGGTTAGGAGAATTAGAATGAAACCGATGGGTTGTGAATCAAGAGGAATTTGTAAATTGAATTGGTTATTGGGATTTTTATAATATACTTTTATTTTAAAAAGTTAAGTTGATTTTAAAAAGGTAAGTTTTATTTATCAAACTGTATAATTTTGAACTAGTAAAATTGAAGTACATCAAAAAGTTAATTTTTCAAATATTTTATATCTATTTTAATAAATTCTAATTTTTGAATCAGCTTTGAAAATTGATTCGTTTATTTAAAAATAAGTTATGATGTTTACAAAAGTGTTTTCGATATTTCTATATTTGAAATAATTTCAACACTTGGATCCATAACAAGGTATTTCATCATTTTCAATACTTAGAAATATTTCCAACTTTCATTTTTATAACACTTAGAAAATATTTCTATTCCAAATCACTCCTTACTAAAAACATTTCCAAGACCTTCCTTTTAATACTTAGGAAAAATACTTATACGTATAATTTCCAAAATCATTTTGATATTAAACTTGGAGATATTTCATAACTTATCTCATAAGTCTCCGGCTTTTTAATAAATTCTTCCTACAATTTCCAAACAGATTATACTTATTTATAATCCCAACCCACCATTTATAACTCCTTTAAATGAATTCAAAATTTTTCCGAAGTTATCACTTCCAAACATCGGAAATTTTCTTACGTCTCTAACATTCAATTTATAAGATTTCTCTTATAAAATCTTACCCTTTAATAAACCCCATCTACAAATCTCGACAGAACTTATAAATAAATTTGCAATCATTTCAAACTATATATATACATATATAATGAGCAATATTGAAGAATAGTAATTTATTTCATTTTTAAATATGTTTTAAATTATTATTTAAAATATAGAAAAAACTTTATAAACATCAATAACTCATTTTTGGATAAACCAATAAATTTTCAAAGTTGATTTTAAAAGTTCGAATTTATTAAATAAATACTTAATATTTGGAATTCTACTTACCGAAGTATTCCAATCCCAACTATTTTAAAATTCCATAATTTTAAATAATAAAAATTTCCTTTTAAAACAAACATACTTCTTAAAATTCAAATATATTTTTAAAATCTCAATAACCCATTCAACTTATAAATTCTTCTTGATTTCCACCGTATCACTTCTATTCCGATTTCCTTAACCATTTTCACTTTCAAAATAGTATTTACTATTTTTCTCACCTTATTTCCGTATACTGATATGAATTCTCCCTATAAATTTATATTCCAAATTTATCATCCTGATATTGATTTCCTTTATGTTATAAACATCGTTTATGAATTTCGTAACTACTTTGATTTTTTACTTGTTTATAAAAAACCATCTTATTTATAAAATTTCATTTTATAAATCCATTTCTTTATAAATTTATTTATAACTTCCAATCTATTTTTATTATCTACTTCAACTTCTTTTACATATTTAGAATGTGATGCCTCACGCCGAGACCCACATTAACAATGAGTATTACTGGGTAATACTGTCTTGTAATGTGGAGAATAGGGCTGGTTAGGAGCGACCATCTATAGTTTTGTCTTAAATATCTCTCGAATACTTCGATTAGTGCTCTATAAATAACATATGTCGAAAGTAGTGGGTCGAAAGGTGTCAACCCGCACCTATAAATAAAACCCTAGGGGTCTGATTTAGGGTATTCGATTTCATTCACTTCTTATTTGTACTTTCTAAAGCTTGTAAACCTTAACTCCTAAATAAAATTGGGGATAAAATTACTTTGCATACTTGAGCTTCAATTAGTAAAAGAACATATTTTCAAAGCATGTTAAAGGATTTAATGATTCTGCATAGCTTAGAATAAAGCCTGCTTGTTCCACGTTTGAAAGGCTACCTTTCAAGGGAGTCAAAACCACTTGATTCAACTAATACACTTAAATGTTAAGTTCAAGTCTTCGTCAACTTTTACTATTTCGAAAAATGGTTCCGAAAGAGTCCTAAACCAATTGAATGAGCTCCAAAGGCATTGTAAAAGAGAATTAAACATTTCGAACATATCAAAAGGTTATAAAGGAAGAAGTTTCATCTGCCAAAACATATCAAAGGAGGACTTAAGGAAGTCAATAAGTTTAGGCCTTTTCTATCTGATCGGAAGGAGGTTTCGAAGGTTTCACTTATACTTCAAACTCCACTTTAAGGTGTTGACAAGTTTTCTTGTTAATATTTTTGATGCTAGAAGGAGGAATTGAACCTCTGATCCCCAATAAATTTCACTATAGATTAATTGCATAGAGTTCTTCATTCAAAAGGAGAAAATGGTATGAGTAAGGAATCATAACGACAATCCAAACGATTAAGTTGCATCACGGTCGACCTTGGAAAATAATATAGTCCCCATCTTTAATTTAGAGAATATGGAAGTTGGACAACCTTCAACTCTCATAAGATTGGAAAATAATGAGATTAAATTCCAAAATCTACTGCAACAAATGATGGCCATGTAGGAAGTTTTCGAAGGGAATTTCCATCTCTAGGATCATTAAGGATTCCAAAAGGAGAGGATGAAGCACAATCACCAAATAAAGACCAACATGGAAACTAAGAAAGTCAAGCTAAAAGGTCTCTCGAGCAATCAAATAGTCCAATTCAAAGAAAGAGCAAAAGTGGCCACGAAAATGAAGCCGAACAAGAAGAAATCCTACACCAAATGATAATTGATATGCTTAAGAAAAAAGGAATACCTGACCTAGAGAAATATATTATCCTCCAAAAGATTCCTTTTTCGAAATAAATAATTGCAGTTAGTCTCCCTCCTCACATCCAAATTCCCCCACTTAAATATGATGAACTACTGAACCAGATGATCACCTTGAAGCTTTTCAAAACTGGATAAACTTATATAATGCATCTGGGCCGAATCTCTGCAAACTTTACCTAGTAACTTTTCAAGGATCAGCTATCAAATGGTACAAAATTACCTAGTGGAAACCATTTGTCCTTGGGAACAATTTTCTTATGACTTCATGACACAGTTTTACATATTTAGAGACTCAACCATGGACTTTAGCTTGTTAGCTACTATCCAACAAAAACTAGAAGAAATGCTCGACAAATACATGAACAAATTCAGTACAAAAGCATTAAAGGCAGAGAGTACAACTGATAGAGAAAAGCTTATGGTAGTTCGATTAGGGTTGATCGAACAAACCACAATCTGGAAAGACCTTTATATTAATAGGTGCAAAGATCTACTATACTTCTATTACCGAGCAAGCAAATTTATACTTTTGGATGAAATGTGCCATGATAAGAAAAGATCGCGACATGGCATTGAAGAAAAAAGATCTAGTTCCAATCACTCAACCTAAAAATCAAAGAATGGTGGAAGGATTCGGAAGGGTATTCCAGAACCCAACCATGTAGCCTTAGATCAACTTCTTTTTCACATATTTTCTGCAGCAAAAGATGATGGAAGTTCCTCAATTACTCATAAAATGCAAAAGCCAGCCATAATCGATAAAAGGGGAAAGTTATTATGATTATCATAAAGCAAATGGACATAAGACCGACAAGTTTCGCATATTAGCTGGAATAATTTGAAATATGATAATGTTAGGAACCCTAAAGGAGTTCATCAAGAAACCTAAGGAAACTTCTTATTCAAGCTAAGAAAAAAGCAGCTTAGCAACTTCAAAATACGGACTCCTATCAAATCATGAAGTCTTGCAGCATTAGTTTAAATATGAATTATCTTCTTTCATAATATTTTAAACTTGATTTGTGCTCTGATTTGTGCTGAAAATTGGTCATGTACTAATTCAAAATTCGAGTGTTATTAAAGGTAAAACAGAACCAATCAATAGCATTCAACATACTCTTGGAGCACAACAAATTTCTAGCTAAGTGAAAAAGACAGTCCAAATGCATGATACAAATGAATATCAATGTTTCAATCAATACAGCACAAAGGCTTTCTTTCATGAAACCTCAACCTCATGCCGCTATTAATCCTTCACCAATCTTTGAGAAAACTTAGAACTAGACCACTACTATGACGACCCAGAATTTGATCACCTCAAAATGTAACATTTAAAGTGATTTCAAATACAAAAATATAAAAGGTTTTATGATTTAGATAACATTAGATAGGATTTGAAAATAGTAATAATTGCTTATATCGACAAAAATGAAAAAATTCTGATTTTAGAAAATTAAGTTTAAATGGTTTAATAAATTATTTTAATTTAGTTATGAGTGTTTATATTTTTAAATAACATTATGCAAATTTATTTTTAAATTTTGTTTACACAAATAAATTGTTTAATTAGAACGTCAAAATATGACAGTAAAACACTTTGTCAAAATCAACGTTTTGTCAATTTAAAGTTGTCGCAACGTTGTTGCACCTTTATTTTAATATTCATGTACACTTATATATATGTAGTAAGTATTAACTAAGTTGCTAATTAGGTTTACTTTTATTAAAACACAATCAGAAAATTCTAGAATATAATTAGGAAAAGTAAACTAATAAAGACAAACATGTCATTTCAAAAGTAAACAAAACCATTATATTCTTCACTTACTTCTTAGATAAAAATGACTTAAATTTGTGATGTGAAACATGATGTTAAGGGTTGAAAAGTAAGAATACATTAAAAATAAGAAAAGGGTATTTTGGTCTTTTGCAAATATAATGTTTTAATCCAAAGTTTTTCTATAAATACACACCCACTTTCTCTCATTACTTCACACTTTTCTTCTTCCATTTTCAAGCTTTCTTCACTTCTTTAATGGCTTCTTTACAGAATATAATAATGCCAAAATATTTCAAAAAATAAAATAAAAGGAAATAATCATCAATATTCCGCTAAAACTCACTCAAACTTCCTTTCTCCCCCTCTTTAAGTCACGGCCCACACCCAGCACCACCAAACCCGAGCTCCTCCACCTATAAAAAGCACAGCCGAACCCTCTAGGCCTTCCACAAGCAAGCCAAGCCACTTCAAAGACTTTAAAGTGAGCGTTTGTAAGCATTCGACGGTCGTTAGCAAATTAGGAACGTGTTAAAGTTAGTTCATTTGCAATTGAGGTGAGAACTCCTACCTATATGTATATATTTTGTTGTGATAATGTGATAATTTGCTTATATGTTTGGTTATGATATTTATTTTCATATGTTGTTTATTCATGTAAATACTGAAACAAGTCACGATTTACACGACATTAATTCACACGAAAAACACTTTCCAAAATATATAGAAAAGTGATATGGAATCATTTAATGCACTCTAAAATGGTCTAAAATGTAGAAATGTTTTGTAAACATATAAATTGCTTTAACAAAGTTTGAATGAAAAACATGAAATATGTTAAAAATAGGTGTGTCGCGCAATGTTAGTTCACGATTTTGCGTCGAAATGTTTAAATAAGTATACAGAATGAAATTTAGCTCGGAATTCTTTGAGAAAAGAAATTTTCAAACTATTATATCCATGTCTTTCAAACAAAGAAAATCAAGATTTCATTGAGTATATTTTAAAATATGTTCGAAAAAAATTTCTAGAAAAGTCGCGCTTTTGCAGTAAAGTGATCAAAGTTTAAAATTGATATTTAAAGAATTTAAAATGTGAAATAAATTCTAAAAAAATTCTATAATGTTTTAAAAGTGGTTTAAGTTGAAAATAAGGATTTCTAAATGATATAAAAGTGCTTTTGAAGAATTTAGCCTTTAAAACGCTATTTGCAACATTTTTTCGCAACGCTTTTCTATTACTTTTGAAATAAAGGTTGGAAATTAACCATTCTTTCCCAAATATTATGTAAACATTTTTAAGTAAATATTTTAAAAGAGATTTGAACAATTTCATTTTATTTCAAATTTGGTTAAACAAATAATTAAGTGATTTAAAAAGGAAATTGAGTATGTAGAAACGATTAGTACATTTGTCCCACCTGTGAGAGCTAAACGGTAAAACAAGATGTGTAACTAAGGTTATAAATGGAATAACTAGTGTCCTAAACTTACATGGCCTTCGCTTTATCTTTTAGGCGAGGGGTGGAACAGATTGAAGGGAAAGACCGGATGCTCAACTTGGATTTTATAGAAATAATCTTCTTATACTCATTATTCAAATCCGAAGAGGACTCGTCCTATTCGTGGAATTTAGAAGGTGATATCATCATTATTCCGCTAATAGCACTTGTTGAATATAGAAGTTGATATTGAATATAAGCAGAGTAATTTCTATAATCCTATTTTCTCAAATGATACTCAATAAAAACGATTTAAGAAATATTCAAAAGAGAGGTTCAAAAGATTTCATATTTAAAAAAGATGATTTTAAAGATATACATACATACATACACACATACATACATATATATGTATATATATATATATTTGCCACTCCTCCTTCCTCTTTATTGGATGTGGCTTATAGGCGTACCAAATTAGATACGGCTTATAGCCGTATCTAATGTATTCGACACGGCTAAAAGTCGTATCAAATTTGATACGGCTTTCAGCCGCATCTAGTTTCGTGCCTACTTCTGACGTAAACTTTTCCACCCAATACGCACATCTTCCCTCCAAATAATTCGATTTCCCCCCTATTTAGATACGGTTCTTAGCCGTATCAAATTTGATATGTGTTTTAGCCATATCTAATTCGTGCTAATTTTTGGTGCGAACTTTTTACTGCCAAAACACGCCCCTGATCTACTCCTTAATTTTTGGTGCGAACTTTTGATACGTTTTCCCTAAATTATTTCGTTCCTACCAATTCTTAAATCTAGATTTCTTTCTTCACAAACGCTAATTCGCTAGTTCGCTAATTCACATCGCTATGCATTTCAGGTAATTTCCGATCCTTATTTACAAAGTTTCCAATCATTATGATGAAAATCCATTGAATTAGCTGTAACGGTTTTGTTCCTGTTTTGATGGGATGGTGCTTCTATTTTTCCCCCTTTTAATTTCTTCCTTTTGATCTGCTAAACAGTGTTGAAGTTGAGGTCCCTATGTTAAACAGTGTAGAAAAACTGGATTTAGTTTCCTGTCAAGTTTGCTATAGTTTTTGACATTATAGGCTTTGCGGTGAAGGGACCGAACCTCTTTTGTAGAAAAACAACAATTTGATATTGTAGCAACCTAATTGTAGGTAAAATAGGTATATGATAGTTTGTGAATGTGACATTAAGATTTTAGATGTTTAAAGGCTGGTATATGCTGCATGAGCTGAAGTGCTATGAGGAAATAACGCTGGAGTGATTAAATTGATGGGAAAAGATCCTGAAAGGGCTTGAATATCTAGGACAAAGGAAGGTAGGCTATAAGTGTATAGGTTCAGGTTGTTTGTGGTAGTGCTTGGCAAGTTGGGTTTATGTCAGCTGTGTTAGAGAGAGCTTTTGACCACTTCAAAAATCTGTGCCCGAGCTAAAAGAGTAGAGGGAAATGCTTCTAGAAGATTGGCTCAATATGGAAAATGGATTTAGGAGCCCTGATTATGTCAGTACGGTTAAGAAGAAATTGCCCAGGAAAGTTCAGAAAAGAGATCTATTTGACTCGTTAAATAAATCTGAGTTCACAATGAGAGCTAGGGTGCTGTGGGCAATCCGTGATCACCCTGCTTTTGGGACGCTATCGGGATGTACAACTCACGGTTACTTTGCATGTCCTATTTGTGGGGAAAACACTTGTTCTTATCATCTTCTTGAAAGTAAGAAGATGTGTTACATGGTACATCGAATGTTTCTTCATAACGAACACAAGTTTCGATACGATAAGTTAAATTTCAATAACGAACAAGAACTTCGTTATCCTAAATGGCCATTGACTGGTTTTCAAGTTGAAAGAAAGTAGCGAATATCAAAATGAAAGTTGGTAAACAAAAAGAAGAAATTGGTCGAAAACGGAAAAAGTCAACCAATGAAGAAGTTGACAATGTTTCTGGATGGTATAAGAGGTCTATCTTTTTTGATTTACCATATTGGAAAGCAAATTTGATCCGACATAATATTGATGTTATGCATATGGAGAAGAATGCCACGGAGCATTTTATCAGCACCATTATGGACCATAAAGATAAGTCAAAGATGGCATCAATGCATGCAAGGTTTTGAAAATCGTGGGTATAAGACAAAAGTTGTGGGTGATGGAAGATCCTGAAACAAATAAAATAATCATACCAAATGCAACTTTCACTTTGAGCAAAGAAGAAAAGATACAGTTTTGCACCGTTTTGAGAAATTTGAAAGCGCCTAACAAATTCTCTTCTAACTTCCACAATAATGTAAGCATCAATCCTCCTGAACTAAGAAATATGAAGTCACGTGATTACCATGTCATAATGCAACATTTGCTTCCGGTATAGCTTCAACATTCTTATCCATAACATAAGGATCTACGAAATGCTGTTCATTGTACTAGTTTGCAGAGCAAAGTGCACGGGTTGGTTCGGGCTGATGATTGTGATATGGGAGCAACGCGCAGAGGGGATGAAGGCAGTGGATGGTGTAACGACTCGAAATTTTCGAAGCCGAAAATTCCAGATAGTTATGAAAAAGAAGAAAGAGATAGAAAAAGAAGAACAGAAACACCAACATCTCACATTCACAGCGAATAAAATATAATAATAACTAATAACAGTTTACAAAAGAATACTATATCTGTCGATTACATTTAACATACATCATAGTTTTCACATATATACAGTCACTGAATATATACAATTATCATTTCTCAGATTAACAGTAATATAAATACAGCGGAAATACTCTATACGCTATTGCCATCCAGCTCGCCTCCTGAGCTCCAGAACGTACCTACCTGAAAATCTGTAATACTCGGTCTGACCCGAGCATTACATCAAAGTAACACCCAGGTCAGCCTAGAAACCAGCGTGAGTAAACCCATCCAACATGGAATACAAAGCATACAACTTATATAGAACCCGGGGTAACTCAAACCAATTGTACAAGTCCACAATATGATATAGGCATAACTTATTTCTTATATAAGTTAACTAAGTGTCAAAATTTAGATCAAATAGTCCGATTCACTTAAAATGTTTCATTCCAACTTATTAATCTCACATATCAATTTATAAGAATTCGAAGTGGTTTCGGATATTTCCCTATACCCGATCCCGGCTTCTTCGAGTCACATGTCATCCTAACCCAAGTTATACAAATGAAATACACAACATCTCATATCAGAGTTATCAACACCTTCAAATCATCCAATACCGTTCAATCATCCATGAGCAAAGCTTAATCACATGCAAATCTATCCAATTTATTCTAATTGAGTTTCAAATCTCAATCACTAAGATTCCCTCATTAATTAATTCCAAATCAATTAATCAATCAACCATTCCCTATCTATTCATCTTAATTAATCACACTGGATTAATTATCTTTAATTAATTTCACGTTATTAATTACATTTAACCAAAATCAATAAGTAATCTTATTAATTCTCTTTCTAAATTACATTATCCTTAATTACTTATATTAATTTACTTCTCTTACGTCACCTATTCCTGATGTATAAATCTTAATTAATCAATCTTTTATTACATCATTGATTATATAAATTATGATTTTCCATTTACATTTCAATTTATCCTAATCTAATTTAATAACCTCAAATAATTAATCATTTATTAAACCACACATATTAATCCCTTTTGATTTACCTCAACCTATTACCTTAATTAATCTCTTGATTAATTCACAAAGTAAGTATATCCATATTATTTTTGTTAACAAATTATCATTCAATTAATTACATCTAGAAACTATTATTTAATTTACTTTCCAAAGTAATTATTAATTCACTACTCCATAACTATTAATTAATAACCTTCATTGTTAAATTATAAAACTTAATTACCCATTTGTAAATCTCTAATTAGAAATTAATCGATCACTAATTACAAATCAGTTACTAAATTAGTCTTTAACTTATTTCATAAATTGTCAAATCTTAATCATACTTAAGGTAAACATCCTCTTTGTTAAATGCTACATCGTATTACTAAAACATTTACCTTTAAATAACCTTTACCGATGTTTATAAAATAACTAATTTATAAATATCCTTTAAGTATTCAACATATTTAATTTAACAAGCAAACTGTTCTTAATTAAAGTTTGAAAGACCTTTAATTTAAAGAATTTATAAATGATTAAACCATTCCTTTTTACATTTCCACAGAATTAATTAAAAAGATTTCAAATTTGGTTCCCCGACTTCTGGTTAGACCCGATGATAACTCGACCCAACTTCGAGTTATCTTCAACTATCTATACATATATTGTTTCTTTTAATAAGTTTAAGTTTAAAACACAATGCCTTCAACTTTAAAACTCTGATGAACCAAGTTACTCAGATGAACTAAGAATTTTTTTCAACTTTCAAACTCTGAAAGGAAAAATAAATAAAATGAATTTACTCACCGCAAAAACACTGAGCCACTGCCTGTTCGAAAACCCTAGCTCGTCTTCCCTTTCAAGCCGCTGCTCTCCCAGAAACGTGCCATCCCTAACGAACGCGGCCTCCCCATCTCCTTGCCATCACAAGCGAACGCGACTACCGAAACTTCCCTGGCCTCACCATCGAACGCAATCGCTTTGCAAACCCTTGCCCTAGCTCAACCCCTCACCCCAAAATCGATCGTACCCTGCCGCATCTGGTCGCGATCCCCCCTTAACTTCCCTGCTCCATAAATTACTGCGTCGCCATATTTTTTTATTATTATTTACGAATGAGATCGCGATGATTCTGCCATCGAACAATAAATTTTCGAACGGCTAATATCTCTACTTGGATTAAGAGGAAAAAGGGAAACGAGATTTGATTTTGAACGTGGGAAGACTCGCGATTTCATTTGAAATGTTAGACCATTAATCCCTTTTTGTTTTCTCCAATTTCAGTTTGATTTTTCTTTTCTCTAAAAAAAAGTAGGAAGAGATATTTCCTACAGAGGCTTCGAGTATAAGCTAGACCGTAATCACGTGACTAGGGTAATCCAATTTGAAATTTGAATTGATTTTATATAATTAAATATTAGAAATATCTCGTGTTGCATATCGTGAAGTTTCGAACTCCTAATCAGACATGCCGCCAGGCGTTTATAAGGCTTTACCCGTATTCCGAACAAAAAGGAATGTGTTTCGGAAGCAGATTCGATCATATGCGCGAGTTATGGAAGTAAACGATCAATTTGAAATTAAATTGATTAAAATGGTTTCTAAGCGTTTTAAGCTGCCAGGGTCAAATGCAACTCCGATTGCTACGAAAATTTAAATCTGATAATAACTAACTATTACGGATTCAATGGAACTGGTTTCGTCGAATTCCAAGACTGTGCCTCAGAAGACTATTTTTTTAATTTCAATTTAAACGATATATTATTAAATTTGAACAAACCACCATTAAATTAAATTTCAACCATTCTATTATCATCAGTATCATCATTATAAATTTTATAAGCCTTCAAATTATTTTAAACAGGCTTAGAAATTTCAGATTCAACGATTTACCCAATTTCAATTATTAAATTCAATATTTAAACCATATAATTCAATGATGTAATTATCAAGTAAATATTGATATCTGGAATTCTAGTTAAAATTAACTTTTAAATATTTACAATCAATTTATAATTCCATTTTAAACTGTTAAAAATTCTGGGTTGTCACAGATGGTTTGTGTTTTGTATGTTGTCTAAGGTTGTATGATTTCAGCAGTTTGGGACAGAGAAGTTCAAGGGAGGTAGGAGTATGATGAGGAAGTTTGATGCAGCGTTTGTGTGAATAGTCGGCAGATTGATGGTTATGTAGTTGGGGACAACTGTATGTGAATTGTGGAGTTGTGTATTAGATTGCAATGTTTTGATGTGGTATGTATCAGTGAAGTGCACTGTTTTGTAAAGTGGTGATGAAGAAGTGGAAGTTTAGTGACAGAGGGTTATATGACAGCAGCAAGGTTGCACTGATGTGGGGTGTACTTGTATGCACAGTGATTTTGTAGTGCAAGAGGCAGGTTAAATGGTGATTTAATGAAGCAAGGTTGATGACTGTTATTTATAATATACTGTAGCTAGTTTTATGGGAAAAATGTTTGTGCACAGGGTTGCCGTGCTCTGGTTTGTAGGGTATGTGTGAAATTTGATTAGTGGTGATGTCTAGTGGTTGAACTGTGAGGTGTTATGCAGAGGCACAAAGCTTGTTTAAAGCAAAGCTTTTGTGCCTACCGACATCTACAACATACTTATCAGCATAAGTAAATTGTGCTTCAACCTGTAAACTAAAAAAAATGAATATTGAATAACACAGGATAGGTAATATAAAATAGCATGAAATTATACTTTATCACAATTCAATTCTATTTAGCTTATAACATGTTGCACGTGCCACAATTATTTGACAAGCTTAAAGTTAGTCTTATATTGTTGTTAACCCTGTTTTCTATCAAAAATCTGGCTGCAGGTGATCTTCATGATGACATGCACTGCTGAGTTGAGTTGCTGCATTGTAGTGCCTCGCATTTGTATTATGTAATGTTATTAATTATCAAGTATGAACAACTGTAACGTACTTAGTGGTAGTGTTATGAGCTATGTAGTATGTAGTATTCATATTACACTCCAATGTACTAATGTGCTAAATGCTTGTATGTAGTATCCGTATTATGTAATGATATTGTTAAGTAAATACGCATTGCAATGCGGATTATTGAATCATTTGAATGTGCACTGTTTATAATATTATTTGTTTTGATGTCTCGAAATGATTATATATGTGGTATTGGATATGAACTACTATTGTATGTCCATGGTATATGTGCAGTATCTGAGAAGGTAATTGATCCATTAGGTACGGCTAAAAGCCGTATCTAAATGACTAGTTAGACACGGCCAAAAACCATATCTAGTTGACAAATAGGCAGCAGTTCATTGTTCAATTAGATACGGCTAAAAGCCGTATCTAATAGAAGACTTAGGTATGGCTTTTAGCCGTACCTAATGTGTCAATTAGATACGGCTTTTTGTTGTATCTAATCTTTCATTTAGATACGGCTAAAGGCCGTATCTAAATGACACATTAGATACGGCTAACAGCTGTATCTAAACAATAACGACGACATATTTTGACACGGCTTTGAGCCATATCTAACAGAGTTAGATACGGCTTTTAGCCGTATCAAAATATCATTTGTGATATAGTTCTTGTGAGGATATTTTTGATAAAGAGAACTGAATGAATCGAAAAACAATCATCTAATTACATCATTTTTTCTCGATTATTAGATTTCGAACTAACTGGCATCGGATTTAGGTGATTCCTATCTGAAAACCAGTTTGAACCAATTTACGCGTCGAAGTAAAATATGTTGATGACATTGATTTAGGATTTTCAAAATGAAGAGCTTCTTATGGATCTTTTAGGGGTAAACTCCCAATACACATATAGTAGTGGTGTCTCTTTATTATGGAATATCCAATGCAAGGACTATTCGCTATTAATCCTAACAGGATATGGTAGGAAAGTACCTCCGGTTTCATTCAGTCCCGGTACGAACTTGTATGGAAGGATGTTTGACATTGCATTCTAAATCACACTAAGTGATCTCTATATAATATATATCATTCGGTGGTGGAGAAGACACCTTCTTTTAGCTTATCATCCTTTCCTGAACACATACAAGCTCGGGATGTTATACGTCTGTAGAAATCAGACATGTGACTGTGGGACGACAATGTGGCATTCAAAATGGAAGGAGTTGTGCTATGTGTAAAGGTAACCATTACCTCAAGCCTCATCAACTGGGAAATGACTGAAACAGGGTTAGATGCGGCAAGGCTATGTGGTTCACAACCACTAGGGTATGATCACCCATTCTAGATAGATTTTTACCCACTATGAAGCAAGGGCATCTAATCATTGTGCAAAGTATGATAAAAGACGTCTTAGATAACAGTCGGTAAAAACTGGGGGATGGCATATTCAAAATTATCTTGTTACAGAGATAGGTTGATTTTGTGTTAGCAGATGATCCTTTGTGTTGGTCCTTGGAACATCCATCTAGAGGTGTACCCATAGGAAGGTAGCCCCTTCACCTGGTCATTTATATGGAAATCCATTATCCAATAAGGACTTGTGGTTTTGTTTGTAGAACCCAGTATACTGGAATTTAATCAATATAAAATTTTCGCATAAGATTAATAAGTTTATTTGCAAATGTTTTCAAAGAAAGTTATTAAAAATACTATCCCTTAGTATTATGTATAAAGATTTTTGGTTATCATATGGTAAAAACCTGTTCCGTCTTTATGTGCAGCGTGGTCTTATGAGATACCTTTTTCTTTTCAAAACATCGTACTTTGAGTTCTCACACCAATCCCATAACCGACCCGGATTTTTTTTCCTTTTAAATTCTGGATGCCCTTTTTCGGGCAACCATGTAGTCAGGATACCTAAGGAACATTTTGGAGAATGTTAGGGAGCATTTTGGAGAAGCCTTTTTGGGCTATGAAGCTAAAGTACCCATTGTAGATATCTACCTATATTCTGTTGTGTTTTGTATTTAGTATTTACCAGCATGTATAAGGATAGGCAATTATAACTATCCCTGTTGGATTAGTATTTGATTTCGATGGATCACTAGAGTGATCATTTACGTATAATTAAAATGTTGAATGTGATGTGAGATTCTGTTATTGTGTTATTTTCTATCTTTATTTTCTTTTACACCCTTGATAATCTCCCTCCCCGACAGCTGGATTTAAAGCACGTGAATACCGTGGATGTATTAATATCAACTTCTGAGAGTCGAGGAGATGGTTTGTTACATTTGGTATCAGGGCTGAAGGTTAAGTGAGAACTTTGGCGTTGTTGGGGTATGACTCATTTGATATAGGGTTAGTAATGCCCTAGATGAGTTTAGTTTGAGAGAGCGCATATCTAAAACTTTATCTTGAATAAGTATATTCAAACTTTATTCCCTATGATATCTCGTTTATATATCCTAAAGATTCTTCTTACTACCCACAGATGGTAGGAAATGAGTAGAAGAAAATGACGAGATAGGGGAGGAAGTAATATCACAAGTGATCGAACTCCCACAGCAATAGCAGTCGAGGAATTAGTAGTTGCAGTATAGTCCCAAGTCAACTTTGCAACTTTTTGCAAGAACTATACAAGCCTTGGTGGTAAACCTTTCAAAGGAGCGAAACCATAATTGAAGTACAAGCTTGGATCCACTCTTGTGAAAGACTTTTCAATGGACTGAATATTGGAGATGAGCAGAAGAGATTCTTAGCTTCTTGGCAACTACAAGATAGAGCTCTAGTTTGGTGGAAATCTATTACTCGGAATGAGTCAGAAGATAATTTCTCATGGGAACAATCTAAAGAAGTTCCGAAGGAGCAGTATATGCCGGAAGCAGGAAAATCCTATCTTTATCGAAATTTTATGGATTTTAAGCAGAAGGAGGAGGTGTCGTTTGAGGAGTATGCTAACAAGTTTAACAAATTTTCTTGTTTTCTTCCTGGATTGATAGATACGCCTCTCAAAAAGAATGAAAAGTTTATCTTGAGAATGAAGAAGCAACACCATGGAAGGATGGCTGGGCATGTGAAAGTACCCTATGTAGACTTAGTAGACATGGGATACAGATATGAAGCTTTGGAAAAGATAGATCCACCAGTAGTATAAGGAAGCAACAACAATAACTAGAAAAAGAGGAAGTTCAATAGCAAGAAGCCATGGCAGGGACAATCCAAAGGAGGATCTCAGGATAACTGCTTTAAGGATATCACATGTTACAATTGCCGAGAGAAGGACCACTTATCAACTCATTGTAAAAAAACAAAAAAAAAAGGGACAACAACAAGAAATTGCAATAATTGTCATCAACCAGGACACATGATGAAGGACTGTCCCCTAATGAAGAAAAGAGAACAAGCTAAAGTGTATACTATCAAGGATGATTCTTCAACCACTTAAGATGTAAAAGGAAAAGGAGCGTTGGAAGTTAATATTTTTATCAAAGAATTTTTAGTTAGAGTATCATTTGATATAGGAGCTTCTCATAGTTTTATTTCTAAAAAACTATAAAAGAATTGGAACTTAAACCTAAAATTATTGGCGACCCTATCTGCGTGACAAATCCTTTAGGAAGTTCCACTAATCTTCGTATGCACTATGAAAAAGTCCCAAATTTCTATCCTCCCCATCACTTTCCTTTTGATCTTTTTGTCTTAGGTTTTATTGGAATTTGAAATTTTACTCAGTATGGACTGGTTGGCTAAGTATAAAGTTGCGCTCAATTGCGATAAAAGGACGATTTCTTGTGGACCGCCTTTGGAAAAATCATAGAAATATCTTCCAAAGATCTTAGTCCAAGAAAGGATAGTTTTCTTTATGACTTAGATACATCCTGGACATGATTAGAAATAATACCCGTTGTTAAAGAATTTCAAGATGTTTTTGAGGAAGTAAGAAGTTTACCCCCACATCGAGAAATTAAATTTCGTATCGATTTAGTCCCTGATGCGATGCCAATTAAAAAAAAGATGGAAGGATGGCTCCAAAAGAGAGAGATGTGTTGAATAACCAAACACAGGAGTTGTTAATAAAGTGATTAATAAGACTTAGTCGTTCAAGTTGGGGATTAGCGGTAGTTTTTGTTGTCCAAGTCAGATGGATCTTTGAGATTATGTGTAGACTATCGAGATCTGAATAACCAAATGATTTAAAACAATTATCCTCTACCCCGAATAGATGACGACTTATTTGATCAATTACATGGAGCTCGAGTTTTCTTTGAAATGGACCTAGCCATAGGATTCCATCAACTTAGGATCACAGAAGATTACATTCATTTAAATACACTCAAGGGTTCGAATAATTTCTTTGAGTGGTTGGTTTTGCCTTTGGACTGACTAATGCACCCGCTTATTTTGTAGACCTTATGAATAGAGTATTTAGAGGCGTACTGAATAAATTCATGCTATTCTTTATCGATGATATCCTTATCTATTCTAAGACAGAAGAAGAACACGAAAGGTATCTGGAAGCTATGTTGGAAATATTGAGGAATAATGTGCTAAAAGCCAAATTTTCAAAATGCCACTTTTACTAGAAGGAGGTAAGATTCTTTGGGCATATAATATCAAAGGATGGAATTTCAGTGGATCCAGGGAAAGTTGCAGCTATTCAAGATTGGAAGCAGCCATAAACTGCTAAGGGATTCATAGCTTCTTAGGTTTGGTAGGATATTATAGAAAATTCATTCAGGACATCCCTAAGCTTGCCTATCATCTAATGAAGGTGACAATGAAGGATGCTAAATTTATCTAGACTTCTTAATGTGAAGAAGCATTCCAAGAACTAAAGAAGAGGTTGACAATCGCTCCACTTTTAGCAATTATAAATGGAAATAGTGGATGGACCGTTTATACAAATGCTTATGGAGAAGAAATTGGTGCAATTTTAATGCAAGATGGGAAGATGATTGCATACAATGGTAGACAGCTGAAGACACATGAGAAGAAATATGCAACACATGACTTAGAATTATTAGCCGTTGTGTTTTCTTTAAAGATATGGAGACATTATTTTCTAAGTAAGAATTTTTCACAGTTTATTTTAATTAGACTTTGAATTGATCTTAGTAAATATCATCCCCTCATTAAAATAGGTGAAAAGTTTGAACTCTTCATGGACCATAAATCTTTGAAGTACCTTTTCACCCAGAAGGACTCAAACATGAGACATCAATGCGCGTCATATGATCTAGATATTTTATATACACCCGGAAAGCCAATGTAGTAGTCGATGCATTGAGTAGGAAGTTATGTTATTTCTTATTGGTAGCAACTCCAACTCTCCGGGAGAAAATAGATAGAAAGCAAAAAGAAGATCGATTCCTAATAGAGATTGTTAAAGATATACACATAGGAAGGAATTCAGGCTTTAAAGTAGATAACCATGGAGTATTGCGATTAAATAAATGAATTAGTGTTCTAGACATTGGAAATCTTAAACAAGAAGTATAGTTGAATTCCAAAAACCAAAACTTAATATACATCCGGGGATTCACAAAATGTATAAAGACATGAAACAAACATTTTGGTGGAGAAGCATGAAGAGGAACATATCTATCTATGTCAGCCATTGTGAAAATTCCCAAAAAAATCAAGAGCGACCAACAAAAGACTGCAGGATTACTTCAACCTTTGGAGATTCCATCTTGGAAGTGAGACCAAATATCCGTGGATTTCATTGATGGATTACCTTGAACAAGAAAAGTAAATGAAGTGATTTGAGTTATTGTCGACCGATTAACCAAAAGTCCACACTTTATTCCAGGTAAGCCAACAGAAACAGCTGCAAACATTGCAGAGATATATATAAAAGAGACTGTCCGATTGGATGGATTTTCGAGCAGTATAGTAAGCGGTTGTGATCCAATCTTCACGAGTCAGTTTTGGAAAGCACTATAGACAGCTTTGGGAACGTAGTTGAGTATAAGCACTACATATCACCCCCAAACTGATGGACAGATGGAAAGAGTCAACCGCGTTTTGGAAGATCTTTTGGGAGCATGCATTCTAGACTTTGTAGGCTCATAGGAAATTCATTTACATCTAGTAGAGTTCTCCTACAATAAAAACTATCAAGCTAGTAGCGGCATGGCACCGTATGAAGCTTTGTATGGTCGTCCATATAAATCGCCAGCATGTCAGACAGACACCGAAGATCGGTTAGTGCTTGGCCCAGATATGATACGAGAAGCTTCAAAGAAAGTTGATATGATTAGAAAGAAGCTAAAGGAAGCACAAAGCAGGCAAAAAAGTTATGCAGACAAAAGGCGTAGAAATCTAGAATTCTCAATTGGAGATTCAGTCTTCTTGAAAGTCTCTCCGATGAGAGGAGTAGTAAGATTTGGAAAAGCAGAAAAATTAGTACCTCGATATATTTGACCTTTTCCCATTCTCAAACGAATCGGCCCATTAGCTTATTGAGTATAATTTCCTAAATGATTGTCTGGTATGCACAGTGTTTTTCACGTATCACATTTACAGAAGCATGTATATGATCAGAACAAACCATAGAAACAGCTGCTCAAGAAGACATGGAGATAGAACCCAACTTAGCAGTTATTAGAAAGCCTATTCGAATTGTGGATAAAGATGAGAAACAAATAAGGAGGAAGGTTGTATGTTTGTTAAAAGTTCAATGGATTGGAGATGCAGAGGATTGCACATGAGAAACAGAAGATAGAATGAGAAAAGCATATCCCAAGTTTAAGATCGATGTACAGATCTTATCTCCCGTTGAGTATACTCACCTCCTGTGGTGTAGTCACATATTGTATATGTTCCGTCTTATTGAATATATATTTCCTTTCGAACTATTTTCTTCTTACCAGATTTAGAGGATGAAATTCTTTTAAGTATGGTAGAATGTAACAATTTAGAATTTAACTACCTCAAAATATAACATTTAAAGTGATTTTAAATATAAAATATAAAAGTTTTTATGATTTAAATAATATTAGATAGGATTTGGAAACAGAAAAATACATAAAAATAGTAATAATTACTAACATTGATGAAAGCAACAAAATCCTGATTTCAAAAAAGTAAGTTTAAATCGTTTAATAAATTATTTTAATTTATTTATTAGTGTTTATATTTTTAAATAACATTATATAAATTTATTTTTAAATTTGATTTACATAAATAAATAGTTGGGGGATTTCACTAGAAGGACAAACTTTGCAGTCCAATTAGTTTCTAGGATACACATACGTGGAAATTAATTTCAAGGCCAAAGTTAGCAGAATAATTACTTTTAAGGACAAAGTCAGCAGTCCAATTGATTTTAAGGACATAATTTCATAGGTTTTTAGGTCTTAGAAACTAATTATTTTTCATTTTGTCCTTAAAAGTAGTTATTTAATTTGTGTGTCCTAGAAACTAATTGCACTTGCTAAAGAGGCCCTTATAGCTAATTTCCACTAAATAATTTACCTAAAACGTCAAATGTGACCGTAAAACATTTTGTCAAAAATCAACGTTTTGTCAATTTAAATTTTTTGCAATATTGTTGCACCTTTATTTTAATATTCATGTACACTTATAATGTAGTATGTATTAATTAAGTTGCTAATTGGGTTTACTTGTATTAAACACAATTAGGAAATTTTCGAATATATTTAGGAAAAGTAAACTAATAAAGACAAAACATGCAATTTCAAAAGCAAAAAAATCATTATATTCTTCACTTCTTCTTAAGTGAAAGAGACTTAAGGTTGTGATGTGAAATATAATGTTAAGTGTTGAAAAATAAGATTACTTTAAAAATAAGAAAAGGATATTTTTGGTCTTTTGCAAATATAATATTTTAATCTAGTTTTTTCTATAATTAAACACCCACTTTCTCTCATTTGTTCACACCTTTCTCCTTCCTTTTTCAAGCTTTCTTCACTTCTTTAATGGCTTCTTTCCATAATTAAATAATTTCAAAATTTTCCAAAAAATAAAACAAAGAGAAATAATTATCAAAACTCCACCAAAACCCACTCAAACTTCCTCACTCCCTCTCTTTAAATCATGGCCCAGACCCACCAATACCAAACCCGAGCTCCTTCACCCGTAACAAGCACGACCGAACCCCCCTAGGCCTTCCGTGAGCAAGCCAAGATACTTCGAAGACTTTAAAGCAAGCGTTTATGAGCGCTCGACGGTCATTCGTAGGCTAGGAACATGTTAAAGTTAGTTCATTTGCAACTAAGGTGAGAACTCCTGTTTATATATGTATATATGGTTATGATGTTGTGATATATTTTCTTAGATGTTTGGTTATGATATCGATTTCCATATGTTGTTTATCGCATGAAAATACTGAAACAAGTCATGATATGCACGACATTGATTCACATGGAAAACACTTTTCAAAACAAATTAAAAAATGATATGGAATCATTTAATGCCGTATAAAATGATTAAAAATGTATTAGAAATGTTTTATAAACATATAAACTTTTTTTAATAAAGTTTGAACAAAAAACTTGAAGTATGTCAAAACTAGGCGCGTCATGCAAAGGTAGTTTGCGATTTCGCGACGGAAAGTTTAAATAAGTTTACAAAATGGAATTTAGCTCGAAATTCTTTGAGATAAGAATTTTTTGGACTATTATATCCATATCTTTCAAACAAAGAAAGTAAATCAAAATTTCATAAAGTATATTTTAAAATACCTCCAAAACAATTTTCTAGAAAAATCGTGCGTTTGCAGTCTAGTGACCAAAGTTTAAAATTGATATTTTAAAGATTTTAAAAATATGAAGTAAATTCTACAAATCTTTTAAAATGTTTTAAAAGTGTAAGTTGAAAGATGGATTTCTAAATGATATAAAAGTCGTTTTGAAGAATATAGATTTAAAATTCTATTTGCAACACTTTTTCGCATGAGATGCAATATGGATTTAGAAACTTTCATCCTAAAAGGAGACAATAAACAAGAAAATGGATAAAGAAATTTGTAGCATGAGACGCAAAAAAAAGATCTACACAAAAGCTAAAGGAATGAATAAGATAACAAATTTTTACTACAAAGACAAAAGTGACTTCATTCGAAGAATAGATTAAGTAAACCACTCTTGAATCCTTAGAAATAAGGTGACCCCTTAGGATAAAAGAGTCTATATATTACACACACACACAAATATATACACACGCACACACACACACACACACACACACATATATATATACATTAATAAGTTATTTGGACCATTACGCCGCTGAATGGCCCAGCAATAGTATGAAACTTGCACTGCTGAACGGCCAACTAGTCTAATGGAGCTTGCACTGCTAAACAGCTAGTCAACTGAACGGAACTACCTAGTGAACGGTTGATTGGTAGAAAAGCTGAATAGCCGAATGGAACATCTGTCGAACGGTTGACTGGTCTTATGGAACTACTACTCTGAATGGTTGCATGGCTTTAAGGAACTACTTGGCTCCACTATAACAATAATACTACTAACTTATAGGCACTTTAGGAACTACACATCTATTAATGGGATACTTTCCTTTTCATAATGATAATCCTCATCACTATTCAAGGCATAACTTTAAATAAATCTCTGGCACAGTATTTTAGGAAAACCTTTAGAATTAAGGCTAGATAGGCTTAGGAATCGTTTTCTTAAACCTACTAAGTCTACGATAACTAAACAGTTCTTTGACTTTTAACTTATATTGAATGAAATTTTGAATATCTATTCGTCAAATGAGATCCGGACAAGATTTTGGTTGAATTCTTGATTTCGTGAACTTTTAATTTCCTTGTTTCTTTTCATAAAGAATTCATATTGGGTTTTTGTGAAATCAAAATTTACTTGTTGGCTTTTAAGATGATTTGTGGATTTCATATACTTGGTTTCCTCATTAGATTCTCATAATGTTTTCTTATTGATCTCTTATTTTTATGAATTCTTGATTTGTTTATTGAATTTCCACGATGATCTATAGATTCTTATTAAATTTATGACTTTGTTTTGGTATAAGAAAAGTTTTGAGCGGTTTGTTTTAACAGATGGTACCCTAGTAAATTTCTGATTACATTCTCGAATTCATGAATTCTTGTTTTCTTTTCATAATGATTTACTAATAAATTTCCGGTTTTATGAATTTTAAATTTCTTTATTGATTTTTATAACGATTTATGGATTTCATATTCTTGGTTTCCTTGTTGGATTTTTGTGATGATCTCTTGTTTGACTTATGGCTTTGTGAATCCTAAATTTCCTTATTGATTTTTATGATGATTTTTGGATTTTATATTATTGGCAATCTTATGAGGTTTTCATAATGGTTTCATATTGAACTTTTAGTTTATAAATTTTTGGTTGCCTTATTGAAATTTTATAGTGATTTGAGGACTTCCAATTGAATTGTTGGATTTGAGTATTAAGCAAAATTTTCTCAATATTAGTTAGGTTTCCATCAGAAGTTAGGGTAAAAAGAAAAGTGACCCTCCTTATTTTTGTATTATCAAACAACATCAATACCAAACAATCTATTAACTTATCAATGAAAGGACAAGCACCTTTGTCCAAGTGGTTAATTGATTCGGCTTTGGTGCAGGATGTCACAAGTTCGAAACTTGCTTTCGAACGTTTATTGGACATGGGATATGTTGTCCCAATGATTTGTTGTATATGAAGTACCAGTTCAAAAAAAAAGCTTATCAATGAAAGAATGAAGGTTACTAACATAAAATGCAAGGACGAGAATGAATTATAGTAAAAACACAAAGTAAAACAACCTCAAGCAAGAAAATCATATCTAATGTTTGAAGAAAACTAAACCCAAGAGAGGGAGATCTAGAGCGTATGATAGATTTCTTCAGAGGTTCGTTTATTTGAGCTGATGCCTGCTAACTAGGTGATATTGTTCCAAATCTCTAATATTAGTGATAAAACGGGATCGAATCATATATTATTCATAATGCTTTACCTATAAATATTAACAAATAGTATCTTGAACATTGGCTGCATGAGTTTAAAGTAACCCATTAAGGTCTTATAATGAGTTTATGATCCTAATAGAAGTTATTATCTGCTTTGCAGGAAACAAAGAAAGAAATCTTTTAGAGTTTTTGTCCTAAGAAAAAAAGCTTCTTTTGTATTGAGGGGTGGGGCTAAATGTTATCCATAAAATATTCCCAGGAGTAAAAGTATGATAGAAGGAGCAAAGCATTGATGAGGATCAGAAGGCATTAGATTGGTCTCTATAAACAATAAATAAGGTTTTAGACAAGAATATTATAGCGTTAGCAAAACTTTTCGAAGAGGTCAAAAGGATGTTTTAGCAGTATTTTATATAAGCAAAGAACTTTCAATGAGGTCGAAAGGTACCTTTCGAAGGCAATGAATACTAGATTTTGAGCTTTCGAATAGGTTGAAAGGTACCTTTCGAAGTAATGAACATCGTACTTTCTAAATGTGCGCTAAGCTATTCGAAACGATTAGTTTCATCTTCATCTACCTCCACCAGAAGAATGTTCAGTAAAATCAACCCTTTCGAAAGCATATATTAGCCTTTCGAGTTGGCTAAAGCCATCCTCACCTATGAAGGAAGAATTATATAAGTTCAATATAACATCCTCAAGCATAAAAGGATAAGGTTCCGCACTAGCCAGAGATTCGGAGAGGAAGCTTTCGAATAGAATTTTTTTGTTGCGAAGCTTTTTACGGTGTTTTGACTCATACGGAACCCAAAAAGTACATGTTTCAACATCATCGAAGGCCAATGTTGTTGCTAGCTTACATATCGCATTAACAGCTAAGTGAAAAGCGCCTCTATATAGCTTTTGATGAACTCGAAATGGGTCAAGCATTATACCTTTCGATGAAGTCGAGAGCAAACAAGCAAAATAGAAGGAAGCCTAATATTTAGCGCAGTGGAAGGACGACAAGATGAAATTTTCGACCAGGTCGAAAGGTCTGAATCAGAAGAGTAAAGGGGAAAGGTTAGGAGAAGGCCTTCTGACCATGTCGAAAGAAATGGGTCAAAAGGTGCCAACCCGCACTTGTAAATAAGATCCTAGGGGTCTAATTTAAGGGATCCGATTTCATTCACTCATACTCGTACTTTCTAAAACTTGTAAACCCTAATTCCTAAATAAAATTGGGGATAAAATAACTTTGTATACTTGAGCTTTAATTAGTAAATTAACATATTATCAAAGCATGTTTATGGTTTAATGATTCTATATAGCTCAGCATAAAGCCTGTTATATCAATATATTCAAACAGCTACCTTTTGGAGGGAGTTGAAACAACTTGATTTAGATAACATGCTTAAATTATTAAGTTTAGCTCTTCAGTAACTTTGGCTACTTCGAAAGGTGGTTCCGAAAGAGTCCTAAACCAATTGAATGAGCTTTAAAGGCATTGTAACAGAGAATTAAACGTTCCAAACTCGTTGAAATGTCATAAAGGAAGAAGTTTCGTCTACCACAATATATTCGAAAGGAGGACATAAGGGATTCAAAAAGTTTAGGATTTTCTATCTGATCAAAAGAAGGTTTCAAAGGAATTACTTATACTTCAAACTCCACTTTGAGGTGTTGACAAGTTGTCTTGTTAACATTAATCATTATTTCTAAAATCTACCATTTTGTTTCTTAAGACAAAGTTAACAAATACAATGAAATAGGTTGTCTTGGCAAAGAATACTTATAGAATAGTATAGCGGCAAGACCCACTTTCCTGATAGAAATATGTTATTGCTTACATAGTATGCCACTAAACTAAGATTATTTTACTCTTCTATTTTTTAGACAAGCTATTAATAGTGAAAATATCATAACTATATTTTTCCAAAGTTTCTATCATCAGGAAAAAATTATTTCCATCATGTTAATTATCTGCTCAACTATAGTAGAAATTAAACTTCTAGCCAAAGTACGTAGGTATATAATTTTTATATTGCAAACATGGCTGTGATTTTTCATAATAACTGTACTAGGTATTATTTTCAATTTTTTTTACTTCATTAGGTGATCAAAGGATTGCATAAATCATTGCCAGTGTGGTTACATCATTGCCCTCGTTGCTTTTGGATTTAAAACTCCAATGCAAGTAATATGACAATTACAAGTATACATGACTATTTTTGTCTTTATTTAATGATCGTTTTCCTATCAAATATACTTTGTTATATCTATAGTAGGAAAATTATAGAATCTATGGCATTGATATATGCATTCATCTGGAGGTGAAAATGCGAACAACATGGTGAACGGCTGCATCTACAATGTGAGTGATTTATATTCGCCATTTATTTAGATCATTTACATTCACTATTTATCTAAAACTTTGACTTCTTTATCATGCGACTGCGTTTTATTATTTTTCTGCATTATTCATTAATTATTATTTTTAAAACATATCATTTTGTTTCTCTAATCCGAAGTTAGCAAATATAATGTAATATGTCGGGATGGCAAAGAAAATTGAAATTAACTGGAATAATATTTACATCATCAGTCAATGATGGTTGTCATCATTTAATTTTATTTATACTTATAAATATACGGAGAAAAAATTATCTAAGGAGATCAAAGCACAGTACAAAAATAGAAAAGGCAAAGATTACAAAAAAGAAGAAACAAATGCATGTTATCGTCGTAGACTTGAGAATGTCTATTTTTTTACCCACTAACGTCTATTTGTTACCCGCTGTCTTTTGCAAAATAAGCTAATGAATGTAGATCATTTTACGTCCAAAATAATAAAAATTCAAAAAGAATTTGTCTTATTTGACCATAAAACATGTTAATTTTTTTATTATTTTTTAGAGGTTTTGTGTTAAAAGAACATCAAACTTGAAACCATTTGGAAATTTTTTGAAGACTAGCAAATGTGTTACGATAGTAGACATGACATTTTTTTTATATTGTGAAGAAAAATGATTGTTAAAGAAAAAACGAAATGGTTCTTATGAAAAGTGATGAAAATGTAGAATTTTAGAACCCAAAATATTACCAAGGGGAGAAGTGAACCTTGGTAAATGATGGAGATTGGAAAGCCTAAATTTTACCTTAACGGGTGTTGGCACAAGGTGACACTTGGTTAAGATAAGGCTTAATAGGAGTGAACGTACAAACTCAAGTCCATTTTGAAGTCATATGCATAGTCATGTAGGATCATATGCCTATGAAGTAAATTCCCATAGTCAATTGTATGCAAAGGTAGAAATCAAGTACAAAGGTAGAAATCAAGTACAAAGGTAGAAATCAAGTATATGAGTACTTTTAGAGGTTGAAGCAATACTTGATTAATAAATAATATATTCTTTAAAACTCGAAGGCAAGCCATAATTCGAGATATCTTGCTTTTATTCAATATAACATCAAAGGTACAAAGTCCAATAGTCCAATAATTCAAGTACTGCAATCGATTATGAATCTTTAGATCAATTTAGGGGTGCAAAGTTTAAATTGTAAGAAAAGAGGCAAGAACACCTTTACATGGCCCCTAGGTTCGTATTTATAGGGGTGGATACGTGGCATGCTTAGCAGCTTGACTTCGACATTCATGTCCTTCGGCATCAATAATGCCACATGGTGCCAGGCCTTGTTTAATGATGATTTTCGATATTCCTCGATGTATCATAAAGCTTCAGAATTGTTTTGATGGTAAAGGCATTCGACATCAGTGATTTTTGATGTTGAGGTCTCACTCTATAATAACCGACACTGTTAGTTAGTAGACGACCACATAAGTCCGAAGCTACCATAATATGGGACGACATTGATATGGAGCGGCCTCATCATAGAGCGGTTGTCAGCAGTGATAAATCCTGTGAATGTTGATTACTTTCGGCGTCTATATAGTATGTATAGATGGAAGGTATCTTCTGAATGTTTTTGAAGTGTGGCATGACATTCAAATGATGACATTAATAAGCATCGACATTCTTGAGTAGTGATATAGGCAATGATCAACCTTAATAACAAACAGCGTTAACGATGAGTGCGGTTTATAGAAAGGGGCATAACTTTAGAGATTGACACTGGTAAAATACAACATCAATAAGATGCGATGTATGTTATGTCGACATTCATTGATGCCTTATTGTACAGATTGCAGTTGATATAATTACTTCCTTAAAGGACGCGACATTGAGGAGATGCGATGTAGATGGAAGGTGGCATCAAAGAGAAGGGGTATCGGCAACATACTTTATTGATTGTAAGCGGTATTAGACGATGTTACTAAAGCACAACATTACTTCCATCTTCAAAGGTGGCATCATATTCACGTCTCATCTCGTATATCTTTAAGATTAATAATGATGATAACATTCCCCCTAGAATAGAGGAAGCATTGATTTTCAAGTCAATAATTTTGTCACATCCTTTGCCGCCTATTGGTCTTTTTTTCTGATCCAACCATCCATTTAAAATCAGTCCAACGGCTTCCATTCACCTATTTCTCTCTATAAATAGCCAGGTCTTTTCTCCTTTCTTCTCTTATCTTCAATAGATAAGCTCAAGCCAAAAATTAAAATTTCAAAAAAACCAAAAACTTTCAATTTTTGATTGTTCAGTTCACCATTCAGGTATAATATGTAGTTCTAATTGTTCTAATTACCTCGAATTGAATTTTCTCCATGAAATCACCTTTAGGATTTCATCGACTTTGAATTGATATTTGGGGTTTAATTAGATAGTTTTGATACTAATGTCCAGATTATCAATGTAATCAACTGTCAATTGCTTTTATAGATTAGAGTAATGCAGAAATTTATGTTGTTCGAATGTAATTTATGTCGTTGATGATGAAAAGTTGGGTGTTGTTTGCTTAACGATGAAAAAGATAGCGTATGAGACCCGATATCCAATAATGATTCACTTTACGTCGACCCTTATATTTTACGACATCG
Source organism: Allium cepa (assembly GCA_030765085.1). Classification (NCBI taxonomy): domain Eukaryota; kingdom Viridiplantae; phylum Streptophyta; class Magnoliopsida; order Asparagales; family Amaryllidaceae; genus Allium; species Allium cepa. Next base: position 460,182,457 of record CM060942.1, read on the forward strand.
TCATGATATTCAACATCGACTCATCTTTCCCTGTGCTCTGTCGTAACCAACCTTTTCTCATCCTTCCCTGATTTATGAGATTGAAGAACATAAATGCATATATGATGAACTTCACAATTTGCACCACAAGCAGGAAGAAGAAAATCCTATGACCCAAAGGAAACCTTTTAATTTTCATGGGATCAATGACTTATATAGATATGGCCATTCTTTGACAACGAATGAATTTGCTATCATTTACTTTGTGTATTGTTTAGTGTGATTTTATCTGCGTATGTACATACAGACACATCACTTCCAATGCAAATAGTAAACTATTTACGATGTTTTATTTTCTTAGTGTTTTTTTTGATGCATGTTATCATTAAATGTTTAATTAAATGAATCTAAAATTACAACAATTTTTTCTTTTAGTTATGCAACTAAATGGTTGGTTCATTTATCATTGTCTGATTGTAATAGTAATTTATCGGCATGTTGCCAGTATTTTGGTATATAAAAAAACCTTTAACAAAAACAAAACGATTTATCAAACCGACCGTAGGGAGGTTTGCCTACTTCTACTGGCCAAAATCAATTTTCCTGAAGCCAAAAAAACATGCCCCCCGTTTCGTTTCTTTCCCGTTCTTCTCTCTTCTCCCCGTTTTTTTTTCCGTGCTTCTCTCTTCTCCCCCGAAATTTCTTCTCTTCCTGACCACGTGCTCTCAATTTGAAACATTCTTCACCGTCTTATCCAGTCAATTTTCCCCTTCCCTCTCCTCGTTATTTCTCCGAGAATCAAATAAAAGAACTTTCGTCCCCGTTTCTACTTCCACATAAAAATTGTACTTCCAGATATTTGTGAGTTATTTGATCGAGATCAGAGGTTGAACTTGCCTGCGTCTTGTAGCTTCCAGATCACTTTTTCTTCTTAATTAGCAAGCGAGTCTTCAATTAATTATTGTACTTTCTGATATTTGTGAGTTATTTGATCGAGATCAGAGGTTGAACTTGCCTGCTTCTTGTAGCTTCCAGATCACTTGTTCTTCTTAATTAGCAAGTGAGTCTTCAATTAATTATTATTATGATCATATATATTTCTAATTCCATCTAATTGAATATTGGCATACAACTACAACTTTCGGTATTAGATTGAAAATAACATCTTAGTCTTGAAGCTTGTTTGCCGAAGTTGATCTATATATGCACCTGTTTTAATTTACTGTTCAATTAGTAGTTTCATTCATATATGCAGCTGCTTTTTCTTCCTTCCTTTTTCTTCTTCTTCGTAATATGCTATGATGCAGCAGCTTTTGCAGACTACTCTTCTATCTCTTACACCGTTCTATTATATGATCAACTTGTTATCAAGCCAACTAGGAACTAATTCTAATTAGTTTCCATATCTCATCTTTTATTATACAAAAAGAGGATCATATCCATTTCGATATGCAAATTAATTCTAACTTTAGTTAAAAAGTAGGATTATCAAATAAAAGGAAATAAAATAGGTTACATTTTGTGTTATCTACAATTGTCCTTTCTGTTCAAATAATTAAATGATCATAAAAGGATAAATAACTGAACTTCATTCAGTTATTTAATACTGCAGTTGTTGCCTAGAATAGCAATTACTTTATTTTATTTGAATACTCACTACCCTTTACCATGTTCAGGCATATATGTCAAATAATATGTATCATATTGATTTAAATAAATCACCTTCAATGATCAATGATGAAGAACCATTTGAAGATCATGACGATAATAAGCATGTGGTATTAACGTCAATCTTTGACACGGTAATCATTTTCATATAAATTAATGGATAAAGATATATTTTTTAAGAATGATAATTCTACTATGATCAATCGTGCTCACTACTTTATTTCACATATTCAGAAAAATGGGATGCAAAAAATATATCCTATTGATTTGAATGCACCGCCGTTGTGTAGCAATGACAATCAACTATATGAAGATCGTATTGATCATGAACAAATGGTATCAACATCGCAGTCAAACTTCCATACCGTAAATTTCTCTACAATATTATTTAATTTGTCTTTTGTCAAATTTATGTTTTATTTTTAATTATTACGATACAAGATTATTTGACGGTCAAATGATTAAGTTTCTAATGATATTTGCACTAACATGTTTAGAATCCGGTTGAAGCAATATGTAAAGAACATCTAAGATCATCAGTAGGTGCTGCACAATTTGAAGAAATTTCAAAAAAGACACAAACTAGCGATAAAGGTGACCCGTTTAACATAATGTACAGTTGCATAATATATGAGTACAAATTATTTTAATCACTTTTATTATAAGTTTTTGTGATGTTTTTAAATTAATGACGAATAATATTATTTGTCTTCACCTTTGCAGTTGAAATGCACTGTATTGATCTGAATGCATCACCATTGCTTGACAATGAGGCGCAGTCAATTTCAGGTTATGTCGATAGTATGCAAGCAGTGTCAATGACTAACGTAAAGGTGACCTTCCATATTTTTTTTGTTTCTACATTTACCGTTATTTTAATTTTAATGTTTAATTTTTACAGTAATCAAACATAATAATATAGTATAACTATTTAATGACAATTTGCTAGTTTATGTCCCATATTACCCTTTTACTTACTTTTTAAATTGCTCTATACTTGCATAGATGTCACATGATTTACTACGTCAGCCTATCCTCGTAGAAGATCCATTGTCGTTATCTGATGCTTTGAATAGAGATTTTGTTCCTTTTGATGCATCCAACAAGGTTGATTTATTCACCACTACCGGTTCTATTTCACACGATGTTTTAAAAGTGTGCGTTGATGCAATTAGTCCTTTAGACTTATCATGCAATTTACAAAGGTATATAATGCTACATTTACTAATAACATGGAAATAAAAGATTACTACTCCTACTAATTTTGACATTTTTTTTAATTGGATGTACATATTTTTATGCTAGAGACTCGCCTATATTTCGTCAATATGAAAAAATGATGGCTAAGTATAACGAAAATCGGTCATCCAACCAACGAGCTAGACGTTTGAGAGAAACTGATCAACAAAAACAACGTAGAAGAGCAATTGATGCAGCAAGATATAAAGAAAAAGGAACTCATGTCAAATCCTCAAACATCAACACTACAATGCTAATATCTCCAGTTACAAATGCTCACAAATTTATAAGCTCATGCCAAAATATTAATTGGGCAAGTTGTCAGACTTGTTCTCGATTTTTTCCAGATTTAATTGCTACATTAAGTACATGCTCCAATTGTCGTACTGATAAACCACAACATGGCCTTCCTTACAAGTTTAGTTCTCAAAATCTAATGGAACCCGGTCTTGTTCCACCTGAATTATCCTGCCTTACTAACTTGGAGCGAATCCTCATTGCGCGCATTCATCCAGTTATGTCAGTTTATCATTTTAAAGGACAACAATATAAATATAGTGGAAATATTATTAATTTTCCTCAGGACATTAATGAAGTATCTCTCCATGACTTACCAGAGGATGGTGTACCTTTAAATCTTCCTCATATTCAAGATAATTCGCAAACTCAAATTCACAACGACGATTTTCATGGACCTCCAGAATTTGAAAGGGAAATAACTCACATCGGTGAATTTGAGATATCAGGTGCAGCCACGGCTGCAGTACAACCGAACCACCAAGCCTATTTATTATCCGTTTTGGAAAATAAAGAAATAAATGAAACAGTTGTTCAGATGCCTATTTCTTCTGTTGCTATTGATGAGTTTAATACTCCTGGATATATCTCGATGGCATTTCCAACATTATTTCCAGTTGGTAATGCAGATTTACGACAAGCACGACCACGAAAAATTAGACCCTTAGAGTATTTTCAGTATTTAATGAAATATCATGATCAAAGGTTTGCACAAGATTCTAGATTTAGATATTTTGCGTACAATTCAATTAGTAGGTGGCGTGCGTTAGATATTGGTAGCATATACGTACAAAAAAACCCGGATGATGGGAATTTATCTATAAATGATATCTGTGAAATGTTAAAATCGGAAGATAAGCAGCTATCCCAACGCATTTCTTACTATGCAAAAGGCATTCGTGGAAGCCGTTCTTACTGGTCTGCAAGATTAAAAGAGCTTACAGCTATGGTCAAACAATTAGGTACGCCAACTATATTTTTCACATTAAGTTCAGCAGATTTGCAATGGCCAGAACTTTATAAACTTCTTGATCAAACCAATGAATTGCAAACATTAAGCTACAGTGAACAAATAATAAGAAAGGCACGGTTACTAAATGAAAATCCACTTGTTGCTGCATGGTATTTCCAAGCAAGGGTTAAAACTTTTGTACTAGATTTTTTGACACCAGAATTTTCTGTTAAGGACTATTGGTATCGTTTTGAATGGCAAAACCGTGGAAGTGGACATATCCATGGCTTTTTGTGGCTACATGATGCACCGGATTTTTCTTCTGTTACAGAAAATTCATATGAAAATTCTAGAATTATTGAATATTTTGATCGTCTTGTTTGTACAATGAACCCAAATATGGGTGGACCTTCACGGGAACAAGAGCATCCATGTGCACAAGTTATTCCACCTGATGCAAATTTGGATACGGACGACGACGATTATGGAAATCTAGTTACTTGGGTCATGCGTCATTCCAGGTGTGGAAACTACTGTTTGCGAGTACATAGAACAACCAAACAATTGACATGTCGCTTTAAATATCCGTTTGACGTGCTTCCACAATCTAAAATTGTAGAAGATCCGCCAAACAGTAAAATCTTTCGATTTATTTCCAAACGCAACGATCCTCTGGTCTGCTCACATAATAGAAAAGTACTTCAGGTTTGGCATGCTAATATTGATTGGTCTCCTGTGCTATCTATGCATGCTGTGGTAAATTATATTGGAAAATATGCAGCAAAATCTGAACCAGTTTCAAAGAGCTTTACGGACACATTCAGAACAATAGTTGAAAATAGCCATCGACCTTGTCAAACATCAACTTCCGCCATCAAGAAACTACTACACCATCACTATAGAAATCTTATTTAAAAATTGAAATTGTAAGTAAACTTGTTTTTAATATGAATATAGATACTACTACACCATCACTATAGAAATCTTAATGAAGCAAAAGGAAACTTCGATGCTTGGTCTGAGAGATATATTAATTTAGGATTGATTCAACATCAATCGCTCCCAGATGTTGTAGAAGATGATTTCGAAGATGATAGTACAAACAATGATGTAGAAGAAAATCAAAAAGAAGAATGGATGATAACAGCCGCGATGGGTCCAATGTTTGTTTCAGGAGAGGAAACAGAAATGGGCTTAAGAGAATTTGATATTTTGCATTATTGGAATGAAGCACTTCAGAGATACCCTAATATAGATATTGAACGTAATTTTATACATACCAATTTACGTTCAATTATGGAACTTGAAAGTGAGACCATAACCAGTTCAACTGTTGTTCCTTTTGAGAGCTTGTCTATAGAACAGAGAATTGCACATAATGTGATATTTAAAGCAATATCTAAAGGTAAATCAATTTGAATGATTATTTGCGGTGGTGCTGGTACAGGAAAATCAACGCTTGTAAATGCCATTGTTCGAACAATTGTTACTCATTTTGGAACCAGCAAAGCAGTTCGCATTATGGCTCCAACAGGAGTGGCTGCATTTAATATTGGTGGTAGCACAATTCATCATGAACTTCTAATCTCCACGGAAAGAAAATCATCTTACAAAGAACTATCATCAGAGCAATGTCATCGTATGCAAGAAGAATTTAAAAATACAAAGTTGATTATAATTGATGAATATAGTATGCTTGGTAGAAAAATGATGGCAAATATTGATTTACGGTGTCGTGATATTTATTCAATAAATGACTTATTCGGTAGCATTTCGATTGTCTTAGTTGGTGATATGCGACAACTACCTCCTGTTTGTGATAGTTTGTTATACTTGAAAGGTGGTAATCTCTTACAACAGCGTGGTGGACTTGCATATATGAGTTTTGGTAAGTGTGTAAGACTATCATATATATTCCGTCAAGTAGGAGATGAGCAAGCACCTTTTAGAGGAGCTTTAGAAAGACTGAGTAGAGGTGCATCTACTTTAGATGATTGGAAACTTTTCAAAACCAGAGATTGGTCAATTTTATCGAACAAAGAGAAGGAAACCTTTAAGAATGCTCTTTGGCTTTTTCCAACAAGAAATGTTGCTAATGAACATAATAAAAAACATTTGATTCAGATTGGAAAACCTATTGCACGCATTCCTTCTTTCAATAGCTGTGAAGCAGCATCAAATGCTTCTGTTGATGATGCAAAAGGATTAGAACAATGTATTTATCTTTTTGTAGGTGCTCGAGTGATGTTACGATCTAATCTTTCAGTGCAAAATGGATTGGTTAATGGTGCAATGGGTACTGTTATGGATATTGTATATTCACAGTCATCAAGTTCTCCTAACGATCTACCGCTAGCGGTCATAGTCGATTTTGATAAATACCGTGGTATTCCATTTCGTGAGGGAACAAATATTATTCCAGTAACTCCGCAAACAGTAAATTGGAAAACTTCATCTGGTACAACATGTATGAGAACTCGGTTACCTTTAGTTTTGTGTTGGGGAATAACAATACATAAAAGTCAAGGAATGACACTTAATCAAGCAATCATTAATATCGGCGATCGAGAAAGTCTTGGTTTAACGTTTGTTGCGTTATCAAGAACTAGAAAATTAGAGGATCTTGCTTTCAATCCTATGTTTACTTTCGAAAGACTTGCACAAATTGGAAGATCCAAAGGTCTGCCTTCTAGATTATTAGAGGAAGAACGTTTAACTGCAATGTCTGTTGAATAAATGGTAAGTAAAAACAACTATTATAATCACAGTTTTTTGTATTGCTCAATATCATGGTATAACTTGCATTTTTTCAAAGTGGAAATTAGTTTATTATTATATATCATGTAATATTCTGTCACTAGCCAAAATCAATATCTATGAAGCCAACAAAATACGGTTGCTGTTTCTTTTTCATTTCCCTGTATATTATCTTTATTGATGGTGCTTTAATGCTGGCTCATATTTTATGTGATTGCCAACTTACTGTCATATTGTAATATGCTTTCATATCATTCACCTAGTGGCTTCAATACTGGGTTTTCAATCATGGTGTTCATACACGCATGCTCACACCCCTACACTTCAAAAATGGTTATGAATCAGTGAGGGTGATACCCTGTGTATGGGCTCTGAAGATAACTCTGAACCCATGTCCCATGTATACATTAATAATCCATCAAACACTTTAGTTCTACGCCTACACTGTTTAGTTATTACATGTTGTACAAATGCAACTTCACATGGTGCGATGTTTGATCATATTCACATGTATGTTATACTTTGTAAGGTACATTAATTTCGTATACAGAAGAATGTTTACCTATAGTTTGGTTTATTGTTAGTCTTGCTATTTTTGCATAATATACATGTATAAATTTTGTTTCACATTATGAGTCAGGGTCCATGTTTCTCTCCAACACAGGATTGCAAATGCATAGTCTTGAACTGGTCCTTAGCTACAGGAATTGCTGTAGTGAGAACTGTGACTGATTTCATATAATTACTCCATATGGTTCTTCAGGTAAGTCAAATTTAATTTTTGGTCCAAGGACTGTCATAATTTACAAATACTACCCCTTCTTATGAAGAGAAGTTCAAATTACTTTTTTATGTTTTCAATATTATTATTTGGACAAAGTTTTGATATGTCACTATAATTATGAATTAAAACTGGAATATATGTATTAAATGGGAAAATTTGATAATATTTATCATAATTTTCTATCTTCAACACTATATGGACAGTAAATGGAATATGGTATATTTGAATTGTTAGACATCCAAAGGGAGTGTAACATAGCATGAAACTTGATTCACATAATATGTATAACTATGTTAAATGCCTTACTGTTTCCCTTTTTATGTAAGAAGATTTTATAAACGTTGTACGTGTGAAAATGCAGTTCAGGCTGGCATATGTGGCTACCGAATCAACAGTGGTTGGTGCTGGGGATCTGGTTGGTCAACCTGACAAAATTGCAAAGCACTATCTTTGGGGATACTTTTCTTTATATCTGTTTGTTGTATTGCCTCTTCCTCAGGTGAGGGTGTAAATTATATCATTTGTCATAATTTTGAAGATAACCTTTTGATATTTCGACAGTTATATCATTTTTTTTCTTTGATCAATCTCCATTATCAATGTTCTGTTGAAGGTCATGATATTCTCTGTATTACCACATGCAATGGGGGCTAATTTTGCAAAGAATCTGTTACGAGCTACAATACTTATCCAATATGTACCATGGATACTCAGGTTTCTACCATTGCTTGCTGGCCAACCTGCAAGTACTTTTATATTCGAGTTTGCATGGGCAAGTTTTATCATTAATCTGCTGATGTTTGTATTATCTGGACATGTAGTTGGTTCTTGTTGGTACCTATTTGGATTACAGGTTAGTGAAAGTTTGATCTTTGAAGGTTGATGTCAAACATTTGGCATTTTGAAAACTATGTGCATGCGTGGCACATAATTATAATTATTATTTTAGCAGATTTAATGGAATGTGCGTGGCACGTTCAAAATGTTAGGTCGATATCAACCGTTAAAATACAACCATTTTTTTTTTGAAATATTACTATGAAGGAATATTGAAAGTAGCCAATTTTTTTAAGATGATCTTGATGTATGTAAGAGCATTTATACAAAGTTCTGTTCAATTTGAAATTGTATTGCTTGAAAAAATTGTTAGGGTGCAACAGGGAGGGTTGTCGCATTCGAAAATTGTTTGTGGGATTTTGTAACGACCCACCTTTTTTGGACAGTTTAAACCGACGATCAAATACACATGTCGATTCCAAACCATTAAAAGGGCAGATAGTTATTGGGGTAATTAAGAAAAGAAAAGGAAGGGAAATAAAGGAAATGAAACAACACAGAATCTCACAGCGGAAGGCTAAAGTATAATAATAAAATAACAGTTCATGAAGCTGTTAATTAAATGAATACATTTGAAATGAATACATTTGATTATTATTATACAACATTTATCAGAGTTACATACACAACAAATATCATACAACAATGCAGCGGAATGGAATGAATATAATAGTAGTAGATAATATACCAAATCTTTGTCTCCGTCCTCCAAGGAAATGATCTTCAACCTAAACTGAAAACTCAGGACTGACCCGAGCGTAATGAAAAGACAAAACACTCGAGTCAGGACTAAAATATCCTTATGAGAGTTAAATCAATCGTAAATAAATATGAGTGTAACGGCGTCAGAGATGTTTACGGGGTTTGACATCTCATATCCAGTGTCAACGTGCGTGCAATAACTCAAGAGATGTTACGGGATTTTCCATCTCTCAAGGATCCGTGAAACTATCTACTATGTAGTAATATACGCTAAGTAGATAATGTCTATCAGTAATATAAAGTATCAAAATAGCGTTAAGGCGTTACCATAATCCCCCTTAACACATTTTATATTCCCAAAAGCATATACAAGACCGTAGTTTCCCCAAAACCGGAAGTCACCAGAGGGCAATCCATATACTCAAGGTACAAATCAAAACGTAGTGGTCGCGAATAGGATAATCAGTATGACAAGGTACATGAGGCGATACCAACTAGGATACTAGTAGTTGCGTGATCCGGACTGATGTTGGGCATAGCCAGCAGCTACCCCAACACCGCGAAACAACACTCCCAAATCAAGGGGTGCACCCAAATCGAATCACAAATGTAATAGAAATGGTATCGAAGAAGTGTGTCCGCTAGAGGTGGCGAACCTCAATGGCCCGGCGCGGCTCCTGTTTTAGTCATGTCAGGGGTCATCCAATAATCGTTCTCTTTCTTCAGTCAACGCGTTCACCAAACCATCCACTTCATTCTGGATCATCACTCCGCGTATAATAGTTATTAAAGTGGTTTTCGGTATCGACAGAGAGTATGTCCATATCCGATCCCGGTCTCTTTAATAACTACGTATTATTACACCGTTGGCTCTTTTACATTTCAAATCGATTCATAATTGATATCAAAATATCATATTCGCTTCAAAAATCAAATCCATTCAAATATCATCGTATCTTTCAAAATATCAGATTTCATATTTAAATTCAAGATTTAAATATAAACATTTCACCTTATTGTCCAGCTTAGGATTTTAGAAAATAGTTTTAAGTAATTTAAAAGTAGTTTTAAATAATTAAAATAGTTAAAAACACTTAAAATCTTTAAAATGGATTTAAAATAGAGAAATTAGTTTAAAATGATTTAAATTGGGTTAAGTAGATTTAAAATAGATTAAAATAGTTTAAGTATTCAAAATGGTTTATATAACAGAGTAATTTGGAAAACAAATTAAAACAGCTTCAAATCAATCCATTTCAATTATAACTTCCCAATTCAAATCAATTTCAATTTCCATTCTACCGATTCAATTTCGATTTCAATTCAAAACAATGTCAACTTTTACTTCAAATCAATTCAATTCTACATTCACCTTTAATTAATTCAATTTCAATTTATATCGATTTGGAGCTTTATTTCTCAAAATATTAATTTATAACACTTAACAAAATTTCCAACAATATTCAAGTTTAAATCCAAATTCCAAATATGATTCAATTCCAAACTCGATTTCAAAATATCATTTTCATATCACTTTTACTTAGTAATATTCAAAGCTCGTAATAATGTTCAATCTTTAAAATAAATAGATTTTTGAAATTCAATCATATCCAAATTTTTTTTTTTTTTTTTTTTTTTTTTTTTTTTTTTTTTTTTTTTTTTTTTTTTTTTTTTTTTTTTTTTTTAAGTCACAACTTAAATTATTTACCAATTTCTTTTAACCAAAATTTATTTCAACCTTCCAACTCAATTTTTCGACAAATTCGATTTCTATAAATTTATTTCTATTTATAACTTTTAAATCAAAACATTTAAATAAATTTTAAATCGACGATTTCAAAAATCATTTATTTAGCCAATTCGGTGTCCGTATATAATTTTCTATCCTATGGCCAAGTAATTTTTTTTTCAATTAAATGTCAGGAATGAGTATACATTACTTAAATTAATCTCAGTATCATACGTATGCATAACAGGATCTATATAAGCAAATAAACATCCAAACATTCAATTATCAACCAATAGCATCCATCAAAATACATCATCCAATAAACAATACAATTCATGGCAGTTTCATAGTTATCAATGTCAGGTAATTTAATCGCAATTCAATTTTAATTTCAATTTAACTGTCAATTTAATTTTTCAACGGTTAATGCGAATGACAAGCTATATGACAATTAAATTTTTACCAAACAACGACAAATAAAATCATAACACTTCATAATATCAAATTTAACTAGCATAAAAATATTTAGTACGTGTGAGCGTTATAAAACACTCACCTTGATTTTACGATTTCAAATCAAATCGAACGACGTTCGATTTAACCCAAAATTTTCTCTAGCTCCAAACGATTCCAATTCAGTTCCATTGCGTAGTGCTCGACAAAACGATTGCAACGCAATTCGTTTCGTCACCATCCGACCTCGTACCAAAAAGATATCACATTTTAAACTTTAACGAATTTTATATAATTTAATTACAATTTTTATTTTACAATTTCAAACCTACTATCATCATAGCCGCGAGATCTAAGCCTAAGCAGATCAGGCCGTGCACGATATCTCTTCTCCCTAGCTTTCACGCGTTCGTGCCCAGGTATGAAACCCACGGCCGAACCCAAAACCCTAATACACGCCATCAATACAAGCACCTCCACCTCGATCAAGAAGCACCACCGCGAAGAGCATCTTCCACTCCACCACCGCCCCGAGTATTGCAGAGCTCGGCCCTATATTGGCTTCGAGATTCGTGCTCGAACTGCAGGCCGACTCGGTCGCGTTTCTCTCCCATCATCGCTCGAAACTCGATCTCTACCGTTGAGATCATAGATCTCATCGTCCTCTACCACTCTTTAGTTGAAAGTTTTTGTTGATCGTCAATGGATCGGCCAGAAATCGAGGAAGATGATGGTGAGTTTCTGGTCGTGGGTTGAGGGGTGGCGGCTGCAGTTTTTAACCTAGGTTTATTTTTTTTTATTTTTTTGTGAAGAGGATGGTCTATTTATAGAAGTTTGAACTACACTATTCATTCTGGAATTTCCAAACTCCGATTTACGCGCCGTAACCAGCGTTTCTAGGGTTTACCCCGCGTTTCGGACACAATGGAATAGGTTTCGGAAGCTAATTCGATCATATGTGAGAGTTACGGAAATAAACGACCAATTTTAAATTAAACCGATTAAACGATTTTCTATGCGTTTTGGCTTGCCCCGGACAAACGGTAAATCCGTTTGACTTGAAATTTGAAAACTTACAATAATATCACATTACGGATCCAATGAAACTAGTTTCATCGAAATCCGAGACCGTTTGAAAAATGACTATTTTTAACTCGCAAAATTAATATTAAACAATTTCAACGCGTTTCGAGCTGCCACGGTCAAACGACAACTCCGATTGCTACGAAAATTGAAATCCGATAATAACTAACTATTACGGATCCAATGGAACTAGTTTTGTCCAATTCTGAGACTGTTCAAAAATTGGCTATTTTCCAGTCGATAATTAAATATTAAAATATTCAATTTTCACAAACAAATTTTAAATTCAGTTTTAAAAGTTCTACAACATCATTCTAACTTTCATATGATAAAATAAAATTTTACAAATCATTTTTAATCATAGTAAACCCATTATTCAATTTATCCAATAAATTCCAATTTTAAAATCTTATTAACTCTATTAAAATCCAAATATAACTTACATTCACTTTGTAAACCAATTTGAATCATATTAAATCAAATTTCAATTATTCACTCTATTTTCGTATATTAAATTTCAATATCAAATTAATCATATCAAATTCGGAATTTAATTTATTCAAACATTCGTAATATTAAATTTAACAAATTTGATTATTCTTAAATCACTATCTTTTGAAATATTCAAAATGAACTTATAAAATTTAACTTTTGAAACGAATTAAAATTATAGAACAACTATTTCCATTATACGGTTATTTAATTCCCATTATTAAATTATTGAATAATTTCCAAATATTTAATTTAAAATATTTTACCGGTTCAATAGTCAATATTTGATTTTAAATAGATTTTACTTATCAATCAATTACTCTATTATACCCAATGAATTTCAACATTTATTATCCTATTCAACTATTGATTTCAAAGGCATTCACTAAGTAGCATTTATTTTTCATTACTTGGATAATTGTTGTCGAAATTCATTCCATTTATTATTATTCCAAACGACTTATAAATTTTTTTCTAACACTAAAATCACGAAAACTTATTAAATTAGCTATTTTGATTATCGGAAATTTACGGGTCGTTACATTCTCCCCCACTCAAAACTTTTCGTCCCCGAAAAGGAAAAAAGAAGGGAAAAAGAACTAAGTATAGAATTCAACATTAGATACATTTTATCCAAAGTTACCTACTTATAAAACAATGAAATTCCATCTATAAAGTCATTACTACACTTTTACTAAGTTATTCCAAATACCTTTTTAACTTTAAAAGTTAGTTATCAAAACAAGTTATAAAATTTTTTTTTTAAAACTTGAAAATTTTCTAACACCCGGATTTACGGAAAATTTCGGCAGAGTCTCCTTTGCGCGGCTCGATCGGAAAAATATAATAGCATATATATCATAAATATACATCTCATCTCAATGATGAGGCATCCCATATATGGGGAAACAACATATAAATATCACCAATATCATATAAAACCGTAAGCGTACCTTTTATTTAGCATTTATTAGCATTTTACTTACATTATGCGTTTAGCGTGGAAGCGAACTCCACAACGAAGCGCAACACCTTTGCTACCTACTAAAATGCTCAATAACTAAGTTAGAACCATGCATATAAAGATAGATCGCTATACTTAGCCTACACAACATATATATAACATATTTAGCTTCAAAACTGAGATTTCAATTTCTGGACAGCAAATAAATCTTAGCTTTAGGTCACCTAAACGGTAAAATTTGACAATAGAATCTAAACAAAAGTTGTTGCATTCATTTCAGGCTTTCCGGAATGTCCAAAATCATCGAATTCGGATCATCCGTTCAAAAGTTATGGCCGTTTTACTTAGGGGATACGCTTCAGCCTGGGCAGTGTTTTGCGCAGGTCAGCGACGTTTACCCACATTTTCTACCTTCTAAACGATATCAAAACACAAAACACTTAAAACAAAAGTTTTAGCTTAAGTTCTTAGCTTTCCAGAAAGTGTAAGATCATCAAAATCTGATAAAACAGTCAAAAGATATGGCGAAAATACTAAGGGTGTATACTACTGATTTTACTTATTTTTACACAGGACAACGAGTAACATTCAAGTTTTTAACCAAGCAGACGAAGGAATTTTCTCAAGTTATCTAAACAAAAGTTGTGCTATAGTTTTTAAGCTTTCCGAAAAGTCCAAAATCGTCGAATTCCGTTTATCCATTTAAAAGTTATGGTTGTTTTCGTTTCAGCATATATTGGACCATTTTGGATTTTTCTCAAAATTTGCTTTTATTATTTCAAAGTGCAAACCATCAAAACTTCAAATTTTCTAAAGAACAATCATAACACAAAGTCATTTATTTTCTTATTCATCCATGCAATAGGTTTACATTCAATTTGTTTCCGATTTATTCAAGTTTGTTTCATTCACATTTTAAATTCAAGTCAATTTGCTTCAATTTAAATTGAATTCAATAATATTTAATTTCACTTTGCTTCAAATATGAATTTAATTATTTTAAAATTTTATTCCGTTTATTCAATTCCATTAACACTAATGAATTCTACTTAATCAATTATCATCCATCTAACAACCAATGCATATCAAACATTAACATCCATCCAAAATCCACTAAATCAATTATACATTCCCAAGTAAATTTTAATTTCATACACTTCCAAGCTTATAGACATTTAGTTATATTCAAATTTAATTAGTTTCCATTTACCAATTCTATATTTCATTAAGTTTAAATTTTATTCATTCATTTATATATATCATTCATTTTACAGCTTAAATTTCTTTTATATTTACAACTATCAATAGATCTTCACATTTTATTATTTACTCTCACACTGGTATATTATTCCTCTACTTATCCTTATTAGCACTTTAAACTTTTAAAATATTTGGTAAGTTATAGTTATGCAAATAGAATGTAGTTAAACAACATACAACTTTTTTTTTTTTTTTCAGAGTTGAATTTTCAATTAATTAATTCTTTAGTCATTACCTAAATTTCACTATAATTTAATTTTACATTTACATTCACATATAGTATTTCCATTTTATATTCATCATAATTTTGAATCACCTTTAATGTCATTTAAATTCCAATTATTTACTAACAATTTTATTTATATCCGCAAACCATTAATTAAATGCATATTTCATTATTCAAACTTATTCGTGTATATTATCCAATTAACAATTCATATAACATTTTTGAACTTCTTAAATATTTTGGTAAGTTATATCTATGCTATAGAATGAAATTTAATACTATGTGAGTTTTACAGTTTCAATTTTATTTTAACTTCATAGTTTCCTAATTCTGAGGATTTCTACTTCAATTGATATTTCACTTAGCTCTTAGGTTTATTTCTCATTTCACAATTCAGAAGTTCCTTAATGATTTAAGTATTAATTCATTACAATTATAAAAAAAATCATTAATTATTAAAGAACTTAAGAATTCCAATCCCGGTTTCATTTCAAATCAAGTTTTGAAATAATATATATTTATATAATTTATATATCAAATCATACTATAGAGAACACAAAAAAAAATTCAATTTGAATCAAACAAGGTTTAGACAAGCTAGTAAGTGGTCTCCCCCACTCGGACTCTCGAAAATAAACGCCGATGATGCGTGCACTCATCACCGAAATCATTTTCTAGCGTCAAGAGAAGGGAATATAACACTTATCATAAAAAAAAAAAATCCTTCGAAAACAATTTCAACTCAAATATACTATCATATAATACTCATATTATATTTTCAAGTTCTTGTAAGTCAATTTCAAACACCGGAATTTAAATTCCCAAATCCAAGTTAAAATTCATTTATATTCATTATCAATTGTATTTACAAGATTTCATTTTCCTAAATCCATTGTTATTTAATCAATTGTTGTAAATATTGACTGATCAAACAATAACGATAATAATCTAATATTATCATCTCCTAACAATCAATTCAATCAAAATGAATAAATATTCAAATAGTTCTTTTATATAAAATATATTCCAAAATGATATTGTGTTGGTTTGTCCTATTCGAGTGTTTAGAAATTCCTATCGACGCCTTGGCGTCCCAAGTATCAACCAGAATTCATAAATACTCAACGGAACAAATTAACACAATATAAAACCATTTTATATCAAATAACAAGTACGCTCTCTCATATACACTCAACTCATTCATATAGTTTACCTCTATTTCAATGAGTTATTCCCCACTAGAGCCAAGGTTTATCGCTAAACCAAAGCTCTGATACCAACTGTAACGACCCACCTTTTTTGGACAGTTTAAACCGACGATCAAATACACATGTCGATTCCAAACCATTAAAAGGGCAGATAGTTATTGGGGTAATTAAGAAAAGAAAAGGAAGGGAAATAAAGGAAATGAAACAACACAGAATCTCACAGCGGAAGGCTAAAGTATAATAATAAAATAACAGTTCATGAAGCTGTTAATTAAATGAATACATTTGAAATGAATACATTTGATTATTATTATACAACATTTATCAGAGTTACATACACAACAAATATCATACAACAATGCAGCGGAATGGAATGAATATAATAGTAGTAGATAATATACCAAATCTTTGTCTCCGTCCTCCAAGGAAATGATCTTCAACCTAAACTGAAAACTCAGGACTGACCCGAGCGTAATGAAAAGACAAAACACTCGAGTCAGGACTAAAATATCCTTATGAGAGTTAAATCAATCGTAAATAAATATGAGTGTAACGGCGTCAGAGATGTTTACGGGGTTTGACATCTCATATCCAGTGTCAACGTGCGTGCAATAACTCAAGAGATGTTACGGGATTTTCCATCTCTCAAGGATCCGTGAAACTATCTACTATGTAGTAATATACGCTAAGTAGATAATGTCTATCAGTAATATAAAGTATCAAAATAGCGTTAAGGCGTTACCATAATCCCCCTTAACACATTTTATATTCCCAAAAGCATATACAAGACCGTAGTTTCCCCAAAACCGGAAGTCACCAGAGGGCAATCCATATACTCAAGGTACAAATCAAAACGTAGTGGTCGCGAATAGGATAATCAGTATGACAAGGTACATGAGGCGATACCAACTAGGATACTAGTAGTTGCGTGATCCGGACTGATGTTGGGCATAGCCAGCAGCTACCCCAACACCGCGAAACAACACTCCCAAATCAAGGGGTGCACCCAAATCGAATCACAAATGTAATAGAAATGGTATCGAAGAAGTGTGTCCGCTAGAGGTGGCGAACCTCAATGGCCCGGCGCGGCTCCTGTTTTAGTCATGTCAGGGGTCATCCAATAATCGTTCTCTTTCTTCAGTCAACGCGTTCACCAAACCATCCACTTCATTCTGGATCATCACTCCGCGTATAATAGTTATTAAAGTGGTTTTCGGTATCGACAGAGAGTATGTCCATATCCGATCCCGGTCTCTTTAATAACTACGTATTATTACACCGTTGGCTCTTTTACATTTCAAATCGATTCATAATTGATATCAAAATATCATATTCGCTTCAAAAATCAAATCCATTCAAATATCATCGTATCTTTCAAAATATCAGATTTCATATTTAAATTCAAGATTTAAATATAAACATTTCACCTTATTGTCCAGCTTAGGATTTTAGAAAATAGTTTTAAGTAATTTAAAAGTAGTTTTAAATAATTAAAATAGTTAAAAACACTTAAAATCTTTAAAATGGATTTAAAATAGAGAAATTAGTTTAAAATGATTTAAATTGGGTTAAGTAGATTTAAAATAGATTAAAATAGTTTAAGTATTCAAAATGGTTTATATAACAGAGTAATTTGGAAAACAAATTAAAACAGCTTCAAATCAATCCATTTCAATTATAACTTCCCAATTCAAATCAATTTCAATTTCCATTCTACCGATTCAATTTCGATTTCAATTCAAAACAATGTCAACTTTTACTTCAAATCAATTCAATTCTACATTCACCTTTAATTAATTCAATTTCAATTTATATCGATTTGGAGCTTTATTTCTCAAAATATTAATTTATAACACTTAACAAAATTTCCAACAATATTCAAGTTTAAATCCAAATTCCAAATATGATTCAATTCCAAACTCGATTTCAAAATATCATTTTCATATCACTTTTACTTAGTAATATTCAAAGCTCGTAATAATGTTCAATCTTTAAAATAAATAGATTTTTGAAATTCAATCATATCCAAATTTTTTTTTTTTTTTTTTTTTTTTTTTTTTTTTTTTTTTTTTTTTTTTTTTTTTTTTTTTTTTTTTTTTTAAGTCACAACTTAAATTATTTACCAATTTCTTTTAACCAAAATTTATTTCAACCTTCCAACTCAATTTTTCGACAAATTCGATTTCTATAAATTTATTTCTATTTATAACTTTTAAATCAAAACATTTAAATAAATTTTAAATCGACGATTTCAAAAATCATTTATTTAGCCAATTCGGTGTCCGTATATAATTTTCTATCCTATGGCCAAGTAATTTTTTTTTCAATTAAATGTCAGGAATGAGTATACATTACTTAAATTAATCTCAGTATCATACGTATGCATAACAGGATCTATATAAGCAAATAAACATCCAAACATTCAATTATCAACCAATAGCATCCATCAAAATACATCATCCAATAAACAATACAATTCATGGCAGTTTCATAGTTATCAATGTCAGGTAATTTAATCGCAATTCAATTTTAATTTCAATTTAACTGTCAATTTAATTTTTCAACGGTTAATGCGAATGACAAGCTATATGACAATTAAATTTTTACCAAACAACGACAAATAAAATCATAACACTTCATAATATCAAATTTAACTAGCATAAAAATATTTAGTACGTGTGAGCGTTATAAAACACTCACCTTGATTTTACGATTTCAAATCAAATCGAACGACGTTCGATTTAACCCAAAATTTTCTCTAGCTCCAAACGATTCCAATTCAGTTCCATTGCGTAGTGCTCGACAAAACGATTGCAACGCAATTCGTTTCGTCACCATCCGACCTCGTACCAAAAAGATATCACATTTTAAACTTTAACGAATTTTATATAATTTAATTACAATTTTTATTTTACAATTTCAAACCTACTATCATCATAGCCGCGAGATCTAAGCCTAAGCAGATCAGGCCGTGCACGATATCTCTTCTCCCTAGCTTTCACGCGTTCGTGCCCAGGTATGAAACCCACGGCCGAACCCAAAACCCTAATACACGCCATCAATACAAGCACCTCCACCTCGATCAAGAAGCACCACCGCGAAGAGCATCTTCCACTCCACCACCGCCCCGAGTATTGCAGAGCTCGGCCCTATATTGGCTTCGAGATTCGTGCTCGAACTGCAGGCCGACTCGGTCGCGTTTCTCTCCCATCATCGCTCGAAACTCGATCTCTACCGTTGAGATCATAGATCTCATCGTCCTCTACCACTCTTTAGTTGAAAGTTTTTGTTGATCGTCAATGGATCGGCCAGAAATCGAGGAAGATGATGGTGAGTTTCTGGTCGTGGGTTGAGGGGTGGCGGCTGCAGTTTTTAACCTAGGTTTATTTTTTTTTATTTTTTTGTGAAGAGGATGGTCTATTTATAGAAGTTTGAACTACACTATTCATTCTGGAATTTCCAAACTCCGATTTACGCGCCGTAACCAGCGTTTCTAGGGTTTACCCCGCGTTTCGGACACAATGGAATAGGTTTCGGAAGCTAATTCGATCATATGTGAGAGTTACGGAAATAAACGACCAATTTTAAATTAAACCGATTAAACGATTTTCTATGCGTTTTGGCTTGCCCCGGACAAACGGTAAATCCGTTTGACTTGAAATTTGAAAACTTACAATAATATCACATTACGGATCCAATGAAACTAGTTTCATCGAAATCCGAGACCGTTTGAAAAATGACTATTTTTAACTCGCAAAATTAATATTAAACAATTTCAACGCGTTTCGAGCTGCCACGGTCAAACGACAACTCCGATTGCTACGAAAATTGAAATCCGATAATAACTAACTATTACGGATCCAATGGAACTAGTTTTGTCCAATTCTGAGACTGTTCAAAAATTGGCTATTTTCCAGTCGATAATTAAATATTAAAATATTCAATTTTCACAAACAAATTTTAAATTCAGTTTTAAAAGTTCTACAACATCATTCTAACTTTCATATGATAAAATAAAATTTTACAAATCATTTTTAATCATAGTAAACCCATTATTCAATTTATCCAATAAATTCCAATTTTAAAATCTTATTAACTCTATTAAAATCCAAATATAACTTACATTCACTTTGTAAACCAATTTGAATCATATTAAATCAAATTTCAATTATTCACTCTATTTTCGTATATTAAATTTCAATATCAAATTAATCATATCAAATTCGGAATTTAATTTATTCAAACATTCGTAATATTAAATTTAACAAATTTGATTATTCTTAAATCACTATCTTTTGAAATATTCAAAATGAACTTATAAAATTTAACTTTTGAAACGAATTAAAATTATAGAACAACTATTTCCATTATACGGTTATTTAATTCCCATTATTAAATTATTGAATAATTTCCAAATATTTAATTTAAAATATTTTACCGGTTCAATAGTCAATATTTGATTTTAAATAGATTTTACTTATCAATCAATTACTCTATTATACCCAATGAATTTCAACATTTATTATCCTATTCAACTATTGATTTCAAAGGCATTCACTAAGTAGCATTTATTTTTCATTACTTGGATAATTGTTGTCGAAATTCATTCCATTTATTATTATTCCAAACGACTTATAAATTTTTTTCTAACACTAAAATCACGAAAACTTATTAAATTAGCTATTTTGATTATCGGAAATTTACGGGTCGTTACAGATTTTTATTCACAAAATAGTTTGTGTATGTTTTGTAAGAAGATTTAATTTTAATGTAAGTTTTGTTAGTTTATGTTGTGCAACAACAAATACCTAAACTTTGTTGGAATAAATATGCAATCTTTCAACAACAAAAAGAAAGAAAGAAAGAAAAATGGCGCATGCCGTGTGCCAGGGCTGACGAAGCTTTTGCACCTTGTGTCGCGAATAACTAGGATGTTAAATAAATTTGTATCTGCCTCAGAAAAAGCAACATTATACTTGATTTTAATTCCGTACTAGTATTATTTTGTAAGTTACATTGACATGTTTTGCAAGTGAATTTAAAATATGTAGTGAATGATGATTGCAAGATACATAATTTTGTATAACAGTATAAGATTGTATGCTAATGGTTTTCCATTCGAAATATCTAGTGAATGGGATCAACCTCCTGGAAGAATTTGGCCTCCTGGTTCTATTACCATTAAGGTTAGTGAAAATATTTTTGTGTTCTATTGTGTGCTCCTTTTAATTTTTTCCCTTTTTAATTTTGTTGATTTAATATTAGAATTGCTTCAGGATTATGCAATAGAAACTCCATTCAATAAATCTTCTGCATCAGAGAGAGATGATGTATCTGAAGTGCATATTAATATTGATGAAAACGATCCTAAAGACACTATTCATTTTGTTCTGAAGGTAGAATGATTTCATAAGTTCACATTCCACAATATTTTCTAGATTAGTACTGGGTAACTTTTTTACTGCAAGAAGAGGAAACCGGGGCATGGTATGAACACAACGGTAGAGATTTCAGAATTCCTTTTAAGAGTAATCTCAAAGAAAATAACAATAACCTCTAGGGAAATGAGAGCTTTAGCATATGGCCAGGTAGCCTTTTCTGATAAAAACATGATACTCAGATGTTACACATTAGGATATGAGCGGAAATGCGTGATAATGAAAACATCTATCACTCTTTATTTAGGAGCATTGCTGCAGTTTTCAAGCTTTCTAGCCAAGCAGGAAAATTCTTGGTCAAAAGAGGAGGCTTCTCAAAATAAGCAAATTAAAAATTCATGTGAAGAATATCCTATTTCAAAAGAGGAGCCAGTTGAGAATAGAATGATACTTTCCATTATTTGTGGGATTTCTTCTGTGATTTATTGTCATATCTCAAATCAAAAAACAAAATGACTCAAATGTATGGGTGTATATTCCGTTACAAAACACTCAGCCGGTTAATTGGTTGAATAAAATATGTATATGCTTGAACGTAGAAGAATATGTCAACTATTGATTATAAGTTTTTGCAATGATAATTTGGTTTGTACTAAAGTCATTTAGCTTGGTATTTCTGTACTGTTTTAATATTTTTAGGGTTTCAGGAGATGGAATCCACTGTGCTCAAGAGCCGGTTTGCAAACTACTATCGAATTAGTGTTCAGTTATTCTTCTTCCCATGACAAATGCGTATTCCCTCAGTTATTCACCAACTTTTTATGCTTCAGCCATTGTGTTTCTAACAAAATCTGAAATGTATAGATGTCTTCTGAGATTATGTTTGGATTATGATTTAGAGAAAAAACAAAAACAAAACAGACAATTTCAACCTGTATAGATTGCAACTAAACATAGCATTTAACCTTGATATGAGTACTTGTCAAAAATCAAATGCAAATATTATATCTCTTGTACCAAATCAGTTATAACCGTCATGTCTATGATGCAGAAAATGATAGCCACTTGAGAAACAAGCATCATAGTTATTCAATAATAGCATTCATTGATTATGGTACATTACAATATATAAAAGATTGTCAAAACGCAGGCCATCATATGTTACAACACAAACGTTCAACTGTAATAAAGTATTAGGAAAAATAGTATTCCAATATTTTTTGAATGATGACAGATGCAACATTTCTGTTGTAATGATCATTCATGTTGCATTCTGTTGCCTTGGCTTCAGATACTTGCTTATGTTCTCAAATACATTACAATTTGCACATTTCATAGAATGTCAGACAAATTGACGAAAGTGATAAAATCGTTTTAGTCATTTTCACCAATCTGCAACTCTCCCTCATTTTCCCCAACCACATTACAAGAACTGTTACCGTTGATAGCCAAAACATGAGGATCCACTTTCGAATTGATAGCATCAAAAAGTGATTTTGAAACAGTCACTAAAAAGTTCGTATCATTCAAATTGATACCATCATTCAAAGAATATTCAGCTGAAATAGAATCCACTTTCACAATGTCAGTATTAAACATGCACACTCTAATATCTGCATGATGCACGGCTACAATCATAGAAACATTACTTCCAGCCAATGATCTCATCTTTAAACCAATAGAGCTCAAGAAATTTCCATCATCATCCAAATCCAACTTGATCCTTTCACTGAATTCATATGCCATCAAATTAACCATTGCTTCCTTCCACAACTCACTCATGTGCACACTAGAATTCGGTAATGATAAATCTATATGTAAATCACCAACCATTAAGACATTTGAATTTCTCAATTTGTCAACTTTCACATTTAGGCTACCAAATGAACCGAAACCGGCAAATTCCTTACCAACATCACAGACATCAAACAAATCACAACAACTGCCAGAAGAAGAATAATCACCATAGACAAGAGTTCTTGAACAAAAATCAAAACTAAGGATTCAGAAGAGGAAGAAACAACATCAACACCATCAAAACTCTATAAATACATATCTGCATCTTTTAAGGATAAACTTCACCAAAGCTACCCATCTCAGACCTGTTATCCACCAAGCAACTGCCTGAAACCATTATGAGATACAACATCTTGAGACAGATCAAACTCCTCTTCTGGGAGAGATGTTAAACATTCAAACTGTTTACAGTGACTAACTTGAAATTCTCCAAGTTATTAGATTTGGCTCTAAATTTTTTGTTATGATTATGAGCAAAAAAAAATCTCAGCACACTTGAATGAATAGCAGAGTCCACAACACCTTCTACACATTCATTAACAAGCAAGATATCCATGGTTTCTAATGGTTTAGGAATCACTTTGCATTGAAAACAGTGGGATCCAGAAGCAAAGGATCAAAAGAAATCAATTCCTCCCTGATAACAACAATAGGGACATCAGAGATATCAATGAACTTTGCATCATCGACCAATAGGGATCCAGAATTGACCAATGTCGAGGTTGATATCATCATCGACCTTAACATAAAACTCTGCATTCCATCTGACAACTGCGGAACTAAAGAAAAACTTTGCTTTCTTGGGTAATTCCTCAGCAGCTTCTTCATGACTTTCCTAGCAAAATTACATTGATGGTGTGATAACCAATATTATACGAATGTTTGTAGAATCCAAAAGAAATAGTAAATTAAAGCAAAGGAGTTTAATGCAAAACTTCATCACACTAATAGAGATTTTCAATTGTCTTTCTAGATTACCTGTAAGAATAGGATTCAAAGCAAATGGAAGACAATTCTACCTTTAGCTCCTAACCTAATCACTATTCTATAAGTTCAAGCATAAACATAAATGTCTCTGACTATGTCATTATATATTTACCTTGTGAACAAATTAGATTAATTAATATAAGCAGATTACCAAAATCAGTAATATGAGGTTCATCTTTCATCAATTGTTAACAGTATACACCTCAATATTGCATTATGTACAAGTTGCTAATTTAGGCATTTGAATTCATTTCCATTTGTGTTACATTTCTAATCTAAATAAAATTCTTCCCAGTTTTCAGGAAACCTGCACTTAATGCACTGCATAGGCAACTGCAGTGACAAGAAAACATTAAAGAAGTGGTTTTTCATCGACGAAAGAGTTGGATAGTTGTTCATTAGGACCCCTAGTTATTACTTAAATTGAAATTTAAGTTCGCTATTCAATTTCCTTAAATATATATTCTCCTTTAATCAATCTAAACTATATGGATTTTAAACCAAACCACAAATCTCCTGTTTTATTGATTCTGTCCCAGCAACTAAGTACAGATTAACATTTATATTTTGAAAAAAGAAAGTCGTGGCATAACTAGAGATAAACTGTAAATGTCAAAAACAACAGATCAATTCAAAAAAAGTGTGTACTGTTACGTCATGAACAATGAAACGAAAAATGCATACCTCATCTTCTTGACCACGTATTCCACCTTCCAAATTTTCGATTCCGTATTCATCGGGTTCATTTTAATTTCCATTGTTCTTCTCCCCATAATTTTCTCCTCATGACCTCGTATTCTCCTTTTGAAACAATCTCCTCCGTCTTCTCCGTTCGATTTGACCCATCCATCTCCTATTTAATTCGACCTAAACCGTTTAAAACCCTAATCCAGTGCCCGATATAGATTGACACGCTACTCCTCTCGAGTCTCCTCTGGTTGTTCGACTGCGCCTCTCGTCTCGCTCCAGGTAACTCCTTTCTTTTATAATTATTTTCTAATTTTTTATACAGCTTGAGATTCATGGCTTTGATCTTTTTGAAGAAGGAATAACGGTTGAATTTTTCTTTGGCTGATTAGAATGGAAAAGGATAAAATGGATGTATAAGTATTTAATATTACATCAGATACAAAAATATCATAACCCATCGTTCAAAGCTGCTATGCTAGAGTGACTCATAATTTGTTAATAATATTTTACAACTATATGAATTCACTTACAAGTTGACTCTGCCTTAGTTTGATGTCAAACTTCTGGTGAAGATAAATAATGCATAAATAGCGTAGTCATAAATAAAACTGCAGAGATAAACTTATTGCAGAGATAAATTTTCACTAAAATACACATGATTCACCATTCTTTAATTAGACATCGGTAAACAATTTTAATTATTTGAAACAATAGTGTAAAAATGTTGATTGAAGGAATACTAATAATTGTATCTTATTAACTTTACATTATATTAAGTTTGATGACTTTACGCATTATATTAAGTATGACGACAGCAGTTTTTATTTGGTATTCTGTATGTGATTCAACGGTAAAATATGATTTTGTTTCTAATAAATCATATAACTTCAACCCTTTTTACTCAAAATTATATGTCAAAAGCCACTTTAAATCATGTTTATGTTTGTTCAAAGTAAAAGAAATAGGTAGACGTCAACCAGTATTAAAACGGTGTAGTAGCCAACCGATTTATGTCTTACTTATACTACGAATATTAGAATAAAGCAACTACTTAGTGCTTTATTTTGTTCATTAATCACACAACTCACAATTCTATTCAATTGTTGTATTGTTCATCTAAATATATATAAAGAAAATTAATTTATTTCAAACACTTATTAAATTTATTATGTCATACACTTAAGCTGTCATTATTGCATTATCATTTATATAATTTTGTCGAGCTCAATTTGTTTAATTTTGTATTATGTCTGGTTTCTAATATTTTATTAATCAATGATAGCACTATTACTCTTATGGATTTGGGTACAAATGTTCTTCCTCTTGCACTACTGAATCCATACCAGCATAATTGGATCATCAAGGTTCGAGTGGCAAATAAAGGCAATTTGAGATCTTATAAAAATATTAAAGGAGAAGGTTGCATGTTTAGTATAGAACTCACCGACGAAGATGTAAGTTTTTTTTAATATTAACGATTTAAATAAAATTTTATTTATTTGTGCTATCATTAAGTTATTGTTATAATAATTGTTCTCTTCAAATTCACAGGGTACGCAAATTCAAGCTACAATGTTTAATAAAGCTGCAGACAAGTACTATCCTATATTTCAATGTGGAAAAATTTATTATATTTCTAAAGGAACCGTTAAGCCTGCGAATAAAGAATTTAGTAATATAAAAAACGAGTACGAAATTATTATAAATGAGTATTCATTAGTCGAATGGATGGATGATGCGAACTCTAGTATACCTGATATCGTATACAACTTTGTAAAGATAGATCAACTTCAAAAATATATTGCAAGAAAGGAAGTTGTAGGTAATGCATCCATATTATTAAATTTTTTTACAATTCATTGTATGTTTCGTTAACATAAGTTTATTTTAGATGTAATCGGCCTAGTTCAAAGTGTCTCACCAATCAAAGGCATTCGAAGAAAAATCAACAATGAGAATATTCCTAAACGTGATATAACCATTGCAGATGATTCGTAAGTACACATACTAAACCAATAAATTTGTTTACTCAAAATATTTATACTTACATTTAATTTACAGAGGTAAAACTGTTAATGTGACTTTATGGGGAGAACTTGCTACGAAAGTCGGTGCTGAGCTGGTACCGATGGTTGATGAATGTCCTATAGTAGCTATTAAATATGCCAAAGTTGGAGATTTTCAAGGTAAATAATTGTACTGCTTTTTTAGTTGTTACCAAGCCATCAGTTTTGAAGACTATTTAATTTTACTACAGGGTTATCTTTATCAACATTGAGTAAAAGCAATTTATATATAAATCCAAACATACCAGAAGCTAAAAAGCTTAGAAGTTGGTACAATTGTGAAGGCAAAAATACAAAAATTTCATTTACCACTTATGATAGAGTTACGCTTTCTCACATAATAAATGATCCAACATTGGGTCATGACAAGGTTTGTTCATATAATTTCGTAATATATTCTACATTAATAATTTCATATTAATCGTTTATTTTTATTGTATTCGTAGTCTGCATTCTTCAGCGTCTTTGCTTACATAACTTGTATTAAGAGTCAGAAATTGTGGTATCAAGCCTGTAAGAGTTGCAGGAAAAAAGTAATTGAATCTGCAGAATCGGGTTATTGGTGTGAAGCATGCCAACATAATGAAAGCTCTTGTATTTTGAGGTAAATATTTAAGAGCTAATTATTATTATTATTATTATTATTATTTGAAATGGACTTTATATACAATATATAATTGAGATAATATATCACATGTTAATAAATGTTCGGACCATGCTACGCAAGTTTCAAACTTGTCACCCTTTGCACCTAAGTTGAGTTAATTATTTATAGTAACCATTATTATATGTAATAATATGTTTGTTTAATGCAGATATATTATGGTAATGAAAATTAATGATCCAACCGCTGAAGCTTGGATTACTGCTTTTAATGAACCAGCAGAGGAAATCATAGGTTGCAGTGCTGATGACCTTTTAAAATTAAGAATGATCAAGGTGAAGATATATACGAACAAAAACTAAAGGAGTTATTATTGATCCCTCGTCTTTTCAGAGTTGATGTTGCCCAAATTGAGTACATGAATGGAAAAAAATAACAAATCAATGTAATGTCTCAATCAGTTATTGATTATGTTGCGGAATCAACTTTCTTGTTAGAAGAAATATCAACAATGGCAGAATCCAAAGTTTAGTTTTTTTTTTAGTTTCCATACTTTTAGTTTATTTCTTGTTTTTACTTCAGCAGTGTTATTTTTTCATTTAGTAATGGTATTTTTAGTTAATTTATTTAAACTTTGTATTTCAATAACATGAGATTTATTCACTAAATCAATTTTTGCATTAGTAGCTTTCTTCAATTAATTATTGAATAATATGATGATGTATATTACGGTGACATTTTTTTGATTTTTTCTTCCAAATTCGTTAATATATTAGAGCTACAAATAAACTCAAAATTAAGTGTGTATTGAATCTTCTTAATAAATATATGTCCGTGTGTCTGTGGATAGTCCATATCACTATATTAATAGCGCGTGCTTAGTATTAAGTTGACCTACATTTTTAATCATTGATATGATTGAATTTACATAGTTTCAAATTTTTTCTTCACAGTGCACTTAATTTTTAATCAAATATACAAATGTTTTCCTTTCATATCAAATATCAACGGTCGGTTTCTCCACCGTTGTGCGGTTATACTAGTATTATTCTGATTAGGCCTGTCACAATACATCTTGACCCTTTAACCCAACCGATATAACTCAGTTTTAACTTGTTTAGATTAAACCCATCTTTTACTTTTTCTATAGCGGGTCAAAACCATTCAACCCTCGTAAAAAATACATGGACCATGTTTAACACCTGACCTTTTTCAAACCTAAATCTGACTTCGCGAGCTCAAAATCTATTTTATCGACGCCAATTTTTCCCTTGAATTCAACCAATTATATATCATCTTGATGAAGTTATGTTGATGAACAAAACATTGTTCCAATTCGAGAATTATCGAGGGAGCTGAACTTGAAAATAGAAGAAAATGATATGAATTTTTATTTTGTGAGTCTACTACTTTCGGTCAATGTAATTTGACCAATTAAGACGTAAATATTTTTCAATCAGTCTGATATTATTGAATGTTTTGAATTTGACAAATTTAGCCTTTACATAATTGCTTAATCCCTTAGCCGGTTCGTTGTTGTATTGTGGAGTTGCAACTGAGTTGTCTGATGATAATTTTGGAAGTTATATCATTTGGAACCATTTCAGAGTATTACATCAAAATTTGAAAGTTATTAGGTTTATGGCAGGCAAGATGTTTGTTGAAATGAAAAAAAGAAACTTGTAACTCAGTTTACGGCCATTACTGGTCGGGAATTTACACGAAAATGCATTTATATTTAAAAGATAAAATGTGATTAACTAGACTTAGTCTCAAACAATTTTTTGAGCTAATTTTCTTCTTACTCTTCCAAGTTCACAGTAGGAATTTCTTATAGTATGGGTCATTATTAAGATTGCGTGTCTTAGATCAAACTACAGCCTTAGGTGGAAGTTTACTCATTGTATTCATGTTCAGGTACGCCGTCGAATCCACTGCATTGTTTCAAAAAAAAAACCATACCTGACCTAAATTTCTTCAACCATACTTCCTATCTAAAATGGAGCTGCATAATTTGGATTCTGTTTTCAAATAATAAAGATGGTGTATATATTTTGAGTTTCTGTTCATGTTAGTCATGCATTTCAAAAGATTTTATTTTGTCAAGTAATTTATAAGGAGATGTTGAATAGATTAAGAATCTGTAATAGTAATATTAAGGTTTGTAACTACATAGTTCTCGACAGTGGGGAAAAATGAACATGAATTGGTTTAATAATATTTGTGATGAACTAGTAGAGTGATATTTTAAAAATAATAATTAAGTATATGAAATGTGATCAGTAAGTAGTTTGTTGCTGATTCACTAGGGAGATACTGTAATTAATTAAGGCAAATTTAGATTGCAAGTGTGATTGAAGCATGTCGTGTGAATACTAATATGAATTAACTATGATTAGTAATAACATTAATGGAAATTTGGCATTTTTACTCTGAACATGCCATGCAGTAGCAGGTGCCCTTTTAAACTTGAAATTATTTGAATGACTACTTGTTTTTTCAACTTATCTTCATGTATCTTGGTAGTAGTTTGTTCAAATAATTTTGTACTGAAGGAAGTGTTAGAATCTGCTTAAACTAAATTATCTATCATTCGGTGACTAAAATGCTTGTTTTATTCAGTTATTTGAGTGATCATCTTAGAATTTAACAATTAAACCTATATTTTGTTTCCCTATTTTGGTTTTTATTGGTGTTTGATAAATGGAAACAAATGCAACTAAAAAATTTCAAAACATAGGTACATAAACTAGCTAATAATTTAACAGACAAGTCTAGCTCGTAGCATTAAGCCATAATAGTTCATCTAAGAGACAAAAACATAGAAAATAGTCAAATATTACTCTGTCGCCTTATCTAACAAGTAGTAAAGAAAAGGTACTTTATCCAAATTAAACTTGAAAATTCGAAATCTCTGCTTTTGCCTTTTGGAATACTCTTCTCGATGTCTTCCTTATATGTCTCTTTATGTGTTAAATTTTCTACAAGCGGACTAAAAATTTGAGTTGCATAGTTAACACTCCAGTTGTCTATTTTTAGAACCAGATTTAAAGTAACATTCCGGTTGGATTTGCAACTGATCCTCCATGTTATTTTTATTGCAGTTTGAATTTTGTGCCTAAAATTCGATTTCTTGACTTGTGATTTGTTAGTTTTGTTGAAGTTCTGTCTCATTTGTACCTGTTTTGTGCTTGCGGTTTCAAATATTTTTATTATTACAAGGAATGGCTGCACAGTCCGCAGAATTGAAAGATGATGGAAGAAAAGTCTCTCTCGAAATAGTTATGAAAATTAGGTCTCTATTTTTAGTTTTTAGCTAATTTATGCTACTTTTGCCCCTGATTTTTATGCCGGACAGATTTTCAGTGAGGGGACAGTTTGGTAAAAAATAACAAAATAGGGACCTAATTTACGTTGGTTTATGAGCAGAGACTTTTTGTGCATGAGCTTCGATAATAGGGACCTTTGGTGCAAAACCCCCTTTTATTAATCTGTAATTTAAGCAGTTTCATTGTTATATTTCTGCACTTTCAGCTCTATATATGGTATTTCATGCAATCACTGTCACATTGCAGTTATTTAGTTCATTTTTTTCTATGTACTCTGCACTGCACTGTTGTATGTACAAACTATATTTTCAGTTTCAGTCTGGTTTGCTTCTCATATATTTCGTCAGTGCCATAATCTGTTCTTCAGATGTCATGTTCAAAGGATAATGTTGAGGTCTGATTTTCTTTTTGCCCCTACTTTTTACTTACTAAATTTAGTTTTTCTGTGCTGTTATAGGTTATTTCATCAAAATGTGTCGGTATTCTAGATTTATCCTGTATGAACTATTGAATTTTTTTGTTTATAACATTACTGCTTTTATTATATTGCATTGAAAATCGTTGTATTATGATCATGTCTATTGTGCTGCAAGCCTGCAACTTCATTTTGATGAAAGATGTTGAACTAAAGAAAAATTTGGTCTCGGGTTCTATTCATTTTTTCCTTTTCTACCATTGTTGTGCTCTGAAATTCTCACTGTCTTCGTTTCTTTCAATTGCTTCGTTCATCATGGTTGATCTCCCCATTATTTTGAATCCTTTTGATTGTTTGTTTTACATGGACTATAAAAGATGTGATGGATTACGGAGAAAAAGGAGTAATGTTTAAATTTTTCTAACAAATTATATTGACTCTTTTGGTACAAACTGTACACTGTGTTTGGTATAATTGACAATTGTGTTAACTATTTTATCTTTATCTTTATTATTAATAATGAGAATTCAATCCATTAGTTTTAACCGTATCTTTTTGAAATTCCAAAAATGCCATTTGCATCACCAAAAGCTCAAAATACCCTTTGAACATTAAGAGTTGAATACGATCAGAACCATAAGCATTCTGCGTTTCTCACTGTCTTCATTTCTTTCCATTGCTTCGTTCATTATGGTTGATCCCCCCATTATTTTGAATCCTATTGATTGTTTGTTTTACATGGGCTATAAAAGATGTGATGGATTATGGAGAAAAAGGAGTAATGTGCAAATTTTTCTAACTAATTATGTTGACTCTTTTGGTACAAATAGTATACTGTATTTGGTATAATTGACAATTGTGTAACTATTTTATCTTTATCTTTATTTTTATTAGTAACAATGATAATTCAATCCATTAGTTTCAACCGTGTCCTTTTGAAGTTCAAAAAATGTCCTTTGCATCACCAAAAGCTCAAAATACCCTTTGAATATTAGGAGTTGAATACTATCAGATCCATAAACATTCTGCGTTTCTTACTGTCTTCGTTTCTTTCAATTGCTTTGTTCATTATAGTTGTTCCCGCCATTATTTTGGATCCTTTTGATTGTTTGTTTTACATCGACTATAAAAGATGTGATGGATTACGAAGAAAAAGGAGTAATGTGTAAATTTTGCTAACAAATTATGTTGACTCTTTTGGTACAAAAAGTACAATGTATTTGGTATAATTAACAATTGTGTTAACTATTTTATCGTTATCTTTATCTTTACTATTAATAATTAGAATTCAATCCATTAGTCTCAACCGTTTCTTTTTGAAATTTCAAAAATGCCATTTGCATCACCAAAAGCTCAAAATATCCTTTGGATATTAGGAGCTAAATACTATCAGATCCATAAGCATTCTGTGTGTCCATAAGCATTCTGCGTGTTGCTATATGCCACATGTTTCAATTATCGTGCTGTCAACTTAACTTCAATTATCCTCTCCACCTCAACTCAATTTTATAGATCTGCAAGGAGTGACAGCTTGCTGCTTCCTCTCCTGTATTATATACACAAACAATTAAGATATTTTTGGCGATCTAGGACTACTTAAAATTAATTAGTTTTCGTGTACTACTATAATTTGTTCAATGTTTTTGCACGTCACTGGGCTAGCTCTCATTTTCCACTTAATCTTCTGCCTACTCTCGTCTTGATAATGGTTTTATCATGTGTACAAATGTGTGTAATATGTACATATTGTTCAATACTCATGTTTTTTTACCATCATGGTTATTTTTTCTAATTTACAAGGGAACTTTCCAAGAAGATACCTTGTTATAGGTATAAACATAATTTTTATATTTGTTTGCAGCTGTGGAGATATTTAATAATGTAATTGGGTTTAAACTGTCTTGGTATTTAATTTATATTGGATTGTTCTAGAAATTGTGCATTTTCACTACTCACTAGGAAGTAAAGTTATAACTAGCATGCGCTTCCGAGGCTTGGGTTTTGGTTAAAAAACTCAGCTTCGATTCCTATCATGCGCTCACCTATCATATATAAATTTACGTATAGGGGCTTGGATCAGCGGACAGCTTTACTATACCCTCCTCAGGAGTTTACCGACCCGTCGGGTTTTCTGAGTTTTAAAAAAATGATATTTTAAGTTACACTTCGAAGTAAATGTATTTAAACGTTGATATTGCATGACACTCCTCACGTTAGATTCTTTAATGGCGCATGATAGTGATAAAATGTTACTTTGTAAATAAACTATACTTTTGTAGTACTTTTTCTTCCAATTTGTGTTGTATGTTTAATGACCAGCTGAAGGTAGGGGATTCTGCATACGTGAGATATGACGTTACGTTCTGGGGGATATGATTTTTGTTTTGATTCAATTAATATACACTAATTAATATACACTAATTAGAGTATAGCAAATTTAGAATTAGTAGTTTTAATGGTAGGTTTATTTTCGAAAATTTAATGGACGATACTAATTATGTTTCCATATAGGACTATTTCACAAACTAAATATAACTATTATAATATGTATTTTTAGGACAATTAGAAGATTAGTGTCGATGGTTCTAAACTTAATTGGATCAAATGTGATTTTATTTTAGTTTTAAGAGGTAATTAGCAGTAAGTAAAGGTATCTTCCATGGATTAGTGGGTAATCGATTGTTATCATAAAACAAATGGTTTTGATGTCTATATATTTCTGTATCGCACATTTTCATTATTATTAGCAGGCATATACAGGTTAGCAAGATATGCATGGTGCAATGTTAATCTTGCACATTCGTATACGCCACAACTTTTAAGATTTTATTAACAAATACTAGTGTAGTGTAATGTTTTGATCAACTTATGGGTTGGGATCGAATATGTTTAAACATATATCATATTAAAATCAAATCATGTAAAGAAGTTCTATCAAACGTATGTGTTTTAATATAAGTTGGATTTTATACTTTCAAGAAAACTTAATTACAATCAGTCGCTTATTAATTTGGCATTTTGGTTTTGAATGATTAGTATAAGACAATTAGTTATTTCATTTTGGTTTGTGAACATTATGCAGCAGCAGTACTATTTTATCTAACATTTTTCAAAAGTAGATAGAATGGCGAAAAAAGTTTAAACCAAAAGACGGTATGTTTTTGCTTAGACCGAAGGATTGCTACTTGTAAGTAGCATTTTATGTAGTGTAGAATTTAATGTAATGCTAGCTTTAACTAGTATTTTGTATAGTTATAACTAGCATTTGTCTTTCGATTTAAAAATAAAATTTAGTGTATTTCAATCTATTTTTTTAAAAAAGTTTGTCCTTTTGTTTATTTCTCCTACTCTTCAGTTGGTGTGCTATTAAGAATTCATTTGACTCATGCGCAAATTTTATGCAATTGTGATGTGTGCATTTGCATCACTTTTTCACGTAGCCTATGGGAGCCGGTGCGACAACTTCTTTGTTTGGATTTGAGGTACTGTTTATATTATAATGATTTATTGAAAATATTTATGTGTAACTAAATATTTTTTATTGCATACGTTGTTCCGATAGTTAGAGTTGGTAATTAAACCACTAATAATTATTGTTATTTTTTTAGATTATTTGAGCAGGGCATGCTCTTTAAGTTCTTTTTAGTAAAATTTTGGTGCTTTTTGTCAATATTTCCATGTTTTTACTTAGTAAGATATTTTGCATGGGAGTATTAGCATATATTTATGCTTTACTCAAAAATTTCAGAGAATTCTAATACTGGAATTTTCTTGGAGAATAACAAAAATTATTGGGAATGTAAATACCATATTTTAATTTGTGAATAACATACATATGTATTGCATTCATAGGTTAAATTTTGCTTTACTTTTTTTTTGATATTAGTAAATTATTTCTATGTATTAGTATAATAGAAATAGCACCTTGTGACCAAATGGAATAAAAGCAGTTGTGTTTACTATTTCTACGTACTTCCAAAGATTGCAAGAAAAGTAATGATAGAGGCACTGTAAGTGAGCATGAAAGAGATTGTTCATATAGGAAGATGAGTTGCTTAAACATAGTTGGGGTAATGAATGGAGACATATCACTATTGCATACATAAGTCAAAAATGAAGGATACTTGTTTTGTTGAGCGTATTACCTAAGCAACATGTAATTGCGATTGATACGTTTGCACTAGCTATGGTTGATATGATTGTTGTAAATTATTTGTGGTATTACCCTAGCGCACCTTATACGGTTTTGTTTTGTACCATACCTATGGAGGGCCCTCTGACGACGCCAAGTACGGGGGAGATTACGGTACTGTATAGACCGTGGGATTATATTTTGTGTTAAGGGCTATATGGGTAACCCATTAATGCTATTTAAAAGTAAGTTTATTTTACAATTAGACACTATTATAGCAGCGAAATATACTGCATAGTAAATAGTTTAACGGATCCTTAGGAGATGTAAATCCCGAGCATCTCTTAAGTTACTGCACTCATATTTATTTCTATTTATTTCTATTTAGTTCTGACTCGAGTGTTTTTGTATTTTCAAATTCGCTCGGGCCAGTCCGAACGTTTCAGGATTTCGAAGACCTTAGCTCTGGAGGACGAAGACGGAGTTTTATATTATTATTTTTATTATTAGTCCACCATACTCTTACTGTTCCGCTACATTGTTATTGGTATGCGTAACTGTAAAGGCCCGCAAATCCGTACACCTTTGAGCTGGCCAAAACCACCACACTTCAGCTCAAAGTGGAACAAAAATACGAGTCTTCGGGTTTCAAGAAGAAAGGGGTAGAAATAGAAGACAAGAAAACAACATAAGAGTCTCACAATCGCAGTGGAACAAGATATAATATATAACAACAGCTTTTAAATACAAAGAATCTATACTGTCATATATACATGCATACCATATCAGAGTACATCAATCAATCATACATATCCATACACAGCGGAAATAATAGAAAAATACGGAAATACGCTCTGTCATCCAGCTCGTCTCCTGAGCTCCAGCATATAACCTGAACCTGTTTAACTCGGTCTGACCCGAGCATCACATACAACAACACCCGAGTCAGTCTGGAAAACTAGCGTGAGAAAATCACACTCAATTGGATTATTAAAGTTTCAAAAATCCTTTGAAAACAAAAGCATCTCGTAAGACCACACCACAAATAAACATGTCGGGTTTTTACCTTACGATAGCTAAAACACTTTTTATAGAAATCCTCTGATATTATAATAGGGTCTATATACAAATACTTATAAAATAGCCGAAATTGTTACATGATTAAATTCCAGCTAAGGCTCGTAGGGAGAATGGATTTCCATCAATGGTTGGGCTACTGGGGTACCGCCCGTCACAGTACCTGGCCTAGATCAGAGTACCGAGGAGTACGCCCACTCCCCTGCAACACAAGGCCGGAACCATTCCTTACTGAACAGTCCCGAACAAGATAACCCCACAGTTGGCGCGACCAACCGCCCACTAAGCCAAATAAAAAGGGACATCTAGACAGGGGAAAATCTTGTCCTGCTTAGGCATGACCCACCTAACCTTGTTGCACCTCCCCTGTTTTAGCCATTCCCGGTTGATGAGTCTTGAGGCTAAACGTTACCTTTTAAGAACGAGTACCACTTAGAATGCTCATCGTCCTCCTGACGATGTTCTGAAAGCATTCAATCCATACAAGTTTCCCTGGGTCTGGACAAACCGAATCACCGTCTTCAACTCTTCACGGTCTTCATTCGTTACCATACAAACCGGATCGAAGTGGTTTTCGGACAATTAAATCCGATCCCGGACTCTTTGAAACGATCAACGCATTGTCCAATATTGATAGTCGGTTATTTAACTATCAAATAATCATTCACAAGCAACTATCAAAGTCCTTTTATTTCCATGAAATCATTTAACTGATTTCTTATACTCACTCACATTTTGATTTACCCTTTTGAAAATATCCTTTATTTTCTCATTCCTTCCTCAAAAATTAATTTATACTTCTGCTTATGATTTTCAAACTCAATTTCTCCACTTTATAAGATTTCTCCTAAATCTTATCTCATTTAAATAAATTTTGCGTACCATCACAAGAGGATTTTAATTGGATTTTAAAAACATTTTGAAAACATATAGATTTATAAAATAAGAAGTATGGTTTTATACAAATTATGGTTCAAAAGTAATATTAAAGTTCATATCTAGTTAATGATAAAATTCAAAACTGGTTTTAGAAAAATAGAGTTTATTAATAAATATTTGCCAAGCCTTCAAATTAACTAATTCGAAAATATTTTACATTCGAATAATAGTTTATAAAAAATTTATATAGTATAGTAATTTAAAAATATTCCCTTTTAACATAAATTTATAATTTTGGAAAACCCAATATCTATAAATGCCCCTTGTCCATATTCACCTTTCGGAAATATTCTTGTATTTCCATTCAAAACAATTTCATTCTCAATATAAGTTCATAACTTATTTCTTTTCATATCCACTGATATCTTCCTTTCCCATTTATAAATTCCGTTTATAAATTTATAAACTCTACTGAGTTTTCCCTTTGCTTATATTATTTAAAAATCTTATCTTTATAATTTATTCATCCATAAAATTCATATTTGTTTCTTAGTAAAACTCTTCTCATTTCTTATTAAGATTTCATTATATTTTAATTCTATTTAACGATTACAATATTTCTTCAAGTTTTTAATATATAAGTTTGATTTCCCAAAACTCTTCTTTAACCAATTAAGGTATAAATATACTTTTGTCTTCCCTAAAATTTCAAATAGAAGTAAACTCAAATTCTTAATAATTATTCTATTCAAGTTCAATTTTAACTTCCTTTAATTTAAATTATTTAGTATAAAAGAAAAATTCCAAATTTAACTTCCGTGTTATTTAATGCTTAATAATTCAATTTACAAACAAATCCATATCAATTCATCATCCTGGCATATAACAACATATATATAAGATCAATAAATATTTTGAGGAATCCTGTTGGATCCCTCCAACCTGTTTCATTGCATCCACAAATGTTAGCACAAATAAAATACTAATTCCACTTAAATGGTGAAATATCGCGGTATATGGGATTCATATATTATCATCCGCTATTATGCGGCGTATAGGGTCTATTTAATTATTCACTAATTCAACCATCATTCAAGCAATTCAACAAATAAATTAAAATTCAACAATTTAAATTTAAATTCAACTGAGTGAGATTAACTCACCTTTAATTTCGGTTTTGCCAAACTGATCCAATCCTGACTCGTTTCCATATTTTTGACCTTGAATAACAATTGCATGGATTTTATTAATATTCGAGCAAATCAAATAATTATTACCGTTTAAATAAATTTATTTAACTCTACTAATTTAATTTTTAACTAATAATTTATTTCAACAAAAATTATTTTAGTTTCTTCTTTGTAATTACTTGTACCAAAATGACTTATATTCATTTTGAAAATCCAATCTTTATATTTTTTCTAAAGTCCTACATATATAACATTTCTGTCTTGCCTAAATGCATATAAAAAATTTCTAAAGAAAATAAATTTATCTTCCTAACATATATTTCAATTTAAAACAGAAAGCATTTTAACTTCACTATAAAAATATTTTCGCTTTCTGCTTTTTGCATATATAAAAACTGCATATTAGATTTAAATTCGAAAATAATTTCATAATTATACCTTGCTGAAACAAACACCAGGCACTACCCTTCACTGCTGACCCAAGCTGCTGCTGCGCGACCCCTTCAATCGATCGACACTTCAATAACGACTTCGCCCAAATTCGAAATCGTGACCTCCATGGATTGCTCGCGTGCGACTGAGTCGCGGCCATCATATGCCTGCCCTAATCCTTCGTATCGCCTCTGCCATGGCCTCGCGTGCTCGAGCCTCGATACCAAATCGATTATGTCGAAGCCCTAGCTCCTTCAGCGATCTCCAGCATCTCGTGCTCGCTTACCCAACGCGATGCTGCCTCATGCTTGAACCACGTCGTCCCAACCTTCGCGGCTTCGTCGCCTCCTCCAACCCTAGCGACAGAACCCTCTACGCGCACGACTTCTACTTCACCGAACTTGAGAATCGCGTCGCGCCCCACCCTCTACTCTCAAACGAGATTCGAACAGCATTTTTTTTAGACGAGAACGGTTTGGATATCGAATGGAAGGGAATTGGGAACTGGAGTACGTGATTTGAGTAGAGGGGTGAAATATACTGGAGAATTTAAGCTCGGCCATTATTATTATTTTCTTCTCGATTTTGATTACTGGGCGAATGAAGAAGTATCGTGATTCATAAAGCAGATGGATTTGATTATAGCTTCTAAGGGAGGACACAGAGTATGATTAAGATGAGGTAAGTAGGTCGGCTGACATGAAATAGGTCGGCTATGTGATTTGACGTAGGATATTTTAATTTAAAACGTTTGATTATTGCCTAGACGTTTCTATCTCGTACAGTCACACGGTAGCTCAAAAAATTGCGAAATTTGAAATCCGGTAATAATTCAATATTACGGATCCAATGGAACTTGTTTCGTCGAATTCCGAGACTGTGCCTCGGAAGGCTATTTTTAAATGTCAATTTAAACGATGTAAATTTAAAATTGAACAACCCACTGTTAAATTCAATTTTAACCTATCTATTATCTTCGGTATTATTAATATAAATTTTATAAGCCTTTAAAATATTTTTAACAAACTTATAATTTCAAATTTTTATATTTTACCCAATATCCACTTGCTACTTTAAAAATTAATTTATTCTATATATTGTTAAATTCTGAATCCATTTATTAAATAAAAACTAAACCATTCAAATAAAAAAATCAATTCACAACTCAAACCAGATATTTAAATCCATTTAAATATCTCAAATTATCCGTCCAAAAATCTGGGTCGTTACATTCCTCCCCCCTTAAAAGAATTTCGTCCCCGAAATTACTAATTAGGAAGAACGATCCAAACTCATTATCTATTTCCTCAACCCAAATAGTTTACAACTTACCAAACAGATCTTTTATCATAGACCCACTAACCATTTTCTAACCTTTCAAACTTATCCATAAGTCCAAAACAATATCACTTACTTATCAACTCAAATTTTAAATTTGAAACCGAATTTTGAATTATCAAAAATTTTCTAACTACCTAAATTTTCGAAAAATTTCGCCGGCGTCTCATTTGCGCGGCTAGCTCGGTACAACTATAAATGGCTCTACGGTCCCCAAATCTCAAAAAGAAAACAAAAGGCCAAGTGGCTATATCCAGAAACCCAATTAAATTTCATACAGAAATTTAAATACATACCTTTTAAGTTGGACAATTAAATTTTTATCTTCTGAAATCAAAAATCCAATTCATCCATTGCTTTTATACACCTGTACATCCCTTAGCAATAATATCCAATTACAACATTCAAAAACATATATTGGCTTTTTAAAAAATTCCAACATTCATTATATTTAAGCCCGTACGATGTACATATACCATTCGTACGTAATATCAAATTCGATCACTTGCTCGATCACACAATTTCACTTCCGAACTAGTATCGTGCACCCGACTTCCTAGTGCAGACTCAGATCTGGTTTCTTGATCAGAAACCGTCGTTCTCCTTGCATAGTCATAACTATGATAGAGAGTTTCCAGAATCAATCAAAATTCCATATCCAGGGTTCGCCGTCGAAAATCGAGTGAAAAATCCTAACTCGAATCGATAAAATTATCTCGAAATTCTGTGCTCGAATCTGGATCAAATAACTATGCGAATAAAATAATATACGTACATCCTACGTATTTTCCCCAATTGATTATCAACTATATCAAATTCCTTTTTATTCTCATTTATTTCGATTGTTATTCACTTATTCACAATTCTCCCGTTTCACAACTATCAGTTTTAATCACTTTTGTATTCCAATTCCAAATAAATTCAATTTTCTTTAATTTGCAAATTGATTTCAAACCTTAATACTTTTACTCTCACCTTTTATCCAAATTTCATTTTCAATTTTACTTGAGTTTAATTTACCTTCCAATTCAAAACACTGAGTTCAATTTATCTTATTTCAAATGATATTCGATTAATCATTCCTTAAATTAATTTCACTTACTAATTTGTTTTTATATCTCAAATAAAAGTTTGTTTGCAAACTTTTTCTATCTTTAATTTCTTTGAACAATATCTTCCGTTCATCTTACTTTACATATATAATTTAAATTAGATTTCAACATTCAGTTATAATCCTATTTGCTTAACAAATTTAAACCATTTGTCGTTAGTGAAAATTTTCAAAAGATTCAAAAAAAATTCTAAATCCCAATATTTTTGAAAATTTTTGGCACTATCTCCTTTGTACGGAGGAGCTTTTACAATTTGACAAAAGATATATATATATATACATATATATACATCGACCCACACGGTCGGAAAAACAAAAAACAGATCATATTTCCTATTTTGTACTGCGTAGGCGTACCTTATTTAGCGTTTTAAGCAAGCGGCATATTTTATTTTAGCATTTACGTGCCCAAAATCTCGCTATACAGTCTTCTGGAACCTGTACTTACTCAATTTAAACACGTAAGTAACATATTTATGAAATTTATACCATTTTACTCATTTAAACGACTACAACAATCAATAACATAAGTAATGCATTCCAAAGGACTTACGTATGCAATTAGTATGGTTTCTAAATTTAGTTCAATTTGTTTTTAATCAATTATATACCATTTGTATTCAGCTTTAAGTGAGTTACAACTCATTTACTTATCTTCAATTCATAATTATGTCCAAACAAACTCATTTTCAATATAATTGATTACACAAATCAGTTTCTGCTTCTTCTATCAATTCAAATCCATAATCTATAAACAATTGATAAGGTTCCAATTAAATCCAATTATTTTTACTCAATTTATATCATCCTATCCAATTCGGAATGATTTTCAATTTCATTCTTTTTATATTCAATCTATTTTTAATTCAACCTATTTTATATTGATGGAAATTGATGAAAACAAGTTTATTTACTCCTATCATTCCATAGAACTTTATTTAATCTTGTTTACGACAACAACAATTATTTCCACGCAAATTCGACAATATCCATTCAAACAACAGTTTCTTTAGTTTTATAACTATTTTAAAATTGATTCCCACTCAATTTATATTTAAATCCGTTCCATTCCAAGTTCTTTAAAATCCATATATTTACATTTACTTTATTCAAACCCATTTTATAAAGCTTGACAACTTCCATGCTTATGATCAATAACCATTTCCCAAATTTATATAGATCATGCTTCATTCAATTTTATACTTAAGTCAATTCACTTTAAATCATTTAAATTTCATAAATTAAGTTCATTTCCTTTGCCCATAAATTCTTTTTCAATTTAATTTGATTCTTTTTAAATCAAATCTCTTTCATTTACTACTTAGCTCCGTTAATTAATTTATTCAATTCATTTAAAAATTTCAATTTCCATGTTCGATTCATTCTCAAACTTATTTAATTAACTACAAGACTACTTCACTTTATTTATACTCATTTGGATTTTATTAGCACTTAAGACATTTTATTTTAATCCAATTTCATTTTATTTGTCAACCAATCCAAGTTGAATTTATTTATTGATAACTCAAGTTCTCTTCCTACCATTCACTTTAATTCACAATCCAATTTTATTAATTCTCAATTCAACTTCTATTTGGCCAATTAAAATTTCATTTACATATACAATTTACTTATTTGTTTCAGATTGGTTTATTTCCATTTTCAATTCAATATTTGATTTTATCACAAAAATCACTTCATTATATTCCTGGAGTTCATTTCTAGTTTGTAATTTATGTTTAGATTTCTATTACATTTCTAAAGTTCCAAACAATTCTATTTTGGCTTATTTATTTCACTTTTAAATTTCATAAGCCACATACTCATTTATTTTCCACGCTTCTATCCATATACACTCAATCACATCCATTTTCACATATTAACTCAAATTTCAACTTAGTTCAAATACAACTGAATTTTTATCTTCAGTTTATTTCAACCTACTTCTATTTACATAACTTAAATGAATTTCAATCTATTTTAATTTCTATCAAACTTCCCAATCCAATTCATTCACATTCTAAAATTTTATTTACTTCACCAATTCATTTATATTTATTTATTTTTACTTTATTTATTTTCATTTTCCTCATTTCAATCACCTACAAAATTTGCTATTTTATTTCTTCCATCATAATTAAATTTCAAATTTTTAATGTTAATCCAAGTTAAATTTTCATTTTTAACTTCTCACTTTTGATTTTAATTCCAAAATTCAAATCAAATGATTTCCTTGGTTATATAAATTATTTCAGGTTTTAAAATCTCATTTGGCTAAAATATTAGCATCCAAACATCCAAGTTATAATAATAATTCAGAAAATATTCTTTTTATATAAAAATATATTTTGGATGAAATTATTTCATTCACCCACTTTCGAAAACAATATTGTGTCGAATTGCTTTATTCAAGTGTTTAGAAACCCCTTCGGTACAGTTGTGCAGACTGCACTGACGAAGGTTCATATACCACTCATTAAATCAATCAACACAATATAAAATCATTTTATATTCACTAACAAATACGCACTCATATCTATTAATATGCTCAAACTCATTCTAGAGTACTACTGACTCTATCTCTAATGAGTAATCCCTACCAGAGCAAAGGTTCTCACTTAACCTTTCAGCTCTGATACCAAGTGTAAAGGCCCGCAAATCCGTACCACTTTGAGCTGGCCAAAACC
Source organism: Allium cepa (assembly GCA_030765085.1). Classification (NCBI taxonomy): domain Eukaryota; kingdom Viridiplantae; phylum Streptophyta; class Magnoliopsida; order Asparagales; family Amaryllidaceae; genus Allium; species Allium cepa. The sequence continues at coordinate 460,227,199 of CM060942.1, forward strand.
ACCACACTTCAGCTCAAAGTGGAACAAAAATACGAGCCTTCGGGTTTAAAGAAGAAAGGGGTAGAAGTAGAAGAAAAGAAAACAACATCAGAGTCTCACAATCGCAGCGGAACAAAATATAATATATAACAACAGCTTTTAAATACAAAGAATCTGTACTGTCATATATACATGCATACCATATCAGAGTACATCAATCAATCATACATATCCATACACAGTGGAAATAATAGAAAAATATGGAAATACGCTCTGTCATCCAGCTCGTCTCCTGAGCTCCGGCATATAACCTGAACCTGTTTAATTCGGTCTGACCCGATCATCATATACAATAACACCCGAGTCAGTCTGGAAAACCAGCGTGAGAAAATCACACTCAATTGGATTATTAAAGTTTCAAAAATCCTTTGAAAACAAAAGCATCTCGTAAGACCACGCCACAAATAAACATGTCGAGTTTTTACCTTACGATAGCTAAAACACTTTTTATAGAAATCCTCTGATATTATAATAGGGTCTATACACAAATACTTATAAAATAGCCGAAATTGTTACATGATTAAATTCCAGCTACTAGCCACAAAGTGGGTAATACAAACAAAACTCGTACAAGGCTCGTAGGGAGAATGGATTTCCATCAATGGCTGGGCTACTGGGGTACCGCCCGTCACAGTACCTGGCCTAGATCAGAGTACCGAGGAGTACGCCTGCTCCCCTGCAACACAAGGCCGGAACCATTCCTTACTGAACAGTCCCGAACAAAATAACCCCGCAGTTGGCGCGACCAACCGCCCATTAAGCCGAATAAAAAGGGACATCTAGACAGGGGGAAATCTTGTCCAGCTTGGGCATGACCCACCTAACCTTGCTGCACCTCCCCTGTTTTAGCCATTCCCGGTTGATGAGTCTTGAGGCTAAACGTTACCTTTTAAGAACGAGTCCCACTTAGAATGCTCATCGTCCTCCTGACGATGTTCTGAAAGCATTCAATCCATACAAGTTGCTCTGGGTCTGGACAAACCGAATCACCGTCTTCAACTCTTCACGGTCTTCATTCGTTACCGTACAAACCGGATCGAAGTGGTTTTCGGATAATTAAATCCGATCCCGGACTCTTCGAAACGATCAACGCATTGTCCAATATTGATAGTCGGTTATTTAACTATCAAATAATCATTCACAAGCAAACATCAAATAATTTCCATAAATTTTTTATCTCAAATATCATTCGGATATTATTTCCATTATAACCCATTTGAAATAAATTTCAAAGTCCTTTTATTTCCATGAAATCATTTAACTGATTTCTTATACTCACTCACATTTTGATTTACCCTTTTGAAAATATCCTTTATTTTCTCATTCCTTCCTCAAAAATTAATTTATACTTCTGCTAATGATTTTCAAACTCAATTTCTCCACTATATAAGATTTCTCCTAAATCTTATCTCATTTAAATAAATTTTGCTTACCATTACAAGAGGATTTTAATTGGATTTTAAAAACATTTTGAAAACATATAGATTTATAAAATAAGAAGTATGGTTTTATACAAATTATGGTTCAAAAGTAATATTAAAGTTCATATTCAGTTAATGATAAAATTCAAAACTGGCTTTATAAAAATAGAGTTTATTAATAAATATTTTCCAAGCCTTCAAAGTAACTAATTCGAAAATATTTTACATTCGAATAATAGTTCATAAAAAATTTATATAGTATAGTAATTTAAAAATATTCCCTTTTAACATAAATTTATAATTTTGGAAAACCCAATATTTATATATGCCCCTTGTCCATATTCACCTTTCGGAAATATTCTTGTATTTCCATTCAAAACAATTTCATTCTCAACATAAGTTCATAACTTATTTCTTTTCATATCCACTGCTATCTTCCTTTCCCATTTATAAATTCCGTTTATAAATTTATAAACTCCACTGAGTTTTCCCTTTGCTTATATTATTTAAAAATCTTATCTTTATAATTTATTCATCCATAAAATTCATATTTGTTTCTTAGTAAAACTCTTCTCATTTCTTATTAGGATTTCATCATATTTTAATTCTATTTAACGATTACAATATTTCTTCAAGTTTTTAATTTATAAGTTTGATTTCCCAAAACTCTTCTTTAACCAATTAAGGTATAAATATACTTTTGTCTTCCTTAAAATTTCAAGTAGAAGTAAACTCAAATTCTTAATAATTATTATATTCAAGTTCAATTTTAACTTCCTTTAATTTAAATTATTTAGTATTTAAGAAAAATTCCAAATTTAACTTCTGTGTTATTTAATACTTAATAATTCAATTTACAAACAAATCCATATCAATTCATCATCCTGGCATATAACAACATATATATGAGATCAATAAATATTTTAAGGAATCTTGTTGGATCCCTCCAACCTGTTTCCCTGCATCCACAAATGTTAGCACAAATAAAATACCAATTCCACTTAAATGGTGAAATATCGCGGTATATGGGATTCATATATTATCATCCACTATTATGCGGCGTATTGGGTTTATTTAATTATTCACTAACTCAACCATCATTCAAGCAATTCAACAAATAAATTTAAATTCAACTGAGTGAGATTAACTCACCTTCGATTTTGGTTTTGCCAAACCTATCCAATCCTGACTCGTTTCCATATTTTTGACCTTGAATAACAATTGTATGGATTTTATTAATATTCGATGAAATCAAATAATTATTGCCATTTAAATAAATTTATTTAACTCTACTAATTTAATTTTAAACTAATGATTTATTTCAACAAAAATTATTTTAGTTTCTTCTTTGTAATTACTTGTACCAAAATGACTTATATTCAATTTAAAAATCTAATCTTTATATTTTTCCCAAAGTCCTACATATATAACATTTCTGTCTTGCCTAAATACAAATAAAAAATTTCTAAAGAAAATAAATTTATCTTCCTAACATATATTTTAATTTAAAACAGAAAGCATTTTAACTTCACCATAAAAATATTTTCCCTTTCTGCTTTTTGCATATATAAAAACTTCATATTAGATTTAAATTCGAAAATAATTTCATAATTATACCTCGCTGAAACAAACTCCAGGAACTACCCTTCACTGCTGACCCAAGGTGCTGCTGCGCGACCCCTTCAATCGATTGAGACTTCAACAATGACTTCGCCCAAATTCGAAATTGTGACCTCCCTAGATTGCTCGCATGCGACTGAGTCGCGGCCATCATATGCCTGCCCTAATTCTTCGTATCGCCTCTGCCATGGCCTCGCGTGCTCGAGCCTCGATTCCAAATCGATTATGTCGAAGCCCTAGCTCCTTCAGCGATCTTCAGCATCTCGTGCTCGCTTACCCAGCACGATGCTGCCTCATGCTTGAACCATGTCGTCCCAACCTTCGCGGCTACATCGCCTCCTTCAACCCTAGCGACAGCACCCTCTACGTGCGCGACTTCCACTTCACCGAGCTCGAGAATCGCGTCGCGCCCCACCCTCTACTCTCGAACGAGATTCGAACAGCTTTTTTTTAGACGAGAACGGTTTCGATTTCGAATGGAAGGGAATTGGGAACTGGAATACGTGATTTGAGTAGAGGGGTGAAATATACTGGAGAATTTAAGCTCGGCCATTATTATTATTTTCTTCTCGATTTTGATTATTGGGCGAATGAAGAAGTATCGTGATTCATAAAGCAGATGGATTTGATTATAGCTTCTAAGGTAAGACATAGAGTATGATTAAGACGAGGTAAGTAGGTCGGCTGAGATTAAATAGGTCGGCTATGTGATTTGATGTAGGATATTTTAATTTAAAACGGTTAATTATTGCCTAGATGTTTCTATCTCGTACAGTCACACGGTAGCTCCAAAAATTACGAAATTTGAAATCCGGTAATAATTCAATATTACGGATCCAATGGAACTCGTTTCGTCGAATTCCGAGACTGTTCCTCGGAAGGCTATTTTTAAATGTCAATTTAAACGATGTAAATTTAAAATTGAACAACCCACTGTTAAATTAAATTTTAACCTATCTATTATCTTCGGTATTATTAATATAAATTTATAAGCCTTTAAAATATTTTTAACAAACTTATAATTTCAAATTTTTATATTTTACCCAATATCCACTTGCTACTTTAAAAATTAATTTATTCTATATATTGTTAAATTCTGAATCCTTTTATTAAATAAAAACCAAACTTTTCATATAAAAAAATCAATTCACAACTCAAACCATATATTTAAATCCATTTAAATATCTCAAATTATCCGTCCAAAAATCCGGGTCGTTACAGTAACTCTGATAGATGTTGTAAGTATAATCGAATATTTTGTAAAACAGCTTTATAAACTGTATATTTGATCATTATATGTTATCCTTCCGCTATTAGATTCGATTTTTCTTTATTTCTTTCTTGTTTTTCTGATTTACCCCATAACAATTCCGCCCTTCGTATGGTTTGAATTCGCACGTGTGCCAATTTAAAGCATGTGAAAAAGTGGGACGTTACAGGTATAAACTTAGGTATAATTGAAATTGCTTCTAATAAAATATAATAGAAAGATAAGTAATATAAATAAAAGATTATAAACTTAAGAACATGAAATTAAGCAGTGAATAAATAAATGTAATATAATAAAAGAAAATTTCATGTTATGAATAAGTTAAATGAGATTTTGTTAGAAATGAATAAAAGCAAATGAAACTTTAAGAGAAAAAACTGTAAATTAAAAAGATAAATTATTATATGAATGAATTTAATAAAAATGAGATTAATCTATTGTATGAAATTGTTGTTTGCGTGACTTATAGCTGTTTGGGCAAGGATACTCTAAAAATTATTTGGATGACTAAATAATCTATTTAGTTTCACCTAAGACTATTGAGTGAAGGGTACACTTAGTAGTTTATTTTTCATTCCGTACAATTTAAAGTTTTGAACCCAAACAACTATTTGTTTTGTTTGATATGAATGAATGATTGATTTGTGTTGATTTCTATGTGATGGTTATATACCTGGTTGAAAGTGATTGTTGTATGTATTGATGTTGTTGGAGGTTGAAAACAACCTTAAATATTTCATTTTGTATAATTGTTAACTCTTTTCAGATTATATAAGTGAAATACAGGTTATGGAAGCATTTGCTACTGCATTTGGTTTCATAATATAAGCGTAAATTACCCGACGAATAGGTACGTTTTCGGATTACGGTTTATAGCGTTATTATATTACTTTTCCCATGTTGAGATATATATTATTTTGGAAATTATATGTTATATATTGTTATATTTGATATTATATTTTCTCCCGAGCTTCTCCGTGCAAAGGAGACTCTGCCGAAATTTTCCGTAAATATTGGACTTAGAAAATATTTTAAAATGTTTTCCAAACTTTATTAATTTAAGTATAAAAAGATTTAATGGTTATAAATTGATATATTTTATCGAAATTGTTAAGTTTTGCAAATTTATTTGTCTACAAAGTTAATATTTTTGAATAAGATGTATTGTTTACAAAATTCTTCTTTACCCTCCTTTTCTTTTACGGGGACGAAAAGTTTTGAGCGGAGGGGAGTGTAACGACCCGTAAATTTTGATAAATAAATTGGCTAAGTTAATAAGGTTTTGGAATTTAATTTAGAAAGAAATAAAATTTCTATAATTTATAACGAAGCAAATGTTACAAATGAATGCAACCGTGGAAATTTAAGCTAAGTATTAACAATTGAAATTAAATGTCGATTAAATGGAGTACTATAAATTGTTATACTAAGCTAAGAATTGAATATAAGAAAACAAAGGCATTTAGGGAATTATTTAAATTTTGTAAGGTTCTAATGTAATAAATGGAAATTGGTTGGGAAAATGAACGTTCCAACTTAATAAAATAATTCAAATGTTATGGCTTAGTTTTAAATAGAATATAATAAAAACAAATACAATCAATGTTAGAAATGAAAATTTAATGTTCGTTGTTGATAATAAACCTTACTTTAATGATTATTAGTATAGTAATGGAAGTGTAAATGAAAATTAAATAGAAACATAAGTTTATTTTAAGGTAGTAATTGATAAATTGGGGAAAATAGTTCAAAGTATGTTAATTTATGAATCAATACGCAATGTATGTAGAGTAATAAGTCGGTTTAAGGATGAAATTAAGGAAAATCCATTCATTGGTTTTAAAATCTTAATTAATGCATTTAATTGATAGAAGTACATTTAGGAATATAATATTTATTCAAATTAAGTTGTACATAGGCGTATATTAATGTCATGAAATAAAAATATAGCGTATATGAAATTATAAATCCGGATCGATATGTAACGAACTTATGAATGCAATTAAAAGCAAATAGGTGGCAATTAATATAGGTTGCTTGTTTGTTTAATGTGTCAAATAAATTTTTGGTAATCGATTACAATATATCTTAATTTAACATTTGGTTAATGTAAATTAAAGTAACAATTGATGTAATAAAGAATGGAGCCAAGGTAAATTAATTTACTGGATTTAAAATCTAAATTTATGGGTGAAATTGACAAATTTCAATAGGATTGAATTTTGTAGTTTTTACACAATTAGTGGAAATAAAATAGTTAATACGAATAAAGGTGAAACGGAAAGTATCAATGTAATGAAACGTAACCAAATGTTAAATATGTTTATAGGATAATGGTTTGTTTGAATAATAAGAACGGTAATCAAGATTTGTTTATTTATTTGAATAAATTAGGGTAATTGAGTTTATTGCAATTAATTGAAATTAAATGTTTAAATATTACGTTAAAGGAGTTTAAGATGACAATTGAGAATAACAATGTAATAAACCATGAACCAATGTTAATTTATCTACTTGGAGATAATGGAGTAATTAATAGGATTTAAAAACCAAATAAATGAATTTCTTGGGAATTTAAGTTTAATTTCTAGATAAATTGAAAATTTAAACTTAATATTGTAAATTAAGAATTTTCAATGCTAAATTAATGCAGAAATTTTTAAAAGGATTCTAAATTTACCAAGTAATCCAAACTGATAAAAATTGTAAATAATTAAAGTAAATTTGTAAAATTTGATTTAATTAACTTATTTTTAATTTATTTATTTTATTAATGTAAAAAAAAGCCATTTTGGCCACTAACTCGGATTTCGACGAAACTAGTTTCATCGGATCCGTAACGGTGAATTATTATAGGATTTCAAGTTTCGTATCGATCGAACTTGTCATTTGATCGTATGGGCTTGAAACGCATTGAAATCGATAAATTGAAATTAATTGAAATCAATTTGAAAAATATTAATTTTTGCATAACTTCTTCATACGATGGAATTTGAACCTGAAAACTTTTCCATCGTGTTTAAAATATTTTAAAACATCTATTTTGATATATGGGTTGGCCCAATTTCGTTTCGGAGTCGGGACGGGCTTTTTGGGCCACTTTGTCGTTAGCGTGTACATCTATCTTATCCAATCCATCCTATTTCAACTTTGCCTATAAATATCCAGTTATAAACCCTAGCAGCCTCTATTCCTCATTTCTATACGTATAGAAACTGCTGTGCTCCTCTTCCTCAATGGCTGTAAACCCTAATTTATCCAATTTAAATTCCAATCCAAAAATCAACTTCAAAAATCCAAACTCCTTAGAAAAATTCAGAAAAAATATACGTTGAAGCTCTCGAAGTGCGTAATCTTCTGGTGCAATTCGCTTTTTGATTAGGTTTGTGGTTTGATCTGGAATTTGGTTTTTAGTTTCGGCTATTCATCGCTTGACGATGAATTTTGCCTGATCGTTCAATCGAAGGCATTGGGAAGTGGAGAGTCGAGAGGGGATCTCATCGGAATAGGTAGTTCGACGAGATGACGGCCGGATTGGCCACAAAAATTCAATTAGGTTTAAACCCCTTCGACGAAGGCTGTCCTATTCGTGAGCAAATGGTGATGGGGGCGCCGCAGTGGTCGTGCGGGGGTGTAGGAGTGGGCGCGCGCTTCGAGGGGAGGCCATCGTTGGCGATCGAAGTTCAATTCAGTGGCGGTTGTACATTGTTTCGTGCAATTTAGGGTTCGAGTTCCTGTAGCCGCGTGCGTGCGTTTATTTTTTTTTTGATGTAGCTTGCGATAGAAGACGATGACGTGGAAACTAAAAGTAAGTGTTTCTTTTATTTATTTATTTATTTTATTTTTATTTTGAAATTCAAATGTTCAAATCAATATAACTTCCTCATACGATATCCGTTTTACACGCGATTTCTTTTGTTAGGATCGTATCTGTATTTGGAGATTTTAGCGCCGGTTTGGACGTATTCTGAGATTGTCCAATTTTTAGGTTTAAATTTGAATTTAAATTCGATTCAAATCCAAAGGTGAGTGTTTTAACCCACTCACAACTTCTAAGATTTCTTATGTTTGTTAAATTAATTTTTAATGTGATTTAAAATTTATCTATGATTGTTTGGAGTATTTTAATCATCCGCTTAGTTAAACTGCATTTATTTAATTAAATTGTTATTTAATTTTTCATTGCATATAAACTGCCAGTTAAATTGTGGTTATTTATTATTGCATATAAACTGCCAGTTAAACGGTTATGAAATTTATCATTGAATATAAACTGCTAGTTAAAACCTGTTGTTTATTATCCGTTCTATATTGATGCTATTGTTTGGATTGGATGATGATTGTGATAAATGGTTGATGGTTGATATCGGATGAATGGATGTAGTATTTTATATTGTTATAAACTGCAAGTTATTATGCACTTTCATTTCATTCGGGATTGCGGTTTGAATTGATATATAATCGTAAATTTTTATTTTAAATCATGGATTGAAATGATAAATATCCATATCACTTGACATAGGATAGAAAATTATATACAGGCACCGCGGTCTATATATAAAAATATTTTGAAATGTTTTCTATGGTTTCGTAAAGAAATATATATGGTTTTATGAGATATCGATTTGGATATTTGATAAAGGTTATTTTATATATAGTAAAAAGGATTGGTTTTAAGCTATGTATAAAATTGGTTTGAAGTATAAAATAAAGTTTGATTTTATTGAATATAATACGGATAAGTATTTACTTAAATTATATTTAATATAGAGTTTATATTGATTTTTTTTAAAAATCAAGGTTGAGAAGATAGTTGAAATTGATCGAGATTTTATTTAATTAAGAATTATATTTAATAAGAGTCTATTTGGAACTTATGGAAATTTAGATTTTAAAAGAATATTGTTTTATAACAAAATTCGGGGTTAAGCTGATTTAAGTGAATATATCAAGTCTAAATAAATTGAGGAATATTAGATTGTTGAAATTTGATGTTTATTTAAAGGATACTGGATTTATTAAATTAAATATTTCAAAACTAAATGATAGCTAAGTAAATTTGGTGTATATATATATATGAATTATAAAATTTAGTTTTGAAACATTGAATATTAAAGCTTTGAAATATATGGAATTTGAAATGGTTTATTTAAGGATTTAAATCTGTATTAGAATTGATTTCGAAATTAAGAAGCCAATGTATTTTATTAAGTAATTTAATATTAAACCATTTACGTGGTGTAGTTATATTTCAAAGTTATGAAATTCAAAGTTTTATGTTTTGGAAGGCCACATTTCAAGTATTTGGTTTCAAAATATTATAACTTTGAAATGAGCTTTGGAAAAGGATATATTGAAATGATATCATATTTATTTGGTTTTAAAAGAAGAACTGATATCGAAGTTTTATGGTTTTGTAATGGATATTATATTCTGGTTTTAAAAGTATAAACCATTCAAAAAAGGCCTCGGTGTTATAATAACGTTTGGTTGTTGAAGAGACCGGGATCGAAAGTTGTCATACTCTCTGCCAACTCGGAAAACCACTTTAACAACCGTGTACGCGGTGGAGATTCCAGAATGAAGTAGGATGGCAGCGACGTTTCCTTTAAGGTATATACGTGGACCCGACTCCCGTGAGTTGGCATAAGGTGGCTAAAACAGGAGCGATCTCGGGCCAAAGGGGTAGCACCCTTTATCGGACACATCCCTTCGATATTATACTTTGACTGTTGGATTGATTCGGTGGCCACTTTTGATTTGGGAGTGTGGCTCGAGGTGGGCGGTAGCCGCGCGCTACGCTTTGCCACCAGCCCGTGTGCGTAATTGGTATATCCACCCTGGCATTGCCTAGTTGTGCATGTCACCTACCATACCGAGCCTTTACTACGAGTTTCTATTTGTGTCGTACCTATGGAGTGTCTTCTCGTAGTCTCCCGATCAGGAGATATGTAGGCACTGTGTAGACTATTGGCACTATTACGTGTTAAGGTGGAAAATGTAAAGCCTTAACGCAATTTTAAAGTAAGTTTATTTTACTAATAGACACTATTATAATAGCGAAATATTACTACATATTATATAGTTTAACGGATCCTTAGGAGATGTAAATCGCGAGCGTCTCTTGAGTTACTGCACTCATAATTATTTCTGTTGATTTAACTCACATAAGATATTTTAGTTCTGACTCGAGTGTTTTGTCTTTTCAATTCGCTTGGGTCTGTCCAAGCATTTCAGGATTTGAAGATTTTATTCTGGAGGACGGAGACGAAGATTTGTATTACTATTATCTACTATATTATTCCACTACACCATTTAATTCCACTGCATTGTTATTATTCTTTGGTATGTGTAACTCTGATATATATTGTGTAAGAAAAATCAAATGTTTTCTTAAAACAGCTTCATGAACTATATATTTGATTATTATATTTTATCGTTCCGCTGCAAGATTCTATTTTGTTCTTTTAATTCCTCTGCCTTTTCTTATTTACCCCATAACAATCCGCCCTTCTGTACGGTTTAAGTCTGACGTGTGTGGTTTATCGTCGATTTAAAGCGTACAAAAAAGCGGGATGTTATAATGTGTGTGTGTGTTTCTCATCTTATAAGATGATGATGATTTAAATATTACGTTTGTAGTTTCCTTCTGTGCACAAGGCAGAACTTTGAGCATGGAACAGGATAAACATGACAGCATAAACATGTAATTTAAAATTTAGACTTCTTTTTCATCATAATGAAATTTCATGTATAATTGGATAAACTCAATCTTTAAGGCGTCATTTATCTATGTCACATATTTAGGTGGACATTGTTGGAGCTGATATGCAAGAAATTATTTGTTGTTAAATAGTCAATTTAAAATGGCTATAGTTGGGTCTGTGTACTTAAAATTTCTATACATATTTATAATGTGTACAACAAGACAACCCACACAAATCACTGAAAAAGTTCATGGATTGTGAAATCTGATATGTGTTGATATATTTCCTATAGTAGGCTCTTCATCAATGCATAACTGTAACAACCCTGATTTTGGAGATTACCTGTAAATATTAAATTATAATGGTAGTTATGATTTAATATTGTGAACTAAAACAAGATTTAGAGATTTTAAATTGCTTATTTGGAATAAACCATGTATTTTTGGGAAATAAAATGTGAAAATAAAGTTTAAAAGCTTTATTTTGTTTGTTTAGTTTAATAATGAGTTAAAAATAATTTTTATTTGGAGAAATTGCAATAATTTTATTAATTATTGCCAGTTACTTCTTCTAATAATTTTTAAAAGAAGTATTTGATTTTTAAAGGTTGTTTAATCAAATAAAAAGGTGGAAATTGATTTAAAAATGAGTTTTGATTATATATTTGAGTTTAGAACGGTAGTTATATTTTTCTAAGCAAGAAAAATATTTTTGTGGAATTTTAGAAGTTAAAGATAAGAATTTATGCATTTATTTGTGTAAATTATGCATTTTTGTAAAATAAGAGATTTTAATAATAAAATGTTTAAAAAATAATTTTTTTTTATATGATGTAAAGTATTTTATTTAACATGTATGCATGTTCACATAAATTATTTGGGTTGAAATTTGAAGGGAAAAATGTCATTTACTTTATAACATAAGTGTATATGTTTGGTTTTAGTGTTAATATATTTACATAGCTTATTTATTTTCTTTAATTTGGGCCCAAAGCCCATTAGTGCACTAAAGCCAGAAATAAGAAAGAAGTGAGAAAAGAAAACTGTACGTACTTCATCTTCTCCAAATAGCCAGAAACAAGAAACAGTGAACAAGAAACAAACTCCGCCAATTTTTCAAATCTAAACCTTTTAATCCCCAATTTTCTTCAACAAGTTGCTATTTTAATCAATCTAAAGGAATATACAACAGGTAATCGCTTCCAAAACACAATCTTTTCATCAAAAATCTTAATTTATGAAATGAATTGTCTTTTAGTGGCTTTTCTTCCTTTTGCATGCATCTACTTCTCACTTTTACAGGTTTTTGAAGCCGAAACTTGCAAAAAGCTTCCGTCTTTCAACTCAAATCCAAGTCTATCCATTGTATCAGCAAGGTGAGTTCCTAAAACTCACAAATGCTAGCTGAGCAAAGCTTAAATCTCTCAAAAATGTGAAATTCGCTGCTGTACCAAAGTTTATGGTTGATTTAGCCTGTTCATAATCTAGTTTCCGTTGCTACTTTGGACCCTTGTAACTCTTGATTCCGGCAACGAAATGCTGCCGGATTTCTTGTATTTGGTAGCTTGCATGTTGAACTTCATTTCTGAAAAGTTTGGATAAAAAATGTTGTCATTTGAGTATTCAAACCATTGTTGCAAAATTAACAAAACGCAGTTTTTCTGCCTGTAGAAACCGTGTTTTGTTGCTGCAAACATGGCCTGAGTCCATGTTTGCGATGGCATAACATTTTCGTTTGTAGATGAAATTGCATAATTCTTTTTTTGTTTGAAAGACGGTGATTTATTCTATATTGATACCAAATTTCAGGTTTTTTAGACTTAGCTTATAGAAATATGCTGCTAAACATTGATCTGGACCATGTTTTTGCCCAGAATTTTACAGTGAAAACACTATCTGGGTTCATCTTTTACACATCATAACTTTCTCCTGTTTTAACCAAATTACATGAATCTTTTTTTGTTTGAGAGAAGAAGTTTTCTACTATAGGAAAACAAATTTTGAGCTTAATCGGATGTCAATTGATCCTCTGTTTTATGCCTGAAAGTTGAACCCAGAGTTGATTTTTAAGCCTGGGCACATCCTAGTTGAACTGTTACAAACATGCTCTGAGTCCATGTTTGTGACAGCATAACTCATTGGTTTTAAATCATATTTGCATGATTCTTTTTGCAAATTGAAGTAGGAGTGTTGATTTATATTCCTGTAAAGTTTCATTAAAATCTGGGTTGGTTTGCTATTTCTAAACGGCTGTCAAACTTGTACTCGCAGCTTGCTAATTCAGTGTTTTAAACCTTGTTTTGGTCCGACTTTGAAACGACGCAGACTCTTCGTTTCAAATCGGATTTGAATGATTCTTTTTGCAGATTGAAGTAGGAATGTTGAACTACATTCCTACCAAATTTCATGTCATTTGGACTCGGTTTGCAGATCCAAACCTGCTGTCGAACTTGGGTTCGCAGCCTGTTTTCACCGGGTTTTTATACTTGGAATAATTTTCTGCTTTTTCTGATATTTCCCGATTTCTTTGAGATTTTTCTCTAGATTTCGTACACGGGTTTTATAAAGCATTAAAAAGTTCTTTTCAAGCAAATTGACTTTTAAAATTATTATTTAATATTATTTTTAAGTATTAAATTAGTTACTCCATATTAGGAGAATTTCAAATGCAATTTCTAAAGCGATTTTGAAGCGCTCCTAAAACTTGTTTTCTTCAATTTAATTTCTATATATAAAACACACAATTTTGCACTTCGAGCGAAGAGAGAGGAGAATTAAATGATTGGATAAAACGCGTGCTATGAACATGTGCGTTTATCTTTTCAGTTAATTCCTAATCTATTCGTTTGATCGTTTTGGCCTACGGGTCTAGTTTACCGATGATACGAGGTGAACCTTTTACTGCTTTGAGTGTGAAATTTACTAGCGGTTAGTAAACCGTTTAGTGCAAACGGGTGGTATGGGACACACGTTAACACTTTTCGGGTTCCTTTCCGAGAGTTTGTGACACATTAGCCTGTTGGCGTGCCAGTACTGGACCTTCGGGTCATTTGCCATTGCGGCGTATTTGTCTTCGGACGTTTGCCATTGCGGCGTATTTGCCATTGCGGCGTATTTGCCGTTTGACGTTTGCCTTTGGGCGAGATACCTATTATATGAAACAGTACTCGGCAAAAATAGCACGTGCAAAACCTTTTTGAGATGATTTCTACCCTTGTGTTGTCATTTTGGAATCGGTCCTTTGAACCATTCGGTGGCGATTACTTTGGGATTTTTGGACTCTTTGGAGTTCTTTTGAGATTTTCCTTGCCTACACTGGCGTGATGAAATTTGCCTTTTGGCGTAAATATATATTGAGATTGCCTATTGGCGTTATTTATGAGATTTGCCTTTTGGCGTTGTATGAGATTTTTATCTCTTTGTCGACATTTGCCTTATGGCTTATGTCGAGATAGATTTTGCTTATGTTTTTCTTGGAGTTGCCGATATGGCGGGTTTGGGAATTACTCTTTTAGGAGTTTACATTTTACTATCTCCTAAACCATTCTTATTGATTTATGATTGCCGATGATATGAGGCATGCTACATTTTAGCGATTCATGAGATTTTGTGTTTTATGCTTATTGAAGCAATAGTGTTTTATCACTTAGCATAACCATATATGCCATACATGTTCTGTATCCTCCATATAACCATAGTTAGCTTTCTTATGGTTTCTTCTTGTTTAAGAAGAATATCACTATGCTCTTATGCTCTATTATTCTACTATCACCTTTTACTGATTCGTTTAGCTAGACTGACCCGTGTATTTTATACTCGGGTCAGGCCGAGGTGTTTCAGGTTAGGTACTTTTGGACTTAGCCTATTCTGCTTATGCATGGACTATTCTGCTAGCTCTTTTAGTTATAGCTTTTTGTGTAGTCCGTTTTGTTTTGCTACTCTGATATGTATATTCTTTTGACTCATGTTTGTATTGTGGTCGTCATACCACATATGTGATGTATCATTTTGTATACTTTGTGATGTATCTGTGTATGTGTGTATCTATGGGATTATCTGCTGTTCTGTGATGTGTTTTACATTTGAGTTATTGTATTTTGTTCTAGTAGATCTTATAACCACCTATGACTTTGTATTAAGTATTTATTGGATATGTCGATCCACTTGAAAAAAAAAATTAGATGGCAATGTCGACGTATTCAATAGATATTTAAGACAAGGCTATAGATGGTCGCTCCTATCCAGCCCTATTCTCTACATTAGCAGACAGTATTACCCAGTAATGCTCTTTGTTAATGTGGGTCTCGGGGTGGGGCGTTACAATAACATTTTCGCTATGTAGTATATGATTTTTTTTAATCTTTTATTTCTATGTTCTCATTTTATCTCCAAGGTCATTAAATACTGGGATTTTGTCATAAGTTTAATATTTCTATTTTTTGTTTATGTTGTAGAACTTTTGGATAGGTTAACTGAAATTTATAAAGTGCATTTCTAAAAGAAGAAGGTAATAATCAACTATTTGTTTTTATAAGTTACATACTTATGAACATTTTACAAATTATAAGTCAAGTTTCAAGTTTCAATCCATTAAGAATTTAAATTTTAAATTTTCAATTGATAAAGTATATTACAGATACCTATGAGTGAAGTTTTTGATTGACACAACCAAGATTTAAATTGGAGTTATTTATCATTTATTTCTTTGATCATAAGGTTCAACCAATATCAATTTGTCATGTTTTTTATGTTGAGTATATTTTAAATTTTAAGGAAGGAGAAGATGCTTGGAAAAATGCTAACTATTGTGTTTGGTGTGTTCTTTTGTTAAATTAACATTTAAAAATTGGAATGTGAACCAAATAAAAGCTAATTTACTTTATTTCCACCATTATTCGTATGTAAATAAATATCAACCCTGTAATGTTGCATTTGCAAGGTGCATCGGGAAACTTTTAAATGTTTACTTCCTTTTACAGTAGTAATATTTTGCATTTATATCCTACCCATTCCTTATATTTATTTGTTACATAATTTTATGTTCCCTAGCTACTATATGTAATGTTTCCAGAACACCATGCCAGTTTTAATCAATGCTCAATAACAAAATTTATTGTCAATCTTTTCTCAAGTTAAATTAGGTATTAAATGTTCCTAAGATAGCTTGCACTCAAGTAGTTATCAAAGAATAAAACAAAAATATTCTATAGTTTTTCAGGGTATTTAAAAAACATTGGAAATTCACGCAGAATCTTGGTTTCATATGATAGCTGAAGGTAAAAACGTTACTAAAGAAAATTCACGGAAAGACTTCTCAAAACTTGATCATATAAAGGTATCAATTATTGAACAAGACCTATTTTGTATTATCATTTTTTTAAATGCTTTATTTCAGTTTGGTTATTCATGATTATCTATTATTAATTACCATTTTAGCTTTTACGTATAACGCTTTGTAATTTGTTGGCTTAATGATTGATGACAAAAAAAATCACATTCACCTTCTTTATTACTGTATAAAAAATATAATGGGAATTGTTAAACATATCTATACAATAATATTAGTGCCGAGTAGGAAATAGTTTGCTATGAGGCCCCCTTCATTTTTCACCGTCCATTTTTCATTAAAATGGAACAAGATTGCGCCAAGCGTATTTTTCCACTCAACGGTCGCAAAAAAAATATCATGCGTCCCAAAGTTCAAAACTCACGTCATTTACTTCTACAGGATTGAATTCCTCATTTCATTTCGTTCTCCTCCTTTCACTGCCCCAAGCGGATAACCTAATGCCCGTTGATTTAACACCAACGAACTGATCGACACTTGCCATCAACGCACCATCGCTATTACTTTTTCGATTGGTTTTTCTCACTCCATCTTGACGATTGTCACCACATCCGGTGAGTTGTTTGAAAACATTTTAGATCTAAAACCCCATCATTCTTCCTCATTCATATTTTTGTTTGCTTCATTTTCGTTCGGATCTGATAACCATTTAATGCAGGAATGGTTTCCTCGGTCTTCCCTCTCGCCATCTTTTGCAATTACTAAGGTCGCTGAAAGGTAATTCTTACTCCTTTTGATTTTCAATGATTAATTAAATTATTAATGTTCAAATGACAGTCTATTTTTCACTGAGTACATCGTCTTTCTCTCAAAAGTTATTTTTCTAATGCCCTGCTATTTGTTTAACTTTTATTCCAACCAGTTTCCATTATAAGTATCTAATTTCAAGGACTATTAGGTAATTTTCGTACCTCTTATGATTTATTATTATCAAAAGTATGCAACCTTTAGTACCTCAATCTATACATGATAAATGTTTTTTTGGCTGATTTGTAATTAGTTTACGGAGCTTAGATAAATAATATGTCTAAAACAACATTTATCATTAATCTTAACTACTATATGACTGCACATAATAAAGCATTGTTAACGACCCGATAACTGCTAATTATGAACTTGCCATGCAATCTGAAATTGTCCAAAATAGTGTTATGACCAAAGCAAATAAAAATGGTCTTTCATCAATCTTTATTTCGTATATGCAATATTTCATATGCCAGAAAAAAAAATCTCAAGCTATGTGTTTTTTATGTGTGGAATGAATTGTTTTTACATTCATAGTATTCACTCCATCAAAAATCTAGAGTATGAGTGTTGGAGCCAACTTTTATTAAGGAGAGGCCATAATCATGGTTTCGTAAATACAAAAGTTGGTTGAGTATTTTTGTTGTTCGATACGAGAGAGTATACAAAGTAGTTTTAAGATATTAACCCATTTTACATGGTTATTGGTCATCAAGGAAAATAATTTTGAGATCTACATTTAATAAGAAACTTTTAGGAAAATATTCATATAATGTATACAAGTTCAGAGAGGTCAAATGTAAGATTATGATTATGTATTACAAAAATGATTTTACTAATAACATCTGCATATGTAAATAAATTTTATTAAGAAAAGCATCTGATTGGGCAAGTTTGTATTATTTGATATGTTGGCAAAGTGATAAAGTAATCTACCAGGCGTCTTTATTTAATCTTCTAGCATTATTACTGCTACTAGTGCAATGCATCGGGGTGCATAAATATGACGCTAATAGTGAAATAATGAATTGGACAATCAATACAAAGGTTTAATTCGGTCACAACCCATGCCATGCTAATGGCTATTATGCCATCCAAATTCTAAATATAGATTTTAGGTAGGTATTATACTAACAGTTAGGGTACAACTTAATAATATTCCCTATCGACCAAATGATGCAAGCGGATCAAAACTAAAAGATCCACTTTTCTATATGTATTATTATCATTTTTATATGCTATAAATTACAATATACATTTACACTTAATTGTTGTAAAATTAGCGAAAGGATACTGGTTATTAGTTGCTATCTTGTTTCTCAAATTCTTTATACTTCTATTCAAGTTCTAAATCTTTGTAAAAATGCCGGCAACTTGGTTGGTCGCATTCCTTCCGCAAAAATGGAAAGATTTATTAGTCCCAAAGTAAGTTTATTTTATTCTTTTTTAGATGAATTCCCATTTGAATTATTATCCAAATTTGTTTTTGAAATTTCTTTATTTTAAGCTTGGGCAATTGCAGTATATAAGTGCTTTGAAACCATAATTTGTTATAGTTGCTATTTGTTATTGCAATATTGTTTATTGACAAGAAATGAGACATTACATGTTTGATAATCTAAGCCTTTGTTTCTTCAAATTCTATTTGAATGAAACATAGCAAAAGGAGAGTCCATATAATCTTAATTACATTAGTCTTTTGGATAAATCTCAGCTAGATCATGGCTGCAGCTATTTTTTTTGTTGGAAATTGTATTGAAATGCATCCCTATTTGGCCAAAAGATTTTGTTGCTTATTTTTATATTTTGTAATAGTATTGAGTGTTTGAAATTTTGTAGCATCAATATTTGTTTGAAATTTTATTGTTGAATTGATGATTTTATGATTTACTAACTTCCAAAGGCATACATCCATCAATACACAAAATTAGAATGGAACGGTTCTAGACCCACCTTGACTTTATACATACTTGAAGAAATTATAGTAACAGGGATACCATGCGATCATACGTCGAGGTATATATAGGCGGTACATAAGGTACCATGACGTATAAAGGCTCACTACATTGGATTTTTTTTCAACGATGTATACATGGGCGGTGCCATGCAATTGTACATTGAGTTAATAGTGATGTCCATGTTCTGTTATAGACATAGTAAAAAAAAAAAGTTTTTTGTTTTTTCCCTAGTTATATCCTTTAGGTGCATTGAAAGTATCAAGATTATATACCTTTTTTGGGCAACTTAGCAGTGACATTCATTACTGCTACCTTTAGCAAAGCATTATGAATCCACATGTTATTGTATACAAGTACACAAGATACTATACAAACAATTACTTTCACCGTGACAAGCACCATTGTCCCAGTGGTTAAGTGATTTGGCTTTGGTGCGAGAGGTCACAAGTTCGAAACTTGCCTAGCGTGATTCGAACGTTTATTGACATGTGATATGTTGTCACAATGATTTGTTGTATATAAAGTACCATTTCAAAAAAAAAAAAAAAAAAAAAAAAAAAAAAAAAAACAATTACTTTCACCGTTCATTTTAGTACTTTACGTATATATGAGTGCTATACAGTTTCTGATGCATCCACCTTCACTTCTATTACAGAGCCTTTTTTATCTACTTCCAAATCCACTAATAAAAATTATCCACTTTCAATTTTTTTATCCGGCCGGAACAAAAAAGTATACATATATTATGGCTTCTTTTTCTTCTCACATATTGGTGATTCCAAGTTCTTTGTGTTTTGATGTAGTCGGTACAGTGGAAGAACTGCAATCCATGATCCAAAGGTTCAAAAATCAATTCATGCATCTCAACCAATCCATAGACTATTCATCCATGAATAAAAATGGATCTAGAAAGTATAATTAAGAATCGTCCAAATAATATTTATTTTTTATGTTTGCATCAAGCAAGAAACTTGCTGTACAATATATCAGTGCTTTATTATATGAAGTTTTAACGCTTATGGCTTTGTGTTGTCCAATCAAATAAGTGGGTAAAATACATGTATATTTATTGATGTGTATAAATCTATTTTACAGGTTGGAGTGAAGGCTTTCATGTTTAACCCTGATCAGCAAGAAGTAGTGCCATTGAAGTGGATGAATGGTCGTAGTCTGTACCCAATGTACTTCAAATACCGTTGGTTCGTTATGTCTATTGGGATCATTAAGTTTTGTTTCCAAATACAATACGTCCGTGGTTATTTACCAATGATGGTGGTGATGTGCGTCCACTGATTATACTATGCATAAACTAGTTAGTGACTTACATATCTGTAAGCCTGGAAAATGCACATTTGACATAAAAACCTCGGAGATATTATTTGTATTTGCACAGGTAATGTTACTAATTCTATATAAAAGATATTCTACTTATTTGTATTAGCATATGTGTTGTTACTGATTCTATATAAAAGGTATCCTACTAAACTAAAACTAATGGGTTATTGTTGCATTTGACATAATTTTACTTTATTTTAATTCAAGTTAGGATGTTATTGTGGAGGACTTTTCTTTTTACAAGAGTTATTGCTAGACTGTTTAGAGGAATGTTCTGAACATTGAAGCGTCAAATTTGAAACTGCGCCACATAACTATAGTATGCAATTTCAAATTAGGCCACGAGATCCGGCAAAGTTTTAAGAGAAATGGACATATGAAAATGAGTCTTATTTTTACGTAAGCATGTTCTATGAAATGAGTCTTAGTTGAAGGGTCAACAAATAATTATTTGAACTTATGTACAAAAAGGTAGTTTTGAATCGATTAGCCTTAGTACAATTAATCGTCAAGTAGAATTTATTATCTAGCATATACTGATTTGTTTATATCCTATTTATAAGTTTGCACAACTTATTCATTTCGATGTCAAGCTAACAGTTTTGCATGGAATTTTATTATGAAAATAAAACCTAGTACTTTTTATGAGTTACCATTGATTGGTCTAGTCCTACCATTTTCTAGCGGTTTGGCATTTTCATGAACGCTTACTTATAATAAGTGTGGATAAATTTGTAATATGGCTACAATCACCATGGTTCGGGATCTAAGTAATAAGTTTTTCGTAAGCAAAATAATATTTTCTTTTTTTCCTCTCCATGATAACATTTCCAAGTAAATAAAGAAGAGGACAACATGTTTTATGATTGTCGAGCATGAATTTCATCTTTTACATTCTATCTCCATTATTATCCTTTTAGAAATTTGGATTTCGTTATAATTTAAGGAACCTAAGGTGCGCACAATAATAACATGCTACTTCATGTCCTAAATAATAACATGCAAGTTAGCTATAATAATTAAACACAACATTCACAGTTCCAAACGACAAAGCAGTTGGTGTTGTTTGATGCATTTAAAGTCGAAATCTGATATGAGCCTAATACGATTTCAAATAGATGAACAAAGAAAACAAAATCTACGATGATAGATGTTGATATTGGAAAAACTACACTTCATCATTAATTCACGTTTAAGGGTCGGCATTAATCTCAAGATCCTACTTTGTTTCATGTTACTGTTGATGAATCTCATTCCCTTCAATGAATATGGGAGGTAGTGGACAAGCGATAACTTGAGAACTGATACGCCATAATAAAAAATAGATAGAGTGATCTGTTGTTAAAAAATAGAGCGTTGGACATCAACAATTATAGATGTGGATGAAGCCATTATATCAACTGATTTCACTACTGGTGGAAAGATACATGAAGCAACACAAAGATTTTTAATATTTAGCATTTATCATAGTAGCTCATACGGTGATTTGACTCCGATCCTCATTAATGGTAGGTTTTTAGAGTATGATATTTCAACCAATATATTAAGAAGAGGGACACCTGTATTTTCATTTCCATTAAATGATTTTATTGAGATCTTATAATAGATTAACAAATACAGAAGCTTGAAGTGAGATAACTAAATAAAAGATATTATGTTATATTATATTATATTATAGTATGTATATCTTTCTGCATTTTATAGCTGCAAAACCTACCGGTTTTACTTAATTCGATGAATAAAATAGTATTTATATTGGTGTATATAAAAAATGAAATGGTTTGCTAAAATGAAGAATAGTGGGTATGGCTTTTTTAGACTGATTTCATGTCAATTCTACCATCTTTTTCATCGATCGAAAATGATGGATAGTATTAGAACATATTGCTAAATTTATGGTATTGTACAGTGAACATGTGAAAATATATATTTAATTGTTTACATCACCTATTCATTTACGTCTAATTACATATAGACATAATTGATAGCCACCTATAAGAAATAACGTATGTGTTTGGATATTGATCATTCGATTTCGGGTATTTTTCATAGCTCATCTCAGATGCTTTTTTTTCATGGTTCAAAAAACACCTACGGAGGCATTTTAGTTTTGAATCAAAACTAAACCGTATGCAAGTAGAACTTTTTACCACTCTCTTTACATATGTTGTTTTGGCACCTTTTATACATTGTAGTTCCTTTTATATAATGTAGTTCTATTTTCGAATTTTTATATATTTTAAGTTATCTCTACCTGCCAGAAACTATATTTTGCAAGTAATTCCTATCAATGTGTTTATTTATTGTATCACTAGTCGCTGAATCACAAATATTATTATTTCCTTTAAATTATTCTATGCCTTTAACCACTTACAACTAATATTACATCAAATGCGATCTAAAACTAAAATTTTATTTATAATGGCAAAATAAATATATACTTCGATCGTTGTTGTGTATATGGACAGTTGACTTTAGTTCTTTAGTATCTAACACATGTTTCACCTTTTCTCATTGTAATTCAAAATTGATGTTTGATTTATAACTGCAAAATGGGCGAAGTCATGGCTATCATACAATTCAACATGTGCACACTTGACTTTATTTCCTCTACACCCGACTTTATTTAGAACTAGACCAAGTCATGACTATTATATCCTATTGTAATTATTTCTAAATGAACAATATGTACAGTTTATTCTAAAACTTTAGTTCCTTACTCATTGTGACGAGCCACTTTTTTAAATAACGGCAATGCTAGATTATTGCTTTACATTTACATTATTAGGAATTGATAAATCAATTGCAAAAAATGCATTACGGCTATTTCCAGTTATTAATTTTATACAATTTATTTTTTCAACCCGTGTACGAAGCACGGGTTCGCACTAGTGTTTTTTTATTTTTCATCTCACCTTTTACGGTCTTCTTTTTTTGGTTCATAGAAAAATTGCAAACTCTATCTTACCTACTTATCAAGATTGTTGTCAGATCATCACTTTCATAAAATTTCAAATTTCTCCCATAAAATTTTAGTATATGAAATAAAAAATTAGATGATGAGACATATCGTCCAATTAATTACCATGGGTAAAATTAGAATAAATGTTTTAATATTAAAAGCGGGTTGTAAAGTAATTAACTGGGTGTTAATGGACAAGCCTACAACTCCTGCAAAGTTAATTGAGTAAATTAGATAATCAGAAAATAATATAAATAGAAGTAAGGCTTTACATGTTTTATTAATTTGCAACAGCACATGTGAAAAGATAGACCGGGCCGACTTTATCAAGGCGTCTCACTTCAGCCCAGTTTAAGTAAACTCAGTATAATAATCCCCACGATGACAATATATAAA
The DNA here is from genome assembly GCA_030765085.1 of Allium cepa. Classification (NCBI taxonomy): domain Eukaryota; kingdom Viridiplantae; phylum Streptophyta; class Magnoliopsida; order Asparagales; family Amaryllidaceae; genus Allium; species Allium cepa. The sequence continues at coordinate 460,250,997 of CM060942.1, forward strand.
CTCCTCCATATTCTCCTAAAAGATTAGGTTTTGTTTAACATCTTGGCGGCTGTCGTAGCTCGTCTTCTTCCTTATCTGATTCAGAAAATTTCGCTTCGTCCCTTTCTTCATCTTTTTTGTTTTTTTTTTATATTTGTATTATTACGATGATGGGACTCTTAAGTTTAAATGCTTAAAATTGGCGATTGTTCGGAGCGGATACCGGAGCAACGATTGTTTCTGTCTTTAATTTTGCGATCAATCTGATTATGGTGATTTGTTAGCTATTTTGACAGATCTGTTCGATTTTGTTTTCGATTTCGTTGTGGTTTTCTTCTCATAAATTTCCTCAGCATCATGATCTTTACTTTATATCAGAGCAGTTCTTCATATGATTTATTTTAGTAGATATAGTGAATTTTGATATTTTCCCCCATTTATTTGTTATTAAATTTAGGTTTGGTATGCTGTAATTTGTTATTTCAGCATTTTTTTCAACGTTTTAGATTGATCTTGTTCGAACTAATGAATGTTTTGTTTATAATGTTACTGTTTGCATTATATTGTGTTGGAAACCACCATGGTACGATCATCTATATTGTATTGCAACTTTATTTTGTCAAAAGTTGTTGAAATTATTGAATTAACAGAAAATTTGTTCTCGGCTTCTATTCAGATGTCTTATTGTAGTAAATATAGTAAATTTTGACTTTCCTTCCATTAATTTCTAATTAAAGTTAGCTTTGGTATGCTGTAATATATGTTGTTTCAGCATTTTTTCTCTCCATGATTTTGATTTATCTTGTCTGAACTACTGAATGTTTTTATTATAATGTTACTGTTTTCATATATTGCGTTGGGAACGAACATAGTACGATCATTTATATTGTGCTGCAATTATATTTTGTCAAAAGATGTAGAATTTATCGAACTTAAGGAAAAATAGGTCTCGATTTCTCCTTTTTTTTTTTTTTTCTATCATTGTTGTATTCTGATATTCTCAATTGTTTGGTTCGTTAGAGTAACTTGCAATTTTTTCTGACATTGATGTGTACTGATGTTCAGATATTCTATCGGTTTCTCTTCAATTGTGTAGCATAATGGAAATTTGTTTTGACTATTTATTAATATAATTGTTTTATCGTAGATATAAATGTACGTAATGTTAAAAAGGATTTTTTTTTGTCAATATGTTAGCTTTTTTAACCAATAAGTCGAACGTTCAGGATGGTACCTGTTTTATAACCGTATAAACAAAAATTTGGTGTTTTGTAAGGGTGGAGATATTTGAAAATGATATTGGATATATGCTCTAATATTAGTGTTTTAACTTAGAATCGACTGTCCTAGAAATTATACATATTCATAAATCACTTTGACATATTTATGTTGGTATTTTGCTACAATTCATTTAATTAAGCAAGTGGTAAATTTTGCGTTATACTTGGTACTAAATGCATTACATTTTAGATTTCTTCATGTTAGATTTCTTTGATGGCACAAACATAGTGGTAATAAGATGTTGCTTTCTAAATAAGCGAACTATTTTAATACTCTTTTTTTTAGTATGGGTTATATGTCAAATGACCAACTAAAGTTAGTGATACTTTGTACCTGAGATACTACATTACATTCAAAGGAATATGATTATTGTTTTAATTTAATTATCATACGCAGATTATAGCAAGAAAATCTAGAGTTAGTTGTATGTTTTTGGACTGAAATAATCATACGCAAATTACAGATCATATTACCGTCAACAATTCCACAAGCTAAATGTAACTGCTATAATATGTAATTTCCAAGACACTTAAAAAGTTCCTATGTAAACTTAATCAGCGCAAATATGATTATGCTTAATTAATGGGTACTCAGTGGTTACATAAAGCAAATAATTTTGATGTGTATTTGTTTCTTTACTGCGCATGTTTTTGATTATTAACTGGCATATACTAGATATGCATAATGCAAAATTAATCTTTTATTATACATATTTGAGAACTTATGGTTTTATGGCTGATGGTTTTATGGACAAATTTTATATGGATTTTGTTAGCATGTATGACATATGTTAACGGTTATTTTAGACAAAAAATAAAAAGTTAAATATGTGTTTTATCCTCATAAAAGTGGATATGTGGAGTTTGTAGGGGCTGCTTGTGAAAATTTATAATGTTAACAATGACATAGTAACATTGTAATTTTTTTTTACGAGAATGAAACATGTATTTCATTTTTAATTTTTTATCTTTTAGACTGAAGTACTCATTTGCGCACATGTGTCTTTAGGGTGTATGATAACAAAGCCCTATTTTAATTTGAAACAGTAGTTTCTTTTTTTGAAAGATAAACCCAGCGTGTTCGTTATCGTCCAAGACTTCATGTTTCATAGTCTAGTTTTAAGATAAATCCTTTTTAATTCCTGTAGCAAGTTCTAAGATATACCCTTTTTAATTCCTGTCATAAGAAAATATAAACTTCTCCTTAATCTCTTAAAACAAATTTGGGTTTTCTTTAATGTCCATGCGGTCGACATTGCTTGTTTGATTACTTTCTCTGTTCGAATTACAAAATTTCTGTTCCTTTCTTCATCCTTTGTTTTTATTTTCCATATTTGCATTGCTGCGATAATTGAATTGTTGTGTTGTGTTTAAGTGTCGAAATTCTGTTATGGATGAAAATTTCTTCCACAGCGGTTACCGGAGCAACAATTATTTTTGTTTATAGTTTTATGATTTAAATAAATACGGTAATTTGTTTGCAATTTTGATTTATCTGTTCAATCTGGCTTTCAATTTCCGTTTGCTTCTCAAAAATTTCCTTGTATCGTTATCGGTACTTTATATTCAAGTAATCAATCAATGCATTTTCCTAAGATTGAACTGTTCTACAGATGTCTTATTATAGCAAGTATAGTGAATTTTGATATTTTCTCCCATTTCTTATTAAATTTAGTTTTGCTATGCTGCATTATTAGTTCAACATTTTCTTAACGTTTTAGATTAATCTTATATGAACCATTGAATTTTTTGTTTATAATGTTGCTATTTGCAATATATTGCGTTGGAAACCACCATAGTACGATCATATCTATTTCTATTATGTCGCAACTTTACTACATCAAAAGATGTTGAATTAATTCGGCTAAAGGGGAAAATGGTCTCGGTTGCTATTCATTATTCGAAGTTTTTTTGGTTGAAAGGAATTTTCTAGAATTTTACAGATTCCATACAATCAATACGGATGGTGTTCAACCAATTGCATGTTTTGAATGCTTTAATTTTTGAAAGCATTGCTACATTCTATTCTTGTAAATTGAATAGCAATTTTCTTGCTTTTATTGCTTTATGGAATAAATGGCTGGAGGGTAATTGCTTTAGCCTTTAGCTCTAAGCTTGACTCTGCTGCACTGTCCTTTAGTTAATAAAATGTAGTGCTTACTAATTTAGCTATGCTAAGGCCGTATCTTGAAATTCAAAAGTGTAAACGGCAATTCTTACTTAAATGATATGCAATTTTTATGTTAATGTCAAAAATGCAAATTTGCTTTTGTACATTTTACATCGTAGTAGGTATCAGAGTAATGTGAAAATGTTAGCCAAATTTTTTTTTGTGGAGGGGGGTGGAGCATAGAAAGGTTTCAAATTTGCATAAATTGGTATTGTAACATGGTCTTAGTTTTTTTTGGTTGTTTCATTCATTAGAGTTTTGATTTGCCTGTTATTCTAAATCCTTTTGATTGTTGGATCTTTGAATGTGGTATTGAAAGAAAATTTGGATTATGGAAAAAATAGAGTAACTGGTAGAATCTTTTGAAAAATTTTGTTCATTGTTTTGGTTAGGGCCGTCAATGGATATCCGAAAGATTTGAAATCCGTCCTCGTATGTATCCGAAAAGCTGTCAAGATTATAGTATAAATTATGCGTATTTTTAGTATAATGAAAGATATTTATTGTTTTATTAAGTTTGTAATTTATATTATATGCATGTAACGTTTATTAACTGCACAAAACTATTTATTATCGTCATATTTGTTTATATTTAACACTTTTATAATTAATTGGATTGAAAAGGATGTATGTTAAACCATAAATTTATATTTATATTTCTTGATTTATCAGTCGTTAGCGGATATGATAATTATTTGATATCCGTCCGCATCCGCGGATGTAGATATCCGATATTCGAAAATCATTTCGAATGTGAATGCGGATATGACACTATCTGCATTCGAAAGTGTCCATTGACCTTTCTATGAAGATAATGGTTTTATCATGTGTAAATGTTCATGTTGTTCAAAATTATCCTTTGTGCCGTTATGTTTTTTTTCCAATTAACGAGTGGATATTCGCGACGATGCCTCCTTATAATTTTATAAACAAAATTTAGATGTTTGTTTAGAAGTGTGAGGATATTAGCTCTAATATTAGCGTTTAATTTATAAGCGCTAACATTTATGTTGGTATGATAGTTTAATCGTTCAATAAGCAAATGTGATATTTTATTATAGTTCATATAAATGAAGTAAACATGATATTTTAAGTTGCATTTGGTAATAACGGCATTTAGAACTAGGTATAGCTTTACGCTTACGTTAGATTACTCCAATGACACAAACTTAGTAGTAATAAAATGATTAAGATGTTAATATCTAAATAAACGAAACCACGGTAATACTTTTTTCAGTTTGCATTATAGGTTAAATGACCAACTAAAGTTAGCGATTCTTTGTACTTGGGATGAGATATTCATTTGGGGGAATGTGATTATTATTTTTAATTCAATCATTATACGTTGATTAGAGTATATTTTTTTTGTTTTGGAATTAGCGGCTTCAATTGTCCGTCTACTTTGGAAACTCAATAAAAGATACAAATTATATTACCACCTGGTACTATGTCACAAACTAAATATTACTATTATAACTAGATTTTTTGGCACGTGCATACAAAAAATCCTTATACAATGGTATTTTATTTTTAAATTTTATATTTCTTTGATAAGTAAAAATTCAAAATTGTAAAGAAAATTATTGTTAATATTATTTTGAAATTAGGATTAGAAATTGTGATCTTAATAGTGTTAAAAATATTTATTTCGAAATAAATATTGTTTTTCTTTTAAGTGGAATTTGAACTCTTGACCTTTTGTTTGTATATATGGGTTATTTGGTACATGCAATGTTTGTGCATAAAAAAACCTTATACATAATGTATAAAATTTATTTTTTCTATAAACATTTGAAAAGTAAAAGTTGAAATTTAAAAGAAAATTATTATTAATATTGTGACACTAAGGTTTGAATTTGTGATTTTAACAGTGTATCGAAATACTCATCGAAATTGTTGCTACATTTGTTTTAAATAGGATTCGAACTTTTGGTCTCTTGTTTGTATGTAAGAGCTCTTTGAAACTTCGTCGTTGGACCAGAAAATCACAATTCTTTGTCACTTATTAATGAAGATATGTAATTTGTAAGGCATTTAAAAAGTGACTATTGTGTGGATGTATATTTAATCTGGTCTAATATAATTATGCTTATTTAATGGGTGCTTAGTAGTCACATAAAGCAAATAATTTTGATGTATATATGTTTCTTTGTTCCACGGTTTTTTGATTATTAATAGGTGCAGTTAGATATTACACATGGTGCAAAATTAATCTTGAACACACAAACATGCTACAAATTTGTGGCTGTACGGACAAATATTATTATATATAATAGTGTAACGTTATCAATCAATTTTTTGCTTGGGGTTGAAGATGTTTAAATAGGTATCATTTTAAAATCAAGTCGTATAACGTTCTATAAAACACATGTGCTCAATATAAGTTGGATTTCTTATTTTTTTGAAAACTTTTTTAAAGTCAATCCCTTATTGTTGGGTATTTTGGTTTGGGATTTTAACTGTAAGACGAGGTTCTTGTTTATGTTTTGTTATTTTTATGCAATAACAATATTGTTATATCTATCTTCATTTTTACGTTATTAATCTTTAACTTAATACATAGCTATTAAGTTCATTGTGTGAGAGTGATTACTTAAATATTGGTTGCTTGAAAGAATTCAGCTGATACATGCTTGATTTCAAAAGCTCTCACGTCTTTCTTATGGTTTGGTGCATAACCTTAGGAGGTGGCTTGCATTAAATTATCTTTTCAATATATATACGATGTTATGTTGGATGTTCAGTCTACTATAGAAAAGATTTAGTCGATGACCCAATTGAATGTAAGACGTTTGCCATCCGCTACGCAGTTCCATTGGTCGACCAGTCGGGTTTGACTAGGGACGTCTTTCTCTGGACCAACTTCTTAAAGATTCTATATTATCTCAAAAGAAAGAAAATGACTTATGGAGCTTCTTTGTCTGCATCAATCAAAGGAATATTGAATCAAGTCCGTTCGGTAAGTTTCTGAATTTTAAAGTTTTAACATTATACCAATAGATTTTATTATTTTTCAAGCACAAAGAGTATATTGAGGTTAGTTAAAGCTAAGAGCGACATAGGATTATGAGATATGGGGGTATTACTTTCCAATCTTGATGTATCCTTTTTGCATGAAAAAAATAAAATTGATTAAATGTTAAAATTTTATAATTTATAACTAATTCATATTGTAGAAACTTACCGAATGGACTTAATTCAATATTCGTTTGGTTGATGGTGACAAAGGAGCTCTAAAGGACATCTTCTTCCATCTTAGATAAAATAGAAATCTTCTTAGAGTTGGTCTGGTGAATAACATCCGCAGTCGAACCCAAGTAGTCGACCAACTAAATTGCATGGTAGATGGCGAGTGCCTCACATTCAGTCCGGTTATCGAATAAACCTTATGCATAGTGGATTGAACATCCTAATATAATATGTCCCATTCCTTATACTAACAAGTTGTCCAACACCAACCTTGTTTTGTTTCTCCAAAAATGGGGGCATTTACATTAATTATCAACGATATAGTGGGCTCTTTTTCCTAAATTATGCAACGAGAAATCCGTGGTCATATCAGTCTGTTGAAAACCGTCAAATTTTTCTCGATATACATACTTCAATGCTTCAATGTTGTTGATCTGAAAGAGAATGACTCGATCATATCGGCAGTTCCACACGATGCCAATTTATTTTTAGGGGAAAAAAGCAACGAAGAACCAGCAAATAGACATAGACAATGAACGGGTGCTATTAATAACAATACTAGTTGAAATAATGAGTGGGCCAACTACGACTAAAAATCGATTGTATCTATTATTACAAATTTTAGATCATAAGAAAAAAAAAGTGAAAGTAGAGAGTAAATTAGAAGTTAATATCTCAAATGAAATCCAGGTCAAACATTTTAACAAATCTAGTTTGAACTTTCAATTCCAATCAGTTTTCCATTTCATTGTCTATTTTAGGAAAACATTCTACCAACCCTAACCAAAAATTGATTTAGTTATTTTGGTTGGCAGCGATATCTTATCTCAAGAAAAGCATAAAAGTAGTGGGTTCAAGAAGGAGGGAGGACTGAATCATGAAGGGAAATCTGAATTGGTTGCGATTGATTACAAAAGAACGGGGGAAATTACATTTGGTTTGTTGAATGAGATTCTGTTAGTAAAATATGTTAAAGTATTAAAGAGTACTTGGTATAGACACCTAGGGTGGTTCTTAAAAAAAACAAAAAAATGTGGTGCAATGCCACCTACAAGTTTTGAGTTCGGTCCAACAGTGTAATGGAATGTTAGTTACTTTATGATTTTTTTGGTACATTATGAATTTTTCATTATCTAATATTGGTTTTAATTTTTTGTTGACCAATGGCGTTTTTGTCTTAAATTTGTCAATTTTCTAATGGTATAGGTAGGTTATTTATCGTGCACAAAAAAATATGCCTTTCATAAATAACCAAAAATATTGCAATGAAATTTTAACAACGATTATAAATCAATTTTATCAATAATGAGCAAAGATATGAGTAAAGTTATACAACTTATTGAATCATACCTTCGTGGGATATTGTTCAAGTCTGTAAGCGTTTGCTCTTGTTTTGGCATCAAAATAGTTTATGATTTGTTAAACTTTGTAGCCCTTTGCATCATATATCCGCTCGTTTATTTCCAGCATGTTCGATGAAAATAACATTTTATCAATAATAAGCCTTTGGATGAAGGAGGTGGCCATTGATTTGTTTTATTAGTGTTAAAGAATACAATGTTTTTTTGATCATGTTTATAAAAATATATGTAAAGCTATTAAGATGTAAGATTAATCAATTAATTTGAATGATTAAATGGGCCACTGTAATACCCCATGATTAGACGTTAGTTATTTAATTAGTTAGTTAATTAATTTGACTTAAAAAATGGAATTTGTGCAAACGATGAAATTTTACCACGAAACTTGCACCATTGCATTCGTGGTGAAATTTTAAGCAGTTTTCATATTTGGAGTTTTGAGATCAAAGTCTAAACAAAGAAGTTATATACGAAAATCGAATTCGGAACAAAAATAAATAAATAAGAAAAATTAACATTTTAAATTAATTATCTAGGGCCTATAGGTTGACCTCCATATTGAAGCGGTTGGCTAGGTGCAGTCGACCGCTAGGAAAGGAGTGGTCGACCACTTCATGTGTGGTAGTTCTAGCAAACGTATGCCATGCACGACCCGAATTTAATATATTTCGATCTAACGGTTCTAGTTGATTCTAGCGTCTATAAATTCAGGCCCAGCCCTTCCTTCTCTTCTCATATTTTTCTATAAGTTGTAGCAACGCTTTACCATTCGTTCTTCTCCACTTTCTTTGTAAATTATAAGAATAAGATATTTATATTTATATTCATACAAATCAAAGAATTAGAGAAGCCCACTTCATATTTAGAAGTATGAAGCGACAAATGGGTTTGGAAGTATTATAGAAGCCCGCTTCATATTTAGAACTATTTATAATCATTTGAGGCTAGAGTCTACCTATTTCCCTTTTGAAAGTATTATACAAGCGTGCTTCATATTTAGAAGTATTAAGTGGCAAATGGGTTTGGAAGTATTGCATGGTTGACAAGGCTTCATCGATAGTTTGCATCTTGGGAAGGGTAGGTAAGTAATCGTGTATGCAATGCAAGGATAGATTAGAACTGCCAACCTTAATGGACATAACAATCAAATGAAAAACAATCGGTGTAAACTTATGTTATGGACAGCTATAGTTTTTCATGCCACCAGATCATTGTTCTTACCCCCTCCTCATTACAGCCCACATGATAGATTTAGACGAATATGTCACTGGAGTTGGACGTGCTTGTCTGTTGTATAAGTCTTCTTTTCTCTCATGTTTGATGCTAATGTGACAGGCTGCTATCTAAGGAATACCATTAATTCCAAGGTAGCAATCATAGTCAGTATTCTTATCCTATTATTTTTTCCGCTATGAGTTTAGATTTTTATCACTCTTTGATAATGCTTATGCTTATGCTTATTTGCAGTACCAAATCCAACGATCTGTGCTTTGAAGGACTTAAGTTTCGATTTTTGTTGAAGTTTAGGCCAATGGAGGTACAGATTGTTATATTTGGTATAAATGCCTAGGTTAGTAGATCAGAGGTTAGGATAAATTGAGAGAATGCATTCAAACTTTCTTATCAAGTAATTCTATATTTTTACTCTAGATTCTAATAATTCAAACTATAAAAGTAGTTGTAGTTGTACTTTGAAAGAATTGGTAAAGCAACCATGGTTTGGAAATATCTTAGAGAAAAGATTTTCACGTCGACTTCGGAGTATCACACGGAGTGCTAGAGATGCATAAAGCATTGTTGATGAAGAGAGTGTGTATAACATATGGAAGAATTCCAAAAATTAGAGGTGTTCGACTTGATGGTTGAGATTCTACCTACCATGTGATTTCGGGGTTTGATGGTGAGTTATAGTCGAAGACGTATATTTATTCCAGATGGATGGGAAATTAGAGTCTATATGTCGCAATTGTGATGACTCACATTTTGGAAGGTTTAATAGACAGTAATCCACTGTAACGCCTCGGAAATTTTCGACTTTCGAAAATTCAACATCGATACTCACTTTATCGACTGCCGAGAAATCGAAGGCCGGAAACCCGAAATGTTATGGGTTTAAGAAAAAGAAAAAGACAGAAGAAGAGATAAGAAGATAGAATTTCGTGTGTTTATGACCTTTGAAGATAGTAGTGGCGGCTAGGTTTAGGTTTTAGAGATATATTTTTTTTTATTTATGAGGGGGGCTATTTATAGAGAATTCTCAAAAACTATTCATTCCGGAAATTCCGAACTCCGATTTACGCGCCGAAACTGACGTTCCTAGGGTTTATCCCGCGTTCCGGACACAATGGAATAGGTTTCGAAAGCTAATTCGGACATCTGTGCAAGTTATGGCAATAAACGTTCAATTTAAATTAAATCGATTTAAATCGATTTCTAGGCGTTTTAATTTGTACCGGACAAACATTAAATCCAATTGACACGAAATTTGAAACCATACAATAATATCACATTACGGATCCGATAAAACTTGTTTCGTCGAAATGCGAGACTTTTTGAAAAATGGCTATTTTAACTCGCCAAATTAATATTAAAAATAATTCGATGCGTTTCGAGCTGCCACGATCAAACGGTAACTCCGATTGACACGAAAATTGAAATCTGGTAATAACTAACTATTACGGATCCAATGGAACTAGTTTCGTTCAATTCTGAGACAGTTCAAAAATTGACTATTTTCACTAGTCGATTTAAATATTAAAATATTCAATTTTCACAAATAAACTTTTAATTCGATTTTAAAAGTTCTAAAATATCGTTCTAACTTCAACATGATAAAATAAAATTTTACAAATCATTTTCAATCATATTTAACTCAATTTTCAATTATTTCCATAATTTAACATATTAAATTATCGATTTAATTATCCAATTAAATCCAATTATTCAAATAAAATTTATTTGACTTATAAATTTCACTTATTAATATTTAAAATAAATTAAATATTCAAATTTTAATAAATTAAAATTCTGGGTCGTTACAATCTTCCCCCCTTAAAAGAATTTCGTCCTCGAAATTATTAAGTAAGAAAAGTTATAGAATTCATTAACTTTCCAAAATTCATAGTTAAACTTTTTACAAATCTTTACTAAGTTTTCAAATCATACTTAGTTATCTTTTCAAAAACAACTACTATTGTTTAACTTTCAATTCCAAATCAAAGTTAAAGTTTTCAAAAATTTTCCAATTTTCTCAAATATATTGTAACGCCTTAAATTTCCGGAAAAATTCGCCATAGTCTCCTTTGCGCGGCTCGATCCGAAAAAAAATGACAATATATATATCACAAATATACATCTCATCAAGTAATGAGGCATCCCGAAGGGAAAAAGTGTAAAAGTACGATATTTAATCCGAGATATGTACCTTATATTTTATTAGCAAGCATATACGGCTAATATAGCGCGAAAGCGAGCTCCAAATGCGAAGCAAACGCAATCCGCACCTACTAATCACTCAACAAACAACATGAGAACCATGCATATATGACAATAGTATCGATATACAACATATAGCAACATAATAACTATATATGTCAACATAGCAAATGTAGTAAAGGCAACAAATGCAAACATCAACCAACTAACATTCATAACCAATAAATATTCATTCATATTCTCATAATATTCAATGAAATAGGTTTTCAATTTAAATTCATTAACAGTGGATGTTTTTACTAACATTTTCAATTAGTTTATATGCACTAATTCATATTCAAGTTGGTTCACTTCCAAATCAAATTCAATTTTATTTAAGATTCATTTAATTTCCAATTGGATTCCAATTACTTTAGCTTCCAATTTCATTAACACTTAATGAATTATATACAATCAACTAACAACCATATAACAACCAATGTATATTAATTACAACCAAATTCCTTTGTTTATATTTTTTTAAATTTGGTTTAACACCTTAAATTAAATTGGCTTCCATTCAATTTATTCAACTTCCAATAACATTAGATTTTAATGAATTAACACCTATATTCATTATTTCATATCAACTTAAATTTACATTTAATTGATTAATATTCAATCCATTCATTCAATTCAATTACAACAGTTGAATTTCATTTATATAACTCAAGTTCACATCCACCACTTAACTTTATTAATTTACTTTGATACTAATATCAACTTCATTCAACATCTCTTAAGTTATACTTCATTTACAAACATCACTTTGTTTTACTTAACTTAATTCCCACTTGTAAATAAATTCAGATTTCAATTCTAAAGTAAATTTCCATTTAACTTTAAATTCACTTTTATTTACAACTCATATTTATAAATATATTCATATAGTTTCACTTCTTATATATATAAGTTTATTCACAATTGTAAATCACTTTAATTATAATTCAATTCTTATAATTCTTTTTGCTTATACAATTATTCCTTTATTTAGATTACTCAAACAACTAAACAATCAACTTATTTTCACTTTAATAATTCTGAAAAATTATTCTTTTACATATAAGAATATAATCAAGGTAAAATTATTTTATTTACCCAATTTTAAAACAATACTGTATCGAATTGTTCTATTCAAGTGTTTAGAAACCCCTTCGGCATAGTCTTGCGGACCACGCTGACGAAAGTTCATATGCCACTCAATAAACCAATCATCACAATATAAAACATTTTATATTCACTAACAAATACGCTCTCATAGCTATTATTACACTCAACTCATTCTAGAGTACTGCTGACTCTATCTCTAATGAGTAATACCCAATAGAACCATGGTTGTCGCTTAACCATAAGCTCTGATACCAAATGTAACGTCCCGGAAATTTTCGACTTTCGAAAATTCAACATCGATACTCACTTTATCGACTGCCGAGAAATCGAAGGCCGGAAACCCGAAATGTTATGGGTTTAAGAAAAAGAAAAAGACAGAAGAAGAGATAAGAAGATAGAATTTCGTGTGTTTCTGGCCTTTGAAGATAGTAGTGGCGGCTAGGTTTAGGTTTTAGATATATATATATATATATATATATATATATTTTATTTATGAAGGGGGCTATTTATAGAGAATTCTCAAACACTATTCATTCCAGAAATTCTGAACTCCGATTTACGCGGCGAAAGTGGCATTCCTAGGGTTTATCCCGCGTTCCGGACACAATGGAACAGGTTTCGAAAGCTAATTCGGACATCTGTGCAAGTTATGGCAATAAACGTTCAATTTAAATTAAATCGATTTAAATCGATTTCTAGGCGTTTTAATTTGTAGCGGACAAACGGTAAATCCAATTGACACGAAATTTGAAACCATACAATAATATCACATTATGGATCCGATGAAACTGGTTTCGTCGAAATCCGAGACTTTTTGAAAAATGGCTATTTTAACTCGCCAAATTAATATTAAAAATAATTCGATGCGTTTCGAGCTGCCACGATCAAACGGTAACTCCGATTGACACGAAAATTGAAATCCGATAATAACTAACTATTACGGATCCAATGGAACTGGTTTCGTTCAATTCTGAGACTGTTCAAAAATTGACTATTTTCACTAGTCGATTTAAATATTAAAATATTCAATTTTCACAAATAAACTTTTAATTCGATTTTAAAAGTTCTAAAATATCGTTCTAACTTCAACATGATAAAATAAAATTTTACAAATCATTTTCAATCATATTTAACTCAATTTTCAATTATTTCCATAATTTAACATATTAAATTATCGATTTAATTATCCAATTAAATCCAGTTATTCAAATAAAATTTATTTGACTTATAAATTTCACTTATTAATATTTAAAATAAATTAAATATTCAAATTTTAATAAATTAAAATTCTGGGTCGTTACATCCACAGTCCAACTCAAACAATCCAAAACACAGATAATCAATGAGGTTAATTAAGAAGAATAAGAAGAAAGCAAATACAGAATCCTATAGCGGAATGATAAAATATACTAATCAAATAAACAGTCCATGAAGATGCTTATACGATAAATTTGATTAAATTTTACAACATCTATTAGAGTTATATATACAACAGAACAATTTAACAATGCAGTGGAACAAATAATGTGGTGAAATAATACAAGTAATATAATATACCAAATCTTCGTCTTCTTCCTCCAGAAAATATGATCTTCAATATGCTGAAATCTCAGGGCTTACCAGAGTATAAAGTAAAACAACACACTCGAGTCAGGACTAAATATCCTTATGTGAGTAAAATCAATATCACTTATAACAGGAGTTTAATTGCGTCAAAGATGTTTATGGTGTTTTGCATCTTCTACCTAATGTACAACGTGCATGAAATAATTCAAGAGATGTTACGGGATTTTCCATCTCTAAAGAATCCGTCAAGTTATCTATATCTAGTAGAATACGCTATATATGTAATGTCTAATCATTAAAATAAATATTTTTCCTAGCATTAAGGCTTTACATTAACCCCTCTTAGTGTGTTTTTAAGCATTGTCGTACAGTTTGCATATAACGCTCTAGTAGCAAGTCGAGGGATAGGGATGCACCATAATATGACAACACTAAACTAAAATCGTAGTGGTCTCATCTGAGGACAAAAGAATGACAAGGCACGTAAGGCAATGTCCAAGTTAGGATACTACCAGTTCGGGTCGGGCTGGTGGTAACTCTTCATAGCCATGATCACCTACCACATCCATCCATTCCATATCGAGTCAAAGGGAGGCCGTCCCAAATCATTGGGCACCAATCGAAACCAACGTCGAAAGTAATAGTATGGACCAAGTCCAAGAAGAAAATCGAAGAACGGATGTCCGTTAGTGGTAGCTAGCTCACATGGCCCAGTCAAGCTGTCCGGTTTTAGTCATTTCAAATTGGCACAAGTGCTAGGGTCTATCCATCATCGTTCTCTTTCTTCAAATCCAACAAACGTATACAAAATCCAGTCACTTCATCCTGGAGGCTCTTTCGCATATAGAGTTGTTAAAGTGGTTCTAGTATTGACAGAGGGTATGCCAATAAGTCGCTTCGGACTCTTTAACAACCAAACATCGTTCTGCATATCGGTTGTTTCTTTTACATTTCGAAAACGTTTCATACTTGATACCAAAATATCATATTCACTTTAAAGAATATCATTCATTTCAAAAATCCTATTTACTTCAAATATGTCAATTTCACTTGAAGATCATTTTCGCCTCAATATCTAAATTTCACTTCCCAAAATAGTTTTGAATTTCAACTTAGGTTATAACTTCATTTTAACATAATTCACATTTAAATCCGTGATAAATATAAACAGTTCCCACTCTAAACAGTTTGAATTTTTAGAAATAGTTTTAGTAATTTTAAATAGTTTTAAAAATTAAAATAGTTTAGATATTAAAATAGATTATATATTAAATGATTTTAAAATTTAAATAATTTGGAAATTTAAAAAGGTGAATTTTAAAACAATTTACAGGAAAATAGTTTGCAGTGAAAATAATTTCAAACTCAAAACTGTTTCTTCCCTTTTCCAATAAATCTGGATTAAGGGCCAAATTTAAATCAACTTATTTAACTTCAAATCTTCCAATTTAGATTATTTTATATCTCAAATCCATTCGAATCGGCTCAATTTCGATTTAAATTCAAATCATATCAACTTAGATTTCAATTCAGATTAACTTTAATTTCAAAGCCTTTCGCATTAACTTCAAATTCGAATCAATCATTCGATTCAGTGGTTTAAATTCCAACTCAATTTTTATTTTAAACCATTTCAATTTATATCTTTTTGGAGTTTGGTTTCAAAATATCGATTTATTCACTTTAACCAGTTTAAACTTCAATATTCAATTTAAGGTTCAAATCTTTTAAAATAGTTCAATTCCAAGCTCAAATTTGAAATAGCGATTTATATCACTTTTACTTAAACATCTTTGAAGTTCAATTGAAAGTCCAAACCTTTTAAAACAATTCAATTTCTATAATTCAAGTCATATTTCAATCATAACTTCAAATTCCAAATTAAATTCTTTAAAAAAAATTCTTTTAACAATTTTAATTTCAACATTTTAAGCTTGAGTTCAAAAATAATCCAATTCCCATATTTCGATTTAATTTTATTTTTATAAATCCAGGAATTTAAAATCATTTAATTTAACCAATTCGGTGTTCGTATATAATTTTCTATCACATGGTAGTGATCAATTATTTCGATTTTTAATTTTAGTGATGGATATATATCATTTCAATCCAAATCAAAGTTTCATAAATATATATCATTTCAACTTATTATAGATTTCCATGTCAGTCAAATTGCTAAACAAAAATCGATAAAATCAAACCACTTCATTATTTCATTTTAACTAATATAAAAATATTTTAGTCTTTATGAGCGGTTTAAAACACTCACATTTATTTGGAACTGAAAAATTTCTAGCTTGAAATAAATTTCACATCAAGTCCATGTCGTAGACGACGTCGATACGAATCTAGTGCAACTCGTTTCGCTCATAGACAACCTCGTACGAGAATATTATTCAATAATTAACATAACGATTTATAATAAACACAATTAACTTAATAATATAATTAACGAAACCTAACCCTCTGCCTTCTCACGTTCGTTCATAGGCCCGCCTCCTTGTTCCTAATCTAAAGCTCGCGTCCTGCTTTTTTTTATTTTTTATAACAATCGAACGATCGACGAACTACGCCAAGCCATCGTCCAACTCCAACGCACCGTCGTGCTCCCCACTGCCCCATTACCCTACATCAATGCGTGCAAATCGACGCATAGGAAATCCAAAACCTGTAACTCCAACAAAACCTCATATCAGCCACGACGCAACGTAAGACGGCGATCCGCGTCACGATCCTAATTTTTCGACGGTTAATTATGAATGTTTAAATGGTTTTAAATGTTTGATTTGGAGTTATAATTAGGTTAGAAAGATTTTAGAACTAAAATTTTCAAGCGATTTCATAAATTTTGGAAATCGTCGATTTAATCGACGAGTTAAAATGGCGATCTAGGGAATAGTCTCGAATTTCAACGAAACTAATTCCATTAGATCCATAATAGTGTATTATTATCGAATTTCAAATTTCATACCGTTTGGAGTTATCGTTTGATCGTACAAGATAGAAACGCGTTGAAAGTAATATCAAATTTTAATATAATAATTGTGTCTGAAAAACTATCTTCTCTATAAGATCGAACTAGGACTCATAACCTTTTCCATTGCATTCAGAATAGGGGTATAACATTGTGAACGCCTAGCGGCATGCCTCGGTTGGGGTTTGAAATTTTGAGCTACTGGAATTGAGATATTTTGAAAATTTAAATAAATTATTTTCCTTGATCGGACTAGGCTGTCTCTTTCACTCAACCACTGTACCTTTTCCAACATGCCACCAATATCGTGGCGTTTCCATTTTCACTTAAAACCGCGACTCTCTTCATTTCTCACGCAGATAGTAATACCCTTACAAAATAATAATAATAATAATAATAAACGAAATCGAATCCTCGTAAAAAAGGGAATCGCGACATTGTCGTGATTTGGAATTCGAGATGGGCGACATTCGCATGTGGGAAATAATATTGGGCATGCGTTTTAGGGTTTGGCTGTATGTTCTGCTCGTCGACTGGAGGCTTGTGAGGGAGGCGCTTGGGTGGAGTTGGTCACCTGAAGGGATGCTTGCATTTAGGAGGGAAGTGGCGATTCCAGGCGGTGTACGGCATCGTGGTTGATGGAGATTGGTTAGATCGAAGTTCGAGGGGAGGGGCTAAGGCTCGATAGCAGCTCGATCGCGTGCGCGAGCGGAGTAGGTGCTCGAGACAATGGGCGTTCGACGTCTCGAGTTTTAGGATTGTATCATGCAGAGATCTTTATTGGTATCGATTTTGGGAGGTGCGACTCCATATTTGCAGCCGCGGCCTGATGCTCGTCGACTTGGTGATGTCGAGGTTGGTCAGAGGTTTCGATGATTGAGAGTCAGTGGGTTATGCGTTATGGGTGGAGTCGCGTTTCTGGGTTGCTGACATTGGTCGATGGTAAGAAGGTACCATGCTTTTGAAACTTTTGCAATTAAAGAGTAATTTGAGTTTTAATTACAATTTTAATAGTTAACTTACATAAATTAATAACCCATCCATACAAGGTCTAAAATTCATGAAGAAACAAATCGGTTTTGGATCGGATTGCAAAATAAAATTCAAGGTGAGTAAAATCTCACTCATTTGGATTGCAAGTATAACTTAAAAATGTTGGATTTAAATTACTGGTTGTTTGGATGAATTATTAATCATTATTAATTGGATGTTATAATATATATATATATATATATATATATATAGTAGTATATATTTTAGTAGTTGGATATATCCCTGCCAATTGGAGCGGATGTGACCCTATGCACCCTGCATAATAGCGGATGATCCTATATTACCGTGATATTCCCCTCGAAGGGGGATTGGTTTTTTGTATTGTGTAACATCTGTGGATGTAGGGAAACATGTTCGAGGGATCCAACTTGATTCCTCAAAAATTTTAATTTTAATTTAATACATAATAGTATATGATGTGTTAGAATGATCTTTTATAGATTATTATTGTGATTTGGATTATTGAATGCTATAGTACCATAAAGTATTATTTTTGAATTTGAAGGAATTGAAATAGAAGATTTTGAATATAAAAATATTTATATTGAAATTTGAATTATTTTAAAAGAAAAGGATTTGGATAAAACAAATTGATAATGGGTTGTACTTGACTATGCGCAAAATATTTCAAATAGAGATTTTAAAATAATTATATAAAGGATTTTTTAAAAACGATTTAAAATGATATTTCAGGAAAGAATAAGGAAAGATGTTAAAAATCAATATTTAAATAAATGTGTAAAATAAATATGATTTATAAAGAAATGGATTTATAAGAAACGGAATTTTTTATGTGAGATTATTTTTATAAATAAGAAAAATCCAAGTGAATCAATAAATTTATAAATGACGTTTATAAATAAGGAAAACGATAACAGTTGCTAAATTGGGAATATAAAATTCATAGGGTGAGTTTATATTAGATTATGAAAACAGGGATGAGGAAAATAGTGGATACTATTTTTCTGAAAAGTGGAAATGGTTAGGAGAATTAGAATGAAACCGATGGGATGTGAATCAAGAGGAATTTATAAATTGAATTGGTTGTTGGGATTTTTAAAATATACTTTTATTTTAAAAAGTTAAGTTGATTTTAAAAAGGTAAGTTTTATTTATCAAACTGTATAATTTTGAACTAGTAAAATTGAAGTACATCAAAAAGTTAATTTTTCAAAT
Source organism: Allium cepa (assembly GCA_030765085.1). Lineage (NCBI taxonomy): Eukaryota > Viridiplantae > Streptophyta > Magnoliopsida > Asparagales > Amaryllidaceae > Allium > Allium cepa. Next base: position 460,270,329 of record CM060942.1, read on the forward strand.
ATTTTATATCTATTTTAATAAATTCTAATTTTTGAATCAGCTTTGAAAATTGATTCGTTTATTTAAAAATAAGTTATGATGTTTATAAAAGTGTTTTCGATATTTCTATATTTGAAATAATTTCAACACTTGGATCCATAACAAGGTATTTCATCATTTTCAATACTTAGAAATATTTCCAACTTTCATTTTTATAACACTTAGAAAATATTTCTATTCCAAATCACTCCTTACTAAAAACATTTCCAAGACCTTCCTTTTAATACTTAGGAAAAATACTTATACGTATAATTTCCAAAATCATTTTGATATTAAACTTGGAGATATTTCATAACTTATCTCATAAGTCTCCGGCTTTTTAATAAATTCTTCCTACAATTTCCAAACCGATTATACTTATTTATAATCCCAACCCACCATTTATAACTCCTTTAAATGAATTCAAAATCTTTCCGAAGTTATCACTTCCAAACATCGGAAATTTTCTTACGTCTCTAACATTCAATTTATAAGATTTCTCTTATAAAATCTTATCCTTTAATAAACCCCATCTACAAATCTCGACAGAACTTATAAATAAATTTGCAATCATTTCAAACTATATATATACATATATAATGAGCAATTTTGAAGAATAGTAATTTATTTCATTTTTAAATATGTTTTAAATTATTATTTAAAATATAGAAAAAACTTTATAAACATCAATAACTCATTTTTAGGTAAACCAATAAATTTTCAAAGTTGATTTTAAAAGTTCGAATTTATTAAATAAATACTTAATATTTGGAATTCTACTTACCGAAGTATTCCAATCCCAACTACTTTAAAATTCCATAATTTTAAATAATAAAAATTTCCTTTTAAAACAAACATACTTCTTAAAATTCAAATATATTTTTAAAATCTCAATAACCCATTCAACTTATAAATTCTTCTTGATTTCCACCGTATCACTTCTATTCCGATTTCCTTAACCATTTTCACTTACAAAATAGTATTTACTATTTTTCTCACCTTATTTTCGTATACTGATATGAATTCTCCCTATAAATTTATATTCCAAATTTATCATCCTGATATTGATTTCCTTTATGTTATAAACATCGTTTATGAATTTCGTAACTACTTTGATTTTTTACTTGTTTATATAAAACCATCTTATTTATAAAATTTCATTTTATAAATCCATTTCTTTATAAATCTATTTATAACTTCCAATCTATTTTTATTATCTACTTCAACTTCTTTTACATATTTAGAATGTGACGCCTCACGCCGAGACCCACATTAACAATGAGTATTACTGGGTAATACTGTCTTGTAATGTGGAGAATAGGGCTGGTTAGGAGCGACGATCTATAGTTTTGTCTTAAATATCTCTCGAATACTTCGATTAGTGCTCTATAAATAACATATGTCGAAAGTAGTGGGTCGAAAGGTGTCAACCCGCACCTATAAATAAGACCATAGGGGTCTGATTTAGGGGATTCGGTTTCATTCACTTCTTATTTGTACTTTCTAAAGCTTGTAAACCGTAACTCCTAAATAAAATTGGGGATAAAATTACTTTGCATACTTGAGCTTCAATTAGTAAAAGAACATATTTTCAAAGCATGTTAAAGGATTTAATGATTCTGCATAGCTTAGAATAAAGCCTGCTTGTTCCACGTTTGAACGGCTACCTTTCAAGGGAGTCAAAACCACTTGATTCAGCTAATACACTTAAATGTTAAGTTCAAGTCTTCGTCAACTTTTACTATTTCAAAAAATGGTTCCGAAAGAGTCCTAAACCAATTGAATGAGCTCCAAAGGCATTGTAAAAGAGAATTAAACATTTCGAACATATCAAAAGGTTATAAAGGAAGAAGTTTCATCTGCCAAAACATATCAAAGGAGGACTTGAGGAAGTCAATAAGTTTAGGCCTTTTCTATCTGATCGGAAGGAGGTTTCGAAGGTATCACTTATACTTCAAACTCCACTTTAAGGTGTTGACAAGTTTTCTTGTTAATATTTTTGATGCTAGAAGGAGGAATTGAACCTCCGATCCCCAATAAATTTCACTATAGATTAATTGCATAGAGTTCTTCATTCAAAAGGAGAAAATGGTATGAGTAAGGAATCATAACGACAATCCAAACGATTAAGTTGCATCACAGTCGACCTTGGAAAATAATATAGTCCCCATCTTTAATTTAGAGAATATGGAAGTTGGACAACCTTCAACTCTCATAAGATTGGAAAATAATGAGATTAAATTCCAAAATCTACTGCAACAAATGATGGCCATGTAGGAAGTTTTCGAAGGGAATTTCCATCTCTAGGATCATTAAGGATTGCAAAAGGAGAGGATGAAGCACAATCACCAAATAAAGACCAACATGGAAACTAAGAAAGTCAAGCTAAAAGGTCTCTCGAGCAATCAAATAGTCCAATCCGAAGAAAGAGCAAAAGTTGCCACAAAAACGAAGCCGAACAAGAAATCCAACACCAAATGATAATTGATATGCTTAAGAAAAAAGGAATACCTGACCTAGAGAAATATATTATCCTCCAAAAGATTCCTTTTTCGAAATAAATAATTGCAGTTAGTCTCCCTCCTCACATCCAAATTCCCCCACTTAAATATGATAAACTACTGAACCAGATGATCACCTTGAAGCTTTTCAAAACTGGATAAACTTATATAATGCATCTGGGCCGAATCTCTGCAAACTTTACCTAATAACTTTTCAAGGATCAGCTACCAAATGGTACAAAATTACCTAGTGGAAACCATTTATCCTTGGGAACAATTTTCTTATGACTTCATGACACAGTTTTACATATTTAGAGACTCAACCATGGACTTTAGCTTGTTAGCTACTATCCAACAAAAACTAGAAGAAATGCTCGACAAATACATGAACAAATTCAGTACAAAAGGATTAAAGGAAGAGAGTACAACTGATAGAGAAAAGCTTATGGTAGTTCGATTAGGGTTGATCGAACAAACCACAATCTGGAAAGACCTTTATATTAATAGGTGCAAAGATCTACTATACTTCTATTACCGAGCAAGCAAATTTATACTTTTGGATGAAATGTGCCATGATAAGAAAAGATCGCGACATGGCATTGAAGAAAAAAGATCTAGTTCCAATCACTCAACCTAAAAATCAAAGAATGGTGGAAGGATTCGGAAGGGTATTCCAGAACCCAATTACTCATAAAATGCAAAAGATGATGGAAGTTCCTCAATTACTCATAAAATGCAAAAGCCAGCCATAATCGATAAAAGGGGAAAGTTATTATGATTATCATAAAGCAAATGGACATAAGACCGACAAGTTTCGCATATTAGCTGGAATAATTTGAAATATGATAATGTTAGGAACCCTAAAGGAGTTCATCAAGAAACTTAAGGAAACTTCTTATTCAAGCTAAGAAAAAAGCAGCTTAGCAACTTCAAAATACGGACTCCTATCAAATCATGAAGTCTTGCAGCATTAGTTTAAATATGAATTATCTTCTTTCATAATATTTTAAACTTGATTTGTACTCTGATTTGTGCTGAAAATTGGTCATGTACTAATTCAAAATTCGAGTGTTATTAAAGGTAAAACAGAACTAATCAATAGCATTCAACATACTCTTGGAGCACAACAAATTTCTAGCTAAGTGAGAAAGACAGTCCAAATGCATGATACAAATGACTATCAATGTTTCAATCAATACAGTACAAAGGCTTTCTTTCATGAAACCTCAACCTCATGCCGCTATTAATCCTTCACCAATCTCTGAGAAAACTTAGAACTAGACCACTACTATGACGACCAGAATTTGACCACCTCAAAATGTAACATTTAAAGTGATTTCAAATACAAAAATATAAAAGATTTTAAGATTTAGATAACATTAGATAGGATTTGAAAATAGTAATAATTGCTTATATCGACAAAAATGAAAAAATTCTGATTTTAGAAAATTAAGTTTAAATGGTTTAATAAATTATTTTAATTTAGTTATGAGTGTTTATATTTTTAAATAACATTATGCAAATTTATTTTTAAATTTTGTTTGCACAAATAAATTGTTTAATTAGAAAGTCAAAATATGACAGTAAAACACTTTGTCAAAATCAACGTTTTGTCAATTTAAAGTTGTCGCAACGTTGTTGCACCTTTATTTTAATATTCATGTACACTTATATATATGTAGTAAGTATTAACTAAGTTGCTAATTAGGTTTACTTTTATTAAAACACAATTAGAAAATTCTAGAATATAATTAGGAAAAGTAAACTAATAAAGACAAAACATGTCATTTCAAAAGTAAACAAAACCAATATATTCTTCACTTACTTCTTAGATAAAAATGACTTAAATTTGTGATGTGAAACATGATGTTATGGGTTGAAAAGTAAGAATACATTAAAAATAAGAAAAGGGTATTTTGGTCTTTTGCAAATATAGTGTTTTAATCCGAAGTTTTTCTATAAATACACACCCACTTTCTCTCATTACTTCACACTTTTCTTCTTCCATTTTCAAGCTTTCTTCACTTCTTTAATGACTTCTTTACAGAATATAATAATGCCAAAATATTCCAAAAAATAAAATAAAAGGAAATAATCATCAAAATTCCGCTAAAACTCACTTAAACTTCCTTTCTCCCCCTCTTTAAGTCACGGCCCACACCCAGCACCACCAAACCCGAGCTCCTCCACCCATAAAAAGCACAGCCGAACCCTCTAGGCCTTCCACAAGCAAGCCAAGCCACTTCAAAGACTTTAAAGTGAGCGTTTATAAGCATTCGACGGTCGTTAGCAAATTAGGAACGTGTTAAAGTTAGTTCATTTGCAATTGAGGTGAGAACTCCTACTTATATGTATATATTTTGTTGTGATAATGTGATAATTTGCTTATATGTTTGGTTATGATATTTATTTTCATATGTTGTTTATTGCATGTAAATGCTGAAACAAGTCACGATTTACACGACATTAATTCACACGAAAAACACTTTCCAAAATATATAGAAAAGTGATATGGAATCATTTAATGCACTCTAAAATGATCTAAAATGTAGAAATGTTTTGTAAACATATAAACTTGCTTTAACAAAGTTTGAATGAAAAACATGAAATATGTTAAAAATAGGCATATCGCGCAATGTTAGTTCACGATTTTGCGTCGAAAAGTTTAAATAAGTATACAGAATGAAATTTAGCTCGGAATTCTTCGAGAAAAGAAATTTTCAAACTATTATATCCATGTCTTTCAAACAAAGAAAATCAAGATTTCATTGAGTATATTTTAAAATATGTTCGAAAAAAATTTCTAGAAAAGTCGCGCTTTTGCAGTGAAGTGATCAAAGTTTAAAATTGATATTTAAAGAATTTAAAATGTGAAATAAATTTTAAAAAATTTCTATAATGTTTTAAAAGTGGTTTAAGTTGAAAATATGGATTTCTAAATGATATAAAAGTGCTTTTGAAGAATTTAGCCTTTAAAACGCTATTTGCAACATTTTTTCGCAACGCTTTTCTATTACTTTTGAAATAAATGTTGGAAATTAACCATTCTTTCCCAAATATTATGTAAACATTTTTAAGTAAATATTTTAAAAGAGATTTGAACAATTTCAGTTTATTTCAAATTTGGTTAAACAAATAATTAAGTGATTTAAAAAGGAAATTGAGTATGTAGAAACGACTAGTATATTTGTCCCACCTGTGAGAGCTAAACGGCAAAACAAGATGTGTAACTAATGTTATAAGTGGAATAACTAGTGTCCTAAACTTACATGGCCTTCACTTTATCTTTTAGGCGAGGGGTGGAACAGATTGAAGGGAAAGACCGGATGCTCAACTTGGGTTTTATAGAAATAATCTTCTTATACTCATTATTCAAATCCGAAGAGGACTCGTCCTATTCGTGGAATTTAGAAGGTGATCTCATCATTATTCCGCTAATAGCACTTGTTGAATATAGAAGTTGATATTGAATATAAGCAGAGTAATTTCTATAATCCTATTTTCTCAAATGATACTCAATAAAAACGATTTAAGAAATATTCAAAAGAGAGGTTCAAAAGATTTCATATTTAAAGAAGATGATTTTAAAGATATACATACACTCATACACACATACATACATATATATGTGTATATATATATATATATATATTTGCCACTCCTCCTTCCACCTTATTGGATGTGGCTTATAGGCGTACCAAATTAGATACGGCTTATAGCCGTATCTAATGTATTCGACACGGCTAAAAGTCGTATCAAATTTGATACGGCTTTCAGCCCATCTAGTTTCGTGCCTACTTCTGATATAAACTTTTCCACCGAATACGCACATCTTCCCTCCAAATAATTCGATTTCCCCCTATTTAGATACGGTACTTAGCCGTATCAAATTTGATATGTGTTTTAGCCATATCTAATTCGTGCTAATTTTTGGTGCGAACTTTTTACTGCCAAAACACGCCCCTGATCTACTCCTTAATTTTTGGTGCGAACTTTTGATACGTTTTCCCTAAATTATTTCGTTCCTACCAATTCTTAAATCTAGATTTCTTTCTTCACAAACGCTAATTCGCTAGTTCGCTAATTCACATCGCTATGCATTTCAGGTAATTTCCGATCCTTATTTACAAAGTTTCCAATCATTATGATGAAAATCCATTGAATTAGCTGAAACGGTTTTGTTCCTGTTTTGATGGGATGGTGCTTCTATTTTTTCCCCCTTTTAATTTCTTCCTTTTGATCTACTAAACAGTGTTGAAGTTGAGGTCCCTATGTTAAACAATGTAGAAAAACTGGATTTAGTTTCCTGTCAAGTTTGCTATAGTTTTTGACATTATAGGCTTTGCGGTGAAGGGACCGAACCTCTTTTGTAGAAAAACAACAATTTGATATTGTAGCAACCTAATTGTAGGTAAAATAGGAATATGATAGTTTGTGAATGTGACATTAAGATTTTAGATGTTTAAAGGCTGGTATATGCTGCATGAGCTGAAGTGTTATGAGGAAATAACGCTGGAGTGATTAAATTGATGGGAAAAGATCCTGAAAGGGCTTGAATATCTAGGACAAAGGAAGGTAGGCTATAATGTATAGGTTCAGGTTTTTTGTGGTAGTGCTTGGCAAGTTGGTTTATGTCAGCTGTGTTAGAGAGAGCTTTTGACCACTTCAAAAATCTATGCCCGAGCGAAAAGAGTAGAGGGAAATGCTTCTAGAAGATTGGCTCAATATGGAAAATGGATTTAGGAGCCATGATTATGTCAGTACGGTTAAGAAGAAATTGCCCAGGAAAGTTCAGAAAAGAGATCTATTAGCTGAAGTGTTCAGATATATGTTTTCATTCTGTGAATTGTAGTATTTATTTTATCATCGGTTTGTGATCTATAATTTAGTTGCATATTATGTAATCATTATGATTGGTTTGGGTATCACTTTAAATTTTGACAAGTGAGTTTTAGTGCACGAGACATTATACCTCACAGATGCAATATTGTTTCCTCGGGTTTGATTCTTTTTTTTAATTTTTATTTTAAAATTATTTATTTATTAATTATAATAATTATTTTTTAATTACAAGGAAATTCATCTTCTTTTGTGTTGTTAAAGTTTATGGCATATTTGGACTACATATGACCTAGCTTTGCATTTCAAAGCATGTTGCAATTTTCATATAATTGTTTTGAATTTTATTCTAAATGCCGCTGGTACTTAGGACTGTAAAGAAGATTGAATTCATCTTAAATATTAAAATGATCATTCATGTATAATTGTGATTTTATTTTTAGTGTTGTAGGTCATGATATTTGACCTTACATGTCACTATATTAATATTATACTAGTGTGCAACCCGTGCGTTGCACACTGTAATGTTGTAAAGTAAATAGTTAAATAGTCGACGTATAACGTAATATGCTAATGCTAAACATTTTTTTTATATTTTAGCATGTTAAAATGTTATGTTTTCATAGTAAAATATATTCAAAAATTATTTTCGAATAGTTAAAAATAATCATATATTCATTATTTTCATATTCTAACTATTTAAAATGATAGATTTTTGTTTCAAATTAGTTTTACGATAATATTTATAAAGTTTAAGGAAATTATATGTTAAACATATTATTTTATTGATTTATACGTTTAAAAAATGTATGTATATATATATTATTTGTCATTTCTTGGCATCATTTGTATTTGTACATTTATACGTTGGTAATTGCATATTTCTTGGCATGTCATTTGTATTTGTGGTACCTATACTATACTATTTTGCTCCTCTTCCATCGCGTATGTCCGTATTTAAATTAATTGCATGTCTGATATTATGAGTTAATATGTCCATGTCAATCTGCATCAACAATAAAAAAGCTACTGTTGCATATTGAAAGGTTTGTGTTTTCATTATCGGTTTTCCTTACCTTTCGAGAATTGGATTTTACTTGTATTACAAAATCTTAAATATTTATTACATGTAGGGATTATACGATCTTAATACCGCTTTCTTACATATATAACGGGACAATATTCTTCATTTATGCCAAGGTAAAATTATATTCACGTCTCATGTTCTGTTATATATGAGATAGGAGGGCAGTATGTCTTTCAGTGTAGACAAATAATGGATAAACGAATCTGATCTAAGATCTACATACTATATAGACGGGGTGTAGAAGTTTATTAATTTTTTTGCAGAAAATGGTGGTAAGAAAGGAGTGTATTTATCCCCTTGCACCCGGTGCAAAAATATGAAGACGATCAAATTAAATGACATTCATTTTCATTTGCTTAGACGGGTTATTATCCAATCATATAGTATGGTATTTTCATGGGGGAAAAAGGGCAGAGATGGAAAGACAACAACCAGTTAGGCATGCCACAATTATCGACGAGTCTGAACATATTAGGATTGAAGATCTGGTCAATGATGTAGATAGATTTCATCATTTTCAAGCTAAAAATCCATTGCCTGATCATGCTAATGTTGGAGAGCAGTGTACTGGTTATCCAGATTGGCAGACCAATGAAAGTACGATGTATAAATCACTTTTTGGTAGCGTAAAAGAGCCACTTTATCCTTCATGTTCAAAAGAGATTACGAAGCTGTATGCTATTGTGAAACTGAATAGCTTGAAGACCCAATACGGCTTTTCAAATAATGGTGTGACTGCACTCCTCGAACTAATAAGGGAGTTACTTCCCGAAGGTAACACGCTGCCGACAAAGTACTCCGACGTGAAGAAGATCATTAAGCAAGTTGGGATGAATTACAAAACTTACGATGCATGCATCAATGATTGCATATTGTACGGGAAAGATGATGCGAACAAAGTTTATTGTACAAATTGCAATGAACCAAGATATATGACATCATTCAACGAAGAGAGAAAATGCACCAAAGTACCTCGAAAGACATTAAGACATTTTCCTTTAATTTCTAGACTGAAGAGACTGTATACTGTACCGTGGATAGCAGATGCGATGATCTGGCATGGTCATTCCAAGTCTGATCCAACCGTAATGCGTCATCCATGTGACACTTCTCAATGGAAAGCCGCAGATTCTTTTGACCAAACTTTTTCTATCGAGCCACGAAATGTCGCACTTGGAATAGCAACAGATGGTTTCTGTCCATATGCTTCTCTCTCTAACCCTTACAGTTGTTGGCCTGTAATTGTAGTACCATATAATCTTCCTCCGTCTATGTGCATGAAAAGGGAGTTCTCAATGTTAACATTGTTGATTATGGGCCAAAACAACCAGGGAAGGATATTGATGTTTATTTACATTCGTTGATAGACGAGTTAAAGCGGTTATGGGAAGGAGTCGTTACATTTGACTCGTTAAATAAATCTGAGTTCACAATGAGAGCTAGGGTGCTGTGGGCAATCCGTGATCACCCTGCTTTTGGGACGCTATCGGGATGTACAACTTACGGTTACTTTGCATGTCCTATTTGTGGGGAAAACACTTGTTCTTATCATCTTCTTGAAAGTAAGAAGATGTGTTACATGGTACATCGAATGTTTCTTCCTAACGAACACAAGTTTCGATACGATAAGATAAATTTCAATAACGAACAAGAACTTCATCATCCTAAATGGCCATTGACTGGTTTTCAAGTTGAAAAGAAAGTAGCGAATATCAAAATGAAAGTTGGTAAACAAAAAGAAGAAATTGGTCGAAAACGGAAAAAGTCAACCGATGAAGAAGTTGACAATGTTTCTGGATGGTATAAGAGGTCTATCTTTTTTGATTTACCATATTGGAAAGCAAATTTGATCCGACATAATATTGATGTTATGCATATAGAGAAGAATGCCACGGAGCATCTTATCAGCACCATTATGGACCATAAAGATAAGTCAAAGATGGCATCAATGCATGCAAGGTTTTGAAAATCGCGGGTATAAGACAAAAGTTGTGGGTGATGGAAGATCATGAAACAAATAAAATAATCATACCAAATGCAACTTTCACTTTGAGCAAAGAAGAAAAGATACATTTTTGCACCGTTTTGAGAAATTTGAAAGCGCCTAACAAATTCTCTTCTAACTTCCACAATAATGTAAGCATCAATCCTCCTGAACTAAGAAATATGAAGTCACGTGATTACCATGACATAATGCAACATTTGCTTCCGGTATTGCTTCAACATTCTTATCCATAACATAAGGATCTACGAAATGCTGTTCATTGTACTAGTTTGCAGACCAAAGTGCACGGGTTGGTTCGGGCTGATGATTGTGATATGGGAGCAACGCGCAGAGGGGATGAAGGCAGTGGATGGTGTAACGACCCGAAATTTTCAAAGCCGAAAATTCCAGATAGTTATGAAAAAGAAGAAAGAGATAGAAAAAGAAGAACAGAAATACCAACATCTCACATTCGCAGCGAATAAAATATAATAATAATTAATAACAGTTTACAAAAGAATACTATATCTGTAGATTACATTTAACATACATCAGAGTTTTCACATATATACAGTCACTGAATATATACAATTATCATTTCTCAGATTAACAGTAATATAAATACAGCGGAAATACTCTATACGCTATTGCCATCCAGCTCGCCTCCTGAGCTCCAGAACGTACCTACCTGAAAATCTGTAATACTCGGTCTGAGCCGAGCATTACATCAAAGTAACACCCAGGTCAGCCTAGAAACCAGCGTGAGTAAACCCATCCAACATGGAATACAAAGCATACAACTTATATAGAACCCGGGGTAACTCAAACCAATTTTACAAGTCCACAATATGATATAGGCATAACTTATTTCACATATAAGTTAACTAAGTGTCAAAATTTAGATCAAATAGTCCGATTCACTTAAAATGTTTCATTCCAACTTATTAATCTCACATATCAATTTATAAGAATTCGAAGTTGTTTCGGGTATTTCCCAATACCCGATCCCGGCTTCTTCGAGTCACATGTCATCCTAACCTAAGTTATACAAATGAAATACACAACATCTCATATCAGAGTTATCAACACCTTCAAATCATCCAATACCGTTCAATCATCCATGAGCAAAGCTTAATCACATACAAATCTATCCAATTTATTATAATTGAATTTCAAATCTCAATCACTTAGATTCCCTCATTAATTAATTCCAAATCAATTAATCAATCAACCATTCCCTATCTATTCATCTTAATTAATCACACTGGATTAATTATCTTTAATTAATTTCACGTTATTAATTACATTTAACCAAAATCAATAATTAATCTTATTAATTCTCTTTCTAAATTACATTAATCCTTAATTACTTATATTAATTACTTCTCTTACGTCACCTATTCCTGATGTATAAATCTTAATTAATCAATCTTTTATTACGTCATTGATTATATAAATTATGATTTTCCATTTACATTTCAATTTATCCTAATCTAATTTAATAACCTCAAATAATTAATCATTTATTAAACCACATATATTAATCCCTTTTGATTTACCTCAACTTATTACCTTAATTAATCTCTTGATTAATTTCACAAAGTAAGTATATCCATATTATTTTTGTTAACAAATAATCATTCAATTAATTACATCCAGAAACTATTGTTTAATTTACTTTCCAAAGTAATTATTAATTCACTACTCCATAACTATTAATTAATAACCTTCATTGTTAATTTATAAAACTTAATTACCCATTTGTAAATCTCTAATTACAAATTAATCGATCACTAATTACAAATCAGTTACTTAATTAGTCTTTAACTTATTTCATAAATTGTCAAATCTTAATCATACTTAAGGTAAACATCCTCTTTGTTAAATGCTACATCGTATTACTAAAACATTTACCTTTAAATAACCTTTACCGATGTTTATAAAATAATTAATTTATAAATATCCTTTAAGTATTCAACATATTTAATTTAACAAGCAAACTGTTCTTAATTAAAGTTTGAAAGACCTTTAATTTAAAGAATTTATAAATGATTAAACCATTCCTTTTTACATTTCCACAGAATTAATTAAAAAGATTTCAAATTTGGTTCCTCGACTTCTGGTTAGACCCGATGATAACTCGACCCTACTTCGAGTTATCTTCCCCTGTCTATACATATATTGTTTCTTTTAATAAGTTTAAGTTTAAAACACAATGCCTTCAACTTTAAAACTCTGATGAACCAAGTTACTCAGATGAACCAAGAATTTTTTTCAACTTTCAAACTCTGAAAGGAAAAATAAATAAAATGAATTTACTCACCGCAAAGCACTGAGCCACTGCCTGTTCGAAAACCCTAGCTCGTCTTCCCTTTCAAGCCGCCGCTCTCCCAGAAACGTGCCATCCCTAACGAACGCGGCCTCCCCATCTCCTTGCCATCACAAGCGAACGCGACTGCCGAAACTTCCCTGGCCTCACCATCGAACGCAATCGCCTTGCAAACCCTTGCCCTAGCTCAACCCCTCACCCCAAAATCGATCATACCCTGCCGCATCTGGTCGCGATCCCCCCTTAACTTCCCTGCTCCAGAAATTACTGCGTCGCCATATTTTTATTATTATTATTTACGAACGAGATCGCGATGATTCTGCCATCGAACAATAAATTTTCGAACGGCTAATATCTCGACTTGGATTAAGAGGAAAAGGGGAAATGGGATTTGATTTTGAACGTGGGAAGACTCGCGATTTCGTTTGAAATGTTCGACCATTAATCCCTTTTTGTTTTCTCCAATTTCGGCTTGATTTTTTTTCTCTAAAAAAAGGTAGGAAGAGATATTTCCTACAGAGGCTTCGAGTATAAGCTAGACCGTAATCACGTGACTAGGGTAATCCAATTTGAAATTTGAATTGATTTTATATAATTAAATATTGGAAATATCTCGTGTTGCATATCGTGAAATTTCGAACTCCTAATCAGACATGCCGCCAGGCGTTTATACGGCTTTACCCGTATTCCGAACAAAAAGGAACGTGTTTCGGAAGCTGATTCGATCATATGCGCGAGTTATGGAAGTTAACGAACAATTTGAAATTAAATCGATTAAAATGGTTTCTAAGCGTTTTAAGCTGCCAGGGTCAAACGCAACTCCGATTGCTACGAAAATTTAAATCCGATAATAACTAACTATTACGGATTCAATGGAACTGGTTTCGTCGAATTCCAAGGCCGTGCCTCAGAAGACTATTTTTTTAATTTCAATTTAAACGATATATTATTAAATTTGAACAAACCACCATTAAATTAAATTTCAACCATTCTATTATCATCAATATCATCATTATAAATTTTATAAGCCTTCAAATTATTTTAAACAGGCTTAGAAATTTCAGATTCAACGATTTACCCAATTTCAATTATTAAATTCAATATTTAAACTATATAATTCAATGATGTAATTATCAAGTAAATATTGATATCTGGAATTCTAGTTAAAATTAACTTTTAAATATTTACAATCAATTTATAATTCCATTTTAAATTGTTAAAAATTCTAGGTCATCACAGATGGTTTGTGTTTTGTATGTTGTCTAAGGTTGTATGATTTCAGCAGTTTGGGACAGAGAAGTTCAAGGGAGGTAGGAGTATGATGAGGAAGTTTGATGCAGCATTTGTGTGAATAGTCGGCAGATTGATGGTTATGTAGTTGGGGACAACTGTATGTGAATTGTGGAGTTGTGTATTAGATTGCAATGTTTTGATGTGGTATGTATCAGTGAAGTGCACTGTTTTGTAAAGTGGTGATGATGAAGTGGAAGTTTAGTGACAGAGGGTTATATGACAGCAGCAAGGTTGCACTGATGTGGGGTGTACTTGTATGCACAGTGATTTTGTAGTGCAAGAGGCAGGTTAAATGGTGATTTGATGAAGCAAGGTTGATGACTGTTATTTGTGATATACTGTAGCTAGTTTTATGGGAAAAATGTTTGTGCACAGGGTTGCCGTGCTCTGGTTTGTAGGGTATGTGTGAAATTTGATTAGTGGTGATGTCTAGTGGTTGAACTGTGAGGTGTTATGCAGAGGCACAAAGCTTGTTTAAAGTAAAGCTTTTGTGCCTACCGACATCTACAACATACTTATCAGCATAAGTAAATTGTGCTTCAACCTGTAAACTAAAAAAATGAATATTGAATAACACAGGATAGGTAATATAAAATAGCATGAAATTATACTTTATCACAATTCAATTCTATTTAGCTTATAACATGTTGCACGTGCCACAATTATTTGACAAGCTTAAAGTTAGTCTTATATTGTTGTTAACCCTGTTTTCTATCAAAAATCTGGCTGCAGGTGATCTTCATGATGACATGCACTGCTGAGTTGAGTTGCTGCATTGTAGTGCCTCACATTTGTATTATGTAATGTTATTAATTATCAAGTATGAACAACTGTAACGTACTTCGTGGTAGTGCTATGAGCTATGTAGTATGTAGTATGTAGTATTCATATTACACTCCAATGTACTAATGTGCTAAATGCTTGTATGTAGTATCCGTATTATGTAATGATATTGTTAAGTTATTACGCATTGCAATGCGGATTATTGAATCATTTGAATGTGCACTGTCTATAATATTATTTGTTTTGATGTCTCGAAATGATTATATATGTGGTATTGGATATGAACTACTGTTGTATGTCCATGGTATATGTGCAGTATCTGAGAAGGTAATTGATCCATTAGGTACGGCTAAAAGCCATATCTAAATGACTAGTTAGACACGACCAAAAACCATATCTAGTTGACAAATAGGCAGCAGTTCATTGTTCAATTAAATACGGCTAAAAGCCGTATCTAATAGAAGACTTAGGTATGGCTTTTAGCCGTACCTAATGTGTCAATTAGATACGGCTTTTTGTTGTATCTAATCTTTCATTTAGATACGGCTAAAGGGCGTATCTAAATGACACATTAGATATGGCTAACAGCCGTATCTAAACGATAACGACGACATATTTTGACACGACTTTGAGCCATATCTAACAGGGTTAGATACGGCTTTTAGCCGTATCAAAATATCATTTGTGATATAGTGCTTGTGAGGATATTTTTGATAAAGAGAACTGAATGAATCGAAAAACAATCATCCAATTACATCATTTTTTCTCGATTATTAGATTTCGAACTAACTGGCATCAGATTTAGGTGATTCCTATCTGAACACCAGTTTGAACCAATTTACGTGTCGAAGTAAAATATGTTGATGACACTGATTTAGGATTTTCAAAACGAAGAGCTTCTTATGGATCTTTTAGGGGTAAACTCCCAATACACATATAGTAGTGGTGTCTCTTTATTATGGAATATCCAATGCGAGGACTATTCGCTATTAATCCTGACAGGATATGGTAGGAAAGTACCTCCGGTTTCATTCAGTCCCGGTACGAACTTGTATGGAAGGATGTTTGACATTGCATTCTAAATCACACTAAGTGATCTCTATATAATATATATCATTCGGTGGTAGAGAAGACACCTTCTTTTAGCTTATCATCCTTTCCTGAAACATACAAGCTCGGGATATTATACGTCTGTAGAAATCAGACATGTGACTGTGGGACGACAATGTGGCATTCAAAATGGAAGGAGTTGTGCTATGTGTAAAGGTAATCATTACCTCAAGCCTCATCAACTGGGAAATGACCGAAACAGGGTTAGATGCAGCAAGGCTGTGTGGTTCACAACCACTAGGGTATGATCACCCATTCTAGATAGATTTTTACCCACTATGAAGCAAGGGCATCTAATCATTGTGCAAAGTATGCTAAAAGACGTCTTAGATAACAGTCGGTAAAGACTGGGGGATGGCATATTCAAAATTATCTTGTTACAGAGATAGGCTGATTTTGTGTTAGCAGATGATCCTTTGTGTTGGTCCTTGGAACATTCATCTAGAGGTGTACCCATAGGAAGGTAGCCCCTTCACCTGGTCATTTATATGGAAATCCATTATCCAATAAGGACTTGTGGATTTGTTTGTAGAACCCAGTATACTGGAATTTAATCAATGTAAAAATTTCGCATAAGATCAATAAGTTTATTTGCAAATGTTTTCAAAGAAAGTTATTAAAAATACTATCCCTTAGTATTATGTAATAAAGAGTTTTGGTTACATATGGTAAAAACCTGTTCCGTCTTTATGTGCAGCGTGGTCTTATGAGATACCTTTTTCTTTTCAAAACATCGTACTTTGAGTTCTCACACCAATCCCATAACCGACCCGGAGTTTTTTTTCCTTTTAAATTCTGGATGCCCTTTTTCGGGCAACCGTGTAGTCAGGATACCTAAGGAACATT
Organism: Allium cepa; assembly: GCA_030765085.1. Taxonomy (NCBI): domain Eukaryota; kingdom Viridiplantae; phylum Streptophyta; class Magnoliopsida; order Asparagales; family Amaryllidaceae; genus Allium; species Allium cepa. Next base: position 460,287,119 of record CM060942.1, read on the forward strand.
TTGGAGAATGTTAGGGAGCATTTTGGAGAAGCCTTTTTGGGCTATGAAGCTGAAGTACCCATTGTAGATATCTACCTATATTCTGTTGTGTTTTATATTTAGTATTTACCAGCATGTATAAGGATAGGCAATTATAACTATCCCTGTTGGATTAGTATTTGATTTCGATGGATCACTGGAGTGATTATTTACGTATAATTAAAATGTTGAATGTGTGAGATTCTGTTATTGTGTTATTTTCTATCTTTATTTTCTTTTACACCCCTGATAATCTCCCTCCCCGACAGTTGGATTTAAAGCACATGAATACCGTGGATGTATTAATATCAACTTCTGAGAGTCGAGGAGATGGGTTGTTACATTTGGTATCAGGGCTGAAGGTTAAGTGAGAACTTTGGCGTTGTTGGGGTATGACTCATTTTATATAGGGTTAGTAATGCCCTAGATGAGTTTAGTTTGAGAGAGCGCATATCTAAAACTTTATCTTGAATAAGTATATTCAAACTTTATTCCCTATGATATCTCGTTTATATATCCTAAAGATTCTTCTTACTACCCACAGATGGTAGGAAATGAGTAGAAGAAAATGACGAGATAGGGGAGGAAGTAATATCACAAGTGATCGAACTCCCACAGCAATAGTAGTCGAGGAATTAGTAGTTGCAGTATAGTCCCAAGTCAACTTTGCAACTTTTTGCAAGAACTATACAAGCCTTGGTGGTAAACCTTTCAAAGGAGCGGAATCATAATTGAAGTACAAGCTTGGATCCACTCTTATGAAAGATTTTTCAATGGACTGAATATTGGAGATGAGCAGAAGAAATTCTTAGCTTCTTGGCAACTACAAGATAGAGCTCTAGTTTGGTGGAAATCTATTAATCGGAATGAGTCAGAAGATAATTTCTCATGGGAACAATCTAAAGAAGTTCCGAAGGAGCAGTATATGCCGGAAGCAGGAAAATCCTATCTTTATCGAAATTTTATGGATTTTAAGCAGAAGGAGGAGGTGTCGTTTGAGGAGTATGCTAACAAGTTTAAGAAATTTTCTTGTTTTCTTCCTGGATTGATAGATACGCCTCTCAAAAAGAATGAAAAGTTTATCTTGAGAATGAAGAAGCAACACCATGGAAGGATGGCTGGGCATGTGAAAGTACCCTGTGTAGACTTAGTAGACATGGGATACAGATATGAAGCTTTGGAAAAGATAGATCCACCAGTAGTATAAGGAAGCAACAACAATAACTGGAAAAAGAGGAAGTTCAATAGCAAGAAGCCATGGCAGGGACAATCCAAAGGAGGATCTCAGGATAACCGCTTTAAGGATATCACATGTTACAATTGCCGAGAGAAGGACCACTTATCAACTCATTGTAAAATAACAAAAAAACAAGGGACAACAACAAGAAATTGCAATAATTGTCATCAACCAGGACACATGATAAAGGACTATCCCCTAATGAAGAAAAGAGAACAAGCTAAAGTGTATACTATCAAGGATGAGTCTTCAACCACCCAAGATGTAAAAGGAAAAGGAGCGTTGGAAGTTAATATTTTTATCAAAGAATTTTTAGTTAGAGTATCATTTGATATAGGAGCTTCTCATAGTTTTATTTCTAAAAAACTATAAAAGAATTGGAACTTAAACCTAAAATTATTGGCGACCCTATCTGCGTGACAAATCCTTTAGGAAGTTCCACTAATCTTCGTATGCACTATGAAAAAGTCCCAAATTTCTATCCTCCCCATCACTTTCCTTTTGATATTTTTGTCTTACGTTTTATTGGAATTTGAAATTTTACTCAGTATGTTTTGGTTGGCTAAGTATAAAGTTGCGCTCAATTGCGATAAAAGGACGATTTCTTGTGGACCGCCTTTGGAAAAATCATAGAAATATCTTCCAAAGATCTTAGTCCAAGAAGGGATAGTTTTCTTTATGACTTAGATACATCCTGGACATGATTAGAAATAATACCCGTTGTTAAAGAATTTCAAGACGTTTTTGAGGAAGTAAGAAGTTTACCCCCACATCAAGAAATTAAATTTCGTATCGATTTAGTCATTGATGCGATGCCAATTAAAAAAAAGATGGAAGGATGGCTCCAAAAGAGAGAGATGTGTTGAATAACCAAACACAGGAGTTGTTAATAAAGTGATTAATAAGACTTAGTCGTTCAAGTTGGGGATTAGCGGTAGTTTTTGTTGTCCAAGTCAGATGGATCTTTGAGATTATGTGTAGACTATCGAGATCTGAATAACCAAATGACTTAAAACAATTATCCTCTACCCCGAATAGATGACTTATTTGATCAATTACATGGAGCTCGAGTTTTCTTTGAAATGGACCTAGCCATAGGATTCCATCAACTCAGGATCACAGAAGATTACATTCATTTAAATACACTCAAGGGTTCGAATAATTTCTTTGAGTGGTTGGTTTTGCCTTTGGACTGACTAATGCACCCGCTTATTTTGTAGACCTTATGAATAGAGTATTTAGAGGCGTACCGAATAAATTCATGCTATTCTTTATCGATGATATCCTTATCTATTCTAAGATAGAAGAAGAACACGAAAGGTATCTGGAAGCTATGTTGGAAATATTGAGGAATAATGTGCTAAAAGCCAAATTTTCAAAATGCCACTTTTAGGAGAAGGAGATAAGATTCTTTGGGCATATAATATCAAAGGATGGAATTTCAGTGGATCCAGGGAAAGTTGTAGCTATTCAAGATTGGAAGCAGCCACAAACTGCTAAGGAGATTCATAGCTTCTTAGATTTGGTAGGATATTATAGAAAATTCATTCAGGACATCCCTAAGCTTGCCTATCATCTAATGAAGGTGACAATGAAGGATGCTAAATTTATCTAGACTTCTAAATGTGAAGAAGCATTCCAAGAACTAAAGAAGAGGTTGACAATCGCTCCACTTTTAGCAATTATAAGTGGAAATAGTGGACCGACCGTTTATACAAATGCTTATGGAGAAGAAATTGGTGCAATTTTAATGCAAGATGGGAAGATGATTGCTTACAATGGTAGACAGCTGAAGACACATGAGAAGAAATATGCAAAACATGACTTAGAATTATTAGCCATTGTGTTTTCTTTAAAGATATGGAGACATTATTTTCTAAGTAAGAATTTTTCACAGTTTATTTTAATTAGACTTTGAATTGATCTTACTAAATATCATCCCCTCATTAAAATACGTGAAAAGTTTGAACTCTTCATGGACCATAAATCTTTTAAGTACCTTTTCACCCAGAAGGACTCAAACATGTGACATCAATGCGCGTCATATGATCTAGATATTTTATATACACCCGGAAAGCCAATGTAGTAGTCGATGCATTGAGTAGGAAGTTATGTTATTTCTTATTGGTAGCAACTCCAACTCTCCGGGTGTTAACCCTAACTCGTTCACAAGTTAACAGGTCCATGAGTTAAGGCATGTACGACTCAAGGCATGTACGACTCAAGGCATGTACGACTCAAGGCATGTACGAGTTAAAGGATACATGAGTCAGCAACTTCCTACAACTTAAAGACCTCTACGAGTTAGCAAGCTTACGAGATAAGCAGCCTACGAGTTAAGGAGTACCCGACTTAAGCTACTTGCGAGATAAGCCTTTACGAGTTAGCATATCTACAAATTAGCAAGTGTACGAGTTAAGATCTTCCACAAGTTAAGCCTCTACGAGTTAATCCTCTGCGAGTTAAGATCTTCTACGAGTTAGCAGGCATACGAGTTAAGAAAAGCTAACGACTTAAGGTCTTTACGACTTAAGGAAATTGATGGCCTACGACTTAATGATAACTGCAGTTTGTACGACTTAAGACCCTTACGACTTAAAGAAGTTATACGACTTAAGGAGGATACGACCTAAAGACACACCTCTTAACTCGTCTACGAGTTAAGACTTGCTTTAAACCAGTTGCAATTAGTTAAGTCGACTACGACTTACGACATAAAAAGAGTCGTATACGACTTAAGAAAGGAAATTAGCAATTGCAGCCAGATAACTCGCACACGACTTAGAACTTAGGGATGGGTTCAAAAAAGGGGAACTGCCATAGACTCGGCTCAGTGACCCGGGGACGACTTACCTTAAGTCGAACACGACTTATCTTAAGTCGGCCACGAGTTAGGACTTAGCACTTTTTCCGCCCAGAACTCTCTATAAATATGAAACCATCTCCAACATGCAAAGGACCTTTGGGCTCATTCTCTTCAAGCGCCATTACTCTGCCGAATTCCAGACGACTTCAAAGCTTTTTAGATCCAACAAACTTCTAAAGGAACTCCATGAAGGAATCATCCACATTCACCATGGATTTGAAGATGATTGTCAACATCAAAGCTTGAGCTACTTGTTTCACATATCCTATCACTTGAAGTGTGTTGTAATTGAAAGATCTTGTAAAGAATTGTAATCAAACTAGTGATAAAAAGATTAAAGTGGACGTAGGCTGGATTATAAGCCGAACCACTATAAATACTGTGTCTCTTACTGTTTTTCTACATACTTTCTGCTTATTTCTATTTCCCGTACAACGGGTGGTGCTTTCACAATCGCATCTTATACACCAGGGTGTTAGCGTTTAAATTTTTTCGTTAACATTTTGGTGCTTTCACTGAGAATTGAACTCAGGACATCTATCATCATTGCTTCAGAAAGATTTGTAGATAAAGTTTCTTTAAGAACCAGAAGTCTATCCGAAATCATGGCTCCTGGAAGGAAAAGTAAATCTGTGAGATCTGCAAACATTCAAGAGGGAACCTCCGTTTCCCCAACACCAAATCAAGCCACTCCAGCTGTTGGAGTTTCAAAAGCGGAATTGGACGCTGCTATCTTTGGGTTGAATCAGCAAATAAATGCCCAGAACGCGCAATTGGAAGCTCAGAATGCTCAGAATGCTCTGATTCTGAATAGGTTAAACGATTTGCTCGGGGCAAACCGTCAACCTGCGAATAATGAAAGGAACTTTGTCGGTAATGTCCATGATGCTGAAACTAGAAACATTCCCGAAAGGGCTGCTAGCCCCTTTGAACAGACATTGCCTGAGGCTGGAGGATCCAGAAATAGGAATGACGAAGAATATCTTTCTGGTATGGTTCGACAGATTATGAAAGAAAGTATGCAAAGGGTCGAAGATGAGAAAGAGTGGGGTTTCGCTCCGAGCAAGACTCCGTTTACTGAAAAGATCCTAAAAGCTGAATTCCCAAGGAAGTTCGTCCCTCCGACCATTCCAGCTTACAAAGGGACAAGTGATCCAAATGAGTTCCTGTACAAATATGATTGACACATGACAGGTGCCAGAGCTTCTGACGAGATAAAATGCCGCTATTTTCCTGTGTATTTGGAAGGGGTAGCTCTGCTTTGGTTCACAAAACTGCCTGTCCGGTCCATCGATCAGTTTTCAGACCTAACCAGGAAATTTAAAGAGCAATTTAGGCTATATGCTTCAAAGGCAAAAGACATCATGTCGTTATCCGGTTTGGAACAGAATCCGGGGGAAACTATCAAGTCTTTTTTAAATCGCTTTAATATAGCGTTAGCTGAGGTGGATAATGCAGAACCCCGCATGGTCTTGACCTATTTGATGAGAGCTATTGATAAGTCAAGTGAATTCGGAAAGTGGCTGAACATGAAGGAGCCAAATTCTCTGGAAAAGTTCTACAAAAAGGCGGATGAATTCATGCGTTTGGAAAGCCGTCCTGTCCCGGCAAAGGCAACAGTAGAGAAAGCTGAAGACAACACTGCTGCGCCACGTAAGAATGGATCTGTGGGACAGAAAAGAGAAAATAATGATGGAAGGAAACAACACAATTCAAAGAAGCCTCGATCCTTCAAGCCATCAGAATATACTCCTTTGTTAGAGACACCAGAGCGCATCTACCTGGCTACAAAAGATTCTTTTGAGTATCCCAAACCTCCTGTTCTCAGAACCGGAAGAAAAGCTGTGCAAAGTGGGAAGTTCTGTCGCTTCCATAATCAGCCTGGTCATGACACAGACGACTGCCGTCAATTGAAAAATATAATCGAAGAATTGCTAAGAGAAAATAAGCTGCAGCAATTTGTGAAGAAGAGTGGTAATGATCCTGCTTCGTCAAGTCAGGGGCAACAAGCTCTTGCTCATCAGCCCAGGACAAATGAGAAGGCCGCAGGACATGAATCTGGAAGGCCAGTTATTAATGTCATCACAGGAGGACCCCACCCAGCAGGCAGAAGCTGGGGTGAAATGGAGAGGTACACTCGAGCTCTGAAACATGTGCCAACTGAAGAGAATGTCTTTGTTTTAGAGGACTCTACACCCCTGAAACAACAAAGGACTTTTAATGATGATATTGTGTTCAGGGCTAGAGATTCCACGGGCATTGAGGCCCCTACTTTGGACCCGTTAGTCATCTCGGCCGGTATTGGACCGGCTATTGTCAGAAGAGTTCTTATTGATTGCGGCGCATCTTGCAACATCCTCTTCAAGAAAACGTTTGACCAGATGAGAATCCCGATGGCGGATGTGCAAGCCTCATCTCAGAAGATTGTTGGCTTCACTGGGGAGCCAAAGCAACCAGTAGGAACCATTGACTTGCTTGTGGAACTCGGAGAAGGAGAAAGAAAAGTAGTTCGCAAGCAGACTTTTGTGATAGTAGATGAATTTTCTGCTTATAATGCTTTCTTTGGTCGACCTATTCTTGCTGCATTCAAAGCTGTCCTTGCCCCATGGTGTCTTACTATTAAATTCCCTACAGACAATGGGGTAGGAGTTATTAAAGGAGACCAGAACGCTGGGCGAGAATGTTATATGACAGAGCTGCGAGAAACAAGGAAGAGAGAAATGGGAAAAGATGCGGCAACCCCAATCCGCATCAAAACACCAACCCTATAGCAACTACAGGGCGGACCCTGCACTGGCGAGCATAGCGGGGCACGAAAAGTGATGGATCCTAGAAAGGCCAGTGCGGGGGAGAGTAGGGTGGTACCAGCAGAAACAACGATACCGGTGCCCGTTGATCTGAAGGACCCAAACAAGGTGCTGAATGTGGGTTCACAACTTAATGTGTCAGTTCAGAATGCCTTGATATCTTTTTTGAAAGCAAACCTGGATGTTTTCGCTTGGACCCATGCCGATATGTGCGGAATATCCCCAGAAGTTGCGGTACATGTTCTGAATATTGACCCAAAGTTCACGCCAGTAAAGCAGAAAAGAAGAATCCAAGGTCTAGAAAGGTCGACAGCATTGAAAGAGGAAGTTGACCGGCTCATGGAGAATAATTTCATCAGAGAATCTACCTATCCAAATTGGGTTTCAAATCTAGTGCTAGTTAAGAAAGCCAATGGTAAATGGAGAGTGTGCATCGACTTTTCAGATCTAAACAAGGCCTGTCCCAAAGACTGCTTCCCATTACCCAGGATCGATCAACTGGTAGATGGAACAGCGGGTCATGAATTGTTGTCTTTTATGGATGCCTACTCCGGATATAATCAGATCATGATGCATGAGCCAGATCAGGAGGACACAAGCTTTATCACCGATGTCGGTCTTTACTGTTACAGAGTTATGCCCTTTGGGTTGAAGAATGCGGGGGCAACATACCAAAGACTGGTTAATGCTATGTTCAAACCGCAGTTGGGAAAGACTATGGAAGTTTACGTTGATGACATGCTAGTAAAATCTAAGAAAGCAGTGGACCACATCGAACACTTAGCAGAAATGTTCGCAATTCTCCGAAGATACGGAATGAAGCTTAACCCTTTAAAATGTTCTTTCGGGGTAGAATCTGGGAAGTTCTTGGGTTTCATCGTGAGCGCTAGGGGCATTGAAGCTAGTCCAGCTCAAATCACTGCTCTAAAAGAAGTCAAAGCTCCTAAAACAAAGAGGGAATTGCAAAGTCTCAATGGAAAAATTGCCGCCTTAAGTCGGTTCATATCCAAAGCTACTGATAAATGCATTCCATTCTTCGACGCTCTAAAGAAAGGAAAGAAAAACTTTGACTGGACTCCCGAATGCCAGAAAGCTTTTGAAGAATTGATTCAACATATGGAAACGCCTCCAATACTTTCCAGGCCCGGCGATGGCGAGGATCTTCTTATATACTTGGCAGTTTCATCTCATGCTTTAAGTGCAGCGCTGGTACGGGAAGACAAAAGGATTCAACATCCAGTTTACTATATCAGCAAAAGACTCACTGGGGCAGAAATGAATTACTCCAAGTTGGAAAAACTCGCCTATTGTCTATTGATTGCCTCAAGAAAGTTGAGGCAATATTTCCAGGCTCATCCTATTAAAGTCCTCACTGATCAACCTTTAAAGCAAGTCTTGTTTCGCCCTGAGACTTCGGGCCGCCTTTTAAAGTGGAATATTGAATTGAGCCAATATGACATCACTTATCATCCTAGAAAAGCGATCAACGGACAAGCTTTGGCAGATTTTATTGCAGAATTTACAGACAAGGGTAACAGCAAGGAAAAAACAATCGAGAACCCCCCAATCCAATGGAAGTTATTTGTAGATGGCGCAAGAAATGATTACTGTTCAGGTGCTGGAATTGTTCTTGAAACTCCTGAAGGCCGGTCATTATGCTATGCGCTAAGATTAGAATTTCCTTCAACAAACAATGAAGCAGAATATGAAGCTCTGATTGCTGGTTTGAAAATTGCTAAAGAACTAAACATTCGAGCGTTACAGATCTTCAGTGATTCGCAGCTTATAGTATGCCAAGTCAAGAAGGAGTTTCAAACGAAAGGAGGAAATCTGCCCGCTTATGTGTCAAAGGCTTGGGAACTTTTATGTGAATTCGACCATTACACGATAAGTCATATTCCTCGAGAAGAAAACATGAAAGCAGATTCTCTCGCAAAATACTCAAGTTCTGGCGAAGCCCAATCCTTAGGGTTAGTTCCAGTGGAAGTTTTGTCAAATCCGAGCATTGATGAAATGGATATCGATTGGGTTATGAGTATGTCGCAAGAGCAAGAATCATGGATGACTCCAATAACAAAGTATCTACTCAATGGCTCTTTACCAGAAAACTCTAAAGAACGACAAAAGCTACTGAGAAAAGCTTCTCGATATATAATCCAGGATGGTCAATTATACAGACGAGGATTCTCAATGCCATTGCTTCGATGTGTATCCAAAGAAGAAGCCAAAATAATCCTATCAGAGGTACATGGAGGAGAATGTGGGGATCATTCAGGTGGTCAAACTTTAGCAAAGAAAATTCTCCGATATGGATATTTTTGGCCAGAAATTAATCGAGATGCTGCAGATTACTCTCGAAAATGTGACAGATGTCAAAGATTTGCCAAAATTCCTAGAGCACCTTCTACTGAGCTCACACAAATGACCAGTCCGTGGCCGTTTGCGATTTGGGGAATAGATTTGATCGGACCTTTACCAACCGCCAAATCTGGAATCAAATATGCCATTGTTGCTGTAGATTATTTCACTAAATGGGCTGAAGCTGAACCATTGGCAACTATCACCTCCAAAAAGATGATAAATTTTGTGACTAAGAATATCATTTGCAGATACGGTGTGCCTCAGAAAATAATCACAGACAATGGTACTCAGTTTGAAAGCGAGGAATTCCAGGATTTTTGCAAGCGATTCAAAATCCAGAAAAGCTTTTCGGCAGTAGCTCATCCGCAGGCAAACGGGCAAGTGGAAGCAGTGAACAAGATCATCAAATCAACCATCAAAAAGCAACTCGAAAGAGCAAAAGGTGGTTGGGTCGATAAACTACCACTTGCACTATGGGCATACAGAACTACTCACAAAACTGCAACTGGGCATACTCCTTTTTCGTTAGCATACGGATCGGAAGCAATGATCCCGGTTGAAACAGAGGTCCCTTCACACAGAAAAATCCATTTCAATCAAGCAGAAAATGAAAAGCTGCAACTTGAAGCGCTGGATCTCCTTGATGAAAAAAGAGATGAAGCTAACCTCAGAGTTGCAGCTCATCAGCAAAGGATAGCCAGACATTTCAATTCCAAAGTTCGTCAACGCAGCTTTGAAATTGGAGATCTAGTCCTAAAAAGAATTATGACTGCGACAGGTGTGTTTGGGCCAAATTGGGAAGGACCGTATGTGATAGGTCAGAAACTTCTTGATGGCACATTCAAGCTCACCACAGTTGATGGAGATCAAATTCCAAGGGCATGGAACAGCAATCACTTGCGTCCATACTTTACTTGAAAATTTTGTTGAAACATTGTAAAAAGAATTATGAATGTATGATTCCTGTAATTGAAAGCAATTGTGAAACTGATGCAAGTAAATAATGAAAGAATATAAAGTGGATGTAGGCCCAATTTCATGGCCGAACCACTATAAATCTTGTGTTCCTTATTATCATTATATGTTTGCTTTGTTTTCGATATAAAAATACACAAAATGTATTGCTGAAATATCGATTTAAATTTTTGCAGACAGTGGAGATAAAACTTGCGCATAAAAAGACCGAGCGATTCTCACCATCAAATTTCAAGTCACAAAGACCCCGAATTCAAATCCTAGATAGGAAATGCTTCAATTGAACGGCTAATGATTTCGATAGGAACGAGCCCTTGCTGATAAATTGAGATTGTTTAAACAAACAAACATCCAATTAGGAAGCTAGTGCCCGTTCTCACGAACTTGCCTGGCAATGAAGTACACTTCCTTGGATTAAACAAGCCACTTGTGAGAAAAAGGGGGATGAAAACTTGAAAAGAAAAAAAAAAAAAAAAAAAAAAGGATCGCTGAAAAGGCATAAGCAAGTGAACAGAGGAACAACCAAAGCTACCATCAGCGCCACAAGTCCTCTTCGGAGGCGCAACTCTTCGGATAATAAAAGACCTCTAATGGGTCATATGCCACAAAAAAGAAAGTTCTCTACTCAACAAAAAAAGATTGGAGGAGTCATGACCCTCCAACCATGAGAGAGTAACTTCCAGGCGATGAAAACCCTCTCTGAGGCACATTTCACCAGGAGTTGAAGTGTTATAACCGCTCTTCGGGATTTCACTTCACCAGAGTTGAAATGTAAACAAAATAAAAGCCCTCTTCGGAGGCCCATTTCACCAGGAGTTGAAGTGTTATAACCGCTCTTCGGGATTTCACTTCACCAGAGTTGAAATGTAAACAAAATAAAAGCCCTCTTCGGAGGCCCATTTCACCAGGAGTTGAAGTGTTATAACCGCTCTTCGGGATTTCACTTCACCAGAGTTGAAATGTAAACAAAATAAAAGCCCTCTTCGGAGGCCCATTTCACCAGGAGTTGAAGTGTTATAACCGCTCTTCGGGATTTCACTTCACCAGAGTTGAAATGTAAACAAAATAAAAGCCCTCTTCGGAGGCCCATTTCGCCAGGAGTTGAAGTGTAGCAGCCGCTCTTCGGAATTTCACTTCACCAAAGTTGAAATGTAAAAACAAAGACCTTCTTGAAAGCACACGTTTCACCGAGATTGAAATAAAACTTCCAAGTGTTGAAACGTGAAAAGGCTTTCTTCAAAGGCACAACTCTTTGGGGGTACACGTTTCACCAAGATTGAAATAAAACTTCCAAGTGTTGGAACGTGAGAAATCCCTCCTCATAGGTACAACCCCCTCCCGGGAACACAATTAAGAAGAAAGACCTCTTTGGAAACCCACGTTTCACCGAGATTGAAATGAAACTTCCAAGTGTTGAAACGTGAAAAGGATTTCTAAAGCATAACTCTTTGGAGGTACACGTTTCACCGAGATTGAAATAAAACTTCCAAGTGTTGAAACGTGAAAAAATCCCTCCTCAGAGGTACAACTTTCTATAAAAAAAAATCCTCATCAAAAGCGTACTTTAACTTTCAAAGGAAAAGTAATTTGCCTACTATGGGAAATGATCGTAAAAAGAAAAGAAGTTAAAGTACCCTTCAGAGGTCCGCTTTACCACATAGAGGAATTCACTTGATGAGATATGCACATAAGCAAAAGAAAAAAGTGATTTCTTCGAACGACCAAGCGTAAAAACTTATACGAAGGGAGTTGTACTCTATAAAAATTTTCTTTAAAGAATAAAATAATTATTCTTTAGCAAATAAGAGTGCAAGTCCCCTCGAAGTATAAAATATTGCAGCAAGCTTAAGGTATGGGGGCAACATGGTATAGTAGTATAGATGCATCAGCAGAGTAATACTCAAGCAACATACCATAAGCCCGCTGCAACACTATATAAACAAACTTGTGCAAAAATAAATAGTAAATGCATTCTCAAATTCAAACAGAAGTTTGTACAAACGAAGAATCATTTTATTCAACTATAATGCAGATACAGGTTCTCAAAATAAAAGCGGAGGCCGATACCCGCACAACTCTCGGCCAGTTCATACAAAAGACAAAAAGCTAAAGTCTTCACTTCTTTTTACTGCCTTTGGAGCCTTTACCCGACCGAATGACCAGCTTTTCAGGTCGGCCAGTGGGTATAAGGGAGGAAGGAGAGGTAGGCGCAGCTGGCCCAACTTCTGGCTCCTCTTCAGTGGCAGTGATTATCTTCCCTCTCCTCCTTGATGCTCCTTGCTTCCTTCTCCTCTTTGAGGAAGACTCACTTCCTGGAGTGACAAGTTTAGATAAAGTTATATCGTCAGAAGGAGTCCGCTCCGGAGATATGTCACCTCCCTCAAGTCCCTCATCTTTTTGCTCTTGCGAAGCAATGGGATCATCCAGGCCATGGAGAGCTTCTATTTGTTCTTCTTGTGACCCAGGTTGCGAGGCAGAAGGAGGCGCCACTTGAAGAGATGGAGGAAGGATCACCGGGGGAGAAGAAGCTTGAGTTTGACTCGGTGCTTTCTCTACAAAGGAGAAAAAACTTAAAATATCAGTATCTTTCGAAAAGAGAGGGGATGACGGCTCGTCAAAAGTCGGGAATTCATTAACATTTGAGGAATAATCAAAAGTCGGGAATTCATTGACATTTGAAAAATAATCAAGAAGATCGTCAAGTTCACAAGGAGCGAACGAGCAGTTCACCACTTGGGCTGGTCCGGTGTCAAGTTTACCTGGGGTAGTTGGATCTCTGAGGCTGATTTCATATCGCTGTGCTTCGTTGCTTTCACCACCTTCATCCCCGCCTTGTGCACTTGTAGTTTCAGTTACTGTCTTAGTTGCAGGCGGAGTAGAGGAGCTAGAACCCGTGATGTCAACCACAGGAGAAACTGGAGGTTGGACAGAGGAAGTAAGCGTTAATTCCTTTCCAGAACATTCCTCTTCCGCCATTCCAGTTCTCATCCTGGCAAGTTGTTCTCGCCCCTTCGCAAGAGCAGCGCGAGCTCCCTCATCCAGGTAACGCGCCTCAAAATCTTCATCGCCATACCCGGCGTCTTTAAACATGTTAAGAGCAGCTTCCCACACCTCGGCCAGGGTGATTTCATACTTAGGACCAAGAAAAGAGAGGCTGCCGCGTCCCAAGACACAATGTAAATAAAAATCGAATAAAGTCGAATTGATATCGTTTTCCATGGTCTGAGCAGTTTCTTCGGCTGCAATTTTGCCAGCCATGGCCTCATCTCGATCTTTTTCGGTCTGAGCAAGTTGGGCTTTTAGCGCTTCAATCTCCATGTCCCGGGCGCTCAGTGTATTCTGCAGCTGGGTGACATCAGTGCGGTGGTTCTCTACAGCTTGTTCCAACCTCTCAGCTTTAGCTTCAGCGTCCCTCTGGCTGGCGTGCGCATCTCGCACTTGTTTTTGCAATACCTCTTCTCTTTGGGTGTAAGTATTAGTAGAAGAGGCAAGATCATCTTTGAGCTGCTTTACTTCAGCTTCGAGTTTTTCATTGTATTCGGCTATCTCCTTCATCTCAGCGTTGTGTTGATCAAGAATCTTCTGCCATTCTGATTTGTCATTTTCCATGGTCAGCATTGCTTCGATGTTAGCCCGATTAACTCTTTGAAGTTCATCAACCAGCTTTTTCCATCCAGACATTCTATCGATATCAAGCTTGACAGCATCGAGATTTCTGTACATAGCTTCTTTGTCGATGGGGACCAAATCAAGGTCGAAGCGTACCCCCCTCAAACACCAGTTCGGGAATCGGCTCTGCAAAGTCGGGGGGCCCCTTTCAACATGGTATGAAGGCCTGTTGAGAAGTGTTTGGATGGCACTTCCTTCAAGAGCAGGAGATTTGGAAGGGATGTCAATAGAAACTGAGGCACCAGGTCTCTCAGATGTCACGGGCACGTGCTCCTCGCCAAGTTTGGTCCGCTTTCTCGAATCCTCAATATGGCTCTTCCCCCTATCATCGTGCGTTTTACGTTTATGGGAGTCATCATCCCTTGGGAAGGATTCATGTCGCGTGCCCGCTCCCTCATGACGTTCTTCATACCTTCTCCTCTCTTCAGCTTTTCGCGCAGCTCTCTGCTCATTGGTTTCTCTGGGATCGGCATAGTATTGCTTGTAGTCATAGCTGCCACGCCCTCCATAGCGTCGAAAGTCCTTGTAATAAGAACCGCTGCCGCTGCGCCCCATAGAGGAATCTGAAAAGGCAAAAATAGCAAGTCTTAGAAACTTCCGGAGAAAAGAAGTTAAATATGAACAAATGCCAAAAAATCCTAAGTGTTGTGTGATGTGCAAGCTACGCGCATTAAGCTACAAACCACTCATTGGTGTAGAGGTGATGATAGCTTGGGTATGAGGAGTTGGTGTTTGTGTTGGTGTTAGTCGAAGAAGGGACGTCGCTTCAATTATAGGAGAGATAGTTTTAGACACGTCATCTCTAAAAAGCTCCTGTGAGGTCACTATTATGTCGCTCAACCCATCATAAACATCGTCACCATCATGCTCGGTGAGACTTGTTTTCTCAGTTCCTACATCAGCTAATCCCCCGAGAGGCTGCGAAGGTTCTTCTTCTTCCTCAATCGGGGCAAGTGCCGTCTTACTAGATGACCCCATAATGTCGGTAGGGGTGGAACATTTCACCAATGAAGCTTCGATGTTAGACTCTTTTGATGAAGATTGTTCGATAGTAACGGGGGCATCCGATGCTTCAGTCGGGGAATCGGGAACTTCAGTCGGGGCTTCATGAGGCTGAGTATAGCGAGAAGAGTGAAGAAGCCCGTATTGATGTAAAAAGTCATCTCTCAGCAAAAACTTTATATTCCTCTCTTCTACTGGCACAGCATTCAATCTTTCAAAAATTTGCTTATAGCCTGGGTCTCTAGAAGGAGGTGGAAGCGCTGAAAAGTAAAAAGGGAAATTAACATCTAACTACTCAGGCTATGAAAAGATTTTATAAGGAAAACATGTGTCAGGAATAAAGCTGAACGCCCTTACTTCCAACTCTCCACACACCATAAAACCCCGGAGGGCAACGAACATAGAAGAATTGGGTTAAAAACCCGTGAGCAGTATCAGGGAGGCCAACAATCAGTTTGCGGTTTCGGGCGCTCCTCACAACAGTAATGGAAGGATGATCCTTAGTCCGAGTAAAAGAGCATAGATAACAAACTTCACCAAAGCTTGGAAGTCGATCAAGTGTTCTCCTGAAAAGCACACACAACCCCATTAGAATGGCATAGCCATTGGGGTGCAGCTGGGATGGAGCAATGGCCAGTTGACGGAGAAGTTGTTGGAAAAAGTCGTTGAAAGGAGGAATGCCTCCACTTAGGCACATTTGCCGGTTAATTGTCACAAAGCCAGAAGGAGCTATATCGGCAGTGTTATTTCTTTCGGGAAGAATGGCATCTGATTCAACGATACCAAACTGAGCACACAACTGGCGAAAAACTTTGTATGATAGTGAAGTAGGAGCTCTTTCGGGAGGATTAACCAGTGGAGCCGGAAGAACAGTTACCTCTCCAGTCCGAACTGTTGCATCACCTTCCTGAGAAGTCATTCTACACAAACAACTGGATATTCAAATATGAAGGTGCACGTTTCCTAAAAAAGTGTGAAGTGTTGTGCAAAAAACTAAAAAAAAATAAATAACAAGTAAATATAACTGAAATAAGACTAGTCGACGATTGATCGATTACAAAAATTTCAGAACTTGTTAGTCTTTAGTTCAAGTATAATATTAATGCGAGCTGGTCAATTTTAATTGACTATTTCAGTATTGCTTTAGTATTTTACTTGAAGTTAATAAGTTGAGCACTTCATTCACACAATCTGTTTAAGTTTAATGACTGTTATTAGCTAATCTGTCATTCGAAGAGGGCGATCAATGGCAGTATATTCGCCCCGGTTTTTCTGTAAATGTTGTATTGGACAGGTTGTTAACTTGCGAGTCAAAGTAATTTGTAAAAGAAGGCATCAAAGTTCAACAGTTCAACATCACTGCAACAATTCAAGGTTTAAGCAGATCCTAAAAAAAAAAAAAAAAAAAAAAAAAAAACACAAGTGCTAAGTCGTATCGAGCACAAGTGCTAAGTCGTATCGGACTCAAGTGCTAAGTCAAAACCGACTCAAGTACTAAGTCGCAACCGACTCAAGGGATGAGTCGTTCCTATCCTCAGCCATCAAACACATCAAGCTGCTTATCCTCTAAGTCCTAAGTCGTAACTCGGGGAACAGGAGAAAGGCTCTGATCCAAAACAACTAGAAATCCTCCAAGTCTTAACCCGGATACGGCTCATAGAAATCGCTAAGTCACATGGAAGAAGCCGAGTCATATATGAGACGATCCCTTGTTATTTTCAATCAACCTATCCGACCAACTCGCCTCCCTTTCAAATCTCTTAACCTGTTCATCCTTGGCTTCTTCAGCAGCGACAACCTTAACCCATTACACTATGAATCGCCCCAAAGCGCGAATCACCATAGGCCAAATCAGATGAATTTTAGTTCATCGGTAATCAATTCGAATAGAATTCGCAGGGTTTGAATGGGGCAAACCAAAGATGATGAACTGAATACATAAAGTAACAATGGTTAACGGTCGAAGTTTGAAGCAAGATCTCTTACGATTGTTTGATGCTAGAAAGAATCAGAGATGAATCGGGTCGAAGTCGCCTCGGAGAGCTTGAAGATGCGTTAATGGCAGAAAGCAGTTTAAAAGGTTAAGTGATGAGAAGAAGGACGACTCAGGCTTTTATATCTGGAAAGGTTGGGATTTGAAACGACATGACCGAGTTATGATAAGTCGAAGCACACGACTTACGATTTAAGCGTGTGCTTCGAGGGGCAAATGTTAACCCTAACTCGTTCACAAGTTAACAGGTCCATGAGTTAAGGCATGTACGACTCAAGGCATGTACGACTCAAGGCATGTACGACTCAAGGCATGTACGAGTTAAAGGATACATGAGTCAGCAACTTCCTACAACTTAAAGACCTCTACGAGTTAGCAAGCTTACGAGATAAGCAGCCTACGAGTTAAGGAGTACCCGACTTAAGCTACTTGCGAGATAAGCCTTTACGAGTTAGCATATCTACAAATTAGCAAGTGTACGAGTTAAGATCTTCCACAAGTTAAGCCTCTACGAGTTAATCCTCTGCGAGTTAAGATCTTCTACGAGTTAGCAGGCATACGAGTTAAGAAAAGCTAACGACTTAAGGTCTTTACGACTTAAGGAAATTGATGGCCTACGACTTAATGATAACTGCAGTTTGTACGACTTAAGACCCTTACGACTTAAAGAAGTTATACGACTTAAGGAGGATACGACCTAAAGACACACCTCTTAACTCGTCTACGAGTTAAGACTTGCTTTAAACCAGTTGCAATTAGTTAAGTCGACTACGACTTACGACATAAAAAGAGTCGTATACGACTTAAGAAAGGAAATTAGCAATTGCAGCCAGATAACTCGCACACGACTTAGAACTTAGGGATGGGTTCAAAAAAGGGGAACTGCCATAGACTCGGCTCAGTGACCCGGGGACGACTTACCTTAAGTCGAACACGACTTATCTTAAGTCGGCCACGAGTTAGGACTTAGCACTTTTTCCGCCCAGAACTCTCTATAAATATGAAACCATCTCCAACATGCAAAGGACCTTTGGGCTCATTCTCTTCAAGCGCCATTACTCTGCCGAATTCCAGACGACTTCAAAGCTTTTTAGATCCAACAAACTTCTAAAGGAACTCCATGAAGGAATCATCCACATTCACCATGGATTTGAAGATGATTGTCAACATCAAAGCTTGAGCTACTTGTTTCACATATCCTATCACTTGAAGTGTGTTGTAATTGAAAGATCTTGTAAAGAATTGTAATCAAACTAGTGATAAAAAGATTAAAGTGGACGTAGGCTGGATTATAAGCCGAACCACTATAAATACTGTGTCTCTTACTGTTTTTCTACATACTTTCTGCTTATTTCTGTTTCCCGTACAACGGGTGGTGCTTTCACAATCGCATCTTATACACCAGGGTGTTAGCGTTTAAATTTTTTCGTTAACACCGGGA
This sequence comes from Allium cepa, assembly GCA_030765085.1. Lineage (NCBI taxonomy): Eukaryota > Viridiplantae > Streptophyta > Magnoliopsida > Asparagales > Amaryllidaceae > Allium > Allium cepa. The sequence continues at coordinate 460,305,488 of CM060942.1, forward strand.
GAAAATAGATAGAAAGCAAAAAGAAGATCGATTCCTAATAGAGATTGTTAAAGATATACACAGAGGAAGGAATTCAGGCTTTAAAGTAGATAACCATGGAGTATTGCGATTAAATAAATGAATTAGTGTTCTATACATTGGAAATCTTAAACAAGAAGTATTAGTTGAATTCCAAAAACCAAAACTTAATATACATCCGGGGATTCACAAAATGTATAAAGACATGAAACAAACATTTTGGTGGAGAAGCATGAAGAGGAACATATCCATCTATGTCAGCCATTGTGAAAATTCCCAAAAAAATCAAGAGCGACCAACAAAAGACTGTAGGATTTCTTCAACCTTTGGAGATTCCATTTTGGAAGTGAGACCAAATATCCGTGGATTTCATTGATGGCTTACCTTGAACAAGAAAAGTAAATGAAGTGATTTGAGTTATTGTCGACCGATTAACCAAAAGTCCACACTTTATTCCAGTTAAGCCAACAGAAACAGCTGCAAACATTGCAGAGATATATATAAAAGAGACTGTCCGATTGCATGGATTTTCGAGCAGTATAGTAAGCGATTGTGATCCAATCTTCACGAGTCAATTTTGGAAAGCACTATACATAGCTTTGGGAACGTAGTTGAGTATAAGCACTACATATCACCCCCAAACTGATGGACAGATGGAAAGAGTCAACAGCGTTTTGGAAGATCTTTTGGGAGCATGCATTCTAGACTTTGTAGGCTCATAGGAAATTCATTTACATCTAGTAGAGTTCTCCTACAATAAAAACTATCAAGCTAGTAGCGGCATGGCACCGTATGAAGCTTTGTATGGTCGTCCATATAAATCGCCAGCATGTCAGACGGAAACTGAAGATCAGTTAGTGCTTGGCCCAGATATGATACGAGAAGCTTCAAAGAAAGTTGATATGATTAGAAAGAAGCTAAAGGAAGCACCAAACAGGCAAAAAAGTTATGCAGACAAAAGGCGTAGAAATCTAGAATTCTCAATTGGAAATTCAGTCTTCTTGAAAGTCTCTCCGATGAGAGGAGTAGTAAGATTTGGAAAAGCAGAAAAATTAGTACCTCGATATATTGGACCTTTTCCCATTCTCAAACGAATCGGCCCATTAGCTTATTGAGTATAATTTCCTAAATGATTGTCTAGTATGCACAGTGTTTTTCACGTATCACATTTACAGAAGCATGTATATGATCAGAACAAACCATAGAAACAGCTGCCCAAGAAGACATGGAGATAGAACCCAACTTAGCGGTTATTAGAAAGCCTATTCGAATTGTGGATAAAGATGAGAAACAAATAAGGAGGAAGGTTGTATGTTTGTTAAAAGTTCAATGGGTTGGAGATGCAGAGGATTGCACATGAGAAATAGAAGATAGAATGAGAAAAGCATATCCCAAGTTTAAGATCGATGTACAGATCTTATCTCCCGTTGAGTATACTCACCTCCTGTGGTGTAGTCACATATTGTAAATGTTCCGTCTTATTGAATATATATTTCCTTTCGAGCTATTTTCTTCTTACCAGATTTAGAGGATGAAATTCTTTTAAGTAGGGTAGAATGTAACAATTTAGAATTTAACTACCTCAAAATATAACATTTAAAGTGATTTTAAATATAAAATATAAAAGTTTTTATGATTTAAATAATATTAGATAGGATTTGGAAACAGAAAAATACATAAAAATAGTAATAATTGCTAACATTGATGAAAGCAACAAAATCCTGATTTTAAAAAAGTAAGTTTAAATCGTTTAATAAATTATTTTAATTTATTTATTAGTGTTTATATTTTTAAATAACATTATATAAATTTATTTTTAAATTTGGTTTACATAAATAAATAGCTGGGGCATTTCACTAGAAGGACAAACTTTGCAGTCCAATTAGTTTCTAGGATACACATATGCGGAAATTAATTTCAAGGCCTAAGTTAGCAGAATAATTACTTTTAAGGACAAAGTCAGCAGTCCAATTGCTTTTAAGGACATAATTTCATAGGTTTTTAGGTCTTAGAAACTAATTATTTTTTATTTTGTCCTTAAAAGTAATTATTTAATTTGTGTGTCCTAGAAACTAATTGCACTTGCTAAAGAGGCCCTTATAGCTAATTTCCACTAAATAATTTACCTAAAACGTCAAATGTGACCTAAAACATTTTGTCAAAAATCAACGTTTTGTCAATTTAAATTTTTTGCAATATTGTTGCACCTTTATTTTAATATTCATGTACACTTGTAATGTAGTATTTATTAATTAAGTTGCTAATTGGGTTTACTTCTATTAAACACAATTAGGAAATTTTCGAATATATTTAGGAAAAGTAAACTAATAAAGACAAAACATGCAATTTCAAAAGCAAAAAAATCATTATATTCTTCACTTCTTCTTAAGTGAAAGATACTTAAGGTTGTGATGTGAAATATAATGTTAAGTGTTGAAAAATAAGATTACTTTAAAAATAAGAAAAGGATATTTTTGGTCTTTTGCAAATATAATATTTTAATCTAGTTTTTTCTATAATTAAACACCCACTTTCTCTCATATGTTCACACCTTTCTCCTTCCTTTTTCAAGCTTTCTTCACTTCTTAATGGCTTCTTTCCATAATTAAATAATTTCAAAATATTCCAAAAAATAAAACAAAGAGAAATAATTATCAAAACTCCACCAAAACCCACTCAAACTTCCTCTCTCCCTCTCTTTAAATCATGGCCCAGACCCACCAATACCAAACTCGAGCTCCTTCACCCGTAACAAGCATGACCGAACCCCCCTAGGCCTTCCATGAGCAAGCCAAGATACTTCGAAGACTTTAAAGCAAGCGTTTATGAGCGCTCGACGGTCATTCGTAGGCTAGGAACATGTTAAAGTTAGTTCATTTGCAACTAAGGTGAGAACTCCTATTTATATATGTATATATGGTTATGATGTTGTGATATATATTCTTAGATGTTTGGTTATGACATCGATTTCCATATGTTGTTTATTGCATGAAAATACTGAAACAAGTCATGATATGCACGACATTGATTCACATGGAAAACACTTTTCAAAACAAATTAAAAAATGATATGGAATCATTTAATGCCGTATAAAATGATTAAAAATGTATTAGAAATGTTTTATAAACATATAAACTTTTTTTAATAAAGTTTGAACAAAAAACTTGAAGTATGTCAAAACTAGGCGCGTCATGCAAAGGTAGTTTGCGATTTCGCGACGGAAAGTTTAAATAAGTTTACAAAATGGAATTTAGCTCGAAATTCTTCGAGATAAGAATTTTTTGGACTATTATATCCATATCTTTCAAACAAAGAAAGTAAATCAAAATTTCATAAAGTATATTTTAAAATACCTCCAAAACAATTTTCTAGAAAAATCGTGCGTTTGCAGTCTAGTGACCAAAGTTTAAAATTGATATTTTAAAGATTTTAAAAATATGAAGTAAATTATACAAATATTTTAAAATGTTTTAAAAGTGTAAGTTGAAAGATGGATTTCTAAATGATATAAAAGTCGTTTTGAAGAATATAAATTATAAAATTCTATTTGCGACACTTTTTCGCATGAGATGCAATATAGATTTAGAAACTTTCGTCCTAAAAGGAGACAATAAACAAGAAATTGGATAAAGAAATTTGTAGCATGAGATGCAAAAAAAAAAGATCTACACAAAAGCTAAAGGAATGAATAAGATAACAAATTTTTACTACAAAGACAAAAGTGACTTCATTCGAAGAATAGATTAAGTAAACCACTCTTGAATCCTTAGAATAAGGTGACCCCTTAGGATAAAAGAGTCTATATATTACACACACACACAAATATATACACACGCACATATATATATACATACACATTAATAAGTTATTTGGACCATTACGCCATTGAATGGCCCAGCAATAGTATGAAACTTGCACTGCTGAACGACCAACTAGTCTAATGGAGCTTGCATTGCTAAACAGCTAGTCAACTGAACGGAACTACCTAGTGAACGGTTGATTGGTAGAAAAGCTGAATAGCCGAACGGAACATCTGTCGAACGGTTGACTGGTCTTATGGAACTACTACTCTGAATGGTTGCATGGCTTTAAGGGACTACTTGGCTCCACTATAACAATAATACTACTAACTTATAGGCACTTTAGGAACTACACATCTATTAATGGGATACTTTCCTTTTCATAATGATAATCCTCATCACTATTCAAGGTATAACTTTTAAATAAATCTCTGGCACTGTATTTTACGAAAACCTTTAGAATTAAGGCTAGATAGGCTTAGGAATCGTTTTCCTAAACTTACTAAGTCTACGATAACTAAACAGTTCTTTGACTTTTAACTTATATTGAATGAAATTTTGAATATCTATTCGTCAAATGAGATCCGGACAAGATTTTGGTTGAATTCTTGATTTCGTGAACTTTTAATTTCCTTGTTTCTTTTCATAAAGAATTCATATTGGGTTTTTGTGAAATCAAAATTTACTTGTTGGCTTTTAAGATGATTTGTGGATTTCATATACTTGGTTTCCTCATTAGATTCTCATAATGTTTTCTTATTGATCTCTTATTTTTATGAATTCTTGATTTGTTTATTGAATTTCCACGATGATCTATAGATTCTTATTAAATTTATGACTTTGTTTTGGTATAAGAAAAGTTTTGAGTGGTTTGTTTTAACAGATGGTACCCTGGTAAATTTCTGATTACATTCTCGAATTCATGAATTCTTATTTTCTTTTCATAATGATTTACTAATAAATTTCCGGTTTTATGAATTTTAAATTTCTTTATTGATTTTTATAACGATTTATGGATTTCATATTCTTGGTTTCCTTGTTGGATTTTTGTGATGATCTCTTGTTTGACTTATGGCTTTGTGAATCCTAAATTTCCTTATTGATTTTTATGATGATTTCTGGATTTTATATTATTGGCAATCTTATGAGGTTTTCATAATGGTTTCTTATTGAACTTTTAGTCTATAAATTTTTGGTTGCCTTATTGAAATTTTATAGTGATTTGAGGACTTCCAATTGAATTGTTGGATTTGAGTATTACGCAAAATTTTCTCAATATTAGTTAGGTTTCCATCAGAAGTTAGGGTAAAAAGAAAAGTGACCCTCCTTATTTTTGTATTATCAAACAACATCAATACCAAACAATCTATTAACTTATCAATGAAAATGACAAGCACCATTGTCCAAGTGGTTAATTGATTCAGCTTTGGTGCAGGATGTCACAAGTTCGAAACTTGCTTTCGAATGTTTATTTGACATGGGATATGTTGTCCCAATGATTTGTTGTATATGAAGTACCAGTTCAAAAAAAAACTTATCAATGAAAGAATGAAGGTTACTAACATAAAATGCAAGGACAACAACGAATTATAGTAAAAACACAAAGTAAAACAACCTCAAGCAAGAAAATCATATCTAATGGTTGAAGAAAACTAAACCCAAGAGAGGGAGATCTAGAGCGTATGATAGATTTCTTCAGAGGTTCGTCTATTTGAGCCGATGCCTGCTAACTAGGTGATATTGTTCCAAATCTCTAATATTAGTGATAAAACGGGATCGAATCATATATTATTCATAATGCTTTACCTATAAATATTAACAAATAGTATCTTGAACATTGGCTGCATGAGTTTAAAGTAACCCATTAAGGTCTTATAATGAGTTTACGATCCTAATAGAAGTTATTATCTGTTTTGCAGGAAACAAAGAAAGAAATCTTTTGGAATTTTTGTCCTAAGAACAAAAGCTTCTTTTGTACTGAGGGGTGGGGCTAAATGTTATCCATAAAATATTTCTAGGAGTAAAAGTATGATAGAAGGAGCAAAGCATTGATGAGGATCAGAAGGCATTAGATTGGTCTCTATAAACAATAAATAAGGCTTTAGACAAGAATATTATAGCGTTAGCAAAACTTTTCGAAGAGGTCAAAAGGATGTTTTAGCAGTATTTTATATAAGCAAAGAACTTTCAACGAGGTCGAAAGGTACCTTTCGAAGGCAATGAATACTAGATTTTGAGCTTTCGAATAGGTTGAAAGGTACCTTTCGAAGTAATGAACATCGTACTTTCTAAATGAGCGCTAAGCTATTCGAAACGATTAGTTTCATCTTCATCTACCTCCACCAGAAGAATGTTCAGTAAAATCAACCCTTTCGAAAGCATATATTAGCCTTTCGAGTTGGCTAAAGCCATCCTCACCTATGAAGGAAGAATTATATAAGTTCAATATAACGTCCTCAAGCATAAAAGGATAAGGTTCCGCACTAGCCAGAGATTCGGAGAGGAAGCTCTCGAATAGAATTTTTTTGTTGCGAAGCTTTTTACGGTGTTTTGACTCATACGGAACCCAAAAAGTACATGTTTCGACATCATCGAAGGCTAATGTTGTTGCTAGCTTACATATCGCATTAACTGCTAAGTGAAAAGCGCCTCTATATAGCTTTTGATGATGTTGAAATGGGTCAAGCATTATACCTTTCGATGAAGTCGAGAGCAAACAAGCAAAATAGAAGGAAGCCTAATATTTAGCGCAGTGGAAGGACGACAGGATGAAATTTTCGACCAGGTCGAAAGGTCTGAATCAGAAGAGTAAAGGGGAAAGGTTAGGAGAAGGCCTTCTGACCATGTCGAAAGAAATGGGTCAAAAGGTGCCAACCCGCACTTGTAAATAAGATCCTAGGGGTCTAATTTAAGGGATCCGATTTCATTCACTCATACTCGTACTTTTTAAAACTTATAAACCCTAATTCCTAAATAAAATTGGGGATAAAATAACTTTGTATACTTGAGCTTTAATTAGTAAATTAACATATTATCAAAGCATGTTTATGGTTTAATGATTCTATATAGCTCAGCATAAAGCCTGTTATATCAATATATTCAAAAGGCTACCTTTTGGAGGGAGTTGAAACCACTTGATTTAGATAACATGCTTAAATTATTAAGTTTAGCTCTTCAGTAACTTTGGCTATTTCGAAAGGTGGTTCCGAAAGAGTCCTAAACCAATTGAATGAGCTTTAAAGGCATTGTAACAGAGAATTAAATGTTCCAAACTCGTTGAAATGTCATAAAGGAAGAAGTTTCGTCTACCACAACATATTCAAAAGGAGGACATAAGGGATTCAAAAAGTTTAGGTTTTTTCTATCTGATCAAAAGGAGGTTTCAAAGGAATTAATTATCCTTCAAACTCCACTTTGAGGTGTTGACAAGTTGTCTTATTAACATTAATCATTATTTCTAAAATCTACCATTTTGTTTCTTTAAGACAAAGTTAACAAATACAATGAAATAGGTTGTCTTGACAAAGAATACTTATAGAATAGTATAGCGGCAAAGACCCACTTTCCTGATAGAAATATGTTATTGCTTACATAGTATGCCACTAAACTAAGATTATTTTACTCTTCTATTTTTTAGACAAGCTATTAATAGTGAAAATATCATAACTATATTTTTCCAAAGTTTCTATCATCAGGAAAAAATTATTTCCATCATGTTAATTATCTGCTCAACTATAGTAGAAATTAAACTTCTAGCCAAAGTACGTAGGTATATAATTTTTATATTGCAAACATGGCTGTGATTTTCATAATAACTGTACTAGGTATTATTTTCAATTTTTTTTACTTCATTAGGTCATCAAAGGATTGCACAAATCATTGCCAGTGTGGTTACATCATTGCCCTCACTGCTTTTGGATTTAAAACTCCAATGCAAGGAATATGACAATTACAAGTATACATGACTATTTTTGTCTTTATTTAATGATCGTTTTCCTATCAAATATACTTTGTTATATCTATAGTAGGAAAATTATAGAATCTATGGCATTGATATATGCATTCATCTGGAGGTGAAAATGCAAACAACATGGTGAACGGCTGCATCTACAATGTGAGTGATTTATATTCGCCATTTATTTAGATCATTTACATTCACTATTTATTTAAAACTTTAACTTCTTTATCATGCAACTGCATTTTATTATTTTTCTGCATTATTCATTAATTTTTTTTTAAAACATATCATTTTGTTTCTCTAATCCGAAGTTAGCAAATATAATGTAATATGTCGGGATGGCAAAGAAAATTGAAATTAACTGGAATAATATTTACATCATTAGTCAATGATGGTTGTCATCATTTAATTTTATTTATACTTATAAATATACGGAGAAAAAATTATCAAAGGAGATCAAAGCACAGTACAAAAATAGAAAAGGCAAAGATTAAAAAAAAGAAGAAACAAGTGCATGTTACCGTCGTAGACTTGAGAATGTCTATTTTTTACCCACTAACGTCTATTTGTTACCCGCTGTCTTTTGCAAAATAAGCTAATGAATGTAGATCATTTTACGTCCAAAATAATAAAAATTCAAAAATAATTTGTCTTATTTGACCATAAAACATGTTAATTTTGTTATTATTTTTTAGAGGCTTTGTGTTAAAAGAACATCAAACTTGATACCATTTGGAAATTTTTTGAAGACTAGCAAATGTGTTACGATAGTAGACATGACATTTTTTTATATTGTGAAGAAAAATGATTGTTAAAGAAAAAACGAAATGGTTATTATGAAAAGTGATGAAAATGTAGAATTTTAGAACCCAAAATATTACCAAGGGGAGAAGTGAACCTTGGTAAATGATGGAGATGGGAAAGCCTAAATTTTACCTTAACGGGTGTTGGCACAAGGCGACACTTGGTTAAGATAAGGCTTAATAGGAGTGAACGTGCAAACTCAAGTCAATTTTGAAGTCATATGCATAGTCATGTAGGATCATATGCCTATGAAGTAAATTCCCATAGTCAATTGTATGCAAAGGTAGAAATCAAGTACAAAGGTAGAAATCAAGTATATGAGTACTTTTAGAGGTTGAAGCAATACTTGATTAATAAATAATATATTCTTTAAAACTCGAAGGCAAGCCATAATTCGAGATATCTTGCTTTTATTCAATATAACATCAAAGGTACAAAGTCCAATAGTCCAATAATTCAAGTACTGCAATCGATTATGAACCTCTAAATCAATTTAGGGGTGCAAAGTTTAAATTGTAAGAAAAGAGGCAAGAATGATTCGCCACCTTTACATGGCCCCTAGGTTCGTATTTATAGGGGTGGATATGTGGCATGCTTGGCAGTTTGACTTCGGCATTCATGTCCTTCGGCATCAATAATGCCATATGGAGCCAGGCCTTGTTTAATGATGATTTTCGATATTCCTCGATGTATCATAAAGCTTCAGAATTGTTTTGATGGTGAAGGCATTCGACATCAGTGATTTTTGATGTTGAGGTCTCACTCTATAATAACCGACACTGTTAGTTAGTAGACGACCACATAAGTCCGAAGCTACCATAATATGGGACGACATTGATATGGAGCGGCCTCATCATAGAGCGGTTGTCAGCAGTGATAAATCCTGTGAATGTTGATTACTTTCGGCATCTATATAGTATGTATAGATGGAAGGTATCTTCTGAATGTTTTTGAAGTGTGGCATGACATTCAAATGATGACATTAATAAACATCGACATTCTTGAGTAGCGATATAGGCAATGATCAACCTTAATAACAAACAGCGTTAACGATGAGTGCGGTTTATAGAAAGCGACATAACTTTAGAGATTGACACTGGTAAAATACAACATCAATAAGATGCGATGTATGTTATGTCGACATTCATTGATGCCTTATCGTACAGATTGCAGTTGATATAATTACTTCCTTAAAGGACGCGACATTGAGGAGATGCGATGTAGATGGAAGGTGGCATCAAAGAGAAGGGGTATCGGCAACATACTTTATTGATTGTAAGCGGTATTAGACGATGTTACTAAAGCACAACATTACTTCCATCTTCAAAGGTGGCATCATATTCACGTCTCATCTCGTATATCTTTAAGATTAATAATGATGATAACATTCCCCCTAGAATAGAGGAAGCATTGATTTTCAAGTCAAAAATTTCGTCACATCCTTTGCCGCCTATTGGTCTTTTTTTCTGATCCAACCATCCATTTAAAATCAGTCCAACGGATTCCATTCACCTATTTCTCTCTATAAATAGCCAGGTCTTTTCTCCTTTCTTCTCTTATCTTCAATAGATAAGCTCAAGCCAAAAATTAAAATTTCAAAAAAACCAAAAACTTTCAACTTTTGATTGTTCAGTTCACCATTCAGGTATAATATGTAGTTCTAATTGTTCTAATTACCTCGAATTGAATTTTCTCCATGAAATCACCTTTAGGATTTCATCGACTTTGAATTGATATTTGGGGTTTAATTAGATAGTTTTGATACTAATGTCCAGATTATCAATGTAATCAACTATCAATTGCTTTTATAGATTAGAGTAATGCTGAAATTTATGTTGTTCGAATGTAATTTATGTCGTTGATGATGAAAAATTGGGTGTTGTTTGCTTAACGATGAAAAAGATAGCGTATGAGACCCGATATCCAATAATGATTCACTTTACGTCGACCCTTATATTTTACGACATCGTCATGATATTCAACATCGACTCATCTTTCCCTGTGCTCTGTCGTAACCAACCTTTTCTCATCCTTCCCTGATTTATGAGATTGAAGAACGTAAATGCATATATGATGAACTTCACAATTTGCACCACAAGCAGGAAGAAGAAAATCCTATGACCCAAAGGAAACCTTTTAATTTTCATGGGATCAATGACTTATATAGATATGACCATTCTTTGACAACGAATGAATTTGCTATCATTTACTTTGTGTATTGTTTAGTGTGATTTTATCTGCGTATGTACATACAGACGCATCACTTCCAATGCAAATAGTAAACTATTTTCGATGTTTTATTTTCTTAGTGTTTTTATTTGATGCATGTTATCATTAAATGTTTAATTAAATGAATCTAAAATTACAACAATTTTTTCTTTTAGTTATGCAACTAAATGGTTGGTTCATTTATCATTGTCTGATTGTAATAGTAATTTATCGGCATGTTGCCAGTATTTTGGTATATAAAAAACCTTTAACAAAAACAAAACGATTTATCAAACCGACCGTAGGGAGGTTTGCCTACTTCTACTGGCCAAAATCAATTTTCCTGAAGCCAAAAAAACATGCCCCCCTGTTTCGTTTCTTTCCCGTGCTTCTCTCTTCTCCCCGTTTTTTTTCCGTGCTTCTCTCTTCTCCCTCGAAATTTCTTCTCTTCCTGACCATGTGCTCTCAATTTGAAACATTCTTCACCGTTTTATCCAGTCAATTTTCCCCTTCCCTCTCCTCGTTATTTCTCTGAGAATCAAATAAAAGAACTTTCGTCCCCGTTTCTACTTCCACATAAAAATTGTACTTCCAGATATTTGTGAGTTATTTGATCGAGATCAGAGGTTGAACTTGCCTGCGTCTTGTAGCTTCCAGATCACTTGTTCTTCTTAATTAGCAAGCGAGTCTTCAATTAATTATTGTACTTTCAGATATTTGTGAGTTGTTTGATCGAGATCAGAGGTTGAACTTGCCTGCTTCTTGTAGCTTCCAGATCACTTGTTCTTCTTAATTAGCAAGTGAGTCTTCAATTAATTATTATTATGATCATATATATTTCTAATTCCATCTAATTGAATATTGGCATACAACTACAACTTTCGGTATTAGATTGAAAATAACATCTTAGTCTTGAAGCTTGTTTGCCGAAGTTGATCTATATATGCACCTGTTTTAATTTACTATTCAATTAGTAGTTTCATTCATATATGCAGCTACTTTTTCTTCCTTCCTTTTTTTCTTCTTCGTAATATGCTATGATGCAGCAGCTTTTGCAGACTACTCTTCTATCTCTTACACCGTTCTATTATATGATCAACTTGTTATCAAGCCAACTAGGAACTAATTCTAATTAGTTTCCATATCTCATCTTTTATTATACAAAAAGAGGATCATATCCATTTCGATATGCAAATTAATTCTAACTTTAGTTAAAAAGTAGGATTATCAAATAAAAGGAAATAAAATAGGTTACATTTTGTGTTATCTATAATTGTCCTTTCTGTTCAAAAAATTAAATGATCATAAAAGGATAAATAACTGAACTTCATTCAGTTATTTAATACTGCAGTTGTTGCCTAGAATAGCAATTACTTTATTTTAATTGCATACTCACTACCTTTTACCATGTTTAGGCATATATGTCAAATAATATGTATCATATTGATTTAAATAAATCACCTTCAATGATCAATGATGAAGAACCATTTGAAGATCATGACGATAATAAGCATATGGTATTAACTTCAATCTTTGACATGATAATCATTTTCATATAAATTAATGGATAAAGATATATTTTTTAAGAATGATAATTCTACTATGATCAATCGTGCTCACTACTTTATTTCACATATTCAGAAAAATGGGATGCAAAAAATATATCATATTGATTTGAATGCACCGCCGTTGTGTAGCAATGACAATCAACTATATGAAGATCGTGTTGATCATGAACAAATGGTATCAACATCGCAGTCAAACTTCCATACGGTAAATTTCTCTACAATATTATTTAATTTGTCTTTTGTCAAATTTATGTTTTATTTTTAATTATTACGATACAAATTATTTGACGGTCAAATGATTAAGTTTCTAATGATATTTGCACTAACATGTTTAGAATCCGGTTGAAGCAATATGTAAAGAACATCTAAGATCATCAGTAGGTGCTGCACAATTTGAAGAAATTTCAAAAAAGACACAAACTAGCGATAAAGGTGACTTGTTTAACATAATGTACAGTTGTATAATATATCAGTACAGATTATTTTAATCACTTTTATTATAAGTTTTTGTGATGTTTTTAAATTAATGACGAATAATATTATTTGTCTTCACCTTTGCAGTTGAAATGCACTGTATTGATCTGAATGCATCCCCATTGCTTGACAATGAGGCGCAGTCAATTTCAGGTTATGTCGATAGTATGCAAGCAGTGTCAATGACTAACATAAAGGTGACCTTCCATATTTTTTTTTGTTTCCACATTTACCGTTATTTTAATTTTAATGTTTAATTTTTACAGTAATCAAACATAATAATATAGTATAACTATTTAATGACAATTTGCTAGTTTATGTCCCATATTACCCTTTTACTTACTTTTTAAATTGCTCTATACTTGCATAGATGTCACATGATTTACTACGTTAGCCTATCCTCGTAGAAGATCCATTGTCGTTATCTGATGCTTTGAATAGGGATTTTGTTCCTTTTGATGCATCCAACAAGGTTGATTTATTCACCACTACCGGTTCTATTTCACACGATGTTTTAAAAGTGTCCGTTGATGCAATTAGTCCTTTAGATTTATCATGCAATTTACAAAGGTATATAATGCTACATTTACTAATAACATGCAAATAAAATATTATTACTCCTACTAATTTTGACATTTTTTTTAATTGGATGTACATATTTTTATGCTAGAGACTCGCCTATATTTCGTCAATATGAAAAAATGATGGCTAAGTATAACGAAAATCGGTCATCCAACCAACGAGCTAGACGTTTGAGAGAAACTGATCAACAAAAACAACGTAGAAGAGCAATTGATGCAGCAAGATATAAAGAAAAAGGAACTCTTGTCAAATCCTCAAACATCAACACTACAATGCTAATATCTCCAGTTACAAAAGTTACAAATGCTCACAAATTTATAAGCTCATGCCAAAATATTAATTGGGCAAGTTGTCAGACTTGTTCTCGATTTTTTCAAGATTTAATTGCTACATTAAGTACATGCTCCAATTGTCATACTGATAAACCACAGCATGGCCTTCCTTACAAGTTTAGTTCTCAAAATCTAATGGAACCCGGTCATGTTCCACCTGAATTATCCTGCCTTACTAACTTGGAACGAATCCTCATTGCGCGCATTCATCCAGTTATGTCAGTTTCGTTTTAAAGGACAACAATATAAATATAGTGGAAACATTATTAATTTTCCTCAGGACATTAATGAAGTATCTCTCCATGACTTACAAAAGGACGGCGTACCTTTAAATCTTCCTCATATTCAAGATAATTCGCAAACTCAAATTCACAACGACGATTTTCATGGACCTCCAGAATTTGAAAGGGAAATAACTCACATCGGTGAATTTGAGATATCAGGTGCAGCCACGGCTGCAGTACAACCGAACCACTAAGCCTATTTATTATTCGTTTTGGAAAATATAGAAATAAATGAAACAGTTGTTCAGATGCCTATTTCTTCTGTTTCTATTGATGAGTTTAACACTCCTGGATATATCTCGATGGCATTTCCAACATTATTTCCAGTAGGTAATGCAGATTTACAACAAGCACGACCACGAAAAATTAGACCCTTAGAATATTTTCAATATTTAATGAAATATCATGATCAAAGGTTTGCACAAGATTCTAGATTTAGATATTTTGCATACAATTCAATTAGTAGGTGCCGTGCGTTAGATATTGGTAGCATATACGTACAAAAAAACCCGGACGATGGGAATTTATCTATAAATGATATCTGTGAAATGTTAAAATCGGGAGATAAGCAGTTATCCCAACGCATTTCTTACTATGCAAAAGGCATTCGTGGAAGCCGTTCTTACTGGTCTGCAAGATTAAAAGAGCTTACAGCTATGGTCAAACAATTAGATTCGCCAACTATATTTTTCACATTAAGTTCAGCAGATTTGCAATGGCCAAAACTTTATAAACTTCTTGATCAAACCAATGAATTGCAAACATTAAGCTACAGTGAACAAATAAAAAGAAAGGCACAGTTACTAAATGAAAATCCACTTGTTGCTGCATGGTATTTCCAAGCAAGGGTTAAAACTTTTGTACTAGATTTTTTGACACCAGAATTTTCTGTTAAGGACTATTGGTATCGTTTTGAATGGCAAAATCGTGGAAGTGGACATATCCATGGCTTTTTGTGGTTACATGATGCACCGGATTTTTCTTCTGTTACAGAAAATTCATATGAAAATTCTAGAATTATTGAATATTTTGATCGTCTTGTTTGTACAATGAACCCAAATATGGGTGGACCTTCACGGGAACAAGAGCATCCATGTGCACAAGTTATTCCACCTGATGCAAATTTGGATACGGACGACGACGATTATGGAAATCTAGTTACTTGGGTCATGCGTCATTCAAGGTGTGGAAACTACTGTTTGCGAGTACATAGAACAACCAAACAATTGACATGTCTCTTTAAATATTCGTTTGACGTGCTTCCACAATCTAAAATTGTAGAAGATCCGCCAAACAGTAAAATCTTTCGATTTATTTCCAAACGCAACGATCCTCTGGTCTGCTCACATAATAGAAAAGTACTTCAGGTTTGGCGTGCCAATATTGATTGGTCTCCTGTTCTATCTGTGCATGCTGTGGTAAATTATATTGGAAAATATGCAGCAAAATCTGAACCAGTTTCAAAGAGCTTTACAGACATATTCAGAACAATAGTTGAAAATAGCCATCGACCTTGTCAAACATCAACTTCCGCCATCAAGAAACTACTTCTCAAGAGTGTATCCGAACGAGACATTTCTGCACAAGAGGTATGCCATCTTCTCATGTCTTACCCTCTAGTAAGTTCATCTAGAACAATAGTGCAACTTAACGTAACTGAAAAACATGTTATCAACAATAATTCGACGTCGAAATACAACAATAGATGAAGATATCGTTGATTCGGACCCAAATTTTATTACAAGGTATATGGATCGACCAAGCGAACTTGAAAACCTTTCACTACTTGATATGGCAAAAAACTTCAGTTACTATAATAAAGGATGGCATAAGTTTCGAAATGAGGCAATTGTACGAATAGTACCGGATCTAAGCACCAATATTCCTCCATTGGGTGAAAAGTGGGAATTTTATTGTGAACAACAGGTAATGCAACTTCTCTGTTTCTTACTTAATCAAATTTTACAAATATTAACGATAAATTGTGATAATTAAAAAGTACGTGTATTTAAATTATATTTAAAAATTGAAATTGTAAGTAAACTTGTTTTTAATATGAATATAGATACTACTACACCATCACTATAGAAATCTTAATGAAGCAAAAGGAAACTTCGATGCTTGGTCTGAGAGATATATTAATTTAGGATTGATTCAACATCAATCGCTCCCAGATGTTGTAGAAGATGATTTCGAAGATGATAGTACAAACAATGATGTAGAAGAAAATCAAAAAGAAGAATGGATGATAACAGCCGCGATGGGTCCAATGTTTGTTTTAGGAGAGGAAACAGAAATGGGCTTAAGAGAATTTGATACTTTGCATTATTGGAATGAAGCACTTCAGAGATACCCTAATATAGATATTGAACGTAATTTTATACATACCAATTTACGTTCGATTATGGAACTTGAAAGTGAGACCATAACCAGTTCAACTGTTGTTCCTTTTGAGAGCTTGTCTATAGAACAGAGAATTGCACATAATGTGATATTTAAAGCAATATCTAAAGGTAAATCAATTTGAATGATTATTTGCGGTGGTGCTGGTACAGGAAAATCAACGCTTGTAAATGCCATTGTTCGAACAATTGTTACTCATTTTGGAACCAGCAAAGCAGTTCGCATTATGGCTCCAACAGGAGTGGCTGCATTTAATATTGGTGGTAGCACAATTCATCATGAACTTCTAATCTCCACGGAAAGAAAATCATCTTACAAAGAACTATCATCAGAGCAATGTCATCGTATGCAAGAAGAATTTAAAAATACAAAGTTGATTATAATAGCTAATGAACATAATAAAAAACATTTGATTCAGATTGGAAAACCTATTGCACGCATTCCTTCTTTCAATAGCTGTGAAGCAGCATCAAATGCTTCTGTTGATGATGCAAAAGGATTAGAACAATGTATTTATCTTTTTGTAGGTGCTCGAGTGATGTTACGATCTAATCTTTCAGTGCAAAATGGATTGGTTAATGGTGCAATGGGTACTGTTATGGATATTGTATATTCACAGTCATCAAGTTCTCCTAACGATCTACCGCTAGCGGTCATAGTCGATTTTGATAAATACCGTGGTATTCCATTTCGTGAGGGAACAAATATTATTCCAGTAACTCCGCAAACAGTAAATTGGAAAACTTCATCTGGTACAACATGTATGAGAACTCGGTTACCTTTAGTTTTGTGTTGGGGAATAACAATACATAAAAGTCAAGGAATGACACTTAATCAAGCAATCATTAATATCGGCGATCGAGAAAGTCTTGGTTTAACGTTTGTTGTGTTATCAAGAACTAGAAAATTAGAGGATCTTGCTTTCAATCCTATGTTTACCTTCGAAAGACTTGCACAAATTGGAAGATCCAAAGGTCTGCCTTCTAGATTATTAGAGGAAGAACGTTTAACTGCAATGTCTGTTGAATAAATGGTAAGTAAAAACAACTATTATAATCACAATTTTTTGTATTGCTCAATATCATGGTATAACTTGCATTTTTTCAAAGTGGAAATTAGTTTATTATTATATATCATGTAATATTCTGTCACTAGCCAAAATCAATATCTATGAAGCCAACAAAATACGGTTGCTGTTTCTTTTTCATTTCCCTATATATTATCTTTATTGATGGTGCTTTAATGCTGGCTCATATTTTATGTGATTGCCAACTTACTGTCATATTGTAATATGCTTTCATATCATTCACCTAGTGGCTTCAATACTGGGTTTTCAATCATGGTGTTCATACACGCATGCTCACACCCCTACACTTCAAAAATGGTTATGAATCAGTGAGGGTGATACCCTGTGTATGGGCTCTGAAGATAACTCTGAACCCATGTCCCATGTATACATTAATAATCCATCAAACACTTTAGTTCTACGCCTACACTGTTTAGTTATTACATGCCGTACAAATGCAACTTCACATGGCACGATGTTTGATCATATTCACATGTATGTTATACTTTGTAAGGTGCATTAATTTTGTATACAGAAGAATGTTTATCTATAGTTTGGTTTATTATTAGTCTTTCTATTTTTGCATAATATACATGTATAAATTTTGTTTCACATTATGAGTCAGGGTCCATGTTTCTCTCCAACATAGGATTACAAATGCATAGTCTTGAACTGGTCCTTAGCTACAGGAATTGCTGTAGTGAGAACTGTGACTGATTTCATATAATTACTCCATATGGTTCTTCAGGTAAGTCAAATTTAATTTTTGGTCCAAGGACTGTCATAATTTACAAATACTACCCCTTCCTATGAAGAGAAGTTCAAATTACTTTTTTAAGTTTTCAATATTATTATTTGGAAAAAGTTTTGATATGCCACTATCATTATGAATTGAAACTGGAATATATGTATTAAATGGGAAAATTTGATAATATTTATCATAATTTTCTATCTTCAACACTATGTGGACAGTAAATGGAATATGGTATATTTGAATTGTTAGACATCCAAAGGGAGTGTAACATAGCATGAAACTTGATTCACATAATATGTATAGCTATGTTAAATGCCTTACTGTTTCCCTTTTTATCTAAGAAGATTTTATAAACGTTGTACGTGTGAAAATGCAGTTCAGGCTGGCATATGTGGATACCGAATCAACTGTGGTTGGTGCTGGGGATCTGGTTGGTCAACCTGACAAAATTGCAAAGCACTATCTTTGTGGATACTTTTCTTTATATCTGTTTGTTGTATTGCCTCTTCCTCAGGTGAGGGTGTAAATTATATCATTTGTCATAATTTTGAAGATAACCTTTTGATATTTCGACAGTTATATCATTTTTTTTCTTTGATCAATCTCCATTATCAATGTTCTGTTGAAGGTCATGATATTCTCTGTATTACCACATGCAATGGGGGCTAATTTTGCAAAGAATCTGTTACGAGCTACAATACTTATCCAATAGTACCATGGATACTCAGGTTTCTACCATTGCTTGCTGGCTAATCTGCAAGTACTTTTATATTCGAGTCTGCATGGGCAAGTTTTATCATTAATCTGCTGATGTTTGTATTATCTGGACATGTAGTTGGTTCTTGTTGGTACCTATTTGGATTACAGGTTAGTGAAAGTTTGATCTTTGAAGGTTGATGTCAAACATTTGGCATTTTGAAAACTATGTGCATGCGTGGCACATAATTATAATTATTATTTTAGCAGATTTAATGGAATGTGCGCGGCACGTTCAAAATGTTAAGTCGATATCAACCGTTAAAATACAAACATTTTTTTTTTGAAATATTACTATGAAGGAATATTGAAAGTAGCCATTTTTTTTAAGATGATATTGATGTATGTAAGAGCATTTATACAAAGTTCTGCTCAATTTGAAATTGTATTGCTTGAAAAAATTGTTAGGGTGCAACAGAGAGGGTTGTCGCATTCGCAAATTGTTTGTGGGATTTTTATTAACAAAATAGTTTGTGTATGTTTTGTAAGAAGATTTAATTTTAATGTAAGTTTTGTTAGTGTGACGACCGTGAATTTTGGCCCTATTATTTTAATAAATATTTAATCCAATTAAATATAATATAAACTCATCGTTTTAAAATCAATATGATTTTTGTAATAATTGTCAATTATTTGTATGATTTTGTATTTTAGAAAGGAAACTGGATTCTGAAAATTTAAAATAAAATCTTTTGATAATATTTATAATAAAATTTATCTTAATAATTAAATTAAAATGCTTACCTTGTTAACATCTAATGTTTGGAATAAAATCAAAGTCTATCAAAATAAAATATACATATTAAATGTAAGTAAAACGTATGAATCTAATTTAAATATTGATAGTCAAATATAAAATACAAATGTAATACATAAGAACAAGAAGTAAGTGTTAGTGTATACTTGCAACATAAACTGGAAAATTTAAGAACAAAGTATGGAATAAGATAAGCACAATTATATATATGTATATGGTGAAGCTAGAAATAATACCAAATAAAACAAAACATCTCTAAAAACACATATCTTCATTTATAAGACCAAAGTATAAAATACACCTGACACAAACATATACATATGAATAATTTAAGCAAGAAGACAAAAATGTTTTCATGCATAATATCTATGTTCATAAAATAAAAAGATAAAATATAATATCTTCATTTACAAGCCTTGTCTACCTACAAAGTGTACAGTTACATACAAATGTTTATACACAGCAAACATGATGATAATTATGTAAACATATATTAAGACAAGCATTAAATTGTAGCCTACACTATATCATTTCAAGTATACATAAGGCCAAGCTTGAGCTAGAAGGAAAATCTTCCTTGGTCAAAGAAGGAGGCTAGGAAAAATATCTCTGACCCTTGTTGTACCAGCAAGATACAAGGCATGTATACTTGTTCATATTATAAACCCTCTTTGCTTCATTTCGTTCAAAAGAATAAAAAAAAAATACCAGGAACAAGAAAGTGAAAGCTGGAAATTTAATATGGAGACCAAATCTGAAGCAAGAAATCGAAGTCAAGAAAGCAACAACAATTCAAATTCTTCAAGTTAAATAAATCAACAAACAACTGAGTTTCTTTCTCAAAGAACTGTGAGTAACCTAAGCCAACCTCCTATGTTCTTTTTAGTTGAAATGCCTGAGTGTAAGCTTTTAAATTTAAAAGTTTAAGTAACAATTATATGATGCAAGTGAATCACTGTGTTGATGGTTGCTTTGCAAATTTGTATGTATGTAAGCTGCGTGTTTTTCTGTTGGTTTTAAAATATCCGAGTTCTTAATTTAGGCCTCTGTTTTAAAAACTGTAAACGTGAAAACACTTTCAAATTTGATGCAAGTGTCATATGGTTCACTAGTGGTGCAGGTTATAAAATATGTTTGTGTGATTGTCTTAAGTTCTGAACCATGTGTATATGAATGAGGATGCTGTGAGTTGGTTGTTGCATGTCTAAAAAAAACATTCAGACAAGTGAAGATTTCCAGGTTTTACAGGCCGTTGATTGGCTTGGAAATCAATTACATTTCGCTGATTCATTTTTAGACAATAACTCCTTAACAAAGATGTTAATGTAAACAAGATTCAAGCCTTAAAAACAGTTAAAGTTAAACATAGCAAAACTTCTCAAGAAAAGTTGGAACTACAGATAAAAATTTCCAAAGTGATAAATTTCAAACATCATAATTTTTTTTGGATTATAATTTGAATTCATTTTGAAAGTAATGATTTTTAAAACTAAAATCAACATTTTTATTATTGCATTGAGTTAGTAATTTGGGAATGTTTGGAAAACCGTTTTTGGGAAATTCTGTTTGATCAAGATGATTGGGGAGGTCGGGGCTTCCACTGGAGACGGTGGAGTGATCGGGGAGGCTGGGAAAATTATGGGGTGGAGCCCCAGATCACCGTTGCGGCGGCGGTAAGTTGTGGAAGTTTTTAACCCTAGTTTTAACTAGCTATAGGAATTTCGACTTCGCGAGTTCTTCGTGGTATCGAGTTCGACCGGATTCGAAGGAGGCGTGGCTAAGATGTGGAGGTAGGTGTAGGCGAAGGCGCGGCGACTCTGGTGGTCGGGATGGCCGTGTCGAGGTGGTCTTTGGTGATGTTGAGTGTTGCAGTTATGACTGGAAGTTGCATTTTTTTCCTCAGTGCTTCGTGACGATGATTCGAGGGTTGGGGTCGAATGTTTAGGCGATCGTTGATGTGTGGGGCGAGTTTTCGGAGGTGGCGATGCTGGAGTTGACATGTGCACGTGCACGAGGTCTTCGTGCCTGTGTTCCAATGTTATGTGGATGAAGAGTTGTGTTCTCATTAGATTGTTCGAAGTGGAAGATGTTTAACTGGAAGCTGGAGCGAGTAGTGTACTCGCGTGAACTCGGGTATAACCAGGGCAAGAGTGGAGTTGTGGGACGTTTTCTTTTTGCTCCAAATCAGGAGGGGGCTGGGAACGATAATTTGGGGAAAAGGGGGAGAGATTATCGAGTGACGTTGTTGGGCTTCGGCCCAGCTAAGTTAAAGTAAAGGAGACCTTAAAACAATGTTAAGTTATAATCATTTACATGTAAGTGAATAAACGATTACGGTTTTAAGTTAATAAATTATTGATATTAAATTCTAAGATGGTTTAAATAAGAATTTTGATGATAACTAACCAATAAATTAAGATGAATGAAATATCTTAGAATTTCTTTATAATTAAAGGTTGAATAAATTAAGTAGGTCGATATAAATTAAGAATACTTAATTAGTTTGTAATTAAGAAAAATTACTTAAAGAAGTAAATAGAGAAAATGAATTAAATTAGGAGATAATTAGTTAGGAATTAAGTGATTTATTAATTGAATAATTAATTAACGTAATTTAGTTTAGGTTAATTAATTTGTCTAATTAATTAATGATAATCACTTATTAGTTAATTGGATAAAGTAACTTGTGGATAATTACTTATGGGAGTACGTAAATGGAAGTGATTAAGGGTAATCACTTGATATTGATAACTAAAGGATTAATTAATATAATTGATTGAATGTTAATTAATTAAAGAGTTAATTAATTTATTGAGGGGTTAAGGTTAATTAATCAATAAAGTAATTAAGTGACATTAATTAATATAAATTAATGATGTAATTAAAGGTTGGTTAATTAAGATTAATCAATCAATAATAAGTGACTTATGAGAAGTTATTTAATATAAGTAATTAGGGATTCATGTAATTAAATATAGTTAATGAATTTACGAAGAAATTAAGATTACTTACTGACTTTTGTTAAGAATAACTAATTTTGTGAAAATTAATTAAAGTTAATTACCTGAATGTAATTGAAGGATAATTAATACAGAGTGATTAATTAAGATGAATAATGAAGGAATGATTGGTTAATTGATTTGGAATAAATTAAAGTTATATGAAGAAATCTAAGTGGTTGAGGTTAGTAATTCAATCAGGATTAATTAAATTAAATTTGTATGTGATTAAGTTTTACTTATGGGTGATTGTATGGTATTGGATGTTTTGAATGAGTTGATATCTCAATTATGAAATGTGGTGTATTTCATTTGGTTAACTTGGGTTAGGACGACATGAGACTTGAAGAGACCGGAGTCGGATATTAGTAAATATCCGAAACCACTTCGACTTATTATAAATTGATATGTGAAATCAATAGGCTGAAATGAAATGATTTAAGTGTATAGGACCATATAACCTAAGTTCTGGCACTTAGAAATTGATGTGTGAAACGACTTGTGAAGTGAAAATTGATATAAGTTACCCGGGTTTATATGAGTTGAATACTTTTGTATTCTATGGTAGATGGGTTTACTCACGCTGGTTTCCAGCCTGACCCGGGTGTTACTTTGATGTAATGCTCGGGTCAGACCGAGTATTACAGATTTTTAGGTAGGACGTTCTGGAGCTCAGGAGGCGAGTTGGATGGCGAGAACGTATAGAGTCTTTCCGTTGTAGTATATTATTGTGCATCTGAGATATGATTTGTATACGTCCAGTGACTGTATATATATGTGAAACTCTGATGTATATTAAATGTAATCAACATATATAGTATTCTTTTGTAAAATGTTATTTATTATTATATTTTATCCGCTGCGAATGTGAGTTGTTGATGTTTCTGTCCTTTTTCTTCTTCTACCTCTTTCTTCTTTTTCATAACTATCTGGAATTTTCGGGTTCGAAAATTCTGGGTCGTTACAGTTGGTATCAGAGCTGAAAGGTTAAGCGAGAACCTTGGCTCTGGTGGGGATTACTCACTGAATAAAGTCCGTAGTACTCTAGAATGAGTTGAGTATATATATATATATATATATATATATATATGAGAGCGTACTTGTTATTTTCTTATAAAGGTTTTAAATGATTTTATATAAAAGTATATTTTGATATATAAAGTAGTATTTCCTTCTAATAAATATTTAGGTGATTGGTTGTTAAATTAATGGAATTAAATTAAGAAGTCATATAAAATACAACCAAATTAAAATTAAATTTAATTAAGAAAGAAATTATGGGATTAGGACTCAGAAATTAAATTGTTTAAAAACTTTAAATGAACAAAGTTAATTTGGTTTAAAGGGTTAAACCAACCTTTGAGAATTTAACTCGAATGTATATAATTCGAGATGGTTTAAAATTTGGGATTGAAATTGAATTAGTCCAAATTAAATCTGACTTAAATTAATTGGACTTGAGATTGAAGGTGTATAAGTCTTTCAAATGGAAAATTTGGATTGAATTGAAATGATTGAAATTTAAGTGGATTCAATTGAATAGATATTAGTTCGAAGTGATTGGAATAACTTGGAATTGTAATTAAATTTAAATATGTCTAAAATCAAATGGAATTTGATTTAAATTTGGAAAGAAAATGAGAATTAGTTCAACTTGAATTGGGAATAAATCAAGTCCATTGGAAATTTTAGTTATCTAAAATTGGAATTGGGTCAGTTTAAATGGAAATGGAAATTTAAATTGAATTAATGAGAATGGAGATTGGGAATTGAACAGTTCTGACACTGGACTATTTTCAATATAAATTGTTTTAATATAAACTTATTTTTCCAAGCTATTTAATACATACAACCTTTCTTTTTAAAGTTAAATTATTTCATACTTGTTTTACAATTATTTTTGAAACTGTTTAACAATTTTTCAACTGTTTTATAAACCAATTACTATTTTTTCAACTATATTACAAACTAATTACTATTTTACAACTATTTTGCAATTATCTAAAATTTCTGAAACTATTTTACAACTATTTTACGAACTAATAATTATTTTTCAACTACTTATCTATTTTTAAAATTTTCAAGCTATTTTCTAAACTGGTCGGAGTTCAAACTGTCATTGATTAAATTCCCAACTGAGATAAGAATTGAAGTGATAATCCAATGGGATTAAGGCTAATGTGAATAAGTGAATGGGAATTTAAGCGAGTGTGGATAGAAAGAGAAATTGATTTGGCTAATAATCAATGGAGTTAAATACGTAGGATGTATGTATATTATTCTATTCGCATAGTGATTTGATCCAGATTTGAGCACAAAATTTCGAGATTGTTATATCGATCCGAATGGGATTTTTCACTCGATTTTCGACGACGAACCTGGATATGGACTGTTGATTGGTTCTAAATGTTCTCTATCATAGTTATGGCTATGCAAGGAGAATGACAGTTTCTGATCAAGAAACCAGATCTATGTCCGCAATAGGAAGTCGGGTGGACGATACTAGTTCGGAATTGGAATTGTGTGATCGAGTGAGCGATCAGGTTGATATAGCGTACATGTGATATGTGTACATCGTACGGATTGAATGAAATTGATAATGGAAAGAGAAATTAAATTGGAATAATTGGTCTTGAATAAACAAAGTTGTATATCTTTGTTATATAAGATAAATCTTCCCTTGTTGAATTTATTGCTGGAAGAAAAATGTTTTTGAAATGTTTAAAGTATAAAGGGATTTTATACAAGTTTGAAATGATCCAAAGTTTTAAAAATTATATAAATTTTTAAATATATACATAAAGGATCTTATGAGGATTTTGGAAAAGGTTTTGAGAACCTTTGGTGTTGGAAAGGCTTTTGATTTTTGGGTAAAATCGACATTGGAATTTGGAAAGCCTAGCTTGAGAATTATCAATTTTGGAATAATCGATTTTGTGTAAAGGAGCCTTGTATGAGATCATACTAGGTGTATGATTTGAAAGATACTATATGTATAGCATAAAGTGCTTTTGATGATGGCTCTGGGAAAAAGGCGCTCCCTTGGAATGAACTTCTCAGGAGTGCCACTGGGTAGTGCTGCCTTGAGCCCCAAGGGAGGGTTCTAAAGTTGATCCTGTGAGGAGTCCGGACAAACTAGTTCCTGAGGATTATTGGGTAGCGAAAGTCGATGGCGTTGATGCCTACAGGGGCATTTGGGTTATGCTGTGACGACAATGTAACTTGATGTCGCTGCGATCTACTTTGGGGACCATAGCGAAATCGTGTGGAGGATGAGTGCCAACGGTCTACACTTGATTTTGCCGGGAAGGCAACGCAACATCGGTAGACTGCGATCTATGGTCGAGTGGAAGGGTTTCATTCTTTGGCAGTGAAATTCGAGGGCGCTGATGCCTACAGTTATATGGGTTTTTGCTGTGATAGCTACGTAACCCCAGTTGTAGCTGCGATCTGTAGCGGGTTCCATAGTGTAATCGAGGGGCATGGAGGCGTACGGTTAATCTATGGATTTTGTCGGGACGGCAACGTAACCATCGGGTTAACTGCGACCATGGATGGGAGTGATGATTTCCAGAGCATCCTCACTAAAGATATTTCCTCTATTTCCAAAAACTGTTTTCGATATTTTCAATAAAATCTCTTGTCCAAGTATTTTCACTGGGTGTTGGAAACGGGTTTACCAAGTACTTATAGATTTTCAGTCCTACGCCTGATCAACGTACGATTGAATTTTTGTGAGCACAAGGATGGACTGGTTAAGACATCGAGTTATAAAAGTATTTTCATAAAAACTATTTCAGTAATATTATATAGGTTTTTAAAGTAGTGTAAAAATAAACCAAGAAAATTTATCTGATTTTAAGCATTTTAATGAATCTGGCTTCGTTCCTTTTCGAGGACGAAAAGATTCAAAGGGGGGAGGAATGTGACGACCCTGGATTTTGGCCCTATTATTTTAATAAATATTTAAT
Organism: Allium cepa; assembly: GCA_030765085.1. Lineage (NCBI taxonomy): Eukaryota > Viridiplantae > Streptophyta > Magnoliopsida > Asparagales > Amaryllidaceae > Allium > Allium cepa. Next base: position 460,332,222 of record CM060942.1, read on the forward strand.
CCAATTAAATATAATGTAAACTCATCGTTTTAAAATCAATATGATTTTTGTAATAATTGTCAATTATTTGTATGATTTTGTATTTTAAAAAGGAAACTGGATTCTGAAAATTTAAAATAAAATCTTTTGATAATATTTATAATAAAATTTATCTTAATAATTAAATTAAAATGCTTACCTTGTTAACATCTAATGTTTGGAATAAAATCAAAGTCTATCAAAATAAAATATACATATTAAATGTAAGTAAAACGTATGAATCTAATTTAAATATTGATAGTCAAATATAAAATACAAATGTAATACATAAGAACAAGAAGTAAGTGTTAGTGTATACTTGCAACATAAACTGGAAAATTTAAGAACAAAGTATGGAATAAGATAAGCACAATTATATATATGTATATGGTGAAGCTAGAAATAATACCAAATAAAACAAAACATCTCTAAAAACACATATCTTCATTTATAAGACCAAAGTATAAAATACACCTGACACAAACATATACATATGAATAATTTAAGCAAGAAGACAAAAATGTTTTCATGCATAATATCTATGTTCATAAAATAAAAAGATAAAATATAATATCTTAATTTACAAGCCTTGTCTACCTACAAAGTGTACAGTTACATACAAATGTTTATACACAGCAAACATGATGATAATTATGTAAACATATATTGAGACAAGCATTAAATTGTAGCCTACAATATATCATTTCAAGTATACATAAGGCCAAGCTTGAGCTAGAAGGAAAATCTTCCTTGGTCAAAGAAGGAGGCTAGGAAAAATATCTCTGACCCTTGTTGTACCAGCAAGATACAAGGCATGTATACTTGTTCATATTATAAACCCTCTTTGCTTCATTTCGTTCAAAAGAATAAAAAAATATACCAGGAACAAGAAAGTGAAAGATGGAAATTTAATATGGAGACCAAATCTGAAGCAAGAAATCAGAGTCAAGAAAGCAGCAACAATTCAAATTCTTCAAGTTAAATAAATCAACAAACAACTGAGTTTCTTTCTCAAAGAACTGTGAGTAACCTAAGCCAACCTCCTATGTTCTTTTTAGTTGAAATGCCTGAGTGTAAGCTTTTAAATTTAAAAGTTTAAGTAACAATTATATGATGCAAGTGAATCACTATGTTGATGGTTGCTTTGCAAATTTGTATGTATGTAAGCTGTGTGTTTTTCTGTTGGTTTTAAAATATCGGAGTTCTTAATTTAGGCCTCTGTTTTAAAAACTGTAAACGTGAAAACACTTTCAAATTTGATGCATGTGTCATATGGTTCACTAGTGGTGCAGGTTATAAAATATGTTTGTGTGATTGTCTTAAGTTCTGAACCATGTGTATATGAATGAGGATGCTGTGAGTTGGTTGTTGCATGTCTAAAAAAAACATTCAGACAAGTGAAGATTTCCAGGTTTTACAGGCCTTTGATTGGCTTGGAAATCAATTCCATTGCGCTGATTCATTTTTAGACAATAACTCCTTAACAAAGATGTCAATGTAAACAAGATTCAAGCCTTAAAAATAGTTAAAGTTAAACATAGCAAAACTTCTCAAGAAAAGTTGGAACTACAGATAAAAATTTCCAATGTGATAAATTTCAAACATCATAATCTTTTTTTGGACTATAATTTGAATTCATTTTGAAAGTAATGATTTTTAAAACTAAAATCAACATTTTTATTATTGCATTGAGTTAGTAATTTGGGAATGTTTGGAAAACCATTTTTGGGAAATTCTGTTTGATCAAGATGATTGGGGAGGTCGGGGCTTCCACTGGAGACGGTGGAGTGATCGGGGAGGCTGGGAAAATTATGGGGTGGAGCTCCAGATCACCGTTGCGGCGGCGGTAAGTTGTGGAAGTTTTTAACCCTAGTTTTAACTAGCTATAGGAATTTTGACTTCGTGAGTTCTTCGTGGTATCGAGTCGACCGGATTCGAAGGAGGCGTGGCTGAGATGTGGAGGTAGGTATAGGCGAAGGCGCGGCGACTCTGGTGGTCGGGATGGCCGTGTCGAGGTGGTCTTTGGTGATGTTGAGTGTTGCAGTTTTGACTGGAAGTTGCATTTTTTTCCTCAGTGCTTCGTGACGATGATTCGAGGGTTGGGGTCGAATGTTTGGGCGATCGTTGATGTGTGGGGCGAGTTTCCGGAGGTGGCGATGCTGGAGTTGACATGTGCACGTGCACGAGGTCTTCGTGCCTGTGTTCCAATGTTATGTGGATGAAGAGTTGTGTTCTCATTAGATTGTTCGAAGTGGAAGATGTTTAACTGGAAGCTGGAGCGAGTAGTGTACTCGCGTGAACTCGGGTATAACCAGGGCAAGAGTGGAGTTGTGGGACGTTTTCTTTTTGCTCCAAATCAGGAGGGGGCTGGGAACGATAATTTGGGGAAAAGGGGGAGAGATTATCGAGTGACGTTGTTGGGCTTCGGCCCAGCTAAGTTAAAGTAAAGGAGACCTTAAAACAATGTTAAGTTATAATCATTTACATGTAAGTGAATAAACGATTACGGTTTTAAGTTAATAAATTATTGATATTAAATTCTAAGATGGTTTAAATAAGAATTTTGATGATAACTAACCAATAAATTAAGATGAATGAAATATCTTAGAATTTCTTTATAATTAAAGGTTGAATAAATTAGGTAGGTCGATATAAATTAAGAATACTTAATTAGTTTGTAATTAAGAAAAATTACTTAAAGAAGTAAATAGAGAAAATGAATTAAATTAGGAGATAATTAGTTAGGAATTAAGTGATTTATTAATTGAATAATTAATTAACGTAATTTAGTTTAGGTTAATTAATTTGTCTAATTAATTAATGATAATAACTTATTAGTTAATTGGATAAAGTAACTTGTGGATAATTACTTATGGGAGTACGTAAATGGAAGTGATTAAGGGTAATCACTTGATATTGATAACTAAAGGATTAATTAATATAATTGATTGAATGTTAATTATTTAAAGAGTTAATTAATTTATTGAGGGGTTAAGGTTAATTAATCAATAAAGTAATTAAGTGACATTAATTAATATAAATTAATGATGTAATTAAAGGTTGGTTAATTAAGATTAATCAATCAATAATAAGTAACTTATGAGAAGTTATTTAATATAAGTAATTAGGGATTCATGTAATTAAATATAGTTAATGAATTTACGAAGAAATTAAGATTACTTACTGACTTTTGTTAAGAATAACTAATTTTGTGAAAATTAATTAAAGTTAATTACCTGAATGTAATTGAAGGATAATTAATACAGAGTGATTAATTAAGATGAATAATGAAGGAATGATTGGTTAATTGATTTGGAATAAATTAAAGTTAAATGAAGAAATCTAAGTGGTTGAGGTTAGTAATTCAATCAGGATTAATTAAATTAAATTTGTATGTGATTAAGTTTTACTTATGGGTGATTGTATGGTATTGGATGTTTTGAATGAGTTGATATCTCAATTATGAAATGTGGTGTATTTCATTTGGTTAACTTGGGTTAAGACGACATGAGACTTGAAGAGACCGGAGTCGGATATTAGTAAATATCCGAAACCACTTCGACTCATTATAAATTGCTATGTGAAATCAATAGGCTGAAATGAAATGATTTAAGTGTATAGGACCATATAACCTAAGTTCTGGCACTTAGAAATTGATGTGTGAAACGACTTGTGAAGTGAAAATTGATATAAGTTACCCAGGTTTATATGAGTTGAATACTTTTGTATTCTATGGTAGATGGGTTTACTCACGCTGGTTTTCAGCCTGACCCGGGTGTTACTTTGATGTAATGCTCGGGTCAGACCGAGTATTACAGATTTTCAGGTAGGACGTTCTTGAGCTCAGGAGGCGAGTTGGATGGCGAGAACGTATAGAGTCTTTCCGTTGTAGTATATTATTGTGCATCTGAGATATGATTTGTATACGTCCAGTGACTGTATATATATGTGAAACTCTGATGTATATTAAATGTAATCAACAGATATAGTACTTTTGTAAAATGTTATTTATTATTATATTTTATCCGCTGCGAATGTGAGTTGTTGATGTTTCTATCCTTTTTCTTCTTTTACCTCTTTCTTTTTTTTCATAACTATCTGGAATTTTCGGGTTCGAAAATTCCGGGTCGTTACAGTTAGTTTATGGTGTGCAACAACAAATACCTAAACTTTGTTGGAATAAATATGCAATCTTTCAACAACAAAAAGAAAGAAAAATGGCGCATGCCGTGTGCCAGGGCTGACGAAGCTTTTGCACCTTGTGTCGCGAATAACTAGGATGTTAAATAAATTTGTATCTGCCTCAGAAAAAGCAATATTATACTTGATTTTAATTCCGCACTAGTATTATTTTATAAGTTACATTGACATGTTTTGCAAGTGAATTTAAAATATCAAGTGAATGGTGATTGCAAGTTACATAATTTTGTATAACAGTATAAGATTGTATGCTAATGGTTTTCCATTCGAAATATCTAGTGAATGGGATCAACCTCCTGGAAGAATTTGGCCTCCTGGTTCTATTACCATTAAGGTTAGTGAAAATATTTTTGTGTTCTATTGTGTGCTCCTTTTAATTTTTCCCCCTTTTTAATTTTGTTGATTTAATATTAGAATTGCTGCAGGATTATGCAATAGAAACTCCATTCAATAAATCTTCTGCATCAGAGAGAGATGATGTATCTGAAGTGCATATTAATATTGATGAAAACGATCCTATAGACACTATTCATTTTGTTCTGAACGTAGAATGATTTCATAAGTTCACATTCCACAATATTTTCTAGATTAGTACCGGGTAACTTTTTTACTGCAGGAAGAGGAAACCGGGGCATGGTATGAACACAACGGTAGAGATTTCAGAATTTCTTTTAAGAGTAATCTTAAAGAAAATAACAATAACCTCTAGGGAAATGAGAGCTTTAGCATATGGCCAGGTAGCCTTTTCTGACAAAAACATGATACTCAGATGTTACACATTAGGATATGAGCGAAAATGCATGATAATGAAAACATCTATCACTCTTTATTTAGGAGCGTTGCTGCAGTTTTCAAGCTTTCTAGCCAAGCAGGAAAATTCTTGGTCAAAAGAGGAGGCTTCTCAAAATAAGCAAATTAAAAATTCATGTGAAGAATATCCTATTTCAAAAGAGGAGCCAGTTGAGAATAGAATGATACTTTCCATTATTTGTGGGATTTCTTCTGTGATTTATTGTCATATCTCAAATCAAAAAACAAAATAACTCAAATATATGGGTGTATATTCCGTTACAAAACACTCAGCCGGTTAATTGGTTGAATAAAATATGTATATGCTTGAACGTAGAAGAATATGTCAACTATTGATTATAAGTTTTTGCAACGATAATTTGGTTTGTACTAAAGTCATTTAGCTTGGTATTTCTGTACTGTTTTAATATTTTTAGGGTTTCAGGAGATGGAATCCACTGTGCTCAAGAGCCGGTTTGCAAACTACTATCGAATTAGTGTTCAGTTATTCTTCTTCCCATGACAAATGCGTATTCCCTCAGTTATTCACCAACTTTTTATGCTTCAGCCATTGTGTTTCTAACAAAATCTGAAATGTATAGATGTCTTCTGAGATTATGTTTGGATTATGATTTAGAGAAAAAACAAAAACAAAACAGACAATTTCAACCTGTATAGATTGCAACTAAACATAGCATTTAACCTTGATATGAGTACTTGTCAAAAATCAAATGCAAATATTATATCTCTTGTACCAAATCAGTTATAACCGTCATGTCTATGATGCAGAAAATGATAGCCACTTGAGAAACAAGCATCATAGTTATTCAATAATAGCATTCATTGATTATGGTACATTACAATATATAAAAGATTGTCAAAACGCAGGCCATCATATGTTACAATACAAACGTTCAACTGTAATAAAGTATTAGGAAAAATAGTATTCCAATATTTTTTGAATGATGATAGATGCAACATTTCTGTTGTAATGATCATTCATGTTGCATTCTGTTGCCTTGGCTTCAGATACTTGCTTATGTTCTCAAATACATTACAATTTGCACATTTCATAGAATGTCAGACAAATTGACGAAAGTGATAAAATCGTTTTAGTCATTTTCACCAATCTGCAACTCTCCCTCATTTTCCCCAACCACATTACAAGAACTGTTACCGTTGATAGCCAAAACATGAGGATCCACTTTTGAATTGATAGCATCAAAAAGTGATTTTGAAACAGTCACTAAAAAGCTCGTATCATTCAAATTGATACCATCATTCAAAGAATATTCAGCTGAAATAGAATCCACTTTCACAATGTCAGTATTAAACATGCACACTCTAATATCTGCATGATGCACGACTACAATCATAGAAACATTACTTCCAGCCAATGATCTCATCTTTAAACCAATAGAGCTCAAGAAATTTCCATCAACATCCAAATCCAACTTGATCCTTTCACTGAATTCATATGCCATCAAATTAACCATTGCTTCCTTCCACAACTCACTCATGTGCACACTAGAATTCGGTAATGATAAATCTATATGTAAATCACCAACCATTAAGACATTTGAATTTCTCAATTTGTCAACTTTCACATTTAGGCTACCAAATGAACCGAAACCGGCAAATTCCTTACCAACATCACAGACATCAAACAAATCACAACAACTGCCAGAAGAAGAATAATCACCATAGACAAGAGTTCTTGAACAAAAATCAAAACTAAGGATTCAGAAGAGGAAGAAACAACATCAGCACCATCAAAACTCTATAAATACATATCTGCATCTTTTAAGGATAAACTTCACCAAAGCTACCCATCTCAGACCTGTTATCCACCAAGCAACTGCCTGAAACCATTATGAGATACAACATCTTGAGACAGATCAAACTCCTCTTCTGGGAGAGATGTTAAACATTCAAACTGTTTACAGTGACTAACTTGAAATTCTCCAAGTTATTAGATTTGGCTCTAAATTTTTTGTTATGATTATGAGCAAAAAAAAATCTCAGCACACTTGAATGAATAGCAGAGTCCACAACACCTTCTACACATTCATTAACAAGCAAGATATCCATGGTTTCTAATGGTTTAGGAATCACTTTGCATTGAAAACAGTGGGATCCAGAAGCAAAGGATTAAAAGAAATCAATTCCTCCCTGATAACAACAATAGGGACATCAGAGATATCAATGAACTTTGCATCATCGACCAATAGGGATCCAGAATTGACCAATGTCGAGGTTGATATCATCATCGACCTTAACATAAAACTCTGCATTCCATCTGACAACTGCGGAACTAAAGAAAAACTTTGCTTTCTTGGGTAATTCCTCAGCAGCTTCTTCATGACTTTCCTAGCAAAATTACATTGATGGTGTGATAACCAATATTATACGAATGTTTGTAGAATCCAAAAGAAATAGTAAATTAAAGTAAAGGAGTTTAATGCAAAACTTCATCACACTAATAGAGATTCTCAATTATCTTTCTAGATTACCTGTAAGAATAGGATTCAAAGCAAATGGAAGACAATTCTACCTTTAGCTCCTAACCTAATCACTATTCTATAAGTTCAAGCATAAACATAAATGTCTCTGACTATATCATTATATATTTACCTTGTGAACAAATTAGATTAATTAATATAAGCAGATTACCAAAATCAGTAATATGAGGTTCATCTTTCATCAATTGTTAACAGTATACACCTCAATATTGCATTATGTACAAGTTGCTAATTTAGGCATTTGAATTCATTTCCATTTGTGTTACATTTCTAATCTAAATAAAATTCTTCCCAGTTTTCAGGAAACCTGCACTTAATGCACTGCATAGGCAACTGCAGTGACAAGAAAACATTAAAGAAGTGGTTTTTCATCGACGAAAGAGTTGGATAGTTGTTCATTAGAACCCCTAGTTATTACTTAAATTGAAATTTAAGTTCGCTATTCAATTTCCTTAAATATATATTCTCCTTTAATCAATCTAAACTATATGGATTTTAAACCAAACCACAACTCTCCTGTTTTATTGATTCTGTCCCAGCAACTAAGTACAGATTAACATTTATATTTTGAAAAAAGAAAGTCGTGGCATAACTAGAGATAAACTGTAAATGTCAAAAACAACAGATCAATTCAAAAAAAGTGTGTACTGTTACGTCATGAACAATGAAACGAAAAATGCATACCTTATCTTCTTGACCACGTATTCCACCTTCCAAATTTTCGATTCCGTATTCATCGGGTTCATTTTAATTTCCATTGTTCTTCTCCCCATAATTTTCTCCTCATGACCTTGTATTCTCCTTTTGAAACTATCTCCTCCGTCTTCTCCGTTCGATTTGACCCATCCATCTCCTATTTAATTCGACCTAAACCGTTTAAAACCCTAATCCAGTGCCCGATATAGATTGACACGCTACTCCTCTCGAGTCTCCTCTGGTTGTTCGACTGCGCCTCTCGTCTCGCTCCAGGTAACTCCTTTCTTTTATAATTATTTTCTAATTTTTTATACAGCTTGAGATTCATGGCTTTGATCTTTTTGAAGAAGGAATAACGGTTGAATTTTTCTTTGGCTGATTAGAATGGAAAAGGATAAAATGGATGCATAAGTATTTAATATTACATCAGATACAAAAATATCATAACCCATCGTTCAAAGCTGCTATGCTAGAGTGACTCATAATTTGTTAATAATATTTTACAACTACATGAATTCACTTACAAGTTAACTCTGCCTTAGTTTGATGTCAAACTTCTGGTGAAGATAAATAATGCATAAATAGCGTAGTCATAAATAAAACTGCAGAGATAAACTTATTGCAGAGATAAATTTTCACTAAAATACACATGATTCACCATTCTTTAATTAGACATCGGTAAACAATTTTAATTATTTGAAACAATAGTGTAAAAATGTTGATTGAAGGAATACTAATAATTGTATCTTATTAACTTTACATTATATTAAGTTTGATGACTTTACGCATTATATTAAGTATGACGACAGCAGTTTTTATTTGGTATTCTGTATGTGATTCAACGGTAAAATATGATTTTGTTTCTAATAAATCATATAACTTCAACCCTTTTTACTCAAAATTATATGTCTAAAGCCACTTTAAATCATGTTTATGTTTGTTCAAAGTAAAAGAAATAGGTAGACGTCAACCAGTATTAAAACGGTGTAGTAGCCAACCGATTTATGTCTTACTTATACTACGAATATTAGAATAAAGCAACTACTTAGTGCTTTATTTTGTTCATTAATCACACAACTCACAATTCTATTCAATTGTTGTATTGTTCCTCTAAATATATATAAAAAAAATTAATTTATTTCAAACACTTATTAAATTTATTATGTCATACACTTAAGCTGTCATTATTGCATTATCATTTATATAATTTTGTCGAGCTCAATTTGTTTAATTTTGTATTATGTCTGGTTTCTAATATTTTATTAATCAATGATAGCACTATTACTCTTATGGATTTGGGTACAAATGTTCTTCCTCTTGCACTACTGAATCCATACCAGCATAATTGGATCATCAAGGTTCGAGTGACAAATAAAGGCAATTTGAGATCTTATAAAAATATTAAAGGAGAAGGTTGCATGTTTAGTATAGAACTCACCGACGAAGATGTATGTTTTTTTAATATTAACGATTTAAATAAAATTTTATTTATTTGTGCTATCATTAAGTTATTGTTATAATAATTGTTCTCTTCAAATTCACAGGGTACGCAAATTCAAGCTACAATGTTTAATAAAGCTGCAGACAAGTACTATCCTATATTTCAATGTGGAAAAATTTATTATATTTCTAAAGGAACCGTTAAGCCTGCGAATAAAGAATTTAGTAATATAAAAAACGAGTACGGAATTATTATAAATGAGTATTCATTAGTCGAATGGATGGATGATGCGAACTCTAGTATACCTGATATCGTATACAACTTTGTAAAGATAGATCAACTTCAAAAATATATTGCAAGAAAGGAAGTTGTAGGTAATGCATCCATATTATTAAATTTTTTTACAATTCATTGTATGTTTCGTTAACATAAGTTTATTTTAGATGTAATCGGCCTAGTTCAAAGTGTCTCACCAATCAAAGGCATTCGAAGAAAAATCAACAATGAGAATATTCCTAAACGTGATATAACCATTGCAGATGATTCGTAAGTACACATACTAAACCAATAAATTTGTTTACTCAAAATATTTATACTTACATTTAATTTACAGAGGTAAAACTGTTAATGTGACTTTATGGGGAGAACTTGCTACGAAAGTCGGTGCTGAGCTGGTACCGATGGTTGATGAATGTCCTATAGTAGCTATTAAATATGCCAAAGTTGGAGATTTTCAAGGTAAATAATTGTACTGCTTTTTTAGTTGTTACCAAGCCATCAGTTTTGAAGACTATTTAATTTTACTACAGGGTTATCTTTATCAACATTGAGTAAAAGCAATTTATATATAAATCCAAACATACCAGAAGCTAAAAAGCTTAGAAGTTGGTACAATTGTGAAGGCAAAAATACAAAAATTTCATTTACCACTTATGATAGAGTTACGCTTTCTCACATAATAAATGATCCAACATTGGGTCATGACAAGGTTTGTTCATATAATTTCGTAATATATTCTACATTAATAATTTCATATTAATCGTTTATTTTTATTGCATTCGTAGTCTGCATTCTTCAGCGTCTTTGCTTGCATAACTTGTATTAAGAGTCAGAAATTGTGGTATCAAGCCTGTAAGAGTTGCAGGAAAAAAGTAATTGAATCTGCAGAATCGGGTTATTGGTGTGAAGCATGCCAACATAATGAAAGCTCTTGTATTTTGAGGTAAATATTTAAGAGCTAATTATTATTATTATTATTATTATTATTATTTGAAATGGACTTTATATACAATATATAATTGAGATAATATATCACATGTTAATAAATGTTCGGACCATGCTACGCAAGTTTCAAACTTGTCACCCTTTGCACCTAAGTTGAGTTAATTATTTATAGTAACCATTATTATATGTAATAATATGTTTGTTTAATGCAGATATATTATGGTAATGAAAATTAATGATCCAACCGCTGAAGCTTGGATTACTGCTTTTAATGAACCAGCAGAGGAAATCATAGGTTGCAGTGCTGATGACCTTTATAAAATTAAGAATGATCAAGGTGAAGATATATACGAACAAAAACTAAAGGAGTTATTATGGATCCCTCGTCTTTTCAGAGTTGATGTTGCCCAAATTGAGTACATGAATGGAAAAAAATAACAAATCAATGTAATGTCTCAATCAGTTATTGGTTATGTTGCGGAATCAACTTTCTTGTTAGAAGAAATATCAACAATGGCAGAATCCAAAGTTTAGTTTTTTTTTAGTTTCCATAATTTTAGTTTATTTCTTGCTTTTACTTCAGCAGTGTTATTTTTTCATTTAGTAATGGTATTTTTAGTTAATTTATTTAAACTTTGTATTTCAATAACATGAGATTTATTCACTAAATCAATTTTTGCATTAGTAGTTTTCTTCAATTAATTATTGAATAATATGATGATGTATATTACGGTGACATTTTTTTGATTTTTTCTTCCAAATTCGTTAATGTATTAGAGCAACAAATAAGCTCAAAATTAAGTGTGTATTGAATCTTCTTAATAAATATATGTCCGTGTGTCTGTGGATAGTTCATATCACTATATTAATAGCGCATGCTTAGTATTAAGTTGACCTACATTTTTAATCATTGATATGATTGAATTTACATAGTTTCAAATTTTTTCTTCACAATGCACTTAATTTTTAATCAAATATACAAATGTTTTCCTTTCATATCAAATATCAACGGTCGGTTTCTCCACCGTTGTGCGGTTATACTAGTATTATTCTGATTAGGCCTGTCACAATACATCTTGACCCTTTAACCCAACCGATATAACTCAGTTTTAACTTGTTTAGATTAAACCCATCTTTTACTTTTTCTATAGCGGGTCAAAACCATTCAACCCTCGTAAAAAATACATGGACCATGTTTAACACCTGACCCTTTTCAAACCTAAATCTGACTTCGCGAGCTCAAAATCTATTTTATCGACGCCAATTTTTCCCTTGAATTCAACCAATTATATATCATCTTGATGAAGTTATGTTGATGAACAAAACATTGTTCCAATTCGAGAATTATCGAGGGAGCTGAACTTGAAAATAGAAGAAAATGATATGAATTTTTATTTTGTGAGTCTACTACTTTCGGTTAATGTAATTTGACCAATTAAGACGTAAATATTTTTCAATCAGTCTGATATTATTGAATGTTTTGAATTTGACAAATTTAGCCTTTACATAATTGCTTAATCCCTTAGCCGGTTCGTTGTTGTATTGTGGAGTTGCAACTGAGTTCTCTGATGATAATTTTGGAAGTTATATCATTTGGAACCATTTCAGAGTATTACATCAAAATTTGAAAGTTATTAGGTTTATGGCAGGCAAGTTGTTTGTTGAAATGAAAAAAAGAAACTTGTAACTCAGTTTACGGCCATTACTGATCGGGAATTTACATGAAAATGCATTTATATTTAAAAGATAAAATGTGATTAACTAGACTTAGTCTCAAACAATTTTTTGAGCTAATTTTCTTCTTACTCTTCCAAGTTCACAGTAGGAATTTCTTATAGTATGGGTCATTATTAAGATTGCGTGTCTTAGATCAAACTACAGCCTTAGGTGGAAGTTTACTCATTGTATTCATGTTCAGGTACGCCATCGAATCCACTGCATTGTTTCAAAAAAAAAAAAAACCATACCTGACCTAAATTTCTTTAACCATACTTCCAATCTAAAATGGAGCTGCATAATTTGGATTCTGTTTTCAAATAATAAAGATGGTGTATATATTTTGAGTTTCTGTTCATGTTAGTCATGCATTTCAAAAGATTTTATTTTGTCAAGTAATTTATAAGGAGATGTTGAATAGATTAAGAATCTGTAATAGTAATATTAAGGTTTGTAACTACATAGTTCTCGACAGTGGGGAAAAATGAACATGAATTGGTTTAATGATATTTGTGATGAACTAGTAGAGTGATATTTTAAAAATAATAATTAAGTATATGAAACGTGATCAGTAAGTAGTTTGTTGCTGATTCACTAGGGAGATACTGTAATTAATTAAGGCAAATTTAGATTGCAAGTGTGATTGAAGCATGTGGTGCGAATACTAATATGAATTAACTATGATTAGTAATAACATTAATGGAAATTTGGCATTTTTACTCTGAACATGCCATGCAGTAGCAGGTGCCCTTTTAAACTTGAAATTATTTGAATGACTACTTGTTTTTTCAACTTATCTTCATGTATCTTGGTAGTAGTTTGTTCAACTAATTTTGTACTGAAGGAAGTGTTAGAATCTGCCTAAACTAAATTATCTATCATTTGGTGACTAAAATGCTTGTTTTATTCAGTTATTTGAGTGATCATCTTAGAATTTAACAATTAAACCTATATTTTGTTTCCCTATTTTGGTTTTTATTGGTGTTTGATAAATGGAAACAAATGCAACTAAACTTTTTCAAAACATAGGTACATAAACTAGCTAATAATTTAACAGACAAGTCTAGCTCGTAGCATTAAGCCATAATAGTTCATCTAAGAGACAAAAACATAGAAAATAGTCAAATATTACTCTGTCGCCTTATCTAAAAAGTAGTAAAGAAAAGGTACTTTATCCAAATTAAACTTGAAAATTCGAAAGCTCTGCTTTTGCCTTTTGGAATACTCTTCTCGATGTCTTCCTTATATGTCTCTTTATGTGTTAAATTTTCTACAAGCGGACTAAAAATTTGAGTTGCATAGTTAACATTCCAGTTGTCTATTTTTAGAACCAGATTTAAAGTAACATTCCGGTTGGATTTGCAACTGATCCTCCATGTTATTTTTATTGCAGTTTAAATTTTGTGCCTAAAATTCGATTTCTTGACTTGTGATTTGTTAGTTTTGTTGATGTTCTGTCTCATTTGTACCTGTTTTGTGCTTGCGGTTTCAAATATTTTTATTACAAGGAATGGCTGCACAGTCCCCAGAATTGAAAGATGATGGAAGAAAAGTCCCTCTCGAAATAGTTATGAAAATTAGGTCTCTATTTTTAGTTTTTAGCTAATTTATGCTACTTTTGCCCCTGATTTTTATGCCGGGCAGATTTTCAGTGAGGAGACAGTTTGGTAAAACATAACAAAATAGGGACCTAATCTACGTTGGTTTATGAGCAAGGACTTTTTGTGCATGAGCTTCGAGAATAGGGACCTTTGTTGCAAAACCCTTTTTTATTAATCTGCAATTTAATCAGTTTCATTGTTATATTTCTGCACTTTCAGCTCTATATATGGTATTTCATGCCATCACTGTCACATTGCAGTTATTTAATTCATTTTTTTCTATGTACTCTGCACTGCGCTGTTGTATGTACAAACTATATTTTCAGTTTCAGTCTGGTTTGCTTCTCATATATTTCGTCATTGCCATAATCTGTACTTCATCTTCAGGTAATCAAACAAAACTTCATACCAATATTGAACTGTTCTTCAGATACCATGTTCAAAGGATAATGTTAAGATCTGATTATCTTTTTGCCCCTACTTTTTACTTACTAAATTTAGTTTTCTGTGCTGTTATAGGTTATTTCATCAAAATGTGTCAGTATTCTAGATTTATCCTGTATGAACTATTGAATTTTTTTGTTTATAACGTTACTGCTTTTATTATATTGCATTGAAAATCATTGTATTATGATCATGTCCGTTGTGCTGCAAGCCTGCAACTTCATTTTGATGAAAGATGTTGAACTAATTGAACTAAAGAAAAATTTGGTCTCGGGTTCTATTCATTTTTTCCTTTTCTACCATTGTTGTGCTCTGAAATTCTCACTGTCTTCGTTTCTTTCAATTGCTTCGTTCATCATGGTTGATCTCCCCATTATTTTGAATCCTTTTGATTGTTTGTTTTACATGGACTATAAAAGATGTGATGGATTACGGAGAAAAAGGAGTAATGTTTAAATTTTTCTAACAAATTATATTGACTCTTTTGGTACAAACTGTACACTGTGTTTGGTATAATTGACAATTGTGTTAACTATTTTATCTTTATCTTTATTATTAATAATGAGAATTCAATCCATTAGTTTTAACCGTATCTTTTTGAAATTCCAAAAATGCCATTTGCATCACCAAAAGCTCAAAATACCCTTTGAACATTAAGAGTTGAATATGATCAGATCCATAAGCATTCTGCGTTTCTCACTGTCTTCATTTCTTTCCATTGCTTCGTTCATTATGGTTGATCCCTCCATTATTTTGAATCCTATTGATTGTTTGTTTTACATGGGCTATAAAAGATGTGATGGATTATGGAGAAAAAGGAGTAATGTGCAAATTTTTCTAACTAATTATGTTGACTCTTTTGGTACAAACAGTACACTGTATTTGGTATAATTGACAATTGTGTAAATATTTTATCTTTATCTTTATCATTATTAGTAACAACGAGAATTCAATCCATTAGTTTCAACCGTGTCCTTTTGAAATTCAAAAAATGTCCTTTGCATCACCAAAAGCTCAAAATACCCTTTGAATATTAGGAGTTAAATACTATCAGATCCATAAGCATTCTGCGTTTCTCACTGTCTTCGTTTCTTTCAATTGCTTTGTTCATTATAGTTGTTCCCGCCATTATTTTGAATCCTTTTGATTGTTTGTTTTACGTCGACTATAAAAGATGTGATGGATTACGAAGGAAAAGGAGTAATGTGCAAATTTTTCTAACAAATTATGTTGACTCTTTTGGTACAAAAAGTACAATGTATTTGGTATAATTAACAATTGTGTTAACTATTTTATCGTTATCTTTATCTTTACTATTAATAATTAGAATTTAATCCATTAGTCTCAACCATTTCTTTTTGAAATTTCAAAAATGCCCTTTGCATCACCAAAAGCTCAAAATACCCTTTGGATACTAGGAGCTAAATACTATCAGATCCATAAGCATTCTGCGTGTCCATAAGCATTCTGCGTGTTGCTATATGCCACATGTTTCAATTATCGTGCTGTCAACTTAACTTCAATTATCCTCTCCACCTCAACTCAATTTTATAGATCTGCAAGGAGTGACAGCTTGCTGCTTCCTCTCCTGTATTATATACACAAACAATTAAGATATTTTTGGCGATCTAGGACTACTTAAAATTAATTAGTTTTCGTGTACAACTATAATTTGTTCAATGTTTTTGCACGTCACGGGGCTAGCTCTCATTTTCCACTTAATCTTTTGCCTACTCTCATCTTGATAATGGTTTTATCATGTGTACAAATGTGTGTAATATGTACATATTGTTCAATACTCACGTTTTTTACCATCATGGTTATTTTTTCTAATTTACAAGGGAACTTTCCAAGAAGATACCTTGTTATAGGTATAAACATAATTTTTATATTTGTTTGCAGCTGTGGAGATATTTAATAATGTAATTGTGTTTAAACTGTCTTGGTATTTAATTTATATTGGATTGTTCTAGAAATTGTGCATTTTCACTACTCACTAGGAAGTAAAGTTATAACTAGCATGCGCTTCCGAGGCTTGGGTTTTGGTTAAAAAACTCAGCTTCGATTCCTATCATGCGCTTATCTATCAAATATAAATTTACGTATGAGGGCTTGGATCAACGGACGGCTTTACTATACCCTCCTCAGGAGTTTACCGACCCGTCGGGTTCTTCTGAGTTTTAAAAAAAATGATATTTTAAGTTACACTTCGAAGTAAATGTATTTAAAAGTTGATATTGCATGACACTCCTCACGTTAGATTCTTTAATGGCACATGATAGTGACAAAATGTTACTTTGTAAATAAACTATACTTTTGTAGTACTTTTTCTTCCAATTTGTGTTGTTTGTTTAATGACCAGCTGAAGGTAGGGGATTCTGCGTACGTGAGATATGACGTTACGTTCTGGGGGATATGATTTTTGTTTTGATTCAATTAATATACACTAATTAATATACACTAATTAGAGTATAGCAAATTTAGAATTAGTAGTTTTAATGGTAGGTTTATTTTCGAAAATTTAATGAACGATACTAATTATGTTTCCATATAGGACTATTTCACAAACTAAATATAACTATTATAATATGTAATTTTAGGACAATTAGAAGATTAGTGTCGAAGGTTCTAAACTTAATTGGATCAAATGTGATTTTATTTTAGTTTTAAGAGGTAATTAGCAGTAAGTAAAGGTATCTTCCATGGATTAGTGGGTAATCGATTGTTATCATAAAACAAATGGTTTTGATGTCTATATATTTCTGTATCGCACATTTTTATTATTATTAGCAGGCATGTATAGGTTAGCAAGATATGCATGGTGCAATGTTAATCTTGCACATGCGTATACGCCAAAACTTTTAAGATTTTATTAACAAATACTAGTGTAGTGTAATGTTTTGATCAACTTATGGGTTGGGATCGAATATGTTTAAACATATATCATATTAAAATCAAATCATGTAAAGAAGTTCTATCAAACGTATGTGTTTTAATATAAGTTGGATTTTATACTTTCAAGAAAACTTAATTACAATCAGTCGCTTATTAGTTTGGCATTTTGGTTTTAAATGATTAGTATAAGACAATTAGTTATTTCATTTTGGTTTGTGAACATTATGCAGCAGCAGTACTATTTTATCTAACATTTTTCAAAAGTAGATAGAATGGCGAAAAAAGTTTAAACCAAAGGACAGTATGTTTTTTCTTAGACCGAAGGATTGCTACTTGTAAGTAGCATTTTGTGTAGTGTAGAATTTAATGTAATGCTAGATTTAACTAGTATTTTGTATAGTTATAACTAGCATTTGTCTTTCGATGTAAAAATAAAATTTAGTGTATTTCAGTCTATTTTTTTTAAAAAAAGTTTGTCCTTTTGTTTATTTCTCCCACTCTTCAGTTGGTGTGCTATTAAGAATTCATTTGACTCATGCGCAAATTTTATGCAATTGTTATGTGTGCATTTGCATCACCTTTTCACGTAGCCTATGGGAGTTGGTGCGACAACTTCTTTGTTTGGGTTTGAGGTACTGTTTATATTATAATGATTTATTGAAAATATTTATGTGTAACTAAATATTTTTTATTGCATACGTTGTTCCGATAGTTAGAGTTGGTAATTAAACCACTAATAATTATTGTTATTTTTTTAGATTATTTGAGCAGGGCATGCTCTTTAAGTTCTTTTTAGTAAAATTTTGGTGCTTTTTGTCAATATTTCGATGTTTTTACTTAGTAAGATATTTTGCATGGGAGTATTAGCATATTTTTATGCTTTACTCAAAAATTTCAGAGAATTCTAATACTGGATTTTTCTTGGAGAATAACAACAATTATTGGGAATGTGAATATCATATTTTAATTTGTGAATAACATACATATGTATTGCATTCATAGGTTAAATTTCCTTTACTTTTGTTTTTTGATATTAGTAAATTATTTCTATGTATTAGTATAATAGAAATAGCACCTTGTGACTAAATGGAATAAAAGCAGTTGTGTTTACTATTTCTACGTACTTCCAAAGATTGCAAGAAAAGTAATGATAGAGGCACTGTAAGTGAGCATGAAAGAGATTGTTCATATAGGAAGATGAGTTGCTTAAACATAGTTGGGGTAATGAATGGAGACATATCACTATTGTATACATAAGTCAAAAATGAAGGATACTTGTTTTGTTGAGCGCATTACCTAAGCAACATGTAATCGCGATTGACACGTTTGCACTAGCTATGGTTGATATGATTGTTGTAAATTATTTATGGTATTACCCTAGCGCACCTTATACGGTTTTGTTTTGTACCATACCTATGGAGTGCCCTACACGACGCCAAGTACGGGGGAGATTACTGTACTGTATAGACTGTGAGATTATATTTTGTGTTAAGGGCTATATGGGTAACCCCTTAAAGCTATTTAAAAGTAAGTTTATTTTACAATTAGACACTACTATAATAGCGAAATATACTACATAGTAAATAGTTTAACGGATCCTTAGGAGATTTAAATCCCGAGCATCTCTTGAGTTACTGCACTCATATTTATTTCTATTGATTTAACTCACATAAGATATTTTAGTTCTGACTCGAGTGTTTTTTTATTTTCAAATTCGCTCGGGTCAGTCCGAGCGTTTCAGGATTTCGAAGACCTTAGCTCTGGAGGACGAAGACGGAGTTTTATATTATAATTTTTATTATTAGTCCACCATACTCTTACTGTTCCGCTACATTGCTATTGGTATGCGTAACTGTAAAGGCCCGCAAATCCGTACACCTTTGAGCTGGCCAAAACCACCACACTTCAGCTCAAAGTGGAACAAAAATACGAGTCTTTGGGTTTAAAGAAGAAAGGGGTAGAAATAGAAGACAAGAAAACAACATCAGAGTCCCACAATCGCAGCGGAACAAAATATAATATATAACAACAGCTTTTAAATACAAAGAATCTGTACTGTCATATATACATGCATACCATATCAGAGTACATCAATCAATCATACATATCCATACACAGCGAAAATAATAGAAAAATATGGAAATACGCTCTGTCATCCAGCTCGTCCCCTGAGCTCCAACAAATAACCTGAACCTGTTTAACTCGGTCTGACCCGAGCATCACATACAACAACACCCGAGTCAGTCTGGAAAACTAGCGTGAGAAAATCACACTCAATTGGATTATTAAAGTTTCAAAAATCCTTTGAAAACAAAAGCATCTCGTAAGACCACACCACAAATAAACATGTCGAGTTTTTACCTTACGATAGCTAAAACACTTTTTATAGAAATCCTCTGATATTATAATAGGGTCTATATACAAATACTTATAAAATAGCCGAAATTGTTACATGATTAAATTCCAGCTAAGGCTCGTAGGGAGAATGGATTTCCATCAATGGCTGGGCTACTGGGGTACCGCCCGTCACAGTACCTGGCCTAGATCAGAGTACCGAGGAGTACGCCCGCTCCCCTGCAACACAAGGCCAGAACCATTCCTTACTGAACAGTCCCGAACAAGATAACCCCGCAGTTGGCGCGACCAACCGCCCACTAAGCCAAATAAAAAGGGACATCTAGACAGGGGAAAATCTTGTCCTGCTTGGGCATGACCCACCTAACCTTGCTGCACCTCCCCTGTTTTAGCCATTCCCGGTTGATGAATCTTGAGGCTAAACGTTACCTTTTAAGAACGAGTCCCACTTAGAATGCTCATCGTCCTCCTGACGATGTTCTGAAAGCATTCAATCCATACAAGTTGCCCTGGGTCTGGACAAACCGAATCACCGTCTTCAACTCTTCACGGTCTTCATTCGTTACCATACAAACCGTCGAAGCGGTTTTCGGATAATTAAATCCGATCCCGGACTCTTCGAAACGATCAATGCATTGTCCAATATTGATAGTCGGTTATTTAACTATCAAATAATCATTCACAAGCAACCATCAAATAATTTCCATAAATTATTTATCTCAAATATCATTCAGATATTATTTCCATTATAACCCATTTGAAATAAATTTCAAAGTCCTTTTATTTCCATGAAATCATTTAACCGATTTCTTATACTCACTCACATTTTGATTTACCCTTTTGAAAATATCCTTTATTTTCTCATTCCTTCCTCAAAAATTAATTTATACTTCTGCTTATGATTTTCAAACTCAATTTCTCCACTTTATAAGATTTCTCCTAAATCTTATCTCATTTAAATAAATTTTGCGTACCATCACAATAGGATTTTAATTGGATTTTAAAAACATTTTGAAAACATATAGATTTATAAAATAAGAAGTATGGTTTTATACAAATTATGGTTCAAAAGTAATATTAAAGTTCATATCTAGTTAATGATAAAATTCAAAACCGGTTTTAAAAAAATAGAGTTTATTAATAAATATTTGCCAAGCCTTCAAAGTAACTAATTCGAAAATATTTTACATTCGAATAATAGTTTATAAAAAATTTATATAGTATAGTAATTTAAAAATATTCCCTTTTAACATAAATTTATAATTTTGGAAAACCCAATATCTATAAATGCCCCTTGTCCATATTCACCTTTCGGAAATATTCTTGTATTTCCATTCACAACAATTTCATTCTCAATATAAGTTCATAACTTATTTCTTTTCATATCCACTGATATCTTCCTTTCCCATTTATAAATTACGTTTATAAATTTATAAACTCCACTGAGTTTTCCCTTTGCTTATATTATTTAAAAATCTTATCTTTATAATTTATTCATCCATAAAATTCATATTTGTTTCTTAGTAAAACTCTTCTCATTTCTTATTAAGATTTCATTATATTTTAATTCTATTTAACGATTACAATATTTCTTCAAGTTTTTAATATATAAGTTTGATTTCCCAAAACTCTTCTTTAACCAATTAAGGTATAAATATACTTTTGTCTTTCCTAAAATTTCACATAGAAGTTAACTCAAATTCTTAATAATTATTCTATTCAAGTTCAATTTTAACTTCCTTTAATTTAAATTATTTAGTATAAAAGAAAAATTCCAAATTTAACTTCCGTGTTATTTAATACTTAATAATTCAATTTACAAACAAATCCATATCAATTCATCATCCTGGCATATAACAACATATATATAAGATCAATAAATATTTTGAGGAATCCCGTTGGATCCCTCCAACCTGTTTCCCTGCATCCACAAATGTTAGTACAAATAAAATACTAATTCCACTTAAATGGTGAAATATCGCGGTATATGGGATTCATATATTATCATCCGCTATTATGCGGCGTATAGGGTCTATTTAATTATTCACTACTTCAACCATCATTCAAGCAATTCAACAAATAAATTAAAATTCAACAATTTAAATTTAAATTCAACTGAGTGAGATTAACTCACCTTTAATTTTGGTTTTGCCAAACCGATCCAATCCTAACTCGTTTCCATATTTTTGACCTTGAATAACAATTGCATGGATTTTATTAATATTCGAGCAAATCAAATAATTATTACCGTTTAAATAAATTTATTTAACACTACTAATTTAATTTTTAACTAATGATTTATTTCAACAAAAATTATTTTAGTTTCTTCTTTGTAATTACTTGTACCAAAATGACTTATATTCATTTTAAAAATCTAATCTTTATATTTTTTCTAAAGTCCTACATATATAACATTTCTGTCTTGCCTAAATACATATAAAAAATTTCTAAAGAAAATAAATTTATCTTCCTAACATATATTTTAATTTAGAACAGAAAGCATTTTAACTTCACCATGAAAATATTTTCGCTTTCTGCTTTTTGCATATATAAAAACTGCATATTAGATTTAAATTTGAAAATAATTTCATAATTATACCACGCTGAAACAAACACCAGGCACTACCCTTCACTGCTGACCCAAGCTGCTGCTGCGCGACCCCTTCAATTGATCGAGACTTCAATAACGACTTCGCCCAAATTCGAAATCGTGACCTCCTTGGATTGCTCGCGTGCGACTGAGTCGCGGCCATCATATGCCTGCCCTAATCCTTCGTATCGCCTCTGCCATGGCCTCGCGTGCTCGAGCCTCGATACCAAATCGATTATGTCGAAGCCCTAGCTCCTTCAGCGATCTCCGGCATCTCGTGCTCGCTTACCCAGCGCGATGCTGCCTCACGCTTGAACCACGTCGTCCCAACCTTCGCGGCTTCGTCGCCTCCTCCAACCCTAGCGACAGCACCCTCTACGCACACGACTTCTACTTCATCGAACTTGAGAATCGCGTCGCGCCCCACCCTCTACTCTCGAACGAGATTCGAACAGCATTTTTTTAGACGAGAACGGTTTCGATTTTGAATGGAAGGGAATTGGGAACTGGAGTACGTGATTTGAGTAGAGGGGTGAAATATACTGGAGAATTTAAGCTCGGCCATTATTATTATTTTCTTCTCGATTTTGATTACTGGGCGATTGAAGAAGTATCGTGATTCATAAAGCAGATGGATTTGATTATAGCTTCTAAGGGAGGACACAGAGTATGATTAAGACGAGGTAAGTAGGTCGGCTGACATGAAATAGGTCGGCTATGTGATTTGACGTAGGATATTTTAATTTAAAACGGTTAATTATTGCCTAGACGTTTTTATCTCGTACGGTCACACGGTAGCTTCAAAAATTGCAAAATTTGAAATCCGGTAATAATTCAATATTACGGATCCAATGGAACTTGTTTCGTCGAATTCCGAGACTGTGCCTCGGAAGGCTATTTTTAAATGTCAATTTAAACGATGTAAATTTAAAATTGAACAACCCACTATTAAATTCAATTTTAACCTATCTATTATCTTCGGTATTATTAATATAAATTTTATAAGCCTTTAAAATATTTTTAACAAACTTATAATTTCAAATTTTTATATTTTACCCAATATCCACTTGCTACTTTAAAAATTACTTTATTCTATATATTGTTAAATTCTGAATCCATTTATTAAATAAAAACCAAACCTTTCATATAAAAAAATCAATTCACAACTCAAACCAGATATTTAAATCCATTTAAATATCTCAAATTATCCGTCCAAAAATCTGGGTCGTTACATTCCTCCCCCCTTAAAAGAATTTCGTCCCCGAAATTACTAATTAGGAAGAACGATCCATAACTCATTATCTATTTCCTCAACCCAAATAGTTTACAACTTACCAAACAAATCATTTATCATAGACCCACTAACCCTTTTCCTAACCTTTCAAACTTATCCATAAGTCCAAAACAATATCACTTACTTATCAACTCAAATTTTAAATTTGAAACCGAATTTTGAATTATCAAAAATTTTCTAACTCCCAAATTTTCGAAAAATTTCGCCAGCGTCTCCTTTGCGCGGCTAGCTCGGTACAACTATAAAATGGCTCAATGGTCCCAAATCTCAAAAAGAAAACAAAAGGCCAAGTGGCTATATCCAGAAACCCAATCAAATTTCATACAGAAATTTAAATACATACCTTTTAAGTTGGACAATT
The DNA here is from genome assembly GCA_030765085.1 of Allium cepa. NCBI lineage: Eukaryota > Viridiplantae > Streptophyta > Magnoliopsida > Asparagales > Amaryllidaceae > Allium > Allium cepa. The sequence continues at coordinate 460,356,368 of CM060942.1, forward strand.
AAATTTTTATCTTCTGAAATCAAAAATCCAATTCATCCATTGCTTTTATACACCTGTATATCCCTTAGCAATAATATCCAATTACAACATTCAAAAACATATATTGGCTTTTTAAAAAATTCCAACATTCATTATATTTAAGCCCGTACGATGTACATATACCATTCGTACGCAATATCAAATTCGATCACTTGCTCGATCACACAATTTCACTTCCGAACTAGTATCGTCCACCCGACTTCCTAGTGCGGACTCAGATCTGGTTTCTTGATCAGAAACCGTCGTTCTCCTTGCATAGTCATAACTATGATAGAGAGTTTCCAGAATCAATCAAAATTCCATATCCAGGGTTCGCCGTCGAAAATCGAGTGAAAAATCCTAACTCGAATCGATAAAATTATCTCGAAATTCTGTGCTCGAATCTGGATCAAATAACTATGCGAATAAAATAATATACGTACATCCTACGTATTTGCCCCAATTGATTATCAACTATATCAAATTCCTTTTTATTCTCATTTATTTCGATTGTTACTCACTTATTCACAATTTTCCCGTTTCACAACTATCAGTTTTAATCACTTTTGTATTCCAATTCCAAATAAATTCAATTTTCTTTAATTTGCAAATTGATTTCAAACCTTAATACTTTTACTCTCACCTTTTATCCAAATTTCATTTTCAATTTTACTTGAGTTTAATTTACCTTCCAATTCAAAACACCGAGTTCAATTTATCTTATTTCAAATGATATTCGATTAATCATTCCTTAAATTAATTTCACTTACTAATTTGTTTTTATATCTCAAATAAAAGTTTGTTTGCAAACTTTTTCTATCTTTAATTTCTTTGAACAATATCTTCCGTTCATCTTACTTTACATATATAATTTAAATTAGATTTCAACATTCAGTTATAATCCTATTTGCTTAACAAATTTAAACCATTTGTCGTTAGTGAAAATTTTCAAAAGATTCAAAAAAAAGTCTAAATCCCAATATTTTTGAAATTTTTTGGCACTGTCTCCTTTGTACGGAGGAGCTTTTACAATTTGACAAAAGAGAGAGATATATATACACACACACATATATATACATCGACCCACACGGTCGGAAAAACAAAAAACAGATCATATTTCCTATTTTGTACTGCGTAGGCGTACCTTATTTAGCGTTTTAAGCAAGCGGCGTATTTTATTTTAGCATTTACGTGCCCAAAATCTCGCTATACTGTCTTCTGGAACCTGTACTTACTCAATTTAAACACATAAGTAACATATTTATGAAATTTATACCATTTTAATCATTTAAACGACTACAACAATCAATAACATAAGTAATGCATTCCAAATGACTTACGTATGCAATTAGTATGGTTTCTAAATTTAGTTCAATTTGTTTTTAATCAATTATATACCATTTGTATTCAGCTTTAAGTGAGTTACAACTCATTTACTTATCTTCAATTCATAATTATGTCCAAACAAACTCATTTTCAATTTAATTGATTTCACAAATCAGTTTCTGCTTCTTCTATCAATTCAAATCCATAATCTATAAACAATTGATAAGGTTCCAATTAAATCCAATTATTTTTACTCAATTTATATCATCCTATCCAATTCGGAATGATTTTCAATTTCATTCTTTTCATATTCAATCTATTTTTAATTCAATCTATTTTATATTCATGGCAATTGATGAAAACAAGTTTATTTACTCCTATCATTCCATAGAACTTTATTTAATCTTGTTTACGACAACAACAATTATTTCCATGCAAATTCGACAATATCTATTCAAACAACAGTTTCTTTAGTTTTATAACTATTTTAAAATTGACTCCTACTCAATTTATATTTAATCTGTTCCATTCCAATTTCTTTAAAATCCATATATTTACATTTACTTTATTCAAACCCATTTTATAAAGCTTGACAACTTCCATGCTTATGATCAATAACCATTTCCCAAATTTATATAGATCATGCTTCATTCAATTTTATACTTAAGTCAATTCACTTTAAATCATTTAAATTTTATAACTTAAGTTCATTTCCTTTTCCCATAAATTCTTTTTCAATTTAATTTGGTTCTTTTTAAATCAAATCTCTTTCATTTACTACTTAGCTCCATTAATTAATTAATTCAATTCATTTAAAAATTTCAATTTCCATGTTCGATTCATTCTCAAACTTATTTAATTAATTAAAAGACTACTTCACTTTATTTATACTCATTTGGATTTTATTAGCACTTAAGACATTTTATTTTAATCCAATTTCATTTTATTTGTCAACCAATCCAAGTTGAATTTATTTATTGATAACTCAAGTTCTCTTCCTACCATTCACTTTAATTCACAATCCAATTTTATTAATTCTCAATTCAACTTCTATTTGGCCAATTAAAATTTCATTTACATATACAATTTACTTATTTGTTTCAGATTGGTTTATTTCCATTTTCAATTCAATATTTGGTTTTATCACAAAAATCACTTCATTATATTCCTGGAGTTCATTTCTAGTTTGTAATTTATGTTTAGATTTCTATTACATTTCTAAAGTTCCAAACAATTCTATTTTGGCTTATTTATTTCACTTTTAAATTTCATAAGCCACATACTCATTTATTTTCCACGCTTCTATCCATATACACTCAATCACATTCAATTTCACATATTAACTCAAATTTCAACTTAGTTCAAATACAATTGAATTTTTATCTTTAGTTTATTTCAACCTACTTCTATTTACATAGCTTAAATGAATTTCAATCTATTTTAATTTCTATCAAACTTCCCAATCCAATTCATTCACATTCTAAAATTTTATTTACTTCACCAATTCATTTATATTTATTTATTTTTACTTTATTTATTTTCATTTTCCTCATTTCAATCACCTACAAAATTTGCTATTTTATTTCTTCCATCATAATCAAATTTCAAATTTTTAATGTTATTCCAAGTTAAATTTTCATTTTTAACTTCTCACTTTTGATTTTAATTCCAAAATTCAAATCTAATGATTTCCTTGGTTATATAAATTGTTTCAGGTTTTAAAATCTCATTTGGCTAAAATATTAGCATCCAAACATCCAAGTTATAATAATAATTCAGAAAATATTCTTTTTATATAAAAATATATTTTGGATGAAATTATTTCATTCACCCACTTTCGAAAACAATATCGTGTCGAATTGCTTTATTCAAGTGTTTAGAAACCCCTTCGGTACAGTTGTGCAGAATGCACTGACGAAGGTTCATATACCACTCATTAAATCAATCAACACAATATAAAATCATTTTATATTCACTAACAAATACGCACTCATATCTATTAATATGCTCAAACTCATTCTAGAGTACTACTGACTCTATCTCTAATGAGTAATCCCTACCAGAGGAAAGGTTCTCACTTAACCTTTCAGCTCTGATACCAAGTGTAAAGGCCCGCAAATCTGTACCCCTTTGAGCTAGCCAAAACTACCACACTTCAGCTCAAAGTGGAACAAAAATACGAGCCTTCGGGTTTAAAGAAGAAAGGGGTAGAAATAGAAGAAAAGAAAACAACATCAGAGTCTCACAATCGCAGCGGAACATAATATAATATATAACAACAGCTTTTAAATACAAAGAATCTGTACTGTCATATATACATGCATACCATATCAGAGTACATCAATCAATCATACATATCCATACACAGTGGAAATAATAGAAAAATACGGAAATACGCTCTGTCATCCAGCTCGTCTCCTAAGCTCCAACATATAACCTGAACCTGTTTAACTCGGTCTGACCCGAGCATCATATACAATAACACCCGAGTCAGTCTGGAAAACCAGCGTGAGAAAATCACACTCAATTGGATTAGTAAAGTTTCAAAAATCCTTTGAAAACAAAAGCATCTCGTAAGACCACGCCACAAATAAACATGTCGGGTTTTTACCCTACGATAGCTAAGACACTTTTTATAGAAATCCTCTGATATTATAATAGGGTCTATATACAAATACTTATAAAATAGCCGAAATTGTCACATGATTAAATTCTAGCTACTAGCCACAAAGTGGGTAATACAAACAAAACTCGTACAAGGCTCGTAGGGAGAATGGATTTCCATCAATGGCTGGGCTACTGTGGTACCGCCCGTCACAGTACCTAGCCTAGATCAGAGTACCGAGGAGTACGCCCGCTCCCATGCAACACAAGGCCGAAACCATTCCTCACTGAATAGTCCCGAACAAGATAACCCCGCAGTTGGCGCGACGAACCGCCCATTAAGCTGAATAAAAAGGGACATCTAGACAGGGGGAAATCTTGTCCTGCATGGGCATGACCCACCTAACCTTGCTGCACCTCCCCTATTTTAGCCATTCCCGGTTGATGAGTCTTGAGGCTAAACGTTACCTTTTAAGAACGAGTCCCACTTAGAATGCTCATCGTCCTCCTGATGATGTTCTGAAAGCATTCAATCCATACAAGTTGACCTTGGTCTGGACAAACCGAATCACCGTCTTCAACTCTTCACGGTCTTCATTCGCTACCGTACAAACCGGATCGAAGTGGTTTTCGAATAATTAAATCCGATCCCAGACTCTTCGAAACGATTAACGCATTGTCCAATATTGATAGTCGGTTATTTAACTATCAAATAATCATTCACAAGCAACCATCAAATAATTTCCATAAATTTTTTATCTCAAATATCATTCAGATATTATTTCCATTATAACCCATTTGAAATAAATTTCAATGTCCTTTTATTTCCATGAAATCATTTAACTGATTTCTTATACTCACTCACATTTTGATTTACCCTTTTGAAAATATCCTTTATTTTCTCATTCCTTCCTCAAAAATTAATTTATACTTCTGCTTATGATTTTCAAACTCAATTTCTCCACTTTATAAGATTTCTGCTAAATCTTATCTCATTTAAATAAATTTTGCTTACCATCACAAGAGGATTTTAATTGGATTTTAAAAACATTTTGAAAACATATAGATTTATAAAATAAGAAGTATGGTTTTATACAAATTATGGTTCAAAAGTAATATTAAAGTTCATATCCAGTTAATGATAAAATTCAAAACTGGTTTTAGAAAAATAGAGTTTATTAATAAATATTTTCCAAGCCTTCAAAGTAACTAATTCGAAAATATTTTACATTCGAATAATAGTTTATAAAAAAATTATATAGTATAGTAATTTAAAAATATTCCCTTTTAACATAAATTTATAATTTTGGAAAACCCAATATCTATAAATGCCCCTTGTCCATATTCACCTTTCGGAAATATTCTTGTATTTCCATTCAAAACAATTTCATTCTCAACATAAGTTCATAACTTATTTTTTTCATATCCACTGATATCTTCCTTTCCCATTTATAAATTTTGTTTATAAATTTATAAACTCCACTGAGTTTTCCCTTTGCTTATATTATTTAAAAATCTTATCTTTATAATTTATTCATCCATAAAATTCATATTTGTTTCTTAGTAAAACTCTTCTCATTTCTTATTAGGATTTCATCATATTTTAATTCTATTTAACGATTACAATATTTCTTCAAGTTTTTAATATATAAGTTTGATTTCCCAAAACTCTTCTTTAACCAATTAAGGTATAAATATACTTTTGTCTTCCTTAAAATTTCAAATAGAAGTAAACTCAAATTCTTAATAATTATTCTATTCAAGTTCAATTTTAACTTCGTTTAATTTAAATTATTTAGTATTTAAGAAAAATTCCAAATTTAACTTCCGTGTTATTTAATACTTAATAATTCAATTTACAAACAAATCCATATCAATTCATCATCCTGGCATATAACAACATATATATGAGATCAATAAATATTTTGAGGAATCTTGTTGGATCCCTCCAACCTGTTTCCGTGCATCCATAAATGTTAGCACAAATAAAATACCAATTCCACTTAAATGGTGAAATAACGCGGTATATGGGATTCATATATTATCATCCACTATTATGCGGCGTATTGGGTTTATTTAATTATTCACTAATTCAACCATCATTCAAGCAATTCAAGAAATAAATTTAAATTCAACAATTTAAGTTTAAATTCAACTGAGTGAGATTAACTCACCTTCGATTTTGGTTTTGCCAAACCTATCCAATCCTGACTCGTTTCCATATTTTTGACCTTGAATAACAATTGCATGGATTTTATTAATATTTGAGCAAATCAAATAATTATTGCCGTTTAAATAAATTTATTTAACTCTACTAATTTAATTTTAAACTAATGATTTATTTCAACAAAAATTATTTTAGTTTCTTCTTTGTAATTACTTGTACCAAAATGACTTATATTCATTTTAAAAAACTAATCTTTATATTTTTCCCAAAGTCCTACATATATAACATTTCTGTCTTGCCTAAATACAAATAAAAATTTTCTAAAGAAAATAAATTTATCTTCCTAACATATATTTTAATTTAAAACAGAAAGCATTTTAACTTCACCATAAAAATATTTTCCCTTTCTGCTTTTTGCATATATAAAAACTGCATATTAGATTTAAATTCGAAAATAATTTCATAATTATACCTCGCTGAAACAAACTACAGGCACTACCCTTCACTGCTGACCCAAGCTGCTGCTGCGCGACCCCTTCAATCGATCGAGACTTCAATAACCACTTCGCCCAAATTTGAAATTGTGACCTCCCTAGATTGCTCGCATGCGACTGAGTCGCGGCCATCATATGCCTGCCCTAATCCTTCGTATCGCCTCTGCCATGGCCTCGCGTGCTCGAGCCTCGATTCCAAATCGATTGTGTCGAAGCCCTAGCTCCTTCAGCGATCTCCAACATCTCCTGCTCGCTTACCCAGCGCGATGCTGCCTCACGCTTGAACCACGTCGTCCCAACCTTTGCGGCTTCATCGCCTCCTTCAACCCTAGCGACAGCACCCTCTACGCGCGCGACTTCCACTTCACCGAGCTCGAGAATCGTGTCGCGCCCCACCCTCTACTCTCGAACGAGATTCGAACAGCTTTTTTTTAGACGAGAACGGTTTTGATTTCGAATGGAAGGGAATTGGGAACTGGAATACGTGATTTGAGTAGAGGGGTGAAATATACTGGAGAATTTAAGCTCGGCCATTATTATTATTTTCTTCTCGATTTTGATTATTGGGCGAATGAAGAAGTATCGTGATTCCTAAAGCAAATGGATTTGATTATAGCTTCTAAGGGAAGACATAGAGTATGATTAAGACGAGGTAAGTAGGTCGGCTGAGATGAAATAGGTCGGCTATGTGATTTGATGTAGGATATTTTAATTTAAAACGGTTAATTATTGCCTAGACGTTTCTATCTCGTACGGTCACACGGTAGCTCCAAAAATTACGAAATTTGAAATTCGGTAATAATTCAATATTACGGATCCAATGGAACTAGTTTCGTCGAATTCCGAGACTGTGCCTTGGAAGGCTATTTTTAAATGTCAATTTAAACGATGTAAATTTAAAATTGAACAACCCACTGTTAAATTAAATGTTAACCTATCTATTATCTTCGGTATTATTAATATAAATTTATAAGCCTTTAAAATATTTTTAACAAACTTATAATTTCAAATTTTTATATTTTACCCAATATCCACTTGCTACTTTAAAAATTAATTTATTCTATATGTTGTTAAATTCTGAATCCTTTTATTAAATAAAAACCAAACTTTTCATATAAAAAAATCAATTCACAACTCAAACCAGATATTTAAATCCATTTAAATATCTCAAATTATCCGTCCAAAAATCCGGGTCGTTACAGTAACTCTGATAAATGTTGTAAGTATAATCGAATATTTTGTAAAACAGCTTTATAAAATGTATATTTGATTATTATATGTTATCCTTCCGCTATTAGATTCTATTTTTCTTTATTTCTTTCTTGTTTTTCTGATTTACCCCATAACTATTCCGCCCTTCGTATGGTTTGAATTCGCACGTGTGCCGATTTAAAGCATGCGAAAAAGTGGGACGTTACAGGTATAAACATAGGTATAATTGAAATTGCTTCTAATAAAATATAATAGAAAGATAAGTAATATAAATAAAATATTATAAACTTTAGAACATGAAATTAAGCAGTGGATAAATAAATGTAGTATAATAAAAGAAAATTTCATGTTATGAATAAGTGAAATGAGATTTTGTTAGAAATGAATAAAAGCAAATGAAACTGTAAGAGAAAAAAAAATGTAAATTAAAAAGATAAATTATTATATGAATGAAGTTAATAAAAATGAGATTAATCTATTGTATGAAATTGTTGTTTGCGTGACTTATACCTGTTTGGGCAAGGATACTCTAAAAATTATTTGGACGACTAAATAATCTATTTAGTTTCACCTAAGATTGTTGAGTGAAGGGTACACTTAGTAGTTTATTTTTCATTCCGTACAATTTAAAGTTTTGAACCCAAACAACTATTTGTTTTGTTTGATATGAATGAATGATTGAATTGTGTTGATTTCTATGTGATGGTTATATACCTGGTTGAAAGTGATTATTGTATGTATTGATGTTGTTGGAGGTTGAAAACAACCTTAAATATTTCATTTTGTATAATTGTTAACTCTTTTCAGATTATATAAGTGAAATACAGGTTATGGAAGCATTTGCTACTACATTTGGTTTCATAATATAAGCGTAAATTACCCGACGAATAGGTACGTTTTCGGATTACGGTTTATAGCGTTATTATATTATTTTTCCAACGTTGAGATATATATTATTTTGGAAATTATATGTTATATATTGTTATATTTGATATTATATTTTCTCCCGAGCCTCTCCGTGCAAAGGAGACTCTGCCGAAATTTTCCGTAAATATTGGACTTAGAAAATATGTGACGCCCCACCTCTATACCCACGCTAGCCAAGAACACTACGGAGTAATGCTGTCGACTAGCACGGAGAATAAGGCTGTTGAGGAGCGACCATCTGTATAATTGCTTTGTGCGAGTACCGGTATGCCAGATAAAAATATAACTTTTCATCTCTAGAGGAAATCCGACATACAGATTCAAACTCAAAGCTATCACACAGTGGCTATATAAAATCTTCGGAAACAAATATAGAAATAAACATAACATAAATCAGTCACAGATAATTCATATCACAAAGGCGGAAAAAGATATGAATATATAATTAACACATGGCAGTGTAGATCAGAGTAGTAGTCTAAAAAGATCCACAATAATACAAAAGAATAGCAACACGTGCTATACAAAAGAATACAACTATGAGTCTATATCTCAAGTGTATACAACAAAATAACTACTAATCTAAGTAGTTAACCAAAAGGTCAGAGAAATCAATCCCAAGAGAGAAGTCAAGCTGAAGCACCTGTAACATCTCGGTCTGACCCGAGTATTATTTAATAAGAAAATAATAAACGGATCAGTCTAACTATAAATATCAGATGAAACGATATAGAATGAGAGATATGACTAAACACATAATAATCATAATGCCAAGCTGTGATAAATAAGTAATTGAAAAATCAACAAGAGATTAATCAATATCACAATAATCTACTCAAGATAAAAAGGATAGTCATACTCCTAATTTCATTCACCAAGGCACAATAAATGACATATAAGATATGTCATAGACGTATAATATCCATAATGGCATACTACTATAAGTATGTAAATGATAATCAACAAACGATTAATCAATATCAAAGAATCTTCTCAAAGATCCAAAAAGGGTATCATACCCAAAACTTGTGTTCACAACAAGTTAATGACACACGAATTCACCTATGCACAAGAATTGATAAATCATATCAATAGAAATCATAAAGTTGGTGAAACATAAATTCCAAAAATCAACACAAGAAATCCAGTCAATGACACACGAATTCACCTATGCACAAGAATTGATAAATCATATCAATAGAAATCATAAAAATAGGTGAAGAAGAAAATTCCAGAATTCGACACACGAAATCTAGAAATCACACAAAATAAGGAGGGGAGGCCTATCACATGAACGGGAGCATGAAAACTCACCAACAGCTGTAACACATGAACGAGAAGTTATCTCATGGTAGCTAGCCATTAATTTGACACACGAATGGTCCGAAGACCTGACACACGAATGGTCCGAAGACCGTGGGTTGCTACCCCACAAATTTGACACACGAACGGGGTTTAGTCTCCCATGCAGACAAAGAGACATCGCACATTGCTAGTCTAAATCACAAAAATGATCGTCACGATCATCGAGAAGTGTCGATTACAGTAAGCTAGTAAATATATGAGCTTAGCATCATGTCCCATAACCACTAGCTTAACTTAAATATTTACGAACAAATTGTAGATCTCCACTAGAAAATTGTCACAAGAGTTTCAATCGAACAAGTCCAAGAATTAACCAACAAAGTGAATGCAAGCGTTTCATACCACTTGTTTTACTAAGTCGTTTAATTAGATTTCTCATACGAGTGAGGTTAAGGTTTGTATATACTAATAGATTGGAAAACGGTTTTATAAACAAATTTGGTATTAAAATAGTACTGAAATTATTTGAGGAAAGAGTTTTGATATTTACTATTAGTATAGAAAGCCTTTATATTTTTAAAGTGAAAAAACACAAAGAAGATTGTAGGAACAATCAATCACTAAAATTCACACACGAAGATGTGAATAAATATCCAATGAAACCGATAAAGAATCCATCGAAATGGATATTCAAAAATCCCTAAAAAGGAGTCATCAAAGTCATAATAATTGATAACAATCAATAGGAAACAACACGAATCGGTTTAAGTTGGAAATTCAAGCAATAAGGCCAAGTAGGCAAAAATCATCAGGTCGGTCGGCCGGCTGCAGGGCTCGGTCGACTGGACCCTGTTACACAAAAATCCTCGGGAAGCAGGTCGGTCGGCCGAGCCCCTGTAGTCGGTCGACCGGACCCTAAAACAGAAAGTGCTTATGCACTTAGAAGCAGGTCGGTCGACCGAAACAGGGGGTCGGTCGGCCGAGCTTGTTTCCAGCCTCATCCATGCCTATTACAAATGAGGTTCAATCTTGACCAAATTGCATTCGCACGAGCAACGGCGCTAAGGGTTTATGTCAATCGACTACCCGGCCCTATAAGCTCCTCAATGCATCACCAAAAACATGTTCAAACATTAAAGTTAGGATTTTTAATGAATCGAACTCAAAACACTAAAAATTGGAATACTCACAAAAGCAATCCAAATCAAAATCAAATGCACATGAATAAGTGTTAGGAATTCGTACCTAACAATCAAAGATAATCATAAGCATAGATGTGAGATTAAAAATCTCACCTTTTTACAAAATCGAACAAGAAGAAGCTTGAAAGCAAATGGAGAATCAACCTCTCTTCAACACAACCCAATTGAGCTTGAATCTAAGCTCAAAACAAGAACAATCCCGAAATTAGGTTTAGGAATTTCTGAAATTGGTAAGAGAATAAGTTGGAGAAGAAGGAGAGAAGCTTACCAATGGGTTTTTCTTGAGTTTGGAGCTAGGAATTTGATTTGCAAGAGAAACTAGGGTTTTGGAGTTTTAGTTTCCAATCTCTCCCACCATTAAAGCTAAGAAAACTGAAAAGAGAAAGAAGTGAGGGAGAATGGGGAGAGTGGTTCAGTTTTGGAGTATAAGTTAACATAGGGCTGAGCCCAAAAACCAAACCCAAAGTGAAAAGTAGCAAAAATCAACTTTCTCCAAACATATCGAAGCTTATAGTCAAAAAGGTCGCAAACGGCATTTTAAACTCAATGGGAGTGGTCCCGAGTCCTAATTCGACTGTATGCAAAAAGTAGCTTTTCGGACTAAAATCCGACTAACGATAAAATATTTAAATATAAAATCGATAAATATGCGGGTTGTTACAAAATATTTTAAAATGTTTTCCAAACTTTATTAATTTAAGTATAAAAAGATTTAATGGTTATAAATTGATATATTTTATCGAAATTGTTAAGTTTTGCAAATTTATTTGTCTACAAAGTTAATATTTTTGAATAAGATGTATTGTTTACAAAATTCTTCTTTACCCTCCTTTTCTCTTTCGGGGACGAAAAGTTTTGAGCGGAGGGGAGTGTAACGACCCGTAAATTTTGATAAATAAATTGGCTAAGTTAATAAGGTTTTGGAATTTAATTTAGAAAGAAATAAAATTTCTATAATTTATAATGAAGCAAATGTTACAAATGAAATGCAACCGTGGAAATTTAAGCTAAGTATTAACAATTGAAATGAAATGTCGATTAAATGGAGTACTATAAATTGTTATACTAAGCTAAGAATTGAATATAAGAAAACAAAGGCATTTAGGGAATTATTTAAATTTTGTAAGGTTATAACGTAATAAATGGAAATTGGTTGGGAAAATGAACGTTCCAACTTAATAAAATAATTCAAATGTTACGGCTTAGTTTTAAATAGAATATAATAAAAACAAATACAATCAATGTTAGAAATGAAAATTTAATGTTCGTTGTTGATAATAAACCTTACTTTAATGATTATTAGTATAGTAATGGAAGTGTAAAAGAAAATTAAATAGAAACATAAGTTTATTTTAAGGTAGTAATTGATAAATTGGGGAAAATAGTTCAAAGTATGTTAATTTATGAATCAATACGCAATGTATGTAGAGTAATAAGTCGGTTTAAGGATGAAATTAAGGAAAATCCATTCATTGGTTTTAAAACCTTAATTAATGCATTTAATTGATAGAAGTACATTTAGGAATATAATATTTATTCAAATTAAGTTGTACATAGGCGTATATTAATGTCATGAAATAAAAATATAGCGTATATGAAATTATAAATCCGGATCGATATGTAACGAACTTATGAATGCAATTAAAAGCAAATAGGTGGCAATTAATATAGGTTGCTTGTTTATTTAATGTGTCAAATAAATTTTTGGTAATCGATTACAATATATCTTAATTTAACATTTGGTTAATGTAAATTAAAGTAACAATTGATGTAATAAAGAATGGAGCCAAGGTAAATTAATTTACTGGATTTAAAATCTAAATTTATGGGTGAAATTGACAAATTTCAATAGGATTGAATTTTGTAGTTTTTACACAATTAGTGGAAATAAACTAGTTAATACGAATAAAGGTGAAACGGAAAGTATCAATGTAATGAAACGTAACCAAATGTTAAATATGTTTATAGGATAATGGTTTGTTTGAATAATAAGAATGGTAATCAAGATTTGTTTATTTATTTGAATAAATTAGGGTAATTGAGTTTATTGCAATTAATTGAAATTAAATGTTTAAATATTACGTTAAAGGAGTTTAAGATGACAATTGAGAATAACAATGTAATAAACCATGAACCAATGTTAATTTATCTACTTGGAGATAATGGAGTAATTAATAGGATTTAAAAACCAAATAAATGAATTTCTTGGGAATTTAAGTTTAATTTCAAGATAAATTGAAAATTTAAACTTAATATTGTAAATTAAGAATTTTCAATGCTAAATTGATACAGAAATTTTTAAAAGGATTCTAAATTTACCAATTAATCCAAACTGATAAAAATTGTAAATAATTAAAGTAAATTTGTAAAATTTGATTTAATTAACTTATTTTTAATTTATTTATTTTATTAATGTTAAAAAAAGCCATTTTGGCCACTAACTCGGATTTCGACGAAACTAGTTTCATCGGATCCGTAACGGTGAATTATTATAGGATTTCAAGTTTCGTATCGATCGAACTTGTCATTTGATCGTATGGGCTTGAAACGCATTGAAATCGATAAACTGAAATCAATTTGAAAAATATTAATTTTTGCATAACTTCTTCATACGATGGAATTTGAACCTGAAAACTTTTCCATCGTGTTTAAAATATTTTAAAACATCTATTTTGATGTATGGGTTGGCCCAATTTCGTTTCGGAGTCGGGACGGGCTTTTTGGGCCACTTTGTCGTTAGCGTGTACATCTATCTTATCCAATCCATCCTATTTCAACTTTGCCTATAAATATCCAGTTATATACCCTAGCAGCCTCTATTCCTCATTTCTATACGTACAGAAACTGCTGTGCTACTCTTCCTCAATGGCTGTAAACCCTAATTTATCCAATTTAAATTCCAATCCAAAAATCAACTTCAAAAATCCAAACTCCTTAGAAAAATTCAGAAAAAATATATGTTGAAGCTCTCGAAGTGTGTAATCTTCCGGTGCAATTCGCTTTTCGATTAAGTTTGTGGTTTGATCAGGAATTTGGTTTTTAGTTTCGGCTATTCATCGCTTGACGATGAATTTTGCCTGATCGTTCAATCGAAGGCATTGGGACGTGGAGAGTCGAGAGGGGATCTCATCGGAATAGGTAGTCCGACGAGATGACGGCCGGATTGGCCACAAAAATTCAATTAGGTTTGAACCCCTTCGGCGGCGGCTGTCCTATTCGTGAGCAAATGGTGATGGGGGGCGCCGCAGTGGTCGTGCGGGGGTGTAGGAGTGGGCGCGCGCTTCGAGGGGAGGCCGTCGTTGGCGATCGAAGTTCAATTCAGTGGCGGCGGTAAATTGTTTCGTGCAATTTAGGGTTCGAGTTCCTGTAGCCGCGTGCGTACGTTTATTTTTTTTTTGCTGTAGCTTGCGATAGAAGATGATGACGTGGAAACTAAAAGTAAGTGTTTCGTTTATTTATTTATTTTATTTTTATTTTGAAATTCAAATGTTCAAATCAATATAACTTCCTCATACGATATCCGTTTTATATGCGATTTCTTTTGTTAGGATCGTATCTGTATTTGGAGATTTTAGCGCCGGTTTGGACGTATTCTGAGATTGTCCAATTTTTAGGTTTAAATTTGAATTTAAATTCGATTCAAATCCAAAGGTGAGTGTTTTAACCCACTCACAACTTCTAAGATTTCTTATGTTTGTTAAATTAATTTTTGATGTGATTTAAAATTTATCTATGATTGTTTGGAGTATTTTAATCATCCGCTTAGTTAAACTGCATTTATTTAATTAAATTGTTATTTAATTTTTCATTGCATATAAACTGCCAGTTAAATTGTGGTTATTTATTATTGCATATAAACTGCCAGTTAAACGGTTATGAAATTTATCATTGAATATAAATTGCTAGTTAAAACCTGTTGTTTATTATCCGTTCTATATTGATGCTATTGTTTGGATTGGATGATGATTGTGATAAATGGTTGATGGTTGATATCGGATGAATGGATGTAGTATTTTATATTGTTATAAACTGCAAGTTATTATGCACTTTCATTTCATTCGGGATTGCGGTTTGAAATGATATATAATCGTAAATTTTTATTTTAAATCATGAATTGAAATGATAAATATCCGTATCACTTGACATAGGATAGAAAATTATATACAGGCACCGCGGTCTATATATAAAAATATTTTGAAATGTTTTCTATGGTTTCGTAAAGAAATATATATGGTTTTATGAGATATCGATTTGGATATTTGATAAAGGTTATTTTATATATAGTAAAAAAAATTGTTTTAAGCTATGTATAAAATTGGTTTAAAGTATAAAATAAAGTTTGCTTTTATTGAATACAATATGGATAAGTATTTACTTAAATTATATTTAATATAGAGTTTATATTGATTTTTTTTTAAAATCAAGGTTGAGAAGATAGTTGAAATTGATCGAGATTTTATTTAATTAAGAATTATATTTAATAAGAGTCTATTTGGAACTTATGGAAATTTAGATTTTAAAAGAATATTGTTTTATAACAAAATTCGGGGTTAAGTTGATTTAAGTGAATATATCAAGTCTAAATAAATTGAGGAATATTAGATTGTTGAAATTTGATGTTTATTTAAAGGATACTGGATTTATTAAATTAAATATTTCAAAACTAAATGATAGCTAAGTAAATTTGGTGTGTGTCTATATATATATGTGTGTGTGTGTGTCTATATATATATATATATGAATTATAAAATTTAGTTTTGAAACATTGAATATTAAAGCTTTGAAATATATGGAATTTGAAATGGTTTATTTAAGGATTTAAATCTGTATTAGAATTGATTGCGAAATTAAGAAGCCAATTTATTTTATTAAGTAATTTAATATTAAACCATTTACGTGGTGTAGTTATATTTCAAAGATATGAAATTCAAAGTTTTATGTTTTGGAAGGCCACATTTCAAGTATTTGGTTTCAAAATATTATAACTTTGAAATGAGCTTTGGAAAAGGATATATTGAAATGATATCATATTTATTTGGTTTTAGAAGAAGAACTGATATCGAAGTTTTATTGTTTTGTAATGGATATTATATTCTGGTTTTAAAAGTATAAACCATTCAAAAAAAGGCCGCGGTGTTATAATAATGTTTGGTTGTTGAAGAGACCGGGATCGGAAGTTGTCATACTCTCTGCCAACTTCGAAAACCACTTTAACAACCGTGCACGCGGTGGAGATTCCAGAATGAAGTAGGATGGCGGCGACGTTTCCTTTAAGGTATATACGTGGACCCGACTCCCGTGAGTTGGCATAAGGTGGCTAAAACAGGAGCGATCTCGGGCCAAAGGGGTAGCACCCTTTATCGGACACATCCCTTCGATATTATACTCTGACTTTTGGATTGATTCGGTGGCCACTTTTGATTTGGGAGTGTGGCTCGAGGTGGGCGGTAGCCGCGCGCTACACGTTACCACCAGCCCGTGTGCGTAATTGGTATATCCACCCTGGTATTGCCTAGTTGTGCATGTCACCTACCATACCGAGCCTTTACTACGAGTTTCTATTTGTGTCGTACCTATGGAGTGTCTTCTCGTAGTCTCCCGATCAGGAGATATGTAGGCACTGTATAGACTATTGGCACTATTACGTGTTAAGGTGGAAAATGTAAAGCCTTAACGCTATTTTAAAATAGTTTATTTTACTAATAGACACTATTATAATAGCGAAATATTACTACATATTAAATAGTTTAACGGATCCTTAGGAGATGTAAATCGCGAGCATCTCTTGAGTTACTGCACTCATATTTATTTCTGTTGATTTAACTCACATAAGATATTTTAGTTCTGACTCGAGTGTTTTGTCTTTTCAATTCGCTCGGGTCTGTCCAATCAATTCAGGATTTGAAGATTTTATTCTGGAGGACGGAGACGAAGATTTGTATTACTATTATCTACTATATTATTCCACTACACCATTTAATTCCACTGCATTGTTATTATTCTTTGGTATGTGTAACTCTGATATATATTGTGTAAGAAAAATCAAATGTTTTCTTAAAACAGCTTCATGAACTGTATATTTGATTATTATATTTTATCGTTCCGCTGCAAGATTCTATTTTGTTCTTTTAATTCCTCTGCCTTTTCTTATTTACCCCATAACAATCCGCCCTTCTGTACGGTTTAAGTCTGACGTGTGTGGTTTATCGTCGATTTAAAGCGTACAAAAAGGCGGGATGTTATAGTGTGTGTGTGTTTCTCATCTTATAAGACGATGATGATTTAAATATTATGTTTGTAGTTTCCTTCTGTGCACAAGGCAGAACTTTGAGCATGGAACAGGATAAGCATGACAACATAAACATGTAATTTAAAATTTAGACTTCTTTTTCATCATAATGAAATTTCACGTATAATTGGATAAACTCAATCTTTAAGGCGTCATTTATCTATGTCACATATTTAGGTGGACATTGTTGGAGCTGATATGCAAGAAATTATTTGTTGTTAAATAGTCAATTTAAAATGGCTATGGTTGGGTCTGTGTACTTAAAATTTCTATACATATTTATAGTGTGTACAACAAGACAACCCACACACACCACTGAAAAAGTTCATGGATTGTGAAATCCGATATGTGTTGATATATTTCCTATAATGGGCTCTTCATCAATGCATAACATTTTCGCTATGTAGTATATGATTTTTTTTAATCTTTTATTTCTATGTTCTCATTTTATCTCCAAAGTCATTAAATACTGGGATTTTGTCATAAGTTTAATCTTTCTATTTTTTGTTTATGTTGTAGAACTTTTGGATAGGTTAACTGAAATTTATAAAGTGCATTTCTAAAAGAAGAAGGTAATAATCAACTATTTGTTTTTATAAGTTACATACTTATGAACATTTTACAATTATAAGTCAAGTTTCAAGTTTCAATCCATTAAGAATTTAAATTTTATATTTTCAATTGATAAAGTATATCATTACAGATACCTATGAGTGAAGTTTTTGATTGACACAACCAAGATTTAAATTGGAGTTATTTATCCTTTATTTTTTGAGCGTAAGGCTCAACCAATATCAATTTGTCATGTTTTTTATGTTGAGTATATTTTAAATTTTAAGGAAGGAGATGATGCTTGGAAAAATGCTAACTATTGTGTTTGGTGTATTCTTTTGTTAAATTAACATTTAAAAATTGGAATGTGAACCAAATAAAAGCTAATTTACTTTATTTCCACCATTATTCGTATGTAAATAAATATCAACCCTGTAATGTTGCATTTGCAAGGTGCATCGGGAAACTTTTAAATGTTTACTTCCTTTTACAGTAGTAATATTTTGCATTTATATCCTACCCATTCCTTATATTTATTTGTTACATAATTTTATGTTCCCTAGCTACTATATGTAATGTTTCCAGAACACCATGCCAGTTTTAATCAATGCTCAATAACAAAATTTATTGTCAATCTTTTCTCAAGTTAAATTAGGTATTAAATGTTCCTAACATAGCTTGCACTCAAGTAGTTATCAAAGAATAAAACAAAAATATTCTATAGTTTTTCAGGGTATTTAAAAAACATTGGAAATTCACGCAGAATCTTGGTTTCATATGATAGCTGAAGGTAAAAACGTTACTAAAGAAAATTCATGGAAAGACTTCTCAAAACTTGATCATATAAAGGTATCAATTATTGAACAAGACCTATTTTGTATTATCATTTTTTTAAATGCTTTATTTCAGTTTGGTTATTCATGATTATCTATTATTAATTACCATTTTAGCTTTTACGTATAATGCTTTGTAATTTGTTGGCTTAATGATTGATGACAAAAAAATTCACATTCACCTTCTTTATTACTGTATAAAAAATATAATGGGAATTGTTAAACATATCTATACAATAATATTAGTGCTGAGTAGGAAATAGTTTGCTATGAGGCCCCCTTCATTTTTCACCATCCATTTTTCATTAAAATGGAACAAGATTGCGCCAAGCGTATTTTTCCACTCAACGGTTGCAAAAAAAATATCATGCGTCCCAAAGTTCAAAACTCACGTCATTTACTTCTACAGGATTGAATTCCTCATTTCATTTCGTTCTCCTCCTTTCGCTGCCCCAAGCGGATAACCTAATGCCCGTTGATTTAACACCAACGAACTGATCGACACTTGCC
Source organism: Allium cepa (assembly GCA_030765085.1). Taxonomy (NCBI): domain Eukaryota; kingdom Viridiplantae; phylum Streptophyta; class Magnoliopsida; order Asparagales; family Amaryllidaceae; genus Allium; species Allium cepa. Next base: position 460,375,807 of record CM060942.1, read on the forward strand.
ATCAACGCACCATCGCTATTACTTTTTCGATTGGTTTTTCTCACTCCATCTTGACGAATGTCACCACATCCGGTGAGTTGTTTGAAAACCTTTTAGATCTAAAACCCCATCGTTCTTCCTCATTCATATTTTTGTTTGCTTCATTTTCGTTCGGATCTGATAACCATTTAATGCAGGAATGGTTTCCTCGGTCTTCCCTCTCGCCATCTTTTGCAATTACTAAGGTCGCTGAAAGGTAATTCTTACTCCTTTTGATTTTCAATGATTAATTAAATTATTAATGTTCAAATGACAGTCTATTTTTCACTGAGTACATGGTCTTTCTCTCAAAAGTTATTTTTCAAATGCCCTGCTATTTGTTTAACTTTTATTCCAACCAGTTTCCATTATAAGTATCTAATTTCAAGGACTATTAGGTAATTTTCGTACCTCTTATGATTTATTATTATCAAAAGTATGCAACCTTTAGTACCTCAATCTATACATGATAAATGTTTTTTTGGCTGATTTGTAATTAGTTTACGGAGCTTAGATAAATAATATGTCAAAAACAACATTTATCATTAATCTTAACTACTATATGACTGCATGTAATAAAGCATTGTTAACAACCCGATAACTGCTAATTATGAACTTGCCATGCAATCTGAAATTGTCCAAAATAGTGTTATGACCAAAGCAAATAAAAATGGTCTTTCATCAATCTTTATTTCGTATATGCAATATTTCATATGCCAGAAAAAAAAATCTCAAGCTATGTGTTTTTTATGTGTGGAATGAATTGTTTTTACATTCATAGTGTTCACTCCATCAAAAATCTAGAGTATGAGTGTTGGAGCCAACTTTTATTAAGGAGAGGCCATAATCATGGTTTCGTAAATACAAAAGTTGGTTGAGTATTTTTGTTGTTCGATACGAGAGAGTATACAAAGTAGTTTTAAGATATTAACCCATTTTACATGGTTATTGGTCATCAAGGAAAATAATTTTGAGATCTACATTTAATAAGAAACTTTTAGGAAAATATTCATATAATGTATACAAGTTCAGAGAGGTCAAATGTAAGATTATGATTATGTATTACAAAAATGATTTTACTAATAACATCTGCATATGTAAATAAATTTTATTAAGAAAAGCATCTGATTGGGCAAGTTTGTATTATTTGATATGTTGGCAAAGTGATAAAGTAATCTACCAGGCATCTTTATTTAATCTTCTAGCATTATTATTGCTACTAGTGCAATGCATCAGGGTGCATAAATATGATACTAATAGTGAAATAATGAATTGGACAATCAATACAAAGGTTTAATTCGGTCACAATCCATGCCATGTAATGGCTATTATGCCATCCAAATTCTAAATATAGATTTTAGGTAGGTATTATACTAACAGTTAGGGTACAACTTAATAATATTCCCTATCGACCAAATGATGCAAGCGGATCAAAACTAAAGGATCCACTTTTCTATATGTATTATTATCATTTTTATATGCTATAAATTACAATATACATTTGCACTTAATTGTTGTAAAATTAGTGAAAGGATACTGGTTATTAGTTGCTATCTCGTTTCTCAAATTCTTTATACTTCTATTCAAATTCTAAATCTTTGTAAAAATGCCGACAACTTGGTTGGTCACATTCCTTCCGCAAAAGATGGAAAGATTTATTAGTCCCAAAGTAAGTTTATTTTATTCTTTTTTAGATGAATTCCCATTTGAATTATTATCCAAATTTGTTTTTGAAATTTCTTTATTTTAAGCTTGGGCAATTGCAGTATATAAGTGCTTTGAAACCATAATTTGTTATATTTGCTATTTGTTATTGCAATATTGTTTATTGACAAGAAATGAGACATTACATGTTTGATAATCTTAGCCTTTGTTTCTTCAAATTCTATTTGAATGAAACATAGCAAAAGGAGAGTCCATATAATCTTAATTATATTAGTCTTTTGGATAAATCTCAGCTAGATCATGGCTGCAGCTATTTTTTTTTGTTGGAAATTGTATTGAAATGCATCCCTATTTGGCCAAAAGATTTTGTTGCTTATTTTTATATTTTGTAATAGTATTGAGTGTTTGAAATTTTGTAGCATCAATATTTGTTTGAAATTTTATTGTTGAATTGATGATTTTATGATTTACTAACTTCCAAAGGCATACATCCATCAATACACAAAATTAGAATGGAACGGTTCTAGACCCACCTTGACTTTATACATACTTGAAGAAATTATAGTAACAGGGATACCATGCAATCATACGTCGAGGTATATATAGGCGGTACATAAAGTACCATGACTTATAAAGGCTCACAACATTGGATTTTTTTTCAACGATGTATACATGGGAGGTGCCATGCAATTGTACATTGAGTTAATGGTGATGTCCATGTTCTGTTATAGACATAGTAAAAAAAAAGTTTTTTGTTTTTTCCCTAGTTATATCCTTTAGGTGCATTGAAAGTATCAAGATTATATACCTTTTTTGGGCAACTTAGCATTGACATTCATTACTGCTACCTTTAACAAAGCATTATGAATCCACATGTTATTGTATACAAGTACACAAGATACTATACAAACAATTACTTTCACCGTTCATTTTAGTGCTTTACGTATATATGAGTGCTATACAGTTTCTGATGCATCCACCTTCACTTCTATTACAGATCTTTTTTTATCTACTTCCAAATCCACTAATAAAAATTATCCACTTTCAATTTTTTTATCCGGCCGGAACAAAAAAGTATACATATATTATGGCTTATTTTTCTTCTCACATATTGGTGATTCCAAGTTCTTTGTGTTTTGATGTAGTCGGTACAGTGGAAGAACTGCAATCCATGATCCAAAGGTTCAAAAATCAATTCATGCATCTCAACCAATCCATAGACTATTCATCCATGAATAAAAATGGAGCTAGAAAGTATAATTAAGAATCTTCCAAATAATATTTATTTTTTATGTTTGCATCAAGCAAGAAACTTGCTGTACAATATATCAGTGCTTTATTATATGAAGTTTTAACGCTTATGGCTTTGTGGTGTCCAATCAAATAAGTGGGTAAAATACATGTATATTTATTGATGTGTATAAATCTATTTTACAGGTTGGAATGGAGGCTTTCATGTTTAACCCTGATCAGCAAGAAGTAGTGCCATTGAAGTGGATGAATGGTCGTAGTCTGTACCAAATGTACTTCAAATACCGTCGGTTCGTTATGTCTATTGGGATCATTAAGTTTTGTTTCCAAATACAATACGTCCGTGGTTATTTACCAATGATGGTGGTGATGTGCGTCCACTGATTATACTATGCATAAATTAGGTAGTGACTTACATATCTATGAACCTGGAAAATGCACATTTGACATAAAAACCTCGGGGATATTATTTGTATTTGCACAGGTAATGTTACTAATTCTATATAAAAGATATTCTACTTATTTGTATTAGCATATGTGCTGTTACTGATTCTATATAAAAGGTATCCTACTAAACTAAAACTAATGGGTTATTGTTGCATTTGACATAATTTTACTTTATTTTAATTCAAGTTAGGATGTTATTGTGGAGGACTTTTCTTTTTACAAGAGTTATTGCTAGACTGTTTAGAGGAATGTTCTGAACATTGAAGCGTCAAATTTGAAACTGCGCCACATAACTATAGTATGCAATTTCAAATTAGGCCACGAGATCCGGCAAAGTTTCAAGAGAAATGGACATATGAAAATGGGTCTTATTTTTACGTAAGCATGTTCTATGAAATGAGTCTTAGTTGAAGGGTCAACAAATAATTATTTGAACTTGTGTACAAAAAGGTAGTTTTGAATCGATTAGCCTTAGTACGATTAATCGTCAAGTAGAATTTATTATCTAGCATGTACTGATTTGTTTATATCCTTTTTACAAGTTTGCACAACTTATTCATTTCGATGTCAGGTTAACAGTTTTGCATGGAATTTTATTATGAAAATAAAACCTATTACTTTTTATGAGTTACCATTGATTGGTCTAGTCCAACCATTTTCTAGCGGTTTGGCATTTTCATGAACGTTTACTTATAATAAGTGTGGATAAATTTGTAATATGGCTACAATCACCATGGTTCGGGATCTAAGTAATAAGTTTTTCGTAAGCAAAATAATATTTTCTTTTTTTCCCTCTCCATGATAACATTTCCAAGTAAATAAAGAAGAGGACAACATGTTTTATGATTGTCGAGCATGAATTTCAGCTTTTACATTCTATCTCCATTATTATCCTTTTAGAAATTTGGATTTCGTTATAATTTAAGGAACCTAAGGTGCGCACAATAATAACATGCTACTTCATGTCCTTAATAATAACATGCAAGTTAGCTATAATAATTAAACACAACATTCACAGTTCCAAACGACAAAGCAGTTGGTGTTGTTTGATGCATTTAAAGTCGAAATCTGATATGAGCCTAATACGATTTCAAATAGATGAACAAAGAAAACAAAATCTACTATGATAGATGTTGATATTGGAAAAACTACACTTCATCATTAATTCACGTTTAAGGGTCGGCATTAATCTCAAGATCCTACTTTGTTTCATGTTACTGTTGATGAATCTCATTCCCTTCAATGAATATGGGAGGTAGTGGACAAGCGATAACTTGAGAACTTATACGCCATAATAAAAAATAGATAGAGTGATCTGTTGTTAAAAAATAGAGCGTTGGACATCAACAATTATAGATGTGGATGAAGCCATTATGTCAACTGATTTCACTACTGGGGAAAGATACATGAAGCAACACAAAGATTTTTAATATTTAGCATTTATCATAGTAGCTCATACGGTGATTTGACTCCGATCATCATTAATGGTAGGTTTTTAGAGTATGATATTTCAACCAATATATTAAGAAGAGGGACACCTGTATTTTCATTTCCATTAAATGACTTTATTGAGATCTTATAATAGATTAACAAATACAGAAGCTTGAAGTGAGATAACTAAATAGAAGATATTATATTATATTATATTATATTATATTATAGTATGTATATCTTTCTGCATTTTTTAGCTGCAAAACCTACCGGTTTTACTTAATTCAATGAATAAAATAGTATTTATATTGGTGTATATAAAAAATGAAATGATTTGCTAAAATGAAGAATATTGGGTATGGCTTTTTTAGACTGATTTCATGTCAATTCTACCATCTTTTTCATCGATCGAAAATGATGGATAGTATTAGTACATAATGCAAACTCTATCTTACCTACTTATCAAGATTGTTGTCCGATCATCACTTTCATAAAATTTCAAATTTCTCCCTTAAAATTCTAGTATATGAAATAAAAAATTAGATGATGAGACATATCGTCCAATTAATTACCATGGGTAAAATTAGAATAAATATTTTAATATTAAAAGCGGGTTGTAAAGTAATTAACTGGGTGTTAATAGACAAGCCTACAACTCCTGCAAAGTTAATTGAGTAAATTAGATAATCAGAAAATAATATAAATAGAAGTAAGGCTTTACATGTTTTATTAATTTGCAACAGCACATGTGAAAAGATAGACCGGGCCGACTTTATCAAGGCGTCTCACTTCAGCCCAGTTTAAGTAAACTCAGTATAATAATCCCCACGATGACAATATATAAACTCCTCCATATTCTCCTAAAAGATTAGGTTTTGTTTAACATCTTGGCGGCTGTCGTAGCTCGTCTTCTTCCTTATCTGATTCATAAAATTTCGCTTCGTCCCTTTCTTCATCTTTTTTGTTTTTTTTATATTTGTATTATTACGATGATGGGACTCTTAAGTTTAAATGCTTAAAATTGGCGATTGATGGGACTCTTAAGATTATAGTATAAATTATGCGTATTTTAGTATAATGAAAGATATTTATTGTTTTATTAAGTTTGTAATTTATATTATATGCATGTAACGTTTATTAACTGCTCAAAACTATTTATTATCGTCATATTTGTTTATATTTAACACTTTTATAATTAACTGGATTGAAAAGGATGTATGTTAAACCATAAATTTATATTTATATTTCTTGATTTATCAGTCGTTAGCGGATAGGATAATTATTTGATATCCGTCCGCATCCGCGGATGTAGATATCCGATATTCGAAAATCATTTCGAATGTGAATGCGGATATGACACTATCTGCATTCGAAAGTGTCCATTGACCTTTCTATGAAGATAATGGTTTTATCATGTGTAAATGTTCATGTTGTTCAAAATTATCCTTTGTGCCGTTATGTTTTTTTTCCAATTAACGAGTGGATATTCGCGACGATGCCTCCTTATAATTTTATAAACAAAATTTAGATGTTTGTTTAGAAGTGTAAGGATATTAGCTCTAATATTAGCGTTTAATTTATAATCGCTAATATTTATGTTGGTATGATAGTTTAATCGTTCAATAAGCAAATGTGATATTTTATTATAATTCATATAAATGAAGTAAACATGATATTTTAAGTTGCATTTGGTAATAACTGCATTTAGAACTAGGTATAGCTTTACGCTTACGTTAGATTACTCCAATGACACAAACTTAGTAGTAATAAAATTATTAAGATGTTAATATCTAAATAAACGAAACCACGGTAATACTTTTTTCAGTTTGCATTATAGGTTAAATGACCAACTAAAGTTAGCGATTCTTTGTACTTGGGATGAGATATACATTTGGGGGAATGTGATTATTATTTTTAATTCAATTATTATACGTTGATTAGAGTATAATTTTTTTTTGGAATTAGCGGCTTTAATTGTACGTCTACTTTGGAAACTCAATAAAAGATACAAATTATATTACCACATGGTACTATGCCACAAACTAAATATTACTGTTATAACTAGATTTTTTGGCACGTGCATACAAAAAATCCTTATACAATGGTACTTTTTTTTTAAAAATTTTATATTTCTTTGATAAGTAAAAATTCAAAATTGTAAAGAAAATTATTGTTAATATTATTTTGAAATTAGGATTTGAAATTGTGATCTAAATAGTGTTAAAAATATTTATTTCGAAATAAATATTGTTTTTCTTTTAAGTGGAATTCGAACTCTTGACCTTTTGTTTGTATATATGGGTTATTTGGTACATGCAATGTTTGTGCATAAAAAAAACCTTATACATAATGTATAAAATTGATAAAATTTATTTTTTCTATAAACATTTGAAAAGTAAAAGTTGAAATTTAAAAGAAAATTATTATTAATATTGTGACACTAAGGTTTGAATTTGTGATTTTAACAGTGTATCGAAATACTCATCGAAATTGATGCTACATTTGTTTTAAATAGGATTCGAACTTTTGGTCTCTTGTTTGTATGTAAGAGCTCTTTGAAACTTCGTCGTTGGACCGGAAAATCACAATTCTTTGTCACTTATTAATAAAGATATGTAATTTGTAGGGCATTTAAAAAGTGACTATTGTGTGGATGTATATTTAATCTGGTTTCCTCCGATTAAATATCAGAGAAAACCCTAGCCGCCTCTTCGCCTGAAGGTCCCTAGCAGCCGCCTCTTCGCTGCCTCCTCGCAGCGCTCCCCCGCCCTATCCCCCCGTCCGTCGCCCCCCCCTCATGGTTTCCTCCGATTCGCCCCCTCCTATAGAGATCTCCGCTCCTGTTTTGCCCCCATCTTCTTTAGATCATCCACCTGGCTTTGAACCTGGTTGCTCAGCCTCGGATCCACGCGCGGTCGACGATGGATTCACTCCGGTTATCTCTCGTAGATGGAAGAGACAAAATAAACCCTATGCTGCTAGCCGTCAGAATAATAGTTCCAATCTGAATATTCATCATAACCCCCTCTCCCGTAATGATGGTCATCCCCCTAAGCTCAATCCTAATCCACTTCCTAATAAATCTGATTCCCACCGTAATGATTTTGGCAATTCTACGCTTAAAACCCCTGTCTGGAATTTCGCTTCCCAAAAGAGTAAAGCATGGAATGAAATTGTCAAAGGTAATAATATTCCCCTCCATGTACCTCTGAAATTTTATCAACCTCGAGAAGTTAATTCTATAAAATGCGCTAAAATGCCCTCTGAAGTTATTATGGACGCTAGAAAACAATGGAATAATGCGATTGTTGTTTACGTGGTTGGTCCAAAACCATATTACCCATATTTCAAAGACTATATCCTTAGAGTCTGGAAACCAGTCGAGGAATTTTCGATCTTCTCCATGGAAAATGGTTTTTATGTAATTAAATTCAACAAAGAGCAAGACTGTCTAAATGTTTTGGAAGGGGGACCATATTATTATATCAAGAAATTGTTGATGATGAAGCGATGGCACCCAGGAATGCAACTTAATAAAGAATTATTACATTCTATCCCCATTTGGATCCGCCTCCCCAATTTGCCACTAGACTACTGGACAGAAGAAGGCATTAGCCGTATTGCTTCTGTGCTCGGAACTCCTATCAAACTTGACAAGGTTACGGAGGGAATCATTAAGATAGCTTTTGCTAGAGTTCTTATTGAAATTGACAATCATTTTAGTTACCCTAGCAAATTACCTATTTTAAATGAGAGAGATGAAATCACTTGGCAAGAGGTTATCTATGAATGGAAACCAGCTGTTTGTACCAATTGCTCGAGTTTTGGGCACACAGAGAATCAATGTCAGTTTACTAAAACATGGATTCCAAAAAAGAAAAATTCTGTGGAACAGGGTAACTCCGAAATGGTTATAGATAATAATGATAATGGTCCAAATAACAATGTCAATTATAATAATAGTTCTGGCCATTTATCTGAACTAGATAACTCCATACAAAAACAGCAATTAAATGACATAGAGACAGTCCAAAATAGACAAAGCAACTCAAAGTTTAATTCAGACAAAACAGATTCCATACAGTCACTTCAGAATAACTCGGTGTCTGATATCTCTATCATAAATCTCACATCCAGTGATGCTAGTGAAGACCATATCATGGCAGTAGAACTGGGCTCTTCGCCTAAAGAAGTGAATGTAGACAGTGCTTCCCCTTCCAAGCAACAAACTGATCCCGGCAACTCGAATTTGACATGCGTTGCTAAACCAAAGTCAACTCGTAAACTCAGACCAGAGGAAACTCCTTTTGAATTTAAAGCCTCTCCGAACTCTGAAGTTATAGAAAACCCTGCATGGTCAAATTTAGTTATTCAATTAAAAAATAAAGGGAAGAAAACGAAAAAAGCCAAAACTACGGGGAAAGCTACCCCCCAAGAAGAAAGTAGCGATCCCAATAATGTTTGTTAATGGAGTTCCTAATCTGGAACATCCGGGGGATGAATGCCCCCTGCAAACAACTAGAAATTTTAAATATCATTAATTCGAATAAGTATTCCTTCATAGGAATTCTGGAAAATAAACTGTCCACTAATGCGATTGACAGATTTATGGACAGAGTCGATAATAAATGGAAAATGTCTCATAACAGTGTTGGTCAGAAAAGTCGTATAATTATTCTTTGGGATTCTCTGGTTTGGACTACTATCATTCTTCACACCACTGAACAACACATTACCAGTTTATTGCATCATGTCAATGACACTAGTGTTGTTAGTACCATTGTTTACGCTCATAACGAAGAAGACAAACGCAATGATTTATGGGAAGATATCATTAAGCTATCTAATACAGTTAATCTACCATGGATTGTGACAGGTGATTTCAACTCCATTCTTCACCACAATGAACGAATGAATAGCGGTAGATTTAATTCCTATGGTAATCCTAATTTTATGGACTGTATAAATGTTTCTAAGCTAATTGAACCTGAATTCACTGGCAATTTTTTCACCTGGCGAGGAGGTAATTCATTTTCTATCCACAGTAAAATAGACAGAGTTTTTGTTAATTCGTTATGGATAGACAAATTTGATAACTTTGGAATTAATTTTGGTAATCATTCGTTGAGCGATCATACTCCTATTTCGATTTTGATTCAATTTCAGAATTTTAGAAATAGAAACAGACCTTTTAAATATATGAACTCATGGCATACATACTCTGATTATTACTCTATCATCTCTGAAGCAATAGATATCAATCCTCCTGGCAGTCCCTTGTTCAAATTGATCTGCAAAATGAAACAGGTGAAAAGCTATCTGAAAAAGTGGTTATGTTCTAAACCTAATATGCATAGTATGATAGAGAATCTGAAACAACATAATAACAGCATTTATAACCAATTAATTAGCAACCCTCTGGATGCTAATCTTCTGCATATTTATTCGAATGGTTATGATGCCTTGCATGAAATGATGAGAAGAATTGCCATTGATAATGAGCAAAAAATGAAGATCAATTGGTTACTCAAAGGGGATAGACCTACTCACTTCTTTTACAATAAAATTTCAACGTCCAAATCTTATAGAAGAAACAAATGGTCAATTAACAGTCAAGGTAACTGGATATCAGCATCAGATAATTTAGCACATGAAGCTGCTTCTTATTTCTCTGATCTTTTTCACTTGCCACAAGTCACACAACAATTTCCTAACATCATTTGCAAGAAAGTGTTAACTGAGACTGCTAAAACTAATTTGTGCAAACAATTTTCAATGGATGAAATTAAAGTAGCTCTTTTTCAAATCAATGATAACAGTTCCCCTGGGCCAGATGGCTTTAATTCAAAATTTTATAAACTCCACTGGAATAGCATTAACATTAGTATTTGGGAAGCTATGAATGGTATTCTGCAATCTGGAAAAATCATCAAAGAAATAAATCACACTTTCATCTGCCTTATCCCAAAATTTCCAGAAGCTAAGAATATTACTGATTTTCAACCTATTTCTCTTTGCAATGTCACATATAAAATCCTAGCCAACTTGCTTTGCAACAGAATGAAAGCTTTTATGAATGATCTAATCTCTATGAATCAGAATGCATTTATTCCCAATAGAGCCATCACTGAAAATTCATTACTTGCTTATGAAATGGTCAGAAGCTTTAACAGAAAAAATTCAAGCAATTTTTGTTTGAAAATTGATTTACATAAGGCCTATGACAAGATCAACAGAGAATTTATTCATCATATGCTGATATCCATGGGGTTCCCTATCATTTTTGCTAATATTATATATGAATGCATATCCACCCCCACTTTCTCTGTTTTAATTGATGGTTCACCCCATGGTCTCATCCATAGTACAAGAGGTATAAGACAAGGGGACCCTCTGTCCCCGTACTTATTTGCTATGGCAATGGAATTCCTCTCCATTAATTTGGATTTAGAATATATTAAGGGAAACATCAGACCTGTATACCAAGTCGAACCAATGATTACCCACCTACTGTATGCTGATGACATCTTAATTATGGCCAAAGCATCCATTATCAATGCAGAAACTATTTACCATATTCTTCAAGACATGAAAAAATTCACAGGCCTTGAATTAAATAATGAGAAATCTAAAATCTTTTTTAGTAAAGGGGCCAAGTTTAAACAGGAAATAGCAGATATCATCAACTTCAAAATTGATAATCTGCCTATCATGTATTTGGGAATCCCTCTTTCAAACAATTCTCTGCAGTCTAGAGATTTTGGATGCCTTATTGACAAAATTAACAAGAAAATTAATCATTGGCAAACCAGATTACTCAACATAGGTGGCAGAGCTGAACTCATCAAAAATGTAATCCAACCAATGCTGATATTCTGGCTTCAAATCTCTCCTTTCCCTGCATCAATTGTTCAAAGGATTAATTCTATTTGTTCTAATTTTTTGTGGAAATCAAAGTCACATAACATGAATTGGAATGATGTATGCAAAACCAAGAATGAAGGCGGTATGGGCATCAGAAAAATTGAGGATTTAAACACAGCTGCCTCTACTAAACTTCTTTGGAATTTCTTAAATGGAAATACTTTATGGGCAAAATGGATGCACAATAGATACTGCAAAAAGAAGAACTTTTGGACTATCAGCATAGATAACAACGCTTCCCATACTTGGAAAACTATACTTCGTGCTAGACAATGGTGTAAAGGCTATGTAGACAGGAAAATAGTGGATGGTGTTAACACTGACATCTGGTTTGACCCATGGTTACAAGGCTATTCCTTAATTGATTCATATGGCTGGAATTGCATGAGAACTTTCAATGGCTGCCATAAACAAGTTTCTCAGCTTATCTCGAATGGTAATTGGAAACAAACCCTTAATTTCATACCCATGCAAAAACATAATGCTGTAAAGAAAACTATCATTCATCATCACATGGACCAAGACTATTGGTGGTGGCTTCCTAGCAATCAAGGCCAATTCTCTTTGTAATCAGCTTGGAATACTTTTAGAAGCAAAAATGTTGAACATGACTGGGCTAAATTCATTTGGCAAAAAGGATGTGCTCCTAAGATGTCTATAAACTCCTTACTTGCCATTAATAATAAACTGAACACGAAAGACAGAATTAGCAAATGGGTTCCAAACATAAACCAGAAATGTGTTCTCTGTGACAATCATAATGAAGACAGAGACCATCTTTTCTTTCAGTGTTCATATTCGAAGAATATCCTTATGGATATTCTTCCTAAGATTAAGCTTACAAGTTCATATAATTTCGATATTAATTCAACTCTGTCTGCTTTCAATTCAGCTCAAGAGCAAGTGAAATCTCCCAATGCTAATATTTTTAGTATCATTTTCACCAACATAGTTTGGAACATTTGGCGAGAACGTAATAGTCGTGTCTTTAATGGAATCGAACAACCATTTGAGCTACGAATCAAGCACATCCTACTTGACAGCAAACACCTTATTGAGCATAAAATTCAATATGGTGAATTAAATCCAGAAGAACAACTTATCTTGATCAATCTCAACATGCTGCCGAGGTCTTCTGCCCAGCTTTGGCCCCCCTAATCTTCTACAGCGTGTAATGTTTTGAGATCTTGTGGCAATAGAGATCTCACTACCTTTGGTGCCGGATGTTTCTTCTTCCATCTTGTCGTTTGAAAATTTTTTCGGAGTATTTGGGGATTAGGTTTCCTTTTGTTCTAGTTAAGGCAACATTGGTTTTTGTGTTGCTTTACTGTCGTGCTTTCTTGTTTGGTCTTGTTTTGTAATTGTTATAGAACTGTTCTTGCTTTGTTTGTTTCTGGGTCCAGCTGCTCGTACGGATGGTTTTGAGAGTGAGTCTGTCTATTTTGTGTCTCCTCCATCTGTTTGACAGACTGGTCCAGTTATGGGTCTGTTGTATTGTTAATATATGGAATTGATATGTACTCTTTTTCCTTACAAGGTACCCATATAGGTTAGGGGGGTTGTAAGGTTTTAATGAGGCATATCAAAGAAATATAAGCATTCTGTTTCATTTATAAAGTACCTTTTTCCAAAAAAAATAATAATAAAATATTTAATCTGGTCTAATATAATTATGCTTATTTAATGGGTGCTTAGTAGTTACATAAAGCAAATAATTTTGATGTATATATGTTTCTTTGTTCCACGGTTTTTTGATTATTAATAGGTGCAGTTAGATATTACACATGGTGCAAAATTAATCTTGAACATACAAACATGCTACAAATTTGTGGCTTTACGGACAAATATTATTATATATAATAGTGTAACGTTATCAATCAATTTTTTGCTTGGGGTTGAAGACGTTTAAATAGGTATCATTTTAAAATCAAGTCGTATAACGTTCTATAAAACACATGTGCTCAATATAAGTTGGATTTCTTATTTTTTTGAAAACTTTTTTAAAGTCAATCCCTTATTGTTGGGTGTTTTGGTTTGGGATTTTAACTGTAAGACGAGGTTCTTGTTTATGTTTTGTTATTTTTATGCAATAACAATATTGTTATATCTATCTTCATTTTTACGTTATTAATCTTTAACTTAATACATAGCTATTAAGTTCATTATGTGAGAGCGATTACTTAAATATTGGTTACTTGAAAGAATTCAGTTGATACATGCTTGATTTCAAAAGCTCTCACGTTTTTCTTATGGTTTGGTGCATAACCTTAGTAGGTGGTTTGCATTAAATTATCTTTTCAATATATATACGATGTTATGTTAGCAATTAGAGTCGGTAATTAAACCCTTAATAAGAAGTGATATTTTTTAAGATTACTTGAGTGGTGGAAAGCTCTTAAGTGTTTTAGTAAGATATTAATATCATGCATGGAAATTTTAACAAAAATTATGTTTACGTTTACCCAAAATTTTAGGAGAAATCTACTATTGGAATCCTTTTAAGAAAAATACCTTTTAATATTGTGGATTTAACAACTAAATACATATTAAGCAATACTATTCAATTAGAATAAGAGAATGCTTGTGAAAAAATACCACATAATCTTCTAGAAAACTAATGGTGTTGCAACTTGAACAAGATGCTGCAAAACAACCTTTTCAATCTCTAATTAAACAAAATAGCCAATTAAGCACACCCTACTAGTGTATTCAATGGTAAAGACAAGCAATCACATGAATAAGGCTTCATGGAAGGAGCACCGATTGGTGGATAAAATAAGAAAATTCAATACTAAAAATAATAATTGTCATATTTAGTACAAATTATTTTCTACCTTTTAAATAAATTAAATCTGATTTTAAATTAACATTAAAATAAAAATTGCTGTACGTAAATAGTTATAATGTACCTCCCTATATGGAAATTGAATTACTATAAATAAAAATATGAATTGCTATACATAAATAGATAAATAATGTTTGATTCCATTTAAAGCAATTGAAATTGAAATTTAATAAAGTCAGTTTGCGGAATACTTTAAATCATTTTTGGAAAAAAAATCTATTGATAGCCTCGTCCTTCAAAATTTAATTGATTAATCATACACTATAATAAGCTTATATAGTTCTATAAACATAATCATCAAAACATACCGTATTCTTCAACATAAACAAAATAAATCAACGGTCGCCTCCTTCATTTGAATTCTTATTATTGATAAAATGTTGCTTTCGTCGAACGAGCTGGAAATAGGAGTGGATATACGATGCAAAGAGCTAAAACCTTTCTAATAAATCATCAACTATTTCTTTGCTAAAACAAGAGTGAATGCTTTCAAACTTCAACAATATCCTACAAAGGTATGAATCAATTTAAGTGGTATATTTTTGTTTGTTATCGATATAATTCATTTATAATCATTGTTAATATTTCGTTGCAATAGTTTTGGTCACTTATAAAAGGAAAATTTTGTTTGTACATGAGAAGTAACATTCCTATATCATAAAGAAATCGTTAATATTTCGTTGCAATAGTTTTGGTCACTTATAAAAGGAAAATTTTGTTTGTACATGAGAAGAAATCGTCAAATTTTAAGACAAAATACATATGACAACAAAAAAATAAAACCAATATTAGATAATGAAAAATTCATAATATACCAAAATATCATGAAGTAATTAACATTCCCTTGCACTAGTTGGACGAAACTCAAAACTTGTTGGTGGCATTACACCACATTTCTTTGTTATTTTTAAGAACCACCCAATGTGTCTATACCAAGTACTGTCCACTACAGTAACCTATTTTACTAACCAAATCTAATTCGAGTAACCAAATCTAATTGCCCTCATCCTTTCATAATCAATCACAAATAGTCTCCATTGCTCTCTAAATGATTTAGTTCTCCTACTTGAACCCACTACCTTTATGCTTTTAAGAAAATAAAATCTCGCTGCCAGCTAAAAAACTAGAATCGGTTATGATTGCGGTTGACAAAATTCTTTCTTAAAATTGATAATGAAATAATAAATTGATTGGAAACGAAAGTTCTAAATGGATTTGTAAAAAATTTTCGCCTACAATTTGTTTGAGGTATTAACTTTTAATTTATTTTCTAGTTTCATTAAGTTATCTTTTGATCTAAAATTTGTAATAATAGTTACATTATTTTTGACTTTAGTTGGTGCAATTAGCTTTTTAACTGGTATTGTAATTAACATCACTCATTCATTGCATATGCCTATTTAAGAGTTCCTGCATCTCTCTTGAAAAAAAAATCAAAAGTGTAGAATTGCCAATATGATCGAGGCAATCCCTTCCATGTCAATTCCATCAAAGCGTTGAAGTATGTAATTCGAGATAAATTTTAAGTTTTTCAATAGACTGATATGACCATAAATTTCTCATTGCATTATTGAAATTATTGAAAAAAAGAGACCACTATACCATTGATAATTACTGTGGATGTTTCCATTTTTGGAGAAATAAAGATGGATGGTAATGGATAACTTTTTCGAGTAGGGAATGAGACATATAAGTTGGATGTTCAGTCTACTATAGAGAAGATTTAGTCGATGACCCAATTGAATGTAACACGTTTGCCATCCGCTACGCAGTTCCATTGGTCGACCAGTCTGGTTTGACTAGGGACGTCTTTCTCTGGACCAACTTCTTTAATATTCTATATTATCTCAAAAGAAAGAAAATGACTTATGGAGCTTCTTTGTCTGCATCAATCAAAGGAATATTGAATCAAGTCCGTTCGGTAAGTTTCTTAATTTTAAAGTTTTAACATTATACCAATAGATTTTATTATTTTTCAAGCACAAAGAGTATATTGAGGTTAGTTAAAGCTAAGAGCGACATAGGATTATGAGATATGGGGGTATTACTTTCCAACCTTCATGTATCCTTTTTGCATGAAAAAAATAAAATTGATTAAATGTTAAAATTTTATAATTTATAACTAATTCATATTGTAGAAACTTACCGAATGGACTTAATTCAATATTCGTTTGGTTGATAGAGACAAAGGAGCTCCAAAGGACATCTTCTTCCATCTTAGATAAAATAGAAATCTTCTTAGAGTTGGTCTAGTGAATAACATCCGCAGTCGAACCCAAGTAGTCGACCAACTAAATTGCATGGTAGATGGCGAGTGCCTCACATTCAGTCCGGTCATCGAATAAACCTTATGCATAGTGGATTGAACATCCTAATATAATATGTCTCATTCCTTATACTAACAAGTTGTCCAACACCGACCTTGTTTTGTTTCTCCAAAAATGGGGGCATCTACATTAATTATCAACGATATAGTGGGCTCTTTTCCTAAATTATGCAACGAGAAATCCGTGGTCATATCAGTCTGTTGAAAACCCTCAAATTTTTCTCGATATACATACTTCAATGCATCAATGTTGTTGATCTGAAAGAGAATGACTCGATCATATCGGCAGTTCCACACGATGCCAATTTATTTTTAGGGAAAAAAAGCAACGAAGAACCGGCAAATAGGCATAGAGAATGAACAGGTGCTATTAATAACAATACTAGTTGAAATAATGAGTGGGCCAACTACAACTAAAAATCAATTGTATCTATTATTACAAATTTTAGATCATAAGACAAAAAAAGTGAAAGTAGAGAGTAAATTAGAAGTTAATATCTCAAATGAAATCCAGGTCAAACATTTTAACAAATCTAGTTTGAACTTTCAATTCCAATCAGTTTCCCATTTCATTGTCTATTTTAGGAAAACATTCTACCAACCCTAACCAAAAATTGATTTAGTTATTTTGGTTGGCAGCGATATCTTATCTCATGAAAAGCATAAAAGTAGTGGGTTCAAGGAGGGAGGACTGAATCATGAAGGGAAATCTGAATTGGTTGCGATTGATTACAAAAGAACAGGGGAAATTACATTTGGTTTGTTGAATGAGATTCTGTTAGTAAAATATGTTAAAGTATTGAAGAGTACTTGGTATAGACACCTAGGGTGGTTCTTAAAAAAAGCAAAAAAATGTGGTGCAATGCCACCTACAAGTTTTGAGTTCGGTCCAACTAGTGTAATGGAATGTTAGTTACTTTATGATTTTTTTGGTACATTATGAATTTTTCATTATCTAATATTGGTTTTAATTTTTTGTTGACCAATGGCGTTTTTGTCTTAAATTTGTCAATTTTCTAATGGTATAGGTAAGTTATTTATCGTGCACAAAAAAGTATGCCTTTCATAAATAACCAAAAATATTGCAATGAAATTTTAACAACGATTATAAATCAATTTTATCAATAATGAGAAAAGTTATGAGTAAAGTTATACAACTTATTGAATCATACCTTCGTGGGATATTGTTGAAGTCTGTAAGCGTTTGCTCTTGTTTTTGCATCAAAATAGTTGATGATTTGTTAAACTTTGTAGCCCTTTGCATCATATATCCGCTCGTTTATTTCCAGCATGTTCGATGAAAATAACATTTTATCAATAATAAGCCTTTGGATGAAGGAGGTGGCCATTGATTTGTTTTATTAGTGTTAAAGAATACAATGTTTTTTTGATCATGTTTATAAAAATATATGTAAAGCTATTAAGATGTAAGATTAATCAATTAATTTGAATGATTAAATGGGCCACTGTAATACCCCATGATTTGACGTTAGTTATTTAATTAGTTAGCTAATTAATTTGACTTAAAAAATGGAATTTGTGCAAACGATGAAATTTTACCAAGAAACTTGCACCATTGCATTCGTGGTGAAATTTTAAGCAGTTTTCATATTTGGAGTTTTGAGGTCAAAGTCTAAACAAAGAAGTTATGTACGAAAATCGAATTAGGAACAAAAATAAATAAATAAGAAAAATTAACGTTTTAAATTAATTATCTGGGGCCTATAGGTTGACCTCCATATTGAAGCGGTTGGCTAGGTGCAGTCGACCCCTAGGAAAGGAGTGGTCGACCACTTCATGTGTGGTAGTTCCAGCAAACCTATGCCATGTACGACCCGAATTTAATATATTTCGATCTAACGGTTCTAGTTGATTCTGGCATCTATAAATTCAGGCCCAGCCCTTCCTTCTCTTCTCATATTTTTCTATAAGTTGTAGCAACGCTTTACCATTCGTTCTTCTCCACTTTCTTTGTAAATTATAAGAATAAGATATTTATATTTATATTCATACAAATCAGAGAATTAGAGAAGCCCACTTCATATTTAGAAGTATGAAGCGACAAATGGGTTTGGAAGTATTATAGAAGCCCGCTTCATATTTAGAACTATTTATAATCATTTGAGGCTAGAGTCTGCCTATTTCCCTTTTGAAAGTATTATAGAAGCCTGCTTCATATTCAGAAGTATTAAGTAGCAAATGGGTTTGGAAGTATTGGATGGTTGACAAGGCTTCATCGATAGTTTGCACCTTGGGAAGGGTAGGTAAGTAATCGTGTATGCAATGCAAGGATAGATTAGAACTGCCAACCTTAATGGACATAACAATTAAATGAAAAACAATCGGTGTAAACTTATGTTATGGACAGTTATAGTTTTTCATGCCACCAGATCATTGTTCTTACCCCCTCCTCATTACAGCCCACATGATAGATTTAGAGGAATATGTCACTGGAGTTGGACGTGCTTGTCTGTTGTATAAGTCTTCTTTTCTCTCATGTTTGATGATAATGTGACAGGCTGCTATCTATGGAATACCATTAATTCCAAGGTAGCAATCATAGTCAGTATTCTTATCCTATTATTTTTTCCGCTATGAGTTTAGATTTTTATCACTCTTTGATAATGCTTATGCTTATGCTTATTTGCAGTACCAAATCCAACGATCTGTGCTTTGAAGGACTTAAGTTTCGATTTTTGTTGAAGTTTAGGCCAATGGAGATATAGATTGTTATATTTGGTATAAATGCCTAGGTTAGTAGATCAGAGGTTAGGATAAATTGAGAGAATGCATTCAAACTTTCTTATCAAGTAATTCTATATTTTTACTCTAGATTCTAATAATTCCAACTATAAAAGTAGTTGTAGTTGTACTTTGAAAGAATTGGTAAAGCAACCATGGTTTGGAAATATCTTAGAGAAAAGATTTTCACGTCGACTTCGGAGTATCACACGGAGTGCTAGAGATGCATAAAGCACTGTTGATGAAGAGGGTCTGTATAACATATGGCAGAATTCCAAAAATTAGAGGTGTTCGACTTGATGGTTGAGATTCTACCTACCATGTGATTTCGGGGTTTGATGGTGAGTTCTAGTCGAAGACGTATATTTATTCCAGATGGATGGGAAATTAGAGTCTATATGTCGCAATTGTGATGACCCACATTTTGGAAGGTTTAATAGACAGTAATCCACAGTCCAACTCAAACAATCCAAAACATAGATAACCAATGAGGTTAATTAAGAACAATAAGAAGAAAGCAAATACAGAATCCTATAGCGGAATGATAAAATACACTAATCAAATAAACAGTCCATGAAGATACTTATACAATAAATTTGATTAAATTTTACAACATTTATTAGAGTTATATATACAACAGAACAATTTAACAATGCAGTGTAACAAATAATGTGGTGAAATAATACTAGTAATATAATATACCAAATCTTCGTCTTCTTCCTCCAGAAAATATGATCTTCAATACGCTGAAAACTCAGGGCTTACCAGAGTATAAAGTAAAACAACACACTCAAGTCAGGACTAAATATCCTTATGTGAGTCAAATCAATATCACTTATAACAGGAGTTTAATTGCGTCAAAGATGTTTATGGTGTTTTGCATCTTCTACCTAATGTACAACGTGCATGAAATAATTCATGAGATGTTACGGGATTTTCCATCTCTTAAGAATCCGTCAAGTTATCTATATCTAGTAGAATACGCTATATATGTAATGTCTAATCATTAAAATAAATATTTTTCCTAGCATTAAGGCTTTACATTAACCCCACTTAGTGTGTTTTTAAGCATTGTCGTACAGTTTGCATATAACGCTCTAGTAGCAAGTCGAGGGATAGGGATGCACCATAATATGACAACACTAAACTAAAAGCGTAGTGGTCTCATATGAGGACAAAAAAATGACAAGGCACGTAAGGCAATGTCTAAGTTAGGATACTACCAGTTCGGGTCGGGCTGGTGGTAACTCTTCATAGCCATGATCGCCTACCAATCCATCCATTCCATATCGAGTCAAAGGGAGGCCGTCCCAAATCATTGGGCACCAATCGAAACCAACGTCGAAAGTAATAGTATGGACCAAGTCCAAGAAGAAAATCGAAGAACGGATGTCCGTTAGTGGTAGCTAGCTCACATGGCCCAGTCAAGCTGTCCGATTTTAGTCATTTCAAATTGGCACAAGTGCTAGGGTCTATCCATCATCGTTCTCTTTCTTCAAATCCAACAAACGTATACAAAATCCAGTCACTTCAACCTGGAGGCTCTTTCGCATATAGAGTTGTTAAAGTGGTTCTAGTATTGACAGAGGGTATGCCAATAAGTCGCTTCGGATTCTTTAACAACCAAACATCGTTTTGCATATCGGTTGTTTCTTTTACATTTCGAAAACATTTCATACTTGATAACAAAATATCATATTCACTTTAAAATATCATTCATTTCAAAAAATCCTATTTACTTCAAATATGTCAATTTCACTTGAAGACCATTTTCGCCTCAATATCTAAATTTCAGTTCCCAAAATAGTTTCGAATTTCAACTTAGGTTATAACTTCATTTTAACATAATTCGCATTTAAATCCGTGATAAATATAAACAGTTCCCACTCTAAACAGTTTGAATTTTTAGAAATAGTTTTAGTAATTTTAAATAGTTTTAAAAATTAAAATAGTTAGATATTAAAATAGATTATATATTAAATGATTTTAAAATTTAAATAATTTGGAAATTTAAAAAGATGAATTTTAAAACAATTTACAGGAAAATAGTTTGTAGTGAAAATAATTTCAAACTCAAAACTGTTTCTTCCCTTTTCCAATAAATCTGGATTAAGGGCCAAATTTAAATCAACTTATTTAAATTCAAATCTTCCAATTCAGATTATTTTATATCTCAAATCTGTTCGAATCGGCTCAATTTCGATTTAAATTCAAATCATATCAATTTAGATTTCAATTCAGATTAACTTTAATTTCAAAGCCTTTCGCATTAACTTCAAATTCGAATCAATGATTCGATTCAGTGGTTTAAATTCCAATTCAATTTTTATTTTAAACCATTTCAATTTATATCTTTTTGGAGTTTGGTTTCAAAATATCGATTTATTCACTTTAACCAGTTTAAACTTCAATATTCAATTTAAGGTTCAAATCTTTTAAAATAATTCAATTCCAAGTTCAAATTTGAAATAGCGATTTATATCACTTTTACTTAAATATCTTTGAAGTTCAATTGAAAGTTCAAACCTTTTAAAACAATTCAATTTCTATAATTCAAGTCATATTTCAATCATAACTTCAAATTCCAAATTAAATTCTTTAAAACAATTTCTTTTAACAATTTTAATTTCAACATTTCAAGCTTGAGTTAAAAAATAATCCAATTCCCATATTTCGATTCAATTTTATTTTTATAAAACAAAATCATTCGAACAAGTTCAAACCAAGAATTTAAAATCATTTAATTTAACCAATTCGGTGTTCGTATATAATTTTCTATCATATGGCAGTGATCAATTATTTCAATTTTTAATTTTAGTGATGGATATATATCATTTCAATCCAAATCAAAGTTTCATAAATATATATCATTTCAACCTATTATAGATTTCCATGTCAGTCAAATTACTAAACAAAAATCGATAAAATCAAACCACTTCATTATTTCATTTTAACTAACATAAAAATATTTTAGACTTCATGAGCGGTTTAAAACACTCACATTTATTTGGAACTGAAAAATTTCTAGCTTGAAATAAATTTCACATCAAGTCCATGTCGTAGACGACGTCGATACGAATCTAGTGCAACTCGTTTCGCTCATAGACAACCTCGTACGAGAATATTATTCAATAATTAACATAGCGATTTATAATAAACATAATTAACTTAATAATATAATTAACGAAACCTAACACTCTGCCTTCTCGCGTTCGTTCATAGGCCCGCCTCCTTGTTCCTAATCTAAAGCTCGCGTCCTGCTTTTTTTATTTTTTATAACAATCGAACGATGGACGAACTACGCCAAGCCATCGTCCAACTCCAACGCACCGTCGTGCTCCCCACTGCCCCACTGCCCTACATCAACGCGTGCAAATCGATGCATAGGAAATCCAAAACCCGTAACTCCAACAAAACCTCATATCAACCACGACGCAACGTAAGACGGCGATCCACGCAACGATCCGAATTTTTCAACGGTTAATTGTGAATGTTTAAATGGTTTTAAATGTTTGATTTGGAGTTATAATTAGGTTAGAAAGATTTTAGAACTAAAATTTTCAAGCGATTTCATAAATTTTGGAAATCGTCGATTTAATCGACGAGTTAAAATGGCGATCTAGGGCATAGTCTCGAATTTCAACGAAACTAATTCCATTAGATCCATAATAGTGTATTATTATCGAATTTCAAATTTCATACCATTTGGAGTTATCGTTTGATCGTACAGGATAGAAACGCGTTGAAATTAATATCAAATTTTAATATAATAATTGTGTCTGAAAAACTATCTTCTCTATAAGATCGAACTAGGACTCAAAACCTTTTCTATTGCATTCAGAATAGGGGTATAACATTGTGAACGCCTAGAGGCATGCCTCGGTTGGGGTTTGAAATTTTGAGCTACTGGAATTGAGATATTTTGAAAATTTAAATAAATTATTTTCCTTGATCGGACTAGGCTGTCTCTTTCACTCAGCCACTGTACCTTTTCCAACATGCCACCAATATCGTGACGTTTCCATTTTCACTTAAAACCGCGACTCTCTTCATTTCTCACGCAGATAGTAATACCCTTACAAAATAATAATAATAATAATAATAAACGAAATCGAATCCTCGTAAAAAAGGGAATCGCGACATTGTCGTGATTTGGAATTCGAGTTGGGCGACATTCGCGTGTGGGAAATAAGATTGGGCATGCGTTTTAGGGTTTGGCTGTATGTTCTGCTCGTCGACTGGAGGCTTGTGATGGAGGCGCTTGGGCGGAGCTGGTCACCTGAAGGGATGCTTGCATTTAGGAGGAAAGTGGAGATTCCAGGCGGTGTACGACATCGTGGTTGATGGAGATGGGTTAGATCGAAGTTCGAGGGGAGGGGCTAAGGCTCGATAGCAGCTTGATCACGTGCGCGAGCGGAGTAGGTGCTTGAGATAATGGGCGTTCGATGTCTCGAGTTTTAGGATTGTGTCATGCAGAGATCTTTATTGGTATCGATTTTGGGAGGTGCGACTCCATATTTGCAGCCGCGGCCTGATGCTCGTCGACTTGGTGATGTCGAGGTTGGTCAGAGGTTTCGATGATCGAGAGTCAGTGGGTTATGCGTTCTGGGTGGAGTCGCGTTTCTGGGTTGCTGACATTGGTCGATGGTAAGAAGGTACCATGCTTTTGAAAATTTTGTAATTAAAGAGTAATTTGAGTTTTAATTACAATTTTAATAGTTAACTTACATAAATTAATAACCCATCCATACAAGGTCTAAAATTCATGAAGAAACAAATCGATTTTGGATCGGATTGCAAAATAAAAATCAAGGTGAGTAAAATCTCACTCATTTGGATTGCAAGTATAACTTAAAAATGTCAGATTTAAATTACTGGTTGTTTGGATGAATTATTAATCATTATTAATTGGATGTTATAATATATATATATATATATATATATATATAGTAGTATATATTTTAGTAGTTGGATATATCCCTGCCAATTGGAGCGGATGTGACCCTATGCACCCTGCATAATAGCGGATGATCCTATATTACCGTGATATTCCCCTCGAAGGGGGATTGGTTTTTTGTATTGTCTAACATCTGTGGATGTAGGGAAACATGTTCGAGGGATCCAACTTGATTCCTCAAAAATTTTAATTTTAATTTAATGCATAATAGTATATGATGTGTTAGAATGATCTTTTATAGATTATTATTGTGATTTGGATTATTGAATGCTATACTACCATAAAGTATTATTTTTGAATTTGAAGGAATTGAAATAGAAGATTTTGAATATAAAAATATTTATATTGAAATTTGAATTATTTTAAAAGAAAAGGATTTGGATAAAACAAATTGATAATGGGTTGTACTTGACTATGCGCAAAATATTTCAAATAGAGATTTTAAAATAATTATGTAAAGGATTTTTAGAAAATGATTTAAAATGATATTTCAGGAAAGAATAAGGAAAGATGTTAAAAATCAATATTTAAAATAGATGTGTAAAATAAATAGGATTTATAAAGAAATGGATTTATAAGAAACGGAATTTTTTATGTGAGATTATTTTTATAAATAAGAAAAATCCAAGTGAATCAATAAATTTATAAATGACGTTTATAAATAAGGAAAATGATAATAGTTGCTAAATTGGGAATATAAAATTCATAGGGTGAGTTTATATTGGATTATGAAAAGAGGGATGAGGAAAATAGTGGATACTATTTTTCTGAAAAGTGGAAATGGTTAGGAGAATTAGAATGAAACCGATGGGTTGTGAATCAAGAGGAATTTATAAATTGAATTGGTTATTGGGATTTTTAAAATATACTTTTATTTTAAAAAGTTAAGTTGATTTTAAAAAGGTAAGTTTTATTTATCAAACTGTATAATTTTGAACTAGTAAAATTGAAGTACATCAAAAAGTTAATTTTTCAAATATTTTATATCTATTTTAATAAATTCTAATTTTTGAATCAGCTTTGAAAATTGATTCGTTTATTTAAAAATAAGTTATGATGTTTACAAAAGTGTTTTCGATATTTCTATATTTGAAATAATTTCAACACTTGGATCCATAACAAGGTATTTCATCATTTTCAATACTTAGAAATATTTCCAACTTTCATTTTTATAACACTTAGAAAATATTTCTATTCCATATCACTCCTTACTAAAAACATTTCCAAGACCTTCCTTTTAATACTTAGGAAAAATACTTATACGTATAATTTCCAAAATCATTTTGATAATAAACTTGGAGATATTTCATAACTTATCTCATAAGTCTCCGGCTTTTTAATAAATTCTTCCTACAATTTCCAAACCGATTATACTTATTTATAATCCCAACCCATCATTTGTAACTCCTTTAAATGAATTCAAAATCTTTCCGAAGTTATCACTTCCAAACATCGGAAATTTTCTTACGTCTCTAACATTCAATTTATAAGATTTCTCTTATAAAATCTTATCCTTTAATAAACCCCATCTACAAATCTCGACAGAACTTATAAATAAATTTGCAATCATTTCAAACTATATATATACATGTATAATGAGCAATTTTGAAGAATAGTAATTTATTTCATTTTTAAATATGTTTTAAATTATTATTTAAAATATAGAAAAAACTTTATAAACATCAATAACTCATTTTTTGATAAACCAATAAATTTTCAAAGTTGATTTTAAAAGTTCGAATTTATTAAATAAATACTTAATATTTGGAATTCTACTTACCGAAGTATTCCAATCCCAACTACTTTAAAATTCCATAATTTTAAATAATAAAAATTTCCTTTTAAAACAAACATACTTCTTAAAATTCAAATATATTTTTAAAATCTCAATAACCCATTCAACTTATAAATTCTTCTTGATTTCCACCGTATCACTTCTATTCCGATTTCCTTAACCATTTTCACTTTCAAAATAGTATTTACTATTTTTCTCACCTTATTTTCGTATACTGATATGAATTCTCCCTATAAATTTATATTCCAAATTTATCATCCTGATATTGATTTCCTTTATGTTATAAATATCATTTATGAATTTCGTAACTACTTTGATTTTTTACTTGTTTATAAAAAACCATCTTATTTATAAAATTTCATTTTATAAATCCATTTCTTTATAAATCTATTTATAACTTCCAATCTATTTTTATTATCTACTTCAACTTCTTTTACATATTTAGAATGTGACGCCTCACGCCGAGACCCACATTAACAATGAGTATTACTGGGTAATACTGTCTTATAATGTGGAGAATAGGGCTGGTTAGGAGCGACCATCTATACTTTTGTCTTAAATATCTCTCGAATACTTCAATTAGTGCTCTATAAATAACATATGTCGAAAGTAGTGGGTCGAAAGGTGTCAACCCGCACATATAAATAAGACCCTAGAGGTCTAATTTAGGGGATTCGGTTTCATTCACTTCTTATTTGTACTTTCTAAAGCTTGTAAACCTTAACTCCTAAATAAAATTGGGGATAAAATTACTTTGCATACTTGAGCTTCAATTAGTAAAAGAACATATTTTCAAAGCATGTTAAAGGATTTAATGATTCTGCATAGCTTAGAATAAAGCCTGCTTGTTCCACGTTTGAAAGGCTACCTTTCAAGGGAGTCAAAACCATTTGATTCAACTAATACACTTAAATGTTAAGTTCAAGTCTTCGTCAACTTTTACTATTTTGAAAAATGGTTCCGAAAGAGTCCTAAACCAATTGAATGAGCTCCAAAGGCATTGTAAAAGAGAATTAAACATTTCAAACATATCAAAAGGAGGACTTAAGGAAGTCAATAAGTTTAGGCCTTTTCTATCTGATCGGAAGGAGGTTTCGAAGGTATCACTTATACTTCAAACTCCACTTTAAGGTGTTGACAAGTTTTCTTGTTAATATTTTTGATGCTAGAAGGAGGAATTGAACCTCCGATCCCCAATAAATTTCACTATAGATTAATTGCATAGAGTTCTTCATTCAAAAGGAGAAAATGGTATGAGTAAGGAATAATAACGACAATCCAAACGATTAAGTTGCATCACAGTCCACCTTGGAAAATAATATAGTCCCCATCTTTAATTTAGAGAATATGGAAGTTGGACAACCTTCAACTCTCATAAGATTGGAAAATAATGAGATTAAATTCCAAAATCTACTTCAACAAATGATGGCCATGTAGGAAGTTTTCGAAGGGAATTTCCATCTCTAGGATCATTAAGGATTGCAAAAGGAGAGGATGAAGCACAATCACCAAATAAAGACCAACATGGAAACTAAGAAAGTCAAGCTAAAAGGTCTCTCGAGCAATTAAATAGTCCAATCCAAAGAAAGAGCAAAAGTTGCCACAAAAACGAAGCCGAACAAGAAGAAATCCTACACCAAATGATAATTGATATGCTTAAGAAAAAAGGAATACCTGACCTAGAGAAATATATTATCCTCCAAAAGATTCCTTTTTCGAAATAAATAATTGCAGTTAGTCTCCCTCCTCACATCCAAATTCTCCCACTTAAATATGATGAACCACTGAACCGGATAATCACCTTGAAGCTTTTCAAAACTGGATAAACTTATATAATGCATCTGGGCCGAATCTCTGCAAACTTTACCTAGTAACTTTTCAAGGATCAGCTATCAAATGGTACAAGAATTACCTAGTGGAAACCATTTGTACTTGGGAACAATTTTCTTATGACTTCATGACACAATTTTACATATTTAGAGACTCAACCATGGACTTTAGCTTGTTAGCTACTATCCAACAAAAACTAGAAGAAATGCTCGACAAATACATGAACAAATTCAGTACAAAAGCATTAAAGGCAGAGAGTACAACCGATAGAGAAAAGCTTATGGTAGTTCGATTAGGGTTGATCGAACAAACCACAATCTGGAAAGACCTTTATATTAATAGGTGCAAAGATCTACTATACTTCTATTACCGAGCAAGCAAATTTATACTTTTGGATGAAATGTGCCATGATAAGAAAAGATCGCGACATGGCATTGAAGAAAAAAGATCTAGTTCCAATCACTCAACCTAAAAATCAAAGAACGGTGGAAGGATTCGGAAGGGTATTCCAGAACCCAACCATGTAGCCTTAGATCAACTTCTTTTTCACATATTTTCTGCAGCAAAAGATGATGGAAGTTCCTCAATTACTCATAAAATGCAAAAGCCAGCCATAATCGATAAAAGGGGAAAGTTATTATGATTATCATAAAGCAAATGGACATAAGACCGACAATTTTCGCATATTAGCTGGAATAATTTGAAATATGATAATGTTAGGAACCCTAAAGGAGTTCATCAAGAAACTTAAGGAAACTTCTTATTCAAGCTAAGAAAAAAGCAGCTTAGCAACTTCAAAATACGGACTCCTATCAAATCATGAAGTCTTGCAGCATTAGTTTAAATATGAATTATCTTCTTTCATAATATTTTAAACTTAATTTGTACTCTTATTTGTGCTAAAAATTGGTCATGTACTAATTCATAATTCGAGTGTTATTAAAGGTAAAACAGAACCAATCAATAGCATTCAACATACTCTTGAAGCACAACAAATTTCTAGCTAAGTGAGAAAGACAGTCCAAATGCATGATACAAATGACTATCAATGTTTCAATCAATACAGTACAAAGGCTTTCTTTCATGAAACCTCAACCTCATGCCGCTATTAATCCTTCACCAATCTCTGAGAAAACTTAGAACTAGACCACTACTATGACGATCCAGAATTTGACCACCTCAAATTGTAACATTTAAAGTGATTTCAAATACAAAAATATAAAAGGTTTTATGATTTAGATAACATTAGATAGGATTTGAAAATAGTAATAATTGCTTATATCGACAAAAATGAAAAAATTCCGATTTCAGAAAATTAAGTTTAAATGGATTAATAAATTATTTTAATTTAGTTATGAGTGTTTATATTTTTAAATAACATTATGCAAATTTATTTTTAAATTTTGTTTACACAAATAAATTGTTTAATTAGAACGTCAAAATATGACAGTAAAACACTTTGTCAAAATCAACGTTTTGTCAATTTAAAGTTGTCGCAACGTTGTTGCACCTTTATTTTAATATTCATGTGCACTTATATAAATGTAGTAAGTATTAACTAAGTTGCTAATTAGTTTACTTTTATTAAAACACAATTAGAAAATTCTGGAATATAATTAGGAAAAGTAAACTAATAAAGACAAAACATGTCATTTAAAAAGTAAACAAAACCATTATATTCTTCACTTACTTCTTAGATAAAAATGACTTAAATTTGTGATGTGAAACATGATGTTAAGGGTTGAAAAGTAAGAATACATTAAAAATAAGAAAGGGTATTTTGGTCTTTTGCAAATATAATGTTTTAATCCAAAGTTTTTCTATAAATGCACACCCACTTTCTCTCATCACTTCACACTTTTCTTCTTCCATTTTCAAGCTTTCTTCACTTCTTTAATGGCTTCTTCAAAGAATATAATAATGCCAAAATATTCCAAAAAATAAAATAAAAGGAAATAATCATCAAAATTCCGCTAAAACTCACTCAAACTTCCTTTCTCCCCCTCTTTAAGTCACGGCCCACACCCAGCACCACCAAACCCGAGCTCCTCCACCCATAAAAAGCACAGCCGAACCCTCTAGGCCTTCCACAAGCAAGCCAAGCCACTTCAAAGACTTTAAAGTGAGCGTTTGTAAGCATTCGACGGTCGTTAGCAAATTAGGAACGTGTTAAAGTTAGTTCATTTGCAATTGAGGTGAGAACTCCTACTTATATGTATATATTTTGTTGTGATAATGTGATAATTTGCTTATATGTTTGGTTATGATATTTATTTTCATATGTTGTTTATTGCATGTAAATACTGAAACAAGTCACGATTTACACGACATTAATTCACACGAAAAACACTTTCCAAAATATATAGAAAAGTGATATGGAATCATTTAATGCACTCTAAAATGATCTAAAATGTAGAAATGTTTTGTAAACATATAAACTTGCTTTAACAAAGTTTGAATGAAAAACATGAAATATGTTAAAAATAGGCGTGTCGCGCAATGTTAGTTCACGATTTTGCGTCGAAAAGTTTAAATAAGTATACAGAATGAAATTTAGCTCGGAATTCTTCGAGAAAAGAAATTTTCAAACTAGTATATCCATGTCTTTCAAAGAAAGAAAATCAAGATTTCATTAAGTATATTTTAAAATATGTTCGAAAAAAATTTCTAGAAAAGTCGCGCTTTTGCAGTAAAGCGACCAAAGTTTAAAATTGATATTTAAAGAATTTAAAATGTGAAATAAATTCTAAAAAATTTCTATAATGTTTTAAAAGTGGTTTAAGTTGAAAATATGGATTTCTAAATGATATAAAAGTACTTTTGAAGAATTTAGCCTTTAAAACGCTATTTGCAACATTTTTTCGCAACGCTTTTCTATTACTTTTGAAATAAAGGTTGGAAATTAACCTTTCTTTCCCAAATCTTATGTAAACATTTTTAAGTAAATATTTTAAAAGAGATTTGAACAATTTCAATTTATTTCAAATTTGGTTAAAAAAAATAATTAAGTGATTTAAAAAGGAAATTGAGTATGTAGAAACGACTAGTACATTTGTCCCACCTGTGAGAGCTAAAAGGTAAAACAAGATGTGCAACTAAGGTTATAAATGGAATAACTAGTGTCCTAAACTTACATGGCCTTCGCTTTATCTTTTAGGCGAGGGGTGGAACAGATTGAAGGGAAAGACCGGATGCTCAACTTGGATTTTATAGAAATAATCTTCTTATACTCATTATTAATATCCGAAGAGGACTCGTCCTATTCGTGGAATTTAGAAGGTGATCTCATCATTATTCGGCTAATAGCACTTGTTGAATATAGAAGTTGATATTGAATATAAGCAGAGTAATTTCTATAATCCTATTTTCTCAAATGATACTCAATAAAAACGATTTAAGAAATATTCAAAAGAGAGGTTCAAAAGATTTCATATTTAAAGAAGACGATTTTAAAGATATACATACATACATACATACATACATACATACATACATACATACATACATACATACATACATATGTGTGTATATATATATATTTGCCACTCCTCCTTCCACCTTATTGGATGTGGCTTATAGGCGTACCAAATTAGATATGGCTTATAGCCGTATCTAATGTATTCGACACGGCTAAAGTCGTATCAAATTTGATACGGCTTTCAGCCGCATCTAGTTTCGTGCCTACTTCTGACTTAAAACTTTTCCACCCAATACGCACATCTTCCCTCCAAATGATTCGATTTCCCCCCTATTTAGATACGGTTCTTAGCCCTATCAAATTTGATATGTGTTTTAGCCATATCTAGTTCGTGCTAATTTTTGGTGCGAACTTTTTACTGCCAAAACACGCCCCTGATCTACTCCTTAATTTTTAGTGCGAACTTTTGATACGTTTTCCATAAATTATTTCATTCCTACCAATTCTTAAATCTAGATTTCTTTCTTCACAAACGCTAATTCGCAAGTTCACTAATTCACACGCTATGCATTTCAGGTAATTTCCGATCCTTATTTACAAAGTTTCCAATCATTATGATGAAAATCCATTGAATTAGCTGTAACAGTTTTGTTCCTGTTTTGATGGGATGGTGCTTCTATTTTTTCCCCCTTTTAATTTCTTCCTTTTGATCTGCTAAACAGTGTTGAAGTTGAGGTCCCTATGTTAAACAGTGTAGAAAAACTGGATTTAGTTTCCTGTCAAGTTTGCTATAGTTTTTGACATTATAGGCTTTGCGGTGAAGGGACCGAACCTCTTTTGTAGAAAAACAACAATTTGATATTGTAGCAACCTAATTGTAGGTAAAATAGGAATATGGTAGTTTGTGAATGTGACATTAAGATTTTAGATGTTTAAAGGCTGGTATATGCTGCATGAGCTGAAGTGCTATGAGGAAATAATGCTGGAGTGATTAAATTGATGGGAAAAGATCCTGAAAGGGCTTGAATATCTAGGACAAAGGAAGGTAGGCTATAAGTGTATAGGTTCAGGTTGTTTGTGGTAGTGCTTGGCAAGTTGGGTTTATGTCAGCTGTGTTAGAGAGAGCTTTTGACCACTTCAAAAATCTGTGCCCGAGCTAAAAGAGTAGAGGGAAATGCTTCTAGAAGATTGGCTCAATATGGAAAATGGATTTAGGAGCCCTGATTATGTCAGTACGGTTAAGAAGAAATTGCCCAGGAAAGTTCAGAAAAGAGATCTATTAGCTGAAGTGTTCAGATGTATGTTTTCATTCTGTGAATTGTAGTATTTATTTTATCATCGGTTTGTGATCTATAATTTAGTTGCATATTATGTAATCATTATGATTGGTTTGGGTATCACTTTAAATTTGGACAAGTGAGTTTTAGTGCACGAGACATTATACCTCACAGATGCAATATTGTTTCCTCGGGTTTGATTCTTATTTTTATTTTTTATTTTAAAATTATTTATTTATTAATTATAATAACTACTTTTTAATTACAAGGAAATTCATCTTCTTTTGTGTTGTTGAAGTTTATGGCATATTTGGACTACATATGACCTAGCTTTGCATTTCAATGCATGTTGCAATTTTCATATAATTGTTTTGAATTTTATTCTAAAAGCTGCTGGTACTTAGGACTGTAAAGAAGATTGAATTCATCTTAAATATTAAACTGATCATTCATGTATAATTGTGTTTTTATATTTAGTGTTGTAGGTCATGATATTTGACCTTGCATGTCACTATATTAATATTATACTAGTGTGTAACCCGTGCGTTGCACACTGTAATGTTGTACAGTAAATAGTTAAATAGTCGACGTATAACGTAATATGCTAATGCTAAACATTTTTTTTAATTTAGCATGTTAAAATGTTATGTTTTCATAGTAAAATATATTCAAAAATTATTTTCGAATAGTTAAAAATAATCATATATTCATTATTTTCATATTCTAACTATTTAAAATGATAGATTTTGTTTCAAATTAGTTTTACGATAATATTTCTAAAGTTTAAGGAAATTATATGTTAAACATATTATTTTATTGATTTATACGTTTGAAAAATGTATGTATATATATATATATATATTATTTGTCATTTCTTGGCATCATTTGTATTTGTACATTTATACGTTGGTAATTGCATATTTCTTGGCATGTCTTTTGTATTTGTGGTATCTATACTATACTATTTTGCTCCTCTTCCATCGCGTATGTCCGTATTTAAATTAATTGCATGTCTGATATTATGAGTTAATATGTCCATGTCTCATCAATAATAAAAAAGCTACTATTGCATATTGAAAGGTTTGTGTTTTCATTATCAGTTTTCCTTACCTTTCGAGAATTGGATTTTACTTGTATTACAAAATCTTAAATACTTATTACATGTAGGGATTATATGATCTTAATACCGCTTTCTTACATATATAACGGGACAATATTCTTCATTTATGCCAAGGTAAAATTATATTCACGTCTCATGTTCTGTTATATATGAGATAGGAGGGCAATATGTCTTTCAGTGTAGACAAATAATGGATAAACGAATCTGATCTAAGATCTACATACTATATAGACGACGTGTAGAAGTTCATTAATTTTGTTGCAGAAAATGGTGGTAAGAAAGGAGTGTATTTATCCCCTTGCACCCGGTGCAAAAATATGAAGACGATCAAATTAGATGGCATTTATTTTCATTTGCTTAGACGGGGTATTATCCAATCATATAGTATGGTATTTGTAACGATCCCGAGTTTTAATTTATTTTAATTCGACAATTAATTTCATTTTTGAATAAAAATCGTGAATTGATTGAAAATTTATATATAATGTTAGTTAAATTAAGGATTAATTGAAATTAATCTGGGTATTTGAACACTTGTATATAAAATAGATTGGAAATTTAATTTGGGATTTAAAAGCAAATATCTTAGGAAATAATTTTGTATTTGGATTTTGATATAAGGTTAAAACAAAACATTTCAAATAAATTATAATTATATTAAATATGAAATAAATATGGTAAATAATTCTAGAATTGTTTAAGCTATTAAAAAATAAATGTTATAAACTAAATAAATACGCATAGTTAAAATTATAACAACATAATAGTTATATAATTTCATTTATAATTTTAAAGTAACAAGCCAAAAACATGAAGGCAGTAAACATATATTTAACAAAAGTAAAGACACTAAATACATACAAACAAAAGACAAAGAAATATCTACTAAAAACAAAACTGTAAAAGTTGGCACAAAGTAATGGAACAAAACCAAAAAAAAAAAAAAGAAAGAAAAATTATTCAAGTGCAAAACAAATGTAAAGTAAGATATAAAGTACTCATTAATTAATGCTAGCTCAATTCAATGTCATTCGAAATATTTACAAAATTATTTTAGTTGCAAAATGTTGCCTGGTACAATTTCTTACTTAATAAACATAGGTCAGTGATTATCTTTATTTAGGAGGCTGAGATGATCTTCAAAACAAATAGAAATGACTTGTTTACTGCTAAGTATGGGAGCATTAAATGCTAATGTACTTAATGTCTACCTTTCTTTGCAAGCTACATACTTCGGCTGAGATGATGTAAATTTGTTGGGTATTTGTTTTTTTTTTACTTATTGATTATGCAGTTTGGTGGCTGCAAATCATTTATTATGTTTGTTTTGTTTAATTATCTTCTTGCATTAATTACTCAGCTGATATATATTCTTGTGTGCTAGAGGATATAGCATTAATTGCTTCAGTACATATTATTTTGTACAAGCGGTAAAATTTGTTTGTACCATACCAGAGACATATTTTCTCTACCAGGCAAGCTTTTGCAACTAAAATAATTTTGTAAATATTTCGAATGACATTGAATTAAGCTAGCATTAATTACGTGAGTACTTTATATCTTACTTTACATTTGTTTTGCACTTGAATAATTTTTTTTTTTTTTTTTTTTTGGTTTTGTTCCATTACTTTGTACCAACTTTTACAGTTTTGTTTTTAGTAGATATTTCTTTGTCTTTTGTTTGTATGTATTTAGTGTCTTTACTTTTGTTAAATATATGTTTACTGCCTTCATGTTTTTGGCTTGTTACTTTAAAATTATAAATGAAATTATATAACTATTATGTTGTTATAATTTTAACTATGCGTATTTATTTAGTTTATAACATTTATTTTTTGATAGCTTAAACAATTCTAGAATTATTTACCATATTTATTTCATATTTAATATAATTATAATTTATTTGAAATGTTTTGTTTTAACCTTATATCAAAATCCAAATACAAAATTATTTCCTACGATATTTTCTTTTAAATCCCAAATTAAATTTCCAATCTATTTTATATACAAGTGTTCAAATACCCAGATTAATTTCAATTAATCCTTAATTTAACTAACATTATATATAAATTTTCAATCAATTCACGATTTTTATTCAAAAATGAAATTAATTGTCGAATTAAAATAAATTAAAACTCGGGATCGTTATAGACATCCCCCTTAAAAGAATTTCGTCCTCGAAATTTGCCAGAGAGAGATAGCGAAGATAGATGAAAGAGAAATATCTTTTGAGATCAACTAGATATATTTATTCTGCATTTGGCTTACCAAATCAGAATATCACCGATATGAGATCAAACTCATACAATACTACACAGGATACTCGGGTCATCAAATCTATGAAATATGCAGGAGCATTGGTCAGTTCTAAAGGGTAACTAACCATTCGTAGAATATATTGAGACCCAAAAATAGACAGATATATGGATACAATTTCAAAAATTTTAGTTTAAAACTAAAGTATACCTATCAACCATAGCAAACAATGCAACTAATTCATTCAAACAAACAATTCTGGCTAATTTGGAGTTTATGTCCCATACAAATATATCAAATCTTCTACATGTATTTACCAGGAATCATCGAAGAATTGAAAAGAGATGCTAAACAAAAGAGATAGATTCATTCTTCTACCATTTTTCAAACACAATATATGGATTCCAAATTCAAGTCGGAATACCTTAAAATATATATTTATTTGTCCCTCTTCGGACTTCGATCTTCACAAGAAACTACAATAGAATTTCAAATTCGGTTTTAAACGAAATCGTTTTATTGATATAATTCAAATTATCCTTCATATTCTTTAACTCAATTTTAAAATTTTCAATTTATTTCAAATTTCAGTTCCAAATTTCCAATTAATATTAATTAAGGTTTAAATCAAACTCTGATAAGAAAACGATGAAAATACGAAGTAAGAATTTCCTACAACGATTCGTAGGGCCACCATCACACTGAAACTTCTTCTGGAGCTGGCACGAAGCAATCAAAAGAATTTGAAAATGAATCAAAGGAAATTGATAGAGAAAGATTGTTCCCACTGTCGCAGGGTATTGACCATTTATAGTGGTACTTCCCTGTCCCCTATCTCGTTCTCTTCTTGCACTCATACTTACTATCAATGGATAGTTAGAGAATTTACTGAGGCATTCGAACGGATATCTTAGGGATATACTCATTCTAGGACATATGTTAACCTATCTCTAATGAGCTACTTAATGTGTTATACTCCTGAGCTAAAGTTCAACCTTAGCTCTGATACCAAATGTGACGAAGCGGATTTTGTCCGTTCGAAAATCGACATCCATACTTTACATCGTACTCGAATGCCGTAGATCTAACCTGTTCAAATCCGAGTCGTCGGAGCTTATAACACCATTAAGTAAACAACACAGTGGAAGAAAAATAATAATACATTGATATACAACATTGATACAATATCTGATACAACATATGATACAATAGATATCGATATACATCAGAGATATGATACAATAAAATAGCAGCGGAAAGGAAAGTAGATAACATCAGCAGCGGAACAAATAACTCTAAGATAGTCTTCAAGGGAGAACTCCAAAACTGCAACTCCATCTCCAAGAATCAATCCAGAAATAACTCGAACTCCCAATAACGATGCACCAAGCTAAGCAAGGTCAGTCATGTCCAAAGACTGAACTAGCTCCAGATAATCTACAGAACCTAACAATCTGAAAACCCAACTCTAGACTGCTCGTGTGGAAAATAGTGAGCACCCAGAGTTTAGGAAAGGAACAATAAACTCTGGATCAGTCATGGGACTGGTGTGAGCAACAAAAACAGTTTATCTTTTAAATAAAACAAGATTTATAAAAGGAAATCCGATATGCTTTTTAGAAAATGAAACTACCATAAGACCTCCCGCCACACACACAATGCAAACGCAGAATTGGAGGGGATTTCTTCTTATGATAGTCAAACATGCTTAATACGTAGAAAGTTCTTTGATATTATTATTATAAGTGCAAAGTGCAGAAAACATTTCGAAAGTAGAATATAAATCTTAGCCCACATAGGCATTCCGCACTATGCCTACTATAGCTACCATGTTCAATAGCAGGTTACCACCACATTCCATGGCAGGTAATACAACTAAAACTGTACAAGGCTCGTATTGTTTTGATTGGATTTTCCAACAAATGGTCAGGCTAAGGAACTTCCTACTGCCACATGGGATCGCCTCTGGCGGGACGTCCCGAGAACCTAACCGGATCTCTGCCAACACAAGGCCGGGTTACCTCTGTAACTAGGTAACTACTACTCGAGCATGCCACTCCCGGTCCTTTGGGACCTTTATCCGAGGCGCCTCTAAGCAACAACCACACAGTAAATGAGATTGGAGCTACCACATAGGTTAAATATCAGGGCTCCATACCTAATACCACCCTTTACCAGAAGGGAATGACACACCCTAAAGGGCGCGACCCTCATAACCTTGCCGCATCTTTCCTGTTTCGACCATTTCCGGGGTGTGAGGTCCTGATGCAGTCTCGTCCACAAAGCTACGCTTCATACAAAAGCCATGCTTTGATCATAAATGATCAACAAATGATCATCAACACATAGCAGCACTCAGCATGCCACACTACCAAATTGGAAGTATATCGCTGATAACCTTCAACTACATAACCTCTGAGCCCGTACGTCTCAGAGAAGGGTGTTAATGCTAAGAGAATAAATTCTCCGCCACCAACAGATATGTATTTGAAAGAAATCTGCTTTATATTTCAAAATGTAGTGTCAGACATACAACCATACAAGTCTGTTCCGGGTTCGAACAGAACCGAAGGCACTTCCGAAGAAGCCCTTGCAATCCGGGTATTCACAATCCCGATCGGACTTCCCATCACTTAGGAAATCTCTATACCGTAGCTACTCGGTGCAGAGATAATCGATAGGTTATCCTATCGTTCTCACAAATACCCGGTCTTCAACACCGGTCTTCAAATGCTATCCATAACGTCGAATCACATATTCGGAATGGGTTATACGACACAAAGGTCCTTTCCCGGCTAAACCGAATAGTGAGCGCAATATTTAAAACATATGGATATGGGATTTCAATTAAGTCACAACTTAATAATTCAAATATTTCATTCAAATGGTTTAAACAAATTACCATTTTCAAATCTTTTTAAACAAAAGATTTATTTCAAAAACCTTCAATGGTTTAAATAATTCCCACACTTTAATCTTTTAAACAAAAGATTCAATTCACAAAGTTCACCCCATTTACAAAGATCCATTTATGGATTTCAATACGATTTCCATTTCAATTGGATTAACTCGTTTAAAATCTTTAAATTAAAGATTTAACTTATAGCTTTCAAACCGTTTCCATAACTTGGAAAATCATTTCCATTCTAACTTGAAATCCTTTTAACACGATTTGGACGTTCATTACTTAAGTGAAAGCTTTTATCATTTGGAAACAAATAGTTTTCGTTCCAGAAAGATCCAATTTTATTTATACGAGTTAAAGCCTTTGAATTTAAATTCAAATTCCCAAATCAATACCTTTAAAATAGTTTAACCCATATAAACTCATTTATAAGTTGAATACCCTTTTTAAACGCTAGTTTCAAAATCATAGAATTCAATTTCAAATATTGAATCCAAATCAAAATATTTAAATTTCAAAACTCAATCAAGTTATTCAGAATAAATTCCATCTTTGAAATTTCATTTCAAAAGCTTTTCACTTTAAATCCAATCCATTTCCAAAACATTTGAATTCAAATATTCAAATTTAAAACTATTCAAAAATCTGTGACTTAATCGATTTCCTCGTGAAATCCATATTGGTGTGTGTATAAGTGTGGTCCAGGGGTTTAACACAATAGTGCAACATCATTCAATCATCATAGATTCGCAATCACCCAATATCGATAAGCGGTGTATCCCAATAACGCTTATCTATATACACGGATTCATAGATAGAAAATATGAATGCATTATAAATAAATAAAATTACATTCATCACAAATCACACTGAAAACAATTCATAGCACAAAGCATATCATCTCAGAAATATCAAACAGTTCAACAATCAATAGGATTCAATCATCCATAAGTGAACTCAATAAATTATCTGATTAATTTAAATCAGATGGGTCATCGATCATGGTTAATTAACTTTAATTGATTTCAAATCACTTAATGTGTTATACTCCTGAGCTAAAGTTCAACCTTGTGACGACCCGAACCCACAGGTCCTAGGATCGAAACCTGGCTCTGATACCACTTGTGACGACCCAAACTCGATGTCCGATAACAACATCAAATTCGTATCGCGGGAGCTTGCAACACCCATTAGATGATAAAAAACACAGCGGAAAAATAAGATGATATCACTGATACAACATGAATACAATATCCGATACATCAATATGATACAATGATAATCATTAACATCAGAGAATATACAACACAGAATACAGCGGAACATGATACAATATGAAATAAGTCTTCACAGAATCCTAATACTGCAGCACCAAACCAAACTCCAAAGTTAAAGCTCCAAAACTCCTAGCTCGATCCATTATCCAGATTGCTCCAAGATAAACAAGTGTAGTCCATATCCAAAAGACTGAACTAGCTCCATATAATCTACTGAACCTAACTATTTGAAAAACCAAACTCTAGACTGCCCGTGTGGAAAATTGTGGGCACCCAGAGTTTAGTAAAGGAACAATAAACTCCACGTCAGTCATGGGACTGGTGTGAGCAAACAAAAACAGTTTGTCTTTAAAAACAATCAAAGATTTAAATTTCAAAATCGCAATGCTTTTGGAAAATGAAACTACCATAAGGCCTCCTGCCACACACACAATGCAAACGCAGAATCAGAGGAGATTTCTCCTTATGATAGTCAAACATGCTTGATATGCAGAAAAATTTCTTTGATATTATTATTATAAGTGCACAGTGCAGAAAAAACATTTCGAAAGTAGAATATAAATCTTAGCCAGCATAGACATTTCGAACTATGCCTACTATAACTACCATGTTCAATAGCAGGTTACCACCACATTCCATGGCAGGTTATACAACTAAAACCGTACAAGTCTCGTATTGTTTGAATGGATTTTCCAACAAATGGTCAGGCTAAGGAACTTCCTATTGCCACATGGGAACGCCTCTGGCGGGACGCCCCGAGAACCTAACCGGATCTCTGCCAAACAAGGCCGGCTACCCCCCTTCCCGGGGAATATATAGAACCTCAGATATGCCACCCCCGGTCCTTTGGGACCTTTATACGAGAGCTCTCTAACCAACAACATCACACAGTAATAAATAAAGTGTGTCCACATGAGTAAGTATCTGGGCTCCATACCATGATACTGCCCTTTTCCAGAAGGAATGGTCGTACCCTAGGGGAGCTACCCCTGAAACCTTGCCGCACAATTCCTGTTTCGACCATTACCGGGTTGTGAGGCTCGATGAAGTCTCGTCCACAAAGCTACGCTTTTCACAAAGCCATGCTTCGATCAACAAATGATCAGCAGCACTCAGCATGCCACATTACCAAGTTGGGAATATATTGCTGATAACCTTCAACTACATAACCTCTGAGCTCGTACGTCTCAGAGAAGGGTGTTAAGCTAAGAGAATAGATTCTCCGCCACCAACAGAAATGTATTTGAAAGAAATCTGCTTTATATCTCAAAATGTAATGTCAGACATACAATCCATACAAGTCTGTTCCGGGTTCGAACAGAACCGAAGGCACTTCCAAAGAAGCCCTTGCAAATCCAGGTATTCACAATCCCGATCGGACTTCCCATCACTTAGTAAATCTCTATACCGGTGCGATTCAGCGCAGAGACAATCGA
Organism: Allium cepa; assembly: GCA_030765085.1. Lineage (NCBI taxonomy): Eukaryota > Viridiplantae > Streptophyta > Magnoliopsida > Asparagales > Amaryllidaceae > Allium > Allium cepa. The sequence continues at coordinate 460,417,727 of CM060942.1, forward strand.
TAGGTCATCCTATCATTCTCGCAAATACCCGGTCTTCACCACCGGTCTTCAAATGCTATCCATAACGACGTATCACATATTCGGAATGGGTTATACGACACTGTTAACGCTAAAATTTGAACGCTAACACCCCGGTGTATAAAGTGTAGTTGTGAAAGCACCACCCGATGATTCGGGAATAGAGTATAAGCAGAAAGTCATAGAAAAAGCAGTGAATAACAACGATTTTATAGTGGTTCGGCTCAAAGCAAGCCTACGTCCACTTTAATTCTCTTTATTGCTAAACCGATTACAACTTTACAACAATCTTCAATTACAATTATGACGAGACAAACAACTAGAACTTTGGTAGAGAAGAATTCTTCGAATCCATGTAGATTGCGTTAGATTTTCCCTTGAAGTTAGTTGAGATGCCCTTCGAACTTGAAGTGTCGGGTAAGTTGAGAATTCGGCAGAGTATTGGCGCTTGAAATGATTGGCCAAAAGTCCCCCCAAATGTTGGAAGTGGTCATGTATTTATAGGAGTTTTCGGCCTTGAGTCGTGAGTCGTACCCGACTCATCGTTAACTCGTAGCCGAGTCAGGTTGGGTCGTGGACGACTCAACAGGTTGAACCCCAGCTTTGTACCAGAGCGCCTTCGATCCTCTGAATATAGCACAAGTCTTAAGTCGTCCCCGAGTCATTCCTCTTTGATATAAGTATCATGATAGCGGGCTGCGACTTAGTAACTTTAGGTCGTGGACGAGTCATGGTGAGTCGTCTCATGTTAACACGCGGCCGACCTACTGGGTTAGCTCACGGCTTAGTCCAAAGTGATAAGTCGTTCACGAGTTAACCAAACGCAACTTTATTGATGCTAGCATGAGTCGTACACGACTCATCATTGGTCGTAACTCGTCAACGTGTTATCTCATTTTAGCATGGTATTGAACTTGTCCCTGAAGTCTTAGGTCGTTCAACCGTAGCTGTAATTAGGTCGTATCATATTTAAAGTCGCACAACCTTTAAGTCGTAGGCCGTTCATTTTCTTAAGTCATATATGCCTTAAATCGTTAAGTTTCTTAACTCGTAACATTCCTTCAGTTGCAGATCTTAGGTCGTAGGCTTCTTGAGTCGTAGAGGCTTTAAGTCGTACATATCCTTAACTCGTTAAGTCTTAACTCGTACCGGCTCCTTGGGTCGTACGTTTCTTAGGTTGTAGATTTCACGATATGCAACATGAGATATTTCCAATATTTAATTATATAAAATCAATTCAAATTTCAAATTGGATTACCCTAGTCACGTGATTACGGTCTAGCTTATACTCGAAGCCTCTGTAGGAAATATCTCTTCCTACTTTTTTTTAGAGAAAAAAAAATCAAACCGAAATTGGAGAAAACAAAAAGGGATTAATGGCCGAACATTTCAAATGAAATCGCGAGTCTTCCCACGTTCAAAATCAAATCTCGTTTCCCCTTTTCCTCTTAATCCAAGTCGAGATATTAGCCGTTCGAAAATTTATTGTTCGATGGCAGAATCATCACGATCTCGTTCGTAAATAATAATAAAAAAATATGGCGACGCAGTAATTTCTGGAGCAGGGAAGTTAAGGGGGGATGGCAACCAGATGCGGCAGGGTACGATCGATTTTGGGGTGAGAGGTTGAGCTAGGGCAAGGGTTTGCAAGGCGATTGCGTTCGATGGTGAGGCCAGGGAAGTTTCGGTTGTCGCGTTTGCTTGTGATGGCAAGGAAATGGGGAGGCCACGTTCGTTAGGGATGGCACGTTTCTGGGAGAGCGGCGGCTTGAAAGAGAAGACGAGCTAGGGTTTTCAAACAGGCAGTGGCTCAGTGTTTTGCGGTGAGTAAATTCATTTTATTTATTTTTCCTTTCAGAGTTTGAAAGTTGAAAAAAATTCTTGGTTCATCTGAGTAACTTGGTTCATCAGAGTTTTAACGTTGAAGGCATTGTGTTTTAAACTTAAACTTATTAAAAGAAACAATATATGTATAGACAGGGGAAGATAACTCGAAGTAGGGTCGAGTTATCATCGGGTCTAACTAGAAGTCGGGGAACCAAATTTGAAATCTGTTTAATTAATTCTGTGGAAATGTAAAAAGGAATGGTTTAATCATTTATAAATTCTTTAAATTAAAGGTCTTTCAAACTTTAATTAAGAACAGTTTGCTTGTTAAATTAAATATGTTGAATACTTAAAGGATATTTATAACTTAATTATTTTATAAACATCGGTAAAGGTTATTTAAAGGTAAATGTTTTAGTAATACGATGTAGCATTTAACAAAGAGGATGTTTACCTTAAGTATAATTAAGATTTGACAATTTATGAAATAAGTTAAAGACTAATTAAGTAACTGATTTGTAATTAGTGATCGATTAATTTGTAATTAGAGATTTACAAATGGGTAATTAAGTTTTATAAATTAACAATGAAGGTTATTAATTAATAGTTATGGAGTAGTGAATTAATAATTACATTGGAAAGTAAATTAATTAATAGTTTCTGGATGTAATTAATTGAATGATAATTTGTTTACAAAAATAATATGGATATACTTACTTTGTGAAATTAATCAAGAGATTAATTAAGGTAATAGGTTGAGGTAAATCAAAAGGGATTAATATGTGTGGTTTAATAAATGATTAATTATTTGAGGTTATTAAATTAGATTAGGATAAATTGAAATGTAAATGGAAAATCATAATTTATATAATCAATGACGTAATAAAAGATTGATTAATTAAGATTTATACATCAGGAATAGGTGACGTAAGAGAAGTAAATTAATATAAGTAATTAAGGATTAATGTAATTTAGAAAGAGAATTAATAAGATTACTTATTGATTTTGGTTAAATGTAATTAATAACGTGAAATTAATTAAAGATAATTAATCCAGTGTGATTAATTAAGATGAATAGATAGGGAATGGTTGATTGATTAATTGATTTGGAATTAATTAATGAGGGAATCTAAGTGATTGAGATTTGAAATTCAATTAGAATAAATTGGATAGATTTGTATGTGATTAAGCTTTGCTCATGGATGATTGAACGGTATTGGATGATTTGAAGGTGTTGATAACTCTGATATGAGATGTTGTGTATTTCATTTGTATAACTTGGGTTAGGATGACATGTGACTCGAAGAAGCTGGGATCGGGTATTGGGAAATACCCGAAACCACTTCGAATTCTTATAAATTGATATGTGAGATTAATAAGTTGGAATGAAACGTTTTAAGTGAATCGGACTATTTGATCTAAATTTTGACACTTCGTTAACTTATATGTGAAATAAGTTATGCCTATATCATATTGTGGACTTGTAAAATTGGTTTGAGTTACCCCGGGTTCTATATAAGTTGTATGCTTTGTATTCCATGTTGGATGGGTTTACTCACGCTGGTTTCTAGGCTGACCTGGGTGTTACTTTGATGTAATGCTCGGGTCAGACCGAGTGTTACAGATTTTCAGGTAGGTACGTTATGGAGCTCAGGAGACGAGCTGGATGGCAATAGCGTATAGAGTATTTCCGCTGTATTTATATTACTGTTAATCTGAGAAATGATAATTGTATATATTCAGTGACTGTATATATGTGAAAACTCTGATGTATGTTAAATGTAATCGACAGATATAGTATTCTTTTGTAAACTGTTATTAATTATTATTATGTTTTATTCGCTGCGAATGTGAGATGTTGGTATTTCTGTTCTTCTTCTTCTATCTCTTTCTTCTTTTTCATAACTATCTGGAATTTTCGGCTTCGAAAATTTCGGGTTGTTACACCATCCACTGCCTTCATCCCCTCTGCGCGTTGCTCCCATATCACAATCATCAGCCCGAACCAACCCGTGCACTTTACTCTGCAAACTAGTACAATGAACAGCATTTCGTAGATCCTTATGTTATGGATAAGAATGTTGGAGCAATACCGGAAGCAAATGTTGCATTATGACATGGTAATCACGTGACTTCATATTTCTTAGTTCAAGAGGATTGATGCTTACATTATTATGGAAGTTAGAAGAGAATTTGTTAGGTGCTTTCAAATTTCTCAAAACGGTGCAAAACTGTATCTTTTCTTCTTTGCTCAAAGTGAAAGTTGTATTTGGTACGATTATTTTATTTGTTTCAGGATCTTCCATCACCCACAACTTTTGTCTTATACCCACGATTTTCAAAACCTTGCATGCATTGATGCCATCTTTGACTTATCTTTATGGTCCATAATGGTGCTGATAAGATGCTCCGTGGCATTCTTCTTCATATGCATAACATCAATATTATGTCGGATCAAATTTGCTTTCCAATATGGTAAATCAAAAAAGATAGACCTCTTATACCATCCAGAAACATTGTCAACTTCTTCATTGGTTGACCTTTTCCGTTTTCGACCAATTTCTTCTTTTTGTTTACCAACTTTCATTTTGATATTCGCTACTTTCTTTTCAACTTGAAAACCAGTCAATGGCCATTTAGGATGACGAAGTTCATGTTCGTTGTTGAAATTTATCTTATCGTATCGAAACTTGTGTTCGTTAGGAAGAAACATTCGATGTACCATGTAACACATCTTCTTACTTTCAAGAAGATGATAAGAACAAGTGTTTTCGCCACAAATAGGACATGCAAAGTAACCGTGAGTTGTACATCCCGATAGCGTCCCGAAAGCAGGGTGATCACGGATTGCCCACAACACCCTAGCTCTCATTGTGAACTCAGATTTATTTAACGAGTCAAATGTAACGACTCCTTCCAATAACCGCTTTAACTCGTCTATCAACGAATGTAAATAAACATCAATATCCTTCCCTGGTTGTTTTGGCCCACAATCAACAATGTTAACATTGAGAACTCCCTTTTCATGCACATAGACGGAGGAAGATTATATGGTACTACAATTACAGGCCAACAACTGTAAGGGTTAGAGAGAGAAGCATATGGACAGAAATCATCTGTTGCTATTCCAAGTGCGACATTTCGTGGCTCGATAGAAAAAGTTTGGTCAAAAGAATCTGCGGCTTTCCATTGAGAACTGTCACATGGATGACGCATTACGGTTGGATCAGACTTGGAATGACCATGCCAGATCATCGCATCTGCTATCCATGGTACAGTATACAGTCTCTTCAGTCTAGAAATTAAAGGAAAATGTCTTAATGTCTTTCGAGGTACTTTGGTGCATTTTCTCTCTTCGTTGAATGATGTCATATATCTTGGTTCATTGCAATTTGTAGAAGAAACTTTGTTCGCATCATCTTTCCCGTACAATATGCAATCATTGATGCATGCATCGTAAGTTTTGTAATTCATCCCAACTTGCTTAATGATCTTCTTCACGTCGGAGCACTTTTTCGGCAGCGTGTTACCTTCGGGAAGTAACTCCCTTATTAGTTCGAGGAGTGCAGTCACACCATTATTTGAAAAGCCGTATTGGATCTTCAAGCTATTTAGTTTCACAATGGCATACAGCTTCGTAATCTCTTTTGAACATGAAGGATAAAGTGGCTCTTTTATGCTACCAAAAAGTGATTTATACTTCGTACTTTCATTGGTCTGCCAATCTGGATAACCAGTACACTGCTCTTCAACATTAGCATGATCAGGCAATGGATTTTTAGCTTGAAAATGATGAAATCTATCTACATCATTGACCAGATCTTCAATCCTAATATGTTCAAACTCGTCAATAATTGTGGCATGACTAACTGGTTGTTTTTTTTCCATCTCTGCCCTTTTTTCCCCATGAAAATACTGTGACGAAGCGGATTTTGTCCGTTCGAAAATCGACATCCATACTTTACATCGTACTCGAATGCCGTAGATCTAACCTGTTCAAATCCGAGTCGCCAGAGCTTATAACACCATTAAGTAAACAACACAGCGGAAGAAAAAGAATAATACATTGACATACAACATTGATACAATATCTGATACAACAGATGATACAATAGATATCGATATACATCAGAGATATGATACAATAAAATAGCAGCGGAAAGGAAAGTAGATAACATCAGCAGCGGAACAAATAACTCTAAGATAGTCTTTAAGGGAGAACTCCAAAACTGCAACTCCATCTCCAAGAATCAATCCAAAAATAACTCGAACTCGCAATAACGATGCACCAAGCTAAGCAAGGTCAGTCATGTCCAAAGACTGAACTAGCTCCAGATAATCTACAGAACCTAACAATCTGAAAACCCAACTCTAGACTGCTCGTGTGGAAAATAGTGAGCACCCAGAGTTTAGGAAAGGAACAATAAACTCTGGATCAGTCATGGGACTGGTGTGAGCAACAAAAACAGTTTATCTTTTAAATAAAACAAGATTTATAAAAGAAAATCCGATATGCTTTTTAGAAAATGAAACTACCATAAGACCTCCCGCCACACACACAATGCAAACGCAGAATTGGAGGAGATTTCTTCTTATGATAGTCAAACATGCTTAATACATAGAAAGTTCTTTGATATTATTATTATAAGTGCAAAGTGCAGAAAACATTTCGAAAGTAGAATATAAATCTTAGCCAGCATAGACATTTCGAACTATGCCTACTATAGCTACCATGTTCAATAGCAGGTTACCACCACATTCCATGGCAGGTTATACAACTAAAACCGTACAAGGCTCGTATTGTTTGAATGGATTTTCCAACAAATGGTCAGGCTAAGGAACTTCCTATTGCCACATGGGAACGCCTCTGGTGGGACGCCCCGAGAACCTAACCGGATCTCTGCCAAAGAAGGCCGGCTACCCCCCTTCCCGGGGAATATATAGAACCTCAGATATGCCACCCCCGGTCCTTTGGGACCTTTATACGAGAGCTCTCTAACCAACAACATCACACAGTAATAAATAAAGTGTGTCCACATGAGTAAGTATCTGGGCTCCATACCATGATACTGCCCTTTTCCAGAAGGAATGGTCATACCCTAGTGGAGCTACCCCTGAAACCTTGCCGCACAATTCCTGTTTCGACCATTACCGGGTTGTGAGGCTCGACGAAGTCTCGTCCACAAAGCTACGATTTTCACAAAGCCATGCTTCGATCAACAAATGATCAGCAGCACTCAGCATGCCACATTACCAAGTTGGGAATATATTGCTGATAACCTTCAACTACATAACCTCTGAGCTCGTACGTCTCAGGGAAGGGTGTTAAGCTAAGAGAATAAATTCTCCGCCACCAACAGAAATGTATTTGAAAGAAATCTGCTTTATATCTCAAAATGTAATGTCAGACATACAATCCATACAAGTCTGTTCCGGGTTCGAACAGAACCGAAGGCACTTCCAAAGAAGCCCTTGCAAATCCGGGTATTCACAATCCCGATCGGACTTCCCATCACTTAGTAAATCTCTATACCGACACGATTCAGTGCAGAGACAATCGATAGGTCATCCTATCATTCTCGCAAATACTCGGTCTTCACCACCGGTCTTCAAATGCTATCCATAACGACGTATCACATATTCGGAATGGGTTATACGACACTGTTAACGCTAAAATTTGAACGCTAACACCCCGGTGTATAAAGTGTAGTTGTGAAAGCACCACCCGATGATTCGGGAATAGAGTATAAGCAGAAAGTCATAGAAAAAGCAGTGAATAACAACGATTTTATAGTGGTTCGGCTCAAAGCAAGCCTACGTCCACTTTAATTCTCTTTATTGCTAAACGGATTACAACTTTACAACAATCTTCAATTACAATTATGACGAGACAAACAACTAAAACTTTGGTAGAGAAGAATTCTTCGAATCCATGTAGATTGCGTTAGATTTTCCCTTGAAGTTAGTTGAGATGTCCTTCGAACTTGAAGTGTCGGGTAAGTTGAGAATTCGGCAGAGTATTGGCGCTTGAAATGATTGGCCAAAAGTCCCCCCAAATGTTGGAAGTGGCCATGTATTTATAGGAGTTTTCGGCCTTGAGTCGTGAGTCGTACCCGACTCATCGTTAACTCGTAGCCGAGTCAGGTTGGGTCGTGGACGACTCAACAGGTTGAACCCCAGCTTCGTACCAGAGCGCCTTCGATCCTCTGAATATAGCACAAGTCTTAAGTCGTCCCCGAGTCATTCCTCTTTGATATAAGTATCATGATAGCGGGCTGCGACTTAGTAACTTTAGGTCGTGGACGAGTCATGGTGAGTCGTCTCATGTTAACACGCGGCCGACCTACTGGGTTAGCTCACGGCTTGGTCCAAAGTGATAAGTCGTTCACGAGTTAACCAAACGCAACTTTCTTGATGCTAGCATGAGTCGTACACGACTCATCATTGGTCGTAACTCGTCAACGTGTTATCTCATTTTAGCATGGTATTGAACTTGTCCCTGAAGTCTTAGGTCGTTCAACCGTAGCTGTAATTAGGTCGTATCATATTTAAAGTCGCACAACCTTTAAGTCGTAGGCCGTTCATTTTCTTAAGTCATATAGGCCTTAACTCGTTAGGTTTCTTAACTCGTAACATTCCTTCAGTTGCAGATCTTAGGTCGTAGGCTTCTTGAGTCGTAGAGGCTTTAAGTCGTACATATCCTTAACTCGTTAAGTCTTAACTCGTACCGGCTCCTTGGGTCGTACGTTTCTTAGGTCGTAGAGAATTAAGGGTTAACATTTGCCCCTCGAAGTACATGCCTATGTCATAGGTCGTGTGCTTCGACTCATCCTAACTCGTACGTACCGACTCAAGTTTTACTGTCTCGAACTATAAAATGCTTGAGTCGTTTCTCCTTCTCATCACTTTATCCTTAAGCCATTTCTGCCATTACCACATTCTCTAAACCTTTAAAGACGATCTCGACCCAATTTACACCCAATCCTCTCTAGAAACACACAATCGTAAGCGATTTCTTCTCTCTTTTCGATCGTTGATCATTATCACCTTACGCGCTTAATTCTCCGCCTCCGGTTCGCCCCTTCGAGCCCTATGAGTTTTGTTGGATTGATCGCTGATGAACTTAGGTCTGTCTGATTTGACTTATGGCGATTCGCCATTCGAGGCGATCCTGTGGTGTGATAGGGTTAAGGTTGTTGCTGTTGGAGAGGCCATTGGATTAACGGGTTAAGAGTTAGAGGGGGAAGCGAGTTGGCCGAATAGAGTGGGAGATTGCCCCATGTACGATTTAGCAACTTCCATGTGACCCAGTGGCCTTTGCAATTAACTTTAATCCGACCTAGCAAGTCTTGCGACTTAAGTCATGAGTCGTGACCGAGTTAGAACTTAGAAGATTTCTTGTTGTTTTTGAACCGGAGCCCTCCTTCTGTTCATTGACTTACGACTTAGAGCATAGCCGACCTAATGCATTGACGACTTAAGATTGAAACGGCTTAACTTTATTCGCCTCATAATCCCAAGGTCGTAGGCGAGTTAGTGCTTAAGTCATCGCCGAGTTAGTACTTGAGTTGTCTATGACTTAGCACTTGCACTGTTGTATGGATTTTGAACTGTTGAACTTTGCTGCATTCTTTTACAGATTACTTTAACTTATAAGCTAACAATCTGTTTGATACAACATTTACAGAAAATTGGGACGAATATACTGCCGTTGACTGCCACATCAAATGACAGATTAGTTAACAACAGATGATTAACTTAAATAAATTGTGTGAATGAAGTGCTTTCAACTTATCAATTTCAAGTAAAATATTAAAGCAACACTGAAATAGTCAATTGAAATCGACCAGCTTGCACTAATATTATACTTGAACTTTAGATCAACAAGTTCTGAAATTTTTACAATCGATCAATCATCGACTAGTTTAATTCCTGTTATATTTACTTGTCATTTTTATTAGTTCTGCACGACACTCCACACTTTTAGGAAACATGCACCTTCACATTTGAATATCCAGTTGCTTGTGTAGAATGACTTCTCAGCAGGAGGATACAACGGTTCAGACTGGGGAGGCAACTGTTATTCCAGCTTCACTAGCCAATCCTCCCGAAAGAGCCCCTACCACACTATCATACAAAGTTTTTCGCCAGTTGTGTGGTCAGTTTGGCATTGCTGAATCAGATGCTATTCTTCCCGAAAGAAGTAATACTGCCGACGTAGCACCTCCCGGCTTTGTGACAGTTAATCGACAAATGTGCCTGAACGGGGCCATCCCTCCTTTCAACAACTTTCTCGAGCATCTTCTTCGTCGACTGGCCATTTCTCCATCCCAGCTACACCCCAATGGCTATGTCATCCTAATGGGGTTGTGCGTGTTATTTGGGAGAACGTTTAATCGACTTCCGGGCTTTGACGAAATCTGTTACTTATGCTCCTTTACCCGGACCAAAGATCATCCTTCCATTACCGTTGTGAGAAGTGCCCGAAACCGCAAATTAATCATTGGCCTTCCCGACACTGCTCATGGGTTCCTGACCCAGTTCTTCTTTGTTCGATGCCCCCCGGGGTTCTATGCTGTGTGGAGGAAAGGAAGTAAGATCGTCTATCTCTACTTCTTCTATTCTTTGAGTTTTGCGAATTCTGAATTATCAAGTGCTAACTTTGTTTTTCCATTTCAGCGCTCCCCCCTTCATCTAAAGATCCCAGCCACAAGCCAACTTTAGAGAGGCTCATGGCTATCCCAATTGAGGAGCGGGACATAAAATTTCTGTTGAATGACGAATTCCTTCATCAGTTTGGACTCCTTCACCCTTCTCGTTCCACTCAGCCTTGTGAAGTTCCCGATTCTCCAGCGGAGGCTGAAAAGCTTATGCCAAAAGATCCCTCCAATGAAACTTTACTGGTGAAGTGCCCCACTCTCACTGATGTTGCGGGGCCGTCTAGCAAGTCGACACTTGCCCCAGTTATCGAAGAGGAAGAACCTCCACGATCTTCCGGGAGATCTGCTGACGAAGGAGTTGAGAAAGCAAGTCCCAAAAAGCATGATGGTGATGATGTTTTTGAGGGGTTGAGCGACCTAATTGTGACTTCACAAGAACTTTTTAAAGATGATGTTTCCAAAACTATCTCTCCTGTAATCGAGGCGACATCTTCTCTACAACAAATGCCAACTCCTCCTACTCAAGTTATCACCACCTCTACTCCACAGAGTGGTCTGTAGCTTGATGCGTGTAGTTTACACATTACACGACACTTAGGATTTTTCAGCACTTGTTTGTGTTTGACTTCTTTTCTCTAAAGGCCTTTAAGACTTGTCTTTTTGCCTTTCAGATCCTTCAATGGGGCGTAGCGGCAGCGGCTCTTACTATAAAGACTTTCAGCGCTATGGAGGGCGTGGTAACTATAATTATAGACGCTACCTTACTGGTCCCAGAGAAACCGATGAGCAGAGAGCTGCTCGAAAAGCTAGAGAGAGGAGAGAAGAAAGTCATGAGAGGATAGATGTGCGACATGAGTCTCCTTCAAGAGGCGATGACTCTCACAAACGTAAAACACATGATGGTCGGGGGAAGAGCCACATTGTTGAGGACCCGAGCAAGCGGGCCAAACCTAGTGAGAAGCACGCATCTGCAATATCTGAAAAGTTTGACGCTCCCATCTCTATCGACATTCCTTCCAAATCCCCTGCTCTTGAAGGAAGCGCTATTCAAACACTTCTTAATAGGCCTTCATATCGTGTTGAAAGGGGCCCACCAACCCTACAGAGCCGATTCCCGAATTGGTGCTTGAAGGGGGTGCGCTTCGATCTTGATTTAGTCCCCATTGATAAAGAAGCCATGTACCAAAATCTTGATGCCGTCAGACTTGATATTGAAAGAATGTCTGGATGGCAAAAGCTTGTTGATGAACTCCAAAGGGTCAATAGGGCCAATATCGAGGCGATGCTAACTATGGAGAACGATAAGTCGGAATGGCAGAAGATTCTTGACCAGCACAGCATCGAGATGAAAAACATAACCGAGTATAACGAGAAACTTGAAGCTGAAGTCAAGCAGCTTAAAGATGATCTTACCTCCTCTTCTAACACTTACACTTAAAGAGAAGAGGTCCTACAAAAACAAGTGCGGGATGCACATGCTGGCCAAAGAGATGCCGAAGCAAAAGTTGAGAGGCTAGAAGAGGTCGTAGAGAATTACCGCACTGATGTCGCTCAGTTGCGGAGTAAAATGAGCGCCCAAGACATGGAGATTGAAGCGTTAAAAGCTCAACTTGCTAAAACTGAAAAAGAACGAGATGAGGCCATGGCTGGTAAAATCGCAGCTGAAGAATCTATTCAAGCCATGGAAGCCAACGTCAGTTCAAACCTATTCGACTTTTACTTGCACAGCGTCTTGGGGCACGGCAGTCTCTCTTTTCTCGGTTCTAAATACGAAATCACCTTGGCTGAAGTGTGGGAAGCCGCTCTCGACATGTTCCGAGGCGCCGGGTATACCGAGGAAGAGCTTGAGGCGCGCTATCTAGATGAGGAGACTCGTGCTGCTCTTGCGAAGGGAAAAGAGCAACTTGCCAGAGTGCGGACTGGGATGGTGGAAGGGGAACGTCCTGGAAAAGAATTAACACCTACTACCTCTGTTCGTCCTTTAGTTTCTCCTGGGGTTGACATCACAGGTTCCAGTGCTCATTCCCCGCCTCCTACAAGAACCGGGGTAATTACCCCTACTGATGATGAGGCTTTGGAGGATATTGGATCTCAAAATTATGAGATTGAACTAGCGAAGCAAATATCTTTAGGTAACTTTGACATTGGTCCGATTCAGGTGGATTGCCTGCTTGCTCCTCAAAAGTTTGATGAGCTTCTCGATTACTTCATGAATCTTGACGAACCCATATCTCCCTTCTTTTCGGGAGATACTAATATTTTTAACTTCTCTTCTTCTGCAGTTGAAACACCAAGTGCTGTGCAAACTTCGCCTCCTGCAGCTATTATTCCTCCGTCTTCTCAAGTTACTCCCCTTCCTACTTCTCAACCAGGATCACAGGAAGAAAAGATAGGAGCTCTTCAGGGTCTGGACGATCCTGCTATTTCTCAAAAAGGAGAAGAACTCAAGACAGGCGAAGTCTCTCCGGATCGAACTACTTCTGACGATACAAAAATGTCTGCATTCATTACCCCGGAAAGTGAGTCTTCAAAGAGGAGAGCGAAGCGCACATCTTCGAAGAACAAGAGGAAGAGTATTTTGATCACAGAAACAGATTTGGAAGTTACTCCGGAGGCTCCTCTTTCTCCTTCTTCCCCAACTCTTTTAAGCCGGCGCGAGAAGCTACCAATTAGACCAGGCGAAGGCTCAAAAGGTGGTGGGAGAAAGAAGAAGTGATAAACCTTGCTTTTCCTTCCTTGTTTAATTTTTGCCTTTTGCATGTATTGAAGCTTGTAATGACCGGATATTATGCGGGTACCGGCCCCCCGCTTTTCTTTTGTTGGAACCTGTACCTGTATATAGAATAGTGTTGAATAAAATGATTCTTTTTCTTTGTATAAATTTCTGTCTATATCTAAGAATGCATTTACTATTTTTGTACAGGTTTCTTTGTACGATATTGCAGTGAGCTTGTGGTATATATTGTTCGAGCGCAATTTTACCGATGTAGTTACGCCATGCTGCCCCTATACCATAAGCCCATTGTAATATTTTATTTTATGAGGAACTTTTGCTTTTATTTTTTAGAGAATAATTATTCCACGTTTGGAGGAATATGATTTCATTAAAAAATAGAGCACAAATAAGTTTCTACGCTTCAACTTTCGAAGATATCACTCTTTATTTTGTGCATATACACATTTTATTGAATGAAATCTTCTATGTGGTAAAGCGGGTATCTGTAAAGCACTTCAACTTCTTTTTGAGGAATAGAATTTTCTAGAACAAGTAATCCACTCTTCCTTTGAAAGTTAAAGTGTGCTCTTAATGAGGATTTTTTTTTTACTTGCCACAGCAAAGGGCTTCTTGATTTTTGTTTCTTTGAAAAGTTGCACCTCTGAGGAAGACTTTTTCACGTTTCAACACTTGGAAGTTTTACTCCAATCTTGGTGAAACGTGTGCCTCCGAAGAGGTCTTTTCTGCTTGATTGTGCCTCCGGGAGGAGGTCTTTTTATTTCTGCCTCTGGGAAGAGGTCTTTCTGTCTTATTGTGCCTCTGGGAAGAGGTCTTTCTGTTTCTGCCCCTTGGGAGAGGCTCTCTTTTTTTTTGCATTTCGTCTCCGGTGAAGTGAAACACCGAAGAGCGGTTGTTACACTTCAACTCCTGGCGAAATGGGCCTCCGAAGAAGGCTTTTATTTTGTTTTACATTTCAACTCTGGTGAAGTGAAATTCCGAAGAGCGGTTGTAACACTTCAACTCCTGGCGAAATGGGCCTCCGAAGAAGGCTTTTATTTTGTTTTACATTTCAACTCTGGTGAAGTGAAATTCCGAAGAGCGGTTGTAACACTTCAACTCCTGGTGAAATGGGCCTCCGAAGAAGGCTTTTATTTTGTTTTACATTTCAACTCTGGTGAAGTGAAATTCCGAAGAGCGGTTGTAACACTTCAACTCCTGGTGAAATGGGCCTCCCAAGAGGGCTTTTATTTTGTTTTACATTTCAACTCTGGTGAAGTGAAATCTCGAAGAGCGGTTGTAACACTTCAACTCCTGGTGAAATGGGCCTCCGAAGAGGGCTTTTCACGTTTCAACACTTGGAAGTTTTATTTCAATCTCGGCGAAACGTGGGCCTCTGAAGAGGTCTTTTGATCGCCTGGAAGTTACTCTCTCATTGTTGGAGGGTCATGATTCCTCCAATCTTTTTTGTTGAGTAGAGAACTTTCTTTTTTGCGGCATATGCCTCCTTAGAGGTCTTTATCCTCCGAAGAGTTGTGTCCCCGAAGAGGACTTTTCCACGTTTCCACACTTGGAAGTTTCATTTCAATCTCGGTGAAACATGGGCCTCTAAAGAGGTCTTTATCCTCCGAAGAGTTGTGCCTCCGAAGAGGACTTTTCCACGTTTCCACACTTGGAAGTTTCATTTCGATCTTGGTGAAACGTGGGCCTCTGAAGAGGTCTTTATCCTCCGAAGAGTTGTGCCCCCGAAGAGGACTTTTCCACGTTTCCACACTTGGAAGTTTCATTTCAATCTCGGTGAAACGTGGGCCTCTAAAGAGGTCTTTATCCTCCGAAGAGGACTTTTCCACGTTTCCACACTTGGAAGTTTCATTTCGATCTTGGTGAAACGTGGGCCTCTGAAGAGGTCTTCTGCTGCTGTTGTTCTGCTTGCCCATATCTTCTTGCTGGTTTTCTGTACTAACAATCCCTTGGTTCCATCTTTAAGCACGCAACATTTTCTTTTGCTAGCGGGTTGGTTTATCCAAAAGGATATACTCCAGCGCGATCACCGATTGCTTGCTTAAAATAATTCTTTATAGGATTTGACCCTAGAATTTTTGTTTCTTAAAGCTTGCTTTTGAGTGATGCCAAGGATTATTCGGTATTGTGATTGGTGAACTTGATTTCAATTGCCTGCAAATTTAAATCGACATTTTAGCAATATACTTGAAGTACTTTAGATATCGAAATAAAATGGGCAAACAGTAAAGAACACAAAATTCATAGTTTCTATCATTTATTTGCCCTGTTTTCACAATAGCCTTTAACACAAGAATGATATATCAAAGATTCTTTTACAAATTTGAAACAAGGCATTTAAGTAAAATATGCAATCAATTATTGTCGTAGGCTTTAGGAATTGATCTTTCAGCTTGGGGGAATCAGACGACGGCATCTTTCAGAACGGAAACTTTCTCTTGCTCTGAGGCTTCCCTTGAAGCATGAGCAGGTTTTTCTGTCTCATCCAATTTTCACCTGTCGGATTAGAGTCCACTGTATTGACCCTGATAATGGGCCCATCATCCCCTTGTGTTACAGTTCTTTCATATGAGCCGTATTGACGAACAGGAACTGGTTGCCCCCGAATGGATGAGGATGGGTCATTCTGGTTCCCTTCAACATATTGTTGAAGTTTATTTCGTCTCAGCAACCCTTCAATCTCCTTCTTTAACTTGCGACACTGGTTAGTATCATGGCCAGGCTGATCATGAAATTGACAGAATTTCCCATTATCGGTCGCACCTCTCCTCATTGCCGGTGGTTTGGAATATTTGACAACATCCTTTGTTGCCAAGAAGATTCTTTCCGGTGTATCTGTTAAGGGAGTGAAGCCTGTGGATTTGAAGTGCCGGGCTTTCTTCAAGCCTCTCTGTTTCTCCTCATCATTGTTTTCTTGCCCTTGTTGAACCATCTCCGGAAAGTACTCTTCGTCCTTGAAAGGTTTCAAGGGATAAACTTCAGCTACTCTTTCGAAAGTTTGCTTTGACAGTCGTTCATGAAGAGTTGGCCGTGGTTGTGAACCTCTTGTTTGGAGAGATGCCCCTGCAGTAATGCCAACTGCTCCTTGAGGAATATTCCATCCTTCCAAATCATGAGCATCTTCGGCGAGAATTTCTATACTACTTTCTGGTCGTTGGTTATTTCCAAGCAATGCATTCATCTTGTCCAATACCATATCACTTTGGGCTCCCATGTGTTGATATAATCCATACACCACAGCATTTAATTCAGCTCTTGTGACTCCAATACTGGAAGCCGCTTCACTTGGCATGGGAAAAATGGTGGCGTTGTCACTAGTATTTTCAGATCTAAAAGACTTACATTTCCTTCCAGGAGCCATGACTTATGTTGGACTTTTGATTTGGTGGAAAATTCTTTTTACGAAGATTCGCGGAGCAAAAGTGAAGATAGCCCTGAGTTCGATTCTCAGTGAAAGCACCAAAAATGTTAACGCTAAAATTTGAACGCTAACACCCCGGTGTATAAAGTGTAGTTGTGAAAGCACCACCCGATGATTCGGGAATAGAGTATAAGCAGAAAGTCATAGAAAAAGCAGTGAATAACAACGATTTTATAGTGGTTCGGCTCAAAGCAAGCCTACGTCCACTTTAATTCTCTTTATTGCTAAACCGATTACAACTTTACAACAATCTTCAATTACAATTATGACGAGACAAACAACTAGAACTTTGGTAGAGAAGAATTCTTCGAATCCATGTAGATTGCGTTAGATTTTCCCTTGAAGTTAGTTGAGATGTCCTTCGAACTTGAAGTGTCGGGTAAGTTGAGAATTAGGCAGAGTATTGGCGCTTGAAATGATTGGCCAAAAGTCCCCCCAAATGTTGGAAGTGGTCATGTATTTATAGGAGTTTTCGGCCTTGAGTCGTGAGTCGTACCCGAATCATCGTTAACTCGTAGCCGAGTCAGGTTGGGTCATGGACGACTCAACAGGTTGAACCCCAGCTTCGTACCAGAGCGCCTTCGATCCTCTGAATATAGCACAAGTCTTAAGTCATCCCCGAGCCATTCCTCTTTGATATAAGTATCATGATAGCGGGGCTGCGACTTAGTAACTTTAGGTCGTGGACGAGTCATGGTGAGTCGTCTCATGTTAACACGCGGCCGACCTACTGGGTTAGCTCACGGCTTGGTCCAAAGTGATAAGTCGTTCACGAGTTAACCAAACGCAACTTTCTTGATGCTAGCATGAGTCGTACACGACTCATCATTGGTCGTAACTCGTAAACGAGTTATCTCATTTTAGCATGGTATTGAACTTGTCCCTGAAGTCTTAGGTCGTTCAACCGTAGCTGTAATTAGGTCGTATCATATTTAAAGTCACACAACCTTTATGTCGTAGGCCGTTCATTTTCTTAAGTCATATAGGCCTTAACTCGTTAGGTTTCTTAACTCGTAACATTCCTTCAGTTGCAGATCTTAGGTCGTAGGCTTCTTGAGTCGTAGAGGCTTTAAGTCATACATATCCTTAACTCGTTAAGTCTTAACTCGTACCGGCTCCTTGGGTCGCACGTTTCTTAGGTCGTAGAGAATTAAGGGTTAACAGCCACAAAGGTCCTTTCCCGGCTAAACCGAATAGTGAGCGCAACATTTAAAACATATGGATATAGGATTCCAATTAAGTCACAACTTAATGATTCAATACTTTCTTTCAAATGGTTCAAACCAATTACCATTTCAAATCTTTTAAACAAAAGATTTATTTCACAAAGTTCACTCAGTTCTCACAAAGATTCATTCCCGGATTTCACAACAATTTCCGTTTCAATTATATTAACTCAATTAAATCTTAAAATCAAGATTTAACTTATAGCTTTCAAAATTCGTTTCCAAAGCTTTGTTCATAACTTGGAAAAATCATTTTAAATTCAAACTTGAAATCCTTTATATATAAATTGGAAGTTCATTACTCATATGAAAGCTTTTTATCACTTAGTTTTATTTCGGAAAAACCCGATTCCATTTATACAAGTCACAATTTTTGGTTTAGTCCAAATTTTCAAATCAACTCTTAAAAATAGTTTAAACCCATATAACTTGTAAAGTCCTTTTTAAATCATAAGTATTGAATAAAAAATTCAATTTCAGATTTTTTTGAATTCAATTTACATCCGATTATTCAAATTCCAAATCTTTATTAAGTTATTCAAAAATAACTATTATTCTTAAAATAGCTTTTTCAAAAGCTTTTCATATTAGACTTGATTTATTACCAAAACTATTTGAATTTAAGATTCAAATTCAAAACTGATTTAAAAATCTGTGACTTAACCGGTTTCCATGTGAAATCCATATTTGTGTGTGTATGAGTGTGGTCCAGGGGTTTTACACAATAGTGCACAACATCAATCATCACAGATTTAAACAATATTGATAAGCGATATAATCAATAACGCTTATCTTCATTCACAGATTCATTGATAAAGTAAATTTATCAATCATCGATATTCATCATTTTGGTTCGATGTGGGTTTCGGATAACCAACTGGAATCCGAATCCCTGTCGCATCGAAATTTAAATGTCGTTTTACAGGCAAAAGGGTTTTCGCATATATACAGAAACAAATTACAATCACAGTTTAGCATAAGGCAATTCACATCACATAGCATTACAATCACAACAGAAATATCAATCCAGTATATAATATTCGATGATAGTCAATCATCTTCAATTTAAAGTGAAGGTAAAAAGAATTAACCACATCACTATTTTTAATTTATTTAAATCGCTTATCGATATTGTTTAAATCTAGTTTCAAAGTAAAGCATTCCAGATTAAAACTAAAACGAGCTTCCAGATTCAAGTTTAAAAAAAAAAAAAAATTTCTAGGCCTGTTGCTTCTCTGCTCTGTGCATATACTGGTGAGCAAATATTTCTACCCAGAAATTTTCTCTTGTGTGTTAATGCCTGTGAGCGAACATTTTATTATAAGACTTTAAGCTAGTGGATGAGTTATGATTAATAGGTATATCTTATTTGTTAACTCTGGATGCCTGTATTTTCATTTTGACAGTACCACAATTTGTAAAATGGCTCTCTGTTATTTCATAAGTCACAAGTGGAGAACACCCCACTGCAAAACTCCTCTTTATATATACATATCTTCCAATTCCTTTTCATTCATTAAAAATAAACAAACCAGAGAATAAGCAAGCATTTCCATTTTTACAAAACTGAAGCATTTATTCATGTAAACAAAAACTTCAATTTAAACAACAATAATAATTCAATCAACTACAAAGCCAGAGATTAAAGAAGAGATTTCCAGCTTGCAAATTTCAAAGTTGTGTTGCTCTGTTCATCTAGACAATACTGTGAGTAACAAGTTTATTTGAAACTTAAGTAGGATTTTGTTGCATGATCTACATCTGGAAATATATATTGTGTGAATATATATATATATATATATATATAAGTATCTTTGTCTGTGTATATACAAGTGAATCCATGTATCAGTGATATCCTGTTCTAGTTGTCAAGCTCAAACCTGGTTAACAAAAAAACTTCTTTATAAAATAAATATTTCTTTAACATGAAAATCTAAAAGGTAGTTTTGTTTTATAACTTTGTTAAAAGTTAAATTATATTCATTTTAAATCATAAATTTAAAATGAAATTTAAATTAAATTTGAAAGCAAATTGTTTTAAATACTTTGATTAAGTAAGAAATGTTTTAACTTAAAGATAAATAGAATTTAATGATTTGGATTCATTAAATTTTTAAGATAAGTAAAATGGATAATTAACTTATTTAATTAATTAATGCTTGGATTAATTAAATAAGTAATTGAAGAGTTAAATTCATTAATTGAGGTTTAAGATTAATTAATTAATTAAGGGAGAATTAATTAAGCAATTAAGGATTAATTAGGTAACAGTTAACACTTAATTAATTAAATAATCAGATATTTGTGCAATATGTGAGTAAATAATTAAAAGTTGATTAATTAATAAATGATTAAAGGATAATTAATCAAACGATTTGAAGTCAATTAAAGTTAATTAACCATGATCGATGACCCATCTGATTTAAATTAATCAGATAATTTATTGAGTTCACTTATGGATGATTGAATCCTATTGATTGTTGAACTGTTTGATATTTCTGAGATGATATGCTTTGTGCTATGAATTGTTTTCAGTGTGATCTGTGATGAATGTAATTTTATTTATTTATAATGCATTCATATTTTCTATCTGTGAATCTGTGTATATAGATAAGCGTTATTGGGATATACCGCTTATCGATATTGGGTGATTGCGAATCTATGATGATTGAATGATGTTGCACTATTGTGTTAAACCCCTGGACCACACTTATACACACACCAATATGGATTTCACGAGGAAATCGATTAAGTCATAGATTTTTGAATAGTTTTAAATTTGAATATTTGAATTCAAATGTTTTGGAAATGGATTGGATTTAAAGTGAAAAGCTTTTGAAATGAAATTTCAAAGATGGAATTTATTCTGAATAACTTGATTGAGTTTTGAAATTTAAATATTTTGATTTGGATTCAATATTTGAAATTGAATTCTATGATTTGGAAACTAGCGTTTAAAAAGGGTATTCAACTTATAAATGAGTTTATATGGGTTAAACTATTTTAAAGGTATTGATTTGGGAATTTGAATTTAAATTCAAAGGCTTTAACTCGTATAAATAAAATTGGATCTTTCTGGAACGAAAACTATTTGTTTCCAAATGATAAAAGCTTTCACTTAAGTAATGAACGTCCAAATCGTGTTAAAAGGATTTCAAGTTAGAATGGAAATGATTTTCCAAGTTATGGAAACGGTTTGAAAGCTATAAGTTAAATCTTTAATTTAAAGATTTTAAACGAGTTAATCCAATTGAAATGGAAATCGTATTGAAATCCATAAATGGATCTTTGTAAATGGGGTGAACTTTGTGAATTGAATCTTTTGTTTAAAAGATTAAAGTGTGGGAATTATTTAAACCATTGAAGGTTTTTGAAATAAATCTTTTGTTTAAAAAGATTTGAAAATGGTAATTTGTTTAAACCATTTGAATGAAATATTTGAATTATTAAGTTGTGACTTAATTGAAATCCCATATCCATATGTTTTAAATATTGCGCTCACTATTCGGTTTAGCCGGGAAAGGACCTTTGTGTCGTATAACCCATTCCGAATATGTGATTCGACGTTATGGATAGCATTTGAAGACCGGTGTTGAAGACCGGGTATTTGTGAGAACGATAGGATAACCTATCGATTATCTCTGCACCGAGTAGCTACGGTATAGAGATTTCCTAAGTGATGGGAAGTCCGATCGGGATTGTGAATACCCGGATTGTAAGGGCTTCTTCGGAAGTGCCTTCGGTTCTGTTCGAACCCGGAACAGACTTGTATGGTTGTATGTCTGACACTACATTTTGAAATATAAAGCAGATTTCTTTCAAATACATATCTGTTGGTGGCGGAGAATTTATTCTCTTAGCATTAACACCCTTCTCTGAGACGTACGAGCTCAGAGGTTATGTAGTTGAAGGTTATCAGCGATATACTTCCAATTTGGTAGTGTGGCATGCTGAGTGCTGCTGTGTGTTGATGATCATTTATTGATCATTTGTGATCAAAATGGCTTTTGTATGAACCGTAGCTTTGTGGACGAGACTGCATCAGGACCTCACACCCCGGAAATGGTCGAAACAGGAAAGATGCGGCAAGGTTATGAGGGTCGCACCCTTTAGGGTGTGTCATTCCCTTCTGGTAAAGGGTGGTATTAGGTATGGAGCCCGGATATTTAACCTATGTGGTAGCTCCAATCTCATTTACTATGTGGTTGTTGCTTAGAGGCACCTCGGATAAAGGTCCCAAAGGACCGGGGAGTGGCATGCTTGAGTAGTAGTTACCTAGTTACAGAGGTAACCCGGCCTTGTGTTGGCAGAGATCCGGTTAGGTTCTCGGGACGTCCCGCCAGAGGCGATCCCATGTGGCAGTAGGAAGTTCCTTAGCCTGACCATTTGTTGGAAAATCCAATCAAAACAATACGCGCCTTGTACAGTTTTAGTTGTATTACCTGCCATGGAATGTGGTGGTAACCTGCTATTGAACATGGTAGCTATAGTAGGCATTGTGCGGAATGCCTATGGTGGCTAAGATTTATATTCTACTTTCAAAATGTTTTCTGCACTTTGCACTTATAATAATAATATCAAAGAACTTTCTATGTATTAAGCATGTTTGACTATCATAAGAAGAAATCTCCTCCAATTCTGCGTTTGCATTGTGTGTGTGGCGGGAGGTCTTATGGTAGTTTCATTTTCTAAAAAGCATATCGGATTTTCTTTTATAAATCTTGTTTTATTTAAAAGATAAACTGTTTTTGTTGCTCACAGCAGTCCCATGACTGATCCAGAGTTTATTGTTCCTTTCCTAAACTCTGGGTGCTCACTATTTTCCACACGAGCAGTCTAGAGTTGGGTTTTCAGATTGTTAGGTTCTGTAGATTATCTGGAGCTAGTTCAGTCTTTGGACATGACTGACCTTGCTTAGCTTGGTGCATCGTTATTGCGAGTTCGAGTTATTTTTGGATTGATTCTTGGAGATGGAGTTGCAGTTTTGGAGTTCTCCCTTAAAGACTATCTTAGAGTTATTTGTTCCGCTGCTGATGTTATCTACTTTCCTTTCCGCTGCTATTTTATTGTATCATATCTCTGATGTATATCGATATCTATTGTATCATCTGTTGTATCAGATATTGTATCAATGTTGTATATCAATGTATTATTCTTTTTCTTCCGCTGTGTTGTTTACTTAATGGTGTTATAAGCTCTGGCGACTCGGATTTGAACAGGTCAGATCTACGGCATTCGAGTACGATGTAAAGTATGGATGTCGATTTTCGAACGGACAAAATCCGCTTCGTCACAGTATTTTCATGGGGAAAAAAGGGCAGAGATGGAAAAACAACAACCAGTTAGTCATGCCACAATTATTGACGAGTCTGAACATATTAGGATTGAAGATCTGGTCAATGATGTAGATAGATTTCATCATTTTCAAGCTAAAAATCCATTGCCTGATCATGCTAATGTTGAAGAGCAGTGTACTGGTTATCCAGATTGCCAGACCAATGAAAGTACGAAGTATAAATCACTTTTTGGTAGCATAAAAGAGCCACTTTATCCTTCATGTTCAAAAGAGATAACGAAGCTGTATGCAGTTGTGAAACTGAATAGCTTGAAGATCCAATACGGCTTTTCAAATAATGGTGTGACTGCACTCCTCGAACTAATAAGGGAGTTACTTCCCGAAGGTAACACGCTGCCGAAAAAGTGCTCCGACGTGAAGAAGATCATTAAGCAAGTTGGGATGAATTACAAAACTTACGATGCATGCATCAATGATTGCATATTGTACGGGAAAGATGATGCGAACAAAGTTTCTTCTACAAATTGCAATGAACCAAGATATATGACATCATTCAACGAAGAGAGAAAATGCACCAAAGTACCTCGAAAGACATTAAGACATTTTCCTTTAATTTCTAGACTGAAGAGACTGTATACTGTACCATGGATAGCAGATGCGATGATCTGGCATGGTCATTCCAAGTCTGATCCAACCGTAATGCGTCATCCATGTGACAGTTCTCAATGGAAAGCCGCAGATTCTTTTGACCAAACTTTTTCTATCGAGCCACGAAATGTCGCACTTGGAATAGCAACAGATGGTTTCTGTCCATATGCTTCTCTCTCTAACCTTTACAGTTGTTGGCCTGTAATTGTAGTACCATATAATCTTCCTCCGTCTATGTGCATGAAAAGGGAGTTCTCAATGTTAACATTGTTGATTGTGGGCCAAAACAACCAGGGAAGGATATTGATGTTTATTTACATTCGTTGATAGACGAGTTAAAGCGGTTATTGTAAGGAGTCGTTACATTTGACTCGTTAAATAAATCTGAGTTCACAATGAGAGCTAGGGTGCTGTGGGCAATCCGTGATCACCCTGCTTTTGGGACGCTATCGGGATGTACAACTCACGGTTACTTTGCATGTCCTATTTGTGGCGAAAACACTTGTTCTTATCATCTTCTTGAAAGTAAGAAGATGTGTTACATGGTACATCGAATGTTTCTTCCTAACGAACACAAGTTTCGATACGATAAGATAAATTTCAACAACGAACATGAACTTCGTCATCCTAAATGGCCATTGACTGGTTTTCAAGTTGAAAAGAAAGTAGCGAATATCAAAATGAAAGTTGGTAAACAAAAAGAAGAAATTGGTCGAAAACGGAAAAGGTCAACCAATGAAGAAGTTGACAATGTTTCTGGATGGTATAAGAGGTCTATTTTTTTTGATTTACCATATTGGAAAGCAAATTTGATCCGACATAATATTGATGTTATGCATATGAAGAAGAATGCCACGGAGCATCTTATCAGCACCATTATGGACCATAAAGATAAGTCAAAGATGGCATCAATGCACGCAAGGTTTTGAAAATCGTGGGTATAAGACAAAAGTTGTGGGTGATGGAAGATCCTGAAACAAATAAAATAATCGTACCAAATGCAACTTTCACTTTGAGCAAAGAAGAAAAGATACAGTTTTGCACCGTTTTGAGAAATTTGAAAGCACCTAACAAATTCTCTTCTAACTTCCACAATAATGTAAGCATCAATCCTCTTGAACTAAGAAATATGAAGTCACGTGATTACCATGTCATAATGCAACATTTGCTTCCGGTATTGCTCCAACATTCTTATCCATAACATAAGGATCTACGAAATGCTGTTCATTGTACTAGTTTGCAGAGTAAAGTGCACGGATTGGTTCGGGCTGATGATTGTGATATGGGAGCAACGCGCAGAGGGGATGAAGGCAGTGGATGGTGTAACAACCCTAAATTTTCGAAGCCGAAAATTCCAGATAGTTATGAAAAAGAAGAAAGAGATAGAAGAAGAAGAACAGAAATACCAACATCTCACATTTGCAGCGAATAAAACATAATAATAATTAATAACAGTTTACAAAAGAATACTATATCTGTCGATTACATTTAACATACATCAGAGTTTTCACATATATACAGTCACTAAATATATACAATTATCATTTCTCAGATTAACAGTAATATAAATACAGCGAAAATACTCTATACGCTATTGCCATCCAGCTCACCTCCTGAGCTCCATAACGTACCTACCTGAAAATCTGTAACACTCGGTCTGACCCGAGCATTACATCAAAGTAACACCCAGGTCAGCCTAGAAACCAGCGTGAGTAAACCCATCCAACATGGAATACAAAGCATACAACTTATATAGAACCCGGGGTAACTCAAACCAATTTTACAAGTCCACAATATGATATAGGCATAACTTATTTCACATATAAGTTAACGAAGTGTCAAAATTTAGATCAAATAGTCCGATTCACTTAAAACGTTTCATTCCAACTTATTAATCTCACATATCAATTTATAAGAATTCGAAGTGGTTTCGGGTATTTCCCAATACCCGATCCCGGCTTCTTCGAGTCACATGTCATCCTAACCCAAGTTATACAAATGAAATACACAACATCTCATATCAGAGTTATCAACACCTTCAAATCATCCAATACCGTTCAATCATCCATGAGCAAAGCTTAATCACATACAAATCTATCCAATTTATTCTAATTGAATTTCAAATCTCAATCACTTAGATTACCTCATTAATTAATTCCAAATCAATTAATCAATCAACCATTCCCTATCTTTTCATCTTAATTAATCACACTGGATTAATTATCTTTAATTAATTTCACGTTATTAATTACATTTAACCAAAATCAATAAGTAATCTTATTAATTCTCTTTCTAAATTACATTAATCCTTAATTACTTATATTAATTTACTTCTCTTACGTCACCTATTCCTGATGTATAAATCTTAATTAATCAATCTTTTATTACGTCATTGATTATATAAATTATGATTTTCCATTTACATTTCAATTTATCCTAATCTAATTTAATAACCTCAAATAATTAATCATTTATTAAACCACACATATTAATCCCTTTTGATTTACCTCAACCTATTACCTTAATTAATCTCTTGATTAATTTCACAAAATAAGTATATCCATATTATTTTTGTAAACAAATTATCATTCAATTAATTACATCCAGAAACTATTAATTAATTTACTTTCCAATGTAATTATTAATTCACTACTCCATATCTATTAATTAATAACCTTCATTGTTAATTTATAAAACTTAATTACCCATTTGTAAATCTCTAATTACAAATTAATCGATCACTAATTACAAATCAGTTACTTAATTAGTCTTTAACTTATTTCATAAATTGTCAAATCTTAATTATACTTAAGGTAAACATCCTCTTTGTTAAATGCTACATCGTATTACTAAAACATTTACCTTTAAATAACCTTTACCGATGTTTATAAAATAATTAAGTTATAAATATCCTTTAAGTATTCAACATATTTAATTTAACAAGCAAACTGTTCTTAATTAAAGTTTGAAAGACCTTTAATTTAAAGAATTTATAAATGATTAAACCATTCCTTTTTACATTTCCACAGAATTAATTAAACAGATTTCAAATTTGGTTCCCCGACTTCTAGTTAGACCCGATGATAACTCGACCCTACTTCAAGTTATCTTCCCCTGTCTATACATATATTGTTTCTTTTAATAAGTTTAAGTTTAAAACACAATGCCTTCAACGTTAAAACTCTGATGAACCAAGTTACTCAGATGAACCAAGAATTTTTTTCAACTTTCAAACTCTGAAAGGAAAAATAAATAAAATGAATTTACTCACCGCAAAACACTGAGCCACTGCCTGTTTGAAAACCCTAGCTCGTCTTCTCTTTCAAGCCGCCGCTCTCCCAGAAACGTGCCATCCCTAACGAACGTGGCCTCCCCATCTCCTTGCCATCACAAGCAAACGCGACTACCGAAACTTCCCTGGCCTCACCATCGAACGCAATCGCCTTGCAAACCCTTGCCCTAGCTCAACCTCTCACCCCAAAATCGATCGTACCCTGCCGCATCTGGTTGCTATCCCCCCTTAACTTCCCTGCTCCAGAAATTACTGCGTCGCCATATTTTATTATTATTATTTACGAACGAGATCGTGATGATTCTGCCATCGAACAATAAATTTTCGAACGGCTAATATCTCAACTTGGATTAAGAGGAAAAGGGGAAACGAGATTTGATTTTGAACGTGGGAAGACTCGCGATTTCATTTGAAATGTTCGGCCATTAATCCCTTTTTGTTTTCTCCAATTTCAGTTTGATTTTTTTTTTCTCTAAAAAAAAGTAGGAAGAGATATTTCCTACAAAGGCTTCGAGTATAAGCTAGACCGTAATCACGTGACTAGGGTAATCCAATTTGAAATTTGAATTGATTTTATATAATTAAATATTGGAAATATCTCATGTTGCATATCGTGAAATTTCGAACTCCTTATTAGACATGCCGCCAGGCGTTTATAAGGCTTTACCCGTATTCCGAACAAAAAGGAATGTGTTTCGGAAGCTGATTCGATCATATGCGCGAGTTATGGAAGTAAATGATCAATTTGAAATTAAATCGATTAAAATGGTTTCTAAGCTTTTAAGCTGCCAGGGTCAAACGCAACTCCGATTGCTACGAAAATTTAAATCCGATAATTACTAACTATTACGGATTCAATGGAACTGGTTTCGTCGAATTCCAAGACTGTGTCTCGGAAGACTATTGTTTAAATTTCAATTTAAACGATATATTATTAAATTTGAACAAACCACCATTAAATTAAATTTCAACCATTCTATTATCATCAGTATCATCATTATAAATTTTATAAGCCTTCAAATTATTTTAAACAGGCTTAGAAATTTCAGATTCAACAATTTACCCAAATTCAATTATTAAATTCAATATTTAAACTATATAATTCAATGATGTAATTATCAAGTAAATATTGATATCTGGAATTCTAGTTAAAATTAACTTTTAAATATTTACAATCAATTTATAATTCCATTTTAAACTGTTAAAAATTCTGGGTCGTCACAGATGGTTTGTGTTTTGTGTGTTGTCTAAGGATGTATGATTTCAGCAGTTTGGGACAGATAAGTTCAAGGGAGGTAGGAGTATGATGAGGAAGTTTGATGCAGCGTTTGTGTGAATAGTCGGTAGATTGATGGTTATGTAGTTGGGGACAACTGTATGTGAATTGTGGAGTTATGTATTAGATTGCAATGTTTTGATGTGGTATGTATCAGTGAAGTGCACTGTTTTGTAAAGTGGTGATGATGAAATGGAAGTTTAGTGACAGAGGGTTATATGACAGTAGCAAGGTTGCACCGATGTGGGGTGTACTTGTATGCACAGTGATTTTGTAGTGCAAGAGGCAGGTTAAATGGTGATTTGATAAAGCAAGGTTGATGACTGTTATTTATGATATACTGTAGCTAGTTTTGTGGGAAAAATGTTTGTGCACAGGGTTGTCGTGCTCTGGTTTGTAGGGTATGTGTGAAATTTGATTAGTGGTGATGTCTAGTGGTTGAACTATGGGGTGTTATGCAGAGGCACAAAGCTTGTTTAAAGCAAAGCTTTTGTGCCTACCGACATCTACAAACATACTTATCAGCATAAGTAAATTGTGCTTCAACCTGTAAACTAAAAAAAAATGAATATTGAATAACACAGGATAGGTAATATAAAATAGCATGAAATTATACTTTATCACAATTTAATTCTGTTTAGCTTATAACATGTTGCACGTGCCACAATTATTTGACAAGCTTAAAGTTAGTCTTATATTGTTGTTAACCCCGTTTTCTATCAAAAATCTGACTGCAGGTGATCTTCATGATGACATGCACTGCTGAGTTGAGTTGCTACATTGTAGTGCCTCGCATTTGTATTATGTAATGTTATTAATTATCAAGTATGAACAACTGTAACGTACTTAGTGGTAGTGCTATGAGCTATGTATTATGTAGTATTCATATTACACTCCAATGTACTAATGTGCTAAATGCTTGTATGTAGTATCCGTATTATGTAATGATATTGTTAAGTTATTACGCATTGCAATGCGGATTATTGAATCATTTGAATGTGCACTGTCTATAATATTATTTGTTTTGATGTCTCGAAATGATTATATATGTGGTATTGGATATGAACTACTGCTGTATGTCCATGGTATATGTGCAGTATCTGAGAAGGTAATTGATCCATTAGGTACGGCTAAAAACTGTATCTAAATGACTAGTTAAACACGGCCAAAAACCATATCTAGTTGACAAATAGGCAGCAGTTCATTGTTCAATTAGATACGGCTAAAAGCCGTATCTAATAGAAGACTTAGGTATGGCTTTTAGCCGTACCTAATGTGTCAATTAGATACGGCTTTTTGTCGTATCTAATCTTTCATTTAGATACGGCTAAAGGCCGTATCTAAATGACACATTAGATACGGCTAACAGCCGTATCTAAACGATAACGACGACATATTTTGACACGGCTTTGAGCCATATCTAACAGGGTAAGATACGGCTTTTAGCCGTATCAAAGTATCATTTGTGGTATAGTGCTTGTGAGGATATTTTTGATAAAGGGAACTGAATGAATCGAAAAACAATCATCTAATTACATCATTTTTTTCTCGATTATTAGATTTCAAACTAACTGGCATCGGATTTAGGTGATTCCTATCTGAAAACCAGTTTGAACCAATTTACGTGTCGAAGTAAAATATGTTGATGACACTGATTTAGGATTTTCAAAATGAAGAGCTTCTTATGAATCTTTTAGGGGTAAACTCCCAATACACATATAGTAGTGGTGTCTCTTTATTATGGAATATCCAATGCAAGGACTATTCGCTATTAATCCTGACAGGATATGGTAGGAAAGTACCACCGGTTTCATTCAGTCCCGGTACGAACTTGTATGGAAGGATGTTTGACATTGCATTCTAAATCACACTAAGTGATCTCTATATAATATATATCATTCGGTGGTGGAGAAGACACCTTCTTTTAGCTTATCATCCTTTCCTGAAACACACAAGCTCGGAATGTTATACGTCTGTAGAAATCAGACATGTGACTGTGGGACGACAATGTGGCATTCAAAATGGAAGGAGTTGTGCTATGTGTAAAGGTAATCATTACCTCAAGCCTCATCAACTGGGAAATGACCGAAACAGGGTTAGATGCGGCAAGGCTGTGTGGTTCACAACCACTAGGGTATGATCACCCATTCTAGATAGATTTTTAACCACTATGAAGCAAGGGCATCTAATCATTGTGCAAAGTATGCTAAAAGACGTCTTAGATAACGGTCGGTAAAGACTGGGGGATGGCATATTCAAAATTATCTTGTTACAGAGATAGGCTGATTTTGTGTTAGCAGAGGATCCTTTGTGTTGGTCCTTGGAACATCCATCTAGAGGTGTACCCATAGGAAGGTAGCCCCTTCACCTGGTCATTTGTATGGAAATCCATTATCCAATAAGGACTTGTGGTTTTGTTTGTAGAACCCAGTATACTGGAATTTAATCAATGTAAAAATTTCGCATAAGATTAATAAGTTTATTTGCAAATGTTTTCAAAGAAAGTTATTAAAAATACTATCCCTTAGTATTATGTAATAAAGAGTTTTGGTTATCATATGGTAAAAACCTGTTCCGTCTTTATGTGCAGCGTGGTCTTATGAGATACCTTTTTCTTTTCAAAACATCGTACTTTGAGTTCTCACACCAATCCCATAACTGACCCGGAGTTTTTTTTCCTTTTAAATTATGGATGCCCTTTTTCGGGCAACCGTGTAGTCAGGATACCTAAGGAACATTTTGGAGAATGTTAGGGAGCATTTTGGAGAAGCCTTTTTGGGCTATGAAGCTGAAGTACCCATTGTAGATATCTACCTATATTCTGTTGTGTTTTGTATTTAGTATTTACCAGCATGTATAAGGATAGGCAATTACAACTATCCCTGTTGGATTAGTATTTGATTTCGATGGATCACTGGAGTGATCATTTACATATAATTAAAATGTTGAATGTGATGTGAGATTCTGTTATTGTGTTATTTTCTATCTTTATTTTCTTTTACACCCCTGATAATCTCCCTCCCCGACAGTTTGATTTAAAGCACATGAATACCGTGGATGTATTAATATCAACTTCTGAGAGTCGAGGAGATGGGTTGTTACATTTGGTATCAGGGCTGAAGGTTAAGTTTTGGCGTTGTTGGGGTATGACTCATTTGATATAGGGTTAGTAATGCCCTAGATGAGTTTAGTTTGAGAGAGCGCATATCTAAAACTTTATCTTGAATAAGTATATTCAAACTTTATTCCCTATGATATCTCGTTTATATATCCTAAAGATTCTTCTTACTACCCACAGATGGTAGGAAACGAGTAGAAGAAAATGACGAGATAGGGGAGGAAGTAAATTATTCGGACGGCCATATCTTCTGGCTCGTTTAGAGTTACGGGAGCCATAACCAGTCAAAACGAAGACCACGATGAGTTCTACGGTTTGATGGCTTTCAGCCGTCAACGGATAGATTAATGCCCAAAAAGGACAACCCGAATCTCAATCGGGTCTCGTAAGTTTTTTACCCCAAGTCAACTTTGCAACTTTTTGCAAGAACTATACAAGCCTTGGTGGTAAACCTTTCAAAGGAACGGAACCATCATTGAAGTACAAGCTTGGATCCACTCTTGTGAAAGACTTTTCAATGGGCTGAATATTGGAGATGAGCAGAAGAGATTCTTAGCTTCTTGGCAACTACAAGATAGAGCTCTAGTTTGGTTGAAATCTATTACTCGGAATGAGTCAGAAGATAATTTCTCATGGGAACAATCTAAAGAAGTTCCGAAGGAGCAGTATATGCCGAAAGCAGGAAAATCCTATCTTTATCGAAATTTTATGGATTTTAAGCAGAAGGAGGAGGTGTCGTTTGAGGAGTATGCTAACAAGTTTAACAAATTTTCTTGCTTTCTTCCTAGATTGATAGATACGCCTCTCAAAAAGAATGAAAAGTTTATCTTGAGAATGAAGAAGCAACACCATGGAAGGATGGCTGGGCATGTGAAAGTACCCTGTGTAGACTTAGTAGACATGGGATACAGATATGAAGCTTTGGAAAAGATAGATCCACCAGCAGTATAAGGAAGCAACAACAATAACTGGAAAAAGAGGAAGTTCAATAACAAGAAGCCATGGCAGGGACAATCCAAAGGAGGATCTCAGGATAACCGCTTTAAGGATATCACATGTTACAATTGCCGAGAGAAGGACCACTTATCAACTTATTGTAAAAAAACAAAAAAAACAAGGGACAACAACAAGAAATTGCAATAATTATCATCAACCAGGACACATGATAAAGGACTGTCCCCTAATGAAGAAAAGAGAACAAGCTAAAGTGTATACTATCAAGGATGAGTATTCAACCACCCAAGATGTAAAGGGAAAAGGAGCGTTGGAAGTTAATATTTTTATCAAAGAATTTTTAGTTAGAGTATCATTTGATATAGGAGCTTCTCATAGTTTTATTTCTAAAAAACTATAAAAGAATTGGAACTTAAACCTAAAGTTATTGGCGACCCTATCTGCGTGACAAATCGTTTAGGAAGTTCCACTAATCTTCGTATGCACTATGAAAAAGTCCCAAATTTCTATCCTCCCTATCACTTTCCTTTTGATATTTTTGTCTTAGGTTTTATTGGAATTTGAAATTTTACTCAGTATGGATTGGTTGGCTAAGTATAAAGTTGCGCTCAATTGCGATAAAAGGACAATTTCTTATGGACCACCTTTGGAAAAATCATAGAAATATCTTCCAAAGATCTTAGTCCAAGAAGGGATAGTTTTCTTTATGACTTAGATACATCCTGGACATGATTAGAAATAATACCCGTTGTTAAAGAATTTCAAGACGTTTTTGAGGAAGTAAGAAGTTTACCCCCACATCGAGAAATTAAATTTCATATCGATTTAGTCCCTGATGCGATGCCAAGTAAAAAAAAGATGGAAGGATGGCTCCAAAAGAGAGAGATGTATTGAATAACCAAACACAGGAACTGTTACTAAAGTGATTAATAAGACTTAGTCGTTCAAGTTGGGGATTAGCGATAGTTTTTGTTGTCTAAGTCAGATGGATCTTTGAGATTATGTGTAGACTATCGAGATCTGAATAACCAAATGATTTAAAACAATTATCCTCTACCCCGAATAGATGACTTATTTGATCAATTACATGGAGCTCGAGTTTTCTTTGAAATGGACCTAGCCATAGGATTCCATCAACTCAGGATCACAGAAGATTACATTCATTTAAATACACTCAAGGGTTCGAATAATTTCTTTGAGTGGTTGATTATGCCTTTGGACTGACTAATGCACCCGCTTATTTTGTAGACCTTGTGAATAGAGTATTTAGAGGCGTACTGAATAAATTCATGCTATTCTTTATCGATGATATCCTTATCTATTCTAAGGCAGAAGAAGAACACGAAAGGTATCTGGAAGCTATGTTGGAAATATTGAGGAATAATGTGCTAAAAGCCAAATTTTCAAAATGCCACTTTTAGGAGAAGGAGGTAAGATTCTTTGGGCATATAATATCAAAGGATGGAATTTCAGTGGATCCAGGGAAAGTTGCAGCTATTCAAGATTGGAAGCAGCCACAAACTGCTAAGGAGATTCATAGCTTCTTAGGTTTGGTAGGATATTATAGAAAATTCATTTAGGACATCCCTAAGCTTGCCTATCATCTAATGAAGGTGACAATGAAGGATGCTAAATTTATCTAGACTTCTAAATGTGAAGAAGCATTCCAAGAACTAAAGAAGAGGTTGACAATCGCTCCACTTTTAGCAATTATAAATGGAAATAGTGGACCGACCGTTTATACAAATGCTTATGGAGAAGAAATTGGTGCAATTTTAATGCAAGATGGGAAGATGATTGCTTACAATGGTAGACAGCTGAAGACACATGAGAAGAAATATGCAACACATGACTTAGAATTATTAGCCGTTGTGTTTCCTTTAAAGATATGGAGACATTATTTTCTAAGTAAGAATTTTTCACAGTTTATTTTAATTAGACTTTGGTTGATCTTAGTAAATATCATCCCCTCATTAAAATAGGTGAAAAGTTTGAACTCTTCATGGACCATAAATCTTTGAAGTACCTTTTCACCCAGAAGGACTCAAACATGAGACATCAATGCGCGTCATATGATCCAGATATTTTATATACACCCGGAAAGCCAATGTAGTAGTCGATGCATTGAGTAGGAAGTTATGTTATTTCTTATTGGTAGCAACTCCAACTCTCCGGGAGAAAATAGATAGAAAGCAAAAAGAAGATCGATTCCTAATAGAGATTGTTAAAGATATACACAGAGGAAAGAATTGTAACGACCCGTATTTTTCGTATTGATAATCGTAGAATTATTTGGTCGTTAGTGTTGTTCTTGATTGTTCGAAGTTTAGGTCGTATGGGAGTTAGCTTAGGTCGTGAGATAACTTGGGTCGAAGGGAGCGACCTAAGGAATTGACCGAGTTAAGGTGGAACGAGTTAATGGCTTTAGGTCGGTTGAACCGAGTTAATGACCTAAGTGTTTTGAGCGGCCTAAATTTAGTTACGACTTAAGGGGGTTGTGAGTTAACGACCTAAGAAACTCATGAGTTAACGTGTTACGGGTTAAGGAGCTAGCGGCTTAGGATAGACCGACCTGTAGAAGTCAACGACCTAGTGGTGACCGACCTAGTGGTGACCGACCTAGTGGTGACCGACCTAGTGGTGACCGACCTAGTGGTGACCAACCTATAGTAGTAAATGACCTAACTTAGAATGCGTAAGTTGTTAGGTCGTGTAAGTATTGGGTCATAGGTCGTGGTATTTTAGGTCGTGGGTGTTTTTGGGTCGTAGCATAGTTAGGTCGCTGAGTAGTGAGGTAATGCAGTAGAGAAACGCTTAGGTCGTAAACGACTTAAGATAGGTCGCAGCACTTTTAACCCGCCTTTCTTTTTAAGTCGTTGGGACATCTGGGCCGTTGATTTCGTAAGTCGCGCACGAGTGTTAAGTCGCATGAGTCGTTAGGTCGGTGGGGAAGACAGGTCGTAGGTCGTAGGTCTTTTGGTTGTTAGGTCGGAGGTTTTTAGGTCGTTAGGTCGGCAACAACCTAGGGGCGAACGACCTAATTTTCAGCCTATAAATAGAGGCGCCTATCTTCACTTTTTGGCACCGGATTTTGAAGCGACGAAGTGCTGCCATTTTGAGAGCTCGACTACAACATTTCTTTATCTTCTTTTCTCCACTCCAATCTAGTTCTAACATCTATACAAGATCGAAGATCGAGATTGAAGATCCAAGAGCTAAAGTTGAAGATCTTCATCCAACCAAGCTAGATTTCATCGTTTCAAGCGGGATTTCGACGAATCAAGCTTGAAGCTTCGCTGTCCAGATCTGAAGTTGATAGTTTTTGAAGTGTTTGGGTGATTTGGTGAGTGGTGGTTATCTCTCACGCGGAGCCAAAGGAGTATATTGGATTGGTGGTTTGTTGGAGTGTTGTAGATAGTGATTTTATGCATTTTTCCTTAGATCCAAGTGTAGATCCATTACTTATGAAGATGTTTACTTATGCAAGTTCATTTACCAAGTTGTAGAGATAAAAACCCATGATTTATATTTGTTGGATCTATGCTAAAAACCCATGATTCATGTATGTTATATCTATGCTCATTTATTTTACGAAATTGCCATTGTAGTTATAAATGCCTACTTAGACCATATTTGATTACTTGATTGCTTAAGCTAATGATTGATTTGATTGATTGCGATGTATGTTAGTTGATTGATAGTTAGATCTAGACAAGATGGTCGAAGATGATTCAAAAGCTAAGTGGAAAGGCTCTTGAATGGTGAAAGCTGCTTGTGGCATATGAAGCGGATGTTGAAGCTCATATGTATGGATTAGATGATGTTGAGATAGGACTTTGCCATGATGCGATGAGGCAAGCCATGATGTTGAGATGAGACTTTGCTATGATGCGATAAAGCGAAGCATGATGTGAGATAGCCTTGGTTTAATCCAGACGGGATCATCCCAAGCATGTTGATAACTCGATGATGCGATGCGAGTTGGTTGATAATGGTTAGCTTGAGAGGCGCTTGAGCTAGTATGGAAATAGTCGTCGAGGAGGATGACTAGGAGGCTGAGATCTCATCGTTGTTGAAGGTTCTAGCATGCTCAAAGCAAGAGTACATTGGAACGGGCTGCGACGACGTTCCAAGCACGGGCTGCGACGAGGTGCTAGTACTTTGGGTAGTTGCGAAAATTCCTAGGCACGGGCTGCGACGACGTGCGGAGTTATGTCTAGAACCGGGGTTACCATTAGCCCTTGACAGATGGTCGTTCAACTAACGGTGAAATCAAGGCAATGATAACAGTGATAGCCAGAGTCATGGATGTTTGGACGTTTGATTGTATCATCATTCGGTCTCAAGAGCGGTGTTTTCTGGGTGCTTATCTGATCTTGGTTTAGGCCTTGGGGGTTTGTATTTGGAAAACATCGACCTTGACTCGAGTGATTATTGCTTTACTTTAATTGCTTGCTATGTTATGCTTGCTTCTCCTTAATGTGTGTCTGGGGGCTACCACTGTAGAAAGAGGTGGAGTGGGATGGTTTGGTTCCTATTCCTTTTATCCCTTATACTCTTTTGGTATGTTTGATAGTTGATTTACTGCTCACTAAGACTTTGTCTGACTAAAGGTTTTATGTCTCCTCTTATTACCTTGGGCTGTTCATCCATGTTGGGATGGGCAGACTAGGTAGCAGGTGACAGGTGCTGTTCTTGGAGATCTACGCTGATGATGACAAAGACGAGCAGGAAGCTTTTGCATATTATTTCATATTATATGTACTGGGTGTTCCGCTGCTGTATTTGTTTGAGTGTTATGTAGTGAGGCTTTTGATGTATGGATGATTCATATGTTTGTATAAAACTATTATGATGCTTATATGATGATGTCCTGTTCTATAGAGCTTCACTATATTATATTTCTCTATTGTATTTATCCATGCGCTGTGAGTTGTACGATAGATTCTGCGATCTTTATTCTACCTTGACGGTCACCCATGGCTGCCTGGCACACCTTCAGCGCACCATTCTCTTGTTTCCGTGCAGGAGTCATGGGTGGTCGTCACAGGAATTCAGGCTTTAAAGTAGATAACCATGGAGTATTGCGGTTAAATAAATGAATTAGTGTTCTAGACATTGGAAATATTAAACAAGAAGTATTAGTTGAATTCCAAAAACCAAAACTTAACATACATCCGGGGATTCACAAAATGTATAAAGACATGAAACAAACATTTTGGTGGAGAAGCATGAAGAGGAACATATCTATCTATGTCAGCCATTGTGAAAATTCCCAAAAAAATCAAGAGCGACCAACAAAAGACTGCAGGATTACTTCAACCTTTGGAGATTCCATCTTGGAAGTGAGACCAAATATCCGTGGATTTCATTGATGGCTTACCTTGAATAAGAAAAGTAAATGAAGTGATTTGAGTTATTGTAGACCGATTAACCAAAAGTCAACACTTTATTCCAGTTAAGCCAACAGAAACAGCTGCAAACATTGCAGAGATATATATAAAAGAGACTGTCCGATTGCATGGATTTTCGAGCAGTATAGTAAGAGATTGTGATCCAATCTTCACGAGTCAGTTTTGGAAAGCACTATAGACAGTTTTGGGAACGTAGTTGAGTATAAGCACTACATATCAACCCCAAACTAATGGACAGATGGAAAGAGTCAATCGCGTTTTGAAAGATCTTTTGGGAGCATGCATTCTAGACTTTGTAGGCTCATAGGAAATTCATTTACATCTAGTAGAGTTCTCCTACAATAAAAACCATCAAGCTAGTAGCGGCATGGCACCGTATGAAGCTTTGTATGGTCGTCCATATAAATCGCCAGCATGTCGGACAAAAACCGAAGATCGGTTAGTGCTTGGCCCAGATATGATACGAGAAGCTTCAAAGAAAGTTGATATGATTAGAAAGAAGCTAAAGGAAGCACAAAGCAGGCAAAAAAGTTATGCAAACAAAAGGCGTAGAAATCTAGAATTCTCAATTGGAGATTCAGTCTTCTTGAAAGTCTCTCCGATGAGAGGGGTAGTAAGATTTGAAAAAGCAGAAAAATTAGTACCTCGATATATTGGACCTTTTCCCATTCTCAAACGAATCGGCCCATTAGCTTATTGAGTATAATTTCCTGAATGATTGTCTGGTATGCATAGTGTTTTTCACGTATCACATTTATAGAAGCATGTATATGATCAGAACAAACCATAGAAACAGCTGCTCAAGAAGACATGGAGATAGAACCCAACTTAGCGGTTATTAGAAAGCCTATTCGAATTGTGGATAAAGATGAGAAACAAATAAGGAGTAAGGTTGTATGTTTGTTAAAAGTTCAATGGATTGGAGATGCAGAGGATTGCACATGAGAAACAGAAGATAGAATGATTGAATTTACATAGTTTCAAATTTTTTCTTCACAATGCACTTAATTTTTAATCAAATATACAAATGTTTTCCTTTCATATCAAATATCAACGGTCGGTTTCTCCACCGTTGTATGGTTATACTAGTATTATTCTGATTAGGCCTGTCACAATACATCTTGACCCTTTAACCCAACCGATATAACTCAGTTTTAACTTGTTTGGATTAAACCCATCTTTTACTTTTTCTATAGCGGGTCAAAACCATTCAACCCTCGTAAAAAATACATGGACCATGTTTAACACCTGACCCTTTTCAAACCTAAATCTGACTTCGCGAGCTCAAAATCTATTTTATCGACGCCAATTTTTCCCTTGAATTCAACCAATTATATATCATCTTGATGAAGTTATGTTGATGAACAAAACATTGTTCCAATTCGAGAATTATCGAGGGAGCTGAACTTGAAAATAGAAGAAAATGATATGAATTTTTATTTTGTGAGTCTACTACTTTCGGTCAATGTAATTTGACCAATTAAGACGTAAATATTTTTCAATCAGTCTGATATTATTGAATGTTTTGAATTTGACAAATTTAGCCTTTACATAATTGCTTAATCCCTTAGCCGGTTCGTTGTTGTATTGTGGAGTTGCAACTGAGTTGTCTGATGATAATTTTGGAAGTTATATCATTTGGAACCATTTCAGAGTATTACATCAAAATTTGAAAGTTATTAGGTTTATGGCAGGCAAGTTGTTTGTTGAAATGAAAAAAAGAAACTTGTAACTCAGTTTACGGCCATTACTGATCGGGAATTTACATGAAAATGCATTTATATTTAAAAGATAAAATGTGATTAACTAGACTTAGTCTCAAACAATTTTTTGAGCTAATTTTCTTCTTACTCTTCCAAGTTCACAGTAGGAATTTCTTATAGTATGGGTCATTATTAAGATTGCGTGTCTTAGATCAAACTACAGCCTTAGGTGGAAGTTTACTCATTGTATTCATGTTCAGGTACGCCATCGAATCCACTGCATTGTTTCAAAAAAAAAACCATACCTGACCTAAATTTCTTTAACCATACTTCCAATCTAAAATGGAGCTGCATAATTTGGATTCTGTTTTCAAATAATAAAGATGGTGTATATATTTTGAGTTTCTGTTCATGTTAGTCATGCATTTCAAAAGATTTTATTTTGTCAAGTAATTTATAAGGAGATGTTGAATAGATTAAGAATCTGTAATAGTAATATTAAGGTTTGTAACTACATAGTTCTCGACAGTGGGGAAAAATGAACATGAATTGGTTTAATGATATTTGTGATGAACTAGTAGAGTGATATTTTAAAAATAATAATTAAGTATATGAAACGTGATCAGTAAGTAGTTTGTTGCTGATTCACTAGGGAGATACTGTAATTAATTAAGGCAAATTTAGATTGCAAGTGTGATTGAAGCATGTGGTGTGAATACTAATATGAATTAACTATGATTAGTAATAACATTAATGGAAATTTGGCATTTTTACTCTGAACATGCCATGCAGTAGCAGGTGCCCTTTTAAACTTGAAATTATTTGAATGACTACTTGTTTTTTCAACTTATCTTCATGTATCTTGGTAGTAGTTTGTTCAACTAATTTTGTACTGAAGGAAGTGTTAGAATCTGCCTAAACTAAATTATCTATCATTCGGTGACTAAAATGCTTGTTTTATTCAGTTATT
This sequence comes from Allium cepa, assembly GCA_030765085.1. Lineage (NCBI taxonomy): Eukaryota > Viridiplantae > Streptophyta > Magnoliopsida > Asparagales > Amaryllidaceae > Allium > Allium cepa. Next base: position 460,458,284 of record CM060942.1, read on the forward strand.
TGAGTGATCATCTTAGAATTTAACAATTAAACCTATATTTTGTTTCCCTATTTTGGTTTTTATTGGTGTTTGATAAATGGAAACAAATGCAACTAAAATTTTTCAAAACATAGGTACATAAACTAGCTAATAATTTAACAGACAAGTCTAGCTCGTAGCATTAAGCCATAATAGTTCATCTAAGAGACAAAAACATAGAAAATAGTCAAATATTACTTTGTCGCCTTATCTAAAAAGTAGTAAAGAAAAGGTACTTTATCCAAATTAAACTTGAAAATTCGAAAGCTCTGCTTTTGCCTTTTGGAATACTCTTCTCGATGTCTTCCTTATATGTCTCTTTATGTGTTAAATTTTCTACAAGCGGACTAAAAATTTGAGTTGCATAGTTAACATTCCAGTTGTCTATTTTTAGAACCAGATTTAAAGTAACATTCCGGTTGGATTTGCAACTGATCCTCCATGTTATTTTTATTGCAGTTTAAATTTTGTGCCTAAAATTCGATTTCTTGACTTGTGATTTGTTAGTTTTGTTGATGTTCTGTCTCATTTGTACCTGTTTTGTGCTTGCGGTTTCAAATATTTTTATTACAAGGAATGGCTGCACAGTCCCCAGAATTGAAAGATGATGGAAGAAAAGTCCCTCTCAAAATAGTTATGAAAATTAGGTCTCTATTTTTAGTTTTTAGCTAATTTATGCTACTTTTGCCCCTGATTTTTATGCCGGGCAGATTTTCAGTGAGGAGACAGTTTGGTAAAAAATAATAAAATAGGGACCTAATCTACGTTGGTTTATGAGCAGGGACTTTTTGTGCATGAGCTTCGAGAATAGGGACCTTTGTTGCAAAACCCTTTTTTATTAATCTGCAATTTAATCAGTTTCATTGTTATATTTCTGCACTTTCAGCTCTATATATGGTATTTCATGCCATCACTGTCACATTGCAGTTATTTAATTCATTTTTTTCTATGTACTCTGCACTGCGCTGTTGTATGTACAAACTATATTTTCAGTTTCAGTCTGGTTTGCTTCTCATATATTTCGTCATTGCCATAATCTGTACTTCATCTTCAGGTAATCAAACAAAACTTCATACCAATATTGAACTGTTCTTCAGATATCATGTTCAAAGGATAATGTTAAGATCTGATTATCTTTTTGCCCCTACTTTTTACTTACTAAATTTAGTTTTTCTGTGCTGTTATAGGTTATTTCGTCAAAATGTGTCAGTATTCTAGATTTATCCTGCATGAACTATTGAATTTTTTTGTTTATAACGTTACTTCTTTTATTATATTGCATTGAAAATCATTGTATTATGATCATGTCCGTTGTGCTGCAAGCCTGCAACTTCATTTTGATGAAAGATGTTGAACTAATTGAACTAAAGAAAAATTTGGTCTCGGGTTCTATTCATTTTTTCCTTTTCTACCATTGTTGTGCTCTGAAATTCTCACTGTCTTCGTTTCTTTCAATTGCTTCGTTCATCATGGTTGATCTCCCCATTATTTTGAATCCTTTTGATTGTTTGTTTTACATGGACTATAAAAGATGTGATGGATTACGGAGAAAAAGGAGTAATGTTTAAATTTTTCTAACAAATTATATTGACTCTTTTGGTACAAACTGTACACTGTGTTTGGTATAATTGACAATTGTGTTAACTATTTTATCTTTATCTTTATTATTAATAATGAGAATTCAATCCATTAGTTTTAACCGTATCTTTTTGAAATTCCAAAAATGCCATTTGCATCACCAAAAGCTCAAAATACCCTTTGAACATTAAGAGTTGAATACGATCAGATCCATAAGCATTCTGCGTTTCTCACTGTCTTCATTTCTTTCCATTGCTTCGTTCATTATGGTTGATCCCTCCATTATTTTGAATCCTATTGATTGTTTGTTTTACATGGGCTATAAAAGATGTGATGGATTATGGAGAAAAAGGAGTAATGTGCAAATTTTTCTAACTAATTATGTTGACTCTTTTGGTACAAATAGTACACTGTATTTGGTATAATTGACAATTGTGTAAATATTTTATCTTTATCTTTATCATTATTAGTAACAACGAGAATTCAATCCATTAGTTTCAACCGTGTCCTTTTGAAATTCAAAAAATGTCCTTTGCATCACCAAAAGCTCAAAATACCCTTTGAATATTAGGAGTTAAATACTATCAGATCCATAAGCATTCTGCGTTTCTCACTGTCTTCGTTTCTTTCAATTGCTTTGTTCATTATAGTTGTTCCCGCCATTATTTTGAATCCTTTTGATTGTTTGTTTTACATCGACTATAAAAGATGTGATGGATTACGAAGAAAAAGGAGTAATGTGCAAATTTTTCTAACAAATTATGTTGACTCTTTTGGTACAAAAAGTACAATGTATTTGGTATAATTAACAATTGTGTTAACTATTTTATCGTTATCTTTATCTTTACTATTAATAATTAGAATTTAATCCATTAGTCTCAACCGTTTCTTTTTGAAATTTCAAAAATGCCCTTTGCATCACCAAAAGCTCAAAATACCCTTTGGATACTAGGAGCTAAATACTATCAGATCCATAAGCATTCTGCGTGTCCATAAGCATTCTGCGTGTTGCTATATGCCACATGTTTCAATTATCGTGCTGTCAACTTAACTTCAATTATCCTCTCCACCTCAACTCAATTTTATAGATCTGCAAGGAGTAACAGCTTGCTGCTTCCTCTCCTGTATTATATACACAAACAATTAAGATATTTTTGGCGATCTAGGACTACTTAAAATTAATTAGTTTTCGTGTACAACTATAATTTGTTCAATGTTTTTGCACGTCACGGGGCTAGCTCTCATTTTCCACTTAATCTTTTGCCTACTCTCGTCTTGATAATGGTTTTATCATGTGTACAAATGTGTGTAATATGTACATATTGTTCAATACTCACGTTTTTTACCATCATGGTTATTTTTTCTAATTTACAAGGGAACTTTCCAAGAAGATACCTTGTTATAGGTATAAACATAATTTTTATATTTGTTTGCAGCTGTGGAGATATTTAATAATGTAATTGTGTTTAAACTGTCTTGGTATTTAATTTATATTGGATTGTTCTAGAAATTGTGCATTTTCACTACTCACTAGGAAGTAAAGTTATAACTAGCATGCGCTTCCGAGGCTTGGGTTTTGGTTAAAAAACTCAGCTTCGATTCCTATCATGCGCTTATCTATCAAATATAAATTTACGTATGGGGGCTTGGATCAACGGACGGCTTTACTATACCCTCCTCAGGAGTTTACCGACCCGTCGGGTTCTTCTGAGTTTTAAAAAAAATGATATTTTAAGTTACACTTCGAAGTAAATGTATTTAAAAGTTGATATTGCATGACACTCCTCACGTTAGATTCTTTAATGGCACATGATAGTGATAAAATGTTACTTTGTAAATAAACTATACTTTTGTAGTACTTTTTCTTCCAATTTGTGTTGTTTGTTTAATGACCAGCTGAAGGTAGGGGATTCTGCGTACGTGAGACATGACGTTACGTTCTGGGGGATATGATTTTTGTTTTGATTCAATTAATATACACTAATTAATATACACTAATTAGAGTATAGCAAATTTAGAATTAGTAGTTTTAATGGTAGGTTTATTTTCGAAAATTTAATGAACGATACTAATTATGTTTCCATATAGGACTATTTCACAAACTAAATATAACTATTATAATATGTAATTTTAGGACAATTAGAAGATTAGTGTCGATGGTTCTAAACTTAATTGGATCAAATGTGATTTTATTTTAGTTTTAAGAGGTAATTAGCAGTAAGTAAAGGTATCTTCCATGGATTAGTGGGTAATCGATTGTTATCATAAAACAAATGGTTTTGATGTCTATATATTTCTGTATCGCACATTTTTATTATTATTAGCAGGCATGTATAGGTTAGCAAGATATGCATGGTGCAATGTTAATCTTGCACATGCGTATACGCCACAACTTTTAAGATTTTATTAACAAATACTAGTGTAGTGTAATGTTTTGATCAACTTATGGGTTGGGATCGAATATGTTTAAACATATATCATATTAAAATCAAATCATGTAAAGAAGTTCTATCAAACGTATGTGTTTTAATATAAGTTGGATTTTATACTTTCAAGAAAACTTAATTACAATCAGTCGCTTATTAGTTTGGCATTTTGGTTTTAAATGATTAGTATAAGACAATTAGTTATTTCATTTTGGTTTGTGAACATTATGTAGCAGCAGTACTATTTTATCTAACATTTTTCAAAAGTAGATAGAATGGCGAAAAAAGTTTAAACCAAAGGACAGTATGTTTTTTCTTAGACCGAAGGATTGCTACTTGTAAGTAGCATTTTGTGTAGTGTAGAATTTAATGTAATGCTAGCTTTAACTAGTATTTTGTATAGTTATAACTAGCATTTGTCTTTCGATGTAAAAATAAAATTTAGTGTATTTCAGTCTATTTTTTTTAAAAAAAGTTTGTCCTTTTGTTTATTTCTCCCACTCTTCAGTTGGTGTGCTATTAAGAATTCATTTGACTCATGCGCAAATTTTATGCAATTGTTATGTGTGCATTTGCATCACCTTTTCACGTAGCCTATGGGAGTTGGTGCGACAACTTCTTTGTTTGGGTTTGAGGTACTGTTTATATTATAATGATTTATTGAAAATATTTATGTGTAACTAAATATTTTTTATTGCATACGTTGTTCCGATAGTTAGAGTTGGTAATTAAACCACTAATAATTATTGTTATTTTTTTAGATTATTTGAGCAGGGCATGCTCTTTAAGTTCCTTTTAGTAAAATTTTGGTGCTTTTTGTCAATATTTCCATGTTTTTACTTAGTAAGATATTTTGCATGGGAGTATTAGCATATTTTTATGCTTTACTCAAAAATTTCAGAGAATTCTAATACTGGAATTTTCTTGGAGAATAACAACAATTATTGGGAATGTAAATATCATATTTTAATTTGTGAATAACATACATATGTATTGCATTCATAGGTTAAATTTCCTTTACTTTTTTTTTTGATATTAGTAAATTATTTCTATGTATTAGTATAATAGAAATAGCACCTTGTGACTAAATGGAATAAAAGCAGTTGTGTTTACTATTTCTACGTACTTCCAAAGATTGCAAGAAAAGTAATGATAGAGGCACTGTAAGTGACCATGAAAGAGATTGTTCATATAGGAAGATGAGTTGCTTAAACATAGTTGGGGTAATGAATGGAGACATATCACTATTGTATACATAAGTCAAAAATGAAGGATACTTGTTTTGTTGAGCGTATTACCTAAGCAACATGTAATCGCGATTGACACGTTTGCACTAGCTATGGTTGATATGATTGTTGTAAATTATTTATGGTATTACCCTAGCGCACCTTATACGGTTTTGTTTTGTACCATACCTATGGAGTGCCCTCTGACGACGCCAAGTACGGGGGAGATTACGGTACTGTATAGACTGTGAGATTATATTTTGTGTTAAGGGCTATATGGGTAACCCCTTGAAGCTATTTAAAAGTAAGTTTATTTTACAATTAGACACTACTATAATAGCGAAATATACTACATAGTAAATAGTTTAACGGATCCTTAGGAGATTTAAATCCCGAGCATCTCTTGAGTTACTGCACTCATATTTATTTCTATTGATTTAACTCACATAAGATATTTTAGTTCTGACTCGAGTGTTTTTGTATTTTCAAATTCGCTCGGGTCAGTCCGAGCGTTTCAGGATTTCGAAGACCTTAGCTTTGGAGGACGAAGACGGAGTTTTATACTATAATTTTTATTATTAGTCCACCATACTCTTACTGTTCCGCTACATTGCTATTGGTATGCGTAACTGTAAAGGCCCGCAAATCCGTACACCTTTGAGCTGGCCAAAACCACCACACTTCAGCTCAAAGTGGAACAAAAATACGAGTCTTTGGGTTTAAAGAAGAAAGGGGTAGAAATAGAAGACAAGAAAACAACATCAGAGTCTCACAATCGCAGCGGAACAAAATATAATATTAACAACAGCTTTTAAATACAAAGAATCTGTACTGTCATATATACATGCATACCATATCAGAGTACATCAATCAATCATACATATCCATACACAGCGGAAATAATAGAAAAATATGGAAATACGCTCTGTCATCCAGCTCGTCTCCTGAGCTCCAACATATAACCTGAACCTGTTTAACTCGGTCTGACCCGAGCATCACATACAACAACACCCGAGTCAGTCTGGAAAGCTAGCGTGAGAAAATCACACTCAATTGGATTATTAAAGTTTCAAAAATCCTTTGAAAACAAAAGCATCTCGTAAGACCACACCACAAATAAACATGTCGAGTTTTTACCTTACGATAGCTAAAACACTTTTTATAGAAATCCTCTGATATTATAATAGGGTCTATATACAAATACTTATAAAATAGCCGAAATTGTTACATGATTAAATTCCAGCTAAGGCTCGTAGGGAGAATGGATTTCCATCAATGGCTGGGCTACTGGGGTACCGCCCGTCACAGTACCTGGCCTAGATCAGAGTACCGAGGAGTACGCCCGCTCCCCTGCAACACAAGGCCAGAACCATTCCTTACTGAACAGTCCCGAACAAGATAACCCCGCAGTTGGCGCGACCAACCGCCCACTAAGCCAAATAAAAAGGGACATCTAGACAGGGGAAAATCTTGTCCTACTTGGGCATGACCCACCTAACCTTGCTGCACCTCCCCTGTTTTAGCCATTCCCGGTTGATGAGTCTTGAGGCTAAACGTTACCTTTTAAGAACGAGTCCCACTTAGAATGCTCATCGTCCTCCTGACGATGTTCTGAAAGCATTCAATCCATACAAGTTGCCCTGGGTCTGGACAAACCGAATCACCGTCTTCAACTCTTCACGGTCTTCATTCGTTACCATACAAACCGGATCGAAGTGGTTTTCGGATAATTAAATCCGATCCCGGACTCTTCGAAACGATCAATGCATTGTCCAATATTGATAGTCGGTTATAACTATCAAATAATCATTCACAAGCAACCATCAAATAATTTCCATAAATTATTTATCTCAAATATCATTCAGATATTATTTCCATTATAACCCATTTGAAATAAATTTCAAAGTCCTTTTATTTCCATGAAATCATTTAACCGATTTCTAATACTCACTCACATTTTGATTTACCCTTTTGAAAATATCCTTTATTTTCTCATTCCTTCCTCAAAAATTAATTTATACTTCTGCTTATGATTTTCAAACTCAATTTCTCCACTTTATAAGATTTCTCCTAAATCTTATCTCATTTAAATAAATTTTGCGTACCATCACAATAGGATTTTAATTGGATTTTAAAAACATTTTGAAAACATATAGATTTATAAAATAAGAAGTATGGTTTTATACAAATTATGGTTCAAAAGTAATATTAAAGTTCATATCTAGTTAATGATAAAATTCAAAACTGGTTTTAGAAAAATAGAGTTTATTAATAAATATTTGCCAAGCCTTCAAAGTAACTAATTCGAAAATATTTTACATTCGAATAATAGTTTATAAAAAATTTATATAGTATAGTAATTTAAAAATATTCCCTTTTAACATAAATTTATAATTTTGGAAAACCCAATATCTATAAATGCCCCTTGTCCATATTCACCTTTCGGAAATATTCTTGTATTTCCATTCACAACAATTTCATTCTCAATACAAGTTCATAACTTATTTCTTTTCATATCCACTGATATCTTCCTTTCCCATTTATAAATTACGTTTATAAATTTATAAACTCCACTGAGTTTTCCCTTTGCTTATATTATTTAAAAATCTTACCTTTATAATTTATTCATCCATAAAATTCATATTTGTTTCTTAGTAAAACTCTTCTCATTTCTTATTAAGATTTCATTATATTTTAATTCTATTTAACGATTACAATATTTCTTCAAGTTTTTAATATATAAGTTTGATTTCCCAAAACTCTTCTTTAACCAATTAAGGTATAAATATACTTTTGTCTTCCCTAAAATTTCAAATAGAAGTTAACTCAAATTCTTAATAATTATTCTATTCAAGTTCAATTTTAACTTCCTTTAATTTAAATTATTTAGTATAAAAGAAAAATTCCAAATTTAACTTCCGTGTTATTTAATACTTAATAATTCAATTTACAAACAAATCCATATCAATTCATCATCCTGGCATATAACAACATATATATAAGATCAATAAATATTTTGAGGAATCCTGTTGGATCCCTCCAACCTGTTTCCCTGCATCCACAAATGTTAGTACAAATAAAATAATAATTCCACTTAAATGGTGAAATATCGCGGTATATGGGATTCATATATTATCATCCGCTATTATGCGGCGTATAGGGTCTATTTAATTATTCACTACTTCAACCATCATTCAAGCAATTCAACAAATAAATTAAAATTCAACAATTTAAATTTAAATTCAACTGAGTGAGATTAACTCACCTTTAATTTTGGTTTTGCCAAACCGATCCAATCCTAACTCGTTTCCATATTTTTGACCTTGAATAACAATTGCATGGAATTTATTAATATTCGAGCAAATCAAATAATTATTACCATTTAAATAAATTTATTTAACACTACTAATTTAATTTTTAACTAATGATTTATTTCAACAAAAATTATTTTAGTTTCTTCTTTGTAATTACTTGTACCAAAATGACTTATATTCATTTTAAAAATCTAATCTTTATATTTTTTCTAAAGTCCTACATATATAACATTTCTGTCTTGCCTAAATACATATAAAAAATTTCTAAAGAAAATAAATTTATCTTCCTAACATATATTTTAATTTAGAACAGAAAGCATTTTAACTTCACTATGAAAATATTTTCGCTTTCTGCTTTTTGCATATATAAAAACTGCATATTAGATTTAAATTTGAAAATAATTTCATAATTATACCACGCTGAAACAAACACCAGGCACTACCCTTCACTGCTGACCCAAGCTGCTGCTGCGCGACCCCTTCAATTGATCGAGACTTCAATAACGACTTCGCCCAAATTCGAAATCGTGACCTCCTTGGATTGCTCGCGTGCGACTGAGTCGCGGCCATCATATGCCTGCCCTAATCCTTCGTATCGCCTCTGCCATGGCCTCGCGTGCTCGAGCCTCGATACCAAATCGATTATGTCGAAGCCCTAGCTCCTTCAGCGATCTCCAGCATCTCGTGCTCGCTTACCCAGCGCGATGCTGCCTCACGCTTGAACCACGTCGTCCCAACCTTCGCGGCTTCGTCGCCTCCTCCAACCCTAGCGACAGCACCCTCTACGCACACGACTTCTACTTCACCGAACTTGAGAATCGCGTCGCGCCCCACCCTCTACTCTCGAACGAGATTCGAACTGCATTTTTTTAGACGAGAACGGTTTCGATTTTGAATGGAAGGGAATTGGGAACTGGAGTACGTGATTTGAGTAGAGGGGTGAAATATACTGGAGAATTTAAGCTCGGCCACTATTATTATTTTCTTCTCGATTTTGATTACTGGGCGAATGAAGAAGTATCGTGATTCATAAAGCAGATGGATTTGATTATAGCTTCTAAGGGAGGACACAGAGTATGATTAAGACGAGGTAAGTAGGTCGGCTGACATGAAATAGGTCGGCTATGTGATTTGACGTAGGATATTTTAATTTAAAACGGTTAATTATTGCCTAGACGTTTTTATCTCGTACGGTCACACGGTAGCTTCAAAAATTGCGAAATTTGAAATCCGGTAATAATTCAATATTACGGATCCAATGGAACTTGTTTCGTCGAATTCCGAGACTGTGCCTCGGAAGGCTATTTTTAAATGTCAATTTAAACGATGTAAATTTAAAATTGAACAACCCACTATTAAATTCAATTTTAACCTATCTATTATCTTCGGTATTATTAATATAAATTTTATAAGCCTTTAAAATATTTTTAACAAACTTATAATTTCAAATTTTTATATTTTACCCAATATCCACTTGCTACTTTAAAAATTACTTTATTCTATATATTGTTAAATTCTGAATCCATTTATTAAATAAAAACCAAACCTTTAATATAAAAAAATCAATTCACAACTCAAACCAGATATTTAAATCCATTTAAATATCTCAAATTATCCGTCCAAAAATCTGGGTCGTTACATTCCTCCCCCCTTAAAAGAATTTCATCCCCGAAATTACTAATTAGGAAGAACGATCCATAACTCATTATCTATTTCCTCAACCCAAATAGTTTACAACTTACCAAACAAATCATTTATCATAGACCCACTAACCCTTTTCCTAACCTTTCAAACTTATCCATAAGTCCAAAACAATATCACTTACTTATCAACTCAAATTTTAAATTTGAAACCGAATTTTGAATTATCAAAAATTTTCTAACTCCCAAATTTTCGAAAAATTTCGCCAGCGTCTCCTTTGCGCGGCTAGCTCGGTACAACTATAAAATGGCTCAATGGTCCCAAATCTCAAAAAGAAAACAAAAGGCCAAGTGGCTATATCCAGAAACCCAATCAAATTTCATACAGAAATTTAAATACATACCTTTTAAGTTGGACAATTAAATTTTTATCTTCTGAAATCAAAAATCCAATTCATCCATTGCTTTTATACACCTGTATATCCCTTAGCAATAATATCCAATTACAATATTCAAAAACATATATTGGCTTTTTAAAAAATTCCAACATTCATTATATTTAAGCCCGTACGATGTACATATACCATTCGTACGCAATATCAAATTCGATCACTTGCTCGATCACACAATTTCACTTCCGAACTAGTATCGTCCACCCGACTTCCTAGTGCGGACTCAGATCTGGTTTCTTGATCAGAAACCGTCGTTCTCCTTGCATAGTCATAACTATGATAGAGAGTTTCCAGAATCAATCAAAATTCCATATCCAGGGTTCGCCGTCGAAAATCGAGTGAAAAATCCTAACTCGAATCGATAAAATTATCTCGAAATTCTGTGCTCGAATCTAGATCAAATAACTATGCGAATAAAATAATATACGTACATCCTACGTATTTGCCCCAATTGATTATCAACTATATCAAATTCCTGTTTATTCTCATTTATTTCGATTGTTACTCACTTATTCACAATTTTCCCGTTTCACAACTATCATTTTTAATCACTTTTGTATTCCAATTCCAAATAAATTCAATTTTCTTTAATTTGCAAATTGATTTCAAACCTTAATACTTTTACTCTCACCTTTTATCCAAATTTCATTTTCAATTTTACTTGAGTTTAATTTACCTTCCAATTCAAAACACTGAGTTCAATTTATCTTATTTCAAATGATATTCGATTAATCATTCCTTAAATTAATTTCACTTACTAATTTGTTTTTATATCTCAAATAAAAGTTTGTTTGCAAACTTTTTCTATCTTTAATTTCTTTGAACAATATCTTCCGTTCATCTTACTTTACATATATAATTTAAATTAGATTTCAACATTCAGTTATAATCCTATTTGCTTAACAAATTCAAACCATTTGTCGTTAGTGAAAATTTTCAAAAGATTCAAAAAAAAGTCTAAATCCCAATATTTTTGAAATTTTTTGGCACTGTCTCCTTTGTACGGAGGAGCTTTTACAATTTGACAAAAGAGAGAGATATATATACACACACACATATATATACATCGACCCACACGGTCGGAAAAACAAAAAACAGATCATATTTCCTATTTTGTACTGCGTAGGCGTACCTTATTTAGCGTTTTAAGCAAGCGGCGTATTTTATTTTAGCATTTACGTGCCCAAAATCTCGCTATACTGTCTTCTGGAACCTGCACTTACTCAATTTAAACACATAAGTAACATATTTATGAAATTTATACCATTTTAATCATTTAAACGACTACAACAATCAATAACATAAGTAATGCATTCCAAATGACTTACGTATGCAATTAGTATGGTTTCTAAATTTAGTTCAATTTGTTTTTAATCAATTATATACCATTTGTATTCAGCTTTAAGTGAGTTACAACTCATTTACTTATCTTCAATTCATAATTATGTCCAAACAAACTCATTTTCAATTTAATTGATTTCACAAATCAGTTTCTGCTTCTTCTATCAATTCAAATCCATAATCTATAAACAATTGATAAGGTTCCAATTAAATCCAATTATTTTTACTCAATTTATATCATCCTATCCAATTCGGAATGATTTTCAATTTCATTCTTTTCATATTCAATCTATTTTTAATTCAATCTATTTTATATTGATGGCAATTGATGAAAACAAGTTTATTTACTCCTATCATTCCATAGAACTTTATTTAATCTTGTTTACGACAACAACAATTATTTCCATGCAAATTCGACAATATCTATTCAAACAACAGTTTCTTTAGTTTTATAACTATTTTAAAATTGACTCCTACTCAATTTATATTTAATCTGTTCCATTCCAAGTTCTTTAAAATCCATATATTTACATTTACTTTATTCAAACCCATTTTATAAAGCTTGACAACTTCCATGCTTATGATCAATAACCATTTCCCAAATTTATATAGATCATGCTTCATTCAATTTTATACTTAAGTCAATTCACTTTAAATCATTTAAATTTTATAACTTAAGTTCATTTCCTTTTCCCATAAATTCTTTTTCAATTTAATTTGGTTCTTTTTAAATCAAATCTCTTTCATTTACTACTTAGCTCCATTAATTAATTCATTCAATTCATTTAAAAATTTCAATTTCCATGTTCGATTCATTCTCAAACTTATTTAATTAATTACAAGACTACTTCACTTTATTTATACTCATTTGGATTTTATTAGCACTTAAGACATTTTATTTTAATCCAATTTCATTTTATTTGTCAACCAATCCAAGTTGAATTTATTTATTGATAACTCAAGTTCTCTTCCTACCATTCACTTTAATTCACAATCCAATTTTATTAATTCTCAATTCAACTTCTATTTGGCCAATTAAAATTTCATTTACATATACAATTTACTTATTTGTTTCAGATTGGTTTATTTCCATTTTCAATTCAATATTTGGTTTTATCACAAAAATCACTTCATTATATTCCTGGAGTTCATTTCTAGTTTGTAATTTATGTTTAGATTTCTATTACATTTCTAAAGTTCCAAACAATTCTATTTTGGCTTATTTATTTCACTTTTAAATTTCATAAGCCACATACTCATTTATTTTCCACGCTTCTATCCATATACACTCAATCACATTCAATTTCACATATTAACTCAAATTTCAACTTAGTTCAAATACAATTGAATTTTTATCTTCAGTTTATTTCAACCTACTTCTATTTACATAGCTTAACTGAATTTCAATCTATTTTAATTTCTATCAAACTTCCCAATCCAATTCATTCACATTCTAAAATTTTATTTACTTCACCAATTCATTTATATTTATTTATTTTTACTTTATTTATTTTCATTTTCCTCATTTCAATCACCTACAAAATTTGCTATTTTATTTCTTCCATCATAATCAAATTTCAAATTTTTAATGTTATTCCAAGTTAAATTTTCATTTTTAACTTCTCACTTTTGATTTTAATTCCAAAATTCAAATCTAACGATTTCCTTGGTTATATAAATTGTTTCAGGTTTTAAAATCTCATTTGGCTAAAATATTAGCATCCAAACATCCAATTTATAATAATAATTCAGAAAATATTCTTTTTATATAAAAATATATTTTGGATGAAATTATTTCATTCACCCACTTTCGAAAACAATATCGTGTCGAATTGCTTTATTCAAGTGTTTAGAAACCCCTTCGGTACAGTTGTGCAGAATGCACTGACGAAGGTTCATATACCACTCATTAAATCAATCAACACAATATAAAATCATTTTATATTCACTAACAAATACGCACTCATATCTATTAATATGCTCAAACTCATTCTAGAGTACTACTGACTCTATCTCTAATGAGTAATCCCTACCAGAGGAAAGGTTCTCACTTAACCTTTCAGCACTGATACCAAGTGTAAAGGCCCGCAAATCTGTACCCCTTTGAGCTGGCCAAAACCACCACACTTCAGCTCAAAGTGGAACAAAAATACGAGCCTTCGGGTTTAAAGAAGAAAGGGGTAGAAATAGAAGAAAAGAAAACAACATCAGAGTCTCACAATCGCAGCGGAACAAAATATAATATATAACAACAGCTTTTAAATACAAAGAATCTGTACTGTCATATATACATGCATACCATATCAGAGTACATCAATCAATCATACATATCCATACACAGTGGAAATAATAGAAAAATACGGAAATACGCTCTGTCATCCAGCTCGTCTCCTAAGCTCCAGCATATAACCTGAACCTGTTTAACTCGGTCTGACCCGAGCATCATATACAATAACACCCGAGTCAGTCTGGAAAACCAGCGTGAGAAAATCACACTCAATTGGATTATTAAAGTTTCAAAAATCCTTTGAAAACAAAAGCATCTCGTAAGACCACGCCACAAATAAACATGTCGGGTTTTTACCCTACGATAGCTAAGACACTTTTTATAGAAATCCTCTGATATTATAATAGGGTCTATATACAAATACTTATAAAATAGCCGAAATTGTCACATGATTAAATTCTAGCTACTAGCCACAAAGTGGGTAATACAAACAAAACTCGTACAAGGCTCGTAGGGAGAATGGATTTCTATCAATGGCTGGGCTACTGTGGTACCGCCCGTCACAGTACCTAGCCTAGATCAGAGTACCGAGGAGTACGCCCGCTCCCATGCAACACAAGGCCGAAACCATTCCTTACTGAATAGTCCCGAACAAGATAACCCCGCAGTTGGCGCGACGAACCGCCCATTAAGCTGAATAAAAAGGGACATCTAGACAGGGAGAAATCTTGTCCTGCATGGGCATGACCCACCTAACCTTGCTGCACCTCCCCTATTTTAGCCATTCCCGGTTGATGAGTCTTGAGGCTAAACGTTACCTTTTAAGAACGAGTCCCACTTAGAATGCTCATCGTCCTCCTGATGATGTTCTGAAAGCATTCAATCCATACAAGTTGACATTGGTCTAGACAAACCGAATCACCGTCTTCAACTCTTCACGGTCTTCATTCGCTACCGTACAAACCGGATCGAAGTGGTTTTCGAATAATTAAATCCGATCCCAGACTCTTCGAAACGATTAACGCATTGTCCAATATTGATAGTCGGTTATTTAACTATCAAATAATCATTCACAAGCAACCATCAAATAATTTCCATAAATTTTTTATCTCAAATATCATTCAGATATTATTTCCATTATAACCCATTTGAAATAAATTTCAAAGTCCTTTTATTTCCATGAAATCATTTAACTGATTTCTTATACTCACTCACATTTTGATTTACCCTTTTGAAAATATCCTTTATTTTCTCATTCCTTCCTCAAAAATTAATTTATACTTCTGCTTATGATTTTCAAACTCAATTTCTCCACTTTATAAGATTTCTGCTAAATCTTATCTCATTTAAATAAATTTTGCTTACCATCACAAGAGGATTTTAATTGGATTTTAAAAACATTTTGAAAACATATAGATTTATAAAATAAGAAGTATGGTTTTCTACAAATTATGGTTCAAAAGTAATATTAAAGTTCATATCCAGTTAATGATAAAATTCAAAACTGGTTTTAGAAAAATAGAGTTTATTAATAAATATTTTCCAAGCCTTCAAAGTAACTAATTCGAAAATATTTTACATTCGAATAATAGTTTATAAAAAAATTATATAGTATAGTAATTTAAAAATATTCCCTTTTAACATAAATTTATAATTTTGGAAAACCCAATATCTATAAATGCCCCTTGTCCATATTCACCTTTCGGAAATATTCTTGTATTTCCATTCAAAACAATTTCATTCTCAACATAAGTTCATAACTTATTTTTTTCATATCCACTGATATCTTCCTTTCCCATTTATAAATTCTGTTTATAAATTTATAAACTCCACTGAGTTTTCCCTTTGCTTATATTATTTAAAAATCTTATCTTTATAATTTATTCATCCATAAAATTCATATTTGTTTCTTAGTAAAACTCTTCTCATTTCTTATTAGGATTTCATCATATTTTAATTCTATTTAACGATTACAATATTTCTTCAAGTTTTTAATATATAAGTTTGATTTCCCAAAACTCTTCTTTAACCAATTAAGGTATAAATATACTTTTGTCTTCCTTAAAATTTCAAATAGAAGTAAACTCAAATTCTTAATAATTATTCTATTCAAGTTCAATTTTAACTTCCTTTAATTTAAATTATTTAGTATTTAAGAAAAATTCCAAATTTAACTTCCGTGTTATTTAATACTTAATAATTCAATTTACAAACAAATCCATATCAATTCATCATCCTGGCATATAACAACATATATATGAGATCAATAAATATTTTGAGGAATCTTGTTGGATCCCTCCAACCTGTTTCCGTGCATCCATAAATGTTAGCACAAATAAAATACCAATTCCACTTAAATGGTGAAATAACGCGGTATATGGGATTCATATATTATCATCCACTATTATGCGGCGTATTGGGTTTATTTAATTATTCACTAATTCAACCATCATTCAAGCAATTCAAGAAATAAATTTAAATTCAACAATTTAAGTTTAAATTCAACTGAGTGGGATTAACTCACCTTCGATTTTGGTTTTGCCAAACCTATCCAATCCTGACTCGTTTCCATATTTTTGACCTTGAATAACAATTGCATGGATTTTATTAATATTCGAGCAAATCAAATAATTATTGCCGTTTAAATAAATTTATTTAACTCTACTAATTTAATTTTAAACTAATGATTTATTTCAACAAAAATTATTTTAGTTTCTTCTTTGTAATTACTTGTACCAAAATGACTTATATTCATTTTAAAAATCTAATCTTTATATTTTTCCCAAAGTCCTACATATATAACATTTCTGTCTTGCCTAAATACAAATAAAAAATTTCTAAAGAAAATAAATTTATCTTCCTAACATATATTTTAATTTAAAACAGAAAGCATTTTAACTTCACCATAAAAATATTTTCCCTTTCTGCTTTTTGCATATATAAAAACTGCATATTAGATTTAAATTCGAAAATAATTTCATAATTATACCTCGCTGAAACAAACTCCAGGCACTACCCTTCACTGCTGACCCAAGCTGCTGCTGCGCGACCCCTTCAATCGATCGAGACTTCAATAACCACTTCGCCCAAATTCGAAATTGTGACCTCCCTAGATTGCTCGCATGCGACTGAGTCGCGGCCATCATATGCCTGCCCTAATCCTTCGTATCGCCTCTGCCATGGCCTCGCGTGCTCGAGCCTCGATTCCAAATCGATTGTGTCGAAGCCCTAGCTCCTTCAGCGATCTCCAGCATCTCCTGCTCGCTTACGCAGCGCGATGCTGCCTCACGCTTGAACCACGTCGTCCCAACCTTTGCGGCTTCATCGCCTCCTTCAACCCTAGCGACAGCACCCTCTACGCGCGCGACTTCCACTTCACCGAGCTCGAGAATCGTGTCGCGCCCCACCCTCTACTCTCGAACGAGATTCGAACAGCTTTTTTTTAGACGAGAACGGTTTTGATTTCGAATGGAAGGGAATTGGGAGCTGGAATACGTGATTTGAGTAGAGGGGTGAAATATACTGGAGAATTTAAGCTCGGCCATTATTATTATTTTCTTCTCGATTTTGATTATTGGGCGAATGAAGAAGTATCGTGATTCCTAAAGCAAATGGATTTGATTATAGCTTCTAAGGGAAGACACGGAGTATGATTAAGACGAGGTAAGTAGGTCGGCTGAGATGAAATAGGTCGGCTATGTGATTTGATGTAGGATATTTTAATTTAAAACGGTTAATTATTGCCTAGACGTTTCTATCTCGTACGGTCACACGGTAGCTCCAAAAATTACGAAATTTGAAATTCGGTAATAATTCAATACTACGGATCCAATGGAACTAGTTTCGTCGAATTCCGAGACTGTGCCTTGGACGGCTATTTTTAAATGTCAATTTAAACGATGTAAATTTAAAATTGAACAACCCACTGTTAAATTAAATGTTAACCTATCTATTATCTTCGGTATTATTAATATAAATTTATAAGCCTTTAAAATATTTTTAACAAACTTATAATTTCAAATTTTTATATTTTACCCAATATCCACTTGCTACTTTAAAAATTAATTTATTCTATATGTTGTTAAATTCTGAATCCTTTTATTAAATAAAAACCAAACTTTTCATATAAAAAAATCAATTCACAACTCAAACCAGATATTTAAATCCATTTAAATATCTCAAATTATCCGTCCAAAAATCCGGGTCGTTACAGTAACTCTGATAAATGTTGTAAGTATAATCGAATATTTTGTAAAACAGCTTTATAAAATGTATATTTGATTATTATATGTTATCCTTCCGCTATTAGATTCTATTTTTCTTTATTTCTTTCTTGTTTTTCTGATTTACCCCATAACAATTCCGCCCTTCGTATGGTTTGAATTCGCACGTGTGCCGATTTAAAGCATGCGAAAAAGTGGGACGTTACAGGTATAAACATAGGTATAATTGAAATTGCTTCTAATAAAATATAATAGAAAGATAAGTAATATAAATAAAATATTATAAACTTTAGAACATGAAATTAAGCAGTGGATAAATAAATGTAGTATAATAAAAGAAAATTTCATGTTATGAATAAGTGAAATGAGATTTTGTTAGAAATGAATAAAAGCAAATGAAACTGTAAGAGAAAAAAAATGTAAATTAAAAAGATAAATTATTATATGAATGAAGTTAATAAAAATGAGATTAATCTATTGTATGAAATTGTTGTTTGCGTGACTTATAGCTGTTTGGGCAAGGATACTCTAAAAATTATTTGGACGACTAAATAATCTATTTAGTTTCACCTAAGACTGTTGAGTGAAGGGTACACTTAGTAGTTTATTTTTCATTCCGTACAATTTAAAGTTTTGAACCCAAACAACTATTTGTTTTGTTTGATATGAATGAATGATTGAATTGTGTTGATTTCTATGTGATGGTTATATACCTGGTTGAAAGTGATTATTGTATGTATTGATGTTGTTGGAGGTTGAAAACAACATTAAATATTTCATTTTGTATAATTGTTAACTCTTTTCAGATTATATAAGTGAAATACAGGTTATGGAAGCATTTGCTACTACATTTGGTTTCATAATATAAGCGTAAATTACCCGACGAATAGGTACGTTTTCGGATTACGGTTTATAGCGTTATTATATTATTTTTCCAATGTTGAGATATATATTATTTTGGAAATTATATGTTATATATTGTTATATTTGATATTATATTTTCTCCCGAGCCTCTCCGTGCAAAGGAGACTCTGTCGAAATTTTCCGTAAATATTGGACTTAGAAAATATGTGACGCCCCACCTCTATACCCACGCTAGCCAAGAACGCTACGGAGTAATGCTGTCGACTAGCACGGAGAATAAGGCTGTTGAGGAGCGACCATCTGTATAATTGCTTTGTGCGAGTACCGGTATGCCAGATAAAAATATAACTTTTCATCTCTAGAGGAAATCCGACATACAGATTCAAACTCAAAGCTATCACACAGTGGCTATATAAAATCTTCGGAAACAAATATAGAAATAAACATAACATAAATCAGTCACAGATAATTCATATCACAAAGGCGGAAAAAGATATGAATATATAATTAACACATGGCAGTGTAGATCAGAGTAGTGGTCTAAAAAGATCCACAATAATACAAAAGAATAGCAACACGTGCTATACAAAAGAATACAACTATGAGTCTATATCTCAAGTGTATACAACAAAATAACTACTAATCTAAGTAGTTAACCAAAAGGTCAGAGAAATCAATCCCAAGAGAGAAGTCAAGCTGAAGCACCTGTAACATCTCGGTCTGACCCGAGTATTATTTAATAAGAAAATAATAAACGGATCAGTCTAACTATAAATATCAGATGAAACGATATAGAATGAGAGATATGACTAAACACATAATAATCACAATGCCAAGCTGTGATAAATAAGTAATTGAAAAATCAACAAGAGATTAATCAATATCACAATAATCTACTCAAGATAAAAAGGATAGTTATACTCCTAATTTCATTCACCAAGGCACAATAAATGACATATAAGATATGTCATAGACGTATAATATCCATAATGGCATACTACTATAAGTATGTAAATGATAATCAACAAACGATTAATCAATATCAAAGAATCTTCTCAAAGATCCAAAAAGGGTATCATACCCAAAACTTGTGTTCACAACAAGTTAATGACACACGAATTCACCTATGCACAAGAATTGATAAATCATATCAATAGAAATCACAAAGTTGGTGAAACATAAATTCCAGAAATCAACACAAGAAATCCAGTCAATGACACACGAATTCACCTATGCACAAGAATTGATAAATCATATCAATAGAAATCATAAAAATAGGTGAAGAAGAAAATTCCAGAATTCGACACACGAAATCTAGAAATCACACAAAATAAGGAGGGGAGGCCTATCACATGAACGGGAGCATGAAAACTCACCAACAGCTGTAACACATGAACGAGAAGTTATCTCATGGTAGCTAGCCATTAATTTGACACACGAATGGTCCGAAGACCTGACACACGAATGGTCCGAAGACCGTGGGTTGCTACCCCACAAATTTGACACACGAACGGGGTTTAGTCTCCCATGCAGACAAAGAGACATCGCACATTGCTAGTCTAAATCACAAAAATGATCGTCACGATCATCGAGAAGTGTCGATTACAGTAAGCTAGTAAATATATGAGCTTAGCATCATGTCCCATAACCACTAGCTTAACTTAAATATTTACGAACAAATTGTAGATCTCCACTAGAAAATTGTCACAAGAGTTTCAATCGAACAAGTCCAAGAATTAACCAACAAAGTGAATGCAAGCGTTTCATACCACTTGTTTTACTAAGTCGTTTAATTAGATTTCTCATACGAGTGAGGTAAAGGTTTGTATATACTAATAGATTGGAAAACGGTTTTATAAACAAATTTGGTATTAAAATAGTACTGAAATTGTTTGAGGAAAGAGTTTTGATATTTACTATTAGTATAGAAAACCTTTATATTTTTAAAGTGACAAAACACAAAGAAGATTGTAGGAACAATCAATCACTAAAATTCACACACGAAGATGTGAATAAATATCCAATGAAACCGATAAAGAATCCATCGAAATGGATATTCAAAAATCCCTAAAAAGGAGTCATCAAAGTCATAATAATTGATAACAATCAATAGGAAACAACACGAATCGATTTAAGTTGGAAATTCAAGAAATAAGGCCAAGTAGGCAAAAATCATCAGGTCGGTCGGCCGGCTGCAGGGCTCGGTCGACCGGACCCTGTTACACAAAAATCCTCGGGAAGCAGGTCGGTCGGCCGAGCCCCTGTAGTCGGTCGACCGGACCCTAAAACAGAAAGTGCTTATGCACTTAGAAGCAGGTCGGTCGACCGAAACAGGGGGTCGGTCGGCCGAGCTTGTTTCCAGCCTCATCCATGCCTATTACAAATGAGGTTCAATCTTGACCAAATTGCATTCGCACGAGCAACGACGCTAAGGGTTTATGTCAATCGACTACCCGGCCCTA
Organism: Allium cepa; assembly: GCA_030765085.1. Classification (NCBI taxonomy): domain Eukaryota; kingdom Viridiplantae; phylum Streptophyta; class Magnoliopsida; order Asparagales; family Amaryllidaceae; genus Allium; species Allium cepa. Next base: position 460,480,055 of record CM060942.1, read on the forward strand.
TAAGCTCCTCAATGCATCACCAAAAACATGTTCAAACATCAAAGTTAGGATTTTTAATGAATCGAACTCAAAACACTAAAAATTGGAATACTCACAAAAGCAATCCAAATCAAAATCAAATGCACATGAATAAGTGTTAGGAATTCGTACCTAACAATCGAAGATAATCATAAGCATAGATGTGAGATTAAAAATCTCACCTTTTTACAAAATCGAACAAGAAGAAGCTTGAAAGCAAATGGAGAATCAACCTCTCTTCAACACAACCCAATTGAGCTTGAATCTAAGCTCAAAACAAGAACAATCCCGAAATTAGGTTTAGGAATTTCTGAAATTGGTAAGAGAATAAGTTGGAGAAGAAGGAGAGAAGCTTACCAATGGGTTTTTCTTGAGTTTGGAGCTAGGAATTTGATTTGCAAGAGAAACTAAGTTTTGGAGTTTTAGTTTCCAATCTCTCCCACCATTAAAGCTAAGAAAACTGAAAAGAGAAAGAAGTGAGGGAGAATGGGGAGAGTGGTTCAGTTTTGGAGTATAAGTTAACATAGGGCTGAGCCCAAAAACCAAACCCAAAGTGAAAAGTAGCAAAAATCAACTTTCTCCAAACATATCGAAGCTTATAGTCAAAAAGGTCGCAAACGGCATTTTAAACTCAATGGGAGTGGTCCTGAGTCCTAATTCGACTGTATGCAAAAAGTAGCTTTTCGGACTAAAATCCGACTAACGATAAAATATTTAAATATAAAATCGATAAATATGCGGGTTGTTACAAAATATTTTAAAATGTTTTCCAAACTTTATTAATTTAAGTATAAAAAGATTTAATGGTTATAAATTGATATATTTTATCGAAATTGTTAAGTTTTGCAAATTTATTTGTCTACAAAGTTAATATTTTTGAATAAGATGTATTGTTTACAAAATTCTTCTTTACCCTCCTTTTCTCTTTCGGGGACGAAAAGTTTTGAGCGGAGGGGAGTGTAACGACCCGTAAATTTTGATAAATAAATTGGCTAAGTTAATAAGGTTTTGGAATTTAATTTAGAAAGAAATAAAATTTCTATAATTTATAATGAAGCAAATGTTACAAATGAAATGCAACCGTGGAAATTTAAGCTAAGTATTAACAATTGAAATGAAATGTCGATTAAATGGAGTACTATAAATTGTTATACTAAGCTAAGAATTGAATATAAGAAAACAAAGGCATTTAGGGAATTATTTAAATTTTGTAAGGTTATAACGTAATAAATGGAAATTGGTTGGGAAAATGAACGTTCCAACTTAATAAAATAATTCAAATGTTATGGCTTAGTTTTAAATAGAATATAATAAAAACAAATACAATCAATGTTAGAAATGAAAATTTAATGTTCGTTGTTGATAATAAACCTTACTTTAATGATTATTAGTATAGTAATGGAAGTGTAAAAGAAAATTAAATAGAAACATAAGTTTATTTTAAGGTTGTAATTGATAAATTGGGGAAAATAGTTCAAAGTATGTTAATTTATGAATCAATACGCAATGTATGTAGAGTAATAAGTCGGTTTAAGGATGAAATTAAGGAAAATCCATTCATTGGTTTTAAAACCTTAATTAATGCATTTAATTGATAGAAGTACATTTAGGAATATAATATTTATTCAAATTAAGTTGTACATAGGCGTATATTAATGTCATGAAATAAAAATATAGCGTATATGAAATTATAAATCCGGATCGATATGTAACGAACTTATGAATGCAATTAAAAGCAAATAGGTGGCAATTAATATAGGTTGCTTGTTTATTTAATGTGTCAAATAAATTTTTGGTAATCGATTACAATATATCTTAATTTAACATTCGGTTAATGTAAATTAAAGTAACAATTGATGTAATAAAGAATGGAGCCAAGGTAAATTAATTTACTGGATTTAAAATCTAAATTTATGGGTGAAATTGACAAATTTCAATAGGATTGAATTTTGTAGTTTTTACACAATTAGTGGAAATAAACTAGTTAATACGAATAAAGGTGAAACGGAAAGTATCAATGCAATGAAACGTAACCAAATGTTAAATATGTTTATAGGATAATGGTTTGTTTGAATAATAAGAACGGTAATCAAGATTTGTTTATTTATTTGAATAAATTAGGGTAATTGAGTTTATTGCAATTAATTGAAATTAAATGTTTAAATATTACGTTAAAGGAGTTTAAGATGACAATTGAGAATAACAATGTAATAAACCATGAACCAATGTTAATTTATCTACTTGGAGATAATGGAGTAATTAATAGGATTTAAAAACCAATGAATTTCTTGGGAATTTAAGTTTAATTTCAAGATAAATTGAAAATTTAAACTTAATATTGTAAATTAAGAATTTTCAATGCTAAATTGATACAGAAATTTTTAAAAGGATTCTAAATTTACCAATTAATCCAAACTGATAAAAATTGTAAATAATTAAAGTAAATTTGTAAAATTTGATTTAATTAACTTATTTTTAATTTATTTATTTTATTAATGTTAAAAAAAGCCATTTTGGCCACTAACTCGGATTTCGACGAAACTAGTTTCATCGGATCCGTAACGGTGAATTATTATAGGATTTCAAGTTTCATATCGATCGAACTTGTCATTTGATCGTATGGGCTTGAAACGCATTGAAATCGATAAACTGAAATCAATTTGAAAAATATTAATTTTTGCATAACTTCTTCATACGATGGAATTTGAACCTGAAAACTTTTCCATCGTGTTTAAAATATTTTAAAACACCTATTTTGATGTATGGGTTGGCCCAATTTCGTTTCGGAGTCGGGACGGGCTTTTTGGGCCAGTTTGTCGTTAGCGTGTACATCTATCTTATCCAATCCATCATATTTCAACTTTGCCTATAAATATCCAGTCATATACCCTAGCAGCCTCTATTCCTCATTTCTATACGTACAGAAACTGCTGTGCTACTCTTCCTCAATGGCTGTAAACCCTAATTTATCCAATTTAAATTCCAATCCAAAAATCAACTTCAAAAATCCAAACTCCTTAGAAAAATTCAGAAAAAATATATGTTGAAGCTCTCGAAGTGTGTAATCTTCCGGTGCAATTCGCTTTTCGATTAAGTTTGTGGTTTGATCAGGAATTTGGTTTTTAGTTTCGGCTATTCATCGCTTGACGATGAATTTTGCCTGATCGTTCAATCGAAGGCATTGGGACGTGGAGAGTCGAGAGGGGATCTCATCGGAATAGGTAGTTCGATGAGATGACGGCCGGATTGGCCACAAAAATTCAATTAGGTTTGAACCCCTTCGGCGGCGGCTGTCCTATTCGTGAGCAAATGGTGATGGGGGGCGCCGCAGTGGTCGTGCGGGGGTGTAGGAGTGGGCGCGCGCTTCGAGGGGAGGCCGTCGTTGGCGATCGAAGTTCAATTCAGTGGCGGCGGTAAATTGTTTCGTGCAATTTAGGGTTCGAGTTCCTGTAGCCGCGTGCGTACGTTTATTTTTTTTTGCTGTAGCTTGCGATAGAAGATGATGACGTGGAAACTAAAAGTAAGTGTTTCGTTTATTTATTTATTTTATTTTTATTTTGAAATTCAAATGTTCAAATCAATATAACTTCCTCGTACGATATCCGTTTTATATGCGATTTCTTTTGTTAGGATCGTATCTGTATTTGGAGATTTTAGCGCCGGTTTGGACGTATTCTGAGATTGTCCAATTTTTAGGTTTAAATTTGAATTTAAATTCGATTCAAATCCAAAGGTGAGTGTTTTAACCCACTCACAACTTCTAAGATTTCTTATGTTTGTTAAATTAATTTTTGATGTGATTTAAAATTTATCTATGATTGTTTGGAGTATTTTAATCATCCGCTTAGTTAAACTGCATTTATTTAATTAAATTGTTATTTAATTTTTCATTGCATATAAACTGCCAGTTAAATTGTGGTTATTTATTATTGCATATAAACTGCCAGTTAAACGGTTATGAAATTTATCGTTGAATATAAATTGCTAGTTAAAACCTGTTGTTTATTATCCGTTCTATATTGATGCTATTGTTTGGATTGGATGATGATTGTGATAAATGGTTGATGGTTGATATCGGATGAATGGATGTAGTATTTTATATTGTTATAAACTGCAAGTTATTATGCACTTTCATTTCATTCGGGATTGCAGTTTGAAATGATATATAATCGTAAATTTTTATTTTAAATCATGGATTGAAATGATAAATATCCGTATCACTTGACATAGGATAGAAAATTATATACAGGCACCGCGGTCTATATATAAAAATATTTTGAAATGTTTTCTATGGTTTCGTAAAGAAATATATATGGTTTTATGAGATATCGATTTGGATATTTGATAAAGGTTATTTTATATATAGTAAAAAAAATTGGTTTTATGCTATGTATAAAATTGGTTTAAAGTATAAAATAAAGTTTGCTTTTATTGAATATAATATGGATAAGTATTTACTTAAATTATATTTAATATAGAGTTTATATTGATTTTTTTTTTTAAAATCAAGGTTGAGAAGATAGTTGAAATTGATCGAGATTTTATTTAATTAAGAATTATATTTAATAAGAGTCTATTTGGAACTTATGGAAATTTAGATTTTAAAAGAATATTGTTTTATAACAAAATTCGAGGTTAAGTTGATTTAAGTGAATATATCAAGTCTAAATAAATTGAGGAATATTAGATTGTTGAAATTTGATGTTTATCTAAAGGATACTGGATTTATTAAATTAAATATTTCAAAACTAAATGATAGCTAAGTAAATTTGGTGTGTGTCTATATATATATGTGTATATATATATATATATATATATGAATTATAAAATTTAGTTTTGAAACATTGAATATTAAAGCTTTGAAATATATGGAATTTGAAATGGTTTATTTAAGGATTTAAATCTGTATTAGAATTGATTGCGAAATTAAGAAGCCAATTTATTTTATTAAGTAATTTAATATTAAACCATTTACGTGGTGTAGTTATATTTCAAAGTTATGAAATTCAAAGTTTTATGTTTTGGAAGGCCACATTTCAAGTATTTGGTTTCAAAATATTATAACTTTGAAATGAGCTTTGGAAAAGGATATATTGAAATGATATCATATTTATTTGGTTTTAGAAGAAGAACTGATATCGAAGTTTTATTGTTTTGTAATGGATATTATATTCTGGTTTTAAAAGTATAAACCATTCAAAAAAAGGCCGCAGTGTTATAATAATGTTTGGTTGTTGAAGAGACCGGGATCAGAAGTTGTCATACTCTCTGCCAACTTCGAAAACCACTTTAACAACCGTGCACGCGGTGGAGATTCCAGAATGAAGTAGGATGGCGGCGACGTTTCCTTTAAGGTATATACGTGGACCCGACTCCCGTGAGTTGGCATAAGGTGGCTAAAACATGAGCGATCTCGGGCCAAAGGGGTAGCACCCTTTATCGGACACATCCCTTCGATATTATACTCTGACTTTTGGATTGATTCGGTGGCCACTTTTGATTTGGGAGTGTGGCTCGAGGTGGGCGGTAGCCGCGCGCTACGCGTTACCACCAGCCCGTGTGCGTAATTGGTATATCCACCCTGGTATTGCCTAGTTGTGCATGTTACCTACCATACCGAGCCTTTACTACGAGTTTCTATTTATGTCGTACCTATGGAGTGTCTTCTCGTAGTCTCCCGATGAGGAGATATGTAGGCACTGTATAGACTATTGGCACTATTACGTGTTAAGGTGGAAAATGTAAAGCCTTAACGCTATTTTAAAGTAAGTTTATTTTACTAATAGACACTATTATAATAGTGAAATATTACTACATATTAAATAGTTTAACGGATCCTTAGGAGATGTAAATCGTGAGCATCTCTTGAGTTACTGCACTCATATTTATTTCTGTTGATTTAACTCACATAAGATATTTTAGTTCTGACTCGAGTGTTTTGTCTTTTCAATTCGCTCGGGTCTGTCCAATCAATTCAGGATTTGAAGATTTTATTCTGGAGGACGGAGACGAAGATTTGTATTACTATTATCTACTATATTATTCCACTACACCATTTAATTCCACTGCATTGTTATTATTCTTTGGTATGTGTAACTCTGATATATATTGTGTAAGAAAAATCAAATGTTTTCTTAAAACAGCTTCATGAACTGTATATTTGATTATTATATTTTATCGTTCCGCTGCAAGATTCTATTTTGTTCTTTTAATTCCTCTGCCTTTTCTTATTTACCCCATAACAATCCGCCCTTCTGTACGGTTTAAGTCTGACGTGTGTGGTTTATCGTCGATTTAAAGCGTACAAAAAGGCGGGATGTTATAGTGTGTGTGTGTTTCTCATCTTATAAGACGATGATGATTTAAATATTATGTTTGTAGTTTCCTTCTGTGCACAAGGCAGAACTTTGAGCATGGAACAGGATAAGCATGACAACATAAACATGTAATTTAAAATTTAGACTTCTTTTTCATCATAATGAAATTTCACGTATAATTGGATAAACTCAATCTTTAAGGCGTCATTTATCTATGTCACATATTTAGGTGGACATTGTTGGAGCTGATATGCAAGAAATTATTTGTTGTTAAATAGTCAATTTAAAATGGCTATGGTTGGGTCTGTGTACTTAAAATTTCTATACATATTTATAGTGTGTACAACAAGACAACCCACACACACCACTGAAAAAGTTCATGGATTGTGAAATCCGATATGTGTTGATATATTTCCTATAATGGGCTCTTCATCAATGCATAACATTTTCGCTATGTAGTATATGATTTTTTTTAATCTTTTATTTCTATGTTCTCATTTTATCTCCAAAGTCATTAAATACTGGGATTTTGTCATAAGTTTAATCTTTCTATTTTTTGTTTATGTTGTAGAACTTTTGGATAGGTTAACTGAAATTTATAAAGTGCATTTCTAAAAGAAGAAGGTAATAATCAACTATTTGTTTTTATAAGTTACATACTTATGAACATTTTACAATTATAAGTCAAGTTTCAAGTTTCAATCCATTAAGAATTTAAATTTTATATTTTCAATTGATAAAGTATATCATTACAGATACCTATGAGTGAAGTTTTTGATTGACACAACCAAGATTTAAATTGGAGTTATTTATCCTTTATTTTTTGAGCATAAGGTTCAACCAATATCAATTTGTCATGTTTTTTATGTTGAGTATATTTTAAATTTTAAGGAAGGAGATGATGCTTGGAAAAATGCTAACTATTGTGTTTGGTGTATTCTTTTGTTAAATTAACATTTAAAAATTGGAATGTGAACCAAATAAAAGCTAATTTACTTTATTTCCACCATTATTCGTATGTAAATAAATATCAACCCTGTAATGTTGCATTTGCAAGGTGCATCGGGAAACTTTTAAATGTTTACTTCCTTTTACAGTAGTAATATTTTGCATTTATATCCTACCCATTCCTTATATTTATTTGTTACATAATTTTATGTTCCCTAGCTACTATATGTAATGTTTCCAGAACACCATGCCAGTTTTAATCAATGCTCAATAACAAAATTTATTGTCAATCTTTTCTCAAGTTAAATTAGGTATTAAATGTTCCTAACATAGCTTGCACTCAAGTAGTTATCAAAGAATAAAACAAAAATATTCTATAGTTTTTCAGGGTATTTAAAAAACATTGGAAATTCACGCAGAATCTTGGTTTCATATGATAGCTGAAGGTAAAAACGTTACTAAAGAAAATTCACGGAAAGACTTCTCAAAACTTGATCATATAAAGGTATCAATTATTGAACAAGACCTATTTTGTATTATCATTTTTTTAAATGCTTTATTTCAGTTTGGTTATTCATGATTATCTATTATTAATTACCATTTTAGCTTTTACGTATAATGCTTTGTAATTTGTTGGCTTAATGATTGATGATAAAAAAATTCACATTCACCTTCTTTATTACTGTATAAAAAATATAATGGGAATTGTTAAACATATCTATACAATAATATTAGTGCTGAGTAGGAAATAGTTTGCTATGAGGCCCCCTTCATTTTTCACCATCCATTTTTCATTAAAATGGAACAAGATTGCGCCAAGCGTATTTTTCCACTCAACGGTTGCAAAAAAAATATCATGCGTCCCAAAGTTCAAAACTCACGTCATTTACTTCTACAGGATTGAATTCCTCATTTCATTTCGTTCTCCTCCTTTCGCTGCCCCAAGCGGATAACCTAATGCCCGTTGATTTAACACCAACGAACTGATCGACACTTGCCATCAACGCACCATCGCTATTACTTTTTCGATTGGTTTTTCTCACTCCATCTTGACGAATGTCACCACATCCGGTGAGTTGTTTGGAAACCTTTTAGATCTAAAACCCCATCGTTCTTCCTCATTCATATTTTTGTTTGCTTCGTTTTCGTTCGGATCTGATAACCATTTAATGCAGGAATGGTTTCCTCGGTCTTCCCTCTCGCCATCTTTTGCAATTACTAAGGTCGCTGAAAGGTAATTCTTACTCCTTTTGATTTTCAATGATTAATTAAATTATTAATGTTCAAATGACAGTCTATTTTTCACTGAGTACATGGTCTTTCTCTCAAAAGTTATTTTTCAAATGCCCTGCTATTTGTTTAACTTTTATTCCAACCAGTTTCCATTATAAGTATCTAATTTCAAGGACTATTAGGTAATTTTCGTACCTCTTATGATTTATTATTATCAAAAGTATGCAACCTTTAGTACCTCAATCTATACATGATAAATGTTTTTTTGGCTGATTTGTAATTAGTTTACGGAGCTTAGATAAATAATATGTCAAAAACAACATTTATCATTAATCTTAACTATTATATGACTGCACGTAATAAAGCATTGTTAACGACCCGATAACTGCTAATTATGAACTTGCCATGCAATCTGAAATTGTCCAAAATAGTGTTATGACCAAAGCAAATAAAAATGGTCTTTCATCAATCTTTATTTCGTATATGCAATATTTCATATGCCAGAAAAAAAAATCTCAAGCTATGTGTTTTTTATGTGTGGAATGAATTGTTTTTACATTCATAGTGTTCACTCCATCAAAAATCTAGAGTATGAATGTTGGAGCCAACTTTTATTAAGGAGAGGCCATAATCATGGTTTCGTAAATACAAAAGTTGGTTGAGTATTTTTGTTGTTCGATACGAGAGAGTATACAAAGTAGTTTTAAGATATTAACCCATTTTACATGGTTATTGGTCATCAAGGAAAATAATTTTGAGATCTACATTTAATAAGAAACTTTTAGGAAAATATTCATATAATGTATACAAGTTCAGAGAGGTCAAATGTAAGATTATGATTATGTATTACAAAAATGATTTTACTAATAACATCTGCATATGTAAATAAATTTTATTAAGAAAAGCATCTGATTGGGCAAGTTTGTATTATTTGATATGTTGGCAAAGTGATAAAGTAATCTACCAGGCATCTTTATTTAATCTTCTAGCATTATTACTGCTACTAGTGCAATGCATCAGGGTGCATAAATATGATACTAATAGTGAAATAATGAATTGGACAATCAATACAAAGGTTTAATTCGGTCACAACCCATGCCATGTAATGGCTATTATGCCATCCAAATTCTAAATATAGATTTTAGGTAGGTATTATACTAACAGTTAGGGTACAACTTAATAATATTCCCTATCAACCAAATGATGCAAGCGGATCAAAACTAAAAGATCCACTTTTCTATATGTATTATTATCATTTTTATATGCTATAAATTACAATATACATTTACACTTAATTGTTGTAAAATTAGTGAAAGGATACTGGTTATTAGTTGCTATCTCGTTTCTCAAATTCTTTATACTTCTATTCAAATTCTAAATCTTTGTAAAAATGCCGACAACTTGGTTGGTCACATTCCTTCCGCAAAAGATGGAAAGATTTATTAGTCCCAAAGTAAGTTTATTTTATTCTTTTTTAGATGAATTCCCATTTGAATTATTATCCAAATTTGTTTTTGAAATTTCTTTATTTTAAGCTTGGGCAATTGCAGTATATAAGTGCTTTGAAACCATAATTTGTTATATTTGCTATTTGTTATTGCAATATTGTTTATTGACAAGAAATGAGACATTACATGTTTGATAATCTTAGCCTTTGTTTCTTCAAATTCTATTTGAATGAAACATAGAAAAAGGAGAGTCCATATAATCTTAATTATATTAGTCTTTTGGATAAATCTCAGCTAGATCATGGCTGCAGCTATTTTTTTTTGTTGGAAATTGTATTGAAATGCATCCCTATTTGGCCAAAAGATTTTGTTGCTTATTTTTATATTTTGTAATAGTATTGAGTGTTTGAAATTTTGTAGCATCAATATTTGTTTGAAATTTTATTGTTGAATTGATGATTTTATGATTTACTAACTTCCAAAGGCATACATCCATCAATACACAAAATTAGAATGGAACGGTTCTAGACCCACCTTGACTTTATACATACTTGAAGAAATTATAGTAACAGGGATACCATGCAATCATACGTCGAGGTATATATAGGCGGTACATAAAGTACCATGACTTATAAAGGCTCACAACATTGGATTTTTTTTCAACGATGTATACATGGGAGGTGCCATGCAATTGTACATTGAGTTAATGGTGATGTCCATGTTCTGTTATAGACATAGTAAAAAAAATGTTTTTTGTTTTTTCCCTAGTTATATCCTTTAGGTGCATTGAAAGTATCAAGATTATATACCTTTTTTGGGCAACTTAGCATTGACATTCATTACTGCTACCTTTAACAAAGCATTATGAATCCACATGTTATTGTATACAAGTACACAAGATACTATACAAACAATTACTTTCACCGTTCATTTTAGTGCTTTACGTATATATGAGTGCTATACAGTTTCTGATGCATCCACCTTCACTTCTATTACAGATCTTTTTTTATCTACTTCCAAATCCACTAATAAAAATTATCCACTTTCAATTTTTTTATCCGGCCGGAACAAAAAGTATACATATATTATGGCTTATTTTTCTTCTCACATATTGGTGATTCCAAGTTCTTTGTGTTTTGATGTAGTCGGTACAGTGGAAGAACTGCAATCCATGATCCAAAGGTTCAAAAATCAATTCATGCATCTCAACCAATCCATAGACTATTCATCCATGAATAAAAATGGAGCTAGAAAGTATAATTAAGAATCTTCCAAATAATATTTATTTTTTATGTTTGCATCAAGAAAGAAACTTGCTGTACAATATATCAGTGCTTTATTATATGAAGTTTTAACGCTTATGGCTTTGTGGTGTCCAATCAAATAAGTGGGTAAAATACATGTATATTTATTGATGTGTATAAATCTATTTTACAGGTTGGAATGGAGGCTTTCATGTTTAACCCTGATCAGCAAGAAGTAGTGCCATTGAAGTGGATGAATGGTCGTAGTCTGTACCAAATGTACTTCAAATACCGTCGGTTCGTTATGTCTATTGGGATCATTAAGTTTTGTTTCCAAATACAATACGTCCGTGGTTATTTACCAATGATGGTGGTGACGTGCGTCCACTGATTATACTATGCATAAATTAGTTAGTGACTTACATATCTGTGAACCTGGAAAATGCACATTTGACATAAAAACCTCGGGGATATTATTTGTATTTGCACAGGTAATGTTACTAATTCTATATAAAAGATATTCTACTTATTTGTATTAGCATATGTGCTGTTACTGATTCTATATAAAAGGTATCCTACTAAACTAAAACTAATGGGTTATTGTTGCATTTGACATAATTTTACTTTATTTTAATTCAAGTTAGGATGTTATTGTGGAGGACTTTTCTTTTTACAAGAGTTATTGCTAGACTGTTTAGAGGAATGTTCTGAACATTGAAGCGTCAAATTTGAAACTGCGCCACATAACTATAGTATGCAATTTCAAATTAGGACACGAGATCCGGCAAAGTTTCAAGAGAAATGGACATATGAAAATGGGTCTTATTTTTACCTAAGCATGTTCTATGAAATGAGTCTTAGTTGAAGGGTCAACAAATAATTATTTGAACTTGTGTACAAAAAGGTAGTTTTGAATCGATTAGCCTTAGTACGATTAATCGTCAAGTAGAATTTATTATCTAGCATGTACTGATTTGTTTATATCCTTTTTACAAGTTTGCACAACTTATTCATTTCGATGTCAGGTTAACAGTTTTGCATGGAATTTTATTATGAAAATAAAACCTATTACTTTTTATGAGTTACCATTGATTGGTCTAGTCCAACCATTTTCTAGCGGTTTGGCATTTTCATGAACGTTTACTTATAATAAGTGTGGATAAATTTGTAATATGGCTACAATCACCATGGTTCGGGATCTAAGTAATAAGTTTTTCGTAAGCAAAATAATATTTTCTTTTTTCCCTCTCCATGATAACATTTCCAAGTAAATAAAGAAGAGGACAACATGTTTTATGATTGTCGAGCATGAATTTTAGCTTTTACATTCTATCTCCATTATTATCCTTTTAGAAATTTGGATTTCGTTATAATTTAAGGAACCTAAGGTGCACACAATAATAACATGCTACTTCATGTCCTTAATAATAACATGCAAGTTAGCTATAATAATTAAACACAACATTCACAGTTCCAAACGACAAAGCAGTTGGTGTTGTTTGATGCATTTAAAGTCGAAATCTGATATGAGCCTAATACGATTTCAAATAGATGAACAAAGAAAACAAAATCTACTATGATAGATGTTGATATTGGAAAAAATACACTTCATCATTAATTCACGTTTAAGGGTCGGCATTAATCTCAAGATCCTACTTTGTTTCATGTTACTGTTGATGAATCTCATTCCCTTCAATGAATATGGGAGGTAGTGGACAAGCGATAACTTGAGAACTGATACGCCATAATAAAAAATAGATAGAGTGATCTGTTGTTAAAAAATAGAGCGTTGGACATCAACAATTATAGATGTGGATGAAGCCATTATATCAACTGATTTCACTACTGGGGAAAGATACATGAAGCAACACAAAGATTTTTAATATTTAGCATTTATCATAGTAGCTCATACGGTGATTTGACTCCGATCATCATTAATGGTAGGTTTTTAGAGTATTATATTTCAACCAATATATTAAGAAGAGGGACACCTGTATTTTCATTTCCATTAAATGACTTTATTGAGATCTTATAATAGATTAACAAATACAGAAGCTTGAAGTGAGATAACTAAATAGAAGATAATATATTATATTATATTATATTATATTATAGTATAGTATGTATATCTTTCTGCATTTTTTAGCTGCAAAACCTACCGGTTTTACTTAATTCAATGAATAAAATAGTATTTATATTGGTGTATATAAAAAATGAAATGATTTGCTAAAATGAAGAATATTGGGTATGGCTTTTTTAGACTGATTTCATGTCAATTCTACCATCTTTTTCATCGATCGAAAATGATGGATAGTATTAGTACATAATGCAAACTCTATCTTACCTACTTATCAAGATTGTTGTCCGATCATCACTTTCATAAAATTTCAAATTTCTCCCTTAAAATTCTAGTATATGAAATAAAAAATTAGATGATGAGACATATCGTCCAATTAATTACCATGGGTAAAATTAGAATAAATATTTTAATATTAAAAGCGGGTTGTAAAGTAATTAACTGGGTGTTAATAGACAAGCCTACAACTCCTGCAAAGTTAATTGAGTAAATTAGATAATCAGAAAATAATATAAATAGAAGTAAGGCTTTACATGTTTTATTAATTTGCAACAGCACATGTGAAAAGATAGACCGGGCCGACTTTATCAAGGCGTCTCACTTCAGCCCAGTTTAAGTAAACTCAGTATAATAATCCCCACGATGACAATATATAAACTCCTCCATATTCTCCTAAAAGATTAGGTTTTGTTTAACATCTTGGCGGCTGTCGTAGCTCGTCTTCTTCCTTATCTGATTCAGAAAATTTCGCTTCGTCCCTTTCTTCATCTTTTTTGTTTTTTTTATATTTGTATTATTACGATGATGGGACTCTTAAGTTTAAATGCTTAAAATTGGCGATTGATGGGACTCTTAAGATTATAGTATAAATTATGCGTATTTTAGTATAATGAAAGATATTTATTGTTTTATTAAGTTTGTAATTTATATTATATGCATGTAACGTTTATTAACTGCTCAAAACTATTTATTATCGTCATATTTGTTTATATTTAACACTTTTATAATTAACTGGATTGAAAAGGATGTATGTTAAACCATAAATTTATATTTATATTTCTTGATTTATCAGTCATTAGCGGATAGGATAATTATTTGATATCCGTCCGCATCCGCGGATGTAGATATCCGATATTCGAAAATCATTTCGAATGTGAATGCGGATATGACACTATCTGCATTCGAAAGTGTCCATTGACCTTTCTATGAAGATAATGGTTTTATCATGTGTAAATGTTCATGTTGTTCAAAATTATCCTTTGTGCCGTTATGTTTTTTTTCCAATTAACGAGTGGATATTCGCGACGATGCCTCCTTATAATTTTATAAACAAAATTTAGATGTTTGTTTAGAAGTGTAAGGATATTAGCTCTAATATTAGCGTTTAATTTATAATCGCTAATATTTATGTTGGTATGATAGTTTAATCGTTCAATAAGCAAATGTGATATTTTATTATAATTCATATAAATGAAGTAAACATGATATTTTAAGTTGCATTTGGTAATAACTGCATTTAGAACTAGGTATAGCTTTACGCTTACGTTAGATTACTCCAATGACACAAACTTAGTAGTAATAAAATTATTAAGATGTTAATATCTAAATAAACGAAACCACGGTAATACTTTTTTCAGTTTGCATTATAGGTTAAATGACCAACTAAAGTTAGCGATTCTTTGTACTTGGGATGAGATATACATTTGGGGGAATGTGATTATTATTTTTAATTCAATTATTATACGTTGATTAGAGTATAATTTTTTTTTGGAATTAGCGGCTTTAATTGTACGTCTACTTTGGAAACTCAATAAAAGATACAAATTATATTACCACATGGTACTATGCCACAAACTAAATATTACTGTTATAACTAGATTTTTTGGCACGTGCATACAAAAAATCCTTATACAATGGTACTTTTTTTTTAAAAAATTTTATATTTCTTTGATAAGTAAAAATTCAAAATTGTAAAGAAAATTATTGTTAATATTATTTTGAAATTAGGATTTGAAATTGTGATCTAAATAGTGTTAAAAATATTTATTTCGAAATAAATATTGTTTTTCTTTTAAGTGGAATTCGAACTCTTGACCTTTTGTTTGTATATATGGGTTATTTGGTACATGCAATGTTTGTGCATAAAAAAAACCTTATACATAATGTATAAAATTGATAAAATTTATTTTTTCTATAAACATTTGAAAAGTAAAAGTTGAAATTTAAAAGAAAATTATTATTAATATTGTGACACTAAGGTTTGAATTTGTGATTTTAACAGTGTATCGAAATACTCATCGAAATTGATGCTACATTTGTTTTAAATAGGATTCGAACTTTTGGTCTCTTGTTTGTATGTAAGAGCTCTTTGAAACTTCGTCGTTGGACCGGAAAATCACAATTCTTTGTCACTTATTAATAAAGATATGTAATTTGTAAGGCATTTAAAAAGTGACTATTGTGTGGATGTATATTTAATCTGGTCTAATATAATTATGCTTATTTAATGGGTGCTTAGTAGTTACATAAAGCAAATAATTTTGACGTATATATGTTTCTTTGTTCCACGGTTTTTTGATTATTAATAGGTGCAGTTAGATATTACACATGGTGCAAAATTAATCTTGAACATACAAACATGCTACAAATTTGTGGCTTTACGGACAAATATTATTATATATAATAGTGTAACGTTATCAATCAATTTTTTGCTTGGGGTTGAAGACGTTTAAATAGGTATCATTTTAAAATCAAGTCGTATAACGTTCTATAAAACACATGTGCTCAATATAAGTTGGATTTCTTTTTTTTTTGAAAACTTTTTTAAAGTCAATCCCTTATTGTTGGGTATTTTGGTTTGGGATTTTAACTGTAAGATGAGGTTCTTGTTTATGTTTTGTTATTTTTATGCAATAACAATATTGTTATATCTATCTTCATTTTTACGTTATTAATCTTTAACTTAATACATAGCTATTAAGTTCATTATGTGAGAGCGATTACTTAAATATTGGTTACTTGAAAGAATTCAGTTGATACATGCTTGATTTCAAAAGCTCTCACGTTTTTCTTATGGTTTGGTGCATAACCTTAGTAGGTGGTTTGCATTAAATTATCTTTTCAATATATATACGATGTTATGTTAGCAATTAGAGTCGGTAATTAAACCCTTAATAAGAAGTGATATTTTTTAAGATTACTTGAGTGGTGGAAAGCTCTTAAGTGTTTTAGTAAGATATTAATATCATGCATGGAAATTTTAACAAAAATTATGTTTACGTTTACCCAAAATTTTAGGAGAAATCTACTATTGGAATCCTTTTAAGAAAAATACCTTTTAATATTGTGGATTTAACAACTAAATACATATTAAGCAATACTATTCAATTAGAATAAGAGAATGCTTGTGAAAAAATACCACATAATCTTCTAGAAAACTAATGGTGTTGCAACTTGAACAAGATGCTGCAAAACAACCTTTTCAATCTCTAATTAAACAAAATCGCCAATTAAGCACACCCTACTAGAGTATTCAATGGTAAAGACAAGCAATCACATGAATAAGGCTTCATGGAAGGAGCACCGATTGGTGGATAAAATAAGAAAATTCAATACTAAAAATAATAATTGTCATATTTAGTACAAATTATTTTCTACCTTTTAAATAAATTAAATCTGATTTTAAATTAACATTAAAATAAAAATTGCTGTACGTAAATAGTTATAATGTACCTCCCTATATGGAAATTGAATTACTATAAATAAAAATATGAATTGCTATACATAAATAGATAAATAATGTTTGATTCCATTTAAAGCAATTGAAATTGAAATTTAATAAAGTCAGTTTGCGGAATACTTTAAATCATTTTTGGAAAAAAATCTATTGATAGCTTCGTCCTTCAAAATTTAATTGATTAATCATGCACTATAATAAGCTTATATAGTTCTATAAACATAATCATCAAAACATACCGTATTCTTCAACATAAACAAAATAAATCAACGGTCGCCTCCTTCATTTGAATTCTTATTATTGATAAAATGTTGCTTTCGTCGAACGAGCTGGAAATAGGAGTGGATATACGATGCAAAGAGCTAAAACCTTTCTAATAAATCATCAACTATTTCTTTGCTAAAACAAGAGTGAATGCTTTCAAACTTCAACAATATCCTACAAAGGTATGAATCAATTTAAGTGGTATATTTTTGTTTGTTATCGATATAATTCATTTATAATCATTGTTAATATTTCGTTGCAATAGTTTTGGTCACTTATAAAAGGAAAATTTTGTTTGTACATGAGAAGTAACATTCCTATATCATAAAGAAATCGTTAATATTTCGTTGCAATAGTTTTGGTCACTTATAAAAGGAAAATTTTGTTTGTACATGAGAAGATATCGTCAAATTTTAAGACAAAATACATATGACAACAAAAAAATAAAACCAATATTAGATAATGAAAAATTCATAATATACCAAAATATCATGAAGTAATTAACATTCCCTTGCACTAGTTGGACGAAACTCAAAACTTGTTGGTGGCATTACACCACATTTCTTTGTTATTTTTAAGAACCACCCAATGTGTCTATACCAAGTACTGTCCACTACAGTAACCTATTTTACTAACCAAATCTAATTCGAGTAACCAAATCTAATTGCCTTCATCCTTTCATAATCAATCACAAATAGTCTCCATTGCTCTCTAAATGATTTAGTTCTCCTACTTGAACCCACTACTTTTATGCTTTTAAGAAAATAAAATATCGCTGCCAGCTAAAAAACTAGAATCGGTTATGATTGCGGTTGACAAAATTCTTTCTTAAAATTGATAATGAAATAATAAATTGATTGGAAACGAAAGTTCTAAATGGATTTGTAAAAATTTTTCGCCTACAATTTGTTTGAGGTATTAACTTTTAATTTATTTTCTAGTTTCATTAAGTTATCTTTTGATCTAAAATTTGTAATAATAGTTACATTATTTTTTGACTTTAGTTGGTGCAATTAGCTTTTTAAATGGTATTGTAATTAACATCACTCATTCATTGCATATGCCTATTTAAGAGTTCCTGCATCTCTCTTGAAAAAAAAATCAATAGTGTAGAATTGCCAATATGATCGAGGCAATCCCTTCCATGTCAATTCCATCAAAGCGTTGAAGTATGTAATTCGAGATAAATTTTAAGTTTTTCAATAGACTGATATGACCATAAATTTCTCATTGCATTATTGAAATTATTGAAAAAAAGAGCCCACTATACCATTGATAATTACTGTGGATGTTTCCATTTTTGGAGAAATAAAGATGGATGGTAATGGATAACTTTTTCGAGTAGGGAATGAGACATATAAGTTGGATGTTCAGTCTACTATAGAGAAGATTTAGTCGATGACCCAATTGAATGTAAGACGTTTGCCATCCGCTACGCAGTTCCATTGGTCGACCAGTCGGGTTTGACTAGGGACGTCTTTCTCTGGACCAACTTCTTAAATATTCTATATTATCTCAAAAGAAAGAAAATGACTTATGGAGCTTCTTTGTCTGCATCAATCAAAGGAATATTGAATCAAGTCCGTTCGGTAAGTTTCTTAATTTTAAAGTTTTAACATTATACCAATAGATTTTATTATTTTTCAAGCACAAAGAGTATATTGAGGTTAGTTAAAGCTAAGAGCGACATAGGATTATGAGATATGGGGGTATTACTTTCCAACCTTGATGTATCCTTTTTGCATGAAAAAAATAAAATTGATTAAATGTTAAAATTTTATAATTTATAACAAATTCATATTGTAGAAACTTACCGAATGGACTTAATTCAATATTCGTTTGGTTGATAGAGACAAAGGAGCTCCAAAGGACATCTTCTTCCATCTTAGATAAAATAGAAATCTTCTTAGAGTTGGTCTGGTGAATAACATCCGCAGTCGAACCCAAGTAGTCGACCAACTAAATTGCATGGTAGATGGCGAGTGCCTCACATTCAGTCCGGTCATCGAATAAACCTTATGCATAGTGGATTGAACATCCTAATATAATATGTCTCATTCCTTATACTAACAAGTTGTCCAACACCGACCTTGTTTTGTTTCTCCAAAAATGGGGGCATCTACATTAATTATCAACGATATAGTGGGCTCTTTTCCTAAATTATGCAACGAGAAATCCGTGGTCATATCAGTCTGTTGAAAACCCTCAAATTTTTCTCGATATACATACTTCAATGCATCAATGTTGTTGATCTGAAAGAGAATGACTCGATCATATCGGCAGTTCCACACGATGCCAATTTATTTTTAGGGAAAAAAAGCAACGAAGAACCGGCAAATAGGCATAGAGAATGAACAGGTGCTATTAATAACAATACTAGTTGAAATAATGAGTGGGCCAACTACAACTAAAAATCAATTGTATCTATTATTACAAATTTTAGATCATAAGACAAAAAAAGTGAAAGTAGAGAGTAAATTAGAAGTTAATATCTCAAATGAAATCCAGGTCAAACATTTTAACAAATCTAGTTTGAACTTTCAATTCCAATCAGTTTCCCATTTCATTGTCTATTTTAGGAAAACATTCTACCAACCCTAACCAAAAATTGATTTAGTTATTTTGGTTGGCAGCGATATCTTTTCTCATGAAAAGCATAAAAGTAGTGGGTTCAAGGAGGGAGGACTGAATCATGAAGGGAAATCTGAATTGGTTGCGATTGATTACAAAAGAACGGGGGAAATTACATTTGGTTTGTTGAATGAGATTCTGTTAGTAAAATATGTTAAAGTATTGAAGAGTACTTGGTATAGACACCTAGGGTGGTTCTTAAAAAAAGCAAAAAAATGTGGTGCAATGCCACCTACAAGTTTTGAGTTCGGTCCAACTAGTGTAATGGAATGTTAGTTACTTTATGATTTTTTTGGTACATTATGAATTTTTCATTATCTAATATTGGTTTTAATTTTTTGTTGACCAATGGCGTTTTTATCTTAAATTTGTCAATTTTCTAATGGTATAGGTAAGTTATTTATCGTGCACAAAAAAGTATGCCTTTCATAAATAACCAAAAATATTGCAATGAAATTTTAACAACGATTATAAATCAATTTTATCAATAATGAGAAAAGTTATGAGTAAAGTTATACAACTTATTGAATCATACCTTCGTGGGATATTGTTGAAGTCTGTAAGCGTTTGCTCTTGTTTTTGCATCAAAATAGTTGATGATTTGTTAAACTTTGTAGCCCTTTGCATCATATATCCGCTCGTTTATTTCCAGCATGTTCGATGAAAATAACATTTTATCAATAATAAGCCTTTGGATGAAGGAGGTGGCCATTGATTTGTTTTATTAGTGTTAAAGAATACAATGTTTTTTTGATCATGTTTATAAAAATATATGTAAAGCTATTAAGATGTAAGATTAATCAATTAATTTGAATGATTAAATGGGCCACTGTAATACCCCATGATTTGACGTTAGTTATTTAATTAGTTAGCTAATTAATTTGACTTAAAAAATGGAATTTGTGCAAACGATGAAATTTTACCAAGAAACTTGCACCATTGCATTCGTGGTGAAATTTTAAGCAGTTTTCATATTTGGAGTTTTGAGGTCAAAGTCTAAACAAAGAAGTTATGTACGAAAATCGAATTAGGAACAAAAATAAATAAATAAGAAAAATTAACGTTTTAAATTAATTATCTGGGGCCTATAGGTTGACCTCCATATTGAAGCGGTTGGCTAGGTGCAGTCGACCCCCAGGAAAGGAGTGGTCGACCACTTCATGTGTGGTAGTTCCAGCAAACCTATGCCATGTACGACCCGAATTTAATATATTTCGATCTAACGGTTCTAGTTGATTCTGGCATATATAAATTCAGGCCTAGCCCTTCCTTCTCTTCTCATATTTTTCTATAAGTTGTAGCAACGCTTTACCATTCGTTCTTCTCCACTTTCTTTGTAAATTATAAGAATAAGATATTTATATTTATATTCATACAAATCAGAGAATTAGAGAAGCCCACTTCATATTTTGAAGTATGAAGCGACAAATGGGTTTGGAAGTATTATAGAAGCCCGCTTCATATTTAGAACTATTTATAATCATTTGAGGCTAGAGTCTGCCTATTTCCCTTTTGAAAGTATTATAGAAGCCTGCTTCATATTCAGAAGTATTAAGTAGCAAATGGGTTTGGAAGTATTGGATGGTTGACAAGGCTTCATCGATAGTTTGCACCTTGGGAAGGGTAGGTAAGTAATCGTGTATGCAATGCAAGGATAGATTAGAACTGCCAACCTTAATGGACATAACAATTAAATGAAAAACAATCGGTGTAAACTTATGTTATGGACAGTTATAGTTTTTCATGCCACCAGATCATTGTTCTTACCCCCTCCTCATTACAGCCCACATGATAGATTTAGAGGAATATGTCACTGGAGTTGGACGTGCTTGTCTGTTGTATAAGTCTTCTTTTCTCTCATGTTTGATGATAATGTGACAGGCTGCTATCTATGGAATACCATTAATTCCAAGGTAGCAATCATAGTCAGTATTCTTATCCTATTATTTTTTCCGCTATGAGTTTAGATTTTTATCACTCTTTGATAATGCTTATGCTTATGCTTATTTGCAGTACCAAATCCAACGATCTGTGCTTTGAAGGACTTAAGTTTCGATTTTTGTTGAAGTTTAGGCCAATGGAGATATAGATTGTTATATTTGGTATAAATGCCTAGGTTAGTAGATCAGAGGTTAGGATAAATTGAGAGAATGCATTCAAACTTTCTTATCAAGTAATTCTATATTTTTACTCTAGATTCTAATAATTCCAACTATAAAAGTAGTTGTAGTTGTACTTTGAAAGAATTGGTAAAGCAACCATGGTTTGGAAATATCTTAGAGAAAAGATTTTCACGTCGACTTCGGAGTATCACACGGAGTGCTAGAGATGCATAAAGCACTGTTGATGAAGAGGGTGTGTATAACATATGGCAGAATTCCAAAAATTAGAGGTGTTCGACTTGATGGTTGAGATTCTACCTACCATGTGATTTCGGGGTTTGATGGTGAGTTCTAGTCGAAGACGTATATTTATTCCAGATGGATGGGAAATTAGAGTCTATATGTCGCAATTGTGATGACCCACATTTTGGAAGGTTTAATAGACAGTAATCCACAGTCCAACTCAAACAATCCAAAACATAGATAACCAATGAGGTTAATTAAGAACAATAAGAAGAAAGCAAATACAGAATCCTATAGCGGAATGATAAAATACACTAATCAAATAAACAGTCCATGAAGATACTTATACAATAAATTTGATTAAATTTTACAACATTTATTAGAGTTATATATACAACAGAACAATTTAACAATGCAGTGGAACAAATAATGTGGTGAAATAATACTAGTAATATAATATACCAAATCTTCGTCTTCTTCCTCCAGAAAATATGATCTTCAATACGCTGAAAACTCAGGGCTTACCAGAGTATAAAGTAAAACAACACACTCGAGTCAGGACTAAATATCCTTATGTGAGTCAAATCAATATCACTTATAACAGGAGTTTAATTGCGTCAAAGATGTTTATGGTGTTTTGCATCTTCTACCTAATGTACAACGTGCATGAAATAATTCATGAGATGTTACGGGATTTTCCATCTCTTAAGAATCCGTCAAGTTATCTATATCTAGTAGAATACGCTACATATGTAATGTCTAATCATTAAAATAAATATTTTTCCTAGCATTAAGGCTTTACATTAACCCCACTTAGTGTGTTTTTAAGCATTGTCGTACAGTTTGCATATAACGCTCTAGTAGCAAGTCGAGGGATAGGGATGCACCATAATATGACAACACTAAACTAAAAGCGTAGTGGTCTCATATGAGGACAAAAGAATGACAAGGCACGTAAGGCAATGTCTAAGTTAGGATACTACCAGTTCGGGTCGGGCTGGTGGTAACTCTTCATAGCCATGATCGCCTACCAATCCATCCATTCCATATCGAGTCAAAGGGAGGCCGTCCCAAATCATTGGGCACCAATCGAAACCAACGTCGAAAGTAATAGTATGGACCAAGTCCAAGAAGAAAATCGAAGAACGGATGTCCGTTAGTGGTAGCTAGCTCACATGGCCCAGTCAAGCTGTCCGATTTTAGTCATTTCAAATTGGCACAAGTGCTAGGGTCTATCCATCATCGTTCTCTTTCTTCAAATCCAACAAACGTATACAAAATCCAGTCACTTCATCCTGGAGGCTCTTTCGCATATAGAGTTGTTAAAGTGGTTCTAGTATTGACAGAGGGTATGCCAATAAGTCGCTTCGGATTCTTTAACAACCAAACATCGTTTTGCATATCGGTTGTTTCTTTTACATTTCGAAAACATTTCATACTTGATAACAAAATATCATATTCACTTTAAAATATCATTCATTTCAAAAAATCCTATTTACTTCAAATATGTCAATTTCACTTGAAGACCATTTTCGCCTCAATATCTAAATTTCAGTTCCCAAAATAGTTTCGAATTTCAACTTAGGTTATAACTTCATTTTAACATAATTCGCATTTAAATCCGTGATAAATATAAACAGTTCCCACTCTAAACAGTTTGAATTTTTAGAAATAGTTTTAGTAATTTTAAATAGTTTTAAAAATTAAAATAGTTAGATATTAAAATAGATTATATATTAAATGATTTTAAAATTTAAATAATTTGGAAATTTAAAAAGATGAATTTTAAAACAATTTACAGGAAAATAGTTTGTAGTGAAAATAATTTCAAACTCAAAACTGTTTCTTCCCTTTTCCAATAAATCTGGATTAAGGGCCAAATTTAAATCAACTTATTTAAATTCAAATCTTCCAATTCAGATTATTTTATATCTCAAATCTGTTCGAATCGGCTCAATTTCGATTTAAATTCAAATCATATCAATTTAGATTTCAATTCAGATTAACTTTAATTTCAAAGCCTTTCGCATTAACTTCAAATTCGAATCAATGATTCGATTCAGTGGTTTAAATTCCAATTCAATTTTTATTTTAAACCATTTCAATTTATATCTTTTTGGAGTTTGGTTTCAAAATATCGATTTATTCACTTTAACCAGTTTAAACTTCAATATTCAATTTAAGGTTCAAATCTTTTAAAATAATTCAATTCCAAGTTCAAATTTGAAATAGCGATTTATATCACTTTTACTTAAATATCTTTGAAGTTCAATTGAAAGTTCAAACCTTTTAAAACAATTCAATTTCTATAATTCAAGTCATATTTCAATCATAACTTCAAATTCCAAACTAAATTCTTTAAAACAATTTCTTTTAACAATTTTAATTTCAACATTTCAAGCTTGAGTTAAAAAATAATCCAATTCCCATATTTCGATTCAATTTTATTTTTATAAAACAAAATCATTCGAACAAGTTCAAACCAAGAATTTAAAATCATTTAATTTAACCAATTCGGTGTTCGTATATAATTTTCTATCATATGGCAGTGATCAATTATTTCAATTTTTAATTTTAGTGATGGATATATATCATTTCAATCCAAATCAAAGTTTCATAAATATATATCATTTCAACCTATTATAGATTTCCATGTCAGTCAAATTACTAAACAAAAATCGATAAAATCAAACCACTTCATTATTTCATTTTAACTAACATAAAAATATTTTAGACTTCATGAGCGGTTTAAAACACTCACATTTATTTGGAACTGAAAAATTTCTAGCTTGAAATAAATTTCACATCAAGTCCATGTCGTAGACGACGTCGATACGAATCTAGTGCAACTCGTTTCGCTCATAGACAACCTCGTACGAGAATATTATTCAATAATTAACATAACGATTTATAATAAACATAATTAACTTAATAATATAATTAACGAAACCTAACACTCTGCCTTCTCGCGTTCGTTCATAGGCCCGCCTCCTTGTTCCTAATCTAAAGCTCGCGTCCTGCTTTTTTTATTTTTTATAACAATCGAACGATGGACGAACTACGCCAAGCCATCGTCCAACTCCAACGCACCGTCGTGCTCCCCACTGCCCCACTACCCTACATCAACGCGTGCAAATCGACGCATAGGAAATCCAAAACCCGTAACTCCAACAAAACCTCATATCAACCACGACGCAACGTAAGACGGCGATCCACGCAACGATCCGAATTTTTCAACGGTTAATTGTGAATGTTTAAATGGTTTTAAATGTTTGATTTGGAGTTATAATTAGGTTAGAAAGATTTTAGAACTAAAATTTTCAAGCGATTTCATTAATTTTGGAAATCGTCGATTTAATCGACGAGTTAAAATGGCGATCTAGGGCATAGTCTCGAATTTCAACGAAACTAATTCCATTAGATCCATAATAGTGTATTATTATCGAATTTCAAATTTCATACCGTTTGGAGTTATCGTTTGATCGTACAGGATAGAAACGCGTTTAAATTAATATCAAATTTTAATATAATAATTGTGTCTGAAAAACTATCTTCTCTATAAGATCGAACTAGGACTCAAAACCTTTTCTATTGCATTCAGAATAGGGGTATAACATTGTGAACGCCTAGAGGCATGCCTCGGTTGGGGTTTGAAATTTTGAGCTACTGGAATTGAGATATTTTGAAAATTTAAATAAATTATTTTCCTTGATCGGACTAGGCTATCTCTTTCACTCAGCCACTGTACCTTTTCCAACATGCCACCAATATCGTGACGTTTCCATTTTCACTTAAAACCGCGACTCTCTTCATTTCTCACGCAGATAGTAATACCCTTACAAAATAATAATAATAATAATAAACGAAATCGAATCCTCGTAAAAAAGGGAATCGCGACATTGTCGTGATTTGGAATTCGAGATGGGCGACATTCGCGTGTGGGAAATAAGATTGGGCATGCGTTTTAGGGTTTGGCTGTATGTTCTGCTCGTCGACTGGAGGCTTGTGATGGAGGCGCTTGGGCGGAGTTGGTCACCTGAAGGGATGCTTGCATTTAGGAGGGAAGTGGAGATTCCAGGCGGTGTACGACATCGTGGTTGATGGAGATGGGTTAGATCGAAGTTCAAGGGGAGGGGCTAAGGCTCGATAGCAGCTTGATCACGTGCGCGAGCGGAGTAGGTGCTCGAGATAATGGGCGTTCGATGTCTCGAGTTTTAGGATTGTGTCATGCAGAGATCTTTATTGGTATCGATTTTGGGAGGTGCGACTCCATATTTGCAGCCGCGGCCTGATGCTCGTCGACTTGGTGATGTCGAGGTTGGTCAGAGGTTTCGATGATCGAGAGTCAGTGGGTTATGCGTTCTGGGTGGAGTCGCGTTTCTGGGTTGCTGACATTGGTCGATGGTAAGAAGGTACCATGCTTTTGAAAATTTTGTAATTAAAGAGTAATTTGAGTTTTAATTACAATTTTAATAGTTAACTTACATAAATTAATAACCCATCCATACAAGGTCTAAAATTCATGAAGAAACAAATCGGTTTTGGATCGGATTGCAAAATAAAAATCAAGGTGAGTAAAATCTCACTCATTTGGATTGCAAGTATAACTTAAAAATGTCGGATTTAAATTACTGGTTGTTTGGATGAATTATTAATCATTATTAATTGGATGTTATAATATATATATATATATATAGTAGTATATATTTTAGTAGTTGGATATATCCCTGCCAATTGGAGCGGATGTGACCCTATGCACCCTGCATAATAGCGGATGATCCTATATTACCGTGATATTCGCCTCGAAGGGGGATTGGTTTTTTGTATTGTCTAACATCTGTGGATGTAGGGAAACATGTTCGAGGGATCCAACTTGATTCCTCAAAAATTTTAATTTTAATTTAATGCATAATAGTATATGATGTGTTAGAATGATCTTTTATAGATTATTATTGTGATTTGGATTATTGAATGCTATACTACCATAAAGTATTATTTTTGAATTTGAAGGAATTGAAATAGAAGATTTTGAATATAAAAATATTTATATTGAAATTTGAATTATTTTAAAAGAAAAGGATTTGGATAAAACAAATTGATAATGGGTTGTACTTGACTATGCGCAAAATATTTCAAATAGAGATTTTAAAATAATTATGTAAAGGATTTTTAAAAAACGATTTAAAATGATATTTCAGGAAAGAATAAGGAAAGATGTTAAAAATCAATATTTAAAATAGATGTGTAAAATAAATAGGATTTATAAAGAAATGGATTTATAAGAAACGAAATTTTTTATGTGAGATTATTTTTATAAATAAGAAAAATCCAAGTGAATCAATAAATTTATAAATGATGTTTATAAATAAGGAAAATGATAATAGTTGCTAAATTGGGAATATAAAATTCATAGGGTGAGTTTATATTAGATTATGAAAAGAGGGATGAGGAAAATAGTGGATACTATTTTTTTGAAAAGTGGAAATGGTTAGGAGAATTAGAATGAAACCGATGGGTTGTGAATCAAGAGGAATTTATAAATTGAATTGGTTATTGGGATTTTTAAAATATACTTTTATTTTAAAAAGTTAAGTTGATTTTAAAAAGGTAAGTTTTATTTATCAAACTGTATAATTTTGAACTAGTAAAATTGAAGTACATCAAAAAGTTAATTTTTCAAATATTTTATATCTATTTTAATAAATTCTAATTTTTGAATCAGCTTTGAAAATTGACTCGTTTATTTAAAAATAAGTTATGATGTTTACAAAAGTGTTTTCGATATTTCTATATTTGAAATAATTTCAACACTTGGATCCATAACAAGGTATTTCATCATTTTCAATACTTAGAAATATTTCCAACTTTCATTTTTATAACACTTAGAAAATATTTCTATTCCAAATCACTCCTTACTAAAAACATTTCCAAGACCTTCCTTTTAATACTTAGGAAAAATACTTATACGTATAATTTCCAAAATCATTTTGATAATAAACTTGGAGATATTTCATAACTTATCTCATAAGTCTCCGGCTTTTTAATAAATTCTTCCTACAATTTCCAAACCGATTATACTTATTTATAATCCCAACCCATCATTTGTAACTCCTTTAAATGAATTCAAAATCTTTCCGAAGTTATCACTTCCAAACATCGGAAATTTTCTTACGTCTCTAACATTCAATTTATAAGATTTCTCTTATAAAATCTTATCCTTTAATAAACCCCATCTACAAATCTCGACAGAACTTATAAATAAATTTGCAATCATTTCAAACTATATATATACATGTATAATGAGAAATTTTGAAGAATAGTAATTTATTTCATTTTTAAATATGTTTTAAATTATTATTTAAAATATAGAAAAAACTTTATAAACATCAATAACTCATTTTTTGATAATCCAATAAATTTTCAAAGTTGATTTTAAAAGTTCGAATTTATTAAATAAATACTTAATATTTGGAATTCTACTTACCGAAGTATTCCAATCCCAACTACTTTAAAATTCCATAATTTTAAATAATAAAAATTTCCTTTTAAAACAAACATACTTCTTAAAATTCAAATATATTTTTAAAATCTCAGTAACCCATTCAACTTATAAATTCTTCTTGATTTCCACCGTATCACTTCTATTCCGATTTCCTTAACCATTTTCACTTTCAAAATAGTATTTACTATTTTTCTCACCTTATTTTCGTATACTGATATGAATTCTCCCTATAAATTTATATTCCAAATTTATCATCCTGATATTGATTTCCTTTATGTTATAAATATCATTTATGAATTTCGTAACTACTTTGATTTTTTACTTGTTTATAAAAAACCATCTTATTTATAAAATTTCATTTTATAAATCCATTTCTTTATAAATCTATTTATAACTTCCAATCTATTTTTATTATCTACTTCAACTTCTTTTACATATTTAGAATGTGACGCCTCACGCCGAGACCCACATTAACAATGAGTATTACTGGGTAATACTGTCTTATAATGTGGAGAATAGGGCTGGTTAGGAGCGACCATCTATACTTTTGTCTTAAATATCTCTCGAATACTTCAATTAGTGCTCTATAAATAACATATATCGAAAGTAGTGGGTCGAAAGGTGTCAACCCGCACATATAAATAAGACCCTAGAGGTCTAATTTAGGGGATTCGGTTTCATTCACTTCTTATTTGTACTTTCTAAAGCTTGTAAACCTTAACTCCTAAATAAAATTGGGGATAAAATTACTTTGCATACTTGAGCTTCAATTAGTAAAAGAACATATTTTCAAAGCATGTTAAAGGATTTAATGATTCTGCATAGCTTAGAATAAAGCCTGCTTGTTCCACGTTTGAAAGGCTACCTTTCAAGGGAGTCAAAACCATTTGATTCAACTAATACACTTAAATGTTAAGTTCAAGTCTTCGTCAACTTTTACTATTTTGAAAAATGGTTCCGAAAGAGTCCTAAACCAATTGAATGAGCTCCAAAGGCATTGTAAAAGAGAATTAAACATTTCAAACATATCAAAAGGAGGACTTGAGGAAGTCAATAAGTTTAGGCCTTTTATATCTGATCGGAAGGAGGTTTCGAAGGTATCACTTATACTTCAAACTCCACTTTAAGGTGTTGACAAGTTTTCTTGTTAATATTTTTGATGCTAGAAGGAGGAATTGAACCTCCGATCCCCAATAAATTTCACTATAGATTAATTGCATAGAGTTCTTCATTCAAAAGGAGAAAATGGTATGAGTAAGGAATAATAACGACAATCCAAACGATTAAGTTGCATCACAGTCGACCTTGGAAAATAATATAGTCCCCATCTTTAATTTAGAGAATATGGAAGTTGGACAACCTTCAACTCTCATAAGATTGGAAAATAATGAGATTAAATTCCAAAATCTACTTCAACAAATGATGGCCATGTAGGAAGTTTTCGAAGGGAATTTCCATCTCTAGGATCATTAAGGATTGCAAAAGGAGAGGATGAAGCACAATCACCAAATAAAGACCAACATGGAAACTAAGAAAGTCAAGCTAAAAGGTCTCTCGAGCAATCAAATAGTCCAATCCAAAGAAAGAGCAAAAGTTGCCACAAAAACGAAGCCGAACAAGAAGAAATCCTACACCAAATGATAATTGATATGCTTAAGAAAAAAGGAATACCTGACCTAGAGAAATATATTATCCTCCAAAAGATTCCTTTTTCGAAATAAATAATTGCAGTTAGTCTCCCTCCTCACATCCAAATTCTCCCACTTAAATATGATGAACTACTGAACCGGATAATCACCTTGAAGCTTTTCAAAACTGGATAAACTTATATAATGCATCTGGGCCGAATCTCTGCAAACTTTACCTAGTAACTTTTCAAGGATCAGCTATCAAATGGTACAAGAATTACCTAGTGGAAACCATTTGTCCTTGGGAACAATTTTCTTATGACTTCATGACACAATTTTACATATTTAGAGACTCAACCATGGACTTTAGCTTGTTAGCTACTATCCAACAAAAACTAGAAGAAATGCTCGACAAATACATGAACAAATTCAGTACAAAAGCATTAAAGGCAGAGAGTACAACCGATAGAGAAAAGCTTATGGTAGTTCGATTAGGGTTGATCGAACAAACCACAATCTGGAAAGACCTTTATATTAATAGGTGCAAAGATCTACTATACTTCTATTACCGAGCAAGCAAATTTATACTTTTGGATGAAATGTGCCATGATAAGAAAAGATCGCGACATGGCATTGAAGAAAAAAGATCTAGTTCCAATCACTCAACCTAAAAATCAAAGAACGGTGGAAGGATTCGGAAGGGTATTCCAGAACCCAACCATGTAGCCTTAGATCAACTTCTTTTTCACATATTTTCTGCAGCAAAAGATGATGAAAGTTCCTCAATTACTCATAAAATGCAAAAGCCAGCCATAATCGATAAAAGGGGAAAGTTATTATGATTATCATAAAGCAAATGGACATAAGACCGACAATTTTCGCATATTAGCTGGAATAATTTGAAATATGATAATGTTAGGAACCCTAAAGGAGTTCATCAAGAAACTTAAGGAAACTTCTTATTCAAGCTAAGAAAAAAGCAGCTTAGCAACTTCAAAATACGGACTCCTATCAAATCATGAAGTCTTGCAGCATTAGTTTAAATATGAATTATCTTCTTTCATAATATTTTAAACTTAATTTGTACTCTTATTTGTGCTTAAAATTGGTCATGTACTAATTCATAATTCGAGTGTTATTAAAGGTAAAACAGAACCAATCAATAGCATTCAACATACTCTTGGAGCACAACAAATTTCTAGCTAAGTGAGAAAGACAGTCCAAATGCATGATACAAATGACTATCAATGTTTCAATCAATACAGTACAAAGGCTTTCTTTCATGAAACCTTAACCTCATGCCGCTATTAATCCTTCACCAATCTTTGAGAAAACTTAGAACTAGACCACTACTATGACGATCCAGAATTTGACCACCTCAAAATGTAACATTTAAAGTGATTTCAAATACAAAAATATAAAAGGTTTTATGATTTAGATAACATTAGATAGGATTTGAAAATAGTAATAATTGCTTATATCGACAAAAATGAAAAAATTCCGATTTCAGAAAATTAAGTTTAAATGGATTAATAAATTATTTTAATTTAGTTATGAGTGTTTATATTTTTAAATAACATTATGCAAATTTATTTTTAAATTTTGTTTACACAAATAAATTGTTTAATTAGAACGTCAAAATATGACAGTAAAACACTTTGTCAAAATCAACGTTTTGTCAATTTAAAGTTGTCGCAACGTTGTTGCACCTTTATTTTAATATTCATGTGCACTTATATAAATGTAGTAAGTATTAACTAAGTTGCTAATTAGTTTACTTTTATTAAAACACAATTAGAAAATTCTAGAATATAATTAGGAAAAGTAAACTAATAAAGACAAAACATGTCATTTAAAAAGTAAACAAAACCATTATATTCTTCACTTACTTCTTAGATAAAAATGACTTAAATTTGTGATGTGAAACATGATGTTAAGGGTTGAAAAGTAAGAATACATTAAAAATAAGAAAGGGTATTTTGGTCTTTTGCAAATATAATGTTTTAATCCAAAGTTTTTCTATAAATACACACCCACTTTCTCTCATCACTTCACACTTTTCTTCTTCCATTTTCAAGCTTTCTTCACTTCTTTAATGGCTTCTTTAAAGAATATAATAATGCCAAAATATTCCAAAAAATAAAATAAAAGGAAATAATCATCAAAATTCCGCTAAAACTCACTCAAACTTCCTTTCTCCCCCTCTTTAAGTCACGGCCCACACCCAGCACCACCAAACCCGAGCTCCTCCACCCATAAAAAGCACAGCCGAACCCTCTAGGCCTTCCACAAGCAAGCCAAGCCACTTCAAAGACTTTAAAGTGAGCGTTTGTAAGCATTCGACGGTCGTTAGCAAATTAGGAACGTGTTAAAGTTAGTTCATTTGCAATTGAGGTGAGAACTCCTACTTATATGTATATATTTTGTTGTGATAATGTGATAATTTGCTTATATGTTTGGTTATGATATTTATTTTCATATGTTGTTTATTGCATGTAAATACTGAAACAAGTCACGATTTACACGACATTAATTCACACGAAAAACACTTTCCAAAATATATAGAAAAGTGATATGGAATCATTTAATGCACTCTAAAATGATCTAAAATGTAGAAATGTTTTGTAAACATATAAACTTGCTTTAACAAAGTTTGAATGAAAAACATGAAATATGTTAAAAATAGGCGTGTCGCGCAATGTTAGTTCACGATTTTGCGTCGAAAAGTTTAAATAAGTATACAGAATGAAATTTAGCTCGGAATTCTTCGAGAAAAGAAATTTTCAAACTAGTATATCCATGTCTCTCAAAGAAAGAAAATCAAGATTTCATTAAGTATATTTTAAAATATGTTCGAAAAAAATTTCTAGAAAAGTCGCGCTTTTGCAGTAAAGCGACCAAAGTTTAAAATTGATATTTAAAGAATTTAAAATGTGAAATAAATTCTAAAAAATTTCTATAATGTTTTAAAAGTGGTTTAAGTTGAAAATATGGATTTCTAAATGATATAAAAGTACTTTTGAAGAATTTAGCCTTTAAAACGCTATTTGCAACATTTTTTCGCAACGCTTTTCTATTACTTTTGAAATAAAGGTTGGAAATTAACCTTTCTTTCCCAAATCTTATGTAAACATTTTTAAGTAAATATTTTAAAAGAGATTTGAACAATTTCAATTTATTTCAAATTTGGTTAAAAAAATACTTAAGTGATTTAAAAAGGAAATTGAGTATGTAGAAACGACTAGTACATTTGTCCCACCTGTGAGAGCTAAAAGGTAAAACAAGATGTGCAACTAAGGTTATAAATGGAATAACTAGTGTCCTAAACTTACATGGCCTTCGCTTTATCTTTTAGGCGAGGGGTGGAACAGATTGAAGGGAAAGACCGGATGCTCAACTTGGATTTTATAGAAATAATCTTCTTATACTCATTATTAATATCCGAAGAGGACTCGTCCTATTCGTGGAATTTAGAAGGTGATCTCATCATTATTCGGCTAATAGCACTTGTTGAATATAGAAGTTGATATTGAATATAAGCAGAGTAATTTCTATAATCCTATTTTCTCAAATGATACTCAATAAAAACGATTTAAGAAATATTCAAAAGAGAGGTTCAAAAGATTTCATATTTAAAGAAGACGATTTTAAAGATATACATACATACATACATACATACATATATATGTGTGTGTATATATATATATTTGCCACTCCTCCTTCCACCTTATTGGATGTGGCTTATAGGCGTACCAAATTAGATATGGCTTATAGCAGTATCTAATGTATTCGACACGGCTAAAGTCGTATCAAATTTGATACGGCTTTCAGCCGCATCTAGTTTCGTGCCTACTTCTGACTTAAAACTTTTCCACCCAATACGCACATCTTCCCTCCAAATGATTCGATTTCCCCCCTATTTAGATACGGTTCTTAGCCCTATCAAATTTGATATGTGTTTTAGCCATATCTAGTTCATGCTAATTTTTGGTGCGAACTTTTTACTGCCAAAACACGCCCCTGATCTACTCCTTAATTTTTGGTGCGAACTTTTGATACGTTTTCCATAAATTATTTCATTCCTACCAATTCTTAAATCTAGATTTCTTTCTTCACAAACGCTAATTCGCAAGTTCACTAATTCACACGCTATGCATTTCAGGTAATTTCCGATCCTTATTTACAAAGTTTCCAATCATTATGATGAAAATCCATTGAATTTAGCTGTAACAGTTTTGTTCCTGTTTTGATGGGATGGTGCTTCTATTTTTTGCCCCTTTTAATTTCTTCCTTTTGATCTGCTAAACAGTGTTGAAGTTGAGGTCCCTATGTTAAACAGTGTAGAAAAACTGGATTTAGTTTCCTGTCAAGTTTGCTATAGTTTTTGACATTATAGGCTTTGCGGTGAAGGGACCGAACCTCTTTTGTAGAAAAACAACAATTTGATATTGTAGCAACCTAATTGTAGGTAAAATAGGAATATGGTAGTTTGTGAATGTGACATTAAGATTTTAGAT
The DNA here is from genome assembly GCA_030765085.1 of Allium cepa. Taxonomy (NCBI): domain Eukaryota; kingdom Viridiplantae; phylum Streptophyta; class Magnoliopsida; order Asparagales; family Amaryllidaceae; genus Allium; species Allium cepa. The sequence continues at coordinate 460,514,963 of CM060942.1, forward strand.
GTTTAAAGGCTGGTATATGCTGCATGAGCTGAAGTGCTATGAGGAAATAACGCTGGAGTGATTAAATTGATGGGAAAAGATCCTGAAAGGGCTTGAATATCTAGGACAAAGGAAGGTAGGCTATAAGTGTATAGGTTCAGGTTGTTTGTGGTAGTGCTTGGCAAGTTGGGTTTATGTCAGCTGTGTTAGAGAGAGCTTTTGACCACTTCAAAAATCTGTGCCCGAGCTAAAAGAGTAGAGGGAAATGCTTCTAGAAGATTGGCTCAATATGGAAAATGGATTTAGGAGCCCTGATTATGTCAGTACGGTTAAGAAGAAATTGCCCAGGAAAGTTCAGAAAAGAGATCTATTAGCTGAAGTGTTCAGATGTATGTTTTCATTCTGTGAATTGTAGTATTTATTTTATCATCGGTTTGTGATCTATAATTTAGTTGCATATTATGTAATCATTATGATTGGTTTGGGTATCACTTTAAATTTGGACAAGTGAGTTTTAGTGCACGAGACATTATACCTCACAGATGCAATATTGTTTCCTCGGGTTTGATTCTTATTTTCATTTTTTATTTTAAAATTATTTATTTATTAATTATAATAACTATTTTTTAATTACAAGGAAATTCATCTTCTTTTGTGTTGTTGAAGTTTATGGCATATTTGGACTACATATGACCTAGCTTTGCATTTCAATGCATGTTGCAATTTTCATATAATTGTTTTGAATTTTATTCTAAAAGCTGCTGGTACTTAGGACTGTAAAGAAGATTGAATTCATCTTAAATATTAAACTGATCATTCATGTATAATTGTGTTTTTATATTTAGTGTTGTAGGTCATGATATTTGACCTTACATGTCACTATATTAATATTATACTAGTGTGTAACCCGTGCGTTGCACACTGTAATGTTGTACAGTAAATAGTTAAATAGTCGACATATAACGTAATATGCTAATGCTAAACATTTTTTTTTAATTTAGCATGTTAAAATGTTATGTTTTCATAGTAAAATATATTCAAAAATTATTTTCGAATAGTTAAAAATAATCATATATTCATTATTTTCATATTCTAACTATTTAAAATGATAGATTTTGTTTCAAATTAGTTTTACGATAATATTTCTAAAGTTTAAGGAAATTATATGTTAAACATATTATTTTATTGATTTATACGTTTGAAAAATGTATGTATATATATATTATTTGTCATTTCTTGGCATCATTTGTATTTGTACATTTATACGTTGGTAATTGCATATTTCTTGGCATGTCTTTTGTATTTGTGGTATCTATACTATACTATTTTGCTCCTCTTCCATCGCGTATGTCCGTATTTAAATTAATTGCATGTCTGATATTATGAGTTAATATGTCCATGTCTCATCAATAATAAAAAAGCTACTGTTGCATATTGAAAGGTTTGTGTTTTCATTATCAGTTTTCCTTACCTTTCGAGAATTGGATTTTACTTGTATTACAAAATCTTAAATACTTATTACATGTAGGGATTATATGATCTTAATACCGCTTTCTTACATATATAACGGGACAATATTCTTCATTTATGCCAAGGTAAAATTATATTCACGTCTCATGTTCTGTTATATATGAGATAGGAGGGCAATATGTCTTTCAGTGTAGACAAATAATGGATAAACGAATCTGATCTAAGATCTACATACTATATAGATGACGTGTAGAAGTTCATTAATTTTGTTGCAGAAAATGGTGGTAAGAAAGGAGTGTATTTATCCCCTTGCACCCGGTGCAAAAATATGAAGACGATCAAATTAGATGGCATTTATTTTCATTTGCTTAGACGGGGTATTATCCAATCATATAGTATGGTATTTGTAACGATCCCGAGTTTTAATTTATTTTAATTCGACAATTAATTTCATTTTTGAATAAAAATCGTGAATTGATTGAAAATTTATATATAATGTTAGTTAAATTAAGGATTAATTGAAATTAATCTGGGTATTTGGACACTTGTATATAAAATAGATTGGAAATTTAATTTGGGATTTAAAAGCAAATATCTTAGGAAATAATTTTGTATTTGGATTTTGATATAAGGTTAAAACAAAACATTTCAAATAAATTATAATTATATTAAATATGAAATAAATATGGTAAATAATTCTAGAATTGTTTAAGCTATCAAAAAATAAATGTTATAAACTAAATAAATACGCATAGTTAAAATTATAACAACATAATAGTTATATAATTTCATTTATAATTTTAAAGTAACAAGCCAAAAACATGAAGGCAGTAAACATATATTTAACAAAAGTAAAGACACTAAATACATACAAACAAAAGACAAAGAAATATCTACTAAAAACAAAACTGTAAAAGTTGGCACAAAGTAATGGAACAAAACCAAAAAAAAAAAAAAGAAAGAAAAATTATTCAGGTGCAAAACAAATGTAAAGTAAGATATAAAGTACTCATTAATTAATGCTAGCTCAATTCAATGTCATTCGAAATATTTACAAAATTATTTTAGTTGCAAAATGTTGCCTGGTACAATTTCTTACTTAATAAACATAGGTCAGTGATTATCTTTATTTAGGAGGCTGAGATGATCTTCAAAACAAATAGAAATGACTTGTTTACTGCTAAGTATGGGAGCATTAAATGCTAATGTACTTAATGTCTACCTTTCTTTGCAAGCTACATACTTCGGCTGAGATGATGTAAATTTGTTGGGTATTTGCTTTTTTTTTTTACTTATTGATTATGCAGTTTGGTGGCTGCAAATCATTTATTATGTTTGTTTTGTTTAATTATCTTCTTGCATTAATTACTCAGCTGATATATATTCTTGTGTGCTAGAGGATATAACATTAATTGCTTCAGTACATATTATTTTGTACAAGTGGTAAAATTTGTTTGTACCATACCAGAGACATATTTTCTCTACCAGGCAAGATTTTGCAACTAAAATAATTTTGTAAATATTTCGAATGACATTGAATTGAGCTAGCATTAATTACATGAGTACTTTATATCTTACTTTACATTTGTTTTGCACTTGAATAATTTTTCTTTTCTTTTTTTTTTTTTTTGGTTTTGTTCCATTACTTTGTACCAACTTTTAAAGTTTTGTTTTTAGTAGATATTTCTTTGTCTTTTGTTTGTATGTATTTAGTGTCTTTACTTTTGTTAAATATATGTTTACTGCCTTCATGTTTTTGGCTTGTTACTTTAAAATTATAAATGAAATTATATAACTATTATGTTGTTATAATTTTAACTATGCGTATTTATTTAGTTTATAACATTTATTTTTTGATAGCTTAAACAATTCTAGAATTATTTACCATATTTATTTCATATTTAATATAATTATAATTTATTTGAAATGTTTTGGTTTAACCTTATATCAAAATCCAAATACAAAATTATTTCCTACGATATTTTCTTTTAAATCCCAAATTAAATTTCCAATCTATTTTATATACAAGTGTTCAAATACCCAGATTAATTTCAATTAATCCTTAATTTAACTAACATTATATATAAATTTTCAATCAATTCACGATTTTTATTCAAAAATGAAATTAATTGTCGAATTAAAATAAATTAAAACTCGGGATCGTTATAGACATCCCCCTTAAAAGAATTTCGTCCTCGAAATTTGCCAGAGAGAGATAACGAAGATAGATGAAAGAGAAATATCTTTTGAGATAAACTAGATATATTTATTCTGCATTTGGCTTACCAAATCAGAATATCACCGATATGAGATCAAACTCATACAATACTACACAGGATACTCGGGTCATCAAATCTATGAAATATGCAGGAGCATTGGTCAGTTCTAAAGGGTAACTAACCATTCGTAGAATATATTGAGACCCAAAAATAGACAGATATATGGATACAATTTCAAAAATTTTAGTTTAAAACTAAAGTATACCTATCAACCATAGCAAACAATGCAACTAATTCATTCAAACAAACAATTCTGGCTAATTTGGAGTTTATGTCCCATACAAATATATCAAATCTTCTACATGTATTTACCAGGAATCATCGAAGAATTGAAAAGAGATGCTAAACAAAAGAGATAGATTCATTCTTCTACCATTTTTCAAACACAATATATGGATTCCAAATTCAAGTCGGAATACCTTAAAATATATATTTATTTGTCCCTCTTCGGACTTCGATCTTCACAAGAAACTACAATAGAATTTCAAATTCGGTTTTAAACGAAATCGTTTTATTGATATAATTCAAATTATCCTTCATATTCTTTAACTCAATTTTAAAATTTTCAATTTATTTCAAATTTCAGTTCCAAATTTCCAATTAATATTAATTAAGGTTTAAATCAAACTCTGATAAGAAAACGATGAAAATACGAAGTAAGAATTTCCTACAACGATTCGTAGGGCCACCATCACACTGAAACTTCTTCTGGAGCTGGCACGAAGCAATCAAAAGAATTTGAAAATGAATCAAAGGAAATTGATAGAGAAAGATTGTTCCCACTGTCGCAGTGTATTGACCATTTATAGTGGTACTTCCCTGTCCCCTATCTCGTTCTCTTCTTGCACTCATACTTACTATCAATGGATAGTTAGAGAATTTACTGAGGCATTCGAACGGATATCTTAGGGATATACTCATTCTAGGACATATGTTAACCTATCTCTAATGAGCTACTTAATGTGTTATACTCCTGAGCTAAAGTTCAACCTTAGCTCTGATACCAAATGTGACAAAGCGGATTTTGTCCGTTCGAAAATCGACATCCATACTTTACATCGTACTCGAATGCCGTAGATCTGACCTGTTCAAATCCGAGTCGCCGGAGCTTATAACACCATTAAGTAAACAACACAGTGGAAGAAAAAGAATAATACATTGATATACAACATTGATACAATATCTGATACAACATATGATACAATAGATATCGATATACATCAGAGATATGATACAATAAAATAGCAGCGGAAAGGAAAGTAGATAACATCAGCAGCGGAACAAATAACTCTAAGATAGTCTTCAAGGGAGAACTCCAAAACTGCAACTCCATCTCCAAGAATCAATCCAGAAATAACTCGAACTCCCAATAACGATGCACCAAGCTAAGCAAGGTCAGTCATGTCCAAAGACTGAACTAGCTCCAGATAATCTACAGAACCTAACAATCTGAAAACCCAACTCTAGACTGCTCGTGTGGAAAATAGTGAGCACCCAGAGTTTAGGAAAGGAACAATAAACTCTGGATCAGTCATGGGACTGGTGTGAGCAACAAAAACAGTTTATCTTTTAAATAAAACAAGATTTATAAAAGGAAATCCGATATGCTTTTTGGAAAATGAAACTACCATAAGACCTCCCGCCACACACACAATGCAAACGCAGAATTGGAGGGGATTTCTTCTTATGATAGTCAAACATGCTTAATACGTAGAAAGTTCTTTGATATTATTATTATAAGTGCAAAGTGCAGAAAACATTTCGAAAGTAGAATATAAATCTTAGCCAACATAGGCATTCCGCACTATGCCTACTATAGCTACCATGTTCAATAGCAGGTTACCACCACATTCCATGGCAGGTAATACAACTAAAACTGTACAAGGCTCGTATTGTTTTGATTGGATTTTCCAACAAATGGTCAGGCTAAGGAACTTCCTACTGCCACATGGGATCGCCTCTGGCGGGACGTCCCGAGAACCTAACCAGATCTCTGCCAACACAAGGCCGGGTTACCTCTGTAACTAGGTAACTACTACTCGAGCATGCCACTCCCGGTCCTTTGGGACCTTTATCCAAGGCGCCTCTAAGCAACAACCACACAGTAAATGAGATTGGAGCTACCACATAGGTTAAATATCAGGGCTCCATACCTAATACCACCCTTTACCAGAAGGGAATGACACACCCTAAAGGGCGCGACCCTCATAACCTTGCCGCATCTTTCCTGTTTCGACCATTTCCGGGGTGTGAGGTCCTGATGCAGTCTCGTCCACAAAGCTACGCTTCATACAAAAGCCATGCTTTGATCATAAATGATCAACAAATGATCATCAACACATAGCAGCACTCAGCATGCCACACTACCAAATTGGAAGTACATCGCTGATAACCTTCAACTACATAACCTCTGAGCCCGTATGTCTCAGAGAAGGGTGTTAATGATAAGAGAATAAATTCTCCGCCACCAACATATATGTATTTGAAAGAAATCTTCTTTATATTTCAAAATGTAGTGTCAGACATACAACCATACAAGTCTGTTCCGGGTTCGAACAGAACCGAAGGCACTTCCGAAGAAGCCCTTGCAATCCGGGTATTCACAATCCCGATCGGACTTCCCATCACTTAGGAAATCTCTATACCGTAGCTACTCGGTGCAGAGACAATCGATAGGTTATCCTATCGTTCTCACAAATGCCCGGTCTTCAACACCGGTCTTCAAATGCTATCCATAACGTCGAATCACATATTCGGAATGGGTTATATGACACAAAGGTCCTTTCCGGCTAAACCGAATAGTGAGCGCAACATTTAAAACATATGGATATGGGATTTCAATTAAGTCACAACTTAATAATTCAAAACTTTCATTCAAATGGTTTAAACAAATTACCATTTTCAAATCTTTTTAAACAAAAGATTTATTTCAAAAACCTTCAATGGTTTAAATAATTCCCACACTTTAATCTTTTAAACAAAAGATTCAATTCACAAAGTTCACCCCATTTACAAAGATCCATTTATGGATTTCAATACGATTTCCATTTCAATTGGACTAACTCGTTTAAAATCTTTAAATTAAAGATTTAACTTATAGCTTTCAAACCATTTCCATAACTTGGAAAATCATTTCCATTCTAACTTGAAATCCTTTTAACACGATTTGGACGTTCATTACTTAAGTGAAATCTTTTATCATTTGGAAACAAATAGTTTTCGTTCCAGAAAGATCCAAATTTATTTATACGAGTTAAAGCCTTTGAATTTAAATTCAAATTCCCAAATCAATACCTTTAAAATAGTTTAACCCATATAAACTCATTTATAAGTTGAATACCCTTTTTAAACGCTAGTTTCCAAATCATAGATTCAATTTCAAATATTGAATCCAAATCAAAATATTTAAATTTCAAAACTCAATCAAGTTATTCAGAATAAATTCCATCTTTGAAATTTCATTTCAAAAGCTTTTCACTTTAAATCCAATCCATTTCCAAAACATTTGAATTCAAATATTCAAATTTAAAACTATTCAAAAATCTGTGACTTAGTCGATTTCCTCGTGAAATCCATATTGGTGTGTGTATAAGTGTGGTCCAGGGGTTTAACACAATAGTGCAACATCATTCAATCATCATAGATTCGCAATCACCCAATATCGATAAGCGGTGTATCCCAATAACGCTTATCTATATACACGGATTCATAGATAGAAAATATGAATGCATTATAAATAAATAAAATTACATTCATCACAAATCACACTGAAAGCAATTCATAGCACAAAGCATATCATCTCAGAAATATCAAACAATTCAACAATCAATAGGATTCAATCATCCATAAGTGAACTCAATAAATTATCTGATTAATTTAAATCAGATGGGTCATCGATCATGGTTAATTAACTTTAATTGATTTCAAATCACTTAATGTGTTATACTCCTGAGCTAAAGTTCAACCTTGTGACGACCCGAACCCACAGGTCCCAGGATCGAAACCTGGCTCTGATACCACTTGTGACGACCCAAACTCGATGTCCGATAACAACATCAAATTCGTATCGCGGGAGCTTGCAACACCCATTAGATGATAAAAAACACAGCGGAAAAATAAGATGATATCACTGATACAACATGAATACAATATCCGATACATCAATATGATACAATGATAATCATTAACATCAGAGAATATACAACACAGAATACAGCGGAACATGATACAATATGAAATAAGTCTTCACAGAATCCTAATACTGCAGCACCAAACCAAACTCCAAAGTTAAAGCTCCAAAACTCCTAGCTCGATCCATTATCCAGATTGCTCCAAGATAAACAAGTGTAGTCCATATCCAAAAGACTGAACTAGCTCCATATAATCTACTGAACCTAACTATCTGAAAAACCAAACTCTAGACTGCCCGTGTGGAAAATTGTGGGCACCCAGAGTTTAGTAAAGGAACAATAAACTCCAGGTCAGTCATGGGACTGGTGTGAGCAAACAAAAACAGTTTGTCTTTAAAAACAATCAAAGATTTAAATTTCAAAATCGCAATGCTTTTGGAAAATGAAACTACCATAAGGCCTCCTGCCACACACACAATGCAAACGCAGAATCAGAGGAGATTTCTCCTTATGATAGTCAAACATGCTTGATACGCAGAAAAATTTCTTTGATATTATTATTATAAGTGCACAGTGCAGAAAAAACATTTCGAAAGTAGAATATAAATCTTAGCCAGCATAGACATTTCGAACTATGCCTACTATAACTACCATGTTCAATAGCAGGTTACCACCACATTCCATGGCAGGTTATACAACTAAAACCGTACAAGGCTCGTATTGTTTGAATGGATTTTCCAACAAATGGTCAGGCTAAGGAACTTCCTATTGCCACATGGGAACGCCTCTGGCGGGACGCCCCGAGAACCTAACCGGATCTCTGCCAAGCAAGGCCGGCTACCCCCCTTCCCGGGGAATATATAGAACCTCAGATATGCCACCCCCGGTCCTTTGGGACCTTTATACGAGAGCTCTCTAACCAACAACATCACACAATAATAAATAAAGTGTGTCCACATGAGTAAGTATCTGGGCTCCATACCATGATACTGCCCTTTTCCAGAAGGAATGGTCATACCCTAGGGGAGCTACCCCTGAAACCTTGCCGCACAATTCCTGTTTCGACCATTACCGGGTTGTGAGGCTTGACGAAGTCTCGTCCACAAAGCTACGCTTTTCACAAAGCCATGCTTCGATCAACAAATGATCAGCAGCACTCAGCATGCCACATTACCAAGTTGGGAATATATTGCTGATAACCTTCAACTACATAACCTCTGAGCTCGTACGTCTCAGAGAAGGGTGTTAAGCTAAGAGAATAAATTCTCCGCCACCAACAGAAATGTATTTGAAAGAAATCTGCTTTATATCTCAAAATGTAATGTCAGACATACAATCCATACAAGTCTGTTTCGGGTTCGAACAGAACCGAAGGCACTTCCAAAGAAGCCCTTGCAAATCCGGGTATTCACAATCCCGATCGGACTTCCCATCACTTAGTAAATCTCTATACCGGTGCGATTCAGTGCAGAGACAATCGATAGGTCATCCTATCATTCTCGCAAATACCCGGTCTTCACCACCGGTCTTCAAATGCTATCCATAACGACGTATCAAATATTCGGAATGGGTTATACGACACTGTTAACGCTAAAATTTGAACGCTAACACCCCGGTGTATAAAGTGTAGTTGTGAAAGCACCACCCGATGATTCGGGAATAGAGTATAAGCAGAAAGTCACAGAAAAAGCAGTGAATAACATTGATTTTATAGTGGTTCGGCTCAAAGCAAGCATACGTCCACTTTAATTCTCTTTATTGCTAAACGGATTACAACTTTACAACAATCTTCAATTACAATTATGACGAGACGAACAACTAAAACTTTGGTAGAGAAGAATTCTTCGAATCCATGTAGATTGCGTTAGATTTTCCCTTGAAGTTAGTTGAGATGTCCTTCGAACTTGAAGTGTCGGGTAAGTTGAGAATTCGGCAGAGTATTGGCGCTTGAAATGATTGGCCAAAAGTCCCCCCAAATGTTGGAAGTGGTCATGTATTTATAGGAGTTTTCGGCCTTGAGTCGTGAGTCGTACCCGACTCATCGTTAACTCGTAGCCGAGTCAGGTTGGGTCGTGGACGACTCAACAGGTTGAACCCCAGCTTTGTACCAGAGCGCCTTCGATCCTCTGAATATAGCACAAGTCTTAAGTCGTCCCCGAGTCATTCCTCTTTGATATAAGTATCATGATAGCGGGCTGCGACTTAGTAACTTTAGGTCGTAGACGAGTCATGGTGAGTCGTCTCATGTTAACACGCGGCCGACCTACTGGGTTAGCTCACGGCTTGGTCTAAAGTGATAAGTCGTTCACGAGTTAACCAAACGCAACTTTCTTGATGCTAGCATGAGTCGTACACGACTCATCATTGGTCGTAACTCGTCAACGTGTTATCTCATTTTAGCATGGTATTGAACTTGTCCCTGAAGTCTTAGGTCGTTCAACCGTAGCTGTAATTAGGTCGTATCATATTTAAAGTCGCACAACCTTTAAGTCGTAGGCCGTTCATTTTCTTAAGTCATATAGGCCTTAACTCGTTAGGTTTCATAACTCGTAACATTCCTTCAGTTGCAGATCTTAGGTCGTAGGCTTCTTGAGTCGTAGAGGCTTTAAGTCGTACATATCCTTAACTCGTTAAGTCTTAACTCGTACCGGCTCCTTGGGTCGTACGTTTCTTAGGTCGTAGATTTCACGATATGCAACATGAGATATTTCCAATATTTAATTATATAAAATCAATTCAAATTTCAAATTGGATTACCCTAGTCACGTGATTACGGTCTAGCTTATACTCGAAGCCTCTGTAGGAAATATCTCTTCCTACTTTTTTTTAGAGAAAAAAAAAATCAAACCGAAATTGGAGAAAACAAAAAGGGATTAATGGCCGAACATTTCAAATGAAATCGCGAGTCTTCCCACGTTCAAAATCAAATCTCGTTTCCCCTTTTCCTCTTAATCCAAGTCGAGATATTAGCCGTTCGAAAATTTATCGTTCGATGGCAGAATCATCACGATCTCGTTCGTAAATAATAATAAAAAAATATGGCGACGCAGTAATTTCTGGAGCAGGGAAGTTAAGGGGGGATGGCAACCAGATGCGGCAGGGTACGATCGATTTTGGGGTGAGAGGTTGAGCTAGGGCAAGGGTTTGCAAGGCGATTGCGTTCGATGGTGAGGCCAGGGAAGTTTCGGTAGTCGCGTTTGCTTGTGATGGCAAGGAAATGGGGAGGCCACGTTCGTTAGGGATGGCACGTTTCTGGGAGAGCGGCGGCTTGAAAGAGAAGACGAGCTAGGGTTTTCAAACAGGCAGTGGCTCAGTGTTTTGCGGTGAGTAAATTCATTTTATTTATTTTTCCTTTCAGAGTTTGAAAGTTGAAAAAAATTCTTGGTTCATCTGAGTAACTTGGTTCATCAGAGTTTTAACGTTGAAGGCATTGTGTTTTAAACTTAAACTTATTAAAAGAAACAATATATGTATAGACAGGGGAAGATAACTCGAAGTAGGGTCGAGTTATCATCGGGTCTAACTAGAAGTCGGGGAACCAAATTTGAAATCTGTTTAATTAATTCTGTGGAAATGTAAAAAGGAATGGTTTAATCATTTATAAATTCTTTAAATTAAAGGTCTTTCAAACTTTAATTAAGAACAGTTTGCTTGTTAAATTAAATATGTTGAATACTTAAAGGATATTTATAACTTAATTATTTTATAAACATCGGTAAAGGTTATTTAAAGGTAAATGTTTTAGTAATACGATGTAGCATTTAACAAAGAGGATGTTTACCTTAAGTATAATTAAGATTTGACAATTTATGAAATAAGTTAAAGACTAATTAAGTAACTGATTTGTAATTAGTGATCGATTAATTTGTAATTAGAGATTTACAAATGGGTAATTAAGTTTTATAAATTAACAATGAAGGTTATTAATTAATAGTTATGGAGTAGTGAATTAATAATAAACATCAATATCCTTCCCTGGTTGTTTTGGCCCACAATCAACAATGTTAACATTGAGAACTCCCTTTTCATGCACATAGACGGAGGAAGATTATATGGTACTACAATTACAGGCCAACAACTGTAAGGGTTAGAGAGAGAAGCATATGGACAGAAACCATCTGTTGCTATTCCAAGTGCGACATTTCGTGGCTCGATAGAAAAAGTTTGGTCAAAAGAATCTGCGGCTTTCCATTGAGAACTGTCACATGGATGACGCATTACGGTTGGATCAGACTTGGAATGACCATGCCAGATCATCGCATCTGCTATCCATGGTACAGTATACAGTCTCTTCAGTCTAGAAATTAAAGGAAAATGTCTTAATGTCTTTCGAGGTACTTTGGTGCATTTTCTCTCTTCGTTGAATGATGTCATATATCTTGGTTCATTGCAATTTGTAGAAGAAACTTTGTTCGCATCATCTTTCCCGTACAATATGCAATCATTGATGCATGCATCGTAAGTTTTGTAATTCATCCCAACTTGCTTAATGATCTTCTTCACGTCGGAGCACTTTTTCGGCAGCGTGTTACCTTCGGGAAGTAACTCCCTTATTAGTTCGAGGAGTGCAGTCACACCATTATTTGAAAAGCCGTATTGGATCTTCAAGCTATTCAGTTTCACAATGGCATACAGCTTCGTAATCTCTTTTGAACATGAAGGATAAAGTGGCTCTTTTATGCTACCAAAAAGTGATTTATACTTCGTACTTTCATTGGTCTGCCAATCTGGATAACCAGTACACTGCTCTTCAACATTAGCATGATCAGGCAATGGATTTTTAGCTTGAAAATGATGAAATCTATCTACATCATTGACCAGATCTTCCATCCTAATATGTTCAGACTCGTCAATAATTGTGGCATGACTAACTGGTTGTTGTTTTTCCATCTCTGCCCTTTTTTCCCCATGAAAATACTGTGACGAAGCGGATTTTGTTCGTTCGAAAATCGACATCCATACTTTACATCGTACTCGAATGCCGTAGATCTGACCTGTTCAAATCCGAGTCGCCGGAGCTTATAACACCATTATGTAAACAACACAGTGGAAGAAAAAGAATAATACATTGATATACAACATTGATACAATATCTGATACAACATATGATACAATAGATATCGATATACATCAGAGATATGATACAATAAAATAGCAGCGGAAAGGAAAGTAGATAACATCAGCAGCGGAACAAATAACTCTAAGATAGTCTTCAAGGGAGAACTCCAAAACTGCAACTCCATCTCCAAGAATCAATCCAGAAATAACTCGAACTACCAATAACGATGCACCAAGCTAAGCAAGGTCAGTCATGTCCAAAGACTGAACTAGCTCCAGATAATCTACAGAACCTAACAATCTGAAAACCCAACTCTAGACTGCTCGTGTGGAAAATAGTGAGCACCCAGAGTTTAGGAAAGGAACAATAAACTCTGGATCAGTCATGGGACTGCTGTGAGCAACAAAAACAGTTTATCTTTTAAATAAAACAAGATTTATAAAAGAAAATCCGATATGCTTTTTAGAAAATGAAACTACCATAAGACCTCCCGCCACACACACAATGCAAACGCAGAATTGGAGGAGATTTCTTCTTATGATAGTCAAACATGCTTAATACATAGAAAGTTCTTTGATATTATTATTATAAGTGCAAAGTGCAGAAAACATTTCGAAAGTAGAATATAAATCTTAGCCACCATAGGCATTCCGCACAATGCCTACTATAGCTACCATGTTCAATAGCAGGTTACCACCACATTCCATGGCAGGTAATACAACTAAAACTGTACAAGGCGCGTATTGTTTTGATTGGATTTTCCAACAAATGGTCAGGCTAAGGAACTTCCTACTGCCACATGGGATCGCCTCTGGCGGGACGTCCCGAGAACCTAACCGGATCTCTACCAACACAAGGCCGGGTTACCTCTGTAACTAGGTAACTACTACTCAAGCATGCCACTCCCCGGTCCTTTGGGACCTTTATCCGAGGTGCCTCTAAGCAACAACCACATAGTAAATGAGATTGGAGCTACCACATAGGTTAAATATCCGGGCTCCATACCTAATACCACCCTTTACCAGAAGGGAATGACACACCCTAAAGGGTGCGACCCTCATAACCTTGCCGCATCTTTCCTGTTTCGACCATTTCCGGGGTGTGAGGTCCTGATGCAGTCTCGTCCACAAAGCTACGGTTCATACAAAAGCCATTTTGATCACAAATGATCAACAAATGATCATCAACACACAGCAGCACTCAGCATGCCACACTACCAAATTGGAAGTATATCGCTGATAACCTTCAACTACATAACCTCTGAGCTCGTACGTCTCAGAGAAGGGTGTTAATGCTAAGAGAATAAATTCTCCGCCACCAACAGATATGTATTTGAAAGAAATCTGCTTTATATTTCAAAATGTAGTATCAGACATACAACCATACAAGTCTGTTCCGGGTTCGAACAGAACCGAAGGCACTTCCGAAGAAGCCCTTGCAATCCGGGTATTCACAATCCCGATCGGACTTCCCATCACTTAGGAAATCTCTATACCGTAGCTACTCGGTGCAGAGATAATCGATAGGTTATCCTATCGTTCTCACAAATACCCGGTCTTCAACACCGGTCTTCAAATGCTATCCATAACGTCGAATCACATATTCGGAATGGGTTATACGACACAAAGGTCCTTTCCCGGCTAAACCGAATAGTGAGCGCAATATTTAAAACATATGGATATGGGATTTAAATTAAGTCACAACTTAATAATTCAAATATTTCATTCAAATGGTTTAAACAAATTACCATTTTCAAATCTTTTTAAACAAAAGATTTATTTCAAAAACCTTCAATGGTTTAAATAATTCCCACACTTTAATCTTTTAAACAAAAGATTCAATTCACAAAGTTCACCCCATTTACAAAGATCCATTTATGGATTTCAATACGATTTCCATTTCAATTGGATTAACTCGTTTAAAATCTTTAAATTAAAGATTTAACTTATAGCTTTCAAACCGTTTCCATAACTTGGAAAATCATTTCCATTCTAACTTGAAATCCTTTTAACACGATTTGGACGTTCATTACTTAAGTGAAAGCTTTTATCATTTGGAAACAAATAGTTTTCGTTCCAGAAAGATCCAATTTTATTTATACGAGTTAAAGCCTTTGAATTTAAATTCAAATTCCCAAATCAATACCTTTAAAATAGTTTAACCCATATAAACTCATTTATAAGTTGAATACCCTTTTTAAACGCTAGTTTCCAAATCATAGAATTCAATTTCAAATATTGAATCCAAATCAAAATATTTAAATTTCAAAACTCAATCAAGTTATTCAGAATAAATTCCATCTTTGAAATTTCATTTCAAAAGCTTTTCACTTTAAATCCAATCCATTTCCAAAACATTTGAATTCAAATATTCAAATTTAAAACTATTCAAAAATCTGTGACTTAATCGATTTCCTCGTGAAATCCATATTGGTGTGTGTATAAGTGTGGTCCAGGGGTTTAACACAATAGTGCAACATCATTCAATCATCATAGATTCGCAATCACCCAATATCGATAAGCGGTATATCCCAATAACGCTTATCTATATACACAGATTCACAGATAGAAAATATGAATGCATTATAAATAAATAAAATTACATTCATCACAGATCACACTGAAAACAATTCATAGCACAAAGCATATCATCTCAGAAATATCAAACAGTTCAACAATCAATAGGATTCAATCATCCATAAGTGAACTCAATAAATTATCTGATTAATTTAAATCAGATGGGTCATCGATCATGGTTAATTAACTTTAATTGACTTCAAATCGTTTGATTAATTATCCTTTAATCATTTATTAATTAATCAACTTTTAATTATTTAATCACATATTGTACAAATATCTGATTATTTAATTAATTAAGTGTTAACTGTTACCTAATTAATCCTTAATTGCTTAATTAATTCTCCCTTAATTAATTAATTAATCTTAAACCTCAATTAATGAATTTAACTCTTCAATTACTTATTTAATTAATCCAAGCATTAATTAATTAAATAAGTTAATTATCCATTTTACTTATCTTAAAAATTTAATGAATCCAAATCATTAAATTCTATTTATCTTTAAGTTAAAACATTTCTTACTTAATCAAAGTATTTAAAACAATTTGCTTTCAAATTTAATTTAAATTTCATTTTAAATTTACGATTTAAAATGAATATAATTTAACTTTTAACAAAGTTATAAAACAAACCTACCTTTTAGATTTTCATGTTAAAGAAATATTTATTTTATAAAGAAGTTTTTTTTTAACCAGGTTTGAGCTTGACAACTAGAACAGGATATCACTGATACATGGATTCACTTGTATATACACAGACAAAGATACTTATATATATATATATATATATATATATTCACACAATATATATTTCCAGATGTAGATCATGCAAAAAAATCCTACTTAAGTTTCAAATAAACTTGTTACTCACAGTATTGTCTAGATGAACAGAGCAACACAACTTTGAAATTTGCAAGCTAGAAATCTCTTCTTTAATCTCTGGCTTTGTAGTTGATTGAATTATTATTGTTGTTTAAATTGAAGTTTTTGTTTACATGAATAAATGCTTCAGTTTTGTAAAAATGGAAATGCTTGCTTATTCTCTGGTTTGTTTATTTTTAATGAATGAAAAGGAATTGGAAGATATGTATATATAAAGAGGAGTTTTGCAGTGGGGTGTTCTCCACTTGTGACTTATGAAATAACAGAGAGCCATTTTACAAATTGTGGTACTGTCAAAATGAAAATACAGGCATCCAGAGTTAACAAATAAGATATACCTATTAATCATAACTCATCCACTAGCTTAAAGTCTTATAATAAAATGTTCGCTCACAGGCATTAACACACAAGAGAAAATTTCTGGGTAGAAATATTTGCTCACCAGTATATGCACAGAGCAGAGAAGCAACAGGCCTGGAATTTTTTTTTTTTTTTAAACTTGAATCTGGAAGCTCGTTTTAGTTTTAATCTGGAATGCTTTACTTTGAAACTAGATTTAAACAATATTGATAAGCGATTTAAATAAATTAAAAATAGTGATGTGGTTAATTCTTTTTACCTTCACTTTAAATTGAAGATGATTGACTATCATCGAATATTATATACTGGATTGATATTTCTGTTGTGATTGTAATGCTATGTGATGTGAATTGCCTTATGCTAAACTGTGATTGTAATTTGTTTCTGTATATATGCGAAAACCCTTTTGCCTGTAAAACAGCATTTAAATTTCGATGCGACAGGGATTCGGATTCCAGTTGGTTATCCGAAACCCACATCGAACCAAAATGATGAATATCGATGATTGATAAATTTACTTTATCAATGAATCTGTGAATGAAGATAAGAGTTATTGATTATATCGCTTATCAATATTGTTTAAATCTGTGATGATTGATGTTGTGCACTATTGTGTAAAACCCCTGGACCACACTCATACACACACAAATATGGATTTCACATGGAAACCGGTTAAGTCACAGATTTTTAAATCAGTTTTGAATTTGAATCTTAAATTCAAATAGTTTTGGTAATAAATCAAGTCTAATATGAAAAGCTTTTGAAAAAGCTATTTTAAGAATAATAGTTATTTTTGAATAACTTAATAAAGATTTGGAATTTGAATAATCGGATGTAAATTGAATTCAAAAAAATCTGAAATTGAATTTTTTATTCAATACTTATGATTTAAAAAGGACTTTACAAGTTATATGGGTTTAAACTATTTTTAAGAGTTGATTTGAAAATTTGGACTAAACCAAAAATTGTGACTTGTATAAATGGAATCGGGTTTTTCCGAAATAAAACTAAGTGATAAAAAGCTTTCATATGAGTAATGAACTTCCAATTTATATATAAAGGATTTCAAGTTTGAATTTAAAATGATTTTTCCAAGTTATGAACAAAGCTTTGGAAACGAATTTTGAAAGCTATAAGTTAAATCTTGATTTTAAGATTTAATTGAGTTAATATAATTGAAACGGAAATTGTTGTGAAATCCGGGAATGAATCTTTGTGAGAACTGAGTGAACTTTGTGAAATAAATCTTTTGTTTAAAAGATTTGAAATGGTAATTGGTTTAAACCATTTGAAAGAAAGTATTGAATCATTAAGTTGTGACTTAATTGGAATCCTATATCCATATGTTTTAAATGTTGCGCTCACTATTCGGTTTAGCCGGGAAAGGACCTTTGTGGCTGTTAACCCTTAATTCTCTACGACCTAAGAAACGTACGACCCAAGGATCCGGTACGAGTTTAGACTTAACGAGTTAAGGATATGTATGACTTAAAGCCTCTACGACTCAAGAAGCCTACGACCTAAGATCTGCAACTGAAGGAATGTTACGAGTTAAGAAACCTAACGAGTTAAGGCCTATATGACTTAAGAAAATGAACGGCCTACGACATAAAGGTTGTGTGACTTTAAATATGATACGACCTAATTACAGCTACGGTTGAACGACCTAAGACTTCAGGGACAAGTTCAATACCATGCTAAAATGAGATAACTCGTTTACGAGTTACGACCAATGATGAGTCGTGTACGACTCATGCTAGCATCAAGAAAGTTGCGTTTGGTTAACTCGTGAACGACTTATCACTTTGGACCAAGCCGTGAGCTAACCCAGTAGGTCGGCCGCGTGTTAACATGAGACGACTCACCATGACTCGTCCACGACCTAAAGTTACTAAGTCGCAGCCCCGCTATCATGATACTTATATCAAAGAGGAATGGCTCGGCGATGACTTAAGACTTGTGCTATATTCAGAGGATCGAAGGCGCTCTGGTACGAAGCTGGGGTTCAACCTGTTGAGTCGTCCACGACCCAACCTGACTCGGCTACGAGTTAACGATGATTCGGGTACGACTCACGACTCAAGGCCGAAAACTCCTATAAATACATGACCACTTCCAACATTTGGGGGGACTTTTGGCCAATCATTTCAAGCGCCAATACTCTGCCTAATTCTCAACTTACCCGACACTTCAAGTTCGAAGGACATCTCAACTAACTTCAAGGGAAAATCTAACGCAATATACATGGATTCGAAGAATTCTTCTCTACCAAAGTTCTAGTTGTTTGTCTCGTCATAATTGTAATTGAAGATTGTTGTAAAGTTGTAATCGGTTTAGCAATAAAGAGAATTAAAGTGGACGTAGGCTTGCTTTGAGCCGAACCACTATAAAATCGTTGTTATTCACTGCTTTTTCTATGACTTTCTGCTTATACTCTATTCCCGAATCATCGGGTGGTGCTTTCACAACTACACTTTATACACCGGGGTGTTAGCGTTCAAATTTTAGCGTTAACATTTTTGGTGCTTTCACTGAGAATCGAACTCAGGGCTATCTTCACTTTTGCTCCGCGAATCTTCGTAAAAAGAATTTTCCACCAAATCAAAAGTCCAACATAAGTCATGGCTCCTGGAAGGAAATGTAAGTCTTTTAGATCTGAAAATACTAGTGACAACGCCACCATTTTTCCCATGCCAAGTGAAGCGGCTTCTAGTATTGGAGTCACAAGAGCTGAATTAAATGCTGTGGTGTATGGATTATATCAACACATGGGAGCCCAAAGTGATATGGTATTGGACAAGATGAATGCATTGCTTGGAAATAACCAACGACCAGAAAGTAGTATAGAAATTCTCGCCGAAGATGCTCATGATTTGGAAGGATGGAATATTCCTCAAGGAGCAGTTGGCATTACTGCAGGGGCATCTCTCCAAACAAGAGGTTCACAACCACGGCCAACTCTTCATGAACGACTGTCAAAGCAAACTTTCGAAAGAGTAGCTGAAGTTTATCCCTTGAAACCTTTCAATGACGAAGAGTACTTTCCGGAGATGGTTCAACAAGGGCAAGAAAACAATGATGAGGAGAAACAGAGAGGCTTGAAGAAAGCCCGGCACTTCAAATCCACAGGCTTCACTCCCTTAACAGATACACCGGAAAGAATCTTCTTGGCAACAAAGGATGTTGTCAAATATTCCAAACCACCGGCAATGAGGAGAGGTGCGACCGATAATGGGAAATTCTGTCAATTTCATAATCAGCCTGGCCATGATACTAACCAGTGTCGCAAGTTAAAGAAGGAGATTGAAGGGTTGCTGAGACGAAATAAACTTCAACAATAAGTTGAAGGGAACCAGAATGACCCATCCTCATCCATTCGGGGGCAACCAGTTCCTATTCGTCAATACGGCTCATATTAAAGAACTGTAACACAAGGGGATGATGGGCCCATTATCAGGGTCAATACAGTGGACTCTAATCCGACAGGTGAAAATTGGATGAGACAGAAAAACCTGCTCATGCTTCAAGGGAAGCCTCAGAGCAAGAGAAAGTTTCCGTTCTGAAAGATGCCGTCGTCTGATTCCCCCAAGCTGAAAGATCAATTCCTAAAGCCTACGACAATAATTGATTGCATATTTTACTTAAATGCCTTGTTTCAAATTTGTAAAAGAATCTTTGATATATCATTCTTGTGTTAAAGGCTATTGTGAAAACAGGGCAAATAAATGATAGAAACTATGAATTTTGTGTTCTTTACTGTTTGCCCATTTTATTTCGATATCTAAAGTACTTCAAGTATATTGCTAAAATGTCGATTTAAATTTGCAGGCAATTGAAATCAAGTTCACCAATCACAATACCGAATAATCCTTGGCATCACTCAAAAGCAAGCTTTAAGAAACAAAAATTCTAGGGTCAAATCCTATAAAGAATTATTTTAAGCAAGCAATCGGTGATCGCGCTGGAGTATATCCTTTTGGATAAACCAACCCGCTAGCAAAAGAAAATGTTGCGTGCTTAAAGATGGAACCAAGGGATTGCTAGTACAGAAAACCAGCAAGAAGATATGGGCAAGCAGAACAACAGCAGCAGAAGACCTCTTCAGAGGCCCACGTTTCACCAAGATCGAAATGAAACTTCCAAGTGTGGAAACGTGGAAAAGTCCTCTTCGGAGGCACAACTCTTCGGAGGATAAAGACCTCTTTAGAGGCCCACGTTTCACCGAGATTGAAATGAAACTTCCAAGTGTGGAAACGTGGAAAAGTCCTCTTCGGGGGCACAACTCTTCGGAGGATAAAGAACTCTTCAGAGGCCCACGTTTCACCAAGATCGAAATGAAACTTCCAAGTGTGGAAACGTGGAAAAGTCCTCTTCGGAGGCACAACTCTTCGGAGGATAAAGACCTCTTTAGAGGCCCATGTTTCACCGAGATTGAAATGAAACTTCCAAGTGTGGAAACGTGGAAAAGTCCTCTTCGGGGACACAACTCTTCGGAGGATAAAGACCTCTAAGGAGGCATATGCCGCAAAAAAGAAAGTTCTCTACTCAACAAAAAAGATTGGAGGAATCATGACCCTCCAACCATGAGAGAGTAACTTCCAGGCGATCAAAAGACCTCTTCAGAGGCCCACGTTTCGCCGAGATTGAAATAAAACTTCCAAGTGTTGAAACGTGAAAAGCCCTCTTCGGAGGCCCATTTCACCAGGAGTTGAAGTGTTACAACCGCTCTTCGAGATTTCACTTCACCAGAGTTGAAATGTAAAACAAAATAAAAGCCCTCTTCGGAGGCCCATTTCACCAGGAGTTGAAGTGTTACAACCGCTCTTCGGAATTTCACTTCACCAGAGTTGAAATGTAAAACAAAATAAAAGCCTTCTTCGGAGGCCCATTTCACCAGGAGTTGAAGTGTTACAACCGCTCTTCGGAATTTCACTTCACCAGAGTTGAAATGTAAAACAAAATAAAAGCCTTCTTCGGAGGCCCATTTCGTCAGGAGTTGAAGTGTTACAACCGCTCTTCGGAATTTCACTTCACCAGAGTTGAAATGTAAAAAAAATAAAAGCCTTCTTCGGAGGCCCATTTCGCCAGGAGTTGAAGTGTAACAACCGCTCTTCGGAGTTTCACTTCACCGGAGATGAAATGCAAAAAAAAAGAGAGCCTCTCCCAAGGGGCAGAAACAGAAAGACCTCTTCCCAGAGGCACAATAAGACAGAAAGACCTCTTCCCAGAGGCAGAAATAAAAAGACCTCCTCCCGGAGGCACAATCAAGCAGAAAAGACCTCTTCGGAGGCACACGTTTCACCAAGATTGAAGTAAAACTTCCAAGTGTTGAAACGTGAAAAAGTCTTCCTCAGAGGTGCAACTTTTCAAAGAAACAAAAATCAAGAAGCCCTTTGCTGTGGCAAGTAAAAAAAAAAAATCCTCATTAAGAGCACACTTTAACTTTCAAAGGAAGAGTGAATTACTTGTTCTAGAAAATTCTATTCCTCAAAAAGAAGTTGAAGTGCTTTACAGATACCCGCTTTACCACATAGAAGATTTCATTCAATAAAATGTGTATATGCACAAAATAAAGAGTGATATCTTCGAAAGTTGAAGCGTAGAAACTTATTTGTGCTCTATTTTTTAATGAAATCATATTCCTCCAAACGTGGAATAATTATTGTCTAAAAAATAAAAGCAAAAGTTCCTCATAAAATAAAATATTACAATGGGCTTATGGTATAGGGGCAGCATGGCGTAACTACATCGGTAAAATTGCGCTCGAACAATATATACCACAAGCTCACTGCAATATCGTACAAAGAAACCTGTACAAAAATAGTAAATGCATTCTCAGATATAGACAGAAATTTATACAAAGAAAAAGAATCATTTTATTCAACACTATTCTATATACAGGTACAGGTTCCAACAAAAGAAAAGCGGGGGGCCGGTACCCGCATAATATCCGGTCATTACAAGCTTCAATACATGCAAAAGGCAAAAATTAAACAAGGAAGGAAAAGCAAGGTTTATCACTTCTTCTTTCTCCCACCACCTTTTGAGCCTTCGCCTGGTCTAATTGGTAGCTTCTCGCGCCGGCTTAAAAGAGTTGGGGAAGAAGGAGAAAGAGGAGCCTCCGGAGTAACTTCCAAATCTGTTTCTGTGATCAAAATACTCTTCCTCTTGTTCTTCGAAGATGTGCGCTTCGCTCTCCTCTTTGAAGACTCACTTTCCGGAGTAATGAATGCAGACAGTTTTGTATCGTCAGAAGTAGTTCGATCCGGAGAGACTTCGCCTGTCTTGAGTTCTTCTCCTTTTTGAGAAATAGCAGGATCGTCCAGACCCTGAAGAGCTCCTATCTTTTCTTCCTGTGATCCTGGTTGAGAAGTAGGAAGGGGAGTAACTTGAGAGAACGGAGGAATAATAGCTGCAGGAGGCGAAGTTTGCACAGCACTTGGTGTTTCAACTGCAGAAGAAGAGAAGTTAAAAATATTAGTATCTCCTGAAAAGAAGGGAGATATAGGTTCGTCAAGATTCAAGAAGTAATCGAGAAGCTCATCAAACTTTTGAGGAGCAAGCAGGCAATCCACCTGAATCGGACCAATGTCAAAGTTACCTGAAGATATTTGCTTCGCTAGTTCAATCTCATAATTTTGAGATCCAATATCCTCCAAAGCCTCATCATCAGTAGGGGTAATTACCCCGGTTCTTGTAGGAGGCGGGGAATGAGCACTGGAACCTGTGATGTCAACCCCAGGAGAAACTAAAGGACGAACAGAGGTAGTAGGTGTTAATTTTTTCCAGAACGTTCCCCTTCCACCATCCCAGTCCGCACTCTGGCAAGTTGCTCTTTTCCCTTCGCAAGAGCAGCACGAGTCTCCTCATCTAGATAGCGCGCCTCAAGCTCTTCCTCGGTATACCCGGCGCCTCGGAACATGTCGAGAGCGGCTTCCCACACTTCAGCCAAGGTGATTTCGTATTTAGAACCGAGAAAAGAGAGACTGCCGTGCCCCAAGACGCTGTGCAAGTAAAAGTCGAATAGATTTGAACTGACGTTGGCTTCCATGGCTTGAATAGATTCTTCAGCTGCGATTTTACCAGCCATGGCCTCATCTCGTTCTTTTTCAGTTTTAGCAAGTTGAGCTTTTAACGCTTCAATCTCCATGTCTTGGGCGCTCATTTTACTCCGCAACTGAGCGACATCAGTGCGGTAATTCTCTACGACCTCTTCTAGCCTCTCAACTTTTGCTTCGGCATCTCTTTGGCCAGCATGTGCATCCCGCACTTGTTTTTGTAGCACCTCTTCTCTTTAAGTGTAAGTGTTAGAAGAGGAGGTAAGATCATCTTTAAGCTGCTTGACTTCAGCTTCAAGTTTCTCGTTATACTCGGTTATGTTTTTCATCTCGATGCTGTGCTGGTCAAGAATCTTCTGCCATTCCGACTTATCGTTCTCCATAGTTAGCATCGCCTCGATATTGGCCCTATTGACCCTTTGGAGTTCATCAACAAGCTTTTGCCATCCAGACATTCTTTCAATATCAAGTCTGACGGCATCAAGATTTTGGTACATGGCTTCTTTATCAATGGGGACTAAATCAAGATCGAAGCGCACCCCCTTCAAGCACCAATTCGGGAATCGGCTCTGTAGGGTTGGTGGGCCCCTTTCAACACGATATGAAGGCCTATTAAGAAGTGTTTGAATAGCGCTTCCTTCAAGAGCAGGGGATTTGGAAGGAATGTCGATAGAGATGGGAGCGTCAAACTTTTCAGATATTGCAAATGCGTGCTTCTCACTAGGTTTGGCCCGCTTGCTCGGGTCCTCAACAATGTGGCTCTTCCCCCGACCATCATGTGTTTTACGTTTGTGAGAGTCATCGCCTCTTGAAGGAGACTCATGTCGCACATCTATCCTCTCATGACTTTCTTCTCTCCTCTCTCTAGCTTTTCGAGCAGCTCTCTGCTCATCGGTTTCTCTGGGACCAGTAAGGTAGCGTCTATAATTATAGTTACCACGCCCTCCATAGCGCTGAAAGTCTTTATAGTAAGAGCCGCTGCCGCTACGCCCCATTGAAGGATCTGAAAGGCAAAAAGACAAGTCTTAAAGGCCTTTAGAGAAAAGAAGTCAAACACAAACAAGTGCTGAAAAATCCTAAGTGTTGTGTAATGTGTAAACTACACGCATCAAGCTACAGACCACTCTGTGGAGTAGAGGTGGTGATAACTTGAGTAGGAGGAGTTGGCATTTGTTGTAGAGAAGATGTCGCCTCGATTACAGGAGAGATAGTTTTGGAAACATCATCTTTAAAAAGTTCTTGTGAAGTCACAATTAGGTCGCTCAACCCCTCAAAAACATCACCACCATCATGCTTTATGGGACTTGCTTTCTCAACTCCTTCGTCAGCAGATCTCCCGGAAGATCGTGGAGGTTCTTCCTCTTCGATAACTGGGGCAAGTGTCGACTTGCTAGACGGCCCCGCAACATCAGTGAGAGTGGGGCACTTCACCAGTAAAGTTTCATTGGAGGGATCTTTTGGCATAAGCTTTTCAGCCTCCGCTGGAGAATCGGGAACTTCACAAGGCTGAGTGGAACGAGAAGGGTGAAGGAGTCCAAACTGATGAAGGAATTCGTCATTCAACAGAAATTTTATGTCCCGCTCCTCAATTGGGATAGCCATGAGCCTCTCTAAAGTTGGCTTGTGGCTGGGATCTTTAGATGAAGGGGGGAGCGCTGAAATGGAAAAACAAAGTTAGCACTTGATAATTCAGAATTCGCAAAACTCAAAGAATAGAAGAAGTAGAGATAGACGATCTTACTTCCTTTCCTCCACACAGCATAGAACCCCGGGGGGCATCGAACAAAGAAGAACTGGGTCAGGAACCCATGAGCAGTGTCGGGAAGGCCAATGATTAATTTGCGGTTTCGGGCACTTCTCACAACGGTAATGGAAGGATGATCTTTGGTCCGGGTAAAGGAGCATAAGTAACAGATTTCGTCAAAGCCCGGAAGTCGATTAAATGTTCTCCCAAATAACACGCACAACCCCATTAGGATGACATAGCCATTGGGGTGTAGCTGGGATGGAGAAATGGCCAGTCGACGAAGAAGATGCTCGAGAAAGTTGTTGAAAGGAGGGATGGCCCCGTTCAGGCACATTTGTCGATTAACTGTCACAAAGCCGGGAGGTGCTACGTCGGCAGTATTACTTCTTTCGGGAAGAATAGCATCTGATTCAGCAATGCCAAACTGACCACACAACTGGCGAAAAACTTTGTATGATAGTGTGGTAGGGGCTCTTTCGGGAGGATTGGCTAGTGAAGCTGGAATAACAGTTGCCTCCCCAGTCTGAACCGTTGTATCCTCCTGCTGAGAAGTCATTCTACACAAGCAACTGGATATTCAAATGTGAAGGTACACGTTTCCTAAAAGTGTGGAGTGTCGTGCAGAACTAATAAAAATGACAAGTAAATATAACTGGAATTAAACTAGTCGATGATTGATCGATTGTAAAAATTTCAGAACTTGTTGATCTAAAGTTCAAGTATAATATTAGTGCAAGCTAGTCGATTTCAATTGACTATTTCAGTGTTGCTTTAATATTTTACTTGAAATTGATAAGTTGAAAGCACTTCATTCACACAATTTATTTAAGTTAATCATCTGTTGTTAACTAATCTGTCATTTGATGTGGCAGTCAACGGCAGTATATTCGTCCCAATTTTCTGTAAATGTTGTATCAAAGATTGTTAGCTTACAAGTTAAAGTAATCTGTAAAAGAATGCAGCAAAGTTCAACAGTTCAAAATCCATACAACAGTGCAAGTGCTAAGTCATAGACAACTCAAGTACTAACTCGGCGATGACTTAAGCACTAACTCGCCTACGACCTTGGGATTATGAGGCGAATAAAGTTAAGCCGTTTCAATCTTAAGTCGTCAATGCATTAGGTCGGCTATGCTCTAAGTCGTAAGTCAATGAACAGAAGGAGGGCTCCGGTTCAAAAACAACAAGAAATCTTCTAAGTTCTAACTCGGTCACGACTCATGACTTAAGTCGCAAGACTTGCTAGGTCGGATTAAAGTTAATTGCAAAGGCCACTGGGTCACATGGAAGTTGCTAAATCGTACATGGGGCAATCTCCCACTCTATTCGGCCAACTCGCTTCCCCCTCTAACTCTTAACCCGTTAATCCAATGGCCTCTCCAACAGCAACAACCTTAACCCTATCACACCACAGGATCGCCTCGAATGGCGAATCGCCATAAGTCAAATCAGACAGACCTAAGTTCATCAGCGATCAATCCAACAAAACTCATAGGGCTCGAAGGGGCGAACCGGAGGCGGAGAATTAAGCGCGTAAGGTGATAATGATCAACGATCGAAAAGAGAGAAGAAATCGCTTACGATTGTGTGTTTCTAGAGAGGATTGGGTGTAAATTGGGTCGAGATCGTCTTTAAAGGTTTAGAGAATGTGGTAATGGAAGAAATGGCTTAAGGATAAAGTGATGAGAAGGAGAAACGACTCAAGCATTTTATAGTTCGAGACAGTAAAACTTGAGTCGGTATGTACGAGTTAGGATGAGTCGAAGCACACGACCTATGACATAGGCATGTACTTCGAGGGGCAAATGTTAACCCTTAATTCTCTACGACCTAAGAAACGTACGACCCAAGGAGCCGGTACGACTTAAGACTTAACGAGTTAAGGATATGTACGACTTAAAGCCTCTACGACTCAAGAAGCCTACGACCTAAGATCTGCAACTGAAGGAATGTTACGAGTTAAGAAACCTAACGAGTTAAGGCCTATATGACTTAAGAAAATGAACGGCCTACGACTTAAAGGTTGTGCGACTTTAAATATGATACGACCTAATTACAGCTACGGTTGAACGACCTAAGACTTCAGGGACAAGTTCAATACCATGCTAAAATGAGATAACACGTTGACGAGTTACGACCAATGATGAGTCGTGTACGACTCATGCTAGCATCAAGAAAGTTGCATTTGGTTAACTCGTGAACGACTTATCACTTTGGACCAAGCCGTGAGCTAACCTAGTAGGTCGGCCGCATGTTAACATGAGACGACTCACCATGACTCGTCCACGACCTAAAGTTACTAAGTCGCAGCCCGCTATCATGATACTTATATCAAAGAGGAATGACTCGGGGACGACTTAAGACTTGTGCTATATTCAGAGGATCGAAGGCGCTCTGGTACGAAGCTGGGGTTCAACCTGTTGAGTCGTCCACGACCCAACCTGACTCGGCTACGAGTTAACGATGAGTCGAGTACGACTCACGACTCAAGGCCGAAAACTCCTATAAATACATGACCACTTCCAACATTTGGGGGGACTTTTGGCCAATCATTTCAAGCGCCAATACTCTACCGAATTCTCAACTTACCCGACATTTCAAGTTCGAAGGACATCTCAACTAACTATAAAATTGTTGTTATTCACTGCTTTTTCTGTGACTTTCTGCTTATACTCTATTCCCGAATCATCGGGTGGTGCTTTCACAACTACACTTTATACACCGGGGTGTTAGCGTTCAAATTTTAGCGTTAACAGTGTCGTATAACCCATTCCGAATATGTGATACGTCGTTATGGATAGCATTTGAAGACCGGTGGTGAAGACCGGGTATTTGCGAGAATGATAGGATGACCTATCGATTGTCTCTGCACTGAATCGCGCCGGTATAGAGATTTACTAAGTGATGGGAAGTCCGATCGGGATTGTGAATACCCGGATTTGCAAGGGCTTCTTTGGAAGTGCCTTCGGTTCTATTCGAACCCGGAACAGACTTGTATGGATTGTATGTCTGACATTACATTTTGAGATATAAAGCAGATTTCTTTCAAATACATTTCTGTTGGTGGCGGAGAATTTATTCTCTTAGCTTAACACCCTTCTCTGAGACGTACGAGCTCAGAGGTTATGTAGTTGAAGGTTATCAGCAATATATTCCCAACTTGGTAATGTGGCATGCTGAGTGCTGCTGATCATTTGTTGATCGAAGCATGGCTTTGTGAAAAGCGTAGCTTTGTGGACGAGACTTCATCGAGCCTCACAACCCGGTAATGGTCGAAACAGGAATTGTGCGGCAAGGTTTCAGGGGTAGCTCCCCTAGGGTATGACCATTCCTTCTGGAAAAGGGCAGTATCATGGTATGGAGCCCAGATACTTACTCATGTGGACACACTTTATTTATTACTGTGTGATGTTGTTGGTTAGAGAGCTCTCGTATAAAGGTCCCAAAGGACCGGGGGTGGCATATCTGAGGTTCTATATATTCCCCGGGAAGGGGGGTAGCCGGCCTTGTTTGGCAGAGATCCGGTTAGGTTCTCGGGGCGTCCCGCCAGAGGCGTTCCCATGTGGCAATAGGAAGTTCCTTAGCCTGACCATTTGTTGGAAAATCCATTCAAACAATACAAGCCTTGTACGGTTTTAGTTGTATAACCTGCCATGGAATGTGGTGGTAACCTGCTATTGAACATGGTAGCTATAGTAGGCATAGTTCGAAATGTCTATGCTGGCTAAGATTTATATTCTAGTTTCGAAATGTTTTCTGCACTTTGCACTTATAATAATAATATCAAAGAACTTTCTATGTATTAAGCATGTTTGACTATCATAAGAAGAAATCTCCTCCAATTCTGCGTTTGCATTGTGTGTGTGGCGGGAGGTCTTATGGTAGTTTCATTTTCTAAAAAGCATATCGGATTTTCTTTTATAAATCTTGTTTTATTTAAAAGATAAACTGTTTTTGTTGCTCACACCAGTCCCATGACTGATCCAGAGTTTATTGTTCCTTTCCTAAACTCTGGGTGCTCACTATTTTCCACACGAGCAGTCTAGAGTTGGGTTTTCAGATTGTTAGGTTCTGTAGATTATCTGGAGCTAATTCAGTCTTTGGACATGACTGACCTTGCTTAGCTTGGTGCATCGTTATTGCGAGTTCGAGTTATTTTTGGATTGATTCTTGGAGATGGAGTTGCAGTTTTGGAGTTCTCCCTTAAAGACTATCTTAGAGTTATTTGTTCCGCTGCTGATGTTATCTACTTTCCTTTCCGCTGCTATTTTATTGTATCATATCTCTGATGTATATCGATATCTATTGTATCATCTGTTGTATCAGATATTGTATCAATGTTGTATATCAATGTATTATTCTTTTTCTTCCGCTGTGTTGTTTACTTAATGGTGTTATAAGCTCTGGCGACTCGGATTTGAACAGGTTAGATCTACGGCATTCGAGTACGATGTAAAGTATGGATGTCGATTTTCGAACGGACAAAATCCGCTTCGTCACAGTATTTTCATGGGGAAAAAAGGGCAGAGATGGAAAAACAACAACCAGTTAGTCATGCCACAATTATTGACGAGTCTGAACATATTAGGATTGAAGATCTGGTCAATGATGTAGATAGATTTCATCATTTTCAAGCTAAAAATCCATTGCCTGATCATGCTAATGTTGAAGAGCAGTGTACTGGTTATCCAGATTGGCAGACCAATGAAAGTACGAAGTATAAATCACTTTTTGGTAGCATAAAAGAGCCACTTTATCCTTCATGTTCAAAAGAGATTACGAAGCTGTATGCCATTGTGAAACTGAATAGCTAGAAGATCCAATACGGCTTTTCAAATAATGGTGTGACTACACTCCTCGAACTAATAAGGGAGTTACTTCCCGAAGGTAACACGCTGCCGAAAAAGTGCTCCGACGTGAAGAAGATCATTAAGCAAGTTGGGATGAATTACAAAACTTACTATGCATGCATCAATGATTGCATATTGTACGGGAAAGATGATGCGAACAAAGTTTCTTCTACAAATTGCAATGAACCAAGATATATGACATCATTCAACGAAGAGAGAAAATGCACCAAAGTACCTCGAAAGACATTAAGACATTTTCCTTTAATTTCTAGACTGAAGAGACTGTATACTGTACCATGGATAGCAGATGCGATGATCTGGCATGGTCATTCCAAGTCTGATCCAACCGTAATGCGTCATCCATGTGACAGTTCTCAATGGAAAGCCGCAGATTCTTTTGACCAAACTTTTTCTATCGAGCCACGAAATGTCGCACTTGGAATAGCAACAGATGGTTTCTGTCCATATGATTCTCTCTCTAACCCTTACAGTTGTTGGCCTGTAATTGTAGTACCATATAATCTTCCTCCGTCTATGTGCATGAAAAGGGAGTTCTCAATGTTAACATTGTTGATTGTGGGCCAAAACAACCAGGGAAGGATATTGATGTTTATTTACATTCGTTGATAGACGAGTTAAAGCGGTTATTGGAAGGAGTCGTTACATTTGAATCGTTAAATAAATCTGAGTTCACAATGAGAGCTAGGGTGCTGTGGGCAATCCGTGATCACCCTGCTTTTGGGACGCTATCAGGATGTACAACTCACGGTTACTTTGCATGTCCTATTTGTGGCGAAAACACTTGTTCTTATCATCTTCTTGAAAGTAAGAAGATGTGTTACATGGTACATCGAATGTTTCTTCCTAACGAACACAAGTTTCGATACGATAAGATAAATTTCAACAACGAACATGAACTTCGTCATCCTAAATGGCCATTGACTGGTTTTCAAGTTGAAAAGAAAGTAGCGAATATCAAAATGAAAGTTGGTAAACAAAAAGAAGAAATTGGTCGAAAACGGAAAAGGTCAACCAATGAAGAAGTTGACAATGTTTCTGGATGGTATAAGAGGTCTATCTTTTTTGATTTACCATATTGGAAAGCAAATTTGATCCGACATAATATTGATGTTATGCATATGAAGAAGAATGCCACGGAGCATCTTATCAGCACCATTATGGACCATAAAGATAAGTCAAAGATGGCATCAATGCACGCAAGGTATTGAAAATCGTGGGTATAAGACAAAAGTTGTGGGTGATGGAAGATCCTGAAACAAATAAAATAATCGTACCAAATGCAAATTTCACTTTGAGCAAAGAAGAAAAGATACAGTTTTGCACCGTTTTGAGAAATTTGAAAGCACCTAACAAATTCTCTTCTAACTTCCACAATAATGTAAGCATCAATCCTCTTGAACTAAGAAATATGAAGTCACGTGATTACCATGTCATAATGCAACATTTGCTTCCGGTATTGCTCCAACATTCTTATCCATAACATAAGGATCTACGAAATGCTGTTCATTGTACTAGTTTGCAGAGTAAAGTGCACGGGTTGGTTCGGGCTGATGATTGTGATATGGGAGCAACGCGCAGAGGGGATGAAGGCAGTGGATGGTGTAACAACCCGAAATTTTCGAAGCCGAAAATTCCAAATAGTTATGAAAAAGAAGAAAGAGATAGAAGAAGAAGAACAGAAATACCAACATCTCACATTCGCAGCGAATAAAACATAATAATAATTAATAACAGTTTACAAAAGAATACTATATCTGTCGATTACATTTAACATACATCAGAGTTTTCACATATATACAGTCACTGAATATATACAATTATCATTTCTCAGATTAACAGTAATATGAATACAGCGGAAATACTCTATACGCTATTGCCATCCAGCTCGCCTCCTGAGCTCCATAACGTACCTACCTGAAAATCTGTAACACTCGGTCTGACCCGAGCATTACATCAAAGTAACACCCAGGTCAGCCTAGAAACCAGCGTGAGTAAACCCATCCAACATGGAATACAAAGCATACAACTTATATAGAACCCGGGGTAACTCAAACCAATTTTACAAGTCCACAATATGATATAGGCATAACTTATTTCACATATAAGTTAACGAAGTGTCAAAATTTAGATCAAATAGTCCGATTCACTTATAACGTTTCATTCCAACTTATTAATCTCACATATCAATTTATAAGAATTCGAAGTGGTTTCGGGTATTTTCCAATACCCGATCCCGGCTTCTTCGAGTCACATGTCATCCTAACCCAAGTTATACAAATGAAATACACAACATCTCATATCAGAGTTATCAACACCTTCAAATCATCCAATACCGTTCAATCATCCATGAGCAAAGCTTAATCACATACAAATCTATCCAATTTATTCTAATTGAATTTCAAATCTCAATCACTTAGATTCCCTCATTAATTAATTCCAAATCAATTAATCAATCAACCATTCCCTATCTATTCATCTTAATTAATCACACTGGATTAATTATCTTTAATTAATTTCACGTTATTAATTACATTTAACCAAAATCAATAAGTAATCTTATTAATTCTCTTTCTAAATTACATTAATCCTTAATTACTTATATTAATTTACTTCTCTTACGTCACCTATTCCTGATGTATAAATCTTAATTAATCAATCTTTTATTACGTCATTGATTATATAAAATATGATTTTCCATTTACATTTCAATTTATCCTAATCTAATTTAATAACCTCAAATAATTAATCATTTATTAAACCACACATATTAATCCCTTTTGATTTACCTCAACCTATTACCTTAATTAATCTCTTGATTAATTTCACAAAGTAAGTATATCCATATTATGTTTGTAAACAAATTATCATTCAATTAATTACATCCAGAAACTATTAATTAATTTACTTTCCAATGTAATTATTAATTCACTACTCCATAACTATTAATTAATAACCTTCATTGTTAATTTATAAAACTTAATTACCCATTTGTAAATCTCTAATTACAAATTAATCGATCACTAATTACAAATCAGTTACTTAATTAGTCTTTAACTTATTTCATAAATTGTCAAATCTTAATTATACTTAAGGTAAACATCCTCTTTGTTAAATGCTACATCGTATTACTAAAACATTTACCTTTAAATAACCTTTACCGATGTTTATAAAATAATTAAGTTATAAATATCCTTTAAGTATTCAACATATTTAATTTAACAAGCAAACTGTTCTTAATTAAAGTTTGAAAGACCTTTAATTTAAAGAATTTATAAATGATTAAACCATTCCTTTTTACATTTCCACAGAATTAATTAAACAGATTTCAAATTTGGTTCCCCGACTTCTAGTTAGACCCGATGATAACTCGACCCTACTTTGAGTTATCTTCCCCTGTCTATACATATATTGTTTCTTTTAATAAGTTTAAGTTTAAAACACAATGCCTTCAACGTTAAAACTCTGATGAACCAAGTTACTCAGATGGACCAAGAATTTTTTTCAACTTTCAAACTCTGAAAGGAAAAATAAATAAAATGAATTTACTCACCGCAAAACACTGAGCCATTGCCTGTTTGAAAACCCTAGCTCGTCTTCTCTTTCAAGCCGCCGCTCTCCCAGAAACGTGCCATCCCTAACGAACGTGGCCTCCCCATCTCCTTGCCATCACAAGCAAACGCGACTGCCGAAACTTCCCTGGCCTCACCATCGAACGCAATCGCCTTGCAAACCCTTGCCCTAGCTCAACCTCTCACCCCAAAATCGATCGTACCCTGCCGCATCTGGTTGCTATCCCCCCTTAACTTCCCTGCTCCAGAAATTACTGCGTCGCCATATTTTTTTATTATTATTTACGAACGAGATCGTGATGATTCTGCCATCGAACAATAAATTTTCGAACGGCTAATATCTCGACTTGGATTAAGAGGAAAAGGGGAAACGAGATTTGATTTTGAACGTGGGAAGACTCGCGATTTCATTTGAAATGTTCGGCCATTAATCCCTTTTTGTTTTCTCCAATTTCGGTTTGATTTTTTTTTTCTCTAAAAAAAAGTAGGAAGAGATATTTCCTACAGAGGCTTCGAGTATAAGCTAGACCGTAATCACGTGACTAGGGTAATCCAATTTGAAATTTGAATTGATTTTATATAATTAAATATTGGAAATATCTCATGTTGCATGTCGTGAAATTTCGAACTCCTTATTAGAAATGCCGCCAGGCGTTTATAAGGCTTTACCCGTATTCCGAACAAAAAGGAATGTGTTTCGGAAGCTGATTCGATCATATGCGCGAGTTATGGAAGTAAATGATCAATTTGAAATTAAATCGATTAAAATGGTTTCTAAGCTTTTAAGATGCCAGGGTCAAACGCAACTCCGATTGCTACGAAAATTTAAATCCGATAATTACTAACTATTACGGATTCAATGGAACTAGTTTCGTCGAATTCCAAGACTGTGTCTCGGAAGACTATTGTTTAAATTTCAATTTAAACGATATATTATTAAATTTGAACAAACCACCATTAAATTAAATTTCAACCATTCTATTATCATCAGTATCATCATTATAAATTTTATAAGCCTTCAAATTATTTTAAACAGGCTTAGAAATTTCAGATTCAACAATTTACCCAATTTCAATTATTAAATTCAATATTTAAACTATATAATTCAATGATGTAATTATCAAGTAAATATTGATATCTGGAATTCTAGTTAAAATTAACTTTTAAATATTTACAATCAATTTATAATTCCATTTTAAACTGTTAAAAATTCTGGGTCGTCACAGATGGTTTGTGTTTTGTGTGTTGTCTAAGGATGTATGATTTCAGCAGTTTGGGACAGATAAGTTCAAGGGAGGTAGGAGTATGATGAGGAAGTTTGATGCAGCGTTTGTGTGAATAGTCGGTAGATTGATGGTTATGTAGTTGGGGACAACTGTATGTGAATTGTGGAGTTATGTATTAGATTGCAATGTATTGATGTGGTATGTATCAGTGAAGTGCACTGTTTTGTAAAGTGGTGATGATGAAATGGAAGTTTAGTGACAGAGGGTTATATGACAGTAGCAAGGTTGCACCGATGTGGGGTGTACTTGTATGCACAGTGATTTTGTAGTGCAAGAGGCAGGTTAAATGGTGATTTGATAAAGCAAGGTTGATGACTGTTATTTGTGATATACTGTAGCTAGTTTTGTGGGAAAAATGTTTGTGCACAGGGTTGTCGTGCTCTGGTTTGTAGGGTATGTGTGAAATTTGATTAGTGGTGATGTCTAGTGGTTGAACTATGGGGTGTTATGCAGAGGCACAAAGCTTGTTTAAAGCAAAGCTTTTGTGCCTACCGACATCTACAAACATACTTATCAGCATAAGTAAATTGTGCTTCAACCTGTAAACTAAAAAAAAATGAATATTGAATAACACAGGATAGGTAATATAAAATAGCATGAAATTATACTTTATCACAATTTAATTCTGTTTAGCTTATAACATGTTGCACGTGCCACAATTATTTGACAAGCTTAAAGTTAGTCTTATATTGTTGTTAACCCCGTTTTCTATCAAAAATCTGACTGCAGGTGATCTTCATGATGACATGCACTGCTGAGTTGAGTTGCTACATTGTAGTGCCTCGCATTTGTATTATGTAATGTTATTAATTATCAAGTATGAACAACTGTAACGTACTTAGTGGTAGTGCTATGAGCTATGTATTATGTAGTATTCATATTACACTCCAATGTACTAATGTGCTAAATGCTTGTATGTAGTATCCGTATTATGTAATGATATTGTTAAGTTATTACGCATTGCAATGCGGATTATTGAATCATTTGAATGTGCACTGTCTATAATATTATTTGTTTTGATGTCTCGAAATGATTATATATGTGGTATTGGATATGAACTACTGCTGTATGTCCATGGTATATGTGCAGTATCTGAGAAGGTAATTGATCCATTAGGTACGGCTAAAAACCGTATCTAAATGACTAGTTAAACACGGCCAAAAACCATATCTAGTTGACAAATAGGCAGCAGTTCATTGTTCAATTAGATACGGCTAAAAGCCGTATCTAATAGAAGACTTAGGTATGGCTTTTAGCCGTACCTAATGTGTCAATTAGATACGGCTAAAGGCCGTATCTAAATGACACATTAGATACGGCTAACAGCCGTATCTAAACGATAACGACGACATATTTTGACACGGCTTTGAGCCATATCTAACAGGGTAAGATACGGCTTTTAGCCGTATCAAAGTATCATTTGTGGTATAGTGCTTGTGAGGATATTTTTGATAAAGGGAACTGAATGAATCGAAAAAAAATCATCTAATTACATCATTTTTTTCTCGATTATTAGATTTCGAACTAACTGGCATCGGATTTAGGTGATTCCTATCTGAAAACCAGTTTGAACCAATTTACGTGTCGAAGTAAAATATGTTGATGACACTGATTTAGGATTTTCAAAATGAAGAGCTTCTTATGAATCTTTTAGGGGTAAACTCCCAATACACATATAGTAGTGGTGTCTCTTTATTATGGAATATCCAATGCAAGGACTATTCGCTATTAATCCTGACAGGATATGGTAGGAAAGTACCACCGGTTTCATTCAGTCCCGGTACGAACTTGTATGGAAGGATGTTTGACATTGCATTCTAAATCACACTAAGTGATCTCTATATAATATATATCATTCGGTGGTGGAGAAGACACCTTCTTTTAGCTTATCATCCTTTCCTGAAACACACAAGCTCGGAATGTTATACGTCTGTAGAAATCAGACATGTGACTGTGGGACGACAATGTGGCATTCAAAATGGAAGGAGTTGTGCTATGTGTAAAGGTAATCATTACCTCAAGCCTCATCAACTGGGAAATGACCGAAACAGGGTTAGATGCGGCAAGGCTGTGTGGTTCACAACCACTAGGGTATGATCACCCATTCTAGATAGATTTTTAACCACTATGAAGCAAGGGCATCTAATCATTGTGCAAAGTATGCTAAAAGACGTCTTAGATAACGGTCGGTAAAGACTGGGGGATGGCATATTCAAAATTATCTTGTTACAGAGATAGGCTGATTTTGTGTTAGCAGAGGATCCTTTGTGTTGGTCCTTGGAACATCCATCTAGAGGTGTACCCATAGGAAGGTAGCCCCTTCACCTGGTCATTTGTATGGAAATCCATTATCCAATAAGGACTTGTGGTTTTGTTTGTAGAACCCAGTATACTGGAATTTAATCAATGTAAAAATTTCGCATAAGATTAATAAGTTTATTTGCAAATGTTTTCAAAGAAAGTTATTAAAAATACTATCCCTTAGTATTATGTAATAAAGAGTTTTGGTTATCATATGGTAAAAACCTGTTCCGTCTTTATGTGCAGCGTGGTCTTATGAGATACCTTTTTCTTTTCAAAACATCGTACTTTGAGTTCTCACACCAATCCCATAACTGACCCGGAGTTTTTTTTCCTTTTAAATTATGGATGCCCTTTTTCGGGCAACCGTGTAGTCAGGATACCTAAGGAACATTTTGGAGAATGTTAGGGAGCATTTTGGAGAAGCCTTTTTGGGCTATGAAGCTGAAGTACCCATTGTAGATATCTACCTATATTCTGTTGTGTTTTGTATTTAGTATTTACCAGCATGTATAAGGATAGGCAATTATAACTATCCCTGTTGGATTAGTATTTGATTTCGATGGATCACTGGAGTGATCATTTACGTATAATTAAAATGTTGAATGTGATGTGAGATTCTGTTATTGTGTTATTTTCTATCTTTATTTTCTTTTACACCCCTGATAATCTCCCTCCCCGACAGTTTGATTTAAAGCACATGAATACCGTGGATGTATTAATATCAACTTCTGAGAGTCGAGGAGATGGGTTGTTACATTTGGTATCAGGGCTGAAGGTTAAGTTTTGGCGTTGTTGATATAGGGTTAGTAATGCCCTAGATGAGTTTAGTTTGAGAGAGCGCATATCTAAAACTTTATCTTGAATAAGTATATTCAAACTTTATTCCCTATGATATCTCGTTTATATATCCTAAAGATTCTTCTTACTACCCACAAATGGTAGGAAACGAGTAGAAGAAAATGACGAGATAGGGGAGGAAGTAAATTATTCGGACGGCCATAACTTCTGGCTCGTTTAGAGTTACGGGAGCCATAACCAGTCAAAACGAAGACCACGATGAGTTCTACGGTTTGATGGCTTTCAGCCGTCAACGGATAGATTAATGCCTAAAAAGGACAACCCGAATCTCAATCGGGTCTCGTAAGTTTTTTACCCCAAGTCAACTTTGCAACTTTTTGCAAGAACTATACAAGCCTTGGTGGTAAACCTTTCAAAGAAACGGAACCATCATTGAAGTACAAGCTTGGATCCACTCTTGTGAAAGACTTTTCAATGGGCTGAATATTGGAGATGAGCAGAAGAGATTCTTAGCTTCTTGGCAACTACAAGATAGAGCTCTAGTTTGGTTGAAATCTTTTACTCGGAATGAGTCAGAAGATAATTTCTCATGGGAACAATCTAAAGAAGTTCCGAAGGAGCAGTATATGCCGGAAGCAGGAAAATCCTATCTTTATCGAAATTTTATGGATTTTAAGCAGAAGGAGGAGGTGTCGTTTGAGGAGTATGCTAACAAGTTTAACAAATTTTCTTGCTTTCTTACTAGATTGATAGATACGCCTCTCAAAAAGAATGAAAAGTTTATCTTGAGAATGAGAAAGCAACACCATGGAAGGATGGCTGGGCATGTGAAAGTACCCTGTGTAGACTTAGTAGACATGGGATACAGATATGAAGCTTTGGAAAAGATAGATCCACCAGTAGTATAAGGAAGCAACAAAAATAACTGGAAAAAGAGGAAGTTCAATAACAAGAAGCCATGGCAGGGACAATCCAAAGGAGGATCTCAGGATAACCGCTTTAAGGATATCACATGTTACAATTGCCGAGAGAAGGACCACTTATCAACTTATTGTAAAAAAACAAAAAAAACAAGGGACAACAACAAGAAATTGCAATAATTGTCATCAACCAGGACACATGATAAAGGACTGTCCCCTAATGAAGAAAAGAGAACAAGCTAAAGTGTATACTATCAAGGATGAGTATTCAACCACCCAAGATGTAAAGGGAAAAGGAGCGTTGGAAGTTAATATTTTTATCAAAGAATTTTTAGTTAGAGTATCATTTGATATAGGAGCTTCTCATAGTTTTATTTCTAAAAAACTATAAAAGAATTGGAACTTAAACCTAAAGTTATTGGCGACCCTATCTGCGTGACAAATCGTTTAGGAAGTTCCACTAATCTTCGTATGCACTATGAAAAAGTCCCAAATTTCTACCCTCCCTATCACTTTCCTTTTGATATTTTTGTCTTAGGTTTTATTGGAATTTGAAATTTTACTCAGTATGGATTGGTTGGCTAAGTATAAAGTTGCGCTCAATTGCGATAAAAGGACAATTTCTTATGGACCGCCTTTGGAAAAATCATAGAAATATCTTCCAAAGATCTTAGTCCAAGAAGGGATAGTTTTCTTTATGACTTAGATACATCCTGGACATGATTAGAAATAATACCCGTTGTTAAAGAATTTCAAGACGTTTTTGAGGAAGTAAGAAGTTTACCCCCACATCGAGAAATTAAATTTCATATCGATTTAGTCCCTGATGTGATGCCAATTAAAAAAAAGATGGAAGGATGGCTCCAAAAGAGAGAGATGTATTGAATAACCAAACACAGGAACTGTTACTAAAGTGATTAATAAGACTTAGTCGTTCAAGTTGGGGATTAGCGATAGTTTTTGTTGTCTAAGTCAGATGGATCTTTGAGATTATGTGTAGACTATCGAGATCTGAATAACCAAATGATTTAAAACAATTATCCTCTACCCCGAATAGATGACTTATTTGATCAATTACATGGAGCTCGAGTTTTCTTTGAAATGGACCTAGCCATAGGATTCCATCAACTCAGGATCACAGAAGATTACATTCATTTAAATACACTCAAGGGTTCGAATAATTTCTTTGAGTGGTTGATTATGCCTTTGGACTGACTAATGCACCCGCTTATTTTGTAGACCTTATGAATAGAGTATTTAGAGGCGTACTGAATAAATTCATGCTATTCTTTATCGATGATATCCTTATCTATTCTAAGGCAGAAGAAGAACACGAAAGGTATCTGGAAGCTATGTTGGAAATATTGAGGAATAATGTGCTAAAAGCCAAATTTTCAAAATGCCACTTTTAGGAGAAGGAGGTAAGATTCTTTGGGCATATAATATCAAAGGATGGAATTTCAGTGGATCCAGGGAAAGTTGCAGCTATTCAAGATTGGAAGCAGCCACAAACTACTAAGGAGATTCATAGCTTCTTAGGTTTGGTAGGATATTATAGAAAATTCATTTAGGACATCCCTAAGCTTGCCTATCATCTAATGAAGGTGACAATGAAGGATGCTAAATTTATCTAGACTTCTAAATGTGAAGAAGCATTCCAAGAACTAAAGAAGAGGTTGACAATCGCTCCAATTTTAGCAATTATAAATGGAAATAGTGGACCGACCGTTTATACAAATGCTTATGGAGAAGAAATTGGTGCAATTTTAATGCAAGATGGGAAAATGATTGCTTACAATGGTAGACAGCTGAAGACACATGAGAAGAAATATGCAACACATGACTTAGAATTATTAGCCGTTGTGTTTCCTTTAAAGATATAGAGACATTATTTTCTAAGTAAGAATTTTTCACAGTTTATTTTAATTAGACTTTGGTTGATCTTAGTAAATATCATCCCCTCATTAAAATAGGTGAAAAGTTTGAACTCTTCATGGACCATAAATCTTTGAAGTACCTTTTCACCCAGAAGGACTCAAACATGAGACATCAATGCGCGTCATATGATCTAGATATTTTATATACACCCGGAAAGCCAATGTAGTAGTCGATGCATTGAGTAGGAAGTTATGTTATTTCTTGTTGGTAGCAACTCCAACTCTCCAGGAGAAAATAGATAGAAAGCAAAAAGAAGATCGATTCCTAATAGAGATTGTTAAAGATATACACAGAGGAAGGAATTGTAACGACCCGTATTTTTCGTATTGATAATCGTAGAATTATTTGGTCGTTAGTGTTGTTCTTGATTGTTCGAAGTTTAGGTCGTATGGGAGTTAGCTTAGGTCGTGAGATAGCTTGGGTCGAAGGGAGCGACCTAAGGAATTGACCGAGTTAAGGTGGAACGAGTTAATGGCTTTAGGTCGGTTGAACCGAGTTAATGACCTAAGTGTTTTGAGCGGCCTAAATTTAGTTACGACTTAAGGGGGTTGTGAGTTAACGACCTAAGAAACTCATGAGTTAACGTGTTACGGGTTAAGGAGCTAGCGGCTTAGGATAGACCGACCTGTAGAAGTCAACGACCTAGTGGTGACCGACCTAGTGGTGACCGACCTAGTGGTGACCGACCTAGTGGTGACCAACCTATAGTAGTAAACGACCTAACTTAGAATGCGTAAGTTGTTAGGTCGTGTAAGTATTGGGTCGTAGGTCATGGTATTTTAGGTCGTGGGTGTTTTTGGGTCGTAGCATAGTTAGGTCGCTGAGTAGTGAGGTAATGCAGTAGAGAAACGCTTAGGTCGTAAACGACTTAAGATAGGTCGCAGCACTTTTAACCCGCCTTTCTTTTTAAGTCGTTGGGACATCTGGGCCGTTGATTTCGTAAGTCGCGCACGAGTGTTAAGTCGCATGAGTCGTTAGGTCGGTGGGGAAGATAGGTCGTAGGTCGTAGGTCTTTTGGTTGTTAGGTCGGAGGTTTTTAGGTCGTTAGGTCGGCAACAACCTAGGGGCGAACGACCTAATTTTCAGCCTATAAATAGAGGCGCCTATCTTCACTTTTTGGCACCGGATTTTGAAGCGACGAAGTGCTGCCATTTTGAGAGCTCGACTACAACATTTCTTTATCTTCTTTTCTCCACTCCAATCAAGTTCTAACATCTATACAAGATCGAAGATCGAGATTGAAGATCCAAGAGCTAAAGTTGAAGATCTTCATCCAACCAAGCTAGATTTCATCGTTTCAAGCGGGATTTCGACGAATCAAGCTTGAAGCTTCGCTGTCCAGATCTGAAGTTGATAGTTTTTGAAGTGTTTGGGTGATTTGGTGAGTGGTGGTTATCTCTCACGCGGAGCCAAAGGAGTATATTGGATTGGTGGTTTGTTGGAGTGTTGTAGATAGTGATTTTATGCATTTTTCCTTAGATCCAAGTGTAGATCCATTACTTATGAAGATGTTTACTTATGCAAGTTCATTTACCAAGTTGTAGAGATAAAAACCCATGATTTATGTTTGTTGGATCTATGCTAAAAACCCATGATTCATGTATGTTATATCTATGCTCATTTATTTACGAAATTGCCATTGTAGTTATAAATGCCTACTTAGACCATATTTGATTACTTGATTGCTTAAGCTAATGATTGATTTGATTGATTGCTATGTATGTTAGTTGATTGATAGTTAGATCTAGACAAGATGGTCGAAGATGATTCAAAAGCTAAGTGGAAAGGCTCTTGAATGGTGAAAGCTGCTTGTGGCATATGAAGCGGATGTTGAAGCTCATATGTATGGATTAGATGATGTTGAGATGGGACTTTGCCATGATGCGATGAGGCAAGCCATGATGTTGAGATGAGACTTTGCTATGATGCGATAAAGCGAAGCATGATGTGAGATAGCCTTGGTTTAATCCAGACGGGATCATCCCAAGCATGTTGATAACTCGATGATGCGATGCGAGTTGGTTGATAATGGTTAGCTTGAGAGGCGCTTGAGCTAGTATGGAAATAGTCGTCGAGGAGGATGACTAGGAGGCTGAGATCTCATCGTTGTTGAAGGTTCTAGCATGCTCAAAGCAAGAGTACGTTGGAACGGGCTGCGACGACGTTCCAAGCACGGGCTGCGACGAGGTGCTAGTACTTTGGGTAGTTGCGAAAATTCCTAGGCACGGGCTGCGACGACGTGCGGAGTTATGTCTAGAACCGGGGTTACCAT
Organism: Allium cepa; assembly: GCA_030765085.1. Classification (NCBI taxonomy): domain Eukaryota; kingdom Viridiplantae; phylum Streptophyta; class Magnoliopsida; order Asparagales; family Amaryllidaceae; genus Allium; species Allium cepa. The sequence continues at coordinate 460,558,462 of CM060942.1, forward strand.
TAGCCCTTGACAGATGGTCGTTCAACTAACGGTGAAATCAAGGCAATGATAACAGTGATAGCCAGAGTCATGGATGTTTGGACGTTTGATTGTATCATCATTCGGTCTCAAGAGCGGTGTTTTCTGGGTGCTTATCTGATCTTGGTTTAGGCCTTGGGGGTTTGTATTTGGAAAACATCGACCTTGACTCGAGTGATTATTGCTTTACTTTAATTGCTTGCTATGTTATGCTTGCTTCTCCTTAATGTGTGTCTGGGGGCTACCACTGTAGAAAAAGGTGGAGTGGGATGGTTTGGTTCCTATTCCTTTTATCCCTTATACTCTTTTGGTATGTTTGATAGTTGATTTACTGCTCACTAAGACTTTGTCTGACTCAAGGTTTTATGTCTCCTCTTATTACCTTGGGCTGTTCATCCATGTTGGGATGGGCAGACTAGGTAGCGGGTGACAGGTGCTGTTCTTGGAGATCTACGCTGATGATGACAAAGACGAGCAGGAGGCTTTTGCATATTATTTCATATTATATGTACTGGGTGTTCCGCTGCTGTATTTGTTTGAGTGTTATGTAGTGAGGCTTTGATGTATGGATGATTCATATGTTTGTATAAAACTATTATGATGCTTATATGATGATGTCATGTTCTATAGAGCTTCACTATATTATATTTCTCTATTGTATTTATCCATGCGCTGTGAGTTGTACGATAGATTCTGCGATCTTTATTCTACCTTGACGGTCACCCATGGCTGCCTGGCACACCTTCAGCGCACCATTCTCTTGTTTCCGTGCAGGAGTCATGGGTGGTCGCCACAAGAATTCAGGCTTTAAAGTAGATAACCATGGAGTATTGCGGTTAAATAAATGAATTAGTGTTCTAGACATTGGAAATATTAAACAAGAAGTATTAGTTGAATTCCAAAAACCAAAACTTAACATACATCCGGGGATTCACAAAATGTATAAAGACATGAAACAAACATTTTGGTGGAGAAGCATGAAGAGGAACATATCTATCTATGTCAGCCATTGTGAAAATTCCCAAAAAAATCAAGAGCGACCAACAAAAGACTGCAGGATTACTTCAACCTTTGGAGATTCCATCTTGGAAGTGAGACCAAATATCCGTGGATTTCATTGATGGCTTACCTTGAATAAGAAAAGTAAATGAAGTGATTTGAGTTATTGTAGACCGATTAACCAAAAGTCAACACTTTATTCCAGTTAAGCCAACAGAAACAGCTGCAAACATTGCAGAGATATATATAAAAGAGACTGTCCGATTGCATGGATTTTCGACCAGTATAGTAAGAGATTGTGATCCAATCTTCACGAGTCAGTTTTGGAAAGCACTATAGACAGTTTTGGGAACGTAGTTGAGTATAAGCACTACATATCAACCCCAAACTGATGGACAGATGGAAAGAGTCAATCGCGTTTTGAAAGATCTTTTGGGAGCATGCATTCTAGACTTTGTAGGCTCATAGGAAATTCATTTACATCTAGTAGAGTTCTCCTACAATAAAAACCATCAAGCTAGTAGCGGCATGGCACCGTATGAAGCTTTGTATGGTCGTCCATATAAATCGCCAGCATGTCGGACAAAAACCGAAGATCGGTTAGTGCTTGGCCCAGATATGATACGAGAAGCTTCAAAGAAAGTTGATATGATTAGAAAGAAGCTAAAGGAAGCACAAAGCAGGCAAAAAAGTTATGCAAACAAAAGGCGTAGAAATCTAGAATTCTCAATTGGAGATTCAGTCTTCTTGAAAGTCTCTCCGATGAGAGGGGTAGTAAGATTTGAAAAAGCAGAAAAATTAGTACCTCGATATATTGGACCTTTTCCCATTCTCAAACGAATCGGCCCATTAGCTTATTGAGTATAATTTCCTGAATGATTGTCTGGTATGCACAGTGTTTTTCACGTATCACATTTACAGAAGCATGTATATGATCAGAATAAACCATAGAAACAGCTGCTCAAGAAGACATGGAGATAGAACCCAACTTAGCGGTTATTAGAAAGCCTATTCGAATTGTGGATAAAGATGAGAAACAAATAAGGAATAAGGTTGTATGTTTGTTAAAAGTTCAATGGATTGGAGATGCAGAGGATTGCACATGAGAAACAGAAGATAGAATGATTGAATTTACATAGTTTCAAATTTTTTCTTCACAATGCACTTAATTTTTAATCAAATATACAAATGTTTTCCTTTCATATCAAATATCAACGGTCGGTTTCTCCACCGTTGTGCGGTTATACTAGTATTATTCTGATTAGGCCTGTCACAATACATCTTGACCCTTTAACCCAACCGATATAACTCAGTTTTAACTTGTTTAGATTAAACCCATCTTTTACTTTTTCTATAGTGGGTCAAAACCATTCAACCCTCGTAAAAAATACATGGACCATGTTTAACACCTGACCCTTTTCAAACCTAAATCTGACTTCGCGAGCTCAAAATCTATTTTATCGACGCCAATTTTTCCCTTGAATTCAACCAATTATATATCATCTTGATGAAGTTATGTTGATGAACAAAACATTGTTCCAATTCGAGAATTATCGAGGGAGCTGAACTTGAAAATAGAAGAAAATGATATGAATTTTTATTTTGTGAGTCTACTACTTTCGGTCAATGTAATTTGACCAATTAAGACGTAAATAATTTTCAATCAGTCTGATATTATTGAATGTTTTGAATTTGACAAATTTAGCCTTTACATAATTGCTTAATCCCTTAGCCGGTTCGTTGTTGTATTGTGGAGTTGCAACTGAGTTGTCTGATGATAATTTTGGAAGTTATATCATTTGGAACCATTTCAGAGTATTACATCAAAATTTGAAAGTTATTAGGTTTATGGCAGGCAAGTTGTTTGCTGAAATGAAAAAAAGAAACTTGTAACTCAGTTTACGGCCATTACTGATCGGGAATTTACATGAAAATGCATTTATATTTAAAAGATAAAATGTGATTAACTAGACTTAGTCTCAAACAATTTTTTGAGCTAATTTTCTTCTTACTCTTCCAATTTCACAGTAGGAATTTCTTATAGTATGGGTCATTATTAAGATTGCGTGTCTTAGATCAAACTACAACCTTAGGTGGAAGTTTACTCATTGTATTCATGTTCAGGTACGCCATCGAATCCACTGCATTGTTTCAAAAAAAAAAACCATACCTGACCTAAATTTCTTTAACCATACTTCCAATCTAAAATGGAGCTGCATAATTTGGATTCTGTTTTCAAATAATAAAGATGGTGTATATATTTTGAGTTTCTGTTCATGTTAGTCATGCATTTCAAAAGATTTTATTTTGTCAAGTAATTTATAAGGAGATGTTGAATAGATTAAGAATCTATAATAGTAATATTAAGGTTTGTAACTACATAGTTCTCGACAGTGGGGAAAAATGAACATGAATTGGTTTAATGATATTTGTGATGAACTAGTAGAGTGATATTTTAAAAATAATAATTAAGTATATGAAACGTGATCAGTAAGTAGTTTGTTGCTGATTCACTAGGGAGATACTGTAATTAATTAAGGCAAATTTAGATTGCAAGTGTGATTGAAGCATGTGGTGTGAATACTAATATGAATTAACTATGATTAGTAATAACATTAATGGAAATTTGGCATTTTTACTCTGAACATGCCATGCAGTAGCAGGTGCCCTTTTAAACTTGAAATTATTTGAATGACTACTTGTTTTTTCAACTTATCTTCATGTATCTTGGTAGTAGTTTGTTCAACTAATTTTGTACTGAAGGAAGTGTTAGAATCTGCCTAAACTAAATTATCTATCATTCGGTGACTAAAATGCTTGTTTTATTCAGTTATTTGAGTGATCATCTTAGAATTTAACAATTAAACCTATATTTTGTTTCCCTATTTTGGTTTTTATTGGTGTTTGATAAATGGAAACAAATGCAACTAAATTTTTTCAAAACATAGGTACATAAACTAGCTAATAATTTAACAGACAAGTCTAGCTCGTAGCATTAAGCCATAATAGTTCATCTAAGAGACAAAAACATAGAAAATAGTCAAATATTACTCTGTCGCCTTATCTAAAAAGTAGTAAAGAAAAGGTACTTTATCCAAATTAAACTTGAAAATTCGAAAGCTCTGCTTTTGCCTTTTGGAATACTCTTCTCGATGTCTTCCTTATATGTCTCTTTATGTGTTAAATTTTCTACAAGCGGACTAAAAATTTGAGTTGCATAGTTAACATTCCAGTTGTCTATTTTTAGAACCAGATTTAAAGTAACATTCCGGTTGGATTTGCAACTAATCCTCCATGTTATTTTTATTGCAGTTTAAATTTTGTGCCTAAAATTCGATTTCTTGACTTGTGATTTGTTAGTTTTGTTGATGTTCTGTCTCATTTGTACCTGTTTTGTGCTTGCGGTTTCAAATATTTTTATTACAAGGAATGGCTGCACAGTCCCCAGAATTGAAAGATGATGGAAGAAAAGTCCCTCTCGAAATAGTTATGAAAATTAGGTCTCTATTTTTAGTTTTTAGCTAATTTATGCTACTTTTGCCCCTGATTTTTATGTCGGGCAGATTTTCAGTGAGGAGACAGTTTGGTAAAAAATAATAAAATAGGGACCTAATCTACATTGGTTTATGAGCAGGGACTTTTTGTGCATGAGCTTCGAGAATAGGGACCTTTGTTGCAAAACCCTTTTTTATTAATCTGCAATTTAATCGGTTTCATTGTTATATTTCTGCACTTTCAGCTCTATATATGGTATTTCATGCCATCACTGTCACATTGCAGTTATTTAATTCATTTTTTTCTATGTACTCTGCACTGCGCTGTTGTATGTACAAACTATATTTTCAGTTTCAGTCTGGTTTGCTTCTCATATATTTCGTCATTGCCATAATCTGTACTTCATCTTCAGGTAATCAAACAAAACTTCATACCAATATTGAACTGTTCTTCAGATATCATGTTCAAAGGATAATGTTAAGATCTGATTATCTTTTTGCCCCTACTTTTTACTTACTAAATTTAGTTTTTCTGTGCTGTTATAGGTTATTTCATCAAAATGTGTCAGTATTCTAGATTTATCCTGTATGAACTATTGAATTTTTTTGTTTATAACGTTACTCTTTTATTATATTGCATTGAAAATCATTGTATTATGATCATGTCCGTTGTGCTGCAAGCCTGCAACTTCATTTTGATGAAAGATGTTGAACTAATTGAACTAAAGAAAAATTTGGTCTCGGGTTCTATTCATTTTTTCCTTTTCTACCATTGTTGTGCTCTGAAATTCTCACTGTCTTCGTTTCTTTCAATTGCTTCGTTCATCATGGTTGATCTCCCCATTATTTTGAATCCTTTTGATTGTTTGTTTTACATGGACTATAAAAGATGTGATGGATTACGGAGAAAAAGGAGTAATGTTTAAATTTTTCTAACAAATTATATTGACTCTTTTGGTACAAACTGTACACTGTGTTTGGTATAATTGACAATTGTGTTAACTATTTTATCTTTATCTTTATTATTAATAATGAGAATTCAATCCATTAGTTTTAACCGTATCTTTTTGAAATTCCAAAAATGCCATTTGCATCACCAAAAGCTCAAAATACCCTTTGAACATTAAGAGTTGAATACGATCAGATCCATAAGCATTCTGCGTTTCTCACTGTCTTCATTTCTTTCCATTGCTTCGTTCATTATGGTTGATCCCTCCATTATTTTGAATCCTATTGATTGTTTGTTTTACATGGGCTATAAAAGATGTGATGGATTATGGAGAAAAAGGAGTAATGTGCAAATTTTTCTAACTAATTATGTTGACTCTTTTGGTACAAATAGTACACTGTATTTGGTATAATTGACAATTGTGTAAATATTTTATCTTTATCTTTATCATTATTAGTAACAACGAGAATTCAATCCATTAGTTTCAACTGTGTCCTTTTGAAATTCAAAAAATGTCCTTTGCATCACCAAAAGCTCAAAATACCCTTTGAATATTAGGAGTTAAATACTATCAGATCCATAAGCATTCTGCGTTTCTCACTGTCTTCGTTTCTTTCAATTGCTTTGTTCATTATAGTTGTTCCCGCCATTATTTTGAATCCTTTTGATTGTTTGTTTTACATCGACTATAAAAGATGTGATGGATTACGAAGAAAAAGGAGTAATGTGCAAATTTTTCTAACAAATTATGTTGACTCTTTTGGTACAAAAAGTACAATGTATTTGGTATAATTAACAATTGTGTTAACTATTTTATCGTTATCTTTATCTTTACTATTAATAATTAGAATTTAATCCATTAGTCTCAACCGTTTCTTTTTGAAATTTCAAAAATGCCCTTTGCATCACCAAAAGCTCAAAATACCCTTTGGATACTAGGAGCTAAATACTATCAGATCCATAAGCATTCTGCGTGTCCATAAGCATTCTGCGTGTAGCTATATGCCACATGTTTCAATTATTGTGCTGTCAACTTAACTTCAATTATCCTCTCCACCTCAACTCAATTTTATAGATCTGCAAGGAGTGACAGCTTGCTGCTTCCTCTCCTGTATTATATACACAAACAATTAAGATATTTTTGGCGATCTAGGACTACTTAAAATTAATTAGTTTTCGTGTACAACTATAATTTGTTCAATGTTTTTGCACGTCACGGGGCTAGCTCTCATTTTCCACTTAATCTTTTGCCTACTCTCGTCTTGATAATGGTTTTATCATGTGTACAAATGTGTGTAATATGTACATATTGTTCAATACTCACGTTTTTTACCATCATGGTTATTTTTTCTAATTTACAAGGGAACTTTCCAAGAAGATACCTTGTTATAGGTATAAACATAATTTTTATATTTGTTTGCAGCTGTGGAGATATTTAATAATGTAATTGTGTTTAAACTGTCTTGGTATTTAATTTATATTGGATTGTTCTAGAAATTGTGCATTTTCACTACTCACTAGGAAGTAAAGTTATAACTAGCATGCGCTTCCGAGGCTTGGGTTTTGGTTAAAAAACTCAGCTTCGATTCCTATCATGCGCTTATCTATTAAATATAAATTTACGTATGGGGGCTTGGATCAACGGACGGCTTTACTATACCCTCCTCAGGAGTTTACCGACCCGTCGGGTTCTTCTGAGTTTTAAAAAAAATGATATTTTAAGTTACACTTCGAAGTAAATGTATTTAAAAGTTGATATTGCATGACACTCCTCACGTTAGATTCTTTAATGGCACATGATAGTGATAAAATGTTACTTTGTAAATAAACTATACTTTTGTAGTACTTTTTCTTCCAATTTGTGTTGTTTGTTTAATGACCAGCTGAAGGTAGGGGATTCTGCGTACGTGAGATATGACGTTACGTTCTGGGGGATATGATTTTTGTTTTGATTCAATTAATATACACTAATTAATATACACGAATTAGAGTATAGCAAATTTAGAATTAGTAGTTTTAATGGTAGGTTTATTTTCGAAAATTTAATGAACGATACTAATTATGTTTCCATATAGGACTATTTCACAAACTAAATATAACTATTATAATATGTAATTTTAGGACAATTAGAAGATTAGTGTCGAAGGTTCTAAACTTAATTGGATCAAATGTGATTTTATTTTAGTTTCAAGAGGTAATTAGCAGTAAGTAAAGGTATCTTCCATGGATTAGTGGGTAATCGATTGTTATCATAAAACAAATGGTTTTGATGTCTATATATTTCTGTATCGCACATTTTTATTATTATTAGCAGGCATGTATAGGTTAGCAAGATATGCATGGTGCAATGTTAATCTTGCACATGCGTATACGCCACAACTTTTAAGATTTTATTAACAAATACTAGTGTAGTGTAATGTTTTGATCAACTTATGGGTTGGGATCGAATATGTTTAAACATATATCATATTAAAATCAAATCATGTAAAGAAGTTCTATCAAACGTATGTGTTTTAATATAAGTTGGATTTTATACTTTCAAGAAAACTTAATTACAATCAGTCGCTTATTAGTTTGGCATTTTGGTTTTAAATGATTAGTATAAGACAATTAGTTATTTCATTTTGGTTTGTGAACATTATGCAGCAGCAGTACTATTTTATCTAACATTTTTCAAAAGTAGATAGAATGGCGAAAAAAGTTTAAACCAAAGGACAGTATGTTTTTTCTTAGACCGAAGGATTGCTACTTGTAAGTAGCATTTTGTGTAGTGTAGAATTTAATGTAATGCTAGCTTTAACTAGTATTTTGTATAGTTATAACTAGCATTTGTCTTTCGATGTAAAAATAAAATTTAGTGTATTTCAGTCTATTTTTTTAAAAAAAAGTTTGTCCTTTTGTTTATTTCTCCCACTCTTCAGTTGGTGTGCTATTAAGAATTCATTTGACTCATGCGCAAATTTTATGCAATTGTTATGTGTGCATTTGCATCACCTTTTCACGTAGCCTATGGGAGTTGGTGCGACAACTTCTTTGTTTGGGTTTGAGGTACTGTTTATATTATAATGATTTATTGAAAATATTTATGTGTAACTAAATATTTTTTATTGCATACGTTGTTCCGATAGTTAGAGTTGGTAATTAAACCACTAATAATTATTGTTATTTTTTTAGATTATTTGAGCAGGGCATGCTCTTTAAGTTCTTTTTAGTAAAATTTTGGTGCTTTTTGTCAATATTTCCATGTTTTTACTTAGTAAGATATTTTGCATGGGAGTATTAGCATATTTTTATGCTTTACTCAAAAATTTCAGAGAATTCTAATACTGGAATTTTCTTGGAGAATAACAACAATTATTGGGAATGTAAATATCATATTTTAATTTGTGAATAACATACATATGTATTGCATTCATAGGTTAAATTTCCTTTACTTTTTTTTTTTGATATTAGTAAATTATTTCTATGTATTAGTATAATAGAAATAGCACCTTGTGACTAAATGGAATAAAAGCAGTTGTGTTTACTATTTCTACGTACTTCCAAAGATTGCAAGAAAAGTAATGATAGAGGCACTGTAAGTGAGCATGAAAGAGATTGTTCATATAGGAAGATGAGTTGCTTAAACATAGTTGGGGTAATGAATGGAGACATATCACTATTGTATACATAAGTCAAAAATGAAGGATACTTGTTTTGTTGAGCGTATTACCTAAGCAACATGTAATCGCGATTGACACGTTTGCACTAGCTATGGTTGATATGATTGTTGTAAATTATTTATGGTATTACCCTAGCGCACCTTATACGGTTTTGTTTTGTACCATACCTATGGAGTGCCCTCTGACGACGCCAAGTACGGGGGAGATTACGGTACTGTATAGACTGTGAGATTATATTTTGTGTTAAGGGCTATATGGGTAACCCCTTAAACCTATTTAAAAGTAAGTTTATTTTACAATTAGACACTACTATAATAGCGAAATATACTACATAGTAAATAGTTTAACGGATCCTTAGGAGATTTAATCCCGAGCATCTCTTGAGTTACTGCACTCATATTTGTTTCTATTGATTTAACTCACATAAGATATTTTAGTTCTGACTCGAGTGTTTTTGTATTTTCAAATTCGCTTGGGTCAGTCCGAGCGTTTCAGGATTTCGAAGACCTTAGCTCTGGAGGACGAAGACGGAGTTTTATATTATAATTTTTATTATTAGTCCACCATACTCTTACTGTTCCGCTACATTGCTATTGGTATGCGTAACTGTAAAGGCCCGCAAATCCGTACACCTTTGAGCTGGCCAAAACCACCACACTTCAGCTCAAAGTGGAACAAAAATACGAGTCTTTGGGTTTAAAGAAGAAAGGGGTAGAAATAGAAGACAAGAAAACAACATCAGAGTCTCACAATCGCAGCGGAACAAAATATAATATATAACAACAGCTTTTAAATACAAAGAATCTGTACTGTCATATATACATGCATACCATATCAGAGTACATCAATCAATCATACATATCCATACACAGCGGAAATAATAGAAAAATATGGAAATACGCTCTGTCATCCAGCTCGTCTCCTGAGCTCCAACATATAACCTGAACCTGTTTAACTCGGTCTGACCCGAGCATCACATACAACAACACCCGAGTCAGTCTGGAAAGCTAGCGTGAGAAAATCACACTCAATTGGATTATTAAAGTTTCAAAAATCCTTTGAAAACAAAAGCATCTCGTAAGACCACACCACAAATAAACATGTCGAGTTTTTACCTTACGATAGCTAAAACACTTTTTATAGAAATCCTCTGATATTATAATAGGGTCTATATACAAATACTTATAAAATAGCCGAAATTGTTACATGATTAAATTCCAGCTAAGGCTCGTAGGGAGAATGGATTTCCATCAATGGCTGGGCTACTGGGGTACCGCCCGTCACAGTACCTGGCCTAGATCAGAGTACCGAGGAGTACGCCCGCTCCCCTGCAACACAAGGCCAGAACCATTCCTTACTGAACAGTCCCGAACAAGATAACCCCGCAGTTGGCGCGACCAACCGCCCACTAAGCCAAATAAAAAGGGACATCTAGACAGGGGAAAATCTTGTCCTACTTGGGCATGACCCACCTAACCTTGCTGCACCTCCCCTGTTTTAGCCATTCCCGGTTGATGAGTCTTGAGGCTAAACGTTACCTTTTAAGAACGAGTCCCACTTAGAATGCTCATCGTCCTCCTGACGATGTTCTGAAAGCATTCAATCCATACAAGTTGCCCTGGGTCTGGACAAACCGAATCACCGTCTTCAACTCTTCACGGTCTTCATTCGTTACCATACAAACCGGATCGAAGTGGTTTTCGGATAATTAAATCTGATCCCGGACTCTTCGAAACGATCAATGCATTGTCCAATATTGATAGTCGGTTATTTAACTATCAAATAATCATTCACAAGCAACCATCAAATAATTTCCATAAATTATTTATCTCAAATATCATTCAGATATTATTTCCATTATAACCCATTTGAAATAAATTTCAAAGTCCTTTTATTTCCATGAAATCATTTAACCGATTTCTTATACTCACTCACATTTTGATTTACCCTTTTGAAAATATCCTTTATTTTCTCATTCCTTCCTCAAAAATTAATTTATACTTCTGCTTATGATTTTCAAACTCAATTTCTCCACTTTATAAGATTTCTCCTAAATCTTATCTCATTTAAATAAATTTTGCGTACCATCACAATAGGATTTTAATTGGATTTTAAAAACATTTTGAAATCATATAGATTTATAAAATAAGAAGTATGGTTTTATACAAATTATGGTTCAAAAGTAATATTAAAGTTCATATCTAGTTAATGATAAAATTCAAAACTGGTTTTAAAAAAATAGAGTTTATTAATAAATATTTGCCAAGCCTTCAAAGTAACTAATTCGAAAATATTTTACATTCGAATAATAGTTTATAAAAAATTTATATAGTATAGTAATTTAAAAATATTCCCTTTTAACATAAATTTATAATTTTGGAAAACCCAATATCTATAAATGCCCCTTGTCCATATTCACCTTTCGGAAATATTCTTGTATTTCCATTCACAACAATTTCATTCTCAATATAAGTTCATAACTTATTTCTTTTCATATCCACTGATATCTTCCTTTCCCATTTATAAATTACGTTTATAAATTTATAAACTCCACTGAGTTTTCCCTTTGCTTATATTATTTAAAAATCTTATCTTTATAATTTATTCATCCATAAAATTCATATTTGTTTCTTAGTAAAACTCTTCTCATTTCTTATTAAGATTTCATTATATTTTAATTCTATTTAACGATTACAATATTTCTTCAAGTTTTTAATATATAAGTTTGATTTCCCAAAACTCTTCTTTAACCAATTAAGGTATAAATATACTTTTGTCTTCCTTAAAATTTCAAATAGAAGTTAACTCAAATTCTTAATAATTATTCTATTCAAGTTCAATTTTAACTTCCTTTAATTTAAATTATTTAGTATAAAAGAAAAATTCCAAATTTAACTTCCGTGTTATTTAATACTTAATAATTCAATTTACAAACAAATCCATATCAATTCATCATCCTGGCATATAACAACATATATATAAGATCAATAAATATTTTGAGGAATCCTGTTGGATCCCTCCAACCTGTTTCCCTGCATCCACAAATGTTAGTACAAATAAAATACTAATTCCACTTAAATGGTGAAATATCGCGGTATATGGGATTCATATATTATCATCCGCTATTATGCGGCATATAGGGTCTATTTAATTATTCACTACTTCAACCATCATTCAAGCAATTCAACAAATAAATTAAAATTCAACAATTCAAATTTAAATTCAACTGAGTGAGATTAACTCACCTTTAATTTTGGTTTTGCCAAACCGATCCAATCCTAACTCGTTTCCATATTTTTGACCTTGAATAACAATTGCATGGATTTTATTAATATTCGAGCAAATCAAATAATTATTACCGTTTAAATAAATTTATTTAACACTACTAATTTAATTTTTAACTAATGATTTATTTCAACAAAAATTATTTTAGTTTCTTCTTTGTAATTACTTGTACCAAAATGACTTATATTCATTTTAAAAATCTAATCTTTATATTTTTTCTAAAGTCCTACATATATAACATTTCTGTCTTGCCTAAATACATATAAAAAATTTCTAAAGAAAATAAATTTATCTTCCTAACATATATTTTAATTTAGAACAGAAAGCATTTTAACTTCACTATGAAAATATTTTCGCTTTCTGCTTTTTGTACATATAAAAACTGCATATTAGATTTAAATTTGAAAATAATTTCATAATTATACCACGCTGAAACAAACACCAGGCACTACCCTTCACTGCTGACCCAAGCTGCTGCTGCGCGACCCCTTCAATCGATCGAGACTTCAATAACGACTTCGCCCAAATTCGAAATCGTGACCTCCTTGGATTGCTCGCGTGCGACTGAGTCGCGGCCATCATATGCCTGCCCTAATCCTTCGTATCGCCTCTGCCATGGCCTCGCGTGCTCGAGCCTCGATACCAAATCGATTATGTCGAAGCCCTAGCTCCTTCAACGATCTCCAGCATCTCGTGCTCGCTTACCCAGCGCGATGCTGCCTCACGCTTGAACCACGTCGTCCCAACCTTCGCGGCTTCGTCGCCTCCTCCAACCCTAGCGACAGCACCCTCTACGCACACGACTTCTACTTCACCGAACTTGAGAATCGCGTCGCGCCCCACCCTCTACTCTCGAACGAGATTCGAACAGCATTTTTTTAGACGAGAACGGTTTCGATTTTGAATGGAAGGGAATTGGGAACTGGAGTACGTGATTTGAGTAGAGGGGTGAAATATACTGGAGAATTTAAGCTCGGCCATGATTATTATTTTCTTCTCGATTTTGATTACTGGGCGAATGAAGAAGTATCGTGATTCATAAAGCAGATGGATTTGATTATAGCTTCTAAGGGAGGACACAGAGTATGATTAAGACGAGGTAAGTAGGTCGGCTGACATGAAATAGGTCGGCTATGTGATTTGACGTAGGATATTTTAATTTAAAACGGTTAATTATTGCCTAGACGTTTTTATCTCGTACGGTCACACGGTAGCTTCAAAAATTGCGAAATTTGAAATCCGGTAATAATTCAATATTACGGATCCAATGGAACTTGTTTCGTCGAATTCCGAGACTGTGCCTCGGAAGGCTATTTTTAAATGTCAATTTAAACGATGTAAATTTAAAATTGAACAACCCACTATTAAATTCAATTTTAACCTATCTATTATCTTCGGTATTATTAATATAAATTTTATAAGCCTTTAAAATATTTTTAACAAACTTATAATTTCAAATTTTTATATTTTACCCAATATCCACTTGCTACTTTAAAAATTACTTTATTCTATATATTGTTAAATTCTGAATCCATTTATTAAATAAAAACCAAACCTTTCATATAAAAAAATCAATTCACAACTCAAACCAGATATTTAAATCCATTTAAATATCTCAAATTATCCGTCCAAAAATCTGGGTCGTTACATTCCTCCCCCCTTAAAAGAATTTCATCCCCGAAATTACTAATTAGGAAGAACGATCCATAACTCATTATCTATTTCCTCAACCCAAATAGTTTACAACTTACCAAACAAATCATTTATCATAGACCCACTAACCCTTTACCTAACCTTTCAAACTTATCCATAAGTCCAAAACAATATCACTTACTTATCAACTCAAATTTTAAATTTGAAACCGAATTTTGAATTATCAAAAAATTTCTAACTCCCAAATTTTTGAAAAATTTCGCCAGCGTCTCCTTTGCGCGGCTAGCTCGGTACAACTATAAAATGGCTCAATGGTCCCAAATCTCAAAAAGAAAACAAAAGGCCAAGTGGCTATATCCAGAAACCCAATCAAATTTCATACAGAAATTTAAATACATACCTTTTAAGTTGGACAATTAAATTTTTATCTTCTGAAATCAAAAATCCAATTCATCCATTGCTTTTATACACCTGTATATCCCTTAGCAATAATATCCAATTACAACATTCAAAAACATATATTGGCTTTTTAAAAAAATCCAACATTCATTATATTTAAGCCCGTACGATGTACATATACCATTCGTACGCAATATCAAATTCGATCACTTGCTCGATCACACAATTTCACTTCCGAACTAGTATCGTCCACCCGACTTCCTAGTGCGGACTCAGATCTGGTTTCTTGATCAGAAACCGTCGTTCTCCTTGCATAGTCATAACTATGATAGAGAGTTTCCAGAATCAATCAAAATTCCATATCCAGGGTTCGCCGTCGAAAATCGAGTGAAAAATCCTAACTCGAATCGATAAAATTATCTCGAAATTCTGTGCTCGAATCTGGATCAAATAACTATGCGAATAAAATAATATACGTACATCCTACGTATTTGCCCCAATTGATTATCAACTATATCAAATTCCTTTTTATTCTCATTTATTTCGATTGTTACTCACTTATTCACAATTTTCCCGTTTCACAACTATCAGTTTTAATCACTTTTGTATTCCAATTCCAAATAAATTCAATTTTCTTTAATTTGCAAATTGATTTCAAACCTTAATACTTTTACTCTCACCTTTTATCCAAATTTCATTTTCAATTTTACTTGAGTTTAATTTACCTTCCAATTCAAAACACTGAGTTCAATTTATCTTATTTCAAATGATATTCGATTAATCATTCCTTAAATTAATTTCACTTACTAATTTGTTTTTATATCTCAAATAAAAGTTTGTTTGCAAACTTTTTCTATCTTTAATTTCTTTGAACAATATCTTCCGTTCATCTTACTTTACATATATAATTTAAATTAGATTTCAACATTCAGTTATAATCCTATTTGCTTAACAAATTTAAACCATTTGTCGTTAGTGAAAATTTTCAAAAGATTCAAAAAAAAGTCTAAATCCCAATATTTTTGAAATTTTTTGGCACTGTCTCCTTTGTACGGAGGAGCTTTTACAATTTGACAAAAGAGAGAGATATATATACACACACACATATATATACATCGACCCACACGGTCGGAAAAACAAAAAACAGATCATATTTCCTATTTTGTACTGCGTAGGCGTACCTTATTTAGCGTTTTAAGCAAGCGGCGTATTTTATTTTAGCATTTACGTGCCCAAAATCTCGCTATACTGTCTTCTGGAACCTGTACTTACTCAATTTAAACACATAAGTAACATATTTATGAAATTTATACCATTTTAATCATTTAAACGACTACAACAATCAATAACATAAGTAATGCATTCCAAATGACTTACGTATGCAATTAGTATGGTTTCTAAATTTAGTTCAATTTGTTTTTAATCAATTATATACCATTTGTATTCAGCTTTAAGTGAGTTACAACTCATTTACTTATCTTCAATTCATAATTATGTCCAAACAAACTCATTTTCAATTTAATTGATTTCACAAATCAGTTTCTGCTTCTTCTATCAATTCAAATCCATAATCTATAAGCAATTGATAAGGTTCCAATTAAATCCAATTATTTTTACTCAATTTATATCATCCTATCCAATTCGGAATGATTTTCAATTTCATTCTTTTCATATTCAATCTATTTTTAATTCAATCTATTTTATATTGATGGCAATTGATGAAAACAAGTTTATTTACTCCTATCATTCCATAGAACTTTATTTAATCTTGTTTACGACAACAACAATTATTTCCACGCAAATTCGACAATATCTATTCAAACAACAGTTTCTTTAGTTTTATAACTATTTTAAAATTGACTCCTACTCAATTTATATTTAATCTGTTCCATTCCAAGTTCTTTAAAATCCATATATTTACATTTACTTTATTCAAACCCATTTTATAAAGCTTGACAACTTCCATGCTTATGATCAATAACCATTTCCCAAATTTATATAGATCATGCTTCATTCAATTTTATACTTAAGTCAATTCACTTTAAATCATTTAAATTTTATAACTTAAGTTCATTTACTTTTCCCATAAATTCTTTTTCAATTTAATTTGGTTCTTTTTAAATCAAATCTCTTTCATTTACTACTTAGCTCCATTAATTAATTCATTCAATTCATTTAAAAATTTCAATTTCCATGTTCGATTCATTCTCAAACTTATTTAATTAATTACAAGACTACTTCACTTTATTTATACTCATTTGGATTTTATTAGCACTTAAGACATTTTATTTTAATCCAATTTCATTTTATTTGTCAACCAATCCAAGTTGAATTTATTTATTGATAACTCAAGTTCTCTTCCTACCATTCACTTTAATTCACAATCCAATTTTATTAATTCTCAATTCAACTTCTATTTGGCCAATTAAAATTTCATTTACATATACAATTTACTTATTTGTTTCAGATTGGTTTATTTCCATTTTCAATTCAATATTTGGTTTTATCACAAAAATCACTTCATTATATTCCTGGAGTTCATTTCTAGTTTGTAATTTATGTTTAGATTTCTATTACATTTCTAAAGTTCCAAACAATTCTATTTTGGCTTATTTATTTCACTTTTAAATTTCATAAGCCACATACTCATTTATTTTCCACGCTTCTATCCATATACACTCAATCACATTCAATTTCACATATTAACTCAAATTTCAACTTAGTTCAAATACAATTGAATTTTTATCTTCAGTTTATTTCAACCTACTTCTATTTACATAGCTTAAATGAATTTCAATCTATTTTAATTTCTATCAAACTTCCCAATCCAATTCATTCACATTCTAAAATTTTATTTACTTCACCAATTCATTTATATTTATTTATTTTTACTTTATTTATTTTCATTTTCCTCATTTCAATCACCTAAAAAATTTGCTATTTTATTTCTTCCATCATAATCAAATTTCAAATTTTTAATGTTATTCCAAGTTAAATTTTCATTTTTAACTTCTCACTTTTGATTTTAATTCCAAAATTCAAATCTAATGATTTCCTTGGTTATATAAATTGTTTCAGGTTTTAAAATCTCATTTGGCTAAAATATTAGCATCCAAACATCCAAGTTATAATAATAATTCAGAAAATATTCTTTTTATATAAAAATATATTTTGGATGAAATTATTTCATTCACCCACTTTCGAAAACAATATCGTGTCGAATTGCTTTATTCAAGTGTTTAGAAACCCCTTCGGTACAGTTGTGCAGAATGCACTGACGAAGGTTCATATACCACTCATTAAATCAATCAACACAATATAAAAATCATTTTATATTCACTAACAAATACGCACTCATATCTATTAATATGCTCAAACTCATTCTAGAGTACTACTGACTCTATCTCTAATGAGTAATCCCTACCAGAGGAAAGGTTCTCACTTAACCTTTCAGCTCTGATACCAAGTGTAAAGGCCCGCAAATCTGTACCCCTTTTAGCTGGCCAAAACCACCACACTTCAGCTCAAAGTGGAACAAAAATACGAGCCTTCGGGTTTAAAGAAGAAAGGGGTAGAAATAGAAGAAAAGAAAACAACATCAGAGTCTCACAATCGCAGCGGAACAAAATATAATATATAACAACAGCTTTTAAATACAAAGAATCTGTACTGTCATATATACATGCATACCATATCAGAGTACATCAATCAATCATACATATCCATACACAGTGGAAATAATAGAAAAATACGGAAATACGCTCTGTCATCCAGCTCGTCTCCTAAGCTCCATCATATAACCTGAACCTGTTTAACTCGGTCTGACCCGAGCGTCATATACAATAACACCCGAGTCAGTCTGGAAAACCAGCGTGAGAAAATCACACTCAATTGGATTATTAAAGTTTCAAAAATCCTTTGAAAACAAAAGCATCTCGTAAGACCACGCCACAAATAAACATGTCGGGTTTTTACCCTACGATAGCTAAGACACTTTTTATAGAAATCCTCTGATATTATAATAGGGTCTATATACAAATACTTATAAAATAGCCGAAATTGTCACATGATTAAATTCTAGCTACTAGCCACAAAGTGGGTAATGCAAACAAAACTCGTACAAGGCTCGTAGGGAGAATGGATTTCCATCAATGGCTGGGCTACTGTGGTACCGCCCGTCACAGTACCTAGCCTAGATCAGAGTACCGAGGAGTACGCCCGCTCCCATGCAACACAAGGCCGAAACCATTCCTTACTGAATAGTCCCGAACAAGATAACCCCGCAGTTGGCGCGACGAACCGCCCATTAAGCTGAATAAAAAGGGACATCTAGACAGGGGGAAATCTTGTCCTGCATGGGCATGACCCACCTAACCTTGCTGCACCTCCCCTATTTTAGCCATTCCCGGTTGATGAGTCTTGAGGCTAAACGTTACCTTTTAAGAACGAGTCCCACTTAGAATGCTCATCGTCCTCCTGATGATGTTCTGAAAGCATTCAATCCATACAAGTTGACCTTGGTCTGGACAAACCGAATCACCATCTTCAACTCTTCACGGTCTTCATTCGCTACCGTACAAACCGGATCGAAGTGGTTTTCGAATAATTAAATCCGATCCCAGACTCTTCGAAACGATTAACGCATTGTCCAATATTGATAGTCGGTTATTTAACTATCAAATAATCATTCACAAGCAACCATCAAATAATTTCCATAAATTTTTTATCTCAAATATCATTCAGATATTATTTCCATTATAACCCATTTGAAATAAATGTCAAAGTCCTTTTATTTCCATGAAATCATTTAACTGATTTCTTATACTCACTCACATTTTGATTTACCCTTTTGAAAATATCCTTTATTTTCTCATTCCTTCCTCAAAAATTAATTTATACTTCTGCTTATGATTTTCAAACTCAATTTCTCCACTTTATAAGATTTCTGCTAAATCTTATCTCATTTAAATAAATTTTGCTTACCATCACAAGAGGATTTTAATTGGATTTTAAAAACATTTTGAAAACATATAGATTTATAAAATAAGAAGTATGGTTTTATACAAATTATGGTTCAAAAGTAATATTAAAGTTCATATCCAGTTAATGATAAAATTCAAAACTGGTTTTAGAAAAATAGAGTTTATTAATAAATATTTTCCAAGCCTTCAAAGTAACTAATTCGAAAATATTTTACATTCGAATAATAGTTTATAAAAAAATTATATAGTATAGTAATTTAAAAATATTCCCTTTTAACATAAATTTATAATTTTGGAAAACCCAATATCTATAAATGCCCCTTGTCCATATTCACCTTTCGGAAATATTCTTGTATTTCCATTCAAAACAATTTCATTCTCAACATAAGTTCATAACTTATTTTTTTCATATCCACTGATATCTTCCTTTCCCATTTATAAATTCTGTTTATAAATTTATAAACTCCACTGAGTTTTCCCTTTGCTTATATTATTTAAAAATCTTATCTTTATAATTTATTCATCCATAAAATTCATATTTGTTTCTTAGTAAAACTCTTCTCATTTGTTATTAGGATTTCATCATATTTTAATTCTATTTAACGATTACAATATTTCTTCAAGTTTTTAATATATAAGTTTGATTTCCCAAAACTCTTCTTTAACCAATTAAGGTATAAATATACTTTTGTCTTCCTTAAAATTTCAAATAGAAGTTAACTCAAATTCTTAATAATTATTCTATTCAAGTTCAATTTTAACTTCCTTTAATTTAAATTATTTAGTATAAAAGAAAAATTCCAAATTTAACTTCCGTGTTATTTAATACTTAATAATTCAATTTACAAACAAATCCATATCAATTCATCATCCTGGCATATAACAACATATATATAAGATCAATAAATATTTTGAGGAATCCTGTTGGATCCCTCCAACCTGTTTCCCTGCATCCACAAATGTTAGTACAAATAAATTACTAATTCCACTTAAATGGTGAAATATCGCGGTATATGGGATTCATATATTATCATCCGCTATTATGCGGCATATAGGGTCTATTTAATTATTCACTACTTCAACCATCATTCAAGCAATTCAACAAATAAATTAAAATTCAACAATTCAAATTTAAATTCAACTGAGTGAGATTAACTCACCTTTAATTTTGGTTTTGCCAAACCGATCCAATCCTAACTCGTTTCCATATTTTTGACCTTGAATAACAATTGCATGGATTTTATTAATATTCGAGCAAATCAAATAATTATTACCGTTTAAATAAATTTATTTAACACTACTAATTTAATTTTTAACTAATGATTTATTTCAACAAAAATTATTTTATTTTCTTCTTTGTAATTACTTGTACCAAAATGACTTATATTCATTTTAAAAATCTAATCTTTATATTTTTTCTAAAGTCCTACATATATAACATTTCTGTCTTGCCTAAATACATATAAAAAATTTCTAAAGAAAATAAATTTATCTTCCTAACATATATTTTAATTTAGAACAGAAAGCATTTTAACTTCACTATGAAAATATTTTCGCTTTCTGCTTTTTGCACATATAAAAACTGCATATTAGATTTAAATTTGAAAATAATTTCATAATTATACCACGCTGAAACAAACACCAGGCACTACCCTTCACTGCTGACCCAAGCTGCTGCTGCGCGACCCCTTCAATCGATCGAGACTTCAATAACGACTTCGCCCAAATTCGAAATCGTGACCTCCTTGGATTGCTCGCGTGCGACTGAGTCGCGGCCATCATATGCCTGCCCTAATCCTTCGTATCGCCTCTGCCATGGCCTCGCGTGCTCGAGCCTCGATACCAAATCGATTATGTCGAAGCCCTAGCTCCTTCAGCGATCTCCATCATTCAAGCAATTGGGTTTATTTAATTATTCACTAATTCAACCATCATTCAAGCAATTCAAGAAATAAATTTAAATTCAACAATTTAAGTTTAAATTCAACTGAGTGAGATTGACTCACCTTCGATTTTGGTTTTGCCAAACCTATCCAATCCTGACTCGTTTCCATATTTTTGACCTTGAATAACAATTGCATGGATTTTATTAATATTCGAGCAAATCAAATAATTATTGCCGTTTAAATAAATTTATTTAACTCTACTAATTTAATTTTAAACTAATGATTTATTTCAACAAAAATTATTTTAGTTTCTTCTTTGTAATTACTTGTACCAAAATGACTTATATTCATTTTAAAAATCTAATCTTTATATTTTTCCCAAAGTCCTACATATATAACATTTCTGTCTTGCCTAAATACAAATAAAAAATTTCTAAAGAAAATAAATTTATCTTCCTCACATATATTTTAATTTAAAACAGAAAGCATTTTAACTTCACCATAAAAATATTTTCCCTTTCTGCTTTTTGCATATATAAAAACTGCATATTAGATTTAAATTCGAAAATAATTTCATAATTATACCTCGCTGAAACAAACTCCAGGCACTACCCTTCACTGCTGACCCAAGCTGCTGCTGCGCGACCCCTTCAATCGATCGAGACTTCAATAACCACTTCGCCCAAATTCGAAATTGTGACCTCCCTAGATTGCTCGCATGCGACTGAGTCGCGGCCATCATATGCCTTCCCTAATCCTTCGTATCGCCTCTGCCATGGCCTCGCGTGCTCGAGCCTCGATTCCAAATCGATTGTGTCGAAGCCCTAGCTCCTTCAGCGATCTCCAGCATCTCTTGCTCGCTTACCCAACACGATGCTGCCTCACGCTTGAACCACGTCGTCCCAACCTTTGCGGCTTCATCGCCTCCTTCAACCCTAGCGACAGCACCCTCTACGCGCGCGACTTCCACTTCACCGAGCTCGAGAATCGTGTCGCGCCCCACCCTCTACTCTCGAACGAGATTCGAACAGCTTTTTTTTAGACGAGAACGGTTTTGATTTCGAATGGAAGGGAATTGGGAACTGGAATACGTGATTTGAGTAGAGGGGTGAAATATACTGGAGAATTTAAGCTCGGCCATTATTATTATTTTCTTCTCGATTTTGATTATTGGGCGAATGAAGGAGTATCGTGATTCCTAAAGCAAATGGATTTGATTATAGCTTCTAAGGGAAGACACAGAGTATGATTAAGACGAGGTAAGTAGGTCGGCTGAGATGAAATAGGTCGGCTATGTGATTTGATGTAGGATATTTTAATTTAAAACGGTTAATTATTGCCTAGACGTTTCTATCTCGTACGGTCACACGGTAGCTCCAAAAATTACGAAATTTGAAATTCGGTAATAATTCAATATTACGGATCCAATGGAACTAGTTTCGTCGAATTCCGAGACTGTGCCTTGGAAGGCTATTTTTAAATGTCAATTTAAACGATGTAAATTTAAAATTGAACAACCCACTGTTAAATTAAATGTTAACCTATCTATTATCTTCGGTATTATTAATATAAATTTATAAGCCTTTAAAATATTTTTAACAAACTTATAATTTCAAATTTTTATATTTTACCCAATATCCACTTGCTACTTTAAAAATTAATTTATTCTATATGTTGTTAAATTCTGAATCCTTTTATTAAATAAAAACCAAAATTTTCATATAAAAAAATCAATTCACAACTCAAACCAGATATTTAAATCCATTTAAATATCTCAAATTATCCGTCCAAAAATCCGGGTCGTTACAGTAACTCTGATAAATGTTGTAAGTATAATCGAATATTTTGTAAAACAGCTTTATAAAATGTATATTTGATTATTATATGTTATCCTTCCGCTATTAGATTCTATTTTTCTTTATTTCTTTCTTGTTTTTCTGATTTACCCCATAACAATTCCGCCCTTCGTATGGTTTGAATTCGCACGTGTGCCGATTTAAAGCATGCGAAAAAGTGGGACGTTACAGGTATAAACATAGGTATAATTGAAATTGCTTCTAATAAAATATAATAGAAAGATAAGTAATATAAATAAAATATTATAAACTTTAGAACATGAAATTAAGCAGTGGATAAATAAATGTAGTATAATAAAAGAAAATTTCATGTTATGAATAAGTGAAATGAGATTTTGTTAGAAATGAATAAAAGCAAATGAAACTGTAAGAGAAAAAAAATGTAAATTAAAAAGATAAATTATTATATGAATGAAGTTAATAAAAATGAGATTAATCTATTGTATGAAATTGTTGTTTGCGTGACTTATAGCTGTTTGGGCAAGGATACTCTAAAAATTATTTGGACGACTAAATAATCTATTTAGTTTCACCTAAGACTGTTGAGTGAAGGGTACACTTAGTAGTTTATTTTTCATTCCGTACAATTTAAAGTTTTGAACCCAAACAACTATTTGTTTTGTTTGATATGAATGAATTATTGAATTGTGTTGATTTCTATGTGATGGTTATATACCTGGTTGAAAGTGATTATTGTATGTATTGATGTTGTTGGAGGTTGAAAACAACCTTAAATATTTCATTTTGTATAATTGTTAACTCTTTTCAGATTATATAAGTGAAATACAGGTTATGGAAGCATTTGCTACTACATTTGGTTTCATAATATAAGCGTAAATTACCCGACGAATAGGTACGTTTTCGGATTACGGTTTATAGCGTTATTATATTATTTTTCCAATGTTGAGATATATATTATTTTGGAAATTATATGTTATATATTGTTATATTTGATATTATATTTTCTCCCGAGCCTCTCCGTGCAAAGGAGACTCTGCCGAAATTTTCCGTAAATATTGGACTTAGAAAATATGTGACGCCCCACCTCTATACCCACGCTAGCCAAGAACACTACGGAGTAATGCTGTCGACTAGCACGGAGAATAAGGCTGTTGAGGAGCGACCATCTGTATAATTGCTTTGTGCGAGTACCGGTATGCCAGATAAAAATATAACTTTTCATCTCTAGAGGAAATCCGACATACAGATTCAAACTCAAAGCTATCACACAGTGGCTATATAAAATCTTCGGAAACAAATATAGAAATAAACATAACATCAATCAGTCACAGATAATTCATATCACAAAGGCGGAAAAAGATATGAATATATAATTAACACATGGCAGTGTAGATCAGAGTAGTGGTCTAAAAAGATCCACAATAATACAAAAGAATAGCAACACGTGCTATACAAAAGAATACAACTATGAGTCTATATCTCAAGTGTATACAACAAAATAACTACTAATCTAAGTAGTTAACCAAAAGGTCAGAGAAATCAATCCCAAGAGAGAAGTCAAGCTGAAGCACCTGTAACATCTCGGTCTGACCCGAGTATTATTTAATAAGAAAATAATAAACGGATCAGTCTAACTATAAATATCAGATGAAACGATATAGAATGAGAGATATGACTAAACACATAATAATCACAATGCCAAGCTGTGATAAATAAGTAATTGAAAAATCAACAAGAGATTAATCAATATCACAATAATTTACTCAAGATAAAAAGGATAGTCATACTCCTAATTTCATTCACCAAGGCACAATAAATGACATATAAGATATGTCATAGACGTATAATATCCATAATGGCATACTACTATAAGTATGTAAATGATAATCAACAAACGATTAATCAATATCAAAGAATCTTCTCAAAGATCCAAAAAGGGTATCATACCCAAAACTTGTGTTCACAACAAGTTAATGACACACGAATTCACCTATGCACAAGAATTGATAAATCATATCAATAGAAATCATAAAAATAGGTGAAGAAGAAAATTCCAGAATTCGACACACGAAATCTAGAAATCACACAAAATAAGGAGGGGAGGCCTATCACATGAACGGGAGCATGAAAACTCACCAACAGCTGTAACACATGAACGAGAAGTTATCTCATGGTAGCTAGCCATTAATTTGACACACGAATGGTCCGAAGACCTGACACACGAATGGTCCGAAGACCGTGGGTTGCTACCCCACAAATTTGACACACGAACGGGGTTTAGTCTCCCATGCAGACAAAGAGACATCGCACATTGCTAGTCTAAATCACAAAAATGATCGTCACGATCATCGAGAAGTGTCGATTACAGTAAGCTAGTAAATATATGAGCTTAGCATCATGTCCCATAACCACTAGCTTAACTTAAATATTTACGAACAAATTGTAGATCTCCACTAGAAAATTGTCACAAGAGTTTCAATCGAACAAGTCCAAGAATTAACCAACAAAGTGAATGCAAGCGTTTCATACCACTTGTTTTACTAAGTCGTTTAATTAGATTTCTCATACGAGTGAGGTAAAGGTTTGTATATACTAATAGATTGGAAAACGGTTTTATAAACAAATTTGGTATTAAAATAGTACTGAAATTGTTTGAGGAAAGAGTTTTGATATTTACTATTAGTATAGAAAACCTTTATATTTTTAAAGTGACAAAACACATAGAAGATTGTAGGAACAATCAATCACTAAAATTCACACACGAAGATGTGAATAAATATCCAATGAAACCGATAAAGAATCCATCGAAATGGATATTCAAAAATCCCTAAAAAGGAGTCATCAAAGTCATAATAATTGATAACAATCAATAGGAAACAACACGAATCAATTTAAGTTGGAAATTCAAGCAATAAGGCCAAGTAGGCAAAAATCATCAGGTCGGTCGGCCGGCTGCAGGGCTCGGTCGACCGGACCCTGTTACACAAAAATCCTCGGGAAGCAGGTCGGTCGGCCGAGCCCATGTAGTCGGTCGACCGGACCCTAAAACAGAAAGTGCTTATGCACTTAGAAGCAGGTCGGTCGACCGAAACAGGGGGTCGGTCGGCCGAGCTTGTTTCCAGCCTCATCCATGCCTATTACAAATGAGGTTCAATCTTGACCAAATTGCATTCGCACGAGCAACGGCGCTAAGGGTTTATGTCAATCGACTACCCGGCCCTATAAGCTCCTCAATGCATCACCAAAAACATGTTCAAACATCAAAGTTAGGATTTTTAATGAATCGAACTCAAAACACTAAAAATTGGAATACTCACAAAAGCAATCCAAATCAAAATCAAATGCACATGAATAAGTGTTAGGAATTCGTACCTAACAATCGAAGATAATCATAAGCATAGATGTGAGATTAAAAATCTCACCTTTTTACAAAATCGAACAAGAAGAAGCTTGAAAGCAAATGGAGAATCAACCTCTCTTCAACACAACCCAATTGAGCTTGAATCTAAGCTCAAAACAAGAACAATCCCGAAATTGGGTTTAGGAATTTCTGAAATTGGTAAGAGAATAAGTTGGAGAAGAAGGAGAGAAGCTTACCAATGGGTTTTTCTTGAGTTTGGAGCTAGGAATTTGATTTGCAAGAGAAACTAGGTTTTGGAGTTTTAGTTTCCAATCTCTCCCACCATTAAAGCTAAGAAAACTGAAAAGAGAAAGAAGTGAGGGAGAATGGGGAGAGTGGTTCAGTTTTGGAGTATAAGTTAACATAGGGCTGAGCCCAAAAACCAAACCCAAAGTGAAAAGTAGCAAAAATCAACTTTCTCCAAACATATCGAAGCTTATAGTCAAAAAGGTCGCAAACGGCATTTTAAACTCAATGGGAGTGGTCCCGAGTCCTAATTCGACTGTATGCAAAAAGTAGCTTTTCGGACTAAAATCCGACTAATGATAAAATATTTAAATATAAAATCGATAAATATGCGGGTTGTTACAAAATATTTTAAAATGTTTTCCAAACTTTATTAATTTAATTATAAAAAGATTTAATGGTTATAAATTGATATATTTTATCGAAATTGTTAAGTTTTGCAAATTTATTTGTCTACAAAGTTAATATTTTTGAATAAGATGTATTGTTTACAAAATTCTTCTTTACCCTCCTTTTCTCTTTCGGGGACGAAAAGTTTTGAGCGGAGGGGAGTGTAACGACCCGTAAATTTTGATAAATAAATTGGCTAAGTTAATAAGGTTTTGGAATTTAATTTAGAAAGAAATAAAATTTCTATAATTTATAATGAAGCAAATGTTACAAATGAAATGCAACCGTGGAAATTTAAGCTAAGTATTAACAATTGAAATGAAATGTCGATTAAATGGAGTACTATAAATTGTTATACTAAGCTAAGAATTGAATATAAGAAAACAAAGGCATTTAGGGAATTATTTAAATTTTGTAAGGTTATAACGTAATAAATGGAAATTGGTTGGGAAAATGAACGTTCCAACTTAATAAAATAATTCAAATGTTATGGCTTAGTTTTAAATAGAATATAATAAAAACAAATACAATCAATGTTAGAAATGAAAATTTAATGTTCGTTGTTGATAATAAACCTTACTTTAATGATTATTTGTATAGTAATGGAAGTGTAAAAGAAAATTAAATAGAAACATAAGTTTATTTTAAGGTAGTAATTGATAAATTGGGGAAAATAGTTCAAAGTATGTTAATTTATGAATCAATACGCAATGTATGTAGAGTAATAAGTCGGTTTAAGGATGAAATTAAGGAAAATCCATTCATTGGTTTTAAAACCTTAATTAATGCATTTAATTGATAGAAGTACATTTAGGAATATAATATTTATTCAAATTAAGTTGTACATAGGCGTATATTAATGTCATGAAATAAAAATATAGCGTATATGAAATTATAAATCCGGATCGATATGTAACGAACTTATGAATGCAATTAAAAGCAAATAGGTGGCAATTAATATAGGTTGCTTGTTTATTTAATGTGTCAAATAAATTTTTGGTAATCGATTACAATATATCTTAATTTAACATTTGGTTAATGTAAATTAAAGTAACAATTGATGTAATAAAGAATGGAGCCAAGGTAAATTAATTTACTGGATTTAAAATCTAAATTTATAGGTGAAATTGACAAATTTCAATAGGATTGAATTTTGTAGTTTTTACACAATTAGTGGAAATAAACTAGTTAATACGAATAAAGGTGAAACGGAAAGTATCAATGTAATGAAACGTAACCAAATGTTAAATATGTTTATAGGATAATGGTTTGTTTGAATAATAAGAACGGTAATCAAGATTTGTTTATTTATTTGAATAAATTAGGGTAATTGAGTTTATTGCAATTAATTGAAATTAAATGTTTAAATATTACGTTAAAGGAGTTTAAGATGACAATTGAGAATAACAATGTAATAAACCATGAACCAATGTTAATTTATCTACTTGGAGATAATGGAGTAATTAATAGGATTTAAAAACCAATGAATTTCTTGGGAATTTAAGTTTAATTTCAAGATAAATTGAAAATTTAAACTTAATATTGTAAATTAAGAATTTTCAATGCTAAATTGATACAGAAATTTTTAAAAGGATTCTAAATTTACCAATTAATCCAAACTGATAAAAATTGTAAATAATTAAAGTAAATTTGTAAAATTTGATTTAATTAACTTATTTTTAATTTATTTATTTTATTAATGTTAAAAAAAGCCATTTTGGCCACTAACTCGGATTTCGACGAAACTAGTTTCATCGGATCCGTAACGGTGAATTATTATAGGATTTCAAGTTTCGTATCGATCGAACTTGTCATTTGATCGTATGGGCTTGAAACGCATTGAAATCGATAAACTGAAATCAATTTGAAAAATATTAATTTTTGCATAACTTCTTCATACGATGGAATTTGAACCTGAAAACTTTTCCATCGTGTTTAAAATATTTTAAAACATCTATTTTGATGTATGGGTTGGCCCAATTTCGTTTCGGAGTCGGGACGGGCTTTTTGGGCTAGTTTGTCGTTAGCGTGTACATCTATCTTATCCAATCCATCATATTTCAACTTCGCCTATAAATATCCAGTTATAT
Source organism: Allium cepa (assembly GCA_030765085.1). Classification (NCBI taxonomy): domain Eukaryota; kingdom Viridiplantae; phylum Streptophyta; class Magnoliopsida; order Asparagales; family Amaryllidaceae; genus Allium; species Allium cepa. The sequence goes on from CM060942.1 coordinate 460,587,732, forward strand.
ACCCTAGCAGCCTCTATTCCTCATTTCTATACGTACAGAAACTGCTGTGCTACTCTTCCTCAATGGCTGTAAACCCTAATTTATCCAATTTAAATTCCTATCCAAAAATCAACTTCAAAAATCCAAACTCCTTAGAAAAATTCAGAAAAAATATATGTTGAAGCTCTCGAAGTGTGTAATCTTCCGGTGCAATTCGCTTTTCGATTAAGTTTGTGGTTTGATCAGGAATTTGGTTTTTAGTTTCGGCTATTCATCGCTTGACGATGAATTTTACCTGATCGTTCAATCGAAGGCATTGGGACGTGGAGAGTCGAGAGGGGATCTCATCGGAATAGGTAGTTCGACGAGATGACGGCCGGATTGGCCACAAAAATTCAATTAGGTTTGAACCCCTTCGGCGGCGGCTGTCCTATTCGTGAGCAAATGGTGATGGGGGGCGCCGCAGTGGTCGTACGGGGGTGTAGGAGTGGGCGCGCGCTTCGAGGGGAGGCCGTCGTTGGCGATCGAAGTTCAATTCAGTGGCGGCGGTAAATTGTTTCGTGCAATTTAGGGTTCGAGTTCCTGTAGCCGCGTGCGTACGTTTATTTTTTTTTTGCTGTAGCTTGCGATAGAAGATGATGACGTGGAAACTAAAAGTAAGTGTTTCGTTTATTTATTTATTTTATTTTTATTTTGAAATTCAAATGTTCAAATCAATATAACTTCCTCATACGATATCCGTTTTATATGCGATTTCTTTTGTTAGGATCGTATCTGTATTTGGAGATTTTAGCGCCGGTTTGGACGTATTCTGAGATTGTCCAATTTTTAGGTTTAAATTTGAATTTAAATTCGATTCAAATCCAAAGGTGAGTGTTTTAACCCACTCACAACTTCTAAGATTTCTTATGTTTGTTAAATTAATTTTTGATGTGATTTAAAATTTATCTATGATTGTTTGGAGTATTTTAATCATCCGCTTAGTTAAACTGCATTTATTTAATTAAATTGTTATTTAATTTTTCATTGCATATAAACTGCCAGTTAAATTGTGGTTATTTATTATTGCATATAAACTGCCAGTTAAACGGTTATGAAATTTATCGTTGAATATAAATTGCTAGTTAAAACCTGTTGTTTATTATCCGTTCTATATTGATGCTATTGTTTGGATTGGATGATGATTGTGATAAATGGTTGATGGTTGATATCGGATGAATGGATGTAGTATTTTATATTGTTATAAACTGCAAGTTATTATGCACTTTCATTTCATTCGGGATTGCAGTTTGAAATGATATATAATCGTAAATTTTTATTTTAAATCATGGATTGAAATGATAAATATCTGTATCACTTGACATAGGATAGAAAATTATATACAGGCACCGCGGTCTATATATAAAAATATTTTGAAATGTTTTCTATGGTTTCGTAAAGAAATATATATGGTTTTATGAGATATCGATTTGGATATTTGATAAAGGTTATTTTATATATAGTAAAAAAAATTGGTTTTAAGCTATGTATAAAATTGGTTTAAAGTATAAAATAAAGTTTGCTTTTATTGAATATAATATGGATAAGTATTTACTTAAATTATATTTAATATAGAGTTTATATTGATTTTTTTTTTAAAATCAAGGTTGAGAAGATAGTTGAAATTGATCGAGATTTTATTTAATTAAGAATTATATTTAAGAAGAGTCTATTTGGAACTTATGGAAATTTAGATTTTAAAAGAATATTGTTTTATAACAAAATTCGGGGTTAAGTTGATTTAAGTGAATATATCAAGTCTAAATAAATTGAGGAATATTAGATTGTTGAAATTTGATGTTTATTTAAAGGATACTGGATTTATTAAATTAAATATTTCAAAACTAAATGATAGCTAAGTAAATTTGGTGTGTGTCTATATATATATGTGTGTATATATATATATGAATTATAAAATTTAGTTTTGAAACATTGAATATTAAAGCTTTGAAATATATGGAATTTGAAATGGTTTATTTAAGGATTTAAATCTGTATTAGAATTGATTGCGAAATTAAGAAGCCAATTTATTTTATTAAGTAATTTAATATTAAACCATTTACGTGGTGTAGTTATATTTCAAAGTTATGAAATTCAAAGTTTTATGTTTTGGAAGGCCACATTTCAAGTATTTGGTTTCAAAATATTATAACTTTGAAATGAGCTTTGGAAAAGGATATATTGAAATGATATCATATTTATTTGGTTTTAGAAGAAGAACTGATATCGAAGTTTTATTGTTTTGTAATGGATATTATATTCTGGTTTTAAAAGTATAAACCATTCAAAAAAAGGCCGCGGTGTTATAATAATGTTTGGTTGTTGAAGAGACCGGGATCAGAAGTTGTCATACTCTCTGCCAACTTCGAAAACCACTTTAACAACCGTGCACGCGGTGGAGATTCCAGAATGAAGTAGGATGGTGGCGACGTTTCCTTTAAGGTATATACGTGGACCCGACTCCCGTGAGTTGGCATAAGGTGGCTAAAACAGGAGCGATCTCGGGCCAAAGGGGTAGCACCCTTTATCGGACACATCCCTTCGATATTATACTCTGACTTTTGGATTGATTCGGTGGCCACTTTTGATTTGGGAGTGTGGCTCGAGGTGGGCGGTAGCCGCGCGCTACGCGTTACCACCAGCCCGTGTGCGTAATTGGTATATCCACCCTGGTATTGCCTAGTTGTGCATGTCACCTACCATACCGAGCCTTTACTACGAGTTTCTATTTGTGTCGTACCTATGGAGTGTCTTCTCGTAGTCTCCCGATCAGGAGATATGTAGGCACTGTATAGACTATTGGCACTATTACGTGTTAAGGTGGAAAATGTAAAGCCTTAACGCTATTTTAAAGTAAGTTTATTTTACTAATAGACACTATTATAATAGCGAAATATTACTACATATTAAATAGTTTAACGGATCCTTAGGAGATGTAAATCGCGAGCATCTCTTGAGTTACTGCACTCATATTTATTTCTGTTGATTTAACTCACATAAGATATTTTAGTTCTGACTCGAGTGTTTTGTCTTTTCAATTCGCTCGGGTCTGTCCAATCAATTCAGGATTTGAAGATTTTATTCTGGAGGACGGAGACGAAGATTTGTATTACTATTATCTACTATATTATTCCACTACACCATTTAATTCCACTGCATTGTTATTATTCTTTGGTATGTGTAACTCTGATATATATTGTGTAAGAAAAATCAAATGTTTTCTTAAAACAGCTTCATGAACTGTATATTTGATTATTATATTTTATCGTTCCGCTGCAAGATTCTATTTTGTTCTTTTAATTCCTCTGCCTTTTCTTATTTACCCCATAACAATCCGCCCTTCTGTACGGTTTAAGTCTGACGTGTGTGGTTTATCGTCGATTTAAAGCGTACAAAAAGGCGGGATGTTATAGTGTGTGTGTGTTTCTCATCTTATAAGACGATGATGATTTAAATATTATGTTTGTAGTTTCCTTCTGTGCACAAGGCAGAACTTTGAGCATGGAACAGGATAAGCATGACAACATAAACATGTAATTTAAAATTTAGACTTCTTTTTCATCATAATGAAATTTCACGTATAATTGGATAAACTCAATCTTTAAGGCGTCATTTATCTATGTCACATATTTAGGTGGACATTGTTGGAGCTGATATGCAAGAAATTATTTGTTGTTAAATAGTCAATTTAAAATGGCTATAGTTGGGTCTGTGTACTTAAAATTTCTATACATATTTATAGTGTGTACAACAAGACAACCCACACACACCACTGAAAAAGTTCATGGATTGTGAAATCCGATATGTGTTGATATATTTCCTATAATGGGCTCTTCATCAATGCATAACATTTTCGCTATGTAGTATATGATTTTTTTTAATCTTTTATTTCTATGTTCTCATTTTATCTCCAAAGTCATTAAATACTGGGATTTTGTCATAAGTTTAATCTTTCTATTTTTTGTTTATGTTGTAGAACTTTTGGATAGGTTAACTGAAATTTATAAAGTGCATTTCTAAAAGAAGAAGGTAATAATCAACTATTTGTTTTTATAAGTTACATACTTATGAACATTTTACAATTATAAGTCAAGTTTCAAGTTTCAATCCATTAAGAATTTAAATTTTATATTTTCAATTGATAAAGTATATCATTACAGATACCTATGAGTGAAGTTTTTGATTGACACAACCAAGATTTAAATTGGAGTTATTTATCCTTTATTTTTTGAGCATAAGGTTCAACCAATATCAATTTGTCATGTTTTTTATGTTGAGTATATTTTAAATTTTAAGGAAGGAGATGATGCTTGGAAAAATGCTAACTATTGTGTTTGGTGTATTCTTTTGTTAAATTAACATTTAAAAATTGGAATGTGAACCAAATAAAAGCTAATTTACTTTATTTCCACCATTATTCGTATGTAAATAAATATCAACCCTGTAATGTTGCATTTGCAAGGTGCATCGGGAAACTTTTAAATGTTTACTTCCTTTTACAGTAGTAATATTTTGCATTTATATCCTACCCATTCCTTATATTTATTTGTTACATAATTTTATGTTCCCTAGCTACTATATGTAATGTTTCCAGAACACCATGCCAGTTTTAATCAATGCTCAATAACAAAATTTATTGTCAATCTTTTCTCAAGTTAAATTAGGTATTAAATGTTCCTAACATAGCTTGCACTCAAGTAGTTATCAAAGAATAAAACAAAAATATTCTATAGTTTTTCAGGGTATTTAAAAAACATTGGAAATTCACGCAGAATCTTGGTTTCATATGATAGCTGAAGGTAAAAACGTTACTAAAGAAAATTCACGGAAAGACTTCTCAAAACTTGATCATATAAAGGTATCAATTATTGAACAAGACCTATTTTGTATTATCATTTTTTTAAATGCTTTATTTCAGTTTGGTTATTCATGATTATCTATTATTAATTACCATTTTAGCTTTTACGTATAATGCTTTGTAATTTGTTGGCTTAATGATTGATGACAAAAAAATTCACATTCACCTTCTTTATTACTGTATAAAAAATATAATGGGAATTGTTAAACATATCTATACAATAATATTAGTGCTGAGTAGGAAATAGTTTGCTATGAGGCCCCCTTCATTTTTCACCATCCATTTTTCATTAAAATGGAACAAGATTGCGCCAAGCGTATTTTTCCACTCAACGGTTGCAAAAAAAATATCATGCGTCCCAAAGTTCAAAACTCACGTCATTTACTTCTACAGGATTGAATTCCTCATTTCATTTCGTTCTCCTCCTTTCGCTGCCCCAAGCGGATAACCTAATGCCCGTTGATTTAACACCAACGAACTGATCGACACTTGCCATCAACGCACCATCGCTATTACTTTTTCGATTGGTTTTTCTCACTCCATCTTGACGAATGTCACCACATCCGGTGAGTTGTTTGAAAACCTTTTAGATCTAAAACCCCATCGTTCTTCCTCATTCATATTTTTGTTTGCTTCGTTTTCGTTCGGATCTGATAACCATTTAATGTAGGAATGGTTTCCTCGGTCTTCCCTCTCGCCATCTTTTGCAATTACTAAGGTCGCTGAAAGGTAATTCTTACTCCTTTTGATTTTCAATGATTAATTAAATTATTAATGTTCAAATGACAGTCTATTTTTCACTGAGTACATGGTCTTTCTCTCAAAAGTTATTTTTCAAATGCCCTGCTATTTGTTTAACTTTTATTCCAACCAGTTTCCATTATAAGTATCTAATTTCAAGGACTATTAGGTAATTTTCGTACCTCTTATGATTTATTATTATCAAAAGTATGCAACCTTTAGTACCTCAATCTATACATGATAAATGTTTTTTTGGCTGATTTGTAATTAGTTTACGGAGCTTAGATAAATAATATGTCAAAAACAACATTTATCATTAATCTTAACTATTATATGACTGCACGTAATAAAGCATTGTTAACGACCCGATAACTGCTAATTATGAACTTGCCATGCAATCTGAAATTGTCCAAAATAGTGTTATGACCAAAGCAAATAAAAATGGTCTTTCATCAATCTTTATTTCGTATATGCAATATTTCATATGCCAGAAAAAAAAATCTCAAGCTATGTGTTTTTTATGTGTGGAATGAATTGTTTTTACATTCATAGTGTTCACTCCATCAAAAATCTAGAGTATGAATGTTGGAGCCAACTTTTATTAAGGAGAGGCCATAATCATGGTTTCGTAAATACAAAAGTTGGTTGAGTATTTTTGTTGTTCGATACGAGAGAGTATACAAAGTAGTTTTAAGATATTAACCCATTTTACATGGTTATTGGTCATCAAGGAAAATAATTTTGAGATCTACATTTAATAAGAAACTTTTAGGAAAATATTCATATAATGTATACAAGTTCAGAGAGGTCAAATGTAAGATTATGATTATGTATTACAAAAATGATTTTACTAATAACATCTGCATATGTAAATAAATTTTATTAAGAAAAGCATCTGATTGGGCAAGTTTGTATTATTTGATATGTTGGCAAAGTGATAAAGTAATCTACCAGGCATCTTTATTTAATCTTCTAGCATTATTACTGCTACTAGTGCAATGCATCAGGGTGCATAAATATGATACTAATAGTGAAATAATGAATTGGACAATCAATACAAAGGTTTAATTCGGTCACAACCCATGCCATGTAATGGCTATTATGCCATCCAAATTCTAAATATAGATTTTAGGTAGGTATTATACTAACAGTTAGGGTACAACTTAATAATATTCCCTATCGACCAAATGATGCAAGCGGATCAAAACTAAAAGATCCACTTTTCTATATGTATTATTATCATTTTTATATGCTATAAATTACAATATACATTTACACTTAATTGTTGTAAAATTAGTGAAAGGATACTGGTTATTAGTTACTATCTCGTTTCTCAAATTCTTTATACTTCTATTCAAATTCTAAATCTTTGTAAAAATGCCGACAACTTGGTTGGTCACATTCCTTCCGCAAAAGATGGAAATATTTATTAGTCCCAAAGTAAGTTTATTTTATTCTTTTTTAGATGAATTCCCATTTGAATTATTATCCAAATTTGTTTTTGAAATTTCTTTATTTTAAGCTTGGGCAATTGCAGTATATAAGTGCTTTGAAACCATAATTTGTTATATTTGCTATTTGTTATTGCAATATTGTTTATTGACAAGAAATGAGACATTACATGTTTGATAATCTTAGCCTTTGTTTCTTCAAATTCTATTTGAATGAAACATAGCAAAAGGAGAGTCCATATAATCTTAATTATATTAATCTTTTGGATAAATCTCAGCTAGATCATGGCTGCAGCTATTTTTTTTGTTGGAAATTGTATTGAAATGCATCCCTATTTGGCCAAAAGATTTTGTTGCTTATTTTTATATTTTGTAATAGTATTGAGTGTTTGAAATTTTGTAGCATCAATATTTGTTTGAAATTTTATTGTTGAATTGATGATTTTATGATTTACTAACTTCCAAAGGCATACATCCATCAATACACAAAATTAGAATGGAACGGTTCTAGACCCACCTTGACTTTATACATACTTGAAGAAATTATAGTAACAGGGATACCATGCAATCATACGTCGAGGTATATATAGGCGGTACATAAAGTACCATGACTTATAAAGGCTCACAACATTGGATTTTTTTTCAACGATGTATACATGGGAGGTGCCATGCAATTGTACATTGAGTTAATGGTGATGTCCATGTTCTGTTATAGACATAGTAAAAAAAAAGTTTTTTGTTTTTTCCCTAGTTATATCCTTTAGGTGCATTGAAAGTATCAAGATTATATACCTTTTTTGGGCAACTTAGCATTGACATTCATTACTGCTACCTTTAACAAAGCATTATGAATCCACATGTTATTGTATACAAGTACACAAGATACTATACAAACAATTACTTTCACCGTTCATTTTAGTGCTTTACGTATATATGAGTGCTATACAGTTTCTGATGCATCCACCTTCACTTCTATTACAGATCTTTTTTTATCTACTTCCAAATCCACTAATAAAAATTATCCACTTTCAATTTTTTTATCCGGCCGGAACAAAAAAGTATACATATATTATGGCTTATTTTTCTTCTCACATATTGGTGATTCCAAGTTCTTTGTGTTTTGATGTAGTCGGTACAGTGGAAGAACTGCAATCCATGATCCAAAGGTTCAAAAATCAATTCATGCATCTCAACCAATCCATAGACTATTCATCCATGAATAAAAATGGAGCTAGAAAGTATAATTAAGAATCTTCCAAATAATATTTATTTTTTATGTTTGCATCAAGCAAGAAACTTGCTGTACAATATATCAGTGCTTTATTATATGAAGTTTTAACGCTTATGGCTTTGTGGTGTCCAATCAAATAAGTGGGTAAAATACATGTATATTTATTGATGTGTATAAATCTATTTTACAGGTTGGAATGGAGGCTTTCATGTTTAACCCTGATCAGCAAGAAGTAGTGCCATTGAAGTGGATGAATGGTCGTAGTCTGTACCAAATGTACTTCAAATACCGTCGGTTCGTTATGTCTATTGGGATCATTAAGTTTTGTTTCCAAATACAATACGTCCGTGGTTATTTACCAATGATGGTGGTGATGTGCGTCCACTGATTATACTATGCATAAATTAGTTAGTGACTTACATATCTGTGAACCTGGAAAATGCACATTTGACATAAAAACCTCGGGGATATTATTTGTATTTGCACAGGTAATGTTACTAATTCTATATAAAAGATATTCTACTTATTTGTATTAGCATATGTGCTGTTACTGATTCTATATAAAAGGTATCCTACTAAACTAAAACTAATGGGTTATTGTTGCATTTGACATAATTTTACTTTATTTTAATTCAAGTTAGGATGTTATTGTGGAGGACTTTTCTTTTTACAAGAGTTATTGCTAGACTGTTTAGAGGAATGTTCTGAACATTTAAGCGTCAAATTTGAAACTGCGCCACATAACTATAGTATGCAATTTCAAATTAGGCCACGAGATCCGGCAAAGTTTCAAGAGAAATGGACATATGAAAATGGGTCTTATTTTTACGTAAGCATGTTCTATGAAATGAGTCTTAGTTGAAGGGTCAACAAATAATTATTTGAACTTGTGTACAAAAAGGTAGTTTTGAATCGATTAGCCTTAGTACGATTAATCGTCAAGTAGAATTTATTATCTAGCATGTACTGATTTGTTTATATCCTTTTTACAAGTTTGCACAACTTATTCATTTCGATGTCAGGTTAACAGTTTTGCATGGAATTTTATTATGAAAATAAAACCTATTACTTTTTATGAGTTACCATTGATTGGTCTAGTCCAACCATTTTCTAGCGGTTTGGCATTTTCATGAACGTTTACTTATAATAAGTGTGGATAAATTTGTAATATGGCTACAATCACCATGGTTCGGGATCTAAGTAATAAGTTTTTCGTAAGCAAAATAATATTTTCTTTTTTCCCTCTCCATGATAACATTTCCAAGTAAATAAAGAAGAGGACAACATGTTTTATGATTGTCGAGCATGAATTTCAGCTTTTACATTCTATCTCCATTATTATCCTTTTAGAAATTTGGATTTCGTTATAATTTAAGGAACCTAAGGTGCGCACAATAATAACATGCTACTTCATGTCCTTAATAATAACATGCAAGTTAGCTATAATAATTAAACACAACATTCACAGTTCCAAACGACAAAGCAGTTGGTGTTGTTTGATGCATTTAAAGTCGAAATCTGATATGAGCCTAATACGATTTCAAATAGATGAACAAAGAAAACAAAATCTACTATGATAGATGTTGATATTGGAAAAACTACACTTCATCATTAATTCACGTTTAAGGGTCGGCATTAATCTCAAGATCCTACTTTGTTTCATGTTACTGTTGATGAATCTCATTCCCTTCAATGAATATGGGAGGTAGTGGACAAGCGAAAACTTGAGAACTGATACGCCATAATAAAAAATAGATAGAGTGATCTGTTGTTAAAAATAGAGCGTTGGACATCAACAATTATAGATGTGGATGAAGCCATTATATCAACTGATTTCACTACTGGGGAAAGATACATGAAGCAACACAAAGATTTTTAATATTTAGCATTTATCATAGTAGCTCATACGGTGATTTGACTCCGATCATCATTAATGGTAGGTTTTTAGAGTATGATATTTCAACCAATATATTAAGAAGAGGGACACCTGTATTTTCATTTCCATTAAATGACTTTATTGAGATCTTATAATAGATTAACAAATACAGAAGCTTGAAGTGAGATAACTAAATAGAAGATAATATATTATATTATATTATATTATATTATATTATATTATATTATGTATATCTTTCTGCATTTTTTAGCTGCAAAACCTACCGGTTTTACTTAATTCAATGAATAAAATAGTATTTATATTGGTGTATATAAAAAATGAAATGATTTGCTAAAATGAAGAATATTGGGTATGGCTTTTTTAGACTGATTTCATGTCAATTCTACCATCTTTTTCATCGATCGAAAATGATGGATAGTATTAGTACATAATGCAAACTCTATCTTACCTACTTATCAAGATTGTTGTCCGATCATCACTTTCATAAAATTTCAAATTTCTCCCTTAAAATTCTAGTATATGAAATAAAAAATTAGATGATGAGACATATCGTCCAATTAATTACCATGGGTAAAATTAGAATAAATATTTTAATATTAAAAGCGGGTTGTAAAGTAATTAACTGGGTGTTAATAGACAAGCCTACAACTCCTGCAAAGTTAATTGAGTAAATTAGATAATCAGAAAATAATATAAATAGAAGTAAGGCTTTACATGTTTTATTAATTTGCAACAGCACATGTGAAAAGATAGACCGGGCCGACTTTATCAAGGCATCTCACTTCAGCCCAGTTTAAGTAAACTCAGTATAATAATCCCCACGATGACAATATATAAACTCCTCCATATTCTCCTAAAAGATTAGGTTTTGTTTAACATCTTGGCGGCTGTCGTAGCTCGTCTTCTTCCTTATCTGATTCAGAAAATTTCGCTTCGTCCCTTTCTTCATCTTTTTTGTTTTTTTTTATATTTCTTTTATTACGATGATGGGACTCTTAAGTTTAAATGCTTAAAATTGGCGATTGATGGGACTCTTAAGATTATAGTATAAATTATGCGTATTTTAGTATAATGAAAGATATTTATTGTTTTATTAAGTTTGTAATTTATATTATATGCATGTAACGTTTATTAACTGCTCAAAACTATTTATTATCGTCATATTTGTTTATATTTAACACTTATAATTAACTGGATTGAAAAGGATGTATGTTAAACCATAAATTTATATTTATATTTCTTGATTTATCAGTCGTTAGCGGATAGGATAATTATTTGATATTCGTCCGCATCCGCGGATGTAGATATCCGATATTCGAAAATCATTTCGAATGTGAATGCGGATATGACACTATCTGCATTCGAAAGTGTCCATTGACCTTTCTATGAAGATAATGGTTTTATCATGTGTAAATGTTCATGTTGTTCAAAATTATCCTTTGTGCCGTTATGTTTTTTTTCCAATTAACGAGTGGATATTCGCGACGATGCCTCCTTATAATTTTATAAACAAAATTTAGATGTTTGTTTAGAAGTGTAAGGATATTAGCTCTAATATTAGCGTTTAATTTATAATCGCTAATATTTATGTTGGTATGATAGTTTAATCGTTCAATAAGCAAATGTGATATTTTATTATAATTCATATAAATGAAGTAAACATGATATTTTAAGTTGCATTTGGTAATAACTGCATTTAGAACTAGGTATAGCTTTACGCTTACGTTAGATTACTCCAATGGCACAAACTTAGTAGTAATAAAATTATTAAGATGTTAATATCTAAATAAACGAAACCACGGTAATACTTTTTTCAGTTTGCATTATAGGTTAAATGACCAACTAAAGTTAGCGATTCTTTGTACTTGGGATGAGATATACATTTGGGGGAATGTGATTATTATTTTTAATTCAATTATTATACGTTGATTAGAGTATAATTTTTTTTTGGAATTAGCGGCTTTAATTGTACGTCTACTTTGGAAACTCAATAAAAGATACAAATTATATTACCACATGGTACTATGCCACAAACTAAATATTACTGTTATAACTAGATTTTTTGGCACGTGCATACAAAAAATCCTTATACAATGGTACTTTTTTTTTTAAAAATTTTATATTTCTTTGATAAGTAAAAATTCAAAATTGTAAAGAAAATTATTGTTAATATTATTTTGAAATTAGGATTTGAAATTGTGATCTAAATAGTGTTAAAAATATTTATTTCGAAATAAATATTGTTTTTCTTTTAAGTGGAATTCGAACTCTTGACCTTTTGTTTGTATATATGGGTTATTTGGTACATGCAATGTTTGTGCATAAAAAAAACCTTATACATAATGTATAAAATTGATAAAATTTATTTTTTCTATAAACATTTGAAAAGTAAAAGTTGAAATTTAAAAGAAAATTATTATTAATATTGTGACACTAAGGTTTGAATTTGTGATTTTAACAGTGTATCGAAATACTCATCGAAATTGATGCTACATTTGTTTTAAATAGGATTCGAACTTTTGGTCTCTTGTTTGTATGTAAGAGCTCTTTGAAACTTCGTCGTTGGACCGGAAAATCACAATTCTTTGTCACTTATTAATAAAGATATGTAATTTGTAAGGCATTTAAAAAGTGACTATTGTGTGGATGTATATTTAATCTGGTCTAATATAATTATGCTTATTTAATGGGTGCTTAGTAGTTACATAAAGCAAATAATTTTGACGTATATATGTTTCTTTGTTCCACGGTTTTTTGATTATTAATAGGTGCAGTTAGATATTACACATGGTGCAAAATTAATCTTGAACATACAAACATGCTACAAATTTGTGGCTTTACGGACAAATATTATTATATGTAATAGTGTAACGTTATCAATCAATTTTTTGCTTGGGGTTGAAGACGTTTAAATAGGTATCATTTTAAAATCAAGTCGTATAACGTTCTATAAAACACATGTGCTCAATATAAGTTGGATTTCTTATTTTTTTGAAAACTTTTTTAAAGTCAATCCCTTATTGTTGGGTATTTTGGTTTGGGATTTTAACTGTAAGACGAGGTTCTTGTTTATGTTTTGTTATTTTTATGCAATAACAATATTGTTATATCTATCTTCATTTTTACGTTATTAATCTTTAACTTAATACATAGCTATTAAGTTCATTATGTGAGAGCGATTACTTAAATATTGGTTACTTGAAAGAATTCAGTTGATACATGCTTGATTTCAAAAGCTCTCACGTTTTTCTTATGGTTTGGTGCATAACCTTAGTAGGTGGTTTGCATTAAATTATCTTTTCAATATATATACGATGTTATGTTAGCAATTAGAGTCGGTAATTAAACCCTTAATAAGAAGTGATATTTTTTAAGATTACTTGAGTGGTGGAAAGCTCTTAAGTGTTTTAGTAAGATATTAATATCATGCATGGAAATTTTAACAAAATTTATGTTTACGTTTACCCAAAATTTTAGGAGAAATCTACTATTGGAATCCTTTTAAGAAAAATACCTTTTAATATTGTGGATTTAACAACTAAATACATATTAAGCAATACTATTCAATTAGAATAAGAGAATGCTTGTGAAAAAATACCACATAATCTTCTAGAAAACTAATGGTGTTGCAACTTGAACAAGATGCTGCAAAACAACCTTTTCAATCTCTAATTAAACAAAATCGCCAATTGAGCACACCCTACTAGAGTATTCAATGGTAAAGACAAGCAATCACATGAATAAGGCTTCATGGAAGGAGCACCGATTGGTGGATAAAATAAGAAAATTCAATACTAAAAATAATAATTGTCATATTTAGTACAAATTATTTTCTACCTTTTAAATAAATTAAATCTGATTTTAAATTAACATTAAAATAAAAATTGCTGTACGTAAATAGTTATAATGTACCTCCCTATATGGAAATTGAATTACTATAAATAAAAATATGAATTGCTATACATAAATAGATAAATAATGTTTGATTCCATTTAAAGCAATTGAAATTGAAATTTAATAAAGTCAGTTTGCGGAATACTTTAAATCATTTTTGGAAAAAAAATCTATTGATAGCTTCGTCCTTCAAAATTTAATTGATTAATCATACACTATAATAAGCTTATATAGTTCTATAAACATAATCATCAAAACATACCGTATTCTTCAACATAAACAAAATAAATCAACGGTCGCCTCCTTCATTTGAATTCTTATTATTGATAAAATGTTGCTTTCGTCGAACGAGCTGGAAATAGGAGTGGATATACGATGCAAAGAGCTAAAACCTTTCTAATAAATCATCAACTATTTCTTTGCTAAAACAAGAGTGAATGCTTTCAAACTTCAACAATATCCTACAAAGGTATGAATCAATTTAAGTGGTATATTTTTGTTTGTTATCGATATAATTCATTTATAATCATTGTTAATATTTCGTTGCAATAGTTTTGTCACTTATAAAAGGAAAATTTTGTTTGTACATGAGAAGTAACATTCCTATATCATAAAGAAATCGTTAATATTTCGTTGCAATAGTTTTGGTCACTTATAAAAGGAAAATTTTGTTTGTACATGAGAAGATATCGTCAAATTTTAAGACAAAATACATATGACAACAAAAAAATAAAACCAATATTAGATAATGAAAAATTCATAATATACCAAAATATCATGAAGTAATTAACATTCCCTTGCACTAGTTGGACGAAACTCAAAACTTGTTGGTGGCATTACACCACATTTCTTTGTTATTTTTAAGAACCACCCAATGTGTCTATACAAAGTACTGTCCACTACAGTAACCTATTTTACTAACCAAATCTAATTCGAGTAACCAAATCTAATTGCCTTCATCCTTTCATAATCAATCACAAATAGTCTCCATTGCTCTCTAAATGATTTAGTTCTCCTACTTGAACCCACTACTTTTATGCTTTTAAGAAAATAAAATATCGCCGCCAGCTAAAAAACTAGAATCGGTTATGATTGCGGTTGACAAAATTCTTTCTTAAAATTGATAATGAAATAATAAATTGATTGGAAACGAAAGTTCTAAATGGATTTGTAAAAAATTTTCGCCTACAATTTGTTTGAGGTATTAACTTTTAATTTATTTTCTAGTTTCATTAAGTTATCTTTTGATCTAAAATTTGTAATAATAGTTACATTATTTTTTGACTTTAGTTGGTGCAATTAGCTTTTTAACTGGTATTGTAATTAACATCACTCATTCATTGCATATGCCTATTTAAGAGTTCCTGCATCTCTCTTGAAAAAAAAATCAATAGTGTAGAATTGCCAATATGATCGAGGCAATCCCTTCCATTTCAATTCCATCAAAGCGTTGAAGTATGTAATTCGAGATAAATTTTAAGTTTTTCAATAGACTGATATGACCATAAATTTCTCATTGCATTATTGAAATTATTGAAAAAAAGAGCCCACTATACCATTGATAATTACTGTGGATGTTTCCATTTTTGGAGAAATAAATATGGATGGTAATGGATAACTTTTTCGAGTAGGGAATGAGACATATAAGTTGGATGTTCAGTCTACTATAGAGAAGATTTAGTCGATGACCCAATTGAATGTAAGACGTTTGCCATCCGCTACGCAGTTCCATTGGTCGACCAGTCGGGTTTGACTAGGGACGTCTTTCTCTCGACCAACTTCTTAAATATTCTATATTATCTCAAAAGAAAGAAAATGACTTATGGAGCTTCTTTGTCTGCATCAATCAAAGGAATATTGAATCAAGTCCGTTCGGTAAGTTTCTTAATTTTAAAGTTTTAACATTATACCAATAGATTTTATTATTTTTCAAGCACAAAGAGTATATTGAGGTTAGTTAAAGCTAAGAGCGACATAGGATTATGAGATATGGGGGTATTACTTTCCAACCTTGATGTATCCTTTTTGCATGAAAAAAATAAAATTGATTAAATGTTAAAATTTTATAATTTATAACTAATTCATATTGTAGAAACTTACCGAATGGACTTAATTCAATATTCGTTTGGTTGATAGAGACAAAGGATCTCCAAAGGACATCTTCTTCCATCTTAGATAAAATAGAAATCTTCTTAGAGTTGGTCTGGTGAATAACATCCGCAGTCGAACCCAAGTAGTCGACCAACTAAATTGCATGGTAGATGGCGAGTGCCTCACATTCAGTCCGGTCATTGAATAAACCTTATGCATAGTGGATTGAACATCCTAATATAATATGTCTCATTCCTTATACTAACAAGTTGTCCAACACCGACCTTGTTTTGTTTCTCCAAAAATGGGGGCATCTACATTAATTATCAACGATATAGTGGGCTCTTTTCCTAAATTATGCAACGAGAAATCCATGGTCATATCAGTCTGTTGAAAACCCTCAAATTTTTCTCGATATACATACTTCAATGCATCAATGTTGTTGATCTGAAAGAGAATGACTCGATCATATTGGCAGTTCCACACGATGCCAATTTATTTTTAGGGAAAAAAAGCAACGAAGAACCGGCAAATAGGCATAGAGAATGAACAGGTGCTATTAATAACAATACTAGTTGAAATAATGAGTGGGCCAACTACAACTAAAAATCAATTGTATCTATTATTACAAATTTTAGATCATAAGACAAAAAAAGTGAAAGTAGAGAGTAAATTAGAAGTTAATATCTCAAATGAAATCCAGGTCAAACATTTTAACAAATCTAGTTTGAACTTTCAATTCCAATCAGTTTCCCATTTCATTGTCTATTTTAGGAAAACATTCTACCAACCCTAACCAAAAATTGATTTAGTTATTTTGGTTGGCAGCGATATCTTTTCTCATGAAAAGCATAAAAGTAGTGGGTTCAAGGAGGGAGGACTGAATCATGAAGGGAAATCTGAATTGGTTGCGATTGATTACAAAAGAACGGGGGAAATTACATTTGGTTTGTTGAATGAGATTCTGTTAGTAAAATATGTTAAAGTATTGAAGAGTACTTGGTATAGACACCTAGGGTGGTTCTTAAAAAAAGCAAAAAAATGTGGTGCAATGCCACCTACAAGTTTTGAGTTCGGTCCAACTAGTGTAATGGAATGTTAGTTACTTTATGATTTTTTTGGTACATTATGAATTTTTCATTATCTAATATTGGTTTTAATTTTTTGTTGACCAATGGCGTTTTTGTCTTAAATTTGTCAATTTTCTAATGGTATAGGTAAGTTATTTATCGTACACAAAAAAGTATGCCTTTCATAAATAACCAAAAATATTGCAATGAAATTTTAACAACGATTATAAATCAATTTTATCAATAATGAGAAAAGTTATGAGTAAAGTTATACAACTTATTGAATCATACCTTCGTGGGATATTGTTGAAGTCTGTAAGCGTTTGCTCTTGTTTTTGCATCAAAATAGTTGATGATTTGTTAAACTTTGTAGCCCTTTGCATCATATATCCGCTCGTTTATTTCTAGCATGTTCGATGAAAATAACATTTTATCAATAATAAGCCTTTGGATGAAGGAGGTGGCCATTGATTTGTTTTATTAGTGTTAAAGAATACAATGTTTTTTTGAGCATGTTTATAAAAATATATGTAAAGCTATTAAGATGTAAGATTAATCAATTAATTTGAATGATTAAATGGGCCACTGTAATACCCCATGATTTGACGTTAGTTATTTAATTAGTTAGCTAATTAATTTGACTTAAAAAATGGAATTTGTGCAAACGATGAAATTTTACCAAGAAACTTGCACCATTGCATTCGTGGTGAAATTTTAAGCAGTTTTCATATTTGGAGTTTTGAGGTCAAAGTCTAAACAAAGAAGTTATGTACGAAAATCGAATTAGGAACAAAAATAAATAAATAAGAAAAATTAACGTTTTAAATTAATTATCTGGGGCCTATAGGTTGACCTCCATATTGAAGCGGTTGGCTAGGTGCAGTCGACCCCCAGGAAAGGAGTGGTCGACCACTTCATGTGTGGTAGTTCCAGCAAACCTATGCCATGTACGACCCGAATTTAATATATTTCGATCTAACGGTTCTAGTTGATTCTGGCATCTATAAATTCAGGCCCAGCCCTTCCTTCTCTTCTCATATTTTTCTATAAGTTGTAGCAACGCTTTACCATTCGTTCTTCTCCACTTTCTTTGTAAATTAAGAATAAGATATTTATATTTATATTCATACAAATCAGAGAATTAGAGAAGCCCACTTCATATTTAGAAGTATGAAGCGACAAATGGGTTTGGAAGTATTATAGAAGCCCGCTTCATATTTAGAACTATTTATAATCATTTGAGGCTAGAGTCTGCCTATTTCCCTTTTGAAAGTATTATAGAAGCCTGCTTCATATTCAGAAGTATTAAGTAGCAAATGGGTTTGGAAGTATTGGATGGTTGACAAGGCTTCATCGATAGTTTGCACCTTGGGAAGGGTAGGTAAGTAATCGTGTATGCAATGCAAGGATAGATTAGAACTGCCAACCTTAATGGACATAACAATTAAATGAAAAACAATCGGTGTAAACTTATGTTATAGACAGTTATAGTTTTTCATGCCACCAGATCATTGTTCTTACCCCCTCCTCATTACAGCCCACATGATAGATTTAGAGGAATATGTCACTGGTGTTGGACGTGCTTGTCTGTTGTATAAGTCTTCTTTTCTCTCATGTTTGATGATAATGTGACAGGCTGCTATCTATGGAATACCATTAATTCCAAGGTAGCAATCATAGTCAGTATTCTTATCCTATTATTTTTTCCGCTATGAGTTTAGATTTTTATCACTCTTTGATAATGCTTATGCTTATGCTTATTTGCAGTACCAAATCCAACGATCTGTGCTTTGAAGGACTTAAGTTTCGATTTTTGTTGAAGTTTAGGCCAATGGAGATATAGATTGTTATATTTGGTATAAATGCCTAGGTTAGTAGATCAGAGGTTAGGATAAATTGAGAGAATGCATTCAAACTTTCTTATCAAGTAATTCTATATTTTTACTCTAGATTCTAATAATTCCAACTATAAAAGTAGTTGTAGTTGTACTTTGAAAGAATTGGTAAAGCAACCATGGTTTGGAAATATCTTAGAGAAAAGATTTTCACGTCGACTTCGGAGTATCACACGGAGTGCTAGAGATGCATAAAGCACTGTTGATGAAGAGGGTGTGTATAACATATGGCAGAATTCCAAAAATTAGAGGTGTTCGACTTGATGGTTGAGATTCTACCTACCATGTGATTTCGGGGTTTGATGGTGAGTTCTAGTCGAAGACGTATATTTATTCCAGATGGATGGGAAATTAGAGTCTATATGTCGCAATTGTGATGACCCACATTTTGGAAGGTTTAATAGACAGTAATCCACAGTCCAACTCAAACAATCCAAAACATAGATAACCAATGAGGTTAATTAAGAACAATAAGAAGAAAGCAAATACAGAATCCTATAGCGGAATGATAAAATACACTAATCAAATAAACAGTCCATGAAGATACTTATACAATAAATTTGATTAAATTTTACAACATTTATTAGAGTTATATATACAACAGAACAATTTAACAATGCAGTGGAACAAATAATGTGGTGAAATAATACTAGTAATATAATATACCAAATCTTCGTCTTCTTCCTCCAGAAAATATGATCTTCAATACGCTGAAAACTCAGGGCTTACCAGAGTATAATGTAAAACAACACACTCGAGTCAGGACTAAATATCCTTATGTGAGTCAAATCAATATCACTTATAACAGGAGTTTAATTGCGTCAAAGATGTTTATGGTGTTTTGCATCTTCTACCTAATGTACAACGTGCATGAAATAATTCATGAGATGTTACGGGATTTTCCATCTCTTAAGAATCCGTCAAGTTATCTATATCTAGTAGAATACGCTATATATGTAATGTCTAATCATTAAAATAAATATTTTTCCTAGCATTAAGGCTTTACATTAACCCCACTTAGTGTGTTTTTAAGCATTGTCGTACAGTTTGCATATAACGCTCTAGTAGCAAGTCGAGGGATAGGGATGCACCATAATATGACAACACTAAACTAAAAGCGTAGTGGTCTCATATGAGGACAAAAGAATGACAAGGCACGTAAGGCAATGTCTAAGTTAGGATACTACCAGTTCGGGTCGGGCTGGTGGTAACTCTTCATAGCCATGATCGCCTACCAATCCATCCATTCCATATCGAGTCAAAGGGAGGCCGTCCCAAATCATTGGGCACCAATCGAAACCAACGTCGAAAGTAATAGTATGGACCAAGTCCAAGAAGAAAATCGAAGAACGGATGTCCGTTAGTGGTAGCTAGCTCACATGGCCCAGTCAAGCTGTCCGATTTTAGTCATTTCAAATTGGCACAAGTGCTAGGGTCTATCCATCATCGTTCTCTTTCTTCAAATCCAACAAACGTATACAAAATCCAGTCACTTCATCCTGGAGGCTCTTTCGCATATAGAGTTGTTAAAGTGGTTCTAGTATTGATAGAGGGTATGCCAATAAGTCGCTTCGGATTCTTTAACAACCAAACATCGTTTTGCATATCGGTTGTTTCTTTTACATTTCGAAAACATTTCATACTTGATAACAAAATATCATATTCACTTTAAAATATCATTCATTTCAAAAAATCCTATTTACTTCAAATATGTCAATTTCACTTGAAGACCATTTTCGCCTCAATATCTAAATTTCAGTTCCCAAAATAGTTTCGAATTTCAACTTAGGTTATAACTTCATTTTAACATAATTCGCATTTAAATCCGTGATAAATATAAACAGTTCCCACTCTAAACAGTTTGAATTTTTAGAAATAGTTTTAGTAATTTTAAATAGTTTTAAAAATTAAAATAGTTAGATATTAAAATAGATTATATATTAAATGATTTTAAAATTTAAATAATTTGGAAATTTAAAAAGATGAATTTTAAAACAATTTACAGGAAAATAGTTTGTAGTGAAAATAATTTCAAACTCAAAACTGTTTCTTCCCTTTTCCAATAAATCTGGATTAAGGGCCAAATTTAAATCAACTTATTTAAATTCAAATCTTCCAATTCAGATTATTTTATATCTCAAATCTGTTCGAATCGGCTCAATTTCGATTTAAATTCAAATCATATCAATTTAGATTTCAATTTAGATTAACTTTAATTTCAAAGCCTTTCGCATTAACTTCAAATTCGAATCAATGATTCGATTCAGTGGTTTAAATTCCAATTCAATTTTTATTTTAAACCATTTCAATTTATATCTTTTTGGAGTTTGGTTTCAAAATATCGATTTATTCACTTTAACCAGTTTAAACTTCAATATTCAATTTAAGGTTCAAATCTTTTAAAATAATTCAATTCCAAGTTCAAATTTGAAATAGCGATTTATATCACTTTTACTTAAATATCTTTGAAGTTCAATTGAAAGTTCAAACCTTTTAAAACAATTCAATTTCTATAATTCAAGTCATATTTCAATCATAACTTCAAATTCCAAATTAAATTCTTTAAAATAATTTCTTTTAACAATTTTAATTTCAACATTTCAAGCTTGAGTTAAAAAATAATCCAATTCCCATATTTCGATTCAATTTTATTTTTATAAAACAAAATCATTCGAACAAGTTCAAACCAAGAATTTAAAATCATTTAATTTAACCAATTCGGTGTTCGTATATAATTTTCTATCATATGGCAGTGATCAATTATTTCAATTTTTAATTTTAGTGATGGATATATATCATTTCAATCCAAATCAAAGTTTCATAAATATATATCATTTCAACCTATTATAGATTTCCATGTCAGTCAAATTACTAAACAAAAATCGATAAAATCAAACCACTTCATTATTTCATTTTAACTAACATAAAAATATTTTAGTCTTCATGAGCGGTTTAAAACACTCACATTTATTTGGAACTGAAAATTTTCTAGCTTGAAATAAATTTCACATCAAGTCCATGTCGTAGACGACGTCGATACGAATCTAGTGCAACTCGTTTCGCTCATAGACAACCTCGTACGAGAATATTATTCAATAATTAACATAACGATTTATAATAAACATAACTAACTTAATAATATAATTAACGAAACCTAACACTCTGCCTTCTCGCGTTCGTTCATAGGCCCGCCTCCTTGTTCCTAATCTAAAGCTCGCGTCCTGCTTTTTTTATTTTTTATAACAATCGAACGATGGACGAACTACACCAAGCCATCGTCCAACTCCAACGCACCGTCGTGCTCCCCACTGCCCCACTGCCCTACATCAACGCGTGCAAATCGACGCATAGGAAATCCAAAACCCGTAACTCCAACAAAACCTCATATCAACCACGACGCAACGTAAGACGGCGATCCACGCAACGATCCGAATTTTTCAACGGTTAATTGTGAATGTTTAAATGGTTTTAAATGTTTGATTTGGAGTTATAATTAGGTTAGAAAGATTTTAGAACTAAAATTTTCAAGCGATTTCATAAATTTTGGAAATCGTCGATTTAATCGACGAGTTAAAATGGCGATCTAGGGCATAGTCTCGAATTTCAACGAAACTAATTCCATTAGATCCATAATAGTGTATTATTATCGAATTTCAAATTTCATACCGTTTGGAGTTATCGTTTGATCGTACAGGATAGAAACGCGTTGAAATTAATATCAAATTTTAATATAATAATTGTGTCTGAAAAACTATCTTCTCTATAAGATCGAACTAGGACACAAAACCTTTTCTATTGCATTCAGAATAGGGGTATAACATTGTGAACGCCTAGAGGCATGCCTCGGTTGGGGTTTGAAATTTTGAGCTACTGGAATTGAGATATTTTGAAAATTTAAATAAATTATTTTCCTTGATCGGACTAGGCTGTCTCTTTCACTCAGCCACTGTACCTTTTCCAACATGCCACCAATATCGTGACGTTTCCATTTTCACTTAAAACTGCGACTCTCTTCATTTCTCACGCAGATAGTAATACCCTTACAAAATAATAATAATAATAATAAACGAAATTGAATCCTCGTAAAAAAGGGAATCGCGACATTGTCGTGATTTGGAATTCGAGATGGGCGACATTCGCGTGTGGGAAACAAGATTGGGCATGCGTTTTAGGGTTTGGCTGTATGTTCTGCTCGTCGACTGGAGGCTTGTGATGGAGGCGCTTGGGCGGAGTTGGTCACCTGAAGGGATGCTTGCATTTAGGAGGGAAGTGGAGATTCCAGGCGGTGTACGACATCGTGGTTGATGGAGATGGGTTAGATCGAAGTTCGAGGGGAGGGGCTAAGGCTCGATAGCAGCTTGATCACGTGCGCGAGCGGAGTAGGTGCTCGAGACAATGGGCGTTCGATGTCTCGAGTTTTAGGATTGTGTCATGCAGAGATCTTTATTGGTATCGATTTTGGGAGGTGCGACTCCATATTTGCAGCCGCGGCCTGATGCTCGTCGACTTGGTGATGTCGAGGTTGGTTAGAGGTTTCGATGATCGAGAGTCAGTGGGTTATGCGTTCTGGGTGGAGTCGCGTTTCTGGGTTGCTGACATTGGTCGATGGTAAGAAGGTACCATGCTTTTGAAAATTTTGTAATTAAAGAGTAATTTGAGTTTTAATTACAATTTTAATAGTTAACTTACATAAATTAATAACCCATCCATACAAGGTCTAAAATTCATGAAGAAACAAATCGGTTTTGGATCGGATTGCAAAATAAAAATCAAGGTGAGTAAAATCTCACTCATTTGGATTGCAAGTATAACTTAAAAATGTCGGATTTAAATTACTGGTTGTTTGGATGAATTATTAATCATTATTAATTGGATGTTGTAATATATATATATATATATATATATATATATAGTAGTATATATTTTAGTAGTTGGATATATCCCTGCCAATTGGAGCGGATGTGACCCTATGCACCCTGCATAATAGCGGATGATCATATATTACCGTGATATTCCCCTCGAAGGGGGATTGGTTTTTTGTATTGTCTAACATCTGTGGATGTAGGGAAACATGTTCGAGGGATCCAACTTGATTCCTCAAAAATTTTAATTTTAATTTAATGCATAATAGTATATGATGTGTTAGAATGATCTTTTATAGATTATTATTGTGATTTGGATTATTGAATGCTATACTACCATAAAGTATTATTTTTGAATTTGAAGGAATTGAAATAGAAGATTTTGAATATAAAAATATTTATATTGAAATTTGAATTATTTTAAAAGAAAAGGATTTGGATAAAACAAATTGATAATGGGTTGTACTTGACTATGCGCAAAATATTTCAAATAGAGATTTTAAAATAATTATGTAAAGGATTTTTAAAAAACGATTTAAAATGATATTTCAGGAAAGAATAAGGAAAGATGTTAAAAATCAATATTTAAAATAGATGTGTAAAATAAATAGGATTTATAAAGAAATGGATTTATAAGAAACGGAATTTTTTATCCGAGATTATTTTTATAAATAAGAAAAATCCAAGTGAATCAATAAATTTATAAATGACGTTTATAAATAAGGAAAATGATAATAGTTGCTAAATTGGGAATATAAAATTCATAGGGTGAGTTTATATTAGATTATGAAAAGAGGGATGAGGAAAATAGTGGATACTATTTTTCTGAAAAGTGGAAATGGTTAGGAGAATTAGAATGAAACCGATGGGTTGTGAATCAAGAGGAATTTATAAATTGAATTGTTTATTGGGATTTTTAAAATATACTTTTTTATTTTAAAAAGTTAAGTTGATTTTAAAAAGGTAAGTTTTATTTATCAAACTGTATAATTTTGAACTAGTAAAATTGAAGTACATCAAAAAGTTAATTTTTCAAATATTTTATATCTATTTTAATAAATTCTAATTTTTGAATCAGCTTTGAAAATTGATTCGTTTATTTAAAAATAAGTTATGATGTTTACAAAAGTGTTTTCGATATTTCTATATTTGAAATAATTTCAACACTTGGATCCATAACAAGGTATTTCATCATTTTCAATACTTAGAAATATTTCCAACTTTCATTTTTATAACACTTAGAAAATATTTCTATTCCAAATGACTCCTTACTAAAAACATTTCCAAGACCTTCCTTTTAATACTTAGGAAAAATACTTATACGTATAATTTCCAAAATCATTTTGATAATAAACTTGGAGATATTTCATAACTTATCTCATAAGTCTCCGGCTTTTTAATAAATTCTTCCTACAATTTCCAAACCGATTATACTTATTTATAATCCCAACCCATCATTTGTAACTCCTTTAAATGAATTCAAAATCTTTCCGAAGTTATCACTTCCAAACATCGGAAATTTTCTTACGTCTCTAACATTCAATTTATAAGATTTCTCTTATAAAATCTTATCCTTTAATAAACCCCATCTACAAATCTCGACAGAACTTATAAATAAATTTGCAATCATTTCAAACTATATATATACATGTATAATGAGCAATTTTGAAGAATAGTAATTTATTTCATTTTTAAATATGTTTTAAATTATTATTTAAAATATAGAAAAAACTTTATAAACATCAATAACTCATTTTTTGATAAACCAATAAATTTTCAAAGTTGATTTTAAAAGTTCGAATTTATTAAATAAATACTTAATATTTGGAATTCTACTTACCGAAGTATTCCAATCCCAACTACTTTAAAATTCCATAATTTTAAATAATAAAAATTTCCTTTTAAAACAAACATACTTCTTAAAATTCAAATATATTTTTAAAATCTCAATAACCCATTCAACTTATAAATTCTTCTTGATTTCCACCGTATCACTTCTATTCCGATTTCCTTAACCATTTTCACTTTCAAAATAGTATTTACTATTTTTCTCACCTTATTTCCGTATACTGATATGAATTCTCCCTATAAATTTATATTCCAAATTTATCATCCTGATATTGATTTCCTTTATGTTATAAATATCATTTATGAATTTCGTAACTACTTTGATTTTTTACTTGTTTATAAAAAACCATCTTATTTATAAAATTTCATTTTATAAATCCATTTCTTTATAAATCTATTTATAACTTCCAATCTATCTTTATTATCTACTTCAACTTCTTTTACATATTTAGAATGTGACGCCTCACGCCGAGACCCACATTAATAATGAGTATTACTGGGTAATACTGTCTTATAATGTGGAGAATAGGGCTGGTTAGGAGCGACCATCTATACTTTTGTCTTAAATATCTCTCGAATACTTCAATTAGTGCTCTATAAATAACATATGTCGAAAGTAGTGGGTCGAAAGGTGTCAACCCGCACATATAAATAAGACCCTAGAGGTCTAATTTAGGGGATTCGGTTTCATTCACTTCTTATTTGTACTTTCTAAAGCTTGTAAACCTTAACTCCTAAATAAAATTGGGGATAAAATTACTTTGCATACTTGAGCTTCAATTAGTAAAAGAACATATTTTCAAAGCATGTTAAAGGATTTAATGATTCTGCATAGCTTAGAATAAAGCCTGCTTGTTCCACGTTTGAAAGGCTACCTTTCAAGGGAGTCAAAACCATTTGATTCAACTAGTACACTTAAATGTTAAGTTCAAGTCTTCGTCAACTTTTACTATTTTGAAAAATGGTTCCGAAAGTGTCCTAAACCAATTGAATGAGCTCCAAAGGCATTGTAAAAGAGAATTAAACATTTCAAACATATCAAAAGGAGGACTTAAGGAAGTCAATAAGTTTAGGCCTTTTCTATCTGATCGGAAGGAGGTTTCGAAGGTATCACTTATACTTCAAACTCCACTTTAAGGTGTTGACAAGTTTTCTTGTTAATATTTTTGATGCTAGAAGGAGGAATTGAACCTTCGATCCCCAATAAATTTCACTATAGATTAATTGCATAGAGTTCTTCATTCAAAAGGAGAAAATGGTATGAGTAAGGAATAATAACGACAATCCAAACGATTAAGTTGCATCACAGTCGACCTTGGAAAATAATATAGTCCCCATCTTTAATTTAGAGAATATGGAAGTTGGACAACCTTCAACTCTCATAAGATTGGAAAATAATGAGATTAAATTCCAAAATCTACTGCAACAAATGATGGCCATGTAGGAAGTTTTCGAAGGGAATTTCCATCTCTAGGATCATTAAGGATTGCAAAAGGAGAGGATGAAGCACAATCACCAAATAAAGACCAACATGGAAACTAAGAAAGTCAAGCTAAAAGGTCTCTCGAGCAATCAAATAGTCCAATCCAAAGAAAGAGCAAAAGTTGCCACAAAGACGAAGCCGAACAAGAAGAAATCCTACACCAAATGATAATTGATATGCTTAAGAAAAAAGGAATACCTGACCTAGAGAAATATATTATCCTCCAAAAGATTCCTTTTTCGAAATAAATAATTGCAGTTAGTCTCCCTCCTCACATCCAAATTCTCCCACTTAAATATGATGAACTACTGAACCGGATAATCACCTTGAAGCTTTTCAAAACTGGATAAACTTATATAATGCATCTGGGCCGAATCTCTGCAAACTTTACCTAGTAACTTTTCAAGGATCAGCTATCAAATGGTACAAGAATTACCTAGTGGAAACCATTTGTCCTTGGGAACAATTTTCTTATGACTTCATGACACAATTTTACATATTTAGAGACTCAACCATGGACTTTAGCTTGTTAGCTACTATCCAACAAAAACTAGAAGAAATGCTCGATAAATACATGAACAAATTCAGTACAAAAGCATTAAAGGCAGAGAGTACAACTGATAGAGAAAAGCTTATGGTAGTTCGATTAGGGTTGATCGAACAAACCACAATCTGGAAAGACCTTTATATTAATAGGTGCAAAGATCTACTATACTTCTATTACCGAGCAAGCAAATTTATACTTTTGGATGAAATGTGCCATGATAAGAAAAGATCGCGACATGGCATTGAAGAAAAAAGATCTAGTTCCAATCACTCAACCTAAAAATCAAAGAACGGTGGAAGGATTCGGAAGGGTATTCCAGAACCCAACCATGTAGCCTTAGATCAACTTCTTTTTCACATATTTTCTGCAGCAAAAGATGATGGAAGTTCCTCAATTACTCATAAAATGCAAAAGCCAGCCATAATCGATAAAAGGGGAAAGTTATTATGATTATCATAAAGCAAATGGACATAAGACCGACAATTTTCGCATATTAGCTGGAATAATTTGAAATATGATAATGTTAGGAACCCTAAAGGAGTTCATCAAGAAACTTAAGGAAACTTCTTATTCAAGCTAAGAAAAAAGCAGCTTAGCAACTTCAAAATACGGACTCCTATCAAATCATGAAGTCTTGCAGCATTAGTTTAAATATGAATTATCTTCTTTCATAATATTTTAAACTTAATTTGTACTCTTATTTGTGCTAAAAATTGGTCATGTACTAATTCAAAATTCGAGTGTTATTAAAGGTAAAACAGAACCAATCAATAGCATTTAACATACTCTTGGAGCACAACAAATTTCTAGCTAAGTGAGAAAGACAGTCCAAATGCATGATACAAATGACTATCAATGTTTCAATCAATACAGTACAAAGGCTTTGTTTCATGAAACCTCAACCTCATGCCGCTATTAATCCTTCACCAATCTCTGAGAAAACTTAAAACTAGACCACTACTATGACGATCCAGAATTTGACCACCTCAAAATGTAACATTTAAAGTGATTTCAAATACAAAAATATAAAAGGTTTTATGATTTAGATAACATTAGATAGGATTTGAAAATAGTAATAATTGCTTATATCGACAAAAATGAAAAAATTCCGATTTCAGAAAATTAAGTTTAAATGGATTAATAAATTATTTTAATTTAGTTATGAGTGTTTATATTTTTAAATAACATTATGCAAATTTATTTTTAAATTTTGTTTACACAAATAAATTGTTTAATTAGAACGTCAAAATATGACAGTAAAACACTTTGTCAAAATCAACGTTTTGTCAATTTAAAGTTGTCGCAACGTTGTTGCACCTTTATTTTAATATTCATGTGCACTTATATAAATGTAGTAAGTATTAACTAAGTTGCTAATTAGTTTACTTTTATTAAAACACAATTAGAAAATTCTAGAATATAATTAGGAAAAGTAAACTAATAAAGACAAAACATGTCATTTAAAAAGTAAACAAAACCATTATATTCTTCACTTACTTCTTAGATAAAAATGACTTAAATTTGTGATGTGAAACATGATGTTAAGGGTTGAAAAGTAAGAATACATTAAAAATAAGAAAGGGTATTTTGGTCTTTTGCAAATATAATGTTTTAATCCAAAGTTTTTCTATAAATACACACCCACTTTCTCTCATCACTTCACACTTTTCTTCTTCCATTTTCAAGCTTTCTTCACTTCTTTAATGGCTTCTTTAAAGAATATAATAATGCCAAAATATTCCAAAAAATAAAATAAAAGGAAATAATCATCAAAATTCCGCTAAAACTCACTCAAACTTCCTTTCTCCCCCTCTTTAAGTCACGGCCCACACCCAGCACCACCAAACCCGAGCTCCTCCACCCATAAAAAGCACAGCCGAACCCTCTAGGCCTTCCACAAGCAAGCCAAGCCACTTCAAAGACTTTAAAGTGAGCGTTTGTAAGCATTCGACGGTCGTTAGCAAATTAGGAACGTGTTAAAGTTAGTTCATTTGCAATTGAGGTGAGAACTCCTACTTATATGTATATATTTTGTTGTGATAATGTGATAATTTGCTTATATGTTTGGTTATGATATTTATTTTCATATGTTGTTTATTGCATGTAAATACTGAAACAAGTCACGATTTACACGACATTAATTCACACGAAAAACACTTTCCAAAATATATAGAAAAGTGATATGGAATCATTTAATGCACTCTAAAATGATCTAAAATGTAGAAATGTTTTGTAAACATATAAACTTGCTTTAACAAAGTTTGAATGAAAAACATGAAATATGTTAAAAATAGGCGTGTCGCGCAATGTTAGTTCACGATTTTGCGTCGAAAAGTTTAAATAAGTATACAGAATGAAATTTAGCTCGGAATTCTTCGAGAAAAGAAATTTTCAAACTAGTATATCCATGTCTTTCAAAGAAAGAAAATCAAGATTTCATTAAGTATATTTTAAAATATGTTCGGAAAAAATTTCTAGAAAAGTCGCGCTTTTGCAGTAAAGTGACCAAAGTTTAAAATTGATATTTAAAGAATTTAAAATGTGAAATAAATTCTAAAAAATTTCTATAATGTTTTAAAAGTGGTTTAAGTTGAAAATATGGATTTCTAAATGGTATAAAAGTACTTTTGAAGAATTTAGCCTTTAAAACGCTATTTGCAACATTTTTTCGCAACGCTTTTCTATTACTTTTGAAATAAAGGTTGGAAATTAACCTTTCTTTCCCAAATCTTATGTAAACATTTTTAAGTAAATATTTTAAAAGAGATTTGAACAATTTCAATTTATTTCAAATTTGGTTAAAAATAATAATTAAGTGATTTAAAAAGGAAATTGAGTATGTAGAAACGACTAGTACATTTGTCCCACCTGTGAGAGCTAAAAGGTAAAACAAGATGTGCAACTAAGGTTATAAATGGAATAACTAGTGTCCTAAACTTACATGGCCTTCGCTTTATCTTTTAGGCGAGGGGTGGAACAGATTGAAGGGAAAGACCGGATGCTCAACTTGGATTTTATAGAAATAATCTTCTTATACTCATTATTAATATCCGAAGAGGACTCGTCCTATTCGTGGAATTTAGAAGGTGATCTCATCATTATTCGGCTAATAGCACTTGTTGAATATAGAAGTTGATATTGAATATAAGCAGAGTAATTTCTATAATCCTATTTTCTCAAATGATACTCAATAAAAACGATTTAAGAAATATTCAAAAGAGAGGTTCAAAAGATTTCATATTTAAAGAAGACGATTTTAAAGATATACATACATACATACATACATACATATATATGTGTGTGTATATATATATATTTGCCACTCCTCCTTCCACCTTATTGCATGTGGCTTATAGGCGTACCAAAATAGATATGGCTTATAGCCGTATCTAATGTATTCGACACGGCTAAAGTCGTATCAAATTTGATACGGCTTTCAGCCGCATCTAGTTTCGTGCCTACTTCTGACTTAAAACTTTTCCACCCAATACGCACATCTTCCTTCCAAATGATTCGATTTCCCCCCTATTTAGATACGGTTCTTAGCCCTATCAAATTTGATATGTGTTTTAGCCATATCTAGTTCGTGCTAATTTTTGGTGCAAACTTTTTACTGCCAAAACACGCCCCTGATCTACTCCTTAATTTTTGGTGCGAACTTTTGATACGTTTTCCCTAAATTATTTCATTCCTACCAATTCTTAAATCTAGATTTCTTTCTTCACAAACGCTAATTCGCAAGTTCACTAATTCACACGCTATGCATTTCAGGTAATTTCCGATCCTTATTTACAAAGTTTCCAATCATTATGATGAAAATCCATTGAATTAGCTGTAACAGTTTTGTTCCTGTTTTGATGGGATGGTGCTTCTATTTTTTCCCCCTTTTAATTTCTTCCTTTTGATCTGCTAAACAGTGTTGAAGTTGAGGTCCCTATGTTAAATAGTGTAGAAAAACTGGATTTAGTTTCCTGTCAAGTTTGATATAGTTTTTGACATTATAGGCTTTGCGGTGAAGGGACCGAACCTCTTTTGTAGAAAAACAACAATTTGATATTGTAGCAACCTAATTGTAGGTAAAATAGGAATATGGTAGTTTGTGAATGTGACATTAAGATTTTAGATGTTTAAAGGCTGGTATATGCTGCATGAGCTGAAGTGCTATGAGGAAATAACGCTGGAGTGATTAAATTGATGGGAAAAGATCCTGAAAGGGCTTGAATATCTAGGACAAAGGAAGGTAGGCTATAAGTGTATAGGTTCAGGTTGTTTGTGGTAGTGCTTGGCAAGTTGGGTTTATGTCAGCTGTGTTAGAGAGAGCTTTTGACCACTTCAAAAATCTGTGCCCGAGCTAAAAGAGTAGAGGGAAATGCTTCTAGAAGATTGGCTCAATATGGAAAATGGATTTAGGAGCCCTGATTATGTCAGTACGGTTAAGAAGAAATTGCCCAGGAAAGTTCAGAAAAGAGATCTATTAGCTGAAGTGTTCAGATGTATGTTTTCATTCTGTGAATTGTAGTATTTATTTTATCATCGGTTTGTGATCTATAATTTAGTTGCATATTATGTAATCATTATGATTGGTTTGGGTATCACTTTAAATTTGGACAAGTGAGTTTTAGTGCACGAGACATTATACCTCACAGATGCAATATTGTTTCCTCGGGTTTAATTCTTATTTTTATTTTTTATTTTAAAATTATTTATTTATTAATTATAATAACTATTTTTTAATTACAAGGAAATTCATCTTCTTTTGTGTTGTTGAAGTTTATGGCATATTTGGACTACATATGACCTAGCTTTGCATTTCAATGCATGTTGCAATTTTCATATAATTGTTTTGAATTTTATTCTAAAAGCTGCTGGTACTTAGGACTGTAAAGAAGATTGAATTCATCTTAAATATTAAACTGATCATTCATGTATAATTGTGTTTTTATATTTAGTGTTGTAGGTCATGATATTTGACCTTACATGTCACTATATTAATATTATACTAGTGTGTAACCCGTGCGTTGCACACTGTAATGTTGTAAAGTAAATAGTTAAATAGTCGACGTATAACGTAATATGCTAATGCTAAACATTTTTTTTTAATTTAGCATGTTAAAATGTTATGTTTTCATAGTAAAATATATTCAAAAATTATTTTCGAATAGTTAAAAATAATCATATATTCATTATTTTCATATTCTAACTATTTAAAATGATAGATTTTGTTTCAAATTAGTTTTACGATAATATTTCTAAAGTTTAAGGAAATTATATGTTAAACATATTATTTTATTGATTTATACGTTTGAAAAATGTATGTATATATATATATTATTTGTCATTTCTTGGCATCATTTGTATTTGTACATTTATACGTTGGTAATTGCATATTTCTTGGCATGTCTTTTGTATTTGTGGTATCTATACTATACTATTTTGCTCCTCTTCCATCGCGTATGTCCGTATATAAATTAATTGCATGTCTGATATTATGAGTTAATATGTCCATGTCTCATCAATAATAAAAAAGCTACTGTTGCATATTGAAAGGTTTGTGTTTTCATTATCAGTTTTCCTTACCTTTCGAGAATTGGATTTTACTTGTATTACAAAATCTTAAATACTTATTACATGTAGGGATTATATGATCTTAATACCGCTTTCTTACATATATAACGGGACAATATTCTTCATTTATGCCAAGGTAAAATTATATTCACGTCTCATGTTCTGTTATATATGAGATAGGAGGGCAATATGTCTTTCAGTGTAGACAAATAATGGATAAACGAATCTGATCTAAGATCTACATACTATATAGACGACGTGTAGAAGTTCATTAATTTTGTTGCAGAAAATGGTGGTAAGAAAGGAGTGTATTTATCCCCTTGCACCCGGTGCAAAAATATGAAGACGATTAATTTATTTTTGAATAAAAATCGTGAATTGATTGAAAATTTATATATAATGTTAGTTAAATTAAGGATTAATTGAAATTAATCTGGGTATTTGAACACTTGTATATAAAATAGATTGGAAATTTAATTTGGGATTTAAAAGTAAATATCTTAGGAAATAATTTTGTATTTGGATTTTGATATAAGGTTAAAACAAAACATTTCAAATAAATTATAATTATATTAAATATGAAATAAATATGGTAAATAATTCTAGAATTGTTTAAGCTATCAAAAAAGAAATGTTATAAACTAAATAAATATGCATAGTTAAAATTATAACAACATAATAGTTATATAATTTCATTTATAATTTTAAAGTAACATGCCAAAAACATGAAGGCAGTAAACATATATTTAACAAAAGTAAAGACACCAAATACATACAAACAAAAGACAAAGAAATATCTACTAAAAACAAAACTGTAAAAGTTGGCACAAAGTAATGGAACAAAACCAAAAAAAAAAAAAAAATTATTCAAGTGCAAAACAAATGTAAAGTAAGATATAAAGTACTCATTAATTAATGCTAGCTCAATTCAATGTCATTCGAAATATTTACAAAATTATTTTAGTTGCAAAATGTTGCCTGGTACAATTTCTTACTTAATAAACATAGGTCAGTGATTATCTTTATTTAGGAGGCTGAGATGATCTTCAAAACAAATAGAAATGACTTGTTTACTGCTAAGTATGGGAGCATTAAATGCTAATGTACTTAATGTCTACCTTTCTTTGCAAGCTACATACTTCGGCTGAGATATGTAAATTTGTTGGGTATTTGTTTTTTTTTTTACTTGTTGATTATGCAGTTTGGTGGCTGCAAATCATTTATTATGTTTGTTTTGTTTAATTATCTTCTTGCATTAATTACTCAGCTGATATATATTCTTGTG
This sequence comes from Allium cepa, assembly GCA_030765085.1. Classification (NCBI taxonomy): domain Eukaryota; kingdom Viridiplantae; phylum Streptophyta; class Magnoliopsida; order Asparagales; family Amaryllidaceae; genus Allium; species Allium cepa. The sequence goes on from CM060942.1 coordinate 460,622,468, forward strand.
TGCTAGAGGATATAGCATTAATTGCTTCAGTACATATTATTTTGTACAAGTGGTAAAATTTGTTTGTACCATACCAGAGACATATTTTCTCTACCAGGCAAGATTTTGCAACTAAAATAATTTTGTAAATATTTCGAATGACATTGAATTGAGTTAGCATTAATTACATGAGTACTTTATATCTTACTTTACATTTGTTTTGCACTTGAATAATTTTTCTTTCTTTTTTTTTTTTTTTGGTTTTGTTCCATTACTTTGTACAACTTTTACAGTTTTGTTTTTAGTAGATATTTCTTTGTCTTTTGTTTGTATGTATTTAGTGTCTTTACTTTTGTTAAATATATGTTTACTGCCTTCATGTTTTTGGCTTGTTACTTTAAAATTATAAATGAAATTATATAACTATTATGTTGTTATAATTTTAACTATGCGTATTTATTTAGTTTATAACATTTATTTTTTGATAGCTTAAACAATTCTAGAATTATTTACCATATTTATTTCATATTTAATATAATTATAATTTATTTGAAATGTTTTGTTTTAACCTTATATCAAAATCCAAATACAAAATTATTTCCTACGATATTTTCTTTTAAATCCCAAATTAAATTTCCAATCTATTTTATATACAAGTGTTCAAATACCCAGATTAATTTCAATTAATCCTTAATTTAACTAACATTATATATAAATTTTCAATCAATTCACGATTTTTATTCAAAAATGAAATTAATTGTCGAATTAAAATAAATTAAAACTCGGGATCGTTATAGACATCCCCCTTAAAAGAATTTCGTCCTCGAAATTTGCCAGAGAGAGATAACGAAGATAGATGAAAGAGAAATATCTTTTGAGATCAACTAGATATATTTATTCTGCATTTGGCTTACCAAATCAGAATATCACCGATATGAGATCAAACTCATACAATACTACACAGGATACTCGGGTCATCAAATCTATGAAATATGCAGGAGCATTGGTCAGTTCTAAAGGGTAACTAACCATTCGTAGAATATATTGAGACCCAAAAATAGACAGATATATGGATACAATTTCAAAAATTTTAGTTTAAAACTAAAGTATACCTATCAACCATAGCAAACAATGCAACTAATTCATTCAAACAAACAATTCAGGCTAATTTGGAGTTTATGTCCCATACAAATATATCAAATCTTCTACCTGTATTTACCAGGAATCATCGAAGAATTGAAAAGAGATGCTAAACAAAAGAGATAGATTAATTCTTCTACCATTTTTCAAACACAATATATGGATTCCAAATTCAAGTCGGAATACCTTAAAATATATATTTATTTGTCCCTCTTCGGACTTCGATCTTCACAAGAAACTACAATAGAATTTCAAATTCGGTTTTAAACGAAATCGTTTTATTGATATAATTCAAATTATCCTTCATATTCTTTAACTCAATTTTAAAATTTTCAATTTATTTCAAATTTCAGTTCCAAATTTCCAATTAATATTAATTAAGGTTTAAATCAAACTCTGATAAGAAAACAATGAAAATACGAAGTAAGAATTTCCTACAACGATTCGTAGGGCCACCATCACACTGAAACTTCTTCTGGAGCCGGCACGAAGCAATCAAAAGAATTTGAAAACGAATCAAAGGAAATTGATAGAGAAAGATTGTTCCCACTGTCGCAGGGTATTGACCATTTATAGTGGTACTTCCCTGTCCCCTATCTCGTTCTCTTCTTGCACTCATACTTACTATCAATGGATAGTTAGAGAATTTACTGAGGCATTCGAACGGATATCTTAGGGATATACTCATTCTAGGACATATGTTAACCATCACACTGAAACCAGAAGGGAATGACACCTCCTAAAGGGCGCGACCCTCATAACCTTGCCACATCTTTCCTGTTTCGACCATTTCCGGGGTGTGAGGTCCTGATGCAGTCTCGTCCACAAAGCTACGCTTCATACAAAAGCCATGCTTTGATCATAAATGATCAACAAATGATCATCAACACACAGCAGCACTCAGCATGCCACACTACCAAATTGGAAGTATATCGCTGATAACCTTCAACTACATAACCTCTGAGCCCGTATGTCTCAGAGAAGGGTGTTAATGCTAAGAGAATAAATTCTCCGCCACCAACAGATATGTATTTGAAAGAAATCTTCTTTATATTTCAAAATGTAGTGCCAGACATACAACCATACAAGTCTGTTCCGGGTTCGAACAGAACCGAAGGCACTTCCGAAGAAGCCCTTGCAATCCGGGTATTCACAATCCCGATCGGACTTCCCATCACTTAGGAAATCTCTATACCGTAGCTACTCGGTGCAGAGACAATCGATAGGTTATCCTATCGTTCTCACAAATACCCGGTCTTCAACACCGGTCTTCAAATGCTATCCATAACGTCGAATCACATATTCGGAATGGGTTATATGACACAAAGGTCCTTTCCGGCTAAACCGAATAGTGAGCGCAACATTTAAAACATATGGATATGGGATTTCAATTAAGTCACAACTTAATAATTCAAAACTTTCATTCAAATGGTTTAAACAAATTACCATTTTCAAATCTTTTTAAACAAAAGATTTATTTCAAAAACCTTCAATGGTTTAAATAATTCCCACACTTTAATCTTTTAAACAAAAGATTCAATTCACAAAGTTCACCCCATTTACAAAGATCCATTTATGGATTTCAATACGATTTCCATTTCAATTGGATTAACTCGTTTAAAATCTTTAAATTAAAGATTTAACTTATAGCTTTCAAACCATTTCCATAACTTGGAAAATCATTTCCATTCTAACTTGAAACCCTTTTAACACGATTTGGACGTTCATTACTTAAGTGAAATCTTTTATCATTTGGAAACAAATAGTTTTCGTTCCAGAAAGATCCAAATTTATTTATACGAGTTAAAGCCTTTGAATTTAAATTCAAATTCCCTAATCAATACCTTTAAAATAGTTTAACCCATATAAACTCATTTATAAGTTGAATACCCTTTTTAAACGCTAGTTTCTAAATCATAGAATTCAATTTCAAATATTGAATCCAAATCAAAATATTTAAATTTCAAAACTCAATCAAGTTATTCAGAATAAATTCCATCTTTGAAATTTCATTTCAAAAGCTTTTCACTTTAAATCCAATCCATTTCCAAAACATTTGAATTCAAATATTCAAATTTAAAACTATTCAAAAATCTGTGACTTAATCGATTTCCTCGTGAAATCCATATTGGTGTGTGTATAAGTGTGGTCCAGGGGTTTAACACAATAGTGCAACATCATTCAATCATCATAGATTCGCAATCACCCAATATCGATAAGCGGTGTATCCCAATAACGCTTATCTATATACACGGATTCATAGATAGAAAATATGAATGCATTATAAATAAATAAAATTACATTCATCACAAATCACACTGAAAACAATTCATAGCACAAAGCATATCATCTCAGAAATATCAAACAGTTCAACAATCAATAGGATTCAATCATCCATAAGTGAACTCAATAAATTATCTGATTAATTTAAATCAGATGGGTCATCGATCATGGTTAATTAACTTTAATTGATTTCAAATCACTTAATGTGTTATACTCCTGAGCTAAAGTTCAACCTTGTGACGACCCGAACCCACAGGTCCCAGGATCGAAACCTGGCTCTGATACCACTTGTGACGACCCAAACTCGATGTCCGATAACAACATCAAATTCGTATCGCGGGAGCTTGCAACACCCATTAGATGATAAAAAACACAGCGGAAAAATAAGATGATATCACTGATACAACATGAATACAATATCCGATACATCAATATGATACAATGATAATCATTAACATCAGAGAATATACAACACAGAATACAGCGGAACATGATACAATATGAAATAAGTCTTCACAGAATCCTAATACTGCAGCACCAAACCAAACTCCAAAGTTAAAGCTCCAAAACTCCTAGCTCGATCCATTATCCAGATTGCTCCAAGATAAACAAGTGTAGTCCATATCCAAAAGACTGAACTAGCTCCATATAATCTACTGAACCTAACTATTTGAAAAACCAAACTCTAGACTGCCCGTGTGGAAAATTGTGGGCACCCAGAGTTTAGTAAAGGAACAATAAACTCCAGGTCAGTCATGGGACTGGTGTGAGCAAACAAAAACAGTTTGTCTTTAAAAACAATCAAAGATTTAAATTTCAAAATCGCAATGCTTTTGGAAAATGAAACTACCATAAGGCCTCCTGCCACACACACAATGCAAACGCAGAATCAGAGGAGATTTCTCCTTATGATAGTCAAACATGCTTGATACGCAGAAAAATTTCTTTGATATTATTATTATAAGTGCACAGTGCAGAAAAAACATTTCGAAAGTAGAATATAAATCTTAGCCAGCATAGACATTTCAAACTATGCCTACTATAGCTACCATGTTCAATAGCAGGTTACCACCACATTCCATGGCAGGTTATACAACTAAAACCGTACAAGGCTCGTATTGTTTGAATGGATTTTCCAACAAATGGTCAGGCTAAGGAACTTCCTATTGCCACATGGGAACGCCTCTGGCGGGACGCCCCGAGAACCTAACCGGATCTCTGCCAAACAAGGCCGGCTACCCCCCTTCCCGGGGAATATATAGAACCTCAGATATGCCACCCCCGGTCCTTTGGGACCTTTATACGAGAGCTCTCTAACCAACAACATCACACAGTAATAAATAAAGTGTGTCCACATGAGTAAGTATCTGGGCTCCATACCATGATACTGCCCTTTTCCAGAAGGAATGGTCATACCCTAGGGGAGCTACCCCTGAAACCTTGCCGCACAATTCCTGTTTCGACCATTACCGGGTTGTGAGGCTCGACGAAGTCTCGTCCACAAAGCTACGCTTTTCACAAAGCCATGCTTCGATCAACAAATGATCAGCAGCACTCAGCATGCCACATTACCAAGTTGGGAATATATTGCTGATAACCTTCAACTACATAACCTCTGAGCTCGTACGTCTCAGAGAAGGGTGTTAAGCTAAGAGAATAAATTCTCCGCCACCAACAGAAATGTATTTGAAAGAAATCTGCTTTATATCTCAAAATGTAATGTCAGACATACAATCCATACAAGTCTGTTCCGGGTTCGAACAGAACCGAAGGCACTTCCAAAGAAGCCCTTGCAAATCCGGGTATTCACAATCCCGATCGGACTTCCCATCACTTAGTAAATCTCTATACCGGTGCGATTCAGTGCAGAGACAATCGATAGGTCATCCTATCATTCTCGCAAATACCCGGTCTTCACCACCGATCTTCAAATGCTATCCATAACGACGTATCACATATTCGGAATGGGTTATACGACACTGTTAACGCTAAAATTTGAACGCTAACACCCCGGTGTATAAAGTGTAGTTGTGAAAGCACCACCCGATGATTCGGGAATAGAGTATAAGCAGAAAGTCACAGAAAAAGCAGTGAATAACAACGATTTTATAGTGGTTCGGCTCAAAGCAAGCCTACGTCCACTTTAATTCTCTTTATTGCTAAACGGATTACAACTTTACAACAATCTTCAATTACAATTTTGACGAGACAAACAACTAAAACTTTGGTAGAGAAGAATTCTTTGAATCCATGTAGATTGCGTTAGATTTTCCCTTGAAGTTAGTTGAGATGTCCTTCGAACTTGAAATGTCGGGTAAGTTGAGAATTCGGCAGAGTATTGGCGCTTGAAATGATTGGCCAAAAGTCCCCCTAAATGTTGGAAGTGGTCATGTATTTATAGGAGTTTTCGGCCTTGAGTCGTGAGTCGTACCTGACTCATCGTTAACTCGTAGCCGAGTCAGGTTGGGTCGTGGACGACTCAACAGGTTGAACCCCAGCTTTGTACCAGAGCGCCTTCGATCCTCTGAATATAGCACAAGTCTTAAGTCGTCCCCGAGTCATTCCTCTTTGATATAAGTATCATGATAGCGGGCTGCGACTTAGTAACTTTAGGTCGTGGACGAGTCATGGTGAGTCGTCTCATGTTAACACGCGGCCGACCTACTGGGTTAGCTCACGGCTTGGTCCAAAGTGATAAGTCGTTCACGAGTTAACCAAACGCAACTTTCTTGATGCTAGCATGAGTCGTACACGACTCATCATTGGTCGTAACTCGTCAACGTGTTATCTCATTTTAGCATGGTATTGAACTTGTCCCTGAAGTCTTAGGTCGTTCAACCGTAGCTGTAATTAGGTTGTATCATATTTAAAGTCGCACAACCTTTAAGTCGTAGGCCGTTCATTTTCTTAAGTCATATAGGCCTTAACTCGTTAGGTTTCTTAACTCGTAACATTCCTTCAGTTGCAGATCTTAGGTCGTAGGCTTCTTGAGTCGTAGAGGCTTTAAGTCGTACATATCCTTAACTCGTTAAGTCTTAACTCGTACCGGCTCCTTGGGTCGTACGTTTCTTAGGTCGTAGATTTCACGATATGCAACATGAGATATTTCCAATATTTAATTATATAAAATCAATTCAAATTTCAAATTGGATTACCCTAGTCACGTGATTACGGTCTAGCTTATACTCGAAGCCTCTGTAGGAAATATCTCTTCCTACTTTTTTTTAGAGAAAAAAAAAAATCAAACCGAAATTGGAGAAAACAAAAAGGGATTAATGGCCGAACATTTCAAATGAAATCGCGAGTCTTCCCACGTTCAAAATCAAATCTCGTTTCCCCTTTTCCTCTTAATCCAAGTCGAGATATTAGCCGTTCGAAAATTTATTGTTCGATGGCAGAATCATCACGATCTCGTTCGTAAATAATAATAAAAAAATATGGCGACGCAGTAATTTCTGGAGCAGGGAAGTTAAGGGGGGATGGCAACCAGATGCGGCAGGGTACGATCGATTTTGGGGTGAGAGGTTGAGCTAGGGCAAGGGTTTGCAAGGCGATTGCGTTCGATGGTGAGGCCAGGGAAGTTTCGGTAGTCGCGTTTGCTTGTGATGGCAAGGAGATGGGGAGGCCACGTTCGTTAGGGATGGCACGTTTCTGGGAGAGCGGCGGCTTGAAAGAGAAGACGAGCTAGGGTTTTCAAACAGGCAGTGGCTCAGTATTTTGCGGTGAGTAAATTCATTTTATTTATTTTTCCTTTCAGAGTTTGAAAGTTGAAAAAAATTCTTGGTTCATCTGAGTAACTTGGTTCATCAGAGTTTTAACGTTGAAGGCATTGTGTTTTAAACTTAAACTTATTAAAAGAAACAATATATGTATAGACAGGGGAAGATAACTCGAAGTAGGGTCGAGTTATCATCGGGTCTAACTAGAAGTCGGGGAACCAAATTTGAAATCTGTTTAATTAATTCTGTGGAAATGTAAAAAGGAATGGTTTAATCGTTTATAAATTCTTTAAATTAAAGGTCTTTCAAACTTTAATTAAGAACAGTTTGCTTGTTAAATTAAATATGTTGAATACTTAAAGGATATTTATAACTTAATTATTTTATAAACATCGGTAAAGGTTATTTAAAGGTAAATGTTTTAGTAATACGATGTAGCATTTAACAAAGAGGATGTTTACCTTAAGTATAATTAAGATTTGACAATTTATGAAATAAGTTAAAGACTAATTAAGTAACTGATTTGTAATTAGTGATCGATTAATTTGTAATTAGAGATTTACAAATGGGTAATTAAGTTTTATAAATTAACAATGAAGGTTATTAATTAATAGTTATGGAGTAGTGAATTAATAATTACACTGGAAAGTAAATTAATTAATAGTTTCTGGATGTAATTAATTGAATGATAATTTGTTTACAAAAATAATATGGATATACTTACTTTGTGAAATTAATCAAGAGATTAATTAAGGTAATAGGTTGAGGTAAATCAAAAGGGATTAATATGTGTGGTTTAATAAATGATTAATTATTTGAGGTTATTAAATTAGATTAGGATAAATTGAAATGTAAATGGAAAATCATAATTTATATAATCAATGACGTAATAAAAGATTGATTAATTAAGATTTATACATCAGGAATAGGTGACGTAAGAGAAGTAAATTAATATAAGTAATTAAGGATTAATGTAATTTAGAAAGAGAATTAATAAGATTACTTATTGATTTTGGTTAAATGTAATTAATAACGTGAAATTAATTAAAGATAATTAATCCAGTGTGATTAATTAAGATGAATAGATAGGGAATGGTTGATTGATTAATTGATTTGGAATTAATTAATGAGGGAATCTAAGTGATTGAGATTTGAAATTCAATTAGAATAAATTGGATAGATTTGTATGTGAATAAGCTTTGCTCATGGATGATTGAACGGTATTGGATGATTTGAAGGCGTTGATAACTCTGATATGAGATGTTGTGTATTTCATTTGTATAACTTGGGTTAGGATGACATGTGACTCGAAGAAGCCGGGATCGGGTATTGGGAAATACCCGAAACCACTTCGAATTCTTATAAATTGATATGTGAGATTAATAAGTTGGAATGAAACGTTTTAAGTGAATCGGACTATTTGATCTAAATTTTGACACTTCGTTAACTTATATGTGAAATAAGTTATGCCTATATCATATTGTGGACTTGTAAAATTGGTTTGAGTTACCCTGGGTTCTATATAAGTTGTATGCTTTGTATTCCATGTTGGATGGGTTTACTCACGCTGGTTTCTAGGCTGACTTGGGTGTTACTTTGATGTAATGCTCGGGTCAGACCGAGTGTTACAGATTTTCAGGTAGGTACGTTATGGAGCTCAGGAGGCGAGCTGGATGGCAATAGCGTATAGAGTATTTCCGCTGTATTTATATTACTGTTAATCTGAGAAATGATAATTGTATATATTCAGTGACTGTATATATGTGAAAACTCTGATGTATGTTAAATGTAATCGACAGATATAGTATTCTTTGGTAAACTGTTATTAATTATTATTATGTTTTATTCGCTGCGAATGTGAGATGTTGGGATTTCTGTTCTTCTTCTTCTATCTCTTTCTTCTTTTTCATAACTATCTGGAATTTTCGTCTTCGAAAATTTCGGGTTGTTACACCATCCACTGCCTTCATCCCCTCTGCGCGTTGCTCCCATATCACAATCATCAGCCCGAACCAACCCGTGCACTTTACTCTGCAAACTAGTACAATGAACAGCATTTCGTAGATCCTTATGTTATGGATAAGAATGTTGGAGCAATACCGGAAGCAAATGTTGCATTATGACATGGTAATCACGTGACTTCATATTTCTTAGTTCAAGAGGATTGATGCTTACATTATTGTGGAAGTTAGAAGAGAATTTGTTAGGTGCTTTCAAATTTCTCAAAACGGTGCAAAACTGTATCTTTTCTTCTTTGCTCAAAGTGAAAGTTGCATTTGGTACGATTATTTTATTTGTTTCAGGATCTTCCATCACCCACAACTTTTGTCTTATACCCATGATTTTCAAAACCTTGCGTGCATTGATGCCATCTTTGACTTATCTTTATGGTCCATAATGGTGCTGATAAGATGCTCCGTGGCATTCTTCTTCATATGCATAACATCAATATTATGTCGGATCAAATTTGCTTTCCAATATGGTAAATCAAAAAAGATAGACCTCTTATACCATCCAGAAACATTGTCAACTTCTTCATTGGTTGACCTTTTCCGTTTTCGACCAATTTCTTCTTTTTGTTTACCAACTTTCATTTTGATATTCGCTACTTTCTTTTCAACTTGAAAACCAGTCAATGGCCATTTAGGATGACGAAGTTCATGTTCGTTGTTGAAATTTATCTTATCGTATCGAAACTTGTGTTCGTTAGGAAGAAACATTCGATGTACCATGTAACACATCTTCTTACTTTCAAGAAGATGATAAGAACAAGTGTTTTCGCCACAAATAGGACATGCAAAGTAACCGTGAGTTGTACATCCCGATAGCGTCCCAAAAGCAGGGTGATCACGAATTGCCCACAGCACCCTAGCTCTCATTGTGAACTCAGATTTATTTAACGAGTCAAATGTAACGACTCCTTCCAATAACCGCTTTAACTCGTCTATCAACGAATGTAAATAAACATCAATATCCTTCCCTGGTTGTTTTGGCCCACAATCAACAATGTTAACATTGAGAACTCCCTTTTCATGCACATAGACGGAGGAAGATTATATGGTACTACAATTACAGGCCAACAACTGTAAGGGTTAGAGAGAGAAGCATATGGACAGAAACCATCTGTTGCTATTCCAAGTGCGACATTTCGTGGCTCGATAGAAAAAGTTTGGTCAAAAGAATCTGCGGCTTTCCATTGAGAACTGTCACATGGATGACGCATTACGGTTGGATCAGACTTGGAATGACCATGCCAGATCATCGCATCTGCTATCCATGGTACAGTATACAGTCTCTTCAGTCTAGAAATTAAAGGAAAATGTCTTAATGTCTTTCGAGGTACTTTGGTGCATTTTCTCTCTTCGTTGAATGATGTCATATATCTTGGTTCATTGCAATTTGTAGAAGAAACTTTGTTCGCATCATCTTTCCCGTACAATATGCAATCATTGATGCATGCATCGTAAGTTTTGTAATTCATCCCAACTTGCTTAATGATCTTCTTCACGTCGGAGCACTTTTTCGGCAGCGTGTTACCTTCGGGAAGTAACTCCCTTATTAGTTCGAGGAGTGCAGTCACACCATTATTTGAAAAGCCGTATTGGATCTTCAAGCTATTCAGTTTCACAATGGCATACAGCTTCGTAATCTCTTTTGAACATGAAGGATAAAGTGGCTCTTTTATGCTACCAAAAAGTGATTTATACTTCGTACTTTCATTGGTCTGCCAATCTGGATAACCAGTACACTGCTCTTCAACATTAGCATGATCAGGCAATGGATTTTTAGCTTGAAAATGATGAAATCTATCTACATCATTGACCAGATCTTCAATCCTAATATGTTCAAACTCGTCAATAATTGTGGCATGACTAACTGGTTGTTGTTTTTCCATCTCTACCCTTTTTTCCCCATGAAAATACTGTGACGAAGCGGATTTTGTCCGTTCGAAAATCGACATCCATACTTTACATCGTACTCGAATGCCGTAGATCTGACCTGTTCAAATCCGAGTCGCCAGAGCTTATAACACCATTAAGTAAACAACACAGCGGAAGAAAAAGAATAATACATTGATATACAACATTGATACAATATCTGATACAACAGATGATACAATAGATATCGATATACATCAGAGATATGATACAATAAAATAGCAGCGGAAAGGAAAGTAGATAACATCAGCAGCGGAACAAATAACTCTAAGATAGTCTTTAAGGGAGAACTCCAAAACTGCAACTCCATCTCCAAGAATCAATCCAAAAATAACTCGAACTCGCAATAACGACGCACCAAGCTAAGCAAGGTCAGTCATGTCCAAAGACTGAACTAGCTCCAGATAATCTACAGAACCTAACAATCTGAAAACCCAACTCTAGACTGCTCGTGTGGAAAATAGTGAGCACCCAGAGTTTAGGAAAGGAACAATAAACTCTGGATCAGTCATGGGACTGGTGTGAGCAACAAAAACAGTTTATCTTTTAAATAAAACAAGATTTATAAAAGAAAATCCGATATGCTTTTTAGAAAATGAAACTACCATAAGACCTCCCGCCACACACACAATGCAAACGCAGAATTGGAGGAGATTTCTTCTTATGATAGTCAAACATGCTTAATACATAGAAAGTTCTTTGATATTATTATAAGTGCAAAGTGCAGAAAACATTTCGAAAGTAGAATATAAATCTTAGCCAGCATAGACATTTCGAACTATGCCTACTATAGCTACCATGTTCAATAGCAGGTTACCACCACATTCCATGGCAGGTTATACAACTAAAACCGTACAAGGCTCGTATTGTTTGAATGGATTTTCCAACAAATGGTCAGGCTAAGGAACTTCCTATTGCCACATGGGAACGCCTCTGGCGGGACGCCCCGAGAACCTAACCGGATCTCTGCCAAACAAGGCCGGCTACCCCCCTTCCCGGGGAATATATAGAACCTCAGATATGCCACCCCCGGTCCTTTGGGACCTTTATACGAGAGCTCTCTAACCAACAACATCACACAGTAATAAATAAAGTGTGTCCACATGCGTAAGTATCTGGGCTCCATACCATGATACTGCCCTTTTCCAGAAGGAATGGTCATACCCTAGGGGAGCTACCCCTGAAACCTTGCCACACAATTCCTGTTTCGACCATTACCGGGTTGTGAGGCTCGACGAAGTCTCGTCCACAAAGCTACGCTTTTCACAAAGCCATGCTTCGATCAACAAATGATCAGCAGCACTCAGCATGCCACATTACCAAGTTGGGAATATATTGCTGATAACCTTCAACTACATAACCTCTGAGCTCGTACGTCTCAGAGAAGGGTGTTAAGCTAAGAGAATAAATTCTCCGCCACCAACAGAAATGTATTTGAAAGAAATCTGCTTTATATCTCAAAATGTAATGTCAGACATACAATCCATACAAGTCTGTTCCGGGTTCGAACAGAACCGAAGGCACTTCCAAAGAAGCCCTTGCAAATCCGGGTATTCACAATCCCGATCGGACTTCCCATCACTTAGTAAATCTCTATACCGGCGCGATTCAGTGCAGAGACAATCGATAGGTCATCCTATCATTCTCGCAAATACCCGGTCTTCACCACCGGTCTTCAAATGCTATCCATAACGACGTATCACATATTCGGAATGGGTTATACGACACTGGTAACGCTAAAATTGGAACGCTAACACCCCGGTGTATAAAGTGTAGTTGTGAAAGCACCACCCGATGATTCGGGAATAGAGTATAAGCAGAAAGTCACAGAAAAAGCAGTGAATAACAACGATTTTATAGTGGTTCGGCTCAAAGCAAGCCTACGTCCACTTTAATTCTCTTTATTGCTAAACGGATTACAACTTTACAAGAATCTTCAATTACAATTATGACGAGACAAACAACTAAAACTTTGGTAGAGAAGAATTCTTCGAATCCACGTAGATTGCGTTAGATTTTCCCTTGAAGTTAGTTGAGATGTCCTTCGAACTTGAAGTGTCGGGTAAGTTGAGAATTCGGCAGAGTATTGGCGCTTGAAATGATTGGCCAAAAGTCCCCCCAAATGTTGGAAGTGGCCATGTATTTATAGGAGTTTTCGGCCTTGAGTCGTGAGTCGTACCCGACTCATCGTTAACTCGTAGCCGAGTCAGGTTGGGTCGTGGACGACTCAACAGGTTGAACCCCAGCTTCGTACCAGAGCGCCTTCGATCCTCTGAATATAGCACAAGTCTTAAGTCGTCCCCGAGTCATTCCTCTTTGATATAAGTATCATGATAGCGGGCTGCGACTTAGTAACTTTAGGTCGTGGACGAGTCATGGTGAGTCGTCTCATGTTAACACGCGGCCGACCTACTGGGTTAGCTCACGGCTTGGTCCAAAGTGATAAGTCGTTCACGAGTTAACCAAACGCAACTTTCTTGATGCTAGCATGAGTCGTACACGACTCATCATTGGTCGTAACTCGTCAACGTGTTATCTCATTTTAGCATGGTATTGAACTTGTCCCTGAAGTCTTAGGTCGTTCAACCGTAGCTGTAATTAGGTCGTATCATATTTAAAGTCGCACAACCTTTAAGTCGTAGGCCGTTCATTTTCTTAAGTCATATAGGCCTTAACTCGTTAGGTTTCTTAACTCGTAACATTCCTTCAGTTGCAGATCTTAGGTCGTAGGCTTCTTGAGTCGTAGAGGCTTTAAGTCGTACATATCCTTAACTCGTTAAGTCTTAACTCGTACCGGCTCCTTGGGTCGTACGTTTCTTAGGTCGTAGAGAATTAAGGGTTAACATTTGCCCCTCGAAGTACATGCCTATGTCATAGGTCGTGTGCTTCGACTCATCCTAACTCGTACGTACCGACTCAAGTTTTACTGTCTCGAACTATAAAATGCTTGAGTCGTTTCTCCTTCTCATCACTTTATCCTTAAGCCAATTCTGCCATTACCACATTCTCTAAACCTTTAAAGACGATCTCGACCCAATTTACACCCAATCCTCTCTAGAAACACACAATCGTAAGAGATTTCTTCTCTCTTTTCGATCGTTGATCATTATCACCTTACGCGCTTAATTCTCCGCCTCCGGTTCGCCCCTTCGAGCCCTATGAGTTTTGTTGGATTGATCGCTGATGAACTTAGGTCTGTCTGATTTGACTTATGGCGATTCGCCATTCGAGGCGATCCTGTGGTGTGATAGGGTTAAGGTTGTTGCTGTTGGAGAGGCCATTGGATTAACGGGTTAAGAGTTAGAGGGGGAAGCGAGTTGGCCGAATAGAGTGGGAGATTGCCCCATGTACGATTTAGCAACTTCCATGTGACCCAGTGGCCTTTGCAATTAACTTTAATCCGACCTAGCAAGTCTTGCGACTTAAGTCATGAGTCGTGACCGAGTTAGAACTTAGAAGATTTCTTGTTGTTTTTGAACCGGAGCCCTCCTTCTGTTCATTGACTTACGACTTAGAGCATAGCCGACCTAATGCATTGACGACTTAAGATTGAAACGGCTTAACTTTATTCGCCTCATAATCCCAAGGTCGTAGGCGAGTTAGTGCTTAAGTCATCGCCGAGTTAGTACTTGAGTTGTCTATGACTTAGCACTTGCACTGTTGTATGGATTTTGAACTGTTGAACTTTGTTGCATTCTTTTACAGATTACTTTAACTTGTAAGCTAACAATCTGTTTGATACAACATTTACAGAAAATTGGGACGAATATACTGCCGTTGACTGCCACATCAAATGACAGATTAGTTAACAACAGATGATTAACTTAAATAAATTGTGTGAATGAAGTGCTTTCAACTTATCAATTTCAAGTAAAATATTAAAGCAACACTGAAATAGTCAATTGAAATCGACCAGCTTGCACTAATATTATACTTGAACTTTAGATCAACAAGTTCTGAAATTTTTACAATCGATCAATCATCGACTAGTTTAATTCCAGTTATATTTACTCGTCATTTTTATTAGTTCTGCACGACACTCCACACTTTTAGGAAACGTGCACCTTCACATTTGAATATCCAGTTGCTTGTGTAGAATGACTTCTCAGCAGGAGGATACAACGGTTCAGACTGGGGAGGCAACTGTTATTCCAGCTTCACTAGCCAATCCTCCCGAAAGAGCCCCTACCACACTATCATACAAAGTTTTTCGCCAGTTGTGTGGTCAGTTTGGCATTGCTGAATCAGATGCTATTCTTCCCGAAAGAAGTAATACTGCCGACGTAGCACCTCCCGGCTTTGTGACAGTTAATCGACAAATGTGCCTGAACGAGGCCATCCCTCCTTTCAACAACTTTCTCGAGCATCTTCTTCGTCGACTGGCCATTTCTCCATCCCAGCTACACCCCAATGGCTATGTCATCCTAATGGGGTTGTGCGTGTTATTTGGGAGAACGTTTAATCGACTTCCGGGCTTTGACGAAATCTGTTACTTATGCTCCTTTACCCGGACCAAAGATCATCCTTCCATTACCGTTGTGAGAAGTGCCCGAAACCGCAAATTAATCATTGGCCTTCCCGACACTACTCATGGGTTCCTGACCCAGTTCTTCTTTGTTCGATGCCCCCCGGGGTTCTATGCTGTGTGGAGGAAAGGAAGTAAGATCGTCTATCTCTACTTCTTCTATTCTTTGAGTTTTGCGAATTCTGAATTATCAAGTGCTAACTTTGTTTTTCCATTTCAGCGCTCCCCCCTTCATCTAAAGATCCCAGCCACAAGCCAACTTTAGAGAGGCTCATGGCTATCCCAATTGAGGAGCGGGACATAAAATTTCTGTTGAATGACGAATTCCTTCATCAGTTTGGACTCCTTCACCCTTCTCGTTCCACTCAGCCTTGTGAAGTTCCCGATTCTCCAGCGGAGGCTGAAAAGCTTATGCCAAAAGATCCCTCCAATGAAACTTTATTGGTGAAGTGCCCCACTCTCACTGATGTTACGGGGCCGTCTAGCAAGTCGACACTTGCCCCAGTTATCGAAGAGGAAGAACCTCCACGATCTTCCGGGAGATCTGCTGACGAAGGAGTTGAGAAAGCAAGTCCCAAAAAGCATGATGGTGATGATGTTTTTGAGGGGTTGAGCGACCTAATTGTGACTTCACAAGAACTTTTTAAAGATGATGTTTCCAAAACTATCTCTCCTGTAATCGAGGCGACATCTTCTCTACAACAAATGCCAACTCCTCCTACTCAAGTTATCACCACCTCTACTCCACAGAGTGGTCTGTAGCTTGATGCGTGTAGTTTACACATTACACAACACTTAGGATTTTTCAGCACTTGTTTGTGTTTGACTTCTTTTCTCTAAAGGCCTTTAAGACTTGTCTTTTTGCCTTTCAGATCCTTCAATGGGGCGTAGCGGCAGCGGCTCTTACTATAAAGACTTTCAGCGCTATGGAGGGCGTGGTAACTATAATTATAGACGCTACCTTACTGGTCCCAGAGAAACCGATGAGCAGAGAGCTACTCGAAAAGCTAGAGAGAGGAGAGAAGAAAGTCATGAGAGGATAGATGTGCGACATGAGTCTCCTTCAAGAGGCGATGACTCTCACAAACGTAAAACACATGATGGTCGGGGGAAGAGCCACATTGTTGAGGACCCGAGCAAGCGGGCCAAACCTAGTGAGAAGCACGCATCTGCAATATCTGAAAAGTTTGACGCTCCCATCTCTATCGACATTCCTTCCAAATCCCCTGCTCTTGAAGGAAGCGCTATTCAAACACTTCTTAATAGGCCTTCATATCGTGTTGAAAGGGGCCCACCAACCCTACAGAGCCGATTCCCGAATTGGTGCTTGAAGGGGGTGCGCTTCGATCTTGATTTAGTCCCCATTGATAAAGAAGCCATGTACCAAAATCTTGATGCCGTCAGACTTGATATTGAAAGAATGTCTGGATGGCAAAAGCTTGTTGATGAACTCCAAAGGGTCAATAGGGCCAATATCGAGGCGATGCTAACTATGGAGAACGATAAGTCGGAATGGCAGAAGATTCTTGACCAGCACAGCATCGAGATGAAAAACATAACCGAGTATAACGAGAAACTTGAAGCTGAAGTCAAGCAGCTTAAAGATGATCTTACCTCCTCTTCTAACACTTACACTTAAAGAGAAGAGGTGCTACAAAAACAAGTGCGGGATGCACATGCTGGCCAAAGAGATGCCGAAGCAAAAGTTGAGAGGCTAGAAGAGGTCGTAGAGAATTACCGCACTGATGTCGCTCAGTTGCGGAGTAAAATGAGCGCCCAAGACATGGAGATTGAAGCGTTAAAAGCTCAACTTGCTAAAACTGAAAAAGAACGAGATGAGGCCATGGCTGGTAAAATCGCAGCTGAAGAATCTATTCAAGCCATGGAAGCCAACGTCAGTTCAAATCTATTCGACTTTTACTTGCACAGCGTCTTGGGGCACGGCAGTCTCTCTTTTCTCGGTTCTAAATACGAAATCACCTTGGCTGAAGTGTGGGAAGCCGCTCTCGACATGTTCCGAGGCGCCGGGTATACCGAGGAAGAGCTTGAGGCGCGCTATCTAGATGAGGAGACTCGTGCTGCTCTTGCGAAGGGAAAAGAGCAACTTGCCAGAGTGCGGACTGGGATGGTGGAAGAGGAACGTTCTGGAAAAGAATTAACACCTACTACCTCTGTTCGTCCTTTAGTTTCTCCTGGGGTTGACATCACAGGTTCCAGTGCTCATTCCCCGCCTCCTACAAGAACCGGGGTAATTACCCCTACTGATGATGAGGCTTTGGAGGATATTGGATCTCAAAATTATGAGATTGAACTAGCGAAGCAAATATCTTCAGGTAACTTTGACATTGGTCTGATTCAGGTGGATTGCCTGCTTGCTCCTCAAAAGTTTGATGAGCTTCTCGATTACTTCTTGAATCTTGACGAACCCATATCTCCCTTCTTTTCGGGAGATACTAATATTTTTAACTTCTCTTCTTCTGCAGTTGAAACACCAAGTGCTGTGCAAACTTCGCCTCCTGCAGCTATTATTCCTCCGTCTTCTCAAGTTACTCCCCTTCCTACTTCTCAACCAGGATCACAGGAAGAAAAGATAGGAGCTCTTCAGGGTCTGGACGTTCCTGCTATTTCTCAAAAAGGAGAAGAACTCAAGACAGGCGAAGTCTCTCCGGATCGAACTACTTCTGACGATACAAAACTGTCTGCATTCATTACTCCGGAAAGTGAGTCTTCAAAGAGGAGAGCGAAGCGCACATCTTCGAAGAACAAGTGGAAGAGTATTTTGATCACAGAAACAGATTTGGAAGTTACTCCGGAGGCTCCTCTTTCTCCTTCTTCCCCAACTCTTTTAAGCCGGCGCGAGAAGCTACCAATTAGACCAGGCGAAGGCTCAAAAGGTGGTGGGAGAAAGAAGAAGTGATAAACCTTGCTTTTCCTTCCTTGTTTAATTTTTGCCTTTTGCATGTATTGAAGCTTGTAATGACCGGATATTATGCGGGTACCGGCCCCCCGCTTTTCTTTTGTTGGAACCTGTACCTGTATATAGAATAGTGTTGAATAAAATGATTCTTTTTCTTTGTATAAATTTCTGTATATCTGAGAATGCATTTACTATTTTTGTACAGGTTTCTTTGTACGATATTGCAGTGAGCTTGTGGTATATATTGTTCGAGCGCAATTTTACCGATGTAGTTACGCCATGCTGCCCCTATACCATAAGCCCATTGTAATATTTTATTTTATGAGGAACTTTTGCTTTTATTTTTTAGAGAATAATTATTCCACGTTTGGAGGAATATGATTTCATTAAAAAATAGAGCACAAATAAGTTTCTACGCTTCAACTTTCGAAGATATCACTCTTTATTTTGTGCATATACACATTTTATTGAATGAAATCTTCTATGTGGTAAAGCGGGTATCTGTAAAGCACTTCAATTTCTTTTTGAGGAATAGAATTTTCTAGAACAAGTAATTCACTCTTCCTTTGAAAGTTAAAGTGTGCTCTTAATGAGGATTTTTTTTTTACTTGCCACAGCAAAGGGCTTCTTGATTTTTGTTTCTTTGAAAAGTTGCACCTCTGAGGAAGACTTTTTCACGTTTCAACACTTGGAAGTTTTACTTCAATCTTGGTGAAACGTGTGCCTCCGAAGAGGTCTTTTCTGCTTGATTGTGCCTCCGGGAGGAGGTCTTTTTATTTCTGCCTCTGGGAAGAGGTCTTTCTGTCTTATTGTGCCTCTGGGAAGAGGTCTTTCTGTTTCTGCCCCTTGGGAGAGCTCTTTTTTTTTTTGCATTTCATCTCCGGTGAAGTGAAACTCCGAAGAGCGGTTGTTACACTTCAACTCCTGGCGAAATGGGCCTCCGAAGAAGGCTTTTATTTTGTTTTACATTTCAACTCTGGTGAAGTGAAATTCCGAAGAGCGGTTGTAACACTTCAACTCCTGGAGAAATGGGCCTCCGAAGAAGGCTTTTATTTTGTTTTACATTTCAACTCTGGTGAAGTGAAATTCCGAAGAGCGGTTGTAACACTTCAACTCCTGGTGAAATGGGCCTCCGAAGAAGGCTTTTATTTTGTTTTACATTTCAACTCTGGTGAAGTGAAATTCCGAAGAGCGGTTGTAACACTTCAACTCCTGGTGAAATGGGCCTCCGAAGAGGGCTTTTATTTTGTTTTACATTTCAACTCTGGTGAAGTGAAATCTCGAAGAGCGGTTGTAACACTTCAACTCCTGGTGAAATGGGCCTCCGAAGAGGGCTTTTCACGTTTCAACACTTGGAAGTTTTATTTCAATCTCGGCGAAACGTGGGCCTCTGAAGAGGTCTTTTGATCGCCTGGAAGTTACTCTCTCATGGTTGGAGGGTCATGATTCCTCCAATCTTTTTTGTTGAGTAGAGAACTTTCTTTTTTGCGGCATATGCCTCCTTAGAGGTCTTTATCCTCCGAAGAGTTGTGTCCCCGAAGAGGACTTTTCCACGTTTCCACACTTGGAAGTTTCATTTCAATCTCGGTGAAACATGGGCCTCTAAAGAGGTCTTTATCCTCCGAAGAGTTGTGCCTCCGAAGAGGACTTTTCCACGTTTCCACACTTGGAAGTTTCATTTCGATCTTGGTGAAACGTGGGCCTCTGAAGAGGTCTTTATCCTCCGAAGAGTTGTGCCCCCGAAGAGGACTTTTCCACGTTTCCACACTTGGAAGTTTCATTTCAATCTCGGTGAAACGTGGGCCTCTAAAGAGGTCTTTATCCTCCGAAGAGTTGTGCCTCCGAAGAGGACTTTTCCACGTTTCCACACTTGGAAGTTTCATTTCGATCTTGGTGAAACGTGGGCCTCTGAAGAGGTCTTCTGCTGCTATTGTTCTGCTTGCCCATATCTTCTTGCTGGTTTTCTGTACTAGCAATCCCTTGGTTCCATCTTTAAGCACGCAACATTTTCTTTTGCTAGCGGGTTGGTTTATCCAAAGGGATATACTCCAGCGCGATCACCGATTGCTTGCTTAAAATAATTCTTTATAGGATTTGACCCTAGAATTTTTGTTTCTTAAAGCTTGCTTTTGAGTGATGCCAAGGATTATTCGGTATTGTGATTAGTGAACTTGATTTCAATTGCCTGCAAATTTAAATCGACATTTTAGCAATATACTTGAAGTACTTTAGATATCGAAATAAAATGGGCAAACAGTAAAGAACACAAAATTCATAGTTTCTATCATTTATTTGCCCTGTTTTCACAATAGCCTTTAACACAAGAATGATATATCAAAGATTCTTTTACAAATTTGAAACAAGGCATTTAAGTAAAATATGCAATCAATTATTGTCGTAGGCTTTAGGAATTGATCTTTCAGCTTGGGGGAATCAGACGACGGCATCTTTCAGAACGGAAACTTTCTCTTGCTCCGAGGTTTCCCTTGAAGCATGAGCAGGTTTTTCTGTCTCATCCAATTTTCACCTGTCGGATTAGAGTCCACTGTATTGACCCTGATAATGGGCCCATCATCCCCTTGTGTTACAGTTCTTTCATATGAGTCGTATTGACGAACAGGAACTGGTTGCCCCCGAATGGATGAGGATGGGTCATTCTGGTTCCCTTCAACATATTGTTGAAGTTTATTTCGTCTCAGCAACCCTTCAATCTCCTTCTTTAACTTGCGACACTGGTTAGTATCATGGCCAGGCTGATCATGAAATTGACAGAATTTCCCATTATCGGTCGCACCTCTCCTCATTGCCGGTGGTTTGGAATATTTGACAACATCCTTTGTTGCCAAGAAGATTCTTTCCGGTGTATCCGTTAAGGGAGTGAAGCCTGTGGATTTGAAGTGCCGGGCTTTCTTCAAGCCTCTCTGTTTCTCCTCATCATTGTTTTCTTGCCCTTGTTGAACCATCTCCGGAAAGTACTCTTCGTCATTGAAAGGTTTCAAGGGATAAACTTCAGCTACTCTTTCGAAAGTTTGCTTTGACAGTCGTACATGAAGAGTTGGCCGTGGTTGTGAACCTCTTGTTTGGAGAGATGCCCCTGCAGTAATGCCAACTGCTCCTTGAGGAATATTCCATCCTTCCAAATCATGAGCATCTTCGGCGAGAATTTCTATACTACTTTTTGGTCGTTGGTTATTTCCAAGCAATGCATTCATCTTGTCCAATACCATATCACTTTGGGCTCCCATGTGTTGATATAATCCATACACCACAGCATTTAATTCAGCTCTTGTGACTCCAATACTAGAAGCCGCTTCACCTGGCATGGGAAAAATGGTGGCGTTGTCACTAGTATTTTCAGATCTAAAAGACTTACATTTCCTTCCAGGAGCCATGACTTATGTTGGACTTTTGATTTGGTGGAAAATTCTTTTTATGAAGATTCGCGGAGCAAAAGTGAAGATAGCCCTGAGTTCGATTCTTAGTGAAAGCACCAAAAATATTAACGCTAAAATTTGAACGCTAACACCCCGGTGTATAAAGTGTAGTTGTGAAAGCACCACCCGATGATTCGGGAATAGAGTATAAGCAGAAAGTCATAGAAAAAGCAGTGAATAACAACGATTTTATAGTGGTTCGGCTCAAAGCAAGCCTACGTCCACTTTAATTCTCTTTATTGCTAAACCGATTACAACTTTACAACAATCTTCAATTACAATTATGACGAGACAAACAACTAGAACTTTGGTAGAGAAGAATTCTTCGAATCCATGTAGATTGCGTTAGATTTTCCCTTGAAGTTAGTTGAGATGTCCTTCGAACTTGAAGTGTCGGGTAAGTTGAGAATTAGGCAGAGTATTGGCGCTTGAAATGATTGGCCAAAAGTCCCCCCAAATGTTGGAAGTGGTCATGTATTTATAGGAGTTTTCGGCCTTGAGTCGTGAGTCGTACCCGAATCATTGTTAACTCGTACCCGAGTCAGGTTGGGTCGTGGACGACTCAACAGGTTGAACCCCAGCTTCGTACCAGAGCGCCTTCGATCCTCTGAATATAGCACAAGTCTTAAGTCATCCCCGAGCCATTCCTCTTTGATATAAGTATCATGATAGTGGGGCTGCGACTTAGTAACTTTAGGTCGTGGACGAGTCATGGTGAGTCGTCTCATGTTAACACGCGGCCGACCTAATGGGTTAGCTCACGGCTTGGTCCAAAGTGATAAGTCGTTCACGACTTAACCAAACGCAACTTTCTTGATGCTAGCATGAGTCGTACACGACTCATCATTGGTCGTAACTCATAAACGAGTTATCTCATTTTGGCATGGTATTGAACTTGTCCCTGAAGTCTTAGGTCGTTCAACCGTAGCTGTAATTAGGTCGTATCATATTTAAAGTCACACAACCTTTATGTCATAGGCCGTTCATTTTCTTAAGTCATATAGGCCTTAACTCGTTAGGTTTCTTAACTCGTAACATTCCTTCAGTTGCAGATCTTAGGTCGTAGGCTTCTTGAGTCGTAGAGGCTTTAAGTCATACATATCCTTAACTCATTAAGTCTTAACTCGTACCGGCTCCTTGGGTCGTACGTTTCTTAGGTCGTAGAGAATTAAGGGTTAACAGCCACAAAGGTCCTTTCCCGGCTAAACCGAATAGTGAGCGCAACATTTAAAACATATGGATATAGGATTCCAATTAAGTCACAACTTAATGATTCAATACTTTCTTTCAAATGGTTTAAACCAATTACCATTTCAAATCTTTTAAACAAAAGATTTATTTCACAAAGTTCACTCAGTTCTCACAAAGATTCATTCCCGGATTTCACAACAATTTCCGTTTCAATTATATTAACTCAATTAAATCTTAAAATCAAGATTTAACTTATAGCTTTCAAAATTCGTTTCCAAAGCTTTGTTCATAACTTGGAAAAATCATTTTAAATTCAAACTTGAAATCCTTTATATATAAATTGGAAGTTCATTACTCATATGAAAGCTTTTTATCACTTAGTTTTATTTCGGAAAAACCCGATTCCATTTATACAAGTCACAATTTTTGGTTTAGTCCAAATTTTCAAATCAACTCTTAAAAATAGTTTAAACCCATATAACTTGTAAAGTCCTTTTTAAATCATAAGTATTGAATAAAAAATTCAATTTCAGATTTTTTTGAATTCAATTTACATCCGATTATTCAAATTCCAAATCTTTATTAAGTTATTCAAAAATAACTATTATTCTTAAAATAGCTTTTTCAAAAGCTTTTCATATTAGACTTGATTTATTACCAAAACTATTTGAATTTAAGATTCAAATTCAAAACTGATTTAAAAATCTGTGACTTAACCGGTTTCCATGTGAAATCCATATTTGTGTGTGTATGAGTGTGGTCCAGGGGTTTTACACAATAGTGCACAACATCAATCATCACAGATTTAAACAATATTGATAAGCGATATAATCAATAACGCTTATCTTCATTCACAGATTCATTGATAAAGTAAATTTATCAATCATCGATATTCATCATTTTGGTTCGATGTGGGTTTCGGATAACCAACTGGAATCCGAATCCCTGTCGCATCGAAATTTAAATGCCGTTTTACAGGCAAAAGGGTTTTCGCATATATACAGAAACAAATTACAATCACAGTTTAGCATAAGGCAATTCACATCACATAGCATTACAATCACAACAGAAATATCAATCCAGTATATAATATTCGATGATAGTCAATCATCTTCAATTTAAAGTGAAGGTAAAAAGAATTAACCACATCACTATTTTTAATTTATTTAAATCGCTTATCAATATTGTTTAAATCTAGTTTCAAAGTAAAGCATTCTAGATTAAAACTAAAACGAGTTTCCAGATTCAAGTTTAAAAAAAAAAAAAAAATTCCAGGCCTGTTGCTTCTCTGCTCTGTGCATATACTGGTGAGCAAATATTTCTACCCAGAAATTTTCTCTTGTGTGTTAATGCCTGTGAGCGAACATTTTATTATAAGACTTTAAGCTAGTGGATGAGTTATGATTAATAGGTATATCTTATTTGTTAACTCTGGATGCCTGTATTTTCATTTTGACAGTACCACAATTTGTAAAATGGCTCTCTGTTATTTCATAAGTCACAAGTGGAGAACACCCCACTGCAAAACTCCTCTTTATATATACATATCTTCCAATTCCTTTTCATTCATTAAAAATAAACAAACCAGAGAATAAGCAAGCATTTCCATTTTTACAAAACTGAAGCATTTATTCATGTAAACAAAAACTTCAATTTAAACAACAATAATAATTCAATCAACTACAAAGCCAGAGATTAAAGAAGAGATTTCCAGCTTGCAAATTTCAAAGTTGTGTTGCTCTGTTCATCTAGACAATACTGTGAGTAACAAGTTTATTTGAAACTTAAGTAGGATTTTGTTGCATGATCTACATCTGGAAATATATATTGTGTGAATATATATATATAAGTATCTTTGTCTGTGTATATACAAGTGAATCCATGTATCAGTGATATCCTGTTCTAGTTGTCCAGCTCAAACCTGGTTAAAAAAAAAACTTCTTTATAAAATAAATATTTCTTTAACATGAAAATCTAAAAGGTAGGTTTGTTTTATAACTTTGTTAAAAGTTAAATTATATTCATTTTAAATCATAAATTTAAAATGAAATTTAAATTAAATTTGAAAGCAAATTGTTTTAAATACTTTGATTAAGTAAGAAATGTTTTAACTTAAAGATAAATAGAATTTAATGATTTGGATTCATTAAATTTTTAAGATAAGTAAAATGGATAATTAACTTATTTAATTAATTAATGCTTGGATTAATTAAATAAGTAATTGAAGAGTTAAATTCATTAATTGAGGTTTAAGATTAATTAATTAATTAAGGGAGAATTAATTAAGCAATTAAGGATTAATTAGGTAACAGTTAACACTTAATTAATTAAATAATCAGATATTTGTACAATATGTGATTAAATAATTAAAAGTTGATTAATTAATAAATGATCAAAGGATAATTAATCAAACGATTTGAAGTCAATTAAAGTTAATTAACCATGATCGATGACCCATCTGATTTAAATTAATCAGATAATTTATTGAGTTCACTTATGGATGATTGAATCCTATTGATTGTTGAACTGTTTGATATTTCTAAGATGATATGCTTTGTGCTATGAATTGTTTTCAGTGTGATCTGTGATGAATGTAATTTTATTTATTTATAATGCATTCATATTTTCTATCTGTGAATCTGTGTATATAGACAAGCGTTATTGGGATATACCGCTTATCGATATTGGGTGATTGCGAATCTATGATGATTGAATGATGTTGCACTATTGTGTTAAACCCCTGGACCACACTTATACACACACCAGTATGGATTTTACGAGGAAATCGATTAAGTCACAGATTTTTGAATAGTTTTAAATTTGAATATTTGAATTCAAATGTTTTGGAAATGGATTGGATTTAAAGTGAAAAGCTTTTGAAATGAAATTTCAAAGATGGAATTTATTCTGAATAACTTGATTGAGTTTTGAAATTTAAATATTTTGATTTGGATTCAATATTTGAAATTGAATTCTATGATTTGGAAACTAGCGTTTAAAAAGGGTATTCAACTTATAAATGAGTTTATATGGGTTAAACTATTTTAAAGGTATTGATTTGGGAATTTGAGTTTAAATTCAAAGGCTTTAACTCGTATAAATAAAATTGGATCTTTCTGGAACGAAAACTATTTGTTTCCAAATGATAAAAGCTTTCACTTAAGTAATGAACGTCCAAATCGTGTTAAAAGGATTTCAAGTTAGAATGGAAATGATTTTCCAAGTTATGGAAACGGTTTGAAAGCTATAAGTTAAATCTTTAATTTAAAGATTTTAAACGAGTTAATCCAATTGAAATGGAAATCGTATTGAAATCCATAAATGGATCTTTGTAAATGGGGTGAACTTTGTGAATTGAATCTTTTGTTTAAAAGATTAAAGTGTGGGAATTATTTAAACCATTGAAGGTTTTTGAAATAAATCTTTTGTTTAAAAAGATTTGAAAATGGTAATTTGTTTAAACCATTTGAATGAAATATTTGAATTATTAAGTTGTGACTTAATTGAAATCCCATATCCATATGTTTTAAATATTGCGCTCACTATTCGGTTTAGCCGGGAAAGGACCTTTGTGTCGTATAACCCATTCCGAATATGTGATTCGACGTTATGGATAGCATTTGAAGACCGGTGTTGAAGACCGGGTATTTGTGAGAACGATAGGATAACCTATCGATTATCTCTGCACCGAGTAGCTACGGTATAGAGATTTCCTAAGTGATGGGAAGTCCGATCGGGATTGTGAATACCCGGATTGCAAGGGCTTCTTCGGAAGTGCCTTCGGTTCTGTTCGAACCCAGAACAGACTTGTATGGTTGTATGTCTGACACTACATTTTGAAATATAAAGCAGATTTCTTTCAAATACATATCTGTTGGTGGCGGAGAATTTATTCTCTTAGCATTAACACCCTTCTCTGAGACGTACGAGCTCAGAGGTTATGTAGTTGAAGGTTATCAGCGATATACTTCCAATTTGGTAGTGTGGCATGCTGAGTGCTGCTGTGTGTTGATGATCATTTGTTGATCATTTGTAATCAAAATGGCTTTTGTATGAACCGTAGCTTTGTGGACGAGACTGCATCAGGACCTCACACCCCGGAAATGGTCGAAACAGGAAAGATGCGGCAAGGTTATGAGGGTCGCACCCTTTAGGGTGTGTCATTCCCTTCTGGTAAAGGGTGGTATTAGGTATGGAGCCCGGATATTTAACCTATGTGGTAGCTCCAATCTCATTTACTATGTGGTTGTTGCTTAGAGGCACCTCGGATAAAGGTCCCAAAGGACCGGGGAGTGGCATGCTTGAGTAGTAGTTACCTAGTTACAGAGGTAACCCGACCTTGTGTTGGCAGAGATCCGGTTAGGTGCTCGGGACGTCCCGCCAGAGGCGATCCCATGTGGCAGTAGGAAGTTCCTTAGCCTGACCATTTGTTGGAAAATCCAATCAAAACAATACGCGCCTTGTACAGTTTTAGTTGTATTACCTGCCATGGAATGTGGTGGTAACCTGCTATTGAACATGGTAGCTATAGTAGGCATTGTGCGGAATGCCTATGGTGGCTAAGATTTATATTCTACTTTCGAAATGTTTTCTGCACTTTGCACTTATAATAATAATATCAAAGAACTTTCTATGTATTAAGCATGTTTGACTATCATAAGAAGAAATCTCCTCCAATTCTGCGTTTGCATTGTGTGTGTGGCGGGAGGTCTTATGGTAGTTTCATTTTCTAAAAAGCATATCGGATTTTCTTTTATAAATCTTGTTTTATTTAAAAGATAAACTGTTTTTGTTGCTCACACCAGTCCCATGACTGATCCAGAGTTTATTGTTCCTTTCCTAAACTCTGGGTGCTCACTATTTTCCACACGAGCAGTCTAGAGTTGGGTTTTCAGATTGTTAGGTTCTGTAGATTATCTGGAGCTAGTTCAGTCTTTGGACATGACTGACCTTGCTTAGCTTGGTGCATCGTTATTGCGAGTTCGAGTTATTTTTGGATTGATTCTTGGAGATGGAGTTGCAGTTTTGGAGTTCTCCCTTAAAGACTATCTTAGAGTTATTTGTTCCGCTGCTGATGTTATCTACTTTCCTTTCCGCTGCTATTTTATTGTATCATATCTCTGATGTATATCGATATCTATTGTATCATCTGTTGTATCAAATATTGTATCAATGTTGTATATCAATGTATTATTCTTTTTCTTCCGCTGTGTTGTTTACTTAATGGTGTTATAAGCTCTGGCGACTCGGATTTGAACAGGTCAGATCTACGGCATTCGAGTACGATGTAAAGTATGGATGTCGATTTTCGAACGGACAAAATCCGCTTCGTCACAGTATTTTCATGGGGAAAAAAGGGCAGAGATGGAAAAAGAACAACCAGTTAGTCATGCCACAATTATTGACGAGTCTGAACATATTAGGATTGAAGATCTGGTCAATGATGTAGATAGATTTCATCATTTTCAAGCTAAAAATCCATTGCCTGATCATGCTAATGTTGAAGAGCAGTGTACTGGTTATCCAGATTGCCAGACCAATGAAAGTACGAAGTATAAATCACTTTTTGGTAGCATAAAAGAGCCACTTTATCCTTCATGTTCAAAAGAGATTACGAAGCTGTATGCCATTGTGAAACTGAATAGCTTGAAGATCCAATACGGCTTTTCAAATAATGGTGTGACTGCACTCCTCGAACTAATAAGGGAGTTACTTCCCGAAGGTAACACGCTGCCGAAAAAGTGCTCCGACATGAAGAAGATCATTAAGCAAGTTGGGATGAATTACAAAACTTACGATGCATGCATCAATGATTGCATATTGTACGGGAAAGATGATGCGAACAAAGTTTCTTCTACAAATTGCAATGAACCAAGATATATGACATCATTCAACGAAGAGAGAAAATGCACCAAAGTACCTCGAAAGACATTAAGACATTTTCCTTTAATTTCTAGACTGAAGAGACTGTATACTGTACCATGGATAGCAGATGCGATGATCTGGCATGGTCATTCCAAGTCTGATCCAACCGTAATGCGTCATCCATGTGACAGTTCTCAATGGAAAGCCGCAGATTCTTTTGACCAAACTTTTTCTATCGAGCCACGAAATGTCGCACTTGGAATAGCAACAGATGGTTTCTGTCCATATGCTTCTCTCTCTAACCCTTACAGTTGTTGGCCTGTAATTGTAGTACCATATAATCTTCCTCCGTCTATGTGCATGAAAAGGGAGTTCTCAATGTTAACATTGTTGATTGTGGGCCAAAACAACCAGGGAAGGATATTGATGTTTATTTACATTCGTTGATAGACGAGTTAAAGCGGTTATTGGAAGGAGTCGTTACATTTGACTCGTTAAATAAATCTGAGTTCACAATGAGAGCTAGGGTGCTGTGGGCAATTCGTGATCACCCTGCTTTTGGGACGCTATCGGGATGTACAACTCACGGTTACTTTGCATGTCCTATTTGTGGCGAAAACACTTGTTCTTATCATCTTCTTGAAAGTAAGAAGATGTGTTACATGGTACATCGAATGTTTCTTCCTAACGAACACAAGTTTCGATACGATAAGATAAATTTCAACAACGAACATGAACTTCGTCATCCTAAATGGCCATTGACTGGTTTTCAAGTTGAAAAGAAAGTAGCGAATATCAAAATGAAAGTTGGTAAACAAAAAGAAGAAATTGGTCGAAAACGGAAAAGGTCAACCAATGAAGAAGTTGACAATGTTTCTGGATGGTATAAGAGGTCTATCTTTTTTGATTTACCATATTGGAAAGCAAATTTGATCCGACATAATATTGATGTTATGCACATGAAGAAGAATGCCACGGAGCATCTTATCAGCACCATTATGGACCATAAAGATAAGTCAAAGATGGCATCAATGCACGCAAGGTTTTGAAAATCGTGGGTATAAGACAAAAGTTGTGGGTGATGGAAGATCCTGAAACAAATAAAATAATCGTACCAAATGCAACTTTCACTTTGAGCAAAGAAGAAAAGATACAGTTTTGCACCGTTTTGAGAAATTTGAAAGCACCTAACAAATTCTCTTCTAACTTCCACAATAATGTAAGCATCAATCCTCTTGAACTAAGAAATATGAAGTCACGTGATTACCATGTCATAATGCAACATTTGCTTCCGGTATTGCTCCAACATTCTTATCCATAACATAAGGATCTACGAAATGCTGTTCATTGTACTAGTTTGCATAGTAAAGTGCACGGGTTGGTTCGGGCTGATGATTGTGATATGGGAGCAACGCGCAGAGGGGATGAAGGTAGTGGATGGTGTAACAACCCTAAATTTTCGAAGCCGAAAATTCCAGATAGTTATGAAAAAGAAGAAAGAGATAGAAGAAGAAGAACAGAAATACCAACATCTCACATTCGCAGCGAATAAAACATAATAATAATTAATAACAGTTTACAAAAGAATACTATATCTGTCGATTACATTTAACATACATCAGAGTTTTCACATATATACAGTCACTGAATATATACAATTATCATTTCTCAGATTAACAGTAATATAAATACAGCGAAAATACTCTATACGCTATTGCCATCCAGCTCGCCTCCTGAGCTCCATAACGTACCTACCTGAAAATCTGTAACACTCGGTCTGACCCGAGCATTACATCAAAGTAACACCCAGGTCAGCCTAGAAACCAGCGTGAGTAAACCCATCCAACATGGAATACAAAGCATACAGCTTATATAGTACCCGGGGTAACTCAAACCAATTTTACAAGTCCACAATATGATATAGGCATAACTTATTTCACATATAAGTTAAC
Source organism: Allium cepa (assembly GCA_030765085.1). NCBI lineage: Eukaryota > Viridiplantae > Streptophyta > Magnoliopsida > Asparagales > Amaryllidaceae > Allium > Allium cepa. The sequence continues at coordinate 460,653,411 of CM060942.1, forward strand.
GAAGTGTCAAAATTTAGATCAAATAGTCCGATTCACTTAAAACGTTTCATTCCAACTTATTAATCTCACATATCAATTTATAAGAATTCGAAGTGGTTTCGGGTATTTCCCAATACCCGATCCCGGCTTCTTCGAGTCACATGTCATCCTAACCCAAGTTATACAAATGAAATACACAACATCTCATATCAGAGTTATCAACACCTTCAAATCATCCAATACCGTTCAATCATCCATGAGCAAAGCTTAATCACATACAAATCTATCCAATTTATTCTAATTGAATTTCAAATCTCAATCACTTAGATTCCCTCATTAATTAATTCCAAATCAATTAATCAATCAACCATTCCCTATCTATTCATCTTAATTAATCACACTGGATTAATTATCTTTAATTAATTTCACGTTATTAATTACATTTAACCAAAATCAATAAGTAATCTTATTAATTCTCTTTCTAAATTACATTAATCCTTAATTACTTATATTAATTTACTTCTCTTACGTCACCTATTCCTGATGTATAAATCTTAATTAATCAATCTTTTATTACGTCATTGATTATATAAATTATGATTTTCCATTTACATTTCAATTTATCCTAATCTAATTTAATAACCTCAAATAATTAATCATTTATTAAACCACACATATTAATCCCTTTTGATTTACCTCAACCTATTACCTTAATTAATCTCTTGATTAATTTCACAAAGTAAGTATATCCATATTATTTTTGTAAACAAATTATCATTCAATTAATTACATCCAGAAACTATTAATTAATTTACTTTCCAGTGTAATTATTAATTCACTACTCCATAACTATTAATTAATAACCTTCATTGTTAATTTATAAAACTTAATTACCCATTTGTAAATCTCTAATTACAAATTAATCGATCACTAATTACAAATCAGTTACTTAATTAGTCTTTAACTTATTTCATAAATTGTCAAATCTTAATTATACTTAAGGTAAACATCCTCTTTGTTAAATGCTACATCGTATTACTAAAACATTTACCTTTAAATAACCTTTACCGATGTTTATAAAATAATTAAGTTATAAATATCCTTTAAGTATTCAACATATTTAATTTAACAAGCAAACTGTTCTTAATTAAAGTTTGAAAGACCTTTAATTTAAAGAATTTATAAATGATTAAACCATTCCTTTTTACATTTCCACAGAATTAATTAAACAGATTTCAAATTTGGTTCCCCGACTTCTAGTTAGACCCGATGATAACTCGACCCTACTTCGAGTTATCTTCCCCTGTCTATACATATATTGTTTCTTTTAATAAGTTTAAGTTTAAAACACAATGCCTTCAACGTTAAAACTCTGATGAACCAAGTTACTCAGATGAACCAAGAATTTTTTTCAACTTTCAAACTCTGAAAGGAAAAATAAATAAAATGAATTTACTCACCGCAAAACACTGAGCCACTGCCTGTTTGAAAACCCTAGCTCGTCTTCTCTTTCAAGCCGCCGCTCTCCCAGAAACGTGCCATCCCTAACGAACGTGGCCTCCCCATCTCCTTGCCATCACAAGCAAACGCGACTACCGAAACTTCCCTGGCCTCACCATCGAACGCAATCGCCTTGCAAACCCTTGCCCTAGCTCAACCTCTCACCCCAAAATCGATCGTACCCTGCCGCATCTGGTTGCTATCCCCCCTTAACTTCCCTGCTCCAGAAATTACTGCGTCGCCATATTTTTTTATTATTATTTACGAACGAGATCGTGATGATTCTGCCATCGAACAATAAATTTTCGAACGGCTAATATCTCGACTTGGATTAAGAGGAAAAGGGGAAACGAGATTTGATTTTGAACATGGGAAGACTCGCGATTTCATTTGAAATGTTCGGCCATTAATCCCTTTTTGTTTTCTCCAATTTCGGTTTGATTTTTTTTTTCTCTAAAAAAAAGTAGGAAGAGATATTTCCTACAGAGGCTTCGAGTATAAGCTAGACCGTAATCACGTGACCAGGGCAATCCAATTTGAAATTTGAATTGATTTTATATAATTAAATATTGGAAATATCTCATGTTGCATATCGTGAAATTTCGAACTCCTTATTAGACATGCCGCCAGGCGTTTATAAGGCTTTACCCGTATTCCGAACAAAAAGGAATGTGTTTCGGAAGCTGATTCGATCATATGCGCGAGTTATGGAAGTAAATGATCAATTTGAAATTAAATCGATTAAAATGGTTTCTAAGCTTTTAAGCTGCCAGGGTCAAACGCAACTCCGATTGCTACGAAAATTTAAATCCGATAATTACTAACTATTACGGATTCAATGGAACTGGTTTCGTCGAATTCCAAGACTGTGTCTCGGAAGACTATTGTTTAAATTTCAATTTAAACGATATATTATTAAATTTGAACAAACCACCATTAAATTAAATTTCAACCATTCTATTATCATCAGTATCATCATTATAAATTTTATAAGCCTTCAAATTATTTTAAACAGGCTTAGAAATTTCAGATTCAACAATTTACCCAATTTCAATTATTAAATTCAATATTTAAACTATATAATTCAATGATGTAATTATCAAGTAAATATTGATATCTGGAATTCTAGTTAAAATTAACTTTTAAATATTTACAATCAATTTATAATTCCATTTTAAAATGTTAAAAATTCTGGGTCGTCACAGATGGTTTGTGTTTTGTGTGTTGTCTAAGGATGTATGATTTCAGCAGTTTGGGACAGATAAGTTCAAGGGAGGTAGGAGTATGATGAGGAAGTTTGATGCAGCATTTGTGTGAATAGTCGGTAGATTGATGGTTATGTAGTTGGGGACAACTGTATGTGAATTGTGGAGTTATGTATTAGATTGCAATGTTTTGATGTGGTATGTATCAGTGAAGTGCACTGTTTTGTAAAGTGGTGATGATGAAATGGAAGTTTAGTGACAGAGGGTTATATGACAGTAGCAAGGTTGCACCGATGTGGGGTGTACTTGTATGCACAGTGATTTTGTAGTGCAAGAGGCAGGTTAAATGGTGATTTGATAAAGCAAGGTTGATGACTGTTATTTGTGATATACTGTAGCTAGTTTTGTGGGAAAAATGTTTGTGCACAGGGTTGTCGTGCTCTGGTTTGTAGGGTATGTGTGAAATTTGATTAGTGATGATGTCTAGTGGTTGAACTATGGGGTGTTATGCAGAGGCACAAAGCTTGTTTAAAGCAAAGCTTTTGTGCCTACCGACATCTACAAACATACTTATCAGCATAAGTAAATTGTGCTTCAACCTGTAAACTAAAAAAAATGAATATTGAATAACACAGGATAGGTAATATAAAATAGCATGAAATTATACTTTATCACAATTTAATTCTGTTTAGCTTATAACATGTTGCACGTGCCACAATTATTTGACAAGCTTAAAGTTAGTCTTATATTGTTGTTAACCCCATTTTCTATCAAAAATCTGACTGCAGGTGATCTTCATGATGACATGCACTGCTGAGTTGAGTTGCTACATTGTAGTGCCTCGCATTTGTATTATGTAATGTTATTAATTATCAAGTATGAACAACTGTAACGTACTTAGTGGTAGTGCTATGAGCTATGTATTATGTAGTATTCATATTACACTCCAATGTACTAATGTGCTAAATGCTTGTATGTAGTATCCGTATTATGTAATGATATTGTTAAGTTATTACGCATTGCAATGCGGATTATTGAATCATTTGAATGTGCACTGTCTATAATATTATTTGTTTTGATGTCTCGAAATGATTATATATGTGGTATTGGATATGAACTACTGCTGTATGTCCATGGTATATGTGCAGTATCTGAGAAGGTAATTGATCCATTAGGTACGGCTAAAAGCCGTATCTAAATGACTAGTTAAACACGGCCAAAAACCATATCTAGTTGACAAATAGGCAGCAGTTCATTGTTCAATTAGATACGGCTAAAAGCCGTATCTAATAGAAGACTTAGGTATGGCTTTTAGCCGTACCTAATGTGTCAATTAGATACGGCTTTTTGTCGTATCTAATCTTTCATTTAGATACGGCTAAAGGCCGTATCTAAATGACACATTAGATACGGCTAACAGCCGTATCTAAACGATAACGACGACATATTTTGACACGGCTTTGAGCCATATCTAACAGGGTAAGATACGGCTTTTAGCCGTATCAAAGTATCATTTGTGGTATAGTGCTTGTGAGGATATTTTTGATAAAGGGAACTGAATGAATCGAAAAACAATCATCTAATTACATCATTTTTTCTCGATTATTAGATTTCGAACTAACTGGCATCGGATTTAGGTGATTCCTATCTGAAAACCAGTTTGAACCAATTTACGTGTCGAAGTAAAATATGTTGATGACACTGATTTAGGATTTTCAAAATGAAGAGCTTCTTATGAATCTTTTAGGGGTAAACTCCCAATACACATATAGTAGTGGTGTCTCTTTATTATGGAATATCCAATGCAAGGACTATTCGCTATTAATCCTGACAGGATATGGTAGGAAAGTACCACCGGTTTCATTCAGTCCCGGTACGAACTTGTATGGAAGGATGTTTGACATTGCATTCTAAATCACACTAAGTGATCTCTATATAATATATATCATTCGGTGGTGGAGAAGACACCTTCTTTTAGCTTATCATCCTTTCCTGAAACACACAAGCTCGGAATGTTATACGTCTGTAGAAATCAGACATGTGACTGTGGGACGACAATGTGGCATTCAAAATGGAAGGAGTTGTGCTATGTGTAAAGGTAATCATTACCTCAAGCCTCATCAACTGGGAAATGACCGAAACAGGGTTAGATGCGGCAAGGCTGTGTGGTTCACAACCACTAGGGTATGATCACCCATTCTAGATAGATTTTTAACCACTATGAAGCAAGGGCATCTAATCATTGTGCAAAGTATGCTAAAAGACGTCTTAGATAACGGTCGGTAAAGACTGGGGGATGGCATATTCAAAATTATCTTGTTACAGAGATAGGCTGATTTTGTGTTAGCAGAGGATCCTTTGTGTTGGTCCTTGGAACATCCATCTAGAGGTGTACCCATAGGAAGGTAGCCCCTTCACCTGGTCATTTGTATGGAAATCCATTATCCAATAAGGACTTGTGGTTTTGTTTGTAGAACCCAGTATACTGGAATTTAATCAATGTAAAAATTTTGCATAAGATTAATAAGTTTATTTGCAAATGTTTTCAAAGAAAGTTATTAAAAATACTATCCCTTAGTATTATGTAATAAAGAGTTTTGGTTATCATATGGTAAAAACCTGTTCCGTCTTTAGGTGCAGCGTGGTCTTATGAGATACCTTTTTCTTTTCAAAACATCGTACTTTGAGTTCTCACACCAATCCCATAACTGACCCGGAGTTTTTTTTCCTTTTAAATTATGGATGCCCTTTTTCGGGCAACCGTGTAGTCAGGACACCTAAGGAACATTTTGGAGAATGTTAGGGAGCATTTTGGAGAAGCCTTTTTGGGCTATGAAGCTGAAGTACCCATTGTAGATATCTACCTATATTCTGTTGTGTTTTGTATTTAGTATTTACCAGCATGTATAAGGATAGGCAATTATAACTATCCCTGTTGGATTAGTATTTGATTTCGATGGATCACTGGAGTGATCATTTACGTATAATTAAAATGTTGAATGTGATGTGAGATTCTGTTATTGTGTTATTTTCTATCTTTATTTTCTTTTACACCCCTGATAATCTCCCTCCCCGACAGTTTGATTTAAAGCACATGAATACCGTGGATGTATTAATATCAACTTCTGAGAGTCGAGGAGATGGGTTGTTACATTTGGTATCAGGGATGAAGGTTAAGTTTTGGCGTTGTTGGGGTATGACTCATTTGATATAGGGTTAGTAATGCCCTAGATGAGTTTAGTTTGAGAGAGCACATATCTAAAACTTTATCTTGAATAAGTATATTCAAACTTTATTCCCTATGATATCTCGTTTATATATCCTAAAGATTCTTCTTACTACCCACAGATGGTAGGAAACGAGTAGAAGAAAATGACGAGATAGGGGAGGAAGTAAATTATTCGGACGGCCGTAACTTCTGGCTCGTTTAGAGTTACGGGAGCCATAACCAGTCAAAACGAAGACCACGATGAGTTCTACGGTTTGATGGCTTTCAGCCATCAACGGATAGATTAATGCCCAAAAAGGACAACCCGAATCTCAATCGGGTCTCGTAAGTTTTTTACCCCAAGTCAGCTTTGCAACTTTTTGCAAGAACTATACAAGCCTTGGTGGTAAACCTTTCAAAGGAACGGAACCATCATTGAAGTACAAGCTTGGATCCACTCTTGTGAAAGACTTTTCAATGGGCTGAATATTGGAGATGAGCAGAAGAGATTCTTAGCTTCTTGGCAACTACAAGATAGAGCTCTAGTTTGGTTGAAATCTTTTACTCGGAATGAGTCAGAAGATAATTTCTCATGGGAACAATCTAAAGAAGTTCCGAAGGAGCAGTATATGCCGGAAGCAGGAAAATCCTATCTTTATCGAAATTTTATGGATTTTAAGCAGAAGGAGGAGGTGTCGTTTGAGGAGTATGCTAACAAGTTTAACAAATTTTCTTGCTTTCTTCCTAGATTGATAGATACGCCTCTCAAAAAGAATGAAAAGTTTATCTTGAGAATGAAGAAGCAACACCATGGAAGGATGGCTGGGCATGTGAAAGTACCCTGTGTAGACTTAGTAGACATGGGATACAGATATGAAGCTTTGGAAAAGATAGATCCACCAGTACTATAAGGAAGCAACAACAATAACTGGAAAAAGAGGAAGTTCAATAACAAGAAGCCATGGCAGGGACAATCCAAAGGAGGATCTCAGGATATCCGCTTTAAGGATATCACATGTTACAATTGCCGAGAGAAGGACCACTTATCAACTTATTGTAAAAAAACAAAAAAAACAAGGGACAACAACAAGAAATTGCAATAATTGTCATCAACCAGGACACATGATAAAGGACTGTCCCCTAATGAAGAAAAGAGAACAAGCTAAAGTGTATACTATCAAGGATGAGTATTCAACCACCCAAGATGTAAAGGGAAAAGGAGCGTTGGAAGTTAATATTTTTATCAAAGAATTTTTAGTTAGAGTATCATTTGATATAGGAGCTTCTCATAGTTTTATTTCTAAAAAACTATAAAAGAATTGGAACTTAAACCTAAAGTTATTGGCGACCCTATCTGCGTGACAAATCCTTTAGGAAGTTCCACTAATCTTCGTATGCACTATGAAAAAGTCCCAAATTTCTATCCTCCCTATCACTTTCCTTTTGATATTTTTGTCTTAGGTTTTATTGGAATTTGAAATTTTACTCAGTATGGATTGGTTGGCTAAGTATAAAGTTGCGCTCAATTGCGATAAAAGGACAATTTCTTATGGACCGCCTTTGGAAAAATCATAGAAATATCTTCCAAAGATCTTAGTCCAAGAAGGGATAGTTTTCTTTATGACTTAGATACATCCTGGACATGATTAGAAATAATACCCGTTGTTAAAGAATTTCAAGACGTTTTTGAGGAAGTAAGAAGTTTACCCCCGCATCGAGAAATTAAATTTCATATCGATTTAGTCCCTGATGCGATGCCAATTAAAAAAAAGATGGAAGGATGGCTCCAAAAGAGAGAGATGTATTGAATAACCAAACACAGGAACTGTTAATAAAGTGATTAATAAGACTTAGTCGTTCAAGTTGGGGATTAGCGATAGTTTTTGTTGTCTAAGTCAGATGGATCTTTGAGATTATGTGTAGACTATCGAGATCTGAATAACCAAATGATTTAAAACAATTATCCTCTACCCCGAATAGATGACTTATTTGATCAATTACATGGAGCTCGAGTTTTCTTTGAAATGGACCTAGCCATAGGATTCCATCAACTCAGGATCACAGAAGATTACATTCATTTAAATACACTCAAGGGTTCGAATAATTTCTTTGAGTGGTTGATTATGCCTTTGGACTGACTAATGCACCCGCTTATTTTGTAGACCTTATGAATAGAGTATTTAGAGGCGTACTGAATAAATTCATGCTATTCTTTATCGATGATATCCTTATCTATTCTAAGGCAGAAGAAGAACACGAAAGGTATCTGGAAGCTATGTTGGAAATATTGAGGAATAATGTGCTAAAAGCCAAATTTTCAAAATGCCACTTTTAGGAGAAGGAGGTAAGATTCTTTGGGCATATAATATCAAAGGATGGAATTTCAGTGGATCCAGGGAAAGTTGCAGCTATTCAAGATTGGAAGCAGCCACAAACTGCTAAGGAGATTCATAGCTTCTTAGGTTTGGTAGGATATTATAGAAAATTCATTTAGGACATCCCTAAGCTTGCCTATCATCTAATGAAGGTGACAATGAAGGATGCTAAATTTATCTAGACTTCTAAATGTGAAGAAGCATTCCAAGAACTAAAGAAGAGGTTGACAATCGCTCCACTTTTAGCAATTATAAATGGAAATAGTGGACCGACCGTTTATACAAATGCTTATGGAGAAGAAATTGGTGCAATTTTAATGCAAGATGGGAAGATGATTGCTTACAATGGTAGACAGCCGAAGACACATGAGAAGAAATATGCAACACATGACTTAGAATTATTAGCCGTTGTGTTTCCTTTAAAGATATGGAGACATTATTTTCTAAGTAAGAATTTTTCACAGTTTATTTTAATTAGACTTTGGTTGATCTTAGTAAATATCATCCCCTCATTAAAATAGGTGAAAAGTTTGAACTCTTCATGGACCATAAATCTTTGAAGTACCTTTTCACCCAGAAGGACTCAAACATGAGACATCAATGCGCGTCATATGATCTAGATATTTTATATACACCCGGAAAGCCAATGTAGTAGTCGATGCATTGAGTAGGAAGTTATGTTATTTCTTGTTGGTAGCAACTCCAACTCTCCGGGAGAAAATAGATAGAAAGCAAAAAGAAGATCGATTCCTAATAGAGATTGTTAAAGACATACACAGAGGAAGGAATTGTAACGACCCGTATTTTTCGTATTGATAATCGTAGAATTATTTGGTCGTTAGTGTTGTTCTTGATTGTTCGAAGTTTAGGTCGTATGGGAGTTAGCTTAGGTCGTGAGATAGCTTGGGTCGAAGGGAGCGACCTAAGGAATTGACCGAGTTAAGGTGGAACGAGTTAATGGCTTTAGGTCGGTTGAACCGAGTTAATGACCTAAGTGTTTTGAGCGGCCTAAATTTAGTTACGACTTAAGGGGGTTGTGAGTTAACGACCTAAGAAACTCATGAGTTAACGTGTTACGGGTTAAGGAGCTAGCGGCTTAGGATAGACCGACCTGTAGAAGTCAACGACCTAGTGGTGACCGACCTAGTGGTGACCGACCTAGTGGTGACCGACCTAGTGGTGACCGACCTATAGTAGTAAACAACCTAACTTAGAATGCGTAAGTTGTTAGGTCGTGTAAGTATTGGGTCGTAGGTCGTGGTATTTTAGGTCGTGGGTGTTTTTGGGTCGTAGCATAGTTAGGTCGCTGAGTAGTGAGGTAATGCAGTAGAGAAACGCTTAGGTCGTAAACGACTTAAGATAGGTCGCAGCACTTTTAACCCGCCTTTCTTTTTAAGTCGTTGGGACATCTGGGCCGTTGATTTCGTAAGTCGCGCACGAGTGTTAAGTCGCATGAGTCGTTAGGTCGGTGGGGAAGATAGGTCGTAGGTCGTAGGTCTTTTGGTTGTTAGGTCGGAGGTTTTTAGGTCGTTAGGTCGGCAACAACCTAGGGGCGAACGACCTAATTTTCAGCCTATAAATAGAGGCGCCTATCTTCACTTTTTGGCACCGGATTTTGAAGCGACGAAGTGCTGCCATTTTGAGAGCTCGACTACAACATTTCTTTATCTTCTTTTCTCCACTCCAATCTAGTTCTAACATCTATACAAGATCGAAGATCGAGATTGAAGATCCAAGAGCTAAAGTTGAAGATCTTCATCCAACCAAGCTAGATTTCATCGTTTCAAGCGGGATTTCGACGAATCAAGCTTGAAGCTTCGCTGTCCAGATCTGAAGTTGATAGTTTTTGAAGTGTTTGGGTGATTTGGTGAGTGGTGGTTATCTCTCACGCGGACCCAAAGGAGTATATTGGATTGGTGGTTTGTTGGAGTGTTGTAGATAGTGATTTTATGCATTTTTCCTTAGATCCAAGTGTAGATCCATTACTTATGAAGATGTTTACTTATGCAAGTTCATTTACCAAGTTGTAGAGATAAAAACCCATGATTTATATTTGTTGGATCTATGCTAAAAACCCATGATTCATGTATGTTATATCTATGCTCATTTATTTACGAAATTGCCATTGTAGTTATAAATGCCTACTTAGACCATATTTGATTACTTGATTGCTTAAGCTAATGATTGATTTGATTGATTGCTATGTATGTTAGTTGATTGATAGTTAGATCTAGACAAGATGGTCGAAGATGATTCAAAAGCTAAGTGGAAAGGCTCTTGAATGGTGAAAGCTGCTTGTGGCATATGAAGCGGATGTTGAAGCTCATATGTATGGATTAGATGATGTTGAGATGGGACTTTGCCATGATGCGATGAGGCAAGCCATGATGTTGAGATGAGACTTTGCTATGATGCGATAAAGCGAAGCATGATGTGAGATAGCCTTGGTTTAATCCAGACGGGATCATCCCAAGCATGTTGATAACTCGATGATGCGATGCGAGTTGGTTGATAATGGTTAGCTTGAGAGGCGCTTGAGCTAGTATGGAAATAGTCGTCGAGGAGGATGACTAGGAGGCTGAGATCTCATCGTTGTTGAAGGTTCTAGCATGCTCAAAGCAAGAGTACGTTGGAACGGGCTGCGACGACGTTCCAAGCACGGGCTGCGACGAGGTGCTAGTACTTTGGGTAGTTGCGAAAATTCCTAGGCACGGGCTGCGACGACGTGCGGAGTTATGTCTAGAACCGGGGTTACCATTAGCCCTTGACAGATGGTCGTTCAACTAACGGTGAAATCAAGGCAATGATAACAGTGATAGCCAGAGTCATGGATGTTTGGACGTTTGATTGTATCATCATTCGGTCTCAAGAGCGGTGTTTTCTGGGTGCTTATCTGATCTTGGTTTAGGCCTTGGGGGTTTGTATTTGGAAAACATCGACCTTGACTCGAGTGATTATTGCTTTACTTTAATTGCTTGCTATGTTATGCTTGCTTCTCCTTAATGTGTGTCTGGGGGCTACCACTGTAGAAAAAGGTGGAGTGGGATGGTTTGGTTCCTATTCCTTTTATCCCTTATACTCTTTTGGTATGTTTGATAGTTGATTTACTGCTCACTAAGACTTTGTCTGACTCAAGGTTTTATGTCTCCTCTTATTACCTTGGGCTGTTCATCCATGTTGGGATGGGCAGACTAGGTAGCGGGTGACAGGTGCTGTTCTTGGAGATCTACGCTGATGATGACAAAGACGAGCAGGAGGCTTTTGCATATTATTTCATATTATATGTACTGGGTGTTCCGCTGCTGTATTTGTTTGAGTGTTATGTAGTGAGGCTTTGATGTATGGATGATTCATATGTTTGTATAAAACTATTATGATGCTTATATGATGATGTCATGTTCTATAGAGCTTCACTATATTATATTTCTCTATTGTATTTATCCATGCGCTGTGAGTTGTACGATAGATTCTGCGATCTTTATTCTACCTTGACGGTCACCCATGGCTGCCTGGCACACCTTCAGCGCACCATTCTCTTGTTTCCGTGCAGGAGTCATGGGTGGTCGCCACAAGAATTCAGGCTTTAAAGTAGATAACCATGGAGTATTGCGGTTAAATAAATGAATTAGTTTTCTAGACATTGGAAATATTAAACAAGAAGTATTAGTTGAATTCCAAAAACCAAAACTTAACATACATCCGGGGATTCACAAAATGTATAAAGACATGAAACAAACATTTTGGTGGAGAAGCATGAAGAGGAACATATCTATCTATGTCAGCCATTGTGAAAATTCCCAAAAAAATCAAGAGCGACCAACAAAAGACTGCAGGATTACTTCAACCTTTGGAGATTCCATCTTGGAAGTGAGACCAAATATCCGTGGATTTCATTGATGGCTTACCTTGAATAAGAAAAGTAAATGAAGTGATTTGAGTTATTGTAGACCGATTAACCAAAAGTCAACACTTTATTCCAGTTAAGCCAACAGAAACAGCTGCAAACATTGCAGAGATATATATAAAAGAGACTGTCCGATTGCATGGATTTTCGACCAGTATAGTAAGAGATTGTGATCCAATCTTCACGAGTCAGTTTTGGAAAGCACTATAGACAGTTTTGGGAACGTAGTTGAGTATAAGCACTACATATCAACCCCAAACTGATGGACAGATGGAAAGAGTCAATCGCGTTTTGAAAGATCTTTTGGGAGCATGCATTCTAGACTTTGTAGGCTCATAGGAAATTCATTTACATCTAGTAGAGTTCTCCTACAATAAAAACCATCAAGCTAGTAGCGGCATGGCACCGTATGAAGCTTTGTATGGTCGTCCATATAAATCGCCAGCATGTCGGACAAAAACCGAAGATCGGTTAGTGCTTGGCCCAGATATGATACGAGAAGCTTCAAAGAAAGTTGATATGATTAGAAAGAAGCTAAAGGAAGCACAAAGCAGGCAAAAAAGTTATGCAAACAAAAGGCGTAGAAATCTAGAATTCTCAATTGGAGATTCAGTCTTCTTGAAAGTCTCTCCGATGAGAGGGGTAGTAAGATTTGAAAAAGCAGAAAAATTAGTACCTCGATATATTGGACCTTTTCCCATTCTCAAACGAATCGGCCCATTAGCTTATTGAGTATAATTTCCTGAATGATTGTCTGGTATGCACAGTGTTTTTCACGTATCACATTTACAGAAGCATGTATATGATCAGAATAAACCATAGAAACAGCTGCTCAAGAAGACATGGAGATAGAACCCAACTTAGCGGTTATTAGAAAGCCTATTCGAATTGTGGATAAAGATGAGAAACAAATAAGGAGTAAGGTTGTATGTTTGTTAAAAGTTCAATGGATTGGAGATGCAGAGGATTGCACATGAGAAACAGAAGATAGAATGATTGAATTTACATAGTTTCAAATTTTTTCTTCACAATGCACTTAATTTTTAATCAAATATACAAATGTTTTCCTTTCATATCAAATATCAACGGTCGGTTTCTCCACCGTTGTGCGGTTATACTAGTATTATTCTGATTAGGCCTGTCACAATACATCTTGACCCTTTAACCCAACCGATATAACTCAGTTTTAACTTGTTTAGATTAAACCCATCTTTTACTTTTTCTATAGTGGGTCAAAACCATTCAACCCTCGTAAAAAATACATGGACCATGTTTAACACCTGACCCTTTTCAAACCTAAATCTGACTTCGCGAGCTCAAAATCTATTTTATCGACGCCAATTTTTCCCTTGAATTCAACCAATTATATATCATCTTGATGAAGTTATGTTGATGAACAAAACATTGTTCCAATTCGAGAATTATCGAGGGAGCTGAACTTGAAAATAGAAGAAAATGATATGAATTTTTATTTTGTGAGTCTACTACTTTCGGTCAATGTAATTTGACCAATTAAGACGTAAATAATTTTCAATCAGTCTGATATTATTGAATGTTTTGAATTTGACAAATTTAGCCTTTACATAATTGCTTAATCCCTTAGCCGGTTCGTTGTTGTATTGTGGAGTTGCAACTGAGTTGTCTGATGATAATTTTGGAAGTTATATCATTTGGAACCATTTCAGAGTATTACATCAAAATTTGAAAGTTATTAGGTTTATGGCAGGCAAGTTGTTTGCTGAAATGAAAAAAAGAAACTTGTAACTCAGTTTACGGCCATTACTGATCGGGAATTTACATGAAAATGCATTTATATTTAAAAGATAAAATGTGATTAACTAGACTTAGTCTCAAACAATTTTTTGAGCTAATTTTCTTCTTACTCTTCCAATTTCACAGTAGGAATTTCTTATAGTATGGGTCATTATTAAGATTGCGTGTCTTAGATCAAACTACAACCTTAGGTGGAAGTTTACTCATTGTATTCATGTTCAGGTACGCCATCGAATCCACTGCATTGTTTCAAAAAAAAAAACCATACCTGACCTAAATTTCTTTAACCATACTTCCAATCTAAAATGGAGCTGCATAATTTGGATTCTGTTTTCAAATAATAAAGATGGTGTATATATTTTGAGTTTCTGTTCATGTTAGTCATGCATTTCAAAAGATTTTATTTTGTCAAGTAATTTATAAGGAGATGTTGAATAGATTAAGAATCTATAATAGTAATATTAAGGTTTGTAACTACATAGTTCTCGACAGTGGGGAAAAATGAACATGAATTGGTTTAATGATATTTGTGATGAACTAGTAGAGTGATATTTTAAAAATAATAATTAAGTATATGAAACGTGATCAGTAAGTAGTTTGTTGCTGATTCACTAGGGAGATACTGTAATTAATTAAGGCAAATTTAGATTGCAAGTGTGATTGAAGCATGTGGTGTGAATACTAATATGAATTAACTATGATTAGTAATAACATTAATGGAAATTTGGCATTTTTACTCTGAACATGCCATGCAGTAGCAGGTGCCCTTTTAAACTTGAAATTATTTGAATGACTACTTGTTTTTTCAACTTATCTTCATGTATCTTGGTAGTAGTTTGTTCAACTAATTTTGTACTGAAGGAAGTGTTAGAATCTGCCTAAACTAAATTATCTATCATTCGGTGACTAAAATGCTTGTTTTATTCAGTTATTTGAGTGATCATCTTAGAATTTAACAATTAAACCTATATTTTGTTTCCCTATTTTGGTTTTTATTGGTGTTTGATAAATGGAAACAAATGCAACTAAATTTTTTCAAAACATAGGTACATAAACTAGCTAATAATTTAACAGACAAGTCTAGCTCGTAGCATTAAGCCATAATAGTTCATCTAAGAGACAAAAACATAGAAAATAGTCAAATATTACTCTGTCGCCTTATCTAAAAAGTAGTAAAGAAAAGGTACTTTATCCAAATTAAACTTGAAAATTCGAAAGCTCTGCTTTTGCCTTTTGGAATACTCTTCTCGATGTCTTCCTTATATGTCTCTTTATGTGTTAAATTTTCTACAAGCGGACTAAAAATTTGAGTTGCATAGTTAACATTCCAGTTGTCTATTTTTAGAACCAGATTTAAAGTAACATTCCGGTTGGATTTGCAACTAATCCTCCATGTTATTTTTATTGCAGTTTAAATTTTGTGCCTAAAATTCGATTTCTTGACTTGTGATTTGTTAGTTTTGTTGATGTTCTGTCTCATTTGTACCTGTTTTGTGCTTGCGGTTTCAAATATTTTTATTACAAGGAATGGCTGCACAGTCCCCAGAATTGAAAGATGATGGAAGAAAAGTCCCTCTCGAAATAGTTATGAAAATTAGGTCTCTATTTTTAGTTTTTAGCTAATTTATGCTACTTTTGCCCCTGATTTTTATGTCGGGCAGATTTTCAGTGAGGAGACAGTTTGGTAAAAAATAATAAAATAGGGACCTAATCTACATTGGTTTATGAGCAGGGACTTTTTGTGCATGAGCTTCGAGAATAGGGACCTTTGTTGCAAAACCC
This sequence comes from Allium cepa, assembly GCA_030765085.1. Taxonomy (NCBI): domain Eukaryota; kingdom Viridiplantae; phylum Streptophyta; class Magnoliopsida; order Asparagales; family Amaryllidaceae; genus Allium; species Allium cepa. Next base: position 460,669,137 of record CM060942.1, read on the forward strand.
TTTTTTATTAATCTGCAATTTAATCGGTTTCATTGTTATATTTCTGCACTTTCAGCTCTATATATGGTATTTCATGCCATCACTGTCACATTGCAGTTATTTAATTCATTTTTTTCTATGTACTCTGCACTGCGCTGTTGTATGTACAAACTATATTTTCAGTTTCAGTCTGGTTTGCTTCTCATATATTTCGTCATTGCCATAATCTGTACTTCATCTTCAGGTAATCAAACAAAACTTCATACCAATATTGAACTGTTCTTCAGATATCATGTTCAAAGGATAATGTTAAGATCTGATTATCTTTTTGCCCCTACTTTTTACTTACTAAATTTAGTTTTTCTGTGCTGTTATAGGTTATTTCATCAAAATGTGTCAGTATTCTAGATTTATCCTGTATGAACTATTGAATTTTTTTGTTTATAACGTTACTCTTTTATTATATTGCATTGAAAATCATTGTATTATGATCATGTCCGTTGTGCTGCAAGCCTGCAACTTCATTTTGATGAAAGATGTTGAACTAATTGAACTAAAGAAAAATTTGGTCTCGGGTTCTATTCATTTTTTCCTTTTCTACCATTGTTGTGCTCTGAAATTCTCACTGTCTTCGTTTCTTTCAATTGCTTCGTTCATCATGGCTGATCTCCCCATTATTTTGAATCCTTTTGATTGTTTGTTTTACATGGACTATAAAAGATGTGATGGATTACGGAGAAAAAGGAGTAATGTTTAAATTTTTCTAACAAATTATATTGACTCTTTTGGTACAAACTGTACACTGTGTTTGGTATAATTGACAATTGTGTTAACTATTTTATCTTTATCTTTATTATTAATAATGAGAATTCAATCCATTAGTTTTAACCGTATCTTTTTGAAATTCCAAAAATGCCATTTGCATCACCAAAAGCTCAAAATACCCTTTGAACATTAAGAGTTGAATACGATCAGATCCATAAGCATTCTGCGTTTCTCACTGTCTTCATTTCTTTCCATTGCTTCGTTCATTATGGTTGATCCCTCCATTATTTTGAATCCTATTGATTGTTTGTTTTACATGGGCTATAAAAGATGTGATGGATTATGGAGAAAAAGGAGTAATGTGCAAATTTTTCTAACTAATTATGTTGACTCTTTTGGTACAAATAGTACACTGTATTTGGTATAATTGACAATTGTGTAAATATTTTATCTTTATCTTTATCATTATTAGTAACAACGAGAATTCAATCCATTAGTTTCAACTGTGTCCTTTTGAAATTCAAAAAATGTCCTTTGCATCACCAAAAGCTCAAAATACCCTTTGAATATTAGGAGTTAAATACTATCAGATCCATAAGCATTCTGCGTTTCTCACTGTCTTCGTTTCTTTCAATTGCTTTGTTCATTATAGTTGTTCCCGCCATTATTTTGAATCCTTTTGATTGTTTGTTTTACATCGACTATAAAAGATGTGATGGATTACGAAGAAAAAGGAGTAATGTGCAAATTTTTCTAACAAATTATGTTGACTCTTTTGGTACAAAAAGTACAATGTATTTGGTATAATTAACAATTGTGTTAACTATTTTATCGTTATCTTTATCTTTACTATTAATAATTAGAATTTAATCCATTAGTCTCAACCGTTTCTTTTTGAAATTTCAAAAATGCCCTTTGCATCACCAAAAGCTCAAAATACCCTTTGGATACTAGGAGCTAAATACTATCAGATCCATAAGCATTCTGCGTGTCCATAAGCATTCTGCGTGTAGCTATATGCCACATGTTTCAATTATTGTGCTGTCAACTTAACTTCAATTATCCTCTCCACCTCAACTCAATTTTATAGATCTGCAAGGAGTGACAGCTTGCTGCTTCCTCTCCTGTATTATATACACAAACAATTAAGATATTTTTGGCGATCTAGGACTACTTAAAATTAATTAGTTTTCGTGTACAACTATAATTTGTTCAATGTTTTTGCACGTCACGGGGCTAGCTCTCATTTTCCACTTAATCTTTTGCCTACTCTCGTCTTGATAATGGTTTTATCATGTGTACAAATGTGTGTAATATGTACATATTGTTCAATACTCACGTTTTTTACCATCATGGTTATTTTTTCTAATTTACAAGGGAACTTTCCAAGAAGATACCTTGTTATAGGTATAAACATAATTTTTATATTTGTTTGCAGCTGTGGAGATATTTAATAATGTAATTGTGTTTAAACTGTCTTGGTATTTAATTTATATTGGATTGTTCTAGAAATTGTGCATTTTCACTACTCACTAGGAAGTAAAGTTATAACTAGCATGCGCTTCCGAGGCTTGGGTTTTGGTTAAAAAACTCAGCTTCGATTCCTATCATGCGCTTATCTATTAAATATAAATTTACGTATGGGGGCTTGGATCAACGGACGGCTTTACTATACCCTCCTCAGGAGTTTACCGACCCGTCGGGTTCTTCTGAGTTTTAAAAAAAATGATATTTTAAGTTACACTTCGAAGTAAATGTATTTAAAAGTTGATATTGCATGACACTCCTCACGTTAGATTCTTTAATGGCACATGATAGTGATAAAATGTTACTTTGTAAATAAACTATACTTTTGTAGTACTTTTTCTTCCAATTTGTGTTGTTTGTTTAATGACCAGCTGAAGGTAGGGGATTCTGCGTACGTGAGATATGACGTTACGTTCTGGGGGATATGATTTTTGTTTTGATTCAATTAATATACACTAATTAATATACACTAATTAGAGTATAGCAAATTTAGAATTAGTAGTTTTAATGGTAGGTTTATTTTCGAAAATTTAATGAACGATACTAATTATGTTTCCATATAGGACTATTTCACAAACTAAATATAACTATTATAATATGTAATTTTAGGACAATTAGAAGATTAGTGTCGAAGGTTCTAAACTTAATTGGATCAAATGTGATTTTATTTTAGTTTCAAGAGGTAATTAGCAGTAAGTAAAGGTATCTTCCATGGATTAGTGGGTAATCGATTGTTATCATAAAACAAATGGTTTTGATGTCTATATATTTCTGTATCGCACATTTTTATTATTATTAGCAGGCATGTATAGGTTAGCAAGATATGCATGGTGCAATGTTAATCTTGCACATGCGTATACGCCACAACTTTTAAGATTTTATTAACAAATACTAGTGTAGTGTAATGTTTTGATCAACTTATGGGTTGGGATCGAATATGTTTAAACATATATCATATTAAAATCAAATCATGTAAAGAAGTTCTATCAAACGTATGTGTTTTAATATAAGTTGGATTTTATACTTTCAAGAAAACTTAATTACAATCAGTCGCTTATTAGTTTGGCATTTTGGTTTTAAATGATTAGTATAAGACAATTAGTTATTTCATTTTGGTTTGTGAACATTATGCAGCAGCAGTACTATTTTATCTAACATTTTTCAAAAGTAGATAGAATGGCGAAAAAAGTTTAAACCAAAGGACAGTATGTTTTTTCTTAGACCGAAGGATTGCTACTTGTAAGTAGCATTTTGTGTAGTGTAGAATTTAATGTAATGCTAGCTTTAACTAGTATTTTGTATAGTTATAACTAGCATTTGTCTTTCGATGTAAAAATAAAATTTAGTGTATTTCAGTCTATTTTTTTAAAAAAAAGTTTGTCCTTTTGTTTATTTCTCCCACTCTTCAGTTGGTGTGCTATTAAGAATTCATTTGACTCATGCGCAAATTTTATGCAATTGTTATGTGTGCATTTGCATCACCTTTTCACGTAGCCTATGGGAGTTGGTGCGACAACTTCTTTGTTTGGGTTTGAGGTACTGTTTATATTATAATGATTTATTGAAAATATTTATGTGTAACTAAATATTTTTTATTGCATACGTTGTTCCGATAGTTAGAGTTGGTAATTAAACCACTAATAATTATTGTTATTTTTTTAGATTATTTGAGCAGGGCATGCTCTTTAAGTTCTTTTTAGTAAAATTTTGGTGCTTTTTGTCAATATTTCCATGTTTTTACTTAGTAAGATATTTTGCATGGGAGTATTAGCATATTTTTATGCTTTACTCAAAAATTTCAGAGAATTCTAATACTGGAATTTTCTTGGAGAATAACAACAATTATTGGGAATGTAAATATCATATTTTAATTTGTGAATAACATACATATGTATTGCATTCATAGGTTAAATTTCCTTTACTTTTTTTTTTTGATATTAGTAAATTATTTCTATGTATTAGTATAATAGAAATAGCACCTTGTGACTAAATGGAATAAAAGCAGTTGTGTTTACTATTTCTACGTACTTCCAAAGATTGCAAGAAAAGTAATGATAGAGGCACTGTAAGTGAGCATGAAAGAGATTGTTCATATAGGAAGATGAGTTGCTTAAACATAGTTGGGGTAATGAATGGAGACATATCACTATTGTATACATAAGTCAAAAATGAAGGATACTTGTTTTGTTGAGCGTATTACCTAAGCAACATGTAATCGCGATTGACACGTTTGCACTAGCTATGGTTGATATGATTGTTGTAAATTATTTATGGTATTACCCTAGCGCACCTTATACGGTTTTGTTTTGTACCATACCTATGGAGTGCCCTCTGACGACGCCAAGTACGGGGGAGATTACGGTACTGTATAGACTGTGAGATTATATTTTGTGTTAAGGGCTATATGGGTAACCCCTTAAACCTATTTAAAAGTAAGTTTATTTTACAATTAGACACTACTATAATAGCGAAATATACTACATAGTAAATAGTTTAACGGATCCTTAGGAGATTTAATCCCGAGCATCTCTTGAGTTACTGCACTCTTATTTGTTTCTATTGATTTAACTCACATAAGATATTTTAGTTCTGACTCGAGTGTTTTTGTATTTTCAAATTCGCTTGGGTCAGTCCGAGCGTTTCAGGATTTCGAAGACCTTAGCTCTGGAGGACGAAGACGGAGTTTTATATTATAATTTTTATTATTAGTCCACCATACTCTTACTGTTCCGCTACATTGCTATTGGTATGCGTAACTGTAAAGGCCCGCAAATCCGTACACCTTTGAGCTGGCCAAAACCACCACACTTCAGCTCAAAGTGGAACAAAAATACGAGTCTTTGGGTTTAAAGAAGAAAGGGGTAGAAATAGAAGACAAGAAAACAACATCAGAGTCTCACAATCGCAGCGGAACAAAATATAATATATAACAACAGCTTTTAAATACAAAGAATCTGTACTGTCATATATACATGCATACCATATCAGAGTACATCAATCAATCATACATATCCATACACAGCGGAAATAATAGAAAAATATGGAAATACGCTCTGTCATCCAGCTCGTCTCCTGAGCTCCAACATATAACCTGAACCTGTTTAACTCGGTCTGACCCGAGCATCACATACAACAACACCCGAGTCAGTCTGGAAAGCTAGCGTGAGAAAATCACACTCAATTGGATTATTAAAGTTTCAAAAATCCTTTGAAAACAAAAGCATCTCGTAAGACCACACCACAAATAAACATGTCGAGTTTTTACCTTACGATAGCTAAAACACTTTTTATAGAAATCCTCTGATATTATAATAGGGTCTATATACAAATACTTATAAAATAGCCGAAATTGTTACATGATTAAATTCCAGCTAAGGCTCGTAGGGAGAATGGATTTCCATCAATGGCTGGGCTACTGGGGTACCGCCCGTCACAGTACCTGGCCTAGATCAGAGTACCGAGGAGTACGCCCGCTCCCCTGCAACACAAGGCCAGAACCATTCCTTACTGAACAGTCCCGAACAAGATAACCCCGCAGTTGGCGCGACCAACCGCCCACTAAGCCAAATAAAAAGGGACATCTAGACAGGGGAAAATCTTGTCCTACTTGGGCATGACCCACCTAACCTTGCTGCACCTCCCCTGTTTTAGCCATTCCCGGTTGATGAGTCTTGAGGCTAAACGTTACCTTTTAAGAACGAGTCCCACTTAGAATGCTCATCGTCCTCCTGATGATGTTCTGAAAGCATTCAATCCATACAAGTTGCCCTGGGTCTGGACAAACCGAATCACCGTCTTCAACTCTTCACGGTCTTCATTCGTTACCATACAAACCGGATCGAAGTGGTTTTCGGATAATTAAATCTGATCCCGGACTCTTCGAAACGATCAATGCATTGTCCAATATTGATAGTCGGTTATTTAACTATCAAATAATCATTCACAAGCAACCATCAAATAATTTCCATAAATTATTTATCTCAAATATCATTCAGATATTATTTCCATTATAACCCATTTGAAATAAATTTCAAAGTCCTTTTATTTCCATGAAATCATTTAACCGATTTCTTATACTCACTCACATTTTGATTTACCCTTTTGAAAATATCCTTTATTTTCTCATTCCTTCCTCAAAAATTAATTTATACTTCTGCTTATGATTTTCAAACTCAATTTCTCCACTTTATAAGATTTCTCCTAAATCTTATCTCATTTAAATAAATTTTGCGTACCATCACAATAGGATTTTAATTGGATTTTAAAAACATTTTGAAATCATATAGATTTATAAAATAAGAAGTATGGTTTTATACAAATTATGGTTCAAAAGTAATATTAAAGTTCATATCTAGTTAATGATAAAATTCAAAACTGGTTTTAAAAAAATAGAGTTTATTAATAAATATTTGCCAAGCCTTCAAAGTAACTAATTCGAAAATATTTTACATTCGAATAATAGTTTATAAAAAATTTATATAGTATAGTAATTTAAAAATATTCCCTTTTAACATAAATTTATAATTTTGGAAAACCCAATATCTATAAATGCCCCTTGTCCATATTCACCTTTCGGAAATATTCTTGTATTTCCATTCACAACAATTTCATTCTCAATATAAGTTCATAACTTATTTCTTTTCATATCCACTGATATCTTCCTTTCCCATTTATAAATTACGTTTATAAATTTATAAACTCCACTGAGTTTTCCCTTTGCTTATATTATTTAAAAATCTTATCTTTATAATTTATTCATCCATAAAATTCATATTTGTTTCTTAGTAAAACTCTTCTCATTTCTTATTAAGATTTCATTATATTTTAATTCTATTTAACGATTACAATATTTCTTCAAGTTTTTAATATATAAGTTTGATTTCCCAAAACTCTTCTTTAACCAATTAAGGTATAAATATACTTTTGTCTTCCTTAAAATTTCAAATAGAAGTTAACTCAAATTCTTAATAATTATTCTATTCAAGTTCAATTTTAACTTCCTTTAATTTAAATTATTTAGTATAAAAGAAAAATTCCAAATTTAACTTCCGTGTTATTTAATACTTAATAATTCAATTTACAAACAAATCCATATCAATTCATCATCCTGGCATATAACAACATATATATAAGATCAATAAATATTTTGAGGAATCCTGTTGGATCCCTCCAACCTGTTTCCCTGCATCCACAAATGTTAGTACAAATAAAATACTAATTCCACTTAAATGGTGAAATATCGCGGTATATGGGATTCATATATTATCATCCGCTATTATGCGGCATATAGGGTCTATTTAATTATTCACTACTTCAACCATCATTCAAGCAATTCAACAAATAAATTAAAATTCAACAATTCAAATTTAAATTCAACTGAGTGAGATTAACTCACCTTTAATTTTGGTTTTGCCAAACCGATCCAATCCTAACTCGTTTCCATATTTTTGACCTTGAATAACAATTGCATGGATTTTATTAATATTCGAGCAAATCAAATAATTATTACCGTTTAAATAAATTTATTTAACACTACTAATTTAATTTTTAACTAATGATTTATTTCAACAAAAATTATTTTAGTTTCTTCTTTGTAATTACTTGTACCAAAATGACTTATATTCATTTTAAAAATCTAATCTTTATATTTTTTCTAAAGTCCTACATATATAACATTTCTGTCTTGCCTAAATACATATAAAAAATTTCTAAAGAAAATAAATTTATCTTCCTAACATATATTTTAATTTAGAACAGAAAGCATTTTAACTTCACTATGAAAATATTTTCGCTTTCTGCTTTTTGTACATATAAAAACTGCATATTAGATTTAAATTTGAAAATAATTTCATAATTATACCACGCTGAAACAAACACCAGGCACTACCCTTCACTGCTGACCCAAGCTGCTGCTGCGCGACCCCTTCAATCGATCGAGACTTCAATAACGACTTCGCCCAAATTCGAAATCGTGACCTCCTTGGATTGCTCGCGTGCGACTGAGTCGCGGCCATCATATGCCTGCCCTAATCCTTCGTATCGCCTCTGCCATGGCCTCGCGTGCTCGAGCCTCGATACCAAATCGATTATGTCGAAGCCCTAGCTCCTTCAACGATCTCCAGCATCTCGTGCTCGCTTACCCAGCGCGATGCTGCCTCACGCTTGAACCACGTCGTCCCAACCTTCGCGGCTTCGTCGCCTCCTCCAACCCTAGCGACAGCACCCTCTACGCACACGACTTCTACTTCACCGAACTTGAGAATCGCGTCGCGCCCCACCCTCTACTCTCGAACGAGATTCGAACAGCATTTTTTTAGACGAGAACGGTTTCGATTTTGAATGGAAGGGAATTGGGAACTGGAGTACGTGATTTGAGTAGAGGGGTGAAATATACTGGAGAATTTAAGCTCGGCCATGATTATTATTTTCTTCTCGATTTTGATTACTGGGCGAATGAAGAAGTATCGTGATTCATAAAGCAGATGGATTTGATTATAGCTTCTAAGGGAGGACACAGAGTATGATTAAGACGAGGTAAGTAGGTCGGCTGACATGAAATAGGTCGGCTATGTGATTTGACGTAGGATATTTTAATTTAAAACGGTTAATTATTGCCTAGACGTTTTTATCTCGTACGGTCACACGGTAGCTTCAAAAATTGCGAAATTTGAAATCCGGTAATAATTCAATATTACGGATCCAATGGAACTTGTTTCGTCGAATTCCGAGACTGTGCCTCGGAAGGCTATTTTTAAATGTCAATTTAAACGATGTAAATTTAAAATTGAACAACCCACTATTAAATTCAATTTTAACCTATCTATTATCTTCGGTATTATTAATATAAATTTTATAAGCCTTTAAAATATTTTTAACAAACTTATAATTTCAAATTTTTATATTTTACCCAATATCCACTTGCTACTTTAAAAATTACTTTATTCTATATATTGTTAAATTCTGAATCCATTTATTAAATAAAAACCAAACCTTTCATATAAAAAAATCAATTCACAACTCAAACCAGATATTTAAATCCATTTAAATATCTCAAATTATCCGTCCAAAAATCTGGGTCGTTACATTCCTCCCCCCTTAAAAGAATTTCATCCCCGAAATTACTAATTAGGAAGAACGATCCATAACTCATTATCTATTTCCTCAACCCAAATAGTTTACAACTTACCAAACAAATCATTTATCATAGACCCACTAACCCTTTACCTAACCTTTCAAACTTATCCATAAGTCCAAAACAATATCACTTACTTATCAACTCAAATTTTAAATTTGAAACCGAATTTTGAATTATCAAAAAATTTCTAACTCCCAAATTTTTGAAAAATTTCGCCAGCGTCTCCTTTGCGCGGCTAGCTCGGTACAACTATAAAATGGCTCAATGGTCCCAAATCTCAAAAAGAAAACAAAAGGCCAAGTGGCTATATCCAGAAACCCAATCAAATTTCATACAGAAATTTAAATACATACCTTTTAAGTTGGACAATTAAATTTTTATCTTCTGAAATCAAAAATCCAATTCATCCATTGCTTTTATACACCTGTATATCCCTTAGCAATAATATCCAATTACAACATTCAAAAACATATATTGGCTTTTTAAAAAAATCCAACATTCATTATATTTAAGCCCGTACGATGTACATATACCATTCGTACGCAATATCAAATTCGATCACTTGCTCGATCACACAATTTCACTTCCGAACTAGTATCGTCCACCCGACTTCCTAGTGCGGACTCAGATCTGGTTTCTTGATCAGAAACCGTCGTTCTCCTTGCATAGTCATAACTATGATAGAGAGTTTCCAGAATCAATCAAAATTCCATATCCAGGGTTCGCCGTCGAAAATCGAGTGAAAAATCCTAACTCGAATCGATAAAATTATCTCGAAATTCTGTGCTCGAATCTGGATCAAATAACTATGCGAATAAAATAATATACGTACATCCTACGTATTTGCCCCAATTGATTATCAACTATATCAAATTCCTTTTTATTCTCATTTATTTCGATTGTTACTCACTTATTCACAATTTTCCCGTTTCACAACTATCAGTTTTAATCACTTTTGTATTCCAATTCCAAATAAATTCAATTTTCTTTAATTTGCAAATTGATTTCAAACCTTAATACTTTTACTCTCACCTTTTATCCAAATTTCATTTTCAATTTTACTTGAGTTTAATTTACCTTCCAATTCAAAACACTGAGTTCAATTTATCTTATTTCAAATGATATTCGATTAATCATTCCTTAAATTAATTTCACTTACTAATTTGTTTTTATATCTCAAATAAAAGTTTGTTTGCAAACTTTTTCTATCTTTAATTTCTTTGAACAATATCTTCCGTTCATCTTACTTTACATATATAATTTAAATTAGATTTCAACATTCAGTTATAATCCTATTTGCTTAACAAATTTAAACCATTTGTCGTTAGTGAAAATTTTCAAAAGATTCAAAAAAAAGTCTAAATCCCAATATTTTTGAAATTTTTTGGCACTGTCTCCTTTGTACGGAGGAGCTTTTACAATTTGACAAAAGAGAGAGATATATATACACACACACATATATATACATCGACCCACACGGTCGGAAAAACAAAAAACAGATCATATTTCCTATTTTGTACTGCGTAGGCGTACCTTATTTAGCGTTTTAAGCAAGCGGCGTATTTTATTTTAGCATTTACGTGCCCAAAATCTCGCTATACTGTCTTCTGGAACCTGTACTTACTCAATTTAAACACATAAGTAACATATTTATGAAATTTATACCATTTTAATCATTTAAACGACTACAACAATCAATAACATAAGTAATGCATTCCAAATGACTTACGTATGCAATTAGTATGGTTTCTAAATTTAGTTCAATTTGTTTTTAATCAATTATATACCATTTGTATTCAGCTTTAAGTGAGTTACAACTCATTTACTTATCTTCAATTCATAATTATGTCCAAACAAACTCATTTTCAATTTAATTGATTTCACAAATCAGTTTCTGCTTCTTCTATCAATTCAAATCCATAATCTATAAGCAATTGATAAGGTTCCAATTAAATCCAATTATTTTTACTCAATTTATATCATCCTATCCAATTCGGAATGATTTTCAATTTCATTCTTTTCATATTCAATCTATTTTTAATTCAATCTATTTTATATTGATGGCAATTGATGAAAACAAGTTTATTTACTCCTATCATTCCATAGAACTTTATTTAATCTTGTTTACGACAACAACAATTATTTCCACGCAAATTCGACAATATCTATTCAAACAACAGTTTCTTTAGTTTTATAACTATTTTAAAATTGACTCCTACTCAATTTATATTTAATCTGTTCCATTCCAAGTTCTTTAAAATCCATATATTTACATTTACTTTATTCAAACCCATTTTATAAAGCTTGACAACTTCCATGCTTATGATCAATAACCATTTCCCAAATTTATATAGATCATGCTTCATTCAATTTTATACTTAAGTCAATTCACTTTAAATCATTTAAATTTTATAACTTAAGTTCATTTACTTTTCCCATAAATTCTTTTTCAATTTAATTTGGTTCTTTTTAAATCAAATCTCTTTCATTTACTACTTAGCTCCATTAATTAATTCATTCAATTCATTTAAAAATTTCAATTTCCATGTTCGATTCATTCTCAAACTTATTTAATTAATTACAAGACTACTTCACTTTATTTATACTCATTTGGATTTTATTAGCACTTAAGACATTTTATTTTAATCCAATTTCATTTTATTTGTCAACCAATCCAAGTTGAATTTATTTATTGATAACTCAAGTTCTCTTCCTACCATTCACTTTAATTCACAATCCAATTTTATTAATTCTCAATTCAACTTCTATTTGGCCAATTAAAATTTCATTTACATATACAATTTACTTATTTGTTTCAGATTGGTTTATTTCCATTTTCAATTCAATATTTGGTTTTATCACAAAAATCACTTCATTATATTCCTGGAGTTCATTTCTAGTTTGTAATTTATGTTTAGATTTCTATTACATTTCTAAAGTTCCAAACAATTCTATTTTGGCTTATTTATTTCACTTTTAAATTTCATAAGCCACATACTCATTTATTTTCCACGCTTCTATCCATATACACTCAATCACATTCAATTTCACATATTAACTCAAATTTCAACTTAGTTCAAATACAATTGAATTTTTATCTTCAGTTTATTTCAACCTACTTCTATTTACATAGCTTAAATGAATTTCAATCTATTTTAATTTCTATCAAACTTCCCAATCCAATTCATTCACATTCTAAAATTTTATTTACTTCACCAATTCATTTATATTTATTTATTTTTACTTTATTTATTTTCATTTTCCTCATTTCAATCACCTAAAAAATTTGCTATTTTATTTCTTCCATCATAATCAAATTTCAAATTTTTAATGTTATTCCAAGTTAAATTTTCATTTTTAACTTCTCACTTTTGATTTTAATTCCAAAATTCAAATCTAATGATTTCCTTGGTTATATAAATTGTTTCAGGTTTTAAAATCTCATTTGGCTAAAATATTAGCATCCAAACATCCAAGTTATAATAATAATTCAGAAAATATTCTTTTTATATAAAAATATATTTTGGATGAAATTATTTCATTCACCCACTTTCGAAAACAATATCGTGTCGAATTGCTTTATTCAAGTGTTTAGAAACCCCTTCGGTACAGTTGTGCAGAATGCACTGACGAAGGTTCATATACCACTCATTAAATCAATCAACACAATATAAAAATCATTTTATATTCACTAACAAATACGCACTCATATCTATTAATATGCTCAAACTCATTCTAGAGTACTACTGACTCTATCTCTAATGAGTAATCCCTACCAGAGGAAAGGTTCTCACTTAACCTTTCAGCTCTGATACCAAGTGTAAAGGCCCGCAAATCTGTACCCCTTTTAGCTGGCCAAAACCACCACACTTCAGCTCAAAGTGGAACAAAAATACGAGCCTTCGGGTTTAAAGAAGAAAGGGGTAGAAATAGAAGAAAAGAAAACAACATCAGAGTCTCACAATCGCAGCGGAACAAAATATAATATATAACAACAGCTTTTAAATACAAAGAATCTGTACTGTCATATATACATGCATACCATATCAGAGTACATCAATCAATCATACATATCCATACACAGTGGAAATAATAGAAAAATACGGAAATACGCTCTGTCATCCAGCTCGTCTCCTAAGCTCCATCATATAACCTGAACCTGTTTAACTCGGTCTGACCCGAGCGTCATATACAATAACACCCGAGTCAGTCTGGAAAACCAGCGTGAGAAAATCACACTCAATTGGATTATTAAAGTTTCAAAAATCCTTTGAAAACAAAAGCATCTCGTAAGACCACGCCACAAATAAACATGTCGGGTTTTTACCCTACGATAGCTAAGACACTTTTTATAGAAATCCTCTGATATTATAATAGGGTCTATATACAAATACTTATAAAATAGCCGAAATTGTCACATGATTAAATTCTAGCTACTAGCCACAAAGTGGGTAATGCAAACAAAACTCGTACAAGGCTCGTAGGGAGAATGGATTTCCATCAATGGCTGGGCTACTGTGGTACCGCCCGTCACAGTACCTAGCCTAGATCAGAGTACCGAGGAGTACGCCCGCTCCCATGCAACACAAGGCCGAAACCATTCCTTACTGAATAGTCCCGAACAAGATAACCCCGCAGTTGGCGCGACGAACCGCCCATTAAGCTGAATAAAAAGGGACATCTAGACAGGGGGAAATCTTGTCCTGCATGGGCATGACCCACCTAACCTTGCTGCACCTCCCCTATTTTAGCCATTCCCGGTTGATGAGTCTTGAGGCTAAACGTTACCTTTTAAGAACGAGTCCCACTTAGAATGCTCATCGTCCTCCTGATGATGTTCTGAAAGCATTCAATCCATACAAGTTGACCTTGGTCTGGACAAACCGAATCACCATCTTCAACTCTTCACGGTCTTCATTCGCTACCGTACAAACCGGATCGAAGTGGTTTTCGAATAATTAAATCCGATCCCAGACTCTTCGAAACGATTAACGCATTGTCCAATATTGATAGTCGGTTATTTAACTATCAAATAATCATTCACAAGCAACCATCAAATAATTTCCATAAATTTTTTATCTCAAATATCATTCAGATATTATTTCCATTATAACCCATTTGAAATAAATTTCAAAGTCCTTTTATTTCCATGAAATCATTTAACTGATTTCTTATACTCACTCACATTTTGATTTACCCTTTTGAAAATATCCTTTATTTTCTCATTCCTTCCTCAAAAATTAATTTATACTTCTGCTTATGATTTTCAAACTCAATTTCTCCACTTTATAAGATTTCTGCTAAATCTTATCTCATTTAAATAAATTTTGCTTACCATCACAAGAGGATTTTAATTGGATTTTAAAAACATTTTGAAAACATATAGATTTATAAAATAAGAAGTATGGTTTTATACAAATTATGGTTCAAAAGTAATATTAAAGTTCATATCCAGTTAATGATAAAATTCAAAACTGGTTTTAGAAAAATAGAGTTTATTAATAAATATTTTCCAAGCCTTCAAAGTAACTAATTCGAAAATATTTTACATTCGAATAATAGTTTATAAAAAAATTATATAGTATAGTAATTTAAAAATATTCCCTTTTAACATAAATTTATAATTTTGGAAAACCCAATATCTATAAATGCCCCTTGTCCATATTCACCTTTCGGAAATATTCTTGTATTTCCATTCAAAACAATTTCATTCTCAACATAAGTTCATAACTTATTTTTTTCATATCCACTGATATCTTCCTTTCCCATTTATAAATTCTGTTTATAAATTTATAAACTCCACTGAGTTTTCCCTTTGCTTATATTATTTAAAAATCTTATCTTTATAATTTATTCATCCATAAAATTCATATTTGTTTCTTAGTAAAACTCTTCTCATTTGTTATTAGGATTTCATCATATTTTAATTCTATTTAACGATTACAATATTTCTTCAAGTTTTTAATATATAAGTTTGATTTCCCAAAACTCTTCTTTAACCAATTAAGGTATAAATATACTTTTGTCTTCCTTAAAATTTCAAATAGAAGTTAACTCAAATTCTTAATAATTATTCTATTCAAGTTCAATTTTAACTTCCTTTAATTTAAATTATTTAGTATAAAAGAAAAATTCCAAATTTAACTTCCGTGTTATTTAATACTTAATAATTCAATTTACAAACAAATCCATATCAATTCATCATCCTGGCATATAACAACATATATATAAGATCAATAAATATTTTGAGGAATCCTGTTGGATCCCTCCAACCTGTTTCCCTGCATCCACAAATGTTAGTACAAATAAATTACTAATTCCACTTAAATGGTGAAATATCGCGGTATATGGGATTCATATATTATCATCCGCTATTATGCGGCATATAGGGTCTATTTAATTATTCACTACTTCAACCATCATTCAAGCAATTCAACAAATAAATTAAAATTCAACAATTCAAATTTAAATTCAACTGAGTGAGATTAACTCACCTTTAATTTTGGTTTTGCCAAACCGATCCAATCCTAACTCGTTTCCATATTTTTGACCTTGAATAACAATTGCATGGATTTTATTAATATTCGAGCAAATCAAATAATTATTACCATTTAAATAAATTTATTTAACACTACTAATTTAATTTTTAACTAATGATTTATTTCAACAAAAATTATTTTATTTTCTTCTTTGTAATTACTTGTACCAAAATGACTTATATTCATTTTAAAAATCTAATCTTTATATTTTTTCTAAAGTCCTACATATATAACATTTCTGTCTTGCCTAAATACATATAAAAAATTTCTAAAGAAAATAAATTTATCTTCCTAACATATATTTTAATTTAGAACAGAAAGCATTTTAACTTCACTATGAAAATATTTTCGCTTTCTGCTTTTTGCACATATAAAAACTGCATATTAGATTTAAATTTGAAAATAATTTCATAATTATACCACGCTGAAACAAACACCAGGCACTACCCTTCACTGCTGACCCAAGCTGCTGCTGCGCGACCCCTTCAATCGATCGAGACTTCAATAACGACTTCGCCCAAATTCGAAATCGTGACCTCCTTGGATTGCTCGCGTGCGACTGAGTCGCGGCCATCATATGCCTGCCCTAATCCTTCGTATCGCCTCTGCCATGGCCTCGCGTGCTCGAGCCTCGATACCAAATCGATTATGTCGAAGCCCTAGCTCCTTCAGCGATCTCCATCATTCAAGCAATTGGGTTTATTTAATTATTCACTAATTCAACCATCATTCAAGCAATTCAAGAAATAAATTTAAATTCAACAATTTAAGTTTAAATTCAACTGAGTGAGATTGACTCACCTTCGATTTTGGTTTTGCCAAACCTATCCAATCCTGACTCGTTTCCATATTTTTGACCTTGAATAACAATTGCATGGATTTTATTAATATTCAAGCAAATCAAATAATTATTGCCGTTTAAATAAATTTATTTAACTCTACTAATTTAATTTTAAACTAATGATTTATTTCAACAAAAATTATTTTAGTTTCTTCTTTGTAATTACTTGTACCAAAATGACTTATATTCATTTTAAAAATCTAATCTTTATATTTTTCCCAAAGTCCTACATATATAACATTTCTGTCTTGCCTAAATACAAATAAAAAATTTCTAAAGAAAATAAATTTATCTTCCTCACATATATTTTAATTTAAAACAGAAAGCATTTTAACTTCACCATAAAAATATTTTCCCTTTCTGCTTTTTGCATATATAAAAACTGCATATTAGATTTAAATTCGAAAATAATTTCATAATTATACCTCGCTGAAACAAACTCCAGGCACTACCCTTCACTGCTGACCCAAGCTGCTGCTGCGCGACCCCTTCAATCGATCGAGACTTCAATAACCACTTCGCCCAAATTCGAAATTGTGACCTCCCTAGATTGCTCGCATGCGACTGAGTCGCGGCCATCATATGCCTTCCCTAATCCTTCGTATCGCCTCTGCCATGGCCTCGCGTGCTCGAGCCTCGATTCCAAATCGATTGTGTCGAAGCCCTAGCTCCTTCAGCGATCTCCAGCATCTCTTGCTCGCTTACCCAACACGATGCTGCCTCACGCTTGAACCACGTCGTCCCAACCTTTGCGGCTTCATCGCCTCCTTCAACCCTAGCGACAGCACCCTCTACGCGCGCGACTTCCACTTCACCGAGCTCGAGAATCGTGTCGCGCCCCACCCTCTACTCTCGAACGAGATTCGAACAGCTTTTTTTTAGACGAGAACGGTTTTGATTTCGAATGGAAGGGAATTGGGAACTGGAATACGTGATTTGAGTAGAGGGGTGAAATATACTGGAGAATTTAAGCTCGGCCATTATTATTATTTTCTTCTCGATTTTGATTATTGGGCGAATGAAGGAGTATCGTGATTCCTAAAGCAAATGGATTTGATTATAGCTTCTAAGGGAAGACACAGAGTATGATTAAGACGAGGTAAGTAGGTCGGCTGAGATGAAATAGGTCGGCTATGTGATTTGATGTAGGATATTTTAATTTAAAACGGTTAATTATTGCCTAGACGTTTCTATCTCGTACGGTCACACGGTAGCTCCAAAAATTACGAAATTTGAAATTCGGTAATAATTCAATATTACGGATCCAATGGAACTAGTTTCGTCGAATTCCGAGACTGTGCCTTGGAAGGCTATTTTTAAATGTCAATTTAAACGATGTAAATTTAAAATTGAACAACCCACTGTTAAATTAAATGTTAACCTATCTATTATCTTCGGTATTATTAATATAAATTTATAAGCCTTTAAAATATTTTTAACAAACTTATAATTTCAAATTTTTATATTTTACCCAATATCCACTTGCTACTTTAAAAATTAATTTATTCTATATGTTGTTAAATTCTGAATCCTTTTATTAAATAAAAACCAAAATTTTCATATAAAAAAATCAATTCACAACTCAAACCAGATATTTAAATCCATTTAAATATCTCAAATTATCCGTCCAAAAATCCGGGTCGTTACAGTAACTCTGATAAATGTTGTAAGTATAATCGAATATTTTGTAAAACAGCTTTATAAAATGTATATTTGATTATTATATGTTATCCTTCCGCTATTAGATTCTATTTTTCTTTATTTCTTTCTTGTTTTTCTGATTTACCCCATAACAATTCCGCCCTTCGTATGGTTTGAATTCGCACGTGTGCCGATTTAAAGCATGCGAAAAAGTGGGACGTTACAGGTATAAACATAGGTATAATTGAAATTGCTTCTAATAAAATATAATAGAAAGATAAGTAATATAAATAAAATATTATAAACTTTAGAACATGAAATTAAGCAGTGGATAAATAAATGTAGTATAATAAAAGAAAATTTCATGTTATGAATAAGTGAAATGAGATTTTGTTAGAAATGAATAAAAGCAAATGAAACTGTAAGAGAAAGAAAATGTAAATTAAAAAGATAAATTATTATATGAATGAAGTTAATAAAAATGAGATTAATCTATTGTATGAAATTGTTGTTTGCGTGACTTATAGCTGTTTGGGCAAGGATACTCTAAAAATTATTTGGACGACTAAATAATCTATTTAGTTTCACCTAAGACTGTTGAGTGAAGGGTACACTTAGTAGTTTATTTTTCATTCCGTACAATTTAAAGTTTTGAACCCAAACAACTATTTGTTTTGTTTGATATGAATGAATTATTGAATTGTGTTGATTTCTATGTGATGGTTATATACCTGGTTGAAAGTGATTATTGTATGTATTGATGTTGTTGGAGGTTGAAAACAACCTTAAATATTTCATTTTGTATAATTGTTAACTCTTTTCAGATTATATAAGTGAAATACAGGTTATGGAAGCATTTGCTACTACATTTGGTTTCATAATATAAGCGTAAATTACCCGACGAATAGGTACGTTTTCGGATTACGGTTTATAGCGTTATTATATTATTTTTCCAATGTTGAGATATATATTATTTTGGAAATTATATGTTATATATTGTTATATTTGATATTATATTTTCTCCCGAGCCTCTCCGTGCAAAGGAGACTCTGCCGAAATTTTCCGTAAATATTGGACTTAGAAAATATGTGACGCCCCACCTCTATACCCACGCTAGCCAAGAACACTACGGAGTAATGCTGTCGACTAGCACGGAGAATAAGGCTGTTGAGGAGCGACCATCTGTATAATTGCTTTGTGCGAGTACCGGTATGCCAGATAAAAATATAACTTTTCATCTCTAGAGGAAATCCGACATACAGATTCAAACTCAAAGCTATCACACAGTGGCTATATAAAATCTTCGGAAACAAATATAGAAATAAACATAACATCAATCAGTCACAGATAATTCATATCACAAAGGCGGAAAAAGATATGAATATATAATTAACACATGGCAGTGTAGATCAGAGTAGTGGTCTAAAAAGATCCACAATAATACAAAAGAATAGCAACACGTGCTATACAAAAGAATACAACTATGAGTCTATATCTCAAGTGTATACAACAAAATAACTACTAATCTAAGTAGTTAACCAAAAGGTCAGAGAAATCAATCCCAAGAGAGAAGTCAAGCTGAAGCACCTGTAACATCTCGGTCTGACCCGAGTATTATTTAATAAGAAAATAATAAACGGATCAGTCTAACTATAAATATCAGATGAAACGATATAGAATGAGAGATATGACTAAACACATAATAATCACAATGCCAAGCTGTGATAAATAAGTAATTGAAAAATCAACAAGAGATTAATCAATATCACGATAATTTACTCAAGATAAAAAGGATAGTCATACTCCTAATTTCATTCACCAAGGCACAATAAATGACATATAAGATATGTCATAGACGTATAATATCCATAATGGCATACTACTAT
Organism: Allium cepa; assembly: GCA_030765085.1. NCBI lineage: Eukaryota > Viridiplantae > Streptophyta > Magnoliopsida > Asparagales > Amaryllidaceae > Allium > Allium cepa. Next base: position 460,689,450 of record CM060942.1, read on the forward strand.
AAGTATGTAAATGATAATCAACAAACGATTAATCAATATCAAAGAATCTTCTCAAAGATCCAAAAAGGGTATCATACCCAAAACTTGTGTTCACAACAAGTTAATGACACACGAATTCACCTATGCACAAGAATTGATAAATCATATCAATAGAAATCATAAAAATAGGTGAAGAAGAAAATTCCAGAATTCGACACACGAAATCTAGAAATCACACAAAATAAGGAGGGGAGGCCTATCACATGAACGGGAGCATGAAAACTCACCAACAGCTGTAACACATGAACGAGAAGTTATCTCATGGTAGCTAGCCATTAATTTGACACACGAATGGTCCGAAGACCTGACACACGAATGGTCCGAAGACCGTGGGTTGCTACCCCACAAATTTGACACACGAACGGGGTTTAGTCTCCCATGCAGACAAAGAGACATCGCACATTGCTAGTCTAAATCACAAAAATGATCGTCACGATCATCGAGAAGTGTCGATTACAGTAAGCTAGTAAATATATGAGCTTAGCATCATGTCCCATAACCACTAGCTTAACTTAAATATTTACGAACAAATTGTAGATCTCCACTAGAAAATTGTCACAAGAGTTTCAATCGAACAAGTCCAAGAATTAACCAACAAAGTGAATGCAAGCGTTTCATACCACTTGTTTTACTAAGTCGTTTAATTAGATTTCTCATACGAGTGAGGTAAAGGTTTGTATATACTAATAGATTGGAAAACGGTTTTATAAACAAATTTGGTATTAAAATAGTACTGAAATTGTTTGAGGAAAGAGTTTTGATATTTACTATTAGTATAGAAAACCTTTATATTTTTAAAGTGACAAAACACATAGAAGATTGTAGGAACAATCAATCACTAAAATTCACACACGAAGATGTGAATAAATATCCAATGAAACCGATAAAGAATCCATCGAAATGGATATTCAAAAATCCCTAAAAAGGAGTCATCAAAGTCATAATAATTGATAACAATCAATAGGAAACAACACGAATCAATTTAAGTTGGAAATTCAAGCAATAAGGCCAAGTAGGCAAAAATCATCAGGTCGGTCGGCCGGCTGCAGGGCTCGGTCGACCGGACCCTGTTACACAAAAATCCTCGGGAAGCAGGTCGGTCGGCCGAGCCCATGTAGTCGGTCGACCGGACCCTAAAACAGAAAGTGCTTATGCACTTAGAAGCAGGTCGGTCGACCGAAACAGGGGGTCGGTCGGCCGAGCTTGTTTCCAGCCTCATCCATGCCTATTACAAATGAGGTTCAATCTTGACCAAATTGCATTCGCACGAGCAACGGCGCTAAGGGTTTATGTCAATCGACTACCCGGCCCTATAAGCTCCTCAATGCATCACCAAAAACATGTTCAAACATCAAAGTTAGGATTTTTAATGAATCGAACTCAAAACACTAAAAATTGGAATACTCACAAAAGCAATCCAAATCAAAATCAAATGCACATGAATAAGTGTTAGGAATTCGTACCTAACAATCGAAGATAATCATAAGCATAGATGTGAGATTAAAAATCTCACCTTTTTACAAAATCGAACAAGAAGAAGCTTGAAAGCAAATGGAGAATCAACCTCTCTTCAACACAACCCAATTGAGCTTGAATCTAAGCTCAAAACAAGAACAATCCCGAAATTGGGTTTAGGAATTTCTGAAATTGGTAAGAGAATAAGTTGGAGAAGAAGGAGAGAAGCTTACCAATGGGTTTTTCTTGAGTTTGGAGCTAGGAATTTGATTTGCAAGAGAAACTAGGTTTTGGAGTTTTAGTTTCCAATCTCTCCCACCATTAAAGCTAAGAAAACTGAAAAGAGAAAGAAGTGAGGGAGAATGGGGAGAGTGGTTCAGTTTTGGAGTATAAGTTAACATAGGGCTGAGCCCAAAAACCAAACCCAAAGTGAAAAGTAGCAAAAATCAACTTTCTCCAAACATATCGAAGCTTATAGTCAAAAAGGTCGCAAACGGCATTTTAAACTCAATGGGAGTGGTCCCGAGTCCTAATTCGACTGTATGCAAAAAGTAGCTTTTCGGACTAAAATCCGACTAATGATAAAATATTTAAATATAAAATCGATAAATATGCGGGTTGTTACAAAATATTTTAAAATGTTTTCCAAACTTTATTAATTTAATTATAAAAAGATTTAATGGTTATAAATTGATATATTTTATCGAAATTGTTAAGTTTTGCAAATTTATTTGTCTACAAAGTTAATATTTTTGAATAAGATGTATTGTTTACAAAATTCTTCTTTACCCTCCTTTTCTCTTTCGGGGACGAAAAGTTTTGAGCGGAGGGGAGTGTAACGACCCGTAAATTTTGATAAATAAATTGGCTAAGTTAATAAGGTTTTGGAATTTAATTTAGAAAGAAATAAAATTTCTATAATTTATAATGAAGCAAATGTTACAAATGAAATGCAACCGTGGAAATTTAAGCTAAGTATTAACAATTGAAATGAAATGTCGATTAAATGGAGTACTATAAATTGTTATACTAAGCTAAGAATTGAATATAAGAAAACAAAGGCATTTAGGGAATTATTTAAATTTTGTAAGGTTATAACGTAATAAATGGAAATTGGTTGGGAAAATGAACGTTCCAACTTAATAAAATAATTCAAATGTTATGGCTTAGTTTTAAATAGAATATAATAAAAACAAATACAATCAATGTTAGAAATGAAAATTTAATGTTCGTTGTTGATAATAAACCTTACTTTAATGATTATTTGTATAGTAATGGAAGTGTAAAAGAAAATTAAATAGAAACATAAGTTTATTTTAAGGTAGTAATTGATAAATTGGGGAAAATAGTTCAAAGTATGTTAATTTATGAATCAATACGCAATGTATGTAGAGTAATAAGTCGGTTTAAGGATGAAATTAAGGAAAATCCATTCATTGGTTTTAAAACCTTAATTAATGCATTTAATTGATAGAAGTACATTTAGGAATATAATATTTATTCAAATTAAGTTGTACATAGGCGTATATTAATGTCATGAAATAAAAATATAGCGTATATGAAATTATAAATCCGGATCGATATGTAACGAACTTATGAATGCAATTAAAAGCAAATAGGTGGCAATTAATATAGGTTGCTTGTTTATTTAATGTGTCAAATAAATTTTTGGTAATCGATTACAATATATCTTAATTTAACATTTGGTTAATGTAAATTAAAGTAACAATTGATGTAATAAAGAATGGAGCCAAGGTAAATTAATTTACTGGATTTAAAATCTAAATTTATAGGTGAAATTGACAAATTTCAATAGGATTGAATTTTGTAGTTTTTACACAATTAGTGGAAATAAACTAGTTAATACGAATAAAGGTGAAACGGAAAGTATCAATGTAATGAAACGTAACCAAATGTTAAATATGTTTATAGGATAATGGTTTGTTTGAATAATAAGAACGGTAATCAAGATTTGTTTATTTATTTGAATAAATTAGGGTAATTGAGTTTATTGCAATTAATTGAAATTAAATGTTTAAATATTACGTTAAAGGAGTTTAAGATGACAATTGAGAATAACAATGTAATAAACCATGAACCAATGTTAATTTATCTACTTGGAGATAATTGAGTAATTAATAGGATTTAAAAACCAATGAATTTCTTGGGAATTTAAGTTTAATTTCAAGATAAATTGAAAATTTAAACTTAATATTGTAAATTAAGAATTTTCAATGCTAAATTGATACAGAAATTTTTAAAAGGATTCTAAATTTACCAATTAATCCAAACTGATAAAAATTGTAAATAATTAAAGTAAATTTGTAAAATTTGATTTAATTAACTTATTTTTAATTTATTTATTTTATTAATGTTAAAAAAAGCCATTTTGGCCACTAACTCGGATTTCGACGAAACTAGTTTCATCGGATCCGTAACGGTGAATTATTATAGGATTTCAAGTTTCGTATCGATCGAACTTGTCATTTGATCGTATGGGCTTGAAACGCATTGAAATCGATAAACTGAAATCAATTTGAAAAATATTAATTTTTGCATAACTTCTTCATACGATGGAATTTGAACCTGAAAACTTTTCCATCGTGTTTAAAATATTTTAAAACATCTATTTTGATGTATGGGTTGGCCCAATTTCGTTTCGGAGTCGGGACGGGCTTTTTGGGCTAGTTTGTCGTTAGCGTGTACATCTATCTTATCCAATCCATCATATTTCAACTTTGCCTATAAATATCCAGTTATATACCCTAGCAGCCTCTATTCCTCATTTCTATACGTACAGAAACTGCTGTGCTACTCTTCCTCAATGGCTGTAAACCCTAATTTATCCAATTTAAATTCCTATCCAAAAATCAACTTCAAAAATCCAAACTCCTTAGAAAAATTCAGAAAAAATATATGTTGAAGCTCTCGAAGTGTGTAATCTTCCGGTGCAATTCGCTTTTCGATTAAGTTTGTGGTTTGATCAGGAATTTGGTTTTTAGTTTCGGCTATTCATCGCTTGACGATGAATTTTACCTGATCGTTCAATCGAAGGCATTGGGACGTGGAGAGTCGAGAGGGGATCTCATCGGAATAGGTAGTTCGACGAGATGACGGCCGGATTGGCCACAAAAATTCAATTAGGTTTGAACCCCTTCGGCGGCGGCTGTCCTATTCGTGAGCAAATGGTGATGGGGGGCGCCGCAGTGGTCGTACGGGGGTGTAGGAGTGGGCGCGCGCTTCGAGGGGAGGCCGTCGTTGGCGATCGAAGTTCAATTCAGTGGCGGCGGTAAATTGTTTCGTGCAATTTAGGGTTCGAGTTCCTGTAGCCGCGTGCGTACGTTTATTTTTTTTTGCTGTAGCTTGCGATAGAAGATGATGACGTGGAAACTAAAAGTAAGTGTTTCGTTTATTTATTTATTTTATTTTTATTTTGAAATTCAAATGTTCAAATCAATATAACTTCCTCATACGATATCCGTTTTATATGCGATTTCTTTTGTTAGGATCGTATCTGTATTTGGAGATTTTAGCGCCGGTTTGGACGTATTCTGAGATTGTCCAATTTTTAGGTTTAAATTTGAATTTAAATTCGATTCAAATCCAAAGGTGAGTGTTTTAACCCACTCACAACTTCTAAGATTTCTTATGTTTGTTAAATTAATTTTTGATGTGATTTAAAATTTATCTATGATTGTTTGGAGTATTTTAATCATCCGCTTAGTTAAACTGCATTTATTTAATTAAATTGTTATTTAATTTTTCATTGCATATAAACTGCCAGTTAAATTGTGGTTATTTATTATTGCATATAAACTGCCAGTTAAACGGTTATGAAATTTATCGTTGAATATAAATTGCTAGTTAAAACCTGTTGTTTATTATCCGTTCTATATTGATGCTATTGTTTGGATTGGATGATGATTGTGATAAATGGTTGATGGTTGATATCGGATGAATGGATGTAGTATTTTATATTGTTATAAACTGCAAGTTATTATGCACTTTCATTTCATTCGGGATTGCAGTTTGAAATGATATATAATCGTAAATTTTTATTTTAAATCATGGATTGAAATGATAAATATCTGTATCACTTGACATAGGATAGAAAATTATATACAGGCACCGCGGTCTATATATAAAAATATTTTGAAATGTTTTCTATGGTTTCGTAAAGAAATATATATGGTTTTATGAGATATCGATTTGGATATTTGATAAAGGTTATTTTATATATAGTAAAAAAAATTGGTTTTAAGCTATGTATAAAATTGGTTTAAAGTATAAAATAAAGTTTGCTTTTATTGAATATAATATGGATAAGTATTTACTTAAATTATATTTAATATAGAGTTTATATTGATTTTTTTTTTAAAATCAAGGTTGAGAAGATAGTTGAAATTGATCGAGATTTTATTTAATTAAGAATTATATTTAAGAAGAGTCTATTTGGAACTTATGGAAATTTAGATTTTAAAAGAATATTGTTTTATAACAAAATTCGGGGTTAAGTTGATTTAAGTGAATATATCAAGTCTAAATAAATTGAGGAATATTAGATTGTTGAAATTTGATGTTTATTTAAAGGATACTGGATTTATTAAATTAAATATTTCAAAACTAAATGATAGCTAAGTAAATTTGGTGTGTGTCTATATATATATGTGTGTATATATATATATGAATTATAAAATTTAGTTTTGAAACATTGAATATTAAAGCTTTGAAATATATGGAATTTGAAATGGTTTATTTAAGGATTTAAATCTGTATTAGAATTGATTGCGAAATTAAGAAGCCAATTTATTTTATTAAGTAATTTAATATTAAATCATTTACGTGGTGTAGTTATATTTCAAAGTTATGAAATTCAAAGTTTTATGTTTTGGAAGGCCACATTTCAAGTATTTGGTTTCAAAATATTATAACTTTGAAATGAGCTTTGGAAAAGGATATATTGAAATGATATCATATTTATTTGGTTTTAGAAGAAGAACTGATATCGAAGTTTTATTGTTTTGTAATGGATATTATATTCTGGTTTTAAAAGTATAAACCATTCAAAAAAAGGCCGCGGTGTTATAATAATGTTTGGTTGTTGAAGAGACCGGGATCAGAAGTTGTCATACTCTCTGCCAACTTCGAAAACCACTTTAACAACCGTGCACGCGGTGGAGATTCCAGAATGAAGTAGGATGGTGGCGACGTTTCCTTTAAGGTATATACGTGGACCCGACTCCCGTGAGTTGGCATAAGGTGGCTAAAACAGGAGCGATCTCGGGCCAAAGGGGTAGCACCCTTTATCGGACACATCCCTTCGATATTATACTCTGACTTTTGGATTGATTCGGTGGCCACTTTTGATTTGGGAGTGTGGCTCGAGGTGGGCGGTAGCCGCGCGCTACGCGTTACCACCAGCCCGTGTGCGTAATTGGTATATCCACCCTGGTATTGCCTAGTTGTGCATGTCACCTACCATACCGAGCCTTTACTACGAGTTTCTATTTGTGTCGTACCTATGGAGTGTCTTCTCGTAGTCTCCCGATCAGGAGATATGTAGGCACTGTATAGACTATTGGCACTATTACGTGTTAAGGTGGAAAATGTAAAGCCTTAACGCTATTTTAAAGTAAGTTTATTTTACTAATAGACACTATTATAATAGCGAAATATTACTACATATTAAATAGTTTAACGGATCCTTAGGAGATGTAAATCGCGAGCATCTCTTGAGTTACTGCACTCATATTTATTTCTGTTGATTTAACTCACATAAGATATTTTAGTTCTGACTCGAGTGTTTTGTCTTTTCAATTCGCTCGGGTCTGTCCAATCAATTCAGGATTTGAAGATTTTATTCTGGAGGACGGAGACGAAGATTTGTATTACTATTATCTACTATATTATTCCACTACACCATTTAATTCCACTGCATTGTTATTATTCTTTGGTATGTGTAACTCTGATATATATTGTGTAAGAAAAATCAAATGTTTTCTTAAAACAGCTTCATGAACTGTATATTTGATTATTATATTTTATCGTTCCGCTGCAAGATTCTATTTTGTTCTTTTAATTCCTCTGCCTTTTCTTATTTACCCCATAACAATCCGCCCTTCTGTACGGTTTAAGTCTGACGTGTGTGGTTTATCGTCGATTTAAAGCGTACAAAAAGGTGGGATGTTATAGTGTGTGTGTGTTTCTCATCTTATAAGACGATGATGATTTAAATATTATGTTTGTAGTTTCCTTCTGTGCACAAGGCAGAACTTTGAGCATGGAACAGGATAAGCATGACAACATAAACATGTAATTTAAAATTTAGACTTCTTTTTCATCATAATGAAATTTCACGTATAATTGGATAAACTCAATCTTTAAGGCGTCATTTATCTATGTCACATATTTAGGTGGACATTGTTGGAGCTGATATGCAAGAAATTATTTGTTGTTAAATAGTCAATTTAAAATGGCTATAGTTGGGTCTGTGTACTTAAAATTTCTATACATATTTATAGTGTGTACAACAAGACAACCCACACACACCACTGAAAAAGTTCATGGATTGTGAAATCCGATATGTGTTGATATATTTCCTATAATGGGCTCTTCATCAATGCATAACATTTTCGCTATGTAGTATATGATTTTTTTTAATCTTTTATTTCTATGTTCTCATTTTATCTCCAAAGTCATTAAATACTGGGATTTTGTCATAAGTTTAATCTTTCTATTTTTTGTTTATGTTGTAGAACTTTTGGATAGGTTAACTGAAATTTATAAAGTGCATTTCTAAAAGAAGAAGGTAATAATCAACTATTTGTTTTTATAAGTTACATACTTATGAACATTTTACAATTATAAGTCAAGTTTCAAGTTTCAATCCATTAAGAATTTAAATTTTATATTTTCAATTGATAAAGTATATCATTACAGATACCTATGAGTGAAGTTTTTGATTGACACAACCAAGATTTAAATTGGAGTTATTTATCCTTTATTTTTTGAGCATAAGGTTCAACCAATATCAATTTGTCATGTTTTTTATGTTGAGTATATTTTAAATTTTAAGGAAGGAGATGATGCTTGGAAAAATGCTAACTATTGTGTTTGGTGTATTCTTTTGTTAAATTAACATTTAAAAATTGGAATCTGAACCAAATAAAAGCTAATTTACTTTATTTCCACCATTATTCGTATGTAAATAAATATCAACCCTGTAATGTTGCATTTGCAAGGTGCATCGGGAAACTTTTAAATGTTTACTTCCTTTTACAGTAGTAATATTTTGCATTTATATCCTACCCATTCCTTATATTTATTTGTTACATAATTTTATGTTCCCTAGCTACTATATGTAATGTTTCCAGAACACCATGCCAGTTTTAATCAATGCTCAATAACAAAATTTATTGTCAATCTTTTCTCAAGTTAAATTAGGTATTAAATGTTCCTAACATAGCTTGCACTCAAGTAGTTATCAAAGAATAAAACAAAAATATTCTATAGTTTTTCAGGGTATTTAAAAAACATTGGAAATTCACGCAGAATCTTGGTTTCATATGATAGCTGAAGGTAAAAACGTTACTAAAGAAAATTCACGGAAAGACTTCTCAAAACTTGATCATATAAAGGTATCAATTATTGAACAAGACCTATTTTGTATTATCATTTTTTTAAATGCTTTATTTCAGTTTGGTTATTCATGATTATCTATTATTAATTACCATTTTAGCTTTTACGTATAATGCTTTGTAATTTGTTGGCTTAATGATTGATGACAAAAAAATTCACATTCACCTTCTTTATTACTGTATAAAAAATATAATGGGAATTGTTAAACATATCTATACAATAATATTAGTGCTGAGTAGGAAATAGTTTGCTATGAGGCCCCCTTCATTTTTCACCATCCATTTTTCATTAAAATGGAACAAGATTGCGCCAAGCGTATTTTTCCACTCAACGGTTGCAAAAAAAATATCATGCGTCCCAAAGTTCAAAACTCACGTCATTTACTTCTACAGGATTGAATTCCTCATTTCATTTCGTTCTCCTCCTTTCGCTGCCCCAAGCGGATAACCTAATGCCCGTTGATTTAACACCAACGAACTGATCGACACTTGCCATCAACGCACCATCGCTATTACTTTTTCGATTGGTTTTTCTCACTCCATCTTGACGAATGTCACCACATCCGGTGAGTTGTTTGAAAACCTTTTAGATCTAAAACCCCATCGTTCTTCCTCATTCATATTTTTGTTTGCTTCGTTTTCGTTCGGATCTGATAACCATTTAATGTAGGAATGGTTTCCTCGGTCTTCCCTCTCGCCATCTTTTGCAATTACTAAGGTCGCTGAAAGGTAATTCTTACTCCTTTTGATTTTCAATGATTAATTAAATTATTAATGTTCAAATGACAGTCTATTTTTCACTGAGTACATGGTCTTTCTCTCAAAAGTTATTTTTCAAATGCCCTGCTATTTGTTTAACTTTTATTCCAACCAGTTTCCATTATAAGTATCTAATTTCAAGGACTATTAGGTAATTTTCGTACCTCTTATGATTTATTATTATCAAAAGTATGCAACCTTTAGTACCTCAATCTATACATGATAAATGTTTTTTTGGCTGATTTGTAATTAGTTTACGGAGCTTAGATAAATAATATGTCAAAAACAACATTTATCATTAATCTTAACTATTATATGACTGCACGTAATAAAGCATTGTTAACGACCCGATAACTGCTAATTATGAACTTGCCATGCAATCTGAAATTGTCCAAAATAGTGTTATGACCAAAGCAAATAAAAATGGTCTTTCATCAATCTTTATTTCGTATATGCAATATTTCATATGCCAGAAAAAAAAATCTCAAGCTATGTGTTTTTTATGTGTGGAATGAATTGTTTTTACATTCATAGTGTTCACTCCATCAAAAATCTAGAGTATGAATGTTGGAGCCAACTTTTATTAAGGAGAGGCCATAATCATGGTTTCGTAAATACAAAAGTTGGTTGAGTATTTTTGTTGTTCGATACGAGAGAGTATACAAAGTAGTTTTAAGATATTAACCCATTTTACATGGTTATTGGTCATCAAGGAAAATAATTTTGAGATCTACATTTAATAAGAAACTTTTAGGAAAATATTCATATAATGTATACAAGTTCAGAGAGGTCAAATGTAAGATTATGATTATGTATTACAAAAATGATTTTACTAATAACATCTGCATATGTAAATAAATTTTATTAAGAAAAGCATCTGATTGGGCAAGTTTGTATTATTTGATATGTTGGCAAAGTGATAAAGTAATCTACCAGGCATCTTTATTTAATCTTCTAGCATTATTACTGCTACTAGTGCAATGCATCAGGGTGCATAAATATGATACTAATAGTGAAATAATGAATTGGACAATCAATACAAAGGTTTAATTCGGTCACAACCCATGCCATGTAATGGCTATTATGCCATCCAAATTCTAAATATAGATTTTAGGTAGGTATTATACTAACAGTTAGGGTACAACTTAATAATATTCCCTATCGACCAAATGATGCAAGCGGATCAAAACTAAAAGATCCACTTTTCTATATGTATTATTATCATTTTTATATGCTATAAATTACAATATACATTTACACTTAATTGTTGTAAAATTAGTGAAAGGATACTGGTTATTAGTTACTATCTCGTTTCTCAAATTCTTTATACTTCTATTCAAATTCTAAATCTTTGTAAAAATGCCGACAACTTGGTTGGTCACATTCCTTCCGCAAAAGATGGAAATATTTATTAGTCCCAAAGTAAGTTTATTTTATTCTTTTTTAGATGAATTCCCATTTGAATTATTATCCAAATTTGTTTTTGAAATTTCTTTATTTTAAGCTTGGGCAATTGCAGTATATAAGTGCTTTGAAACCATAATTTGTTATATTTGCTATTTGTTATTGCAATATTGTTTATTGACAAGAAATGAGACATTACATGTTTGATAATCTTAGCCTTTGTTTCTTCAAATTCTATTTGAATGAAACATAGCAAAAGGAGAGTCCATATAATCTTAATTATATTAATCTTTTGGATAAATCTCAGCTAGATCATGGCTGCAGCTATTTTTTTTGTTGGAAATTGTATTGAAATGCATCCCTATTTGGCCAAAAGATTTTGTTGCTTATTTTTATATTTTGTAATAGTATTGAGTGTTTGAAATTTTGTAGCATCAATATTTGTTTGAAATTTTATTGTTGAATTGATGATTTTATGATTTACTAACTTCCAAAGGCATACATCCATCAATACACAAAATTAGAATGGAACGGTTCTAGACCCACCTTGACTTTATACATACTTGAAGAAATTATAGTAACAGGGATACCATGCAATCATACGTCGAGGTATATATAGGCGGTACATAAAGTACCATGACTTATAAAGGCTCACAACATTGGATTTTTTTTCAACGATGTATACATGGGAGGTGCCATGCAATTGTACATTGAGTTAATGGTGATGTCCATGTTCTGTTATAGACATAGTAAAAAAAAAGTTTTTTGTTTTTTCCCTAGTTATATCCTTTAGGTGCATTGAAAGTATCAAGATTATATACCTTTTTTGGGCAACTTAGCATTGACATTCATTACTGCTACCTTTAACAAAGCATTATGAATCCACATGTTATTGTATACAAGTACACAAGATACTATACAAACAATTACTTTCACCGTTCATTTTAGTGCTTTACGTATATATGAGTGCTATACAGTTTCTGATGCATCCACCTTCACTTCTATTACAGATCTTTTTTTATCTACTTCCAAATCCACTAATAAAAATTATCCACTTTCAATTTTTTTATCCGGCCGGAACAAAAAAGTATACATATATTATGGCTTATTTTTCTTCTCACATATTGGTGATTCCAAGTTCTTTGTGTTTTGATGTAGTCGGTACAGTGGAAGAACTGCAATCCATGATCCAAAGGTTCAAAAATCAATTCATGCATCTCAACCAATCCATAGACTATTCATCCATGAATAAAAATGGAGCTAGAAAGTATAATTAAGAATCTTCCAAATAATATTTATTTTTTATGTTTGCATCAAGCAAGAAACTTGCTGTACAATATATCAGTGCTTTATTATATGAAGTTTTAACGCTTATGGCTTTGTGGTGTCCAATCAAATAAGTGGGTAAAATACATGTATATTTATTGATGTGTATAAATCTATTTTACAGGTTGGAATGGAGGCTTTCATGTTTAACCCTGATCAGCAAGAAGTAGTGCCATTGAAGTGGATGAATGGTCGTAGTCTGTACCAAATGTACTTCAAATACCGTCGGTTCGTTATGTCTATTGGGATCATTAAGTTTTGTTTCCAAATACAATACGTCCGTGGTTATTTACCAATGATGGTGGTGATGTGCGTCCACTGATTATACTATGCATAAATTAGTTAGTGACTTACATATCTGTGAACCTGGAAAATGCACATTTGACATAAAAACCTCGGGGATATTATTTGTATTTGCACAGGTAATGTTACTAATTCTATATAAAAGATATTCTACTTATTTGTATTAGCATATGTGCTGTTACTGATTCTATATAAAAGGTATCCTACTAAACTAAAACTAATGGGTTATTGTTGCATTTGACATAATTTTACTTTATTTTAATTCAAGTTAGGATGTTATTGTGGAGGACTTTTCTTTTTACAAGAGTTATTGCTAGACTGTTTAGAGGAATGTTCTGAACATTTAAGCGTCAAATTTGAAACTGCGCCACATAACTATAGTATGCAATTTCAAATTAGGCCACGAGATCCGGCAAAGTTTCAAGAGAAATGGACATATGAAAATGGGTCTTATTTTTACGTAAGCATGTTCTATGAAATGAGTCTTAGTTGAAGGGTCAACAAATAATTATTTGAACTTGTGTACAAAAAGGTAGTTTTGAATCGATTAGCCTTAGTACGATTAATCGTCAAGTAGAATTTATTATCTAGCATGTACTGATTTGTTTATATCCTTTTTACAAGTTTGCACAACTTATTCATTTCGATGTCAGGTTAACAGTTTTGCATGGAATTTTATTATGAAAATAAAACCTATTACTTTTTATGAGTTACCATTGATTGGTCTAGTCCAACCATTTTCTAGCGGTTTGGCATTTTCATGAACGTTTACTTATAATAAGTGTGGATAAATTTGTAATATGGCTACAATCACCATGGTTCGGGATCTAAGTAATAAGTTTTTCGTAAGCAAAATAATATTTTCTTTTTTCCCTCTCCATGATAACATTTCCAAGTAAATAAAGAAGAGGACAACATGTTTTATGATTGTCGAGCATGAATTTCAGCTTTTACATTCTATCTCCATTATTATCCTTTTAGAAATTTGGATTTCGTTATAATTTAAGGAACCTAAGGTGCGCACAATAATAACATGCTACTTCATGTCCTTAATAATAACATGCAAGTTAGCTATAATAATTAAACACAACATTCACAGTTCCAAACGACAAAGCAGTTGGTGTTGTTTGATGCATTTAAAGTCGAAATCTGATATGAGCCTAATACGATTTCAAATAGATGAACAAAGAAAACAAAATCTACTATGATAGATGTTGATATTGGAAAAACTACACTTCATCATTAATTCACGTTTAAGGGTCGGCATTAATCTCAAGATCCTACTTTGTTTCATGTTACTGTTGATGAATCTCATTCCCTTCAATGAATATGGGAGGTAGTGGACAAGCGAAAACTTGAGAACTGATACGCCATAATAAAAAATAGATAGAGTGATCTGTTGTTAAAAATAGAGCGTTGGACATCAACAATTATAGATGTGGATGAAGCCATTATATCAACTGATTTCACTACTGGGGAAAGATACATGAAGCAACACAAAGATTTTTAATATTTAGCATTTATCATAGTAGCTCATACGGTGATTTGACTCCGATCATCATTAATGGTAGGTTTTTAGAGTATGATATTTCAACCAATATATTAAGAAGAGGGACACCTGTATTTTCATTTCCATTAAATGACTTTATTGAGATCTTATAATAGATTAACAAATACAGAAGCTTGAAGTGAGATAACTAAATAGAAGATAATATATTATATTATATTATATTATATTATATTATATTATGTATATCTTTCTGCATTTTTTAGCTGCAAAACCTACCGGTTTTACTTAATTCAATGAATAAAATAGTATTTATATTGGTGTATATAAAAAATGAAATGATTTGCTAAAATGAAGAATATTGGGTATGGCTTTTTTAGACTGATTTCATGTCAATTCTACCATCTTTTTCATCGATCGAAAATGATGGATAGTATTAGTACATAATGCAAACTCTATCTTACCTACTTATCAAGATTGTTGTCCGATCATCACTTTCATAAAATTTCAAATTTCTCCCTTAAAATTCTAGTATATGAAATAAAAAATTAGATGATGAGACATATCGTCCAATTAATTACCATGGGTAAAATTAGAATAAATATTTTAATATTAAAAGCGGGTTGTAAAGTAATTAACTGGGTGTTAATAGACAAGCCTACAACTCCTGCAAAGTTAATTGAGTAAATTAGATAATCAGAAAATAATATAAATAGAAGTAAGGCTTTACATGTTTTATTAATTTGCAACAGCACATGTGAAAAGATAGACCGGGCCGACTTTATCAAGGCATCTCACTTCAGCCCAGTTTAAGTAAACTCAGTATAATAATCCCCACGATGACAATATATAAACTCCTCCATATTCTCCTAAAAGATTAGGTTTTGTTTAACATCTTGGCGGCTGTCGTAGCTCGTCTTCTTCCTTATCTGATTCAGAAAATTTCGCTTCGTCCCTTTCTTCATCTTTTTTGTTTTTTTTTATATTTCTTTTATTACGATGATGGGACTCTTAAGTTTAAATGCTTAAAATTGGCGATTGATGGGACTCTTAAGATTATAGTATAAATTATGCGTATTTTAGTATAATGAAAGATATTTATTGTTTTATTAAGTTTGTAATTTATATTATATGCATGTAACGTTTATTAACTGCTCAAAACTATTTATTATCGTCATATTTGTTTATATTTAACACTTATAATTAACTGGATTGAAAAGGATGTATGTTAAACCATAAATTTATATTTATATTTCTTGATTTATCAGTCGTTAGCGGATAGGATAATTATTTGATATTCGTCCGCATCCGCGGATGTAGATATCCGATATTCGAAAATCATTTCGAATGTGAATGCGGATATGACACTATCTGCATTCGAAAGTGTCCATTGACCTTTCTATGAAGATAATGGTTTTATCATGTGTAAATGTTCATGTTGTTCAAAATTATCCTTTGTGCCGTTATGTTTTTTTTCCAATTAACGAGTGGATATTCGCGACGATGCCTCCTTATAATTTTATAAACAAAATTTAGATGTTTGTTTAGAAGTGTAAGGATATTAGCTCTAATATTAGCGTTTAATTTATAATCGCTAATATTTATGTTGGTATGATAGTTTAATCGTTCAATAAGCAAATGTGATATTTTATTATAATTCATATAAATGAAGTAAACATGATATTTTAAGTTGCATTTGGTAATAACTGCATTTAGAACTAGGTATAGCTTTACGCTTACGTTAGATTACTCCAATGGCACAAACTTAGTAGTAATAAAATTATTAAGATGTTATTATCTAAATAAACGAAACCACGGTAATACTTTTTTCAGTTTGCATTATAGGTTAAATGACCAACTAAAGTTAGCGATTCTTTGTACTTGGGATGAGATATACATTTGGGGGAATGTGATTATTATTTTTAATTCAATTATTATACGTTGATTAGAGTATAATTTTTTTTTGGAATTAGCGGCTTTAATTGTACGTCTACTTTGGAAACTCAATAAAAGATACAAATTATATTACCACATGGTACTATGCCACAAACTAAATATTACTGTTATAACTAGATTTTTTGGCACGTGCATACAAAAAATCCTTATACAATGGTACTTTTTTTTTAAAAAATTTTATATTTCTTTGATAAGTAAAAATTCAAAATTGTAAAGAAAATTATTGTTAATATTATTTTGAAATTAGGATTTGAAATTGTGATCTAAATAGTGTTAAAAATATTTATTTCGAAATAAATATTGTTTTTCTTTTAAGTGGAATTCGAACTCTTGACCTTTTGTTTGTATATATGGGTTATTTGGTACATGCAATGTTTGTGCATAAAAAAAACCTTATACATAATGTATAAAATTGATAAAATTTATTTTTTCTATAAACATTTGAAAAGTAAAAGTTGAAATTTAAAAGAAAATTATTATTAATATTGTGACACTAAGGTTTGAATTTGTGATTTTAACAGTGTATCGAAATACTCATCGAAATTGATGCTACATTTGTTTTAAATAGGATTCGAACTTTTGGTCTCTTGTTTGTATGTAAGAGCTCTTTGAAACTTCGTCGTTGGACCGGAAAATCACAATTCTTTGTCACTTATTAATAAAGATATGTAATTTGTAAGGCATTTAAAAAGTGACTATTGTGTGGATGTATATTTAATCTGGTCTAATATAATTATGCTTATTTAATGGGTGCTTAGTAGTTACATAAAGCAAATAATTTTGACGTATATATGTTTCTTTGTTCCACGGTTTTTTGATTATTAATAGGTGCAGTTAGATATTACACATGGTGCAAAATTAATCTTGAACATACAAACATGCTACAAATTTGTGGCTTTACGGACAAATATTATTATATGTAATAGTGTAACGTTATCAATCAATTTTTTGCTTGGGGTTGAAGACGTTTAAATAGGTATCATTTTAAAATCAAGTCGTATAACGTTCTATAAAACACATGTGCTCAATATAAGTTGGATTTCTTATTTTTTTGAAAACTTTTTTAAAGTCAATCCCTTATTGTTGGGTATTTTGGTTTGGGATTTTAACTGTAAGACGAGGTTCTTGTTTATGTTTTGTTATTTTTATGCAATAACAATATTGTTATATCTATCTTCATTTTTACGTTATTAATCTTTAACTTAATACATAGCTATTAAGTTCATTATGTGAGAGCGATTACTTAAATATTGGTTACTTGAAAGAATTCAGTTGATACATGCTTGATTTCAAAAGCTCTCACGTTTTTCTTATGGTTTGGTGCATAACCTTAGTAGGTGGTTTGCATTAAATTATCTTTTCAATATATATACGATGTTATGTTAGCAATTAGAGTCGGTAATTAAACCCTTAATAAGAAGTGATATTTTTTAAGATTACTTGAGTGGTGGAAAGCTCTTAAGTGTTTTAGTAAGATATTAATATCATGCATGGAAATTTTAACAAAATTTATGTTTACGTTTACCCAAAATTTTAGGAGAAATCTACTATTGGAATCCTTTTAAGAAAAATACCTTTTAATATTGTGGATTTAACAACTAAATACATATTAAGCAATACTATTCAATTAGAATAAGAGAATGCTTGTGAAAAAATACCACATAATCTTCTAGAAAACTAATGGTGTTGCAACTTGAACAAGATGCTGCAAAACAACCTTTTCAATCTCTAATTAAACAAAATCGCCAATTGAGCACACCCTACTAGAGTATTCAATGGTAAAGACAAGCAATCACATGAATAAGGCTTCATGGAAGGAGCACCGATTGGTGGATAAAATAAGAAAATTCAATACTAAAAATAATAATTGTCATATTTAGTACAAATTATTTTCTACCTTTTAAATAAATTAAATCTGATTTTAAATTAACATTAAAATAAAAATTGCTGTACGTAAATAGTTATAATGTACCTCCCTATATGGAAATTGAATTACTATAAATAAAAATATGAATTGCTATACATAAATAGATAAATAATGTTTGATTCCATTTAAAGCAATTGAAATTGAAATTTAATAAAGTCAGTTTGCGGAATACTTTAAATCATTTTTGGAAAAAAAATCTATTGATAGCTTCGTCCTTCAAAATTTAATTGATTAATCATACACTATAATAAGCTTATATAGTTCTATAAACATAATCATCAAAACATACCGTATTCTTCAACATAAACAAAATAAATCAACGGTCGCCTCCTTCATTTGAATTCTTATTATTGATAAAATGTTGCTTTCGTCGAACGAGCTGGAAATAGGAGTGGATATACGATGCAAAGAGCTAAAACCTTTCTAATAAATCATCAACTATTTCTTTGCTAAAACAAGAGTGAATGCTTTCAAACTTCAACAATATCCTACAAAGGTATGAATCAATTTAAGTGGTATATTTTTGTTTGTTATCGATATAATTCATTTATAATCATTGTTAATATTTCGTTGCAATAGTTTTGTCACTTATAAAAGGAAAATTTTGTTTGTACATGAGAAGTAACATTCCTATATCATAAAGAAATCGTTAATATTTCGTTGCAATAGTTTTGGTCACTTATAAAAGGAAAATTTTGTTTGTACATGAGAAGATATCGTCAAATTTTAAGACAAAATACATATGACAACAAAAAAATAAAACCAATATTAGATAATGAAAAATTCATAATATACCAAAATATCATGAAGTAATTAACATTCCCTTGCACTAGTTGGACGAAACTCAAAACTTGTTGGTGGCATTACACCACATTTCTTTGTTATTTTTAAGAACCACCCAATGTGTCTATACAAAGTACTGTCCACTACAGTAACCTATTTTACTAACCAAATCTAATTCGAGTAACCAAATCTAATTGCCTTCATCCTTTCATAATCAATCACAAATAGTCTCCATTGCTCTCTAAATGATTTAGTTCTCCTACTTGAACCCACTACTTTTATGCTTTTAAGAAAATAAAATATCGCCGCCAGCTAAAAAACTAGAATCGGTTATGATTGCGGTTGACAAAATTCTTTCTTAAAATTGATAATGAAATAATAAATTGATTGGAAACGAAAGTTCTAAATGGATTTGTAAAAAATTTTCGCCTACAATTTGTTTGAGGTATTAACTTTTAATTTATTTTCTAGTTTCATTAAGTTATCTTTTGATCTAAAATTTGTAATAATAGTTACATTATTTTTTGACTTTAGTTGGTGCAATTAGCTTTTTAACTGGTATTGTAATTAACATCACTCATTCATTGCATATGCCTATTTAAGAGTTCCTGCATCTCTCTTGAAAAAAAAATCAATAGTGTAGAATTGCCAATATGATCGAGGCAATCCCTTCCATGTCAATTCCATCAAAGCGTTGAAGTATGTAATTCGAGATAAATTTTAAGTTTTTCAATAGACTGATATGACCATAAATTTCTCATTGCATTATTGAAATTATTGAAAAAAAGAGCCCACTATACCATTGATAATTACTGTGGATGTTTCCATTTTTGGAGAAATAAATATGGATGGTAATGGATAACTTTTTCGAGTAGGGAATGAGACATATAAGTTGGATGTTCAGTCTACTATAGAGAAGATTTAGTCGATGACCCAATTGAATGTAAGACGTTTGCCATCCGCTACGCAGTTCCATTGGTCGACCAGTCGGGTTTGACTAGGGACGTCTTTCTCTCGACCAACTTCTTAAATATTCTATATTATCTCAAAAGAAAGAAAATGACTTATGGAGCTTCTTTGTCTGCATCAATCAAAGGAATATTGAATCAAGTCCGTTCGGTAAGTTTCTTAATTTTAAAGTTTTAACATTATACCAATAGATTTTATTATTTTTCAAGCACAAAGAGTATATTGAGGTTAGTTAAAGCTAAGAGCGACATAGGATTATGAGATATGGGGGTATTACTTTCCAACCTTGATGTATCCTTTTTGCATGAAAAAAATAAAATTGATTAAATGTTAAAATTTTATAATTTATAACTAATTCATATTGTAGAAACTTACCGAATGGACTTAATTCAATATTCGTTTGGTTGATAGAGACAAAGGATCTCCAAAGGACATCTTCTTCCATCTTAGATAAAATAGAAATCTTCTTAGAGTTGGTCTGGTGAATAACATCCGCAGTCGAACCCAAGTAGTCGACCAACTAAATTGCATGGTAGATGGCGAGTGCCTCACATTCAGTCCGGTCATTGAATAAACCTTATGCATAGTGGATTGAACATCCTAATATAATATGTCTCATTCCTTATACTAACAAGTTGTCCAACACCGACCTTGTTTTGTTTCTCCAAAAATGGGGGCATCTACATTAATTATCAACGATATAGTGGGCTCTTTTCCTAAATTATGCAACGAGAAATCCATGGTCATATCAGTCTGTTGAAAACCCTCAAATTTTTCTCGATATACATACTTCAATGCATCAATGTTGTTGATCTGAAAGAGAATGACTCGATCATATTGGCAGTTCCACACGATGCCAATTTATTTTTAGGGAAAAAAAGCAACGAAGAACCGGCAAATAGGCATAGAGAATGAACAGGTGCTATTAATAACAATACTAGTTGAAATAATGAGTGGGCCAACTACAACTAAAAATCAATTGTATCTATTATTACAAATTTTAGATCATAAGACAAAAAAAGTGAAAGTAGAGAGTAAATTAGAAGTTAATATCTCAAATGAAATCCAGGTCAAACATTTTAACAAATCTAGTTTGAACTTTCAATTCCAATCAGTTTCCCATTTCATTGTCTATTTTAGGAAAACATTCTACCAACCCTAACCAAAAATTGATTTAGTTATTTTGGTTGGCAGCGATATCTTTTCTCATGAAAAGCATAAAAGTAGTGGGTTCAAGGAGGGAGGACTGAATCATGAAGGGAAATCTGAATTGGTTGCGATTGATTACAAAAGAACGGGGGAAATTACATTTGGTTTGTTGAATGAGATTCTGTTAGTAAAATATGTTAAAGTATTGAAGAGTACTTGGTATAGACACCTAGGGTGGTTCTTAAAAAAAGCAAAAAAATGTGGTGCAATGCCACCTACAAGTTTTGAGTTCGGTCCAACTAGTGTAATGGAATGTTAGTTACTTTATGATTTTTTTGGTACATTATGAATTTTTCATTATCTAATATTGGTTTTAATTTTTTGTTGACCAATGGCGTTTTTGTCTTAAATTTGTCAATTTTCTAATGGTATAGGTAAGTTATTTATCGTACACAAAAAAGTATGCCTTTCATAAATAACCAAAAATATTGCAATGAAATTTTAACAACGATTATAAATCAATTTTATCAATAATGAGAAAAGTTATGAGTAAAGTTATACAACTTATTGAATCATACCTTCGTGGGATATTGTTGAAGTCTGTAAGCGTTTGCTCTTGTTTTTGCATCAAAATAGTTGATGATTTGTTAAACTTTGTAGCCCTTTGCATCATATATCCGCTCGTTTATTTCTAGCATGTTCGATGAAAATAACATTTTATCAATAATAAGCCTTTGGATGAAGGAGGTGGCCATTGATTTGTTTTATTAGTGTTAAAGAATACAATGTTTTTTTGAGCATGTTTATAAAAATATATGTAAAGCTATTAAGATGTAAGATTAATCAATTAATTTGAATGATTAAATGGGCCACTGTAATACCCCATGATTTGACGTTAGTTATTTAATTAGTTAGCTAATTAATTTGACTTAAAAAATGGAATTTGTGCAAACGATGAAATTTTACCAAGAAACTTGCACCATTGCATTCGTGGTGAAATTTTAAGCAGTTTTCATATTTGGAGTTTTGAGGTCAAAGTCTAAACAAAGAAGTTATGTACGAAAATCGAATTAGGAACAAAAATAAATAAATAAGAAAAATTAACGTTTTAAATTAATTATCTGGGGCCTATAGGTTGACCTCCATATTGAAGCGGTTGGCTAGGTGCAGTCGACCCCCAGGAAAGGAGTGGTCGACCACTTCATGTGTGGTAGTTCCAGCAAACCTATGCCATGTACGACCCGAATTTAATATATTTCGATCTAACGGTTCTAGTTGATTCTGGCATCTATAAATTCAGGCCCAGCCCTTCCTTCTCTTCTCATATTTTTCTATAAGTTGTAGCAACGCTTTACCATTCGTTCTTCTCCACTTTCTTTGTAAATTAAGAATAAGATATTTATATTTATATTCATACAAATCAGAGAATTAGAGAAGCCCACTTCATATTTAGAAGTATGAAGCGACAAATGGGTTTGGAAGTATTATAGAAGCCCGCTTCATATTTAGAACTATTTATAATCATTTGAGGCTAGAGTCTGCCTATTTCCCTTTTGAAAGTATTATAGAAGCCTGCTTCATATTCAGAAGTATTAAGTAGCAAATGGGTTTGGAAGTATTGGATGGTTGACAAGGCTTCATCGATAGTTTGCACCTTGGGAAGGGTAGGTAAGTAATCGTGTATGCAATGCAAGGATAGATTAGAACTGCCAACCTTAATGGACATAACAATTAAATGAAAAACAATCGGTGTAAACTTATGTTATAGACAGTTATAGTTTTTCATGCCACCAGATCATTGTTCTTACCCCCTCCTCATTACAGCCCACATGATAGATTTAGAGGAATATGTCACTGGTGTTGGACGTGCTTGTCTGTTGTATAAGTCTTCTTTTCTCTCATGTTTGATGATAATGTGACAGGCTGCTATCTATGGAATACCATTAATTCCAAGGTAGCAATCATAGTCAGTATTCTTATCCTATTATTTTTTCCGCTATGAGTTTAGATTTTTATCACTCTTTGATAATGCTTATGCTTATGCTTATTTGCAGTACCAAATCCAACGATCTGTGCTTTGAAGGACTTAAGTTTCGATTTTTGTTGAAGTTTAGGCCAATGGAGATATAGATTGTTATATTTGGTATAAATGCCTAGGTTAGTAGATCAGAGGTTAGGATAAATTGAGAGAATGCATTCAAACTTTCTTATCAAGTAATTCTATATTTTTACTCTAGATTCTAATAATTCCAACTATAAAAGTAGTTGTAGTTGTACTTTGAAAGAATTGGTAAAGCAACCATGGTTTGGAAATATCTTAGAGAAAAGATTTTCACGTCGACTTCGGAGTATCACACGGAGTGCTAGAGATGCATAAAGCACTGTTGATGAAGAGGGTGTGTATAACATATGGCAGAATTCCAAAAATTAGAGGTGTTCGACTTGATGGTTGAGATTCTACCTACCATGTGATTTCGGGGTTTGATGGTGAGTTCTAGTCGAAGACGTATATTTATTCCAGATGGATGGGAAATTAGAGTCTATATGTCGCAATTGTGATGACCCACATTTTGGAAGGTTTAATAGACAGTAATCCACAGTCCAACTCAAACAATCCAAAACATAGATAACCAATGAGGTTAATTAAGAACAATAAGAAGAAAGCAAATACAGAATCCTATAGCGGAATGATAAAATACACTAATCAAATAAACAGTCCATGAAGATACTTATACAATAAATTTGATTAAATTTTACAACATTTATTAGAGTTATATATACAACAGAACAATTTAACAATGCAGTGGAACAAATAATGTGGTGAAATAATACTAGTAATATAATATACCAAATCTTCGTCTTCTTCCTCCAGAAAATATGATCTTCAATACGCTGAAAACTCAGGGCTTACCAGAGTATAATGTAAAACAACACACTCGAGTCAGGACTAAATATCCTTATGTGAGTCAAATCAATATCACTTATAACAGGAGTTTAATTGCGTCAAAGATGTTTATGGTGTTTTGCATCTTCTACCTAATGTACAACGTGCATGAAATAATTCATGAGATGTTACGGGATTTTCCATCTCTTAAGAATCCGTCAAGTTATCTATATCTAGTAGAATACGCTATATATGTAATGTCTAATCATTAAAATAAATATTTTTCCTAGCATTAAGGCTTTACATTAACCCCACTTAGTGTGTTTTTAAGCATTGTCGTACAGTTTGCATATAACGCTCTAGTAGCAAGTCGAGGGATAGGGATGCACCATAATATGACAACACTAAACTAAAAGCGTAGTGGTCTCATATGAGGACAAAAGAATGACAAGGCACGTAAGGCAATGTCTAAGTTAGGATACTACCAGTTCGGGTCGGGCTGGTGGTAACTCTTCATAGCCATGATCGCCTACCAATCCATCCATTCCATATCGAGTCAAAGGGAGGCCGTCCCAAATCATTGGGCACCAATCGAAACCAACGTCGAAAGTAATAGTATGGACCAAGTCCAAGAAGAAAATCGAAGAACGGATGTCCGTTAGTGGTAGCTAGCTCACATGGCCCAGTCAAGCTGTCCGATTTTAGTCATTTCAAATTGGCACAAGTGCTAGGGTCTATCCATCATCGTTCTCTTTCTTCAAATCCAACAAACGTATACAAAATCCAGTCACTTCATCCTGGAGGCTCTTTCGCATATAGAGTTGTTAAAGTGGTTCTAGTATTGATAGAGGGTATGCCAATAAGTCGCTTCGGATTCTTTAACAACCAAACATCGTTTTGCATATCGGTTGTTTCTTTTACATTTCGAAAACATTTCATACTTGATAACAAAATATCATATTCACTTTAAAATATCATTCATTTCAAAAAATCCTATTTACTTCAAATATGTCAATTTCACTTGAAGACCATTTTCGCCTCAATATCTAAATTTCAGTTCCCAAAATAGTTTCGAATTTCAACTTAGGTTATAACTTCATTTTAACATAATTCGCATTTAAATCCGTGATAAATATAAACAGTTCCCACTCTAAACAGTTTGAATTTTTAGAAATAGTTTTAGTAATTTTAAATAGTTTTAAAAATTAAAATAGTTAGATATTAAAATAGATTATATATTAAATGATTTTAAAATTTAAATAATTTGGAAATTTAAAAAGATGAATTTTAAAACAATTTACAGGAAAATAGTTTGTAGTGAAAATAATTTCAAACTCAAAACTGTTTCTTCCCTTTTCCAATAAATCTGGATTAAGGGCCAAATTTAAATCAACTTATTTAAATTCAAATCTTCCAATTCAGATTATTTTATATCTCAAATCTGTTCGAATCGGCTCAATTTCGATTTAAATTCAAATCATATCAATTTAGATTTCAATTTAGATTAACTTTAATTTCAAAGCCTTTCGCATTAACTTCAAATTCGAATCAATGATTCGATTCAGTGGTTTAAATTCCAATTCAATTTTTATTTTAAACCATTTCAATTTATATCTTTTTGGAGTTTGGTTTCAAAATATCGATTTATTCACTTTAACCAGTTTAAACTTCAATATTCAATTTAAGGTTCAAATCTTTTAAAATAATTCAATTCCAAGTTCAAATTTGAAATAGCGATTTATATCACTTTTACTTAAATATCTTTGAAGTTCAATTGAAAGTTCAAACCTTTTAAAACAATTCAATTTCTATAATTCAAGTCATATTTCAATCATAACTTCAAATTCCAAATTAAATTCTTTAAAATAATTTCTTTTAACAATTTTAATTTCAACATTTCAAGCTTGAGTTAAAAAATAATCCAATTCCCATATTTCGATTCAATTTTATTTTTATAAAACAAAATCATTCGAACAAGTTCAAACCAAGAATTTAAAATCATTTAATTTAACCAATTCGGTGTTCGTATATAATTTTCTATCATATGGCAGTGATCAATTATTTCAATTTTTAATTTTAGTGATGGATATATATCATTTCAATCCAAATCAAAGTTTCATAAATATATATCATTTCAACCTATTATAGATTTCCATGTCAGTCAAATTACTAAACAAAAATCGATAAAATCAAACCACTTCATTATTTCATTTTAACTAACATAAAAATATTTTAGTCTTCATGAGCGGTTTAAAACACTCACATTTATTTGGAACTGAAAATTTTCTAGCTTGAAATAAATTTCACATCAAGTCCATGTCGTAGACGACGTCGATACGAATCTAGTGCAACTCGTTTCGCTCATAGACAACCTCATACGAGAATATTATTCAATAATTAACATAACGATTTATAATAAACATAACTAACTTAATAATATAATTAACGAAACCTAACACTCTGCCTTCTCGCGTTCGTTCATAGGCCCGCCTCCTTGTTCCTAATCTAAAGCTCGCGTCCTGCTTTTTTTATTTTTTATAACAATCGAACGATGGACGAACTACACCAAGCCATCGTCCAACTCCAACGCACCGTCGTGCTCCCCACTGCCCCACTGCCCTACATCAACGCGTGCAAATCGACGCATAGGAAATCCAAAACCCGTAACTCCAACAAAACCTCATATCAACCACGACGCAACGTAAGACGGCGATCCACGCAACGATCCGAATTTTTCAACGGTTAATTGTGAATGTTTAAATGGTTTTAAATGTTTGATTTGGAGTTATAATTAGGTTAGAAAGATTTTAGAACTAAAATTTTCAAGCGATTTCATAAATTTTGGAAATCGTCGATTTAATCGACGAGTTAAAATGGCGATCTAGGGCATAGTCTCGAATTTCAACGAAACTAATTCCATTAGATCCATAATAGTGTATTATTATCGAATTTCAAATTTCATACCGTTTGGAGTTATCGTTTGATCGTACAGGATAGAAACGCGTTGAAATTAATATCAAATTTTAATATAATAATTGTGTCTGAAAAACTATCTTCTCTATAAGATCGAACTAGGACACAAAACCTTTTCTATTGCATTCAGAATAGGGGTATAACATTGTGAACGCCTAGAGGCATGCCTCGGTTGGGGTTTGAAATTTTGAGCTACTGGAATTGAGATATTTTGAAAATTTAAATAAATTATTTTCCTTGATCGGACTAGGCTGTCTCTTTCACTCAGCCACTGTACCTTTTCCAACATGCCACCAATATCGTGACGTTTCCATTTTCACTTAAAACTGCGACTCTCTTCATTTCTCACGCAGATAGTAATACCCTTACAAAATAATAATAATAATAATAAACGAAATTGAATCCTCGTAAAAAAGGGAATCGCGACATTGTCGTGATTTGGAATTCGAGATGGGCGACATTCGCGTGTGGGAAACAAGATTGGGCATGCGTTTTAGGGTTTGGCTGTATGTTCTGCTCGTCGACTGGAGGCTTGTGATGGAGGCGCTTGGGCGGAGTTGGTCACCTGAAGGGATGCTTGCATTTAGGAGGGAAGTGGAGATTCCAGGCGGTGTACGACATCGTGGTTGATGGAGATGGGTTAGATCGAAGTTCGAGGGGAGGGGCTAAGGCTCGATAGCAGCTTGATCACGTGCGCGAGCGGAGTAGGTGCTCGAGACAATGGGCGTTCGATGTCTCGAGTTTTAGGATTGTGTCATGCAGAGATCTTTATTGGTATCGATTTTGGGAGGTGCGACTCCATATTTGCAGCCGCGGCCTGATGCTCGTCGACTTGGTGATGTCGAGGTTGGTTAGAGGTTTCGATGATCGAGAGTCAGTGGGTTATGCGTTCTGGGTGGAGTCGCGTTTCTGGGTTGCTGACATTGGTCGATGGTAAGAAGGTACCATGCTTTTGAAAATTTTGTAATTAAAGAGTAATTTGAGTTTTAATTACAATTTTAATAGTTAACTTACATAAATTAATAACCCATCCATACAAGGTCTAAAATTCATGAAGAAACAAATCGGTTTTGGATCGGATTGCAAAATAAAAATCAAGGTGAGTAAAATCTCACTCATTTGGATTGCAAGTATAACTTAAAAATGTCGGATTTAAATTACTGGTTGTTTGGATGAATTATTAATCATTATTAATTGGATGTTGTAATATATATATATATATATATATATATATATATAGTAGTATATATTTTAGTAGTTGGATATATCCCTGCCAATTGGAGCGGATGTGACCCTATGCACCCTGCATAATAGCGGATGATCATATATTACCGTGATATTCCCCTCGAAGGGGGATTGGTTTTTTGTATTGTCTAACATCTGTGGATGTAGGGAAACATGTTCGAGGGATCCAACTTGATTCCTCAAAAATTTTAATTTTAATTTAATGCATAATAGTATATGATGTGTTAGAATGATCTTTTATAGATTATTATTGTGATTTGGATTATTGAATGCTATACTACCATAAAGTATTATTTTTGAATTTGAAGGAATTGAAATAGAAGATTTTGAAAATATTTATATTGAAATTTGAATTATTTTAAAAGAAAAGGATTTGGATAAAACAAATTGATAATGGGTTGTACTTGACTATGCGCAAAATATTTCAAATAGAGATTTTAAAATAATTATGTAAAGGATTTTTAAAAAACGATTTAAAATGATATTTCAGGAAAGAATAAGGAAAGATGTTAAAAATCAATATTTAAAATAGATGTGTAAAATAAATAGGATTTATAAAGAAATGGATTTATAAGAAACGGAATTTTTTATCCGAGATTATTTTTATAAATAAGAAAAATCCAAGTGAATCAATAAATTTATAAATGACGTTTATAAATAAGGAAAATGATAATAGTTGCTAAATTGGGAATATAAAATTCATAGGGTGAGTTTATATTAGATTATGAAAAGAGGGATGAGGAAAATAGTGGATACTATTTTTCTGAAAAGTGGAAATGGTTAGGAGAATTAGAATGAAACCGATGGGTTGTGAATCAAGAGGAATTTATAAATTGAATTGTTTATTGGGATTTTTAAAATATACTTTTTTATTTTAAAAAGTTAAGTTGATTTTAAAAAGGTAAGTTTTATTTATCAAACTGTATAATTTTGAACTAGTAAAATTGAAGTACATCAAAAAGTTAATTTTTCAAATATTTTATATCTATTTTAATAAATTCTAATTTTTGAATCAGCTTTGAAAATTGATTCGTTTATTTAAAAATAAGTTATGATGTTTACAAAAGTGTTTTCGATATTTCTATATTTGAAATAATTTCAACACTTGGATCCATAACAAGGTATTTCATCATTTTCAATACTTAGAAATATTTCCAACTTTCATTTTTATAACACTTAGAAAA
This sequence comes from Allium cepa, assembly GCA_030765085.1. Taxonomy (NCBI): domain Eukaryota; kingdom Viridiplantae; phylum Streptophyta; class Magnoliopsida; order Asparagales; family Amaryllidaceae; genus Allium; species Allium cepa. Next base: position 460,718,950 of record CM060942.1, read on the forward strand.
TATTTCTATTCCAAATGACTCCTTACTAAAAACATTTCCAAGACCTTCCTTTTAATACTTAGGAAAAATACTTATACGTATAATTTCCAAAATCATTTTGATAATAAACTTGGAGATATTTCATAACTTATCTCATAAGTCTCCGGCTTTTTAATAAATTCTTCCTACAATTTCCAAACCGATTATACTTATTTATAATCCCAACCCATCATTTGTAACTCCTTTAAATGAATTCAAAATCTTTCCGAAGTTATCACTTCCAAACATCGGAAATTTTCTTACGTCTCTAACATTCAATTTATAAGATTTCTCTTATAAAATCTTATCCTTTAATAAACCCCATCTACAAATCTCGACAGAACTTATAAATAAATTTGCAATCATTTCAAACTATATATATACATGTATAATGAGCAATTTTGAAGAATAGTAATTTATTTCATTTTTAAATATGTTTTAAATTATTATTTAAAATATAGAAAAAACTTTATAAACATCAATAACTCATTTTTTGATAAACCAATAAATTTTCAAAGTTGATTTTAAAAGTTCGAATTTATTAAATAAATACTTAATATTTGGAATTCTACTTACCGAAGTATTCCAATCCCAACTACTTTAAAATTCCATAATTTTAAATAATAAAAATTTCCTTTTAAAACAAACATACTTCTTAAAATTCAAATATATTTTTAAAATCTCAATAACCCATTCAACTTATAAATTCTTCTTGATTTCCACCGTATCACTTCTATTCCGATTTCCTTAACCATTTTCACTTTCAAAATAGTATTTACTATTTTTCTCACCTTATTTCCGTATACTGATATGAATTCTCCCTATAAATTTATATTCCAAATTTATCATCCTGATATTGATTTCCTTTATGTTATAAATATCATTTATGAATTTCGTAACTACTTTGATTTTTTACTTGTTTATAAAAAACCATCTTATTTATAAAATTTCATTTTATAAATCCATTTCTTTATAAATCTATTTATAACTTCCAATCTATTTTTATTATCTACTTCAACTTCTTTTACATATTTAGAATGTGACGCCTCACGCCGAGACCCACATTAATAATGAGTATTACTGGGTAATACTGTCTTATAATGTGGAGAATAGGGCTGGTTAGGAGCGACCATCTATACTTTTGTCTTAAATATCTCTCGAATACTTCAATTAGTGCTCTATAAATAACATATGTCGAAAGTAGTGGGTCGAAAGGTGTCAACCCGCACATATAAATAAGACCCTAGAGGTCTAATTTAGGGGATTCGGTTTCATTCACTTCTTATTTGTACTTTCTAAAGCTTGTAAACCTTAACTCCTAAATAAAATTGGGGATAAAATTACTTTGCATACTTGAGCTTCAATTAGTAAAAGAACATATTTTCAAAGCATGTTAAAGGATTTAATGATTCTGCATAGCTTAGAATAAAGCCTGCTTGTTCCACGTTTGAAAGGCTACCTTTCAAGGGAGTCAAAACCATTTGATTCAACTAGTACACTTAAATGTTAAGTTCAAGTCTTCGTCAACTTTTACTATTTTGAAAAATGGTTCCGAAAGAGTCCTAAACCAATTGAATGAGCTCCAAAGGCATTGTAAAAGAGAATTAAACATTTCAAACATATCAAAAGGAGGACTTAAGGAAGTCAATAAGTTTAGGCCTTTTCTATCTGATCGGAAGGAGGTTTCGAAGGTATCACTTATACTTCAAACTCCACTTTAAGGTGTTGACAAGTTTTCTTGTTAATATTTTTGATGCTAGAAGGAGGAATTGAACCTTCGATCCCCAATAAATTTCACTATAGATTAATTGCATAGAGTTCTTCATTCAAAAGGAGAAAATGGTATGAGTAAGGAATAATAACGACAATCCAAACGATTAAGTTGCATCACAGTCGACCTTGGAAAATAATATAGTCCCCATCTTTAATTTAGAGAATATGGAAGTTGGACAACCTTCAACTCTCATAAGATTGGAAAATAATGAGATTAAATTCCAAAATCTACTGCAACAAATGATGGCCATGTAGGAAGTTTTCGAAGGGAATTTCCATCTCTAGGATCATTAAGGATTGCAAAAGGAGAGGATGAAGCACAATCACCAAATAAAGACCAACATGGAAACTAAGAAAGTCAAGCTAAAAGGTCTCTCGAGCAATCAAATAGTCCAATCCAAAGAAAGAGCAAAAGTTGCCACAAAGACGAAGCCGAACAAGAAGAAATCCTACACCAAATGATAATTGATATGCTTAAGAAAAAAGGAATACCTGACCTAGAGAAATATATTATCCTCCAAAAGATTCCTTTTTCGAAATAAATAATTGCAGTTAGTCTCCCTCCTCACATCCAAATTCTCCCACTTAAATATGATGAACTACTGAACCGGATAATCACCTTGAAGCTTTTCAAAACTGGATAAACTTATATAATGCATCTGGGCCGAATCTCTGCAAACTTTACCTAGTAACTTTTCAAGGATCAGCTATCAAATGGTACAAGAATTACCTAGTGGAAACCATTTGTCCTTGGGAACAATTTTCTTATGACTTCATGACACAATTTTACATATTTAGAGACTCAACCATGGACTTTAGCTTGTTAGCTACTATCCAACAAAAACTAGAAGAAATGCTCGATAAATACATGAACAAATTCAGTACAAAAGCATTAAAGGCAGAGAGTACAACTGATAGAGAAAAGCTTATGGTAGTTCGATTAGGGTTGATCGAACAAACCACAATCTGGAAAGACCTTTATATTAATAGGTGCAAAGATCTACTATACTTCTATTACCGAGCAAGCAAATTTATACTTTTGGATGAAATGTGCCATGATAAGAAAAGATCGCGACATGGCATTGAAGAAAAAAGATCTAGTTCCAATCACTCAACCTAAAAATCAAAGAACGGTGGAAGGATTCGGAAGGGTATTCCAGAACCCAACCATGTAGCCTTAGATCAACTTCTTTTTCACATATTTTCTGCAGCAAAAGATGATGGAAGTTCCTCAATTACTCATAAAATGCAAAAGCCAGCCATAATCGATAAAAGGGGAAAGTTATTATGATTATCATAAAGCAAATGGACATAAGACCGACAATTTTCGCATATTAGCTGGAATAATTTGAAATATGATAATGTTAGGAACCCTAAAGGAGTTCATCAAGAAACTTAAGGAAACTTCTTATTCAAGCTAAGAAAAAAGCAGCTTAGCAACTTCAAAATACGGACTCCTATCAAATCATGAAGTCTTGCAGCATTAGTTTAAATATGAATTATCTTCTTTCATAATATTTTAAACTTAATTTGTACTCTTATTTGTGCTAAAAATTGGTCATGTACTAATTCAAAATTCGAGTGTTATTAAAGGTAAAACAGAACCAATCAATAGCATTTAACATACTCTTGGAGCACAACAAATTTCTAGCTAAGTGAGAAAGACAGTCCAAATGCATGATACAAATGACTATCAATGTTTCAATCAATACAGTACAAAGGCTTTGTTTCATGAAACCTCAACCTCATGCCGCTATTAATCCTTCACCAATCTCTGAGAAAACTTAAAACTAGACCACTACTATGACGATCTAGAATTTGACCACCTCAAAATGTAACATTTAAAGTGATTTCAAATACAAAAATATAAAAGGTTTTATGATTTAGATAACATTAGATAGGATTTGAAAATAGTAATAATTGCTTATATCGACAAAAATGAAAAAATTCCGATTTCAGAAAATTAAGTTTAAATGGATTAATAAATTATTTTAATTTAGTTATGAGTGTTTATATTTTTAAATAACATTATGCAAATTTATTTTTAAATTTTGTTTACACAAATAAATTGTTTAATTAGAACGTCAAAATATGACAGTAAAACACTTTGTCAAAATCAACGTTTTGTCAATTTAAAGTTGTCGCAACGTTGTTGCACCTTTATTTTAATATTCATGTGCACTTATATAAATGTAGTAAGTATTAACTAAGTTGCTAATTAGTTTACTTTTATTAAAACACAATTAGAAAATTCTAGAATATAATTAGGAAAAGTAAACTAATAAAGACAAAACATGTCATTTAAAAAGTAAACAAAACCATTATATTCTTCACTTACTTCTTAGATAAAAATGACTTAAATTTGTGATGTGAAACATGATGTTAAGGGTTGAAAAGTAAGAATACATTAAAAATAAGAAAGGGTATTTTGGTCTTTTGCAAATATAATGTTTTAATCCAAAGTTTTTCTATAAATACACACCCACTTTCTCTCATCACTTCACACTTTTCTTCTTCCATTTTCAAGCTTTCTTCACTTCTTTAATGGCTTCTTTAAAGAATATAATAATGCCAAAATATTCCAAAAAATAAAATAAAAGGAAATAATCATCAAAATTCCGCTAAAACTCACTCAAACTTCCTTTCTCCCCCTCTTTAAGTCACGGCCCACACCCAGCACCACCAAACCCGAGCTCCTCCACCCATAAAAAGCACAGCCGAACCCTCTAGGCCTTCCACAAGCAAGCCAAGCCACTTCAAAGACTTTAAAGTGAGCGTTTGTAAGCATTCGACGGTCGTTAGCAAATTAGGAACGTGTTAAAGTTAGTTCATTTGCAATTGAGGTGAGAACTCCTACTTATATGTATATATTTTGTTGTGATAATGTGATAATTTGCTTATATGTTTGGTTATGATATTTATTTTCATATGTTGTTTATTGCATGTAAATACTGAAACAAGTCACGATTTACACGACATTAATTCACACGAAAAACACTTTCCAAAATATATAGAAAAGTGATATGGAATCATTTAATGCACTCTAAAATGATCTAAAATGTAGAAATGTTTTGTAAACATATAAACTTGCTTTAACAAAGTTTGAATGAAAAACATGAAATATGTTAAAAATAGGCGTGTCGCGCAATGTTAGTTCACGATTTTGCGTCGAAAAGTTTAAATAAGTATACAGAATGAAATTTAGCTCGGAATTCTTCGAGAAAAGAAATTTTCAAACTAGTATATCCATGTCTTTCAAAGAAAGAAAATCAAGATTTCATTAAGTATATTTTAAAATATGTTCGGAAAAAATTTCTAGAAAAGTCGCGCTTTTGCAGTAAAGTGACCAAAGTTTAAAATTGATATTTAAAGAATTTAAAATGTGAAATAAATTCTAAAAAATTTCTATAATGTTTTAAAAGTGGTTTAAGTTGAAAATATGGATTTCTAAATGGTATAAAAGTACTTTTGAAGAATTTAGCCTTTAAAACGCTATTTGCAACATTTTTTCGCAACGCTTTTCTATTACTTTTGAAATAAAGGTTGGAAATTAACCTTTCTTTCCCAAATCTTATGTAAACATTTTTAAGTAAATATTTTAAAAGAGATTTGAACAATTTCAATTTATTTCAAATTTGGTTAAAAATAATAATTAAGTGATTTAAAAAGGAAATTGAGTATGTAGAAACGACTAGTACATTTGTCCCACCTGTGAGAGCTAAAAGGTAAAACAAGATGTGCAACTAAGGTTATAAATGGAATAACTAGTGTCCTAAACTTACATGGCCTTCGCTTTATCTTTTAGGCGAGGGGTGGAACAGATTGAAGGGAAAGACCGGATGCTCAACTTGGATTTTATAGAAATAATCTTCTTATACTCATTATTAATATCCGAAGAGGACTCGTCCTATTCGTGGAATTTAGAAGGTGATCTCATCATTATTCGGCTAATAGCACTTGTTGAATATAGAAGTTGATATTGAATATAAGCAGAGTAATTTCTATAATCCTATTTTCTCAAATGATACTCAATAAAAACGATTTAAGAAATATTCAAAAGAGAGGTTCAAAAGATTTCATATTTAAAGAAGACGATTTTAAAGATATACATACATACATACATACATACATATATATGTGTGTGTATATATATATATTTGCCACTCCTCCTTCCACCTTATTGCATGTGGCTTATAGGCGTACCAAAATAGATATGGCTTATAGCCGTATCTAATGTATTCGACACGGCTAAAGTCGTATCAAATTTGATACGGCTTTCAGCCGCATCTAGTTTCGTGCCTACTTCTGACTTAAAACTTTTCCACCCAATACGCACATCTTCCTTCCAAATGATTCGATTTCCCCCCTATTTAGATACGGTTCTTAGCCCTATCAAATTTGATATGTGTTTTAGCCATATCTAGTTCGTGCTAATTTTTGGTGCAAACTTTTTACTGCCAAAACACGCCCCTGATCTACTCCTTAATTTTTGGTGCGAACTTTTGATACGTTTTCCCTAAATTATTTCATTCCTACCAATTCTTAAATCTAGATTTCTTTCTTCACAAACGCTAATTCGCAAGTTCACTAATTCACACGCTATGCATTTCAGGTAATTTCCGATCCTTATTTACAAAGTTTCCAATCATTATGATGAAAATCCATTGAATTAGCTGTAACAGTTTTGTTCCTGTTTTGATGGGATGGTGCTTCTATTTTTTCCCCCTTTTAATTTCTTCCTTTTGATCTGCTAAACAGTGTTGAAGTTGAGGTCCCTATGTTAAATAGTGTAGAAAAACTGGATTTAGTTTCCTGTCAAGTTTGATATAGTTTTTGACATTATAGGCTTTGCGGTGAAGGGACCGAACCTCTTTTGTAGAAAAACAACAATTTGATATTGTAGCAACCTAATTGTAGGTAAAATAGGAATATGGTAGTTTGTGAATGTGACATTAAGATTTTAGATGTTTAAAGGCTGGTATATGCTGCATGAGCTGAAGTGCTATGAGGAAATAACGCTGGAGTGATTAAATTGATGGGAAAAGATCCTGAAAGGGCTTGAATATCTAGGACAAAGGAAGGTAGGCTATAAGTGTATAGGTTCAGGTTGTTTGTGGTAGTGCTTGGCAAGTTGGGTTTATGTCAGCTGTGTTAGAGAGAGCTTTTGACCACTTCAAAAATCTGTGCCCGAGCTAAAAGAGTAGAGGGAAATGCTTCTAGAAGATTGGCTCAATATGGAAAATGGATTTAGGAGCCCTGATTATGTCAGTACGGTTAAGAAGAAATTGCCCAGGAAAGTTCAGAAAAGAGATCTATTAGCTGAAGTGTTCAGATGTATGTTTTCATTCTGTGAATTGTAGTATTTATTTTATCATCGGTTTGTGATCTATAATTTAGTTGCATATTATGTAATCATTATGATTGGTTTGGGTATCACTTTAAATTTGGACAAGTGAGTTTTAGTGCACGAGACATTATACCTCACAGATGCAATATTGTTTCCTCGGGTTTAATTCTTATTTTTATTTTTTATTTTAAAATTATTTATTTATTAATTATAATAACTATTTTTTAATTACAAGGAAATTCATCTTCTTTTGTGTTGTTGAAGTTTATGGCATATTTGGACTACATATGACCTAGCTTTGCATTTCAATGCATGTTGCAATTTTCATATAATTGTTTTGAATTTTATTCTAAAAGCTGCTGGTACTTAGGACTGTAAAGAAGATTGAATTCATCTTAAATATTAAACTGATCATTCATGTATAATTGTGTTTTTATATTTAGTGTTGTAGGTCATGATATTTGACCTTACATGTCACTATATTAATATTATACTAGTGTGTAACCCGTGCGTTGCACACTGTAATGTTGTAAAGTAAATAGTTAAATAGTCGACGTATAACGTAATATGCTAATGCTAAACATTTTTTTTTAATTTAGCATGTTAAAATGTTATGTTTTCATAGTAAAATATATTCAAAAATTATTTTCGAATAGTTAAAAATAATCATATATTCATTATTTTCATATTCTAACTATTTAAAATGATAGATTTTGTTTCAAATTAGTTTTACGATAATATTTCTAAAGTTTAAGGAAATTATATGTTAAACATATTATTTTATTGATTTATACGTTTGAAAAATGTATGTATATATATATATTATTTGTCATTTCTTGGCATCATTTGTATTTGTACATTTATACGTTGGTAATTGCATATTTCTTGGCATGTCTTTTGTATTTGTGGTATCTATACTATACTATTTTGCTCCTCTTCCATCGCGTATGTCCGTATATAAATTAATTGCATGTCTGATATTATGAGTTAATATGTCCATGTCTCATCAATAATAAAAAAGCTACTGTTGCATATTGAAAGGTTTGTGTTTTCATTATCAGTTTTCCTTACCTTTCGAGAATTGGATTTTACTTGTATTACAAAATCTTAAATACTTATTACATGTAGGGATTATATGATCTTAATACCGCTTTCTTACATATATAACGGGACAATATTCTTCATTTATGCCAAGGTAAAATTATATTCACGTCTCATGTTCTGTTATATATGAGATAGGAGGGCAATATGTCTTTCAGTGTAGACAAATAATGGATAAACGAATCTGATCTAAGATCTACATACTATATAGACGACGTGTAGAAGTTCATTAATTTTGTTGCAGAAAATGGTGGTAAGAAAGGAGTGTATTTATCCCCTTGCACCCGGTGCAAAAATATGAAGACGATTAATTTATTTTTGAATAAAAATCGTGAATTGATTGAAAATTTATATATAATGTTAGTTAAATTAAGGATTAATTGAAATTAATCTGGGTATTTGAACACTTGTATATAAAATAGATTGGAAATTTAATTTGGGATTTAAAAGTAAATATCTTAGGAAATAATTTTGTATTTGGATTTTGATATAAGGTTAAAACAAAACATTTCAAATAAATTATAATTATATTAAATATGAAATAAATATGGTAAATAATTCTAGAATTGTTTAAGCTATCAAAAAAGAAATGTTATAAACTAAATAAATATGCATAGTTAAAATTATAACAACATAATAGTTATATAATTTCATTTATAATTTTAAAGTAACATGCCAAAAACATGAAGGCAGTAAACATATATTTAACAAAAGTAAAGACACCAAATACATACAAACAAAAGACAAAGAAATATCTACTAAAAACAAAACTGTAAAAGTTGGCACAAAGTAATGGAACAAAACCAAAAAAAAAAAAAAAAAATTATTCAAGTGCAAAACAAATGTAAAGTAAGATATAAAGTACTCATTAATTAATGCTAGCTCAATTCAATGTCATTCGAAATATTTACAAAATTATTTTAGTTGCAAAATGTTGCCTGGTACAATTTCTTACTTAATAAACATAGGTCAGTGATTATCTTTATTTAGGAGGCTGAGATGATCTTCAAAACAAATAGAAATGACTTGTTTACTGCTAAGTATGGGAGCATTAAATGCTAATGTACTTAATGTCTACCTTTCTTTGCAAGCTACATACTTCGGCTGAGATATGTAAATTTGTTGGGTATTTGTTTTTTTTTTTTACTTGTTGATTATGCAGTTTGGTGGCTGCAAATCATTTATTATGTTTGTTTTGTTTAATTATCTTCTTGCATTAATTACTCAGCTGATATATATTCTTGTGTGCTAGAGGATATAGCATTAATTGCTTCAGTACATATTATTTTGTACAAGTGGTAAAATTTGTTTGTACCATACCAGAGACATATTTTCTCTACCAGGCAAGATTTTGCAACTAAAATAATTTTGTAAATATTTCGAATGACATTGAATTGAGTTAGCATTAATTACATGAGTACTTTATATCTTACTTTACATTTGTTTTGCACTTGAATAATTTTTCTTTTTTTTTTTTTTTTTTTGGTTTTGTTCCATTACTTTGTACAACTTTTACAGTTTTGTTTTTAGTAGATATTTCTTTGTCTTTTGTTTGTATGTATTTAGTGTCTTTACTTTTGTTAAATATATGTTTACTGCCTTCATGTTTTTGGCTTGTTACTTTAAAATTATAAATGAAATTATATAACTATTATGTTGTTATAATTTTAACTATGCGTATTTATTTAGTTTATAACATTTATTTTTTGATAGCTTAAACAATTCTAGAATTATTTACCATATTTATTTCATATTTAATATAATTATAATTTATTTGAAATGTTTTGTTTTAACCTTATATCAAAATCCAAATACAAAATTATTTCCTACGATATTTTCTTTTAAATCCCAAATTAAATTTCCAATCTATTTTATATACAAGTGTTCAAATACCCAGATTAATTTCAATTAATCCTTAATTTAACTAACATTATATATAAATTTTCAATCAATTCACGATTTTTATTCAAAAATGAAATTAATTGTCGAATTAAAATAAATTAAAACTCGGGATCGTTATAGACATCCCCCTTAAAAGAATTTCGTCCTCGAAATTTGCCAGAGAGAGATAACGAAGATAGATGAAAGAGAAATATCTTTTGAGATCAACTAGATATATTTATTCTGCATTTGGCTTACCAAATCAGAATATCACCGATATGAGATCAAACTCATACAATACTACACAGGATACTCGGGTCATCAAATCTATGAAATATGCAGGAGCATTGGTCAGTTCTAAAGGGTAACTAACCATTCGTAGAATATATTGAGACCCAAAAATAGACAGATATATGGATACAATTTCAAAAATTTTAGTTTAAAACTAAAGTATACCTATCAACCATAGCAAACAATGCAACTAATTCATTCAAACAAACAATTCAGGCTAATTTGGAGTTTATGTCCCATACAAATATATCAAATCTTCTACCTGTATTTACCAGGAATCATCGAAGAATTGAAAAGAGATGCTAAACAAAAGAGATAGATTAATTCTTCTACCATTTTTCAAACACAATATATGGATTCCAAATTCAAGTCGGAATACCTTAAAATATATATTTATTTGTCCCTCTTCGGACTTCGATCTTCACAAGAAACTACAATAGAATTTCAAATTCGGTTTTAAACGAAATCGTTTTATTGATATAATTCAAATTATCCTTCATATTCTTTAACTCAATTTTAAAATTTTCAATTTATTTCAAATTTCAGTTCCAAATTTCCAATTAATATTAATTAAGGTTTAAATCAAACTCTGATAAGAAAACAATGAAAATACGAAGTAAGAATTTCCTACAACGATTCGTAGGGCCACCATCACACTGAAACTTCTTCTGGAGCTGGCACGAAGCAATCAAAAGAATTTGAAAACGAATCAAAGGAAATTGATAGAGAAAGATTGTTCCCACTGTCGCAGGGTATTGACCATTTATAGTGGTACTTCCCTGTCCCCTATCTCGTTCTCTTCTTGCACTCATACTTACTATCAATGGATAGTTAGAGAATTTACTGAGGCATTCGAACGGATATCTTAGGGATATACTCATTCTAGGACATATGTTAACCATCACACTGAAACCAGAAGGGAATGACACCTCCTAAAGGGCGCGACCCTCATAACCTTGCCGCATCTTTCCTGTTTCGACCATTTCCGGGGTGTGAGGTCCTGATGCAGTCTCGTCCACAAAGCTACGCTTCATACAAAAGCCATGCTTTGATCATAAATGATCAACAAATGATCATCAACACACAGCAGCACTCAGCATGCCACACTACCAAATTGGAAGTATATCGCTGATAACCTTCAACTACATAACCTCTGAGCCCGTATGTCTCAGAGAAGGGTGTTAATGCTAAGAGAATAAATTCTCCGCCACCAACAGATATGTATTTGAAAGAAATCTTCTTTATATTTCAAAATGTAGTGCCAGACATACAACCATACAAGTCTGTTCCGGGTTCGAACAGAACCGAAGGCACTTCCGAAGAAGCCCTTGCAATCCGGGTATTCACAATCCCGATCGGACTTCCCATCACTTAGGAAATCTCTATACCGTAGCTACTCGGTGCAGAGACAATCGATAGGTTATCCTATCGTTCTCACAAATACCCGGTCTTCAACACCGGTCTTCAAATGCTATCCATAACGTCGAATCACATATTCGGAATGGGTTATATGACACAAAGGTCCTTTCCGGCTAAACCGAATAGTGAGCGCAACATTTAAAACATATGGATATGGGATTTCAATTAAGTCACAACTTAATAATTCAAAACTTTCATTCAAATGGTTTAAACAAATTACCATTTTCAAATCTTTTTAAACAAAAGATTTATTTCAAAAACCTTCAATGGTTTAAATAATTCCCACACTTTAATCTTTTAAACAAAAGATTCAATTCACAAAGTTCACCCCATTTACAAAGATCCATTTATGGATTTCAATACGATTTCCATTTCAATTGGATTAACTCGTTTAAAATCTTTAAATTAAAGATTTAACTTATAGCTTTCAAACCATTTCCATAACTTGGAAAATCATTTCCATTCTAACTTGAAACCCTTTTAACACGATTTGGACGTTCATTACTTAAGTGAAATCTTTTATCATTTGGAAACAAATAGTTTTCGTTCCAGAAAGATCCAAATTTATTTATACGAGTTAAAGCCTTTGAATTTAAATTCAAATTCCCTAATCAATACCTTTAAAATAGTTTAACCCATATAAACTCATTTATAAGTTGAATACCCTTTTTAAACGCTAGTTTCTAAATCATAGAATTCAATTTCAAATATTGAATCCAAATCAAAATATTTAAATTTCAAAACTCAATCAAGTTATTCAGAATAAATTCCATCTTTGAAATTTCATTTCAAAAGCTTTTCACTTTAAATCCAATCCATTTCCAAAACATTTGAATTCAAATATTCAAATTTAAAACTATTCAAAAATCTGTGACTTAATCGATTTCCTCGTGAAATCCATATTGGTGTGTGTATAAGTGTGGTCCAGGGGTTTAACACAATAGTGCAACATCATTCAATCATCATAGATTCGCAATCACCCAATATCGATAAGCGGTGTATCCCAATAACGCTTATCTATATACACGGATTCATAGATAGAAAATATGAATGCATTATAAATAAATAAAATTACATTCATCACAAATCACACTGAAAACAATTCATAGCACAAAGCATATCATCTCAGAAATATCAAACAGTTCAACAATCAATAGGATTCAATCATCCATAAGTGAACTCAATAAATTATCTGATTAATTTAAATCAGATGGGTCATCGATCATGGTTAATTAACTTTAATTGATTTCAAATCACTTAATGTGTTATACTCCTGAGCTAAAGTTCAACCTTGTGACGACCCGAACCCACAGGTCCCAGGATCGAAACCTGGCTCTGATACCACTTGTGACGACCCAAACTCGATGTCCGATAACAACATCAAATTCGTATCGCGGGAGCTTGCAACACCCATTAGATGATAAAAAACACAGCGGAAAAATAAGATGATATCACTGATACAACATGAATACAATATCCGATACATCAATATGATACAATGATAATCATTAACATCAGAGAATATACAACACAGAATACAGCGGAACATGATACAATATGAAATAAGTCTTCACAGAATCCTAATACTGCAGCACCAAACCAAACTCCAAAGTTAAAGCTCCAAAACTCCTAGCTCGATCCATTATCCAGATTGCTCCAAGATAAACAAGTGTAGTCCATATCCAAAAGACTGAACTAGCTCCATATAATCTACTGAACCTAACTATTTGAAAAACCAAACTCTAGACTGCCCGTGTGGAAAATTGTGGGCACCCAGAGTTTAGTAAAGGAACAATAAACTCCAGGTCAGTCATGGGACTGGTGTGAGCAAACAAAAACAGTTTGTCTTTAAAAACAATCAAAGATTTAAATTTCAAAATCGCAATGCTTTTGGAAAATGAAACTACCATAAGGCCTCCTGCCACACACACAATGCAAACGCAGAATCAGAGGAGATTTCTCCTTATGATAGTCAAACATGCTTGATACGCAGAAAAATTTCTTTGATATTATTATTATAAGTGCACAGTGCAGAAAAAACATTTCGAAAGTAGAATATAAATCTTAGCCAGCATAGACATTTCAAACTATGCCTACTATAGCTACCATGTTCAATAGCAGGTTACCACCACATTCCATGGCAGGTTATACAACTAAAACCGTACAAGGCTCGTATTGTTTGAATGGATTTTCCAACAAATGGTCAGGCTAAGGAACTTCCTATTGCCACATGGGAACGCCTCTGGCGGGACGCCCCGAGAACCTAACCGGATCTCTGCCAAACAAGGCCGGCTACCCCCCTTCCCGGGGAATATATAGAACCTCAGATATGCCACCCCCGGTCCTTTGGGACCTTTATACGAGAGCTCTCTAACCAACAACATCACACAGTAATAAATAAAGTGTGTCCACATGAGTAAGTATCTGGGCTCCATACCATGATACTGCCCTTTTCCAGAAGGAATGGTCATACCCTAGGGGAGCTACCCCTGAAACCTTGCCGCACAATTCCTGTTTCGACCATTACCGGGTTGTGAGGCTCGACGAAGTCTCGTCCACAAAGCTACGCTTTTCACAAAGCCATGCTTCGATCAACAAATGATCAGCAGCACTCAGCATGCCACATTACCAAGTTGGGAATATATTGCTGATAACCTTCAACTACATAACCTCTGAGCTCGTACGTCTCAGAGAAGGGTGTTAAGCTAAGAGAATAAATTCTCCGCCACCAACAGAAATGTATTTGAAAGAAATCTGCTTTATATCTCAAAATGTAATGTCAGACATACAATCCATACAAGTCTGTTCCGGGTTCGAACAGAACCGAAGGCACTTCCAAAGAAGCCCTTGCAAATCCGGGTATTCACAATCCCGATCGGACTTCCCATCACTTAGTAAATCTCTATACCGGTGCGATTCAGTGCAGAGACAATCGATAGGTCATCCTATCATTCTCGCAAATACCCGGTCTTCACCACCGATCTTCAAATGCTATCCATAACGACGTATCACATATTCGGAATGGGTTATACGACACTGTTAACGCTAAAATTTGAACGCTAACACCCCGGTGTATAAAGTGTAGTTGTGAAAGCACCACCCGATGATTCGGGAATAGAGTATAAGCAGAAAGTCACAGAAAAAGCAGTGAATAACAACGATTTTATAGTGGTTCGGCTCAAAGCAAGCCTACGTCCACTTTAATTCTCTTTATTGCTAAACGGATTACAACTTTACAACAATCTTCAATTACAATTTTGACGAGACAAACAACTAAAACTTTGGTAGAGAAGAATTCTTTGAATCCATGTAGATTGCGTTAGATTTTCCCTTGAAGTTAGTTGAGATGTCCTTCGAACTTGAAGTGTCGGGTAAGTTGAGAATTCGGCAGAGTATTGGCGCTTGAAATGATTGGCCAAAAGTCCCCCTAAATGTTGGAAGTGGTCATGTATTTATAGGAGTTTTCGGCCTTGAGTCGTGAGTCGTACCTGACTCATCGTTAACTCGTAGCCGAGTCAGGTTGGGTCGTGGACGACTCAACAGGTTGAACCCCAGCTTTGTACCAGAGCGCCTTCGATCCTCTGAATATAGCACAAGTCTTAAGTCGTCCCCGAGTCATTCCTCTTTGATATAAGTATCATGATAGCGGGCTGCGACTTAGTAACTTTAGGTCGTGGACGAGTCATGGTGAGTCGTCTCATGTTAACACGCGGCCGACCTACTGGGTTAGCTCACGGCTTGGTCCAAAGTGATAAGTCGTTCACGAGTTAACCAAACGCAACTTTCTTGATGCTAGCATGAGTCGTACACGACTCATCATTGGTCGTAACTCGTCAACGTGTTATCTCATTTTAGCATGGTATTGAACTTGTCCCTGAAGTCTTAGGTCGTTCAACCGTAGCTGTAATTAGGTCGTATCATATTTAAAGTCGCACAACCTTTAAGTCGTAGGCCGTTCATTTTCTTAAGTCATATAGGCCTTAACTCGTTAGGTTTCTTAACTCGTAACATTCCTTCAGTTGCAGATCTTAGGTCGTAGGCTTCTTGAGTCGTAGAGGCTTTAAGTCGTACATATCCTTAACTCGTTAAGTCTTAACTCGTACCGGCTCCTTGGGTCGTACGTTTCTTAGGTCGTAGATTTCACGATATGCAACATGAGATATTTCCAATATTTAATTATATAAAATCAATTCAAATTTCAAATTGGATTACCCTAGTCACGTGATTACGGTCTAGCTTATACTCGAAGCCTCTGTAGGAAATATCTCTTCCTACTTTTTTTTAGAGAAAAAAAAAAATCAAACCGAAATTGGAGAAAACAAAAAGGGATTAATGGCCGAACATTTCAAATGAAATCGCGAGTCTTCCCACGTTCAAAATCAAATCTCGTTTCCCCTTTTCCTCTTAATCCAAGTCGAGATATTAGCCGTTCGAAAATTTATTGTTCGATGGCAGAATCATCACGATCTCGTTCGTAAATAATAATAAAAAAATATGGCGACGCAGTAATTTCTGGAGCAGGGAAGTTAAGGGGGGATGGCAACCAGATGCGGCAGGGTACGATCGATTTTGGGGTGAGAGGTTGAGCTAGGGCAAGGGTTTGCAAGGCGATTGCGTTCGATGGTGAGGCCAGGGAAGTTTCGGTAGTCGCGTTTGCTTGTGATGGCAAGGAGATGGGGAGGCCACGTTCGTTAGGGATGGCACGTTTCTGGGAGAGCGGCGGCTTGAAAGAGAAGACGAGCTAGGGTTTTCAAACAGGCAGTGGCTCAGTATTTTGCGGTGAGTAAATTCATTTTATTTATTTTTCCTTTCAGAGTTTGAAAGTTGAAAAAAATTCTTGGTTCATCTGAGTAACTTGGTTCATCAGAGTTTTAACGTTGAAGGCATTGTGTTTTAAACTTAAACTTATTAAAAGAAACAATATATGTATAGACAGGGGAAGATAACTCGAAGTAGGGTCGAGTTATCATCGGGTCTAACTAGAAGTCGGGGAACCAAATTTGAAATCTGTTTAATTAATTCTGTGGAAATGTAAAAAGGAATGGTTTAATCGTTTATAAATTCTTTAAATTAAAGGTCTTTCAAACTTTAATTAAGAACAGTTTGCTTGTTAAATTAAATATGTTGAATACTTAAAGGATATTTATAACTTAATTATTTTATAAACATCGGTAAAGGTTATTTAAAGGTAAATGTTTTAGTAATACGATGTAGCATTTAACAAAGAGGATGTTTACCTTAAGTATAATTAAGATTTGACAATTTATGAAATAAGTTAAAGACTAATTAAGTAACTGATTTGTAATTAGTGATCGATTAATTTGTAATTAGAGATTTACAAATGGGTAATTAAGTTTTATAAATTAACAATGAAGGTTATTAATTAATAGTTATGGAGTAGTGAATTAATAATTACACTGGAAAGTAAATTAATTAATAGTTTCTGGATGTAATTAATTGAATGATAATTTGTTTACAAAAATAATATGGATATACTTACTTTGTGAAATTAATCAAGAGATTAATTAAGGTAATAGGTTGAGGTAAATCAAAAGGGATTAATATGTGTGGTTTAATAAATGATTAATTATTTGAGGTTATTAAATTAGATTAGGATAAATTGAAATGTAAATGGAAAATCATAATTTATATAATCAATGACGTAATAAAAGATTGATTAATTAAGATTTATACATCAGGAATAGGTGACGTAAGAGAAGTAAATTAATATAAGTAATTAAGGATTAATGTAATTTAGAAAGAGAATTAATAAGATTACTTATTGATTTTGGTTAAATGTAATTAATAACGTGAAATTAATTAAAGATAATTAATCCAGTGTGATTAATTAAGATGAATAGATAGGGAATGGTTGATTGATTAATTGATTTGGAATTAATTAATGAGGGAATCTAAGTGATTGAGATTTGAAATTCAATTAGAATAAATTGGATAGATTTGTATGTGAATAAGCTTTGCTCATGGATGATTGAACGGTATTGGATGATTTGAAGGCGTTGATAACTCTGATATGAGATGTTGTGTATTTCATTTGTATAACTTGGGTTAGGATGACATGTGACTCGAAGAAGCCGGGATCGGGTATTGGGAAATACCCGAAACCACTTCGAATTCTTATAAATTGATATGTGAGATTAATAAGTTGGAATGAAACGTTTTAAGTGAATCGGACTATTTGATCTAAATTTTGACACTTCGTTAACTTATATGTGAAATAAGTTATGCCTATATCATATTGTGGACTTGTAAAATTGGTTTGAGTTACCCTGGGTTCTATATAAGTTGTATGCTTTGTATTCCATGTTGGATGGGTTTACTCACGCTGGTTTCTAGGCTGACTTGGGTGTTACTTTGATGTAATGCTCGGGTCAGACCGAGTGTTACAGATTTTCAGGTAGGTACGTTATGGAGCTCAGGAGGCGAGCTGGATGGCAATAGCGTATAGAGTATTTCCGCTGTATTTATATTACTGTTAATCTGAGAAATGATAATTGTATATATTCAGTGACTGTATATATGTGAAAACTCTGATGTATGTTAAATGTAATCGACAGATATAGTATTCTTTGGTAAACTGTTATTAATTATTATTATGTTTTATTCGCTGCGAATGTGAGATGTTGGGATTTCTGTTCTTCTTCTTCTATCTCTTTCTTCTTTTTCATAACTATCTGGAATTTTCGTCTTCGAAAATTTCGGGTTGTTACACCATCCACTGCCTTCATCCCCTCTGCGCGTTGCTCCCATATCACAATCATCAGCCCGAACCAACCCGTGCACTTTACTCTGCAAACTAGTACAATGAACAGCATTTCGTAGATCCTTATGTTATGGATAAGAATGTTGGAGCAATACCGGAAGCAAATGTTGCATTATGACATGGTAATCACGTGACTTCATATTTCTTAGTTCAAGAGGATTGATGCTTACATTATTGTGGAAGTTAGAAGAGAATTTGTTAGGTGCTTTCAAATTTCTCAAAACGGTGCAAAACTGTATCTTTTCTTCTTTGCTCAAAGTGAAAGTTGCATTTGGTACGATTATTTTATTTGTTTCAGGATCTTCCATCACCCACAACTTTTGTCTTATACCCATGATTTTCAAAACCTTGCGTGCATTGATGCCATCTTTGACTTATCTTTATGGTCCATAATGGTGCTGATAAGATGCTCCGTGGCATTCTTCTTCATATGCATAACATCAATATTATGTCGGATCAAATTTGCTTTCCAATATGGTAAATCAAAAAAGATAGACCTCTTATACCATCCAGAAACATTGTCAACTTCTTCATTGGTTGACCTTTTCCGTTTTCGACCAATTTCTTCTTTTTGTTTACCAACTTTCATTTTGATATTCGCTACTTTCTTTTCAACTTGAAAACCAGTCAATGGCCATTTAGGATGACGAAGTTCATGTTCGTTGTTGAAATTTATCTTATCGTATCGAAACTTGTGTTCGTTAGGAAGAAACATTCGATGTACCATGTAACACATCTTCTTACTTTCAAGAAGATGATAAGAACAAGTGTTTTCGCCACAAATAGGACATGCAAAGTAACCGTGAGTTGTACATCCCGATAGCGTCCCAAAAGCAGGGTGATCACGAATTGCCCACAGCACCCTAGCTCTCATTGTGAACTCAGATTTATTTAACGAGTCAAATGTAACGACTCCTTCCAATAACCGCTTTAACTCGTCTATCAACGAATGTAAATAAACATCAATATCCTTCCCTGGTTGTTTTGGCCCACAATCAACAATGTTAACATTGAGAACTCCCTTTTCATGCACATAGACGGAGGAAGATTATATGGTACTACAATTACAGGCCAACAACTGTAAGGGTTAGAGAGAGAAGCATATGGACAGAAACCATCTGTTGCTATTCCAAGTGCGACATTTCGTGGCTCGATAGAAAAAGTTTGGTCAAAAGAATCTGCGGCTTTCCATTGAGAACTGTCACATGGATGACGCATTACGGTTGGATCAGACTTGGAATGACCATGCCAGATCATCGCATCTGCTATCCATGGTACAGTATACAGTCTCTTCAGTCTAGAAATTAAAGGAAAATGTCTTAATGTCTTTCGAGGTACTTTGGTGCATTTTCTCTCTTCGTTGAATGATGTCATATATCTTGGTTCATTGCAATTTGTAGAAGAAACTTTGTTCGCATCATCTTTCCCGTACAATATGCAATCATTGATGCATGCATCGTAAGTTTTGTAATTCATCCCAACTTGCTTAATGATCTTCTTCACGTCGGAGCACTTTTTCGGCAGCGTGTTACCTTCGGGAAGTAACTCCCTTATTAGTTCGAGGAGTGCAGTCACACCATTATTTGAAAAGCCGTATTGGATCTTCAAGCTATTCAGTTTCACAATGGCATACAGCTTCGTAATCTCTTTTGAACATGAAGGATAAAGTGGCTCTTTTATGCTACCAAAAAGTGATTTATACTTCGTACTTTCATTGGTCTGCCAATCTGGATAACCAGTACACTGCTCTTCAACATTAGCATGATCAGGCAATGGATTTTTAGCTTGAAAATGATGAAATCTATCTACATCATTGACCAGATCTTCAATCCTAATATGTTCAAACTCGTCAATAATTGTGGCATGACTAACTGGTTGTTGTTTTTCCATCTCTACCCTTTTTTCCCCATGAAAATACTGTGACGAAGCGGATTTTGTCCGTTCGAAAATCGACATCCATACTTTACATCGTACTCGAATGCCGTAGATCTGACCTGTTCAAATCCGAGTCGCCAGAGCTTATAACACCATTAAGTAAACAACACAGCGGAAGAAAAAGAATAATACATTGATATACAACATTGATACAATATCTGATACAACAGATGATACAATAGATATCGATATACATCAGAGATATGATACAATAAAATAGCAGCGGAAAGGAAAGTAGATAACATCAGCAGCGGAACAAATAACTCTAAGATAGTCTTTAAGGGAGAACTCCAAAACTGCAACTCCATCTCCAAGAATCAATCCAAAAATAACTCGAACTCGCAATAACGACGCACCAAGCTAAGCAAGGTCAGTCATGTCCAAAGACTGAACTAGCTCCAGATAATCTACAGAACCTAACAATCTGAAAACCCAACTCTAGACTGCTCGTGTGGAAAATAGTGAGCACCCAGAGTTTAGGAAAGGAACAATAAACTCTGGATCAGTCATGGGACTGGTGTGAGCAACAAAAACAGTTTATCTTTTAAATAAAACAAGATTTATAAAAGAAAATCCGATATGCTTTTTAGAAAATGAAACTACCATAAGACCTCCCGCCACACACACAATGCAAACGCAGAATTGGAGGAGATTTCTTCTTATGATAGTCAAACATGCTTAATACATAGAAAGTTCTTTGATATTATTATAAGTGCAAAGTGCAGAAAACATTTCGAAAGTAGAATATAAATCTTAGCCAGCATAGACATTTCGAACTATGCCTACTATAGCTACCATGTTCAATAGCAGGTTACCACCACATTCCATGGCAGGTTATACAACTAAAACCGTACAAGGCTCGTATTGTTTGAATGGATTTTCCAACAAATGGTCAGGCTAAGGAACTTCCTATTGCCACATGGGAACGCCTCTGGCGGGACGCCCCGAGAACCTAACCGGATCTCTGCCAAACAAGGCCGGCTACCCCCCTTCCCGGGGAATATATAGAACCTCAGATATGCCACCCCCGGTCCTTTGGGACCTTTATACGAGAGCTCTCTAACCAACAACATCACACAGTAATAAATAAAGTGTGTCCACATGAGTAAGTATCTGGGCTCCATACCATGATACTGCCCTTTTCCAGAAGGAATGGTCATACCCTAGGGGAGCTACCCCTGAAACCTTGCCACACAATTCCTGTTTCGACCATTACCGGGTTGTGAGGCTCGACGAAGTCTCGTCCACAAAGCTACGCTTTTCACAAAGCCATGCTTCGATCAACAAATGATCAGCAGCACTCAGCATGCCACATTACCAAGTTGGGAATATATTGCTGATAACCTTCAACTACATAACCTCTGAGCTCGTACGTCTCAGAGAAGGGTGTTAAGCTAAGAGAATAAATTCTCCGCCACCAACAGAAATGTATTTGAAAGAAATCTGCTTTATATCTCAAAATGTAATGTCAGACATACAATCCATACAAGTCTGTTCCGGGTTCGAACAGAACCGAAGGCACTTCCAAAGAAGCCCTTGCAAATCCGGGTATTCACAATCCCGATCGGACTTCCCATCACTTAGTAAATCTCTATACCGGCGCGATTCAGTGCAGAGACAATCGATAGGTCATCCTATCATTCTCGCAAATACCCGGTCTTCACCACCGGTCTTCAAATGCTATCCATAACGACGTATCACATATTCGGAATGGGTTATACGACACTGGTAACGCTAAAATTGGAACGCTAACACCCCGGTGTATAAAGTGTAGTTGTGAAAGCACCACCCGATGATTCGGGAATAGAGTATAAGCAGAAAGTCACAGAAAAAGCAGTGAATAACAACGATTTTATAGTGGTTCGGCTCAAAGCAAGCCTACGTCCACTTTAATTCTCTTTATTGCTAAACGGATTACAACTTTACAAGAATCTTCAATTACAATTATGACGAGACAAACAACTAAAACTTTGGTAGAGAAGAATTCTTCGAATCCACGTAGATTGCGTTAGATTTTCCCTTGAAGTTAGTTGAGATGTCCTTCGAACTTGAAGTGTCGGGTAAGTTGAGAATTCGGCAGAGTATTGGCGCTTGAAATGATTGGCCAAAAGTCCCCCCAAATGTTGGAAGTGGCCATGTATTTATAGGAGTTTTCGGCCTTGAGTCGTGAGTCGTACCCGACTCATCGTTAACTCGTAGCCGAGTCAGGTTGGGTCGTGGACGACTCAACAGGTTGAACCCCAGCTTCGTACCAGAGCGCCTTCGATCCTCTGAATATAGCACAAGTCTTAAGTCGTCCCCGAGTCATTCCTCTTTGATATAAGTATCATGATAGCGGGCTGCGACTTAGTAACTTTAGGTCGTGGACGAGTCATGGTGAGTCGTCTCATGTTAACACGCGGCCGACCTACTGGGTTAGCTCACGGCTTGGTCCAAAGTGATAAGTCGTTCACGAGTTAACCAAACGCAACTTTCTTGATGCTAGCATGAGTCGTACACGACTCATCATTGGTCGTAACTCGTCAACGTGTTATCTCATTTTAGCATGGTATTGAACTTGTCCCTGAAGTCTTAGGTCGTTCAACCGTAGCTGTAATTAGGTCGTATCATATTTAAAGTCGCACAACCTTTAAGTCGTAGGCCGTTCATTTTCTTAAGTCATATAGGCCTTAACTCGTTAGGTTTCTTAACTCGTAACATTCCTTCAGTTGCAGATCTTAGGTCGTAGGCTTCTTGAGTCGTAGAGGCTTTAAGTCGTACATATCCTTAACTCGTTAAGTCTTAACTCGTACCGGCTCCTTGGGTCGTACGTTTCTTAGGTCGTAGAGAATTAAGGGTTAACATTTGCCCCTCGAAGTACATGCCTATGTCATAGGTCGTGTGCTTCGACTCATCCTAACTCGTACGTACCGACTCAAGTTTTACTGTCTCGAACTATAAAATGCTTGAGTCGTTTCTCCTTCTCATCACTTTATCCTTAAGCCAATTCTGCCATTACCACATTCTCTAAACCTTTAAAGACGATCTCGACCCAATTTACACCCAATCCTCTCTAGAAACACACAATCGTAAGAGATTTCTTCTCTCTTTTCGATCGTTGATCATTATCACCTTACGCGCTTAATTCTCCGCCTCCGGTTCGCCCCTTCGAGCCCTATGAGTTTTGTTGGATTGATCGCTGATGAACTTAGGTCTGTCTGATTTGACTTATGGCGATTCGCCATTCGAGGCGATCCTGTGGTGTGATAGGGTTAAGGTTGTTGCTGTTGGAGAGGCCATTGGATTAACGGGTTAAGAGTTAGAGGGGGAAGCGAGTTGGCCGAATAGAGTGGGAGATTGCCCCATGTACGATTTAGCAACTTCCATGTGATCCAGTGGCCTTTGCAATTAACTTTAATCCGACCTAGCAAGTCTTGCGACTTAAGTCATGAGTCGTGACCGAGTTAGAACTTAGAAGATTTCTTGTTGTTTTTGAACCGGAGCCCTCCTTCTGTTCATTGACTTACGACTTAGAGCATAGCCGACCTAATGCATTGACGACTTAAGATTGAAACGGCTTAACTTTATTCGCCTCATAATCCCAAGGTCGTAGGCGAGTTAGTGCTTAAGTCATCGCCGAGTTAGTACTTGAGTTGTCTATGACTTAGCACTTGCACTGTTGTATGGATTTTGAACTGTTGAACTTTGTTGCATTCTTTTACAGATTACTTTAACTTGTAAGCTAACAATCTGTTTGATACAACATTTACAGAAAATTGGGACGAATATACTGCCGTTGACTGCCACATCAAATGACAGATTAGTTAACAACAGATGATTAACTTAAATAAATTGTGTGAATGAAGTGCTTTCAACTTATCAATTTCAAGTAAAATATTAAAGCAACACTGAAATAGTCAATTGAAATCGACCAGCTTGCACTAATATTATACTTGAACTTTAGATCAACAAGTTCTGAAATTTTTACAATCGATCAATCATCGACTAGTTTAATTCCAGTTATATTTACTCGTCATTTTTATTAGTTCTGCACGACACTCCACACTTTTAGGAAACGTGCACCTTCACATTTGAATATCCAGTTGCTTGTGTAGAATGACTTCTCAGCAGGAGGATACAACGGTTCAGACTGGGGAGGCAACTGTTATTCCAGCTTCACTAGCCAATCCTCCCGAAAGAGCCCCTACCACACTATCATACAAAGTTTTTCGCCAGTTGTGTGGTCAGTTTGGCATTGCTGAATCAGATGCTATTCTTCCCGAAAGAAGTAATACTGCCGACGTAGCACCTCCCGGCTTTGTGACAGTTAATCGACAAATGTGCCTGAACGAGGCCATCCCTCCTTTCAACAACTTTCTCGAGCATCTTCTTCGTCGACTGGCCATTTCTCCATCCCAGCTACACCCCAATGGCTATGTCATCCTAATGGGGTTGTGCGTGTTATTTGGGAGAACGTTTAATCGACTTCCGGGCTTTGACGAAATCTGTTACTTATGCTCCTTTACCCGGACCAAAGATCATCCTTCCATTACCGTTGTGAGAAGTGCCCGAAACCGCAAATTAATCATTGGCCTTCCCGACACTACTCATGGGTTCCTGACCCAGTTCTTCTTTGTTCGATGCCCCCCGGGGTTCTATGCTGTGTGGAGGAAAGGAAGTAAGATCGTCTATCTCTACTTCTTCTATTCTTTGAGTTTTGCGAATTCTGAATTATCAAGTGCTAACTTTGTTTTTCCATTTCAGCGCTCCCCCCTTCATCTAAAGATCCCAGCCACAAGCCAACTTTAGAGAGGCTCATGGCTATCCCAATTGAGGAGCGGGACATAAAATTTCTGTTGAATGACGAATTCCTTCATCAGTTTGGACTCCTTCACCCTTCTCGTTCCACTCAGCCTTGTGAAGTTCCCGATTCTCCAGCGGAGGCTGAAAAGCTTATGCCAAAAGATCCCTCCAATGAAACTTTATTGGTGAAGTGCCCCACTCTCACTGATGTTACGGGGCCGTCTAGCAAGTCGACACTTGCCCCAGTTATCGAAGAGGAAGAACCTCCACGATCTTCCGGGAGATCTGCTGACGAAGGAGTTGAGAAAGCAAGTCCCAAAAAGCATGATGGTGATGATGTTTTTGAGGGGTTGAGCGACCTAATTGTGACTTCACAAGAACTTTTTAAAGATGATGTTTCCAAAACTATCTCTCCTGTAATCGAGGCGACATCTTCTCTACAACAAATGCCAACTCCTCCTACTCAAGTTATCACCACCTCTACTCCACAGAGTGGTCTGTAGCTTGATGCGTGTAGTTTACACATTACACAACACTTAGGATTTTTCAGCACTTGTTTGTGTTTGACTTCTTTTCTCTAAAGGCCTTTAAGACTTGTCTTTTTGCCTTTCAGATCCTTCAATGGGGCGTAGCGGCAGCGGCTCTTACTATAAAGACTTTCAGCGCTATGGAGGGCGTGGTAACTATAATTATAGACGCTACCTTACTGGTCCCAGAGAAACCGATGAGCAGAGAGCTACTCGAAAAGCTAGAGAGAGGAGAGAAGAAAGTCATGAGAGGATAGATGTGCGACATGAGTCTCCTTCAAGAGGCGATGACTCTCACAAACGTAAAACACATGATGGTCGGGGGAAGAGCCACATTGTTGAGGACCCGAGCAAGCGGGCCAAACCTAGTGAGAAGCACGCATCTGCAATATCTGAAAAGTTTGACGCTCCCATCTCTATCGACATTCCTTCCAAATCCCCTGCTCTTGAAGGAAGCGCTATTCAAACACTTCTTAATAGGCCTTCATATCGTGTTGAAAGGGGCCCACCAACCCTACAGAGCCGATTCCCGAATTGGTGCTTGAAGGGGGTGCGCTTCGATCTTGATTTAGTCCCCATTGATAAAGAAGCCATGTACCAAAATCTTGATGCCGTCAGACTTGATATTGAAAGAATGTCTGGATGGCAAAAGCTTGTTGATGAACTCCAAAGGGTCAATAGGGCCAATATCGAGGCGATGCTAACTATGGAGAACGATAAGTCGGAATGGCAGAAGATTCTTGACCAGCACAGCATCGAGATGAAAAACATAACCGAGTATAACGAGAAACTTGAAGCTGAAGTCAAGCAGCTTAAAGATGATCTTACCTCCTCTTCTAACACTTACACTTAAAGAGAAGAGGTGCTACAAAAACAAGTGCGGGATGCACATGCTGGCCAAAGAGATGCCGAAGCAAAAGTTGAGAGGCTAGAAGAGGTCGTAGAGAATTACCGCACTGATGTCGCTCAGTTGCGGAGTAAAATGAGCGCCCAAGACATGGAGATTGAAGCGTTAAAAGCTCAACTTGCTAAAACTGAAAAAGAACGAGATGAGGCCATGGCTGGTAAAATCGCAGCTGAAGAATCTATTCAAGCCATGGAAGCCAACGTCAGTTCAAATCTATTCGACTTTTACTTGCACAGCGTCTTGGGGCACGGCAGTCTCTCTTTTCTCGGTTCTAAATACGAAATCACCTTGGCTGAAGTGTGGGAAGCCGCTCTCGACATGTTCCGAGGCGCCGGGTATACCGAGGAAGAGCTTGAGGCGCGCTATCTAGATGAGGAGACTCGTGCTGCTCTTGCGAAGGGAAAAGAGCAACTTGCCAGAGTGCGGACTGGGATGGTGGAAGAGGAACGTTCTGGAAAAGAATTAACACCTACTACCTCTGTTCGTCCTTTAGTTTCTCCTGGGGTTGACATCACAGGTTCCAGTGCTCATTCCCCGCCTCCTACAAGAACCGGGGTAATTACCCCTACTGATGATGAGGCTTTGGAGGATATTGGATCTCAAAATTATGAGATTGAACTAGCGAAGCAAATATCTTCAGGTAACTTTGACATTGGTCTGATTCAGGTGGATTGCCTGCTTGCTCCTCAAAAGTTTGATGAGCTTCTCGATTACTTCTTGAATCTTGACGAACCCATATCTCCCTTCTTTTCGGGAGATACTAATATTTTTAACTTCTCTTCTTCTGCAGTTGAAACACCAAGTGCTGTGCAAACTTCGCCTCCTGCAGCTATTATTCCTCCGTCTTCTCAAGTTACTCCCCTTCCTACTTCTCAACCAGGATCACAGGAAGAAAAGATAGGAGCTCTTCAGGGTCTGGACGTTCCTGCTATTTCTCAAAAAGGAGAAGAACTCAAGACAGGCGAAGTCTCTCCGGATCGAACTACTTCTGACGATACAAAACTGTCTGCATTCATTACTCCGGAAAGTGAGTCTTCAAAGAGGAGAGCGAAGCGCACATCTTCGAAGAACAAGTGGAAGAGTATTTTGATCACAGAAACAGATTTGGAAGTTACTCCGGAGGCTCCTCTTTCTCCTTCTTCCCCAACTCTTTTAAGCCGGCGCGAGAAGCTACCAATTAGACCAGGCGAAGGCTCAAAAGGTGGTGGGAGAAAGAAGAAGTGATAAACCTTGCTTTTCCTTCCTTGTTTAATTTTTGCCTTTTGCATGTATTGAAGCTTGTAATGACCGGATATTATGCGGGTACCGGCCCCCCGCTTTTCTTTTGTTGGAACCTGTACCTGTATATAGAATAGTGTTGAATAAAATGATTCTTTTTCTTTGTATAAATTTCTGTATATCTGAGAATGCATTTACTATTTTTGTACAGGTTTCTTTGTACGATATTGCAGTGAGCTTGTGGTATATATTGTTCGAGCGCAATTTTACCGATGTAGTTACGCCATGCTGCCCCTATACCATAAGCCCATTGTAATATTTTATTTTATGAGGAACTTTTGCTTTTATTTTTTAGAGAATAATTATTCCACGTTTGGAGGAATATGATTTCATTAAAAAATAGAGCACAAATAAGTTTCTACGCTTCAACTTTCGAAGATATCACTCTTTATTTTGTGCATATACACATTTTATTGAATGAAATCTTCTATGTGGTAAAGCGGGTATCTGTAAAGCACTTCAATTTCTTTTTGAGGAATAGAATTTTCTAGAACAAGTAATTCACTCTTCCTTTGAAAGTTAAAGTGTGCTCTTAATGAGGATTTTTTTTTTACTTGCCACAGCAAAGGGCTTCTTGATTTTTGTTTCTTTGAAAAGTTGCACCTCTGAGGAAGACTTTTTCACGTTTCAACACTTGGAAGTTTTACTTCAATCTTGGTGAAACGTGTGCCTCCGAAGAGGTCTTTTCTGCTTGATTGTACCTCCGGGAGGAGGTCTTTTTATTTCTGCCTCTGGGAAGAGGTCTTTCTGTCTTATTGTGCCTCTGGGAAGAGGTCTTTCTGTTTCTGCCCCTTGGGAGAGCTCTTTTTTTTTTTGCATTTCATCTCCGGTGAAGTGAAACTCCGAAGAGCGGTTGTTACACTTCAACTCCTGGCGAAATGGGCCTCCGAAGAAGGCTTTTATTTTGTTTTACATTTCAACTCTGGTGAAGTGAAATTCCGAAGAGCGGTTGTAACACTTCAACTCCTGGAGAAATGGGCCTCCGAAGAAGGCTTTTATTTTGTTTTACATTTCAACTCTGGTGAAGTGAAATTCCGAAGAGCGGTTGTAACACTTCAACTCCTGGTGAAATGGGCCTCCGAAGAAGGCTTTTATTTTGTTTTACATTTCAACTCTGGTGAAGTGAAATTCCGAAGAGCGGTTGTAACACTTCAACTCCTGGTGAAATGGGCCTCCGAAGAGGGCTTTTATTTTGTTTTACATTTCAACTCTGGTGAAGTGAAATCTCGAAGAGCGGTTGTAACACTTCAACTCCTGGTGAAATGGGCCTCCGAAGAGGGCTTTTCACGTTTCAACACTTGGAAGTTTTATTTCAATCTCGGCGAAACGTGGGCCTCTGAAGAGGTCTTTTGATCGCCTGGAAGTTACTCTCTCATGGTTGGAGGGTCATGATTCCTCCAATCTTTTTTGTTGAGTAGAGAACTTTCTTTTTTGCGGCATATGCCTCCTTAGAGGTCTTTATCCTCCGAAGAGTTGTGTCCCCGAAGAGGACTTTTCCACGTTTCCACACTTGGAAGTTTCATTTCAATCTCGGTGAAACATGGGCCTCTAAAGAGGTCTTTATCCTCCGAAGAGTTGTGCCTCCGAAGAGGACTTTTCCACGTTTCCACACTTGGAAGTTTCATTTCGATCTTGGTGAAACGTGGGCCTCTGAAGAGGTCTTTATCCTCCGAAGAGTTGTGCCCCCGAAGAGGACTTTTCCACGTTTCCACACTTGGAAGTTTCATTTCAATCTCGGTGAAACGTGGGCCTCTAAAGAGGTCTTTATCCTCCGAAGAGTTGTGCCTCCGAAGAGGACTTTTCCACGTTTCCACACTTGGAAGTTTCATTTCGATCTTGGTGAAACGTGGGCCTCTGAAGAGGTCTTCTGCTGCTATTGTTCTGCTTGCCCATATCTTCTTGCTGGTTTTCTGTACTAGCAATCCCTTGGTTCCATCTTTAAGCACGCAACATTTTCTTTTGCTAGCGGGTTGGTTTATCCAAAGGGATATACTCCAGCGCGATCACCGATTGCTTGCTTAAAATAATTCTTTATAGGATTTGACCCTAGAATTTTTGTTTCTTAAAGCTTGCTTTTGAGTGATGCCAAGGATTATTCGGTATTGTGATTAGTGAACTTGATTTCAATTGCCTGCAAATTTAAATCGACATTTTAGCAATATACTTGAAGTACTTTAGATATCGAAATAAAATGGGCAAACAGTAAAGAACACAAAATTCATAGTTTCTATCATTTATTTGCCCTGTTTTCACAATAGCCTTTAACACAAGAATGATATATCAAAGATTCTTTTACAAATTTGAAACAAGGCATTTAAGTAAAATATGCAATCAATTATTGTCGTAGGCTTTAGGAATTGATCTTTCAGCTTGGGGGAATCAGACGACGGCATCTTTCAGAACGGAAACTTTCTCTTGCTCCGAGGTTTCCCTTGAAGCATGAGCAGGTTTTTCTGTCTCATCCAATTTTCACCTGTCGGATTAGAGTCCACTGTATTGACCCTGATAATGGGCCCATCATCCCCTTGTGTTACAGTTCTTTCATATGAGTCGTATTGACGAACAGGAACTGGTTGCCCCCGAATGGATGAGGATGGGTCATTCTGGTTCCCTTCAACATATTGTTGAAGTTTATTTCGTCTCAGCAACCCTTCAATCTCCTTCTTTAACTTGCGACACTGGTTAGTATCATGGCCAGGCTGATCATGAAATTGACAGAATTTCCCATTATCGGTCGCACCTCTCCTCATTGCCGGTGGTTTGGAATATTTGACAACATCCTTTGTTGCCAAGAAGATTCTTTCCGGTGTATCCGTTAAGGGAGTGAAGCCTGTGGATTTGAAGTGCCGGGCTTTCTTCAAGCCTCTCTGTTTCTCCTCATCATTGTTTTCTTGCCCTTGTTGAACCATCTCCGGAAAGTACTCTTCGTCATTGAAAGGTTTCAAGGGATAAACTTCAGCTACTCTTTCGAAAGTTTGCTTTGACAGTCGTACATGAAGAGTTGGCCGTGGTTGTGAACCTCTTGTTTGGAGAGATGCCCCTGCAGTAATGCCAACTGCTCCTTGAGGAATATTCCATCCTTCCAAATCATGAGCATCTTCGGCGAGAATTTCTATACTACTTTTTGGTCGTTGGTTATTTCCAAGCAATGCATTCATCTTGTCCAATACCATATCACTTTGGGCTCCCATGTGTTGATATAATCCATACACCACAGCATTTAATTCAGCTCTTGTGACTCCAATACTAGAAGCCGCTTCACCTGGCATGGGAAAAATGGTGGCGTTGTCACTAGTATTTTCAGATCTAAAAGACTTACATTTCCTTCCAGGAGCCATGACTTATGTTGGACTTTTGATTTGGTGGAAAATTCTTTTTATGAAGATTCGCGGAGCAAAAGTGAAGATAGCCCCGAGTTCGATTCTTAGTGAAAGCACCAAAAATATTAACGCTAAAATTTGAACGCTAACACCCCGGTGTATAAAGTGTAGTTGTGAAAGCACCACCCGATGATTCGGGAATAGAGTATAAGCAGAAAGTCATAGAAAAAGCAGTGAATAACAACGATTTTATAGTGGTTCGGCTCAAAGCAAGCCTACGTCCACTTTAATTCTCTTTATTGCTAAACCGATTACAACTTTACAACAATCTTCAATTACAATTATGACGAGACAAACAACTAGAACTTTGGTAGAGAAGAATTCTTCGAATCCATGTAGATTGCGTTAGATTTTCCCTTGAAGTTAGTTGAGATGTCCTTCGAACTTGAAGTGTCGGGTAAGTTGAGAATTAGGCAGAGTATTGGCGCTTGAAATGATTGGCCAAAAGTCCCCCCAAATGTTGGAAGTGGTCATGTATTTATAGGAGTTTTCGGCCTTGAGTCGTGAGTCGTACCCGAATCATTGTTAACTCGTACCCGAGTCAGGTTGGGTCGTGGACGACTCAACAGGTTGAACCCCAGCTTCGTACCAGAGCGCCTTCGATCCTCTGAATATAGCACAAGTCTTAAGTCATCCCCGAGCCATTCCTCTTTGATATAAGTATCATGATAGTGGGGCTGCGACTTAGTAACTTTAGGTCGTGGACGAGTCATGGTGAGTCGTCTCATGTTAACACGCGGCCGACCTAATGGGTTAGCTCACGGCTTGGTCCAAAGTGATAAGTCGTTCACGACTTAACCAAACGCAACTTTCTTGATGCTAGCATGAGTCGTACACGACTCATCATTGGTCGTAACTCATAAACGAGTTATCTCATTTTGGCATGGTATTGAACTTGTCCCTGAAGTCTTAGGTCGTTCAACCGTAGCTGTAATTAGGTCGTATCATATTTAAAGTCACACAACCTTTATGTCATAGGCCGTTCATTTTCTTAAGTCATATAGGCCTTAACTCGTTAGGTTTCTTAACTCGTAACATTCCTTCAGTTGCAGATCTTAGGTCGTAGGCTTCTTGAGTCGTAGAGGCTTTAAGTCATACATATCCTTAACTCATTAAGTCTTAACTCGTACCGGCTCCTTGGGTCGTACGTTTCTTAGGTCGTAGAGAATTAAGGGTTAACAGCCACAAAGGTCCTTTCCCGGCTAAACCGAATAGTGAGCGCAACATTTAAAACATATGGATATAGGATTCCAATTAAGTCACAACTTAATGATTCAATACTTTCTTTCAAATGGTTTAAACCAATTACCATTTCAAATCTTTTAAACAAAAGATTTATTTCACAAAGTTCACTCAGTTCTCACAAAGATTCATTCCCGGATTTCACAACAATTTCCGTTTCAATTATATTAACTCAATTAAATCTTAAAATCAAGATTTAACTTATAGCTTTCAAAATTCGTTTCCAAAGCTTTGTTCATAACTTGGAAAAATCATTTTAAATTCAAACTTGAAATCCTTTATATATAAATTGGAAGTTCATTACTCATATGAAAGCTTTTTATCACTTAGTTTTATTTCGGAAAAACCCGATTCCATTTATACAAGTCACAATTTTTGGTTTAGTCCAAATTTTCAAATCAACTCTTAAAAATAGTTTAAACCCATATAACTTGTAAAGTCCTTTTTAAATCATAAGTATTGAATAAAAAATTCAATTTCAGATTTTTTTGAATTCAATTTACATCCGATTATTCAAATTCCAAATCTTTATTAAGTTATTCAAAAATAACTATTATTCTTAAAATAGCTTTTTCAAAAGCTTTTCATATTAGACTTGATTTATTACCAAAACTATTTGAATTTAAGATTCAAATTCAAAACTGATTTAAAAATCTGTGACTTAACCGGTTTCCATGTGAAATCCATATTTGTGTGTGTATGAGTGTGGTCCAGGGGTTTTACACAATAGTGCACAACATCAATCATCACAGATTTAAACAATATTGATAAGCGATATAATCAATAACGCTTATCTTCATTCACAGATTCATTGATAAAGTAAATTTATCAATCATCGATATTCATCATTTTGGTTCGATGTGGGTTTCGGATAACCAACTGGAATCCGAATCCCTGTCGCATCGAAATTTAAATGCCGTTTTACAGGCAAAAGGGTTTTCGCATATATACAGAAACAAATTACAATCACAGTTTAGCATAAGGCAATTCACATCACATAGCATTACAATCACAACAGAAATATCAATCCAGTATATAATATTCGATGATAGTCAATCATCTTCAATTTAAAGTGAAGGTAAAAAGAATTAACCACATCACTATTTTTAATTTATTTAAATCGCTTATCAATATTGTTTAAATCTAGTTTCAAAGTAAAGCATTCTAGATTAAAACTAAAACGAGTTTCCAGATTCAAGTTTAAAAAAAAAAAAAAATTCCAGGCCTGTTGCTTCTCTGCTCTGTGCATATACTGGTGAGCAAATATTTCTACCCAGAAATTTTCTCTTGTGTGTTAATGCCTGTGAGCGAACATTTTATTATAAGACTTTAAGCTAGTGGATGAGTTATGATTAATAGGTATATCTTATTTGTTAACTCTGGATGCCTGTATTTTCATTTTGACAGTACCACAATTTGTAAAATGGCTCTCTGTTATTTCATAAGTCACAAGTGGAGAACACCCCACTGCAAAACTCCTCTTTATATATACATATCTTCCAATTCCTTTTCATTCATTAAAAATAAACAAACCAGAGAATAAGCAAGCATTTCCATTTTTACAAAACTGAAGCATTTATTCATGTAAACAAAAACTTCAATTTAAACAACAATAATAATTCAATCAACTACAAAGCCAGAGATTAAAGAAGAGATTTCCAGCTTGCAAATTTCAAAGTTGTGTTGCTCTGTTCATCTAGACAATACTGTGAGTAACAAGTTTATTTGAAACTTAAGTAGGATTTTGTTGCATGATCTACATCTGGAAATATATATTGTGTGAATATATATATATATATAAGTATCTTTGTCTGTGTATATACAAGTGAATCCATGTATCAGTGATATCCTGTTCTAGTTGTCCAGCTCAAACCTGGTTAAAAAAAAAACTTCTTTATAAAATAAATATTTCTTTAACATGAAAATCTAAAAGGTAGGTTTGTTTTATAACTTTGTTAAAAGTTAAATTATATTCATTTTAAATCATAAATTTAAAATGAAATTTAAATTAAATTTGAAAGCAAATTGTTTTAAATACTTTGATTAAGTAAGAAATGTTTTAACTTAAAGATAAATAGAATTTAATGATTTGGATTCATTAAATTTTTAAGATAAGTAAAATGGATAATTAACTTATTTAATTAATTAATGCTTGGATTAATTAAATAAGTAATTGAAGAGTTAAATTCATTAATTGAGGTTTAAGATTAATTAATTAATTAAGGGAGAATTAATTAAGCAATTAAGGATTAATTAGGTAACAGTTAACACTTAATTAATTAAATAATCAGATATTTGTACAATATGTGATTAAATAATTAAAAGTTGATTAATTAATAAATGATCAAAGGATAATTAATCAAACGATTTGAAGTCAATTAAAGTTAATTAACCATGATCGATGACCCATCTGATTTAAATTAATCAGATAATTTATTGAGTTCACTTATGGATGATTGAATCCTATTGATTGTTGAACTGTTTGATATTTCTAAGATGATATGCTTTGTGCTATGAATTGTTTTCAGTGTGATCTGTGATGAATGTAATTTTATTTATTTATAATGCATTCATATTTTCTATCTGTGAATCTGTGTATATAGACAAGCGTTATTGGGATATACCGCTTATCGATATTGGGTGATTGCGAATCTATGATGATTGAATGATGTTGCACTATTGTGTTAAACCCCTGGACCACACTTATA
Organism: Allium cepa; assembly: GCA_030765085.1. Taxonomy (NCBI): domain Eukaryota; kingdom Viridiplantae; phylum Streptophyta; class Magnoliopsida; order Asparagales; family Amaryllidaceae; genus Allium; species Allium cepa. Next base: position 460,754,320 of record CM060942.1, read on the forward strand.
CACACACCAGTATGGATTTTACGAGGAAATCGATTAAGTCACAGATTTTTGAATAGTTTTAAATTTGAATATTTGAATTCAAATGTTTTGGAAATGGATTGGATTTAAAGTGAAAAGCTTTTGAAATGAAATTTCAAAGATGGAATTTATTCTGAATAACTTGATTGAGTTTTGAAATTTAAATATTTTGATTTGGATTCAATATTTGAAATTGAATTCTATGATTTGGAAACTAGCGTTTAAAAAGGGTATTCAACTTATAAATGAGTTTATATGGGTTAAACTATTTTAAAGGTATTGATTTGGGAATTTGAGTTTAAATTCAAAGGCTTTAACTCGTATAAATAAAATTGGATCTTTCTGGAACGAAAACTATTTGTTTCCAAATGATAAAAGCTTTCACTTAAGTAATGAACGTCCAAATCGTGTTAAAAGGATTTCAAGTTAGAATGGAAATGATTTTCCAAGTTATGGAAACGGTTTGAAAGCTATAAGTTAAATCTTTAATTTAAAGATTTTAAACGAGTTAATCCAATTGAAATGGAAATCGTATTGAAATCCATAAATGGATCTTTGTAAATGGGGTGAACTTTGTGAATTGAATCTTTTGTTTAAAAGATTAAAGTGTGGGAATTATTTAAACCATTGAAGGTTTTTGAAATAAATCTTTTGTTTAAAAAGATTTGAAAATGGTAATTTGTTTAAACCATTTGAATGAAATATTTGAATTATTAAGTTGTGACTTAATTGAAATCCCATATCCATATGTTTTAAATATTGCGCTCACTATTCGGTTTAGCCGGGAAAGGACCTTTGTGTCGTATAACCCATTCCGAATATGTGATTCGACGTTATGGATAGCATTTGAAGACCGGTGTTGAAGACCGGGTATTTGTGAGAACGATAGGATAACCTATCGATTATCTCTGCACCGAGTAGCTACGGTATAGAGATTTCCTAAGTGATGGGAAGTCCGATCGGGATTGTGAATACCCGGATTGCAAGGGCTTCTTCGGAAGTGCCTTCGGTTCTGTTCGAACCCAGAACAGACTTGTATGGTTGTATGTCTGACACTACATTTTGAAATATAAAGCAGATTTCTTTCAAATACATATCTGTTGGTGGCGGAGAATTTATTCTCTTAGCATTAACACCCTTCTCTGAGACGTACGAGCTCAGAGGTTATGTAGTTGAAGGTTATCAGCGATATACTTCCAATTTGGTAGTGTGGCATGCTGAGTGCTGCTGTGTGTTGATGATCATTTGTTGATCATTTGTAATCAAAATGGCTTTTGTATGAACCGTAGCTTTGTGGACGAGACTGCATCAGGACCTCACACCCCGGAAATGGTCGAAACAGGAAAGATGCGGCAAGGTTATGAGGGTCGCACCCTTTAGGGTGTGTCATTCCCTTCTGGTAAAGGGTGGTATTAGGTATGGAGCCCGGATATTTAACCTATGTGGTAGCTCCAATCTCATTTACTATGTGGTTGTTGCTTAGAGGCACCTCGGATAAAGGTCCCAAAGGACCGGGGAGTGGCATGCTTGAGTAGTAGTTACCTAGTTACAGAGGTAACCCGACCTTGTGTTGGCAGAGATCCGGTTAGGTGCTCGGGACGTCCCGCCAGAGGCGATCCCATGTGGCAGTAGGAAGTTCCTTAGCCTGACCATTTGTTGGAAAATCCAATCAAAACAATACGCGCCTTGTACAGTTTTAGTTGTATTACCTGCCATGGAATGTGGTGGTAACCTGCTATTGAACATGGTAGCTATAGTAGGCATTGTGCGGAATGCCTATGGTGGCTAAGATTTATATTCTACTTTCGAAATGTTTTCTGCACTTTGCACTTATAATAATAATATCAAAGAACTTTCTATGTATTAAGCATGTTTGACTATCATAAGAAGAAATCTCCTCCAATTCTGCGTTTGCATTGTGTGTGTGGCGGGAGGTCTTATGGTAGTTTCATTTTCTAAAAAGCATATCGGATTTTCTTTTATAAATCTTGTTTTATTTAAAAGATAAACTGTTTTTGTTGCTCACACCAGTCCCATGACTGATCCAGAGTTTATTGTTCCTTTCCTAAACTCTGGGTGCTCACTATTTTCCACACGAGCAGTCTAGAGTTGGGTTTTCAGATTGTTAGGTTCTGTAGATTATCTGGAGCTAGTTCAGTCTTTGGACATGACTGACCTTGCTTAGCTTGGTGCATCGTTATTGCGAGTTCGAGTTATTTTTGGATTGATTCTTGGAGATGGAGTTGCAGTTTTGGAGTTCTCCCTTAAAGACTATCTTAGAGTTATTTGTTCCGCTGCTGATGTTATCTACTTTCCTTTCCGCTGCTATTTTATTGTATCATATCTCTGATGTATATCGATATCTATTGTATCATCTGTTGTATCAAATATTGTATCAATGTTGTATATCAATGTATTATTCTTTTTCTTCCGCTGTGTTGTTTACTTAATGGTGTTATAAGCTCTGGCGACTCGGATTTGAACAGGTCAGATCTACGGCATTCGAGTACGATGTAAAGTATGGATGTCGATTTTCGAACGGACAAAATCCGCTTCGTCACAGTATTTTCATGGGGAAAAAAGGGCAGAGATGGAAAAAGAACAACCAGTTAGTCATGCCACAATTATTGACGAGTCTGAACATATTAGGATTGAAGATCTGGTCAATGATGTAGATAGATTTCATCATTTTCAAGCTAAAAATCCATTGCCTGATCATGCTAATGTTGAAGAGCAGTGTACTGGTTATCCAGATTGCCAGACCAATGAAAGTACGAAGTATAAATCACTTTTTGGTAGCATAAAAGAGCCACTTTATCCTTCATGTTCAAAAGAGATTACGAAGCTGTATGCCATTGTGAAACTGAATAGCTTGAAGATCCAATACGGCTTTTCAAATAATGGTGTGACTGCACTCCTCGAACTAATAAGGGAGTTACTTCCCGAAGGTAACACGCTGCCGAAAAAGTGCTCCGACATGAAGAAGATCATTAAGCAAGTTGGGATGAATTACAAAACTTACGATGCATGCATCAATGATTGCATATTGTACGGGAAAGATGATGCGAACAAAGTTTCTTCTACAAATTGCAATGAACCAAGATATATGACATCATTCAACGAAGAGAGAAAATGCACCAAAGTACCTCGAAAGACATTAAGACATTTTCCTTTAATTTCTAGACTGAAGAGACTGTATACTGTACCATGGATAGCAGATGCGATGATCTGGCATGGTCATTCCAAGTCTGATCCAACCGTAATGCGTCATCCATGTGACAGTTCTCAATGGAAAGCCGCAGATTCTTTTGACCAAACTTTTTCTATCGAGCCACGAAATGTCGCACTTGGAATAGCAACAGATGGTTTCTGTCCATATGCTTCTCTCTCTAACCCTTACAGTTGTTGGCCTGTAATTGTAGTACCATATAATCTTCCTCCGTCTATGTGCATGAAAAGGGAGTTCTCAATGTTAACATTGTTGATTGTGGGCCAAAACAACCAGGGAAGGATATTGATGTTTATTTACATTCGTTGATAGACGAGTTAAAGCGGTTATTGGAAGGAGTCGTTACATTTGACTCGTTAAATAAATCTGAGTTCACAATGAGAGCTAGGGTGTTGTGGGCAATTCGTGATCACCCTGCTTTTGGGACGCTATCGGGATGTACAACTCACGGTTACTTTGCATGTCCTATTTGTGGCGAAAACACTTGTTCTTATCATCTTCTTGAAAGTAAGAAGATGTGTTACATGGTACATCGAATGTTTCTTCCTAACGAACACAAGTTTCGATACGATAAGATAAATTTCAACAACGAACATGAACTTCGTCATCCTAAATGGCCATTGACTGGTTTTCAAGTTGAAAAGAAAGTAGCGAATATCAAAATGAAAGTTGGTAAACAAAAAGAAGAAATTGGTCGAAAACGGAAAAGGTCAACCAATGAAGAAGTTGACAATGTTTCTGGATGGTATAAGAGGTCTATCTTTTTTGATTTACCATATTGGAAAGCAAATTTGATCCGACATAATATTGATGTTATGCACATGAAGAAGAATGCCACGGAGCATCTTATCAGCACCATTATGGACCATAAAGATAAGTCAAAGATGGCATCAATGCACGCAAGGTTTTGAAAATCGTGGGTATAAGACAAAAGTTGTGGGTGATGGAAGATCCTGAAACAAATAAAATAATCGTACCAAATGCAACTTTCACTTTGAGCAAAGAAGAAAAGATACAGTTTTGCACCGTTTTGAGAAATTTGAAAGCACCTAACAAATTCTCTTCTAACTTCCACAATAATGTAAGCATCAATCCTCTTGAACTAAGAAATATGAAGTCACGTGATTACCATGTCATAATGCAACATTTGCTTCCGGTATTGCTCCAACATTCTTATCCATAACATAAGGATCTACGAAATGCTGTTCATTGTACTAGTTTGCATAGTAAAGTGCACGGGTTGGTTCGGGCTGATGATTGTGATATGGGAGCAACGCGCAGAGGGGATGAAGGCAGTGGATGGTGTAACAACCCTAAATTTTCGAAGCCGAAAATTCCAGATAGTTATGAAAAAGAAGAAAGAGATAGAAGAAGAAGAACAGAAATACCAACATCTCACATTCGCAGCGAATAAAACATAATAATAATTAATAACAGTTTACAAAAGAATACTATATCTGTCGATTACATTTAACATACATCAGAGTTTTCACATATATACAGTCACTGAATATATACAATTATCATTTCTCAGATTAACAGTAATATAAATACAGCGAAAATACTCTATACGCTATTGCCATCCAGCTCGCCTCCTGAGCTCCATAACGTACCTACCTGAAAATCTGTAACACTCGGTCTGACCCGAGCATTACATCAAAGTAACACCCAGGTCAGCCTAGAAACCAGCGTGAGTAAACCCATCCAACATGGAATACAAAGCATACAGCTTATATAGTACCCGGGGTAACTCAAACCAATTTTACAAGTCCACAATATGATATAGGCATAACTTATTTCACATATAAGTTAACGAAGTGTCAAAATTTAGATCAAATAGTCCGATTCACTTAAAACGTTTCATTCCAACTTATTAATCTCACATATCAATTTATAAGAATTCGAAGTGGTTTCGGGTATTTCCCAATACCCGATCCCGGCTTCTTCGAGTCACATGTCATCCTAACCCAAGTTATACAAATGAAATACACAACATCTCATATCAGAGTTATCAACACCTTCAAATCATCCAATACCGTTCAATCATCCATGAGCAAAGCTTAATCACATACAAATCTATCCAATTTATTCTAATTGAATTTCAAATCTCAATCACTTAGATTCCCTCATTAATTAATTCCAAATCAATTAATCAATCAACCATTCCCTATCTATTCATCTTAATTAATCACACTGGATTAATTATCTTTAATTAATTTCACGTTATTAATTACATTTAACCAAAATCAATAAGTAATCTTATTAATTCTCTTTCTAAATTACATTAATCCTTAATTACTTATATTAATTTACTTCTCTTACGTCACCTATTCCTCATGTATAAATCTTAATTAATCAATCTTTTATTACGTCATTGATTATATAAATTATGATTTTCCATTTACATTTCAATTTATCCTAATCTAATTTAATAACCTCAAATAATTAATCATTTATTAAACCACACATATTAATCCCTTTTGATTTACCTCAACCTATTACCTTAATTAATCTCTTGATTAATTTCACAAAGTAAGTATATCCATATTATTTTTGTAAACAAATTATCATTCAATTAATTACATCCAGAAACTATTAATTAATTTACTTTCCAGTGTAATTATTAATTCACTACTCCATAACTATTAATTAATAACCTTCATTGTTAATTTATAAAACTTAATTACCCATTTGTAAATCTCTAATTACAAATTAATCGATCACTAATTACAAATCAGTTACTTAATTAGTCTTTAACTTATTTCATAAATTGTCAAATCTTAATTATACTTAAGGTAAACATCCTCTTTGTTAAATGCTACATCGTATTACTAAAACATTTACCTTTAAATAACCTTTACCGATGTTTATAAAATAATTAAGTTATAAATATCCTTTAAGTATTCAACATATTTAATTTAACAAGCAAACTGTTCTTAATTAAAGTTTGAAAGACCTTTAATTTAAAGAATTTATAAATGATTAAACCATTCCTTTTTACATTTCCACAGAATTAATTAAACAGATTTCAAATTTGGTTCCCCGACTTCTAGTTAGACCCGATGATAACTCGACCCTACTTCGAGTTATCTTCCCCTGTCTATACATATATTGTTTCTTTTAATAAGTTTAAGTTTAAAACACAATGCCTTCAACGTTAAAACTCTGATGAACCAAGTTACTCAGATGAACCAAGAATTTTTTTCAACTTTCAAACTCTGAAAGGAAAAATAAATAAAATGAATTTACTCACCGCAAAACACTGAGCCACTGCCTGTTTGAAAACCCTAGCTCGTCTTCTCTTTCAAGCCGCCGCTCTCCCAGAAACGTGCCATCCCTAACGAACGTGGCCTCCCCATCTCCTTGCCATCACAAGCAAACGCGACTACCGAAACTTCCCTGGCCTCACCATCGAACGCAATCGCCTTGCAAACCCTTGCCCTAGCTCAACCTCTCACCCCAAAATCGATCGTACCCTGCCGCATCTGGTTGCTATCCCCCCTTAACTTCCCTGCTCCAGAAATTACTGCGTCGCCATATTTTTTTATTATTATTTACGAACGAGATCGTGATGATTCTGCCATCGAACAATAAATTTTCGAACGGCTAATATCTCGACTTGGATTAAGAGGAAAAGGGGAAACGAGATTTGATTTTGAACATGGGAAGACTCGCGATTTCATTTGAAATGTTCGGCCATTAATCCCTTTTTGTTTTCTCCAATTTCGGTTTGATTTTTTTTTTCTCTAAAAAAAAGTAGGAAGAGATATTTCCTACAGAGGCTTCGAGTATAAGCTAGACCGTAATCACGTGACCAGGGCAATCCAATTTGAAATTTGAATTGATTTTATATAATTAAATATTGGAAATATCTCATGTTGCATATCGTGAAATTTCGAACTCCTTATTAGACATGCCGCCAGGCGTTTATAAGGCTTTACCCGTATTCCGAACAAAAAGGAATGTGTTTCGGAAGCTGATTCGATCATATGCGCGAGTTATGGAAGTAAATGATCAATTTGAAATTAAATCGATTAAAATGGTTTCTAAGCTTTTAAGCTGCCAGGGTCAAACGCAACTCCGATTGCTACGAAAATTTAAATCCGATAATTACTAACTATTACGGATTCAATGGAACTGGTTTCGTCGAATTCCAAGACTGTGTCTCGGAAGACTATTGTTTAAATTTCAATTTAAACGATATATTATTAAATTTGAACAAACCACCATTAAATTAAATTTCAACCATTCTATTATCATCAGTATCATCATTATAAATTTTATAAGCCTTCAAATTATTTTAAACAGGCTTAGAAATTTCAGATTCAACAATTTACCCAATTTCAATTATTAAATTCAATATTTAAACTATATAATTCAATGATGTAATTATCAAGTAAATATTGATATCTGGAATTCTAGTTAAAATTAACTTTTAAATATTTACAATCAATTTATAATTCCATTTTAAAATGTTAAAAATTCTGGGTCGTCACAGATGGTTTGTGTTTTGTGTGTTGTCTAAGGATGTATGATTTCAGCAGTTTGGGACAGATAAGTTCAAGGGAGGTAGGAGTATGATGAGGAAGTTTGATGCAGCATTTGTGTGAATAGTCGGTAGATTGATGGTTATGTAGTTGGGGACAACTGTATGTGAATTGTGGAGTTATGTATTAGATTGCAATGTTTTGATGTGGTATGTATCAGTGAAGTGCACTGTTTTGTAAAGTGGTGATGATGAAATGGAAGTTTAGTGACAGAGGGTTATATGACAGTAGCAAGGTTGCACCGATGTGGGGTGTACTTGTATGCACAGTGATTTTGTAGTGCAAGAGGCAGGTTAAATGGTGATTTGATAAAGCAAGGTTGATGACTGTTATTTGTGATATACTGTAGCTAGTTTTGTGGGAAAAATGTTTGTGCACAGGGTTGTCGTGCTCTGGTTTGTAGGGTATGTGTGAAATTTGATTAGTGATGATGTCTAGTGGTTGAACTATGGGGTGTTATGCAGAGGCACAAAGCTTGTTTAAAGCAAAGCTTTTGTGCCTACCGACATCTACAAACATACTTATCAGCATAAGTAAATTGTGCTTCAACCTGTAAACTAAAAAAAATGAATATTGAATAACACAGGATAGGTAATATAAAATAGCATGAAATTATACTTTATCACAATTTAATTCTGTTTAGCTTATAACATGTTGCACGTGCCACAATTATTTGACAAGCTTAAAGTTAGTCTTATATTGTTGTTAACCCCATTTTCTATCAAAAATCTGACTGCAGGTGATCTTCATGATGACATGCACTGCTGAGTTGAGTTGCTACATTGTAGTGCCTCGCATTTGTATTATGTAATGTTATTAATTATCAAGTATGAACAACTGTAACGTACTTAGTGGTAGTGCTATGAGCTATGTATTATGTAGTATTCATATTACACTCCAATGTACTAATGTGCTAAATGCTTGTATGTAGTATCCGTATTATGTAATGATATTGTTAAGTTATTACGCATTGCAATGCGGATTATTGAATCATTTGAATGTGCACTGTCTATAATATTATTTGTTTTGATGTCTCGAAATGATTATATATGTGGTATTGGATATGAACTACTGCTGTATGTCCATGGTATATGTGCAGTATCTGAGAAGGTAATTGATCCATTAGGTACGGCTAAAAGCCGTATCTAAATGACTAGTTAAACACGGCCAAAAACCATATCTAGTTGACAAATAGGCAGCAGTTCATTGTTCAATTAGATACGGCTAAAAGCCGTATCTAATAGAAGACTTAGGTATGGCTTTTAGCCGTACCTAATGTGTCAATTAGATACGGCTTTTTGTCGTATCTAATCTTTCATTTAGATACGGCTAAAGGCCGTATCTAAATGACACATTAGATACGGCTAACAGCCGTATCTAAACGATAACGACGACATATTTTGACACGGCTTTGAGCCATATCTAACAGGGTAAGATACGGCTTTTAGCCGTATCAAAGTATCATTTGTGGTATAGTGCTTGTGAGGATATTTTTGATAAAGGGAACTGAATGAATCGAAAAACAATCATCTAATTACATCATTTTTTCTCGATTATTAGATTTCGAACTAACTGGCATCGGATTTAGGTGATTCCTATCTGAAAACCAGTTTGAACCAATTTACGTGTCGAAGTAAAATATGTTGATGACACTGATTTAGGATTTTCAAAATGAAGAGCTTCTTATGAATCTTTTAGGGGTAAACTCCCAATACACATATAGTAGTGGTGTCTCTTTATTATGGAATATCCAATGCAAGGACTATTCGCTATTAATCCTGACAGGATATGGTAGGAAAGTACCACCGGTTTCATTCAGTCCCGGTACGAACTTGTATGGAAGGATGTTTGACATTGCATTCTAAATCACACTAAGTGATCTCTATATAATATATATCATTCGGTGGTGGAGAAGACACCTTCTTTTAGCTTATCATCCTTTCCTGAAACACACAAGCTCGGAATGTTATACGTCTGTAGAAATCAGACATGTGACTGTGGGACGACAATGTGGCATTCAAAATGGAAGGAGTTGTGCTATGTGTAAAGGTAATCATTACCTCAAGCCTCATCAACTGGGAAATGACCGAAACAGGGTTAGATGCGGCAAGGCTGTGTGGTTCACAACCACTAGGGTATGATCACCCATTCTAGATAGATTTTTAACCACTATGAAGCAAGGGCATCTAATCATTGTGCAAAGTATGCTAAAAGACGTCTTAGATAACGGTCGGTAAAGACTGGGGGATGGCATATTCAAAATTATCTTGTTACAGAGATAGGCTGATTTTGTGTTAGCAGAGGATCCTTTGTGTTGGTCCTTGGAACATCCATCTAGAGGTGTACCCATAGGAAGGTAGCCCCTTCACCTGGTCATTTGTATGGAAATCCATTATCCAATAAGGACTTGTGGTTTTGTTTGTAGAACCCAGTATACTGGAATTTAATCAATGTAAAAATTTTGCATAAGATTAATAAGTTTATTTGCAAATGTTTTCAAAGAAAGTTATTAAAAATACTATCCCTTAGTATTATGTAATAAAGAGTTTTGGTTATCATATGGTAAAAACCTGTTCCGTCTTTAGGTGCAGCGTGGTCTTATGAGATACCTTTTTCTTTTCAAAACATCGTACTTTGAGTTCTCACACCAATCCCATAACTGACCCGGAGTTTTTTTTCCTTTTAAATTATGGATGCCCTTTTTCGGGCAACCGTGTAGTCAGGACACCTAAGGAACATTTTGGAGAATGTTAGGGAGCATTTTGGAGAAGCCTTTTTGGGCTATGAAGCTGAAGTACCCATTGTAGATATCTACCTATATTCTGTTGTGTTTTGTATTTAGTATTTACCAGCATGTATAAGGATAGGCAATTATAACTATCCCTGTTGGATTAGTATTTGATTTCGATGGATCACTGGAGTGATCATTTACGTATAATTAAAATGTTGAATGTGATGTGAGATTCTGTTATTGTGTTATTTTCTATCTTTATTTTCTTTTACACCCCTGATAATCTCCCTCCCCGACAGTTTGATTTAAAGCACATGAATACCGTGGATGTATTAATATCAACTTCTGAGAGTCGAGGAGATGGGTTGTTACATTTGGTATCAGGGATGAAGGTTAAGTTTTGGCGTTGTTGGGGTATGACTCATTTGATATAGGGTTAGTAATGCCCTAGATGAGTTTAGTTTGAGAGAGCACATATCTAAAACTTTATCTTGAATAAGTATATTCAAACTTTATTCCCTATGATATCTCGTTTATATATCCTAAAGATTCTTCTTACTACCCACAGATGGTAGGAAACGAGTAGAAGAAAATGACGAGATAGGGGAGGAAGTAAATTATTCGGACGGCCGTAACTTCTGGCTCGTTTAGAGTTACGGGAGCCATAACCAGTCAAAACGAAGACCACGATGAGTTCTACGGTTTGATGGCTTTCAGCCATCAACGGATAGATTAATGCCCAAAAAGGACAACCCGAATCTCAATCGGGTCTCGTAAGTTTTTTACCCCAAGTCAGCTTTGCAACTTTTTGCAAGAACTATACAAGCCTTGGTGGTAAACCTTTCAAAGGAACGGAACCATCATTGAAGTACAAGCTTGGATCCACTCTTGTGAAAGACTTTTCAATGGGCTGAATATTGGAGATGAGCAGAAGAGATTCTTAGCTTCTTGGCAACTACAAGATAGAGCTCTAGTTTGGTTGAAATCTTTTACTCGGAATGAGTCAGAAGATAATTTCTCATGGGAACAATCTAAAGAAGTTCCGAAGGAGCAGTATATGCCGGAAGCAGGAAAATCCTATCTTTATCGAAATTTTATGGATTTTAAGCAGAAGGAGGAGGTGTCGTTTGAGGAGTATGCTAACAAGTTTAACAAATTTTCTTGCTTTCTTCCTAGATTGATAGATACGCCTCTCAAAAAGAATGAAAAGTTTATCTTGAGAATGAAGAAGCAACACCATGGAAGGATGGCTGGGCATGTGAAAGTACCCTGTGTAGACTTAGTAGACATGGGATACAGATATGAAGCTTTGGAAAAGATAGATCCACCAGTACTATAAGGAAGCAACAACAATAACTGGAAAAAGAGGAAGTTCAATAACAAGAAGCCATGGCAGGGACAATCCAAAGGAGGATCTCAGGATATCCGCTTTAAGGATATCACATGTTACAATTGCCGAGAGAAGGACCACTTATCAACTTATTGTAAAAAAACAAAAAAAACAAGGGACAACAACAAGAAATTGCAATAATTGTCATCAACCAGGACACATGATAAAGGACTGTCCCCTAATGAAGAAAAGAGAACAAGCTAAAGTGTATACTATCAAGGATGAGTATTCAACCACCCAAGATGTAAAGGGAAAAGGAGCGTTGGAAGTTAATATTTTTATCAAAGAATTTTTAGTTAGAGTATCATTTGATATAGGAGCTTCTCATAGTTTTATTTCTAAAAAACTATAAAAGAATTGGAACTTAAACCTAAAGTTATTGGCGACCCTATCTGCGTGACAAATCCTTTAGGAAGTTCCACTAATCTTCGTATGCACTATGAAAAAGTCCCAAATTTCTATCCTCCCTATCACTTTCCTTTTGATATTTTTGTCTTAGGTTTTATTGGAATTTGAAATTTTACTCAGTATGGATTGGTTGGCTAAGTATAAAGTTGCGCTCAATTGCGATAAAAGGACAATTTCTTATGGACCGCCTTTGGAAAAATCATAGAAATATCTTCCAAAGATCTTAGTCCAAGAAGGGATAGTTTTCTTTATGACTTAGATACATCCTGGACATGATTAGAAATAATACCCGTTGTTAAAGAATTTCAAGACGTTTTTGAGGAAGTAAGAAGTTTACCCCCGCATCGAGAAATTAAATTTCATATCGATTTAGTCCCTGATGCGATGCCAATTAAAAAAAAGATGGAAGGATGGCTCCAAAAGAGAGAGATGTATTGAATAACCAAACACAGGAACTGTTAATAAAGTGATTAATAAGACTTAGTCGTTCAAGTTGGGGATTAGCGATAGTTTTTGTTGTCTAAGTCAGATGGATCTTTGAGATTATGTGTAGACTATCGAGATCTGAATAACCAAATGATTTAAAACAATTATCCTCTACCCCGAATAGATGACTTATTTGATCAATTACATGGAGCTCGAGTTTTCTTTGAAATGGACCTAGCCATAGGATTCCATCAACTCAGGATCACAGAAGATTACATTCATTTAAATACACTCAAGGGTTCGAATAATTTCTTTGAGTGGTTGATTATGCCTTTGGACTGACTAATGCACCCGCTTATTTTGTAGACCTTATGAATAGAGTATTTAGAGGCGTACTGAATAAATTCATGCTATTCTTTATCGATGATATCCTTATCTATTCTAAGGCAGAAGAAGAACACGAAAGGTATCTGGAAGCTATGTTGGAAATATTGAGGAATAATGTGCTAAAAGCCAAATTTTCAAAATGCCACTTTTAGGAGAAGGAGGTAAGATTCTTTGGGCATATAATATCAAAGGATGGAATTTCAGTGGATCCAGGGAAAGTTGCAGCTATTCAAGATTGGAAGCAGCCACAAACTGCTAAGGAGATTCATAGCTTCTTAGGTTTGGTAGGATATTATAGAAAATTCATTTAGGACATCCCTAAGCTTGCCTATCATCTAATGAAGGTGACAATGAAGGATGCTAAATTTATCTAGACTTCTAAATGTGAAGAAGCATTCCAAGAACTAAAGAAGAGGTTGACAATCGCTCCACTTTTAGCAATTATAAATGGAAATAGTGGACCGACCGTTTATACAAATGCTTATGGAGAAGAAATTGGTGCAATTTTAATGCAAGATGGGAAGATGATTGCTTACAATGGTAGACAGCCGAAGACACATGAGAAGAAATATGCAACACATGACTTAGAATTATTAGCCGTTGTGTTTCCTTTAAAGATATGGAGACATTATTTTCTAAGTAAGAATTTTTCACAGTTTATTTTAATTAGACTTTGGTTGATCTTAGTAAATATCATCCCCTCATTAAAATAGGTGAAAAGTTTGAACTCTTCATGGACCATAAATCTTTGAAGTACCTTTTCACCCAGAAGGACTCAAACATGAGACATCAATGCGCGTCATATGATCTAGATATTTTATATACACCCGGAAAGCCAATGTAGTAGTCGATGCATTGAGTAGGAAGTTATGTTATTTCTTGTTGGTAGCAACTCCAACTCTCCGGGAGAAAATAGATAGAAAGCAAAAAGAAGATCGATTCCTAATAGAGATTGTTAAAGACATACACAGAGGAAGGAATTGTAACGACCCGTATTTTTCGTATTGATAATCGTAGAATTATTTGGTCGTTAGTGTTGTTCTTGATTGTTCGAAGTTTAGGTCGTATGGGAGTTAGCTTAGGTCGTGAGATAGCTTGGGTCGAAGGGAGCGACCTAAGGAATTGACCGAGTTAAGGTGGAACGAGTTAATGGCTTTAGGTCGGTTGAACCGAGTTAATGACCTAAGTGTTTTGAGCGGCCTAAATTTAGTTACGACTTAAGGGGGTTGTGAGTTAACGACCTAAGAAACTCATGAGTTAACGTGTTACGGGTTAAGGAGCTAGCGGCTTAGGATAGACCGACCTGTAGAAGTCAACGACCTAGTGGTGACCGACCTAGTGGTGACCGACCTAGTGGTGACCGACCTAGTGGTGACCGACCTATAGTGGTAAACAACCTAACTTAGAATGCGTAAGTTGTTAGGTCGTGTAAGTATTGGGTCGTAGGTCGTGGTATTTTAGGTCGTGGGTGTTTTTGGGTCGTAGCATAGTTAGGTCGCTGAGTAGTGAGGTAATGCAGTAGAGAAACGCTTAGGTCGTAAACGACTTAAGATAGGTCGCAGCACTTTTAACCCGCCTTTCTTTTTAAGTCGTTGGGACATCTGGGCCGTTGATTTCGTAAGTCGCGCACGAGTGTTAAGTCGCATGAGTCGTTAGGTCGGTGGGGAAGATAGGTCGTAGGTCGTAGGTCTTTTGGTTGTTAGGTCGGAGGTTTTTAGGTCGTTAGGTCGGCAACAACCTAGGGGCGAACGACCTAATTTTCAGCCTATAAATAGAGGCGCCTATCTTCACTTTTTGGCACCGGATTTTGAAGCGACGAAGTGCTGCCATTTTGAGAGCTCGACTACAACATTTCTTTATCTTCTTTTCTCCACTCCAATCTAGTTCTAACATCTATACAAGATCGAAGATCGAGATTGAAGATCCAAGAGCTAAAGTTGAAGATCTTCATCCAACCAAGCTAGATTTCATCGTTTCAAGCGGGATTTCGACGAATCAAGCTTGAAGCTTCGCTGTCCAGATCTGAAGTTGATAGTTTTTGAAGTGTTTGGGTGATTTGGTGAGTGGTGGTTATCTCTCACGCGGACCCAAAGGAGTATATTGGATTGGTGGTTTGTTGGAGTGTTGTAGATAGTGATTTTATGCATTTTTCCTTAGATCCAAGTGTAGATCCATTACTTATGAAGATGTTTACTTATGCAAGTTCATTTACCAAGTTGTAGAGATAAAAACCCATGATTTATATTTGTTGGATCTATGCTAAAAACCCATGATTCATGTATGTTATATCTATGCTCATTTATTTACGAAATTGCCATTGTAGTTATAAATGCCTACTTAGACCATATTTGATTACTTGATTGCTTAAGCTAATGATTGATTTGATTGATTGCTATGTATGTTAGTTGATTGATAGTTAGATCTAGACAAGATGGTCGAAGATGATTCAAAAGCTAAGTGGAAAGGCTCTTGAATGGTGAAAGCTGCTTGTGGCATATGAAGCGGATGTTGAAGCTCATATGTATGGATTAGATGATGTTGAGATGGGACTTTGCCATGATGCGATGAGGCAAGCCATGATGTTGAGATGAGACTTTGCTATGATGCGATAAAGCGAAGCATGATGTGAGATAGCCTTGGTTTAATCCAGACGGGATCATCCCAAGCATGTTGATAACTCGATGATGCGATGCGAGTTGGTTGATAATGGTTAGCTTGAGAGGCGCTTGAGCTAGTATGGAAATAGTCGTCGAGGAGGATGACTAGGAGGCTGAGATCTCATCGTTGTTGAAGGTTCTAGCATGCTCAAAGCAAGAGTACGTTGGAACGGGCTGCGACGACGTTCCAAGCACGGGCTGCGACGAGGTGCTAGTACTTTGGGTAGTTGCGAAAATTCCTAGGCACGGGCTGCGACGACGTGCGGAGTTATGTCTAGAACCGGGGTTACCATTAGCCCTTGACAGATGGTCGTTCAACTAACGGTGAAATCAAGGCAATGATAACAGTGATAGCCAGAGTCATGGATGTTTGGACGTTTGATTGTATCATCATTCGGTCTCAAGAGCGGTGTTTTCTGGGTGCTTATCTGATCTTGGTTTAGGCCTTGGGGGTTTGTATTTGGAAAACATCGACCTTGACTCGAGTGATTATTGCTTTACTTTAATTGCTTGCTATGTTATGCTTGCTTCTCCTTAATGTGTGTCTGGGGGCTACCACTGTAGAAAGAGGTGGAGTGGGATGGTTTGGTTCCTATTCCTTTTATCCCTTATACTCTTTTGGTATGTTTGATAGTTGATTTACTGCTCACTAAGACTTTGTCTGACTCAAGGTTTTATGTCTCCTCTTATTACCTTGGGCTGTTCATCCATGTTGGGATGGGCAGACTAGGTAGCAGGTGACAGGTGCTGTTCTTGGAGATCTACGCTGATGATGACAAAGACGAGCAGGAGGCTTTTGCATATTATTTCATATTATATGTACTGGGTGTTCCGCTGCTGTATTTGTTTGAGTGTTATGTAGTGAGGCTTTGATGTATGGATGATTCATATGTTTGTATAAAACTATTATGATGCTTATATGATGATGTCCTGTTCTATAGAGCTTCACTATATTATATTTCTCTATTGTATTTATCCATGCGCTGTGAGTTGTACGATAGATTCTGCGATCTTTATTCTACCTTGACGGTCACCCATGGCTGCCTGGCACACCTTCAGCGCACCAT
This sequence comes from Allium cepa, assembly GCA_030765085.1. Taxonomy (NCBI): domain Eukaryota; kingdom Viridiplantae; phylum Streptophyta; class Magnoliopsida; order Asparagales; family Amaryllidaceae; genus Allium; species Allium cepa. The sequence continues at coordinate 460,771,180 of CM060942.1, forward strand.
TCTCTTGTTTCCGTGCAGGAGTCATGGGTGGTCGTCACAGAAATTCAGGCTTTAAAGTAGATAACCATGGAGTATTGCGGTTAAATAAATGAATTAGTGTTCTAGACATTGGAAATATTAAACAAGAAGTATTAGTTGAATTCCAAAAACCAAAACTTAACATACATCCGGGGATTCACAAAATGTATAAAGACATGAAACAAACATTTTGGTGGAGAAGCATGAAGAGGAACATATCTATCTATGTCAGCCATTGTGAAAATTCCCAAAAAAATCAAAAGCGACCAACAAAAGACTGCAGGATTACTTCAACCTTTGGAGATTCCATCTTGGAAGTGAGACCAAATATCCGTGGATTTCATTGATGGCTTACCTTGAATAAGAAAAGTAAATGAAGTGATTTGAGTTATTGTAGACCGATTAACCAAAAGTCAACACTTTATTCCAGTTAAGCCAACAGAAACAGCTGCAAACATTGCAGAGATATATATAAAAGAGACTGTCCGATTGCATGGATTTTCGAGCAGTATAGTAAGAGATTGTGATCCAATCTTCACGAGTCAGTTTTGGAAAGCACTATAGACAGTTTTGGGAACGTAGTTGAGTATAAGCACTACATATCAACCCCAAACTGATGGACAGATGGAAAGAGTCAATCGCGTTTTGAAAGTTCTTTTGGGAGCATGCATTCTAGACTTTGTAGGCTCATAGGAAATTCATTTACATCTAGTAGAGTTCTCCTACAATAAAAACCATCAAGCTAGTAGCGGCATGGCACCGTATGAAGCTTTGTATGGTCGTCCATATAAATCGCCAGCATGTCGGACAAAAACCGAAGATCGGTTAGTGCTTGGCCCAGATATGATACGAGAAGCTTCAAAGAAAGTTGATATGATTAGAAAGAAGCTAAAGGAAGCACAAAGCAGGCAAAAAAGTTATGCAAACAAAAGGCGTAGAAATCTAGAATTCTCAATTGGAGATTCAGTCTTCTTGAAAGTCTCTCCGATGAGAGGAGTAGTAAGATTTGAAAAAGCAGAAAAATTAGTACCTCGATATATTGGACCTTTTCCCATTCTCAAACGAATCGGCCCATTAGCTTATTGAGTATAATTTCCTGAATGATTGTCTGGTATGCACAGTGTTTTTCACGTATCACATTTACAGAAGCATGTATATGATCAGAACAAACCATAGAAACAGCTGCTCAAGAAGACATGGAGATAGAACCCAACTTAGCGGTTATTAGAAAGCCTATTCAAATTGTGGATAAAGATGAGAAACAAATAAGGAGTAAGGTTGTATGTTTGTTAAAAGTTCAATGGATTGGAGATGCAGAGGATTGCACATGAGAAACAGAAGATAGAATGAGAAAAGCATATCCTAAGTTTAAGATCGATGTACAGATCTTACCTCCCGTTGAGTATACTCACCTCCTGTGGTGTAGTCACATATTGTATATGTTCCGTCTTATTGAATATATATTTCCTTTCGAGCTATTTTCTTCTTACCAGATTTAGAGGATGAAATTCTTTTAAGTAGGGTAGAATGTAACAATTTAGAATTTAACTACCTCAAAATATAATATTTAAAGTGATTTTAAATATAAAATATAAAAGTTTTTATGATTTAAATAATATTAGGTAGGATTTGGAAACAGAAAAATACATAAAAATAGTAATAATTGCTAACATTGATGAAAGCAACAAAATCCTGATTTCAAAAAAGTATGTTTAAATCGTTTAATAAATTATTTTAATTTATTTATTAGTGTTTATATTTTTAATAACATTATATAAATTTATTTTTAAATTTGGTTTACATAAATAAATAGTTGGGGAATTTCACTAGAAGGCCAAACTTTGCAGTCCAATTAGTTTCTAGGATACACATACGCGGAAATTAATTTCAAGGCCAAAGTTAGCAGAATAATTACTTTTAAGGACAAAGTCAGCAGTCCAATTGCTTTTAAGGACATAATTTCATAGGTTTTTAGGTCTTAGAAACTAATTATTTTTCATTTTTTCCTTAAAAGTAATTATTTAATTTGTGTGTCCTAGAAACTAATTGCACTTGCTAAAGAGGCCCTTATAGCTAATTTCCACTAAATAATTTACCTAAAACGTCAAATGTGACCGTAAAACATTTTTTCAAAGATCAACGTTTTGTCAATTTAAATTTTTTGCAATATTGTTGCACCTTTATTTTAATATTCATGTACACTTATAATGTAGTGTGTATTAATTAAGTTGCTAATTGGGTTTACTTCTATTAAACACAATTAGGAAATTTTCGGATATATTTAGGAAAAGTAAACTAATAAAGACAAAACATGCAATTTCAAAAGCAAACAAAATCATTATATTCTTCACTTCTTCTTAAGTGAAAGAGACTTAAGGTTGTGATGTGAAATATAATGTTAAGTGTTAAAAAATAAGATTACTTTAAAAATAAGAAAAGGATATTTTTGGTTTTTTGCAAATATAATATTTTAATCTAGTTTTTTCTATAATTAAACACCCACTTTCTCTCATTTGTTCACACCTTTCTCCTTCCTTTTTCAAGCTTTCTTCACTTCGTTAATGGCTTCTTTCCATAATTAAATAATTTCAAAATATTCCAAAAAATAAAACAAAGAGAAATAATTATCAAAACTCCACCAAAACCCACTCAAACTTCCTCTCTCCTCTCTTTAAATCATGGCCCAGACCCACCAATACCAAACTCGAGCTCCTTCACCCGTAACAAGCACGACCGAACCCCCTAGGCCTTCCATGAGCAAGCCAAGATACTTCGAAGACTTTAAAGCAAGCGTTTATGAGCGCTCGACGGTCATTCATAGGCTAGGAATATGTTAAAGTTAGTTCATTTGCAACTAAGGTGAGAACTCCTATTTATATATGTATATATGGTTATGATGTTGTGATATATTTTCTTGGATGTTTGGTTATGATATCGATTTCCATATGTTGTTTATTGCATGAAAATACTGAAACAAGTCAATGATATGCACGACATTGATTCACATGGAAAACACTTTTCAAAACAAATTAAAAAATGATACGGAATCATTTAATGCCGTATAAAATGATTAAGAATGTATTAGAAATGTTTTATAAACATATAAACTTTTTTTAATAAAGTTTGAACAAAAAACTTGAAGTATGTCAAAACTAGGCGCGTCATGCAAAGGTAGTTTGCGATTTCGCGAAAGTTTAAATAAGTTTACAAAATGGAATTTAGCTTGAAATTCTTCGAGATAAGAATTTTTTGGACTATTATATCCATATCTTTCAAACAAAGAAAGTAAATCAAAATTTCATAAAGTATATTTTAAAATACCTCCAAAACAATTTTCTAGAAAAATCGTGCTATTGCAGTCTAGTGACCAAAGTTTAAAATTGATATTTTAAAGATTTTAAAAATATGAAGTAAATTCTACAAATCTTTTAAAATGTTTTAAAAGTGTAAGTTGAAAGATGGATTTCTAAATGATATAAAAGTCGTTTTGAAGAATATAGATTTCAGAATTCTATTTGCAACACTTTTTTCGCATGAGATGCAATATAGATTTAGAAACTTTCATCCTAAATGGAGACAATAAACAAGAAACTGGATAAAGAAATTATAAGCATGAGATGCAAAAAAAAGATCTACACAAGAGCTAAAGGAATGAATAAGATAACAAATTTTTACTACAAAAACAAAAGTGACTTCATTCGAAGAATAGATTAAGTAAACCACTCTTGAATCCTTAGAAATAAGGCGACCCCTTAGGATAAAAGAGTCTATATATTACACACACACAAATATATACACACGCACATATATATATATATATACATTAATAAGTTATTTGGACCATTACGCCGCTGAATGGCCCAGCAATAGTATGAAACTTGCACTGCTGAACGACCAACTAGTCTAATGGAGCTTGCACTGCTAAACAGCTTGTCAACTGAACGGAACTACCTAGTGAACGGTTGATTGGTAGAAAAGATGAATAGCCGAACGGAACATCTGTCGAACGGTTGACTGGTCTTATGGAACTACTACTTTGAATGGTTGCATGGCTTTAAGGAACTACTTGGCTCCACTATAACAATAATACTACTAACTTATAGGCACTTTAGGAACTACACATCTATTAATGGGATACTTTCCTTTTCATAATGATAATCCTCATCACTATTCAAGGCATAACTTTTAAATAAATCTCTGGCACAGTATTTTAGGAAAACCTTTAGAATTAAGGCTAGGTAGGCTTAGGAATCGTTTTCTTAAACCTACTAAGTCTACGATAACTAAACAGTTCTTTGACTTTTAACTTATATTGAATGAAATTTTGAATATCTATTCGTCAAATGAGATCCGGACAAGATTTTGGTTGAATTCTTGATTTCGTGAACCTTTAATTTCCTTGTTTCTTTTCATAAAGAATTCATATTGGGTTTTTGTGAAATCAAAATTTACTTGTTGGCTTTTAAGATGATTTGTGGATTTCATATACTTGGTTTCCTCATTAGATTCTCATAATGTTTTCTTATTGATCTCTTATTTTTATGAATTCTTGATTTGTTTATTGAATTTCCACGATGATCTATAGATTCTTATTAAATTTCTGACTTTGTTTTGGTATAAGAAAAGTTTTGAGCGGTTTGTTTTAACAGATGGTACCCTGGTAAATTTCTGATTACATTCTCGAATTCATGAATTCTTGTTTTCTTTTCATAATGATTTACTAATAAATTTCCGATTTTATGGATTTTAAATTTCTTTATTTATTTTTATAACGATATATGGATTTCATATTCTTGGTTTCCTTGTCGGATTTTTGTGATGATCTCTTCTTTGACTTATGGCTTTGTGAATCCTAAATTTCCTTATTGATTTTTATGATGGTTTCTGGATTTTATATTATTGGCAATCTTATGAGGTTTTCATAATGGTTTCTTATTGAACTTTTAGTTTATAAATTTTTGGTTGCCTTATTGAAATTTTATAGTGATTTGAGGACTTCCAATTGAATTGTTGGATTTGAGTATTAAGCAAAATTTTCTCAATATTAGTTAGGTTTCCATCAGAAGTTAGGGTAAAAAGAAAAGTGACCCTCCTTATTTTTGTATTATCAAACAACATCAATACCAAACAATCTATTAACTTATCAATGAAAGAGACAAGCACCTTTGTCCAAGTGGTTAATTGATTCGGCTTTGGTGCAGGATGTCACAAGTTCGAAACTTGTTTCGAACGTTTATTTGACATGGGATATGTTGTCTCAATGATTTGTTGTATATGAAGTACCAGTTCAAAAAAAAACTTATCAATGAAAGAATGAAGGTTACTAACATAAAATGCAAGGACAAGAATGAATTATAGTAAAAACACAAAGTAAAACAACCTCAAGCAAGAAAATCATATCTAATGGTTGAAGAAAACTAAACCCAAGAGAGGGAGATCTAGAGCGTATGATAGATTTCTTCAGTGGTTCGTTTATTTGAGCCGATGCCTGCTAACTAGGTGATATTGTTCCAAATCTCTAATATTAGTGATAAAACGGGATCGAATCATATATTATTCATAATGCTTTTACCTATAAATATTAACAAATAGTATCTTGAACATTGGCTGCATGAGTTTAAAGTAACCCATTAAGGTCTCATAATGAGTTTATGATCCTAATAGAAGTTATTATCTGTTTTGCAGGAAACAAAGAAAGAAATCTTTTGGAGTTTTTGTCCAAAGAACAAAAGCTTCTTTTGTACTGAGGGGTGGGGCTAAATGTTATCATAAAATATTCCCAGGAGTAAAAGTATGATAGAAGGAGCAAAGCATTGATGAGGATCCGAAGGCATTAGATTGGTCTCTATAAACAATAAATAAGGCTTTAGACAAGAATATTATAGCGTTAGAAAAACTTTTCGAAGAGGTCAAAAGGATGTTTTAGCAGTATTTTATATAAGCAAAGAACTTTCAACGAGGTCGAAAGGTACCTTTCGAAGGCAATGAATACTAGATTTTGAGCTTTCGAATAGGTTGAAAGTTACCTTTCGATGTAATGAACATCATACTTTCTAAATGTGCGCTAAGCTATTCGAAAACGATTAGTTTCATCTTCATCTACCTCCACCAGAAGAATGTTCAGTAAAATCAACCCTTTCGAAAGCATATATTAGCCTTTCGAGTTGGCTAAAGCCATCCTCACCTATGAAGGAAGAATTATATAAGTTCAATATAACGTCCTCAAGCATAAAAGGATAAGGTTCCGCACTAGCCAGAGATTCGGAGAGGAAGCTCTCGAATAGAATTTTTTTGTTACGAAGCTTTTTACGGTGTTTTGACTCATACGGAACCCAAAAAGTACATGTTTCGACATCATCGAAGGCCAATGTTGTTGCTAGCTTACATATCGCATTAACTGCTAAGTGAAAAGCGCCTCTATATAGCTTTTGATGAAGTCTAAATGGGTCAAGCATTATACCATTCGATGAAGTCGAAAGCAAACAAGCAAAATAGAAGGAAGCCTAATATTTAGCGCAGTGGAAGGACGACAAGATGAAACTTTCGACTAGGTCGAAAGGTCTGAATCAGAAGAGTAAAGGGGAAAGGTTAGGAGAAGGCCTTCTGACCATGTCGAAAGAAATGGGTCAAAAGGTGCCAACCCGCACTTGTAAATAGGATCTTAGGGGTCTAATTTAAGGGGTCCGATTTCATTCACTCATACTCGTACTTTCTAAAACTTGTAAACCCTAATTCCTAAATAAAATTGGGGATAAAATAACTTTGTATACTTGAGCTTTAATTAGTAAATTAACATATTATCAAAGCATGTTTATGGTTTAATGATTCTATATAGCTCAGCATAAAGCCTGTTATATCAATATATTCAAAAGGCTACCTTTTGGAGGGAGTTGAAACCACTTGATTTAGATAACATGCTTAAATTATTAAGTTTAGCTCTTCAGTAACTTTGGCTACTTCGAAAGGTGGTTCCGAAAGAGTCCTAAACTAATTGAATGAGCTTTAAAGGCATTGTAACAGAGAATTAAACGTTTCAAACTCGTTGAAATGTCATAAAGGAAGAAGTTTCATCTACCACAACATATTCAAAAGGACATAAGGGATTCAAAAAGTTTAGGATTTTTCTATCTGATCAAAAGAAGGTTTCAAAGGAATTACTTATACTTCAAACTCCACTTTGAGGTGTTGACAAGTTGTCTTGTGAACATTAATCATTATTTCTAAAATCTACCATTTTGTTTCTTTAAGACAAAGTTAACAAATACAATGAAATAGGTTGTCTTGGCAAAGAATACTTATAGAATAGTATAGCGGCAAAGACCCACTTTCCTGATAGAAATATGTTATTGCTTACGTAGTATGCCACTAAACTAAGATTATTTTACTCTTCTATTTTTTAGACAAGCTATTAATAGTGAAAATATCATAACTATATTTTTCCAAAGTTTCTATCATCAGGAAAAAATTATTTCCATCATGTTAATTATCTGCTCAACTATAGTAGAAATTAAACTTCTAGCCAAAGTACGTAGGTATATAATTTTTATATTGCAAACATGGCTGTGATTTTTCATAATAACTGTACTAGGTATTATTTTCAATTTTTTTACTTCATTAGGTGATCAAAGGATTGCACAAATCATTGCCGGTGTGGTTACATCATTGCCCTCATTGCTTTTGGATTTAAAACTCCAATGCAAGTAATATGACAATTACAAGTATACATGACTATTTTTGTCTTTATTTAATGATCGTTTGCCTATCAAATATACTTTGTTATATCTATAGTAGGAAAACTATAGAATCTATGGCATTGATATATGCATTTATCTGGAGGTGAAAATGCGAACAACATGGTGAACGGCTGCATCTACAATGTGAGTGATTTATATTCGCCATTTATTTAGATCATTTACATTCACTATTTATTTAAAACTTTGACTTCTTTATCATGCATATGCATTTTATTATTTTTCTGCATTATTCATTAATTATTATTTTTAAAACATATCATTTTGTTTCTCTAATCCGAAGTTAGCAAATATAATGTAATATGTCGGGATGGCAAAGAAAATTGAAATTAACTGGAATAATATTTACATCATCAGTCAATGATGGTTGTCATCATTTAATTTTATTTATACTTACAAATATACGGAGAAAAAATTATCAAAGGAGATCAAAGCACAGTACAAAAATAGAAAAGGCAAAGATTACAAAAAATAAGAAACAAGTGCATGTTATCGTCGTAGACTTGAGAATGTCTATTTTTTACCCACTAACGTCTATTTTTTACCCGCTGTCTTTTGCAAAATAAGCTAATGAATGTAGATCATTTTACGTCCAAAATAATAAAAATTCAAAAAGAATTTGTCTTATTTGACCATAAAACATGTTAATTTTGTTATTATTTTTTAGAGGCTTTGTGTTAAAAGAACATCAAACTTGAAACCATTTGGAAATTTTTTGAAGACTAGCAAATGTGTTACGATAGTAGACATGACATTTTTTTTATATTGTGAAGAAAAATGATTGTTAAAGAAAAAACGAAATGGTTATTATGAAAAGTGATGAAAATGTAGAATTTTAGAACCCAAAATATTACCAAGGGGAGAAGTGAACCTTGGTAAATGATGGAGATTGGAAAGCCTAAATTTTACCTTAACCGGTATTGGCACAAGGCGACACTTGGTTAAGGTAAGGCTTAATAGGAGTGAACGTGCAAACTCAAGTCCATTTTGAAGTCATATGCATAGTCATGTAGGATCATATGCCTATGAAGTAAATTCCCATAGTCAATTGTATGCAAAGTTAGAAATCAAGTAAAAAGGTAGAAATCAAGTATATGAGTACTTTTGCAGGTTAAAGCAATACTTGATTGATAAATAATATATTCTCTAAAACTCGAAGGCAAGCCATAATTCGAGATATCTTGCTTTTATTCAATATAGCATCAAAGGTACAAAGTCCAATAGTTCAAGTACTGCAATCGATTATGAACCTCTAAATCAATTTAGGGGTGCAAAGTTTAAATTGTAAGAAAAGAGGCAAGAATGATTCGCCACCTTTACATGGCCCCTAGGTTCGTATTTATAGGGGTGGATACGTGGCATGCTTAGCAGCTTGACTTCGGCATTCATGTCCTTCGGCATCAATAATGCCACATGGTGCCAGGCCTTGTTTAATGATGATTTTCGATATTCCTCAATGTATCATAAAGCTTCAGAATTGTTTTGATGGTGAAGGCATTCGACATCAGTGATTTTTGATGTTGAGGTCTCACTCTATAATAACCGACACTGTTAGTTAGTAGACGACCACATAAGTCCGAAGCTACCATAATATGAGACGACATTGATATGGAGCGGCCTCATCATAGAGCGGTTGTCAGCAGTGATAAATCCTGTGAATGTTGATTACTTTCGGCATCTATATAGTATGTATAGATGGAAGGTATCTTCTAAATGTTTTTGAAGTGTGGCATGACATTTCAAATGATGACATTAATAAGCATCGACATTCTTGAGTAGCGATATAGGCAATGATCAACCTTAATAACAAACAGCGTTAACGATGTGTGCGGTTTATAGACAGCGGCATAACTTTAGAGATTGACACTGGTAAAATACAACATCAATAAGATGCGATGTATGTTATGTCGACATTCATTGATGCCTTATCGTACAGATTGCAGTTGATATAATTACTTCCTTAAAGGACGCGACATTGAGGAGATGCGATGTAGATGGGAGGTGGCATCAAAGAGAAGGGGTATCGGCAACATACTTTATTGATTGCAAGCGGTATTAGACGATGTTACTAAAGCACAACATTGCTTCCATCTTCAAAGGTGGCATCATATTCACGTCTCATCTCGTATATCTTTAAGATTAATAATGATGATAACATTCCCTTAGAATAGAAGAAGCATTGATTTTCAAGTCAATAATTTCGTCACATCCTTTGCCGCCTATTGGTCTTTTTTTCTGATCCAACCATCCATTTAAAATCAGTCCAACGGCTTCCGTTCACCTATTTCTCTCTATAAATAGCCATCTCCTTTCTTCTCTTATCTTCAATAGATAAGCTCAAGCCAAAAATTAAAATTTCAAAAAAACCAAAAACTTTCAATTTTTGATTGTTCAATTCACCATTCAGGTATAATATGTAGTTCTAATTGTTCTAATTACCTCGAATTGAATTTTCTCCATGAAATCACCTTTAGGATTTCATCGACTTTGAATTGATATTTGGGGTTTAATTAGATAGTTTTGATACTAATGTCCAGATTATCAATGTAATCAACTGTCAATTGCTTTTATAGATTAGAGTAATGCTGAAATTTATGTTGTTCGAATGTAATTTTTGTTGATGATGAAAAATAGGGTGTTGTTTGCTTAACGATGAAAAAGATAGCGTATGAGACCCGATATCCAATAATGATTCACTTTACGTCGACCCTTATATTTTACGACATCGTCATGATATTCAACATCGACTCATCTTTCCCTGTGCTCTGTCATAACCAACCTTTTCTCATCCTTCCCTGATTTATGAGATTGAAGAACGTAAATGCATATATGATGAACTTCACAATTTGCACCACAAGCAGGAAGAAGAAAATCCTATGACCCAAAGGAAACCTTTTAATTTTCATGGGATCAATGACTTATATAGATATGACCATTCTTTGACAACGAATGAATTTGCTATCATTTACTTTGTGTATTGTTTAGTGTGATTTTATCTGCGTATGTACATACAGACACATCACTTCCAATGCAAATAGAAAACTATTTTCGATGTTTTATTTTCTTAGTGTTTTTATTTGATGCATATTATCATTAAATGTTTAATTAAATGAATCTAAGATTACCACAATTTTTTCTTTTAGTTATGCAACTAAATGGTTGGTTCATTTATCATCGTCTGATTGTAATAGTAATTTATCGGCATGTTGCCAGTATTTTGGTATATAAAAAAACCTTTAACAAAAACAAAACGATTTATATTATTCTGATTAGGCCTGTCAAAATACATCTTGACCCTTTAACCCAACCGATATAACTCAGTTTTAACTTGTTTGGGTTAAACCCATCTTTTACTTTTTCTATAGCGGGTCAAAACCATTCAACTCTCGTAAAAAATACATGGACCATGTTTAACACCTGACCCTTTTCAAACCTAAATCTGACTTCGCGAGCTCAAAATCTATTTTATCGACGCCAATTTTTCCCTCGAATTCAACCAATTATATATCATCTTGATGAAGTTATGTTGATGAACAAAACATTGTTCCAATTCGAGAATTATCGAAGGAGCTGAACTTGAAAATAGAAGAAAATGATATGAATTTTTATTTTGTGAGTCTACTACTTTCGATCAATGTAATTTGACCAATTAAGACGTAAATATTTTTCAATCAGTCTGATATTATTGAATGTTTTGAATTTGACAAATTTAGCCTTTACATAATTGCTTAATCCCTTAGCCGGTTCGTTGTTGTATTATGGAGTTGCTACTGAGTTGTCTGATGATAATTTTGAAAGTTATATCATTTGGAACCATTTCAGAGTATTACATCAAAATTTGAAAGTTATTAGGTTTATGGCAGGCAAGTTGTTTGTTGAAATGAAAAAAAGAAACTTGTAACTCAGTTTACGGCCATTACTGATCGGGAATTTACATGAAAATGCATTTATATTTAAAAGAAATGTGATTAACTAGACTTAGTCTCAAACAATTTTTTGAGCTAATTTTCTTCTTACTCTTCCAAGTCCACAGTAGGAATTTCTTATACTATGTGTCATTATTAAGATTGCGTGTCTTAGATCAAACTACAGCCTTAGGTGGAAGTTTGCTCATTGTATTCATGTTCAGGTACGCCATCGAATCCACTGCATTGTTTCAAAAAAAAACCATACCTGACCTAAATTTCTTCAACCATACTTCCAATCTAAAATGGAGCTGCATAATTTGGATTCTGTTTTCAAATAATAAAGATGGTGTATATATTTTGAGTTTCTGTTCATGTCAGTCATGTATTTCAAAAGATTTTATTTTGTTAAGTAATTTATAAGGAGATGTTGAATAGATTAAGAATCTGTAATAGTAATATTAAGGTTTGTAACTACATAGTTCTCGACAGTGGGGAAAAATGAACATGAATTGGTTTAATGATATTTGTGATGAACTAGTAGAGTGATATTTTAAAAATAATAATTAAGTATATGAAACGTGATCAGTAAGTAGTTTGTTGCTGATTCACTAGGGAGATACTGTAATTAATTAAGGCAAATTTAAATTGCAAGTGTGTGTTGGAATTCATAAAAAGCAAAGTGAATGAAAAATACAAGTCCCGCATCTCCAAATTGTGAGAGCTATATTGGTTTAAATATAGCTTTCTCATGAGGAGGTTGGGGGCCTGTGGCTCCCACATGTATGCTTCGTTGTGAGGAGAGAGATCATGCATCACCACAACACGCGCGCGCGCCGCCGCCGCCGCCATCCGTCCGACCGAACCGGGCCGGGGGGCTTCGTCTGAAACTGGGCTGGGCCTGGAATTTAGAGAGAATCGGGCGGGTGAACAGACGCAGGGTTTTTTCCTGAGGAGATGCGACTGTTCATAAGCGGACGCGAATAACTGAAGAGGCGCGACCCGTTAGAGGCGAACAGTAGCGGGTGCGGCCCGTTAGAAGCAAACAGGTGCGGCCAAACACGAACGGGTGCGACCTGACTGAAGCAGTGCAGGCGAAACAGTACCAGGCGGTACGAATGGGTACAAGCCAGTAGCGAGCGGGTGCGACCCGTTAACGAACAGCAGCGACCAAAAGGCAACGGGTGCGACCCGTCAAGCGGACGCGACTGTTCGAAGGGATGCGGACGAAATTATAAATAGGAGAGAATACTGATCACATTCTCATTTTATTCCAATCTAATTTCTTCTGCTTCTTTGCTCCACCGCTCTATATTCCATATATATCACAGAGTTGACATACTCATTACAATCTCGTGCAGATTACGTCTGTTGTATCTTGGGAGAGTTTTGAAATAAAATTCTTAAGGAAATTGTTACGACAAGCCTCAGACGGAATTTCCTTTATATACTGGTTAGATTCACGGTAATCTTTCTCGTTTATAAGTTATACTATTTCTTACAATAGTATAACGTTGTTGTTGTAATTTATTTACAACGTAACTTATTGTTACATCTATCTAATACAGAATTCCAGCGTAGTGGAATTCTAATTAATAAACTTGTGCGACGAGTTTATTGTAGCGTGCTATCTGTTTTAGTACACTAGACAAATAACATCTTAAGAATTTTATTTCAAAACTAAAACATAGATGTTAACAGTTGACAACATGAAAATGGATAAGTCCAACTTTTTAGCGGTTATTTCTGAATGCAATTTGATTCAGAACCCTAACCAATGGTGGGTTGACACAGGAGCTACTTGTCATGTTTGCTCTGAAAAATCCATGTTTTCAACATACCAGAAATTCGATCAGAAAGAAAGACTCTACATGGGTAATTCTGCAGTTTCCATGATCGAAGGAAGTGGCACGGTTATCCTCAAGTTCACTTCTGAAAAAACTGTTAAATTGAATGACGTGCTTCACGTTCCAGACATACGCAAGAATCTCATCTCTGGTGCAGTCCTATCAAAGAAGGGATTCAAGATGGTGTTTGAGTCAGACAAGATGGTTCTGTCCAAAGCTGGAATGTATATCGGAAGGGGATATTTATGTGATGGCCTATTTAAGGCAAATGTAGCCGTTACCGGCAATAAATCTATGTATTCTGATTGTGCTAATAATAAATTTGAAGTCTCTTACTTGCTTGAGCACGAAATTTTACTATGGCACGATAGATTAGGACACATAAACTTCCGAAAAATGAAGAAATTATCAAACTTGGGATTGATTCCAAATTTCCAAGTAGATAAGAACTACAAATGTGAGACATGTGTAGAAGCAAAAATGGTCAAACAACCATTTAAATCTGTTGACAGAAGCACCGAACCATTAGGTTTGGTACATACAGATTTATGTGATTTTAAATCATTACCTACAAGAGGTGGGAAAAAGTATTTTATTACTTTTATTGACGATTATACGCGATATTGCTATATATATCTTTTAAATAGTAAGGATGAAGCAATAACCGCGTTTATAAAATACAAGGCTGAGGTAGAAAATCAGTTAAATAAAAAGATCAAGATATTGAGATCTGATCGAGGTGGAGAATATGAATCACCATTTGAACAGTTCTGTGCCGAAAATGGTATAATTCATCAAACAACAGCTCCATATTCACCACAACAAAATGGTGTAGCCGAGAGGAAGAACAGAACGTTAAAAGACATGATTACTGCCATGCTTTTAACTTCTGGTCTGTCGACGAACTTGTGGGGGGAAGCCTTAAATATGTCTAATCACATATTAAACAAAGTTCCTCACAATAAAACGGGAACAATTCCATATGAGATATGGAAAGGACACAAACCAAGCTTTAAATACCTCAAAGTGTGGGGGTGCTTGGCAAAAGTTCCAGTTCCGCCTCCCAAGAGAGTCAAACTTGGACCAAAAACAGTAGACTGTTATTATCTTGGGCCAGCCCAAAATAGTAGTGCCTATAGATTTTTAGTATTCAAGTCTAATATAAATGATATTCATGTAAATACAATCAAGGAATCAAGAGATGCCTCGTTCTTTGAAGATGTGTTTCCACATAAAAGAAACGATGGAAATCCTGTCCCAAAAAGGACAAGAGATAACAGAGATGAGACATGTGAAGATGAAACTCATCAGGACAACGAGAAGGTTGAACCAAGAAGAAGCGTAAGGGCAAGAACTTCCAAAACATTTGGTTCGGATTTTTTAACTTATATGTTAGAACACGAACCTCAAACGTACAAGGAAGCAATGTCATCTTCTGAATCTTCATGTTGGAAAGAAGCAATCCAAAGTGAGATTGATTCAATTCTAAGTAATAAAACTTGGGAAATTGTTGATATTCCACCAGGAATAAAACCAATTGGCTGCAAATGGATTTTCAAGAAGAAAATGAAAGCAGATGGCTCTATCGACAAGTATAAAGCCAGATTAGTAGCCAAAGGATATCGTCAAAAAGAAGGAGTAGACTTCTTTGATACCTATTCACCGGTTACACGAATAACCTTTATAAGAATGTTAATAGCAATTGCATCCATTTATAATCTAGAGATTCATCAAATGGATGTAAAAACAGCATTCTTAAATGGAAATCTCGATGAGGAGATTTACATGGAGCAACCTGAGGGATTTATTTCCAAAGGAAATGAAAACAAAGTCTGTAGATTAGTCAAATCATTATACGGACTAAAACAAGCTCCAAGCAATGGCACGCAAAATTTGATAGTGTCATGATGAAAAATGGTTTTCGTATAAATGAATGTGATAAATGTGTTTATTACAAACAGGTTGGGCAATCATATGTGATGATTTGTCTATATGTGGACGATATGCTAATATTCGGTCCAAATACTCAGGTAATTGAGACCATAAAGAAAATGTTGATCAACAATTTCGACATGAAAGACTTGGGTGTTGCAGATATTATTTTGGGAATAAAAATAATAAGAACATCTAATGGAATTGAGTTATCTCAATCACATTATGTAGAAAAAGTGATTGAAAGATTTCAAAACTTTGGAATTAAAGGAGTAAATACACCCTTTAATCCATCGGAAGTACTGCATAAAAACACTGATGAGAGTGTAATGCAACTGGAATACTCTCGTGTAATAGGATGCTTAATGTATCTGATGAATTGCACCAGACCAGATATAGCTTATGCAGTAAGTCGATTGAGCAGGTATACAAGCAATCCAGGGAAGGAACACTGGAAAGCACTAATGAGAGTGCTTGGATATTTAAAAAATACCACTAACTATTCCTTACATTATGGAAAATATCCTGCCGTCTTAGAAGGATATAGTGATGCAAACTGGATTGCAGATTCAGAGGAATCAAAATCAACGAGTGGTTATGTCTTTACCCTAGCAGGGGCAGCGGTGTCATGGAAATCTACTAAACAAACATGCATAGCTCGATCCACTATGGAATCAGAGTTCATTGCATTAGATAAAGCAGGCGAAGAAGCAGAATGGCTTCGTCACGTTTTAGAAGATATTCCGTTTTGGCCTAAACCTGTACCGGCCATATGCATACACTGTGATAACCAAGCAGCGCTAAGCAGAGCGCAAAACTTTGTGTATAATGGAAAGTCACGACATATTCGTCGACGCCATAATACAGTTAGGCAGTTACTCTCAAATGGAACTATTTCCATAGATTATGTGAGAACAAATGATAACCTAGCGGATCCATTTACTAAAGGTTTATCAAGAGAGAAAATTGACTGCGCATCGAGGGGAATGGGTTTAAAAGCCTAAACCAACAAGAGTTACTTTATACGGAAACCTATCCTAGCGACTGGAGATCCCACGGACTAGGATCAATAGGCAAACCAGTTATGAGTAACTCAAGAAGTAATGCATTTGTCTGGACTTGATCCTACTCCATTCCTATGGTGCAAAATATAATGCATGCCTACAGAAATTTTAAAGGTTAAAACTATGTTTTTTAATGATGACCATATCTTGGAAATAACAAGTGGGGTATAGGTAGGATACTCTTAATGGTTGCGATCACCTATGTTAGTGTGAGCTGGGTCGGCTCTATGAGAATATTAAAAGGCTTTTATTCTCTAAAAACACTAGCAGAACCAAAAATTGTTCAGGACCAAAGTGAACACAACCAAGAGATTGGATGAGAAGGGAATCAATGCTTCGTAAAGCTTATTGTCTGGATATACAATAAAGGCCGACGGTTCAAGATGAAATAATTCACCGATTAGCCAAGTAGATCCGATAAGTTTTAACTAGGGAAAGTTCAAAGTGAAATATCTACTTATCCACGATAAAGCATTATTCCATATGTACTCTGTGATATTTCGCTTTGTGTGGGGGATATGTATATTATCATTCATGTGGGGGATTGTTGGAATTCCTAAAAAGCAAAGTGAATGAAAAATACAAGTCCCACATCTCCAAATTGTGAGAGCTATATTGGTTTAAATATAGCTTTCTCATGAGGAGGTTGGGGGCCTGGGGCTCCCACATGTATGCTTCGTTGTGAGGAGGGAGATCATGCATCACCACCACACACGCGCGCGGCCGCCGCCGCCGTCCGTCCGACCGAACCGGGCCGGGCTCGGGCTCGGGTACGGGTCTAAAATAACCATTCTTTTTTACTAGGCCATTGTTTAACGGTTTTGGGCTTCGTCTGAAACTGGGCTGGGCCTGGAATTTAGAGAGAATCGGGCGGGTGAACAAACGCAGGGTTTTTTCCTGAGGAGATGCGACTGTTCATAAGCGGACGTGAATAACTGAAGAGGCGCGACCCGTTAGAGGCGAACAGTAGCGGGTGCGGCCCGTTAGAAGCAAACAGGTGCGGCCAAACACGAACGGGTGCGACCTGATTGAAGCAGTGCAGGCGAAACAGTACCAGGCGGTACGAATGGGTACAAGCCAGTAGCGAGCGGGTGCGACCCGTTAACGAACAGCAGCGACCAAAAGGCAACGGGTGCGACCCGTCAAGCGGACGCGACTGTTCGAAGGGATGCGGACGAAATTATAAATAGGAGAGAATACTGATCACATTCTCATTCTATTCCAATCTAATTTCTTCTGCTTCTTTGCTCCACTGCTCTATATTTCATATATATCACAGAGTTGACATACTCATTACAATCTCGTGCAGATTACGTCTGTTGTATCTTGGGAGAGTTTTGAAATAAAATTCTTAAGAAAATTGTTACGACAAGCCTCAGACGGAATTTCCTTTATATACTGGTTAGATTCACGGTAATCTTTCCCGTTTATAAGTTATACTATTTCTTACAATAGTATAACGTTGTTGTTGTAATTTATTTACAACGTAACTTATTGTTACATCTATCTAATACAGAATTCCAGCGTAGTGGAATTCTAATTAATAAACTTGTGCGACGACTTTATTGTAGCGTGCTATCTGTTTTAGTACACTAGACAAATAACATCTTAAGAATTTTATTTCAAAACTAAAACAGAGATGTTAACAGTTGACAACATGAAAATGGATAAGTCCAACTTTTCAGCGGTTATTTCTGAATGCAATTTGATTCAGAACCCTAACCAATGGTGGGTTGACACAGGAGCTACTTGTCATGTTTGCTCTGAAAAATCCATGTTTTCAACATACCAGAAATTCGATCAGAAAGAAAGACTCTACATGGGTAATTCTGCAGTTTCCATGATCGAAGGAAGTGGCACAGTTATCCTCAAGTTCACTTCTGGAAAAACTGTTAAATTGAATGACGTGCTTCACGTTCCAGACATACGCAAGAATCTCATCTCTGGTGCAGTCCTATCAAAGAAGGGATTCAAGATGGTGTTTGAGTCAGACAAGATGGTTCTGTCCAAAGCTGGAATGTATATCGGAAGGGGATATTTATGTGATGGCCTATTTAAGGCAAATGTAGCCGTTACCGGCAATAAATCTATGTATTCTGATTGTGCTAATAATAAATTTGAAGTCTCTTACTTGCTTGAGCACGAAATTTTACTATGGCACGATAGATTAGGACACATAAACTTCCGAAAAATGAAGAAATTATCAAACTTGGGATTGATTCCAAATTTCCAAGTAGATAAGAACTACAAATGTGAGACATGTGTAGAAGCAAAAATGGTCAAACAACCATTTAAATCTGTTGACAGAAGCACCGAACCATTAGGTTTGGTACATACAGATTTATGTGATTTTAAATCATTACCTACAAGAGGTGGGAAAAAGTATTTTATTACTTTTATTGACGATTATGCGCGATATTGCTATATATATCTTTTAAATAGTAAGGATGAAGCAATAACCGCGTTTATAAAATACAAGGCTGAGGTAGAAAATCAGTTAAATAAAAAGATCAAGATATTGAGATCTGATCGAGGTGGAGAATATGAATCACCATTTGAACAGTTCTGTGCCGAAAATGGTGTAATTCATCAAACAATAGCTCCATATTCACCACAACAAAATGGTGTAGCCGAGAGGAAGAACAGAACGTTAAAAGACATGATTACTGCCATGCTTTTAACTTCTGGTCTGTCGACGAACTTGTGGGGGGAAGCCTTAAATATGTCTAATCACATATTAAACAAAGTTCCTCACAATAAAACGGGAACAATTCCATATGAGATATGGAAAGGACACAAACCAAGCTTTAAATACCTCAAAGTGTGGGGGTGCTTGGCAAAAGTTCCAGTTCCGCCTCCCAAGAGAGTCAAACTTGGACCAAAAACAGTAGACTGTTATTATCTTGGGCCAGCCCAAAATAGTAGTGCCTATAGATTTTTGGTATTCAAGTCTAATATAAATGATATTCATGTAAATACAATTATGGAATCAAGAGATGCCTCGTTCTTTGAAGATGTGTTTCCACATAAAAGAAACGATGGAAATCCTGTCCCAAAAAGGACAAGAGATAACAGAGATGAGACATGTGAAGATGAAACTCATCAGGACAACGAGAAGGTTGAACCAAGAAGAAGCGTAAGGGCAAGAACTTTCAAAACATTTGGTTCGGATTTTTTAACTTATATGTTAGAACACGAACCTCAAACGTACAAGGAAGCAATGTCATCTTCTGAATCTTCATGTTGGAAAGAAGCAATCCAAAGTGAGATTGATTCAATTCTAAGTAATAAAACTTGGGAAATTGTTGATATTCCACCAGGAATAAAACCAATTGGCTGCAAATGGATTTTCAAGAAGAAAATGAAAGCAGATGGCTCTATCGACAAGTATAAAGCCAGACTAGTAGCCAAAGGATATCGTCAAAAAGAAGGAGTAGACTTCTTTGATACCTATTCACCGGTTACACGAATAACCTCTATAAGAATGTTAATAGCAATTGCATCCATTTATAATCTAGAGATTCATCAAATGGATGTAAAAACAGCATTCTTAAATGGAAATCTCGATGAGGAGATTTACATGGAGCAACCTGAGGGATTTATTTCCAAAGGAAATGAAAACAAAGTCTGTAGATTAGTCAAATCATTATACGGACTAAAACAAGCTCCAAAGCAATGGCACGCAAAATTTGATAGTGTCATGATGAAAAATGGTTTTCGTATAAATGAATGTGATAAATGTGTTTATTACAAACAGGTTGGGCAATCATATGTGATGATTTGTCTATATGTGGACGATATGCTAATATTCGGTCCAAATACTCAGGTAATTGAGACCATAAAGAAAATGTTGATCAACAATTTCGACATGAAAGACTTGGGTGTTGCAGATATTATTTTGGGAATAAAAATAATAAGAACATCTAATGGAATTGAGTTATCTCAATCACATTATGTAGAAAAAGTGATTGAAAGATTTCAAAACTTTGGAATTAAAGGAGTAAATACACCCTTTAATCCATCGGAAGTACTGCATAAAAACACTGATGAGAGTGTAATGCAACTGGAATACTCTCGTGTAATAGGATGCTTAATGTATCTGATGAATTGCACCAGACCAGATATAGCTTATGCAGTAAGTCGATTGAGCAGGTATACAAGCAATCCAGGGAAGGAACACTGGAAAGCACTAATGAGAGTGCTTGGATATTTAAAAAATACCACTAACTATTCCTTACATTATGGAAAATATCCTGCCGTCTTAGAAGGATATAGTGATGCAAACTGGATTGCAGATTCAGAGGAATCAAAATCAACGAGTGGTTATGTCTTTACCCTAGCAGGGGCAGCGGTGTCATGGAAATCTACTAAACAAACATGCATAGCTCGATCCACTATGGAATCAGAGTTCATTGCATTAGATAAAGCAGGCGAAGAAGCAGAATGGCTTCGTCACGTTTTAGAAGATATTCCGTTTTGGCCTAAACCTGTACCGGCCATATGCATACACTGTGATAACCAAGCAGCGCTAAGCAGAGCGCAAAACTTTGTGTATAATGGAAAGTCACGACATATTCGTCGACGCCATAATACAGTTAGGCAGTTACTCTCAAATGGAACTATTTCCATAGATTATGTGAGAACAAATGATAACCTAGCGGATCCATTTACTAAAGGTTTATCAAGAGAGAAAATTGACTGCGCATCGAGGGGAATGGGTTTAAAAGCCTAAACCAACAAGAGTTACTTTATACGGAAACCTATCCTAGCGACTGGAGATCCCACGGACTAGGATCAATAGGCAAACCAGTTATGAGTAACTCAAGAAGTAATGCATTTGTCTGGACTTGATCCTACTCCATTCCTATGGTGCAAAATATAATGCATGCCTACAGAAGTTTTAAAGGTTAAAACTATGTTTTTTAATGATGACCATATCTTGGAATAACAAGTGGGGTATAGGTAGGATACTCTTAATGATTGCGATCACCTATGTTAGTGTGAGCTGGGTCGGCTCTATGAGAATATTAAAAGGTTTTTATTCTCTAAAAACACTCGCAGAACCAAAAATTGTTCAGGACCAAAATGAACACAACCAAGAGATTGGATGAGAAGGGAATCAATGCTTCGTAAAGCTTATTGTCTGGATATACAATAAAGGCCGACGGTTCAAGATGAAATAATTCACCGATTAGCCAAGTAGATCCGATAAGTTTTAACTAGGGAAAGTTCAAAGTGAAATATCTACTTATCCACGATAAAGCATTATTCCATATGTACTCTGTGATATTTCGCTTTGTGTGGGGGATATGTATATTATCATTCATGTGGGGGATTGTTGGAATTCCTAAAAAGCAAAGTGAATGAAAAATACAAGTCCCACATCTCCAAATTGTGAGAGCTATATTGGTTTAAATATAGCTTTCTCATGAGGAGGTTGGGGGCCTGGGGCTCCCACATGTATGCTTCGTTGTGAGGAGGGAGATCATGCATCACCACCACACACGCGCGCGCGCGCCGCCGCCGCCGTCCGTCCGACCGAACCGGGCCGGGCTCGGGCTCGGGTACGGGTACGGGTCTAAAATAACCATTCTTTTTTACTAGGCCATTGTTTAACGGTTTTGGGCTTCGTCTGAAACTGGGCTGGGCCTGGAATTTAGAGAGAATCGGGCGGGTGAACAGACGCAGGGTTTTTTCCTGAGGAGATGCGACTGTTCATAAGCGGACGCGAATAACTGAAGAGGCGCGACCCGTTAGAGGCGAACAGTAGCGGGTGCGGCCCGTTAGAAGCAAACAGGTGCGGCCAAACACGAACGGGTGCGACCTGACTGAAGCAGTGCAGGCGAAACAGTACCAGGCGGTACGAATGGGTACAAGCCAGTAGCGAGCGGGTGCAACCCGTTAACGAACAGCAGCGACCAAAAGGCAACGGGTGCGACCCGTCAAGCGGACGCGACTGTTCGAAGGGATGCGGACGAAATTATAAATAGGAGAGAATACTGATCACATTCTCATTTTATTCCAATCTAATTTCTTCTGCTTCTTTGCTCCACTGCTCTATATTCCATATATATCACAGAGTTGACATACTCATTACAATCTCGTGCAGATTACGTCTGTTGTATCTTGGGAGAGTTTTGAAATAAAATTCTTAAGGAAATTGTTACGACAAGCCCCAGACGGAATTTCCTTTATATACTGGTTAGATTCACGGTAATCTTTCCCGTTTATAAGTTATACTATTTCTTACAATAGTATAACGTTGTTGTTGTAATTTATTTACAACGTAACTTATTGTTACATCTATCTAATACAGAATTCCAGCGTAGTGGAATTCTAATTAATAAACTTGTGCGACGAGTTTATTGTAGCGTGCTATCTGTTTTAGTACACTAGACAAATAACAGTGTGATTGAAGCATGTGGTGTGAATACTAATATGAATTAACTATAATTAGTAATAACATTAAGGGAAATTTGGCATTTTTACTCTGAACATGCCATGCAGTAGCAGGTTCCCTTTTAAACTTGAAATTATTTGAATGACTACTTGTTTTTTCAACTTATCTTCATGTATCTTGGTAGTAGTTTGTTCAACTAATTTTGTATTGAAGGAAGTGTTAGAATCTGCTTAATCTAAATTATCTATCATTCGGTGACTAAAATGCTTGTTTTATTCAGTTATTTGAGTGATCATCTTAGAATTTAACAGTTAAACCTATATTTTGTTTCCCTATTTTGGTTTTTATTGGTGTTTGATAAATGGAAACAAATGCAACTAAAAAAATTTCAAAACATAGGTACATAAACTAGCTAATAATTTAACAGACAAGTCTAGCTCGTAGCATTAAGCCATAATAGTTCATCTAAGAGACAAAAACATAGAAAATAGTCAAATATTACTCTGTCGCCTTATCTAACAAGTAGTAAAGAAAAGGTACTTTGTCCAAATTAAACTTGAAAATTCGAAAGCTCTGTTTTTGCCTTTTGGAATACTCTTCTCGATGTCTTCCTTATGTGTCTCTTTATGTGTTAAATTTTCCACAAGCGGACTAAAAATTTGAGTTGCACAGTTAACATTCCAGTTGTCTATTTTTAGAACCATTTAAAGTAACATTCCGGTTGGATTTGCAACTGATCCTCCATGTTATTGTTTATTGCAGTTTGAATTTTGTGCCTAAAATTCGATTTCTTGTCTTGTGATTTGTTAGTTTTGTTGAAGTTCCGTCTCATTTGTACCTTTTTTGTGCTTGCAGTTTCAAATATTTTTAATTACAAGGAATGGCTGCATAATCCCCAGTATTGAAAGATGATGGAAGAAAGGTCCCTCTCGAAATAGTTATGAAAAGTAGGTCCCTATTTTTAGTTTTTAGCTAATTTATGCTACTTTTGCCCCTGATTTTTATGCCGGGCAGATTTTCACTGAGGGGACAGTTTGGTAAAAAATAACAAAATAGAGACCTAATTTACATTGGTTTATGAGCAGGGACTTTTTGTGCATGAGTTTCGAGAATAAGGACATTTGGTGCAAAGCCCCTTTTTATTAATCTACAATTTATGCAGTTTCATTGTTATTTTTCTGCACTTTCAGCTCTATGTATAGTATTTCATGATATACGTGTGCAATCACTGTCACATTGCAGTTATTTAATTCATTTTTTTCCTATGTACTCTACACTGCACTATTGTATGTACAAACTATATTTTCAGTTTCATTCTGGTTTGCTTCTCATATATTTCGTCAGTGCCAATCTGTACTTCATCTTCAGGTAATCAAACAAAACTTCATACCAATATTGAACTGTTCTTCAGATGTCATGTTCAAAGGATAATGTTGAGATCTGATTTTTTTTTTGCCCCTACTTTTTTCTTACTAAATTTAGTTTTTCTGTGCTGTTATAGGTTATTTCAACAAAATGTGTCAGTATTCTAGATTTATCCTGTATGAACTATTGAATTTTTTTGTTTATAATGTTACTGCTTTTATTATATTGCATTGAAAATCGCTGTATTATGATCATTTCTGTTGTGCTGTAAGCCTGCAACTTCATTTTGATGAAAGATGTTGAACTGATTGAACTAAAGAAAAATTTGGTCTCGGGTTATATTCATTTTTTCCTTTTCTACCATTGTTGTGCTCTGAAATTCTCACTGTCTTCGTTTCTTTCAATTGCTTCATTCATCGTGGTTGATCTCCCCATTATTTTGAATCCTTTTGATTGTTTGTTTTACATGGACTATAAAAGATGTGATGGATTACGGAGAAAAAGGACTAATGTTTAAATTTTTCTAACAAATTATATTGACTCTTTTGGTACAAACTGTACACTGTGTTTGGTATAATTGACAATTGTGTTAACTATTTTATCTTAATTATTAATAATGAGAATTCAATCCATTAGTTTTAACCGTATCCTTTTGAAATTCGAAACTTGCCATTTGCATCACCAAAAGCTCAAAATACCCTTTGAATATTAAGAGTTGAATACTATCAGATCCATAAGCATTCTGCGTTTCTCACTGTCTTCATTTCTTTCCGTTGCTTCGTTCATTATGGTTGATCCCCCCATTATTTTGGGATTGTTTGTTTTACATGGGCTATAAAAGATGTGATGGATTATGGAGAAAAAGGAGTAATGTGCAAATTTTTCTAACTAATTATGTTGACTCTTTTGGTACAAATAGTACACTGTATTTGGTATAATTGACAATTGTGTAACTATTTTATCTTTATCTTTATCTTTATTAGTAATAACGAGAATTCAATCCATTAGTTTCAACCGTGTCCTTTTGAAATTCAAAAAATGTCCTTTGCATCACCAAAAGCTCAAAATACCCTTTGAATATTAGGAGTTAAATACTATCAGATCCATAAGCATTCTGCGTTTCTCACTGTCTTCGTTTCTTTCAATTGCTTTGTTCATTATAGTTGTTCCCGCCATTATTTTGAATCCTTTTGATTGTTTGTTTTACATCGACTATAAAAGATGTGATGGATTACGAAGAAAAAGGAGTAATGTGTAAATTTTTCTAACAAATTATGTTGACTCTTTTGGTACAAAAAGTACAATGTATTTGGTATAATTTACAAT
Organism: Allium cepa; assembly: GCA_030765085.1. Classification (NCBI taxonomy): domain Eukaryota; kingdom Viridiplantae; phylum Streptophyta; class Magnoliopsida; order Asparagales; family Amaryllidaceae; genus Allium; species Allium cepa. The sequence goes on from CM060942.1 coordinate 460,796,788, forward strand.
TGTGTTAACTATTTTATCGTTATCTTTATCTTTACTATTAATAATTAGAATTCAATCCATTAGTCTCAACCGTGTCTTTTTGAAATTTCAAAAATGCCCTTTGCATCACCAAAAGCTCAAAATACCCTTTGAATATTAGAAGCTAATACTATCAGATCCATAAGCATTCTGCGTGTCCATAAGCATTCTGCGTGTTGCTATATGCCACACGTTTCAATTATCATGCTGTCAACTTAACTTCAATTATCCTCTCCACCTCAACTCAATTTTATAGATCTGCAAGGAGTGACAGCTTGCTGCTTCCTCTCCTGTATTATATACACAAACAATTAAGATATTTTTGGCGATCTGGGACTACTTAAAATTAATTAGTTTTCGTGTACAACTATAATTTGTTCAATGTTTTTGCACGTCACGGGGCTATCTCTCATTTTCCACTTAATCTTCTGCCTACTCTCGTCTTGATAATGGTTTTATCATGTGTACAAATGTGTGTAATATGTACATATTGTTCAATACTCACGTTTTTTTACCATCATGGTTATTTTTTCTAATTTACAAGGGAACTTTCCAAGAAGATACCTTGTTATAGGTATAAACAGAATTTTTATATTTTTTTACAGCTGTGGAGATATTTAATAATGTAATTGGGTTTAAACTGTCTTGGTATTTAATTTATACTGGATTGTTCTAGAAATTGTGCATTTTCACTACTCACTAGGAAGTAAAGTTATAACAATGCGCTTCCGAGGCTTAGGTTTTGGTAAAAAGACTCAGGTCTGATTCCTATCATGCGCTTACCTATCATATATAAATTTACGTATGGGGGCTTGGATCAGCGGACGGCTTTACTATACCCTTCTCAGGAGTTTACCGACCCGTCGAGTTCTTCTGAGTTTTAAAAAAAATGATATTTTAAGTTACACTTCGAAGTAAATGCATTTAAGAGTTGATATTGCATGACACTCCTCACGTTAGATTCTTTAATGGCGCATGATAGTGATAAAATGTCACTTTGTAAATAAACTATACTTTTGTAGTACTTTTTTTCCCAATTTGTATTGTATATTTAATGACCAGCTGAAGGTAGGGGATTCTGCATACGTGAGATATGACGTTACGTTCAGGGGGATATGATTTTTGTTTTGATTCAATTAATATACACTAATTAGAGTATAGAAAATTTAGAATTAGTAGTTTTAATGGTAGGTTTATTTTCGAAAATTTAATGAACGATACTAATTATGTTTCCATATAGGACTATTTCACAAATGTGATTTTATTTTAGTTTTAAGAGGTAATTAGCAGTAAGTAAAGGTGTCTTCCATGGATTAGTGGGTAATCGATTGTTATCATAAAACAAATGGTTTTGATGTCTATATATTTCTGTATCGCACATTTTTATTATTATTAGCAGGCATGCACAGGTTAGCAAGATATGCATGGTGCAATGTTAATCTTGCACATGCGTATACGCCACAACTTTTAAGATTTTATTAACAAATACTAGTGTAGTGTAATGTTTTGATCAACTTATGGCTTGGGATCGAATATGTTTGAACATATATCATATTAAAATCAAATCATGTAAAGAAGTTCTATCAAACGTATGTGTTTTAATATAAGTTGGATTTTATACTTTCAAGAAAACTTAATTACAATCAATCGCTTATTAGTTTGGCATTTTGGTTTTCAATGATTAGTATAAAACAATTAGTTATTTCATTTTGGTTTGTGAACATTATGCAGCAGCAATACTATTTTATCTAACATTTTTTGAAAGTAGATAGAATGGCGAAAAAGTTTAAACCAAAGGACGGTATGTTTTTGCTTAGACCGAAGGATTGCTACTTGTAAGTAGCATTTTGTGTAGTGTAGAATTTAGTAATGCTAGCTTTAACTAGTATTTTGTATAGTTGTAACTAGCATTTGTCTTTCGATTTAAAAATAAAATTTAGTGTATTTCAGTCTATTTTTTTAAAAAAGTTTGTCCTTTTGTTTATTTCTCCCACTCTTCAGTTGGTGTGCTATTAAGAATTCATTTGACTCATGCGCAAATTTTATGCAATTGTTATGTGTGTATTTGCATCACCTTTTCACGTAGCCTTGGGAGCTGGTGCGACAACTTCTTTGTTTGGATTTGAGGTACTGTTTATATTATAATGATTTATTGAAAATATTTATGTGTAACTAATTTTTTTTTATTGCATACGTTGTTCCGATAGTTAGAGTTGGTAATTAAACCACTAATAATTATTGTTATTTTTCTAGATTATTTGAGCAGGGCATGCTCTTTAAGTTCTTTTTAGTAAAATTTTGGTGCTTTTTGTCAATATTTCCATGTTTTTACTTAGTAAGATATTTTTCATGGGAGTATTAGCATATTTTTATGCTTTACTCAAAATTTTTAGAGAATTCTAATACTGGAATTTTCTTGGAGAATAACACCAATTATTGGGAATGTAAATATCATATTTTAATTTGTGAAAAACATACATATGTATTGCATTCATAGGTTAAATTTTTCTTTACTTTTTTTTAATATTAGTAAATTATTTCTATGTATTAGTATAATAGAAAAAGCACCTTGTGACCAAATGGAATAAAAGCAGTCGTGTTTACTATTTCTACGTACTTCCAAAGATTGCAAGAAAAGTAATGTTAGAGGCACTGTAAGTGAGCGTGAAAGAGATTGTTCATATAGGAAGATGAGTTGCTTAAACATAGTTGGGGTAATGAATGGAGACATATCACTATTGCATATATAAGTCAAAAACGAAGGATACTTGTTTTGTTGAGCGTATTACCTAAGCAACATGTAATCGCGATTGATATGTTTGCACTAGCTATGATTGATATGATTGTTGTAAATTATTTGTGGTATTCAATGGTTAATCAAAATGTAAACAACCTTTTACAAATGATCATATACATTTATAGTTTGATCAAGGGAAAACCAATCTCAACTCTTTATTCATTTGCGCTAGTGGCAAGAATTGAGGGTTGGTGGTTATTCCTTTAATTAGATAGTAAATGTTTAAAGGTCGTTTGAAATAGTTGTTTTAATATTTGTTAACTATTGTTGGGCACAAATAATTCCATTGCAAATGTATAAATCATAGCCGTCTCTAAAGGAATTAAATCATAATTATCGTAGGATTGTTGTATAAGTACGAGATTGAAATGGAAAATACAAATACATAAATATAAAAGCATCTGAATTTGGTTAGTAAACTAACAACAAAACCATCGAAAACGGTATGCACATTGACCTAATCGTTTCCGTTAGGAACTTAAACCCGAGGAATTTGGTTAACCCCCTCGGGTTTGAGTGAGGAGACAAGTCAAGTGTTAGGTAGACGACATTTTGGGCAAGGTGCTATCTACTCCACCAAGAATTTTTTTCAAGGTATTTTTCGTTTAAGCCTAGGCTTTTTGAAAGGACATTTATCAATGTAGAACTTGTTTGAACCAAACCGGACTGCCGCTAATAAATTCGGTCAATTTCAAAAAAAGTTTCTACTTGTATGTTAGTGGCTCTATAAAGTCTAATAGTTGTACTAGATTTAATTGTGTTAGTTATAATAAAATTATATTTTATCAAATTATGTTGATTTAATAAATTATTGTTTGTTTTAATATAACATATTTTTTGAGTATATCAACATACACTCATGTGCATATGTGTAATGTGCAACCCAATAAGGTGTACGTGATTAATGTTTACATAAATAAATATAGGATTCAAATCTATTATGTAAACAACGGTCATTTATATATGTTCGAATTATTTCAAAAATTGTTTAATTAATTCACAAAATATGCAAATACAAATACAAAATTTGAGATTATTTTTATATCGTGATAAAATATAAAATATCTAATCTAATTTTGAGTAAGTTAATTAATTTTAAGTATAAATTTTTTATTTACAAATCTAGTTAAGACTTAGTATAACATTTAAAATTTGAAACCAGATCATAAAAATATTTGCTAAAATATCTTAAATTAAATTTAAATAAGCATACACACACATACACACATATATAATTATAATAACTGAAAATAATTTTACATGGTTTTATTAATTTATATTTTTTTATTTACTCATTTAACATATAACATTTTTATTATGTATAACCGATATAAATATATAATTATAAAATAATTATTGCTATATATATGTAAAATATTGTTAGGCCAGATTGAAAATTCATCTTTTTTAACTCTAAAAGTAAACTAAAAACGTATAATATATAAATGTACACACACATTTACAAATATTATAACATTAAAGGTGTGCGTTGTATTAATTAAAAAATAATATGTCTAATAAAACATAATGTGCAACGAAAATACCAAGTAATCTACTGGAAAATTAATGGTATTGTAGACCAATCAAAGACTCAAGATGATACGAAACCACTTTTTTAATCTCAAATTAAATAAATCCTCTAATTAAGCAAAGCCCAATAGAATATATAATGACAAAGGCAAGCAATTGTGAGAGGAAGGCTTTATGGAAGGAATAATGTGTAATGACCCGAAAATTCGTACCCTTTGGATCGACAATAATCCATACATGTCCGACCCAAAAAGCACAGACTGACGAAAAGTCAAGAAAAAGAAAAGAAGAGAGAAGAAGAGAAGAGAAGAAAGAGAGAAGATAGAACCAAACAGAACAACACAGAATCTCACATCGCAGCGGAAAATATATAATATTATATCAATGATCTTTACAAAACAGAAACCGTATATACATACATCAATCAGAGTTCAACAATCAATCAGATTTATCAACTTGAACAGTTATAATAACCCTCCTGACAAATGCCGATAATATAAAACAACTAAGCAAAGCGGATAATCAAGCAAATACGGACGTACGAAAATGAAGATCTCCAGCTCTCCCGCTGAAGCTCCAAAAGCACCAAAGCATAACCTGTAGATATACTCGGTCTGACCCGAGCATTGAAAGGGAAGAACATCCGGATCAGTCTGGTAAACCAGCGAGAGAAACACACTCAACTGAATTTATTAAATTACCAAACTTTTCCTTAGTTCTCAAAAAAAAGTATCTCGTAAGACAAGTCACACATAAACACGGACATGTTTTTACCTTACGATAACTAAAAGATTTCATATCAAACTCATGTGATATTATACTAGTATCAAGTATGCAAATAATATTTAAAATAGCCGAAATTGTTACCCTTATTAAATTCTAGCATACTAGACTCTACAAATAAATTGGCAGGTACGTAGTGGAGTTTGGATTTCCATACAAATGACCAGGTGAAGGGACTCCCTTCCGAAAAGGTACACCTCTAGATGGATGTCCCGAGGCACAGAACATCTGCCCTCTACCAACACAAGAGCGACCCACCTCTTAACTAGATGGTACCAAATATGTCATCCTCCGGTCGTTACCGACCTTTCCGAGGGCCCACGTAGCGTACAAACCACAATAATTAGATACACGATGTCATAGCGTGTAAAGATATATCTAGAAGAGGATGATCATACCCCAATGGGAGCGATCCACATAGCCTTGCCGCATCTAACCCTGTTTTGGTCATTTCCGATTGATGAGGCCTGATGAGGTAATGATTACCTTTCACAATCACAATCACATCACTTAGAATGCCACACGACCCTTTCCATTGACTACTAATTGCCTTCCACAAAAATACAACCCTTAAGCTCGTATATCTCAAGGAGGGTGTTAAGCTAAGAGAAGTTGCCTTCTCCGCCACCACTGATGTATGTTTGTAAAAACCAATTTACGTAACCTTTAAAAATGCAATGTCAGACAAATATCCATACAAGATGTCTAGGAACAGGTCAACTCGAAGGTACTTTCCTACCACATCCTGTCGGAAAATCCCTAAGATTAGTAGCGAATAGTCCTCACATTGGATATTTCATAATAAAGAGACCACTGCTACTGGATGTATATTGGGATTTTAACCCCAAACGATCAACAAGTAGTCCCCCACTATGAAAATTCGAAATATCAATATCATCACAAGCAACCTGCACAATCGTCGCATATACGTTGGTCCGAAGAGGTTTTCAGATAAATCTGATCCCGGTCTCTTCGAACCAACAACGCAAAAGCGTTTCTCAACCTCACACAGCAACTAAATCTCATAGACTTATCACGTTTCCAACTTTCAGCTTGCTATCCTTCAGGCCAAGAAGGAAGCTCGATAGATTGGAGTAATACTCTGCACTATACGTATCAACATCCTCAACACAAACGATAATCAAGCCTACACAGAAGGCTATGTACTAAGTGTACAACTAAATAGTTCCCACATCAAGTCGAGGAACAAATTTTTTTGGGCAATTTGATAGTCGGTTACTTAACTATCAAAGCAAACAAACAAATATTCAACACTATATACAATCACAATGCCCTTTTATTAATCTTCCATAAATTAAATAACTTGCCAAATATTCACTTCGATTTATCTATTAAAAAGATATATTCTCAAAACATTTCAATTCATATTGGAAAACATTTCCATATACTTATTTAACAATAAGTAATTCACAAATCAATTTATTTTCAACACCTAGAAAATATTCAATATACTTAAAACATGATTAATTATATATTTTATTATATAAGGAAAACATTCTCTTAAACACATTTATTTGGGTCAAAAAGAATGTTGCGTAAACATCATTACGACAACCCAAAATCACTAGTATAGGGATCCGAAAATTAGATACATATATAAATCGCAATACTATACAAAAACATTTCCTTTCAAAAATCATTTACTATAACAACAGTGTTATAGTCCATCATTTCCTTACTTCTCGAAAATGTCTATCTCAACAATAAATGTTGAAATCTATGGTTTCGATCCTTAACATATTTTAAAACATCTTCAAATCCTTTAATCCATTTAAAATATCACTTCCCAAACATTTCTTTAATATATTATTCACTGTCCAAAATCGTGAATATAAACCATTTACCAAATCCAACATTTCTACACCTTTATTAAAGAATTATCCATTGTCCAAAATTGTGGATACAATTGCTTTACCAAATTAAAGCTTCAATATTTATTTTATCAAATTCAAATGCTTTCGGATTTATAAAACAAGGTTTATAAATTCCATTTATAATATATAAAAACTTCAGTTTATAAATCTACTTTATTAACCAATTCCATTTATCCCATTTATTTATATGCCAAAACCAAATTATAAGTTAATTACTTACAATTCTCTTATTTATAAAATTCATTCATTTATAACTTCACAAAAATATAAATCTTATTTATTTATAAAATCCAATTATAACTCCACTTTAATACTCCCAAAACTCCTTTACAGTTCCTTCATTCTGATTTATAAAAATTCAATTTTATAAATCTTATATATAAAACCATTTATAATAATTCAAAAATCCCAATTTAAACTATTTACAAAATAGTTAACTCTATATTCCAAAAACCACGTTTTAATATATATTTCACAAAGATCATAATTTTTATAACATAAAAATTATAACATTTATTTATTTAAAATGAATCAATTCCAAAATTCAATAAAACATATACTTTCAAAAATCACTCTAAAATCCTTTTAAAATTGGAATTCATCACTTTAACATTTTTAAATTATGAAAAATAGGCCCAATGCTGCAACAGCACCAAATACATCAATCACGGCATCCAAAACATCATATATCATGTGATAACAGAATATATCGCAATATCTGTAAATAAATCAATACTGTTGAGGAATCTAGTTCGATCCCTCCAACCTGTCACCTGCAACAAATATATATATAGTAGAATATGTGTACAATGTCTGCTTCAAGGCAGACGCGCGTACAAATGGTCATCCACTCATATACACGGGAACGTATGGCGTCTCATCTGCTCCAATAGGCAGGTATATATCCAAATACCAATCAATATATCATATATCATCCAAACAATCATCAATCATCATATAATAAATTATTTCTCACTTATATAAAAATATCAGGAGTCAGAAAGAGTTAGTTGTACTCACATTGCGTCCAATAGCAGTTTCAATATTTTATTCCGAATAAAATTAAATGCGCGTCTAGTTTCACCCAAAATTCACACTCGCTCCAATCAACCCCAATCCAGCTCCATCGCGTAGTATTCGCAATACGAACCCAATGCAAGTCGTTTCGTATGAAACAGACCTCCTATGAAAAAGTTATCACGTTTTAAAGATTATACAAATTATAATATATTAATTTACAAATTCAATTTTTTTAATTTCAAACCCTAAAAGTCATCTCGGTCATACGTTCTGCATCTTCACATCAGGTTCACACTTTTTTCTTCTCCAACTCCAGGTTCGAACGCAACGAATAACCCATGGACGCCATTATTTCTCGAATTTTCGCACCATCTACGATCGATTTCAGGTCGATCAAACACCATCATATGAAAGGCCATCGCATCGCCTACCATCCTCGAGAACAACGTGAAACTCGTTCGTCTATCCTCCTCGATAAATGCGTGTAGACGTGAGACATTCTCGGGCATTTTGCCATTGATTTCCCGACCTTAAACGATCATCACCTTTTGATCGCAAGATCTCGTCGTGCTCTACAAGTTTGTAGTTGAAACTTTTTTGTAATTATTGATGGATCGTGAGAAAAATGAGGAAGAAGGAGGGAAGTTTGTGGCCATTAAGGTGAAAGTGGCGGCTATGAAACCCTAGGGCTGATTAGGTTTGCAAATAGAAAGAATGATGGCCTTATATAGAAAATATTCATGCATTATTCATCCGAAAATTTTCCGAACTCCAAACGAAGCGTATCGCCTGGAGTTTATAATATTTTACCCCTATTTCGAACGTAATGGAATATATATAGGGAGCCAATTCGATCGTATTTGAAAGATAGGTTTTCGAATCGACTATTTAAATTTAAAATTCACTTAAATCGATTTCTATGCGTTTTACCTTGCCCCAGACAAATCGTAAATCCGATTGACATGAAATTTGAAATAACAATAATATAACATTATAGATCCAATAAAACTAGTTTCGACGAAATCCGAGACTGTTTGAAAAATGGCTATTTTCTCTCGTCAATTAAATATTAAAATATTCAATTTCTACAAATTAACTTTTAATTCGATTTTAAAAATTCTCTAACATCATTCTAATTCAAATATGATTTAATATAACTTTACAAATCATTTTTATTCATATTAGATCCAATTTTCAATTATTTACATAATTTCAAATATCAAATTAACAATTTAATTATCCAATTAAATCCTTATATTTCAAATATAAGTTATTCATCTTATTAAATTTACTTTTGCGTATTTAAAATCAATTAAATATACGAATTTCAAATGACAGAAATTCTGGATCGTTACATTCTCCCCTACTTAAAAGAATTTCGTCCTCGAAATTACCAAGTAAGAAAAAGTCACAAAATCCATTAACTTTTCAGAACAATTCATTCAAATTAGATTAGCAAAAGTTTAAACCTTTTAACTTTTCTCAAAATCCGTTAGTTAAAGTTCATACAAAAACTTTTCTAAGTTTTTAAATTCATACTTAGTTATCTTTTCAAAACCAACTAATGTTGTTTAACTTTTAACTCAAAAATCAAACTTTCAGTTTTCACAAATTTTTTCCAATTTTTCCTAAAATTTTATAACGCCTTAAATTTTCAAAAAAATTCGCCATAGTCTCCTTTGCGCGGTTCGATCCAGAAAAACAAATAACAATATATATCACAAATATACATCTCATCATCAAGGATGAGGTATCCCGAAGGGAAAAGAGCGTAAAAGTAAATATGTAATCCGAGATATGTACCTTATATATTATTAATAAGCATATACGACTAATATAGCACGAAAGCGAGCTCCAAATGCGAAGAAAGCGCAATCTGCACCTACCAAACACACAACAAACCATGAGAAACGTGTATGTATGAAAGTAATATCAATGTACAACATATACCAATACAACAACTATATATGCCAATATAGCAAATGCAACCAAAGACAACAAATCCAATCATCAAAAAACTATCATCCAACTAACATCCAATCAATATAAATTCACTTTTCATTATTGTTCAATGAATTGGTTTTCAATTTAAATCACGTTTGATTCATTAACATCGGATTTACTAACATTCATTTGTTCAAATTTAATTAGTTTACATTCACTAATTCATATTCAAGTTAGTTTACTTCCAAATTAAATCAAGTTCATTTCTATTTAACTTCACTTAAATTCCAATTTGAATTCAATTATTTAGCTTTCCATTTCATTAGTTCAATTTCATATGGATTTTCTATTCAATTAATTATCATCGATTTAACAAACAATGCATAACCAACATTACCAAATTTATTTACTTTGCTTGTATTCAATTTGGTTCAACACTTTAATTCCAATTGGTTTAACATTCAATTGACTTTCATTCAATTATTTAATTTCAAATTTCATTAGCTTAATGAATCAACACTTGCATTCACTATTCCATATCAATTTATTTACACTAGATTGATTAACAGTTAATTCATTTGTTAATTCAATTGCTAATTCATTCTTACAACTAAAGTTGATTTTTTTTATATAACTCAAATTCACATTCATCACTTTATTAATTTACTTCGATATCAAAATCAACTTGATTCAACATTACTTAAGTTATATTTCATTTCATTCTTACTTGCATTTACTTCCATTATACAACTTAAATTCACTACCAATTCATTTCAAATTCTATTTTATTTAACTTCACTTAAGTCAATTTCATATCACTATTCAAAATCGGATTTTGTTTTGCTTAACAAAATTGTTTAACCATTTAACAATTGGTTTTACTTACCTTTTCTCATTTTATAAGTTATACCACTTATTTTTATAAACTTCCAAATTCATACTATGTAATCACTTACCAGTTTAATTTCCATTCCAATAAATATCTAATCCAATTAAGATCCAATTCAATTTATTTAACCTTCCTTAGTTAAACTTCAAATCATATAATTCACTTACTAACTCAAATTCCTTTCAACTTTAATATAGTAAATTCTTACTTCATATTATAAGTCCAATTTCATTTCACTTATATTTATCAATTCCAACTCGTATTTTTAAATCAAATTTGTTTATCACAACAAAATTTCAATTTATTTTGGTAGCAAATCCATCACACAGAAACTCAAAAATGATACTGATGATGCTGCAGTCATCACCCTTATTATTTTCCAGCAACAGTAGTGAATTCAGTGCTTTATATTCTTTTAAAAATTCTTTTATTTATAAATCACATTTACAAATCTATACTTATATAGTTTCACTATTCACTTTACTTGTATAAGATCATTTCAAATTCACTTATCTTATTAAGATTTATAATATTATAACATCTTTAACTTTGAAAAATAACTTTCAAATTTAACGGGATCCAAATTCCATAAATAATTAGTCTAAATCCATTTTATTTATAACTCATGTTTATAAATACGTTCATATAGTTTCATTTCTTATATATAAGATTATTTCACAATTGCAAATCATATTAATTATAATTACGTACTATATAATTCATTTGCTTATATAATTTGTTCTTTACAATTGTTGTCTTCAATTAAGATTATTCAAATATATTTTTATTAACTCATATATATGTACATTTTCAAACAACCAAACAATCAGTTTATAAACACTTTAATAATTTAAAAAAAATTATCCTTTATATATAAAATATAATCGAGGTAAAATTATTTCATTTACCCAATTTAAAATAATACTATGTCGACTTGCCTCGTTTAAGTGTTTGGAAATCCCTATCGATAATATGGCGTCCCACATCACGACCAGAATTCACAAACAGCTCAACGGATAAGCAAACACAATATAAAACACTTTTATATTCACTAACAAAAACACGCTCATATATATATATATATATATATATATATATATATATATATATATATATATATATAATGCACTCAAACTCAATCTAGGGTGCTACTATCCCTATCTGTACTGAGTACAAATCAAAGCTTAGGAATATACAAAATCTAAGCTCTGGTACCATCTGTAACGACCCGAAAATCCGTACCCTTTGAATCAACAATAATCCATACATGTCCGACCCAAAATGCACAGACTGACGGAAAGCCAAAAGAAAGAAAAGAAGAGAGAAGAAGAGAAGAGAAGAAAGAGAGAAGATAGAACCAAACAGAACAATACAGAATCTCACATCGTAGCAAAAAATATATAATATTATATCAATGATCTTTGCAAAACAGAAACTGTATATACATACATCAATCAGAGTTCAACAATCAATCGGATTTATCAGCTTGAACAGTTATAATAACCTTTCCTTATAAATGCCGATAATATAAAACAACTAAGCAAAGCGGATAATCAAGCAAATACGAACGTACGAAAATGAAGATCTCCAGCTATCCTACCGAAGCTCCAAAAGCACCAAAGCATAACCTGTAGATATACTCGGTTTGACCCGAGCATTGAAAGCAAAGAACGCCCGGATGAGTCTGGTAAGCCAGCGTGAGAAACACACTCAACTGAATTTATTAAATTACCAAACATTTCCTTAGTTTTCAAAACAAAATTATCTCGTAAGACAAGTCCACACATAAACACGGACATGTTTTTACCTTACGATAACTAAAATATTTCATATCAAACTCATGTGATATTATACTAGTGTCTAGTATACAAGTAATATTTAAAATAGCCGAAATTGTTACCACTATTAAATTCCAGCATACTAGGCTCTACAAATAAATTGGCAGGTACGTAGTGGATTTTGGATTTCCATACAAATGACCAGGTAAAGGGACTACCTTACGAAGGGGTACAACTCTAGATGGATGTCCCGAGGCACAGAACATCTGCCCTTTACCAACACAAGACCGACCCACCACTTAACTAGATGGTACCGAATATGTCATCCTTCGGTCGTTACCGACCTTTCCGAGGGCCCTCATAGCATATAAACCACAATAATAAGATACACGACGTCATAGCGTGTAAAGATATATCTAGAACATGATGATCATACCCTAATGGGAGCGACCTGTTGAATCACTAGTTTTTGATTCATGACAAAGCAAGAAAAGGAGAATTCACGACAAAAAGAAAACGGACTATGGCTATATCATCAAAGACTTTTCATCTATGCTTTCACTGTCTAGTATGTATGATTGAGTCTTAGAATTATGTTAAAATCTATCCTCAAGTAGTCAACGCTTCATATGTCACATCAAAAATCAAAATAGAAGCATACTTATAAAAATGTCACAGCCAGTCGACTAGCCAAATCCAACCAGTCGACTGACTGTGTACATATACGATATGCACTTTTTATTTTTTAAATATATTGCATAGTTAGTCGACTGACCAAGAACGACCAGTCGACTGACCTGAGACCAACTGCCATATTTTCGAAAAGACATCTTCTTCTCCGAAAGGATGCAACCCTTCTCTGAACGGAAATAGTTGCTTTTTTTCGTCAGAACCCTTCACCAATGGCAGTAACTCTTCAACTACTATATATAGATACTCCCAAACACTTCATACTTACCAATTTTCATTCTAACTACCTAATACTCTTCTTGTGCTATAATCTTTGCATTCAAATAGCGAAAATACTTTCTACTGCTTTGAATCTACAAATTACTTTCATAATCTTCGATTCTTAGCATTACCTTCTCTTCATATCTTCACATACACTTCATATATACTTGAGGATTTGATTATAGGAGGCTTGTACTATCAGAGACAAATTAGTGTTATCAAGAACACACAGTGTCAGATATTCTTTATATTAGTGAAGTCCTCTTCTGCTGCTGAGGCGAAAATCCTGTTCTGTTGCTCAGGTGTCTATTCTGCTGCTCAGACTGTGTATACCTGTTCCTTCGAGTTAAGTGAGGATTGTTGTTAGTTAAATTCCAGAAAGAGTCTGGGACTGGACATAGGACAGTGCTCCGAACCAGTGTAAAATCTCTTGTGTCATTTTACTATACTACTTTTATATTCTGCAATATTTATACTCTGTGTTATTTTTATCCATATTATACGGTCCTATACACTTTCATTTGGTATCAGAGCGAGGCATCTTATAACCATCACAAAGTTATCTGATCTCTTGCTAATATGGAAAATAACACCAACACTACCACTAATATGAAAATCCACTGCACGACCTCCACTTTTTAATGGTTTGCATTATAATTATTGGTCTACTCGTATGAAAATTTATATGCAGTCTAATAGTTTTGAATCATGGAATATCACACAGAATGAATACACTCTTCCTACTGGAGAATACTCCACTTGCTAAAACACACAAAAATTAGATGCAACTGCCAATGCTAAAGCAATAAACATGTTATTTTTTGCTCTAGATAGAAATGAATAATCATGTTAGCATGTGTAAAACTGAGTATGAAATATGGAGAATGCTTAAAATCACTCATGAAGAAACTAACAAAGTCAAACAAAGCAAAATCTCCATGCTCAAAAATCAGTTTCAAAACTTTAGAATGAAACAAGATGAATCTATCAATGATATGTACTCTAGATTTCAAAATGTGACAACCCGACTTTCCACTCCCAGAAAATCGCATCATCTTTAAGAAAGAAAGGGATAGAAAAGAGAATAGAAAGAAGAGAAGAAAGAAACAACACATCAGAATCTAAACATCGGATCGAATAAATTATATTAATCACATAATACTTTACATAGTACCATATACATCAGAGATACACAACATAATCAACTCATACTAGACAGTTATAAACACCTGTCTAGTTATACAACTCAATACAACTCAAAATAACAACTCAGAGAACACACAGCGGAATACTCTATAGCTATACGCAGAAGCCTCCTGCTCCATTGCTCCTCCAGAATTCGTCAAGCCAACTTAAAATGCTAACCTGAATTCCCTTGGCTACTCGTAAAAATATGAGTACCCAAGAGTTTATGAAAACAAAAATAAACTCTGGGTCAGACATGGGTCTGGTATGAGTAAACGGTTAAAGTTGCTTAACTTTAAAAACCTTTTAAAAGAAAAGGTATCACGTAAGACTTCCCACACATAAACATGGAAAAGTTTTTACCTTACGCTAACCAAAACATTTGATAGGAAATCCGATGATATTATAATAGTGTCTAGGGTTTTCAAATAAATAAGAAATAGCCGAAATTGTTACATTTATTAAATTCCAGCTACTAGCCACAAAAGTGGGTAATACAATCAAAACCATTGGCACTTATTGGATTTTCGATTCCATATAATGGCAGGGCTACTGGGGTACCGCCCGTCACAGTACGTGGCCTAGATCACCGTACCGAGGATCACTCCCGACCCCCTGCAACACAAAGCCGGACCCGTTCCTTACTGAACAGTTCCGAATAAGACAACCCCGACGGTTGTAGCTATTCAACCGTCCACACCGCCAAATATAAGGCACCTCTAGACAGGGGTAAATCTTACTCTCCAGTGGGTGCGACCCGCGAAGCCTTGCTGCACCTCCCCTGTTTTAGCCATTCCCGGTTGATGAGGCTTGAGGTTACGATTACCTTTATAGGACACATCACTTAGAATGCTCATCGTCCACCTGACGATGTTCTGAAAGCATTCAATCTATACAAGTTCGTTCCGGGTTCGAACGAAACCGAAGGCATTATCTCGTTACACTCATTTTGGAATCACCCTCAGAGTTAACGACAATAACCCTTGCACTCTAAATCACCATCTCGAATCTATAAGTACTATTCCGTCAACTCATTACGGAATCACCCACAGAGTTATACTGACGTATAGCCCTTACACTTCGAGTCTTCACAAAGCTCCAATTTGACTCACGACCTAAGGTTATTTGGAATCGATGTGGTTTTCGGATATCCAAATATGGAAACCCGATCCCGGTCTCACCGAAATCCAAAGCGTGTCTTTTAAGTCCAAGTTGTTTAAAAGGTTTTAAAACAATTAAATTCAACTATCTATATATACACAGAATAGATAATTCACAGGCCAAAATTGATAATCAACAGTATCAAATAATAGGTAATTCATATAATCCATATTATAATAGATAATCCATATATCAACATTCCAATTGATAATCACAATTCAACCAAGCATTCATATCACACAACCATACTTATCTCATTACTGAGATCACACAGCATTTAAGACAATCAATGTCATCCAATCATTCAGAAGCTATGATTCAACTCATACCAATATAATTAATTTAAACTGAATTAAATTAACTATCTCTAATTAATTTAAGGTGAATTAAATTAATTACCTAATCAATTGATTAATTAATTAAATTAATTACCTTCATCCACTATCTTGCTTAAATAAACATTAGTTAAATCAATTAACTAATCCTAATCAACCTTGACTAATTAACTCTTAATAAAGAAATAGATCCTTAGTCATATCAATTAATGAACCTTAATTAATTAATTAATCATGCTTAGATTAATTGCTTTTAATTAATCAACTTAAATACAGTAATTAATTATTCTTAATTACTTCTTAATTAATTAACCTCATCAAAACTTTATTAAGTACTAATACTTAATTATTTATCAAGTGACTATTATAAATTAATTAACAAATTAATTAATTTACTTGATCAAACTCATCTCATAAACAAAATTGAGTAATTCATTCCTTAATTGCTCATTAACCAAATTAATCTTTAATTAATAGATTAATTATCTCCAACTATTAATTAATAAACCTTAATTATTAATCAATCCTTTAATACAAAGTAATTAATCACTAATTACTTTTGATAATTAATTAATTAAACTTAATTAACTAATTAATCAACTCTTAGTCATTAATTAATAAACTTAATTATTAATTAACAATCTTAATTACAAATTAATTAATTCATAATTAAAATTAATTAATCCTTAATTAAAATTAATTATCCTTAAATAAAAATAGTTAATTAATTCTTAATTAACTAGCATTATATTTTAATATTTTTTTTAATTATTAATTAAGAAAACCCAATTAAAACTTAAATAAATCTTTATTAATTAATTACTATTTTAATTAACCTTTAATTACTTAGTTAATAAGTAATTACAATTTAATTAATCATTTGTCATTAATTAAATCATCATCTTAATTAACAGTTAATTAAATAAATAATTATACTTAATTAATTACTTAATTGACCCCTTTTTAAATAATTAATTAAATAAATTAATTAACCTATACTTCTTTACTTAACTAACTAATTACAAATTATTAATACTTAATTATTATTTAAGATAAAATATTATCTTAAATAAATCTTGAAATCTTTATTTAACTTAATTCCTTAATTAAATTAAATTATAAGAAATCATTAATCACTTTCTCTAATTATTAATTAACAAATCTAATTCCAAGTTAATATGTTATCTTAAACTTTATTTGTTAATCAATAAAAATAATAAATTTACTTTATTATTTCCAAAATAAGTTTGAAAACAACATTAGCTAAAAACATTTAAACAAATCATATAAATTTCATTTATAAAACAATTCAATTTCATAAACAAGAATTTTACTTTGATTTAAACTATTTAAAGTTTTTTTTTAAAAAACTTATTCATTAATTTTAAAATTTTTGTTAACACTTTAGTTCGGGTTTACCCATTATTTACTGGAAACAAAGCACACGGATTTTAAATCCTAAAAAAAAACTGTTTTAATCTAAAAACTCAAAACTGTTAAACTATCAGTTTACACAGCACATCATTACCCAAATCACACGAGTATAAACCCGAGCCACGACCAAAAATGCACGAGTTTCCCCCGAGTCCTACTCCCTTATTACCCTAACTATACCCAGTACCCAACACAAAACAAACCCAATTCTCTCTGACACAAACAACCCACCGTGCAACCTGCACCCTTGTCGGACCCTCTCTGGTCATCGGCGAACCCACCACCGAGTCACTCCATCACCCTACAAGCCTTCCCGACCAACCAAACTCCAACATTTAACCCAATTCAAAATCGAGCATTTAGGTTGGACTGAACCCCTAAAACATCACCAGAAAAACCCAATTCGAATTGCCTCCGATCAACTATAGTTGCCAGAACGCCGGCCATAGCTCGCTTATCTACCACGCTTCCTTCACTAGAAATCATATAGAGCTCGACGCAGTTATGATGTTGCGGTGAGCAATTTCCCAGTAAAAACCCAAACTAGGTTTATAATCAAATTTCAGACAAAATCAGGCAATCACGATGATTTAAAAATTCTTCAACTAATTTTCTTATACTCTCTGATGCACACACTAACTTCATGAAGAATTTCAAGCAATTCAACTGAATAGATTATCTGTTATAGATCAAAACCCTATTTGCACTAAAAACCCAAATACAAGCTCAATACAGTTTTAAAATTTTTGATTCTCTTTCCACAATTCATAACTTCCAATGACACTTTGATTCATGTAACTGTTTCAACCAAAATAAATACTTGTTTCCAAACATTGAAGATAAATTGTTTACTGCATTTTTTTTTCTTCAGATAACTTTAATTTTCAGAACTTAGTTTTATTTTTAGTTCTAAAATTTAAACTTAAGCAACTTATTTTGTTTTAAATTTATGTTCTAATTGTTGCCTAAACAAAATAGCTTGAAGTTTAGATTTAAACTTAACTCTGCAGTAGGTCAAAAACAGAGATGATCAAGCAACAAGCATGCACAGTTTCAAAGCCATAACCAACATATTAAACATATGAATATACAGAAGCAAACTTATATGTATATGAATATCATCATAAATTCATAGCAATCAGCTACTTAACTAATTGAGTTTAATAAAAATGTTTACTCACTTTATTTTTGAAGTGCAGAGCCTCATGAAGAAGGGCAGGAAATTGCAAAAGAATTTTGAATTTTGAAGCTTTAAAAACTGGAGTATCTCAGGTTGCATTTTGAAAAACAGCCAACAAACTTGACCCCAAATCATTTGCATGCACACTTGATAGAGGTGACAGCTTCAGGTAATATCCCTTGAGACTTGCATGCAATTGAAAGTGTTGAGACAGACATGGATTGGAGGTTTGCATCTTATTCTTGAAATCATAATGCAGATTTTTGATTTAAGAAAACTGTAGGCATTTGTTTTTGTGAACAAGTGCAGGCTTTTGTTTTACTGAATGTGTTTGAGTTTGAAAGATTTCAGATATTTGATTTGTTTTGAGAAAAACTGCATTGCTACAGGTTGCACATAACATTGTTGCAGCCTTGCAAGTGTTTTTTTCCAGGATTTGAGAACAGAATGGTTTGAGGATTTTCTGGTTTTAGATTTGAATTTTGAGGGTTTTTGAAGAGTGAAAGATTTGCAGGGAAAAAGTTTCTGGTTTCTCTTTTAGACATGAACACAAAATTTGAAAAAAAAGAAAATGAAGGGAAAGAATGTTTATAAATGTTAATTTCAGATTTAAATAAAAATAAAATAAAATTAAAATAATGTGACACTTGTCTCTATTTACACAAATGGTTTAACACTTGTTATCAAGATGTTTTAGAATTTAAACATTTGTCATTATTAAGTTTATTTTTTTAATTATAAAGAATTTTTTTAAAAGGCTTTAAAATTATTTTTCCTAATTACTAATGTGTTTTCTAAATTTTAAAAATGCTTCTCTTATTAAATATCAAATAAGAAAATACATTCATACATTTATAAATGTATGTTAATTTATATAAAACACAATCTTCAAAAAAATGCAACTAAATATAATTTAAATAAAATTATACAACATTTCAACCTTACTTTAAGATGTTATTTTAAAAAAAAACCCTTTGTATTTATTCTTTATTAAACACATACAAATCAAATTTATATAGATCAAAACTTATTTTAAATTAAAAACATTATCTATATATTTAAAACCAAACCATATTATTATTTATATTTTAAGATGCATGTATATCTTTGAATTCAAATTTATATTCATTTCAAAGTCAAATTTAAAAATCAAATCCAAAATAAATTTAAATGAATATAAACAACTATTTTAAAATAAGCTTATTATTATTTTCAAATAATATATCCTATTTTAAAATTAATTTAAATTACACAGATCTAAATATACAGATTTAAATGTATTTAAACATACTTATAAATTTTGAAAACAATATATCAATTTAGAATTTATTATACAATAAAATAATTATTCTTATTATAAAACCAATTTATAACAATAATTAAAATATTACTTGATTAATTATCTTTGAAAATAACAATTTATCAATTCAAATAATTTAAATTAAGAGATTATCAGCATTTAAAACTCCTGGAAATCCCGGGATATTGCAATCCTCCCCCCTTAACAGAATTTCGTCCTCGAAATTTAAAACAAAGGTAATCCAAAGTTTTATTTTATTTTCAACCAATTCAAACATTCATAATAGCCATACACTATCAATCAAACAAATAATTCCATCCAAACAACCAATTTAATCAAACAACACTAACTATCCGGACACAGATCCGGATAAACCTCCTAAAATTATCTCGAGTCTCCCTAGTACAAACACAGGGATACTCGCTCTATTAAATCCAAACTAGCTATACTTATAAGCTACTGAGTTCCCACTCAGCTAGACTATACTCTACCCAAGATACCAGACCACAGACAAGTCTGATCAACAACTAAAACCTTCACAAAACTACTGGTCTCAAAAACCAGTGATGACCAAACACGTACTCCCTTAGAGATACGTGAAATAATTTTGAATTCCAGTTTTCCAAACTGGCAAGTCAACTCTTCAAACCAAAGCACTGATCCTGCAAAACTCAGAAGAATTCAATACTTCGAAGCTCACTTCAAAATTTCACCAAATCTTATTGTTTCCTTTACCGGAGAAAATCTCAACCACTTCGAAGTCTCCAACTTCGAATTCCAAACTCTTCCGTTACTTAACCTCAAAACTTCCCGGATGATCCGGGCTGCCTACAGATCCTTCCTGATCAGCTCAACCTTCGCTAATACTTCTACAAACAAATTGGATTAACTCACAAACTGATCCTCACAAGATCAATCCAAAAATCAAAATCAAACTCTACTATCAACAGAAGAAAACAACTTCTCCTATCTGAAAAGACAGAATAGAATCACTCGCCAACTTGCCTCAGATTCTGAAAAATAAATTCAGAAGAAAACTCTCTAACCCAAAATACTGCAATTCCCAGTTGCTTCTAGTCAAGAACAACAGCCACCTTGCTTCCGCTGCACAACTCTGATCTGGAGCAGATGAAAATGCCATAGAAGAACACAGGCTCAGACCAAACATCACATCTTGGAAATAAGGTTCAACAGAAGTTCCAAGAAATACAGAGCTGCTTCACCAAACAATCAATCTAGAAGACAACCTTCTACCCAGCTGAATCACCGATATCACTCTTGACATCAAGTCGATTCAGAACTCAAACTCTAATGCGGGAATCTCCTATTGTCTTGAAGATATATCCAGAAAAATCTTCAGCAAACCCAAAACTCCCACATCCTCTAGAGTTGCCACAAATCCAGGCAAAGACTATCTGAGATAATCACCAAATCGTCGCAAGTCACTTTTGCGATCAACCAATCCAATATCCAACATACTGTTCTCGCTCCACTAATCAGAACAGTTTATCCTTAACCAACTAATCCATCGAAGAAAAACATCCTCACTGCTGCTTCTGAACTCCATCTCCAGGAAATGCTAAGCCAAAAAGATCTTCTGCCAACACCGCGAACACTCCAAACTGCACTGCTGCCACAGATGCCAAAGAATTCCAAAACAAAGCTCTTCGAGAAACTTGGACCTTCAACTAAACACAAACATCCTGCTGAACTCAGCTACAACACCGAAGCAAACATACTTCCTTAAACTTGCCTCCAAAGAAAACATCTCCAAAGACTTCCATAGTCACTGCATCTCATCACGCAGCTACTACTTCCTGAGGTATCAAAATATCATTTCTTCCTTCTGCCCAAACGACAGATCCAAACTCTTAAAAATCCGCTCACACGAGCGCAAACAAACTTACACTTCAAAGATGAACTCCGAACCTTAACAGGTTTCCTTCAGAGATCAAATGAAATCCTATACCAAACTACAAAGATTATTCGAGACATTATTAGGTCTACAGTCTCGACAAATACACTTCCAACCTCAAACATTCAAACTCCAACCAATGGTGGTCATGTTACACACACTACTACCCCATCTACCTTTATAACTTAAATTGGAATACCCGAAAAGGTAACCCAACAGATAGGTAGAAATATATACATATAGTTATATATAAAAATTACAAGTACGCTCTCTCAAGAAGGACACTACTACAGAGCCTAGGTATTCACTCAGCCTAATGCTCTGATACCAAATGTGACAACCCGACTTTCCACTCCTAGAAAATCGCATCATCTTTAAGAAAGAAAGGGATAGAAAAGAGAATAGAAAGAAGAGAAGAAAGAAACAACACATCAGAATCTAAACAGCGGATCGAATAAATTATATTAATCACATAATACTTTACATAGTATCATATACATCAGAGATACACAACATAATCAACTCATACTAGACAGTTATAAACACCTGTCTAGTTATACAACTCAATACAACTCAAAATAACAACTCAGAGAACACACAGCGGAATACTCTATAGCTATACGCAGAATCCTCCTGCTCCATTGCTCCTCCAGAATTCGTCAAGCCAACTTAAAATCCTAACCTGAATTCCCTTGGCTACTCGTAAAAATATGAGTACCCAAGAGTTTATGAAAACAAAAATAAACTCCGGGTCAGACATGGGTCTGGTGTGAGTAAACGGTTAAAGTTGCTTAACTTTAAAAACCTTTTGAAAGAAAAGGTATCACGTAAGACTTCCCATACATAAACATGGAAAAGTTTTTACCTTACGCTAACCAAAACATTTGATAGGAAATCAGATGATATTATAATAGTGTCTAGGGTTTTCAAATAAATAAGAAATGGCCGAAATTGTTACATTTATTAAATTCCAGCTACTAGCCACAAAAGTGGGTAATACAATCAAAACCGTTGGCACTTATTGGATTTTGGATTCCATATAATGGCAGGGCTACTGGGGTACCGCCCGTCACAGTACGTGGCCTAGATCACCGTACCGAGGATCACTCCCGACCCCCTGCAACACAAAGCCGGACCCGTTCCTTACTGAACAGTTTCGAATAAGACAACCCCGACGGTTGTAGCTATTCAACCGTCCACACAGCCGAATATAAGGGACCTCTAGACAGGGGTAAATCTTACTCTCCAGTGGGTGCGACCCACGAAGCATTGCTGCACCTCCCCTATTTTAGCTATTCCCGGTTGATGAGGCTTGAGGTTACGATTACCTTTATAGGACACATCACTTAGAATGCTCATCGTCCACCTGACGATGTTCTGAAAGCATTCAATCCATACAAGTTCGTTCCGGGTTCGAACGAAACCGAAGGCATTATCTCGTTACACTCATTTTGGAATCACCCTCAGAGTTAACGACAATAACCCTTGCACTCTAAATCACCATCTCGAATCTATAAGTACTATTCCGTCAACTCATTATGGAATCACCCACAGAGTTATACTGACGTATAGCCCTTACACCTCAAGTCTTCACAAAGCTCCAATTTGACTCACGACCTAACGTTATTTGGAATCGATGTGGTTTTCGGATATCCAAATATGGAAACCCGATCCCGGTCTCACCGAAATCCAAAGCGTGTCTTTTAAGTCCAAGTTGTTTAAAAGGTTTTAAAACAATTAAATTCAACTATCTATATATACACAGAATAGATAATTCACAGGCCAAAATTGATAATCAACAGTATCAAATAATAGGTAATTCATATAATCCATATTATAATAGATAATCCATATATCAACATTCCAATTGATAATCACAATTCAACCAAGCATTCATATCACACAACCATACTTATCTCATTACTGAGATCACACAGCATTTAAGACAATCAATGTCATCCAATCATTCAGAAGCAATGATTCAACTCATACCAATATAATTAATTTAAACTAAATTAAATTAACTATCTCTAATTAATTTAAGGTGAATTAAATTAATTGCCTAATCTATTAATTAATTAATTAAATTAATTACCTTCATCCACTATCTTGCTTAAATAAACATTAGTTAAATCAATTAACAATCCTAATCAACCTTGACTAATTAACTCTTAATAAAGAAATAGATCCTTAATCATATCAATTAAGGAACCTTAATTAATTAATCATGCTTAGATTAATTGCTTTTAATTAATCAACTTAAATACAGTAATTAATTATTCTTAATTACTTCTTAATTAATTAACCTCATCAAAACTTTATTAAGTAATAATACTTAATTATTTATCAAGTGACTATTTCAAATTAATTAACAAATTAATTAATTTACTTGATCAAACTCATCTCATAAACAAAATTGAGTAATTCATTCCTTAATTGCTCATTAACCAAATTAATCTTTAATTAATAGATTAATTATCTCCAACTATTAATTAATAAACCTTAATTATTAATCAATCCTTTAATACAAAGTAATTAATCACTAATTACTTTTGATAATTAATTAATTAAACTTAATTAACTAATTAATCAACTCTTAATCATTAATTAATAAACTTAATTATTAATTAACAATCTTAATTACAAATTAATTAATTCATAATTAAAATTAATTAATCCTTAATTAAAATTAATTGTCCTTAAATAAAAATAGTTAATTAATTCTTAATTAACTAGCATTATATTTTAATAATTTTTTTTAATTATTAATTAAGAAAACCCAATTAAAACTTAAATAAATCTTTATTTATTAATTACTATTTTAATTAACCTTTAATTACTTAGTTAATAAGTAATTACAATTTAATTAATCATTTGTCATTAATTCAATCATCATCTTAATTAACAGTTAATCAAATAAATAATTATACTTAATTAATTACTTAATTAACCCCTTTTTAAATAATTAATTAAATTAATTAATTAACCTATACTTCTTTAATTAACTAACTAATTACAAATTATTAATACTTAATTATTATTTAAGATAAAATATTATCTTAAATAAAGCTTGAAATCTTTATTTAACTTAATTCCTTAATTATATTAAATTATAAGAAATCATTAATCACTTTCTCTAATTATTAATTAACAAATCTAATTCCAAGTTAATATGTTATCTTAAACTTTATTTGTTAATCAATAAAAATAATAAATTTACTTTATTATTTCCAAAATAAGTTTGAAAACAACATTAGCTAAAAACATTTAAACAAATCATATAAATTTCATTTATAAAACAATTCAATTTCATAAACAAGAATTTTACTTTGATTTAAACTATTTAAAGTTTTTTTTTTTAAAAAAAAACCTATTCATTAATTTTAAAATTTTTGTTAACACTTTAGTTCGGGTTTACCCATTATTTATTGGAAACAAAGCACATGGATTTTAAATCCTAAAAAAAAACTGTTTTAATCTAAAAACTCAAAACTGTTAAACTATCAGTTTACACAGCACATCATTACCCAGATCACACGAGTATAAACCCGAGCCACGAACAAAAATGCACGAGTTTCCCCCGAGTCCTACTCCCTTATTACCCTAACTATACCCAGTACCCAACACAAAACAAACCCAATTCTCTCTGACACAAACAACCCACCGTGCAACCTGCACCCTTGCCGGACCCTCTCTGCTCATCGGCGAACCCACCACCGAGTCACTCCATCACCCTGCAAGCTTTCCTAACCAACCAAACTCCAACATTTAACCCAATTCAAAATCGAGCATTTAGGTTGGACTGAACCCCTAAAACATCACCAGAAAAACCCAATTCGAATTGCCTCCAATCAACTATAGTTGCCAGAACGCCGGCCATAGCTCGCTTATCTACCACGCTTCCTTCACCAGAAATCATATAGAGCTCGACGCAGTTACGATGTTGCGGTGAGCAATTTCCCAGTAAAAACCCAAACTAGGTTTATAATCAAATTTCAGACAAAATCAGGCAATCACGATGATTTAAAAATTCTTCAACTAATTTTCTTATACTCTCTGATGCACACACTAACTTCATGAAGAATTTCAAGCAATTCAACTGAATAGATTATCTGTTATAGATCAAAACCCTATTTGCACTAAAAACCCAAATACAAGCTCAATACAGTTTTAAAATTTTTGATTCACTTTCCACAATTCATAACTTCCAATGACACTTTGATTCATGTAACTGTTTCAACCAAAATAAATACTTGTTTCCAAACATTGAAGATAAATTGTTTACTGCATTTCTTTTCTTCAGATAACTTTAATTTTCAGAACTTAGTTTTATTTTTAGTTCTAAATTTTAACTTAAGCTACTTATTTTGTTTTAAATTTATGTTCTAATTGTTTCCTAAACAAAATAGCTTGAAGTTTAGATTTAAACTTAACTCTGCAGTAGGTCAAAAACAGAGATGATCAAGCAACAAACATGCACAGTTTCAAAGCCATAACCAACATATTAAACATATGACTATACAGAAGCAAACTTATATGTATATGAATATCATCATAAATTCATAGCAATCAGCTACTTAACTAATTGAGTTTAATAAAAATGTTTACTCACTTTATTTTTGAAGTGCAGAGCCTCATGAAGAAGGGCAGGAAATTGCAAAAGAATTTTGAATTTTGAAGCATTAAAAACTGGAGTATCTTAGGTTGCATTTTGAAAAACAGCCAACAAACTTGACCCCAAATCATTTGCATGCACACTTGACAGAGGTGACAGCTTCAGGTAATATCCCTTGAGACTTGCATGCAATTGAAAGTGTTGAGACAGACATGGATTGGAGGCTTGCATCTTATTCTTGAAATCATAATGCAGATTTTTGATTTAAGAAAACTGCATGCATTTGTTTTTGTGAACAAGTGCAGGCTTTTGTTTTACTGAATGTGTTTGAGTTTGAAAGAATTCAGATATTTGATTTGTTTTGAGAAAAACTGCATTGCTACAGGTTGCACACAACATTGTTGCAGGCTTGCAAGTGTTTTTTTCCAGGATTTGAGAACAGAATGGTTTGAGGATTTTTTGATTTTAGATTTGAATTTTGAGGGTTTTTGAAGAGTGAAAGATTTGTAGGGAAAAAGTTTCTGGTTTCTCTTTTAGACATGAACACAAAATTTGAAAAAAAAGAAAACGAAGGGAAAGAATGTTTATAAATGTTAATTTCAGATTTAAATAAAAATAAAAGAAAATTAAAATAATGTGACACTTGTCTCTATTTACACACATGGTTTAACACTTGTTATCAAGATGTTTTAGAATTTAAACATTTGTCACTATTAAGTTTATTTTTTTAATTATAAAGAAATTTTTTAAAAGCCTTTAAAATTATTTTTCCTAATTACTAATGTGTTTTCTAAATTTTAAAAATGCTTCTCTTATTAAATATCAAATAAGCAAATACATTCATACACTTATAAATGTATGTTAATTTATATAAAATACAATCTTATAAAAATGCAACTAAATATAATTTAAATAAAATTATACAACATTTCAACTTTACTTTAAGATGTTATTTTTTAAAAAAAAAAACCCTTTGTATTTATTCTTTATTAAACACATACAAATCAAATTTATATAGAACAAAACTTATTTTAAATTAAAAACATTATCTATATATTTAAAACCAAACCATATTATTATTTATATTTTAAGATGCATGTATATCTTTGAATTCAAATTTATATTCATTTCAAAGTCAAATTTAAAAATCAAATCCAAAATAAATTTAAATGAATACAAACAACTATTTTAAAATAAGCTTATTATTATTTTCAAATAATATATCCTATTTTAAAATCAATTTAAATTACACAGATCTAAATATACAGATTTAAATGTATTTAAACATACTTATAAATTTTGAAAACAATATATCAATTTAGAATTTATTATACAATAAAATAATTATTCTTATTATAAAACCAATTTATAACAATAATTAAAATATTACTTGATTAATTATCTTTGAAAATAACAATTTATCAATTCAAATAATTTAAATTAAGAGATTATCAGCATTTAAAACTCCTGGAAATTCCGGGATATTACACAAAATATCTATCATTCACTATTAGGATTAGGAGAAAAGTACACTGATTTTAATATTGTATCCAAAATCCTAAACTCTTTAACAGATGAATGGGAAAGAAAAGTCTTGGCTATTGAAGAAGCTAATGACCTCTCTACCATAAAACCTAAAGAGTTAATAGGAAATCTAATGTCCTATGAAGTGAATTTGCAGGAAAAACGAGTACAAGCACAAGACAAAAAGAACATAGCTTTTCATGCTGAAGAAGAAAAAGATGAAGATTCGGATGAAGAAAATCTAGCATTTATTGCCAAAACTTTCAAAAAGTTCTTGAAATTCTGAAAAAATAACAAAAATAATGGAAAAAGAAATTTTCTAAACAAACCATCGTCTTTAGTTCTAGAATGTTTCAATTGTCATAAGAAAGGTCATATTCAGAAGGAATGCCCAAAATTAAAGAAAAAATATTTCAATAAAGGCAGAAAGGACAAGAAAAAGAAAGCATTCCCGGTAACATGGGATGATTCAGACAATTCTTCATCGGAGAACAGTGGCAGTGAAATCGAGCAAGCAAATGTCTGCTTCATGGCTACTGAAAACGAGGTCCCATTCAAGAAAAGAGGAAAATGGATACTCGACAGTGGTTTCTCAAAACATATGACAGGAGACAAAGACATGCTATCAAATATTATTTATTCAGATGGAGGCTCCGTCACATTTGGAGACAACTCCAAAGGATATATCATTGGCAAAGACGATGTGAGCAACAATGGTATTTCAAATTTACCTCTTATTTCAAATGTTTTACTTGTCAAAAATTTAAAACATAATTTACTTAGTATCAGTCAATTGTGTGACAAAGGATTCAAAATCACTTTTTCTGAGAAAAAATGTAGCATTTTCAATCAAAATCAAAATCTTATCTTCTAAGGAAATAGAGACAGAAATATCTATGTTCTGAATATGAAAATAAATCATAATTCAGATATATGTTTAATAGCCAAAGAAAATGATCCTTGGTTGTGGCACAAACGATTCTGTCATATTAACTTCAAAACTATAAACAAATTATCTAAAAATGATTTAGCGAAAGGTCTACCAAAAATGAATTTTAAAATTGATCATATTTGTGATGCATGTCAGTTAGGAATGTTAACTAAGTCATCTTTTAAATCTAAAAAGGTCATTTCAAATTTACAACCACTTGAATTACTACATATGGATTTATTTGGACCAACACAAGTACAATCCATTGATCATAGTAGATATGTGTTTGTTATTGTTGATGATTTTTCTAGGTATACTTGGACCATCTTTATGAAAAATAAAAGTGGTACTTTTGATATTTTCAAAACGTTTGTCAAAAGAATTCAAAATTTTAAAGGCTTGAAAATCAAAAATATAAGAAGTGATCATGGAGGAGAATTTAAAAACGAAGCTTTTGAACATTTTTGTAAGAAAAAGGGAATATTCCATAATTTTTCGTTTCCTAGAACTCCACAACAAAATGGGGTTTTAGAATGTAAAAATAGAACCTTACAGTAATGTGCGAGGACTTGGTTAAATGGAAGTACATTACCAAAACATTTTTGGGTTGAAGCAGTTGCAACAGCTTGTTATGTTTTGAATCGTGTTTCTATTCGACCACTAACTAAGAATACTCCTTATGAACTTCTTAATGGACAAAAACCAAATATTTCCTATTTTAAAGTTTTCGGTTCAAAATGTTTTATTTTAAACACAAAGGATCAACTTGGTAAATTTGATCCAAAATCCGATGAAGGAATCTTTTTAGGATATTCAGATCGAAGCAAGGCTTATCGAATTTATAATAAAAGAACAAATATCATCGAAGAAACTCTTCATGTATCTTGCGATGATAATTTTAAACCAACTCCAAGTATAATAGATGATGAAAATTTCCCTGATATTACCACAAATACAGAAATTACAACTTTTGAAATTAATGAAAACATTGTTCACAACAACAATCATCCTTCTATTAATGTTATTGGAGAACTAAATTCATCTGTTAGAACAAGAAGTCAATTAAATCAAATGGGTCATGTAGCTTTTCTTTCTCATATTGAATGTAACGACCTGGAAATTTCGAACTCGAAAATTCCAGATAGTTAGAAAAAAAAGAGAAAGAAGAAGAAATCGAAACAAGTTACAAAAACCTCACATTCGCAGCGGATCAGAATATAATATCACATAAATAATAGTTATACAAGGAGGATCTTTGAAAGAAAATGGTTTGTAATTGTCAGATTCGATTTTTTAAAAATAGTTTCAATCATATCCATAAAGCTCTGATACCAAATGTAACGACCAGGAAATTTTGAACCCGAAAATTCTAGATATTAGAATAAAAAAGAGAAATAAGAAGAAACAGAAACAAGTCACAGAAACCTCACATTCGCAGTGGATCAAAATATAATATCACATATATAATAGTTTGACAAGTATAGTTATCCTTGTATAACTATTACTTATGTGATATTATATTTTGATCCGCTGCAAATGTGAGGTTTCTGTGACTTGTTTCTATTTCTTCTTCTTTCTCTTTTTCTTTTTTTTCTAACTATTTGGAATTTTCGGGTTCGAAATTTCCGGGTCGTTACATTAAACCTAAAAATATTAAAGAAGCATCTATTGATGAAAATTGGTTAATTGCTATGCAAGAAGAACAAAACCAATTCGAAAGAAATGATGTTTGGGATTTAGTTCCTCGGCCCAATGATCAATCAGTTATAGGTACAAAATTGGTTTTTAAAAATAAAGCAGATGAACAAGGAAATATTACTAGAAATAAAGCTAGATTAGTTGCTCAATGCTATAATCAAGAAGAAGGAATTGACTAAAGAAACGTTTACTCCAGTCGCTAGACTAGAAGCAATACGAATCTTACTGGCATTTGCATGTTCTCATAACTTTAAATTATATCAAATGGATGTCAAAAGTGCTTTTTTAAATGGTTTTATAAAAGAAAATGTTTATGTTGAACAACCTCCATTATTCATACACGAACAATTTCCCGACCATGTCTATAAGCTCAAAAAGGCTTTATACGGTTTGAAACAAGCACCCCGTGCTTGGCACGATTGTCTTAAAAGTTATTTAATAAATTCTGGTTTTGAAATTGGAAAGTTTGATCAAACTCTTTTTATTAAAAGAAATGAATATGATATTTTAATTATTCAAATATATGTTGATGATAAAAATTTTGGCTCTACAAATGAAAAGCTTTGTCAAGAATTTTCTAAAATAATGACAAATGAATTTGAAATATCACATATGGGTGAGTTAAATTATTTTCTTGGTTTACAAATAAAACAACTAGAAAATAGTATTTTTATTAATCAAGAAAAATATTGTAACAATCTAATTAATCGCTTTGGTATGGAAAATACTTCTACCAAACCAACTCCTATGAGTACAACCATACATCTTGATAAAGATGAAAATGGCAAAAGAATTGACCAAAAATTATATCGAAATATTGATTGGATCGTTACTATATTTAACAACTAGTAGACCTGACATAATGATGAGTGTTTGTTTGTGTTCACGATTTCAAGTAGATCTCAAAGAATCACATTTACGAGCAGTGAAACGCATACTACGGTATCTTAATAAAACCAAGGACTTCGGACTATTTTATCCAAAGGAATGTCCTTTTGAATTATTATCATATAGTGATGCTGATTTTGGAGGAAGCCGGACAGATAGAAAAAGTACAAGTGGGACTTGTCATTTCATTGGACGGTCTCTTGTATCTTGGTTTAGTAAGAAACAAAACTGTGTCCCATTATCAACATGTGAAGCAGAGTATATTTCTATAGCTCTGGCATGTGCTCAAGTTATCTATATGCAACAAACACTACAAGATTTTGGTTTCAATTTATCTAAGTCAACTATTTACTATGATAATTCTAGTGCTATTAATTTATCTAAAAATCCTGTTAATCACTCATGAACAAAACACATTGACATTCGTCATTATTTTCTTCGTGATAATATTGAAAAGGATTTGATAAATCTAGAATTTGTTTCCTCTGATAAACAATTGGCAGATATATTTATAAAACCTTTAAATGAAAACACTTTCATTAATTTAAGACGAGAACTTGGTATTATCTCTTTTAAAAATTTATAAATTATATATATGCACACTATCTGTATTGGTAGCTTCTCATAACACATCTTGGCAATATATATACACATATATATAAATATATATAACTCTCACTCAAATTTTATCATAATAAAAAGAAAATTTATGACTCAAGAGAGACTTGAACCCATGACCTCTCCTTTATTATGTTCTAAATGCTTCCTACCACTTGAGCTATGATTGTTTCTTGTTTCATCTAGAAGATTGGTTTTAATTATTCTAAAAATTTTCATTCAAAAACAAAATAACATAGCCACTGGAGCTCGAACTTGGATCTCCTAGCTGGTAGTTCAATATCTTACCAGTTGTGCTATAAATGTTTTCCTGTTGAGTCATATGTTTCATTCATTCTTAACCATTTATCCTTCGAATAATTCTCATTCAATATTTTTTTTCTTTGGCTATTAGCTATTGATTTTTTACGACCACTCAATCTCAGCTATAATTCATCTATATAATCTGCATTCTTTTCATTTCTTAATTCATCCTTACAAACTTTTCAAACAAACTTTAAAAATTCAAGCTTCTCATCAATGGCCTCTCACGACTCTTATGATTCCTCGAACTCCAAATTGTCCTTTGCTACTCCAACATCCTCGAGTAGCTATAATTCTTCCAGTAGCTCTACACCATCATTGTCAACTCCTACCCCTGTACATGAACCAGATCGATATCACACCGGATTTTCAACAAAACCTAAGAAGCCTCGAAGATCATTGTTTATTTCTCCAAAAACAAAAGAAAAAATTGATGAAATCCATCATTACCAACAGGAACAAGTCAATCTACAGAGAGAAATTTTTTTCAAACGACGGATGAATTCCAATCGTCTTAGCCTTATAGAATCAATTGCCCTTAAAATTTATGGAAAATCATCTAAGCATGACGTTGCACAACCTTCAACATCTCATCAGTCAAATTCATCCGGCTGGAATAAATGGGAACGAACTCCACCTCAACCTCCGGCGTCTCCAAACTCATGGAAACGCCAAAATTATTGGTCTCCTTTGCGACCTTATGTTGAGAACACCAAGGTTGAACCACAAGAATCCTCTCCAAAAACCCCTAAATAATCATGTTTTTTGCTCTATTGTTCTATGTTTACTTGGATTTTCCTTTTGTATATGTTTGTTTTTTTAATATTATTTGAATAAACAATTTTTTAAGCTTCACTGCATTCTTTATCTACAGTCAGTCGACTGATATTTCAAACCAGTCGACTATTTACAGGGTGAACAAACTCTTGGGATATCAACTGGTCGACTGGTTCATATGGGTCAGTCGACTGATTGCAGAGTAAAAAATTCTGGAGTTACCAACCAGTCGATTGACCCAACCCGACCAGTCGACTGGCTATACAAAAAGACTTCAATTCTGCTTTTTTAAACCTTTGTTTCATCCTCTATTCACTTTACCCTCTTCGATTTTACTGCCTCCAAAACCCTAGCCCCCATTTTTCTTTCATAAATTTTTCAAAAATCTTCAAATTAATGGCCCCTCCTAAATCTAAATGCTCAAAACAAGGCTCCTCATCCTTTGTTGACACCCATGTTGCTCATTGGCTCTATGATGCAACTGCAATTGTACGGTGGGAGAAGAGGAAGAACTCTAGGATATTTGAAGGGTCTTTTATGGTTTATTCTGATTTTGATGCCTACTCTCTTCAAGAATTGATGCAAATATGTGGCTTAGAATCACTCCTTGACTACAATGCAAACTGCCACAATATCAATCATCTTATGATAAAACTCTTCTTCGCCAATTTAAATCTTGGTCACCAACAACCATCAAATCCAAATAATTATGTGTGGAGTTTGGTATGTGTACAATAAGTTTTCTTTTCCCTTGATAGAATGGCGCATATACTCCAATCTCCTAATGAAGGAATATATTTAAATGATGTAGAATGCAATCCAAGGAAAAGAGATAGAATAAGTCATATGTACATGGGTGGCGACATGATTGAATTGCGTTCTAAACTCCTTCGTCCTAAAGCAAGGGTTTTACACAAGACGCTTATGCGCTCTATTTTGCCCCGAACCGGATCATATGAACTAATTTATCCAGAAAATTTCGAAGCACTTTATGCCATTTGGGTAAATATACGAGTTAACTGGTTGCGTCGTATAATGGATGAATTTCTCACCTTCAACCATGGGAATATGCATGTTATATATTTTGGAGAACATATTATGCGACTACTTCTAGATGCGGGTGTTGGTCAACCGGATTTCGAATTATCAACTGTCGGAATGATAAATATACAGACCATAAGCCTTATGAAGCTACCTACACGACCACCACCTTTTACTTCATTTGAAGATTGGATGCATCAATAGGCTCAACAACAACAATCTGGAGGTCCTACAATTCGAGAACCGGTCGCGCAACAAGAAGAAGGCGATATTCGCTTAGCTAGTTCCTCTAGCACCCATGAATCCATCGAAATTCTTTCCCACAGTCAACTTATATTGGATTCTAGACTCAACAAAATGGATAAGAAACTCGATAAAATCAAAAGGTTTATTTTATACATTATGGGATGCATTATCCTGTTCTTCCTTAACCGCTGCCACATCTATTACTCAAAGAAAATTCCCCGCACCTCGATTTACATGGTCAACTTCCGAAGAGCATACTAGTAGTGACACTAGTGGCACAGGTAGAAGGAGCTTCTAGACCAGGAAAGGAGCCTGCACCAGAGGGAGAATACAATTGGGATCTTGATGAGTAGATCTTTTGGTGAGTGAATTGGGTATGAATTATTTGCTTATCTAAAACTTTATTGTCAATTTAAACATATTGAATCTTGCAACATATTTATCTGTTGAGACTTGTACTAAATAGTCTCTCTTTGATATTTATCTCTGCACTTTACATTTATATTTTGTTTGCTATCTCTCCTTTTTGTCGATGACAAAGGGGAAGAAGAATTGTCCTAATCATCTTTATGCAGGTACAAGAAGTATCATATATTCAGAGGGAGTATTTTATATTTGTTCTCTAGGATTCTTTAATATATACAAGTTTGTCATCAATCAAAAAGGGGGAGAATGTTGAATCACTAGTTTTTGATTCATGACAAAGCAAGAAAAGGAGAATTCACGACAAAAAGAAAACGGACTATGGCTATATCATCAAAGACTTTTCATCTATGCTTTCACTGTCTAGTATGTATGATTGGGTCTTAGAATTATGTTAAAATCTATCCTCAAGTAGTCCGCAGTTCATATGTCACATCAAAAATCAAAACAGAAGCATACTTATAAAAATGTCTATGACGACCCGGAATTTTCGAGCATTTAAAATTGGAATATGTAATTGATTTTAAATATTCAATAGAGTAATTTTAAGTTGAATTTAAATATCACAATTTATTTGACAATTAAATTATTGAATTAAATAATTTGAAATTGAATAAAATATGAAATCTGAGATTTTAAGCCTATTAAAAATAATTTGAAGGCTAGTAAAATTTGTATTGATGATACATAAGAGTATAGAAGTGTTAAAATTTGACTTTAACAACGCTTTGTTCAGTTTCGAAATTTTATATCGTTTCAGTCGAATTTAAAAATAACCTTCTGAGGCACAGTCTCGGAATTTGATGAAACCAGTTCCATTGGATCTGTAATATAGTATTATTACCTGATTTCAAATCTTGTAGCGTTTGGAGTTATCGTGTAACCGTACGAAAAGAAACGCACTGAAAGTTGAGATGACCCACTTTCTTTTAACCAATTTTTTTTTTTTTTTTTTTATGTTGTATATGCTTATTTTTATTTCAGTGGTCATCTATTTAAGAGATCATCTCCTCCATTATCTCTTCTTTCCAGGATCTTTCAATCAATATAAAAATATTGATATACTCAAATTATTTTGAACATTCCTATCTGAAAACATGTGTGAATAATGTTTAGTGTTTTAAATCAGAGTTAGGAAGCTTGGGGAACCAAAGGAAATTTACTTTGTATTTCCCTGTGTGGTTTTCTTCCCCCCCATAGCAAAGTAATTTCTAAAGTGTTTTTCTGTCTTACTTGTGTTCATACAAGTTTCTGATTTAAAATTTCCTAGTCTTAGCATATTTTTTTTTTTTCTTTTTTACTCTCCTATAATTTCAGTTTATATATGTACTATAACTGTTGCCTATGCTTGAGTGTACATGTGACCTCTGCATGTATATTTCTTTGCATATAACTAGTGCCTGTTATTCACTATCATCAAAATAGCTAAATCTGCCATAAGTCTCTGGGTTATTGAATTTTAATTATTTGAAGATGGTTGAACCCAGGCTTGTAAAAGTGGTCAAGTAAGCCCTATTTCTTTTTTATGCATTTTGCACATATTATCAAATTGTCTAGAATTCTGTTTTGGCCAGTTCTTATATTTCTGTTTAGCAAATTTTTATTCCTTCTTAAGACCAGAGTTCCCTACATACTACTAAACTACCATTTTCCTTTCAGTTTCATACATTGTTGGCATCTCAAGTTTTATATTTTTCAGTAGAATCATTGCATGAGTTAAGAAAAGAAACTTCCATACTCAGAAAAACATTTTCTAAAAACAAACTGTAGTTCTAACTGAAACACACAATTTCCCCAGTTCTTACAAACAAAAGACAACATCACTTTCTTTCTAAATAGTTTTAGCAACATAACATGCCATAAGTTTGGCTTAAACATTCATTTTTAATATCAGAAAGTATATAACTAATGCATCCCAATTCTTAGCAGCCAACACATCCAGAGCTAGCTCATTGCAGTGCTTATCTTACCTGCACAATCACCATAGTCTGCCTCATAATTTTATGAGACACCCAATGGTGAACAAACACACAAAGGGTCAGACAAAATTGTCTGGTATGAGCAATCTACTGCAATCATATCATAATTCTAATTTTTCATTTATTTATTATTTGAGTATTCTTCATGGACAATAAGTGGATTCAGTGTCCTTTCTATGATGTTTCTATGAGACTATTACTTCATATCAATGCAAACTGGTTAGAGGTGATTTGTGCAATCCAATTCAGGAAAACAAACATAAAATTCAACTAATATACATTCAATACAAACTTAAATACAACCATCAAGTCACTTTTCAAATTTTCCTTTCACTAGCCATCCAGGTTGTACCCAACCCCCATTTGACATTACTCCTATTGTTTCCCATACAATATCAGTTTAAGATCAGTAGCTACATTCTCATGTTTAATACACACATTGTCTGGGACCAATCTCTGTTAACCCAGCACACTCAGGCCCCTGGGTATAAACATACCATGTGTGAGCTTGCAATATTCCCCTTGCCAAGCCATCTTTTGTAGCCCAAAGATCCTTAATTCTTAGTTGTCTTACTAAGTGTTATTCCCTCTTTCCTTAATCATGCTAATTTCCCCCTATGGATCCCATTTCAATCAGAGAAAAGAATACATAATACAGCCATTAAGCATGAACTCCAGGCATAGTGGATCCTATTCTCATAAACATAAATTTAATTACACAATCTAGCATATATTCTCAGTACACACATTATTCAGAGCATGGATTTTGAGTGGATCATGTTTATAAATATATGGTCATACATATTATATAAATTTTTTTCCTCTGTTGCATCCATTTGCCTCTGGGTTAATCAGATACTCACAGATTCATGAGATCTGGCTAAACCATAAGCATTTAATCAAATCTGGATTCATTTGTAAATATGGAAGTTCAGCACATGTATCTCATTGCACTTCTATATTTCATTTTATCATGGGACATAAGCAACAACAATTCCATGCTGCAGTCCCATTTTCTTTTCCTTTTTAGACCATAGATTTATAACACAATTACTGAGATCTTAAATAAATATTTATGTAGAAAAACTCATAAAAGCAATCACTTCATTTCAAGATTGATCCATACTCAAATGATCATTTAAACAAGAGACCCACAAACCATATTTTCAGGGTATCAATATAAAGAGTTACACACCTAACAGATCAGCAATACCAAAATAAACACAAATTATATAAATAAAATATAACACTATTTAGGCTGCCTTGATTTTTTTTTAGGACTTAATGCCAGATTTACCAGTGAGATTACTCACCTCACTTTCTTCCTTAATCCTTCTATTTCTTCTTATCCTTAATGGTCAGTGTTCCTCATTTCCTCTGGCTTGTATTTCCATTGCTATGTATATATATATTTTTTTCTGTTTTTAAAAAATAATCCCAGATCATACCATCCCT
Organism: Allium cepa; assembly: GCA_030765085.1. NCBI lineage: Eukaryota > Viridiplantae > Streptophyta > Magnoliopsida > Asparagales > Amaryllidaceae > Allium > Allium cepa. The sequence continues at coordinate 460,835,401 of CM060942.1, forward strand.
TAGGCCCTCTTATACCAGACCCTGGTTGCCACTAGGGTTTTGAAAATTTACTTAATGTCAATTTTACCCTGTCACTATGACCAGTCTCTCATTCTGTTTTTAGAGAAAATGGGTAAGTGGTCCCTATTCTTATTAACAGAAAATTTTCCTTACTACCCCGGTCATCTTATTTGCATGATCTGTGATTTTCTTTTTCTCTTATTTTTTTTTTAAGCTAAAGAAATTGCTAAAAGTAGATAAAGTATTTACCCAACAGCTCATACCATTTGCATGTATTTGCTCCAGCCCACTCATCTTTATTTCCTTTACACTAACTTATTTTTTTTTTAAAAGATAAAACCATATCTGCAATATCTATATTTACTTACTTGTTCAATTATAACTTATTCATTCCAACTCACAAATTAATTACTGCCTATGTCTCCTTACAGAAAGTTATGTGTATGTGTGTGTTCCATACTGCATATATATTGATACTTATACAATGCATTCGTAGTCAATCTATTATACATGCATTTATTTTTAGCAACAAAATTTTAAACAAGCATGACTAAATTAAATTATAAAACTTGTCCATAAAATTGTTTCATAAAAATCAGGGTCATCACATACACCCTTCCTTTTAGGAATTGTGTCTCACAATTCTTTTCATACTTAGATTAAGCATTATCAATTCAGAAATGCAATCATTTTCAAACCAAACAGTCAAAATTTAATGCATGCCTAATCTAAACATCTATCAGTATACATATATCATACCTTCCATTCAATCAAATAATTGTGGATAATCATTTCTGATTTTATCTTCTACTTCCCATGTGCAATCATTTGGGTCAAGACTCCATTGCATTTTTACCAGTCTTATTTCTTTGTTTCTCAATTTCTTGATCTCCTTTGCAACTATGCCTACAGGCTTCTTCTCATATATCATTCTAGGGTCAATCTGCACATTCTCAGGGGATTTTAAAATTGTTCCTTCATCATGAACCCATCTTCTTAATTGAGATACATGAAAAACATCATGTATTGCCCTCATTTCTTCGGGTAATTCTAGCTTATAGGCCACATTCCCAATTCTTTCTAGAATTTTATATGGTCCTATGTACCTTGGAATCAGTTTTCCTTGTTTTCCAAATCTCAAAATCTTTTTCATGGGTGATATCTTAATAAATACATAATTTCCCACATCATACTGCACTTCTTTCCTCTTCTGGTCTGCATATTTCTTTTGCCTATCTTGGGCAGAAGCAATCCTTTTTCTAATCAAAACTATTTTTTCAGAAATTTCTTTTACATTTTCTGGTCCTAAGACCACCTTCTCCCCTGATTCAATCCAACTTGAAGGTGATAAACATGGTCTACCATATAGTGCTTCAAAGGGTGCCATGCCTATACTACTGTGATAGCTGTTATTATATGCAAATTCTGCCAGAAATATGTGATCTTCCCAACTTCCTCCCCAATCCAAGATACATGCTCTCAACATGTCTTCAAGTAATTTATTCACAATTTCTGTTTGACCATCAGATTGAGGGTGATATGCTGTGCTCAAGCATAAATCAGTCCCCATTGCCTTATGAAAACTTTGCCAAAATTTTGAAGTGAAGATGGTATCTCTATCACTTACTATAGTCTTTGGTATTCCATGCAACCTAACTATTTCTTTAATAAATAACTGAGCTAATGTGCATGCATTCCTATCTGATTTCACTGGTATAAAATGAGCTGATTTAGTTAGCCTATCTACTACAACCCAAATACTATCATTTCCCTTCCTAGTTTTGGGCAAACCATCAATGAAATCCATTGATATCTCCTCCCATTTCCACTGTGGTATTTGTAAAGGTTGGAGCATTCCTGAAGGTCTCTGGTATTCTGCTTTTACCTGTTGACAAATCATACATTTGGACACATATAATGCCACTGCCCTCTTCATACCACTCCACCAATAATTCCTCTTGAGGTTATGATACATTCGGGTGCCCCCTGGATGTATGGTATACTTGCTTTTATGGTAAGCATCCAAAATTTCTTGCTTCAATTCTTCAATAGCAGGAACACATATCCTATTTCCCTTCTCCAAATGGCCTTGTTTATTCAATTGAAATCCTTCCACTGCCTCACCATTTAATATCTGAGTTTTCTTCTCAAGTAAAAATGGATCTTGGTCTTGTAGCTTGACAATTTTATTTTTCAATTCTGATCCCAAAGTAACAAAACTCAACTTTCCTATTTCCTCTTTCTCACTACATATGTTCATATTTTCCACATTGTCCCTTTCTACCTCTGAATCAATCAGTAATGATAAAGTATTAAATTCTTCTATCATCAATCTAGCCATTTTGGCATGTTGTCTACTTAAAGCATCTGCTACTTTATTAGCTTTGCCAGGTGTATACAATATTTCAAAATCATATGAGGCTAAAAGTTCAATCCATCTTTGCTGCCTCATATTCAATTCTTTTTGTGAAAACAAATATTTGAGTGACTTATGATCTGTGTATACTTCAAATTTAGCCCCTAACAAATAATGTCTCCATAACTTAAGAGCATACACTATAGCAGCTAATTCAAGATCATGTGTAGCATACTTTATCTCACTGGGCTTCAACTGTCTAGAGGCATATGCTATCACTTGATGTTGTTGCATCAACACTGCCCCAAGTCCCTGACCACTAGCATCAGTATATATCACCAAATTCTCATTTCCTTCAGGCACCTTTAATACTGGGGCTTGTACTAGTGCTTCCTTTAGCCTCTCAAAGGCTTTCTCACATTCCTCAGTCCAAACATAGGCCTGATTCTTTCTAGTTAATCTAGTCAATGGAATTGAAATTTTTGCAAAATCCCTTATAAACCTTCTATAATATCCAGCCATTCCCATAAATGATCTGACCTCTGTGACACTAGTAGGCCTTTTCCATGCTTGCACTACCATTACCTTATTGGGGTCTACTGATATGCCTTTTTCTGATATCACATGACCCAAAAAGCTTACTTCATTTTGCCAAAAAGTACATTTTGAAAATTTTGCTTTCAAATTTTCCTGTCTTAATTTCTGTAATACTATATGCAAATGATTCTCATGCTCTTCTACTGACTTAGAATAAATTAGTATATCATCAATAAATATCAATACAAATTTATCTAAGTATTTTCTAAAAATTCTATTCATCAAATCAACAAAGTAAGAGGGAGCATTTGTCAAACCAAAGGGCATCACCAAGAATTCATAAAGTCCATATCTAGTATTAAAAGCTGTATATTTAATACTTTCCTCTTCTACTTTCATTTGATGAAACCCTGAAGCCAAATCAAGTCTAGAGAATATTTTTGCACCACTCAATTGATCAAAGAGATCATCAATTCTTGGTAAGGGGTATTTGTTTTTAACTGTGATTTTATTTAACTCTCTATAATCAATACATAATCTAAGAGATCCATCATGCTTCTTAACAAAAACCACTGGTGCTCCCCATGATGAGCTACTAGGCCGGATAAAGCCTTTTTCTTCAAGTTCAACAAGTTGCTTTTTCAGCTCTATTAATTCTTTAGGCCCCATTCTAGTTGGTCTTTTAACTATTGGGCTTGCTCCTGGAATAAGTTTAATAGAAAACTCTACTGGTCTATGATTGTCAACCCCCTTTACTTCACCAAACACATCAGCATATTGATTTACTATAGGGATTTCTTCTATTGCAGGCATGTGCTTTTCACCAGACACAGTATTAAGGGTGGCTATGTTCCTATTCTTATTTACTTCACAAAGAACAACTACTCTTTTCCCATCAGAAGTTCTCAGAGATATAGTAGAGGTTTCCATGTTTATAACAGCCCTATATTTTTTTAACCAATCAACCCCTAAAATAACTCCTATACCTGGGTATTTCAATACATATAGGTCTGCACTAAACACATATCCCCCTATATTCAGTTCTAGTTGCATACACATCATACCCAAAATACAAGAATTTCCTAAAGGACTTTTAATGAGTAATGGCTTATCAACTATCATGCAATTCAATTTTTAGTTGTTGTACAATATCATGAGAAATTAAGGAGTGTGTAGCCCCAGTATCATACACTACTACAAAAGGTATGGAGTGAATAAGCAAAGTACCTTCAACTTGGCCATGCTTCTCCACATTTGGTCCCTCAATTGCCTTGCTTTTTACCTCCAAAGTACTCATTTTTCCTTGCTTAAACTCTGGGCAGTTCCTCCTTATGTGGCCTTCCTTTCCACACTGATGACATTTAAAGGATGCTGGTTTTGGATTTGTACACCTATTTTTCATGTGTCCCTCTTGTCCACAATTATAGCAAGTGATTTTTTCTTAACTTCAGCAGTTCTGATTTCTTCTGACTTCTTGGTGGAAGCTACATCCGTTTTCTTTTTATCATAAGGGTGAAACTTTCCCTTTCCCTTCTTATTTTGGTTATTTTTAAATGCTCTGAAATTTTCTCTGGCTTTATCATGTTGTTCAAAGCTCAAAGCCAGATCCAAAACTTGATCAAAGGTCCTGTCCTTATATGGTAGCATAGCTCTACTAATGTGGGCATTCAGTCCTTGAATATATCTGCCATTTTTAGCTTCTCTGGTTGTAATAAGCACTGCACCATATTTTGCTAGAGATTCAAACTTCTGTGTATATTCAGTTACACTCATAGTTCCCTGTCTTAGTTTAATAAATTCTTCCAGCAAAGATTCTTTAGCTGATGCAGGTACAAATCTCCCTTCCAACATCTCTTTGAACTGGTTCCATGTCACCTCCCCTTCAAGTCTTCCAGCTATAATAACTTCCCACCAATCCAAAGCTGCTCCTCTCAGTTGTCTAGATGCTATTAACCTCTTCTTCTGGTCTTCAACTTGCATATCAGCAAATATTCTGTCCAAAATTCTGAGCCAATTTTGAACTCCCATAATTCCTTCTGTCCCATCAAAAGTCTTGCCTCCAAGATTGGTAAAGGTCTTGAGAAGCTTGGAGAGCTCTTCATGTGGATTTTCTTGCCTATTACCAACTCCATCTCTTATGGCTCTCATAAAATCTTGCATATTCATCATGGGTGGTTCACTTGGTCCTACATCTGGTTGTCTAGGTCTCACCATTGTTCTATGGATACAATACTTAGGTTAGTCCATTATTTATTCCTTTATAAGCTAACCTATTCTAGCTTATTGCCATTTAATTATAACAGATATTGCATCAGTATAAAACAAAGCATTCAAGACAGTCAATATTTTTCATACATTCAAAACAAACAAGTTCATCCAAGGTTTTTTTTTCTTTTCTTTCTGCTATGTTATCTAACAACATAGCTCTGATACCAAATTGAGATGACCCACTTTCTTTTAACCAATTTTTTTTTTTTTTTTTTTATGTTGTATATGCTTATTTTTATTTCAGTGGTCATCTATTTAAGAGATCATCTCCTCCATTATCTCTTCTTTCCAGGATCTTTCAATCAATATAAAAATATTGATATACTCAAATTATTTTGAACATTCCTATCTGAAAACATGTGTGAATAATGTTTAGTGTTTTAAATCAGAGTTAGGAAGCTTGGGGAACCAAAGGAAATTTACTTTGTATTTCCCTGTGTGGTTTTCTTCCCCCCCATAGCAAAGTAATTTCTAAAGTGTTTTTCTGTCTTACTTGTGTTCATACAAGTTTCTGATTTAAAATTTCCTAGTCTTAGCATATTTTTTTTTTTCTTTTTTACTCTCCTATAATTTCAGTTTATATATGTACTATAACTGTTGCCTATGCTTGAGTGTACATGTGACCTCTGCATGTATATTTCTTTGCATATAACTAGTGCCTGTTATTCACTATCATCAAAATAGCTAAATCTGCCATAAGTCTCTGGGTTATTGAATTTTAATTATTTGAAGATGGTTGAACCCAGGCTTGTAAAAGTGGTCAAGTAAGCCCTATTTCTTTTTTATGCATTTTGCACATATTATCAAATTGTCTAGAATTCTGTTTTGGCCAGTTCTTATATTTCTGTTTAGCAAATTTTTATTCCTTCTTAAGACCAGAGTTCCCTACATACTACTAAACTACCATTTTCCTTTCAGTTTCATACATTGTTGGCATCTCAAGTTTTATATTTTTCAGTAGAATCATTGCATGAGTTAAGAAAAGAAACTTCCATACTCAGAAAAACATTTTCTAAAAACAAACTGTAGTTCTAACTGAAACACACAATTTCCCCAGTTCTTACAAACAAAAGACAACATCACTTTCTTTCTAAATAGTTTTAGCAACATAACATGCCATAAGTTTGGCTTAAACATTCATTTTTAATATCAGAAAGTATATAACTAATGCATCCCAATTCTTAGCAGCCAACACATCCAGAGCTAGCTCATTGCAGTGCTTATCTTACCTGCACAATCACCATAGTCTGCCTCATAATTTTATGAGACACCCAATGGTGAACAAACACACAAAGGGTCAGACAAAATTGTCTGGTATGAGCAATCTATTGCAATCATATCATAATTCTAATTTTTCATTTATTTATTATTTGAGTATTCTTCATGGACAATAAGTGGATTCAGTGTCCTTTCTATGATGTTTCTATGAGACTATTACTTCATATCAATGCAAACTGGTTAGAGGTGATTTGTGCAATCCAATTCAGGAAAACAAACATAAAATTCAACTAATATACATTCAATACAAACTTAAATACAACCATCAAGTCACTTTTCAAATTTTCCTTTCACTAGCCATCCAGGTTGTACCCAACCCCCATTTGACATTACTCCTATTGTTTCCCATACAATATCAGTTTAAGATCAGTAGCTACATTCTCATGTTTAATACACACATTGTCTGGGACCAATCTCTGTTAACCCAGCACACTCAGGCCCCTGGGTATAAACATACCATGTGTGAGCTTGCAATATTCCCCTTGCCAAGCCATCTTTTGTAGCCCAAAGATCCTTAATTCTTAGTTGTCTTACTAAGTGTTATTCCCTCTTTCCTTAATCATGCTAATTTCCCCCTATGGATCCCATTTCAATCAGAGAAAAGAATACATAATACAGCCATTAAGCATGAACTCCAGGCATAGTGGATCCTATTCTCATAAACATAAATTTAATTACACAATCTAGCATATATTCTCAGTACACACATTATTCAGAGCATGGATTTTGAGTGGATCATGTTTATAAATATATGGTCATACATATTATATAAATTTTTTCCTCTGTTGCATCCATTTGCCTCTGGGTTAATCAGATACTCACAGATTCATGAGATCTGGCTAAACCATAAGCATTTAATCAAATCTGGATTCATTTGTAAATATGGAAGTTCAGCACATGTATCTCATTGCACTTCTATATTTCATTTTATCATGGGACATAAGCAACAACAATTCCATGCTGCAGTCCCATTTTCTTTTCCTTTTTAGACCATAGATTTATAACACAATTACTGAGATCTTAAATAAATATTTATGTAGAAAAACTCATAAAAGCAATCACTTCATTTCAAGATTGATCCATACTCAAATGATCATTTAAACAAGAGACCCACAAACCATATTTTCAGGGTATCAATATAAAGAGTTAAACACCTAACAGATCAGCAATACCAAAATAAACACAAATTATATAAATAAAATATAACACTATTTAGGCTGCCTTGATTTTTTTTTAGGACTTAATGCCAGATTTACCAGTGAGATTACTCACCTCACTTTCTTCCTTAATCCTTCTATTTCTTCTTATCCTTAATGGTCAGTGTTCCTCATTTCCTCTGGCTTGTATTTCCATTGCTATGTATATATATTTTTTTTTCTGTTTTTAAAAAATAATCCCAGATCATACCATCCCTTAGGCCCTCTTATACCAGACCCTGGTTGCCACTAGGGTTTTGAAAATTTACTTAATGTCAATTTTACCCTGTCACTATGACCAGTCTCTCATTCTGTTTTTAGAGAAAATGGGTAAGTGGTCCCTATTCTTATTAACAGAAAATTTTCCTTACTACCCCGGTCATCTTATTTGCATGATCTGTGATTTTCTTTTTCTCTTATTTTTTTTTTAAGCTAAAGAAATTGCTAAAAGTAGATAAAGTATTTACCCAACAGCTCATACCATTTGCATGTATTTGCTCCAGCCCACTCATCTTTATTTCCTTTACACTAACTTATTTTTTTTTAAAAGATAAAACCATATCTGCAATATCTATATTTACTTACTTGTTCAATTATAACTTATTCATTCCAACTCACAAATTAATTACTGCCTATGTCTCCTTACAGAAAGTTATGTGTATGTGTGTGTTCCATACTGCATATATATTGATACTTATACAATGCATTCGTAGTCAATCTATTATACATGCATTTATTTTTAGCAACAAAATTTTAAACAAGCATGACTAAATTAAATTATAAAACTTGTCCATAAAATTGTTTCATAAAAATCAGGGTCATCACAAAAGTTAAATCGAATATTTAAATATAATTGATATGGCCGGCCAAAGATATGTTAACATCAGCCGTTTTCCTTCACATCAAACACTGTAGTAGTTCCTTCTCCAATATGCCTTCCTCAACATTTTATCACGTCCATTCCTTTTTTATCTTCATTAGTTCAAACGAAAAAAAAAAGAAAAAAAATATAATATGGCGAGCCCTCTTTATCCCAAAGCAAACCGAGTTTCTCAAATCCAATTTCAAGGAATGGTGGCCGTAAGGGTTAGCATTTCACGTTCGTCCTTCTTTTCCCCTCCACTCAGAATGTCGAAACCACAAATCAATGGCCGAATAAAGCATAAATTGATTCTTTTGTTCCTTCGTTCGAACCCATGGCCGCATGGTGAAGTCGTTCGAATTGAATCGAACCCAGGAGAGACGATCGATGTCGGCAAATCTCGTGCTTCATTCGATCGAGATGAGGCGCGAAGCTTGTGGGTCGTTCGTGTGGGCTAGGGATTCGCGATTAGGGTTTGGGGCTGCTCGCATAAGGTCGGCATTCAAGGAGGATCGAAGGTGGTTCTTGTGGCGGAGTAGGGTCAGACTCGCGACTGGAAGCTGGTTCGATTGAATAGACGAAGCCGAGAGGCTTTCGTGTTGCTCTGTTTGATGTCTGAGGACATGTGAGGTGTGCAGTTCTTGCTTTTCTTTTTCTTCGATTAAAATCAAAATATTCAACTTTGATAATCAGTTCATTTCTATTCAAAAACTAACGATGATAATAATGTATATTTTGGTTATAATCTGTATAAACAAAAAGTATATAAATACAGTCAAGTTTATATATATATATATATATATATATATATATAAATCTGATTTTTGAAAATCTATATATAGATTACTTCTTACGAATATATTAAGTTTCGAACATAAAATGAATATGCATTTACACTTTGTAATTTGCTAGTTATTTCTAAATAATGTAGTTAGTTGCTCAGTTTGTTCAATTAAATTATTTAATTTATTAATACCTATTAAAAGGGTTATTGTCAAAGGGGAAATTATTGGTTAAATCAAATTGTTGGTTAATTTAATAGACATTAATGGTCCGATTATCTTAAATGTTAATAAACCCTATAATGTCTATACAAGGTCTGAAACCGTGAACGGAGCAAGCAAGTTTGAAGTGGATTACAAATTAGAATCAAAGGTGAGTTAATCTCACTCAGTTTAAAATTTAAATTTAAATGATTAAATTTAAATAATTGTTTGGATGGTAGAAATTGATTGACGGATATGGTATGGAATATTCTGGAACCGATATATTTTTGTGCTAACATCTGTGGATGCAGGGAAACAGGTTGGAGGGATCCAACTGGATCCCTCAACATTTATTTAAATTATTTAATATTCTCTGCTGTGCATGTTGTTATTCTATGATAAGTTATAGTGGAATATTAAATGTTATTGTTGATTTGATATTTGGGTGAATGAATTACCAAGATTTTATAGATTGGATTTCGAATAGAAAACAAAAGGAAGAAAATTTGTAAGTAAAATAATTATGGAAATGTGAATAAATTTAAGGATGACATAAAAATAAAATAAAGTGACATAAGAATTCTAATTGATAAATCTTGAATATAGAAAGAAGATTTTTGAATTAATAGAAGGTTAATGAATTTTAAACTCCAATGCTAATATCTAAAAGAACAGGACATTTATTTTAAAATTTAAGATTTTAAAATTTTGAAAGGAACAAAGAAGAAAATGGGAAAAGCCTGAAATTTGTATATTTCAGTTAAAGATTTAAAATCAAATGGAAAATAATAACAATAATAATTAAGTGCATAATTAATGAAATTTGAAATGAATTGAGTAACTTAAGAAAACTTATTTCAAATGGAATAAATTGGGAATCAATTTGGAAAATTGATTTAAGTGATTTAAGCTGGAATTCTCCCTGGATGACCAAGTACGTTTCAAGGTAAATTTTAAATATAAGTTAATAGTTTTAAAATTTGTTTTAAAGGGTATGTTTTGGAAAATTTATTATTTCTAATATTTAAATTTTAAAGTAAGTATTTTCTCAAATCTATTATAGTAGTAATTACTTAAAGAGTGACTTAGTATTTTGTTTCAACAGTGAAAATCTAGTTTTATATTTTATTAAGTAACTTTATTTTCAAATATTCACATAAGATGTATTTTTAACAAATTATTAAAGTAGTTTTAATTTATATGTTTTAAAAGTATATATTTCTAAGTAAAGTGTTTTAGATTATTTTAAATCTAGTTTTGTGCTTGGTAATTTCAGAGGAGATAGAAAATATTTGGGAAAGTTGATTCTGAAAAGAAAGATGGTTTTGAAAACTGTTTTCAAAGGGTTGAAAATAGAAATATATCTTGTGAAGATATTTTTGGAGATTAATAAATAATTTGGAAAATTATTTATTGGTTGATAGTTGTTTTGTGAATATAATTGATAGTTAAATAACCGACTATCAATATTGGACAATGCGTTGATCGTTTCGAAGAGACCGGGATCAAGATTTATTTCTCGAAAATCACTTCGATCCGATTTGTACGTTCATGTAAACGATTTTGGATTCGAAGATGGAGCAGTAAAGTGCAAGGGCTAGTCGCTACTAATCCTGAGGATATTTCTAAAATGGATGTAGTAGGAATAGTGCCTTCGGTTCCGTTCGAACCCGGGACGGACTTGTATGGATGAATGCTTGCGAAACATCGTCAGGTGGACGATGGGCATTCTAAGAAATATGTTTTATAAAGGTAACGCTTAGCCTCAAGCCTCATCAAATGGGAATGACTGAAAATCAGGGGATATGCAACAAGGCTAGGTAGGTAGCACCCAAGCAGGGTGAGGTCATTCCAGTCTAGATGTCCCTTTTTATTTTTCGGCTTAGTGGTGCGGTTGCTGATCCCAACCGCGGGATGATCTCACTCGAGACTGTCCAGTAAGGGATGGCTCCGACCTTGTGTTGCAGGGGATGAAGGGAGTAATCCTCGGTACAGTGATCTAGGCCCCGTACTGTGACAGGTGGTACCCCAGTGCCTAGTCATTTGTTGGAAATCCATTCTCCCTACGAGCCTTGTACGAGTTTTGTTTGTATTACCCACTTTTGTGGCTAGTACCTGGAATTTAATAATGTAACAATTTCGGCTATTTTATAAGTACTTGTATATAGACCCTATTATAATATCAAAGGATTTCTATAAAAATTGTTTTAGCTATCGTAAGGTAAAATCCCGACATGTTTATTTATGGCGTGGTCTTACGAGATGCTTTTGTTTTCAAAGGATTTTTGAAACTTTAATAATCAATTGGGTGTGATTTTCTCACGCTGGTATTCCAGACTGAGTCGGGTATTATTTAACTGTAATGCTCGGGTCAGACCTAGTATTATAGAATACAGGATATGATGCTGTGGAGCTCAGGAGACGAGCAGGATGACGATACGTACTCTCGTACTTGTTTATATATATATATATATATATATATATATATATATTCCGCTGTTGAGTTGTTGTGTATCCATTGTATGTTATTGATGTGAGCTGTGACTGATGTACTCTGATGACGTAATGTATGTAAACAGATGCATTTGATTTTGAGTAAAGATTATTTATTATCTATTATATTTTATTCCGCTACGATGGTTAAATTCTGTTGTTGTTTTCAATTCTCTTCTTCTACCTCTTCTTCTTAAACCCAAATGGTTCGTATTTCTGTGCAAATTGAGTTGATTGTTGTAGAATAGTGTTAACTCAAGGGGTACGGATTTGCGGGTCGTTACACTTGGTATCAGAGCGAGGTTGGTGAAAACCTTGGCTCTGGTGGGAATTACTCATAAAATAGAGTCTATAGTACTCTAGAATGAGTTTGAGGGTATTAATAAATATGAGCGCGTATTTGTTAGTGAATATAAATTGTTTTAATATTGTGTTGATCGGTTTATTGAGTTGCATATGAACCTTCATCGGCACAGTCTGGACAACTATATCGAAAGGGTTTCTAAACACTTGAATAGAATAATCGACACGGTATTGTTTAAATGTGGTGAATGAAATAATTTTACCCAAAATGTATTTTGATATAAATAAATGTTTTGTAAACTATTTTAGCTAATATATGGTTGTTAGGATGAATAATATTTAAGTATTATCATTGTTAAGTGAAAATTTAACTAGAAATTGTAAATATAACCCAAGTTTAAGGGAATATATTCATTATAAAATAAAATTTATAAATATGAATTATGGATGTAAATTATAAATTGAAATATAATCACATGAGAATTTGTATGAGCATAAGCTGTGCAAATGAATTTTAGTAAAGATTTATTCAAGCAGGATTGGAAAATTTAAAAACCCCGGAGATTTTGAAGATAAATTGTAGCATTGTTGTTTTTGGGATATTTCTGAAAGAAAATTGTTTTAAAGGGATTTTGAAGGTGATATAGCATTGAAATCACTTGGATTATTGAAAAATAATTCTGATGATGATGGCCACATCATCAGTATTCATTTTCGAATTTCTAAGTGAAGAAATGCTACCAAATTGATTTTTTTTAGAACAGCAAGTTGTTTTTGAAATTCCAAAGGAAATTTGTTGGGAATAAAACCAGGGTTGGTTTAATTTTTGAGAAGTGTGATTTTGAAATGTTGGAGATTTCAAAATAATTTGAAATCAAAAGCCGGGTGTATAAAATTCTGATGAGATAAGTTGTAAGCTTATAAATTGAGATAATTTTTAAATCAGAAGTGGAATATAAGCTTTGAAGGTTGGAATTTAAATTTAAAGAGAAAAGATGAAAATGAAATTAACTTGGATTTGGAAATAAAAATTTGACTGGATTGAAATTAATTGAATAAGCTAAAATAATATCCAGTTGTATTCGAATTAAGTTGAAATCGAATTGAGTTTCTTATCCAACTTATTTTCCAGTTATCCAGGTAAGAATTTAATTCCATTCATTAATTAAATCGAATTCTTATGATGAAATAGAATGGTGTAAAACGATAAGTTGTGACTTATTAAATTGAAAATGGAATACAAAGCCCAAAATCAATATTTGGATGAATTGAAAAATGAGAAGAAAATCCAAACTTGAATTATAAAGTATATTGAACTTAAGAAAATAAAATGAAGTGATATTTGGAGGAAAAAAAATAATAATAATAATAATAATTCAAGTGTTGGATTATAAATAAGGGAAGAACTAATTAGATAATAAATTAGTTAATGAAATTGAATTGTGAGTTTATAATGAAGATTGGAAATAGAACTCAAGTTATGAATTGAATTCGACTTAAATTGTCAGTAAAGTAAACGTAACTGAATTGTGAGTTCATGAAATTTGGTGGCAAATTGAAAATGGATTATGGATCCAGAACTTGAGTTATCGATTAAAATTTAACTTGGAGTGTTAACAAATTTAATATAATTGGGAATATATCGAATAAAAATGTGATTTGATTAAAATAGTAATGGGATGGTTTGTATTGTGAATAAAATCCAAATATGTGGAAATAAATTGGATATGGCCTTGTAATCAATTGAGTTAAGCTGAGTATAAAAGAGAAAATTTACTTGTAAAATGAAAATGAGCTTAAGTATAAATTAAAAAAAAAAATTGAAGTAAATTGACTTAAGCTGAATAAATCGAAGAGAGTTGAATTTAATTCAACTTAAACCAAGTTTAATGATGTTAGATTAAATTTTGAATCAAGTAAAAATAAATATGGATTGAAATAGAAATGGGTAGGTTGTAATAATATTTAAGAAAATGGAAAATTCGAAATGGATATAGTGGATAAGTTAATGATATTGAATAAGTGAATGGATGGGATAAACAAGAACCAAAGGAAGTGTTAGTTTAAATAAGTTGAGAAATGGTTATTTAATGAAATAGCTTGGATTGTTTTTTTGAGCTAAATAAAATAGTTTGGAATAAACAAATATGGAATGAAATATAAATAAATGAATTGTAAATAAATTTAAATGGAATGTGTCGAGCTAAAAAAATGATTGTGAATGAATTAAAATAAAAGGGAAGTTTAATTGGTAAATAAAATGAACCTAAATTGTTGTTTGTTGTAAATGGGGTAATTAAACATTCTATAAGTGAGAGTAGTAAAATAAATTGATTTTGAAAGCAACTGAATTAAATATGAGCTCAGTTTACTTAAGAATAAATTAAATGTAAGTGATTGCGTTTCAAAACATTCAAATTGAATGAAAATGGTTTATAAATAAGTTGAAACAGTTGAATTAGCATGAAAACTATATAAGTTGCTTATGGAAAAATGTTGGGTGTGAATTTCATTTAGAATTCACATGTTTTAATTATTGCAAGTAAGTGAAATGTGTTAAACTTCTTATATTTGGCACTTACAAGTTTAAACTGAATAAGTACAGGTACCTGGAAGCCGTGAGGCTGGATTGGATTGTGCTATATGCTAAAAATAATAAGCTGCTTGCTTAAAATGCTAAATAAGGTACGCCTACGCAATAAAAATAGGAAATATGAACTGTTTTTGGTTTTTCCGACCGTGTGGGTCGATGTATATATATTTATCTCTTTTGTCAAATTGCAAAAGCTCCTCCGTGCGAAGGAGACTCTGCCAAAAATTTTCAGAAATTTTGGGAGTTAGAATTTTTTTGGAATTGTTGGAAAATTTTGTTAACGACAAAACGATTTCAAACTAGGAATTGAAATAAGTTAGTGAATGAAGCTAATTAAAATAATGACATGGATTAGTTATAAATGAAAAATAATATTTAACATTTGGAGTTGAAAATAAATTGAATTCGTATGAAATTGAAAGAATCAAGTTAAATAGAAATAGATATAAACTAAAGTGGAAGATGAAAATAAATATAAGGAGCATATAAAATGCTTAAACTAAACTTTAGAGGAATGGTCAATTCTTAATTGGAGATTGATATTACAAATATATTCCAAGTTGATATTTGAATGAGTAAATAATTGACATTTTGTAAGAAAGTCGATAAAATGTTTATGGAATGTTGTGATTGGATATTAGTGCTAAGCAGGATATGCAGGTATTATAAAAAAGGGGATAGAGAATTGGTTTTTGATTCAAGATGATAAATTGAATTGCCCGACAAAAAGGTATGTATTTAAAATTGGTGTGAATTTGACTGGGATTTTGGATTGAGCCACTTGGCTTTTGTTTTTTTGGATTTGGGAGGCCGTAGAGCCATTTTGTAGTTGTACCGAGCTAGCCGCGCAAAGGAGACACTGGCGAAATTTTTCGGAAATTTAGGGTGTTAGAAATTTTTTGAGAACATTTTGGATTATGATTTGTATGATTGAGCAAGTGATAATTTTTGGAAACTCTGGGAGAGTTGAGAAGTTGATAAGAATAATAATGGGCCCTTTATAAGAAGATAGTGGGTGAGGTATTAAATTGTTAAAAACTGTTTGGTTTTGAAAAAAAAGTAAAGTAAACGGGTATTGGATCATTCTTCCTAGTTAGTAATTTTGGGGACGAAATTCTTTTAAAGGGGGAGGAATGTGACGACCCGGAATTTTCGAGCATTTAAAATTGGAATATGTAATTGATTTTAAATATTCAATAGAGTAATTTTAACTTGAATACAAATATCACAATTTATTTGACAATTAAATTATTGAATTAAATAATTTGAAATTGAATAAAATATGAAATCTGAGATTTTAAGCCTATTAAAAATAATTTGAAGGCTAGTAAAATTTGTATTGATGATACAGAAGAGAATAGAAGTGTTAAAATTTGAGTTTAACAACGATTTGTTCAGTTTCGAAATTTTATATCGTTTCAGTCGAATTTAAAAATAACCTTCCGAGGCACAGTTTCGGAATTTGATGAAACTAGTTCCATTGGTTCCGTAATATTGTATTATTACCGGATTTCAAATCTTGTAGCGTTTGGAGTTATCGTGTAACCGTACGAAAAGAAACGCACTGAAAGTTAAATCGAATATTTAAATATAATTGATATGGCCGGTCAAAAATATGTTAACATCAGCCGTTTTCCTTCCCATCAAACACTGTAGTAGTTCCTTCTCCAATACGCCTTCCTCAACATTTTATCACGTCCATTCCTTTTTTATCTTCATTAGTTCAAACGAAAAAAAAGAAAAAAATATGATATGGCGAGCCCTCTTTATCCCAAAGCAAACCGAGTTTCTCAAATCCAATTTCAAGGAATGGTGGCCGTAAGGGTTAGCATTTCACGTTCGTCCTTCTTTTCCCCTCCACTCAGAATGTCGAAACCACAAATCAATGGCCGAATAAAGCATAAATTGATTCTTTTGTTCCTTCGTTCGAACCCGTGGCCGCATGGTGAAGTCGTTCGAATTGAATCGAACCCAGGAGAGACGATCGATGTCGGCAAATCTCGTGCTTCATTCGATCGAGATGAGGCGCGAAGCTTGTGGGTCGTTCGCGTGGGCTAGGGATTCGCGATCAGGGTTTGGGGCTGCTCGCATAGTGTTGGCATTCAAGGAGGATCGAAGGTGGTTCTTGTGGCGGAGTAGGGTCAGACTCGCGACTGGAAGCTGGTTCGATCGAATAGACGAAGCCGAGAGGCTTTCGTGTTGCTCTGTTTGATGTCTGAGGACATGTGAGGTGAGAAGTTCGTGCTTTTCTTTTTCTTCGATTAAAATCAAAATATTCAACTTTGAAAATCAGTTCATTTCTATTCAAAAACTAACGATGATAATAATGTATATTTTGGTTATAATCTGTAAAAACAAAAAGTATATAAATACAGTCAAGTTTATATATATATAAATCTGATTTTTGAAAATCTATATATAGATTACTTCTTACGAATAAGTTTCAAACATAAAATGAATATGCATTTACACTTTGTAATTTTCTAGTTATTTCTAAATAATGTAGTTAGATGCTCAGTTTGTTCAATTAAATTATTTAATTTATTAATAGCTATTAAAAGGGTTATTGTCAAAGGGGAAATTATTGGTTAAATCAAATTGTTGGTTAATTTAATAGACATTAATGGTCCGATTATCTAAAATGTTAATAAACCCTATAATGTCTATACAAGGTCTGAAACCGTGAAGAGAGCAAGCAAGTTTGAAGTGGATTACAAATTAGAATCAAAGGTGAGTTAATCTCACTCAGTTTAAAATTTAAATTTAAATGATTAAATTTAAATAATTGTTTGGATGGTTGAAATTGATTGACGAATATGGTATGGAATATTCTGGAATCGATATATTTTTGTGCTAACATCTATGGATGCAGGGAAACAGGTTGGAGGGATCCAACTGGATCCCTCAACATTTATTTAAATTATTTAATATTCTCTGCTGTGCATGTTGTTATTCTATGATAAGTTATATTGGAATATTAAATGTTATTGTTGATTTGATATTTGGGTGAATGAATTACCAAGATTTTATAGATTGGATTTCGAATAGAAAATAAAAGGAAGAAAATTTGTAAGTAAAATAATTATGGAAATGTGAATAAATTTAAGGATGACATAAAAATAAAATAAAGTGACATAAGAATTCTAATTGATAAATCTTGAATATAGAAAGAAGATTATTGAATTAATAGAAGGTTAATGAATTTTAAACTCCAATGCTAATATCTAAAAGAACAGAACATTTATTTTAAAATTTAAGATTTTAAAATTTTGAAAGGAACAAAGAAGAAAATGGGAAAAGCCTGAAATTTGTATATTTCAGTTAAAGATTTAAAATCAAATGGAAAATAATAACAATAATGATTAAGTGCATAATTAATGAAATTTGAAATGAATTGAGTAATTTAAGAAAACTTATTTCAAATGGAATAAATTGGGAATCAATTTGGAAAATTGATTTAAGTGATTTAAGCTGGAATTCTCCCTGGATGACCAAGTACGTTTCAAGGTAAATTTTAAATATAAGTTAATAGTTTTAAAATTTGTTTTAAAGGGTATGTTTTGGAAAATTTATTATTTCTAATATTTAAATTTTAAAGTAAGTATTTTCTCAAATCTATTATAGTAGTAATTATTTAAAGGGTGACTTAGTATTTTGTTTCAACAGTGAAAATCTAGTTTTATATTTTATTAAGTAAATTTATTTTCAAATATTCATATAAGATGTATTTTTAACAGATTATTAAAGTAGTTTTAATTTATATGTTTTAAAAGTATATATTTCTAAGTAAAGTGTTTTAGATTATTTTAAATCTAGTTTTGTGCTTGGTAATTTCAGAGGAGATAGAAAATATTTGGGAAAGTTGATTCTGAAAAGAAAGATGGTTTTGAAAACTATTTTCAAAGGGTTGAAAATAGAAATATATCTTGTGAAGATATTTTTGGAGATTAATAAATAATTTGGAAAATTATTTATTGGTTGATGGTTGTTTTGTGAATATAATTGATAGTTAAATAACCGACTATCAATATTGGACAATGCGTTGATCGTTTCGAAGAGACCGGGATCGAGATTTATTTCTCGAAAACCACTTCGATCCGATTTGTACATTCGTGTAAACGATTTTGGATTCGAAGATGGAGCAGTGAAGTGCAAGGGCTAGTCGCTACTAATCCTGAGGATATTTCTAAAATGGATGTAGTAGGAATAGTTCCTTCGGTTCCGTTCGAACACGGGACGGACTTGTATGGATGAATGCTTGCGAAACATCGTCAGGTGGACGATGGGCATTCTAAGAAATATGTTCTATAAAGGTAACGCTTAGCCTCAAGCCTCATTAAATGGGAATGACTGAAAATCAGGGGATATGCAGCAAGGCTAGGTGGCTAGCACCCAAGCGGGGTAAGGTCATTCCAGTCTAGATGTCCCTTTTTATTTTTCGGCTTAGTGGTGCGGTTGCTGATCCCAACCGCGGGATGATCTCACTCGGGACTGTCCAGTAAGGGATGGTTCCGGCCTTGTGTTGCAGGGGATGAAGGGAGTAATCCTCGGTACGGAGATCTAGGCCCCGTACTGTGACAGGTTGTACCCCAGTGCCTAGTCATTAGTTGGAAATCCATTCTCCCTACGAGCCTTGTACGAGTTTTGTTTGTATTACCCACTTTTGTGGCTAGTAGCTGGAATTTAATAATGTAACAATTTAGGCTATTTTATTAGTACTTGTATATAGACCCTATTATAATATCAAAGGATTTCTATAAAAATTGTTTTAGCTATCGTAAGGTAAAACCCGACATGTTTATTTGTGGCGTGGTCTTACGAGATGCTTTTGTTTTCAAAGGATTTTTGAAACTTTAATAATCAATTGGGTGTGATTTTCTCACGCTGGTATTCCAGACTGACTCGGGTATTATTTAACTGTAATGCTCGGGTCAGACCGAGTATTGTAGAATACAAGATATGATGCTGTGGAGCTCAGGAGACGAGCAGGATGACGATACGTACTCTCGTACTTGTTTATATATATATATATATATATATATATATATATATATATATATATATATATATATATTCCGCTGTTGAGTTGTTGTGTATCCATTGTTTGTTATTGATGTGAGCTGTGACTGATGTACTCTGATGATGTAATGTATGTAAATAGATGTATTTGATTTTGAGTAAAGATTACTTATTATCTATTATATTTTATTCCGCTGCGATGGTTAGATTCTGTTGTTGTTTTCAATTCTCTTCTTCTACCTCTTCTTCTTAAACCCAAATGGTTCGTATTTCTGTGCAACTTGAGTTGATTGTTGTAGAATAGTGTTAACTCAAGGGGCACGGATTTGCGGCTCGTTACAATGTCACAGCCAGTCGACTGACCAAATCCAACCAGTCGACTGACTGTGTACATATACGATATGCACTGTTTATTTTTTAAATATATTGCATAGTCAGTCGACTGACCAAGAACGACCAGTCGAATGACCTGAGACCAACTGCCATATTTTCAAAAAGACATCTTCTTCTCCGAAAGGATGCAACCCTTCTCTGAACGGAACAGTTGCTTCTTTTCGTCAGAACCCTTTACCAATGGCACTAACTCATCAACTACTATATATAGATACTCCCAAACACTTCATACTTACCGTTTTTCATTCTAACTATCTAATACTCTTATTGTGCTATAATCTTTGCATTCAAACAGCGAACATACTTTCTACTGCTTTGAATCTACAAATAACTTTCATAATCTTCGATTCTTAGCATTACCTTCTCTTCATATCTTCACATACACTTCATATATACTTGAGGATTTGATTATAGGAGGCTTGTACTATCAGAGACAAATTAGTGTTATCAAGGACACACAGTGTCAGATATTCTTTATATTAGTGAAGTCCTCTTCTGCTGCTGAGGAGAAAATCCTGTTATGCTGCTCAGACTGTGTATACATGTTCCTCCGGGTTAAGTGAGGATTGTTGTTAGTTAAATTCCAGAAGGATTCTGGGACTAGACATAGGACGGTGCTCCGAACCAGTATAAAATCTCTGGTATCATTTTACTATACTACTTTTATATTCCGCACTATTTATACTCTATGTTACTTTATCCATAATATACGGTCCTATATACTTTCGCGACCCAAATAGCCTTGCCACATCTAACCGTGTTTTGGTCATTTCCGGTTGATGAGGCCTGATGAGGTAACGATTACCTTTCACAATCACAATCACATCACTTAGAATGCCACATGGCCATTTCCATTGACTACTAATTGCCTTCCACAAAAATACAACCCTTAAGCTCGTATGTCTCAAGGAGGGTGTTAAGCTAAGAGAAGTTGCCTTCTCCGCCACCACTGATGTACGTTTGTAAAAACCAATTTACGTAACCTTTAGAAATGCAATGTCAGACAAACATCCATACAAGTTGTCCAGGAACAGGACAAACTGAAGATACTTTGCTACCACATCCTGTCGGGAAATCCCTAGGATTAGTAGCGAATAGTCCTCGCATTGGATATTTCATAATAAAGAGACCACTGGTACTGGATGTATATTGGGATTTTAACCCAAACGATCAACAAGTAGTCCCCCATTATGAAAACCCAAAATATCAATATCATCACAAGCAACCTGCACAATCGTCGCATATACGTTGGTCCGAAGTGGTTTTCAGATAAATCTGATCCCGGTCTCTTCGCACCAACAACGCAAAAACGTTTCGCAACCTCACACAGCAACTAAGTCTCATAGACTTATCACGTTTCTAACTTTCAACTTGCTATCCTTCGGGCCAAGAAGGAAGCTCGATAGATTGGAGCAATACTCCGCACTATACGAATCAACATCCTCAACACAAACGATAATGAAGCCTACACAGAAGGCTACGTACTAAGTGTACGACTAAATAGTTCCCACATCAAGTCGAGGAACTAAATTTTTTTGGGCAATTTGATAGTCAGTTATTTAACTATCAAAGCAAACAAACAAATATTCAGCACTATATACAATCATTAGGCCCTTTTATTAATCTTCCATAAGTTAAATAACTTGCCATATATTCACTTCAATTTATCTTTTAAAAAGATATATTCTCAAAACATTTCAATTCATATTGGAAAACATTTCCGTATACTTATTTAAAAATAAGTAATTCACAAATCAATTTATTTTCAACACTTAGAAAATATTCAATATACTTAAAACATGATTAAGTATATATTTTATTATATAAGGAAAACATTCTCTTAAACACATTTATTTGGGTCTGAACAAATGTTGAGTAAAACATCGTTACGACAACCCAAAATCACTAGTATAGGGATTCGAAATTAGATAGACATATAAATCCCAATACTGTACAAAAACATTTCCTTTCGAAAATCACTTACTATAACAACAGTGTTATAGTCCATCATTTCCTTAATTCTCGAAAACGTCTATTTCAACAATGAATGTTGAAATCTATAGTTTCGATCCTTAAAATATTTTAAAACATCTTCAAATCGTTTAACTCCATTTAAAATATCACTTCCCAAACATTTCTTTAATATATTATTCACTATTCGAAATCGTGAATATATACCATTTACCAAATCCAACATTTCTACACCTTTATTAAAGAATTATCCACTGTCCAAAATCGTGGATATAATTGCTTTTCCAAATTAAAGCTTTTATATTTATTTTATCTAATTCAAATGCTTTCGGATTTATAAAACAATGTTTATAAATTCCATTTATAATATATAAAAACTTCAATTTATAAATCTACTTTATTAACCAATTCGATTTATCTCATTTATTTATATGCCAAAACCAAATTATAAGTTAATTACTTATAATTCTCTTATTTATAAAATTCATTCATTTATAACTTCACAAAATATAAATCTTATTTATTTATAAAATCGTATTATAACTCCATTTTAACATTCCCAAAACTCCTTTATAATTCCTGTGACGACCCGGAATTTTTGAGCATTTAAAATCAGAATATTTAATTGATTTTTTAATACTCAATATAATAATTTTAACTTGAAATACAAATATCATTATTTATTTGATAATTAAATAATAGAATTTAATAATTAGAAGTTGAGCAAAATTGTTGAATCTAGAATTTTAAGCCTTTTAAAAATAATTTGAAGGCCTTTAAAATTTATATTTATAATACAGAGGATAATAGAAGTTGTAGAATTGAATCTAACACTGAATGGTTCAGGTTTAAAATTTTATAGTTTAAATTGAATTTAAAAATAGCCTTCCGAGGCACAGTCTCGGAATTTGACGAAATCAGTACCGTTGGATCCGTATTATTGAATTATTGCCCGATTTCAAATTTCGTAATTTTCGAAGTCTCCGTGTGAGCGTACGAGATAAAAACGCTTCGAAAACATTTAAGCATATTAATTAATACATCTTACATCATCTCACCGGTCAAATCATTTTCTATCAGCTACCCTATATTCCTGACCAAGCCAACCTATCCCTCCCTGTTAAATCGCGTACCATCTTTCTTCTCCTCTCAGAAAAAATATCCATAGCCGAGAGAAAAATAGTAATGGACGCCCAACTTCTTCTAAATCGAATTTCCTTTCTTCACCCTTTTCAGTTCGCAAACCACTAGCCGTTATTCCTTTCCTTCCTTTCCTACAAAAAAAGGCAACGCTTACCATTGTCTCAGTAAATCCATCCACAACCGCGAATTTTGGAAACCCCAATTTTCCCATCGAAATCAGTTTCGGAAAAAAGGGGGGAAACTGCTTCTCCTGGGCGTTAGCGAGTCCACTCGTTTGAGCTGTAGGGTAGTCGCGACCTAAGTCGCGTGGAGATTCCGGAAGCTCGCGTTGTGGGGGAGGTGATTTCAATGTCAATCGAAGAGCTATGGGATAGGGGTGACGCGATGACAATTTATGGATTCGATGACGTCGCGTGAGGCTAAGAGGTTCTCTGGTGGGATTCGTTTGGGGGGGGAGCAGGCTCGAGGAGGGTAGCTGTACGCGTGGATTTGGATAATCGACAGCGATTTTGGGTTTCTACACCTCGTGAGTGCCTGACTGTGTGAGCAGTGAGGTATGCATTTCATTTTCGAGTTGAATATATAATATGTATATATATACACATATGCACACATAAGTTTCGAAGTATAAATATTATATAAACGTTGGATTTTTAAGCCTATACAGGTTACTCTTATGGGTAGTTTGTATAATAGAAAGATGAATTAAAAATATACAAACACACATCTATTTTCATTTCAATTATATACAGGAATTAATATTGATAAAGTTTAGTAACTTAAGTAATTTTAACATGTTTGGATGTTATAAAAAAATAATAAGTTTAGTTTTTTTAATTCTAGATTGACCATTTTATAAGAATACGTATATAGTTTCAAAAAAAAAATATAAATACATATTTTCACTTTCTAGAATTTAAATAGTATGGTTATTAAAGATTATTTAAAAGAAAATTAGTTTAAAATCGAACTATTAGCTTCAAACCCAAATTCTTAGTTAATTAAATTAGTAGATGGAAATTTAATTGTTTAATTGATTCGAATATTAATAAAAAAATTATTTAGTGAAGTAAATTATTAGTCTGAAGTTAAATCATTGATTAACTAAATTTATAAAAAGGGAAATTAATAGTTCAATTAATTTCAAATATTAATAAATGGTATAATGATTGGTTAAGGTCAAAATCTAATAGAAGCAAGCCGGGTAGGGTTGGATTGCAAAACAAGAATCAAAGGTGAGTTAATCTCACTCAGTTAATTTAAATTTAAATTTAAATGATTAAATTTAAATAATTGATTGTATGGTTGAATTGATTGATGTGATATAGTATAGTCTAATTTGCAATTGGCATATTGTGTGATGCTAACGTCTGTGGATGCAGGGAAAATAGGTTGGAGGATCCAACTGGACCCCTCAATTTTTATTTAAATTATTTAATATTCTCTGTTCTGATTATTTGAAATTCTATAATTGAATTATGTGGAAGTATTGAAGGCTATAGCTTGGTTGATATAATTGGGTATAATGAATTAAAAATATATATATATAAATTTGATTTTTGAAATTAAAATAAAAGAAGTGAAATTGAAAGTAAAATAATTATAGAATAAATTCAAGAATGACTTGGAAAAGAAATAAAGTGATTTTAAAATTCTAATAAATGAATCCTGAGAATGGAAAGGAAAATTTGAATGAATAGAAGTTAATGAATTTAAAAAAAATGCAGAATTATTAATTAAAAAGAACAAACATGTATTTAGAATTCAAGATTTGAATTATTGAAAGAGTAAAGAAGAAATTGGAAGAAAAATATATAATAAAGTCCAAACTACTGAATTTGGAAATGAACTGATAAGTAAAAGAATTTATTTCAAATAAAATAAATTGGCAATCAATTTGGGAAAATTGATCTAAGTGCTGGAAGTTGGAATTTTCTCTGGATCGCCAAGTATACGTTTTTAAAAAGTAAACTTGTAAATATAAGTTAAAGGTTTAAAGTTGTTTTTTTTAGAAAGCAAGTTTTGTAAAATTTATTATTTCTAATATTTAAAGCCTAAAGTAAGTATTTTTCTTTTAACCTATTTTAGCAGTAATTATTATGAAGTAATTTAGTATTTTGTTTCTAAAGTAGAAAACTAGTTTTATATTTTATTAAGTAACCTTATTTTCAAATGTTCGTATAGTATGTATTTTCAACAAATTATTAAAGTAATTTTAACTTGAATGTTTAAAAGTATATTTTTAAAAAGTAAAGAGTTTTAAATTAATTTAGAAAATCTAGTTTTGTGCTAGGTGATTTCAGTGAAAATAGAAATACTTGAAATCTATTCTGAGAAAGGCAGATAGTTTTGAAACTGTTTTCAAAGGAATTTGAAAAAAATGGAAATAATATCTCGGGAAGATATTTTTGAGATAAATAAATGATTTGGGAAATTATTTATTGTTTGATGGATGTTTGTGAATATAAATTGATATTTAAACAACCGACTATCAATATTGGCCAAATGCGCTGATCGTTTCGAAGAGACCGGGATCGAGATTTATTTCTCGAAAACCACTTCGATCCGGTTTGTACGTTTCGTGGAAACGAGTTTGGATTCGAAGATGGAGCAGTGAAGTACAAGGGCTAGTCGCTACTAATCCTGTGGATATTTCCAAAATGGATGTAGTTGGAATAGTGCCTTCGGTTCCGTTCGAACTCGGGACGGACTTGTATGGAGGAATGCTTGCGAAACATCGTCAGGTGGATGATGGGCGTTCTAAGGGATATATTCTAAAAGGTAACGCTTAGCCTCAAGCCTCATCAAATGGGAATGACTGAAAATCAGGGATTATGCAGCAAGGCTAGGTGGGTAGCACCCAAGCAGGGTGAGGTCATCCCAGTCTAGATGTCCCTTTTTATTTCGGCTTAGTGGGCGGTTGCTGATCCCAACCGCGGGGTGATCTCACTCGGGATTATACAGTAAGGGGTAGTCCCGGCCTTGTGTTGCAGGGGAGCGGGCGTACTCCTCGGTACGGTGATCTAGGCCCCATACTGTGACAGGTGGTACCCCAGTGCCTAGTCATTAGTTGGAAATCCATTCTCCCTACGAGCCTTGTACGAGTTTTGTTTGTATTACCCACTCTATGGCTAGTAGATGGAATTTAATGAATGTAACAATTTCGGCTATTTTATAAGTATTTGTATATAGACCATATTATAATATCAGAGGATTTCTATAAAAATCGTTTTAGCTATCGTAAGGTAAAAACCCGACATGTTTATTTGTGGCGTGGTCTTACGAGATGCTTTTGTTTTCAAAGGATTTTTGAAACTATAATAATTAATTGAGTGTGATTTTCTCACGCTGGTATTCCAGACTGACTCGGGTATTATTTAACTATAATGCTCGGGTCAGACCGAGTATTATAGAATACAGGATATGATGCTGTGGAGCTCAGTAGACGAGCTGGATGACGATACGTACATTCGTACTTGTTTTATATTTATATATTCCGATGTTTGAGTTGTTGGGTATCTTGAGTTGTTTTGTATCCATTGTATGATATTGATGTTGAGCTATGATTGATGTACTCTTATGATGTAATACATAAACAGATATATTTGATTTCTGAGTAAAATTATTTATTATCTATTATATTTTATTCCGCTGCGATGGTTAGATTCTGTTGTTGTTTTCTATTTTCTTCTTCTATCTCTTCTTCTTTAACCCAAATCGTTCGTATTTCTGTACAACTTGAGTTGATTGTTGTAGAATAGTGTTGACTCAAAGGGTACGGATTTGCGGGTCGTTTCACTTGGTATCAGAGCATAGGTTGGTGATAACCTTGGCTCTGGTGGGAATTACTCATTTAAATTAGAGTCTATAGTACTCTAAAGTGAGTTTGAGCGTATTAATAGATATGAGCGCGTATTTGCTAGTGAATATAAATTGTTTTAATATTGTGTTGATTGATTTATTGAGTGGCATATGAACCTTCGTCGATATAGTCTGCGCAACTGCATTGAAGAGGTTTCTAAACACTTAAATAGAGCAATCGACACGGTATTGTTTTAAATATGGATAAATGAAATAATTTTACCCAAAAACATATTTTGATATAAAGAATAGTTTTTGAAAACTATGTAGCTAATATATGGTTGCTTGGATGTTAGAAATGACGATATTAAAGTATTATCATTGTTAAGTGAAAATTTAACTAGAAATTGAGATATAATTAAAAATTTAAGGCATAGATTCATTATAGAATGAAATTTATAAATATGAATTATAAATGTAAATTATAAATTGAAATATAATTAATTCGGAATTTGTATAAGCATAAACTATACAAATGCATTTTAGTTAAAATTTGAATTAAAATAGAATTTGAAAACTTTAAAACCCCGGAGATTTTGGAAGTATTTTGGAGGTAAATAGTATTATTGTTGTTTTTGGGTTATTTCTGAAAGGAAATTTGTTTAAAAATGGATTTTGGAACGGAGATAGCATTGAATTCACTTCAGTCACTGGAAATAACTTCGGTGATGACTGCAGCATCATCGATGTTCATTTTCGAGTTTCTAAGTGATGGATTGCTGCCAAATTGATTTGTCCAGAAAAACCTGTTTGTTTTTTTTTTTAAATTTCAAAGGATATTTGTTGGGAATAAAACCAGGATCGGTTTAAAATTTTGAGAAGCATGATTTGAGATGTTGGAGATTTCAAGATAAGTTGAAAACCAAAGCCGGGTGTTTAAAAATCCTGTTGAGATAGGTGGTAAGCTTATGAATTGAGATGATTTTTAAATCAGGAAGGAAATATAAGCTTGAATGTTGGAATTTAAATTTAACATGAAAAGTTAAAAATGAGGTTAACCTGGATTGGAGAATAAAATTTAACCGGATTGAAATAAATCTAATAAGCTGAAAATAATATCCAGATGTATTCGAATCAAGTTGAAATCAAATTGAGTTAAATAAATTTGAGTTAAAGTAAAATTGAATTGGGATGAGAATTCAATTGAATTAATGAATGGAATAAAATTCCTACCTGAACAAATGGAAAATAATTTGGATAAGGATTGGAATGGAAATAAATAGATTAGAATAACTTGTAAAGGGATTGAAATGCATGGAATAAAATATGCTTGAGTTATAAATGAGTGTAAAACTCGAGTCAAAAATAAAAGAATAATATATTCAAGCCTATAATGAATGGAATAGTGTAAATAATAAGTTGTGACTTATAAAATTGAAAATGGAATACAAATCCAAAATAAATATTGTTGGATGAATTGAAAAATAAAATAAAAATCCAAACTTGAATTATAAAATAAATGTGAACTTAAGAAAATTTAAATAAAGAGATTTTGAGATTAAAATCAAGTTCTGAATTTTAAATAGGGAAAGAGCTATTTAGAGGATGAAATATGTAATGAGAATCCAATGAAGTAAAGTAGAAGTTGAATTCTAAGCTAATAATGAAGATTGGAAATAAAACTCAAGTTATAAATTGAATTCGACTCAAATTGTTGAGTGAAGTAAATGAGACTGAATTGTGAGTTCATAAAAGTGAATGGTAGTTTGAAATGGATAGTGGAATCAGAACTTGAGTTATAAACTAAAATTAACTTGAAGTGTTAGCAAATTAAATATAATTGGAAAGGTATCGAATAAATGAAATTGGATTAAAATAGTAATGGTTTGTATTGCGAATAAAATCCAAATATGTGGAAATAAATTGGATATGGCCTTGGAATCAATTGAGTTAAGTTGAGTATAAAAGAGGAAAATTTACTTGTAAAATGAAAATGAGCTTAAGTGTAAAATTTGAATAAATTGAAGTAAATTCACTTAAGCTGAATAGATGGAAGAGAGTTGAATTTAATTCAACTTAAACTAAGTTTAATGATATTGGGTTGGATTTAAATCAAGTGAAAATAAATTTGAATCGAAATAGAATTCGGTGATTTACAGATAATATTTAATGGAATGAAATTCTTAAATAAATAATTGTAAACCATTTAAATTGTCAAGGAATTGAAATAACTTGTAGTCTATAAGAAAAAATCGAAATGGTTATTGAACGAAATAGCTTAGATTTTGAGCTAAATAAAACAGTTTGGGATAAACAAATATGAAATGGAATGTAAATGAATGGAGTGTGAATAAAATTGAAATGAAATGCGTCGAACTAAATAAATGGTTGTGAAGGAATTTAAATAAAAAGGAAATTTAATTGATAAGTATGATGAATCTAAGTTGATAATGGTTTTGAATGAACTGGTTTGGTTAATAAAATGAAATGCAAGTGAATGGATTCAAATCTGAAATGCAATGAAAATGAGAATATATGGTTTGTGAATAAATTTGAAAATGGAATAGAATTAAGTATAAATTGAACTGAAATCCATTTAAATTGGTTATAAAACATAAATACTTGTTTATTTACATAGATCTCGTCAAACTGTATAGAATAAATTATCACTGATGTAAATGGGAGTAATTAAATTTCTATAAATTGATAGACGTAAAATGAATTGATTTTGAGAGCAATTGAATTAAATATGAGCTCGGTTTGCTTAAAATTAAATTGTAGGTAAGCGATTGAGTTTTTGAACCATTCAAATTGATGAAGATGTATACGAATGGATTGAAAACCATTTGAATTGAATGAAAATGGTTATAAATAAATTGAAACAGATGAATTGGCATGGAAATTGTAAAAGTTTCTTACGGGAAAATGTTTGGTGTGAATTGCTTTTAGGATTCATATGTTTAACTATTGCAAATAAGTGAAATGTTGTTAAACTTCATTTATATGGCGCTTACATGTTTAAATAGAGTAAGTACAGGTACCCGGGAGCCGTGTGGCTGGATTTGGTTGTGCTATTTGCTTAAATAATAAGCTACTTGCTTAAAATGCTGAGTAAGGTACGCCTACGCAATAAAAGTAGGAAATATGAACTGTTTTTGGTTTTTCCGACCGCGTGGGTCGATGTATATATATTTATATCTTTTGTCAAATTGCAAAAGCTCCTCCGTACAAAGGGGACTCTGTCAAAAAATTTCAGAAATTTTGGGAGTTAGAAAATTTTTGAAAATTTTGGAAAATAGTGTTAACAACTCACAAATTCAAATTGGAAACCAAAATAAATTAGTAAAGGAAACCAATTTAAAGCAATGACATGAATTAGTTATAAATGAAAAATAAAATTTAAATATTTAGAGTTTGGGATGAATTGAATTCATATGAAAATGAAAGGAATCGATTTGAATAGAAATGGATATAAACCAAGGTGGTAAAGTGAAAATAAATATAAGAAACATATTAAATGCTTATATGAACCTAAGAAAGAAATGGTGAATTCTTGATTTGGAAATTGATCTTACAAGTATATTCTATGTAATATTTGAATAATTAAATATTGGCACTTAGTAAGGAAGTCGATAAAGTATTTTTGGAATATTGTATTTGGATATTAGTACTAAGCAGGATATGCAGGTATTATAAAAGGGAAAAGAGAATTGTTTTTAGATTTCAAGAAGATAAATTTGAAATGCTCGACAAAAAGGTATGTATTTAAAGTTGGTGTGAAATTTGATTGGGATTTGGATCGAGCCCCTTAGCCTTTTGTTTTCTTTTTGGATTTGGAAGGCCGTAGAGCCATTTTGTAGTTGTACCGAGTCAGCCGCATGAAGGAGACGCTGGCAAAAATTTTCAGAAATTTAGGGAGTTAGAAAAATTTTAAGAAATTTTGGTAATTCAAAATTTAGTTTTGAATTATAATTTAAATAGTTGAACAAGTAAGTTATTTGAAAACTATAGAAGGTTTTGGAAAAATTTGGAAGGTTAATAAGGATAATAATGGGTCTTTTGTAAAAAAAAAGAGATGGTGAGATGTTGAATTGTTAGAAACCGTTTGGTTTCGAGGGAAAAGTAAATGGGTATTGAACCATTCTTCCTAACTAGTAATTTCGGGGACGAAATTCTTTTAAGGCGGGAGGAATGTGACGACCCGGAATTTTCGAGCATTAAAAATCAGAATATTTAATTGATTTTTTAATACTCAATATAATAATTTTAACTTGAAATACAAATATGGTTATTTATTTGATAATTAAATAATAGAATTTAATAATTAGAAGTTGAGCAAAATTGTTGAATCTAGAATTTTAAGCCTGTTAAAAATAATTTGAAGGCCTGTAAAATTTATATTTATAATACAGAGGATAATAGAAGTTGTAGAATTGAATCTAACACTGAATGGTTCAGGTTTAAAATTTTATAGTTTAAATTGAATTTAAAAATAGCCTTCCGAGGCACAGTCTTGAAATTTGACGAAATCAGTTCTGTTGGATCCGTATTATTGAATTTATGCCGGATTTCAAATTTCATAATTTTCGAAGTCTCCGTGTGAGCGTACGAGATAAAAACGCTTCGAAAACATTTAAGCATATTAATTAATACATCTTACATCATCTCACCGGTCAAATCCTTTTCTATCAGCTACCCTATATTCCTGACCAAGCCGACCTATCCCTCCCTGTTAAATCGCGTACCATCTTTCTTCTCCTCTCAGAAAAAAAATCCATAGCCGAGAGAAAAATAGTAATGGACGCCCAACTTCTTCTAAATCGAATTTCCTTTCTTCACCCTTTTCAGTTTGCAAACCACTAGCCGCTATTCCTTTCCTTCCTTTCCTAGAAAAAAGGGCACGCTTACCATTGTCTCAGTAAATCCATCCACAGCCGCGAATTCTGGAAACCCCAATTTCCCCATCGAAATTAGTTTCGAAAAAAAGGGGGGGCAGCCGCTTCTCCTGGGCGTTGGCGGGTCCACTCATTCGAGTTGTAGGGTAGTCGCGACCTAAGTCGCGTGGAGATTCCGGAAGCTCGCGTTGTGGGGGAGGTGATTTCGATGTCAATCGAAGAGCTATGGGATAGGGGTGACGCGATGACGATTTATGGATTCGATGACGTCGCGTGAGGCTAAGGGGTTCTCTGGTGGGATTCGCTTGGGGGGAGGGGAGCAGGCTCGAGGAGGGTAGCTGTACGCGTGGATTTGGATAATCGACAGCAATTTTGGGTTTCTGCACCTCGTGAGTGCCTAACTGTGTGAGCAGTGAGGTATGCATTTCATTTTCGAGTTGAATCTATAATATATGTATATATATACACACATATGCACACATAAGTTTCGAAGTATAAATTTTTTATAAACGTTGGATTTTTAAGCCTCTACAGGTTACTCTTATGGGTAGTTTGTATAATAGAAAGATGAATTAAAAATATACAAACACACATCTATTTTCATTTCAATTATATACAGGAATTAATATAGATAAAGTTTAGTAACTTAAGGAATTTTAACATGTTTGGACGTTATAAAAAAATAACAAGTTTAGTTTTTTTAATTCTAGATTGACTATTTTTATAAGTATACGTATATAGTTTCAAAAAAATAATAATATAAATACATATTTTCACTTTCTAGAATTTAAATAACATGGTTATTAAAGATTATTTAAAAGAAAATTAGTTTAAAATCGAACTATTAGCTTAAAACCCAAATTCTTAGTTAATTAAATTAGTAGATGGAAATTTAATTGTTTAATCGATTCGAATATTAATAAAAATAATAATTTAGTGAAGTAAATTATTAGTTTGGAGTTAAATCATTGATTAACTAAAATTATAAAAAGGGAAATTAATGGTTCAATTTATTTCAAATATTAATAAATGATATAATGATTGTTCAAGGTCAAAATCTGATAGAAGCAAGCCGGGTAGGGTCGGATTGCAAAACAAGAATCAAAGGTAAGTTAATCTCACTCAGTTAATTTAAACTTAAATTTAAATGATTAAATTTAAATAATTGATTGTGTGGTTGAATTGATTGATGTGATATAGTATAGTATAATTTTCAATTGGCATATTGTGTGATGCTAACGTCTGTGGATGCAGGGAAAACAGGTTGGAGGGATCCAACTGGACCCCTCAACTTTTATTTAAATTATTTAATATTCTCTGTTCTAATTATTTGAAATTCTATAATGAATTATGTGGAAGTATTGAAGGCTATAGCTTGGTTGATATAATTGAGTATAATGAATTAAAATATATATATATATATAAATTTGATTTTTGAAATGGAAATAAAAGAAGTGAAATTGAAAGTAAAATAATTATAGAATAAATTCAAGAATGACTTGGAAAAGAAATAAAGTGATTTTAAAATTCTAATAAATGAATTCTGAGAATGGAAAGGAAAATTTGAATGAATAGAAGTTAATGAATTTAAAAAAAAATGCAGAATTATTAATTAAAAAGAACAAACATGTATTTAGAATTCAAGATTTGAATTATTGAAAGAGTAAAGAAGAAATTGGAAGAAAAATATATAACAAAGTCCAAACTACTGAATTTGGAAATGAACTGATAAGTAAAAGAATTTATTTCAAATAAAATAATTTGGGAATCAATTTGGGAAAATTGACCTAAGTGCTGGAAGTTGGAATTTTCTCTGGATCGCCAAGTACACGTCTTTAAAAAGTAAACTTGTAAATATAAATTAAAGATTTAAAGTTGTTTTTTTTAGAAAGCAAGTTTTGTAAAATTTATTATTTCTAATATTTAAAGCCTAAAGTAAGTATTTTTCTTTTAACCTATTTTAGCAGTAATTATTATGAAGTAATTTAGTATTTTGTTTCTAAAGTAGAAAACTAGTTTCATATTTTATTAAGTAACCTTATTTTCAAATGTTCGTATAGTATGTATTTTCAACAAATTATTAAAGTAATTTTAACTTGAATGTTTAAAAGTATATTTTTAAAAAGTAAAGAGTTTTGAATTAATTTAGAAAATCTAGTTTTGTGCTTGGTGATTCCAGTGAAAATAGAAATACTTGAAATCTATTCTGAGAAAGGCAGATAGTTTTGAAACTGTTTTCAAAGGAATTTGAAAAAAATGGAAATAATATCATGGGAAGATATTTTTGAGATAAATAAATGATTTGGGAAATTATTTATTGTTTGATGGATGTTTGTGAATATAAATTGATAGTTAAACAACCGACTATCAATATTGGCCAAATGCGCTGATCGTTTCGAAGAGACCGGGATCGAGATTTATTTCTCGAAAACCACTTCGATCCGGTTTGTACGTTTCGTGGAAACGAGTTTGGATTCGAAGATGGAGTAGTGAAGTACAAGGGCTAGTCGCTACTAATCCTGTGGATATTTCCAAAATGGATGTAGTAGGAATAGTGCCTTCGGTTCCGTTCGAACCCGGGACGGACTTGTATGGACGAATGCTTGCAAAACATCGTCAGGTGGATGATGGGAGTTCTAAGGGATATATTCTAAAAGGCAACGCTTAGCCTCAAGCCTCATCAAATGGGAATGACTGAAAATCAGGGGTTATGCAACAAGGCTAGTTGGGTAGCACCGAAGCAGGGTGAGGTCATCCCAGTCTAGATGT
Source organism: Allium cepa (assembly GCA_030765085.1). Taxonomy (NCBI): domain Eukaryota; kingdom Viridiplantae; phylum Streptophyta; class Magnoliopsida; order Asparagales; family Amaryllidaceae; genus Allium; species Allium cepa. The sequence goes on from CM060942.1 coordinate 460,870,264, forward strand.
CCCTTTTTATTTCGGCTTAGTGGGCGGTTGCTGATCCCAACCGCGGGGTGATCTCACTCGAGATTATACAGTAAGGGGTAGTCCCGGCCTTGTGTTGCAGGGTAGCGGGCGTACTCCTCGGTACGGTGATCTAGGCCCCGTATTGTGACAGGTGGTACCCCAGTGCCTAGTCATTAGTTGGAAATCCATTCTCCCTACGAGCCTTGTACGAGTTTTGTTTGTATTACCCACTCTGTGGCTAGTAGCTGGAATTTGATGAATGTAACAATTTCGTCTATTTTATAAGTATTTGTATATAGACCCTATTATAATATCAGTGGATTTCTGTAAAAATCGTTTTAGCTATCGTAAGGTAAAAACCCGACATGTTTATTTGTGGCATGGTCTTACGAGATGCTTTTGTTTTCAAAGGATTTTTGAAACTATAATAATCAATTGAGTGTGATTTTCTCACGCTGGTATTCCAGACTGACTCGGGTATTATTTAACTGTAATGCTCGGGTCAGACCGAGTATTATCGGATACAGGATATGATGTTGTGGAGCTCAGTAGACGAGCTGGATGACGATACATACATTCGTACTTGTTTTATATTTATATATTCCGTTGTTTGAGTTGTTGGGTATCTTGAATTGTTGTGTATCCATTGTATGATATTGATGTTGAGCTGTGATTGATGTACTCTGATGATGTAATATATAAACAGAGATATTTGATTTTTGAGTAAAATTATTTGTTATCTATTATATTTTATTCCGCTGCGATGGTTAGATTCTGTTGTTGTTTTCTATTTTCTTCTTCTATCTCTTCTTCTTTAATCCAAATCGTTCGTATTTCTATACAACTTGAGTTGATTGCTGTAGAATAGTGTTGACTCAAAGGGTACGGATTTGCGGGTCATTTCAATTCCTTCATTCTGATTTATAAAAATTCATTTTTATAAATCTTATATATAAAGCCATTTATAATAATTCAAAAATCCCAATTTAAACTATTACAAAATAATTAACTCTATATTCCAAAAATCATGTTTTAATATATATTTCACAAAGATCATAATTTTTATAACATAAAAATTATAACGTTTATTTATTTAAAATGAATCAATTCCAAAATTCAATAAAACGTATACTTTCAAAAATCACTTTAAAATCCTTTTAAATTTGGAAATCATCACTTTAACATTTTTAAATTATCAAAATAGGCCCAATGCTGCAACAACACCAAATACATCCATTATGGCATCCAAAACATCATATATCATGTGACAACAGAATATATCACAATATATGTAAATAAATCAATACTGTTGCAGAATCCAGTTGGATCCCTCCAACCTGTCACCTGCAACAAATATACATATTAGAATATGTGTACAATGTCCGCTTCAAGGCAGACGTGCGTACAAAGGGTCATCCGCTTATATACACGGGAATGTATAGGGCCCCATCTGCTCCAATAGGCAGGTACATATCCAAATACCAACAATATATCATATATCATCCAAACAATCATCACTCATCATATAATAAATAATTTCTCACTTATATAAAAATATCAGTGAGTTAGAAAGAGTGAGTTGTACTCAAATTGCGTCCAATAGCAGTTCGAGTATTTTATTCCGAATAAAATTAAACGCGCGTTTATTTCACCCAAAATTCACACTTGCTCCAATCAACCCCAATCCAGGTCCATCGCGTAGTATTCACGAATACGAACCCAATGCAAGTCATTTCGTACGAAACGGACCTCGTATGAAAAAGTTATCACGTTTTAAAGATTATACAAATTATAATATATTAATTCACAAATTCAATTTTTTTTATTTCAAACCCTAGAAGTCATCTCAGACATACATTCTGCATCTTCACATCAGGGCCGCACTTTATTTCTTCTCCAGCTCCAGGTTCGAACGCAACAAATAGCCCATGGCCGCCATTATTTCTTGAATTTTCGCACCCTCTACGATCGATTTCAGGTCGATCAAACACCATCATACGAATGGCCATCGCATCGCCTACCATCCCCAAGAACAACGTGAAACTCGGTCGTCTATCCTCCTCGATAAACGCGTGTAAACGTGAGACATTCTCGGGTATTTTGCCGTTGATTTACTCGACCTTAAACGATCATCACCGTTGGATCGCAAGATCTGGTCGTGCTCTACATGTTTGTAGTTGAAACTTTTTTGTAATTGTTGATGGATCGTGAGAAAAATGAGGAAGAAGGAGGGAAGTTTCTGGCCATTAAAGTGAAAGTGGTAGCTATGAAACCCTATGTAACGTTCGCGATTTTTCGTTGACGAAAACCGACTTCAATACGTCCACTGTATCAACTGCCGAGCAATCGAAAGCCGAAAAACCGTACCGTTAGGGTTTTAGAAAAAGAAAAAGTAGAAGAAGATAGAAAAAGATAGAACAGAACAGAAGAAATAACATAACAACATCAGAATCTCACAATTCGCAACGGAACAACATATAATAAATAAATGAATAATCTTTAAACAAAGAACTATATCAGTTATTACATTTTATACATTACATTTCATTACATCATCGGAGTGTACAACAACAAACAACATCAAACAAAGCAGCGGAAAAAGAAATACTATATACTAGTAATACGCCATGCCATCCATCTTGCCTCCAGCAACTCCTGAATTCCAGAATATCCTGATAAACCTAACTCTTGACTTCCCGTGTGGAAATTGGTGGGCACCCAGAGTTTAGGAAGGAAAACAATAAACTCCGAGTCGGTCATGTGACTGGTGTGAGAACTCAAAACAGTTTATTTATCTTTAAAATCAAAATAGAAGAATATTTTCAAAGTCAATTCGCAATGCTTTTAAAAATGAGACTACCATAAGGCCTCCCGCACACACACACAATGCAAACGTAGAATCGGAGGAGATTTCTCCTTATGATAGTCAAAGATGCTTGATACGCATTAAAAAGAACATTTGATATTATTACTAGTGCATAGTGTAGGAAAAATTCATTTCGAAAGTAAAGATATAAATCTTAGCCAACATACGACCATTATCGTATGCCTACTATAGCTATCATCCAAACAGTGGGGCGCCACCATAAGTGAATGATAGGTTCTACAACTAAAACCGTACAAGATCGTATTGTTTCTTTGGATTTCCAACAAATGGTCAGGCCAAGGAACTTCCCATTGCCACATGAGAACGCCTCTGGAAGGACGTTCCCGAGAACCAAACCGGATCTCTGCCAACACAAGGACGGGTTACCCCTAACTGGGTAACTACTGACACGAATATGTCATCCCCCGATCGTAACCGATCTTTCCGAGGATCCTCGATTTCCAACAACCACAAAATATGTAGCAACAACATAGGTTAAATATCTGGGCTCTATACCATGATACCACCTCTATCCAGAAGGAATGACATACACTAAAGGGGCGCTACCCCCTAATAACCTTGCCGCATCCTTCCTGTTTTGACCATTTCCGGGGTGTGAGGTCCGACGAAGTCTCGTCCACAAAGCCACACTTTATACAAAAGCCGTGCTTTGGGTCAACAAATGATCATAGAAATGATCACAAAGATAAATGATCAAATAAATGATCCTATCACAAATGATCAAACAATGATCATCTCACAGCAACACTCAGCATGCCACATTGCCAATTTGGGAATATATCACTAGTAACCATCAACTATATAACCTCTGAGCTCGTACGTCTCAGAGAAGGGTGTTAAGCTAAGAGAATAAATTCTCCGCCACCAACAGAAATATATTTGAAAAAAACCAGCTTTATATCTTAACTTGTAATGTCAGACATACAATCCATACAAGTCTGTTCCGGGATCGAACAGAACCAAAGGCACTTCCAAAGAAGCCCTTGCAATCCAAATATTCACTAATCACATCCGGACTTCCCGTCACTAAGGATGATAAAACCTCTGTATCGGAGATCAGCCGATGCAGAGTAACTCGACGGTAATCCATCCGTTTTCACAAATATCCGGTCTTCAACACTGGTCTTCAAATGCAATTCATAACGACGTATCACATATTCGGAATGGGTTATACGACCCCATGGTCCTTTCCTGGCCAACCCGAATAGCGAGCGCTTATTCAAAAATAAGTGTGGCATTCAAATTCAAGAAATTCACAACAAATACCCATTCAAGGGTAAATATTGATAGTCGGATATTTAACTATCAATAGGCATGCTCAACATCACCAAATTCAAAATAATTTTCCAAATTATTTATTTTCCAAAATATCTTTTCTAGATATATTTTTTTCCACACTTCAAAAATAAATCAATATTTATTTTTAACAAATTCCCCTTTCCTTTATAAATTCCATAGTGAATTTACATTCCAAAATATCTATGAATATACGATTTTGAATTGATTTATAATATTCATTTTTATAAAATGTTTAAAAAGATAAATTCTCAAAACGTTTCATTTTCATATTGGAAAAGCATTCCCATACTTATTCTAATAATAAGTATTTCACAAACCCATTTATTTTCAACAATTGAAAATATTCAATATGCTTAAATCAAAATTTAGTATATATTTCATTCCTTAAGGAAATCATTCTCTTAACACATTTATTTGGGTCAAAAACGAATGTTGCGCAAAACATCGTTACGACGACCCAAAAGTCACTAGTATAGGGATTAAAGTTTTAAATAGATATATAAATCCCAATACTATACAAAACATTTCCTTTCGGAAACCATTTACTATAACAACAGTGTTATAGTCCACCATTTCCTTCTTTCTCGAAAACGTCTATTTCAATAAGAATGTTGAAATCTATGTTTTCGATGTTTAATACATTTTAAAACATCGTTTGATCATTTTAAATTTCATTTAAAACATCACTTTCCAAAAACTTATCCATTTTGTTTAATAATATATTCACTGTACAAAATCGTGAATATAACTCCGTTAACCAAATTTAACGTTTCTACACATTTTATCTAAAGGATTATCCACTGTCCAAAATCGTAGATATACCTCCTTTAATAAGATATAAAAATTAACTTATCAAAATAAGTCAATTTCGGATTTATAAAACAATATTTATAAATTCCGTTTTCATTTTTATAAAACTTCGATTTACAAATCTCTTTTGTTCATCAATTCAATTTATAACTCAATTTACATACCAAAATCTAATTTATAAGTTAAATACTTATAAAGCTTTTTATTTTACAAAAATCTATTTATTTTATAACTTCACAATCTATAAAACCTGTGAATTTCATTCACTTATAAAATCCTTTTATAATTCATTTCAACACTTATAAAAACTTGTTTTATAATTCCAATATTTTTAATTTATAAATATCAATTTTATAAATCTTTTATATAAACCATTTATAATAATTCAAAAATTCCAATTTAAACCATTTTATTTATTAATTTACTATTTATTTCTAAAATCTTAATTTGGTTATATTTTACAAAAATCATAACTTTTATAACATTAAACTTATAACGTTAATTTAATTAGAATAAGCCAATTCAAAATTTTAATAAAACATATACTTTCAAAAATCACTTTAAAAATTCCTTTAAAACCAAAAATCATTATTTTAAAACTTAAAAAATGGATCCGATGATGCAACATCGCCAGATAGTCAATCACGACATTCAAATATCATATATCGATATGATAATCAACAAATATCACAATATCTGTAAATAAATCAATACAGTTGAGGAATCCAGTTGGATCCCTCCAACCTGTTTCCCTGCATCCACAAATGTTAGCACAATACCAATTCCGCTCCAGTACGGAATTATCGCGGTATATGGGATTTATAAAATATTATCCGCTTAATAGGCGGCGCAATAGGGTCTCGTCCGCTATATAATGCGGGAAATCAACAACTACAATATATACATATGCCAATATATATATATATTGCTATTATATATAATACCAATTTCACTGTTTATGAAATATTCGCGATATATGTTTTTAATAAATAACATCCGCTTACTAATGGCGCATAATGTCTATTTTAACAATCAATAGATAACAATCATCATTCAAACATACATTCAAGAATTTTAAATATAACTATTTAAAATATTAAATCGAAACTATTCGATTGAGTGAGAAGTTCTCACCTTGATTTTCAATTTCGTTTCTGCTTTTATTTCGAATAAAATTAAACGCGCGTTTAATTTTACCCGAAATTTTCACTGACTCCAAACGATCCCAATCCAGATACATCGCGAAGAGCTCGACAATACGAACGCAACGCAAAAAGTTTCGTCCGAAACGGACCTTGTATGAAAGAGATACCAATTTTTAAAGTTCGTACATTTTTATATAATTAAATTTACAATTCTATTTTCAATTTCAAACCTATCAGATCCTATCCGTTGATTCTCCTTCCACCAAAATAGGCCGCACGCGTTGCTTCTCTTCCAAACGTGAAAATCACGCACCCTTGAACCCATACGCACGCACAACCCCTTCATGTCGCGGCCACCACAAGCGTCGGGAAGTTGATCAGAGACCTCCGAATGGAAGCTCGTCTTGAGCTCGACCTTCACCCGAAAACCGGCCCCACTCGGCTGCCCCTGCGCATCGAAACGCGTGCTTGAACGTGCGACTTTGTTCGCAAATTCCCGTTGATTCGTCTCTTCGTTCTCGATCTTGACCGTTCGCATCGTAGATCTCATCACGCTCTTCCACTTTGTAGTTGATAGTTTTAGCCAATAGTTGATGGATTGAGAGATCAGAGGGGAAAAACGTGGGAGATTTCTGGCCTTTGAACCTAAAAGTGGCGGCCGGCCATGGATCTTTCAAACCCTAGTTATATTTTTTATTTTTTTGTGAATAAGAGTCTATTTATAGGAAAAATCGAACACTATTCATTCCGGAATTCCAAACTCCGATTTACGCGCGGTGACCGGCGTTTCTAGGGTTTACCCCGCGTTCCGAACACAATGGAATATGTTTCGGGAGCTAATTCGATCATCTGTGCGAGTTATGGCAATAAACGTTCAATTTAAAATTAAACCGATTAAACGATTTTCTAGGCGTTTTGGCTTGCACCGGACAAACGGTAAATCCGATTGACACGAAATTTGAAACCATACAATAATATTACATTACGGATCCGATGAAACTGGTTTCGTCGAAATCCGAGAATGTTTGAAAAATGGCTATTTTAACTCGATAAATTAATATTAAAACTATTTCGATGCGTTTCGAGCTACCACGGTCAAACGACAACTCCGTTTTCTACGAAATTTGAAATCCGATAATAACTAACTATTACGGATCCAATGGAACTAGTTTCGTCGAATTCTGAGACTGTTCGAAAAATGGCTAATTTCACTAGTCGATTAAATATTAAAATATTCAATTTTCACAAATAAACTCTTAATTCGATTTTAAAAGTGCTATAACATCATTCTAACTCCAATATGATATAATAAAATTTTACAAATCATTTTCAATCATATTTAACCCTATTTTCAATTATTTCTGTATTTCCACATATTAAATTATCGATTTAATTATCCAATTAAATCCAATTATTCGAAATAAAATTTATTCGACTTATAAATTTTACTTATTAATATTTAAATTTAATTAAATATTCAAATTTTTAATTAATAAAAATTCTTGGTCGTTACAGACTTCCCCCCTTAAAAGAATTTCGTTCTCGAAATTACCAAGTAAGAAAGAGTTACAAAATTCATTAACTTTCAAAAATCCACAGTTAAACTTCTTACAATACTTTACTAAGTTTTCAAATCATACTTAGTTATCTTTCAAAACCAAACTATATCATTTAACTTTCAATTCCAAAATCAAAACTATAGTTTTCACAAATTTCCTAAATTTTCTCAAAAATTTTCTAACGCCTTAAATTTTCGGAAAAATTCGCCATAGTCTCCTTTGCGCGGCTCGATCTGAAAAAAAATGACAGTATATATATCACAAATATACATCTCATCAAGTGATGAGGCATCCCGTAGGGAAAAAAGTGTAAAAGTACGGTATGTAATCCGAGATATGTACCTTATTATATTATTAGCGAGCATATACGACTAATATAGCACGAAAGCGAGCTCCAAAAGCGAAGCAAGCGCAATCCGCACCTACTAAATACTCAACAAACAACATGAGAATCATGCATATATGAAAATATCATCAATATACAACATATAACAACATAATAACTATATATGCCAACATAGCAAATGTAACAAAACAACAAATGCAAACATCAACCAACTATCATCCATAACCAAATCAATATTCATTCATATTCTCATTAATATTCATTGAACTGGTTTTCAATTTAAATCACATTTGATTCATTAACATTGGATTTAACTAACATTCATTTGTTCATTTTTCAATTAGTATACATTCACTAATTTATTCACATTGATTCACTTCCAAATCAAATTCAATTCTATTCAAATTTACATATTATCCATTTGAATTTTAATTACATAGCTTCCAATTTCGCTAATTCACTTTCATTAACACTTAATGAATTTATATACAATCAATCAACAATCAAATAACAACCAATGTTTATTCAACATAACCAAATTATTAAATTTACATTCGATTTGGTTCAACACTTTTAATTCCAATTGGATCATATTAAATTGACTTCCATTCAATTTATTCAACTTCCAATAACATTAGCTTTTAATGAATTATCACTTATATATTCATTATTTCATATCAATTGTTTACATTTAATTGATTAACATTCAATCCATTTATCAATTCAATTACTAATTCCTTTAACAATTTAAAGTTGAATTTCATTTATATAACTCAAGTTCACATTCTTAATGACTTCATTTCATTAATTCACTTATTAATTTACTTCGATACCTAAATTCAACTTCATTCAACATCACTTAAGTTATATTTCATTCCAAACACCTTTTGTTTAATTTAACTTAAGTTTTCACTTATAAATCCAATTCAAATTCCAATCCTATTTAACTTTTTTACCAAAGCTAAATTTATTAACTCCTATCATAAGTTCAAAACTTATTTCACTTATATTCATCATCTTATAAGTTATACAACTTATATTCAACAATTACTACTTGGATTTTATTGATTTACTTATTTAACTTCATCCTTTAAGTTAAATTTATTCTATCGAAATTCAAATTGTATAAGTTATCAACTCATTTATCATTTCCATAATATTTAAATAGGATTCCAGAGTCCCTTCAATCTTTCAAAACCATTTTTGAAATCAATTCAATTATCTTTTGAATTTCAAAAACCAAACCCAAATTTTCCAAATAACCTTCTTGTAAACAATTTGGCAGCAATCCCTCTTTTGGAAACCCGAAAATGAATACCGATGATGTTGCAATCATCATCGGAATTATTTTCCAGCGACCGAAAAGAGTTTAGAGCTTTCATCTCTTCAAAACAATTTTTTTTTTCAAAATACCAAGTCATTTCAAAATACTTCTTTGGAATTTCATTTCAGAATATAAATCATATTTACGAATCTTTTACTTATATAATTTCACTTCTTATATACAAGATTATTTCACAATTGTAAATCATTTTAATTATAACTCCATACTTATAATTCAATTGCTTATACAATTCATTCTTTTACTGCTGTTGTTTTTTATTTAACTTATTCAACAACCAAACAATCAATTCATATACACTTTAATAATTATGAAAAATTATTCCTTTATATATAAAAATATAATCAAGGTAAAATTATTTCATTTACCCAATTTAAATAATACTATGTCGACATGCCTCGTTTAAGTGTTTAGAAATCCCTATCGATAATATGGCGTCCCACACACCGACCAGAATTCACAAACAGCTCAACGGATAAGCAAATACAATATAAAACAATTTATATTCACTAACAAATACGCACTCGTATCTATTATTACACTCACACTCATTCTAGAGTACTACTGACTCTATCTCTAATGAGTAATACCCAACAGAGCCATGGTTGTCGCTTAACCATAAGCTCTGATACCAAATGTAACGTTCGCGATTTTTCGTTGATGAAAACCGACATCAATACGTCCACTGTATCAACTGCCGAGCAATCGAAAGTCGAAAAACCGTACCGTTAGGGTTTTAGAAAAAGAAAAAGTAGAAGAAGATAGAAAAAGATAGAACAGAACAAAAGAAATAATAGAACAACATCAGAATCTCACAATTCGCAGCGGAACTACATATAATAAATAAATGAATAATCTTTAAACAAAGAACTATAACAGTTATTACATTTTATACATTACATTTCGTTACATCATCAGAGTGTACAACAACAAACAACATCAAACAAAGCAGCGGAAAAAGAAATACTATATACTAGTAATACGCCATGCCATCCATCTTGCCTCCAGCAACTCCTGAATTCCAGAATATCCTGATAAACCTAACTCTTGACTGCCCGTGTGGAAATTGGTAGGCACCCAGAGTTTAGGAAGGAAAACAATAAACTCCGAGTCAGTCATGTGACTGGTGTGAGAACTCAAAACAGTTTATTTATCTTTAAAATCAAAATAGAAGAATATTTTTAAAGTCAATTCGCAATGCTTTTAAAAATGAGACTACCATAAGGCCTCTCGCACACACACACACAATGCAAACGCAGAATCAGAGGAGATTTCTCCTTAAGATAGTCAAAGATGCTTGATACGCATTAAAAAGAACATTTGATATTATTACTAGTGCATAGTGTAGGAAAAATTCATTTCGAAAGTAAAGATATAAATCTTAGCCAACATACGACCATTATCGTATGCCTACTATAGCTATCATCCAAACAGTGGGGCGCCACCATAAGTGAATGATAGGTACTACAACTAAAACCGTACAAGATCGTATTGTTTCTTTGGATTTCCAACAAATGGTCAGGCCAAGGAACTTCTCATTGCCACATGAGAATGCCTCTGGAAGGACGTTCCCGAGAACCAAACCGGATCTCTGCCAACACAAGGCCGGGTTACCCCTAACTGGGTAACTACTGACACGAATATGTCATCCCCCGATCGTAACCGATCTTTCCGAGGATCCTCGATTTCCAACAACCACAAATATGTAGCAACAACATAGGTTAAATATCTGGGCTCTATACCATGATACCACCTCTATCCAGAAGGAATGACATACACTAAAGGGGCGCTACCCCCTAATAACCTTGCCGCATCCTTCTTGTTTTGACCATTTCCGGGGTGTGAGGTCCGACGAAGTCTCGTCCACAAAGCCACACTTTATACAAAAGCCGTGCTTTGGGTCAACAAATGATCATAGAAATGATCACAAAGATAAATGATCAAATAAATGATCCTATCACAAATGATCAAACAATGATCATCTCACATCAACACTCAGCATGCCACATTACCAATTTGGGAATATATCACTAGTAACCATCAACTATATAACCTCTGAGCTCGTACGTCTCAGAGAAGGGTGTTAAGCTAAGAGAATAAATTCTCCGCCACCAACAGAAATATATTTGAAAGAAACCAGCTTTATATCTCAACTTGTAATGTCAGACATACAATCCATACAAGTCTGTTCCGGGATCGAACAGAACCAAAGGCACTTCCAAAGAAGCCCTTGCAATCCAAATATTCACTAATCACATCCGGACTTCCCGTCACTAAGGGTGATAAAACCTCTGTATCGGAGATCAGCCGATGCAGAGTAACTCGACGGTAATCCATCCGTTTTCACAAATATCTGGTCTTCAACACCGGTCTTCAAATGCAATTCATAACGACGTATCACATATTCGGAATGGGTTATGCGACCCCATGGTCCTTTCCCGTCCAACCTGAATAGTGAGCGCTTATTCAAAAATAAGTGTGGCATTCAAATTTAAGCAATTCACAACAAATACCCATTCAAGGGTAAATATTGATAGTCGGATATTTAACTATCAATAGGCATGCTCAACATCACCAAATTCCAAATAATTTTCCAAATTATTTATTTTCCAAAATATCTTTACTAGATTTTTTTTTCCACACTTCAAAAATAAATCAATATTTATTTTTAACAAATTCCCTTTTCCTTTATAAATTCCATAGTGAATTCACATTCCAAAATATCTATGAATATACGATTTCGTATCGATTTATAATATTCATTTTCAATTTATCTTTAAAAAGATAAATTCTCAAAACGTTTCATTTTCATATTGGAAAAGCATTCCCATACTTATTCTAATAATAAGTATTTCACAAACCCATTTATTTTCAACATTTGAAAATATTCAATATAATTAAATCAAAATTTAGTATATATTTCATTCCTTAAGGAAATCATTCTCTTAACACATTTATTTCGGTCAAAAATGAATGTTGCGTAAAACATCGTTACGACGACCCAAAAGTCACTAGTATAGGGATTAAAGTTTTAAATAGATATATAAATCCTAATACTATACAAAACATTTCCTTTCGGAAACCATTTACTATAACAACAGTGTTATAGTCCACCATTTCCTTCTTTCTCGAAAACGTCTATTTCAACAATGAATGTTGAAATCTATGTTTTCGATGTTTAATACATTTTAAAACATCGTTAGATCGTTTTAAATTTCATTTAAAACATCACTTTCCCAAATCTTATCCATTTTGTTTAATAATATATTCACTGTCCAAAATCGTGAATATAACTCCGTTAACCAAATTTAACGTTTCTACACATTTTATCTAAAGGATTATCCACTGTCCAAAATTGTAGATATACCTCCTTTAATAAGCTATAAAAATTAACTTATCAAAATAAGTCAATTTCGGATTTATAAAACAATATTTATAAATTCCATTTTCATTTTTATAAAACTTCGATTTACAAATCCCTTTTGTTCATCAATTCAATTTATAACTCAATTTACATACCAAAATCTAATTTATAAGTTAATTACTTATAAAGCTTTTTATTTTACAAAAATCTATTTATTTTATAACTTCACAATCTATAAAACCTGTGAATTTCATTCACTTATAAAATCCTTTTATAATTCATTTCAACACTTATAAAAACATTTTTTATAATTCCAATATTTTTAATTTATAAATATCAATTTTATAAATCTTTTGTATAAACCATTTATAATAATTCGAAAATTCCAATTTAAACCATTTTATTTATTAATTTACTATTTATTTCTAAAATCTTAATTTGGTTATATTTTACAAAAATCATAACTTTTATAACATTAAACTTATAACGTTAATTTGTTTAAAATAAGCCAATTCAAAATTTTAATAAAACATATACTTTAAAAATTCCTTTAAAACCAAAAATCATTATTTTAAAACTTAAAAAATGGATCCGATGATGCAACATCGCCAGATAGTCAATCACGACATTCAAATATCATATATCGATATGATAATCAACAAATATCACAATATCTGTAAATAAATCAATACAGTTGAGGAATCCAGTTGGATCCCTCCAACCTGTTTCCCTGCATCCACAAATGTTAGCACAATACCAATTCCGCTCCAGTACGGAATTATCGCGGTATATGGGATTTATAAAATATTATCCGCTTAATAGACGGTGCAATAGGGTCTCATCCGCTATATAATGCGGGAAATCAACAACTGCAATATATACATATGCCAATATATATATATTGCTATTATATATAATACCAATTTCACTGTTTATGAAATATTCGCGGTATATGTTTTTAACAAATAACATCCGCTTACTAACGGCGCATAATGTCTATTTTAACAATCAATAGATAACAATCATCATTCAAACATACATTCAAGAATTTTAAATATAACTATTTAAAATATTAAATCGAAACTATTCGATTGAGTGAGAAGTTCTCACCTTGATTTTCAATTTCGTTTCAGCTTTTATTTCGAATAAAATTAAACGCGCGTTTAATTTTACCCGAAATTTTCACTGACTCCAAACGGTCTCAATCCAGCTTCATCGCGAAGGCTCGACAATACGAACGCAACGCAAAAAGTTCCGTCCGAAACGGACCTCGTATGAAAGAGATATCAATTTTTAAAGTTCGTACAAATTTTTATATAACTAAATTTGCAATTCTATTTTCAATTTCAAACCTATCAGATCCTAGCCGTTGATTCTCCTTCCTCCAAAATAGGCCACGCGCGTTGCTTCTCTTCCAAACATGTAAATCACGCACCCTTGAACCCATACGCACGCACAACCCATTCATGCCGCGGCCACCACAAGCGTCGAGAAGTTGATCAGAGACCGCCGAATGGAAGCTCGTCTCGAGCTTGACCTTCACCAGAAAACCGGCCCCACTCGGCTGCCCCTGCGTATCGAAACGCGTGCTTGAACGTGCGACTTTGTTCGCAAATTCCCGTTGATTCGTCTCTTCGTTCTCGATCTTGACCGTTCACATCGTAGATCTCATCACGCTCTTCCACTTTGTAGTTGATAGTTTTAACCAATAGTTGATGGATTGAGAGATCAGAGGGGAAAAACGTGGGAGATTTCTGGCCTTTGAACCTAAAAGTGGCGGCCGGCCATGGATCTTTCAAACCCTAGTTTTATTTTTTTATTTTTTTGTGAATAAGAGTCTATTTATAGGAAAAATCGAACACTATTCATTCCGGAATTCCAAACTCCGATTTACGCGCGGTGACCGGCGTTTCTAGGGTTTACCCCGCGTTCCGAACACAATAGAACGTGTTTCAAGAGCTAATTCGATCATCTGTGCGAGTTATGGCAATAAACGTTCAATTTAAAATTAAACCGATTAAACGATTTTCTAGGCGTTTTGGCTTACACCGGACAAACGGTAAATCCGATTGACATGAAATTTGAAACCATACAATAATATCACATTATGGATCCGATGAAACTGGTTTCGTCGAAATCAGAGACTGTTTGAAAAATGGCTATTTTAACTCGCTAAATTAATATTAACTATTTCGATGCGTTTCGAGCTGCCACGGTCAAACTACAACTCCGTTTGCTACGAAATTTGAAATCCGATAATAACTAACTATTACGGATCCAATGGAACTGGTTTTGTCCAATTCTGAGACTGTTCGAAAAATGGCTAATTTCACTGGTCGATTAAATATTAAAATATTCAATTTTCACAAATAAACTCTTAATTCGATTTTAAAAGTTCTATAACATCATTCTAACTCCAATATGATGTAATAAAATTTTACAAATCATTTTCAATCATATTTAACCCTATTTTCAATTATTTCTGTATTTCCACATATTAAATTATAGATTTAATTATCCAATTAAATCCAATTATTCGAAATAAAATTTATTCGACTTATAAATTTTACTTATTAATATTTAAATTTAATTAAATATTCAAATTTTTAATTAATAAAAATTCTTGGTCGTTACACCCTAGGGCTGATTAGGTTTGCAAATAGAAAGAATGATGGCCTTATATAGAAAATATTCGTGCACTATTCATCCGAAAATTTTCCAAACTCCAAATAAAGCGTGCCACCTGACGTTTATAATGTTTTACCCCTACTTATAATGCAATGGAATATATATCGGGAGCCAATTCGATCGTATTTGAAAGATAGGTTTTCGAATCGACTATTTAAATTTAAAATTCACTTAAATCGATTTCTATGCGTTTTAGCTTGCCCCGGACAAACCGTAAATCCGATTGACATGAAATTTGAAATCTTATAATAATATAACATTACGCATCCAATGATACTCATTTTGTCAAAATCCGAGACTGTTTGAAAAATGCCTATTTTCACTCGCCAATTAAATATTAAAATATTCAATTTCTACAAATTAACTTTTAATTCGATTTTAAAAGTTCTCTAACATCATTGTAATTCAAATATGATTTAATATAACTTTACAAATCATTTTTATTCATATTAGATCCAATTTTCAATCATTTATGAAATTTCGAACATTAAATTAACACCTAATATTTCAAATATAAGTTATTCATCTTATTAAATTAACTTTTGCATATTTAAAATCAATTAAATATACGAATTTCAAATGACAGAAATTCTGGGTCGTTACATAATGATTGATGGATAAAATTAGTAAGAAAAGTAAATGCTAAAACTAATAAGATTAGCATAAAATACTGAATTATTTTCTACCTTTTACCTAAATTAATTCACTTTTGAAATTAACATCAAAATACAAATTGACATACATTAATAGTTAAATAATTTACTTCCTTCTTTGGAAATTCAATTGCTATAAATAAAAATAAAAATTTCTATAAATAAATAGTTAAATGATTTTTGATTCCATTTAAAGAAATTTAAATTTAAATTTAAAAAAGTCAATTTGTGGAATACTTTACTTCCCCTTTGGAAAAAAATTTCTATTTATAGCCCATTTTATCCTTCAAACTAATTGATTAATCATACAGCTAAGTAGCTTTATATATTTCTATAAGCATAATCGTCAAAACACGTTGTGTTCTTCAACATGAATAAAATAAATCATTGGTCTCCTTTTCCATTCAAAGGCTTATTATTGTTAAAAGGTTACTTTCGTCGATGAGCTAAAATTATACGAGTGGATATACGATACAAAGGGCAACAACCTTCCTAATAAGTCATCAACTATTTCATTTCAAAACAAGAGCGAACGCTTTCAAACTTTAACAATATCCCACGAAGGTGTGAATCGATTAATGTTGTATAAGTTTACTTATAATTTTGTTCATTACTGATAAAATTGGTTTATAACCTTTGCTAAAATTTCATTATGATTAGTATAGTTATTTATGAAAGGCAACTTTTTTTGTACACAATAAATATTTTACCTATTTCGTAAGAAAATTAGGAAATATAAGATAAAATTGCCATTTGTTAAAAAAATTGAAACCACTATTAGATAATGAAGTGTTCATAATGTACCCAAAAAATTATAAAGTAATTCACATTCGATTACACTATTTCGACGGAATTAAAAACTTATACACGGCATTGCACATTTCTTTGCTTTTTTAACCATATCTAATTTCCCCCTTTCTTTTATAATCAATAGCAACAAATTCTAATTACACTTCAAATGATTCAACCATCCCATCTTCTTAAACCCTCTATATTTATATTTTTCTCAAGATAAATCACCGCTACCAGCTAAATGAACTGGAGCCGATTTGATTGGGGTTGACAAAATGATTTCCTAAAATAGACAATGATATAATAAATTGATTGGAATTGAAAGTTCTAAATGGGTTCGTTAAAATGTTTGATCTGGATTTCATTTGAGATCTTAACTTTTAATTTATTCCTTACTTTCACTCTGTTGTCTTATGATCCAAAATTTGTAAAATTATATATAATTGATTTTTGTTTCAATTGGCTAATTCATCTTTTTATCTGGTATTGTTCTTAGCAGCATTCATTCATTGCCAAAGTCAATTTACCAGTTCTTCCATCTCTCATGTTTCCTGGAAAATTGAATTTACAGTATGTGGAAATGCCAATATGATCGATGCATTCTTTTCCAAATTAACGCCACCGAAGCGTTGAATTACGAAACCGAAATAAATTTGAGATTTTTCAAACAGCTAATATGATCACAGATTTCTCCTCGCATAATTAGGGAAAAAAGCTGACTATACCATTGATAATTAATGTGTATGCCTCCTTTATTTGAGAAACGAAAAAGTTAGAGATGAAAAAAAATTAGAACAAGGAATAAGACACATTCTGATAGACGTTCAGTCTACTATAAAGAATGTTTAACCGATAAGCTAATTGAATGTTAGGCATTCGCCCTCCGCTATGCTGTTCAGTTGATCGTTGGCTTTAACTGGGGATATCATTATTCAGACCGACTCCAAGCATAATCTATATTATCTCATAAGAAAGAAGTCAACCTTTGGAGCTCCTTTGTCTCTAGCAACCCCAAATGAATATTTAATCATGTTCGTCCAATAATTTTCTATAATATGAGTTAATTTTGAAATTTTCGCATTATGCTTAATTAATTTCATTTCTTCGTGCACGAAGAGTATGTCGAAGTTGGCGTGTAAGACTTCATGCCTTATAATCTTATAATGCAGTTCGCATATAAAGAAAGAAACGAAGGAGCAGAATGTGATATCTCGGAAATTTTGACAATAACAATTTAATAATTTATGTCAAAATTTAATTGATTTGACCATATAGTTAATAATAAATTTGAACTAAATGTAATAATCTTCTTTAGAATAAATATTTAAACTGTTAATCTATTTTTATAGGCAAATAAATTGTTTTATATTTGTAATGTATACATATCTGTATATATTATAACTAGGTAAATCTTTGTTTTAAAATTTAATATATATAGGCCTGTTTTCTTGTTCTAACATTTTTGATAATTTAAAATTGGATTCAATTTGATATTAAGCTATTGAATAAATAATCATATAATTTTAATACCCAAACTAAAAACATAATTATTTAAAATTGATTTTAGTTTAAGTTTAAATAAAAATATTTGTTTGTTTTTAATGTAGCTAATAAAATAAGTAATGTATTGAATAAGAAGACAAATTCATTTGTGAATTATTTTAATTTAATCATGAGTTATATTTAACAATATTAATGATGTAATATTCTTACAAAATGGATTTTAATATAGATAGAAATGACTATTTCAAAAATTTATTTGAATACATTAACATGAGAAGTAATGATTTGTAAATTAGAAAAAAGCATCTTTCAAACATGTTTAAAATAAAACAAATCTTAAAAATATTAAACACAAACATAAATTAAATGTATAGTATTAAATTGAGTATAAATACATAAACATCTATGATATTAGCATAAGTATGAAAATAAATTAATAATCACCAAATTAAGTAATTGGTAGTTAAAGTTTAAAAATAGAAGAGAAAATAAAATAAGCATAGAACTTAATACAAGTTAAAATTCATAACTAATAATCAAAACAACTTCACATTTTGTACCTAAAGTATAAAACAAGTCAAACAAAATATGTATATAACCTGTAGAATAAGCAAGCAAAAGAAAATCTATCAACATCAAAATACATATCTACATACCAGACAAAAATATATAGATAAGTACAAATAAAAAGATATGAAACAGGCTTTGTCATATTTGATGCCTGCAAAATGATGATCTGCAAGAACAAAGTGTACAAAAATTCAAAGTGACGGGCCTGTAAACAAGATAGGGAATCAGGTAAGCAAAGTTAGAAAACAAGACAAAGAGGAAATATCTTAATACATACACTAAAATAGGATAAGTAAGAAAATAGGTAAGAATCTTATATTGGAAGCTTAGATTATCTGCATAATTAGATAAGGTAAGCTAGAGTAAACAAAAAGTACAAAGGCCATTTAATACTTTCATTTCAGCATACAAATAAAGCCAATTCGAAATTAGCATTTCAGCCTCCTTTCGAAGAATATCTGCCTAATAAAACAAAAATAAAATTTTGAACAAAGATAATATGTTCTAGTAAAGAGTACCCAGTAAACACCTTTCTATGAAATCCTTCTTTATAAATACATGTCTTCCACTTCTTTTTGTTTATAAAACATAAACAAAATCTGAAAATATAAGTAAGTTTTTACAAACCTAAACTGCCTCAAAACCAAAGAACAGATAATTGAAGGAAGAAGCAAACCAGTTTACAGTCTTTAAAAGTTCAAACTGTTTTCAATACCAAGCTATGCTCTGTTCATTCTCTCAAAACCAGGTGAGTAACATCACATTTATAAATATGTAAGTATAATTATTCTGCTATATGTTCTCTCTGAATCTTAGTTATTTGTGAGTATATTTTGCAAATACATCTCTGTGTTAAGGTGTTGATATATGTTAATTCATTACTGTGTATCTTTCTCTGTTTGATTTCAGGTTTAAGTTCACATGAGAAAATTTCTTTTATTCTTAATTTAAGCTTTAACAAGTCATAAGTTTTGAACATATAATGTTGTTATAACGTAGACTTCTGAAATTGGTTTAAAAAGAAAACAGTTTGTAATAGTTCTGGAAAATATAGATTAACAGTGGAAAGTTAAAATAAGTTAAAACCCAATTCTTTTAAATCATAGTTTCAGGCATATGAATCAAATGCTAAGACAAAAATTTGATTTTTAAAACCAGAATGACTATTTTTAGTTAAGTATTTAAGGTTTCGCTCGGGGTTGCATATGATATGTGAATCTATGATTTTGGGTGATCTATGTGAATTTGGGATTCGAGTTTCTTTCTGGAGGAAGAAGTATGAATGGAGATTTGTGTAAAAATGGTTGATGTTGATAAAATTCATTAGAGAGATCGCGGTAGAGAATTTTATTATAGAATCCTAATTTTTGCTGCGCGTAAAGAATCGATCACCACAGCCTCTCTAGTGGATCGAGTGTTGCGTGCTCTTGAGGGGAGGTAGAGGAGGCATAGACGTGGTGATGGCCGGAATTGTAGCGTCTCTGGTGAACGAGGTGGGGTTGACGGCGAACTTCCAGGTTTGGATTTGGGTTGTCTGTGTTTTCAGGTGGGAGTGCGAACTTTTTTTTTATTTCGAGTTTTGGAAGATGATATGAAGGTCGTGGGTGAGGGGGAAGGAGGTTGCCGATGCGAAGCAACCATCGGAGATGGTCGGAGGTGGATAATGTTACTGTGCACGTGCACGGTGAGTTGGTTCTGGTGAAGGTGGTTGGGTCTGTGCAAGTTGGTGTGGTCTCGAGTGTTTACTCGAGTTATTAGGTGTTTTTCTCGGGGAAAGTAGCATGCGAACTCGAAGCGTGCTCGTTGTTGTCTCGGAGTAGTGGGAAGGGGGAACCTGGGTAAGTTGTAACAGGTTTTTTTTTAAAACCTGTAAAGTTTAAAGTTGTTTAAACTGGGTTTTAAAATGAGATAAAGGTTTAACATGGTTATTTAAATAAAAGAAAAGTTTGGATTCGAAAGAAATTTGAATCTCAGTTTAAAATAAATAAAGCTTAAAATTTTGAATTATTTGAAACACTTTAAAAAAGGGGATTTGTTGTGCGAGTTTCACTCGAGTGATTCGAGTGTCGGACTCGAAGAAATGTGGGGTTTTGCTCGTAAAAATAATTATTTGTCTCGGGTATTTTTCTTAGCTATAGGTTTTAAACATGTAAGTTTTATAAAATTTCTAAAACTGAGATTTTAAACGAAAAAAAAAATATGCGTATTTAAAACAAAGTTTAAACCAAGATATGTTTGGATTCAAAACATAGTTTGAATCTCAGCCTTTAAATAAATAAAGATTTTTAAATTTAAAATTTGTTTTAAACTAATTTGAATGATAAAGAGGATTTTTAAATTTGATTTGAATTCAAAATGAAACCGTGTTTAAATTCTTTTAATCTTCTATTTAAGAAAATCATTCTTTAAATTGTAAAATAAAAGGAGTTTGGAATTGATAAAATTAATTTGATTTCACTCTAAATCTTAAATTTAAAATGAATTTAAAAGTAAATTTAAATTAAATTGATTAAATAGCTTATAAATGATAATTTGGTCATTAAATAGAAAAGGAGTTTTAAAAACTTAAGGATTGTAATTATCAAATTAACTAAATGGATAATGAATGACTATAATTAATTAACTCAGAAATTATAAGTTAAATTTATTTAAATAAGAGATAAATTAAAGGTAAATTAATTGGTAATTAGGAAATCATTGATTTAATATTAAATTAATGATTAGTAATAAATTAATGAATTAATAAAGGATTAATTAATGAGTTATTGTGACTAACTTAAAATATAAGTTAATTACTTTAGGAAAGTAATTAAAGGATTTTAATTAGTTAATGAAGGTCATTAACTAAAATTATGATATAATCAATTTATGGGATTATTTTTAATAATTAATTAAATTATTTATTTATGATAAGCAATTGTGGATTGTTAAGTATAATTACTTAACGAAAGGAATTAAGGGATTAATTACTCATTGTAATTAATTCTATTTAATATGAATTGTTTAAGTTAATTGGTTAAGTTTAAATTGATTTTAGACAACCATTTGAGGGCGTGATGAGTATAATTACTTAGGGAAGTAATCAAAGATAAATACTGGATATGTTTAACTGAGGGTGATTTAATAATGAAAGTAATTGGAATATAATTACTTTGTATAATTAATCAAGGGATTAATTAGAGAAATTAATTAAGGAGTAATTAATTTATTTGATGAGTAATTAAAGATAGTTAATTACTAATGGTATTAATCAGAGGTGATTAATAAATGTGGTTTAATTGAAGATTAATTACTTAAAGTTAATTAATTTAAAATAGGGAATTAATTAAAATTGTAGTTAGAAATCATTAATTGATATAATTAATGATGGGATGATAAATTTAGATTTATTTAATCAATAATAAGAAATTAAAGAGTAATTAATTAGTGTAATTCGGAAGTAATGTAATGTTTGTAATTTAAGGATAATTTCTATATTTAGATAAGATAATTAATTTGCAAAAATAATGTAAGAATGATTATTTGTGTATAATTAAATGTTAATTAATCAAGCATGATTAATTAACATGAGAAATTAGTGAATGATTTATTAATTGATTGGAAATTGATTAATAATTGTATAAGCAAGATTTAAATGGTAAAGTAATTAATTTAATTTACTTTAAATTAATTAGAGATGATATAATTAATTTAATTCATTTTAAATTAATTATAGCTTATATGATTGCTTATATATGGATGGATGAAATTGTTTACCTTGAATGATTTAAGATCTCAGATATGAGAAATTGATGCTATGTGATATGGATGCTTTGATTTAAATATGATGATGATATGAATTATCTGTTGTGATGATAATATGCATTATCTGTTTGTAGTGATAATATTGATTATCTGTTTATGTTAATGTTGACTATCTATTATGATATTGTGATTTATCTATCTGTGTGTGTATTGAATTATTCGACTTAAACTGTTAAGACTAAATAGACAACTTGGCCTTAAAAGACACGTTTTGGATTTCGATGAGACCGGGATCGGGTTTTCCACATTTGGAATGTCCGAAAACCACATCGATTCCAAATTAATGTTAGGTCGAGAATCTGAAGTGAAGATGAAGATTCAGAGTGCAAGGGTTATCGTCGTTAACTCTGAGGGTGATTCCAAAATGAGTGTAACGAGATAATGCCTTCGGTTTCGTTCGAACCGGGAACGAACTTGTATGGATTGAATGCTTTCAACACATCGTCAGATGGGCGATGAGCATTCTAAGAAATGTGTTCTTTAAAGGTAATCGTAGCCTCAAGCCTCATCAACTGGGAATGGCTAAAACAGGGGAGGTGCAGCAAGGTTAGGTGGGTCATGCCCAAGCAGGACATGATTTTCCCCTGTCTAGATGTCCCTTTTTATTTGGCTGTGTGGACAGTTGTGAGCTCCAACTGTCGGGGTTGTCTTGTTCGGGACTGTTCAGTAAGGAATGGTTTCGGCCTTGTATTGCATGGGATGAAGGGAGTAATCCTCGGTACGTTGATCTAGGCCACGTACTGTGACGGGCGGTACCCCAGTAGCCCTGCCATTGTATGGAATCCAAAATCCAATAAGTGCCAACAGTTTTGATTGTATTACCCACTTTTGTGGCTAGTAGCTGGAATTTAATCATGTAACAATTTCGGCTATTTTCTATTTACTTGAAAACCCTAGACCTATCATAATATCACAGAATTTCCTATCAAATGTTTTGGTTAGCGTAAGGTAAAAACTTACCCATGTTTATTCGTGGGGAGTCTTACGTGATACCTTTTGTTTTCAAATGTTTTTCAAAGTCAAGCAACTTTAACCTGTTACTCATACCAGACCCATGTCTGACCCGAAGTTTATTTTTGTTTTTCATAAACTCTCGGGTACCCAAATTTTTACGGGTAGTCAAGGGATTCATGTTAGCTTGGACGAATTCTGGAGGAGCGATGGAGCAGGAGGCTTCAGCGTTATAGATATATATAGTGTTCCGCTGTGTTGGTATCTTTTGATTTGTTTGAGTTGTGTTGTATTAACTAGACAGGTGTTTATAACTGTCTAGTATGTGATGTATTGACTGTATAACTCTGATATATGTAAAATTATGTAATAGTTATGTGATCTATTATATTTTGCTCCATTCCGCTGTGAGATTCTGATGTGTTGTTCTTTCTTCTCTATCTTTTCTATTTTCTCATCCCTTTCTTTCTTCAAGACGATACGTCTTTCTGGGCGTAGAAGGGAAAGGTCGTCACAGTTGGTATCAGAGCGCTAGGTTGAGTGAATACCTAGGCTCTTGGGTGATTTCTATCTTGAGAGAGCGTATTTGTAATTTCAATATATAAAAATTTATATTTATTTCTACCTATTTGTTGGGTTACCTGTCCGGGTTATCCAATATAAATTATAAAGGTAGACAGGGTAGTGGTGTGTGTAACACGACTACCAATAGTTGGAGTATGAATATTTGCGGTTGGAAGTGTATCTGTCGAGACTATAGACCTATTACCGTCTCGAGTGAGCTTTGAGTGGTGTAAAGATTTCATTGATCTCTGAAGGAAACCTGTTAAGGTTCGGAGTTCATTTTTGAAGTGTAAGTTTGGATGAGCTAGATTTTGGATCTATTGGTTGGACAGAAGTGAGTCATGAAATCTTACTTCAGGATGTAGTAGCTGTGTGATGAGACACAGACTGTGGAAGTCTTTGAAGATGTTTCTTTGGAATCAGTTAAGGAAGTGTATCTGTTTCAATGTTGGGGCTGAGTCCAGTAAAATGTTTCTGTTGGTTTGAGGTCCGAGTTTCTCGAAGAGCTATGGATTAGGAATTTCTTGGCATTGGTGTTGGCAAGGAAGTTTTAAACTTTTGCATCAGCAGTAGAGTTCAGAAATTGCAGCGTGGTTCCATTTCTTTGATAAATTGGCTAATTAAGCGTAGGCTGTTCTGTTTGGTAAAAAGAGAACAGTTTTTCTTTGGTATTGGACTAGATTGATCGCAAAAGTGACTGGCGATTGTTTGAGTTTCTCTTGGGCTATCTGATTTTTTCTGGATGTGAATTTTGTCCGTATCTGGAGATTGAGTTTGGTATCTTCTGGATTCCAGGAGTGGTATCGATGATTCAGTAAGGTGATTTTTGGAAAAATGAGTTGGTGAAGCAGCTCGAGTTTTGGAGGAACTTCTGAGTTTCTTTTAAGGATCCATTGAACCATAGTTCTTAGATGTGTTGTCCAGTTTGTCCTCGAGAGCATCATCAACATTCTCACCTATGCTGATCAGAGTAGCGCAGTGGAAGCATGGTGGCAGCTATTTGGTGTGGGAACAACTAGAATTTGCAGTATTTTGGAATTAGAGAGTTTCTACTGGAAATTTTTCAGGATCTTAAGACCAGATTGGAACGCATCTGTATTATCTTTCCATATGAGAAGTAGTAAGATCAGACTGCTGATTTTGGAATTGAAGTTGTGTTCTGATTTTTTAAAGTTAATCTTAGAAAGATCATTTTGGATTGTTTTTGGATCAATTTGTTTCTGGGGATATCAGCAAGTGTTGAGCTGATCAGTATGGGTATATGCAGTCCAGGATCGTCAAAAGAGTATTTTGGATATCTGAGATTCGGAGTGTTTCACGTATCTCTGAGGGAGTACGTGTAAGAGCTATCTTTGATTGTAGAGTCAGCAGTTCAGAGATTTTTGGTTGTTGAGTCCGATATATCTGTAGTCTGATATCCTGTTTTGTTTTGTAGATCCAGGTGAGTGTGAACTCAGTAGCTTAGTAATATTGATTGTTTGGATTCTGTAGAGAAAGTATTCCAATTTTATATTTGGGGAAACTCGAGAAAATTCTATTTAGAATTTTGTTGGGATAGTTAGATTTGTTTGATTGGATGAATTGGTTGCTATGATTGCTAGCATATGATTGATATCTATCTGTGTTTCAGTATTAAATCTTTAATTAAATTATTAAATTACCTTTGTTTAAAATTTCGGGGACGGAATTCTTTTAAGGAGGGAGGAATGTGATATCCCGGAAATTTTGACAATAACAATTTAATAATTTATGTCAAAATTTAATTGATTTGACCATATAGTTAATAATAAATTTGAACCAAATGTAATAATCTTCTTTAGAATAAATATTTAAACTGTTAATCTATTTTTATAGGCAACTAAATTATTTTATATTTGTAATGTATACATATCTGTATATATTATAACTAGATAAATCTTTGTTTTAAAATTTAATATATATATATATAGGCCTGTTTTCTTATTCTAACATTTTTGATAATTTAAAATTGGATTCAATTTGATATTAAGCTATTGAATAAATAATCATATGATTATAATACCCAAACTAAAAACATAATTATTTAAAATTGATTTTAGTTTAAGTTTAAATAAAAAGATTTGTTTGTTTTTAATGTAGCTAATAAAATAAGTAATGTATTGAATAAGAAGACAAATTCATTTGTGAATTATTTTAATTTAATCATGAGTTATATTTAACAATATTAATGATGTAATATTCTTACAAAATGGATTTTAATATAGATAGAAATGACTATTTCAAAAATTTATTTGAATACATTAACATGAGAAGTAATGATTTGTAAATTAGAAAAAAAAGCATCTTTCAAACATGTTTAAAATAAAAAAAAATCTTAAAAATATTAAACACAAACATAAATTAAATGTATGGTATTAAAATGAGTATAAATACATAAACATCTATGATATTAGCATAAGTATGAAAATAAATTAATAATCACCAAATTAAGTAATTGGTAGTTAAAGTTTAAAAATAGAAGAGAAAATAAAATAAGCATAGAACTTAATACAAGTTAAAATTCATAACTAATAATCAAAACAACTTCACATTTTGTACCTAAAGTATAAAACAAGTCAAACAAAATATGTATATAACCTGTAGAATAAGCAAGCAAAAGAAAATCTATCAACATCAAAATACATATCTACATACCAGACAAAAATATATAGATAAGTACAAATAAAAGGATATAAAACAGGCATTGTCATTGTAACAACCCGCATATTTATCGATTTTATATTTAAATATTTTATTTAAATATTTTATCGTTAGTCGGATTTTAGTCCGAAAAGCTACTTTTTGCATACGGTCGAATTAGGACTCGGGACCACTCCCATTGAGTTTAAAATGCCGTTTGCGACCTTTTTGAGTATAAGCTTCGATATGTTTGGAGAAAGTTGATTTTTGCTACTTTTCACTTTGGGTTTGGTTTTGGGCTCAGCCCTATGTTAACTTATGTTCAAATCTGAGCCACTCTTCCCCACTCACCCTCATTCTCTTCTCTTTTCATTTTTTATAACATTAATGGTGAGAGAGATTGGAAATTAAAAACTCCAAAACCCTAGTTTCTCTTGCAAATCAAATTCATAGCTCCAAACTCAAGAAGAACCCATTGGTAAGCTTCTCTTCTTCTTCTCCAACTTATTCTCTTACCAATTTCAGAAATTCCTAAACCTAATTTTGGGAATGTTCTTGTTTTTGAGCTTAGATTCAAGCTCAATTGGGTTGTGTTGAAGAGAGGTTGATTCTCCATTTGCTTTCAAGCTTCTTCTTGTTTGATTTTGTGAAAAGGTGAGATTTTTATCTCACATCTATGACTATAAGTATCTTTAGTTGTTAGGTATGAATTCCTAACAATTATTCATGTGCAATTGCATTTGATTTGGATTAGATTTGTAAATATTCCAATTTTTGGTGTTTGAAGCCAAATCTTTAAGAATCATAACTTTGATGTTTGATCACGCTTTAAGAGGTGTTTCGAAGAGCCTATAAGGCAGGGTTGTCGCTTGGCATTAATCCCTTGTCTTCGTCGCTTGTCCGATCGCTTCCGTTTGGATTTTCGCCCATTTTTGGGCAAGGCTGATTTTTGCCTACAGGGGGATTTCAGACGTCTGAACCCAATTTCAGACGTCTGGTTTCAAATTCAGACGTCTGGTTTGGAAATTCAGACGTCTGGAATTGGTCCCTGGAAAACGCGAAAAGGCAGAGAAGAATTTCAGACGTCTAGAAATCCATCCCGACGTCTGGTTAGTGGTTCAGACGTCTGGAAGGTAATTTCAGACGTCTGAAATGTGCAGTTTTGCCTGTTTTCGCTGTTTTTGAGTATATGTCCAACTTTAATCGATTCGTGTTGATTCCCTTTTTGTTGTTATCATTTATTATGGGCTTTGATGACATTTTCATCATGATTTTTGGGAATATCCATTTTGATGGATTCGGTATCGATTTCTTTGGATTTTATTCACGTCTTCGAATGTGAATTTCGGTGATTGATTGTTCTACAATCATTTTTGTGATTTGTCACTTTAAAAATATAAAGGTTTCAATACTAGTAGTAAATATGAAAACTCTTTCAACAAAATGATTTCAACTCTATTTTCAATAACAAAGCTCGTTTCTTAAACCGTTTTCCAATCTATTAGTATATACAAACCTTTACCTCACTCGTATGAGAAATCTAATTAAACGGCTTAGTAAAACAAGTGGTATGAAACGCTTGCGTTCACTTGTTTGGTTAATTCTTGGACTTGTTCGATTGAATCTCTTGTGACAATTTTCTAGTGGAAACTTACAATTTGTTCGTAAATATTTAAGTTAAGCTAGTGGTTATGGGACATGATGCTAAACTCATATATTTACTAGCTTAGTGTAATTGACACTTCTTGATGATCATGACGATCATCTTTGTGATTTAGACTAGCAATGTGCGATGTCTCTTTGTCTGCGAGGGAGACTAAACCCCGTTTTGTGGAGTTTCGACTCAATTTGGTGGGGTAGCAACCCATGGTCTTCGGTCCGTTTGTGGAGCTTCGGCTCAATTTGTGATGGTTAGCAACCATGGAATTAGCATTCCGTTTGTGATACACATGTTGGTGGGCTTTATGCTCCCGTTTGTGATAGGCCTCCCCCCTTTGTGATTTCTGGATTTCTTGAGATGATTTCTAGAATTTGTGTTTCACCAATTTTCGTGATTTCCATTGATAAGTTTTATCAATATTTGTGCATTGGTGAATTTGTGTGTCATTGACTTTTGTGATTGACATTGATATTATTGTCAATATTTGTGCATTGGTGAATTTGTGTGTCATTGACTTTGTGATTGACGTTGATATTATCGTCAATATTTGTGGTTTGGTGAACGAAATAAGGAGTATGACATTTCTTTGATTCTTGTATAGATTTGGTGATATTGATTAATCTCTTGTTGATTTTCAATTACTTATATATATCACGGCTTGGCATAGTGATTATTATGTGTTTAGTCATATCTCTTATTCTATATCGTTTCACCTGATATTTATAGCTAGACTGATCCGTTTATTATTTTCTTATTAAATAATACTCGGGTCAGACCGAGATGTTACAGGTGTTTCTCCTTGACTTCTCTCTTGGGATTGATTCCTCTGACTTTTGGTTAACTACTTAGATTAGTAGTTTTTGTTGTATACATTTGAGATATAGACTCTATAATGTATACTTATTCTTTTGTGTAGTTCATGTAACTATTCTTTTGTGATATTGTGGATCTTTTTAGACCACTACTCTGATATACACTTTCATGTGTAATATTCATATCTATTTCCGCCTTTGTGATATGAATTGTCTGTGACTGATTTGTGTTATGTTTATTTCTATATTTGTTTCCGAAGACCTTTATAGCCACTGTGTAGTAGCTTTGAGTTTGTGTCGGTATGTCGGATTTCCTCTTGAGATGAAAAGTTATATTTTTTATCCGGTATATCGGTACTCGCACAAAGCAATTATACAGAGGGTCGCTCCTCAACAGCCTTATTCTCCGTGCTAGTTGACAGCATTCACAGTAATGTTCTTGTCTAGCGTGGGTATAGAGGTGGGGCGTCACAGCTTGGTATCAGAGCCAAACTTCGGAACAATAAGGAATATTATAACAAGGATCATCGTCCTAAGTCCATCTTAGGAGTCGTGCTTTAGGATTTTATTCGAGTCTACGTACCGTCTTATCCTATTTTCTTTTATGATCCTTGTTTTGTCTATCAAGATTGCTTGATATTCAATTTGGTGAATAACCTTCTTCTTCCTCTTCTTTCTTTCTAAAGGAAGAGAAATGTCTAGACCTAGCCGCCCCAGAGCCGTGCCATCTAGCACTCCACCCCAGGATGGAGTTTTTATGACTGCTCAACAGCTTCTTGATTTGGTAACTAATGCTCAAGCAGCTGGAGCTAACCCGGAACCTACTCACCCAAAGTCGAGATTTGCACGCTTGTGCAGCGATTACACCAATTTGGGTGGGGAGCCATTCAAAGGCTCCGAAACTGTTATTGAAGTCCAAGCTTGGCTTAGAACATGCGATCGCATCTTTTCGCGCATGAATCTTATTGACCTTCACCAAGTTCAGGTGGCCTCTAGTATGCTCCGAGAAAGAGCATTGGACTGGTACGAGCTTCTTATTTCTTAGATTAATGAAGCGGATCTCACCTGGGAGCAATTCTGGGAACGCTTCAAATTAAAATTCATGCCAGAAGCTGAGAAAGTGACATTGGCTCGACGATTTATAGACCTTGTTCAAGGTGAGTCCTCCGTGACTGATTACGTCGCCTCCTTCGAGTCGCTTTCCAAATACGAGGTTGAATACATCAACACCCCTCTGAAGAAGAATCAGAGGTTTGTTTATGGCTTAAACAAAAGTCTCAAGAAGCCATTACTTCTAAAATTAGAAGTTTCTTTCGACCAACTCGTTGATATCGCTCTTCGTCTTGAAGAGGCGGATAGAGAGAATGATGTTGAAGTGGTGGGTTCCAAACCAAACTTCAACAATAACAAGAAGAGGCCAAACAAATTTAAAGGTCCTTATCCCAATAAAAAGGGGAAATAAGCAACCTCCGTGGCAAAGACTTCTTCCTTTGGCCGTGGGGAATACTATAATTGTGGTTCGAAGGACCATTATGCGAACAAGTGCCCAAAGTCTCTCTCTTGTCGCTACTGCAAAGTTCCCGGACATGTTATATCTTCATGCCCCAAGCTTCAGGGCAGGAAGGAGGGACAGTTAAATGTTGCTCAAGCCCCTGGCAACACATCTCGTGGTCAAGGTATGCCTCATTCTATCCTTGATGGAATTATTTTATTTCGTGATCATCCTATTCGAGTTCTTTTTGATACGGGTGCGTCCCATTCTTTTATAACAAAAGAACTTGTTGATGCTTTTTCTTTGGATGTTTTGTGTTTGATGACTTCTTTGAGAATTGCGAATCCGGTTGGTGGATTCGCAACAATCAGTTTATTGTGTAAAGATGTCGAAATTATTTTGTGTGATTTTCCTTTCCTAGCCGATTTGCATGTCATGCGTTATTTAGGCTTTGGAATGATTTTGGGAATGGATTGGCTTAACCGTTATGAAGCTCATATCCTATGTCCTGAGCGGACTATTCATCTTCGACATCCTCAATCTGTTAAGCAGATTTCTATTAATCTTAAAGATTCAGATTCCAGCTTGGTTGCATCTTTATATTCTTTAAATCCTCGTGATGACGATGATGACGATGAGGGTGATATTATTTCTCTTATTCACGTCGTTCGTGAATTTTTCGACATATTCGAGCCCGTTTTAGGATTACCACCTAAGCAAGCAATTGAGTTCAGAATTAATCTTATTCCTGGAGCTCAACCTATCACTCGTCCTCCGTATCGTATGTCCAATAAAGAAAACGAGGAGATGTGTAAACAATTATCCGAATTGGAGACGAAGCAATTTATTCGCTCTAGTTCCTCGCCTTGGGGAGCTTCAGCTATTTTCGTAAAGAAATCTGATGGAACACTTAGGCTTTGCGTTGACTACCGCAAGCTTAATGATCTTACTATCAAAAATAAATATCCTTTACCTCGGATTGATGATCTATTCGATCAACTTAGTGGTGCCAAAGTCTTTTCACAATTAGACTTAGCTACTGGATTTATCAGCTTCGTATTGCAGAGGATAGTATTCCTTTGACCTCGTTCCATAGTCGATATGGATCTTATGAATGGCTTGTCATGCCATTTGGTTTGACGAATGCCCCGGCCTATTTCGTTGACCTTATGAATAGAGTTTTCAAAGACTTTCTCGACCGGTTTGTTCTCATCTTTATCGATGATATTCTTGTGTATTCAAAAACCGAGGAGGAGCATGAAAAACATCTTCGGATTGTGTTGGAAACTCTTAGGAGTAATCAATTAAAGGCAAAATTTTCTAAATGCCACTTTTGGCAATCTCTTGTGAAATTTCTCGGTCATATTATTTCCGAATCCGGAATTTCCGTGGATCCTTCAAAGATTGAAGCAATTCAAGATTGAAGAGACCGGAGAGTGTGACAGAGATTCGTAGTTTTCTTGGATTGGCGGGCTATTACCGTCGCTTTATCAAAGACTTTTCCAAGATTGCCGTGCCTCTCACTGGTTTGACGAAGAAAGGTGTTAAATACATTTGGTCGGACAAATGTGAAGCTTCTTTTCAGAAATTAAAAGAACTTCTTTCTGATGCTCCTATTCTCGTTATTCCCGAGGGGAATCAAGATTTCGTTGTCTATACCGATGCTAGTCGCGTTGGTTTGGGTGCCGTTCTCATGCAAAGAGAACGTGTTATTGCTTATGCTTCTAGGCAATTGAAGCCTGTTGAGACTAGATATACCACTTATGATTTAGAGCTCGCGGCTATTGTTTTCACCCTTCGTATTTGGCGTCATTATCTTTTAGGAGAGAAATTTGTTCTTTATACCGATCATAAGTCCTTGAAGTATTTATTCTCCCAAAAGGAACTTAATTTGCGTCAACAGCATTGGCTCGAGTTCCTTGCACCTTATGATCTTGATATTCTTTATACCCCCGGTAAGGGTAATCGTGTCGCCGATGCTCTTAGCCGTAAACAACAAGCTGTTGTTTCTATGATGATATCCGAATGGAACGATCTCGAGATCTTAACCACTTGTGAGATTCGAGAGCGTGTTCCCGATTTATGTTCATCTCTTGTTTTGTGTAGCCTTGAGGCTCATCCTTCTCTTTTAGACCGCATTCTTGAAGCTCAAAGGCTAGATCCCGAATTGGCTCTTCTTAGCCAAAATATTAAGGATAAGATTGATATTGAAGGATTGAAAGACTTTGATATCGATTCTCGTGGCGGCGTTCGGAGATTTGGTAGACTCATCGTGCCAAATATTAGTGATCTTTGTAAAGATATTTTAGAAGATTCACATCGTTCTAAATTCACCATTCATCCCGGTAGTAGTAAAATGTACGCGGATATGAAGCGACTTTATTATTGGGAGGGAATGAAACTTGACATCGCTAACTTCGTTAAGCGTTGCATGACTTGCCAACTCGTTTAAGCCGAACATCAAAGGCCCGGTGGGTTATTGCAACCTTTAGAAATTCCTATTTGGAAGTGGCATCAAATTTCCATGGATTTTATTGACGGCCTTCCCCGTTCTCGTTCGGCTCATGATAGCTTATGGGTGATCGTTGATAGACTTACTAAATCCGCCCATTTTATTCCCGTTCGATCTAATCGAACCGTTCCTCTTTTGGCCAAAATCTTTATCAAAGAAATTGTTAAATAGCATGGAGTTCCTACTTCTATTGTTAGCGATCATGATCCATTGTTTACTAGTGGATTTTGGAAGAGTCTTCAAAAAGCTTTAGGAACGAAGCTTAATTTTAGCACCGCTTATCACCCCAGTCCGATGGACAAACCGAGCGTGTGAATCAAACTCTTGAAGATCTTCTTCGTGCTTGTGTTCTTGATTTTGTTGGAAGTTGGGAAGATCATATTTCACTTGTTGAATTTTCCTATAATAATAGCTTCCAATCTAGTATTGGTATGGCACCTTTTGAGGCACTCTATGGAAGGCCATGCCGATCTCCTTCTTGTTGGCTTGAGGCCGGTGAGAAGCTGGTTTTAGGTCCAGATTTTATTCGTGATTCCACAGAAAAGATTGATCTTATTCGTCATAGGATGAAAGAAGCCCAGAGTAGACAAAAATCCTATGCCGATAACCGGAGAAGGAAGTTAGAATTTTCTGAGGGAGATCTTGTGTTCATTCGTGTTTCACCTATGAAAGGTGTTGTACGTTTCAGTCGATCGGGAAAATTGGCGCCTCGATATATTGGGCCATTTCCTATCATTGAACGTATTGGTTCCATGGCTTATCGCCTTTTATTACCGGCTCAATTTTCTGCTATCCATGACGTGTTTCACGTTTCTCAACTTCGGAAATGTCTTCGAGATTCCAATTCTGTTTCTTGAGCCCGGTGTTGTGGAAGAGATTGAAGTTTCGCCTAATTTAACTTATGAGCAACATCCTATTCGTATCATTGCTTCGGAAGTCAAACGACTTCGAAATAAAGATGTTCCGCTTGTTCAAATTCAATGGTCTTCAAATCCTAAGGATTGTTCTTGGAAATCTAGAGAGTACATCGAGCGAACACATCCGGACTTACTTTCTCGTGCTCTTTGAGGTGAACTTCTTATTTCAAGTTTCTTTTGTGATTGAATATGCTTTTATGGTTGTTAATTTATGTTCTCTTCTTAAATATTGCGAGGACGCAATTTTTTTAAGGAGGGGAGTCTGTAACAACCCGCATATTTATCGATTTTATATTTAAATATTTTATTTAAATATTTTATCGTTAGTCGGATTTTAGTCCGAAAAGCTACTTTTTGCATACGGTCGAATTAGGACTCTGGACCACTCCCATTGAGTTTAAAATGCCGTTTGCGAC
Source organism: Allium cepa (assembly GCA_030765085.1). Taxonomy (NCBI): domain Eukaryota; kingdom Viridiplantae; phylum Streptophyta; class Magnoliopsida; order Asparagales; family Amaryllidaceae; genus Allium; species Allium cepa. The sequence goes on from CM060942.1 coordinate 460,905,008, forward strand.
CTTTTTGAGTATAAGCTTCGATATGTTTGGAGAAAGTTGATTTTTGCTACTTTTCACTTTGGGTTTGGTTTTGGGCTCAGCCCTATGTTAACTTATGCTCAAATCTGAGCCACTCTTCCCCACTCACCCTCATTCTCTTCTCTTTTCATTTTTTATAACATTAATGGTGAGAGAGATTGGAAATTAAAAACTCCAAAACCCTAGTTTCTCTTGCAAATCAAATTCCTAGCTCCAAACTCAAGAAGAACCCATTGGTAAGCTTCTCTTCTTCTTCTCCAACTTATTCTCTTACCTATTTCAGAAATTCCTAAACCTAATTTTGGGAATGTTCTTGTTTTTGAGCTTAGATTCAAGCTCAATTGGGTTGTGTTGAAGAGAGGTTGATTCTCCATTTGCTTTCAAGCTTCTTCTTGTTTGATTTTGTGAAAAGGTGAGATTTTTATCTCACATCTATGACTATAAGTATCTTTGGTTGTTAGGTATGAATTCCTAACAATTATTCATGTGCAATTGCATTTGATTTGGATTAGATTTGTAAATATTCCAATTTTTGGTGTTTGAAGCCAAATCTTTAAGAATCATAACTTTGATGTTTGATCACGCTTTAAGAGGTGTTTCGGAGAGCCTATAAGGCAGGGTTGTCGCTTGGCATTAATCCCTTGTCTTCGTCGCTTGTCCGATCGCTTCCGTTTGGATTTTCGCCCATTTTTGGGCAAGGCTGATTTTTGCCTACAGGGGGATTTCAGACGTCTGAACCCAATTTCAGACGTCTGGTTTCAAATTCAGACGTCTGGTTTGGAAATTCAGACGTCTGGAATTGGTCCCTGGAAAACGCGAAAAGGCAGAGAAGAATTTCAGACGTCTGGAAATCCATCCAGACGTCTGGTTAGTGGTTCAGACGTCTGGAAGGTAATTTCAGACGTCTGAAATGTGCAGTTTTGCCTGTTTTCGTTGTTTTTGAGTATATGTCCAACTTTAATCGATTCGTGTTGATTCCCTTTTTGTTGTTATCATTTATTATGGGCTTTGGTGACATTTTCATCGTGATTTTTGGGAATATCCATTTTGATGGATTCGGTATCGATTTCTTTGGATTTTATTCACGTCTTCGAATGTGAATTTCGGTGATTGATTGTTCTACAATCATTTTTGTGATTTGTCACTTCAAAAATATAAAGGTTTCAATACTAGTAGTAAATATGAAAACTCTTTCAACAAAATGATTTCAACTCTATTTTCAATAACAAAGCCCGTTTCTTAAACCGTTTTCCAATCTATTAGTATATACAAACCTTTACCTCACTCGTATGAGAAATCTAATTAAACGGCTTAGTAAAACAAGTGGTATGAAACGCTTGCGTTTACTTGTTCGATTAATTCTTGGACTTGTTCGATTGAATCTCTTGTGACAATTTTCTAGTGGAAACTTACAATTTGTTCGTAAATATTTAAGTTAAGCTAGTGGTTATGGGACATGATGCTAAACTCATATATTTACTAGCTTAGTGTAATTGACACTTCTTGATGATCATGACGATCATCTTTGTGATTTAGACTAGCAATGTGCGATCTCTCTTTGTCTGCGAGAGAGACTAAACCCCGTTTTGTGGAGTTTCGACTCAATTTGGTGGGGTAGTAACCCATGGTCTTCGGGCCGTTTGTGGAGCTTCGGCTCAATTTGTGCTGGTTAGCAACCATGGAATTAGCATTCCGTTTGTGATACACGTGTTGGTGGGCTTTATGCTCCCGTTTGTGATAGGCCTCCCCCCCTTTGTGATTTCTGGATTTCTTGAGATGATTTCTAGAATTTGTGTTTCACCAATTTTCGTGATTTCCATTGATAAGTTTTATCAATATTTGTGCATTGGTGAATTTGTGTGTCATTGACTTTTGTGATTGACATTGATATTATTGTCAATATTTGTGCATTGGTGAATTTGTGTGTCATTGACTTTGTGATTGACGTTGATATTATCGTCAATATTTGTGGTTTGGTGAACGAAATAAGGAGTATGACATTTCTTTGATTCTTGTGTAGATTTGGTGATATTGATTAATCTCTTGTTGATTTTCAATTACTTATATATATCACGGCTTGGCATAGTGATTATTATGTGTTTAGTCATATCTCTTATTCTATATCGTTTCACCTGATATTTATAGCTAGACTGATCCGTTTATTATTTTCTTATTAAATAATACTCGGGTCAGACCGAGATGTTACAGGTGCTTCTCCTTGACTTCTCTCTTGGGATTGATTCCTCTGACTTTTGGTTAACTACTTAGATTAGTAGTTTTTGTTGTATACATTTGAGATATAGACTCCATAATGTATACTTATTCTTTTGTGTAGTTCATGTAACTATTCTTTTGTGATATTGTGGATCTTTTTAGACCACTACTCTGATATACACTTTCATGTGTAATATTCATATCTATTTCCGCCTTTGTGATATGAATTGTCTGTGACTGATTTGTGTTATGTTTATTTCTATATTTGTTTCCGAAGACCTTTATAGCCACTGTGTAGTAGCTTTGAGTTTGTGTCGGTATGTCGGATTTCCTCTTGAGATGAAAAGTTATATTTTTATCCGGTATATCGGTACTCGCACAAAGCAATTATACAGAGGGTCGCTCCTCAACAGCCTTATTCTCCATGCTAGTTGACAGCATTCACAGTAATGTTCTTGTCTAGCGTGGGTATAGAGGTGGGGCGTCACAGCCATATTTGATGCCTGCAAAATGATGTTCTGCAAGAACAAAGTGTACAAAAATTCAAAGTGACGGGCTTGTAAACAAGATAAGGAATCAGGTAAGCAAAGTTAGAAAACAAGACAAAGAGGAAATATCTTAATACATACACTAAAATAGGATAAGTAAGAAAACAGGTAAGAATCTTATATTGGAAGCTTAGATTATCTGCATAATTAGATAAGGTAAGCTAGAGTAAACAAAAAGTACAAAGGCCATTTAATACTTTCATTTCAGCATACAAATAAAGTCAATTCGAAATTAGCATTTCAGCCTCCTTTTGAAGAATATCCGCCTAATAAAACAAAAATAAAATTTTGAACAAAGATAACATGTTCCAATAAAGAGTACCCAGTAAACACCTTCCTATGAAATCCTTCTTTATAAATACATGTCTTCCACTTCTTTTTGTTTATAAAACATAAGCAAAATCTGAAAATATAAGTAAGTTTTTACAAACCTAAACTGCCTTAAAACCAAAGAACAGATAATTGAAGGAAGAAGCAAACCAGTTTACAATCTTTAAAAGTTCAAACTGTTTTCAATACCAAGCTATGCTCTGTTCATTCTCTCAAAACCAGGTGAGTAACATCACATTTATAAATATGTAAGTATAATTATTCTGCTATATGTTTTCTCTGAATCTTAGTTATTTGTGAGTATATTTTGCAAATACATCTCCGTGTTAAGGTGTGGTTATGTGATAATTCATTACTGTGTATCTTTCTCTGTTTGATTTCAGGTTTAAGTTCACATGAGAAAATTTCTTTTATTCTTAATTTAAGCTTTAACAAGTCATAAGTTTTGAACATATAATGTTGTTATAACATAGACTTGAGTCTGAAATTGGTTTAAAAAGAAAACAGTTTGTAATAGTTCTAGAAAATATAGATTAACAGTGGAAAGTTAAAATAAGTTAAAACCCAATTCTTTTAAATCATAGTTTCAGGCATATGAATCAAATGCTAAGACAAAAATTTGATTTTTAAAACCAGAATGACTATTTTTAGTTAAGTATTTAAGGTTTAGCTCGGGGTTGTATATGATATGTGAATCTGTGATTTTGGGGTGATCTATGTGAATTTGGGATTCGAGTTTCTTTCTGGAGGAAGAAGTATGAATGGAGATTTGTGTAAAAATGGTTGATGTTGATAAAATTCATTAGAGAGATTGCGGCAGAGAATTTTCTTATAGACCCTAATTTTTGCTGCGCGTAAAGAATCGATCACCACAGCCTCTCTAGTGGATCGAGTGTTGCGTGCTCTTGAGGGGAGGTAGAGGAGGCATACACGTGGTGATGGCCGGAATTGTAGCGTCTCTGGTGAACGAGGTGGGGTTGACGGCGAACTTCCAGGTTTGGATTTGGGTTGTCTGTGTTTTCAGGTGGGTGTACGAACTTTTTTTTTATTTCGAGTTTTGGAAGATGATATGAAGGTCGTGAGTGAGGGAGAAGGAGGTTGCCGATGTGAAGCAACCATCGGAGATGGTCGGAGGTGGATAATGTTACTGTGCACGTGCACGGTGAGTTGGTTCTGGTGAAAGTGGTTGGGTCTGTGCAAGTTGGTGTGGTCTCGAGTGTTTACTCGAGTTATTGGGTGTTTTTTCGGGGAAAGTAGCATGCGAACTCGAAGCGTGCTCGTTGTTGTCTCGGAGTAGTGGGAAGGGGGAACCTGGGTAAGTTGTAACAGGTTTTTTTTAAAACCTGTAAAGTTTAAAATTGTTTAAACTGGGTTTTAAAATGAGATAAAGGTTTAACATGGTTATTTAAATAAAAGAAAAGTTTGGATTCCAAAGAAATTTGAATCTCAGCTTAAAATAAATAAAGCTTAAAATTTTGAATTATTTGAAACACTTTAAAAAGAGGGATTTGTTGTGCGAGTTTCACTCGAGTGATTCGAGTGTCGGACTTGAAGAAATGTGGGGTTTTGCTCGTAAAAATAATTGTTTGTCTCGGGTATTTTTTTTAGCTACAGGTTTTAAACATGTAAGTTTTATAAAATTTCTAAAACTGAGATTTTAAATGAAAATTTAAATAATATACGTATTTAAAACAAAGTTTAAACCAAGATATGTTTGGATTCAAAACATAGTTTGAATCTCAATCTTTAAATAAATAAAGATTTTTAAATTTAAAATTTGTTTTAAACTAATTTGAATGATAAAGAGGATTTTTAAATTTGATTTGAATTCAAAATGAAACCGTGTTTAAATTCTTTTAATCTTCTATTTAAGAAAATCATTCTTTAAATTGTAAAATAAAAGGAGTTTGGAATTGATAAAATTAATTTGATTTCATTCTAAATCTTAAATTTAAAATGAATTTAAAAGTAAATTTAAATTAAATTGATTAAATAGCTTATAAATGATAATTTGGTCATTAAATAGAAAAGGAGTTTTAAAAACTTAAGGATTGTAATTATCAAATTAACTAAATGGATAATGAATGACTAGAATTAATTAACTCAGAAATTAAGAGTTAAATTTATTTAAATAAGAGATAAGTTAAAGGTAAATTAATTGGTAATTAGGAAGTCATTGATTTAATATTAAATTAATGATTAGTAATAAATTAATGAATTAATAAAGAATTAATTAATGAGTTATTAAGACTAACTTAAAATATAAGTTAATTACTTTAGGAAAGTAATTAAAGATTTTAATTAGTGAATGAAGGTCATTAACTAAAATTATGAGATAATCAATTTATGGGATTATTTTTAATAATTAATTAAATTATTTATTTAAGATAAGCAATTGTGGATTGTTAAGTATAATTACTTAACGAAAGGAATTAAGGGATTAATTACTCATTGTAATTAATTCTATTTAATATGAATTATTTAAGTTAATTGGTTAAGTTTAAATTGATTTTAGACAACCATTTGAGGGTGTGATGAGTATAATTACTTAGGGAAGTAATTAAAGATAATTACTGGATATGTTTAACTGAGGGTGATTTAATAATGAAAGTAATTGGAATATAATTACTTTGTATAATTAATCAAGGGATTAATTAGAGAAATTAATTAAGGAGTAATTAATTTATTTGATGAGTAATTAGAGATATATAATTACTAATGGTATTAATCAGAGGTGATTAATAAATGTGGTTTAATTGAAGATTAATTACTTAAAGTTAATTAATTTAAAACAGGGAATTAATTAAAATTGTAGTTAGAAATCATTAATTGATATAATTAATGATGGGATGATAAATTTAGATTTATTTAATCAATAATAAGAAATTAAAGAGTAATTAATTAGTGTAATTCAGAAGTAATGTAATGTTTGTAATTTAAGGATAATTTCTATATTTAGATAAGATAATTAATTTGCAAAAATAATGTAAGAATGATTATTTGTGTATAATTAAATTTTAATTAATCAAGTATGATTAATTAACATGAGAAATTAGTGAATGATTTATTAATTGATTGGAAATTGATTAATAATTGTATAAGCAAGATTTAAATGGTAAAGTAATTAATTTAATTTACTTTAAATTAATTAGAGATGATATAATTAATTTAATTCATTTTAAATTAATTATAGCTTATATGATTGCTTATATATGGATGGATGAAATTGTTTACCTTGAATGATTTAAGATCTCAGATATGAGAAATTGATGCTATGTGATATGGATGCTTTGATTTAAATATGATGATGATATGAATTATCTGTTGTGATGATAATATGCATTATCTGTTTGTAGTGATAATATTGATTATCTGTTTATGTTAATGTTGACTATCTATTATGATATTGTGAATTATCTATCTGTGTGTGTATTGAATTATTTGAATCAAACTGTTAAGACTAAATAGACAACTTGGCCTTAAAAGACACGTTTTGGATTTCGATGAGACCGGGATCGGGTTTTCCACATTTGGAACGTCCGAAAACCACATCGATTCCAAATTAACGTTAGGTCGAGAATCTGAAGTGAAGATGAAGATTCAGAGTGCAAGGGTTATCGTCGTTAACTCTGAGGGTGATTCCAAAATGAGTGTAACGAGATAATGCATTCGATTTCGTTCGAACCCGGAACGAACTTGTATGGATTGAATGCTTTCAACACATCGTCAGGTGGGCGATGAGCATTCTAAGAAATGTGTTCTTTAAAGGTAATCGAAGCCTCAAGCCTCATCAACCGGGAATGGCTAAAACAGGGGAGGTGCAGCAAGGTTAGGTGGGTCATACCCAAGCAGGACAAGATTTTTCCCTGTCTAGATTTCCCTTTTTATTCGGCTGTGTGGACAGTTGTGAGCTCCAACTGTCGGGGTTGTCTTGTTCGGGACTGTTCAGTAAGGAATGGTTTCGGCCTTGTGTTGCACGGGATGAAGGGAGTAATCCTCGGTACGTTGATCTAGGCCACGTACTGTGACGGGCGGTACCCCAGTAGCCCTGCCATTGTATGGAATCCAAAATCCAATAAGTGCCAACGGTTTTGATTGTATTACCCACTTTTGTGGCTAGTAGCTGGAATTTAATCATGTAACAATTTCGGCTATTTTCTATTTACTTGAAAACCCTAGACCTATTATAATATCACAGAATTTCCTATCAAATTTTTTGGTTAGCGTAAGGTAAAAACTTACCCATGTTTATTCGTGGGGAGTCTTACGTGATACCTTTTGTTTTCAAACGTTTTTCAAAGTTAAGCAACTTTAACCTGTTACTCATACCAGACCCATATCTGACCCGAAGTTTATTTTTGTTTTTCATAAACTCTCGGGTACCCAAATTTTTACGGGTAGTCAAGGGATTCAGGTTAGCTTGGACGAATTCTGGAGGAGCGATGGAGCAGGAGGCTTCAGCGTTATAGACATATATAGTGTTCCGCTGTGTTGGTATCTTTTGATTTGTTTGAGTTGTGTTGTATTAACTAGACAGGTGTTTATAACTGTCTAGTATGTGATGTATTGACTGTATAACTCTGATATATGTAAAATTATGTAATAGTTATGTGATCTATTATATTTTGTTCCATTCCGCTGTAAGATTCTGATGTGTTGTTCTTTCTTCTCTATCTTTTCTATTTTCTCATCCCTTTCTTTCTTCAAGACGATACGTCTTTTTGGGCGTAGAAGGGCGGGTCGTCACATATAAAAACTATCACGAAATGCAAAATATCATCAGCGAGCCACAACGTACCTTGCATCCCTCCTTTTCTGAAAGTGCTACTCTTTAAAGACTCCATTGGAATCAACATAATGCATCCGTATAAAAAACTTTAATCCTATAAAGTATGAGGAAGGCGCAAGAGATTTTGTATTTATCGAGGGAAACCTACAAAGTCAAATAACCATTTTTATGCTTTTGATTCTATTTTGTCCCTAAAGCATTATACTATGATTATATTCGCTTAAAACTGATTTGACTAGAAATAAACTAGAAAGTGAAGTGTTTTAACGAATATAATCACAGTATAATGCTTCAGATATAAAGTAAAATTAAAAAAATGGTTATTTGATTTTATACGTTTCCTTCGACTAACACAAAATCTTCTACGCCTTCCTTATACTATATACTTTATAGGTTTAATTTTTTATAAGGACAGATCCTTTGAGTTCTAACAGCGACTTCGAATAGCAACATATCCACAAAAGGAGGGAGTGCAAGATATACCGTAGTGCGTAGAAGATATGTTGCATTTCACGATAGTTTGTCCACAACTTTGTTGCTTCCTTTGCATGAGAACCACATCATGGGAATATAAGGTATGGGGATCTCACTCCAATCTCAACATTCCATTTATGGAAGAAAAAAATAAAATCGATTGGGGATAATGTTAAAAAACTTAAATATAAAATTAATACACATTACAAAAACTTACGAACATATTTGATTTAATATCCATTTGGTTGCTGCAGATAAAAGAGCTCTAAAGGCAATCTTCTTTCTTATGAGATAATAAAAAATATGTTTGGAGTTGGTTTGGAGAATGACATCCCTCTTCAAATAAAGCTAATCAACCAACTGAACTGTATAGCCGAAGGAGAATGCCTTACATTAAGTTCAGACATTGACTAAACCTTCTCTACAGCAGACTGAACATCCAACATAATGTCTCATTTCATATTCTAAAAAGTTAGCCAGCACCACCCTTTTTTAACATTTCATATTTTCCTTACATATTATATTGAAGCCTTAACATATTATATAATAGGGAATATAATTGTTATATTCCCTATTCCAAAAAGTTATCTAGCACCACCCTATTCCCCGAAACCTTATACTCACAATTGCTTGCCCTTACCACTATAAATTCTATCGGGATGTACTTGATTAGAGATTTCGTTTATCAAGAGGCTAACAAACAGGTTTCATGTCATTTTTAATATCCAATCAATTTTCAATACCATTAATTTACCAGTAAATTAGTTAATATTTTTGCCACTTACATTCTCTTATTTTAACTGAACTGTATCGAAATGTTAAAACCAAAATAGCGAGAGATATTTTCACAAAAGAATAAGCAGTAGATGTCATGTAAAATTTTGAGTAAAGCTCAAACATATTTTTTGTTAAAATTTTCAGTATAATATCAATGTCGTGCTGTAGTAAATGACATGGGAGCATTCCACGGATCACATAATCTAAAATAATCAACACTAATTATTTAGGGCCTGATTATCAACTTTAATGGCAAACAATGTACATATTAAAAAGATATTCTACTAAGGAAATATTCAAAAACATAAGGGAAATGGAAGAGCATTTGAAATCAAGCATGCATCAGATTTAAGTAATCGCTCTCACGAAACAAACTTAATAACTATATATTGAGTTGGTGATTAATAAGGTAAAAATGAAGATGGATATAACAATATTGTTATTACATAAAAAACTACAAAACATAACAAAAGAATTTCGTCCAACAGTTAAAATCCGAAACCAAAATACCAAATGATAAATAGAGAGTACTTGGCATACATCCCTCATATAGTTTGCAAATACCCAAAACATCCCCTCATTTTTTAGGTAAGTTTCTGGTCCCTGTTTTTAAAATCGGACCATCTAAAAGACAAAAGTACCATTCCGTCGTAATTTCTCTCTACACTTCATCGTTCCTGTGAGAATGAAATCAATAAACAAAATCAAATAATAATCTAGTGAATAAACTGAAATTAAGGTGACTAGAAAATTGATTTAGAAGGAAAACGAAACCAAATACTCATTTTAATTAATCGAGAAGAATCTAAAATCAAATAATGGAAAGTATAATCAATTAAAACATCAAAATCAGACAGTAAAATTGAAATAGCAAAAGAAAACAATGATTTGTACGAAAATGAATTCATTCTTCGCAAAATTAAAAAATTATAATATATCAGTAAAAGTTTAAGAATATTTGCAACTAAAAATGCAAATATTAATAATATTTGCAGTTTTTTTGCAAATATTCTTAATACTTACAGTTTTAGTCGTAAATACATATAAAATTTGCAGTAAAAAATTTGATTACTTGATAAAACACTCTTGCAGGTCTAACATATGTTATTACATGTTTTACTGCAAAAATTATACATATTTGCAGTATTATAATAAAAAATTCACAATATTTGCTGATTTTCTGCAATTATTCAAAATAATTGCAGCAATATCTGCAAGTATTCATAACAATAGGATATGAAAGTAAAAATAATGAATACTTGCTAAAAAACACTTGCAGCTTCAACATATGTTACTATACATTTTCTGTAAAAATACGAACATATTTGCAGTAAGATAAACAAATTTTCTCAAATTTTTCTAATTTGTTTGCAATTACTAAGAATAATTACATCCATAACTGCAATTAATCATAATATTTGCAGAAAAAGTAAAAATATTCATAATATGTGCATTAGACCTTTTAATGGAGAAATTGACACAATTTGAAGTTTTTTTATACAGATATTCTCAATATTTGCATTTTTTTCTGCAAATATTAAGAATACATGCGGAAATATTGTAAATATTGGAATATTTACATATTTTTATGCATGTATTTTCACTAATTACAGTTTTTAATGCACGTATTTGCAAGTATTCCTTGTAAATGCAGTTTTTATGCATGTATTCTTAATTATGAAGATAACATTCATCTTCATAATGCAATATATTGAAATTAACAATTGCAAAGAAATATTCTTATAGAAATGGATATTTATATGCAAAAAATTTCAATATCTGCTGATTTTTCTGCAATTATTCTGAATATTTGCACAAATGTCTGCAAATATTCTTAAAAATTACAAATATTTCGGCAGTCATTTTTTAATGTTATTCAAAATTTTTGCACCAACCTTTACAATTATTGAGAATGATTGTAGATTTTTCAGATATACGTGCAAATTATTCAAAAGAATTGCAGACACACATGCATTTATACATAATAATTGCGTACATCTCTGCAATTATTTTGAGTAGTTATATACAAAGATGAATACAAATGATTTTAAGGGAATAATTGTTGATTTTTCAGCAAGTACATATTATGAGTACATATTATGAATATTTGTTAAATTTTAAGTAAATAATTGCATAGGAAAATTTCTAAATAAAAGCATATTTTTATGCAAATATTCCCAATATTTGCTGGTTTTTTTGCAATTATTATGAAAATTTGCATCAATATCTGCAAATAATCTTAAAAAATGCTAATTTTTCAGCAACTATTAAAAATATTTGCAAGAAAGAACTGTATGAATGTTATTGTAGGTGATATTTGCAGTATTTATGGACAACATTACTTCAAATATCAAACTGGAACCATTTCTCATTATCATTAATGAATTTAAACATCAAACAACACCAATAATTCATAAAAAATAAAAAACAATTCATATTTTTGTAAATAAGATTGATTCGTTTTCAAATAGTTGCAGTTTTTTTATAAAAGTTGAGAATGACACCTGTCTGAAGAAAACTCGGCTCGATTTTCAATTTGATCAGAAGAAAGTGAAGAAGAAGAGGAACTATGGCTCGACTTTAAAGCGCAGAGGTAATTTAGGAAAAAAAATAGGCGTAAAACAAAAACATGGACGTAGAAAGTATATATATTTTTTAGAAGGACCGGCTTTGAATTACGTTCGGTTTCAAGAATGCGTGCCTAATATTCGCTAATAAATAATTTTTTGTAACTAAATTTACCAAAAAATATATAATCCAACTTACATTGAACATTGAGGTTCCATAAACTTTATGTGACTTGATTTTAACACGATAATCATCAAAACATCTTCAGTCACAAGCAAGTTATTGCAACATTACACTATGATATAACATCGTTCATAAAGCTATAAAGTTCTTGCATTTATATATATTAAAAGATTAATATTGCACCATGCATATCTAGCTACATCCATATATGTCTGTTAATAATCGAAAATAAGTGCGCAGTAAAGAAACATATATACATCGAAATTATTTGCTATATGTAACTACTTGAGTGTCCATTAATTAAGTATAATCATATCTGAGCTAATTAAGTTTACATACGTATAATAGCAATTTTTTAAATGTCTTGCAAATTATATATTATAATAGTTATATTTAGTTTATGGAATAGTACTAGATGGTAATATATTTTGCATCTTTCATTAAGTTTCCAACATAAACGTACAATTGAAACCACTAATTCTAACTTTTCTGTACTAATTCGTGTTTAATAGTTGAATGAAAATAATAATCATATTCTCCTAAATGTAAAAATCTTATCTCAAGTACAAATAATAACTAAATTGAGACTGTCATTAAATATAATGCAAATTGACAAAAAAGGTTAATGAGTCTTGCTTATTCAGAAAGTAAGATGAGGAATTTTACTTCAAGGGCCTATTTGTTCAGGGTAATAAGTTTTAAGCACACTACTTCTGAAAAATTAGTTTTAAGAACATTTTACAGAAAAAAGAAAAAAGAATTTATCATTTTCAGTTATACAGAAATAATGATAAAAGGATTTATCATTTTCCTGTATAACATAAAAAAGATAAATGAATTTATCATTATACTGTAAATTGTTCTTAAAACTAATTATTTAGAAGTGCTGTCCTTAAAACTTATTGCCCTGCAAATAGAAACCCTTAAACCTAATTTTCACCAGTAAGATCTTATTACCACTACGTTTGTGGCATCCAAGAAATATAACATGAAGAAAGTCAAGCTATACCTGCTTTAAATGCATTTATTATTATTACTAAATATAACGTTTGCTTATTTAAATGAATGGTAGCAAAATATCAACATAAATATGTCATTGCGATTTGTGAATATGCACAATTTCCAAAACAGTTGATAATAAATTGACCAATAACATTAGAGCTAATATCCAATATTATTTTCAAGCAACTCCACTGCAAAGAAATATCAAAATTTTGTTTATACAATTATATAACCGGTATCTTCTTGAATGTTCCACTTGTTAATTGGAAAAATAAACATAATCTTAAAAAAGATGGCGTTGAACAATATGAACATCCATACATTGTTAAAACCATCATCCTAATAAATAGTCAACATAATTGTCCATTACTAAATGCACATACTGTTTTAACTAAAATGCACATAACGTATACTGAAATATACTTAATGTATACTTAAACGAACACACAGAAGAACAAAAACAATTTTGTTAGAATAGTTTACAGAATAGATTATTCTTCTCTCCCTAGTCCAACATAGCTATCTATAGCACATGTAAAATTCAACAGCCAAAAGGATTCAGAGTAACAGGCGAACCAACTCTAATAAACCAAACATTTGAAGAAGAAAAACACGGCGAAAAGAAAAAATAGTGAATAAAACCGAGACCATATTTTCAGTTGGTCCATTTAAATCAACATCTTTTGACAAAATAAAGTTGCAGCACAATCGTACTACAACGATTTTCAATACAATAATATATCGAAAACAGTAATATGTCTTCATTTTTGACTTATATTTGCAACAGTGATATGTCTTCATGCATCACCCCAACTATGTTTATGCAACTTTTGACAAAATAAAGAATGCATGTTATTCACAAATTAAAATATGATATTTACAATCCCAATAATTAGTGCCGATCTCCAAAAAAATTCCAGTATTAGAATTTTCCACGAGTAACGCATAAAAGTAAGTTAATACTCCTATGCACAATATCTTACCAAGTAAAAACGAGGAAATATTAACAAAAAGCACCAAGGTTTTCCAAAAAAACTTTAGTGCATTACCCTGCTGAAATAGTCTGAAAAAAAATCATTAAGAGATTAATTACCAACTCTAACTGGGCGAACAAAACATGTATTGAAAAAAGATACTAGTACATTAATATTCTCAATAAATTATTATAATTTGAATAGTACCTCAAATCCAAACAAAAAGCTGTCGCACCGACTCTCATAGGATATGAGAAAAGGTGATGCAAGTAGACACATATACCATTTGCATAGATTAGCACATGCATCAAATAAATTCTTAATGGCACACCAACTTAAGAGTATGAAATTATTATGAAGGACAAAAATTTTCGGAATTTTAGTCTCAATGATAGACATTCTTTTTTTTCTGAAGGACAACTTTATTTAGGCGTCAATTTTTAGTTATTAATAGCAGTTTTGGGTATCAGTTTGTAGTTATTGGTAGCAGTTTTTATGTATCTGTTTTTAGTCCAGCAGCAGTTTTGAAAGAATGTTTGTCCTTATGAAAATTTTTGAAAGAATGTTTGTAACGACCCTGAGTCGAGCTTCGAAAATCAACACTCTAATACATCATCCGTATTAGAATGTCGAATCTGGTTCGCCGGAACTTATAACATATTAAGTACAAAACACAGCGGAAGAAAATGAAATATATCATTGATACATAACAGTTGATTACAACATTCTGACACAATGAATATCACATAATCATCGATACAAGATACAGCAAAAAATAGCCGCGGAAAGACAATATCTCCAACTTGATCATCGAAAGAATCCAATATCTAAATCTCCATTGCCAAGGCTCCAAAACTCCAGATCCAAAAGCTCGAACCCCCAACTATCATGTTGAAGTTAAGCAACTCCAATTCCGAAGAAACAAATGCGATCGTCAAATCCAAAGGCTAGATGCTATCGAATCTATACCTACTATTTGATTATCTGAAAATTCCAACTCAAGGCTGCCCGTGTGGAAAATTATGGACACCTAAAGTTTAGAAAGGAAACAATAAACTCCAAGTCAGTCATGGGACTAGCGTGAGCAAACAGAAACGATTTATCTTTAACAAAAGCAAAACAAAATAATTTAAAAGAAACCCGCAACGCTTTTTGAAAAATGAAACTACCATAAGGCCTCACACCACACACACAATGCAAAGCGTAATTGGACTCCTTATGATAGTCAAACATGTTTGATACGCGAAAACCTTTTGATATTATTATTAGTGCATAGTGCAGAAAACATTTCAAAAGTATAATATTAATCTTAGCCAGCATACAACCATTATTATATGCCTACTATAGCTACCATGTTCAATAGCAGGTTACCACCACATTGCATGGCAGGTTATGCAACTAAAATCGTACAAGACGCGTATTGTTTCTTTGGATTTCCAACAAATGGTCAGGCTAAGGAACTTTCTGGGCCACATGGGTACGCCTCTGAAGGGACTCTCAGAGAACCTAACCGGATCTCTGTCAACACAAGACTGGGTTACCTCCGTAACTAGGTAACTAATGACACGAGTACGCCATTCCTCGGTCGTTACCGACCTTTATCTGAGAGCTCTCACCACCAACAACCACAAAGCAATAAGTTTGCACCAACCACATATGTTAAATATCTGGGTATGATACCACCTTTTATCCAAAAGAAAATGGATATACCCTCAAGGGGCGCTAGCCCCAAATAACCTTGCCGCACCCTTCCTGCTTCGACCATTTTCGAATTGTGAGGTCCAATGAGGTCTCGTCCACAAAGCTACGCTGTGATAACCTGAATTTTTAATATCTGTTAATTGGATAATTAACTGATTTTAAGTCATTAAAATACCGATTCCAGTTGGTTAAATAAATAAAATTTTATAAATAAAGGTATTTAAATATATACAGTTTATATAAGTTGATTTTAACTTGAATTTGAATTTGAAATTTCAAAGATAAACATTTTAAGGTAAATTGAATTTAGAAATAATGTATATACGATTTTATTTGTATATAGTTGTTATTTTCATTTAAAGATCATATTAAAATAAAAAGGAAAGTGGTTACTAAACAAAAATTTAATATAAAGAGTTTTAGGGAAAAACATTCAAAATATAAATAAAGTATATGAAGTATAATTAATACATTTGTATAACCTATTAAGTGTGAAGTTGGAATTTTATATTACATACTTTTGAAATATATATATATATATATATATATATATATATATATATATATAAAAGACAAATATAAGAGAAAGAATAAATATAACTAAGTAAGATTTATTTAAGATAAACATTTAAACATTTAACATATAATAGAAAATTGATAATATGACAAATATATATTTTAAAATATAAAGACATTTATAAATATAAAAGTTAAGTTTAGAATATCATGAATACACATAAATATGGATTTACAAATGTAAGCAAAAAGATAGGTTTATTGACAAGTGTCATTTATAATTAGTAGGAGACGATGTAAACATTTCCTATTATCTCTCATTCTCTTTAATAATTTAAAACTCTAAAAAAAAATTCTGTTTCAAGAAGTACATGTTTCGGTTTCCAGTTGCAGTGCAAATCAAAATATCAAGCCAGCCCAAAACATTCTTGATTCAGACCAGACAATAAACCTGAAAGCAAATTAAAATCAAAACTCAAGTTCTAGTTCAATTTAAACAAGGATTAAAGCTTCAGTTTTTCAGGAGATCATCATAGCATCTCAGTATACCTTCTCCGTTCCAGCATTTAAGGTGAGTAAACAAAACTACTGGAATTCGATTTTCGGTTTGGTAGCGAATTTTGCTTCGACGAATGGCAAATCAGGCGTTGGCTATGTTGTGGAGATTGGAGGAGGTGTCGCGGAGGCGAGATGGTCGAAGATTTAGGCGTACGCGTACATGTGTATCACCATGCATGATGGATCCAGAGAGTACGGTAGTTCGTCAACACGATGGTGGGTGCGAGATGTTTGGGCTCGGCGCTGGACTTGGTTGATTCGCGAGTGCATTGATTGATTCGAGTCGTTGTTTGTCGCCGTTCGTTTTCGTAAGTATTCTAGGTGGTGAATTGAAATCAGGATTTGGGAAGAAGAAGTAAGAGTATCGGGTATGGTTTGTTGGGCTTTGGCCGTGCGTCGTGATGTAAAGGAAGTCAGCCTGATAGATTTGAATTGTGGATTTGGACTTAAGGGCCTTCGTATATTTAAGAAGGCTTGTTTATGATTAGTAAATTGGTCTTAAGAAAAACAAGAATTCAAAATCAATCTACTTTCCAAAAGATATGACAAAAATGATATTTTTAAATAACTATTTTAAAACCAATTTACTTTAAGGCAAATGTTATTTATAAAGTTGTTTAAGTAGTTTCGATTTATATAAATATTCTATTAAACAAAATTTTGTAATTAGTCCATAAATGTTTTCAAATCAAATATAATTGTTAAAAAAATTGAAAGGTGATGAAGGTAAAAAGTATTTAACTTTAATAATCAAAGGATGGTGAATTTGAATAAATCAAATTCAAGCTTTTAGGTTTAATTTAATTTAAAAGGTAAATAAGAATATTATAGTAAATGATTTATCTTAATTTAAAACAAGTTTTAGTACAATAGTACTTAAGGTAATTACCAAAATTATTTAGATATTTAATTTAGGTAATTAAATTAAGATAAATTAATTTGTGTAATTATTTGAGTATAGTTGACTACTTAATTTAGGATTGATTATTCAAGATTGATAAATTAAGAAATAATTAAGTAATAAGAAATTAAGAGGTTAATTACTTAAGGTAAAATAATTATTAATTACTTAATGAAGTAATTAAAGGAATTAATTACTTGGTGTAATTAATTAAGTTAATGGGAAGGACTTAGTTAATTAATTAAGTTTAATTAATTAAATTAATCATTTAATGTTGGATTGAGTATAATTACTCAAAGTAATTAATGATGTGTAATTACTTAGTGAAGTAATTAATGGATAATTACTGAATGTAACTAATTAAAAGGAAAATCTCATAATGGGAAGTAATAAAGGATAATTACTTGGTGGAAAAGATTAAGTGTTGATTACTCAGTGTAATTAAAGGATTAATTGATAAAATTAATCAAGGGGTTAGTTTTAATCCATGGAGTAATTAAGGAAAGTTAATTTATGATCTTGATTAATCAAGATTTATTAATAAATATAATTAAGTTGAAGATTAATTATTAAATGAAATTTTATAAATATTAACTAATGAAAGTAATTTGAGGATCATTAATTAATGTGATTAATGAAGTGATAAATCTTGCTTATTAATGATTGAATGTTGATGAGTTGATTGCTTTATGATATGATATGTTGAATGGATGGTGATAATGTGATTATCTATCAATTATGAGTTGATGTGTACCAAATGTTATCTGGTAATTAAAGTTGAATTGTATTTAATTGGATACTTTTGGTTAATATGACATTGGTTTCGAAGAGACTGGAGTCGAGTATTAGTAAATATCCGAAACCACTTCGATTCTTTATAAATTGATATGTGAAATCAATGAGTTGGTATGGAATAATTTTAGTGAATTGGATCATTTGATCTGAGTTTTGGTACTAGAAATAGATGTGTGAAATAAGTAATGCTTATAACAACTTGTGAAGTTGTAAATCTAAATAAGTTACCCCGAGTTTTAAATAGGTTGTATGTTTTGGTATTCCTTGTTAAATGAGTTCACTCATGCTGGTTTCCAGCCCGACTCAGGTGTTACTTTGATGTAATGCTCGGGTCAGACCGAGTATTACAGATTTTCAGGTAAGGACGTTTTGAAACTCAGGAGGCGAGCTGGAGGGCAGGAACGTATGGTGTTTTCCGCTGTGTTATGCAATTGTATAATTAAGACATGTTGTCTTAAACTGTCCAGTGTTGTGTATCGATTGTAACTCTGATGTATAAAATGTAAATGTACTGATCAGTTTTTCTTTGTAAAACTATTATTTATGTGATATTATATTCTGTCCGCTGCGAATGTGAGATTCTGAGTTTGATTTTTCTGTTTCTTCTTCTTTCTCTTTCTTCTTTTCACTAACTATCTGGAATTTTCGGGATCGAAATTTCCGGGCCGTTACATACGCTATACGCAAAAGACATGCTTCGATCAACACATGATCAACAGCACTTTGTATGCAACATTACCAAATTGGGAATGTATCACTAGTAACCATCAACTACATAACTTCTGAGCTCATACGTCTCAGAGAAGGGTTTTAAGCTAAGAAAATAAATTCTCCGCCACCAAACATAAATGTATTTGGTAGAAACCAGCTTTACATCTCAAAGTGTAACGTCAGACATACATCCATACAAGTCTGTTACGGGATCGAACATAACCGAAGGCACTTCCGAAGAAGCCATTGCAATCCGGATAATCCCTAATCATGTCCGGACACCCCATCACACAGAGTGATCAAATCTCTATACCGGGGCTATCGGTGCAGAGACATTCGACAGGTCATCCTTTCGTTTTCGAAAATATACGGTCTTCACCACCGGTCATCAAATGCGATCCATAACATCGTAACATTACTCAAAATGAGTTATATGACACAAGGTCTTGTCCCAGCTAAACCGAATAATGAGCGCTTAATTTAAAAGCATATGGATATATGGGATCTTAGTTAAGTCACAACTTAAAGCCCAAAACCTTTCTTTTAAATGGTTTAAATAAACTTCCACTTCTAATCTTTTAAATAAAAAGATTCACTTTACAAAGTTCACCAATCTTTCACAAAGATTCATTAATAGCTTACAAAATTATTAAAATTCCTAATCTTTTATACAAAGATACACCTTTAAGATCCTTTCAATATGAAAACAAAGTTCACCAATCTTTTAACAAAGATTCATTTATAGCTTCCGAAACAATTTTATTTCAAGTTTGAAACCTTTTCAACAAAACTGGAAATACTTTCTTTATTTGAAAGCCATTATCATTTAAAAAAAATACTTTTCGTTTTGGAAAAATCTGATCAAATATACACAAGTTATAGCCTTTAAAAGTATAGACCAAAAAAACAACGAACTGTTGCATCATTGGCAAGTTCTAAATCGAACCCAAAACAATAGTTTTAAACCCATATATATATTATATTATATAAACCTTTCAAACCATGATTTCCAGAATAATTTCAAATAATATTTTCAAACTAAATTTGAATTTCGAAACTTCCCTTTCAAAAGCTTTCCACATTCAACCCTATTCCATTTCCAAAACCATTTGAATTCAAAATTCAACTTTTAAACAAAATAATATTTAAATTCAAAATATCCATGACTTAACCAATTTCCTCGTGCAATCCATATTTGTGTGTATGGTGTAGTCTAGGAGTTTTACACAATAGTGCAACATCATCAATCATCACAATCCAAACACAGCATATCGATAAGCGGTATAATCCTATAACGCTTATCTTCATTCACAGATTCACAAATAAATAATTTAAAATCATCACAGATAAATAAATTACATTCATCAAAGCTCAGATCAAAATAATTCATATCACAAAGCACCACACAACAGGGAAATCAAACAATTCAACATTAATAGAATCCAAACATCCATAAGTAAGATCAATTAGTCATCTGATTAATCAGATTAGTTACTTATGAATAATTTACTAATTCTGGTTAATTAACATTAATTAATTACAAACCTTGATCATTAATTAACCTTTAACCGTTTATTAATTAACCTATAATGATAAATTAATTAAACTTAATTAATAAATCAATCCACATCTAATCATTAAATAGTTAACCTTTAGTTATTTAATTATTCTTAAATTACTTAATTAATTAACCATTAATTAATGACCACTAAACAATTATCCATAATCGATTAATTATCCCTAATCAATTTCATTAACTAATTAATATTCAATCAATTAATTACCCTCAATTTAATTACCTTGATTAATTAATTACATTAATTAGTTATCCTTTAATTAATTATTCTTTAATTATTTGAATAAACAAACTTAAATCATTAATTAATTAACCTTAATTACTTTCATTAAGTAATTAATTATCTTTAATTACTTACATTAATTTTCCTTTAATTAATTACCTTAATTAATTAATCAAACTTTTAATTATCTACCTTAATTAATTAAAGACAAACCTTTTTATCTAAATTCATTACTTAATTACATCATTTAAATTAAATGCTTGAAATCATTTTATACAAAAATATTGATTAATTAAAGTTTAATACACTTACCATAACCACTTCTTTAATTACATCATAAATCACTTTTGAAAATACTCAGGAATTTAATTACATAATTAACCTAATATGTAATTACTTTTAAACAGAACAATTTATAAACCTTTAAAATTTAATCTTTGAAATTTGTAAAAACTTGTTTAATAAATCGTTTTGAAAACTTATCTATCTTAACATCCTTTTTTTAAAAAAAAAAGCTTGTTTTAAGTCTTGTTTATGCTCTATATTTTTAACCCTAGTAACAAGTTTAATCTTTACATTTTTAAAACCTGTTAACATAGTTTTCTTTTTAAACTTAAAACCCGGTTAAAACAAACCCGAGCCCACACCATAAATACCCGAGCAACGACCCAGTCTAAATTTCTACTAAATAAACTTCGAGTCCAATAACATGATTTCTCGAGCCCAAACCCGAGAATACTTCGTCTTCTTCTTCCTCAACCAAAACGACAGATATAACATCAAGCCTGTGCACGTGCACGAAGTGCCAGAGCCACGGCGATCACCCACGACCACGTCACCAAATCGTTGATAACCCACTCAAGCCATACGACCACCCAGTTCCACGAGTTCAACTGGAAATCTAAATCGAGACCCTCGGTCACCACCAGGAACTAACATAGTCACTTAAAACCCCTTCGCCACGCCTCCTCTGACCATCTGAACACGAGTCGTTCCAACCATAGCTACGCCACAACCTGCCGCGTCGATTCACCTTGATCTGGTCGCCTCCGTCCCACACACGTCGTCGCAATTGCCTCCATTTCGACGACATTCAAACTTCTTACTAAACCCTACTTCATCGTCATCCAGTTGCCACAGTGAATTATAATTTCGTCCTTTATTTTTTCATCGATTGCCATTACTTAAACTACCTTCGGCCACAATTTCGTTGATCAACCCGACACCGATCGATGGCCAACCCAAAACTCGATCAACTCAAAAATTCTCCACGATTATAGGCTTAAAAATCATGAAATTAATTTTAAAAATCACCATATCTAAGTATGAATCTGTTTTAATAATCAAAACATAAAATTAGAATGATAAATTTTCTGACTTGTATTGATCAACACTGTGATTACTTATTTTTGAGATAAATATTCGATATATATTTTTGAAATTATTTTTAAAAACAATATTACGCTCTAACAATCATCTTCCATTAAGAGATCATAGCTTAAAATTGATTATATAAAGAGAAAACGAATTTATTTTAGGGGATTATAGCCTGTAATATAAACAGAGACATATGTATATACATATTCAGACATGCACAGGCTTATAAACATTTATATATATTGACAAGCGGGCATTTTTAACATCAACTCAAACATCTTCCACAACAAACTTCAAATATAAACCATAAACAATTCAGATATAAACAGATTTTAGGTTTTTGAATAAAGGTTTACTTACTTGATTTCCAAAAAACAGAGATAGTATTTTTGTTTTGAACCCTATGCTTTGATCTTGAATTCGAATCCGATCTATTTGTTGAATTTAACTTGGTCTTTGAATTTCTTGAAACTTGGTTTGGGATTTGCATACAGGCTTGGAACTTGAATTGATTTTTCTTTTCCAGGTTTTTAATTTTTTTATTGTTGAGATGATTTTATACTTGATATTTTTAGCCTTCTTGATCTTTGAGTTATTTATGAATCAGAGTATAGGCTTGGGTTTCGTTTTGTTGAATTGTTTCCGGGTTTGAAATTATATATTGTAGTTGTTTTTTTCAGGTTTTCAATTCTTTTTTGAAGATGGAAGAAGAATTTAAACTTTGAAACAAAATGAGCAGTTTGGTTATTTCTTTTAATACATGTAAAAAATTTAGTTTTAAAATAAAACATATATGTGCCACTTATCTATATATTATTTACATTAGTTAATTTTTTTATGTGCATGGCTTACAAATGTTTAGATATAATCTATTTGTGTTTTAATCCCTTTCTTTAATTTTTTATAAATTATTTTTTAAACCCCTTTATGTTATTAATTTTGTGAATCATGTTTTTATAATATGTTTTATTTTTGCTTAAATCTTTATATTCTTATATATACACACACAAGTTTGGTTCAAGCAATTTAAAAAGAAAGAATATTAAATACAAATGTCATAACAAAGTTTTTAAATTAATACGTATTATGTTTACAAATGTTTATATCTTTAACTATGTTTATGAAAGAAATGTTTTTAAACCTTTATATATATTAACCACGTTTATTTTCAAGTATACAAAAGAAAAGTATTTTAAATCTTTAATTAAATCTCATTTTATATATTTACAAACCAACTTTACATATACATATGTACATGTATCAAAGCTTCTTATTCATTTTTGTTTTTATATATATACATTATACATACATTTTTAATTATTTGTGCTTACATAACTTTTTAAAATAAAAATGATTTAAAAATCAATTATACACAAATAAATAAACTTTTATACATATACATACATACATACATACATACATACATACATACATACATACATATATATATATATGTATATATATATATATATATTAGTTTTTCAAAATATAAAATTTTTAAATCCAATTTATCAATAAGATATTTATTTTAGAATTTCCAAGGCCAAAATTCTTCTTTACAATCTATTTAAATATATATATATTTATTCCCATAATTTCAATTTAGTTCTCAATTAATTCAAAATTTAACCATAAAAATTTATATTAATTACTAAATTTATTTTGGCCTAAAAACAGGAATGTTATAGATTTCTCCCCCTTAAGAAAATTTCATCCTCGAAATTTGCTAGACAGGGAGACGAACAAGGAATACAAAGAAATAGCTTTCCATATCAAACTTAATATCTATTATGTATTTGGCTTACCAAATTAGAATATCATCAATACATATGAGAATGAACTCATTCGATACTACACAAGATACTTAGGTCATCCAGTCTAAGAAATATGCAGGGGTATTGGTTAGTTCGAAGGGATAACTAACCATTCTTAGAATATATCGGGACCCCAAAGGATACAATCCAATTTAACTTTATATTTTGTTAATTAATTATTCCAATTAAAGTTTCGGATCCATTCAAGTTAAGAATGAAAAACTGATGGGAAACTGATGAAGAGAATATGAATTAGGAACATAGAACCTTTTCTATAACGATTCGCAGGTTCATCATCATACCAAAGCTTCTTCTCGAGTTGCCACGAAGTAATCAAAGAATTGAAACTATATCAAAGAAGATTGATAGGGAAAAGTTGCTTCCTTGTTGTTGCAAGGTATTGACCATTTGTAGTAGTATTTCCCCGTCCCCTACCTCGTCCTCTTCTTGCATTCATACTCGCTATCAATGAATAGTAAGAGAATTTACCGAGGCATACAGACAGATATCTTAGGACATACTCATTCTAGGGCATTTGCATCCCTATCTCTAATGAGTTACCTAAAGTGTTATACTCCTGAGCTAAAGTTCTTACTCAAACTTCTGCTCTGATACCACTGTAACGGCCTTGGCTCGACTTTCGAAAATCATCACTCTAATACATCACCCGTATTCGAATGCCGCAGATTCAAATGTCGAATCTGGTTCGCCTGACCTTATAACACATTAAGTCTAAGAACATAGCGGAAGAAAATGAAATATATCATTGATACATAGCATTTGATTACAACATTCTAACACAATGTATATCACATAATCATCGAGACAAGATACAACGAAAAAATAGCAGCGGAAAGACAATATCTCCAAATTGATCACCAAGAGAGAAGGAAAGAATCCAATACATGAATCTCCATTGCCATGGCTCCAAAACTCCAGATCCAAAATCTCGAACCCCCAGTTATCATGTTGAAGTTTAGCAACTCCAACTCCGGAGAAGCAAATGAGATCGCCAAATCAAAGGCTGGATGCTATCGAATCTACACCTACTATTCGATTATCTGAAAATCCAAACTCAAGGCAGCTCGTGTGGAAAATTGTAGGCACCCAAAGTTTAGAAAGGGAACAATAAATTCCAAGTCAGTCATGGGACTGGTGTGAGCAAAAAAAATAGTTTATCTTTAACAAAAGAAGAATAAAAGAATTTAAAAGAAATCCGCAATGCTTTTTGGAAAATGAAACTACCATAAGGCCTCCTGGCACACACACAATGCAAATGCATAATTGGAGGAGATTTCTCCTTATGATAGTCAAACATGCTTGATACGCAAAAACCCTTTGATATTATTATTAGTGCATAGTGCAGAAAACATTTCAAAAGTATAATATTAATCTTAGCCAGCATACAACTATTATTGTATGCCTACTATAGCTACCATGTTCAATAGAAGGTTACCACCACATTCCATGGAAGGTTAAGCAACTAAAACTGTACAGGACGCGCGTATTGTTTCTTTGGATTTCCAACAAATGATCAGGCTAAGGAACTTCCTGGGCCACATGGGTATGCCTTTGGAGGGACGCCCCGAGAACCTAACCGGATCTCTGCCAACTCAAGGCCGGGTTACCTCTATAACTAGGTAACTACTGACACGAGTACGCCACTCCCCGGCCGTTACCGACCTTTTTCCGAGAGCTCTCACCACCGACAACCACAAAGCAATAAGTTTGCAGCAACACATAGGTAAAATATCTGGGCTCGTATGTCTTAGAGAAGGGTGTTAAGTTAAGAGAATAAATTGTCCGCCACCAAACAGAAATATATTTAATAGAAACCAGCTTTACATCTCAAAGTATAACGTTAGACATACATCCATACAAGTCTGTTCCGGGTTTGAACAAAACCGAAGGCACTTCTAAAGAATCCCTTGCAATCTAGATAATCCCTAATCACGTCCGGACTCCCCATCACAAAGGGTGATCAAATCTCTATACTGGGGCCATTCAGTGCAGAGACATTCGACAGGTCATCCTTTTGCTTTCGAAAATATCCGGTCTTCACCACCGGTCTTCAAATGCAATCAACAACATCGTATCATTATTCGGAATGGATTATATGACACAAGGTCCTCTATCGGCTAAACCGTATAATGAGAGCTTAATTTAAATGCATATGGATATATAGGATCACAGTTAAGTCACAACATAAAGCCCAAAACCTTTCTTTTAAATTGTTTAAACAAACTTCCACTTTTAATCTTTTAAACAAAAAGATTCACTTTACAAAGTTCACCAATCTTTCACAAAGATTCATTCATAGCTTTCAAAACTATTTCAATTCCTAATCTTTTATACAAAAGATACACCTTTAGGATCCTTTTCAATTTGACTACAAAGTTCACCAATCTTTTAACAAAGATTCCTTTATAGCTTCCAAAACAATTCTATTTCAAGTTTGAAACCTTTTCAACAAAAACTGGACCTTTCCTTATTTGAAAGCCATTATCATTTAAAAACAAATACTTTTCATTACGAAAATTTTTGATCAAATATACACAAGTTATAGCCTTTAAAAGTATAGACCAGAAAAACAACGAACTGCCACATCATTGGCAAGTTCTAAATCGAATTAAATTCAAGTTCCCAAAACAATAGTTTTAAACCCACATATATTATATAAAACTTTCAAACCATGATTTCCATAATAATTTCAAATAATATTTTCAAATTAAATTTGAATTTCTAAACTTCCCTTTCAAAAGCTTTCCACATTCAACCCAATTCCATTTCCAAGACCATTTGGATTCAAAATTCAACTTTTAAACAAAATAATATTTAAATTCAAAATATCTGTGACTTAACCAATTTCCTCGTGCAATCCATATTTTTGTGTGTATGATGTAGTCCAGGGGTTTTACACAATAGTGCAACATCATCAATTATCACAATCCAAACACAACAATATCTATAAGCGGTATAATCCTATAACGCTTATCTTCAATCACAGATTCATTGATAAATAATATAAATTCATCACAGATAAATAAATTACATTCATCACAGCTCAAATCAAAATAATTCATACCACAAAGCATCACACTACAAGGAAATCAAACAACTCAACATTAATAGAATCCAAACATCTATAATTAAGATCAATTAATCATCTGATTAATCAGATTAGTTACTTATGAATAATTTACTAATCCTGTTTAACATCAATTTTACAAACCTTAATCATTAATTAACCTTTAATCATTTATTAATTAACTTTTAATGATAAATTAATTAACCTTAATTAATAAATCAATCCACCTTTAATCATTAGATAATCAACCTTTAATTATTCTTCAATTACTTAATTAATTATCATTTAATTAATTATCCTTAATTGATTACAATAAGCGATTATCCCTAATCAATTTCATTTACTAATTAACCTTTAATCAATTAATTACCCTCAATTTAATTACCTTGATTAATTAATCACATTAATTAATTATCTTTAACTAATTATTCTTTAATTATTTTATTAATCAAATTTAAATCATTAATTAATTAACCTTAATTACTTTCATTAAGTAATTATTTTTAAGTAATTAATTACCTTTAATTACTTGCATTAGTTTATCTTTAATTAATTACCTTAATTAATTAATCAATCTTTTAATTATTCACCTTAATTAATTAAAGGCAAACATTTTCATCTGAATTCATTACTTAATTACATCATTTAAATTAAATGCATGAAATCATTTTATACAAAAATATTGATTAATTAAAGTTTAATACACTTACCCTAACCACTTCTTTAATTACATCATAAATCACTTTTGAAAATACCCAGGAATTTAATCACATAATTAACCTAATATGTAAGTACTTTTAAACAAAACAATTTATAAACCTCTAAAATTTAATCTTTGAAATTTGTAAAAACTTGTTTAATATATCATTTTGAAAACTTATCTATCTTAACATCCTTTTAAAAAAAACTTGTTTTAAGTCTTGTTTATGCTCTATATTTTTAACACTAGAAACAAGATTAATCTTAACATTTTTAAAACCTGTTAAAAAAGTTTTCTTTTTAAACTTAAAACCCGGTTAAAACAAACCCGGTTAAGACAGTTTGTCCTTTCAAAATCACTGTTTCAAATAAGAGTATGAATAACCTACCTCCTTCTTGTTTCACTTTTAGAAGAGGGTCAACAACTATACCAGAACAATACTAGTATTATGGCAAAACGGTGGAAAAATAGGCCGTTTAATTGTATAATTTCTTAAAAAAGTTATGGTAAATTTTAGTTAATATAAGTTAAGTAAAGGATGACAAAATAATTTGCATTATTTGGCATAGAAATAAAAATATTTAGGTAAATGTAGTTAACAAATTAGTGTTATAACCGACAAATATTTTACAACGTGCTAATATTGGCATCTAAGAAAATGCTTCTAACCACCATAAAATTTTATCTACCAACTTTTTTTATATGCTTACGGACACCAAAATCTATTCCCACATTCTGCCCCAAACAACTTTAGCATCTTCAGTACTATAGAAAACTTCATGCACACTATCTCAAAACGTCATTAGAAAATAAAATTTTCGAACCCTACATCCAAATAAAATCTATCTTTTAGCCTAGTAGATGAAACCAAGTGAAGATTTAGTGAATAATCCTAATTTTGATAAACACTATGAGCTTAGTTTATTTTAATTTTCTAAAGTCCATTTTCTTCTCAATCACTTTCATTCTTATTGTTTTGGGCCTTTTTATTGTTACTTTAGAATGATTTTGTGGCTAACACAAATTGGAAGGATACACAGTTTAGTGATGTTATAATTGAAAATTCCATTATAAATTATTAAACTGTAATGTTTTATCATACACCGTTTGTACAATTTATTTCTCATATGTTTTTTCGATTTTTTTAATTGTTAGCCGGAAGCAATCATAAAATTGAGAAAACACTTTTTTTTCGATTGGAAAAGCGTATGCTAGTGAAAATATGGAAGAAGAGGGATATTGCTGTGTTTTGAAAATATTTGAATGCATTTTTGGTTAAAAGAAAATAATAGTTGGTGTTAGAAAGCACGGAAGTAAACTTTGTGAGGTGGTCTTTAATTTTGGAAGCCAAAAACATTTTTATGGATATCAATAGTAGCACACTTTGTATAAGTGTATACGAGGAATCCATATCCACTTCATACAAGGCATTTAATTTAATATATTTGTCTATGGATTTAATGGGACTAGTTATGATATATCTTCTACTTTGTTCCTTATCTCTTTCTTACCTCGGTATCGATTTCATCACTAATGTATCAACGAGACAAATATATCATGAAGTATTTGATTTGAAGAACCCTGGAATCAGCTACTTATTTTCGTGGAAACAAAAAGATATTTTCTTCCACTATTTCCTTTTGAATATAAAATTTTAATATTAACTTCAGAAAAACTTATAACTTACAATTCATTTGTTTTTGGATGGAAATAATTTCGAATATTGAGTTTTATGAAAATTTAGTAGCAACTGATTATCGGCACCACACTATAGTGTATGGGGAAATATTACATACACGCAGGTCAAATATGCTTAGAACACATCCTAAATATTTCCGTTATATCTGATATTTAGAAGCAGCTCACATCCTAAAAATCAAACCAATGTGGAACATAAAAGATTGAAACCAAAACTGAACCAAATTGATTCCAGATAATTTGGATGGTAATCGATTAAATTGAATTGCAAGAGAAAATAAGAGACAATAGCATATGTTGTGCTTAGAACATTTGATTCACACGGTTGATAACAAAAAATGCGATTAAAGGATTTTTAGTGCGCACGCACTCATTTTTAGCACTAAATCAGTAATAAATACTATTGGTGAAAAAAATTAATAATACAATAAAAATTGGTTAGTTCAGCAAAATACAAACCGAATTTAAACCAATTTAATTTTGTAATTGAACCGAACCAATTGAAATGGACGATCGGATAATTACGATTCTAACCTAATATTGCTCACCTCTAAGGCCCTACCCACTATTGTTTTTTCTCTTTCCCTCCCTTAGCCTTTCTTTTCCTAGGAAAAAAAACGAGGAAAATAATTAATTTTACAAACAAATGAAACAATAATAGTTGAAATTCTACTCGAACAATTCTTAAACAAATATGCAAAACCTAATGGAGCTTAAACGAAGCTTTTGACAAAAACAAATTTAAAGCTTTGGACAACATAAATTTATGTAACTTCATAGATAGTTGGAAAATATTGGTTGAAACAGACCCATTTTGAGGAAGGCTACTCCTCATTTTTATATTTGACTCTCAAAACGACCTCTTGTAACCTAAAAACTCCAACAAAGCCTAGAATTTTGAGGAAGGCTACTCTCAAAATTGCTGTCATGTGTAATATATGTGAAGCCTCACACTCTCAACTTAGTGTGAGAGCATCATTCCTCCAACTGTGGTGGTGATCAAGGATCAATCCTTGATCTTTCTTTTGGCTGCTAATTATAGAAAGCCATAGATACATCAACAGACCTAAATTTTATTAATACTAGCCCTAAATTATATCTACCATTTTGAACAATCACTAATAGACCAGTTCAAATCTTTAACAGTAACTATTTATTATCAATACAATATGAATTTGCTAAAGTAGGAATCTAACATGCTTGCATTAATTTTAATAAATAACTAGAAGACCTAATAAAACTGGTGAGCTCTACAAAAAATATAAGTGTTGCTCAAATTGTTTGCGACCGTAGTTAGGTCGATACTGTAACGACCCTGAATTTTTATAAATTAAAATTTGAATATTTAATTAATTTTAAATATTTATAAGTGAATTTATAAGTCAAATAAATTTTTATTTGAATTTTTGGATTTAATTGGATAATTAAAACAATAATTTAATATGTTAAATTATGGAAATAATTGAAAATTGAGTTAAAAATGATTGTAAATAATTTGGAAAATTTTATTTAATCATACTGGAGTTATAGAAATATTTTAGAACTTTTAAAATCGAATTAAAAGTTAATTTGTGAAAATTGAATATTTTAATATTTAATAATCGACTGTAAAATAGCCAATTTTTGAACAGTCTCAGAATTGAACGAAACCAGTTCCATTGGATCCGTAATAGTTAGTTATTACCGGATTTCAATTTTCGTGTCAATCGGAGCTATCGTTTGATCGTGGCAGCTCGAAACGCATCGATTTATTTTTAATTTAAATTTGGCGAGTCAAAATAGCCATTTTTCAAAAAGTCTCGGAATTCGACGAAACCAGTTTCATCGGATCCGTAATGTGATATTATTGTAAAGTTTCAAATTTCAAGTCAATTGGATTTACCGTTTGTCCGGTACAAATTAAAACGCCTAGAAATCGATTTAAATCGGTTTAATTTAAATTGAACGTTTTCAGCCATAACTCGCACAGATGTCCGAATTAGCTTCCGAAACCTGTTCCATTGTGTCCGGAACGCGGGATAAACCCTAGGTACGCTGGTTACGGCGCCTAAATCGGAGTTCGGAATTCCCGGGATGAATAGTGTTTACGCTAGCTTTTTCTATAAATAGGAGTTAAAAATCTAAAAAAAAAAAAAAATATGTAAAACCCTAATTATATTTGCAGCCGCCTCCCCCTATTTCTAAGGCCGAAAATTGTTCAACTTCTCCCCCTCAAATCTTCCAATCCGTTCATCGATTCAAGAATTCTTCAACATGGAACTTGTAAAGCACAACACGAACTACGAATCCAACGGTTGTGATTGAGAACGGGGCTGTGGATCGACGTAAAAATGGGTTTGAATGGCCGGAAGTCATGCGCGTTTTTCAAGGTGTATAGGGGGCCGAGCATCAAACCCCTAGGGCCGAGTGTAGAGGAAGCCAAGGCGCTTCGATTGGTGGAGGAGTGATGAGCTCTAGCTCGTCGTAGGTGATGCGGTCCTAAACCCTAGTTTGATGGGGTATGGGTTGTGTGCGTTCAACATGGCCTGTAGCTTGTAAACGAGAAGAAGAAAGGGGAAGGGATATGCGGCCCTGATGTGGATGCAGGAGAAATCAACGGCCTATGTTGAATGAAGGTTTAAAAGTAATTAAAGTTGTAAATTATATTAAATAAATTCGTGTATAAACTTGTAAAATCAATAACTTTTTCATACGAGGTCGAAAAAATGCAAACTCAGTTGCGTTGGAATCGTATGGACGAGCACTACGCGATGGAGTTGGTTTGGAGTCGTTTGGAGTTAGTGAGAATTTCGGGTAAAATTAAACGCGCGTTTAATTTTATTCGAAATAAATCGCTAAAACGGAAATTAAAACCAAGGTGAGAACTTCTCACTCAATCGAATAGATTTCGATTTTATTTTAAATAGTTAGATTTAAAATATTTGAATGCATGTTTGAATGATGAATTGTATCTATTGATTGTTAAAATAGACATTATGCGCCGTTAGTAAGCGGATGTTATTTATAAAAACATATACCGCGAATATTTCATAAACAGTGAAATTGGTATTATATATAATATCAATATATATATATTGGCATATGTATATATTGCAGTTGATTGATTTCCTGCATTTTTTGTTTAGCGGATGAGACCCTATTACGCCGTTATTAAGCGGATAATATTTATTAAGAACATGTACCGCGATAATTTCGTACTGGAGCGAAATTGGTATTGTGCTAATGTTTTTGGATGCAGGAAACAGGTTGGAGGGATCCAACTGGATTCCTCAACAGTTTTTATTTGATTTCAGATATTTTGATATTTGATGGATTATCATATCGATATATGATGGATCGTTGTAGTCGTGATTGACTATTTGATGTGTAGCATCATTGGACCCAGATTTTGGGATTTTAAAATGATTTTTAAAGTGATTTTGAAAATATACTATATTTTTGGAATTGATCCATTATAAATAAATAAACGTTATAATTTTTAAAGTTATAAAAATTATGGTTTTTGTGAAATATAGTTAAAAAGCTGATTTTTAGAAATACGATTAAAAGTCGATTTTTGAGAAATATGAACTAATGATTTTATAAAATAATTTAGATTGGATTTTTGAATATATGATAAAAGTTTAAATATAGGATTTATAAAATTTGATTATTTTATAAATCGAAATGACGAAATTATAAAGGAATTTAAAGACGTTTTAAAATAATAATATAAACTGATTTATATTAAGAGATTTATAAATGGATATTTATAAATTGAAATATAGACATTATAAAACGAGTTTTTATAAGTGTTTGAATGTAGTGAAAATGAATTTCCTAAATGAATGAAATTTATGAAATTATAAACTGTGAAGTTATAAATGAAATTTTATAAGCAATAGGTTTATAAAATTTATAAAGTTATCGAAAGAATGAATTTTGGATAAATAAACAATCTTATAAGTTAAGATTAATAATTTGGGAAGTTAAATGAACGATTTTGTAAAATAATCGTTTTATAAGTAATTAACTTATAATATGAACTTGTAATTTATAATTGAGTTATAAACTGGAATAGGTTAATAAAGGAATTTATAAAAAGGAAGTTTTTATAAATAAATAAAACGGAATTTATAAACGTTGTTTTATAAATCCGCAAATGACTTATTTTGATAAGTTAATTGTTATAACTTAGAGATAGAGTTATATTCACATTTTGAACAGTGAATAATCCTTTAAGTTAAAGTGAATAGAAATGATGAAATTTGTTAAGGTAGTATATTCACGTTTTGAATAGTGAATAACACGTTAAAGAAAATGGATTAGATTTGATGTTTTAAATTGAATTAAAACGATCTAACGATGTTTTAAATGTGTTGAGATTCGAAACCATAGATTTCAACATTTATTGTTGAAATAGACGTTTTCGAGAAATAAAAGGAAATAGTGAACTATAACACTGTTGTTATAGTAAATGATTTCCGAAAGGAAATGTTTTGAATAGTATTGGGATTTATATATCTATTTTAATTTCGAATCCCTATACTAGTGATTTTGGGTTGTCGTAACGATGTTTTACGCAACATTCGTTTTGGCCCAAATAAATATGTTTAAGGGAATGATTTCCTTAAAGAATGAATTATATACTTAATTCGATTTAAGTATATTGAATATTTTCAAAGGTTGAAAATAAAAAGAAATTTGTGAATTACTTATAAATAAATAAGTATGGAATTGTTTTCCGATATAAAGTGAATATTTTGAGAATTTATCTTTTTGAAGATAAATTGAAATGGATTATTGAAATCGTATATGCACGAATATTTTGAAATATAAATTCATTATGGAAATTATATGTGAGAAGTGAAATTGGTTAAAAATAAATATTAATTTATTTTTGAAGTGTTGAAATTATATATCTTGTAAAGATATTTTGGAAAATAAATAATTTGGAAAATTATTTGGAATCTGGTGATGTATGCATATCCATTGATAGTTCAATAATCGACTATCAATATTTCCCTTTGAATGGGTATTTGATGTGAATTGATTGAATTTGAATGCACACTTATTTTTGAATAAGCGCTCACTATTCGGGTTAACCGGGAAAGGACCATGGGGTCGTATAACCCATTCCGAATATGTGATACGTCGTTGTAAATTGCATTGAAGATCGGTGTTGAAGACCCGGTATTTGCGAAAGCGATAGGATGACCTATCGATTGTCTCTGCACTGAGTTGCAACGGTATAGAGACTCCCTAAGTGATGGGAAATCCGATCAGGATTGTGAATATCCGGATTGCAAGGACTTCTTTGTAAGTGCCTTCGGTTTTGTTCGAGCCCGGAACAGACTTGTATGGATTGTATGTCTGACATTACAATTTGAGATATAAAGCCGATTTCTTTCAAATATATTTCTGTTGGTGGCGGAGAATTTATTCTTTGCTTAACACCCTTCTTTGAGACGTACGAGCTCAAAGGTTATATAGTTGAAGTTATCAGCGATATATTCCCAATTTGGTAATGTGACATGCTGAGTGATGCTGAAATGATCATTGTGTTGATTATTTGTGATAGGATCATTTATTTGATCGTCTATCTTAGTGATCATTGTGTTGATCATTTGTTGACCCAAAGCATGGCTTTTGTATAAAGTATGTTTTTGTGGACGTGAATTCGTCGAGCCTCACATCCCGGAAATGGTCAAAACAGGAAAGAAGCAGCAAGGTTATGAGGGGTAGCACCCTTTAGGATGTGTCCATTTCCTTCTGGAAAAGGGTGGTATCATGGTATGGAGCCCAGATACTTACTCATGTTGAAAACACTTTGTTATGATTGTGTGAATTGATTAGAGAGCGCTCTCGGAAAAAGGTCCCAAAGGACCGGGGGATGGCATATTCGGTCAGTTGTTACTCAGTTAGGAGTAACCCGGCCTTGTGTTGGTAGAGATCCGGTTTGGTTCTCGGGGATGTCCATCCAGAGGCATTCTCAGTGGCAATGGGAAGTTCCTTGGCCTGACCATTTGTTGGAAATCCAATTCTCAATACGAAACTTGTACGGTATTAGTTGTAGAACCTGCTATTCACTTATGGTGGTCACCACTGTTTGGATAGTAGCTATAGTAGGCTTACGATAATGGTCGTATGTTGGCTAAGATTTATATTCTACTTTCGAAATGAATTTTTCCTACACTATACACTAATAATAATATCAAATGTTATTTTAAATGCATATCAAGCATCTTTGACTATCATAAGGAGAAATCTCCTCCGATTCTGCGTTTGCATGTGTGTGTGTGCGGGAGGCCTTATGGTAGTCTCATTTTAAAAAGCATTGCGAATTAATTTAAAAAATATCCCTCTTTTTGATTTTAAAATAAATAAACTGTTTTGATTTCTCACACCAGTCACATGACTGACTTGGAGTTTATTGTTTTCCTTCCTAAACTCTGGGTGCCCACCAATTTCCACACGGGCAGTCAAGAGTTAGGTTTATCAGGATATTCTGGATATTCAGGAGTTGCTGGAGGCAAGCTGGATGGCATGGCGTATTACTAATTTATATAGTATTTCTTTTCCGCTGCACTGTTTATTGTTGTATGTTGTTGTACACTCTGATGATATGATATGATGTAATGAAATATAATGTGATGTAATAACTGATATGGTTCTTTGTTTAAAGATTATTCATTTATTATTATATGTTGTTCCGCTGCGAATTGTGAGATTCTGATGTTGTTCTTTCTGTTCTTTTTGTTCCTTTCTGTCCCGTCCTATTTTGTTCTGTTATTTCTTTCTGTTCCGTTCTATTTTTAAAATTTATTATCTTCTATTTTTCAAATTCTCTGTTTTCTAAAAAATCGTCTATCTTCTTTTCCCTCTATTTTTTTTTTCTTCTTTTTCTCTCTTCTTTCTTTTCTTTTCTTTTTAAAACCCATAACTATTCGGTTTTTCGGCAACGAAAATCCGTATACGTTACATTTGGTATCAGAGCTTATGGTTAAGCGACAACCATGGTTCTGTTGGGTATTAACTCATTAGAGATAGAGTCAGTAGTACTCTAGGATGAGTTTGAGTGTAATAATAGCTATGAGAGCGTATTTGTTAGTGAATATAAAATTGTTTTATATTGTGATGATTGGTTTATTGAGTGGCATATGAACTTTCGTCAGCACAGCCTCGAAACTGAGCCGAAGGGGTTTCTAAACACTTGAATAGAACAATTCGACACAATATTGTTTTAAAATTGGGTAAATGAAATAATTTAACCTTGATTATACTTTATATATAAAGAAATAATTTTTTTCAGAGTTATAAAAGTGTATATAAGTTGATTTTTAGGTTGTTTGGATAATCTAAATAAAAGAATAATTGTATAAGCAAAAGAATTATAAAAATTGAGTTATAATTAAAGTGAATTACAATTGTGAAATAAACTTATATATATAAGAAGTAAAATTATATGAATATGAGTTGTAAATAAAAATGAATATAAGGTTAAATGAAATATAACTTAAGTGTTGTTGAATGGAATTGATTTTGGTATCGAAGTAAATAATCAAGTGGATTAAAAGAAATGTGAACTTAAGTTATGTGAATGAAATTCAACTTTGGTAATTGAATTGAATAAATGAATTGAATTGTGAATCAATTGAATGGAAAATAGAATTGATATGAAATAATGAATGAAAGTGTAAATTCATTGAAATCTAATGTTATTAGAAGTTGAATAAAAAAAATGAATGAATATAAGCAAAGGAATTTGGTTGAAATTAATATACTTTGGTTGTTATATGATTGTTGATTGATTGTATATAATTCATTAAGTGTTAATGAAATTGGAAGCTATGTAATTGAATTCAAATTTGAAATAAATAAATTTGAATAGAATTGAATGTGAATTGGATTTAATTAGTGAATGCAAACTAATTAAAATTGAATGAGAATGAATGTTAGAAAATCCAATGTAAATAAATCAAATGTAATTTAAAGTGAAAACCAATTCATTGTATATGAATGAGAATATGAATGAATATATGTTAGTTATGAATGATAGTTGGTTGATGTTTGCATTTGTCGTTTAGTTGCATTTGCTATGTTAGCATATATAGTTATTATGTTGCTATATGTTGTATATTGAGATTATTTGCATATATGCATATTCTCATGTTGTTTGTTGAGTTTAGTAGGTGCGGATCGCGTTTGCTTCGCATTTGGAGCTCGCTTTTGCACTATATTAGCCGTATATGCTCGCTAATAAAATATAAGGTACATATCTCGGATTAAATATCGCACTTTTACACTTTTTTCCCTTCGGGATGCCTCATTACTTGATGAGATGTATATTTGTGATATATATACTGTCATTTTTTTTTCGGATCGAGCCGCGCAAAGGAGACTATGGCGAATTTTTCCGAAAATTTAAGGCGTTAGAAAAAATTTGAGAAAAATAGGAAAATTTTGGAAACTTAAGCTTTGGTTTGGAATTGAAAGTTAAATGATATAGTTTGTTTTTGAAAAGATAACTAAGTATGATTTGAAACTTAGTAAAGATTTGTAAGAAGTTTAATTATAAATTTTGGAAAGTTAATAAATTCTGTAACCTTTCTTACTTGTAATTTCGAGGACGAAATTCTTTTAAGGGGGAAAGATTGTAACGACCCTGAATTTTTATAAATTAAAATTTGAATATTTAATTAATTTTAAATATTTATAAGTGAATTTATAAGTCAAATAAATTTTTATTTGAATTTTTGGATTTAATTGGATAATTAAAACAATAATTTAATATGTTAAATTATGGAAATAATTGAAAATTGAGTTAAAAATGATTGTAAATAATTTGGAAAATTTTATTTAATAATACTGGAGTTATAGAAATATTTTAGAACTTTTAAAATCGAATTAAAAGTTAATTTGTGAAAATTGAATATTTTAATATTTAATAATCGACTGTAAAATAGCCAATTTTTGAACAGTCTCAGAATTGAACGAAACCAGTTCCATTGGATCCGTAATAGTTAGTTATTACCGGATTTCAATTTTCGTGTCAATCGGAGCTATCGTTTGATCGTGGCAGCTCGAAACGCATCGATTTATTTTTAATTTAAATTTGGCGAGTCAAAATAGCCATTTTTCAAAAAGTCTCGGAATTCGACGAAACCAGTTTCATCGGATCCGTAATGTGATATTATTGTAAAGTTTCAAATTTCAAGTCAATTGGATTTACCGTTTGTCCGGTACAAATTAAAACGCCTAGAAATCGATTTAAATCGGTTTAATTTAAATTGAACGTTTTCAGCCATAACTCGCACAGATGTCCGAATTAGCTTCCGAAACCTGTTCCATTGTGTCCGGAACGCGGGATAAACCCTAGGTACGCTGGTTACGGCGCCTAAATCGGAGTTCGGAATTCCCGGGATGAATAGTGTTTACGCTAGCTTTTTCTATAAATAGGAGTTAAAAATCTAAAAAAAAAAAAAAATATGTAAAACCCTAATTATATTTGCAGCCGCCTCCCCCTATTTCTAAGGCCGAAAATTGTTCAACTTCTCCCCCTCAAATCTTCCAATCCGTTCATCGATTCAAGAATTCTTCAACATGGAACTTGTAAAGCACAACACGAACTACGAATCCAACGGTTGTGATTGAGAACGGGGCTGTGGATCGACGTAAAAATGGGTTTGAATGGCCGGAAGTCATGCGCGTTTTTCAAGGTGTATAGGGGGCCGAGCATCAAACCCCTAGGGCCGAGTGTAGAGGAAGCCAAGGCGCTTCGATTGGTGGAGGAGTGATGAGCTCTAGCTCGTCGTAGGTGATGCGGTCCTAAACCCTAGTTTGATGGGGTATGGGTTGTGTGCGTTCAACATGGCCTGTAGCTTGTAAACGAGAAGAAGAATGGGGAAGGGATATGCGGCCCTGATGTGGATGCAGGAGAAATCAACGGCCTATGTTGAATGAAGGTTTAAAAGTAATTAAAGTTGTAAATTATATTAAATAAATTCGTGTATAAACTTGTAAAATCAATAACTTTTTCATACGAGGTCGAAAAAATGCAAACTCAGTTGCGTTGGAATCGTATGGACGAGCACTACGCGATGGAGTTGGTTTGGAGTCGTTTGGAGTTAGTGAGAATTTCGGGTAAAATTAAACGCGCGTTTAATTTTATTCGAAATAAATCGCTAAAACGGAAATTAAAACCAAGGTGAGAACTTCTCACTCAATCGAATAGATTTCGATTTTATTTTAAATAGTTAGATTTAAAATATTTGAATGCATGTTTGAATGATGAATTGTATCTATTGATTGTTAAAATAGACATTATGCGCCGTTAGTAAGCGGATGTTATTTATAAAAACATATACCGCGAATATTTCATAAACAGTGAAATTGGTATTATATATAATATCAATATATATATATATTGGCATATGTATATATTGCAGTTGATTGATTTCCCGCATTTTTTGTTTAGCGGATGAGACCCTATTACGCCGTTATTAAGCGGATAATATTTATTAAGAACATGTACCGCGATAATTTCGTACTGGAGCGAAATTGGTATTGTGCTAATGTTTTTGGATGCAGGAAACAGGTTGGAGGGATCCAACTGGATTCCTCAACAGTTTTTATTTGATTTCAGATATTTTGATATTTGATGGATTATCATATCGATATATGATGGATCGTTGTAGTCGTGATTGGCTATTTGATGTGTAGCATCATTGGACCCAGATTTTGGGATTTTAAAATGATTTTTAAAGTGATTTTGAAAATATACTATATTTTTGGAATTGATCCATTATAAATAAATAAACGTTATAATTTTTAAAGTTATAAAAATTATGGTTTTTGTGAAATATAGTTAAAAAGCTGATTTTTAGAAATACGATTAAAAGTCGATTTTTGAGAAATATGAACTAATGATTTTATAAAATAATTTAGATTGGATTTTTGAATATATGATAAAAGTTTAAATATAGGATTTATAAAATTTGATTATTTTATAAATCGAAATGACGAAATTATAAAGGAATTTAAAGACGTTTTAAAATAATAATATAAACTGATTTATATTAAGAGATTTATAAATGGATATTTATAAATTGAAATATAGACATTATAAAACGAGTTTTTATAAGTGTTTGAATGTAGTGAAAATGAATTTCCTAAATGAATGAAATTTATGAAATTATAAACTGTGAAGTTATAAATGAAATTTTATAAGCAATAGGTTTATAAAATTTATAAAGTTATCGAAAGAATGAATTTTGGATAAATAAACAATCTTATAAGTTAAGATTAATAATTTGGGAAGTTAAATGAACGATTTTGTAAAATAATCGTTTTATAAGTAATTAACTTATAATATGAACTTGTAATTTATAATTGAGTTATAAACTGGAATAGGTTAATAAAGGAATTTATAAAAAGGAAGTTTTTATAAATAAATAAAACGGAATTTATAAACGTTGTTTTATAAATCCGCAAATGACTTATTTTGATAAGTTAATTGTTATAACTTAGAGATAGAGTTATATTCACATTTTGAACAGTGAATAATCCTTTAAGTTAAAGTGAATAGAAATGATGAAATTTGTTAAGGTAGTATATTCACGTTTTGAATAGTGAATAACACGTTAAAGAAAATGGATTAGATTTGATGTTTTAAATTGAATTAAAACGATCTAACGATGTTTTAAATGTGTTGAGATTCGAAACCATAGATTTCAACATTTATTGTTGAAATAGACGTTTTCGAGAAATAAAAGGAAATAGTGGACTATAACACTGTTGTTATAGTAAATGATTTCCGAAAGGAAATGTTTTGAATAGTATTGGGATTTATATATCTATTTTAATTTCGAATCCCTATACTAGTGATTTTGGGTTGTCGTAACGATGTTTTACGCAACATTCGTTTTGGCCCAAATAAATATGTTTAAGGGAATGATTTCCTTAAAGAATGAATTATATACTTAATTCGATTTAAGTATATTGAATATTTTCAAAGGTTGAAAATAAAAAGAAATTTGTGAATTACTTATAAATAAATAAGTATGGAATTGTTTTCCGATATAAAGTGAATATTTTGAGAATTTATCTTTTGAAGATAAATTGAAATGGATTATTGAAATCGTATATGCACGAATATTTTGAAATATAAATTCATTATGGAAATTATATGTGAGAAGTGAAATTGGTTAAAAATAAATATTAATTTATTTTTGAAGTGTTGAAATTATATATCTTGTAAAGATATTTTGGAAAATAAATAATTTGGAAAATTATTTGGAATCTGGTGATGTATGCATATCCATTGATAGTTCAATAATCGATTATCAATATTTCCCTTTGAATGGGTATTTGATGTGAATTGATTGAATTTGAATGCACACTTATTTTTGAATAAGCGCTCACTATTCGGGTTAACCGGGAAAGGACCATGGGGTCGTATAACCCATTCCGAATATGTGATACGTCGTTGTAAATTGCATTGAAGATTGGTGTTGAAGACCCGGTATTTGCGAAAGCGATAGGATGACCTATCGATTGTCTCTGCACTGAGTTGCAACGGTATAGAGACTCCCTAAGTGATGGGAAATCCGATCAGGATTGTGAATATCCGGATTGCAAGGACTTCTTTGTAAGTGCCTTCGGTTTTGTTCGAGCCCGGAACAGACTTGTATGGATTGTATGTCTGACATTACAATTTGAGATATAAAGCCGATTTCTTTCAAATATATTTCTGTTGGTGGCGGAGAATTTATTCTTTGCTTAACACCCTTCTTTGAGACGTACGAGCTCAAAGGTTATATAGTTGAAGTTATCAGCGATATATTCCCAATTTGGTAATGTGACATGCTGAGTGATGCTGAAATGATCATTGTGTTGATTATTTGTGATAGGATCATTTATTTGATCGTCTATCTTAGTGATCATTGTGTTGATCATTTGTTGACCCAAAGCATGGCTTTTGTATAAAGTATGTTTTTGTGGACGTGAATTCGTCGAGCCTCACATCCCGGAAATGGTCAAAACAGGAAAGAAGCAGCAAGGTTATGAGGGGTAGCACCCTTTAGGATGTGTCCATTTCCTTCTGGAAAAGGGTGGTATCATGGTATGGAGCCCAGATACTTACTCATGTTGAAAACACTTTGTTATGATTGTGTGAATTGATTAGAGAGCGCTCTCGGAAAAAGGTCCCAAAGGACCGGGGGATGGCATATTCGGTCAGTTGTTACTCAGTTAGGAGTAACCCGGCCTTGTGTTGGTAGAGATCCGGTTTGGTTCTCGGGGATGTCCATCCAGAGGCATTCTCAGTGGCAATGGGAAGTTCCTTGGCCTGACCATTTGTTGGAAATCCAATTCTCAATACGAAACTTGTACGGTATTAGTTGTAGAACCTGCTATTCACTTATGGTGGTCACCACTGTTTGGATAGTAGCTATAGTAGGCATACGATAATGGTCGTATGTTGGCTAAGATTTATATTCTACTTTCGAAATGAATTTTTCCTACACTATACACTAATAATAATATCAAATGTTATTTTAAATGCGTATCAAGCATCTTTGACTATCATAAGGAGAAATCTCCTCCGATTCTGCGTTTGCATGTGTGTGTGTGCGGGAGGCCTTATGGTAGTCTCATTTTAAAAAGCATTGCGAATTAATTTAAAAAATATCCCTCTTTTTGATTTTAAAATAAATAAACTGTTTTGAGTTCTCACACCAGTCACATGAATGACTTGGAGTTTATTGTTTTCCTTCCTAAACTCTGGGTGCCCACCAATTTCCACACGGGCAGTCAAGAGTTAGGTTTATCAGGATATTCTGGATATTCAGGAGTTGCTGGAGGCAAGCTGGATGGCATGGCGTATTACTAATTTATATAGTATTTCTTTTCCGCTGCACTGTTTATTGTTGTATGTTGTTGTACACTCTGATGATATGATATGATGTAATGTAATATAATGTGATGTAATAACTGATATGGTTCTTTGTTTAAAGATTATTCATTTATTATTATATGTTGTTCCGCTGC
Organism: Allium cepa; assembly: GCA_030765085.1. Lineage (NCBI taxonomy): Eukaryota > Viridiplantae > Streptophyta > Magnoliopsida > Asparagales > Amaryllidaceae > Allium > Allium cepa. The sequence goes on from CM060942.1 coordinate 460,948,571, forward strand.
GAATTGTGAGATTCTGATGTTGTTCTTTCTGTTCTTTTTGTTCCTTTCTGTCCCGTCCAATTTTGTTCTGTTATTTCTTTCTGTTCCGTTCTATTTTTAAAATTTATTATCTTCTATTTTTCAAATTCTCTGTTTTCTTTCTCTGTTTTCTAAAAAATCGTCTATCTTCTTTTCCCTCTATTTTTTTTTTCTTCTTTTTCTCTCTTCTTTCTTTTCTTTTCTTTTTAAAACCCATAACTATTCGGTTTTTCGGCAACGAAAATCCGTATACGTTACAGATACGGTAGTAATAGTCTATTTGTAGTTAAATTAAAAGGAAACACATAATTTTATGCCTAGAAATTATAAATAAGACAAATAGTTAAGATTAGCAAATAAGGTATAAGATAGTAAATAACATCTTATTTAAAACATTTTCCTATACATGTACACACAGTGCACAAATAAACTTAAAATCTATTAATAAAAAGTAAATAGAATAAAATTCAAAAACTAATCTCTTAGATTATAGGAAGAAGTAAGCGGCATAAGCTTTCAAGCCCAAAGGGACAAACACTATTAGACAACCAATGTTATAACTTTTGAGAAAGAAGGCTTACGTTCATTATCATTGTATTTTGTGTTCACACATATAGATATATATGAAATAACTTAAATATATATTACCCTCACAGAGATCATCTTTTCTACCATATCTTTTACATTTAGTACAAAGCAAGACAATCATAAAAAAAATGTATGGTATAACATACGAAGAGAGAATATATTGCAACCAGAAGAACAGGTCAACAAACATCGCAATAGACCCGAACCCGAAAGCATTGTACACGGGATATTTGTTTATTTTTGACCGTTACAATTGTATTATAAATAGTGTAGCATTATTACATTGTAATCAGAGAAAAGTTTATGCAATAAAATTCCATTTTCATATTTTGTCATTTTTCTATTTATAAAGCATATTACTATAATAATCTCACCATCCACGAAAGGACTCAACATAAACATTCATGCCTGACAAAGCAAAAGCTCTTAGGAAGCCACTGTGAATGTTTCGAGAAGCAAGTCTTCAGTCGACTACTCACTTAGCATCCCAATAAATGATTTTCCTAGAAATAAACATGTTTTGATTTAGGGAATGCATGGAGATTAGAATGTTAATTTGATTTCTTAAAAGTGAAAATATAAATTTGACAATTCATAATCATAATCAATCATCCGGGAAAAGGATCATCATCTCTACAGTATCATTCAATTTGTTTTTGAACTTAGGTCACTCAAATGAAAATTAACAGTAACTCCAAGAAACCAACCTTGGAGTAAACAAATATAAAAAAAATATAAATCAAGTGTCTCCTCTTATCGAGGATTACTCTTTCATCGAAATATATATATATATATATATAATATAATATAAAAGAGACATATCGATTGTATAAAATTGTGGTTAAGGGAGCTATAAGTGACCATCGTATCAATTCAACCTTGCTAAAGTGCCCTGTAATTAATTAAATATCAATTGTTTTTTAATGTAAATACAAAATTTGTAGATAGAAATGTTATAGAAATGCAAGAAGGTTGGAAAAAATAGCTACAAGTTTTTTACGTGACTGTTTGGTGGGATTTAAATTAAGATTTTTTTGTTTACATCTTTCTATCATTCTACAATGTCATAGCAGACTCAAATTTGAAATTTGCCCAAATTGGTTAAAGGAACATCTAAACATCAGAAAGCTCCAGCAAAAAAAAAAAAAACTAAACGAACATGGACATAAATTTCCTACATGATATAAATCTAAACATTAAACATAAAAATATTAATATCTTATAATGATATTATTAAAAACAAGCTAACCAGTTGGGCGGTGAATTGTTCTGAAAATAGAACCCAAATAAACAAAATACCAAACTAGACTATAAACTAATAAATCAAAGACCCACCTGAAATCGTTTGTAGATTGAACAAGAATAAAACAAACAAAAAAAAGAATATATTTAAGCTCATAATCAAGTTCTTAGCTAACGGTAAAATTTGATTTTTGCATGACATCTAAATTTACAGTGAAAATAAAATTAACTACAATTCAAGAATAGATAACATAAAAGTTCAACTTTCTCATAAATAACTCAATCAAACCAAAAGACGTGAAATTGAATGAGATAGAGAAAAGTGCGAGAATCAATATCATATCAAAGCTGGCAAATAATCGTAAAATCTAAAGCTTCTACATAAAAAAATTAATTTTTTTGATAGTCGAATTATAAAATACCTTATGAGGCTGATAAATAACCATGTCAGGTGTTGGGGAAGGCCGAATATAGAATAAGAAAACTGTAAACCAAGGTATCATAGAGCTTGAAGTATTATTAAAGATGATGATGCGGTCATACTTTCTGAATTGCACAGAAATTGGCATGAAAACCTAAGTATCATAAAAACTCATTTTTTATTGCAAAACTGAAATCAAATATACAAAACCCATTCTGGTTGGTCGTAGAGTTAATGGTGGATTAACTTCACAAAGTCAGACTGGATTAATTATCCAGTAAACATATAGGAATAAACTATAACCAAGTAAAAATATAATAAACTCGAAATCATTCAACAATGATATGAAATAAGCTAAATGCGGAAGTAAATACCTTTTACAATTGATAATTGATCAGTGGAGGCAAAATCAGCAATAAGCATTCGATCGTGGAGGCAAAATCGACGATAATCATTGATCTTCGATCATGGAGGCAAAATCAACGATCTGCGCACGGCATTGTTGATGATGAAGGTAGTATCCAGGCAGCATTTTATCTCCAAATTAATGAATCTGTTTTCAATATTGAGAACTTAGGTACTCATCTCAAAAAAAAATTTGCTTTTTGTTTCTTAGAGACCTCGCTAGTAGCATTTTTTTAGCTTTTCAATTTGCTCCTTCCAGATCTTGGTTTTCTCCATACATGGAAATTTTGAAATATTCAATTGCTCGAGCCATTTTTTTTTTGGATTTTAGGTAAATCGGATCTTTTAGGGTTTTATAGAAACTGACTTTGGAAGAAACTGGATCGCGTTTTGTATCAAAGAACAATTTTAGGCAAGGGCAATGCAAGCGATTTGGAGTTGTCAATGGACTCAACAAGAAGGCGATTTCAGTGATAATTGAAATTTAAGGAAAATTGGCAACCTAGGTTTTAACAAAGGCAGTTGGAGATATTTTAAGAAGAGGTATCGGAAAATGCGGTAATGGCAACGTTAGAAGAAGACGGCGAAAACAGAGGAGAAGAATATGGAAAGAGAACATGGAAGCAACACAAGAGAGGAACGAGGCATGTAATTTTGGCTTCAGAGAAATTGATTTTCGACAGTGACGGTAAGAAAACCTCCCTCACGGTCGGTTTGATAAATCCATTTATTTTTGTTAAAAGCTTAAAATACTAGCAACATGCTAAATATATTACAAGAACAATCGAGCAATAGTAAATGAATCAATCATTTGGTTGCATAACTAGAAGAAAAAATTATTGCAATTTCATATCCATTTTAATTAAACTTGCATCAAATAAAAACAGTAAGAAAATAAAACTTGGAGAACAGTTTACTATTCGCATTGGAAATGATAAGTCTATGTTCGTGTGTGTAGGGCATGCACATTTGCAAAGTAAAATGATAGCAAATTCATTCATTGTCGAAGTATGGTCATATCTATATAAGTCATTGATCCCATGAAAATTGAAAGCTGTGACGACCTAGATTTTCAAACCAGTCAAATTTGCTGAAAAATCTGTTAGTTGTAAAACTACTAATGAAAACTACCAACTTAATACACCATATTTGATAAATATTCAACATTACTTAATGTATAGGATATAATTTCAATCACACAACTTATCAGAGTAATTAATTTATTTATTAATTCTACAAAGTGTGCTTTAATACATACCAAATACAATGATTATAAATCTACCACTACACAACTCTGATGAGAGAGGCAACTCTATCCTTACCTGCAAACATTATAAACAATGTAAATGCGGAATAAAATAGTAAGCAGGAAAGATACAATAACACAAAATAAACAACAACCAATAAAAGATAAACATGAAAGGTTTATATTATCTTAGGGGCTGCATCACTATCACTTATGACTACCTAGGTACCCCTATCTAATTGAATACCCAATTAGATACAGGATCAAGCCAACGTAGTTCTTCTATTGCAAATAGGACTCATGGAGCCTATGATGCAACAAAAAAATATGCAATTCCCAAAACTACCCATTTAGGCTTAATCTTTAAATTTAGATTTTCAAATCTAATTACCATTAAGGAAATTATCTCTTTGGACTTTATTCTCGAATTCTTATTTCAAAACTTTTGAAATATATATATATATATATATATATAATATATCCTTTATGTAACGACCCGGTATTTTGGACATTCTGAGTTGTGAATATTAGTTTACAATATTCAATAATTTTGTATTTTAATATACGATATTTCCATTTATCAATGGTTAATAATTATATACAATATTCCAATTAATAAATAATTTATGATTGTAAACAATTTTCTGAACTAGGGTAACTTGAATTTTTAAATCTATATTAAATTACAAATTTAATTTAATAGAATTTCTTAAATATATATTTTGTTTTAAAGCAATATATATATATATATATATATATATATTGTTTTAAATTAAATATATGTATTTTGTTTTAAAGATAAATATGTATATTTATTCTAAAGTTGAAATATAATAGGAAATTTAAATTTATTGAAAATGAAATATTTTTACATATAGGATAATAAATTTATACGTAATAAAATTTGATGGAAATTCTTAATGAAGAAAAAGTGATATTTTTGGTTTTGGCATATATACATATATAAACAATGTTGTTTATATAAAATAAAAGAGAATTTAAGTCGAAATCTTCTACAATGATAAGTTTAAAAGGAAATTTATAATATTTAATAGATAAAAATGTTATAAATTGATGTGTATAATAATCACTTGAATAAATAGGAAAACTATATACACATAAATGAACTTAGTTATTTTGAAGTAATATATTTTTATATTATAAATTAATGAAGAAGGAAATGAAATTGATTTATTTGGAAATAATATTTTTTTTATTAATAAAATTATATATATGGTTACATATATACATGAAGACTTAAAATAATTTTAATCACTTTGTAGCTTTTATTTTGTAATACATGTATAGGAAAATATGTTGACTAGAGAAAGTTTTATGAAGTATTATTGTCTATTCTTAAATTTAAAATGACAAATTTCATTTCTAAAATTTTATAAAGTGAAAACATTCATTTTATAAGGCAATATGCAACTATGGGCTATCCAAGATCATTAAAATAGTATTTATTTCATTTTGTTTATATATAGGTAGTGTTAATCTTTTTGTTAGTTTCTCACCTTTATTTTTAAATGTATAAGTGCAATACTACTTTGTCAACATTAATTATGGGATGATTAATTTAATAATGTACTTATGTATACTTTAAATGTTTTATGGTTTATATATGAAAATATAATAAGGGAAAATAAATTGTTAAACCTTTAAATTTAATTTAAGGTCTTGAGTGATTTTATGTATAATAATTATTAAATTCCGAATGTGAAATTAAATACAGTGTTATTTCAATGTAGTTTCTCATTTGCATTTTTAGTTTTAAATGTATAACACAACACTACTTTGACAAGTAATGAAATAATGGGCTGTTGAAATCTTGGATATACTTGCATATGTTTTTATTTTTGTATGGTTTATATAAATATAACAATAGGAAAGGTTGCAAATTATTTACTGTTAAATAAGAACAGGTTAACCAAAAATAGAAAACAGTTTTTAATAAAAAGTGAACAATGGGTAGAAGGTGATTAATTTTATCAGTAAACAAACTAACATTTGGCACCTATAATCTGAGAAAATCCAACATGATATTTTTAGTTTCTTTTCAAATCTTCACTCGGTAGGAGACCAAATCTTTCCTAGCCACCAAATTGTCACTTCTGTTCATTTTCTAGTGAATCAAGCATGCATATATATGAGCATTTCAGTTCAGAGTTACTGTTTTAGAAATTAAAAAAAAGAAAGTAGTTTCTGTTCAAATTGTTAAAATCTAAAAGCAAAAATCATTTTTTTAAAAAGAAGAAGCTGGAACCCTGTAACCAGTCTGAGAAATTAAGAAGACATAGGCAAATCTCTATTTAAATTCAAACCGTCAGGAGAATTCAAAAGAAAATTCAAGTTTTCAGTTTAAAGATTTCAAATTTCAAACTTCATACTGCTGGAATCAAAATGTGGAAGGTGAGAAACATTTAGTTTAAAATTTTAAAATGAAATGCATGCCTGTGACAGTGGACACAATATTCATTTCCACTTCAAAACGCTATATCTCTTAATCTAGTGCATATCTGATGATGTTGTAAACCAGGAATATGTTCATTTTTTCGTTTAGTATTTGTTAAAAATAGTTTGGAAGCAAATTTGGCTGTGTAGTTCGGTAGGGTTCTAATTTACAGTAAACAAACAAATTTTTGTGAAAAATAAATGTTTTTAATTCTAGATTTCAAACATGCTGCTGTGATTGATGTATAAAAATTTGAATTTTAGTGGAGGAATTTTAATTTTTAGCGTTGTATTCTTCGAGATAATGTTAGATGAACGATTTTCGTTCAAAAATTATTTTCTCGTGATCTCGTCGCTACGGGGTGGTGCGACCGGGTCTGGAGGGTGCTGGTAATCATAGTGGAGGAGTTGATCGTGGCGGAATTGTTAATTTGGGTTTGGATCTAGGGAGTGAGGTTATTATAGGGTTTGGGATTTTCGGTTTTGCCTCTGGTACGCGACGATCTGGGTGATGGAGGGAGCGACCGGAGTCCGTGAATTTTGGCACGGAGGTAGCTGCTGAAGTTGGCTATCGATCGGGGTAGCGGTGTGCGATGCAATGGTCGGGCGTAGGAGCGATAACTCGATTTGGGGAGGAAGGCGATACCCGGGTTTCTAATGGTTTTGGCTGTTGGTCAAATTTCGACAAAAAGGGTTTTTGCTGGTCTCAGCAATGGCATTTGGATCTGGAGATGTTCCGAGATTGCGTGGTGGTGTCGCGGTGGTGAATTGGCCTCCGGTGAGGGAGTGCACGTGCACGTGGGGCATCGTGCACGAGTGGGATTCTAGGCGAGCGAATTGGTCATCGTGATGGATAGCGCATGCATGCGTTTGGATTGGCTTTGGTATCGCGCATTTCCGAGTTGATCAATTTTTTGCTTGTTGTTGCATCATTCGAATTTGCATTGGATCCTTAATGAAGGAACTGAAGCCAAAGTAGAGAAGTTTTGGGGAAGACAGAAGGTGGTAACGAGATGGGCTTCGGCCCGTTTGCTTTTAAAGATACAAGTTGTCGGGTTTGTTTTTTTTTGTTTGGTTGTTTGTGTCTTTGGATTTTGGGCCTCGAGCCGATGTTATTGTTTTATTTGTAATAAAATTTGTTAAGTAGAGAATATGGTTTTAAAGTAAAGAAAAGTCCAAAAAAAATTGATTTTCCAAATTTTTTTAGTAGGAACGATGATTTGGAAACAAATATTTTTTAAACAAATTTTTCTTTAATGCTAAATGTTTATTATTAAGTTTTATAAAGACAAAGAAAATTTGGAAATAAACTTGATTTGGTTATGATTTTATTTAAGTTGTTTAAATAAGTTATTTTATCATTTAGTGGACAAGCTTTTAAAAATAATTTATTTTTAATCCTTAAGTTTTGAACGTAAGTAAAGTATAATGGAGATAAGCAAGGAAAAGTAAATGTTTATACTTTAAAATGAATTCAAGTTCTTAAGTGATATTATATTTAAAATAATTGTTTAATTGCACATATGATAACGTGTTATAAAGTAGATGGTCCGAATCGATGGATGATACGCCGTCGTACGACCAGTTGTGAAGTTAAATAAGAAAATTTATAAACTTGTGCAAATATAATTTAATTACCAAATTAGAAATGAATGCCATTGTAAAATTTTGCAGCCTATCTGATAAGTTGTTTCCAAAACTGAATAGAGGTGTTTATTGTAGATTTATTCAAGCTATTGACATCAGGACAGCGGAAACAGACACCATTCGGGTGAATAGTAAATTTAACTTCTGTGGATAGTATGGCCATCTATCTGATATTTTCAGTGTAATTGTCACTAGCAATGATAATCTCTAATATGTTACTCATGCGTATATCTGTTATTTGCTTGTTAATTATATTTGAGAATATAATGTGAATCGATCTATGGAAGCTGCTTGATTTGAATATCTGTGTGATTATGAATTGTGAATTGTGAATTGATATGTACCGTTGAGACTGATAAGCCTTATTCTATTTGGATTGGTTTTGAAAACTAGTTTTGTTTTAAAATTAAAATATTATTTTTAGAAATGTTTTAAAAGAATTGATAAATATTTTTGAAATCTCAAAAGCAGTTTATTTATTTTTGGAATTCATTATAACGTATAAATTTTTAAGAATGTATTATTTAAATTATTTCTAGTATTAAACTATTTTGTAATAATTCCTTAAAGGATAATTTTTATTAAATCTCTAATATGTTACTCATGCATATATCTGTTATTTGCATGTTAATTATATTGGAGAATATAATGTGAATCGATCTATGGAAGCTGATTGATTTGAATATCGGTGTGATTATGAATTGTGAATTGTGAATTGATATGTACCATTGAGACTGATAAGCCTTATACTGTTTGGATTGGTTTCGAAAACTAGTTTTGTTTTAAAAATAAAATATTATTTTTAGAAACGTTTTAAAAGAATTGATAAATATTTTTGAAATCTAATAAAGCAGTTTATTTATTTTTGGAATTCATTATAAGGTATAAATTTTTAAGAATGTATTAAATTATTTCTAGTATTAAACTATTTTGTAATAATTCCTTAAAGGATAATTTTTATTAAATTAATATTTAAGTATTGTGATATCCCGGAAATTGGGCAATATAAATTTAATAATCTGTGTTTAAAAAATTAATTTGATTTGATAATTTTTGGTAATAAAATTTTGAATTGATATAATAATCATCTTATAATAAATATTTAAATTAGTAGATTTTATCTTTTAAATCTAATAAACTGTTTTATGTTTATATATATATATAATTGTATATCTTGTAAATGGATAAACTTTGATTTAAAACTTAGTAAATGAATCAATTTTTAATTTTTATTTATATTTGGTAAAATTGGAAATTTGATTTAAATTTAACATTTAATTGTTCTAAACAATTTAATAAATAATTATATAGGTTATATTAAAGGAAAATTTTATTTGTTTAAATTTATATTTAATTAACTTGGATACGGATTTAAATTAGATTAACATTAAAAACTTAGTTGTATTTTCTTTTTAAATTATTGCTTGAATTTATATATAAGAATTTAAAATAAAATTTACATTTGATCTTAATTTATTACGTAATATAAGAAATTTATGATATCTTTTATAAATCATTTTAAATATTGTTTATTTGTTATTTTCAAATGATATTGAGAATACTTAGTTTTTATAAACATAAATAAATTTTGTTAGAAATAGGATTTGTTATTTTGAAATTTAATAAGAGTTATATATGTACACATATTGTAACGTACGCGGATTTTCGTTGCCGAAAAACCGAATAGTTAGGGTTTTAAAAAGAATTTAGGAAAAGAAAAAGAGAGAAAAAGAAGAAGGTAGAGGGAAGAAGGAAATAGAAAATAGAAATTAGAGAGAATAGAAAACAGAAAAGAAGATAGAAAATTTTAAAATAGAAGAAAAGGAGAATAGAGGAAAAGATAGAAAAATTGGAAAATAGGACGGAATAGAAAACAACAGAACAATAATAGAATCTCACAATTCGCAGCGGAACAACATATAATAATAAATGAATAATCTTTAAACAAAGAACTATATCAGTTATTACATTACATTTCATTACATCATATCATCATATCTTCAGAGTGTACAACATCAACAAATAGTGCAGCGGAAAAAGAAATACTATATAAGTAATATGCCATGCCATCCAGCTTGCCTCCAGCAACTCCAGAATATCCAGAATATCCTGATAAACCTAACTCTTGACTGCCCGTGTGGAAATTGGTGGGCACCCAGAGTTTAGGAAGGAAAACAATAAACTCCAAGTCAGTCATGTGACTGGTGTGAGAACTCAAAATAGTTTATTTATCTTTAAAATCAAAATAGAGGAATATTTTTATTTCAATTCGCAATGCTTTTAAAAATGAGACTACCATAAGGCCTCCCGCACACACACACATGCAAACGCAGAATCGGAGGAGATTTCTCCTTATGATAGTCAAAGATGCTTGATACGCATTTAAAATAACGTTTGATATTATTACTAGTGCATAGTGTAGGAAAAATTCATTTCGAAAGTAGAATATAAATCTTAGCCAACATACGACCATTATCGTATGCCTACTATAGCTACCATCCAAACAGTGGTGACCACCATAAGTGAATGGCAGGTTCTACAACTAATACCGTATAAGTTTCGTATTGGGAATTGGATTTCCAACAAATGGTCAGGCCAAGGAACTTCCCATTGCCACATGAGAATGCCTCTGGAAAGACATCCCCGAGAACCAAACCGGAACTCTGCCAACACAAGGCCGGGTTACCCCTAACTGGGTAACTACTGACACGAGCACGCCATTCCCCAATCGTAAACGACCTTTCTCACGGGATCCCGATAACCAACAACCACAAAGTAATAAATTCGTAGTAACCACATAGGTTAAATATCTGGGCTCCATACCATGATACAACCTCTATCCAGAAGGAAATGTACATACCCTAAAGGGTGCTACCCCTCATAACCTTGCCGCATCTTTCCTGTTTTGACCATTTCCGGGGTGTGAGGTTCGACGAAGTCACGTCCACAAAAACATACTTTATACAAAAGACATGCTTTGGGTCAACAAATGATCAACACAATGATCACCAAGATAGACGATCAAATAAACGATCCTATCACAATAATCAACACAATGATCATTTCAGCAACACTCAGCATGTCACATTACCAAATTGGGAATATATCGCTGATAACTTCAACTATATAACCTCTGAGCTCGTACGTCTCAGTGAAGGGCGTTAAGCTAAAAGAATAAATTCTTCGCCACCAACAGAAATATATTTGAAAGAAATCGGCTTTATATCTCAATTCGTAATGTCAGACATACAATCCATACAAGTCTGTTCCGGGCTCGAACAAAACCGAAGGCACTTACAAAGAAGTCCTTGCAATCCGGATATTCACAATCCTGATCGGATTCACCATCACATATGGAGAACTCTATACCGTAGCTACTCGGTGCAGAGTAAATCGACAGGTCATCCTATCGCTCTCGCAAATACCGGGTCTTCAACACCGATCTTCAATGCAATTCACAACGACGTATCACATATTCGGAATGGGTTATACGACCCCATGGTCCTTTCCTGGTTAACCCGAATAGTGAGCGCTTATTCAAAAATAAGTGTGGCATTCACATTCAAACAAATCACATCAATTACCCATTCAAAGGGAAATATTGATAGTCGGTTATTGAACTATCACTGGATATGCACACATCACCAGATTCCAAATAATTTTCCAAATTATTTATTTTCCCAAATATCTTTACAAGATATATAATTTCAATACTTCAAAAATAAATCAATATTTATTTTTAAACAAATTCCACTTCCTTTATAAATTCCTTAGTGAATTTATAATTCCAACATATCAATGAATATTCAGTTTCAATTATTCATTTCAATATTTCTTTTCAATTTATCTTCAAAAAGATAAATTCTCAAAATATTCACTTTATATTGGAAAACATTTCCATACTTATTTATTCATAAGTAATTCACAAATTTTATTTATTTTCAACACTTAGAAAATATTCAATATACTTAAATCGAAATTAAGTATATATTTCATTCTTTAAGGAAATCATTCTCTTAAACATATTTATTTGGGCCAAAACGAATGTTGCGTAAAACATCGTTACGACGTCCCAAAATCACTAGTATAGGGATTCGAAATTAAAATAGATATATAAATCCCAATACTATACAAAACATTTCCTTTCGGAAATCATTTACTATAACAACAGTGTTATAGTCCATCATCTCCATTTATTTCTCGAAAACGTCTATTTCAACAATAAATGTTGAAATCTATGGTTTCGAATCTCAACACATTTTAAAACATCGTTAGATCGTTTTAATTCTATTTAAAATATCCAAATCCAAAACAATTTCTTTAACGTGTTATTCACTATTCAAAAACGTGAATATACTTTGTTAACAAATTTCATCCTTTTATTCATTTTAATTCAAAGGGTTATTCACTATTCAAAGATGTGAATATAACTCCATTTATAGGTTTCAACAATTAACTTATCAAAATAAGCTGTTTGCGAATTTATAAAACAACGTTTATAAATTCCATTTCTATTTATTTATAAAAACTTCCTTTTTATAAATCTCTTTATTAACTTATTCGATTTATAATTTTAATTATAAACCAAAAGTCCAAATTATAAGTCAAACACTTATAATTTATTTATTTGCAAAAAGAATCGTTCCTTTGAACTTTACAAATTTTATAAACCTACTGTTTATAAAATTTCCATTTATAACTTCACCGTTATATAATTCTATAAATTTCATTCATTAATGAGTTTCATTTTCACTTCATTCAAACACTTATAAAAACTCGTTTTATAATGTCTATATCCCTTTTTATAAATTTCCATTTATAAATCTCTTAATATAAATCAATTTATATTATTCTTTAAAACGTCTTTAAATTCCTTTAAAAACTTCATCATTCTCTTGATTTATAAAATAATTAAATTTTATGAATCCTATATTTAAACTCTTTATAATAAATTCAAAAATCCAATTTAAACTATTTTATAAAATCATTAGCATCATATTCTCAAAAAAATCAGTTTTTAACTATATTTCTCAAAAATCATAATTTTTATAACTTTAAAAATTATAACGTTTAATTATTTAAAATGGATCAATTCTAAAAATAAAGTATATTTTCAAAAATCACTTTTTAAAAATCATTTTAAAATCCCAAAATCTGGGTCCAATGATGCTACACACCAAATAGTCAATCACGACAACAACGATATCATATATCGATATGATAATCAATCAAATATCAAAATATCTGAAATTCAATAAATACTGTTGAGGAATCCAGTTGGATCCCTCCAACCTGTTTTCCTGCATCCACAAACATTAGCACAATACCAATTTCGCTCCAGTACGAAATTATCGCGGTATATGTTCTTATTAAATATTATCCGCTTAATAACGGCGCAATAGGGTCTCATCCGCTAAAAAATGCGGGGAATCAATCAACTGCAATATATACATATGCCAATATATATATATTGCTATTATATATATAATACCAATTTCACAGTTTATGAAATATTCGCGGTATATGTTTTTAATAAATAACATCCGCTTACTAACGGCGTATAATGTCTATTTTAACAACCAATAGATATTCATCAACATTCAAACATGCATTCAAATATTTTAAATCTAACTATTTAAAATAAAATCGAAACTGATTCGATTGAGTGAGAAGTTCTCACCTTGGTTTTAATTTCCGTTTTAGCTTTTATTTCGAATAAAATTAAACGCGCGTTTAATTTTACCCAAAATTCTCACTAACTCCAAACGACTCCAAACCAACTCCATCGCGTAGTGCTCGTCCATACGATTCCAACGCAACTGGTTTCGTAATTTTTCGACCTCGTATGAAAAAGTTATGAATTATTGAAGTTTACACGTATTTAAATAAACTAATTTCAACAATAACTTGAATATTTTAAACCCACACAACATCATAGCCGTAGGATCCAAGCCCAAGCCATCATAGCCGCACCTTTCTTCTTCCCTCCCTCACGTCTTCATCTCCAGGTCACACATAACACAACCGAACCCATCATGCTTGATTAGGGTTTCAATTTCCATCGCGATCACTCAACGAAACTCGATCAAACTACCGCCACGCGAAAGCTCTCGACATGAGCCATACTCGGCTTGAAGGACAGCAAGCTCGGCCTCATATGCTGCCTTGGAATGCGTGCGCAACAGCCCAGGGACGCGGGCCTGTAGCTTCCTCCACACGACTCCATATTCGATCATAACCGTTGAATCTCTAGAGCTTAACGTCCTCTTCAATTTGTTAGTTGAAACTTTCTTGAATCGATGCATGGATCAAGAGATAAATGAGGAGAATCGAAACTAATTTCTGGCCGTGTATTAGGTGGAGGCGGCTGCAGTTTCTTGCTAGGGTTTTTTTCTTTTTTTATTTTTATTTTTTTGAGATGGTGGGCTATTTATAAGGAACCGACGAAACACTATTCATCCTGGAAATTCCGAACTCCGATTTACGCGCCGAAACTGACGTACCTAGGGTTTATCCCGCGTTCCGGACACAATGGAACAGGTTTCGGAAGCTAATTCGGAAGTATGTGCGAGTTATGGCTATAAACGCTCAATTTGAATTAAACCGATTTAAGTCGATTTCTAGGCGTTTTAATTTGTAACGGACAAACCGTAAATCCAATTGACTTGAAATTTGAAACTTACAATAATATCACATTACGGATCCGATGAAACTGGTTTCGTCGAAATCCGATACTTTTTGAAAAATGGCTATTTTCACTCGTCAAATTTAAATTAAAAATAAATCGATGCGTTTCGAGCTGCCACGCTCAAACGATAACTCCGATTGACACGAAATTTGAAATCCGGTAATAACTAACTATTACGGATCCAATGGAACTGGTTTCGTTCAATTCTGAGACTGTTCAAAAATTGGCTATTTTACAGTCGATTATTAAATATTAAAATATTCAATTTTCACAAATTAACTTTTAATTCGATTTTAAAAGTTCTAAAATATTATTCTAACTCCCATATGATAAAATAAAATTTTACAAATCATTGTCAATCATATTTAACTATATTTTCAATTATTTCCATAATTTAACGTATTAAATTATCGATTTAATTATTCAATTAAATCCAAAAATTCAAATAAAAATTTATTTGACTTATAAATTCACTTTTTAATATTTAAAATTAATTAAATATTCAAATTTTAATTTCTAAAAATTCTGAGTCGTTACAATCTTCCCCACTTAAAAGAATTTCGTCCTCGAAATTAACAAGTAAGAAAAGTTACAGAAGCTATTAATTTTCCAAAATTCCATAGTTAAACTTCTTACAATAACTTACTAAGTTTTTCAATCATACTTAGTTATCTTTTCAAAAACAATTACTATTGTTTAACTTTCAACTTCAAATCAAAGTTTAAAGTTTTCAAAATTTCCAATTTTCTCAAATTTTTCTAACGCCTTAAATTTCCGAAAAAATTCGCCATAGTCTCCTTTGCGCGGCTCGATCCGAAAAAAAATGACAGTATATATATCACAAATATACATCTCATCAAGTAATGAGGCATCCCGCAGGGAAAAAAGTGTAAAAGTACTGTATTTAATCCGAGATATGTACCTTATATTTTATTAGCAAGCATATACGGCTAATATAGTGCAAAAGCGAGCTCCAAATGCGAAGCAAACGCAATCCGCACCTACTAATTACTCAACAAACAACATGAGAACATGCATATAGATAATAGTATCGATATACAACATATAGCAACATAATAACTATATATGCCAACATAGCAAATGTATGAAAAGCAATATATTCAACCATCAACCAACTATAATCCATAACCAATATCAATATTCATTTATATTCTCATTAATATTCAATGAAAGGGTTTTCAATTTAAATCACATTTGATTCATTTACAGTGGATGTTACTAACATTCATTTTCAATTAGTTTATATTCACTAATTCATATTCAAGTTGGTTCACTTTCACATCAAATTCAATTCTATTCAAATTTATTTACTTCTAATTTGAATTTCAATTACTTTAGCTTTCAATTTCATTAACACTTAATGAATTATATACAATCAACTAACAACCATATAACAATCAATGTATATTAATTACAACCAAATTCCTTTACTTATCAATTGGTTTAAATTAAATTGATTTTCATTCCAATTTATTCAACTTTCAATAACTTTAGATTTTAATGAATTACACTTACATTCATTATTTCATATCAATTATTCACATTCAATTGATTAATATTTAATCCATTAATTCAATTCAATTTCAAAGTTGAATTTCATTTATATAACTCAAGTTCACATCCACCACTTAACTTTATTAATTTACTTTGTTACCAATATCAACTTCATTTAACATCACTTAAGTTATATTCCATTTAACTTTAAACTCATTTTTATTCACAACTCATATTTGTAAATATATTTATATAGTTTCACTTCTCATATATATAAGTTTATTTCACAATTGTAAATCACTTTAATTATAATTCAATTCTTATAATTCATTTTACTTATACAATTCCTTTATTTAGATTATTCAAACAACTAAACAATCAACTTATATATACTTTAATAATTCTGAAAAAAAATTATTCCTTTATATATAAAATATAATCAAGGTAAAATTATTTCATTTACCCAATTTTAAAACAATACTGTGCCGAATTGCTCTGTACAAGTGTTTAGAAACCCCTTCGGCATAGTCTTGCGGACCACGCTGACGAAAGTTCATATACCACTCAATAAACCAATCATCACAATATAAAACAATTTTATATTCACTAACAAATACGCTCTCATAGCTATTATTACACTCAAACTCATTCTAGAGTACTACTGACTCTATCTCTGATGAATAATACCCAACAGAACCATGGTTGTCGCTTAACCATATGCTCTGATACCAACTGTAAAGACCCGTAAATCCGTACTCCTTGAATAGACACTAATCTCCTTTGTTTAATTCAAGATGAACGAAATACGAACCCTTAGGGGTTTTAAGAAAAATTTAAGAAAAGAAAAAGTAGAAAAGAAGAGAGAAAAAGGTAGAAGATGGAGAGGAAAAGAAAACAGAAAATTAGAAAATTTTAGAATTGAAAGAAATAGAAGAAAAAGAGAATAGAAAACAGAACAGAGAATAGAGGGGAAAGAAAAACAGAAGAAAATAGGACGGAATAGAAAACAACAGAACAATAACAGAATCCCACAATTCGCAGCGGAACAACATATAATAATAAATGAATAATCTTTAAACAAAGAACTATATCAGTTATTACATTACATTTCATTACATCATATCATCATATCATCAGAGTGTACAACATCAACAAATAGTGCAGCGGAAAAAGAAATACTATATAAGTAATATGCCATGCCATCCAGCTTGCCTCCAGCAACTCCAGAATATCCAGAATATCCTGATAAACCTAACTCTTGACTGCCCGTGTGGAAATTGGTGGGCACCCAGAGTTTAGGAAGGAAAACAATAAACTCCAAGTCAGTCATGTGACTGGTGTGAGAACTCAAAATAGTTTATTTATCTTTAAAATCAAAATAGAGGAATATTTTTATTTCAATTCGCAATGCTTTTAAAAATGAGACTACCATAAGGCCTCCCGCACACACACACATGCAAACGCAGAATCGGAGGAGATTTCTCCTTATGATAGTCAAAGATGCTTGATACGCATTTAAAATAACATTTGATATTATTACTAGTGCATAGTGTAGGAAAAATTCATTTCGAAAGTAGAATATAAATCTTAGCCAACATACGACCATTATCATATGCCTACTATAGCTACCATCCAAACAGTGGTGACCACCATAAGTGAATGGCAGGTTCTACAACTAATACCGTATAAGTTTCGTATTGGGAATTGGATTTCCAACAAATGGTCAGGCCAAGGAACTTCCCATTGCCACATGAGAATGCCTCTGGAAAGACATCCCCGAGAACCAAACCGGAACTCTGCCAACACAAGGCCGGGTTACCCCTAACTGGGTAACTACTGACACGAGCACGCCATTCCCCGATCGTAAACGACCTTTCTCACGGGATCCCGATAACCAACAACCACAAAGTAATAAATTCGTAGTAACCACATAGGTTAAATATCTGTGCTCCATACCATGATACAACCTCTATCCAGAAGGAAATGTACATACCCTAAAGGGTGCTACCCCTCATAACCTTGCCGCATCTTTCCTGTTTTGACCATTTCCGGGGTGTGAGGTTCGACGAAGTCACGTCCACAAAAACATACTTTATACAAAAGCCATGCTTTGGGTCAACAAATGATCAACACAATGATCACCAAGATAGACGATCAAATAAACGATCCTATCACAATAATCAACACAATGATCATTTCAGCAACACTCAGCATGTCACATTACCAAATTGGGAATATATCGCTGATAACTTCAACTATATAACCTCTGAGCTCGTACGTCTCAGAGAAGGGCGTTAAGCTAAAAGAATAAATTCTTCGCCACCAACAGAAATATATTTGAAAGAAATCGGCTTTATATCTCAATTCGTAATGTCAGACATACAATCCATACAAGTCTGTTCCGGGCTCGAACAAAACCGAAGGCACTTACAAAGAAGTCCTTGCAATCCGGATATTCACAATCCTGATTGGATTCACCATCACATATGGAGAACTCTATACCGTAGCTACTCGGTGCAGAGTAAATCGACAGGTCATCCTATCGCTCTCGCAAATACCGGGTCTTCAACACCGATCTTCAATGCAATTCACAACGACGTATCACATATTCGGAATGGGTTATACGACCCCATGGTCCTTTCCCGGTTAACCCGAATAGTGAGCGCTTATTCAAAAATAAGTGTGGCATTCACATTCAAACAAATCACATCAATTACCCATTCAAAGGGAAATATTGATAGTCGGTTATTGAACTATCACTGGATATGCACACATCACCAGATTCCAAATAATTTTCCAAATTATTTATTTTCCAAAATATCTTTACAAGATATAAATTTCAATACTTCAAAAATAAATCAATATTTATTTTTAAACAAATTCCACTTCCTTTATAAATTCCTTAGTGAATTTATAATTCCAACATATCAATGAATATTCAGTTTCAATTATTCATTTCAATATTTCTTTTCAATTTATCTTCAAAAAGATAAATTCTCAAAATATTCACTTTATATTGGAAAACATTTCCATACTTATTTATTCATAAGTAATTCACAAATTTTATTTATTTTCAACACTTAGAAAATATTCAATATACTTAAATCGAAATTAAGTATATATTTCATTCTTTAAGGAAATCATTCTCTTAAACATATTTATTTGGGCCAAAACGAATGTTGCGTAAAACATCGTTACGACGTCCCAAAATCACTAGTATAGGGATTCAAAATTAAAATAGATATATAAATCCCAATACTATACAAAACATTTCCTTTCGGAAATCATTTACTATAACAACAGTGTTATAGTCCATCATCTCCTTTTATTTCTCGAAAACGTCTATTTCAACAATAAATGTTGAAATCTATGGTTTCGAATCTCAACACATTTAAAACATCGTTAGATCGTTTTAATTCTATTTAAAATATCCAAATCCAAAACAATTTCTTTAACGTGTTATTCACTATTCAAAAACGTGAATATACTTTGTTAACAAATTTCATCCTTTTATTCATTTTAATTCAAAGGGTTATTCACTATTCAAAGATGTGAATATAACTCCATTTATAGGTTTCAACAATTAACTTATCAAAATAAGCTGTTTGCGAATTTATAAAACAACGTTTATAAATTCCATTTCTATTTATTTATAAAAACTTCCTCTTTATAAATCTCTTTATTAACTTATTCGATTTATAATTTTAATTATAAACCAAAAGTCCAAATTATAAGTCAAACACTTATAATTTATTTATTTGCAAAAAAAATCGTTCCTTTGAACTTTACAAATTTTATAAACCTACTGTTTATAAAATTTCCATTTATAACTTCACCGTTATATAATTCTATAAATTTCATTCATTAATGAGTTTCATTTTCACTTCATTCAAACACTTATAAAAACTCGTTTTATAATGTCTATATCCCTATTTATAAATTTCCATTTATAAATCTCTTAATATAAATCAATTTATATTATTCTTTAAAACGTCTTTAAATTCCTTTAAAAACTTCATCATTCTCTTGATTTATAAAATAATTAAATTTTATGAATCCTATATTTAAACTCTTTATAATAAATTCAAAAATCCAATTTAAACTATTTTATAAAATCATTAGCATCATATTCTCAAAAAAATCAGTTTTTAACTATATTTCTCAAAAATCATAATTTTTATAACTTTAAAAATTATAACGTTTAATTATTTAAAATGGATCAATTCTAAAAATAAAGTATATTTTCAAAAATCACTTTTTAAAAATCATTTTAAAATCCCAAAATCTGGGTCCAATGATGCTACACACCAAATAGTCAATCACGACAACAACGATATCATATATCGATATGATAATCAATCAAATATCAAAATATCTGAAATTCAATAAATACTGTTGAGGAATCCAGTTGGATCCCTCCAACCTGTTTTCCTGCATCCACAAACATTAGCACAATACCAATTTCGCTCCAGTACGAAATTATCGCGGTATATGTTCTTATTAAATATTATCCGCTTAATAACGGCGCAATAGGGTCTCATCCGCTAAAAAATGCGGGGAATCAATCAACTGCAATATATACATATGCCAATATATATATATTGCTATTATATATATAATACCAATTTCACTGTTTATGAAATATTCGCGGTATATGTTTTTAATAAATAACATCCGCTTACTAACGGCGTATAATGTCTATTTTAACAACCAATAGATATTCATCAACATTCAAACATGCATTCAAATATTTTAAATCTAACTATTTAAAATAAAATCGAAACTGATTCGATTGAGTGAGGAGTTCTCACCTTGGTTTTAATTTCCGTTTTAGCTTTTATTTCGAATAAAATTAAACGCGCGTTTAATTTGACCCAAAATTCTCACTAACTCCAAACGACTCCAAACCAACTCCATCGCGTAGTGCTCGTCCATACAATTCCAACGCAACTGGTTTCGTAATTTTTCGACCTCGTATGAAAAAGTTATGAATTATTGAAGTTTACACGTATTTAAATAAACTAATTTCAACAATAACTTGAATATTTTAAACCCACACAACATCATAGCCGTAGGATCCAAGCCCAAGCCATCATAGCCGCACCTTTCTTCTTCCCTCCCTCACGTCTTCATCTCCAGGTCACACATAACACAACCGAACCCATCATGCTTGATTAGGGTTTCAATTTCCATCGCGATCACTCAACGAAACTCGATCAAACTACCGCCACGCGAAAGCTCTCGACACGAGCCATACTCGGCTTGAAGGACAGCAAGCTCGGCCTCATGTGCTGCCTTGGAATGCGTGCGCAACAGCCCAGGGATGCGGGCCTGTAGCTTCCTCCACACGACTCCATATTCGATCATAACCGTTGAATCTCTAGAGCTTAACGTCCTCTTCAATTTGTTAGTTGAAACTTTCTTGAATCGATGCATGGATCAAGAGATAAATGAGGAGAATCAAAACTAATTTCTGGCCGTGTATTAGGTGGAGGCGGCTGCAGTTTCTTGCTAGGGTTTTTTTCTTTTTTCTTTTTTTATTTTTTTGAGATGGTGGGCTATTTATAAGGAACCGACGAAACACTATTCATCCCGGAAATTCCGAACTCCGATTTACGCGCCGAAACTGACGTACCTAGGGTTTATCCCGCGTTCCGGACACAATGGAACAGGTTTCGGAAGCTAATTCGGAAGTATGTGCGAGTTATGGCTATAAACGCTCAATTTGAATTAAACCGATTTAAGTCGATTTCTAGGCGTTTTAATTTGTAACGGACAAACCGTAAATCCAATTGACTTGAAATTTGAAACCTTACAATAATATCACATTATGGATCCGATGAAACTGGTTTCGTCGAAATCCGAGACTTTTTGAAAAATGGCTATTTTCACTCGTCAAATTTAAATTAAAAATAAATCGATGCGTTTCGAGCTGCCACGCTCAAACGATAACTCCGATTGATACGAAATTTGAAATCCGGTAATAACTAACTATTACGGATCCAATGGAACTAGTTTCGTTCAATTCTGAGACTGTTCAAAAATTGGCTATTTTACAGTCGATTATTAAATATTAAAATATTCAATTTTCACAAATTAACTTTTAATTCGATTTTAAAAGTTCTAAAATATTATTCTAAGTCCCATATGATAAAATAAAATTTTACAAATCATTTTCAATCATATTTAACTATATTTTCAATTATTTCCATAATTTAACGTATTAAATTATCGATTTAATTATTCAATTAAATCCAAAAATTCAAATAAAAATTTATTTGACTTATAAATTCACTTTTTAATATTTAAAATTAATTAAATATTCAAATTTTAATTTCTAAAAATTCTGGGTCGTTACACATATATAACTTAATTTTTTTTATTTTGAAGTTTATAATTTAATTTGAATTTGACTTTAATGTTTGAAAATTTAAAAGAATAAATGCATGAAAATATTTGAATAAGCTTTTATTCATAATTTGTTTGTCTCATTTCCCTTTTAATAAATTAAAAGGGGAGGAACACATTTATTTTTACATAAGAAATAACAAATTTAGAATTAAACTTCTTATAAAACAATTTAAATTAAAGTAAAAATACTCTTAATACATATGTTAATTTATTTATACCTTATTGACATGTGTAAGCATAGCATGAACTATAGTGACAAATGTTTAAATTTGAAACAAGTGTCCTATATTTTCTTTTTCTTTTAATTTTCTGAAATCAAAATTTTAAACCAAAATGAAAATCTGCAAAACTTCTTCTTCAAACTTAAGATAATTTTTCAGATTCTAAAACCTGAGATTCATTTTGCAACAATAAAATTCAATCTGCACCAATATTTCCTTAACCTGAAATCAATTTGCAACATTATAGAACCTGCATGCATTTGCAAATCTTCTCATGTTTCTGTTTTGAACTTCATCAAATCTGCAACTTAATAAAACTGCATGCACTTCCTTTTATGAAGGCCTGCAAAGTTTTGAGCTTCATCAACCAAATCTGCATCTTTATTCTGGAAGCATGCATGTGATTCAGGATGCAAGCATTACAGCAATCAAGATGAATAATTTTTTTTAAAAAAAGCAAAAAGCAAACTAAAGTTGTAAGGCAGGCATACAATTGGATTAGAAGCATGCATCAGGAAAAAAACATTTTTCAGCAAATAAGTTGCTCTGTTCTTTAAAAACCGGTGAGTAACATTTTACTAAATAACTTAAATATGAATTTAGTTGCTTATTTTACTTTGAAATAAGTATGTGTGTATGCTTTCTATAAGTTCATTATTGAATGTATGTAGATGTGCATCTTGCTGTGAATTTGCTTTTCTGTTCTTAAGTTCCATGTTTAAGAATTGCCTAGAAATTTCCATTTTCTTTGATCTAAGCTGTGTTAGGATTGGAGATTTAAATCAAAATATGGTTGTTAACATAAGTTAAAGATTTAAATTTTTTATTTTAACATAAAAATAAAAAAATTGTAATGTCTCTGGGTAACTTAATATACACAGAGCAAATATTTAGCAATTGAAAATTTAGTTATTCTATTTCATTGATCCAAAAGTATAAGTTGATTTCTTATACAAAAACTTGAAATTTAAAACTTGAATTATAATTTTTAGTTTAAGAATGTTGGGCATTTCTGGTCTAATCAAAAATGGTATTTTAGGTGGTAACTGTCTATCTATGTGTTCGGGGAGGCCAGTATTTTTTTTCTAGGGATGGATTGGTGAACGAAGATCTAAGGAAAATTATTGTTAAACGGATTTATGCAATGAGGCAGTGTTGATTTGGGATTAAGGGTTTTAACCCTAGTTTTGTTCACCTGGGAAGAAATGATCACCGCAACCCCTATGGGTGATCGAGTGTTTCCAGATTTGCATGGGAGATTAATGATGTAGGGAGGAAGTCGTGGACCGGGGTGAGGCTTTTTCTGGTGGTCAGAATTTGGTGGATGAAGTGATTTTCAGGTTCGACCTTTTTGTCCCAGTTTTCGGTTCAAATGCTCAAATTTGGTTTGTGAATTCTGCAGTGGATTGAAGGGTCGGAGACGAGTTGGGGAGTGGTCGGCGACATGCGTGAGTGGCCACGAGGGGTCGGAGTTGGGTGATGGGATGGTGCAGGTGCACGAAATTATGATGTGCATTCCGTGTTTTAGGGAAGAAGGATTTCTCGAGTAGGATGTCGGGTTGCAACATGTTTTGCTCGAAGCAGAGAAGTAGGAGACTCGAAGGAGTTGAGTTGTAGTCTCGAGTGAGGGTGACAGTTTCAGGTTTGTATAAAACCTGACAACGGTTAGTTTGAAGATTTCTGAATGAATAGTTACTCGAGTTTTACTCGAGGTTATTTAGTATCTTACTCGAGTGAATTATGGGTAGCTCGAGTTAATTTGTTCAAGTTTGAAACTTGAATTTTTCCCAAATTTAAACTTAAATTTAAAAGTATAAAGCAAAGATTGAAATTAAGTTTTAAATCTAATTTTAAATTATATTCAAATTTTAATTTGAATCATAACCGGATATAAATAAGTTTTAATTTTTTTTTTTTTAAAATAACTTTAAAGGGATTTATTGTTTAAAATGATTTTCAAAGAAATTGGAATTTAAATTTTAAATTTGAATATGTAAAAAAATGTTATAAATAAAGTTTAAACTAATTCAAATCTGATTTTGAATCTTTGATTTAAATAAATTCAAGTTTTATAGATTTAAGTATTTTAACAGTTTTGAATAATGATGTAAAATTTGAATGTTTGAATTTAAAAAGAATTTGTTTTAAATCTTTTAAAAATATCTTTTATAAGTAATATTTATCATATAATGTATAAGTTTTAAATTGGTTTTAAAACTTGTTGGAATTTAATTATAGTTAAATGATTTGTTATACATTTAATTATTAGGATAATTAAATGAGTAATTAATCTATTTTAATAAATTAATGAATGAATAATTACTTAAAGTAATTAAAGGTTTAATCTTAATAGTTTAGGATTAATTATTCTTAGAATAATTAACTTGTAAATAAAAAAATATTTAATTAATTAAAGAAGATTTGATTTTAATTAATGATTAATAATCAATTAATCAAGTAATAATGGATTAATTAAGTTTTAATTAACACTTAATTATTTAATTAATTAGGGATTTATTAATGAGTTACTAATGATTAATTAATTTGAAATTAATAATGATTTAAAATAAGTTAATTATTTCAGATAAGTAATTAATAAATTGTTTAATAGTTAATGAAGGTCATTAACTAAGGATTAATTAATTAATTAATGTGATTAATTTTAATAATTAATTGGATTAATTAATTTAAGGATAATCATTTATGTAAATTATTAAGTATAATTACTTATGGAAGTAATTAAGTAAATTAATTACTTATTATAATTAATTGAGTTTAAATTTGATTAGATTAAGTTAGTTAATTCAGTTTAATTAATTTAAAATAATCATTAAATGATTATGGAGTATAATTACTTAATGTAATTTAATAAAGAGAAATTACTTAGGGTAGTAATTAATGGTAATTACTGGATGTAATTAATTAAAGATGATTTGATAATTGAAGTAATTTAAGTATAATTACTTTGTGAATTAATCAAGGGATTAATTAGAGATAATTAATTATGGAGTAATTAATTTATTTGGTAAAGTAATTAAGAGTAGTTAATTATTGAATGGAGTTAATCAAGAGTGATTAACAATTATGGTTTAAATTAAGATTAATTACTTAATGTAATTAATTTAAATAAGGTACTTAATTAAATTGTAATTAGAAATCATTAATTAAGATTGATTAATTAAGATTGATTAATTAAGATTAACTAATTAATAATAAGTGATTAAGGGTAATTAATTGTTATAGTTAATTAAGGATTAATGTAGTTAATTAATTTAATTAAGGTTAATTACTGTATTTGGTTAAATTAATTTGTAAAATTAATTAAAGAATGATTACTTGAATGTAATTAAGAATAATTAATCAAGGGTGATTAATTAAGGTGGTTGATTAGAGATTAATTAATTAATTAATTGTAATTAATTAATAATGATGTAAGTAAGATTTATATTGATTAAGTAATTAATTTAATTCATTTTAAATTAATTTGGATGATGTAATTAATTTAATTCATTTTAAATTAATTATAATTGGTATGGTAAATCATTGCTTATATGGTTGAATAATGATTGTTTGCCTTGATTGGTTTGAATCTCAGAAATGAGATAAGTAATATTGAGTGATATGGATGCATGGTTGCATTGTGATGATGATTTGGATTATCTTTTGATAATGATAATGTTGATTATCTATTATGAATCTGTATATTATCTATCTGTGTGTATATAGATAATGAAATTGAATTGTTTTAAACCTTTAAAACAACTTGGCCTTAAAAGACACGCTTTGGATTTCGATGAGACCGGGACCGGGTTTCCATATTTGGAATCCGAAAACCACATCGATTCCAATTAACGTTAGGTCGTGAATCCAAGTGGAGCAAGTGAAGACTCGAGGTGTAAGGGCTATACATCAGTATAACTCTGTGGGTGATTCCGTAATGAGTTTGACGGAATAGTACTTATGGATTCGATATGGAAATTCAGAGTGCAAGGGTTATCGTCGTTAACTCTGAGGGTGATTCCAATATGAGTGTAACGAGATAATGCCTTCATTTTCGTTCGAAGCCGGAATGAACTTGTATGGATTGAATGCTTTCAGAACATTGTCAGGTGGACGATGAGCATTCTAAGTGATGTGTCCTATAAAGGTAATCGTAGCCTCAAGCCTCATCAACCGGGAATGGCTAAAAAAGGGGAGGTGCAGCAAGGCTTCGTGGGTAGCCCCCACTGGAGAGCAAGATTTTCCCCTGTCTAGAAGTCCCTTTTTATTCGGCTGTGTGGGCGGTTGGAACGTACGCCAACTGCGGGGTTGTTTTGTTCGGGACTGTCCAGTAAGGGATGGTTCCGGTCTTGTGTTGCAGGGGAGTGGGAGTACTCCTCGGTACGGTGATCTAGGCCACGTACCGTGACGGGCGGTACCCCAGTAGCCCTGCCATTGATGTAATCCAAAATCCAATAAGTGTCATACGTATTAGTTGTGCCCAACTATGTTGGAACGTAAGATGTAAGCATTCCAACTATTTCTGCATTTTACTTGAAAACCCTAGACACTATTATAATATCACTGGATTTCCTATCAAATGTTTTGGTCAGCGTAAGGTAAAAACTTTTTCATGTTTATGTGTGGGAAGTCTTACGTGATACCTTTTATTTTCAAAGGTTTTTCAAAAGTTAAGCAACTTTAACCCGTTACTCACACCAGACCCATGTCTGACCCGGAGTTTATTTTTATTTTTCATAAACTCTTGGGTACTCAAATTTTTACGAGTAGTCAAGGGATTCAGGTTGGCTTTGACGAATATTGGAGGAGCAATGGAGCAGGAGGCTTCTGCGTTAGATATTAGTATTCCGCTGTGTGTCCTATGTTGTCTCTGAGTTGTATTATGTTGTAAATACTAGACAGGTGTTTATAACTGTCTAGTATGTGTTGTATTATCTGTGTACTCTGATAGTTGTTTTAAACTATGTAATATATTATGTTATTAATATAATTTATTCGTTCCGCTGTTAGATTCTGATGTGTTGTTTCTTCTTCTTCTCTTTCTTCCTATTCTCTATCCCTTCCTTTCTTATTAACGATGCGACTTCCTGGAGTCTGGAAGTCGGGTCGTTACAAGTATATTTTCTTCAATATAAACTGATTTAATATAAATGTTGTTTTAAATAATATTTTATAATAACTTTTGCAAAGAATATTTTATTTATTAAAATTGTAAAAATATTTGGAAATTTCATAAGTATGATTTAGAAAGAAATGGTTTTATATATATTTATCAAATGAAATAAGCTTTCTTAATAATCTTTAATACGTTGGATTTTAAATGTGAGCAACGCTTAATGGTTGCAATGAGAAATAACTTTGTTTTATTGATTGATTGTTTGATAGTTAAAGAACCGACTATCAAATTTGGGCAAAAACCTAACTTGGGAAATATCTAGAGGAAACTCGAGAATTATATGGTACGGTTGCCGTTTGAGGTGCTATACCGTACGTATAAACTCGTTTATTCTCTAGGACGAATAATAAGAAGACCCGTCCACTAACGGTTACAAGGAGAACTCTGATCTTGTATTTCGTCGGTGTATTTCCTAAAAACCGAGGTTGAGTTTATTGGAAAATAGCAAACGTTGTTTCGAAGAGACCAGGATCAGATTTATAATCCGAAAACCTCTTTGATCCAACGAGAACGTTTTCGTGATGAAGACAAGTGCTTGGAATCGAAGATTGAGCAGTGAAGTACAAGGGCTAGTTGCTACTAATCCCGAGATGACTCTAAAATGGATGTAGTAAGAATAGTGCTTTCAGTTCCGTTCGAACCCGGAACGGACTTTAGATGAATGCTTTTAGAACATCGTCAGGTGGACAGTGAGCATTCTAAGTGATATGTTCTAAAAAGGTAACACTTGGCCTCAAGCCTCATCAACCGAGAATGACTGTAAATCAGGGGTTATGCAGCAAGGCTAAGTGGGTAGCGTCCATGTAGGGTGAGGTCATCCCTGTCTAGAAGTCCCTCTTTATCACTGCTGTGTGGGTGGTTGCTGATCCCAATCACGGGGTGATCTTGCTCGGGCTATCCAGCAAGGGGTAGTCCAGTCTTATGTTGCAAAGGATTTAGGGTGGATCCTCGGTACGGTGATCTAGGCCACGTACTATGATAAGTGGTACCCTAATGCCTAGTCATTCGTTGGAAATCCATTATTCCTACGTGCCTTTTACGGTTTTGATCGTATAACCCACTTTATGGCTAGTATTCTGGAATTTAATCATGTAACAATTTCAACCATTCGAATAAGTGTTTGTATATAGTCCCTATTATAATGTCAGAGGATTTTATAAGAAATGTTTTGGCTATTGTAAGGTAAAAACCTGACATGTTTATTTGTGGCGTGGTCTTATGAGATGCTTTTGATTTTCAAAGGATTTTTAAACTTTAATAATCAAGTTGAGTATGTTTCTCACGCTGGTATACCAGACTGACCGGGCTTGGTGTTTTTCCTATATGCTCGGGTCAGACCGAGCATATTTCTAGGTTTAGTTGGAAGAGTGGAAGCTTCAAGAGAAGGAGCTGGATCAGGAGACATATTCTCGTAGATGCTTATATTCAGTCTGTTTTTGGTTGTGTGATCATTGTTGTAAGCACGGGATTGATATAAATGTCCGAGTTGTGTGGTTGTAACTCTGATTTGAAGTCTGCATATGATATTAAAGCAACAGTTTTGGTTTTATGTAAAGATTTGTTTATATTATAGTTTATTCGATCCGCTTTGAGATTCTGATTGTTCTCTTTTCTTCTATCTTCTTTCTATTTCTACCTTCTTTCTTTCACTATCCGTCTTCCCGTACGATTTAGCTGACAAGTGTGGTTTAACTCAGTTTAAATTGGCATGGAAAAATGGGTTGTGACATTGTGGTATCAGAGCCAGGTTGAGTGAATACCTAGGTTCGAGTAGGTTTCTCATTAGGAACAGAGTCTGTAGCAACTTGATTGGGTCTGAGTGTGTGTGTGTGTGTGTCTATATATACACACGAGAGCACGTATTTGTTAGTTTTATAAAAATTATTTTATATTGTGTTAATTGATCGCTTAAGTGGCATATTGATTCTGGTCAATATGATTAGCTAACGTTATTAATAGGGATCTCTAAACCCTTGAACCAGGCCAACGGACACGATATTGTTTTAAGGGGTAGATGAAATAATTTTACCCAAAATAAATTTTCTATTTAAAAAGGGTATTATTTTTAAACATATATGGTATTTAAAATGATTGGTTGAGATGACAATAATTTATCATCTGGGTTCTGAATGGTCTTAGCCGTCAACCTTGAGTATATTCATTGGTGACCCTTTTTGACTTGAGTATACCCTTAGGAACTGAACCCATTAGAATTTGAATCTTTGGAAAATGGATTTTATTGAGTTTATTTACTAGAGAAATTTGGAAAACTCCTAAACTGATATTTGAAAAGCTTTTAAACTAGTAAAATTTTGAAAATTTTCCACTCTTTAAAGATAATTTTATAATTATAGACTTCTAAAAAAGGATGTTTGAAATTTTTTATAAAAAAAAACTTATAACAATTTATTTTTATATATTATATATTTATAAATTGAAGAAAAAGTTGCTTATAAAACTCACTATATATATGTGTATGTATTTTCTCTACCTATAATTACTTTTCAAAAATATACTTAAGTTATTTTGAAAGGAAGATTTTATAAAATCTTGGATAGTAGGAATTTAAAAGGGTGAAATAAATTTTAAAATGAAAACCATGATGAACTCCTTAGCCTATAGAATTCTAAACCTTAGGATCTCATCTTTGGGTCTTGGTTTTGATTATAGAGAACCCGTATCATCCATCGTGGTGGAGCTTTGGCCAGAGCTCGAAGAGATGGTGACTTTGACCGTGTCAGAAGGATCAGGGCGGATCTTAACGAGCCGTCCTTGTATGAAGAAGAGCCGGAAGTACCAGTAGAGCCGGTTAAGCAGCGTCAGCCCCAGCCTCAGCCTCAACAAGAAGATCCAATGGAGGATTTCGACAGCAAAGAGGAATTCAAAGTCGAAGAAGAAGAGGAGGAGTTTGAAGACGAAGAGGAGTTCGAGGTGAAGGAGGATTCTGAATCTGAGAATGACAATGCTATTATTTAGGAGGCCGTGGAGGAGCCAATTCCTAGAGCAGATTTCCTTCCTAGAGAGCCTAGTCCAGAGTCTATTTGGATCCCGGATAGTGATGTCGAGTCCAGGGATTTGTTAAGACCCGAAAGGGAGGACTCTGATAGTAAGAGTCCATAGTTAGTTTGTTCGGGTTCCTTTCTCCTGGTGGTGTGTTCTTTTTTGTATGTGTTTTAACCCATGGTCATCATAGATGTTTGGTGTAAAGTGTTTGGTAGGGTGATATATGTCTGTATATATGTATGGCTGAATGGATGATGATAACATCTGTAGGAATATTTTGGCTGGTACTTAATGAAATGTATATTTTGATATACGGTATGAATCTAGGTGTTTATTGGTGTAGTTGGATTGTTATTGATATGTTATAATTTATTAGTGGATAATTTTTTACTAGCTTAGCCATGAAATTTTGGGGATGAAATTATTTTTAAGAGGGGAGGAATGTAACGACCCGGTGTGACGCCCCACCTCTATACCCATGCTAGCCAAGGACACTACGGTGTAATGCCGTCAACTAGCACGGAAAATAAGACTGTGGAGGAGCAACCATCCGTGTAATTGCTTTGTGCGAGCACCGATATGTCAGATAGTTTAAGATGCATTTCATTTCAAGAGGAAATCCGACATACTGATACAAACTCAAAGCTACTACACAGTGGCTATATGATCTTCGAAAACAAATATAGAGATAAACATAACACAAATCAGTCACAGATATCCATATCACAAAGGCGGAAAAAGATATGAACATAACACATAAAAGTGTATATCAGAGTAGTGGTCAAATAAGATCCATAATATCACAGAAGAATAGATACAAGTGCTAGGAAAAAGAATATGTATACATCAAGGAGTCTCTATCTCGAATGTATATCAACAAAATCAACTGCTAATCTAAGTAGTTAGCCAAAAGTCTGAATAATAATCCCTGGTGGGGAGTTAAGCAGAAGCACCTGTAACATCTCGGTCTGACCCGAGTATTATTTAATAACAAAATAATAAACGGATCAATCTAGCTATAAATATCAGATGAAAATATATAGAATAGGAGAAATGATAAAAACGTATAATAACCATAATGCCATACTGTGATAAGTATGTAATTGAAAATCAACAAGAGATTAATCAATATCACAAGAATCTTCTCAAAGATCAAAAGGAATGTCATACTCCTTATTCATTCACCAAGCCACAAATATTGGCAACATATAAATGCCAATCACAAAATTAGTGAAACACAAATTCTAGAAATCATCAATAGAAATCTTGAAATCATAAAGAAAAAGGGGAGGTCTATCACAAAACGGGAGCATGAAATCTCACCAACACGTGTATCGCACAACGGGACGTTATCCAATGGCCGCTAACCATAGAGCCGGCGCAACGACGTAGTACAATGGTATGCCCGAGGAACCTGAAACTCGTAAAATTCGAAACAACGATGTAGTACAACGACACGCCCGAAGAACCGAACTCCATAAAAACGTGGGTCGCTAGCCCACAAAAATTGAGTCGAAACTCCAAGAAATAAATAGGTCGTTAGCCTATAATAAAAATGAGACGAAACTCAATTAAACGAGGTATCGTCCCCTCCGTGGACAAAGAAACATAGCATGATGCTAGTCTAAATCACAAAAATGATCATCAGTGATCATCAAGAAAGTGTCAACTACACTAAGCTAGTAAATATATGAGTTTAGCTTCATGTCCCATAACCACTAGCTTAACTTAAATATTTACAAACAAATTGTAAATCTTCACTAGAAAATTATCACAAGAGATTCAATCGAACAAGTCCAAGAATTAACCGACGAAGTAAACGCAAGCATTTCATACAACTCGTTTTACTAAGCCGTTTAATTAGATTTCTCATACGAGTGAGGTAAAGGTTTGTATATACTAGTAGATTGGAAAATGGTTTCAGAAAACGAGCTTTGTAATAAAATAGTGTTGAAATCATTTTGAAGAAAGAGTTTTGATATTTACTATTAGGATTAAAACCTTTATATTTTTAAAGTGACAAATCAAAAAAATGATTGTAGGAACAATCAATCATCAAAATTCACATGCGAAGACGTGAATTAAATCCAAAGAAACCGATACCGAATCCATCAAAGTGGATATACCCAAAAATTCCTAAAATAGAAGTTATCAAAGTCGACAAAAGTGATAACAACTAATCGGAGAAGAAGAATCGATTAAAGATTGGAAAACAAAGCAAATTGAGCATAAATAAGCAAAACAGGAGCAGGTCAGTCGACTAAATTCCCTGAGTCAGTCGACTGAACTCAGACCTAAAAAATTCTCGGGCTTCAGCTCAGTCGACCGACTCAGAGAATTCAGTCGACTGAACCCGAATTCCTGCATTTCCTATCCTATTTCAAATGAAGTGCAAACTCCCTCAATTTGCAATCGGACAAGCATGGATACTAGGGGTTTACGCCCATCAGCTACTCGACCCTATAAGCTCTTCGATTCATCACCAAAACATGATCAAAACATTAAAGTTAGGATTTTAAAGATTTGAACCCAAAGTACTAAAAATTGGAATATTCACCAATTCAATCCAAACCAAAAGCAAATGCACGTGAATATGTGTTAGAAATTCATACCCAACATTCGAGGATAGTTATAGACATAGATGTGAGATTAAAAAAAATCTCACCTTTAAACCCAAAACCAATGAAGAAGAAGCTATAGAGCAATGGCAAGGACAATCACTCTTCAATTCCAATCCAACAAGCTTGAATCTAAGCTTAAAAGAGAAACATTTCCTAAATTAGGTTTAGGAATTTCTGAAATTGGTAAGTGAATGAGTTGAGAAGAAGAAGAGGAGGCTTACCTAAGCCTCTTCTATAAATTTGGAGCTAGAACTAGATTTGCAAATGGAAACTAGGGCTTGGAGTTTTAATTTCCCATTCTCTCCATTGTTGCTAAAGCTTGAGTATTAGGAAATAGAAGTAAAGTAATGAAGACAAGAGGGGTGAAGCTTGGGTCTAATGAGCTGAAACAAAACCAAAGCCCTAAGTGAAAAAGTAGCAAAATTCTACTATCTGCAAACATATCGAAGTTTATACTCAAAAAGATCGCAAACGTCATTTTGAAATAAAAGACTTTGGTTAAGTTAATAAGATTAGTTAAATTTTAGATAGGGAATTTAATTGAAATTTGGATAATACTAATTTACTATTAGAATTGGGATAATTAAAGATTCTGGGTGTAAATGGATATAAAAATCGATTCTAAAATTTATTTCAAGTCTATTTGGATTTAAGATACGATATTGAACCATTGGATGAAACTAAAAATCGATAGGTTAAATTTGGAATTTTATATTAATTTAATAATGGATTTAATATTATAAAACTGCAATTTAATCAGATTTTGGGTCCGGAATGAGCCAGAATGATTTTTAATGTGATTATAAATTTTATATGATTTATTATTAAGTTAGTAAAATTTTAAAAGTGAAATTTTAGGCGTTTCCGTCAAATTTTGAAAATCGCTCGATTTAATAGACGAGTTAAAATAGCCTTCCGGGGCACAGTCATGGAATTCGACGAAACCAGTTTCATTGAATCCGTAATAATTAGTTATTATCATATTTCAATTTTCGTAACAATCGGAGTTGTCGTTTGACCGTGGCAGCTCGAAACGCATAGAAATCGTTTTAGTCGATTTAATTTAAAATCGATCGTTTTATTCTGTAACTCGCACTTATGACCGAAATAGTTTACGAAACCTATTCCATTGTGTCCGGAATGATGAAAAACCCTAGAAACGCCTATTGGAACGTAAGAATTGGAGTTCGTTTGCAAATGTTCATTAAAATTGATTTTAATATTAAAATAATATAATTAAGGGTTTATATATATATAGAATTAGGGGCCGAAACCCCAATTGCCTTCAGAGCCGCCTCTATTTTATTTCATGGCCGAAATTCGTTCGCCTTCCACCTTAGATCTACCACAATCCGTCGAATTTTAGGAGATTCGTTCAACTACAAAGATGAAGAGCTCCCCGAGCTCTACGACTTGTGCGGTATTGATCGTGTTTGGAGCGACGAGATGAGAGAAATTGCGTTGGGAAGGCTGCACGTTCGTGCTTGACGTTCGCGATGGAGAGGGGGCCGAGCTTGGAGATCTTCTGGCCGAGGGTGGAGCTGAGGGTGGCGAGCGAGAAGAAGGTGTTGGATCGTCCTCTAAGCAACCGTAGGTGGTGCGGCCTCTAGCCCTAAGTGACGAAGATGGGTTTCGTTCCTGGAGATAAACGCATGAGGGAAGAAGATGTAAGCTGTGATCGGATTTCTTCACCTGATTTCGAACGGCTTTGATTCATTTTGGTATAAAAATAATAAAAAGAAATTTGTTTTAAATTTAAATTCAAATATTTAAATTTGAATAAATTTTTCGTATGACATCAGATTCGTACGAAATTGGCGAGGCCGGAATCGCAGAAGCATGTACTACGCAATGGTGCAGTTCGGGAATCATTCCGGGCAAGTAGAAATTTGAGTTAAATCGAACGTCGTTCGGTTTAATTTAAATTTCGAATGCTCGCCGAAACCCAAGGTGAGTTAATCTCACTCACATCTGGAATGTTAGCTGATTAAAATAAATATCTGTGTGATTGATTGTATATAATGGTTGTTATCGGTCTGGATTGATATTTATATATGTGATGTGCTAATATTGTGGATGCAGGGAAAAACAGGTTAGAGGATCCAACGGGATTCCTCACAATATAGTGATTATTTTTAGAATTGATAATGCAAATTGTTGTATGTTGTGATTGATAAATCTGAAATTAAATTGTACTGTGATATTGTTGAAATAAATATAAATCCAGAATTTTAATTATAAATGGATTTAAGAAATGAAAGAAATTGTTATATAAAGAGTTTAAAGGAATAAAATTTGGTTTTAGTTCGGACGAAGAATGAAATTTGTAAATGGGAAATTTAAATAAAGCGGGAAAATTATGAGTCGATAAATGCAAAGTGTAGATTTGGGTGAGAAATTTTATAAGAGAATATAAAGTGTTAAAATAATGATGGGTTATCTTGATAATGAATAGAGTCTGCCAGAAAATTAAAATATGTTTCAACGAAGCTTCTAAATATAAATTAATAATTATAAATGTAAATCAATATTTTTGATATGCATTTTTCACCCTTGGAATTTAGTTAAGAAATTCATAAGTATTATTTTCCGGTAATAAATTCTCAAATGTTTTATTTAAAAATGTTTAAAACCTATACTTTGAAAATGGAATTTCCGGGAATGGAAAAGGGTGTTTAACTTCAAAAGGAGTTTACTTTAAGCTTGGAAATAAATTTACGATAACTAACGTAAATTTGGGTTGGGTTAGATCGGGCGAGATCTATATGGAAGATTCTTTGGGTTGTTTCAATGGAAATGTTTCCCTGGGAAAAACTGAGTTCGTGATTTAAATCAGGTTTGAAAAGTTAAGTTTAAATTTGTTTTAAGGAAGTGTTTTAAGAAATTCTTATTTAAAAGTAAGTAATAAGTTTAGCTATAGTATAATGATTTAAGAATATTATTAGTATTTTATTGGATAAATGGATTTATTTAAAGGATAAATGATTTAAGTTATTTGAAACATAGCACTAAACCTTCAAAACCACTACTTTTAAATTTAGTTAACAAAACTCCTGTTTAATAAATAGTTTTATTTTACATATTTGAAATTATATTTTTGAGTAATAACTAGAAGTAAATTTATATATTTAAAGTATATTGCAGAATAAAGTGTTTTTAAATTGGTTTTAAATCTAAATGTTTTTGAACTTGGTTATTTCCAATGGGAATAAATGGTAAAGGATTTACCTTGTAAAGGAAGAACTTTGGGAAATTGATTTCAAATGAGTTTTGAAAATTTGAAAAAAATATATCTTTTAAAGATATTTGAGGAAAATAAATAATATGGGAATTATTTATTGTGCGATGGATGCTTACGGATGTTTGTGAATTTAAATTGATAGTTAAATCACCGACTATCAATATTGGACAAATGCGTTGATCGTTTCGAAGATACCGGGATCGGATTTATTTCTCGAAAACCACTTCGATCCTGTTTGTACTTTTCGTGCGAAAAACGTGTTCGGAGTCGAAGATGGAGCAGTGTGGTGCAAAGGCTAGTCGCTACTAATCCTGAGGATATTTCCAAAATGGATGTAGTAGGAGTAGTGCCTTCGGTTCCGTTCGAACCCGGGATGGAGTTGTATGGATGAATGCTTTCGGAACATCGTCAGGTAGGCGATTGGCATTCTAAGTGAAACGTTCTAAAGGTAACGCTTTGCCTCAAGCCTCATCAACCGGGAATGACTGAAAATCAGGGGATATGCAGCAAGGCTTCGTGGGTAGCCACCACTTGAGAGTAAGGTCATCCCTGTCTTGATGTCCCTTTTTACTTGGCTTAGTGGTGGGGTTGCTGATCCCAACCGTGGGGTGATCTTATGCGGAACTGTCCAGTAAGGGATGGGTCCGGCCTTGTGTTGCAGGGGATCGGTAGTGGTCCTCGGTACGATGATCTAGGCCCCGTACTGTGATAGGTGGTACCCCAGTGCCTAGTCATTGTTGGAAATCCATTCTCCCTACGAGCCTTGTACGAGTTTTGTTTGTATTACCCACTCTGTGGCTAGTAGCTGGAATTTAATAATGTAACAATTTCGGCTATTTTATAAGTATTTGTATATAGACCCTATTATAATATCAGAGGATTTCTATAAAAAGTGATTTAGCTATCGTAAGGTAAAAACCGGACATGTTTATTTGTGGCGTGGTCTTACGAGATGCTTTTGTTTTCAAAAGGATTTTTGAAACTTTAATAATCAATTTGGATGCATTATTATTATCAGCTGGTATTCCAGACTGACTCGGGTGTTATTTCATTATAATGCTCGGGTCAGACCGAGTATTATATGTTCAGGATAGGTTGCTTTGGAGCAGGAGAGGTGTTGGAGCCCGAGACGTATTATCAATATATATATATATATATATATATATATATATATATATCCGCTGCTATGATTGTATGGTAATGTCTGATTGGTAAATATTGTTGATGTATGTGATACTCTGATGATATGATGTATAAAAAAGATATAGTTTTCATTTTGTGTAAAGATCTATTATTTACTATTATATTTTATTCCGCTGGACCGTGAGATTCTGATATTGTTTAGTTTCTTCTTCTTGTACCTCTTCTTCTTTAACCCTAAAGGTTCGTATTTCTGTTCCACTTGAGTTAATTGATGTAAAATAATGTTGACTCAAGGGGTACGGATTTGCGGGCTATTACACTTGGTATCAGGGCTTAGGTTGGCGACAACCTAGGCTTTGGTGGGGAAATTACTCATTAAACAGAGTCAATAGTACTCTATAATGAGTTGAGTGTATTGGTAGATATGAGAGCGTACTTGTTAGTGAATATAAAATTGTTTTTATACTGTGTTGACTTATCGATTGAGTGTTTATGAATTCTGATCGGTGCGGGAAGTACAACCGTATCGATAGGGGTTTCTAAACTCTTAAACAAGATAAACCGACATCGTATTGTTTTTAAAGAGGGTAAATGAAATAATTTTACCCAAAATTATATTTTGACATAAAAGAAATAATTTTCTGAAATTATTATATATATTTGGATGGTTGGTTGTTAATTCTATAATTAAATAAGAATCTAACATTTAGTCTAAATTAGAAATGGTTACAAACAAATAAAATTCTATGAGTATTAAATTATACAAAAGAAGAATAACTAAATTTGAATTAAACCAGAATTTAAATCCTGGAAGTTTTGGAAAGGATTTTAAATGTAATGGAAATAAAGGTTTGGAAATTTAAATTCCTGGAAAAGTTTGAAATGTTTGCTAAAGTGTTTGAAGGGTGTATTGGAATATTGATTTGGGTAATATGTTTGAATGGAAACTGTTTTGAAATGAATTTGGGAAAGTAGGAAGCATTGAACTCACTGCAGTCGCTGGAAAATAATCCTGATGATGCTGGCCACATCATTAGAATTCATTTTCGAGTTTCTAAAGTGATGGATTGCTACCAAAATGGTTGGTTATGATATTGTTTGAATTAGTTGGGTATGCCAGTTGTTTTGGAAATTTCAAGGGAGGAAATTTGTTTTGGTATAAACAAGTTGTTTTGGAAAATCTGGAGATTTGATTGATATACCAAATGGGTATGAATTGATTATTATTTCAAAATGGTTTTGGAATAAAACCGGGTAATTGAATTCTGGAACATTCTATTTAAATGGTGTGTAAAGTTAAAATGCATCAACTAATGAACTTATTTTGGTAAAGTTGATGCTAATAAGAAGGAAATGTAAATTTTAATCTTGGAATTAAAATTTAACCTGAGTAAATGGAAGTGAATAAAATATATTGAAGTGAATAGAAAATTGGAATTTTACTTGGATAAGTTAAATAAATTGGGTTTAGAATTAAATTGATTTGGGTTAAATTGAAATGCAAAATGACCTTGTAATTGTGATTCATTATGAAATGAATTGTATCCATGAGCTATTAAGTATTATACTTATAATCTGAAACTGAGGATTTAAAATGTGCAAAGGATTAAGGTGAAAGAAATTTGTATCTTTAAGAATTCAGTGAGACTTATATATATAAATTGGGATTGTGATTATAAGATGAAAGTAACTCAAATGAGCAATATAAACCTGTAAAAAAAAAATAAGTTGGTGAACTTATATAAATAGAAAATGAAAATTATAATCACAAATGGGAAATGGTTAAATGGTATGGTGAATTCAAACTTAATCCTAAATGAAGTGTAAGTAAGATGAGGTAAAGTGAGATATAAAAGATGAGAATGAACTTAAAATAGAAAATAAGTTTTGGACTTATTTATGGAGGAATAAATTGGATTGAAGTGAAATTGAGATGGATTGGGATTTAATTAAAAACAAGATTCAATTGTGTTATGAATAAAAATGAATGTAATTAAATCAATATTTAAGATAGTAAAGGTAATGGTATAAATTCAAGATGGCTAAATAAATTTGGTTGAACTTGAATTAGAATTAGGAAAGAATTAAATTGAAAAAAAATTTAATTCAAGGAAGTTAAAAGGATATTGCGTAAATAAAATTTTAACTCAGCTAAATTCAAAGGAATTGTTTGAGAATGAATTTAGCGTAAGCTAAAGTAAATAAAGAGAAGCTTGAAGGTGAATTTAGTGTAAACTAAATTAAAGGGGATTCGTATTGGCATGGATAAGATTTTGGGGGTTTGTTAAGGGAATTTTGGAAAGAAAATGAAAACCCAGCTCTGGTATGAAAGTTAATTTTGGCAATAAAAAGTTGAGAGTGTGAATGAATAATAGAATTGAATTATAATTGTGATGGTTTGAATTGTAAATAAATTCAAATGAGTGAAATAATTTAAAGTGGTCTCTTTGCTAATAAAATAAATCTAAAATGGATTGAATAAATAAGCAAAGTGCATTAAAATTTGTAAATGGATTGGAATTGATTTGGATGAGAATCAAATGAAAATAAAATAAAAGTGATATAAGAAGAAATAGAAATATTGTGTGATTGAAACAACTTAAGCAAATTGGAAAAAATATATTTGTGATCAAGCTTATAATGTGGTATTGGATAAATTTGTTTAGATGATGAAATTGAATTGCAAGTGAAATGGTATTAATTAATTTTATTGTGATAAATTAAGGAGGTATGAGTTGTAAATAATATGGAATGTGATGATATTAATTTAAACTTAACTTGGATGATAAATTTGAAGTGAAAATAAGAAATTGAGTTGAATAATTGCAATGAGATAAGAAGTTTTGGATTATGAACCATGTATAAATGAAATAAAATCAATATAAATCTAAGTTGGAAATTAATTTTAATGGTTATAAGCTTAAGTGATGATTATTTGCTTGAATGACATAAAAATTTGCATAAGGATTGGTTGTTTTGTTGCATTCGGAATTGTGTTGGTTTAAAGAAGCAAATGGAACTTGTTTTGAATTGATTGGAATAGATTGAAATGTTATTAAGTGATTTTGCATATGAATGGAAATGGATCATAAAACAAATGCAAATGTTTCAAGTTTAAAATAAAATTTAATTGTAAATCAAATTGGGAATGTAAGTTAAAGTAAAGAAATGCAAATAAGGCATATGTTAATCATATTGAAATAGAAATGAATTGGTTGTAATAAATATGAATGGTATATAGTAAACTTGATGTAAATCATTCAAGTGAAATAAAATGAAGTTGGTTTGGATGAAAGTAGAATGGGTTATAATCTTAATAAATGGATTTGAGTATAAATGTAAGTGAGTTATAATAGAAATGCAAATGTAACAAATTGAAATGAAATTTTCTTGGTGAATCAATTCGAAAATTGGGTAGAGTATGAATTGAAATAGCGAAACTTGTATGTAAATCCTTTGTGTGAAATAAAATGGAATTTGGCATTAGAAAAGGAACTTTGTATATGCTTTAAGATATGATTTACTTATGAAATTATGCAAAGTGATGTTTGGGATTATGAAATGGATATGTTTGGCTTAAATTTATATTGGGAATGTTGTTAAAATGTTCATATCTATGAAAACTGATGTGTTTGTTGAGTAAGTACAGGTAAGGAAGGCGTTCGATAGAGTTGGAGCGCATATACGCTAAAATATTAGCCGCTTGCTTTTAAAAATTTGCTAAAAAGGTACGCCTACGCAAATATAATTGGAAAATGATATATTTGTTGTGATATATTTTGGTTTCCGACCGTGTGGATCGATGTATATATATTTATTTTTATCACGATATCGCGAAAGCTCCTCCGTGCAGGGGAGACTCTGCCAAAATTTTCCGAAAATTTTGGGAGTTAGAAAATTTTTGGGCTTTTTGGAAATTTTTTATTAACTAGTAAAGTTATTTTGAAACACCGGTAAAACTAAAGCTTTTGAGCGAATGAAGCAAATGGATTTGGGATTTGAGC
Source organism: Allium cepa (assembly GCA_030765085.1). Taxonomy (NCBI): domain Eukaryota; kingdom Viridiplantae; phylum Streptophyta; class Magnoliopsida; order Asparagales; family Amaryllidaceae; genus Allium; species Allium cepa. The sequence goes on from CM060942.1 coordinate 460,990,615, forward strand.
TAAAGGGTTTTGGGAAGTGTATATAAGTTGTAACTAAAGAAGTTTGGGTTAAGTTAATAAGTGTAGGAGCATTTGTTTTATTATTGACAATTTGATTTCAAATAACAATTGAGAATAAAGGATTTTGGAAATAGGATTGAATTAGTAGTTTCGTTTTGAAACTAAAGGAGTTTAGGCAAAGTGAATTTGGGATTTTTACTAAGTTTTGCTATTGAGTTGGGAACATTCTTTCTACCTTAGCAAATTTCGGGGACGAAATTTTTATAAGGGGGGAGGAATGTAACGACCCAGAATTTTAGGTCGCCAAATTTGAACATTTAATTCATTCTAAATGTTGAATATGTAGTATAATTTGAATTTTGAAATAAAATACTTTGGTTAAGTTAATAAGATTAGTTAAATTTTAGATACGGGAATTTAATTGAAATTTGGATAATAATAATTTACTATTAGAATTGGGATAATTAAAGATTCTGGTGGTAATGGATATAAAAATCGATTGTAAAATTTATTTCAAGTCTATTTGAATTTAAATTACGATATCGAACCATTGGATGAAATTAAAAGTCGATAGGTTAAATTTGGAATTTTATATTAATTTAAAAATGGATTTAATATTATAAAAATGCAATTTAATCAGATTTTAGGTCCGGAATGAGCCAGAATGATTTTTAATGCGATTACAAATTTTATATGATTTATTATTAAGCTAGTAAAATTTTAAAAGTGAAATTTTAGGCGTTTCCGTCAAATTTTGAAAATCGCTCGATTTAATAGACGAGTTAAAATAGCCTTCCGGGGCACAGTCTCGGAATTCGACGAAACCAGTTTCATTGAATCCGTAATAGTTAGTTATTATCGGATTTCAATTTTCGTAGCAATCGGAGTTGTCTTTTGACCATGGCAGCTCGAAACACATAGAAATCGTTTTAATCGATTTAATTTAAAATTGATCGTTTAATTTCGTAACTCGCATGTATGACCGAAATAGTTTACGAAACCTGTTCCATTATGTGCGGAATGCTAAAAAACCCTAGAAACGCCTATTGGAACGTAAGAATTGGAGTTTGTTTGCAAATATTCATTAAAATTGATTTTAATATTAAAATAATATAATTAAGGGTTTATATATATATATAGAATTAGGGGCCGAAACCCTAATTTCCTTCAGAGCCGCCTCTATTTTATTTCATGGCCGAAATTTGTTCGCTTTCCACCTTAGATCTACCACAATCCGTCGAATATCAGGAGATTCGTTCAACTACAAAGATGTAGAGCTCCCCGAGCTCTACGAGTTGTGCGGTAGTGATCGTGTTTGGAGCGACGAGATGGGAGAAATCGCGTTGGGAAGGCCGTGCGTTCGTGCTTGAAGTTCGCAATGGAGAGGGGGCCGAGCTTGGAGATCTTCTGGTCGAGGGTGGAGCTGAGGGTGGCGAGCGAGAAGAAGGTGTTAAATCGTCCTCTAAGCAACCGTAGGTGGTGAGGCCTCTAGCCCTAAGTGACAAAGATGGGTTTCGTTCCTGGAGATTGACGCGTGAGGGAAGAAGATGTAAGGTGCGGCCGGATTTCTTCACCTGATTTCGAACGGCTTTGATTCATTTTGGTATAAAAATAGTAAAAAGAAATTTAATAAAAAGAAATTTGCTTTAAATTTAAATTCAAACCTTTAAATTTGAATAACTTTTTCGTATGACATCAGATTCGTATGAAATTAGCGACGCCGGAATCGCAGAAGCGCGTACTATGTAATGGTGTAGTTCGGGAATCATTCCATGCAAGTAGAAATTTGAGTTAAATCGAACGTCGTTCGGTTTAATTTAAATTTCGAACGCTCGCCGAAACCCAAGGTGAGTTAATCTCACTCACATCTAGAATGTTAGCTGATTAAAATAAATATCTGTGTGATTGATTGAATATAATGGTTGTTATGGGTCTGGATTGATATTTATATATGTGATGTGCTAATATTTGTGGATGCAGGGAAAAAAGGTTGGAGGGATCCAACGGGATTCCTCACAATATAGTGATTATTTTTAGAATTGGTAATGCAAATTGTTGTATGTTGTGATTGATAAATCTGAAATTAAATTGTACTGTGATATTGTTGAAATAAATATAAATCCATAATTTTAATTATAAATGGATTTAATTGGGATTTAAGAAATGAAAGAAATTGTTATATAAAGAGTTTAAAGGAATAAAATTTGGTTTTAGTTTGGACGAAGAATGAAATTTATAAATGGGAAATTTAAATAAAGCGGGAAAATTATGAGTCGATAAATGCAAAGTGTAGATTTGGGTGAGAAATTTTATAAGAGAATATAAAGTGTTAAAATAATGATGGGTTATCTTGATAGTGAATAGAGTCTGCCAGAAAATTAAAATATATTTCAACGAAGCTTCTAAATATAAACTAGTAATTATAAATGTAAATCAATATTTTTGATATGCATTTTTCACCCTTGGAATTTAGTTAAGAAATTCATAAGTATTATTTTCCGGTAATAAATTCTCAAATGTTTTATTTAAAAATGTTTAAAACCTATACTTTGAAAATGGAATTTCCGGGAATGGAAAAGGGTGTTTAAACTTCAAAAGGAGTTTACTTTAAGCTTGGAAATAAATTTACGATAACTAACGTAAATTTGGGTTGGGATAGATCGGGCGGGATCTATATGGAAGATTCTTTGGGTTGTTTCAATGGAAATGTTTCCCTGGGAAAAACTGAGTTCGTGATTTAAATCAGGTTTGAAAAGTTAAGTTTAAATTTGTTTTAAGGAAGTGTTTTTAAGAAATTCTTATTTATAAGTAAGTAATAAGTTAAGCTATAGTATAATGATTTAAGAATATTATTAGTATTTTATTTGATAAATGGGTTTATTTAAAGGATAGATGATTTAAGTTATTTGAAACATAGCACCAAACCTTTAAAACCACTATTTTTAAATTTAGTTAACAAAACTCCTGTTTAATAAATAGTTTTATTTTACATATTTGAAATTATATTTTTGAGTAATAACTGGAAGTAAATTTATATATTTAAAGTATATTGCGGAATAAAGTGTTTTTAAATTGGTTTTAAATCAAAATGTTTTTGAACTTGGTTATTTCCAATGGGAATATATGGTAAGGGATTTACCTTGTAAAGGAAGAACTTTGGGAAATTGATTTCAAATGAGTTTTGAAAATTTGAAAAAAAATATCTTTTAAACATATTCGAGGCAAATAAATAATATGGGAATTATTTATTGTGTGATGGATGCTTATGGATGTTTGTGAATATAAATTGATAGTTAAATCACCGACTATCAATATTGGACAAATGCGTTGATCGTTTCGAAGAGGCTGGGATCGAGATTTATTTCTCGAAAACCACTTCAATCCGGTTTGTACGTTTCGTGCGAAAAACATGTTCAGAGTCGAAGATGGACCAGTGAAGTGCAAGGGCTAGTCGCTACTAATCCTGAGGATATTTCCAAAATGGATGTAGTAGGAGTAGTGCCTTTGGTTCCGTACGAACTCGGGACGGACTTGTATGGATGAATGCTTTCGGAATATCATCATGTGGGCGATGGGTATTCTAAGTGAAACATTCTAATAACGCTTAGCCTCAAGCCTCATCAATCAGGAATGACTGAAAATCAGGGGATTTGCAGCAAGGCTTCGTGGGTAGCCCCCACTTGAGAGTAAGGTCATCCCTGTCTAGATGTCCCTTTTTATTCGGCTTAGTGGTGCGGTTGTTGATCCCAACCGTGGGGTGATCTTATGCGGAACTGTCCAGTAAGGGATGAGTCCGGTCTTGTGTTGTAGGGGATCAGGAGTGGTCCTCGGTATGGTGATCTAGGCCCCGTACTGTGATAGGTGGTACCCCAGTGCCTAGTCATTGTTGGAAATCCATTCTCCCTACGAGCCTTGTACGAGTTTTGTTTGTATTACCCACTCTGTGGCTAGTAGCTGGAATTTAATAATGTAACAATTTCGGCTATTTTATAAGTATTTGTATATAGACCCTATTATAATATCAGAGGATTTCTATAAAAAGTGATTTAGCTATCGTAAGGTAAAAACCGGACATGTTTATTTGTGGCGTGGTCTTACGAGATGCTTTTGTTTTCAAAAGGATTTTTGAAACTTTAATAATCAATTTGGATGCATTATTTTTATCAGCTGGTATTCCAGACTGACTCGGGTGTTATTTCATTATAATGCTCGGGTCAGATCGAGTATTATATGTTCAGGATAGGTTGCTTTGGAGCAGGAGAGGAGCTGGAGCCCGAGACGTATTATCTGTATTTATATATATATATCCGCTGCTATGATTGTATGGTAATGTCTGATTGGTAAATATTGTTGATGTATGTGATACTCTGATGATATGATGTATAAAACAGATATAGTTTTCATTTTGTGTAAAGATCTTTATTTACTATTATATTTTATTCCGCTGCGACTGTGAGATTTTGATATTGTTTAGTTTCTTCTTCTTCTACCTCTTCATCTTTAACCCTAAAGGTTCGTATTTCTGTTCCACTTGAGTTAATTGATGTAAAATAATGTGACTCAAGGGGTACGGATTTGTGGGCTATTACATGAGCTTCATAATGGTTAAGCCAATCCATTCCCAAAATCATTCCGAAGCCTAAGTAACGCATAACATGCAAATCGCCTAGGAAAGAAAAATCACATAAAATAATCTCCAAATCTTTACAAAGCAAACTAAGTGCAGTGGATCCACCAACTGGATTCGCAATTGTCAAAGAAGTCATTAAAGCAACAACACTTAAAGAAAAAGTATCAACAAGTTCTTTTGATGTAAAAGAATGGGATGCTCCCGTATCAAAAAGAACTCGAATAGGTTGATCACGAAATATAATGATGCCATCAAGGATAGAATGAGATATACCTTGATCACGAGATGTGTTGCCAGGGGCTTGAGCAACATTTAACTTTCCCTCCTTCTTGACTTGAAGTTTGGGACATGCAGATATAAAATGACCCGAACTTTTGCAATAGCGACAAAAGAGAGGTTTCGGGCAGTTATTGGCAGAATGGTCTTTGGAACCACAATTGAAGCATTGCCCACTACTGGAGAAAGAAGTCTTTGCTACAGGGGTTGCTTGCTTTCCTTTCTTATTGGGATAAGTGCCTTTGGACTTATTAAGCCTTTTCTTGTTATTGTTGAAGTTTGGTTTAGCACCCACCACTTCAACATCACTCTCCTTATCCGCCTCTTCAAGACGAAGAGCGATATCAATGAGTTGATCAAAAGAAACTTCCAATTTTAGAAGTAATGGCTTCTTGAGATTTTTATTCAAGCCATAAACAAATCTTTAGTTCTTCTTCAATGGGGTGTTTATGTATTCGACTCCGTATTTAGAAAGTGACTCCAAAGACGCAACATAATCTGCCATGGAGGATTCACCTTGAACTAGGTCTATGAAACGACGAGCCAATGTCATCTTCTCAGCTTTTGGCACAAATTTTAATTCGAATCGTTCCCAGATTTGCTCCCAAGCAAGATCCGTTTCATTTACTTCAGAAATCAAAAGCTCGTACCAGTCTAATGCTCTTTCTTGGAGCATACTAGAGGCCACCTGAACTCGGTGAAGATCAATAAGATTCATGCGAGAAAAGATTCGATCGCACATTCTTAGCCAAGCCTGGACTTCAATAATAGTTTCAGAACCTTTGAATGGCTTCCCAAACAAGTTGGTATAATCGTTGCAGAAGCGTGCAAATCCAGACTTAGGGTGAGTAGGATCCGGATTAGAACCGGCTGCTTGAGCATTCTTTACTAGATCAAGAAGCTGTTGGACAGACATAAAAACCCCATCCTGAGGGGTAGCACTTGATTGACCGGTGCTTGGACGGCCTGGTCTAACCATTTCTCTTCCTTAAGAAAGAAGAAAGAAGAAGAAAAAGGTTATCCACAAAATGAATATCAAACGTTAATGATTGATAAAACAAGGAATCATAAAAGAAAATAGGATAGAATGGTACGAAGACACGAATTAAATCCTAAGGCACGACTCCTAAGATGGACTTAGGACTATGATCCTTGTTAAATTATTCTACATTGTTCCGAAGTTTGGTTTTGACACCAAGCTGTGATGCCCCACCTCTATACCCACGCTAGCCAAAGACACTACGGTGTAATGCCGTCAACTAGCGCGGAGAATAAGGCTGTTGAGGAGCGACCATCCATGCAATTTCTTTGTGCGAGCACCGATATGTAAGATAGTTTAAGATGCATTTCATTTCAAGAGGAAATCCAACATGTCGATACAAACTCAAAGCTACTACACAGTGGCTATATAATCTTCGATAACAAATATAGAAATACATAACACAAATCAGTCACAGATATCCATATCACAAAGGCGGAAAAAGATATGAATATAACACATAAAAGTGAATATCAAAGTAGTGGTCAAACAAGATCCACAATATCACAAAAGAATAGTTAAAAGTTCTATACAAAAGAATACGTATACATCAAGGAGTCTCTATCACAAATGTATATCAACAAAATCAACTACTAATCTATGTAGTTAGCTAAAAGTCAGAATAATAATCCCTGATGACGAGTTAAGCAGGAGCACCTGTAACATCTTGGTCTGACCCGAGTATTATTTAATAAGAAAATAATAAATGGACCAGTCTAGCTATAAATATCAGATGAAATGATATAGATAGGAGATATGACAAAAACATACAATAACCATGATGCCATACTGTGTTAAGTATGTAATTGAAAATCAATAAGAGATTAATCAATAGCACAAGAATCTTCTCAAAGATCAAAAGGAATGTCGTACTCCTTATTTCATTCACCAAGCCACAAATATTGGCAACATATAAATGCCAATCATAAAATTGGTGAAACACAAATTCTAGAAATCATCAATAAAAATCCAAAAATCATAAAAAAAGGGGGGAGGCCTATCACAAAACGGGAGCATGAAATCTCACCAACACGTGTATCACACAATGGGACGCTATCCCATAGTCGCTAACTATAGAGTCGATGCAACGACGTAGTAAAACGGTATGCCCGAGGAACCTGAAACTCGTAAAATTCGAAACAACGACGTAGTACAATGGTACGCCCAAAGAACTGAACTCCATAAAAACGTGGGTCGTTAGCCCACAAAAATTGAGTCGAAACTCCAAGAAATAAATAGGTCGTTAGCCTATAATAAAAATGAGATGAAACTCAATAAAACGAGGTACCGTCCCCTCCGTGGACAAAGAAATATAGCATGACGCTAGCCTAAATCACAAAAATGATCATCAAGAAAGTGTCAACTACACTAAGCTAGTAAATATATGAGTTTAGCTTCATGCCCATAACCATTAGCTTAACTTAAATATTTACAAACAATATGTAAATCTTCACTAGAAAATTGTCACAAGAGATTCAATCGAACAAATCCAAGAATTAACCGACGAAGTAAACGCAAGCATTTCGTACCACTCGTTTTACTAAGTCGTTTAATTAAATTTCTCATACGAGTGAGGTAAAAGTTTGTATATACTAGTAGAATGGAAAACGATTTGAGAAAACGGGCTTTGTAATAAAATAGTGTTGAAATCATTTTGAAGAAAGAGTTTTGACATTTACAATTAGTATTAAAACCTTTATATTTTTAAAGTGACAAATCACAATAATGATTGTAGGAACAATCAATCATCAAAATTCACATACGAAGACGTGAATCAAATCCAAAGAAACCGATACCGAATCCATCAAAGTGGATATACCCAAAAATTCCTAAAGTAGAAGTTATAAAAGTCGACAAGAGTGATAACAACTAATCGGAAAAGAAGAATCGACTAAAGTTTGGAAAACAAAGCAAATTGAACATAAACAGGAAAAACGGGAAAAACAGGAGCAGGTCAGTCGACCAAATTCCCTAAGTCAGTCGACTAAACTCAGACCTGAAAAATTCTCGGGCTTCAGCTCAGTTGACTGACTCAGAGAATTCGGTCGACTGAACCCAAATTCCTGCATTTCCTATCCTATTTCAAACGAAGTGCAAACTCCCTCAATTTGCAATCGGACAAGCACAGACGCGAGGGGTTTACGCCCATCGGCTACACGGCCCTATAAGCTCTTCGATCCATCACTAAAACATGATTAGAACATCTAAGTTAGGATTTTAAAGATTTGAACCCAAAACACTAAAAATTGGAATATTCACCAATTCAATCCAAACCAAAGGCAAATGCGCATGAATAAGTGTTAGGAATTCATACTTAACATTCGAGGATAGTTATAGACATAGATGTGCGATAAAAAAAAAATCTCACCTTTAAACCCAAAAAAATGAAGAAGAAGCTATAGTGCAATGGCAAGGACAATCGCTCTTCAATTGCAACCCAACAAGCTTGAATCTAAGCTTAAAAGAGAAATATTTCCTAAATTAGGCTTAGGAATTTCTGAAATTGGTAAGAGAATGAGTTGGAGAAGAAGAAGAGGAGGCTTACCAAAGCTTCTTCTATAAATTTGGAGCCAGAACTAGATTTGCAAATGGAAACTAGGGCTTGGAGTTTTAATTTCCCATTCCTCTCTCCATTGTTGCTAAAGCTTGAGTATTAGGAATAGAAGTAAAGTAATGAAGAGAAGATGGGTAAAGCTTGGGTGTAATGAGCTGAAACAAAACCAAAGCCATAAGTGAAAAAGTAGCAAAATTCTACTATTTCCAAGCATATCGAAGTTTGTACTCAAAAAGATCGCAAGCGTCATTTTGAACTCAATGGGGGTGGTCTCGAGTCCTAATTTGACTGTTTGCAAAAAGTAGCTTTTTGGACTAAAATCCGACTAACGATGAAATATTTAAATAAAATATTTAAATACTCAATCGTAAAATACGCGGGTTGTTACACCCAGGATTTTTGACATTCCGAGTTATGAATATTAGTTTATAATATTCAGTAATATTGTATTTTAATATACGATATATCCATTTATCAATGATTAATAATTATATACAATATTCCCATTAATAAATAATTTATGATTGTAAACAATTTTCTAAACTAGGGTAACTTGAATTTTTAAATCTATGTCAAATTACAAATTTAATTTAATAGAATTTCTTATATGTATATTTTTTTTAAAGAAAAAAAATGTATATATTGTTTTAAATTAAATATATGTATTTTGTTTTAAAGATAAATATGTATATTTATTCTAAAGTTGAAATATAATAGGAAATTTAAATTTATCCAAAATCAAATATTTTTACATATAGGATAATAAATTTATATGTAATAAAATTTGATGGAAATTCTTAATGAATCAAAAGTGATATTTTTGATTTTGGCACATATATATAAATAATGTTGTTTATATAAAATAAAAGAGAGTTTAAGTTGAAAACTTCTATAATGATAAGCAAAAAAGGAAATTTATAATATATAATAGATAAAAATGTTATACATTGATGTGTATAATAATCACTTGAATAAATAGGAAAACTATATACACATAAATGAACTTAGTTATTTTGAAGTAATATATTTTTATATTATAAATTAATGAATAAGGAAATGAAGTTTATTTATTTGGAACTAATATTTTTTTATTAATAAATTTGCATATATGGTTACATATATACATGAAGACTTAAAATAATTTTAATCACTTTGTAGCTTTTGTTTTGTAATACATGTATAGGAAAAATATGTTAACTAGAGAATGTTTTATGAAGTATTATTTTCTATTCTTAAATGTAAAATGACAAGTTTCATTTCTAAAATTGTATAAAGTGCGAACATTCATTTTGTAAGGCAATAAGCAACTATGGGCTATCCAACATCATCAAAATAGTATTTATTTCATTTTGTTTATATATAGGTAGTGTTAATCTTTTTGTTTGTATCTCACCTTTATTTAAAATGTATAAGTGTAATACTACTTTGTCAACATTAATTATGGGATGATTAATTTTATAATTTTATTTACATATACTTTAAATGTTTTATAGTTTATATGTGAAAATATAATACGGGAAAATAAAATGTTAAACCTTTAAATTTAATTTAAGGTCTTGAGTGATTTATATATAATAATTATTAAATTCCAAATGTGAAATTAGATAAAGTGTTATTTCAATATAGTTTCTCATTTACATTTTTAGTTTTAAATGTATAACACAATACTACTTTGACAAGTAATGAAATTATAGGCTGTTGAAATCTTGGATATGCTTGCATATGTTTTTGTTTTTGTATGGTTTATATAAACATAACAATTGGAAAGGTTGCAAATTATTTACTGTTAAATAAGAACAGGTTAACTAAAACTAGAAAACAGTTTTTAATAACATGTAAACAATGGGTAAACGGTGATTAATTTTATCAGTAAACAAACTAACATTTGGCATCTATAATTTGAGAAAATCCAACATAATAACTTTTAGTTTCTTTTCAAAATCTTCACTCAGCAGGAGACCAAATCTTTCCTAGCCACCAAATTGTCACTTATATTCCTTTTCTAGTGAGTCAAGCATGCATGTATATGAGCATTTCAGTTCAGAGTTGTTGTTTTAGAAATTTAAAACAAGAAAGTAGTCTCTATTCAAATTGTTAAAATCTGAAAACAAAAATCAAATTTAAAAAAACGCTGGAACCCTGTAACCAGTTTGAGAAATTAAGAAGACAGAAGCAAATCTCTATTTAAATTCAAACCATCAGGATAATTGAAAAGCAAATTCAAGTTTTCAGTTTAAAGATTTCAAATTTCAAACTTCATACTGCTGGAATCAGAATGTGGAAGGTGAGAAACATTTAGTTTAAAATTTTAAAATGAAATGCATGCCTGTGACAGCGAACACAATATCCATTTCCACTTCAAAAAGCTATATCTCTTAATCTTGTGCATATCTGATGATGTTGTAAACTAGGAATATGTTCATTTTTTGTTTAGTTAAAAAGAGTTTGGAAGCAAATTTGGCTGTGTAGTTCGATAGGGTTATAATTTACAGTAAACAACTAAATTTTTGTGAAAAATAAATGTTTTTAATTCTAGATTTCAAACATGCAGCGGTGATTGAGGTATGAAAATTTGAACTTTAGTGGAGGAATTATAATTTTTAGCGTTGTATTCTTCGAGATATTGACGGATGAACGATTTTCGTTCAAAAATTATTTTCTGGCGATCTCGTCGCCGTGGGGTGGTGCGACCGGGTCTGGAGGGTACTGGCGATTGTAGAGGAGGGTTGACCATGGTGAAATTGTTAATTTGTGTTTGGAACTAAGGAGTGAGGGGATTACAGGGTTTGGGGTTTTCGATTTTGCCTCTGGTACGCGACGATCTGGGAGATGGTGGGAGCGACCGGAGTCCATGAATTTTGGCATGGTGGTAGCTGTCGGAGTGGGCTATCAATCGGGGTAGCGGTGTGTGATGCAATGGTCAGGCATGGGAGTGGTAAATCGATTTGGGGAGGAAGGTGATATCTGGGTTCCTAATGGTTTTGGCTGTCGGTCAAATTTTGACAAAAAGGCTTTTTGCTTGTCTCGGCAATGGCATTTGGATCTAGAGATGTGGCGCAATTGCGTGGTGGTATCGTGATGGTGAATTGGCCTCCAGTGAGGGAGTGCACGTGCACGTGGGGCATCGTGCACGAGTGGGATTCCAGGCGAGCGAATTGTTCATTGTGGTGGATGGCCCATGCGTGCATTTGTATTGGCTTTGGTATCACGTATTTTCGAATCAATCGACTTTTTGCTTGTTGTTGCATCGTTCGAATTTGCATTGGATCCCTGATGAAGGAATTGAAACCGGAGTGGAGAAGTTTTGGGGAAAACAGAAGGTGGTAACGGGATGGGCTTCGGACGGATTTCTTTTAAAGATATAAGTTTTCGGGTTTGTTTTTTTAGTTCGATTGTTTGTGTCTTTGGATTTTGGGCCTCGGGCCAATGTTGCTGTTTTATTTGTAATAAAATTTGTTAAGTAGAGAATCTGGTTTTAAAGCAAAGCAAAGTCAAAACAAATTGATTTTCCAAAATTTTCTAATAGGAATGATGATTTAGAAACAAATATTTTTAAAACAAATTTTTCTTTAATGCTAAATGTTTATTTTTAAGTTTTATAAAGACAAAGAAAATTGGGAAATAAACTTGATTTGTTTAAGATTTCATTTAAGTTGTTTAAATAAGTTATTTTATCATTTAGTGGACAAGCTTTTAAAAATAATTTATTTTTAATCCTTGAGTTTTGAACATAAGTAAAGTATAATTGAGATAAGTAAGGAAAAGTGAATGTTTATACTTTGAAACGAGTTCAAATTCTTAGGTGATATTATATTTAAAATAATTGTTTAATTTCACATATGATAATGTGTTATAAAGGAGATGATTCGAATCGAAGAATGGTACGCCGTCGTATGACCAGTTGTGAAGTTAAATAAGAAAACTTATAAACTTGTGGAAATATAATTTAATTACTAAATTAGAAATGAATTCCACTGTAAAATTTTGCCGCCTATCTGATAAGTTGTTTCCAAAACTGAATAGATATGTTTATTGTAGATTTATTCAAGTTATTGACATCGGGACAGCGGAAACAGACACCATTCCACTGAATAGTAAATTTAATTTTCGTGGACAGTATAGGCCATCTATTTGATATTTTTGATGTAATTGCCACCAGCAACGATAATCTTTGAGACGTTACTCATGCATATATCTGTTATTTGCCTGTTAATTATATCTGAGAATATAATATGAATCGATCTATGGAAGCCGATTGATTTGAATATCTGTATGATTGTGAATTGTGAATTGCGAATTGACAAGCACCATTGAGGCTGATAAGCCTTATTTCGTTTGGATTGGTTTTGAAAACTAGTTTTATCTTAAAATAAAATATTTTTTTTAGAAATGTTTTAAAAGAATTGATAAATATTTTTGAAATCTCAAAAGAAGTTTATTTATTTTTGGATTCATTATAAGGTATAAACTTTTAAGAATGTGTTATTTAAATTATTTCTAGTATTAAACTATTTTGTAATAATTCTTTAAAGGATAATTTTTATTAAATTAATATTTAAGTATATTTTCCTCAATATAAAATGATTTAATATAAATGTTGTTTTAAATAATATTTTATAATAACTTTTATAGAGAATATTTTACTTATTAAACTTGTAAATAATATTTGGAAATTTCATAAAGTATGATTTAGAAAGAAATGGTTTTATATATATTTATCAAATTAAATAAGCTTTCTTAATAATCTTTAATACGTTGGATTCTAAATGTGAGCAACGCTTAATGGTTGCAATGGGAAATAGATTTATTGTATTGATTGATTGTTTAATAGTTAAACAACTGACCATCAAATTTGGACAAAAACCTAACTTTGGAAATATCTAGAGGGAACTCGAGAATTATATGGTACGGTTACCGTTCGAGGTGTTATACCGTACGTATAAACTCGTTTATTCTCTAGGACGAATTATAAGGAGACCCGTCCACTAGCGGTTAGGAGGAGAAATCAGATCTTGTATTCCGTTGGTGTATTTCCTAAAGAACTAGGGTTGAGTTTACCGAAAAATAACGAACGTTGATTCAAAGAGACCGGAATCGGATTTGTTATCCGAAATCCACTTCGATCCAATGAGAATGCTTTCGTGATGAAGAAAAGATCTTGGAATCAAAGATGGTCTAGTGAAGTGCAAGGGCTAGTCGCTACTAATCCTGAAGGTGATTCCAAAATGGATATAGTAGGAATAGTGCATTCGGTTCCTTTCGAACCCGGAACGGACCTGTACGGATGAATGTTTTCAGAACATCGTCAGATGGACGGTGAGCATTCTTAATGATATGTTCTAAAAAGGAAACGCTTAGCCTCAAGCCTCATCAACCGAGAATGACAGAAAATCAGCGGTTATGCAGCAAGGCTAAGTGGGTAGCGCCCAAGTTGGGTGAGGTCATCCCTGTAACGTCCAGCCTTTTCGCATGCTTTAAATCGACACATATGCCAATTCAAACCATACGGAAGGGCGGATTGTTATGGGCAAAAAAAAGAAAAACGAGAAAGAAATAAAACAAAACAGAATCTCACAGCGGAAGGAAAAAAATATAATAATCAATTTTACAGTTCTTGAAGCTGTTTACAAAATATTTAATTTTACTTATACAATATTTACCAGAGTTATACATACCACAGAATATCAATAGTGCAGCGAAATACAATAGTGTAGTGGAATAATATAGTAGATAATAGTACTACTAATCGTCGTCTTCTTCCTCCAGAGCTAAAATCTTCAAATCCTGAAATGCTCGGACAGACCCGAGCGAATTGAAAATACAAAACACTCGAGTCAGAACTAAAAGATCTTATGTAAGTTAAATCAACAGAAGTAAATATAAGTGCAGTAACTCAAGATATGCTCGGGATTTACATGTCCTAAGGATCTGTTAAACTATGTACTATGTAGTAATTTTTTGCTATTATAATAGTGTTTAATTGTAAAATAAACTTACTTTTAAATAGTGTTAAGGAGTGACCAATATTCCCCTTAGCACAGTAATAGTCCCAGTAGTCCATTCAGTATTAGTGCATCTCCAAATCGGGAGACTACCCTAAATACTCCACGGGCTACAGGGGAAAACCAAACTCGTACAAGGTGCACTATGGTAGGTGACACGGCAAAACTAGGCAATGCCAGGGTAGATATACAAATTACGCTTTCGGGTCGGTGGTAACGCGTAGCTGCTACTACCGCCCACCTCGAACAACACCCCCAAATCAAAGAAATCAAAAGTGGCCACTGAATCAATCTAAAGGTCAAAGTATAATATCGAAGGGATGCATCCGATCGAAGGTGCTACCTCAATTAACCCGTCAATCGCTCCTGTTTTAGCCACCTTATGCCAACTCACGGGAGTTGAGTCCACGTATTTACCTCAAAGGAAACACCGCCACCATCCTACTTCAATATGGAATCTCCACCGCGTACATGGTTGTTAAAGTGGATTTCGAAGTTGGCAGAGAGTATGACAACTTTTGATCCCGGTCTCTTCAATAACCAAACGTTATTATAACACCATGGTCTTTTCAAAATAGTTTATACTTTAAAACCAGAATAAAATATCCATTTCAAAACTATATAAATATGATATCATTTCTATTTTTAAAACCCAAATCAGTATGATATCATTTTTATTTCAAATACATCTTTTTCCAAAAATCATAGTACTTTCAAATATATATATCTTAAACTCATAGCTTCGAAACATAATTTTCAATACTTAAATGGTTTAATAATAAATTACTTTATAATGTAAATTAGCTTTTTAATTTCTCAATTCAATTCCAAATACAGATTTAAATTCCCAAATAAACCATTTAAAATTTCCATATATTTCAAAGTTTTAAATATTACACCATTTCAAAACTAATTTTAAATTCATATATATATGCCAAATTCACTTTACTATTATTTAGTTTTGAAATACTTACTTAATAAATCCAGTATCCATTAAATAAAACTTTCAAATTCTATAATTGAATATTCCTCAATTTATTTAGACTAGATATCTTCACTTAAATCATCTTAAACCCGAATTTAGTTATAACACAATATTCTTTTTAAATCTATATTTCAGTAAGATCTTAATTAAATAAAATCTCAAATCAATTTCAAAACTATCTTCTCAACATTGATTTATAAAAAATAATATAAACACTATATTAGAGTATAATTTAAGTAAACACTTATCCATAATATATTTTAATAAAATCAACTTTATTATTAAACTTACTTCATACTTTAAACAATTTTATACATAGCTTAAAACCAAGAATTTAACTATATATATAAAATAACCTTTATCAAATATCCGAAATCAATATCTCATAAAACCATATATATTTCTTTACAAAACCCTAGAAAATCATTTCAAAATATTTTTATATATATACCATGGCGTCTGTATAAAATTTTCTATCCTATGGTCAAGTGATATGGATATTTATCATTTCAATCCGCAGTTTAAAAATAAAATGTTCGATTATATATCATTTCAAACCGAAATCTCGAATGAAATGAAAATGCATGATAACTTGCAGTTTATTCAATATAAAATATAG
This sequence comes from Allium cepa, assembly GCA_030765085.1. Taxonomy (NCBI): domain Eukaryota; kingdom Viridiplantae; phylum Streptophyta; class Magnoliopsida; order Asparagales; family Amaryllidaceae; genus Allium; species Allium cepa. The sequence goes on from CM060942.1 coordinate 461,006,720, forward strand.
CATCCATTCATCCAATACCATCCATTAACCATTTATCACAATCATCATCCAATTCAAACAATAGCATCAATATAGAACGGATAATAATCATTAGGAATTAACTAGCAGTTTATATACAATGATAAATTAATAACTGTTTAACTTGCAGTTTATATGCAATAATAAATAAATAATAATTTAACTGGTAATTTATATGCAACGAATAAGTAAATGACAATTTAATTAAATAAATGCAATTTAGCTGAAATGATGATTAAAAATACGCCAACAGTCGTAAATAAATTTCTAATCACATCCAAATTTAGTTTAACAAACATAAGAAATTTAAAAAGTTGTGAGTGGGTTAAAACACTCACCTTTTGAATTTAAATTCAATTTAAACCCAAAAATTAGACCGTCTCAGAATTCGTCCAAACCAGCACCAAAGTGTCCGGAGTTCCAATACGAACCTAGCGGAGAAAACCACGCGTGAGATGGAGTTCATACTTGAGAGTTACGTGAGTTAGAACATTATGCAAATTAAAATTTGTATAAATTAAAACAGAAAAAAAATGTTGACTCACCTATCTGCCACGTCATGCTGTCTCCCCCCATTCGAAATCACCTGTACGCGTTGAACAGAGAATACATCATGTAGGGTTTACGGCGGCCTCCCAAAACGTGACCGCCACCTTCACCTACGTCCCAATAAACAGTCGCCATCGACTCCTCCATCAGCGGCCGACCCTCCAGAGTGCTCGCGGCCCCCCTTCGTCGCCAGAGGTGGCTCGCTGCCGCAACCTTCTACAACCAATCATGACGAATTTCGTCGACCATCTCGATAAACGAACCCTAGATGCATGACCTACTCTCCACTCTCTTCCCAAAGCCACCTTTCGATCGTCGATCGACAGCAGATCCACCGTTGGATCGCTCACACTCCACTAGGAACAGCCCGGAATTAAACCCAATTTCTGATCAAACGATAGACTGAATCGAAAAAGAACACCACTAGTGAATTACGCTAGTCGAGCGCTTCAACATATATTTTTTTCAAAATTTTTCCGAGGACTTTGAAATTTATGCTTTGGATTTGATTTGAAATTGGATCTGGAATTTGTTTGTATGCCATTGAGAATAAGATAGTTGAGATATACGTATAGAAAAATGAGAATAGAGGAAGGCTAGGGTTTATAACCGGGTTTATATAGGTAGGTCAGAAATTTAGAATGAATGGATAAGGTTGGATATACGCGCTAACGCCAGAGTGGCCCAAAAAGCCCGTTTCGACTCCGGAACGAAATTAGGTCAACCCATATATCAAAATAGATATTTTAAAATATTTTAAACACAATGGAAAATATTTCAGGTTCAAATTGTATGGTATGAAGAAGTTATGCTAAAAACAATATTTTCAAATCGATTTCAGATTATTTCAATTTCATTGATTTCTGGGCGTTCCTTGTCCATACGATCAAACGACAAGTCCGATCGCTGTGAAACTTGAAACCCTACAATAATTCACCGTTGTGGATCCGATGAAAATGGTTTCGTCGAAATCCGAGTCAGTGGCCAAAATGGCTATTTTCCATCAATTAAATAATTTAATAATTAATTAATAAATCCAATTCTTAATTATCTTAAAATAGACAATTTTTTTTCACTTTTATATTTCTCAATCAACTTCAACGTTTTAAACAAATTAAAAGTCAATTTAAAGTTGATTATCATATCGATTTCAGTATTTTCCACAGTTCCATTCAATTTCAGAAATTATGAATTTAATTTCCAAAATTTCTATTAAATTAAATTAACAAATCATTTTTTCCATTCATTATTGTTAAATAGACGACTTAAATATTGGATTTAAAACTATTACATTAATTTTTCTCATATTATCTTTATTTCAAATAATGTAGAAATTAATTTCATTCACAATAAATCCAATGAATTACAATTTATTTCAATAAATAAACTTGATTTAACTCCAAATCCTTTTTATCTCATCAAAATTTATTAAATAAACAAAGGTAACGTTTGTTTACCCTATTATACATTAGTAAGTTCAAATTTTCATCTTTCCTTCATACTAACTACCCTATTTTCATTTTATTACATTTCTATAAATATACACGCTAATTGCGTTTTACATTCTAAATAAATTCATTTACTTAGGTTCATACTTTACATTATATCGATTACTACCCTACGCATAAATTTACAATTCCAATTATTCCATTATTACATTTACGCCTTCCGTTATTATATGAATAATCACTAAAGTAACGTTTATTATCAACTATAAATATTATAACTACTTAACGGACTTTGATTTTATAAATTTACAATTTATTACGTATTTTTCATCAGTTAACATAATTTTGAATCCCTTTCCCAATTTACTAATTTAAATCAATCCTAACTTTACCATCTGTTTCAATTAATAGGGTGTGCACTAATTTCGTTATTGGGTTAATTCTTATTAATATAACATTAAGGTTCCTTTACTCTAATTGATTTCAAATTTTATTATAAACGGAATAAACAGGTAACCTTATAGTACACTATGGTTTATTATTTCCAACAAATTATTATAGTTGCCTACCTAATATCTACTCCAATATTTACACATAACCGTTACTATTTTCATATGTCAGATCCTTATACCTTGGTCCTTTTATTTTTATTTATTATAACATTTGTAACTAAAATGTTTGCCTTGGTTTTCTTACATTAATAGGGTTTTTATTTCTTACAATATAAATGTTACCATTTATCCTATTATTTCACCCATTATTTATAATTAGAGTCTCAATTAAATTTATCTATCTAGATTTCACTCTTTAAATCCACCACTTGTTATATTAAAAATAAAATTAACATTGGTTACATTTTACATTAATGTAACATTTATTTACATTTATTACAAACTTATTTCCAGTTTCAATTAACAATCTAAATAAATAAATAGGCAACCTACCATAAACATTACCGTTACCTTTTGTCACATAAATAAGCTTTTATTACATAAAATCAATTTTGGCATTTATTTATAACTTTGAATCTATTTCCCAATTTGCACATTTCAATTATTATATTAATTTGAATTCCATTCTATTTAATATTTTTATTGATAATTCACAAATTCAACATTCCTATTTACTTCTTATATTAAACTTAAAACCATGTATGAAAATTTACATTTTTTTTAATTAATTGCGATATAAATTTTAAATGGTAAATTTTAAGTACAATTGCTACATCAAATTTCTACATTCGCTCCAATAAAAATTATAATATTTTTATTTCTTTCTAAATTTAATTAAAAATCTAATTAAATTAACTCATTTTAATCATCGAATTTTACGGGTCGTTACAATCCCTGTCTAGAATTCTATTTTTATCTCGGCTATGTGGGCGGTTGCTGATCCCAACCGCAGGGTGATCTTGCTCGGGCTATTTAGTAAGGGGTAGTCCGGTCTTGTGTTGCAGGGGATTTAGGGTGGATCCTCGTCAGGTGGGCGATGGGCATTCTAAGTGAAACATTCTAAAGGTAACACTTAGCCTCAAGCCTCATCAATCGAGAATGGCTGAAAATCAGGGGATATGCAGCAAGGCTTCGTGGGTAGCCCCCACTTGAGAGTAAGGTCATCCCTGTCTAGATGTCCCTTTTTATTCGGCTTAGTGGTGCGGTTGTTGATCCCAACCGTGGGGTGATCTTATGCGGAACTGTCCAGTAAGGGATGGGTCCGGTCTTGTGTTGCAGGGGATCATGAGTGGTCCTCGATACGGTGATCTAGGCCCCGTACTGTGATAGGTGGTACCCCAATGCCTAGTCATTATTGGAAATCCATTCTCCCTACGAGCATTGTACGAGTTTTGTTTGTATTACCCACTCCGTGGCTAGTAGCTGGAATTTAATAATGTAATAATTTTGGCTATTTTATAAGTATTTGTATATAGACCCTACTATAATATCAGAGGATTTCTATAAAAAGTGATTTAGCTATCGTAAGGTAAAAACCGGACATGTTTATTTGTGGCGTGGTCTTACGAGATTCTTTTGTTTTCAAAAGGATTTTTGAAATTTAATAATCAATTTGGATGCATTATTATTATCAGCTGGTATTCCAGACTGACTCGGGTGTTATTTCATTATAATGCTCAGGTCAGACCGAGTATTATATGTTCAGGATAGGTTGCTTTGGAGCAGGAGAGGAGCTGGAGCCCGAGACGTATTATCAGTATTTATATATATATATATATATATATATATATATATATATATATATATATCCGCTGCTATGATTGTATGGTAATGTCTGATTGGTAAATATTGTTGATGTATGTGATACTCTGATGATATGATGTATAAAACAGATATAGTTTTCATTTTGTGTAAAGATCTTTATTTACTCTTATATTTTATTCCGCTGCGACTGTCAGATTCTGATATTGTTTAGTTTCTTTTTCTTCTACCTCTTCATCTTTAACCCTAAAAGTTCGTATTTCTGTTCCACTTGAGTTAATTGATGTAAAATAATGTGACTCAAGGGGTACGGATTTGTGGGCTGTTACATGAGCTTCATAACGGTTAAGCCAATCCATTCCCAAAATCATTCCGAAGCCTAAGTAACGCATAACATGCAGATCGACTTGGAAAGAAAAATCACATAAAATAATCTCCAAATCTTTACAAAGCAAACTAAGTGTTGTGGATCCACCAACTGGATTCGCAATTGTCAAAGAAGTCATTAAAGCAACAACACTTAAAGAAAAAGTATCAACAAGTTCTTTTGATGTAAAAGAATGGGATGCTCCCATATCAAAAAGAACTCGAATAGGTTGATCACGAAATATAATGATGCCATCAATGATAGAATGAGATATACCTTGATCATGAGATGTGTTTCCAGGGGCTTGAGCAACATTTAACTTTCCCTCCTTCTTGCCTTGAAGTTTGGGACATGTAGATATGAAATGACCCAAACTTTTGCAATAGCGACAAAAGAGAGGTTTCGGGCAGTTATTGGCATAATGGTCTTTGGAACCACAATTGAAGCATTGCCCACTACTGGAGAAAGAAGTCTTTGCTACAGGGGTTGCTTGCTTTCCTTTCTTATTGGGATAAGTGCCCTTGGACTTATTAAGCCTTTTCTTGTTATTGTTGAAGTTTGGTTTAGCACCCACCACTTCAACATCACTCTCCTTATCCGCCTCTTCAAGACGAAGAGCGATATCAATGAGTTGATCAAAAGAAACTTCCAATTTTAGAAGTAATGGCTTCTTGAGATTTTTATTCAAGCCATAAACAAATCTTTAGCTCTTCTTCAATGGGGTGTTTATGTATTCGACTCCATATTTAGAAAGTGACTCCAAAGACGCGACATAATCTGCCATGGAGGATTCACATTGAACTAGGTCTATGAAACGACGAGCCAATGTCATCTTCTCAGCTTTTGGCACAAATTTTAATTCGAATCGTTCCAGGAATTGCTCCCAAGTAAGATCCGTTTCATTTACTTCAGAAATCAAAAGCTCGTACCAGTCTAATGCTCTTTCTTGGAGCATACTAGAGGCCACCTGAACTCAGTGAAGATCAATAAGATTCATGCGAGAAAAGATTCGATCGCACGTTCTTAGCCAAGCCTGGACTTCAATAATAGTTTCAGAACCTTTGAATGGCTTCCCAAACAAGTTGGTATAATTGTTGCACAAGTGTGCAAATCCAGACTTAGGGTGAGTAGGATCCGGATTAGAACCGGCTGCTTGAGCATTCTTTACTAGATCAAGAAGCTGTTGGGCAGACATAAAAACCCCATCCTGAGGGGTAGCACTTGATGGACCGGCGCTGGGATGGCCTGGTCTAACCATTTCTCTTCCTTAAGAAAGAAGAAAGTAGAAGAAAAAGGTTATTCACAAAATGAATATCAAACGTTAATGGTTGATAAAACAAGGAATCATAAAAGAAAATAGGATAGAACGGTACGAAGACACGAATTAAATCCTAAGGAACGACTCCTAAGATGGACTTAGGACTATGATCCTTGTTAAATTATTCTACATTGTTCCGAAGTTTAGTTTTGACACCAAGCTGTGATGCCCCACCTCTATACCCACGCTAGCCAAAGACACTACGGTGTAATGCCGTCAACTAGCGCGAAGAATAAGGCTGTTGAGGAGCGACCATCCATGCAATTTCTTTGTGCGAGCACCGATATGTAAGATAGTTTAAGATGCATTTCATTTCAAGAGGAAATCCAACATGCCGATACAAACTCAAAGCTACTACACAGTGGCTATATAATCTTCGAAAACAAATATAGAAATACATAACACAAATAAGTCACAGATATCCATATCACAATGGCGGAAAAAGATATGAATATAACACATAAAAGTGAATATCAGAGTAGTGGTCAAACAAGATCCACAATATCGCAAAAGAATAGTTAAAAGTTCTAGACAAAAGAATATGTATACATCAATGAGTCTCTATCACAAATGTATATCAACAAAATCAACTACTAATCTATGTAGTTAGCTAAAAGTCAGAATAATAATCCTTGATGACGAGTTAAGCAGGAGCACCTGTAACATCTCGGTCAGACCCGAGTATTATTTAATAAGAAAATAATAAATGGATCAGTCTAGCTATAAATATCAGATGAAATGATATAGAATAGGAGATATGACAAAAACATATAATAACCATATTGCCATACTGTGTTAAGTATGTAATTGAAAATCAATAAGAGATTAATCAATAGCACAAGAATCTTCTCAAAGATCAAAAGGAATGTCATACTCTTTATTTCATTCACCAAGCCACAAATATTGGCAACATATAAATGCCAATCATAAAATTGGTGAAACACAAATTCTAGAAATCATCAATAGAAATCCAGAAATCATAAAAAAAGGGTGGGAGGCCTATCACAAAACGGGAGCATGAAATCTCACCAACACGTGTATCACACAATGGGACGCTATCCCATGGTTGCTAACTATAGAGGCGATGCAACGACGTAGTAAAACGGTATGCCCGAGGAACCTGAAACTCGTAAAATTCGAAACAACGACGTAGTACAATGGTACGCCCAAAGAACTGAACTCCATAAAAACGTGGGTCGTTAGCCCACAAAAATTGAGTCGAAACTCCAAGAAATAAATAGGTCGTTAGCCTATAATAAAAATGAGATGAAACTCAATAAAACGAGGTACCATCCCCTCCGTGGACAAAGAAATACAGCATGACGCTAGCCTAAATCACAAAAATGATCATCGAGAAAGTGTCAACTACACTAAGCTAGTAAATATATGAGTTTAGCTTCATGCCCATAACCATTAGCTTAACTTAAATATTTACAAACAATATGTAAATCTTCACTAGAAAATTGTCACAAGAGATTCAATCGAACAAATCCAAGAATTAACCGACGAAGTAAACGCAAGCATTTCGTACCACTCGTTTTACTAAGTCGTTTAATTAGATTTCTCATACGAGTGAGGTAAAGGTTTGTATATACTAGTAGAATGGAAAACGATTTGAGAAAACGAGATTAGTAATAAAATAGCGTTGAAATCATTTTGAAGAAAGAATTTTGACATTTACAATTAGTATTAAAACCTTTATATTTTTAAAGTGACAAATCACAAAAATGATTGTAGGAACAATCAATCATCAAAATTCACAGACGAAGACGTGAATCAAATCCAAAGAAACCGATACCGAATCAATCAAAGTGGATATACCCAAAAATTCCTAAAGTAGAAGTTATAAAAGTCGACAAGAGTGATAAAAACTAATCGGAAAAGAAGAATCGACTAAAGTTTGGAAAACAAAGCAAATTGAACATAAATAGGAAAAACAAGAAAAACAGGAGCAGGTCAGTCGACTAAATTCCCTGAGTCAGTCGACTAAACTCAGACCTGAAAAATTCTCGGGCTTCAGCTTAGTCGACTGACTCAGAGAATTCAGTCGACTGAACCCAAATTCCTGCATTTCCTATCCTATTTCAAACGAAGTGCAAACTCCCTCAATTTGCAATCGGACAAGCACAGACGCGAGGGGTTTACGCCCATCGGCTACCCGGCCCTATAAGCTCTTCGATCCATCACCAAAACATGATTAGAACATCTAAGTTAGGATTTTAAACATTTGAACCCAAAACACTAAAAATTGGAATATTCACCAATTCAATCCAAACCAAAAGCAAATGCGCATGAATAAGTGTTAGGAATTCATACTTAACATTCGAGGATAGTTATAGACATAGATGTGCAATAAAAAAAAAATCTCACCTTTAAACCCAAAACAAATGAAGAAGAAGCTATAGAGCAATGGCAAGGACAATCGCTCTTCAATTGCAACCCAACAAGCTTGAATCCAAGCTTAAAAGAGAAATATTTCCTAAATTAGGCTTAGGAATTTCTGAAATTGGTAAGAGAATGAGTTGGAGAAGAAGAAGAGGAGGCTTACCAAAGCTTCTTCTATAAATTTGAAACCAGAACTAGATTTGCAAATGGAAACTAGGGCTTGGAGTTTTAATTTCCCATTCCTCTCTCCATTGTTGCTAAAGCTTGAGTATTAGGAAATAGAAGTAAAGTAATGAAGAGAAGAGGGGTGAAGCTTGGGTGTAATGAGCTGAAACAAAACCAAAGCCATAAGTGAAAAAGTAGCAAAATTCTTCTATCTCCAAGCATATCGAAGTTTGTACTCAAAAAGATCGCAAGCGTCATTTTGAACTTAATGGGGGTGGTCTCGAGTCCTAATTTGACTGTTTGCAAAAAGTAGCTTTTTGGACTAAAATCCGACTAGCAATGAAATATTTAAATAAAATATTTAAATATTCAATCGTAAAATATGCGGGTTGTTACACCCGGGATTTTTGCCATTCCGAGTTATGAATATTAGTTTATAATATTCGGTAATATTGTATTTTAATATACGATATATCCATTTATCAATGATTAATAATTATATACAATATTCCCATTAATAAATAATTTATGATTGTAAACAATTTTCTAAACTAGGGTAACTTGAATTTTTAAATCTATGTCAAATTACAAATTTAATTTAATAGAATTTCTTATATGTATATTTTGTTTTAATGCAAAAAAATGTATATATTGTTTTAAATTAAATATATGTATTTTGTTTTAAAGATAAATATGTATATTTATTCTAAAGTTGAAATATAATAGGAAATTTAAATTTATCCAAAATCAAATATTTTTACATATAGGATAATAAATTTATATGTAATAAAATTTGATGGAAATTCTTAATGAAGCAAAAGTGATATTTTTGATTTTGGCACATATATATAAATAATGTTGTTTATATAAAATAAAAGAGAGTTTAAGTTGAAAACTTCTATAATGATAAGCAAAAAGGGAAATTTATAATATATAATAGATAAAAATGTTATACATTGATGTGTATAATAATCACTTGAATAAATAGGAAAACTATACACATAAATGAACTTAGTTATTTTGATGTAATATATTTTTATATTATAAATTAATGAAGAAGGAAATGAAGTTTATTTATTTGGAACTAATATTTTTTATTAATAAATTTTCATATATGGTTACATATATACATGAAGATTTAAAATAATTTTAATCACTTTGTAGCTTTTGTTTTGTAATACATGTATAGGAAAAATATGTTAACTAGAGAATGTTTTATGAAGTATTATTTTCTATTCTTAAATGTAAAATGACAAGTTTCATTTCTAAAATTGTATAAAGTGCGAACATTCATTTTGTAAGGCAATAAGCAACTATGGGCTATCCAACATCATCAAAATAGTATTTATTTCATTTTGTTTATATATAGGTAGTGTTAATCTTTTTGTTTGTATCTCACCTTTATTTAAAATGTATAAGTGCAATACTACTTTGTCAACATTAATTATGGGATGATTAATTTTATAATTTTACTTACATATACTTTAATTGTTTTATGGTTTATATGTGAAAATATAATACGGGAAAATAAAATGTTAAACCTTTAAATTTAATTTAAGGTCTTGAGTGATTTATATATAATAATTATTAAATTCCAAATGTGAAATTAGATAAAGTGTTATTTCAATATAGTTTCACATTTGCATTTTTAGTTTTAAATGTATAACACAATACTACTTTGACAAGTAATGAAATTATAGGCTGTTGAAATCTTGGATATGCTTGCATATGTTTTTGTTTTTGTATGGTTTATATAAACATAACAATTGGAACGGTTGCAAATTATTCACTGTTAAATAAGAACAGGTTAACTAAAACTAGAAAACAGTTTTTAATAAAATGTAAACAATGGGTAAACGGTGATTAATTTTATCAGTAAACAAACTAACATTTGGCACCTATAATCTGAGAAAATTCAACATAATAATTTTTAGTTTCTTTTCAAAATCTTTACTCAGCAGGAGACCAAATCTTTCCTAGCCACCAAATTGTCACTTCTATTCCTTTTCTAGTGAATCAAGCATGCATGTATATGAGCATTTCAGTTCAGAGTTGTTGTTTTAGAAATTTAAAACAAGAAAGTAGTCTCTTTTCAAATTGTTAAAATCTGAAAACAAAAATCAAATTTAAAAAAACGCTGGAACCCTGTAACCAGTTTGAGAAATTAAGAAGACAGAAGCAAATCTCTATTTAAATTCAAACCATCAGGAGAATTGAAAAGCAAATTGAAGTTTTCAGTTTAAAGATTTCAAATTTCAAACTTCATACTGCTGGAATCAGAATGTGGAAGGTGAGAAACATTTAGTTTAAAATTTTAAAATGAAATGCATGCCTGTGACAGCGAACATAATATCCATTTCCACTTCAAAAAGCTATATCTCTTAATCTTGTGCATATCTGATGATGTTGTAAACTAGGAATATGTTCATTTTTTGTTTAGTTAAAAAGAGTTTGGACGCAAATTTGGCTGTGTAGTTCGATAGGGTTCTAATTTACAGTAAACAACCAAATTTTTGTGAAAAATAAATGTTTTTAATTCTAGATTTCAAACATGCAGCGGTGATTGAGGTATGAAAATTTAAACTTTAGTGGAGGAATTATAATTTTTAGCGTTGTATTCTTCGAGATATTGACGGATGAACGATTTTCGTTCAAAAATTATTTTCTGGCGATCTCGTCGCCGTGGGGTGGTGCGACCGGGTGTGGAGGGTACTGGCGATCGTAGAGGAGGGTTGACCATGGCGAAATTGTTAATTTGTGTTTGGAACTAAGGAGTGAGGGGATTACAGGGTTTGGGGTTTTCGATTTTGCCTTTGGTACGCGACGATCTGGGTAATGGTGGGAGCGACCGGAGTCCATGAATTTTGGCTTGGGGGTAGCTATCGGAGTGGGCTATCAATCGGGGTAGCGGTGTGTGATGCAATGGTCAAGCATGGGAGTGGTAAATCGATTTGGGGAGGAAGTTGATATCCGGGTTCCTAATGGTTTTGGCTGTCGGTCAAATTTTGACAAAAAGGCTTTTTGCTTGTCTCGGCAATGGCATTTGGATCTAGAGATGTGGCGCAATTGCGTGGTGGTATCGTGATGGTGAATTGGCCTCCGGTGAGGGAGTGCACGTGCACGTGGGGCATCGTGCACGAGTGGGATTCCAGGCGAGCGAATTGTTCATTGTGGTGGATGGCCCATGCGTGCATTTGTATTGGCTTTGGTATCACGTATTTTCGAATCAATCGACTTTTTGCTTGTTGTTGCATCGTTCGAATTTGCATTGGATCCCTGATGAAGGAATTGAAACCGGAGTGGAGAAGTTTTGGGGAAAACAGAAGGTGGTAACGGGATGGGCTTCGGACGGATTTCTTTTAAAGATATAAGTTTTCGGGTTTGTTTTTTTAGTTCGGTTGTTTGTGTCTTTGGATTTTGGGCCTCGGGCCAATGTTGTTGTTTTATTTGTAATAAAATTTGTTAAGTAGAGAATCTTGTTTTAAAGCAAAGCAAAGTCAAAACAAATTGATTTTCCAAATTTTTTTAATAGGAATGATGATTTAGAAACAAATATTTTTAAAACAAATTTTTCTTTAATGCTAAATGTTTATTTTTAAGTTTTATAAAGACAAAGAAAATTGGGAAATAAACTTGATTTGTTTAAGATTTCATTTAAGTTGTTTAAATAAGTTATTTTATCATTTAGTGGACAAGCTTTTAAAAATAATTTATTTTTAGTCCTTGAGTTTTGAACATAAGTAAAGTATAATTGGGATAAGTAAGGAAAAGTGAATGTTTATACTTTGAAACGAGTTCAAATTCTTAGGTGATATTGTATTTAAAGTAATTGTTTAATTTCACATATGATAATGTGTTATAAAGGAGATGATTCGAATCGAAGAATGGTACGCCGTCGTACGACCAGTTGTGAAGTTAAATAAGAAAACTTATAAACTTGTGGAAATATAATTTAATTACTAAATTAGAAATGAATTCCATTGTAAAATTTTGCCGCCTATCTGATAAGTTGTTTCCAAAACTGAATAGATATGTTTATTGTAGATTTATTCAAGTTATTGACATCGGGACAGCGGAAACAGACACCATTCCACTGAATAGTAAATTTAATTTTCGTGGACAGTATAGGCCATCTATCTGATATTTTCGATGTAATTGCCACCAGCAACGATAATCTTTGAGACGTTACTCATGCATATATCTGTTATTTGCCTGTTAATTATATTTGAGAATATAATATGAATCGATCTATGGAAGCCGATTGATTTGAATATCTGTGTGGTTGTGAATTGTGAATTGCGAATTGACAAGCACCATTGAGACTGATAAGCCTTATTCCGTTTGGATTAGTTTTGAAAACTAGTTTTGTTTTAAAAATAAAATATTATTTTTAGAAATGTTTTAAAAGAATTGATAAATATTTTTGAAATCTCAAAAGAAGTTTATTTATTTTTGGATTCATTATAAGGTATAAACTTTTAAGAATGTGTTATTCAAATTATTTCTAGTATTAAACTATTTTGTAATAATTCTTTAAAGGATAATTTTTATTAAATTAATATTTAAGTATATTTTCCTCAATATAAAACGATTTAATATAAATGTTGTTTTAAATAATATTTTATAATAACTTTTATAGAGAATATTTTACTTATTAAACTTGTAAATAATATTTGGAAATTTCATAAAGTATGATTTAGAAAGAAATGGTTTTATATATATTTATCAAATGAAATAAGCTTTCTTAATAATCTTTAATACGTTGGATTCTAAATGTGAGCAACGCTTAATGGTTGCAATGGAAAATAGATTTATTGTATTGATTGATTGTTTAATAGTTAAACAACCGACTATCAAATTTGGACAAAAACCTAACTTTGGAAATATCTAGAGGGAACTCGAGAATTATATGGTACGGTTACCGTTCGAGGTGTTACACCGTACGTATAAACTCGTTTATTCTCTAGGACGAATTATAAGGAGACCCGTCCACTAGCGGTTAGGAGGATAACTCGGATCTTGTATTCCGTTGGTGTATTTCCTAAAGAACTAGGGTTGAGTTTACCGGAAAATAACAAACGTTGTTTCAAAGAGACCGGAATCGGATTTGTTATCCGAAATCCACTTCGATCCAACGAGAATGCTTTCGTGATGAAGAAAAGATCTTGGAATCAAAGATGGTGTAGTGAAGTGCAAGGGCTAGTCACTACTAATCCTGAAGGTGGTTCCAAAATGGATATAGTAGGAATAGTGCATTCGGTTCCTTTTGAACCCGGAACGGACCTGTATGGATGAATGCTTTCAGAACATCGTTAGATGGACGGTGAGCATTCTTAGTGATATGTTCTAAAAAGGAAACGCTTAGCCTCAAGCCTCATCAACCGAGAATGACTAGAAAATCAGCGGTTATGCAGCAAGGCTTAGTGGGTAGCGCCTAAGTTGGGTGAGGTCATCCCTGTAACGTCCAGCCTTTTCGCACGCTTTAAATCGACACATGTGCCAATTCAAACCATACGGAAGGGCGGATTGTTATGGGGAAAAAAAGAAAAACGAGAAAGAAATAAAACAAAACAGAATCTCACATCGGAAGGAAAAAATATAATAATCAAATATACAGTTCTTGAAGTTGTTTACAAAATATTTAATTTTACTTATACAATATTTATCAGAGTTATACATACCACAAAATATCAATAGTGCAGCGGAATACAATAGTGTAGTGGAATAATATAGTAGATAATAGTACTACTAATCGTCGTCTTCTTCCTCCAGAGCTAAAATCTTCAAATCCTGAAATGCTCAGACTGACCCGAGCGAATTGAAAATACAAAACACTCGAGTCGGAACTAAAAGATCTTATGTAAGTTAAATCAACAGAAGTAAATACAAGTGCAGTAACTCAAGATATGCTCGGGATTTACATCTCCTAAGGATCTGTTAAACTATTTACTATGTAGTAATTTTTTGCTATTATAATAGTGTTTAATTGTAAAATAAACTTACTTTTAAATAGCGTTAAGGAGTGACCCAATATTCCCTTTAACACAGTAATAGTCCCGGTAGTCCATTCAGTATCAGTGCATCTCCAAATCGGGAGACTACCCTAAATACTCCACGGGCTACAGGAGAAAACCAAACTCGTACAAGGCGCACTATGGTAGGTGACACGGCACAACTAGGCAATGCCAGGGTAGATATACCAATTACGCTTCCGAGTCGGGAGTAACGCGTAGCTGCTACTACCGCCCACCTCGAACAACACCCCCAAATCAAAGAAATCAAAAGTGGCCACTGAATCAATCTAAAGGTCAAAGTATAATATCGAAGGGATGCATCCGATCGAAGGTGCTACCTCAATTAACCCGTCAATCGCTCTTGTTTCAGCCACCTTATGCCAACTCACGGGAGTTGAGTCCACATATTTACCTCAAAGGAAACGCCGCCACCATCCTACTTCAATATGGAATCTCCACCGCGTACATGGTTGTTAAAGTGGATTTCGTAGTTGGCAGAGAGTATGACAACTTCCGATCCCGGTCTCTTCAATAACCAAACGTTATTATAACACCGTGGTCTTTTCAAAATAGTTTATACTTTAAAACCAGAATAAAATATCCATTTCAAAACTATATAAATATGATATCATTTCTATTTTTAAAACCCAAATCAGTATGATATCATTTTTATTTCAAATACATCTTTTTCTAAAAATCATAGTACTTTCAAATATATATATCTTAAACTCATAGCTTCAAAACATAATTTTCAATACTTAAATGGTTTAATACTAAATTACTTTATAATGTAAATTAGCTTTTTAATTTCTCAATTCAATTCCAAATACAAATTTGAATTCCCAAATAAACCATTTAAAATTTCCATATATTTCAAAGTTCTAAATATTACACCATTTCAAAACTAATTTTAAATTCATATATATATGCCAAATTCACTTTACTATTATTTAGTTTTGAAATACTTACTTAATAAATCCAGTATCCATTAAATAAAACTTTCAAATTCAATAATTGAATATTCCTCAATTTATTTAGACTAGATATCTTCACTTAAATCATCTTAAACCCGAATTCAGTTATAACAACATATTCTTTTTAAATCTATATTTCAGTAAGATCTTAATTGAATAAAATCTCAAATCAATTTCAAAACTATCTTCTCAACATTGATTTATAAAAAATAATATAAACTCTATATTAGAGTATAATTTAAGTAAACACTTATCCATAATATATTTTAATAAAATAAACTTTATTATTAAACTTACTTCATACTTTAAACAATTTTATACATAGCTTAAAACCAAGAATTTAACTATATATATAAAATAACCTTTATCAAATATCCGAAATCAATATCTCATAAAACCATATATATTTCTTTACAAAACCCTAGAAAATCATTTCAAAATATTTTTATATATATACCATGGCGTCTGTATGAAATTTTCTATCCTATGGTCAAGTGATATGGATATTTATCATTTCAATCCGCAGTTTAAAAATAAAATGTTCGATTATATATCATTTCAAACCGCAATCCCGAATGAAATGAAAATGCATGATAACTTGCAGTTTATTCAATATAAAATATAGCATCCATTCATCCAATACCAACCATTAACCATTTATCACAATGATCATCCAATTCAAACAATAGCATCAATATAGAACGGATAATAATCATTAGGAATTAACTAGCAGTTTATATACAATGATAAATTAATAACTGTTTAACTTGCAGTTTATATGCAATAATAAATAAATAATAATTTAACTGGTAATTTATATGCAATGAATAAGTAAATGAAAATTAAATTAAATAAATGCAATTTAGCTGAGATGATGACTAAAAATATGCCAACAGTCGTAAATAAATTTCTAATCACATCCAAATTTAGTTTAACAAACATAAGAAATTTAAGAAGTTGTGAGTGGGTTAAAACACTCACCTTTTGAATTTAAATTCAATTTAAACCCAAAAATTAGATCGTCTCAGAATTCGTCCAAACCAGCGCCAAAGTGTCCGGAGTTCCAATACGAACCTAGCGGTGAAAACAATGCGTGAGATGGAGTTCATACGCGAGAGTTACGTGAGTTAGAACATTATGCAAATTAAAATTTGTATAAATTAAAACAGAAAAAAAACGTTGACTCACCTATCTGCCACGTCATGCTATCTCCCCCCATTCGAAATCACCTGTACGCGTTGAACAGAGAATACGTCATGTAGGGTTTACGGCCGCCTCCCAAAACGTGACCGCCACCTTCACCTACGTCCCAATAAACAGTCGCCATCGACTCCTTCATCAGCGGCCGACCCTCCAGAGTGCTCGCGGCCCCCCTTCGTCGCCAGAGGTGGCTCGCTGTCGCAGCCTTCTACAACCAATCACGACGAATTTCGTCGACCATCTCGATAAACGAACCCTAGATGCATGACCTACTCTCCACCCTCTTTCCAACGCCACCTTTCGATCGTCGATCGACAGCAGATCCACCGTTGGATCGCTCACACTCCACTACGAACAGCCCGGAATTAAACCCAATTTCTGATCAAACGATAGACTGAATCGAAAAAGAACACTAGTAGTGAATTACGCTAGTCGAGCGCTTCAACGTATATTTTTTTCAAAATTTTTCTGAGGACTTTGAAATTTATGCTTTGGATTTGATTTGAAATTGGATCTGTAATTTGTTTGTCTGCCATTGAGAAGAAGAGAGTTGAGATATACGTACAGACAAATGAGAATAGAGGAAGGCTAGGGTTTATAACCGGGTTTATATAGGTAGGTCAGAAATTTAGAATGAATGGATAAGGTTGGATATACGCGCTAACGCCAGAGTGGCCCAAAAAGCCCGTTTCGACTCCGGAACGAAATTGGGTCAACCTATATATCAAAATAGATATTTTAAAATATTTTAAACACAATGGAAAATGTTTCAGGTTCAAATTGTATCGTATGAAGAAGTTATGCTAAAAACAATATTTTCAAATCGATTTCAGATTGATTTCAATTTCATTGATTTTTGGGCGTTCCTTGTCCGTGCGATCAAACGACAAGTCCGATCGCTGTGAAACTTGAAACCCTACAATAATCACCGTTATGGATCCGATGAAAATGGTTTCGTCGAAATCCGAGTCAGTGGCCAAAATGGCTATTTTCCATTAATTAAATCGTTTAATAATTAATTAATAAATCCAATTCTTAATTATCTTAAAATTGACAATTTTTTTTCACTTTTATATTTCTCAATCAATTTCAACGTTTTAAACAAATTAAAAGTCAATTTAAAGTTGATTATCATATCGATTTCAGTATTTTCCACAGTTCCATTCAATTTCAGAAATTATGAATTTAATTTCCAAAATTTCTATTAAATTAAATTAACAAATCATTTTTTCCATTCATTATTGTTAAATAGACGACTTAAATATTGGATGTAAAACTATTACATTAATTTTTCTCATATTATCTTTATTTCAAATAATGTAGAAATTAATTTCATTCACAATAAATCCAATGAATTACAATTTATTTCAATAAATATACTTGATTTAACTCCAAATCCTTTTTATCTCATCAAAATTTATTAAATAAACAAAGGTAACATTTGTTTACCCTATTATACATTAGTAAGTTCAAATTTTCATCTTTCCTTCATACTAACTACCCTATTTTCATTTTATTACATTTCTATAAATATACACGCTAATTGCGTTTTACATTCTAAATAAATTCATTTACTTAGGTTCATACTTTCCATTATATCGATTACTACCCTACGCATAAATTTACAATTCCAATTATTCCATTATTACATTTACGCCTTCCGTTATTATATGAATAATCACTAAAGTAACGTTTATTATCAACTATAAATATTATAACTACTTAACGGACTTTGATTTTATAAATTTATAATTTATTACGTATTTTTCATCAGTTAACGTAATTTTGAATCCCTTTCCCAATTTACCAATTTCAATCAATCCTAACTTTACCATCTGTTTCAATTAATAGGGTGTGTACTAATTTCGTTATTGGGTTAATTCCTATTAATATAACATTAAGGTTCCTTTACTCTAATTGATTTCAAATTTTATTATAAACGGAATAAACAGGTAACCTTATAGTACACTATGGTTTATTATTTCCAACAAATTATTATAGTTGCCTACGTAATATCTACTCCAATATTTACACATAACCGTTACTATTTTCATATGTCAGATCCTTATACCTTGGTCCTTTTATTTTTATTTATTATAACATTTGTAACTAAAATGTTTGCCTTGGTTTTCTTACATTAATAGGGTTTTTATTTCTTACAATATAAATGTTACCATTTATCCTATTATTTCACCCATTATTTATAATTAGAGTCTCAATTAAATTTATCTATCTAGATTTCACTCTTTAAATCCACCGCTTGTTATATTAAAAATAAAATTAACATTGATTACATTTTACATTAATGTAACATTTATTTACATTTATTACGAACTTATTTCCAATTTCAATTAACAATATAAATAAACAAATAGGCAACCTACCATAAACATTACCATTACCTTTTGTCACATAAATAAGCTTTTATTACTGAAAATCAATTTTGGCATTTATTTATAACTTTGAATCTATTTCCCAATTTCCACATTTCAATTATTATATTAATTTGAATTCCATTCTATTTAATATTTTTATTGATAATTCACAAATTCAACATTCCTATTTACTTCTTATATTAAACTTAAAACCATGTATGAAAATTTACATTTTTTTTAATTAATTGCGATATAAATTTTAAATGGTAAATTTTAAGTACAATTGCTACATAAAATTTCTACATTCGCTCCAATAAAAATTATAATATTTTTATTTCTTTCTAAATTTAATTAAAAAGCTAATTAAATTAACTCATTTTAATCATCGAATTTTACGGGTCGTTACAATCCCTGTCTAGAATTCTATTTTTATCTTGGCTATGTGGGCGGTTGCTGATCCCAACCGCGGGGTGATCTTGCTCAGGCTATTTAGTAAGGGGTAGTCCGGTCTTGTGTTGCTGGGGATTTAGGGTGGATCCTCGGTACGGTGATCAAGGCCACATACTGTGATAGGTGGTACCCCAGTGTCTAGTCATTCGTTGGAAATCCATTATTCCTATGTGCCTTTTATGGTTTTGATTGTATAACCCACTTTGTGGCTAGTATGCTGGAATTTAATCATGTAACAATTTCAGCTATTTGAATAAGTATTTTTATATAGATCCTATTATGATATCAGAGGATTTTATAAGAAATATTTTGGCTATCATAAGGTAAAAACCCGACATGTTTATTTGTGGTGTGGTCTTACGAGATGCTTTTGATTTTCAAAGGATTTTTAAACTTTAATAATCAAGTTGAGTGTGTTTCTCATGCAGGTATACCATACTGACCGGGGCTTGGTGTTTGTCCTATATGCTCAAGTCAGACCGAGCATATTTTCAGGTTTAGCTGGAAGAGTGGAAGCTACAGGAGAAGGAGCTGGATCAGGAGATGTATTCTCATAGATGCTTATATTCAGTCTGTTTTTGGTTATGTGGTCATTGTTGTGAGAACAGGATTGACATAACTGTCCGAGTTGTATGGTTGTAACTCCGATTTAAAGTCTGTATATGATATTAAAGCAATAGTTTTGGTTTTATGTAAAGATTTGTTTATATTATAGTTTATTCGATCCGCTATGAGGTTCTGATTGTTCTCTTTTCTTCTATCTTCTTTCTATTTCTACCTTCTTTCTTTCACTATCCGTCTTCCCGTACGATTTAGCTGACAAGTGTGGTTTAAAGTTAGTTTAAATTGGTATGGAAAAATAGGTTGTGATGCTTTATATTCAAATTATACTTTACTTCGGGATCTTAAATCAAATCACTTTTGAAAAGTTTATTTGGAAATCCCAAATGCTGTAATAAAAACATATCAAACCATATGCAACTAGATCGAGAGGTTTCTCCCAATAACAAGGCAACTGGGTCTCAGCCTAAATACAATCGATAAATAAGTATATTCTTTACTTTTTAGTTACGGGTTACCCGAATCATCGGTAACATAACAAATCATTTTATCTCCCGAAGCGATAAATCATTTCATACTAAAATTCACAAGTACTTTCAAATATATAATAATTTTCTTTCCCAATCCTTTCAAAAGTCATCATAAAACCATCGAGTTTAGTCCTTGAAATTCTTTCCGTTTTATAAAGCATTTTTATAAAACCATTCTTATATAATCACTTTTATATAATATAACTTCAAAATATTCATTTTCAAACATTTCTATTTCCTTTAAAGGGAAAACATTACATAACATTTCCATTTGAAAACCAATTTTCAAAACAATTCATTAAAATGAAGTGAACCAAATATTACGGCTAAACACCTTATAGTCAAATTGTGAAGTAAATCACAAGGTGTTAGCCTACAATTATTTTCTGCCCAGCCTATGCACATGAATAATTAGTAGTTCATAAACCGATCGAGCAAAGTCAATAATCAATATATAATAATCAATGCTTATAAACTGACCGAGCGCAATCCAACAACTAAATAATTAATTCACAAAATAAAGACAACAATAAATGATAAATCAATGTTTCATTCTATTTCTTCATTCTATCAAATATTTATAACAATCTTTATTTTATCTTAGGTTAAAACAGTTTGATATTTATTTTGGAGCATCCAAGCTTTCCCTTTGACATGTTTCATCACTCGCCAAGTTTCCTTGGATCTCACAGACGAAACATATGTACTAGTTGTTTCCACATACCCCATTATGAATTTAACTTTTAAGTTTTAAATTATTTAGTTAACCATTCAAATACAATATCGAGCAAGGAAATCGAATCATTGTTCTAGAAAACAAAGTAAACAAGCATTTAACAAGGGTTTTCAGACAACTTAACATTTAAAGTTCTTTCAACTTAGCAATGGTTTTAATGAACATAAAATAAAAAATAATTTACTTTCGATTCCATTCCGTCAAAATTTAACGCAAGGACCTAAAGCTCTAACGCAAACTTCGTGCCATGATTCAAAACAAAATGAAAATAAAACAGAATTCCTCCTTCCTAATGCTCGGCCAAGGCTTGAAATGGAGGTGGGCCGAAAGTATATAGAAGAAGTGTTAGAGATTTGAACTTGAATTCTCAAAATTAGATCCGAAAAATAGGTCATTTTCTCTCTTATTTTTGAATCTCTTACTCTCAAAATTTGAAAAACATGTTAGCTGAAAAGTTTTTGCAAATTATTTTCTCTTGAAATTGATAAAAAAGAATCACTTGATTTTGATTAATTTTGAGGAAGATATGATAGAATGAAGAAGAGGTATTGTCGGATTGACAAAAATGAAGTCCAAAAATGGACTTCAAAGAATTGAGATTCAGTTATAGCAAACCTTAAAACTGGAAAAAGCAATCAACTTGAAAGTTATAGCCACTGAAATTTCATAAGGTTTAAAAAATAATTTATTAATTTGGATCTGTTATGATCAAGTTGTGATCAAAACAAAATGGCCTATTCTCGGGCTTGAAAATTGGGTCAGAAAATGCACTTGAAAGAAGTGTATTTTTGACATACATAACTTTAGAATAAGATAAAGTGGTTAACATAAAAGCTGAGCCATTGGAAAAATACATAAATTTAAAATATAATTTTGGATTTTGGTTCAATATTGAAGAAGTTATGATCGAGAGAAGAAGAGGTAAAATATGGGGAAAAAGATGAGTCTGATTTGAAGAGAATGAACATTGATTTCTTTTGAATATTTTACAAATATTTTGACATTATTTCTTTTTAATTTTTTTCTATGGCTTGGAAGCCATTAAAGAGAAGAGGAAGAAGATGAAGATGCTTGTGAAAACAAGAAGAAAACATGTGAATAAAATGAGAGAAGGAGGTGGGTATTTATAGAAAAAGAAAGAAGTAGTAAATTACCAAAATAACCTCTTACCAAATTACCAAACTAACCTTACTTCAACCTAAAAAATCTTCACTTTTTCAACATTTAACATCATTTTTCACATCCTTACTTTATTCACTCAAAGATTAAGTAAAGAATATCATAATTATGTTGACTTTGATTTGATGTGATTTGATGTTTACTTTTTCTTACTTTTGTTAATTTTTACTTACTTTTACTAGTGACTTCTAGTAGTTTTCTAATCTTATTTATTAAAAATTAACATGTTTAGTGAATTAATCAATACTTACTCTATTTGAATATATGTTCCTATATAAGAAAATAAAGTTGCGTCGACATTGCAACAACTTATTCTGAACAAAACATTGATTTTCAGCAAAATGTTTTACGGTCACATTTTGACGTTTTAGTTAAACTATTTATTTATGTAAACCAAATTTAAAAATAAATTTGTATAAGGCTATTTAAAAATATAAACACTCATAAATCAATTAAGATAATTTATTTAACCATTGAAACATACTTTCCTGAAATCAGCATTTTGTCACTTTTGTCGATATAGGCAAATGTTACTACTTTTATGTATGTTCCTACTTCCAAATCCTATCGAATATTATTTAAATCATAAAACCTTTTATATTTAAAATCACTCTAAATAGTATATTTTAAAACGATCAAATTTTGGGTCGTTACATTCTCCCCGACTTAAAAGAATTTCGTCCTAGAAATTACAAGGATGAAAAAATATAACGAAAAAACAACAATTAACGAAAGTTATGCACACCAAAAATAGTAATGTCACCCATCACCCCGGTCGGATGTACGGTGCCTTATCCTGTCCATTTTATTTATCATATTAAGGTAGTTTCATTTTTAAAATTTCTAGGTTGATATACTAACCTTAGATGAATTTTACTTAGGCACCTAACCTAAGCTCTGATACCATGTGTGACGACCTGGATTTTCGGACCAGTTAAATTGCTGAAAAATTCATCCGTTGTAAAACTACTAAATGAAAACTACCAACTTAATGCACCATATTTGATAAATATTCAACATTACTAAATGTATAGGATACAATTTCAATTACGCAACTTATCAAAGTAATAAATTTAGTTATTAATTCTACAAAATGTGCTTTAATACGTACCAAATACAATGACTATAAATCTACCACTGCACAACTCTGATGAGAGAGGCAACACTATCCTTACCCGTGAGCTCAATAAACAATGTAAATGCGGAATAAAATAGTAAGCAAGAAAGGTACAATAACACAAGACAAACAACAACCAATAAGAGATAAACAAGAAAGGGTTATATTAGTTTAGGGGCTGCATCACTACCACTTGTGACTGCCTACGTACCCATATCTAATTGGATACCCAATTAGATACAGGATCAAGCCAACGTAGTTCGCCTACCACAAATAGGACTCATGGAGCCTACAATGCAACAAACAAATACGCAATTCCCAAAAATACCCATTTAGGCTTAATTTTAAAATTTAGAGTTTCAAATCTAATTACCTTCATCGAAATTATCTCTTTGGATTTTATTCTCGAATTCTTATTTCAAAACATTTGAAATATATATATATCCTTTATATTCAAATTATACTTTACTTTTGGATCTTAAATCAAATCACTTTTGAAAACTTTATTTGGAAATTCCAAATACCGTAATAAAAACATATCAAACCATACGTAATTAGATCGGGAGGTTTCTTCCAATAAACAAGGCAATTAGGTCTCAGTCTTAATACAATCGATAAATAAGTATATCCCTCTATTCTAACAGCGGACTATACCAAAAACACATGGCCACTTTTTAGTTACGGGTTACCCGAATTATCGGTAACATACCAAATCATTTTATATCCTGAAGCAATAAATCATTTCACACTAATATTCACAAGCACTTTCAAATCTATAATAATTTTCATTTTCCAAATCCTTTCAAAAATCATCTTAAAACCATCAGGTTTAGTCCTTGAAATTCTTTCCGTTTTATAAAACCATTCTTATATAAATCACTTTTATATAATATAACTTCAAAATATCCATTATTAAACATTTCTATTTCTCTTAAAGGGAAAACATTTCATAACATTTCCATTTGAAAAACAATTTTCAAAACAATTCATTAAATTGAAGTGTACCAAATATTACCCCTAAACACAATATAGTCAAATTGTGAAATAAGTCACAAGGTGTTAGCCTACAACTATTTTCTACCCAGCCCATGCGTATGAATAATTAATTGCTCATAAACTGGTCGAGAAAAGTCAACAATCAATAAATAATAATCAATGCTCATAAACTGGCCGAGGGCAATCTAAACAACCAAACAATCAATTAACAAAATAAACACAACAATAAATGATGAATCAATGCTTCATTCTATCAAATATTTATAACATTTTTTACTTTATCTTGGGTTAAAATGGTTTGATATTTATTTTGGAGCATCCGGGGTTTCCTTTCGACATGTTTCATCCCTTGCCCAAGTCTCCTTAGATCTCACAGACGAAACACGTGTACTAGTCATTTTCGCATACCCCATTAAATATTTAACTTTGACGGTTTAAATTACTTAGTTAACGATCCAAACATAATATCGAGCAAGGAAATTAAATCATTATTCTAGAAAACAAAGCAAACAAGCATTTAACAAGGGTTTTCAAACAACTTAACACTTAAAGTTCTTTCAACTAGCAATGGTTTTAATGAACATAAAATAAGAAATAACTTACTTTGGATTCCACTCTGTCAAACTTTAAGAAAAGAAATTTAGATCTAACGCATATTTCCTTCCATGCTTCGAAACAAAATGAAAATAAAATCGAATTCCTCCTTCCTAATGCTTGGCCAAGGCTTGAAATGAAGGTGGACCGAAAGTATAGAGAAGAAGTGGTAGAGCTTTAAACTTGAATTCTCAAAATTAGACCTGAAAAATAGGTCATTTTCTCTCTTATTTTTAATCTCTTACTCTCAAAATTTGGTAAATTTGTTAACTGAAAAGTTTTTGCAAATTATTTTCTATTGAATTTGAAATAAAGAATCAGTTGATTTTGATCGGTTTTGAGGAAGATATGATAGAATGAAGAAGAGGTATTGTTGGATTGACAAAAATGAAGTCCAAAAATGGACTTCAAAGAATTAAGATTCAGGTTTTACAAACCTCAAAACTGAAGAAAGTGATCAACTTAAAAGTTGTAGCCACTGAAATTTCACAAGGTTTGAAAAAGTATTTCTTAATTTGGATTTGTTACGATCAAGTTATGATCAAAACAAAATGGCCTATTCTCGGGCTTAAAAACTGGGCCAGAAAATGCACTTGAAAGAAATGTATTTTTGACATAGATAACTTTAGATTAAGACAAAGTGGTTAACAGTAAAGGTCTAGCCACTGGAAAAATACATGATTTGAAAAAATAATTTTGGATTTTGGTTCAATATTGAAGAAGTTATGATTGAGAGAAGAAGAGGTAAAATATGGAGAAAAAGATTAGTCTAATTTGAATAGAATGAACATTGATTTCCTTTGAATATTTTATAAATATTTTGACATTATTTCTTTTTAATTTTTTTCTATGGCTTGGAAGCCATCAAAGAGAAGTGGTATAAGATTTAGATGCTTAAGAAAAGAATAAGAAGAAATGTGAATGAAATGAGAGAAGGAGGTGGGTATTTATAGAAAAAGAAAGAAGTGTTAAATTACCAAAAAAACCTCTAACCAAATTACCAAACTAACCTTACTTCAACCTAAAGCAATCTCCACTTTTTCAATGCTCAACGTCATTTTTCGCATCCTTAATTTATATCTTAGTCACTTAAAGATTAAGTAAAGAATATCACAATTATGTTGGCTTTTATTTAATGTTTACCTTTTCTTACTTTTGTTAATTCTTACTTACTTTTACTAATGACTTCTAAAGTTTTCTAATCTTATTTAGTAAAAGTAAACAAGTTTAGTGAATTAATTAATAGTTATGCTATTCAAATATATGTTCCTATATAAGAAAATAAATTGCGACGACGTTGCGATAACTTATTTTGAACAAAACGTTGATTTTCGACAAAATGTTTTACGGTCACCTTTTGATGTTTTAGTTAAACTATTTATTTATGTAAATCAAATTTAAAAATAAATTTTTATAATGCTATTTAAAAGTATAAACACTAGTAAATTAATTAAGATAATTTATTTAACCATTGAAACATACTTTCATGAAATCAGCATTTTGTCACTTTTGTCGATATAGGAAAATGTTACTATTTTTATTTATATTTATACTTTCAAATCCTATCGAATATTATTTAAATCATAAAACCTTTTATATTTTATATTTAAAATCACTCTAAATAGTAAATTTTAGAGCGGTCAAATTCTGTGTCTTTACAAAAGCTTTCATTGGGTCATAGGCTTTCCTTCTTTTTGCTTTGTGGTGCAAATTGTAAAGTTCATCATATATTGATGGATTTTGTTCGACCACCTACATAACAAAAGGATACAAAAAGGTTGGTTACGACGTAGCATAGGGAAAGATGAGTCGGTGTTGCATATCATGATTATGTCGTAAAATATCAAGGTCGGCGTAAAGTGAATCCTTATTGGATATCAGGCTCCATAAGCTATCTTTTTCATCGTTAAGCAAACAGCACCTAGTTTTTCGTCGTCAATGACATAAACTACATTCAAACAACATAAAATTTCAATATTGCTCTATTCTATAAAAACAAACGACAATTGATTACATTGATAATCTGGAAATTAACATCAAAACTATCAAGTTAAACCCCAAACATCGATTTAAAGTTGATGAAATCCTAGAGGTTATTTCGTGGAAATTTCTTGATTTGAGTTAATTAGAACAATCATAACTACATGTTATACCTAAATGGTGATTCGAACAATCAAGAGTTGGAAAATTTTGGTTTCTTTTGGAAATTTAATTTTTGGCTTGAGCTTATAAATTGAAGGTAAGAGAAGAAAAGTGAAGGTACCTGGCTATTTATATAAAGAAATATGTGGATGGAAGCTGTTGGATTGATTTTAAATGGACGATTGGATCGGCAAAAGAAGTCCAATGGGCGGTAAAGGATGGTGATGAAACTATTGACTTGAAAAATCAATGTTTTCTCTATATAGAGGGGGAGATGTTATCATCATTATTAATCTCGAAGATATACGACACGAGACGTGAATATCATGCCGCCTTTAAAGATGGAAGTAATGTTATGCTTTAGTAACACCGTTTAAGACCACTTACGATCAATAAAGCACATGTTGATACCCCTTCTCTTTGATGTCACCTCTTATCTCTATCACACCTCCTTAAAGTCGCATCCCTCAAAGGAATTAATGATATCAATCGCAATCAATATGGTAAGGCATCAATAAATGTCGACATAACATACGTCGCATATTATTGATGCAGTAGTTTTCCAATGTCACTCTCCAAAGTGATGCAACATTCTATCAACGCCACTTATTATTATCACTGTTTGTTATTAAGGCCGATCATTGCGTATACCGCCACTCAAGAATGTCAACGCTTATCAATAGCTTCATTTATCAATGTCATGCGACACTTCAACAACACTTAGAAGATACGTCCATTTGTGCCTACGATGTTAATGCCGAAAGGTAATCAACATTCAGAGGAGTTATTAATGCCAAAATCGCTCTATGATGGTGTCGCTCCACATCAATGTTGTCTCATATCATGGTAGCTTCAAACTGATGTTGCCGTTTACTAACTAAGAGTGTCGGTTATTATATAGTGAGCCCTCCAACATCAAAAATCACTGATTTCCAATGCCTTCACTATCGAAACAATGCCGAAGCTTTATTATGCATTGAGGAATGTCGAAAATCATCATTAAACAAGGCCTGACACAATGAGCCGTTATTGATGCCGAAGGACACGAATGTCAAAGTCAAGTTGCTAAGTATATCACATTTCCACCCCTATAAATATGAACCTAGGGGCTTTGCAAAGGGGGCGAATCATTCTTGTCTCTCTTCTTACATTTTAAACTTTGTAACATAAATTGATTTAGAGGTTCATAGCCGACTGTAGTACTTGAACTATTAGACTATTGGACTTTGTACCTTCGATATTATATTGAATAAAAGCAAGATATCTCGAATTATGGCTTACTTTCAAGTTCCAAAACAAATATGATTTGTTAACCAAGTATTGCTTCAACCTCCAGCAGTACTCCTTTGCATACAATTGACTATAGGAATTTACTTCATAAGCATATGATCTTACATGACTATGCATATGGCTCCACAATGGACTTGAGCTTGTACGTTCACTCCTCTTAAGATTATCTCAACCAAGTGTCGCCTTATGCCAACACTCATTAAGCTTAAATTTATGCTTTCCAATCTTCATCATTTTTCCAAAATTCACTTTTCCTCTTAGTAATTTTTGGTTCTAAAATTCTACATTTTCATCATTTTTCATAACAATTTTGTTTTTTCCTTAAACAGTCCTTTTTTCAACATAAAAAAGGTCATGTATACTATCAAAACACATTTATTAGTCTTCAAAAACATTCAAAGTGGTATCAAGTTTGATGTTCTTTTAACACAACGCCCCTAAAAAATAGCAACAAAATTAACACGTTTTATGGTCAAATAAGACAAATGGTTTTTGAATTTTTATTTTTTTTGGACATAAAATAATCTACATTCATTAGATTACTTTGCAAAAGAGAGTGGGTAACAAATAGACATTAGTGAGTAACAAATAGACGTTCTCAAGTCTACGATGATAATATGCACTTATTTCTTCTTTTTT
This sequence comes from Allium cepa, assembly GCA_030765085.1. Lineage (NCBI taxonomy): Eukaryota > Viridiplantae > Streptophyta > Magnoliopsida > Asparagales > Amaryllidaceae > Allium > Allium cepa. Next base: position 461,035,980 of record CM060942.1, read on the forward strand.
GTATCCTTTGTCTTCTCTATTTTTATATCGTGCTTTGATCTCCACAGGTAATTTGTTATCCATATATTTTATAAGTATAAATAAAATTAAATGAGGACAACCATCATTTACTGAAGGTGTATATATTATTCTAGTTAATTTCAGTTTTCTTTACTTTGCTAACATATTATATTATATTTGCTAACTTCGACTTAGAGAAACAAAATGACAGGTCTTAAAAATAATGATTAATGAATAATGCAGAAAAATAATAAAATGTAGATGCATGATAAAGAAACCAAAGTTTTAACTAAATGTGAATGTAAATGATCTAAAAGTAGGGTGAACATAAATCACTCATACTATAGATGCGGCCATTCACCGTGTCGTTCGCTTTCCTACGAATTATTTTCTTTACCTCCAGATGAATGGATATAAACAATAACACAGTTCCTACAATTTTCCTATTATAGATATAACAAAATATATTTGAGAGGCAATGGATCAATATATAAGAGACAAAAAATGTAATATGTACTTGTAGTTATCATATTACTTGCATTGGGATTTCAAATCCAAAGCAATGAAGTAGTGTAATGACCCGTAAATTTCGATAACTAAAAATTGTTAATTTAATGTAGATTTGTGATTTAATGTTCAAAGGAATAAAAATAGGGGATTTATTAATGATATATTAACTAAAATGAAAGGTAACATTGTTAATTAAAGTTAATTATTAATAAATTGAATGAAATTCCAATCAATTGAAATGACTAAAATGTATGACTTGGTTATAAAATGAATATAAGAAAACAAATATAAACATTTAATTCATAAGTGAAATAGTATATAATAAATGGTAATTGAATAAAAATCCGTGTTATGTAAATAATTGTAACATTTGTTTGAAAGTAATAAGCTTATAAATGTATAAAAGGCAAAAGGTGACCAATTGCTATCTGTTACCAATTTAATTAATTAATTGCAAATAAACATAAATAAATGTTACATTAATGTGGAATAAGAAAAAAACTGTAGTGTGAACGTAATAAAAGGTATTGAAATGTAAATTTTATTTAAATGATAATAATTGATGCAATAAAAAGAATGAAACCAAGATAAAATAATTAATTGGGATTTTTAAATTTTTATTAATTTGTAACAATTGACAAAATTTCAATATAATTGAATGATAGTAGTTAATACAAATAAAAGATGGAAATGTAGCCTATTAGTGAAATAAGGTATCAACAAATATTAAGAATGTTATTTGAATGATAATTGATTGAATATAAAGCCTTAAATCAAATTTAACTTGAAATTAAATTAAAATTAATTGGATATAATTACAACTGAAATTGAACATTGTAATTAGTAAATTTTTAAACACTGAATTTGATGCGTAAACTTGTTTTGAATCATTATAAGTGTCTAAGTAAACGAAAATGATAAAAATATGCTAGTTTATAAATATTTGATTAAAAGGTGATTAATTAATTTAATATTAATTTATTTAATTAATGTGAAAATATTCATTTTGGCCACTGACTCGGATTTCGACAAAACCAGTTTCATCCTGTCCGTAACAGTGAATTATTGTAGGATTTTAAGTTTCATAGCGATCGTACTTGTCGTTTGATCGTACGGGCTCGAAACGCCTCGAAATCAATTTAATTAAAATAAATTGAAATCAATTTGAAATAAGATGATTTTAATATAACTTCTTCATAAGATGGAATTAGTACTTGAAACTTGTTCCATTGAATTTAAAATTATCGAAAACATCTATTTTGATATATGGGATTACCATTTTTGTTCCGGAAACAGAACGTGCTTTTGAGGTCATTTACCGTTCAATCAAATCTTGTCTGTTCTTTCTATTTTCAGCCCTGCCTATAAATAGCCTGTTATAAACCCTAGTGTTCCTCAACTCAAATGTTTCAATACGTATAATTCTCTGTGGCTTCTCCTTTCCAATGGAAGAAACAAATTTCCAAACCCTTAAATCCAAATTCGAAATCGATTTCAAAAAAATAAGACACCTGTAATAACCCGCATATTTAACGATTTTATATTTAAATGTTTTATTTAAATAGAGTGTCGTTAGTCGGATTTTTGGGTCCGAAATGTTACTTTTTGCAAACGGTCGAATTGGGGCTCGATACCGCTTCCATTGGTTCCAAATTGGCATTTGCGATCTTTTTGAGTATAAACTTTGATATGTTTGGAGTAAGTTGAATTTTGCTACTTTTTCTAGTTGGGTTTTTGGTTTGGGTTCAGCCCACTAGCTAACTAAACACCTAACTCAGCCCTCTCCTCTCCATTCTCTTATTCCCACTTCTAAACTTAAGCTAAAACTGAAAATGGAGGAAAGGAAGAGGAATTAGAAATTCCAAGCCCTAGTTTCTTCTTGCAACTTGAATACTTGCTCCAAAATAAAAGAGAAGCTATTGGTAAGCCTCCCCTTCATCTTCTCCAACTCTTCTCCTCTTCAAAGTTCCCTAAACCTAATTTGGGAAATATGTGTTTTATTCTTAGATTGAAGCTTATAGAGTTGAAGTGAAGAGTGGTTAATCTCCTTCTTGTGTTGTGCTTCTCATCTTTGTTTGTGTGTAAAAAGGTGAGTTTTGAACTCACATCTTTATCTCTTGATATCATGGGTGATGGGTATGAATTCCTATTACTTATTCATATGCATTTGATTTTTGATTGGATTGGTTTTTTGAATATTCCAATTCTTGGGTTACAAAGTCAAATTTTTATGAACATTCTCTTATGGATGTTTCGATCCTATTTTGGTGATGAATCGAAGTGCTTATAGGGCCGGGTAGCCGCTAGGCGTGAACCCCTAGCGCCCGTGCTCGTCCGATTGAAAGTTGGGAAAGTTTGCTCATCATTTGGATAGGCTGGAAACAACCCGGGTTCCAGCTTCGACCGACCGAAAACCCTGTCCGGTCGACCTAACCTGTGTCCCGAAAGTTTCAGGATCAGGTCAGTCGACCGACTCAGTAAGTCCGGTCGACCGACGTGCTCCTATTTTCCTGTTTTGCCTATTTTTGCTCTTGATTGGTTTTCCAAATTTTATCGATTCAAGATGGTTCTTAGTGGTTGTTATTGCATCTTTGTCTTTGATAACTTATTTTTGACTTCATTCACGGGTTTTTATAAATAATCCCACTAAATCGTATTAAAAGCTCCCTTCTCCAATTCATAAATTCTATTTAAAACACACACACAATTTCGCACTACGAGCGAAATGGGAGGAGAATTAAATGATTAGATAAAACGCGTGCAATGAACACGTGCGTTCATCTTTTCAACTAATTCCCAATCTATTCGTTTGAACGTTTTGACCTTTGGTCTGGCTTACCGATGAAATGAGGTAAACTTTGTACTGCTTTGAGTGTGAAATTGACTGACGGATAGTAAACCCTTTAGTGCGAACGAGTGGCTATGGGACTCACGTTAACACTTTACGGATTCCTTTCGAGAGTTATGACACATTTTGCCAGTTAGTGGTGTCCAGTACTGGGCCTCCGGACCTTCACCACTCCGGTTTGTTGCCTTTGGGATAGTGTCTTCGGACTGTCTCCTTCAGGTTTGTTGCCTTCAGGTATGTTGCCTTTGGGTTTTGTACCTTCGGGTTTGTGCCTTCGGGTTCGTTGCCCTATTGTATCGCTTTTGGAGTTGGTCTTTCTGAGCCGCTCGAGTGATATTGGGTTTGGAGCCTCTGGGCTTATGGATCCTTGTTTATACAGTACCGAGCTCGAGCAATCTTTTGTTTCATTGATATGTATATTCCTTAGGTATCCCCCTTCGGTGTTGGTCTTTTTGAGCCGCACGATATATAGCGATTACCTTGTGGAACTTGTGTTACCTTTATTGGTATATGTTATTGCCTTTTTGGCTTGATTTGGGATGTTCATATCCATTGTTTATTTGATTTGCCGATGATATGAGGCTTGTTCCGTTATGATTCATCTTTCGTTAGATGATTGTGTTATCTCCTTTAGAGATACTTGTTATACTTTGTAACCTTGCAGGTTTATGGTTTGTTCAGTTATCTAACTGATTTGATTAGCTAGACTGACCCGTGTATTTTTTACTCGGGTCAGACCGAGATGATTTAGGTTAGGTGCTTTTGGACTTACCCTATTTTGCTTCCGCATGGACTACCCCACTAGCTTCTTTTTGTCATAGCTTTTTGTGTAGTCCTATTTTGTTGTAACTCTGATATGCATTCTTCTGGATTCTTTTGTATATTGTGGTTTGCTATGCCACTTGACATGTATCAGTTTGTATACTCTGTTATGTATCAGTATATGTGTATATGATGATCTACTGTTCTGTGATATACATTACATTTGAGTTGTTATATTCTGTCTTGATAGGTCCTCCAACCATCTATGGTTTTGTTTTAAGTATTCATTGGATATGTCGATCTGCTTGGTATGACGATAGTGGATGTATTAAATTGATAGTTAAAGCAAGGCTATAGATGGTCGCTCCTATCCAGCCTTATTCTCCGTATTAGCAGACGGTATTATCTATTAATACTCTTTGCTAATGTGGGTATAGATGTGGGGCGTCACAGCTTGGTATCAGAGCTGCGTTCAGAACAAAGTATGATAAACACATAATAGAAGCACTTATTACGATACATCAAAGTGTAGTAAGTGATACAAATCTTTGAATCATCTTGCCTCTACTCCTTATTTGCCTTTGTTGGTAGATATAATCTGGGAATACGTCTAGGAATTTTTATTACGTAGTATTCGTAATGCAATATCTACCTTGTGAATAAACTTATTCTTATCTTAACTTTTAGCGTATGCTGGAAGAGGCAGGAGACGACGTTCGGATGCTGGGCAATCTAGTGGCTCACATCCAGATGGCGTTTATATGTCTGCTGATTAGTTTTTGGAATTGTTTAGGAGCACTCAGATTCCAGTTCCTCCTCGAGTATCTCCACCTCACAAGTCTGCCTTTGCACGTCAGTGTAGTGATTTTTCTCATCTTGGAGGAAATCCGTTTAAGGGCTTTGAGTCTGTTCTTGAAGTCCATGCTTGGTTTCGCATGTGTGAGCGTATCTTCTCTCGTATGGATCTTTCTGACCATGATAGAGTTCTTGTAACTTCTAGCTTATTACAAGAGCATGCCCTTGATTGGTATAAGCTTCTTATAGCCGAAGTTGATGAGTCTACTCTTTGTTGGACTCAGTTTCGGGAGCGATTCGAACTCAAGTTCGTTCCTGAATCTGGAAAAGTTTTATTGACCCGTCGCTTCCTTGAGTTGAAGCAAGGGAAATCTTCTATTTTCGAGTATGTTGCATCATTCGAGGCTTTATCTAAGTATGGTCTTGAATTCATTAGCACTTCTTATAAGAAGAATTCGAAGTTTGTCTCTGGTCTTAAGAAGTATCTTAAGAAGTCTTTATTGTTCCAGCTTAAGCTTTCTTTTGAAGAATTGGTTGATTCGACACTTCATCTCGAAGCTGTCGAGAAAGAGTGTGATAGTGGTGAGGATGTTGAGGTTTCTAAGAACCCCAACAAGAAGCAGTTTCCATTTCAGAAGAAGTCTTTTCCTTCTAAGAAGAAGAAGTCTGGTGGTGCTAATTCTTAGTCTTAGTCTTCTGGAACACCTTCCATTCGGAAGTGTTTCAATTTTGGTTCTCCGGATCATATTATTCGAGCTTGTCCAAAGCCTCTCTTCTGCCGCTATTGCAAGAAGGAAGGTCATCATGTTTCAACTTGCCCTACTGTTCCTGGTGGTGCTATGTCAGGCAAGCTTAATGCTGCCAAGGCTTCTGAAGGCCCTTCTCAGCCCAAAGGTATATCCCCATCTATTTTGGAAGGTTCTATTTTATTTCATGACCATAGTATATGAGTTCTTTTCGATACGGGTGCTTCACATTCTTTCATATCGAAGAAGCTCGTCGATGATTTATCTTTGGATGTTTCTTGTATGGTTACTTCTTTAAGGATTGCGAATCCTATTGGGGGATCCGTGACCCTTAGCTTGCTTTGTGATGATGTTGAGATTGTTTTATGTGGTTTTTCTTTTTGTGCGAATCTGCACGTTATTTCTTGTTTGGGATTTGATATGATTTCGGGAATGGACTGGCTAGTGAGATATGATGCCAGGATTATTTGTTTGGAGAGAATTATATATCTTCGACATCCGGATTCGCCTACTCAGCTATCACTTGTTCTTCGGGATGTGGATAATACCGAGATGGCTTTATATTCCCTTGACTCGCGAGATGATGAAGATATATCTCGTATTCCTATTGCTTGTGACTTTTCTGATGTTTTTGAGCCTGTTTCGGGTTTGCCACCCAAGAGGGCTACTGAGTTCCGCATTGATCTCATTCCAGGCGCGCAGCCAGTTTGTCGTCCTCCCACGAGGATGTCTACAAAGGAAAATGAGGAACACAAGAAGCAGCTTTTAGAGCTTGAGTCCAAGCAGTTTATTCAGTCCAGTTTTTCTCCGTGGGGATCCGCGGTCGTCTTCGTGAAGAAAGCCGATGGAACTCTTAGGCTTTGCATTGACTATCGCAAGCTTAATGAGTTAACCATCAAAAATAGGTATCCATTGCCTAGGATCGATGATATGTTCGATCTATTGAGTGGTGTTAAGGTCTTTTCTCAGCTCGACCTTGCCACAGGTTTTCATCAGTTACGAGTCGCAGAGGATAGCATACCTCTTACAGCTTTCCGCACTCGATATGGTTCTTTCGAGTGGCTCATTATGCCATTCGGTTTGACGTACGCTGCTGATTTCTTTGTAGATCTAATGAATCGAGTATTCCGGGAATATCTCGACAAATTCGTCCTTGTATTCATTGATGATATCCTTATTTATTCTAAGTCTGAAGCTGAGCATGCTAATCACTTGTGTATTGTCTTGAGTACTCTCCGTCACCATCACCTTAGAGACAAATTCTCCAAGTGCCATTTTTGGGAGAATAAGGTTAAGTTCTTAGGCCACGTTGTATCTTCCGACGGTATTTCAGTCGATCCCTCAAAGATCGAAGCCATTCAGAATTGGAAGAGGCCTGAGAATGTGCATGAGATTCGTAGTTTCCTTGGACTGGCGGGTTATTACCGTCGGTTCATTAAGGATTTTTCCCGTGTTGTGCTTCCTCTTACCAGCCTTACTCGGAAAGGCGTTTGTTATATTTGGTCTGACAAGTGTGAAGCTTCCTTTCAGACATTGAAGGAACTTCTCACTAATGCTCTTATTCTTGTGGTTCCCAAAGGGAATCATGATCTTGGTGTCTACACCGATGCTTGTGGTAGTGGTCTCGGTGCTGTTCTTATGCAGAAGGATCGGGTAGTTGCTTACGCTTCTACGCAACTGCGCCCGAATGCAGGTCGCTATGCCACTCATGATCTTGAGTTATTCGCCGTCGTCAGCGACACTATTTATTAGGCGAGCACTTCATTCTCTACACCGATCATAAATCCTTGAAGTATTTGTTTACTCAGAAGGAACTCAATATGAGACAACAACGTTGGCTCGAGTTTCTTGCCTCCTATGACTTTGATATCCAGTATACCCCTGGTAAGGGTAATCGTGTTGCAGATGCGCTTAGTCGCAAACATTCGGCCGCTGTTTCTATGATGCTTGCCGAATGGGATGTTCTTGAGACTCAATCTTTTTGCGAAATTCGTGATCAAGGTTCATCTTATGATTCTCCTATTATATTATTTAGTTTGGGAGCTCGACCCATTTTATTGGATCGTATTGCCAATGCTCAGCGGCGTGATCCTGATTTGTTGCATCTTATTCATCTTTGTGAGTCTGGATCCTGTGATGAGGCGTTGCGGGATTTTAGCATTGATTCTCATGGGTGTCTTCGTAAGAAGAACCGTCTTTTTGTGCCTTCTGATTTTGCACTTAGGCATGACATTCTTGATGACTGTCTCCGTTCTAAGTATGCTATCCATCCTGGTAGTAGTAAGATGTATGCCGATATGCGTCGCCTTTATTATTGGGAGGGCATGAAGCGCGATGTGGCGAGTTACGTGAGTAATTGCATAACTTGTCAACGTATTAAGGCTGAATATCAGCATCCTTCTGGTCTTCTTCAGCCTCTGGAGGTTCCATTGTGGAAATGGGATCAGATTTCTATGGATTTCATTGACGTCCTACCTCGTTCGAGGTCGGGCAATTCTAGCATCTGGGTTATTGTTGATCGCCTCACTAAATCTTCTCATTTTGTTCCTATTAAGTCTAATAGGACTGCTTCGCATTTGGCTAAGTTGTATGTCAAGGAAGTCGTGAGACTTCACGGTGTTCCTAGTTCTATTGTGAGTGACCGTGATCCTTTGTTCACGAGTCATTTTTGGAAGTGTCTTCAGCAAGCTTTGGGGACAAAGCTTAATTTTAGCACAGCTTATCATCCGCAGTTTGATGGACAGACTAAACGGGTGAATCGTACCGTGGAAGATCTCATCCGTATCTGTAGTTTTGATTTTGGTGGTAGTTGGGAGGATCATCTACCTCTTGTAGAGTTCTCCTACAATAGTAGTTTTCAGTCTAGTATCGGTATGGCTCCTTTCGAAGCTTTATATGGAAGGCCATGTCGATCACCTTCTTATTGGTTGGAATCTGGAGAGAAGCTTATTCTTGGCCCAGATTCTGTTCGTGACTCTTCTGAGAAGATTGATCTTATCCAGATGAGAATGAAAGAGGCACAGAGTCGCCAAAAATCCTACGCGGACAACCGTAGGAAGCGTCTCGAGTTCTCGATCGGTGATCTTGTTTTTATTCTTGTTTCTCCTTTGAAAGGGGTTATGCACTTCAGTACGACTGGGAAGTTGGCTCCTTGTTATGTAGGACCATTTTCTATTACTGAACGTATTGGCCCAGTGGCATATAGAGTTTCTCTTCCCGCTCATTTATCTGGTATCCATGATGTGTTCCACGTCTCGCAACTTCGGAAGTGTCTTCTTGAGTCAGATTCGGTTATTGCCTCTTATGATTTGCAAGAGCTTGAGATCTAAAAAGACTTATCTATTGTACGACAACCTATTCGCGTACTTGACACGCAGGTGCGACACCTTCGAAACAAGGACGTACCGCCCATTAAGGTTCAATGGTCCGCTAGTCCCAATGACTGTCCTTGGGATACCAGGAAGTTTATTGAGCGATCTTATCTGGATTTTCTATCTTTGCTTGGCAACGGTGAGAATATCTTTTCATCTTAAGCTTATTTCCTTTTCTTTTGAATGTTGTATGTATGAAGTTGTTACAAATATCGTCTCTAGGAATTGCGAGGACGCAATTTTGTAAGGAGGGGAGATATGTAACAACCCGCATATTTAACGATTTTATATTTAAATGTTTTATTTAAATAAAGTGTCGTTAGGGGTCCGAAATATTACTTTTTGCAAACGGCCGAATTGGGGCTCGACACCGCTTCCATTGGTTCCAAAATGGCGTTTGCGATCTCTTTGAGTATAAACTTTGATATGTTTGGAGTAAGTTGAATTTTGCTACTTTTTCTTGTTGGGTTTCGGGTTTGGGTTCAGCCCACTAGCAAACTAAACACCCTAACTTAGCCCTCTCCTCTCCATTCTCTCATCCCCACTTATAAACTTAAGCTAAAACTAAAAATTGGGGAAAGGAAGAGAAATTAGAAATTCCAAGCCCTAGTTTCTTCTTTCAACTTGAATTCTTGCTCCAAAATCAAAGAGAAGCTATTGGTAAGCCTCCTCTTCATCTTCTCCAACTCTTCTCCTCTTCAATTTCAGAAAGTTCCCTAAACCTAATTTGGGAAATATGTGTTTTATTCTTAGATTAAAGCTTATAGAGTTGAAGTGAAGAGTGGTTAATCTCCTTCTCGTGTTGTGCTTCTCATCTTTGTTTGTGTGTAAAAAGGTGAGTTTTGAACTCACATCTTTATCTCTTGATATCATGGGTGATGGGTATGAATTCCTATTACTTATTCATATGCATTTGTTTTTTGATTGGATTGGTTTAATGAATATTCCAATTCTTGGGTTTCAAAGTCAAATTTTTATGAACATTCTCTTATGGATGTTTTGATCTTGTTTTGGTGCTGAATCGAAGTGCTTATAGGGCCGGGTAGCCACTAGGCGTGAACCCCTAGCGCCCGTGCTCGTCCGATTGAAAGTTGGGAAAATTTTCTCATCATTTGGATAGGCTGGAAACAGCCTGGGTTCCAGCTCCAGCCGACCGAAAACCCTGTCCGGTCGACCGAACCTGTGTCCCGAAAGTTTCAGGATCAGGTCAGCCGACCGACTCAGTAAGTCCGGTCGACCGACTTGCTCGTATTTTCCTGTTTTGTCTATTTTTGCTCATTTTGATTGGTTTTTCAAATTTTATCGATTCAAGTTGGTTCTTAGTGGTTGTTATTGCATCTTTGTCTTCGATAACCTATTTTTGACTTCACTCACGGGTTTTTATAAATAATCCCTCTAAATCGTATTAAAAGCTCCCTTCTCCAATTCATAAATTCTATTTAAAACACACACACACACATAAAATTTCGCACTCCGAGCGAGGTGGGAGGGGAATTAAATGATTAGATAAAATGCGTGCAATGAACACGCGCATTCATCTTCTCAATTAATTCCTAATCCATTCGTTTGAACGTTTTGACCTTTGGTCTGGTTTACCGATGAAATGAGGTAAATTTTGTACTGCTTTGAGTGTGAAATTGACTGACGGATAGTAAACCGTTTAGTGCGAACGAGTGGCTATGGGACTCACGTTAACACTTTTCGGATTCCTTTTCGAGAGTTATGACACATTTTGCCAGTTAGTGGTGTCCAGTACTAGGCCTCCGGACCTTCACCACTACGGTTTGTTGCCTTTGGGATAGTGTCTTCGGACTGTCTCCTTCAGGTTTGTTGCCTTCGGGTATGTTGCCTTTGGGTTTGTACCTTCGGGTTTGTGCCTTCGGGTTTGTTTCCCTATTGTATTGCTTTCGGAGTTGGTCTTTCTGAGCCGCTAGAGTGATATTGGGTTTGGAGCCTCCGGGCTTATGGATCCTTGTTAATACAGTACTGAGCTCGAGCAATCTTTTGTTTCATTGATATGTATATTCCCTAGGTATCGCCCTTCGGTGTTGGTCCTTTTGAGCCGCACGATATATAGAGATTACCTTGTGGAACTTGTGTTACGTTTATTGGTATTTGTTTTTGCCTTTTTGGCTTGATTTGGGATGTTCATATCCTTTGTTTATTTGAGTTGCCGTTGATATGAGGCTTGTTCCGTTATGATTCATCTTTCGTTAGATGATTGTATTAACTCCTTTAGAGATATTTGTTATACTTTGTAACCTTGCAGGTTTATGGTTGTTCAGTTATCTAACTGATTTGTTTAGCTAGACTGACCCGTGTATTTTTTACTTGGGTCAGACCGAGATGTTTCAGGTTAGGTGCTTTTGGACTTACCTTATTTCGCTTCCGCACGGACTACCCCGCTAGCTTCTTTTTGTCATAGCTTTTTGTGTAGTCCTATTTTGTTGTAACTCTGATATGTATTCTTTTGGATTCTTCTGTATATTGTAGTTTCCTATGCCACTTGACATGTATCAGTTTGTATACTCTGTTATGTATCAGTATATGTGTATATGATGATCTACTATTCTGTGATGTATATTACATTTGATTTGTTATATTCTGTCCTGATAGATCCTCCAGCCACCTATTGTTTTGTTTTAAGTATTCGTTGGATATGTCGATCTGCTTAGTATGACGATAGTCGATGTATTCAATTGATAGTTAAAGCAAGGCTACAGATGGTCTCTCCTATCCAGCCTTATTCTCCATATTAGCGGACGGTATTATCTATTAATACTCTTTACTAATGTGGGTATAGAGGTGGGGCGTCACAACCCCTCAAACTATATCAAACTGTATATTGATTTGAAGCTCTCGATGAGCGCATGTCAAATATGCAGTTCATTTCTTGTTTTGATTCATCGTTTGATCAGCTAACATCGAAGAAGTCTCGGTCGTTCATATTCGGGGGTTGGATTGGACGGTAGATCTTCATCCTGGGTTCGATCAGAAGGAAAGGGGTGGTAGAGCTCGTCGAGCAAGGCTCGGGGATGTAGTCGCTCGCCTCATAGTGGCTGGAATTCACCACGAATGATGAGTATAGCGGCGGGGGCAATGGGACAAATGGTGGAGGCAGATGGAGCCGCGATCATTGTGGAGGGGCGACTCAACGAGGGAGATGGTGGTGGCATCTGATCAGACCATGGACGATCGTAGTGGCAACGTAATTGGTGTGAATGATGGCGGTTGATCTGAGAAGTCGCGTCCAAGAAGGGTATTTAGGGTTTTGAGCAGTGTTAAGGTGTATGACGTGTAATAGTATTATTATTATTTTATTTGTTTTTAAACTAAAATTATATAACTTCTAACCCGCATAACTTTCGCATACGAGGTCCACTTCATGTGCAGTTTCTTGCTTTGGGATCGTATCGGAATTTCGGACATTTTGATGCTGGTTTGGACTAATTCTGAGAATGTTTGAATTTTAGGCTTAAATTGGATTTTAATTCGATTTAAAATAGAAGGTGAGAGTTTTAACCCACTCACAATTTCTTGAATTTCTTATGTCGGTTAAATTTATGATGTGATTAGGAATTTATTTATGGCTGTTTGGTATATCAAAATTGTTCCAGTTAATTTGAATTTATTTTGAATTAAATTGTCATTTAATTAATTTTGAATTTAAATTTCCAGTTAATTTCCTGTATATAATAATCTGCTAATTGTTGATATTTATTGGTTGAATTGGATGATGATTGTGATGGAAGTTTGAATGTATTATTGGATGATTTGAGGCTATATTTTATTTATGAAATGCCATCACTCCGCAAGTTCACTTAGTTATTATTTGGAAAATCATTATGGGTTGAAATGATATATACCCGAACGATCTATAGATTAGGGAAAAATCGTTATGAGTTGAAATGATAGACTCATACGATTTTTATGGATTTTTAAATAAATTCAAGATTGCGATTTGAAAAGATATATAATCGTAAAATTTTGAATTACGGATTGAAAAGATAAATATCCATACCACTTGAACCTAGGGTAGAGAATTATATACGAATACCGAATTGGTTAAATTAAATGATTTTAAAATCCTCAATTCTCGAATCCAATTGAATGGTTTTTTTAAATAAGAATTTGATTTATAAGAATTGAATTATTATTAAAAATCAAGTTCATGAAATTTGAATTGGTTTAAAGGAATTGTTTAAAGAAATTAAATTGAAATTTTAAAGTTGAATTTTGAGTATGAATAAAGTTTGTCAAAATTGAGTTATTAAAATTGTTTAAAATATAACTTTGAAATATTTTGAAATTGGAGTAATTTAAATTGATATTTCAAACCGGGATTTGGAAACAATATAGAATTAAATATTTTATTGAGAATTTGAATTGGAATACATGGAATTGGGTTTTGGAAATTGAAAATAGTCCCAATGTGTTGAAAGGAAATGAATAGTTTAAATTGATATTAAATTCAAATTCATACTTTTACTATGAACTGTTTTAAATATTATTGTAAAGATCCTAAATTTTAAGATTTTCATATCATTAAACTATTTTAACCTATATTAACTGTATTAAACCAATTTCACCTATTTTAAACCATTTAATTTATTTTAAAACTAATTAACCCATTTTAACTTATTTTGAATCTAATTAATCTATTTTAAAGCTATTTAGTCTATTTTATTTATATTTAATCTATTTTAAATCTATTTAACCATCTTAAATCAATTTAACAGTATCTTTAATATATAGTTAAACCAATTTAGAGTATTTAACTATTTATAACTATTTAAACTATTTTATAAATTTGTAGACTAAATAAAGTAGAAGTGTTTATATTCAAATTCATTGGTTTAAAAGAAAATACGATTAAATGATGTGGTAACCTAACCAGGAATTTAAATGTTATCATTAATTGAGCATGATGATTTTCATGTGAAGATTTAACTTAATTGGAAATACGATTTTTAAAAGAAATTGTGATTTAAAAAATGATATGATTTAAAAGGTGAATATGATTTCAAAGTAAATATGATTTTATAAGGGATATGGGATTGGGAATATGATATTTTGATATAAATTGTGAATTGACTTTTGAAATGTAAAAGAACAATCTGGTGTGAAATAAGCATTTGGTGGTTAAAGAGATCGGGATCAGATATTGTCATGCTCTCTTGCCAATAACGAAAACCACTTTAACAACTGTGTACGTGGTGGAGATTCTAGAAATGAAGCAGGACGGTTTGGCGGACGAGTTTTGTGTAACATCCCAAAACTTTTAAATTTAATTTTGTAACTTATTCAAATTTTTGAATAAATTTGAGAAGTTTCAAAGACAAAATGAAATATTATTAATATTAAGTTTAAGAAAAGAAAAGAACATATGAATGTAAATAAATATTTGATAGTTTAAGTTTTTAAATAAATGATAAGTAAATGAAATATATAACAAAAATTTGTATTAATCGATAAAATAAAATATGTACAAATTAAATGATTTTAGTTAAAACCTTTGAATATAATAAAAATTTGGAATGTATGTTATGATAAAAATTATATAGTTATAAAAAAAAGACAGAAGGTTACATGGGAAGTTTATAAACAAGGAAATAATAAAATAGAAAGTTGAAGTCAGACCAAATCAAAATTGATTACAAAGTAAAATAAACCTAGTACTTGCGAGAATTTAAAGTAAGATTGCTGTAAACAAGATGGAAGCATGATCAATAAATGCCAATTAGTCTTCAGCATGTACAAGATCACATCAGCTGAATTAAGAGTATGGTTTAGTCTTCTTTTATATACCTCAACCTGTACTTGCCTATACCTCACCCTGTACACACTCTTCTATACTTACACCATACTGCCTTCAATCGTTCAAACAAAATTTAGCAAGCATTGTATAATTAAATTCAGATAAAAATTGACAACATCAACTCTGTTCAAAGAGAAAAAAAACTGAAGTTGCAGGTAAAATTAAAAAAATAGGTATCAAGTTAAAAGCAAAAGCAGCTCTCTGCTTCAGGGAAATTCATTTGAGTAAACATCAATTTTTAAAAGCTTTAAGTTTAATAAAACAACAGTACAAGATTCATTGATAATATGATTTTTGTATACGCTTTAGTTTTGGAGATAATTTTGTGTTGATCATAGGGTTGCTCTGTATATTATGCTTCTCTGTTATTTGTTACAGGTTGGATATATTTCCAAAAAAACTAAGATTTTCTTCATCGAATCATTATAAATCTTTAATTTTTTAACAAAACAGGATGTCTAAACTCAAATCAGGACTTTTAAATTTATTTTAAAAACATAATAGTGAACTATGCTCTGGAATCAAGTTTTACAGGCAAATAAGAATATTTTTGGATAAATTTTATTTTTGTAAAATGCTAATTCAAATTTATAACTTGAATCCTAACTGAAAGATAAGGTTTTTAAAACAAAAATGGGAATTTTAGTGATGTATGCTTTGAGCAGTTCATAAATGAATTGGATAGTCTTTTTGATCAATTTCTGGAAATCAAAGAAATATTGGATGTTGTAATTTCGCTTGAAGCTAGTTTGGAACTCAATAATGTTAGGAAAAATGTTGAAAAAATTATCTGTTGCAAGAATTTTTGGGGCGAAGCAATTTTAGGGTTTAACTGTCATTTAAGTCGAGGTCGGAGATGAGGTGTTTCCTCCACTTCTGGTGGATCGAGCTGCGTGGTATTGCAGGGGAGGATAGTATGAGGGGTCGGCGTGGCGTGGCCAGAGCTGCAGCACTTCCGATGGTCAGAGCAAGGTGGGGCGAGGCGATTGGTTGGATGGTCATATGTTCCAGTTTTGAATGGTAGGCCAGATTTCGCTTCGTACTTCGTGATGCTCGTTCGAAGGGTGAAGTAGCACGTGGGGATGGTCGACGACATGTTCGTGGTGTCGTCGGAGGTAGGATCGTTGTTGACGATCTATGCACATACACGGTGCACATGTTCAGGTGTTCTGGAAACTTGCTTTGTATTGGTGAAGGCAGGGAAGTGGACTCGAGTGATTCTTGCATCTTGCTCGAAGCAAGCTACGGGGAGTAAGGGTTTGAACTCGAGTTTTGACTCGAGGTGGTTTGGGGGTTGTACGAGTTAGTACTTAGAAAAAATTAGAAAAGAAAAAATATAGCACGGGTTGATTTTCGAAATGACCCGAAGCAAACACGAGTTTTCCTCGTGCGTGACCAGAAGCAGGTCTCGAGACAAATTTGAAAACAGTATTTACTTTAAAAAAAATTCAAATTTTAAGACACTTTTAAAATAAGTTCAAACAATGATTTGATTTGAAATTTTAAGCTAATGTAAGACTTAAGTGAAATGTTTGAAGGAATTAATTTTAGTTTATTTAGTTTTAATATAACGTTTTTATAAATTATTTATATTAAATAAATAATGTAATTTAAAGGAAAATTAAAGTAAAATGTTGTTTAAAACTAAATCTTAGCCTTTAAAATGTGATAAAAGAAATTTATTGAACACGGTTTAAAAAGATAATCAAAAAAATTCGATTATCATTTGGTTTACTTAATCGATTAGTGATTTGTTAATATAACCTCTTAAGAAATAATCTTAGTTAATTAATTTATATTAAAGTTTAGATTAATTGACAATTAAGATTTAGATTAATTTGTAATTAAGATTAACTAATTTGAAATTAATTAAGATAATTAATTAAGAAGTGATTAATTTATGAAAATGATTAAGATCTAATCAATTGAAATTAATTGCAATTAATCATTGATTTAAGAGTTCTAATGAAAGTAACTATGTAATAAATAAATTTAAACCACATGAATTATTTATCTAAATTTAAGATGCTTTGATTGTCCTTGATTGTTGTATGTTGGATTGATATTCCTATTATGTGATGTGATACAATGAAATAATGCTTTGAGCTGAGCTGCGATATTGGTATTACCGCTGTGTGATTTGTGAAAACCCATTGGCCCGTAAAAAGGCATTTGAATTTCGATGCGACAGGGAGTCGGATTCCAGTTGGTTATCCGAAACCCACATCGAATGTGTCAATCTTTGTGAATGACATATTCACATGTTTTTAAAATTGACGCTCACTATTCGGGTTAGCCGGGAGAGGACCTTTGTGTCCTTTAACCCATTCTGAATATGTGATTCGACGTTATGGATAGCATTTGAAGACCGGTGGTGAAGACCAGGTATTTGCGAGAACGATAGGATGACCTATCGATTGTCTCTGCATTGAGTTGCTCCGGTGTAGAGATTCCCTAAGTGATAGGAAGTCCGATCGGGATTGTGAATGCCTGGATTGCAAGGACTTCTTCGGAAGTGCCTTCGGTTCTGTTTGAACGCAGAACAGACTTGAATGGATTGTATGTCCGACATTACAAATTGAGATATAAAGCTGATTTCTTTCAAATACATATCTGTTGGTGGCGGAGAATTTATTCTCTTAACTTAACACCCTTCTCTGAGACGTACGAGCTCAAAGTTTATGTAGTTGAAGGTTATATACTCCCTATCTGGTAGTGTGATATGCTGAGTGCTGTAGATCATTTGTTGATCGAAACATGGATTTGTGAAAAGCGTAGCTTTGTGGACAAGACTTCGTCGAACCTCACAACCCGGTTATGGTCAAAACAGGAATCGTGGCAGCAAGGTTATTTGGGGATAGCTTCCCCTAACGGCATGTCCATTTTCTTCTGGATTATGAGTGGTATCATGGTATGGAGCCCAGATACTTACTTTGTAGTCGCTGCAAACTTATTACTTTGTGGTTGTCGGATGAGAAGCGCTTCGGATAAAGGTTGGTAACGACCGGGAAGTGGCATACTCGTGTCAGTTGTTACCTAGATACCGAGGTAACCCGGCCTTATGTGGCAAAGATCCGGTTAGGTTCCGGAGACGTCCTTCCAGAGGCGTTCCATTTTTTTTGGAAAGTTCCTTTGCCCGACCATTTGTTGGAAATCCAAACAAAATAATACGCGCCCTGTACGGTTTTAGTTGTATAACCTGCCATGCAGCGTGGCGGTAACCTGCCACAAAACATAGTAGCTATAGTAGGCATACAATAATGGTTGTATGCTAGGTAAGATTAATATTCTATTTTCGAAATGCTTTCTACACTATGCACTAGTAATAATATTATAGAAATTTCTCTGTACCAAGCATGGTAGAAAGCCATTTATTGGCAAAGAATCTGTTGTGGAAGCCCAAGCTTGGATCTGATCTTATGAAAGAATTTTTAAAGGATTGAAGTTGGAAGATGATCAAAAGCGACTAAAAGCTTCTTGGCAACTCCAAGAGGGAGCATCAGCTTGGTGGGAGACCGTTACCGTGGATGAGTCAGAAGAAAAGTTTACTTGGGGATGATTTAAAGAAGTGTTTGAGCAGCAATATATTCCATCTACTGGTATCTTTCGAATGTACTAGGAGTTCCAAGATTTGAAGCAAGGAAGTCTATCATTTGAGGAGTACTTGAATAAATTCAATGAATTGTCTCGATTTGGTCCGGAGCTAGTAAGTGCGCCCTTGAAGAAAAATGAAAGATTCATTCGGGGAATGAGTAAGGAGTACCACGAGAGAATGACAGCCCACATTAAGGAATCTTTTTCAGACTTGATTGATATGGGTTATCGATATGCTACTCTAGATATGTAGAAAGTTTTGGAAGAGAAGGCGAGTTCAAGAAGTTCGAATAGGAAGAAAAGGAAATTCGAAGGAAAGAAATCGGTTCGAGGCAAGAAGAAGAAGAGGAGTACTCAAGAAAATTCAGCCTGAAATGTTGTTTGTTTTAATTATCAGGAGAATGGCCATTCAATAAATGATTGTGGGAAGCCAAGGAAACAAATTAGGAAGAATCAACTTGTAAAGACAAGTCGAAGATCCAAGGGATGTTATTGTTGTCACCAGCCAGGTCATGGAGTTAAGAATTGCCTGAAAAAGAAACGAGCACAAATAGCGAAAGTGTGCGCAATAAATGATAACCCCTCAACTTCTAAGGCGAATGAAGGGAAGAGAGTTTTGGAGGGTAACCTTATTATTAGTGAAAGAATTGTTAGAGTTTTATTTGACACTGGAGCTTCGCATAGCTTTATTTCCCAGCAGATTGTAGACGAATTAAAACTTAAACTCAAGTTTGTCAATGAGCCTGTTTGTGTGAAAAATCCACTGGGTGGTCCTGCAAATCTTTGTCTATATTGTAGGAGAGTGCCTATCTCTTATTCTGGCCATCGCTTTCTGATTAACCTTTATGTTCTCGACTTCAATGAATTTGAAATTGTAACGATCCCGGTTTAATGACGAATATAAATTTATGATTTAATTAAATTCTTGGATTAAATTGTGTGTTTATTTGAATTTTCAAATTTAATAAGAGATGCATTTACTTATTTGTTTTATAGATTGGATTTGGAAAGTTAAAATATATTCAAAACGAATTTTCTTTAAAAGGTTATAAAAAGTATAAAATAAAAATTTATCCAATCGATATTAAATATAAGTGTAAAATATAAAAATAACAACGTATTAATTTTTGAATGTCATTTATATTACAAAGCAAAAGAAAAGAAGACAATACAATATATTCAAGTGTGAATAGTAAAAAGAAATAATAAAACCAAGTGGCCTGCAAAAGGAAGATAAACAAACAAACAAACAATAAATATAAATACTTAAGTAAACCAATGAAATACATATAGGATTGTATGTGAGTGTGAAAGAAAAACAAGAAATAACAGAACATTTGTGTACAAGCAAACTGTACATCCAAAAAAATAAATCAAATGGATTATATATAGACAAAAGTACATATGTACGTGCTTATACAAAGAAAAAACTGTACATACATGATTCAAATAGTATAAGCTTGTAAACAAAACGGGACTTGCATTTAATGCCACATCTCCTCAGCAAGAATTGATATCATCTCAGCCGAAGTGTAAACTTCATTTCAGTTTATAAAATAATATCTTTAGTCAACAAAAGAAGTAAGCCTAACTAAATACTAGCCTTCCCCTATATACAGACTGTTTTTTTTCTATATGTATGTCTTCTTATACTTGCTGGTTCATAGAAATTTTTTTAAGCAAACCAGAGAAAAGATTATAAACATCATCATCTTCAAACCCAAAATATCATTCAAGTTCAAAGCAAGGACAGGATTCAAGGAAAAAATCAATATCTGCAGTTTCAAACAAAAAGGCAACCCTCTGTTCTTCAAGTTGAGGTGAGTAAACATAAAAGTTTCAAGCTTAAGTTTAATAAAAAAACAGTATGATGATTCATGGGATATATGGGGTTGTATGTGTTTTATGTTGATATGAATCTGGGTTAACATAAATACTATTCTTCTCTTCTATGTGTTACTCTGTTATTACAGTTTGCATATTTTTGTTTAAAACTCAAGTTATTCTTAACAAACATTTTTAATCTGTAAGTTGACAACTAAAATAATTTGTTTGAACTGAATTAAGATTTTCAAAGCCAATTAAACTATGTCTGTAAGAATATACTACTGTAATTTGTTCTACAGGTGAATCAAATATTTCTTTGATAAATTAGAATGCTATAAAATACTAATTCAAGTTTATATCTTGAATTATTACTGCAAGTTGTGATTTTTAAAACTAGAATGAAAATTTTTAACTCGGTATTTCAAGAGCAGTTTGCATTTGAACCAAAACTGCACTTTTACAAATTTCTAGTGATTTAATCAATGATAAAGGTTGAAATTTGGGATGAAGCAAGTATAAACTTCAGGGATTTAGTGAAAATTATCCGAAGATTTTTCTATTGTGTGAAATTTAGATACGAGATCGTATTAGGGTTTTGGTGGGTGTTCATGTTCACGTCTGTAACGAGGCGAGTGCGTCTTCTTTACGCGATCGAGTATCAAGAGAATTTGGGAAACTAAAGATTGACGTGTTGTCGTGGTGTGTCCAAAGGTTGATGGTGTCAGGTGGTCTTGGCGGCGGTGGCGAAGTCGTTTTGTCGACTGTGTTGAGCTACAGGTTTTGAGCAGAAGGCAAATTTTCAATTTGTAAATTTTAAGAGCGAATTGAGTTTCGATTTCGCTTGTTGGAGTGGTTTGCGACTTGCCAGAATCGGGGATGTTGACTGGAGCGCCGCCACGTCATTGTGCATGTGCACGGCGATAAATTGGTGTCAGGTGGTTCAGCCGTAAGCATCTCGAGTCCCTACGCGAGAAAGAGGGTGATTGCATCGGGTTGAAACGCGAGTACGAGCGCTTGATTGCCTGATAATTTCATATTGAACTTAAACTCTAACCTGAAAGGAGAAAAACCAAAAAAAGGGAAGTAGAAGGAGTAGAAGGAGTAGGAGGTGACGAGAGGGAGAGAGACTCGGGGAGAAGTGAAGAGGAACTCGAGTGAATACTCGGGTGACCTGAGTTTTTGCTCGGATAATTTCCCAAGATGGGTTGGGCCCAATATATTTACAGTTAATTATGTTAAAGTAAATAATGTTGACTGTTTTTAAGTTAAGGATTTTTTCCAGTCCATCGACTAAGTGAGTATATATCAATGTTTTTCTAAAACCTTAACTAAAATTTTAATTAAGTTAAATACTGAATTTAATTACCATTTAGTTTTCAATGTAATAATAGACTGATTATTGTTAAAGAAGATTTTTTAAATGTTAATTTAGATAAATAACAAAACTGTTTTGGAAAGCAATCAAGAATGATTAAATTAATAATTACAATTAATTAAGTAATTAAGGTTTTATATGGTAATTAATGATTGGTTAACTAATAATTAAGTTAATTTGTAAATTAAGAATTGTTAATTAGATAATTCAAGTTAATCAATTTATAATTAGTAATAAATTAATTAAGTAAGGAATAATTAATTAATCAAGTTGATCAAGATTTAATCAAAATTAATCATTGATTTAAATAAATCAATAAAAATAATTATGTGGTTAATTTATTAAATCACACCCACATTGATTGAAAACAGGTAACTTTGTTGTGCACTAAATTGATATTCCTATTTGTGATTGTGATACTATGTGATGTGAACTGCCTTATGTTGTACTGTGAATTTTGATTTTTTTTCTGTATGTCTATGTGAAAACCCCTTTGCCTGTAAAACGGCATTTGAATTTCGATGCGACAGGGATTCGAATTCTGGTGAGTTGTTCGAAACCCACACCGAATCAAAATGTTGAATCTTTGTGTCTATGAATCTGTGAATAAAGACAAGCGTTATGGATTATATCGCTTATCGATATTGATATCTCTGTAATAATTGATATTGTGCACTATTGTGTAAAACCCCTAGACCACACTCATACACACACAATGTAACGTTTGCGATTTTTCGTTGCCGAAAAACCGAAATGTTAGGGTTAAAGAAGAAGAAAGAGGTAGAAGAAGAGAGAAAATGATAGAACAGAACAGAAAGAAATAACAGAACAACATCAAAATCTCACAATTCACAGCGGAACAACATATAATAAATAAATGAATAATCTTTAAAACAAAGAACTGTACATTTATACATTTCATCATATTACATTACATTACATCATCAGAGTATACAACAACAAACAAACAGTGGAAAAGAAATACTATATACTAGTGAATACGCCATGCCATCCATCTTGCCTCCAGCAACTCCTAAATTGCAGAATATCCTGATAAACCTTACTCTTGACTGCCCGTGTGGAAATTGGTGGGCACCCAGAGTTTAGGAAGGAAAACAATAAACTCCGAGTCAGTCATGTGACTGGTGTGAGAACTAAAATAGTTTATTTTTCTTTTAAAAAATCAAAATAGAGGAATATTTTTAAAGTCAATTCGCAATGCTTTTAAAAATGAGACTACCATAAGGCCTCCCGCACACACACACAATGCAAACGCGGAATCGGAGGAGATTTCTCCTTATGATAGTCAAAGATGCTTGATACGCATTAAAAAGAAACATTAGATATTATTACTAGTGCATAGTGTAGGAAAAATCATTTCGAAAATAAAGATATAAATCTTAGCCAGCATAGACATTTCGCACTTATGCCTACTATAGCTACCATGTTCAATAGCAGGTTACCGCCACATTCCATGGCAGGTTCTACAACTAAAACCGTACAAGATCGTATTGTTTCTTTGGATTTCCAACAAATGGTCAGGCCAAGGAACTTCCCATTGCCACATGGAAACGCCTCTGGAAAGACGTCCTGTGACGCCCCACCTCTATACCCACGCTAGCCAAGGATGCTACAGGGTAATGCCGTCAACTAACACGGAGAATAAGGCTGGTTAGGAGCGACCATATATAGCCTTGCTCTAACTATCTATTGAATACATCGACAATAAACATACCAAGCAGGTCGACATACCCAATGAATACTTAAAACAAAACCATAGTTGGTTGAAGGATCTATCAGAACAGAATATAACAACTCAAATGTAATATACATCACAGAACAGTAGATCATCATATACACATACACAGATACACAACAGAGTATACAAAATAATACATGTCGAGTGGTATAGCAAACCACAATATACAGACAAGTTCCAGATGAATACATATATCAGAGTTACTACAAAATGGGACTACACAAAAAGCTATGACAAAAAGAAGCTAGCGGAGTAGTTCATGCGGAAGCAAAATAGGCTAAGTCCAAAAGCACCTAACCTGAAACATCTCGGTCTGACCCGATTATAAAATACACGGGTCAGTCTAGCTAAACAAATCAGTTAGATAAACTGAACAACAATAAACCTGCAAGGTTACAAAGCATAACAAATATCTCTAAAAGAGATAACACAATCATCTAACAAAAGATGAATCATATGATAACAAGCCTCGTATCATCGGCAACATATAGAAACAAAGGATACAAATATCCCAAATCAAGCCAAAAAGGCAAATAACAAATACCAATAAGGTATACAAGTTCCGCAAGGTAAACGCTACGCATCATGCGGCTCATAATGACCAACATCGAAGGGCGATACCTAGGGAATATACATATGAATGAAACATCAGAAAATTGTTCGAGCTCAGTACTGTATAAACAAGGATCCATGAGCCCAAAGACTCCAAACACAATATCACCCATGCGGCTCATAACGAACAACATCGGAAGCGATACTAAAGGGCAACCCAATATCACCCATGCGGCTCATAACGACCAACATCGGAAGCGATACTAAAGGGTAACAAACCCGAAGGCACAAACCCGAAGGCACATACCCGAAGGCAAATAACCGTAGTAGTGAAGGTCAAAGACCCAGTACTGGACACCACTAACTGGCGGAATGTGTCACAACTCTTGAAGAGGAATCCAAAAAGTGTTAACGTATGTCCCATAACCACTCGTTCGCACTAGACGATTTACTATCCGTCAGTCACTTTCACACTCAAAGCAGCACAAAGTTTACCTCATGTCATCGATAAACCAAACCCGAAGGTCAAAACAGTCAATTGAATAGGTCAGGGACTAATCGGAAAGATAAACGCATAGATTCATGGTCCATGTTTTGCCCAACCATTTAATCACCCTTCCACTTCGCTCGAAGTGTGAAAGTGTGTGTTTTAAATAGAATTTATAAATTGGAGAAATGAGCTTTTAAATGTGATCCGAGAGATTATTTTATAAAAAAAACCGTGGATGAAGTCAAGAATAAGTTATCAAAGTCAAAGATGCAATAACAACTACTAAAAAGCAACGTTAATCGATAAAATTTGGAAAATAAATCAAAATATGCAAAAATAGGCAAAACAGGCAAAACATGAGCAGGTTGGTCGACCGGTTGCAGGGCTCGGTCGGTTGGCCAGATGCAGGAAATAAAAAAACACGACATGAGAAGGTCGGTCGACCGGCTACAGGGCTCGGTCAGCCGAACTGCATAAATTTGCAGTTTCTGCCCTTTTTCCAATGAAATGCAAGTTCTTCCAAAATGCGACAGTTCGAGCAATGGAGTTAAGGAGCCTTAGCCAATAGATACCCCAGCTCCATTAGCTCTCCGATTCGCTACCAAAAACATGTTCCAATATCAAAGTTAGGATCTTTAAGGAATTGAACCCAAACACTAAAAATTTGGATATTCACCAATTCAATCCAAACCAAAAGCAAGTGCATATAAACAAGGTGTTAGGAATTCATACCCAACATCTATGAAATCAAGAGAAGTAGATGTGAGCTCAAAACTCACCTTTAACCCAAAAACAAGAAGAAGAAGCTCAACAACAAGGAGAAGACTAACCAAACTCTACTTCAACCCAACAAGCTTCAATCTAAGAATAAAACACATATTTCCCAATTTAGGTTTAGGAAATTTTCTAAAATTGAAGAGGAGAAGAGTTGGAGAAGATGAAGAAGAGCTTACCAACGGATTCTCTTTGATTTTGGAGCAAGAATCAAGTTTACAAGAAGAAACTAGGGCTTGCAAATTTCTATTTCCTCTTCCCTTCCACCATTTTCAGTTCTATCTTAAGAAATGAAATGAAATGAGGATGAATGAAGAGAAGGGGTTGATTTAGAGGGTTAATTAAGCTAGTGGGCTGAACCCAAGCCCAAAACCCAATAGAAAAAGGGTCAAAATTTCGCAAACTCCAAACATATCAAAGATTATACTCAAAAAGATCGCAAACGCCATTTTGGAACCAATGGAGGTGGTTTCGAGCTCAAAGTCGGCCATTTGCAGAAAGTGACATTTTAGACTAAAAATCCGACTAACGATGCTATATTTAAATAAAACATTTAAATATAAAATCGTTAAATATGCGGGTTGTTACAGATCTCCCCTCCTTACAAAATAGCGTCCCCGTAATTTCTAGAGACGATATTTGTAACAACTACATACATGCAACATTCAAAAGAAAAAGGAAATAAGCTTGAGATGAAAAGACATACTCACCGTTTACAACCTAAGAAAGAAAACCCGGATAAGATCGCTCAATAAACTCTTTGGTTCCCCAAGTACAGTCATTGGGATTAGCGGACCATTGAACTTTAACCAGCGGCACGTCCTTGTTCCGAAGGTGTCGCACCTCCGTGTCGAGCACGCGAATAGGTTGCTGTACAATAGATATGTCCGGTGAGATCTCAAGCTCTAACAAATCAGGAGAAGTAATAACAGAATCCGACACCCGAAGACACTTCCGAAGTTGCGAGACGTGGAACACGTCATGAATGCCAGATAAATGAACAGGGAGTGAAACTCTATAAGCCATAGGGCCAATACGTTCGGTAATAGAAAATGGTCCTATATAACAAGGAGCCAATTTTCCAGTCGTACTGAAATGCATAACCCCCTTCAAAGGAGAAACACGAATAAAAACAAGGTCACCGATTGAGAGTTCGAGAGGCTTCCTACGGTTGTCCGCGTAGGATTTTTGGCGACTCTGTGACTCTTTCATTCTTAACCGGATAAGATCAATCTTCTCAGAAGAATCACGAACAAAATCTGGGCCAAGAATAAGCTTCTCCCCAGATTCTAACCAACAAGAAGGAATCGACATGGCCTTCCGTATAAGGCTTCGAAAGGAGCCATACCGATACTAGATTGAAAACTATTGTTGTAGGAGAATTCTACAAGAGGTAGGTGATCTTCCCAACTTCCACCAAAATCAAAAATACAAATACGGAGAAGATCTTCCAAGATACGATTCACCCGTTCAGTCTGTCCGTCAGACTGCAGATGATAAGCTGTAGAAAAATTAAGCTTTGTTCCCAAAGCTTGCTGAAGACTCTTCCAAAAATGACTCGTGAATAAAATATCATGATCACTCACAATAGAACTAGGAACACCGTGAAGTCTCACGATTTCCTTGACATACAACTTAGCCAAATGCGAAGCTGTCCTATTAGACTTAATAGGGACAAAATGAGCAGACATGGTGAGGCGATCAACAATAACCCAAATGCTAGAATGGCCTGATCTCGAACGAGGTAGGCCGTCAATGAAATCAATAGAAATCTGATCCCATTTCCACAATGGAATCTCAAGAGGCTGAAGAAGACCAGAAGGACGCTGATGTTCGGCCTTAACACGCTGACAAGTTATGCAATTACTCACATAATTCGCCACATTGCGTTTCATGCCTTCCCAATAATATAGACGATGCATATCGGCATACATCTTGCTGCTACCGGGATGAATAGTATATTTAGAACGGTGACAATCATCAAGAATGTCATGCCTAAGTGCAAAATCAGAAGGCATAAAAAGACGGTTCTTCTTACGAACACACCCATGAGAATCAATGCTAAAATCCCGCAACGCCTCATCACAGGATCCAGACTCACAAAGCTGAATAAGATGCAACAAATCAGGATCACGCCGCTGAGCATCGGCAATACGATCCAATAAAACGGGTCGAGCTCCCAAACTAAGTAATAGAATAGAAGAATCAGAAGATGAATCTCGATCTCGAATTTCACAAAAAGATAGAGTCTCAAGAACATCCCCTTCGACAAGCATCATAGAAACAACAGCCGAATGTTTGCGACTAAGCGCATAAGCAACACGATTACCCTTACCAGGGGTATATTGGATATCAAAGTCATAAGAGGCAAGAAACTCGAGCCAACGTTGTTGTCTCATATTGAGTTCCTTCTGAGTGAACAAATACTTCAAAGATTTATGATCGGTATAGAGAATGAAGCGCTCGCCCAATAAATAGTGTCGCAAAATCTTCAAGGCAAAGACAATGGCGGCTAACTCAAGATCATGAGTGGCATAGCGGACTTCATTCGGACGCAGTTGCCTAGAAGCATAAGAAACTACCCGATCCTTTTGCATAAGAACGGCACCGAGACCACTACCACAAGCATCGGTGTAGACAACAAGATCATGATTCCCCTCGGAAACCACAAGAATAGGAGCATTAGTGAGAAGTTCCTTCAATGTCAGAAAGGAAGCTTCACACTTGTCGGACCAATCAAAACGAATGCCTTTCCGAGTAAGGCAAGTGAGAGGAAACACAACATGGGAAAAATCCTTAATGAACCGACGGTAATAACCCGCCAATCCAAGGAAACTACGAATCTCATGAACATTCTCAGGCCTCTTCCAATTCTGAATGGCTTCGATCTTTGAGGGATCGACAGAAATGCCATCGGAAGATACAACATGGCCTAAGAACTTAACCTTATTCTCCCAAAAGTGGCACTTGGAGAATTTGGCTCTAAGCTGACGACGACGAAGAGTACTGAAGACAATTCTCAAGTGATTAGCATGCTCGGCTTCAGACTTAGAATAAATAAGGATATCATCAATGAACACAAGAATGAACTTATCGAGATATTCCCGGAATACTCGATTCATTAGATCTACAAAGAAAGCAGGAGCGTTCGTCAAACCGAAAGGCATAACGAGCCACTCGAAAGAACCATATCGAGTGCGGAAAGCTGTAAGAGGTATGCTATCCTCCGCGACTCGTAATTGATGGAAACCTGTGGCAAGGTCAAGCTGAGAAAAGACCTTAGCCCCACTCAATAGATCGAACATATCATCGATCCTAGGCAATGGATACCTATTCCTGATGGTTAACTTGTTAAGCTTGCGATGGTCAATGCAAAGCCTAAGAGTTCCATCGGACTTCTTCACGAAGACGACCGCGGATCCCCATGGAGAAAAACTGGACGGAATCAACTACTTGGACTCAAGCTCTAAAAGCTGCCTTTTGAGTTCCTCATTTTCCCTTGTAGGCATCCTCGTAGGAGGACGACTAACTGGCTGCGCGCCTGGAATGAGATCAATGCGGAACTCAATTGCCCGCTTAGGTGGCAAACCCGATACAGGCTCAAAAACATCAGAAAAGTCACAAGCAATAGGAATACGAGATATATCATCATCATCTCGCGAATCAAGAGAATATAAAGCCATTTCAGAATTATCCACATCCCGAAGAATAAGAGATAGCTGAGTGGGCGAATCCGGATGTTGAAGATATATAATCCTCTCCGAACAAATAATCCTGGCATCATATCTCACTAGCCAGTCCATTCCCAAAATCATATCAAATCCCAGACAAGAAATAACGTGCAGATTCACACGAAAAGAAAAGCCACATAAAACAATCTCAACATCATCACAAAGCAAACTAAGGGTCGCGGATCCCCCAATAGGATTCGCAATCCTCAATGAAGTAACCAAACAAGAAACATCCAAAGATAAATCATCCACGAGCTGTTTCGATACAAAAGAACGTGAAGCACCCGTATCGAAAAGAACTCGAATACTATGATCACGAAATAAAATAGAACCTTCCAAAATAGATAGAGAGATACCTTTGGGTTGAGAAGGACCTTCAGAAGCCTTTGCAGCATAAAGCCTGCTAGACTTGGCACTAGCCGGAACAGTAGGGAAAGCTGAAACATGATGACCTTCCTTCTTGCAATAACGGCAGAAGAGAGGCTTAGGAGAAGCTTGAATAATATGATCCGGAGAACCACAATTAAAACACTTTCGAACGAAAGGTGTTCCGGAAGACTGAGGCTGAGAACTAGGACCACCAGTCTTCTTCTTCTTAGTAGGAGAAGGCCTGGACTTCTGAATTGGAAACGGCCTCTTGTTGGGGTTCTTGGAAACCTCAACGTCAACATCACTTTCACACTCCTTCTCGACGGCCTCGAGGTGAAGTGCCGAATCAACCAACTCCTCAAAAGAAAGTTTAAGCTGGAGCAACAAAGATTTCTTAAGATACTTCTTAAGACCAGAAACAAACTTCAAATTCTTCTTATAAGAAGTGCTGATGAATTCAAGACCATACTTAGATAAAGCCTCGAATGATGCAACATATTCAGAAACAGAGGATTTCCCTTGCTTCAACTCAAGGAAGCGACGGGTCAATAAAACTTTTTTAGATTCAGGAACGAACTTGAGTTCAAATCGCTCCCGAAACTGAGTCCAAGAAAGAGTAGACTCATCAATCTCGGCTACAAGAAGCTCATGCCAATCAAGGGCACGCTCTTGTAATAAGCTAGAAGTTACAAGAACTCTATCATGGTCAGAAAGATCCGTACGAGAAAAGATACGCTCGCACGTGCGAAACCAAGCTTGGACTTCAAGAACAGACTCGGAGCCTTTAAACGGCTTTTCCCCAAGATGAGAAAAATCACTGCACTGGCGTACAAAGGCAGACTTGTGAGGTGGAGACACTCGAGGAGGAACTGGAGGCCGAGTGCTCCTAAACAACTCCATAAACTGATCAGCAGACATATAAACGCCATCCGGATGTATGCCACTGGATTGCCCAGCATCCGAACGTCGTCCCCTGCCTCTTCCAGCCATACGCTGAAAGTTAGATAAGAACAAGATTATTCACAAGGTAGATATTGCAATATGGAATACTACGGAATAGAAATGCATTCCTAGACGTATTCCCAAACTCTATCTAACCTTGATGGAATAAAGAGACACGATGATTCAAAGATTTGTATCACTTGTACACTTTGATGTACCGTAATATGTGCATCTATTCTGTGTTTATCATATTTTGTCCTGAACTCAGCTCCGATACCACGTTGTGACGCCCCACCTCTATACCCACACTAGCCAAGGACACTGCAGGGTAATGTCGTCAACAAACACGGAGAATAAGGCTGGTTAGGAGCGACCATCTATAGCCTCGCTCTAACTATCTATTGAATACATCGACAATAAACATACCAAGCAGGTCGACATACCCAATGAATACTTAAAACAAAACCATAGGTGGTTGAAGGATCTATCAGAACTGAATATAACAACTCAAATGTAATATACATCACAGAACAGTAGATCATCATATACACATACACTGATACATAACAAAGTATACAAAATAATACATGTCGAGTGGTATAGCAAACCACAATATACAGACAAGTTCCAGATGATTACATATATCAGAGTTACTACAAAATGGGACTACACAAAAAACTATGACAAAAAGAAGCTAGCGGAGTAGTCCATGCGGAAGCAAAATAGGCTAAGTCCAAAAGCACCTAACCTGAAACATCTCGGTCTGACCCGAGTATAAAATACACGGGTCAGTCTAGCTAAACAAATCAGTTAGATAAACTGAACAACAATAAACCTGCAAGGTTACAAAGCATAACAAATATCTCTAAAAGAGATAACACAATCATCTAACAAAAGATGAATCATATGATAACAAGCCTTGTATCATCGGCAACATATAGAAACAAAGGATACAAATATCCCAAATCAAGCCAAAAAGGCAAATAACAAATACCAATAAGGTATACAAGTTCCGCAAGGTAAACGCTACGCATCATGCGCCTCATAATGACCAACATCAAAGGGCGATACCTATGGAATATACATATGAATGAAACATCAGAAAATTGCTCGAGCTCAGTACTGTATAAACAAGGATCCATGAGCCCGAAGACTCCAAACCCAATATCACCCATGCATCTCATAACGACCAACATCGGAAGCGATACTAAAGGGCAACAAACCCGAAGGCACAAACCCGAAGGCACATACCCGAAGGCAACGAACCTTAGTGGTGAAGGTCGGAGACCCAGTACTGGACACCACTAACTGGCGGAATGTGTCACAACTCTCGAAGAGGAATCCGAAAAGTGTTAACGTATGTCCCATAACCACTCGTTCGCACTAGACGATTTACTATCCGTCAGTCACTTTCACACTCAAAGCAGTACAAAGTTTACCTCATGTCATCGATAAACCAAACCCGAAGGTCAAAACAATCAATTGAATAGGTCGGGGACTAATCGGAAAGATAAACGTACAGATTCATGGTCCGTGTTTTGCCCAACCATTTAATCACCCTTCCACTTCGCTTGAAGTGCGAAAGTGTGTGTTTTAAATAGAATTTATAAATTGGAGAAACGAGCTTTTAAATGTGATTCGAGAGATTATTTTATAAAAAAAACCGTGGATGGAGTCAAAAATAAGTTATCAAAGTCAAAGATGCAATAACAACTACTAAAAAGCAACTTGAATCGATAAAATTTGGAAAACAAATCAAAATATGCAAAAATAGGCAAAACAGGCAAAACATGAGCAGGTCGGTCGACCGATTGCAGGGCTCGGTCGGCTGGCCAGATGCAGGAAATAAAAAAAACTCGACATGAGCAGGTCGGTCGATCGGCTACAGGGCTCGGTCGGCCGAACTGCATAAATTTGCAGTTTCTGCCTTTTTCCAATGAAATGCAAGTTCTTCCAAAATGCGACATTTCGAGCAATGGAGTTAAGGAGCCTTAGCCAATAGATACCCCAGCTCCATTAGCTCTCCGATTCGCTACCAAAAACATGTTCCAATATCAAAGTTAGGATCTTTGAACCCAAACACTAAAAATTTGGATATTCACCAATTCAATCCAAATCAAAAGCAAGTGCATATAAACAAGGTGTTAGGAATTCATACCCAACATCTATGAAATCAAGAGAAGTAGATGTGAGCTCAAAACTCACCTTTAACCCAAAAACAAGAAGAAGAAGCTCAACAACAAGGAGAAGACCAACCAAACTCTACTTCAACCCAACAAGCTTCAATCTAAGAATAAAACATATATTTCCTAATTTAGGTTTAGGAAATTTTCTGAAATTGAAGAGGAGAAGAGTTGGAGAAGATGAAGAAGAGCTTACCAACAGATTCTCTTTGATTTTGGAGCAAGAATAAAGTTTACAAGAAGAAACTAGGGCATGCAAATTTCTATTTCCTCTTCCCTTCCACCATTTTCAGTTCTAGCTTAAGAAATGAAATGAAATGAGGATGAATGAAGAGAAGGGGTTGAGTTAGAGGGTTAATTAAGCTAGTGGGCTGAACCCAAACCCAAAACCCAATAGAAAAATGGTCAAAATTTCGCAAACTCCAAACATATCAAAGATTATACTCAAAAAGATCGCAAACGCCATTTTGGAACCAATGGAGGTGGTTTCGAGATCCAATTCGGCCATTTGTAGAAAGTGACATTTCAGACTAAAAATCCGACTAACGATGCAATATTTAAATAAAACATTTAAATATAAAATCGTTAAATATGCGGGTTGTTACACGTCCCGAGAACCAAACCGGATCTCTGCCAACACAAGGCCGGGTTACCCCTAACTGGGTAACTACTGACACGAATATGTCATTCCCCGATCGTAATCGATCTATCCGAGGATCCTCGATTTCCAACAACCACAAAATTTGCAGCAACAACATAGGTTAAATATCTGGGCTCCATACCGTGATACCACCTCTATCCAGAAGGAATGACATACACTAAAGGGGCGCTACCCCCTAATAACCTTGCCGCATCCCTCCTGTTTTGACAATTTCCGGGGAGTGAGGTCCGACGAAGTCTCGTCCACAAAACCACGCTTTATACAAAAGCCGTGCTTTGGGTCAAGAAATGATCATAGAAATGATCACCAAGATAAATGATCAAATAAATTGATCCTATCACAAATGATCAAACGATGATCATTTCACAGCAACACTCAGCATGCCACACTACCAAATTGGGAGCATATCACTAATAACCTTCAACTATATAACCTCTGAGCTCGTACGTCTCAGAGAAGGGTGTTAAGCTAAGAGAATAAATTCTCCGCCAGCAACAGAAATATATTTGAAAGAAATCAGCTTTATATATCAATTGTAATGTCAGACATACAATCCATACAAGTCTATTTCGGGCTCGAACAGAACCGAAGACACTTCCAAAGAAGTCCTTGCAATCCGGATATTCACTAATCACGACCGGACTTCCCGTCACTAAGGGTGATAAAACCTCTATATCGGAGATCAGCCGATGTAGAGTAACTCGATGGTAATCCTTCCGTTTTCACAAATACCCGGTCTTCAACACTGGTCATCAAATGCAATCCATAACGACGTATCACATATTCAGAATGGGTTGTACGACCCCAAGGTCCTTTCCCGGCTAACCCGAATAGTGAGCTCTTATTCAAAAATAAGTGTGGCATTCAAATTCAAACAATCACAAGAAATACCAATTTAAAGGTAAATATTGGTAGTCGGATTATTTAACAATCAATAGGCATGCTCAACATCACCAGATTCCAAATAATTTTTCAAATTATTTATTTTCCAAAATATCTTTACAAGATATATATATTTCCCACATTTCAACATTTGAAAACTAATTTTCAAATCAGTTTTCACCTTTACCACTTTTGAAAGCAAATTTCAATCAATTTCCTTATGTGAAATACTTTCCATCCAACATTGTTCATTTAAACCAATTAAATAAATCCTTAACGATTTACTTTATATTTACGTTCCAAATCCGTAAATTAATTCCCACACTTCAAAAATAAATCAACGTTTATTTTTAAACCAATTCCCCTTTTCATTTATAGATTGCATAGTGAATTTACAATTCCAAAATATTTATGAATATATGATTTTAAATATTCACCTTCAATTTATCTTACAAGGATAAATTCTAAAACGTTCATTTCACATTGGAAAAATATTTCCATACTTATATAATAATAAGTACATCACAAATCTATTTATTTTCAACATTTGAAAATATTCGATATACTTAAATCAAAATTTAGTATATATTTCATTCCTTAAGGAAATCATTCTTTTAAACATATTTATTTGGGCCAAAACGAATGTTGCGTAAAACATCGTTACGACAACCCACAATCACTAGTATAGGGATTCGAAATTTAGATAGATATATAAATCCCAATACTATACAAAAACATTTCCTTTCGGAAATCATTTACTATAACAACAGTGTTATAGTCCATCATTTCCTTCTATTTCTCGAAAACGCCTATTTCAACAATAAATGTTGAAATCTATGGTTTCGATTCATAATACATTTTAAAACATCTTTAAAATAATTAACTTCATTCTATAATATTCATTTTGCCAAACATGACTATTTTATTCAATAATGTATTCACTGTCCAAAATCATGAATATATTTCCTTTAATAAACTTCACTATTCAATTTGTCAAATTAAATTGATTTCGAATTTATAAACAATGTTTATAAATTCCATTTCTATTTATAAGCTTCGATCTATAAATCTCATTATTAACAAGTTCCATTTATATCTCATTTAAATGCCAAAATCCGATTAATAAGGTAATTACTTATAAATCTTCTATTTCACAAAATCTATTCATTTTTATAACTTCACAATTTATAAATCTATAAATTCCGTTCACTTATGGAGTCCATCTTTATTTCACCTTTAACACTTATGAAAGCTCGTTTTATAATTCCAATATTTTTAACTTATAAAAAAATAAATTTAAAAATCTTTTATAATTATTCAAAATTCCAAATTAAACCATTTTATAAATTAATCACTATTTATTTCGAAAATCTCAATTTGGTTATATTTTACAAAAACAGTAATTTTTATAACATAAAAATTTATAACGTTTTAATTATTTAAAATAAATCAATTCAAAATTTAATAAAAACATATACTTTGAAAAATCACTTTAAAATCCTTTTAAAACCAAAATCATTATTTTAAAACTTCAGAAATGGATCCGATGATGCAGCAGCACCCAAATAGTCAATCACGACATCCAAATATCATATATCGATATGATAATCAACAAATATCACAATATCTGTAAATAAATCAATACAGTTGAGGAATCCAGTTACAAACTTCATATACAAATATCACAATAACTATGGATTTATCTGTAAATAAATCAAAATAATTCACATACAATTCATTCTTTTACAATTCATTCTTTTACAAATATCAATTCACATACAATTTCACTTATTAATATTTAAAATATATTAAATATTCAAATTTTAATCAATATAAATTCTGGGTCGTTACAAACTTCCCCTTTAAAAGAATTTCGTCCTCGAAATTAGCATGTAAGAAAAGTTATAGAATCTATTAACTTTCCATAAATCCATAGTTAAACTTCTTACAAAATCTATACTAAGTTTCAAATTATACTTAGTTATCTTTCAACAACAACTACTATTGTTTAACTTCCAATTCCAAAACCAAAATTATAGTTTTCAAAATCTTCCAAAAATTCCTAAATTTTTCTAACGCCTTAAATTTTCGTAAAAATTCGACAGAGTCTCCTTTGCGCGGCTCGATCGGAAAAAAAAATGACAGTATATATGTCACAAATATACATCTCATCAAGTGATGAGGCATCCCGTAGGGAAAAAAGTGTAAAAGTACGATATTTAATCCGAGATATGTACCTTATTTATTATTAGCGAGCGTATACGGTTAATATAGCACGAAAGCGAGCTCCAAAAAACGAAGCAACGCCATCCGCACCTACTAAACACTTAACAACAACATGAGAATCATGCATATATGTAAATAGTATCAATATACAACATATAGCAATATAACAACTACATGTGCCAACATAGCAAATGCAACAAAACGACAAATGCAAACATCAACCAACTATCATCCATAACCAAATCAATATTCATTCATATTCTCATTAATATTCAATGAATTGGTTTTCAATTTAGATCACATTTGATTTATTTACATTGGATTTACTAACATTCATTCATATTCAATTTTCAATTAGTTTGCATTCACTAATTTAAATCCAATTCAAGTTCAATTCTATTCAAATTTATTTACTTCCAAGTTGGATTCAATTACTTTAGCTTCTAATTTTGCTAATTCAATTTCATTAACACTTAATGAATTTATATACAATTAATCAACAATCAAATAACAACCAATGTTTATTCAACATAACCAAATCATTCAATTTACATTCAATTTGGTCCAACTCTTTTAATTCCAATTGGTTTATATTAAATTGACTTTCATTCAATTATTCGACTTCCTTTTAATGAATTAATACTTCATCCATTTTTCCATATCAATTCTTTACATTCAATTGATTTACATTCAATTCATTCATTAGTTCAATTCAACTGCTAATTCCTTTAACAATATAATGTTGAATTTCATTTATATAACTCAAGTACAAATTCTAAATGACTTCATTTCATGAATTCACTTATTAATTTATTTCGACACTAAAATCAGCTTTATTCAACATCACTTAAGTTATATTCCATTTCAAGCATCTTATCAAATCCAAATCAATTTATTTAACTTTCCTTTTGTTAAATTTCAAATCATATATCTTTGATGACAACTCAAATTTATTTCAACTTGGATTTTATTGATTTACTTATACTTCCTTTAATTTAACTCCATTCTTTAAATTAAATTTATTCTATCAAAATTCAATCTGTATAAGTTATCAACTCATTTATCATTTCCATAAATATCTTAAATAGGATTACAGAGTCCTTTCAATCTTTCAAAACCATTTTTGAAACCAATTCAATTCCCCTTTTTGAATTTTAAAACCAAACCCAAATTTTCCAAACAACTTTCTTTTAAACAATTTGGCAGCAATCCCTCTTTTGGAAACCCGAAAATGAACACCAATGATCTCGCGATCATCACCGGAATTATTTTCCAGCGACCGAAAAGAGTTTAGAGCTTTAATTTCTCCTAAATAATTTTCCAAAATATCAAATCCTTTCAAAACACTTCTCTGGAATTTTATTTTCATATTATAAATCACATTTACAAACCTTTTACTTATATAATTTCACTTTTTATATATAAGATTTAATTCACAAGTGTAAATTATTTTAATTATAACTTCATTCCGAAATTGTGGTTTTATATAAGCTTATACAATTCATTCTTTTACGATTGTGGTTTTATTTAACATATTCAACAATCAACCATCAATTCATATACACTTTAATAATTCCAAAAAATTATTTCCTTTATATATAAAATATAATCAAGGTAAAATTATTTCATTTACCCTATTAAAACGATACCGTGTCGAATTGTTTTATTCAAGTGTTTAGAGATCCCTATCAACAACGTTAACTACTCGTGTTGACCAAAATCCATATACCACTCAACAAACCAATCATCACAAAATAAAACAATTTAAATTCACTAACAAATACGCACTCATAGCTATTACTACACTCAAACTCATTCTAGAGTACTACTGACTCTGTCTCTAATGAGTAATACCCAACATAGCCATGGTTGCAGCTTAACCATAAGTTCTGATACCAAATGTAACGTTTGCGATTTTTCGTTGTCGAAAAACCGAAATGTTAGGGTTAAAGAAGAAGAAAGAGGTAGAAGAAGGGAGAAAAAGATATAACAGAACAGAAAGAAACAACAGAATCTCACAATTCGCAGCGGAACAATATATAATAAATAAATGAATAATCTTTAAAACAAAGAACTGTACATTTATACATTTCATCATATTACATTACATTACATCATCAGAGTGTACAACAACAAACAAACAGCGGAAAAGAAATACTATATACTAGTGAATACGCCATGCCATCCATCTTGCCTCCAGCAACTCCTGAATTCCAGAATATCCTGATAAACCTTACTCTTGACTGCCGTGTGGAAATTGGTGGGCACCCAGAGTTTAGTAAGGAAAACAATAAACTCCGAGTCAGTCATGTGACTGGTGTGAGAACTAAAACAGTTTATTTTTCTTTTAAAAAATCAAAATAGAGGAATATTTTTAAAGTCAATTCGCAATGCTTTTAAAAATGAGACTACCATAAGGCCTCCCGTACACACACACAATGCATACGCAGAATCGGAGGAGATTTCTCCTTATGATAGTCAAAGATGCTTGATACGCATTAAAAAGAAACATTTGATATTATTACTAGTGCATAGTGTAGGAAAAATTATTTCGAAAATAAAGATATAAATCTTTGCCAGCATAGACATTTCGCACTTATGCCTACTATAGCTACCATGTTCAATAGCAGGTTACCGCCACATTCCATGGCAGGTTCTACAACTAAAACCGTACAAGATCGTATTGTTTCTTTGGATTTCCAACAAATGGTTAGGCCAAGGAACTTCCCATTGCTACATGGAAACGCCTCTGGAAAGACGTCCGGAGAACCAAACCGGATCTCTACCAACACAACGCCGGGTTACCCCTAACTGGGTAACTACTGACACGAATATGTCATTCCCCGATCGTAACCGATCTATCCAAGGATCCTCGATTTCCAACAACCACAAAATTTGCAGCAACAAAGGTTAAATATCTGGGCTCCTGTAACAGTACGGATTTTCGTTGCCGAAAAACCGAATAGTTATGGGTTTTAAAAAGAAAAGAAAAGAAAGAAGAGAGAAAAAGAAGAAAGAAAAAGAAAAATAGAGGGAAAAGAAGATAGACGATTTTTAGAAAACAGAGAATTTTGGAAAATAGAAGATAGAAGCATTTTAAAAATAGAACGGACAGAAAGGAAACAAAAAAGAACAACATCAGAATCTCACAATTCGCAGCGGAACAACATATAATAATAAATGAATAATCTTTAAATAAAGAACTATATCAGTTATTACATCACATTATATTTCATTACATCATATCATATCATCAGAGTGTACAACAACATACAACAACAAACAGTGCAGCGGAAAAGAAATACTATATAAATAATACGCCATGCCATCCAGCTTGCCTCCAGCAACTCCAGAATATCCAAAATATCCTGATAAACCTAACTCTTAACTGCCCGTGTGGAAAATTGGTGGGCACCCAGAGTTTAGGAAGGAAAACAATAAACTCCGAGTCAGTCATGTGACTGGTGTGAGAACTCAAAACAGTTTATTTAACTTTAAAATCAAAATAGAGGAATATTTTTAATCAATTCGCAATGCTTTTAAAAATGAGACTACCATAAGGCCTCCCGCACACACACACATGCAAACGCAGAATCGGAGGAGA
This sequence comes from Allium cepa, assembly GCA_030765085.1. Taxonomy (NCBI): domain Eukaryota; kingdom Viridiplantae; phylum Streptophyta; class Magnoliopsida; order Asparagales; family Amaryllidaceae; genus Allium; species Allium cepa. The sequence continues at coordinate 461,075,799 of CM060942.1, forward strand.
TTTCTCCTTATGATAGTCAAAGATGCTTGATACGCATTTAAAAGAACATTTTATATTATTACTAGTGCATAGTGTAGAGAAAAATTCATTTCGAAAGTAGAATATAAATCTTAGCCAACATACGACCATTATCGTATGCCTACTATAGCTACCATCCAAACAGTGGTGACCACCATAAGTGAATAGCAGGTTCTACAACTAATACCGTACAAGTTTCGTATTGGGAATTGGATTTCCAACAAATGGTCAGGCCAAGGAACTTCCCATTGCCACTGAGAATGCCTCTGGATGGACATCCCCGAGAACCAAACCGGATCTCTGCCAACACAAGGCCGGGTTACCCCTAACTGGGTAACAACTGACACGAGTATGCCATCCCCCGGTCCTTTGGGACCTTTATCAACCGAGCGCTCGATATCCAACATCACACCATAATAAATAGAGTGTTTTCAACATGAGTAAGTATCTGGGCTCCATACCATGATACCACCCTTTTCCAGAAGGAAATGCACATACCCTAAGGGGAGCTACAGCAACCCCTAATAACCTTGCTGCATCTTTCCTGTTTTGACCATTTCCGGGATGTGAGGCTCGACGAAGTCACGTCCACAAAAACATACTTTATACAAAAGCCATGTTTTGGGTCAACAAATGATCAACACAATGATCACAAGGATAGACGATCAAATAAACGATCCTATCACAAATAATCAACACAATGATCATTTCAGCATCACTCAGCATGTCACATTACCAAACTGGGAATATATCGCTGATAACTTCAACTATATAACCTTTGAGCTCGTACGTCTCAGAGAAGGGTGTTAAGCAAAGAATAAATTCTCCGCCACCAACAGAAATATATTTGAAAGAAATCGGCTTTATATCTCAACTTGTAATGTCAGGCATACAATCCATACAAGTCTGTTCCGGGCTCGAACAAAACCGAAGGCACTTACAAAGAAGTCCTTGCAATCCGGATATTCACAATCCTGATCGGATTTCCCATCACTTAGGGAGTTTCTATACCGGCGCGACTCGGTGCAGAAACAATCGATAGGTCATCCTATCGCTCTTGCAAATATCCGGTCTTCAACACCGATCTTCAAATGCAATTCACAACGACATATCACATATTTGGAATGGGTTATACGACCCCATGGTCCGTTCCCGGTTAACCCGAATAGTGAGCGCTTATTCAAAAATAAGTGTGCATTCAAATTCAATCAAATCACATCAAATACCCATTCAAAGGGCAATATTGATAGTCGGCTATTGAACTATCAATGGATATGCATACATCACCAGATTCCGAATAATTTTCCAAATTATTTATTTTCCAAAATATCTTCACAAGATACATATTTTCACACTTTAAAATAAATCAATATTTTATTTTTATACAAATTCCACTTTTCATTCATAAATTCCATAATGAATTTATATTTCAAAATATTCATGAATATACGATTTCAATTATCCATTTTCAATTTATCTTCAAAAAGATAAATTTTAATTATTCACTTCATATTGGAAACAATTCCATACTTATTAAAAATAAGTAATTCACAAATCTTTTTATTTTCAACACTTAGAAAATATTCAATATACTTAAATCGAATTAAGTATATATTTCATTCTTTAAGGAAATCATTCCCTTAAACATATTTATTTTGGGCCAAAACGAATGTTGCGTAAAACATCGTTACGACAACCCAAAATCACTAGTATAGGGATTCGAATTTAAAATAGATATATAAATCCTAATACTACACAAACCATTTCCTTTCGGAAATCATTTACTATAACAACAGTGTTATAGTCCACCATTTCCTTTTATTTCTCGAAAACGTCTATTTCAACAATAAATGTTGAAATCTATGGTTTCGAATCTCAACACATTTAAAACATCGTTAGATCGTTTTAATTCTGTTTAAAACACCAAATCTAAAACAATTTCTTTAACGTGTTATTCACTATTCAAAAACGTGAATAAACTTCGTTAACAAATTTCATCCTTTTATTCAATTTATTTTAAAGGATTATTCACTATTCAAAAATGTGAATATAACTCCATTAATAGGTTATAACAATTAACTTATCAAAATAAGTCGTTTGCGAATTTATAAAACAACGTTTATAAACTCCATTTCTATTTGTTTTATAACTTCTTTCTTTATAAATTTTCTTTATTAACCTATTTACTTTATATCTCAATTATGAACTAAAGTCCATATTATAAGTCAAATGCTTACAATACGATTATTTTACAAAATCGTTCTTTTAAAGACTTTCCAATTTATAAATTTTATAACTTATAAGATTCATTTATTTAACCAATCTATTCTTCAAATAATTTCACTAAATTTATAAATCTTGCTATTTATAATTTTCATTTATAACTTCACAGTTTATAATTCTATAGATTTCATTCATTTATGAAATTCATTTCCACTACATTCAAACACTTATAAAAACTCGTTTTATAATGTCCATATTTCAATTTATAAATATCCATTTATAAATCTCTTAATATAAATTAATTTATATTATTCTTTAAAACGTCTTTAAATTCTTTTAAAAACTTCACCATACTGATTTATAAAATAATTAAATTTTATAAATCCTATATTTAAACTTTTTATAACAAGTTCAGAATCCCAATTTAAACTCTTTTATAAAGTCATTAATTCCTTATTTTCAAAAATCAGCTTTTAACTATATTTCTTAAAAATCATAATTTTTATAACATTAAAAATTATAACGTTTATTTATTTGAAATGGATCAATTCCAAAAATATAGTATATTTTCAAAAATCACTTTAAAATCATTTTAAAATCCCAAATCTGGGTCCAATGATGCTACACACCAAATAGTCAATCACGACTACAACGATCCATCATATATCGATATGATAATCAATCAAATATCAAAATATCTGAAATAAAATAAAAACTGTTGAGGAATCCAGTTGGATCCCTCCAACCTGTTTCCTGCATCCAAAAACATTAGCACAATACCAATTTCGCTCCAGTACGAAATTATCGCGGTATATGTTCTTAATAAATATTATCCGCTTAATAACGGCGTAATAGGGTCTCATCCGCTAAACAAAAATGCGGGAAATCAACAACTGCAATATATACATATGCCAATATATATATATTGATATTATATATAATACCAATTTCACTGTTTATGAAATATTCGCGGTATATGTTTATATTAAATAACATCCGCTTACTAACGGCGCATAATGTCTATTTTAACAATCAATAATTTACAGTCATCATTCAAACATGCATTCAAATATTTTAAATCTAACTATTTAAAATAAAAATCGAAACTAATTCGATTGAGTGAGAAGTTCTCACCTTGGTTTTAATTTCCGTTTTAGCGATTTATTTCGAATAAAATTAAACGCGCGTTTAATTTTACCCGAAATTCTCACTAACTCCAAACGACTCCAAACCAACTCCATCGCGTAGTGCTCGTCCATACGATTCCAACGCAACTGAGTTTGCATTTTTTCAATCTCGTATGAAAAAGATATGCAATTTACAAGTTTGTACACGATTTTATATAACAATTATAACATAAACTTTTATAATTTTAACCTAGTTTAAACCACAGCCGTTCGATCTACTTCAGATCCGTGCACAACCCCCCCCCCCCCCCCCCTTCTCCTTCTCTCCTTCACGCAATATGCAGGCCGTTCGAACCCATACATTCAATCTTAGGGTTTAATTAATCTCCAAAATCACACGACGATACCTCGATCAAGAAGCTCCATGCTGTAGCCCCTAACCCCCTCTAGGTTCGGCCTAAATCTCGTGAGGCTCGGCCCTCCCTTGGCTGTGAAATCGGCCTCTAAACGCGTGCATTTCCATTGCGTTTTCCCATTGATCCACTCAACAGAAACTGATCACTACCGTTGATTTGAAAGCTCTTGACGAGATCTACGTTTTGTTAGTTGAAGATTTCTGAAATCATTGAGTGGATTGGGAGAGATTGAGGGAAGAAATTGAAGAATTTTCGGCCTTACATTGTGAAGGTGGCGGCCACGTTTAGAAATTAGGGTTTTACATATTTTTTTTTTTTTATTAAATTTATGAAGGGGGTGAGTCTCCTTTTATAGAAAAAGCAAGCGTAAACACTATTCATCCCGGGAATTCCGAACTCCGATTTAGGCGCCGTAACCAGCGTACCTAGGGTTTATCCCGCGTTCCGGACACAATGGAACAGGTTTCGGAAGATAATTCGGAAGTATGTGCAAGTTATGGCTGAAAACGCTCAATTTAAATTAAACCGATTTAAACCGATTTCTAGGCGTTTTAATTTGTACCGGACAAACGGTAAATCCAATTGACTTGAAATTTGAAACCTTACAATAATATCACATTATGGATCCGATGAAACTGGTTTCGTCGAAATCCGAGACTTTTTGAAAAATGGCTATTTTCACTCGCCAAATTTAAATTAAAAACGATTCGATGCGTTTCGAGCTGCCACGATCAAACGATAGCTCCGATCGACACGAAAATTGAAATCCGGTAATAACTAACTATTACGGATCCAATGAAACTTGTTTCGTTCAATTCTGAGACTGTCCAAAAATTGGCTATTTTCACTAGTCGATTTTTAAATATTAAAATATTCAATTTTCACAAATTAACTTCTAATTCGATTTTAAAAGTTCTAAAATATTTCTATAACTCCAGTATGATTAAATAAAATTTTCCAAATTATTTCTAATCATATTTTAACTCAATTTTCAATTATTTCCATAATTTAACATATTAAATTATCGATTTAATTATCCAATTAAATCCAAAAATTCAAATAAAAATTTATTTGACTTATAAATTCACTTATTAATATTTAAAATTAATTAAATATTCAAATTTAAATTATTAAAAATTCTGGGTCGTTACAATCTTTCCCCCTTAAAAGAATTTCGTCCCCGAAATTACAAGTAAGAAAGGTTACAGAATTTATTAACTTTCCAAAATTCATAATTAAACTGCTTACAAATCTTTACTAAGTTTTCAAATCATACTTAGTTATCATTTCAAAAGCAACTATTATTGTTTAACTTTCAATTCCAAAATCAAAGTTAAAGTTTTCAAAAAATTTCCCAATTTTCTCAAATTTTTCTAACGCCTTAAATTTTCGGAAAAATTCGCCATAGTCTCCTTTGCGCGGCTCGATCCGAAAAAAATGACAGTATATATATCACAAATATACATCTCATCAAGTAATGAGGCATCCCGAAGGGAAAAAAAGTATAAAAGTGCGATATTTAATCCGAGATATGTACCTTATATTTTATTAGCAAGCATATACAGCTAATATAGCGCTAAAGCGAATTCCAAATGCGAAGCAAACGCGATCCGCACCTACTAAACTCAACAAACAACATGAGAATCATGCATATATGAAAATAGTATCGATATACAACATATAGCAACATAACTACTACATAATATAGCAAATGCAACTAAAGCAACAAATGCAACCATCAACCAATTAGCATTCAACAAATTCATAATCAATATATATTCATTTATATTCTCATTAATATTAATGAATTGGTTTTCAATTTAAATCACATTTGATTCATTTACATTGGATTTACTAACATTCATTCTCAATTCAATTAGTTTACATTTACTAATTAAATCTAATTCACATTCAATTCTATTCAAATTTATTTACTTTCAATTTGAATTTCAATTACATAGCTTCCAATTTCATTAATTCCTTAATGAATTATATACAATCATCTAACAATCAAATAACAACCAATGTTTATTTATTACAACCAAATTCCTTTGTTTATATTCATTCTCTTTCAATTTATTCAACTTCTAATAACATTAGATTTCAATGAATTTACACTTTCATTCATTATTTCATATCAATTATTCACATTCAATTGATTAACATTCAATCCATTCATTCAATTCTATTCAACAACTCTTAAGTTATATTTCCATTTTAACTTTAAATTACTTCTTATATATATAAGTTTATTTCACAATTGTAAACACTTTAATTATAATTCAATTCTTATAATTCATTTGCTTATACAATTATTCTTTTATTTAGATTATTCAAACAACCTAACAATCAACTTATATATACACTTTAATAATTCTGAAAAATTATTCCTTTATATATAAAATATAATCAAGGCAAAATTATTTCATTTACCCAATTTTAAAATCAATATTATGTCGAATTGTTCTATTCAAGTGTTTAGAAACCCCTTCGGCTCAGTTTCGAGGCTGTGCTGACGAAAGTTCATATGCCACTCAATAAACCAATCATCACAATATAAAACAATTTTATATTCACTAACAAATACGCTCTCATAGCTATTATTACACTCAAACTCATTCTAGAGTACTGCTGACTCTATCTCTAACGAGTAATACCCAACAGAACCATGGTTGTCGCTTAACCATCAGAGCTCTGATACCAAATGTAACAGTACGGATTTTCGTTGCCGAAAAACCGAATAGTTATGGGTTTTAAAAAGAAAAGAAAAGAAAGAAGAGAGAAAAAGAAGAAAGAAAAAGAAAAATAGAGGGAAAAGAAGATAGACGATTTTTAGAAAACAGAGAATTTTGGAAAATAGAAGATAGAAGCATTTTAAAAATAGAACGGACAGAAAGGAAACAAAAAAGAACAACATCAGAATCTCACAATTCGCAGCGGAACAACATATAATAATAAATGAATAATCTTTAAATAAAGAACTATATCAGTTATTACATCACATTATATTTCATTACATCATATCATATCATCAGAGTGTACAACAACATACAACAACAAACAGTGCAGTGGAAAAGAAATACTATATAAATAATACGCCATGCCATCCAGCTTGCCTCCAGCAACTCCAGAATATCCAAAATATCCTGATAAACCTAACTCTTAACTGCCCGTGTGGAAAATTGGTGGGCACCCAGAGTTTAGGAAGGAAAACAATAAACTCCGAGTCAGTCATGTGACTGGTGTGAGAACTCAAAACAGTTTATTTAACTTTAAAATCAAAATAGAGGAATATTTTTAATCAATTCGCAATGCTTTTAAAAATGAGACTACCATAAGGCCTCCCGCACACACACACATGCAAACGCAGAATCGGAGGAGATTTCTCCTTATGATAGTCAAAGATGCTTGATACGCATTTAAAAGAACATTTTATATTATTACTAGTGCATAGTGTAGAGAAAAATTCATTTCAAAAGTAGAATATAAATCTTAGCCAACATACGACCATTATCGTATGCCTACTATAGCTACCATCCAAACAGTGGTGACCACCATAAGTGAATAGCAGGTTCTACAACTAATACCGTACAAGTTTCGTATTGGGAATTGGATTTCCAACAAATGGTCAGGCCAAGGAACTTCCCATTGCCACTGAGAATGCCTTTGGATGGACATCCCCGAGAACCAAACCGGATCTCTGCCAACACAAGGCCAGGTTACCCCTAACTGGGTAACAACTGACACGAGTATGCCATCCCCCGGTCCTTTGGGACCTTTATCAACCGAGCGCTCGATATCCAACATCACACCATAATAAATAGAGTGTTTTCAACATGAGTAAGTATCTGGGCTCCATACCATGATACCACCCTTTTCCAGAAGGAAATGCACATACCCTAAGGGGAGCTACAGCAACCCCTAATAACCTTGCTGCATCTTTCCTGTTTTGACCATTTCCGGGATGTGAGGCTCGACGAAGTCACGTCCACAAAAACATACTTTATACAAAAGCCATGTTTTGGGTCAACAAATGATCAACACAATGATCACAAGGATAGACGATCAAATAAACGATCCTATCACAAATAATCAACACAATGATCATTTCAGCATCACTCAGCATGTCACATTACCAAACTGGGAATATATCGCTGATAACTTCAACTATATAACCTTTGAGCTCGTACGTCTCAGAGAAGGGTGTTAAGCAAAGAATAAATTCTCCGCCACCAACAGAAATATATTTGAAAGAAATCGGCTTTATATCTCAACTTGTAATGTCAGGCATACAATCCATACAAGTCTGTTCCGGGCTCGAACAAAACCGAAGGCACTTACAAAGAAGTCCTTGCAATCCGGATATTCACAATCCTGATCGGATTTCCCATCACTTAGGGAGTTTCTATACCGGCGCGACTCGGTGCAGAAACAATCGATAGGTCATCCTATCGCTCTTGCAAATATCCGGTATTCAACACCGATCTTCAAATGCAATTCACAACGACGTATCACATATTCGGAATGGGTTATACGACCCCATGGTCCTTTCCCGGTTAACCCGAATAGTGAGCGCTTATTCAAAAATAAGTGTGCATTCAAATTCAATCAAATCACATCAAATACCCATTCAAAGGGCAATATTGATAGTCGGCTATTGAACTATCAATGGATATGCATACATCACTAGATTCCGAATAATTTTCCAAATTATTTATTTTCCAAAATATCTTCACAAGATACATATTTTCACACTTTAAAATAAATCAATATTTTATTTTTATACAAATTCCACTTTTCATTCATAAATTCCATAATGAATTTGTATTTCAAAATATTCATGAATATACGATTTCAATTATCCATTTTCAATTTATCTTCAAAAAGATAAATTTTAATTATTCACTTCATATTGGAAACAATTCCATACTTATTAAAAATAAGTAATTCACAAATCTTTTTATTTTCAACACTTAGAAAATATTCAATATACTTAAATCGAATTAAGTATATATTTCATTCTTTAAGGAAATCATTCCCTTAAACATATTTATTTTGGGCCAAAACGAATGTTGCGTAAAACATCGTTACGACAACCCAAAATCACTAGTATAGGGATTCGAATTTAAAATAGATATATAAATCCTAATACTACACAAACCATTTCCTTTCGGAAATCATTTACTATAACAACAGTGTTATAGTCCACCATTTCCTTTTATTTCTCGAAAACGTCTATTTCAACAATAAATGTTGAAATCTATGGTTTCGAATCTCAACACATTTAAAACATCGTTAGATCGTTTTAATTCTGTTTAAAACACCAAATCTAAAACAATTTCTTTAACGTGTTATTCACTATTCAAAAACGTGAATAAACTTCGTTAACAAATTTCATCCTTTTATTCAATTTATTTTAAAGGATTATTCACTATTCAAAAATGTGAATATAACTCCATTAATAGGTTATAACAATTAACTTATCAAAATAAGTCGTTTGCGAATTTATAAAACAACGTTTATAAACTCCATTTCTATTTGTTTTATAACTTCTTTCTTTATAAATTTTCTTTATTAACCTATTTACTTTATATCTCAATTATGAACTAAAGTCCATATTATAAGTCAAATGCTTACAATACGATTATTTTACAAAATCGTTCTTTTAAAGACTTTCCAATTTATAAATTTTATAACTTATAAGATTCATTTATTTAACCAATCTATTCTTCAAATAATTTCACTAAATTTATAAATCTTGCTATTTATAATTTTCATTTATAACTTCACAGTTTATAATTCTATAGATTTCATTCATTTATGAAATTCATTTCCACTACATTCAAACACTTATAAAAACTCGTTTTATAATGTCCATATTTCAATTTATAAATATCCATTTATAAATCTCTTAATATAAATTAATTTATATTATTCTTTAAAACGTCTTTAAATTCTTTTAAAAACTTCACCTTACTGATTTATAAAATAATTAAATTTTATAAATCCTATATTTAAACTTTTTATAACAAGTTCAGAATCCCAATTTAAACTCTTTTATAAAGTCATTAATTCCTTATTTTCAAAAATCAGCTTTTAACTATATTTCTTAAAAATCATAATTTTTATAACATTAAAAATTATAACGTTTATTTATTTGAAATGGATCAATTCCAAAAATATAGTATATTTTCAAAAATCACTTTAAAATCATTTTAAAATCCCAAATCTGGGTCCAATGATGCTACACACCAAATAGTCAATCACGACTACAACGATCCATCATATATCGATATGATAATCAATCAAATATCAAAATATCTGAAATAAAATAAAAACTATTGAGGAATCCAGTTGGATCCCTCCAACCTGTTTCCTGCATCCAAAAACATTAGCACAATACCAATTTCGCTCCAGTACGAAATTATCGCGGTATATGTTCTTAATAAATATTATCCGCTTAATAACGGCGTAATAGGGTCTCATCCGCTAAACAAAAATGCGGGAAATCAACAACTGCAATATATACATATGCCAATATATATATATTGATATTATATATAATACCAATTTCACTGTTTATGAAATATTCGCGGTATATGTTTATATTAAATAACATCCGCTTACTAACGGCGCATAATGTCTATTTTAACAATCAATAATTTACAGTCATCATTCAAACATGCATTCAAATATTTTAAATCTAACTATTTAAAATAAAAATCGAAACTAATTCGATTGAGTGAGAAGTTCTCACCTTGGTTTTAATTTCCGTTTTAGCGATTTATTTCGAATAAAATTAAACGCGCGTTTAATTTTACCCGAAATTCTCACTAACTCCAAACGACTCCAAACCAACTCCATCGCGTAGTGCTCGTCCATACGATTCCAACGCAACTGAGTTTGCATTTTTTCAATCTCGTATGAAAAAGATATGCAATTTACAAGTTTGTACACGATTTTATATAACAATTATAACATAAACTTTTATAATTTTAACCTAGTTTAAACCACAGCCGTTCGATCTACTTCAGATCCGTGCGCAACCCCCCCCTTCTCCTTCTCTCCTTCACGCAATATGCAGGCCGTTCGAACCCATACATTCAATCTTAGGGTTTAATTAATCTCCAAAATCACACGACGATACCTCGATCAAGAAGCTCCATGCTGTAGCCCCTAACCCCCTCTAGGTTCGGCCTAAATCTCGTGAGGCTCGGCCCTCCCTTGGCTGTGAAATCGGCCTCTAAACGCGTGCATTTCCATTGCGTTTTCCCATTGATCCACTCAACAGAAACTGATCACTACCGTTGATTTGAAAGCTCTTGACGAGATCTACGTTTTGTTAGTTGAAGATTTCTGAAATCATTGAGTGGATTGGGAGAGATTGAGGGAAGAAATTGAAGAATTTTCGGCCTTACATTGTGAAGGTGGCGGCCACGTTTAGAAATTAGGGTTTTACATATTTTTTTTTTTTATTATTAAATTTATGAAGGGGGTGAGTCTCCTTTTATAGAAAAAGCAAGCGTAAACACTATTCATCCCGGGAATTCCGAACTCCGATTTAGGCGCCGTAACCAGCGTACCTAGGGTTTATCCCGTGTTCCGGACACAATGGAACAGGTTTCGAAAGCTAATTCGGAAGTATGTGCGAGTTATGGCTGAAAACGCTCAATTTAAATTAAACCGATTTAAACCGATTTCTAGGCGTTTTAATTTGTACCGGACAAACGGTAAATCCAATTGACTTGAAATTTGAAACCTTACAATAATATCACATTACGGATCCGATGAAACTGGTTTCGTCGAAATCCGAGACTTTTTGAAAAATGGCTATTTTCACTCGCCAAATTTAAATTAAAAACGATTCGATGCGTTTCGAGCTGCCACGATCAAACGATAGCTCCGATCGACACGAAAATTGAAATCCGGTAATAACTAACTATTACGGATCCAATGAAACTGGTTTCGTTCAATTCTGAGACTGTCCAAAAATTGGCTATTTTCACTAGTCGAATTTTAAATATTAAAATATTTAATTTTCACAAATTAACTTCTAATTCGATTTTAAAAGTTCTAAAATATTTCTATAACTCCAGTATGATTAAATAAAATTTTCCAAATTATTTCTAATCATATTTTAACTCAATTTTCAATTATTTCCATAATTTAACATATTAAATTATCGATTTAATTATCCAATTAAATCCAAAAATTCAAATAAAAATTTATTTGACTTATAAATTCACTTATTAATATTTAAAATTAATTAAATATTCAAATTTAAATTATTAAAAATTCTGGGTCGTTACAGCTCCATACCATGATACCACCTCTATCCATAAGGAATGACATACACTAAAGGGGCGCTACCCCCTAACAACCTTGCCGCAACCTTCCTGTTTTGACCGTTTTCGGGGAGTGAGGTCCGACGAAGTCTCGTCCACAAAGCCACACTTTATGCAAAAGCCGTGCTTTGGGTCAAAAAATGATCATAGAAATGATCACCAAGATAAATGATCAAATAAATAATCCTATCACAAATGATCAAACAATGATCATTTCACAGCAACACTCAGCATGCCACACGACCAAATTGGGAGTATATCACTAATAACCTTCAACTATATAACCTCTGAGCTCGTACGTCTCAGAGAAGGGTGTTAAGCTAAGAGAATAAATTCTCCGCCACCAACAGAAATATATTTGAAAGAAATCAGCTTTATATCTCAATTTGTAATGTCAGACATACAATCCAAACAAGTCTGTTCCGGGCTCGAACAGAACCGAAGGCACTTCCAAAGAAGTCCTTGCAATCCGGATATTCACTAATCACGACCGGACTTCCCGTCACTAAGGGTGATAAAACCTCTATATCGGAGATCAGCCGATGTAGAGTAACTCGACGGTAATCCTTCCGTTTTCACAAATACCCGGTCTTCAACACCGGTCATCAAATGCAATCCATAACGACATATCACATACTCAGAATGGGTTATACGACCCCAAGGTCCTTTCCCGGCTAACCCGAATAGTGAGCGCTTATTCAAAAATAAGTGTGGTATTCAAATTCAAACAATCACAACAAATACCTATTTAAAGGTAAATATTGATAGTCGGATTATTTAACTATCAATAGGCATGCTCAACATCACCAGATTCCAAATAATTTTTCAAATTATTTATTTTCCAAAATATCTTTACAAGATATATATATATTTCCCACACTTCAACATTTGAAAACTAATTTTCAAATCACTTTTCAGCTTTAGCACTTTTGAAAACAAATTTCAATCAATTTCCTTATGCGAAATACTTTCAATCCAATGTGGTTCATTTAAACCAATTAAATAAATCCTTAACGATTTACTTTATATTTACGTTCCAAATCCGTAAATTAATTCCCACACTTCAAAAATAAATCAACGTTTATTTTTAAACCAATTCCCCTTTTCATTTATAGATTCCATAGTGAATTTACAATTCCAAAATATTTATGAATATATGATTTTCAATCGATTTTCAATATTCACCTTCAATTTATCTTACAAGGATAAATTCTAAAACTTTCATTTCACATTGGAAAAATATTTCCATACTTATATAATAATAAGTGCATCACAAATCTATTTATTTTCAACATTTGAAAATATTCGATATACTTAAATCAAAATTTAGTATATATTTCATTCCTTAAGGAAATCATTCTTTTAAACATATTTATTTGGGCCAAAACGAATGTTGCGTAAAACATCGTTACGACAACCCACAATCACTAGTATAGGGATTCGAAATTTTGATAGATATATAAATCCCAATACTATACAAAAACATTTCCTTTCGGAAATCATTTACTATAACAACAGTGTTATAGTCCATCATTTCCTTCTATTTCTCGAAAACGTCTATTTCAACAATAAATGTTGAAATCTATGGTTTCGATTCATAATACATTTTAAAACATCTTTAAAATAATTAACTTCATTCTATAATATTCATTTTGCCAAACATGACTATTTTATTCAATAATGTATTCACTGTCCAAAATCGTGAATATATTTCCTTTAATAAACTTCACTATTCAATTTGTCAAATTAAATTGATTTCGAATTTATAAACAATGTTTATAAATTCCATTTCTATTTATAAGCTTCGATCTATAAATCTCATTATTAACAAGTTCCATTTATATCTCATTTAAATGCCAAAATCCGATTTATAAGGTAATTACTTATAAATCTTCTATTTCACAAAATCCATTCATTTTTATAACTTCACAATTTATTAAATCTGTAAATTCCGTTCACTTATGGAATCCATCTTTATTTCACCTTTAACACTTATGAAAGCTCGTTTTATAATTCCAATATTTTTAACTTATAAAAAAATAAATTTAAGAATCTTTTATAATGATTCAAAATTCCAAATTAGACCATTTTATAAATTAATCGCTATTTATTTCGAAAATCTCAATTTGGTTATATTTTACAAAAACAGTAATTTTTATAACATAAAAATTTATAACGTTTTAATTATTTAAAATGAATCAATTCAAAATTTAATAAAAACATATACTTTGAAAAATCACTTTAAAATCCTTTTAAAACCAAAATCATTATTTTAAAACTTCAGAAATGGATCCGATGATGCAGCAGCACCCAAATAGTCAATCACGACATCCAAATATCATATATCGATATGATAATCAACAAATATCACAATATCTGTAAATGAATCAATACAGTTGAAGAATCCAGTTGGATCCTTCCAACCTGCTTCCCTGCATCCAAAAAAATTAGCACAATACCAATTCCGCTCCAGTAGGGAATTATCGCAGTATATGGGATTTATAAAACATTATCCGCTTAATAGACGGCGTAATAGGATCTCATCCGCTATATAATGCGGGAAAATCAACTCCAAGTACATAAATAATACTAATTTCACTGTACTGTGAAATATTCGCGGTATATGTTTTTAATAAATAACATCTGCTTACTAACGGCGCGTAATGTCTATTTTAACAATCAATAGATAATAATCATCATTCAAACATGCATTCAAGAATTTTAAATATAACTATTTAAAATAAAATCGAAACCGATTCGACTGAGTGAGAAGTTCTCACCTTGATTTCAATTTCGTTTTCAGCTTTTATTTCGAATAAAATTAAACGCGCGTTTAATTTTACCTGAAATTCTCACTAACTCCAAATGACTCCAATCTAATTCCATAGCATAGCGCTCGTCTATACGATTCCAACCCAACTGGTTTCGCGTATTTTCGACCTCGTATGAAAAAGTTATACATTTCTAAAGTTACACGATTTTTTTATAAACTAAATTTACAAATTTCCTTTATATAAATTACAACCTTCATCCTGGGCCGTTCGATCTACTGAGATGAGATCGTGGCCGTCCCCCTTTTCTTCCCCCCATCTCCAGATTGCTCACGCACAACAAACCCATTAGCCGCCATCTAGGTTTTGCCTTCGTTCAAAAATCACTCGCCTATATCACGATCAGAGACCATCATCTCGAAGCCGACGTCGAGCTCCACCCTCACCAACAAACACGTGCAACTCGGCCTCCCCCCTCCCTCGAAAAGCGTGCGCGACATACCCACGAACGCGGCCAATTTGAGGCCACCATAATGACTTAAACACGATCATGAACGTTGAGATCGAAGATCTCAATGCCCTCTACCTTTTGCTAGTTGAAAACTTCTTGAATCAACGCATGGATTAGAAGAAATTTGAGGGGGAAGAGGAGAAGATTTCGGTCGTTGGTAATATAGGAGGCGGCGGCTCTGTTAAACCCTAGCCTTTTTTTTTTATTTTTGTAAATAAAAGGGGGGCTATTTATAGAAAATATCGAACACTATTCATTCGGCTTTTTCAAACTCCGATTGACGTGCGGTAACCGGCGTTTCTACGGTTTATCCCGCGTTACGAACACATTGGAACGGTTTTCGGAAGCTAATTCGATCATCTGTGCGAGTTACGACAATAAACGTTTAATTTAAAATTAAACCAATTAAACGATTTTCTAGGCGTTTTAGCTTGCACCGGACAAACGGTAAATCCAATTGACACGAAATTTGAAACCATACAATAATATCACATTACGGATCAGATGAAACTAGTTTCGTCGAAATCCAAGACTGTTTGAAAAATGGCTATTTTAACTCGCCAAATTAATATTAAAACAATTTCGATGCTTTTCGAGCTGCCGCAGTCAAACGATAACTCCAATTGCTTCGAAAATTGAAATCCGATAATAACAAACTATTACGGATCCAATGGAACTAGTTTCATCCAATTCTGAGACTGTTCAAAAATTGGCTATTTTACAGTCGATAACTAAATATTAAAATATTCAATTTTCACAAATTAACTTTTAATTCGATTTTAAAAGTTCTAAAATATCATTCTAACTCCAACATGATTAAATAAAATTTTACAAATCATTTTCAATCATATTTAACCCAATTTTCAATTATTTCCGTATTTCCAACTATTTAATTATCGATTTAATTATCAAATTAAATCCAATATTCGAAAATAAATTATTCGACTTAAAAATTTCACTTATTAATATTTAAAATAAATTAAATATTCAAATTTTATCAATATAAATTCTGGGTTGTTACACACAAATATGGATTTCACGTGGAAATCGGTTAAGTCACAGATATTTGAATTTAGTTCAAAATAGTTTTAAAAGTGAATTTTAAATTCAAATAGTTTTGGAAATAGATTAAGTTTAATGTGAAAAGCTTTTGAAAAGGTGTTTTAAGAATAAAAGTTATTTTGAATAACTAATAGAGATTTGGAATTTGAATAATTTGATTTAAATTGAAATTCAAAAATCTGAAATTGAATTCTGTATTCGGTATTTATGATTTAAAAAGGACTTTACAAGTAATACGGGTTTAAAACGTTTTTGAAGTGTTGTTTTGGGAATTTGAATTAACCCAAAGATTGTAACTTGTATAAATGGAATCAGGTTTTTCTGAAATAAAACTATTGTTTCTATAATAAAAAGCATTCATATGGGAAATGAATTTCATATTGTATTTAAGGGATTTCAAGTAAAACCGAAAATAGTTTTCCAAGTTATGAATGAATCTTTGGAAACAGTTTTGAAAGCTATGAGATAAATCTTGATTTTAAGATTTAATTGAGTTAATCTAATTGAAATGAAAATTGCTTTGAAATCCGTAAATGGATCGTTGTGAAACTGAGTGAACTTTGTGAAGTAAATCTTTTTGTTTAAAGGATTTGAAATGGTAATTGGTTTAAACCATTTGAAAGAAAGTTTGGAATTATTAAGTTGTGACTTAATTGAAATCTCATATCCATATGTTTTTAAATATAACGCTCATTATTCGGTTTAGCCGGGAGAGGACCGAATAATGATACGTCGTTATGGGTAGCATTTGAAGACCGGTGGCGAAGACCGGGTATTTGCGAGAACGATAGGATGACCTATCGATTATGTCTGCATCGAGTAGCTACGGTATAAAGATTCCCTGAGTGATGGGAAGTCCGATCGGGATTGTGAATACCCGGATTGCAAACACTTCTTTGGAAGTGCCTTCGGTTCTGTTCGAAACCAGAACAGACTTGTTTGGATTGTATGTCTGATATTACATTTTGAGATATAAAGCAGATTTCTTTCAAATAATTTTCTGTTGGTGGCGGAGAATTTATTCTCTTAGCTTAAACACCCTTCTCTGAGACGTATGAGCTCAGAGGTTATGTAGTTGATGGTTATCAGTATATACTCCCAATTTGGTAGTGTGATATGCTGAGTGTTGCTGATCATTTGTTGATCGAAGCATGGCTTTGTGAAAAGCGTAGCTTTGTGGATGAGACCACATCGAACCTCACAAACCGGTAATGGTCGAAACAGGAATGATGCGACAAGGTTTCAGGGGTAGCTCCCCTAGGGTATGACCATTTCTTCTGGAAAAGGGTAGTATCATGGTATGGAGCCCAGATACTTACTCATGTGGACACTGTATTTTATTACCGTGTGATGTTGTTGGTGTAGAGAGCTCTTGTATAAAGGTCCCTAAGGACCGGGGGTGGCATGTCTGAGGTTTTTTACTACCCGAGAAGGGGGTAGCCAACCTTGTTTGGCAGAGAGCCGGGTAGGTTCTCGGGGCCTCCCCCTAGAGGCGTTCCCATGTGGCAATAGGAAGTTCCTTAGCCTGACTATTTGTTGGAAAATCGAAAGAAAGAATACGAGCCTTGTACGGTTTTAGTTGTATTACCTGCCAATTACTTATGGTGGCGCCCCACTGTTTAGATTTTAGCCATAGTAGGCATACGATAATGGTCGTATGTTGGCTAAGATTTATATTACACTTTCGAAAGGTTTTCCTGCACTTTGCACTTATAGAAATAATATCAAAGAAATTCTCTCGTATCAAGCATATTTAACTATCATAAGGAGAAATCTCCTCCAATTCTGTGTTTGCACTGCGTGTGTGGCTGGAGGCCTTATGGTAGTTCCTTTTTCTAAAAGCATTGCAGATCTTTTTTAAAATATTTCTTTGTTTGTTTTTAAAGACGAACTGTTTTTGTTTGCTAATATTAGTCCCATGACCGACCCGGAGTTCATTGTCCCTTTCCTAAACTCTGCGTGCCCACAATTTTCCACACGGGCAGTCTAGAGTTTGGTTTTTCAGATAGTCAGGTTCAATTGATTATCTGGAGCTAGTTCAGTCTTTGGATACAGACGGCACTTGCTTATCTTGGTGAAATCTTAATGGTGGATCAAGCTAGGAGTTTTGGAGCTTTGTCTTTGGAGCTTTTGGATCAGAGTTGCAGTATTGGAAATCTGTAAAGACTTATCTCATATTGTATCATGTACCGCTGTATTCTGTGTTGTATATTCTCTGATGTTGATGATTATCATTGTAGCAAATTGATGTATCAAATATTGTATTCATGTTATATCAGTAATATCATCTTTTATTTCCACTGTGATATTTGTCACCTAATGAGTGTTGCAAGCTCCCCCGATACGAATTTGATGTTGTTTGTTGGATATCGAGTTCGGGTCGGGACATAAATCCTACTCGGGATGAATTGGTTATTGAAATACGAAGCTAAGTTAGATTGCAGCAACCGAACGATTCTAGTTCAAACTGAACTTGGAGATTCCGTTGAAATTTCTTGTGAAGACCCTAGTCCGAAAAGAGATAAACTGATGTATACTTTGGGATATCCAGAACCTAGTCTGGAGTCCATTCCTATTGTCCAGCATTTTCCCAATGTATTCAAAGAAAGATTAAATTCAGAATTGACTCAATTCCGAATGCTCGTCTTGTCGTTCATACTAGTCGCAGGATGGCACCGCGGGAAAGAATTGAACTAGTTGAGCAAACTGGTGAATTGTTAAAAAAGGGATTGATTCGTCCTAGTGTCTCTGAATGGGGCTCAACGGTAGTATTTGTTGCTAAATTCGATGGGTCTTTGAGATTGTGTGTTGACTATCTCGATCTCAATAAGCAAACTCTCAAGAACAAGTTTCCTTTACCCAGGATCGACGATTTATTGGATCAACTTTATGGTGCACGATTCTTTTCTAAGATGGATCTAGCTCAGGGATTCCATCAGTTGCGAATTGCTGAAGATTGTGTTCACCTAACTGCTTTTAGAGGTCCGGATGTGTTCTACGAGTGGTTAGTCATGCCTTTTGGACTAACCAACGCTCCTGCGTACTTCGTAGATCTGATGATCCGTGTGTTTCGGGAGGTACTGAATAAATTCGTTCTTGTATTTATCGATGATATCTTAATATACTCCAAAACCGAAGAGGAACATGCTGAACATCTCAGAATTGTTTTGGAAATTTTGAGAAGGAACATCTTATTCACTAAATTTTCTAAATGTCACTTTTGGGTCAAAGAAGTATGATTTCTTGGCCATGTTGTTAATGAAGAAGGAATTTCTGTTGATCCGAGCAAAATTTCAACTATTCTCGACTGGAAGCGTCCCACGACTCCGAGAGAAGTTAGAAGTTTTCTGGGTCTAGGAGGCTATTACCGGAAGTTTGTTCAAGACTTTTCTAAAATTTCTAGCCCATTGACCAAGCTAACCATGAAAAATGCCAAGTTTAATTGGACCCCAGAATGTGATGAAGCTTTTCAAGAATTGAAAAAGAGATTAACTACTGCTCCTGTTCTCGCTATCATTAACGGGAACCAAGGCTTATCTGTCTATACTGACGCTTGTAGTGTTGGGGTAGGTGCAGTGCTAATGCAGAATGGGAAGGCGATTGCCTACGCTGGTAGAAAATTACATCCGCACGAGAAAAACTACCCAACACACGATTTGGAACTTTTGGTTGTTGTTTTCGCCTTAAAAATTTGGTGGTATTATCTTCTGGGTAAGAATCTCCTTCAGCTTTTCTAAAAGAAAACTTTAAAGTTCAACTTAACTTAATATATACTAAATAATCTTTCTTGTTTAGGTGAAAATTTTGAATTATTCACCGACCACAAATCTTTAAAGTATCTCTTCACCCAGAAAGATTTGAATCTACGACAACAACGTTGGTTGGAATTCCTGGCATCCTATGACCTAGATATTCAATATACACCCGGAAAAGCCAATGTAGTTGCATATACTTTAAGTAGGAGACATGCTGTTCTTGCATATCTTGTTGTCACTCCTAGTCTCCTTGAGGAGATCACCACCAAGCAAACTTAAGACAAGTTTGTTCTAGAAATTTGTAGAAGGATATGTCGAGGTGAAGATTCTAGTTTTGAAATTGATGATAATGGAATTATAAGAATGAAAGGAAGAATTTGTGTCCCTGATATTCCGGAGTTAAAACGTGAAATTTTGGACGAATGCCATAAGTCCAAACTTTGCATTCATCCTGGAATCAACAAAATGTATCGTGATATTAAAAGGACGTTTTGGTGGAAGACAATGAAAAGGGACATAACGATTTATGTGAGTCGTTGTGCTACTTGTCAACAAATTAAAAGCGATCAAAAGAAAATGGCCAGTTTACTTCAGCCTTTTGGAAGTACCAAAATGGAAATGGGATCAAGTATCGATGGATTTCATCGACGGATTGCCACGAACCAAGAAGGGAAATGAAGCCATTTGGGTTATAGTGGACCGTCTAACCAAAACTGCTCACTTTATTCCAGTGAAATCCACTCGGACTGCAACAAGTTTAGCCGGGCCATATATAAACGAAATAGTTCGTCTCCATGGTATTCCCAGCAGTGTAGTGAGTGATCGTGACCCGATCTTCACTAGTAGATTTTGGGAGGCATTCGAAGCCACTTTGGGAACACAATTAAATTTCAGCACTGCTTATCACCCACAATCTGATGGGCAGACTGAGAGGGTTAACCGAATTCTAGAAGACCTATTGCGTGCTTGCATTCTTGACTTTGATGGTTCTTGGGAGGACCATTTGCATCTGGTCGAATTTTCTTATAACAACAGTTACCAAGCCAGTATTGAAATGGCTCCTTTTGAAGCTTTATATGGTCGTCCATGTCGATCACCTGCATGCTGGATCGAATCAGGTGATAGACTCGTCCTTGGACCAGACATGATTAAAGAAGCCACGGAGAAGGTAGATTTTATTCGAAAGAAATTAATAACCGCTCAAAGTTGTCAAAAGAGCTGTTATGACCGCCGAAGAAGAGATTTGGAATTTCAAGTTGGAGATTCTGTATTTCTGAAGGTGTCTCCGATGTGGGGTGTATTGAGATTCGAGAAAACTGGAAAGCTAACACCGCGTTATATTGGTCCTTTTCCTATTCTGGAAAGGATTGGTCCTTTGGCATATGGAGTGCAGCTACCCAGCTGGTTGTCTGGCGTGCATGATGTGTTCCACGTTTCAAATCTTCGGAAGTATGTGCATGACCCAGATAGTATTATTGAGGAGGCAGCTCAACAGGATCTTGAGATCATTCCTAACTTGGTGATAGAGAGAGAGCCGACAAAGATTGTACATCGTGATGAGAAGCGATTGAGAAACAAAGTTGTGAAACTGGTCAAAGTTCAATGGAGTGGCGATCCAAAGGACTGTACTTGGGAAACCGAAGATAATATGCAGAAATCATATCCCAATTGCAGAGTGGATATCTCGGCTTCAACTGGTAAGCCATTTCCTTATTCTTTCCGAATTCGTATATTCTTTGTTTGTTTTTCTCTCTCTTTCAATTTCGAGGACGAAATTTTCTTAAAGGGGGATTCCCAAAACTTTTAAATTTAATTTTGTAACGTATTTAAATTTTTGAATAAATTTGAGAAGTTTCAAAGACAAAATGAAATATTATTAATATTAAGTATAAGAAAAGAAAAGAATATATGAATATAAATAAAATTTTGATAGTTTAAGTTTTAAATAAATGATAAATAAAAAAATTTGTATTAATCGATAAAATAAAATATGTACAAATTAGATGTTTTTAGTTAAAACCTTTGAATAGAATTAAAATTTGGAATGAATGTTATGATAAAAATTATATAGTTATAAAAAAAGACACAAGATTGCATGGGAAGTTGAAGTCAGACCAAATCAAAATTGATTACAAAGTAAAATAAACTTAGTACTTGTAAGAATTTAAAGTAAGATTGATGTAAACAAGATGGAAGCATGAGCAATACTTGCCAATTACTCTTCAGCATGTACAAGATCACATCAGCTGAATTAAGAGTATGGTTCAGTCTTCTTTTATATACCTTAACATGTACTTGCCTATACCTCACCCTGTACACACTCTTCTATACTTACACCATACCGCATTCAGTCGTTCAAACCAAATTTAGCAAGCATTGTATAATCAAATTCAGATAAAAGTTGACAACATCAACTCTATTCGAAGAGAAAAAAAACTGAAGCTGCAGGTAAAATAAAAAAACAAGTATCAAGTTAAAAGCAAAAGCAGCTCTCTGTTTCAGGGAAATTCATGTAAGTAAACATCAATTTTTAAAAGCTTTAAGTTTAATAAAACAACAGTACAGGATTCATTGATAATATGATTTTTGTATATGCTTTAGTTTTGGAAATAATTTTGTGTTGATCATTGGGTTGCTCTGTATATTATGCTTCTCTATTATTTATTACAGGTTAGATATTTTTCCAAAAAAACTCAGATTTTCTTCATCGAATCATTATAAAGCTTTAATTTTTAAACAAAACAAGATGTCTAAACTCAAATCAGGACTTTTAAATTTGTTTTAAAAACATAATAGTGAACTATGCTCTGGAATCAAGTTTTACAGGCAAACAAGAATTTTTTTGGATAAATTTAATTTTTGTAGAATGGTAATTCAAATTTATAACTTGAATCCTAACTGAAAGATAAGATTTTTAAAACAAAAATGGGAATTTTTAGTGATGTATGCTTTGAGCAGTTCATAAATGAGTTAGATAGGCTTTTTGATCAATTTCTGGAAATCAAAGAAATATTGGATGTTGTAATTTCGCTTGAAGCTAGTTTGGAACTCAATAATGTTAGGAAAAATGTTGAAAAAATTATCTATTGCAAGAATTTTTGGGGCAAAGCAATTTTATGGTTTAACTGTCGTTTTAGTCAAGGTCAGAGATGAGGTGTTTCCTCCACCTCTGGTGGATCGAGTTGTGTAGTATTGCAGGGGAGGGTAGTACGAGGGGTCGGCGAGGCGAGGCTAGAGCTGCAGCACTTTCGGTTGTCAGTGCAGGGTGGGGCGAGGCGATTGGTTGGATGGTCGTATGTTTCAGTTCTGAATGGTAGGCCAGATTTCACTTCGTACTTCATGATGCTCGTTCGAAGGGTGATGTAGCATGTGGGGATGGTCGGCGACATGTTCGTGGTGTCGCCGGTGGTAGGATCGTCGTTGACGATCTGTGCACGTACACGGAGCACATGTTCGGGTGTTTTGGAAACTTGCTTTGTATTGGTGAAGGCAGGGAAGTGGACTCGAGTGATTCCTGCGTCTTGCTCGAAGCTAGCTACGGGAAGTAAGGGTTTGAGCTCGAGTTTTGACTCGATGTGGTTTGAGGGTTGTACGAGTTAGTACTTAGAAAAAATTGGAAAAGAAAAAAATATAGCATGGGTTGATTTTCGAAATGACCCGAAGCAAACACGAGTTTTCCTCGTGCGTTCCCAGAAGCAGGTCTCGAGACAAATTTGAAAATAGATTTACTTTAAAAAAAAATCAAATTTTAAGACACTTTTAAAATAAGTTCAAACAATGATTTGATTTGAAATTTTAAGCTAATGTAAGGCTTAAGTGAAATGTTTGAAGAAATTAATTTTAGTTTATTTAGTTTTAATATAATGTTTTTATAAAATTATTTATATTAAATAAATAATGTAATTTAAAGGAAAATTAAAGTAAAATGTTGTTTAAAACTAAATCGTAACTTTTAATATGTGATAAAAGAAATTTATTGAACACGGTTTAAAAAGATAATCAAAACAATTTGATTATCTTTTGGTTTGCTTAAACGATTAGTGATTTGTTAATATAACCTCTTAAGAAATAATCTTAGTTAATTAATTTATATTAAAGTTTAGATTAATTTATAATTAAGATTTAGATTAATTTATAGTTAAGATTAATTAATTTGAAATTAATTAAGACAATTAATTAAGAAGTGATTAATTTATGAAAATGATTATGATCTAATCAACTGAAATTAATTGTAATTAATCATTGATTTAAAATTTCTAATGAAATTAACTATGTAATAAATAAATTTAAACCACGTGATTTATTTATCTATATTTAAGATGCTTTGATTGTCCTTGATTGCTGTAGGTTGGATTAGTATTCCTATTATGTGATGTGAAGCTATGAAATAATGCTATGAGCTGAGCTGTGATATTGGTATTACTTCTGTGTGATTTGTGAAAACCCATTGGCCCGTAAAACGGCATTTCAATTTCGATGGACAGGGAGTCGGATTTCGGTTGGTTATCCGAAACCCACATCGAATGTGTGAATCTTTGTGAATGACATATTCACATGTTTTTAAAATTGACGCTCACTATTCAGGTTAGCCGGGAGAGGACCTTTATGTCCTATAACCCGTTCCGAATATGTGATTCGACATTATGGGTAGCATTTGAAGACCGGTGGTGAAGATCGGGTATTTGCGAGAACGATAGGATAACCTATCGATTGTCTCTACATAGATTTGCTCCGGTATAGAGATTCTCTAAGTGATGGGAAGTCCGATCGGGATTGTGAATACCCGGATTGCAAGGACTTTTTTGGAAGCGCCTTCGGTTCTGTTCGAACCCAGAACAGACTTGAATGGATTGTATGTCTGACATTACAAGTTGAGATATAAAGCTGATTTCTTTCAAATACTTATCTGTTGGTGGCAGAGAATTTATTCCCTTAGCTTAACACCCTTCTCTGAGACGTACGAGCTCAGAGGTTATGTAGTTGAAGGTTACTAGTGATAGACTCCTAATTTGGTAGTGTGATATGCTGAGTGCTGCTAATCATTTGTTGATCGAAGAATGGCTTTGTGAAAATCGTAGCTTTGTGGACGAGACTTCGTCGAACCTTACAACCCGGTTATGGTCAAAACAGGAATCGTGGCAGCAAGGTTAATTGGGGATAGCTTCCCCTAAGGGTATATCCATTTTCTTCTGGATTATGAGTGGTATCATGGTATGGAGCCCAGATACTTACTTTGTAGTTACTGCAAACTTATTACTTTGTGGTTATCGGATGAGAAGCGCTTCAGATAAAGGTTGGTAACGACCGGGAAGTGGCATACTCGTGTGAGTTGTTACCTAGATATAGAGGTAACCTGGCCTTGTGTAGCAGAGATCCGGTTAGGATCCGGGGACGTCCTTCCAGAGGCATTCCATTTTTTTCGAGAAGTTCCTTCGCCCGACCATTTTTTGGAAATCCAAACAAAACAATACGTGCCCTATAAGGTTTTTGTTGTATAACATGCCATGCAGCGTGGTGGTAACCTGCCACAAAACATGGTAGCTATAGTAGGCATACAATAACGGTTGTATGCTGGCTAAGATTAATATTCTATTTTCGAAATGCTTTCTACACTATGCACTTGTAATAATATTAAAGAAATTTCCCTGTACCAAGCATATTTGACTATCATAACAAGAAATCTCCTCCAATTCTGCGATTGCATTGTGTGTGTGGCGGGAGGTCTTATGGTAGTTTAATTTTAAAAGCATACCAAAATTCTTTTATAAATCTAGTTTCTTTAAAAGCAACTTTTTTGTTTACTCATACCAGTCTCATGACTGACCCAGAGTTTATTGTCCCTTTCCTAAACTCTAGGTGCCCATAATATTCCACACGGGCAGCCTAGAAGCAGGGTATCCGTGTTTTGGAGCTAGCTTGGATTTGAAGTCTTTCGTAAAATTTGGATTAGGAAATCTTTTGAAGTGTTGGAGTTTTGAAGACCTTGTCAAAGTTGAAGTATGTTGGAAACTTGTTGAAGTTTTTGTTGTCGTATTTTTGTTGTATCATATTTTGTATCACTCTGATATTGAAGATCGATGTTGTATTGGATATTGTATCATGTTGTATCTATGTTGATATATGACATTCATTTTCTTTTCGCTGTTTTATATTCATCTGATGTTGTTATAAGCTCCATCTGAACTGAAATTTGACATTCGAATCTCCGGCGGTCAAATAAAAGTGAGGTATTTGACGTCGACTTTTGAACTCTGGATTTTGGGTCGTGGCATTTTGTATGAAGTATGGCATGACCTTGACTCCCGTGAGTCAGCTTAGATGTGACTAAAACACGAGCCATGCCAGGCCAAGTAAGGTTGCACCTTCGATCGGGCACATTTCTTCGATACCATTCTATTACTTTGTGAATGATTTGGTGGCAACCCTTGATTTTTGATTAAGGAGTGTGTCGTAAGTGGGCGGTAGTAGCTGCTATGCGTTAACACCAGTTCGGATACGTAATTGGTATATCTATCGTGGCATTGCCTCGAGTGCGGTGTTCACATGCCCTAGAGCACCTTCTACAAGTTTGTTTTGTGTTGTACCCATGGATTGCTCTCTGATAGCCCACCTGCGGGTGGAGTTTACAGTATCTGTATAGAATACTATATTATGTAAAATTTGTTAAGGAAGATATAGGTAACGCCTTAATGCTATTTTAATAATTTACTTTACTGTAGACACTATTATAATAGTGTATTTTACTACATAATAGATAGTTTAACGGGTCCTTAGGAGATGAGAATCCCTAACATCTCTTAAGTTACTGCACCCACGTTAGACACTAGATAGGAGATGTCAAACACGTAAACATCTCTGACGCCGTCACCCTCGTATTTACCGTTGATTTAACCCACATAGGATCTTTTTAGTTCTGACTCGAGTGTTTTGTCTTTTCAATTCGCTCGAGTCAGTCTGAGCATTCCAGGTTTGAAGACCTTATTTCTGGAGGACTAAGACGAAGATTTGTACTATTATTATTTAATATATTTATTCTGCTGCATCATATTGTTCTGCTGCATTCATTATTTATCCTTGTTGTCTGTAACTCTAATTCTGTATTGCATTAGGTAATCAAATGTATTTATAAAACAACTTCATGAATTGTTATTTGATTATTATATTTTGTCATTCCATTGTGAGATTCTATATTTGTTTTTATTTCTTCTCCTTTTCTTATTCACGCCATAACTATAACGACCCGAAATTTTCGATTTCGAAAATTCCAGATAGTTATGAAAAAGAAGAAAGAGATAGAAGAAGAGGAAGAACACACACATAAACATCTCATATTCGCAGTGGATAAAGTATATTAATAAAAATAATAGTTTACAAAAGAATACTATATCTGTCGATTACATTTTAATACATCAAAGTTCACATGTATACAGATGCTAGATGTACACAATTACCATGCCTCAGATATACAATAATATAATACAGTGGAAATATTCCATACGTTCCTACCATCCAGCTCGACTCCTGAGCTCCAAAACGTCCTTACCTGGAAATCAGTAATACTCGGTCTGACCCGAACATTACATCAAAGTAACACCCGAGTCAGGTTGGAAACCAGCATGAGTAAACCCATCTAACAAAAAGTACTAGTAAAAAAGGCTTACTTAAAACCCGGGGTAACTAGTCTCAATTTATAAATTCAAAATTTGCTATTGACATTGCTTATTTTACACATCAATTTCTAAGTACCAAAATTTAGATTAAATGGTTCACTTCACTTAACTCATTCTATTCCAGCCTATTGATTTCACATATCAAGTTTATATAGAATCGAAGTGGTTTCGGGTATTAACTAATACCCGACTCTGGTCTCTTCGAATTCAGTTCATCTTAACACATGTTATTCAAGTGAAATGCAATTCAATTTTAAATAAAAGATGTCACCTTTTTACCCAGCAATTCATCATTGATAGGTAACCACATTATCATTGTCCATCCAAACACATCATATCACGAACCATTTCATATCAGAGGTATCAATCAATTTAGGGCATTTAATTATCATTTAATCATACATAAGCAAGATAAATCAATCACACCATCTCAAATAAAACTAATTAACCATAGTTGAACTAAATCAATCTCCCTTAAGTCCTGCTTATTAATTAATTACTACCCAATTGATTTACCATCCCATAATCTTTCATCTTAGTTAATCCTCCTTGATTAATTATTCCTTAAATACATAAAGATTATCATCATTATCTAATTACTTCCATTATGCAATTATACTTAACCACATTCCATGAATGATTATCCTTAGTTAATTAATTGAACTTAATTACTTGTATAATAAACTTAGGTTGACGTCCTTCATTAGCTATTCTTTAATTATTTCTCTACAGTAATTAAATTTAGATTAACCATTATTAATTACAATTTAATTATCCTCCATTAATTAATCTTAAACCTTAATTGATTAACTTAAATTCTTAATTATTAAATTAATTAATTATCCCTTTTAATTACCTGAATAATTTATTAAATCTCAAATCATACTTAATGTTAAGATAAATCTTATTCTTGCTTATGATTGAATTACCATTAACAAAGTATTAAAACAATTATGAATTATTCACAAATCTGTAGTCTTCTTATGATTCCACAATGTCACAAATTCCCAAAATCGATAATCTCCTCTTCATTATCTTTAAATCAATTAATTAATCTAAATTAATTATCAATTAATGACTTTAATTATTAATTAATAAAACCTAATTACCCATTTATTAATCACTAATTACTTAATTAATCATTAATTACAAATTTATAAATCATTAATTCTAAACTAATTACTCAATTAGTTAACTACCATATTTATCTATTAACTTTAAGTAGTTAATTAAAATTCTTAAGTTCAAATTGATTAAACACAAGATTAATTGTTAACCCTCAATTTCCTACGACTCAAAAACTGCACGACTCAATAAGAAAACGACTCAAGGTGGGCGACGACTCAATGGACAAACAACTCAGTGAGTTATCAACATAACGAGTTAACAGATGCACGACTCAACGAGTCAAGAGGATGGACGACTTAAGGGACTGACGACTTACCAACTTAAGGAAGCTACGACCTAACGGCCTAAGAGAATAGGCCGACTCAATACCTTAAAGAAGTTGCCGACTCAGAGTATTTTACGACCTAAGGCATCCACGACTTAAGGTTTCTACGACTTAAGGAAGTCCGTGGCTCAAGGACAGGATGACTTAACGATTCAAGAGATGGCACGACTTAAGAAGGAAATGAGCTAACGACTTAGAGATGTCTGCGACTTACGACCTAACATGTGTCGTAAACGGCTTAAGCAAATGAGGTGCTGCTCCTTACCTAACATAGTGACCTCTTAACTCGTACACGATTCAGGACCTGGGTTATTATCTGAAGGGAACAAGCTTATCCGTTAACTCGAATATGACTCACGACCTAGCTTGAGTCGTCCACGACCTAAAGTTACCGGATGAAGGTACAATGCCGCATCAAAAGGACCAGCTGACTCATTTGGACTTAGGTGTTGACTCGTGGGCGACATAGGACTTGTACAAATGAGCTTTTGTGAGACCATGGGGCAAGGCCAGATAAGTCGGCCACGACTCACCTTAGACCGGTCACGACTTACGACCTAACGGGGGGATTTCCCCTATAAATACCAACCTACCTCAAGCATGAAAGGGACTTTTGGCTCATTCTTTCCAAGCACCGGTACTCTGCTACATTCCAAACCAACTCGACACTCAAAGCTTTCAAGACACGTAGAACGCTATCAACAACTTCAAGAAGGAATCTCATACATCCGATATGGATTTGAAGACTTTCACGTACATTGAAGTTTAAGCTACTCGTTCAAAGTGTTTAATAATTCAAAGTGTATTGTACTTGGGAAGAATTGTATCGACTTGTAACGAAATCATCAATAAAGGTATTCAGAGTGGACATAGGCAAACTATTAAGCCGAACCACTATAAAATCGCTGTTATTTACTGCTTTTTCTGTAGATTTCTTCTTATACTCTATTCCCGAATCATCGGGTGGTGCTTTCACAACTACACTTTACACACCGGGGTGTTAGCGTTCAAATTTTGGCGTTAACATTTTTGGTGCTTTCACTGAGAATTGAACTCAGGCGAATTATCATCATTGCTCCACGAAAGTTTGTTGAAGTAATCTCTCTGAAGGCTAGAAGTTTATCTGAAATCATGGCTCCGGGGAGAAGGAGTAGATCTGTTAGATCTGGAAATGTTCAAGAGGGAACCTCCGCTTCCCCAGTACCTAATCAAGCCACTCCACCTGTTGGGGTTACAAAAGCGGAGTTGGACGCTGTAATCTTAGGGCTGAACCAGCAGATAAATGCCCAAAGTGCACAATTGGAGGCTCAGAATGCCCAAAATGCCCTAATTTTGAATAAGTTGAACGAGTTGCTTGGGGTAAACCGTCAACCAACGGGTAATGAAAGGAACTTTGCTGGCAACATTCATGATGCTGAAGAAAGAAACATTCCTGAGAGGGCTGCCAGCCCCTTTGAGCAGACATTTCCTGAAGTTGGTGGATCTAAAGCTCGAAATGATGAGGGGTATCTTTCTGAAATGGTTCGACAAATCATGAAAGAAAGCATGCAAAGGAATGAAGACGAGAAGGAATGGGGTTTCGCTCTAAGTAAAACCCCGTTTACCGAAAGGATCTTAAAGGTTGAGTTCCCAAGGAAGTTCGTCCCTCCAACTATTCCAGCTTACAAGGGAACAAGTGATCCGAACGAATTCTTGTATAAGTATGATTGGCACATGACAGGTGCCAGAGCTTCTGATGAAATAAAGTGTCGATATTTTCCTATATATTTGGAAGGTGTAGCTCTTCTTTGGTTCACCAAGCTACCAATTCGGTCTATAGATCAGTTTTCTGACCTAACCCGGAAATTCAAGGAGCGGTTCAGACTATATGCTTCAAAAGCCAAAGATATCATGTCGTTGTCAAGTTTAGAACAGAATCCAGGGGAAACTATCAGATCTTTCTTGAATCGTTTTAATATAGCGCTGGCCGAGGTAGACAATGCAGAACCACGGATGATCTTGACCTATCTGATGAGGGCCATCGACAAGTCGAGCGAATTTGGAAAATGGCTTAACATGAAGGAACCAAATTCCCTTGAAAAATTCTACAAGAAAGCAGATGAGTTCATACGCCTGGAAAGCCGTCCTGTACCAGTAAAGGCAGTATTGGAAAAAGCTGAAGATAACGTTGCTGCTCCACGCAAGAATTAATCTGTAGGACAGAAAAGGGAAAATAACGATGGGAAGAAACAGAAAAATCTGAAGAATCCTCGTTCCTTCAAGCCATCGGAATATACTCCTTTATCAGATACGCCGGAGCGTATTTACCTTACCACTAAAGATTCTGTTGATTATCCTAAACCTCCCGTTCTGAGAACCGGGAAAAAAGCTTTACAAAGTGGGAAGTTTTGCCGCTTCCATAATCCACCCGGTCATGATACCGATGAATGCCGCCAATTGAAAAATTTGATTGAAGAGTGGATAAGGGAAAACAAGCTACAACAATTTGTGGAAAAGAATAGCAGCAATCCTGCTTCATCTAGTCAGGGGCAACGAGCTCCTGCTCATCAACCCAGGACAAGTGAGAAGATTGCAGGGCATGAATCCGGAAGGCCTGTTATCAATGTCATTACGGGAGGACCTCACCCAGCAGGCAGGAGCTGGGGTGAGATGGAAAGGTATACCCGGGCTTTGAAGTTTGTACCGGCCGAAGAAGATGTCTTTGTTTTAGAAGATGCTATGCCCCTGAAACAACAAAGAACTTTCAATGATGATATTGTGTTCAGAGCCAGGGATTCCATAGGTGTAGAAGCTCCTACCTTGGATCCCTTGGTCATCTCGGCTGGTATCGGGCCAGCTATTGTCAGAAGAGTTCTCATTGATTGTGGCGCATCCTGCAATATCCTCTTCAAGAAAACATTCGACCAAATTAAGATCCCTATGGCTGATGTGCAAGCCTCGTCGCAGAAAATCGCTGGCTTCACTGGGGAGCCAAAACAGCTGATAGGAACCGTTGATTTGCTTGTAGAACTTGGAGAGGGAGAAAGAAAAGTAGTCCGCAAGCAAACTTTTGTGATTGTCGACGAATTTTTTGCTTATAATGCTTTCCTTGGCCATCCAACTCTTGCAGCATTCAAAGCTGTTCTGGCCCCATGGTGCCTCACCATTAAATTCCCCACAGACAATGGAGTAGGAGTTATAAAAGGGGATCAAAATGCCGGACGGGAGTGTTATCTTACAGAGCTGCGAGAAGCAAGGAAAAGAGAAATGGGAAAGGATGCGGCGACCCCATTCCGCATCAAAGAACCAACCATGTAGCAATTACAGGGCGGACCCTGCACTGGCGAGCACAGCGGAGCACGAAAAGAGATGGATTCTAGAAAAGCCAGTGTAGGGGAGAATAGAGTGGTACCAGTGGAAACGACAGTACCAGTACCTGTTGACCCGAAGGACCCAAACAAGGTGTTGAATGTGGGTTCACAACTTAATGCGTCAATTCAGAATATCTTAATATCTTTTTTAAAAGCAAATTTGGATGTTTTTGCTTGGACTCATGCCGATATGTGCGGAATATCCCCAGAAGTAGCAGTACACGCTCTGAATATTGATCCAAAATTTACACCTGTGAAACAGAAAAGGAGAACTCAAGGTCCAGAAAGGTCAGCAGCGTTAAAAGAAGAAGTTGATCGGCTCATAGAGAATAACTTTATCAAAGAATCTACCTATCCGAATTGGGTTTCAAATCCAGTGCTGGTTAAGAAAGCCAACGGAAAATGGAGAGTGTGCATCGATTTTTCAGACCTAAACAAGGCCTGCCCCAAAGACTACTTCCCGTTACCCAGGATCAATCAACTGGTAGACGGAACAGCGGGACATGAATTGTTATCTTTTATGGATGCCTACTCCGGATATAACCAGATCATGATGCATGAGCCAGATCAGGAGGACACGAGCTTTATCATCGATGTTGGTCTTTACTGCTACAGAGTTATGCCCTTCGGGCTGAAGAATGCGGGGGCAACCTACCAAAGACTTGTTAATGCTATGTTCAAACCGCAATTGGGAAAGACTATGGATGTCTACGTCGATGACATGTTAGTAAAGTCTAAGAAAGTAGTGGATCACATAGAACACTTAGCAGAAATGTTCGCAGTCCTCCGGAAATACGGAATGAAGCTTAACCCTTTAAAATGTTCATTTGGGGTGGAGTCTGGAAAGTTCCTAGGTTTCATCGTGAGCGCTAGGGGCATTGAAGCTAGTCCAGCACAAATTACCGCCTTAAAAGAAGTCAAAGCTCCTAGAACGAAGAAGGAGTTGCAAAGTCTCAACGGAAAAGTCGCCGCCTTGAGTCGATTCATTTCCAAAGCTACTGATAAATGCATCCCATTCTTTGGTGCTCTAAAGAAAGGAAAGAAAAGCTTCGATTGGACTCCCGAATGCCAAAAAGCCTTTGATGAATTGATTCGCCATATGGAAACGCCTCCAATACTTTCTAGGCCTGGCGATGGTGAGGATCTTCTTATATACTTGGCAGTATCATCTCATGCTTTAAGTGCAGTGCTGATACGAGAAGACAAGAGGATTCAACATCCAGTTTACTATATCAGCAAAAGACTCACTAGGGCAGAGATGAATTACTCCAAGTTGGAAAAAATCGCCTATTGCCTACTGATTGCATCAAGGAAGTTGAGGCAATATTTCCAAGCTCATCCTATCAGAGTCCTCACTGATCAACCTTTAAAGCAAGTCCTGTTTCGCCCTGAGACTTCGGGTCGTCTTCTAAAGTGGAACATTGAACTCAATCAATATGACATCACTTATCATCCCCGAAAAGCAATCAACGGACAAGCTTTAGCGGATTTCATCGCAGAATTCACAGATAAGGGTAAGAGTGAGGAGGAAACAATCAATGATTCCCCAATCCAATGGAAGTTATATGTTGATGGCGCGAGAAATGACTACTGTTCTGGAGCCGGAGTTGTACTTGAGACCCCTGAAGGTCGGTCATTATGCTATGCACTGAGATTGGAATTTCCTTCAACGAACAATGAAGCAGAATACGAAGCTCTTATCGCTGGCTTGAGAATTGCTAAAGAACTAAACATCCGAGCATTACAGATCTTCAGTGATTCTCAGCTTATTGTATGCCAAGTCAAGAAGGAATTCCAAGCAAAAGGGGGAAATCTGCCTGCCTACCTGTTAAAGGCTTGGGAACTCCTGTGTGACTTCGATCATTACACGATAAGCCATATTCCTCGAGAAGAAAACACGAAAGTAGATTCTCTCGCAAAGTACTCTAGCACAGGCGAAGCTCAATTTCTGGGGTTGACTCCAGTGGAAGTCCTGTCGGCTCCAAGCATTGATGAGATGGATATTGATTGCATCATGAGCATGTCTCAAGAGAAAGAATCATGGATGACTCCAATAACAGAATATCTGCTCAATGTCTCTTTACCGGAAAATTCAAAAGAACGACAGAAGCTGCTGAGGAAAGCCTCTCGCTATATAGTCCAAGATGGCCAATTATACAGACGAGGATTCTCAATGCCGTTACTTCGATGTGTATCCAGGGAAGAGTCCAAAACAATCCTAGCTGAGGTGCATGGGGGAGAATGTGGTGATCATTTAGGTGGTAAAACTTTAGCAAAGAAGATTCTCCGATACGGATATTTTTGGCCAGAAATTAATCGAGATGCAGCAGACTATTCCCGAAAATGTGACAGATGCCAAAGATTAGCCAAAATTCCTAGAGCACCTTCTACTGAACTCACACAGATGGTCAGTCCGTGGCCGTTTGCAATATGGGGGATAGACCTTGTAGGACTGTTACCAACTGCCAAATCTGGAATCAAATATGCCATTGTTGCGGTAGATTATTTTACTAAATGGGCAGAGGCTAAACCACTGGCTACTATCACCTCTAAAAAGATGATAAGTTTTGTGACTAAAAGTATCATTTGCAGGTATGGTGTGCCTCAAAAGATAATTACAGACAATGGTACTCAGTTCGAAAGTGAAGAATTCCAAGATTTTTGCAAACGATTCAAAATCCGAAAAATCTTCTCAGTAGTAGCTCATCCGCAGGCAAACGGGCAAGTGGAATCAGTAAATAAAATTATCAAGTCAACCATCAAGAAGCAACTCGAAAGAGCAAAAGGTGGTTGGGTCGATAAGCTACCACTAGCACTATGGGCATACAGAACTACCCACAAAACTGCGACTAGGCATACTCCGTTTTCATTGGCATACGGGTCAGAAGCAATGATTCCGGTAGAAACAGAGGTCCCTTCTCATAGAAGAATCCATTTCAATCAAGCGGAGAATGAAAAACTACAGCTTGAGGCACTAGATCTCCTTGATGATAAAAGAGAAGAGGCTGAGCTCAGAATCGCAGCTCATCAGCAAAGGATAGCCAGACATTTCAATTCCAAAGTTCGCCAACGCAGCTTTGAGATTGGAGATCTAGCCCTGAAGAGAATTATGACGACGACAGGTGTGTTTGGGCCAAATTGGGAAGGACCATATGTCATAGGTCAGAAGCTTCTTGACGGCACATTCAAACTCACTACTGTCGAAGGAGATCAAATTCCAAGAGCTTGGAACAGCAATCACTTGCGTCCATACTTTACTTGAAAGCTTTGTTGAAATATTGTAAAAAGAATTATGAATGTATGATTCCTGTAATTGAAAGCGATTGTAAAACCGATGCAAGTGAATAATGAAAGACTATAAAGTGGATGTAGGCCCAAATTCTTGGCCGAACCACTATAAATCTTGTGTTCCTTATTATTATTATTATTACATATTTGCTTTATTTTCGATATAAAAAGTACATTAAATGTATTGCTGAAATGTCGATTTAAATTTTTGCAGGCAACGAAAATAAAACTTGCACATTACAAGACCAAGTGATTCTTGTTATCATTCAACAAACAAATTCCAAGTCACAAATGCCCCGAATTTAAAATCCTAGATAAGAAGTGCTTCAATTGAACGGCCAATGATTTCGCCAAAAATGGGCTCTAGCTAATAAATTGAGAAGTTTGAACAAACAAACATCCAATTAAGAAGCTTATGCCCGTTTTCGCGAACTGGCCTAGCAATGAAGTACACTTCTTTGGATTAAACAAACTACTTGTAAGAGAAGGGAGTGCGAGCTTGAAAAGAAAAATAGAGGATCGCTGAAAAGGCATAAGCAAGTGGACAAGGAACAGCTAAAGCCCTCTTCGGAGGCACAAGTCCTCTTCGGAGGCACTACTCTTCGGAGGATAAAGACCTCTAACGAGGCATATGCGGCAAAAAAGAAAGTTCTCTACTCAACAAAAAAGATTGGAGGAGTCATGACCCTCCAACCATGAGAGAGTAACTTCCAGGCAATCTTCGGAGGCACGTTTCACCAAGAGTTGAAGTGCAACAGCCACTCTTCGGAGTTTCACTTCACCAGAGTTGAAATGTAAAACAAAATAAAAGCCCTCTTCGGAGGCCCATTTCACCAGGAGTTGAAGTGTGACAGCCGCTCTTCGGAGTTTCACTTCACCAGAGTTGAAATGTAAAACAAAATAAAAGCCCTCTTCGGAGGCCCATTTCACCAGAAGTTGAAGTGTGACAGACGCTCTTCGGAGTTTCACTTCACCAGAGTTGAAATGTAAAACAAAATAAAAGCCCTCTTCGGAGGCCCATTTCACCAGGAGTTGAAGTGCAACAGCCGCTCTTCGGAGTTTCACTTCACCAGAGTTAAAATGTAAAACAAAATAAAAGCCCTCTTCGGAGGCCCATTTCACCAGGAGTTGAAGTGTGACAGCCGCTCTTCGGAGTTTTACTCCACCAGAGTTGAAATGCAAAACAAAATAAGAGCCCTCTTCGGAGGCCCATTTCACCAGGAGTTGAAATGTGACAGCCGCTCTTCGGAGTTTCACTTCACCAGAGTTGAAATGCAAAAAAAAAAAAAGACCTCTTCCCAGAGGCAGAAATGAAAAGACCTCCTCCCGAAGGCACAATCAAGCAGAAAGACCTCTTCGGAGGCACACGTTTCACCAAGATTGAAATAAAACTTCCAGGTGTTGAAACGTGAAAAAGTCTTCCTCAGAGGTGCAACTTTTCAAAGAATAACTTTCAAAGGAAGAATGAATTACTTATTCTAGAAAATTCTCTTCCTCAAAAAGAAGTTGAAGTACCTTGCAAATACCCGCTTTACCACATAGAAGATTTCATTCGGTAAAATGTGTATATGCACAAAATAAAAAGTGATATCTTCGAAGGATGAAGCGTAGAAACTCATTTGTACTCTGATTTTTAACGAAATAATATTCCTCCAAATGTGGAATAATTATTCTTTAAAAAAAAGTACAAGTTCCTCATAAAATAAAATATTACAATGAGCTTATGGTATAGAGGCAACATGGTATAACTACATCGGTAAAATTGCGCTCGAACAATATATACCACAAGCTCACTGCAATATCGTACAAAGAAACTTGTACAAAAATGAATAATAAATGCATTATCAGATACAGACAGAAGTTTGTACAAAGTAAAAGAATCATTTATTCAACACTATTAGAATTTTATACAGGTACAGGTTCAAAAGTAAAAAGCAAAAGAAAGCGGGGGGCCGGTACCCGCACAATTTCCGGTTAGTACATGCAAAAAAGGCAAAAAGCGATACGAAAGCCACAGAACCAGAGCCATCATTTCTTCTTCCGCCCACCTTTTGAACCCGCACCTGGCCGAATAACCAACTTTTTAGGCCGGCTTGTGAGGGTAGGGGATGAAGGAGAAAGGGGCTCAGTCGGACTTTCTTCTGTCTCCTCTTCGCCAGTTAAAGATCCCTTCTTCTTCTTCTTCTTGGAAACTCCCTGCTTTCCTCTCTTCTTGGAGGAAGACCCACTCCCTGGAGAAAGAAGTTTAGCTAATGGTTCATCATCGGAACCAGTTGCTTCTGGAGTCTTCTCACTCCCTTCAGTTTCTTCTCCTTTGTGTTCTTGTAAAGTAATGGGATCATCCAAGTCTTGAAGAGCTTCTATTTGCTCCTCTTGTGATCCCGGTTGTGAGGCGGAAGGAGGAGTCACTTGAATAGATGGAGGAGGAATAATTGGAGGTGGGGAAGCTTGAACAATGCCCGACGTTTTCTCTACAGAAGAAAAAAGTTCAAGTCAGTAAAAAGAGGAGATAAAGGTTCGCTAAGATTCAAGAAGTACTCAAGAAGCCCATCAAGCTCGTAAGAAACAGATGAGCAGTCTACTTGGGCAAGATTGTTAGTAGGGTTACCTGCAGAAGTCGGTTCCCTGACGTCAACTTCGTAAGCCTGCGCCTCGGCACTCTCGCCGCCTTCATCTCCACCTTGTATGCTTGTGATCTCGGTGGTAACTTAAGTAGGAGATGGGGAATGAGAACTAGAACCGATAATGTCAATTTCGGCTGAAGGAGAAGGTTGAAATAGAGCAGTTGAGATGATTTTTCCTGAATATTCTCCTGCCGCTGTTTTGGCCCTTAATTTTGCAAGCTGTTCTCTCCCCCTGGCGAGAGTGGCACGAGCATCATCATCCAGATAATGCTCCTCAAGAGCTGACTCAGCATAGCCAGCGCCCTTACCACCAAGCATATCGAGTGCGGCCTCCCAAACTTCAGCCAGAGTAATTTCATACTTGGGGCCCAGAAAGGCGAGGCTACCACGCCCCAAAATGCTATGTAGGTAGAAATCAAATAATGTTGAGCTGATGTTGGCCCTCGTTGCC
This sequence comes from Allium cepa, assembly GCA_030765085.1. Lineage (NCBI taxonomy): Eukaryota > Viridiplantae > Streptophyta > Magnoliopsida > Asparagales > Amaryllidaceae > Allium > Allium cepa. The sequence continues at coordinate 461,114,863 of CM060942.1, forward strand.
TCGTGAGATTCTTCAGCTGCAATTTTGCCGGCAACGGCCTCATCACGCTCCATTTCAGCTTTAGAAAGTTGAAGCTTAAGCATTTGGATCTCCGCCTCTTGAGAGCTGTTCTTCTTCCGAAGCTCTTCAATATCAGCAACATAGCCCTCACTAATTCTTTTGTGCACTTCAAGCCTGTCTTCGGCATCTCTTTGGCCGGCGTGAGCATCTCTCACTTGTTTTAGGAGCACTTCTTCTTTTTGAGAATAAGAAGTAGAGGAAGCAGCAAGCTCTTGTTTCAGTTCTTCAACTTTTGCTTCAAGCTCTTCATTGTAAGAAGCAATGCTCCTCATCTCAGTGTCATGTTGCTCAAGAACCTTTTGCCATTCGGCTTTATCATTTTCCATAGTGAGCATGGCCTCTATGTTTGCACGATTAACCCTTTGGAGATCGTCAACAAGTTTCTGCCAGTTCGACATCCTCTCAATATCAAGCTTGACGGCATCGAGGTTTCGTAACATAGCAGACTTGTCAATGGGGACCAAGTCAAGGTCAAACCTTACTCCCTTCAGACACCACTGTGGAAACTGACTTTGCAAAGTGGCCGGACCCGGTCCAACTTGGAATTTGGGCCTGCTAATTATTGTTTGGATGTCTGTCTTCCCGAGAGCGGGAGAGCCGGAAGGAATGTCAAGCGAGGCAGGGGCAGTAACCTTTTCAGGAGTTGTAGAGGTGTGCTTCTCACCATGATGGGCTCGCTTGCTCGAATCTTCAACCATATGACTTTTTCCTCTGTCATCATGGGATTTTCTTTTATGGGAAACGTCGCCTCTCTACGAAGAATCGTGGCGCTCCTCCCTCTCTCTTCTTTCGTAACGCTCCTCTTGAGCCTTCTTCTCTTGAGCCTTTCGAGCGGCTCTTTCTTCATTAGATTCTCTGTAAGAGGGGAGGTAACGCCTGTAATCATATTGGCTACGCCTTCCGTAGCGCTGGAAATCATCATAGTAGGATCCGCTGCGCCCCATCGGAGAATCTGAAATAAAAAAGAGCTAGAATTTAGAATTCTTCAAAGTACAAAAAGTCAGAAGCATAAAAGTGTCGAAAAAATTCTAAGTGTGTGTGACGTGCAAACTACGCGCATCAAACTACGAACCACTCTTTAATTGAGGAGTGGTTGTGGGTGTAATAGTTAGCGTCAACTCTTGAGTCGACGGAGTCTGTTGCAGGATAGAAGTCGCTTCAACTACTGAAGAAGAAACCCCGGTAGTGATAGGATCATCTTTAAAGATCTCTTGCAAGGTGGCAAAGAGGTCGCTCAGCCCTTCGAAAGTATCGTCCCTGCTCTGCTTGGCAAGGCTAGTTTTCTCGGCTTCTTCGCCAGATTTCTATGACAGTCGGGGAGATCCCTGGAGCTCTTCTTCCTCAATAACCGGGGCAAGTTCGACAGATGGCCCCGCAACATCAACAGTAGTGGAGCACTTCACTAGCGAAGCCTCGGGAGCAGGTCCTTTTGGTATGGATGTGTCTGTAGAAACCGGGGCATCTGATGCTTTAGGTGGGGAGTCTGGAACCTCGTAGGGGTGTGTGGAGCGAGAAGGGTGAAGAAGTCCGAACTGATGAAGGAATTCGACGTTCAGCAAAAATTTCATATCCCGTTCTTCAACCGGTACTGCTACAAGCCTCTCTAGAGTTGGCTTGTGACTGGGATCTCTACAAGGAGGGGGAAGCGCTGAAATAAAAAAAAGAGAAATGATGATGAAGTTAACACTTGGCAATTCGAACTTCAGAAGACTCAGAATATAGAGGAGGTAAAGGTAGATGATCTTACTTCCTTCTCTCCACACAGCATAAAACCCCGGGGGGCAACGGACATAGAAAAATTGAGTTAAGAACCCATGGGCAGTATCAGGAAGGCCAACGATCAATTTACGATTTCGTGCGCTTCTCACAACGGTAATAGAAGGATGATCCTTAGTCCTAGTAAAGGAGCATAGGAAGCAGTTCTCGTCAAAGCTTGGAAGCCGGTCAAATGTTCTCCTAAATAGCACGCACAACCCCATCTGAATGGCATAGCCATTAGGGTGTAGCTGGAATGGGGAGATAGCTAACCGAAGAAGTAGATTCTGGAGAAAGTTGTTGAAAGGGGGATGGCCCCGCTTACGCACATTTGCCGATTAACCGCTACGAAGCCAGTAGGCGCCACATCAGCGGTGTCACCTTTTCCAGGGAAAATGGCGTCTGCTTCAGCGATGCCAAACTGACCACACAACTGACGAAAAACTTTGTACGATAAGGTGTTGGGGGCTCTTTCCGGACGATTGATTAGCGAAACCGGAATAACAGCTGCCTCTCCAGCTTGAACTGTTGTATCTTCTTCCTGAGAAGTCATTCTACACAAGCAACTGGATATTCAAATGTGAAGGTGCACGTTTCCTAAAAGTGTGAAGCGTCGTGCAAAACTAATAAAAATAGCAAGTAAATATAACTGGAATTAAACTAGTCGATGATTAATCGATTACAAAATTTCAGAACTTGTTAATATAAAGTTCAAGCATAATATTAGCGCAGGCTGGTTAGTTTCAATTGACTATTTCAGTGTTGCTGTAATATTTTACTTGAAATTGATGAAAGCACTTCGTTCACACAATTTATTTGAGTTAATTATCTGTTATTAACTAATCTGTCATTTGACGTGGGCAGTCGATGGCAGTATATTTGTCCTATTTTTCTGCAAGTGTTGTGTTTAACAGGTTGATAGCGTCAAAGTTAGAATAATCTGTAAAGAAACACAACAAAGTTCAAGCAGTATATTCTGGCAATTCAAATTGGAAATACAATTAAGTTCTATCAACATCTCTAAGTTTTCAAATTTTGTTCAAATCATTGAGTCACAGTCCGAAGAGTTCTCTAAGTCATAAGTCGTCCACGACCTAAAAGTTAAGTCATCCACGAATTAAAAGATAATTCTTTAAGTCTTAGCTCGGCTGCAACTCAAGGCTAAGTCGTGCACAACCTAGAGGCCAAGTCGTAAAGTCTCAAATCAAGAGAGAACAAATGAAGTGCAAATGAAGCTAAGTCTTGAGTCGTCCAGAAACAAACATAACCTAAGGGGTTAAGTCGTATGAAACTAAGGTCGTGGGGGATCTTAAGTCAGTCACTTTGAAAACTATGCAAATTGGCAAAATCGCAAAAACTTCACGATATCTCTTCTCAACCCACTGATCCTTCTCCGACCCAATAACCCGTTATCTTCCTAACTCCTAACCCGTTAACCCATGTAGGACGATATCGCCTCCTCTAAATTCATGGATCAACTGAATCGAAATATGGTGACCCATCGTCTTCTCCTTGCAAGTCATCTAAAAACTCAATCAAACTGCTTCAAGCTTGTCAGCAATCGTTCATAACGCGATTCAAGACGAAGCCTAATGTGAGGATTCGGATTGAGGTTGGAAAATGGGAAATCCATGTTCGAAAGGTAACAGTAATTGTGAAATTGAGCGAGCGATGAGTTTACTTACGCAGTGTAATGATGAAGGTGGCAGGAACTTAATTGGTGATAAGGTGAACCGATGGAATTCGTCTCTGAAAAGCTTCGAAGGTCGTTAATGGCGGAAGTAAACACGAAAACAAGTAGGTGAAGAAGGAGCGACCTAAACCTTTTATATCTCGAGGCAGAGGAATTTGAAATGGCACACGAGTTAAGATAAGTCGAAGCACACGACCTACGACTTAGGCGTGCACTTCGAGGGGCAAATGTTAACCCTCAATTTCCTACGACTCAAAAACTGCACGACTCAATAAGAAAACGACTCAAGGTGGGCGACGACTCAATGGACAAACAACTCAGTGAGTTATCAACATAACGAGTTAACAGATGCACGACTCAACGAGTCAAGAGGATGGACGTCTTAAGGGACTGACGACTTACCAACTTAAGGAAGCTACGACCTAACGGCCTAAGAGAATAGACCGACTCAATACCTTAAAGAAGTTGTCGACTCAGAGTATTTTACGACCTAGGGCATCCACGACTTAAGGTTTCTACGACTTAAGGAAGTCCGCGGCTCAAGGACAGGATGACTTAACGATTCAAGAGATGGCACGGCTTAAGAAGTAAATGAGCTAACGACTTAGAGATGTCTGCGACTTACGACCTAACATGTGTCGTAAACGGCTTAAGCAAATGAGGTGCTGCTCCTTACCTAACACAGTGACCTCTTAACTCGTACACGATTCAGGACCTGGGTTATTATCTGAAGGGAACAAGCTTATCCGTTAACTCGAATACGACTCACGACCTAGCTTGAGTCGTCCACGACCTAAAGTTACCGGATGAAGGTACAATGCCGCATCAAAAGGACCAGCTGACTCATTTGCGACTTAGGTGTTGACTCGTGGGCGACATAGGACTTGTACAAATGAGCTTTTGTGAGACCATGGGGCTAGGCCAGATAAGTCGGCCACGACTCACCTTAGACCGGTCACGACTAACGACCTAAGGGGGGATTTCCCCTATAAATACCAACCTACCTCAAGCATGAAAGGGACTTTTGGCTCATTCTTTCCAAGCACCGGTACTCTACTACATTCCAAACCAACTCGACACTCAAAGCTTTCAAGACACGTAGAACGCTATCAACAACTTCAAGAAGGAATCTCATACATCCGATATGGATTTGAAGACTTTCATGTACATTGAAGTTTAAGCTACTCGTTCAAAGTGTTTAATAATTCAAAGTGTATTGTACTTGGGAAGAATTGTATCGACTTGTAACGAAATCATCAATAAAGATATTCAGAGTGGACGTAGGCAAACTATTGAGCTGAACCACTATAAAATCGCTGTTATTTACTGCTTTTTCTATGGTTTTCTTCTTATACTCTGTTCCAGAATCATCGGGTGGTGCTTTCACAACTACACTTTACACACCGGGGTGTTAGCGTTCAAATTTTAGCGTTAACATTAATAATATCCATCTTTAATGACAAATTTGTTTAACCTTAAACTACTTACTTAATTACCATTATAAATCAATTACATTCTTAATTAACTTACACTTTAAATTAACTAATCATCTTACCTTTGAAAATCTTTCTTAATAAATTTTAAAGTCAAATCTTACTTAACTTACCAACATCATTTATTTAATTAATACTAAACTTGTTTATCAAAATAACCTACAGGTTTCTTAAGCTAACCCCCCTATAAAATGAAACCCGAGAAATCCATGCATTTACTCTAGTAAGACTCGTCTTCCTCTTACCTTTTTCCTAAGTCCCTTCTCCTCCTACCTTTCTTCTTCTTCTACTGTTCTTCTTTTACTTGGCTAAGTTAAAAACTGCAGTACTATACAAACACAGGCACGCACCCAGGCCAACACTCGTGCAAACCCTCAATTTACTCGAGTAATTACTCGAGATGACAAACACTCGAAAATGCTGACACCCCTCGCTGCCGTGAATGTGCACGGCACGTCGCCGTCACTCCGACGAATCACGTCGCCTCCGGCAAGCCACGAAACGACACTACAACCGAAAACAAGTTTCAATTTAACGCGAAATATTCGAAATCAAATTACACCCATTCGCTCGAACAAGCAACTCGAATACACCGAACAAAATCGCCTCGACCTACTAATGTCGACCACCTGTGGCGATGCAACTTCGCCCATACCTTGGCCATATCCTCCTCTACCATCACCTAAAATCGCGTGCAGCTCGGTCGACCCACGGTGATGAAATTACTTCATTTACAGACCACAGGAAACTCAAACCCAAAACACTATATTCGATTCGACCCAACAAATCTTGCATTAGAAATTTTTTTGAACATTTTTCCTGAATTCGTAGATCATCAAGCTAGCCTCTCAACAAATTTCAACCTTCAATATTTGTTGAATCAACAGAAACTGATAAAATGTAATTTTTGTTCATTTGTAAACTGCTCGTACATTTCTAAACTAAAAATTATCATTCTTGCTTTAAAAATCCTTTTTTTGAATGTTTATTCCAGATATATAATCAAAATATCAATTTAAAGTATTCGAATTTTAACATATGATTTCTTTCTTACTGTAAACTTGAATTTTTCGTATCTATATTCACTATCAAGCTTTAAACAATTTCTAGGCTTTGTTTTTAAGTTAAACAACTTACTTAGTTTAAAAATTCTAAGTTTAAAATATTTTACATGAACAAGAAGTATTTATTCTACCTTTCTTTGCTCAGAAACTAAATATATGAAATAACAGACCATATACAAATTCCCAGTGCAAACAGAAAATACATAGAGTTGTTTGTTTAAACTATACAGCAAGCACATATTACTCAAAAGCAAATGCACAAGTTTAAATTACACAAGTTTAAATTTTGAAAACAGATGTTTACCCACCCGAAAGATTCTGTTGAACAGAGAACCATTTCTGGTATTATGAAAACTGCAGTTGAATTTGCCTGAGTTCCTGTCTGTTTTTGGTTGAATGATTTTTAGCTTACTTCTTTTTTCTTCTTTTTATTTTTCACTGGTTAGCTAAGTTTTTACTAAACGAAGTCAAATTGAAAAATGTATCTGTATATATAGAAGATAACCAGATGTATAAAGGGAGGTATTATCTGGTCAAGTATTTTCTTCTTTTGATTGATCAGATTTTTTTACTCAAAATGAAAAGATTGCTAAACATTTTGAATAGACTTATTTTAGGCTGAGATGATGGCATTTAACGCGAAGGTTTCTTAGTATGTTTACATACTATTATTATGTTTTGCTGTATATAGATATTTGTATGTATATGTACACTTTGCAGGTAGACCTTTGGGTTTTGCGAATGAAGATTATTTTGTACAATTTTTTTTATTTCATTAACTTCTAGCTTTCACCGTATACATATGTTTGTGTATGGTTTTATTTTAACTTTATACATTTGTGCTTACTTAAAAATTGTTATAGTTGTTTATATGTATTTATCCTATGTTGCTTACACATCAAATCATTTAATTCTTGCTTTTATTTAATTTTTTCTATTTTAAGTATCAATATTTAAATTATATTCATATGGTTTACTTATATTTTATATTTATATTTTATATTGATAGAATTAAATTTTATTTTAAACATTATTATCCATATATATATATTCACCAAATATTAACAAGGCAAAGTATTTTAGTTCAATTATATAAGGTAGATTTTGTTGTACATATTTTAAGAGATTTATTTTAAATTTTCAAAATCAAATTTCCTTTTCAAAGTAAAAATCTATATAAACAAATGGCAAATATTCCCAAAAGACCTATTTATTTTAAATGATAAGTTTACATTTTATTTAATTGGATTAAATATTTATGAAAATAATGTCGCCAAAATACCGGATCATCACAATAACAATCTGCCCTATGGAATGGTTTGAGTTTGGCATGCGTGTTTGTTTAAAACGTCCAAAAGGCAAGTAGTTACAGTTGGTATCAGAGCTTTGGTTTAGAGATAACCTTAGCTTTGTGGGATCCGATTCATATAGAAATATGGTACTAATACCCTAGAATAAGTCTTTCGGGTGTATATATGAGCGAGCGTATTTGTTAGTTGTTAACTCCATCTCGGCCATGACTCACCGATCTAGCATTTCAAACAGTTAGCGACCCAAGTTCTGCCGACCCAAGGCACAAAGGGATGCCGACCTAGTATCTTAGCATGGAAGACCGACCTAACTGCATAAGGTTTAAGAAGGATACCGACCTAAGGGGCTTGAGAAGCAGACCGATCTAAGGCCTCAAAGAAAGTTCCGACCTAACGTCTTGGAGTAATGCCGACTTAAGGCTCAAAGGAAGTTCTGACTCAACAGCCTTAGCTTGTTGCCGACCTAACGTATGAACCGACTCCGAATGAGTGACGACTCAACTTATTGCCGACTTAACAGGGACAGTGACTCACCGGGTTATAACCTTGATGCTTTAAAGATGTTGGCCGACCCATGGGGCAAACCGACCTAAGGCCTATGGTAGGTCGTTCACGACCTAAGCAAGCGAATCGGATACCTCATCATTTTATGTCATGGCCCCATAACTCGTACACGACTCATGACCTGGCCCCATAACTCGTTTACGACTTTGGACTTGCGTGAAATCAGGTAAGTCAGCTTAACTCTACTAGACCGTGGATTTGCTTCTATAGGTCGGCCGCAACTCAACTAAAGTCGGTCACGACTCATGACTTGAGCGAAAAACTGCTACCCAGAATCACACCTATAAATACGCGACCACCTTCAACGTTCAAAGGACTTTTGGCTCATTCTTTCCAAGCACCGATACTCTGCTACATTCCAAACCGACTCGACACTCAAGGCTTTCAAGACACGTAGAACGCTACTAACAACTTCAAGAAGGAATCTCATGCATCCGACATGGATTTGAAGACTTTCACTCACATTGAAGTTTAGGCCATTCGTTCAAAGTGTTTAGTAATTCAAAGTGTATTGTACTTGGGAAAAATTGTATCGATCTGTAACGAATTCGTTAATAAAGATATTCAAAGTGGACGTAGGCAAACTATTGAGCCAAACCACTATAAAATCGCTGTTGTTTACTGTTTTTTCTGCTGTTTTCTGCTTATACTCTGTTCCCGAATTATCGGGTGGTGCTTTCACAACTACACTTTACACACCGGGGTGTTGACGTTCAAATTTTAGCGTTAACATTTTTGGTGCTTTCACTGAGAACTGAACTCGGGCGAATTATCATCATTGCTCCACGAAAGTTTGTTGAAGTAATCTCTCTGAAGACTAGAAAATATCTGAAATCATGGCTCTGGGGAGAAGGAGTAGATCTGTTAGATCTGGAAATGTTCAAGAGGCAACCTCCGCTTCCCCAGTACCTAATCAAGCCACTCCACTTGTTGGGGTTACAAAAGCGGAGTTGGATGCTGTAATCTTAGGGCTGAACCAGCAGATAAATGCCCAAAGTGCACAATTGGAGGCTCAGAATGCCCAAAATGCCCTAATTTTGAATAAGTTGAACGATTTGCTTAGGGCAAACCATCAAACAATGGGTAATGAAAGGAACTTTGCTGGCAACGTTCATGATGCTGAAGAAAGGAACGTTCCTGAGAGGGCTGCCAGCCCCCTTGAGCAGACACTTCCTGAAGTTGGTGGATCTAAAGCTCGAAATGATGAGAGGTATCTTTCTGAAATGGTTCGACAAATCATGAAATAGAGCATGCAAAGGGATGAAGACGAGAGAGAATGGGGTTTCGCTCCAAGTAAAACCCCGTTTACCGAATGGATCTTAAAGGTTGAGTTCCCGAGGAAGTTCGTCCCTCCAACTATTCCATCTTACAAGGGGACAAGCGACGCGAACGAATTCTTGTATAAATATGATTGGCACATGACAGGTGCCAGAGCTTATGATGAAATAAAGTGCCGATATTTTCCTGTATATCTGGAAGGTGTAGCCCTGCTTTGGTTCACCAAGCTACCAATCCGGTCTATAGATCAGTTTTCTGACCTAACCCGGAAATTCAACGAGCAGTTCAGACTATAAGCTTCAAAAGCCAAAGATATCATGTCGTTGTCAAGTTTAGAACAGAATCCAAGGGAAACTATCAGATCTTTCTTGAATCGCTTTAATATAGCGTTGGCCGAGGTAGACAATGCAGAACCACGGATGATCTTCACCTATCTGATGAGGGCCATCGACAAGTCGAGCGAATTTGGAAAATGGCTAAACATGAAGGAACCAAATTCCCTTGAAAAATTCTACAAGAAAGCAGATGAGTTCATACGCCTAGAAAGCCGTCCTGTACCGGTAAAGGCAGTATTGGAAAAAGCTGAAGATAACATTGCTTCTCCACGCAAGAATGAATTTGTAGGACAAAAAAGGGAAAATAATGATGAGAAGAAACAGAAAAATCTGAAGAAGCCTCGTTCCTTCAAGCCATTGGAATATACTCCTTTATCAGATACGCCAGAGCGTATTTATCTTGCCACTAAAGATTCTGTTGATTATCCTAAACCTCCCGTTCTAAGAACCGGGAAAAAAGCTGTACAAAGAGGGAAGTTCTGCCGCTTCCATAATCAACCCGGTCATGATACCGATGAATGCCGCCAATTGAAATATTTGATTGAAGAATTGATAAGGGAAAACAAGCTGCAGCAATTTGTGGAAAAGAATAGCAGCAATCCTGCTTCATCTAGTCAGGGGCAACCAGCTCCTGCTCATCAACCCAGGACAAGTGAGAAGGCTGCAGGGCATGAATCCGAAAGGCCCGTTATCAATGTCATTACGGGAGGACCTCACCCAGCAGGCAGGAGCTGGGGTGAGATGGAAAGGTATACCCGGGCTTTGAAGTATGTACCGGCCGAAGAAGATGTCTTTGTTTTGGAAGATGCTACACCCCTGAAACAACAAAGAACTTTCAATGATGATATTGTGTTCAGAGCCAGGGATTCCACAGGCGTTGAAGCTCCTACCTTGGATCCCTTAGTCATTTCAGCTAGTATCGGGCCAGCTATTGTCAGAAGAGTTCTCATTGATTGTGGCGCATCCTGCAATATCCTCTTCAAGAAAACATTCGACCAAATGAAGATCCCTATGGCTGATGTGCAAGCCTCGTCGCAGAAAATCGCTGGCTTCACTGGGGAGCCAAAGCAGCCGATAGGAACTATTGATTTGCTTGTAGAACTTGGAGAGGGAGAAAGAAAAGTAGTCCGCAAGCAAAGTTTTGCGATTGTTGACGAATTTTCCGCTTATATTGCTTTCCTTGGCCGTCCAACTCTTGCAGCGTTCAAAGCTGTTCTGGCCCCATGGTGCCTCACCATTAAATTCCCCACAGACAATGGAGTTGGAGTTATAAAAGGGGATCAAAATGCCGGGCGGGAGTGTTATCTGACAGAGCTGCGAGAGGCAAGGAAAAGAGAAATGGGAAAGGATGCGGCAACCCCGGTCCGCATCAAAGAACCAACCTTGTAGCAATTACAGGGCGGACCCTGCACTGGCGAGCACAGCGGAGCACGAAAAGAGATGGATCCTAGAAAAGCCAGTGCAAGGGAGAATAGAGTGGTACCAGTGGAAACGACAGTACCAGTACCTGTTGACCCGAAGGACCCAAATAAGGTGTTGAATGTGGGATCACAACTTAACGTGTCAATGCAGAATATCTTAATATCTTTTTTAAAAGCAAATTTGGATGTTTTTGCTTGGACTCATGCCGATATGTGCGCAATATCCCCAGAAGTTGCAGTACACGCTCTGAACATTGATCCGAAATTTACGCTTGTGAAACAGAAAAGGAGAACTCAAGGTCCAGAAAGGTCAGCAGCATTAAAAGAAGAAGTTGATCGGCTCATGGAGAATAACTTTATCAAAGAATCTACCTATCCAAATTCGGTTTCAAATCCAGTGCTGGTTAAAAAAGCCAACGGAAAATGGAGAGTGTGCACCGATTTTTCAGATCTAAACAAGGCCCGCCCCAAAGACTGCTTCCCATTGCCCAGGATCGATCAACTGGTAGATGGAACAGTGGGACATGAATTGTTATCTTTTATGGATGCCTACTCCGGATATAACCATATCATGATGCATGAGCCAGATCAGGAGGACACGAGCTTTATCACCGATGTTGGTCTTTACTGCTACAGAGTTATGCCCTTCGGGCTGAAGAATGCGGGGGCAACCAACCAAAGACTTGTTAATGCTATGTTCAAAACGCAATTGGGCAAGACTATGGAAGTCTACGTCGACGACATGTTAGTAAAGTCTAAGAAAGCAGTGGATCACATAGAACACTTAGCAGACATGTTCGCAGTCCTCCGAAAATACGGAATGAAGCTTAACCCTTTAAAATGTTCATTTGGAGTGGAGTCCGGAAAGTTCTTAGGTTTCATCGTGAGCACTAGGGGCATTGAAGCTAGTCCAGCTCAAATTACCGCCTTAAAAGAAGTCAAAGCTCCTAGAACGAAGAAGGAATTGCAAAGTCTCAACGGAAAAGTCGCCGCCTTGAGTCGGTTCATTTCCAAAGCTACTGATAAATGCATCCCATTCTTTGACGCTCTAAAGAAAGGAAAGAAAAACTTTGATTGGACTCCCGAATGCCAAAAAGCCTTTGATGAATTGATTCGCCATATGGAAACGCCTCCAATACTTTCTAGGCCCGGCGATGGTGAGGATCTTCTTATATACTTGGCAGTATCATCTCATGCTTTAAGTGCAGCGCTGATACGAGAAGACAAGAGGATTCAACATCCGGTTTACTATATCAACAAAAGACTCACTGGGGCAGAGATGAATTACTCCAAGTTGGAAAAACTCGCCTATTGCCTACTGATTGCATCGAGGAAGTTGAGGCAATATTTCCAAGCTCATCCTATCAGAGTCCTCACTGATCAACCTTTAAAGCAAGTCCTGTTTCGCCCTGAGACTTCGGGTCGTCTTCTAAAGTGGAACATTAAACTCAGTCAATATGACATCACTTATCATCCCCTAAAAGCAATCAACGGACAAGCTTTAGCGGATTTCATCACAGAATTCAAAGATAAGGGTAACAGTGAGGAAGAAACGATCGATGATTTTCCAATCCAATGGAAGTTATATGTTGATGGCGCAAGAAATGACTACTGTTCTGGAGCCGGAGTTGTACTTGAGACCCCTGAAGGTCGGTCATTATGCTATGCACTGAGATTGGAATTTCCTTCAACGAACAATGAAGCAGAATACGAATCTCTTATCGCTGGCTTGAGAATTGCTAAAGAACTAAACATCCGAGCATTACAGATCTTTAGTGATTCTCAGCTTATTGTATGCCAAGTCAAGAAGGAATTCCAAGCGAAAGGGGGAAATCTGCCTGCCTACTTGTTAAAGGCTTGGGAACTCCTGTGTGAATTCGATCATTACACGATAAGCCGTATTCCTCGAGAAGAAAACACGAAAGAAGATTCTCTCGCAAAGTACTCTAGCACAGGCGAAGCTCAATTTCTGGGGTTGACTCCAGTGGAAGTCCTGTCAGCTCCAAGCATTGATGAGATGGATATTGATTGGATCATGAGCGTGTCTCAAGAGCAAGAATCATGGATGACTCCAATAACAGAATATCTGCTCAATGGCTCTTTACCGGAAAATTCAAAAGAACGACTGAAGCTACTAAGGAAAGCCTCTCGCTATATAGTCCAGGATGGCCAATTATACAGACGGGGATTCTCAATGCCGTTACTTCGATGTGTTTCCAGGGAAGAGTCCAAAACAATCCTAGCTGAGGTGCATGGGGGAGAATGTGGTGATCATTTAGGTGGTCAAACTTTAGCAAAGAAGATTCTCCGATACGGATATTTTTGGCCAGAAATTAATCGAGATGCAGCAGACTATTCCCGAAAATGTGACAGATGCCAAAGATTTTCCAAAATTCCTAGAGCACCTTCTACTGAACTCACACAGATGGTCAGTCCATGGCCGTTTGCAATATGGGGGATAGACCTTGTAGGACCGTTACCAACTGCCAAATCTGGAATCAAATATGCCATTGTTGCTGTAGATTATTTTACTAAATGGGCAGAAGCTGAACCACTGGCTACTATCACCTCTAAAAAGATGATAAGTTTTGTGACTAAAAGTATCATTTACAGGTATGGTGTGCCTCAAAAGATAATTACAGACAATGGTACTTAGTTCGAAAGTGAAGAATTCCAAGATTTTTGCAAACGATTCAAAATCCGAAAAAGCTTCTCAGCAGTAGCTCATCCGCAGGCAAACGGGCAGGTGGAAGCAGTAAATAAAATTATCAAGTCAACCATCAAGAAGCAACTCGAAAGAGCAAAAGGTGGTTGGGTCGATAAGCTACCACTAGCACTATGGGCATACAGAACTACCCACAAAACTGCGACTGGGCATACTCCGTTTTCATTGGCATACGGGTCAGAAGCAATTATTCCGGTAGAAACAGAGGTCCCTTCACATAGAAGAATTCATTTCAGTCAAGCAGAGAATGAAAAACTACAGCTTGAGGCACTAGATCTCCTTGATGAAAAAAGAGAAGAGGCTGAGCTCAGAATCGCAGCTCATCAGCAAAGGATAGCCAGACATTTCAATTCCAAAGTTCGCCAACGCAGCATTGAGATTGGAGATCTAGTCCTGAAGAGAATCATGACGGCGACAAGTGTGTTTGGGCCAAATTGGGAAGGACCATATGTCATAGGTCGGAAGCTTCTTGACGGCACATTCAAACTCGCTGCTGTCGAAGGAGATCAAATTCCAAGGGCTTGGAACAGCAATCACTTGCGTCCATACTTTACATGATAGCTTTGTTGAAATATTGTAAAAAGAATTATGAATGTATGATTCTTGTAATTGAAAGCAATTGTAAAACCGATGCAAGTGAATAATGAAAGACTATAAAGTGGATGTAGGCCCAAATTCTTGGCCGAACCACTATAAATCTTGTGTTTCTTATTATTATTACATGTTTGCTTTATTTTCGATATGAAAAATAAATTAAATTTATTGCTGAAATGTCGATTTAAATTTTTGCAGACAATGAAAATAAAACTTGCACATTACAAGACCAAGTGATTCTGGTTATCATTCAGCAAACAAATTTCGAGTCACGAAAGTCCCGAATTCAAATCCTAGATAGGAAGTGCTTCAATTGAACGGCCAATGATTTCGCCGGAAATGGGCCATTGCTCATAAATTGAGATCGTTTGAACAAACAAACATCCAATTAAGAAGCTTATGCCCGTTCTCGTGAACTTGCCTAACAATGAAGTACACTTCTTTGGATTAAACAAACTACTTGTAAGAGGAGGGAGTGTGAGCTTGAAAAGAAAAACAGAGGATCGTTGAAAAGGCATAAGCAAGTAGACAAGGAACAACTAAAGCCCTCTTCGGAGGCACAAGCCCTCTTCGGAGGCACAACTCTTCGGAGGATAAAGACCTCTAACGAGGCATACGCCGCAAAAAAGAAAGTTCTCTACTCAACAAAAAAGATTGGAGGAGTCATGACCCTCCAACCATGAGAGAGTAACTTCCAGGCAATAAAAGCCCTCTTCGGAGGCCCATTTCACCAGGAGTTGAAGTGCGACAGCCGCTCTTCGGAGTTTCACTTCACCAGAGTTGAAATGCAAAACAAAATAAAAGCCCTCTTCGGAGGCCCATTTCACCAGGAGTTGAAGTGCGACAGCCGCTCTTCGGAGTTTCACTTCACCAGAGTTGAAATGCAAAACAAAATAAAAGCCCTCTTCGGAGGCCCATTTCACCAGGAGTTGAAGTGCGACAGCCGCTCTTCGGAGTTTCACTTCACCAGAGTTGAAATGCAAAAAAAAAAAGAGAGCCTCTCCCAAGGGGCAGAAACAAAAAGACCTCTTCCCAGAGGCACAATAAGACAGAAAGACCTCTTCCCAGAAGCAGAAATGAAAAGACCTCCTCCCGGAGGCACAATCAAGCAGAAAGACCTCTTCGGAGGCACACGTTTCACCAAGGTTGAAATAAAACTTCCAGGTGTTGAAACGTGAAAAAGTCTTCCTCAGAGGTGCAACTTTTCAAAGAATAACTTTCAAAGGAAGAATGAGTTACTTATTCTAGAAAATTCTCTTCCTCAAAAAGAAGTTGAAGTACCTTTCAAATACCCGCTTTACCACATAGAAGATTTCATTCAGTAAAATGTGTATATGCACAAAATAAAAAGTGATATCTTCGAAGGATGAAGCGTAGAAACTTATTTGTACTTTGTTTTCTTTTTAACGAAATAATATTCCTCCAAATGTGGAATAATTATTCTTTAAAAAATAAAAGTACAAGTTCCTCATAAAATAAAATATTACAATGAGCTTATGGTATAGGGGCAACATGGTATGACTACATCGGTCGCTCGAACAATATACCACAAGCTCACTGCAATATCATGCAAAGAAACTTGTATAAAAGTGAATAATAGTTGCATTCTTAGATACAGACAGAAGTTTGTACAAAGAAAAAGAATCATTTTATTCAACACTATTAGAATTTTATACAGGTACAGGTTCCAAAGTAAAAAGCGAATGAAAAGCGGGGGCCGGTACCCGCACAATTTTCGGTCAGTACATGCAAAAAAGGCAAAAAGCGATATGAAAGCCACAGAACCGGAGCCATCATTTCTTCTTCCGTCCACCTTTTGAGCCCGCACCCGGCCGAATAACCAACTTTTGAGGCCGGCTTGTAAGGGTAGGGGATGAAGGGAAAAGGGGCTCCGTCGGACTTTCTTCCATCTCTTCTTCGCCAGTTAAGAATCCCTTCTTCTTCTTCTTCTTGGAAACCCCATGCTTTCCTCTCTTCTTGGAGGAAGACCCACTCCCTGGAGAAAGAAGTTTAGCTAATGGTTCATCATCGGAACCAGTTGCTTCTGGAGTCTTCTCACTCCCTTCAGTTTCTTCTCCTTTGTGTTCTTGCGAAGCAATGGGATCGTCCAAGTCTTGAAGAGCTTCTATTTGCTCCTCTTGTGATCCCGGTTGCGAGGTGGAAGGAGGAGTCACCTGAATAGATGGAGGAGGAATAATTGGAGGTGGGGAAGCTTGAACAATGCCCGACGCTTTCTCTACAGAAGGAAAAAGGTTCAAGTCAGTAAAAGGAGGAGATAAAGGTTCGCTGAGATTCAAGAAGTAGTCAAAAAGCCCATCAAGCTCGTAAGAAACAGATGAGCAGTCTTCTTGGGCAAGATTGTCAGTAGGGTTACCTGCAGAAGTCGGTTCCCTGACGTCAACTTCGTAAGCCTATGCCTCGGCACTCTCGCCGCCTTCATCTCCACCTTGTATGCTTGTGATCTCGGTGGTAACTTTAGTAGGAGATGGGGAATGAGAACTAGAACCGATAATGTCAATTTCGGCTGAAGGAGAAGGTTGAATTGGAGCGGTTGAGATGATTTTTCCTGAATATTCTCCTGCCGCTGTTTCGGCCCTTAATTTTGCAAGCTGTTCTCTCCCCCTGGCGAGAGCGGCACGAGCATCATCATCAAGATAATGCTCCTCAAGAGCTGACTCAGCATAGCCAGCGCCTTTACCGCCAAGCATATCGAGTGCGGCCTTCCAAACTTCAGCCCGAGTAATTTCATACTTGGGGCCTAGAAAGGCGAGGCTACCACGCCCCAAGATGCTATGCAGGTAGAAATCAAATAATGTTGAGCTGATGTTGGCCCTTGTTGCCTCGTGAGATTCTTCAGCTGCAATTTTGTCGGCAACGGCCTCATCACGCTCCATTTCAGCTTTAGAAAGTTGAAGCTTAAGCATTTGAATCTCCGCCTCTTTGGAGCTGTTCTTCTTCCGAAGCTCTTCAATATCAGCAACATAGCCCTCACTAATTCTTTTCTGCACTTCAAGCCTGTCTTCGGCATCTCTTTGGCTGGCATGAGCATCTCTCACTTGTTTTAGGAGCACTTCTTCTTTTTGAGAATAGGAAGTAGAGGAAGTAGCAAGCTCTTGTTTCAGTTCCTCAACTTTTGCTTCAAGCACTTCATTGTAAGAAGCGATGCTCCTCATTTCAGTGTCATGTTGCTCAAGAACCTTTTTCCATTCGGCTTTGTCATTTTCCATGGTGAGCATGGCCTCTATGTTTGCACGAATAACCCTTTGGAGCTCGTCAACAAGTTTTTGCCAGTTTGACATCCTCTCAATATCAAGCTTGACGGCGTCGAGGTTTCGTAACATGGCAGACTTGTCAATAGGAACCAAGTCAAGGTCGAACCTTACTCCCTTCAGACACCATTGTGGAAACCGACTTTGCAAAGTGGCCGGGCCCGGTCCAACTTGGAATTTGGGCCTGCTAATTATTGTTTGGATGTCTGTCTTCCCGAGAGCGGGAGAGCCGGAAGGAATGTCAAGCGAGGCGGGGGCAGTAACCTTTTCAGGAGTTGTAGAGGTGTGCTTCTCACCATGACGGGCTCGCTTGCTTGAATCTTCAACCATATGACTTTTTCCTCTGTCATCATGGGATTTTCTTTTATGGGAATCGTCGCCTCTCTGCGAAGAATCGTGGCGCTCCTCCCTCTCTCTTCTTTCATAACGCTCCTCTTGAGCCCTCTTCTCTTGAGCCTTTCGGGCGGCTCTTTCTTCATCAGATTCTCTGTAAGAGGGGAGGTAACACCTGTAATCATATTGGCTACGCCTCCCGTAGCGCTAGAAATCATCATAGTAGGATCCGCTGCGCCCCATCGGAGGATCTGAAATAAAAAAGAACTAAATTTTAGAATTCTTCAATGTACAAAAAGTCAGGAGCATAAAAGTGCCGAAAAAATTCTAAGTGTGTGTGATGTGCAAACTACGCGTATCAAACTACGAACCACTCTTTAATTGAGGAGTGGTTGTGGGTGTAATAGTTAGCTTCAACTCTTGAGTTGACGGAGTCTGTTGCAGGATAGAGGTCACTTAAACTACTGAAGAAGAAACCCCGGTAGTGATAGGATCATCTTTAAAGATCTCTTGCGAACTGGCAAAGAGGTCGCTCAGCCCTTCGAAAGTATCGTCCCTGCTCTGCTTGACAAGGCTAGTTTTCTCGGCTTCTTCGCCAGATTTCTGTGAACGTCGGGGAGATCCCTGAGGCTCTTCTTCCTCAATAACCGGGGCAAGTTCGTCAGATGGCCCCGCAACATCAAAGAAGTGGAGCACTTCACTAGCGAAGCCTCGGGGGCAGGTCCTTTTGGTATGGATGTGTCTGTAGAAACGGGGGCACCCGACGCTAGAACCGGAGAGTCTGGAACTTCGTGGGGGTGTGTAGAGCGAGAGGTATGCAAAAGCCCGTATTGGTGCAAAAATTCATCCCTCAACAAAAACTTGATGGTTCTCTCTGCTACGGCCACGGCACTCAATCTGTCAAAAGTCTGCTTATGGACCGGATCTCTGGAAGGAAGAGGAAGTGCTGAAAAGAGCAAAAAATGAAATTAGCAATGGGTAATTCGGATCTCGAGAAAGCTTGAAAATGGAGATAGGTAATCTTACTTCCTACTCTTCAAGTGGCATAAAACCCTGGGGGGCAGCGAGCAAAGAAAAATTGGTTCAAAAATCCATGAACGCTTTCGGTAAGATCAGAAATAAGTTTGCGGTTTCTGGCACTCCTCACAATTATAAGGGAAGGATGATCTCTACTCTTTGCAAACGAGCATAAGTAACGAACTTCTTCAAAACTTGGTAAGCGGTCAAAAGTTCTTCTGAACAAAACACACAACCCCATCAAGATGGAATAACTATTAGGATGAAGTTGGGACGGAGAGATTGACAACCGAAGGAGAAGAATTCGAAGAAAGTCATTAAAAGGAGGGATCGCCCCGCTTAAGCACATTTGACGATTGATTGCAATAAAGCCACGGGGAGGACTGTCGGCGGTATCACTTGGCCCAGGGAGTAGGACATCACTTTCAGTAAAACCAAATTGAGTGCACAGCTGAGTAAATGCTCTCGGGGTTAGAATAGTTGGGGTTCTCTCTGGAGGGTCCTCTATAGGAAGAGCTACCGGAAAAGTTTCTTCCTCTTGAGCTGCCATTTCTTCTTGATGGGAAGTCATTCTACATAAATAACTGGATATTCAAACATCAAGGTGCACGTTTCCTAAAATGTGTGTGAGGTGTTGTATAAAATTAACAAAGCAATAAACAAATATAACTGGAATGAAAACTAGCAAGCATTTGTTAGTTATGAAATCCAGGGACTAGTGTTTTAAGCCTAAATATGCAAGTATAATGTTGATACAAACAAATCAGTTCAGATTGTTGACACTTTGCATTAATGTTTAACTTTAGTTGATTGATTCACAAGCATTTCATGCAATATATTTAAGTTGCTCGACTAATCTGTCATCTGATGTTGGCAGTCAATGGCAGTATTTTCGCCTTGGTTTTCTTTGTTTGTTATTTTCAGCAGGTTGGCAGCTTATAAGTCAATGCAGCCTGTGAAATAATACAATGAGAATCAAGCAAGTTTAGGGTTGGGGCAGTCCAAAATTCAAACAACTTAGTTCGGCAGTTCAAGTCAAATACCCAAAGTGGGTCTATGCTCCTAAATGACAACACGTCCAAAGCTCAAGTATTAAGTCGGCTACGATTTAAAAATCCTTCGCGAGTTAAGGCTAAGTTCCTTTGTTCCTTAAATCGGTAGTCCTCTAGGTCGTGAAGGAGTAATCAGGAGAAAGGCTCCGGTTCGAAGAAGTGGGAATTTCCCCAAGTGTTAACTCGGCCACGATTCAATTCTTAAAGTTTAGGTCGGCCAAAAAATTAGGTCATCTGAATTTGTTGAGTCGCCTCCGGACCAACATTTCACTCCATTCAACCCATTAACCCGATAACCATTTCATCAACAACAGCCTTCATTCCTGCTCTCGAATCACCCAATACAACAAATCGAAATTGTTACAAGTCCAATACCCTGCCATCAGAGATCATTGAGTCTAAGGTGATAAACCATCTTATTTGTATCAACGATCATCTAAAGCCGAATCGAGCAACCTTGGCTTCATCAACTATAAATGCGATGGGATTCGTGATGAAGCATCGTACAAGGAGGCAATTCGAGTTTGAGCGACAGAATTTACGAATTAACGGTGACCTACAATCAAAAGAGGAATGAGGTTACCTACACGATCAATGGTAGAGATTATCGATGACCAGTTGGAATGAAATCGCCTTCAAAAGCTTGAGAAAATTTTAATGGCGGAATTGAGCAAGGGAACAAGTAATGAAAAAGAAGGAGATGGATGTTTTATACCTTACAGTAGGAATGACTGAAGCGGCATATATAACTGTTGGGTCGCAACCGACCTAGTGGCGGACGAGTCAAAGGACATCGAAGCACACGACCTAACCATTAGGCGTGTACTTCGAGAGCCAAATGTTAACTCCATCTCGGCCATGACTCACCGATCTAGCATATCAAACAGTTAGCGACCCAAGTTCTGCCGACCCAAGGCACAAAGGGATGCCGACCTAGTATCTTAGCATGGAAGACCGACCTAACTGCATAAGGTTTAAGAAGGATACCGACCTAAGGGGCTTGAGAAGCAGACCGATCTAAGGCCTCAAAGAAAGTTCCGACCTAACGTCTTGGAGTAATGCCGACTTAAGGCTCAAAGGAAGTTCCGACTCAACAGCCTTAGCTTGTTGCCGACCTAACGTATGAACCGACTCAGAATGAGTGACGACTCAACTATTTGCCGACTTAACAGGGACAGCGACTCACCGGGTTATAACCTTGATGCTTCAAAGATGTTGGCCGACTCATGGGGCAAACCGACCTAAGGCCTATGGTAGGTCGTTCACGACCTAAGCAAGCGAATCGGATGCCTCATCATTTTATGTCATGGCCCCATAACTCGTACACGACTCATGACCTGGCCCCATAACTCGTTTACGACTTTGGACTTGCGTGAAATCAGGTAAGTCGACTTAACTCTACTAGACCGTGGATTTGCTTCTATAGGTCGGCCGCAACTCAACTAAAGTCGGTCACGACTCATGACTTGAGCGAAAAACTGCTGCCCAGAATCACACCTATAAATACGCGACCACCTTCAACGTTCAAAGGAGTTTTGGCTCATTCTTTCCCAGCACCGATACTCTGCTACATTCCAAACCGACTCGACACTCAAGGCTTTCAAGACACGTAGAACGCTGCTAACAACTTCAAGAAGGAATCTCATACATCCGACATGGATTTGAAGACTTTCACTCACATTGAAGTTTAGGCCATTCGTTCAAAGTGTTTAGTAATTCAAAGTGTATTGTACTTGGGAAGAATTGTATCGATCTGTAACGAATTCGTTAATAAAGATATTCAAAGTGGACGTAGGAAACTATTGAGCCGAACCACTATAAAATCGCTGTTGTTTACTGTTTTTTCTGCAGTTTTCTGCTTATACTCTGTTCCCGAATTATCGGGTGCTGCTTTCACAACTACACTTTACACATCGGGGTGTTGACGTTCAAATTTTAGCGTTAACATTAGTGTTATAAAAGGATTTTATATTGTGTTACTATGTTCCGTTTTGCGTTTATGAGATCTGGTTGGTGCATAGGACGCTATGACACCGATAGAGATTTCTAAACACGTAATATGGCAGACCGACACAATATTTGTTTTGAAATATAGGTAAATGAAATAATTTTCCTATTATATATTTTGTACATAAAATAATAATTTTATAAATGATATATTTGGTTGCAATATATTTGTTTGTTAGGTATTGAAAATTAATAAATATTGGTTGAAAATAAAAATTTGTAAATAAATAGATATACACAGGAAAACTTAGAATTTGAATTCCAGGATTTTTGAAAACTCCTTTCGAAAGATTTTGGAATATATTAGTATTATTTGAAAGTATTTTCTGATATAAATATTTCAATATAATTTGAAAGAAATGTTTAAAAGGGAATTTTAGAAAGAAATAAGTTTTATACCCCCCTCTCTATTGCTGGATAATAATTTTGGTGATGAGTGCATGCATTATCGACGTTCATTTTCGAGTTTTAAAGTGGAAAGACTGATGTAGTAGTTAACTACATATTAGTTTGAAAAAAAAAAATCTTGATTTTAATTGTCAAATATGATTTGATATATATACAAAGATATGGTTATTTACATTTTAAATGTTTTGAAATGGAACCCGACAATTAGTTCTTAATTTTCTACAAATTAGAGATTTCAATTATTATAATGGAATGAAATTGTTACCATTTGATAATTGTAACTTCTAAAATGAAAATAAGAAATTAAATGCTAGGTTATAAATGAAATATAGAAGAAATTTGAAATTTGCAACCTATAAATAAAAAGGATATGAAAGTAAGAAATGGAAATTATTGAACATTTATTTGCTAAAAATGAAATAAGACAAATTTCTGTAACTTTCAATTGCATTCTTAAAAACATATATAACTTACTGAATTATTTAAAGTTGAAATGTCAATAAGAATTTATAATGGAATATTATACAAGTAGATTTAAGTAATGAAAGTGTTCAACGGAATTTCTTGTATAAATAAGAATTTTGATATTATAATGGTTATAAACTTAAATTATAAGTGAAATGTTAGTAGATAACATGTAATAGAAAAGTAAGTGCTTTAAATAAATGATTAATAACTTAAGTTAATATTTGAGGCTATTTATAACTAAAGTAAATAATAAATTGAGTACTATATTTAGTAAGTAATTGTAACTACAAAAATTGTTAAAAGGATTCAGAAAATAGATTTAATATTCAAGGACCCTATATAAGGAAATGAATATAAATTAAAAAGTAAGAAACTTAAGTATGAACTTATGCATTAATGAATATTAATATCTAATTGAAATCAAGTATATAAGTTCGTAAACTGTAAACTAAACTATAATAAAATGTATGTAATGCTTAAATAATAAAATCGTAGATTATTATAAACAATTGAATGGGAATAACTTATGTAAGTAACATAAGTAAAGTAATGAAAAGAAATTTTCATTGTATGAATAAATGAAAATAAGCACTAAATGAATGAATGTGAATTCATTTACAAGAAAACCTATATAGTTTATCTAAGAATTGATTTACCTATGTTTAAATAATTATGTATGAGTAACATATATTAGGAAACGAAGAAAAAACATATGTAAATAAATGAATGAAAATACATGGAATTAAGTATTATATGAATGAATGGAGGTTGAATTTCTGAAAGAAATAAATGTGAATTAAAGAAATCAATCATGGTATAAATGAAATTTTGAACAGTGAATGTTGTGAAAGAAAATTTATAAGAGTAACTTAAAAAATACTTGGATATCATTGTTTGCTTAGACTTATGGATGTTTGGGAGGTGATACTATAAATTGTTTAGGATGTATGAATAATCTGTTGAGTTTATCTAAGAATGTTGAGAAGATGGTGTACTTAGTAGTTATTTGTCATTCTATGAGATTTAAAAGTGTTAAAAATAAGAACAAACCGTTTATTTTGATTGCTATGGATGGATGGTTGATTTACTTGATTTCATGTGATAGTTGTATGGTTTGTTTTCAAGTGATTGTTAATATGTTGTATTGACTTGTTTGTTATTAGTTGGAATAACTCAAATTATTTATCTTTATATAATGATTAACTTGCTACTGCTTTTGGTTTCATAATTTAAGCGTTATTTGCCCGACAAATAGGTACGTTAATGGATTACGGTTTATAGCGATATTATTTTGTTTTTCCCACTATGGAATATATTATGTAATATGATATATATTGTTATAATTGATATTATTATTTCTCCCAGACCTCTCCGCATAAAAGAGAATCTGTCGAATTTTTTTGGAAATCTTGGACTTAGAAAATTTTGTGAAATATTTTTGAACTTTTATTAACATGAATATAAAAGAATTTAATTGTTATAAATTGAGATATTTTATTTAAATTATTTAATTATATAAATTATTATTTATAAATTTAATATTTTGTATAAGATATACTGATTTCTTAATTTGTTCTACTCTCTTCTTCGTTTTTCGGGGACGAAAAGTTTTGAGTGGGGTTGAGTGTAATAACCCATAAATTTTGATAACTAAAAATAATTAATTTAATGAAGATTTGTGATTTATTGTTGAAAGGAATAAAAATATGGGATTTATTAATGAGATAATAACTAAAATGAAAGGAAAAAATGTTAATTAAAGTTAATTTTTAATGAATTGAATAAATTTCCAATCAATTGAAATGACAAAAATGTATGACTTGGTTATAAAGTGAATGTAAGAAAACAAATGTAAATATTCAATTCATTAATGAAATAGTATATAACAAATGGTAATTGAATAAAAATATGTGTTATGTAAGTAATTGTAACATTTGTTTGAAAGTAATAAACTTATAAATATAATAAAAGGTAAAAGGTGACAAATTGATATCTGTTACCAATTTAATTAATCAATTGCAAATAAACGTAAATAAATGTTACATTAATGTGGAATAAGACATCAACTATAGTGTGAACGTAATAAAAGGTATGGAGATGTAAATTTTATTTACATGACAGTAATTGATGTAATAAAAAGAATCAAAGCAAGATAAAATAATTAATTAGGATTTTTAAATTTTTATTAATGTGTAAAAATTGACAAAATTTCAATATAATTGAATTATAGTAGTTAATACAAATAAAAGACAGAAATGTAGCTTATTAGTGAAATAAGGTATCAACGAATATTATCTATGTTATTTGAGTAATAATTGATTGAATATAAAGTTTGAAATCTAATTTAAACAATTTTTAAATTATTAATTGGATTTAATTACAGTTGAAATTGAGCACTGTAATTAGTAAGTTTTTAAACACTGAATTTGACATGTAAACTTGTTTTGAATCATTTTAAATGTCTAAGTAATCAAAAATGATAAAAATCTGCTAGTTTATAAATATTGAATTAAAAGGCGATTAATTAATTTAATACTAATTTATTTAATTAATGTGAAAATAGTCATTTAGGCCACTGACCTGAATTTCGATGAAACCCATTTCATCAAATTCGTAACAGTGAATTATTGTTGGATTTCAAGTTTCATAGCGATTAGACTTGTCGTTTGATCGTACAGGCTCGAAATGCCTAGAAATCAATTTAATTAAAATCTATTGAAATCAATTTGAAATATGATGATTTTAACATAACTTCTTCATATAATGGAATTAGGACTTGAAACCTATTCCATTGAATTTAAAATTATCGAAAACACCTAATTTGATATATGGGATTACCCATTTCCGTTTCGGAGAAAGAACGGGCTTTTCGGGTCGTTTATCGTCCAATAAAATCTTGTCCGTTCTTTCTACTTTCAGCCTTGCCTATAAATAGCCTTTTATAAACCCAAGTGTTTCTCAACTCAATCTTTCAGTACATAAAATTCTCTATGGCATCTCCTTTCTAATGGCAGAATTTTTTTTCAAAACCCTCAAATCCAAATTCAAAATCAATTTAGAAAAAATAAAACTCCTTAAACTATACATCGATTTGAAGCTCTCGACGTGCATAGGTCAAATATGCAGTTCATTTTTCGTTTTGGTTCATCGTTTGATCAGTAAACGTCAAAGAAGTCTCGACCATTCATATGTGGTGGTTGGATCGGACGGTAGATCTTCGTCCTGGTTTCGATCAGGAGGCATAGGGTGGTAGAGCTCGTCGAGTAGGGCTCGGGGATGTAGTCGCTCGCCTCATAGTGGCCGGAATTCACCACGAACGATAAATATAGCCACGGCGACGATGGGACAAATGGTGGAGGCGGATGGAGTCACGATCATGGTGGAGTGGAGACTCAACGAGGAGGAGTTGTTGGTGGCATCTGATAGGACCATAGACGATCGTATTGGCGGCGTAATTGGTGGGAATGATGACGGCTGGTCTGAGAAGTCGCGTTCGAGAAGGGTAGTTAGGGTTTCGAGCAGCGTTAAGGTGTATGACGTGTAAGAGTATTACTATTATTTTATTTGTTTTTAAATTAAAATTATATAACTTCTAACCCGCATAACTTTCGCATACGAGGTCCAATTGATGTGCAGTTTCTTGTATTGGGATCATATCGAAATTTCGGACATTTTGACCTTGGTTTGGACTAATTCTGAGACTGTTCGAATTTTGGGCTTAAATTGGATTTTAATTCGATTTAAAATCGAAGGTGAGTGTTTTAATCCACACAACTTCTAGAATTTCTTATGTTCGTTAAACTAAATTTATGATGTAATTAAGAATTTATTTACGGCTGTTTGGTATATTTAAATTGCTATTCCAGTTAATTTGAATTTATTTTGAATTAAATTGTCATTTAATTTATTTTGAATTTATAATGGCAGTTAATTTCATGTATATAATAATCTTTTAATTGTTGATATTTATTGGTTGAATTGGATGACGATTGTGATGGCTGTTTAAATGTATTATTGGATGGTTTGATGCTATATTTGATTTACAAAATGCTATCACTCTGCAAGTTCACTTAATTATTATTTGGAAAATCATTATAGGTTGAAATGATATATACCCGAATGATGTATAGATTAGGAAAAAATCGTTATGGGTTCAAATGATAGACTCGAGCGAATTTATGGATTTGTATACAAATTCGAGATTGCGGTTTGAAATGATATAAATCCGTAAAATTTTAAATTGCTGATTGAAAAGATAAATATCCATACCAGTTGACCCTAGGGTAAAGAATTATATACAAACATCGGGTTGGTTAAATTAAATGATTTTTAAACCCTTAATTCTCGAATTCAATTGAACGGTATTTTGAAATAAGAATTTGATTTATATAAACTAAATTATTATTGAAAATCAAGTTTACATTGAAATTTGAGTTGGTTTAAAGGAATTGTTCAAAGAAATTTAATTGAAATTTTAAACTTGAATTTTGAGTATAAGTAAAATTTGTCAAAATTGAGTTATTAAAATTGTTCGAAATATAACTTCGAAATATATTGAAATTGGAGTAATTTAAATTGATATTTCAAACATGGATTTTGAAGCGATATAGAATTAAATATTTTATTGAGAATTTGAACTGGAAGATTTTGAATTGGGTTTTGGAAATTGAAAATAGTTGTAACAACTCGATTTTTCGACGCTCGAAAATCGACATCAATAAGTCCACTGTATTGATTGCCGCACAGTCGAATGCCGGAAAACCAAACCATTGGGGTTAAAGAAGAAGAGGTAGAAGATAGAAGAACGGAAACAATAACAGAATCTCACATATCACAGCAGAACAACATATAATAGATAAATGAATATCTTTAAAACAACGAACTATGTCAATTATTACATTACATCACATTACATTATCTGAGTGTTACAACAACAAACAGTGGAAAAGAATACAACATATACTATTGATACGCTTCGCCGTCCAGCGTGCTCCTGATCTCCATAGCATCTCTTTTCCGATTTTTGCTCCCGAATAATGCTAACCTGACTCTAGGCTACCCGTGTGGTAAATTGTGGGCACCCAGAGTTTAGAAAGGAAACAATAAACTCCAGGTCAGTCATGGGACTGGTGTGAGATCTCAAAAAACAGTTATTTTCACAAAGAAAATAAAAAGAATCCGCTATGCTTTTTAGAAAATGAAACTACCATAAGACCTCCCGCCTCACACACAATGCAAACGCCGAATTGGAGGAGATTTCTTCTTATGATAGTCAAATATGCTTGATACGCAAATTTCTTTGATATTATTACTATAAGTGCAAAGTGCAGAAAAACATTTTGATAGTATAATATAAATCTTAGCCAGCATACACATTTCGTACTATGCCTACTATAGCTCCATCTAAACAGCGGGGACCACCATAAGTAAATGACAGGTTCTACAACTAAAACCGTAAAGAGCTCGTATTGGATGAATGGATTTCCAACAAATGGTCGGGCAAAGGAATTTCCCGAATAAAATGGAATGCCTCTGGAGGGACGTCCCTGGATCCCAACCGAATCTCTGCTAGACAAGGCCGGGTTACCTCTGTAATAGGTAACTACTGACACGAGCATGACATCCCTCGGTCGTTTGCGACCTTTATCCGAGGTACCTCTCAACCAACAACCACAAAGCAATAAGTTTTCGGCAACCACAAAGTAAGTATCTGGGCTCCATAACATGATGCCACCTATAATCCAGAAGGAAATGGCATACCCTCAGATGGCGCTACCCTCAAATAACCTTGCTACTACAATTCCTGTTTCGACCATAACCGGGTTGTGAGGTTCGACAAAGTCTCATCCACAAAGCTACGATTTTCACAATAGCCACGCTTTGATCAACAAAAGATCAGCAGAACTCAGCATGCCACATCACCAAATTGGGAGTATATCACTGATAACCATCAACTACTTAACCTCTGAGCTCGTATGTCTCAGAGAAGGGTGTTAAGCTAAGAGAATAAATTCTCCGCCACCAACAGATATGTATTTGAAAGAAATCAACTTTATATCTCGATTTGTAATGTCAGACATACAACCATACAAGTCTGTTTCGGGTTCGAACAGAACCGAAGGCACTTTCGAAGAAGTCCTTGCAATTCGGGAATCCACAATCCCGATCGGACTTCCCATCACTTAGGGAATCTCTATATCGTAGCTACTCGGTGCAGAAACAATCGATAGGTCATTCTATCGTTCACGCAAATACCCAGTCTTCACCACCGGTCTTCAAATGCTATCCATAACGTCGTATCACATATTCGAAATGGCTATATGACATAATGGTCCTCTCCCGGCTAAACCGAATAACGAGCGCAATACTTAAAACATATGGATATTGGGATTTCAATTAAGTCACAACTTATTACCCAAAACCTTTCTTCCAAATGATTTAAACAAATTACCATTTCCATCTTTTAAACAAAAAAGATTTAATTCACAAACTTCACCCAGTTCACAAAGATCCATTCATGGATTTCAAAACAATTTCCATTTCAATTTGCATTAACTTATCCGGCCTTTGAATCAAAGACTCATTTCATAGATTTCAAAACATTTCAATTCCATTTCAAACTTGAAACCATTCAATACAATTTGGAAACCCTTTCCTTAAATGAAAGCTATTATTATTTTGAAAACAAATAGTTTTCTTTTCGGGGAAATCCGATTACATTTGCTCAAGTTAAAACCCTTCAATGACAAAACTTGGGTTAAATTCAAATTCTCAAAGTAATATTTTTAAAATGTTTTAAAATCCATATAAGCACATTTATCACTTTGTAAAACATTTTTAAACCATAATTTCCAAACACAGATTTCAATTTCAAACCTTGAATTCAAATTAATTCAAATTATTTAAATTCCAAAAATTTATCAAGTTTTTCAAATAACTTTTATCCTCAAAAACCACTTTTCAAAAGCTTTTCATATTTAGCTCAAATTCCATTTCCAAACCATTTGAATTCAAAATTCAACTTTTAAAACCATTTCAAAATTTGTGACTTAACCGATTTCCTCATGAAATCCATATTTGTGTGTGTATAGTGTAGTTCCGGGGGTTTCACACAATAGTGCAAAACATCAATCATCACAGATATATCAATATCGATAAGCGGTATAATCCATAATGCTTATCTTCATTCACAGATTCATAGATAAAGTAAATTTATTGATCACACAGATCCACCATTACAATTCGATGTGGGTTTCGGATAACTAACTGGAATGCGACTCCCTGTCGCATCGAAATTCAAATGCCTCTTAAAAAGGCCAATATTGATAGTCGGTTATTTGACTATCAATCAACATTCACAACAATTAATGGATTTCAAATAATTTCCCTCAATTATTTATTTTCAAAATATCTTTGCAAGATATATTTTCACACTTCAACCATTTGAAAACAAATTCCAATTACTTTCCACATTTTCAATACTTTGAAAACAAATTGTTAACTCCTCTTTTTCACGACCTAGCGACCTAACGGGTTAGAAGGTCCAACAACCTAACGAGTTAAAAGGTCCGACGATCTAACGAGTTAATAATGGCAGCGACCTAACGACCTAAAGAATAAGCGACCCAATGACTTAAATCACAAAGCGACACAACACATCGCGACCTAGTTACTTAAGGAGCTCCAGCGACCTAACGAGTTAAAAGGTCCAGCGACCTAGCGAGTTAAAACAGACTAAAGCCGCTTGCATATAGGTCGCTCCTAACCTTAGGTCGCTACCTCTTCTAAGTCGCTTCATATAAGTCGCCTTCCACTCCCATAGGTCGCTACAACCTACCAGCAAGAGCAGTTGATCAAGCCATAGAACATATCCATTAGGTCGCTGGCAACCTACGACCTAACCTACTCTTATGTCGCCCACGACCTACGATTTAATGTGACTTAACCTAACCTAACCTGTGACTTAACCTACTCTTATGTCGCCCACGACCTACTCTTAAACATAAAGATCTCATCGGAGTCGTTGGCAATCCTATTACTGCAAATGTCTATGAAAAGTCCAAGTGGTAACTTTTGAAACAACAAAACTGTCCGTGACATCATAATGTTGACGTAATGCATCATGTCCCAACGGTATCATTTCTTATCACTTCAACTAAACAGTGTAAACCTCTGCATTGGCCAGTTTCAATTCTCGACGAAACGAAAATTGAAACTGACCAGTCCAAGTCTCGAATACACCCTAGTTTATAAAAGTTGTTTCTTTATATATACTGTGTTCATCCATAACGTCTCTTATTTTTTTACCCATGAAATTACATGCACACTATATACTCATATTAATCTTTGACTTTGACATTCCTACTGGCTATTTATGATTTAAATAACTTGTAGTGATTAATTAAAATAATGAAATAAATAACATGATTTTATATTCAAACTTCATCATACCATAAGAAGTATTGATGAGCAAAAGTTAAATTAAAACCTGTATCAACATTGGACCACTTTTCATAGCTGCAAGTTATTGCTTACTCCATAAAAAAGAAAAAAAAGGCTATTTCTCAATTCAAGTACTAAATAAGTTCTAACATACTGCAGCTATAATATATTCACTTGGAACTGCAAATTGTATACATTTATGTAAATTGTGTACATTTACTAACATCAAAGTATATTCCTTTCGAATGCGAGTTATATATTCACTGAACATCAAATAAAGGAATCTTCTACATATATTTGAAAAACGATAATTGAATGTCTATTAACACAATAAATATCATGTACACTAATAATAAACGGTCCTATAAAAATAGTCAAGGCATTTACATCATATGCATGTCTTACTAAATGTCGCAAGGACACATTCATGTAAGCTAAATAGTTGAAGAAGTCTTCTAATAGATGCCTACGAAGTTTGCATCTTTCTTATTTTTGGCAAGTCTAGCCGGTTTTATAGTGGACCGTCCACTTTTTATTACGAACGTAATAAGAGTTGAAGTACAGGAGTAAGGTAAAGCACCTTAACTACTATGGAAAAATAGAAAATACAGCAAAGGTACGTGACAGCTATGTCACAGTAACTAAAAAATCACTAAGACTAGGCCTCCTCGTAAGAGGAAGAGTCACCATCATCCGAAGACACCTGAGAAGATACCAAAAGGACATTCCCACTAAAACCAACAAAAGGACGGAAACAGGAAGCAAGACATGGATCATATCCCAAAGCATCAGCAGAGTAGATAAACGACCGATCCCAGGAAGTATCGGCTAGCATCACAGAATTCAAAGACGCATGTAAACCTTCCAAATCAAGGACTAAGGAATCACCAGATTCTCTGGAATGTAGGCATCTAAGGTCCAGATAATCATCGGAGACAAATCTAAAGAAAGAACCAGCCACTGGGTTAAATCTCATATCAGATATATGATCAATCCAACACCGCTCGGACTCGTCCCAAACAACATGCAACCGTGGCGAGGAAGGAGCAGCAACATCACAAGGGACCACAGGATCAGGAGAAGGGACAGGCTTAGCACAAGGCAAAGGAGGCGGACTCAGAACTGGAGATGGATCAGAAGGAGGACGGTGGGACTGAGAGGTAGGGGCCTTGGGAACCCAAATCCTACGCAGTGGACGAGGCAGAGGGATCTTTGGAGCACCTGCAGAGGTCACAGAGTGCATGCAAGCGTTGACTAGGTGGCCAAAAGAGTGACAGGAGATACATATATTTGGGGCCCAGTTATAGAGAACGTGGACATCCACAACATAGCCGACATCAAGCTGAACAGGAATAGAAGAAGGAAGTGGCTTACAGGGGGAAATCTCAATTAGAGCCTTAGCATACATCATTTTATCACGCGCAACTGTATTAGAGTCAAAACATTTCAATTTTCCAACGTTACAGGCTAACCAATTCAAACCAAGGAGAGGCTAAAGGGCAGAGGGAATTTGAGAAAAGTACACCCAAATAGGAATAGATAGAACCTGTTCACGAGCATGTGCCACAGTTGGAGACCAAGGAGTAACTATAAAAGGCCTTCCCTCAAAGAATGAAGGCTCAGCCTCAAGAACAAGCTGCCAATCCTCAGGAGAGGAAAACTTGAGATAGTACATGGAGTCGATGAGCTTAACATACAAATTACCACCAATCTTCCAAGCCCTTCGACATACCGAAGACACATTAAGAAACCGATGGTTAGGTTCCAGAAAGAAACCGACTAAATGATCAGACCAAAATTCAACGCCGGCTTGCAAAACAGAAGGGGGAGGGATCATCACTCCATTGACCTCGACCAGATTAAAATCAATCGGGACATAGTCACATGCGTTACGGGGCAGGGACATGAATAGTAAAGACCATAATTTGGGGTTTGGCGACGGAGGAGCAGCAGGACAAGGATGCTCTGCAATGATGTGGGATACATTCACGGTAGACAGAACAGAGTTACTAGAACCATTTACAGTATCAATAGGAACAGCTACCTCAGTGGCAAAATTACAAGCACCAGGAGTGCATTGGCCTAAGCTAGGGACTTCAGACAAGACACAACCCAGAACACAACAAGTCATCTCAACGTCGGTCCTAGTACCAAAACCACCACCCGACACTAGCATCCCCTCTCCATAATTCAAAATCTCAAGACTTCTCTCAACAACACCATGTGAGGCAGATAGGGGTGACTTACAAGTCAAGGACGATCCCAGACCGAGGAGCGAAGGGCGAACGATGCTAGCTTGCAATGGAGGGAATTTGGAGGCAGATTGAAGTAGAATCCGAGGACTAGAAGACGCAGAATCCATGGATTTGAAAATGCAACTTGACCGAGTCGACGAAGGAGAAAGAGGGGGCGGCCGAGGCGGAGACGCGGGCATGAAGAGGGAAGAAGGAGTGGGAGGGCGAAGAGGAAGGGAGCGACACCAAGTCGAATTAGGGAAGGCAAAACACAAATGCCAAAATCGCAGAAGACATTAAAATCGCCGTAGACACCAAGTCGAATCGTAGATGCCAAAATCCGTATAATAGAAAATATGGAGGTAGAAGCCAAAAGTTAATGTATTGTTGTTTAGAATATACATACACACACGCATATAGAGTTTCTATGCACACGGGAGACAACATTGGTGTATAAGTTGTCAATTAAGGTCATATGATCGTAAAATATTGAAAATTTTCCTACACTTATGTACGAAATAGGAAAACTGATTTTATAATAATAATATAATAATATAGCATAGTACTTATGGTACAATTCAAAGTCTTACAAAAAGCTTTTAAGTATCATATTATTATTGTGCGGTATTTGCATTATAATGTATCTTCGTCCTATATAACTTTATGAGTACATGTGGAGATTGTTATTAGTATTATTATTATTGTGCGATATTTGCATTATAATGTATTTGCATTATAAATATCATATTATTATTGTGCGGTATTTGCATTATTATTATTGCGCAACTAAAGATGCTCTTAGCTTCAACCAAGGCAGAGAAGAAAAGTGCGACGATATATATTTAATGCTCGCATAGTGTTCATTCATTTAGATGATGAATTAAAATTCAAAAGTAACATTTATGTTTGCAAGATATGTGAACAGTTAAAAATTAGTATGGTTTAAAACTAAAGTTGTATCCATAGTCTGTAAAGTTAAAGCGGACAGGGAGTTGAAAAATGCATCACTGTAATAACATACAGATAGAACTGTAGCTGAGTGGAGATTGTATCAACCGTATAGAGTTCGAATGGGTGACATTATAATTTTTTCAAGTAAACGATGTACGAACAAAGGATGGTGCAAAATCGAATATCCAGTATTTTTGGAACAAAAATTAAAGTACATAAATCAAATAGTTTTTTTACATACAACAAAACAAATAGTACATAAATCACAGAATGTACAAAATAAATAGAAACAATAGAGGGCAGTGTGAAGATGTTGCTGACAGAAGTGGTTTGTCGTTATGGTCAAGCGTCTAAATGCCTATTTCTTTCTTTTCCTTTCTGAAGTTCTTCCATGGATCTTTTGCTTACCAGCAACCCTTTTTGCATCACCCTGAAAAGTAGAGTGGTATATTAGTCCATTTGTATATAGGTTATCAAACAAATTTATTTAGATCATTACCCAATGACCATGCCACACTGAGCAGTAGTTCAAGGTCTAGTGGTGTCGTCATTTTCAGATTCATTTCAAATATTCTTCGATATCTTACATAAATGTAGTGTTATACAGTATATTGATAATTGGCATATAGGTGGAGTGTGTTTTGAAGCAGAAACCTGCTCAACTTTCTGCTTCTCTTTAAGCTCCAAATCCGGTTAAAGTTTGAACATCATCGTTAGTTAGAAATTATAATCCAAGTGAAATAGTAGTGCAGTTACTGTGACAGAGATTCCTACTCATTCTTCTGACTGTGCTTGACTTGGCAGTAAGTTGTGTAGCTTTAACTTTCTCTGTCTCGTCCACTTCCATTATGTCAGGTTGTTGATTTAATGGTGCATAGGGTTGGTGCATATTTGAAATTCTACTCATAGTCAAAGGATTTTCATGGTTGATTATGTCATAGTTAGTAGTTATGAATTAGAATAGCGCTTCTGAACCCATTAAGCCATTGAAGAGTTTATCAACCAGGTCGTCCCCATTATTCTAAAAGGGCAATGTGGTGCATGCTAGCAATTTGCAATTCTGTTTTTTAAGACTAACAGGAAAGCTGGTTGTATATTTAGCTAAAAGGGACACAAAATATGAGTATAAATTGAGCACTCGGTTAACTTTTAATTTGTGTACCTTTATGGACAGGTCCATCATCTAGTCTACGCTCCATTTAACTTAGAGGCAGCATCTTTGTCAAAAAGCTATAAGAGTGGTAGATCCAGTATGGTCAAAAACTTCTATTGCTAAACGATACATGTTTGCACTTAGCTGTTAGTAAGTGAGTGTAAAGTTTACATTAAACCGGAGGACGCATACCCATTAACAGGATTTGCAATAGTATTGTTGCATTTAGGGCAAGTAAAATAGGTTGCTTCCTATGTTACAGTCTTTCTACAAATCGGGCAAGAGAGATAACTCCATTCAGATGACGTGATAATCTTCATCAAAGTTGCGCATACAACGTACCTTTTACCCTGGAAACACGGAAGTAAATAAAACTTGTACTCTAATTTCTATGGTATTGTAGCATAAGAAATAAATGATCTGTAATTACATGGCAGGCATTCGCTTTAGTGTCTGTTAACATATCCACTGTGGTACTACAAATTTCATGATCCCTTTGTTGAATTCGTTGGATGATGATGCTGAACTGTTGTAACTGTTCTTCCTCTTTTTTCCGTGACACTTGTATGTTTTATAAACAGTGTAAGTAATAGGCATTTATAATTAGTAGTACTAAAGATGATGATGATGATCATGATATAGTTAATAGCAATAGTTGTTTCACAAATAGTTAAACCAAAGGCAAGGCGAAGCATAGTTCAAATTATTTGAGGTTTCTAGTAAAAGTCAATCTAGTGAAAAATAAATCATTTTGAAGTAAAGAACTCCTTTAGAATATCATTACATTATGTTTTCCATGTTTATGTCGAGTTCTTTTTATGGAAAACCCAGCCTATAAAAATTAAAGTTTCTATTTAACTTGAATATTTCTCATTAACTGAATAAACTTGGCAAAACTGATGAAGATAACCAACACATTTTTCTGGATAATGTAAGATAAAGGTTCATACATTATTTAGTCCAAGAATTTCATAAACGATTTAAAATCAAATTATCCAAAAAAATAGGTTTTCAATGTCCAAAAGTAATAGCAATGAATTGGATAAATCTATAATTTTATTTATCAGTTATGTGGATACTGAATTGCAATAGAAATCATGGAAAATATATCTCCCGCAAACAAAATAGAATAACCGTTAACTGATGTATGTTAGTGAACTAATGACTATGAACTTCATCACTAAAGACGATTGATGGAAATTTTAAAAAAAAAATCAAAATAAATTCTCTTTTGACAAGTTATAAAAGAAGATTATATGTTAAAGGTAGCTTCGTAGAGTCAAAGATGTTCAATTTGACTGCTAACTGCATACTACTTTCCTAGCAGGATTAAAAGTAAGTAGCGCACCTAACAAAATAAACGTAGATATAATTACTGTTTAGGAGGAAATTTTAGATCGAAATAATATTGTATACAATGAAAAGAAAATAAGATCATACCATTTTCTAAACCATTATGGTATCAAAGGTGTAGAAAAATACCAGGCACTGTGAAATACAGTAGGTGAGGTTTCTCTCTCTTTTTCCCTACAGTGAAATGTATATATTTGGTTTTTAACATTTTTATTAATAAAAGGAATAGCAAATAATGATAGCAATAATCATACATTTGTATAGCTATGAGATTTTTGTTCCATGAAATAGCATGTGCAACCCATCATTTCAAAGCAAAGCTACTAAAATTGATTTAGCTATACTCAAATATAAATATTATAAAAAATTCAAAAATTTAACATATACGCATATAACTGAGTTGATAATTTCCATAATAGAAATATTTTTTATTTCATGTAAATCAATATTTCCAAATTACAATGTGGAGATGGTCTCATAAAATTTAAAACATATGTGAATTGTTTCACCTGCATTAGTTGTGGAAAAAATTTGTTTGTCCCTACAAATTACACAGGTACCAACATATGAACATTTAAATCATGACACTTAAAGTACACCATGTCTTTGGAACTATGGTTTGAACTAAATCTCCTATGTACGAATTGTTTTCTCTAATTTGATTTAGTCCTCTCTTTTGCACAAAATATAATATTTCAACATTAGAATAAGAGTTAAGTTAATATTGATAAATTGTAAGATAAAAAATCTTCTACATAAGTGAATGTAGCAAAAGAGAGATAAATATATCACATTTTGAAAACAAAAATAAAAATTGTTTATACATGTATAAATGATACTGTTATAATTTATTGTTTGTATTGCTATATGCAAGTCCTGCGAACATCTACGTTAAATAAAATAAAGTGTGAAAAGCATCTTTTGGAAAATAATGTTAAACAGATCCATGAGTTAGTTGAGTTAATAGCGAGGGATTGTTGTTTAATGCGTATGACAAAATGTATAAGGTATAAAAGGATTCAATCATGTGGCATACAAAAACATTGAAAATGATTGCTTCAAAAAACCATTCAGCTGCTTACGACATGTAATTGTAACTTCATGGTGCTGAAATGCGCATGATATTATAGTATATGCTTTGAGTATAATCCATATTCAACTAGGAATGGGTTCGAACAGAACCGAAGGCACTTCGAAAGAAGTCCTTGCAATCCGGATATCCACAATCCCGATCGGACTTCCTATCACTTAGGAAATCTCTATACCGTAGCTACTCGGTGCAGAGACAATCGATAGGTCATCCTATCGCTCTCGCAAATACCGAGTCTTCAACACCGGTCTTCAAATGTTATCCATAACGTCGAATCACATATTCGAAATCGGTTATACGATACAAAGGTCCTTTCCCGGCTAAACCGAATAGTGAAAGTAAATTTTTAAAACATGTGGATATGTCTTTCACAAGAATTCACAGGTTCGATGTGGGTTTCGGATAACCAACTGAAATCGATTCCCTGTCGCATCGAAGTTTAAATGCGTTTTACGGGCAACAGGTTTTTCACATCAATACAGAACAAATCATAATTACAGTGCAATACATGGCAAACTACATCATACAGCATTCCCAACAGAATAGGAATATCAACATTCGTGCACAGTCATAGGTAATTTATCTTCAAATGTGGTTTAAATAAATTTACCACATAATAATTTTTTTCAATGATAAAAATTTGGATCAATAAATTAAATCTTAATTTACTCGATTTATCGTTTCAAAATTTGTTATTTTATTTAACTTCTAATTTTCTTGATTAATCAACTTATATTTATTTGAATAACAAATTCTCAATTACAATTCAATTTGAACACTTAATTAAATTTCAAATTGTGTATCATCTTAATTTCTTTTCAAAATCATTAATTAATAAAAATTATTCACCTTAATTTTTATTTGAAAAATCTCCTTTATAACTTAAGAATCAATTTATTATAGTTACGAAAAGTTTAATGTTAATAAACTTAAATTCTTATTTTAAATTTAATTATTTAAAATATTTATTAGATTATTGAGTATCCACTTAGTTTATTAAAATTTGTTATAAGCCTTTAACTCAATATAGTCAAGATTCACTACCTTAAAACCTGGTAACAGTAAAAGTTAACTTTTATTTAGGTCCAAACCCATATTCGAAGTAAATCCGAGCAAAAACCCGGTTTCACCGAGTCACGCGCGTCATTTCCCCGAGCCTTTTTCCTTTTTCCTTTTCCTCCGCGCCCCTTTCTTCTTCTCCCTGTGTTCTCTTCTCTTCCCAATTTCTTTTCTTCTTCCAGTTTCTTTTCTTTTTTTTTTTTTCCTAAGTTAAACTTTAGCTAACTAAAATTACATCAGGGAGTATAAGCTCGAACCCGCGTACCCCCTCGAAGCAACCATCAAAAAAAAAAACTCGAGCGCTATCACGCGAACCCACCTAATACCCAAAAAGGCGACGTGCACGTGTACACGACAGCGACGCCTCTCTGGCGATCACCAATGACTCCGGCAAGTCACTTACACCCCATATACTCGAAATCAAACATCAAATTGAAGGCATCGGCTCGAACCCAAAATGCAGCAATTCGCAATAAAACTGCAGCCGACCCATTCAACCAAAACGCCTTGCCCTCCTTGCACCGTTCACCAGAATGTTCGTGCCTCCGGTCCTACCACGTCAACCCAATGTTCTTCCATTCCTCTCAATATCATAAAGCTCGATCGACTCGTGGTGACCAAATCATCACGTTACAGAGCACTGCAGAAACTCAGGGTTAAACCGTATTTTAACTCGTCTCCAAAATTTACGCAATGAAAAAAAATTTCAACAATTTTCCCATTGCTAGTAACTGTGAATCTTGCTTTATACCAAATCTCAGCATTTAAGGTTGATTCAATCATCAGAAACGATCGAAATACATATTTTGTTCAAAACTAAATTTCACTTGAATTACTTAACTAAAATTTATCATATTAATTTTAAAAATCATATTTTTGTATGTTAATTCAAGTTATATAATCAAATCACTAATTTAAAACATTTGATTTCTTCATAAAAATTTGTTTGTACTGTAAAGTTTTGATTTTCCCAGGCAATATTCAAAATTATTTTAGCTTGAATAAGTTTTTAAACTTTAAACTAAGATGTCACAACAACTTTTGTTTTAATGCCAATTCTAAACATCAAGTAGTTTAGGTAAAATTTATTCTTGAATCTGACTCCTATGTTTAAACTTTAGACAGAGCACCTGTATGCCAAAACCCGTAACACTACTTCTATTTATTTATTTATTTATTTATTTATTTTAACATACATATAGATGTCAAACAAATATATATATATATACATGGTTATTCACAAATAAGTATTCAACGGATTCATTCATTAACTTTTAAAAGTTACTCACTTGCAAATATTCCTGTTTTTGAAAAGCTGTTTTGATCTTCTTCTCCTCTTCTTTCTTCAGTAATTTTGATTCCAAATTTGAAGATAAAATGATGTTTTGCTCTTTCTTTTATTTTCAGTAAATTGTTTTCAATTTTTTTTCCTTTAAATTTTTAATCTTTGCTAATATATTTAAAGAATGAACTTGAGGTTGTGGATATATAAATGGATGTAGAAGGTTGTGTATAGGCTTTGTGCAACCCATGCTTTCCTCCTTCCTTCAAGGGTGGCTGAGGAGTAATGGGCATTAAATGAAAGCATGTTTACAGCAATCTTTTCTTTAAATTCTTGCCAGTACAAGTTTGCTTTGGCAGATCTTTTTTTATGGGCTGAAGTGTAAATGCATTTAATGCTCATGCTTCCCATGCTTGTTTGATTTTCTTTTATATGTATAGTTTATATGTTTTTATTTTTGTTTATTCACTTCCTATGCAACCTGTTTGTTTACTTTGCTAAAATGAAAGTGTTTTGTTTTTCTCTTTTTTTTCTTTTACAGTTTTATATTTCTTCATACTTTTTTTTGTTATCTTGGTTTACTTGCTAAATGAAAGTGTGTGTTTCCTTTGTTTTCTTATTTATTCGTTTATTTGTTTATTTGTTTATTTGCCAAATGTTAGATTATAATAATGTGACTTAAATTTTATAATTTTATCATAACTTACTTTAACAAATTTTATTTCTATTACGAGCTCAACTGTCAATATTTAAATTTATAACCCATATTTCATTTAATGGTTTTAAAACAATTTCTTATTTTACTTTGTTAAAAAGAAAAGTTGTTTTTAGTTATTAACATTTAATAACTATGTGATTTTATTACAATATCTTATTTCTTTTGAAATACTCAAATTAAATTTAAAAGTTCTAACAATTCAACGAATTTAATTTTAACAAAATTCCGGGATGTTACAAATTCACACCAACCTGGTAGGAGATATAGTGATCACCATTTTGTAATAATTGGGAACTAATTACATGGAGTTAGTGGGTAAAACAACAATTTAAAAAAAAAAGTTCAAAGCACCAGGTTCAAATATGTCTATGGGTAATGTTGGAAAAGGTAGTGCCCCTATATATCTACTGATTTTCTATGAGAATAAAGTAGCCTGGCATAAACATTAACGGAATGAAATATATATATACATATATATACATATATACATATATATATATACACAGGTTGTTACAATGATAGGCCTGAAGGGATGATACTGCAAGATGTTGTAACAGGTCGGTCTGAAAGATGTGCTGTGTGCATATGATGGTGTTGAAAAATGCTGGGAAGTTTGGACTAAAAGACGTCGATGATACTGCAAGTTGCAAGCCTGCAAGAGATGGGATGAAGTACTGTAGTGTGCATGCTCAAGCTGCTCAGAGACGCAGGCTTATGAGCCTATGTGCTATTTGAGTGACTTGATGTATACGCATCTAATAGATCAAGACAGAGAAGATAAAACTATCACAAACAAAATAATAAACTGTTATCAAAATTCAAATTTGTGAATATGTTCCACAAAAAACTTAAATGCCAAAATTTGTGAATATGTCATGAGAAGCTTCCTACATCTTGCATTCTTTGGGGCAGACGCATTTCTGAAACTGTTAGTGATAGTTCCAATTTAGAATGACCCGTTAGTGTAAGTTTGTTTGGAATAGTTAGACATATCTATTCTATATCTATCTATCTGTTAAATCTATTAATAAAGACTGAAACATGGACACTGGTCATCCTAATTTTCAAGAATTTTCAGAAATAAATCTTAAATTCTCCTATAACTCATACCCTTCGCTTTGACATAATTGTTTTATTAACACCAACAATATGATCCTATACAATAAATAAATTATATGCTCAATATGTATGCATGTAAGAATAATCACTAAATAGTAAAAAAGTGCTTGAGTTTAATAACAATAAAAAAAGAATGGTGGGCTCACTTCATGGTGGCACATCGGTACCTGATTCCGCTCTTCATTTGACCTATTGCATCATCATGTTATACTCTAAATCTAAAAATTGATGTCAATGTTCCATCGTCTTTTGGAACTATGCAACAAACCTGCAAATATAATGTTTTGAAAATATGTAAAACATGTATAATTAAAGCATATAAAACTATAAAACAATCCATAAGATAT
The DNA here is from genome assembly GCA_030765085.1 of Allium cepa. NCBI lineage: Eukaryota > Viridiplantae > Streptophyta > Magnoliopsida > Asparagales > Amaryllidaceae > Allium > Allium cepa. The sequence continues at coordinate 461,157,457 of CM060942.1, forward strand.
CATCATTTGCAAATGCACATTAGATCTAAATCAAGAAGAAGAAGAAAAATCAATAGAAAAAAAATCCATCCAACTCACTTTGATATCCTTAAATGGGATAAGCAAACTCTTTTCAAGTTTAAATTCTAAGCCCAGAAATCTGGAGTTTCTACATGTTGCAGCTAGTACACTCATTATAGCCGAGTTTATTTAAATCCACAACGAGGCCATCATACTGATTCAAAGCTTGAAAATTTTATAAACCTAACATCTAATAATCAAATACAGTAAAATCTAGCTCAAAACATACTATTGCACTACAAAAAGAAGATGATTAACCCAATGCAATTTCCAGTTATACAAATTTCATCACATGAATTTCCAGTTATGTCCATAAATCTTTTTGAGGTGCTAATAATGTTCAATTGGTGCCCCCTTGGTAAGTAACACTTGTATGAAAATTTATATATCCTTATGTTTTCATGTAAATTTTCTAGCTTGTGGTAGTTCTATAGCATGAAAATAGGTTATGCATCAGTGATAAAATTGAACCTAAATTAGGAAAAAATAATAAATTCATCCTTTTGGTTTTTCACAATTGGTTCAAGTTCTTCTTAGTCATCAAATCTTCAGGCTCATTAGAAACATATGGATTCAAATTAACTTGTTATTTAAAAATGGAAATCAACTAGGGTCATGATCAATTGAGCTCCTCTAATAATTTTGAAACATAAAGATGTATATTGTATACAACATTAGAGTTGCTGCAAATACTTCACACTCTTCATCTAAACGTCCATATTGTTCATTTCTTGATTCTTGCATTAGTATTTTAGGTACTCCATAGAAGTTTAGGGCCTTAAAATATTTCATAGTAGTGTAATATACAATCGACATTATGCAGAACATTGTGGATGCATATGACAAAATGAAAAGAAAAATGTAAAGGCTGATATTACCTGTTGTTTAAGAATCTTATCATGCCTCGTTATCAAATCTCTAACTTGTTCTCTTTTGTTTTAGCGCATAATTTTAAACTCTTAATGCTCTCAGCTATCACATAATGAAAAAAATGTTAAATGCTTTATGGAAACACTTATTTACACATTAGCAGTCTATGTGCAACTGTGTTAAAATATCCTATAATATAATCTTTCGGGATTAAGTGGCCAGTTGAGGTAATCAACGGTTCTCCCCAACGGACCTTTTTCGAGGGCCACCTTAGACGCATATGACCTATCAGGTGTGACGCTAAATTCACTTGGCCAAAAAATGGCTACAAATGGTATTTATGCCTAGTCTAAACGCCCATTGTACAATGTTAGGGGTGCATTATGCAAATTCTGTAATCAGATGGGCTTATTCTACAGGGATGTATAGGCATGTTTGTGTATATTTTAGTATATTTTGCCTCCGTTGTTTTGTATGAAAGAAGGTGGTATGCTTTAGCATTAAATATAACAATTGGTTGGCAAGGTTAGTGATTATGTATGAAGTCTAAGTAAACAACTCGATTGTCAACTTTATTATTTACAATGTATATGTATATATACTTTATCATACTAATTATATATAGAAGGGATTGGTTACATCATATTCTCTACAAACCTTCTCAATGTATTTTTTTTCAAACGATGATGTTTCATTTTTTCCCTCAATTACTAGGCTTACAACATGCAGTTACATATACCTGAAAAGAAACAAAATTATATTGTTCTCCTAACAATGCAAGCACCTTCCTTGAATCATCTTTAAAAACAATAAAAAATATCTTTCGGGATTAGGAAGTGAGTTGAATAGACTTAAACAATTCTCACACAAACATAGTATAAAACCATGTGAGTTGTTTAATAAGATCTAGTTCTTTCCATTATTATATTTTACATTTGTTTCATACCTAAATACAACCATGGTGCCAAATCATCAAAATCTACCATTTTTTCATTTTTCTCCCCTTCCGTTCATCCCATTTTAAAGCTATATTCAGTTAGATAGAAATAAAATTCAAATGTATTTAGGAAACAACATTTTAGTGTATTATTGAGCATCACATTTGCACTATCGTAAGTTCAGCATATAACTTATATTATTACTATAATAATTTATGAAGAGTGAAAAAACATATCAACTTAGAAATAGAAAAACTCACTAAAGCTTTAAACATAATTCTATGGAAATCAAAATTAAATAATAATTAAATTGGAATATTACTAAACAAGCATTTAAGTGTAGTTATTTAATGAAAATTAATATATATATTTTGTGGGCAAGTATAATAACTAATGCAGAAATATGTCCATTTAGTTATAACTGTGTGACGCCCCACCTCTATACCCACGCTAGCCAAGAACACTACGGTGTAGTGTTGTCAACTAGCATGGAGAATAAGGCTGTTGAGGATCGACCATCCATGTGATTTCTTATCACACGGTGGCTATAAATAATCTTCGGAAACAAACATAGAAATAAGCATAACACAAATCAGTCACAGACATCCATATCATAAAGGCGGAAGAAGATATGAATATATAACTAACACATAAAAGTGTACATCAGAGTAGTGGTCAAAAAGATCCACAATAATACAAAAGAATAGAAACACGTGCTATACAAAAGAATACATCTATGAGTCTATATCTCAAGTGTAAACGACAAAAACTGCTAATCTAAATGGTCAGCCAAAAGTCAGAGTAGTAAATCCCTGAGGGAGAAGTCAATCAGAAGCACCTGTAACATCTCGGTCTGACCCGAATATTATTTATAAGAAAATAATAAACGGATCAGTCTAGCTATAAATATCAGATAACATGATATAAACAATAGATATGGAAAGAACATATAGTAACCATAAAGACATACTATGATAAGCATGTAAACGAAGACCATCAAAAGATCAAACAATATCAAAAGAATCTTCTAAAAGATCCAAATTCACCTAAACATAAAAGCTGGAAAATCATAACAATGAAAGTCATGAAAATAGGTGAAGCACAAATTCCAGAAGACTACACAAGAAATCCAAAAATCACAATATAGGAGCATGAAAACTCACAAAATGGGAGTATGAAAACTCACCTACACGTGTAACACAAAGCGAGACGCTATCTCATGGTTGCAAGCCATTAATTTTGACACACGAATGGCCCGAAGACCATGGGGGCGCTACCCCACATATGTGATGGCGAAACATCACACAAATGCGATGGCGAAACATCACAAGAGCGGGGTCTAGTCTCCCTCGCAGACAAAGAGACATCGCACAGTTGCTAGTCTAAAACACAAAAACGATTGTCATGATCATCAAGAAGTGTCAATTACACTAAGTTAGTAAATATAAAAGTTTAGCTTCATGTCCCATAACCACTTGCTTAACTCAAATATTTACGAACAAACTGTAGATCTTAACTAGAAAATTGTCACAAAAGATTCAATCACACAAGTCCAAGAATTAACCAACGAAGTAAACGCAAGCGTTTCATACCACTTGTTTTACCAAGTCGTTTAATTAGATTTCTCATACGAGTGAGGTAAAGGTTTGTATATACTAATAGAGTGGAAAACGGTTTAAGGAAAAAGCTTTGTAGTAGAATAGAGTTAAAATTGTTTTGATGAAAGAGTTTCGATATTTACTACTAGTATTGAAAACCTTTATATTTTAAAGTGACAAATCATAGAAGTGATTGTAGAAACAATCAAACATAAAAATTCACATTCGAAGACGTGAATAAAATCCAAAGAAACCGATAAAGAATCCATCGAAATAGATATTCAAAAATCCATAAAATCGACTGAGAAGCCCAAGATAGTTTGTCTCGAAGAATGGTCAACTCAGCATCTCAACAAAGCAAGTTCTGTTGAATGTTTTTCAGATAACATCCCCTATGGAGGGGGGTGGCAACCCCCCTAGGTGGGGGTGCGGGGGCAACGCCCCTGCTATCCAAAAACGGTACAACCTAGTGATTAAAGGGGCACGACCTAGTGGTCCAGCGACCTAAAGGGTAAAGGTCATGCGACCTAAAATGGGTTCGCGACCTAACACACAAACGACCTAAAGAAAATAAGGGGCCGAACGACCTATAAGAAGCGGCGACTTAAATGGAATCGAGGTCCAACGACCTACGGGTTAGGTCATGCGAGTTAAGGAGGTCAACGACCTAACAGAGACACGCGACCTAATAAAGGAATGCGACCTAAAGGCACGAGACCTTGCGACCTAAAGGCACGCGACCTTGCGACCTAAACAGGAAACGCGACCTATGAGGGAAAGGGACTTAAGTGGGTCAACAACCTACGGAATATAAGTCACGCGACCTAACAGTTTACAAGGTCTTGCGACCTAACTGGAAACATGGTCTAGCGACCTAGTGGTTTAAAGAAGATGGGTCACGCGACCTAAGGAGATAAGGCCTAGCGACCTACGAGCTAAAGGTTCAACGACCTAACAGGATGTAGGTCCAACGACCTAACAGGTAAGAAGATCACACGATCTAAAATGCCATAGGACCTAACGACCTAAGGTCATACGACCTAGCGACCTAAGGTCATACGACCTAGCGACCTAAAGCCATACGACCTAACGACCTAAGGTCATACGACCTAGCGACTTAAAGCCATACGACCTAGCGACCTAAGGTCCATACGACCTGACTCCGAAGACGTTAGAAATGGCCAGAACGACCTACGACCTAAGGTCCATACGACCTACGACCTAAGGTCCATTCGACCTAAAGCCCAACGACCTAGCGACCTAAAACCAAACGACCTACGACCTAATTCCGAGTGCCAAGCGACCTAACGTTGTAGGCCATTTTAAGGTCGGAAACGAGCTATTTTGAGGCCGAGACTTTTCCACGCGAACGACCTAGCATAGGCAGAACGACCTAAGTGCAGTTTTTTACCAAAAACACCAAAATTTAGGGTTTTTCGCCAATCCAATCCAAACCAAATGCAAACGTACATGCAAACATGATAGGGATTCATTCCCAATAGTCCAAGATAGTTATAGGCTAGATTTATGAGATAAAAATCTCACCTTTTCACTAAAATGGATGAAGATGAAGCTTGAAATGCTATGCAAGGATCAACAACTAGCTTGAATCAATGTCTTCACTTGAGTTTTGGAGTTGATGTCGGATTAGCAATGAAGACTTAGCTTTTGGAGTTTTAATTTCTCTTTCCACTCACCATTAATGCAAAAGCTTGAGTTGGTAGGAATTTATGAAGAGTGAAGAGAAGGAGGGGGTTGGGCTTGAGTTATAATGGCTAGGCTAACCCAAAGTCCAAAGCTGGAAAAGTTAGTGAAATTCCACTAACTCCCAACCTATCAATGTTTATACTTAAAAGAGTTGTAAACGGCATTTCGAACTCAATGGAAGTGGTCTCGAGTCCTAATTTGACCGTTTGCAAAAAGTAGCTTTTCGGACCAATATCCGATTAACGACAAAATATTTAAATAAAATATTTAAATATAAAATCGATAAATATGCGGGTTGTTACAAAATGTCTCAAAAAAGATATATAAAATCGTGACTTTGTTTATTTTACCGACGATAAGCAGCTTGCCTATAGGCTTGAACAATTTTCTCAAATAATGGTAACAACACATTTTTGAGTTTGATAAGCTCTAGTTGTTTTTGTTATCATATCACACATTTTTTCTTACCGTAATACAATATCATAAACCACATGATCAAAATGTTAAGACTTAACATTACCTTTGTTTTTCCCCTTTATCTTCTCTTATACGCGATAAGGATAGAAAAAACAATAAAAAAATGCCTAAGTCGAAATTGACAGAATACCTAAAATGCAGAGGACTTGAACAAATCTGAGCGATAAGATCCAGTCGACATCAAAGGAAGCGAACATTACATGGTGGTGAGCTCTAATTGATGATACTGAAGCGCCATTCAACGCGATGGGCGAAAGCGAGGAATCTCCGGATGCAGTAAGTTAACCCTGGTCCACAAAATCATTCAATTGCAAATTGAAACCCGATGAAGTAAGCATAAAGTTCTATATCAGTTTGCTTATCGCTCGCGATAGTGGATGCTTGGCATGGATCGTTTGATTTGGAGTGATTAAGGTCTGTTAGGCTCATACGAAAGGAAGCGAAATGAAAGGCGAATCATAGATGTAGAAGGGTTTTTTTAGGAAGTTTAAAAAGACACGGTTGATTGTAGTTCAATGAACTTTTATTATTAATAGTGTGTGTGTATGAACTAATGTACATAGAAATTGTAAAAATGAAATTAAGTATACGTATACATATAAAGGTGCATAAGGAAATATAAATATCGATACATAGGTAAACATGTAACTTTGTGCATATATATATTGTATAAGCGAAATAAGACAAAACTTTGTTCATATACATGTAGTACATATATGTATATTCAAAGTAGGATATAGATATGTAAACACCTTAGGGGACATAGCATTAAAGGCCTATCCCCTCGAGCATACATTATATCAAATCTCTCTTTCAATTATCAAATCACTGTGAAATCTTTTTCTTTTTAAATCAAGTCTGGTCTCAAATCAGAAGAAAAAGTGTAAAGCCTACTTCCTGTTATAAATACCACATCCCTCGTCTCATTTTTATCATTCGAGCAAACAAAAGTAAGAAGTAACCGGTTGCCATTATAAATCCAAAGCAATCAAAACAAAAAACAGCGCAAGTCCAGGGAATCAAAACCAAAGCTACTAGTTTTCCTTTCTAAAAAACATTTCTCTGTTCAAAAGAAAAAGACAGCGAGTAAAACTTTTCCTCCGCCTCTTTCCTCGTTGTCTCCGCCTCCTCCAGCGCCTAATCTACCTTCTCCTCCTGCACCGGTTTCTGATGAGATAATGAAAATGCTTTAGTGTTGCAGCCTATTGCTGAAATGAATACCCATGTTGTTCATTCCGATTCACTTAATAGGCTAGGCGGTGACAATTTAGGGTCGTGGTTGGTGTTGGAAGGTCACGGTTGGTGATTTACTGAGGTTTGTCGTGTTTATTTGGTAGTCATAGGTGAGCTACAGTTCGGATGAGGGTGTAGATCATGAGGCTAATGGAATTGGTTTAGGTTTGTGGTTGATTGCAGCTGGATGGCTGTCATTGTAGATTGTGAGTTTGATTCAGGCGATTGGGTCGCGGTTGCGATGGGTGAGGCTGATGTTCTGATTTGCTTGAAATTTGTTGTCGGTGTTTGGCTGAGGACTTTGTTCTTCACGATGGCCCCCATTTTTTTGATCCCGATGGTTTCCAGGTAAGTACGCTGATGCAGCACGATCTACAATTCCTCAAGGGTTAAGTCGGTCACGAATTAACATAGCTCTAGGACGTGTGGAGGAAGCTTCGGAGTTGGGTCGTTCGAAAATTTTAAGTCGTTGCCGACTTAAGGGGCATAGTTCACGACCTAACAAACTATGTGAAGAGGAGCTACGGCCTAACTCGTACACAAGAGCAAGGAATGAGTCGACTCATAGAAGAATTGAGTCGTCCACGACTCAACTGGAGGCCGTAGGGGACACATGGGAAGAGCTACGAGTTAATGAAGGGGACTTAAGTCGTTTGCAACTTAACAAAGCTCGGTTTCGACCTAACAACACTACCATAAGTCGTCTATGACTTATCATGAAGCAAGGGAAAGCTCCATCTATTGAAGGCCTTGAGTCGGAGGAAGTTGAGGCGGCAAGGAGTTAAGTCGGTTGGGTGTTGAGTCGGTTGAGTCGTGTTGTAATGAGTCGCATTGTATGTTGTGTCGTGTACTGTTTGTTTATTTCTTGAGTCGTGAGTCGTGACATATGTTGAGTCGTATGTCGTGTAATCTATTTTGTTTGTTGAGTCGTAGTGTTTTTAAGTCGTAAGTGTTGTACTTTGTGTTGCTCTTAAGTCGGTACGCAGGTGAGTCGTGTTGTGATATAATGGCTTTGAGTCGTGTGTATGTGCTATGATGATGAGTCGTTGCCGACTTAAGTAAGTCATGAGTCGGAGTGGCTTGAGTCGTATACGACTTAAAGGGGCTGTGTTGTAAACACTATAAATACGCGTGAGTTGTACATTTGAATGGTGGTTGATTTTGAATAAAATTTCTTGTTGATTGCTGTGTGCTTTCTTCTAAAATTGGTAGTTGAGTGTAATCTCCTATCTCCTCTTTCGGTTAATCGAGTGCGCTCGATTCATCGAACGTAGAAGTTGATTCACGGTATCTAGTGCGCTAGATCAACGTACGAAGAATCGTAGATCTTTGAACACGGTATAGTGCGCTATCAACGTGTTTGAGATAGCTAGAATTCGGTATCTTCGGATCAACGAATTTGGGCATTTTGGTATTCATCAATCCACCGATTGCTACTTTCACCGAGTGAAGTTTATTTTGATTTATCCGCTGCGTCAGTTTGGTATCAGAGCCATACTTAGCCAATCATAGCTAAGTTGATTCTTGGAGCCAAGTATTTGAAGTTGAAATTTGAAGTTGGAGTTCATCGTGTTCATCTTGAAGTTGCAACAAACTTGAAGATTTTGATCCATCTCATTTTGGATCTAGGGTTAGAGAAGTGTTTTAGTTTGAAGTTGTTTGGAAACCTTGAGCCGAGCCAAGTTAAGCCGTGAATTGTTGAGGCCGAATTAACTTGTTGCCGAGTTAAGGGGTTTGAGCCGTGTAGAGCTATTGCCGAGACAAGAGTTGAGCCGTGACTTGTTGTTTGTGAAGTTTTGAAGTGTTGTGAAGAGTTTTTCAATCATGCCACCAAGGAGAGCTAATCGTCATCAAAACGTTGAAGCTTTGTATCGAAGAGAAGAAGCCGAGCTTATGGAACAATGTATTAATGAGAAATTTGATGAAGGCATTGGAAAGTTAGAGAAATTGATGAATGATTTGAATCAAACTCAAAGGAGGAGATCATCAAACTCGAACCATGGAGGAAACCGAGTTTCGCCATCGGTTACGGAAGCGAGGAGGGTATCACCGCATTCTTTTAGAGAAAGAAGAGAAACATCAATTTCATCAAGGAGAGATCATCATGACTATGGACATGAAGAAAGAAGAATTTCACGAGAATTTGAGAATGAGGCGTATAGAGATGAAGAGAGACATAGTCGAAGAACCATGCATGAACGAAGGGATGATAATGGTCGAGATCGATGTCGGCGTACTTTTGATGTTGATGAAGAGGGTGATAGAGCTAGCATTCATTATCGAGATCGAGACCAAGTTCAAAATTCTTATTGGGATGTTGAAGATGATCATCGATGGAAATCGGGTATGAAGATGGAAATTCCAGAGTTCAAGGGTGGAATGGTAGCTGAAGAATTTCTTGATTGGTTGTCTAATGTTGAAGAGATCTTTGATTTCAAGGAGGTTTCGTAGAATCGAAGGGTGAAGTTAGTTGCTACTAGGTTGAGGGGGAGAGCTTTGGCATGGTGGCAGCAAACTAAACTTACAAGGGAGAGAATGGGAAAGTCAAAGATTGAATCATGGGAGAAGATGAAGAAGTTGATGAGAGCTACATTTTTACCTTACAACTACCAATCACTTATGTACCAGAGGTTGCAGAATCTGAGGCAAGGGACGAAGTCTATTAGTGATTATGCTGATGAATTTTACCAACTCATTGCCAGGAATGATATTATGGAAACAGAAGAACAGCTAACTGCTAGATTCGTTGGAGGATTGAGAATGCAGATCCAGGATATGGTTAATATGTTTGATCCAAGATCTGTTGCAGAAGCACATCAGAAAGCGTTGGCTTGGGAGAAGCAAGGAAGGCGTGGAGGTGGTGTGTTTACTAATTCCAATAATCAAGCGAAGGGTGTTAGTGGAAGTTCTAATGTTCCTAAACCTATTACAAAACCAGTGGTGAAGGAGGCTGAGAAGGCAAAGGTTAGCAGTGGTTTCAAATGTTATAATTGTCAGGAGTTGGGTCACAAAAGCAATGAATGTCCGAAGCCGAAGAAGAGAGCAATTGTTGCTGAGATTGAGGATGATGGTGAGGAGGCAGAGTGTTCAAATGCACCTTATGTCGAGGAGGAAGAAGAATTATCTGGAGATGAAGGTTGTAATCTTATGATGAGGAGGTCATGTCTTACACCAAAGCAAGAAGAGGATTCTAGTTGGTTGAGAAGCAATATTTTTCAGTCGACATGCACTATTCTAGGGAAAGTTTGCAAGTTCGTTATTGATGCTGGAAGCTGTGACAATATTATGTCTACAGAAGCAGTAAAAAAGTTGAACTTGAAAACTGAGAAGCATCCTAAACAATACAAGTTAGCATGGTTGAGGAAGGGTGGTGAAGTGAAGGTGTGTCGAAGGGCTTGTGTTAATTTTTCTATTGGGAAGAAGTACAAAGACGAAATTTGGTGTGACGTTGTAGACATGGATGTGTGTCATCTGTTGTTGGGCAGACCATGGCAGTTTGATAGAGCAGTGCAACATGATGGTCGTGCTAATAGTTACAGTTTCATGTTCGAAGGTACTAAAATCACTTTAGTTCCTAAGAAGCAACAACAGAAGGAAAGCAAGTTGGAGGAGATCGAAGAACTGAAAACTTTATTATCATTGAAAGAGTTTGTTAAGGAAGTTGAAGATGAGCCTGAAGTGTTTTTGTTGATTGGGCGAGAGTGTAGTGAAGAGGTTGAAATTCCAGAAGAAGCAAAGCCAGTTATGAAAGAATTTGAAGATGTATTTCCAGAAGAGTTTCCTAAGGAGTTACCGCCACTGAGAGACATTCAACATCAAATTGATCTTGTTCCGGGAGCAGTGTTACCACATAGACCACATTATCGAATGAGTCTGAAGGAACATGAGGAGTTACGAAGGCAAGTGGAAGAGTTGTTAGAACAGGGACGTGTTCAGGAAAGCTTGAGTCCTTGTGCAGTACCAGCATTGTTGGTGCCGAAGAAGGATGGAACATGGAGAATGTGTACCGATAGTAGAGCTTTGAACAAGATTACTGTTCGCTACAGATTTCCTCTGCCGAGGTTGGATGACTTGCTAGATCAGTTGAGTGGGGCTACTATCTTTTCGAAGATTGATTTGAAGAGTGGTTATCATCAGATTCGAATTAGACCGGGAGACGAATGGAAGACCGCATTCAAGACGAGGGAAGGTTTATATGAATGGTTGGTTATGCCGTTTGGTCTATCAAATGCACCGAGTACATTTATGAGGGTGATGAATCAAATTTTCAAACCGTCCATTGGGAAGTTTGTTGTTGTTTATTTCGATGATATTCTGATATACAGCGGGAGTACGGAGGAGCATGTTCAACATTTGAGGGAAGTATTGATTATTCTTCGTGAGGAACAATTTTATGCTGCTACGAAGAAATGCGTGTTTATGACGCACAGTGTTTTATTTCTGGGTTATGTTGTTTCAGGAGAAAGTATTCAAGTTGACCAGAATAAAGTAGAAGCAGTCAGAAATTGGCCACAGCCAAAGGCAATTACAGAAGTAAGAAATTTTCATGGGCTAGCGTCATTCTACCGGAGATTCATTCCACACTTCAGTAGCGTGATGGCTCCAGTTACCGATTGCATGAAAGGGAAACAGTTTGTATGGTCAGAGGAAGCGGGAGTTGCTTTTGAGAGGATCAAGGAACTATTGACGACAGCACCGATTCTTGTTTTACCTGATTTTCAGTTATTGTTTGAACTACATACTGATGCATCAAAGGTTGGGATTGGAGGAGTATTGAGTCAGTGTGGAAGACCTATTGCATATTTCAGTGAGAAGTTGTCAGGGGCAAAGATGAGATATAGTACCTACGATGTTGAGTTTTATGCTGTTGTGCAAGCTGTTAAACATTGGAGGCATTATCTATTTCAGAAAGAGTTTGTTCTTTACACTGATCATGAAGCATTGAAGCATTTGCAGGGGCAGGATAAAATTTCAGCGAGACATGCATCATGGATCGCTTATTTACAGCAGTTTACTTTTGTGGTCAAACATAAGTCAGGGGTGACGAACCGTGTGGCTGATGCTTTGAGTAGGAGGAGTCATTTGTTGACAACATTGAAGGTTGAAGTGACGGGATTTGAATTATTGCCAGAATTGTTTGAGGAGGATCCTTACTTTGCAAGGTTTGTTGAGAAAGTTAAGGGTGGAGATACTGATGAATTTATGTTGGTTGATGGATTCTTGTTTAAAGGAAATCGGTTATGTATTCCTGAGAGCAGTTTGAGAATGAAGATTATCAAAGAGTTGCACGAAGAAGGCCATGTGGGTAGAGATCGTACTTTGCAGTTAATTTCTCAATCTTATTTTTGGCCATCGATGAGGAAAGAGGTAGAGAGGTATGTGGAAAGGTGTCATATTTGTCAAGTTTCGAAAGGAACAGCGACAAATGCGGGATTGTATATGCCGTTACCTGTACCATCTAAACCTTGGGTTGATATCAGCATGGATTTCGTCTTGGGTTTGCCTAGAACTCAAAGGGGGAATGATTCTATTTTCGTTGTGGTGGACAGATTTTCGAAGATGGCACATTTTATTGCCTGTAAAAAGACGGCGGATGCTGTTCGTGTTGCTCAATTATTTTTCAAGGAGATCTATAGACTTCATGGATTACAAGAATCTATTGTATCGGATAGGGATACTCGTTTTCTGAGTCACTTTTGGTTAAGTTTATGGAAGATGGTTGGAACAAAGCTGAAATTTAGTAGCGCTTATCATCCGCAAACTGATGGACAAACAGAAGTTGTTAACAAATCATTGGGAAATTTGTTACGGTGTCTTGTGAACGACAATCTGAAGAGTTGGGACATGAAGTTATGCCAAGCGGAGTTTGTTCATAATCATGCGGTGAATCGTAGTACGGGGTTCAGTCCATTTCAGATTGTATATTCAAGTTTGCCAAGGGGACCGTTGGATTTGGCAGTAGCACCACAACCGAAGGGGACGGTTAAACGAGCAGCTGATTTTGTTGATGAATTAACTGAATGTCATAAAATCGTTCAGGAACGATTGATGAAGTCGAATGAAAAATATAAGCGAGCTGCTGATTTGAAGCGTCGAAATGTTGAATTTAATGAGGGTGATTTGGTGTATGTAGTATTAAGAAAGGATCGTTTTCCAGTAGGCGCTTATAACAAGTTGAGAGCCAGAAAAATTTGTCCAGTGGAAGTTGTAAAACGAATCAATGAGAATGCTTATAAGTTGAAGCTACCGGAGGATGTATACACTTCTGACGTATTCAATGTTAAGCATCTTGTGTCGTATTATGGAGATGGACAATCTGATGTGGAAGAATTTACAAATTCTAGGACGAATTTTTCTCAACCTGGGGAGGATGATGCAGCACGATCTACAATTCCTCAAGGGTTAAGTCGGTCACGAGCTAACATAGCTCTAGGACGTGTGGAGGAAGCTTTGGAGTTGGGTCGTTCGAAAATTTTAAGTCGTTGCCGACTTAAGGGGCATAGTTCACGACCTAACAAACTATGTGAAGAGGAGCTACGGCCTAACTCGTACACAAGAGCAAGGAATGAGTCGACTCATAGAAGAATTGAGTCGTCCACGACTCAACTGGAGGCCGTAGGGGACACATGGGAAGAGCTACGAGTTAATGAAGGGGATTGAGTCGTTTGCGACTTAACAAAGCTCAGTTCCGACCTAACAACACTACCATAAGTCGTCTACGACTTATCATGAAGCAAGGGAAAGCTCCATCCATTGAAGGCCTTGAGTCGGAGGAAGTTGAGGCGGCAAGGAGTTAAGTCGGCTGGGTGTTGAGTCGGTTGAGTCGTGTTGTAATGAGTCGCATTGTATGTTGTGTCGTGTACTGTTTGTTTATTTCTTGAGTCGTGAGTCGTGACATATGTTGAGTCGTATGTCGTGTAATCTGTTTTGTTTGCTGAGTCGTAGTGTTTTTAAGTCGTAAGTGTTGTACTTTGTGTTGCTCTTAAGTCGGTACGCAGGTGAGTCGTGTTGTGATATAATGGCTTTGAGTCGTGTGTATGTGCTATGATGATGAGTCGTTGCCGACTTAAGTAGGTCATGATTCGGAGTGGCTTGAATCGTATACGACTTAAAGGGGCTGTGTTGTAAACACTATAAATACGCGTGAGTTGTACATTTGAATGGTGGTTGATTTTGAATAAAATTTCTTGTTGATTGCTGTGTGCTTTCTTCTAAAATTGATAGTTGAGTGTAATCTCCTATCTCCTCTTTCGGTTAATCGAGTGCGCTCGATTCAACGATCGTAGAAGCCGATTCACGGTATGTAGTGCACTAGATCAACGTACGAAGAATCGTAGATCTTTGAACACGGTATAGTGCACTATCAACGTGTTTGAGATAGCTAGAATTCGGTATCTTCGGATCAACGAATTTGGGCATTTTGGTATTCATCAATCCACCGATTGCTACTTTCACCGAGTGAAGTTTATTTTGATTTATCCTCTGCGTCATACGCTATATACGTCTAATACGAATGGTAACATCGGAAATTTACTACGTGCATATGCGTTTATGCTTGGAAGTAACATATTTGTGCGAAGCATGTTAAGTTTTATTTTTTTGGAGATATTGGTCATGCCTTCAATCTGTTTGATGAAATGTGCGATAGAGATATATCTATTTGAACAGCAGCCAAACCAGGCTTAGTATGCCTTTAATCACGATGCCCGTGCCAGGTTTGATATTTAAATTTGAAAGGCTTAATTAGTTCTTTTTTCACTATTAGTAATTTAGACATTTTATCCTACATCATTAAGTATATATAATTAACTTGGAAATTGGATTTACAAGTTAATATTTGTAAGATATTGAGTTAGACAATCATGTTCTACATTTACAAACTCAGTAATGAACTGATTTTATATCTATTTTGATATGGTAACCAGATTGTCTGCAACATCTTGGCTTTTTCCTTTCAATTTAGTTGTCAGTAGTTTCTTACTGTACATGGCTTTCAAAATGTATGAATCCTCAAAATTAATATACACTATCTGTATTATTCCTACCGGAGCGATATCAGATGACAAGTTTAACAAAGCATAAGCAGTACTATAACATATACTTCAGCTGTTGGATAATTGATTTGCAAATTAACGGAAAATTCTATCATCTTTGATTTATGTTATATGAAAATTCGTCAGATTGTAGGTTTAGTATGTTGTAACATACGTTAATCGTCTTCATTTGGTTGGTATTCCATATCCAAGTTGAGATATGGTACTATGCACCTCAGTGAAAATATGTCACTAAGGCTTTAGTATATATTCATTGTACAACTTACTATTCAAGCAAAGTAGTTTGATTTAGTTGGTATGCATCCCAATAGTCAACTTAAGGTGCAAGAAACCTTACAAGGAGCATGAATTTACGGTAGAGCATGTTATACAGACAAGGACAACATACTTGCAATATCGTACATTAACGTGCATACATCGAGTATTTGATTATAAACATAGATTGTGCTTATAATAAGAACATAAGATATGGTTTCATGTGGATGCTGGATATGCTGGCAATGCTTGTGTATGCCCAGAATTCCGCCATCACCTAAATGGTATAGAAGAAGAAGATTCATTTGATGCACACAAATGGTCTCTTACAAATTTTGATTGTTCTATGCTCTGGGTTAAGGTATACTACTTCACCCCCAACATGTAGTCAGTACTTTTGCACTTCTATTCAGCTTTTTTTTTTCCTTGGTTTTGTGATATGATGAGGTTTGTCATTAAGGCTTGGATATTAAAAGGCAAGGAACATGCACTATGTTTTCAAGGATAAGCTCAGACGGAAAACGTAACTTGGTTTTGTGTAAACCTACCACTGGTCGTATTCATCTGGTGACCGCCTTTTTTTCCCATTTTTCTCTGAAATATTATGACCATGCAACAATTTTATCACACTTTGCAGCTAGATTAGCTCAGAGTTTTACCAATAACTTAGAAGCATATAATATTCTCATGGTTTGTAGGTTTTGTTCTGAACTTGCTAATAAAGCAGCAATTTAAATTATGTATATTTGTATCTAGTTCAATTGCTTGCAGCTCCTAGATTGTATAGTGATACTATAATTTGAAGTTTAAATCAAGATGATGAATAAACCATGGTTGTTGTTTGATATTGGTCGGTGTCTATGGAGATATATTCAATGGATGCAGAGTTGATGTATACTTAGTAGCATTGAACTTTATCAGATTTGTATAATTATTGAATATAAATGAAAATTTAGTGTAGTATTTTTTTAGCCTGAACCACAATAGATTGTAATTGTATTAAGACTTATAAATGATGCGAGCTTATAATTCGTTTGAGATTTTTAGTAAGTGTGGGTGCGATCTGTATACATGCTGCATCAATGTTCTATTTATTTTTTAAATTGCATTTTTTTAAACAAGGGTAGAAATAGTTATAAAAGACTTCTATTACAACGGTCGAAAACAATTGTAAATAAATCTATTACAACTGCCAAAAGTATTTGTAATTGGCTATATTGCAATGACTGTTGAACGTTGTGAATTTTTTTACTACAATAGTTTTGAAATGTTGTAAAAATGTTTACTACAATGGCTTTTACAACGATTTTAAAAAGTTGTAAAATTTTCGGAGTCTATTACAACTTCGTATAAGACGAAGAATGTGGATCCGTTGTGGAACCCTTATTACATGCTGTATGAAAGAAAGACAGCTCTGTTATAGGTCAGTGTCAGGGGGTTAAATTATTTGATCGTCAAGAAAAAAAGTTTTCGTTGACAATATTCCATCCATACAAAATGCTCATGTCTAACAGTTCGACAAAGTGGAAATCTTCTTCATTGTATGTAGGCATTTTCCTTTTACGGTTGCTGGTACACGATCGCATTGGAAAATCCATGTAAAATTCACTACGGAGAAATATAAACATTTTAGTGATTAATTGAAGAAAGGATGCTTGCTTTTGAGTAAATTGCGCATATGTATTTAACTTTTGTATGAAGATATTTAGCCTGTAATCAGAAAGAATAACAATCCTTTGTTTAAAATACCTTTTCACACTAGAAATGAAAAAGTAGATTTTTTATGCACATAAATGCACTTCTAACTTTTAACTTATAAGAAAACTTACAAAGGCTATGTGTAGACAACAAACCAAGAACATGCTTTAAATGGAGGGCAACAAATTCATGACAACCTATTTGTGTTATAAAGATAGACTAGACATGATTTTAGCAAATAGGTAACCACTAAATATGTACATATAACCCAACAAAACTACGAAATTATACCAAAATAAAAATGTTTTCATTTGCAGTTGTATTTTATGTTTAACAAGATGGAAAATTTACCTCTTTAAAAATTCGAAGCGGGTGACGATGTTAGCAATTTTAGAATCACCGCTACGTCCCTCCATCGAAATCATGATGTATTCCCATTCATATCAAATACGTAAATTCTTAGATGTCACCACCTACAAGATCATATCGAGAATCATAAGAATCCTCCCATCGTTAAATACGACCTGAAACTTGGTAGTAGGTAAATTATAACGCACACAAATGAATGTAGCAGGCAAACTTCTTTATTTGTACGTATGAAGATTGTAGAATAAATTTGAGCATATAATAAGGGTAAGTATATGCGATACATAATAGAAAATAAGTTTGCAAGCACAACATGCCATGTCACTGTGTCTAAATTATCATCAAATATCATATGCTCATTTAGTCTTTTCTCGTGTGATCACTTATCGTCCACCATTATTTCATGGGTAACCAATTTCTTTTATGATATGGTATACACCTAACAGTTGATACAAATAATGTTATTGTTGGTTGGCATTTGAAGGGGGTGTTCGGATATATAATATGAGAACACATAATTTAACTCGTCCAAAATAGCGATACTGAAGCTACAAAACACAAATCCACATTTACATGTCATACAAAAGCGCAATGTTTAAATTGCTGATATCATCAGAAAAAGTAAATTTTATTACCATTTGAACTTTTTAAGGTCTATTAGCAGTGCCTGCGGTAAATATAATAGATAGGTAATTTTGTTGTGTTCTAGAACTACTTATCCATTTCACTCTCGTAGCGTCATTTTTTCTTCTTTGAACACCTTGAGGGAGTTATAATGTTATCAATTTTGAGTGTTCATATTATTTGATGTACTTATATCATCTTTTTCTGAACGTTCATTTGCTATGTTTTCGTATTTTTAAACCTTCTATCGTCTCTTCCTTGTTCTGTAATTTTCATGCAACAAAATATTTGTGTTAAGAAAGTGGTTCTTTGCTGCCATTCTATTCCGCTAATAGAAAACTTGTATATCTTGTTCTATAAAATCTACAAATCTTCCAAATTCATGTAATATAAAACTTACCATATATAACCCTTTGATTTGTTTCTTTAAACCCAAGCCTTTGAATTTGAAGCATTTTTATTCTCAACAGTAAATGGTTATTTGCAAATAAGCTTGACGCCTTATATTTATGTGGTCCACAAGAACTTGCTATGAATCATTAATATGCAGAAACGGTCATATTAGTGAAAGTCTAACCTCATTCAGGTCTAACCTCATTCAGCTTACTATGGAATTAATGAGGACAAAGATGAATTAATCCTTAATTTTGATTTGAAAACAATTAGAACTATGTAAAGTTATCATAATATATGTACTTGAACCTATTAACCTGAATAGAACCTCCAAGTTTGCAAATTTAGACCTAGGGGAAAAAAATTCCATGTAGAAAAAGCTTCCTCATCCTAAAACTACGTAAACTTATCACTATACACTTATTTCGACCTATTAACCTGAATAGAACCTCCAAATTCAAAAATTTAGCCCCAATAACAAATTTTAGAAAAAGCTTCTTCATCATTAAATGCATAGATCAGTTAAAAATCAAGTTGCTGGTAAACTTTCTTTCGATGAGAAGAGTTGTTGAGCATCATAATCAATTTTTACTTGCGTTTCAATACATTAAACCTGTAATGTGTATTGGTTATCACAGTGCGGTGCTAAAGCAAATTAGTTAAGGCAAACCGGATGCTGTAATAATATCATATCATAAATTAACAATCACAGTGGATGTTGTTGCCACTGCTATAGCTACTTCTAGTGAATAAATGATTATTTACATGTAAGTTTTACGCCTTGGATTTTGTGCAATGCCCAAGAACCTGCTATTAATTATTGATATATGGCAACGGCCGTGTTTTAGTGAAATTCTAACCTCATTTAGCTTACTATGGAATTAAGGTGGGTAAAAATGAATTAATTGAAATTCTAACCTCATTTAGCTTACTATGGAATCAATGAGGGTAAAAGTGAATTTATTCTTAAGTTTGGTTTGACTAAAACACTTATAACTATGTAAACTTATCATTATATACTTACTGGACATATTAACCAGAATAGAACATCCAAGTTCCCAAATTTTGATCCAATGTAAAAAATTTGCCACATAGAAACAGCTTCCTCATCCTTAAACTACGTAAACTAATCGTTATACGCTTAGGTGGATCTATTAACCTAAATAAAAGCTTCATGTTGAAAACTGTATAACCTTATCGTTCTTCTATTAGTATGCATGATTGTTCGTCTACATAGAATGACTTCTCGATAATTTATTATGAAAATTTCGAGTATTTAAATTCTACTAATTGAAGAAAATTTTCAAAAATTATTAGCCTTAAGATAAATGTTATAGTATATATTTTTGGGTACTAAATTTTGGAGTTTCGATAGTCAATTTTTTAGTTCCTTCCATTTTCATTTAGGTATAAATGCGAGGATCAATCACCTAATTAGTGACACTTTTTCGGAATTGAATTCAGTAGCAGTTGCTATGTATTGATGAAAACTGTGTTTCACTAACCAAATACAAATTAGCAATAGAAGATGGTTTCTTTGTAGTATTAACTATTTAGTTAGAATTTGGTATTATTTTTTCTCTCAACATGCTACTAAATGAAGATTATTTTACTTGTATTTTTTTAGAAAACTTCTAAATAGTGAAACATACATAATTATATTTTACCCAAGTTGCTTTCACAAGGGAAAAAAATAAAAAGTTTACATCATGTTAACTATTGTATACATTTGTAATAGAAACTTAAGTTATGGCCAAAGAATGTTGCTATATAATCTTTATTTTCCAGATGTGGATGTGGATTTTCTTTTAAATTGCAATAGAAAAGTTTTTAATTTTTTTTACTTCATTAGTTGATCAAAGGATTGACAAACCAGTGCTAATGTGGTAACTTCATTACCTTTCATTGTTACTGGATTTAAATCTCCAATGCAAGTTATATGACAACTGTAAGTATTTTTATGAACTCAAAACATTACCTCTTTTATGTAACGAATCTTTGCCTATCAAATTTATGTTATATCCAGAGTAAAAAAGATCTACAAACAATGTCATATGCTAACTCATTGAGTATATCCATTCATCCAGAGTAGACCTAAATAATCTTAAGATGAATGGAGGACGCAGTGAATGCTGCAATTATAGCGCGGGTGACTTAAGTTTGCCATTTATTTATAGCATTTACATTCATCATTCATTTAAAACTATGACTACCATTTTTTCTACGTTATTTATTAATCATTATTTCTAAACTCTACCATTTTGTTTCTTTAAAACAAAGTTAACAAATTGACGCAGCGGATAAATCGAAACAAACTTCAATCGATGGAATGTAGCAATCGGTGAGTTGAGAATACTGCAAGGCCCAAATCCGTTGATCCAAAGATACCGGATTCTAGCTATCTTCGTCTCGTTGATCGCGCACGATACCGAGAAAGAAGATCTACGATTCTTCGTACGTTGATCTAGCGCACTAGATACCGTGAATCGGCTTCTACGATCGTTGAATCGAGCGCACTCGATTAACCGAAAGAGGAGATAGGAGATCACACTCAACTACCAATTTGTATGAAAGCACAAAGCTAACAAAAGAGAATTTTATTCAAGAATCAACCACCTTACAAATGACCCCCAACTCGCCTATTTATAGGCTACATCACACCACACAACACCTTACAACACCACCGACCTACCATAGGTCATTCACGACCTAACTTCCCACACTAGGTCGTACGCGACCTAACACCAATACACGACCCAGACACGAATACAACATACACGACTCGACTTACGACCTATCATAGGTCGAAAACGACTTAAGAAACAATAGTACAAACAACTTATTACAACACAAATACACGCGACCTAAACACACAACTCACGCGACCAAACTTATTGCGGCAAAACCCATCAGCGACCTAACATAGATCGGTAGGTCGTATGAGCGACCTAAGGAAATCACCATGCAGCGACCTATCTTTTTAGTGCATAAGGTCGAGCGACCTAAAATAAAGCGGCATCCACATTAGCGACCTAACATAGGTCGTAACTCGAAACATTCTTCACTCGATAGATCGAAGCGACCTAAAGTGAGCGATCTAAGGCTTCGCGACCTAAGGCCTTGCGATTTATCATAGGTCGTTGGCTTTCCTGTTCTTGCATAATCCGCTTCTTCGCCTTTTATCTCGTCATCCTGGAACCTGTTAGGTCGCACATGACTTATCATCACGTTAGGTTGCTCGCGACCTAAGGCTTTAGTTTCCACTGCATCATCATAGGAGTTAGGTCGCAATTCCTTAGCTCTTGTTCTGTTAGGTCGTGGCCGACCTATAGCCATTTCGTCAACTTGTAGATGACCTAAAATGGTAATGTTAGATCGCAGCCCCTCTTCTTCTGACATGTTAGTTCGTGGTCGACCTAAGCCTTTAGGTCGTGGCCGACCTAAACCTTGTGACTCTGTAGCTCGTGCTGCATCATCCTCCCCCGGTTGACAGAAATTCGACCTCGAATTTTCACCATCTTCTTCCACAACACATTCATTTCCATGATACGGAATTAAATGTTTTACGTTGAACACATCAGAAGTATACACATCCTCCGGTAGCTTTAACCTGTAGGCATTTTCGTTGATCCGTTTCACAACTTCTACAGGTCCAATTTTTCTGGCTTTCAACTTATTATAAGTGCCCACTGGAAAACGATCCTTTGTTAACACAGCATACACCAAATCGCCTTCATTAAATTCAACATTTCGTCGCTTCAAATCTGCAGACTTCTTATACTTCTCATTCGACTTTTCCAATCGTTCCTGAACGATCCTGTGGCATTCCGTCAACCCTTCAACAAAATCAGCAGCTCGTTTAACTGTCTCTTTCGATTGTGGTACCACCGCTAAGTCCAACGGTCTCCTGGGTAAATTTGAATAAACAATCTGAAATGGACTGAATCCCGTACTACGATTCATGGCATGATTATGAGCAAATTCTGCTTGGCATAATTTCATATCCCAACTTCTCAAATTATCCTGTACAAGACATCGCAACAAATTTCCCAACGACCTGTTTACAACTTCTGTCTGTCCATCAGTTTGCGGATGATAAGCACTACTGAATTTCAGCTTTGTTCCCACCATTTTCCACAAACTTAACCAAAAGTGACTCAGAAAACGAGTATCTCTATCCGACACAATAGACTCTGGTAATCCATGAAGTCGATAGATCTCCTTGAAAAATAACTGAGCAACACGAATAGCATCCGTCGTCTTCTTGCAAGCAATAAAATGTGACATTTTAGAAAATCTGTCCACCACAACAAATATAGAATCATTTCCCCGTTGAGTTCTAGGCAAACCCAAAACGAAATCCATGCTAATATCAACCCATGGCTTAGATGGTATAGGCAACGGCATATACAACCCTGCATTCGTCGCTGTTCCCTTTGACACCTGGCAAATATGGCATCTCTCCACGAATCTTTCAACCTCTTTCCTCAGCGACGACCAAAAGTAAGACTGTGAAATCATTTGCAAAGTACGATCACGGCCAACATGTCCTTCCTCGTGCAACTCCTTGATAATTTTCAATCTCAAACTACAATCTGGAATACATAATTGATTCCCCTTGAACAAGAATCCATCAACCATCACAAATTCATCGGTATTTCCTTCCTTGACTTTCTCTACACATTTCACAAAGTAAGGATCTTCTTCAATCAGCTCTGGCAACATTTCAAACCCTGTCACCTCAACCTTCAATGTCGTTAATAAATGACTCCTCCTGCTTAATGCATCTGCTACACGATTCGTCACCCCTGACTTATGTTTCACGACAAAAGTAAACTGTTGTAAATAAGCAATCCATGATGCATGTCTTGCTGAAATCTTGTCTTGCCCCTTCACTCCTGACAACTTCGCACTGAAGTATGCAATAGGACGCCCATTCTGACTCAACACCCCTCCAATCCCAACCTTAGAAGCATCAGTGTGTAACTCAAATAACAACTGAAAGTCTGGTAAAACAAGAATTGGTGCTGTCGTCAAAAGTTCTTTGATTCGTTCAAAAGCAACCCCTGCTTCCTTCGACCATGAAAACTGTTTTCCCTTCATACAATCCGTAAGAGGCGCCATTACACTACTAAAGTGTGGAATAAACCTCCGGTAGAATGAAGCCAACCCATGAAAACTTCGAACTTCTGTTATCGTCTTGGGCTGTGGCCAATTTCTGACTGCTTCAACTTTATTCTGGTCCACATGTATACCTTCTCCTGACACAACATACCCCAGAAATAAAACACTTCTCGCCATAAACACACATTTCTTCGTAGCAGCATAAAATTGTTCCTTGCGAAGAATAATCAACACTTCCCTCAAATGTTGAACATGCTCCTCCATACTCCTACTATATATCAGAATATCATCAAAATACACCACCACGAACTTCCCAATGAATGGTCTAAAGATTTGATTCATCACCCGCATGAATGTACTAGGTGCATTTGATAAACCAAATGGCATAACCAACCATTCGTATAACCCCTCTCTCGTCTTGAACGCTGTCTTCCATTCGTCTCCAGGTCTAATCCGAATTTGATGATAACCAATCTTCAAGTCAATCTTCGAAAATATAGTTGTCCCACTCAACTGATCTAGCAAGTCATCCAACCTTGGCATAGGAAATCTGTAACGAACAGTAATCTTGTTCAAAGCTCGACTATCTGTACACATTCTCCATGTTCCATCCTTCTTTGGCACCAACAATGCTGGCACTGCACAAGGACTCAAGCTTTCCTGAACACGTCCCTGTTCCAACAACTCTTCCACCTGCCTTCGTAACTCCTCATGTTCCTTCGGACTCATTCGGTAATGTGGTCGATGTGGTAGCACTGCTCCCGGAACAAGATCAATCTGATGTTGAATGTCTCTAAGTGGCGGTAACTCCTTAGGCAACTCCTCTGGAAAGACATCTTCAAATTCTTTCAAAATTGGCTTTGCTTCTTCTGGAATTTCAACTTCTTCATTACTCTCTCTCCCAATCAACAAAAATATTTCAGGTTCTTCTTCAACTTCCTTGACAAACTCTTTCAAAGTCAACAAAGTTTTCAATTCCTCGATCTCCTCTAGCTTGCTCTCCTTCTGTTGTTGTTTCTTGGGAACCAAAGTGATTTTAGTACCCTCGAACATGAAACTGTAACTATTGGCACGACCATCATGTTGAACTGCTCTATCGAACTGCCATGGTCTGCCCAACAACAGATGACAAACATCCATATCCACTACATCACACCAAATTTCATCTTTGTACTTCTTCCCAATAGAAAAATTAACACAAGCCCTTCGACACACCTTCACTTCACCACCCTTCCTTAACCATGCTAGCTTGTACGGTTTAGGATGTTTCTCAGTCTTCAAGTTCAACTTCTTTACTGCTTCTGTAGAAATAATATTATCGCAACTTCCAGCATCAATAACGAACTTGCAAACTTTTCCCAGAATAGTGCATGTCGACTGAAAAATATTGCTTCTCAACCAACTAAAATCCTCCTCTTACTTTGGTGTGAGACATGACCTCCTCAACATAAGATTACAACCTTCATCTCCAAACAATTCTTCTTCCTCCTCAACATAAGGTGCATTTGAACATTCTGCCTCCTCACCATCATCCTCCTCAACTTCTGCAACCATGGTTCTCTTCTTCGGCTTCGGACATTCGTTGCTTTTGTGACCCAACTCCTGACAGTTATAACATTTGAACCCACTGCTAACCTTCGCCTTCTCAGCCTCCTTCACCACTGGTTTTGTAACAGGTTTAGAAACACTAGAACTTCCACTAACACCCTTCGCTTGATTATTGGAATTTGTAAACACACCACCTCCACGCCTTTCTTGCTTCTCCCAAGCTAACGCTTTATGATGTGCCTCTGCAACTGATCTAGGATCGAACATATTAACCATATCCTGGATCTGCATTCTCAATCCCCCAATGAATCTAGCAGTTAGCTGTTCTTCCGTTTCCATAATATCATTTCTGGCAATGAGTTGGTAAAATTCATCAGCATAATCACTAACAGACTTCGTCCCTTGCCTCAGATTCTGCAACCTTTGGTACATAAGTGACTGATAATTGTAAGGTAAGAAAGTAGATCTCATCAACTTCTTCATCTTATCCCACGATTCTATCTTTGACTTCCCCATTCTCTCCCTTGTAAGTTTAGTTTGCTGCCACCACGCCAAAGCTCTCCCCCTCAACCTCGTAGCAACCAACTTCACTCTCCTATGTTCAGGAACCTCTTTGAAATCAAAGATCTCTTCAACATTAGAAATCCAATCGAGAAATTCTTCTGCTACCATCCCTCCTTTAAATTCTGGAATTTCCATCTTCATACCCGATTCCCAACGTCGATCATCTTCAACATCCCGATAAGAATTTCGAACTTGGTCTCGATCTCGATAATGAATGCTTACTCTATCACCCTCTTCATCAAAATCAAAAGTACGCCTTCATCGATCTCGACCATTATCATCCCTTCGTTCATGCATGCTTCTTTGACTATGTCTCTCTTCATCTCTATATGCTTCATTGTCAAATTCACGTCGACTTCTTCTCTCTTCATGTGCATAGTCATGATGATCTCTTCGTGATGAAATTGATGTTTCTCTTCTATCTCTACAAGAATGTGGTGATACCCTCCTCGCTTCCGTAACCGATGGCGAAACTCGGTTTCCTCCATGGTTCGAGTTTGGTGATCTCCTCCTTTGATTCAAATCATTCATCAATTTCTCCAACTTTCCAATGCCTTCATCAAACTTTTCATTAATACGTTGTTCCATAAGCTCGGCTTCTTCTCTTCGATACAAAGCTTCAACGTTTTGATGACGATTGGCTCTCCTTGGTGGCATGATTGAATCAACACAACACCTCAACAAAACAACAATAAGTCGCGGCTCAACCTTCAAACAACTTCACAAGGCTCGGCTACTTCCCAAGTATACACGGCCCAACTTCAACTCCAAACACCTTCCAACACTTTGATCCAAAAAGCAATGGATCGAAAGTTCTCCTTTCGTTGCCACTTCAAGATGAACACGATGAACAACTTCAAACTTCAACTTCAAATACTTGGCTCCAAGAATCAACTTAGCTATGATTGGCTAAGTATGGCTTTGATACCAAACTGACGCAGCGGATAAATCGAAACAAACTTCAATCGATGGAATGTAGCAATCGGTGAGTTGAGAATACTGCAAGGTCCAAATCCGTTGATCCAAAGATACCGGATTCTAGCTATCTTCGTCTCGTTGATCGCGCACGATACCGAGAAAGAAGATCTACGATTCTTCGTACGTTAATCTAGCACACTAGATACCGTGAATCGGCTTCTATGATCGTTGAATCGAGCGCACTCGATTAACCGAAAGAGGAGATAGGAGATCACACTCAACTACCAATTTGTATGAAAGCACAAAGCTAACAAAAGAGAATTTTATTCAAGAATCAACCACCTTACAAATGACCCCCAACTCGCCTATTTATAGGCTACATCACACCACACAACACCTTACAACACCACCGACCTACCATAGGTCGTTCACGACCTAACTTCCCACACTAGGTCGTACGCGACCTAACACCAATACACAACCCAGACACGAATACAACATACACGACTCGACTTACGACCTATCATAGGTCGAAAACGACTTAAGAAACAATAATACAAACAACTTATTACAACACAAATACACGCGACCTAAACACACAACTCACGCGACCAAACTTATTGCGGCAAAACCCATCAGCGACCTAACATAGATCGGTAGGTCGTATGAGCGACCTAAGGAAATCACCATGCAGCGACCTATCTTTTCAGTGCATAAGGTCGAGCGACCTAAAATAAAGCGGCATCCACATTAGCGACCTAACATAGGTCGTAACTCGAAACATTCTTCACTCGATAGATCGGAGCGACCTAAAGTGAGCGATCTAAGGCTTCGCGACCTAAGGCCTTGCGATTTATCATAGGTCGTTGGCTTTCCTGTTCTTGCATAATCCGCTTCTTCGCCTTTTATCTCGTCATCCTGGAACCTGTTAGGTCGCACACGACTTATCATCACGTTAGGTTGCTCGCGACCTAAGGCTTTAGTTTCCACTGCATCATCATAGGAGTTAGGTCGCAATTCCTTAGCTCTTGTTCTGTTAGGTCGTGGCCGACCTATAGCCATTTCGTCAACTTGTAGATGACCTAAAATGGTAATGTTAGATCGCAGCCCCTCTTCTTCTGACCTGTTAGGTCGTGGTCGACCTAAGCCTTTAGGTCGTGGCCGACCTAAACTTTGTGACTCTGTAGCTCGTGCTGCATCACAAATACAATCACATTCGTACAAAATGCTCATGTCTAATAGTACAACAAAGCGGAACTCTTCTTCGTTGTGTGTAGGCATTTTCCTTTTACAGTTGCTGGTACACGATCACATGGATCACTGTGGAGAGATATAAACATTTTAGTGAGTACTTGAAGAAAGGATGCTTATTATTGAGTGACTTGCGTATATGTATTTCACTTGTATGAAGATATTTATCCTGTAATCAGAAAGAATAACAATGCTTTGTTTAAAATACCTTTTCACACTAGCAACAATAAAGTAAATTTTATTATGCACATAATTGAACTTCTAACTTTTAACTTGTAAGAAAATTTGCAAAGGCAATATGTAGGCAATAAACCAAGAACGTGTTTTACATTGAGGGCAACAAATTCATGACAACCTATATGTATTATAACTATAAATTAGACATGATTTTAGTAAATATGTAACCTTTAACTGTGCACATAAAACTCAACCAAAATAAAAATTATACGAAATAAAAATGTTTTCATTTGCAGTTGTATTTTACATTTAATAAGATGGAAAATTTTACCTCTTTCAAAGTCGAAGCTGGTGACGATGTTAGCAATGTTAGAATCACAGCTACATCCCTCCATCGAAATCATGATGTATTCCCATTCGTATCAATTACGTGAATTCTCAGATGTCACCACCTACAAAATCAGAATCATAGAAATCCTCCCACCGTTAAATACAACCTGAAACTTGGTAGTAGGTAAATTATAACACATGCACATGCATGCATGCGTGCATACATAATCTCTGCATGTGTAATATTGAAATTAATCTTTAACTTCTTTAATTGTATGTATGAAGATTGTGGAATAAATTTGAGCATATAATAAGGGTAATTATATGTGACACATAATAGAAAATAAGCTTGCAAGTACAACATGCCATGTCACTAAGTCTATCAAATATCTATGCTCATTTTGTCTTTTCCCGTGTGATCACTTATTGTCGACCATTCATGGGCAACCAACTTCTTTTATGATAGGGTGAATCCCTAATAGTTGATACAAATAATGTTGTTGTTGGTTGATGTTTGAAGGGGCATTCAGATATATAATATGAGAACATAGAATTTAACCGTCCAAAATAGCGATAGTGAAGCTACAAAACACAATTTCACATTTACATGTCATATAAATAACACCATCACAAAAAGTAAATCTTATTACCATTGTGAATTTTTTAAGATCTGGTAGTAGTATCTACAGTAAATATAGTAGATAGGTAATTTTGTTGTGTTCTAGAACCGCTTATCCATTTCACTCTCGTAGCGACATTCTTCTTTGAAGACCTTGAGGGAGTTATAATGTTATCAATTTTGAGTGTTCAAATAACATGATGTAGTTATATCATCTTTTTTTGAACATTCATTTGCTATGTTTACATATTTTTGAACCTTCTTTTAGTCTCTTCCTTTTTCTGATTTTGTTGTATCACGTTGAGAGAAAAAATAATACTGAATTCTAACTAATAGTTAACACTACAAAGAAACCATTTTCTATTGCTAATTTGTATTTGGTTAGTGAAACTCAGTTTTCTTAAATACATAGCAACTACTGCTGAATTCAATTTCGTAAAAGTGTCACTAATTAGGAGATTGATCCTCGCATTGATACCTGAATGAAAATAGAAAGAACTAAAAACTTGACAACTAAAACTTCAAAATTTAGTAACCAAAAATATATACTATAACATTTATCTTAAGTCTAATGATTTTTGAAAATTTTATTCAATTAGTTAATTTAATACTTGAAATTTTCATAATAGATTATCAAGAAGTCATTCTTTGTAGATTTACAATCATTCAAACTAATAGAAGAACGATAAGTTTACACAATTTTTAACTTGGAGCTTTTATTTAGGTTAATAGATCCCACTAAGTGTATAACGATAAGTTTACATAGTTTTAGGATAAAGAAGCTTTTTCTATGTGGCAATTTTTTTACATTGGATCTAAATTTAGGAACTTTGATGTTCTATTCAGGTTAAGATGTCCAAGTAAGTATATAATGATAAGTTTACATAGTTATAAGTATTTTAGTCAAATCAAAACTAAGAATCAATTCATTTTTACCCTTGTTGATTCCATAATAATCTAAATGAGGTTAGAGTTTCAATTAATTCATTTTTACCTACATTAATTCCATAGTAAGCTAAATGAGGTTAGAATTTCACTAAAATACGACCGTTGCCATATATCAATGATTAATAGCAGGTTCTTGGGCATTGCACAAAATCGAGGACGTAAAACATACATGCTAATAACCATTTATTTATTGGAAATAGCTATAGTGGTGGCAGAAGCATTCACTGTGATTGTTAATCTATACTATTATATTATTACTGAGTTTGATTTCAGCAGCGCAGAAGCCTTCTCTAAATTTTAAACTCAAAGGTCGTGATTTTTCCTTCCTCTATCATGCCTCTTCCTTTCCCACTTTTTTCCCACCCTAAATTGCATGTCCCCCATCAATATTGTATTTTGCGCTCTGCCAATATCGTCCACCCCTCCTACCAACGTCTCCAACCAAATAAAGTCCAATTTAGGTATGAAGCTTGCTGTTTTTGAGACCTTTATCTACTGTCTGAAGTCAAATAGAGTCACACCGGCATGGAAATCAAAGACCGCTCATCTCCTTCGTCCTATATATTAAGTCTTCGTCTATTATTTATACTTTTGCACGATTCTCCTCCAGTCTCCTACTAATTGAGGTAATTTTAGACTTTTGGTTCGGTTATTTTGGATTGCAAGAACTATTACTAATTTTATTGCGTGATTCATTTGATTTGCATATATCAACGTTTCCTATTTTAACTGATCCCAATTTAACTGCTTAATCATTTACCCTATCAGTGTTGCATCATGCATCTTTCAGCCTTTGTATTTCAAGCACCATTACTATTACCAGGTTCCTCTTTTCAAGGTTATTCAATAGGTTTTGTTGATGTAGGTATTGTGTAAAGACCCGATTCTTCGACTTTCGAAAATCGACATTAATACGTCCACTGTATCAACTGCCGAACAATCGAATGCCGGAAAAACGAACCCTTAGGGTTTAACAAGAATGAAAAGATAGAAAAAGTAAGAAAGAAGAAGCAACAGAACAATATCAGAATCTCACAATTGCAGCGGAACAACATATAATAGATAAATGAATAATCTTTAAATCAAAAGAACTATATCAGTTATTACATTACATTACATTATCAGAGTTTACAACAACAAACAGCGGAAAAGAAATACTATATACTAGTTGATACGCCATGCCATCCATCTTGCTTCCAGATCTCTACAGCAACTCCAGAATTCCAGAATGACCTGATAACCTGACTCTAGGCTGCCTGTGTGGAAAATGATAGGCACCCAGAGTTTAGGAAGGGAACAATAAACTCTAGGTCAGTCATGGGACTGGTGTGAGAACTTAAACAATTTATCTTTAAAAACAAACAAAGAAGTATTTTAAAAATAGATCCGCAATGCTTTTTAGAAAAAGAAACTACCATAAGGCCTCCCGCCACACACACAATGCAAATGCAGAATTGGAGGAGATTTCTTCTTATGATAGTCAAAGATGCTTGATACGTAAATTTCTTTGATATTATTACTATAAGTGCAAAGTGCAGGAAAACATTTCGAAAGTATAATATAAATCTTAGCCAGCATAGACATTTCGCACTTATGCCTACTATAGCTACCATGTTTAATAACAAGTTACCGCCACATTCCATGGCAGGTTATATGACTAAAACCGTACAGGGTTCGTATTATTTCTTTGGATTTTTCATCAAAAGGTCAGGCCAAAGAACTTCCCATTGCGACATGGGTACGCCTCTGGAAGGATGCCCCGAGAACCTAACCGGATCTCTGCCAACACAAGGCCGGGTTACCTCTGCAAAAGTAGGTAACTACTGACACGAGTACGCCATCCCCCGGTTGTAAACAACCTTTATTTGAGGATCCTCAACCAACAACAATCACAAAGTCATATATATTTGCGACATCTACATAAGTTAAGTATATGGGCTCCATACCATGATACCACTTCTATCCAGAAGGAAATGAACATACCCTAAGGGATGCTACCCCCTAAAACCTTGCTGCATTCTTCATGTTTCGACCATTTTCGGGGTATGAGGTCCGACGAAGTCTCGTCTAAAAAGCTACGCTTTATACAAAAGTTATGCTTTGATCAACAAATGATCAGCAGCACTTCGTATGCCACATTACCAAATTGGGAATGATCATTAGTAACCATCAACTACATAATCTCTGAGCCCGTACGTCTCAGAGAAGGGTGTTAAGCTAAAGAATAAATTCTCCGCCACCAACAGAAATGTATTTGATAGAAACCAGCTTTACATTTCAAATTGTAACGTCAGACACACATCTATACAAGTCCGTTCCGGGGTCGAACAGGACCGAAGGCACTTCCAAAGGAGTCCTTGCAATCCGGATATTCACTAATCATGTCCGGACTTCCATTACAAAGGGTGATAAAATCTCTATATCGGAGATCAGCCGATGCAGAGACATTCGACGGTAATCCTTCCGTTTTTGAAAATATCCAGTCTTCAACACCGGTCTTCAAATGCTATCTATTACGATGTATCACTATTCGAAATGGGATTCATGACCCAAAGGTCCACTCCCGGCTAAACCGAATAACGAGCGCTCATTTAAAATAAGTGTAGCATTCAAATTCAAGCAAATCACAACAAATACCCGTTTAAAGGTAAATATTGATAGTTGTTATTTAACTATCAATAAATATACACAACATCATCAGATTCCAAATAATTTCTCAAATTATTTATTTTCCAAAAATATCTTTACAAGATATATTTTTCCCACACTTCAACCATTTGAAAACAATTTTCAAATCACTTTTCGCCTTTATAACTTTGAAAACAAATTTCAAATCATTTTCCTTACGTGGAAACACTCCCAAATATTTATTCATTTTTACTGGAAATCTGCCGTGCTCAAATACTTTAAAATAATTTATAACACTTATCCAAAATATATCGGGAAAACACTTTGAAATAAAACTATTTTTCTTTAAACACTTTACTTAAAATATTAGTTATAAAAATATTATACCAATATTACATATAACTTAAGTCCAAACTAATTTTCAAAATAAAAATTTGTAGATAGAGTATAACTTTTTAAATAACTATTTTCTAAAACAATTATTAATTAAATCTTAGAAATAATCATTTCTATATCAATTTAATAAATCATTACTTAAAGGATTTAATACAATTTAAGAAGTTAATTTCTTCAAAGTATCCTTTCAAAAACCAATTCTAGAATTATATACATATATATGTATATATTTTTCAAAGTTATTCAGAAATTTTTTTGGCTTTCCAGGGATAATACATTTTCATTTCAAAATGGTTCATTTAAACCAATTAAATAAATCCTTACCGATTTACTTTAAATTTACGTTCCAAATTCGTAAATTTATTTCCACACTTCAAAAATAAATCGATGTATATTTTTAAACAAATATCTCTTTCCTTTATAAATTCCATGGTGAATTTAAACTTCTAAATATCCACTGATATACGATTTTTAAATCGATTTCAAATATTCACTTACAATTTATCTTTAAAAGATATAATCTCAAAACATTTCACTTCATATTAAAAAACATTTCCATACTTATTTAATAATAAGTAATTCACAAATATATTTATTTTCAACATTTGGAAAATATTCAATATACTTAAATCACAATTAAGTATATATTTTATTCTTTAAGGAAAACATTCTCTCAAACACATTTATTTGAGTCAAAATGAATGTTTCGTAAAACATCGAAAACCCAAAATCACTAGTATAGGGATTCGAAATTAAGATAGATATATCAATCCCAATACTATATAAAACATTTCCTTTTGAAAATCATTTGCTATAACAACAATGTTATAGTCCACCATTTTCTTATTTCTCGAAAACGTCTATTTTAACAATGAATGTTGAAACCTATGGTTTCGATACTTAATACATTTTAAAACATCTTTAAATCGTTTTAATTCTATTTAAAATATCATTTCCCCAAAACATTTCTTTAATATATTATTCACTTTCCAAAATCGTCAATATACTTTGTTAACCAAATTCAGCATTTCTACACATTTTATTTGAAGGATTATCCACTGTCCAAAATCGTGGATCTATCTCCTTTAATAAGCTATAATAATTAACTTATCAAAATAAGTCGATTTCGGATTTATAAAACAATGTTTATAAATTCCATTTATATTCTATAACTACTTCAACTTATAAAATCACTTTATTAACAAATTCTATCCATATCCCATTTACACGCCAAAATCCAAATTATAAGAAAATTACTTATAATTCTCTATTTACAAATTCATTCATTTTATAACTTCACAAATCATAGATTCTATTCTTTTATAAAATCCATTTATAACATTATTTTAAAACATTTTCAAAACTCCTTTAAAAGTTCATCACTTTGATTTATAAAAATCCAATTTTACAAATCTTATATATAAAGCTTTTATAATAAATTCAAAAATCACCATTTAAATTATTTTATAAAATAATCAACTTCATATTTCCAATAATCACCTTTCAACTATATTTCTCAAAACATCATAATTTGTAATATAAACTTTCAACCTGAATTTTCAAAAATCAAATTTTTATTTATTTCGGTATTTAATGATACCAAATTTTTATTCGGCTAAATTTTAGCCTTTAACAATTTTAATCACAAAGATAACCACACAGAGATTATAAATAATCAACAAACAACATTGAAACAAATTCAATTATTTGAGGAATCCAGTTGGATCCCTCCAACCTGTTTCCCTGCATCCACAGATGTCAGCACAATACCAATCCCGTTTCAAGACGGGATATCGCGGTACATGGGTTTATATAAAATATCATCCGCTATTATGCGGCGCAATAGGGTCTCATCCACTATATAATGCGGGAAATCAACTCCAAGTACATATATAATACCAATTCCACTTCAAGGTGGAATATCGCGGTATATGTGTTTAATATAATAACCTCCGCTTAATATGCGGCGTATAGGGTCTATTTCAATACAATAGATAATGATTTATCATCCAGGCATACAATCAACACAATCAAGCAATTTTAAATCTAACTATTTAAAATTTAAATCAAAACAAATTCGATTGAGTGAGAAGTTCTCACATTGTTTCCAATAACAGTTGCAGTGTTTTATTTCCAATAAAATTAAACACGCGTTTAATTATACTCAAAATTCAAACTATCACCAAACGACTCCCAACTAGCTCCATTGCGTGGTGCTCGTCAATACGGACCCAATGCAATTTGTTTCATCAGTTTTCGACCTCGTATCAAAAAGTTATCGCATTTAGAAGTTTATACAAATTATAATACAAATTAATTTACATTTTATTTTTATTTTTAAACCCACTCATCTCTGGCCATTGATTTCCTTCATCAAAATCTTAGCCGTGGACTTCATCTTCTGCAACATCAGGTAATTCACGCACGTTAAAACCCATGGCACTCGATCAAAACTTCAACGCCGCGACCACCATCTTCCATAAGAACACGATCAAAGGCCACCACGCCAAAGCCCTTCCTCGCCTCTACCATCTCCAAGAACGACGCAAGGCTCGATCGTCCCTGCTTCTCGAACAACGTGCTCAAACATTAGCTATTCGAACGAAGACTGCCATCGATCCGTAACGTATTTTCCGATCACAGCCGTTGGATATATAGTTCTCTCGATGCTCTACGATCTTCCTTTAGAAAGTTTTTCGCATAATTTGATGGATTGGAATAAATCGGGGAAGAAAGTAACGAGTGATATTGGCCATTAAACCTGAAAGTGGCGGCTGAAGGTAAATTAGGGTTAGGGTTTGATTTGTGTTGCGAATAGAAAATCATGAAGTCCTTGTATAGAAAATTTGACGAAGCATTATTCATCTCGAAATTTTCCGAACTCCAAACGATGCATGCCGGCTGACGTTCCTATGGTTTAACCCGCGTTCTGGAGACAATGGAATAGGTATCGAGAGCCAATTCGATCATATGTGCGAGTTACGGAAATAAACGATCGAATTTAAATTAAATCAGTTAAACTAATTTCTATGCGTTTTGGCTTGTCCCGGACAAACCGTAAATTCGATTGACACGAAATTTGAAATTTTACAATAACTTAACATTGCGGATCCAATGAAACTAGTTTCGACGAAATCCGAGATTGTTTGAAAAATGACTATTTTTACTCGTTAATCAAATATTAAAATATTCAATTTTTGCAAATTAACTTTTAATTCAACTGTAAAAGTTCTCTAACATCATTCTAATTCAAATATATTTTCATTCAACTTTATAAATCAATTTTAATCACATTAAACCCAATTTCTAATTATTTCTGTTATTTTCAATATTAAATTATCGATTTAATTATCCAATAAATCTAGATATTCGAAATAAAATTTATTTGACTTATTGTTAATATTTAAAATCAATTAAATATACGAATTTCAAATGACAGAAATTCTGGGTCGTTACATATTGTGAAGGCAAACAGTTTGTTGTATTGTAATTTACCCTTAATACATATGATTGATTTGATTTTATTTTTTTTTGCATATACGACCCGTTTGAAATTTATTCTATGATAATCACTGGAAATTGCCCTTAGGTATTTTGAAAATGTTCATGGAAAAGAAGTTTCTTTTTACTAAGCAAACATTGTTTTTTTCAATCTATTTTCCCAGGTCATGAGATGCGCTGCTGCATAGAGTAAACTTTTGACATCACCGATAAAAAAAGTTAGGTTATTTACTTTGTTCTACTGATGAAATTGCTACTAAAACCATTTTACTTGAATATACATAATGTTAATCCTTTTTGTTATATTTCAGGTCACTACAGTAAGTCCTAGCTCAGCCTAAATGATTTTGGTTTCCTTAGAATCATTTGGTCATGGACTCATCATTTACAAGATATGATTTCGATCAAAAAATTTATATTTATTTATCAATTTATTTCACATTATAACACTCATTATAAGTATTTGTAAATAAAAAATATGAGTACTACTATTAAAGGTTGTACATTTATCACTGTTTATAACCATTCAGTTTGCATATAAGCTAATCCTTTTTGCTATAATTTGGGTTATCAGTTTAAATCCTAAATTAGGATCATATGCTAATGGAATAGCTTTATTATAAAGATTTTTTGTTTTCTTAGGATCACTTGGTCATAAAGTCGTCATTTGTAAGGTAAAATTCAACTAAACTTTGAATATGATTTATTTATTCATTTCATATTTAAACAGCTATTATAATTTTTTATAGATAATAAACATGAATCCTACTATTAAAGGTCGTAGATATTGCTGATGTTCTTGACCATTCTGTTTTTTTTATATTATTTTCATAAATTTTGAATAACATATGATGGCATATGGCATGGTATGCAATTATTTAAAGACCTTTCACTATAACTTATGGCAACTTGGGATATTATTTGTTACATTGGCTTTTTTTGTGTTCAAGTTTGTGTTACTATCATTTATGATTCGATGCTAGCAGGAAAGCACTTATACTGATGACCTTAGACCTGAAATATTATAAATATATTATAAATGGTAAATCAAATCATTTTTGGTTGAAACTATAATTTTTGGTTGGATATTATAATACTTCTTGAGTAAAAATTTATCGGTTAATAAATCTTTTCCGTTTTCCAATAATTTTATACATGTAATTATTACATCTTTGTATTGATGTATAATTATGCAAAATGGTAATAAATTTCATTTAACGTTCTGAACTTTCATTTCATCTTACCTATTGTTGGATGTTTGCAATTTTTACATGGCGAGTTCTCAAATTATCTTTTTGCAATTGTGTTGCAACTCTATCATCTACATTATTTAGTCACAATTATGCATTACATTATTGTTATAAGGTTGTATATTTATTTTATGAACTTTGTATCAATGTCAAATTCTCCTTTATACTTCAATTATACAGATAAAATTTATTGATAATGACAATCAAGTTTAAAACTAAAGCGCTGAACGCATTTTACTACTTATACACATAAATCTATGTCAGTTTCTTCTCCCTTACCTTGGTTACTTAGGAAACCAATGTGGAATTTTGAACAATGGAGACCAACTATGATATGAATTGGTAAACAAAGAATATTACTTGGTTCTATTTTTTCAACACTTATATTTTTTTGTTTTTTTCGATTCATTTGATATATAAAATAATATTGGTAATTTGGTATACGAAATTAGTATATTCACTTAAAACATATTCAGATTGTCAACTTCTTACTTGATAATGATGTGGTTTTCACTTTTACAGTAAGAGTAGTGACTGATACATGAACTTCATTTCAACCATCTCTCTATTATAGTGGTCTAGCTCTCTTCAACTACTCCTTATTTTATTTATTTAACATTAACTGTTATTTTGTGTAATTGGAAATTAAAAGCTGAAACATATTTATATTTGCTCAAATTTGACAAAACTACATAACCATGGTATTGATCTAATAAAAAACATAATTTTTTTATTACATATCTAAAATTTAGTGAATTTAAATACTTAAGTTAGAGTTTTCATAATCAGAAATATAAGAAGGGGTATGAAAGAATATTATGAGATTTAATGATTGCACAAATTTCTATGGTAAAAAATATATTAGGAACACTTAAGTAGAATTGACTTTTCATTATCGGGCATTGGTATTTCAATACGTTCATTGGTCTCTACATCTTTAAATCTGAATATATGTTTTTTCAGTTCATTTTTTCCATATATTTCAGAGGGAACAACTGTTGTTGCTATGGTATATAAGATAATTTTGAATTTTTTAGATGTGGTAGCCTTATATATTAAAACATCAATCCAAATTCGTAACCTTTTGATATATTCTTTAATGAACCTAAGTGTTCCCTAATACATGTTACCCATGTCATATCATCTGATAATGCAACTACTATTTTTCTTATTTTTAAGTCGTGCAGTTCAACATCGATAATTTCTATGGAATGTTATGTGAAGTAAGTTAGAATCAATCAGTACTTCTGGCAATATTTAATACATCGGTAAGTAATTTTTTGTTGCTAATAGTAAACTTCCTTATAAGGTAAAATTTTATGTTCTTTAATCCAAATCCAAATCCTAACTTTTGTTAGTTTACATGATTCAATTTGTTATGCATCACTGAACTTGGTGCTTTTTGAATTTTTTGTGTTAATTTCATATGTACAAGAGCAGCAGACCAAATATGATTATGTAAAAGGGTTCATTTTCAGAGAATACTTTATTGACTTGGAATGTTCGTTTGTCAAAAAGTAATCTTTTCCAGCTTTAAAAGTACTAGACTTATTTTTGCGTATTCATGATCTTAATAACTATAAGACTTACTACTGTTGTACAGTTATTGCTTACGATATTTGTTTTTTACCAACTAAATGGTTACTTATTTTGAGTTGCAATCCTATGATTCATATGAAATTACATGCTTTATGCTAAAGTCATGGACATAAAACTGTTGGACCATATACAATGTAAATACAATACAAATCAATATATATATATATATATATATATATATATATATATGGCTTATTATGGTATTATTATTATACATGTCATAGTTATAATATTCTGCACTCATGATTTATTTATCATGTCTTATGCATATACTTATTTGTCATTAAGGTTAAGCACATGGTTTTATCTTTAAATTTAGTTAGTGACATATGTTTTATTTTTTATGGTCGTATGAAGATGAATCTCTTTGGTAATGGAGTGTGTTTTTTTGATTATAGCCGCCTTGACACTAATTGCCGACATTCCCTTTGGTTGCGTTGCTGCTAGTTCCCTGCCCTAAATTGATTCTGAGCAACTGATTTTACAATTTCGTTAAAATATTTGTATTTTGCTTCCTCTCGTCCATTTCAACTCCTCCTCCTTTCAAATCTTCTCCTTTCTTCTTGTTTTCACATTAAAGTAATAAAAAGTAGTCCATGATTTTAATTGGCATGACGACGAATGGAAATAATAACCACAAGTAGCCTCAAAGAAATGGGGATTATTTAGGAAAACACCGTTTATCTACCACCATTGCTCGACTTGAAAAAGAGATCGATCCTCTTCAGGTATTCTTTGGCTGAAATTTATATTATTTGGATGTACTGAGCATGAATTTTTAGCTTGATATTTATTTTAGTGTAATACTTTTGTTTAAATTAAGAAAGAACTTGAGGAATTGGATATGATAGGTCAATCCTCTACTCCATGTAAACAGTGAGTCAATTCCACTTAAATCTCATTTCATACTACTTTATTCCTTGTATTGCTATATCTGAAAAAGGAAAAAAAAGAAAAAATTATTCCATATATTATGGTCTTGAATCCAGACGGTATTTTGAAATATTTGTTTGCTTTGTTTAAATAAAAATACAGCAAAAAGCTTCATGCCAGTAGTGGTCCATATTGCTATTGTATGTTTTTATATGGTTTCATATTTATGCAATATGCATTTTGTTGTTAACTGATAAATAAATATATGGTCTAAATTTGGACATTGTAGAGTGGTTTCTGCCACCGAATGTTTGCCTAATTCTACTAAATAGTCGATAATGCATCTGTGGTTTTGCAATTAAACTATGTTGGGCAATGTTCCTCTTGATAAAATTGAACGCGTTTCTTTTAAGTCTATTATCGAACGGAGAACAGATGCAATCAAGTTCATCAACAATGACATCACTACTTTTATCACTACAAAAGGATTTTGGATTCCCTACGCCAGCTTGGCGTAGGCGCGGCGTAGGGAAAAGATTTTACCTACGTCATCCCTACGCCAAAGAAGAGGTTGGAAAACAATGCGTCGCAAAAAAATCCCTACGGGTTCCCTACGCCGCATTCCATACGCCTTCCCTACGCCGCCTTTCATACGCCTTCCCTACGCCTATTTCCATACGCATTCCCTACGCCTTATTGAATATGCGCTTATATGATTTTTGTTTGATGATAATAAACATATATACATTCATTTAAATGTATTTGTTAATATACTATTTTATTTTTACAGATTAAATAAATATTTGTTGAATAAAATAAATAACACTGAATTTGAATTCAAACGAATATTTTATTCAAACGAATATTTATTACAATTTAGACTGGCGAGCTCTAATTGAACTACGGCATGAATGTTAATACATCATGCACCTTTTGCAGCAATATTCCTGAAACAATTGACCATATTTATTTTGAATGTAATGTTACGAAGGAAATATGGTCTGAGGTAATGAACAAATATTGTAGTAGAAGACCATTACATAGCAATGCAGCGGAATGGGAAAGAATTTATTCACAAACTGGTAACAAGCATGATAGAAAAAGAATTTTTTGTGTTGCTCTAAAATGTTATGTTGCTGTGGTGTGGAGGGAGCGGAATATTAGGGTTTTTGATCCAACTAATGCCAAATCAGATGAAGTATTGAAGTTATGTGTTATGCATGAGATATATTCAGTGGTTAGGATGCTTTTTGCATTTGATCCAGGAATAGCAGTGGGCTCTCTAGGTTGATTTTGTTATGCTTTGTCTGTTTCATGTTTTTTTCTTTTTGTTATTCCTTGTGTTTGCAACACCATAGTCTCCTCTGTTTTCTATGAGTTTTATGCTCTCTGTTGTATTTGTTTTTCCCTGGTGTTGCAATAAAAATGGTCGGGGACCATCCAACCCCGTCGGCCTTGCCAAAAAAAATATTTATTACAATTTTGAATAGTACAAATTCAAGCTCTCACTATACATTATACAACTTTGATACAAATTCAATTACATCACAATTCAATTTACATAAATTCCTCACTACATAACACTCACACTCGTAGTTTGTCTTCAACTTCATTCCAGTTAGAATCCAGCATCTGAGCAATCTGCAAAAATATTCACTACCTCTGAGCAATCTGCATCTGAGAATCCAGCATCTGAGCAATCTGCATCTGAGCAGCACTGGCCACTGGTCGAACGGTCATCACCACCTCTCGATCGGTGCCAGGGTTGAGCTGTTGTGCATTGTTTATTTTTTTCTTTTTCTTTTCTTTGATTAACTTGATGTATGGCACAGTAAGTGATTCAAAGCATGAGTATATTAATGCGATTCTAAACATAAGCATAGCAAGAAGATTCAAAGAGAGCAGAATAAGGAGATTTAAAGTATAGTATGTAGACATAGATACGTTATGAGTCTGGTCAACTATAACAAAATTTTGAACCCAAAAAAAAATCTTTCTTTTGCTTGAAATTTAGTCGGGCTAGTACCTGCTAATGAAATTTCGCACGACATTGGTCTCCTCCGAAAATTTCCTCAACCACAACACCGAAATTTATGTTAGAAGCCTCTTCACCCATAGATGCTTTCAATGCAATTTGAGAATGGAAAAGAGACTATGCTTCTTCTTTATCATCAGGCAAGGTCTTTCTCAAAGCCTCATACTTCTTCACTGCTTCAGCCCATGTCTCAAGCTAGTGGCAACAAGGTATAAATAATGGTAAGTTAATCTACATTTGACAAAAGAAATTATGAAAACATATATTATATGGGCTATCGATAATTATATTGGCTATCGATAATATTGATTTAACTAAAAGGCAATCCTCACCATGGACACAACCAAATTTTCGACAGCATTCACCAAAGTATTTGTCTAATACCATGGTCCAGTGTAAACTAATCTTTTTTTTCATGATAAAAAATTATATGCATATTTCAACAAACTGTATAAAATTAGACAAAAAATTTAAAGGACTGTGCTGAATATTTGATTGTGTGATAAGTAGTATAAAACAAGTGTAAATTATGTTTAACCTTTATATAAGAAGCTATGCATTGAAGAAGAGACTTTACGTGATTTGGTTGAATTCTAAGAGCTTCACTGCAATCCTCTATTGATCTCTCCCATTGCCTAATTTTTCTCTATAAACAGCTCTGTTACAAAGCAGCACAGGGTTTTAAGGGTCATATTTAAGCCCTTCTCTATATGTAGTTGATGCCTCCACATAGTTTCCAGATTTAAAAAAATGATTGCCGTATGCACGAGCATGTGCAACTGATCCAACATTGTTAAGCATTGAAATCACTTCCATGTTGCTAGCATCCAAGTGTATTGCTTTTTCTGCAGATGCTACTACATTCTCAAACCTGTGAATGGCATTTAATTTTCAGTTAAATACATTATTATAGTACT
Organism: Allium cepa; assembly: GCA_030765085.1. Classification (NCBI taxonomy): domain Eukaryota; kingdom Viridiplantae; phylum Streptophyta; class Magnoliopsida; order Asparagales; family Amaryllidaceae; genus Allium; species Allium cepa. The sequence continues at coordinate 461,200,408 of CM060942.1, forward strand.
TCCAAGCATGAAAGAATCATTAACTTTTAGCTCACCTTCTGAATACCAAATCAACCCGTGCTTGTACAATGTATATATAGGAATCTGAAATCATACCAAAATATTTTGATTATAAGCATGATTCTATATTGGGTCTGCTTACAAAATGTATAAATATGACGTGTTGTGGCATAGAGTATTTACTAATGACATGAAAGCTCATGGTGATGCCTATTGATACCAAATATACCAAACATATTATGACATACAGTATTTCATTAATTGTTTGGAGAATAAATATATCAAATTATTTTAGTAACTTTTTAATCTAGCATACCTTAACAGGATATAAGAATCAAAGTTCAAAGCTAAAAAAGAAGATTCTTTTTACTTGAATGCCATTAACCGAAGATCCGAGTAGAAGTCGACCTCGCCTAAAGTAGATTTTGCCTCGCCTGAACGGAAGCCATCCTCGCCTGAACAGAATCAAAGTCCAAAGCCTAAAGAGAAGTCGTCCTCAGCTGAACATATGTCACCTTGCCTGAAGAGAAGTCAACCTCGCCACACCTAAAGAAGTCACATCGTCGCCTTGCTTGTAGCTTCGCTTCGTTGCTTCGCTTGTAGCGTCATCTTGTTGCCTCGTATGAAGAAAGTGATGGGAACCAACGACCAAAGCCACCTAGATGCGAACCGACACTTGAGGGACGGAGATCAGCATGGGAATTGGGAATTGAGATTAGGATCGGAACGACGACGTGAGACATGGCAAAGCATCATTTGATTTTAGTTTGGGAGTTTGCAGTGCAATTTGGGATCTAGGGTTAAGTGAAAAAAAAAAGGTAGGCGGAAAATGAAAAGTTAGTAGAAACGAGGGCGGGAAAATAAGGAAAAGCTACACATTAGTTTCATGATGACACTATTATTTTTTAATTATGATTTTAGAAAAATTTCAAATTTTATGAATTTTTTAAAGTTTATTATAGGAAATTTTACAAATTTATATTTTCTAAATATTAAATATTATTATGAACTATAATTATTAAACGCCAAATTCTAAGAAATAAATATTGCATTCTAATTATTAAATATTAAGTACTTATTAGTTATTAATTATTAAATATTAGTCTTAGTTATAAATTATTTGATAGAGATTATTTAATAGTAATTATTAAATATTAATTATTAAAAGCTAATTATTATTAATTTAATAGTAATTATTTAATATTAATGGCTATATCCATTGCAGTTATAATTATTAAATGTAATTAATAAATAACTGTAATTTAATAATTATTATTAATTAGTGATATTTATTAATAATCATGAATTAATATAAGTTATAAATGATTAATATAATATTATTAATGATTGATTATTAAATATTAATAATAATATAATGTTATTAATGATTAGTAATTAGTAATATAATATTATAATTAGTAATTAGTTACATATGACAAATATAATATTATTAATGATTAGTTATTAAATATTAATAATAATAAATATTAATTTTAAGAAAGCATTGTAATTATTAAATTTAAGAAAGCATTGTAATTAAACATCTAAAAGTCAATTATTATAATTTAAATTTAATATATATATATATATACGTATAATTTTATTTTAGTTTCGAATGTTAATACGATTTACTGAAAAATTAAATTATATATTTTTATAATATAATTTCAAGTTAAACTACAAAAGTTAATAATTGTCTGGCGTAGGTAGAGCGTAGAGAAATTCCAACCTCTTTCCTCCACAGGCGTAGGGAGAACAATAAGGTGTATGGAATGGGTAGGCAATTCCCTACACATTCCCCACGCCATGGTCAATTGTTGGAGAACCTGGTGCGCGTAATAAATGTGTAGGGAATTCTCTACGCCGTCCCTACGTCGTCCCTATGTTTCCACGTTTTCCCTACGCCGCGCCTACGCGGCGTAGGGATGGCCTAGGGAATTCTGGGTTGGAAAACAGCCCTCTTTTTTGTAGTGTATATTCTACATCTTCGATCTCTATGCGTATATATATTTCAAAAGAATACATCAATTCTTGCATAGCTAACAAAAACAAGTATTCAAAACTATTTGTATTGATCAAAGGACACATCAGTTGAAGATGTGGTGATAGTTGGTGCTGGAATTGCAGGTCTTGCAACTGCACTTGGTCTCTATAGGTAGGATATCCTTTAATATAACTTATGTATAAGCATAGTATGCATGTTATCAACTGTTATTTTAATTATACTATTCTTATCATATAAGCAACTTTTTATTTTAATTTTTTACCTTTTCCTTTTAAAGGAATAAAAGGTCATAACAAATTATTTTCATATTCTTCAGTTTTAAAAGTAGCTGATTTTCATGCAAGAATAGAGCATACTTGGGCATTCAATCTTGTAATATAAATCAATATATATATATGCATATATGTACATACACATGTATGTAATCAACACATTATAAGTAAAAATATATTTATTTTTCATTTAGTTTTTGTCATGTAAATATATGCATTTGTGCATGTATGTTTGCTTGTTTTCTCATGGACTTGTTAGAAGCAAGTTTTTGTAGACCATATCCTTTTTTCAGTTCAAACACAATACATATATATAAGTCATATATAAACAACATGTACCAGCGGTGGAAAAAAAGTATTTTCTAGGTAGTAACTTCTTTTCCCAAAAATTAAATTTTGAATTGTTCATACATAAATGTTCAGCACTATATTTAATGAATTCACTATATGTGAGTGTTGCTTATTTCCTAGTTGCATTTACACTTATTGAATGTACTGCATAATAGGTATTAAGTTTCTTCTTTCAATTTTGATTTATTGAATATGTCATATATCATAAATCATAATTATTTGTGAAATATATAGTATATGTTTGAGTATGTTATTCAATTGAGAAAACTATTTTGGTAAATCCTATACTTGTACTATATATATTATCTAAACTAGCTGATCTTTTAAAATCAGTTATAATATATTTTTGTTCAATGGAAAACCATGAGAATGATAGAGAACTAGATAACTAAGTTAAAGGGATCTAAAATATTACTACATTTTAGCAAATGAGGAATTTGGCAAAATATTAGAATAATATTTCATATGCTCAACAGACGTTGAAGTGTGAAATACTCAGATGGATTCAATCACCAACGTGTGTGAAATAATCAAATCGATTCAAACAATGTTCTTACTTAAACCTTAATCCATTTCAAAGTGGATGCACAATGGTTAATATAGTCATAGTTGGTTATATGAATTTTGTAGCTTACTGACCAGTACAACAATTATAGAATAGAAAGCCTCACTCGGTTTAACTTTGAACTTAGTTTAACTTTGAACTTAGTAAAGAAATAAGGTAATTAGAGCTTGATTGGAAAGTTGTAGGAACAATGTTAACAACGAAGAAAATGCCAATATGTTTCCATGGCTGAATATAAGAATTTTATAAAGGCGTCGCTCTTTAGATAAACATCTATGTTATAGATTAAACAAAGGTAGAATCCCTTTATCTAATGTGGTATTGATTTTAATGTTCAAAGAAAAACCGTTATTTTTTGTCTTTCTATATCATAGTTCGACATGTTGATAACTAGATGAGAACATGATTCTCAACTTTGATCTATAAAATCCAATTGTAGTATAAGTTTACGAAAAGGATGCGTAAAACCCATTTTTATTTTATTTTCTGAATGAATGAGTGGTCATTAGTTTAATTTATTGGTTTTCAAATCTTTTATGCTGTTATATGTAATTTTTTTAAACAATGTATGTACAAACTATCGCATTATCAATTTCAGTCACATTGTGCTAGTAATATCGCAGGACTCAAAATTTATTGGTTCAGACTTATCTTCTTCAGGCAGTAGAAAGTCTTCTTTAACAAGCTTTGATGTAGTGATGTAAATATCATAGGTTCAGTGATAACAGCTCCTCTTGCTGCTCCACCGGTAGCGACTGCACTAGTAGTAGTTGTAACAGTTCCATTAGGATCAGTAGGCAAATGGGTCGATTCTTTATGGAAAGAATATTCGTTGGTATCGAAAGAGCAAATTGATTTGATTAATACAATGCAAATAGGGACATTTGTTGATGTTTGTAATTTGGATACTATAAAAGTTTTGGTCAATAAATTAGAGGTTCAGATAAGCCGACATTATTATAATGTCGATTTTTTGCTCAAGGAGGAAGGTGCAGTGAAGTTTGGGATAGGAGATATTGAAGAAGCTTGATGAGTTTATGAAGGGAGTTATAGATTTGGGTATACAAAGTTGATATATGTAGTAGGGATATACAAAGAGCGAGGACTGTTCAAGGACAATAACGCCTTCTGATCGAGTCTAAGGATAATGTCTGGTATGCATTTCTTGTCATTTACATCATATATCTTCCCTTTAAGGTTACTTCTTTTGCAAATAATATAAATGAAGTAATCTTATTTTCGTATTGTTTTAATAATGTAGAAATGTGTGCATTATATGATATTTGCATGTGTTTAGTGTTTTGGAGCAGGTGCTCATTATTCTATTAGTCTGATTTACAAGAAGTTTAACTTTATAAAGATGATTAATGGTAGTGTTATAAAAAAGTTATGAATGAGTGACGGTAGGTACCTGCAATATGTCTTTAGATAGTTAGGAATGAAGGATATATTTGAGGTTATGGAACACTACTATACATTGTTATTGAAGCTATTTCACGGACCACTGCTATTTATCTGTATTTTTCTTGTGAGGTTTTATTCGCCTTGTTGAGGAGATTTGATAGGAAGTTGCATAAACCCTACATTACGGATTATGTGAAAAGGTCATGAATATGATGAATAAAATTTGCCATAAATTTAAAAACAATATTTTTGCATAAATATCTGAATTTTCCCACTTTTGCATATGAAAACCTGTACAGAAGGTAGATTTTATTGTTTGGGTCTGAGAGATCATGCACATTATAATGCTTGGTTTTTAATGGAATATTGTCGTGCACACGTTATTAAGAGATGTGAACCCCTTGATTACACTTAAGTATCCATGGATTTTCATGCTTTATCACTTCAATTTGTACAATTGAGTTACGGTTTCCTTTTTGTGATGTGATTTTGGCAGGTAAATGTAGCTCTAGAGGAAAGATTTAACCATAAATATTGGGGAATTCAGATCCGAGCAAGAGGAAACACAGGATGAGCATATGGCGCTGTTTCAATATAGTTAGCATAAAAAAAACGTGAGTGTACCTACCTATGATATTTATTTTTCATTTCTTCTTCAACAAGCTTTGATGTAGTGATGTAAATATAAGATAGAAGCTTTCACATACTTTTTATTTCTTGGACATCAGATTTACACTTGTGGACTTTTCTATGCAACAAGGTATAAACTTTATTTTATAATTCTTTTATAATTCATAATCTGTCGTTATAAGTCAACAGTGAGGTTATTTTCAGTGGAATGAGTAGCACATTGATAAATGCCCAAATAGATACCCACTGTCAATGCATAAATTGCAAACTCATATACGAAGACTACACATTTATTTGTGTAGTGAAAAGTTGACAAAATATCCCACATAAATTGCATTGTAAGTCGCATGTAAATTGTATAAAATGTAGTCATCTTATATGTGTTTGCGGATTCGAGACAAGGTGTTCAGTAGTACATGATACCTCGTATTTGTTCTAGTTTAGTCTTAATATTTTTTTTCCTTTTCTTTTTTCAGTATATTTTTATTTTGAAGATTGTTTGAATAATGCCGTGTTACTATACTTGGCTGCAGGCTTATGTTTTATTCAATGGTTATGCACTTGCTTTAATGTTTGTACACTGTAATGAAAAATGTATCACATTTCTTTCTGAGCATGCTCTTGTGTTATATTTGTTGATTATAATCTTTATTCGTTTATGAAGATTTAGTTTGATTAATATTATTAAAATGTAATATATAGGCATAGCTCTTGAAAAGTGTATCTACGATTTTTATAGCGGCATATATGAGTTGTAAAAGAATTTATCAATACTATAACATGTTGATTTAATAGCGTGAAATGACCGCTATTGAATAAATATTTTATAGCGGCAAAATGGTGTTATAAAGATTTCCAATTCCGTTGAGATTTAGCTGTATTATAGCGGCTACAATGAGCTATTGAATAAATATTTTATAGTGGCAAAAAGGTGTTATAAAAATTTCCAGTTCCGTTGAGATTTAACTGTATTATAGCAGCTATAATGAGCTATTGAATTAACGTACCATAGCGGCGAATTTGCGTTATAAAACTAAGCTCAACCATAGCGGCATATTTTGTGTTATAAATATTCAACAGTTTTTTACAACATGTCGATATACATCGCTTATCAAACCGCTATGGTTGTGATTAATAGCGGCTATATGCTGCTATGAAAGACACTTTTTGTTGTAGTGTTGATTTGTTGCTAGAATTGATTTTTGCCGTTAAATTGCTGTAACGCTTTTTAAATGCAATTGCCCGTCATACAATATTTATAAACAAATAATTGATTGCCGACCATTGCATAGAGCAGTGCATTGCAAATTGATAGTTTGTCAAAACCTTTTGTGGACCTAAAAATTGAAAATGGAACCTTGAATGTCAATAAACAATGAGACTAAGGGCCTTTTTGATTTAAACTTCAAGTTTTGTGATTTGCATTTGTAGTATATACATTAAAAGACATAGAAAGGTGAAAAAATGTCAATTTGGAAAATCAATTCAACATGCAAACTAAAAAAGACATTTTTTTATGCTTTCCGCCTTTTAGGAAGAAAACCAACTTCTTTTGTTTTCTTCTACTTTTGTTGTAATAACCAAGATTTTTGTAATAACCAAGGTTTTCCATTGTCTCATCTTCACTCAGCCGTTTTCTTTACATACTGAAAACGTAATACATAGAAATTAAATTTCAAACCAAGCAATTTAAAAGTTTGTCTACGTTATTTTTCATACTGTTTTATGTATAAGTTATTGCATCTTATGATCTCTTAGAAATGGAATTCTGCTGATTTACTGGTTATATGCTTGTATTCAAATCCGGGAGCATATTTTTTTCCCAAATCTCAGTTGTACAATATTTAGTAATCGACTAATTTTTTTAGTAGTATGTAGATATGGTTGCATTTTCTATTTCCTGTAATCTAATACATAATATTAGATGATGCTACTTTCTTGCATTATTTTTAGATATGCACCGTTATGCTTGGAATTCATGATTCTTTCCTTCTCTTTAAGTGGGTTTGAGGTTTTCTTCCAAGGGTATTAATATGTAATCATTGTTTGGATGTACAGACATTGTTATTGGACGAGTTTGGCATTCACACAAAGTAAGCCATTACATATAACCGATCTTGAATGGAATACTAAAAGATATGGTCAATGAAGCTCAAGGTATGCATTTTTGTTTTTTGATGTATAATTGGCATTTTTATTTCCCTTAAAATATTGATAAAAATTAAGATTGCAAATACCCATTTATTTAGATATTTTACTGATAATGTACAATGTAATGTTAAATTAGCAATTCAAACCACATCACATGTGCCTTTTGAGATAATTTCCTTTGATTGATTCTGTAACGATCCCGATTTTTAGTTAAATTTAATTTGAAAATTAATGTTAAATTGTGAATTTAATGGTGAATTAATTCAATTTTTTCCAATTAATAAAGATATGTTTTGTTATTTGTTTATATTTATAAATTTACGTTAAATTGAATCTTGGAATTGAAATTCAAAATTAAAAATCTTATAAGACATAATGGATTTGAAATCATTATATTTTCAATTAATAAAGATTTGTTTTCCAATTTCATTTAATAGGCATTTTGATTTAAAAGTAATATTGTGATATTGATATAAATAAAATTTACAAAACTATCGAAAGAATTAAATTCAAATATATACATATTATATACTTATTTATTTATAGTTTGATTTAATTTAAAATCCCATTCTTTAAAGTTATAAATATAGATATAAATATTTATTAGATTTGATAAAAAGATTTAAACACAATTTCTTTTGAAATAAATGAATATAGTTTGTATATTCATGAATTTAAAATGTAAAACATTTACATATGTTAAGTTATAAAATATAAATAATTAAAAGTTTTAAAATAAAATAAAAACAAGGGTTTATACAAAAAAATTATAAATAAATTAATAAAAAGAATTTATACATAAAAGTGTTTATTTTGACATTTGCATAATTGGAAAAAACAAGCATTTTAACAAGTGTAATTAATTACAAATCATTTTTGACTAATTATTCTTTGATCATTTATTAATTAACCATTAATAATAAATTAATTAACCTTTAATTATTAATCAAACTTGATTAATAAATGAATGAATCTTTAATCATTAAATAATTAACTCCTAATTATTAAAAAAAATTCTTAATTAATTATTCTTAATTAATTACCTTAATTAATTAACCATTAATTAATTATCCTTAATTTATAAGTGATTATCCTTAATCCCTTATATCGTAAAATAATTACACTGCTTTAATCACTTGATTAATCATTAATCAATTACTCTTCATTAAGTAATTATTATTAAGTAATTAATTACCTTTAATCATCAATTAAGAATTTAATTAATTATTCTTTAATTACCATCCTTACGATTTTCCTTTAGTAATTAATTATCTTTAATTAAATTACACAAAGTAATTAGCCTTTTAATCAATTTCCCAAAGTAATTCATACTTAATTAATCACTTAATCACATCCATGAAATTAAGATAAATAATCGAAATTGTTATCATACAAAATCATGTGAATCGGATTCAACGTTTGAATCTACGGCATTCGAGTACACATGAAGTACTGTAACGACCCTGGATTTCGGCCCCGGTTATTTTAATAAATGATTAATCTAATTAATTAGAAATGTAAATTGATAATATTAAAATGAAGGTGATCTTGGGATTTATTGTTGTTTACTTATATAAACTGTATTTTAAAAAGAAGATTAATTGGGAAATTGAAATAAGTATTTCAATAATATGCCCAATAACAATCTATCTTAAATAATTACTTAAGATACTTTACATTGTTTATATTTAGTATAAAATAATATATATAGATGATAATGTATGAAATTATAAAATAAGTTTCTTAACAATATTTTTGATAAATTGAACTCATATAATTAATTTAAAATGCTATATATTGTTAATATTGTTAAATGAATACACATGCTTGATAATGTTTAAAGTTTAAAATCTAATCCTAGCAATATTAAATAATAAATGTAAAATGTAAACCAAACATATGAATGTAATTTAAAAATTGATAGTTAGAATATAAGATATAAATATAAGTAAGTAAACTTATGAAATATAATTTAAATGTGGAAGGTTAAAAATACAAAATAAAAATAAAAATAATAGCCAAATGAATAAGTTTATAAATAAAATATGAAAGTAAGTGATGAAGTAAAAGAACAAAATACTTAGCGATGTAATATGAAATGAACAAAGTTATATATATAGTTGTACTCATATAAAAAAAAGAAGAACATTTACAGACCAGAATCTGCAGGGTATCAAATATGGAAACATCTCTAAATCAAAGTACTGTGTAATTTTTGTGTAAGGCAAATTCAGACCTGCAAGTATATATTTTAGACAAACATATGTTCATAGAGTTCGAACCAAAGATAATAAGACAGATATAGATATATATGAACAAGCATCATACACAAGCCAAACCTGCATATGTACATGATTGCAGGTAGTGTCTTTATGCAGCAACACAATTAATAATTGTGTAAACATATTATAAAACAAAGTATGTGCTTAATATCAGCTCAAAATATTTTTTTTTTCTAGATTTGCTCATATCAAAACAAAAATGAGAAAAAACCTAACTGGTTATTACATACCTGCTTTCAGTCCTTTTCTTATTTATATATAGGTACAACTGACCAAATTAGTTCGTTGACTAAGAAAATAAATTAGCAAACCTGAAAATAAAAATAAAGGAAGAGCAAGTTCAGATTTTTAATTCAAAAACAAAAAGAAGAAGAGAGGATCTTAAGACAGTTCAAACTTCTGTTTCAATCAACAAGGTTCCAACTCAATGCTTCCTGTCCATATTCAGGTGAGTAAACATTTCTATTCATTTTAAAATTTAAGTATGTAAAAACAACTTCAACTTTGTATAATTTGTGAGGGATTATCTGTGTATGGTGTTTATTATCTTCTTAAGCTTTGTATGTATAAATTTGTTTGGCACTAACAGAGTCTTGCTTTTACTCTGTATAAAGTCCAGGGTAAATTAACTTTGCAAGCAAATCAATTCCTTTAATTCTAATCAATTTCAAGCTTCCATGTCTAAAGTGAATATGTGTATTCAGGTAAGAATGTATTTTTAAAAATAAGTTCAGAAAATATAAATATACATACAGGTTAAAATTAGATTTTTGCAGTAGGCTATTTAAAATTTGTAAATTTCGAACCTAATAAACTAGGGATTCATGAGCATAACTGAAATCCTTACCACAAACTATGATTTTTAACGTGAAGTTGGTGATTTTTGGTGGAAGGGTTTGAGAGCAGTTCGGCAAGGTTCGAATTTGACTTTACGGTCGAATTCTGGTGATGTGATGCATTTGGGTAACCGAGGTTGCTAGGGATGGAGGAGTAGCCTACAGCGGTCACAGGAAAAATAGGAGGTGGTGGAATCATCAACGGTGGTGACTACGGTGGTGGTTTCTTTTTCGTAGACCTAATTTTGGGTTGCTCGAACTATTGGCCACCGCGACCTTCACCGTGTGTCGAGCTGTCTGCCAGTGGAAGGGAACGGAGCTTGGGGCGTGGTGGAGGTATGTACGGAGTATCTCGGCATCAGATGGCATGGATTGGGTTCGAGTGTACGTTTTGTGAACAGTGTTTGGGAATCGATTTTCCGGGCATAGCTCGATTTTGTTTGAGAGTGCGATCAGATGGTTCAACGCCTCGAGTTCGACGCTGAGGAAGTTTGGGGTTTGTGGGGAACCTCATGGGTCACCAGCGTGGCGCCGCCGCTACGTGCACGTGCACAACGTGCCAGTGTGTGTCAGTGGAAGTTTTGGGAAGTACGAGAGTCTCGGGTAATATAGGAGGTTTACTCGAAGTAATACTCGAGCTGCGCTCGAGTGGAATGGGAAGAAGACTCAGGCCTTATCGCGTTGAGTCGCGTGAGTTGCTGATATTTTATTTTTTACTTAGTACAGTTTTTACTTTTAAAAAAATATAAGGAGAAGAAGAAGGTTTCCATGAGGCGACTCGGGGAGAATTCGCGTGCAACCGAAGTTGTACTCGAGATTGAATAGGAGCAAACCCGAAATTGATAAACTGCAGTATTTCAGAGTTGAGAAAATTTGTTTCCTCAAATTTGTTTAAACATGATTATAGTCAAAAGTTTAACGATTTTTTTTAACCTAAACAAAGTTTGGGTTATGTAACTATTTTGTGAAGAATAAATAGTAATTAGCTACTTAAGGAAATAAATAAATGATTAGTAGTGAGTAATTAAAAATAATTCAAACATAGTTAGTGATGGATTATAAGTAAATAAATAAATGGAAATCAACTACGTAAGTTAATTAATGAATGAATTAATGGTTAGTTAATCAAGTAATTTAATTATGAATTGATAGATAATTAATTAAGTAGTTTGTTGAAGAATTAATTGTTGATTGATTGAGTAATTAGCAGACAATAATTGGATGATTAAGTTTTATCGATAAATAATTTAAGATATTAATTAGTGATCAGGGAATAGTTAATTAAGTAATTTAAGTTAAGTAACATAATTAAGGTAATAGTTAATTAATAGCATGAAATAAAATTTAGACTAAATAATAAATTAAGGAATCATCAATTGGATGATTTGAACTGAAATAGGTAATTAATTGTTATTTAATAATTAATTAAATAGAGTTAAGCGATTAACTCTTAGATAATTAATTCTAAATTGAATTAATTACAACAAGATTTTAAGGTAATTGCTTATGGACCGTTGTGATTGAATACCTGATTGTGATATTTATGAGATGATATTATATGTTACTCTGTGATGTTCTCTGATATGCCGTGATATATCTATGATGCTTCTATATGTTTTATCTGTGATAAATGCTATGTTAATTTAATTTTTGAATTTAAATTACTTAAACTGTAAGTTAATTAGACAACTTGGCCCTTAAGATGGCGTTTGGATTCGATGAGACCGGGATCGGAAGAATCAAATTTGATTCTCCGAAAACCACATCAATCCAATTTAAATGTTAGGTCGTGAATTCTGAAATGAAGATCGAGATGGTGCTTTCAGAATGCAAGGGTTATCGTCGTTGACTCTGAGGGTGATTCCAAAATGAGTGTGACGAGATAATGCCTTCGGTTTCGTTCGAACCGGAACGAACTTGTATGGATTGAATGCTTTCAGCACATCGTCGGGCGGACGGTGAGCATTCTAAGAAATATGTTCTATAAAGGTAATCGCACCCTCAAGCCTCATCAACCGGGAATGGCTAAAACAGGGGAGATGCAGCAAGGTTAGGTGGGTCATGCCCAAGCAGGACAAGATATTTCCCCTGTCTAGATGTCCCTTATATATATTTCGGCTTAGTGGGTGGTTAGTCGCGCCAACCACGGGGTTTATCTTGTTCGGGACTGTTTAGTAAGGAATGGTTCCGGCCTTGTGTTGCAGGGGATGAAGGGAGTAATCCTCGGTACGATGATCTAGGCCCCGTACTGTGACGGGCGTTACCCCAGTAGCCCTGCCATTGTTGGAAATCCATTTTCCCTACGAGACCCTACGGTTTTGATTTGTATTACCCACTTTGGTGGCTAGTAGCTGGAATTTAATCATGTAACAATTTCGGCTATTTTCTGTTTACTTGAAAACCCTAGACACTATTATAATATCACTGGATTTCCTATGAAATGTTTCGGTTAACGTAAGGTAAAAACTTACCCGTATTTATTTGTGGGAAGTCTTACGTGATACCTTTGTTTCAAATGTCTTTCAAAGTTAAACAACCTTAAACCGTTTACTCATACCAGACCCATGTCTGACCCGGAGTTTATTTTTGTTTTCATAAACTCTCGGGTACCCAAATTTTTACGGCTAGCCAAGGGATTCAGGTTAGATTTTACGAATTCTAGAGGAGCAATGGAGCAGGAGGCTTCTACGTTGTAGATATATGTATATATTTGGTGTTCCGCTGTGTTGATATCTCTGAGCTGATTATCTGTATTGTGTATTGACTTGTGTTAACTAGACAGGTGTTTATAACTGTCTAGTATGTGTTGTATGATCTGTATAGCTCTGATATATGTAAAATTTGTAATAGTTATGTGATATATTATATTTGTTCCATTCCGCTGTGAGATCCTGATGTTGTTGTTCTTTCTTCTCTGTCTTTTCTATTTTCTCATCCCTTTCTTTCTTATTAATGATACGTCTTTCTGGTAGTAGAAGGGCGGGTCGTCACAGTTGGTATCAGAGCATAGGTTAGTAATAACCTTGGCTCTGGTAGAAATTACTCATAGAATAGAGTTTGTAGAACTCTAAAATGAGTTTGAGAGTATTAATAGATATGAGCGCGTACTTTTTAGTGAATATAAAATTGTTTTTATATTGTGTTGATTTATCTATTGAGTGTTTATGGATTCTGGTCGATGTGTGGGACGCCATTTCATCGATAGGGATTCCTAAACTCTTAAACAAGATTGACCGACACAGTATTGTTTTTAAAGGTAGGGTAAATGAAATAATTTTACCCAAAATTATATTTTGATATAAAAGATATATTTTTCTGAAGTAAATATATATACTTGGATATTTGATTGTTAATAGTACAATCAAATAAAATTTTGAATGTGAGTGGTTTATAACCAAATAAAATTATTTAAGAATGATTTTAAATAAAAAGGAATATAACTGAAATCTGATTTAAACTAGAATTTAAGTCCCGGAAATTTGAAAGGTGTTTAAATGAATTTTAACAAAAGGATTTAGGAATTTAAAAACTTCGGAATGCTTGAAATGTTTTTCCAACAATTTGAAGACAATAATGGAATATTGTTTTAGGAAATATTGTTGAATGAAAATTGTTTTGGGAAATTTGTGAAGATAAGGAAGCACTGAACTCACTACAGTCGCTGGAAAATAATCCTGATGGTGATGGCCACATCATCAGTATTCATTTTCGAGTTTCTAAAGTGATGGATTTCTACCAGGATATTGGTTATGATAAATTGTTTGGGCTTGTTGGACATACAAGTTGTTTTAGAAATGTTCAAAAGGAGAAAATTTGTTTTGGTGAAAACAAGTGTTTGGAATTTGAAATTTGATTGTCATTCAAATGTTTTGGAAATGAAAACCGGGCAATTGAATTCTAAGAAATTCTGTTTAAATGAATAAATCAACTATTGAACTTATAAAGTAAAGTTGATATTAATAGGAAGAGATTGGAAAGTTTTAATCCGGGAATTAAAATTTAACTTAAGTATAAGAAGATAAGAAAATATATTTGAGTTTAACCTGAGATAAGTTAAATGGAATTGAGGTTCGAAACGAATTTAATTGGATATAAAATTGGAGGGTAAAATGATTATAAATTGTGAGGTGGAAATTTATACCTTACGATAGTAAGTGTTATATATAATCTGAAATTGTGGTTATAAGATGAAATGACCCAAATGAGTAATATAAACTTTAAAAGTAAACAAATTTAAAGATTTGTAAGTAGCTAAATTTTAACTGAAATTGAGTTGAAATAAAACTGAGTTTGAATGAATTCAATCGAGTTATAAAATTGAATGGAATAAAAATTCTTATGTAAATGAGTAAATGTAAACCAAAGTATTGAATTGGATTTAAATAGAAATAGTGTGAGTTGTAAACAAATCTAATTCAAGTATAAATTGAATAACCTTATTATGAATAAATTCAATAATGAATTGTTAATGTAAATTAAAGAGTGGATAAAAAGATAAACTAATTAGTAAATAGTTGGGCTTTGATTAAAGGAAAATCAAATCAAAGATTTAAATGGAATTGGTAAAATAGAATAAACTTAAGTTATTGGGTAGAACAGTTTGAAGTAAATAATGACTTAAGTAAATTGTGAAATGATTATTTAAAACATTGGTTGTTGTGTTTAATAAAATGGTTTGGAATCAAACCTGATTGAAATGGAAGAAAATGCAATGTGAAGATTGTGAATAATTTAAATGGGGATTGGAATCAATTTAAAATTTGTTATAAAGCTTAAGTGGTTATTTATTCTCAATGATATTTTGAAGTAAATGAGAATTAGATGAAATTCTATGAATTATTGGAAGCAAAATAAGATGATTTTGGATATGAGTTTGTATTGCTTAAATGGATTATATAAGCAAGTAAGTTGTAACTCACTTAAATTAAAGGGAATGGTTTGAGAATTGATTGAAGTTAATTGTGTTGAGGATTGGAACCTTACATATGTGCTTATGGAAATATGTAATGGAGACTCTGACAAAAACTTTTTAGAATTTGAAAATTATATAAAAAAAAACAAACAAGAAAAAATATTAGCAACAAAACAATTTCAAATTGGAAATTTAAAGTAAACTAATGAATGAAACTAATTTAAAAATAATAATATGAATCAGTTATAAATAGAGATAGTCAATAAAAGTTCAATATTCAGAGTTAAGAAAATTGAATTCATATGGAATTGGTAATTCAGATTTAAAGTGGAAAATAATAATAATAATAAGAAGATATAATGGCTAAAGTGGCAGAGTAATAATATAAGAGTATATATTATGTTTATAATAAACTTAATGGTGGAATTCTTAAGTAAAACTGATACTGAGAAAATTGTTCCAAGTAGATAGAATCAGAATAATGTGGATAAAAGAAAATTGATATGGTTGATAATCAAAGGATAATCAATACGTAGGATGTACGTATATTATTCTATTCGCATAACAATTTGATCCAGATTCGAGCACAGAATTTCGAGATAGTTATATATCGATCCGAATAAGGATTTTTCACTCGATTTTCAACGACGAACCATGGATTTGAATTCTGATTGATTCTGAGAAATTCTCTATCATAATTGTGACTATGCAAGGAGAATGACAGTTTTTGATCAAGAAACCAGTTCTGAGTCCGCACTAGAAAGTCGGGTGGACGATGCTAGTTCGGAAGTGAAATTGTGTGATCGAGCGAGCGATCGAATTTGATATTGCGTACGAATGGTATATGTGCACCGTACGGGCTTGATTGTATAAATATTGAAATTCTGTAAAGAGGGCAATAAAATTTGGAAAGAAATGATACTGTAGATTTCAATATTGAATTGCCAGAGTGGATATCTGGAATTTATTGTATATTCCATATATCCCATCTTAGAAATTGGTTCATGATTCTCCATTAGATGTTAAACCAGTAGTTCTGAAATTCGGATTGTTAATATAAAAGCTTTTGAATTAACTGTTTTTTTAAATTTTGGGGATGAAATTCTTTTAAGGGGGGAGGAATGTAACGACCCTGGATTTCGGCCCCGGTTATTTTAATAAATGATTAATCTAATTAATTAGAAATGTAAATTGATCATATTAAAATGAAGGTGATCTTGGGATTTATTGTTGTTTACTTATATAAACTGTATTTTAAAAAGAAGATTAAATGGGAAATTGAAATAAGTATTTCAATAATATGCCCAATAACAATCTGTCTTATATAATTACTGTTAATGTGATATTTTGACGCTAACACCTCAGTGTGTGTAGAAACAGTGTGAAAGCACCACCCGTGAATGCGGGAACAAGAAATAGCAGTAAGTAACAGAAAATGCAGTAAATGAACACAGAGCTTATAGTGGTTCGGCTTATGATCAAGCCTACGTCCACTTCAATCCTTTTATTGTTGATTGGATTACAACTTATTACAATCTCTTCGAATTACAATTCAGTTCCGTTCAAAAGACAAGTAGCTAGAGAAAACTTTGATGCAACAAAGTTCTTCGAATCCATGATTGAATGTGTTGAATCTTTGTATGAAGTTTTATCTAAGCGTCTTGCGTGAACTTGAAGTGATGGAGTGTAGCTTGCTTTGAAGATAGTAAAGTTCCAATGCCTTGAAGAAAAATGGTTCTCCCCTCCCAAAAAGTCCCTTGAATGTTGGAGGTGGTCACGTATTTATAGGGGTTTTCCTCCTTAAGTCGTAAGCCGCGCTTGACTCATGGTTAACTCGTGGCTGAGTCAAGTTGGGTCGTGGACGACTTAACTGGCTGAGTCCATGCTTGGTATCAGAGCGGCCTCGGTCTCCTGGATATAGCACAAGTCCTAAGTCGTCCACGAGTCAATCCTCTTCGAGACAAGCATTGTGACAGCGGGCTACGACTCAGTGGTTTTAGGTCGTAGGCGAGTCATACTGAGTCGTGATTCGTGAGTCGTGGCCTATGTGCAACTCTAACTTCTCACTGCGTCGAGTCCTTAAGTTGTGAACTTGTTGAGTCGGTAACTAATTAGGTCGTTGAGTCGTAATCTTGATGAGTCGCGTATCAGTTAAGTCGCAATACTTTTTAGATCATGTACCCACTGAATCGCTGACCTCTTCAAGTTGCTTGGGGCTTCAAGTCTCTAACTCGTTAAGTCGGTGATTCACTGAGTCGGCCTGTCTTATGAACCGTTCCCCCCTTGAGTCGTTTTGTTCCTCTAAGTTGCCTTAAGCCTTAGCTCGTCAGCTAATTGAGTAGCAACCAGTTGAGTCGGTCCATTCTTTAAGTTGCTGAGGTTTATCGAATCGCAGGTCCACTGAGTCGTTAAGGACCTAAAGTGGATGAATCGGCCCAGATTTCAACTCCTTGGCAGAACGGGGTTAACATTTGCCCATCGGAGTACACGCCTAAGTCGTAGGTCGTGTGCTTCGACTCATCTTAGCTCGTGTGCCGACTCAAGCTCTACTGCCCAAAGCTATAAAAACCTGAGTTGCTTCCCCTTTTCTTCTCATTCCCTAACCTTTAAACCGTGTCTGCCATTAACGCACCTTCAAGGTCCCAAAGGCGATTTCGATCAGATTCATCTCCGATCATCTCTAACATCATACTGCATAAGCGATCTCACTTTCCCTATGATTGTCGATCATCTCTAACTTATGCGCCCCATCTTCATCTTCGATTTGCCCCTTTGAGCCCTGCGAACTTGGTTGTTTTGGTCATCAACGGACTTAGGGTTATCTACTCTGATGATCCACGATTCGAAGCGATTCAGTGGTGTGATAGAGCTAGGATTGTTGATTGAGAGTTTATTGGGTTAACGGGTTAGGAATTAGGAGGTTCATGGGATAGGAGAGAGACGGTTCATGGGTTAAGAGCTAGAAAGTAGACGGGTTTGGGAATTGTACGGTAAGTAGGCCAATCAGAGTGAAGCATTGCCTCGGATGCGACTCAATAATTCTGGGCGACCTGATATCCTTCGCGGCTCAACTCTGGACCGGCTTACTAATTCTCACGACACAAGTCTTGAGTCGTGGCCGAGATAGGACTTGGAGAATTTTCTCATAACTTTGAACCGAAATCCTTTCTCCCTTCTATGCCTTACGACTTAAGCATTGCTGACTCAAAGGGTTGACGACTTATAGCATAAACGACCTAAGTCGCCTCATAACCTTTAAATCGTGGGCGAGTCAATATATCGAACTGTCTCGGAGCATAATCCTGACTTGAACTTTAACTTGAATTGCTGAAATAAACTGCCTGAATATTGATTTGTTTGGACTTTAACCTGTTAAACTTTTTTGCATATTTTAGTTTTACAGATTGCTTCAATTTGCGAGTCTACAACCTGCTTGATACAATAGTCACAGAAAATTGGGACGAATATACTGCCACTGATTGCCCTCATCCAATGACAGATTAGTTAATAGAAGATAATTAACTTAAATAGATTGTGTGAACGAAGTGCCTCAATTCAACGAATTCAAGTAGAGTATTAAAGCAACATTGAGATAGTCAATTGAAATCGACCGGTTTGCACCAATACTGCTCTTGAACTTTTTAAATTAACAAGTCCTGAAATTTAGTAATCGATCAATTGTCGACTAGTTTAACTTCAGTTATATTTACTTGTCATTATTAGTTCTGCACAACACTTCACACTCTTAGGAAACGTGCACCTTCATGTTTGAACATCCAGTTAATTATGTAGAATGGCTTCACATCAAGGAGAAGAAGAAACGGAAGCTCAAATGAGAGAGACCTTTCAGGTAGCTGTTCCCGTGACAAATCCCCCAGAGAGAGTTCCGACTAGCCTTACCCCGAGAGCATTTATTCAGATACGCACTCATTTTGGTTTTGCTGAAAATGAAGTACTTTTTCCCGGGCTAAATGATACTGTTGACAGCCCTCCCCGTGGTTTTGTCGCAGTCAACCGCCAAATGTGCTTAAGCGGGGCGATTCCCCCCTTCAATGACTTCCTTCGAACCTTCCTTTTTCGGCTGACAATTTCTCCGTTCCAACTCCATCCTGACGGCTATGCTATCTTGATGGGGTTGTGTGTTCTGTTTAGGAGAACTCTTGACCGCTTGCCAAGCTTCGAAGAAATCTGTTACTTATGCTCTTTCACAAAAATTAAAGATCATCCTTCTATCATAGTTATAAGGAGCTATAGGAATCGCAAACTCATCACTGATCTCTCTGACAGCGCTCATGGATTCTTAAGTCAGTATTTCTTTGCTCGCTGCCCACCAGGGTTTTACTCCATTTGGAGAGTAGGAGGTAAGATTAGCTGCTTTAATTTTTCCATTCCTAAGCTTTTTTGAGATCGGAGTTGCTAAGTGCTAATTTCGCTCTTTCCTTTTTCAGCACTTCCTCCTCCTTCTAAAGATCCAAGTCTCAAACAAATTTTTGAAAGACTAAGTGCCGTGGCCAAAGAGGAGAGGAGTATAAAGTTTTTGTTGAGGGATGAACTTCTACATCAATATGGGCTTCTACATACTTCTCGCTCTACGCACCCTCACGAAGCCCCGGATTCTCCAGCTGAAACTCCAAATGCCCCGCCTCCTGCTAAAGAGCCTGTGCAGGGAGAAACTACCATTGAAGCCTCACTAGTGAAATGTTTGACTCCGAAAGATGCTGGGAGGCTGTCTGATAAGTCTGCACTTGCCCCAATTATTGAAGAAGAGGAGCCCCTTCATCAAACCGGGGAGCATGTTGAGGAAGGAATCGATGGAGGGGGCCTTGTTAGGCACGATGATGATGACATCTTTAGGAGTTTAAGAGACATAATGACCACTTCTCAAGAACTCTTTAAAGATGACTCTGCCAGTGTTAAGGTTATATCTTCGGCGGTTGAAGCGACATCCGCCCTTAAACAGACTCCTTCATCCCAAGAACTGTCACCGGCGGTGAAATCAGTTGCTCTCCCTCAACCGAAGAGCGGTTCGTTAGTTTAGCGCGCGTAGTTTGCACATCACACACGACTAGGATTCTTTGACATCTTATATGCTTGGCTCTTCATACTTTTCCAAAAAATTCTAAAGTTGTGTTTTTTCCAATTTCAGGTTCTTCAATGAAGCGAGGTGGCTCGTATTATGATGACTTCCAACGATATGGGAGACGCGGCCAGTATGACTATAAGCGCTATCTTCCTATTCACAGAGAGACTGATGAAGAGAGGGCCGCTCGGAAGGCTCGGGAGAGACGTGCCCATGAAGAACGTTATGGAAGACCGGATGACCGATACGATTCTTCCCACAAAGAGGGTGACTCCCACAAACGCAAATCTCACGATGACAGAGGGAAGAGTCACATAACTGATGACCCAAGTAAACGGGCTAAAGTCAGTGAGCAACCAATGCCTGCAACTTCTGAAAAGATTACCGTTCCTATTCCTTCTCAGTCTCCCGCCCCTTCCCGTACTGATATCCAGGCAATCATCAACAGGCCTTCCTACCAAGTTGGACCAGGTCCAGCCACTCTCCAAAGTCGATTTCCAAATTGGTGCTTAAAAGGAGTTCGCTTTGACCTTGACCTGGTTCCCATAGATAAGAATGCCATGTTACGGAACCTTGATGCCGTTAGAATTGACGTTGAGAGGATGTCAAATTGTCAAAAACTTGTTGATGAGCTCCAAAGGGTGAATCGGGCCAATCTCGAAGCTATGTTGACCATGGAGAATGACAAAACCGAATGGCAAAAGACCCTTAAACAGCATGATGCGGAAATGAGGAGCATTGCCGATTATAATGAAAAACTTGAAGCGGAAGTTGGGAAACTCAAAGAGGAGCTTGCCACTTCCTCCGCTTCTTATTCTCAAAGGGAGAGTGTGCTCCAGCAGCAGGTGCGGGATGCTCATGCTGCGCAAAGGGATGCCGAGGCCAAGGCTGATGGGCTGGAGCAAATTGTAGAGGGCTACTGTATTGATATTACTCAGTTACAAGGGCAAACTAGCTTTCAGGTCGCGGAAATTGAAAAATTGAAAGCTCAACTATCTAAAGTCGAAAGAGAGCGAGATGAGGCTATTGCTGGTAGAATTGCAGCCGAAGAAGCTCATGAAGCTACCAAAGCTGACATCGGCTCGACATTATTCGAATTCTATTTGCAAAGTGTGTTAGGGCGTGGCAGTCTTGCATTTCTGGGTCCCAAATATGAGGTTACCCTAGCTGAAGTATGGGAAGCCGCGCTTGATATGTTTAAAGGCACCGGGTACACTGAAGAGGAGCTAGAGGCACACTATTTAGACCTCGAAGCTCGCGCAGCTCTTGCTAAAGGGAAGGAGCAACTTGCTAGATCGCGAGTTGAAATGATGGGGGAAGAGCATCAAGAAAAAGAAACAACTTTGATTTCCCCTGTCCCTCCTTCAACTTCAGTCGATGTTGACATTGCTGGTTCTAGCTCTCATACACCAATTCCTGCTAAAGCTGATACCGGAGCCATAATTACACAAGCCGTAGATGAGCCACAAGAGAGTGCTGAAGCTCTAGACTACAAAATTGAAGTGATACCACCAACTTCTCCAGGTAACCCTAATAATGCTCAGGGGGACAACTTGCCAGTTTCTTACGGGTTTGACGAGCTTCTTAATTATTTCTTGAATCTCGACGAGCCATTGTCTCCTCTTTTTGCGGGAATTACTGACACTTTTAACTTTTCCTTTGTAGAGAAAGCGCCGAGCGTCATTCAAACTTCTTCACCTCCAGTTATTGTTCCTCTGCCTCCCCCAATAACTCCTACTCCTCTTCTGGGATCACAGGAAGAAATAATAGGTGCCCTTCGAGGCTTGGATGACCCAGCTGCTTCGCAAGAGCAAAAGGACGAAGGACTTGAGGGAGGTGAGATATCTCCGAAGCGGACTCCTTTTGATGACATAACTTTGTCTAAGCTTGTTACTTCAGGAAGTGAATCTTCTTCAGAAAGGAAAAAGAAGCGCGGAATATCAAAGAAGAGGAGGAAGAGCATCATTGCTACTGAAGAGGAACCGGAAGTTGAACCAGTTGTACCTCCCTCTCCTTCTTCCCTCATGCGTAAAGATCGACCCAAAAAGCTAACCATCCGGCCGGGTGAAGGGTCCAAAGGTGGCAAGAAGAAATGAAGATTCCAGTTTTAGCTTTTTGTTTTTTGCACGTACTGGTCGGGGATTGTGCGGGTACCATCCCCCGCTTTCTTTATTTCGAAACTTGTATCTGTAAGAAATTGTAATAGAACTAAATAAAATGATCCTTTATTTGTACAAACTTCTTGTCTGTATTTTAGAATGCATTTATTTTTTATTTTTGTACAAGTTTCTTTATATAATATTGCAGTGGGATTATGGTATGTTGTTTGAGCATTACTTTTGCCAATGTAGCTATACCATGTTGCCCCCATACCATAAGCTCGTTGCAATACTTTCAATTTCGAGGGGACTTGTACTCTTTTCTCTTTTTGGAGAATACTTATTCCGTTCTCGGAGGAATGCTATTCTACTTGAAATAGAGTTCTCCTCGTTTCGTATGAGATCTCACGCCCTACTCTTCGGAAATATCACTTTTTCTTTGCATATATATATATATATATTTACAAAGTGAATTCTCCTGTGTAGTAGAGCGGGCCTCCGAAGAACACTCTAGTCTTTGTAGGAAGGGTCTCTTTTTTTTATAAAAAAAAAAATATAGATGAACCGATCTTCCTTCAAGAGCTAAAGTGTAGCTTTAAAGAGGACTTTCTTCTTATTCTTTTTTTTTTCGCATTTCTGATGAAATGCTTCTTTAGAAAGTTGTACCTCTGAGGAGGGATTTTTCACGTTTCAACACTTGGAAGTTTTATTTCAATCTTGGTGAAACGTGTACCTCCAGAGAGTTGTGCCTCTGAAGAGAGCCTTTTCACGTTTCAGCACTTGGAAGTTTTATTTCAATCTCGGTGAAACGTGGGCTTCCGAAGAGGTCTTTTTATCATTTCAGCTCCTGGTGAAGTGGACCTCCGAAGAGCGACTCTTACACTTCAACTCCTGGTGAAATGGGCCTCCGAAGAGGGCTTTCCACGTTCCAGCACTTGGAAATTTCATTTCAATCTCGGTGAAACGTGTGCCTCCGAAGAGGTCTTTTTATCATTTCAGCTCCTGGTGAAGTGGACCTCCGAAGAGCGACTCTTACACTTCAGCTCCTGGTGAAATGGGCCTCCGAAGAGGGCTTTTTCACGCTTCAACACTTGGAAGTTTTATTTCAATCTCGGTGAAACGTGTGCCTCTGAGTGGGGCTACTGCCTGGGAGTTACTCTCTCATGGTTGGATGGATTTACGGGGCGGTCACAAGTTACTTGGACGTTCGTTGTGCAAACTGTCTCAACTAGTGAACAAGTGCCTTGCCTCCCCGTGGAGAAGAAGGTGCCGCTGGTCGTCTTATGGCCTCCCAGGGCGAACACAAGTTACTTGGACGTTCGTTGCACAAACTGTCTCAGCTAGTAAACAAGCGCCTCGCCTTTCCATAGGGAAGGTGCCTCCGATCGTCTCACCCATAGAGGAAGAAAACTCTCATTTTGCGGCTTGAGCTGTCAGGGTTCTTTATCCTCCGAAGAGTTGTGCCTCCGAAGAGGGCTTTTCCACGTTTCAACACTTGGAAGTTTTATTTCAATCTTGGTGAGACGTGGGCCTCCGAAGAGGTCTTTTGTTGGTGCTGGTCAGCTTGCCCATTTCTTTTTGCTGGTTGTCCATATTGGTAATCTCTTGGTACCATCTTTAAGTATGCGTCATTTTATTATTGGGTTGCTTTATCCAAAGGAATGTATTCCAGCGGAACTATGGTTTGCTTAAAGTACTTCTCAAAGGAATGTACTCCAGCGGAACCATTGTTTGCTTAAAGTACTTCCTACATAGGACTTCGGCCCTAGAGTCTTTTGCTGCTTAAAGCCTGCTTGCTTTTGAGTGATGCCAAGGATTGCAATTGCTTGGTACTGCGATGGGTAAGTCTGCTTTTTTTTTAAAAATTGCCTGCGAATTTAAATCGATATTTCCGTAATATACTCGAAGTACTTTACCTATCGAAATAAAGTAAGCGACTTGTAACAGTAAAGAACACAAGATTTATAGTGGTTCGGCCAAAAGTCGGGCCTACATCCACTTTATAGTTCTCATTATTCATTCGCACTGGTTTTACATGAGCTTTCAATACAAGAATCATACATTCATAATTCTTTTACAACATTTCAGTAAAGCTTTTAAGTAAAATATGGACGCAAGTGATTGCTGTTCCAGGCTCTCGGGATTGAATCTCCTTCAACAGTTATGAGTTTGAATGTGCCATCAAGAAGTTTGCTGCCTATGACGTATGGCCCTTCCCAGTTTGGCCCGAACACTCCTGTTGCTGTCATAATTCTTTTCAAGACTAAATCCCCAATTTCAAAGCTGCGATGGCGGACTTTGGAGTTGAAATGCCTGGCTATTTTTTGCTGATGAGACGCAACTCTGAGCTTAACCTCTTCTCTTTTTTCATCAAGGAGGTCGAGTGCCTCAAGTTGAAGTTTTTCATTTTCAGCTTGATCGAAGTGAATTCTTCTATGCGAAGGGACTTTCGTCTCTACTGGAATCATTGCTTCTGATCCATATGCCAATGAGAATGGAGTGTGCCCAGTTGCAGTTTTATGAGTAGTTCTGTATGCCCATAGTGCCAGTGGTAGCTTATCGACCCAACCACCTTTTGCTTTTTCCAATTGCTTTTTGATGGTTGACTTGATGATTTTGTTTACTGCTTCCACTTGCCCGTTTGCCTGCGGATGGGCCACTGCTGAAAAACTCTTCTGGATTTTGAATCGTTTGCAGAAGTCCTGGAATTCCTCGCTTTCAAATTGAGTACCATTGTCTGTGATTATTTTCTGTGGCACACCATACCTGCAAATGATATTTTTAGTCACAAAATTTATCATTTTCTTAGAGGTAATAGTAGCCAAAGGTTCAGCCTCAGCCCATTTAGTAAAATAATCAACTGCAACAATAGCATATCTAATCCCTGATTTGGCAGTCGGTAATGGCCCAATGAGATCCATTCCCTAAATGGCAAATGGCCACGGACTGACCATCTGTGTTAGCTCAGTGGAAGGTGCTCTAGGAATTTTGGCGAATCTCTGGCACTTGTCACATTTCCGAGAATATGCAGCAGCATCTCGATTAATTTCCGGCCAAAAATATCCGTAACGGAGAATTTTCTTTGCTAATGTCTGACCACCCGTGTGACCTCCACATTCCCCTCCGTGTACTTCAGCTAGAATTGTCTTGGCTTCATCTTTAGTTACACATCAGAGTAATAGCATTGAAAAACCCCACCTGTACAATCGGCCGTCTTGGACTATATATCTGGAGGCTTTCCTTAGAAGCTTCTGTCTTTCTCTCGAATTTTCTGGCAAAGAACCTCTGAGTAGATAGTCCAGTATTGGAGTCATCCATGATCCATGTTCCTGAGATACATTCATAATCCAGTCAACATCCATCTCATCTGTACTTGGTGCTGACAGGACTTCTACGGGGACTAATCCCAATAGTTGAGCTTCACCAGTACTTGAATACTTTGCGAGGGAATCTGCCTTCATATTCTCTTCCCGAGGAATATGGCTTATTGAATAATGATTGAAATCCTCAAGAAGCTCCCAGGCCTTTGACAAATAAGCGGGTAGATTTCCTCCTTTAGCTTGGAATTCCTTCTTGACTTGGCATACGATAAGCTGAGAGTCACTGAAGATCTGTAATATTCTGATATTTAGCTCTTTAGCGATTCTCAAACCCACAACGAGAGCTTCATATTTTGCCTCATTATTCGTCTAAGGAAATTCCAGCCTCGGTGCATAACACAATGATCGTCCTTCAGGGGTTTCAAGAACAACCCCTGCCCCAGAACAGTAGTCATTCCTTACGCCATCAACGTATAATTTCCATCTCACCGGGACGTCATTAGTTTCCTCTTCCTCACTATCACCTTTATCCGTGCATTCTGCAATGAAGTCTGCTAAAGCTTGTCCGTTGATAGCTCTTCGAGGATGGTAAGTGATGTCATATTGACTGAGTTCAATATTCCACTTTAAAAGACGGCCCGAAGTCTCAGGGCGAAACAGGACTTGCTTCAGAGGTTGATCAGTGAGGACTTTGATGGGATGAGCTTGAAAATACGGCCTCAATTTCCGTGATGCAATCAATAGGCAATAGGCGAGTTTCTCCAGCTTCGAATAATTCATCTCTGCCCCAGTGAATCTTTTACTAATGTAATAGACTGGTCGCTGGATTTTTGTATCTTCTCGAACCAATGCTGCACTCAGAGCGTGAGATGATATTGCCAGATATATGTAGAGATCTTCACCATTGTCGGGCTTTGAGAGTATTGGAGGCTTTTCCATATGACGAACCAGCTCATCAAATGCGTTCTGGCACTCGGGAGTCCAATCAAAGTTTTTTCTTCCTTTCTTTAGAGCGTCAAAGAATGGAATGCATTTATCAGTAGCCTTAGAAATGAATCGGCTCAAAACAGCAACTTTTCCGTTAAGATTCTGCAGTTCCTTCTTTGTTCTAGGAGCTTTGACTTCCTTCAAGGCAGTGATTTGAGCAGGATTAGCCTCAATGCCCCTAGCGCTCACAATAAATCCCAAAAACCTTCCGGATGCCACTCCGAATGAACATTTCAACGGGTTAAGCTTCATTCCGTATCTCCGGAGGACCGCGAACATTTCCGCCAAGTGATCCATGTGGTCCACTACTTTCTTTGACTTTACCAACATATCATCGACATAAACTTCCATTGTCTTTCCGATCTGCGGTTTAAACATGGTGTTAACAAGCCTTTGGTAAGTTGCCCCCGCATTCTTGAGTCCGAAGGGCATGACTTTATAGCAGTAAAGACCAACATCTGTTATGAAGCTCGTATCCTCCTGATCTGGCTCATGCATCATGATCTGATTGTACCCGGAGTAAGCATCCATAAAAGACAACAATTCATGTCCCGCCGTTCCGTCCACCAACTGATCAATTCTAGGCAGCGGGAAACAGTCTTTGGGGCAAGCTTTATTCAGATCTGAGAAGTCAATGCATACTCTCCACATCCCATTAGTCTTTTTAACCAGGACAGGATTTGAGACCCAATCCGGGTAAACAGATTCTCTGATGAAACCATTCTCCATGAGTCGGTCGACTTCTTCTTTCAGCGCTGTTGACCTCTCTGGACCCTGAGTTCTTCTTTTCTGTTTTACCGGCGTGAACTTTGGATCAATGTTGAGAGCGTGTACCGCAATCTCTGGTGATATCCCGCACATGTCAGCATGAGTCCACGCGAATACATCTAAATTTTCCTTCAAGAACGAGATCAGAATATTCTGAGCTGTAGTGTTGAGTTGTGAACCCACATTCAGCACCTTGTTTGGGTCCTTTAAGTCAACAGGTACCGGCACTGTCACCTCTACCAGCACTACTCTATTCTCCCTTGCACTAGCTTTTCTTGGATCCATCTCTCTCCGGGCACCGCTATGTTCGCCAGTGCAGGGACCAACCTGTAGTTGCTACAAGGTTCGTTCTTTGACGCGGACTGAAGGCGCCACATCTTTTCCCATTTCTCTCTTCTTTGTTTCACGTAGCTCTGCAAGATAGCACTCCCGTCCCACGTTCTGATCCCCTTTAATTATCCCAATTCCGTTATCAGTGGGAAATTTTATAGTTAGACACCATGGGGCGAGAACAGCTTTGAATGCAACCAGGGCCGGTCGGCCCAAAAAAGCATTATAAGCAGAAAATTCTTCAACAATTATAAAGGTCTACTTTCGAGCTACCTTTCTCGGCCCCTCTCCAAGCTCTACAATCAAGTCTATAGTCCCAATCGGCTGCTTTGGCTCCCCAGCGAAGCCAGCAATTTTCAATGACGAAGCCTGAACGTCAGCCATTGGTATCTTCATTTGGTCAAAAGTTTTCTTGAAGAGAATATTACACGAAGCCCCGCAATCGACCAGAATTCTTCTCAAAGTGGCCGGACCAATACCGGCAGAAATGACCAGAGGATCTATCGTAGGGGCTTCAATACCCATAGAGTCCCTGGCGCTAAATATGATGTCATCAGGGAAAGCTTTCTGTTGTTTCAATGGCGCAGCATCCTCTAACACAAAAACACTTTCCTCTGTGCGTGCATGCTTCAGTGCACGAGCATACCTTTCCATCTCACCCCAGCTCCTGCCTGCTGGGTGAGGACCTCCCGTTATCACATTAATGACAGGCCTGTCTGACTCATGCTCTACGGCCTTCTCACTCGAGCTTGGATGGTGAGCGGGGACTTGTTGCCTTTGGACTGATGAGGTTGTTGTGTCCCTACCCCTTTTAACATACTGTTGGAGCTTGTTCTCTTTCAACAGTTGCTCAATTACTTCCTTCAAGTGCCGGCATTCGTTAGTGTCATGACCAGGCTGATTGTGAAACTGACAGAATCTTCCACTTTTCTCCATTTTACCTCCAACCCTCATCTTAGGTGGCGTAGGATAACTGATATTATCTTTGGTTGCAAAGAAGATATTTTCAGGGGTATCAGTCAAGGGTGTGAAGTTGAAAGCTCGACCCTTCTTTGCATCCCCTTGTTTCTTTCAGCCGTCATTCCCCATTTTCTGAGAATTGGATTCCTTTTTGTCTGGAGCGTTACTATCATTCTTAGTTTCTGCTGACGCCACCTTAGCCAATGCTTGAAGGATTTCCAAGCGCATGAACTCATCGGCTTTTTTATAAAATTTATCGAGTGAATTTGGTTCTTTCATTTTCAACCATTCTCCAAACTTGCTCGATTTATCAATTGCCCTCATTAAGTATGTTAAGACCATGCTTGGCTCAGCATTATCAACCTCGGCCAAAACTATGTTGAATCGATTCAAAAACGATTTGATGGATTCCCCTGGGTTTTGCTCCAGACTTGACAATGACATTATATCCTTTGCTTTAGAGGTGTACAACCGAAACTGCTCCTTGAACTTCTTAGTTAAGTCCGAGAACTGATCAATGGATCTAACTGCCAGCTTGGTAAACCATAATAAAGCTACTCCTTCCAAATACACCGGGAAGTACCGGCACTTAATCTCATCGGATGCCCTGGCGCTAGTCATATGCCAGTCATACTTATACAAAAATTCGTTAGGATCACTTGTTCCTTTGTAAGCTGGAATAGTGGGCGGAACAAATTTTCTCGGGAATTCAGCTTTCAGAATCCTCTCGGTGAATGGAGTTTTGCTTGGAGCAAAGCCCCACTCTTTCTCATCCTCGTCCTTTCGCATACTTTCTTTCATGATTTGACGGACCATCCCTGAAAAATACTCTTCATCATCCACAGGCCCTGCGGGGAAAACGTCAGCCATTCTTTCAGAGTTCTGCCTTGACAGTCGTTCACGAAGGGTCGGTTGAGGTCCCGATCCTCCATCCTAAGGAAGTGGCCTTTCAACGGGGCTTACCGCCCTTTGAGAAGTATCCCCTCTAACATCCTGAGCTCTATCAGCAGAGTTTCCTTCTTTATTTGTTGGCTGACGATTAGCCTCGAGCAAATCATTTAGCTTATTCAATATCAAGGTATTCTGAGCATTCTGAGCCTCTAATTGTGCATTCTGAGCACTTAACTGTTGATTCAATCCCAAAACCACAACGTCCAATTCCGCTCGCGTAACTCCCACAGTTGGAGTTGTCTGACTCAGAGGAGGAGAAGTGGCGGTGTTCTCTTGAACATCATCAGATCTGGCAGATCTACGTTTCCTTCCGGGAGCCATAATTTCTGTTAAACTTCTGGTCTTAACGGAGATTCTTTCCTCAAAGTTTGGTGAAGCAATGATGTAAATACCCTGAGTTCTGTTCCCAGTGAAAGCACCAAAAATGTTAACGTGATATTTTGACGCTAACACCTCAGTGTGTGTAGAAATAGTGTGAAAGCACCACCCGTGAATGTGGGAATCAAGAAATAGCAGTAAGTAACAGAAAATGCAGTAAATAAACACAGAGCTTATAGTGGTTCGACTTATGATCAAGCCTACGTCCACTTCAATCCTTTTATTGCTGATTGGATTACAAATTATTACAATCTCTTCCAATTACAATTCAATTCCGTTCAAAAGACAAGTAGCTAGAGAAAACTTTGATGCAACAAAGTTCTTCAAATCCATGATTGAATGTGTTGAATCTTTGTATGAAGTTTTATCTAAGCGTCTTGCGTGAACTTGAAGTGATGGAGTGTAGCTTGCTTTGAAGATAGTAAAGTTCCAATGCCTTGAAGAAAAATGATTCTCCCCTCCCAAAAAGTCCCTTGAATGTTGGAGGTGGTCACGTATTTATAGGGGTTTTCCTCCTTAAGTCGTAAGCCGCGCTTGACTCATGGTTAACTCGTGGCCGAGTCAAGTTGGGTCGTGGACGACTTAACTGGCTGAGTCCATGCTTGTTATCAGAGCGCCCTCGGTCTCCTGGATATAGCACAAGTCCTAAGTCGTCCACGAGTCAATCCTCTTCGACACAAGCATTGTGACAGCGGGCTACGACTCAGTGGTTTTAGGTCGTAGGCGAGTCATACTGAGTCGTGAGTCGTGAGTCGTGGCCTATGTGCAACTCTAACTTCTCACTGCGTCGAGTCCTTAAGTTGTGAACTTGTTGAGTCGGTAACTAATTAGGTCGTTGAGTCGTAATCTTGATGAGTCGCATATCAGTTAAGTCACAATACTTTTTAGATCGTGTACCCACTGAATCGCTGACCTCTTCAAGTTGCTTGGGGCTTCAAGTCTCTAACTCGTTAAGTCGGCGATTCACTGAGTCGGCCTGTCTCATGAACCGTTCCCCCCTTGAGTCGTTTTGTTCCTCTAAGTTGCCTTAAGCCTTAGCTCGTCAGCTAATTGAGTCGCAACCAGTTGAGTCGGTCCATTCTTTAAGTTGCTGAGGTTTATTGAATCGCAGGTCCACTGAGTCGTTAAGGACCTTAAGTGGATGAGTCGGCCCAGATTTCAACTCGTTGGCAGAACGGGGTTAACAATTACTTAAGATACTTTACATTGTTTATATTTAGTATAAAATAATATATATAGATGGTAATGTATGAAATTATAAAATAAGTTTCTTAACAATATTTTTGATAAATTGAACTCATATAATTAATTTAAAATGCTATATATTGTTAAATGAATACACATGCTTGATAATGTTTAAAGTTTAAAATCTAATCCTAGCAATATTAAATAATAAATGTAAAATGTAAACCAAACATATGAATGTAATTTAAAAATTGATAGTTAGAATATAAGATATAAATATAAGTAAGTAAACTTATGAAATATAATTTAAATGTGGAAGGTTAAAAATACAAAATAAAAATAATAATAATAGCCAAATGCATAAGTTTATAAATAAAATATGAAAGTAAGTGATGAAGTAAAAGAATAAAATACTTAGCAATGTAATATGAAATGAACAAAGTTACATATATAGTTGTACTCATATAAAAAAAAGAACATTTACAGACCAGAATCTGCAGGGTATCAAATATGGAAACATCTCTAAATCAAAGTACCATGTAATTTTTGTGTAAGGCAAATTCAGACCTGCAAGTATATATTTTAGACAAACATATGTTCATAGAGTTCGAACCAAAGATAATAAGACAGATATAGATATATATGAACAAGCATCATACACAAGCCAAACCTGCATATGTACATGATTGCAGGTAGTGTCTTTATGCAGCAACACAATTAATAATTGTGTAAACATATTATAAAACAAAGTATGTACTTAATATCAGCTCAAAATATTATTTTTTTCTAGATTTGCTCATATCAAAACAAAAATGAGAAAAAACCTAACTGGTTATTACATACCTGCTTTCAGTCCTTTTCTTATTTATATATAGGTACAACTGACCAAATTAGTTCGTTGACTAAGAAAATAAATTAGCAAACCTGAAAATAAAAATAAAGGAAGAGCAAGTTCAGATTTTTAATTCAAAAACAAAAAGAAGAAGAGAGGATCTTAAGACAGTTCAAACTTCTGTTTCAATCAACAAGGTTCCAACTCAATGCTTCCTGTCCATATTCAGGTGAGTAAACATTTCTATTCATTTTAAAATTTAAGTATGTAAAAACAACTTCAACTTTGTATAATTTGTGAGGGATTATCTGTGTATGGTGTTTATTATCTTCTTAAGCTTTGTATGTATAAATTTGTTTGGCACTAACAGAGTCTTGCTTTTACTCTGTATAAAGTCCAGGGTAAATTAACTTTGCAAGCAAATCAATTCCTTTAATTCTAATCAATTTCAAGCTTCCATGTCTAAAGTGAATATGTGTATTCAGGTAAGAATGTATTTTTAAAAATAAGTTCAGAAAATATAAATATACATACAGGTTAAAATTAGATTTTTGCAGTAGGCTATTTAAAATTTGTAAATTTCGAACCTAATAAACTAGGGATTCATGAGCATAACTGAAATCCTTACCACAAACTATGGTTTTTAACGTGAAGTTGGTGATTTTTGGTGGAAGGGTTTGAGAGCAGTTCGGCAAGGTTCGAATTTGACTTTACGGTCGAATTCTGGTGATGTGATGCATTTGGGTAACCGAGGTTGCTAGGGATGGAGGAGTAGCCTACAGCGGTCACAGGAAAAATAGGAGGTGGTGGAATCATCAACGGTGGTGACTACGGTGGTGGTTTCTTTTTCGTAGACCTAATTTTGGGTTGCTCGAACTATTGGCCACCGCGACCTTCACCGTGTGTCGAGCTGTCTGCCAGTGGAAGGGAACGGAGCTTGGGGCGTGGTGGAGGTATGTACGGAGTATCTCGGCATCAGATGGCATGGATTGGGTTCGAGTGTACGTTTTGTGAACAGTGTTTGGGAATCGATTTTCCGGGCATAGCTCGATTTTGTTTGAGAGTGCGATCAGATGGTTCAACGCCTCGAGTTCGACGCTGAGGAAGTTTGGGGTTTGTGGGGAACCTCATGGGTCACCAGCGTGGCGCCGCCGCTACGTGCACGTGCACAACGTGCCAGTGTGTGTCAGTGGAAGTTTTGGGAAGTACGAGAGTCTCGGGTAATATAGGAGGTTTACTCGAAGTAATACTCGAGCTGCGCTCGAGTGGAATGGGAAGAAGACTCAGGCCTTATCGCGTTGAGTCGCGTGAGTTGCTGATATTTTATTTTTTACTTAGTACAGTTTTTACTTTTAAAAAAATATAAGGAGAAGAAGAAGGTTTCCATGAGGCGACTCGGGGAGAATTCGCGTGCAACCGAAGTTGTACTCGAGATTGAATAGGAGCAAACCCGAAATTGATAAACTGCAGTATTTCAGAGTTGAGAAAATTTGTTTCCTCAAATTTGTTTAAACATGATTATAGTCAAAAGTTTAACGATTTTTTTTAACCTAAACAAAGTTTGGGTTATGTAACTATTTTGTGAAGAATAAATAGTAATTAGCTACTTAAGGAAATAAATAAATGATTAGTAGTGAGTAATTAAAAATAATTCAAACATAGTTAGTGATGGATTATAAGTAAATAAATAAATGGAAATCAACTACGTAAGTTAATTAATGAATGAATTAATGGTTAGTTAATCAAGTAATTTAATTATGAATTGATAGATAATTAATTAAGTAGTTTGTTGAAGAATTAATTGTTGATTGATTGAGTAATTAGCAGACAATAATTGGATGATTAAGTTTTATCGATAAATAATTTAAGATATTAATTAGTGATCAGGGAATAGTTAATTAAGTAATTTAAGTTAAGTAACATAATTAAGGTAATAGTTAATTAATAGCATGAAATAAAATTTAGACTAAATAATAAATTAAGGAATCATCAATTGGATGATTTGAACTGAAATAGGTAATTAATTGTTATTTAATAATTAATTAAATAGAGTTAAGCGATTAACTCTCAGACAATTAATTCTAAATTGAATTAATTACAACAAGATTTTAAGGTAATTGCTTATGGACCGTTGTGATTGAATACCTTATTGTGATATTTATGAGATGATATTATATGTTACTCTGTGATGTTCTCTGATATGTCGTGATATATCTATGATGCTTCTATATGTTTTATCTGTGATAAATGCTATGTTAATTTAATTTTTGAATTTAAATTACTTAAACTGTAAGTTAATTAGACAACTTGGCCCTTAAGATGGCGTTTGGATTCGATGAGACCGGGATCGGAAGAATCAAATTTGATTCTCCGAAAACCACATCAATCCAATTTAAACGTTAGGTCGTGAATTCTGAAATGAAGATCGAGATGGTGCTTTCAGAATGCAAGGTTATCGTCGTTGACTCTGAGGGTGATTCCAAAATGAGTGTGACGAGATAATGCCTTCGGTTTCGTTCGAACCCGGAACGAACTTGTATGGATTGAATGCTTTCAGCACATCGTCAGGCGGACGGTGAGCATTCTAAGAAATATGTTCTATAAAGGTAATCGCAGCCTCAAGCCTCATCAACCGGGAATGGCTAAAACAAGGGAGATGCAGCAAGGTTAGGTGGGTCATGCCCAAGCAGGACAAGATATTTCCCCTGTCTAGATGTCCCTTATATATATTTCGGCTTAGTGGGTGGTTGGTCGCGCCAACCACGGGGTTTATCTTGTTCGGGACTGTTCAGTAAGGAATGGTTCCGGCCTTGTGTTGCAGGGGATGAAGGGAGTAATCCTCGGTACGGTGATCTAGGCCCCGTACTGTGACGGGCGGTACCCCAGTAGCCCTGCCATTGTTGGAAATCCATTTTCCCTACGAGACACTACGGTTTTGATTTGTATTACCCACTTTGGTGGCTAGTAGCTGGAATTTAATCATGTAACAATTTCGGCTATTTTCTATTTACTTGAAAACCCTAGACACTATTATAATATCACTGGATTTCCTATGAAATGTTTTGGTTAGCGTAAGGTAAAAACTTACCCGTATTTATTTGTGGGAAGTCTTACGTGATACCTTTATTTTCAAATGTCTTTCAAAGTTAAACAACCTTAAACCGTTTACTCATACCAGACCCATGTCTGACCCGGAGTTTATTTTTGTTTTCATAAACTCTCGGGTACCCAAATTTTTACGGGTAGCCAAGGGATTCAGGTTAGATTTGACGAATTCTGGAGGAGCAATGGAGCAGGAGGCTTCTACGTTGTAGATATATGTATATATTTGGTGTTCCGCTGTGTTGATATCTCTGAGCTGATTATCTGTATTGTATATTGACTTGTGTTAACTAGACATGTGTTTATAACTGTCTAGTATGTGTTGTATGATCTGTATAGCTCTGATATATGTAAAATTTTGTAATAGTTATGTGATATATTATATTTGTTCCATTCCGCTGTGAGATCCTGATGTTGTTGTTCTTTCTTCTCTGTCTTTTCTATTTTCTCATCCCTTTCTTTCTTATTGATGATATGTCTTTCTGGTAGTAGAAGGGCGGGTCGTCACAAGTACGGATGTCGATTTTCGAACGCGAAAATTCGAGTCGTCATATTTGGTATTAGAGCTGAAGGTTGAAACTTTAGCTAAGGAGTATTACACATTAGGTAACTCATTAGAGAGGGTTTTGAATTATCCTAGAATGAGTATTCCTAAGATATTCGTCTGTATGCCTCAGTAAATTCTCTTACTATCTGTTGATTAGTGAGTATGAGTGCAAGAAGAGGATGAGATAGGGGACAGGGAAGTACCGCTACAAATAGTCAATACCTTGCAACAGCGGAAACAACTTTCCTCATCAATCTCCTTTGATCCAATTTCAAATTCTTTGATTGCTTCTTGGCAACTCCAAAAAGAAGTTTTGATGTGATGGTGGCCCTGCGAATCGGGTAGATAAGTTCCTATCCTGTATTCTCGATATCAGCTTTTCGTTTCAATTTTAACGAAAGTGAAATTTTATTGAATAAATTGGTAAATTAAATATGAAGTTAAATTAAATTGTATCGATAAAACGATTTCGATTAAAACGAAATTTGAAATTCTATTGTGATTTCTTGTAAGAGTTAAAGTCCGAAGATGGACAAGCTCGTGTATATTTTGGGATATTCTAACCCGAATTGGGTATCTGATCGTCTTTTCTTTTAGGTCTAGATAAATTCTACGAACGGTTAATGGTCCTTCGAACTAACCAATGCCCCTGCATATTTCGTAGACTGGATAACCCGAATATTTTATAAGATATTGAATAGATTCGTTCTCGTATCTATTGTTGATATTCTGATTTGGTGAGCCAAATACAGAATAGATAATCGGCTTGATTGATGAGTCGATTCTCTATCATTGTGTATCCATCCTTTTTTGTCTCCCTACTTTCAAATTTCGAGGACGAAATTTCCTTAAGGGGGGTATTTGTAACGATCCCCATTTTTAGTTAAATTTAATTTGGAAATTAATGTTAAATTGTGAATTTAATGATAAATTATTTCATATTTTTTCAATTAATAAAGATATTTTTTGTTATTTGTTTATATTAATAAATTTATGTTAAATTGAATCTTGGAGTTGAAATTCAAAATTAAAGATCTTAAAACATATTGGATTTGAAATCATTATATTTTCAATTAATAAAGATTTGTTTTCCAATTTCATTTAATAAGCATTTTGATTTAAAAGTAATATTGTGAAATTGATATAAACAAATTTTACAAAAGCTATCTAAAGAATTAAATTCAAATATATACTTATTTATTTATAGTTTGATTTATTTTAAAATCCCATTCTTTAAAGTTATAAATATAGATATAAATATTTTTTAGATTTGATAAAAAGATTTAAAACACATTTTCTTTTGAAATAAATAAATATAGTTTGTATATCCATGAATCTAAAATGTAAAATAAAAAAAGGGTTTATACAAAAAATTATAAATAAATTAACAAAATGGATTTAAACATAAAAGTGTGTATTTTGACATTTGTACAATTGGAAAAAACAAGCACTTTAACAAGTGCAGCTAATTTAAATCATGTGTGACCAAGTGTAAACTAAGTAACATGAAAATAATACAAGTGGCAAAGGGAAATTTTCTTTTAATTTGAATTTGTATAAACATGTTTTAAAAAAAAGAAACCTGGTTAAGCAATCTCAATTCAAAACTTCTTATCTTCATTTCTTAAACCTGTTTCAAAAAAATCAAAATAAAATAAAAAGAAAAAAATTCAAAAGCGTGAAGCAAACCAACCTGAATGAAGCTTCAAGCAATCAGAACAAAACCAAGATTCAACTCAAAACATCAACTACCGATCAAATATAAAGAT
Source organism: Allium cepa (assembly GCA_030765085.1). Classification (NCBI taxonomy): domain Eukaryota; kingdom Viridiplantae; phylum Streptophyta; class Magnoliopsida; order Asparagales; family Amaryllidaceae; genus Allium; species Allium cepa. Next base: position 461,238,124 of record CM060942.1, read on the forward strand.
GAGATCATCTCCAAATCAAAACTGTAAAGGCATAAAAGAAAGATCAAAAGAAAATAAATCTTGAAGCAATCAAAGCCAATTCAAATTTCAGTTTAAATTCAATGGGACAAGTATGTAGATTTAAATGGCAACTTGACATCAATCAAGTTTTTAAATCAAAGCAATATAAAGCACAACACCAGAACTGTCATTTTGTAACGGTTATAACCGTTGGCAATTAAATTCCCAACGGTTATAACCGTTGATAGCAGGTGCGTTATAATATTTTTTACATATTTTGTAACGGTTATAACCGTTGGAAATTTTGTAACTTTCCAACGGTTATAACCGTTGGGAATGACCAAAATTCCCAACGGTTATAACTGTTGGAAAAAACGGTAATTCCTAACGGTTATAACCGTTGGGAATATTTTAATTTCCAATGGTTATAAGCGTTGGGAATTCCTTGTATAAATAAATAGCAAAATTACCAACACTTATAAGTGTCACAAATTTGGTATAGCAGAACCATGTCTTTTTCAGCATCTAATAGTGTTTTATTCAGCTATATCTATACGAATTTATAATAATAGAAAACACGAAACTAAAGTTCAAAACTAACATATCATCAAATTGTTAAAAAGCATCAAACATACGAAATAGTACATATCAAATTCTACAAAGTTCATTGTGACAACATCAAATGTCACTACTACAACATAACTAGAAGGTTACAAACAACGAATACGACACTCAGCCAAACTACAAAACCACCATCAACCAACTCGGATAATGTATAATGACCATTTTGAGGTGCATCAAAAAGTGGCTCGTCCGTATTAAGAACATCCTCCACCCAAACAACCTTTTCTCCATCTCCAACCTTTCTACCATGACAAATCTTCAGCAACGACATCTCTTTCAAAATTTTCCAAACTAATAACTCCTTCATTACCATTAACACTAGCTTCTAATTTTTCCCTCTATTTTGCTGCTTCTATTAAAGCCTGAATATTAAAGCGAATTGACATAAAAATTCATGAGTATGTTATTAGCAGAACACAAAGTTAGTCTACAGCAAGCCAACACAAAAGGTATACAGACTATTAAATTGTCAAATTGTATTTCTTTGTTAAGCAGTAAAAAAAGGAATGGTTAAAGAAAAAATGGAATGAGAGTTTTTGTCTAAAATAAAAGGATGGAAGTGCAAACATAAAAGGTGTTATAACTGACAGACACCCAAAATATGTTCTGTCTCCATTGTTGCATGGTGAGTATCACTAGGAAATAATATAGGTGAATCCTTTTATTTCGGTCTGTAAGGCAGTTAATAGCATAGTGATAATGACAAAACTACAAATCATAACTAATTGTAGTAGTAACTGCAGTATCATAACTAACAGGGCACTTAGTAATAACAGCAAGGCTTAAAACTTACACTTTTGTCAGCTATTAATACACACACTGCAGTATCATAACTAACAGGGCACTTAGTAATAACAATTACTACATTCACTTAGGGTAATTGTGTTGTAGTTTGTATAACCGGCGGCAGTTCCATCCACTGTTGTTTTACTTCTGTTTTACTGATTATCTACTGCTTATTTCATTCAACTTGAATTTTTTTCTCAGCTATCCTCTTGCTTCTTTGTGGGTTTAATCATTCCTAATATAGTTAATATATTTTATCTTTACTTTAGAATCAAAATGTAAAAATGCTTCCCAACTTGGTTTATTGAATGTAGCTACCAGTGCTTTTAGCTGAATGATGTTAAAAAAAAGAAGCTTAACAAAGGGAAAATCATAAGGCTTATTTTGAGCAGATGTATTATGAAACTACATTTTGCTCTAGAGGGGAAATTTATGGCATATGGGATAAATAAGTATAGTACTTACTCCTTCAAGCACATGCTTCTTTCCAGGTACAAATATACCACACAACCACTATGATAGCCCTCTTATAATCAATAAGCACATAATCGTATATACTTTAGCTGCATTTAGAACAGAAAACAACTGTTTTTGTAGAAACCCTTACTATAAAAATCTGAAAGAAGGATTTCCATAAATCTTACCAATGAAAACTATCCTTATTGTAAAATTCTGTTCGATCAAAAATAATAATTAATTAACACCATTGGCACCGCAGCAAAATCAAAACCATTCACCACAATTTCATTCAGTATGGTTTTGGTATTAGCATGAAACATATATAAGTTTTGCACCTTGCTTTGTTTAACATATATTGGCCCTGCCATCATAAATTATTGCTTTCATATGCACTTTCAAAATAAAGGTCATGTAAATTTGGAAATAGAATTTGGCTAAATGCATGCATTTCAGTTTTATTACAAATATTAACCTAACCCGATATCTTCCATTTCATTCACTCACTTGATTTTTCTCTAGTTCATATTGTTCTCTAAAACCAAAAACGATGATGTGATAAAAATGCAGGCATGTTCTGCATGTGAAACAAAGTTCGTGCACAAGGTAGTCAGAAGATCGAGTCTGCATCTATTCTAATAATAGACTTAAGTAGATTGAACTTGCATGTCAAGAATAGGTCCCTGATAATCGAAGATATTAGAATGTGTGTTTGACTAATAGATCCTTCCAAGTTAGTTACTATAGAACCAATGGTTACCATTTTACACTTTATTTAATACTCCGCGGGACTCGGTTGCTCATTATTCATTACTTATAGGTAATAACTTTAGAATAAACAAATCTATAATAGAAAGTGCCATGGAAGCAGTTGTAGATTTCTTCATGCTATAAGAGAGGAGTAAGAATTTGCTTCTATCGGCATACACGAGCCTGTGAGGTATAGGGTATGCCTAACAGATTATAGTTATTAAACCATGCGAATTCTTAAAATAATATGGTCATCCTCTATAGGATTGGAACAGATATTGGCCTCATTCCCAACAATATAGGTGTGTAAGTAAACTCACTCACTCATTTATAGTTAGTACAGATTATTTAATTCAATATAGTAGAACTAAATGATGAAGAACAATATAGAAGACATTGAAATCAAGTGAAAGATTGATGATTACTTACTCAATGCAAAAGTGCCAGTAATAGGATCCCATGTCAAACCTTGATTACAGAAGCACGGTTTGATCCCATCCCTACTTGCAACATCCACCTTACACATGGCATTGACTCTATCCTCGCAGTCCACTAGTAAGAAGCTCCCCAACCTCTGCAACACAGGATATTTCATTATTTCCTGAGTGGTTAGCATATAGCGACTATAAGTAACTTATATAATGTTGTAATGCAGTATGTTTCCTTACCCAACTACTTTGGGTCAAATTCCCATAATGTATCTTTGTCCAATGCAGGACAGAGACACCACAAGCAATATAAACTTCTCCTGATTTTATGGCTATTGTTTTGAAATTAGATGGGTAGCACTGAAATGTTTGAACCAGCATCTTGCTATTCTCCTATATGTTTAATTAACTATTAGAAATATATTTACTTTTGTAATTTGTAGTGATATGTCAAAAAAAGTTACAGTTCTATTGGTGCTAATCCATTCTTCTAGAAGACAAGCTCCATTTCCTCTGCTAAGTCCTCATTCTGTGTTTTAAATCCTTCAATTTGTTTAGTTTGCTCCAAACCCTTTCAGCAATTAACAAGAGATATAACATGTTAGTAGAACCATTTCAAAAACTGTATGTATAAATACATTTTCAAAAGTCATCAATAAATGAACACAGACCATATCAAGAAAATGGTTAGTCACGTTTAAAAAACATCAACTAGCAATCAGAAAGTGTACTTGCTTGCTTTAACAAACTGTCCATATGTCAAGCACCATGAATAATTAGCGTACTTTGTCTTAATGACAATGTTATCCTTGACTTTATTTGATCCTAAAAGGAAAAAAGATTAAACAATCAAAATCATACACAATATCAAATACTTTTAACAAGTAACAAGTGACAACAACCTTCTAAGTCTCCTTGAACCTTTTTGTTTGCGCTCATCTAGACCAACATAATACTTGTATGGTATTCTCGAGAATATTGCTTGATTTGATATCTCGATGCATAACTTTAGGCTTTAAAGTTCTAAACCTTCATGCAAGTATATGCTATTCTACATGTATAGGAAAGAGAGGAACACATTGAAAGTGTTTGTAACAAGTACAAAGTGGTTGGTGCCGAGTTTCGAGCATATAAGAAAATGAAATGAAAATGAAAATATAAAAAAATGAAAATATAATGAGGATGATTAACCTATTCCAGCTCCAGTGGCTATCTTCATCCTAATGTCCCTTGTTAATGGATTGACTAGCCCAATATCTCCTGTAACCACTGCTTTAAATTACCATTTTTAACATATTCATATACACTTGGTGCTCTTTTGATACTTGCAGATTTCACGAAGAGCAACAGTTTCTGGCATGTAACGATGAGGCTTCTTCACTCCATCAGTAGTTGGTGCCAAGTTTCGATCATCCTTAGTAGGAAGCTGCTTCCCGAAAGCCGTCCCTCTAGCTGACTTACAAGCATGGATGCATTGTCTCTTAGTAGTGTAGATTTTCAATGCTTTAATTCACCAGAGAAAAAGCAGGTATGCTACATGTTTAACACAGTACATAGAATTCCTAATAATTGTAAGAATTTTACATGACCATTTTACTACCTCAAACTAATAACAGAAGTAACATGCTAAGTATAGGTATGTTACATAAAAACATGTATTTGCTTGAATAAATATAAAAAGATGCTTTTATGAGTATTCTATCAATTTTTCAAGAGTTCAGAAAATAGCCAACAATAAATTCCATGCAGTAATGGTGATAGAAGAATACAATTGTGCATACATTTGATCAAATTCAAACTTGAAAGAAACAAATTACTCGCTGTGATAAATTTGAATGATGCACTCCAACTAGACTTAGATTTAGATGTATGGTTTTAGGTAAAAGAAATACGAAATAGAGAAATAAGAAATAAATGTTATGGGATATATGCATTGGTGGAACTGCGCAAGAACTGCTGCAATTCAAAAGCAACAACCATGCAGAGGTGTAAGTAAACTAAGTAAACTGTGTTGTAAGATCAAAGAAATTAATAGGAACATATGATTAAAGTCGAAGAACTGCAGATAGAAATTGCTGTCAGTCATAATCTGGTTAGCATTTTTTAATGTTAGCATTTTTTAACGTTGTCAATGAAATTCCAAAATATCGTTTTTAAATAGATATGCAACATGCTTTCAAGAATGGATATGCAACATGCTTTCAAAATGGAAATAGTGACCGGTTCTTTTTTGTTTACAGATTGGGTGGACATTCGATTGACAAAAATAGTCAGGAAAGAAAAAAATTCTATGGTTTTAGAAGTGGTTTGGAAAGCTTTCCACGTTTTGATTTTGTAATGTAGTGTTTTAGAATATAACACCTTAGTCATAATATCAAACATTTCGTTGATATTAAAAATTCTAAATTTTTTCTTTTTTTAGAATATAACACCTTAATCATAATTACATTTAAAGTGCATTAGATTTATACGTATATGCAAACATAATTATTATCTTACATGTAACTTAATTGTAACAATTCTAAAGTTTAGAAAAAAATGGCCAAATTTCAAATTCAATATATAAATAAAAATATATCTAGTTCAGTTTGAAATTGAAGAATATATTAGCTTAACTTCAACATCTCAACCGTTCATCATAATTGTCATGGATGAAGATTTTGATTAGAAGCCAAATTCCATTTGTTTCAATTAGCTCCCATTTAAATCTTTATTTTGGTCTACATTTTTGTTTGCTTCAATGCTAAAAGAATAGTTGACAATAAATTATAGTAGAAAAGATAAGAAAGTGTATTAACATGTGAAAGAATAAAAAGAAATAACAAATCAAAAAAGATAATACAAAAATATGGAAAAGATTTAGCTCAAAAATATGATACATATGTCAATTACAACCAAATTCAGTAGAAATATCAATAATTTAATTGGCTTTTTAAAGTATAGTAGTACTATAACTTTTACTTTCATAAATAGCAAGAGCACGCTGTCTGTTAATCTATTTCCATCAAAAAAAATGTTGAAATCCAAATCTGGAATAGTAGCAAAAAAATTTGGAGTTCTAAAAATATTAAATTAACCAAATGGAAATTGAAATCGAAATCAGAAACCAAACGAAAATGGAAACCAATTCTTGGTCCTTGATAATTACATCTGAATGCTAACTTTACTATATATCACTGTTTGTTTATTAGTGGCACCGTTCTTATGTACAATTTTCAATAAAAACTGTGAAACAGCCCTATTTTTATCTTTAAAAGCTAAAAGTTCATCAATTATGTTTTTTCCACTGTTCTTATATAAATATAGAAAACCTTTACCATAGTTACACCTGAAGATCATGAGATTATGTATAGAAATTTAGGACGCTATTGAATTACAAAAAGATTCACATAAAATTTTACATTTACCATCTCCGTAACCATATGAATTATGAAGTTAAGAACCTAGAATTCCCTAACTTTTCAAACATGTCAACCGCAAAAAATTCTCAAACTACCTAATTTTGAGTGTCTGAACATTACCCAGATCTCAATTTCAGTATAATACCTTCAAAACTTGCAAACCACCGTTCCCAATTCATCACTACTAAACTCAATAAATAAATGAATAATAGCATATGAAAAACCTACTCAAAGCTTTTGACAGTCTTGCCAATGCGGCGTCTAATTTCACGCAGCGGTTTAGGACCAAATAGAAGAGCGGCGATGCCACCAATCACTGTTAACTCCAGTATGCTCTAGCCGAACAAGCAACAGCACACTCCCGTTCGATCGTCGACGGCGGTACAGGCTCGGTTCTCCTCATTTTATGCATTGAACTCAAATTAGTAATTTGTTTGGACGACAAGTAATTTTTAGAGAAGAACGAAGAACTTGAAGACGAAAAAATTAATTGAAGTTGGTGGCAGAACGAAAAAGGCAGAAGAAATTAGATGGGAGAAAACCTGGAACTGAAGAGGAATTAAAATGACGATGAAATGTTATGCGTGACAAATGAATAAGTAATCTAAAACATATATTACAATACTGCCTATATTTCTTTTTAGTATTTACGAAATTACTAGGTGTAGTCACGGTAATAACCGTTACAAACATTTCTAACAGAAATATTTTTCAGAAAATTGTAACGGTTATTACCTTTACAAAAGCGGAAAAGTGTTATAAAATGGACTGTTTGGTATAGTGATGATCAGAGCATCAAAACAAAAGTAAGATAAAACCATCTAAGAAATCAATCTGGAAGCAATTCTAGATTTTGCTTCTCTGTTAAACACTAAGAAATTCAAGAAACAAAAGAAAATTCTCAGATAAAAGCATGCAGGTTTAAGACAATGCAAGGATTAGGCTTCAGAATCAAGATCAACATCTTCTCCCTGTTTTTCAAGTTTACAACTTTCTCTGCTTTCAAACCATCTCCTGATTTCATTTCAGGCCTCTGTTCACTAAAAGTTTCAGGTGAGCAAACCCTTTAACCTATATATATATATATATATATATATATATATATATATGTATGTATGTATGTATGTATGTATGTATGTATGTATGTATGTATGTATGTATGTATGTATGTATACGTATGTATGTATATATTGGTTTGCATGCGATGATCTGAAAAGCTGTGATATAATATATGCTTGCATATGAATTCCTGTATATATGTATATGATGTGCATATATATCTGTGTGCTTTGCTCTGGTCTACAGGGATTTAAAATAAACAATAAATGCAACATCCTTCTTCCAAATCCCTTATTCTTGTCAATGTTTAAACAAGAAAAACATTTAGTCTAACCAGACCTAAGTTTCATTTTTTTTTTTTTAAATTTGGAAACGGCTTAAACTGGAAGAGATTATGCAGCGGAAGCTCTAAATATTGTCAAATTCAAATATCATGATTTCAAATTTAACTTACACCACCTAATTTGATTTTAAAAACTAGGATTTCAAAAAGTAAAATCAGAATTTTAAAGCTAGTATTTTGCGAGAAATTTAGGGTTGAACGGAAATGAAACTTTGGCCAAATGCTGGTGATTGCAGAGGTCTGAGGTCTCGGGGTTGTCGCCAGAGAAGGTGTGTGTAGGCCAGGGATTAGTGGAAAAAAGGTGGTTAAAATTCCAGTTCAATGTGGCGATCTAGCAGCATCGATTTAGGATTAAACGACTAAATTTGATTGTCGAAGTTTTCGAGCTCGTTCATAGTCAATGGTGGATCGGGCCCAATCGCACAAGGGGGAGTCGATGCAGGGGACTTTGGCAATGGTGTGAGTTCATCGGCGTTGGCTCCGATGGACTAGATCGACGTGGCGAGGTGTTTTCGTCATCGATTTGGGGTTTCAGTACGATGCTGGGTGGCTCTTTTTCGGTTCAGAAGCGTGTTGATGGATCTGAGTGTTCGTGGCAACTCTAGAGATTATCGGCGACCTTTCGACATCGGCGAAGATGGTCTGAGCGTCGGCAAACATATGTACAGGTGCACGCGTGTGTTGTGTGTGTCAGGAAATTTGGGGGAGGGCGGAAGAAGATGTTTACTTAGGCTAGTCTCGGGGAAAGGAGGATTCTGCTCGAACTTGTCTTCGGGGTTTCGAGTGAAGGTTAATAACTGATAACAGTTTTTTTAAAAGAAAACAAGGGAGGAAGAAGGAATGTGCTCGGGGTATTTCTCGGGAAAAATAAGATATGGCTCGAGTTCCTGATCGGGATTTTCTGGGTTTGGGTCGAGTATGTTTTGAAATTGTTTTTTAAACTTAGTTTCAAAGTAAATTAGTTAAACAAATTTCCAAAAGAAATATTAACCTAGTTTTTGAATCAAAATTATAAACCAGTTTTAAAACAAGTGTCAAAGATTTGAAAGTTTGAAATGTTTTCAAAATTATTTTGGTAATTAATAATTTTATATTAGTTAACTAATTAAATTTAAATAACATGTATTTTCAAAATTATAACGTTGTGAAGGGAAAAGTGATTAAGGAAGCGTTTTAATTCTTAATTAATTAAGAAGATTTTATATGATTTTTTATGATATTAATTTCGAGTATTTATCTTAATTTCAAGGATGTAATTAAGTGATTAAGTATGAATTACCTTGTGAAATTGATTAAAAAGCTAATTACTTTGTGTAATTTAATTAAAGATAATTAATTACTTAAAGGATAATCGTAATGATGGTAATTAAAGAACAATTAATTAAATTCTTAATTGATGATTAAAGGTAATTAATTACTTAAAAATAATAAATTAACTAAGAGTAATTGATTAATGATTAATCAAGTGATTAGAACAGTGTAATTATTTTATGTTATAAGGGATTAAGGATAATCACTTATAAATTAAGGATAATTAATTAAGGGTTAATTAATTAAGGTAATTAATTAAGAATAATTAATTAAGAATGTTTTAATAATTAGGAGTTAATTATTTAATGATTAAAGATTGATTCATTTATTAATCAAGTTTAATTAATAATTAAAGGTTAATCAATTTATTATTAATGGTTAATTAATAAATGATTAAAGAATAATTAATAAAAAATGATTTGTAATTAATTAGTATTAATTAACTAGAATTAGTAGTTATTCATAAGTAATTAAATCTGATTTAAAATTAATCAGATGATTAATTAATCTGACTTATGGATGTTTGAATGTTAAATTATTTGATATCCCTGATGCGAGCTGCTTTATGATATGAATTAAATTGATTTGAGGTGTGATGAATGTAATTTATTTATCCATGATAGATTTATATCATTTATCTGTGTATCTGTGAATGAAAAATAAGCATTATAGATTATACTACTTATCAATATTGATTGAACCTGTGATGATTGATGATGTTGCACTATTGTGTAAAACCCCTGGACTACACCATACATGCACAAATATGGATCTCACGGGAAATCGGTTAAGTCATAGATAATTTCAATTTAATATTATTTTATTCAAATGATGTAATGGTTTTAAAAGATGAATTTTGAATCCAAAATGGTTTTAGAAATGAAATTGGTTTAAATATGAAAAGCTTATGAAAAAAGTTTTGAAAACAAAAGTTATTTGAATAACTCGATAAAGTTTGAAATTTAAATAATTTGATTTAAATATGAATTCAAGATTTGAAATTGAATTTTATATTTGGATATTATGGTTTAAAAAGGCTATACAAGTTATAAATGGGGTTTAACCAATTTTTAAAAAGTATTGTTTTGGGAATTTAAAGTTAACCCAAGTTTTATACTTGAAGGGTTTTAACTTGTGCAAAAGTAATCGGATTTTTTTGAAATGAAAACCATTTGTTTCAAAAAATGATAGCTTTCATATAGAGAAAGGATTTCCAATCTGTGTTGAAAGGCATCCAAGTTTGAATTGTAAATTGTTTTGAAAGCTGTTAATGAATCTGGGTTAAAGATTGTTGATTTTTTTTTTTGAAATTGAAGAAGATTTTAAAAGGAGTATCTTTTATAAAAAATATTTGAAATGGGAATTGTGAATGAATCTTTGGAAATGGAATTGAAACTATGAATTGAGTTTTTGAATTAATAATTGGATGAGTTAATCCAATTCGAACAGGAAATGGTTTTGAAGGCTATGAATGAATCTTTGTGAAAGATTGGTGAACTTTGTGAAGTGAATCTTTGTAACAACCAGCAAATCCGTACCCCATGAGTCAACACTGTTCTACGACAATCAACTCAAGTTGCACAGAAATACGAACCATTTGGGTTAAAGAAGAAGAGGTAGAAGAAGAAAATAGAAAACAACAGCAGAATCTAACCATCGCAGCGGAATAAAATATAATAAATAATAATGATCTTTACATAAAACAAAACTATATCTGTTTATACATACATTATCTGAGTACATCAATCACAGCTCAACATCAATAACATACAACTGAATATACAGCTAAACAACATAGCGGAATATATATAAACAAGTACAGAAGTACGTATCGTCATCCAGCTCGTCTCCTGAGCTCCACAGCATCATATCCTGTATCCTATAATACTCGTTCTGACCCGAGCATTACAGTTAAATAACACCCGAGTCAGTCTGGAACACCAACGTGAGAAAACTACACTCAATTGATTATTAAAGTTTCAAAAATCCTTTGAAAAACAAAAGCATCTCATAAGACCACGCCACAAATAAACATGTCGGGTTTTAACCTTACGATAGCTAAAACAATTTTCTATTAAAATCCTCTGATATTATAATAGGGTATATTTACAAATACTTATAAAATAGCCGAAATTGTTACATCTATTAAATTCCAGCTACTAGCCACAAAGTGGGTAAAACAAACAAAACTCGTACAAGGCTCGTAGGGAGAATGGATTCCAACTAATGACTAGGCACTGGGGTACCACCTGTCACAGTACGGGGCCTAGATCACCGTACCGAGGACCACTCCCGATCCCCTGCAACACAAGGCCAGACCCATCCCTTACTGGATAGTTCCGAATAAGATCACCCCATGGTTGGGATCAGCAACCGCACCACTAAGCCGAAATAAAAAGGGACATTTAGACAGGGATGACCTTACTCTCAAGTGGGGGCTACCTACGAAGCCTTGCTGCATATCCCCTGATTTTCAGTCATTCCCGGTTGATGAGGCTTGAGGCTAAGCATTACCTTTAGAACGTTTCACTTAGAATGCCCATCGCCTACCTGACGATGTTCCGAAAGCATTTGTCCATACAAGTCCGTCCCGGGTTCGAATGGAACCGAAGGCACTACTCCTACTACATCCATTTTGGAAATATCCTTAGGATTAGTAGCGACTAGCCCTTGCACTTCACTGCTCCATCTTCGACTCCGAACACGTTTCACGAAACGTACAAACCGGATCGAAGTGGTTTTCGAGAAATAAATCTCGATCTCGGTTTCTTCGAAACGATCAACGCATTTGTCCAATATTGATAGTCGGTGATTTAACTATCAATTTATATTCACAAACATCCATCATACAATAAAGAATTTCCCACATTATTTATTTTTCCCAAATATCTTTACAAGATATATTTCCAAATTTTCAAAGCTCATTTGAAAACAATTTCCCAAAGTTCTTCCTTTACAAGTTAAATCCTTTACCATTAATTCCCATTGGAAATAACCAAGTTCAAAACATTTTATACTGAAATTTACTTTAAAATATGTAAATTTACTTCTAGTTATTTACTCAAAATATAAATTTAAAATATGTGAAATAAAACTATTTATTAAGACATAAACTTGATTTTAAATAAAGGTTTAGTTAAACTAAATTTAAAAGTAGATTTTTAAAGGATTAATAATAATTTCAAATAAATTTGTTCAAAACTATGCTTTAAATAAATCCATTTGTAAAAATAATTTCTAACGTATTCGTAAATAATTACTATTGCAAATTTACTAATTAGTTTCTTAAAATAATAATTTCAAAAATACTCTTTTAATCAAGTTTAAACTTTAACTTATTCTTAAATAAAAACTGTTAAAACACGAACATGGTTTCCCAGGGAAAACACACTACTATTTCACAATTCCAAAGAACTTTTCTTATAAATCCAGCCGATTTGTTACCATTCAATTCATGTTTAAATAACATAAATTTCCCTTCCATGTTTTAAAAATAACTTCTTTCGAAGCCCAAACATAGTTTTCCTCTCCTGGAAACTCACTTTCAAAGATCGGATTTAAATAAAACCTTTAAATAAACTTTTGAAAATTTATTAAAGGAAAATAATACTTATGAATTACTTAAATAAAACCCCAATGGTGAAAATGCGTTTCAAAATATTTTATTTACATTTAAAAACTGTTAATTTATATTTGTAAAGCCTCATTTAAATATATTTTAATTTTCAGGAAAACATCATCAAACAACCCATTGTTATTTTTAACCATTTATAATTTCTATAGAATTTATCTCCAGAATTCTATACTTTTACATTTATCTACCGATAAATTTCCTCTTCGTTAATAATTCCAAATTTACCAATTTCATTCTTCACCCAAACTAAATTCCCAATTTTATTTCTTTAAATCCTTTATTTAGCAATTTCTTTTATTTCTTTAACAACCCAATTTCTTTTATTTCTTAAAAACCCAATTAAATCCATTTATAATTAAAATTCTGGGTTTATACTTATTCAACAATATCACAGTACAACTTAATTCCAAAGTTATCTATCACAATTTATAAATAGATTACATCATCAATTTTAAAAATAATTACTATAGTGTGAGGAATCCAGTTGGATCCCTCCAACTTGTTTTCCCTGCATCCACAAATATTAGCACATCACATATATAAATCTCAATCCAGACTGATAGCAACAATTATATTCAACCAATCACACAGATATTTAAATATTGACTATTTAAATTGGCTAGCATCCAGATGTGAGTCAATTAAACTCACCTTGAGTTTTCGGCGAGCGTTCGAAATTTAAATTAAACCGAACGACGTTCGATTTAACTCAAATTTCTACCTGCCCAGAATGATTCCCGAACTGCACCATTGCGTAGTACGCATCTCTGCGATCCCGGAGCCGCAAATTTCGTCGAAATCTAATATCGTACGAACAAGTTATTAAATTTTAAAGTTTTGTATATAAATTTAAAACAAATATCTTTTTTTTATAACACCATCTCAGCCGTTACTTTGCAAAACAAATCTCGGCCGCATGAAGACATTATCTCCCCCTTCATACGCACGCGATACAGGAACAAAACAATCCATCCTCGAAATCTAGGGCTCGCCGCCGCTCCTACCACGGTCCACGTGGAACCCATCAGGCACCACCACTACATTCGCCAACACGCTCTCCACCGCCGCCTAGAACCCCGCGCTACTCGGCTCCATTTTGATTTCGAAAACTGGGCCGGAAACGACCAAGAACGCGGCCCCCGTGCTCCACCTATGGTCGCCTAAACGATATCTCGCCCGTATGGATTTGTAGATCGTGGCGCTCTCCTCGACTTTGTAGAAGAAAGCTTTTGATAATAATGCATGGATGGAGAGAAAAGTAAGGGAGAAGATTAGCCATTAACAACCATAGAAAATATAAGTGGCGGCCGATGAAAATGGACTAGGGTTTGGGCTGATTTGTGTGAATATATATATATATATATATATATATATATATATTAATTTAATATTAAATCTAGTTTTAACGAGCGTTTACAAACAAACTCCAATTCAGATGTGCCGACAGGCGTTTCTAAGGTTTTACCTACGTTCCGAACACAATGGAACGTGTTTTGGAGGCTAATTCGGTCGTATGTGCGAGTTACGGAATTAAACGATTAATTTAAAATTAAATCGGTTTAAACAATTTCTATGCGTTTTGAGCTGCCACAGTCAAACGACAACTCTGATTGCTACGAACATTGAAATTCGATAATAACTAATTATTAAGGATCCAATGGAACCGGTTTCGTCGAATTCCGAGACTGTGCCCCGGAAGGCTATTTTCACTTGTCGATAAATTCGAACGATTTTCAAAATCGTCGAAAACGCTTAAAATTTTACTTTTAAAACTTTATTAACTTAAAAATAAATCATATAAAATTTATAATCACATTAAAAATCATTCTGGCTCATTCCAGACCAAAATCTGATTAATTGCATTTTAATAATATTAAATTCATTTTTAATTTAATATAAAATCCCCAATAATAACTTATTAACCTTTAGATCCATCTAAAAATCCAACAACGCTTTTAATAACCAAATAGACTTAAAATAAATTGTAACAACCCGCATATTTATCGATTTTATATTTAAAAATTTTTATTTAAATATTTTATCGTTCGTCGGATTTTGGTCCGAAAAGCTACTTTTTGCAAGCAGTCGAATTGGGACTCGAGACCACCCCCATTGAGTTCAAAATAACGTTTGCGACCTTTTTGAGTATAAACTTCGATATGTTTGGAGATAGTAGAATTTTGCTACTTTTCACTTAGGACCTTTGGTTGGGTTTCAGCCCATTAACCCCAGTTGAGCCCTAGCTCCACCCCCACTTATCTTCATTTCTAATTCCTAACCCTTCAAGCTTTAGCAACAACGGTGGAAGAGAGTGGAAATTAAAACTCCAAGCCCTAGTTCCATAGAAAAATCCAAGTTCTAGCTCCAAATTCTAAGAGAAGCTTTGGTAAGTATCATATTCTTCTTCTTCAACTCATTCTCACTTTGATTTCAGAAAATTCCTAAACCTAATTTAGGAAATGTTTCTTTTTTAAGCTTAGATTCAAGCTTCTTGTGTTGAGATTGAAGTGTGGTTGATCTTCCTTCGTCTTCTAGCTTCTCATTCATTGTTTTCGGTTTCAAAGGTGAGATTTTTATCTCACATCTATGTCTATATCTATCTTTGTTGCTAGGTGTGAATTCCTAACACTTATTTATGTTCATTTGCTTTTGGTTTGGATTGATTTGGTGAATATTTCAATTTGTGGTGTTTTGTAGTCAAATCTTTAAAAATCCAATCTTTGATGTTTGAACATGTTTTTGGTGATGCATCGAAGAGCCTATAGGGCTAGGTTGTCGCTAGGCACAAATCCTTAGTCGTCGTTGCTCGTTCGATCGCTCCCGATACGTTTTGGCCACTTTGGCCTAGGCAAATTGTTGCCCAGACCAGGTGACCAGACGTCTGGTGATCAAGTCCAGATGTTTGGTTTGGACCTGCAGAGGAAAAATATAGCCACGCAGAATATATAAAAAAGGCATAGACTAATTCCAGACGTCTGAAATTTAGGATCAGACGTCTAGATAGATCTCAGACGTCTGACTTGAAGTTTCATACGTCTGGGTGTTCTCTGGATTATTCCCAGAGAACAAATCTATACGTTTGGATTCTAAACCAGACGTCTGATTGGTTTTCAGACGCCTAGATTGGACCTCCAGACGTCTGGAACTGTTTAATTTGCCTATTTTGGCTATTTTTTAGTATATTTCCAACTTTAATCGATTCGTGTTGATTCCCTTTTGTTGTTATCATCTATTCTCAACTCTGATGACATTTTCTTTGGGATTTTTGTAAATATCCATTTTGATGGATTTGATATCGATTTCTTTGGAATTAACTCACATCTTCGTATGTGAATTTTTATGATTTATTGTTTCTACAATCAATTCTATGATTTGTCACTTTAAAATATAAAGGTTTTCTACACTAGTAGTAAATATCAAAACTCTTTCCTCAAAACGATTTCAATTCCAGTTTCAATACCAAACTCGTTTATAAAACCGTTTTCCAATCTACTAATATATACAAGCCTTTACCTCACTCGTATAAGAAATCTAATTAAACGACCTAGTAAAACGAGTGGTATGAAACGCTTGCGTTTACTTCGTCGGTTAATTCTTGGACTTGTTCGATTGAATCTCTTGTGACAATTTACTAGTGGAGATCTACAATTTGTTCGTAAATATTTAAGTTAAGCTAGTGGTTATGGGACATGAAGCTAAGCTCATATATTTACTAGCTTACTGTAATTGACACTTCTCTTTGATCATGACGATCATTTTATGTTTTAGACTAGCATTGTGCGATGTCTTTTTGACTTGGTTCATCGGATGTCACGCTGTACGACGTCGTTGTTCCCTTTGATTGTGATTTGGTTCATCGGATGTCATGCTGTACGACGTCGTTGTTCCCTTTGATCGTGATTTGGTTCATCGGATGTCACACTGTACGACGTTGTTGTTCTCTTTGATCGTGATTTGGTTCATCGGATGTCACGCTGTACGACGTATCGGATGTCTCGCTGTACGACGTCGCTGTTCCCTTTGATTGTGATTTGGTTCATCGGATGTCACGCTGTACGACGTCGTTGTTCCCTTTGATTGTGATTTGGTTCATCGGATGTCACGCTGTATGACGTCGATGCTCCAAATTATTTGATTTCTATATTTCTTGTGTTGATTTCTGGAATTTATGTTTCACCAACTTTTACGACTGGCATTGATATATATGTCTTTTGTTGTGGCTCGGTGAAGGAAATTAGGAGTATGACATTCCTTTTTATCTTTGAGAAGATCTTTGCGATATTGATTAATCTCTTATTGATTTTTCAATTATTTATTTGTCACAGCTTGGTACTGTGATTATTATACGTTTAGTCATATCTCTTATTCTATATCATTTCATCTGATATTTATAGCTAGACTGATCCGTTTATTATTTTTTTATTATAAATAATACTCGGGTCAGATTGAGATTTTACAGGTGCTTCTGCTTGCCACCTTATCGGACCATCATCTGACTTTTGGCTAACTACTTAGATTAGTAGTTTTTGTTGTATACATTTGAGATACAGACTCTATGATGTATACTTATTCTTTTGTCTAGCACTTGTATTTATTCTTTTTGATATTGTGGATCTTATTAGACCACTACTCTGATGAACACTTTTATGTGTTATATATATTCATATTTATTTCCGCCTTTGTGATATGAATTATCTGTGACTGATTTGTGTTATGTTTATTTCTATATTTGTTTCCAAAGACCTTTATAGCCACTGTGTAGTAGCTTTGAGTTTGTGTCGGTATGTTGGATTTCGTCTTGAGATGAAAAGTTATATTTTTATCTGGCATATCGGTACTCGCACAAAGCAATTATACAGATGGTCGCTCCTCAACAGCGTTATTCTCCGTGTGGTCGACAGCATTACTCCGTAGTGTTCTCGGCTAGCGTGGGTATAGAGTTAGGGCGTCACATAAATTTTAGAACTCATTTCCATATCTATTTATCTTCATGTTCACAATTTATCCCGATTCAATATTTAATTATTACTATTTAAATTCCAATTGGATTACCATATTTGGAATTATAAGTAATTTATTAATTCCACCCAATTCTTTTTATTTTAAAGCCAATTCAAAATCTACATTGGACATTTAAAATGAATTAAATGTTCAAAATTCAATGTCCAAAATTCTGGGATGTTACATTCCTCCCCCCTTATAAAAATTTCGTCCTCAAAATTTGCTATGGTTGAACATACTCTCAAACTCATTTACTTACCCAATGTGCTTAGTTAAAAGCTTATATACACTTCCCGAAATCCTTTAGCTCAAATCCAAACTCATTTGCTTCATTTATTTTAAATCTTTAATTTTTACCATTTGCTTTAAAAATTCAATTTCTTAGCAAATCAAAATCCCAAAAATTTTCTAACTCCCAAAATTTCAGAAATTTTTTGGCAGAGTCTCCCCTGCACGGAGGAGCTTTCGCGATATCGCGATACAGATAAATATATATACATCGACCCACACGATCGGAAACCAAAATATGTCACAACAAATATATCATTTCCCAATTATATTTGCGTAGGCGTACCTTTTTTAACATTTTAAAACATGCGGCTAAATTATATAGCATATACGCGCTCCAACTCTACCGATCACCTCCTGTACCTGTACTATACTCAAACAAACTCATCAGTTTTCAAAGATATGAACATTTTAACAACATTCCCAATATAAATTTAAGCCAAACATATCCATTTCATAATCCCAAACATCACTTTGCGTAATTTCACAAGTAAATCATATTTTAAAGCATATACAAAGTTCCTTTTCTAACGCCAAATTCTATTTTATTTTACACAAAGGATTTACATATAAGTTTCGCTATTTCAATTCATACTCTACCCAA
This sequence comes from Allium cepa, assembly GCA_030765085.1. Lineage (NCBI taxonomy): Eukaryota > Viridiplantae > Streptophyta > Magnoliopsida > Asparagales > Amaryllidaceae > Allium > Allium cepa. The sequence goes on from CM060942.1 coordinate 461,256,809, forward strand.
TGTTCGAATTGATTCACCAAGCAAATTTCATTTCAATTTGATACATTTGCATTTCTATTATAACTCACTTACATTTATACTCAAATCCATTTATTAAGATTTTAGCCCACTCTACTTTCGTCCAAACCAACTTCATTTTATTTCACTTGAATGATTTACATTCAAGTTTACTATATACCATTCATATTTATTACAACCAATTCATTTCTATTTCAATATGATTAACATATGTCTTACTTGCATTTCTTTACTTTAACTTACATTCCCAATTTGATTTACAATCAAATTTTATTTTAAACTTGAAACATTTGCATTTCTTTTATTACCCAATCATCCATGCCAACATTATAAAGCTTAATCACAATTATTATTCAATTTGCTTAAGTTCTTTTACAATATTTCATTATCTTCTTATAAATCAAATTTTATTTTCATTTGATTCTCATTCAAATCAATTTCAATCTATTTACAAATTTTAATGCACTTTGTTTATTTATTCAATCCATTTTAGGTTTATTTTATTAGCAATGAAACCACTTTAAATTATTTCGCTCATTTGAATTTATTTATAATTCAAACCATCACTATTATAATCTTATTCCATTATTCATTCACACTCTCAGCTTTTATTTATGGTTCAACCATCACTATTAAAATCCAATACCAGTATTCTTTCACACTTCCAATACTAATTACCAAAATTAATCCCATTCAAAAACTGGATTTTTTTATTTATCTTTCAGATTTTGACCAATTATCAAAATTATATCCATTATAATACAAATTCCATTTAATTTAGTTTACACTAAATTCATTTTCAAGCTTCTCTTTATTTAATTTAGCTTACGCTAAATCATTCTCAAACAATTCCTTTGAATTTAGTTGAGTTAAAATTTTATTCACACAATATCATTCTTACTTCTTTAAATTAAATTTCCTTTCAATTTAATTCTTTTCCAATTCTAATTCAAGTTCAACCAAATTTACTTAGCCATCTTGAGTTCATACCATTTCCTTTACTATCTTAAATAAGAATTTAATTCTATTCATAATTATTTGTAACACAACTGAATTATGATTTTGATTCAATCCAAATTTCAACTCAATCTCGTTTTACCTAAGTTAAATCCATTTTTTTTTAATTCTCCATATACAAGTCCAAAACTAATTTACTAACTTAAGTTCATTCACATCTCTTACATTTTATATTTTCTTCACTTTATTTCAATTCCCATTTCATTTGAGATTAAGTTTGAATTCACCATACCATCCAACTATTTCCCAATTGTGATCATAATTCCATTTCCTATTTATAAGTTCACCGAATTATTTATTTAAAGGCACATATTGCTCATTTTAATCCACCTACATCTTATAATCACAATTTCAATTTTATATATATGTGTATCACTGAATTCTTAAGGATACAAATTTTCTTTCAATTTAATTCCTTGCCCAATTGTAAATCCACAATTTCAAATTATAAGCATAACACTTAATAGCTCATGGGTACAATCATTTCTCAATGACCCACAATTTCAAAGTCAACTTACATTTTAATTTAACCCAAATCAATTTAATTCTAAGTCCAATTTATTTAACTTATCCAAGTTAAATTCAAATTTTCTATTCACTTCCATATATTCCATTCACTTCCAATTACTCAAATTAAATTTTAATTCCAAGATTAAAAATTTCATTTCTCCCTTCATATTAATATCAACTTCACCAAATAAGTCCAATAGTTGATTCATTTTAGCTTCACATTATTTAAATAGAATTTTCTAGAACTCAATTACTCGGTTTTATTTCAAAACCATTTTGAAATATATATCAACACATACCCATTTGGTATATCAAATCAAATCTCCGGATTTCCAAACAACTTGGTAGTACCAAAACAATTTCCCCATTTTGAATTTTCCAAAACACTTGTTATACCCAACAAGTCCCTAACAATATCATAACCAATCACATTGGTAGCAATCCATCACTTTAGAAACTCGAAAATGAATTCTAATAATGTGGCCAACATCATCAGGATTATTTTCCAGCGACTGAAATGAGTTCAGTGCTTTCTTACTTTCCCAAATTCATTTCAAAACAGTTTCCATTCAAACATATTACTCCAAAATAATATTCCATCATTGCCTTCAAATACCTTAGCAACATTTCAAACTTTCCCAGGATTTTATATTTCCAAACTTTAGTTTTCAAGACATTTAAAATCCTTTTCAAAATCCTCAGGATTTAAATTCTGGTTTAATTCAAATTTAGTTGTTCTTCTTTTGCATAATTCATACTTATAGAATTTATTTGGTTATAACCATTTCAAAGTTTAGATTAAATTTTAGATTCTTATTTGATTAAGGTATTAACAACCAAACAATCAAATATATATAATAATTTCAGAGAATTATTTCTTTTATATCAAAATATAATTTTGGGTAAAATTATTTCATTTATCCACTTTAAAACAATACTATGTCGGTTTATCTTGTTCAAGAGTTTAGAAACCCCTATCGATACGGTTGTACTTCCCGCACCGACCAGAATTCATAAACACTCAATCGATAAGTCAACACAGCATAAAAACAATTTTATATCCACTAACAAGTATGCTCTCATATCTATTAATACGCTCAACTCATTATAGAGTACTATTGACTCTGTTTAATGAGTAATTTCCCCACCAAAGCCTAGGTTATCGCCAACTCGCTCTGATACCAAGTGTAACAACCCGCAAATCCGTACCCCTTGAGTCAACACTGTTCTACGACAATCAACTCAAGTTGCATAGAAATACGAACCATTTGGGTTACAGAAGAAGAGGTAGAAGAAGAAAATAGAAAACAACAACGGAATCTAACCATCGCAGGGGAATAAAATATAATAGATAATAATGATCTTTACATAAAACAAAACTATATCTGTTTATACATACATCATCTGAGTACATCAATCATAGCTCAACATTAATAACATACAACTGAATATATAGCTAAACAACACAGCGGAATATATATAAACAAGTACAGAAGTACGTATCGTCATCCAGCTCGTCTCCTGAGCTCCACAGCATCATATCCTGTATCCTATAATACTCGGTCTGACCCGAGCATTACAGTTAAATAACACCCGAGTCAGTATGGAATACCAGCGTGAGAAAACCACACTCAATCGATTATTAAAGTTTCAAAAATCCTTTGAAAAACAAAAGCATCTCGTAAGACCACGCCACAAATAAACATGTCGGGTTTTTACCTTACAATAGCTAAAACAATTTTCTATTAAAATCCTCTAATATTATAATAGGGTCTATTTACAAATACTTATAAAATAGCCGAAATTGTTACATCTATTAAATTCTAGCTACTAGCCACATAGTGGGTAATACAACAAAACTCGTACATGGCTCGTAGGGAGAATGGATACATTCCAACTAATGACTAGGCACTGGGGTACCACCTGCCACAGTACGGGGCCTAATCACCGTACCGAGGACCACTCCCGTCCCCTGCAACATAAGGCCGGACCCATCCCTTACTGGACAATTCTAAATAAGATCACCCCACGGTTGGGATCAGCAACCGCACCACTAAGCCGAAATAAAAAGGGACATCTAGATAGGGATCACCTTAGTCTCAAGTGGGGGCTACCCACGAAGCCTTGCTGCATATCCCCTGATTTTCAGTCATTCCCGGTTGATGAGGCTTGAGGCTAAGCGTTACCTTTAGAACGTTTCACTTAGAATGCCCATCGCACATCTGACGATGTTCTGAAAGTATTCGTCCATACAAGTCCGTCCCGGGTTCGAACGGAACCGAAGGCACTACTCCTACTACATCCATTTTAGAAATATCCTCAGGATTAGTAGTGACTAGCCCTTGCACTTCACTGCTCCATCTTCGACCCCGAACACGTTTCACGAAACGAACAAACCAGATCGAAGTGGTTTTCGAGAAATAAATCTCGATCCCGGTCTCTTCGAAATGATCAACGCATTTGTCCAATATTGATAGTCGGTGATTTAACTATCAATTTATATTCACAAACATCCATCACACAATAAATAATTTCCTACATTATTTATTTTTTCCAAATATCTTTACAAGATATATTTCCAAATTTTCAAAGCTCATTTGTAAACAATTTCCCAAAGTTCTTCCTTTACAAGGAAAATCCTTTACCATTAATTCCCATTAGAAATAACCAAGTTCAAAACATTTAGATTTAAAACAGTTAAAAACATTTTATACTGAACTATATTTAAGACATAAACTTGATTTTAAATAAAGGTTTAGTTAAACTAAATTTGAAAGCAGATTTTTAAAGGATTAATAATAATTTCAAATAACTTTATTCAAAACTAGGCTTTAAATAAATCCATTTGTAAAAATAATTTCTAATGTATTCGTAAATAATTACTATTGCAAATTTACTAATTAGTTGCTTAAAATAATAATTTCAAAAATACTCTTTTAATCAAGTTTAAACTTTAACTTATTCTTAAATAAAAACTGTTAAAACACGAACTTGGTTTCCCAGGGAAAACACACTTCTATTTCACAATTCCAAAGAACTTTTCTTATAAATCCAGCCGATTTGTTACCATTCAATTCATGTTTAAATAACATAAATTTCCCTTCCATGTTTTAAAAATAACTTCTTTCGAAGCCCAAGCATAGTTTCCCATTCCTGGAACCTCATTTTCAAAGTTCGGATTTAAACAAAACCTTTAAATAAACTTTTGAAAATTTATTAAAGGAAAATAATACTTATGAATTACTTAAATAAAACCCCAATGGTGAAAAATGCGTTTCAAAATATTTTATTTACATTTAAAAACTGTTAATTTCTATTTGGAAAGCCTCATTTAAATATATTTTAATTTCCAGGAAAACATCATCAAACAACCCATTGTTATTTTTAACCATTTATAATTTCTATAGAATTTATCTCCAGAATTCTATACTTTTACATTTATCTACCGATAAATTTCCTCTTCGTTAATAATTCCAAACTTACCAATTTCATTCTTCACCCAAACTAAATTCCCAATTTTATTTCTTTAAATCCTTTATTTAGCAATTTCTTTTATTTCTTTATAAACCCAATTTCTTTTATTTCTTAAAAACCCAATTAAATCCATTTATAATTAAAATTCTGGGTTTATACTTATTCAACAATATCACAGTACAACATAATTCCAAAGTTATCTATCACAATTTACAAATAGATTGCATCATCAGTTTTAAAAATAATTACTATAGTGTGAGGAATCCAGTTGGATCCCTCCAACCTGTTTTCCCTGCATCCACAAATATTAGCACATCACATATTAAATCTCAATCCAGACTGATAGAAACAATTATATTCAACCAATCACACAGATATTTAAATATTGACTATTTAAATTAGCTAGCATCCAGATGTGAGTGAGTTAAACTCATCTTGAGTTTTCGGCGAGCGTTCGAAATTTAAATTAAACCGAACGACGTTCGATTTAACTAAAATTTGTACCTGCTCGGAATGATTCCCGAACTGCACCATTGCGTAGTACGCATCTCTGCGATCCCGTAGCCGCAAATTTCGTCGAAATCTGATATCGTAGGAACAAGTTATTAAATTTTAAAGTTTTGTATATAAATTTAAAACAAATATCTTTTTTTTATTATACCATCTCAGCCGTTACTTTGCAAAACAAATCTCGGCCGCACGAAGACATCATCTCCCCCTTCATACGCACGCGATACAGGAACAAAACAATCCATCCTCGAAATCTAGGGCTCGCCGCCACTCCTACCACGGTCCACGTGGAACCCATCAGGCACCGCCACTACATTTGTCAACACGCTCTCCACCACCGCCTAGGACCCCGTTCCACTCGACTCCATTTTGATTTCGAAAACTGGGCCGGAAATGACCACGAACGCGGCCCCCGTGCTCCACCTCTGGTCGCCTAAACGACATCTCGCCCGTATGGATTTGTCGATTGTGGCGCTCTCCTCGATTTTGTAGAAGAAAGCTTTTGATAATAATGCATGGATGGAGAGAAAAGTAAGGGAGAAGATCAGCCATTAACGACCATAGAAAATATAAGTGGCGGCCGGTGAAAATGGACTAGGGTTTGGGCTGATTTGTGTGAATATATACGTATAAATATATATTAATTTAATATTAAATCCAGTTTTAACGAGCGTTTACAAACAAACTCCAATTCACACGTGCCGACAGGCATTTCTAAGGTTTTACCTACGTTCCGAACACAATGGAACGTGTTTTGGAAGCTAATTCGGTCGTATGTGCGAGTTACGGAATTAAACGATCAATTTAAAATTAAATTGGTTTAAACGATTTCTATGCGTTTTGAGCTGCCACAGTCAAACAACAACTCTGATTGCTACGAAAATTAAATTTCGATAATAACTAATTATTAAGGATCCAGTGGAACTGGTTATGTCGAATTCCGAGACTGTGCCCCGGAAGGCTATTTTCACTTGTCGATAAATTCGAGCGATTTTCAAAATCGTCGAAAACGCTTAAATTTTTTCTTTTAAAACTTTATTAACTTAAAAATAAATCGTATAAAGTTTATAATCACATTAAAAATCATTCTGGCTGATTCCAGACCAAAATCTGATTAATTGCATTTTAATAATATTAAATTCATTTTTAATTTAATATAAAATCCCCAATAATAACTTATTAACCTTTAGATCCATCTACAAATCCAACAACGCTTTTAATGACCAAATAGACTTAAAATAAATTTTAGAACTCATTTCCATATCTATTTATCACCATATTCACAATTTATCCCGATTCAATATTTAATTATTACTATTTAAATTCCAATTGGGTTACCATATTTGGAATTATAAGTAATTTATTAATTCCACCCAATTCTTTTTATTTTAAAGCCAATTCAAAATCTACATTGGACATTTAAAATGAACTAAATGTTCAAAATTCAATGTCCAAAATTCTAGGATGTTACAATCTTTTTGTTTAAAGATTTGAAAATGGTAATTTTTTAAAACCATTTAAAAGAAAAGTTTTGGGTAATAATTCTGACTTAACTGAGATCCCATATATCCATATGTTTTTATATTAAGCGCTCACTATTTGGTTTATTCGGGAGAGGACTTTATGTCATATAACCCATTCCGAATAGTGATACGACGTTATGGATCGCATTTGAAGACCGGTGGTGAAGACCGGGTATTTTCGAGAACGATAGGATAACCTGTCGAATGTCTCTGCATTGAGTTGCGCCGGTATAGAGATCTCCATATGTGATGGGGAGTCCGGTCGGGATTGTGAATACCCGGATTTGCAAGGGCTTCTTTGGAAGTTCCTTCAGTTCTGTTCGAACCCGGAACAGACTTTTATGGATGTGTGTCTGACATTACACTTTGAGATATAAAGCTGGTTTCTATCAAATACATTTCTGTTTGGTGGCAGAGAATTTATTCTTTTAGCTTAACACCCTTCTCTGAGATGTACGAGCTTAGAGGTTATGTAGTTGATGGTTACTAGTTATACATTCCCAATTTGGTAATGTGGCATACGAAGTGCTGCCGAACATTTGTTGATCGAAGCATGACTTTTATGAAAAGTGTAGCATTGTGGACGTGACCTCGTCGAGCCTCACAACCTGGAAATGGTCGAAACAGGAATGTTGCGGCAAGGTTTTTAAGGGTCGCGCCCCTAGGGTATGTCCATTTCCTTTTGGATAAAAAGTGATATCATGGTATGGAGCCCAAATATTTACTTACGTTGATTTTGAAAGTGTTATCATGGTATGCAGCCCAGATACTTTGCTTTGTGGTTTTGGTTGTCGGGGCCCCGGATAAAGGTCGATAACGACGGGGGATGACTTACTTGAGGGTTACTTTTGGGCAAGGGTAACTCGGCCTTGTGTTGGTCGGGAACCGTTTTGGTTCTTGGGGGTTCCCTCTAGAGGCGTTCCATTCGGTAAGGAAGTTTCTTAGCCTGACCATTTGATGGAAATCCAATCAAACAATACGAGCCCTTACGGTTTTAGTTGTATAACCTAACATCTACTTATGGTGGCGCCCCACTGTTTAGATGGTAGCTATAGTAGGCATACAATAATGGTTGTATGCTGGCTAAGATTAATATACTTTTGAAAGGTTTTCTATACTATGCATCAATAACAATATCAAAAGGATTTTTGCGCAGTAAGCATGTTTGACTATCATAAGGAGAAATCACCTTCAATTGTGTGTTTGCATTGTGTGTGTGGCGGGAGGCCTTATGGTAGTTTTATTTTCCAAAAAGCATTGGGGATTTCTTTTAGACTCTTTTGTTTTGTTTTTAAAGATAAACTATTTTGTTTTGCTCATACCAGTCCCATGACTGACCCAGAGTTTATTGTTTCCTTTTTAAACTCTGGGTGCCCACAATTTTCCACACGGCCAGTCTAAAGTTGGGTTTTTCAGATAATCAAATAATAGGAGTAGATTCGGTAGACTTCAGTCTCTGGAAATCTTCTTCAGTCTTTGGATGACTGACCTTGCTTAGTATAACTTGATTCGGAGTTCGAGCTATTTCTGGATTGGTGCTTTGGAGATGGGGATTGCGGATATCGGAGTTCCTTCTTTAGAGTTCAAGTTTATGTTATTGTTCCGCTGCTGGTTTTGTGTATCTTCCGCTGTGATTTGTAGTATCGTATCTCTGATATATGTTGGGTGGTTATATCATTGTTGTATATTGTATCTATTGGAGTTATATGATATTCATTTTTCTTCCGCTGTGTGTTGTACTTAATGCATTATAAGCTCCGGCGAATCGGATTCAAGGTTTGGATGTGCAACATTTGAGTACACGTGAAGTGCAGATGTCGATTTTTGAACGCGAAAATTCAGGTCATCACAGATTCCCTTTAATTTCTCATGGTTTTGCTGCTATTTTCTTTGCTTTTGGATGATGGTACTAAAGTGCCAATCCAAAGCTTCATTTCTACTTTGGGTATTATACTCATGTCGTTTTAGGTCATTAATGCAATGTTAATTCAACACTTTTAGTTTCATCTCAAAAATAAAAGGTAAATTATAATATTTACTATAAAATTGATTATCTTTTGTATAAACTTATTCTTCGTCCTTTAACATTAATTGAATCAAGTCTAAATTTTCATCAATAATTTAAATTTATTTGACTTCTTCAGTATTAGAGATTTGATCTGAAACCATATATTATATTGCTAAATAGTTGTAATTCCATTCGAATATTCACAATTCAAAATTTGGATTTATAAACGTTAATTTAATGAATTTAGGAATTAGGGTTCCTAAGTTTGATTAATGCGTGACAAAGAAAGTAGTTAAAGGAGACAACGATTTCTTCCATATCAAATTAAGGAGAGTTTTCATAATATATTAGGTGTGTTACTTACCCTAGTTATTTTAATTTCAAAATTGTAGTCCTATGCTTATCTATCATTGAATACTATAAACTTAAATAATATCTATACTATGACGAACTTCTATTAATACAACGTAAATTGTTTACCTCCACCGTTGCCATTTTCAACAAAATCAAAGACAAAAACATCCTTATTTCTTCTGCTACCTGCAAGCAAATGTGAAGTAATTTTTTTTCCCTGCTACCAATGTAATGAAAATAACTTTAATAGACAGAGCGTTGATAACTTAGGCCCCAGGATAAGTACATTAGCATATGCAAATCAGAATGTTGACAGAAAAAACAACCTCTTCTTAGTAAGAATGGTAAATATCTAGAACATGTATGGTTATTTACTTGGTAGACTACCGTGACTCACTTTATTATCGCACAAACTCCAAGGCATGAAGTCACTTTTTTCGGATTTAAATACGCTAATGATTTTTTAAAATGCCATCAGCTTTTGTTGGCCCACGCTATACATATGAATCTTGGCATGATACAGCAAATATGTGATAGTAGTAAACAAAATTTGCTTTTACGGGAAATATGCCCAACTACCGTAAGGAGTATCAAAGAAAAAGACAATTAACCTACTCTACTATTTAGATTCTACATTGTCGGCAAAGTTCTTTTTTCCTCAAGAAAGCTTACAAATTTATCACGCTATCGACGTAAACATTCTTCCCCTGCAGAAGTTGTAGAGAAAATATTTTCTCCTCCTTATGTTCTTGTCACGTTGTGCCCTTTCATTCCACTATTAACATGCTGATTAAGCAATTTGATACATATATAGAAGAACCTCCAACTTTTTGCATTATAGTACATACTTTTGAGATAAATAAGGAGCTGCTTAGGTTAGTTCACAAACGAACGATGTCTATCGTATTTCCAAATAACACAAATATGTGTGAGTGTGTATGTAATATTAGAATTTACCTTTGCATAAATGTTTACGTGCTCCTTTGTTACAATATGTTTGTCAATTTGTTTGCTTCATTATATCTATAGTAGCATGAGTTTACTTACTAGAACTGCATTATTACAAATGAATCACTCTTCTATCATAGTTTATATGATATTTTCAAAATTTGTTGAGCAGACTAAGAAGAAAGCTAAATTCAAAAGATTTAGTTTTATAATTACAAAGAACTTTTGGAAAATTAGTAAGCTTCTGTTATTTCCATAAGAGGCCATGTAACCTTCTATGCTTATATGCACTTATGGGAGTGATATAGTAAGACCGAAGGAAGAATTTTTGCTTTATTGAATTAATAAAGACCCAATCATTTAATTTTTATTAAATCTACCATTAACCAATAGCGAACGACTTAGTACCTATTCAGTCAGAGTTATTTCTTTGATCTCTTATTATTACTATCTCAAATGAACTTGTACTAGCAACTAATAATGGTTAGTAATTAATCTGTTGGCTATGCAAGTTACACACATTTATGAATGCATGTAGAGGCTGGGATAGAAGGATCATTTTGCATTGACTTGGGCTAACATACAAACATGCATAATATACACAATAGCAAACATATGCTACAAAGCAATATCAAAAATAGGAACCACATAGATTTAACGGTTGAAGCTCACAGGAATATTGAATTTTCATGCGTATGTGTCTTTCAAGTTAAAAAAATGTTTAACTAAACTAGGAGGTTGACATTATTTAAGGAGAAATACTAAGTTACAATAGTTTGACACTTTTTTGCACGAATGAATGTAGGGGATATTTTCTTTAAATTTTTGTCATTAGAGAACATGAAATCATGGTAACATAATAAAAACTACAATTGATGTCATATATTCATTATTTTAAATGCATTTTCAATAGCATCATCAAATAAGTTATATATTCAATCAATTTGGAAAAAAATATGTATTACCAGTTTAGTGAGTCGAGATTTTGTTATCAACTAACCGACTAATTTCAAGTTTCATTTGATAAACATAAGATGTAGCATTAGGATAAAGAAGATAAACATTAAGATGCAACTTTGATTTTTTACCTGAATTCAATAAGGTTTCTCTATGATTTGGACTGCATATTTTAATACTCGCTATTTACTAATTAAACCTATCGAATCCTTTTTATTCAGCAAAAATGAATAGGCCGTCGGCAACTACTAACCTTTAAAATAACTAGTTAAGATCGATCCAATCGCCATTTTCACAATGAAGATCAATGTTCAAATAGATAGGCTATTAATATGATATACTCACAAGTCAATGCATGAGTTAGTTGTGCCCAATTGTAATTGAATGGTCCACAAACAAAACAATGGCTTATAAAAAGAAGCTCAACATTGTTAATACTCGTTGAATAAATCACATTTTACAATTCCTTAAGTTATTTTTTTTTTTTTTGAAAATGGTACTTTATATACAACAAATCATTGTGACAACATATCACATGTCAATAAACGTTCGAATCACGCTAGGCAAGTTTCGAACTTGTGACCTCTCGCACCAAAACCAAATCACTTAACCACTGGGACAATGGTGCTTGTCCCTTAAGTTATTATTCTGGGAAGGAAAAAAGTAGTTTCTAGGTCAAATCAATCAAAGTTACAGTCCTAAATGAAACAAAAATTCAAAACCACCAAAAACACCAAAGATAAGGCACTTCATAAATATGTCTCAACAAAGTCTATACATTAAGATTAACAATTGAAATGTTTTTCAAAGCTAGCGTATTACTAAGCCCTTTTTTCCTTTATGGTACCAAAGTACAAGTACATTTATATCCTTTTCTGTTCGTGCTTAAAGCTACTTTATTTTTTGAAGATAGAAGAAATACAACCACTTGAAGGTTTATATATGGAGTCCATAGATATCTCTCTTATTTGTATAATTTCCAATAATTTGATTGGTAAAAGACGTATGTGTTTAACTGTGTTATGACTAATTATGCATTAATTTTACTTAACCACCCACTTCTATGCAATAATGCTTAGTATGGTCTCAAAAGAAAAAAGATAGTTTTCATTGACCTAAAAATGATAAAGCTCTATAAAATGAGATACACAGTGCATTAGAAAATACAAAATGAGGCAGACTCAAATATCAAAATATTATTGTACATGAAGAATAAGAAATCAAAATATTACTTGCCTTTGTCCTAAATTGATTTAGATGCAGAAATGTGCACCATAGCTAGATTCTCCTTACATAAGAGAGCTTTTGGTGTAATTTTTTTGCTTTTAGAAGGAAGTGAGGTCAATTTCATCACTCATCGGAAGTTATTTTTCTCTTGTTTATAATTTACTTATAACATTCATTTCATATCTGCACTAACACTAATAGGAACAATATCGAGATGTTAGGAGTGCGATCTTTGTACCTAAGAAATTAAAGGAAAAACAAAATGCTATTTCCAAGACCAAATTATGTATGCCATGTTTGATTTTTTTTTAAATTCTATAGCTTTGATTTTTGGTTGTTTGGATTCAGAAATCATATTGATTGTTGAAATGGTTTCATAGTTGAATAAATATTAAAGTATGCGAAAATCCAAAAATTAGTAAGATTTTTTCTTTCATTGATTTTGGAGGTCATGATTGAGTTTATTTATTATGATTTATATAATGATAATTATAACCAGAAGGGGATGCTTCAATGTTCATACAACAATCAATAATCTTAGGAGCATGCTACAGGATATTAGGTGAGTTATATTCTATTTACTATCGCATATTTTCATCCCATTCAGTATATAAACCGCATCATTATCCTACCCTTTACAAGCTATGGTGCCAAGAAAACTACAGATGACAGTTACAAAAGGATGCCATAAGATAGTTAATAAAGCTCAGCAAAGCAAGGCAGTATGAAATGTGCAATGCTTGAATCAAAATAAAATAAAATGGGCTACATTAAAGCTCAAAATTTCTTAGAATTATATTGCAAACAATATTAACAGTGGATATCTATTGGGATGAAACTGAGTTATAAATGTGAAATAACTTCAGATCTTTCAGTACTTCTCTGGATTGCATGCATTTGGAAGCAATTCACTTATTGTGTTCCAATATGTTCTGCCGATTTGACAAAAGATACCTTATTCAGTTGAGACTCATGCTTCCTAACCTATGCGTGTATTGGACCTGTAAAGTATGTTGTACTTCTGTTCTGGAAAAGGATTGCGGCATCATTTGTTGCATTTTGAGATGTAAATATGGATTTGGAAATATATCTCAGTATAATTCTACATATAATTTGATGTTCTGAAACATATGAGAGTATTTTGGTTGTCGCTAAATCTTTTTTTTATAATTGCAATAGTTTCCTATCACCAACACAATGGGTAACAGATACTAGATAAATTGATGTTCTTGCGTATGTCAATAGAGGTGCCATGGTTACATATTTCAAGAAATTCAGATGATGCATTTTTTCCCAAAACATCTAAACTTTTTTAATTGTCATGCATACACAATATTGCTTAACTAACAAAATGAATTTGCAAAAAATCTTCTGTATGCTGATTTGTGCAAATAAGTGATTAAAATATGCACGTATCTATTTTAATCTCCGAGGAATGTATAACTAATACTTAAGCACTGGACACCGAAATTTATGCTTCAAAATATTATCTGAGTTTAATAAAATCATTTCATCCAAAAATAGACAGTCGTGTTTTGGTTTATGCTTAGATAAAATGATAATAAACGGTCCATTGTTAACCATTAATAAGTAGGATTTTTATGCACATAAAAAATTTCAATTTAAATAAATGGAAATCAACTGTCCGGGTGCATTCCAAAAAATGTTAAAAAAACATAATGTCATTCCAGAAAATAAGGTACCTTCATTAACAGGATAACTAATGGTTACATGTATGAGATAGTTAACTGCCATTTTTTTGTTTTAATTGCATTCCAAAACTATCATACCTCGCACATTCAATTTTAAGGTAGGATATGTTTATGTAATTAGCAGATAACCAATTTTTCTAATGAAATGACATGATAACATGCTTGTTATTGTTATTAAAACTTAAAGTTTTTGTGACGACTCAGAATTTTTGGACATTTGAAATTGGAATACTTAATTGATTTTAAATATTTAAAAGTTAATTTTTAACTTGAAATTCAAATATCACTATTTATTTGATAATTAAATTATTGAATTAAATAATTTGCAATCAGTTAAAATGTTGAATCTGGAGTTTTAAGCCTGTTAAAAATAATTTGAAGGCTTGTAAAGTTTATATTAATAATACTGAAGATAGTAAAAGTGTTAAAATTGAATTTGAAAGTGTTTTGTTCAGTTTTGAATTTATATCATTTAAATTGAATTTAAAAATAGCCTTCCGAGGTACAGTCTCGGATTTCGATGAAACAAGTTCCATTGGATCCGTAATATTGTATTATTATCAGATTTCAATTTTCGTAGCATTTGGATTTGTTGTGTGAGCGTACGATATATAAATACGCTGAAATTTATATTGAAAATTCAATGTTTAACTGCTTCAAAAAGCTATCTTCTCCATACGATTGAATTAGGACTCGAAACATTTTCCATTGCGTTCGGAACGGGGGTATACCATTTGTAACGACCCAGGATTTCTAATAATTTAAATTTGAATATTTAATTAATTTTAAATATTAATAAGTGGAATTTATAAGTTGGATAATTTATTTTTCGAATATTGGATTTAATTTGATAATTAAATCGATAATTTAATAGTGAAATTCCAGAAATAATTGAAAATTGAGTTTAATATGATTGAAAATGATTTGTAAGATTTTATTTTATCATACTGGAGTTATAGAAATATTTTAGAACTTTTAAAATTGAATTTGGAGTTAATTTGTGAAAATTGAATATTTTAATATTTAATTGAATAGTGAAATTAGCCATTTTTCGAACATTCTCAGAATTGGACGAAACAAGTTCCATTGGATCCGTAATAGTTATTTATTATCGGATTTCAATTTTCGTGGCAATCGGAGTTGTCGTTTGACCGTGGCAGCTCTAAACGCATCGAAATTTGTTTTAATTTTAATTCGGCGAGTTAAAATAGTCATTTTTCAAAAAGTCTCGGATTTCGACGAAACCAGTTTCATCGGATCCGTAATGTGATATTATTGTAAGATTTCAAATTTTAAGTCGATTGGATTTACTGTTTGTCCGGTACAAATTAAAACGCATCGAAATCGGTTTAAATCGGTTTAATTTAAATTTGAACGTTTAATTCCATATCTCGCACAGATGATCGAATTAGCTTCCGAAACCTGTTCCATTGTGTCCGGAACGCGGGATAAACCCTAGAAACGCCAGTTTCGGCGCGTAAATCGGAGTTTTGAAAACCCGGATGAATAGTGTTCGTTCAAAATTCTATAAATAGCCAATTTTATTCACAAAAAAATAAGAAAATGATAAAACCCTAATTCCTAATGTCTAGCCGCCAGTTGCAACCGAAGGCCAGGAATTCATTTCGATTTTCTTCCAATTTCTTCAAATCTATCAACTTTTACAACAAAGCTTCAACTGCAAAGTTGAAGATCATCACGAGATCATCACATCCAACGGTTATGATCGAAATTAATGCGGTGGATTGATGGCAATTCCCATTTGAACGTGCGCGTTCGTCCTCGTTTTTCGTGAAGAGGAGGAGACCGAACCTAGCCGCGTTCCAGGCGTGGATGGAGTCTAGTACGAGCTTGCTAATGGCGTCACCTGATCGATGTGAAGTGGCTTGTGGTGGTTGCAAAGTCGAGCCCTAGTTCATGCGTATGGGTTTATGTTGTCTGGAACGAACGAAGAAGGTGGGAGGGAAGAAGGAAGACGCGGCTCTGACCTTGGATTCGAAATGAACGGTAGTGATTTAGTTTTAGGTTGAAATTAAAAATAAAAATTTGTAATTTAAATTGTGTAATGTTTAAAATACGATATCTTGCTTGTACGAGGTCGGATTGTGACGAGATTTTTTGCGTTGGAATC
This sequence comes from Allium cepa, assembly GCA_030765085.1. Taxonomy (NCBI): domain Eukaryota; kingdom Viridiplantae; phylum Streptophyta; class Magnoliopsida; order Asparagales; family Amaryllidaceae; genus Allium; species Allium cepa. The sequence goes on from CM060942.1 coordinate 461,273,198, forward strand.
GTATTCGCGAATACTACGCGATGGAGCTCCATTGGAAACGATTGGAGTCAGTGAAAATTTAGGGTAAAAATTAAACGTCCGTTTAATTTTATTCGAAATAAAAGCTGAAACCGAAATTGAAAGCGAGGTGAGAACTTCTCACTCAATCGAAACAGTTTTGATGTTAATTTTAAATAGTTAGATTTAAAATTGTGGATTGTATGCCTGAAATGATGATTGTTATCTATTGATTGTTAAAATAGACATTATACGCCGTTAGTAAGCGGATGTTATTTATTAAAAACATATACCGCGAATATTTCATAAACAGTGAAATTGGTATTATATATAATAGCAATATATATATATATATTGGCATATGTATATATTGCAGTTGTTGATTTCCCGCATTGTATAGCAGATGAGACCCTATTGCGCCGTCTATTAAGCGGATAATATTTATAAATCCCATATACTGTGATAATTCCGTACTGGAGCGGAATTGGTATTGTGCTAATGTTTGTGGATGCAGGGAAATAGGTTGGAGAGATCCAACTGGATTCCTCAACTGTATTGATTTATTTACAGATATTTTGATATTTGTTGATTATCATATCGATATATGATATTTGGATGTCGTGATTGACTATTTGGTGCTGCTGCATCATCGGATCCATTTCTGAAGTTTTAAAATAATGATTTTTGCTTTTAAAAGGAATTTTAAAGTGATTTTCAAAAGTACACGTTTAATTAAATTTGAATCGTTAAAATAAATAAACGTTAAAATTTTATTTTCATAAAAGTTGTGATTTTTGGAAAATAATGCTTAAGTATGATTTTGAAGTATATAAGCTTTAAATAACGATTTTTAAGTTATTAAAAGAATAAATTGGTTTAAATTGGGATGTTTGAATTATTAAAACGATGTGTATAAAAGACTTATAAAATTGATATTTTATAAATTAAAAATACTGGAATTATAAAACAAGTTTCTATAAGTAATAAAGTGAAATAAAAATGGATTCCATAAGTGAATTGAAATTTATAAATTTATGAAATATGAAGATATAAAATGGATAGATTTTGTAAAATATAAGATTTATAAGTAATCAACTTGTAAATCGGATTTTGGCATTTAAAATGAGATATAAAAAGGGTTTTTATAAATAGAAGTTTATAAAAATATAAATGGAGTTTATAAACGTTGTTTATAAATTCGAAATCCATTGAATTTGATAAGTTGGATATAGGAATACATGAAAGGAATTATATTCACGATTTTGGACAGCGAATATATTATTAAATGAAATGGATATGTTTTTGGGGAAGGAACATTATGAAATGAAGTTAATGATTTTAAAGACGTTTTAAAATGTATTATGAATCGAAACCATAGATTTCAACATTTATTGATGAAATAGACGTTTTCGAGAAAGAAGGAAATGGTGAACTATAACACTGTTGTTATAGTAAATGATTTCCGAAAGGAAATGTTTTATATAGTATTGGGATTTATATATCTATTTAAACTTTGAATCCCTATACTAGTGATTTTGGGTCGTCGTAACGATGTTTTACGTAACGTTCGTTTTGGCCCAAACAAATGTGTTTAAGAGAATGATTTCTTAAAGAATGAAATATATACTTAATTTTCGATTTAAGTATATTGAATATTTTATAAGTATTGAAAATGAATGGATTTGTGAATTACTTATGAATAAATAAGTAAGGGAATATTTTTCCAATGTGAAATGAAATATTTGGAAAATTTATCTTTTTGAAGATAAATTGAAAATGAATAATTGAAATCGTATATTCACAAATATTTTTGGAATGTAAATTCACTATGGAATTTATAAATGAAAAGGGGAATTTGTTTAAAAATAAATGTTGATTTATTTTTAAAGTGTGGGAATAAATTTACGAATTTGGAACGTAAATATAAAATAAATCGGTAAGGATTTATTAAATTGGTTTACATGAACCATGTTGAAATGAAAGAAATTCCGCGTAAGGAAAAGTGATTTGAAAATTTGTTTTCAAATGGTTGAAGTGTGGAAAATTATATATCCAGTAAAGATATTTTGAAAAGTAAATAATTTGGGAAATTATTTGGATTTGGTGATGTTGAGCATGCCTATTGATAGTTAAACAATCCGACTATCAATATTTACCTTTAAATAGGTATTTGTTGTGAATTGCTTGAATTTGAATGCCACACTTATTTTTGAATAAGCGCTCACTATTCGGGTTAGCCGGGAAAGGACCTTGGGGTCGTATAACCCATTCCGAATATGTGATACGTCGAAATGGATTTGTATTCGATGACCGGTGTTGAAGACCGGATATTTGTGAAAACGGAAGGATTACCGTCGAGTTACTCTACATCGGCTGATCTCCGATATAGAGGTTTTATCACCCTTAGTGACGGGAAGTCCGGTCGTGAATAGTGAATATCCGGATTGCAAGGACTTCTTTGTAAGTGCCTTCGGTTCTGTTCGATCTCGGAACAGACTTGCATGGATTGTATGTCTGACATTACAAATTGAGATATAAAGCTGATTTCTTTCAAATATATTTCTGTTGGTGGCGGAGAATTTATTCTCTTAGCTTAACACCCTTCTCTGAGACGTACGAGCTCAGAGGTTATATAGTTGAAGGTTATTAGTGATATACTCCCAATTTGGTAGTGTGTTATGTTGAGTGTTGCTGTGAAATGATCATTGTGTTGATCATTTGTGATAGGATCATTTATTTGATCATTTATCTTGGTGATCATTTCTATGATCATTTGTTGACCCAAAGCACGGCTTTTGTATAAAGTGTGGCTTTGTGGACGAGACTTCGTCGGACCTCACACCCCGAAAATGGTCAAAACAGGACGGATGCAGCAAGGTTATTAGGGGTAGCGCCCTTTAGTGTATGTCATTCCTTCTGGATAGAGGTGGTATCATGGTATGGAGCCCAGATATTTAACCTATGTTGTTGCTGCATATTTTTGTGGTTGTTGGAAATCGAGGATCCTTGGATAGATCGGTTACGATTGGGGGGTGACATATTCGTGTCAGTAGTTACCCAGTTAGGGGTAACCTGGCCTTGTGTTGGCAGAGATCCGGTTTGGTTCTCGGGGACGTCCTTCTAGAGGCATTCTCATGTGGCAATGGAAAGTTCCTTGGCCTGACCATTTGTTGGAAATCCAAAGAAATAATACGATCTTGTACGGTTTTAGTTGTATAACCTGCCATGGAATGTGGCGGTAACCTGCTATTGAACATGGTAGCTATAGTAGGCATAAGTGCGAAATGTCTATGCTGGCTAAGATTTATATTCTACTTTCGAAATGATTTTTTCCTACACTATGCACTAGTAATAATATCAAATGTTCTTTTTAATGCGTATCAAGCATCTTTGACTATCATAAGGAGAAATCTCCTCCAATTCTGCGTTTGCATTGTGTGTGTGTGTGGGAGGCCTTATGGTAGTCTCATTTTTAAAAGCATTGCGAATTGACTTTGAAAATTTTCCTCTACTTTGATTTTAAAGATAAATAAACTGTTTTGAGTTCTCACACCAGTCACATGACTGACTCGGAGTTTATTGTTTTCCTTCCTAAACTCTGGGTGCCCACCAATTTCCACACGGGCAGTCAAGAGTTAAGGTATATCAGGATATTCTGGATATTCTGGAGTTGCAGGAGGCAAGCTGGATGGCATGGCGTATTACTAGTATATAGTATTTCTTTTCCGCTGTTTGTTGTTGTTTGTTGTTGTACACTCTGATGATATGATGTAATGAAATGTGATGAAATGTAATAACTGATATAGTTCTTTGTTTAAAGATTATTCATTTATCTATTATATGTTGTTCCGCTGCGATTGTTAGATTCTGATGTTGTTTTGTTATTTCTTCTATTCTGTTCTATCTTTTTCTATCTTCTTCTACTTTTTCTTTTTCTAAAACCCTAACGGTACGGTTTTTCGGCTTTCGATTGCTCGGCAGTTGATACAGTGGACGTATTGATGTCGGTTTTCGTCAACGAAAAATCAAGATCGTTACACCATTATAAACGCCTAGCGGCACGTCACGATAGGAGACCAAAATTCTAAGTTGCTAGAACGAGATATTTTGGAAATTAAATAAAACTTTATTAAATCAAATCAAAGTCAAATTAAAATCAGGTCAAGCCGTAACATGTCTCGTTCCCTTCTCAAATACGCTATTCCCAAATCACGCAACGTCCTTATTCTTCCTTTTTTTTACGCTGCCTCCTTCTTCAAGAATTCTCGCATTCTGTTATAAAATAAAAATAAAAGAGAATCGATTCCTTCCAAAATTAAAATTCATGGCCGACCATCAGTAAAAAAATAAAAAAATTATATGCTAAACAAACGGCAAGCAATTCGAAATCGAATCAATCGAAACCGCGTCTTCTCTTCTTCAGTTTCCATTTCAAATCAATCAAGATTGTGGGCTACTCAAGCAGATTGCTAGCCTCATTCTTTTCTCTTTCGAACAAATCGAGTATCAATCTGAGACGTCGTGAATAACTCGCGATGCCGGACGAAGCTAGAGCTGAGTCAATTATTGGCCGCGACGTTCGTTCGAGTGGATCTAGTTCGACGAGCATCTTGACTCCTGGTTGAGAGTGCGCGCAAGGGAAGGAGTCGCGACAGACTTTTGGATTGTGGAGAGGCTGATTTGATCGTCGATGGCTGGAGGCAGGGCATGGCATGAGTCGCAGTCTCGACAGATGATGGCGTGAGGTATTCTTGCTGTTCGATTTTATTATAAATTTGTTTAAACTGAAATTTATGTTTTTCTTTATTTTATTTCAACTATAAATAGACTTAAGTAAGTTTTACAATAAAGATATAAGATTCGGTTTTTAATTTATAGGTAATAAGTATGTGATAACATGAAATTTTTATATATATATATATTATAGGACTTTGGAAAAAATATAGGAATTGCATAAAGATAGATTTTGATCTATATAGGTTATTTCTTATAAAAAGTTTAAAAAAAAAAATAAATAAATTATTAGTTTAAAACAAAATTAATAAATGGAAATTTATTTTTGATATGTTCGAATATTAATAAATCATCTAATGTCTATACATAGTAAAAAATTGAGAAGAAAGCAAGCTGGATTGCAAATGGATGCTAATAAAATAAAAGGTGAGTTAATCTCACTCACCTGGTTGTTATTTAAATTTTAAATGGTTAAATTTAAATAATTGGTTGAAGGGTTGAATTGATAAGATGTGCTATATTATAGTATATAATACATCTTGGAATGATTAATTTTCCGCATTATATGGCGGACGAGACCCTATGCGTCGCATAATAGCGGATGATATTATATAAATCCCATATACCACAATATTCCACCTCAAAGTGAAATTGGTATTTTAAATTATGCTAACATCTGTAGATGTAGAGAAACAGATTGGAGGGATCCAACTGGATTCCTCAAAATTATGTATATTGTTTAATATTCTCTGTTATGAATATTCGATATTCTGTGATGAATATTATTGATAATTGGAATACTGAATGCTATGGTTTACTTGAATATATTTCGGTACACTGAGTTATCAAAATATATAGAATTGGATTTTTAAAAGAAAATAAAAAGGAAGAGAATTTGTAAGTGAAGTAATTATAGATAATTTAAATAAATTAAGAATGAACTGGATAAGAATAATAGTGGTTTTAAAATTCTAATAAATAAATTCCGTATATGAAAAGGGATTTTGAATAAACAGGAAGATATTGAATTTTAAACTTCAGTTTCATTATTTAAAAGAATAAAGCATTTATTTTAAATTTAAGATTTAAATTACTGAAAGAATAAAGAAGAAATTTGGAAAATCTACAATTGGTATGTTTCAGTTAAAGGATTTAAAACAACAATAATAATAATTATGATAATAATAATAATGAAGTCTATAATTAATGGATTTTGAAATGAATTGAGTAAGTAAAGAAATTTATTTCAAAATGGAGTAAATTGGAAATCAATTTGAAAATTGATTTAAATGGTTGAAGTTGGAACTTTAAAAGAGAATTAGGACTTTGGAATTTATAAACTGGGTTTATAAAAGCAAAGTAATATATCAGTGGATATTTGGAGAAATAAATTCACGATGGAAAGTTATTAAAGAAATGGGAATTTGTTTAATAACGAGTAGTGATTTATTTTTAAAGATAGAAAGATAAGAGTATTTCCCTGGATAGCCAAGTATGTTTTCAACGTAAATTTTTAAATATAAGTTATGTTATTTTAAAGAGCATGTTTTAGAAAATTTATTATTTCTGAACATTTAAATTATAAAGTAAGTATTTTCTTTTAATCTATTATAGTAGTAATTATTTAAAATCGACTTGGTATTTGTTTTTAAAGAGAAAATCTAGTTTTATATTTTATAAAGTAGCCTCATTTTAAATATTCCTAATATATATATATATATTTAATAAAATATTGAAATAGTTTTCAATCTAAATGTTAAAATATATTTATAATAAAGTGTTTTAAAGTTATTTCAAAAATCTAAAGCTTTGTACATGGTATTTTCAGTGGAAATAAGTACTTGGGAATTTATTTCATGAGAAGAGTGTGGTTTGAAAACTGTTTTCAAAAGGGTTGAAAATGGAAATATATCTTGCGAAGATATTTTGAGGTTAATAAATAATTTGTAGAAATTATTTATGTTTGGTGGATGTTTGTGAATGTTAATTGATAGTTAAATAACCGACTATCAATATTGGCCAAATGCGCTTATCGTTTCGAAGAGACCGGGATCGAGATTAATTTCCCAAAAAAACTTCGATCTGGTTTGTTCATTTTCGTGAGGAAGACAAGTTTGGATTCGAAGATGGAGCAGTGAGTGCAAGAGCTAGTCGCTACTAATCCTGAGGATAAATTCCAAAATGGATGTAGTAGGAGTAGTGCCTTCGGTTCTGTTCGAACCCGGGACGAACTTATATGGATGAATGCTTTCGGAACATCGTCAGGTGGACGATGGGCATTCTAGGTGAAACGTTCTAAAAGGTAACGCTGAGCCTCAAGCCTCATCAACCGGGAATGACTGAAAATCAGGGGTTATGCAGCAAGGCTAGGTGGGTAGCACGCATTTCAGGGTGAGGTCATCCCTGTCTAGATGTCCCTTTTTATTCGGCTTAGTGTTGCGGTTGCTGATCACAACCATGGGGTGATCTTACTTGGGATTATCCAGTAAGGGGTAGTCCCGGTCTTGTGTTGCAGGGGGTCGGTATTGATCCTCGTTATGCTGATCTAGGCCATGTACCATGACAGGTGGTACCCCAGTGCCTAGTTATTAGCTGGAAATCCATTCTCCCTACGTGCCTTTACGATTTTTGTTTGTATTACCCACTTTGTGGCTAGTAGATGGAATTTAATAGATGTAACAATTTCGGTTATTTTAATAATTATTTTGTAAATAGACCCTATTATAATATTAGAGGATTTTAATAAAAAGTGTGTTAGCTATCGTAAGGTAAAAACCCGGCATGTTTATTTGTGGCATGGTCTTACGAGATGCTTTTGCTTTCAAAAGAATTTTGAAACTTTAATAATCAGTTTGAGTGTGATTTCTCACGGTGGTATACCGGACTGACTCGGGTGTTATTTAACTGTAATGCTCGGGTTAGACCGAGTATTGTAGAATACAGGATATGTTGCTGTGGAGCTCAGGAGACGAGCTGGATGACAATACGTACTTCCGTACTTGTTTTATATATTCCGCTGTGTTGATTAGCAGTGTATTCAGTTGTGTAAGGACATGTTATGATTACTGTCCAATTGTGGGTTATGTGATTGATGTACTCTGATGATGTAATGTATAAACAAATATTTGTTTTTGTATAAAGATCATTTATTATCTATTATATTTTATTCCGCTGCGATGGTTAGATTCTGATGTTGTTTTCTATTTTCTTCTTCTACCTCTTCTTCTTTAACCCAAATGGTTCGTATTTCCGTACATCTTGAGTTGATTGATGGAGAATCATGTTGACTCAAGGGGTACAGATTTGCGGGTCGTTATAGTTGGTATCACAACTTAGGTGGTGATAACCTTGGCTCTGGTGGGGATTACTAATTGAAAATAGAGTCAGTAGTATCTAGAATGAGTTTGAGCATATTAATAGATATGAGCGCGTATTTGTTAGTGAATATAATTTGTTTTAGTATTGTATCGACTTATTGGTTGAGTGGAATATGAATTCTGATTGAGTAAGTTGGCCGCTATTCGAGAAGAGTTTATAAACACCTGACACGATAAATTGACATAGTATTGTTTTAAAGGTGGGTGAATGAAATAATTTTACCCAAAATATATTTTGATATAAAAGAAAAATTTTTGTAAACTATTTTAGCGATTACATGGTTGCTTGAATGTTAGGAATGATAATATTAAATTATTATCATTATTGTGTGAAAATTTAACTAGAAATTGAAAATATAACCAAAGGTTAAGGAAATAAATTCATTTCTAAAAATGAAATTTATAAATGTGAATTATAAACGTGATTTATAAATTGAAATATAATCAAATGGGAATTTGTATGAGCATAAATTTTGCAAATGAATTATAGCTAAAATTTGATTTAAGCCAGAATTTGAAAATTTAAAATCCCGGAGATTTTGGAAGTGTTTTGATGATAACTAATAGCATTATTGTTTTAAAGGTATTTCTGAAAGGAAATTGTTTAAAATAAATTTTTGGAAGGGATATAGCATTGAAGTCACTTCAGTCGCTGGAAAATAACTTCAGTGATGACTGCATCATCATCAATGTTCATTTTCGAGTTTCTAAGTGACGGATTGCTGCCAAATTGATTTGTTCAGAAGAATTAGTTTGTTTTTGAAATTTCAAAGGAAATTCGTCGGGAATAAAAACCAAGATTGGTTTAAATTTTTGAGAAGTGTGATTTTGAGATAATGGTGATTTCAAATGATTTGAAACCAGAAGCCGGATGTTTAAAAATCCTGATGAGGTAAGTTATAAGCTTATAATTGAGATGAATTTTAAATCAGGAAGGAAATATAAGTTTTGAATGTTGGAATTTAAATTTAAAGTGAAAATTTAAAAATGGAAATAACTTGGATTGAGGAAGAAAATTGAATCGAATTAAATTAAATAAATCTGAGTTAATATAGAATTGAATTGGAATAAAATTCAGTTGAGTTATAGGCGATATTGAATTGAATTAGATCCTTGCTAAAATAATTGCAAGTAAGTTGGATAAGAATTGGATTGGAATAAATGAATTAGAATAACTTATAAAAGAATTAAAAATCCATGGAATAAAAAAATATGCTTGGGTTATAAATAAGCAAAAATTTTGAGTTAAAAATAAAAGATGAATATATTCAAGCCTAGGATGAATGGAAATGTGTAAAATAATAAATTGTGACTTATAAAACTAGAAAGTGGAATAGAAAACCCAAAATAAATATTGTTTGATGATTTGGAAAATGGAACAAAAATCCAAATTTGAATTATAAAATAAATTTGAACTTAAGAAAATTAAATGAAGTGATTTTTGAGATTAAAAATCAAGTATTGGATTATAAATAGGAGGAGAACTAATTAGATAATAAATTTGTTGTTAACCCTCAAATTCCTCCGACTCAAAAACTGCGCGACTCAATAAGAAAATGACTCAAGGTGGGCGACGAATCAATGGACAAACAACTCAGTGAGTTATCAACATAACGAGTTAACAGATACACGACTCAACAAGTCAAGAGGATGAACGACTTAAGGGACTGACGACTTACCAACTTAAGGAAGCTACGACCTAACGGCCTAAAGAAATAGACCAACTCAATACCATAAAGAAGTTGCCGACTCAGAGTACTTTACGACCTAAGGCATCCACGACTTAAGGTTTCTACGACTCAAGGGAGACAGCAACTCAACAGACCAAGAAGTCTACGACTTAAAGCCTCTGCGACTTAAGATATGTCATGTCTAAGGGGAAGTGCACGAGTTGAAGAGCCTGCGAGTTAAAAGCTTACGAGTTAAGGAACTAACGACCTAACAGAATTAAGACCTAAGCGATTTAGGGAATGTCACGACTTAAGAAAGTCCACAACTTAAAGACGTTACGACCTAAGACTTAGAGCACAAGTTCAATACCATGCCGCAGTAAGATGACTCGTCGACGACTTACGACCTAGTTTAAGTCGTACACGACCTAAAACCGCAGAGCCAAGATTTTAGTGCTGCCTCACTTTAAACCGTGACCTCTTAACTCGCGAACGAGTTAGGACTTCAAATGAACAAAGAAAAGCTCAGAACCACACCACTTACTCCACTGCCTGCTGACTCTTGAATCTTGAGTCGAATGCGACTTACGACTCTCCATGAGTCGTGCACGACTCATGACTTGAGTGAAAAACTGCCGCACAGAATCACACCTATAAATACGCGACCACCTCCAACATTCAAGGGACTTTTTGGCTCATTCTTTCCAAGCACCGATACTCTGCTACATTCCAAACCAACTCAACACTCAAAGCTTTCAAGACACATTGAACGCTATCAACAACTTCAAGAAGAAATCTCATGCATCCGACATGGATTTGAGGACTTTCATTTACATTGAAGTTTAAGCTACTCGTTCAAAGTGTTTAGTAGTTCAAAGTGTATTGTACTTGGGAAGAATTGTATCAACTATTAACGAAATCATCAATAAAGATATTCAGAGTGGACGTAGGCAAACTATTGAGCCGAACCACTATAAAATCGTTGTTATTCACTACTTTTTTCTGTGGTTTTCTGCTTATACTCTGTTCCCGAATCATCGGGTGGTGCTTTCACAACTACACTTTACACACCGGGGTGTTAGCGTTCAAATTTCAGCGTTAACATTTTTGGTGCTTTCACTGAGAATCGAACTCAGGAAAATTATCATCATTGCTCCACGAAAGTTCGTTGAAGTAATCTCTCTGAAGACTAGAAGTTTATCTGAAATCATGGCTCCGGGGAGAAGGAGTAGAGCGATTAGATCTGGAAATGTTCAAGAGGGAACCTCCACTTCCCCAGTACCTAATCAAGCCACTCCACCTGTTGGGTCACAAAAGCGGAGTTGGATGCTGTAATCTTAGGGCTAAACCAGCAGATAAATGCCCAAAGTGCACAATTGGAGGCTCAGAATGCCCAAAATGCTCTAATTTTGAATAAGTTGAACGATTTGCTTGGGGTAAACTGTCAACCAACGGGTGATGAAAGGAATTTTGCTGGCAACATTCATGATGCTGAAGAAAGAAACATTCCTGAGAGGGCTGCCAGCCCCTTTGAGCAAGCATTTCCTGAAGTTGGTGGATCTAAAGCTCGAAATGATGAGGGGTATCTTTCTGAAATGGTTCGACAAATCATGAAAGAAAGCATGCAAAGGAATGAAGACGAGAAGGAATGGGGTTTCGCTCCAAGTAAACCCCGTTTACCGAAAGGATCTTAAAGGCTGAGTTCCCAAGGAAGTTCGTCCCTCCAACTATCCCAGCTTACAAGGGAACAAGTGATCCGAACGAATTCTTGTATAAGTATGATTGGCACATGACGGGTGCCAGAGCTTCTGATGAAATAAAGTGTCGATATTTTCCTGTATATTTGGAAGGTGTAGCTCTGCTTTGGTTCACCAAGCTACCAATTCGGTCTATAGATCAGTTTTCTGACCTAACCCGGAAATTCAAAGAGCAGTTCAGACTATATGCTTCAAAAGCCAAAGATATCATGTCGTTGTCAAGTTTAGAACAGAATCCAGGGGAAACTATCAGATCTTTCTTGAATCGCTTTAATATAGCGTTGGCCGAGGTAGACAATGCAGAACCACGGATGATCTTGACCTATCTGATGAGGGCCATCGACAAGTCGAGCGAATTTGGAAAATGGCTTAACATAAAGGAACCAAATTCCCTTGAAAAATTCTACAAGAAAGCAGATGAGTTCATACGCCTGGAAAGCCGTCCTGTACCAGTAAAGGCAGTATTAGGAAAAGCTGAAGATAACATTGCTGCTCCACGCAAGAATGAATCTGTAGGACAGAAAAGGGAAAATAACGATGGGAAGAAACAGAAAAATCTGAAGAAGCCTCGTTCCTTCAAGTCATCGGAATATACTCCTTTATCAGATACGCCGGAACGTATTTATCTTGCCACTAAAGATTCTGTTGATTATCCTAAACCTCCCGTTTTGAGAACCGGGAAAAAAGCTGCACAAAGCGGGAAGTTTTGCCGCTTCCATAATCAACCCGGTCATGATACCGATGAATGCCGCCAATTGAAAAATTTGATTGAAGAGTTGATAAGGGAGAACAAGCTGCAGCAATTTGTGGAAAAGAATAGCAGCAATCCTGCTTCGTCTAGTCAGGGGCAACGAGCTCCTGTTCATCAACCCAGGACAAGTGAGAAGGCTGCAGGGCATGAATCCGGAAGGCCTGTTATCAATGTCATTACGGGAGGACCGCACCCAGCAGGCAAGAGCTGGGGTGAGATGGAAAGGTACACCCGGGCTTTGAAATATGTACCGTCCGAAGAAGATGTCTTTGTTTTGGAAGATGCTACGCCCCTGAAACAACAAAGAACTTTCAATGACGATATTGTGTTCAGAGCCAGGGATTCCACAGGTGTTGAAGCTCCTACCCTGGATCCCTTAGTCATCTCGGCTGGTATCGGGCCAACTATTGTCAGAAGAGTTCTCATTGATTGTGGCGCATCCTGCAATATCCTCTTCAAGAAAACATTCGACCAAATGAAGATCCCTATGGCTGATGTGCAAGCCTCATCGCAGAAAATCGCTGGCTTCACTGGGAAGCCAAAACAGCCGATATGAACCGTTGATTTGCTTGTAGAACTTGGAGAGGGAGAAAGAAAAGTAGTCCGCAAGCAAACTTTTGTGATTGTCGACGAATTTTCTGCTTATAATGCTTTCCTTGGCCGTCCAACTCTCGCAGCATTCAAAGCTGTTCCGGCCCCATGGCGCCTCACCATTAAATTCCCCACAGATAATGGAGTGGGAGTTATAAAAGGGGATCAAAATGCTGGGCGGGAGTGTTATCTGACAGAGCTACGAGAAACAAGGAAAAGAGAAATGGGAAAGGATGCGGCAACCCCAGTCCGCATCAAAGAACCAGCCTTGTAGCAATTACAGGGCGGACCCTGCACTGGCGAGCACAGCGGAGCACGGAAAGAGATGGATCCTAGAAAAACCAGTGCAGGGGAGAATAGAGTGGTACCAGTGGAAACGACAGTACCAGTACCTGTTGACCCGAAGGACCCAAATAAGGTGTTGAATGTGGGTTCGCAACTTCATGTGTCAATTCAGAATATCTTAATATCTTTTTTAAAAGCAAATTTGGATGTTTTTGCTTGGACTCATGCCGATATGTGCGGAATATCCCCAGAAGTTGCACTACACGCTCTGAACATTGATCCAAAATTTACACCTGTGAAACAGAAAAGGAGAACTCAAGGTCCAGAAAGGTCAGCAGCGTTAAAAAAAGAAGTTGATCGGCTCATGGAGAATAACTTTATCACAGAATCTACCTATCCGAATTGGGTTTCGAATCCAGTGCTGGTTAAGAAAGCCAACGGAAAATGGAGAGTGTGCATCGATTTTTCAGATCTAAACAAGGCCTGCCCCAAAGACTGCTTCCCGTTACCTAGGATCGATCAACTGGTAGACGGAACAGCGGGACATGAATTGTTATCTTTTATGGATGCCTACTCCGGATATAACCAGATCATGATGCATGAGCCAGACCAGGAGGACACGAGCTTTATTACCGATGTTGGTCTTTACTGCTACAGAGTTATGCCCTTCGGGCTGAAGAATGCGGGGGCAACCTACCAAAGACTTGTTAATGCTATGTTCAAACCACAATTGGGCAAGACTATGGAAGTCTACGTCGACGACATGTTAGTAAAGTCTAAGAAAGCAGTGGATCACATAGAGCACCTAGCAGACATGTTCGCAGTCCTCCGAGAATACGGAATGAAGCTTAACCCTTTAAAAATTTCATTTGGAGTGGAATCCGGAAAGTTCTTAGGTTTCATCGTGAGCGCTAGGGGCATTGAGGCTAGTCCAGCTCAAATTACCGCCTTAAAAGAAGTCAAAGCTCCTAGAACGAAGAAGGAATTAGAAAGTCTCAATGGAAAGGTCGCCGCCTTGAGTCGGTTCATTTTCAAAGCTACTGATAAATGCATCCCATTCTTTGACGCCCTAAAGAAAGGAAAGAAAATTTTTGATTGGACTCCCGAATGCCAAAAAGCCTTTGATGAATTGATTCGCCATATGGAAACGCCTCCAATACTTTCTAGGCCTGGCGATGGTGAGGATCTTCTTATATACTTGGCAGTATCATCTCATGCTTTAAGTGCAGCGCTGATACGAGAAGACAAGAGGATTCAACATCCAGTTTACTATATCAACAAAAGACTCACTGGGGTAGAGAGGAATTACTCCAAGTTGGAAAAACTCGCCTATTGCCTACTGATTGCATCAAGGAAGTTGAGGCAATATTTCCAAGCTCATCCTATCAGTGTCCTCACTGATCAACCTTTAAAGCAAGTCCTGTTTCGCCCTGAGACTTCGGGCCGTCTTCTAAAGTGGAACATTGAAATCGGTCAATATGACATCACTTATCATCCCCAAAAAGCAATCAACGAACAAGCTTTAGCGGATTTCATCGCAGAATTCACAGATAAGGGTAACAGTGAGGAGGAAACGATCGATGATTCCCCAATCCAATGGAAGTTATATGTTGATGGCGCGAGAAATGACTACTGTTCTGGAGCCGGAGTTGTAATTGAGACCCCTGAAGGTCGGTCATTATGCTATGCACTAAGATTGGAATTTCCTTCAACGAACAATGAAGCAGAATACGAAGCTCTTATCGCTGGCTTAAGAATTGCTAAAGAACTAAAGATCCGAGCCTTACAGATCTTCAGTGATTCTCAGCTTATTGTATGCCAAGTCAAGAAGGAATTCCAAGCGAAAGGGGGAAATCTGCCCGCCTACTTATTAAAGGCTTGGGAACTCCTGGTTGATTTCGATCATTACATGATAAGTCATATTCCTCGAGAAGAAAACACGAAAGCAGATTCTCTCGTAAAGTACTCTAGCACAGGCGAAGCTCAATTTCTGGGGTTGACTCCAGTAGAGGTCCTGTCGGCTCCAAGCATTGATGAGATGGATATTGATTGGATCATGAGTGTGTCTCAAGAGCAAGAATCATGGATGACTCCAATAACAGAATATCTTCTCAATGGCTCTTTACCGGAAAATTCAAAAGAACGAAAGAAGCTACTGAGAAAAGCCTCTCGCTATATGGTCCAGGATGGCCAATTATACAGACGGGGATTCTCAATGCCGTTACTTCGATGTGTATCCACACTACAAGAAAAAACACCTTTGACTGCAGCTATTCTCAGCGTTTCTCACTTGGCTGCTGTGGACGAAAATCTTGGAGGGAAAATTTGTCCGTGTGAACGCTAAGAAAACCTAAATAATATAACTTTACCGCCTCATTTTTCCACTTTGCCTATTTACTTTTCTCAGCCTTTCATCTCGTTAACACCTCCACCACCTAAAACTGAATTAAACCTCTCTTCCAATCACCGAAATTCACCTTATCACTGCCGCTCATCGTTCAGACATCTCCCTTCACCATTCTTCTGATTTCAAATCCGAACCATCACCGCTAGCTCCTCCCTCTATAGGTACTAATTTTAACTATTCATCGATTTTATTTAGGTTTCAATCGTTCTTCAATTAGTTTAATTATTCGGCAATTTCGATTTTTTTATTTCAGTGTGCGTTTCTTCGATTTCCCTAAATCAAAATTTGTTGGATCGATTTTTTTGGTAAATTTGAAATAGTTTTGTATTTTTTGGGTTTCCACAGTGAAAGTGGATTGATAGAACCTAATGATTAATTGGTAAGGTTCATATTATTCTTAAAGTCTTAATTTTACTTCACTTTCCTGACTTTGTTCATTTTTGTCGAATTCACTATGATTTGACTATGTAGAAACCCCTAATTGGTATTTTTTTTACAGTTGAAGTAATGTTGGTTTGAAAAAAATTGTCTACTATATTCATTCAAAACATATTTTGTTTACTACCTTTTTTGTACGTTACTTGTTTTATGAATACATGTTGCATATACTGTATTATTCAAATACTGTTAAATGGATTGTTGTCATTAGGGAATGCAATAACCACTGGTTCTTTGATTGTTATCTTAAATTCTTATGTTAGCTTCAATGCTCTGCAATAAAAAATATAAATTAGTTCGTACATACCTAAGAAATATACAAATATTTCCAAAAAACTTACTACAAAATGATCAACATAGGAAGTCAAGAAGATTCCATTCTCGTACGTTCATATTTGATTTTCATATAAACATGTTGGTGATGAAGAGACCCAATGCTAAATTTAGCGAGTTTTTCAAGCTCATGCTTTTCATGGTTGGTCTCAAAAGACGCGTAATATGTCCATACGTAGTATATTGGCATTGCTCATATTTAACGATTCTGGCGATTCTTATGACAATTAATTATAGGTGCAGTGATTTACTTTTAAGTTTTTATGACAAGATAAAGCTGGTCTTCATGCCCGTTAGCTAAGCAGCATTTATTCTTACCACTAAAGGTTCAACGAGTTACTTTAATTTATATGTTCACATGCTTACTAGGAATACAAACAACCCATTATAAATTTATCTTTTCTTGTAGTGTTTGTCTAAAAAATTATGAGAAAAATATATTATCTGGTTGAATGTATTAAACTATATACTAATAGTTTACTCCATGATTGCTGGGAAATTCAAATTATAAATTTATGATGCTCATTAATTAGCTTTATTCTGATTGCCAGGTGCTTATTTCCTTAATGCAACTTCGAATATGTTTAATTTACTACTCATATACTGTAATCCACTACTGTTTTGTAATGTTACTGTAGATTGTTTCTTAGCTAACTATGGTATGCTGCTCAAATGCTGGATGATGGAATAGTTTGGCTCTTCTATTGTTTTTGTCTGTTAAGGTAGTTTGGTGACAAGGCATCCCATTTAGTTCCTCATGTTTAAATATGCTTTAAAATGGTTTTGTTAAATTTCTTCTTGCTATATCATTCTTTGTATTCTTTTATCAACATTATTTGCTATATCATATGTATTATTTTATCAAAACCCATTCTAAGTTTTGGAAATTAACACTGAATATGAAGTTTACTGATCGTGATTATATAACGAATAGAGTCTGAATATTTTAATTTGTAGATCTGTAGATCTACACAGAAATTCCAAGAGGTGCTTTAGCATATATTACTTTTATAGGAGAAAAGTGAAACTGGATAATGGTCTGAATACTGGATAATGGTCTGAATACTGGATAATGGTCTGAAAACTGAGCATATATTCCAAGAGTCTAACGAATAGAGTCTGAATACTGGATAATGGTCTGAAAACTGAGCATATATTCCAAGAGTCTAACGAATAGAGTCTGAATACTGGATAATGGTCATCATGCACACCAGTTAGAAAGTGAAAAGCCTAACTTCAGCATCAAATACAATTAACTGATTACACAGCTACTGGGCAGTCAGTTCCTAGCAGTAAAACTCAAAGGGTTCATGGTTTATATTTTATAAGATTTAAGTACAAAACTTTAACTGGCATCTTTACCACAACATTAACTATCTATTCAAGTATCCACTCAATTACTCCTTGATTATTGATCCACTACATTTATCTCTGTTAGTGCAGGTATGCATACCAAGAGATTTGAAAATCAACTAGACTGGGAGCATATGTAGCTGCACATCATGAACAGACTTCAATTACAACATGTATGCTCCTATATAAGTTTTATAAAAAATAACTAAATAAATTAATTAAATATGTTTTATAAAAATTAAATAAGTTAACAGAAGTAACTAACTTAATAAAAACCAATTAAGTTTTAAAAAGTTAAATAAATTAAATAGCTTTATAAAAACGAACAAAAGTTAACTAAGTTTTACAAAATAAATTAACTAGATTAAAAATAATCAAGTAGACTAAGTATTACATAAAAATAACAAAATCATTAAAAAGTAACCAAGTTAATTAAGTCTTATAAAAATTAAACAAGTTTATAAAATTTAACTAAGTTACCTTTGTTTTATGAAAATTAAATTATATAACAAAAATTACAATCATAAATGTTTTTAAGTATTAATTCTTGTCTTTTGATAATAATTCTTTTTTTCCTTTTCCAGCTGAGATAGTCATCATGGATATCACATAATTTGGCAGAGAAGTTTGAGGTATATCCACAACTGCAAAGCTTTTATATATAAGACATCACTAGTTATGAATGTTCTGTTAATGCAGCAGAATTGTTATTCTATGCTACTATTGAAATAAGAATCAAAATGGTCAACAACATGGCTTGCGATCATAATTTCACTGAATATGATGACACCAACCTGAATGCAGTGTTTAAGAAAAAATGCAGCGGAGGTTTACTGCCAGGTGAGTTGAATTGAGTACATGAATTTTATAAAAACCTTGATTCTGAATTGTCATTTTTTGCATGAAAGTCACCCATAGCATCAAATGAAGGGGACGTAACACTGAACGAGTATTATTCAGGTGTACTTTAATTTTTTTCTAAATTTATGCTTTGTCTATTATCCAATTTATTTGCAGCTTTGATCCCATTATCAGAATTGCGCGATCTAATAGCAATGAAACACTATGGACTGGACAGTAATGCCGCTGTTCTTGATCTGCCTGATACTGCTCAAAGGTAGAAAAAATAAATTAAAATAATCTTTCTTTACATACATACATACATACATACATATATAGTTTTCACTTGATGTTAGAAATTACTTTTATTAATGAATGAACCAGGTTATGAGTATGGAAAAGCTTTACAGGTATGCTTGTGCACTATTTGATAATAAGTGTCGTATTAAGTGCTTAGATGTGTGTATAAACATGTTTTTGATTCATCTATCAGTGACTCTATTTAGATAATGTATATACACCATGATTATTACAAGGAAATCAACTCTAATATATTAGGCACTCATATGTGTCAAATTGTTTAGCATTGCATATATTCAACATTAACCAAATTAAGCTAAGAATCTATGAACTTCTTGTTGTCTAGTTCATAAATTAGAAAATAGAACATCATTTGCTCATAAGTGCAACCAACACTGAATTAGGCGATTACGCCATGATCATAGGTGAAAAAAAGGACTAGTACAAATAAATCAACTTTTAGCTACATTGCAAATATACTGCTTGCTTCCATCTTTCTTTGCTTGCTTGAAGGAATGCTTACTTTTTTCCTTGGAAAATCTTCCTACTCTAAATGATTTTTCATTTTGTCCAAAAAATACATGGTATAAATACTACACACAAGTTGGTGAAGAAAAGTTGGAACGAATGTAGTCTCCTAGTAACACAAACCCTTACGAGTAACCATTGTATTCAATCTTTCTTTAAACCAATGTTATTAAGCTTGGTGGTTTTTCTACATTTCGTGTAAAATGTTGTGCAAACTTGACCTTATTCTTATTAAGCATGATGATGTACTTTGGTAAAAGTAATAAAAGCATAACAGTTTACTAGGTGGTTTATTCTTATTAAACATTGTGAGGTTTTCGGATGCAATAGGAGAGCTCAAAGTAGAGGTAAGTGCTTTACATACAAAGGTTCTGTTTTTCATATTCAAAGTGCACATATATTCTAAAATGGTAGTAGACTGCAGCAACGGTAGAAGACGGGAAGAGAATTCTTTTCAAGTTTTATCGCGCTGCATTCTCCTTCAAATTTTTTCCTTTCAAAGTCCCATATCCTGTTCCGTTCAGACTTCTTAGAGATGAAGCTAAAGGCTGGTTAGATACCACCTACTTGTCGCCTACTGGAAACATTCGTATTTCTAGAGGTAACAAGGTAAGCATTATAGCTTTTACTGTTGCTTCGTTTTATTTGCTACTAGAGATTAAAGATAAGGTGCAGTGCAGGGAACTACATTTATGCTGCAAAAGAAGACTGAACTTAGGCAGAAACTATTAGATGCAATATCTATTGGGTATGAAGTAAAAGAGGTAAGTAAGTTACCATAATACTAATGCTATGTGATGAAACAAGAATCATACGAATTCTTGATTGAAATCATGATGAAAGCAGGTGATAGATGAGCTAAGTTTGAAGAAGGAGATAGGACAAATACCAGCACAAGGTTTCATTCAAAACTTCTTGAATCTCATACTGAGGAAAAAGGAGGATAGAGGATACGATAAAAGTCTGGAAGGAGAATGGCAACTTATTTGGTCTTCTCAGGTATTTTGATGCAATATTAATCAACGTTATCATCATTATGTCTTGCACCATATTATAGTACATGTTGCTAATCAAAGATACGTTTTTATTATTTTAATGTGTATGCTATATGAAGTATGTTTAGTTATATGCGATAGGAACCCGGTTTTAATGTGCATGCAGAAAAGCAACCTACTTTATAAAAATACCTAATTTTTATAAAAGTAAACTAAGTTTTATAAAATTTAAAAAGTTTATAAAAATAACCAAGTTAATAAAATTTTACTCGTTATTATAGAATTAAAACAAGTTCCATACACGTCTGACTAAATTAACTAAGTTTGTAAAATTTAACCGAGTTCTATAAAAATTAAATAAGTTTATAAAAATTAACTATATTGTATAAAAATTTAACTAAATTAAGTAAATTGCTAAAGGAATTTATTGAAATTTAATAAATATTTAACTAAGTTGACCGAGTTACGAAAAATTAGCTAGGTTTATTTTCTTAGCAAGGTTATTAAAAATCACTTTTTTCAGCATAGGACTATTGAATTTTGGTGTCCATTGAAAAATTAAATTAGTTCTTTCCTCTTTTTGAAATTCATCTTTCAACAGCAGGCCCCTTAAAAGTCTAACTTCGAACTCAAAACCGACAGTAATCGGTAGCTTCAATGGTGAATTATGCGGGTTGTTTGCTAGCACACAAATCTGTTATTTGTCTTACTGGTTTAGTTATATCGTTAAACACTAAATAAAAATAACAACATTTTGGCATAGGGTTCATTATGCAGGTCGTTGGCAATTTGATCACACTTTTCCTGTTAGGGGATGCGAAGGTGCACTGTCTAACTGTCCTTGCTCCTTATGAAAATTTTACATTTCTACAACAGTATATGTAAATTAGATTTCAGTTGGTTATACAATATAATGCAGGGAGGAAGCACAAACTTACTGTATGCTGTATTTGTTGTTTGTATGATAGTGGGTGTTATTCTGCTCTATGTCTTAACCAAAAGAGAAGAAAAAACTATAGAAATCATTGCTAATGAGAAATCTAGTTTTCATAACACACTTAGTTCAATTGTTGCTCCTTTGCTTGAATCTAGACTGCTTTGGATTGTTCCTCTTCTTCTTTATTACGGCTTACAACATGCCTTTGTATGGTAAATTATTCGTATACCTATTACCTACCACTAATGAGTTTACCCATTTTCTAATGTTTTGTATTATTATCTTTTCATTGTAGGGCTGAGTTCACAAAACAGGTTGTAGTACTAGCACTTGGAGTATACGGTGTAGGTGGTGCACTGGCTGTTTATGGAGCCACGGATGCAATAGTAAGTTTAATTATTCAAGCTATCTTTCTATACATCCTTTATTTGACCTAAATCTCTAATCCAGTGAGCTTATCGTCTAATCATATTTGTTGATTAACTTGCTTGTTATTCTCATGTTCGTGTCCATGATTAGCAATTTAGCATATAATTGTATTTGTACTTTCGGAAGAATATGTTTGGTTTTATCCACTTTAATATAGCATCTTTGATTTAAATTATGTGACTGCAGCATGCAAAATTGTTGTACTGGCACAATTGGATGATAGTTTCCATTCCTTTTAAATAAACAAATGATTTAAGAGTTTACATTTAAAATTACAACCTAAGTATGTTGGACGTTTTATTCTTCATAGTAAAAACTTTGCCTTATGTATTCCACTCTTATCTCTTTGCCAGTGTATATTGTTGCTTATCATTTCTTTTTTGATGTTTTAATAGGTTTGTTTTTAAAGTGCTGAAGTGGTATGTGTCAGAACTAAAGGTTGAATGGATAAAAAGTCTTTCATTTACGCTTGATGGATCATGCACTGTATTCGATGTACTTGCTGAGGGCGTGAACTTGATTACTGATGGTATGTTATGCATATCTACAAAGCAATTTGAATCTGGATATATACAGACTTCATGATGACAAATTTGATGACTAAATGTGTGTCTTCTACCATATGTCAGTCTAAAGTATCTGCAGTTGCATTTGTTGCCTTGGTTGTCGGTGCAGATATTGTGCCTTTGTCCATTATTGTAGGATATTAGTTTATAAATATTATCGTTGTTTGTGAATTTATGTCAACTTTGTTTATGGATATTGTATTCAACTTAATTTATTGAAATAGTTGATTGTTATGTTTTTATATGATATTTTTTAGTTTGATTTGTATATGTTATGTATATTATCCGGTTGAAATATAATAAAATGCTATTTAGATTAATGATACCTGTGTGTAAATATTGCAATGGTGCAACGTTGTAAAAATAGTACAAACAAACAACAGCGTTTAAACTGTGCTGTCAATTCTATGAAAAGATAATGTACATTGCTCCAACAGCATAATAAAAATGCTGTGAAAAATTAACAACAGCGTTTATTAGCTGCTGAAAAAAACTACTATTAACGTTTTTGAAAGCAAATAATAAACGCTGTAGAAAATTATATACAGCGATAAAAGAACGCTGTCTAATATAGTTTTCAACAGCGTTTATTTTTTTGCTATTATTAATTTCGTATATACGACAGCATGTCGTTATACAGCGTTTTTAATAACGCTGTTATATCCTATTACAGCGTTTTTAGAACGCTGTTAAAAGCTTATTTTGTTGTAGTGCCAGGAAAGAGTCCAAAACAATCCTAGCTGAGGTACATGGGGGAGAATGTGGTGATCATTTAGGTGGTCAAAGTTTAGCAAAGAAGATTCTCCGAAACGGATATTTTTGGCCAGAAATTAATCGAGATGCAGCGGACTATTCCCGAAAATGTGACAGATGCCAAAGATTCGCCAAAATTCCTAGAGCACCTTCTATTGAACTCACACAGATGGTCAGTCCATGGCCGTTTGCAATATGGGGTATAGACCTTGTAGGACCGTTACCATCTGCCAAATCTGGAATTAAATATGCCATTGTGGCTGTAGATTATTTTACTAAATGGGCAGAAGCTGAACCACTGGCTACTATCACCTCTAAAAAGATGATAAGTTTTGTAACTAAAAGTATCATTTGCAGGTATGGTGTGCCTCAAAAGATAATTACAGACAATGGTACTCAGTTCGAAAGTGAAGAATTTCAACATTTTTGCAAATGATTCAAAATCCGAAAAAGCTTCTCAGCAGTAGCTCATCCGTAGGCAAACGGGCAGGTGGAAGCAGTAAATAAAATTATCAAGTCAACCATCAAAAAGCAACTTGAAAGAGCAAAAGGTGGTTGGGTCGATAAGCTACCGCTAGCACTATGGGCATACAGAACTACTCACAAGACTGCGACTGGGCATACTCCGTTTTCATTGGCATACGGATCAGAGGCAATGATTCCGGTAGAAACAGAGGTCCCTTCACATAGAAGAATCCATTTCAATCAAGCGGAGAATGAAAAACTACAGCTTGAGGCACTAGATCTCCTTGACGAAAAAAGAGAAGAGGCTGAGCTCAGAATCGCATCTCATCAGCAAAGGATAGCCAGACATTTCAATTCCAAAGTTCGTCAACGCAGCTTTGAGATTGGAGATCTAGTCCAAAAGAGAATTATGACAGCGACAGGTGTGTTTGGGCCAAATTGGGAAGAACCATATGTCATAGGTCAGAAGCTTCTTGACGGCACATTCAAACTCACTACTGTCGAAGGAGATCAAATTCCAAGAGCTTGGAACAGCAATCACTTGCGCCCATACTTTACTTGATAGCTTTGTTGAAATATTGTAAACAGAATTATGAATGTATGATTCCTGTAATTGAAAGCGATTGTAAAACCGATGCAAGTGAATAATGAAAGACTATAAAGTGGATGTAGGCCCAAATTCTTGGCCGAACCACTATAAATCTTGTGTTTCTTATTATTATTACATGTTTGCTTTATTTTCGATATGAAAAGTACATTAAATGTATTGCTGAAATGTCGATTTAAATTTTTGCAGACAATGAAAATAAAACTTGCACATTACAAGACTGAGTGATTCTGGTTATCATTCAGCAAACAAATTTCGAGTCACGAAAGCACAAAAGCCCCGAATTTAAATTCTAGATAAGAAGTGCTTCAATTGAACGGCCAATAATTTCGCCGAAAATGGGCTCTAGCTAATAAATTGAGAAGTTTGAACAAACAAACATCCAATTAAGAAGCTTATGCCCGTTCTCGCGAACTGGCCTAGCAATGAAGTACACTTCTTTGGATTAAACAAACTACTTGTAAGAGAAGGGAGTGCGAGCTTGAAAAGAAAAAATAGAGGATCGCTAAAAAGGCATAAGCAAGTGGACAAGGAACAACTAAAGCCCTCTTCGGAGGCACAAGTCCTCTTCAGAGGCACAACTCTTCGGAGGATAAAGACCTCTAACGAGGCATATGCCGCAAAAAAGAAAGTTCTCTACTCAACCAAAAAAGATTGGAGGAGTCATGACCCTCCAACCATGAGAGAGTAACTTCCAGGCAATCCTCGGAGGCACATTTCACCAGGAGTTGAAGTGTGACAACCGCTCTTCGGAGTTTCACTTCACCAGAGTTGAA
Source organism: Allium cepa (assembly GCA_030765085.1). Classification (NCBI taxonomy): domain Eukaryota; kingdom Viridiplantae; phylum Streptophyta; class Magnoliopsida; order Asparagales; family Amaryllidaceae; genus Allium; species Allium cepa. The sequence goes on from CM060942.1 coordinate 461,298,087, forward strand.
ATGCAAAACAAAATAAAGCCCTCTTCGGAGGCACATTTCACCAGGAGTTGAAGTGTGACAACCGCTCTTCGGAGTTTCACTTCACCAGAGTTGAAATGCAAAACAAAATAAAGCCCTCTTCGGAGGCCCATTTCACCAGGAGTTGAAGTGTGACAGCCGATCTTCGGAGTTTCACTTCACCAGAGTTGAAATGAAAAACAAAATAAAGCCCTCTTCGAAGGCCCATTTCACCAGGAGTTGAAGTGTGACAGCCGCTCTTCGGAGTTTCACTTCACCGGAGTTGAAATGTAAAACAAAATAAAAGCCCTCTTTGGAGGCCCATTTCGCCAGGAGTTGAAGTGCAACAGCCGCTCTTCGGAGTTTCACTTCACCAGAGATGAAATGCAAAAAAAAAAGAGAGAGAGCCTCTCCCAAGGGGCAGAAACAAAAAGACCTCTTCCCAGAGGCACAATAAGACGGAAAGACCTCTTCCCGGAGGCAGAAATGAAAAGACCTCCTCCCGGAGGCACAATCAAGCAGAAAGACCTCTTCGGAGGCACACGTTTCACCAAGATTGAAATAAAACTTCCAGGCGTTGAAACGTGAAAAAGTCTTCCCCGAAGGTGCAACTTTTCAAAGTAACAAAAATCAAGAAGCCCTTTACTGTGGCAAGTAAAAAAAATCCTCATCAAAAACACAAGTTCCTCATAAAATAAAATATTACAATGGGCTTATGGTATAAGGGCAGCATGGCATAACTACATCGGTAAAATTGCGCTCGAACAATATATACCACAAGCTCACAGCAATATCGTACAAAGAAACTTGTACAAAAATGAACAGTAAATGCATTCTCAGATACAGACAGAAGTTTGTACAAAGAAAAAGAATCATTTTATTCAACACTATTTTATATACAGGTACAGGTTCCAAAGTAAAAAGCAAAAGAAAAGCGGGGGGCCGGTACCCGCACAACTTCCGGTCAGTACATGCAAAAAAAAAAGGGGCAAAAAAGCGACATGAAAGCCACAGAACCAGAGCCATCATTTCTTCTTCCGCCCACCTTTTGAGCCCGCACCTGGCCGAATGACCAACTTTTTAGGCCGGCTTGTAAGGGTAGGGGATGAAGGAGAAAGGGGCTCGGTCGGACTTTCTTCCATCTCTTCTTCGCCAGTTAAAGATCCCTTCTTCTTCTTCTTCTTGGAAACTCCCTGCTTTCCTCTCTTCTTGGAGGAAGACCCACTCCCTGGAGAAAGATGTTTGGATAACGGTTCAGCGTCGGAGCCAGTTGGTTCTGGAGTCCTCTCGCTTCCTTCAGTTTCTTCTCCTTTCGGATCTTGAGAAGCAACGGGATCATCTAAGCCGTGAAGAGCTTCTATTTGCTCCTCTTGTGACCCGGGTTGCGAGGTAGAAGGAGGAGTGACCTTAAGAAGCGGGGAAGGAATAATTGGAGGAGGAGAAGCCTGAACAATGCCCGACGTTTTCTCTGCAGAAGGAAAAAAGTTCAAGTCAGTAAAAAGAGGAGACAATGGCTCGCTGAGATTCAAGAAGTAGTCAAAAAGCTCGTCAAGTTCGTAAGAAACAGATGAGCAGTCTACTTGGGCAAGATTGTTAGTAGGGCTACCTGCAGAAGTCGGTTCCCTGACGTCAACTTCGTAAGCCTGTGCCTCGGCACTCTCGCCGCCTTCATCTCCACCTTGTATGCTTGTGATATCAGTGGTAACTTTAGTAGGAGATGGGGAATGAGAACTAGAACTGATAATGTCAATTTCGGCTGAAGGAGAAGGTTGAATTGGAGCAGTTGAGATGATTTTTCCTGAATATTCTCCTGCCGCTGCTTCGGCCCTTAATTTTGCAAGCTGTTCTCTCCCCCTAGTGAGAGCGGTGTGAGCATCATCATCAAGATAGTGCTCCTCAAGAGCTGACTCAGCATAGCCAGCGCGGCTACCACCGAGCATATCGAGTGTGACCTCCCAAACTTCAGCCAGTGTAATTTCATACTTGGGGCCTAGAAAGGCGAGGCTACCACGCCCCAAGATGCTGTGCAGATAGAAATCAAATAATGTTGAGCTGATGTTGGCCCTCGTTGCCTCGTGAGATTCTTCAGCTGCAATTTTGCCGGCAACGGCCTCATCACGCTCCATTTCAGCTTTAGAAAGTTGAAGCTTAAGCATTTGAATCTCCGCCTCTTGGGAGCTGGTTTTCTTCCGAAGCTCTGCAACATCAGCAATATAGCCCTCACTAATTCTTTTCTGCACTTCAAGCCTGTCTTCGGCATCCCTTTGGCTGGCATGAGCATCTCTCACTTGTTTTAGGAGCACTTCTTCTTTTTGAGAATAGGAAGTAGAGGAAGCAGCAAGTTCTTGTTTCAATTCTTCAACTTTTGCTTCAAGCTCTTCATTATAAGAAGCAATGCTCCTCATCTCAGTGTCATGTTGCTCAAGAACTTTTTGCCACTCGGCTTTATCGTTTTCCATAGTGAGCATGGCCTCTATGTTCGCACGATTAACCCTTTGGAGCTCGTCAACAAGTTTTTGCCAGTTCGACATCCTCTCAATATCAAGCTTGACGGCATCGAGGTTTCGTAACATAGCAGACTTGTCAATGGGGACCAAGTCAAGATCAAACCTTACTCCCTTCAGACACCACTGTGGAAACCGACTCTGCAAAGTGGCCGGACCCGATCCGACTTGGAATTTGGGCCTTCTAATTATTGTTTAGATGTCTGTCTTCCCGAGAGCAGGAGAGCCGGAGGGAATGTCGAGCGAGGCAGGGGCAGTAACCTTTTCAGGAGTTGTAGAGGTGTGTTTCTCACCATGTCGGGCTCGCTTGCTCGAATCTTCAACCATATGACTTTTTCCTCTGTCATCATGGGATTTTCTTTTATGAGAATCGTCGCCTCTCTGCGAAGAATCGTGGCGCTCCTTCCTCTCTCTTCTTTCGTAACGCTCCTCTTGAGTCTTCTTCTCTTGAGCCTTTCGAGCGGCTCTTTCTTCATCAGATTCTCTGTAAGAGGGAATGTAACGCCTGTAGTCATATTGGCTACGCCTCCCGTAGCGCTGGAAATCATCATAGTAGGATCCGCTGCGCCCCATCGGAGAATCTGAAATAAAAAGAGCTAGAATTTAGAATTCTTCGAAGTACAAAAAGCCAGAAGCATAAAAGTGCCAAAAAAAAAATCTAAGTGTGTGTGACGTGCAAACTACGCGCATCAAACTACGATCCACTCTTTAATTGAGGAGTGGTTGTGGGTGTAATAGTTAGCGTCAACTCTTGAGTCGACGAAGTCTGTTGCAGGACAGAAGTCGCTTCAACTACTGAAGAAGAAACCCCGGTAGCGATAGGATCATCTTTAAAGATCTCTTGCGAGGTGGCAAAGAGGTCGCTCAGCCCTTCGAAAGTATCGTCCCTGCTCTGCTTGGCCAGGCTAGTTTTTTCGGCTTCTTCGCCAGATTTCTATGACAGTCGGGGAGATCCCTGGGGCTCTTCTTCCTCAACAACCGGAGCAAGCTCGACAGATGGCCCCGCAACATCAACCGAAGTGGAGCACTTCACTAGCGAAGCCTCGGGAGCAGGTCCTTTTGGTATGGATGTGTCTGTAGAAACCAGAGCATCTGATGCTTTAGGTGGGGAGTCTGGAACCTCGCAGGGGTGTGTGGAGCGAGAAGGGTGAAGAAGTCCGAACTGGTGAAGGAATTCGTCGTTCAGCAAAAATTTCACATCCCGTTCTTCAACCGGTACTGCTACAAGCCTCTCCAGGGTTGGCTTGTGACTGGGATATCTACAAGGAGGGGGAAGTACTGAAATAAAAGAAAAGAAATGATGACGAAGTTAACACTTGGCAATTCGAACTTCAAAAGACTCAGAATATAAAGGAGGTAAAGGTAGATGATCTTACTTCCTTCTCTCCACACAGCATAAAACCCCGGGGGGCAACGGATATAGAAAAATTGAGTCAAAAACCCATGAGCACTGTCAGGAAGACCGATGATCAATTTACGATTTCGAGCACTTCTCACGACACTAATAGAGGGGTGATCTTTTGTCCTGGTAAAAGAGCATAGGAAGCAAATCTCGTCAAAGCTTGGGAATCGATCAAGCGTCCTCCTAAACAGTACACACAACCCCATTAAAATGGCATAACCATTGGGGTGTAGTTGGGACGGGGCGATGGCCAATTGACGAAGAAGTTGTTGGAAAAAGTCATTGAAAGGAGGAACGCCCCCACTCAGGCACATTTGTCGATTGACCGTTACAAAGCCAGGGGGTGCTATGTCAGCATTGTTACTTCTCTCGGGAAGAATGGCATCTGATTCAGCAATGCCAAACTGAGCGCACAATTGGCGGAAAACTCTGTACGATAAAGTAGAAGAGGCTCTTTCGGGAGGATTGACCAGAGGAGCCGGAATTACAGTTGCCTCTCCAGTCTGAACCGCTGTATCTTCTTCCTGAGAAGTCATTCTACACAAGCAACTGGATATTCAAATGTGAAGGTGCACGTTTCCTAAAAAGTGTGAAGTGTCGTGCAAAACTAATAAAAATAGCAAGTAAATATAACTGGAATTAAACTATTCGATGATTGGTCGATTACAAAATTTCAGAACTTGTTAATATAAAATTCAAGCATAATATTAGTGCAGGCTGGTCAGTTTCAATTGACTATTTCAGTGCTGCTGTAATATTTTACTTGAAATTGATGAAAGCACTTCATTCACATAATTTATTTGAGTTAATTATCTGTTATTAACTAATCTGTCATTTGACGTGGGCAGTCGATGGCAGTATATTTGTCCCATTTTTCTGCAAGTGTTGTGTTTAACAGGTTGATAGCGTCAAAGTTAGAATAATCTGTGAAGAAACACAACAAAGTTCAAGCAGTATATTCTGGCAATTCAAATTGGAAATACAATTAAGTTCTATCAACATCTCTAAGTTTTCAAATTTTGTTCAAATCATTGAGTCACAGTCCGAAGAATTCTCTAAGTCATAAGTCGTCCACGACCTAAAAGTTAAGTCGTCCACGAATTAAAAGATAAAGTCTTAGCTCGGCTGCAACTCAAGGCTAAGTCGTGCACAACCTAGAAGCCAAGTCGTAAAGTATCAAATCAAGACAGAACAAATGAAGTGCAAATGAAGCTAAGTCTTGAGTCGTCCAGAAGCAAGCATAACCTAAGGGGTTAAGTCATATGCAATTAAGGTCGTGGGGGATCTTGAGTCAGTCACTTCGAAAACTATGCAAATTGGCAAAGTCGCAAAAAACTTCACGATATCTCTTCTCAACTCACTGATCCTTCTCCAACCCAATAACCCGTTATCTTCCTAACTCCTAACCCGTTAACCCATGTAGGACGATATCGCCTCCTCTAAATTCATGAATCAACTGAATCAAAATATGGTGACCCATCGCCTTCTCCTTGCAAGTCATTTAAAAAACTCAATCAAACTGCTTCAAGCTTGTCAGCAATCGATCATAACGCGATTCAAGAAGAAGCCTGATGTGAGGATTCGGATTGAGGTTGGAAAATGGGAAATCCATGTTCGAAAGGTAACAGTAATTGTGAAATTGGGCGAGCGATGAGTTCACTTACGTAGTGTAATGATGAAGGTGGCTGGAACTTAATTGGTGATAAGGTGAACTGATCGAATTCGTCTCTGAAAAGCTTCGAAGATCGTTAATGGCGGAAGTAAACACGGAAACAAGTAGGTGAAGAAGGAGCGACCTAAACCTTTTATATCTCAAGGCAGAGGAATTTGAAATGGCACACGAGTTAAGATAAGTCGAAGCACACGACCTACGACTTAGGCGCGTACTTTGAGGGGCAAATGTTAACCCTCAAATTCCTCCGACTCAAAAACTGCGCGACTCAATGAGAAAACGACTCAAGGTGGGCGACGACTCAATGGACAAACAACTCAGTGAGTTATCAACATAACGAGTTAACAGATACACGACTCAACAAGTCAAGAGGATGAACGACTTAAGGGACTGACGACTTACCAACTTAAGGAAGCTACGACCTAACGGCCTAAAGAAATAGACCAACTCAATACCATAAAGAAGTTGCCGACTCAGAGTACTTTACGACCTAAGGCATCCACGACTTAAGGTTTCTACGACTCAAGGGAGACAGCAACTCAACGGACCAAGAAGTCTACGACTTAAAGCCTCTGCGACTTAAGATATGTCATGTCTCAGGGGAAGTGCACGAGTTAAAGAGCCTGCGAGTTAAAAGCTTACGAGTTAAGGAACTAACGACCTAACAGAATTAAGACCTAAGCGACTTAGGGAATGTCACGACTTAAGAAAGTCCACGACTTAAAGACGTTACGACCTAAGACATAGAGGACAAGTTCAATACCATGCCGCAGTAAGATGACTCGTCGACGACTTACGACCTAGTTTAAGTCGTACACGACCTAAAACAGCAGAGCCAAGATTTTAGTACTGCCTCACTTTAAACCGTGACCTCTTAACTCACGAACGAGTTAGGACTTCAAATGAACAAAGAAAAGCTCAGAACCACACCACTTACTCCACTGCCTGCTGACTCTTGAATCTTGAGTCGAATGCGACTTACGACTCTCCATGAGTCGTGCACGACTCATGACTTGAGTGAAAAACTGCCGCCCAGAATCACACCTATAAATACGCGACCACCTCCAACATTCAAGGGACTTTTTGGCTCATTCTTTCCAAGCACCGATACTCTGCTGCATTCCAAACCAACTCAACACTCAAAGCTTTCAAGACACATTGAACGCTATCAACAACTTCAAGAAGAAATCTCATGCATCCGACATGGATTTGAGGACTTTCATTTACATTGAAGTTTAAGCTACTCGTTCAAAGTGTTTAGTAGTTCAAAGTGTATTGTACTTGGGAAGAATTGTATCAACTACTAACGAAATCATCAATAAAGATATTCAGAGTGGACGTAGGCAAACTATTGAGCCAAACCACTATAAAATCGTTGTTATTCACTGCTTTTTTCTGTGGTTTTCTGCTTATACTCTGTTCCCGAATCATCGGGTGGTGCTTTCACAACTACACTTTACACACCGGGGTGTTAGCGTTCAAATTTCAGCGTTAACATTTGTTAATGAAATATGCAAATGGAACCTAATGTGGTTAAATAGAAGTTGATTTGTGAGTTAATATTTAAGTTTGGAAATAAAACTCAAGTTATAAAACAAATTCGACTTGAATCGTTAGGGAGGTAAATATAATTTAAAATGTTTCCACATAAAAAGAAATTGGATTAAAGTGGTAAAGGTTTGTATTGCAAATAAAATCCAAATAAGTAGAAATAAACTGGAAATGGCCTGGTTATTAATAAAATAATTTCGGATGAATCGAGTATGGAAATTATATTCATAATAAATTGAGTGAGTAAACTAATTGTATTAAATAAATAAATGAATGGAATTTGATTAAATAAGAATCAAATGAAAGATGGAAATAGAACTTGTTGCAAAAAGAAATGGAGGTTGCTCAAATGGAAATGAACTTAAGTTATTAACTTAAGTAAGTGTTGAATGAAAGCTGAACTCAAATAGAAGTGTGGTTAAATAAGTTGAGAAATGGTTATTGAATGAATTAGCCTGGATTGTTTTCGAGTTAATAAAAAAAAGTTTTGGATAAACAAATACAGATATGAAATGAAAATGCAAGTGTATGGGTTGTGAGTGATGTAGAATGGAATAGAATTAATATAAAGTGAGTGGAATCAATTTAAAATGGTTATAAGATTAAGTAATTGTTATTTGCATGAATAACATCAAAATTGCACAGAAAATTAGTTATCTTGTCGTAAACGAAAGTAAATGTATTAACAGAGGTGAATAGAATTGATTTTTAAATCAATTGGAATAATATGGGTTTGTTTAAAATTAAAAAATGAATTGAATGTAAGCATGTGGGTTGTAAACCATTCAAATTGAATGAAAATAGTATATGAATTAATTGAAAACAGTCGAATTAGTATTAAAACTATATAAATTGCTTACGGAAAGTGTTAAGTGTGCATTGCTTTTAGAATTCATGTGTTTAACTATTGCAAATAAGTGAAATGTTGTTAAACTTCATATATATGACACTTATATGTTTTAGTTGAGTAAGTACAGGTTCAGGGAAGTCGTTGGGCTGCATTTGATTGCGCTAACTGCTAATGTAACGACCCGCTATTTTGGACCATTCAAATCGACAATAAAATCATACATGTCCGACTTGAATAATTCAAATTACCGAATTGTTAATTTAATTTGGCAGATTTAGCATAAACAGTAAATAAAAAATCACAGATCACAGAGTAATAAAATGCAGCGGAATAAATAAAGAATACTAGTTCATGAAGCTACTGTATACATCAAAGTTAGAAATAAAATACATCAGAATATCCCAGATGCAGTGAAGTCTCCAGTACGAGTAGATGACTTCTCTGAACCAATGAACTGGATGACCGAAAGGACAGATAGCTGTATATTCAAGCAAAGCTCCAACTTCGAAGGTGAGTCTCAAACGCTGTATCACTTAGTCTGACCCGAGCGTAAAGCAAAACACAAAACACTCGAGTCAGGATTAACATTCTTATATAAATAAATCCAACTCAAGTGAAATATCAACTGAAACACAAATAACTTAAAGGATTTTTGGGATAACCATCCTCTAAGGGTCCATGGAACTATCTACAAGGTAGAAATATACATTATAATACCGTGGTCATTTCAACTTAATTTATACTTCAGAACCAAATATCATTTTCACTTCAAATATCTCTATATTTCCCAAAAATAGTATTTATATATATTAACTAATTTATAAAGTAAAGCATTTTCAATTTCCTCAACTTAACAAATCGTTTCAACATCAACCCGACCTTCCCATTCAAATTAAATTCAATCTCAATTTTATCAATTTTAATTCAACTCAATTCCTAAAATAACCACTTCAATTTTATCGATCTCAAATTCGGATTTGAAATCACAAAATACCCCTTTATAATTCAATATATTTCAAAACTTTAAGTATTCAACGTTTCAACTTGATTTTTATTCAATTTAGTTTTCTAAATAATAAATTCAAATTTGGTTCAACATAAATTTTTACTTTAATTCAATTTAGTTTCTAAATAAAAAATTCAACCATATTGATTTCAAATACAGATCCGAATCTCAAAATAAACCATTTAAATTCCAATATAGTTCAAGGCTTTAATATTTAAATGTTCAATATAACAGTTTCATGTAGATCTCGATTCAACCTCATTTTTATTTAGTCTTGAAATACTCCCTCATTAGATTTAGTACCACTTAAGTAACCTTAAATTACATTTTAATCAATATTTTCTTTAATTTATTTAAATGTGAAACATTCATTAAATCACTTCAAAATTTCTTTTCAAACTATAAAAATTTATTTTCAAAATATTTATATGGGCCAACGGTGTCTGTATATATTTCCTATCATATAGTCAAGTGCTATGGGTATTTATCTTTTCAATCCGTACACTAAATATATACGGGTGGATCATTTCAACCCATAATCCCAAATTCAAATAAATGAAAATCGCTTGGGTTTATCATTTCAACCCATAACGATTTTCTTCTATTCTAAAGTCCGTTCGGGTATGTATCATTTCAACCCATAGTGATTTCTATACTAACAGGGAACTTGCAAAGTGATAACAGATATGAAAATAATAATAACAACAGGCATATATCATCAAAATAAATATAAACAATAGGATATGGTGTCATATCCCATTAGTGAATAGTTACAGATAATAGCATATATAACAATTTAAATAACTACAGCAGCATATTTCAATTGTCGTTTCAATTGAAATCAAATTTAGTAAATAAAAGAACGTTAATCTTGAGTGATTGCTCACCTTTCGAGGCTAGAGAAATTTGATACAGAATTGAGCTATAAAATCCAAAGCAACGCTAGATGAATATTATTTGATGCAGAAAACAGGCACGACAGACAAGGCTGATAATGGGAAATCGATGAGAACGGTTAAATCAGTTGATATAAATTGAACTAAATATATATATTATTTTTCAAAAATCCATTTAAAACATATCTTTATTTTCAAATTTATATTTAATCCCATACTTATGAACTGAATTATGTACATTTATATAACTTATAAACTGTATAACTCAGACATGTTGCACTTATGCATGTAAGCTAGATGTCACCAACAACCAAACCAGCTATATATATATATAAAGTTACTTTAATATTATATTTAAAATCAATGCTTACACAAATACATAAACGCTGTCAATACCATATTCACAGTTGATACTATATACAACAACAATTATAATATATATATTTATATGAAAGATTGTTTTGTACGTGCCTACTTGCTTGCTACTGCATATTGTACACATATTATCTTATATGTTATACTAATATATAAGTAAGCAAAACTGCTACACTGCCTAAATATTTAGACTATATACATCTTATGCGAACCTAGTTTACAAAGTATACAACATTTAAAACTTATAATTTAAAGATATATATACATATATTTTCTTCAATATTAGATTGTGAACATATATGCAGACTGTCCCATGTATAGTCTATATAAACCATCCCATCCAACTCAATATATAACCAGCCCAAAATTTGTATAAGTTAACAATATATATATATTATATAAGATAACACTCTTAATTAGTTATCAGCGATTATACTTAGGTAAACAAATATATGAAAAGTATATATATATACTACTAACATATTATACCAATATATACTTATAAACTAACAGACCAATATGTATTATATACCACTGCCGTACTTATGTATGTTCAACTAACAGATTTTTTTTGTCTTTTACAACCTATGGGCAGCAGCAAAATATAAACTACATAAAATTCAATAGAATACTATAACTTGCAACAATCTTAAAACATATAAATTTAGGCAACTCAACATAAATTTTAAACTGAGTTTACCCAACCCGTAAATATATATACATATGTACTACCCGACTGCAAAATCTATTAGAAAACAAAGATATAAGTAAACCAAAATATAACTATTTTTAAAACATATATCGGTACCTTGTTTTGAAAAAGGATGCTGAGAGGAGGGAGACAGAGTGAAGGCAGCTTGGCTAGAGGGAGGAGAGGGGGATGCCAACGTGGGCTGCAAGGTGGAGGGGAAGATGAATGCAAAGGGAGGGGATGGCGGAAAACGTGGCAGACGGCGAGGCAAGAGGCTGGGGTTTGGGCACAGCTGGAGTTGCGTGGGTGAGGGGAGGAGGAAGCGGACCGGAGAGATGGAACTCGGGTGCTACACGCGATTTGCACGAAGGTGGAGGCAAGCACGGGTCAGGGGAGATGGTGAGTGGAAGGTCGGCTGCCGGCTGTTGGTCGGCAGTGGGGAAGCTTGGCCGATGGAAGTTTTAGGCGTTGGAGATGATGGGATAGGGAGTGCGGCCGTTGGTGGTTGCCTGAATGCGAGGCGAGGCTGATGTGGCCGTGAGGAAGCGGCGTTCGGGTTGATGAATTGAGGCGGTTAAAGTGGAAGGGGGGAGGGAAGTGAGGTCGTCTGCGGGTTGTGGGGTTGTAGCCGAGGCAAGGAGATGAGGCGTTGGTCTGAACGAGGGGGAGGGAAAGAGCCGGGTGGTGGTGCTTCAAGGTGGCGGGTCAGGTTTTTGGTGGCTGATGAGGCGCTTGGAATTTGTGGCACGGCAAGAACAAAGGGAAAATACATGAAGAAAAATGGAGGGGGGGAAAATGTTGGTGGCTGCAGTTTCATTGCAAAAGAGAGAAGAAAAGATGTAAACAAGATTTATGTAATGGTGGAAGAATTTAAAGAAGGGAAACGAGCAGCCAATAATAGAATGGAAACGAATAGAAAAGGAATAAATGCTCAAACAATGGAAATAAAAGGTCACGAAAATCATGCCCTTGTGATCAGCTAATTATTAAAACTTAAAAGCAAAACGGCTATTTATTTGATAACGTGTAAGTACAGAAAAGGAAGCTAGTGAAACGTTGGAACCACTATTAAAATGGACGAATGGAACGCTGAAAGTCAGCCTGGAATTTAGGCATTAATAATTTTTTTGATATAATAGCAACGGTTACCCAAAATTTCAGCCAACTAATTAAAGCAGCATTTATTTTTTTGTTTGGGCGGCACGTCACAATTTGAAAACAAAAGGTTTTAAAACGGATACCGATATAGTTTTACGCTTTACAGATTCCGCCACGTACCGGATTTCAAAATACAGAAATAAATATACCATTGGGATCAGCACGACGAGGCGATCAAAATGGTATACACATATCGGTGGTTCGATCATCTGATCAAAAGTCGATAATAGGTATCAAAAATGCAGTTATTTTGCCAGAAATAAGGTAAACGGAGTAATAGAAGTCTGAATTTTGAAAAACGAAAGATGACGTCTCAGTCAGAAGATGATTTAAAATTTTTCTATGTAAAAATATTCAGGTTTGAAAAATAATTTATTATCAACAATATTAGTTAGCTTGAATTTAATAGAATTTCACAATGAAATAAACTTTGATAAAATTAATTGAAAATTTACAATGTGCTATGTTTAATTGGACGTAATTCAGATATTAAATTTTTATTTCAAACTTTTATCATTTAAATTTCTCAAAAATTCAATTAAATACGTTATAAAACCAATTAAAAATTATTAAAATTCTATGGGTCGTTACAGCTAATTAAATAAGCCGCTAGCTTAAAATGCTAAATAAGGCATGCCTACGAAATAAAAATAGGAAATATGAACTATTTTTGTTTTTTCGACGAGGTAGGTCGATGTATATATATTTATATCTTTTGTCAAATTGCAAAAGCTCCTCCGTACAATGGATACTCTGTCAAAAATTTTCGAAAATTTTGGGAGTTAGAATTTTTTTTGAAAATTGTTGGGAAAATTTGTGTTAACGACAAAACGATTTCAAATTGGAAATTGAAATAAATTAGTGAACGAAACTAATTTAAACAATGATATGAATCAGTTATAAATGGAAGATAAAATTCAATATTCGGAGTTGAAGATAAATTGAATTCATATGAGAATGGGAAAACTAAACTGAATAGAAGTAGATATGAAAACTTATGTAAGGAAATGTATAAAATAATTTTAAAAGCTATGATTGGATATTATTGCTAAATAGCATATGCATGTATTATAAAGGGAAAGGAAAATTGATTCTGATTTCTGAAGATAAATTTGAATTGCTCGACAAAAAGGTATGTGTTTAAATTTCAGTATGAAATTTGATTGGCTTTTTGATCTAGCCACTTGGCTTTTTGTTTTCTTTTGGAATTTGGGAGCCCGTAAAGGCATTTTGTAGTTGTACCGAGCTAGCCGCGCAAAGGAGATGCTCCGAAATTTTTCAAAAATTTAAGGAGTTAGAAATTTTTTGAGAAAATTTTGATAATTTAAATATGAAGTTAAATTTAAATTTGAATAAATGAAGTAAATAATGTTGTTGGAAACTATGGAAGGTTTTGGAAAGTTGGTTGAAGTAATAATGGGTCTTTAATAAAAAAATATGTTATGGCAAGTTAATAAAACTGTTTGGTTTTGGAAAATAGTAATGGGTATTGGATCATTCTTCCTAACTAGTAATTTCGGGGACAAAATTCTTTTAAGGGGGAGGAATGTGACTGCTCGAAATTTTTGGACATTTGAAATTGGAATATTTAATTGATTTTAAATATTTAAAAGCTAATTTTTAACTTGAAATTCAAATATCACTATTTATTTGATAATTAAATTATTGAATTAAATAATTTGAAGTTGGGTAAAATGTTGAATCTGGAGTTTTAAGCTCGTTAAAAATAATTTGAAGACTTGTAAAATTTATATCGATAATACTGGAGATAGTAAAAGTTTTAAAATTGAATTTGGAAGTGTTTTGTTCATTTTTTAATTTATATCGTTTAAATTAAATTTAAAAATAGCGTTCCGAGGCACGGTCTTAGATTTCGACGAAACCAGTTCCATTGGATCCGTAATATTGTATTATTATCGGATTTCAATTGTCGTAGCATTTGGAGTTGTTATGAGGGCGTACGATATATAAACGCGATGAAATTTATATCGAAAATTCAATGTTTAACTGCTTCAAAAAGCCATCTTCTCCATACGATCGAATTAGGGCTCGAAACCTTTTCCATTGCATTCGGAATGAGGGTATAACATTATAAACGCCTAGAGGCACGTCATAATAGGAGACCAAAATTTTAAGTTGCTAGAACGAGATATTTTGAAAGTTAAATAAAACTTTATTAAATCAAATCAAAGTCAATTTAAAATCAGGTCAAGCCGTAACATGTCTCGTTCCCTTCTCAAACATGTTATTCCCAAATCACGCAACCTCCTTATTCTTCCTTTTTTATGCGCTGTCTCCTTCTTCAAGAATTCATGCATTCAGTTATAATATACAAATAAAAGAGAGTTGATTCCTTCCAAAATTAAAACTCATGGCCGACCCTCACTAAAAAAATATATGCTAAAACAAATGGCAAACGATTCGAAATCGAATCAATTGAAAACGCGTCTTCTCTTCTTCAGTTTCCATTTCAAATCAATCAAGATCGTGGGCTACTCAAGCAGATTTCTAGCCTCATTCTTTTCTCTTCTGAACGAATCGAGCATCAATCTGAGCCGTCGTGAATAACTCGCGATGTCGGACGAAGCTAGAGCCGAGTCAATTATTGGCCGCGATGTTCGTTCGAGTGGATCTAGTTCGACAAGCATCTCGACTCCGAGTTGAGAGCGCGCACAAGGGAAGGAGTCACGACAGACTTTTGGGTCGTGGAGAGGCTGATTTGATCGTCGATGGCTGGAGGCGGGGCATGGTATGAGTCGCGGTCTCGACAGACGATGGCGTGAGGTATTCTTGCTGATCGATTTTATTAGAAATTTGTTGTAACTTGAAATTTGTGTTTTTCTTTATTTTATTTCAACTATAAATAGACTTAAGTAAGTTTTACAGTAAAGATATAAGATTCTGTTTCTAGTTTACAGGTAATAAGTATGTTATAACAGGAAAATTATATATATATATATATATATATATATATATATATTATAGGACTTTGGGAAAAATATAGGAATTGCATAAAGATAGATTTTGATCTATATAGGTTATTTCTTATAAAAAGTTTAAATAAAAATTAAATTATTAGTTTAAAACAAAATTAATAAATGGAAATTTATTTTTGATAAGTTCGAATATTAATAAATCATCTAATGACTATACATGGTCAAAAATTGAGAAGAAAGCAAGCTGGATTGCAAATGGATGCTAATAAAATAAAAGGTGAGTTAATCTCACTCACCTGGTTGTTATTTAAATTTTAAATGGTTAAATTTAAATAATTGGTTGAATGGTTGAATTGATTTTGATGTGCTATATTATAGTATATAATGCATCTTGGAATGATTGATTTCTCGTAATATATAGCGGATGAGATCCTATGCGCCGCATAATAGCGGATGATATTATATAAATCCCATATACCACGATATTCCACCTCGAAGTGAAATTGGTATTTTAATTTATGCTAACATCTGTGGATGCAGGGAAACAACTTGGAGGGATCCAACTGGATTCCTCAAAATTATGTATATTGTTTAATATTCTCTGTTATGAATATTCGATATTCTGTGATGAATATTATTGATAATTGGAATACTGAATGCTATGGTTTACTTGAATATATTTCGGTACACTGAGTTATCAAAATATATAGAATTGGATTTTTAAAAGAAAATAAAAAGGAAGAGAATTTGTAAGTGTAATAATTATAGAGAATTTAAATAAATTAAGAATGAACAGGATAAGAATAATGGTGGTTTTAAAATTCTAATAAATAAATTCCGTATATGAAAAGGGGATTTTGAATAAACAGGAAGATATTGAATTTTAAACTTGAGCGTTATTATTTAAAAGAATAAAGCATTTATTTTAAATTTAAGATTTAAATTATTGAAAGAATAAAGAAGAAACTTGGAAAATCTGAAATTGTTATGTTTCAGTTAAAGGATTTAAAAAATTAATAATAATAATAATAAAGTCTATAATTAATGGATTTGGAAATGAATTGAGTAAGTAAAGAAATTTATTTCAAAAAGGAGTAAATTGGAAATCAATTTGAAAATTGATTTAAATGGTTGAAGTTGGAACTTTAAAAGAGAAGTGGGACTTGGGAATTTATAAACTGGGTTTATAAAAGTAAAGTAATATATTAGTGGACATTTGGAGAAATAAATTCACGATGGAAAGTTATTAAAGAAACGGGAATTTGTTTAATAGTAAATAGTGATTTATTTTTGAAGATAGAAAGAGAAGAGCATTTCCCTGGATAGCCAAGTACGTTTTCAACGTAAATTTTTAAATATTAGTTATGTTATTTTAAAGAGCATGTTCTAGAAAATTTATTATTTCTGAACATTTAAATTCTAAAGTAAGTATTTTATTTTAATCTATTATAGCAGTAGTTCTTTAAAAGTACTTGGTATTTATTTTTAAAGAGAAAATCTAGTTTTATATTCTATAAAGTAGCCTCATTTTAAATATTCCTAATATATATATTTTTAATAAAATATTGAAATAGTTTTCAATCTAAATGCTAAAATATATTTTATAATAAAGTGTTTTAAAGTTATTTCAAAAATCTAAAGCTTTGTACTTGGTATTTTCAGTGGAAATAAATATTTGGGAATTTATTTCATGGGAAGAGTGTGGTTTGAAAACTGTTTTCAAAAGGGTTGAAAATGGAAATATATCTTGCGAAGATATTTTGAGGTTAATAAATAATTTGGAGAAATTATTTATGTTTGATGGATGTTTGTGAATGTTAATTGATAGTTAAATAACCGACTATCAATATTGGCCAATTGCGCTGATAGTTTCGAAGAGACCGGGTTCGAGATTAATTTCTCGAAAGCCACTTATGATCTGGTTTGTACGTTTTCGTGAGGAAGACGAGTTTGGATTCGAAGATGGAGCAGTGAACTGTAAGGACTGGTCGCTACTAATCTTGAGGATAATTCCAAAATGGATGTAATAGGAGTAGTGCCTTCGGTTCCGTTCGAACCCGGGATGGACTTGTATGTATGAATGCTTTCGCAACATCGTCAGTTAGACGATGGGCATTCTAAGTGAAACATTCTAAAAGGTAACGCTTAGCCTCAAGCCTCATCAACCGCGAATGATTGAAAATCAAGGGTTATGCAGCAAGGCTAGGTGGGTAGCACCCATTTTAGGGTGAGGTCATCCCTGTCTAGATGTCCCTTTTTATTCAGCTTAGTGTTGTGGTTGCTGATCACAACCGTGCGGTGATCTTACTCAGGATTATCCAGTAAGAGGTAGTCCCGGTCTTGTGTTGCAGGGGGTCGAGAGTGATCCTTGGTATGCTGATCTGGGCCACGTACCGTGACAGAAGGTACCCCAGTGTTAACGTAAAAATTAAACGCTAACACCCCGGTGTAAGTAGAGAAAAAGTGAAAGCACCACCCGTCGATACAGGAATTAGAAATAAGCAGAAATCACAGAAGAACAGTAAAAAGACAACAGTTTTATAGTGGTTCGGCTTCAATTTAAGCCTACGTCCACTTTAATCTTCTTTATTGCTGAATCGATTGCAACTTTACAACAATCTTCAATTACAACACTACTAAGAGAAGTAGCTAGAACTCCGATGTAGAAGAACTCCTTGAATCCATGTCGAATGTATTAGATTTCTTCTTGAAGGTCGATGAAGCGTCTTTCGTGTTTGAAGTGTCGGATGAGTTAAGAAAACAGCAGAGTGTCGGCGTTCCAGAAGTGTGCAAAAAGTCCTTTTCCAGTTGGCGTAGGTGGGGTATTTATAGGAAGAATCTGGAGTTAGGTCGCAGGTCGTGAGCGACCTAGGGGTTGGTCGTAGGTCGTGGGCGACCTAGTGGGCACGGTTTATGGCTTAACAAGGGGTACACTTGATCACTTTGAACACACTGGTAGGCCATAGGTCGTGAACGACCTAGGGGAGAAGCGGCATAAGAAGTTGCTTTGGTTTGTTTAGGTCGTGAGCGACCTAGGAAAGAATGGTTGGCGACTTAAGGTTGGGAGCGGCCTACAAGCAAGCGGCTTCATTCTGTGATAACTCGCTAGGTCGCTGGACCTTTTAGGTCGCTAGGTCGCTGGTTTGTTGAGTCGTTGCTTCATTGAGTGGCTTATGTCATCTAGTTACTAGGTCACTAGGTCGTCCTCCTCTTACCCCGTTAGGTCGTTAGGGCCCCTTAAGCCGTTGAGTCTCGTCTTGCTGTGCCGCTTCATGATGTTAAGTCGCTAGGCCCTTTAGGTAATTAGGTCGTTAGGTCGCTAGGCCCTTTAGGTAATTAGGTCGTTAGGTCGCTAGGCCCTTTAGGTAATTAGGTCGTTAGGTCGCTTCAGAAGAGGAGTTAACACTTGCCCCTCGAAGTACACGCCTATGCCATAGGTCGTGTGCTTCGATCTAATTCTGCTAGGTCGTGAGCGACCCAAGAGATAAGCTAACTCGCGTGCCCATTCGCCTTCTTCTCTCTCCCCTGTATAAGCCGTTAGCTTGCTTCTTCTTCTCCACTTAATTTGTTACTTCTGCCGCCATTTCCATTAACGAACCTTCGAGCTTCCAAGGGTGAATTCAATCTAATCAGTCATCAATTCATCTTCACCATCATATTGCGTAAGTAATCTCGATCGATATCCAATCACGGCCATCATCGAAACGTGAATCCCCTTTTTTTGGCCTTAATCCAATTTCATGTGCTTCGTTCTACCATGAATCGTATCACAATCGATCTTTGGTCTTCATTGTACGCGTTGGTGTTATAATTCACGAGAATGCGGTAATGTATTGGATCTATGATGGATCTGAGGTGATTTGAGTCGATTTTGGGTGATTTGGTGATGTTGAAGGATGAAGGATTCTATTGTGTAAGTGATAACGGGTTAGTGGATAGCGGGTTACGCTGTGACACTTCTGGTGATGCAATGGTTGGAGAATAGGGCTTAGGGTTTCTAATGGGAGATAGCTCGAGATTGTTGAGTTACTTAGGAAGCGACCTAGTAGATTGAACGACATAAAAACCTTTACGACCTAACAAACTTGGCCGACCTAACAAGCCGACCGATTCAAGAATTCTTGCGACCTAAGGGAAGCTGGACGACCTTCAAAGTTGCGGCCTAACTAATCGAACGACCTAACTTCTTGCGATATAACTCTTAGGTCGCGTATACATTCAAGCGACCTAGGACTTAGCCAGTTTTGCACTGCCTTGAACTCCTTGGCTTGAACAATGCGACTTAAGAGAGTTTAACTCATGTTAGGTCGTTGGACTTGGTTTGGATGACCTAAATAATCCCCGAGCTAGATTGAGTCGTTCCTGCGACTTAAGGACTTGAACACCTTTCAACTTGAATGATCATGACATTGTTGAATTGAATTCTCAACTTGAACATTGAATTCTCAACTTGAACTGCCGAGATAACATGCCTGAACTTGTTGCACTTCTTTACAGATTATATTAACTTTTAATGCTAGTAACCTATTAAACACAACATTTGCAGAAAGATGGTACGAATATACTGCCACTGATCGCCCACATCGAATGATTAGTCGATAAAGGATGATCAACTTGAAGAAATTATATGAAATGCTGTGAATTAACAAATTCAAGTGAAGTATTAAAGCAAAGCAATATTAATCAATTAAATCTGATTTGTTTGCATTAACACTGCACTTGTATTTGGACTTAAAACAACAAGCCCTGAAACTTTATAATTGACAAATGCCTGTTAGTTTAATTTCAGTTATATTTGCTTGTCGTTTTATTAGTTTTGCACAACACTTCACACATTTAGGAAACGTGCACCTTCATATTTGAATATCCAGGTCCTTGTGTAGAATGACTTCTCAACAAGAAGAAACAGTAGGGCAAGCTGGAGATGCCTTCCCGATAGCCAATCCATTGGATAATCCCCCGAAAAGAACTTCAACTACCCTGAATCAACGGGCGTTCAACCAACTACGCATTCAGTTTGGTATTGCTGAAGCAGATGCTTTACTTCCTAGGCCAAATGATACTGCTGACAGGCCACCTCTCGGTTTTGTCGCTGTTAATCGCCATATGTGCCTGTGTGGTGCGATTCCTCCTTTCAATGATTTTCTTCAACAGCTCCTTCTCTGATTAACTATCTCTCCCTTCCAGCAGCATCCCAATGGCTATGCCATCCTAATGGGACTGTGTGTGCTGTTTAGGAGGACACTTGATCGTCTTCCGAGCTTTGAAGAAATCTGCTACTTGTGCACATTTGCAAAGAATAAAGACCATCCTTCTATCATACTCATGAGAAGCGCCAGGAACCGTAGACTGATTGTCGATCTTCCAGAAAGCGCCCACAGGTTCTTGAATCAATTCTTCTTCGTTCGTTTCCCTCCTGGATTTTATGGCATATGGAGAGTAGGAAGTAAGATTGCTTACCTCCGTTCTTTCCATTTTTGAGATTTTCGAGATCCGAGTTGTCATGTGCTAACCTCATTCTTTACATTTTCATCACTTCCTCCTCTTTCTAAAGACTTTAGCCACAAGCCAACTTTTGAAATATTAAGGGCCGTGGCGGTTGAGGAAAGAAGTATTAAATTTTTGCTAAAAGACGAGTTTCTACACCAATTCGGACTTCTGCACTCTTCCCATTCTACTCAGCCTCATGAAGTCCCTAATTCTCTAGCAGAGATACCAGATGCCCCAGTTTCTGCCGAAGAACTTATACCAAAAGAACCTACTTCTAATGCTTCACTGGTAAAGTGTTCTGCTTCTATTGACGTTGCGGGGTCATTCGGCAAACTTGCACTTTCCTCGGTCATTGAAGAAGAGGAACCTCCTCAACACTCCGAGAAATCTGCTGACGAAGGAGCTGAGAGAACGTGTCCCGCCAAGCACAGCGGTGATGACATTTTTGAGGGGTTGAGCGACCTGATGATTACTTCACAGGACCTCTTTAAAGATGATCCCACCACCGCTAAAGTTACTTCTCTAGCAGTTGAAACGACGTCTGTCTTGCAACGAACTCCGTCAGCCCAAGAGTTGACACTTGCTGTAAAATGCGTCATCACCCCCCAACTGAAGAGTGGTTCGTAGTTTGACACGCGTAGTTCGCACATTACACACACTTAGGATTTTTCGGCACTTATATGTACTTAGCTTCTTTACTTTGAAGTTTCTTAAGCATTGTCTCTTTCTCATTTTCAGGTTCTCCAATGGGATGAAGCAGCTCATATTATGATGATTTTTAGCGCTACGAAAAGCGTGATTCTTATGATCCAAGGCGGTATCTACTGCCTCCTGGGAGACCGACGAAGAAAGAGCTACAAGAAAAGCTCGTGAGAGGCGTGCTTATGAAGAACGCTACGGAAGAAGGGATAAACGACATGATTCTTCCCAGAGAGAGGATGATTCTCACAAAAGAATATCTTATGAAGTTAAAGGGAAATGTCATGTTGCTGAAGATCCGAGTAAACAGGCAAAACTAAGCAAAAAGACGTCATCTGCAATTTCTGAAAAGCCCGCTGCTCCCGTCTCTTCTCAATCTCCTGCCCTTACCCGAACTGACATTCAAACAATCATCGGTAGGCCCCCGTATCAAGTTGGACAGGGTCCGACAACTCTTCAAAGCCGGTTTCCGCACTGGTGCTTAAAAGGAGTGCGTTTTGATCTCGATTTGGTCCCAATCGACAAGCAAGCTATGTTGCGCAATCTTGATGCCGTCAAACTCGATATTGAGAGAATGTCTGGTTGGCAAAAACTTGTCGACGAACTTCAAAGAGTAAATGGCGCAAACCTCGAACCCATGCTGACTATGGAAAATGATAAATCTGAGTGGAAGAAAACTCTCGATCAGCATGACGCAGAGATGAAGAGTATCGCCACTTACAATGAGAAGCTTGAAGCGGAAATTGAAAAACTCAAAGAAGAGCTTGCCACTTCTTCCACTTCCTATACTCAAAAGGAAGAAGTGCTTCAAAAACAAGTAAGGGATGCTCATGCGGCTCAACAAAATGATAAAGCTAGGCTTGAAGTGCAGAAAAGAATTACGGAGGATTATCTCACTGACGCTGCTGAGTTGCGAAAAAAGACTAGCTCCCAGGACATAGAGATTGCAATGCTAAAAGCTCAACTTTCTAAAGTTGAAAAAGAGCGAGATGAGGCCATTGCCGGCAAAGTTGCAGCCGAAGAATCTCATGAGGCCACTTAAGCCAACATCAGCTCTACATTATTCGACTTTTACTTGCACAGCATCCTGGGGTGCGGTAGTCTCTCATTTTTAGGCCCTAAATATGAGATTACTTTGGCCGAAGTGTGGGAAGCCGCACTTGACATGCTTGGAGGTGCTGGCTATGCCGAAGCAGATCTTGAAGCGCACTATCTAGATGACGATGCACGTGCTGCTCTTGCCAAGGGAAAGGAGCAACTCGCTAAAGAGCGAGCCGGAATAGCGGAAGGAGAACATTTAGGGAAGGCAACCTTAACTGACCCAGTTCAACCTTCGGTTTCGGCCTACATCGATATTGTTGGCTCCAGTTCCCATTCTCCACCTCCTGCTAAAGTTGTCATTGAAAGTGCAACTGCTCACACTGGAAATGAGACTCAAGAAAGCACTGAAGCGCAAGACTTTGAAGTTGACGTAAAAAAGCCTACTTCTCCAGGTAACCTCAATGCTGATCTTTCTCAAGTGGACTGCTCGTTTACCTCACATGAGCTTGATGAACTTTTTGATTATTACTTAAATCTTGACGCGCCACTATCTCCTCTCTTTACAAGAGATACTAATTTTTACTTCCCCTCCTCTAGTTGTTCCTCCTCCGTCTCTTCAGATTACTCCTCCTTCTGTTTCTCAACCGGGGTCGCAAGAGGAGCAGATAGAAGCTCTTCAAGACTTAGATGATCCTGTTGCTTCACAAGAATAGAAGGCTGGAGAACCTGAAGAAGGCGAAAAAACTTCGGAGAAAACTGCTTCTGATGACATAATGTTGTCTGCACTTTTCACTCCGGGTAGCGAGTCTTCTTCAAGGAAGAAGGGGAAGCATGGAATATCAAAGAAAAAGAGAGAAGTTTCTGCCAACGAAGAAAAAGCAGAAGAAGATCCAATTATACCCCTTTCTCCTTCTTCCCCTACTCTTACAAGCCGACCCAAAAAGTTAATCATCCGGCCAGGCGAGGGCTCGAAAGGTGGCAGGAAGATGAAGTGATGGGTTTGGTCCTATGCTTTTTGTCTTGCTTTTTTCTTTTTTGCTTGTATATATAAAGGCTTGTGTTGACCGGAGATTGTGCGGGTACCGGTCCCCGCCTTCTTTTTATTTTGAAACCTGCACATGTACAAAATTCTCATAGTACGGAATAAAATGATTCTTTAACTTGTACAAACTTTAGTTTGTATTCGAGAATGCATTTATTCTTCATTTTCATACAAGTTTCTTTATTTTCTTTGTGTGATGTTGCAGTAAGCATGTGGTATGTTGCTTGAGCATTGTTTTTATGAATATAACT
This sequence comes from Allium cepa, assembly GCA_030765085.1. NCBI lineage: Eukaryota > Viridiplantae > Streptophyta > Magnoliopsida > Asparagales > Amaryllidaceae > Allium > Allium cepa. Next base: position 461,321,648 of record CM060942.1, read on the forward strand.
ACACTATATTGCCTCTATACCATGGCTTATTGCAATCTCTTTCACATTGGCAAGATTTTGGGGAACAACTCTTCTGTTTCGAGAAGATTTGTACTCTTTCTTTTGGAGAACAATTTTTCCATTTTGAGAAGGCTCGTATCCGTACTTTAGAGAATAATTTTTCATTTTAAGGAAATATTTGTCTAATTTAGTAGAATATGCCTTGTATTGGAGAAGTCTTCTCTTTTTTTTATACACTTCAACTTTTGGAGATGATCACTCTTTTTCTCCCTTTTTTATCAAAAAAAGAAAAGTAGTGAATTCTCCTATGCGGTGAAGTGGGCTTCAAAAGAAGGCTTTGATTTGGTACTTCAACTTTCGGAGAAGAATATTTTCATTGTGAAGAGATTGATCTTCTCTTAAGAGTAGAAGTACGCCTCCGAAGAGGGCTTTTTTCTTTCTTTCTTTTTATGCGGGGTAGTGGGCCTTTGAAGAAAGCTTTTGGCATTTCAACTCTGGTGAAATGGGCCTCCGAAGAGGGCTTTCAACATCTCAACTCTTGTGAAGTTTGCACTTCAAATCTTGGTAAAATGTGTGCCTCCGAAGAGGTCTTTTGACATTTCAACTCTGGTGAAATGGGCCTCCGAAGAGGGCTTTTCACATTTCAACTCTTGTGAAGTTTACACTTCAAATCTTGGTGAAATGTGTGCCTCCGAAGAGGTCTTTTGACATTTCAACTCTAGTGAAATGGGCCTCCGAAGAGGGATTTTCACATTTCAACTCTTGTGAAGTTTGTACTTCAAATCATGGTGAAATGTGTGCCTCCGAAGAGGTCTTTTGACATTTCAACTCTGGTGAAATGGGCCTCCGAAGAGGGTTTTCACATTTCAACTCTTGTCAAGTTTGCACTTCAAATCTTGGTGAAATGTGTTCCTCCAAAGAGGTCTTTTAACGCCTGGAAGTTACTTTCTCATGGTTGGATGGATTCGCGGGGCGGACACAAGTTACTTAATTGGATGTTCGTTTACACAAACGATCGCAACCAGTTAACAAGGGCCCTGTGCCTTTCGATCATTCCTCCAATCTTTTTTGTTGAGAAAGAGAACTTTCTTTTTCTGGCGTGCCTCATTAGAGGTCTTTATCCTCCGAAGAGTTGTGCCTCCGAAGAGGGCTTTGGCTGTTTCCTGCCTGCTCGCCCATGTCTTTTTGTCATTTGCTCATCAGCAATTCCCTGTTATCATTTCCAAGCACATGTTCCTTTCTTTTGTGAGTAGTTTGTTTTATCCAAAGAAGTGTACTTCATTATTAAGTGAGTTCGCAGGGGCAGACGCAGGCTACTTAATCGAATGTCCATTTGCACAAACAATCATAATTAGTTAGCAAGGACCTACCTCCGGTGGAATCACTAACTGTTTGCTTGAAGCACCTCTCATATAGGATTTGAATCTGGAATTTTTGTGGCTTGATATTTGTTTGTTGAGTGATGTCAGGGATCGCTTGGTCTTATAATGGGTAAGCTTTGTTTTAATGGCCTGCAATATTAAATCGACATTTTAGCAATACATTTAAGGTATTTACATATCGACATAAAACATGCATATAATAGTAGAGAACACAAGATTTATAGTGGTTCGGCCAAAAGCTGGGCCTACATCCACTCTGTAGTTCTTATTATTCACTTGCACTGGTTTTATAATGGCTTTCAATACAAGAATCATACATCCATAATTCTTTTACAATATTTCAGCAAAGCTTTTAAGTAAAATATGGACGCAAGTGATTGCCGTTCCAAGCCGTTGGAATTGGATCTCCTTCGACAGTTGTGCGTTTGAATGTGCCATCAAGAAGTTTTTGGCCTATGACATACGGCCCTTCCCAGTTCGGCCCAAACACACCTGTTGATGTCATAATTCTTTTCAAAACTAGATCTCCAATTTCAAAGCTACATTGATGAACTTTGGAATTGAAGTGCCTGGCTATCCTTTGCTGATGGGCTGCAATTCTGAGCTTCGCATCTTCTCTTCTTTCATCGAGGAGGTCAAGTGCTTTAAGTTGCAGCTTTACATTTTCAGCTTTCGAAATGGATTCTTCTATGTGAAGGGACCTCTGTTTCCACCGGAATCATTGCTTCTGATCCATATGCCAATGAAAATGGAGTGTGCACAGTCGCAGTTTTGTGGATAGTTCTGTATGCCCATAGTGCTAGTGGCAGCTTATCGACCCAACCACCTTTTGCTTTTTCCAGCTGTTTTTTGATGGTTGACTTGATAATTTTGTTTACTGCTTCCACTTGCCCGTTTGCCTGTGGATGGGCCACTGCTGAGAAGCTTTTTCGGATCTTGTATCGCTTGCAAAAATCCTAGAATTCTTCACTTTCGAATTGTGTACCATTGTCTGTGATTATCTTCAGAGGCACACCATATCTGCAAATGATATTTTTAGTCACAAAATTTATCATCATTTTAGAGGTAATAGTAGCCAATGGTTCAGCTTCAGCCCATTTAGTGAAATAATCAACAACAACAATAGCATATTTGATTCCGGATTTGGCAGTCGGTAAAGGCCCAATGAGATCTATCCCCCAAACGGCAAATGGCCATGGACTGACCATCTGTGTCAGCTCAGTGGAAGGTGCTCTTGGGATCTTTGCAAATCTCTGGCATCTGTCACACTTTCGGGAATAGTCAGCAGCATCTCGGTTAATATCTGGCCAAAAATATCCATAATGGAGAATTTTCTTGGCTAAGGTCTGACCACCTGAATGATCACCACACTCTCCTCTGTGCACCTCAGCCAAAATTGCGTTAGCCTCTTCCTTGGTCACACATCGGAGTAATGGCATTGAGAATCCACGTCTGTACAATCAGTCATCTTGAATTATGTATCTCGAGGCTTTTCTTAACAGTTTCTGACGCTCTTTTGAATTTTCTGGCAGAGAACCGTTGAGCAGATATTCCTTTATCGGAGTCATCCAAGATTCTTCCCCTTGAGATATAGTCATGATCCAGCCAATATCAATCTCATCAATGCTTGGAGCCGACAAGACTTCCACAGGAACTAATCCCAATAATTGAGCTTCATCAGTGCTGGAATACTTTGCAAGAGAATCTGCTTTCATGTTCTCTTCTCGGGGTATATGACTTATTGTGCAATGGTCAAAATCATCAAGAAGATCCCAGGCCTTTGACAAGTAAGCAGGCAAATTTCCTCTTTTAGCTTGAAACTCTTTCTTAACTTGGCATACAATAAGCTGAGAATTACTGAAAATCTGCAATACTCTGATGCTTAGTTCTTTAGCAATCTTCAAGGCGGCAATAAGAGCTTCATATTCTGCTTTATTGTTTGTCGAAGGAAATTCTAATCTCAACGCATAGCACAGTGACCGCCCTTCGGGGGTTTCAAGCACAACCCCAGCTCCGGAACAGTAATCATTTCTTGCACCATCCACATATAATTTCCATCGAATTGGGGTGTTATCAGTCACCTCTTCCTCACTATCACCTTTATCTGTACATTCTACAATGAAATCTGCTAAAGCTTGTCCATTGGTTGCTCTCCGAGGATGATAAGTGATGACGTATTGGCTGAGTTCAGTATTCCACTTCAGAAGACGACCCGAAGTCTCAAGACGAAACAGGACTTGCTTCAGAGGTTGATCAGTGAGGAATTTGATAGGATGAGCTTGGAAATATGGCCTCAATTTTCTTGATGAAATCAGTAGAAAATAGGCGAGCTTTTCCAACTTTGAATAATTCATCTCTGTCCTAGAAAATCTTTTGCTGATATAATAAACTGGGCGCTGAATTTTGGCGTCTTCCCATACCAACGCTGCAGAGAGCATGAGACGAGATCGCCAAATATACGAAAAGATCTTCACCATTGTCGGGCTTAAAAAGTATTGGAGGCGTTTCCATATGACGAATCAACTCATCGAAAGCTTTTTGGCATTCAGCAGTCTAGTCAAAGTTTTTCCTTCCTTTCTTCAGAGCATCAAAGAATGGAATGCATTTATCAGTAGCTTTGGAAATGAACCGACTCAAGGCAGCGACTTTTCCATTGAGACTTTGTAATTCCTTCTTCGTTATAGGAGCTTTGACTTCTCTTAAGGTAGTAATCTGAGAAGGATTAGCTTCAATGCCCCTAGCACTCACAATGAAACCCAAGAACTTTTCGGACTCCACTCCAAATGAAAATTTCAAAGGATTAAGCTTCATTCCATACTTTCGGAGGACTGTGAACATCTCTGCCAAGTGATCCATATAGTCCATTGCTTTCTTTGATTTCACCAACATATCATCAACATAAACTTCCATAGTCTTTCTAATCTGTGGTTTGAACATCGCATTAACAAGTTTTTAGTAAGTTGCCCCCGCATTCTTCAGTCCGAAGGGCATGACTCTGTAAAGATCAACATCGGTGATGAAGCTCGTGTCGTCCTGATCCAGCTCATGCATCATTATTTGGTTATATCCGGAGTAGGCATCCATAAAAGATAACAATTCATGCCCCGCTGTTCCATCCACCAACTGATCAATCCTGGGTAATGGGAAGCAGTCTTTGGGGCATGCCTTGTTTAAATTTGAAAAATCGATGCATACTCTCCACTTTCCATTAGATTTCTGAACCAGCAACGGATTTGAAACCCAATTTGGATAAGTGGACTCCCTGATGACACCATTCTCCATGAGCCGATCTACCTCTTCTTTCAATGCTGCTGACCTTTCAAGACCCTGGGTTTTCTTTTCTACTTTACGGGTGTAAACTTCGGATCAATATTCAGAGTATGTACTGCAACTTCTGGGGATATTCTACACATATCAGGATGAGTCCAAGCGAATACGTCCAGATTTTCTTTCAAGAATGACATCAAAGAATTTTGAACCGTCACACTGAGTTGCGAACCCACATTCACCACCTTGTTAGGGTCTTTCGGGTCAACAGGTACTGGCACCGTTACTTCCACTGGCACCACTCTATTCTCCCCTGCACTGGCTTTTCTGGGATCCATTTCTCTTCGTGCCCCGTTATGCTCGCCAGTGCAGGGTCCACCCTGTAATTGCTACAAGTTTGGTTCTTTGATGCGGACTGGGGCTGCCGCATCCTTTCCCATCTCTCTTTTCCTTGCTTCGCGCAACTCTATAAGATAACACTCTCGCCCAGCATTATGATCCCCTTTAATAACTCCGACACCATTATCCGTAGGGAATTTCATAGTGAGGCACCATGGGGCGAGAATTGCCTTAAATGCTGCAAGAGTTGGCCTGCCTAGGAAGGCGTTGTAAGCAGAAAATTCGTCAACAATTACAAAATTCTGTTTTCAAACCACCTTTTTCTGCCCCTCTCCAAGCTCCACGAACAAGTCAATAGTTCCAACTGGCTGCTTCGGTTCTCCAGTAAACCCAACAATCTTCCGCGATGAAGCTTGAACATCAGCCATCGGAATTTTCATTTGATTGAATGTCTTTTTGAAGAGGATATTGCAAGAAGCACCGTAATCAACTAGCACTCTTCTTACAATAGCCGGCCCAATGCCTGCTGAGATGACCAAGGTATCCATGGTAGGAGCTTCAACGCCCATAGAGTCCCTGGTTCTGAACACAATGTCATCATTAAAAGTCCTCTGTTGCTTCAAAGGTGCAGCATCTTCCAACACAAAAACATTTTCTTCTGTTGGTGCATACTTCAAGGCACAGGCATATATTTCCATCTCACCCCAGCTTCTGCCTGCTGGGTGAGGACCTCCCGTAATCACATTAATAACGGGCCCTTCTGATTCATGCGCTGCCGCCCTCTTACTTGAGATGGGTTGATGAACAGGAACTTGTTGCCCCTGAGTTGATGAAGTTGGGTCGTTCCTGTTCCTCTTCACATACTGCTGAAGTTTATTTTCTTTCAATAGTTCCTCAATCAAAATCTTCAAATGGTGGCACTCATTAGTATCATGGCCAGGTTGATTGTGAAATCGACAAAATCTTCCAGTTTTGTCAGCATTTTTCCCAACCCTCAATTTAGCTGGTGTGGGGTAATGGTCACAAAGAAAATGTTCTCTGGGGTATTGGTTAAGGGAGTGAAGTTAAAGGACGATTTTTCTTCGCATTTCCTTGCTTCTTCCCACCATCGTTCTCCCTCTTCTGAGTACCAGATTCTTTTCTATTCGGAGCAGCATTGTTGTTCCCAACCCCTGTCAATACCACTTTTACTGGTCCTTGAAGGCTTTCCAAGCGCATGCTCATCGGCTTTCTTATAAAATTTCTCAATCGAATTCGGTTCTTTCATCTTCAGCCACTTCCCAAATTCACTTGATTTGTCGATAACCTTCATCAAGTATGTCAAAATCATTCGCGGCTCTGCATTGTCAACTTCAGCCAAAGCTATGTTGAAGCGATTCAAGAAAGATCTAATAGATTCTCTAGGATTCTGTTCTAGGCTGGACAACGACATTATATCCTTCGCCTTTGAAGCATACAATCTGAATTGTTCTTTAAACTTCCAAGTTAAATCAGAATACTGGTCTATAGATCGGACAGGTAGCTTTGTAAACAAAAGTAGAGCCACTCCTTCCAAGTATATCGGAAAGTACCGGCATTTGATCTCATCCGATGCCCTGGCACCAGTCATGTGCCAGTCATACTTGTACAAGAATTGATTAGGGTCGCTTGTCCCCTTATAAGCCGGAATGGTGGGAGGAACAAACTTCCTTGGAAATTCTGCTTTCAAAATCCTTTCAGTGAACGGAGTCTTGCTCGGAGCGAACAGCTATTCTTTTTCATCCTCTTCCCTTTGCATACTTTCTTTCATGATTTGTCGAACCATTCCCGAGAAATATTCCTCATCATTTAGAGGCTTTGCGGGACAGACATCAGCCATTTTCTTGGAAATTTGTCTTGACAAGCATTCGCGGAGGGTTGGCTGCGGCCCTGATCCTCCAGCTTGGGGAGGTGTCCCTTCAACGGTCAGTTGCCCTTTGAGGAATATTTCTCCCTTCAGCATTATGAACATCATTAGCAATGTTTTCTTCATTATTCACAGGTTGACGGTTAGCTTTGAGCAAAGCATTCAACCTTTCCAACATTAAAGTGTTTTGGGCTTCCATTTGCTGATATAGCCCGGACACTGCAGCATCTAACTCCGCTCGTGCAACTCCAACACTTGGAGCCGTTTGACTTAACGGAGGAGAAGTGGCAGTATTTTCATGAACATTACCGGATCTAACAGATCTGTGCTTTCCTCCAGGAGCCATTATCTCTGATAGACTTCTGGTTTTGAGAGAGATTCTTTCAACAAACTTTTGCGAAGCAATGATGAAAGTAGCCTGAGTTCGGTTCTCAGTGAAAGCACCAAAAATGTTAACGTAAAAATTAAACGCTAACACCCCGGTGTAAGTAGAGAAAAAGTGAAAACACCACCCGTCGATACGAGAATTAGAAATAAGCAGAAATCACAGAAGAACAGTAAAAAGACAACAATTTTATAGTGGTTCGGCTTCAAGTTAAGCCTACGTCCACTTTAATCTTCTTTATTGCTGAATCGATTACAACTTTACAACAATCTTCAATTACAACACTACTAAGACAAGTAGCTATAACTCCGATGTAGAAGAACTCCTTGAATCCATGTCGAATGTATTAGATTTCTTCTTGAAGTTCGATGAAGCGTATTTCGTGTTTGAAGTGTCGGATGAGTTGAGAAAACAGCAGAGTGTCGGCATTCCAAAAGTGAGCAAAAAGTCCTTTTCCAATTGGAGTAGGTGGGTTACTTATAGGAAGAATCTGGAGTTAGTTCGTAGGTCGTGAGCGACCTAGGGGTAGGTCATAGGTCATGGGCTACCTAGTGGGCACGGTTTACGGCTTAACAAGGGGTACACTTGATCACTTTGAACACACTGGTAGGCCGTAGGTCGTAAATGACCTAGGGGAGAAGCGGCATAAGAAGTTGCTTTGGTTTGTTTAGGTCGTGAGCGACCTAGGAAAGAATGGTTGGCGACTTAAGGTTGGGAGCGGCCTATAAGCAAGCGGCTTCATTCTGTGATAACTCGTTAGGTCGCTGGACCTTTTAGGTCGCTAGGTCGCTGGGTTGTTGAGTCGTTGTTTCATTGAGTAGCTTAGGTCATCTAGTTACTAGGTCACTAGGTCGTCCTCCTCTTACCCCGTTAGGTCGTTAGGGCCCCTTAAGCCGTTGAGTCACGTCTTGCTGTGCCGCTTCATAATGTTAAGTCACTAGACCCTTTAGGTAATTAGGTCGTTAGGTCGCTAGGCCCTTTAGGTAATTAGGTCGTTAGGTCGCTAGGCCCTTTAGGTAATTAGGTCATTGTTAGGTCGCTTCAGAAGAGGAGTTAACACCCATTGCCTAGTCATTAGTTGGAAATCCATTCTCTCTACGTGCCTTTACGATTTTTGTTTTCATTACCCACTTTGTGGCTAGTAGCTGGAATTTAATAGATGTAACAATTTCAGCTATTTCAATAAGTATTTGTAAATAGACCCTATTATAATATCAGAGGATTTTAATAAAAAGTTTTTTAGCTATCGTAAGGTCAAAACCCAACATGTTTATTTGTGGCGTTGTCTAGCGTGATGCTTTTGCTTTCAAAAGAATTTTGAAACTTTAATAATCAATTTGATGTGATTTCTCATGCTAGTATTCCAGACTGACTCGGGTGTTATTTAACTGTAATGCTCGGGTCAGACCGAGTATTATAGAATGCATGATATACTGTTGTGGACCCCAGGAGACATGCTGGATGACGATACGTACTTCCTTACTTGTTTTATATATTCCGCTGTGTTGATTAGCTATGTATTCAGTTGTGTAAGGACAGGTTATGATTACTGTCTAATTGTGTGTTATGTGATTGATGTACTCTGGCGATGTAATGTATAAAAAGATATTTGTTTTTGTATAAAGATCATTTATTATCTATTATATTTTATTCCGCTGCGATGGTTAGGTTCTGATGTTGTTTTCTATTTTCATCTTCTACCTCTTCTTCTTTAACCCAAATGGTTCGTATTTCCGTACATCTTGAGTTGATTGATGGAGAGTAGGGTTGACTCAAGGGGTACAGATTTGCGGGTTGTTACAGTTTTAATTATCCCAACTTAATAGATTGTACAAAGAAGATGATATGGGTAAATTCGATCGACCAATGTATTTTGAACAGAAAAATAGAAATATCATTCACTTTGCGTGAGTATCGCCTTAATAATGCATTAGAGAATTGTAATGCTACAATCGAAATTCAACGGTAGTTTTTTTATTTTTGTTTCATTCATCATTACCTTCGTAGGGATAAGGTGTCTTGATATTTATTTTTTATGTAATATGCACTACTCTATTAAAGTTAAAATAATTTCGTTTGTTTGAACTAGCGAACTGGCACTATTATTACTTTTCTCTCTCTTTTCTCAATTATTTAAAAGATTAATATCATATCCAAAAAAATATTCTTTTCGACCTTCGATTTTACATCTTTAAAATAATTGCGCCACTTTCTAATATTTTTCGAGAAAGAATCAATGAGATTACAAATCTAATCATGGTCTAAAAATGTAATTTTTCATAGAATTAAATAGCTTCATATTATTTTCTGTGGTTTTGTATAGATTTATTGTAATTAGTCACCTTTTTCTTTGTTACATTTCCATTGCAGTTCAATCTTTCTAGAAGTAACCGTATGCGAAGCACGGATTCACACTAGTTTATGATATGATCTCATTACGATATTCGGTTTGCCTTAACTAATTTTTGTTAGTTTAGTACACTGCCATGTGAAAACTAATACACATTACAAGTTTAATGTATTGAAACGCTAGTAACAATTGATTATGATTCTCCACAAATCTTCTCATCAAAAGAACGTTTACCAGCAACTTGATTTTTAACCGATTTATGCATTACATGATGAAGCATTTTATATATGGAAAAAGTTTGTTATTGGGTCTAATATTTTGAACTTGGAGGTTATATTCAGTTTAATAGGTCAAAATAAGTGTGTAATGATATGTTTACATAGTTTTAGGATGAGGAAGCTTCCTTCATATGGATTTTTTTTCCACTAGGTCTAAATTTGCAAACGTAGAGGTTCTATTCAGGTTAATAGGTCCAAGCATGTGTGTTATGATAAGTTTACATAGTTTTAAGAATTTTCAAATCAAACTTAAGAATTACTTCATTTTTGTCCTCATTAATTCCATAGTAAGCTAAATGAGGTTAGTATTTCACTAAAATATTGTTGTTTCCATATATCAATGATTCTTAGCTCGTTCTTGGGGACCACATAAAACCTTAGATGTAAAGCTTATTCGCAAATAGCCATTTATTGTTGAGAATAAAAATACTTCAAATTCAAAGGCTTGGGAATTAAAGAAACAAATCAATAGGTTATATTTGGTAAGTTTTATATTGCATGAATTTGGAATATTTGTAGATTATATATAACAAGATATAACTCATTATCATGTTTTCTATTAGCAGAGTAGCGTGGCGGCAAAGAACCACTTTCCTAACACAAATATTTTGTTACTTGTGCGGTATGCTACTAAATGAAAATTATTTTACTTATATTGTTTTAGAGAAGTTCTAAATAGTGGAACTTCCACAATTATATTCTACCGATGTTGCCATCTCAGGAAAAGAAAAATACAAAGTTCCCACCGTGCTAGTTATTATATACGTATATAATAGAAACTTAAGTTATGGCCAAAGAATGTAGCTATACAATCTTTATTTTCCAAACGTGGATATGGATTTTCTTTTGAATTGCAGTAGAAATGTTTTTCATTATTTTCACTTCATTGATAGATCAAAGGATTGACAAACCAGTGCCAATGCGGTAACTTCATTACCTTTCATTATTACCGGATTTAAATCTCTAATGCAAATTATATGACTGCTGTATGTATTTGTATGAACTCAAAATATATGTAATGAATCCTTGCCTATCAAATGTATGTAATATTCACAGTAAAAAAATTCTGCAAACAATGTCATATGCTTGCTCATTGAGTATATCCATTCATCTAAAGGTAGAGCAAAATAATCCTAAGATGAATGGAGGACGTAGTAAATGCTGTAATTATAGCGTAGGTGATTTAAATTTGCCATTTATTTAAAGCACTTACATTCATCATTTATTTAAAACTTTGACTACCATACATATGTGTTCTATTATTTTTTTGATGTTATTTATTAATCATTATTTCTAAACTCTACCATTTTGTTTCTTTAAGACAAAGTTAACAGATACAATGTAATATGCTGCCATAGCAAAGAATACTTATATAATAATATAGCAGCAAAGACCCACTTTCTCATAGAATTATGTAGTCGCTTGCTTAACATGCCACTAAATTAAGATTATTTTACTCTTTTATTTTTAGACAATATACTATTATTGAAAATGTCATAACTATATTTTACCAAAGTTGCCATCATCAGGAAAAAAATAGTTTCCATCATGTTAACTATTTCACTACAGTAAAAAGTTTAACTTCTAGCCAAAGAAGGTAGCTATATAATTTTTATATTGCAAATGTAGCTGTGGTTTTTCGTAGGAATTTTACTGGATATTTTTTTCAATTTTTTTTTACTTCATTAGATGATCAAAGAATTGCACAAACCATAGCCAGCATGCTTACTTCATTGCCCTTCATTGTCTTGAATTTAAAACTCTAGTGCAAGTAATATGACAATTACAAGTATACATGAATGCTTTTTGTATCTTTTATAATGATCCTTTGTCTCTCAAGTATATTTTTTTATATCTACAGTAGGAAAATTATATGAACTGTGTTATTGATTATATCCATTCATCTGGGGGTAAAGCAAATAAGACTTGTGAAAAATGAACTATATGGTGAATGGCTGCATCTACAATTTGAGTGATTTATGTTCGCCATTTATTTAGATCATTTACATTAACCATTTATTTAGACTTCTTTATCATGCACCTGCATTTTATTATTTTTTTGCATTATTCATTAATCATTGTTTCTAAAACCCAACATTTTGTTTTTCTAAGCCAAAGTTTGCAAATATAATGTAATACTTGGTCATGGAAAAGAAAATTGAAATTAACTAGAATAATATTTACTCCTTCGGTCAGTAATGCTTGTCATCATTTAATTTTATTTATACATACAAAATATACGAAGAACGAATTACTTTTTGGAGATCAAAACACAGTAAAAAATAGAAAAGGCAAAGGTCACAAAGATGAAGAAATAAGTGTATGTTATCGTCGTAGACTTGAGAATGTCAATTTGTCACCCACTAACGTCTATTTTGTTACCCACTCACTTTTGCAAAATAAGATAATGAATGTAGATCATCTTGCATCCAAAAATAAAAATTCAAAAACCATTTATCTTATTTGACCACAAAAAGCATTAATTTTGTTGCTATTATTTTGAAGGCATTGTGTTAAAAGAACATCAAACTTGACTCCACTAGAAAAGTTTTTGAAGACTGTTAAATGTGTTCTGACAGTATTCATGACTTTTTTATGTTGAAAAAAGGTTTGTTAAAGGAAAAACCAAAATGGTTATGAAAAACGATGAAAATGTAGAATATTAGAACAAAAAATATTACCAAGGGGAAAAGTGAACCTTGGCAAATGGTGGAGATTTGAAAGCCTAAATTTAACCCCAACGAGTGTTGGCATAAGGCGACACTTTGTTGAGATAAGGCTTAAGAGGAGTGAATATGTAAGCTCAAGTCCATTGTGAAGTCATATGCATAGTCCTGTAGGATCATATGCTTAAATTCTTATAATCAATTGTACGCAAAGGTAGAAATCAATAATATTTGTGGGTTGAGGCAATACATGATTAACAAATCATATATGCTTTGGAAATCGAAAGTAAGTCATAATTCGAGATATCTTGCTTTTATTCAATATAATATCGGAGGTACAAAATCCAATAGTCCAATAATTAAAGTACTACAATTGGCAATGAATGTCCAAATAAATTTAAGGTTAAAATGTAAGAAAAGAGATAAAAATGATCTGCCCCCTTTACAAAGCCCCTAGGTTCGTATTTATTGGGGTGGAAATGCGGCATGCTTAGAAACTTGACTTCGACATTCATGTCTTTCCGTATCAATAATGTCGCATGGTGTCAGGCCTTGTTTAGTGATGATTTTCGACATTCCTTGATGCATAATAAAGCTTTGGCATTGTTACGATAGTGAAGGCATTCGACATCGGTGAGTTTTGATGTTGGGGGCTCACTCTATAATAACTGACACTCTTAGTCAGTAGAAGATAGCATTAATTTGAAGCTACCATGATATGAGACGAGATTGGTATGTAGCAAAACCATCATAGAGCGATGTTGGCATCGATAATTCCTGTGGATGTTGATTATATTTGGCATCAACATCGCATGTACATCTGAATAGTATTTTTAAGTGTTGTTGAAGTGTGGTGTGGCGTTGATAAATGAAGCTGTTGATAAGCAACAACATTTTTGAATAGTGATAAAGGCAGTGATCGGCCTTAATAACAAATAGCGGTAACGATAAGTGACGTTGATTGAAAGTGACATCCCTTTGGAGAGTGACACTAGTAAAATACAACATCAATAAGATGTGACGTATGTTATGTCGACATTCATTGATGCCTTACTATATTGATTGCAGTCGATATCATTACTTCCTTGGAGGGATGCGACATTGAGGAGATGTGATATAGATGGAAGATGGCATCAAAGAGAAGGGGTATCCACAGCGTGCTTTATTGATCGTAAGCAGTATTGGACGATATTACTAAAGCCCAACATTACTTCCATCTTGAATGGCGGCATCATATTCACGTCTCATGTCGTATGTCTTCAAGATTAAAAATGATGATAACATTCCCCCTAGTATAAAGGAAGCATCGATTTTTCAAGTCAGTAGTTTCACCACCATCCTTTGCCGCCTATTAGTTTTCTTTTGCTGATCCAACTGTCCATTTAAAATCAATCCAACGGCTTTCATTCACCTATTTTGTAACGACCCAGATTTTTATCCATTTGATATTGGGATAATTAACCAATTCTAATTATTGGTATATTTATTTTTATAAGTCGAATAGATAAATTTTATGATATTTAAATATTTGAATCCATAAATTGATTGAACTATGTTTAATTTTAAAATATAAATTTCTGGATATGATAATATTATATATATATATATATATGTATATGTATATAAACTATACCATTAAAATTTAAGAAAAAATAACCATATATGTATATGTATAAATATATGAAAGCTTTATGATGTTCAAGAATATATATATATAAGTTTATATGTGTATATATATTTATAAGAATATTGTGTGTATGTGCGTATCTACATGAATGTATAAACACAATAGTGGTAGATTTCAAACATATGAAGTAATGTATATGTAAATATGTATAAAGGTAAATATGATAAAATAAATATGTATATTGTATATGTATGCACATATATACATCTCTATGTGTGTGTGTGTGTGTGTGTAAATGTATTTGTGGTAAGAATTAGTGTATGTGTAAATATATATCAACAAAAGTGAAAACCTTATGATGAGAAAAAAATATATGCGTGTAAATAAATATGAAAAAAAAAATGGAATATGTGAATATGCAAGCATGCAAACATGTACATGGTAAAAGTATGAATATAAAAATGTATATACCTATACATCTATATGTATATATAAACATAAGAAAACATCATCATGGAAAAACTTAAAATCAAGTCACATACGAAATCAAATCCACAAAAGATAAAATCAATCCACATGAATTCAAATCAGCAAAATCAAATCAAGAAAAGAAAAATAAAATAAATCAAATAAAAGTGAGAAGCGTGTACAATACCCAGCCACCTTATTGCTTACTTTGTACACCTTCTTTTCTCTATATATATATATGCATAGCCAAGTCTTATCCCCTTGTTCATTTGCTCAACAAAAGAAAAAAAGGTAAACAAAACAACAAAGTACTACCATTTAACAAAAAGAATCAAGACAGTAAAAGCTTGAAGAGATGTTAAAGCAGTAGTTCATCTTCTATATTAAAAATAGTGAGCACAACAACTTTGATTACAGGTTATTACATAAGTGTATATATAATTTAGATATGATGAATCATTGAGATAGATTAAATATATATATGTATTGTGATGTGAATATGTATATGTATGTGGGCACTAGACATAGTCAGATCCATCAAAACTTTGTAAAATCCTCCCGTATTCATATTCTAATGATAAAACAAGTAAGCTTCCCACTTTAGGAATCTATAACTCCAAATCCTCTCAATTTTAAAACATGATCCCAAAACAAAAAGTGTTTTTTTTGAATGAAGATCATTTAAAAATTTATTCCATTCGATTTCACTAAGCAGAGGCCGAGAACATCCTATTTTACAATGGATGGGCCTAGTTTTGTTAAAATCCAACTATCATAATATAGGGAATGCATTATATGATTTGATTCGTCATTGAAAAAATGAATTTTAGAGGTAGTTTTGGATTTTTTTATGTAGTGTGGAGTGAGAAATTCATAGATAAATGGCTTTTGGTGAAAGGGCTAATTTCGATGACATGCTCGTTTTCATGGCCCGGAGTTTGGTCTAGAGGAGGATGGGAGGATGGGGTACTCACGGAAAATAATGCGGCATTTTTCAAATGCTTGTGGTGGCTAGGCGAGATAGGACTAGGGTTTAAGGCTCATGTATTCTTGGGTTCGATTATAGGAAACATTGACGTGACCAGGATGGCAGCGACATTCTATTGGGGTGGAAAAGAGGGAGGAGGCGTTGGCGGATCTCGTGGTGAAGTTTGGTCGAGGGTTGTGGACGGAAGTGGTGTGGCGAGGCGATTTGGTATGCGGTTGTCGTTCAAGTTTTTGGGCGAACGTTCGAATTTTTAAAAGATGGTGGAGTTCGTGTTTTTAGGTGGTTCAATACGATTGGGATGGCCGAGGGTGAAGTGGGGAGATGATCGATGGCTGTGGGGGACGACCGTGAGTAATGTGCACATGCACACAATGGTGCATAGATGGGTAGTCTTCAAAAAAAGAGCAGAGGGAAGAAAATGCACTAGGGGAAGAAGAAGGGTCTTTAGTTTGGGCCGTTCTTTCTTTTTTTGGTTTGGTCCGATGTTTTAAAAAGAAAATTTAAAATTTCTTTTTGATTTAATAACTTATAAATCTAAAACAATGTTTTCTACATCATTTGAATTCCAAACGACGAACAGATTCATGTATCAAATTCCTATCGCTAATTACATCCATATTAACTAATGTCGTAGAGATTTCGGCAATGTGAATTTAACAATTTTTATTGATTGAAAGTAGTCAGCTAAGAAATTCCATAATTTTAATTATAAGTTGATTGATTAATAAATTATTTATGGACTATTTAATTTGGAATTGACTGTAAATAAATTATTTTATGATTCCTTCGATTAACCAATAATTCGGATTTGAAAGTATGAATTTTCTTAAATTCTTGGAAACAGCTCGGTTCTAAATTGTAAATTTACTTAATATTGATTACTAAATCGTTGATTGAGTTAATAATCTATACTTCGACTAAAACTAGAGTTCCTAAAAGTTTTCATACACACCCACTCACATTAGTCGTATATGTTAAGTTGATTATATTTAAAAGGAAATTTAATTGGATAAAAGTTAATGGTTTTGGAAATAGCCTAATTACAATATGTTTTAAATGAAAAGATTTTCTACTTAATGGATTACAAATTGGAGATTGGGAATATCTCTATGGGTTGGAAATATCCCGTTATGTGTATAAGGAATTTGAAATTGTTCAATTATTCAATATTTAAAAGATTTGAATATATATATATATATATATATATCCGTACAAAGGCATTTTTGAAAAAAAAGTTTGGAAGAAATTATAGAATCGGCCTAGTGATTGCTTATGTGAGTAAATTGATAGTTAGATAACTAGCTATCTAATCTGGCCAAATTCGTTGACCGTTGGAAGAGACCGAGATCGAAAATCAGCATTATCCGAAACCACTTTGATCCAGTAACCACCACGAACCTTTACGGTATTAATTGTAGGGCCCCGTACGTTGGAAATTAATTAATTTAACCAATTCGGCTATTAAATATTGTACTTAGACAATATTATAATACCATTGGATTTTCTATAAGACTGTTTTGGTTATCGTAAGAGAAAAACCCATCGTGTTTATGTATGACGTGGACTTATGAGTTACCTGTGCTTTTTGAAAGATTTTGATAAAATAAATATTTTAAATTAAGTGTGTTTACTCATGCTGGTTTCCAGCCTGACTTGGGTGTTACTTTATTTTAATGCTCGGGTCAGACCAAGTATTGCAAATTCATGTTAGGATGCTTTAGCTCAGGAGATGAGCGGGATGGTAGAGACGTATCATTCATATTTGATAATATTCCACTTTGTATTATAGGCTGTATTCTCAGTATTTTGTAAGGACAAGTTATTATAACTGTCTAGATTTATACGTTGTGGATTTTATTTTGACAATTTGTATGTATATTAACGAATACAAATTCTTTTGTATAAACAACAATTTTTTGTATATTATATTTTGTTCCGCTGCGATGTGAGATTCTGTACTGTTGTTATTTCTATTTCTTCTTCTAAATTTTTTCTTCTTAAACCCTAACCACCTGGTATTTCCAGCACTCGATTGCATGATATTCTATATAGTAAACGTAATAGTGTCGATTTTCGGAGTTCGAAAATCGCCCGATCATCACATGTGGTATCAGAGCGGAAGGTTAAGCGAGAACCTTGGCTCTGGTGGGGATTACTCATTAGAGATAAGGTCAGTAGTACCCTAGAATGAGTTAAGAGTATTATATATGGGGGCGTACTTGTTATTTTCTTATATAGTAATTTTAAAGGATAAAAGATTTTAAAATAATTTTTATATAAGATTATATTTTGATATAAAAAGAAATAATTTTTCTAAATAGGATATTGAGGTGATTGGTTGGTATTATAATCTATAATAAGATTATATAATCTTAGTTGTTATATATATATATAACCAAATATAAATTTGATGAGAATGAACTATATAAATAGGTTAAGCTAAAGATAGATTCAAACAAGAATTTAAATCCCGAAAATTTCGAAAGTGTTTTTCAAAATGTTTTAATGAAATAATTTTGCCCTAACTATATTTTATGCAGAGAAATAATTTCTTAGAAAATTATTATGGAATATATAGTATGTTTGGTTTCTAGGGATGATAATATTGATTATTATCATAAATTGGTTGTTGGGTCTTAATGAAGAATGCTTATTACAAAATAAACAATGATAAAACATTATGAAATGTTTTAAGGAAGTGAAATGATATAAGCATAATTTATGAAAAAATTAAATTGGATTTAAATTGTGAAGTTTTGAATCTATGTCCTGGAAATTTTGAAATGTGTTTCAAAGTGTTAAGGAAATAGTAAGTTATATTATTTAGAATATTTTTGATATGGAAATTTTTGTATTAAAAACAAGGATTATTTTGGAAATTCCAAAGGAATTTGTTTGGATAAAAACCAAGGTTCTTTTAAGTTTAAAATTGTGATTTGGTATATAAATGGGATATGTGTGTATGCGCGAGCGCACGTGCGAGCGCACGTGCGATTTCAAGGTGATTTGAAATAAATATCGGGTGTTTGAATTTTGGGATTCCCATTGGAATGAGGATTAAAACCAAAAGGAAAATATGTATCGAACTTATAAGTGGGAAGTGATATTAATAAAAATTGAATTTTGGAATGTAAAATAAAGTAAGTTTAAATGGATTGAAGGGACTGGAAATTAATTCAGGCCAAGTTAAATAGGTTTTGAACTTATAACCTAAAATTGAAAATTTCAAGATGAAATTAAAATTTGACTTTATGGAAGTTAAATAAAATTAAATTGTAAAGGAAAAGGTATAGGTTTGATAAAAGGTGCAAAGGGATTTATTTATGAATGATTTCAAAACCATTTTTGAAATAAAACGGGTTTCGAATTCTAGAAATTAGAATGAATCAAATGATCAATGTAGTGGATTAAATTATAAAATTTAACCTTCGATATAGAAATTTTGAAATTGTGTTAAGTAAATAACGAAAATCGAAGAAAACTAAATTTACCTTGTGATGTATTCAAAGGATTAGATGTGGACTTGGGTCATAAATAGAATTTGACTTAAAAGGCTAACAACTAAATACAATTTGAATGTGTTAATGAAATGATAATTATGGTGAATCAAGATGAATCGATTGAGTGAATTAGTAATTTGAAAATGGTTAAATACTTAGTAAAGAAATGGAAATTCGATTTGGATGAGAAACAAAGGTGAACCCAAGTAAAACCCAAATGAAGTAATGTTTGAGAAAAAACAATCAGATTTATAAAGATGGAAATGAATCTATTGGATAAATTAATTAATGAATTGAATATAGAATTGGAGTTGGAGGCAAATGAAATTGAATTGTAATTGAAACACACTATATGAAATAAATGTAGAGTTGGGTTGCGAAAATCCAATAAACGATATTCGAACACGGATTAGTGGAATGAACTAAATTAAACAAATGGGTCGATGAATGGATGTAATTTTTAACTTACTAGTATTGTGGTCTATCGATGTTATAAAATATTTTTTGTAAGAAATATCATCTTATATAAATTCACCTTTTATATTTATTTGAACGTAAATTTACAATTTCTCAAACACAAATGTTGAAATTTATTGGAATGAAGAATGTATAGTTGCTATACTTGGAATTTAGTTTATACGAAGTAATAAATGTTACCAATAACTTTGTAAAGTAATCGGACTTAGGAATTATTGATTTGGCATTAATGAGATTATATATGTTAGTTATATATTCAAACACCCCCTGTTGATTTTATAACTAGAAGGAAATGATCTTCGAAAGATATTTGAAAATACTAAATGGAGTTTATACAAGTATGAAGCGGACTCATAAAACTATTGATTCTAAAATCATTCAAATTGGAAAGAATGGTCTTATATGTATATGAGAATGAAGTTAAAATAGAATGGAACCTATTGATTTTTAAAAGACATTCTGTTATGGTAAATAGTCGATTTTGGAAATTAGGTAAATCAAATTTAAAAACTATCGATTTTAAAGATATCGATTTTATATAGATAAAATTTAAATGTTATACATATAAAGTGTACGATTTGAGAGATATTGTATATATATATATATATATAGTTTTGAAACTAAAAGTATGGAAAGGCACCCCATTAAAGTTGAAATTTGGAGTTGGAGATCCACTGGGTGGGTCTACCTTGGAATCCATATGGTAGGTTCAATGAGAATTGGGATCCTAGAGGACGTCCGGACAAAAACTCATGGATTCTCGATGATTATTTATTTGCATAGCGTAAATCGAGGGGTATTATACCTACAATTACGTGTGGTTTTGCTATTATAGCAACGTAACCTTTTTGTAACTGTGATCTATCATGGTTCCATAGCGTAATTCGGGAGGTGGAGATTGCCTACAATCTATATTTGATTTCGCTGTGATAGCGACGTAACATCAGTAGATTGCGAGCTATGTGGTTTGGTTCCATAGCGTAATTCGGGGGGTAGAGATTGCCGACAGTCTACGTTTGATTTCGCTGGGACAGCGACGTAACATCGGTAGATTACGATCTATGTGGTTTAGTTCCATAGCGTAATTCCGAGTGCAGAGATTGCCTACAGCCTACGTTTGGTTTCATTGGGATAGTGACACAACCTTTGTGTGGCTGCAATCAATGTGGTTTTGTTTCGTTTTGATAGCGTAGTTCGAGGGGTAGAGATTGCCTATTGACTACTTATGGTTTTGCTATGATAGCAACGCAACCTTTGTGTAGCTTCGGTCTATCATGTTCCCATGGCGTAAGCCGAGGGGTGTTGATGCCTATAGTTTACTTATGATTTCATGACGATGCAATCATCGTGTTAACTGCGATCCATGGTGGTAAAGAAGGAAAAGAGGGTGATACTTTACATATCATTTTTGAAAAGGTTTTTCAAGTATATTGACTGGGTATTGAAATAGGTCTACTGAGTACTTATAGATTTTCAGTCCTACGCCCGATCAAGTATGACTGAATTTATGTAAGAATAAGGATGTACTTTTTAAGACATCGAGTTATGAAAAAATGATTTAATTAAAAACTAGCTTGGTAATACTACGTAATTTAAGTGTAAGTATATTAGAACGTATAATAAAGATGTAAGAGTTTAAAATGTTTAAAGAATGTTTAATTTAATAATATACATCAAAATTCAAGTTCTTGCTTCATTCCTTTTCGAGGATGAAATGTTCTGAGGGGGAAGGATTGTAACGACCCAGATTTTTACCATCTGATATTGGGATAATTAGCCAATTCTAATTGTCGGAATATTTATTTTTATACGTCAAATAGATAAATTTTCTGATATTTAAAGTATCTAAATCTATAAATGTAAAGACCCAGGATTTTCGACTTTCGAAAATCGACATTAATACGTCCATTGTATCAACTGTCGAGCAATCGAATGCCGGAAAACCAAATTCTTAGGTTTTAAGAAGAAGAAAAAGGTAGAAGAAGAAGAAGATAGAAGAAGAAAACAGAAACAATAATAGAATCTCACATATCGCAGCGGAACAACATATAATAGATAAATGAATATCTTTAAAACAAAGAACTATATCTGTCATTACATTACATTACATTATCTGAGTTTACAACAACAAACAGCGGAAAAGAAATACTATATATAGTTGATACGCCATGCCATCCAGCTTGCCTCCAGATCCCTACAGTAACTCCTGAATTTCAGAATATCCTGATAACCTGACTCTAGGCTGCTCGTGTGGAAAATTATGGGCACCCAGAGTTTAGGAAGGGAACAATAAACTCCAGGTCAGTCATGGGACTGGCGTGAGAACTAAAACAGTTATTTATCTTTAAAAGAACAACATTCCATGGAATTACACAAAATAAATCATTTTTGATATGATTATTAGTGCATAGTGTAGAAAACATTTCGAAAATATAATAGTAACCCTACTCAGCATGGGCATTACGCACTTATGCCAACTATAGCTACCAAGATCAATAGCAGGTTACCGCCACATTCTATGGCAGGTTATACAACTAAAACCGTACAGTGCACGCATTGTTTCTTTAAATTTTCCAACAAATGATCGGGTTGAGGAACTTCCCATACCGAAATGGAACGCCTCTGGAAGGACGCCACCGAGAACCTAACCGGATCTCTGCTAAACAAGGCTGACGCTGCCTCACGCTTTACAGATGTGACTAGGAAAATAACACACTGACGCTACCTCACACTATACAGGTGTGACTAGGTAACTAACACACTGACGCTACCTCATGCTATACAGCTGTGACTAGGTAACTAACACACTGACACTACCTCACGCTATACAGCTGTGACTAGGTAACTAACACACTGATGCTACCTCACGCTATACAGCTGTGACTAGGTAACTAAAACTCAAGCTATGCCATCCCCCAGTCGTTACCGACCTTTATCCAAGGATCCTCAACCACAAAGCGACAACCATAAAGTAGTAAATATGCAGTAACCACATAGGTTCGATATCTGGGCTCTATACCATGATATCACCTTCTATCCAGAAGGAAATGGACATACCCAAGGGCGCTATGCCTAACAAAAACCTTGTCGCAACATTCCTGTTTCGATCATTACCGGGTTGTGAGGCCCGACGAAGTCTCGTCCACAAAGCTACGCTTTTTCAGAAAGCCATGCTTCGATCAAAAAATGATCAGCAACACTTCGTATGCCACATTACTAAATTGGGAATGTATCACTAGTAACCATCAACTACATAACATCGGAGCTCGTGCATCTCAGAGAAGAGTGTTAAGCTAAGAGAATAAATTCTCCGTCACCAAAAGAAATGTATTTGATAGAAACCAACTTTACATCTCAAAATGTAACGTCAGACATACATCCATACAAGTCTGTTCTGGGTTCGAACAGAACCGAATGCACTTTCGAAGAAGCCCTTGCAAATCCGGGTATTCACAATCCCGATCAGACTTTCCATCACTTAGGGAATCTCTATACCTGAGCCATGATGCAGAGAAAATCGACAGGTCAGCCTATCATTCTCGCAAATACCCGGTCTTCAATGCTATCCATATACGTCGTATCACTATTCGGAATGGGTTATATGACACAAAGGTCCTCCCCCGGCTAAACCGAATAACGAGCGCAATATTTTAAAAATAAGTGTAGCATTCAAATTCAAGAAAATCACAACAATTTTCCACTTCGATCTTTTAAATAAAAGATTCATCACAATCACAAAGGTTCGATGTGGTTTCCGGATATCCACTTGGAATCCGACCCCCGGTCGCATCGAAATTCAAACGCCATTTAAAGGAAAATATTGATAGTCGGTTATTTAACTATCAATCAATATTCACAACAATTTTCAGGTTTAAATAATTTTCCCAATTATTTATTTTCAAAATATCTTCGCAAGATATATTTTCACACTTTAACCCTGTGAAAAAAAATTTCAAATCACTTTTCAATCCTTTGAAAACAAATTTCAAATCATTTCCCTACGCGGGATATATTCACAAAGATTTATTCATTTTCATTTCAAAATGGTTCATTTAAACCAATTAAATAAATCCTTACCAATTTATTTTAAATTTACGTTCCAAATCCGTAAATGTATTTCCACACTTCAAAAATAAATCGATGTTTATTTTTAAACAAATTTCCCTTTCCTTTATGAATTCCATGGTGAATTTAAATTTTCAAATATCCACTGATACAATATTTTCAAATCGATTTCAAATATGCACTTTCAGTTTATCTTTAAAAGATATAATCTCAAAACATTCACTTCATATTGGAAAACATTTCCATATTTATTTACTAATAAGTAATTCACCAATCTATTTATTTTCAACATTTGGAAAATATTCAGTATACTTAAATCACAATTAAGTATATATTTTATTCTTTAAGGAAAACATCCTCTTAGACACATTTATTTGCGTCAAAGCGAATGTTGCGTAAGACATCGTTACGACAACCTAAATCACTAGTATAGGGATTCAAAATTTAAGATAGATATATAGATCCCAATACTATATAAAACATTTCCTTTCGAAAATCATTTACTATAGCAACAGTGTTATAGTCCACCATTTCCTTATTTCTCGAAAACGTCTATTTCAACAATGAATGTTGAAATCTATGGTTTCGATATTTAATACATTTTTTAACACCTTTAAATCGTTTTAATTCTATTTAAAACATGACTTTCCTAAAACATTTCTTTAATATATTATTCACTGTCCAAAATCGTGAATATACTTCGTTAAACAAATTAAACATTCTACACATTTTATTTAAAGGATTGTCCACTATCCAAAATCGTGGATATAGCTCCTTTAATAATCTAAAATAATTGACTTATCAAAATAAGTCGATTTCGGATTTATAAAACAACGTTTATAAATTCACATTTATATATTTTATAAAAACTTAAACTTATAAAATCCGATAATTAACAAATTCTATTTATATCTCATTTAAATGCCAAAACCCAATTTATAAGCTAATTACTTATAATCTTTTATTTTACAAAAATCATTTCATTTTATAACTTCACAATTTATAAATCTATAAATTTCATTCACTTATGAAATCCATTTATATTTTATAACTTCACTTTAAAACATTTTCAAAACTCCTTTATAATTTCATCACTTTGAGTTACAAAAATCTAATTTATAAATCTTATATATAAAGCTTTTATAATAAATTCAAAAATCTCAATTTGAATTATTTTATAAAATCATAAACTTCATATTTCCAAAAATCACCTTTCAACTATATTTCTCAAAACATCATAATTTTTAATATAAACTTTCAGCCTGAATTTTCAAAAATCAAAATTTTTATCTATTTCGATATCTAACGATACCAAAATTATATTCAGCTAAATTTTAGCCTTCAACAATTTCAATCACAAAGGTAATCACACAGAGATTATAAATAATCAACACACAACATTGAAACAAATTCAATTATTTGAGGAATCCAGTTGGATCCCTCCAACCTGTTTCCCTGCATCCACAGATGTCAGCACAATACCAATCCTGTTTCATGACGGAATATCGCGGTATATGGGGTTTATATAATATTATCCGCTATTATGCGGCGCAAGAGGGTCTCATCCGCTATATAATGCGGGAAATCAACTCCAAATACATATATAATACCAATTCCACTTCGAGGTGGAATATCGCGGTATATGTGTTTAATATAATAACCTCCGCTTAATATGCGGCGTATAGGGTCTATTTCAATATAACCAATAACAATTTATCAACCAAGCATACAATCAAGCAATTTTAAATTTAACTATTTTAAATTTAAATCGAAACTGATTCGATTGAGTGAGAAGTTATCACCTTTGCTTTTATTTTGCAATCCATTTTCCATTCCAGTTTATTTTCATGATTTTCGACCTTGTATAAATGTTTATACAATTCATTAATATTCGAAATAAATCAAATAGTCAATTTTTCATTTTGATAGTTTTAATTAAAAAAATTCTCCTTTAATAATTTATTTAACTACAATTTAAAATTTAAAACTAAGTTTCCTTTAACAAATTATATTTTTATGACAATAATTAAATGAACCATTTATACAAATTAATTCTGCTAGTCAAAAAATTGATTTCCATTTCATAGCAACTATTTAATTTAGAAATAAATTCCCGTTTAATATATTAAATTAACCAATGATAAATTTTGATTCTAAACTAATTTTTTTTCCTTTAATGGATTATATATACCAATTTAGAAATTAAAAATAATTACATAAGTTTAGTATATAAATTAATCATCTTAATAAATTATATTTTATTTTTCAAACTATCTTAGATATTTATTTATTTTTTATCTCTACTGTATATATATTAAATTTTCAAAAACAAAATTTTTTAAAATTACCTCGCTGCAACCAGTAATTCGATGAATATTCCATCTTCACGCGAGCACAAATCCCCAAATCCAAGCCGGCATCGCATCGAATTGACTGGGAAACGAATCCCCTTTACCTCCACGCGCGCCCCATTATCAAGGAAGAACTTCTACACTCTAGCTCACGAATCGAATCGAATTGAAATTGAATTCGATTCGAACCTTCCTGTTGCCATTTCGATTTCGAATGTTTGCACAAAAAATGGACAAACACCTCAAAGTCGTATGATTTAGTGGATTTTATGTTGTTCTTAGCGGTTTGGGTGATTTATGCAAATATATAAATAACAGGGGCTAAACTGTAAAAGACACGTAGATTTATAGTGGTTCGGCCAGAACGTGCCTACGTCCACTTTATATGTTATTCTCTCTTTTCTTTCAGATTACAAGTACAAAGCTTTGTATACAAGTATATGAAAGTTGTTTGAAAGTTCCTTCCGTGCTTGAGCTCACAAACTTGTCTGCATTGTTGTACCCCTGCCCCTCTATTTATAGAGTGAGGCTGGGGGCAGAGGTCCTGGAAGTATATAGCTGCTGGTGGGGCTGGGCTGGAGTGATCTGGCCTGGCAATTTGGTTCGGTCGTGTCTTCTTGGCCTTGATTCGGCAGTGGTTAAGATGGTTCGATTGGTGGTAAGAGATGGTTGGACCGGTGGTTCATTTAGTAGTGTATGGAATGAAGGTTGATTCGGTGGTGGAAGGTAGCTTGATTCGGTTGTAGAGGCGAGGAGGTTGGTTCGGCGTGGTCTTGGACCGGTGGTGTGTGAAGGGGATTGGTCCGGTGGTGGCTTGGGCCGGTGATGGATGGTTCGGTAGTGAGGGGAATTGGTTTAGTTCGGTATTGAAGTGGAGAAAGTTGATTCGGCAGGTAGGTGAGGTGAGTTGATTCGGCAGGCACGGAGGGAAGGCCGGTTCGGCAGTCATATGGGGAGGTTTGGTTCGGTGGTTGTTGGAGTTATGTTGGTTCGGTGGTGGCTGCTTCAGAACCGAGTGGTTCGGCTAGGTCTGGACCGGTGGTGAGAATTCACCGAACATTTGCCCCCCAAAGTGGGGCATATGCTAGTATATGCCGTGCTTTGTTTCAGTTAGGGTGTTTTCATTCGGTCCCAGAGTGCCGAACCATTTTGGCCAGTATCTTATATTTGCCTATAAATAGGGGTTACACCCCTTCGTTATTCCTTACCGGACAGAGAGAGCCGAACCAGATTTCTGCCGAATCGACTATACTGCCGAAACCTCTTGACAGCCGGACCAGGTAATTGTCGGATGTTACCTATGTTTTTAAACTGCCGAATGATTATTGGGAGTGTGGGTGCCGAACGGCACTGGTGATGCTGGTTACCGAATGTGCCTAATACCGGATGAGCTAGAAGACTTTAAATGCCGACTGGAATGTGTGCCCGAACCACCGAATGGGGCTAGATTGTATAAGTGCCGAGTGAACCTGAATACCGAATGACATCCCAACCTTGAATTTTTCCATGTTTCGAAATTACAAGCGAAATTCCCAACTACATTGCTCATATGTTTTAACGATGTACTTCCTTATGTTGCAGATAAATGTCTCAAAGAGTGGAAACCCGATCAGAAAAGAAGAGATCCCAAGACAGAGAGGGGCCTTCTGCCATGCCCCCAGCCCAGTCAGGACCGGAACGTCACGGACCTGCCCCGAGGTCGTTAGTAGACGGGTATGGTCCCCAGGAGCTTCTGAATTCTCCGCCCGACTGTTTCCCTAGCTCCCTCAAAGAGGAGCAGCTTGACGTTATATCCCGTTCCTTCGGGATAGATAGAGCGCTTATGCCGTTGCCGGGGGATGGAGTGATGCCATACAATCCCCCTGAAGGATATTTTGCGTATAGTAGGTACCACTGCATGTGTGGGGCCATTCCTCCCATTAATACCTGGATAGTCAGCTTCATTACTTATCTGAAGGTGGCTCCTTTCCAGCTTCAGCCCAATTCCTACGTCATCTTGGTGTGCTTATACATTATTTTCCAGAGAAGGTACGGGCGCCCCCTTCCAACCGGGAGATCCAGTATCTATATAACTTGAGGGGATACAAGAAGGGATCTCCGTACGTTAGCTTGGAAGCGGCTGTTCCTTTCAAACCAGTCCTGGACCTATATTCGAAGCTTAGTATGTTTAAGAAAGAATGGTTTTTCATCAGGGATGACTCCGTTTCCTTCGGCCTTTTCACCTCTGGCTATGAGTTGAACTTCATTTATAGTTTCCTTGTTTCGGCTGCAACGCTTCTTCTGATATGCTTCTATTTCTTGCTAGCGACAGGTGGCTTTGCAGTCGTAGAGGGTGATTCCCTGGTCCAGATGGCTGCGGAAATAAGAGCTATTCCGGGACGGGATCGGTCGGCTTCTCACTTGATCAGGAATGCTACTCTCCTGGAGCACAACTTGATCCTGCCACACCAGTCCGTGGTTAAGCAGAGAGACACGGCCGAGGAGAAGGCTGCCAAAGCCAAGGGAGGGGCCACGGTGAAGAGTGGCAAGAGGGAACCTTTTACAAAGCCTCCCGTTGTTGGGGGTAAGAAACTTAAGAAGTCCGACGGTCCTTCTCCTAGTACTTGCCCACTTGCTCCGGGAGAGGAAGATGTGGAGGAAAATAGAGGTGAAGGTGAAGGAGGAGATGGACAGAGCGGTAGTGGCGTTGGTGCCTTAACCTGCGGGCAAGCGGGAGAGATTCATGAGTGGACGGATGATGCTTTCCGTCAAGCTTTTGGGGAGTCGGAGGAAGGATCGGCTTTGGTTGAGAAGGCAAAGGGGGTTGACAAGACTGGGGCTGGCGCCGATCCATTTTCTGAGAGTTCTTCAGCTAAGGCGATTCCAGCGATTCAAGGTGAACATTTGACTTCTGCAGACTCAATTTATGATAGGGACTTAGGAATATTTTATGGTTCTCTTCCGTCCTGGACTGAGATTCAGGATTTATTGCAGTATCCTACTCCTCCGCAGGGTTTGTATAACAGACGTGCCTTCTCATTCTTTTTAACTCGACATATTTCTTGGATTATGGATCATTGCATGTTCGTAGCACTTGGTTTTTATTTCAGGAGCAGGTAAGGCGACCAAGTCATCAGATATCCGGCACCGCCTCGAACAGTATAAGCTACTCAAAGCTTCTGCCAAACCAAAGCCGCCAACCAGCCGTCCTGGGGATGAAGTTAGACATCGCCCTCTTCTTGGAGTTATTGAAGAAGATATGCAAAGGAGGAAGAGGGGCCGATCTTCGTTTGAACCTTCACTTGGCCCTCTGCCTCCAGTCCAGCCCATCCATGATATTACTGAAGAGGATACTGAGTTTATGCCTTCCCCCCATCTGTCCGAAAATCCAACCGTCACTCTGATAGACCGTCCTGGTTTGGATCGCAACCCATTTGCCGGCCACCCTGATCTGGACCCGAGTTTTCAGGATATCTCTTTTGATGAGGTCACGGGTGAGCATCTTCTTCCCCGCAATCCCATGGTACGGGTGCTTGATGAGGCTAAGTCGTTAGACCTCAATTTGCTTACTACTCGGATTGTGACCATGGGGGATGAGTCCAAGGCAATCATCGATCGGGTGGCTTAGGAAACCAAGAGGCTAATGGAGCATCACGCTCGACTGGCCAGGGCTGGGGAGGAAATCGGAAGTGCTAACATCCGGTTGTGGCTACAGGTTTCTGACCAGGCCAAACAGCTTGCCGATCAGGCTATCCAGATATCCCAGCATGAGGCGGCCTCCCGACGACTAAAGAAAACCATGGAGGAGGCTAGCAAGGCTGAGTTGCGAAAGATGGAGGCCGCCTGCAAGGAGCGGATTGACATAACTATTGCTACGGTGGACGAGGTTCGGAGGGCGGATCTCGAGCAGGTAGAGGAGTTATCTGGGAGGCTTGAGGCCGCAGAGCTTGCTCAGGCCAGGCTAAAGGAAGAGATGGAGGAAATGAGGAGGACTCTCCAGGCTGACTGCTTGAGATATCGATCGGAGAGGGATGTTGCCGTTGCTAAGTTGCTGTCCTCCGAGGCCCGGGTGAGGGAGTTTGAGGAGAATGAGGGGATGATGGATGAGATGTTGCAGGATATGTACTTCCGTACCTGGAAGCAGGGTAATCTATCCTGGATGGATGATTATCCCCGGATCATGGCTATGATCTATCTTCGGGCTTTAGAGGAGGCCAGGGCCGATGCGGATAAGGAAGGTGGAGCGGCGTTCAGGATGGACATGGTTACCGCCCAGTTCTCAAAGGGGGAGAAGGTAGCGGTGAAGGAGGGGATGCGGCTACTTGCTGCAGAGGAAGCCGGTGTGCAGTTAGGGGATGAGGACCAAGAAGCAGGTGTTGGTGAGTTTTCCCTTTTTAGCTTTTCATAACTTGATCGTTCGTTGCCGGTTTAATGGATTCTTTTTCTGAATGGGATAGGTGGGGCCTCTGGTCATCATGCCGGGAGCTCCGATCCTGCAGCTAAGTAGATTCGGAGAGCTGGTTCTTAGGTGTAGCGGTTAACGCTAATGCAGCTAGTTATTTTGTTTGGTCTGCTTAACATTCCTGTATATGCTAGTTCAAAACATTGATGTGACTGTAATAATATGACTTTATGTAATTTCATAATATAAGCTGATTCCCTTATGTTGGAATGTTATCGCTATTTTGTTGTACTGTGTTAGTGATGTAACTATGCATGTTACTAGTGGCTTGACTGTGCCTGATGCCAAATTTTTTGCTTAACGTATAATTTTCTCATTTTGCAACGTAAATGTGATGTGTGAATATGAACTGCAGCTATGCATTAATGTATAAAAGTAGAAGGTACCGCCCTTCATGTTTCGGCTGTGGACGGCAACTTCGTGCGTCCTATAAGACTAAGCACGGAATGCTGTTGAGTGTCTCATCATCCGATTGTAAGTTTCTGTTCCTATAGCGAGCGTTCCCTATTTCATGTCCTGTACTTTCAAGCACCGTTACGGAGGATAGGAGAAAAGTTTTAAATGAAATGGAAATATAGGAAAAGTAAAACTTCCAGTCACGGAAGGCCGTCGATGTGCTTAAGTTCGTGGCAAACGGGTTTTGTAGTCACTTTCCCTAGCTGTGGGTCTGGGAGACATTTGTCACCCATCTTACGCCTCTGCAAGAAGTTTTCTTTTTTACCACAGCCGCACTTAAGACACACCGGAGCCGATCGCGCACAGTAACTACCCGGTCCATTATGGCCCGTAATCGTGGGTATTATTCGATTTACTGTGGCCGGCTAGCGTGGGGGCCGATCGTCAACTGTGAACTGCACCTGGCTGGCCACACCTTATGTTGGGGCTTATGATCGGTTCACAGTTGCCGGCGAGCCGAATCGCTGTGATAAGCTGCCATGGCATAATCGGCCTTCTCGGTGGCTTATACTCGGCTCATTACAGTCGGCTTTAAGGGCCGAGGCGAACAATGAGTTAACTCGCGGTAGAGGGATACCGGAGCAAAGTGTCTCATTGGCGAGGGCATAGGATCGTAGCGTACCTGTTAGGTTTTGTCCAGGTGGAGTTGTGTTGTGAAGCTCTGAATTGAAATGTCATCTGCAAAGGATTTTGTTCAACAGAATTAGATAAAGCTTAACAAGTAGCCAAGATATAAAGGAACAAGTTAACAAGAGCCAAGTTTTTTAAAGTGGTTCGGCACGAAAATGCCTACGTCCACTGATTCTCTTTGTTAATTCGCTTCATATGGGCAGTACAAGTTAAGAAAAGAGGTGTCGGATGTTCCATGCCCTCTGGAACACCTCTCCGTCCACTGTTGACAAAATATAAGCTCCGTTGTGGAGATCTTTATGAATTACATATGGTCCGTCCCAGATTAGATCCAGCGCTCCTGGGCGCGGAAAGATTCGCTTGAAGATAATATCTCCTTCTTGTAAGCTGCGATGTTTGACTTTGGAGTTGTGTAGTGCTACCACTTTTTGTCTGTGAGCTACTGCTTTGAGTGCTGCATCATTTCTTCTCTCCTCAATTAGATCCAAATACATGTGGATGAGTTCTTCGTTTTCTTCGGGGTTGTAGTGGATCCTACGATGGGAAGGTACAATGGTTTCAACTGGGAGCATGGCCTCTGATCCGTATGCCAAAGAGAACGGACTATGCCCTGTTGATGTTCTGAAAGAAGTGCGGTAGGCCCATAGTGCTGTAGGAAGTTCGTCCACCCAAGCGCCTTTTGACTTTTCAAGCTTCTTCTTGATTAGAGTCTTGAGAATCTTGTTGACAGCTTCGACTTGTCCATTTGCCTGGGGATAAGCTACGGATGAGAAGCCCTTATGAATTCCGTGCTCCTGGCACCAGTCGGCAAATTCCTCGCTGTCAAATTGAAGCCCGTTGTCTGATATGATTCTGAGTGGAACTCCGTACCTGCACAAAACGTTTTTGATCAAGAAGTTGATAACTTTAGTTGAAGATATTTTATTCAGAGGCTCCGCTTACACCCATTTGGTGAAATAGTCAACTGCCACTATAGCATGTCTGGCCCCGCCTCGGCCCATCGGCAGTTCGCCAATTAAGTCAATTCCCCATATTGCGAAGGGCCAAGGGCTGGTCATCTCAGTAATTTCATTGGTTGGTAGTCGAGGAATCTTAGCAAATTTCTGACATCTGTCGCATCTTCTGACGAAGTCTAAGGCATC
This sequence comes from Allium cepa, assembly GCA_030765085.1. NCBI lineage: Eukaryota > Viridiplantae > Streptophyta > Magnoliopsida > Asparagales > Amaryllidaceae > Allium > Allium cepa. The sequence goes on from CM060942.1 coordinate 461,354,345, forward strand.
TTTGTTTAAAGTGGGCCAGAAATACCCATATCGGAGTATCCTTTTTGCTAGGGTCTGCCCTTCGGCGTGGTCTCCACAACTTCCATGATGGATATTGGATAGAATTTCCTTGGCTTCTCTTCCAGCAACGCACCTCAATAAGGGGTTAGAGAAGCCGCGCCGATAGAGGATGCCTTCTTGCATTGTGTAGCGGGAAGCTTTCCTTAGGATTTTCTTAATTTCATTTCGCCCGTCGGGTAGGGTGTCGTTTTGTAAGTATTCTCGGATAGGGGTCATCCATGTTTCTTCTTCGGTTGCAGCTATCAGATTTACTTGCTCGAAACTTGGTGCCAGCTGTTTTGAGATGGTTAATGCTCCGAAAATAGTGATGTTCTTCATGCTAGCTTGTTTTGCTAGTTCGTCGGCCTCTTGATTCTCTTCTCGGGGAATGTGTTTGATTAGATAGTGATCTAATTGATTAAGCAGTAGCCTGGTCTTCTTTAGATACGCTGTGAGCCGTTCTCCTCGAGTCTAGAATTCTCCCAGTATTTGATTTACAATAAGTTGAGAATCACTATGGAGACATAAAGAACTGACTCCAATTTCTAGTGCAAGTTCTAATCCGGCTGTCACTGCTTCGTATTCTGCATCGTTGTTGGTGGCAGCGAATTCCAATCTTAGGGCGTAGTGCAGCTTCTTTCCCTTGGGGGTGATTATCACAACACCTGCCCCCGAGCCTTGCTCGTTCGACGCTCCATCTACGAAGAGATTCCACTTGATATCTTCTGCTATTTCAGATTGGTCCTTACCTTCGCTAGTAGTGAATTCAGCAATGAAATCAGCTATGGCTTGTCCCTTGATAGCGGTGCGAGGATGGTAAGTGATATCATATTGACTTAGTTCGATGCACCACTTAAGTAATCGCCCAGAAGTGTCGGGGAGATGGAGCACTTGCCTTAGCGGTTGATCGGTTAAAACTCTGATGGAATGAGACTGGAAATAGTGTCGCAGCTTCCGCGACGTGATAAGCAAACAGTATGCTAGCTTTTCAAGCTTAGGGTATCTGACTTCTGCCCCTGTGAATCTCTTGCTTACAAAGTATACGGGTCGCTGCGCGCGATTGTCTTCTCTCACCAAAGCGGTGCTCAAAGCGTGGGATGATACAGCAAGGTATAGGTATAGTTCCTCGCCTTCATTTGGAGTTGAAAGTACCGGTGGTCTCTGGAGGTGTCCGATTAAGTTAAGGAAGGCTGTCGAGCATTCGTCAGTCCATTCGAACTTTCCTTTGTCTTTCTTTAGAGCTTCGAAGAAAGGGATGCATTTGTCGGTTGCTTTAGAGATGAACCTACTCAGGGCGGCTACTTTCCCGTTTAGGCTTTGAATCTCTCTTCGAGTAGATGGTGTCTTGACATCTTGTAAAGCTCGGACTTGTTCGGGGTTTGCTTCAATCCCCCTGGCATGAACGATGAATCCCAAGAAGTTTCCCGATGATACTCCGAAGGAGCACTTTAAAGGGTTCAGCTTCATTCCATATTGGCGAAGTACTTGAAACATCTCGTCCAAGTGGTTTATATGGTCGTTGGCTTTCCTCGATTTTACCAGCATGTCATCCATATAAACTTCCATAGTTCGTCCTATCAGTTCTGCAAACATCTTGTTGACGAGGCGCTGATAAGTAGCTCCGGCGTTTTTAAGTCCAAATGGCATTACCTTGTAGCAGTACAATCCTCGGTCAGTGATGAAGCTAGTGTGGTCTTGGTCGGGGGCGTGCATAGGGATCTAGTTATATCCTGAGTATGCGTCCATAAAGGATAGAAGTTCGTGCCCGGCAGTGTTGTCCATGAGTTGGTCGATTCGGGGGAGCGGGACGCAGTCTTTCGGGCAAGCGTCATTTAAGTTGGAGAAATCGATGCATGTTTGCCACTTCCCATTAGCTTTCTTTACCAGTACCGGGTTGGCGATCCATTCCGGGTAGATGGCTTCACGTATGAAGTCACTGGGAAGTAAGTTCTTTACTTCTTCCTCGAGGGCTGCTGATCGTTCTGCCCCCATGCTCCTCTTTTTCTGCTTCACTGGCACCTTGGTGGGGTCGATGTCCAGTGTGTGGCATGCTACGTTTGGAGAGATTCCTATCATGTCGGCGTGCATCCATGCAAATACATCCATGTTGTGGCGAAGAAAATCGACGAGTTGATCTTTCAACTCCACTCTTAACTGAGACCCGACTCTCAGCAGTCTACTTAGGTCGTGTTTGTCTACAGCTACAAATTCCATAGCCTCTGCAGGCTCGATGGTGGCCTCCTCCTCTTTGTCCTGGGGTCTAATTCGTTGAAAGGATCGCTGGTATATCGAAGAAGAGCGGCTTTCTTTAATTGCTATGCTTCCAGGCTTTTCTTGCAGAGAGAAGTCTCTGCATCCTTCCCTTTATCCTTCCTGCGGTTATTGCGAAGCTCAGTTACATAGCAATCTCGAGCGGCGTCTTGATCTCCCTCTATTTCTCCTACTCCGTTATCTATTGGGAATTTCATCTTCAGGCACCATGGAGCTAGGACAATTTGGAAGTCAGACAAGGCTGGTCTTCCCAAAAAGGCGTTGTAGGCCGAATGGTTGTCTATTAGCACGAATGTTTGTTTCCGAACGGCGGAGCGGGGATGACTTCCCAATTCAACAAAGAGATCCAATTGTCCGAGGGGCATCTTTGCTTCTCCAGTGAAACCATGTAGCGGTTTGTTGCAGGGAGACACGTCCTTCATTGACAGCTTCATTTTGTCGAAAGCATGCTTGAACAGAATATTCACTGAGCTTCCAGTGTCTACTAGGATTCGAAAAACTTCAGCTGGGCCGAACCAGGCAGAGATGACCATAGGATCCATATGAGGGTATTGCCTTCCTTCTAGGTCACGCCCACTGAATGTGATGTCATTATTTTCCCTCCACTTAGGGTGGCGTTCTTCCATAACAGAATTGACGCAGTCTCCCTCGCTTCTGAGTGAGTTTCCATATCTTTCCATTTCTGCCCAGCCCTTGTCGGCGATGTGTGGCCCTTCAGATATTGTACGGACCACTATCTTCTCTTCGCTGGAACCGCTGGTGTTGCGATTTCCTCCGCCTGTCTCTGGGTGGAGCTGCCCTGGGTTTTCCTTGTCGGGAGCTGGAGTCCTATCCTGGCCCTTTACATAGCGTTCCAGCCTCCTTCTCCTGATATGTTCTTCAATTAGGTCTCGGAGATGGCGGCATTCATTGGTATCGTGCCCATGAGACTCGTGGAAACGGCAGAATTTTCCGGACTGGATTGTGCGATCTGACTCTTTCTTGTACGGGGGGCGCTTATATGTAAGTTCGTCCTGGGTGGCCAGGAAGATGTTCTCGACTGTTTCATTCAAGGGAGTGTAAGCGTCAAATCTCGGTCCTGGTCGGTACAAGCGCTTTTCTCCCTTCTTGCCCCCTGCATTGTCTCTGGAGTCGTTTCTCCGAATGTCCTTCGCTGCGGCGGGGGCGTTTCCATGAGCCGTCTTAGCCTGTGGTCCTGTCTGCCTTTCAGTGGCAGCCTCTTCGAGTCTCATGTACTTCCCAGCTTCATGGAAGAAATCGGGCAAGGTAGCTGGTTTTTCTTTAGTTAGTCTTCTAGCAAACTTGGTATCTGGGTGCACACCACTACAGAGGGCCATTAGGGTGAGTTTCTCATCGGCATCTTGGACTGCGGCCGCTGCGGCGTTGAACCGGGTTAGATATTGTTGCAGTGTCTCTTCGGATTTCTGTTTGACAGTAGATAGAGAATAAGCATCCTTGGGTTGTTCCACATGACTGCGGAACTGGCTAATGAACTTTTCTTTCAACATCTCCCATGAGCTGATAGATCCTTGGGGTAGATGGCAGAACCAGGAGGTAGCTAGGTCTGCTAGGAATAGCGGAAAGCATTTACACAACACTCCTTCCGTTGCTCCGCTCATGAGCATATGTTGTGTGTATCTCTGCAAGTGTACAACGGGATCAGAAGTTCCCTTGTACGGTTCCATCGTCGGCATTTTCCATTCTCGAGGGGTGATGGCGGTTTCGATGTCGCGGGTGAAAGGGCTGGTTACCCTAGCGCTTATCCCTCGATCCCTTTGCTCCCGTCGGACGCATTCCCTGAATAATCATGACATTCTTTCATCAGAATTTGAAGCGGACAAAAATGAGCTTGGTTCTTCCCTGCGGGATCGATCTCGTCCAGATGACCTGTAGGGATGGTATAGTCTATCACTTTTGACGTTATCCAGTGGCTGTCTTTGGCTGCTCGGATGCATGCTAGGACCAGCTACAGTTGGCCCCTACCTTGATCTTCCCCTGGTGGGTTCTGTTTCGAGCATTTCCATGGGGTCAACTTCGGGCTGGGTTCAAGCTCGGCTCCGTTCAGCGGGGTTTCTATGATTTGGCGGCATGACTGGCTCAGCTACATCCGACCCTCGCCTGGTCCCTCCCCCATCGAGTTCGGTTCCAAGCGCTTCCTCGAGTCGGAGTTCGGGCTGAGTCCGGGCGCGGCCCCTATCATTGTTGTTCCTGTTGATAGCTTCCTTGAAGAGGGAAGACCTTTGTTGTCTCCGAGATCCTCCAGATTGAGACTCACCCCATGATTCAGTGTTGCAGTTGGATTCCTCGGCATCCCTTAAGCGTGACATGAGTTGGTCCACCAAAGCTTCTTGTTGGGAGATGAAGCGGTTAGTTACTTCAGCCACAACTCTTTCTAGATCTGCCCTAGTAATTGCTGCCGGTTGTTCTGTGGCAGGGGCGGTTGGGTTTGCCTGATTTAAATTTGCTATTGGAACTGGACGATTGTCTTGGTCCCTGATCACTGGATCTGGGATACTGCCAGTTGCGACGTCCTTTCCTTTGTTAGCATCTTTCTTCCGCCCGGGAGCCATATTTTCCAAGCAATGAACGATGTTGATAGGAAAAGGGTTGAGTGGGAGAAGCTGAAGCTTCGAGCTCCCTCGTTCTCAGTGGAAGCACCAAAAATGTTTGCACAAAAAATGGACAACACCTCAAAGTCGTATGATTTAGTGGATTTTATGTTGTTCTTAGCGGTTTGGGTGATTTATGCAAATATATAAAAAACAGGGGCTAAACTGTAAAAGACACGCAGATTTATAGTGGTTCGGCCAGAACGTGCCTACGTCCACTTTATATGTTATTCTCTCTTTTCTTTCAGATTACAAGTACAAAGCTTTGTATACAAGTATATGAAAGTTGTTTGAAAGTTCCTTCCGTGCTTGAGCTCTCAAACTTGTCTGCCATTGTTGTACCCCTGCCCCTCTATTTATAGAGTGAGGCTGGGGGCAGAGGTCCTGGAAGTATATAGCTGCTGGTGGGGCTGGGCTGGAGTGATCTGGCCTGGCAATTTGGTTCGGTCGTGTCTTCTTGGCCTTGATTCGGCAGTGGTTAAGATGGTTCGATTGGTGGTAGGAGATGGTTGGACCGGTGGTTCATTTGGTAGTGTATGGAATGATGGTTGATTCGGTGGTGGAAGGGTAGCTTGATTCGGTTGTAGAGGCGAGGAGGTTGGTTCGGCGTGGTCTTGGACCGGTGGTGTGTGAAGGGGATTGGTCCGGTGGTGGCTTGGGCCGGTGATGGATGGTTCGGTAGTGAGGGGAATTGGTTTAGTTCGGTATTGAAGTGGAGAAAGTTGATTCGGCAGGTAGGTGAGATGAGTTGATTCGGCAGGCACGGAGGGAAGGCCGGTTCGGCAGTCATATGGGGAGGTTTGGTTCGGTGGTTGTTGGAGTTATGTTGGTTCGGTGGTGGCTGCTTCGAAACCGAGTGGTTCGGCTAGGTCTGGACCGGTGGTGAGAATTCACCCAACATCGAACAAAAATCGTTCGACCCTCTACTCAACCCCGTCCCATCGCGAATGCCAACGCAAGCTCGACCACGGCTTCCCTCCTTACTTGCCGACTACGTGACGAGTTCCCGATGTCGTCTGTCCTTCGAACGATGTGATAGCGTCCAGAAATTGATGTTGAATGAAGATCGCAAAGAAGATTAGCTCAGCAGCCATTTTTCTTTTCAATCGAGTTCGATTTAAATTTTATGAGGAAGAGGCTCTGCCATTTTATTGTATTTCGGTTTCGTTATGTTTTACTGAAGAAGGAAAAGGACGTGAATTTTTAAAGGTGAGGAGTGTAATGGGTTGCGTGAATTAAGGGGAATAGATCGTGTTAGGGAAGGTTAGCTATAAAGAATTGAAGAAGGATGGAAACGAAGAAGGTGTGATGGTGAAAGGAAGTATGCTGAAGTTGACTAGTTATATAAATCTATATTTAAATTAAATCGATTAATTTTCGTCTAGGCGTTTATATCTCGTACGACCACACGATAGCTCCAAAAGCCGCGAAACTTGAAATGCGGTAATAATTCAATATTACGGATCCAATGGAACTGGTTTCGTCGAATTCCGAGACTATGCCTCGGAAGACTATTTTTAAATATCGATTGAAACGATAAAATTTTCAAAACCGAACAATTCACTTTCAAATTCAATTCTGAAGCTTCTATTATCTTTAATATTATCAATATGAATTTTACAAGCCTTTGAAATATTTTTTTAATCAGCTTAAAACTGAAGATTCAAATTTTTATCCAACTTCAATAAATTAAATTCAATAATTTAATCGCCAATTCATAGTTATATTGGGAATTTAAGCTAAACCATCATTCAAATATTTAAAATTAATTAAAATATTTTCAATTTAAATTGTCCAAAATTTAAGGTCGTCACAAACTCCCCCTTAAAAGAATTTCGTCCTGAAATTACAAGTTAGGAAGAATGACCCTTATCCCATTGAATATTTTCCAACCCAAACAGTTTTATCAATTTATCAACCCAAATCTTTTTATTACAGATTCATTTCAACTAACTTTCCAAGTTAATAATAAGTTCCAAACAACATTGTTTTCTTAACAATTCAAATTTAGATTTGAATGCAAATTTCAAACTTTCAAAATTTTCTCAAAAATTTTCTAACACCCTAAATTTTTGAAAAATTTCGCCAGCGTCTCCTTTGCGCGGCTAGCTCGGTACGACTACAAAATGGCACCACAGGCCCTCATATCCCTAAAGAAAACAAAAGGCCAAGTGGCTAGACAAGAAAATCACCAAATTTCATACTGAAATTGAAATACATACCTTTTTGTCGAGCAATTCAATTTTATCTTTGAAATCAAAATCCCAATTCCATTTCTTTTAATACAGCTGTATATCCTGCTAGCCATAATATCCAATTACAAGATTCAAATATCATTTTGCACATTTTATCACAAAATTTCGATACTCACTTCTTATATCATCTTTAGTTTACTATTGAAGTTATATATTCATTTTCATTCAGTCTTACATTTCCAATTTCATTTGAATTCAATTTACACATTCAAATCTATTTGGATTTAGTTTACTTTCTGAATATTGAATTTTATCAATTATCTTTCATTCACAACTGATTCATAGCATTATTTTAAATTAGTTCCATTTACTAATTCATTACAACTTCCAATTAATTTTATTTCACACAATTCAATTTGGTTTTCAATATCCAGTTTCATTCTTTTGTTCATTCCCAAAAATTTATTTTGAATTCACTATTTTGGTTTACAATCACTTATATTTAAACTGGATTTCAAATTCCATAAGAATTCAATTTAACTTTCGTTTATAATTATTGAATTTCGATTTATTTCAAATCATATTCAATTTCGTCATTCCTTTAATTAGTTTTACTTACTAATTTTATTTTAATATTTCGCTTTGTTTATCACAAATCAAATCCAATTTCAATTCAATTCTATTTGCTTACAAATTCGAAATGAATTTCAACATTCAATCTCATTTTCATTTAATTGCAATTGTAAATTTATTCATTCATTCACAATTTTATTTTCATAATTCAAACTCAATTCCAATTCATTTGTTACTACTCCAAATTTATTTTAAACTTAATAAATTTTCTTTAAGTAATCATTTTCTTTAGCCTCTTTAGACCTTTCTTTAAATTCACTTTATTTAATTGATTCACTTATACTTACTTTAATTTAACTCCATCCTTTAAGTTAAATTTATTCTATCAAAATTCAAATTGTATAAGTTATCAAATCATTTATTATCCCCATAAATATTTTAAATAGGATTCCAGAGTCTTTTCAACATTTCAAAACCATTATTGAAAACAATTCAAATTATCCTTTGAATTTCAAAACCAAACCCAAATTTTCCAAACAACTTTAATTTAAAACAATTCAGGAGCAATTCCTCTTTTGGAAACCCAAAAAGGAACATCAATTATGCTGCAGTCATCATCGAAGTTATTTTCCAGCGACCGAAAAGAGTTAGAGCTTTTATCCCTCCAAAACATTTTTTCAAAACCTTTGGAAATCATTTTCAAACCAAAAAGGATTTAAACTTTCCAAATCTTCAAAATTTTCAAATTCTTTTCAAAACATTTCCAAATACTTCTCTGGAATTCCGTTTCAAATTATAAATCACATTTACATTTACAATCTCCATTTGTATCTGGATTTATTTCTTAACTTTGGAGTTACGATTTCAATTACCTATTCAATAATAAATGGTAATAATTTTAATACTATCAATTCCTAACATCCAATCATCCACATACTATACTAATTTATGGAAAACCATTCCTTTTTATATACGAAAATAGTTTTGGGTAAAATTATTTCATTTACCCTATTTTTAAAACAATACTATGTCGGTTTATCTTGTTTAAGAGTTTATAAACGCTTATCGACGACAGTTAGCTAGACTGCATCGACCAGAATCTATAAACAATCAACCGATAAGTCAACACAATACAAAAAAATTCATATTCACTAACAAATACGCGCTCATATCTATTATTACACTCAAACTCATTCTAGAGTACTGCTTACTCTATCTCTAATGAGTAATTCCCAACAGAGCCAATGTTGTCGCTTAACCATAGCTCTGATACCACTTGTAAAGGCCCGGGATTTTTGACTTCCGAAAATCGACATTAATACGTCCACTGTATCAACTGTCGAGCAATCGAATGCCGGAAAACCGAATTCTTAGGGTTTAGGAAGAAGAAAAATGTAGAAGAAGAAGAAGATAGAAGAAGAAAAACAGAAATAATAACAGAATCTCACATATCGCAGCGGAACAACATATAATAGATAAACGAATATCTTTAAAACAAAGAACTATATCAGTTATTACATTATCCGAGTTTACAACAACAAACAGCGGAAAAGAAATACTATATATAGTTGATACGCCATGCCATCCAGCTTGCCTCCAGATCTCTACAGCAACTCCTAAATTCCAGAATATCCTGATAACCTGACTCTGGCTGTCCGTGTGGAAAATTATGGGCACCCAGAGTTTAGGAAGGGAACAATAAACTCCAGGTCAGTCATGGGACTGGTGTGAGAACTAAAACAATTATTTATCTTTAAAACAACAACATTCCATGGCATTACGCAAAATAAATCATTTTTGATATGATTATTAGTGCATAGTATAGAAAACATTTCGAAAATATAATAGTAACCCTAGTCAGCATGGGCATTACGCACTTATGCCAACAATAGCTACCAAGATCAATAGCAGGTTACCGCCACATTTTATGGAAGGTTATACAACTAAAACCATACAAGGTACGTATTGTTTCTTTGGATTTTCCAACAAATGATCGGGCTAAGGAACTTCCAATACGGAAATGGTACGCCTCTGGAAGGACGCCCTCGAGAACCTAACCGGATCTTTGCTAAACAAGGCCGACGCTACCTCACTGTAACGACCGACCTTTTTGGACAGTTTAAACCGGAGATCAAATACACATGTCGATTCAAAACCATTCAAAAGGGCTGATAGTTAGTGGGGTAAATTAGAAAAGAAACGAAAGAGAAATAAAGGAAATGAAACAACACAGAATCTCGCAGTGGAACGATAAAGTATAATAGTCAAATAACAGTTCATGAAGCTGTTTACTATACTTTGACAATTATTTATACAACATTTATCAGAGTTATACATATACAACAGAACAATTAAAATAATGCAGCAGATAGCATGATGCAAGGGTAATAATAGTAATAGTATACCAAATCTTCGTCTTCATCCTCCAGAATAGATCTTCAAAAATCTGAAAAACTCAGGACTGACCCGAGCGTAATGAAAAGACAAAACACTCGAGTCAGGACTAAAATATCCTTATGAAAGTTAAATCAATCGTAAATAAATATGAGTGTAACGGCGTCAGAGATGTTTACGGGGTCTGACATCTCATATCCAGTGTCAACGTGCGTGCAATAACTCAAGAGATGTTACGGGATTTTCCATCTCTTAAGGATCCGTTAAACTATCTACTATGTAGTAATGTACGCTAAGTAGATAATGCCTATCAGTAATATAAAGTATCAAAATAGCGTTAAGGCGTTACCATAATCCCCCTTAACACATTTTTATAATGCCATAGTCTATACAGCACCGTAAGCCCCACCGTAAACTGGTGCTTATCAGAGAGTACCCCATAGGTATAACACAAAACCAAACGTAGTGGTCGCGAATAGGATAATCAGTATGACAAGGTACATGAGGCGATGCCAACTAGGATACTAGTAGTTGCGTGATCCAGACTGATGTTGAGCATAGCCAGCAGCTACCCCAACACCGCGAAACAACACTCCCAAATCAAAGGGTGCACCCAAATCGAATCACAAACGTAATAGATATGGTATCGAAGAAGTGTGTCCGCTAGAGATGGCGAACCTCAATGGCCCGGCGCAGCACCTGTTTTAGTCATGTCAGGGGTCATCCAATATCATTCTCTTTCTTCAATCAACACGTTCACCAAACCATCCACTTCATTCTGGATCAACACTCCGCGTATAATAGTTATTAAAGTGGTTTTTGGTATCGACAGAGAGTATGTCCATATCCGATCCCTGTCTCTTTAATAACTACGTATTATTACACCGTTGGCTCTTTTTCAATTCAAATCAATTAATAATTGATATCAAAATATCATATTCGCTTCAAAAAAAATCAAATCAATTTCAAATATCATCGTATCTATTCAAATGTAAGATTTCGTTTCAAAATCAGTTTTCGCATCAATACCTCATTTCGATTTCAAAATCATTTCGAATTTCAATTTAGGTTTCAACTTCATTAAAACCAATTCATATTTACATTTAAGATTTAAACATAAACATTTCACCTTATTGACCTATTTGAAATTTTAGAAAATAGTTTTGAGTAGTTTAAAAATAGTTTAAATAATTAAAATAGTTAAAAATACTTAAAATCTTTAAAATGGATTTAAAATAGATAAATTAGTTTAAAATAATTTAAATTGGGTTAAGTAGATTAAAAATAGATTAAAATAGTTTAAGTATTCAAAATGGTTTATATAACAGAGTAATTTGGAAAACAAAATAAAGCAGCTTCAAAACCAATCCATTTCAACTATAACTTCCCAGTCCAAATCAATTTCAATTTCCATTTTACCGATTCAATTTCGATTTTAATTCAAATCGATGTCAACTTTGACTTCAAATTAATTCGATTTTACATTCACCTTCAACTTATTGAATTTCAATGTATACCGATTTTTAGCTTAGCTTGATTATTCAAAATATCAATTTTTAACACTTAACAAAATTATCCTTCAATATTCAAATTTAAATCCCAATTACAAATATGATTCAATTTCAAGCCCAATTTCAAATATCATTTTTTATCGCTTTTACTTAGTAATATTCAAAGCTCGAATTAAGGTTAAATCTTTATACAAATCAATTTTTAAAATTTAATCATATCCCGATTTTTTTAAATTTCCAAAGTCCTCCACTTTAATTATTTAACAATTTCTTTTAACCAAAATTTATTTCAACATTCCAAACTCAAATTTTCGATAAATTCGATTTCTATAAATTCGATTTCTATTTATAACTGTTACATCAAATATTTAAATAAATTTCAAATCGACGATTTTAAAAATTATTAATTTAGCCAATTCGGTGTCCGTATATAATTTTCTATCCTATGGCCAAGTAATTATTTATTTCAATTAAATGTCATGGATGAATATATATCACTTAAATCAAATCACAGTTTCATATGTATGCATAACAGGATATATATATAAGCAAATAAACATCCAAACATTTAAATATCAACCAATAGCATCCATCGAAATACATCATCCAATAGACAATACAATTCATGGCAATTTCATAGTTATCAATGTCGGGTAATTTAATTGCAATTCAATTTCAATTTCAATTTAACTGTCAAATTTAATTTTCAACGATTAATTCGAATGACAATCTATATGACAATTAAATTCTATCAAACAACGACAAATAAAATTCATATCACTTCATAATATCAAATTTAACTAGCATAAAGATATTCAGTACGTTGTGAGCGTTATAAAACACTCACATTGATTTCAATGCAGTTCCTGCGTTTTATTTCGAATAAAATTAAACGAGCGTTTAATTTTACCCGAAATTTTCACTAGCTCCAAATGACTCCAATCCAATTCCATAGCGTAGCGCTCGTCCATACGATCCCAACGCACTTCGTCTCATCAGTTTTCGATCTCGCAACAAAAAGTTATGTTATTTCAAAGATACACGAATTATAATATAACTAAATTAACAATTTTCTTTTATTTTTCCATAACCTAATCACAACCGTTGATTTCCATCCTCCACCCATCAGGCCGCACCCCTCTTCTTCCTCACGTTCATGTTTCTTGCTCTAGGAACACATGCGACTAGTAACCCATCCAAGCCAAACTAGGGCTCCAACTCGCGGCCACCACGAGTGTCTAGAAGTCGATCAGAGAGTAACATATCGAAGCTCGCCTCGAAGGGCACCACCGCCCAGCAACCGGCCAAGCTCGGCCCCCCTAGCATCTCAAAGTACGTGCGCAACCGCAGGCCTTTGGACGAGATTTGCCGTTGATTCAAAGCTCCAAACACGATCATAGCCGTTGAGATTAAAGATCTTGACGTGCTCTACGACTTTCATGTTGAAGATTTCTCATAATAACGCATGGATTTGAAGAGATTAAAGAAGAAAGATGCGAAATTTCTGGCCTTCGATGAAGCGGCCGGCCATTTTCTAGGGTTAGGTTTATTAAAAAAAAAAACTAATGAAGTGCTTTTATAGAAAAACAACGAACACTATTCAACCCGGGTTTTCCGAACTCCGATTTACACGCGGTAACCGGCGTTTCTAGGGTTTATCCCGCGTTCCGGACACAATGAAACAGGTTTCGGAAGCTAATTCGATTGTCTGTGAGAGTTATAGCGATAAACGATCAATTTGAATTAAATCTATTTAAACGAATTTATATGCATTTTGGCTTGCCCCGGACAAACGGTAAATCCGATTGACACGAAATTTGAAATCTTACAATAATATCATATTACGGATCCGGTGAAACTAATTTCGTCGAAATCCGAGACTATTTGAAAAATGACTATGTTAACTCGCCAAATTAATATTAAAACCATTTCGATGCGTTTCGAGCTGCCACGGTCAAACGACAACTCCGATTGCTACGAAAATTGAAATCCGATAATAACAAATTATTACGGATCTAATGGAACTAGTTTCGTCCAATTCTGAGACTGTTCAAAAATTGGCTATTTTCAGTCGATAATTAAATATTAAAATATTCACTTTTCACAAATAAATTTTAAATTCAGTTTTAAAAGTTCTATAACATCACTATAACTCCAATATGATAAAATAAAATTTTACCAATCATTTTTAATCATATTAAACCCGTTATTCAATTATCCAATAAATTCAAATTTTAAAATCTTATTAACTCTATTATAATCCCAATATAACTTATATTCACTTTGGAATCCAATTTGAATCATATTAAATCAAATTTCAATTATTCACTCTATTTTCATATATTAAATTTCAATATCAAATCAATCATATCAAATTCGGAATTTAATTATTCAAACTTCATAATATTAAACTTAAACAAATTTGATTATTCTTAAATCACTATCTTTTGAAATATTCAAAACGAACTTATAAAATTTAACAAATTCAAATTATAGAACAAACATTTTCATTAAACAGTTATTCAATTCCCGTTATTCAATTATTCAAATAATTCCAAATATTAAATTTAAACAATTTCGCTTATCCAATAATTCATTATCTTTTGAAATATTGAAATTTAACTTATAAGATTCAACTTTTAAAACCAATTCACAATTTAGAACACTATTTTCATTATAAAGTTATTCAATTATTCAATAAGTTTTAGATATTCAATTTAAACAATTTACCTGTTCAATATTCATTATTTGATTTTAAATAGATTTTACTTATCAATCAATTACTCTATTTTACCTAATGAATTCAACATTTATTATTATTCCAAACGACTTACAGATTTTTTTCTAACACTAAATCACGAAATCTTATTAAATTATCTATTTTTAATTATCGAAAATTTACGGGTCGTTACACTCTCACCCACTCAAAACTTTTCGTCCCCGAAAAGGAAAAAGAAGGGAAAAGGAACTATGTTTAGAATTCAACATTAGATATATTTTATTCAAAATTACCAACTTATAAAACCATGAAATTCCATTTATAAAGTCATAACTACGCTCCCACTAAGTTACGTCGAACGACTTTCTAACTTTAAAAGTTAGTTATCAAAACAAGTTATAAAAAAATTTCTTTTTTTTTAAAACTCAATTTTTTTTTCTAACACTCGGATTTACGAAAAATTTCAGCAGAGTCTCTTTTGCGCGGCTCGATCGGTACAGCTACAAAACGCCTCTATGGGCCCCAAACCAACAAAAGAAAATCAAAAGCCAAGTGGCTCATCAAAAATACCAAATCCAATGACCAAATAAACATGTACCTTATATTTTATTTGCGAGCCTATACGACTAATTTAGCGCGAAAGTGAGTTCCAAATGCGAAGCAAGCGCAATCCGCACCTACTAAACACTCAACAAACAATGAGAATCATGTATATATGAAAATAGTGTCAATATACATCATATAGCAACATAACAACTACATGTGCCAACATAGCAAGTGCAACAAAACAACAAATGCAACCATCAATCAACTATCATCCAACAAATCCATAACCAATCAATATAAATTCACTTCTCATTAATATTTATTGACTTGGTTTTCAATTTTAATCATAT
This sequence comes from Allium cepa, assembly GCA_030765085.1. Taxonomy (NCBI): domain Eukaryota; kingdom Viridiplantae; phylum Streptophyta; class Magnoliopsida; order Asparagales; family Amaryllidaceae; genus Allium; species Allium cepa. The sequence goes on from CM060942.1 coordinate 461,369,552, forward strand.
TTGATTCATTAACGTTGGATTTTACTAACATTCATTCTCAATTCAATTAGTTAACATTCACTAATTTATATTTTACATTGGTTCACTTCCAATTTGAATCAAATTAAATTCTATTTAAATTCATTTAACTTCCAATTTGATTTCAATAAGTTATAGCTTTCAATTTCATTAACACTTAATGAATTATATATACAATCAACTAACAATCATATAACAACCAAATCATACCCAACATAACCAAATTATTAATTTTACATTCAATTTGGTTTATCTCTTTTATATATATATCCTGTTATATAATTTTAAAAGAATCATTTTATATTTGGCATCATATATTTCCAATATTAACTTTAATTAAGTCCGTAAGCCGTACATATATCATCCGTGAGCAATATCAATCTAATCGCTTATTCGATCACACAATTTCACTTCCAAACTAGTATCGTTCACCCGACTCTCTAGTGCGGACTCAGATTTGGTTCCTTGATTGGAGACTGTTACTCTCCTTGCATAGCCATATACTATGATAGAGAATTCCAGAATCAAACCAAAATCCATATCCAGGGTTCGCCGTCGAGAATCGAGTGGAAAAATCCTAACTTGGATCGATATAAATCATCTCGAAATTTTGTGCTCGAATTTTGGATCAAATCGTTATGTGAATAAAATAATATACGTACAAAAATAGATTTCTATCCAATTTATCTATACTAAATTATTTTATGGACTTCTATTTTTTCACTTAATTACTCACAATCCATTGTTCAGTTAGTATATTCATTTCTTTACATAGCATATTCTTTAACATTATCCTTTCTTAAACATCATATCATAGAATTTGCTTACTCAAGTTCATTTGAAACATTCTATATAATTTAATTAAACTCAATTTCCTTTCCCAATTGATTCTTAGCTATACCAAATTCTTTTGTTTACATTTACTTCAATTTCATAATTTTGGTTAATAAAAATTTTATTTGTGGAACATTTCATTAATCATCACTTTAGTTTATAGTCATTCCATAAAAGTCTAACTTCTTATGTATGACTTTTCTTAGTTTACGGTTATCTCAAAGTTACAACTTAGGCGTAGTCGTCTTAGCTCCTCGTCCCTCGAGTCGTTAAGTCATAGTCCCTTTAAGTTGTTGGACCGTTACTCCCTTGGGTCATTTAGGTTGTAATTTCTTAAGTCGTAAACTTCCTTAAGTCGTGTCATCCTTAACTAGTAAGATTATGCAGACCTTAGGTCGTCAGGCCGTAATGTTCTTAGGTTGTGAAGGCCTTAAGTCGTAGACCTTATCTCGTAGACCCTTTAACCCGTGGAGGCCTTAAGTCGTAGACTCCTTAACTCGTAGAGGCCTTAAGTCGTAGATCCTATCTCGTAGATTCCTTAACCCGTGAAGGCCTTAAGTCGTAAACCTTAATTCGTAGAGGAAACTGGGTTAACACTTGCCCCTCAAAGCACATGCCTTAAGTCGTAAGTCGTGTGCTTCGACTCATCATAACCCTGGTGTGCCGATTCGAGTTCCACTTCCCTGAGGTATAAAATGCTTGGGTCGTTCCTCCTATTTCCTTCTTCTCATTACTTACCTCTGAGCTATTTCTGCCATTAACACGTCCTCGAGCTTTCGGAAACAAATTCAACCAGTTCATCTTACCGTTGATTCAGTCCCTATAATCCTCATCATCGCATCGCGTAAGTAAATCCGCAGTTCATTTGATTCCGCGATAGCTATTAACTTGCGAATTTAATCCAGTTCCTTATACCACGCTTCATCACAATTGTTGCCACGATCGATTGCTGGTGAGCTCGAGGAAGTTTGATTAGGTTTTGGATAATTCGCGAGGAGAAGATAATGGGTTTCAATCTATTTATATTTTATTTTTATCAGGCTGTTAGGGGTTTGGAGAAGACGAGATAATAGTTAGTGGGTTCATCGATTTAGGGGTGAGACGGTCTATGGGTTTAGGAGTGGAGATAAGGTTATTCGTCTAGTTGGGGCATGAGTTTTAGGTCGTAACTGAGTTAAGACTTAGAAGAATTTGTATCTTTCTGACTTGAAGTCTTGTCTTTCTTTTATGACTCACGATTCAAAGGACTACCGACTCAAAGCCTCAACGACTCAAAAGTGAAGCGACCTATCCTGTTTCTCCTCATAATTCTTTAGGTCGTGGACGAGTCAACCAGAGAACCAACGACTTAACTTAAACCGAAGAAAAATTCTTAACTCGTAGACGAGTTAGCACTTAAGTTGTTGTCGAGTTATCACTTGAGTCGTTTACGACTTAGCTCTTGAGTCGTCTACGACTCAGCACTTGCATGTTTAAACTCTGCTTAGACCTTGAACTGTTGCATGGATTTTGATCTGTTGAACTTTGCTGCATTCTTTTACAGATTACTTTAACTTGTGGGTTAACAATCTGTTTAATATGATATTTACAGAAAATTGGGACGAATATACTGCCATCAACCGCCCACATCAAATGACAGATTAGTTAATAACAGATAATTAACTTAAGTAAATTGTGTGAACGAAGTGCTATCGATTTCAAGTAGAATATTAAAGCAACACTGAAACAGTCAATTGAAACTGACCAGCCTGCACTAATATTATGCTTGAACTTTAAATTAACAAGTTCTAAAATTACCGTAGTCGATCAATCGTCGACCAGTTTAATTCCAGTTATATTTACTTGCTATTTTTATCAGTTTTGCACGACACTTCACACTTTTAGGAAACGTGCACCTTCATATTTGAATATCCAGTTGCTTGTGTAGAATGACTTCTCAGGAAGAAGATGCAACAGTTCAGACGGGAGAGGCAACTGTTCTTCCAGTTCCACTAGTTAATCCTCCCGAAAGAGTTCCTACTACACTATCATATAAAGTTTTTCACCAGCTGTGTGCTCAGTTTGGCATTGCTGAATCAGATGCCATTCTTCCTGAGAGAAGTAACACTGCTGACATAGCACCTTCTGGCTTTGTGACAGTTAACCGGCAAATGTGCCTAAGTGGGGGCGTTCCTCCTTTCAATGACTTTTTCCAACAACTTCTTCATCAATTGGCCATTGCTCCATCCCAACTACACCCCAATGGCTACGCCATTCTAATGAGGTTGTGTGTGCTATTTAGGAGAACACTTGATCGACTTCCGAGCTTTGATGAAATTTGTTACTTATGCTCCTTTAGCCGGACCAAAGATCATCCTTCTATTACTGTTGTGAGAAGCGCCCGAAACCGCAAATTAATTGTTGGCCTTCCCGACACTGCTCACGGGTTTCTAACCCAGTTCTTCTTCGTTCGTTGCCCCCCGGGGTTTTATGCTCTGTGGAGGGAAGGAAGTAAGATCACCCATCCTTGCTTCGTTTGTTATCTGGCCTTTGTGAGACTGACCTGCTAAGTGTTAACTCTGCTTCTTTTATTTTCAGCGCTGCCTCCTCCCTCTAGGAATCCCAGTCACAAGTCGACTTTCGAGAGGCTTAAGGCCGTACCGGTTGAGGAGAGAGATATTCAATTTCTGTTGAAAGATGAGTTTCTGCATCAGTACGGACTTTTGCATACTTCTCGTTCTACGCGTCCTCATGAAATTCCAGACTCCCCAGCTAGAGTGTTGGATGCCTCAGTTTCTACTAGCACATCCATATCTAAAGGACCTGCTCCTGAGACTTCGCTAGTGAAGTGTTCCACTTCTGTTGATGCTGCAGGGCCGTCTGACAAACTTGCCCCGGTTATCGAGGAAGAAGAGCCTCAGGGATCTTCCCATCATTCACAAGAATCTGGTGAAAAAGCTGAGAAATCCAGTCCTGTTAAGCAAAGCAGGGACGATACTTTCGAAGGACTGAGCGACCTTTTTGCTACTTCACAAGAGATCTTTAAAGAAGATCCTATCACTGCCGGGATTTCTTCTTCAGTAGTTGAAGCTACTTCTACTTTGCAACAGTTGCCGTCGACTCAAGAGTTGACGCTATCTATTACACCCACAACTACTCCCCAATTAAAGAGTGGTTCGTAGACTGAAGCGCGTAGTTTGCACATCACACACACTTAGAATTCCTGGCACTTTTATGCTCTCTCTTTTCTTTTTTAAACGTTTGAAGGATTCTCAAGTTTTATTTCTTCTTTTTAAATTTTAGGTTTACCAATGAGGCGAGGCAGCTCGTACTATGATGACTTTAAGCGATATGGGAAACGCAGCCAGTATGGCTATCAATCCTATCCTCCTATTCATAGAGAGACTGATGAAGAAAGGGCAGCCCGGAAGGCTCGGGAAAGACGTGATTATGAAGAACGCTTTGGAAGACCAGATAGTCGACATGATTCCTCCCACAGAGAGAGTGACTCCCTTAAACGAAAATCTCATGATGATAGAGGGAAGAGTCACACAACTGATGACTCGAGCAAACGAGCCAAAGTTATTGAGGAGCCAATGCCTGTGCCTTCAGAGAAGATTACTGCTCCTACTTCTTCTCAATCTCCTGCCCCTTCCCCTACTGATATCCAAGCAATCATTAATAGGCCATCTTACCAAGTTGGACCAGGTCCAGCCACTCTTCAACGCCGATTTCCTAATTGGTGTTTAAAAGGAGTTCGCTTTGACCTCGATCTGGTTCCCATAGATAAAAATGCTATGCTACGGAACCTTGATGCAGTCAGAACCGAAATTGAGAGGATGTCATCTTGGCAGAAACTCGTTGATGAGCTCCAAAGGGTGAATAGGGCCAATCTTGAAGCTATGCTTACCATGGAGAACGACAAAACTGAATGGCAAAAGATCCTTAAACAGCATGATGCAGAAATGAGGAGTATCGCCGATTATAATGAGAAACTTGAGGCAGAAGTTGGGAAACTTAAAGAGGAGCTTGCTACTTCTTCCACTTCTTATTCTCAAAGGGAAAGTGTGCTTCTTCAACAGGTGCGGGATGCTCATGCCGCGCAAAGGGATGCTGAGGCCAAGGCTGATGAGTTAGAGCAGATTATAGAGGGCAACCGTACTGACATTACTCAGTTGCGAGGACAAACTGGCCTTCAGGCTGCAGAGATTGAAAAATTGAAAGCCCAGTTATCCAAAGTCGAGAGAGAGCGGGATGAGGCTGTTGCGGGCAGAATTACCGCTGAAGAGGCCCATGAAGCTACCAAAGCTGATATTGGCTCGACACTATTTGATTTCTACTTGCAATGTATATTAGGGCGTGGCAGTCTTGCATTCCTGGGCCCCAAGTATGAGATTACCCTGGCCGAAGTGTGGGAGGCCGCACTAGATATGTTTAAAGGGGCCGGGTACACTGAAGAGGAGTTGGAGGTGCACTACTTAGACTTTGAGGCTCGCGTAGCCCTTGCCAGAGGGAAAGAGCAACTCGCCAGATCGCGGGTTGAAATAGTGGGGGAAGAGCATCAAGAAAAAGAAACAAATTTGACTGTTCCTGTCCCTCCTTCAACTTCGGTCGATGCTGGCATTATTGGCTCTAGCTCTTATGTACCGATCCCTGCTCAAACTGATACCGGGGCCAAAATTACTCAAGTTACAGATGAATCGCAAGAGAGTGCTGAAGCCCCGGACTATGAAATTGATGTAATAAAGACAACTTCTGCAGGTAATTCCACTGTAAATTTCGCTCAAGTGGATTGCTCATTTACTTCACATGGGTTTAATGAGCTCCTTGACTATTTTCTCAACCTTGATGAGCCTTCATCTCCTCTCTTTACTGACTTTAACCTCTTTTCTTCTACAGAGAAAGTATCAAGCACCGCTCAGATTTCTCCTCCTCCGGTTATCCCTCCTCCGTCTCTCCAGGTGGCTCCTCCTTCTGCTTCTCAGCCCGGGTCGCAAGAGGAACAAATAGAAGCCCTCCATGGTTTAGACGATCCCATCGCTTCGCAGGAGCATAGAGACGAGGGACTTGTGGGAGCTGAGATATCCCCGGAGCGGACCCCTTCTGATGACATAACTTTGTCTAAACTTGCCACTCCGGGAAGTGAGTCTTCCTCAAAGAGGAGGAAAAAGCACGGAACGTCAAAGAGGAGGGGGAAGATAATCACTGTTACTGAAGGGGAGCCAGAAGTTGGACCAGCTGCACCTACCCCTCCTTCTTCCCTTGTGCCAACTGACCGGCCTGAAAAGCTAATCATTCGGCCGGGAAAAGGGTCCAAAGGTAGTAAAAAGAAGTGAACATTTTAGCTTTTTGCCTTTTGTATGTACTGGTCGAGAATTGTGCGGGTACCGGCCCCCGCTTTTCTTTATTTTGAAACCTGTACCTGCATTTCAATTGAATAAAATGATCCTTTGTTTGTACAGACTTCTGTTTGAATGCATTTATTATTCATTTTTGCACAAGTTTATTTATATGATATTGCAGCGGGCTTATGGTATGTTGTTTGAGTATTACTTTACTGATGCGGCTATACTATTATACCATGTTGCCCCCATACCTTAAGCTTGCTGCAATATCTTATACTTCGAGGGGACTTGCACTCTTATTTGCTAAAGAACGATTATTTTATTCTCTTTAAAGAAAATTTTTGTAGAGTACAACTCCCTTCGTATAAGTTTCTACGCTTTGTCGTTCGAAGAAATCACTTTTTTTTCTTTTACTTATGTGCATATTTTACCAAGTGAATTCTTCTATGTGGTAAAGCGGACCTCTGAAGGGCACTTTAACTTCTTCTTTTTTTTTATATACAAAGTTGTACCTCTGAGGAGGGATTTTTCACGTTTCAACACTTGGAAGTTTTATTTCAATCTCGGTGAAACGTGTACCTCCAAAGAGTTGTGCCTTTGAAGAAAGCCTTTTCACGTTTCAACACTTGGAAATTTTATTTCAATCTTGGTGAAACGTGGGCTTCCGAAGAGGTCTTTCTTCTTGATTGCGCCCTTGAAGAGATCTTTCCTTTGAACTGTGTCCCCGGGAGGGGGTTGTACCTCTAAGGAGGGATTTTTCACGTTTCAACACTTGGAAGTTTTATTTCAATCTCGGTGAAACGTGTACCTCCAAAGAGTTGTGCCTTCGAAGAAAGCCTTTTCACGTTTCAACACTTGGAAGTTTTATTTCAATCTTGGTGAAACGTGGGCTTTTAGGAAGGTCTTTTATTTTGTCTCTGCATTTCAACTTTGGTGAAGTGAAATTCCGAAGAGCGGTTGTTACACTTCATCTCCTGGTGAAATGGGCCTCCGAAGAGGGCTTTTATTTTTGTTTGCATTTCAACTCTGGTGAAGCGAAATCTCGAAGAGCGGTCATAACACTTCAACTCCTGGTGAAATGGGCCTCCAAAGAGGGCTTTTATTTTGTTTACATTTCAACTCTGGTGAAGTGAAATTCCAAAGAGCGGTTGTTACACTTCAACTCCTGGTGAAATGTGCCTCAAAAAGGGTTTTCATCGCCTGGAAGTTACTCTCTCATGGTTGGAGGGTCATGACTCCTCCAATCTTTTTTGTTGAGTAGAGAACTTTCTTTTTTGTGGCGTATGACCCATTAGAGGTCTTTATCCTCCGAAGAGTTGTGCCTCCGAAGAGGATTTGTGCTGCCGATGATGGCCTTGGTTGTTCCTTTGTCCACTTGCTTATGCTTTTTCAGTGATCCTCTTTTTTTTTTTTACAAGTGACTCGTTTAATCCAAGGAAATGTACTTCATTGCCAGGCCAGTTCGTGAGAACGAGCATCAGCTTCTTAATTGGATGTTTGTTTGTTCAAACGATCTCAATTTATTAGCAAAGGCCCGTTTCTATCGAAATCATAGGCTGTTCAATTGAAGTACTTCCTATCTAGGATTTGAATTCGGGGCTTTTGTGACTTGAAATTTGGCGAGAATCACTTGGTCTTTTTATGTGCAAGTTTCACTTCCACTGTCTGCAAAAATTTAAATCGACATTTCAGCAATACATTCTATGTACTTTTCATATCGAAAATAAAGCAAACATGTAATAATAATAAGGAACACAAGATTTATAGTGGTTCGGCCAGGAAATTGAGCCTACATCCACTTTATATTCTTTCATTATTTACTTGCATCAGTTTTACAATCGCTTTCAATTACAAGAATCATACATTCATAATTCTTTTTACAATATTTCAACAAAATTTTCAAGTAAAGTATGGACGCAAATGGTTGCTGTTCCATGCCCTTGGAATTTGATCTCCATCAACAGTGGTGAGTTTGAATGTGCCGTCAAGAAGCTTCTGACCTATTACATACGGTCCTTCCCAATTTGGCCCAAACACACCTGTCGCTGTCATGATTCTCTTCAGGACTAGGTCTCCAATCTCAAAGCTGCGTTGGTGAACTTTGGAATTAAAATGTCTGGCTATTCTTTGCTGATGAGCTGCAATTCTGAGATTAGCCTCATCTCTTTTTTCATCAAGGAAATCTAGCGCTTCAAGCTGTAGCCTTTCATTTTCTGCTTGGTTGAAATGGATCCTTCTGTGTGAAGGAACCTCTGTTTCTACCGGGATCATTGCTTCCGACCCGTATGCTAATGAGAAAGGAGTGTGCCCAGTCGCAGTTTTGTGAGTGGTTCTGTATGCCCATAGTGCAAGTGGTAGCTTATCGACCCAACCACCTTTTGCTCTTTCAAGTTGCTTTTTGATGGTTGATTTGATGATCTTGTTTACTGCTTCCACTTGCCCGTTTGCCTGCGGATGAGCAACTGCTGAAAAGCTTTTCTGGATTTTGAATCGCCTGCAAAAATCTTGGAATTCCTCGCTTTCAAACTGAGTACCATTGTGTGTGATTATTTTCTGAGGCACTCCATACCTGCAAATGATATTCTTGGTCACGAAACTTATCATCTTTTTAGAGGTGATAGTAGCCAATGGTTCAGCTTCAGCCCATTTAGTAAAATAATCAACTGCAACAATAGCATATTTAATCCCTGATTTGGCAGTCGGTAGCGGCCCAATGAGATCCATTCCCCAAATTGCAAATGGCCATGGACTGACCATTTGTGTGAGTTCAGTTGAAGGTGCTCTAGGAATTTTGGCAAATCTTTGGCATTTGTCGCACTTTCGGGAATAGCTTGCAGCATCATGATTAATTTCTGGCCAAAAATATCCGTATCGGAGAATTTTCTTTGCTAATGTTTGACCACCTGAATGATCACCACATTCTCCTCCATGTACCTCAGCTAGGATCGTTTTGGACTCTTCCCTGGATACACATCGAAGCAATGGCATTGAGAATCCCCGTCTGTATAATCGGCCATCCTGAATTACATAGCGAGAGGCTTTCCTTAGTAGCTTCCGTCTCTCTATCGAATTTTCTGGCAGAGAACCTCTGAGTAGGTAGTCCAGTATTGGAGTCATCCATACTCTTGTTCTTGAGATACATTCATAATCCAGTCAATATCCATCTCGTCTATACTTGGTGCTGAAAGGACTTCTACAGGGACCAATCCCAATAGTTGAGCTTCACCAGAACTTGAATACTTTGCGAGGGAATCTGCCTTCATATTCTCTTCCCGAGGAATATGGCTTATTGAATAGTGATCGAGCTCACACAGAAGTTCCCAAGCCTTTGACAAGTAAGCGGGCAGGTTTCCCCCTTTCGTTTGAAATTCCTTCTTGACTTGGCATACAATAAGCTGAGAATCGCTAAAGATCTGTAATGCTCGTATGTTTAGTTATTTAGCGATTTTCAGTCCTGCGATAAGAGCTTCATATTCGGCTTCATTGTTTGTTGAAGGAAATTCCAATCTTAGTGCGTAGCATAATGACCGACCTTCAGGAGTCTCAAGTACAACTCCGGCTCCAGAACAGTAATCATTTCTTGCACCATCGACATATAACTTCCATTGGATAGGGGAATTGTTGAACGTTTCTTCCTCACTATTACCCTTATCTGTAAATTCTGCAATGAAATCAGCTAAAGCTTGTCCATTGATTGCTTTCCGGGGATGATAAGTGATGTCGTACTGACTGAGTTCAATATTCCACTTTAGAAGACGACCCGAAGTTTCAGGGCGAAACAGGACTTGCTTTAAAGGTTGATCAGTGAGGACTCTGATAGGATGAGCTTGAAAATATTGCCTCAATTTCCTAGACGCAATTAGTAAGCAATAGGCGAGTTTTTCCAACTTAGAGTAATTCATCTCTGCCCCAGTGAGTCTTTTGCTGATATAGTAAACTGGATGTTGAATCCTTTTGTCTTCCCGTATCAGCGCTGCACTTGAAGCATGAGATGATACTGCCAAGTATATAAGAAGATCCTCGCCATCGCCAGGCCTAGAAAGTATTGGAGGCGTCTCCATATGGCGAATCAATTCATCAAAGGCTTTTTGGCATTCGGGAGTCCAAACGAAGTTCTTCTTTCCTTTCTTTAGGGCGTCAAAGAATGGGATGCATTTATCTGTGGCTTTGGAAATGAACCGACTCAAGGCGGCAACTTTTCCATTGAGACTTTGCAATTCCTTCTTTGTTCTAGGAGCTTTGACTTCTTTCAAGGCAGTAATTTGAGCTGGACTAGCCTCAATGCCCCTAGCGCTGACGATAAACCCTAAGAATTTTCCGGACTCGACCCCAAACGTGCATTTCAGAGGGTTAAGCTTCATTCTGTATTTCCGGAGGACTGCGAACATTTCTGCGAAGTGTTCAATGTGATCCGCTGCTTTCTTAGACTTTACTAACATGTCGTCGACGTAGACTTCCATAGTTTTGCCCAATTGCGATTTGAACATAGCATTAACAAGTCTTTGGTAGGTTGCCCCTGCATTCTTCAATCCGAAGGGCATAACTCTGTAGCAATAAAGACCAACATCGGTGATAAAGCTTGTGTCCTCCTGATCCGGTTCATGCATCATGATCTAGTTATATCCGGAGTAGGCATCCATGAAAGATAACAATTCATGTCCCGCTGTTCCATCTACCAGTTGATCGATCCTGGGTAAAGGAAAGCAATCTTTGGGGCAGGCCTTGTTCAGATCTGAAAAATCGATGCACACTCTCCATTTTCCATTAGCTTTCTTAACCAACACAGGATTTGAAACCCAATTCGGATATGTAGATTCTTTGATGAAGTTATTTTCCATGAGTCGATCAATTTCCTCTTTTAATGCTGCTGACCTTTCTGGATCTTGGGTTCTTCTTTTCTGTTTTACTGGTGTAAACTTTGGGTCGATATTCAGAGCGTGTACTGCAACTTCTGGAGATATTCCACACATATCAGCATGAGTCCAAGCGAAGACATCCAGATTTGCTTTCAGGAAAGATATCAAGATATTCTGAATTGATACATTAAGTTGCGAACCCACATTCAACACCTTATTTGGGTCCTTCGGGTCAACAGGTACCGGTACCGTCGTTTCAACCGGCACCACTCTATTCTCCCCTGCACTGGCTTTTCTGGGATCCATCTCTTTCCGTGCCCCGCTATGCTCGCCAGTGCAGGGTCCGCCCCGTAATTGCTACAAGGCTGGCGCTTTGATGCGAACCGGGGTGGCCGCATCCTTTCCCATTTCTCTTTTTCTTGACTCTCGCAACTCTGTCAAATAGCACTCTCGCGCAGCATTTTGATCCCCTTTTATAACTCCTACTCCATTGTCTGTAGGGAATTTAATAGTGAGGCACCACGGGGCTAGGATAGCTTTGAACGCTGCGAGCGTTGGACGGCCAAGGAAAGCATTATAAGCAGAAAATTCATCGACAATCACAAATGTTTGCTTGCGGACTACTTTCCTTTCTCCTTCCCCAAGTTCTACAAGCAGATCGATGGTTCCTATTGGTTGCTTTGGCTCCCCGGTGAAGCCAGCGATCTTCTGCGATGAGGCTTGTACATCGACCATAGGGATTTTCATTTGGTCGAATGTCTTTTTGAAGAGGATATTACATGATGCTCCGCAGTCAATGAGAACTCTTCTGACAATGGCCGGTCCGATACCAGCTGAGATGACCAAGGGATCTAGGGTAGGAGCTTCGACACCTGAGGAATCTCTGGCTCTGAAAATAATATCATCACTGAAAGTTTTCTGTTGTTTCAGGGGCGTAGTGTCTTCTACAACAAAGACGCCTTCTTCGGCTGGAACATATTTCAAAGCCCTGGCATATCTCTCCATCTCTCCCCAGCTCTTGCCAGCTGGGTGAGGCCCTCCTGTAACGACATTGATGATGGGCCTTCCAGATTCATGCCCCGTAGCTTTCTCACCTATCCTAGGCTGATGAACAGGAGCCTGTTGCCCCTGACTTGACGATGCAGGATTGTTGCTATTCTTTTTCACGAATTGATGCAGCTTGTTTTCTCTTAGCAATTCTTCAATCAGATTTTTCAACTGGCGGCATTCATCGGTCTCATGACCGGGTTGATCATGGAAGCGGCAGAACTTCCCACTTTGTATAGCCTTTTTTCCGGTCCTCAAAGGGATAGGTTTAGGGAGGTCAACAGAATCTTTAATGGCAAGGTAGATATGCTCCGGCGTGTCTGATAAAGGAGTATACTCTGATGGTTTGAAGGATCGGGGCTTCTTCGAATTACTCTGTTTCTTCCCATTGTTATTTTCCCTTTTTTGCCCTACAGATTCATTCTTGCGTGGAGCAACAGTGTTATCTTCAGCTTTTTCCGACACTGCCTTCACCGGTACAGGACGGCTTTCCAGGCGTATGAATTCATCTGCCTTTTTGTAGAATTTTTCGAGGGAGGTTGGCTCCTTCATGTTTAACCATTTCCCAAATTCGCTCGACTTATCAATAGCCCTCATCAGATAAGTCAATATCATTCACGGTTCAGTATTGTCCACCTCTGCCAGCGCTATATTTAAGCGGTTCAAGAAAGATCTGATAGATTCACCAGGATTCTGTTCTATACTTGACAATGACATGATGTCTTTGGCCTTTGAAGCATATAGTCTAAACTGTTCCTTGAACTTTCGGGTCAAGTCTGAAAACTGATCAATAGATCGGACTGGCAACTTGGTGAACCACAGTAGAGCCACACCTTCAAGGTATACGGGGAAATATCGGCACTTTATCTCGTCTGAGGCTCTGGCACCTGTCATGTGCCAATCATATTTATACAAGAATTCATTCGGATCACTTGTCCCTTTGTAAGCTGGGATAGTTGGAGGGACAAACTTCCTTGGAAACTCCACCTTTAAGATTTTCTCAGTAAATGGAGTTTTACTTGGGGCGAAACCCCATTCTTTCTCATCTTCAACCCTTTGCATACTTTCTCTCATGATTTGCCGGACCATTCCAGAAAGATACTCCTCATCATGTCGAGTTCCAGATCCACCAACCTCAGGAAGCGTTTGCTCAAAGGGACTGGCAGCCCTTTCTGGAGCATTCCTCTCATTAGCATCATGAATGTTGCCAGCATAATTCCTTCCATTACCAGCCGGTTGATTGTTTGCCCCGAGCAAATCATTCAACTTATTCAGAATTAGAGCATTTTGGGCACTCTGAGCTTCTAATTGTGCATTTTGGGCGTTTATCTGCAGGTTCAGTCCTAATATTACAGCATCCAACTCCGCTTTCGTAACCCCAGCAGACGGAGTGGGTTGATTAGGTACAGGGGAAGCGGAGGTTCCCTCTTGAATATTCCCAGATCTGACAGATCTACTCTTCCTTCCAGGAGCCATTATCTCGGATAGACTTCTGGTTTTCAGGGAAATTCTCTCTACAAACCTCTGTGAAGCAATGATGATAACTTGCCTGAGTTCAATTCTCAGTGAAAGCACCAAAAATGTTAACGCTAAAATTTGAACGCTAACACCCCGATGTATGAGTTGTAGTTGTGAAAGCACCACCCGACGACTCGGGAACGGATTACAAGCAGATAATAGCAGAAAAGCAGTAAACAACAACAATTTTATAGTGGTTCGGCTTTAGGGTATAGCCTACGTCCACTTTAAGTACTTTTATTAATAATCTCGTTACAAGCTGATACAATTCTTCCCAAATACAATACACTTTGAATTACAAGAGACTTAGAACAAGTAGCTTAAACTTCGATGAAGATGAGAGTTTTCGAATCCATGTTGGATGTATGTGATCTCTTCTTGAAGTTGTTTGTAGCGTTCTTAATGTCTTGAGAGCTTCAAGTGTTGGATTGGATTAGTTTGGAATGCAGCAGAGTAACGGTGTTTGAAGGAAATCAGCCAAAAAGTCCCCTTCTAGTTGGAGCTAGGGTCGTATTTATAGGCAATTCTAGGCAGGAAACATTACCAAGTCCTAAGTCGTAACCGACCTAAGTTGGGTCGTGGACGACCTAAATTAAGTCGTGGGTCAGTTATCACTTAAATGCTGGGTCGAGACTTCTTCAAGGCATCCCTGCTGAACCCTAGATATATCACAAGTCCTAAGTCGCAAATGAGTCAACCGGTCCTCTCATAAGCGATGCGGCATTGAACCTTAACTTCGTAGTCTTAAGTCGTGTACGACTTACCATATTTCGTAGGTCGTGACCGACCTAAACTGATTCTCGGCTTGTGGCTTAACTGGGGTTAACGAGTCATGGTGCAGTATTGAATTTGCCTCTGTGGCCTTAGGTCGTAAGTCGGTCATGACTTAGGCGTAGTCGTCTTAGCTCCTCGTCCCTCGAGTCGTTAAGTCATAGTCCCTTTAAGTTGTTGGACCGTTACTCCCTTGGGTCATTTAGGTTGTAATTTCTTAAGTCGTAAACTTCCTTAAGTCGTGTCATCCTTAACTAGTAAGATTATGCAGACCTTAGGTCGTCAGGCCGTAATGTTCTTAGGTTGTGAAGGCCTTAAGTCGTAGACCTTATCTCGTAGACCCTTTAACCCGTGGAGGCCTTAAGTCGTAGACTCCTTAACTCGTAGAGGCCTTAAGTCGTAGATCCTATCTCGTAGATTCCTTAACCCATGAAGGCCTTAAGTCGTAAACCTTAATTCGTAGAGGAAACTGGGTTAACAACGTTAATTACTCGTATTGACCAGAATCCATAAGCCACTCAACAAATCAACCGACGTAATATAAAATATTTTATATCACTAACAAATATGCTCTCTCATATATATACACTTAGCAACTCATCATAGGGTATTACTACCCTAATTATAAAGAGTCAGACCCCACAAAGCTAAGGTTATCGCTAAACCAAAGCTTTGATACCAACTGTAACGACCGGCCTTTTTGGATAGTTTAAACCGACGATCAAATACACATGTCGATTCCAAACCATTCAAAAAGGATGATAGTTATTGGGGTAAATAAGAAAAGAAAAGAAAGAGAAATAAAGGAAATGAAACAACACAGAATCTCGCAGCGGAACGATAAAATATAATAGTCAAATAACAGCTCATGAAGCTGTTTACAATACTTTGACAATTATTTATACAACATTTATCAGAGTTATACATATACAACAGAACAATTAAAATAATGCAGCAGATAGCATGATGCAAGGGTAATAATAGTAATAGTATACCAAATCTTCGTCTTTATCCTCCAGAATAGATCTTCAAAAATCTGAAAAACTCAGGACTGACCCGAGCGTAATGAAAAGACAAAACACTCGAGTCAGGACTAAAATATCCTTATGAGAGTTAAATCAATCGTAAATAAATATGAGTGTAACGGCGTCAGAGATGTTTACGGGGTCTGACATCTCATATCCAGTGTCAACGTGCGTGCAATAACTCAAGAGATGTTACGGGATTTTCCATCTCTTAAGGATCCGTTAAACTATCTACTATGTAGTAATGTACGCTAAGTAGATAATGCCTATCAGTAAAATAAAGTATCAAAATAGCGTTAAGGCGTTACTATAATCCCCCTTAACAAATTTTTATAATGCCATAGTCTATACAGCACCGTAAGCTCCACCGTAAAATGGTGGTTATCAGAGGGTACCCCATAGGTATAACACAAAACCAAACGTAGTGGTCGCGAATAGGATAATCAGTATGACAAGGTACATGAGGCGATACCAACTAGGATACTAGTAGTTGCATGATCCGGACTGATGTTGAGCATAGCCAGCAGCTACCCCAACACCGCGAAACAACACTCCCAAATCAAGGGGTGCACCCAAATCGAATCACAAATGTAATAGATATGGTATCGAAGAAGTGTGTCCGCTAGAGATGGCGAACCTCAATGGCCCGGCACGACTCCTGTTTTAGTCATGTCAGGGGTCATCCAATATCGTTCTCTTTCTTCAATCAACACGTTCACCAAACCATCCACTTCATTCTGGATCAACACTCCGCATATAATAGTTATTAAAGTGGTTTTCGGTATCGATAGAGAGTATGTCCATATCCGATCCCTGTCTCTTTAGTAACTACGTATTATTACACCGTTGGCTCTTTTACATTTCAAATCGATTCATAATTGATATCAAAATATCATGTCCGCTTCAAAAAAATCAAATCCATTCAAATATCATCGTATCTATTCAAATGTAAGATTTCGTTACAAAATCAATTTTCGCATCAATATCTCATTTCGATTTCAAAATCATTTCGAATTTCAATTTAGGTTGCAACTTCATTTAAACCAATTCGTATTCACATTTAAGATTTAAACATAAACATTTCACCTTATTGACCTATTTGAAATTTTAGAAAATAGTTTTGAGTAGTTTAAAAATAGTTTAAATAATTAAAATAGTTAAAAATACTTAAAATCTTTAAAATGGATTTAAAATAGATAAATTAGTTCAAAATAATTTAAATTGGGTTAAGTAGATTAAAAATAGATTAAAATAGTTTAAGTATTCAAAATGGTTTATATAACAGAGTAATTTGGAAAACAAAATAAAGCAGCTTCAAAACCAATCCATTTCAATTATAACTTCCCAATTCAAATCAATTTCAATTTCCATTTTACCGATTCAATTTCGATTTTAATTCAAATCAATGTCAACTTTGACTTCAAATTAATTCGATTTTACATTCACCTTCAACTTATTCAATTTCAATGGATATCGATTTTTAGCTTGATTTTTCAAAATATCAATTTTTAACACTTAACAAAATTATCCTTCAATATTCAAATTTAAATCCCAATTACAAATATGATTCAATTTCAAGCTCAATTTCAAATATCATTTTATATCACTTTTACTTAGTAAAATTCAAAGCTCGAATTAAGGTTAAATCTTTATACAAATCAATTTTCGAAATTTAATCATATCCCCATTTTTTTAAATTTCCAAAGTCTCCACTTTGATTATTTAACAATTTCTTTTAACCAAAATTTATTTCAACATTCCAAACTCAAATTTTCGATAAATTCGATTTCTACGAATTCTATTTCTATTTATAACTTTTACATCAAACATTTAAATAAATTTCAAATCGACGATTTTAAACATTATTAATTTAGCCAATTCGGTGTCCGTATATAATTTTCTATCCTATGGCCAAGTAATTATTTATTTCAATTAAATGTCAGGGATGAATATATATTACTTAAATCAAATTACAGTTTCATATGTATGCATAACAGGATATATATAAGCAAATAAACATCCAAACATTTAAATATCAACCAATAGCATCCATCGAAATACATCATCCAATAGACAGTACAATTCATGGCAATTTCATAGTTATCAATGTCGGGTAATTTAATTGCAATTCAATTTCAATTACAATTTAACTGTCAAATTTAATTTTCAACGATTAATTCGAATGACAATCTATATGACAATTAAATTCTATCAAACAACGACAAATAAAATTCATATCACTTCATAACATCAAATTTAACTAGCATAAAGATATTCAGTACGTTGTGAGCGTTATAAAACACTCGCATTGATTTCAATGCAGTTCCAGCGTTTTTTTTCGAATAAAATTAAACGAGCGTTTAATTTTACCCGAAATTTTCACTAGATCCAAACGATTCCAATCCAATTCCATAGCGTAGCGCTCGTCCATACGATCCAAACGCACTTCGTCTCATCAGTCTTCGATCTCGCACCAAAAGTTATGTTATTTCAAAGATACACGAATTATAATATAAATAAATTAATAATTTTCTTTTATTTTTTCATAACCTAATCACAACCGTTGATTTCCATCCTCCACCCATCAGGCCGCACCCCTCTTCTTCCTCACGTTCACGTTTTTTGCTCCAGGAACACATGCGACTAGGAACCCATCCAAGCCAAACTAGGGCTCCAACTCGCGGCCACCACGAGTGTCTAGAAGTTGATCAGAGAGTGACATATCGAAGCTCGCCTCGAAGGGCACCACCGCCCAGCAACCGGCCAAGCTCGGCCCCCCAAGCATCTCGAAGTATGTGCGCAACCGCAGGCTTTTGGACGAGATTTGCCGTTGATTCAATGCTCCAAACACGATCATAGCCGTTGAGATTAAAGATCTTGACGTGCTCTACGACTTTCATGTTGAAGATTTCTCATAATAACGCATGGATTTGAAGAGATTAAAGAAGAAAGATGAGTTCTGGCCTTCGATGAAGATAGTGGCGGCCGACCATTTTCTAGGGTTAGGTTTATTAAAAAAAACTAATGAAGTGCTTTTATAGAAAAACGACGAACACTATTCAACCCGGGTTTTCCGAACTCCGATTTACGCATGGTAACCGGCGTTTCTAGGGTTTATCCCGCGTTTCGGACACAATGGAACAGGTTTCAGAAGCTAATTCGATCGTCTGTGAGAGTTATAGTGATAAACGATCAATTTGAATTAAATCAATTTAAACGAATTTCTATGCGTTTTGGCTTGCCCCAGACAAATGGTAAATCCAATTGACACGAAATTTGAAATCCTACAATAATATCATATTACGGATCCGATGAAACTGGTTTCGTCGAAATCCGAGACTGTTTGAAAAATGACTATTTTAACTCGCCAAATTAATATTAAAACCATTTCGATGCGTTTCGAGCTGCCACGGTCAAACGACAACTCCAATTACTACGAAAATTGAAATCCGATAATAACAAATTATTACGGATCCAATGGAACTAGTTTCGTCCAATTCTAAGACTGTTCAAAAATTGGCTATTTTCAATCGATAATTAAATATTAAAATATTCACTTTTCACAAATAAATTTTAAATTCAGTTTTAAAAGTTCTATAACATCACTATAACTTCAATATGATAAAATAAAATTTTACCAATCATTTTTAATCATATTAAACCCGTTATTCAATTATCCAATAAATTCAAATTTTAAATCTTATTAACTCTATTATAATCCCAATATAACTTATATTCACTTTCGAAACCAATTTGAATCATATTAAATCAAATTTCAATTATTCACTCTATTTTCATATATTAAATTTCAATATCAAATCAATCATATCAAATTCGGAATTTAATTATTCAAACTTCATAATATTAAACTTAAACAAATTTGATTATTCTTAAATCACTATCTTTTGAAATATTCAAAACAAACTTATAAAATTTAACAAATTCAAATTATAGCACAAACATTTTCATTAAACAGTTATTCAGTTCCCATTATTCAATTATTCAAATAATTCCAAATATTAAATTTAAACAA
This sequence comes from Allium cepa, assembly GCA_030765085.1. Classification (NCBI taxonomy): domain Eukaryota; kingdom Viridiplantae; phylum Streptophyta; class Magnoliopsida; order Asparagales; family Amaryllidaceae; genus Allium; species Allium cepa. The sequence goes on from CM060942.1 coordinate 461,388,978, forward strand.
TTTCTCTTATCCAATAATTCATTACCTTTTGAAATATTGAAATTTAACTTATAAGATTCAACTTTTAAAACCAATTCACAATTTAGAACACTATTTTCATTATACAGTTATTCAATTATTCAATAAGTTTTAAATATTCAATTTAAACAATTTATCTGTTCAATATTCAATATTTGATTTTAAATAGATTTTACTTATCAATCAATTACTCTATTATACCCAATGAATTCAACATTTATTATTATTCCAAATGACTTACCAATTTTTTTCTAACACTAAATCACGAAATCTTATTCAATTAGCTGTTTTTAGTTATCGAAAATTTACGGGTCGTTACACTCACGCTATACAGCTGTGACTAGGTAACTAACACACTGACGCTACCTCACGCTATACAGCTGTGACTAGGTAACTAACACACTGACGCTACCTCACGCTATACAGCTATGACTAGGTAACTAGCACACTGACGCAACCTCACGCTATACAGCTGTGACTAGGTAACTAGCACACTAACGCTACCTCACGCTATACAGCTGTGACTAGGTAACTAACACACAAGCTATGCCATCCCCCGGTCTTTACCGACCTTTATCTGAGGATCCTCAACCACAAAGCAACAACCATAAAGTAGTAAATATGCAATAACCACATAGGTTCGATATCTGGGCTCTATACCATGATATCACCTTCTATCCAGAAGGAAATGGACATACCCAAGGGCGCTATCCCTAATAAAAACATTGTTGCAACATTCCTGCTTCGACCATTACCGGGTTGTGAGGCCCGACGAAGTCTCGTCCACAAAGCTACGTTTTTCACAAAGCTATGCTTCGATCAACAAATGATCAGCAACACTTCGTATGCCACATTACGAAATTGGGAATGTATCACTAGTAACCATCAACTACATAACCTCTGAGAAGGGTGTTAAGCTAAGAGAATAAATTGTCCGTCACCAACATAAATGTATTTGATAGAAACCAACTTTACATCTTAAAATGTAACGTCAGACATACATCCATACAAGTCTGTTTCGGGTTCGAACAGAACCGAAGGCACTTCCGAAGAAGCCCTTGCAAATCCGGGTATTCACAATCCCGATCGGACCTCCCATCACTTATGGAATCTCTATACCTGAGCCATGATGCAGAGAAAATCGACAGGTCATCCTATCATTCTCGCAAATACATGTTCTTCACCACCGATCTTCAATGCTATCCATATACGTCGTATCACTTTTCCGAATGGGTTATATGACACAAAGGTCCTCCCCCGGCTAAATCGAATAACGAGCACAATATTTTAAAAATAAGTGTAGCATTCAAATTCAAGCAAATCACAACAATTTTCCACTTCGATCTTTTAAATAAAAGATTCATCATAATCACAAAGGTTCGATGTGGTTTCCGGATATCCACTTGGAATCTGACCCCCGGTCGCATCGAAATTCAAACGCCATTTAAGGGCAAATATTGATAGTCAGTTATTTAACTATCAATCAATATTCACAAAACATTCAAGTATAAATAATTTTCCCAATTATTATTTTCAAAATATCTTCGCAAGATATATTTTCACACTTCAACCCTTTGAAAACAAATTTCAAACCACTTTTCAATCCTTTGAAAACAAATTTCAAATCATTTCCCTACACAGGATATATTCACAAATATTTATTCATTTTCATTTCCAAATGGTTCATTTAAACCAATTAAATAAGTCCTTACCGATTCATTTTAAATTTACGTTCCAAATCCGTAAATGTATTTCGACACTTCAAAAATAAATTGATGTTTATTTTTAAACAAATTTCCCTTTCCTTTATAAATTCCATGGTGAATTTAAATTTTCAAATACCCACTGATACACGATTTTCAAATCGATTTCAAATATGCACTTTCAATTTATCTTTAAAAGATATAATCTCAAAACATTCACTTCATATTGGAGAACATTTCCATAATTATTTAATAATAAGTAATTCACCAATCTATTTATTTTCAACATTTGGAAAATATTCAATATACTTAAATCACAATTAAGTATATATTTTATTCTTTAAGGAAAACATCCTCTTAAACACATTTATTTGAGTCAAAACGAATGTTGTGTAAAAGATCGTTACGACAACCCAAATCACTAGTATAGGGATTCAAAAGTTAAGATAGATATATAGATCCCAATACTATATAAAACATTTCCTTTCGAAAATCATTTACTATAACAACAGTGTTATAGTCCACCATTTCCTTATTTCTCGAAAACGTCTATTTCAATAATGAATGTTGAAATCTATGGTTTTGATATTTAATACATTTTTAAACACCTTTAAATCGTTTTAATTCTATTTAAAACATCACTTCCCCAAAACATTTCTTTAATATACTATTCACTGTCCAAAATCGTGAATATACTTCGTTAGCCAAATTCAACATTTCTACACATTTTATTTAAAGGATTATCCACTGTCCAAAATCGTGGATATAGCTCCTTTAATAATCTAAAATAATTGACTTATCAAAATAACTCGATTTCGAATTTATAAAACAACGTTTATAAATTCACATTCATACATTTTATAAAAACTTCAACTTATAAAATCCCTTAATTAACAAATTCTATTTATATCTCATTTAAATGCCAAAACCCAATTTATAAGCTAATTACTTATAATCTTTTATTTTACGAAAATCATTTCATTTTATAACTTCACAATTTATAAATCTATAAATTTCATTCACTTATGAAATCCATTTATATTTTATAACTTCACTTCAAAACATTTTCAAAACTCCTTTATAATTTCATCACTTTGATTTATAAAAATCTAATTTTATAAATCTTATATATAAAGTTTTTATAATAAATTCAAAAATCTCAATTTGAATTATTTTATAAAATAATCAACTTCATATTTCCAAAATTCACCTTTCAACTATATTTCTCAAAACATTATAATTTTTAATGTAAACTTTCAGCCTGAATTTTCAAAAATCAAACTTTTTATTTATTCTGGTATCTAACGATACCAAAATTATATTCAGCTAAATTTTAGCCTTCAAATTGAATCGAGGAAGAACTTCTAGACTCGAGCTCACGAATCGAATCGAATTGAAATTGAATTCGATTCGAACCTTCCTGCTGCCATTTCGATTTCGAGCAGAAATCGCTCGACCCTCTACTCAACCTCGTCCCATCGCGAACGCCGATGCAAGCTCGACCACGGCTTCCCTCCTTACTTGCCGACTACGTGACGAGTTCCCGATGTCGTTTGCTCTTCGAACGATGTGATGGCGACCAGAAATTGATGTTGAAGGAAGACCGCGAAGAAGATTAGCTCGGTCACCATTTTTCTTTTCAATCGAGTTTGATTTAAATTTTATGAGGAAGAGGCTCTGCCATTTTATTTTATTTCGGTTTTGTTACGTTTTACTAAAGAAGGAAAAGGACGTTAAATTTTAAAGGTGAGGAGTGTGATGGGTTGCGTGAATTAAGGGAAATAGATCATGTTAGGGAAGGTTAGTTATAAAAAATTAAAGAAGGAAGGTGTTAACGCTAAAATTTGAACGCTAACACCCCGGTGTATAAAGTGTAGTTCTGAAAGCACCACCCGATGATTCGGGAACAGAGTATAAACAGAAGATCACAGAAAAAACAGTGAATAACAACGATTTTATAGTGGTTCGGCTCATGGCAAGCCTACGTCCACTTTAATTCACTTTATTGCTAAATCGATTACAACTTTACAACAATCTTCAATTACAATTATGACGAGACAAACAACTAGAACTTTGGTAGAGAAGAATTCTTCGAATCCATGTAGATTGCGTTAGATTTTCCGTTGAAGTTAGTTGAGATGCCTTTCGAACTTGAAGTGTCGGGTGAGTTGAGAATTCAGCAGAGTATTGGCGCGTGAAGTGATTGGCCAAAAGTCCCCTGAATGTTGGAGATGGCTTTCTATTTATAGGCAAATCTGTTTAAGAATTTTTCCCAAGTCCTGAGTCGCCACCGACTTAAGTTGGGTCGTGGACGACTTAACTAGTTGCAACCGGTTTGAAGCGAGCCCGGGCTTCATAGAGGCATTTTCGTTCAAGTCCCAAGTCGCCTCCGAGCTAACTCCTCCCCTTCCTAGTAACACGGCATCGGGTTCTTCATTCAGTGGCTTTTAGGTCGCGGCCGAGTTAGTCTGGTAAGTCGTAAGTCGCGACCCAACTGATGAGTCCAAGGTCGTGTACGAGCTAAGAGATCACTGTGCCCTGCAGCGGCATTGACTTCCTTTGCTCAATTCATGTCCGGCCTAACATTGGTCATAGGTCGGCTGCATTTTAGGTCGGTAACCTTATTAAGGTGGTTAAGTCGGCGACCCTGTTAAAGTGTTAGATCGGCACTTATCTTAGGTCTTAGGTCGGTCTCCCTTTGAAGCCTTAGGCCGGTCTCCCTGTTAAGGCAGTTAGGTCGGCAACCAGTTAAGTCGGCAATCTCCCTAAACTGTTAGGTCGGTATCTATGTTGAGTCGGTAGCCTTTTTAAAGTATTAGGTCGACATACTTGTTGAAGTGTTAGGTCGGCATACCCCTTAGGCCTTAGGTCGGCACCCCTGTTAAGCCTTAGGTCGGCATCTCTTTGAGTCTTAGGTTGGTATCGTTTCAAGTCGCTGAGTCAAAGCTGAGGCGGAGTTAACAATTGCCCCTCGAAGTATACGCCTACTGGTTTGGTCGTGTGCTTCGATACCCTCTAACTCGTCCACTCTTTAGGTCGGTAGGTCGTGTACGACCTAACAGTTTGGTCATACGCGCCGCTTTAGGTCTCTCTACTATAAGTCGCATATTCTCTCCTTTCTTCTCATTACTTGCTCTCTTGCTTCTGCCATTAAAGACTTTCTCAAGCTCCAAAAGGCGATTCCGTTCCAAACAATCACCGATAATCTTTGTTGTTTATCACGTAAGTAAAACCTGTTCTTCCCTTGATCCCTTATCGATTCACAAATTCTATTCAAACTGAACCCACTTCTTACGTGCTGCTTTACTACGAACCTCATTGCACTAGCAGTTTGTGAGCTCGAGTTTGCTTGGTTTTGGCTCTAAATGATCGACGAGATGATGGAGATGGTGTACTGCTTCTGGCTAGTTGATTTTGATTTGCGTTAGGATGGCTAAGCATTGAATTTGGGTGATTTTGAACTGTCCTAGTGGATGATCCGATATCACGAATGAGACAGCGTGAATGGATTGAGGGTTTTTTTTGTGGATGGAGCGGTTAGCGGGTTAACAGGTTGAGGGGAATGGGATACTGACCTGGACGCGACCCAGTAATTTTGGGTGACCTAACCTTTGGCTGACTTTACCCTTAGATCGTAGCCGAATTAACCCTTGGGGAAATCTGCCGATCTAATCTTCTACTGATTTAACCTTGAACCGTGGCCGAGTTAACCCCTAAACCGTGGCCAAGTTAACACTTAAACCGTGGCCGAGTTAACACTTAAACCGTGGCCGAGTTATCCCTTAGAGAATTTCACACCACTTTTTGAACCAGAGCCTTCCTCCTTACTATCCTCCACGACCTAAAGAACTGCCGCTTTAAGGAACCAGAAACCTAACCTTAACTCGCGAGAAATTCCTTGGGTCGCAGCCGAGTTAACACTTGGATGCCCAACTCGAATTCTCACTTAAAAGCATAGTTCCAATTTGAATTCTTAACTTGATCTATTGTACTAAACTGCTTAAATTCTGGATCGTTTTAACTTTGTTTCTTTATTTCATAGACCACATTGTCTCATAGGCTAACAACATGCTGAAAACAACAATCACAGAAACCAAGGCGAATATATTGCCATTGACTGCCCACATCAAATGACAGATTAGTCGACATAAAGTAATCAACTTAAATACACTGTATGAAATGCTGTGAACCAATCAACTAAAGTGAGGTATTAATGCAAAGCATCGCTAACTTGAACTGATTTGCTTGCATCAACATTACACTTGCATATTAAAACAATGAACCTTGGACTTTATAACTGACAAATGCTTGCTAGTTTTTATTCCAGTTACATTTGTTTACTGCTTGATTGATTTTACACAACACTCCACACACTTAAGGAAACGTGCACCTTCATGTTTGAATATCCAGTTGTTTGTGTAGAATGACTTCCCACCAAGAAGAAGAAGAGGTAGCTCAAGCTGAAGAGACCTTTCCGGTAGCTCTACCTATAGAGAACCCTCCAGAGAGAACTCCAACCATTCTAACCCCGAGAGCATTTACTCAGCTGCGCACTCAATTTGGTTTTACTGAGAGTGATGTCCTGCTCCCTGGGCCAAGTGATACCGCCGACAATCCTCCCCGTGGCTTTATTGCAATCAATCGTCAAATGTGTTTAAGCGGAGCGATCCCTCCTTTTAATGACTTTCTCCGAATTCTTCTCCTTCGGTTGTCAATCTCTCCGTCCCAACTTCATCCTAATGGTTATGCCATCTTGATGGGGTTGTGCGTTTTGTTCAGAAGAACTTTTGATCGCTTACCGAGTTTTGAAGAAATCCGTTATTTATGCTCGTTTGCAAAGAGTAGAGATCATCCTTCCCTTATAATTGTGAGGAGTGCTAGAAACCGCAAACTTATTTCCGACCTTAGCGAAAGCGTTCATGGATTTCTGAACCAATTTTTCTTTGCTCGCTGCCCCCCAGGGTTTTATGCCGACTGGAGAGTAGGAAGTAAGATTACTTGTCTCCATTTTTAAACTTTCTCGAGATCCGAATTACCAATTGCTAATTTCATTCTTTGCTCTTTTCAGCACTTCCTCTTCCCTCTAGAGATCCGGTCCATAAGCAGATTTTCGATAGATTGAGTGCCGTGGCTGTAGCAGAGAGAAGCATCAAGTTTTTGTTGGGGGATGAATTATTGCACCAATACGGGCTTTTGCATACTTCTCGTTGTACACATCCTCATGAAATCCCAGACTCTCCGGCTAGAGCATTGGATGCCCCAGCTTCTACAGATACATCCAAACCAAAAGGACCTGCTCCCGGGGCTTTGCTAGTGAAATGTTCCACTTCTGTTGATGTTGCGGGGCCATCTGACGAACTTGCCCCGGTTATTGAGGAAGAGGAGCCTCAAGGATCTCCCCGACGTTCACAGAAATCCGGCAAAGAAGCCGAGAAAACTAGCCTTGCCAAGCAGAGCAGGGATGATACTTTCGAAGGGCTGAGCGACCTTTTTGCCACCTCGCAAGAAATCTTTAAAGATGATCCTATCACTACTGGGGTTTCTTCTTCAGTAGTTGAAGCAACTTCTGTCCTGCAGCAGACTCCGTTAACTCAGGAGTTGACACTGACTATTACACCCACAACCACTCCTCAATTAAAGAGTGGTTTGTAGTTTGATGCGCGTAGTTTGCACGCCACACACTTAGAATTTCTTTTCGGCATTTTTATGTTTCTCACTTTTTGTACTTTGAAGACCTCTAAAACTTATCTTTTTTTATTTCAGATTCTCCGATGGGACGCAGCAGCTCATACTACGATGATTTCCAGCGCTACGGGAGGCGTAGCCAATATGATTATAGGCGTTACCTCCCCTCTTACAGAGAATCTGATAAAGAAAGAGCCGCCCGAAAGGCTCAAGAGAAGAGGGCTCAAGAGGAGCGCTACGAAAGAAGAGAGAGGGAAGAGCGTCACGATTCTTCACAGAGAGGTGACGATTCCCATAAAAGAAAAACCCATGATGACAGAGGAAAAGGTCATGTGGTTGAAGATTCGAGCAAGCGAGCCCGACATGGTGAGAAGCACACCACTACATCTCCTGAAAAGGTTACCGCCCCTGCCTCGCTTGATATTCCTTCCGGCTCTCCCGCTCTCGGGAAGTCAGACATCCAAACTATAATTAGCAGACCCAAATTCCAAGTTGGACCGGGTCCTGCCACTTTGCAAAGTCGATTTCCTCAGTGGTGTCTGAAGGGAGTAAGGTTTGACCTTGACTTGGTCCCCATTGACAAGTCTGCCATGTTACGAAACCTTGACGCCATTAAGCTTGATATTGAGAGGATGTCGAACTGGCAGAAACTTGTTGACGAGCTTCAGAGGGTTAATCGTGCAAACATAGAGGCCATGCTCACCATGGAAAATGATAAAGCCGAATGGCAAAAGGTGCTCGAGCAACATGACACCGAGATGAGAAGCATTGCTTCTTACAATGAGGAGCTTGAAGCAAAAGTTGAAGAACTGAAACAAGAGCTTGCTGCTTCATGTACTTCTTATTCTCAAAAAGAAGAAGTGCTCCTCAAACAAGTGAGAGATGCCCATGCTGGCCAAAGGGATGCCGAAGACAGGCTCGAAGTGCAGAAAAGAATTAGCGAGGGCTATGTCGCTGACATTGAAGAGCTTCGGAAGAAGAATAACTCCCAAGAGGCAGAGATCCAAATGCTTAAGCTTCAACTTTCTAAAGTTGAAATGGAGCGTGATGAGGTCGTTGCCGGCAAAATTGCAGCTGAAGAATCTCACGAGGCAACGAGGGCCAACATCAGCTCAACATTATTTGATTTCTATCTGCATAGCATCTTGGGGCGCAGTAGCCTTACCTTTCTAGGCCCTAAATATGAAATTACACTAGCTGAAGTTTGGGAGGCAGCACTCGATATGCTCGGTGGTAAAGGCGCTGGCTACGCTGAGTCAGCTCTTGAAGAGCATTATCTTGATGATGATGCTCGCGCCGCTCTTGCCAAGGGGAGAGAACAACTTGCAAGATTAAGGGCCGAAACAGCGGCAGGAGAATATTCAGGAAAAATCACCTCAACTACTCCTATTCAACCTTCTCCTTCGGCCGAAATTGACATTATCGGTTCTAGTTCTCATTCCCCATCTCCTACTAAAGTCACCACTGATATTACAAGAATACAAGGTGGAGATGAGGACGGCGAGAGTGCCGAGGCACGGGCTTACGAAGTTGACATCAGGGAACCGACTTCTGCAGGTAACCCTACTGACAATCTTGCCCAAGTAGACTGCTCATCTGTTTCTTATGAACTTGATGGGCTTTTTGACTACTTCTTGAATCTCAGCGAACCTTTATCTCCGCTTTTTGCCGACTTAAACTTTTTTCCTTCTGCAGAGAAAACGTCGGGCATTGTTCAGGCTTCTCCTCCTCCAATTATTCCTTCTCCGCCTCCTGAGGTCACTCCTCCTTCTGCCTCGCAACCTGGGTCATAGGAAGAGCAAATAGAAGCCCTTCACGGCTTAGATGATCCCGTTGCTTCTCAAGATCCGAAAGGAGAAGAAACTGAAGGAAGCGAGAGGACGCCAGAACCCACTGGCTCCGACGCCGAACCGTTATCCAAACTTCTTTCTCCAGGGAGTGGGCCTTCCTCCAAGAAGAGAGGGAAGCAGGGAGTTTCCAAGAAGAAGAATAAGAAGGAATCTTTAACTGGCGGAGAAGAGACGGAAGAAAGTCCGATCGAGCCCCTTTCTCCTTCATCCCCTACCCTTACAAGCCGACCTAAAAAGTTGGTCATTCGGCCAGGTGCGGGCTCAAAAGGTGGGCGGAAGAAGAAATGATGGCTCTGGTTCTATGGCTTTAATATCGCTTTTTTGCCTTTTTTTTTGCATTTAATGACCGGAAATTGTGCGGGTTCCGGCCCCCCGCTTTTCCTTTGTTGGAACCTGTACCTGTATATCAAATAGTGTTGAATAAAATGATTCTTTTTCTTTGTATAAACTTCTGTTTATATCTGAGAATGCATTTACTATTTATTTTTGTACAAGTTTCTTTATACGATATTGCAGTGAGCTTGTGGTATATATTATTCGAGCGCAATTTTACCGATGTAGTTACGCCATGCTGCCCCTTTACCATAAGCCCATTGTAGTATTTTATTTTATGAGGAACTTGTGCTTTTATTTTTTAGAGAATAATTATTCCACATTTGGAGGAATATGATTTCATTAAAAAATAGAGCACAAATAAGTTTCTTCGCTTCAACTTTCGAAGATATCACTCTTTATTTTGTGCATATACACATTTTATTGAATGAAATCTTCTATGTGGTAGAGCGGGTATTTGTAAAGTACTTCAACTTCTTTTTGAGGAAGAGAATTTTCTAGAATAAGTAATTCACTCTTCCTTTGAAAGTTAAAGTGTGCTCTTAATGAAGATTTTTTTTTTTACTTGCCACAGTAAAGGGCGTCTTATTTTTGTTTCTTTGAAAAGTTGCACCTCTGAGGAAAACTTTTTCACGTTTCAACACTTGGAAGTTTTACTTCAATCTTGGTGAAACGTGTGCCTCCGAAGTGGTCTTTTCGCTTGATTGTGCCTCCGGGAGGAGGTCTTTTCATTTCTGCCTCTGGGAAGAGGTCTTTCTATCTTATTGTGCCTCTGGGAAGAGGTCTTTCTCTTTTTTTTTAGCATTTTATCTCTGGTGAAGTGAAACTCCGAAGAGCGGTTGTTACACTTCAACTCCTGGCGAAATGGGCCTTCGAAGAGGGCTTTTATTTTGTTTTACATTTCAACTCTGGTGAAGTGAAATTCCGAAGAGCGGTTGTAACACTTCAACTCCTGGTGAAATGGGCCTTCGAAGAGGGCTTTTATTTTGTTTCTGGTGAAGTGAAATTCCGAAGAGCGGTTTAACACTTCAACTCCTGGTGAAATGGGCCTCCGAAGAGGGCTTTTATTTTGTTTTACATTTCAACTCTGGTGAAGTGAAATTCCGAAGAGCGGTTGTAACACTTCAACTCCTGGTGAAATGGGCCTCCGAAGAGGGCTTTTATTTTGTTTTACATTTCAACTCTGGTGAAGTGAAATTCCGAAGAGCGGTTGTAACACTTCAACTCCTGGTGAAATGGGCCTCCGAAGAGGGCTTTTATTTTGTTTTATATTTCAACTCTGGTGAAGTGAAATTCCGAAGAGCGGTTGTAACACTTCAACTCCTGGTGAAATGGGCCTCCGAAGAGGGCTTTTATTTTGTTTTACATTTCAACTCTGGTGAAGTGAAATTCCGAAGAGCGGTTGTAACACTTCAACTCCTGGTGAAATGGGCCTCCGAAGATTGCCTGGAAGTTACTCTCTCGTGGTTGGAGGGTCATGACTCCTCCAATCTTTTTTGGTTGAGTAGAGAACTTTCTTTTTTGCGGCATATGCTTCGTTAGAGGTCTTTATCCTCCGAAGAGTTGTGCCTCCGAAGAGGACTTGTGCCTCCGAAGAGGGCTTTAGTTGTTCCTTGTCCACTTGCTTATTGCCTTTTCAGTGATCCTCTATATTATTATTTTTTAAGCCTGCACTCCCTTCTCTTACAAGTAATTTGTTTAATCCAAAGAAGTGTACTTCATTGCTAGGCCAGTTCACGAGAACGGACATAAGCTTCTTAATCGGATTTTTGTTTGTTCAAACTTCTCAATTTATTAGCTAAAGCCCGTTTTCGGCGAAATCATTGACCGTTCAATTGAAGCTCTTCTTATCTAGGATTTAAGCTCGGGAATTTTGTGACTTGGAATTTGTTTGTTGAATGATAACAAGAATCACTTGGTCTTGTAATGTGCACGTTTTGTTTTCGTTGCCTGCAAAAATTTAAATCGACATTTCAGTAATACATTTAATGTACTTTTTATATCGAAAATAAAGCAAACATGTAATAATAATAAGGAACACAAGATTTATAGTGGTTCGGCCAAGAATTTGGGCATACATCCACTTTATAGTCTTTCATTATTCACTTGCATCGGTTTTACAATCGCTTTCAATTACAGGAATCATACATTCATAATTCTTTTTACAATGTTTCAACAAAGCTATCAAGTAAAGTGTGGACGCAAGTGATTGCTGTTCCAAGCTCTTGGAATTTGATCTCCTTCGACAGTAGTGAGTTTGAATGTGCCGTCAAGAAGTTTCTGACCTATGACATATGGACCTTCCCAATTTGGCCCAAACACACCTGTCGCTGTCATAATTCTCTTTAGGACTAGATCTCCAATTTCAAAGCTGCGTTGGCGAACTTTGGAATTGAAATGTCTGGCTATCCTTTGCTGATGAGATGCGATTCTGAGCTCATCCTCTTCTCTTTTTTCATCAAGGAGATCTAGTGCCTCAAGCTATAGTTTTTCATTCTCCGCTTGATTGAAATGGATTCTTCTATGTGAAGGGACCTCTGTTTCTGCCGGAATCATTGCCTCTGATCCGTACGCCAATGAAAACGGAGTATGCCCAGTCGCAGTTTTGTGGGTAGTTCTGTATGCCCATAGTGCTAGTGGTAGCTTATCGACCCAACCACCTCTCGCTCTTTCAAGATGCTTCTTGATGGTTGACTCGATAATTTTATTTACTGCTTCCACCTGCCCGTTTGCCTGCGGATGAGCTACTGCTGAGAAGCTTTTTTGGATTTTGAATCGTTTGCAAAAATCTTGGAATTCTTCACTTTCGAACTAAGTACCGTTGTCTGCAATTATTTTTTGAGGCACACCATATCTGCAAATGATACTTTTAGTCACAAAACTTATCATCTTTTTTGAGGTGATAGTAGCCAGTGGTTCAGCTTCTGCCCACTTAGTAAAATAATCTACAGCAACAATGGCATATTTAATTCCAGATTTGGCAGTTGGTAACGGTCCTACAAGGTCTATCCCCCATATTGCAAACGGCCATGGACTGACCATCTGTGTGAGTTCAGTGGAAGGAGCTCTAGGAATTTTGGCGAATCTTTGGCATCTGTCACATTTTCGGGAATAGTCTGCTGCATCTCGATTAATTTCTGGCCAAAAATATCCGTATCGGAGAATCTTTTTCGCTAAAGTTTGACCACCTAAATGATCACCACATTCTCCCCCATGCACTTCAGCTAGGATTGTTTTGGACTCTTCCCTGGATACACATCGAAGTAACGGCATTGAGAATCCCCGTCTGTATAACTGGCCATCCTGGACTATATAGCGAGAGGCTTTCCTCAGTAGCTTCTTTCGTTCTTTTGAATTTTCCGGTAAAGAGCCATTGAGCAGATATTCTGTTATTGGAGTCATCCATGATTCTTGCTCTTGAGACACGCTTATGATCCAATCAATATCCATCTCATCAATGCTTGGAGCCGACAGGACCTCCACTGGAGTCAACCCCAGAAATTGAGCTTCGCCTGTGCTAGAGTACTTTGCGAGAGAATCTGCTTTCATGTTTTCTTCTCGAGGAATGTGACTTATCATGTAATGATCGAAATAACCCAGGAGTTCCCAAGCCTTTGACAAGTAGGCGGGCAGATTTCCCCCTTTCGCTTGGAATTCCTTCTTGACTTGGCATACAATAAGCTGAGAATCACTGAAGATCTGTAACGCTTGGATGTTTAGTTCTTTAGCAATCCTTAAGCCAGCGATAAGGGCTTCGTATTCTGCTTCATTGTTTGTTGAAGGAAATTCCAATCTTAGTGCATAGCATAATGATCGACCTTCAGGGGTCTCAAGTACAACTCCGGCTCCAGAACAATAGTCGTTTCTCGCGCCATCGACATATAACTTCCATTGGATTGGGGAATCGTCGATCGTTTCGTCCTCACTGTTACCCTTATCTGTGAATTCTGCGATGAAATCAGCTAAAGCTTGTCCGTTGATTGCTTTTCGGGGATGATAACTGATGTCATATTGACTGAGTTCAATATTCCACTTTAGAAGACGACCCGAAGTCTCAGGGCGAAACAGGACTTGCTTTAAAGGTTGATCAGTGAGGACTCTGATAGGATGAGCTTGGAAATATTGCCTCAACTTCCTGGATGCAATCAGTAGGCAATAGGCGAGTTTTTCCAACTTAGAGTAATTCATCTCTGCCCCAGTGAGTCTTTTACTGATATAGTAAACTGGATGTTGAATCCTCTTGTCCTCTCGTATCAGCGCTGCACTTAAGGCGTGAGATGATACTGCCAAGTATATAAGAAGATCCTCGCCATCACCAGGCCTAGAAAGTATTGGAGGCGTTTCCATATGGCGAATCAATTCATCAAAGGCTTTTTGGCATTCGGGAGTCCAATCGAAGTTTTTCTTTCCTTTCTTTAAGGCGTCAAAGAATGGGATGCATTTATCTGTGGCTTTGGAAATGAACCGACTCAGGGCGGCGACTTTTCCATTGAGACTTTGCAGTTCCTTCTTCGTTCTAGGAGCTTTGACTTCCTTTAAAGCGGTAATTTGAGCTGGACTAGCCTCAATGCCCCTAGCGCTCACGATGAAACCTAAAAACTTTTCGGATTCCACTCCGAATGAACATTTTAAAGGGTTGAGCTTCATTCCGTACTTTCGGAGGACTGCGAACATGTCTGCTAAGTGTTCTATGTGATCCACTGCTTTATTAGACTTCACTAACATGTCATCGACGTAGACTTCCATAGTCTTGCCCAATTGCGGTTTGAACATAGCATTAACAAGTCTTTGGTACGTTGCCCCTGCATTCTTCAGCCCGAAGGGCATAACTCTGTAGCAGTAAAGACCAACGTCAGTGATAAAGCTCGTGTCCTCCTGATCTGGCTCATGCATCATAATCTGGTTATATCCAGAGTAGGCATCCATAAAAGATAACAATTCGTGTCCCGCTGTTCCGTCTACCAGTTGATCGATCCTGGGTAATGGGAAGCAGTCTTTGGGGCAGGCCTTGTTTAGATCTGAAAAATCAATGCACACTCTCCATTTTCCGTTGGCTTTCTTAACCAGCACTGGATTTGAAACCCAACTCGGATAGGTAGATTCTTTGATAAAGTTATTCTCCATGAGCCGATCAACTTCTTCTTTTAACGCTGCTGACCTTTCTGGACCTTGAGTTCTCCTTTTCTGCTTCACAGGTGTAAATTTTGGATCAATATTCAGAGCGTGTACTGCAACTTCTGGGGATATTCCGCACATATCGGCATGAGTCCAAGCAAAAACATCCAAATTTGCCTTTAAAAAAGATATTAAGATATTCTGAATTGACACATTAAATTGTGAACCCACATTCAACACCTTGTTTGGGTCCTTTGGGTCAACAGGTACTGGTATTGTCGTTTCCACTGGTACCACTCTATTCTCTTCTGCACTGACTTTTCTAGGATCCATCTCTTTTCGTGCTCCGCTGTGCTCGCCAGTGCAGGGTCCGCCCTATAATTGCTACAAGGCTGGTTCTTTAATGCGGACTGGGGCCGCCGCATCCTTTCCCATTTCTCTTTTCCTTGTTTCTCGTAGCTCTATCAGATAACACTCTCGCCCAGCATTTTGATCCCCTTTTATAACTCCCACCCCATTATCTGTGGGAAATTTAATGGTGAGGCACCATGGGGCCAGAACAGCTTTGAATGCTGCGAGAGTTGGACGGCCAAGGAAAGCATTATAAGCAGAAAATTCGTCGACAATCACAAAAGTTTGCTTGCGGACCACTTTTCTTTCTCCTTCTCCAAGTTCCACAAACAAATCACCGGTTCCTATCGACTGTTTTGGCTCCCCAGTGAAGCCAGCGATTTTCTGCGATGGTGCTTGCACATCAGCCATAGGGATCTTCATTTGGTCGAATGTTTTCTTGAAGAGGATATTGCAGGATGCGCCACAATCAATGAGAACTCTTCTGACAATAGCTGGACCGATACCAACCGAGATGACTAAGGGATCCAAGGTAGGAGCTTCAATACCTGCGGAATCCCTGGCTCTGAACACAATATCGTCATTGAAAGTTTTTTGTTGCTTCAGGGGCATAGCACCTTCCAAAACAAATACGTCTTCCTCGGTCGGTATATACTTCAAAGCTCGGGTATACCTTTCCATCTCACCCCAGCTCCTGCCTTTTGGGTGAGGTCCTCCCGTAATGACATTGATGACAGGCCTTCCGGATTCATGCCCTGCAGTCTTCTCACTTGTCCTGGGTTGATGAGCAGGAGCTCGTTGCCCCTGACTAGTCGAAGCGGGATTGTTGCTATTATTTTCCACAAATTGCTGCAGCTTGTTTTCCCTTATCAATTCTTCAATCAAAATTTTCAATTGGCGGCATTCATCGGTATCATGACCGGGTTGATTATGGAAGCGGCAAAACTTTCCGCTTTGTACAGCTTTTTTCCCGGTTTTCAGAACGGGAGGTTTAGGATAATCAACAGAATCTTTAGTGGCAAGGTAAATACGCTCCGG
Source organism: Allium cepa (assembly GCA_030765085.1). Taxonomy (NCBI): domain Eukaryota; kingdom Viridiplantae; phylum Streptophyta; class Magnoliopsida; order Asparagales; family Amaryllidaceae; genus Allium; species Allium cepa. Next base: position 461,405,071 of record CM060942.1, read on the forward strand.
CGTATCTGACAAAGGGGTATATTCCGATGGCTTGAAGGAACGAGGCTTCTTCAGATTTTTCTGTCTCTTCCCATCATTATTTTCCCTTTTCTGTCCTACAGATTCATTCTTGCGTGGGGCAACAACATTATCTTCATCTTTTTCCAATGCTGCCTTTACCGGTACAGGACGGCTTTCCAGACGTATGAACTCATCTGCTTTCTTGTAGAATTTTTCAACGGAATTTGGTTCCTTCATGTTAAGCCATTTTCCAAATTCGCTCGACTTGTCGATGGCCCTCATCAGATAGGTTAAGATCATCCGTGGTTCTGCATTGTCTACCTCGGCCAGCGCTATATTAAAGCGATTCAAGAAAGATCTGATAGTCTCACCTGGATTCTGCTCTAAACTTGACAATGACATAATATCTTTGGCTTTTGAAGCGTACAGTCTGAACTGCTCCTTGAATTTCCGGGTTAAGTCAGAAAACTGATCTATAGACCGGATTGGCAACTTGGTGAACCAAAGCAGAGCTACACCTTCCAGATATACAGGAAAATATCGACACTTTATTTCATCAGAAGCTCTGGCACCTGTCATGTGCCAATCATACTTATACAAGAATTCGTTCGGATCACTTGTTCCCTTGTAAGCTGGGATAGTTGGAGGGAGGAACTTCCTTGGAAACTCAGCCTTTAAGATCCTTTCGGTAAACGGGGTTTTACTTGGAGCGAAACCCCATTCCTTCTCGTATTCATTCCTTTGCATGCTTTCCTTCATGATTTGTCGAACCATTTCAGAAAGATATCCCTCATCATTTCGAGCTTTAGATCCACCAATTTCAGGAAATGTCCGCTAAAAGGGGCTAGCAGCCCTCTCAGGAATGTTTCTTTCTTCATCCTCATGAATGTTGCCAGCAAAGTTCCTTTCATTACCCGTTGGTTGATGGTTTAACCCAAGCAAGTCATTCAACTTATTCAAAATTAGGGCATTTTGGGCGTTCTGAGCTTCCAATTGTGCACTTTGGGCATTTATCTACTGGTTCAGCCCTAAGATTACAGCATCCAACTCCGCTTTTGTAACTCCAACAGGTGGAGTGGCTTGATTAGGTACTGGGGAAGCGGAGGTTCCCTCTTGAACATTTCCAGATCTAACAGATCTACTCTTTCTCCACGGAGCCATGATTTCAGATAAACTTCTAGTCATTAGAGAGATTACTTCAACAAACTTCCGTGGAGCAATGATGACGATTTCCCTGAGTTCAATTCTCAGTGAAAGCACCAAAAATGTTAACGCTAAAATTTGAACGCTAACACCCCGGTGTATAAAGTGTAGTTGTGAAAGCACCACCCGATGATTCGGGAACAGGGTATAAACAGAAGATCATAGAAAAAACAGTGAATAACAACGATTTTATAGTGGTTTGGCTCATGGCAAGCCTACGTCTACTTTAATTCTCTTTATTGCTAAATCGATTACAACTTTACAACAATCTTCAATTACAATTATGACGAGACAAACAACTAGAACTTTGGTAGAGAAGAATTCTTCGAATCCATGTAGATTGCGTTAGATTTTCCCTTGAAGTTAGTTGAGATGTCTTTCGAACTTGAAGTGTCGGGTGAGTTGAGAATTCAGCAGAGTATTGGCGCGTGAAGTGATTGGCCAAAAGTCCCCTGAATGTTGGAGATGGCTTTCTATTTATAGGCAAATCTGTTTAAGAATTTTTCCCAAGTCCTGAGTCGCCACCGACTTAAGTTGGGTCGTGGACGACTTAACTAGTTGCAACCGGTTTGAAGCGAGCCCGGGCTTCATAGAGGCATTTTCGTTCAAGTCCCAAGTCGCCTCCGAGCTAACTCCTCCCCTTCCTAGTAACACGGCATCGGGTTCTTCATTCAGTGGCTTTTAGGTCGCGGCCGAGTTAGTCTGGTAAGTCGTAAGTCGCGACCCAACTGATGAGTCCAAGGTCGTGTACGAGCTAAGAGATCACTGTGCCCTGCAGCGGCATTGACTTCCTTTGCTCAATTCATGTCCGGCCTAACATTGGTCATAGGTCGGCTGCATTTTAGGTCAGTAACCTTATTAAGGTGGTTAAGTCGGCGACCCTGTTAAAGTGTTAGATCGGCACTTCTCTTAGGTCTTAGGTCGGTCTCCCTTTGAAGCCTTAGGCCGGTCTCCCTGTTAAGGCAGTTAGGTCGGTAACCAGTTAAGTCGGCAATCTCCCTAAACTGTTAGGTCGGTATCTATGTTGAGTCGGTAGCCTTTTTAAAGTATTAGGTCGACATACTTGTTGAAGTGTTAGGTCGGCATACCCCTTAGGCCTTAGGTAGGCACCCCTGTTAAGCCTTAGGTCGGCATCTCTTGAGTCTTAGGTCGGTATCGTTTCAAGTCGCTGAGTCAAAGCTAAGGCGGAGTTAACAGAAGGAAACGAAAAAGGTGTGATGGTGAAAGGAAGTATGCTGAAGTTGACTAGGTATATAAATCTATATTTAAATTAAATCGATTAATTTTCATCTAGGCGTTTATATCTCGTATGACCACACGATAGCCCCGAAAGCTACGAAACTTGAAATCCGGTAATAATTCAATATTGCGGATCCAATGGAACTGGTTTCGTCAAATTCCGAGACTGTGCCTCGGAAGACTATTTTTAAATATCGATTGAAACGATAAAAATTTCAAAATTGAACAATTCACTTTCAAATTCAATTCTAAAGCTTCTATTTTCTTCAGTATTATCAATATGAATTTTACAAGATTTTGAAATATTTTTTTAATCAGCTTAAAGCTGAAGATTCAAATTTTTATCTAACTTCAACAAATTAAATTCAATAATTTAATCGCCAAATTCATAGTTATATTGGGAATTTAAACTAAACCATCATTCGAATATTTAAAATTAATTAAAATATTTTCAATTTAAATTGTCCAAAATTTAAGGTCGTCACAGTAAATTGATTAAGCTATATTTAATTTTAAAATATACATTTTTGGATACGATAATTTTTTCTATATATATATAAACTCTACCATTAAAATTTAAGACAAAATATCGATATGTGTGTGTGTGTATATATATATATTAATATATGCAAGCTTTATGATGTTCAGGAATATATATAAGTTTGTATGTGTATATTTGTTTATAAGTATATTGTGTGTGTTTGTCTATATATATTTACATGTTTGTATAAACCCCATTGTGGAAGATTTCAAACATATGAAGTAATGTATATGCAAATATGTGTAAAGGTAAATATGTATATTATATATGTAGGCATATATATATCTGTAAATGTATTATGGTAAGAATAAGTGTATGTATAAATATTTATACATATAAGTGAAAAACTTATGATGAGAAAAAAATATATGTGCGTAAATAAATATGAAAAAAAACAATGGAATATGTGAATACGCAAGCATGTAAACATGTACATGGTAAAAGTATGAATATAAGAATGTACATACCTATACATACATACATACATACATACATACATACATACATACATACATACATACATACATATATATATATATAAACATAAGAAAACATCATTATGGAAAAACTTAAAATCAAGTCACATATAAAATCAATTCCACAAAAGATCGAATCAATCCACATGAATTCAAATCAGAAAAATCAAATCAAGATAAGAAAATAATAAAAATCAAATGAAAATGAGAAGCCAGTACAATACCCAACCCACCTTATTGCTCACTAGTACACCTTCTTTTCTCTATATATATGCATAGCCATGCCTTATCCCCTTGTTCATTTGTTCAACAAAAGAAGAAAAAAAAGGTGAACAAAACAACAAAGTGCAGCCATTTAAACAAAAAGAATCAAGACAGTAAAAGCTTGAAGATATATTAAAGCAGCAATTCATCTTCTATATTAAAAACAGTGAGTCAACAACTTAAATTTTGAGTACAGGTTATTACATAGGTGCATATATGACTGAGATATGAATGAATCATTGGGATAAATCAAATATATATGTATTCTGATGTGAGTATGTATATGTATGTAGGCACTGGACATAGTCAGATCCATCAAAACTCTGTAAAATCCTACCATGTTCATATTCTAAGATAAAAGCAATAAGCTTCCTAATTTAGAAATCTATAACTCAAAATCCTCTCAATTTTAAAACATGATCCCAAAACAAAAGGTGTTTATTTTCGAATGAAAAACATTTAAAATTTATTCCATTCTATTTCATTATGCAGAGGCCGATAACATCCTATTTTACAGTGGATGGGTCTAGTTTAGTTAAAATTCAACTACCATATATAGGGAACGAATCATATAATTTGATTCATCATTGAAAAACTTGAATTTTAGAGGTAGTTTGGGATATTTTTTGTGTAGTGTGGAGTGAGAATTTCATAGATGAACGGTTTTGGTTGAAGTGGTGTAACGATCCCGATTTTTGAGTACAATTAAAATTAGTAATTGATATAAATTTGTGAATTTAAATTGTAAATTAAATTAATTTTTCCAAGATTAAATAGGATATTTGTTTGTTTGGACATTGATTTTAAAATTTAATTGTGGATTTGAAATTCTATATTTAATACCTTATAAATAAATAAAATTTGGATTTGAAAAATACATAATTTTATACTAGTAGAAATTTGTTTTCAGATACATATGTGATATTTATTTTGAAATAGATATAAATGATTTTCAAAACAATTGTTTAAAACTAAATACTATTATATATGTGTTTATTTATTAAAAGCATAATTAGTTTAAAATCATTTCTTTCTTTAAATTGGTATAAGCAGAAATAATAAACAAAATATATATAATTTTTTTTAAAATAATACATATGTAGATAATTTTTTTATTTAAAAGGTATAGTATTTTTATTTCAAAAAGTATAATGAACTAAGCTTAAAATAATATTGGTTATAGAGATTGAACATTTTCATTTGAAAATAGTTTGTAAATGTAAAAAGTATAAATTTGTAAATATGATGACAAGAGGATTCAAAAACAAAATTTTAAAATGAAATTTTGTGAGGGGTTTCAACATAAAAATGATAAATATACATCAAAGAGATGGAGTAAAGAAATTAACATAGATTGAGGCCTCATGATTATTTTTTTACAAATGGCATTCACTATAATTGATTGATTAAAAAATAAGATTTAAAAATTACAAAAAACTTTTCATCTCCCCATATTCAATCATATAACCTCTCAGCAAATCCAAAAAGGAACAGTAGAAAGATTGAGTATTACAAACTCCAACATCCAAAGAAAAAAAAAGAAATCAGAAAGAAAGAAAAAAAAAACTGCCAACTCCTCTTCAATCCAAAAGAAAATAAAATAAAATCTGGAGGTCTTCTGAAAACATCAAGCTGTAGTTTATGATTCTATCTCTCAGGTAAATGTAAAACTTTATAGTTAAATGAATTTGTAATTTTAAAAATCAAGTCTTAACACAAATGTCAAGTGCAGATTTAAAAAAATATATACAGTGCTTCATCTTTTGGCCAGAGATAGTGCAAGATTCTCTGAAATAAATTAAGGCAAGTAAATTTATTTTAAAAGATTTGAATTTGAAGTTGTTAATTATTAATAAAGCAAAGATTTAAAACAATTATATTAATCAGTTGCGGGTGAAATCAAGATCAATGGTTAAATCTATTTCTGGTCTTCAAGTTGCAGGAAAAGAAAAAGCTTTCTCTGTTATATAAAAGAATTCAAAATGTAAGTAAAATTAAAATTGTTGTTAGTGGTGAACTGAATAAATATATACAATAAAGAATAAGCAAAGTTTTATTACAACTTGCAGATCTAAACATCAAAGATTTAAGTAGGAAAAGAAGATATATTTTTTTGCAGGCTTACATCCTTCTTTTGAAAACCGCCAGGAAGTTTTTCCGCCTTCAGGAGAAAAGGTGAGTAAAATTTTCGACCTCAAATCTGTTTGCATTTGAAGATAAGTTTGTGACAATGTTTTGGTATGGATTTGAATGTACATGCATGTTGTATGTATACATAGATTGAGTGTGTGCATGTTTGTGAATTAGGCAGATTACTTCTGCCTTGTTTACAGTTTTGTCTACAGGTGTTCAAATTTTGTTTCATTCTGTTAAACCACATAGGTGAGAAAACCTTTAACTTAAAACCATGAATCTATGAATTAATGTCGTGATTTATTTCTGAAGTCAAATTGTTGCATGGTTGTGAAATATGTTGTATGGGTATAAATATGTTTACATATACATATATAAATGTGATCTGTGTACAGACATTAACTCCGTTTTACTAACAAGGTTAAGAACTGCATAAATAAATCCATATATCCCTAAAGAAACATTTTTTGGTTAAAATTTCTGAATGAAAAGGGATGGTAATAGTGTCAGGTTATTTTTAAAAATAATTGTAAGTGTTAAAGTTGAATAATTATCTCAAAGATGATAAAAATCATTAGTAATCCATGATAATCAGAAAATCAATTATCTTAATTTCTTTTTTAGATCTATAATTAGATTCATGCTAAAAATTAATGATTTTCGATAATCTTTTCACGATTTTTAAGGATGTAATTGATGAGTTATCTCGAATAGATTGAATTTGACATTTTTGTCAAATTCTGACCAACGGCGACGAACTGCTCGTCGTGTCTGGTTCTGGGGGTGGATGGTGCATTGATGGCCATGGGAAAAATATTCGTTGGGGTTCAATTTGGCCGTAGTGGTTGAAAGTTGATGAAATAGGGTTTTTATCACAGTTGTGTTCGAAGAGGAAGATGCGGCGATGTCCTCGACTGTGGTGCATTCAGTTCGATCACACCTAGGGGAAAGTGTTCGTGAGTCGTTAGAGAAACCTTGGTTGGTGATTCAGGGAGGCCGGTGGCTCGGTGTGGTATGGCGAAGCGGTTTCTTGATGGTGATTCAAGTCCAAGAAGGGGGTCGAGTTGCAAAATTGTGTTTCTGATGTGGTCACCAGAGATGGGTGGTCGAGATTGGTAGAGAAGGTCAATGGTAATGTGTGGGTGGCCTTGGCAGCAAACGAAGATGATCAGAATCTTGGTGCACGTGCACGTGTGATAGTATGCATCTGGGTTGATTTAAGTTGAGGAAGGAGAAGGGTTCACAAGTTCAAGCACGTGAAAACGAGGGATCGACTCGAAGCACGTATCGGGAGAGAAGGGTTCAAGCACGTGAAAACGAGGGATCGACTCGAAGCAAGTATCGGGAGAGAAGGGTTCAAGCTCGAGTTATAACTCGAGTAAAAATATTAGTGCGCCGAGTAAAAATACCTAGAAAAAAATTTTCAAGTTTGAACATGTGGCACTCAGGTTGATTTTCGATAAAACTCGAAGTAAACAGGAAATCCTCTCGGGGGTGACTCGAAGCAGGTCTCGAGCTCATACGCAAAACAGTTTTTGGTTTTGAAAAAAAAAGTTCTCAAACTTTTAAACATTTTTAAAACATGTTTTCAAACGATGGTTTGATTTGAAAGGTTGAAACAATTAAGGTTTAAATAAGATATTTTCAAAATAATTAATTTATTTTTTGGTTCATTAAGCAATTAATTAATGATCACAAGATTTATTTAATAAGGTTTAAAGGATAATAAAAGTGATTAATAAAGATAAAATGGGTTATCTTTAAATTTAATTAAGAAATTAATGATTTGTTAATATAAGCAATCAAGGAATAATTAATTAAGAATGATTATTTAATGATTAAAGATTAATATAAATTTTGATTAAAGGTGAAATTAATTAATGGTTAAAAAATTAATTAAAAGTAAATTAACTTATGAAAGTGATTAAGTAATGATTATTAATTAAGGATTATTGTAACTAATAAAAGATAATTAATTATTAATATAAGGTTAATTAATTTATAATTAAGGATTTATTCATTAATATAACTAATAAATGAAGATTAAATTAATGAAAACAATTAAAGGTAGTTAATTTCTTAAAAGATAATTACTTAATTAAAAGTAATTGATTATTGATCAAAGTTAATTAATCAAGTGATAATTAAATTACGTGATTAGGGATAACCAATAATTATTATTAAAGGATAATTAATTAAATGGTAATTAATCAAATGGTGATTAATTAAGGTAATTAATTTAAGGATAGTTAATTAAGTTAAAGTTTAATTAATTAATGAAGAATGATAATTAATTGAAGATTAGTGGTAATTAATTAATTAATCAAGAGTTAAATTAATTAATTAAAGATAATTAATTAAATGGTTAATTAAATAATTAAAGGTAAATTCTTTAATAATTAAAAGTTCATGAATTATAATTATAGGTTAACTAATTCATTACTAAAGGTTAATTAATAAATGATTAAAGAATAATTAATCAAAATGATTTGTAATTTATTAATATTAATTGACCAGGATTAGTAATTCATGGGTAATTAAGATGATTTGAATTAATCAGACAATTAACTGATCTTACTTATGAATGTTTGGATTCTATTGGATGATTGAATTGTTTGATATCCCTGATTGTGATGCTCTGTTTTTATTTGAGCTGTGTTCGATGTAATTTATTATCTGTGATATATTTCTATGATCGGTGAATGAAAGATAAGTGTTATAGTTTATACCGCTTATCAAATATATGGCTGTATTGGAAATATGTACCGATTGATGGTGTTGCACTTTTACTGTGTAAAACCCATGGACCACACTTATACACACACAAATATGGATTGCACGTGGAAATTTGTTAAGTCACAGATTTTTGAAATAGTTTTAAAATTGAATTTTTGAATCCAAATGATTTTTGAAATGGATTGGGTTTAAAGTAGAGAAGTTTTTGAAAACAAATTTCAAAGATAAAATTTATTTTGAATAACTTGATAAGTCTTATAATTTGATTTAAATTTAAACTGAAAATTTGAAATTGAATTCTATGTTTGGAAACCAGGGATTAAAGATGATATACAAGTTGTATATGGGTTAAACCATTATAAAGGTATCGATTTGGGAATATGAAATTAAATTCAAGAGCTTTAACTCGTGCAAATATAATTGGATTTTTCTTAAACGAGAACTATTTGTTTTCAAATAATAAAAGCTTTCATATAAGAAATGAATTTCCAATTTATATCAAAGGGATTTCAAATTTGAAATTTAACGGTTTTCCAAGTTATGAATAAATCTTTAGAAACGGGTTTGAAATCTATAAGATAAATTCTTGTTTAAAGATTTAATGAGTTAACCCAATTAAAATGGAAATTATTTTGAAATCTATAAATAGATCCTTGTGAAACTAGGTGAACTTTGTGAAATAAATCTTTCTGTTTAAAGATTTGAAATGGTAATTTGTTTAAACCATTTGGAGAAAAAAATTTGGGCTTTTTTAAGAGTTGCAACTTAACTGAAATCCTATATCCATATGTTTTAAATATTGCGCTCACTATTCAGTTTAGCTGGGAGTGGACCTTGTATCATATAACCCATTCCGAATAGTGATACGACGTTATGTATTGCAATTGAAGACCGGTGGTGAAGACCGGGTGTCTTCGAGAACGATATGATAACCTGTCGATTGACACTGCACTGAGTTGCTTCGGTATAGAGTTCTCCATATGTGATGGGGAGTCCGATCGGAATTTTGGATACCTGGTTTGCAAGGGCTTCTTCGGAAGTGCCTTCGGTTCTGCTCGAACCTGTAACAGACTTGTATGGTTGTATGTCTGACATTACACCTTGAGATATAAAACTGTTCTCTATCAAATACATTTCTGCTTAGTGGCAGAGAATTTATTCTCTTAGTTTAACACCCTTCTCTGAGACGTACGAGCTCAGAGGTTATGTAGTTGATAGTTATCAGTGATATACTCCCAATTTGGTAGTGTGGCATGCAAAGTGCTGCTGTGTATCATTTGTTGATCAAAGCATGGCTTTTGTATAAAGCGTAGCTTTGTGGTCGAGACTCCATCAGGACCTCACACCTCGGAAATGGTCGAAACAGGAAAGATGCGACAAGGTTATGAGGGTCGCGCCCTTTAAGTTGTGTCATTCCCTTCTGGAAAAGGGTGGTATCATGGTATGGAGCCCAGATACTTAACTCATGTGGTCACTGCAAATCTATTACTTTGTGATTGCTTTGTGGTTGAGAACTACAATAAAACAGTCCTTTTACAACGGGCAATGCCCGTTGTAATATGGTTTTCGCAACGGGCATGTGTCCGTTGTAATAGGCCTCGTTGTAATAGATCCACCACATTTTATAATGGGAAAAACACGTTGTAAAAACCGTTGCAGTATACCTTTTTACAATGGGTTATGACTGTTGTAATAGACTATAATACAACGGCCATAACCCGTTGCAATAAACTAACCATACTAGTTGCATAACCTGTTTCACAAAATGCATTGACCGTTGTAAAAAGCATATTTAACAACGTGCTTTGACCGTTGTAATAAGCTCATATAACAACGCACATTGCCCGTTGCAAAATAAATGCAAACTTTAAAAAAAATTACAGCAGCATCCATGCAATCCATCCATACTAATACTTCACATTTCATACAAACCACAATTTCACACAAACCACAACAGTAGAAACATCATTTTCATGCACCTTACAACTGTTATATACAACATACCTTCTCAGAGTTATATACAACAATTTCATACTAATACTTCATACTGTCTTCAGTGTGCACCTCTTCAAACTACAACCCAACCATCAACAGCAGCAGTCCCCTCTACGACAACCGTCATTCCTCCTCCACGCTTCTACTTGATCAAACTGCCTTCATCTCTCCGTTGTGCAAGTGCACATTCACAAAGCACACCAACTATAACCAAATCATCCATCACAAAGTATAAAACCATCACAGAACCATTGTTCAACCATAGTTGAACCACATGACTACCACATATCAACCCACTACAAACAGCTTCAACAACTGCCGACTTGCCTTCTTCTCTCTGCCCCATAAACTCCATAAAAGAAAACATACTAATACATGCTTCATCAACCTGCACACAATACCACCCTTCTCCACCACTAACTCCTGTCCACAAACTTCAGCATTTCCACTGCAACTCCCATCACTGCCATCCCTACGACCAAACACTACCATTCATTTCAAACCCCTCTGCAGCAATTTCACCCCAACCTCCCTTGCATACATACCCTACAACAAACATTCAACCATTCAACTCCTTACCGTTACACACCTTCCATCTTCACCATGATACTGCACCTCTTCAAGCAAAACTGCTCCGACCACACAACATCCTTCACGCTGCATATAAAACAGTGAACGGTTCCTTTAACAAGCAGCCTCGTAACTCCACCTTGCATATCATCACTTCCTTTAACAATTATTCAATAGATTCTCCACATTTTTACATTCTCACTTCCTTTAACAATTATTTCCCCCCACCACCGCTGCATATCAGTAACTCCACCTTGCAAACAACCTTCATCATACCCACAAAAACATGCACTACTTCCGACTGTCACCTCATATAATACAGCACTGCATTCAACTCCTACCGTCGACCATCCATTCACCCGACCACCCCCTACCGTCATCAAGACAAACTACACGGTGCACGTGCAGTTATAACTTCCACCTGAAACCACTTCTGCTTGCAACATAACGACATGTCACCACTAGCCTTCAATTTGCTCCTCAAAACTGCCTCTCCTCCATAGTGACAACAACCAAACCATCATTACCTTCCTACAACAATCTCCACACAACCTCACTTATACTCTCCAATTTCAATTCGTCTCCAAATAAACTCACCCATTCCACTGCAACTCTCACAACATCCCAACATCCTACTTTAGTACTTCAACCATACTTCAACCACCGAGCTTCTGATTTCACCACTGAGCTGTTGCCTTCCCACTTCAACCATACTTCAATCACTTATAAACAACAAAACGCTAACATAATACCCCCACAACACCTTCCTTTCCGCAACAGCAGCGCTTGCTTCCAATTCAAACCAACCAGTGCTCCCGCCACTCAAGCCTGCATTTCTGCTGCAATATCCTTCACTGACCGAGCTTACCTACTCTCTGCTATCACTGCTCACCATCATACTGCAGCACATCACCAGAAACCCAATCATCGAACTCCACCAGAAAACCGCAACCTCCAATTCACTCACGTCTTCCACCAGAAATTGCCTTCCACCACCGATCAACCATCCACCTTTAAATACAGTACAAATCGCAACCCAAACCACGAATCGCTGATTCCAATGCAACTATCTCCTCATTCAGACTTCTCTCCTGCCTTTAAAGCTCTTGAACATAAACAATTGTGCCCTTAATTATTGATGCTTTGTCCATCTAATTTTCAAATATAAAATAAAATTATATGTTATTTAATTACTGTAGTCATTAAGTTACAATTATTGGCATAGCTAAGAATGAGGGTTCCAAGTAATGTGTGATACCTTAGAAATGCTAGAAGCCACACTTCTGAGTGCATAAAGACTATCATCAAATTTTCTTCTTTTTCTTTGCATCTCTTTTATGTTCTGTCTACTACTTGAACTTGAAGGTGCATTGTAATCTGTTGAGCTCGATTGGTAGCTCGATAGTATCTCCTCATCGAATGTCCAGCTACGTACAAATCAAGCACACATAATTAATTAAAGAGTTGAATTAAATGGAAAAACCTATAGACTAAAATGAGTAAAAAACAGTAATGTAGAAATTACTTGTCAAGTTCCTTGTAAATTCTTTTTGTTTTCCAGTAATTGTTGTACTCATCTTCAATAAACTCCATCTTTTTATTTTTGCAGTTTTCAAATACTAAGAAATGCAGAGACTGAATATGAGAAGTTGAAGTATTTACAGTCTGAATATGAAAAGAACAGGGACATGCCAATAATTTTGGTTTCAAATTGTTTAATAACAACGCAAGAGGATACACATTTAAAATGAAAGTTTTGGAGGTATGGGGTTTGATTATATTAATTACCACACTGTTTGTTGTATGTTTTTTTGCAAGAAGGCACATTTTTAACATGGAGCATCTAGAGGATGGATATATTTTTTGAATCACTTTACAGTCAAATTACGTGATTATGACTTTGAAAAGAACTATGGGTTATTTGTATGTGTTGATTTTCTTTCTTGTTTGGGTAGATTTTGGGAGTGAGAAGTTTAACTTTAAATTCTAGTGAATTGCATTAGTGCTGATTAAGTAGGTGGGAAGCTTTTCAACTCTTCACTAGTACATGAATCTTATCTGGTAGTTTTAATATATCACCATAGAGTATAATTAACGTAGTTCACTGACAGAATTTCTAGATATTACTATTCAATTCTATCAGTATATAAACTTCAAGAAAATGTTTTGACTTAAAATTATGAAAGAAGATTCATTCATAAGAATTTTATTTTACTTATGTATTTTGTAGTCTATAATTATAGTTTACCTAAACTGCAAAAATAATAGCATGTATTTTTTAGTTATAGGTAATATTCAACAAATATGTACACCTATCCTTTCACAATATGGTAGCCAAGGTTTTACAACACTATGAATACATATGAAACATGAAATAGGAAGACTTGAATACATATGCATGTGAACCAACTAACATAAGAATGTAGTTTTTTGGACAATCCATGGTCTAGAAAAAAATTCAATCCCAGATCATAATATAACCAATCTGTTGTGGTGCATTTCTCATAGCACGATCATGACTAGTGTAGTGCAACATAGAGCCAGTGAGCATAAGACAGGAGCAGTCTAGGATAACAAACATGTCATATAACAGTAGAGCTACAAGTAATTCAATAACAAGAGCCGGATCTTGCAAGCTTTTAAAGAATAGTGCAACAATAATAAGTGAGATTATAAGGATGTTGAACATGGTGTGTATCAATTCAACTGCACTTTTGTCAATTCTATAATACTAGCTAATACTATAAAGTGATAACCCAAAATTTTTATGTTATGATATTGCATTTTTGTCAATTCACTAATACTATGTAATTGCCTTTCGTTAATATAGACCTTGGTTGAAATAGTTATTTCTAGGAAGTATTGAGAATTTTCTATCTATTAGATCAAATATTTATGTTGTTACTACGATTTGATTTTTCTATCTATAGCAACAGAAGCATTCTTTGTACGTGAGCTTTTGCATTTGCTTTTCTTTTGACTTGCTTTTTTGAAAATTACGCTTTGACTTGTTAATACTTGATTTTTTCGTTTTTTTTTCTATCTATAAGAACTGGTAGTGATCTGGTAAAGATAAAGCTGTTCCAATTCTCCTCCATTCAGCCACATATGGTTATTCGCTATATACGTTTTCATTTTCACTTGGGAAGCTGCTCAGTTCTCTGCAAAATTTAAACTGCCATAGTGTAGAACTAATAAACACAAAAATAAAACAGAAAAATACTGCTGTTTCAACGTCTAAACTGATCAATTATGAAATATAAGGCACTTTCATTTTTTATGTATTTTGCCATAGTCAAATGAATATCGTTAACGCGTTCCTTAATATCATTCCTTTATCAAAACCAGTTTGGATTATTCAAATAATTATGTTGTTAACCATGGTAGATGTTAAATTTACAATGTTCTACTATGTATTGTTTATGTTGCAAGTATATCAGTGAAAATGACAACTGTATATATCGATTTGAGTAACATATTTATCAAAAACAGCTTATACACTTTGATCATAAGCACACATCGTTTCAATATTCTACCAATTCTAGATATTACCAAAGAAGAAAAATCAGTTTTCAATGAATCTTACCAAAGCTGCAGGATCAGTGACAGAAATTGCAAAGAAATTATTGCTAGAGCAAGCGCCTTAAGAAGGAGTCTCTGTTCGTTGGCATTCGGCAATCCAAAATAATATATTTTTACCATATATGCCAGGCCTTAGCAGAGCATCATCTGCCAAACTGTCACATGTACCATATTATCGGCGTCGACTCCAGACTCTAATAGCGGTAAATTAGCGTCGACTCGATAGGAGCGACTCCAGACTCCGACAGTGGTTAAATCGGTGGTGATTTGACAGGCAGCAGTGACTCCAATTTAGACGGGCATCGTTTAATTCTTCGTGATTTTGAAGAATTCTCTTTTCGAAGAGATCGGTCAAATTTTATACGAATTCGTATAAAATATACGAACGAAAATATAGGGGTTCGCATCGGCAAAGGAAAAGAGCATCGATCGACAAAGGAAGCACGTAAATCATCGATCAATTGAAGATGGAAGCTTCTGTTTTTTCCAAAGCCCTAAACGAGCGGCCACCATTTTTACAGAGCAATAGAGAAATGGAATAAAAGAAATAAAAGGCCGGCCTTGTTTTTTTAATTGTAAATTAGGGTTTTGATTGGCAGCTAGTACAACGGACGTTTTCAGCACGTTGTAAAGTTGGCACCTATTACACAGGCCTGAATTGGACCATTGTAATAGCCTTCTATTACAACGGGCAACCGATGCCCGTTGTTTGCCCGTTGTGAAAAGGGCGTTGTATATGGCATCTTTTACAACGGGCCTGAATGACCATTGTAATAGCCTTCTATTACAACTGACAACCAATACCCGTTGTAAAAAGGACGTTGTAAAAGGGTATTTTTGTTGTAGTGTCGAGGCGCCTCGGATAAAGGTCCCAAAGGACCGGGGGATGGCATGCTCGTGTAGTAGTTACCTAGTTACAGAGATAACACGGCCTTGTGTTGGCAGAGAGCTGGTTAAGCCATCGGGACGTCCCGCCAGAGGCGTACCCATGGACAGTAGGAAGTTCCTTAGCCTGACCATTTGTTAGAAATCCAAACAAAACAATACGCGCCCTATATGGTTTTAGTTGTATAACCTGCCATGAAATATGGTGGTAACCTACTATTGAACATGATAGCTATAGTAGGTATAAGTGCGAAATGCCTATGCTGGCTAGTGTTAATATTATACTTTCGAAATGTATTCCATACTATGAACTAATAATAATAATAATATCAAAATGGTTTTCGCGTATCAAGCATATTTAGCTATCATAAGGAGAAATCTCCTCCAATTCTGCGTTTGCATTGTGTGTGTGGCGGGAGGCCCTATGGGAGTTTCATTTTTCAAAAAGCATTGCGAATTTAAATTTTAAAATCCTTGGTTGTTTGTTTTAACGATAAACTGTTTTGTTTGTTCATATCGGTCACACGACTGACTTGGAGTTTATTGTTCCCTTCCTAAACTCTGGGTGCCCACAATTTTCCACACGGGCAGTCTGGAGTTGCGTTTCTCAGATAATCAACAATAGGTGTAGATTCGATAGCTTTCAGCCTTAGGATTTGGCAATCGCATTCGGATCGAGTTGCTTCACTTCATCTTGATTGGGAGTTCGGGCTATTTCTGGATTTGTGCCTTGGAGATGGAGATTACCGATAGTGGAGTTCTCTCTCGAAGACCATCTTGGAGATATTGTTCCACTACTGGTGTTATCTTTTCTTTCCGCTGCAATTGTCTTGTGTCATATCTCTTATGTATATTGATATTCATTGTGTCATTCAGTTGTATCAAATATTGAATATCAAACGTATTATTTCATTGTTTCCTTCCGTTGTGTTGTACTTAATGTGTTATAAGCTCTGGCGAACCAGATTCGACATTTGAATAAGGGTGTCATACTTGGTGCCGATTTTCGAAGGCCAGGTCAGGGTCGTTAGAAATGGCAAACTCTGGTGATATGCTTATTTTTGTGGCCTGACGTTTGGCCTGAAGGAGGATGGAGGGATTGGGGGATGGGGCACTCATGAAAAATAGTGCGGCATTTTTCAAAATGCTTGTGTTGCCAGACGAGATAGGACTAGGGTTTAAGGCATGTATGTTTTTGGGTTCGGTTACAGGAAAATGGTTACATGACTAGGGTGGTAGCGGCGTGTGGTAGGGGAGGAAAAGAGGGAGAAGACGTTGGCGAATCTCGTCGTGAAGTTTGGTAGGGGGTTGTGGACGGAGGTGGAGTGGCGATTTGGTATGAGGGCTGTCGTTCCAGTTTTTGGGCTGATGTTCGAGTTTTCGAACGATGATGGTGTTCGTGTTTTCAGGTGGTTGAATATGATTTGGATGATCGAGGGTGATGTGGGGATATGATCGGTGGTCGTGGGGGACGGCCGTGGGTGATGTGCACATGCATACGATGGTGCACAGATGGGTGGTCTCGAAAAAAAAGAGTAGAGGGAAGAAAAAGAATCGGAGTAAGAAGAAGGGTCTTGTGTTTAGGCCATTCTTTTTTCTTTTGGGTCCGGGTCGATCGTTTAAAAAGAAAATTTAAATGTTTTTTTATTTAATAGCTTATAAATCTAAAATAATATTTTCTACTTCATTTGAAATCCAAACGACAAACAGATTCTTTTGCCAAATTCCTACCGCTAAGTACTTCTATATTAACTAATGTTGTAGAGACTTCGGCACTGTGAAATTTAATAATTTATACTGAATGAAAGTGATCAATTAAGAAATTCCATAATTTTAATTATTTTGATTAATTAATAAATTATTTGTAAAGTGTTTAATTTGGAATTAACTATAAATAAATTATTTTATAATTCCTTTGATTAACCAATAATCCGGATTTGAAAGTATAATTTGACTTAAATTGTTCGAAACAGTTCAGTTCCGAACTGCAAATTTATTTAGTATTGATTACTAAATCGCTGATTGAGTTAATAATCTATACATTGACTGAAATTGGAGTTTCTAAAATTATATACATATATATTAGTATATAGTATGTTGATTATTTTTAAAAGAAAAATTAATTAGATAAAATTTAATGGTTTTGGAAATAGCCTAACTACGAAATGTGTTATATGGAAAGGTTTTCTAAGGAAAGGTTTTCTAAGCAATGGATTACAAATTGGAGATTGGGAATATGTCTAAGGGTTGGAAATATCCCGTTTTGGGTATAAGGAATTTGAAATTGTTCAATTATTGAATATTTAAGAGATTTGAATATATATATATATATATATATATATATATCCTTATAAAGGTATTTTTGAAATAAATGTTTGGAAGGAATTATAGAATGGGCCAAGTGATTACTTATGTGTGTAAATTGATAGTTAAATAGCCGACAATCTAATCTGGCCAAATTCGTTGACCATTCGAAGAGATGGGGATCAGATATCAGCATTATCCGGAACTATTTCGATCCAACAACCACCTGGGACCTTTACGGTATTGATTGTAGGGCCCAGTATGCTAGAATTTAATTAACATAACCAATCGCTATCAAATATTGTACTTAGACATTATTATAATACCACTAGATTTTCTATAAGGCTGTTTTGGTTATCGTAAGGGAAAAACCCATCATGTTTACATGTGAAAAGGTCTTACGAGTTACCTATGTTTTACAAAGAATTTTGATAATTTAAGTATTTCAAATTAAGTGCATTTACTCACATTAGTTTCCATCCTGACTCGGGTGTTACTTTATTGTAATGCTCGGGTAAGACTGAATACTATAGATTCAAGTTAGGTACTTTGGAGCTCAGGAGATGAGCTGAATGGCAGAGATGTATCACTCATATTTGATTATATTCCGCTGTTTATTGTAGGCTGTATTCTCAGCATTTTGCGAGGACAAAATATTATAGCTGTCAAGATTTACATATTGTGGATTGTACTCTTATAGTGTGTATGTAATTAACTCATACAGGTTCTTTTGTATAAAAATCTATTTTTTTATATATTGTGTTTTGTTCCGCTGTGTTTGTGAGATTCTGTGTTATTGTTATTTCAGTTTCTTTTTCAATCTTTTTCTTCTTAAACCCTAACAACCTAGTATTTCGGGCACTCGATTGCTTGGCATTCTATACAGTAAACGTATTAGTGTCAATTTTCTATGGACGAATATCGCCCGGTCATCACATATTTCTTTCTATAAGTAGCTAGGTCTCTTCTCCTTTCTTCTATCACCTTTAATTTATAAACTCAATCCAAAAATTAAATTTCTAGAAGAAAACAAAAACTTTCAATTCCTGATTGTTTGATTCCCCATTTATTTATAATATGTAGTTCTGATTGTTCTAACTAAATCGAGTTAAGAAATTTCCATGTAATCACCTCTAGGATTTCGTCGACTTCAAATCGATATTTGGGGTTTAATTAGATAGTTTTGATTCTAATGTCCAGATTATCAATTTAATCGACTGTCGTTGTTTTCATATATTAGAGTAATGCTAAAATTTTATGTTGTTTGAATGTAACTAATGTCATTGATGATGAAAATCTGGGTGTTGTTTGCTTAACGATGAAAAAGATAGCTTATGAGACCCGATATCCAGTAAGGATTCATTTTACACCAAGCTTGATATTTTATGACATCATTATGATATTCAACATCGACTCATCTTTCCCTACGCTACATCATAACCGACCATTTTTCTCATCCTTCCTTGCTTTACGATGTCAAAGAAAATCCATGCATATATAATGAACTTCGCAATTCGTACCACAAGCAAGAAGAAGAAAAGCCTACGAACCAAATGAAAGCTTTTAATTTTGATGAGATCAATGACTTATATATACATGACCATTCTCTGACAACAAATGAATTTGCTATCAATCTACTTTACATAAGTGTTTAGTGTTCATTTATGTGTGTGCTTGCACACAAACATATCATTTGCAATGCGAGTAAATAAACGAGGTTTTATTTCCATGGTGTTTTTATTTGATGTAAGTTTAATTAAAATGAATATAAAATTACAATAATTTTTTCTTCTAGTTATGCAATCAAATGGTTGATTCTTCTACCATTGTTCGACTACACTAGTAATATATTTAGTGTGTTGCTAGTATTTTGGTATATAACAAACTTTTAACCAAAAAAGAACGAGGATTTATATTTAGAGTGACTGACCATTGTTCTAAAGTAATACAAAAAGGGGGTGGGCTGTTCAAATTTTAATTTGCAATAATATTTTTGAAATGACGAACCGACTCGATATTATCCAAAACACCGTATAAACTTCTCCAAATCCTCCTAAAAAATTAGGGCTTTGTCTAGTCGCCAGGCGGCTGACAAAGCTCATCTTCTTGCTTTCTCTATCTGATTCAGAAAATTTCTCTTTGTCCTTTCTTCACCTTTTGCTGTTATTTTTTATATTTATATCGTTGAAATGATGAGACTTTTGATTTTAATTACTGAAAATTTGTGATGGATGGAAATTTGTTCTTGAGCGATTACCTAAGCAATAATTATTTCACTTTATAATTTTTTATGATTTAACTTATTATGGTGATTTGTTTGCAACATTGGAGGATCTGTTTAATCTGATTTTCAATTTCAGTTTTGTTTGCTTCTCAAAAGTTTAGTCAGTGCCATGATATGTGATTCATGTTCAGGTAATCGAACAAAGCCTCATGTTACATCCTCTTTCATAAGATGCTCAAAAAATTTGAAAATGGCTGTAGGTCACTTTTGAAAGCAAGCTCGCCGGGAAAATCGCCAGAGGTAGGTGGCAGGTCGGAGGAGGAGGCAGAAGCCATGATACAAAGCTTAGAGAGGCTGGAAGGAAGGGATGAAGTGGGGTTGAGTAGCTCACAAGAATAACAATTGTTGTACATGCATGTGCACATGCATCAACATTTGCCAGTAGGAGATGTCATCCAATAAATACATGCTGAATCAAATTATTTAATCGATTATTATGGACTGAGTCACTATAGCTGCTATGTGGTTATGTATATAAAGGCTCAATGTGTGCATGTATTCGAATGACAGTTCTAATAAAATTATTTCTTCATTCATTCCTGTTTCTTCCTAAAAACTCTCTTTACTTTATTTCTTTCAATTTCTTGTTCTATTTTTCTTGTCTGTTGCTGTACTTTATCCTCTGATCACTCACAGTGTGTTACCACTCATTCACTTTTCTTGCAACATGAATACCCGCAGCACCAAGAAGCAACAAGGACCAACCACATTGGTATCAAAGCCTAGTGTGCCACTTACAACAAACTCAGCCTCACCTCAACCATCACATAACTCTGACCTCGACAACCAAGATGATGAGAACCAATCCATGCCAACAATAGATGATGAATCAGATTTGTGGGCAAGGCTAAACACATTAACAATAAAACTTCTCAAACCCTTGAGCAGTTGCAAGAGGCACAACAGTAGCTTCACAATTCTTAACAAGAACTTCATCAAAATCTACAGTCAAGATCAAATGAGTTAACCCTCAAAATGGATCAACTGTCTAAAACTATGAATTCAATGCTACAAACCCTCAAGAACAACCAGAATCCAACTCAACAATCTTCTCTCCCATCAAGAACTCTACCTTATGTGCCACCATTTCAAAGAAGCTCTCCAAGAAACACCACTGACCTCAATTTAAATAATGATCGCTCAACAGGCATATTGACTACCCCTAGACTTCTGCAACATACTACTGGTGACCATACAGTAGTCTTATGGTTAGAGAAAGTGGAAGATCTCTTTAGATATCAGCAAGCACCTGAAGTTGAGTGGGTACAAACATGCTCCTACCAACTAAAACAAGATGCTCAGAAATGGTACAAATGTATAAAAAGAAATGTCAAGAACTACTTACAATGGAGGGTGTTTAGAGAGGAAATCATCATCAGTTTTGCTCCACCTAAACTTAAACCTTTGGTGCCTTTGCAAACTTGAAATAACTAACCACTGTTCAAGCTTATTTCACCAAATTTGAACAATTGAAAGGACTACTTGATCACTTACACCCCGATTATGTGTTTGACATGTTCACGGATGGCCTCAAGGAAGAAATCAGGTTTGATGTTGAAGCATCTGGGCCAACATGCTTCAAAGAGGCTGTGAAACTCGCAAAAATATTTGAAAATAAACATAATAGCACCAAGAGGAGTTCAAAACCCCTATCAACTATTATTGGAAATCTTAGAAACAATTATGCAAGAAACCAACTAGGCTTGCCTCAGCCTAACTCCATTGTTGGAAAAGAAAATGTAGAGACCAATGCAAAAAGAAAGGGGCTAACTCCTGAAGAGATTATTGATAGGAGAAGGAAAGGGTTATGGTTTGGGTGCAATAAGAGATGGCATGTTGGACATGAATGCAAGAACAAAAAATTATATATACTGGAGGGAATCATTTCTTTAGAGATTAAAGATGACTTGTCTAAGGAAAGGCAAGATGAAACAGATGATGAACAAGAAATTCCACAAGAATATTCAACCAATGAAGAATCATTCTCCATTACCCTACAAGAAAGCATGGCATACCCACCCTGAATACCCTTAAACTGAATGGAAGCATCAATGGAAAGGCTGTGCAGATACTCATAGGTTCTGGATGAACACATAATTTCAGCAACACCTTTAAAGCAAGGAAACTTGGTTTGAAAGTTAATGAATCAAAGGGCTTTAAGTAATAATTGCCAATGGCGACAAACTGAATGGAGATGGTATATGTAACCAAGTTAAGTTAAAATGTCAAGGTTGCACCATGCCTATTGACCTCCTACTACTCCCTCTTGATGGCTGCCAAATGGTTTTAGGGGAACAATGGATGAAAAGCCTAGGGGAAGTCACTCTTAATCTTGATAAACTACAAGTAAAGTTATATACAAAGGAAAAAACTTATATATGGCAAGGGATTGGCACAGAAGTTATAAAAGTAATCAAGGAAAAGTCTTGCAAAAAGGAGATAACTAAAGGATAAACAGCCTTGATGTTGTTTTATCAAGAAGTTCCTCCAGGAAAGAAAGGCAACATGATAGAAGTTTCAAAAGAAATAGCTCAACTACTGGAATAGTTTCTTGATGTGACCACACGAGCCATTACCCTCCCTCCCCCTGGTGACTGTGACCACCATATCCCGCTAAAACCAGGAGTTAGGCCAGTATGTCAGAGGCCCTACAAACATTCCCATCATGTCATGAATGAGTTAGAAAAATTATTCAATGAAATGCTAACCACAAGCATTATTAGACCCAACTCAAGCTCATATTCTTCACAAGTTGTAACGGTTAGAAAAAAAGATTGGGCATGGAGGCTTTGCATAGATTATAAAGCTCTCGATGCTCACACCATTGAAACAAGTATCCTATTCCTTTAATTGATGATTTGTTCGACGAATTGCATGGTTCAAAATATTTTACCAAGCTTGATTTGAGATCAGGATACCACCATATTAGAATGCATGAAAATGATATATATAAAAATGCTTTTAGAATACATGAAGGACATTATGAGTTTCTGGTAATGCCCTTTGGTTTATCCAATGTCTCTTCCACCTTTCATTCTTTAATGGAAAATATTTTTAAACCTTATTTAAGGAAATTCATATAAATGTTTATTTTATAACATAATGATATATAGACAGACATGGTCTGAGCACTAGTCCCATTTTCAGATAGCTATGCAAGTTCTTCAGAAGCACAACCTGATTATCAAATTGCCCAAGTGCTCATTTTCTCAGAAATCCATTAACTATTTGGGTCATGTGATCTCAGTCAACGGTATTGAAGTTGGTAAAGAGAAATTAAAAGCAGTGATGAAATGGCCGATACCAAAATCTATCAAGGGATTAAGGAGGTTCTTAGGACTCAAGTGTATTACAGGAAGTTTATAATAGGGTATGGTGTGATTGCTCGACCCCTTACTGAATTGTTAAAGAAAAATTCTTTTATGTGGACTGAGGCAGCTACTAGTGATTTTGAGAAGCTCACGAAATGCTTTGTACAACCACCTATCTTAGCCTTGCCAAATTTTGTATAGGAATTCATTGTGGAGTGTGATGCTAGTGGAAATGGAATAGAAGCTGTATTATTACAAGAAGGCAGGCCACTTGCCCATATAAGACAGGATTTGCATGGAAAAAATTTAAATCTATCTATATACGAGAAGAAGCTACTTGCACTTATCTTAGCCGCCAAGAAATGGGCCCAATACTTAATGAGGAGGAAGTTTGTCATAAGAACAGATCATTAGAGTCTTAAACATCTATTATCACAGAAGCTTAGCACTCAACTACAAGGGAAATGGCTAACAAAACTTTTAGGGTTTGATTAAAGGGTTGAGTATAAAAAGGAAGGGAAAACTTAATTGCAGATACACTGTCTTGAAGAGATGAAGAAACCAACAAAGACAAGCTGTTTCAAGCCATCTCAATAATACAGCTAGGATGGATACATGAATTAAATAATTCATATGAGTCTTCAGAGTATTTTAAGAAGATAAAGAAAAAGTGTCAGGAAGGGAGCCTAAATCGATAGAAGTACAAAACATTAAATGAAATATTCTTTTATAATGGAAGGGTCCTACTAGATTATAGTAACTCTGCCATGATACATACCATTCTATAGGAGCTCCATTCCACACCACTGGGAGGTCATTAAGGAGTTAGAAGAACTTTACACTGAATTAAGCAGTCTTTTTATTCGAAGGGAATGAAAGCTGATATAGAGAAATTTGTGAAAGAGTGTGACATATTTCAATGAAGCAAAAGTGAAAATTTAAATATACCAAGTTTATTGCAACCACTTCCTATCCCAGAAAATAAATGGACAGATCTCTCTATGGACTTCATCACTGGATTTCCTAGGAGTAATAGATGCAAAGTTATATTAGTAGTTGTAGATAGACTTTCCCAAGCATTCTCATTTCTTTTCCTTACAACATCCTTACACAACCAAGTGAGTGGCTCAATTTTTCTTTGATGGGGTTGTTAAATTACATTGCATGCCAAAAACTATTGTGTCTGATAGGGATGCCTTATTTACAAGCTTGTTTTGGCATGAATTGTTTACACTACAGGGCTGTACACTGAAATTTAGTTCATCATACCACCCCCAAACTGATGGCCAGATAGAAGTAGCAAACAGGATATTGGAGGGGTACTTAAGGTGCTTCTCTGGTCATAAACCCCATGAATGGACGAGATGGTTGACTCTAGCTAAATATCGGTACCATACTACCTATAAGGAAGCAGCTAAGACCACTCCATTTGAAGTTGTATATGGAATACCTCCCCCAATTTTACTGTCATATGTGCCAAATATAGCTAGGGTGCCTCAAGTTGAAGAAGAATTATTTTATAGAGATGTGGTAAGATAATTACTTAAGCATAATCTACAACTAGCACAAGAAAGAATGAAGAGGTTGGTAGATCAAAAGAGGACTGAAAGGAAGTTTAAGGTAGGGGATTGGGTCTACTTGAAACTCCAACCCTACAGAAAAATTACAGTAAGAAACCAGAAAGCAAGCAAGTTGTCACTAAAGTATTACGGTCCATTTCAAGTCATGGCAAGAATAGGAGAAGTAGCCTACAAACCGCAGCTGCCAGAGGATGCTCAAATACATCTAGTGTTTCAGGTTTCCTTGCTAAAAAAGAAGGTAGGTACAAATGTGGTAATTCAGATAGAAATGCCTACTTTACTAAGCAGTTGATTGATGAACCAGAGACACTTTTAGATAGGAGAATGGTGCCTAGAAATAATAGGGCTGTGATACAAGTTTTGATCAAATGGAAAGGCCGGGCTGTTGAAGAGGCAACATGGAAGATTATTGGGATATAGTTAAAAGATTTCCTACTTTGGACCTTGAGACAAGGTCCATTTTTGAAGGAGAAAAGAGTTGCTACATCCTCTGTCATAAGAGGCTCAAAAAACAATTGAAAATGGCCGTAGGTCACCTTTGAAAGTAAGCTCGCCGAAAAAATCACCAGAGGTAGGTGGCAGTCGGAGGAGGAGGAAAAAGCCATGATATAGAGCTTGGAGTGGCTGAAAGGAAGGGATGAAGTAGGGTTGAGTAGCTCACAAGAATAACAATTATTGTACATGCATGTGCACATGCATCAGCATTTGCAAGTAGGAGATGTCATTCAATAAATACAGGCTGAATAAAATTATGTAATTGATTGTTATGGACCGAGTCAATATAGCCGTTATATGGTTATGTATATAAAGGCGCAACGTATACATGTATTTGAATGTCATTTCTAATAAATTTATTTCTTCATTCGTTCCTGTTTCTTACTGATAACCCTCTTTACTTTATTTCTTTCAATTTCTTGTTCTTTTTTTCTTTTCTGTTACTGTACTTTATCCTCTGACCGCTCACAATGTGTTACCACTTATTCACTTTCTTGCACATGAATACCCGCAACACCAAGAAGCATCAGGGACCCACCAAATTTCATACCAATATTGAATGGTTCTTTAGATGTCTTATTGAAAAGATAATGTTAAAATCTGATTTTTTTCCCTACTTTTTTCTTACTAAATTTAGTTTTACTATGCTGTAATATGTTATTTCTATGAAATGTTTCAGTGTTCTAGATTTGTCTTATATGAACTATTGAATGTTTTGTTTGTAATATTACTATAACGATATGGGATACTGGACATTTGAAATTAGAATATTTAATTGATTTAAATATTTAAAAGTTAATTTTTGACTTGAATTTCAAATATCAATATTTATTGGATAATTTAATCATTGAATTAAACAATTGGAAATTGGGTAAAATATGAAATCTTGAGTTTTAAGCTTGTTAAAAATAGTTTGAAGGCTTGTAAAATTTATTTTGATAACACTGAAGATAGTAGAAGCGTTAAATTTGAAATTAAAAGTGATTTTTTCAATTTAAAAAAAATATGGTTTAAATTGATATTTAAAAACAGCCTTCCGAGTTACAGTCTTTGAATTCGAGGAAACTAGTTCCATTAGATCCGTAATAGTGTTTTAGTATCAACTTTCAAATTTCGTAGCATTAGGAGTTGTCGTGTGATCGTGCGATGTATAATATGCTAAAATCTATATCGAATTCAATATAATAAATGGATCCAGTTATTATATTCTCCATACGATCAAATTTGGACTCGAAACCTTTTCCATTGCGTTCGAAATAGGGGTATTGCATTATAAACGCCTAGCTGCACATCTTGATAGAAGGTCAAAATTTTAGGTTGCTTTTATTGAGACAATTCGAATTTAAAATTTATATATATATATAATTATTATTCTCACCAGCCAAAACCCTTTCACGTCAAAACTTTTTCCCTCATTAGCTTTTTCTTTATTTCAAATCACTATAGCCTGAAATTTTTGCACACCTGTTCCCTTTTTCAAAACATCATGTTCCCTCCTCATCTTTTACGAACAGCCGAGCATCTCGTTCAAACTTAAATCATGCGACTTCCTTTTCGAAATAAACTAGTCGATTCAAATAGAAAATTAAGTGGCCGAACAAAATCTCCAACTCAAATCGAATCGAGCTTCCCCTTTTCATTCTTCAAAAAAATGAAAGCCGAGATAAAACAGAAATGGAGGATAAAATGTCGAGAAAAAAATCAAAATCACGTTCACAAATCGAAATCGATACTTGATCTACGGAAGAGAAAAAAATTGAATCGAGTTCCTCGATTATGATTCAAACCCAGTTCGATTGGAAGTAGAGTATGGCAACGCACTCGCATTCAAATGGCTGGCGATTAGAGGCGCTCTAGCGTGGTGGCCACGATGTCGAGCTCGACGGGAGGAGCTTGCGTGTGTGATGTGATGGGTTTGGGTAGTGTAATCGATGGAAATTCGACGAGTGTGTGCACATGCATTTGGGATGTCGGTAGGCAAAGGGATGGTGAACGCCATAGGTGGCCGAGCTAGGGATCCTGGACGGCTCGAATTCGATTTGATGGCAGATGCTCGACGGTTGTGAGGTATACCTCTATTAGTCTAATTAAGTGAATAAAAGTTTATATTGTACAAAGAAAGGAATTTACCGTTTTGTTATACATAGATTGGAAAATATATGTAAGGTTTAAAACAGAAAACTCTTTGTTTAGCCAGAGAAATATATATATACATAAAAGTAGAAAAAAATCATTAACAATAAAGTAAATGTGGACAATAAAATTTGATAATTTCTGAAATTTAAGGAGTTAGTTAATAAGATAGGATTTTATAGCTGAGATTTTTGAAAAATGTATTGACTTGGGAAAAATGATTAAAATTTAGATTTTGGAAATTTATATAATTGATTCTTGAAAATGTAGGTGGTTTCAAAAGTGGAATCTAATGGGTTAAAACACTTTAAAATTTTAAAGTTGATTTCAATTCGAACAAATTAGTTTAAATAAAACTAATAAATGATAATTGATTAGTTAAAATGTTGATAACGATATAATTTTTGTACAAGGTCCAAAAATCATGGAGAAACAAGACGGTCTGGATTGACTTGCAAATTTAAGGACAAAGGAGAGTCAATGTCACTCACATCTGGATTATCGGTTAATTTAAATAGTTAAAATTTAAATTATTGGTCGATTGATTGAATTGATAATATTTATCAGTCTGGATGTGATATTATATATAGTAGTAAGGTGATTGATATTCCTGCATTATATAGCGAATGAAACCCTATGCATCCCGCATAATAGCATATGACCGTATATACCGTGATATCCCATCTTGAAGCGGGATTGGTATTTTATTTGTTGTGCTGACATCTGTGGATGCAGGGAAACCGGTTGGAGGGATCGAACTGGATTTCTAAAAAATGTTGAATTTATTTTCATATTCCATTATATGAAATGTTGGATAAACTATGATATATTATATTGGAAAATTAATTTATTTGATGTTAATATATTGCTGGATATATTGTGGCATTTTAAAAATATAAATATTGAATTTTTAAAAAAGGAAA
The DNA here is from genome assembly GCA_030765085.1 of Allium cepa. NCBI lineage: Eukaryota > Viridiplantae > Streptophyta > Magnoliopsida > Asparagales > Amaryllidaceae > Allium > Allium cepa. The sequence goes on from CM060942.1 coordinate 461,433,725, forward strand.
TAAAAAATTTAAAGAAGGAAATTTACAGTAAAGATGGAAAAATTTAAAAGGGTGAATTGGAAAAAAAAAGTAAATAATTGATTTTAAAATCCTATTTAATAAATTCTGGAACATAGGAAATGAACAGGTTCTTGAATAAATGTGAGTTAAAGGATTTTAAAGGTAAAGACTTAAGTAATATTGATTTTAAGTACAAAGTGTTTATTTTTTAAATATAAGATTTAAGTGAGTTGGGAAAAATAAAAGGGAGAATTTTGAAATAAGTGCAAAGTTGATATCGAGTTTTAAATAAGGTTTTAAATCATAATAGAGGAGTAACACTGTAATTAATGGATTTTGGAATAAATTTAGATAAATTGAGAAATAAACTTTAAAATGGAATTTAATTCTAGAAGATCAATTTGAAAGTCGATTAAGTGTTTTTGAAAATAGTGATTAAGAAGAGATGAGGCTATGCATGTATAAACTAGGTTTACAAATAAAGTGAAATAAATAATAGTGGATATTTGAGATTTTAAATTCACGGCGGGAATTTACATGAAACGGGTAATTCGTTTTAAAAGTAAATAGTGGTTTATTTTTAAAGGTGTGAAATTTTTTTTACGGGATTGAGACGTAAATTAAATTGGCATAAATCGAGGAGATTTGTAAATGATTAGATGGGCTATATCGGAATGGAAAGTTTATTTTCCTGAAGAGCCAAGTGTATTTTCAAAGAAGATTTTTAAGTATAAACTAGAAGTTTTAAAATTGTTTTAAAAAGAATGTTTTTAGATAAATTTATTATTTAAATTGTTTTATATTTTTTAATGTAAATATTTATTAAGTTAATTATAGAAGTGATTATTTTAAAGGTTTAACTAGTTTTATGATTTAAAAGATAATTATTAAATATTTATACTTATATGATAGTTTTATTTTAAAAGTAGTTTTGTCTAGAGTTTTACTTGGAAATTTTTATAGAATTTCATAACTATTATTTTAAATGAAGTGATCAAATAGTTTTATTTTAAATCTTTTAAGCGTATGTTTTTGGATAAAGTGATTTAGTTTATGTGAAAACTAAATTTTGATAAGACTTGGTGCTTTTCAGTGGAAATATAATATTTGGCTTGTGAATGTTGTTTGATAGTTAAATAACCGACTATCAATATTGGCTAATGCGCTGATCATTTCGAAGAGACCGGGATTGGGTTTAATTATCCGAAATCCACTTAGATCCGGTTTGAACATTTGCGAATGAAGACCGTGAAGATGATGAAGACGGTGATTCGGTTTGTCCAGCCCAGGGCAACTTGTATGGACGAATGCTATTAGACCATCGTTAGGAGGACGATGAGCATTCTAAGTGAAATGTGTTCTAAAAAGGTAACACATAGCCTCAAGCCTCATCAACTGGAAATGACTAAAACATGGGAGGTGCAGCAAGGCTAAGAAGGTAGCATCCAATTAGGGTAAGGTCATCTCTGTCTACATGTCCCTTTATTTTTCGGCTTAGTGGGCGGTTGCTGATCCCAACCGCGGGGTGGTCTTATTCGAACTATCCAGTAAGGGGCAGCTCCGGTCTTGTGTTGCAGGGGATTGTAAGTGGCCCTCGATACTCTGATCAAGACCAGATACTGTGACAGGCGGTACCCCGATAGCCCTACCATTGTGTGGAAACCCAATCCCCAATAAGTTTCTTCGGACTTGATTGTATACAATTTCGGCTATTTGAATAAGTATTTTTACTTAGACACTATTATAATATCATAGGATTTTGATATAAAATGTTTTAGTTATCGTAAGGTAAAAACCCGACATGTTTGTTTATGGCGTGTTCTTACGAGATACCTTAAATTTCACAGGATTTTAAAAACTTTAATAATCCAATTGAGTGTGTTTTCTCACGCTGGGTTTCCAAACTGACTCGGGTGTTAATTTATTATAATGCTCGGGTAAGACTGAAAATTACAAATACAAGATATGATGCTGTGGAGCCCAGAAAACGAGCTGGATGGCGAGACGTATCACACGTACTTGATGTATATTCCACTGTGTATGGTAAGCTGTATAGTCGGCTTTTGTGAGGTCAAGTTATTATAATTGTCCAGTATTGTGTTATTGTTGGTGTTGCACTTTGATGATGTAATGTATAAAACAGTAATAGTTCTTTTTGTATAAGATTTGTTGTTATTTATTATATATTGTTCCGCTGCGACTGTAAGATTATGATGTTGTTTTCTATTTTTTCTTCTATCTCTTTCTTCTTTAACCCTAATGGTTCGTATTTCCATTCAATTTGAGTTGAATTGACGGACAATATTGTCCACTCAAAGGGATACGGAATTGCGGGTCATTACTATTTACCTTATATTGGATTGGAAATTATCGTAGTATGATCATTTCTACTCTGCTGCAACATCATTTTGTAAAAAGATGTTGAATAAACTGGCGTAAAGGAAAAGTTGGTCTCGGGTTCTATTCATTTTTTTCCTTTTCTACCATTATTGTGCTCTGAAATTCTCGCTGTCTTTGTATCTTTCAATTGTTTCGTTCATTATGGTTGATCCCTTCATTATTTTGAGTCCTTTTAATTGGTTGTTTTTCATGTGCTATAAAGATGATAGATTATGGAGAAAATGGAGTAATTTGCAAACTTTTCTATCAGATTAAGTTTACTCTTTTGGTAAAAATAGTACATAGTATTTGGTATAATTGAAAATTGTGTGAACTATTTTACGTATATAATTGTTTTATCATGTGTGCATATACGTGTAGTACGTACATATTGTTCAGTACTCTCGTTTTTACCATCATGTTTATTTTTTCCAATTTACAAGGGAACTTTCAAGAAGACACCTTGTTATTAAGTATAATCAAAAAAATTTGATATTTGTTTATAGGTATGGAGATAATTGATAATGTAATTGGGTTTAAACTGTTTTGGTATTTAATTTAGGTTGGATTGTTCTAGAAATTGCGCATTTTCACTTATCACTGGGAAATAAACATGATATTTTAAGTTACACTTCGAAGTAAATGCATTTAAGAGTAGGTATTGCATGACACTCCTCACGTTAGATTTCTTTAATGGCACATGATAGTAATAAAATGTTACTTTGTAAATAAACTATACTTTTGTAATACCTTTTTTTTTTTTTTTTTTCAATTTGTATATATGTTTAATGACCAGCTGAAGGTAGGGGGATTCCGTGTGCATGAGATATGATGTTACATACATTAATTAGAGTATTGCAAATTTAGGATTAACAGTTTCAATGGTAGGTTTATTTCGAAAACTTAATAAACGATACAAATTATGCTACCATATAGGACTATTTCACAGACAAAATATAACTATTATAATACGTAATTTTAAGACAGTTAGAAGGTTACTGTTGATGCTTCTAAACATAATTGGATCATATGTGATTATATTTTAGTTTAAGAGGTAACTAGCAGTAAGTAAAAGTATCTTCCAGTATTAATGGGTAATCGATTGTTAACATGAAACAAATAGCAAGATATGCATGGTGCAATGTTAATCTTGAACATGCGTATGCGCCAGAACTTTTAAAGGTCTTATTAACAATTATATACTGTAGTGTGATGTTATTGATCAACTTATGGCTTGGGCTTGAACATGTTTAAGCAGGTAACGTATTAAAATCCAATCATATAAAGGAGTTCTATCAAACGTATGTGTTTTGATACAAGTTGCATTTTATATTATATTGAATACTTAATTACAATGAATCACTTATTAGTTGGTATTCTGGTTTAGAATTTTAATATTAAGACAATAAATTCTAACATTTTGGTTTGTAATCTAGTATTATTTTAGATATCTATGTTTTTTGTGTTATAAAAATAATCGTCTTCAGTTAGTATATAGCTATTAAGTGCCTTTTAGGAGATTATCTATTTAAATCCATATTTAGGTGTACTAAATTTGTTTTTAATACATATGTTATTCGTATAATTAGAGTTGGTAATTAAACCACTTAATTTTTTAGATTATTTGAGCAGGGAGCTGCTCTTAAATTCTTTTTAGTGAAACATTGGTGCTTTTTGTCAATATTTCCATGTTTTTACTTAGTAAGATATTGTGCATGGGAGTATTAGCATATTTTTATGCTTTACTCAAAATTTTAGAGAATTCTAACACTGGAATTTTCTTGGAGAATAGCACCAATTATTGGGAATGTAAATATCATATTTTAATTTGGAATAACATACATTCTGCATTCATAGGTTAAATTTTGCTTTACTTTTTTTTTATATTGGTAAATTATTTCTATGTATTAGTATAATAGAAATAGCATCTTGTGGCCAAATGAAAAAAGGCGGTCGCGTTTACTACTTCTACGTAGTTCCGAAGATCGCAAGAAAAGTAACGTTAGCAGTGCTATGAGAGAGATTATTCATATAAGAAGATGAGTTGCGTAAACATAGTTGCTGTCATGAATGGAGACATCATTATTGCATACATAAGTCAAAAAAGAAGGTTGCTTGAGTTGTTCAGCGTGTTAGCTAAGTAACATGTAATCGCGATTGATACGTTTGTACAAGCTATGATTGATATAATTGCTGTAAATTTTTTGTGGTATTCAATGGTTAATCAAAATGTAAACAACCTTTTACAATGATCGTAAACATTTATAGTTTGATCAAAGGAAAAGTAATCTCAACCCTTTATTCATTTGCGCTAGTGGAAAGAATAGAGGGTTGGGGCAATTTGTTTGATTAAAGGATAATTTGTTAATTTAGGCCAATTTTGAAAGTTAATTACAAATTTAGACTAGTTTAATAACTTATTACAAAAATAGACCATTTTGTGCCATATCAGCGTAAAATGCACTGGAGGCATCTCAAATGCCGCCAATACAAAAAAAAAGTTAAAATAAAAGTTTGCGTCATTTGAGAAACCGTCATTGTACGGCATTCGAAATGACGCCCAGAGTTGTTATTATAAAATAGGTTGCGGTATTTGAAATGCCGCGAACTATTTAAAGCAAAAAAAAATTTGCATTGGCAGCATTTGAAACGACTCCAGTGCATTTTTCGCTGATGTGGCACAAAGTGACCTATTTTAGTAATAAGTTATTAAACTGGTCTAAATTTGTAATTAACTTTTAAAATTGACCTAAATTAACAAACTATCCTTAATTAAATAGTAAATGCTTAAAGGTCGTTTGTAATAGTTGTTTTAATATTTGTTAACTATTGCTGGTCACAAATAATTCCATTGCAAATGTATAAATCATAGCCATCTTTAAAGGTATTAAATCATAATTATGAAAATATTGTTGCATAAGTACGAGATTGAAATTGAAAATACAAATATAGAATATAAAAGCATCTGAATTTGGTTAGTAAATTAACAACAAAACCATTGGAAACAGTATGCACATTGACGTAACCATTTCACTTTGGAACTTAAAGTCCTTAACGTGACCATCAGTAAGAAGTAAGGTTAAGCTTCTTGGGTTTGAGTGAGGAGACAAGTCAAGTGTTAGGTAGACCATATTTTAGGTAATATTTAGTTGTTAAGGTGCTATCTAGTCCACCACGAACTTTTTTAAAGGAAGTTTTTGTTTAGGCCTACGCTTTTTGAAAGAACATTCATTAATGTTGAACTTGTTGGAACCGACCCGCTCTACCTCTAATAAATTTGGTCAATTTCAAAAAGTGCAACGATCGGATTTTTCGACGTTTAAAAATATTTAAGTGGTTTTAAATATTTGAGTGGGAGTACAATTGAGAAAGAACGTTTCTAAAACTAAAAATTTAAGCGATTTCATAGATTTTGAAAATTGTTGATTTAATCGACGCGTTAAAATAGCGATTCAGGGCACAGTCTCGAAATTCGATGAAACAAGTTCCATCGGAACTGTAATAGTGTATTATTATAAGATTTCAAATTTCATATCATTTGAAGCTATTGTTTGGCCGTACTAATTAGAAACGCGCTGAAAATAATATCGAAAATTTAATGTAATAATTGGTTCCAAAAAGTTATATTCTCCATGCTGTCGAATTAGGACACGAAACCTTTTCCATTGCGTTCGGAATACGGGTATAACATCATAAATGTCTAACGGCATGGCTCGTTAGGGTATCGGAATTTTAAGTTGCATCAATTGAGATATTTATAATTAAATGATATTTTAAGCCCTCAAAAATCAAGACTTGTCTTCTAAAACATGCCACATCACGATAGAAATTCACGTCCCCTCCTTTCCTTCGATCCTAAAATCATGTATGCCTTTCCTTTCTTCTTTTTAAAAATCAAATCGAATGAAAACTTAAAAAAAAATGATGAACTTAACTCGTTCTTAAAAAAGAGAAGAAGAAACTGTTGAAATCGAATTCGAAAATCAATTCAGGAAGTCGCGATGAATTATGGTGGCGTGCGATGGTGGATGTCGCGCGTGTGTAGGGTAGAGTACGCGGTTGCACAGTCGTGTGCGATGGAAGGGGAGACGTGAGTTCGAATTGAGCTAGGGTTTGGGTTGCGAGGTCGAGTGGAAGGCGCAAGGCTGGGGAATCGATGTTCAATATTATTTCGAATGCGAGGTGGAGGCAAGGTCTTGGCACGATCGTGCGGTGGTGTGGAGTCGCGTATGCACACGCGTGTGGTCAAGGGTGTACGGCTGTGATGTTGCAATGTAGAAGAAGAGTGGCGCACACAGTGTTGTTCACGTGCATAGTGTGCCGTAGCAGCTATGGGTAGGATCCTAGATGGATCAATGTTCGGCTTAAGGTGGTGTGCAGGTCGAGGATCTTCGACGCTGCAAGGTCGAGTTGGTGTATTTGCGAACTATATATATGCTGTAGTTTAGTCTGAGGAAGAAGGGTTCTGCTTAATGATGGTAATTTGGTTTGAGTATTGATTAAGAAAATTTAATTATTTAATTTATTCTAAAATCTTATAATGCAAAATTTAAATTTATACGAGGCACAAAAATCAAAAATTATAATGTGAGATTAATTGGAGATTGCTAAAGGCAGTCATTAATTAAAAATTAAAACGGATCGCAATTAAAAATCAAGGCGAGTAAATCTCACTCATTTTTAGACGAATTTATAAATTATTATCTATTGAATGATATATAATGTATATAGTAGTGTGTGTGCGAGTGTGTGTGTGTATTAGTATTTGGAGTGATATTCCCGCACATTATAATGGATGAGACGCTATGCGCCTAAAACAATAGCGGAAGACCCTATATACCGCGATATCCCCCTCATAGTGGGATTGTTATATTTATGTTTTATTAACATCTGTGCATGCAGGGAAACAAATTGGAGTGATCCAACTGAATTTCTCATGAATTTTTATTGTTTTCATATACTTTAATATAAGATATGATGGAATAATTATTATGGATGGTTGTGTGTACTAAATTATTAAATGCTATAATGGCACGGATCTTAAATTTGGTATTTTAAATACCACAAATAGTTATTGTTGAATCCAAAAGAATTAAAAAAGAGATTTTAAATATAAATAATATCTATATGGAAATTTGGATTATTTTAAAAGGAAATTAAGTGGAATTAAAAAATATATAATTTGGTTTGGGTTATACTTAACTATTCGTAAATTGTTTTCAACAGAGATATTAAATAAATTATATTAAAGGATTTGAAAATGATATTTGAAATGTTGGAAAGGAGTTGAAATCAATATTAAAGATAGATTTGAAATAAAAATGAGATTTATTAAGGAAGGGGGCTTATAAAATGAAATTTTATAAATGAAATTTTATAAATAAAATTGGTTTGATAACGAAGTGAAACTCAAAGGAGCTTATAAATTTATAAACGACGTTTATAATTAAGGGAAAATGATATTAGTGGGTAAGTTGAAACATAATTTATGGTGTGAATCTATAGCGGGAAATGAAATCGTTTTGGAAAAGAAATAGTTGAATCTAGTTTTGAATATGAGAATGGTGATAAAATTGAGATATAATCAATTGGATACAAATCAAGAGGGATTTATAAATTGAATATAAGTAATATTGGTTTTTAAAAATAGATTTTATCGAGAAATAAAATTGTTCAAAATGGGATTTTAAATTACTATACCATATAACTTAAACTACTATTTGGATTTAGAATATTTCAAAAAGTTAGTTGCTCAAATATTTATAATTTATTGAAATAAAATCTAATTTTATTAACCGGCTTCGTAAATCAATTAGTTATTTAAAAATGATTTGGAAAAGAGTTATAGATGTTATTTAAAATGTTTTGATATTTTAAATTTACTTAAAAACATTTTAAGATTAAAATATTATTCTTTAAATACTAATTCTATACATGTAGTTTTTAGAGATTGAAATTTATTTATAAATCCTCTCGGAATTTGAAATAAAGTTTATTAAACGGACATGATTTTAGAAAGAAAATCGTATAAGGGAATTCTGTGAAACTTAAGAAAGTTTCCAAGCTTTAAAATACAAGAACTTCGGAAATGAGTTAAAAATTTATAGAAAGGAAGTTAGGAGGGGAGTCTGTAACAACCCGCATATTTATCGATTTTATATTTAAATATTTTATCGTTACTCGGATTTTAGTCCGAAAAGCTACTTTTTGCATACGGTCGAATTAGGACTCGGGACCACTCCCATTGAGTTTAAAATGCCATTTGCGACCTTTTTGAGTATAAGCTTCGATATGTTTGGAGAAAGTTGATTTTTGCTACTTTTCACTTTGGGTTTGGTTTTGGGCTCAGCCCTATGTTAACTTATGCTCAAATCTGAGCCACTCTTCCCCACTCACCCTCATTCTCTTCTCTTTTCAGTTTTTATAACATTAATGGTGGGAGAGATTGGAAATTAAAAACTCCAAAACCCTAGTTTCTCTAGCAAATCAAATTCCTAGCTCCAAACTCAAGAAGAACCCATTGGTAAACTTATCTTCTTCTTCTCCAACTTAATCTCTTACCAATTTCAGAAATTCCTAAACCTAATTTCGGGAATGTTCTTGTTTTTGAGCTTAGATTCATGCTCAATTGGGTTCTGTTGAAGAGAGATTGATGCTCCATTTGCTTTCAAGCTTCTTCTTGTTCGATTTTGTGAAAAGGTGAGATTTTTATCTCACATCTATGACTATAATTATCTTTGGTTGTTGGGTATGAATTCCTAACACTTATTCATGTGCATTTGCTCTTGATTTGGATTGGTTTTGTGAATATTCCAATTTTTGGGTTTTTAAGTCAAATTTGTGTGAAAATCCTTTTATGGATGTTTGATCATGCTTTTGGTGATGCATCGAGGAGCATATAGGGCCGGGTTGCCGATTGGCATAAATCCTTAGAGCCAATGTTCGTCCGGTTGCATTTTGGAAGAGTTTGCCCTTCATTTGAATAGGCTGAAAAACAGCCCAGGCATGATTCATTCGACTGAAAACTCTGTACAGTCGACTGAACCTGGAAACAGAAAGTTTCCAGGCATGATTCAGTCGACTGAAAAACTCTGTACAGTCGACTGAACCTGCAAACAGAAAGTTTCCTGAACCTGGAAAATTTCCAGGTACAGGGTCAGTCGACTGAAAACTCTGTTCAGTCGACTGAACCTGCTGTTTGAGTCCATTTTGCCTTTTTGGATTGAATTTCCAATTTAAATCGATTCGTGATGATCCTATTTGTTGTTATCATTTATTATGACTTTGATGACTCCTTTTTAGGGATTTTTGAATATCCATTTCGATGGATTCTTTATCAGTTTCGTTGGACTTTTATTCACATCTTCGTGTGTGAATTTTAGTGATTGATTGTTCTACAATCATTTTTGTGATTTGTCACTTTAAAAATATAAAGGTTTCAATACTAGTATTAAATATCAAAACCTCTTCATCAAAAAGATTTCAACTATATTTTCAATATCAAACTCGTTTATAAAACCGTTTTCCAATCTACTAGTATACACAAACCTTTACCTCACTCGTATGAGAAATCTAATTAAACGGCTTAGTAAAACAAGTGGTATGAAACGCTTGCGTTTACTTGCTCGGTTAATTCTTGGACTTGTTCGATTGAATCTCTTGTGACAATTTTCTAGTGGAAACTTACAATTTGTTCGTAAATATTTAAGTTAAGCTAGTGGTTATGGGACATGATGCTAAACTCATATATTTACTAGCTTAGTGTAATTGACACTTCTTGATGATCATGACGATCATCTTTGTGATTTAGACTAGCAATGTGCGATGTCTCTTTGTCTGCGAGGGAGACTAAACCCTGTTTTGTGGAGTTTCGACTCAATTTGATGGGGTAGCGACCCATGGTCTTCGGGCCGTTTGTGGAGCTTCGGCTCAATTTGTGATGGTTAGCAACCATGGAATTAGCATTCCGTTTGTGATACACGTGTTGGTGGGCTTTATGCTCCCGTTTGTGATAGGCCTCCCCCCTTTGTGATTTCTAGATTTCTTGAGATGATTTCTAGAATTTGTGTTACACCAATTTTCATGATTTCCATTGATAAGTTTTATCAATATTTGTGCATTGGTGAATTTGTGTGTCATTGACTTTTGTGATTGACGTTGATATTATCGTCAATATTTGTGGTTTGGTGAACGAAATAAGGAGTATGACATTTCTTTGATTCTTGTGTAGATTTGGTGATATTGATTAATCTCTTGATGATTTTCAACTACTTATATATATATCACAGCTTGGCATAGTGATTATTATGTGTTTAGTCATATCTCTTATTTTATATCGTTTCACCTGATATTTATAGCTAGACTTATCCGTTTATTATTTTCTTATTAAATAATACTCGGGTCAGACCGAGATGTTACAGGTGCTTCTGCTTGACTTCTCCCTTGGGATTGATTCCTCTGACTTTTGGCTAACTACTTAGATTAGTAGTTTTTGTTGTATACATTTGAGATATAGACTCCATAACGTATACTTATTCTTTTGTGTAGTTCATGTAACTATTTTTTTTGTGATATTGTGGATCTTTTTAGACCACTACTCTGATATACACTTTCATGTGTAATATTCATATCTATTTCCGCCTTTGTGATATGAATTGTCTGTGACTGATTTGCGTTATGTTTATTTCTATATTTGTTTCCGAAGACCTTTATAGCCACTGTTTAGTAGCTTTGAGTTTGTGTCGGTATGTCGGATTTCCTCTTGAGATGAAAAGTTATATTTTTATCTGGTATATCGGTACTCGCACAAAGCAATTACATAAATGGTCGCTCCTCAACAGCCTTATTCTCCGTGCTAGTTGACAGCATTCACAGTAATGTTCTTGGCTAGCGTGGGTATAGAGGTGGGGCATCACAGCTTGGTATCAGAGCCAAACTTCGGAACAATATGGAATATTATAACAAGGATCATCGTCCTAAGTTCATCTTAGGAGTCGTGCTTTAGGATTTAATTCGAGTCTTCGTACCGATTCATCCTATTTTCCTTATGATTCCTTTTTTATCTATCAAGATTGCTTGATATTCAATTTGGTGAATAACCTTTTTCTTCTTCTTCTTTCTTTCTAAAGGAAGAGAAATGTCTAGACCTGGCCGCCCCAGGGCCGTGCCATCTAGCGCTCCACCCCAGGATGGAGTTTTTATGACTGCTCAACAGCTTCTTGATTTGGTAACTAATGCTCAAGCAGCTGGAGCAAACCCGGAACCTACTCACCCAAAGTCGGGATTTGCACGCTTGTGCAGCGATCACACCAATTTGGGTGGGGAGCCATTCAAAGGTTCCGAAACTGTTATTGAAGTACAAGCTTGGCTTAGAACATGCGATCGCATCTTTTCGCGCATGAATCTTATTGACCTTCACCGAGTTTAGGTGGCCTCTAGTATGCTCCGAGAAAGAGCATTGGACTGGTACGAGCTTCTTATTTCTGAGATTAATGAAGCGGATCTCACCTGGGAGAAATTCCGAGAACGCTTCGAGTTGAAATTTGTACCGGAAGCAGAGAAAGTGACATTGGCTTGACGATTTATAGACCTTGTTCAAGGTGAGTCCTCCGTGACTGATTACGTCGCCTCTTTCGAGTCGCTTTCCAAATATGGGGTTGAATATATCAACACCCCTTTAAAGAAGAACCAGAGATTCGTCTATGGCTTAAACAAAAATCTCAAGAAGCCATTACTTCTAAAGTTAGAAGTTTCTTTCGACCAACTCGTTGATATTGCTCTTCGTCTTGAAGAGGCGGATAAGAAGAATGATGTTGAAGTGGTGGGTTCCAAACCAAACTTCAACAATAACAAGAAGAGGCCAAACAAATTTAAAGGTCCTTATCCCAATAAAAAGGGGAAACAAGCAACCTCCGTGGCAAAGACTTCTTCCTTTGGCCGTGGGGAATGCTATAATTGTGGTTCGAAGGACCATTATGCGAACAAGTGCCCAAAGTCTCTCTCTTGTCGCTACTGCAAAGTTCCTGGACATGTTATATCTTCATGCCCCAAGCTTCAGGGCAGGAAGGAGGGAAAGTTAAATGTTACTCAAGCCCTTGGCAACACATCTCGTGGTCAAGGTATGCCTCATTCTATCCTTGATGGAATTATTTTATTTCGTGATCATCCTATTCGAGTTCCTTTTGATACGGGTGCGTCCCATTCTTTTATATCAAAAGAACTTGTTGATGCTTTTTCTTTGGATGTTTTGTGTTTGATGACTTCTTTGAGAATTGCGAATCCGGTAGGTGGATCCGCAACAATCAGTTTATTGTGTAAAGATGTCGAAATTATTCTGTCTGATTTTCCTTTCCTAGCCGATTTGCATGTCATGCGTTATTTAGGCTTTGGAATGATTTTGGGAATGGATTGGCTTAACCGTTATGAAGCTCATATCCTATGTCCTGAGCGGACTATTCATCTTCGACATTCTCAATCTGTTAAGCAGATTTCTATTAATCTTAAAGATTCAGATTCAGCTTGGTTGCATCTTTATATTCTTTAAATCCTCGTGATGACGATGATGACGATGAGGGTGATATTATTTCTCTTATTCACGTCGTTCGTGAATTTTCCGACATACTCGAGCCCGTTTTAGGATTACCACCTAAGCGAGCAATTGAGTTCAGAATTAATCTTATTCCTGGAGCTGAACCTATCACTCGTCCTCCTTATCGTATGTCCAATAAAGAAAACGAGGAGATGCGCAAACAATTATCCGAATTGGAGAAGAAGCAATTTATTCGCTCTAGTTCTTCGCCTTGGGGAGCTTCAGCTATTTTCGTGAAGAAATCCAACGGAACACTTAGGCTTTGCGTTGACTACCGCAAGATTAATGATCTTACTATAAAAAATAAATATCCTTTACCTAGGATTGATGATCTATTCGATCAACTTAGTGGTGCCAAAGTCTTTTCACAATTAGACTCAGCTACTGGATTTCATCAGCTTCGTATTGCAGAGGATAGTATTCCTTTGACCTCGTTCCGTACTCGATATGGATCTTATGAATGGCTTGTCATGCCATTTGGTTTGACGAATTCCCTGGCCTATTTCGTTGACCTTATGAATAGAGTTTTCAAAGACTTTATCGACCGGTTTGTTCTCATCTTTATCGATGATATTCTTGTGTATTCTAAAACCGAGGAGGATCATGAAAAACATCTTCGGATTGTGTTGGAAACTCTTAGGAGTAATCAATTAAAGACAAAATTTTCTAAGTGCCACTTTTGGCAATCTCGTGTGAAGTTTCTCGGTCACATTATTTCTGAATCCGGAATTTCCATGGATCCTTCAAAGATTGAAGCGATTCAAGATTGGAAGAGACCGGAGAGTGTGATAGAGATTCGTAGTTTTCTTGGATTGGCGGGCTATTACCGTCGTTTTATTAAAGACTTTTCTAAGATTGTCGTGCCTCTCACTAGCTTGACGAAGAAAGGTGTTAAATACATTTGGTCGGGCAAATGTGAAGCTTCTTTTCAGAAATTAAAGGAACTCCTATCTAATGCTCCTATTCTTGTTATTCCCGTGGGGAATCAAGATTTCGTTGTTTATACCAATGCTAGTCGCATTGGTTTAGGTGCCGTTCTTATGCAAAGAGAACGTGTTATTGCTTATGCTTCTAGGCAATTGAAGCGTGCCGAGACTAGATATGCCACTCATGATTTAGAACTCGCGGCTATTGTTTTTGCTCTTCGGATTTGGCGTCATTATCTCTTGGGAGAGAAATTTGTTCTTTACACGGATCATAAGTCTTTGAAATATTTATTCTCCCAAAAGGAACTTAATTTGCGTCAACAGCGTTGGCTCGAGTTCCTTGCTACTTATGATCTTGATATTCTTTATACCCCCGGTAAGGGTAATCGTGTCGCCGATGCTCTTAGCCGTAAACAACAAGCTGTTGTTTCTATGATGATATCCGAATGGAACGATCTCGAGATCTTATCCACTTGTGAGATTCGAGACCGCGTATCCGATTTATGTTCATCTCTTGTTTTATGTAGCCTTGAGGCTCATCCTTCTCTTTTAGACCGCATTCTTGTAGCTCAAAGGCTAGATCCCGAATTGGCTCTTCTTGGCCAAAATATTAAGGATAAGATTGATATTGAAGGTTTGAAGGACTTTGATATCGATTCTCGTGGCAGCATTTGGAGATTTGGTAGACTTATCGTACCAAATATTAGTGATCTTCGTAAAGACATTTTAGAAGATTCTCATCATTCTAAATTTACCATTCATCCCGGTAGTAGTAAAATGTACGCGGATATGAAGCGACTTTATTATTGGGAGGGAATGAAACTTGACATCGCTAACTTCGTTAAGCGTTGCATGACTTGCCAACTCGTTAAAGCCGAACATCAAAGGCCCAGTGGGTTATTGCAACCTTTAGAAATTCCTATTTGGAAGTGGGATCAAATTTCCATGGATTTTATTGACGGCCTTCCCCGTTCTCGTTTGGGTCATGATAGCTTATGGGTGATCGTTGATAGACTTACTAAATCTGCCCATTTTATTCCCGTTCGATCTAATCGAACCGTTCCTCTTTTGGCCAAAATCTTTATCAAAGAAATTGTTAAATTGCATGGAGTTCCTACTTTTATTGTTAGCGATCGTGATCCATTGTTTACTAGTGGATTTTGGAAGAGTCTTCAAAAAGCTTTAGGAACGAAGCTTAATTTTAGCACCGCTTATCACCCCCAGTCCGATGGACAAACCGAGCGTGTGAATCAAACTCTTGAAGATCTTCTTCGTGCTTGTGTTCTTGATTTTGGTGGAAGTTGGGAAGATCATATTTCACTTGTTGAATTTTCCTATAATAATAGCTTCCAATCTAGTATTGGTATGGCACCTTTTGAGGCACTCTATGGAAGGCCATGCCGATCTCCTTCTTGTTGGCTTGAGGCCGGTGAGAAGCTGGTTTTAGGTCCAGATTTTATTCGTGATTCCACAGAAAAGATTGATCTTATTCGTCATAGGATGAAAGAAGCCCAGAGTAGACAAAAATCCTATGCAGATAACCGGAGAAGGAAGTTAGAATTTTTTGAGGGAGATCTTGTGTTCATTCGTGTTTCACCTGTGAAAGGTGTTGTACGTTTCAGTCGATCGGGAAAATTGGCTCCTCGGTATATTGGGTCATTTCCTATCATTGAACGTATTGGTTCCAT
The DNA here is from genome assembly GCA_030765085.1 of Allium cepa. Classification (NCBI taxonomy): domain Eukaryota; kingdom Viridiplantae; phylum Streptophyta; class Magnoliopsida; order Asparagales; family Amaryllidaceae; genus Allium; species Allium cepa. The sequence goes on from CM060942.1 coordinate 461,449,306, forward strand.
GGCTTATCGCCTTTTATTACCGGCTCAATTTTCTGCTATCCATGACGTGTTTCACGTTTCTCAACTTCGGAAATGTCATCGAGATTCCGATTCTGTTCTTGAGCCCGGTGTTGTGGAAGAACTTCGGAAATGTCATACAAGAACTTCGGAAATGAGTTAAAAATTTATAGAAAGGAAGTTAGGCGGGGAGTCTGTAATAACCCCCATATTTATCGATTTTATATTTAAATATTTTATTTAAATATTTTTTCGTTACTCGGATTTTAGTCCGAAAAGCTACCTTTTGCATACGGTCGAATTAGGACTCGGGACCACTCCCATTGAGTTTAAAATGCCGTTTGCGACCTTTTTGAGTATAAGCTTCGATATGTTTGGAGAAAGTTGATTTTTGCTACTTTTCACTTTGGGTTTGGTTTTGGGCTCAGCCCTATGTTAACTTATGCTCAAATCTGAGCCACTCTTCCCCACTCACCCTCATTCTCTTCTCTTTTCAGTTTTTATAACATTAATGGTGAGAGAGATTGGAAATTAAAAACTCCAAAACCCTAGTTTCTCTAGCAAATCAAATTCCTAGCTCCAAACTCAAGAAGAACCCATTGGTAAGCTTCTCTTCTTCTTCTCCAACTTATTCTCTTACCAATTTCAGAAATTCCTAAACCTAATTTCGGGAATGTTCTTGTTTTTGAGCTTAGATTCAAGCTCAATTGGGTTGTGTTGAAGAGAGGTTGATTCTCCATTTGCTTTCAAGCTTCTTCTTGTTCGATTTTGTGAAAAGGTGAGATTTTTATCTCACATCTATGACTATAATTATCTTTGGTTTTTGGGTATGAATTCCTAACACTTATTCATGTGCATTTGCTCTTAATTTGGATTGGTTTTGTGAATATTCCAATTTTTGGGTTTTTAAGTCAAATTCGTGTGAAAATCCTTTAATGGATGTTTGATCATGCTTTTGGTGATGCATCGAGGAGCATATAGGGCCGGGTTGCCGATCGGCATAAACCCTTAGAGCCAATGTTCGTCCGGTTGCATTTTGGAAGAGTTTGCCCTTCATTTGAATAGGCTGAAAAACAGCCCAGGCATGATTCAGTCGACTGAAAACTCTGTACAATCGACTGAACCTGGAAACAGAAAGTTTCCAGGCATGATTCAGTCGACTGAAAAACTCTATACAGTCGATTGAACCTGGAAACAGAAAGTTTCCTGAACCTGGAAAATTTCCAGGTACAGGGTCAGTCGACTGAAAACTCTGTTCAGTCGACTGAACCTGCTGTTTGTGTCCATTTTTCCTTTTTGGATTGAATTTCCAATTTAAATCGATTCGGGATGATCCTATTTGTTGTTATCATTTATTATGACTTTGATGACTCCTTTTTAGGGATTTTTGAATATCCATTTCGATGGATTCTTTATCGGTTTCGTTGGACTTTTATTCACATCTTCGTGTGTGAATTTTAGTGATTGATTGTTCTACAATCATTTTTGTGATTTGTCACTTTAAAAATATAAAGGTTTCAATACTATTATTAAATATCAAAACCTCTTCATCAAAAAGATTTCAACTATATTTTCAATATCAAACTCGTTTATAAAACCGTTTTCCAATCTAATAGTATACACAAACCTTTACCTCACTCGTATGAGAAATCTAATTAAACGGCTTAGTAAAACAAGTGGTATGAAACGCTTGCGTTTACTTGCTCGGTTAATTCTTGGACTTGTTCGATTGAATCTCTTGTGACAATTTTCTAGTGGAAACTTACAATTTGTTCGTAAATATTTAAGTTAAGCTAGTGGTTATGGGACAAGATGCTAAACTCATATATTTACTAGCTTAGTGTAATTGACACTTCTTGATGATCATGACGATCATCTTTGTGATTTAGACTAGCAATGTGCGATGTCTCTTTGTCTGCGAGGGAGACTAAACCTCGTTTTGTGGAGTTTCGACTCAATTTGGTGGGGTAGCGACCCATGGTCTTCGGGCCGTTTGTGGAGCTTCGGCTCAATTTATGATGGTTAGCAACCATGGAATTAGCATTCCGTTTGTGATACACGTGTTGGTGGGCTTTATGCTCCCGTTTGTGATAGGCCTCCCCCCTTTGTGATTTCTGGATTTCTTGAGATGATTTCTAGAATTTGTGTTTCACCAATTTTCGTGATTTCCATTGATAAGTTTTATCAATATTTGTGCATTGGTGAATTTGTGTGTCATTGACTTTTGTGATTGACGTTGATATTATCGTCAATATTTGTGGTTTGGTGAACGAAATAAGGAGTATGACATTTCTTTGATTCTTGTGTAGATTTGGTGATATTGATTAATCTCTTGATGATTTTCAATTACTTATATATATATCACAGCTTGGCATAGTGATTATTATGTGTTTAGTCATATCTCTTATTCTATATCGTTTCACCTGATATTTATAGCTAGACTGATCCGTTTATTATTTTCTTATTAAATAATACTCGGGTCAGACCGAGATGTTACAGGTGCTTCTGCTTGACTTCTCTCTTGGGATCGATTCCTCTGACTTTTGGCTAACTACTTAGATTAGTAGTTTTTGTTGTATACATTTGAGATATAGACTCCATAATGTATACTTATTCTTTTGTGTAGTTCATGTAACTATTTTTTTTGTGATATTGTGGATCTTTTTAGACCACTACTCTGATATACACTTTCATGTGTAATATTCATATCTATTTCCGCCTTTGTGATATGAATTGTCTGTGACTGATTTGTGTTATGTTTATTTCTATATTTGTTTCCGAAGACCTTTATAGCCACTGTGTAGTAGCTTTGAGTTTGTGTCGGTATGTCGGATTTCCTCTTGAGATGAAAAGTTATATTTTTATCCGATATATCGGTACTCGCACAAAGCAATTACATAGATGGTCGCTCCTCAACAGCCTTATTCTCCGTGCTAGTTGACAGCATTCACAGTAATGTTCTTGGCTAGCGTGGGTATAGAGGTGGGGCGTCACATGAGTGGTTAAGATTATAGATGAGTATAATCGATTTGGAAAATTTAAGAAAGGAAATTAATTAATGAATTCCGGAACTTATAGAATTCGTAAAGGATTTACAAATAAAATTTGTAAAGGATTTGGGAAATAGAAAATAATCGACTACTTCCTAATATTAGAAATGAAAGATCTTAGGAAATATACCTAAAAATATTCCTAAGTATTGGACGGGAAGGATTTGAAAATATTTAACTTCAAGATTTGATATAATGAAATATTTTCAAAGGAATGGATTATAATTGGAAGTGAAGAAAAATATTCTATATTGAAATGACTTTGAAATATCCTATTAAGGATGTATGAATTTGAAATTGATTTCAATTATTGAAACATTGGAAGGTTTTGAATATATATATCTTATAAAGGTATTTTGGAAATGAGTTTTGGGAATAATAAGGCCGATGGCTGCTTATGGGAGTTATATTGATAGTTAAATAACCTACTATCTATATTGGCCAATATCGTTAATTGTTTCGAAGAGACCGGGACCGGATTTAATTATCCGAAAACCACTTTGATCAAGTTTGAACATTACGAATGAATACCGTGAAGATGATGATGACGGTGATTCGGTTTGTCCAAACCCAGTACAAGTTGTGTGACGACCCGGGAATTTTAATTTTAAAATATTTAAAAGTTAATTTTAACTTGAATTCAAGATATCGATATTTACTTGATAATGAAACCATTGAATTGTATAGTTTAAATATTGAATTTAATAATTGAAATTGGGTAAATTATTGAATCTGAGATTCTAAGCCCATTTAAAATAATTTGAAGGCTTATAAAATTTATAACGATGATACTGAAGATAATAGGATAATTGAAATTTAATTTAAAAGTAATTTGTTCAATTTTAATAATATATCATTTAAATTGGAATTTAAAAATAGCCTTCCAAGGCACAGTCTCGGAATTCGATTAAACCAATTCCATTGGATCTGTAATAGTTAGCTATTATCGGATTTCAATTTTCATAGCAATCAGAATTGTCATTTGACCCTGGCAGCTCAATATGCTTAGAATTATTTTAATCGATTTAATTGGAATTTAATCGTTTTCTTTTGTAACTCGCACATACGATTAAATTAACTTCCGAAACGCGTTCCATCATGTTCGGAATACGGGTAAAGCTTTAGAATCGTCTAGCGGCATTCCTTAAGTGGAGTTCGAAAATTTAATAGCAATTAACGGGACGGTTTGGAAGTTTTATAATATAATAAATTTAAAGTACATATAGTCAGAGGTATTTTTTTTATATAACGCGTACGCGAGAAGCTATTCCAAATATATATCATTCTTGTCCCCTCTTTATTCTCAAAAAGATCGCAATATAAAAAATAAAAATAACAAAATCATGGCCGAGGTCTTCGAATCAAAAAAAAAAAAGAGAAGAGCAAGAAAATTCATTCGTTCAACCTAATTTCAGATCAAAGTCGAAGGGGGGCATGGCTAGGGCTTTGGAGAGGTCGCGGTTTCAAAATCATGGCCGAAGGGGAGATTCGTGCGCGTGTTAGAGTTGAGTGCTCGTCGTAAGCGGCGCCTTGGGATGTCGCGGCCAAGGAGGTGGGACGCTGGTAGCTCGCGTGCGCTGAGACATCCAGGGGTGTCATCGTCTCCATGGCTTGTCCTCGGCGGCAGGGAGCTAAGGTGGCTCGCGAGATGTCGCCGGCAATCAAAGGGCTCTCGTACTAGGGTTTCAAACATGCTGTAGCAAATTATATCATTGAGGTGAGGATTCCTGCCCTATTTAATTTAATTCAATTAATGTCTATGCAGAAATAAAAAGAACAGTAGAAATATTTATGTTGTTTACTGAAAGAAGAAAATAAATAAATATTACAATAAAGTTTAAAAAAATTCTTATTTATTTTATTTTAATACCTATATATATAGTTTTGAAAATAAAAGTATAGGAATTTTTTTAAATGCTGAAGTGTATATATAAAATTAGACTTTTGAAATCTATAGATTTTTGTTATGTAGGTACAACTAGTTTCATAAGAAAATAAACAATTAACTAAGTAAACTTATCCAAATAAATTGTTCAGTAAGTTTACATATTAATAGATCATCCGTTGTTTATCCAAGGTCAATGATCGTGAAGGACAAGTCTTAAAGAAAATGGGCTGCAAAACAATAAAGGTGAGTAAATCTCACTATGTTGGATTTAATTTAAATTTAAATAGTTAAATTTAAATAGTTGGTTGAATGATTAAATTGATTTGATGTGCACTGATGATGATGTGGCTTCGGTTTTGATTGGGGCTCGAGTTAACTGCAGTTTGACTCGAAGTATTTGGATTTTAAATTGGTTTAAACTTAAATCGTAAATAAGAAAATGGTTTAGTTTAAATCAATAAAGGTTTAATGAATTGGTGACTCATTAAATGGGTAGAAAAAAAAATTTAAATGAATAATTACTTAATTAAATTAATTAATGATTTGGGTTAATTAATTTTAGCTCAAATTAATTAGAAGGAACATTGGATGGTTTAATAAATAGTTACTTAATGCAATTAATATAATATAATTACTTTGTGTAATTCATCGAGAGAAAAATCAAGATGATTAATTAAGGAGAATTAATGATTAATATTGTGGTTTAATTAATATAATTAAGTTAGATTAAGGTAAATTGAATATAATTGGGAATCAATAACTTATATAATTAAAGATGTAATTAAAGATTGATTAATTAAGATAGATAATCGACAATGAATGACTTATGAGAAGTCAATATATAAGTAATTAAGGATTAATGTAACTAAAACCGTTAATTGGTTCTTGAAGCATTTATGATTACTTATCGTTTGGTTAAGGATAAGTGATATGGTGAAGTTAATTAAAGATTGTTGCTTGAATGAAATTAAAGGATAATTAATTCAGGTTGATTAATTTTGATGAATATTGAAGGGACGATTGAATTATTTGATTTTGAAACTAATTAATTAACAATTTAAGAAATCTAAGTGATTGAGGACTGGAATTCAATTTGAACTAATTGAATTTATTTGGAAGTGATCAAATTTGCTTACGGATCATCGAATGGTATTGGATGTTTTGAATAAGTGATATTTCTGGTATGAAATGTTGTGTATTTCATTTGGATAACTTGGGTTAGAATGACATGGGTTTCGAAGAGACTGGGGTCGGGTATTAAGAAATACCCGAAACCACTTCGAATATTTTTATAAAGTGTTTTTGTGAAATTATATGCTGGAGTTAAGTGATTTAAAGGAAATTTGACTATTTAAAACTAATACTTGGTACCTAGGAAATGGATGTGTGAAATAAAGGATGTCTATAACTAATTGTGTCTTTGTGAATTGAATCAAGTTACCCCGGGTTTTATATATAAATTGTTGGCTTTGGTATTCCATGTTAGTTGGGTTTAGTCACGCTGGTTTCCATCCTGACCTGGGTGTTACTTTGGTGTAATGCTCGGGTCAGACCGAGTATTACAGATTTCCAGGTAGGTATGTTTTGGAGCTCAAAAGGCGAGCTGGATGGCATGAGCGTATAGAAAATTTCCGCTGTATTTATATTATTGTTAATCTGAGACATAATGATTGTATATATTCAGTGACTGTATATGTCAAACTCTGATGTATATTAAATGTAATCGATAGATATAGTATTCTTTTGTAAACAGTTATTATTTATTATTATATTTTATCCGCTGCGAACGTGAGTTGTTAATTATTTCTGTTCTTCTTCTTCTATCTCCTTCTTCTTTTCCCTAACTATCTGGAATTTTCGGATTTGAAAATTTCGGGTTATTACATTTGGTATCAGAGCTGAAAGGTTAAGCGAGAACTTTGGCTCTGGTGGGGATTACTCATTTAATAGAGTCTGTAGTACTCTAGAATGAGTTTAGAATATATATATATATATATATATATATATATATATATATATATGAGCGCGTACTTGTTATTTTCTTATATAAAGATTTTAAATGATTTTATATGAAATATATATTTTGATATATAAAGCAATATTTCCTTCTAATGAATATTAAGGTGATTGGTTGTTAATTTTTGAAATGAAAATTAAGAAGTAATATAATACAACCAAATTGAAGCCTTGAATTGGAATTAAACTTTGGGGAAGTTAAATAAGTGTAGAAGAGCAACCGGAATTGGAAATTTCAAGATGAAATTGGAATTTAACTTGGAAAGTTAAATGGTTGATTTGAATTGGGAATTTGTGTGATGTCGAAAGGGTTTGAGATCTAAAAATGAAATAGATGGACGTTTTAAATAAATTGGATGATATCATCCTATTGCTAATAAAAATCTTTAAATTGAGAATGGAATTGTATAAATAAAATAAATTTGAATAGTTAGATTGTAAATTAAACTTGTTTAAGAACTGGTTTCAAACTGGAAGATAAAATTGAATAGTAAATTAAGATTTTAAAATAAAATTGTATTGAATTCTTATTTGAACATTGAAATACATAAGTTAAGATAATTTAACATGGAATTATGAAAATTGAACCCAAAAATTAAATTGATTAAAAACTTTTAATAACGGTTAATTTGGTTTAAATGGTTAAACCAACCTTTGAGAATTTAACTCGAATTTACATAATTCGAGATAGTTTAAATTCAAGATTGAAATTGAATCGGTTCAAAACTGAATTTGGTTTGAATTAATTGGATTGGTAATTGAAGATGTATAAGTTTAAAATTTAATTGGGAAATTGAATTGGATTATATTGAAATGATTTGAATTTGAAATGGATTCAATTGATAATAATTCAAATTGATTGGAATAATACGAAATTAAAATTAAAATCGAATAGGATTAAAATCAACTAGAATTTGATTTAAATTGGGGAAGGAATCTAGACTGATTCAACTTGAATTGGGAATACATTTCAACAGAAATTGAAGTTATTCAAGTTAGAATTGAGTCAATTAATGGAAGTGTACATTGAATTATTGGGGTAGTGAACAGTTTGGCTCTAGACTATTTTAAATAAATTGTTTTAATCCACACTTATTTTTCTAAGCTATTAAATATATACAACCTTTCCTTTTAAAGCTAACCTATTATATATTTGTTTTACCATTATTTTTGGAGCTATTTAAATATTTTCAATTGTTTCCTAAACTAATTACTATTTTTAAACTATTTCACAAACTTAATTTTATTTTACAACTATTTTGCAATTATTTAAAATCTTTGAAACTATTTTAATTATTTTTCGACTATTTTACAATTAGTTAGTTATTTCATAGCTATTTTGTAAACTAATAATTATTTTTCAACTACTTATCTATTTTTAAAACTTTCAAGCTATATTCTAAATATAAACTGGTCGGAGTCAAATTGTTAAGGATTTAATACCCAACCGAGATAAGGATCGAAGTGATAATCCAATTGGGAATTAAGGCAATTGTAAATAAGTGAAGGGGAAATTTAAGGAAATGAGAATAGAAAGGAAATTGATGTGGCTGATAATCAATGAAATAAATACGTAGGATGTACGTATATTATTTTGTTCGCATAGTGATTTGATCTAGGTTCGAGCAAAGAATTTCGAGATAGTTTATCGATCCGAGTTGGGGTTTTTCACTCGATTTTTGACGGTGAACCTGGATATGGATTGTTGATTGGTTCTGGATATTCTCTATCATAGTTATGGCTATGCAAGGAGAATGATTGTTTCTGATCAAGAAACCAGATCAGTGTCCGCACTAGGAAGTCTGGTGGACGATACTAGTTCGGAAGTGAAATTGTGTGATCGAGTGAGCGATCAGATTGGTATAGCATACAAATGATAAAAGTACATCATGCGGATTTGAATGAAATTGATATTGGAAAGAGAAGTCAAATTTGAATATTTTATTTTGAATAAATGAAGCTATATATCTTTGTTATATGAGATAAAACTCCCCTTGATAAATCTATGGCCAGAAGAAAATATTTTTGGAAGTGTTTGAAGTATAAAAGGGTTTTATACAAGTTTGAAATGATCCAATGTTTTTAAAATTATATATATATATCTATATATAAAGGATCTTTTGAGAATTTTGGAAAAGATTTTGAGAACCTTTGGATTTGGAAAGGCTTTTGATTTTTGGGTAAAATCAATATTGAATTTGGAAAGCCTAGTTTGAGAATTATCGATTTTGGAATAATCGATTTTGTGTAAAGGAGCCATGTATGAGATCATACTAGGTGTATGATTGAAAGATACTATATGTGTATAGTATAAAGTGTTTTGATGATGGCTCTGGGGAAAAAGACGCTCCCTTGAAATGAAATTCTCAGGAGTGCCACCGAGTGGTGCTACCTTGAGCCCCAAGGGGGGGTTTCTAAAGTTGATCATGTGAGGAGTCCGGACAAACTAGTTCCTGAGGATTATTGGGTAGCGAAAGTCGAGGGCGTTGATGCCTACAGGGGCATTTGGGTTATGCTGTGACGACAGTGTAACTTGATGTCGCTGCGATCTACTGTGGGGACCATAGCGAAAATCGTGTGGAGGATGAGTGCCAACGGTCTACACTTGATTTTGCCGGGAAGGCAACGCAACATCGGTAGACTGCGATCTATGGTCAAGTGGAGTGGAGAAGTTTCATTCTTTTGGCAGCGAAATTCGATGGCGCTGATGCCTACAACTATATGGGTTTTTGTTGTGATAGCTACGTAACCCCAGTTGTAGCTGCGATCCGTAGCGGGTTCCATGGCGTAATTGAGGGGCGCGGATGCCTACAGTTATCTGTGAATTTTGTCAGGATGGCAACGTAACCATCGGGTTAACTGCGACCAGGGATGGGGGTGATGATTTTCAGAGCATTGTCACCAAAGATATTTCCTCTATTTTCAAAAACTGTTTTCTATATTTTTAATAACATTATTTTCCAAATATTTTCACTGGGTGTTGAAACGGGTTTACCAAGTACTTATAGATTTTCAGTCCTACACCTGATCAACGTATGATTGAATTTCTGTGAGAACAAGGAAGGACTGGTTGAGACATCGAGTTATAAAAGTATTTTTATAAAGAGCTATTTTATTAAGTATGATGTGAATTTAAAAGCATTTCTAAAATTTTAAATAAAAGTGTTGGAATTTTGGGAAAATAAAAAGGAAATCCAAACTAGAATTTCAATGAAGTGATTTGTAATTAAAATCGAATATTGATTTAGAAGTTGGAAGTAAGCTAATTGGCTAAATAATTGATTGATTGAGTACGTTAATAAAATTTAACTCGGTTAAATAAAATGGAATGTAAGTTAATAATGGAGTTTGGGAATGAATTCGAATTTTAAATAGAATTCGACTTGGATTTGATAATGAATTAAATAAGAGGAGATGTTGTAAAATAAAAACAAATAAAATAGAGTTGGATTGAGGAAAAAAAATGTGATGGTTTGAATTACAGATAAAATTCAAGTTTAATTTGAATAATATTTAATGAAATTTGCAAGTAAATTGGATACAATAGAAGTGATTATAATAGATATGGTTTGTGTCGCAAACCAAAACCCCCAAGTGAATAGAAATAAATTGAGAATGGCCTTGTATTAATAAAATAAATTCGAACATGAATTAATTACGTAAATTTTAAGTTTTAAATTGGGTTAACTGAGTTAAATAATAAATGGATGAAGTCTGATTACATAAAAACTAAATCAAAGCTGTGACAGGAATTGGATGATCAGACTAAACTTAAATTTGGTGGTGTATTAATTTGAAGTATAAATGAGTTCAGTATGTGGTTGGATATTATTTTGATAAATTGAGAAGATAAATTAAAATTAAAATTTAAATGGATGGGCTTATTGAATTTAATGGAGTTGACTAAATGAGAATCAAATAAAAGTAAACTTAATTTTGATGTTGGAATAAATTAAAGTAAATTAACTTAATTTTAAAATTTATGGAAGCTTGGCTTTGAATAAGAGCGAAAGCCCATTAAAATAAAAACTTGGATTAAATTAGTTTGGGAAATAATTATTAATTTATAAGAATGGAATATGCCAAGCTTAATAAATCGTTTTGCATGAATCTAATGCGGAAATAAAATGAAATGCAATGAATGGTTGGTTAATAAATTAGAAATGAAATGGAATTGGATACATAATAAGTTGAAATTAATTTAAGTAACTATAAACTACATGAATACTCTATTAAACGAATATTGTCGAAATTGCATAAAATGGTTGACATTCGGCGTAGATAAAAGTAATTAAAATTCTACGAGTTGATAGAGATTAAATAAAATTGATTCTGGATCATTTGAAGTGACTATGAGCTTGTTTGGATTAAAAATCAATGAAATGTAAGAAATTGAGTTGCAAATCATTGAAACTGAATGGAATGGCTTATAAATTGATTGAAAGCAATTGAATTAGCTTAAAAGTTATATAAATCGCTTATGGAAAGCGTTTTGGTGCTTGTTGCTTATGATATATATGTGTTTAGCTATTAAATATAAGTGAAATGCTTGTGATTTGCTATTAAAGTAAATGAAATGATGATAAATACTCTATATATGGCACTTACATATTTAAATTGAGTAAGTACAGGCATCTGAAGGCCGTTTGGTTGGATTTGGATTGCACTAATTGCTAAAATAAATAAGCAGCTTGCTTAAAATGGGAAATAAGGTACGCCTACGCAATAAAAATAGGAAATATGAACTGTTTTTGCTTTTTCCGACCGTGTGGGTCGATGTATATATATTTATATCTCTTGTCAAATTGCAAAAGCTCCTACGTACAAAGGAGACTCTGCCAAAATTTTCTGAAAATTTTGGGAGTTAGAAAATTTTTGAAAATTTTTGGGGAATTTTTTTTAACGACAAAACAATTTCAAATGGAAAATTTAGAGTAAATTGTAGATGAAATTAATATGAATCATTTTAAATGAAAGATAAAACTCAATATTAAAAATCGAAAATAAATTGAATTCATATGAAATGGTGAAAACTAGTTTGAATAGAAATGGCTATGAAAACTTCTGCAAGGAAAAGTATGTAAAGATTTGAAAGGGCTATGGTTAGATATTATTGCTAAGTAGGTTATGCAGGTATTGAAAGGGGGAAAAGAAAATTGAATTTGATTCCAAAAGATAAATGTGAATTGCCCAACAAAAGGTATGTATTTTAAGTTTCTGTATGAAATTGGATTGGGTTTTTGATGTAGCCACTTGGCTTTTGTTTTCTTGTGGAATTTGGGAGCCCATAGAGGCCTTTTTTAGTTGTACCGAGCAAGCCGCGCAAAGGAGACGCTGGAAATTTTTTTCGGAAATTTAGAGAGTTAGAAAATTTTTGAGAAAATTTTGATAATTCAAAATTTGATTTAAAATTGAGATTTAGATAATTGAGCAAAGTGATATGATTTGAAACTATGAAAGGTTTTGAGAAGTTGGTTGATGTGATAATAGGTTTTTAATAAAAGATAGTTGGTAGGATGTTGAATAGTGAATTGTGGAAAGAGGAAAACGGGTATTGGTCCATTCTTCCTAGCTAGAAATTTCGGGGACGAAATTCTTTTAAGGGGGAGGAATGTGACGACCCGGGAATTTAACGAATTAAATTGGAATACTTAATTGATTTTAAAATATTTAAAAGTTAACTTTAACTTGAATTCAAGATATCAATATTTACTTGATAATGAAACCATTGAATTGTATAGTTTAAATATTTAATTTAATAATTGAAATTGGGTAAATTGTTGAATCTGAGATTCTAAGCCTGTTTAAAATAATTTGAAGGCTTATAAAATTTATAACGATGATACTGAAGATAATAGGATAATTGAAATTTAATTTAAAAGTAATTTTTTCAATTTTAATAATATATCGTTTAAATTGGAATTAAAAAATAGCCTTCCGAGGAACTGTCTCGGAATTCGATGAAACCAGTTCCATTGGATCCGTAATAGTTAGTTATTATCGGATTTCAATTTTCGTAGCAATCGAAATTGTCATTTGACCCTGGCAGCTCAATATGCTTAGAACTATTTTAATTGATTTAATTGGAATTTAATCGTTTTCTTTTGTAACTCGCACATACGATTAAATTAACTTTCGAAACGCGTTCCATCGTGTTCAGAATACGGGTAAAGCTTTAGAATCGTCTAGCGGCATTCCTTAAGAGGAGTTCGAAAATTTAATAGCAATTAACGTGGCGGTATGGAAGTTTTATAATATAATAAATTTAAAGTGCATATAGTCAGAGATTTTTTTATAACGCGTATGCGAGAAGCTATTCCAAATATATATCATTCTTGTCCCCTCTTTATTCTCAAACAGATCGCAATATAAAAAAAAAAAATCATGGCCGAAGTCTTCGAATCATAAAAAGAGAGAGAGAGAGAAGAGCAAGCAAACTCATTCGTTCAACCTAATTTCAGATCGAAGTCGAAGGGGGGGCATGGCTAGGGTTTTGGAGAGGTCGCGGTTTCCAAATCATGGCCAAAGGGGAGAGTCGCGGGCGCGTTAGAGTTGAGTGCTCGTCGTAAGCAGCGCCTTGGGATGTCGCGGCCAAGGAGGTGGGACGCTGGTAGCTCGCGTGCGTTGAGACATCCAGGGGTGTCATCGTCTCCATGGCTTGTCCACGGTGGCAGGGAGCTAGGGTGGCTCGCGAGATGTCGTCGGCAATCAAAGGGCTCTCGTACTAGGGTTTCAAACATGCTGTAGTAAATTATATCGTTGAGGTGAGGATTCCTGCCCTATTTAATTTAATTCAATTAATGTCTATGCAGAAAAAAAAAGAACAATAGAAATATTTATGTTGTTTACTGAAAGAAGAAAATAAATAAATATTACAATAAAGTTTAAAAAAATTCTTGTTTATTTTATTTTAATACCTATATATATAGTTTTGAAAATAAAAGTATAGGAATTTTTTTAAATGTTGAAGTGTACATATAAAATTAGACTTTTGAAATCTATAGATTTTTGTTATGTAGGTACAAGTAGTTTCATAAGAAAATAAACAGTTAACTAAGTGAACTTATCCAAATAAATTGTTCAGTAAGTTTACATATTAATAGATCATCTGTTGTCTATCCAAGGTCAATGATCGTGAAGGACAAGTCTTAAAGAAAATGGACTGCAAAACAATAAAGGTGAGTAAATCTCACTATGTTGGATTTTAATTTTAATTTAAATAGTTAAATTTAAATAGTTGGTTGAATGATTAAATTGATTTGATGTGCACTGATGATGATGTGGCTTCGGGTTTGATTGATGCTCGAGTTAACTGCAGTTTGACTCAAAGTATTTGGATTTTAAATTGGTTTAAACTTAAATCGGAAATAAGAAAATGGTTTAGTTTAAATCAATAAAGGTTTAATGAATTGGTGACTCATTAAATGGGTAGAAAAATAATATTTAAATGAATAATTACTTAATTAAATTAATTAATGATTTGAGTTTATTAATTTTAGCTCAAATTAATTAGAAGGAACATTGGATGGTTTAATAAATAGTTACTTAATGCAATTAATATAATATAATTACTTTGTGTAATTCATCGAGAGAAAATCAAGATGATTAATTAAGGAGAATTAATGAAGTAATGATTAATATTGTGGTTTAATTAATATAATTAAGTTAGATTAAGGTAAATTGAATATAATTGGGAATCAATAACTTATATAATTAAAGACGTAATTAAAGATTGATTAATTAAGATAGATAATCGACAATGAACGACTTATGAGAAGTCAATATATAAGTAATTAAGGATTAATGTAACTAAAACCGTTAATTGGTTCTTGAAGCATTTATGATTACTTATCGTTTGGTTAAGGATAAGTGATATGGTGAAGTTAATTAAAGATAGTTGCTTGAATGAAATTAAAGGATAATTAATTCAAGTTGATTAATTAAGATGAATATTGAAGGGACGATTGAATTATTTGATTTTGAAACTAATTAATTAACAAGTTAAGAAATCTAAGTGATTGAGGATTGGAATTCAATTTGAACTAATTGAATTTATTTGGAAGTGATCAAATTTGCTTACGGATCATCGAATGGTATTGGATGTTTTGAATAAGTGATATCTCTGGTATGAAATGTTGTGTATTTCATTTGGATAACTTGGGTTAGAATGACATGGGTTTCAAAGAGACTGGGGTCGGGTATTAAGAAATACCCAAAACAACTTCGAATATTTTTGATAAAGTGTTTTTGTGAAATTATATGCTGGAGTTAAGTGATTTAAAGGAAATTTGACTATTTAAAACTAAAACTTGGTACCTAGGAAATGGATGTGTGAAATAAAGGATGTCTATAACTAATTGTGGCTTTGTGAATTGAATCGAGTTACCCCGGGTTTTATATATAAATTGTTGGCTTTGGTATTCCATGTTAGTTGAGTTTACTCACGCTGGCTTCCAGCCTGACCCAAGTGTTACTTTGGTGTAATGCTCGGGTCAGACCGAGTATCACAGATTTCCAGGTAGGTATGTTCTGGAGCTCAGAAGGCGAGCTGGATGGCATGAGCGTATAGAAAATTTCCGCTGTATTTATATTATTGTTAATCTGAGACATAATAATTGTATATATTCAGTGACTGTATATGTGAAACTCTGATGTATATTAAATGTAATTGATAGATATAGTATTCTTTTGTAAACAGTTATTATTTATTATTATATTTTATCCGCTGCGAATGTGAGTTGTTAATTAGTTCTGTTCTTCTTCTTCTATCTCTTTCTTCTTTTCCCTAACTATCTGGAATTTTTGGGTTTGAAAATTTCGGGTTGTTACAAGTTGTATGGACGAATGCTATCAGAACATCGTCATTGGAAGACGATGAGCAGTCTAAGTAGATTTTTTTCTTAAAAGGTAACGATTAGCCTCAATGCTCATCAATCGGGAATGACTAAAAGAGGGGAGATGCAACAAGGTTAAGTGGGTCGCACCCAATTAGGTTATATTATCACTTTTCTAGATTTCCTCGGAAACCTATTTATTATGGATATGGTTGTGAATGAAAGACGGAGTGCTCGGTGGTAAGGCTGGGAACACCCCGGGTGATAACATATTCGATCTGTGCAGGTTAGGGGTAGGGAGGTCTCGTGTAGCAAGGGATACTGACGAGGTCCTCGATACATTGTTCTAGAGGTGTACTGTGACGGGCTATACCCTAGTGGCCCAGTCATTCATTGGAATCCACTCTCCAATACGAGCTTACAGTTTTTTTTATAGAGCCTAGTATGTTGGAATCCAATTAGTGTAACAATTTCAACAATTTGAATATGTATTTGTATTTTGACATTATTATAATATTACTGAATTTTCTATGAAATGTTTAGTTATCGTAAGGTAAAAACCCGACATGTTTATGTGTGACGCGGTCTTACGAGATAGCTTTGTTTTTCAAAGGATTTTGAAAACTCAATCATTCAAATTCAGTGTGTTTTCTCACGCTCGTTTTCCAGACGGACTTTGTGTTATTTTATTACGATGCTCGGGTCAAACCGAGTATTACAGATTCAGTTAAAATGCTATGGAGCTCAAGGGATGGCTGGATGACAGAGAGTATCTCCGTACTTTGTTATATTTCCGCTGTACGATGATTACAAGATATAAACAGTTACAAATTCTTTTGTATAAAATATGCTATTAGATATATATTTTGGTCCGCTATGATCGTGAGATTCTGTGTTGTTGTTCCTATTTTCCCCTACCTCTTCTTCTTCTTTACCCTATTTATTCGGTCTTTCGTACAATTTGGTTGAATAAGAGTGAATTATTATCAACTCAAAAGGTACGGAACTCTGGGTCGCTACATTTGGTATTAGACTCGAGGATTAAGTGAAAACCTTGGCTTTGGTGGGGATTACTCATTAAAGATATAGTCACCAGTACAATAGAATGAGTTGTGTAACGACCTGTAAATTTTGATAATTAAATTTATTGATTAAATAAGTATTGAAATTTAATGTCGTGAAAAATATCTAAGTTTAATAACGAGAATAATAACGAGAATGAAATGTAATAATGTTAGCATAAGTTAATGGGTAACCATTTTAATGCAATTTCAATTAATTGAAATTTAATAATGTTAATTTTTAAGGCAATTGATAACAATTTTTGTTAAATCTCAATTAATTGGAATGGTTGTAAAGTTAAAATTGGGTATAAACTATAAATGAGTAAATAAATCAGATGTCGTATTAAACAGTGAAATTGTATGCACTTAATTTGAATTTATTGAAATAGAATAATTAATCCGTATGTGAATTTATTAGTTTGTTTGTTAACAATAAACATAGAATTTGTCATTGAAATTGAAAGTTGTAACAATAATTTAATTATTATTGCATTATTTAGTCGGTTGAAACTTAAATGTAAATCAATTGCAATAAATGTAAGTAAATTTTGCATTGATATGAATTAAGATGAAAATTGTAGAATATCGATATAATAAATGGAAAACTAATGTTAACTATGTCCATAAAGTAATGAATGATGAAAGAAAAATATTGAAATCAAATTAAATCAATTTACCGGAATTAATTATAATAAACTGGATTTAATTAAACTTTGTGACGCCCCACCTCTATACCCACGCTAGCCAAGAACACTACGGTGTAATGCTGTCAACTAGCACGGAGAATAAGGCTGTTGAGGAGCGACCATCCATGTAATTGCTTTGCGCGAGCACCGATATGTCAGATAGTATAACATGCATTTTTATTTCAAGAGGAAATCCGACATACCGATACAAACACAAAGCTACTACATAGTGGCTATAATAATCTTCGAAAACAAATATAGAAATAAGCATAACACAAAGCAGTCACAGATAATTCATATCACAAAGGCGGAAGAAGATACGAATATATAACTAACACATGAAAGTGTAAATCAGAGTAGTGGTCAAAAAGCTCCACCATAATACAAAAGAATAGCAACATGTGCTATACAAAAGAATACATCTATGAGTCCATATCTCAAGTGTATACAACAAAATAAACTACTAATCTAAGTAGTTAGCCAAAAGATTATATGATAACCCCAGAAGAGAAGTCAAGCAGAAGCACCTGTAACATCTCGGTCTGACCCGAGTATTATTTAAGAAGAAAATAATAAACAGATCAGTCTAGCTATAAATATCAGAAGAAATGATATAGAATAAGAGATATGACTAAACGTATAATAATCACAATGCCAAGCTGTGATATATATAAGTAATTGAAAGATCAATATGAGATTAATCAATATCGCAAAGATCTTTTCAAAGATAGAAAGGAATGTCATACTCCTAATTTTGTTCACCAAACCATAAATATTGACGATTATATCAATGTCAATCATAAAAGTCAATGACACACAAATTCACCAATGCACAAATATTGATAAAACTTATCAATGGAAATCAAGAAAGGTGGTGAAACACAAATTCCAGAATTCATCAATTAGAAATCCAGAAATCACAATAAAAGGATGGTCAATCCTACAAACTGGACATCGACGCACCTAGAAAGACACACCCCATGCACAGTCTAACACCGACGCACCTAAATAGGTACGACCCATGCTCTAGCATTGACGCACCTAGAAAGATACGCCCCATGCATAAATAAACATCGATGCACCTAGAAAGATACATCCCATGCATAAATATACATCGATGCACCTAGAAAGATACACCCCTTGTAATGTCTAACACCGATGCACCTAGAAAGATACACCCCATGCAAAGTTGAACATCGACGCACCTAGAAAGATACGCCCCATGCATAGACAAACATCGATGCAACTAGAAAGATACGCCCCGTGTCCCAACTTATTGAGCCGATTGCTCCACGAAGTAAACAAACATCGATGCACCTAAAAAGATACAACCCATGCGTGAAACATCGACGTATCTAGAAAGATATGACCCAAGCGATAAATGAGACGAAGCTCAATAAAATGAGGTACAATCCTCCATACAGACAAAGAGACATCGCACATTGCAATTCTAAACCACAAAGATGATCGTCATCGATCAACGAGAAGTGTCAATTACACTAAGCTAGTAAATATATGAGTTTAGCCTCATGTCCCATAACCACTTGCTTAACTTAAATATTTACGAACAAACTGTAGAACTCCACTTGGAAATTGTCACAAGAGATTCAATCGAACAAGTCCAAGAATTAACCGACGAAGTAAACGCAAGCGTTTCATACCACCTGTTTTACTAAGTCGTTTAATTAGATTTCTCATACGAGTGAGGTAAAGGCTTGTATATACTAATAGATTGGAAAACGGTCTAAGAAACGAGCTTTGTAATAAAATAGTGTTAAAATAATTTGAAGAAAGAGTTTTGATATTTACTATTAGTATTCAAAACCTTTATATTTTTAAAGTGACAAATCACAAAGAAGATTGTAGGAACAATCAACCACTAAAATTCACATACGAAGATGTGAATAAAAATCTAACGAAACCGATAAAGAATCCATCGAAATGGATATTCAAAAATCCCTAAGAAGGAGTCATCAAAGTCATAATAAATGATAACAACAAATAGGAAACAACACGAATCGATTAAAGTTGGAAATTCAAACAATTAGGCGAAGTAGGCAAAAATTGCAACAGGTCGGTCGGCCGACTACAGAGCACGGTCGACCGGACCAGAAGAACAGAAATGTTCGGGGTAGCAGGTCGGTCGGCCGAACCCTGTAGTCGGTCGGCCGAACCATAAACAGAGAAGTGCTTATGCACTTGGAAGCAGGTCGGTCGGCCGGCAGCAGGGCTCGATCGACCAG
Source organism: Allium cepa (assembly GCA_030765085.1). Taxonomy (NCBI): domain Eukaryota; kingdom Viridiplantae; phylum Streptophyta; class Magnoliopsida; order Asparagales; family Amaryllidaceae; genus Allium; species Allium cepa. The sequence continues at coordinate 461,469,084 of CM060942.1, forward strand.
GCCTGTTGCCATTCTCTTCCCAGCCCATCCAAATGAGGTCCAACCTCGACCAAATTGCATTCGCTCGAGCAACGGCGCTAAGGGTTTATGCCAATCGACTACCCGGCCCTATAAGCTCTTCGATGCATAACCAAAACACATTCAAACATCAAAGTTAGGATTTTTAAAGATTTGAACCCAAAACACTAAAAATTGGAATATTCACCAATTTAATCTAAACCAAACGCAATTGCACAAGAATAAGTGTTAGGAATTCATATCTAACAATCGAAGATAAATATAAGCATAGATGTGAGATAAAAATCTCACCTTTGAACCCAAATCAATGAAGGAGAAGCTTTAAAAACAAGCTAAGATCAATTCCTCTTCAATAACTACTCAAGAAGTTTCAATCTAAGCTTAAAAGAGAAACATTTTCTAAATTAGGTTTAGGAATTTTCTGAAATCAAAGAGAGAATGAGTTGGAGAAGAAGAAGGAGATGCTTACTAATGGGTTCTCCTTGATTTTGGAGCAAGAACTTGAGCTAGCAAGAGGAACTAGGGCTTGGAGTTTTAATTTCCACTCTCTTTCACCATTGTTGCTAAAGCTTGAAGAGATAGGAATTAGAAATGAAGTAATGAAGAGTTGGGACTGAGTTAGTAAGATGGGTTCAGCCCAAACCAAAGTCCTAAGTGAAAAATGTCAAAATTCTGCTATCTCCAAACATATCGAAGTTTATACTCAGAAAGGTCGCAAACGACATTTTGAAATCAATGGGGGTGGTCTCGAGTCCCAATTCGACTGTTTGCAAAAAGTAGCTTTTCGGACCAAAATCCGACGAGCGATAAAATATTTAAATATAAAATCGATAAATATGCGGGTTGTTACAGACTCCCCTCCTTAAAGAAATTGCATCCTTGCAATACTTAAGAAGAAAATAAAGAGTAACAACCATAAAAGCATATCAACACAAAAGAAAATTGAAATAAGAAGTTCACCATAAAGAGCATGAAAGAGAAAGCCTGAACGGGATCGCTCGATGAATTCTCTGGATTCCCAAGAGCAATCCTTAGGATTTGGGAACCATTGAACTCTCACAAGAAGAATATCTTTATTCCGAAGGCGCTCAACCTCTGAAGCAATGATGCGAATGGAATGTTGCTCATAAATCAAATCTGGTGAAACTTAATTTCTACAATATCACCGGGCTCAAGAATAAAAACCGGAATCCCTAAGGCATTTTCGTAAATAAAAGACGTGGAGAACGTCAAGAATAACAGAAAATTGAGCTGGTGCAACGACGTAGTATAATAACAGTACGCCCGAGAAACTAGAAACTCAGATAATTTGGAATATCAGCGTAGTACAAAAACGATACGCCCAATGAACCAATAAACAGGAACAACGATGTAGTAAAATAATGGTACATCCATTGATCCAGATAAGACGGAACATCGATGTAGTATAATAACAATACATCCGTTGAACCAAACACCATAAAAGAACATCGGACGCTAGTCCATAAAGGAGGTGAGATGAAACTCAATAAAACGAAGTACGTCAAAACGCCCGATGAACTTGGTAAAACGATCATAAGATACAAGGAATCTCGAGCCAACGAGGTTGACGCAAATTAAGTTCCTTATGAGAAATAAATATTTCAAAGATTTATGATCGAGGTGGAGAACAAATTTCTCGTCCAAATATGATGATGCCAAATTCCGAAAGTAAAAACAATAGCCGCGAGCACTAGATCATGAGTGGCATATCTAGTCTCGATAAGCTATAACGATTTAGAAGCACAAGTGATAGCACATTCCCATTTGCAAGAGAGCGGCATCCAAACCAATACGATTAGCATTGGTACAAAAGATAAAGTCTCGGTTCCCCACGGGAATCACAAGAACAAGAGTATCGAAAAGAAAGAATTTCTTTTAAATAATTCTTCTTTCCTGAAAAGTTAAAACTTTCAAAATTACATTTTTATTTTTATGTAATAATCTTTCTACAAAAATTTACATTTTTACAACTCAATATATCGTGTCTGACTGTCTCATCAAAGCGTTTAGGAGATTCCTATCGATAACGTTGATCAAGCGCATCGACTAGAATTCTTAAAGCACTCAATGGGCAATACAATCACAAAACCATCTTTTATATGATAAACATGTTTCTAAAAACTTTTAAGAATATTCTTTGTTCATTTTAAGAACAAAAATCAAATTGTACTTATAAATAAATCTTATGAAAAAGATTTTCGAAATTTTAAATTTCTATTTTCATCCAAAATCAATAAATACAAGAATGGACTTATCGAGATATTCATAGAATACTCGATACCTAAAATGGATGAAATAAGCTGGACAAACTGAATGACATAATAATTCATTCATAGGAATTACAACGAGTGCGGAATGCGGTAAGTGGAATGCTAATTTCTACAACTCGTAGCAAATGAAAACCGATGGTAAGGTCAAACTGAAAAGACCTTAGCACCACACGAAAGATTACTTAGGTGATAATCCTAAGACAAGCTCAAAAATACCGGAAAATTTCTCAAACTACATGAATGAGATAAATAACACTTTCCTTATAAGTGGGCTTAAGGAATAAAATGATGCTATCAAGTTGGAGTCAAAATCATAAGGGAAAAACTAGAAATCTGCTTAACAAATTGAAAATGTCAAAGATGAATAGTCCACACGGGACAAAGGATATGGCCTCATAATAATTAAGCCAATCCTTACAAAAGTAAATTCCGAAAGCTAAGTAAAAATCGGCTCGGACAGAAAAATCACATAAAATAATTTCGACATCAATAAAGACAAACTGAGTGTTGCGGATCTACCATCCGGATTCACAATTCTCAAAGAAGTCATCAAGCCCAAAATGTTTAAAGAAAAAGAATCAACAAGTTCTTTTGATATAAAATAGTGAGATGGAACCCATATCAAAAAGAACACGAACAAGATAATCACAAAGCAAATGTCATCAAGGATTGAATGAGAAATACCTTGACCATGAGAAGTGTTACTAGGAGCTTGCACTACATTGAGCTTTCCCTCCTTCCTACTTTGAAGTATGGGACATGCAGTTATATGGTGATCCAAATTTTTGCAATAGCGACAATAAAGAGGTTTCGGACACTCCCTTGCATAGTGGTCTGTAGAACCACAATTGTAGCATTGGCCACGACTAGAGGTAGGAACTTTTGCTACCGAGGTTTCTTGCCTCCCTTTCTTGTTGGGAATGGGGCCTTTGAATTTAATAGGCCCTTTCATGTTGTTGTTGAAGTTTTGTTTGGCATCCACAACTTCAACATCACACTCTTTATCGGCTTCTTCAAGACGAAGAGCGATATCAATAAGCTGATCAAATGAAACTTCAAGTTTCAGAAGTAATGGCTTCTTAAGGTTCTTATTCAAGCCATAGACAAATCTCTGATTTTTCTTCAATGGGGTATTAATGTACTCAACCCCGTATTTGGATAGAAATTCGAAAGATGCGACATAGTCTGTCACAGAAGATTTACCTTGAACAAGGTCAATAAAACGCCGGGCAAAAGTTACTTTTTCGGCCTCCGACACAAATTTCAATTCGAACCTTTCCCGGAATTGCTCCCAAGTGAGATCCGCTTCAATGATTTCAGAAATTAAAAGCTCATACCAGTCTAATGCTCTTTCTTGGAGCATGCTAGAAGCCACTTGGACTCGATATAGATCAATAATGTTCATGCGAGAAAAGATGCGATCGCATGATTTGAGCCAAGCTTGAATTTCAATAACACTCTCGGATCCCCTGAATGGCCTTCCACCCAAATCGGTATAGTCTCTGCACAAGCGTGTAAAACCGGATCTAGGATGAGTAGGCTCTGGATTGGGTCCAGCTGCTCGAGCGTTCTTAACAAGATCTAAAAGCTGCTGGGCAGACATAAATACTCCATCCTGGGGAGTAGCACTAGATTGACCGGCGCTGGGACGACCTGGTCCAACCATTTCTCTTCTTTAAGAAAGAAAGAAAGAAGAGGAAAAAGTTATTCTCAAAATAAATTTCAATCAAACTTGATTGATAAAACAAGGAATCATAAAGAAAATAGGATGAATCGGTACGAAGACCCGAATTAAATCCTAAAGCACGACTCCTAAGATGGACTTAGGACGATGATCCTTGTTACATTATTCTACACTGTTCCGAAGTTTGGCTCTGATACCAAGCTGTGACGCCCCACCTATACCCACGCTAGCCAAGAACACAACGGTGTAATGCTGTCAACTAGCATGGAGAATAAGGCTGTTGAGGAGCGACCATCCGTGTAATTGCTTTGCGCGAGCACCAATATGTCAGATAGTATAACATGCATTTTTATTTCAAGAGGAAATCCGACATACCGATACAAACACAAAGCTACTACACAGTGGCTATAATAATCTTTGGAAGCAAACATAGAAATAAGCATAACACAAATCAGTCACAGATAATTCATATCACAAAGGCGGAAGAAGATATGGATATATAACTAACACATGAAAGTGTAAATCAGAGTAGTGGTCAAAAAGATCCACCATAATACAAAAGAATAGCAACACGTGCTATACAAAAGAATACATCTATGAGTCCATATCTCAAGTGTATACAACAAAATAAACTACTAATCTATGTAGTTAGCCAAAAGATCATATGATAACCCCAGAAGAGAAGTCAAGCAGAAGCACCTGTAACATCTCGGTCTGACCCGAGTATTATTTAAGAAGAAAATAATAAACGGATCAGTCTAGCTATAAATATCAGAAGAAATGATATAGAATAAGAGATATGACTAAACGTATAATAATCACAATGCCAAGCTGTGATATATATAAGTAATTGAAAGATCAATAAGAGATTAATCAATATCGCAAAGATCTTTTCAAAGATAAAAAGGTATGTCATACTCCTAATTTTGTTCACCAAACCATAAATATTGACGATTATATCAATGTCAATCACAAAAGTCAATGACACACAAATTCACCAATGCACAAATATTGATAAAACTTATCAATGGAAATCAAGAAAGGTGGTGAAATACAAATTCTAGAATTCATCAATTAGAAATCCAGAAATCACAATAAAAGGATGGTTAATCCTACAAACTGGACATCGACGCACCTAGAAAGACACACCCCATGCACAGTCTAACACCGACGCGCCTAAATAGGTACGACCCATGCTCTAGCATTGACGCACCTAGAAAGATACGCCCCATGCATAAATAAACATTGATGCACCTAGAAAGATACATCCCATGCATAAATAAACATCGATGCACCTAGAAAGATACACCCCATGTAATGTCTAACACCGATGCACCTAGAAAGATACACCCCATGCAAAGTCGAACATCGACGCACCTAGAAAGATACGCCCCATGCATAGACGAACATCGACGCAACTAGAAAGATACGCCCCGTGTCCCAACTTATTGAGCCGATTGCTCCACGAAGTAAACAAACATCGATGCACCTAAAAAGATACAACCCATGCGTGAAATAAACATCGACGTATCTAGAAAGATACGACCCAAGCTATAAATGAGACGAAGCTCAATAAAATGAGGTACAATCCTCCATACAGACAAAGAGACATCGCACATTGCTAGTCTAAACCACAAAGATGATCGTCATCGATCAACGAGAAGTGTCAATTACACTAAGCTAGTAAATATATGAGTTTAGCCTCATGTCCTATAACCACTTGCTTAACTTAAATATTTACGAACAAACTGTAGATCTCCACTAGAAAATTGTCACAAGAGATTCAATCGAACAAGTTCAAGAATTAACCGACGAAGTAAACGCAAGCATTTCATACCACCTGTTTTACTAAGTCGTTTAATTAGATTTCTCATACGAGTGAGGTAAAGGCTTGTATATACTAATAGATTGGAAAACGGTTTAAGAAATGAGCTTTGTAATAAAATAGTGTTAAAATCATTTGAAGAAAGAGTTTTGATATTTATTATTAGTATTCAAAACCTTTATATTTTTAAAGTGACAAATCATAAAGAAGATTATAGGAACAATCAACCACTAAAATTCACATACGAAGATGTGAATAAAAATCTAACGAAACCGATAAAGAATCCATCGAAATGGATATTCAAAAATCCCTAAGAAGGAGTCATCAAAGTCATAATAAATGATAACAACAAATAGGAAACAACACGAATCGATTAAAGTTGGAAATTCAAACAATTAGGCGAAGTAGGCAAAAATTGCAATAGGTCGGTCGGCCGACTACAGAGCACGGTCGACCGGACCAGAAGAACAGAAATGTTCGGGGTAGCAGGTCGGTCGGCCGAACCCTGTAGTCGGTCGGCCGAACCATAAACAGAGAAGTGCTTATGCACTTGGAAGCAGGCGGTCGGCCGACAGCAGGGCTCGGTCGACCGGACCTGTTGCCAGTCTCTTCCCAGCCCATCCAAATGAGGTCCAACCTCGACCAAATTGCATTCGCTCGAGCAACGGCACTAAGGTTTTATGCCAATCGACTACCCGACCCTATCAGCTCTTCAATGCATAACCAAAACACATTCAAACATCAAAGTTAGGAGTTTTAAAGATTTGAACCCAAAACACTAAAAATTGGAATATTCACCAATTCAATCCAAACCAAAAGCAATTGCACAAGAATAAGTGTTAGGAATTCATACCTAACAATCGAAGATAAATATAAGCATAGATGTGAGATAAAAATCTCACCTTTGAACCCAAATCAATGAAGGAGAAGCTTTAAAAACAAGCTAAGATCAATTCCTCTTCAATAACAACTCAAGAAGCTTCAATCTAAGCTTAAAAGAGAAACATTTCCTAAATTAGGTTTAGGAATTTTCTGAAATCAAAGGGAGAATGAGTTGGAGAAGAAGAAGGAGATGCTTACTAATGGGTTCTCCTTGATTTTGGAGCAAGAACTTGAGCTAGCAAGAGGAACTAGGGCTTGGAGTTTTAATTTCCACTCTCTTCCACCATTGTTGCTAAAGCTTGAAGAGTTAGGAATTAGAAATGAAGTAATGAAGAGTTGGAGTGGGTTGGGACTGAGTTAGTAAGATGGGTTGAGCCCAAACCAAAGCCCTAAGTGAAAAAGGTCAAAATTCTACCATATCCAAACATATCGAAGTTTAAACTCAAAAAGGTCGCAAACGTCATTTTAAACTCAATGGGGGTGGTCTTGAGTCCCAATTTGACTGTTTGCAAAAAGTAGCTTTTCGGACCAAAATCCGACGAACGATAAAATATTTAAATAAAATATTTAAATATAAAATCGATAAATATGCGGGTTGTTACACACTTGAAATTGAACACTGTAATTATTGTATCATATAACACTGAAATTAGATGTAAACTTGTTTTAAATGATTGTAAATATCTCAGTAATAAAAAATTATGAAATTTGTTAGTTTTTATATAGTGAATTAAAAAGTGAATAATTGATTTAAAATTTATTTAATTAATGTAAAAAAGGCCATTTTGGCCACTATCTCGGATTTCGATGAAACAAGTTTCATCGGATCCATACCAGTGAATTATTGTAAGATTTCAAGTTTCTTAGCGATCGAACTTGTCGTTTGACCGTACGGACTCGAAATGCCTACAAATCAATTTAATTAAAATCAATTGAAATCAATTTGAAATAAGCTGATTTTTAAAGCTAACTTCTTCATACGATGGAATTAGGACTTGAATCCTATTTCATTGAGTTTAAAAATACTGAAAACTTCCATTTTGATGTATGAAATGACCTATTTTCGTTTCAGGGTCAGAACGGGCGCTTTGGGTCGCGTGGCCGTTTCGATCCAACCCTGTATATATATAGGCTGATATGAACCGTAGGCGTTTATCATTTTATTATTTTCTGTATGTATATCTTCTTCCTCCTTATCAAACCTAATTCCAAAATTCCAAGACCTAACTTCAAAAAAAAAAACCAAAATATTTGCTTTGGGTTTACTTCGTGTAACGACCCAAATTTTTTAATTGTTTTAATAATGTATTTAACTAAATTTTTGTGAAAATTTAAATAATAAAATTTTGAATTGAAAAATTAATATTTCTAATAAGTCTATTTAAACATAGCAAATGGTAATTTTCATTTGATAATATTGAATTTTATTTTACTGTGAAGTTTTATTTAAATTTAAATCAGTTAATAACAGCTCAATTTAAAAGTTTTCCGAAACCTAAATATGTCAACTGATAAAATTTATTTAGAACACTGTGAATCTGATGGCGAAATTCGTTTCGTGAAACTCGGACGTTACTAGCTCCATTTAGATTTTTTTCGTATGGAATAGCAGCGTATATCAGTGCCGATTATCGACTTTTGATCGAATGATCATACCACTAATAAATGAATACCATTTTTATCGTCTCATCGTGCTAATCTTCGTAGTATATTTATTTTTGTGTTTTAAAGTCCGGTGCACCGTGGAATCCACGAAACCGGTAGCCTCATCGGTAACGGATGCGGGACCATTTGATTTCCTTTGTGTTTCAAAATTTTAACCGTGACTGACACACGACAATTACAGCCTTTCCTTTTCTTTTTTTCTTTTTATTCTTTTTTTGAATTCATGGACTGACAATTACAATTTTCAGCGTTCAATTTATTATACGTTCATTCTTTTTCCATTTTGCAATCTTTTCGTTTTGCATTCCTACCTTCTGTTGCCTATTCATTTTCTTTTCCCTACCAGCTAACCTTTAATTCTTTCCTCTTTTTATTTCCTTTCATTCTCTCCAGAAACACATCTCCCACTTTTCTTTTTCATTTTGTTTTCTATTTCATCTTTTGTCTTGCTCACGCCTGTAGCCATTTTCCACCCGCCCTCTTCCTCTCTCCCTCACGCTCGATCCTCTTCCCTTAGTCTGGTTCGCCACCACTCTTCCCATTCCGTCCTTCCTCCTCTTCCACCGTTCTCCTCCGCCATGCTATTCGGCCACATCGGTGAATCGACCACCATGTCCAGATCTCAGCTCCACCTACTTCTCCACCCTGTAGCTGTTGCTACACCACAACCATCGTAGCCTTTCCTCCGACCTTCCTCCTTTCTGCCCCTCGCATCACCAAGGTAACATCCAAAACCTCCGCCTCCAAGCCTAACCGAGCTTACCACCATTCCACAGCTAATCAATGCCACAACACTGCCATCTTCTCATCTCTTTCTTTGGATAAATGGTACGTTTATATATATACTATATTGCATTAGCTATGTTATGTTTATATATATGTATTATGTTCTATACAGAATGTACTCAAGTATTCAGCTGCTAATATACCTTTCAAATTTACTTACATAGTGTTTGTATATGTGTTTCGGTCTTTAAGTATATAGTGCAAATTTGTATAAATTTCAGCTATATATATTGTATATTATATTATAAATGGAGATAGTTATTTAGATATGTTTACTTTAAGTTTAAAACTAAATTTTCCTTTTTTTTCATTGCGGTTTAGACATTTGGGTAAGCTTTGTCTTCATTTAGGATTTTGCGTGCTTGATTAGCCGCATACAAATCTGGCTTATGTATGTATTGTATGCAAGTTGTACATCAGTTGAAATTTCATATATTTTGTCTACATATATTCTATTTATGATAGCATCTATATTAAGACCAGTATGCATACAAAGTAAATTTAAAGATCTACATATAAGATATAGATAGGTTCAAAAATTTAACTTGAATATATGTTAGTTATATAGAGGATTTTCATCTGGGTACATTTATATCTGATATATGTTAGTAAAATATTGTATGTAGTTATCTATATTGATCTATGAAGTATTGATTTTTTAACTAAGTAACTATTTCATACTTCCATCTGTATGATTATACTACAGTAAAGTAAGTTATACGTATGTGATTTCAAAATTTTACATTGATATTGAGAAATATACATATATAACTGTATAACTTTCATTTCATCTCAGTATATCAAAACTAATTTGATTTGTTTCATCAATTTCTGTTTATCATCTTTGTCCATCGAATTCGTATCCATTGTGCATTGTTTCAGAATTCGTGTTTGGACTCGTAACTCATCTCATTTTCATTTGTCTCTAACCTCGAAAGGTGAGCAACCACTCATGATTAACATTATTATATTTATTAAATTTAATTTCAATTGAAACGACAATTGAAATATGCTGCTGTATTTATTGAAATTGTTATATATGTTATTATCTGTAACTATTCACCTATGGGATATGACACCATATCCTGTTCTTTATATTATATTGTTATTGATGATATATCCATGTTATTATCATATCTGTTATCATTCTGCAAGTTCCCTGTTGGTATAGAATTCCCTATTGGTAGAAATGATAAAAACCCGAACGATTTGTAGAATAGGAGAAAATCGTTATGGGTTGAAATGATACACCCAAGCGATTTTCAGTTAATTGAATTTAGGATTGCGAGTAGAAATGATATATACCCGTATATATTTAAATTAAGGATATAAAAGATAAATATCCGTATCACTTGAACATAGGATAGAAAATTTTATACAGACACCGTTGGTTTATATATTAATATTCTGAAGTGATTTCTATGGTTTGAAAGGAAATATATATATGATTTTATTTAATATTGTAACTTTTTTATATAAATATGTTTTAAAATAAATTAGATTAAATAATAAACTTTAATTTAATAAAAGTTCGATCTAATTGATATATAATATGTTTAAGTATTATATTGTTAAATAGATTTTCAATGATTTGTATAAGTTAAGGGAGATAAAGTGGAATTGATTGAAATTGTATTTACTTGAGAATTTTTGTAATTAAATCGTTTTAAAACTATTGAATTTGAAAATTTAAAATATTATCCTATAACTTGGTTTGATTTAAGTAATTTAATGAATATTCCACATTTAAGGAAATTGAAGGAAATACACAGTAAACTGTAATTTAAGGTTATTTAAATTAAGTGAATATTCCAAGACTAAACAAAAATGAAGATAAACCAAGTCTGCATGAAATTGTTAAATTTAGTTCTGAAAATGTTTAATATTTAAAGGTTTAAAATATGCTGAAATGTAAATGGTTTATTTTATGATCCAAATTCGGAGTTGAAGCCGATATAATGTGAAACTATTTATTTAGAAACTGAATTGAATTGAAATTGATAAATTGAAATTGAATTAAATTTGAATTTAGAATTCGAGTGGATTTGAACCAATATGTGAAATTTGAGGAAATTATAAAAATTTTACTTTATAAATTATTTTAATATACATATATAATTTGGAAATATATATATATATATATATATATATATGTATGTATGTTGAAATGGAAATGATGTTTTGGTTTTGAAGTATAAATTAAATGGAAATGGCCACGGTGTTGGTGAAGTTTAATTCCATGGATCCTTAGAGGATGATTATCCTAAACATCCTTTGAGTTACTTGTATTTCAATTGATATTTCACTAGAGTTAGATTTATTGATATAAGAATGTTAATCCTTACTCGAGTGTTTTATGTTTTGCTTACGCTCGGGTCAGACCAAGTGATACAGTATTTGAGACTCACCTTTTGAGTTTGGAGCTTCGTTTGGAGATTCAACTATCGATTCAGCTCTCAGATTTTCCAGTTGATTTATTCAAAGAGGTCATCTGTTGTCCTGAAGACTTCATTGATTTGAGATATTCTGCTGTATTTTATTTCTAACTCTGATGTTTATATAGTAGCTTTATGAATTACTGTTTATCTATTCCGCTGCATTTTTATTATATTACTCTGTGTTTGTGATTCTGTGATTGATTTATTTACTGCATATGCTGAGTTTTGCCTAATTTAAATTTACAATCTGATATTTTGAGCAATTCAAGTCCATATGTGTGGATGCGAATGGTTGAAAATACCAGGTCGTTACAGTTGGTACCAAAGCTTCGGCTCTAGGCAAACTTAGCATATATAGTAAATTATTTGCAGAATCACAATCGTTCGAGCTTGAATTTCTTCCTCTTTGATTTAGTTTTCCTTTCGACGTTGGAACGTTCCATTCGGTTCCCAAAAATCCACTATCTTCTCTCCTTATTCGTGTTCCTTGATTTTGAGTATCCCATAACTCCACTTCGAATGATCACTATAAGAAACGGCGAACCCGCCAATCTTTGAATCATTTGTAAAAGGGGGAAACTCCTTTACAATTGGCATTGACTCACTAGAGATTTCTATATCATTAGTTTAGGAGTCACTATCTCTTGCGATCGAATGTTAATTTTCCTTGGAATTCTGCATCGATCTTGTTCCTGAAGTCACGGTTGACCCGGTTAAGGTTACTCACGATTTATGTATGTATATCCATCTTCTATTTTTGAAATTTAATTATCTCATCTTCGATCGAGCCTATCTTCCAATCAGGATTCTGTTTTACTAGAGTTCCTCTAATTTGAGTCTCTATCTTGTTTTGAAATCCATTCTTGAAATCATCCTTCGAAAATCGAGTTTGTTTGTGTTTGGAAATCGTTTTATATATCGAAATTATTAGTTGATAAGTATGATTATTCTATATATAAAGGTGAAATGTTTTCGATAAGGATTATGTGCCTTTTAAAATGAGAATTTGAAGTTTTGGAAGGATTTGAATTTTTTTAAATTATATAAGAAATTGATTTATAAAGATGATTTATAGTTGAGGGATTTTGAATTTGAAATTTGAGAGATTGAACTTCGATATTTTGAAAATTTGTTTTAAGACTTTGAAAATATATAATAATACGATATGAAAGTATTTTCCGAATAAGAAATGTTTCAAATGACTTCAATTGAGTTCCAATGATCTCGATGAAATTTCAAAGAAGTTTTCAAGAAAATAGAAGTCCAGAACTCGCTTATGTCGCTGGAGAATAATTTCGGTGATGACTGTATGCATCATCGACATTGACTTTCGAGTTTCATAGTGGAGGAGAGGCCACTCTAGTGGCTTTGCCATGCGAGTGATTGTGTGGAACAAATTTGGATTTCAAATTCCAAAGTATAATTTGATATTTTTGAAAGATAAATGTGTATATTTGAAACGATTTAAAGTGAGCCCGGTGTTCTGTCCTGGAGTTTCGGATTTAACCCTATCTATTGAAATTTATTTATTGATGATTTCAAACTCTTGGATTTGGAATTTGATTTCTACAACTATTTTGAATGTTCGAACACTTCCAAATCAAGGTTTAATTTTCAAAGCTCAGTAATTTCAAAACATGTAAATTATTTGATAAAGTATATAAGTTTAATTTGTATGTTTAAAGTATGAAGTAAAATGATTTGAATAAGTTTGAAACTATTTTATTAAGCAAATGAATAAGAATATTTTGAAGTATACTAATATGGAATTTAATTTTGAAATGTTTTGAACAAAATTTCTTCTAAGTGTTTCTAACTTAATAATATCTTTTATAAAGCTGTATATGTATGGAGAATAGTAATTTTCACAAGGTAAATTGGATCTTTCAAAGAGAAATAAATAGTTTAAAGGTTTTTAAGGGATGGTTATAAACTTGGTGATCATTTTTGGGTATAATTGATTTTGAGGAAAATTATTTGGTTTTAGAAATAGATTGGTATTTAAAACCCAATATTTATATAATGATTTGGAAATGAATTTGTTTGACTTAAATTATGTTGATTTGGAAACTAGGATTATTCTCTAAGACTATTATTTTGGAAACTTTGAAACTTAAGGTATTTAGTTTGGGAGAATTAATTTGGTAGGAAAGTGTTCGGCTTGAAAATGAAATCTTATATATAAAGGACTTTATATAAGTATGATATTTGAAATTGATTTGAAAACGTACTATATGATACATATTTTCGAAGTAAAGATATGGAAAGTACCTTCCGCTTGATATCCGCTTTGTGGCCACATTGTGGATTTATTCTATTGATATTATTCTCTATGATTTCGGTTTTTCGGATGTCATACTAGAGTGCCCTACCATGGCGTAACCCATGGTCCATTTTTTTGGGTATCGTAATACGCAAGGCAGAGATTGCTTAAATGGTACGGATGTTTCCTAGGGGATCTAGGCATAACCATTGTGTATCCTGTGGTCTACCGGTTTTGTTGTCGTGGCGTAATCCGTAAGACGGAGATTGCTTAAAGGGTACGGATGTCTCCTAGAGGATCCAGGCGTAATCATTGTTACGTATCCTGCGGTCCATGGGTTTTGGTTATCATGGCATAATTCGCAAGGCAGTGATTGCTTAAAGGTACAGATGTTTCCTGGGGAATCCAAGCGTAACCATTGTGTATCTGTGATCCAGGTGATTTTTCTGATTGTGCTTTCCATATCGGTTTTGATGGTTTTTCAAGTATTTCACTGGGTGTTGCAACATGTCTACTAAGTACTTGAAGAATTCTAGCTTTACGCCTGATCAACGCATGACCAGAGTCTACAAGAACGAAGATAAACTTGTTAGAACATCGAGTTATAAAAGTATTTTCGAAAGGAAAATTTGTTTCGATGTAAAAGTATTTTATTATAAAAGTATTTTACTATAAAGGTATTTTATTGTAAGGGTATTTTCAACAAACATAGAAATTTTGTATTAATACTTGAAATTGAAATTCTTAGGGTTCTAAATTAATTATTCGTGTCCGATTCTATTCTTTTGAATCTACCTTATCTGCTCAACTTTATTGATTCACCTATATTCTTTAATCCCGAATCTACCTTCCTTCCCTTTTTGAATATAATCTTTAAAATATTGTTTATTTATATACTACATGGTTTAATAGAATTTTTTTAGTGTTATAAATATTTTAGAAGTTATTAATTAAGCAAAACATATTTAAAGTAAATGATTATTGGTTTATTAATAATATTCGAAAAGTATCTTGAGATAGATTAATAAATTTACGAATTATCGACTTAATGTTTTCAATAGCTTCATTGTAAATATAGGTAATGATGTAAATAATTGTTTTCAAATATTTTTTTCATATAATTATAAAGGTGTGATTTAAACATATAAATGGTATTTATAAAGGAAGCAAGAAATTTTACAAATGGGTTTTGAAAAGTTTTAAAGTATTAAAGATAATTGAATTGAAAATGAAGTTTTCAAATGAATATATCAAGAAAAGTTATATAGTTTAAATAAATTGCTTATCCTTGTCTTTCAATCATGTTTTCTTTTTGGTTGTTTCTATTCTCCTACCTTCTTCCTTTTCGACGACGAAAAGCTTTGAGTGGGGGAGAGTGTAACGACCCAATTTTTTTAATTGTTTTAATAACGTATTTAACCAAATTTTTTTGAAATTTTAAATAATAAAATTTTGAATTGAAAATTTAATATTTGTAATATGTCTAGTTAAACATTGCAACTGGTAAATTTTCATATGATAATATTGAAGTTTATTTTATTATGAAGTTTTATTTAAATCTAAATCAGTTAATAATAGTTGAATTTAAAAGTTTTTCGAAACCTGAATATGTCAACATGAGAAAATTTATTTAGAACACTCTGGATCTGACGGCGAAATTCATTTCACGAAATTCGGACATTTC
The DNA here is from genome assembly GCA_030765085.1 of Allium cepa. Classification (NCBI taxonomy): domain Eukaryota; kingdom Viridiplantae; phylum Streptophyta; class Magnoliopsida; order Asparagales; family Amaryllidaceae; genus Allium; species Allium cepa. The sequence continues at coordinate 461,484,620 of CM060942.1, forward strand.
TATCTCAGTTTTTACTTTTCCATACGAAATAACAACGTATATTGGTACTGATTATTGACTTTTGATCGGACGATCGTACCACTAATATCTGTATACTGTTTGATCATCTCGTCGTGCTAATCTTCATAGTATATTTATTTCTGTGTTTTGAAGTGTGGTAAACAGCAAAATCCACAAAACCGGTAACCTCCTAGGTACCGGTTCTGGGACCATCTGATTTCTTTTGTGTTTCAAAATTTTAACCGTGATTGACACGCAACAATTATTGCCGTTGCATTTTTTTTTCATTTTATGAATTCATGGACTGGCAATTACTATTTTCAACGTTCAATTTATTATATGTTCATTCATTTTCCACTTTGTAGTCTATTTATTTTGCATTCCTACCTTCTGTAGCCTATTCATTTTCTTTTCCCTACCTGCTAACATTTAATTCTTTCCTCTTCTTATTTCCTTTCATTCTCTCGAGAAACCCATCTCCCATTTTTCTTTTTCTTTTTTCTCTCTTCTTTTTTCTTGTTCATGCCCGTAGCCATTTTCCACCCGCCCTCTTCCTCTCTCCCTCACGCTCGATCCTCTTCCCTTAGTCTGGTTCGCCTCCACTCTTCCCATTCCATGCTTCCTCCTCTACACCGTTCTCATCCGCCGTGCTATTCGGCCACATCGGCGAACTGACCACCGTGTTCAAATCTCAGCTCCACCTAATTCTCCACCTAATAGCCGATGCTACACCAACAGCCGCCGTAGCCTCTCCTCCGACCATCCTCCTTACTGCCCCTCGCATCACCTAGGTAATGTCCACAACCTCCGCCTCCAAACCTAACCGAGCTTACCACCATTCCACAGCTAATCAATACCACAACACTTCCATCTTCTCATCTCTTTCTTTGGGTAAATTGTATGTTTATATATATACATACACACACACACACACTATATTGCATCAGCTATGTTATGTTTATATATCTGTATTACGTTCTATACAGAATATATAACTCAAGTATTCAGATGCTAATATACCTTTAAACTTTACTTACATAATGTTTGTGTATGTGTTTCGGTCTTAAAGTATATAGTGTAGATTTGTATAAATTTCAGCTATTTAAGTAATATATTATATTATAAATGGTTATAGTTATATAGATATGTTTACTTTATGTTTAAAACAGAATTTTTCCTTCTTTTTTTTATTACGGTTTAGATATTTGGGTAAGCTTTGTATTCATTTAGGATTTTGCATGTTTTGTTAGCCGCATACAAATCTGGCTTATATATATGGTATGCAAGTTGTACATTAGTTGAACTTTCATATATTTTGTCTGCATATATTCTATTCTATGATAATATCTATATTAAGACCAGTACGCATACAAAGTAAATTTAAAGATGTACATATAAGATATTGATAGGTTCAAAAATTTAACTTGAATATATGTTAGTTATATAGAGGATTTTCATCTGGGTACATTTATATCTAATATACGTTAGTAAAATATTGTATGTAGTTATCTATATTGATCTATGAAGTATTGATTTTTCAACAAAGTAACTATTTCATACTTTCATTTGTTTGAATATACTACAGTAAAGTAACTTATACGTATGTGTTTTCAAAATTTTACATTGATTTTGAGATATATATATATATATAACTATATAACATTCCTTTTGTCTCGGTATATCAAAACTGATTTGATTTGTTTCATCGATTTCTATTTATCAGCGTTGTCCATCGAATTCGTATCCATCGTGCATTGCTTTGGAATTCGTGCTTTGGTACGTAACTCATCTCATTTTTGTTCGTCTCTAACCTCGAAAGGTGAGAAATCACTCACGATTAACGTTATTATATTTATTAAATTTGATTTTAATTGAAAAGACAATTGAAATATGCTGGTGTAGTTATTAAAATTGTTATATATGTTATTATCTATAACTATTCACCTGTGTGATATGACACTATATCCTGTTGTTTATATTATATTGTTATTGATATATATGCATACTGTTATCATATCTGTTATCACTCTGCAAGTTCCCTGTTAGTATAGAATTCCCTATGGGTTGAAATGATACACACCTGAACGATCTGTAGAATAGGACAAAATCCCTGTTGGTTGAAATGATAGACCCAAGCAATTTTCATTTAATTGAATTTGGGATTGTGGGTTGAAATGATATATACCCGTATATGTTTAAATTACGGATTTAAAAGATAAATATCCATATCACTTGACCATAGGATAGAAAATTTTATACAGACATTATTGGTCTATATGTAAATATTTTGAAATAATTTCTATGGTTTGAAAGGAAATATGTGTATGATTTTATTTAATATTGATTTTTTTATATAAATATGTTTTAAAATAAATTAGATTTAATAATAAACTTTAATCTAATAAAAGTTTGATTTAATTGATATATAATATGTTTAAGTATTATATTGTTAAATAGGTTTTCAATGATCTGTATACATTAAGGTAGATAAAGTGGAATTGATTGAAACTGTATTTACTTGAGAATTTATGTAATTAAATCGTTTTAAAACTATTGAATTTTGAAATATTAAGATATGATCCTATAACTTGATTTGATTTAAGTAATTTAATGAATATTCCACGTTTAAGGAAATTGATGGAAATACATAGTAAACTGTAATTTAAGGTTATTTAAATTAAGTGAATATTCCAAGGCTAAATAAAAATGAAGCTAAACCAAGTCTATATGAAATTGTTAAATTTAGTTTTGAAAATGTTGAATACTTAAAGGTTTGAAATATATTGAAATGTAAATGGTTTATTTTGTGATTCAAATCTGGATTTGAAACCGATATAATATGAAATTGTCTATTTAGAAACTGAATTGAATTGAAATTGATAAATTGAAATTGAATTAAATTTGAATTTGGAATTCGAGTGGATTTGAATCAATTTGTGAATTTTGAGGAAATTATAAATATTTTAGTTTATAAATTATTCTAATATACATATATAATTTGGAAATATATATATATATATATTTATGTTGAAATGGAAATGATATTTTAGTTTTGAATTATAAATTAAATTGAAGTGGCCATGGTGTTTGTTGACGTTTAGTTCCATGGATCCCTAGAGGATGATTATCCCAAACATCGTTTAAGTTACTTGTATTTCAGTTGATATTTCACTTGAGTTGGATTTATTAATATAAGAATGTTAATCCTGACTCGAGTGTTTTGTGTTTTGCTTACGCTCAGGTCAGACTGAGTGATATAGTATTTGAGACTCACCTTTGAAGTTTGGAGTTTCGTTTGACGATCCAACTATTGTTTAAGCTCTCAACTTTTCTAGTTGATTTATTCAGAGAGGTCATCTTTTGTACTGGAGACTTCACTTATTTGAGATATTCTGCTATATTTTATTTCTAACTCTGATGTTTATATAGAGCTTCATGAACTACTATTTATCTATTCCTCTGCATTTTTATTACATTACTTTGTGTCTGTGATTCTGTGATTGATTTATTTACTGCATATGCTGAGTTTTGCCAAATTTAAATTTACAATCTGATATTTTGAGAAATTCAAGTCCAGCATGTGTGTATGCAAATGGTTGAAAATACCTAGTCGTTACACTTTGAGTTGGGGAGAGGTTTGATTTGAGTTTCAGAGGCGAAAATCCTTCAGCGACTTGTTGTCGGAGAGAGTTCCAACCAAACAAGGCGGATCTTGGTCCGCTTCGAGTTCTAGAGGCAAAAACCCTAGAGCAACTTCGGGTTAGGAGCCGAATGACTCGGGTTTCGGGTCATGTTGCCAAAAAAACAGAGCAAGCACCGGCTATTTGAGGTGGAGACACGAAGTAAGACCCAAATTCAAAATTTTCCAATCTTCTAACGTTGAAAACTTTTGCGTATGAGCTCGGATTCACACATGGTTTTCTCCGTTGGGATCGTATCGAAATTCGAGATATTTTAGAACTGATTTCGCAGCATTTTAACTGTCAAATTTTTGGCTAATTTTTGGATTTTAAATCGACGACAAATCGAAGATGAGTGTTTAAACCACTCATAACTACTAGATTATCTTATGTTGGTTAAATTAAATTTATGATGTGATTTGAAATTATTGATTGATGTTTGATATGTTAAATTGTCATTCTAGTTAAATTTGACTTTTATTGCATTTAATCATCGTTTAATTTAATACTGTATTTGAAATTGTCAATTTAATACTTGTTATTGATTATCAGTTATCTATTGATGTTTATTGATTGATTTGGCTGTTGATTGTGAAGGATGTTTGATTTTTTGATATTGGATGACTGGATGTTGTATTTTATATTGATGTAACACTACGAGTTCCCTTGGGTTGAAATGATACATACCCGAACGATCTATAGATTAGGGAAAAATCGTTATGCGTTGAAATGATAGAATCAGGCGATTTTATGGATTTTTATTTAGTTTAGGATTGCTGTTTGGAATGACATATAACTGTAAATTTGTAAATTGCGGATTGAAATGATAAATATCCGTATTACTTGACCCTTGGGTAGAAAATTATATATGGACACTGGATAGGTTAAGTTAAATGATTTTTAATTCTTTAAAAATTTGAATACAGTTAACATGCAGTTTGAAATAGAAATTGATTTATATAAACTGAATTATTTTCGATAATCCAAGTGTTAAGGCTGAAATTGGAATAGACTTAATGAATTGTTCAAAGGATTTAAATTGGAATTTCGAAGTTGAAGTGTCAAACATAAATGGATTTATCGAAATTGAGTTATTGAAATTTTTAGATATAACTTTGAAATCTATTTTAAACTAATTTAAAGTATTTTAATTAAATTAACTAATTTAATCAATTTAATCTATTTTAGTTTATATTAATCTATTATAACCTATTTAATCCAATTTAACCTATTTTGCTAATTTTAAGCTAAATAAATTTTGTTTAATCTATTTTAAATCTATTTTATATAATTTAAATTTATTTAATCTATTTTAAATTTATTTAATCTATTTAAAAATTTATTTAATATAATTTAAATCCATTTAATCTATTTTAAATTTATATAAGTCATTGTAAATCTTATTAAATCAAATTTAAATTTATATAAGTCATTGTAAATCTTATTAAATCAAATTTAAATCTATTTAAACTATTTTACAGTTTAAACTATTTTAGTCTATTTGAACTATTTTCAAACTATTAAAACTATTTATGACCATCTAAACTATTTTCTAAAATTGCAAACTGGGCAAGTTGAAGTATTTATATTTAAATCCTTGATGTTGGTACAACTTAAGATGGAATTTGGAATTGATACCTTTTGTGAAATGACATATTTGAGAAAATACGATTTTGAAAGTGAATTTTTTTTTGAAAGTGAATATGATTTCAAAAGTGATATGGTTTAAAATCGGATATGTTATTTTGATATTAAGTATGAATTGACCTTTGAGATGTAAAAGAACCATCTGTTGTGAACTAAGCGGTTGGTTGTTAAAAAGACCAGGACCAGATATTGTCATAATCTCTATCAATATCGAAAACCTCTTTAATAACAGTGTACGTGATGGAGATTCCAGAAATAAAGTAGGATGGTTTGGTAAACGATTTTATGTGAAGTATTGACGTGACCCTTACTCCCATGAGACAACTCAGATGCGACTAAATCAGGAGCTATACCTTGCCAAGTGAGGTCATTCCTCCGATCTTACACGCTTCTTCGATACCATATTATGACTTTGTAATGATTTGGAGGCCACCCCTCGATTTAATTATGAGAGTATATTCCAAGGTGGGCGGTAGCAATTGCTATGCGTTACCACCAGCCCGATTCTGCAATTGGTATATCGACCCTGGCATTACCTCGTGTGCCATGTTCACATGACCTAGCATGCCTTCTACGAGTTTGGTTTGTACCATATCTATGGATTGCCCTATGATAGCCCTCTAGTTTACGGAGGAATTGCGGTACTGTATTGATTATGGGAATATATAAAAATGTGTTAGGGGAGATATGGATAACGCCTTAACGATATTTTAATACTTTACTGTAGACACTATTATAATAGTGTATTGTACTACATAGTAGATAGTTTAGCGGATCCTTAGGAATGGGAACCCGGACATCTATTAATTTATTGCACTCGCGTTAAACATTGGATAGGAGAGGTCAAACCTCGTAAAAATCTTCAACCCTGTTATACTCGTATTTGCTTACCGTTGATTTTAATTACATAATAACTTTTAGTTCTGACTCGAGCGTTTTGTCTTTTCAATTCGCTCGGGTCAGTCTATGCTTTTCAGTTTATCGAAGACTACTTTCTGGAGATGAAGACGAAGATTTTGTATTATTATTTGTTACTAGTATGTGCCCATGCTTCGTACACGGACTGTTTGTGTTATTGTATACGTTGATATTTTGTATGAGTGCAAATATATAAACGGAAAGTAAAGGAATTTTTGGAATTTCAAAAAGACACCGAGAAAATTGGTTCATCGAATTTTCTTTATTAGTAGTAGAGATATTTATGCCACTGCATCACGTTGTTCCGTTGCATTTATTTATTTATTCTTGTTACATGTAACTCTGATCTTGTGTTTTAAAAGAATAATCAAATGTATTTGTAAAATATCTTCATCAATTGTTATTTAATTATTATATTTTGTCATTCCGCTGCGAGATTCTATATTTGTTTTATTTCTTTCTCTTCTTTTTCTTACTTACCCCATAACAATCAGCCCCTTTGAATGGGATGAGTCTGCCATGTCTGGTTTATCATCGATTTAAACCATCCAAAAGGCAGGTCATTATAGTTGGTATCAGAGCATTGGTTTAGCGATAACCTTAGCTTTGTGGGGGTCTTACTCATTAGAGAATAGGGTAGTAATACAATAGAATGAGTCGCTGGGTGTGTATATATGAGCGAGCATATTTGTTATTATTATAAAAGATTTTTGTATTGTATTAATTTATTCCATTTCGTATTTATAAATTTCGATTGGTACATAGGACACTATGGCATCAATAGGGATTTTTAAACACTTAACACGGTAGATTGACACAATATTGTTTTGAAATATAGGTAATTGAAATAATTTTGCTTATTATATATTTTGTATAAAATAATAGATTTTATAAATGATATAGTTCGATGTAATATGTTGTTGTTAGGCAGTGAAATTTTATAAATATTGATTTAAAAACAAAATACAAATGAAATAAATATAAATTGGGAATTGAGAACTTAAGTTCTAGGATTTTGGAAATTTGAATATAATCTTCGTGTTATTTTGGAATAAAATATTTGTTTTATGGTATAAATATTTCACTATGATTTGAAAGAAATGTTTAAAAGAATTTTTGGAAGGATATAAGTTCTGTAATTCCCCCGGTCTCTGGAAAATAATTTCGATGATAAGTGCACGCATCATTGAGGTTTTGAATTTCAAAGTAGGAAGACCATTGTAGTAATTTTACTACACATTTTTTTGACAAATAAATTTTAATTTTAATTTCTGAATATGATTTGATATATATAAAAGATATGATTATATATATATATATTATTTTAAAATGATTTGAAAATGGAACTCGATATTTAGTTCTTAAGTTTCTGTAATTAGTAATTTCAATTGTTGTAATGAATGGAATCTTAACTATTTAATAATTGGAAACTTTTAAGATCTGTAATAAGAAACTACATGCTAAATGATTGATGAACATAAGAAATTGAAAATTTGTAATCTGTAAATAAAATAAAAATAAAAATAAGAAATAGTAACTATGAATATTTTATTAACTAAATAAATAAGAGAAACTTGAGTAATATTCAATTGCATTCTTAAGACATATATATAACTTATCAAATTATTAAAAGTTGAAATGTTAATAAGAATATGTAATTGAATATTATACAAGTGAAACTTGGAAAAATGAAAATGTTCAATGGAATTACATTTATAAATAAGAATTCTAATGTTATAAATTGTTATAAACTAAAGTTAATAGTTTGAAATGCTACTAATTAAGTGTAATAAAGGTGAATAATGTAAGGAACATGATTATAAACTTAAGTTAACATTTAAGCTATTTATAATCAGATTGAATAATAAAAGGTGAACACTATAAGTAAATAATTATAAACTTAATTTAATATTGAAGCCATTTATAATTAAAATGAGTATTATATTAATTGAATGATTATAACTTTAGGAAACATTGAAATGATTCAATAATGGATTTAATATTCAATAATACTATATATGGAAGAAAGAATGTGAAAAATAAATAATCTATTAATGGTGAATTAAATTGTAAAGAAACCTACCTAATAATAGATATCCAATAATTGAAATAGAAATAAATAATGTAAGCTATGAATGTAAGGTAATGAAAAGAAACAGTATTGTATAAATGAATGGAAAATGAAATTTGTAAGTGGTAAATGTAAAGAAATTAAACAAGCATTGTATGAATAAATGAAAATGAACAGCAAATATGTGGGGAAAAAATGAGAATAAAACTTAAATATCATTTCAAATTTATTGTTTGTGTTGGCTTATAGATTGGTTGGGAAATGATACTTCTATTTTGTACAGAGATGCATAAATAATCTTTAATGTTTTACCTACGACTTTTGAGTGTATGGTTTACTTCATAGTTTATTTATTATTTTATATGACTAGAAGTTCTGAACCTGAACAGACCATTTGTTTGGTTGCTATGGATGGATAATTGCTCTCTTTGTCAAAATTATGTTTGTACTATTTGATTTGCAGATGATTATTGTTATGTTGTAATTGTTCTGTTGTTATTAGTAAAAAAACTTAAATATTTCTCTTTTACTTAATTATTAAGCTCTATGGATTATATAAATGAAATACAGGTTATGGAAGCGATTACTAATGCTTTTAGTTTCATAAGTAAAGTGTTATTTGCCTGACAAATAGGTACGTTTTCGGATTACGGTATTCTAGCGATATTATATTGAAATATGATATGTATATGTGCGTGTGTGTGTGTTTATTATTGATATTATTATTTCTTCCAGACCATCCGAAGAAAGGAGTATCGAAATTTTTCATGAATTTTAGACTTAGAAATACTTTGCGAAAGTAAAGGTAATTTCAACTTTTGTTGAACATGAATATAAAATTAATTTAATTGTTTATAAATTTATAAATTTTATTTAAATTATTTAATTTTGTAAATTGATTGTTTATAAATTTAGTATTTTGAATAGAATATATTGATTTTTTCCCCCTTTTCGAGGACGAAAAGTTTTGATGGGGGAGAGGGTAACGACCCGTAAATTTGATAATTAAATTTGTTGATTAAATAAGTTTTGGAATTTAATGTTGTGAAAAAATTTAAGTTCAATAACGAGAATAACAACTAGAATGAAATGTAATAATGTTGGTGTAAGTTAATGGGTGGCCATTTTAATGCAATTTCAATTAATTGAAATTTAATAATGTTAATTTAGGGCAATTGATAACTATTTTAATTAAATCTTAGTTAATCGGAATGATTATAAAGTGATAATTGGGTATAAACTCAATCAATTGTTGTTTTAAACGGTGAAATTGCATGTAATTAATTTGAACTGATTAAAATAGAATAATTAATCGGTGTGTGAATTCATTAGTTTATTTGTTAACAATAAACATAGAATTGTGTTTGAAATTGTAAATTGTAACAATGATTTAATTATCATTGCATTATTTAATCTGTTGATACTTAATTGTAAATTAATTGCAATAAATGTAAGTAACAATTGCGTTAATATGAATTAAGATGAAAATTGTTGAATATCGATGTAATAAATGGAAAACCAATGTTAACTAAGTCCACAAAGTAATGAATGATGAAATAAAAAGATTGAAATCAAATTAAATCAATTTACCGAAATTAATTATAATAAATTAGATTTAATTATAGTTAAAATTGAATGCGAGGCAAAAAATATAAATTTATATGAGGTACAAAAATCGCGAATTATAATCTGAGATTAATTGGAGATTTTTAGAGGCAGCCATTAATTAAAAAATTGGAACGAATCGCAATTAAAAATCAAGGTGCGTAAATCTCACTCATTTTTGGATTGCCGGTCTAGTTTAATATGTTGAAAATATAAATTGTTGATTGATTGGATGAATTTATAAATTATTATCTATTGAATTATATATTGTGCATGTATGTATGTGTGTGTGTGTGTATTAGTATTTGGAGTGGTATTTCTGCACATTATAAAGATGATACTCTATCGCCCTGCATAATAGAGGATGAACCTATATACCGCGCTATCCCCCTCGAAGTGGGATTGGTATTTTTATGTTGTATTAACGTCTATGGATGCAGGGAAAATGTGTTAGAGGGACCCAACTGGATTCCTCAAGAATATTTATTGTTTTCGTATATGTTGATATATGAAATGATGGAATAATTGCATGGATGGTTGTGTGTATTGAATTATTAAATGCTATAATAACACAGATCTTAAATTTGGTATTTTAAACACCATAAATATTTACTGTTGAATTCGAAGGAATTAAAAAGGAGATTTTTATAAAAAATATTTATATGGAAATTTAGATTATTTTAAAAGGAAATCAAGTGGAATAAAAATAATAATTTGGTTTGGGTTATACTTAACTATTCGTAAATTGGTTTCAATAAAGATGTTAAATAAATTATATTATGGGATTTGAAAATGATATTTCAAATTATGGAAAGGTGTTGAAATTGATAGTAAAGATAGATTTGAAATTGAAATGGGATTTATTAAGGCAGGGATTTATGAAATGAAATTTTATAAATAAAATTGGTTTTATAACGATGTGAAACTCAAAGGAGCTTATAGATTTATAAACGAGGTTTATAATTAAGGAAAAAAGATATCAATGGATAAGTTGGAACATAATTTACGGTGTGAATTTATATCGGGTGATGGAAATCGTTTTGGAAAAGAAATACTGGAATCTATTTTTGAATATGAGAATGGTGATAAAGTTGAGATAAATCTAGTTCTGAATATGAGAATGGTGATAAAGTTGAGATACATAATGACCCTGACTCGACCTTCAAAAATCGGCACCGAATACTTCACCAGTATTCGAATGCCGCTTATTCAAACGCCTAATCTGGTAAGCCGGAGCTTATAACACATTAAGTACAACAACACAACAGAAGAAAAGAACGAAAATATCAATATACAACATTGATACAATATCTAATATAACTGAATATCAAATGCAAATGACTATCAATATATCCAAGATAGATACAAGGCAATAATAGAGACAGTAGCGGCGGAAAGACATTGTCTTCAACGCCAAACTCCAAAAACTCCATCTCCAATCCAAAGCTAGCTCGAACCCCTATCAAGCTGAGCTAAGCAAGGTCAGTCATCCAAAGACTAAAGAAGATTCCCAAAGACTGAAAGCTACCAAACCAAAGACTTCGAAGGCTATCGAATCTACTCATACTACTGGACTATCTGGGTCAGTCATGGGACTGGTGTGAGCAAACAAAAACAGTTTATATTTTATCAAAAGCAAAACAAAACTTTTTAAATAAATTCGCAATGCTTTTTGAAAAATGAAACAGCCATAAGGCCTCCCGCCACACATACAATGCAAGCGCACACTTGGAGGAGATTTCTCCTTATGATAGTCAAAAATGCTTGATACGCGAAAATCCTTTTGATATTATTACTAGTGCATAGTGGAAAAAATTTCAAAAATATAATATTGATCTTAGCCAGCATAGGTACCATTACACTATGCTTACTATAGCTAGCACCTAAGGTGGCAAGTAATACAACTGCAATCGTAAAGGGTGCGTATTGGATGATTGGATTTCCAACAAATGGTCAGGTAAAGGAGCTTCCCAAACAAAATGGAACACCTCTGGAGGGACGTCCCCAAGAACCTAACCGGATCTCTGCTACACAAGGCTGGGTTACCCCTGCCCGGAAGTAAATACTGACACGAGTATGCCATCCCCCGGTAGCTACCGACCTTTATCCGAGGGCCCTCAATCCAACAACAACATAGTAAAGTATCTGGGCTCCATACCATGATACCACTTTCAAAATCAGCATAAGTAAATATCTGGGCTCCATACCATGATATCACTTTTTATGCAGAGGGAAATGGTCATACCCTCAGGGGAGCTACCCCCAAATAACCTTGCTTCCACGATTCCTATTTCGACCATTACCGGGTTGTGAGGCCCGACGAAGTCACGTCCACAAAGCTACGTTTTTCACAAAGCCATGCTTTGATCAACAAATGATCAGCAGCACTTCGTATGCCACATTACCAAATTGGGAATTCATCACTAGTAACCATCAACCGCATAACCTCTGAGCTCCTACGTCTCAGAGAAGGGTGTTAAGCTAAAAGAATAAATCTCCACCACTAAACAGAAATGTATTTGATAGGAACCGGTTTTACATCTCAAAGTGTAATGTCAGACACACAACCATACAAGTCTGTTCCGGGTTCGAACAGAACCGAAGGCACTTCCAAAGAAGCCCTTGCAAATCCGAGAATTCCCAATCTCGATCTGACTCCCGATCACATATGGAGATCTCTATACCGGCGCGACTCAGTGCAGAGACAATCGATGGGTTATCCTTTCATTCTTGAAAATTCCCGGTCTTCACCACCGGTCTCCATATGCTATCCATATCATCGTATCATTATTCGAAATGGGTTATATGACACAAGGTCCTCTCCAGGCTAAACCGAATAATAAGCGCAATATTTAAAAACATATGGATACTGGGATTTCAGTTAAGTCAAAATTTAAAATCCAAAACTTTCCTTTTAAATGGTTTAAACAAATTACCGTTTTAATATTTTAAACAAAAAGATTTACTTCACAAAGTTTACCAGTCCTTCACAAAGATTCATTCACAGCTTTTCAAAACAACTTCCTTTTCAAATTGGATTATGTCATCCAACTGTTAACCCAAGGACTCAATTTATAGCATTCAAAACCATTTCCAACTCAAATCGTTTATATAAAAGATACACCATTTAAATTCCTCTTCGATTTCAAAATGAAGTTCAACCATTTTTCACAAAGATTTATTCATAGCTTTCAAAAGAATTTCAATTCTATTTCAAACTTGAGATCTTTCAATACAAATTGGTAATCCTTTCTTTATAAGAAAGCTATTATTATTTGAAAACAAATAGTTTTCGTTTTGGAAAAATCCGATAACATTTGCACAAGTTAAAGCCCTTAAATCTTGGGTTAAATTTAAATTCCCAAAACAACACTTTTAAAATGGTTTAAAACTCATATAAACATATTTATAACTTATATAACCATTTTAAACCATAATTTCTAATTATAGAATTCAATTTCAAATATTGAATTTGAATTCAAATCAAATTATTTAAATTTCAAAACTTTATCAAGTTATTCAAAAATAACTTTTATCTTTAAAACTTCTTTTCAAAAGCTTTTCATACTAATCCAATTCCATTTTCAAAAATCATTTGAATTCAAAATTCAACTTTAAAATAATTTTAAAATATTTAATTCAAATATTTGTGACTTATCCGATTTCCTCGAGCAATCCATATTTGTGTGTGCAAGGTGTAGCCCAAGGGTTTTACACAATAGTGCAACATCATTAATCATCACAGATCAATCACAGCAATATTCGATAAGCGGTATAATACTATAACGCTTATCTTCATTCACAGATTCACAGATAAATAGTATAAATTTACCACAGATAAATAAATGACATTCATTACAGATAAAGCAATTCATAGTACAAAATATAGCATATCAGGGGTATTAAACAATCCGACAATCAATAGAATTGAAACATTCATAAGTGAGACCAATTAATTATCTGATTAATTTAAATCAGATTAATTACTAATGAATAAACTACTAATCCTGGTTAATTAATATTAATTAATTCCAAATTATTTTAATTAATTAACCCTTTAAGACAATTAATTAATCTTTAATTATTAATTAACCTTTGATCATTAAATAATTAACCTTTAATTATTTAATTATCCTTTAATTAATTTCATTAACCGATTAACCTTAAGTTAATTACATAATTAATTAATCCTTAATTATGCCATTTAATTAATAAAATTAAAATAAGTGATTATCCCTAATCACTTACATTAATTAATTAACCTTTAATCATTAAATAATTAACCTTAATCATTAATTAATTACTTTAATTAAGTAATTATCTATAAGTAATTAATTACCCTTAATTAATTATCATTTAATTAACTTTTAATAATCAATTAATAAATCAAATTTTAATTACTTTAAAGTAATTAACCTTTAATTAATTACATTAATAAATGATCCTTTAATTACTCAAGGCCTTAAAACAAACCACTTCTCTTAATAACTTATTTTAATCACCTCATCCAATTCTATTTTAAATTTTTAAGAATATATTAAATAATTATCCAAATCTAATTACTCAAAATCCTAAAACTAATTTTAAACATATTTAAATTTTGAAATCAAATCTTTGGAAATTTGTTTTGAAACTTGACAATTATTTATACTTTGAAAACTTATCACTAACTAGCTTTGAAAAACTTTGTTACTAAATGTATTCTGTTTTTAAACTTCAAAACTATAGTTTTCTTTATTTCTTTCTCTTAAACTTAGTTTAGATTTAAAAACTGTTATAATATAAACACTCGCGTGCGTACACGAAGCAACCCGAGCCAAATTCATGTTTTCCCGAGCTCAACTATCCTTCTTCTTTTTTTCTTTTCTTTTGACTTTGTTAAATTTACAAACAGTATAATCCACAACAAATTGCCCTGGAACAAAACTTCGAGCCAAACTCGAGCTTACTTGATACCATCATCGAGCAAACCTTCATCTTCCCCAATTTTACAGCCTCACCAACCCAAACTTGCACGTGCACCTGTACGACCTGACTGAACACCTCCGACCAATCCAAAGTTTCCACCGACCTTCTCATCTCAGGCAAACGCCCAGTTCGACAATTATGACTAGAATTCGAAATTGAACTGTTCGATTGCGAAACTAGAACCAAACCAATGCCAGAAAATTGCTCGCCGACGATGCTTCCGATTATCATCCACCTCGCCATCATACCTGAAGACGCGCCATACTTCCACGCACAATCTCCCCTAGGTTCGGTACTCTCTGATCAACTATGGATGCCAAAACGTCAACGAACCAATACTGTTACTCAAACCCTACATCGATGAAATCCCACTGCCATAGCGCTTTATAAATTAAATCAAGATTTTTCCTAAGTTCCTAGGCACACGAACCACCTTCAGCCTTAACCACGTCAACGATAACGTCGCCAATCGCCGGAATTCGACAGAAAACCCGTCTTAGTTCAACTCACGAAATCTCAAGATTCCTAAATCTAAATTTTTCGATTTAACTTCCAAAAATCATGGCTTTTTATGGTGATTACGATTATATAAGCGAATCAAATAATTAAGGAGATCGAATTTTTATCATATGTTGAACTTCACTGTAAATTATTTTCCCAGGTTAAAACTATGTTAAAATTTATCTCAAAGATTATTTTATAAATTAGGTTTTGATTGAGTACATATATTTTCTTCAGATCCTAAACTCTAACATTATTTTCAGTAGAAGAATACGAATTTTACGTGAATTTAAACCCTGTAAGTGTTTGAAACGGAATATATATGTTTGGAACTAGATATGCACACAACAATCCATACTTAAACCTATATGCATACAGATATGTTTAACAACTAAGCAACATTTTCATAACAAATTCAAGTGTTAACCACACATCAGAGATAAGAATAGGTTTAAGAGGTTTGCTCACCTGAGTTGTTTGACAGAGCAGAGAAGTTTTATTTTCTTCTTTAATTTGTTTTCACTTTAGCCTTTTGATGATTGCTCTTGAGCTTGCTTGATCTTTGCATTGTTTTAAAATTTCCAAAAGTTTTAAACTCAGGTTGAAAATTTGATTTAAAACTTTGCTTTGAATTTGTCTCAGGCTCTTGAAATGTTTTTCTGAAGCCAGAATCTTGCCTGTTCTTTAAATTGCTTTCAAATTTGAAGTTGCTTAGTTTGATTTTTCAGGTTTGTTTGTAATCTATAGTCCTAGGTTGAATCTTATTTGTGCTTTGCTTTTGAGTTTGAATTATTCTTGAATTTCTCTGATTTTGATGTTTCAAGCTTTGATTTTGGAATGAGCTTGTTGAATTTGATTTCCAGGCGCGATTCAAGTTGCATTAATTTTGATCTTGAATTTGTTTTATTTTTCTTTTCTTTCCAGTTTGAGAAGTTAAACTGACAATAGCCCTTTTTCTTTTACTTAATACATGTTCATAAAAATTAAATTTTAAAGAAAATTCAAATGCCACTTGTTTAATTCATGTTAACACTTGTCCATCCCTTTGGTCAAATTGCTTACAAATGTTAAAGATATCAAATTTGTGTTTGTATCCCTCTTTTAAATCATTTTATAAATTTTGTTTTAACCTTTATTCTCTTATGCTTATATGTTTTATACAAATTATTTACATGTATTTGTATTTATTTTAATTTTAAAACTTTTAAAGATAAATGGATAAAAAACAATTTGTATACTTAACAATAATCATACATATATATTTCTTAGTTTATAAAGCTTTTGTAAATCTTATTTAAATTGAAACTATTATACATTTAAATAAATATTTATCTATTTACATTAATTTCAAAAAACGTATACATATACATATATATATATATATATATATATATATATATATATTAGATAATATGAATTTTAGCTTTGCACAATTTTAACTATATTAATTTCAAAATATAACTTTAATATATTAAAATTAGAAAACAAATTTTATATATTTCTTAGCTTATAAAGCTTTTGTAAATCTTATTTAAATTGAAATTATTATACATTTAAATAAATATTTGTCTATATACATTAATTTCAAAATAGGTATACGTATATATATATAAATTGGATAATATGAATTTTAACTTTACACAACTTTGACTATATTAATTTCAAAATATAACTTTCATATATTAAAATTAGAAAACAAATTTTATTTATCTCTCTATATTTAAATCAAATTCAAATTATGTCATATAATCCATTCATATGAATTGTTAAATATACATCTTAATAAATTTGGAAAATTCAAATACAATTTTATAAAATACTTATGTTGAATTCCAATTCAACATTCTATTTACAATAAAATTTTATTTCCAAATATTCTATTTTAAAATACATATTTTTCTTTATTATGGAATTTTCATACTAATTTCACAATTAATTTCACAATTAAATCCAAAATTTTATATTAATGACCAATTACTTCAAAATTTAATTCCAAAGATTAAATTAATTATCAAATTATTTTTAGCTAAAATTCGGGAATGTTGTAGATTCCCCTCTTAAGAAAATTTCGTCCTCGAAATTTTCCAAGGAGACAATAGAGATAGATGAAAGTTAGAGAAACATTTTCCAGGTCAAACTGAATATCTATTCTGCAATTGGCTTACCAAATCAGAATATCAATAATAGATATGAGAATGAACTCATTCAACACTTTATGAAGTACTCGGATTACCAGATCTATGAAATATGCAGGGGCAATGGTTAGTTAGAAGGGATAACTAACCATTCGTAGAATATATTTGGACATAAGAGAAAAGCTAATGGATTTAATCTTCCACAACTCTCAAACACTAGATATGGATTCCAAACTTAAGTCCGAACACCCCAAAGTATATATAACTTGTCCCTCTTCGAACTTTGATACTCATAAGAAATCACAATAGAATTCCAAATTTGGTTTAATCGAAATCGTTTTATCGATACAATTTAATTTAACTTCATTTTTAATTTACCAATTTATTCCAATAAAATTTCAATTTCTTTAAACTTAAAAACGAAAAGCTGATAGGAATTTGATGAAGAGAATACGAAATAGAAACTTATCTGCACGATTCGCAGGGCCACCTTCGCACCAAAACTTCTTCTTCGAGCTGTCACGAAGCAATTAAAGAATTGGAAAGACGAATCAAAGGAGATTGATAGAGAAAATTTGACCATTTGTAGTGGTACTCCCCTGTCCCCTATCTCGTCCCCTTCTTGCACTCATACTTACTATTAGTGGATAGTAAGAGAATTTACTGAGGCATATGGATAGATATCTTAGGGATACTCATTCTAGGGTATACTTCACCCTATCTCCAATGAGCTACCTAGTGTGTTATACTCATGAGCTAAAGTTTCAACCTTCAGCTCTGATACTAGATATATTGACCCTAACCCGACCTTTAAAAATCGGCACTGAGTACTTCACCAGTATTTGAATGCCGCTTATTCAAACGCCGAATCAGGTTCGTCGGAGCTTATAACACATTAAGTACAACAACATAGCAGAAGAAAAGAACGAAAATATCAATATACAACATTGATACAGTATCTGATACAACTGAATATCAAATACAAATGACTATCAATATATCCAAGATAGATACAAGACAATAACAGAGACAACAGCAGCGGAAAGACAATGTCTTCAATGCCAAACTCCAAAAATTCCATCTCCAATCCAAAGCAAGCTCGAACCCCCATCAAGCTAAGTTAAGCAAGGCCAGCCATCCAAAGACTGAAGAAGATTTCCAAAGACTGAAAGCTACCAAACCAAAAACTTTGAAGGCTATCGAATCTGCTCATACTACTCGACTATCTGAAAAACCCAACTCTAGACTGCCCATGTGGAAAATTGTGGGCACCCAGAGTTTAGGAAAGGAACAATAAACTCCAGGTCAGTCATGGGACTGGTGTGAGCAAACAAAAACAGTTTATCTTTTATCAAAAGCAAAACAAAATATTTTAAAGAAATTCGCAATGCTTTTCGAAAAATGAAAATGCCATAAGGCTTCCCGCCGCACACACAATTCAAGCGCACATTTGGAGGAGATTTCCCTTTATGATAGTCAAAAATGCTTGATACATGAAAATCCTTTTGATATTATTACTAGTGCATAGTGGAAAACATTTCAAAAATATAATATTAATCTTAGCCAGCATAGGTACCATTATATTATGCCTACTATAGCTACCACCTATGGTGGCAGGTAAAACAACTACAATCGTAAAGGGCACATATTGGATGTTTGGATTTCCAACAAATTGTCAGGAAAAGGAACGTCCCATACAGAATGGAAAGCCTCTGGAGGGACGATCCCAAGAACCTAGTCGGATCTCTGCTGCACAAGGCCGGGTAACCCCTGCCTGGAAGTAACTATTGACACGAGTATGCCATCCCCCGGTCACTACAAACCTTTATCCGAGGGCCCTCACTCCAACAACCATGCAGTAAAGTATCTGGGCACCATGCCATGATACCACTTTCAAAATCAACATAAGTAAATATCTAGGCTCCATACCATGATATCACTTTTTATCCAAAAGGAAATGGCCATACCCTCAGAGGGAGCTACCCCCAAATAACCTTGCTGCCACGATCTTGTTTCGACCATTACCGGATTGTGAGGGTCGACGAAGTCATGTCCACAGAGCTACGCTTTTTCACAAAGCCATGCTTTGATCAACAAATGATCAGCAGCACGTCCTATGCCACATTACCAAATTGGGAATGTATCACTAGTAACCATAAACTACACAACCTCTGAGCTTATACGTCTCAGAAAAGTGTGTTAAGCTAAGAGAATGAATCTCCACCACCAAACAAAAATATATTTGATAGAAATCGGCTTTACATCTCAAAGTGTAATGTCAGACACACATCCATACGAGTCTGTTCTGGGTTCGAACAGAACCGAAGGCACTTCCTAAGAAGCCCTTGCAAATCCGGGAATTCCCAATCCCGATCGGACTCCCCATCACATATGGAGATCTCTATACCGGCGCGACTCAGTGCAGAGACAATCGACGGGTTATCCTTTCGTTCTTGAAAATACCCGGTCTTCACCACCGTTCTTCAAATGCTATCCATATCGTCGTATCATTATTCGAAATGGGTTATATGACACAAGGTCCTCTCCCAGCTAAACCGAATAATGAGCATAATATTTAAAAACATATGGATATTGGGATTCCGTTAAGTCACAAGTTTAAAATCCAAAACTTTCCTTTCAAATGGTTTAAACAAATTACAATTTTAATATTTTAAACAAAAAGATTTACTTCACAAAGTTTACCAGTCTTTCACAAAGATTCATTCATAGCTTTTCAAAACAACTTCCTTTTCAAATTGGATTATCTCATCCAATTATTAACCCAAAGACTCAATTTATAGCTTTCAAACCATTTCCAACTCAAATCTTTCATATAAAAGATACACCATTTAAATTCCTCTTCGATTTCAAAACAAAATTCAACCATTTTTCACAAAGATTTATTCATAGCTTTTAAAATAATTCCAATTTTGTTTCAAACTTTAAATCTTTCAATACAAATTGGAAATCCTTTCTTTATAATAAAGCTACTATTATTTAAAAACAAATAGCTTTCGTTTTAGAAAAATCCGATTACATTTGCATGAGTTAAAGCGCTTAAATCTTGGGTTAAATTTAAATTCCCAAAAACAATACTTTTAAAATTGTTTAAAACTCATATAAACATATTTATAACTTATATAACCTTTTTAAGCCATAATTTCTAATTATAGAATTCAATTTCAAATATTTATTTCAAATTCAAATCAAATTATTTAAATTTCAAAACTTTATCAAGTAATTCAAAAATAACTTTTATCTTTAAAACTTCTTTTCAAAATCTTTTCATACTAATCCAATTCCATTTTCAAAATCATTTGAATTTAAACTTCAACTTTAAAATCATTTTAAAATATTTAATTCAAATGCTTGTGACTTAACCGATTTCCTCATGCAATCCATATTTGTGTGTGTAAGGCGTAATCCAGGGGTTTTACACAATAGTGCAACATCATTAATCATCACAGATTCAATCACAGCAACATTCGATAAGCGATATAATACTACAACGCTTATCGAAATTCACAGAATCATAGATAAATAATATAAATTTATCACAGATAAATAAATGACATTCATCACAGATAAAGTAATTCATAGTACAAAACATAGCATATAAGGGGTATCGAACAATCCAACAATCAATAGAATTCAAACATTCATAAGTAAGATCAATTAATTATTTGATTAATTTGAATCAGATTAATTACTTATCAGTAAACTAGTAATCCTGCTTAATTAATATTAATTAATTACAAATTATTTTAATTAATTAACTGTAATGACCCAGAATTTTGGCCATAATATTTTAATAAATATTTAATCCAATTAAATAAAATGTAAACTTATCATTTTAAAAAAAGATAGGACTTTTGGAATATTTGCCATTTATTTATATACATATGTATTTTGAAAAGGAAACTTTGATTTGAAAATTTAAAATAAAATCTCTTAAAAATATTTACAGTAAAATCTATCTTATATAATTGAATTAAAATGCTCTACCTTATTAACATTTGGTATAAATATCTATATGGATAATAATGTTTAAAATAAAGTCAAATCCTATCAATATTAAATATAAGTATAAAACATATGAATATAAATTAAATGTTGATAGTTAAAATAGAAATAAATTAAAACAAGAATTTATGTTAGGAATAGGAATAAATATAGAGGCTAAATTTATGTGGTTACATGAAACATATCAGATAATTCTAGAGATATACATATACTTTTGAAATACATGTAGATATGTAGGTGAATTATGCAAGCAACAAGTTAATAAAACAAAATATCTTCATACAAAAATCAAAGAGGATAAGTTTGTAAACTTAGAAGAAAACAATTACATTAAATGCTATCATCTCAGCCAAAATAAAGTCACTTCAAATATTTAGAAATCATTTCAATTTTAGAGAAAAAAAACTATCCAAAGAAATGAACTTGTACCAGATAATACCTTCCCTGTACAAAAATTCTTTCTTCTATATTTATATATATATATATATATATATATGCATGCATCTTTCTGTTCCTGTTCGTTCAGTGATAACATAGCAAACTAGAAAGAAAAATAAGAAGCATCATTATTTTACAAAACGCAAATTCAATTCGACAAAGTAAGCAATTGGATTCAAAGGTAGATTCAAACTGTAGTTTTCAAAACACGAAGTTTTCTCTGCTCGCAAATTTTTCAGTTGAGTAAACATAGATTTTAAAGTTTTAAGTATAATTAAAAACTATACAGGTGATTCATTGATAATCTTGTTTTGTATATGCTTTATTTTTGAATATAGTTCTGTGTTTATATATATGTTGTTCAATGTAATATTTAATATACCGTACTTCTCTGTTTATTGTTATAGAGTTGAATACTTATTCAAACCCAAAATATTTTCATCTAATCATTGTAAAGCTTAGAGTTTTCAAGCTAAACAAGAAGGTTTAAACCTAAACCAAGATAAAAGCTGTTTAAGACACATTGGTGAGGTGTCATCATTGGAATCTTGTTTTACAGGGAAATATGTAATATTCTGATAAATTCGAATGCCATGAAATGCTAATTCAATTTCATAACTTGAATCCACACCGCAAAATCATATTTTTAAAACAAAAATGGTAATTTTTAGTTTAATATTCTACGAGCAGTTCATATTTGAACAAAATATGCTTTCTAACCATTTTCTGATGATCGATCCAATATTGGATGTCGAAATTTTGCACGAAGCAGGTTTGAACAATGATGATTTCAGGAAAATTGTCAAATAATTTTTCCATTGCACGAATTGATGGGACGAGGCGAATTTAGGGTTCGTTCGAGTTTTGGACATGTCTGGAAATGAGGTGATTTTGTCACCTCTGATGCATCGAGTTGCACGAGCTCCAAGGGGATGGTAGAATGGGGTGTTGACGTGGTGTGAATGGAGTGGGAGCATCTCCGGTGGTCTGAGTTAGAATTTTTGGTATCGAATCGAGTTTTGATTTCGAGTATAGGGGTGATTTGCGACTTACTGAAGGTAGTTGAGTTCGCCGGAGCGACGGCGAAATGCCGTGCACGTGTACGGCGTAGATTGTGTCAGCGTTTGTTGGATGGAGAGCGGCTCGAGTTATTACTCGAGTAAAATGGTGGATCACTTCGGGTTAGAAACCGAGTACGTGAGCATGTTTATCGATGCTATAGTTTGACTTAAACTTAAACTCAACTTAACTAGAAATAAATTAAATGAAGAGGAAGAAGAACGTACGTGAGGAAGTGAAGATTGACTTGGGTGGAATGGTGTAAAACTCGAGTGATTACTCAAGTAAATCTGGGGGTATTCTCGGGTCTTGTTTTCAAAAGGGTTAACCCAATGAATTTAAGTTAATGATGCTAAACAAATTTTAATATTAGTGAAGTAACTAATGTTTGACTATTTTAAGTTAAAAATTTATTTCAAGTTTTAATTAACTAAGTGAATACGTAAGAATGTTTTTAAATCTTAATTAATATTTTAATTAAGTAGTTAACTTAAGTTAAGTGTTAAAGTTAATTATCATTAAAGTTTTCAAGTTAATGATAAATTGATTTTAAGGTTTAAGGAAGATTTTTAAATGTTAATTAAGATAAATTATTATTAATAATTAATTGTTTGAAAAGGGTAATTAAGAATGATTAACTAATAGTTATAATTAACTAAGTAATTAGGGATTTATAATTGTAATTAAAGATTGGTTAATTAATAATTAAGTGTCTAATTAATTTGTAATTGTTAATTAGATAATTAAAGTTAATTAATTTATAATTAGTTGTTAATTAAACAAATAATTAAGGATTAATCAATTTTAAATTAAGTCCACTAACAATTAAGGTTATTAACTAATAATTAAGGGGTAATTAATTTAGTAATTAAGGTTTAATAAATGGATTAAGAATTAATTGATGATTAATTTAACAAGATTAAGTGATTAATTCTCAAGTAATTAATTTAAATTGAATTAATTACAATAATAATTAAAGATGCTTGCTTATGAATGATTGTATATAAAAAAAGTAGAATATCTGATTTTGTGATACCTAATTGGTGATATTCTGTGATACTCTGTGATTTGCCTTGATATATCTATGATGATTGTGTATGACTTATCTATGATAAATGCTATGTAAATTCAAAGTGTTGAATTAAATTATTTAAACTATTAAACAACTTGACCTTTAAAATGGCATTTGGATTTCGATGACACCGGGATTGGATGTCAATTATGATTATCCGAAAACCAGATCGATCCAAATTAAATGTTAGGTCGTGGCATTTCAAATGAAGATCAAGATGGTGTTTTAGAGTGCAAAGGTTATTGTCGTTAACTCTGAGGTGATTCCAAAATTAGTGCGATGAGATAATGCCTTCGGTTTTGTTCGAACCTGGAATGAACTTGTATGGATTGAATGCTTTCAAAACATCGTCAGGTGGATGATGAGCATTCTAAGAGATAAGTTCTATAAAGGTAATCGCAGCCTCAAGCCTCATCAACCAGGAATGGCTAAAATAGGAGAGATGCAGCAAGGTTAGGTGGGTAGCACTCAAGCAGGACGAGATATACCCTTGTCTATATGTCCCTTTTTATTCGGTTGTGTGGGCGGTTGCTAGCTACAACCGTGGGATTATCTTGTTCGAAACTGTTTAGTAAGGAATGGTTCCGTCCTTCTGTTGTAGGGGGTCGGTAGTGATCCTCGGTACGGTGATCTAGGCCCCGTACAGTGATGGACGATGCCCCAGCAGTCCTGCCATTGTATGGAATCCAATCTCCAATAAGCGCCGTACGTTTTGATTATGCCCAACTATGTTGGAATGTGAGATGTAAGCATTTCAGCTATTTCTATATTTTACTTGAAAACCCTAGACACTATTATAATATCATTAGATTTCCTATAAAATTGTTTTGCTTAGCGTAACGTATAAACTTACCCGTGTTTATGTGTGGTGAGTCTTACGTGATACCTTAGTTTTCAAATGTTTTCAAAGTTAAACAACTTTAAACCGTTTACTCATACCAGACCCTTGTCTGACCCGGAGTTTATTTCTGTTTTTTCATAAACTCTTGGGTACTCAAATTTTTATGAGTAGCCAAGTGATAGGTTTTGGATTGCTGAGTTCTGGAGGAACTTGGAGCAGGATTCCAGACATATATATCTATCTAGTTCCGCTGTGTTAGTTGATGTATGTTATATTTTGGGTGTATGTAATGGAAGATGTATATATGACTGTCTTGTTGTATGATGTTGTGTAACTCTGATATATGCAAACTATGTAATATTTATGTGATGTATTATATATTTTTCCGTTTCCGCTGTGTGATTCTGATGTTGTTATTCTTTCTTTCTATCTTTTCTATTTCTATCTCTTTCTTTTCTTATTGATGATACGTCTTTCTGTGGATAGAAAGGTGGGTCGGCACAGTTGGTATCTGAGCATAAGTTGAGATAATACCTAGGCTCTGGAATAATATTTATCTTGAGTGTGTGTATTTGTATTTTTATATAATTGTATAACTATCCAAATTTGTTGACTTACCTGTTCAGGTGGCCAACATGAGTTCTGAAAGAAGAGGCAAAGGTAGGGGCAGTACCTCCAATTGATAATGGACGAAGTCAAACTGCTAGTGAGTCTGTAGATCCAGTACCGCCTTAGGTTAGTTTTTCCGCTTTATGCAAGGACTTCATCAACCTTGAAGGTAAACCATTTAAAGGGTCAGAGACTATAATTAAGGTCCAAGATTGGCTACACTCCTGTGAGCGCATCTTTAAGAGTATGAAGTTGTCTAATGAGCGGAAAAGGAAAATGGCTTCATGGCAATTGCAGGAAGACGCTGCAACCTGGTGGGATGCAACGATAGCAAACATCTCTGAGGATGACATCTTTTGGGAAAGATTTAAAGAGTTATTTGAGGAGAAATTCATGCCAACAGCAGGGAAAACTCGTCTATACTGGGATTTTTCGAATTTGAAGCAGGGAAGCATACTATATCGGAGTATGAGATCAAATTCAATGAACTTTCTTGCTACGGACTAGGACTCATTGATACTCCACTCAAAAAGAACGAAATGTTTGTGCAAGGATTAAGGCCAGAATTTCATGAAAAGATGACGAAACATTTGAAAGGGTCTTTTGTGGAGCTAATTGATATGACACTGAGATATGAGGATTTGATGAACAAGAGTTCAGTGGCACCAGTAGCAGTATCGGGAGGGAATTTTGCTAATCCAAATAAGAGGAAGTTCAATCCCAATTGGAGGAAGCAGAACAAGAAGAAGGCTGGAAGTAACAACGGACCTCGCAAATGCTACATACGTCAACAAGAAGGTCACTTGGCGAATATGTGTCCCAGGAATGGATTTCAGCAACAGCAGCAGCAGTCATATCAGAGTGGACCGAGTTCGGCTTTGGTTCAGAAATCTCTATGCATTAATTGCCACCAACCAGGTCATATGATTAAGGATTGCCGGCTTCTTCATAAAACTCGGCAGAATAAGGTATTTGCTTTGGAGGGTGCACCATCTACTTCAACTAAAGGTAAGGGAGTATTGGAAGGTACATTACTTTTAGACGGCAAGTATATTAAAGTTTTATTTGATTCGGGTGCTTCTTTGAGTTTTATTTATCTGGATTCTATAGAGAAGTCCTTTCTTACCCTAAGTACTAGTGACTGTCCCATCTTTGTATCTAATACTATAGGAGGGGTAACTAAATTAGATATGATCTGTAAGGACTTGAGGATTTCCTATCCGTCCCATAGTTTTTCTTGTGACCCTTATGTGTTGAATCTTAAGGGGTTTGACCTTATATTGGGAATGGATTGGCTTGATAAGTATAAGGCTGTTCTGAATTGTGATGAGATAGCAGTTTCGTTGGAAACCGATCTCCGCAGGATTGCTAGAGTGACATGTGATAATTCTGGAAATCACTTGAGTAGTCTTTTACAAGGAGTTGAGACTTCTCAAGAGAAGGTTGAAGATATCGATGTGGTCCAAAATTTCCCAAATGTATTCGAGGAAGTCAAGTGTTTGCCTCCGCATCGAGAGATAGAGTTTCACATTGATTTGGTTCCAGGAGCAGTACAAGTGATTCAGGCTAGTAGGAGGATGGCTCCTAGAGAGAGGGAAGAGTTCGTTAAGCAGACTTAGGATCTTTTGAAGAGGGGATTGATTAGGCCTAGTTTTTCTTGTTGGGGTTCTACTGCGGTGTTTGTCACTAAGTCGAATGGATCGCTAAGGTTCTATGTGGACTATAGAGAATTGAGAAAAGTAGCCATTCGAAATAAATATCCTCTTCCTCGTATTGATGATCTTTTTGACCAGCTGCGTGGAGCTTCTGTCTTTTCTCAACTGGATTTAGCTTCAGGTTTCCATCAGTTAAGGGTAGCTAAGGACAATATCCCTTTAACTGCAATTAGGGGACCGATTTGTTTCTTTGAATGGTTGGTTATGCCATTCGGGTTAACCAACGCTCGTGCTTACTTTTTGACCCGATGAACCGAGTCTTTCGAGATATATTGAATAAGTTTGTTCTGGTATTCATCGATGATATTCTGATCTATTCTAAGTCTGAAGAAAGCACAAGCAGCATTTGAGAATAGTGTTGGAGACACCGAGGAGGCTTTTTTTGAAGGCGAAGTTCTCTAAGTGCCATTTTTGGAAATCGAAAGTCAAATTTTTGGGGCACATTGTTTCTGGAGAAGGTATTTCTACAGATCCAGCGAAGGTTTATAATATTCTGGAATGGAAGCAACCGAAGACACCGACCAAAGTTCGTAGTTTTCTGGGATTAGCTGGCTACTAACGAAAGTTTATCCAGGACTATTCCAAGATTTCTTTGCATCTAACTAAGTTGACAAGGAAAGAGGCTAGGTTTAAATGGACACCCCAGTGTAAGGAGGTTTTCCAGGAGTTGAAGACGAGGCTAACTAGTGCGCCTGTGCTAGCTACCAGATGGGAAGAGAAAATTTGAAGTTCATACAGATGCTTGTATCTGGGGGCAGTTTTGATGCAAAATAGAAGAGTAATTGCGTATGCGAGTCGATAATTAAAGCCGCATGAAAGGAACTACGCTACGTACGATCTTGAGTTGTTAGCCATTGTTTTTGCTTTGAAGATCGGGAGACACTATCTTTTGGGAGAGAAGTTTGAGTTATTCACGGATCACAAACCGTTGAAATAACCTTTCTCTCAAAAAGATCTTAATCTGAGGCAGCAGCAATGGGCCGAGTTTCTGGCATCATATGATTTGGATATTCTTTATACCTCGGGAAAGGCGAATGTTGTAGCTAATGCACTTAGCAGGAATGCAGTTCTATCTCTTTTGGAAGTTGTTCCATCTCTCCAGGAAAGAATCATAAGTAAGCAAATGGAGGATAGATCTTTTGAGGAGCTGATTCTTGGAACTATGATGACACAGAATTTTGAACATTTGAAATCGAAATATTTAATTGATTTTAAATATTTGGAAGTTAGTTTAACTTGAATTTCAGAATTAACTATGGATTTGGCTATTTAATGATTGAATTTAATTTATTGAAGTTGGATAAAAATTTGAATCTTTAGTTTTAAGCTGATTAAAAATATTTTAAAGGCTTAGAAATATTAAATTGATAATACTAAAGATAATGGAAGCTTCGGAATTGAATTTGAAAGCGATTTAATCAGTTTTGAAATTATATTGTTTAAATCGATATTTAAAAAATAGCCTTCCGAGGTACAGTCTCGGATTTCGACTAATCTAGTTCCGTTGGATTCGTAATATTGTATTATTATCGGATTTCAATTTCTGTAGCATTCAGTGTAGTTGCGTGAGCGTATGGTAAATAAACATGTTGAAATTAAATCGAAAATTCAATTTTATAACTGGGTTCAAAAGCTATCTTCTCCATACGATCGAGTTAGGACTCGAAACCTTTTCCATTACGTTCGAAATGGGTGTATAACATTATAAACGCCTAGCGGCACGCCTCGATAGGGGTTTGCGATTTTAAGATGCGTTAATCGAGACAATTTGAATTTGAATTTAAATTTAAACTATAGTTTATCCTGGTCAACTTCAATCGAAATTCCCTCACATCAAAACCTTTTCTTTGCACCTCTGAAGTACCGCAGCCTTCCTCCGCACGCCAACATCTAATCCTTGTCTCCCCATTTCTTTTACAAATCTCACGCAAAATCATTTCAAAAGCAGAAACGAAAAAAATCGAAATACAAAGAATGGCCGTCATCTCTCTCTCTCTGTTAATCCAAATCAACTGAACCCTTTTCGAAATCGAAAAACCCTCTCCCCTCAGTTTAATTCGCAATCGAAATTTGTGACATGGAAAAAAAAACCACGATCAGGAATGGAGGTGATTCGTTCTTCTCGAGTTCGAGCGAACGTTGAAGGCTCGACGACCTCAGCCAGGAAGTGGCACGCGAAGCCCGCGCGTGCGATAGGGTCGGCTCGATTGAAGGCCGCGAGGCTTTAGATAGAGAAGTTCCATTTTCGAGCAACGAAACACACGTTCTGGTGACAAGCCGTGTTTGACTCACGTGTGAAGTGGTAGGCATGAGGAGGGTATGCGGCAGTGGTGGTGGCCTTTGGCGATTATGGCCTGGCGATTGGCAGGCGTGCGATGGAGGCGGCTTCGCGTGTGCGAGGTGGAGGAGTAGTTCGCCAGTAAGGTATTGCTGTTTTCTTCGATTCAATTTAAAATTTGAGAAATAAATATTCACATATTTATCCTCAAAAAAATAAAAAAATAAAAAAAAATTACTGTAAGGTTGGGCTGCATTTTTTTTATACATACGTCTGTATATTTATATTTCAATTTAAATATATTTAAGAAAATTGTAATTAATATAGGCAGTAAGGTAGTAGTTTTATTCCTTTTTATTTTAACCATTATATATATAAATTTGAAAAATATAATGAGTGTATATACATTTTAAATCTTATCGTTAAATATTGAATAGACAGTATGGTAGTATATATGTTATAAAGCATATTAAAAATCGAGTGTTTACAAATTCATGAGTGTTATGTGATGGTTAAATTATTAACACAATAGATTCAAGTGTTAAAATAACTATTAATAGTAGTCGATTATTCGATTATTTCGAATGTTAATGAATTGTATAAATGTTTATACAAGGTCCAAAATGGAGAAAACATGGCCGGATTGGAAAATGGTTGCATGCGTAAGCAAAAAGTGAGATTTTCTCACTCAATCAATATTGTTCTGATTCAAATTTTGAATAGTTAGATTTAAAATTGATTAGCTGTGTGCTTGGATGATTGATTTATAATAATTATTCACTAGATGATATTATATATATTGTAGTATATAATATATTGGTTGATTGATTTCCCGCATTATATAGCGGATGAGACCCTATGCGCCGCGTAATAGCGGATGATATTTTGCAAATCCCATATACCGTAATATTCCACCTCGAAGTGGAATTGGTATTTAATTGTTGTGCTAACTTCTATGGATGTAGGGAAACATGTTGGAGGGATCCAACTGGATTCCTCAAATAATTGAGTTTGTTTCAATATTGTATGTTGATTATTTAAAATCTGTGTGTGATTATATTGTGATTGATATCGTTGAAGGCTAAAATTTAGCCAAATATATTTTGGGTATCGTAGGATAGCAGAAATAAATAAAATTGAATTTTTGAAATTCAGTAGAAAATTTATAGTAAATTAATTTTTGAAAATTGAATAAATATAAATAAGGAATTTATTTTAAAAGATAATAAATTTGGGGTTGAAATAAATTTAGAAATCAATTCTGGAAATTGATTTGGTATTTGTAAATAAATTTGGAAATCAATTTAGAATTTAATTCGGCGCTGAAAATGAATATTTAGAAAACGATTTGAAGATCGTATGTCATTGGATATTTAGAAGTTTAAATTCACAATGGGAATTTATAAAGGAAAGGGAAATTTGTTTTAAAAATAAACATTTGGTTATTTTTAAAAGTGTGAAAGGAATTTTCGGATTCTGAACATAAATTTAAAATAAATCAAGAAAAATTTATTAATTGATTTGAATGAACCATTTTAAAATGAAAAATGTATTTTCCCTGGAAAGCTGAGTATGATTTCAAAGTAGGCTATAAATATAAACTGAAAATTTTTAAGGATGGTTTTAGAAAGGATACTTTGGATAAATTGTTTACTTAATTGGTTTCAAATCCTTAAAGCATGGATTTATTTAATTACTTAGAGAAGGGATTATTTTAAAGATTAAAATTGATATATTTTTTAGGAAACGATTATTTAAATAGTTGTACCTTATCTACTAATTTTATTTCAAAAAATTAGTTGGGACTTAAAATCTTTTATGTGTTAATTAGTATAATGTTTTCATAACCAATATTTTAAGTAAGCATTTAAGATGGTTTTATTTTAAATGTTCCAAGAATATTTTGGATAAGTGATTTGAATTATTTTAACTCGACAGATTCCTTATGGAAATTAATAAATATTTGGAAACGTATTCCGCGTAAGGGAAAGTGTTTTGAAATTCGTTTTCAAAGTATTGAAATGTGGAAAGTAATTTGAATTTTTTTTTTCAAATGGTTGAAGTGTGAAATATATCTTGTGGAAATATTTTGAAAATGAATAATTTAGGAAATTTATTTAAATCCGGCAAATTGTTGTGGATGTTGATTGATAGTTAAATAATCGACTATCGATATTGGCTTTTTAAATGACATTTGAATTTCGATGCGACCGGGGGTCGGATTCCAAGTGGATATCCGAAAACCACATCAAACCTTTGTGATTGTGATGGATCTTTTATTTAAAAGATCAAAGTGAAAATTGTGGTGATTTGATGAAATCTGAATATAACACTTATTTTTAAAAATAAGCGCTCGTTATTCGGATTAGCCGGAAGAGTACCCTGTGTCATAAAACCCATTCCGAATAACGATACATCGAAATGGGATTACATTTGAAGACGGTGTTGAAGACCAGGTATTTTCGAAAGCGAAAGGATTACCTGTCGAATGTCTCTACACCGCGTTGCTCTGATATAGAGATTTTTATCACCGTTGTGATGGGGGATTCCGGACGTGATTTGTGGATATCCGGATTTGCAAGGGCTTCTTTGAAGTGCCTTCGGTTCCGTTCGATCCCGGAACGGACTTGTATGGATGTGTTGTCCGACGTTATACTTTGAGATGTAAAGCTGGTTTCTATCAAATACATTTCTGTTGGTGGCGAAGAAATTAGTCTCTTAGTTTAACGCCCACGAGCTCAGAGGTTATGTAGTTGATTGTTACCAGTAATGCATTCCCAATTTGGCAACGTGACATACGAAGTGCTGCTGATCATTTGTTCATCAAAGCATGACTTTGTGAAAAGTGTAGCTTTGTGGATGAGACCTCATCAGACCTCACACCCCGGAAATGGTCGAAACAGGAAAGATGCGGCAAGGTTATGAGGGTCGCACCCTTTAGGGTATGTCATTTCCTTCTGGAAAAGGGTGATATCATGGTATGGGGCCCAGATACTTAACCTATGTTGTTACTGCAAATTTATTATACTTTGTGGTTGTTGCTTTGTGGCTGAGGATTCTCGGATAAAGGTTGCAAACGACCGGGGGATGGCATACTTGAGTAGTAGCTACCCAGTTATATAGATAACCCGGTTTTGTGTTGACAAAGTTCCGGGTAAGTTCTCAGGACATCCTTCGAGAGGCGTACCCATGTGGCAGTAGGAAGTTCCTTAGCCTGACCATTTGTTGGAAATCCAAACTCCAATACGCGCCTTGTACGGTTTTAGTTGTATAACCTGCCATTTACTTATGGTGGTCACCACTGTTTAGATGGTAGCTATAGTAGGCATAGTTCGGAATGTTTATGTTGTCTAAGATTCATATTATACTTTCGAAATGTTTTCTACACTATGCACTAATAATAATATCGAAAAGATCTTGCGTATTAAGCATGTTTGACTATCATAAGGAGAAATCTCCTCCAATTCTGCGTTTGCATTGTGTCTGTGGCCGGCGACCTTATGGTAGTTTCATTTTCCAAAAGCATAGCGGATTTCGTTTTATTTTCTTTGTGAAAATAACTTTTTTTAAGATCTCAGACCAGTCCATGACTGACTTAGAGTTTATTGTTCCCTTTCTAAACTCAGGATGCCCACAGTTTTCCATACGGCAGCCTAGAGTCAGGTTATCATTATTCTGGAGCGAAGTCGAAAAAAAGATGATGTGGAGATCAGGAGCAAGCTGGATGGCGAAGCATATCACTAGTATATGTTATATTCTTTTCCGCTGTTTATTGTTGTAATACCTGATAATGTAATGTGATGTAATGTAATAACTGATAGAGTGCTTTTGTTTTAAAGATATTCATTTATCTATTATATTTTTTCTGCTGCGATATGTGAGATTCTGTCATTGTTCTATTTTCTTCTTCTATCCTCTTTTTCTTAAACCCCAACGGTTCGGTTTTCCGGCGTTCTATTGTACGACATTGGATACAGTGGATGTATCGGTGTCGACTTTTGGGCGTCATAAAATCGGGTCGTCACAGAGTGGTATCAGATCATTTGGTTTAGCGACAACCTTGGCTCTGTTGGGTGTTACTCATTAGAGATAGAGTCGGCAGTACTCTAGAATGAGTGTGAGTGTAATAATAGATATGAGCGCGTATTTTTCAGTGCATATAAAATTGTTTTATATGGTGTTGATTGGTTTGTTGAGTGCTATATGGATTCTGGTCAATACGAGTAATTTAGGTTATTGATAGGGACCTCTAAACACCTGTACATAACAAATTCGACATGATATTGTTTTAAAATAGGGTAAATGAAATAATTTTACCCAAACTATTTTTGTATATGAAAGAAATAAATTTTCTGTCAATTATTATAATATATGGTTGCTTGGTTGCTAGGAAGCGATAATATTAAATTATCATCATCATTGTATAAGGAATTGAAATCAAACCCAAAAGCTAAGAAAATAAAAATTCAAATGGGATTTGTAAATGTAAATTGTAAATGAGATTTATAATTTGAAATAGAATTCCAGAAAAAAGATCGGAAATGTTCTTGAAAATGTTTGAAATTCGGGAAGTTTGAAAATTAAATTCCTTTTAGGATTGGAACTAGTTTTCAAGGGTTTGGAAAAATGTTTTTAAAGGGATGAAAGCTCTAAACTCTTTTAGGTCGTTGGAAAATAACTTCGGTGATGACTGCAGCATCATCGATGTTCATTTTCGGGTTTCCAGGAGAGGAATTGCTACCAAATTATTTTAAATGGAAGTTGTTTGTAAACTGGTTTGGTTTTAGAAATTTAAAGGGATAATTTGAATTGATTTCAAAAATGGTTTTGAATTGTTGAAAAGACTCTGGAATCAAATAAAAAATAGTTATGCAATAAAATTTTATAAGGTGGAAAATAAAATTTTGAACGAATAAATAAATTTACAGTTGCATGTAAATGAAAGGGAAATTGAATGTTGAAATTTATTTCGAATTTGTAAGTAAATAGAACTGGAATTGGAATTGAATTTGATTTGTAAAGAAAAGTATTAAAATAAAATTAGTAAGTGAAATTAATTGAAGAAATGACCAAATAGAAATGGTTTGGAATGAATTGAATTCAATATTTATAAATGAAAGGTGAATTAAATTCATATGGTATTTGAAATCCAGTTTAAATACAAGTGGTTGTAAACCAAAATGGTGAATTGAAAATAATTTTTTGAATGAATAAAAGAATAAAACTGGATTTGAATCTGAATATTGAAAACCAATTTGAATTGAGTGAAATAAAAATGAAGTTGTAAAATTGGTTCGTAGTGAACTAAAGATAATAAAGGTGGAAATAAAAAAAATGGATTGAGATAAAATGAGTTGGAATTTATAATGAATTAGTAAATGATACTGATTTAAAATAGTGATATGAATCAGTTGGGAATGAAAGATGATCGATAAAATTCAATATTCAGAAGTTAATCTGAATCTAAATAAATTGAAATTGTAAATTGAATTAAAGTAAAATTGGAAATGTAAGATTGAATGAAAATGGATATATAACATCAATAGTGAAGTAAAAATGGTATAAGAAGTATATATTGAAATTCCGTAAAGGAATGTGCAAAAATGATATTTGAATGTTGTAATTGGATATTATGGCTAGCAGGATATACAAGTGTATTAAAGGAAATGGAATTGGGATTTTGATTTCGAAGATAAAGTCGAATTGCTCGACAAAAGGTGTGTATTTAAATTTCTATATGAAATTTGATGATTTTCTTGTCTAGCCACTTGGCCTTTTGTTTTCTTTTTGAAATCTGGGGGCCTATGGTGCAATTTTGTAGTCGTACCGAGCTAGCCGCGCAAAGGCGATGCTTGCGATATTTTTCGAAAATTTAGGGAGTTAGAAAATTTCGGATTAGCCGGGAGAGGACCTTGTGTCATAAAACCCATTCCGAATAACAATACATCGAAATGGGATTGCATTTGAAGACGACATTGAAGACCGAGTATTTTCGAAAGCGAAAGGATTAGCTGTCGAATGTCTCTGCACTGGGTTGTTCCGGTATAGAGATTTTTATCACCTTTGTGATGGGGGATTCCGGACGTGATTCGTGGATATCCGGATTTGCAAGGGCTTCTTTGAAGTGCCTTCGGATCCTTTCGATCCCAGAATGGACTTGTATGGATGTGTTGTCTGACGTTACACATTGAGATGTAAAACTGGTTTCTACCAAAAACATTTCTATTGGTGGCGGACAATTTATTTTCTTAGCTTAACACCCTTCTCTGAGACGTACGAGCTCAGAGGTTATGTAGTTGATTATTACTAGTAATGCATTCCCAATTTGGTAACGTGACATATGAAGTGCTGCTGATCATTTGTTGATCAAAACATGACTTTGTGAAAAGTGTAGCTTTGTGGACTTGACCTCATCGGACCTCACACCCTGGAAACGGTCGAAACAGGAAAGATGCGGTAAGGTTGTGAGGATCGCACCCTTTAGGGTACGTCATTTCCTTCTGGAAAAGGATGGTATCATGGTATGGAGCCCAGATATTTAACCTATGTTGTTACTGCAAATTTATTATACTTTGTGGTTGTTGCTTTGTGGTTGAGGATCCTCGGATAGAGGTCGCAAACAACCGAGGGATGACATACTCAAGTAGTAGTTACCTAGTTAAAGAGGTAACCCGGCCTTGTGTTGGTAGAGATCCGGGTAGGTTCTCGGGACGTCCCTCCAGAGGCGTACCCATGTGGCAGCAGGTAGTTCCTTAGCCTGACCATTTGTTGGAAATCCAAACTCCAATACACACCTTATAAGGTTTAGTTGTATAACCTGCCATTTACTTATGGTGGTCACCACTGTTTAGATGGTAGCTATAGTAGGCATAGTTCGGAATGTCTATGCTGGCTAAGATTAATACTATACTTTCGAAATGTTTTCTGCACTATGCACTAATAATAATATCGAAATAATCTTGCGTATTAAGCATGTTTGACTATCATAAGGAGAAATCTCCACCAATTCTGCGTTTGCATTGTGTATGTGGCGGGAGGCCTTATGGTAGTTTCATTTTCCAAAAGCATAGCGGATTTCTTTTTATTTTCTTTGTGAAAATAACCGTTTTTAAGATCTCACACCAGTCCCATGACTAACTCGGAGTTTATTGTTCCCTTTCTAAACTCTGGGTGCCCATAATTTTCCACACGAGCAGCCTAGAGTGAGGTTATCATTATTCTGGAGTGAAGTCGAAAAAAAGATGATGTGGAGATCTGGTGCAATCTGGATGGCGAAGCGTATCACTAGTATATGTTATATTCTTTTCCGCTGTTTGTTGTTATAACACTCTAATAATGTAATCTAATGTAATGTAATAACTGATATAGTGCTTTTGTTTTAAAGATATTCATTTATCTATTATATTTGTTCTGCTGCGATATGTGAGATTCTGTTATTGTTCTGTTTTCTTCTTCCATCCGCTTCTTCTTAAACCCTAATGGTTCGGTTTTCCGGCATTCGACTGTGCGGCATTGGATACAGTGGACGTATCGGTGTTGACTTTCGGGCGTCGTAAAATCGACTCGTTACAGGAACCAAGTATGGTCGATATTCATATTTCAAGGTGGACGATCAAGTTGCTTTAAGGATTAATGGTCATTTGTGTGTACCTAATATAGATGGATTGAGGAAAGAAGTCTTAGCTGTGTGCCCTCGTTCCAGACTGAATATTCACCCAGGAATTTCTAAGATGTATAAAGATATGAGAAGAGTTTTCTGGTGGCCGAGTATGAAGAGGTATGTAGCTTCTTTCATTAATAGTTGTGCTATCTGTCAGCAGGTGAAAGGAGATCAACAGAAGTCAGCAGGTTTGTTGTAGCCTTCGGAAGTACCAGAATGGAAATGGGAGATGATTTCGATGGATTTCATCGACGGTTTGCCTAGAACCAAGAAAGGAAACGAAGGAATTTGGGTTATTGTGGACCGTTTAACTAAGAGCGCCCATTTTATACCCGTTAAGGCAACCCTTACTGCAGCTTCTCTTGGAGAAATTTTCTTGAGGGAGATAGTTAGATTGCATGGTGTTCCTGTCAGTATAATAAGTGATCGTGATCCTATCTTTACCAGCAAATTCTGGAAGGCTCTGCAATCCGCTATAGGAACGAGTTAAGATTAAGTACAGCTTATCATCCTTAGATAGATGGATAGACAAAGAGGCTGAACCGAATTCTAGGGGATATGCTACGAGCTTGTGTCTTGGATTTTGGTGGATCTTGGGAAGACCATCTACGTCTGGTAGAAACTCCTACAATAACAGTTAATAGGCAAGTATTAAGATGGCTCCCTATGAATCTTTATATGAAAGACCGTGTAGATCCCCATCCTGTTGGATAGAGTCGAAAGATCGTCTTGTGCTTGAACCAAATCTGGTTCGTGAAGCTTCTGCGAAAGTTGAGCTTATCAAGAAGAGAATGAGAGCTACTCAGGACCGTCAAAAGAAGTATGCAGATAAAAGGCGAAGACAATTGGAATTTGAGATCGGAGATTTTGTCACTGTCAATGTTTCCCCGATCAAAGGAGTTGTTAAATTCAAAAAGACGGGAAAACTTGCCTTGTAATATATAGGACCATTCCAGGTACTAGAAAGGATTAGTGTTGTAGCTTACAGAATTGAATTGCCAGAACGGATGTCTGGAATTCATAATGTATTTCATGTATCCCATCTAGGGAAGTTTGTTCATGACCCATCACTGGTTGGGGAACCAGTAGTCTAGGAAGATTTGGAGGTCGAGCCAAATTTGACTGTGGTCAGGAATCCAGTTCAGTTTGTTGATCAAGACGAGAGGCAACTCAGGAGCAAAGTAGTGAAGCTCGCCAAAGTGCAGTGGAGCGAGGATCCCAGGGATTGTACCTGGGAAACTCTTGATAGTTTTAGTAAAGCCTATCCGGATTTGTGTCCAGGTAGCTAGTGATGTTTGTTAGGACAAAGTATATGGCTGTTTGCTAATATATGAATGATATGTATGT
This sequence comes from Allium cepa, assembly GCA_030765085.1. Classification (NCBI taxonomy): domain Eukaryota; kingdom Viridiplantae; phylum Streptophyta; class Magnoliopsida; order Asparagales; family Amaryllidaceae; genus Allium; species Allium cepa. The sequence continues at coordinate 461,523,187 of CM060942.1, forward strand.
TTGAATGGTTGATATCAAAGCTTTTGAATTATCTTTTGTTTTAAATTTCGGGGACGAAATTCTTTTAAGGGGGAGGAATGTAACGACCCGAGATTTTGGCCATATTATTTTAATAAATATTTAATCCAATTAAATAAAATGTAACCTTATCAATTTAAAAAAAGATAGAACTTTTGGAATATTTGCCATTTATTTATATACATATGTATTTTGAAAAGGAAACTTTGATTTGAAAATTTAAAATGAAATCACTCAAAAATATTTACAATAAAATTTATCTTATATAATTGAAGTAAAATGCTCTACTTTATTAACAATTGGTATAAATATATATATGGATAATAATGTTTAAAATAAAATCAAATCCTATCAATATTAAATATAAGTATAAAACATACGAATATAAATTAAATTTCGATAGTTAAAATAGAAATAAATTAAAACAAGAATTTATGTTAGGAATAGGAATAAATATGGAGATTAAATTTATGTGGTTACATGAAACATATCAGATAATTCTAGATATATACACACACACACACTTTTGAAATACATGTAGATATGTAGGTGAATTATGCAAGCAAGAAGTTAATAAAACAAAATATCTTCATATAAAAATCAAAGAGGATAAGTTTGTAAACTTAGAAGGAAATAATTACATTAAATCGTATCATCTCAGCCAAAATAAAGTCATTCCAAATATTTAGAAATCATTTCAATTTCAGAGGAAAAAAAAATCTGTCCAAGGAAATGAACTTGCACCAAATAATACCTTCCATGTACAAAAATCCTTTCTTCTATATATATTTGTGTATCTTTCTATTCCTACTCATTCAGTGGAACATAGCAAACCAGAAAGAAAATTAAGAAGCTTCATTATTTTACAAAACTCAAATTCAATTCAACAAAGTAAGCAACAGGATTCAAAGGCAGATTCAAACTTCAGTTTTCAAAACAGGAATTGTTCTCTTTTCGCAAACTTTTCCAGTGAGTAAACATAGATTTTAAAGTTTTAAGTTTAATAAAAAACTGTACAGGTGATTCATTGATAATATTTTTTTGTATATGCTTTATTTTTTAATATAATTCTGTGTTTATATATATGTTTTTCTATGAAATATTGAATATACTGTACTTCTATGTTTACTTTTACAGAGCTGAATATTTATTCAAACTCAAAATATTTTCATCTAATCATTGTAAAGCTTAGAGTTTTCAAACAAAACAAGAAGATTTAAACCTAAATCAAGATTTTAAAAGTTGTTTAAAACATGTTGGTGAGCTATCACCACCGGAATCTTGTTTTACACGGAAACAGGTAATATTTTGATAAATTCGAATGTCATGAAATGATAATTCAATTTCATAAATTGAATCCACAATGCAAAATTAGATTTTTAAAACAAAAATGGTAATTTTTAGTTTAGTATTCTATGAGCAGCTCATATTTGAACAAAATATGCTTTTTAATCATTTTCTGATGATCGATCCTATATTAGATGTTGAAAGTTTGCGCGAAGCAGGTTTGAACAACGATGATTTCAGGAAAATTGTCAAATAATTTTCCCATTGCACGAATTGATGGGCTGAAGCGAATTTAGGGTTTATGTTCGAGTTTTTGACATGTCTGGAAATGAGGTGATTTCGACACCTCTGATGCATCGAGTTGCACGAGCTCTTGGGGGATGGTAGAATGGGGTGTTGACATGGTGTGGATTGAGTGGGAGCATCTCCGATAGTCTGAGCACCTGGGGCGAAGTGATTTTGTTGGATGGGTTGAGTTCAGGAATACGAGTGAAATGCTAAATTTTGATTTAGAATTTTTGGTATCGAATCGAGTTTTGATTTCAAGTATAGGGTGATTTGCGACTTGCCTAAGGTAGTGGAGTTCGCCGGAGTGACGGCGAGATGCCGTGCACGTGTACGGCGTAGATTGTGTCTGTGTTTTTTGGATGGAGAGCGACTCGAGTTGTTACTCGAGTAAAATGGTGGATCGCTTCGGGTTAGAAACCGAGTACGTGAGCAAGTTTACCCGATACTATAGTTTAACTTAAACTTAAACTCGACTTAACTGGAAATAAATTAAAAGAAGAGGAAAAAGAACGTACGTGAGGAAGAGAAGATTGACCCGGGTGGAATGGTGGGAAACTCAAGTGATTACTCGAGTAAACCTGGGGGTATTCTCGGGTCTTGTTTTCAAAAGGGTTAAGCCCAATGAATTTAAGTTAATGATGTCAAACAAATTTTTGTACTAATGAAGTAATTAATGTTTGACTATATTAAGCTAAAAATTTATTTCAAGTTTTAATTAACAAAGAATACCTAAGAACGTTTTTAAATCTTAATTAATATTTTAACTAAGTAGTTAACTTAAGTGAAGTGTTAAAGTTAATTACCATTAAAGTTTTCGAGTTAGTGATAAATTGATTTCAAAGTTTAAGGAAGATTTTTAAATGTTAATTAAGATAAATAATTATTATTAATTAATTATTTGAAAAGGGTAATTAAGAATGATTAATTAATAATTATAATTAACTAAGTAATTAGGGATTTATAATTGTAATTAAAGATTGGTTAATTAATAATTAAGTGTCTAATTAATTTGTAATTGTTAATTAGATAATTAAAGTTAATTAATTTATAATTAGTAGTTAATTAAATAAATAATTAAGGATTAATTAATTTGAAATTAAGTTCATTAACAACTAAGGTTATTAATTAATAATTAAGGGGTAATTAATTTGGTAATTAAGGTTTAATAAATGGATTAAGAATTAATTAATTAAAGGGTTTAACATGGAATAGTTAATTAATTGATGATTAATTAAACAGGATTAAGTGTTTAATTCTCAAGTAATTAATTTAAATTGAATTAATTACAATAAGAATTAAAGATGCTTGCTTATGAATGATTGTATAAGTAGAATATCTGATTTTGTGATATCTAATTGGTGATATTCTGTGATACTCTGTGATATGCCTTGATATATCTATGATGATTGTGTATGACTTATCTATGATAAATGCTATGTCAATTCAAAGTGTTGAATTAAATTGCTTAAACTACTAAACAACTTGACCTTTAAAATGGCATTTGGATTTCGATGAGACCGGGATCGGGTGTCAATTATGATTATCCGAAAACCACATCGATCCAAATTAAACGTTAGGTCGTGGCATTTCAAGTGAAGATCGAGATAGTGTTTTAGAGTGCAAGGGTTATTGTCGTTAACTCTGAGGGTGATTCCAAAATGAGTGTAACAAAATAATGCCTTCGGTTTCATTCGAACCTGGAACGAACTTGTATGGATTGAATGCTTTCAGAACATCGTCATGTGGACGATGAGCATTCTAAGAGATATGTTCTATAATGGTAATCGCTGCCAAAAGCCTCATCAACTGGGAATGGCTAAAACAGGGGAGATGCAGCAAGGTTAGGTGGGTAGCACCTAAGCAAGACGATATATACCCCTGTCTAGATGTCCCTTTTTTTTCGGCTGTGTGGGCGGTTGCTAGCTACAACCTGGGGTTATCTTGATCGGAACTGTTCAGTAAGGAATGGTTCCGGCCTTGTGTTATAGGGGGTCGGGAGTGATCCTCGGTACGGTGATATAGGCCCCGTACTGTGACGGGCGGTACCCTAGTAGCCCTGCCATTGTATGGAATCCAATCTCCAATAAGTGCCGTACGTTTTGATTGTGCCAAACTATGTTGGAATGTGAGTTGTAAGCATTTCAGCTATTTCTGTATTTTTCTTGAAAACCCTAGGCACTGTTATAATATCACTAGATTTCCTATAAAATTGTTTCGGTTAGCGTAAGGTAAAAACTTGCCGGTGTTTATGTGTGGGGAGTCTTACGTGATACCTTAGTTTTCAAATGTTTTCAAAGTTAAACAACTTTAAACCGTTTACTCATACCAGACCTATGTCCGACCCGGAGTTTATTTCTGTTTTTCATAAACTCTTGGGTACTCAAATTTTTATGAGTAGCCAAGTGATATGTTTTGGATTGTTGAGTTTTGGAGGAGCTTTGAGCAGGAATCCATACGTATATATCTATATATTTCCGCTGTGTTAGTTGATGTATATTATATTTTGGGATGTATGTAATGGAAGATGTATATATGACTGTCTTGTTGTATGATGTTGTGTAACTCTGATATATGTAAACTATGTAATAGTTATGTGATGTATTATATTTCATTCTGTTTCCGCAGTGAGATTTTTACGTTGTTATTTTTTCTTTCTATCTTTTCTATTTCTATATCTTTCTTTTCTTATTGATGATACGTCTTTCTGTGGATAGAAAAGCGGGTAGTCACGTTAACCCTTAAAGATAACTAAATAATCTTTAATTATTGATTAACCTTTAATCATTAAATAATTAACCTTGAAATATTTAATTATCTTTTTGTGATGACCCGTCTTTCAATATCCAGAAAGACGTATCATCAATAAGAAAAGAAAGAGATAGAAATAGAAGATATAAAGAAAAGAAACAACAATAATCAGAATCTCACAGCGGAAACGAACAAAATATAATATTACACATATCCCTTACATAAGTTTACATATCAGAGTACACAAAACAATACTACTCCATTACATCTGACATTCATAAGAGTTTGCCAATACACACAACCCAAAATACAACATCCTAAATCACTACAGCGGATAGAGATAGATAAGTACGTCTGGACTCCAGCTCCAGCCTCCAAAACATTTTCTAATCCATACCTAGTCACTTGGCTACTCATAAAAATTTGAGTACCCAAGAGTTTATAAAAAAAAACTCCGGGTCAAACATGGTACTGGTGTGAGCAAATCAGTTACAGTTGTTTAACTTTAAAATTATTTTGAAACAAAAGGTATCACGTAAGACTCCCACAAATAAACACGGGTAAGTTTTTACCTTACGCTAACCAAAACATTTGATAGGAAATCCAGTGATATTATTATAGGGTCTAGGGTTTTCAAGTAAATAGAAAATAGCTGAATTTGTTACATGATTAAATTCTAGCTAATAGCCACGAAAGTGGGTAATACAATCAAAATCGTAGGGTCTCGTAGGGAAAATGAGTTTCCATCAATGGCAGGGCTACTGGGGTACCGCCCGTCACAGTACGGGGCCTAGGTCACCGTACTGAGGAGCCACCCTAACTCCCCTGCAACACAAGGCCGGACCCATCTCTTACTGGACAGCTCCGAACAAGACAACCCCGTAGTTGTGGCCAACAACTGCCCACAAAGCCGAATATAATAAGGGACTTCTAGACAGGGTTAAATCTCACTCTCAAGTGGGGGCTACCCACGAAGCCTTGCTGCACCTCCCCTGTTTTAGTCATTTTCGGTTGATGAGGCTTGAGGTTACGATTACCTTTAGAGAACACATCTCTTAGAATGCTCATCGTTCACCTAATGATGTTCTGAAAGCATTCAATCCATACAAGTTTGTTCCGGTTCCGAACGAAACCGAAGACATTATTTCGTTACACTCATTTTGGAATCACCCTCAGAGTTAACGCTAATAACCCTTGCATTCTAAAACTCCATCTCGATCCTCACTTGAGACGTCACGACCTAACGTTTAACTTGGATCGATGTGGTTTTTGGAAAATCAAATTTGATTCCCGATCCCGGTCTCATCGAAATCCAAACGTGTCTTAATGACCAAGTTGTTTAAAGATTTAAACAATTCAATTCGGATTTAAACATAGCATTACACAGCATTATCAACAGATAATAACCAATATCTATCACAGATATACAACAGCTCATCACATAATATCTCAACTATCATTCAACAGATACCTACCATATTCAGATAATTCAAACAACCATCCACAAGCAAGCACTACTTAAATTCATATTATAATTAATTTAAATTAAATTAATTACTTAAGAATTTATCGCTTAATCTTGCTTAACCAAACATTACTTAATTAATCACAATCATTTAACTAATTAATCACCTCTTAATTATCTCATTATTAATTAATTAGTGTTTATTTAATTAATCTTTATTTAATTATCAATTAATTACCATCATTATTTATTAATTAAAATTTGATTTAAAATTAATCATTCCTTAATTGATTATTAATTAACCCTTAATTTACAATTAATTAACCTTAATTAATTCTTAATTAATCACAAATTAATTTATCTTAATTACATAATTAATCATTCATTAATTAATCTTAATTATTTAATTAATTAAATATTAACCATTAATTAATTTTCTATTTATTATAAATTAATTAATGTTTCATTACTTAATTAACTAACTCTTAATCAATTAATTAATTAACTTCTTAACCACTAATTTATTAATCATTAATCATTTAATAAATAAGTTATTAATCACTTATGAATTAATCTTAAATTAATTAATAAATTAATTAATAACTATTAATTGTTATTTGATTTATTTTAATCCTTAATTATCCATTAAATAATCCATAAGCAATTAATTAAATCTTAACCAATTAATTAACCTAAATTAATTAATTAATTCCAACCCTAATTACTAACTAATTAAAGTAAACTTTAATTTCAAATTTTTATTAACTTTCAATACTAAACAATTTCATTCATCATTAAAAACTCTTACATATTTAAACATTTTAATTTATTAAAACTAATTACCCTTTTAAAGAGTTAGATTTAAAGATGTAAAATCATTTTCAAAACTTCAACAATTAAAATGTGAATTACTTTAGAAATAAAATATTGACATATTATAAAGTAGCGAGAATATAAAATTTTAAGTTTAAACTTAAGACAAATTTTAGCTTTAAAACAAGTTTTAAAGCTTGATTCATTTACTTAGTTTGACTCGACAATACACAAGCCTAACACAACCCTATATTCCATCTCCCCTACCCTTCCTCATTCTTACTTGAACCCATCAAAACACACGAGCTACAGCCCACCTTCTTCCCTATACTACTACAGCCAACAACCCAAGTGCACACACGAGACACGAACCCAAGTACACGAGCGTTGCTTCGAGTGAAACCCACGCGCACACGAACAAACACTACTGACACAGGCCACTGTCTTGTGCACATGCACGAAGCTCCGACGCCTCCACCGCCGCCGCCGACATCTCGCGCAAACCCCAAATCGATCCACTACCCAATCCCAAACCCCAGAACTCATCTACCCAAGCTCGAACGAAAATTGGGTTGTTCGAACCCAAACTCGAAATGCAGTCGCCAGAAAAGAAACGCATCACCCAGGCAAGTCGACCACCATACGACTCCAAACTCCAGCCATGCATTCGCACAGCCCTAACACACTTCCACCCCAAACCAGTCCCAACTCGGTAAAATCCACGCTTCACAAAATCGAATTTCCCAAACTAAAAAAAAAAAAAAAACAGAGCACAAACCCTAAAAATCAAAATTCCATATTTTGTGTTGCATGATAAATTCGACCACTATTTTTCTAGTGTTAAGCAACATCTAACACAACTTCGATTCAAATTTCAAAGCCTATAAACAATCCAGTCATAAGAATTTGACAAAAGCCCCAAATTCAGTTAATTCCAAAATTCATCTTCAACTTTAAGTTAAAAATTCTGATTTCTGTCTTAAAATTCTTATTATGCATTATAGATTTAGGATATAAATTTGATTCATTAAAATTCGAACATAATTTACATGATATAATTATTTGGTTTTTACTGCATTTCTTACTTTCTGCAGATTTTTAACTGTTTCATTTTCATATTTACTTCTAACACTTAATTCATATTGAATTTAAACTTTTATATTGAATATATCAACTCAGCATCACCTTACTGTATTTAATTTTGAGGTTTTGTTCAGAAATTTTACTCTGAACTTAAATATACAGAAGGGTTTCAATTTCCCTTTAAACATGTTCAACAAATTTTAAAACTGTAAACAGATATTTTCCAAAATAGAAAACATGCAAGCATTTCAGAGCTAACATACATATGCAACATATTTTTCTTATATTTAAATTTTGATTTAAAATTTACTCACCAGTTTTGCTGCTAAGCCTTAAGCTGCTGGAAAAAGAAATATGAACTGGAGATTTCTTTCCACCTCTTGAAATGTTGGATTAACTTTGATGATGCTTCAAATCTTGAATCAGTTAGTGATAAAACTTGAGATTGTTTCAGAAATTTTTTGATTGCAGGAATCTATATTGCAGTTCTCAAAAGAAATTTGAAATGCAGATTTTATCATAGAAATTTCTTTGCAGGTTAGATTTTGGAAAGGAGTTTGAGTTTTGATCAATAATTGAAGTGAAGATTTTCAGGTTTGGAAATGAAGAGTGTAAAAATTTCTTGCTTAATAAAAATGAGAATGTATATTTTGAAGCACAAGAAAGATCTTTTTATAAAAATTTATTTTATAAAATTTAAAGTAAATAAAACTTAAATTATGACACTTGTCACTATATAGCTTAATTTTCAAACACATGTTATTAGTAGGATTTAAATGTTTAACAAGTGTTAATTCATGCAAAAAGAATTTTATATGTTTTTCTTAATTGATTTTTTTTCTTATTTTAAATTCATTCTTAATTCCTATAAAATCAATTTCCTTTAAAGAATGAATATAAAACAAATGTTATAACTTAAATAAAATCATGAGAATATTTCTTAATTCTCAAAGTAAAATTTAGAATAAAAATTAACATATTTTAAATCTTTTTAATTTATCAATTCAATTTAAGTTTTTAAATTCAATTCAAAATCAAATCTAATAAGAGTACAATTTTGGACACATTCATTGCCCTTATATATGTATTAGTTTTAGTTAGGATAAATGTATTTTTACAATTCATTTATTTGCTGTTGAATAAAATAACAAATTTATCAATTTAAATTAGTTTATTATAAAGGTTATCATATTTAAATTGTGTTTGAAATTCCGGAATATCACATTTCTCCCCCCTTAAAAGAATTTCGTCCCCGAAATTTAAACAAAAGATAATCCAAAATTTCATTTTATTCAACACTTCAAGCATACATAACATCCATACATAAGCAACCATCAAACAAAACATCCAAACAACCATACATCCAATACAAACACCACTAGCTATCCGGATACATATTCAGATAAGCCTTCCTAAAACTATCCAGAGTCTCCCAGGTACAATCTCTGGGATCTTCACTCCATTGGACTTTAACGAGCTTCATTATCCTGTTTCTGAGTTGCCTCTCATCTGGATCAACAATCTGAACAGGATGTCTGACAACTGATAAGTCCGGCTCAATCTCTAATTCTTCCTGCACAACTGGCTCCACAATAAGAGATGGATCGTGCATATATTTCCATAGATGAGATACGTGGAAAACATTGTGAATTTCAGCCATCCAGACTGGCAATTCAATCCTGTATGCTACAGCACAAATCCTCTCGAGTACTCGGAACGGACCAATGTATCTCGAAGTGAGTTTCCCTGTCTTCCCGAATCTTATAGCTCCTTTAATCGGGGAAACTTTGACAAAGACTAAATCACCAATCTCGAACTCCAATTGTCTTCGTCTTTTATCTGCATATTTCTTTTGTCGATCCTGAGCAGCTCTCATCCTTTTCTTAATAAGCTCGACTTTAGTAGATGCTTCACGGATCAGATCTGGTCCAAGCACAATACGGCCTTTCGACTCTATCCAACAAGTTGGAGATCTACACGGTCTTCCATACAATGCTTCATAAGGAGCCATCTTGATACTTGCTTGGTGACTGTTATTATAAGAGAACTCCACTAGATGTAGATGGTCCTCCCACGATCCTCCAAAATCTAATACACAGGCTCTCAGCATATCCTCTAGAATTCGATTAAGCCTTTCTGTTTGTCTATATGTTTGGTTGTGATATGTTGTACTCAATCTCAAACTAGTCCCCAAAGCAGATTGCAATGCCTCCCAGAATTTGCTGGTGAAGATAGGATCTCGATCACTTACAATACTGACTGGAACACCATGCAATCTCATAATCTCTTTCAAGAAAATTTCTGCCAAAGAAGCTGCAGTACGGGTTGCCTTAACTAGTATAAAATGGGCGCTCTTGGTTAGACGATCCACAATCACCCATATCCCTTCATTTCCCTTCTTAGTTCTAGGCAGACCGTCGATGAAGTCCATCGAAATCATCTTCCATTTCCATGTCGGGACCTCCAAAGGTTGTAACAAACCAGCTGGCTTCTGCTGATCTCTTTTCACTTGCTGGCAGATTGCACAGCTATTAACGAATCTGATTACATCCTTCTTCATGCCTGGCCACCAGAAAACTCTTCTAATATCTCTGTACATCTTCGAGATCCCTGGATGAATATTTAATCTGGAACGATGACTTTCAGATAAGACCTCCTGCTTCAATTTCTTGAAATTTGGAACACAGATCCTTCCGTTAATCCTTAGTGTTCCTTGATCATCAATCTCAAAACTGGGACATTGCCCCTTCCTAACTCTTCTGATAATTCCTCTTAACTTACTATCAGATTCCTGCTTGCTCGAAATCCTTTCCAGAAGAGATGGAACCACTTCCAAAAGAGGAAGAACCGCATTTTTGCTAAGAGCTTCCGCCACAACGTTCGCCTTCCTCGGAGTATACAGAATATCCAAATCGTATGATGCCAAGAACTCAACCCATCGCTGCTGTCTTAGATTAAGATCTTTCTGAGAGAAAAGATATTTCAACGGTTTGTGATCCGTGAATAACTCAAACTTTTCACCTAAAAGATAGTGCCTCCATATCTTTAAAGCAAAAACAATAGCCAACAGCTCTAGATCATGCGTAGCGTAGTTCCTCTCATGTGGCTTCAATTGCCGACTCGCATACGCAATAACCCTACCATTCTGCATAAGCACCGCTCCCAATCCAACAATACAGGCATCGGTATATACTTCAAACTTGCTCTTCCCATCAGGAATAGCCAATACAGGAGCACTTGTCAATTTTGTCTTCAGTTTCTGGAAAGTTTCTTCACATTCCGGTGTCCACTTGAATTTAGCTCCCTTCCTTGTCAGCTTCGTTAGGTGAGAAGAGATCTTAGAATAATCCTTAATAATCTTCCTGTAGTATCCGGCCAATCCAAGAAAACTGCGAACTTCTGTAGGAGTCCGAGGCTGCTTCCATTCCAGAATAGTCTCAACTTTAGCTGGATCTACAGAGATTCCCTCACCAGAAACAATGTGGCCCATAAATTTTACTTCAGATTTCCAAAAATGACACTTAGAAAATTTCGCCTTCAGAACATGCCTTCTTAGAGTTTCCAAAACTATTCTCAAGTGCTGCTTTTGCTCTTCTTCCGATTTAGAGTAAACCAAAATACCATCGATGAATACCAAATCAAACTTATTCAGAACATCTCGAATGACTCGGTTCATCAGATCTACAAAATAGGCAGGAGCGTTGGTTAACCCGAAAGACATAACCAACCACTCATAGAAACAATTATGTCCCTTAAATGCAGTTAAGGGAATACTGTCTTCAGCTACCCTTAACTGATGGAAACCTGATGCTAGATCTAACTGAGAAAAGACAGATGCACCATGAAGCTGGTCGAAGAGATCATCAATGCGAGGAAGTGGATACTTATTTCGAATGGTCACTTTGTTCAATTCACGGTAGTCTACACAGAACCTTAGCGACCCATCCGACTTGGTGACAAAAACTGCAGCAGAACCCCAGCAGGAAAAACTTGGTCTAATCAAACCCTTCTCCAACAAATCTTGAATTTGTTTCATTAGTTCCTCCCTCTCTCTTGGAGCCATTCTCCTACTAGGTTGAATTACAGGTACTGCTCCAGGAACCAAATCTATACGAAACTCTATTTCCCGGTGCGGTGGCAAACACTTAACATCCTTAAATACGTCGGGGAAATCCCGGACTACCTCAATATCTACAATCTCCTCTTGAGAAGTGTCTATTCCATGTAAAAGACTACTCAAGTGAATTCCAGAGTTATCACACATTACTCTGGCAATCCTACCCAGATCAGTTTCCGACGAAACCGTTCTTTCATCATAATTTAAGATAGCCTTATATTTGTCAAGCCAATCCATTCCCAATATAAGGTCAAAGCCTTTAAAATCCAATACATAAGGGTCACAGGAAAAACTACGGGATAGATAGGAGATTCTCAAATCTTTGCAAATCCTATCCAATTTGGTTACCCCTCCTATAGGATTTGGTACACAAATGGGATTGTCTACGATACTAGGGTTAAGTTAGAAATTCTCTACAATTTCCAGGTAAATAAAACTTAAAGAAGCACCGGAATCAAATAAAACTTTAATATATTTTCCATTTAAAAGTAAGGTACCTTCTAAAACTCCTTTGCCCTTGGACGAGTTTAATGGTGCGCCTTCTAAAGCAAATACTTTGTTCTGCTGAACTTTATGAAGGAGCGGGCAGTCTTTAATCATGTGTCTCGGTTGGTGACAGTCAAAGCAAAGAGACTTATGAATTGAGGCTGACCCTGGTCCACTATAATGTTGTCGCTGTTGCTGAGATCCTTTGCTGGGACACTTATTTGCCAGGTGACCTTCTTGATGGCAAATATAGCATTTGCGCGGCTCATTTTTGTTCCCAGACTTCTTTTTTGCTTTGCTTCTTCCAATTAGGATTGAATTTTCTCTTATTCTGGTTAGAAAAATTCCCTCCTGATGCAGCAACTTGTGCCACTAACCTCTTCTTCATCAAATCTTCATACCTTAACGCCATATCAATAAGCTCCACAAAAGACCCTTTCAGATGTGCTGTCATTCTCTCATGATACTCAGGCCTCAATCCTTGGACAAACATCTTGTTCTTCTTAAGAGGAGTGTCTATAAGTCCTGGACCATAGCAAGATAACTTGTTGAATTTAGTCTCGTATTCATCTATAGACATATTTCCTTGTTTCAGATTCAGAAAATCTTGATAAAGCCGAGTTCTTCCTACAGCAGGCATAAACTTTTCCTCAAACATCTCCTTAAATTCTTCCTAAGACATACCATCTTCCGAGATATTAGCAGTCACTGAATTCCACCAGATTGCGACAATACCTTGTAATTGCCACGCAGCCATTATTCTCTTCTGCTCATCTGATAACCTCATGCTTTTAAAAATCTTCTCACATGATCGAAGCCATGCTTGAACTTCTATTATAGTTTCTGATCCTTGAAATGGTTTTCCTCCAAGATGAACAAAGTCCTTGCATAATGCGGCAAAACTGACTGGAGACGTAACTAGATTAACAGTCTCATTATCAGTCTACTCTCTTCTGTTACCAGTTGATGCACTTCCAACAACTCTTCCCCTTCGGCCACTTGAACTCATATTGGCTACCTGAACAGGTAATCCAATCAATTTAGATAGGGATATAGTTATATAAGAAAATTACAAATACGCACTCTCAAGATAGATACTACTCCAGAGCCTAGGTGTTTCTCAACCATTGCTTCGATACCAACTGCAACGACTCGGCTTTCAATATCCAGAAAGACGTATCATCAATAAGAAAAGAAAGAGATAGGAATAGAAGATAGAAAGAAAAGAAACAACAATAATCAGAATCTCACAGCGGAAACGAACAAAATATAATATTACACATATCCCTTACATAAGTTTACATATCAGAGTACACAAAACAATACTACTCCATTACATTTGACATTCATAAGAGTTTGCCAATACACACAACCCAAAATACAACATCCTAAATCAATACAACGGATAGAGATAGATAAGTACGTCTGGACTCCAGCTCCAGCCTCCAAAACATTTGCTAATCCATACCTAGTCACTTGGCTACTGATAAAAATTTGAGTACCCAAGAGTTTATGAAAAACGAAATAAACTCCGGGTCAGACATGGGTCTGGTGTGAGTAAATCAGTTAAAGTTGTTTAACTTTAAAATTATTTTGAAACAAAAGGTATCATGTAAGACTTCCCACAAATAAACACGGGTAAGTTTTTACCTTACGCTAACCAAAACATTTGATAGGAAATCCAGTGATATTATAATAGGGTCTAGGGTTTTCAAGTAAATAGAAAATAGCTGAAATAATTACATGATTAAATTCCAGCTACTAGCCACGAAAGTGGGTAATACAATCAAAACCGTAGGGTCTCGTAGGGAAAATGAGTTTCCATCAATGGTAGGGCTATTGGGGTGTCGCCCGTCACAGTACGGGGCCTAGATCACCGTACCGAGGAGCCACCCTAACTCCCCTACAACACAAGGCCGGACCCATCCCTTACTGGACAGCTCCGAACAAGACAACCCTGCAGTTGTGGCCAACAACTGCCCACACAGCCGAATATAATAAGGGACTTCTAGACAGGGGTAAATCTCACTCTCAAGTGGGGGCTACCCATGAAGCCTTACTGCACCTCCCCTGTTTTAGCCATTTCCGGTTGATGATGCTTGAGGTTACGATTACCTTTAGAGAACACATCTCTTAGAATGCTCATCGTCCACCTGACGATGTTCTGAAAGCATTCAATCCATACAAGTTCGTTCTGGGTCCGAAAGAAACCGAAGGCATTATTTCGTTACACTCATTTTGGAATCACCCTCAGAGTTAACGACAATAACCCTTGCATTCTAACACTCCATCTCGATCCTCACTTGAGATGTCACGACCTAACGTTTAACTTGGATCGATGTGGTTTTCGAAAAATCAAATTTGATTCCCGATCCCGGTCTCATCGAAATCCAAACGTGTCTTAAAGGCCAAGTTGTTTAAAGATTTAAACAATTCAATTCAGATTTAAACATAGCATCACACAACATTATCAACAGATAATAACTAATATCTATCACAGATATACCACATCTCATCACAGAATATCTCAACTATCATTCAACAAATATCAACCATATTCAGATATTCAATTTAAACAATCATCCACAAGCAAGCACTACTTAAATTCATATTATAATTAATTTAATTAATTTAAATTAAATTAATTACTTAAGAATTTATCGCTTAATCTTGCTTAACCAAACATTAATTATTTAATCACAATCATTTAATTAATTAATCACCTCTTAGTTATCTCATTATTAATTAATTAATGTTTAATTAATTAATCTTTATTTAATTATCAATTAGTTACTATCATTATTTATTAATTAAAATTTGATTTAAAATTAATCATTCCTTAATTGATTATTAATTAACCCTTAATTTATAATTAATTAATCTTAATTAATTCTTAATTAATCACAAATTAATTTATCTTAATTACATAATTTATTATTCATTAATTAATCTTAATTATTTAATAAATTAAATCTTAACCATTAATTAATTTACTATTTATTATAAATTAATTAATGTTTCATTACTTAATTAACTAACTCTTAATCAATTAATTAATTAACTTCTTAACCACTAATTTATTAATCATTAATCATTTAATAAATCAGTTATTAATCACTTATGAATTAATCTTAAATTAATTAATAATTAATAATTGTTATTTAATTTATTTTAATCCTTAATTATCCATTAAATAATCCATAAGTAATTAATTAAATCTTGACCAATTAATTAACCTAAATTAATTAATTAATTCCAACCCTAATTACTAATTAATTAAAGTAAACTTTAATTTCAAAATTTAATTAACTTTCAAAATTAAACAATTTATTCATCATTAAAAACTCTTACATATTTTAACATTTCAATTTATTAAAACTAATTACCCTTCTAAAGAGTTAGATTTAAACATGTAAAATCATTTTCGAAACTTCAACAATTAAAAAGTGAATTACTTTAGAAATAAAATATTTGACATATTATAAAGTAGTGAGAATATAAAATTTTAAGTTTAAACTTAAAACAAATTTTAGCTTTAAAGCAAGTTTTAAAGCTTGATTCATTTACTTAGTTTGACTCGACAATACACAAGCCTAACACAACCCTATACTCCATCTACCCTACCCTTCCTCATTCTTACTTGAACCAATCAAAACACACGAGCTATAGCCCACCTTCTTCCCTATACTACTACAGCCAACACCCCGAGCACACACACGAGACACGAACCCAAGTACACGAGCATTGCTTCGAGTGAAACCCACACGCACACAAACAAACACTACTGACACAGGCAGCTGTTTCGTGCACATGCACGAAGCTCCGACGCCTCCACCACCGCCGCCGACATCTCGTGCAAACCCCAAATCGATCCACGACCCAATCCCGAACCCTAGAACTCATCTACCCAAGATCGAACGAAAATTGGGTTGTTTAAATCCAAACTCGAACTGCAGTCGCCAGAAAAGAAACCCATCACCCACGGCAAGCCGGCCACCATACGCCTCCAAACTTCGGCCATGCATTCGCACAACCCTAACACACCTCCACCCCAAACCAGTCCCAACTCGGTCAACTCCACGCTTCACAAAATCGAATTTCCCAAACTAAAAAAAAAACAGAGCACAAACCCTACAAATCCAAATTCCAAATTCTGTGTTGCATGATAAATTCAACCACTATATTTCTAGTGTTAAGCAACATTTAACACAACTTTGATTCAAATTTCAAAGCCTATAAACAATCCAGTCATAAGAATTTGACAAAAGCCCCAATTTCAGTTAATCCCAAAATTCATCTTCAACTTTAAGTTAAAAATTCTGATTTCTATCTTAAAATTCTTATTATGCATTGTAGATTATGATATAAATTTGATTCATTAAAATTCGAACATAATTTACGTGATATAATTATTTGGTTTTTACTGCATTTCTTACTTTCTGCAGATTTTTAACTGTTTCATTTTCATATTTACTTCTAACACTTAATTCATATTGAATTTAAACTTTTATATTGAATATATCAACTCAGCATTACCTTACTGTATTTAAATTTGAAGTTTTGTTCAGAAATTTTACTCTGAACTTAAATATACAGAGGGGTTTCAATTTCCCTTTAAACATGTTCAACAAATTTTAAAACTATAAACAGATTTTTTCCAAAATAGAAAACATGCAAGCATTTTAGAGCTAACATACATATGCAACATATTTTTCTTATACTTAAATTTTGATTTAAAATTTACTCACCAGTTTTGTGCTAAGCCTTAAACTGCTGGAAAAAGAAATATGAACTGCAGATTTCTTTCCACCTCTTTAAATGCTTGGTTAACTTTGATGATGCTTCAAATCTTGAATCAGTTAGTGATAAAACTTGAGATTGTTTCAGAAATTTGTTGATTGCAGGAGTCTATATTGCAGTTTTCAAAAGAAATTTGAAATGCAGATTTTATCATAGAAATTTCTTTGCAGGTTAGATTTTGGAAAGGAGTTTGAGTTTTGATCAATAATTGAAGTGAAGATTTTTAGGTTTGGAAATGAAGAGTGTAAAAATTTCTTGCTTAATAAAAATGAGAAAGTATATTTTGAAGCACAAGAAAGATCTTTTTATAAAAATTTGTTTTATTAAATTTAAAGAAAATAAAACTTAAATTATGACACTTGTCACTATATAGCTTAATTTTCAAACACATGTTATTAGTAGGATTTAAATGTTTAACAACTATTAATTCATGCAAAAAGAATTTTAAATGTTTTTCTTAATTGATTTTTTTTTCTTATTTTAAATCCATTCTTAATTCCTATAAAATCAATTTCCTTTAAAGAATGAATATAAAAAAAATGTTATAACTTAAATAAAATCATGAGAATATTTCTTAATACTCAAAGTAAAATTTAGAATAAAAATTAACATATTTTAAATCTTTTTAATTTATCAATTCAATTTAAGTTTTTAAATTCAATTCAAAATCAAATCTGATAAGAGTACAATTTTGGACACATTCATTGCCCTTATATATGTATTAGTTTTAATTAGGATAAATGTATATTTACAATTCATTTATTTGCTGTTGAATAAAATAACAAATTTATCAATTTAAATTATTTTATTATAAAGATTATCATATTTAAGTTGGGTTTGAAATTCCGGAATATCACACTTTTAATTAATTTCAGTAACTAATTAACCTTAAGTTAATTACATAATTAATTAATCCTTAATTATACCATTTAATTAATAAAATTAAAATAAGTGATTATCCCTAATCACTTACATTAATTAGTTAACCTTTAATCCTTAAATACTTAACCTCAATCATTAATTAATTACGTTAATTAAGTAATTATCTTTAAGTAATTACTTACCCGTAATTAATTACTCGTAATTAATTATCATTTAATTAACTTTTAGTAACCAATTAATAAATCAACTTTAATTACTTTAAAGTAATTAACCTTTAATTAATTACATTAATAAATGATCCTTTAATTACTCAAGGGCTTAAACAAACTACTTCTCTTAATCACTTATTTTAATCACCTCATCCAATTCTATTTTAAATTCTTAACAATATTTTAAATAATTATCCAAATCTAATTACTCAAAATCCTAAAACAAATTTTAAACATATTTAAATTTTGAAATCAAATCTTTGGAAATTTGTTTTTGTAACGACCTGATTTTTCGACTTCCGATAGTCGACATTAATACATCCACTTATCAACTGCCGAACCATGGAAAGCCGGAAAACCGAACCATTAGGATTTAAGAAGATCAAGATAGAAGAAGTAAGTAAGAAGAAGCAACAGAACAATATCAGAATCTCACAATCGCAGCGGACCAACCTATAATAGATAAATGAATAATCTTTAAATCAAAAGAATTGTACATTTTATACATTACATCATCAGAGTCAACATACAACACAACACAACTGGACATTTATATGAACTTGTCCTTACAAGTGGATACACAACGGAAAATAATATCCTATACATGTGATAAGTTTTTCCATCCAGCTCGCCTCCTAAGCTCCATAACACCTCTTGAATTCCAGAATATCCTGATAACCTGACTTTAGGCTGCCCGTGTGGAAAATGATGGGCACCTAGAGTTTAGGAAAGGAACAATAAACTCCAGGTCATTCGTGGGACTAGGGTGATAACTTAAAACAGTTTATCTTTACAAACGAACAAAGAAATATTTTAAAATAGATCCGCAATGCTTTTAGAAAATGTAACTACCATAAGGCCTCCCGCCACACACACCATGCAAACGCAGAATTGGAGGAGATTTCTCCTCATGATAGTCAAACATGCTTGATACGCAAATTTCTTTGATATTATTACTATAAGTGCAAAGTGCAGAAAACATTTCGAAAGTATAATATCAATCTTAGCCAACATACGACCATTATCATATGCCTACTATAGCTACCATATTCAACAGCAGGTTACCGCCACATTCCATGGCAGGTTATACAACTAAAACCGTACAGGGCTCGTATAGTTTCTTTGGATTGTCCAACAAATGGCCAGGCTAAGGAACTTCCTATTGCCACATGGGAATGCCTCAGGCGGGATGCCCCGAGAACCTAACCGGATCTCTGCCAACACAAGGCCGGGTTACCTCTGCAAAAATAGGTAACTATTGACACGAGTATGTCATCCCCTGGTTGTAAACAACCTTTATCTAAGGATCCTCAATACCAACAACCATAAAGTAATAAATTTGCAGCAACCACATATGTCAAGTATTTGGGCTCCATACCATGATACCACCTCTATCCAGAAGGAAATGAACATACCCTAAGGGGCGCTACCCCCTAAAACCTTGTTGCATTCTTCCTGTTTCGACCATTCCGGGGTGTGAGGTCCGACGAAGTCTCGTCCACAAAGCTATGCTTTTCACAAACGCCATGCTTCGATCAACAAATGATCAGCAGCACTTCGTATGCCATATTACCAAACTGGGAATGTATCACTAGTAACCATCAACTACATAACCTCTGAGCTCGTACGTCTCAAAGAAGGGTGTTAAGCTAAGAGAATAAATTCTCTGCCACCAACAGAAATGTATTTGATAGAAACCAGCTTTACATCTCAAATTGTAATGTCAGACACACATCCTTACAAGTCTGTTCCGGGATCGAACGGAACCGAAGGCACTTCCAAAAGAAGCCCTTTTAATCCGGATATTCACTAATTGCGTCCGAACTTCCCATCACAAAGGGTGACAAAATCTCTATATTGGGGATCTGTCGATGCAGAGACAATCGATGGTAATCCTTCCATTTTCGAAAATATCCGGTCTTCAACACCGGTCTTCAAATGCTATCCATTACGACGTATCACTATTCGGAGTGGGATTTATGACCCAAAGGTCCTCTCCCAGCTAAACCGAATAACGAGCGCTTATTTTAAAATAAGTGTAGCATTCAAATTCAAGCAAATCACAACAAATACCCATTTAAGGGTAAATATTGATAGTTAGTTATTTAACTATCAATAGATATGCACAACATCACCAGATTCCAAATAATTTCCCAAATTATTTATTTTCCAAAAATATTTTTACAAGATATATTTTCCCACACTTCAACCATTTAAAAACAAATTTCAAATCACTTTTCACCTTTACAACTTTTGAAAACAAATTTCTAATCATTTTCCTTATGCGGAAACACTTCCAAATATTTATTCATTTTTACTGGAAATCTGCCGAGTTCAAATGCTTTAAAATAATTTATAACACTTATCCAAAAAATATCGGGAAAACACTTTGAAATAAAACTATTTTTCTTTAAACACTTTACTTAAAATATTAGTTATAAAAATATTATACCAATATTACATATAATTTAAGTCCAAACTAATTTTCAAAATAAAAATTAGTAGATAGAGCGTAACTGTTTAAATAACTATTTTCTCAAACAATTATTGATTATATCTTAGAAAAAAAATTCATTTCTATATCAACGTAATAAATCTTTATTTAAAGGATTTAAAACAATTTAAGAAGTTAATTTCTCCAAAGTATACATTTCAAAACCAATTCTAGAATTATATATATATATATATATATATATATATATATATATATATATTTTCAAAGCTATTCAGAAATTTTATTCGGCTTTCCAGTGAGGATACACTTTCATTTTAAAATGGATCATTTAAACAAATTAAATAAATCCTTACCGATTTACTTTAAATTTACGTTCCAAATCCGTAAATTTATTTCCACACTTCAAAAATAAATTAATATTTATTTTTAAACAAATTTCCCTTTCCTTTAAAAATTCCATGGTGAATTTAAATTTTCAAATATCCACTGAAATAAGATTTTTAAATCGAATTTCAAAATTTACTTTCAACAAAAATTTAATTTTTCAGTTTATTTCAAAAACAACCAAATCAAATTCCATATTGATTTTCCAAGAAATTAAACACCAAGTGAATTTCATTCGAATCTCAAATTGAAATCAATTTCTACTAAACCCCAAATCAGTTTTAAAATTGATTTTAAATTCTTTACAAACACTAAATAAATTTCCAAATGGATTTTCAAAAGATTTAAATTCAATCACCAAAAATCAATTCCCAAATGGATTTGAAATTTTATTTCCTTTTAAAAATAAATTCCTTTTAAAGAAAACAAATTCTTTTATTTTTCAAACTATTTAAAATCTGTATTTCGAATAAATTCTTCAACCTTTGAATAATATTACCCGAAATCCATTTATTAAAGCCTTTCCCATATTTTAAAATTTTATTCAATAAGATTAAAAATAAAACTTTATTATTTTAGAATTCCTTCTTTTAAATTTATCCAATTCTCAAAAATTAATTTTAATATAAACTTTCAACCTGAATTTTCAAAAATCAAATTTTTGTTTATTTCCGGTATCTAACGATATCAAAATTATATTCGGCTAAATTTTAGTCTTCAACGATTTCAATCACAGAGATAATCACACGGAGATCATAAAAAATCAACACACAACATTGAAACAAATTCAATTATTTGAGGAATCCAGTTGGATCCCTCCAACCCGTTTCCTGCATCCACAGATGTTAGCACAATACCAGTCCTGTTTCAAGACGGGATATCACGGTACATGGGTTTATATAAAATATCATCCGCTATTATGTGGCGCAATATGGTCTCATCCGCTATATAATGCGAGAAATCAACTCCAAGTACATATATAATACCCATTCCACTTCAAGGTGGAATATCGCGATACATGTGTTTAATAAGTTAACCTCCGCTTAATATGCGGCGTATAGGGTCTATTTCAATACTATAGTTAGCAATTTATCATCCAAGCATACAATCAACACAATTAAGCAATTTTAAATTTAACTATTTAAAATTTTAAATCGAAACACAATTTGATTGAGTGAGAAGTTCTCACCTTGCTTCCAATAAGAGTTGCAGTGTTTCGTTCCGAATAAAATTAAACACGCGTTTAATTTTACCCAAAATTCCACTAGCTCAAATAAATCCTAATCTAGCTCCCTTGCGTAGTGCTCGTCAATACGGACCCGACGCAACTCGTTTCGTGCGTAACGGACCTCGTATGAAAAAGTTACAATGTTTTAAAGTTTATTCAGATTAATATACAATTTATTTTCAATTTTATTTCCAAATTTTAACCTAGCTTTAATGTAATCGTTCGTTTCTTAATCATCAGATCTGGCCGCATGCACTCTTCCTTTCTCCCAGTTAAAAATCGCGAACGAGAACCCATTGCCGCCCCCGACGTTCGAATTAACGCGAACAACATCGACGAACTAGAAGTCGATCAGCGAGCTTCACCTCGAAGCCCTTGCCTCCGCCTACCACCGCCGCCCGTGCGGTTGAAATCGCCCCCATTTATGCTCTGGAAATCGTGCACGAACGTATTGCCTTCAAACTAAAATTGCCGTTGATTTATCGCCTCGTTTTCGATCATAACCGTTGAGATTATAGATCTCGCTTCCCTCTATCATTTTGTAGTTGATGATTTTTACCAATTGCTTGTCGATTAAGAGAAAATCGAGGAAGGTGAAGTGAAGACGTCGGCCATTGAATATATATGTGGCGGCTGAAGCTTGAAACCCTAGGGTTTGTGCAAAACAATGAAAATGAGGTCCTTATATAGAAAATTGCCAAAACACTATTCACTTTCAATTTTTTCGGACTCCAAATGAAGCATACCGGCTGACGTTTCTAGGGTTTAACCCATGTTCCGGACACAATGGAATAGTTATGGAGAGCCAATTCAATCATATGTGCGAGTTACATAGATAAACGATCAAATTTAGATTAAATCGGTTAAACAAATTTCTATGTGTTTTGGCTTGCCCTGCACAAACAGTAAATCTGATTGATATGAAATTTGAAATATGACAAAAATTTAACATTACAGATCCAATAAAACTAGTTTCGTCGAAATCCGAGACTACTTGAAAAATGACTATTTTTACTTGTCAATTAAATATTAAAATATTCAATTTCCACAAATTAACTTTTAATTCAATTTTAAAAGTTCTATAACATCATTCTTACTCCAATATGATTTAATACAACTTTACAAATCAATTTTAATCACATTAAACCCAATTTTCAATTATTTCTGTAATTTCAAATATTAAATTATAGATTTAATTATCCAATTAAATCTAGATATTCGAAATAAAATTTATTCGACTTACAAATTTTACTTGTTAATATTTAAAATCAATTAAATATACGAATTTCAAATGACAGGAATTCTGGGTCATCACATCTTTCCCCTTAAAAGAATTTCGTCCCGAAATTACAAGTTTAGAAGAATGATCCTTAACCCATTTGATATTTGCCCAAGACCAAATAGTTTCAGCAACTTTCCAAAATTTAATAGTTTGAACTTTCCAAACAATTCTTTACTAAAGAAACTATTATTGTTTACTAACTTTTCAAAATCTCAACCATTCAAATTTAAATTTAAATTTAAATTTCAAATTTCAAAATTTTCTCAAAATTTTTCTAACTAACGAAATTTTCGAAAAATTTCGCCAGTGTCTCCTTTGCGCGGCTAGCTCGGTACGACTGCAAAATGGCACCACAAGCCCCCAAATTTCAAAAAGAAAAGAAAAAGCCATGCGGCTAGACAAGAAGATCATCAAATTTCACACTGAAATTCAAATACATACCTTTTTGTCGGGCAATTCAATTTTTATCTTCAAAATCAAAATCCCAATTCCATTTCCTTTAATACACCTGTATATCCTGCTACATAATACCCAATTACAACATTCAAATTTATTTTGCACATTCCTTCACAAAATTTTCAATATACACTTCTTATACCATTTTTACTTTACTATTAAAGTTATATATCCATTTTCATACTAGATTGTTTTCTTCCTTGTATTAGACCTTGTATAAATATTTATACAATTTCATTTTATTTCACACAATTCAAATTGATTTTCAATATTCAGTTTCAATTCCAGTTTTATACTTTTGCTCATCCGCAAACATTTATTTTCGATTTACCATTTTGGTTTACAACCACTTATATTTAAACTGGATTTCAAATTCCATATGAATTTAATTTACCTTTTACTTATAATTATTGAATTTCGATTCATTTGAAATCATATTCAATTTCGCCGTTCCTTCAGTTAGTTTTATTTACTAATTTCATTTCAATATTTTACTTTGTTTCATACAAACCAAATTCAATTCTAATTCTAATTCTATTCACTTACAAATTCGAAATGAATTTCAACATTCAATTTCATTTTCTTGCACTTGCAATTGTAAATTTATTCATTCATTCACAATTTATTTTCCAACTTAATAATTTTATTCCAATCATTTCATCTATAAGATTTCTCAAATTCACATTCATACAAATTAACTCAAATCTTCAATTTCAATTTCATTTTGAATCCATATCATAATTTTTTTTTGACTTAAATTTTCAATCTCAATTCTTTTATTCAATTTTCACTTTTAGTTCCACTTGAATTAAATTTTTCCTTCCAACTTATTTTATATCCATATCTACATTTATCTAACTTCTCTTTAAGTTAGATTTTTTTTAACAACTTCAAACTTTACAAGTTATCAACTTAATGATATCCCATAAATATTTTATATAATATTCCAAAATCTTTCCATCTTCTCAAAATCATTTTAGAAATCAATTTAAATTATCTTTTGAATTTCCAAAACCAAACCCAATTTTCCAAACAACCTCAAAATTTAAATAATTTGACAGCAATTCCTCTCTTGGAAACTCGAAAATGAACATCGATGATGCTGCAGTCATCACCGAAATTATTTTCCAGCGACCGAAAAGAGTTTAGAGCTTTTATCCCTCCAAAAACATTTTTCCAAAAACCTTTGAAAATCATCTTCAAAATCAAAAGGCAATTTAATTTCTAAAATTTTCAAATTCTTTCAAAAACTTTTCCAAAAACTTCTTTGGAATTCTATTTCTAATTATAAATCACATTTATAATTTACATTCTCAAATTTCATTTGTATATGGATTTTATTTCTAAACTTTTGACCATGATTCCAATTTCTTATTCAATTTCAATGATAATAATTTAATATTATCACTTCCTAACAAACAAGCAACCATATACTATAATAATTTACGAAAATTATTTCCTTTTTTATACAAAATAGATTTGGGTAAAATTATTTCATTTACCCTATTTTAAAACAATACTGTGTTGGTTTATCTTGTTTAAGAGTTTAGAAACTCCTATTGACACAGTTAGCTAGACTGCATCGGCCAGAATCTATAAACACTCAACCGATTAGTCAACACAATATAAAACAATTTTGTATTCACTAACAAATACATGCTCATAGCTATTAACACACTCAAACTCATTCTAGAGTACTACCGACTCTATCTCTAATGAGTAACACCCAGTAGAGCCAAGGTTGTCGCTAAACCAAATGCTCCGATACTACTTTGTAACGACCCGAGGCAGCGGCGACTGGTAGTCTTTGCAACCATCCTAGACCCACCGTGGCTTACACCGGTACCCAAAACTTGCTTTTACTGCCAGCCTTTCGACTGTCACGGCTTACGCCTAACCAACACCGTAAAGAGGACGTGTAGGGGTAAGAGTCTATCATTCGCCACCAAACGCAAAGCGAGAACCCCCCCATCACGTTTCGACTAGACAAGCAAGTCTCGTCCATAAAGCAATGCTTTTCACAAAAGCCATGCTTCGATCAGCAAATGATCAGCAGCACTTCGTATGCCATATTACCAAATTGAGAATGTATCACTAGTAACCATCAACTACATAACCTCTGAGCTCGTACGTCTCAGAGAAGGGTGTTAAGCTAAGAGAATAAATTCTCTACCACCAACAGAAATGTATTTGATAGAAACCAGATTTACATCTCAAATTGTAACGTCAGACACACATCCATACAAGTCCATTCCAGGATCGAACGGAACTGAAGGCACTTCCGAAAGAAGCCCTTACAATCCGGATATTCACTAATCACGTCCGTACTTCCTATCACAAAAGGTGATAAAATCTCTATATCGGGGATCAGCCGATGCAGAGACATTCGATGGTAATCCTTCCGTATCCGAAAATATCCGGTCTTCAACACCGGTCTTCAAATGCTATCCATTACGACGTATCACTATTCGGAGTGAGATTTATGACCCAAAGGTCCTATCCCAACTAAACCGAATAACGAGCGCTTATTTTAAAATAAGTGTAGCATTCAAATTCAAGCAAATCACAACAAATGCCCATTTAAGGGTAAATATTGATAGTCGGTTATTTAACTATCAATAGATATGCACAACATTACCAGATTCCAAATAATTTCCCAAATTATATATTTTCCAAAAATATCTTTACAAGATATATTTTCCCACACTTCAACCATTTGAAAACAAATTTCGAATCACTTTTCACCTTTACAACTTTTGAAAATAAATTTCAAATCATTTTCCTTATGCGGAAACACTTCCAAATATTTATCCATTTTTACTGGAAATCTGCCGAGTTCAAATACTTTAAAATAATTTATAACACTTATCCAAAATATATCGGGAATACACTTTGAAATAAAACTATTTTCCATTAAACACTTTATTTAAAATATTAGTTATAAAAATATTATACCAATATTACATATAATTTAAGTCCAAACTAATTTTCAAAATAAAAATTAGTAGATAGAGTATAACAATTTAAATAACTATTTTCTAAAACAATTATTGATTAAATCTTAGAAAAAAAATCATTTCTATATCAACTTAATAAATATTTACTTAAATGATTTAAAATAATTTAAGAAGTTAATTTCTCCAAAGTAACCTTTTCAAAACCAATTCTAGAATTATATATATATATCTGTGTGTGTCTCTCTGTGTGTGTGTGTGTGTATATGTATGTATGTATATATTTTTTCAAAGCTATTCAAAAATTTTATTTGGCTTTCCAGGGAGAATACACTTTCATTTCAAAATGGCTCATTTAAACCAATTAAATAAATCATTACCGATTTACTTCAAATTTACGTTCCAAATCCGTAAATTTATTTCCACACTTCAAAAATAAATCAATGTTTATTTTTAAATAAATTTTCCTTTCCTTTAAAAATTCCATGGTGAATTTAAATTTCCAAATATCCACTGATATACGATTTTCAAATCGATTTCAAATATTCACTTTCAACAACAATTCAATTTTCAATTGATTTCAAAAACAACCAAATCAAATTCCATATTGATTATCCAAGAAATTAAACACCAAGCGAATTTCATTCAAATCTCAAATTGAAATCAATTTCTACTAAACCCCAAATCTATTTTAAAATTGATTCCAAATTCTTTTCAATCACCAAATAAATTTCCAAATGGATTTTCAAAAGATTTAAATTCAATCACCAAAAATCAATTCCCAAAAGGATTTCAAATTTTATTTCCTTTTAAAAATAAATTCCTTTTAAAGAAAACGAATTCTTTTATTTTTCAAACTCTTTAAAATCCGTATTTTGAATAACTTCTTCAACCTCTGAATAATATTATCCGAAATCCATTTATTAAAGCTTTTCCCGTATTTTGAAATTTTATTCAATAAGATTAAAAATAAAACATTATTATTTCAGAATTCCTTCTTTTAAATTTATCCAATTCTCAAAAATAAATTTTAGTACAAACTTTCAACCTGAATTTTCAAAAATCAAATTTTTGTTTATTTCTGGTATCTAACGATACCAAAATTATATTCGGCTAAATTTTAGCCTTTAACGATTTCAATCACAAAGATAATCACACAGAGATTATAAAAAATCAACACACAACATTGAAACAAATTCAATTATTTGAGGAATCCAGTTGGATCCCTCCAACCTGTTTCCCTCTATCCATAGATGTTAGCACAATACCAATCCGGTTTCAAGATGGGATATCACGGTACATGGGTTTATATAAAATATCATCCGTTATTATGCGGCGCAATATGGTCTCATCCGCTATATAATGCGGGAAATCAACTCCAAGTACATATATAATACCAATTCCACTTCAAGGTGGAATATCGCGGTATATGTGTTTAATAAGATAACCTCCGCTTAATATGCGGCGTATATGGTCTATTTCAATACCACAGATAGCAATTTATCATCCAAGAATACAATCAACACAATTAAGAAATTTTAAATTTAACCATTTAAAATTTTATATCGAAACACAATTCGATTGAGTGAGAAGTTCTCACCTTACTTCCAATAAAAGTTGTAGTGTTCCGTTCCGAATAAAATTAAACACGCGTTTAATTTTACCAAAATTCCACTAGCTCAAATTAATCTCAATTCATCTCCATTGCGTAGTGATCGTCAATATGAACCCGATGCAACTCGTTTCGTGCGAAACAGACCTCGTATGAAAAAGTTACAATGTTTTAAAGTTCATACAAATTAATATACAGTTTTTTTGCAAATTTATTTCCAAATTTTAACCTAGCTTCAATCCGGCCGTTCGTTTCTTAATCATCAGATCTGCCCGCATGTGCTCTTTGTTCCTCCCAGTTAAAAATCGTGAACGAGAACAAATTGATGCCCCCGACGTTCAAATTAACGCTACCTGCATCGACAAACTAGACGTCGATCGGCGAGCTTCATGTCGAAGCCCTTGCCTCCACCTACCACTGCCGTGTGGGCGGTTGAACTCGGCACCATCTGTGCTCTAGAAATCATGCACGAATGTATTGCCTTCAAACTAAAATTGTTGTTGATTTATCGCCTCGTTTTCGATCATAACCGCTGAGATTGTAGATCTCGCTCCCCTCTATCATTTTGTAGTTGATGATTTTTACCAATTGCTTGTGGATTAAGAGAAAATCGTGGAAGAAGAAGTGAAGACGTCGGCCATTGAATATATATATATGTGGCGGCTGAAGCTTGAAACCCTAGGGTTTGTGCAAAACAAAGAAAATGAGGTCCTTATATAGAAAATTGCCTTAAGCCTTATCAACCAGGAATGACTAAAATAGGGGAGATGTAGTAAGGTTAAGTGGGTCGCACCCAATTAGGGTATGTTATCACTTTTTTAGATGTCCTCGGAAAAATATTTATTATGGATATGGTTGTGCAGGAAAGAAGGAGCGCTTGATGGTAAGGATGGGAACACCCATGGTGATAACATATTCGGTCTATGCAGGTTAGGGGTTGGTCGGTCTTGTGTAGCAAGGAACCCCGGTAACGTCCTCATTACATTGTTCTAAAGGTGTACTGTGATGGGCTGTATCCCAGTAGCCCACTCATTCTTTAGAATCCATTTTCCAATATGAGCTTACGGTTTTGTTTGTAGAGCCTAGTGTGCTGGAATTTAATTAATGTAACAATTTTAGCTATTTGAATAAGTATTAGTATTTAAACACTATTATAAAACCATTGGATTTTCTATAAATGTTTTGGTTATCGTATGGTAAAAACTCGTCGTGCTTATGTGTGATGTGGTCTAATGATGTACCTTTGTTTTTCAAAGGATTTTGATAACCCTAATCATTCAAATTGAGTGTATGTTCTCACGCTAGTTTTCGAGATTGACTCGGGTGTTATTTTATTGTAATGCTCGGGTCAGACTAAGTATTACAGATTCAAGTTAGAATGCTACGGATCTAAGGAGACGAGTTGGATGACAGAGACGTATCTCCATACTTGGTTATATTTCCGTTGTGTGGGGACAATTTATTATAACTGTTTAGATTGATGTATTGATTATTGTGCTCTGACGATTATAAGATATAAGCAATTACAGATTCTATTGTATAAAATATGTTATTATATATTATATTTTGTTCCGCTGCGATTATGAAATTCGGTGTTGTTGATTCTATTTTCCCCTACCTCTTCTTCTTCTTTACCCTAGTTATTCTCTATTTTGTGCAATTTGGGTTGAACAGGAGTGAATTATTATCAACTCAAAGGGTACAGAACTATGGGTCGCTACAAAAAGTTTCTACTTGGATGTTAGTTGGTCTATAAAGTCTAATAGTTGTACCAGATTCAACCTTGTTATTTTAAATAAAAATATATTTTATCGAATTATGTTGATTTAATAAATTAATGTTTGTTTTAATTAACATTTTTTGAGTATATCAACATATACTCATATGCATATGTGTAATGTGCAACATAGTAAGGTGTAAGAGGTGAATGTTTACATAAATAGATGTAGGACTCAAATCTATTATGTACACAACTGTCATTTATATTTGTTTGAGCTATTTCAAAAATTATTTAATATATTTAAAAAATATATAAGTACAAATAAAAATTTGAGATTATTTTTATATCATGATAAAATATAAAATATCTAATATAATTTTGAGTTAGTTAATTAATTTTAAGCTTAAATTTTGTATTTACAATATATAGTATAGCACTTAAAATATGAAACTAGATCATAAAAATATTTGCTGAAGTATCTTAAATTAAATTTAAAGCGTATATATACACACACACACACATATAATTATAATAATTGAAAAAAAATTACATGGTTTATATTAATTTATTTTATATTTATTCTATTTTTTATTTACTCATTTTAACGACCCGGATTTTTCAACGTTTGATTTGGAATATTTAAATGAGTTTAAATATTGAATTGGAATTATAGATTGATTTTGAATATGGAAATTTCGGTTTTTATTTATAAAATAAATTCAGAATTTAAATATGGCGATTTATTGATTAATTTAATTATTGAATTTCATAATTGAATATTGGTTAAATTATTGTATCTTGAGTTTTTAGCTTGTTAAAAATAATTTAAAGGCTTGTAGAATTAATATTAATAATAACGTAGATAATAAAATTTTCAAATTTAACTTAATGGTGATCTGTTCAATGTCAAAGATGGTTTGTTCAAATTGACATTTAAAAATAACCAATCAGGCCACGATCTCGGAATTCGACGAAACCAGTTCCGTTAGATCTGTAATAGTGTATTATTATTGGATTTCAAATTTCGTAGCGTTTGATATTATCGTTTGATTGGTCGTATATAAATGAGTTGAAAATTAATGTCAAAATTAAGTTAAAATAGTCGATTCAAAAAGCTATCTTCTCCATATTATCGAATTAGGACTCGAAACCTTTTCCATTGCATTCGGAACAGGGGTACAACATTATAAACGCCTTGCAGCATGCCTCGATAGGGATTCAAAATTTTGAGTTGTGTAATCCAGACAAGCGGAGATATTTTGATAATTTAAATAATTTATTTCCCTTGATTAGACTGGACTGTCCTCTTCAATCAGTCAGTATACCTTCTCCTACACGCCACCGTGCCCACCACTGTTCTCGTTTAAGTCGTATTAATTCTTTTGCCTCCTCTGGAATTCAATTCGATAAATCGAATTCAATAAGAAGAAAAAAATGGCTGAGCATAATTCGCGTGTTCTTTATTTTTTTGTTCGAAATCGTTTGCGCTCGAGCCCCTTCCTCATTTAAGTTATTTGATTCCTCTCCCTCCTCTCTGTAAATCGAAATCGCATTCCCCTTTCAGATTGATTCATGAGGATCTACTAGAAAAAAGAGAGGAATAGAATGGGTTGATGTAGACGTGTGTGCACAGCGCACGAGGCAGAGTAGTGATGGTAGGATTTTAGGTCATCGATGGCCATGGATGGGGCCGCATTTGCGAGGTGCTCGCATTCGAGAGGGTAGTTTGTATCTAGTCAAATTGCCACGACATGGAAGTGATGCCACAATCTCCAAGCATGGCAAGCTCGTAGATAAGGGGGTGTGGCAGTGCTGGTCGATGGGTGGAGACGCGCGATGTGGGGCAAGCACGTGAGGCTGAAGCAAGGAAGAAAGGAGGGAGCAGTGGCTATTTGGATGAGCATAGGCCGAATGAGGTTGTTTAAGGTAAAATTAGCTAATTCGTTAATAAGTGATTAATTTAAATAAAGTGTTTAGTTAATTTATTTTAGTTAGAATTTTAACCAGTAATTTATGTTATTCGAAAATTTGTTTACGAGGGCCAGATAAATAAAACAAGTTAAGTGGATTCATGGCTATAAAATCAACGCAATAGAATTTATATGGACGACCGGCAAATTAAAAATCAAAGGTGAGTAAAATCACACTCATTTGGATAGCTATTATAATTTAAAAATGTTGAATCTAAATTATTGGTTGCTTGCATGAGTTCAATTTTTTTTATCTGTTGGATGTTATATCTATAGTAATATATGTACTATATTTGGAGTGATATTTTCACACAATATAGCGGATGAGACCCTATGCTCCCCGCACAATAGCAAATGACCCTATATACCATGATATCTCCCTCAAAGTGGGATTGTTATTTTTATGTTGTATTAACATCCATGGATGCAGGGAAAATAGGTTGGAGGGATCCAACTGGATTCCTCAAATATATTGTTTAATTTTCAAATGTAACGATATATGGATTGTGTAGAATAAACTATTCTAGATTATGGTAGTGTTTGGAATTATTGGATGCTATTGTAGCACTGGCTTGAATTTTGATAATTTAAATACCATAAATATATTTTTAAAATTCAAGGAATAAAATAGGATTTTGATATAAAATATTTACGTTGAGTTTGGGGTATTTTGAAGAAAATTAAGTTGAAGAATACATACATACATACATACATACATACATATATATATATATATATGATTTTTGGTTAACTTAACTATTCATGAATCGATAAAATAAAGATTTTAAAGATAAGATATGTAAAGGAATTTATAAATGATATTCTAAAATATGAAAGGAGTTGAAAATCAATATTAAAATTTGATTTGAAATAAAATTGGTACTTATTTAAAAAGGATTTATAAATGAGGTTTTACAAATGAAATTGTTTTATAAATAATTGAAAGTCAAAGGAGTTGATAAATTTATGAACGATGTTTATAAATAAGGAAAATGATGGTCAGTTGATAAATTGGAAATATAGATTTAAGATGTGAATTTATATCGAGTTATGGAAATCATTAGGAAAGAAATAGCGGAATCTATTTTTGAATGTGGGAATGGTGATAAAGTTCAGATAAAATCGACGTGATACAAATCGAGAGGGATTATAAATTGAAATTTGGCAATATCGGAATTTTAAAATAGATTTTTGTCGAGAAATTAATTTTTTTTAAATGGGATTTTAAATTACTATCATATTAACTTAAATTATTATTTATAATATTCTAAATAGTTAATAATGCTAATATTTAAAATTTATTGTAATAAATTCTAATTTTAATCAACTTTGTAAATAAATAGTTATTTAAAAATGATTTGGAAAAAGTTATCGATGCTGTTTAAAATATTTTGATATCTTAAATTTTACTTAAACGTAGTTTTAAAAATAAACTATTATCCTTTAAAAAATACCTATTTTATATACACAGTTCTTTTTAAAGATAGAAATTTATTTATAAATCCTCTCGAGTTTGTGACTGAAGTTATTTAACTGATAGGATTTTATTAAGAGAAAATCTTATAATAAAATTCGTGGATCTTAAGGGAGGTTTTGAAATATTAGAATAAGAACTTCGGGGTTGAATCCGAAGTCATAGAGAAGTTATAAAAGATAGAAGAGATTATAAGTAGATATAATCAAATTTTGAAAGGAAAAAATTCAGTGTAAATTCCAAAGACTTATGAGATAAGTTGCAAAACATTCTCTTAAGTATTGATATTTGAAGGGATTTTTGGAAAATAAGACTTATAATGTTTTCCTGAATATAGAAAAATGGAAATTTGGGAATATTTATAAGTGTAGAAATGTTTGAAAGTATCCTATTATGGATTTTAGTATTTGAAAATTATCTTCAAATGTTGGAATGAATTGATATATCTTGTAAAGACATTATGAAAATAAATATTTTGGGAAAATTTGTAATAGGGCCTAGTGACTGCTTATAGATGTTTTATTGATAGTTAAACAATCGACTATCAATATTAGCCAATTTCACTAATCGTTTGGGGATCTCGAGATCTGATTTAATTATCCGAAACCCACTTCGATCCAATTTGAACGTAACAAATGAATGCCATGAAGATAATGATGGTGATTCGGTTTGTCGAGACCAAGGATAACTAAAATGGACGAATGCTATCAGAACATCGTCGAATGGTGGACGATGGGCATTCTAAGTAGAATTTTGTTCTTGAAAGGTAACACTTAGTCTTGAGCCTCATCAACCGGGAATGACAAAAATAGGTAGAGCAGCAAGGCTAAATGGGTCGCACCCAATTAGGATATGTTATCACCTTTTTAGATGTCCTCGAAAAACCTATATATTATGGATAATGTTGTGCATGAAAGAAGGAGCGCTCGATAGTAAGGGTGGGAACACCTGGGGTGATAATATATTCGATCTATCCATGCTAGAGGTATGCTGGTCTTGTGTAGCAGGGGATCTCGGCATGGTCCTCGGTACATTGTTGTAGAGGTGTACTGTGATGGGCGGTACTCCAGTGGCCCAGTCATTCAATGGAATCCATTCTCCAATAAGTGTTGTATGGTTTTGATTATGCCTAATTATGCTGAATCTTGAGATGCAAGCATTTCAGCTATTTTCTGTTTACTTTCTATGGACACTATTATAATATCAGATGATTTTCATAAAAAATATTTTGGTTATCGTTAGGTCAAAACCCGTCATGTTTATGCGTAATTCATGCTTACGAGATACCTTTGTTTTTAAAAGATTTGATAACGTTAATAATTCAAATTGAGTGTGTTTTCTCACGTTGGTTTTCAAGATTGAATCAGGTGTTATTTCTTTATAATGCTCAGGTAAGATCGAGTATTATAGATTCAGGTTTAAATGCCGTGGAGCTCAGGAGACGAGATGGAGGAGTTTAGATGTATTTTTGTACTTGGTTATATTTCCGCTGTATGAGGACAAGTTACAATAACTGTCCTGATTGATGTATTGATTGGTGCACTTTGATGATTATACGTATAAAACAGTTACAGATTCCTCTACATAAAAATCCGTTCTTACGTATTATATTTTTTTCCACTGCGATTATGTGATTCTATTGTTGTTGTTCTATTTTTCTTTTGCCTTTTTCATCTTCTTTACCCTAATTATTCGCTCTTTCGTACACTTTAGGCTGGACAAGGGTGAATTATTGTCAACTCAAAGGGTACGGAACTATGGGTCGCTAGACTCATTTAACATATATAACATTTTTTATTATGTATAACACACACACACACACAATAATTATAAAATAATTATTACTATATATATGTAAAATATTGGTAGACATGTAAGAAAATTCGCCTTTTTAATTCCAAAAATAAACTAAAAGATGTATAATATATAAATGTAAACACATATTTACAAATATTATAACATTAAAGGTATGCATTGTATTGATTAATAAAAAGTATGTCTAATAAAACAGAATAAAAACTAAATTCTGATGAAAGGGTATTTGAATTTAATAAGGCAAAATTTATTTTAAGGCAATTGAATATATTTATATGCATTTTTAAATATGACTTAAATAAATTTTAGGTTTTAAAATTACTGATTAATTATTCAAAATTATTATTATTATTATTTCTTAAAAGTTATAACATTCACTTTTTTGAAAGTGAATATACATACATACATACATATATATGTGTGTATATATGTATATATGTGTGTATATATATATATATGTATATATACATATATATACATGTACACACACACACATATATATATTTGTATATATTGTTGTCCAGCTTTAGGGCAAAGCCGTGATATTATTGATTCGACAAGGAATGAATATTCGATAGCTTGAAGAGACAGCTATGTGTGGTACTACAGACGATAGTTGAATAGATTTGAACAAGAACCAAATCGAAGTCTTGCAAACACAAAGTCACTAGCCTGTCCCTGTAAAGTTATATCTCAAGTTTGAATTGATCAATATTTATCCACACAAGTTATGGGTAGGACAATGACTTGTTTGGATCGACCAGAGAGTGAACAAGGAAAATAGCTCAAATCACCAATGAATATTAAATATCTTGACTACATGAAGCCAATCCATGTAAGATGTGAAAGACATCAACAGAGTGGCAAGTGAGGCAAATTAAGACGATCGTGCATCAAAAAATGAAGGTAGGAGGAAGGCCGGCCGATATATGCGGATCGTTATTGGGGTTCAATAGAACGACCAACGTATTTCGGTGTATGATTAATTTTCGACCAAGAATGACTCATAACTTGCACTGTATATTAGAACGAACCCATATTTTAGGAGCAACATCTGGAACCATTTAGGGTCCTCCAAAAACGATCGCGGGTTATTTAAAGCAAATAAAAAGGTTCAACTATGTTTGTGTCTATCGGAATGGATCAATTGAGTTGACATGGTCGGACAATATGGTGGGCTCTACTAGACCTAAGTTATTTCCTTATAAAGTTTCAGCCCGATCCGTGTGCATCTTTTGCTCTAAATACTTTAGGAACAGCTTCAATAAAGGGGATTTCATCTTCTTTTTCCTGCTCCAGAGGCTCTACCTTTTTTATTTCTTCAAAACTTGTATCAATAGATTCTACCAGATCCAACTGTTGTTGTGATTATAATATAGTGAAAGATCGATAAAAGTATAAAGTTGATGAGACCAAGATTGCCAAACCACTATAAAATCTACATGTTCATTTCCTTTTATGCTTTGTTCTTTTGGTTTCACTCATTATTTGATATCCATAAGATTATACGGGTGTTGATGCCATTTTTGGTGTCAACATTTTGGTGCTTTCACCGAGAAACAAATTCTCAACTTCATTGGATCTCTTCTCCTACTGGCGAATTTCCTTGTTCGCAAGATAGATCCATCTTTTGATCGATAAGCTTCTTACTCTACTCGGATTTGAAGGAAGTCTATATGGAAACTACTTTACAAAGCTGTGAAATCATGTATACTACTTTGTCCAAAGGAGGAAATGATGAGATCAATAACAAGTTACCATATGGTTCATGAATGTCTTTGCATTCTCAAGTATTAACTCGACGAGTAACGATCATCAGTTGGCTATGGACATTATGCACTAGGAAAGCAGTTGTTCACTACGAATTTGGTTACTCCAACACGCTAGCTGATCATTCTTTATAATGTTCAGCATAAATCATTCACCAATATGATATAGACTGCTTGCTTTCCTACACGATCGCCTATCTTTGATCGTCCCTACACGCTTGTCCACCATTCGATCGTTTTAGCCACATTCTTGGGACCAAACATTTTGATTTGTATATGACCATTCGTACTATGTTGACACTCCTATCTACTGAACATATTTTTTCATCCTTATGCGATCATTTTTACAAGATCATTCAGTTAGACACTTAGCCAACTTATTACATGTGTACATTCCAATAACATTGGTCTTGTACTACCATTCCAATAGATTACCATAATGACCATTTCATCCCATCCTTTTGAATGACCTATTTCTGTTATACTTTCTATCAATTTAAGATGGAAATATTATTGCTTCTATACTTTTGATCTACTATGATCGTTCCAAGGTCACGAGGCACAACCGATCATTCTTATTTACATATCCATCCACAAACTTTTATCCATGGCCTTATGCTTCAAGGTCGTTCCACTTTTAGCAAGAACTTACCTTCACCTCTCCAAACTAGAAGATTTAGCACCACCTTAGACAAAATGCTCCGACTTATTGAATGCTAGAGATGATATGTTTGATCCATATGGTAGGCGGGCATGGATAAGTAGCTTGCAACTTTTGACAAGTACAAGAGAGATTTTGTGACCTTCATTGTGACCCGAAGCAGGATTGGGGTTAAATCGGGTTTTTCCTGAAGCAAATCCCAAAGAAGACCCTAGGTACCTATAGCCAAGCCTTTCAATTTTCTGACTCTAAGTGATTCAGTGTATGACTCCAAGCGACCCGATGTTCCATTCCAAGAAATTATCAGATTTCCTCATGTCTAACCCCAAGTGATTGAGCACTACCCATCAATTCCAGACCACTTAGCATTGAGCACAATTTGAACATGCAAATGTTCTTCATTAGCATAACAAGTAGCTGAAGCCAAAGAACATACCGGTTCGATGATGGTAGAAACATCGTGGCCCTATCAAAAAAGAACCCTGATTATCAACTAGGCCAACGGCGATCGATATCCTGCTAAAAGAAACGAGAGGAAAAGTGGAATAGCAAGTGCATGATGCTACTTTGCTTATCAATAATAATTATCATAATCTCTTTTTAATTAATTATTGTAATTTCTATTTCAATTATGGCATGAACTATGATCGACTTGAATTAAATAATATGCATACGACATAGGTATCTAAACTAGAGTTGGGCGCCAACCGATCTCTACAGATCATGACGGAATCTGTAGAGCTTTTATCTAGAAGAGCATGGTTTGACCATTCTTCATTTACTATGTGCCCCTGACTTGGGGCATCTGAGTATGGGATGAAAAAGACTTGACAAGGTAACAATCAAACAAAACATGAATTTGACTGACCGTTCATTCATCAAACTTCATATTAGACTTGAAGTAGCCGCTGTTGGCTGCGTACTTATTAACCAAAAATTACAACGAGCGGATATGATTGCAGCCTTAATGGGATGCAGCTTAATTTGTCTACTAAATAACTCATTATATTCATTTGCAAGAAAGAATACGAAGCAAGTTGGGCTAGACATGATCATCCGACCCCTACGTGGATACGATCTAATCATCGATCACTTACCATCTTCCTTGACTAAAATAGGAAGAGACATAGCTACCAAGTGGATGAGAATCGACGGTCTAATTTCCAAGTTTCATCCTCAATGCTGGAGAAGAAACCCATTCCATGAATAAACGTAGTTCGACCGTTCATTCGACAACTTTTACCTTTACAAGGTAAATAAAGTACAAATCACATAGGTGGAAATACGAGTGCCCTCGCCAATAATCTCTATGTCTCTGGATGCAGGCCAGAGTATAAACGATTTAATGAAAGTCTCTAAGTTCGTAACTGCGAACTAGAGTATCTAAGTACCAGATTGCAGACTTGAGTATAAACGATTCAACAAATAATCTCTAAGTACCTAACTGCGGACTAGAGTACTCTATGTCCCTAACTATGGACTAGAGTATAAACGATCCAATGAAAATCTCTAAGCCTATGACTGTGGACTATAGTACTCAAAGTCCCTGACTACGAGCTAGAGTATAAATGATCAAAGGAAAATCTCTAAGTTCCTGACTGTTGACTAGAATACTTTATGTCCCTAATCACGGACTAGAGTATAAACGATTTAAGAAAAATCTCTAAGTCTCTGTTGTGGACTAGAGTGCTCTAAGTCCCTGATCGCGGACTAGAATATAAACGATTCAATGAAAACTTCTAAGTCCCCGACTAAGGACTAAAGTACTCCAAGTCCTAGACCACGAACTAAAGTATAAACCATTTGACAAAAACTCTAAGTCCTCGACTGCGAACTAGATTATAAACAATTCGGCGAAAGCACTGCTGCCCATGAAAAAACTCTAAGTCCTTGGAGCGTGGACCGTAGTGAACACAAATTGAACAAGTCGACTGCTCATAGAATGATTATAAGTTCCCACAATGCAAACTAGAATCCAACTGTAACATTCCTTATTTGGAGGCCCAAAACTAACAGTTACGGATGCTACAATCATCCATAGTTATTACTCATTGTGTACCACATACGGTGGTGCTAGATTCATTAATACACAGATCATAAGAATGTGGATAAAATTTAACAATTAAAAAACATATTTCCGCATTCCATTCAAAACATTTCATGTTCATTACATATTCCCAAAATATTATCCAAGTTCAGAAAAATATACTTATTACGCATACGCTAAGAGCGACATGTGAAGATGCCCCCTTGGGTGATCAGAGTATATAACAAGGCTAATAAATCTAACTAAACACACAACGGACAAACATATCTCTAAATATCTATGCCTCCAACATGCCCAGATGCTTTATTCGTCTACGAAGAGAACTTGAAAACCTTAAACCTCAAACTACTCAAAATCAATTGAGTAACCGAGAGTTTAAGGAGAATACAAAGACTTCGAGCCGGACATAAAGCCTGGTATGAACAATAATCTATCATCTCAAACCCAATAGAAATCTAGTGAGTCCTAGCGGAACGGGTTTCCCCTCACTAGTATCTCAAAACATTTATAAAACCATATACCATGTTCTTGTATCCACAATGGTTAAAACAATTCAAAACGGTATAATATGATGATATGCAAAACAATTGAATTAATTCTAGATTACCCATCCCCATTCAATTTAGACTATCTGTCTCAGTTATAGTTTTTAGGATTGTTATTAACCTATTAGTTTTCATGGGCTGGCTAATAGCCGGTTCAACATTTAAGGACTCCTTATACAGTTACATAGTTTTCATGGGCTTACTATAAACCTATCTATCTCACATATTCATTTACACATAGTTTTCATGGGCTAAATAAACTTATCTATTTGACATCCTCTTTTATATATAATTTTCATGAGCTAACTATAAACCTATTGGCCCCTGCCTATATCATACAATTTTCATGTGCTTACAGTAAACATATTGACCTCTTCCAATATCTTTCCTTTATATTTTAGCATCCTATATTCTGGTCTTCCTGACCTCCTGGATGCATCTCTACTCATTCAGGAGTTTATTCAACTTATATTCACTACTGGGTTAACCAAACTGGTTCTCCTAACATTTTCCCCCAAAATGCAGTTTTAGGTCCATTTAAAAGTGAATATACTCATATTAGAAAAAGCAATATAACAAAGTAGCAATACCACTCTCGTGGGTTCAATTTATCAAAGATAGATTCTTCTTAAATCATTATAAAAACTGCTTTTAATACAGCCATGAGTTTTTCCTCTAAAAATAGAGTTTGGGTCATAAAATCTTTCAATACCTTTGAAACCTAGCTTTCGACTTCATGCAATAACCTCCCTCGAAAGCTCTTAAAAACATTAGGATCCTGCCTAATAATACTTTAAATTCTACCCTTCGAAACCTTTCGAATATAACGAAGTATTAGCATTTAAATTTTCAAGCTTAGCTTTGAATCCAGTTGAAAGTACCCTTTCAAAATTATAAAACTTGGTTAAAAGAAAATAATTTTACAACCCCTTGAAAAATATCCCCTTTGAAGGAAAAGAAAACCAAGCAAACATATTCGAAAGCAAAGAAATCAACTCCTTTGGAAATATATAATTTTTTTAGTTATAACTTTTTATAGGTATAGAAATATGGTCTCTTACCTATTCCATTATATTCAAATGATGGTTTCTCTATCCGTAGAGTGGTCATAATAGAAAAACGGGCTTATGGCTAGGGAGTTATGCCTATTTGAAGTTTGTAAACAAAGCTAGAGAAAACTGCTACTAAAGGGCTTCTGCTACATTTACAACTACTATCGATATGGAACTTTTGACAAGATCGAAAGGTGCTTTCGACAAGGTTGAAAAGTTCTACAGAAGGAACAAGAATTGCTATAGAATGGTGCTATCGAAAGGCGCTTTCGACCTTTCCACGGGGTCGAAAGGTGCTTTAGAAAATGCTTCATAAGGGTCCAGAACTGCTGTAGAATGATGCAGTCAAAAGATGCTTTCAGAAGGGTCCGGAACTACCGTAGAATGATGTAGTCGAAAGAATGCTTTCGATAAGGTCGAATGGTAGAGTCGTAAACAACTTAAAAAAATGTTATTTTGCTAATTAAAATATATTCTTTTCACCAACTCCTATTCTTTGTCAAATTTCTATTGGTTAATGACATAATTTAACACTTTCTTTGCAGAAAAATTGGTAATAGATCAGATTTATTATTTCAGATATTATTTTGAAAATAATTAATTATATTAATATTTTAATATAATTATTAAGCCTTTTTAGCTTAGTAAATTCATAATAAATCGAAATCACTTGGGAAATATCCTAAAAATTCACCAACAATCTGAAATAACATTTTCTACATCATATAAATTTTTTACGCACAATTCATTATTTTATCATTTTCGATAATTAAAACCCGAGATAAATGCCTTTTTCACCTTAGGTAACTCTGAAAATTATAAAATTAAAAACACATCTCCAAAATTACATTTTACACAACATATCCAAAAATCAAGTCATTTGGAGGTCACTTACTAATGTTTTTACTTGAAAATCCATCATTTTAATTCTATAAAAATCCTAATAAATCACCATAGATTATTATTTTATTTAAACAAAGATTATTTGATCCAAACATGTTCAATATAGAAAAATACATTCAGTTACTATCCATAGCCGAACCCAAACAAGGAAAAATGTGATGTTTTACACTATTATTAACCTTGGTTAAATTGTTGGAATTCAAGATTAGTCCTTGCTTTAATCTTTTAGCTTTCTTTCTTAGATCCTCCAAGTTTTCTAATCTCCTGTGGTGTTTTAATAGCTAGCTATTACTTTGATTTTATGTATATTTTGATTTATGAAATGGTATGTGAGAATAAGGGAGGGTTTCAAGGTACATGGGTATGGCTATTCCCATATTGCCTCCTTTTATTTTCCTGACTTATAAATTATAAACCATACTTACACATTCATTATTTGAGCCGCGACCAAGTTAATTGACAATCAATTCTCAACTCCT
Organism: Allium cepa; assembly: GCA_030765085.1. Classification (NCBI taxonomy): domain Eukaryota; kingdom Viridiplantae; phylum Streptophyta; class Magnoliopsida; order Asparagales; family Amaryllidaceae; genus Allium; species Allium cepa. Next base: position 461,566,189 of record CM060942.1, read on the forward strand.
TAATCAACCACATTATTCTATTTGATTTATCCAACTAAATGTCCAGAATAATGTTAAACAAAAGTTAGGAGCGTTACACAAACTCCATGAATCGATGAGTGGGTTTGAATTGTTCCTTATTCTAGTAAGTCTGATCTAAAATTGATTAAATAAATACAAACTATTATAGACCAGAATACACACGACTTAATTTACTATCGATTAACTCGATCCCATGATTCGACGGGACAGAGTGTAAAGCTAAAGTAAGCATAACCTACCCTCTTACGCATTAAAGTATACCCCAGACTTGGGGCATGAGAAAAACATGATGAATATGGATTAACAATTCATTGACCAACACTTAGATCTTTAGAAGGTATGTTAGAGTATTAACATCGTTGGGACGAGACTCAACCATCCGCACGATGCATTTATCGACCCGTATGCCAGGGATAGAAGTATGATTTTCCAGGAATGATTGTGATAGCTTAACAATGTGGCTCATATCCCATGTTTACTATGACTCGAGGCCATGACCGTAGAGAGGAATTAAGATGGATTAATCAAATTAGTGTTTGATTCGACAACCAACAAATTACAAGTACATGAACTGAAAAATACCGCAGTTCAGACATTTAAACAATTAAATGCATAGTTCACACGCGAGGACAAAGAAATTTTTATTCACATGAATTTCTTTGTACAAAATACAAAACAAAATTGAAGTGCCATGCTGAAACAAATACAACCAGCAAAAGGAGAAGCGACTATCTAAATTATTTGCATGTCTGAGGATCACTCTTTAGATATCATGTCCCTCTTTGGCTTCTTCGGAGAGGTTCCCTCTGAACTACTACTAGCCCCCTCTTCGATCCCTTTCCACCTCGCCTTTCATTGGAAGGAGTTTCCCTAGTAAGATGGACCAAGGAGGTATCATCTTTGGAAGTTGGAGTGATGGGGGCATCTTCAGCACCGGAAGTTTGAGGAATGTCTTCCATAGGAGTCGCCCCTTCAGGAGGGATCATCTGAAGAGGGAAGGTATCGGCTTATTCGAGACCTATTCAACTGGATCACCCTTTTCCTTCCTTTTTTGATATCCTCTCACTCAATCCTTTCTTCCATACTAGGTCCAATGGTAGGATCAGAGGAGCTTGTGACCACCACTTCCGCATCAAAGGAGATTTCATACATGTGTCCCCTCCCTCCTTGAATAACTCCTCCATGAATTGATCATCAAAAACGAAGGCCTATTCATGAGAACTCTGAGTGGCGACCGAAGTTGTAACTGTAATAGACTCCTTTGCAGCCATTTGCGACTCCGGCTGAGGCCCTTCAGGAAGGAGAGAAGCAACGTTTGAAGGGTTAAAAGATGAGAAAGAAAAAAGGTGCAAAGATTAGAAAGATCAATTAATAACATACCAACCTTATGAGAGAAGGGAAAATCGACAGAATACCTTCTATCTTATGGATCCTAGGTTAGGCCAAAGCATATTGAGAACCACCACGCTCAAGGATCGGAGATAGTCATGGTTTATCTGGACCGTATCGAGGAAGGTTGAGGTTCTCGTCGCAGAACCGATCATGATTTGAGACACCTAGGGTAGTTCGGTTGTAATATCAAAATGCGGCGACCCAGATCCTTCGCCTACCTCAAGTGAAGGAGCATTCATAAATTCTTTTTGAAGAGAAAACCGAATATCATGTAATATTTTGGATTCTTCTCTCAGTAGCACTTCACTTTCAAGTTTGGTTATGTCGACGTTCTCTGAGCCATGAAGTCTTTTCTCCTCCGAGACAAGAAATTCCCAGGCACGATGAAGCTGATAGGGTAGTCTTTGCCAAGCCTTGCTAAATTCCAATGTTCGAGTACGTTGGCATTGTTTAGAATGAGAAGTGGGTCGAGCTCATTTATCACGTCTACTCTCACCTATTCAAGATTATCTCTGTCTCACATTGAATGAGCACGTCGACATCTTTTCCTTTTTTAGCGGCTCCATCTCTCTCAAGCCTAATACTACCAGCTCTTCGAAGGAAACTTGAGCGATCTTTTGAGCGTTATCCCTGCCTTTAATCGCGTCTTAAAGCATGGCCTTGAGCTCGGCTATTTCCTTCAAGGCCTCAGACTGGTTGTTTTGGGCCGCGTCTCACTCAAGCGTTATCTCTTGGTTCTAGTGATGTATACTTGAACCACGTCGAGAAAGCTAGCTTTAATCTCCTTCACATATTTTAAGGAAGCTTTTCTGCTTTGGTTAAGGCTGTTGCAGAGGCCTCCAGTTCGTTTATCAGAGCTTTGATAATTCTTTTATCCCGACCCTCTTGTCGCTTTAGTTTCTCGATTTCTGCCGCAGTTGAAAGGAACCATTGATATTTTTTCCATAGATTTCATCCATTCACGATATTGCATGTGGATGTTAGTGACACAATTGATGGTCATTCTATGAACATCGTCCATAACCTTCTTTAGATTGGGAGGAAAATCGAATCCATTAAATCATAAGTTTGAAAAATCCTCTCGAAGTTCTGCCATGTGAACATTTGGATCAATTAGGAAATCCTCAGAAATAGTTTCAACCCCAACACTTTCCTTGTCAGCCCTGTGAACTCCTGCAAGTTCGCCACGATGGTGGTGATCACTCGGCCGCTAGATTGAGATGGGACCAGGGATCTTGAGGTGTGGGAGTTGTAGGAGGGCCGCAAGGAGGATAAGTGGGCAAGTCCCTGCGTTTTGTTTGTCTTTCGATATCTTATTAAGGAGGAGATCTCGATCTCGATCTGTAAATGTCCTAAGCGGGCATGTCCCTTTCATCCCTCTCTTGATAACCACGATCGCAATTGGGGTGATAGCTAATGTCATAATATTCATGACTGCAATGGTAAGAGCCAGATTGCGACCCACATGATTAATGTTGTACATCCCACAAGGAATCAAACATGCTTCTTATCCTCACCATCGTGTCTACAAAGAAAAGCAGATATTAACCAACTTTGAGTACTACGTAGTACGAGTTAAGTAAAGTGCAGTGTTGGATGTGCGAGTGTGTGTAAGTGTCCTAATCCTACCCCCTGATAGACCTGGTCCAGGAGCTTTGCTCATTGGTGCAACTTCACCTCCAGAAGTAGGGATCTCCAAACTAGTTCTGATAGGATACTCTAATCCTCCACTTCTCACACTAATGAAATGATAAGTGTCGAGATTAGGTGGAATTGATAGATCGGACAAACGTTATAGTGGTAGATTCGTCAACGGCTTAGTTGGGTCGAAAAGACGACTTCTTGGAGGCTTCTGTGAAACCATTTTCCCTTTTATTTTAAACATGGCTATGGGTTGAGGAACCTATGAGGGTCCGACACCAACCACGGGGTTAGATTTGTCATGTGATGGCCAGGTACAACATCACTATGTCTTCTAACTGATATATCAGCTGACTCTTGGGTGCTCATGACTAGGGGCACCACGGGGCCAGTTTGAACATCTCTATGACGGTTGTGGCCTGTAATCTGTTCCCACCCGGCTGGGTAGTTTTGGTTAGCCTCACGTTGAGGCCCTCCTCTATCAAGCCAAAAGTGATGAGATGTTCAACCCTATGCAAAAATTTATATTTCTATCTTCGGTAGAATCATTCTACAAAACAAAGACTGCCTCTTTATAAACATCGTCGATGGGTTGGGTAACGACACCTGAAAATGAATAATGTCATTAGAATGCAGCTTGGATATGTTTTCTTTATCTTTTTATTAAGTTAGTGAGAAATACTTATCTCTCTAGCCATAGTTGAGCGAAGCTATATGGACAATGAACGAAGAATCATTTACTCTTGAGAGCACTTAATTAGTTCCAAAAGCCGGTCAAAATTTGGCATTTCTTCGCCGATTCAAGGAAATGAATAATAGGCTCCCTGTCCACCGTCTAAAAGTGTAAAGAAATAGGATGGCTTCGATAGTGGGTGGATGATGCAGAAACTCCATGAAACCATATATGTACAGTTGAGGAGCGCGTAGCCATTTTGGTGGAGTTGTGCAGGAGAAATTCTTAAATAATGTAAGATCCCCCCAGATATGTGAATTGATTGGAGGGATGCATCCCGTCCAGCACATGATTTTTTTACATGCTGTATACCTTTGGTAGGTCTATAAGCCTTGTTATCTCGTGATGGAACTAATACATCGCCAAAAGGAATCACATGCCTTGTGCAAATCCTTTAGAGGGCATCTTCTTTGATTTTTAAAGCTACCGAATCAGGACAATTTTCGAGAATGACCGCGTCTTCTAAAGTGTCGGGCGTCGGTTCAATAATTTCCGACCGAAGGATAGGGAAAATCTCAAAAGGATTAAGCTGGAAACCTAAGTCTTCAGGTTGTCCTGAATTATGACTAAGTGGCAGACTATTAGATTTGGTTGCTAAACTAGATTCTATGTCCGAATTTGCCTTATGAGAAGAAGATCTAGATGGCATGATTGCGGGATGTCAGAAACCTATGGATGCCTTTGCTATCAAACTGAGTAAAAATCAAAATTTTAAAAGAAGACTTATACCTCCTCATGCAAAGTGAGTGTAAGTGCAGCGTGATAAAGTGTTGATCAATATAATAATGGGTTATGCAAAACAAAAGACAAGAAGAGACATTAAGACATAAAAACTTGTTAAAAGGGATGCAACATGAGTTTCGTAGGAAGTTATTATCCCATAAAAATCAAATTGTTGCCTAAGCTACGGATATGTTTTAGCATGGTAATTAAAGATTTAATTCATGACATTGTTCTAAGGCGATATGCTATTAGTCGTGGGGGTTATGTCATATCCTAGTCATGTTCATATCTAAATATGTACAAGAAATTGAAGCTCGTTGCTTAGTTCAAATTCGTGTCCACGCTATTATTCATGTTCATGTCTATAGGTAAAGGCACCGAGTTCATGCATAGGCCGAACGTTCCAGTGATGGTTGCAGTCCAATTGTTTTAAATATCGTAAGGGCCGAGCAATCTAGATTCATTTATATGCCGAACGTTCAAAGAAGCAACCATAGCCGATCGTTTATCCATCGAACGTTTCCCAAGTTATCACATCCGACCGTTTAAAACAATCCTCTAACTTCAACCATGCAGAACTCCAACGATCGTCCACGAACGATCGTAAGAATCATCCATCTCCACCACCTCAAACATTTCATCTTCTCGTCTTCATCTCCGTCCAAACAAGAACGACCTAGTGATTATAGCTTGCTCATTCTTCCAGGCAAGCCACCTTACCTTCATTAAGCACGATTACAAGAATAACAAGAAAAAAGAAAACATATAATCTATGTCAATAGTCCTAGATTCGAAATCATTTTAAGATTTATGTGGCAAATTCAGATAGTGCTCTACCTATGTTCGTGATCCAAAAGAGGGAAGATTCGAAAATGATTCAAAGTTCAGGTTTGGTGGAAGAGGACATTGTTGTGAGGATCGGTAGTGGAAAGGGGAAGGTACTCGTCTCATTTCAAAGCTTAAAGGAAAAAGTGTGAAAAGTAAAGTGAAGAGAGTGACTATGTGATAGGTCTTATATAGAGATAGATTTTACGAATCATTTTTGCCTTACAGGAATTAGACGATCATTTTCACTTTAGACGGCTACACCGATCGTCTCATAACCGATGACCATGCCAATCCATCTTTGAGATGTGCATTCATTGATCCATTTTAAAACCATTTGCCAACCATTCCATTGCATGCCGATCGTCCCTTGCCTACACATTAGGCCAATCATTTTCACAACCTAACCTGAGACTATCGATGTCGTGATCAAAAATGGTTTAGAACTTATATATAAGAAATGGGAGAGGAATGAATGAAAGGATGGATGATAGATGGTCATGAGAATTCGGCTACAAATGGGAATATGCAAATTATAACAAAATAGGCAGCGACCTATAGAAGTTCGAATACGTCTGGAAACCAACAACTTGAACACATATGGAATATGCACGAAAATAGTTTTAAAAGTTTTGTTTTCCATAATCAATAAAAGAATGTAGTCAAACCTGGAGCTATCAAGTTCGAGATAAGATTAGATAAATGATGGCTTGTAGATTCCTCATGATCGAATATGTATATGCAAATAGAAAACGACTCTGGGTTTTATACAATACATAGACGATTAAAGAATAGTAATCAATTAGGAAACCGAATGGATTCTTTCACGACAATTCAGACTAGTTTTGATTTAAAGCACATCACGTTATTCACAAGACGTATTTGGGGGAAAATGTTATCCCGCCATTTGGTGAAGCCATGATATCGTCAATTTGACCATGAATGAATAGTCAATAGCATGAAGAACCAGATATATATGGTACTATATACAATAGTCGTACAAATTTGACCTAGAACCAAATCGAAATCTAGCAAACATGAAGTCACTAGCCTGGCCCCATAAAGTAATATCTAAAGTTTGAATTGGTTAATATTTACGTACACAAGCTACGAGTGGGACAATGGCTTGTTTGGATCGATCAGAGAACGACCAAGGAAAATAGCTCAAGTCACCCATGAATATTCAATATCTTGGTAATGATGAAGCCAATCCTGTAAGACTTCCAGGACATCAACAGAGTGATAAGTGGGGCACATGAAGACGATTGCGCATCCCAAAATAAAGATGGGCGGTAGGCTGAAGGATAAATGCCGATCGTTATTGGGTTCAGTAGAACGAAGGGCCAACGTATTTCAATGTATGATCTATTTTGGACTAAGAATGTCCCATAACTTGAAATATACGTGTTACATCAAAAATCTACCTTTCGACTTAGTCAAAAGGTCTTTCAACAAAGATAAAGGAAAAGAAGCACAACCCAAACCTTTCGAAGGAGTCAAAGGGATGCAGTCATCAGAGTTTAACAGTCCCAAACCTTTTGAAGAAATCAAAAGGTTCCATCTCTCAGAATCCAAGGAATTCTTACCTTTTTGAAGAAGATAAAGAAGTCAAAGAAAATGTGAGCAACTCCATGATGACCTTTTTGAAAGCATAACAAGCTTTTCGAACCGGTTAAACACATCCAGGACACCTTTTGACAACGTCGAAAGGTTTTATGAAGAAATCAACACTCATAAGTTAGGGAAGAATGAAAGACAACCTTTCGACAACATTGAAGGGAAGCACAACTCCCAAAACAATCAAGTGAAGAGAAACCTTCCAACAAGGTCGAAGGGTTCACAACAATCAAGTGAAGAGCAACCTTCCGAAAAGGTCGAAAGGTTCACAACAATCAAGTGAAGAGCAACATTCAGACAAGGTCGAAAGGTTTACAACAGTATATAGAAGGTAAAGTTTCGACAAAGTTGAAAGGTTCATGAAGGCATAAAGAAAAGTAGACTTTTGACAATGATGAAAGGTCAATAATGACATATGAGGGGAAAATCTTAAGACAAAATCGTAAGGTTCATAGCTGCATATAAAAAGGGAGACCATCCGACCAGACTGAGAGCATGAAGTCAAAGGGGGCGGCCAACATCTATAAATAAGACCTAAGGGGTATTGTTTGGGGGATCGATTTCCTCTGATTCTAAGCTTGTACTCTTCTTAAACAAAGCATTCTAACCTTAATTAGGCGTCGATTTGGAAATTTAATAAAATAAAGATTTTCTCGCATGTAAAGGGAAGTATTGAGCTATGTTGATTTATTTACTGTTTAATAAACTTTTGTTGGCTTCATTCCTGTTTTCTAGGTTCACACTCATCAAAGGATTCTTTTCAACAAGGTCAATAACTCAGTTGGCTTAACATTCACTGTAACCTTCCGAAACCAGTCACCTTAGCGGTCTAACCTTTCGACAAGGTTGCAACCTACTTCATAGATGACCTATCCTTTCGACAAGGTTGAAATCTACATTATATCCACAAAGGTATATCATTCCCTACCTAAACCCAAGGATGACTATCACTTTAAATTTTCGACAAGATTGAAACCAACCTTTAAAAGATTAATTCAGGGAATTTTAACTTAGATGTAATGAAAACTTTTATAGAAGACCTCAGACTAGTTCAAATGAGATGAAAGGTTACTTAATTCAAGGACTAAACCTTTCGACGACATCGAAAGGTCTAATTTAATAATACTTCATAAGTAATATAAGTTGAAAGGTGATGCAGCACACCATGTTATGCGACCTAGCAAGTTATGCCATAAGTTGCGTCCGAGTTATGCCAGCCAGCGACATATCAAGTTATCTCACTTTGAAGCTAACAGAAACCGTATCACTTAAGTTTCTCAGTCTTAAGTCGCGCATTCCTTAGGTCGCTCAGTTAGGCCGCATGCTTCTTAAGTCGTTCCTGAAGTTCTCTTATGTCTTAAGTCGTTTGCAAGCCAATCAAGCTTATGCCGCCTTATCTTATGTCATTTCCGAAGATTTCCATATGCCGCTTCCTTAAGTCGCTCATCTTATGTCGCTAAGTCGTTTTGAAGTGTGCTTCTTTTTTAAGGCATTCTTGGAGGTTTTCTTAAGTCGCTCACCTATGCTGATTTCCTTATGTCGCACAGTGTTAAGTCGTGGGTAGTTGTAACATGTATGTGTTAGGTCGTTACGTTGAGTGATATTGTAACATGTATGTGTTAGGTCGTACGTCGTATTTGTTATGTCGCTTGTGTTGTATCTCATGTAATGTTAAGTCGTTAGGTAGTGTATGTTGTTGAGTCGAGTGTGTTGTAAATTCCTATAAATATGGGTGAGTTGTTAGTTGTAAAAGGGGGTTGATTTTGAATAAAATTGTTTGTGTGCTTTTGCCACTTCTGTTGAAGTTGAGTGTGTTCTCCTTCTTCTTCCATATTCGGATATTCGATTGCGCTCGAATCAACGAATTTGAAGCTGATTCATGAATCTCGTGCGCGAGATCAACATCGAAAAATCGTAGATCTTCTAACGCAGAATCATGCGCGATCAACATGTTGAAGATAGCTAGAATCCGGTATCTCGAGAGATCAATGGATTTGGGCATTTATCGTTCTATCGGTTTACTTGACACGAATTCATTTCGTGAGGAAGAAATTGCGTCAATTTGTATCAAAGCATTATTAGTACATCAAATTGTTATATCCGTTGCGTCAGTATTGGTATCAGAGCCCGAAGAGCTAGAAGAGCCTAAGTAAGATCAAGGCCGAGCTAAGTAAGATCAATACCGAAGTTAAATTCAGTAAGAGCCAAGTCAAACCCGAGCTAAGTCGAAGCTATGTTAGATCGGAAAAGAGATTGTGAATGAACATGCCTCCAAGGCGTGCTAATCGCTACCATCAAGTTGAAGATGTGTATAAAAGACAAGAAGCTGAGCAGATGGAGCAGCGTATCAATGAGAAGTTCAACGAAGGTATTGAGAAGTTAGAGAAGTTTATTAAGGACATGACTCAAAGTCAAAGGAGAACGTCACCAGTTTCGAGCCAGGTTAGAAACAAGGTTTGACCATCGGTTTCGGAAGAAAAGAGAATGTCACCCCAGTCTTATCGAGATAGTAGAGAATCATCAGTTTCAATGATGCAAGACCGCCATGAGTATCGAAATGAAGAAAGAAGAACTCAACGTCGATTTGAAAATGAACCATATCGTGATGCTGAAAGACAGGGTAGAAGAGACATGCGTGGACATAAAGATGTTAATGGTCGGGATCGATATCGAAACACATCTGATTTTGAGGAGGATGGTGATGGAGGTAGTATTCATTATCGAAATCGAGACCGAGTGCGAAACAATATCTGGATTCAGAAAATGATCGTAAATGGGAATCAGGGATGAGGATGGAAATTCCAGAATTCAAAGGTGGTATGTAAGCAGAAGAATTTCTTGATTGGTTGTTGAATGTTGAAGAATTTTAGAACAAGGAAGTGCCTGAGAATCACAGAGTCAAATTAGTTGCTACAAGACTAAGGGAAAGAGCTAGGCATGGTGGCAGCAAACTAAACTAACTCGAGAGAGAATGAGAAAATCTAAAGTTGTTACTTGGGAGAAGATGAGAAAGATGATGAAAGCAACTTTCTTGCCATACAATTATCAATCTCTTATGTATCAACGTTTGTAGAATTTGAGACAGGGAAAGAAGTCAGTGAATGATTATGCAGATGAATTTTATCAATTGATTGCAAGGAATGATATTATGGAGACTGAGGAGCAGCCAACGCTAGATATATTTGAGGGTTACAAATGAAAATTCAAGACATGGTTAATATGTTCAATCCAATGTCTATCGTTGAAGCACATGAGAAAGCTCTAGCTTGGGAGAAACAAGGGAGACGAGGAGTTGGTGTGTTTACAAGTTCTAACAATCAGAATAAGGGTGCTAGTAGCAGTGCTAATGTTTCCAAGACAGTCAGTAAACCAATTGTCAAAGAAACCGCTAAAGCAAAGGTCAATGACAGTATCAAGTGCTATAATTGTCAAGAGTTTGGCCATAAAAGTATTGAATGTACAAAACCAAAGAAGAGAGCATTAGTTGCGAAGGAATGTGCTAACCCCGCCCCGGCCATGGCTCGGCGACTTAAAAGTTACCGACCCAGGAGGTTGCCGACCTAACATGGATGTCAATCTAACTGCCTAAGCTCTAAGAGGGATTCCGACCTAAGTTACTTGAGAGGGATGCCGACCTAATGCTTTAACAAGGTTACCGACCTAAGACTTAACAAGAATACCGACCCAAGACTTACAGGCTACCGACCTAAGATAGCTACCGACCTAAGATGTTGGCCTAAGATAGAAGCCGATCTAACTATCCAGGGAGTTTTCCTCCCTAACTGCTCAGGACAGGGACAAGATCATGAACTATATTTGAGTCGCAATCGACCTAGGCCTATGATAGGTCGTACACAACCCGGATAAAGGAAGACAAGTCCGATGCAACTACTTGGCACAGTGACCTCTTAACTCGTACATGATTCAGGACTTCCCAGTTAAGCCATGACTTGCGACTTACCAGTTAACTCGTACACAACTTGCGACCTAGCTTGAGTCATCCACGACCTAAAACTATTGAATATAAGTCTGATGCCGTATTACTTATACAAGGTTGTGTTGACTCGTGGGGGACTTGGGACTTGTACCAGTGAACCTTTGTGAAACCATAGAGTTTGGCCAGGTAAGTCGGCCACAACCTACCATAGGTCGGTCACTACTTACGACCCAAGGGGGAAATTTCCTTATAAATACCAACCCACCTCAAGCATGGGGGGATCTTTAACTCATTTCGGGAACAGCGATACTCTGCTGAATTCTCGACTCACTCGACACTTCAAATACGAAAGGCATTTCGACAAACTTCAAGAGGGAATCTAACGCAATCAACATGGATTCAAAGAATTCTTCCACATCGAAGTTCTAGTTGTTTGTCTCATCAGTATTGTAATTGAAGATTGTTGTAAAGTTGTAAACGATTCAGTAATAAAGAGGATTAAAGTGGACGTAGGCTTACCTGAAGCCGAACCACTATAAAAACTGTTGTCTTTTCTGCTTTCTCTGTAACTTTTCTACTTGTTTGTAGTTCCCGTGTTCACGGGTGGTGCTTTCACTCAATCTCTATATACACCGGGGTGTTAGCGTTCGATTTTAAACGTTAACATTTTTGGTGCTTTCACTGAGAATCCAACTCAGGATACTTCAATCATTGCTCCGCAAAGGTCTGTTGAAAGGATTTCTTTTAAAACCAGAAGTTTATTGGAAATAATGGCTCCTGTGAGAAAACGAAGTTCTGTAAGATCCGACAATGTTCAAGAAAATACTGCTACCTCTCTTCCTTCAAGTCAAGCAGCTCCAAATGTTGGAGTTACGTGAGCAGAATTGGACGTCGTAGTTTTGGGATTGAATCAACAATTGAATGCTCAGAATGCGCAATTGGAAGCCCAGAATGCCCTGATCTTAAGTAAGTTGAATGATCTGCTGGGAGTAAACCGTCAACCAGTTAATAATGATGGGAACCCTGCTGTGGGAGTTCAGGATGTTGCAGGGAACACTTCTCAAAGAGCCGCAGACCCTGTGGAAAGGACTCCTCCTCAAGCGGGAGGATCAGGGCCGCAGCCGACCCTCCGTGAATGATTGTCAAGACAGAATTCAGAGAGAGTGGCTGATGTTTGCCCTCCAGAGCCTCTAAATGATGAAGAATATTTTTCGGGCATGGTTCACCAAATCATGAAGGAAAATATGCGAAGAGATGAAGATGAGAAAGAGTGGGGTTTTGCTCCAAGCAAAACTCCATTTACTGAAAAGATCTTGAAGGCAGAGTTCCCAAGGAAATTCATTCCCCCTACTATTCCGGCCTACAAGGGGACGAGTGATCCTAACGAGTTTCTATATAAGTACGACTGGCATATGACGGGTGCCAGAGCATGTGATGAAATCAAATGTCGGTATTTTCCGGTATATTTGGAAGGTGTGGCTCTACTGTGGTTTACAAAGCTGCCGGTCAGCTCCATTGATCAGTTCTCCGATTTGAGCAGGAAATTCAAGGAGCAATTTCAATTGTATGCTTCTAAAGCAAAGGATATATGTCGCTATCAAGTCTAGAGCAAAATCCGAGAGAATCTATCAGATCATTTTTGAATCGTTTTAACATAGCTTTGGCCGAGGTAGATAATGATGAACCACGCATGGTCCTAACATACTTGATGAGGGCGATTGACAAATCAAGTGAATTTGGAAAATGGTTGAAAATGAAAGAACCAAACTCGCTTGACAAATTCTACAAGAAAGCGGATGAATTCATGCGCTTGGAGAGCCTCCAAACACCGGCTAAGGTGGTATCAGCAGAAGCCGGGAACAATGGTGCTCCTTCGAATAAGAAAGAACCTAACACTCAGAAAAGGGGAAATGATGGTGGAAAGAAACAGGGAGATGCTAAGAAAGGCCATCCTTTCAATTTCACACCCTTGACCGATACCCCTGAGAACATCTTCTTTCCGACCAAGGATGATGTCAATTATCCGACACTACCTAAAATGAGAGTTGGGATTAAGATCGAAAAAAGTGGAAGGTTCTGCCGGTTCCACAACCAACCCGGCCATGACACCAACGAATGCCGTCAGTTGAAAGAAGTAACTGAACAACTTTTGAAAGAGAACAAGCTCCAACAGTATGTGAAAAGGAGTAGAAATGCCCCAGCTTCGTCAACTCAAGGACAACAAGTTCCCACTCACCGTCTTGGCTCAAGTGAGAAGGCCGTAGAGCATGAATCGGAAAGACCTGTCATCAATATAATAACTGGAGGGCCTCATCCAGTTGGCAAAAGCTGGGGCGAGATAGAAAGGTATGCCCAGGCCTTGAGGCATGTACCAGCTGAAGAGAATGTTTTTTTTAGAGAATGATGCGCCTTTAAAGCAACAAAAGGTTTCCACAGATGATATTGTATTTAGTGCCAGAGATTCTTTGGGTATCGAGGCTCCTACCATAGATCCTCTGGTCATATCCGCTGGTATTGGGCCGGCTACTGTGAGAAGAGTTCTAGTTGATTGCGGAGCTTCATGCAACATTCTCTTCAATAAAACCTTTGATCAAATTAAAATTCCAATGGCTGACGTTCAAGCTTCATCACTTAAGATTGCGGAGTTTGCTGGAGAACCCAAACAGCAGATTGGGACCATAGATTTGTTTGTAGAACTTGGAAAGGGATTGAGGAAGGTGGCTCGAAAGCAAACCTTTATAATTGTTGAAGAATTCTCTACCTATAATGCCTTTTTAGGCCGACCAACACTTGCTGCATTTAAAGCTATTCTTGCCCCATGGTGTCTAACTATAAAATTCCCCATGGATAATGGAGTTGGCGTGATCAAAGGAGACCAAGATGCGGGGCGAGAATGTTATCTTACAGAGCTGCGTGAATCAAAGAAGAGAGAAATGGGAAAAGGTGCGGCGGCTCCAGTCCGCACCAAAATACCAACCTTGTAGCAATTACAGGGTGGACCCTGCACTGGTGAATGTAGTGCCACACGAAGAGAGATGGATCCGACGAAAGCCGGTGCAGGGGAGAATAGGGTAGTACCGGTAGAGGTAACAGTGCCGGTATCCGTTGACCCAAAGGACCCGAACAAGGTGCTGAATGTGGGTTCACAACTCAACACAACAGTTCAGAATGTTCTGATTTTGTTTTTGAAGGCTAATTTGGATGTATTTTCTTGGACTCATGCTGACATGCGTGGAATATCCCCAGAGATTGCAGTACACACTCTGAACATTAATCCAAAGTTTACACCCGTGAAACAGAAAAGAAGAACTCAGGGTCCTGAGAGAACGGCAGCGTTAAAAGAAGAAGTGGATCAGCTCATAGAGAACGGTTTCATAAGAGAATCTACTTATCCAAATTGGGTATCAAATCCAGTGCTGGTTAGAAAAACTAACGGAAAGTGGAGAGTGTGCATTGACTTTTCAGATCTGAATAAAGCCTGCCCCAAAGACTGTTTCCCGCTGCCCAGGATCGATCAGCTAGCGGATGGGACGGCATGGCATGAATTGTTATCTTTTATGGATGCATACTCCGGATATAACCAGATTATGATGCATGAGCCAGATCAAGAGGATACAAGCTTCATCACAGATGTTGGACTCTACTGCTACAAGGTCATGCCTTTCGGACTCAAGAATGCAGGGGCAACTTACCAAAGGCTTGTTAATGCCATGTTTAAACCACAGATTGGCAAGACAATGGAAGTTTATGTTGATGATATGCTAGTGAAGTCTAAGAAAGCAGTAGACCACATGGATCACTTGGCAGAGATGTTCGCAGTACTCCGAAAGTATAGAATGAAGCTTAATCCCTTGAAATGTTCATTTGGAGTGGAGTCCGGAATGTTTTTGGGTTTTATTGTGAGCGCTAGGGGCATTGAAGCTAATCCAGCTCAGATCACTGCCCTGAGAGAGGTCAAGGCTTCTAGAGCGAAGAAGGAATTGCAAAGTCTCAATGGAAATGTTGCTGCCTTGAGTCGGTTCATTTCCAAAGCTACTGACAAATGCATTCCATTCTTTGATGCTCTGAAGAAAGGAAGAAAAAACTTTGAGTGGACTCCTGAATGTCAGAAGGCATTCGATAAGTTGGTTCTCATATGGAAGTGCCTGCGATACTTTCAAACCCGGACAATGGTGAAGATCTCTTCGTATATCTGGCAATTTCATCTCATGCTCTCAGCGCAGTATTGATACGAGAAGACACAAGGATTCAATGCCCAGTCTATTATATCAGCAAAAGACTCACTGGGGTAGAGATGAACTATTCAAAGTTGGAAAAGCTCGCCTATTGTTTGTTGATCGCATTAAGAAAATTGAGGCCATATTTCCAAGCTCATCCCATCAAAGTCCTCACTGATCAACCTCTAAAGCAAGTCCTATTCCGTCCTAAGACTTCGGGCCGTCTTTTGAAATGGAATATTGAGCTCAACCAATATGACATCACTTATCATCCCCGGAAAGCAATCAATGGAAAAGCTTTAGCAGATTTCATCGCAGAATGTACGGATAAAGGTGATAGTGAGGAAGAAGTTACTGATAACGTCCCAATCCAATGGAAATTGTATGTCGATGGCGGAAGAAATGATTACTGTTCCGGAGCAGGGGTTGTCCTTGAAACCCCAAAAGGGTGATCACTATGCTATGCACTAAGACTAGAATTTCCTTCGACAAATAATGAAGCAGAATACGAAGCCCTCATTGCTGGTTTGAGGATCGCTAAAGAACTTAACATTAAGGCATAACAGATTTTTAGTGATTCTCAACTTATTGTCTGCCAAGTCAAGAAGGAATTTCAAGCTAAAGGAGGGAATCTACCCGGCTATTTATCAAAAGCCTGGGAGCTTCTTCAAAATTTTGACCGTTATTCAATAAACCATATACCCCGCGAAGAGAACATGAAGGCGGATTCTCTCGCAAAGTATTCAAGTACTAGTGAAGCGCAACTATTGGGATTAGTTCCCGTCGAAGTCCTGTCAGCCACAAGCACAGATGAAATGGATGTTGATTAGATTATGAATGTATCCCAAGAGCAAGAATCATGGATGACTCTGATACTTGAATATTTACTCAATGGTTCTTTGCCGGAAAGTTCGAAAGAACGGCAGAAGCTGATGAGGAAGGCCTCCAGATATATAGTTCAAGATGGTTGTCTGTACAGACGAGGATTTTCAATGCCATTACTCCGATGCGTGACAAAGGAAGAAGCTAAGACAATTCTGACTGAAGTATACGGAGGGGAATGTGGGGATCATACATGTGGTCAAACTTTAGCAAAGAAAATCCTCCGTTATGGATACTTTTGGCCAGAAATTAATCAGGATGCTACTGACTATTCCCGAAAGTGTGATAAATGCCAGAGATTCGCCAAAATTCCTAGAGCACCTTCCACTGAGCTAACACAAATGGTCAGTCCATGGCCGTTTGCCATCTAGGGAATAGATCTCATTGGGCCTTTGCCGACTGCCAAATCGGGAATTAAATATGCTATCATTGTTGTTGATTACTTCACTAAATGGGATGAAGCCGAACCATTGGCTACTATTACCTCTAAGAAAATGATAAGTTTTGTGACTAAAAATATCATTTGCAGGTATGGTGTGCCTCAGACGATAATCACAGACAATGTTACTCAGTTCGAAAGTGAGGAGTTCCAAGATTTCTGCAAACGATTCAAGATCCGAAAAAGCTTCTCAGCAGTGGCTCATCTGCAGGCAAACAGGCAAGTGGAAGCAGTAAACAAAATCAACAAATCAACCATCAAAAAACAGCTGGAAAAAGCAAAAGGTGGTTGGGTCGATAAGTTACCACTTGCACTATGGGCATACAGAACCACCTACAAAACTACGACTGGGCATACTCTATTTTCATCGGCATACGGATCAGAAGCGATGATTCCAGTGGAAACTGAAGTCCCCTCACACAGAAGGATCCATTTTGATCAAGATGAGAATGAAAAATTGCAATTGGAAGCACTTGACCTCCTCGATCAAAGAAGAGAAGAGGCTAGGCTTAGAATTGCAGCTCACCAGCAAAGAATAGCCAAGTACTTCAATTCCAAAGTTCGTCAGCGCAGCTTTGAAGTTGGGGACTTAGTCCTGAAGAGAATTATGACAGCCATTGGTGTGTTTGGGCCAAACTGGGAAGGGCCGTATGTCATAGGCACGAAACTTCTTGATGGCACATTCAAACTCACAACTATCGAAGGTGAACCAATCCCAAGAGCTTGGAACAGCAATCATTTGCGTCCATATTTTACTTAAAAGTTTTGCTGAAATGTTGTAAAAGAATTACGAATATATGGTTCTTGTATTGAAAGCAATTGTAAAGCAAGTGAATAATGAAAAGTTTTAAAGTGGATGTAGGCCCAACTTTTGGCCAAAACACTATAAATCTTGTGTTCTCTACTATTATAAACTGCTTTGTTTTATTTCGACATATAAAATACGTTAATTTTGCTACTAAAATGTCGATTTAATAATGCAGGCAATAAAAACAAAGCTTACCCATCGCAAGACCAAGCGATCTCCGACATCACCCGGTAAGCAAACGCTAAACCATTCAAAATTTCCATACTCAAATCCTACAAAAGAAATGCTTTGAACAAAAGTTAGCAAAGTGGATGGAAGTGGACCATTTCTAACTAACTACAAATGTTTGTACAAACAAACATCCAGTTAAATAGCCTGTGTCTACTACCACCAACTCGCTTAACTATGAAGTATATTTCTTTGGATAAGGAAAATTATTGGCAACTAAAAAGGGATGACACTTGCAAAAGATAACCGAGATCGCCGACACGAATAGATGGCAAAGAGACATGGGCGAGCAAGCATCAAACAGCAAAAGACCACTTCGAAGGCACAAGCCCTCTTCAGAGGCACAATTCTTGGATGATAAAGACCTCGAGCGGGCTTAACTAGAAAAAGAGAGATCTTTCTCGATACAAAGTTGCGGTCTGATCGGTTGATACACTCCCGTGAATCCGTCCAACTGAGAGAAAGAAACTCCAAACTTCCAGGCAAAAGCCCTACTCAGAGGCACACGTTTCACCGAGATTGAAATAAAACTTCCAAGTGTTGAAACATGAAAAGCCCTCCTCGGAGGCCCATTTCAACACAGTTGAAATGCTAAAAGACCTCGAGCGGGCCAAACCAGAAAAAGAGAGTTCTTTCTCGACATAAAGTTGCGGACTGATCGGTTGATACACTCCCGTGAATCCGTCCAACTGAGAGAAAGAAACTCCAAACTTCCAGGCAAAAACCCTACTCAGAGGCACACATTTCACCATGATCTGTGATACACTCCCGAGAGTCGAAATGTGAAAATCCCTCTTCGGAGGCCCGCTTCCCAGCGAACAGGGAAAAATAAAATCCTCCCCCAAGGGGCAGAAACAAAAGACCTCTTTCCAGAGGCGCAATCAAACAAAAAGACCCCTTCCCAGGGGCACAATCAAACAGAAAAGACCTCTTCCCAGAGGCACAATCAAACAGAAAAGACCTCTTCCCAAAGGCACAATCAAACAGAAAGACCTCTTCGGAGGCCCACGTTTCACCAAGATTGAAATAAAACTTCCAAGCGTTGAAACGTGGAAATCCCTCCTCGGAGGCACAACTCTTCGGAAGCACATGTTTCATCGAGATTGAAATAAAACTTACAAGTGTTGAAACATGAAAAAGCTCTCCTCAGAGGTATAACTGTTCAAAGAATCATTTCATCAGAAATGCAAAGCAAAGATCAGAAAGCCCTACACCGAGGCGCAATATAAAAAAAAAGAAGCCCTCTTCAAAGGCACACTTTAGCTTTCAAAGGAAGACTGGTTCATCTATTCTTGAAAATACTCTTCCTCAAAAAGAAGTTAAAGTGCCCTTCAGAGGCCCGCTTTACCGCATAGGAGAATTCACTTGGTAAAAATGTGTGTATGCACAAAAGAAAAAGTGATATCTTCGAAGGTTGAAGCGTAGAAACTCATATGGAGCAAGTTGTACTCTATTTTTAACAGAATAATATTCCTCCAAATATGGAATAATTATTCTCCATAAAATAAGAATACAAGTCCCCTCAAGGTATAATATATTGCAACGAGCTTATGGTATAAGGGCAACATGGTATAACTACATTTTTAAAAATTATGGTCGAACAACATACCACAAGCTCACTGCAATATCATATAAAGAAAATTGTACAAAAATGAATAGTAAATGCATTCTCAAATACAGACAGAAGTTTGTACAAATAAAAAGAATCATTTTATTCAATACTGTCAAAATTTTGTACAGGTACAGGTTTCAAAGTAAAAAGAGAAAGAAAAGCGGAGGCCGGTACCCGCACAATCTTCGGTCAGTACATGCAAAAAGAAAAAAGCGAGATAAAAAGCACAGAACCAAAGCCATCATTTCTTCTTCCTTCCACCTTTTGAGCCTGCGCCTTGCCGAATCGTCAACTTCTTAGGCCGGCTTGTAAGAGTAGGGGATGAAGGAGAAAGGGGCACAATTGGACTTTCTTCTGCTTTCTCCTCGTCGGCTGATGATTCCTTCTTCTTCTTTAAAACTCCACTTTTCCCCCTCTTCTTAGAAGAAGACCCGCTTCCTGGAGTGAAAAGTGTGGTTAATGGCATATCATCGGAACTAGTTGGTTCTGGAGTCTTTTCGCCCTCTTCAGTTTCTTCTCCCCTGTGTTCTTGTGAAGCCATGGGATCGTCCAAGTTTCGAAGAGCTTCTATTTGCTCCTCTTGTGATCCTAGTTGCGAGGCAGAAGGAGGAGTGACCTGAAGAGATGGAGGAGGAATAATTGGAGGAGGGGGAGTCTGAGCGATGCTCGACACTCTATCTACAGAAGAAAAGAAGTTAAAGTTAGTAAAGAGAGGAGATAAAGGCTCATTGAGGTTCAGGAAATAGTCAAGAAGCTCATCGAACTCATAAGAAGCAAATGAGCAGTCTACTTGGGCAAGATTAACAGTAGAGTTACCTGAAGAAGTCGGCTTCCTGATATCAACCTCATAAGCCTGTGCTTCGGCGCTCCCTTCGCCTTCATCTCCACCCTGTGTGCTTGTGATCTCAGTTGTAACTTTAACCAGTGATGTAGAATGAGAACTGGAACCGACGATGTCGATTTTGGCCGAAGGTGAAGGCTGAACTGGATCAGTTGAAGTAGTTTTTCCTAAACGTTCTCCTTCTGCCATTTCAGTTCTTAATTTTGCAAGTTGTCCTTTTCCCTTGGCGAGAACGGCGCGAGCTTCGTCATCCAAGTAATGCTCCTCAAGAGCTGATTCGACGTAGCCAGCACCTATAGCACCAAGCATATCAAGTGCGGCCACCCACGCCTCAGCCAGAGTAATTTCATATTTGGGACCTAGGAAGGCGAGACTACCGCGCCCCAAGACGCTATGCAGGTAGAAGTCAAATAACGTCGAGCTGATGCTGGTCTTTGTTGCCTCATGAGATTCTTCAGCTGTAGTTTTACCGGCAATGGCCTCATCACGCTCTCTTTCAGAGTTGAAGCTTAAGCATTTTTATCTCCGCCTCTTGGGAGTCGGTTTTCTTCCGAAGCTCTGCAATATCAGAAATATAGCCCTCATTGATTCTTTTTTGCACTTCGAGCCTGTCTTCGGCGTCTCTTTGGCCGGCATGAGCATCTCTCACTTGTTTCTGAAGCACTTCTTCTTTTTGAGTGTAGGAAGTAGAAGAAGTGGCGAGTTCTTCTTTAAGTTTCTCGACCTTCGCCTCAAGCTCTTCAATATAAGTAGTGATGCTCCTCATTTCGGTATCATGCTGCTCAAGAATTTTCTTCCATTCAGCCTTGTCATTTTCCATAGTAAGCATGGCCTCGAAATTCGTACAGTTTACCCTTTAAAGCTCGTCGACAAGCTTTTGCCAGCTCGAAGTTCTTTCAATATCAAGCTTGACGGCACCGAGATTTAGCAGCATGGCAGGCTTGTCAATTGGAACTAAGTCGAGGTCGAAGCGAACCCCCTTCAGGCACCATTGTGGAAATCGGCTTTGCAGAGTGGCTGGGCCTGGTCCAATTTGAAATTTAGGCCTGTTAACTATTGCCTGAATGTCTGTCTTCCCGAGTGCAGGGGAGCCAGAAGGGATGTCGAGTGAAACGGGGGCAGTGGCCTTTTCAGGAGTTGTAGATGCATGATTCTCACCGTGCCGGGCACGCTTGCTTGGGTCCTCAACCATATGGCTTTTCCCCCGATCATCATGCGACTTTCTTTTGTGAGAGTCGACACATCTCTGGGAAGAATCGTGGTGCTCCTCCCTTTCATTTCTCTCGTAACGCTCTTCTTCAGCCCACCTCTCCTGAGCCTTTCGAGCGGCTCTCTCTTTGTCGGTTTCTCTATGAACGGGAAGGTAGCTCCTATAATCATATTAACTACGCCTCCCGTAGCGTTGGAAGTCGTCATAGTAAGAGCCGCTGCGTTCCATCGGAGAATCTGAATTTTTTTATAAAATAGACAAGTCTTAAAAGTCTTCAGAGAAAAGAAGCGTAACTGTATAATCTTCAAAGTACAAAGAATTAAGTGCATGAAAGTGCCAAAAGATTCTAAGTTTGTGTGATGTGCAAACTACGCGCATCAAACTACGAACCACTCTTCGATTGCAGAGTAATCATGGGGGTAGTAGTAAACATCAACTCTTGAGTTGACGGAGCTTGTTGCAAAGAAGAAGTCGCTTCCACCACTGAAGAAGAAACCCTAGTAGTGACAGGGTCATCTTTAAAGAGCTCCTGTGAGGTGACAAAGAGGTCGCTCAGCCCTTCGAAAGTGTCGTCCCCGCTATGCTTGACAGGGCTTGTTTTCCCGACTTCTTCACCAGACTTCTGTGAATGTCGGGGAGATCCCTGAGGGTTTTCTTCCTCAATGACTGGGGCAAGTACAAATTTGCCAGATGACCCCGCAACATTGATAGTAGTAGAGCACTTCACCCGAGAAGCCTCGGAGGCAGGTTCTTTTGGTATGGGTTCGTCAGTGGAAACTGGGGCATCTAATGCTTTAGGTGGGGAGTCCGGAACCTCATGGGGATGTGTAGAGCGAGAAGCGTGCAAAAGTCCATACTGATGCAAAAATTCGTCCCTAAACAAAAACTTTATACTTCTCTCTCTAGCAGTCACAACACTTAATCTTTCAAAAACTTGCTTGTGGATTGGATCTCTAGAGGGGAGAGGAAGTGCTGAAAAGAACAAAGAACGAAATTAGCAATCAGTAATTCGGATCTCGAAAAAGTTTGAAAAATGGAGAAAATAGAAACAGGTAATCTTACTTCGTACTCTCCAGATGGCATAAAACCCTGGGGGGCAGCGAGCAAAGAAAAACTGGTTCAAAAATCCATGAACACTTTCGGTAAGATCAGAAATAAGCTTGCGGTTTCTAGCGCTTCTCACAATAATAAGGGAAGGATGGTCTTTACTCTTTGCAAACGAGCATAAGTAGCGAATATCTTCAAAACTTGGCAAATGATCAAGAGTTCTCCTAAACAGTACACACAACCCCATCAAGATGGCGTAACCATTAGGGTGAAGTTGGAATGGAGAGATTGTCAACCGAAGGAGAAGGTTTCGAAGGAAGTCGTTAAAGGGAGGAATCTCCCCGCTTAGACACATTTGACGATTGACTGCGGCAAAACCAGGGGGAGGACTGTCGGCAATATCATTTGGCCTGGGAAGTAGAGCATCATTTTCAGCAAAACCAAATTGAGTACGTAGCTGAATAAACGCTCTTGGAGTTAGGATAGTCGAAGTTCTCTCTGGAGGATTCTCTATGGGAACAGCTGTCTGAAAGGTCTCTCCTGCTTGAGCTACCACTTTTTCTTCTTGGTGGGAAGTCATTCTACACAAACAACTGGATATTCAAACATGAAGGTGCACGTTTCCTAAAATGTGTGAAGTGTTGTATAAAATCAACAAAACAATAAGCGAATATAACTGGAATAAAAACTAGCAAGCATTTGTCAGTTATAAAGTCCATGGTTTGTTGTTTTAAATATGAAAGTGAAATGTAGATGCAAACAAATCAGTTCAAGACAGTGATGCTTTGCATTGATATTTCACTTTAGTTGATTGGTTCACAGCATTTCGTACAGTGTGTTTAAGTTGATTGCTCTATGTCGACTAATCTGTCATATGATGTGGGCAGTCAATGACAGTATATTCGCCTTGGTTTTCTGTGATTGTTGTTTTCAGCAGGTTGTTAGCCTATAAGTTAATGTGGTCTGTGAAATAAAGCAACAAAGTTAAAACAATCAAAGATTTAAGCAATTCAGTCCAGCAGATCAAGTTAAGTGTTCAAATTGGAATTATGCTTCTAGGTGAGAATTCAAGTTGGGCATCCAAGTGTTAACTCGGCTGCGACCCAAGGAATCTTTCACGAGTTAAGATCAAGTTTCTGATTCTTTAAGTCGGCGGTTCTTTAAGTCGTAAGGAGTAGTAAGGAGAAAGGCTCCGGTTGAAAAAAGTGGTGCAAAATTTCCCCAAGTGCTAGTTCGGCCACCATTTAAGGGTTAAGTCGGCAAATTTCCCCCACGTGCTAGTTCGGTTACGATCTAAGGATTATATCGTATCAAATTAGGTCAGCCAAAAGATAGGTCGAGTTAAGAATCCAAAGGGTTGAGTCGCTCGTACAGCCTAAGTCCTAAGTCGTTAGAAAATCAATACGACCTAAAAGCGAAGTCGTGCGCAGCCGAGGTTGCAAGAAATTCCTAAGTCGGTAGATTCAGAAACTAACTAAGCCGTGAGAATTTCAAGTCATCCCCTCGACCAGTATCTCACTCCACCCAACCCGTTAACCCGATAGCCACACCCTCAACCAAAAAAACCCTCATTTCATTTATGCTATTTCATGCTATCGGATCATCCATTAAACCAGTTTAAAACCCCCACGAATTCAACACCCCACAATCCGAGCGTAAATCAAGATTGATTAGCCCGAAGCAGTAACCCATCGGCATCGTTTCATCAACCGTTTGAATCCGAATTGAGCCACCTCAGGATCATCAACTATCGGTATGATAAGATTCGTGACAAAGCACTGCACGAGGAGGTGGGTGAAGTTTGAATGGGATTCGTGAATCAATGACAGTAGGGGATCGAGAAGGAAGCAGGTTTACTTACGTTATGATTATCGGTGATTGATGGAACAAGATCGCCTTTGAGAGCTCAGGGAAATGTTAATGGTAGAATTGAATGAAGAGGAAGGAGAAGATGTGTCACTTATACCTTGCAGCGGTGAGAACTGAAGCGGCGCGTGACCTAACTTTTAAGTCATACACGACCTACCGACTTAGAGGGTGGACGGGTTGGAGGATATCGAAGCACACGACCTAACCATTAGGCGTGTACTTCGAGGGGCAAATGTTAACCCCGCCCTGGCCATGGTTGGACGACTTAAAAGATACCGGCCCAGGAGGTTGCCGACCTAACATGGATGTCAATCTAACTTCCTAAGCTCTAAGAGGGATTCCGACCTAAGTTACTTGAGAGGGATGCCGACCTAATGCTTTAACAAGGTTACCAACCTAAGACTTAACAAGAACGCCGACCCAAGACTTACAGGTTACCGACCTAAGAAAGCAACCGACCTAAGATAGCTACCGACCTAAGAAAGCTACCGACCTAACGTGGGTGCTGGCCTAAGATAGAAGCCGATCTAACTATCCAGGGAGTTTGCCGCCCTAACTGCTCAGGACAGGGACAAGATCATGAACCATACTTGAGTCGCAACCGACCTACGGCCTATGATAGGTCGTACACGACCCGGGCAAAGGAAGACAAGTCCGATGCAACTACTTGGCACAGTGACCTCTTAACTCGTACATGATTCTGGACTTACCAGTTAAGCCATGACTTGCGACTTGCCAGTTAACTCATACACGACTTGCGACCTAGCTTGAGTCGTCCACGACCTAAAACTACTGAATATAAGTCCGATGCCGTATTACTTATGCAAGGTTGTGTTGACTCGTGGGGGACTTGGGACTTGTACAAGTGAACCTTTGTGAAACCATGGAGTTTGGCCAGGTAAGTCGGCCACAACCTACTATAGGTCGGTCATGACTTACGACCCAAGGGGGAAATTTCCCTATAAATACAAACCTACCTCAAGCATGGGGGATCTTTGGCTCATTTCGGGAACAACGATACTCTGCTGAATTCTCGACTCACTCGACACTTCAAATACGAAAGGCATTTCAACAAACGTCAAGAGGGAATCTAACGCAATCAACATGGATTCAAAGAATTCTTCCACACCGAAGTTCTAGTTGTTTGTCTCATCAGTATTGTAATTGAAGATTGTTGTAAAGTTGTAAACGATTCAGTAATAAAGAGGTTTAAAGTGGACGTAGGCTTACCTGAAGCCGAACCACTATAAAAACCGTTGTCTTTTCTGCTTTCTCTGTAACTTTTCTACTTGTTTGTAGTTCTCGTGTTCACGGGTGGTGCTTTCACTCAAATCTCTATATACACCGGGGTGTTAGCGTTCGATTTTAAACGTTAACAGAATGTGAGTATGAGGATGTGGAAGCTGAAGTTGACTATTCTCAACCATCGAAGTTTGAAGAACATGAAGAAGTTGTGTCAGGAGATGAAGGGTGTAATTTGATGATAAGAAGGTCTTGTTTAGTGCCAAAGCATGAGAATGATTCTAGTTGGCTGAGAAGCCATATCTTTCAGTCTACATGTACTATCTTGGGAAAGGTTTGTCGATTTGTTATTGATGTGGGTAGCTGCGATAACATTATTTCTGAAGAAGCCGTCACGAAGTTAGGGTTGAAGACTGAAAAACACTCTAGAGCTTATAAAATGGCATGGCTAAAGAAAGGTGGAGAAGTGACAGTGGGAAGACGAGCATTTGTTACATTTTCTATTGGGAAGAAGTATAAAGATGATATATGGTGTGATGTTGTTGATATGGATGTGTGTCATTTATTATTGGGAAGACCATGTCAATATGATAGAGCTGTACATAATGGTCGTACCAACAGCTACAGTTTCATGTTTGAACGTACTCAAATCACTTTAGTTCCTTAGAAGCGTAAGCACAGTGAAAGCAAATCAGAGAAGAAAGTGGAATCAACTAGTCTACTATCTACGAAGGAATTTGTTGAAGAAGTGAAAGATAGTGCTGAGTTGTTTATGTTGATTGGGTATGAAACAAGTGAAGATCTTGAAATTCCTACGGTGGTTAGACCGGTGTTAAATGAATTTGATGATGTCTTTCCTGCGGAATTGCTCAAGGAATTACCGCCACTAAGGGAGATACAACATCAAATTGATCTAGTGCCAGGTGCTGTTTTACCGCACAGGCCGCATTACCGTATGATTCCAAAAGAGCATGAAGAGTTGAGGAGACAAGTTGAGGAGTTACTTGAGCAAGGGTGTGTTCGAGAGAGCCTCAGCCCTTATGTTGTACCAGCTCTGTTGGTACCGAAGAAGGATGGATCATGGAGAATGTGTACGGATAGTAGGGCTCTCAACAAAATAACTGTCAGATACAGATTTCCTATGCCAAGACTTAATGATCTATTGGATCAACTCAGTGGGTCTGTATTCTTTTCAAAGATCGTTCTTAAAAGTGGTTATAATCAGATTCGCATAAGACCAGGTATTGAATTGAAGGCAGCATTCAAGACTCAGGAAGGATTATATGAATGGCTGGTCATGCCGTTTGGTCTATCTAATGCACCAAGTACATTTATGAGGGTGATGAATCAAATTTTCAGACCTTACATCAGGAAGATTGTTGTAGTTTACTTTGATGATACCTTGATATATAGTGCTAGCACAGAGGAGCACATTCAACATTTGCGACATGTGTTAACTATTCTCCGTTAAGAATTCTATGCAGCAACGAAGAAATGCGTGTTCATGACGCCAAGTGTTTTATTTCTGGGTTATGTCGTTTCCAAGGAGGGGATACAAGTGGACCAGAGTAAAGCAGTCGCAATCAGAAATTGGCCATAACTCAAAACTATAACAGAAGTCAGAAGTTTTCATGGGTTAGCTTCATTTTATCGAAGATTTATACCGCACTTTAGTAGCGCAATGGCTTCTGTTACTGATTGTATGAAAGGAAAGCCGTTTTCATGGACGGAAGAGGCAGGATCTGCTTTAGAACAGATCAAGGAACTTTTAATGTCAGCACCGATTCTAGTGTTGCCAGATTTTCAGTTACTATTTGAGTTACATACGGATGCATCGAAGGTTGGAATTGGAGGAGTGTTGAGTCAGAAGGGTCGTCCAATCGCCTATTTCAGCGAAAAACTTTCTGGAGCAAAGATGAGATACAATACATATGATGTGGAGTTCTATGCTATTTTGCAGGCTGTGAAGCATTGGAGACATTACTTGTTCCATAATGAATTTGTTTTATATACGGATCATGAAGCATTGAAACATTTACAACAGCAGAATAAAATTGCAGCTAGGCATGCACCGTGGATAGTTTATTTGCAACAATTTACATTCATCGTAAAGCATAAGTCTGGAATAACTAATCGCGTTGCCGATGCATTAAGTCGGAGGAATAATTTACTAACAACTATGCGAGTGGAGGTGATGGGTTTTGACTTACTTCCAGATTTGCTTACTTCAGATTCATATTTTTCCAAGATCCTAGACAAAGTCAAGCAAGGAGACATGAAGGGATATATGCTGGTTGATGGTTTTCTATTCAAAGGAAATCAGTTGTGTATTTCAGATTGTAGTCTGCGAATGAAAATTATCAAATAATGAAGAAGGACACGTGGGCCGCGACCGTACTATGCAGTTGATTACAAAGTCTTATTTTTGGCCGTCAATGAGAAAGGAGGTTGAAAGGTTTGTTCAGAGGTGCCATGTTTGTCAAGTTTCAAAGGGGACCGCGACAAATGCTGGTTTATATATGTCATTGCCTCTACCTACTATACCATGGGTGGATGTTAGTATAGACTTTGTATTGTGTTTTCCGAGAATGCAACGTGGCAGTGATTCTATCTATGTGGTGGTTGATCGATTTTCAAAAATGGTACATTTTATCACATGCAAGAAGACGGCAGATGCAGTTAATGTCGCACAGTTATACTTCAAAGAGAACTATCGTCTTCATGGGTTATCGGAATCTATTGTATCAGATAGAGACACTCGTTTTCTGAGTCAGTTTTGGATGAGTCTATTGAGAATGATTGGGACAAAGCTGAAATTTAGTAGTGCTTATCATCCGCAGACGGATGAACAGAAAGAAGTTTTTTATAGTTCCCTAGGTAATCTATTGAATGCCTTGTGAATAACAATTTTAAGAGTTGGGATTCCAAGCTGTATCAAGGTGAGTTTGCACACAATCATGTAGTTAATCGAAGCACTGGGTTCAGTCCGTTCCAAGTCGTGTACTTAACAATGCCTAAAGGACCATTAGATTTATTTATAGTACCACAGTAGAAAGGAGTGATCAAGCAAGCTAGTGATTTTGAGAATGAATTGCAAGAGTGCCACAAGGTTGTGCAGGAACGATTGCTTAAGGAAAATGAGAAATATAAGTAATCTGCAGACATTAAGCGACGAAATGTTGAATTCAAAGAAGCAGATTTTGTATATGAACTATTGACTAAGGATCGATTTCCTAGGGTTCTTACAACAAATTCGCTGCTTGAAAGATTGGACCTTTGGAAATCGTAAAGAAGATTAATGAGAATGTGTATCAGTTGAGATTGCTGGATCATATTCATACTGCTGACGTTTTCAACGTCAAACACTTGATTCCATATCATGAGGATAAGTTTGTCGAAGAAGAGGAAGGTGTGAATTCAGAGTCGAATTCTTTTCAACCAGGGGAGGATGATGTAGCGCACCATGTTATGCGACCTGGTGAGTTATGCCATAAGTTGCGTCCGAGTTATGCCAGCCAGCGACATATCAAGTATGTCACTTTGAAGCAAACATAAGCTGCATCACTTAAGTCGCTCAGTCTTAAGTCGTGCATTCCTTAGGTTACTCATTTAGGCCGCATGCTTCTTAAGTCGTTCCTGAAGCTCTCTTATGTCTTAAGTCGTTCGCAGGCCAATCAAGCTTATGCCGCCTCATCCTAAGTCGTTTCTGAAGATTTCCTTATGCCCCTTCCTTAAGTCGCTCATCCTATGTCGCTAAGTCGTCCTGAAGTGTGCTTCTTTTTTAAGGCGTTCCTGGAGGTTTTCTTAAGTCGCTCACCTATGCTGATTTCCTTATGTCGCACAGTGTTAAGTCGTGGGTCGTTGTAACATGTATGTGTTAGGTCGTTATGTTGAGTGATATTGTAACATGTATGTGTTATGTCGCTTGTGTTGTATCTCGTGTAATGTTAAGTCGTTAGGTAGCGTATGTTGTAATTGTTGTTGAGTCGAGTGTGTTGTAAATTCCTACAAAAAGGGGTGATTTGTTAGTTGTAAAAGGGGTTTGATTTTGAATAAAATGGGGGTTGATTTTGAATAAAATTGTTTGTGTGCTTTTGCCACTTTTGTTGAAGTTGAGTGTGTTCTCCTTCTTCTTCCATATTCGGATATTCGAGTGCGCTCGAAACAACAATTTGAAGCCGATTCACGGAATCTCGTGCGCTAGATCAACATCGAAGAATCATAGATCTTCTAACGCGGAATCTTGCGCGATCAACGTGTTGAAGATAGCTAGCATCCGTTATCTTGAGAGATCAACGGATTTAGGCATTTATCGTTCTACTGGTTTACTTGACACGAATTCATTTCGTGAGAAAGAAAGTGCGTCAATTTGTATCAAAGCATTATTAGTACATCAAATTGTTATATCCGCTGCGTCAAAAGGAAATTCCTAAGGGAATCTCACTTGTCATTCTTAAAAAGGATGATTATCTTCTTTAGCTACACTATGTGCTACTGACAAAAATCTTGTTAACATTTCTGGTGATAGAAAGAGTGCTTGAACATCCGACTTAGTTAATCCTCTAGCACTACTATTCTCTAACCCCCCTTGAATCAATCCTATGTCAAGTTTATTCATATTGGTTCGATCATGGCCAGAAGAATTAAAAGATCGGAACAAGGATCTTTTGAACCGTATTTATCAAGATTCTCCCCAGTAAATATCAAAAATTCCAATCAAACTATAACACAAAGACTAAGGATCGAAGCCTTAAGAATTATAAACAAAAAGAAAGCAGAACCTTATGATCCTGGAAAATGGAGTTTGAACCGCTTTCATATTGGCCATACCCCGATCTTTGCACTCGGAAGGAGAACCTATGGAAGTGATGATGTCTTTAATCAAATGAGAAGAACGATTCAACATTATTCCAAAGGAACAATCTTTGGGAGAGAAATAATGAATGATTATAAAGCCATTGCACACAAATGGCAATTAATTACAATAAGGCACTTCCAACCCAAGAGTTTCAAAGGGTAGCAAAAAGAAAGATAATCGGAGAGCATGAAATGGCATGGTCGAAAAATAAAAAGCAAAAGTGCCATCCTCAAGAGTAAAGTTTCAAGTCTATACTTCCAAAAGAATGCAATTTAACAACCTCAATGGAAAACGCCTAATTGTTTGTAAAGGATGAACTTAAATATTGGTCGCCACAAAAGAAAAAACCAAAACATGAAAAGAACTTGGGAGGATCCTTCTGCCACTATCACATGATGAATGGTCATGAAACCAACCATTGCAAAGCCCTGAAGAGAATGATCATCAATTTCTTTAGGCAAGGAAAGATCAGTGAATTTGTAAAAAAAGATTCGAAAAAAAATTAATAAAGATCAACTTTCTATAAAGAGAAAATCTACATGGTTGGGAGTGAAATGCTCCTTATATTTGGATTCTTCCTAAGATGGAAGTCTACCTAATATGGTGGAAAAGCTTCTGTTCACACCGAGAAGGCTAGGGTAGTGGGCCCCATGGAGGAAGAATAGAGTAAGCCTTTATCCACGCCATGATATGGCTAGGTTAAAGCACCAAACAAGCCCTTATCCGCGCCACGCTATGGCCAGGTTAAGGCAACACTTAGAGGGAGGATGGAGTAACCCTGTATCCACGCCATAAGATGGCCAGGGTAAAGCACCAACAAGCCCATGTCCATGTAGTAAAAGGGCCCGGGTAGGGTGCCTCCCAGAGGGAGGTCAGGTAAGTCCTTGGTTCCAACTTCTAAGATGAGCTAACTGAAAGCACCGGACAATGGACTAAGATGTCTAGGCCCAAGAAGAGGCCCATCAAACAATGGACTGAGATGTATAGGCTTAAGTAGTAGCCCATTAAACAATGGACTAAGATGTTTAGACATAAGAAGAGGCCCGTCAAATAATAGACTAAGATGCCCAAGTCCAAGAAGAGGCACAACCAACATTAGATTAAGATGCCCAAGCCCAGGAAGGGGATCTTCAAATTATGAACTAAGATGTTCAATCTCAAGAAGAAGCTTATCCAGTTGTGGACATAGATGTCCTAGCTCATGAGGCACCCAATCAAATTATTCTTATTCAAATCTTAGAGGGTTCCTACATTTCAAAGAAGATAGAGGCAAAGGAGTGAGATGGAACTCCACTTATTATTGTCCGAATCTGGATTTCAAAACCCCATTTCTAAACAACAGCTACAAATACCCGAATCTGGGTTTCGAGATATTCATTTCAAAACTTCATTATATAATACTAGAGTCTTGATTTTGGGTCCTTCAAATAAGAAAATAATCATTTATTACCCGAATCTGGGCTTCAGGTAATTATCAATCACTAACTTATAATATATGAATTTCGATATCAAGGCAAGTGTTTCTACAGACCTTAATTTGGGCACAAAATCTTTGAATCCCTATTCATCATGAATTCTCGAATTTGGGCCAAAAAATATCTTCATGAAGATCACTATTAAGAGTTTTCAAATGGGAATTACTACTTTCTAACTTTTCGATTCCCATTAATATTAAGGAAAGGGTCAAAAAGTTGTTACTTCAAAATTTCAGTCATTGATTTCAAAATCAGGTTCTTTATTAAATAAAGGTGACATTTTAAAATTTATATTTTTATGATAAGGTGGAGCTCTCTATCAACAACTTCTAGACATACCACACAAGTGAAAGGGGCTATTTTCTTGAACATCTTTCATCATGGCAAAAGATGATATCTTAGCATTTTGAATAAACTACTCTTTCATATAGTTAGAAAGATAATTTGATAGTCAAGGAAAATGAAATACATAAACAAATATGTCGACTTCAAGCTGACAATTAAAAATATTGTTTACTACATGTCTTCTATGGAAATCAAAATGACAAGGAATAACCAAAGATTTAGCAAATACTAAAGCTGCTGAGTGATTAATTCAAAGGCATATCAAGTTACACTATAGAAAAGGATCACAAATTAGGTGATATTTATGAAATTTCTATAACTTACATAAGTTATGGAATTATTTACAAATGACAAAATTAAGTACAAGATTGATTTACATAGCTCGAACACATAGATAAATTACAAATCTTGAGCTGCTTTATTTGGAGTCTCCGCCATCGAAGGATCTACAACATGTTGGATTGCAATGCGAAGAACTTCCTTAAGCTTATTTTCCCCTCATTTTTTTCTCATCACCAATTACATCGATATTAATCTTTATGGCGTGACTGAAAGACCTATTGTAACATTCCCAAATTTTAACTAAGTTTAATTTGACAATTAATTTAATTTTGGAATCAAATTGTGAAATTATTTATGAATAAATTAGAGAATTCCTGGAATAAATAAAAAATTTAGACTATAAATAGAACTTTGGCTTGAAATTTAAGGATAAACGTTTTACAAATAAAAATTCGATTTAGAAAATAAATGAATTAGAAATAAATTGGATTTAAAATTTTATTTCTAAGTCAATAAGAATTTATTTTTAATTTCATTAAATATGCATTCCTATTTAAGAAAAATGAAGTTTTGAATTTGATATAATAGATTTTTCAAAGGCCAATTTAGAATAATTTTTTTAGTTAAATTGTGAAACCATCTTTTTCATTAAAAGATTATACAAATGAATTATAAAATAAATGTATTTATTTAAAAAATAAATATGATATAAAGTTATCTTTAAAATATTATTTGTGGTATCTAAAATATAGCTAAAATTTGAAAGTTGTTTGAAAATTAAATTCTATTTTTTATATATATGTGTTATTTATTAAAGTATAATCTGTTTTAAAATTCAACTTTTTCTTAAGATTTTATAAAGGTGAATGCATTTATTAAAAAAATAAAATTATATAGATAGAAACATAAACATTTGTAATAATATACATATGTTAAAAATAAGCACTTAAGGGTAAAAATACAATTTATAACTTAATTAAAATTAAGGATTTAAACACAATTTTTATTACATGTAACAAGTGTAAAACATGAAAAGGAATAATTGCACAAGTGTTTAGTAAGAATCCTCATGTGATAATAAGTGGCATTAATCTCTTCTTGAAATAAATTAAAATTTTATAAACTATATTCATCTTTTTCTCATATTTTCCAATATCAAAGTCAACTGAAAATCAAAAAAAAAAAAAAACTAAACCACATTCTTCTTTCTCAAATCTAAAGTAAGAGAAAAAAAATTAGAAATCATCTCAATATCAAAATTAAAACACAAAGTAAAACCAAAAATCAAAACAGCAATTCAAAAGAAATCAAAGCCTGGAAATTAGACCAGAGCAAATACAAACATCAAAACAAAACTAGGAAATAAAAATCTGGAAATAGAAGATTAAGCAAAACAGTTTCAAGGCAGGCAAATTCAAATTAAAGTAAAGTCAAAGAAGTTATCATCAAGTAAGAAGAAGATCATCTCAGATACATTGCAAGAGAAACCTCAACCTGGAAAATCAAATACAAGTTCAGATCAAAGCAAATCTAATTTTGGTTCCAGGTTTTTGTTGCCTCTGTCTTCAACGTATAGGTGAGCAAAACTGACCTATCTTGAGTTGAATTTGTTATATCTACAAATGTGATGCAGCACGATCTACAATTCCTCAAGGGTTAAGTCGTTCACGAGCTAATAAAGAGGCCTTAAGTCGTTCGCGACTTAACAGGGTGAAGGATAACGAGTTACGACCTAAGGAAGAGGAGCTACGAGTTGAGGCAGCCGCGTTGAATTATCTGCGAGCTAAGGACTTAAGTCGGCTACGACTTAAGAGTTTAAGTCGGCTACGACTTAACGAAAGAGGAAGCAGTCACGACCTAACTAAGCCGTTGAGGAGATATGCGCAGGAAGATTGGGGCTTGAGTCGGCATGCGCTTAAGTCGGCCATATGAGCATATGTGTTGTAGTTTGTTGCCTTTGAGTCGTTAGGTCGTACACGACCTAACTGTTGTATCGGTGTGATGTTGGGTCGGCCGAAGGCTGTGTAATGTAATGAGCTGAGTACTTGTTAAGTCGGCCAGGTTTTGAGTCGTTATGTCGAGTACTTTGTGTTGTAAATAGTAGGTCGGTATGTAGTTGATTCAGTTGAGTCGCTTTGTGTTAAGTCGGTAACGACTTAAGGTGAGTCGTAGGTCGGCAATGACTTAGGGACTGGGTCGAAAACTCTATAAATAGGGGCGTGTGTTGTACATTTGTGGTGGTTGATTTTGAAATAAAATTTCTTGTTGATTGCTTTGTGCTTTCTTCTCCAATTGGTAGTTGAGTGTGATCTCCTATCTCCACTTACGTCATTCGAGTGCGCTCGAATCCACGTTTGTTGAAGTCGATTCACGGAATCTAGTGCGCTAGATCAACGTGCGAAGAATCGTAGATCTTTGAACACGGTATAGTGCGCTATCAACGTGTTTGAGATAGCTAGAGTTCGGTATCTTTGGATCAACGAACTTGGGCATTTTTGGTATCTTCAACTCACCGATTGTTACATTTCACCGATTGAAGTTTGTTTCAATTTATCCGCTGCGCCATTATTGGTATCAGAGCCATACTTAGCCAATCATAGCTAAGTTGATTCTTGGAGCCAAGTTTTTGAAGTTTTTGAAGTTTGAAGGAGTTCATTGTGTTCTTGTTGAATTTGTAACAACATTAGAGTGTTTGTTTTGCGCGCCAAGATTTGAAGTATGGAGCCGTGTAAAACCATTGCCGAGCGAAAGCCTTGAAGGGTTGTAGTAAGGTCGAGCCGTGAATTGTTGAGCCGATCTAAATGTTGCCGAGTTAAGATCAAGGCCGAGCCTTGTGAAGTTGTGTGAAAGCTTTGAAGTTTTGTGTTCAAATTGTTGAAGTTTTGTGAAGTTTTTCAATCATGCCACCAAGGAGAGCTAATCGTCATCAAAACGTTGAAGCTTTGTATCGTAGAGAAGAAGCCGAGCTTATGGAACAACGTATTAATGAAAAGTTTGATGAAGGCATTGGAAAATTGGAGAAATTGATGAATGATTTGAATCAAAGGAGGAGATCACCAAACTCGAACCATGGAGGAAACCGAGTTTCGCCATCGGTTACGGAAGCGAGGAGGGTATCGCCACATTCTTGTAGAGATAGAAGAGAAACGTCAATTTCATCACGAAGAGATCATCATGACTATGCACATGAAGAGGGAAGAAGTCGACGTGAATTTGAACATGAAGCATATAGAGATGAAGAGAGACATAGTCAAAGAAGCATGCATGAGCGAAGGGATGATAATGGTCGAGATCGATGTAGACGTACTTTTGATTTTGTTGAAGAAGGTGATAGAACTAGTATTCATTATCGAGATCGAGACCAAGTTCGAAATTCTTATCAGGATGTTGAAGATGATCGTCGATGGGAATCGGGTATGAAAATGGAGATTCCGGAGTTTAAAGGCGGGATGGTTGCTGAAGAGTTCTTAGATTGGGTTTCAAATGTTGAAGAGATCTTTGATTTCAAGGAAGTTCCTGAGCATAGAAGAGTGAAGTTAGTTGCTACTAGGTTGAGAGGGAGAGCTTTGGCGTGGTGGCAGCAAACTAAACTTACCAGGGAGAGAATGGGAAAGTCAAAGATAGAATCGTGGGATAAGAAGAAGAAGTTGATGAGATCTACTTTCTTACCTTACAACTACCAATCACTCATGTACCAGAGGTTGCAGAATCTGAGGCAAGGGACAAAGTCTGTTAGTGATTATGCTGATGATTTTTACCAACTCATTGCCAGGAATGATATTATGGAAACGGAAGAACAGCTAACTGCTAGATTCATTGGGGGATTGAGAATGCAGATCCAGGATATGGTTAATATGTTCGATCCTAGATCCGTTGCAGAGGCACATCAGAAAGCGTTAGCTTGGGAGAAACAAGGAAGACGTGGAGGTGGTGTGTTTACAAATTCCAATAATCAAGCAAGGGGTGTTGGTGGAAGTTCTAATGTTCCTAAACCTGTTTCAAAGCCAGTGGCGAAGGAGGCTGAGAAGGCAAAGGTTAGCAGTGGGTTCAAGTGTTATAATTGTCAGGAGTTGGGTCACAAAAGTAATGAATGTCCGAAGCTGAAGAAGAGAACCATGGTTGCAGAAGTTGAGGAGGATGATGGTGAGGAGGCAGAATGTTCAAATACACCTTATGTTGAGGGGGAAGAAGAATTGTTCGGAGATGAAGGTTGTAATCTTATGATGAGGAGGTCATGTCTTACACCAAAGCAGGAGGAGGATTGTAGTTGGTTGAGAAGCAATATTTTTCAGTCGACGTGCACTATTCTGGGAAAAGTTTGCAAGTTCGTTATTGATGCGGGAAGTTGTGATAATATTATTTCTACAGAAGCAGTAAGAAAATTGAACTTGAAAACTGAGAAGCATCCTAAACCGTACAAGCTAGCATGGTTAAGGAAGGGTGGTGAAGTGAAAGTGTGTCGAAGGGCATGTGTGAATTTCTCGATCGGAAAGAAGTACAAAGATGAAATTTGGTGTGATGTCGTGGATATGGATGTTTGTCATTTGTTGCTGGGCAGACCATGGCAGTTTGATAGAGCAGTACAACATGATGGTCGTGCCAATAGCTATAGTTTCATGTTCGAGGGTACTAAAATCACTTTAGTTCCTAAGAAGCAACAGCAGAAGGAGAGCAAGCTGGAAGAGATTGAGGAATTGAAAACTCTGTTGACTTTGAAGCAGTTTGTCAAGGAAGTCGAAGAAGAACCAGAAGTGTTTTTGTTGATTGGGAGAGAGAGTAGTGAAGAAGTTGAAATTCCAGAAGCAGCAAAGCCAATTTTGAAAGAATTTGAAGATGTCTTTCCAGAGGAGTTGCCTAAGAAGTTACCGCCACTTAGAGACATTCAACATCAGATTGATCTTGTGTCGGGAGCAGTGTTACCACATCGACCACACTACCGAATGAGTCCGAAGGAACATGAGGAGTTACGAAGGCAGGTGGAAGAGTTGTTGGAACAGGGACGTGTTCAGGAAAGCTTGAGTCCTTGTGCCGTGCCAGCATTATTAGTACCAAAGAAGGACGGAACATGGAGGATGTGCACAGATAGTAGAGCTTTGAATAAGATCACTGTCCGATATAGATTTCCTATACCAAGGTTGGATGACTTACTGGATCAGTTGAGTGGGGCAACTATATTTTCAAAGATTGATTTGAAGAGTGGTTATCATCAAATTCGAATCAGACCTGGAGACGAATGGAAGACAGCTTTCAAGACGAGAGAAGGATTATACGAATGGTTGGTTATGCCATTTGGTTTGTCAAATGCACCTAGTACATTCATGCGGGTGATGAATCAAATCTTTAGACCATTCATTGGGAAGTTCGTCGTGGTTTATTTCGATGATATTCTGATTTACAGCAGAAGTATGGAGGAGCATGTTCTACATTTGAGGGAAGTATTGATTATTCTTCGTGAGGAACAATTTTATGCTGCTACGAAGAAATGTATGTTTATGACGCACAGTGTTTTATTTCTGGGATATGTTGTTTCAAGAGAAGGTATTCAAGTTGACCAGAGTAAAGTTGAAGCTATTAGAAATTGGCCACAGCCGAGAACTATCACTGAAGTTAGAAGTTTTCATGGATTGGCATCATTCTACCGAAGGTTCATTCCACATTTCAGTAGCGTGATGGCTCCAGTTACCGATTGCATGAAGGGAAAACAGTTTGTATGGTCAGAGGAAGCGGGGGTTGCCTTTGAAAAGATCAAGGAATTGTTGACGTCTGCACCAATTCTCGTTCTACCTAATTTTCAATCATTGTTTGAATTGCATACTGATGCATCAAAGGTTGGGATTGGAGGAGTGTTGAGACAATGTGGGAGACCTATTGCATATTTCAGTGAGAAGTTGTCAGGGGCAAAGACGAGATATAGTACATATGACGTTGAATTCTATGCTGTTGTGCAAGCTGTTAAGCATTGGAGACACTACCTATTTCAGAAGGAATTTGTTCTTTACACTGATCATGAAGCATTGAAGCACTTACAGGGGCAGGATAAAATTTCAGCGAGACATGCATCATGGATTGCATATTTACAGCAGTTTACTTTTGTCGTTAAGCACAAATCAGGGGTGACAAATCGAGTAGCTGATGCTTTGAGTAGGAGGAGTCATTTATTAACGACAATGAAGGTTGAAGTGACAGGGTTTGAAATGTTGCCAGAATTGTTTGAAGAAGATCCTTACTTTGTGAAATATGTTGAAAAAGTGAAGGATGGGAATACCGATGAATTTATGATAGTTGATGGTTTTCTGTTTAAGGGAAATCGTTTATGTATTCCGGATTGTAGTCTGAGGATGAAGATTGTGAAGGAGTTACACGAGGAAGGGCATGTGGGCCGTGATCGTACTTTGCAGTTGATTTCACAGTCTTATTTTTGGCCGTCGATGAGAAAGGAGGTTGAAAGATTTGTGGAGCGATGTCATAATTGCCAGGTGTCAAAGGGAACAGCAACGAATGCAGGGTTGTATATGCCATTACCAGTACCATCTAAGCCATGGGTTGATATTAGCATGGATTTCGTTTTGGGTTTGCCTAGAACTCAAAGGGGAAATGATTCGATATTTGTTGTAGTGGACAGGTTTTCGAAGATGGCACATTTTGTTGCTTGCAAGAAGACAGCGGATGCAGTTCGAGTAGCACAGTTATTTTTCAAAGAGATTTATCGACTTCATGGATTGCCAGAGTCTATTGTGTCGGATAGAGATACTCGTTTTCTGAGTCACTTTTGGTTGAGTTTGTGGAAGATGGTGGGAACGAAATTGAAATTTAGCAGCGCTTATCATCCACAAACAGACGGACAGACGGAAGTTGTTAACAGGTCATTGGGAAATTTGTTGCGATGTCTTGTACAGGATAATTTGAGAAGTTGGGACATGAAGTTATGCCAAGCTGAATTTGCACATAACCATGCAGTGAATCGTAGCACGGGATTCAGTCCATTTCAGATCGTATATTCAAATTTACCCAGGGGACCGTTGGATTTGGCAGTAGTACCACAGTTGAAGGGAACAGTTAAACGAGCTGTTGATTTTGTTGATGAGCTGACTGAATGTCATAAAATCGTTCAGGAACGATTGGAGAAATCGAATGAGAAGTATAAGAAGTCTGCAGATTTGAAGCGACGAAATGTTGAATTTAACGAAGGTGACTTGGTGTATGCTGTGTTAACAAAGGATCGTTTTCCAATGGGCGCTTATAATAAGTTGAAAGCCAGAAAAATTGGTCCAGTAGAAGTTGTGAAACAGATCAATGAGAATGCTTATAAGTTGAAACTGCCGGAGGATGTATACACTTCTGACGTATTCAATGTTAAACATCTTGTGCCGTATTATGGAGATGGACAATCTGATGGGAAAGAATTTACAAATTCGAGGACGAATTTTTCTCAACCAGGGGAGGATGATGCAGCACGATCTACAATTCCTCAAGGGTTAAGTCGTTCACGAGCTAATAAAGAGGCCTTAAGTCGTTCGCGACTTAACAGGGTGAAGGATAACGAGTTACGACCTAAGGAAGAGGAGCTACGAGTTGAGGCAGCCGCGTTGAATTATCTGCGAGCTAAGGACTTAAGTCGGCTACGACTTAAGAGTTTAAGTCGGCTACGACTTAACGAAAGAGGAAGCAGTCACGACCTAACTAAGCCGTTGAGGAGATATGCGCAGGAAGATTGGGGCTTGAGTCGGCATGCGCTTAAGTCGGCCATATGAGCATATGTGTTGTAGTTTGTTGCCTTTGAGTCGTTAGGTCGTACACGACCTAACTGTTGTATCGGTGTGATGTTGGGTCGGCCGAAGGCTGTGTAATGTAATGAGCTGAGTACTTGTTAAGTCGGCCAGGTTTTGAGTCGTTATGTCGAGTACTTTGTGTTGTAAATAGTAGGTCGGTATGTAGTTGATTCAGTTGAGTCGCTTTGTGTTAAGTCGGTAACGACTTAAGGTGAGTCGTAGGTCGGCAACGACTTAGGGACTGGGTCGAAAACTCTATAAATAGGGGCGTGTGTTGTACATTTGTGGTGGTTGATTTTGAAATAAAATTTCTTGTTGATTGCTTTGTGCTTTCTTCTCCAATTGGTAGTTGAGTGTGATCTCCTATCTCCACTTACGTCATTCGAGTGCGCTCGAATCCACGTTTGTTGAAGCCGATTCACGGAATCTAGTGCGCTAGATCAACGTGCGAAGAATCGTAGATCTTTGAACACGGTATAGTGCGCTATCAACGTGTTTGAGATAGCTAGAGTTCGGTATCTTTGGATCAACGAACTTGGGCATTTTTGGTATCTTCAACTCACCGATTGTTACATTTCACCGATTGAAGTTTGTTTCAATTTATCCGCTGCGCCAAAATGCATGTGATTCCCTTTGAAATTTGATATGAATGATGCCTGTGTGAATGTATGTATTTGGTTTTGTATGCATGTTTGGGAAATAGAAGAGTAACACTTCTATTTTAGTGTACTGGTTTTGAAAATTTGGTTCAAAATTTTAATCCTCTTCCTCTGATCTCTTTTAACCTATGTTGTTTAAAAAAGAAAATTGTTTGTTTTATTATAATACAAATTTTAAAAATAAAAACTAGGGAAATTATTAGGTAATTTATTTGGAAAATTGAAAATACAGTCAACGTATTAAAATAAAGAAAAATCAGTGTTTATGAATACAAGTTTGGATTCCAAATTATGATTTGAAATAGGAAATGATGAATTAAGGAAATAAATTCATAAATTTTAAGCTTGGGAACATTGAGATAATTCGTGTTGAACAGGAAATCCATTTTTATCAAATTCTGATGAACTATTATAATTTGAGAGTCGTGATCTCTGGGGATGATGGCTGGAACATCAGGGAACCTAGGAAAAATGCCTGTTTAATTTATTAGCGATCGTGATGGCAGAACGCGGATGATATAAGGTTTAAGCTTCAGTGTTGGTTCGACAGAGAAAACAGGCGATTTTATCACCATTGATGCATCGGTCTTGTTTAGGGGTGATGGAATCAAGTCAGGGGTGAGTGGCGAGGCTATAGTAAAAGCAGCATGGTCGATTGCAATCAGGTTCGTCGGAGCGAAGCATTTTTAGCGATTTTGTCAATTCCAGCAAGTGGCTCAAACTGTTTGATTTTGTGTTTGAATCGAATACGATAATCTAGGTGGTCGTTGCATTTGTAGGGCCTATTGCCGACTTGTCGAAGGTCATTGCATCGATCAAAGTTCGTCGGTAGTGTTGTGCTCATGCACGAGTGGATTCTCGTATCTGGATTAAATTAAAGTTGAGGAAGAAGAAGTTTTATCGAGGTCCACTCGTAGGTTTTTGCGAGAAAACTCGAAGCAAATGAATTATAGGGGGAACTCGAAGTGAGAGTGGGAAAACCAGTGTTTGGCTCGGGTCATTTCGTTTTGATTCTAGGTTTTTAGTTTTTAAAAGAAAAGCTGGGTTCAGATTTTAAAATATGAAGTAGATTGTACCAGGATTAAAATGTTTAAAAGATTATATGAAATAAGTTTTTTCAAAGCTTAAAATAAAAAGGGACCAACTAAGTTCAAAGTAAATATATTTAATAAGATTTTGAAACAAGATTTCGAGGATTTAAATTGTTTTAAATTGTTTGCCTAAAAGTAATTACAAATTAGATTAATTATGTATTTGAA
Source organism: Allium cepa (assembly GCA_030765085.1). Lineage (NCBI taxonomy): Eukaryota > Viridiplantae > Streptophyta > Magnoliopsida > Asparagales > Amaryllidaceae > Allium > Allium cepa. The sequence continues at coordinate 461,608,120 of CM060942.1, forward strand.
TTAGTAAGTTTTCAAAATGAGAAAAAATTGCATTCGAAATCCTAAATAAAGTTTTCAAATGGGTTAAAGATTGAATTTTGAAATATTTAGTATTATTTTGGGTTTTGAGTAATTATATTAGGATAATTATTTAATGTAATTAATTTAAGGGTGATTTAAATTAATTAATATATAATTGCTTAATAAAATTAATTGCTTAAAGTAATTAAGGGGTAATTACTTTGTGTAATTACAATAAGGGATAATTAATTAATTAAGAAATAACTAAGGCTGATTAATTTATGATTAAAGTTTGATTTATCAAATGATTTGAGGGATAATTATTTAATGTTATTAATTAATTAAAGCGATTAATTAAAGGATAATTAATGTGATTAATTTACTAAGGTAATTGCTTAAAAGTAATTAAGTAATTAGGGATAATTATTATTTTATTAATTTAAGGATAATTAATTTATGTGATTAATTAAAGTAATTAATTTGAGGATAATTAATTGATTAAAAGTTAATTAATTAATAAAAAATGATTAAGAGATAATTAATTAATAATAAGGATCAATTAATTTATTAATTAAGGATAATTAGTTAAAATGTAATTAATTAAGGGTTAATTAATTAAGGAATAACTAATTAATTAAGGATGATTAATTAGAAAGGGAATTAAGGATTAATTAATTAATTTTATTAATTAATATTAAATGATTAATTTGGATAATTAATTCATAAGTAACTAATTTAATCGGAAATTAAATTGACGTAATTGAGGATCAAACAGTCAACTTATAAAAGCTTATTGAATGTTGAATTGCTTATGAATGATTGTATTGCATGAAATGCCTTGAATTGGTTATCCTATCTGATCTGTGATATTCTGATTTGTGATTGATCTGTAAAATGTAATGTAATTATTTGTGATGTAATTTATTATCTGTAATGAATTTATATTATTTATCAGTGATCTGTAAATGAAGATAAGCGTTATAGGAATGTACAGCTTATCTATATTTCTTTATGTGTATCTATGATGATTGTTAATGTTGCACTATTGTGTGTAAAACCCCTGGACTACACTATACACACACAATATGGATTGCATGAGGAAATCGGTTAAGTCACAGATTATAAAAAATAAGCTTTTTCTAAATTGAGTTTTGAATTCAAATATTTTTAGAAATGGATTCGGGTTAAATATAAAAAGCTTTCGGAAAGGGATTTCAATGATAAAACGTTATTTCGAATAACTTAATAAAGTTTTAGAATTTAAATACTTTGGTTTGGATTTGAATTCAAATTTGAAATTTAATCCTATGTTTGAAATTATGATTTGAAAAGTTTATACAAGTTATAAATGTGTTTATATGGGTTTTAAGCCATTTAAAAAGTTTTGGGATTTTGAATTTAAACCAAGCCTTATACTTGTAGGGTTTTAACTTGTATAAATGTAACCATATTTTCTCGAAACGAAAACTATTTGTTTTCAAATAATAAAAGCTTTCATATAAGGAAAGGATTTCCAATTTGTGTTGAAAAGTTTTAAGTTTGAAATGAAATTGTGAATTATTTTGAAAGCTATGAATGAACCTTTGTGAAAGATTATTAAAGCTTGTTTTGAAATCGAATAGGATTTTAAAAGGTGTATCTTTTATATAAAATATTTGAATTGGAAACGAGTTTGAAAGCTATTAAATCTTCGATTTAATGATTGAATGAGTTAATCCAAATTGAAATGGGAATTGTTTTGAAAGGCTATGAATGAATCTTTGTGAAATATTGGTGAACTTTGTGAAGTAAATTTTGTTGTTTAAAAGACTTTAAATGGTAATTTGTTTAAACCATTGAAAGAAAAGTTTGAATAATAAGTTGTGACTTAATTGAAATCCCAATGTCCATAAGTTTTTAAATGTTGCGCTCATTATTCGGTTTAGCCGGGAGAGGACCTTTGTGTCATATAACCCATTCCGAATAATGATACGACGTTATGGATAGCATTAGAAGACCGGTGGTGAAGACCAGATATTTTTGAAAGCGAAAGGATAACTCATCGAATGTCTCTGCACCGACTGGTCCTCGGTATAGAGACTCTATATGTAGTGGGAAGTCCGGACGTGTTTAGGGATTATCCAGATTTGCAAGGGCTTCTTCGAAGGTGCCTTCGGTTTTGTTCGAACACAGAACAGACTTGTATGGATGCGTGTCTAATGTTACACTTTGAGATGTAAAGCCGATCTCTATCAAGTACATTTCTGTTTGGCGGCGGAGATTTATTCTCTTAGCTTAAACCCTTCTCTGAGACGTACGAGCTCAGAGGTTATGTAGTTAATAGTTACTAGTGATACATTCCCAATTTGGTAATGTGGCATACGAAGTGTTGCCGATCATTTGTTGATCAATGCATGAATTTGTGAAAAAGTGTAGCTTTGTGGACGAGACCTCATCGAGCCTCACAACCCGGTAATGGTCGAAACAGGAAAGATGCGGCAAGGTTCCAGGGGTCACACCCCTAGGGTATGTCCAATCCTTTTGGAAAAGGGTGGTATCATGGTATGGAGCCCTGATACTTAACTCATGTGGACACTGTATATTTATTACTATGTGATGTTTCTTTGTGGTTGAGGATCCTTGGATAAAGGTCGCAAACAGTCGGGGGTAGCATATCTTATGTTTTACTCCCAGGAAAGGAGTAAACCGGTCTTGTGTTGGTAGAGATCCGGTAGGTTCTCGGGGCATCTCTCCAGAGGCGTACCCATGTGGCAATGGGAAGTTCCTTGGCCTGACCATTTGTTCGAAAATCCAAAGAAATAATACGCGCCCTATATGGTTTTAGTTGTATAACCTACCATGGAATGTGGCGGTAACCTGATATTGAACATAGTAGCTATAGTAGGCATACAGTAATGGTTGTATGCTGGCTAAGATTAATATTATGCTTTGAAATGTTTTCCACTATGCACTAACAATAATATCAAATGGTTTTCGCGTATCAAGCATTTTTGACTATCATAAGGAGAAGTCTCCTCCAATTCTGCATTTGCATGGTGTTTGTGGCGGTAGGCCGTATGGTAGTTACATTTTCCAAAAAGCATTGCGGATTTCAAATTTAAAATCATTTTTTTTGCTCATATCAGTCCCATGACTGACCTGGAGTTTATTGTTCTCTTCCTAAACTCTGGGTACCCACAATTTTCCACACGGGCAGTCTAGAGTTTGGTTTTTCAGATAATCAAATAGTAGGTGTAGATTCGATAGCATTCAATCTCCGGACATTGGCAAACCTCATTGTGATGGAGTTTGATTCAGTTCATCTTGATGGGGGTTCGAGCTGGATTTGGATTGGAGATGGAGTGTTTGGAGTTTGGCATTGAAGACATTGTCTTTCCGCTGCTGTTGTCTCTGCTATTGTCTTGTATCTATCTTCGATATATTGATAGCCAGTTGTATCAAATGTGTTGTATCAATAATGCTGTGTATCAATGATATATAATCTTTTCTTCCGCTGTGTTGTTGTACTTAATGTGTTTTAAGCTCCGGCACGAATCAGATTTCAACGGTTGAATCTGCAGCATTCGAGTACAAGTGAAGTATGGCTGTCGATTTTTCAAACGCTAAAATTTGGACCGTGACACCTATTTGCAGTTCTGACTATCTTATTATCCCCCTCTAACTTTGCAACCCACTTATCAAGCAAATAATTGATATGCCCAACTTTTGTTTCTTGGAAACGCACTCATTGATGGTCTGAGAATACTTCAATTTTTGTTGCTCGTCGAAATATTTGGTGATTTAGAATTTTACACTCCAACACCAGTTCCCTACCACATTATCATCTAAGCCTTGCGGAGGGTTGAGCATGATGGTAAATTTTCAAGCGGCAAGGAGTTTCGACCTAGTGTGCTAGGTAGTTGAATGGTTACTTGTGGGATCAGAAGCTTAATCTTTGGAGTCTTGTCTCCCAAAATGAATCCTAAAGAGGCAGAATATGCCTTGGTATCTTTTAACTCTAACTCCAAATCACTTATTTGTTGAAAACGTTCAGACACCCTTTGGTCTAAATCAGCCGTGGGATTAGTCTTCACTTGTCTCTTAAGCGCAATGATCATCTCATCTTTTTTCTTGATATCAACATTGATATAGGTTAGATGGTCTTTGTAGCCACCGGCGATGGTCTTTTGAATAAGATATCTCATATGCCACTTCACGGCTTCGGTGTTGCCACCGAAACGCTCAAGAAAGTCTTCATCATGGACCACAATCTGCCGCTCCTTATTAATAGTCTATCTATGATAACATCCACGTAAGAAAGTAAATTTTGAGAATGATGAATCATAGATGATTGTACTCCTATTTAATGGAAAGAAATAAAAAATAATTAGGACAAAAAAGATATCTTATTATTACAACAATGAATTACAACTCAAATAACCACAAAGTTAAAAGGTACATTGAAATTTTTTATCACACCTAAAGCGGTGAAACTACTTTCCTAACTTTATCTAAGGAATTAGCTAAAAGAATAATTAACTCCTTCGAGAGTTATGACCGGAGGACATTTTCTATAGTCCCATTTCCCAGCTGAGGGAATATAGCGACTACAAATCAGTTTAGAATGAAATGTCCTAATCTCTTTAACAAATTTTTCCTTATCGCTACTAAGGAAGTCAAAATGGAGGCCTGGATAATCCAAATATAATTTTTGTAAATCTCGAAGAAAGCAATATTTTGCTAACTTCAAAGTCTTTAAAATTGATTCATTTTCAAAGTAAAATTTCTTCAATTTAACATACTGGCTTAAGTGGTCCCTTAGGATGACTCGACCTAAAGAGCTGTTATTCTGAAATAGTATAGTAAAAGAACTAAGCATATAAAATAAGCCAAAACATATATACGTAAGCCAATTGATGGTTAGATGTTTATTGTTATTCATCGGCTTCATACAAATCAGATTTAAAGAAAAAATCAGACACAAAATTTACTTATAGTACTTAAGCTTTTGAGCAGGGAGATCTAGAGGGATCGACCTAACTTGTGGTACTATCCAGCGAGCTCCAGGATGCGGGTTAGATCCATACATCTGAGTATCTTTTATGAAAACATTTGAGTAGACCCCACTGAATTCGCCTAAGTACGTAAAATCTATGATAGAATGTCTACAATAAGTTTTGTGCAAAAAGTTAACTAAAATCTCTCTCCTCGATCATCATCTAGAATAAAGTTAGTAAATCTTTATTTTCCTTCAAGACAACGTCATATCGAAGGCACATTTTATTTAATAAATTGGAAACCCTTTGATATTTAAAAGAAGCCAATACAAAGGTACTCTTGTCAAGGCAGTGATATTTCTCAGACAAAACATTGTGCTCCCTTATCAATTTGTCTAACTCCCTATATAACTTGTTAATTTTCGCCTGTTTTCTTTCATGTTTAGTTCTATAAGGGAAAGTATGTTTATTTATCTATGACAAATAATTTAGTACTAATTATTATCTTCGAAGTGTAAGACATTTAAAAAGGGAATTCCATACTTGTGAGATTGGAATTGAAGTCTTGGTAGCCTGCTCTTTCTCTGCTAGATCCTTAGTTTGGGTGGGAGCAAGATCACCATCCGAAGCAGCAAAAGGCCCATGGGAAATGGGTGGCATATCTTTCGAAGGGGATTGCTCTTTCTCAGGAGCTTCAGTTTGATCACCACTGTCCATCCCGGAAGCACTAGAAGGCCCCCCATTGTCTCCCCCACGGTCATGACCTCTAAATGGGTTATCATTATTATCATCATCGTAGTCACCGTCCTAAACAATATCATCACCATCATCACCTTTTTCCTCAAGGTCATTATCTTTATCGTCCCCATCTTCAGAACTAGATTCAATGTTGAAGGAGGGGATGTCAAAGAAATAGCTTTCGATACATTAACTACCTCCTCCTCACCTTTAGGTTTGGTACCATGCCTAATCTGGTTGTTTTCTATTACTCTTTCGGCTAAGGCTAGGTCAAGAGAGGAGAATCCAAAGTCAGGACAATTGTCACGATTATCTGTATATGCAAGCATGAGGGCATCTTCATAATTTTTCAACATCATGGGCCCCAGGGTGAGTTCAGCAAACCCAAAAAATTGCTTCTTGACATCGGAGAGGGTGAGAATAGCTAGTTTGAGTGAAGCTCTAGTCCTTTTGAACGTGTCTTTCAAGATAGTATTCCTAGCAACCAGGTGAGATTTTTCATCTTCCGAGTCGTCTAAAGCTGATTCCTTGGCAAATTTACCATTGGTGAAGTATTGGTGAGCCTGCCTCTTCCTTCAAGATCAGCTTCAACCTTGATGAGGGAAGCCTTGACTCGCTCCAATTGAGTGGAAGCTTCATTTTGGGTTGTCGTCATAAAAGATAGTTGATTTTTGAGCTCCAATCGGTGGAAAATTTCAAAACATAGTCATTTAGAGCTATCTAGCTCCCAGAAATATGCAACAAGCAAGTGTAACACAAGTTACTGAGATGAGAAACCCAGTGATGATTGGATCGGTTGAGGCAGAGCTTACCAGAAGTTGTTGCTCCATTAGAGCACGGTAATTTTTTTCCATGTCTAGACTGAATGATGGTGAAGAGGAAGAAGCAAAGGATTCTAAATGTAAGATAAGCTCAACATGTTCATCAAAATTGGTCGATGGAGGAGCGGATGATGATAATTGTAGAGGAACTTCGGTCTGAGAAAGAGTCGCCAATAAAGCAAGTTGCATTTGCGCTAGTGCAATTAGGGAGTCAGAAATAGCAATGTGAGGTGAGGGTGCCGTAGTAGGAGGCGTTTGCTCCATTTTATCTTTCGAGGCTTCGATGGATGCGCTCTTTGAAACTTCCACAAGAGACAGGAACTCTTCCTCTGCCTCCTCATCAATGATTTTTGCAATTTTCATCGAGGAGCGTCTTAAGAAGGCTCTGTAAGCTTTCTCTTAAAAGATCATTTAGATTTAGTGAAAGCCTCCAAGGTAAATGTTAATCCTGAAGATGATGGAGGAAGGGAACCACCACTTGAAGATACAATGGCCTTGGAGGGAGCTAAAACAAAGTCAAGCGGATATAAAATTAGTCCAGGTAATTCAAAGAATTCCAGAGACAAAAAAAGAAAAGTCTAAATACCTGAAGTGTTAGCACAAATAGGCGACATTGAAATGATGTGTTCAACATCGGCCATGGAAAAAAGCGCTTTCCATGAGAAGTGTGCATGATCATGGGAGGAGTTCATAGAATCCTCTGGTTAGGAAGCAGCAAAGGTTGTTTCCTTAAATTTGAAGGGGTTAAGAGCTTCAACCTGCTCCCAATTTTCTTTGAGGCTGTTTTTAAAGAATCAATCGTTTTCTTGTTTACATCACTAAGTTTCTTGGAAGATTCACCTGGGAAAGTCAGAGATTAGTTAACAGAAAACGTAGAGTAAAGCAAAGACAATATTATAGTAGACTTACAGGGGGAGGCAAAAGTCTCGTGAACATCTATAAAGCACTTGACGAAGACAAATTGATTCTCCCAGTCCTTAAACTTATTGATACTATTTGTAGCTTCTTATGTACGTTGACTCTGTAAATCTTCTTGTTAAGGTTTCTCAACCTAGCCAACTTGGTCAAGGATTTTAGAACTTCAACGTTAAGCGAAGGAATTCCAAATTCCAATGCTAACATTTCCAAAGGTAGCAGATGAGTGTTGGGGATAGTTGAATAGGAGCAACTCCAACATGAGATAGGTATGAGGTCAAGAACCCGAGAAATGGAAGAAATCGACCATGCCAAATATGGATGACCGTGTAAGCAAAGTACCCTTCCGAAGGGTTGTAAATGGTATCAAGATTGAGGAGGGATAGCTTTGACCCTAGTCATACTAAAGACTTTAAGAATATCATTGACTTCATCATGAGTTTTGATGGAAGAATGTTTAGCATTGGCTTCAACATTGGGAGGGCTCATGATTCCTCCAGGAGAAAATGTTTTAGTTAAATCTCTTGATTACTTATGAGTTTAGAAAGCAATCAAGTATTAAAAAACAAATAAGTTTGCTTATATATCTTAAGTATGAACAATGTCTTAAAAATGGTGCCAAAAGTTTAAGTCGAAAAGGAACTTGAAAGTTTAAGTTTTCGACAATGATGAAAGGTTTATATTTTAAGCTTTTTACAATGTCGAAAGGTTCCAGGAAACCTGGACACACTTTAAGTGTAACATAAGCTAGGTTGCTAGACCTTTGACATAGTCGAAACTAAAAGCATAAAGTTCTTGAGTTATAAATCTTATATTGTTGATGTTGCCTTAAGGTTTGGTCAAAATTGTCAAAACATGTCCTACCCATTGAAGTCGAAAGGTTTCAGGTTCAACTCATGAGTGAGTTAAACGTTTCGACAAAGATGGGCAAAGACAACTCTAAGGTTGAAGAATTTCAACCTTGTCTAATAAAAAGAGTCGAAAGGTTTGAAACTCTTCAACCTTATCGAGAGCTCTTTGTCGAAGGGTTAGATTTACACGATTCAACTACCTATCATCTCGACAATGTTGGAAAAGTTGGCATCATAAGAACTTTCAACCCCATTGAAAGGTGCAAAATGGAAAATCCATTATTTCTATCTCAATTTCTTTCGAAGGGGTAGAAAGGTCATCTTGAGCTACCAATATTATAGGATAGGGTTCCAGGTAATCATATCGGCTTTAACAAATTCCAAACCCGATTGTTAGTCCAATTTTTACATTTTTATTTAAGAGCAAGTAAATCAAACCTATTAACGAAATGGATTTCATCTGAAATCGATCTAATTCGATAAAGGTGTAAAATTTAGAAATATGTCAAAAACCCTGGATTAAAACGAAAAGGCAAGCATCAAAGATTTTGGATTAAAAACTAAATCCGATAAGAGAACTCCATTTGTCAAACACCACCAACCTCAAAATCCGAAGCTAGGGATTCATTTTGTTAGTATAAAAAAATGATTTAGGAGAAATTTTTTTCAAAAAAACCAAACTAAAATTGAATTTCAATTTTGGGGTTCAAAGAACCAGAAATTTGATTGAAAACTAATATGAGTGGAGATAAACATAAATTATGAATCGAATTTGGTACATTACCTTGCTGTTGTAAATCCAGATTTAGGAAGTTTCGGAGAATACTTTCATTTTTTGAACGATGATTTTGTTTGCAGGTAAAAGAGGAAGAACGAGAAGAAGCATACTATACAAGAAAATTCGTCCAAATTCTCAACCATTGGATCAGATTTAAATGGATGTCCCATATTAGCACGGGAAGGCCAAGAGTGAGAAGATTTATAGCTTTCGATAAAGATGACTTTGAAAGTCAAGAGCATCCCTTCAAATGGGGGTAGGCAAATGTTATACCAAAAATTTACCTTTCGACTAAGTCAAAAGGTCTTTCAACAATGACAAAGGAAATGAAGCATATCCCAAACCTTCCAAAGGAGTAGAAGGGATGTAGTCATCAGAGTTTAACAGTCCCAAACCTTTTAAAGGAGACGTAAGGTTCCATCTCTTAGAATCCAAGGAATTCTTGCATTTTTGAAGAAGATGAAGGAGTCAAAGTAAATGTGAGCAACTCCACGATGACCTCGTCGAAAGCAAGGCAAGCCTTTCGAACCGGTTAACACACATAAAGGACACCTTTCAACAATGTGAAAGGTTTTATAAATAAAGAAACACTTATAATTCAACAAAGAATGAAAGACAACCTTTCAACGACATTGAAGGGAAGCACAACACTCGACAATAATCAAGTGAAGATCAACCTTTAGACAAGATCGAACGGTTCACAACAATCAAGTGAAGAGCAACCTTTCGACAAGGTTGAAGGGTTTGCAACAATCAAGTGAAAAGCAACCTTCCGATAAGGTCAAAGGGTTCACAATAGTATGTAGAAGGCAAACCCTTCAACAAAGTCGAAAGGTTCATGAAAGCATAATGAAAAGCAGATCTTTTGACAATGTCGAAAGGTCCATAATGGCGTATGAATAGCAGACCTTTTAACAAAGTCACAAGGTTCAAAACTGCATATAAAAAGGCAGAATTTCTGACCCGATCGAGAGCATGGAGTCGAAAGAGACCTGCATCTATAAATAAGACCCATGGGGTCATGTTTGAGGGATCTTTTTCCTTTGATTCCAAGCTTGTACTCCTCTTAAACAAAGCATTGTAACCCTAATTGGGTGTCAATTTTGGAATTTAATTAGTTAAAGATTTCCTTGCATACAAAGGGAAATATTGAGCTGTGTTGATTTTTTACCGTTTGATAAACTTTTGTTGGCTTAAATCCTGTTTTGCAAGTTCAAACTCATTGACGGGTTATTTTCGACAAGGTCGACAACTCAGCTGGCTTAAAATTCACTGTAACCTTCCGAAACCAATCACCTTAGTGGTCTAACCTTTCGAAAAGTTTTAAACCAACTTTATATAAATGATCTAACCTTTCAAAAAGGTTGAAATCTACTTCATATCAACCAAAGTATATCATTCCCGGCCTGAACCCATGGAAGGCTATCACTTTATCCTTTCGACAAGACTGAAACCAATTTTTAAAGGATTAATTCAGGGAATTTCATCTTAGCTGTAAAGAAAACTTTTAAAGAGACCTCATACTAGTCAGAATGAGATGAAAGGTTACTTAACTGAAGGACTAAACCTTTCGACGGCGTCGAAAGGTTCGATTCAAGAATCCTTCATAAGTAAGATAAAGTTGAAAGGCAATTCCTAAGGGAATCTCACTTGCTACTCTTGAAAAGGATAATCATCTTCCTTAGCATTAGTTTGGGGTGTTGATAAAATTCTTGTTAACAATATGTATCAGAATGAACCCGTATTTTAGTAGCAACATCTAGAAACCTTTAGGATCCTCCAAAAGTTATGGCAAGTCATTGAGTGCAAATAAAACAGATCGGCTACATATGTACCGATCATTATGGATCATTGAAGTGACATGGCTGATTGATATGGTGGGCCCTACTGGACCTAAGGGGTTTCCATATAAAGTTTCAGCCCAACTCCTGCGTGCCATAAATACTACAAGCATAGCTCCAGAAAAGGGGATTTCATCTTCTTATTCATACTCCAGAGGCTCTTCCATTTTTATTTCTTAGAAACTTGTATCAATGGATCCTAGCTGATCCAACTATTCTTGTAATTTAATTCAGTGAAAGATCAACAAAAGTATGAAGTGAATGTTAACTAATATTGTGAAACCACTATAAAATCCACATGTTCATTTACCTTTATGCTTTGTTCTTTTGGTTTCATCCATTGTTTGATATCCATAAGATTCTATGGTTGTTGATGCCCATTTTTGTCGTCAACACACATACACATACATATGTATGTGTGTATGTAAATATATGCGTGTGCACACACACAAAAGTGTATGTACATGAATATGTGGTCAAATTAAGATATTTACATATATATTTGATTTCTAACTTTATATACTAAATATGCTCCATACGAGAATTAAATCCAAAATTAATATTTTATAAATATTAATTTAATTAATTATTTTATAACTTATAAATCAATTAAATTGTATGGTTTTTCGAAGCCTGGATAAATTTCTCGTGCGACCTATTGGTGTAAAGTTAGTTATCGATCAATATTCGAACAATTAAAATACTAACTTTCACATGTCATCTTAACTAGAGATATGATAATTTGGCAGAATTCATGCTAATATATCTCATCCGTAAAATCTAATTTTACATTTTAAGCCGTACCTTTTAGCAATAATTATTCTCAACTCGAAAGAATTATATAACATTGTCACATTGAGATTCCCTGTTTGACCTAGTTTTTATCAACCAAAAGGAACTCTCGATGGATTGAGTCCATGGTTATCCAATATCTACGAGTATGTAACCGCTAGGCGCCCTTAGTAGTCATTACTAATTCATTTCGTACCATTTGAAGAGCGTTGCGTGCTCTTATCTTGGCCTATGTATCAATATCCTTTCTCAAAACATCTTGACCAAGAATATTTATAACAAATGTTATTTTAATTATTGAGTACGATTGAAACTGTTTGCAACTACATTCGTATAAAAAAAATTCTTAGGAATTTCCAATTAATATACTTAAATAATTATACTAGTAAAACAAACTACATTAAAGAAATCAAACACCTTTATTGCAAACCAAATTGATTACGGAGTTGGATAAATAAATTATTGACCATAACGCATATTACTAACTCTTTCAAGTCCCACTTGTAGTTGGGCTAATTATGAAATCATAATCTCATTCCTCTTATATGTTTACAACCGATTAATCTTGTTCCTTAGTTAACAGATCTAATGTATTATTTTACTATCTACTTTGCCAACCAGCATCTCGCCATCATTGATATGCCTCCTTTAGCATGCGAAACTTTTGGAGCATGCGTCGAGACATCATAACAGCCCTATGTTCTTTTGCAACAAGTACCGCTGCATTATTTCGACAAAACGATGTCATGACTCACAACATTTAAAACAATTATAGCTTATTTATAAATTTATGCACATATGTATACTGGTTTTAGTAATGTTATTCAAAGGGATGTACTTGTCCATTTGTTGAACCAGACACCACCTCTCATTTGGAACGTCTCCATCTTAATACTCCTTAACTAAGGTTGAATGTCAATTTAGGATTAACATACCATATTCTATATCACTTATGAAGTCGACACTGAATAATCCTTCATAAGAAGTTCATTGTTTTCATAAAAATTCCCTAGCATTTCACAAATACTTGAGAATAATTATAACATCTTAATTTAGAATTGATACTAGCTCAGCACATCAATTACACAAGAAAATAATGACATAGTAGACATCATATCATATATGATAATTCATATTGTCGATGTATAAGGAATTATATGCTCCGTCAAACATTTCAAAACGGTGTCTATATATATCGTTTGGGACAATCTTTACATTCTTACTTATAGTTTCGAAATTATTTTAGTATCTGCTAATATTTTTTCTTACAGACATATGCTTCCTCTGCATTTTGAATGATAATCAAACTATTTGATTTCTTATCAAAATTGTTTCTCAATTCGAATATTTATTGAATAATGCTATCATGTCAATTCAATGATCTTATCCGACACTTATAAACTTGGTTATTGCTCCCACTAACATCATGAAATTTTTATTATTATGTGCATACGGTCCACTCTAAATAACTATGAAATTTTTTTGTTTCAGCAAAAACGTACCAAACTTCAAATTTACAATGGGTGATAATTTTCCAACTAGAATCTGAGTTTACTGAAACACGTTGACTAATGAAATGACTATGCTAATTCCAACAATTGAAATTCATGAAGTTATTCTCGTCAATGTTTCTTACTATATTTTAATTACATTGGTCATTTTTTGAAGACACATCTGCGGCCGATGGATTATATCCCTTTGGGTACAATTATCAAAATTGTATTTTGATAATATCCTTGGAATACATTTCGAATTAAAAGCATAGTGCGATATACCAGAGTCTATACTCTTCTTGCCTATGGAGCGTCAAGGAAATTGTTATTACTACCAATACATGTACACGACATAGATACGAAACAAATAATTTCTCTTTTAATGCACGATAATTGTTATTAGACATTGTAATGAGTTTTATTTGCTTTCTGCTTAATTAATATAGTTTCATCTTTTATGATTAGTTTCTAAGAGAGTTAGGTGTATGCCCTAGGGGAAATTATGTAATTAGTTATATAACTCATCTTGTTTATAATATTGATATCTGATTTTTGTTATATACTTTGTTATATAAGAGTACAACCGAAATAAATTACTCTAAAGTATATTTAAATAGAAAATCCTTACATGATATGTTATGTTATACAATAATAATTACAAGGAGTTGTAATTATGAGAAAATTATCATAATATGTAAAACCATATTATTTTAAATATTTCTAGTCCATATGTTTTGAGACAGGATATCGATACATCCGTTGAGACCAAAATACGTAAAGCTCTCCAAATGTTAAGTAGTGTATTACCTATAGTTTCCTAAAGTACCCATAGGTTATTTACTAATGGTTATCGCTTAACAGTGAAAATGACTCACTTAATAGTTTCCTATTCGGTAATAACAAGTGGTTGAAATAGAAAATCTCAAAGTGACGATATGACATTGTTCTCTCGATTTGAGAATACTATTATGCTTTGATGTGAATACTCCACTTTAGTTATAGTTAAATCATGTCATGCCAACTGTTAAGTGATTATAGCAGTATAGCGACGACCTTGAATTTTGGACACTTCATATTTAAATATATGAATTATCTACATATTTGAATCTTGAATTAAATACGATTAAAGTGATTTAATAACCTTGTTAACCACCTTTTAAATAATAATTTAAAATGGTAAACTTATTTTGAGAAATGTTTTTACAAAAATATATGGTTCATAAAATACAAATAAAATGATATAAAATTGTTTTATCAACAAACAACTTTTTTCTCAGCATAAGTTGTCCAAACTTTTTATGCTTGTGGAATTAATCATTATTTAGTGTAATTAGAAACAAAATATATTTTGTATAAAAAGTAGAAAGAAGCTTCTAGAAGCTTCTAAAATTTAACTTGTTAGGTGTGAAAGCAAACAGATATTTCAAGTAGATGATGAGGTGTAAAGTGGAAACATGTGTAAAGCGTGGTGGGACTCCTTTGGCCAGAAATTAGAGGGGAAAAGGAGGGTTTAATCATGTGTTAACACTTCATAATTCGTACAAGCTCAAAAGAATTAAAGAACAATCAAAACGGTGGAAGTGGATTAATATTATTCCACTTTGTTCTCTAGTAATTTTTCACTAATTGTTTGAAATCTCTTCTATATTTTACTAAACTTTCAACAATAATTTAGGAAGCTTGGGTCTAAAGCCAAAGTGAAAGAAATATGGGAGAAATGGAGAAGCATGGTGAGGCCCTAAGCAATGAAGTGGAGGAGAAGAGGTTGCTTTGGTTTTTAAGTACTAAAGCTTGGACCTTTGGAAATATGTGTATTGTAGGAGGTGTTCTTGGTATTTTGTGATTGGTCTGGAGTTTGACTTGGATCAGGGTGAGTTATCTCACTATCTTATGTGTATATATTATGTGTGTAGTTAACAAGATTTCCTGTCAACACCCTAAAGTAATTCCAAGGAGTATGGATAGACTTGTTTGAATGAAGGGCTAGATACCTTTAAGAATTGCCTTTAAATTTGGCTTTATTTGTTATTAATTCTTGGATTGTACCTTTCAACGTCGTCGAAAGGTTTGGTCTTTGAGTTATGTAGCCATTCTTCTTAGTTGAACTTATATGAGGTCTCTTGCAAAAGTTTTCCTTTTTCGGTTAGGTTGAAATTCTCTAAGTTTATCCTTTTAAGGTCGGTTTTAATCTTGCTGAAAGGTTTAGATGAAAGTTTCCCTTAGGATTAGGCAGGATATCAAATTCCTTGGTGGATATGTAATAGCTTTTGACCTTGTAGAAAGGTCAGAACACTTATATGAAGTAGGTTTCAACCTTGTCGAAATTTATGGGAATGATCTCATTTGGATTGTACCTTGAGTCAACGTTTTTATATTAAAAGAATGGATTTTGCCTTGTTGAAAGGTATGATCACTTGGTTTATGGCTATGAAAGGTACGTGTGTTGTTAAAATGTAAAGAACTGCCGACCATATCGAACGGTGTAATCATTAGAGCCAATGATTTTGTGACGTTTTATTGAATATTAAGCCAATTAGGTTGTCGACCTTGTGTAAGGGTTCAGATTGGAGAGTTGAAGACTTCAAAAGGTTTCAGTAGCTACTTGTAATAGAAGTGTCGTCGATCTTGTCGACAAGAACATTCGATGGGTTTGGACGTGAAAATAAGAGTTAATACAACAAAGGATTAAGCATAGAGTAAAGTAATTAACAAAGCTTTCGACTTCCCTTTGTATCGAAGAAAAAGCTTTTTATTAAATTCCCTAAATCAACTCTAAATTAGGGTTACAATGTTTTGATTAAGATGATACATGATTAGAATAAGAGAAATCGACAACCAAAACTGAAACCCTTGAATCTTGTTTACAAATGCAGGCGGCCCACCTTCGACTCCGTGCTCTCGGTTGGGTCGGAAGGTCTTCCTTCTATAGGCAGCTTCGAACCTTTCGAATTTGTCGAAAGGTTTTCCCTTCGTATGCCATTATGGACCTTTCAACATTGTCGAAAGGTCTACTTTCCTTTATGCCTTCATGAACCTTTCGACCTTGTCGAAGGGTTTTCCTTCTATATACTGTTGTGAGCCTTTCGACCATGTTGAAAGGTTGCTCTTAGCTTTATTTCTGAGAACCCTTCAACCTTGTTGGAAGGTTACTCTTCACATGATTTATGAGAACCCTTCGACCTTGTCAGAAGGTTTCTCTTCACTTGATTACTATGAATCCTTCGACCCAGTCTGAAGGTTACTCTTCACTCTTTGCTGACTTTTGAGTATCACTTTCTTCATAAACTTTTCGACATTTTCGAAAGGTATCTTGGATGTGTTTCAACTGGTTCGAAAGGCTTGCTATGCTTTTAAAAAGGTCACTATGGAGTTCTTCACACCTTTTTTACTTCTTCATCCTCTTCGAAAGGTAATAACTCCTTGGATACTAAGAGAAGGAACCTTTCAACTCCTTCAAAAGGTTTGGGCTGCGCTTCTTTTCCTTTATCTTTGTTGAAAGACCATTCAACTTAGTCGAAGGGTTGATTTTTGGTGTAACAGTCTCCCCACCATTTGAAAGGATGTTGTTGACTTTCCAAGTCATCTTTGTCGAAAGCTATAAAACTTCCCACCTCTTGGCCTTCCCATGTTGATCTGGGACGTCCACTTAAATTTGATCCAACAGTTGAGAATTTGGGAGACTTTTCATACAAAGTATGCTTCTTCTCCTACTTCCACTTTTACCTAAAATCAAAATTGTTGCATACAAGTAAAAGTTTTCTCCAAAACTTCTAGAGTTTTCCTTAATACGGCAAGGTTATTTCTCAAATTCAATTCGTAATTCTTAGATTAATGCTCTTATAAGATTTCAATCATTTTCCCGGTTTTCAAACCCCAAAGTTGAAATCCCTTGAACTTTTTTTTCTCTAAATCAGTTTTTAAAAGTAATAAAATTCATCCTTGGCTTTCGATTTTGAGGTTGGTGGTGATTTTTGTTGAAAATCCCCTTATTAGGTTTAATTTTTAACCCATAATGCTTCGATTTTTGCTTTTAATTTTTTCTTGGGTTTTTGATCTATTTTCCATTTTTTAAAATCGAGTTGATATGGTTTTAATTTAGACTTACTTTTTTAATTGCTTAAATTTATTTATCCATCAAAAAATATTTGAAAACTGCATTTATTATTGGGTTTGGGTTTAGTTAAACCCGATATGATAACCTGGAATCCTTTAATGTACAAACTATCGACACAAAATGACTTTTCTACCACTCAAAAGGGATTGAGGCGACAATAATGGATTTTCTCTCTTTGTACCTTCCGATAGGGTCGAATGATATTGTGTTGCCAACTTTACCATTGTTGTTGAAAGGTTAGATAATCAAATGTGTAACCTTCTGACAACGAGCTCTCGACAAGGTTGAAGAGTTTAAAACATCTCGACTACTAGCTTTTTTCAAGGTTGGAATTCTTCAACCTTAGAGTTGGCTCTGCCGATATTTATCGAAATGTTTAAAGCACACGTGAGTTGAACCTGAAACCTTTGACTTGAATAGGTATGACATGTTTTGACAACTCTTACCAGACCATTCGACAACATCAACAACATCAATATTTTTTAACTTAGGAACTTTAAGGTCTTAGTTTAGATCGTGTCGAAAGGTCTTGCAGCCTAGCTTATATTACACTTGAAGTGTTGCCGGGCTTCCATAGAACTTTCAACATTGTCGAAAGGTGATGAATGGGTTAATATTTCATCTCTTCCCTTCGACTTTGTTGATAACTTAAGGAATTTATACTATTGTTTTTTCACTTTCTAGGTTTTCAACACTTTTGAAGTTTGATAGTTAGGATTGATGTCATTGTCCTTCTGACATTGTCGAAAGCTTGAATTGCTAACCTTTTGACATCGTCGAAGGCTTTATCCATAAAACTTTTAACTTTGTCCGAAGCTTTTATATAATCCTTTCAAATTTGCAGAACGCTTTTATTATAAACCTTCCGACTTTGTGGAAAGCTTTTGTTTTAAACCTTTCCAACTCGTCGAAAGCTTTTACTATAAACCATTCCACTTTGTCGAACCTTTTACTATTATGTTTTTTGACTTAAACATTTTGCACCATTTTTTAAAACCTTGTGTATGTTTTCACACTTAAGCTTTCTAAGCGAAATTATTTGTTTTTGAATGGTTGATTTCTTTCTAAAGTCATAATTGATCAAGGATGTTAACTAAAATGTTTTCACCTAACAGAATCATGAGCTCTTCAAAAATTGAAGCCATTGCTAAGAACTCCTCTATTGGATCTCAGAGTGAAGTCAACGCTACACTCAAAGACTTTAGTGTTACTGGGATTGAAGCTATCCCTCCTCAACCAATTTATACCATTGATAAACTTCCAGGATTGTATTTTTCTTACATGGCCATCCACATTTGGCACGGTGGATTTCTTCTGTTCCCCAAGTTCCTAATTTCCTACATCTCTTATATTGGAGTTGCTCCAACTCAACTATCCCCAAATGTTTACACCCACCTTTTGTTTCTTGAAATGCTGGAGTTGAAATTCAGACTTCCTTCGCTTAATCTTGAAGTTCTAAACTCCTTGGCCAAGCTAGCAAGGTTAAGCAATCTTTAGAAGCAAATTTATAGAGTAAATGTGTATAAGAAGCTTATATCAGATGGCATCAATAAGTTCAAAGATGGGGAGAATTAATTTTTCTTCATTAAACTTTATGTGGATGTTCAAGGGACTTTTGACTCCCCTAGTAAGTTTGTTTTAATTTTGTCATTGTTTTGATCTACTTTTTTGTTAACTAATCCCTAACTTTCCATAGGTGAATCTTCTAAGAAACTAAGTGATGCTGACCAGAAAACCATCGAATCTTTAACCGCAGCTTCAAAACAACTTAGGAGCAGGCTGAGGCTCTTAACCCCTTCGAATTGAAGGAAGCATTCTTTGTTGCTACCAGGCCAGAGTCCTCGGCACTCCATCCACTTTTATGCAAATCTCTCGGGGCAAGCACTTCCATCCTCAGGCAATGCCAAGCACGTTACTTCAGTGTCCCTCATTTGTGCGGACACTTCAGGTAAACTATTAGCTTAGTATTCTTTTCTTTGTCCCTAGAATTCTTTAAATTACTTTGATTGGTTTTGTATTCGTTTGAATTTGTTTCACCTCCCTCAAAGGCAGCTTTATCTTCAAGTAGTGCTACCCCTCCTCCATTATCTTTGAAGGTGACATTAGCCTTGGAGGCCTTCAGCAAATCTAAAAGATTTCTTAAGAGAAGACTAACTGAGCCTACTTAAGACACCCCTCCAATGAAAATAAAAAAATTATTAATGTGGAGGAAGAAGAGGAACATATATCCTCTAAATGAGTGTTAAAGAGCCCTGTCGTTGAAGCCACTAAAGATCATACGGAGCAAACTCCTCTAACTCCGGCACCTCTTCCTCATACTACTATCATTGATTCCCAATTGCACCAGCGTAGATGAAGCTTTCTCTAAGGTCGACTCATTCTAAGATGCAAATTCCTCTAGAGTAGTCAACTTCTGCTCTTCCGTCGAACAGTTTTGATGAACACGTTGAACTTATCTGTCATTTGGAATGTTTCACTTCTTCTTCTCTGCCGTCATTCAGTACAGACTTGGCAGAAAACCATCTCTCTCTGATAGAGTAACAACTTTCGGTAAGCCCTCAACAACTTAATCTTACCATCATTGGATCTTTCTAAATACTTACTGTGTTTCTCTTCTTCTTGTTGGAGATTTCTAGGAACTGGATCTCTTTAAATAAACATGCCTCCAGGATCTATGCTAGATCCTCTAAGCTATAGGAGGAAAATGCCTAACTTTAAATTAAACCATCTTCCTTAAATATCGCTTAAAACGACACTTCCTCAAAGTTGGAGTGAGTCAAGGCTTCTCACACCATGGTTGAACCGATCTAGAAGCAGAGAGGAAAGCTCACCAACCCTGTTCTGATGAAAAATTTGCAATGGAGCTAGCTTTGAAAGACTCGAAAGATGAGAAGCTTGCTTGGCTACTAAGAATAATTTATTGAAAGACAATTTCAAATGGACCAAAGCTTCGCTCAAACTTGCTATACAGACCCTCTCTGATGTCAGAAAGTGAGTTTTTGAGTTTGTTGAAGCCAAGTTTGGGCCCATGATGATGAAACATTTTGAAGATGCCCTCATGCTTGCTTTTGCCGACGATTACAAGAAATGTCTCGACTTTAGCTTTCTCTCTCTCGACCCAGCCATAGCCGAAAGAATAATGGATAAAGTTAACAAAATTAGGCAGAGCACTGAATCCAAAGGCGAAGAGGAGGTAGTTAAAGTATCAGAAGCTCTTTTTTTTTGAAATTCCTCCTTCAATCTTGATTGTGATTCTGAAGACAAGGGTGATAAAGATAAAAACCCTAAGGAAAAAGAGACGTTGGTGATGAACTTGATTGGGACAATGATTATGACGATGATAATGATTATAACCCCTTTAGAGGTCAGGCCTTGGTAGAGTCAAAGAGGGGCCTTCCGGCGTTTCAGGGATGGACAATGGTGATCAAGTCAAAGCTCCTGAGAAAGGGCAATCCCCTTTAATAGATATGCCTCCAACATCCTCTGGCCCATCTACTCCTCCAGAGCAGGAAACTGCTTCCACTCATACCAAGGATCCACAAGAGAAAGAACAAGCCCCTTGGCTTCTATTCCAGTTTCGTAGGTATAGGCTTCTCTGTTTTCATGTATTACACTTCGAGGACAAAAATTAGTGATAAATCATTTGTATTAGATAAAGAAGAAGTCAAATTTTCGCTATAGAACAAATCTTAACAGGTAGAAATCAACAAGTTATATAGGGAGTTGGACCAATTAATAGAGGAACACAATATCCTATTTGTAATGACCCGGAATTTTTGAGCATTTGAAATTGGAATATCTAATTGATTTTAGATATTTGAAAGATTTATTTTAACTTAAATTCCAAATATCACTATTTAATTGATAATTAAATTATTGAATTAAATAATTTGAAATTGGGTAAAATGTTGAACCTGGAGTTCTAAGCCTGTTAAAAATAATTTCAAGGCTTGTAAAATTTATATTTGTAGTGCCGAGGACAATAAAAGTGTTAAAATTTAATTTAAAGATGATTTGTTCAATTTTAAAAAATATATCGTTAAATTGACATTTAAAAATAGCCTTCCGAGGCACAGTCTCAAATTTCGACGAAACAAGTTCCATTGGATCAGTAATATTGTATTATTATCGGATTTCAATTTTCTTTGTGTTTGGAATTGTTGTATGAGCGTACAATATATAAACGCGCTAAAATTTATATCGAAAATTCAATGTTATAACTGGGTGCAAAACGCTATTTTCTCCATACGATCGAATTAGGACGCGAAACCTTCTCTATTGTGTTCGGAATAGGGGTTTAACATTATAAACACCTAGCGACACACTTCGTTAGCAGGTCAAGATTTTGAGTTGCATTTTTTGACATAATTTGAATTTGAATTAATATATACATATACTTGTATATGCTAGTCGAATTTTCAACAGTATTCTTTCACATCTAAACTTTTCGCTTTCTTTTCTGTCACCGTAGCAAGTTGATCTAAACATGCAACCTTCTCTGCAATCGTCAAATGCAAGCAGTTCAAATAAGAAGTAAATCAAAGATGAGCATTCACTTTTCTTTCCCAATCCATAAAAGAAAAAAATAATAATAATGGCAGTTCCTTTGTTTAAAATCAAACCGATCCCTTCTCGTATTCGAAATAAAAAAAGAAAATGGTACAGGGTACAAAATAGATTTCGATTTTGAAATCAATCGGGAGTCGTCTGATTTTGCTCGAGGGATTCACCGGGTCTCGCGATAAAGACAACGCGGTGTGGCATCGCAGTCGACGTTTCGTTGGGCCGTGACCTGATGGGGAACTCGCGCTCAAGGTGGTAAGTGAGAGGGAAGGTGACTTGGCGAGAGGAGGGACGTGAGGCCAGCATGGTCGAACAGAGGTGATGTTGGGTGAGGTCCGGTTTAACTCTGGCGGCGCATAAGGGTGAGGCAGGATCGACGGTTTGTGGAAGTCGCGAGAAATCTGGGTAACTAATTATTATTAATTCCAGAAAAATTTGTTTGCATCGATATACCATTGTCTTCGTTTGAAAAAAACAATAATCAGAAGGAACATTTTGTAGTCAGAGAATCAAGTTTAGGGGTGATCTTGATTCAAGTGCAGTGTAGTCGCGAGGGTCTGAGAAGTTCTTCGAGTTTTATGTGTTGCCGTCGAACGAAGGTGAGGTATTATCCATTTTAATTTTGACTTAAACAATTATTTACACTTACAGATTTTAAGGATAATAATAATATAGAGATAATATATATCTCTATATTTTGGATGGTTTCAGATATAATTATATTTTTGCTTACTGTAAAACTAAAGAGAGAAACTTTAAATCATATTTTATTGCACAAAGATGTATATACATATATAAATTACTAATTTATCATAATTTCAATATATAAAATGGATCATAGTGACCTACTTGTTTTTTCAATTTAATTTAATTACCAAAGACTATTCAAGGGAAAATTGGTTTAGTTAAACTATTTAGATTAAAATTAAATTATTAGTTGAATTAATAAATGGTAAATTATTTTAGATTTTCCAAATGTTAATAAATCATAAATTGCTTATACAAGGTCCCATAGTTGTGAAGAATCCAGTCAGTTGGAGTGGATTGCATAATCATAATCATAATCATAATCATAATCAGAGGTGAGTTAATCTCACTCTTCTGGATTTTTATTTAAATTTAAATGGTTAAATTTAAATAATTAGTAGAATCGTTTAATTGATTGATGTGCTATATTACATATAGTAGTATATAGTATATATTAGAGTGATTGATTTCCCATATTATATAGCGGATGAGGCCCTATGCGTCGCATAATTGATATTATATAAATCCTCTATACCGTGATATTCCACCTCGAAGTGGAATTGGTATTGTGCTAACATCTGTGGACGCGGGGAAACAGGTTGGAGGGTTCCAACTGGATTCCACAAAATTATTTAGATTGTTTAATATTCTGCGTTATGAATATTTGATATTCTATGATGAATTATATTGATAATTTGAATATTGAATGCTTTAGTTTGCTTGAATATATTCCGGTACACTGAGCTATCAAATTATATAGAATTGGATTTTTGAAAAGAAATATAAGAGTGAATTTTTGAAGTGAAATAATTATAGAAAAATAATAAGAATGAATTGGAAAGAAATAAAAAAAGATATTTAAAAACTTAAGTTAAATTGTAAAGTAGAGATTTAAAACAAGTTTTAAAACAAAGTTAAATCTGGAATTCAAGTTAGTTATCGCAGTTGTTAAACAAATAAATTTTTTAAATTTTAAATTGTTTTAAGAACTTGAATGTTAGAGTGCATTTTTAAATTTATTTGAATTTAAAAATGAATTTGGTTTTAAATTCCTTTAAACTTCCTTTATAAAATGAGTAATTGATTTATTTAATGAAGTAAATAAAAAGATAGTTTATTGCAGATTGAGATTAATCAAGAGTGATTAATATTGTGGTTTAATGAATTAATTTAGATTTGTATAAATTAAAATAATAAGTGATTTATGAGAAATTAATTAATATATGTAATTAAGGATTAATGTAATTAAGGATTAATGTAATTAATTCATTTAATAAATTTGTGAAGTAATTAAAGATTTATTACTCTTTTGGTTAAGAATAATTAATTTGTGTAATTAATTAAAGATAATTACTTGAATGTAATTGAAAGATAATTAACCCAGGGTGATTAATTAAGATGGAATATTAAGGGATGATTAATTAATTGATTTGAAATTAATTAATGTTTAATGAAGGAATCTAAGTGATTGAGGTTAGTAATTCAATTAGAATTAATTAAATTAATTTGGGAGTGATCAAGTTTGCTTATGGATGATTGAATGGTATTGGATGCCTTGAATGAGACTCGAAGAGACCGGGGTGAGGTATTAGAAAATACCCGAAACCACTTCGATTCTTTAGAAATTGATATGTGAAATCAATACGCTTGTATGGAATGATTTAAGTGAATTGGATCATTTAATATAAGTTTTTGGTACTTAGAGATTTGATGTGTGAAGTTAGTGATGTCTATAACAAATTGTGAACTTGAAAAATTGACACGAGTTACCTCGGGTTTTATATAAGTTGTATGCTTTGTATTCCATGTTGAATGGGTTTACTCACGCTGGTTTCCAGCCTGACCTGGGTGTTACGTTGATGTAATGCTCGGGTCAGACCGAGTACTACATATTTTCATATAAGGACGTTCTGGAGCTCAGGAGGCGAGCTAGATGGCAAGAACGTATGGAGTGTTTCCGCTGTATTATATTATTATATATCTGAGACATGATGATTGTGTACATCCAGTGTCTGTATATATGTGTAACCCTAATATATTTTAAACGTATTTGACAGATACAGAATTCTTTTGCAAACTGTTATAATTTGTTATTATATTTTATCCGCTGCGAATGTGAGATGTTGGTGTTTCTGTTCTCCTTATTCTTCAATCTCTTTCTTCTTTTTCCTAGCTATCGGGAATTTTTCGGGATGGAAAATCCCGGGACGTTACAGTTCTTATCAGAGCTGAAAGGTTAAGCGAGAACCTTGGCTCTGTTGGGATTACTCATTAAGGATAGGGCCAATGGTACCCTAGAATGAGTTGAGTGTGTGTGTGTATATATATATGAGAGCGTACTCGTAATTTTCTTATATAAAGATTTTAAATGATTTTATATAAGCTTATATTTTAATATTTAAAGCAATAATATTTCTAATATTAAGTTATTTGATTGTTATGTCATTGGAATTAAATAGAAACAATGAGAACTAAGTGGTAATAGAAATATAACTAAACTGAAAATTAAATCTTGAATTTAAAAAAGTTTCAGAATAAGATAATAATGAATTGGTTTCCAGATACAATAATTTTGGCCATTATCATAAATAGTTATGATGTTTAATAATGATATATTTGTTAATAAGTAAGCAAAATAAAGTAAACTTTTATGATGAGTATAACTTCAAAATAGAAGTGGGTTTTCAAATGTGGAATTTTAAAACCTAAATCCAAAAACATTTGAATTGTTTCAAAATGTTAAGAGAAATTTGTTTTGGATTAAAAAAACAAAAGTGGTTTAAAATTTTAAGGTGTAATTGGTGTGCAAGGGAAATAACCTTGTATATATAAGGGATATACATAATATCACAGATAATTTGAAATAAACTATAAATGTTGAGTTTAAAATTTGAAATGAGATGCGATACCCAAGGTTACAAGTTTTTGAACTTATAAAGATTATTAATGCGAAGTTTAAAAATTCAAATGGAAAATTTGAGTTGGATTATTTGAAATGAAACTGAAATTGAAGTGGGTTCAATTGATATTAGTCCAAATTTATTGGAATAATTTGGAATTGTAATTAAAGTTGAGTAGGTTTAAAATCCAACGGGATTTGATTTGAATTTGGGAAGAAATCAAGATTGATTCAACTTGAATTGGGGTTAAATCAATTTCAATGGAAATTGAAGCTATTCAAATTGGAATTGAGTCAATTTAAATGGAAATGGAAATTTAAATTGAATTGATGGGGAAGTGAACAGTTTTGACTCTGGGCTATTTTCAATATAAATTATTTTAATATAAACTTATTTTCCAAGCTATTTAATATATACAACCTTTCTTTTTAAAGCCAAATTATTTTATAATTGTTTTACAATTATTTTTGGAATTATTTAATAATTTTTCAACTGTTTTATAAACTAATTACTAATTTTCAACTATTTTACAAATTAATCACTATTTTACAACAATTTTGCAGTTATCTAAAATTTCTGAAAATATTTAACTATTTTACAATTAACTATTTTACAGCTATTTTGCGAACTAAAAATTATTTTTCAAACACTTATCTATTTTTAAAATTTTCAAGCTATTTTCTAAATATAAATTGGTTGGAGTTCAAACTGTTATTGATTAAATACCCAACCGAGGTAAGAATTGAAGTGATAATCCAAATGGGGATTAAGGCAATTGTGATTATATGGATAGATATCAAAGGAAATGTGAATAGTAAGAGAAATTGATTTAGTTAATAATCAATGAAAATAAATACGTAGGATGTACGTATATTATTCTATTCGCATAGTTTTTTGATCCATATTCGAGCATAGAATTTCGAGATAATTATATCGATCTAAGTTGGGATTTTCACTTGATTTTCGTCGGGGAACCTGGATATGGATTATCGATTGGTTCTGGATATTCTCTATCATAGCTAGGCTATAAAAGGAGAATGATGATTTCTGATCAAAAAACCAGATTTATGTCCACACTAGGAAGTCGGGTGGACGATACCAGTTCGAAAGTGAAATTGTGTGATCGAGTGAGCGATCAGGTTGGTATAGCGTACGGTTGATAAGTGTACATCGTACGGATTTGAATGAAATTGATATTGGAAATTTGTGAATAAGAAATGTGAAATGATTTCTTTTGAAATGAAAGTATATTTTGTGAAATATACAATGGATAAAAGTGAAAGTTGGATATTTTTCATGATGATAAGTATGATGGAAATAACTTTAAAAAAAGAGCAATCAAATTTGAATATTTGATTTTGAATAAACAAAGTTATATATCTTTGTTAGATAAGATAAATCTCCCCTTGTTGAATCTATTGCCGAAAGGAAAGGATTTTGAAAGTGTTTGAAGTATAAAAGAAGTTTTATACAAGTTTGAAATGATCCAAAGTTTTTTTTTAAAAATATATATGTATATATACATATATATATATATATATATATATGTATATATCTATATATATAAAGGATCTTATGAGGATTTTGGAAAAAGGTTTTGGGAACCTTTGGGTTTGGAAGGGCTTTTGATTTTTGGGTAAAATCAATATTGGAATTTGGAAAGCCTATTTTGAGAATTATCGATTTTGCGACAATCGATTTTGAGAAAAGGAGATTTGTATGAGATTCACACTAGGTGTATGATTTAGAAGATACTATATATTTATAGTATGAAGTGTTTTGAAAATGGCTCTGGGGAAAAAGGCGCTCCCTTGAAATGAATTTCTCAGGAGTGCCACCGGGTGGTACTGCCTTGAACCCTAATGGTGGTTCTAAATTTGATCCTGTAAGTAGTCCGGACAAAACTAGTTCCTGGGAATTGCGATTAGTGTGTAGTGAAAATCGAGGGCATTGATGCCACAGAGGCATTTGGGTTATGCTGTGACGACAGTTTAACTCGATGTCACTGCGATCTACTACAGACAATAGCGAAAGTCGTGTGTGCCGCTGAGAGCCAACAGTCTACGTTTGATTTTATATCGATAGGCTGCGACCTATGGTAACATACCGAAAGTTGTGTTTGCCGCTAAGAGCCAACAATCTGCGTTTGATTTTACATCGGTAGACTGCGAACTATGTGGGAGTGGAGATGTTTCATTTTTGACAGCGAAAATTGAGGGCGTTGATGCCTAAAGTTACATGGACTTTTGTTGCGTTGGCAACATAACCCTGGAATGTAACTGCGATATGTTGTGGGTTCCATGGCGTAATAGAGGGGAGAGGAGTGCCTACAGTTACATGGACTTTTGCTACAATGGCAACGCAATCCAGGATGTAACTACGACCACGGATGGGGGTGATGATTTCCAGAGCATTCTCACCAAAGATATTTCCTCTATTTTCAAAAACAATTTTCTATATTTTCAATAAAGTTATTTCCTGTAACGACCCGCCTTTTTTGGACAGTTTAAACCGACGATCAAATACATATGCCGGTTCCAAACTATTCAAAAGGGCAGATGGTTATTGGGGTAATTAAGAAAAGAAAAGAAAGAGAAATAAAGGAAATGAAACAACACAGAATCTCGAAGCAGAACGATAAAATATAATAGTCAAATAAACAGTTCATGAAGCTGTTTACTATACTTTGACAATTATTTACACAACATTTATCAGAGTTATACATATATAACAGAAAAAATAAAATAATGCAGTAGACAACGTGATTCACAGATAATAATAGTA
Source organism: Allium cepa (assembly GCA_030765085.1). Lineage (NCBI taxonomy): Eukaryota > Viridiplantae > Streptophyta > Magnoliopsida > Asparagales > Amaryllidaceae > Allium > Allium cepa. Next base: position 461,636,433 of record CM060942.1, read on the forward strand.
ATAGTGTACCAAATCTTCGTCTTCGTCCTCCAGAATAGATCTTCAAAAATCTGAAAAATCAGGACTGACTCGAGAGTAATGAAAAGACAAAACACTCGAGTCAGGACTAAAACATCCTTATGAAAGTTAAATCAATCGTAAATAAATATGTGTGTAACGGCGCTAGAGATGTTTAAGGGGTTTGACATCTCATATCCAGTGTCAACGTGCGTGCAATAACTTAAAAGATGTTACAGGATTTTCCATCTCTTAAGGATCTATTAACTATCTACTATGTAGTACAATACGCTAAGTAGATAATGCCTATCGGTAATATAAAGTATCAAAATAATGTTAAGGCGTTACCATAATCCCCCCAAACACATTTTTATAATGCCATAGTCTATACAGCACTGTAAGCCCCACCGTAAACTGGTGGTTATCATAGGGTACCCCATAGGTATAACACAAAACATAACGTAGTGGTTGCGAATAGGATAATCAGTATGACAAGGTACATGAGGCGATACCAACTAGGATACTAGTAGTTGCGTGATCCGGACTGATGTTGAGCATAGCCAGCAGCTACCCCAACACTGCGAAACAACACTCCCAAATCAAGGGGTGCACCCAAATCGAATCACAAATGTAATAGATATGGTATCGAAGAAGTGTGTCCGCTAGAGATGGCGAACCTCAATGGCCCGTCGCGGCTGCTGTTTTAGTCATGTCAGGGGTCATCCAATATCGTTTACTTTCTTCAGTCAACGCGTTCACCAAACTATCCACTTCATTCTGGATCAACACTCCGCGTATACAAGTTATTAATGTGGTTTTCGGTATCGACGGAGAGTATGTCCATATCCGATCCCGGTCTCTTTAATAACTACGTATTATTACACCGTTGGCTCTTTTACATTTCAAATCGATTCATAATTGATATCAACATATCATAAAATCGACCATCAAAAAATAGCTGGAAAAAGCAAAAGGTGGTTGGGTCGACAAGTTACCGCTTGCACTATGGGCATACAGAACCACCCACAAAACTACGACTGGGCATACTCCATTTTCATTGGCATACGGTTCAGAAGCGATGATTCCAGTGGAAACTGAAGTCCCCTCACACAGAAGGATCCATTTTGATCAAGATGAGAATGAAAAATTGCAATTGGAAGCACTTGACATCCTCGATGAAAGAAGAGAAGAGGCTAGGCTTAGAATTGCAGCTCACCAGCAAAGAATAGCCAGGCACTTCAATTCCAAAGTTCGTCAGCGCAGATTTGAAGTTGGGGACTTAGTCCTGAAGAGAATTATGACAACCATAGGTGTGTTTGGGGCAAACTGGGAAGGGCCGTATGTCATAGGCACGAAAGTTCTTGATGGCACATTCAAACTCACAACTATTGAAGGAGAACCAATCCCAAGAGCTTGGAACAGCAATCATTTGCGTCCATATTTTACTTAAAAGCTTTGCTGAAATGTTGTAAAAGGATTACGAATATATGGTTCTTGTATTGAAAGCAATTGTAAAGCAAGTGAATAATGAAAAGCTATAAAGTGGATGTAGGCCCAGCTTTTGGCCGAACCACTATAAATCTTGTGTTCTCTACTATTATAAACTGCTTTGTTTTATCTCGACATATAAAATACGTTAATTCTGTTACTAAAATGTCGATTTAATAATGCAGGCCAAAAAAACAAAGCTTACCCATCGCAAGACAAAGCGATCTCCGACATCACCCGGCAAGCAAACGCTAAACTATTCAAAATTTCCATACTCAAATCCTACAAAAGAAATGCTTCGAACAAAAGTTAGCAAAGTGGATGGAAGTGGACCATTTCTAACTAACTACAAATGTTTGTACAAACAAACATCCAGTTAAATAGCCTGTGTCTACTACCACCAACTCGCTTAACTATGAAGTATATTTCTTTCGATAAGGAAAATTATTGGCAACTAAAAAGGGATGGCACTTGCAAAAGATAACCGGGATCGCCGACACGAATAGATGGCAAAGAGACATGGGCGAGCAAGCATCAAACAGCATAAGACCTATTCAGAGGCACAAGCCCGCTTCAGAGGCACAACTCTTCGAAGGATAAAGTCCTCGAGCGGGCTTAACCAGAAAAAGAGAGATCTTTCTCGATACAAAGTTGCGGACTGATCGGTTGATACACTCCCGTGAATCCGTCCAAATGAGAGAAAGAAACTCCAAACTTCCAGGCAAAAGCCCTACTCAGAGGCACACGTTTCACCGAGATTGAAATAAAACTTCCAAGTGTTGAAACGTGAAAAGCCCTCCTCGGAGGCCCATTTCACCATAGTTGAAATGCTAAAAGACCTCGAGCGGGCCAAACCAGAAAAAGAGAGTTCTTTCTCAACATAAAGTTGCGGACTGATCGGTTGATACACTCCCGTGAATCCATCCAACTGAGAGAAAGAAACCCAAACTTCTAGGCAAAAAACCTACTCAGAGGCACACATTTCACCATGATCGGTAATATACTCCCGAGAGTCGAAATGTGAAAAGCCCTCTTCGGAGGCCCGCTTCCCAGCAAACAGGGAAAAATAAAAGCCTCTCCCAAGGGGCAAAAACAAAAGACCTCTTTCCAGAGGCGCAATCAAACAAAAAGACCCCTTCCCAGGGGCACAATCAAACAGAAAAGACCTCTTCCCAGAGGCACAATCAAACAGAAAGACCTCTTCGGAGGCCCAACCAAGATTGAAATAAAACTTCCAAGCGTTGAAACGTGGAAAGCCCTCCTCGGAGGCACAACTCTTCGGAAGCACACATTTCACCGAGATTGAAATAAAACTTACATGTGTTGAAACGTGAAAAAGCACTCCTCAGATTTATAACTGTTCAAAGAAGCATTTCATCAGAAATGCAAAGCAAAGATCAGAAAGCCCTCCACTGAGGCGGAATATAAAAAAAAAGAAGCCCTCTTCAAAGGCACACTTTAGCTTTCAAAGGAAGACCGGTTCATCTATTCTTGAAAATACTCTTCCTCAAAAAGAAGTTAAAGTGCCCTTCAGAGGATCGCTTTACCGCATAGGAGAATTCAATTGGTAAAAATGTGTGTATGCACAAAAGAAAAAGTTATATCTTCGAAGGTTGAAGCGTAGAAACTCATATGGAGCAAGTTGTACTCTATTTTTAGCAGAATAATATTCCTCCAAATATGGAATAATTATTCTCCAGAAGATAAGAGTACAAGTCCCCTCAAGGTATAAAATATTGCAACGAGCTTATGGTATAGGGGCAAGATGGTATAACTACATTGGTAAAAATTATGCTCGAACAGCATACCACAAGCTCACTGCAATATCATATAAAAAACTTGTACAAAAATGAATAGTAAATGCATTCTCAAATACAGGCATAAGTTTGTACAAATAAAAAGAATCATTTTATTTAATACTGTCAAAATTTTGTATAGGTACAGGTTTCAAAGTAAAAAGAGAAAGAAAAGCGGAGGCCGGTACCCACACAATCTCCGGTCAGTACATGCAAAAAGCAAAAAGCGATATGAAAAGCACAGAACCAAAGCTATCATTTCTTCTTCCTTCCATCTTTTGAGCCTACGCCTGGCCGAATGGTCAACTTCTTAGGCCGGCTTGTAAGAGTAGGGGATGAAGGAGAAAGGGGCACAATTGGACTTTCTTCTACTTTCTCCTCGCCGGATGAAGATTCCTTCTTCTTCTTTGAAACTCCACTTTTCCCCCTCTTCTTAGAAGAAGACCTGATTCCTGGAGTGAAAAGTGTGGTTAATGGCATATCATCGGAACCAGTTGGTTCCAGAGTCTTTTCGCCCTCTTCAGTTTCTTCTCCCCTGTGTTCTTGTGAAGCCATAGGATCGTCCAAGTTTCGAAGAGCTTCTATTTTCTCCTCTTGTGATCCTGGTTGCGAGGCAGAAGGAGGAGTGACCTGAAGAGACGGAGGAGGAATAATTGGAGGAGGGGGAGTCTGAGCGATGCTCGACACTCTCTCTATAGAAGAAAAGAAGTTAAAGTCAGTAAAGAGAGGAGATAAAGGCTCATTGAAATTCAGGAAAGAGTCAAGAAGCTCGTCGAACTCATAAGAAGCAAATGAGCAGTCTACTTGGGCAAGATTAACAGTAGAGTTACCTGGAGAAGTCGGCTTCCTGATATCAACCTCATAAGCCTGTGCTTCAGTGCTCTCTTCGCCTTCATCTCCACCCTGTGTGCTTGTGATCCCAGTTGTAACTTTAACCAGGGATGGAGAATGAGAACTGGAAACGACGATGTCGATTTCGGCCGAAGGTGAAGGCTGAACTGGATCAGTTGAAGTAGTTTTTCCTAAACGTTCTCCTTCTGCCATTTCAGTTCTTAATTTTTCAAGTTGTTCTTTTCCCTTGGCGAGAGCGGCGCGAGCTTCGTCATCCAAGTAATGCTCCTTAAGAGCTGATTCGACGTAGCCAGCACTTGTTGCACCAAGCATATCAAGTGCGGCCTCCCACACCTCAGCCAGAGTAATTTCATATTTGGGACCTAGGAAGGCGAGACTACCGCGCCCCAAGACGCTATGTAGGTAGAAGTCAAATAACGTCGAGCTGATGCTGGTCTTCGTTGCCTCATGAGATTCTTCAGCTGCAATTTTACCGGCCACAGCCTCATTACGCTCTCTTTCATCTTTGGAGAGTTGAAGCTTAAGCATTTTGATCTCCGCCTCTTGGGAGTCGGTTTTCTTCCGAAGCTCTGCAATATCAGCAAAATAGCCCTCAATGATTCTTTTTTGCACTTCGAGCCTGTCTTCGGCGTCTCTTTGGCCGACATGAGCATCTCTCACTTATTTCTGAAGCACTTCTTCTTTTTGAGTGTAGGAAGTAGAAGAAGTGGCGAGTTCTTCTTTAAGTTTCTCGACCTTCGCCTCAAGCTCTTCATTATAAGTAGTGATGCTCCTCATTTCGGTATCTTACTGCTCAAGAACCTTCTGCCATTCAGCCTTGTCATTTTCCATAGTAAGCATGGCCTCGAGATTCGCACGGTTTACCCTTTGAAGCACGTCGACAAGCTTTTGCCAGCTCGACATTCTTTCAATATCAAGTCTGACGGCATCGAGATTTCGCAGCATGGCAGGCTTGTCAATTAGAACTAAGTCGAGGTCGAAGCGAACCCCCTTCAGGCACCATTGTGGAAACCGGCTTTGCAGAGTGGCTAGGCCTGGTCCAATTTGAAATTTAGGCCTGTTAACTATTGCCTGAATGTCTATCTTCCCGAGGGCAGGGGAGCCAGAAGGGATGTCGAGTGAAACGGGGGCAGTGGCCTTTTCAGGAGTTGTAGATGCATGCTTCTCACCGTGCCGGGCACGCTTGTTTGGGTCCTTAACCATATGGCTTTTTCCTCGATCATCATGCGACTTTCTTTTGTGAGAGTCGTCGCATCTCTGGGAAGAATCGTGGTGCTCCTCCCTTTCTTTTCTCTCGTAACGCTCTTCTTGAGCCCTCCTCTCCTGGGCCTTTCGAGCGGCTCTCTCTTCGTCGGTTTCTCTGTGAACGGGAAGGTAACGCCTATAATCATATTGACTACGCCTCCCGTGGCGTTGGAAGTCGTCATAGTAAGAGCCGCTGCGTCCCATCGGAGAATCTGAATTTTTTTTAAAAAAAGACAAGTCTTAAAAGTCTTCAGAGAAAAGAAGCGTAACTGTAGAATCGTCAAAGTACAAAGAATTAAGTGCATGAAAGTTCCGAAAGATTCTAAGTGTGTGTGATGTGCAAACTACGCGCATCAAACTACAAACCACTCTTCGATTGCAGAGTAATCGTGGGGGTAGTAGTTAACGTCAACTCTTGGGTTGACGGAGCTTGTTGCAAAGAAGAAGTCTCGTCCACCACTGAAGAAGAAACCCTAGTAGTGACAGGGTCATCTTTAAAGAGCTCCTGTGAGGTGACAAAGAGGTCGCTCAGCCCTTCGAAAGTGTCATCCCCGCTATGCTTGACAGGGCTTGTTTTCCCGATTTCTTCACCAGACTTCTGTGAATGTCGGGGAGATCCCTGAGGCTCTTCTTCCTCAATGACTGGGGCAAGTGCGAATTTGCCAGACGACCCCGCAACATCGACAGTAGTAGAGCACTTCACCAGAGAAGCCTCGGAGGCAGGTTCTTTTGATATAGGTTCGTCAGTGGAAACTGGGGCATCTAATGCTTTAGGTGGGCAGTCCGGAACCTCATGGGGATGTGTAGAGCGAGAAGCGTGCAAAAGTCCATACTGATGCAAAAATTCGTCCCTTAACAAAAACTTTATACTTCTCTCTCTAGCAGTCACAGCACTTAATCTTTCAAAAACTTGCTTGTGGATTGGATCTCTAGAGGGGAGAGGAAGTGCTGAAAAGAACAAAGAACAAAATTAGCAATCGGTAATTCGGATCTCGAAAAAGTTTGGAAAATGGAGAAAATAGAAACAGGTAATCTTACTTCCTACTCTCCAGATGGCATAAAACCCAGGGGGGCAGCGAGCAAAGAAAAACAGGTTCAAAAATCCATGAACACTTTCGGTAAGATCAGAAATAAGCTTGCGGTTTCTAGCGCTTCTCACAATAATAAGGGAAGGATGGTCTTTACTCTTTGCAAACGAGCATAAGTAGCGAATTTCTTCAAAACTTGGCAAACGATCAAGAGTTCTCCTAAACAATACACACAACCCCATCAAGATGGCGTAACCATTAGGGTGAAGTTGGAACGGAGAGATTGTCAACCGAAGGAGAAGGGTTCGAAGGAAGTCGTTAAAGGGAGGAATCTCCCCGCTTAGACACATTTGACGATTGACTACGACAAAACCAGGGGGAGGAATGTCGGCAGTATCATTTGGCCCGGGAAGTAGGGCATCATTTTCAGCAAAACCAAATTAAGTACGTAGCTGAATAAACGCTTTTGGAGTTAGGATAGTCGAAGTTCTCTCTGGAGGATTCTCTATGGGAACAGCTGTCTGAAAGATCTCTCCCGCTTGAGCTACCACTTCTTCTTCTTGGTGGGAAGTCATTCTACACAAACAACTGGATATTCAAACATGAAGGTGCACGTTTCCTAAAATGTGTGAAGTGTTGTATAAAATTAACAAAACAATAAGCGAATATAACTGGAATAAAAACTAGCAAGCATTTGTCAGTTATAAAGTCCAGGGTTTGTTGTTTTAAATATGAAACTGAAATGTAGATGCAAACAAATCAGTTCAAGACTGTGATGCTTTGCATTGATATTTTACTTTAGTTGATTGGTTCACATCATTTCATACAGTGTGTTTAAGTTAATTACTCTATGTCGACTAATCTGTCATTTGATGTGGGCAGTCAATGGCAGTATGTTCGCCTTGGTTTCTGTGATTGTTGTTTTCAGCAGGTTGTTAGCCTATAAGTTAATGTGGTCTGTGAAATAAAGCAACAAAGTTAAAACAATCAAATATTTTAGCAATTCAGTCCAGCAGATCAAGTTAAGTGTTCAAATTGGAATTATGCTTCTAGGTGAGAATTCAAGTTGGGCATCCAAGTGTTAACTCGGCTGCGACCCAAGGAATCTTTCACGAGTAAAGATTAAGTTTCTTATTCTTCAAGTTGGCAGTTCTTTAAGTCGTAAGGAGTAGTAAGGAGAAAGGCTCCGGTTGAAAAAAGTGGTGCAAAATTTCCCCAATTGCTAGTTCGGCCACGATTTAAGGGTTAAGTCGGAAAATTTCCCCCACGTGCTAGTTCGGCCACGATCTAAGGATTAGATCGTATCAAATTAGGTCGGCCAAAAGATAGGTCGAGTTAAGAATCCGAAGGGTTGAGTAGCTCGTACAGCCTAAGTCCTAAGTCGTCAGAAAATCAATACGACCTAAAAGCTAAGTCGTGTGCAGCCGAGGTTGCAAGAAATTCCTAAGTCGGTAGATTCAGAAACTAACTAAGCCGTGAGAATTTCAAGTTATCCCCTCGACCAGTATCTCACTCCACCCAACCCGTTAACCCGATAGCCACTCCCTCAACCAAAAAACCCTCATTTCATTTATGTTATTTCATGCTATCGGATCATCCATTAAACCAGTTTAAAACCCCACGAATTCAACACCCCACAATCCGAGCGTAAATCAAGATTGATTAGCCCGAAGCAGTAACCATCGGCATCGTTTCATCAACCGTTTGAATCCGAATTGAGCCACCTAAGGATCATCAACTATCGGTATGATAAGATTCGTGATGAAGCACTACGCGAGGAGGTGGGTGAAGTTTGAATGGGATTCGTGAATCAATGACAGTAGGGGATCGAGAAGGAAGCAGGTTTACTTATGTAATGATTATCGGTGACTGATGGAACAAGATCGCCTTTGAGAGCTCAGGGAAATGTTAATGGCAGAATTGAATGAAGAGGAAGGAGAAGATGTGTCACTTATACCTTGCAGCGGTGAGAACTGAAGCGGCGCGTGACCTAACTTTTAAGTCATACACGACCTACCGACTTAGAGAGTGGACGGGTTAGAGGATATCGAAGCACACGACCTAACCATTAGGCGTGTACTTCAAGGGGCAAATGTTAACCCCGCCCCGGCCATGGCTCGGCGACTTAAAAGTTACCGGCCCAGGAGGTTGCCGACCTAACATGGATGTCAATCTAACTACCTAAGCTCTAAGAGGGATTCCGACCTAAGATACTTGAGAGGGATGCCGACCTAATGCTTTAACAAGGTTACCGACCTAAGACTTAACAAGAACGCCGACCCAAGACTTACAGGCTACCGACCTAAGAAAGCTATTGACCTAAGATAGCTACCGACCTAACGTGCGTGCTAGCCTAAGATAGAATCCGATCTAACTATCCAGGGAGTTTGCCGCCCTAACTACTCAGGACAGGGACAAGATCATGAACTATACTTGAGTCGCAACCGACCTACGGCCTATGATAGGTCGTACACGACCCGAGCAAAGGAAGACAAGTCCGATGCAACTACTTGGCAAAGTGACCTCTTAACTCGTACATGATTCAGGACTTACCAGTTAAGCCATGACTTGCGACTTACCAATTAACTCGTACACGACTTGCGACCTAGCTTGAGTCGTCCACGACCTAAAACTACTGAATATAAGTCCGATGTCGTATTACTTATATAAGGTTGTGTTGACTCGTGGGGGACTTGGGACTTGTACAAGTGAACCTTTGTGAAACCATGGAGTTTGGCCAGGTAAGTCGGCCACAACCTACCATAGGTCAGTCACGACTTACGACCCAAAGGGGAAATTTCCCTATAAATACTAGCTTACCTCAAGCATGGGGGGATCTTTGGCTCATTTCGGGAACAACGATACTCTGCTGAATTCTCGACTCACTCGACACTTCAAAAACGAAAGGCATTTCAACAAACTTCAAGAGGGAATCTGACGCAATCAACATGGATTCAAAGAATTCTTACACGTCGATGTTCTAGTTGTTTGTCTCATCAGTATTCTAATTGAAGATTGTTGTAAAGTTGTAAACGATTCAGTAATAAAGAGGATTAAAGTGGACATAGGCTTACCTGAAGCCGAACCACTATAAAAACTTTTTTCTTTTCTTCTTTCTCTGTAACTTTTCTACTTGTTTGTAGTTCCCGTGTTCACGGGTGGTGCTTTCACTCAATCTCTATGTACACCGGGGTGTTAGTGTTCGATTTTAAACGTTAACAGAATGTGAGTATGAGGATGTGGAAGCTGAAGTTGACTATTCTCAACCATCGAAGTTTGAAGAGGATGAAGAAGTTGTGTCAGGAGATGAAGGGTGTAATTTGATGACAAAAAGGTCTTGTTTAGTGCCAAAGCATGAGAATGATTCTAGTTGGCTGAGAAGCAATATCTTTCAGTCTACATGTACTATCTTGGGAAAGGTTTGTCGATTTGTTATTGATGCGGGAAGCTGCGATAACATTATTTCTGAAGAAGCCGTCACGAAGTTAGGGTTGAAGACTGAAAAACACTCTAGAGCTTATAAAATGGCATGGCTCAAGAAAGGTGGAGAAGTGACAGTGGGAAGACGAGCATTTGTTACATTTTCTATTGGGAAGAAGTATAAAGATGATATATGGTGTGATGTTGTTGATATGGATGTGTGTCATTTATTATTGGGAAGACCATGTCAATATGGTAGAGCTGTACATAATGGTCGTACCAACAGCTACAGTTTCATGTTTGACGGTACTCAAATCACTTTAGTTCCTTAGAAGCGTGAACAAAGTGAAAGCAAATCAGAGAAGAAAGTGGAATCAACTAGTCTACTATCTACGAAGGAATTTGTTGAAGAAGTGAAAGATAGTGCTGAGTTGTTTATGTTGATTGGGTATGAAACAAGTGAAGATCTTGAAATTCCTACGGTGGTTAGACCGGTGTTAAATGAATTTGATGATGTCTTTCCTGCGGAATTGCTCAAGGAATTACCGCCACTAAGGGAGATACAACATCAAATTGATCTAGTGCCAGATGTTGTTTTACCACACAGGCCGCATTACCGTATGATTCCAAAAGAGCATGAAGAGTTGAGGAGACAAGTTGAGGAGTTACTTGAGCAAGGGCGTGTTCTAGAGAGCCTCAACCCTTGTGTTGTACCAGCTCTGTTGGTACCAAAGAAGGATGGATCATGGAGAATGTGTACGGATAGTAGGGCGCTCAACAAAATAACTGTCAGATACAGATTTCCTATGCCAAGACTTAATGATCTATTGGATCAACTCATTGGGTCTGTAATCTTTTCAAAGATCGTTCTTAAAAGTGGTTATAATCAGATTCGCAAAGACCAGGTGATGAATTAAAGGCAGCATTCAAGACTCAGGAAGGATTATATGAATGGCTGGTCATGCCGTTTGGTCTATCTAATGCACCAAGTACATTTATGAGGGTGATGAATCAAATTTTCAGACCTTACGTCGGGAAGTTTGTTGTAGTTTACTTTGATGATATCTTGATATATAGTGCTAGCACAAAGGAGCACATTCAACATTTGCGACATGTGTTAACTATTCTTCGTCAAGAACAATTCTATGCAGCGACGAAGAAATGCGTGTTCATGACGCCAGGTGTTTTATTTCTGGGTTATGTCGTATCCAAGGAGGGGATACAAGTGGACCAGAGTAAGTAGTCGCAATCAGAAATTGGCCACAACCCAAAACTATAACAGAAGTCAGAAGTTTTCATGGGTTAGCTTCATTTTATCGAAGATTTATACCGCACTTTTGTAGCGTAATGGCTTCTGTTACTGATTGTATAAATGGAAAGCAGTTTTCATGGATGGAAGAGGCAGGATCTGCTTTTGAACAGATCAAGGAACTTTTAATGTCAGCACTGATTCTAGTGTTTTCAGATTTTCAGTTAATATTTGAGTTACATACGGATGCATCGAAGGTTGAAATTGGAGGAGTGTTGAGTCAGAAGGGTCGTCCAATTGCCTATTTCAGCGAAAAACTTTCTGGAGCAAAGATGAGATACAGTACATATGATGTGGAGTTCTATGCTATTTTGCAGGCTGTGAAGCATTGGAGACATTACTTGTTCCATAATGAATTTGTTTTATATACGGATCATGAAGCATTGAAACATTTACAACGGCAGGATAAAATTGCAGCTAGGCATGCACCGTGGATATCTTATTTGCAACAATTTACATTCGTCGTAAAGCATAAGTCTGGAATAACTAATCGCATTGCCGATGCATTGAGTCGGAGGAATAATTTACTAACAACTATGCGAGTGGAGGTGATGGGTTTTGACTTACTTCCAGATTTTCTTACTTCAGATTCATATTTTTCCAAGATCCTAGACAAACTCAAGCAAGGAGACATGAAGGGATATATGCTGGTTGATGGTTTTCTATTCAAAGGAAATCAGTTGTGTATTCCAGATTGTAGTCTGCGAATGAAAATTATCAAATAATGAAGAAGGACACGTGGGCCGCGACCGTACTATGCAGTTGATTACAAAGTCTTATTTTTGGCCGTAATTGAGAAAGGAGGTTGAAAGGTTTGTTCGGAGGTGCCATGTTTGTCAAGTTTCAAAGGGGACCGCGACAAATGCAGGTTTATATATGCCGTTGCCTCTACCTACTAAACCATGGGTGGATGTTAGTATATACTTTGTATTGGGTTTTCCGAGAATGCAACGTGGCAATGATTCTATCTATGTGGTGGTTGATCGATTTTCAAAAATGGTACATTTTATCACATGCAAGAAGACGACAGATGTAGTTAATATCGCACAGTTATACTTCAAAGAGAACTATCGTCTTCATGGGTTGTCGGAATCTATTGTATCAGATAGAGACACTCGTTTTCTGAGTCAGTTTTGGATGAGTCTATGGAGAATGGTTGGGACAAAGCTGAAATTTAGTAGTGCTTATCATCCGCAGACGGATGGACAGACAGAAGTTTTTAATAGTTCCCTAGGTAATCTATTGAGATGCCTTATGAATGACAATTTGAAGAGTTGGTATTCCAAGCTGTATCAAGCTGAGTTTGCACACAATCATGTAGTTAATCGAAGCACTGTGTTCAGTCCGTTCCAAGTCGTGTACTTAACAATGCCTAAAGGACCATTAGATTTATCTATAGTACCACAGCAGAAAGGAGTGATCAAGCAAGCTAGTGATTTTGTGAATGAATTGCAAGAGTGCCACAAGGTTGTGTAGGAATGATTGCTTAAGGCGAATGAGAAATATAAGTAATCCGCACACATTAAGCGACGAAATGTTGAATTCAAAGAAGGAGATTTTGTATATGAAGTATTGACTAAGGATCGATTTCCTATGGGTTCTTACAACAAATTCACTGCTTGAAAGATTGGACCTTTGGAAATCGTAAAGAAGATTAATGAGAATGTGTATCAGTTGAGATTGTCAGATCATATTCATACTGCTGACGTTTTCAACGTCAAACACTTGATTCCATATCATGAGGATAAGTTTGTCGAAGAAGAGGAAGGTGTGAATTCAGGGTCGAATTATTTTCAACCAGGGGAGGATGATGTAGCGCACCATGTTATGCGACCTGGCGAGTTATGCCATAAGTTGCGTCCGAGTTATGCCAGCCAGCGACATATCAAGTATGTCACTTTGAAGCAAACATAAGCTGCATTACTTAAGTCACTCAGTCTTAAGTCGCGCATTCCTTAGGTCGCTCAGTTAGGCCGCATGCTTCTTAAGTCATTCCTGAAGCTCTCTTATGTCTTAAGTCGTTCACAGGCCAATCAAGCTTATGCCGCCTTATCTTAAGTCATTTTTGAAGATTTCCTTATGCCCCTTCCTTAAGTCGCTCATCCTATGTCGCTAAGTCGTCCTGAAGCGTGCTTCTTTTTTAAGGCGTTCCTGGAGGTTTTCTTAAGTCGCTCACCTATGCTGATTTCCTTATGTCGCACATTGTTAAGTCGTGGGTCGTTGTAACATGTATGTGTTAGGTCGTTATGTTGAGTGATATTGTAACATGTATGTGTTAGGTCGTACGTCGTATTTGTTATGTCGCTTGTGTTGTATCTCGTGTAATGTTAAGTCGTTAGGTAGCGTATGTTGTAATTGTTGTTGAGTCGAGTGTGTTGTAAATTCCTATAAATAGGGGTGAGTTTTCAGTTGTAAAAGGGGGTTGATTTTGAATAAAATTGTTTGTGTGCTTTTGCCACTTTTGTTGAAGTTGAGCGTGTTCTCCTTCTTCTTCCATATTTGGATATTCGAGTGCGCTCGAAACAACAATTTAAAGCCGATTCATGGAATCTCATGCGCGAGATCAACGTCGAAGAATCACAGATCTTCTAACACGGAATCGTGCGCGATCAACGTGTTGAAGATAGCTAGAATCCGGTATCTTGAGAGATCAACAAATTTAGGCATTTATCATTCTACTGGTTTACTTGACACGAATTCATTTCGTGAGAAAGAAAGTGCATCAATTTGTATCAAAGCATTATTAGTACATAAAATTGTTATATCCGTTGTGTCAAAAGGAAATTCCTAAGGGAATCTCACTCGTCATTCTTAAAAAGGATGATTATCTTCTTTAGCTATACTATGTGCTGCTAACAAAAATCTTGTTAACATTTTTGGTGATAGAAAGAGGGCTTGAACATCCGACTTAGTTAATCCTCTAGCACTACTATTCTCTAACCCCACTTGAATCAATCCTATATCAAGTTTATTCATATTGGTTCGATCATGGCCAGAAGAATTAAAAGATCGGAACAAGGATCTTTTGAACCGTATTTGTCAAGATTCTCCCCAGTAATATCAAAAATTCCAATCAAACTATAACACAAAGACTAAGGATCGAAGCCTTAAGAATTATAAACAAAAAGAAAGCAGAACCTTATGATCCTAGAAAATGGAGTTCGAACCGCTTTCATATTGGCCATACCCCGATCTTTGCACTCGGAAGGAGAACCTATGGAAGTGATGATGTCTTTAATGAATGAGTAGAACAATCCAACATTATTCCAAAGGAACAATCTTTGGGAGAGAAATAATGAATGATTATAAAGCCATTGCACACAAATGGCAATTAATTACAATAATGCACTTCCAACCCAAGAGTTTCAAGGGTAGCAAAAAGAAAGATAATCGGAGAGCATGAAATGGCATGGTCGAAAAATAAAAAGCAAAAGTGCCATCCTCAAGAGTCCAGTTTCAAGTCTAGACTTCCAAAAGAATGCAATTTAACAACCTCAATGGAAAACGTCTAATTGTTTGTAAAGGATGAACTTAACTATTGGTCGTCACAAAAGAAAAAACCAAAACATGAAAAGAACTTGGGAGGATCCTTCTGCCACTATCACATGATGAATGGTCATGAAACCAACCATTGCAAAGCCCTGAAGAGAATGATCGTCAATTTCTTTAGGCAAGGAAAGATCAGTGAATTTGTAAAAAAGGATTCGAAAAAAGATTAATAAAGATCAACTTTCTATAAAGAGAAAATCTACATGGTTGGGAGTGAAATGCTCCTCATATTTGGATTCTTCCTAAGATGGAAGCCTACCTAAGATGGTGGAAAAGATTCTGTTCACACCGAGAAGGCTAGGGTAGTGGGCCCCATGGAGGAAGAATAGAGTAAGCCTTTATCCCTGCCATTATATGGCTAGGTTAAAGCACCAAACAAGCCCTTATCCGCGCCACGCTATGGCCAGGTTAAGGCAACACTTAGAGGGAGGATGGAGTAACCCTGTATACACGCCATAAGATGGCCAGGGTAAAGCACCAACAAGCCCATGTCCATGTAGTAAAAGGGCCCGGGTAGGGTGCCTCCCAGAGGGAGGTCAGGTAAGTCCTTGGTTCCAACTTCTAAGATGAGCTAACTGAAAGCACCGGACAATGGACTAAGATGTATAGGCCCAAGAAGAGGCCCATCAAACAATGGACTGAGATGTATAGGCTTAAGTAGTAGCCCATCAAACAATGGACTAAGATGTCTAGACATAAGAAGAGGCCCGTCAAATAATAGACTAAGATGCCCAAGTCCAAGAAGAGGCACAACCAACATTAGATTAAGATGCCCAAGCCCAGGAAGGGGATCTTCAAATTATGAACTAAGATGTTCAATCTCAAGAAGAAGCATATCCAGTTATGGACTTAGATCTCCTAGCTCATGAGGCAGCCAATCAAATTATTCTTATTCAAATCTTAGAGGGTTCCTACATTTCAAAGAAGATAGAGGCAAAGGAGTGAGACAGAACTCCACTTATTATTGTCCGAATGTGGATTTCGAACCCCCTTTCTAAACAACAGCTACAAATACCCTAAACTGGGTTTCGAGCTATTCATTTCAAAAATGCATTATATAATACTAGAGTCTTGATTTTGGGTCCTTCAAATAAGAAAATCATCATTTATTACCCGAATCTGGGTTTCAGGTAATTATCAATCACTAACTTATAATATCTGAATTTCGATATCTAGGCAACTGTTTCTACAGACCTTAATTTGGGCACAAAATCTTTAAATCCCTATTCATCATGAATTCTTGAATTTGGGCCAAAGAATATATTCATGAAGATCACTATTAAGAGTTTTCAAATGGGAATTTCTACTTTCTAACTTTTCGATTCCCATTAGTTTTAAGGAAAGGGTCAAAAAGTTGTTACTTCAAAATTTCAGTCATTGATTTCAAAATCAGGTTCCTTATTAAATAAAGGTGACATTTTAAAATTTATACTTTTTATGATAAGGAGGAGCTCTCTATCAACAACTTCCAGACATACCACACAAGTGAAAGGGGCTATTTTCTTGAACAACTTTCATCATGGCAAAAGATGATATCTTAGCATTTTGAATAAACTACTCTTTCATATAGTTAGAAAGATAATTTGATAGTCAAGGAAAATGAAATACATAAACAAATATGTTGACTTCAAGCTGACAATTAAAAATATTGTTTACTACATGTCTTCTATGGAAATCAAAATGACAAGGAATGACCAAAGATTTAGCAGATACTAAAGCTGCTGAGTGATTAATTCAAAGGCATATCAAGTTACACTATAGAAAAGGATCACAAATTTGGTGATATTTATGAAATTTCTATAACTTACACAAGTTATGGAATTATTTACAGACGACAAAATTAAGCACAAGATTGATTTATATAGCTCGAACACGTAGATAAATTACAAATCTTGAGCTGTTTATTCGGAGTCTCCGCCATCGAAGGATCTACAACATGTTGGATTACAATGCGAAGAACTTCCTTAAGCTTCTTTTCCCCTCATTTTATTCTCATCACCAATTGCATCGATATTAATCTTTAGGGCGTGATTGAAAGACCTATTGTAACATTCCCAAATTTTAGCTAAGTTTAATTTGACAATTAATTTAATTTTGGAATCAACTTGTGAAATTATTTATGAATAAATTAGAGAATTCCTGGAATAAATAAAAAAATTTAGACTATAAATAGAACTTTGGCTTGAAATTTAAGGAAATAAAAATTCGATTTAGAAAATAAATGAATTAGAAATAAATTGGATTTAAAATTTTATTTCTAAGTCAATAAGAATTTATTTCTAATTTCATTAAATATGCATTCCTATTTAAGAAAAATGAAGTTTTGAATTTGATATAATAGATTTTTCAAAGGCCAATTTAGAATAATTTTTTTAGTTAAATTGTAAAACCATCTTTTTCTTTAAAAGATTATACAAATGAATTATAAAATAAATGTATTTATTTAAGAAATAAATATGATATAAAGTTATCTTTAAAATATTATTTGTAGTATTTAAAATATAGTTAAAATTTGAAAGTTGTTTGAAAATTGAATTCTATTTTTTATATATATGTGTTATTTATTAAGGTATAATCTGTTTCAAAATTCAACTTTTCTTAAGATTTTATAAAGGTGAGTGCATTTATTAAAATAAAATAAAATTATATACATAGAAACGTAAACATTTGAAATAATATACATATGTTAAAAATAAGCACTTAAGGGTAAAAATAGAATTTATAAATTAATTAAAATTAAGGATTTAAACACAATTTTTATTACATGTAACAAGTGTAAAACATGAAAAGAATAATTGCACAAGTGTTTAGTAAGAATTCTCATGTGATAACAAGTGGCATTAATCTCTTCCTGAAATAAATTAAAATTTTATAAACTATATTCATCTTTTTCTCATATTTTCCAATATCAAAGTCAACTGAAAATCAAAAAAAAAACTAAACCACGTTCTTCTTTCTCAAATCTAAAGTAAGAAGAGGAAAAAAATCAGAAATCATCTCAATATCAAAATTAAAACACAGAGTAAAACCAAAAATCAAAACAGCAATTCAAAAGAAATCAAAGCCTGGAAATTAGACCAGAGCAAAAACAAATCATCAAAATAAAACTAGGAAATAAAAATCTGGAAATAGAAGATTAAGCAAAACAGTTTCAAGGCAGGCAAATTCAAATTAAAGTAAAGTCAAAGAAGTCATCATCAAGTAAGAAGAAGATCATCTCAGATACATTGCAAAAGAAACCTCAACCTGGAAAATCAAATACAAGTTCATATTTAAAAACTACAACAAATCAAAGCAAATCTAATTTTGGTTCCAGGTTTTTGTTGCCTCTGTCTTCAACGTAAAGGTGAGTAAAACTGACCTATCTTTAGTTGAATTTGTTATATCTACAAATGCATGTGATTCCCTTTGAAATTTGATATGAATGATGCCTGTGTGAATGTATGTATGTGGTTTTGTATGCATGTTTGGGAAATAGAAGAGTAACACTTCTGTTTTAGTGTACTGGTTTTGAAATTTTGGTTCAAAATTCTAATCCTCTTCCTTTGGTCTCTTTTAACCTATGTTGTTTAAAAAAGAAAATTGTTTGTTTAGTTATAATACAAATTTTAAAAATAAAAACTAGGGAAGTTATTAGGTAATTTATTTGGAAAATTGAAAATACAGTCAACGTATTAAAATAAAGAAAAATCAGTGTTTATGAATACAAGTTTGGATTCCAAATTATGATTTGAAATAGGAAATGATGAATTTAGGAAATAAATTCATAAATTTTAAGCTTGGGAACATTGAGATAATTCGTGTTGAACAGAAAATCCATTTTTATCAAATTCCGATGAACTATTATAATTCGAGAGTCGTGATCTCTAGGGATGATGGATGGAACATCAGGGAACCTAGGAGAAATGCCTGTTCAATTTATTAGCGATCGTGATGGCAGAACGTGGATGATATAAGGTTTAAGCTTCAGTGTTGGTTCGACAGAGAAAATAGGCGATTTTATCACCATTGATGCATCGGTCTGGTTTAGGGGTGATGGAATCAAGTCAGGGGTGAGTGGCGAGGCTATAGTAAAAGCAGCATGGTTGATTGCAATCAGGTTCGTCGGAGCGAAGCATTTTTAGCGATTTTGTCAATTCCAGCAAGTGGCTTAAACTGTTTGATTTTGTGTTTCAATCGAATACGATAATCTATGTGGTCGTTGCATTTGTAGGGCCTATTGCCGACTTGTCGAAGGTCATTGCATCGATCAAAGTTCGTCGGTAGTGTTGTGCCCATGCACGAGTGGATGCTCGTATCTGGGTTAAATTAAAGTTTGGGAAGAAGCAGTTTTATCGATGTCCACTCGTAGGTTTTTGCGAGAAAACTCGAAGCAAATGAATTATGGAGGGGAACTCGAAGTGAGAGTGGGGAAAACCAGTGTTTGGCTCGGGTCATTTCGTTTTGGTTCTAGGTTTTTAGTTTTTAAAAGAAAAACTGGGTTCAGATTTTAAAATATGAAGTAGATTGTACCAGGATTAAAATGTTTAAAAGGTTATATGAAATAAGTTTTTTCAAAGCTTAAAATAAAAAGGGACAAACTAAGTTCAAAGTAAATATATTTAATAAGATTTTGAAACAAGATTTCGAGGATTTAAATTGTTTTAAATTGTTTGTCTAAAAGTAATTACAAATTAGATTAATTATGTATTTGAATTAGTAAGTTTTCAAAATAAGAAAAAATAGTATTCAAAATCCTAAATAAAGTTTTCAAATGGATTAAAGATTGAATTTTGAAATATTTAGTATTATTTTGGGTTTTGAGTAATTATATTAGGATAATTATTTAATGTAATTAATTTAAGGGTGATTTAAATTAATTAATATATAATTGCTTAGTAAAATTTATTGCTTAAAGTAATTAAGGGGTAATTACTTTGTGTAATTACAATAAGGGATAATTAATTAATTAAGAAATAACTAAGGCTGATTAATTTATGATTAAAGTTTAATTAATCAAATGATTTGAAGGATAATTATTTAATGTTATTAATTAATTAATGCGATTAACTTAAGGATAATTAATGTGATTAATTTACTAAGGTAATTACTTAAAAGTAATTAAGTAATTAGGGATAATTATTATTTTATTAATTTAAGGATAATTAATTTATGTGATTAATTAAAGTAATTAATTTGAGGATAATTAATTGATTAAAAGTTAATTAATTAATAAAAAATGATTAAGAGATAATTAATTAATAATAAGGACCAATTAATTTATTAATTAAGGATAATTAGTTAAAATGTAATTAATTAAGGGTTAATTAATTAAGGAATAACTAATTAATTAAGGATGATTAATTAGAAAGGGAAGTAAGGATTAATTAATTAATTTTATTAATTAATATTAAATGATTAATTTGGATAATTAATTCATAAGTAACTAATTTAATTGGAAATTAAATTGACGTAATTGAGGATAAAATAGTTAACTTATAAAAGCTTATTGAATGTCGAATTGCTTATGAATGATTATATTGCATGAAATGCCTTGAATTGGTTATCCTATCCGATCTGTGATATTCTGATTTGTGATTGAGCTGTAAAATGTAATGTAATTATTTGTGATGTAATTTATTTATCTGTAATGAATTTATATTATTTATCAGTGATCTGTAAATGAAGATAAGCGTTATAGGAATATACAACTTATCTATATTTCTTTATGTGTATCTATGATGATTGTTAATGTTGCACTATTGTGTGTAAAACCCCTGGACTACACTATACACACACAATATGGATTGCATGAGGAAATTGGTTAAGTCACAGATTATAAAAAATAAGCTTTTTCTAAATTGAATTTTGAATTCAAATAGTTTTAGAAATGGATTTGGGTTAAATATAAAAAGCTTTTGGAAAGGGATTTCAATGATAAAACGTTATTTCGAATAACTTAATAAAGTTTTAGAATTTAAATACTTTGGTTTGGATTTGAATTCAAATTTGAAATTGAATCCTATGTTTGAAATTATGATTTGAAAAGTTTATACAAGTTATAAATGTGTTTATATGGGTTTTAAGCCATTTAATTTTTTTTGGAAATTTGAATTTAAACCAAGCCTTATACTTGTAGGGCTTTAACTTGTATAAATGTAACCAGATTTTCTCGAAACGAAAACTATTTGTTTTCAAATAATAAAAGCTTTCAGATAAGGAAAGGATTTCCAATTTGTGTTGAAAAGTTTTAAGTTTGAAATGAAATTGTGAATTATTTTGAAAGCCGTGAATGAACCTTTGTGAAAGATTATTAAAGCTTGTTTTGAAATCGAATAGGATTTTAAAAGGTGTATCTTTTATATAAAAGATTTGAATTGGAAACGAGTTTGAAAGCTATTAAATCTTCGATTTAAAGATTGAATGAGTTAATCCAAATTGAAATGGGAATTGTTTTGAAAGGCTATGAATGAATCTTTATGAAATATTGGTGAACTTTGTGAAGTAAATTATCTTGTTTAAAGGACTTGAAATGGTAGTTTGTTTAAACCATTGAAAGAAAAGTTTGAATAATAAGTTGTGACTTAATTGAAATCCCAATGTCCATAAGTTTTTAAATGTTGCGCTCATTATTCGGTTTAGCCGGGAGAGGACCTTTGTGTCATATAACCCATTCCGAATAATGATACGACGTTATGGATAGCATTAGAAGACCGGTGGTGAAGACCAAATATTTTTGAAAGCGAAAGGATAACTCATCGAATGTCTCTGCACCGACTGGTCCTCGGTATAGAGACTCTATATATGGTGGGAAGTCCGGACGTGTTTAGGGATTATCCAGATTTGCAAGGGCTTCTTCGAAGATGCCCTCGGTTTTGTTCAAACATAGAACAGACTTGTATGGATGTGTGTCTAACGTTACACTTTGAGATGTAAAGCCGGTCTCTATCAAATACATTTCTGTTTGGCGGCGGAGATTTATTCTCTTAGCTTAAACCCTTCTCTGAGACGTACGAGCTCAGAGGTTATGTAGTTAATGGTTACTAGTGATACATTCCTAATTTGGTACATACGAAGTGTTGCCGTTCATTTGTTGATCAATGAATGACTTTGTGAAAAAGTGTAGCTTTGTGGACGAGACCTCATCGAGCCTCACAACCCGGTAATGGTCGAAACAGGAAACATGCGGCAAGGTTCCAGGGGTCACACCCCTAGGGTATGTCCAATCCTTCTGGAAAAGGGTGGTATCATGGTATGGAGCCCTGATACTTAACTCATGTGGACACTGTATATTTATTACTATGTGATGTTTCTTTGTGGTTGAGGATCCTTGGATAAAGGTCGCAAACAGCCGGGGGTAGCATATCTTATGTTTTACTCCCAGGAAAGGAGTAAACCGGTCTTGTGTTGGTAGAGATCCGGTAGGTTCTCGGGGCATCTCTCTAGAGGCATACCCATGTGGCAATGGGAAGTTCCTTGGCTTGACCATTTGTCCGAAAATCCAAAGAAACAATACGCGCCTTATATGGTTTTAGTTGTATAACCTACCATGGAATGTGGCGGTAACCTGATATTGAACATAGTAGCTATAGTAGGCATACAGTAATGGTTGTATGCTGGCTAAGATTAATATTATGCTTTGAAATGTTTTCCACTATGCACTAACAATAATATCAAATGGTTTTCGCGTATCAAGCATTTTTGACTATCATAAGGAGAAGTCTCCTCCAATTCTGCATTTGCATGGTGTTTGTGGCGGGAGGCCGTATGGTAGTTACATTTTCCAAAAAGCATTGCGGATTTCAAATTTAAAATCACTTTTTTTGCTCATATCAGTCCCATGACTGACCTGGAGTTTATTGTTCCCTTCCTAAACTCTGGGTACCCATAATTTTCCACACGGGCAGTCTAGAGTTGGGTTTTTCAGATAACCAAATAGTAGGTGTAGATTCGACAGCATTCAATCTCCGGATATTGGCAAACTGCATTGTGATGGAGTTTGATTCAGTTCATCTTGATGGGGGTTCGAGCTGGATTTGTATTGGAGATGGAGTGTTTGGAGTTTGGCATTAAAGACATTGTCTTTCCGCTGCTGTTGTCTCTGCTATTGTCTTGTATCTATCTTCGATATATTGATAGCCAGTTGTATCAAATGTGTTGTATCAATAATGCTGTGTATCAATGATATATAATCTTTTCTTCCGCTGTGTTGTTGTACTTAATGTGTTATAAGCTCCGGCACGAATCAGATTTCAACGGTTGAATCTGCAGCTTTCGAGTACAAGTGAAGTATGGCTGTCGATTTTCAAACGCTAAAATTTGGACCGTGACTCCTATTTGCAGTTCTGACTATCATATTATCCCCCTCTAACTTTGCAACCCACTTATCAAGCAAATAATTGATATGCCCAACTTTTGTTTCTTGGCAACGCACTCATTGATGGTCTGAGAATACTTCAATTTTTGTTGCTCGTCGAAATATTAGGTGATTTAGAATTTTACACTCCAACACCAGTTCCCTACCACATTATCATCTAAGCCTTGCGGAGGGTTGAGCATGATGGGAAATTTTCAAGCTGCAAGGAGTTTCGACCTAGTGTGCTTGGTAGTTGAAAGGTTACTTGTGGGATCAGAAGCTTAATCTTTGGAGTCTTGTCTCCCAAAATGAATCCTAAAGAGGCAGAATATGCCTTGGTATCTTTTAACTCTAACTCTAAATCACTTATTTTTTGAAAAAGTTCAGACACCCTTTGGTCTAAATCAGCCGTGGGGTTAGTCTTCACTTGTCTCTTAAGCTCAATGATCATCTCATCTTTTTTCTTGATATCAACATTGATATAGGTTATATGGTCTTTGTAGCCACCGACGATGGTCTTTTGAATAAGATATCTCATATGCCACTTCACGGCTTCGGTGTTGCCACCGAAACGCTCAAGAAGGTCTTCATCGTGGACCACAATCTGCCGCTCCTTATTAATAGTCTATCTATGATAGAATCCACGTAAGAAAGTAAATTTTGAGAATGATGAATCATAGATGATTGCACTCCTATTTAATGGAAAGAAATAAAAAATAATTAGGACAAAAAAGATATCTTATTATTACAGCAATGAATTACAACTCAAATAACCACAAAATTAAAAGGTACAATGAAATTTTTTATCACACCTAAAGCGGTGAAACTACTTTCCTAAGTTTATCTAAGGAATTAGCTAAAAGAATAATTAACTCCTTCGAGAGTTATGACCGGAGGACATTTGCTATAGTCCCATTTCCCAGCTGAGGGACTATAGCGACTACAAATCAGTTTAGAATGAAATGTCCTAATCTCTTTAACAAATTTTTCCTAATCGCTACTAAGAAAGTCAAAATGCAGGCCAGGATAATCCAAATATAATTTTTGTAAATCTCGAAGAAAGCAATATTTTGCTAACTTCATAGTCTTTAAAATTGATTCATTTTCAAAGTAAAATTTCTTCAATTTAACATACTGGCTTAAGTGGTCCCTTAGGATGACTCGACCTAAAGAGCTGTTATTCTGAAATAGTATAGTAAAAGAACTAAGCGTATAAAATAAGCCAAAACATATATACGTAAGCCAATTGATGGTTAGATGTTTATTGTTATTCATCGGTTTAATACAAAACAGATTTAAAGAAAAAATCAGACACAAAATTTACTTATAGTACTTAAGCTTTTGAGGAGGGAGATCTAGAGGGATCGACCTAACTTGTGGTACTATCCAGCGAGCTCCAGGATGCGGGTTAGATCCGTACATCTAAGTATCTTTTATGAAAACATTTGAGTAGACCCCACTGAATTCGCCTAAGTATGTAAAATCTATGATAGAATGTCTACAATAAGTTTTGTGCAAAAAGTTAACTAAAATCTCTCTCCTCGATCATCATCTAGAATAAAGTTAGTAAATCTTTATTTTCCTTCAAGACAACGTCATATCGAAGGCACATTTTCTTTAATAAATAGGAAACCCTTTGATATTTAAAAGAAGCCAATACAAAGGTACTCTTGTCAAGGCAGTGATATTTCTCAGACAAAACATTGTGCTCCCTTATCAATTTGTCTAACTCCCTATATAACTTGTTAATTTTCGCCTGTTTTCTTTCATGTTTAGTTCTATGAGGGAAAGTATGTTTATTTATCTATGACAAATAATTTAGTACTAATTATTATCTTCGAAGTGTAAGGCATTTAAAAAGGGAATTCCATACCTGTGAGATTGGAATTGAAGTCTTGGTAGCCTGCTCTTTCTCTACTAGATCCTTAGTTTGGGTGGGAGCAAGATCACCATCCGAAGCAGCAGAAGGCCCATGGGAAACAGGTGGCATATCTTTCGAAGGGGATTGCACTTTCTCAGGAGCTTCAGTTTGATCACCACTGTCCATCCCGGAAGCACTAGAAGGCCCCCAATTGTCTCCACCACGGTCATGACCTCTATATGGGTTATCATTATTATCATCATCATAGTCACCGTCCTAAACCATATCATCACCATCATCACCTTTTTCCTCAAGGTCATTATCATTATCATCCTCATCTTAAGAACCAGATTCAATGTTGAAGGAGGGGATGTCAAAGAAATAGCTTTCGATACATTAACTACCTCCTCCTCACCTTTAGGTTTGGTACCATGCCTAATCTGGTTGTTGTCTATTACTCTTTCGGCTAAGGCTAGGTCAAGAGAGGAGAAGCCAAAGTCAGGACACTTGTCACGATTATATATATATGCAAGCATGATGGCATCTTCATAATTTTTCAACATCATGGGCCCTAGGGTGAGTTCAGCAAACCTAAAAACTTGCTTCTTGACATCGGAGAGGGTGAGAATAGCTAGTTTGAGTGAAGCTCTGGTCCTTTTGAACGTGTCTTCCAAGATAGTATTCTTAGCAACCAGGTGATATTTTTCATCTTCCGAGTCATCTAAAGCTGATTCCTTGGCAAATTTACCATTGGTGAAGTATTGGTGAGCCTGCCTTTTCCTTCAAGATCAGCTTCAACCTTGATGAGGGAAGCCTTAACTCGCTCCAATTGAGTGGAAGCTTCATTTTGAGTTGTCGTCATAAAAGATAGTTGATTTTTGAGCTCCAATCGGTGGAAAATTTCAAAACATAATCATTTAGAGCTATCTAGCTCCTAGAAATATGCAACAAGCAAGTGTAACACAAGTTAGTGATATGAGAAACCCAGTGATGATTGGATCAGTTGAGGCAGAGCTTACCAGAAGTTGTTGCTCCATTAGAGCACGGCAATTTTTTTCCAAGTCTAGACTGAATGATGGTGAAGGGGAAGAAGCAAAAGATTCTAAATGTAAGTTAACGTCAACATGTTCATCAAAATTGGCCGATGGAGGAGCGGATGATGATAATTCTAGAGGAACTTCGGTCTTAGAAAGAGTCGCCAATAAAGCAAGCTGCATTTGCGCTAGTGCAATTAGGGAGTCAGGAATAGCAATGTGAGGTGAGGGTGCCGTAGTAGGAGGCGTTTGCTCCATTTTATTTTTCGAGGCTTCGACGGATGGGCTCTTTGAAACTTCCTCAAGAGACAGGAACTCTTCCTCTGCCTCCACATCAATGATTTTAGCAATTTTCATCGA
This sequence comes from Allium cepa, assembly GCA_030765085.1. NCBI lineage: Eukaryota > Viridiplantae > Streptophyta > Magnoliopsida > Asparagales > Amaryllidaceae > Allium > Allium cepa. The sequence goes on from CM060942.1 coordinate 461,662,707, forward strand.
GGAGCATCTTAAGAAGGCTCTGTAAGATTTCTCTTAAAAGATCTTTTAGATTTAGTGAAAGCCTCCAAGGTAAATGTTAATCCTGAAGATGATGGAGGAAGGGAACCACCAATTGAAGATACAATGGCCTTGGAGGGAGCTAAAACAAAGTCAAGCAGATATAAAATTAATCCAGGTATTTCAAAGAATTCCAAAGACAAAAAAAAGAAAAGTCTAAATACCTGAAGTGTTAGCACAAATAGGCGACATTGAAATGATGTGTTCAGCATCGCCTATGGAAAAAAGCGCTTTCCATGAGAAGTGTGCATGATCATGGGAGGAGTTCATAGAATCCTCTGGTTAGGAAGCAGCAAAGGGTGTTTCCTTAAATTTGAAGGTGTTAAGAGCTTCAACCTTCTCCCAATTTTCTTTGAGGCTGTGGTTAAAGAATCAATCGTTTTCTTGTCTACATCGCTGAGTTTCTTGGACGATTCACCTGGAAAAAGTCAGAGATTAGTTAACAGAAAACGTAGAGTAAAGCAAAGACAATATTATAGTAGACTTACAAGGGGTGGAAAAAGTCTCGTGAACATCTGCAAAGCACTTGACAAAGACAAATTGATTCTCCCAGTCCTTAAACTTATTGATACTATCTGTAGCTTCTTAGGTACGTTGACTCTGTAAGTCTTCTTGTTAAGGTTTCTCAACCTAGCCAACTTGGTCAAGGAGTTTAGAACTTCAACGTTAAGCGAAGGAATTCCGAATTCCAATGCTAACATTTCCAAAGGTAGAAGATGAGTGTTGGGGATAGTTGAATAGGAGCAACTCCAACATGAGATAGGTATGAGGTCAAGAACCCGAGAAATGGAAGAAATCGACCATGCCAAATATGGATGACCGTGTAAGCAAAGTACCCTTCCGAAGGGTTGTAAATGGTATCAAGATTGAGGAGGGATAGCTTTGACCCTAGTAATACTAAAGACTTTAATAATATCATTGACTTCATCATGAGTTTTGATGGAAGAATGCTTAGCATTGGCTTCAACTTTAGGAGGGCTCATGATTCCTCTAGGAGAAAATGTTTTAGTTAAATATCTTGATTACTTATGAGTTTAGAAAGCAATCAAGTATTAAAAAACAAATAATTTTGCTTATATATCTTAAGTATGAAAATGTGAACAATGTCTTAAAAATGGTGCCAAAAGTTTAAGTCAAAAAGGAACTTGAAAGTTTAATTTTTCGAACATGATGAAAGGTTTATATTTTAAGCTTTTTACAATGTCGAAAGGTTCCAGGAAATCTGGACACACTTTAAGTGTAACATAAGCTAGGTTGCTAGACCTTTGACATAGTCGAAACTAAAAGCATAAAGTTCTTGAGTTATAAATCTTATATTGTTGATGTTGCCGAATGGTTTGGTCAAAATTGTCAAAACATGTCCTACCCATTGAAGTTGAAAGGTTTCAGGTTCAACTCATGAGTGAGTTAAATGTTTTGACAAAGATGGGCAAAGACAACTCTAAGGTTGAAGAATTTCAACCTTGTCAAATGAAAAGAGTCGAAAGGTTTGAAACTCTTCAACCTTATCGGGAGCTCTTTGTCGAAGGGTTAGATTTACACCATTCAACTACCTATCATCTCGACAATGTTGGAAAAGTTGGCATCATAAGAACTTTCAACCCCATTGAAAGGTGCAAAAGGGAAAATCCATTATTGCTATCTCAATTTCTTTCGAAGGGGTAGAAAGGTCATCTTGAGCTACCAATATTATAGGAGAGGGTTCCAGGTAATCATATCGGCTTTAACAAATTCCAAACCCGATTGTTAGTCCAATTTTTACATTTTTCTTTAAGAGCAAGTAAATCAAACCTATTAACGAAATGGATTTCATCTGAAATCGATCTAATTCGATAAAGGTATAAAAATTAGAAATATGTCAAAAACCCTGGATTAAAACGAAAAGGCAAGCATCAAAGATTTTGGATTAAAAACTAAATTCGATAAGAGAACTCCATTTGTCAAACACCACCAACCTCAAAATCCGAAGCTAGGGATGAATTTTCTTAGTATAAAAAAATGATTTAGGAGAAATTTTTTTCAAAAAAACCAAACTAAAATTGAATTTCAATTTTGGGGTTCAAAGAACCAGAAATTTGATTGAAAACTAATATGAGTGGAGATAAACATAAATTATGAATCGAATTTGGTACGTTACTTACTGTTGTAAATCAAGATTTAGGAAGTTTCGGAGAATACTTTTATTTTTTGAACGATGATTTTGTTTGCAAGTAAAAGAGGAAGAACAAGAAGAAGCATACTATACAAGAAAATTCGTCCAAATTCTCAACCATTGGATCAGATTTAAATGGATGTCCCATATTAGCACGGGAATGCCAAGAGTGAGAAGATTTATAGCTTTCGATAAATATGACTTTGAAAGTCAAGAGCATCCCTTCAAATGGGGGTAGGCAAATGTTATACCAAAAATTTATCTTTCGGCTAAGTCAAAAGGTCTTTCAACAATGACAAAGGAAATGAAGCATATCCCAAACCTTCCAAAGGAGTAGAAGGGATGTAGTCATCAGAGTTTAACAGTCCCAAACCTTTTGAAGCAGACGAAAGGTTCCATCTCTTAGAATGCAAGGAATTCTTGCATTTTTGAAGAAGATGAAGAAGTCAAAGTAAATGTGAGCAACTCCACGATGACCTTGTCGAAAGCAAGGCAAGCCTTTCGAACCTATTAACACACATAAAGGACACCTTTCAACAATGTGAAAGGTTTTATAAATAAAGAAACACTTATAATTCAACAAAGAATGAAAGGCAACCTTTCGACGACATTGAAGGGAAGCACAACACTCGACAATAATCAAGTGAAGACCAACCTTTAGACAAGATCGAACGGTTCACAACAATCAAGTGAAGAGCAACCTTTCGACAAGGTTGAAGGGTTTGTAATAATCAAGTGAAAAGCAACCTTCCGACAAGGTCAAAGGGTTCACAATAGTATATAGAAGGCAAACCCTTCAACAAAGTCGAAAGGTTCATGAAAGCATAACAAAAAGCAGATCTTTTGACAATGTCAAAAGGTCCATAATGGCGTATGAATAGCAGACCTTTTAACAAAGTCACAAGGTTCAAAACTGCATATAAAAAGGCAGAATTTCTGACCCGATCGAGAGCATGGAGTCGAAAGAGACCTGCATCTATAAATAAGACCCGTGGGGTCATGTTTGAGGGATCTTTTTCCTTTGATTCCAAGCTTGTACTCTTCTTAAACAAAGCATTGTAACCCTAATTGGGTGTCAATTTGGGAATTTAATTAGCTAAAGATTTCCTTGCATACAAAGGGAAATATTGAGCTGTGTTGATTTTTTACCGTTTGATAAACTTTTGTTGGCTTAAATCCTGTTTTGCAAGTTCAAACTCATTGACGGGTTATTTTCGACAAGGTCGACAACTCAGCTGGCTTAAAATTCACTGTAACCTTCTGAAACCAATCACCTTAGTGGTCTAACCTTTCGAAAAGTTTGCAACCAACTTTATATAAATGATCTAACCTTTCGAAAAGGTTGAAATCTACTTCATATCAACCAAAGTATATCATTCCCGGCCTGAACCCATGGAAGGCTATCACTTTATCCTTTCGACAAGACTGAAACCAATTTTTAAAGGATTAATTCAGGGAATTTCATCTTAGCTGTAAAGAAAACTTTTAAAGAGACCTCATACTAGTCATAATGAGATGAAAGGTTACTTAACTGAAGGACTAAACCTTTCGACGACGTCGAAAGGTTCGATTCAAGAATCCTTCATAAGTAAGATAAAGTTGAAAGGCAATTCCTAAGGGAATCTCACTTGCTACTCTTGAAAAGGATAATCATCTTCCTTAGCATTAGTTTGGGGTGTTGATAAAATTCTTGTTAACAATATGTATCAGAATGAACCCATATTTTGGTAGCAACATCTAGAAGCCTTTAGGATCCTCCAAAAGTTATGGCAAGTCATTGAGTGCAAATAAAACAGATCGGCTACATATGTGCCGATCATTATGGATCATTGAGGTGACATGGCTGATTGATATGGTGGGCCCTACTGGACCTAAGGGGTTTCCATATAAAGTTTCATCCCAACTCCTTTGTGTCATAAATACTACAAGCATAGCTCTAGAAAAGGGGATTTCATCTTCTTATTCCTACTCCATAGGCTCTTCCATTTTTATTTCTTGGAAACTTGTATCAATGGATCCTAGCTGATCCAACTATTCTTGTAATTTAATTCAGTGAAAGATCAACAAAAGTATGAAGTGAATGTTAGCTAATATTGTGAAACCACTATAAAATCCACATGTTCATTTACCTTTATGCTTTGTTCTTTTGGTTTCATTCATTGTTTGATATCCATAAGATTCTATGGTTGTTGATGCCTAATTTTGTCGTCAACACACATACACATACATATGTATGTGTGTATGAAAATATATGCGCGTGCACACACACAAAAGTATATGTACATGAATATGTGGTCAAATTAAGATATTTACATAAATATTTGATTTCTAACTTTATATACTAAATATGCTCCATACGAGAATTAAATCCAAAATTAATATTTTATAAATATTAATTTAATTAATTATTTTATAACTTATAAATCAATTAAATTGTATGGTTTTTCGAAGCCTGGAAGAATTTCTCGTGCGACCTATTGGTATAAAGTTAGTTATCGATCAATATTCGAACAATTAAAATACTAACTTTCACATGTCATCTTAACTAGAGATATGATAATTTGGCAGAATTCATGCTAATATATCTCATCCGTAAAATCTAATTTTACATTTTATGCCGTACCTTTTAGCAATAATTATTCTCAACTCGAGAGAATTATATAACATTGTCACATTGAGATTCCCTGTTTGACCTAGTTTTTATCAACCAAAAGGAACTCTCGATGGATTAAGTCCATGGTCATCCAATATCTACGAGTATGTAACCGCTAGGCGCCCTTAATAGTTATTGCTAATTCATTTCGTACCATTTGAAGAGCGTTGCGTGCTCTTATCTTGGCCTATGTATCAATATCCTTTCTCAAAACATCTTAACCAAGAATATTTATAATAAATGTTATTTTAATTGTTGAGTACGATTGAAACTGTTTGCAACTGCATTCGTATAAAAAAAATTCTTAGGAATTTCCAATTAATATACTTAAATAATTATACCAGTAAAACAAACTACATTAAAGAAATCAAACACCTTTATTGCAAACCAAATTTATTATGGAGTTGGATATATGTAATAAATTATTGACCATAACACATATTACTAACTCTTTCAACTCCCACTTGTAGTTGGGCTAATTGTGAAATCATAATCTCATTCCTCTTATATGTTTACAACCGATTATTCTTGTTCCTTAGTTAACAGATCTAATGTATTATTTTACTATCTACTTTGCAAACCAGCATCTCGCCATCATTGATAGGCCGCCTTTACCATGCGAAACTTTTGGAGCATGCGTCGAGACATCATAACAGCCCTATGTTCTTTTGCAACATGCACCGCTGCATTATTTCGACAAAACGATGTCATGATTCTCAACATTTAAAACAACTATAGCTTATTTATAAATTTATGCACATATGTATACTGGTTTTACAAATGTTATTCAAAGGGATGTACTTGTCCACTTGTTCAATCAGACACCACCTCTCATTTGGAACGTCTCCATCTTAATACTCCTTAACTAAGGTTGAATGTCAATTTAGGATTGACATACCATATTCTATATCACTTATGAAGTCGACACCGAATAATCCTTCATAAGAAGTTCATTGTTTTCATAAAAATTCCCTAGCGTTTCACAAATACTCTAGAATAATTATAACATCTTAATTCAGAATTGATACTAGCTCACCACATCAATTACATAAGAAAATAATGACATAGTAGACATCATATCATATATGATAATTCATATTGTCTATGTATAAGGAATTATATGCTCCGTTAAACATTTCACAACGGTGTCTATATATATCGTTTGGGACAATCTTTACATTCTTAATTATAGTTTTGAAATTATTTTAGTATCTGCTAATATTTTTTCATACAGACATATGCTTCCTCTGCATTTTGAATGGTAATCAGACTATTTGATTTCTTATCAAAATTGTTTCTCAATTCGAATATTTATTGAATAATGCTATCATGTCAATTCAATGATCTTATCCGACACTTATAAACTTGGTTATTGCTCCCACTAACATCATGAAATTTTTATTATTATGTCCATACAGTCCACTCTAAATAACTATGAAATTTTTTTGTTTCAGCAAAAATGTACCAAACTTCAAATTTACAATGGGTGATAATTTTCCAACTAGAATCTGAGTTTACCAAAACGCGTTGACTAACGAAACGACTATGCTAATTCCAACAATTGAAATTCATGAAGTTATTCTCGTCAATGTTTCTTACTATATTTTAATTACATTGGTCATTTTTTGAAGACACATCTGCGGCCGATGGATTATATCCCTTTGGGTACAATTATCAAAATTGTATTTTGATAATATACTTGGAATGCATTTCGAATTAAAAGCATAGTGCGATATACCAGAGTCTATACTCTTCTTACCTATGGAGCGTCAAGGAAATTGTTATTACTACCAATACATGTACTTGGCATTGATACGAAACAAATAATTTCTCTTTTAATGCACGATAATTCTTATTAGACATTGTAATGAGTTTTATTTGCTTTCTGCTTAATTAATATAGTTTCATCTTTTATGATTAGTTTCTAAGAGAGTTAGGGGTATGCCCTAGGGGAAATTATATAATTAGTTATACAACTCATCTTGTTTATAATATTGATATCTGATTTTTGTTATATACTTTGTTATATAAGAGTACAACCAAAATAAATTACTCTAAAGTATATTTAAATAGAAAATCCTTACATGATATGTTATGTTATACAATAATAATTACAAGGATTTGTAATTATGAGAAAATTATCATAATATGTAAAACCATATTATTTTAAATATTTCTAGTCCATATGTTTCGAGACAGGATATCGATACATCCTTTGATACCAAAATACGTAAAGCTCTCCAAATGTTAAGTAGTGTATTACCTATAGTTTCCTAAAGTACCCATAGGTTATTTACTAATGGTTATCGCTTAACAGTGAAAATGACTCACTTAATAGTTTCCTATTCGGTAATAACAACTGGTTGAAATAGAAAATCTCAAAGTGACGATATTACACTGTTCTCTCGATTTGAGAATACTATTGTGCTTTGATGTGAATACTCCAATTTAGTTATAGTTAAAACATGTCATGCCAACTGTTAAGTGATTATAGCAGTATAGAGACGACCTTGAATTTCGGACACTTCATATTTAAATATATGAATTATCTACATATTTGAATCTTGAATTAAATACAATTAAAGTGATTTAGTAACCTTGTTAACCACCTTTTAAATAATAATTTATAATGGTAAACTTATTTTGAGAAATGTTTTTACAAAAATATATGGTTCATAAAATACAAATAAAATGATATAAAATTGTTTTATCAACAAAACAACTTTTTTCTCAACATAATTTGTCCAAACTTTTTATGCTTGTGGAATTAATCATTATTTAGTGTAATTAGAAACAAAAAATATTTTGTATAAAAATTATAAAGAAGCTTCTAGAAGCTTCTAAAATTTAACTTGTTAGGTGTGAAAGCAAACAGATATTTCAAGTAGATAATGAGGTGTAAAGTGGAAACATGTGTAAAGCATGGTGGGACTCCTTTGGCCAGAAATTAGAGGGGAAAAGGAGGGTTTAATCATGTGTTAACACTTCATAACTCGTACAAGCTCAAAAGAATTAAAGAACAATCAAAACGGTGGAAGTGGATTAATATTATTCCACTTTGTTCTCTAGTAATTTTTCACTAATTGTTTGAAATCTCTTCTATATTTTACTAAACTTTCAACAATAATTTAGGAAGCTTGGGTCTAAAGCCAAAGTGAAAGAAATATGGAAGAAATGGAGAAGCATGGTGAGGCCCTAAGCAATGAAGTGGAGGAGAAGAGGTTGCTTTGGTTTTTAAGTACTAAAGCTTGGACCTTTGGAAATATGTGTATTGTAGGAGGTGTTCTTGGTATTTTGTGATTGGTCTGGAGTTTGACTTGGATCAGGGTGAGTTATCTCACTATCTTATGTGTATATATTATGTGTGTAGTTAACAAGATTTCTTGTCAACACCCTAAAGTAATTCCAAGGAGTATGGATAGACTTATTTGAATGAAGGGCTTGATACCTTTAAGAATTGCCTTTAAATTTGGCTTTACTTATTATTAATTCTTGGATTGTACCTTTCAATGTCGTCGAAAGGTTTGGTCTTTGAGTTAGGTAGCCATTCTTCTTAGTTGAACTTATATGAGGTCTCTTGCAAAAGTTTTCCTTTTTCGGTTAGGTTGAAATTCTCTAAGTTTATCCTTTTAAGGTCGGTTTTAATCTTGCTGAAAGGTTTAGATGAAAGTTTCCCTTAGGTTTAGGGAGGTTATCACATTCCTCGATGGATATGTAATAGCTTTTGACCTTGTAGAAAGGTCAGAACACTTATATGAAGTAGGTTTCAACCTTGTCGAAAGTTATGGGAATGATCTCCTTTGGATTGCCTTGAGTCCACGTTTTTATATTTAAAGAATGGATTTTGCTTTGTTGAAAGGTAAGATCACTTGGTTTATGGCTATGAAAGGTACGTGTGTTGTTAAAATGTAAAGAACTACCAACCATATCGAACGGTGTAATCCTTAGAGCCAATGATTTTGGGACGTTTTAATGAATATTAAGCCAATTAGGTTGTCGACCTTGTGTAAGGGTTCGGATTGGAGAGTTGAAGACTTCAAAAGGTTTCAGTAGCTACTTGTAATAGAAGTGTTGTCGATCTTGTCGACAAGAACATTCGATGGGTTTGGACGTGAAAATAAGAGCTAATACTACAAAGGTTTAAGCATAGAGTAAAGTAATTAACAAAGCTTTTGATTTCCCTTTGTATCGAAGAAAAAGCTTTTTATTAATTCCCTAAATCAACTCTAAATTAGGGTTACAATGCTTTGATTAAGATGATACATGATTAGAATAAGAGAAATCGACAACCAAAACTGAACCCCTTCGATCTTGTTTACAAATGCAGGCGGCCCACCTTCGACTCCGTGCTCTCGATTGGGTCGGAAGGTCTTCCTTCTATAGGCAGCTTCGAACCTTTCGAATTTGTCGAAAGGTTTTCCCTTCGTATGCCATTATGGACCTTTCAACATTGTCGAAAGGTCTACTTTCCTTTTTTCCTTCATGAACCTTTCGACCTTGTCGAAGGGTTTTCCTTCTATATACTGTTGTGAGCCTTTCGACCATGTTGAAAGGTTGCTCTTCGCTTTATTTCTGAGAACCTTTCAACCTTGTTGGAAGATTACTCTTCACATGATTTATGAGAACCCTTCGACCTTGTCAGAAGGTTTCTCTTCACTTGATTACTATGAATCCTTCGACCTAGTCTGAAGGTTACTCTTCACTCTGTGCTGACTTTTGGGTATCACTTTCTTCATAAATTTTTCGACATTTTCGAAAGGTATCTTGGATGTGTTTCAACTGGTTCGAAAGGCTTTCTATGCTTTTAAAAAGGTCACTATGGAGTTCTTCACACTTTTTTTGACTTCTTCATCCTCTTCGAAAGGTAAGAACTCCTTGGATACTAAGAGAAGGAACCTTTCAACTCCTTCAAAAGGTTTGGGCTGCGCTTCTTTTCCTTTATCTTTGTTGAAAGACCATTCAACTTAGTCGAAGGGTTGATTTTTTGTGTAACAGTCCCCCCACCATTTGAAAGGATGCTGTTGACTTTCCAAGTCATCTTTGTCGAAAGCTATAAAACTTCCCACCTCTTGGCCTTCCCACGTTGATCTGGGACGTCCACTTAAATTTGATCCAACGGTTGAGAATTTGGGAGGCTTTTCATACAAAGTATGCTTCTTCTCCTTCTTCCTCTTTTACCTGAAATCAAAATTGTTGCATACAAGTAAAAGTTTTCTCCAAAACTTCTAGAGTTTTCCTTAATACGGTAAGGTTATTTCTCAAATTCAATTCGTAGTTCTTAGATTAAAGCTCCTATAAGCTTTCAATCATTTTCCAGTTTTCAAACCCCAAAGTTCAAATCCCTTGAAATTTTTTTCTCTAAATCAGTTTTTAAAAGTAAAAAAATTCATCCTTGGCTTTCGATTCTGAGGTTGGTGGTGATTTTTGTTGAAAATCCCCTTATTGGGTTTAATTTTTAACCCATAATTGTTCGATTTTTGCTTTTAATTTTTGCTTGGGTTTTTGATCTATTTTCATTTTTTTGAAATCGAGTTGATATGGTTTTAATTTAGACTTACTTTTTTAATTGCTTAAATTTATTTATCCATCAATAAAAATTTGAAAACTGCATTTATTATTGGGTTTGGGTTTAGTTAAACCCGATATGATAACCTGGAATCCTTTAACGTACAAACTATCGGCACAAAATGACTTTTCTACCACTCAAAAGGGATTAAGGCGACAATAATGGATTTTCTCTCTTTGTACCTTCCGATAGGGTCGAAAGATATTGTGTTGCCAACTTTACCATTGTTGTTGAAAGGTTAGATAATCAAATGTGTAACCTTCTGACAACGAGCTCTCGACAAGGTTGAAGAGTTTAAAACATCTCGACTACTAGCTTTTTTCAAGGTTGGAATTCTTCAACCTTAGAGTTGGCTCTGCCGATATTTATCGAAATGTTTAAAGCACACGTGAGTTGAACCTGAAATCTTTGACTTGAGTAGGTATGACTGTTTTGACAACTCTTACCAGACCATTCGACAACATCAACAACATCAATATTTTTTAACTTAGGAACTTTGAGGTCTTAGTTTAGATCGTGTCGAAAGATCTTGCAGCCTAGCTTATATTACACTTGAAGTGTTGCCGGGCTTCCATAGAACTTTCAACATTGTCGAAAGGTGATGAATGGGTTAATATTTCATCTCTTCCCTTCGAATTTGTTGATAACTTAAGGAATTTATACTATTGTTTTTTCACTTTCTAGGTTTTCAACACTTTTGAAGTATGATAGTTAGGATTGATGTCATTGTCCTTCTGATATTGTCGAAAGATTGAATTGCTAACCTTTCGACATCGTCGAAGGCTTTATCCATAAAACTTTCAACTTTGTCAGAAGCTTTTATATAATCCTTTCAAATTTGCAGAAAGCTTTTGTTATAAACCTTTCGACGTTGTGGAAAGCTTTTGTTTTAAACCTTTCAAACTCGTCGAAAGCTTTTACTATAAACCATTCCACTTTGTCGAACCTTTTACTATTATGTTTTTTGACTTAAACATTTTGCACCATTTTTTAAAACCTTGTGTATGTTTTCACACTTAAGCTTTCTAAGCGAAATTATTTGTTTTTGAATGCTTGATTTCTTTCTAAGTCATAATTGATCAAGGATGTTAACTAAAATGTTTTCACCTAACAGAATCATGAGCTCTTCAAAAATTGAAGCCATTGCTAAGCACTCCTCTATTGGATCTCAGAGTGAAGTCAACGCTATACTGAAAGACTTTAGTGTTACTGGGATTGAAGCTATCCCTCCTCAACCAATTTATACCATTGATAACCTTCCAAGAAGGTATTTTTCTTACATAGCCATCCACATTTGGCACGGTGGATTTCTTCTGTTCCCCAAGTTCCTAATTTCCTACATCTCTTATATTGGAGTTGCTCCAATTCAACTATCTCCGAATGTTTACACCCACCTTTTGTCTCTTGAAATGCTGGAGTTGAAATTCAGACTTCCTTCGCTTAATCTTGAAGTTCTAAACTCCTTGGCCAAGCTAGCAAGGTTAAGCAATCTTTAGAAGCAAATTTATAGAGTAAATGTGTATAAGAAGCTTATATCAGATGGCATCAATAAGTTCAAAGATGGGGAGAATTAATTTTTCTTCATTAAACTCTATGTGGATGTTCAAGGGACTTTTGACTCCCCTAGTAAGTTTGCTTTAATTTGGTCATTGTTTTAATGTACTTTTTTGTTAACTAATCCCTAACTTTCCATAGATGAATCTTCTAAGAAACTAGGTGATGCTGACCAGAAAACCATCGAATCTTTAACCGCAGCTTCAAAACAACTTAGGAGCAGGCTGAGGCTCTTAACCCCTTCGAATTGAAGGAAGCATTCTTTGTTGCTACCAGGCCAGAGTCCTCGGCACTCCATCCACTTTTATGCAAACCTCTTGTGGCAAGCACTTCCATCCTTAGGCAATGCCAAGCACGTTACTTCAGTGTCCCTCATTTGTGCGGACACTTCAGGTAAACTATTAGCTTAGTATTCTTTTCTTTGTCCCTGAATTCTTTAAATTACTTTGATTGGTTTTATATTCGTTTGAATTTGTTTCAGCTCCCTCAAAAGCTGCTTTATCTTCAAGTAGTGCTACCCCTCCTCCATTATCTTCGAAGGTGACATTAGTCTTGGAGGCCTTTAGCAAATCTAAAAGATTTCTTAAGAGAAGACTAATGAGCCTACTTAAGACACCCCTCCAATGAAAATAAAAAAAATATTAATGTGGAGGAAGAAGAGGAACATATATCCTCTAAATGAGTGTTAAAGAGCCCTGTCGTTGAAGCCACTAAAGATCATACGGAGCAAACTCCTCTAACTCCGGCACCTCTTCCTCATACTACTATCATTGATTCCCAATTGCACTAGTGTAGATGCAGCTTGCTCTAATGTCGACTCCTTCTAAGATGCAAATTCCTCTAGAGTCGTCAACTTCTGCTCTTCCGTCGAATAGTTTTGATGAACATGTTGAACTTATCTGTCATTTGGAATCTTTCACTTCTTCTCTGCCGTCATTCAGTACAGACTTGGCAGAAAACCATCTCTCTCTGATAGGGTACAACTTTCGGTAAGCCCTCACCAACTTAATTACGACGACCCAGATTTTTCCAACAATTTAAAATAGAATTGTTAACTGATTTTAAAATATTTAAAAGTTAATTTTAACTTGAATTTAAGATATCGATATTTACTTGATAATTAAATCATTGAATTATATGGTTTAAGAAATGAATTTAATAATCGAAATTGGGTAAATTGTTGAATCTGGGATTTCGAAGTCTGTTTAAAATAATTTGAAGGCTTATCAAATTTATAAGGATGATTCTGAAGATAATTGAATGGTTAAAATTTAAATTAAAGGTGATTCGTTCACTTTTAATAATATATCGTTTAAATTAATATTTAAAAATAGCTTTCCGAGGCACAGTCTCGGAATTCGATGAAACCAGTTCCATTGGATCCGTAATAGTTAGTTATTATCGGATTTCAATTTTTGTAGCAATCGGAGTTGTTGTTTGACTTTGGCAGCTCGAAATGCTTAGATTTATTTTGATCGATTTAATTTAATATCGATCGTTTAATTCCGTAACTCGCACATACATTCAAATCAGCTTCCGAAACACGTTTCATTATGTTCAGAATGCAGGTAAAAACCTTGTAACACCTGTCAGCATGTCGGATACGGGGTCCGGAATTTCGCGTTATGTTTAACGAGACGTTTGTAAGTTTTATAATATAATAAATATTAAATGTACTTTTGGTCAGAGATTTTTTTAAAACAGCGTATGCAAGAAGTTTTTTCTAACCCTATACCTTAACTCCCCTTTCTGCTTTTCAGCCCGAAACAAGAATTCGAGAAAAAAATATATAATAAAAATGGCTGAAGCCGACCTCTAATGAATTCGATCTCGTTCAATCAAAGTTCAATTATTTTGCTCGAGTTCGATAACTTCGTCTTCAGCAAGCAAGGGGTGTGGCAAGTGGTTCGACGAGGGCGAAGTCGCGTCAAACTCGAAGCTGTAGCTTGCGTGCGATGGGGGGGCGACTCGATTGTCGCGACGTCGCGAGGGTGAGGGGCGCACTGGGTAGGGAAGCAGCGACTCAAAATTAGGAATTCGAACTAGGGTTCGTCGAAGAGGCGGAGTCGCCGTAGTTTTGAGGCCGCGTGTGTGGTAGTGGAGTCGGCAGTAAGGTATATTCTTTGTTGAAGCTTAGCATTTGATTTAATTTAGTTTCAAAGTAAAATATAAGAATAATATATATATGTGTATAACAGTAGGTTATTTTCTTTTAAATTTTAGGTTTATGTAGTGTGTATTTATATGAAGATAAACTGAAATCATTTTAGATTTGGGATATAGAAATTTAAATGAAATATTAGATTTTAATAATCTATGTAGGTATTTTTACAAATATATACATACATATTTCATTTACTAGCTCATATTTTTTTTATATATAATGTATGTTGGAGAAATTGGTTTAAATATAATTTAATGGTTTAAAATGAAATCAGTGGTTAATTAAATTATCAAATGAAAATTTAAATGGCTCAATAGACTCGAATATTAATAAAACATCTAATGTTTTACAAGGTCAATGGTCGTGAAGAACAAGTCATGAAGGAAATGGGCCGCAAAATGACGAAGGTGAGTAAATCTCACTAAGTTGGATTTTTATTTAAATTTAAATGGTTAGATTTAAATAATTAGTTGAGCGCTTAATTTGATTGGATGTGCTTTGATGATGATGTGATTTTGATTTTGATTGATTCTCGAGTTAATTGTGGATTGACTCGAAGTATATGGTGTTTTAAATTGTTTTAAACTTAAATCATAAATAAGACAATAATTCCATTGTAGATTTGGAGAGGGCTTGATGTGTTATGATTCATTAAATTAGTAGGGAATTTGAAATGAAAAATTTGATTGACTTAATTAATAAATGATTTGGCTTAACTAATTTAGTAACGAATGAGTTGAATTAATTAATTAAGGTTCAAGTAAACTAATTAAGTGTAAGTAATACAGAATAATAATCGAATGGTGTGTCAGTTAATTTCTAAATGAAATTAACGAAATAAAATTTATTTTGTGGAAGAAAACAAGAGATTGAATGAGATAATTAATTAAGGAGTAAGTAATTTATTTAATGAAGTAAATAAAAGATAATTAAATATAGGTAGAGGGTGTTTGAGAAGGATTAATATCGGGGCTTAATTAATGTAATTAATTTGGATTGGGATAATGGAAATGAAATTGGAACTCATAATTTATGTAATTAAGGATGTAATTAAGGATAAATTAATCAAAATAAGTGACTTATGAAGTTAATTAATAAGTAATTAAGGATTAACGTAACTAAAATAGTTAATTAATTCATGAAGTAAATAAGATTACCTATTGACTTTGGTTAAGAATATTTAAAAATCGTGAAGCTAATTAAAGATGATTACTTAAATGTATTTGAAAGATAATTAATCCAGGGTGATTAATTGAGATGAATGAGGATGGGTTAACCAATTAATTAACTTGGAATTTAATTAACGTTGAATGATGGGATATAGGTAATTGAGACTTGAAATTCAATTTAGTAAATTGAATTGTTCTGTATGTGATGGATGATTGATTGATATTGGATGTTTTGAATGTGGGTATCTCTGATATGGATGTTGTTTATTTCAATTGAATAACTTAAGATACGATAACATGAGTTTCGAAGAGACCGGGTCGGGTATTGGGGAATACCCAAAACCCCCTTCGAATTTGTTTTAAATTGATTTCTTAAATCAATAGGATGGAATGAATTGATTTAAGTGGATTAGACTATTTTATATAAGTTTGACACTTAGGAATTTATATATGAAATAAGCATTGTCTATAGCAAATTGTGAATTGGTAAATGGATATAAGTTACCCCGGGTTATATAAGTTGACTGCTTTGGTACTCCATGTTAGTTGAGTTTACTCACGCTGGTTTCCAGCCTGACCCGGGTGTTACTTTGGTGTAATGCTCGGGTCTGACCGAGTATTACAGATTTTTCAGGTAGGCACGTTCTGGAGCTCAGAGGGCGAGCTGGATGGCAGTATCGTATAGAGTATATCCGCTGTATTTATATTATTGTTAATCCGAGACATGATAATTCTAAATATTCAGTGACTGTATATAATGTGAAACTCTGATGTATTGGAATGTAATCGACAGATATAGTATTCTTTTGCAACGATTATTATTTATTATTATATTTTATCCGCTGCGATTGTGAGATATTTGGTGTTTCTGTTCTTCTTCTTCTATCTCTTTCTTCTTTTTCATAACTATCTGGAATTTTCGGGTTAGAAAATTTCGGGTCGTTACATTTGGTATCAGAGCTGAAAGGTTAAGCGAGAACCTTGGCTCTGGTGGGAATTACTCATTAAATAGAGTCTGTAGTACTCTAGAATGAGTTGAGTATATATATATATGGGCGCGTACTTGTTATTTTCTTATAAAAAGATTTTAAATGATTTTATATAAAATATATTTTGATATATATATAAAGAAATATTTCCTTGTAGTAAATATTAAAGTGACTGGCTGTTAATTATTGAAATTAAAATTAAGAAGTAATATAATACAACCAAATTAAAATTTTAATGGGTTGAAAATGAAATTCTAAATCTGGTCCCAGAATTTGAAAATTTTATTTCAAAGACAAAAAAATAAATAAAAATAAAATAGTAAGTAAAGCATTAATTGGATAATTGGGACTTATTGCAAACAATGGGTTGTTTGAAAATTTATTTGAATTTAAAACCAAAGGTGGTTTAAAATTTGTAAAACATGGCTGGGAGGGCCAAGAAATAAATATGTATATATGTATGGATATACATGATATTAAAGATAATTTGAAAAAAAAAACTCTATGAGGTTGAGTTTTGATTTTGATTTTTTTTCCTGAAATGTGATATAAAAACCCAAAGTGATATAAGTTTTGAACTTATAAAAGGGAAAGAATTTGAAGTTTGAAGTGAGAATTCAATGTGAGAATGAGGTTGACTGGATTAAATTGAATTTTACTTGGGAGAAGTTAAATAAGTTTGAATGGACAACTTGGATTGAAGATTTCAAGATGAAATTGGAATTTAACTTGGAAAGTTAAATGGTGATTTGAATAGGGAATTTGTGTGATCTCAAAACGAGTTTGAGATTTAAAAATTGAAAATGGATGGATGCTTTAGAATAAATTGGATGTTATCATCCTGTTGTTGGTAAAATCTTTAAATTGAGAATGGTATTGTATAAATAAAATAAATTTGAATAATTGAGTTTGTAAATTAAAATTGTTTAAGAACTAGCTTCAAACTGGAAGATAAAATTGAATAATAAACTAAATTTTGAAAAAAATAAATAAAATCGTATTGAGCTCTTATTTGAATCTGAAAAATATAAGTAGAGATAAATTGAAATGAAGAATTGGACTCAGAAATTTAAGATTGTTTAAAAACTTTAAATAAAAGTTAATTTGGTTTAAAAGGTTAAACCAACCTTTGAGAATTTAACTCTAATTCATATAATTCGAGATAGTTTAAATTTAAAATTTAGATTGAATTGGTTTAAAATTGAATTTGGTTTGAAGTAATTGGATTGGTGATTGAAGATGTCTAAGTTTTAAAAAAAAAAATTAATGGGAAAGTATAATTAAAATTGAACAGGATTAAAATCCACTAGAATTTGATTTAAATTTGGGAAGGAATCAAGATTGATTCAACTTGAATTAGGAATTAATCAAGTCCAACGGAATTTGGAGTTATTTGAATTGGAATTGGGTCAATTTAAATAAAGATTTAAATTGAATTGTTGGGGAGGTGAAGAGTTGGCTCTTGACTATTTTCAATATAAATTGTTTTGATATAAACTTTATTTTCTAAACTATTAAATATATACAACCTTTCTTTCTTAAAGCCAAATTATTTTATATACTTGTTTACGATTATTTTTGAAGCTATTTAACCATTTTTCAACTATTTTCTAAACTAATTACTATTTTTAAACTATGTTACAAATTAATTACTATTTTACAACTATTTTACAATTATCTAAAATTCCTGAAATTATTTAACTATTTTCCAACTAACTTACTATTAGTTAACTAGTTTACAGCTATTTTGCAAACTAATAATTATTTTTCAATTACTTATCTATTTTTAAAATTTTCAAGCTATTTTCTAAATATAAGCTGGTCGGAGTTCAAACTGTTATTGGAAAAATACCCAACTGAGATGAGAATTAAAGTGATAATCCAAATAGGGACTAAGGTAAATGTGGATAAGTGAATGAAAATTTACGTGAATGTGAATGGAAAGGAAATTGATATTGAAAAGAGTAATCAAATTGGAATATTTGATTTTGAATAAACAAAGTTATATATCTTTGTTTTATTTAAGATGAAACCCCTTTGTTGAATCTATTGTTGGAAGAAAAAAGGATTTTGGAAGAAGTTTGAAGTATAAAAAGGAATTTTATACAAGTTTATAGTGGTCCAAAGTTTTAAATTTTATATATATCGGTATATATATAAAGGATCTTATGAGGATTTTGGGAAAGGTTTTGGGAACCTTTGGCTTTGGAAAGGCTATTGATTTTTGGGTAAAATCAATATGAGAATTTGGAAAGCCTAGTTTAGGAATTATCGATTTTGGAATAATCGATTTTGTATAAATGAGCTTTGTATGAAATCATACAAGGTGTATGATTTGAAGATACTATATGTGTATAGTATAAAATGTTTTGATGATGGCTCCGGGGAAAAAGGCGCTCCCTTGAAATGAACTTCTCAGGAGTGCCACCGGGTGGTGCTGCCTTGAGCCCAAGGGCGGTTCTAAAGTTGATCCTGTGAGGAGTCCGTACAAAACTAGTTCCTGAGGATTATGAATAGTGTATGCCATAGTGGAATTCGTGTGTGTCGCTGAGAGCCAACAGTCTACGTTTGATTTTATATCGGTAGACTGCGACCTATGGTATAATATAGCGAAGGTCGTGTGTGCCGCTGAGAGCCAACAGTCTGCGTTTGAGTTTATCTCGATAGACTACGACCTATGTAAGAGTGGAGAAGTTTCATTTTGATAGCGAGATCGAGAGGCGGCGGAGAGGCTGCAGTTACATGCACTTTTGTTATGACTGCAACGTAGCCCTAGATGTAACTGTGATCTGTTGTGTGGGTTCCATGGCGTAATCGAGAGTGCCGCGGAGAGCCTGCAGTTACATGGACTTTTGTTGTGACTGCAACGTAACCCTGGTATGTAACTGTGACCATGGAATGGGGGTGATGATTTCCAGAGCATCCTCACTAAAAAAAAAAATTCCTCTATTTTCAAAATTGTTTTCTATATTTCAATAAAAAAATTTCAATTATTTTCACTGGGTGTTGAAAACGGGTTTACCAAGTACTTATAGATTTTCAGTCCTACGCCTGATCAACGTATGACTGAATTTCTGTGAGAACAAGGATGGACTGGTTGAGACATCGAGTTATAAGAAATATTTTTATAAAAAGCTATTTTAATTGTATTGTCTAAATTTGAAGGCATTCCTAAATTTTATAGTAAAAAGGGGATTTCAAACTGGAATTATAAAATAAAATTGGACTCGGGAAATTTCAATGAAGCGATTCTTTGAAATAAAATCGCATATTGATTTGAAAGTTGGAAGTAAACTAATTAACAAAATAATTACTTGATGGAGTATGTTAATAAAATTTAACTTTGGTTAATAAATGGATTGTAAATTAATAATGGAGTTTGGAAATGAATTCAAATTGTAAATAGAACCCGACTTGGATTTAATAATGAAATAAATTAGAAGAGATGTTGTAAAAATAAGATAGGGCTGGATTGAAAAAGAAATGTGATGGTTTGAATTATAAATAAAATTCAAGGGTGATTTGAATAATATATAATGAGATTTGCAAGTGGATTGGATATAAGAGAAGTGATTATAATAGAAATAGTTCGAGTTGCAAAGCAAAATCCAAGTGAATAGAAATAAATTGAGATGTCCTTGTATTAATAAAATAAATTCGAAATAAACAAGTAAATTAAAAAATTTAATGGGATCACTGGAATTATATAATAAATGGATGAATCCTGATGAATAAAAAAAAAATGGAATCAAACTTTAATTGGAATTGGATTATCAGACTGGACTTAAGTTCGGTGGCATATGTGCCTGGATATTGTTTTGATAAATTGAGAAGGTGGATTAAATTTACAATGAAGGAGATTGGCTAACTGAATTAAATGGAATTTGATTTAATGAGAGTCAAATTTAATGGAAGTGAACTTAAGTTGATGTTGGAATAAAGTAAAGTAATTAACCTAAGTTTAAAATTAATGAAAGCTTGGCTTCGAATAAGGATAAAAGCCCATTGAATAAAAGCTCAGTTTAAATTAAATTGGGAATGGTTAGTATTACACAAGCATGGAGTGTGTCGAGCTAAATAAAATGATTGTGTATAAATTAAAATGGAACTGAATTAAATAAAACTGAGTTGGAATCCATTTTAATTGGTTATAAAACTTAAATAATTAATTATTCGCATAGACATTATCAAATTGCGTAGAAATAATTATCGTTTAATGTAAGCAGTTTTAATCCAATTAAATGCTATGAATTAGTGGAAAGCGATATAATTGATTTGTGAATCAATTGAAGTGAATATGAGATTGTTTCGCTTAAAAGGAGTTGAATGCAAGTAATTATGTGTAAACCATTAAAATTGAATGAGAAGCATATAAATTGGGTTGGATACAATTAGATGTGCTTTAAAACATATAAATTGCTTATTGGAAGTATTTGGTGCTTGTTATTTATGTAATGCTTGTGTTTAGCTATTAAAAGTAAGTGAAATGTTAATAGATTTTCTATGTATGACACTTACGTATTTAAATTGAGTAAGTACAGGTACAGGGAAGCCGCTTGGCTAGATTTGGGTATGCTAATTGCAAAAATTTATAAGCTGTTTGCTTAAATTGCTAAATAAGGTACGCCTACGCAATAAAAATAGGAAATATGAACTGTTTTTGCTTTTTCCGACCGTGTGGGTCGATGTATACATATTTATATTTATTGTCAAATTGCAAAAGCTCCTCCGTACAAAGGAGACTCTGCCAAAAAAATTCGAAAATTTTGGGAGTTAGAAAATTTTTGGAAAATTTGGTTAACGACAAAACAATTTCAAATGGAAAACTTAAAATAAACTAGTAAATGAAACTAATATGAATCAGTTTAAATGAAAGATATAACTCCATATTAGAAATCGAAATAAAATTGAATTTATATGAAAAGGGAACAACAAAATTGAATAGCAGTATATATGAAAACCTATATATGAGAATGTATAAAATGATTTGTAAGGTTGCGATTGTATATTGTTGCTAAGTGAGATATGCAGGTATTAAAGAAAAAAAGAATTTGGATTTGGTACCAAAAGATAAATTTGAATTGCCCGACAAAAAGGTATGTATTTAGATTCTGTATGAAATTGGATTGGGTTTTTGATGCAGCCACTTAGCTTTTGTTTTCTTTTTGGAATTTGGGAGCCCGTAGAGGCCTTTTGTAGTAGTACCGAGCTAGCCGCGCAAAGGAGATGCTGGCAAAATTTTTTAGGAATTTAGGGAGTTAGAAAAATTTTGAGATAATTTTGATAGTTCAAAAAAAATAGGTTTTAAATTGACATTTAAATGATCGAGAAAAGGGGTATCGTTTGATATTGTGGAAGAGTTTGGGAGGTAGTAAGAATAATAAAGGGGGTTTTTATGAAAGATAATTGTTAAGTTGTAGAACTGTTTGGTTTTGGGAAAAAGTTGACAGGTATGGGACATTCTTCCTAACTAGTAATTTCAGGGACGAAATTCTTTTAAGGGGGGAGGAATGTGACGACCCAGATTTTTCCAACAATTTAAAATAGAATTGTTAATTGATTTTAAAATATTTAAAAGTTAATTTTAACTTGAATTTAAGATATCGATATTTACTTGCTAATTAAATCATTGAATTATATGGTTTAAGAAATGAATTTAATAATTGAAATTGGGTAAATTGTTGAATCTGGGATTTCGAAGTCTGTTTAAAATAATTTGAAGGCTTATCAAATTTATAAGGATGATTCTGAAGATAATTGAATGGTTAAAATTTAAATTAAAGGTGATTCCTTCACTTTTAATAATATATCGTTTAAATTAATATTTAAAAATAGCTTTCCGAGGCACAGTCTCGTAATTCGACGAAACCAGTTCCATTAGATCCGTAATAGTTAGTTATTATCGGATTTCAATTTTTGTAGCAATCAGAGTTGTCGTTTGACTTTGACGGCTCGAAACGCTTAGATTTATTTTGATCGATTTAATTTAATGTCGATCGTTTAATTCTGTAACTCGCACATACGTTCAAATCAGCTTCCGAAACACGTTTCATTATGTTCGGAATGCGGGTAAAAACCTTATAACACCTGTCAGCATGTCGGATACGGGGTCCGGAATTTCGCGTTATGTTTAACGAGACGTTTGTAAGTTTTACAATATAATAAATATTAAAAGTACTTTTGGTCAGAGATTTTTTTAAAACAGCATAAGCAAGAAGTTTTTTCTAACTCTATACCTTAACTCCCCTCTCTGATTTTCAACCTGAAACAAGAATTCGAGAAAAAAATATATAATAAAAATGGCCGAAGCCGGCCTCTAATGAATTCGATCTCATTCAAAGTTCAATTATTTTGCTCGAGTTCGTTAACTTCGTCTTCAGCAAGCAAGGGGTGTGGCATGTGGTTCGACGAGGGCGAAGTCGCGTCAAACTCGAAGCTGTAGCTTGCGTGCGATGGGGGGGCGACTCGATTGTCGCGACGTCGCGAGGGCGAGGGGCGCACTGGGTAGGGAAGCGGCGACTCAAAATTGGGAATTCGAACTAGGGTTCGTCGAAGAGGCGAAGTCGCCGTAGTTTTGAGGCCGCGTGTGTGGTAGTGGAGTCGGCAGTAAGGTATATTCTTTGTTGAAGCTTAGCATTTGATTTAATTTAGTTTCAAAGTAAAATATAAGAATACTATATATATGTGTGTGTATAACAGTAGGTTATTTTCTTTTAAATTTTGGGTTTATGTAGTGTGTATTTATATGAAAATAAACTGAAATCATTTTAGATTTGGGATATAGAAATTTAAATGAAATATTAGATTTTAATAATCTATGTAGGTATTTTTACAAATATATACATACATATTTCATTTACTAGCTTATATTTTATATATATATAACGTATGTTGGAGAAATTGGTTTAAATATAATTTAATGGTTTAAAATGAAATCAGTGGTTAATTAAATTATCAAATGAAAATTTAAATGGCTCAATAGACTCGAATATTAATAAAACATCTAATGTTTTACAAGGTCAATGGTCGTGAAGAACAAGTCATGAAGGAAATGGGCCGCAAAATGACGAAGGTGAGTAAATCTCACTAAGTTGGATTTTTATTTAAATTTAAATGGTTAGATTTAAATAATTAGTTGAGCGCTTAAATTGATTGGATGTGCTTTGATGATGATGTGATTTTGATTTTGATTGATTCTCGAGTTAATTGTGGATTGACTCGAAGTATATGGTGTTTTAAATTGTTTTAAACTTAAATCATAAATAAGACAATGATTCCATTGTAGATTTGGAGAGGGCTTGATGTGTTGTGATTCATTAAATTAGTAGGGAATTTGAAATGAAAAATTTGATTGATTTAATTAATAAATGATTTGGCTTAACTAATTTAGTAACGGATGAGTTGAATTAATTAATTAAGGTTCAAGTAAACTAATTAAGTGTAAGTAATACAGAATAATAATCGAATGGTGTGTCAGTTAATTTCTAAATGAAATTAACGAAATAAAATTTATTTTGCGGAAGAAAGCAAGAGATTAAATGAGATAATTAATTAAGGAGTAAGTAGTTTATTTAATGAAGTAAATAAAAGATAATTAAATATAGGTAGAGGGTGTTTGAGATGGATTAATATCGGGGTTTAATTAATGTAATTAATTTGGATTGGGATAATGGAAATGAAATTGGAACTCATAATTTATATAATTAAGGATGTAATTAAGGATAAATTAATCAAAATAAATGACTTATGAAGTTAATTAATAAGTAATTAAGGATTAACGTAACTAAAATAGTTAATTAATTCATGAAGTAATTAAGATTACCTATTGACTTTGGTTAAGAATAATTAAAAACCGTGAAGCTAATTAAAGATGATTACTTAAATGTATTTGAAAGATAATTAATCCAGGGTGATTAATTGAGATGAATGAGGATGGGTTGACCAATTAATTAACTTGGAATTTAATTAACGTTGAATGACGGGATATAGGTAATTGAGACTTGAAATTCAATTGAGTAAATTGAATTGTTTTGTATGTGATGGATGATTGATTGATATTGGATGTTTTGAATGTGGGTATCTCTGATATGGATGTTGTTTATTTCAATTGAATAACTTAAGATAGGATAACATGAGTTTCGAAGAGACTGGGTCGGGTATTGGGGAATACCCGAAACCCCTTTGAATTTGTTTTAAATTGATTTCTTAAATCAATAGGATGTAATGAATTGATTTAAGTGGATTAGACTATTTTATCTAAGTTTGATACTTAGGAATTTATATATGAAATAAGCATTGTCTATAGCAAATTGTGAATTGGTAAATTGATATAAGTTACCCCGGGTTATATAAGTTGACTGCTTTGGTATTCCATGTTAGTTGAGTTTACTCACGCTGGTTTCCAGCCTGACCTGAGTGTTACTTTGATGTAATGCTCAGGTCAGACCGAGTATTACAGATTTTTCAGGTAGGCACGTTCTGGAGCTCAGAGGGCGAGCTGGATGGCAGTATCGTATAGAGTATATCCACTGTATTTATATTATTGTTAATCCGAGACATGATAATTCTAAATATTCAGTGACTGTATATAATGTGAAACTCTGATGTATTAGAATGTAATCGACAGATATAGTATTCTTTTGCAACTGTTATTATTTATTATTATATTTTATCCGCTACGATTGTGAGATGTTTGGTGTTTCTGTTCTTCTTCTTCTATCTCTTTCTTCTTTTTCATAACTATCTGGAATTTTCGGGTTAGAAAATTTCGGGTCGTTACATTAATCTTACCATCATTGGATCTTTCTAAATACTTACTTGTGTTTCTCTTCTTCTTGTTGGAGATTTCCAGGAACTGGATCTCTTTAAATGAACATGCCTCTAGGATCTCTACTAGATCCTCTAAGCTATAGGAGGAAAATGCCTAACTTTAAATTAAACCATCTTCTTTAAATATCGCTTAAAACGACACTTCCTCAAAGTTGGAGTGAGTCAAGGCTTCTCACACCATGGTTGAACCGATCTAGAAGCAAAGAGGAAAGCTCGCCAACTCTCTTCTGATGAAAAATTTGCAATGGATCTAGCTTTGAAAGACTCGAAAGATGAGAAGCTTGCTTGGCTACTAAGAATAATTTATTGAAAGACAATTTCAAAAGGACCAAAGCTTCGCTCAAACTTGCTATACAGACCCTATATGATATCAGAAAGCGAGTTTTTGAGTTTGTTGAAGCCAAGCTTGGGTCCATGATGATGAAACATTTTGAAGATGCCCTTATGCTTTCTTTTGTCGAAGATTACAAGAAATGTCTCGACTTTAGCTCTCTCTCTCTCGACCCAGCCATAGCTGAAAGAATAATGGATAAAGTTAACAAAATTAGGCAGAGCACTGAATCCAAAGGCGAAGAGGAGGTAGTTAAAGTATCAAAAGCTCTTTTTTTTGAAATTCCTCCTTCAACCTTGATTGTGATTCTGAAGACAAGGGTGATAAAGATAAAGACCCTAAGGAAAAAGAGATGATGGTGATGAACTTGATTTTGACAATGATTATGACGATGATAATGATTATAACCCCTCTAGAGGTCAGGCCTTGGTAGAGTCAAAGAGGGGCCTTCCAGCGTTTCAGGGATGGACAATGGTGATCAAGTCAAAGCTCCTGAGAAAGGGCAATCCCCTTCAATAGATATGCCTCCAACATCCTCTGGCCCATCTACTCCTCCAGAGCAGGAAACTGCTTCCACTCATACCAAGGATCCACAAGAGAAAGAACAAGCCCCTTGGCTTCTATTCCAGTTTTGTAGGTATAGGCTTCTCTGTTTTCATGCATTACACTTCGAGGACAAAAATTAGTGATAAATCATTTGTCTTAGATAAAGAAGAAGTCAAATTTTCGCTATAGAACAAATCTTAACAGGTAGAAATCAACAAGTTATATAGGGAGTTGGACCAATTAATAGAGGAACACAATAACCTATTTGTAACGACCCGGAATTTTTGAGCATTTGAAATTGGAATATCTAATTGATTTTAGATATTTGAAAGATTTATTTTAACTTAAATTTCAAATATCACTATTTAATTGATAATTAAATTATTGAATTAAATAATTTAAAATTGGGTAAAATGTTGAACCTGGAGTTCTAAGCCTGTTAAAAATAATTTCAAGGGTTGTAAAATTTATATTTGTAGTGCCGAGGACAATAAAAGTGTTAAAATTTAATTTAAAGATGATTTGTTCAGTTTTAAAAATATATCGTTAAATTGACATTTAAAAATAGCCTTCCGAGGCACAGTCTCAAATTTCGACGAAACAAGTTCTATTTGATCAGTAATATTGTATTATTATCGGATTTCAATTTTCTTAGTGTTTGGAGTTGTTGTATGAGCGTACGATATGTAAACGTGCTAAAATTTATATCGAAAATTCAATGTTATAACTAGGTGCAAAACACTATTTTCTCCATACGATCGAATTAGGACCCGAAACCTTTTCTATTGTGTTCGGAATAGGGGTTTAATATTATAAACACCTAGCAGCACACTTCGGTAGGAGGTCAAGATTTTGAGTTGCATTTTTTGAGATAATTTGAATTTGAATTAATATATACATATATTTGTATATGCTAGTCGAATTTTCAGCAATATTCTTTCACATCTAAACTTTTCGCTTTCTTTTCTGTCACCGTAGCAAGTTGATCTAAACATGAAACCTTCTCTGCAATCGTCAAATGCAAGCAGTTCAAATAAGAAGTAAATCAAAGACGAGAATTCACTTTTCTTTCCTAATCCATAAGAGAAAAAAATAATAATAATGGCAGTTCCTTTGTTTAAAATCAAGCCGATCCCTTCTCGTATTCGAAATAAAAAAAGAAAATGGTACAGGGTACAAAATCGATTTCGATTTTGAAATCAATCGGGAGTCGTCTGATTTTTCTCGAGGGATTCGCTGGGTCTCGCGATAAAGACAAGGCGGTGTGGCATCGCGGTCGACTTTTCGTTGGGCCGCGACCTGATGGGGAACTCGCGCTCAAGGTGGAAAGCGAGAGGGAAGGCGACTTGGCGAGAGGAGGGACGTGAGGCCAGCGTTGTCGAACAGAGGTGATGTTGGGTGAGGTCCGGTTTAACTCTGGCGGCGCACAAGGGTGAGGCAGGATCGACGGTTTGTGGAAATCGCTAGAAATCTGGATAGCTAATTATTATTAATTCCAGTAAAATTTGTTTGCATCGATATACCATTGTCTTCGTTTGAAAAAAACAATAATCAAAAGGAACATTTTGTAGTCAGAGAATCAAGTTTAGGGGTGATCTTGATTCAAGTGCAGTGTAGTCGCGAGGGTCTGAGAAGTTCTTCGAGTTTTGTGTGTTGCCGTCAAACGAAGGTGAGGTATTATCCATTTTAATTTTGACTTAAACAATTATTTACACTTACAGATTTTAAGGATAATAATAATATAGAGATAATATATATCTCTATATTTTGGATGGTTTCAGATATAATTATATTTTTGCTTACTGTAAAACTAAAGAGAGAAACTTTAAATCATATTTTATTGTACAAAGATGTATATACATATATAAATTACTAGTTTATCATAATTTCAATATATAAAATGGATCATAGTGACCTACTTGTTTTTTTTCAATTTAATTTAATTACTAAAGACTATTCAAGGGAAAATTGGTTTAGTTAAACTATTTAGATTAAAATTAAATTATTAGTTGAATTAATAAATGGTAAATTATTTTAGATTTTCCAAATGTTAATAAATCATAAATTGCTTATACAAGGTCCCATAATTGTGAAGAATCCAGTCAGTTGGAGTAGATTGCATAATCATAATCATAATCATAATCAAAGGTGAGTTAATCTCACTCTTCTGGATTTTTATTTAAATTTAAATGGTTAAATTTAAATAATTGGTTGAATGGTTTAATTGATTGATGTGCTATATTACATTTAGTAGTATATAGTATATATTAGAGTGATTGATTTCCCACATTATATAGCGGATAAGGCCCTATGCGTCGCATAATAGCGGATGATATTATATAAATCCTCTATACCGTGATATTCCACCTCGAAGTCGAATTGGTATTGTGCTAACATCTGTGGATGCGGGGAAACAGGTTGGAGGGTTCCAACTGGATTCCACAAAATTATTTAGATTGTCTAATATTCTGCGTTATGAATATTTGATATTCTATGATGAATTATATTGATAATTGGAATACTGAATGCTTTAGTTTGCTTGAATATATTCCGGTACACTTAGTTATCAAATTATATAGAATTGGATTTTTGAAAAGAAATATAAGAGTGAATTTTTGAAGTGAAATAATTATAGTAAAATAATAAGAATGAATTGGAAAGAAATAAAAAAAAATATTTAAAAACTTAAGTTAAATTGTAAAGTAGAGATTTAAAACAAGTTTTAAACAAAGTTAAATCTGGAATTCAAGTTAGTGTATCGCAGTTTTTAAACAAATAAATTTTTTAAATTTTAAATTGTTTTAAGAACTTGAATGTTAGAGTGCATTTTAAAATTTATTAGAATTTAAAAATGAATTTGGTTTTAAATTCCTTTAAACTTCCTTTATAAAATGAGTAATTAATTTATTTAATGAAGTAAATAAAAAGATAGTTTATTACAGATTGAGATTAATCAAGAGTGATTAATATTGTGGTTTAATGAATTAATTTAGATTTGTATAAATTAAAATAATAAGTGATTTATGAGAAATTAATTAATATATGTAATTAAGGATTAATGTAATTAATTCATTTAATAAATTTGTGAAGTAATTAAAGATTTATTACTCTTTTGGTTAAGAATAATTAATTTGTGTAATTAATTAAAGATAATAACTTGAATGTAATTGAAGGATAATTAACCCAGGGTGATTAATTAAGATGGAATATTAAGGGATGATTAATTAATTGATTTGAAATTAATTAATGTTCAATGAAGGAATCTAAGTGATTGAGGTTAGTAATTCAATTAGAATTAATTAAATTAATTTGGGAGTGATCAAGTTTGCTTATGGATGATTGAATGGTATTGGATGCCTTGAATGAGACTCGGAGAGACCGTGGTCGGGTATTAGAAAATACCCGAAACCACTTCGATTCTTTAGAAATTGATATGTGAAATTAATACGCTTGTATGGAATGATTTAAGTGAATTGGACCATTTAATATAAGTTTTTGGTACTTAGAGATTTGATATGTGAAGTTAGTGATGTCTATAACAAATTGTGAATTTGAAAAATTGACACGAGTTACCCTGGGTTTTATATAAGTTGTACGCTTTGTATTCCATGTTGAATGGGTTTACACACGCTGGTTTCCAGCTTGACCTGGGTGTTACTTTGATGTAATGCTCGGGTCAGACGGAGTACTATATATTTTCATATAAGGACGTTCTGGAGCTCAGGAGGCGAGCTAGATGGCAAGAACGTATTGAGTGTTTCCGCTGTATTATATTATTATATATCTGAGACATGATGATTGTGTACATCCAGTGTATGTATATATGTGTAACCCTGATATATTTTAAACGTATTTGACAGATACAGAATTCTTTTGCAAACTGTTATTATTTGTTATTATATTCTATCCGCTGCGAATGTGAGATGTTGGTGTTTCTGTTCTCCTTATTCTTCAATCTCTTTCTTCTTTTTCCTAGCTATCGGGAATTTTTCGGGATGGAAAATCCAGGGTCGTTACAGTTCTTATCAGAGCTGAAATGTTAAGCGAGAACCTTGGCTCTGTTGGGATTACTCATTAAGGATAGGGCCAATGGTACCCTAGAATGAGTTGAGTGTGTGTGTATGTGTGTGTGTGTACGAGAGCGTACTCGTAATTTTCTTATATAAAGATTTTAAATGATTTTATATAAGCTTATATTTTAATATATAAAGCAATAATATTTCTAATATTAAGTTATTTGATTCTTAAATCATTGGAATTAAATAGAAATAATGAGAACTAAGTGGTAATAGAAATATAACTAAACTGAAAATTAAATCTTGAATTTAGAAAAGTTTCAGAATAAGATAATAATGAATTGGTTTCCAGATATGATAATTTTGGCTATTATCATAAATAGTTATTATGTTTAATAATGATATATTTGTTAATAAGTAAGCAAAATAAAGTAAACTTTTATGATGAGTATAACTTCAAAATAGAAGTGGGTTTTAAAATGTGGAATTTTAAAACCTAAATCCAGAAACATTTGAATTGTTTCAAAATGTTAAGAGAAATTTGTTTTGGATTGAAAAAACGAAAGTGGTTTAAAATTTTAAGGTGTAATTTGGTGTGCAAGGGAAATAACCTTGTATATATAAGGGATATACATAATATCAAAGATAATTTGAAATAAACTATAAATGTTGAGTTTAAAATTTGAAATGAGATGCGATACCCAAGGTGACAAGTTTTTGAACTTATAAAGATTATTAATGCGAAGTTTAAAAATTCAAATGGAAAATTTGAGTTGGATTGATTTGAAATGAAACTGAAATTGAAGTGGGTTCAATTGATATTAGTCCAAATTTATTGGAATAATTTGGAATTGTAATTAAAGTTGAGTAGGTTTAAAATCCAATGGGATTTGATTTGAATTTGGGAAGAAATCAAGATTGATTCAACTTGAATTGGGGTTAAATCAATTTCAATGGAAATTGAGGCTATTCAAATTGGAATTGAGTCAATTTAAATGGAAATGGAAATTTAAATTGAATTGATGGGGAAGTGAACAGTTTTGACTCTGGGCTATTTTCAATATAAATTGTTTTAATATAAACTTATTTTCCAAGCTATTTAATATATGCAACCTTTCTTTTTAAAGCCAAATTATTTTATAATTGTTTTACAATTATTTTTGGAACTATTTAATAATTTTTCAACTGTTTTATAAATTAATTACTAATTTTCAACTATTTTACAAATTAATCACTATTTTACAACAATTTTGCAATTATCTAAAATTTTTGAAAATATTTAACTATTTTCCAACTATTTTACAATTAACTATTTTACAGTTATTTTGCGAACTAAAAATTATTTTTCAAACACTTATCTATTTTTAAAATTTTCAAGCTATTTTCTAAATATAAATTGGTCGGAGTTCAAACTGTTATCGATTAAATACCCAACCGAGGTAAGAATTGAAGTGATATTCCAAATGGGGATTAAGGCAATTGTGATTATATGGATAGATATCAAAGGAAATGTAAATAGTAAGAGAAATTGATTTAGTTAATAATCAATGAAAATAAATACGTAGGATGTACGTATATTATTCTATTCGCATAGTTGTTTGATCCATATTCGAGCATAGAATTTCGAGATAATTATATCGATCTAAGTTGGGATTTTCACTTGATTTTCGTCGGGGAATCTGGATATGGATTATTGATTGGTTCTGGATATTCTCTATCATAGCTAGGCTATAAAAGGAGAATGATGATTTCTGATCAAGAAACCAGATTTATGTCCACACTAGGAAGACGGGTGGACGATACTAGTTCGAAAGTGAAATTGTGTGATCGAGTGAGCGATCAGGTTGGTATAGCGTACGGTTGATAAGTGTACATCGTACGGATTTGAGTGAAATTGATATTGAAAATTTGTGAATAAGAAATGTGAAATGATTTCTTTTGAAATGAAAGTATATTTTGTGAAATATACAATGGTTAAAAGTGAAAGTTGGATATTTTTTATGATGATAAGTATGATGGAAATAGCTTTAAAAAAAGAGTAATCAAATTTGAATATTTGATTTTAAATAAACAAAGTCATATATCTTTGTTAGATAAGATAAATCTCCCCTTGTTGAATCTATTGCCGGAAGGAAAGGATTTTGAAAGTGTTTGAAGTATAAAAGAAGTTTTGTACAAGTTTGAAATGATCCAAAGTTTTTTTAAAAAAATTATACATATATATATATATATATATAAAGGATCTTATGAGGATTTTGGAAAAAGGTTTTGGGAACCTTTGGGTTTGGAAGGGCTTTTGATTTTTGGGTAAAATCAATATTGGAATTTGGAAAGCCTATTTTGAGAATTATCGATTTTGCGACAATCGATTTTGAGAAAAGGAGATTTGTATGAGATTCACACTAGGTGTATGATTTAGAAGATACTATATATTTATAGTATGAAGTGTTTTGAAAATGGCTCTGGGGAAAAAGGCGCTCCCTTGAAATGAACTTCTCAGGAGTGCCACCGGGTGGTACTGCCTTGAACCCTAATGGGGGTTCTAAATTTGATCCTGTGAGGAGTCCGGACAAAACTAGTTCCTGGGGATTGCGATTAGTGTGTAGTGAAAATCGAGGGCATTGATGCCCACAGAGGCATTTGGGTTATTGTGTGACGACAGTGTAACTCGATGTCACTGCGATCTACTACAGACAATAGCGAAAGTCGTGTGTGCCGCTGAGAGCCAACAGTCTACGTTTGATTTTATATCGATAGACTGCGACCTATGGTAACATAGCGAAAGTTGTGTGTGCCGCTAAGAGGCAACAATCTGCGTTTGATTTTACATCGGTAGACTGCGACCTATGTGGGAGTGGAGATGTTTCATTTTTGACAGCGAAAATCGAGGGCGCTGATGCCTAAAGTTACATGGACTTTTGTTGCGATGGCAACGTAACCCTGAAATGTAACTGCGATATGTTGTGGGTTCCATGGCGTAATCGAGGGGCGAGGAGTGCCTATAGTTACATGGACTTTTGCTACGATGGCAACGTAATCCAGGATGTAACTACGACCACGGATGGGGGTGATGATTTCCAGAGCATTCTCACCAAAGATATTTCCTCTATTTTCAAAAACAATTTTCTATATTTTGAATAAAGTTATTTCCTGTAACGACCCGCCTTTTTTGGATAGTTTAAGCCGACGATCAAATACATATGCCAGTTCCAAACCATTCAAAAGGGCAGATGGTTATTGGGGTAATTAAGAAAAGAAAAGAAAGAGAAATAAAGGAAATGAAACAACACAGAATCTCGCAGCGGAACGATAAAATATAATAGTCAAATAAACAGTTCATGAAGCTGTTTACTATACTTTGACAATTATTTACACAACATTTATCAGAGTTATACATATACAACAGAACAAATAAAATAATGCAGCAGACAGCGTGATGAACAGATAATAATAGTAATAGTGTACCAAATCTTCGTCTTCGTCCTCCAGAATAGATCTTCAAAAATCTGAAAAATCAGGACTGACTCGAGCGTAATGAAAAGACAAAACACTCGAGTTAGGACTAAAATATCCTTATGAAAGTTAAATCAATCGTAAATAAATATGTGTGTAACGGCGGTAGAGATGTTTACAGGGTTTGACATCTCATGTCCAGTGTCAACGTGTGTGCAATAACTTAAGAGATGTTACGGGGTTTTCCATCTCTTACGGATCCGTTAAACTATCTACTACGTAGTACAATACGCTAAGTAGATAATGCCTATCAGTAATATAAAGTATCAAAATAGCGTTAAAGCGTTACCATAATCCCCCTAAACACATTTTTATAATGCCATAGTCTATACAGCACCGTATGCCCCACCGTAAACTGGTGGTTATCAGAGGGTACCCCATAGGTATAACACAAAACATAGCGTAGTGGTCGCGAATAGGATAATCAGTATGACAAGGTACATGAGGCGATACCAACTAGGATACTAGTAGTTGCGTGATCCGGACTGATGTTGAGCAAAGCCAGCAGCTACCCCAACACCGCGAAACAACACTCCCAAATCAAGGGGTGCACCCAAATCGAATCACAAATTTAATGATATAGTATCGAAGAAGTGTGTCTGCTAGAGATGGCGAACCTCAATGGCCCGTCGCGGCTCCTGTTTTAGTCATGTCAGGGGTCATCCAATATCGTTCTCTTTCTTCAGTCAACGCGTTCACCAAACCATCCACTTCATTCTGCATCAACACTCCGCGTACACAAGTTATTAATGTGGTTTTCGGTATCGACAGAGAGTATGTCCATATCCGATGTCGGTCTCTTTAATAACTACGTATTATTACACCGTTGGCCCTTTTACATTTCAAATCGATTCATAATTGATATCAACATATCATATTTGCTTTAAAAATCAAATCCATTTCAAATATCATGGTATCTATTCAAATGTAAGATTCCGTTTCAAAATCATTTTCGCCTCAATATCTCATTTTGATTTCCAAATCATTTCGAAATTCAATTTAGGTTGCAACTTCATTTAACCCAACTCGTATTCAAATTCAAGATTTAAACATAAACATTTCACCTTATTAACCAGCTTGAAAATCTTAAGAAAATAGTTTTAAGTAGTTTAAAAGTAGTTTTAAATAATAAAAGTAGTTAAAAATACTTAAAATCTTAAAATGGATTTGAAATAGATAAATTTGTTTAAAATAATTTAAATTGGTTTAAGTAGATTTAAAATAGATTAAAATAGTTTAAGTATTCAAAATGGTTTATATAACTGAGTAATTTGGAAAACAAAATAAAACAGACCAAACCATTTCAATTATAACTTCCCAATTCAAAACAATTTCAATCTCCCTTCTACCGATTCAATTTCGATTTCGATTCAATCAACGTCAACTTTGACTTCAACTTTATTCAAATTTATTTTCACTTTCAATTAATTCAATTTCAATTTATATCGATTTGGAGTTTGATTTTTCAATAATATCCATTTATAACACTTAACAAAATTATCCATCAATATTCAAGTTTAAATCCAAATTTCAAATATGATTCAATTCCAAGCTCGATTTCAAAATATCATTTTTATATCACTTTTACTTAGTAATATTCAAAGCTCGAATTATGGTTAAATCTTTAAACAAATCAATTTCCGAAATTCAATCATATCCCGATTTTAAATTCCAAAGTCTCCACTTTAAATTTTTTTTAACAATTTCTTTTAACCAAAATTTATTTCAACATTCCAAACTCAATTTTTTGATAAATTCGATTTCTATAAATTGATTTCTATTTGTAACTTTTAAATCAAAACATTTAAATAAATTTCAAATCGATGATTTCAAAAATTATTAATTTAGCCAATTCGGTGTCCGCATATAATTTTCTATCCTATGGCCAAGTGATTAGTTATTTCAATTAAACGTCAGGGCTGAATATATATCACTTAAATCAAATCATAGTTTTATATGTATGCATAACAGGATATATATAAGCAAATAAACATCCAAACATTTAAATATCAAACAATAACATCCATCAAAATACATCATCGAATAGACAATACAATTCATGGCAATTTCATAGTTATCAATGTCAGGTAATTTCATTGTAATTCAATTTTAATTTCAATTTAACTGTCAATTTGAATTTCAACGGTTAATTCAAATGACAATTAAATTTTATCAAACAACGACAAATAAAAATCATAACACTTCATAATGTCAAATTTAACTAGCATAAAGATATTCAGTACGTTGTGAGCGTTATAAAACACTCACCTTGATTTCAATGTAGTTCCAGCGTTTTATTTCGAATAAAATTAAACGAGCGTTTAATTTTACCCGAAATTTTCACTAGCCCCAAACGATTCCAATCCAGCTCCATTGCATAGTGCTCGACAAAACGAAACCAACGCAATTTGTTTTGTGCGTTTTTGACCTCGTATGAACAAGTTATAGCAGTTTAAAGATCATACAAATTATTATATACAAATATTCACAACTTTATTTAATATTATCAACTTTCAGCAATCTGGGCTGTTGATTCCGTCAAGAAAATCAAAGCCGTGCGCATCGTTCTTCCTCACGCATTCTTGCTCCAGTAATTGTCGTGCCCAAGAACCCATAGCAAGTAAACTAGGGTTTGAAATCGCCACCACCACGCTCGACGAGAAGTTGATCAGCTAGCGCCAAATGGAAGCTCATCTCCCCTTCTACCTCCGGTCGCAACTATGGTGAACTTAGCCCCCCTCTCTCTCGAAAATTGTGCGCAACTTCGGCTGTTCAAGTGAGGATTGTCGTCGATTCGTAACACCATTCACGATCTTGACCGTTGGATAGCTAGCTCTCGTCGTGCTCTACGTTATTGTAGTTGAACATTTCTTGAATTGAATGAGGGATTTGTAGATAATGGAGGAGGAACGACGATGTTTTCTGGTAGTGGGTTATAATAAGAGGCGGCTACGAATAGAAAACCCTAGGGTTTTCTTTTTGGTTTGCAAATGAGAATTAGGTAGGTGCTTTTATAGAAAATATAACGAACACTATTCATCCCGGAATTTCCGAACTCTAAATCTCGCGCGGTGACTGGCGTTTCTAAGGTTTACCCCACGTTCCGGACACAATGGAATAGGTTTCGGGAGCTAATTCAATCATCTGCGTGAGTTACGGCAATAAATGGTCAAATTTAAATTAAACCGATTAAACGAATTTCTAGGCGTTTTGGCTCGCCCCAGACAAACGGTAAATCCGATTGACATGAAATTTGAAATCTTACAATAATATAACGTTATGGATCCGATGGAACTATTTTCGTCGAAATCGGAGACTGTTTGAAAAATGGTTATTTTAACTCGTTAATTAAATATTAAAATATTCGATTTTCAAAAATTTACTTTAAATTCAATTTCAAAAGTTCTACAACATCATTCTAACTTTAGTATGATAAAATAAAATTTTACAAATCATTTTTAATCATATTAAACTCGTTATTCAATTATCCAACAAATTCCAATTTTTAAAATCTTATTGACTCTATTATAATCCCGATATAACTTACATTCACTTTGGAAACCAATTTGAATCATATTAAATCAAATTTCAATTATTCAATCTATTTTCATATATTAAATTTCAATATCAAATTAATCATATCAAATTCGAAATTTAATTATTCGAACATTTGTAATATTAAATTTAAACAAATTTGATTATTCTTAAATCACTATCTTTTAACATATTCAAAACGAACTTATAAAATTTAACAATTCAAATTATAGAACAGCCATCTCCATTATACGGTTATTCAATTCCCATTATTAAATTATTCACTAAATTCCATATATTAAATTTAAACAATTTCGATTATCCAATAATTCATTATCCTTTGAAATATTGAAATTGAACTTATAAGATTCAACTTTTAAAACAAATTCACAATTTAGAACACTAATTTACATTTATTTTTCCATATATTCCCTTATAACCAACTTATAACATTTGAGTCAATTCAATTAGATTAGAACTCCATTCAATCTATAAATAATTACTTGGATAATTACTGTTGCTATTCATTCCAGTTATTATTATTCCAAACGAATTACAATTTTTTTTTCTAACATTAAATCATGAAATCTTATCAAATTAGCTATTTTAATTGTCGAAAATTTACGGGTCGTTACACTCTCCCCCATTCAAAACTTTACGTCCCCGAAAAGGAAAAAGAAGGGAAAAGGAACTAAGTATAGAATTCAACATTTGATATTTTTTTTCAAAGTTACCAACTTATAAAACATTGAAATTCCATTTATAAAGTCATAACTATGCTGCCACTATGTAACTCCGAACGGGTTTCTAACTTTAAAAGTTAGTTTTCAAAACAAGTTATAAAAAAAAGTTTAAAACTTGAAAAATTTTATAACACCCGGATTTACGGAAAATTTCGGCAGAGTCTCCTTTGCGCGGCTCGATCGGAAAAAAAAATGACAGCATATATATCACAAATATACATCTCATCAAGTGATGAGGCATCCCGCAGGGAAAAAGTGTAAAAGTACGGTATGTAATCCGAGATATGTACCTTATATATTCTTAGCGAGCATATACGGCTAATATAGCGCAAAAGCGAGCTCCAAATGCAAAGCAAGCGCAATCCGCACCAACTAAACACTCAACAACCATGAGAAACATGCATATATGAAAATAATATCAAAATACATCATATAGCAACATAACAACTACATGCCAACATAGAAAACGCAACAAAACAACAAATGCATCCACCAAATCAATTACCATCCAACTATCATCCAACAAATCCATAACCAATCAATATAAATTCACTTCTCATTAATATTTATTGACTTGGTTTTCAATTTTAATCACAGTTGATTCATTAATGTTGGATTTTACTAATATTCATTCTCAATTCAATTTGTTAACATTCACTAACTTATTTTTACATTAGTTCACTTCCAATTTGAATCAAATTAAATTGTATTTAAATTCATTTAACTTCCAATTTGATTTCAATGATTTATAGCTTTCCATTTCATTAACATTCAACTAACAATCATATAACAACCAATCATATAATTTTAAAAGAATCATTTTATATTTGGCCTCATCTTCCAATATTAACTTTAATTAAGTATGTAAGCCGTACATATATCATCCGTGAGCAATATCAATCTAATCGCTTATTCGATCACACATTTCACTTCCAAACTAGTATCGTTCGCACGACTCTCTAGTGTGGTTCCTTGATTGGAAACTGTTACTCTCCTTGCATAGCCATATACTATGATAGAGAATTCCAGAAACAAATTAAAAATCCATATATAGGGTTCGCCGTCGAAAATCGATTGAAAAATCCTAACTTGGATCGATATAAATCATCTCGAAATTTTGTGCTCGAATTTGGATAAAATCGTTATGCGAATAAAATAATATACGTACAATATCACGTACTACCTTCCAATGGATTTCTATCTAATTTATCTA
Source organism: Allium cepa (assembly GCA_030765085.1). Taxonomy (NCBI): domain Eukaryota; kingdom Viridiplantae; phylum Streptophyta; class Magnoliopsida; order Asparagales; family Amaryllidaceae; genus Allium; species Allium cepa. The sequence goes on from CM060942.1 coordinate 461,701,736, forward strand.
CACTAAATTATTCTATTGACTTCTATTTTTTTCCACTTAATTACTCACAATCCATTATTCAGTTCGTATATTCATTTCTTTACATAACATATTCTTTAACATTGCCTTTTCTTAGACATCATATCAAAGAATTTGCTTACTCAAGTTGTTAACGCTGAAAATCAAATGCTAACACCCCGGTGTAGATTAAGTTTGAGTGAAAGCACCACCCGTGAACACGGGAACTAAAAAAATAGAAAATTCATAGAGAAAGCAGAAAAGACAACAGTTTTTATAGTGGTTCGGCTTCAGGTAAGCCTACGTCCACTTCAATCCTCTTTATTACTGAATCAATTACAACTTTACAACAATCTTCAATTACAATTCTGATGAGGCAAACAACTAGAACTTTGATGCAGAAGAATTCTTTGAATCCATGTTGATTGCGTTAGATTTCCTCTTGAAGTTAGTTGAGATGCCTTTCGTATTTGAAGTGTTGAGTGAGTCGGGAATTTAGTAGAATATCGGTGCTTAAAGAGATCAGCCAAAAGTCCCCTTCATGTTTGAGGTAGGTTGGTATTTATAGGAAAATTCCCCCCTTGGGTCGTAAGTCGTGACCGACCTATGGCAGGTCGTGGCCGACTTATCTGGCCAAACCCCATGGTTTCACAAAGGTTCACTTGTATAAGTCCCAGGTCGCCCCCGAGTCAACACAACCTTCTTCCAGTAATACGGCATCGGGCTTATATTTAGTAGCTTTAGGTCGTGGACGAGTTAACATAGGTCGTAAGTCGGTAGCGACTCAACTGTAGTTCGTGATCTTGTCCCTGTCTTGAGCAGTTAGGACGGCAACTTCCTTGGGCAGTTAGATCGGCATCTACCTTAGGCCAGCATCCATGTTATATTGGTAACCCACCTAAGCCTTAGGTCGGTACCCCCTCAAATCTTAGGTCGGCATTCCTGTTTAGTCGGCATCCCCTAAGGCATTAGGCCGGTACCCGTGTTAGGTCGGTAGCTTTCTTAGGTCGGTAAGTATCTTAGGTCGACATCTTGTTTTAGACAGTTGGGTCGGTATTCTTTAAGTCTTAGGTCGGCATTCTGTTAAAGCATTAGGTCGGCATCCCTTTGGGTCGTTAACTGTTATTCCTTAAGTCAGTATCCGAGTCATGGCCGAGATGGAGTTAACACTTGCCCCGCGAAGTACACGCCTAATGGTTAGGTCATATGCTTCGATATCCTCTAACCCGTCCACTTTCTAAGTCGGTATGTCGTACGCGACCTAACAGTTAGATCATACATGCCGCTTCAGATCCCTCCACTGCAAGGTATAAGTCACATCTTCTTCTTCCTTCTCATTACCTACTCTCTTGATTCTGCCATTAAAAACTTTCTCAAGCTTCAAAAGGCGATTTCATTCCAAACAATCACCGATAATCTTTGTTATTCATCACGTAAGTAAACCTACTTCATTCTCGATCCCCTACTGTCATTGATTCATGAATCCCATTCAAACTTCACTCACCTCCTCGCGCTGTGCTTCATCACGAATCTTATCATACCAATAGTTGATGATCCTGAGATGGCTCAATTCAGATTCAAACGGTTGATGAAACGATGTCGATGGGTCACTGCTTCGGGCTAATCAATCCTGATTTACGTTAGGATTGTGGGGTGTTGAATTCGTGGGGGTTTTTAATCTGGTTTAATGGATGATCCGATAGCATGAAATAGCATAAATGAAATGAGGGTTTTTTGGTTGAGGGAGTGGCTATCGGGTTAACGGGTTAAGTGGAGTGAGACATTGGTTTAGACGCGACTCAGTGGTTTTGGGTGACCTAACTTTTGGTCGACTTAATTTGATACGATTTAATCCTTAGATCGTGGCCGAACCAGCACTTGGGGAAATTCGCCGACCTAACCCTTAAACCGTGGCCGAACTAACACTTGGAGAAATCTGCCGACCTAACCCTTAAACCGTGGCCGGACTAACACTTGGAGAATCCTGCATCACTTTTTGAACTGGAACCTTTCTCCTTACTATCCCTTACGACTTAAAGAACTACCGATTTTAAGAATCAGAAACTTAATCTTAACTCGTGAAAGATTCCTAGGGTCGCGGCCGAGTTAACACTTGGATGCCCAATTCGAATTCTCACTTAAAAGCATACTTCCAATTTGAATTTGTAACTTAATTTACTGGACTGAACTGCTTAAATCCTGGATTGTTTTAACTTTGTTGCTTTATTTCACAGACCACATTAACTTATAGGCTAACAACCTGCTGAAAACAACAATCACAGAAAACCAAGGCGAATATACTGCCATTGACTGCCCACATCAAATGACATATTAGTCGACATAGAGTAATCAACTTAAATACACTATATGAAATGTTGTGAACCAATCAACTAAAGTGAAGTATTAATGTAAAGCATCGCTAAATTGAACTGATTTGTTTGCATCAACATTACACTTGCATATTAAAGCAACGAACCTTGGACTTTATAACTGACAAATACTTGCTAGTTTTTATTCCAGTTACATTTGCTTATTGCTTGATTGAATTTACACAACACTCCACACATTTTAGGAAACGTGCACCTTCATGTTTGAATATCCAGTTGTTTGTGTAAAATGACTTCCCACCAAGAAGAAGAAGTGGTAGCTCAAGCGGGAGAAATCCTTCAGACAGCTGTTCCCATAGAGAATCCTCCAGAGAGAACTTCGACCATCCTAACTTCGAGAGCGTTTATTCAGCTACGTACTCAATTTGGTTTTGCTGAAAATGATGCCCTACTCCCCGAGCCAAATGATACTGCCGATAGTCCTCCCCCCGGTTTCGTCGCAGTCAATTGTCAAATGTGCCTAAGCGGGGCGATTCCTCCTTTTAACGACTTCCTTCGAACCCTTCTCCTCTGGTTGACAATCTCTCCGTTCCTAGTTCATCCTAATGGCTACGCCATCTTGATGGGGTTGTGTGTTTTGTTTAGGAGAACTTTTGATCGCCTACCAAGTTTTGAAGAAATTCGCTACTTATGCTCGTTTGCAAAGAGTAAAGACCATCCTTCCCTTATTATTGTGAGAAGTGCTAGAAACCGCAAGCTTATTTCTGATCTTACCAAAAGTGTTCATGGATTTTTGAACCAGTTTTTCTTTGCTCGCTGCCCCCCAGGGTTTTATGCCATCTGGAGAGTAGGAAGTAAGATTACCTGTATCTATTTTCTCCATTTTCAAACTTTTTCGAGATCCGAACTACCAATTGCTAATTTCATTCTTTGCTCTTTTCAGCACTTCCTCTCCCCTCTAGAGATCCAAGCCATAAGCAAATTTTTGAAAGATTGAGTGTCGTGGCCGTAGAAGAGAGAAGTATAAAATTTTTGTTGAGGGATGGATTTTTGCATCAGTATGGACTTTTGCACGCTTCTCGCTCTACACACCCCTATGAGGTTCCAGACTCCCCGTCTAAAGCATTAGATGCCCCAGTTTCCACTGACGAACCCTTACCAAAAGAAACTGCCTCCGAAGCTTCTCTGGTGAAGTGCTCTACTACTGTCGATGTTGCTGGGTCATCTGGCAAATTCGCACTTGCCCCAATCATTGAGGAAGAAGAGCCTCAGGGATCTCCCTGACATTCACAGAAGTCTGGTGAAGCAGTCGGGAAAACAAGCCCTGTCAAGCATAGCGGGGACGACACTTTCGAAGGGTTGAGCGACCTCTTTGTCACCTCACAGGAGCTCTTTAAAGACGATCCTGTCGCTACTAAGGTTTCTTCTTCAGTGGTGGAAGCGCCTTCTTCTCTGCAACAAGCTCCGTCGACCCAAGAGTTGACGTTAACTACTACCCCTACGATTACTCCGCAATCAAAGTGTGGTTCGTAGTTTGATGCGCGTAGTTTGCACAACACACACACTTAGAATCTTTTGGCACTTTCATGCATCTATCTCTTTGTACTTTGAAGATTCTAAAGTTACACTTCTTTTCTCTGGAGACCTTTAAGACTTGTCTTTTTTTAATTTCAGGTTCTTCGATAGGACGCAATGGCTCTTACTATGACGACTTTCAGCGCTACGGGAGGCGTAGTCAATATGATTATAGGTGCTACCATCTCGTTCACAGAGAAACCGACGAAGAGAGAGCCGCTCGGAAGGCTCAGGAGAGGAGGGCTCAAGAAGAGCGTTATGAGAGAAAAGAAAGGGAGGAGCACCATGATTCTTCCCAGAGAGGTGACGACTCTCACAAGAGAAAGTCGAATGATGATCAAGGAAAAAGCCATATGGTTGAGGACCCAAGCAAGCGTGCCCGGCACGGTGAGAAGCATGCTTCTACAACTCCTGAAAAGGTCACTGCCCCCGTCTCACTTGACATTCCTTCTGGCTCTCCTGCTCTTGGGAAGACAGACATTCAGACAATAACCAGCAGGCCTAAATTTCAAGTTGGATCAAGCCTGGCTACTCTGCAAAGCCGGTTCTCGCACTGGTGCCTAAAGGGAGTGCGGTTCGATCTTGACTTGGTCCCTATTGATAAGCCTACCATGCTGCGAAATCTCGATGCCGTCAGACTTGATATTGAAAGGATGTCGAAGTCGCAAAAGCTTGTTGACGAGCTTCAAAGGGTAAACCGTGCGAATCTCGAGGCCATGCTTATTATGGAAAATGACAAAGCTGAATGGCAAAAGGTTCTTGAGCAGCATGATACTGAGATGAGGAGCATTACTACTTATAATGAAGAGCTTGAAGCGAAGGTCGAGAAGCTTAAAGAAGAACTCGCCACTTCTTCTACTTCCTACACTCAAAAAGAAGAAGTCCTTCAGAAACAAGTGAGAGATGCTCATGCCGGCCAAAGAGACGCCGAAGACAGGCTCGATGTGCAAAAAAGAATCAATGAGGGCTATATTGCTGATATTGCAGAGCTTCGGAAGAAAACCAGCTCCCAAGAGGCGGAGATTCAAATGCTAAAGCTTCAACTCTTCAAAGCTGTAAGAGAGCGTGATGAGGCCGTTGCCGTTAAAACTGCAGCTGAAGAATCTCATGAGGCAACGAAGACCAGCATCAGCTCGACATTATTTGACTTCTACCTGCATACCATCTTGGGGCGCGGTAGCCTCGTCTTCCTAGGTCCCAAATATGAAATTACTCTGGCTAATGTGTGGGAGGCCGCACTTGATATGCTTGGTGCTACAGGTGCCGGCTACATCGAGCATTACTTGGATGAGGAAGCTCGCGCCTCTCTCGCCAAGGGAAAAGAACAACTTGCAAAATTAAGAACTGAGATGGAAGAAGGAGAACGTTCTGGAAAAACTACTTCAACTATTCCAGTTCAACCTTCGCCTTCGGCCAAAATCGACATTGTCGGCTCCAGTTCTCATTCTCCATCCCTGGTTAAAGTTACAACTGAGATCACAAGTGCACAGGGTGGAGATGAAGGAGAAGAGAGCGCCGAAGAACAGGCTTATGAGGTTGATATCAGGAAGCCGACTTCTCCAGGTAACTCTACTGTTAATCTTGCCCAAGTAGACTGCTCATTTACTTCTTATGAGTTCGATGAGCTTCTTGACTATTTCCTGAACCTCAATGAGCCTTTATCCCCTCTCTTTACTGACTTTAACTTCTTTTCTACTGTAGAGAAAGTGTCGAGCATCGTTCAGACTCCCCCTCCTCCAATTATTCCTCCTCCGCTTCTCTAGGTCACTCCTCCATCCGCCTCTCAACCCGGGTCGCAAGAGGAGAAAATAGAAGCTCTTCATGGCTTAGATGATCCTATTGCTTCTCAAGACCCGAAAGGAGAAGAAACTGAGGGGAGTGAGAAGACTTCAGAACCAACTGGTTCCGATGCTGAACCGTTAACTAAACTTTTCTCTCCAGGGAGTGGGTCTTCTTCCAAGAAGAGAGGGAAGCAGGGAGTCTCTAAGAAGAAGAAGGAATCTTCAGCCGGCGAGGAAAAAACAGAAGAAAGTCCAATTGTGCCCCTTTCACCTTCGTCCCCTATTCTTACAAGCCGGCCTAAGAAGTTGACCATCCGGCCGGGCGGAGGCTCAAAAGGTGGAAGGAAGAAGAAATGATGGCTTTGGTTCTGTGCTTTTTATATCGCTTTTTGCTTTTTGCATGTACTGACCGGAGATTGTGCGGGTACCGGCCTCCGCTTTTCTTTTTTTCTTTTTATTTTGAAACCTGTACCTGTACAAAATTTTGACAGTATTGAATAAAATGATTCTTTTTGTTTGTACAAACTTCTGTCTGTATTTGAGAATGCATTTACTATTCATTTTTGTACAAGTTTCTTTATATGATATTGCAGTGAGCTTGTGGTATGTTGTTCGAGCGTAATTTTACTAATGTGGTTATACCTTGTTGCCCCTATACCACAAGCTTATTGCAATATTTTACACTTGGAGGGGATTTGTACTCTTATTTTCTAGAGAATAACTATTCCATACTTGGAGGAATACTATTCTGCTCAAAATAGAGTACAGCTTACTCCATATGAGTTTCTACGCTTCATCCTTCGAAGATATGACTTTTTCCTTTTGTGCATACACACATTTTACCAAGTGAATTCCCCTATGTGGTAAAGCGGGCCTCTGAAGGGCAATTTAACTTCTTTTTGAGGAAGAGTATTTTCAAGAATAGAAGAACCAGTCTTCCTTTGAAAGCTAAAGTGTGCCTTTGAAGAGGGCTTCTCTTTTTTTTTTTTTTATGGCGCCTCAGTGGAGGGCTTTTTGATCTTTGCTTTGCATTTCTGACGAAATGCTTCTTTGAAAAGTTGTACCTCTAAGGAGGGCTTTTTTTACGTTCCAACACTTGGAAGTTTTATTTCAATCTCGGTGAAACGTGTGCCTCCGAAGAGTTGCGCCTCCGAGGAGGGCTTTCCACGTTTCAACACTTGCAAGTTTTATTTCAATCTCGGTGAAACGTGTGCCTCCGAAGAGGTCTTTCTGTTTGATTGGGCCTCTGGGAAGAGGTTTTTTGTTTGATTGTGCCCCTGGGAAGGGGTCTTTTTGTTTGATTGTGCCCCTGGGAAGGGGTCTTTTGTTTCTGCCCCTTGGGAGAGGCTTTTATTTTTCCCTGTTCGCTGGGAAGCGAGCCTCCGAATAGGGCTTTTCACATTTCGACTCACGAGAGTGTATCACCGATCACGGTGAAATGTGTGCCTCTGAGTAGGGTTTTTGCCTGGAAGTTTGGAGTTTCTTTCTCTCGGTTGGACGGATTCACGGGAGTGTATCAACCGATCAGTCCGCAACTTTGTATCGAGAAAGATCTCTCTTTTTCTGGTTTGGCCCGCTCGAGGTCTTTTTAGCATTTCAACTGTGGTGAAATGGGCCTCCGAGGAGGGCTTTTCACGTTTCAACACTTGGAAGTTTTATTTCAATCTCGGTGAAACGTGTGCCTCTGAGTAGGGCTTTTGCCTGGAAGTTTGGAGTTTCTCTCGGTTGGACGGATTCATGGGAGGGTATCAACCGATTAGTCCACAACTTTGTATCGAGAAAGATCTCTCTTTTTATGGTTAAGCCCGCTCGAGGTCTTTATCCTCCGAAGAGTTATGCCTCTGAAGAGGGCTTGTGCCTCCGAAGAGGTCTTTTGCTGTTTGATGCTTGCTCGCCCATGTCTCTTTGCCATTTATTCATGTCGGCGATCCCCGTTATCTTTTGCAAGTGTCATCCCTTTTTAGTTGCCAATAATTTTCCTTATCCAAAGAAATATACTTCATAGTTAAGCGAGCTGGTGGTGTAGACACAGGCTATTTAACTGGTTGTTTGTTTGTTCAAACATTTGCAGTTAGTTAGAAATGGTCCACTTCCATCCACATCGCTAACTTTTGTTCAAAGCACTTCTTTTAAAGGATTTGAGTATGGAAATTTTGAGTGGTTTAGCATTTTCTTGCTGGGTGATGTCGGAGATCGCTTAGTCTTCCGATGGGTAAGCTTTGTTTTTATGGCCTGCATTATTAAATTGACATTTTAGTAACACAGTTAACGTATTTTATATGTCGAAATAAAACAAAACAGTTTATAATAGTAGAGAACACAAGACTTATAGTGGTTCAGCCAAAAACTGGGCCTACATCCACTTTATAGCTTTTCATTATTCACTTGCTTTACAATTGCTTTCAATACAAGAATCATATATTCATAATTCTTTTACAACAATTCAGCAAAGCTTTCAAGTAAAATAGGGACGCATATGATTGCTGTTCCAAGATCTTGGGATTGGTTCTCCTTCGACAGTTGTGAGTTTGAATGTGCCATCAAGAAGTTTCGCGCTTATAACATATAGCCCTTCCCAGTTTGGCCCAAACACACCTATGGCTGTAATAATTCTCTTTAGGACTAAGTCCCCAACTTCAAAGCTGCGCTGACGAACTTTGAAATTGAAGTACCTGGCTATTCTTTGCTGGTGAGCTGCAATTCTAAGCCTAGCCTCTTCTATTTTTTCATCGAGGAGGTCAAGTGCTTCCAATTGCAATTTTTCATTCTCATCTTGATCAAAATGGATCCTTCTGTGTGAGGGGACTTCAATTTCCACTGGAATCATCGCTTCTGATCCGTATGCCAATGAAAATGGAGTATGCCCAGTCGCAGTTTTGTGGGTAGTTCTGTATGCCCATAGTGCAAGCGGTAACTTATCGACCCAACCACCTTTTGCTTTTTCCAGCTGCTTTTTGATGGTTGATTTGATGATTTTGTTTACTGCTTCCACTTGCCCGTTTGCCTGCGGACGAGCCACTGTTGAGAAGCTTTTTCGGATCTTGAATCGTTTGCAGAAATCTTGGAACTCCTCACTTTCAAACTGAGTACAATTGTCTGTGATTATCTTCTGAAGCACACCATACCTGCAAATGATATTTTTAGTCACAAATCTTATCATTTTCTTAGAGGTAATAGTAGCCAATGGTTCGGCTTCAGCCCATTTGGTGAAGTAATCAAAAGCAACGATAGCATATTTAATCCCCGATTTGGCAGTCGGCAAAGGACCAACGAGATCTATTCCCCAGATAGCAAACGGCCATGGACTGACAATTTGTGTTAGCTCAGTGGAAGGTGCTCTAGGAATTTTAGCGAATCTCTGGCATTTATCACACTTGCGGGAATAGTCAGCAGCATCCTGATTAATTTCTGGCTAAAAGTATCCATAACGGAGGATTTTCTTTGCTAAAGTTTGACCACCTGTATGATCCCCACATTCCCCTCCGTGTACTTCAGTCAGAATTGTCTTTGCTTCTTCCTTTGTCACGCATCGGAGTAATGGCATTGAAAATCCTCGTCTGTACAAACGACCATCTTGAACTATATATCTGGAGGCTTTCCTCATCAGCTTTTGTCGTTCTTTTGAACTTTCCGGCAAAGAACCATTGAGTAATATTCAAATATCGGAGTCATCCATGATTCTTGCTCTTGGGATACATCCATAATCCAATCAACATCCATTTCATCTGTGCTTGGAGCTGACAAGACTTCGACGGGAACTAATCCCAATAATTGTGCTTCACCAGTACTCGAATACTTTGCAAGAGAATCCGCTTTCATGTTCTCTTCGCGGGGTATATGGTTTATTGAATAACGGTCAAAATTTTGAAGAAGCACCCAGGCTTTTGATAAATAGGCGGGTAGATTCCCTCCTTTAGCTTGAAATTCCTTCTTGACTTGGCATACAATAAGTTGAGAATCACTGAAGATCTGCAATGCCTTAATGTTTAGTTCTTTAGCGATCCTCAAACCAGCAATCAGGGCTTCATATTCTGCTTCATTGTTTGTCGAAGGGAATTCTAGTCTCAGCGCATAACATAGCGATCGCCCTTATGGGGTTTCAAGGACAACCCCTGCTCCGGAAGAGTAATCATTCCTTGCGCCATCGACATACAATTTCCATTGGATTGGGATGTAATCAGTGGCTTCTTCCTCACTATCACCTTTATCCGTACATTCGGCGATGAAATCTGCTAAAGCTTGTCCATTGATTGCTTTCCGGGGATGGTAAGTGATGTCATATTGACTGAGCTCAATATTCCATTTCAAAAGACGGCCCGAAGTCTTAGGACGGAATAGGACTTGCTTTAGAGGTTGATCAATGAGGACTTTGATGGGATGAGCTTGGAAATACGGCCTCAATTTTCTTGATGCGATCAACAAACAATAGGCGAGCTTTTCTAATCTTGAATAGTTCATCTCTGCCCCAGTGAATCTTTTGCTGATATAATAGACTGGGCGTTGAACCCTTGCGTCTTCTCGTACCAACACTGCACTAAGAGCATGAGGTTAAATTGCCAAATATATGAAAAGATCTTCCCCATTGTCAGGCTTTGAAAGTATCGGAGGTACTTCCATATGACGAACCAACTCATCAAATGCTTTCTGACATTCAGGAGTCCACTCAAAGTTTTTCCTTCCTTTTTTCAGAGCATCAAAGAATGGAATGCATTTGTCAGTAGCTTTGGAAATGAATCGACTCAAGGCAGCAACCTTTCCATTGAGACTTCGCAATTCCTTCTTCGTTCTAGGAGCCTTGACCTCTCTCAGGGCAGTGATCTGAGCTGGATTAGCTTCAATGCCCCTAGCGCTCACAATGAAACCCAAAAACTTTCTGGACTCCACTCCAAATGAACATTTCAAGGGATTAAGCTTCATTCTGTACTTTCGGAGTACTGCGAACATCTCTGCCAAGTGATCCATGTGGTCCACTGCTTTCTTAGACTTCACTAGCATATCATCGACATAAACTTCCATTGTCTTGCCAATCTGTGGTTTAAACATGGCATTAACAAGCCTTTGATAAGTTGCCCCTGCATTCTTGAGTCCGAAAGGCATAACCTTGTAGAAGTAGAGTCCAACATCTGTGATGAAGCTCGTATCCTCTTGATCTGGCTCATGCATCATAATCTGGTTATATCCGGAGTATGCATCCATGAAAGATAACAATTCATGCCCTGTCGTCCCATCCACCAGCTGATCAATCCTGGGCAGTGGAAAACAGTCTTTGGGGCAGGCTTTGTTCAGATCTGAAAAGTCAATGCACACTCTCCACTTTCCGTTAGCTTTTTTAACCAGCACTGGATTTGATACCCAATTTGGATTAGTAGATTCTCTGATGAAACCGTTCTCCATGAGCCGATCCACTTCTTCTTTTAACGCTGCCATTCTCTCAGGACCCTGAGTTCTTCTTTTCTGTTTTACAGGTGTAAACTTTGGATCAATGTTCAGAGTGTGTACTGCAATCTCTGGGGATATTCCACACATGTCAGCTTGAGTCCAAGCGAATACATCCAAATTTGCCTTCAAAAACGAAATCAGAACATTCTACACCATTGTGTTGAGTTGTGAACCCACATTCAGCACTTTGTTCGAGTCCTTTGGGTCAACGGATACCGGCACTGTTACCTCCATCGGTACTACCCTATTCTGCCCTGCACTGGCTTTCCTTGGATCCATCTCTCTTCGTGCGGCACTACATTCACCAGTGCAGGGTCCACCCTGTAATTGCTACAAGGCTTGTTCTTTGGTGCGAACTGGAGTCGCCGTACCTTTTCCCATTTCTCTTTTCCTTGATTCACGCAACTCTGCAAAGTAACATTCTCGCCCCACATCTGGGTCTCCCTTAATCACACCAACTCCGTTGTCTATTGGGAATTTTAGAGAAAGACACCATGGGGTAAGAACAGCTTTGAACGCAGCAAGAGTTGGTCGGCCTAAAATGGCATTTTAGGCAGAGAATTCTTCAACAATTATAAAGGTTTGCTTTCGAGCCACCTTCCTCAGTCCCTTTCCGAGTTCTACAAACTAATCTATGGTCCCAATCAGCTGTTTGGGTTCTCCATCAAACCCAGCAATCTTAAGTGATGAAGCTTGAACGTCAGCCATTGGAACCTTCATTTGATCAAAGGTTTTCTTGAAGAGAATGTTGCATGAAGCTCCACAATCAACTAGAACTCTTCTCACAATAGCCAACCCAATACCAGCGGATATGACCAGAGGATCTATGGTAGGAGCCTCGATACCCAAAGAATCTCTGGCACTGAATACAATATCATCTGTGGAAGTCTTTTGTTGCTTTAAAGGCGCATCATTCTCTAAAACAAAAACATTCTCTTCAGCTGGTACATGCCTCAAGGCCGGGGCATACCTTTCCATCTTGCCCCAGTATTTGCCTGCTGGGTGAGGTCCTCCAGTTATTATATTGATGATAGGCCTTCTTGATTAATGTTCTACGGCCTTCTCACTTGAGCCAGGACGGTGAGCGGGAACTTGCTATCCTTGAGTCGACGAGGTTGGGGCATTTCTATTTCTTTTCACATACTGCCGGAGCTTGTTCTCTTTCAAAAGTTGTTCAATTACCTCTTTCAACCGACGGCATTCGTTAGTGCCATGGCCGGGTTGGTTTTGGAACCGGCAGAACCTTCCACTTTTTTCCATCTTAATCCCAACTCTCATTTTAGGTGGTGTCGGATAATTGACATCATCCTTGGTCGCAAAAAAGATGTTCTCAGGGGTATCGGTCAAGGGTGTGAAATTGAAAGGACGGCCTTTCTTAGCGTCTCCCTGTTTCTTTCCACCATCATTTCCCCTTTTCTGAGTGTTAGGTTCTTTCTTGTTCGAAGGAGCACCATTGTTCCCGGCTTCCACCGATACCACCTTAGCCGGTGTTTGGAGGCTCTCCAAGCGCATGAATTCATCTGCTTTCTTGTAGAATTTGTCAAGTTAGTTTGGTTTTTTTTATTTTCAACCATTTTCCAAATTCACTCGATTTGTCAATCGCCTTCATCAAGTATGTTAGGACCATGCGTGGCTCAGCATTATCTACCTCGGCCAATGCTGTGCAAAAACGATTCAAAATTGATCTGATAGATTCTCCCGATTTTGCTCTAGACTTGACAGCGACATTATTTCCTTTGCTTTAGAAGCATACAATCGAAATTGCTCCTTGAATTTCCTGATCAACTCAGAGAATTGATCAATGGACCTGACTGGCAGCTTCGCAAACCACAGTAGAGCCACACCTTCCAAATATACCGAAAAATATCGACATTTGATTTCATCAGACGCTCTGGCACCCGTCATATGCCAGTCGTATTTATACAGAAACTCGTTAGGATCACTCGTCCCTTTGTAAGCTGGAATAGTAGGTGGAACGAATTTCCTTGGAAACTCTGCCTTCAAGATCTTTTCAGTAAAAGGAGTTTTGCTTGGAGCAAAACCCCACTCTTTCTCATCTTCATCTCTTCGCATATTTTCCTTCATGATTTGGCGAACCATACCCGAAAAATACTCTTCATCATTTAGAGGTTATGGAGGGAAAACATCAACCACTCTCTATGAATTCTGTCTTGACAATCGTTCACGAAGGGTCAGCTGCGGACCTTATCCCCCAGCTTGAAGAGGAGTCCTTTCCGCAGGGTCTGCGGCTCTTTGAGAAATGTTCCCTTCAACATCCTGAACTCCCACAGTAGGATTCCCATCATTATTAACCGGTTGACGGTTTTCCCCTGGCAGATCATTCAACTTACTTAAGATCAGGGCATTCTGCGCATTCTGAGCTTCCAACTGCGCATTCTGAGCATTCAATTGTTGATTCAACCCGAAAACTACGACGTCCAATTCTGCTCGCGTAACTCCAACAGTTGGAGCTGCCTGACTTGAAGGAGGAGAGGTAGCAGTATTCTCTTGAACATTGCCGGATCTTACAGAACTTCGTTTTCTCCCAGGAGCCACTATTTCCAATAAACTTCTGGTTTTAAAAGAAATCCTTTCAACAATCCTTTGCGGAGCAATGGTGGAAATATCCTGAGTTCAGTTCTCAGTGAAAGCACCAAAAATGTTAACGCTAAAAATCGAACGCTAACACCCCGGTGTAGATTAAGTTTGAGTGAAAGCACCACCCGTGAACACGGGAACTAAAAAAGTAGAAAATTCATAGGAAAGCTGAAAAGGCAACAGTTTTTATAGTGGTTTGGCTTCAGGTAAGCCTACGTCCACTTTGATCCTCTTTATTACTGAATCAATTACAACTGTACAACAATCTTCAATTACAATTCTGATGAGGCAAACAACTAGAACTTTGATGTAGAAGAATTCTTTGAATCCATGTTGATTGCGATAGATTTCCTCTTGAAGTAAGTTGAGATGCCTTTCATATTTTCCCCTTGGGTCGTTAGTCGTGACCGACCTATGGCAGGTCGTGGCCGACTTATCTTGCCAAACCCCATGGTTTCACAAAGGTTCACTTGTATAAGTCCCAGGTCGCCCCCGAGTCAACACAACCTTCTTCCAGTAATACGGCATCGGGCTTATATTTAGTAGCTTTAGGTCGTGGACGAGTTAACATAGGTCGTAAGTCGGTAGGGACTCAAGTGTAGTTCATGATCTTGTCCCCGTCTCGAGCAGTTAGGATGGCAACTTCCTTGGGCAGTTAGATCGCCATCTACCATAGGCCAGCATCCATGTTAGATCGGTAACCCACCTAAGCCTTAGGTCGGTACCCCCTCAAATCTTAGGTCGGCATTCCTGTTTAGTCGGCATCCCCTAAGGCATTAGGCTGTTACCCGTGTTAGGTCGGTAGCTTTCTTAGGTCGGTAGCTATCTTAGGTCGGCATCTTGTTTTAGACAGTTGGGTCGGTATTCTTTGAGTCTTAGGTCGGCATTCTGTTAAAGCATTAGGTCGGCATCCCTTAGGGTCGGTAACTGTTAAGCCTTAAGTTGGTATCTGAGTCATGGCCGAGATGGAGTTAACACTTGGATGCCCAATTCGAATTCTCACTTAAAAGCATAATTCCAATTTGAATTCGTAACTTAATTTACTGGACTGAACTGCTTAAATCCTGGATTGTTTTAACTTTGTTGCTTTATTTCACAGACCACATTAACTTATAGGCTAACAACCTGCTGAAAACAACAATCACAGAAAACCAAGGCGAATATACTGCCATTGACGGTCCACATCAAATAACAGATTAGTCGACATAGAGTAATCAACTTAAATACACTGTATGAAATGTTGTGAACCAATCAACTAAAGTGAAGTATTAATGCAAAGCATCGCTAACTTGAACTGATTTGTTTGCATCAACATTACACTTGCATATTAAAACAACGAACCCTGGACTTTATAACTGACAAATACCTTCTAGTTTTTATTTCAGTTACATTTTCTTATTGCTTGATTGATTTTACACAACACTCCACACATTTTAGGAAACGTGCACCTTCATGTTTGAATATCCAGTTGTTTGTGTAGAATGACTTCCCACCAAGAAGAAGTTGCTTACTCAAGTTCATTTTCAACATTCTATATAATTTAATTAAACTCAATTTTTTTCCCAATTGATTCTTAGCTATACAAATTCTTTGGTTCACATTTACTTCATATTCAGTTTCAGTTAATACCCAATTTATTTGCGGAACATTTTATTAATCATCACTTTAATTTATAGTCATTCCATAAAAGTCTAACTTCTTATATATGACTTTTCTTAGTTTATAGTTATCTCAAAAGTAACAAATTCAATTTTTTTTTACAATCCCTTTGCAATTTATATTTATTTTCTATAACCAATTTACAAAGATATAATACGATTCATTTATCTTCTTTCTTAAGTTCACTTACTTGTTCCATTTATCCATTCATCATTTCATGTTATATTTAAGTATATAACATTTTTGTCACAACCAAAATTTTCATTTATATCCATTTTAATTCCCTTTTGAGCTTTCCTTGCTTGTATATTTCAATTACTTTCAGGTTCTGTTTATTTATACAATATCTCATTACATATCCAAAACGTCATTTTAACTTTTAACATTTGGTAAGTCTTGTTATATGTTATCAAAATGTAATTTTGGTATTATACAAATTTATAGAATTTCATTTTACTTAATTAGAATGTTCACAAATTTAATTTGTTTAAATCCTCTTTACCTTTCAACTTTAAAGTTTTCCCAAAACAATAAGCTTAGATATCTTAATCCTCTTATTTTATAAATTCTGGTTATTCGCATTTCGTTCAAATAATATGAAAATTATTAAGTAACATAACTTAGAAATGTAGATGCCCGGTTCTTTTCAAATCGTTTGAAATAAACATATACACTTATATCCTTTTTTTTATATATAACAAATCATACCTTTAGAGTTTAAACCAAAACCCATTTACCCAAAATAATTTCGAAGAAAAGCAAAGCTTTTTAGAAGTCTCCCCCACTTTGAGGCTCGAAAATGAACGTCGATGATGTTGCACAGTCATCACCGAAATTATTTTCCAGCCACATAAGAGAGGAGTACTGAATTTTATTCCTTCTTAAAATCCTTTCAAAATACTTCCATAAACAATTTCCAACTAATATTACTATATATTTCTTCAAAGCTTTGAAAAGCATTTTTCAAAATCTCCAGGTCTTAAATTCAATATTTCCAATTTACATCTATTTTAATTTATAAGTCACCTTTATAAATATTCTTATAGGATTTTCTTTCTTAAAACAATCCACAAGTGATTTATCATTGTTCATTTTGTAATTCACCTTATTTATTAAATTACACTATCCAATTTATGATAATGACCAATATATCATTTCTAACAACCAGGTAAGATAGATAAGTCACAATAATTTCTGAAAATTTTTTCTTTATATACAAAATATAATTTGAGCAAAATTATTCTATTTACCCAATTTCAAAACAATACTATGTCGAATTATTCTGTTTAAGTGTTTCCAGATCCCTATCAATGATGTTAATTACTCGTATTGACCAGAATCCATAAGCCACTCAACAAATCAACCGACATAATATAAAACATTTTATATCACTAACAAATACGCTCTCTCATATATATACACTCAGCGACTCATCATAGGGTATTACTACCGTATTTATAAAGAGTCAGACCCCCCAAATCTAAGGTTATCGCTAAACCTCGCTCTGATACCAACTGTAACGACCCGCTTTTTTTGGACAGTTTAAACCGACGATCAAATACATATGCCGGTTCCAAACTATTCAAAAGGGAAGATGGTTATTGGGGTAATTAAGAAAAGAAAAGAAAGAGAAATAAAGGAAATGAAACAACACAGAATCTCGCAGCAGAACGATAAAATATAATAGTCAAATAAACAGTTCATGAAGCTGTTTACTTTACTTTGACAATTATTTATACAACATTTATCAGAGTTATACATATACAACAGAACAAATAAAATAATGCAGCAGACAGCGTGATGCACAGATAATAATAGTAATAGTGTACCAAATCTTCGTCTTCGTCCTCCAGAATAGATCTTCAAAAATCTGAAAAATCAGGACTGACCCGAGCGTAATGAAAAGACAAAACACTCGAGTCAGGACTAAAATAACCTTATGAAAGTTAAATCAATCGTAAATAAATATGTGTGTAACGGCGCTAGAGATGTTTACGGGGTTTGACATCTCATATCCAGTGTCAATGTCGTGCAATAAATTAAGTGATGTTACGGGATTTTCCATCTCTTAAGGATCCGTTAAACTATCTACAATGTAGTACAATACGCTAAGTAGATAATGCCTATCAGTAATATAAAGTATCAAAATAGCGTTAAGGCGTTGCCATAATCCCCCTTAACACATTTTTATAATTCCATAGTCTATACAGCACCGTAAGCCCCACCGTAAACTGGTGGTTATCAGAGGGAACCCCATAGGTATAACATAAAACATAATGTAGTGGTCGCGAATAGGATAATCAGTATGACAAGGTACATAAGGCGATACCAACTAGGATACTAGTAGTTGCGTGATCCGGACTGATGTTGAGCATAGCCAGCAGCTACCCCAGCACCGCGAAACAACACTCCCAAATCAAGGGGTGCACCCAAATTGAATCACAAATGTAATAGATATGGTATCGAAGAAGTGTGTCCGCTAGAGATGGCGAACCTCAATGGCCCGGCGCGGCTCCTGTTTAGTCATGTCAGGGGTCATCCAATATCATTCTCTTTCTTCAGTCAACGCGTTCACCAAACCATCCACTTCATTTTGGATCAACACTCCGTGTATACAAGTCATTAAAGTTGTTTTCGGTATCGACAGAGAGTATGTCCATATTCGATCCCGGTCTCTTTAATAACTACGTATTATTACACCGTTGGCTCTTTTACATTTCAAATCGATTCATAATTGATATCAACATATCATATTCGCTTCAAAAATCAAATCCATTTCAAATATCATGGTATCTATTCAAATGTATGATTCCGTTTCAAAATCATTTTAGCCTCAATATTTCATTTTGATTTCCAAATAATTTCGAAATTCAATTTAGGTTGCAACTTCATTTAACCCAACTCGTATTCAAATTCAAAATTTAAACATAAACATTTCACCTTATTAACCAGTTTGAAAATCTTAAGAAAATAGTTTTAAGTAGTTTAAAAGTAGTTTTAAATAATTAAAATAGTTAAAAATACTTAAAATCCTAAAATGGATTTGAAATAGATAAATCAGTTTAAAATAATTTAAATTGGGTTAAGTAGATTTAAAATAGATTAAAATAGTTTAAGTATTCAAAATAGTTCATATAACTGAGTAATTTGGAAAACAAAATAAAACAGCTTCAAACCAAACTATTTCAATCATAACTTCCCAATTCAAAACAATTTCAATCTTCCTTCTACCGATTCGATTTCGATTTCGATTCAATCAACGTCAGCGTCAACTTTGACTTCAACTTTATTCAAATTTATATTCACTTTCAATTAATTCAATTTCAATTTATATCGATTTTTGGAGCTTGATTTTCAATAATATCCATTTATAACACTTAACAAAAGTATCCATCAATATTCAAGTTTGAATCCAAATTTCAAATATGATTCAATTCCAAGCTCGATTTCAAAATATCATTTTTATATCACTTTTACTTGGTAATATTCAAAGCTCGAATCAAGGTTAAATCTTTAAACAAATCAATTTTCGAAATTCAATCATATCCCGATTTTAAATTCCAAAGTCTCCACTTTTAATTTTTTTAACAATTTCTTTTAAACAAAATTTATTTCAACATTCCAAACTCAATTTTTGGATAAATTTGATTTCTATAAATTGATTTCTATTTATAACTTTCAAATCAAAACATTTAAATAAATTTCAAATCGACGATTTCAAAAATTATTAATTTAGCCAATTTGGTGTCCGTATATAATTTTCTATCCTATGGACAAGTGATTAGTTATTTCAATTAAATGTCAGGGATGAATATATATAACTTAAATCAAATCATAGTTTCATATGTATGCGTAACAGGATATATATATATATATAAGCAAATAAACATCCAAACATTTAAATATCAACCAATAACATTCATCAAAATATATCATCCAATAGATAATACAATTCATGGCAATTTCAAAGTTATCAATGTCAGGTAATTTAATCGTAATTCAATTTTAATTTCAATTTAAGTGTCAATTTAAATTTCAACGGTTAATTCAAATGAAAATTAAATTTTATCAAACAACGACAAATAAAAATCATAACACTTCATAATGTCAAATTTAACTAGCATAAAGATATTCAGTACATTGTGAGCGTCATAAAACACTCACCTTGATTTCAATGTAGTTCCAGCGTTTTATTTCGAATAAAATTAAACGAGCGTTTAATTTTACCCGAAATTTTCACTAGCTCCAAACGATTCAAATCCAGTTCCATTGCGTAGTGCTCGACAAAACGGAGCCAACGCAATTTGTTTCGTGCGTTTTTGACCTCGTATGAACAAGTTATAGCAGTCTAAAGATCATACAAATTATTATATACAAATATTAACAACTTTATTTAATATTATCAACTTTCAGCAATCTGGGCCGTTGATTCCGTCAAGCAAATCAAGGCCGTGCAAATCGTTCTTCCTCACGCATTCTTGCTCCAGTAATTGTCGTGCCCAAGAACCCATAGCAAGTAAACTATGGTTTGAAGTTGCCACCACCACGCTCGACGAGAAGTTGATCAGCTAGCGCCAAATGGAAGCTCATCTCCCCCTCTACCTTCGGCCGCAACTATGGTGAACTCGGCCCCCCCTCTCTCTTGAAAAGTGTGCGCAACTTCGGCCGTTCAAGTGAGGATTGTCGTCGATTTGTAACACCGTTCGCGATCTTGACCGTTGGATAGCTAGCTCTCGTCGTGCTCTACGTTATTGTAGTTGAACATTTCTTGAATTGAATGAGGGATTTGAAGATAATGGAGGAGGAACGACGATGTTTTCTGGTTGTGGGTTATAATAAGAGGCGGCTACGAATAGAAAACCCTAGGGTTTTCTTTTTGGTTTGCAAATGAGAAGTAGGTAGGTGCTTTTATAGAAAATATAACGAACACTATTCATCCCAGAATTTCCGAACTCCAGATCTCGCGTGGTGACTAGAGTTTCTAAGGTTTACCCCACGTTTCGGACACAATGGAATAGGATTCGGAAGCTAATTCGATCATCTGTTCGAGTTACGGCAATAAACGATCAAATTTAAATTAAACCGATTAAATGAATTTCTAGGCGTTTTGGCATGCCCCGGACAAACGGTAAATCCGATTGACATGAAATTTGAAATCTTACAATAATATCACGTTACGGATCCGATGAAAATGGTTTCGTCGAAATCCGAGATTGTTTGAAAAATGGCAATTTTAACTCGTCAATTAAATATTAAAATATTCAATTTTCACAAATTTACTTTAAATTCAATTTAAAAAGTTCTATAACATCATTCTAACTTTAATATGATAAAATAAAATTTTACAAATAATTTTTAATCATATTAAACCCGTTATTCAATTATCCAATAAATTTCAATTTTTAAAATCTTATTAACTCTATTATAATCCCGATGTAACTTACATTCACTTTGGAAACCAATTTGAATCATATTAAATCAAATTTCAATTATTCACTCTATTTTCATATATTAAATTTCAATATCAAATTAATCATATCAAATTCGGAATTTAATTATTCAGACATTTGTAATATTAAATTTAAACAAATTTGATTATTCTTAAATCACTATCTTTTGACATATTCAAAACGAACTTATAAAATTTAACAATTCAAATTATAGAACGGCCATTTCCATTATACGGTTATTCAATTCCCATTATTAAATTATTCACTAAATTACAAATGTTAAATTTAAACAATTTCGATTATCCAATAATTCATTATCTTTTGAAATATTGAAATTGAACTTATAAGATTCAACTTTTAAAACCAATTCGCAATTTAGAACACTAATTTACATTTGTTTTTCCATATATTCCCTTATAACCAAGTTATAACATTTGAGTCAATTCAATTAGATTAGAACTCCATTCAATCTATAAATAATTACTTGGATAATTATTGTTGCTATTCATTCCAGTTATTATTATTCCAAATGAATTACAATTTTTTTTTCTAACATAAAATCACGAAATCTTATCAAATTGGCTATTTTAATTATCGAAAATTTACGGGTCGTTACACTCTCCCCCATTCAAAACTTTTCGTCCCCGAAAAGGAAAAAGAAGGGAAAAGGAACTAAGTATAGAATTCAACATTTGATATTTTTTTTCAAAGTTACCAACTTATAAAACATTGAAATTCCATTTATAAAGTCATAACTACGCTTCCACTAAGTAACTCCGAACGGCTTTCTAACTTTAAAAGTTAGTTATCAAAAAAATTTATAAAAAAAAGTTGAAAACTCGAAAAAATTTCTAACACCCGGATTTACGGAAAATTTCGGCAGAGTCTCCTTTGCGAGGCTCGGTCGGAAAAAAAAATGACAGCATATATATCACAAATATACATCTCATCAAGTGATGAGGCATCCCGCAGGGAAAAAGTGTAAAAGTACGGTATGTAATCCGAGATATGTACCTTATATATTGTTAGCGAGCATATACGGCTAATATAGCGCAAAAGCGAGCTCCAAATGCGAAGCAAGCGCAATCCGCACCTACTAAATACTCAACAAACCATGAGAAACATGCATATATGAAAATAATATCAGTATACATCATATAGCAACATAACAACTACATGCCAACATAGCAAACACAACAAATGCATCCACCAAATCAATTATCATCCAACAATCATCCAACAAATCCATAACCAATCAATATAAATTCACTTCTCATTAATATTTATTGACTTGGTTTTCAATTTTAATCACAGTTGATTCATTAATGTTGGATTTTACTAATATTCATTCTCGATTCAATTTGTTAACATTCACTAACTTATATTTACATTAGTTCACTTCCAATTTGTATCAAATTAAATTCTATTTAAATTCATTTAACTTCCAATTTGATTTCAATGATTTATAGCTTTCCATTTCATTAACACTCAACTAACAATCATATAACTACCAATCATATAATTTTAAAAGAATCATTTTATATTTGGCCTCATAAATTTCCAATATTAACTTTAATTAAGTCCGTAAGCCGTACATATATCATCAGTGAGCAATATCAATCTAATCGCTTATTCGATCACACATTTCACTTCCAAACTAGTATCGTTCGCACGACTCTCTAGTGCGGACTCAGATTTGGTTCCTTGATTGGAAACTGTTACTCTCCTTGCGTAGCCATATACTATGACAGAGAATTCCAGAATCAAATTAAAAATCCATATCCAGTGTTCGCCGCCGAAAATCGAGTGAAAAATCCTAACTTGGATCGATATAAATCATCTCAAAATTTTGTGCTCGAATTTGGATAAAACCATTACGCGAATAAAATAATATACGTACAATCTCACGTATTACCTTCCAATGGATTTCTATTCAATTTATCTATACTAAATTATTCTTTTGACTTCTATTTTTTTCCACTTAATTACCCACAATCCATTATTCAGTTCGTATATTCATTTCTTTACATAGCATATTCTTTAACATTATCTTTTCTTTAACATCATATCAAAGAATTTGCTTACTCAAGTTCATTTTAAACATTCTATATAATTTAATTAAACTCAATTTTTTTTCCCAATTGATTCTTAGCTATACCAAATTCTTTTGTTCACATTTACTTCATATTCAGCTTCAGTTAATACCCAATTTATTTGCGGAACATTTTATTAATCATCACTTTAATTTATAGTCATTCCATAAAAGTCTAACTTCTTATATATGACTTTTCTTAGTTTATAGTTATCTCAAAAGTTACAAATTCAATTATTTTTTACAATCCCTTTGCAATTTATATTTATTTTCTATAACCAATTTAAAAATATATAATACGATTCATTTATCTTCTTTTTTAAGTTCACTTACTTGTTCCATTTATCCATTCATCATTTCATGTTATATTTAAGTATATAACATTTTTATCACAACCAAAATTTTCATTTATATCCATTTTAATTCCCTTTTGAGTTTTCCTTGCTTGTATATTTCAATTACTCTCAGGTTCTGTTTATTTATACAATATCTCATTACATATCCAAAACGTCATTTTAACTTTTAACATTTGGTAAGTCTTGTTATATGTTATCAAAATGTAATTTTAGTGTTATACAAATTTATAGAATTTCATTTTACTTAATTAGAATGTTCACAAATTTAATTTGTTTAAATCCTCTTTACCTTTCAACTTTAAAGTTTTCCCAAAACAATAAGCTTAGATATCTTAATCCTCTTATTTTATAAATTCTGGTCATTCGCATTTCGTTCAAATAATTTGAAAATTATTAATTAACATAACTTAGAAATTTAAATGCCCGGTTCTTTTCAAATCATTTGAAATAAACATATACACTTATATCTTTTTTTATATAACAAATCATACCTTTAGAGTTTAAACCAAAACCCATTTACCCAAAATAATTTCGAAGAAAAGC
The DNA here is from genome assembly GCA_030765085.1 of Allium cepa. Classification (NCBI taxonomy): domain Eukaryota; kingdom Viridiplantae; phylum Streptophyta; class Magnoliopsida; order Asparagales; family Amaryllidaceae; genus Allium; species Allium cepa. The sequence continues at coordinate 461,725,553 of CM060942.1, forward strand.
AAAGCTTTTTAGAAGTCTCCCCCACATTGAGACTCGAAAATGAACGTCGATGATGCTGTGCAGTCATCGCCGAAATTATTTTACAGCGACATAAGAGAGGAGTACTGAATTTTATTCCTTCTTAAAATCCTTTCAAAATACTTCCATATACAATTTCCATCTAATATTACTATATATTTCTTTAAAGCTTTGAAAACCATTTTTCAAAATATCCGGGTCTTAAATTCAATATTTCCAATTTAAATCTATTTTAATTTATAGGTCACCTTTATAAAATATTCTTATAGGCTTTTCTTTCTTAAAACAATCCATAAGTGTTTTATCATTGTTCATTTTGTAATTCACCTTATTTATTAAATTACACTATCCAAATTATGATAATAACCAATATATCATTTCTAACAACCAGGTAAGCTAGATAAGTCACAATAATTTATGAATTTTTTTTCTTTATATACAAAATATAATTTGAGAAAAATTATTTTATTTTCCCAATTTCAAAACAATACTATGTCGAATTATTCCGTTTAAGTGTTTAGAGATCCCTATCAATGACGCTAATTACTCGTATTGACCAGAATCCATAAGCCACTCAACAAATCAACCGACACAATATAAAACATTTTATATCACTAACAAATATGCTCTCTCATATATATACACTCAGCGACTCATCATAGGGTATTACTACCTTATTTATAAAGAGTCAGACCCCACAAAGCCAAGGCTATCGCTAAACCTCGCTCTGATACCAACTGTAACGACCCGCCTTTTTTGGACAGTTTAAACCGACGATCAAATACATATGCCGGTTCCAAACCATTCAAAAGGGCAGATGGTTATTGGGGTAATTAAGAAAATGAAAGAAAGAGAAATAAAGGAAATGAAACAACACAGAATCTCGCAACGGAACGATAAAATATAATAGTCAAATAAACAGTTCATGAAGCTGTTTACTATACTTTGACAATTATTTATACAACATTTATCAGAGTTATACATATACAACAGAACAAATAAAATAATGTAGTAGACAACGTGATGCACAGATAATAATAGTAATAGTATACCAAATCTTCGTCTTCGTCCTCCAGAATAGATCTTCAAAAATCTGAAAAATTGGGACTGACCCGAACGTAATGAAAAGACAAAACACTTGAGTCAGGACTAAAATATCCTTATGAAAGTTAAATCAATCGTAAATAAATATGCGTGTAACGGCGCTAGAGATGTTTACGGGGTTTGACATCTCATATCCAGTGTCAACGTGCGTGCAATAACTTAAGGGATGTTACGGGATTTTCCATCTCTTAAGGATCCGTTAAACTATCTACAATGTAGTACAATACGCTAAGTAGATAATGCCTATCAGTAATATAAAGTATCAAAATAGCGTTAAGGCGTTACCATAATCCCCCTTAACACATTTTTATAATGCCATAGTCTATACAGCACCGTAAGCCCCACCGTAAATTGGTGGTTATCAGAGGGTACCCCATAGGTATAACACAAAACATAACGTAGTGGTCGCGAATAGGATAATCAGTATGACAAGGTGCATGAGGCGATACCAACTAGGATACTAGTAGTTGCGTGATCCGAACTGATGTTGAGCATAGCCAGCAGCTACCCCAGCACCGCGAAACAACACTCCCAAATCAAGGGGTGCACCCAAATCTAATCACAAATGTAATAGATATGGTATCGAAGAAGTGTGTCCGCTAGAGATGGCGAACCTCAATGGCCCGGCGCGGCTCCTGTTTTAGCCATGTCAGGGGTCATCCAATATCGTTCTCTTTCTTCACTCAACGCATTCACCAAACCATCCACTTCATTCTGGATCAACACTCCATGTATACAAGTTATTAAAGTGGTTTTCGGTATCGACAGAGAGTATGTCCATATCCGATCCCGGTCTCTTTAATAACTACGTATTATTACACCATAGGCTCTTTTACATTTCAAATCGATTCATAATTGATATCAACATATCATATTCGCTTCAAAAATCAAATCCATTTCAAATATCATGGTATCTATTCAAATGTAAGATTCCGTTTCAAAATTCAATTTAGGTTGCAACTTCATTTAACCCAACTCGTATTCAAATTCAAGATTTAAATATAAACATTTCACCTTATTAACGAGCTTGAAAATCTTTAAAAAAATAGTTTTAAGTAGTTTAAAAGTAGTTTTAAATAATTAAAATACTTAAAAATACTTAAAACCTTAAAATGGTTTTGAAATAGATAAATCAGTTTAAAATAATTTAAATTGGGTTAAGTAAATTTAAAATAGATTAAAATAGTTTAAGTATTCAAAATGGTTTATATAACTGAGTAATTTGGAAAACAAAATAAAACAGCTTTAAACCAAACCATTTCAATTATAACTTCCCAATTCAAAACAATTTCAATCTCCCTTCTACCGATTCGATTTCGATTTCGATTCAATCAACGTCAACTTTGACTTCAACTTTATTCAAATTTATTTCCACTTTCAATTAATTCAATTTCAATTTATATCGATTTGGAGCTTGATTTTTCAATAATATCCATTTATAACACTTAACAAAATTATCCATCAATATTCAAGTTTAAATCCAAATTTCAAATATGATTCAATTCCAAGCTCGATTTCAAAATATCATTTTTATATCACTTTTACTTAGTAATATTCAAAGCTCGAATTAAGGTTAAATGTTTAAACAAATCAATTTTCGAAATTCAATCATATCCCGATTTTAAATTCCAAAGTCTCCACTTTAATTTTTTTTTAACAATTTCTTTTAACGAAAATTTATTTCAACATTCCAAACTCAATTTTTCGATAAATTCGATTTCTATAAATTGATTTCTATTTATAACTTTTAAATCAAAACATTTAAATAAATTTCAAATCGACGATTTCAAAAATTATTAATTTAGCCAATTCGGTGTCCGTATATAATTTTGTATCCTATGGCCAAGTGATTAGTTATTTCAATTAAATGTCAGAGATGAATATATATCACTTAAATCAAATCATAGTTTCATATGTATGCATAACAGGATATATATAAGCAAATAAACATCCAAACATTTAAATATCAACCAATAACATCCATCAAAATACATCATCCAGTAGACAATACAATTCATGGCAATTTCATAGTTATCAATGTCAGGTAATTTAATCGTAATTCAATTTTAATTCCAATTTAACTGTCAATTTAAATTTCAATGGTTAATTCAAATGACAATTAAATTTTATCAAATAACGACCAATAAAAATCATAACACTTAATAATGTCAAATTTAACTAGCATAAAGATATTCAGTACGTTGTGAGCGTTATAAAACACTCACCTTGATTTCAATGTAGTTCCAGCGTTTTATTTCGAATAAAATTAAACGAGCGTTTAATTCTACCCGAAATTTTCTCTAGCTCCAAACGATACCAATCCAGCTCCACTGCGTAGTGCTCGACAAAACGAAGCCAATGCAATTTGTTTCGTGCGTTTTCGACCTCGTATGAACAAGTTATCATACAAATTATTATATACAAATATTCACAACTTTATTTAATATTATCAACTTTCAGCAATCTGGGCCATTGATTCCGTCAAGCAAATCAAGGCCGTGCGCATCGTTCTTCCTCACGCGTTCTTGCTCCAGTAATTGCCGTGCCCAAGAACCCATAGCAAGTAAACTTGGGTTTGAAATTGCCGCCACCACGCTCGACGAGAAGTTGATCAGCTAGCGCCAAATGGAAGCTCATCTCCCCCTCTACCTTCGGCCGCAACTATGTTGAACTCGGCCCCCCTCTCTCTCGAAAAGTGTGTGCAACTTCGGCCGTTCAAGTGAGGATTGTCGTCGATTCGCAACACCATTTGCGATCCTGACCGTCGGATAGCTAGCTCTCGTCGTGCTCTACGTTATTGTAGTTGAACATTTCTTGAATTGAATGAGGGATTTGAATATAATGGAGGAGGAACGACGATGTTTTCTGGTCGTGGGTTATAATAATAGGCTGCTACGAATAGAAAACCCTAGGGTTTTCTTTTTGGTTTGCAAGTGAGAATTATGTAGGTGCTTTTATAGAAAATATAACGAACACTATTCATCCTGGAATTCCCAAACTCCAAATCTCGCGCGGTGACTGGCGTTTCTAAGGTTTACCCCACGTTTCAGACACAATGGAATAGGTTTTGGTAGCTAATTCGATCATCTGTGCGAGTTACGGCAATAAACGATCAAATTTAAATTAAACCGATTAAACGAATTTCTAGGCGTTTTGGCTCGCCCCGGACAAACGGTAAATCCGATTGACATGAAATTTGAAATCTTATAATAATATCACATTACGGATCCGATGAAACTGGTTTCGTTGAAATCAGAGACGGTTTGAAAAATGGCTATTTTAACTCGTCAATTAAATATTAAAATATTCAATTTTCACAAATTTACTTTAAATTCAATTTTAAAAGTTCTACAACATCATTCTAACTTTAATATTATAAAATAAAATTTTACAAATCATTTTTAATCATATTAAACCCGTTATTCAATTATCCAATAAATTCCAATTTTTAAAATCTTATTAACTCTATTATAATCCCGATATAACTTACATTCACTTTGGAAACCAATTTGAATCATATTAAATCAAATTTCAGTTATTCACTCTATTTTCATATATTAAATTTCAATATCAAATTAATCATATCAAATTCGGAATTTAATTATTCAAACATTTGTAATATTAAATTTAAACAAATTTGATTATTCTTAAATCACTATCTTTTGACATATTCAGAACGAACTTATAAATTTTAACAATTGAAATTATAGAACAACCATTTCCATTATATGCTTATTCATTTCCCATTATTAAATTATTCACTAAATTCCAAATATTAAATTTAAACAATTTCAATTATCCAATAATTCATTATCTTTGAAATATTGAAATTGAACTTATAAGATTCAACTTTTAAAACCAATTCACAATTTAGAACACTAATTTACATTTGTTTTTCCATATATTCCCTTATAACCAAGTTATAATATTTGAGTCAATTCAATTAGATTAGAACTCCATTCAATCTATAAATAATTACTTGGATAATTATTGTTGCTATTCATTCCAGTTATTATTATTCCAAATGAATTACAATTTTTTTTCTAACGTTAAATCACGAAATCTTATCAAATTAGCTATTTTAATTATCGAAAAATTACGGGTCGTTACATTTCCCAAGTATTTACACTGGTTGTTGAAACGGGTTTACCATGTACTTATAGATTTTCAGTCCTACGCCTAATCAACGTATGACAGAATTTCTGTGAGAACAAGGATGGACTGGTTGAGACATCGAGTTATAAGAAGTATTTTTATAAAACATATATTTTAATAGTATTATGTGAATTTAAAAGTATTTCTAAAATTTTAAAATAAAGGAGTAAGCTAGTTAGCTAAATAAAATAGTTAAGTGAGTATGTTAATTAGATTTAAATTGGTTAGATAGAAGTTGAATTAGGAGTTATTAATGGAGTTTGGAAATGAACTTGATTTAAATAAAATAGAGTTAGATTAAAATAGTGATGGTTTGAATTACAAATAAAATTCAAGTGAGTTATAAATTGTGATATCCCGGAATTTCGAGCAATATCAATTTAACAATCTATATTAAATATTAAATTGATTTGATATATCTTTGTTAATAAGATATGAATTGATTTAATAATTTTCTTTTAAATGAATATTTAACTGATAAATTATCTTTTAAAGGCTAATAAATTGTTTTCTATTTATTTATATATATATTTGTATATATTGTAAATAGTCAATGTCTGTTTTAAATTTGATTTAAATTCAATAGTAAATAAATAACCATTTGGCTTTAAAATATACTCAAGATTTAAGTTAAAATTGTTTAAATGGTTTTAGCTTAAATTTAAATTAAATAAAAGGTTTGTGTTCTTTTTTAAAGTATAGCTTGACAAAATAAGTGATAAAGTGATAATTTCTTTTATATATTATTTTAATGTAATGATGAGCTTTATTTATAATATAATGTCTATACAAGTAAATTTTATTATAAATGAAAATTGTTATATATTTTAAAAGAAGTTATGGTTTTCAAATTTATATAAATCTCTCATAAAAATTAGATATATATAATAAATATACATTATAAATATTTAAAGTAAGTATAAAATAAAATAATAATAGTAGGTAATTATATATTTGATAGTTTAAGTCTTAAATTAAAAATAAACACATTTATTGTTAGAGATAGAAATAAATAACAAGCTAACAATAACAATAACCATATCAATTTTATAGTAAAACTTAAGTAAAATATTTATACACTATAGCAAGATATATGTTGCAGGCTAGAGAGAAATCACATAAGTACCTGGTAATAGATAAGGCAAGTAAAAATTCACTTCAGTGCATTCGAATAGAATAGGGTAAGTATGCTTAGCATCTAAGTTAAACAAAAATAAACATATGTATGCAAGTTTTGTACCTAAAGGAATAAAAAATGGCTAGTGTAAACTTGATAAGGAGCAAGCATTTAATGCTATATCTCTAGTACACAAGGCATTTCATTTCCAGCTTCTTTTTGATAAAAATCTCTGAATTGTTGTACCTGGTCAATAAACAATTCTTTTCACTTGTTTTATTTATCAACCTTGCCTCATTTCATTTCGTATACAAAAGCCAAACAATCCCAGTTTCTAAAAGTCTTAAACAAATACAACCTAAGAAAAAGAAAGAGTAGAAGGAATATACAAACCTGAAACCTGAAATCAACTAAGCAATGTAAAGATTCAAGCTAGTTCAAGTTTTCTGGAATCAACAACAAAAATGTATGCAAGTTTCAAATGCCAATTTTCAAGTATTCCTGTTTTCAAACTAAAAGTTCAAGCCTTCTGTTTTAGAAACTGGTGAGTAAACTTTTAAAATAAAACTTAAATACTCTGAGAATTTCTGTGAATATGTTTGTTTATATGTATGTGTATGTGCAATGCTTTGTGAACTTATGTATGTGTGCATATCTGTTGATACTAAAACTTCTCTGATCTTAGATAAGTCTCTTCCTTTAAACTGTTAACATGAGACATCTCTTCATTTTGACGCATACGACCTATGATTGAAGTAACTTGTGATGTATGCTTGAAAATATGATTGTATGATAGTTTTTAAGCCTCTGTAAACTTGTGAGTATGTTAGATAATGCTTGTGACCATCTCTGTTTTAATGTTCCAGGGATTTAAACTTAGATCTAACTTCAAAAATACTTCACACTCTAATTTCATTTTGGCTTAAGTATTTAAAACAAAGTTAGTTGTTTAACTTAACTAAGCTTCAGAAGAATAAGTTGCAAGAATTTTAGTTAGAAACATTTGTCTGGTAGAAGAAAACACAGAGAAACTTGAACTATGATAAAAAATCAAATCTTGTAATTTGTTGATTTAAATATATATCTGGAATCGTATATAAAAGATAAGATTTTTAAAATCAGATTCACAATTTTTAATGTAGTATTGAAAGTTTCATTTGAGTTTTTCTGGAAATCTTGTTTTCGAGCATTTTCGATGATCACGAGGTCGAGGGTGGTCGGGGTTGTGTGAGGTGGTGGAGGAGCCTATGGGGGTGATTGGAAAAATGGTTGTAGGTGGCCACGGCCACGGTGGCGACAGCGGTTAGAGTTTGAGGTCTAGAACCCTAATTTTACTAATCTAGGGAAAACGATCACCGTGGTCCCTCTTGTTGACCGAGTTCGACGAGTCTTTGGGGATTGATAGAAGGCATGAAGGGGAAGTCGAGGCCGGAAGGGTTGACTTTCAGGTGGTCGGGGGTCGGCGAACGACGCGTTGCCAGGTTTGGGCGAGTTCAAGATGTTAGGTTTCCAGGCTTCAGTTTGAAATCGAATTTCGTTTCGAGCGGCCGTGATGGTTTTGGGCGATCGCAGTCCAGTATGAGGTTGGTGGGCGAGGTGGTGACGTGCTGGTGGGTGGCCGAAGGTGGCCGGAGCCACGGTGCACGTGCACCATGCATTTTTGTAGCGCTGAGGATTTTGGGTGTAGTAGGAAATGGTACGTGAGTTTCTCGAGTTAATTGAGGGTGAGGCTCGAAGATTTTGTGTATTCGACTCGAAGCTAATAGGGTAGACTCGGGTTGTTATTGTGTTGTCGGTTTTTGAAAGCCTGTCAGGCTTTAAGTTTAAATTTAAAAGCAGAGTTTTAAATATAAGTTAAAACAAAAATTTTAAGATAGGATTCAAATTTATTTTTGTCTCCTAGTTTAACTAAATATAAGTTTTATAAAAATAAAATGTTTTAACAACTTTTTAATGTTTAAAGTAGATTTTAAATTGTGTTAAATTTTGCTAAAGATAAATTTGTATTTATTTTGAATTTAAATTTGAAATGAGAATTTGATCATAAATAATAAATTTTTTATCCTTAAATAAATGTAGATTTAAGGATTTGTAACTTTTAAGTTAATTAAAATGAATAATTAACTAATTTGATTAATTAATGATTGGATTAATTAATTTAGTAATTAAAAGTTAAATTAGTTAATTAAGGTTTAAGATAATTAATTCAGGATAATTAAACGGGTAATTAAGAATCATTAATTAAATTAGATTTGAATTTTAAATTATGATTAGTAATTAATTAATGAAGTAAGTAAGAATTAATTAAGTTATGTTGAATACTTAATTAATTAAATAATTAAGGATTAATTAATGAGTTATTAAAGATGAAATTTAATTGTAATTAATAATAAATCTTAATTTAATTACTTTGGGAAAAGTAATTGAAGAAATATTAATAAATAAATGAAGGTTATTAACTAGGATGATTAAATAATGAATTAATATGATTAATTTGATAATTAATTAGATTTATTTAATTTAAGATAAACAATTGTGAATTAGTTAAATATAATTACTTATGGAAATAATTGAGAAATTTATTTCTCATTATAATTAATTAAGTTTAATATGAATTGTTTAAGTTAATTAATTAAGTTTAATTAATTTAAATAACCATTTGATGTTGTGATAAGTATAATTACTTAAGGTAGTAATTAATTGTGGATTATTTAAAAATGAAAGTAATTTGGGTATAATTACTTTATATAAATTAATCAAGGGATTAATTAGAGGATAATTAATAATGGAGTAATTAAATTATTTATTGAAGTAATTAAGGTAGTTATTTACTAAATGGAGTTAATCAAGATGATTAACAATTTGGTTTAATTGAAGATAAATTGCTAAATGAAATAAATGTAATTTGAGATCATTAATTATTATAATTGATGTTGTAATTTAAAACGGATTTATTTGGAAATAATTAATAAATGAAGGAATTCATTTATGAAATCAATTAAAGAAGTAATGTAATTAAATTTTAGTAATTTAAAGGTTACTTTCTATATTTTGTATAAGATAATTAATTTGTGAAATTTATTTAAGGATAATTGCTTGAATGTGTTTAAAGATTAGATAATCAAGGATGATTAATTAAGATGGAAAGTAGAGAATGATTAATTAATTAACTTGTAATTAAGTAATGGATATGTAAGCAAAATTAATATTGATGAAGTAATTAATTTAATTCATTTTAAATTAATTATAAATGGTGTGATTATTAATCCTTGTTTATATGTAATGGATGATATTGATTTCCTTGATTTATTGTGATCTCATATATGAGATGAATAATATCTATTGTGATATGGATGCTTGTTTAAGTATTATAATATTGATTATCTGTTTAAGTTAATAATATGGATTATCTGTTGATGATGATGATGTTATTATCCATTGTGATATTGTGATTATCTATCTGTGTATATATATAGATAATAAAATTGAATTGTTTTAACTTTAAAACAACTTGGCCTTAAAAGACACAGTTTGGATTTCGATGAGACCGGGATCGGTTTTCCACATTTGGAACATCCGAAAACCACATCGATTCCAAATTAACGATAGGTCGTGAATCTGAAGTGAAGATGAAGGTCCAGAATGCAAGGGTTATCGTCGTTAACTCTGAGGGTGATTCCAAAATGAGTGTAACGAGATAATGCCTTCGGTTTCGTTCGAACCCGAAACGAACTTTTATGGATTGAATGCTTTCAACACATCGTCAGGTGGGCGATGAGCATTCTAATAATTATGTTCTCTAAAGGTAATCGTAACCTCAAGCCTTATCAACCGGGAATGGCTAAAACAGGGGAGGTGCAGCAAGGTTAGGTGGGTCATGCCCAAGCAGGACAAGGATATTCCCCTGTCTAGATGTCCCTTATTTTCGGCTGTGTGGGCGGTTGGTCATGACAACTGCCGGCGTTTATCTTGTTCGGGACTGTTCAGTAAGGAATGGTTCCGGCCTTGTGTTGCAGGGGGTCGGGAGTGATCCTCAGTACGTTGATCTAGGCCACGTACTGTGACGGGCGGTACCCCAGTAGCCCTGCCATTGTATGGAAACCACAATCCAATAATTGCCCACGGTTTTGATTGTATTACCCACTTTTGTGGCTAGTAGCTTGAATTTAATAGATGTAACAATTTTGGCTATTTTCTATTTACTTGTAAACCCTAGACCTATTATAATATCACAGAATTTCCTATCAAATGTTTTGGTTAGCGTAAGGTAAAAACTTACCCGTGTTTATTTGTGGGGAGTCTTACGTGATACCTTTTATTTTCAAAAGATTTTCAAACTTAAGCAAATCTTTAACCTGTTACTCATACTAGACCCATGTCTGACCCGGAGTTTATTTTTGTTTTTCATAAACTCTCGGGTACCCAAATTTTTACGGGTAGCCAAGGGATTCAGGTTTAGCTTTGATGAATTCTGGAGGAGCAATGGAGCAGGAGGCTTCAACGTTATAGATATACTTATAGTTCCGCTGTGTTGGTATCTTTGAGTCGTGTTGTTTGAGTTGTATTGTATTAACTAGACAGATGTTTATATCTGTCTAGTATGTGATGTATTATCTGTATAACTCTGACTGATGTTGTATATTATGTAAATACTTATGTGATATATTATATTTATTTGTTCCGTTGTGAGATTCTGATGTTGTTGTTTCTTCTTCTTCTCTAACTTTTCTACTTTCTCACCTCTTTCTTTTCTTAAAAACGATACGTCTTCCTGGGCGCAGGAAGTCGGGTCGTTACAGTGGTATCAGAGCACTAGGTTGAGTGAATACCTAGGCTCTTGAGTGATTTCTTTCTTGAGAGAGCGTACTTGTAATTTTTATCCATATATATATATATATATATTTATTTCTACCTATTGTTGGGTTATCTGTTCAGGTTTTCCAATGAGCTATAAAGGTAGATATGGTAGTGGTGTGCGTAACACGACTATCGATGGTTGGAATTTGAATGATTGAGCTTGGAAGTTTATTTTTCGAGATTGTAGATCTAATACCGTCTCGAGTGAGATTTGGATGGTGTAAAGGATTTCATCGATCTCTGAAGGTAATCTGTTAGGGTTCAGAGTTCGTCTTTGAAGTGAAGTGGGATGAGCTAGAGTTGGAGCTATCGGTTGGACTGAAGTAAGTCATGATATCTTGATATATCAAGGTACAGTAGCTGTGTGATGAGACACAGTGACTATGGATGTCTCCGAAGATGTTTCTTTGGGACAAGTTAAGGAAGTATATCTGTTCGATGTTGTCGCTGTGTTCAGCTGGGTGTTTCTGTTTGCTTTGAGGTCCGAGTTTTTCGAAGAGCTTTGGATTAAGTAATCTTTGGTTTCTAGGTCAGCAGTGGAGTTTAGAAGCTGTAGAGTAGTTCCATTTTTTCGATGGATTGGCCACATAAGTGTAAGCTGTTATGATTTGTAAAGAGAAAGCAGTATCTTTGAAATTAGGCTGGATTGATCGCAAAAGTGACTTGCGATAGTTTGAGTGTTCCCTTATGTTTCAGAGATTTTTTTTTTCTGGATGCCTTCAAGGAGTCAAAGTTTTGCTAATATCTGAAGATTGAGTTTGGTGAAGCAGCTCAGAATTTTGGAGGAACTTCTGAGTTTTATTTTTGGAATGTGTTGACCAGTCTGTGCTTGAGTTCATAATCAGCATTTTCATCTATTCAATCAGAGTTGCGCAGTGGAAGCATGATGGCAGTTGTTTTAGTTTGGAAGCAACTGGATGTTGCAGTGATTGGATGGGAGAGTTCTACAGGAAATTTTTCAGGATCTAAGGTCAGATTGTGGTGCATCTGTTTTATCTCTTCTGGATAAGAGACGGAGGGATTTGGATTCCGAAGTCGAAGATTTGATTTTGGATAAGTGTTTGATCTTCAAGAGTGATTTGCCAGTTTGGGTAACTGGGATTCGTTGTTTTCACGTATCTCTGAGGGAGTACGTGTAAGATTCTATCTCTAGTTATAGAACCAGCAGTTCAGGGAGTTTTGGATGTTGAGTCAGACTTGTTCATAGTCTGATTTCCTATCTTGTTTTGTAGATCTAATTGTTTGTAGTTTAGTAGTATTGATTATGTGGATTCTATAGAGCGAGTAACCCGGTATTTATACTCGGGGAAACTCAAGGAAATTCTATCCAGTATTTTGTCTGGATAGTTAGATTTGTTTGATTGGATGATTGATTGCTATGGGTGTTAGTATATATTGAGGATATATGCTTGTGTTTAAAATTAAATCATTAATGAGGTTATTAAATTATCTTTGTTTTAAATTTCGGGGACGAAATTCTTTTTAGAGGGGAGGAATGTGATATCCCGGAATTTCGAGCAATATCAATTTAATAATCTATATTAAATATTAAATTGATTTGATATATCTTTGTTAATAAGATATGAATTGATTTAATAATTTTCTTTTAAATGAATATTTAACTGATAAATTATCTTTTAAAGGCCAATAAATTATTTTCTATTTATTTATATATATATTTGTGTATATTGTAAATAGTCAATGTCTGTTTTAAATTTGATTTAAATTCTATATTAAATAAATAACCATTTGGCTTTAAAATATACTCAAGATTTAAGTTAAAATTGTTTAAATGGTTTTAGCTTAAATTTAAATTAAATAAAAGGTTTGTGTTCTTTTTTAAAGTATAGCTTGATAAAATAAGTGATAAAGCGATAATTTCTTTTATATATTATTTTAATGTAATGATGAGCTTTATTTATAATATAATGTCTATACAAGTAGATTTTATTATAAATGAAAATTGTTATATATATTTTAAAAGAAGTTATGGTTTTCAAATTTATATAAATCTCTCATAAAAATTATATATATAATAAATATACATTATAAATATTTAAAGTAAGTATAAAATAAAATAATAATAGTAAGTAATTATATATTTGATAGTTTAAGTCTTAAAATAAAAATAAACACATTTATTGTTAGAGATAGAAATAAATAACAAGCTAACAATAACAATAACCATATCAATTTTATAGTAAAACTAAAGTAAAATATTTATACACTATAGCAAGATATATGTTGCAGGCTAGAGAGAAATCACATAAGTACTTGGTAATAGATAAGGCAAGTAAAAATTCACTTCAGTGCATTCGAATAGAATAGGGTAAGTATGCTTAGCATCTAAGTTAAACAAAAATAAACATATGTATGCAAGTTTTGTACCTAAAGGAATAAAAAATGGCTGGTGTAAACTTGATAAGGAGTAAGCATTTAATGCTATATCTCTAGTACACAAGACATTTCATTTCCAGCTTCTTTTTGATAAAAATCTCAGAATTGTTGTACCTCGTCAATAAACAATTCTTTTCACTTGTTTTATTTATCAACCTTGCATCATTTCATTTCGTATATAAAAGCCAAACAATCCCAGTTTCTAAAAGTCTTAAACAAATACAACCTAAGAAAAAGAAAGAGTAGAAGGAATATACAAACCTGAAACCTGAAATCAACTAAGCAATGTAAAGATTCAAGCTAGTTCAAGTTTTCTGGAATCAACAACAAAAATGTATGCAAGTTTCAAATGCCAGTTTTCAAGTAATCCTGTTTTCAAACTAAAAGATCAAGCCTTGTGTTTTAGAAACTGGTGAGTAAACTTTTAAAATAAAACTTAAATACTTTGATAATTTCCGTGATTATGTTTGTTTTTATGTATGTGTATGTGCAATGCTTTGTGAACTTATGTATGTGTGCATATCTATTGATACTAAAACTTCTCTGATCTTAGATAAGTCTCTGCCTTTAAACTGTTAACATGAGACATCTCTTCATTTTGATGCATACGACCTATGATTGAAGTAACTTGTGATGTATGCTTGAAAATATGATTGTATGATGGTTTTTAAGCCTCTGTAAACTTGTGAGTATGTTAGATAATGCTTGTGACCATCTCTGTTTTAATGTTCCAGGGATTTAAACTTAGATCTAACTTCAAAAATACTTCACACTCTAATTTCATTTTGGCTTAAGTATTTAAAAAAAAGTTAGTTATTTAACTTAACTAAGCTTTAGAAGAATAAGTTGCAAGAATTTTAGTTAGAAACATTTGTCTGGTAGAAGAAAACACAGAGAAACTTGAACTATGATAAAAATCAAATCTTGTAATTTGTTGATTTAAATATGTATCTGGAATCGTATATAAAAGATAAGATTTTTAAAATCAGATTCACAATTTTTAATGTAGTATTCAAAGTTTCATTTGAGTTTGTCTGGAAATCTTGTTTTCGAGCATTTCCGGTGATCACGAGGTCGAGGGTGGTCGGGATTGTGTGAGGTGGTGGAGGAGCCTATGGGGGTGATTGGAAAAATGGTCGTAGGTGGCCACGGCCACGGTGGCGACAGCGGTTAGAGTTTGAAGTCTAGAACCCTAATTTTACTAAGCTAGGGAAAACGATCACCGTGGTCCCTATTGTTGACCGAGTTCGACGAGTCTTTGGGGATTGGTAGAAGGCGTGAAGGGGAAGTCGAGGCCGGAAGGATTGACTTTCAGGTGGTCGGGGGTCGGCGAACGACGCGTTGCCAGGTTTGAGCGAGTTCGAGATGTTGGGTTTCCAGGCTTCAGTTTGAAATCGAATTTCGTTTCGAGTGGCCGTGATGGTTTTGGGCGATCGCAGTCCTGTCTGAGGTTGGTGGGCGAGGTGGTGACGTGCTGGTGGGTGGCCGAAGGTGGCCGGAGCCACGGTGCACGTGCACCGTGCATTTTTGTAGCGCTGAGGATTTTGGGTGTAGCAGGAAATGGTACGCGAGTTTCTCGAGTTAATTGAGGGTGAGGCTCGAAGATTTTGTGTATTCGACTCGAAGCTAATAGGGTAGACGCGGGTTGTTATTGTGTTGCCAGCTTTTGAAAGCCTGTCAGGCTTTAAGTTTAAATTTAAAAGCAGAGTTTTAAATATAAGTTAAAACCAAAATTTTAAGATAGGATTCAAATTTAGTTTTGTCTCCTAGTTTAACTAAATATAAGTTTTATAAAAATAAAATGTTTTAACAACTTTTTAATGTTTAAAGTAGATTTTAAATTGTGTTAAATTTTGCTAAAGATAAATTTGTATTTATTTTGACTTTAAATTTGAAATGTGAATTTGATCATAAATAATAAATGTTTTATCCTTAAATAAATGTAGATTTAAGGATTTGTAACTTTTAAGTTAATTAAAATGAATAATTAACTAATTTGATTAATTAATGATTGGATTAATTGATTTAGTAATTAAAAGTTAAATTAGTTAATTAAGGTTTAAGATAATTAATTCAAGATAAATAAACGGGTAATTAAGAATCATTAATTAAATTAGATTTGAATTTTAAATTATGATTAGTAATTAATTAATGAAGTAAGCAAGAATTAATTAAGTTATATTGAATACTTAATTAATTATAAAATTAAGGATTAATTAATGAGTTATTAAAGATGAAATTTAATTGTAATTAATAATAAATCTTAATTTAATTACTTTGGGAAAAGTAATTGAAGAAATATTAATAAATAAATGAAGGTTATTAACTAGGATGATTAAATAATGAATTAATATGATTAATTTGATAATTAATTAGATTTATTTAATTTAACATAAACAATTGGGAATTAGTTAAATATAATTACTTATGGAAATAATTGAGAAATTTATTTCTCATTATAATTAATTAAGTTTAATATGAATTGTTTAAGTTAATTAATTAAGTTTAATTAGTTTAAATAACCATTTGATGTTGTGATAAGTATAATTACTTAAGTTAGTAATTAATTGTGGATGATTTAAAAATGAAAGTAATTTGGGTATAATTACTTTATATAAATTAATCAAGGGATTAATTAGAGGATAATTAATTATGGAGTAATTAAATTATTTATTGAAGTAATTAAGGTAGTTAATTACTAAATGGAGTTAATCAAGATGATTAACAATTTTGTTTAATTGAAGGTAAATTGCTAAATGAAATAAATGTAATTAGAGATCATTAATTATTATAATTAATGATGTAATTTAGAACGGATTTATTTGGAAATAATTAATAAATGAAGGAATTCATTTATGAAATCAATTAAAGAAGTAATGTAATTAAATTTTAGTAATTTAAAGGTTACTTTCTATATTTGGTATAAGATAATTAATTTGTGAAATTTATTTAAGGAAAATTGCTTGAATGTGTTCAAAGATTAGATAATCAAGGATGATTAATTAAGATGGAAAGTAGAGAATGATTAATTAATTGACTTGTAATTAAGTAATGGATATGTAAGCAAGATTAATATTGATGAAGTAATTAATTTAATTTACTTTAAATTAATTGGAGATTAGTAATTAATTTAATTCATTTTAAATTAAATATAAATGGTGTGATTATTAATCCTTGTTTATATATAGTGGATGATATTGATTTTCTTGATTTATTGTGATCTCATATATGAGATGAATAATATCTATTGTGATATGGATGCTTGTTTAAGTATGATAATATTGATTATCTGTTTGAGTTAATAATATGGATTATCTGTTGATGATGATGATGTTATTATCCATTGTGATATTGTGATTATCTATCTGTGTATATATATAGATAATAAAATTGAATTGTTTTAACTTTAAAACAACTTGGCCTTAAAAGACACAGTTTGGATTTCGATGAGACCGGGATCGGTTTTCCACATTTGGAACATCCGACAACCACATCGATTCCAAATTAATGATAGGTCGTTAATCTGAAGTGAAGATGAAGGTCCAGATTGTAAGGGTTATCGTCGTTAACTCTGAGGGTGATTCCAAAATGAGTGTAACGAGATAATGCCTTCGGTTTCGTTCGAACCCGGAACGAACTTGTATGGATTGAATGCTTTCAACACATCGTCAGGTGGGCGATGAGCATTCTAAGAATTATGTTCTTTAAAGGTAATCGTAACCTCAAGCCTCATCAACCGGGAATGGCTAAAACAGGGGAGGTGCAGCAAGGTTAGGTGGGTCATGCCCAAGCAGGACAAGGATATTCCCCTGTCTAGATGTCCCTTATTTTCGGCTGTGTGGGCGGTTGGTCATGACAGCTGCCGGGGTTTATCTGGTTCGGGACTGTTCAATAAGGAATGGTTCCGGCCTTGTGTTGCAGGGGGTCGGGATTGATCCTCGGTACGTTGATCTAGGCCACGTACTGTGATGGGCGGTACCCCGGTAGCCCTGCCATTGTATGGAAACCACAATCCAATAAGTACCCACTGTTTTGATTGTATTACCCACTTTTGTGGCTAGTAGCTGGAATTTAATAGATGTAACAATTTTGGCTATTTTCTATTTACTTGAAAACCCTAGACCTATTATAATATCACAGAATTTCCTATCAAATATTTTGCTTAGCGTAAGGTAAAAACTTACCCGTGTTTATTTGTAGGGAGTCTTACGTGATACCTTTTATTTTCAAAAGAGTTTCAAAGTTAAGAAAATCTTTAACCTGTTACTCATACCAGACCCATGTCTGACCCGGAGTTTATTTTTCATAAACTCTCGGGTACCCAAATTTTTACGGGTAGCCAAGGGATTCAGGTTTAGCTTTGATGAATTCTGGAGGAGCAATGGAGCAGAAGGCTTCAGCGTTATAGATATACTTATAGTTCCGTTGTGTTGGTATCTTTGAGTCGTGTTGTTTGAGTTGTATTATATTAACTAGACAGATGTTTATAACTGTCTAGTATGTGATGTATTATCTGTATAACTCTGATTGATGTTGTATATTATGTAAATACTTATGTGACATATTATATTTATTCGTTCCGCTGTGAGATTTTGATGTTGTTGTTTCTTCTTCTTCTCTAACTTTTCTACTTTCTCACCTCTTTCTTTTCTTAAAAACGATACGTCTTCCTGGGCGTAGGAAGTCGGGTCGTTACATAAATAATATTTAACGTAATTTGAAAGTAAGTTTGATATAATGGAAGTGTTGTCGAATGAAATGAAAGTGAATTATAATAGAAATGGTTTGAGTTGCAAACAAAACCCAAGTGACTAGAAATAAATTTGGAATGGCTTTTCATTAATAAAATAAATTCGAAAATGAATTAAATAGTTGAATTTAAAATTTAAAATGCGGTGAATAAAGGGGTTAATTGAATTAAATAATAAATGGATGAAGTCTGATTGAATAAATACTAAATCAAAGTTTTAATTGGAATTGGTTTATCAGAATGAACTTAAGTTACGAGGCATGTTTGCGCCAAAATTGGTCACAAACCCCGATGAATGCGAAAGCACCAGTGTTGGAATATAAGTCAACGATATCCAAACACAAATCACAGATCTAAGTAGCAAAATGGTAAATGTAAACAAGAACACACGATTTATAGTGGTTCGGCTATCTCCGGCCTACGTCCACTTCAAAGGTTTTTCCTTTTATTGATGTTCTTCGCTGATTACAATTGATTACAGCGGATTACAATGAATTATAGTTCTGGAATTCGAGTACAACGGTGGTTGTTGAGTGCCAAGTAGAGCCTTGGTGGAGACTTGGAGCTTCAGAGTCTTGATCTTGCCAAAGAGAATCCAGTCCTCTTTCTGAATGACCTGGGAGTCTATTTATAGGCGTAGGCTGCTGGTATCTCGCTGAAAACTCGGGAGACCACTTCTGGCATGTGAGGGGGCCCACACGTACGATCTCAGGAAGTTTGGGCCCACTTTGGCATCGGTTCGAACTCCATTCGAACCGATCAAGAATTCATCCAATCGAGGTGAAATTTGGCGTGGACATTCTTCAATATGTATGCAAGCATCTGTAAAAGTTTCATTGCATTTGGATCAGTGGGTTAGGAGATATGATGGGTTCGAAATTGACTTCATAGCCAGGCTGTTAATTTCGAACCCCTGTTACTCGAAACGATGGTTTCGAAACCAGTGTGGCACGCGACTTCGTGGTGACGTGGAGCGCAAGCTTCGAATCGATCCGGACTTCTCTCCGTGTTGACCGCTTCGACTCCATATATCTCGGCGCATTCGAACCGATGGAAGACACGTCATCGTGATTGGTTGACTCAGTCGGTTCGAATGAAGCTACACAGGTTGGGTTCGAAGACGACATCATGGATGGGTTCGAAGTGTGGCTCTGTGATGGGTTCGAAGAGAGGACATTGTGATGGGTTCGAAGTAGGCAGTGGCTTGGTGGGTTCGAAGTGGAGTCGAGGCTAATGGATGCGAACTAGGTGGACTAGAACCCGATGGGTTCGAGTGTGGCATGGCTGGGCTATCGGCTCGAACGCAGGTGGGTTCGAACTAGATGGTTTCGAACCGATGGATACGAACTCCATCGATTCGAACTGGGGCAAATGCTTTCGAGGCGCGACCTTATTTCTTTGGATTCGAACCAGATGGTTTCGAATGTGATGGGTTCGAACACAATGGGTTCGAACCGAGCAATGTCAATTCCTCTTATCTTGATTCCATCATAACTTGAGCATATGACCTCGGATTGACTTGAAATTTGGAATGCAGACTTCCATGATCTTTCTTGTCGTGTCCTATCAATTATGGCCCATTCCGGACTCGGACAAAATTCATTGATATCCATGGTTATCCTGCAGTGCATGGTTGATATTCATGAAGAGTAATCATTGGTTTCTAGTAAATTTTGGGTATCTCAACTTTGCCAAAAGTTGGGATAACATTTTGCCCCCCAAAACATGCCTTTTTGTAAAAGGTATGTTTTGAACGGTCTTAGATCAAGTGTAATAAATTCATGTTTCGTTGGTATCTGTGGCATTATCAATCAAGTATGTGGCTGTTCGAAGCCAAGTCAATAGTCGTTCTTCCCGTAGGAGTTGAGAATGAAGTTTCATAGTCTCTCCGGACTATTATTGGCTGCTCTAAACCCTTACTGAGCCCGTTCTAGACTCAGTGATTGAATAGAAAGATCCTATTGCTCTCTGGCGTTGCCTTCTATCCCTTGCACTCCGGTCCCGGTTAGGACATATAGCGATACCATGGTCGTTCGGGACCGATCATAGCCTCTCCGGGCTCTTGCTGGATCCCATCCTGTCACTCTCCGGTGAAGGGGAAACAGCGCTTAAGTGAGTCGATCCTGTCGCTCTCCGGTGAAGCGACTCACTTCTTGCACTCCGGTTCAAAGCAGTTGAACATTAAGCGATGTCATGACCTGAATCATCGGCCGATCATAGTCTCTCCGGACTCTTGTCGGATCCCATCCTGTCACTCTCTGGTGAAGGGGAAACGACGATAAGTGAGTCGATCCTGTCGCTCTCCGGCGAAGCAACTCACTTCTTGCCTTCTGGATTCACCTCTCCGGTGAAGGCGATCTTTCTTGTATAAGTGAGTCGATCCTGTCGCTCTCCGGCGAAGCAACTCACTTCTTGCCTTCGGACCCCGTCTCTCCGGATAGGGTCATAAAGCGATCATGTTTATATGTAATGTTCATCCTTTGACTCTCCGGTCAAAAGGTTTATTGCAAGAAGTTCTAATTTATTTATTGATATTCAAGTTCTAGATGTTCAATCTCAAACATCAGAAAAAACTAAGGATTGCCACTCCGGGCGCAGCGGTTTATCTCCATCTCAGAGCATGCCTAGGGATCTCTCCGGTTCCCGTACATGTGTAAGTGGAGTAACCGTTTATTCTGAAAATAAACCTAAATAAAGTTATTCGACCGAAGTCCAAATCGTGGACTTGGCCCTTGCCATCTTTGATCAGTTGATGACGAGTCGTGATCCCGATCCAGGATCGTTCCTGCAAGGTGGAGGCGGTAGTTGTTCATGCCTTGTCGCTGCTGTCCGTTCTCTGACATACTGCGGTAATCTACCACCCCTAGCGTGTTCTTCCACCTCATCCTTCAGGTGACGGCATTCATCTGTGGTGTGCCCATCCAGCTCATGGAATAGGCAATATTTTCCAGTCCTGCGCTCCCGCTCGGTGGGATCCCTTACAGGTGGCTTTCGATAGTGAAGTTGCCCCCTGGTTTCAGTGAAGACTCTTTCTAGGCTTGCATTCAGATCTGTGTACTGCCTGAATCTTGGTTCTCGGAATTTCTTCCGTTTATCAGGACCATCATGTCTGTCATCCTGTTTTCTCTTTCCCTTGTCCGCTCCGGACTGCTCTCCAGAGGTTCCTACGCTTTTCGTGGCATTTATTTCACAACTCCCGACTCGTGATTCTTCTAACCGAATGAACTTTTCGGCTTTATGAAAGAATTCTCCAAGATCTTGCGGCGGGTCCTTCGTTAGAGAATCTTTAAACTTGGTACCTTCCGCGACTCCTGCCACCGCCGCCATTAGAATCATCGATGGATCCGGGCGATCCACAGAAGTCACTGTCACGTTGAATCTGAGTAAAAAATCTTTTATGGACTCTCCGGTCCTCTGTTTGATTGTTGCTAAGGTCATCACGCTCTTGGGTCGCGTCACGTGGACCCTGAACTGTCTCATGAAGCAATCTACGAGCTCGCTCCATGTTCCGATTGATCCAGTCTCTAGTTGTCTGAACCATAGTGCAGCTAAATCTGTCAAATACAGGGGGAAACATCGCGCCATCACTTCCTCGGATGCCCCCAGCACTTCCATGTGCCTGATATATCTTGTGATGTGCATTGTTGGGTCTGACCTCCCGTCGTAAGGATCCAGCGTTGGTAGCTTGAATTTTGGAGGGTTCCTGGCATTTCTGATGTTTGGAGTGAATGGACTCCGACTAACTTCTTCTAGGCCTCCGCTAGGTAATCCTCCTCTCATGATTCTTCGCATGAGGCCAATCATTCTCTCGTCCCCGTCTAGGGGTTGCCCCCTTGTCAAGTTCATATCCTGCCCCCCGAGCCTTGAAGGGAATTCTGGTACATACTCTTCCGGTGGCTCGTTAGCGTGAGCATTGGCTCCAGCCTGCTGAGCTCCATCTGTTGGTCTTCCAGTATCGGACCCTGAGGGTCTACCCCCAAGGCCTTGTTGACCTCCTTCAATCCCCGTATTCTGGCCTTGAGCCTGTCCTTCATTTGCTTCTGCAATCCTGATTCCTTGTCCCGTACTTGTAGCTGTTGTAGTTGGTCCAAGGTTTTGTATATTTGCTGTCCTCATTTGCTCGAGGAAATTCTGCAGCATCTCCTGTTGACTTTTCATTATGCTTTCGCGCAATGAGTTGGCCATAGCCTCCATCTCGTCTCTAGTGATGTAGACGGAAGCCGGTCCTTCTCTTGATCCAGAGGATGCTTCTTGGCTTCCTCCTTGTAGGCTCCTATCAACTCTTTGTCTTGTTTGTCGAGTCATTGTTTCTGAATTCTGAATTCTGATGTAGCGGGTGCTAGTTCTTCTCAGTGAAAGCACCAAAGTGTTTGCGCCAAAATTGGTCACAAACCCCGATGAATGCGAAAGCACCAGTGTTGGAATATAAGTCAACGATATCCAAACACAAATCACAGATCTAAGTAGCAAAATGGTAAATGTAAACAAGAACACACGATTTATAGTGGTTCGGCTATCTCCGGCCTACGTCCACTTCAAAGGTTTTTCCTTTTATTGATGTTCTTCGCTGATTACAATTGATTACAGCGGATTACAATGAATTATAGTTCTGGAATTCGAGTACAACGGTGGTTGTTGAGTGCCAAGTAGAGCCTTGGTGGAGACTTGGAGCTTCAGAGTCTTGATCTTGCCAAAGAGAATCCAGTCCTCTTTCTGAATGACCTGGGAGTCTATTTATAGGCGTAGGCTGCTGGTATCTCGCTGAAAACTCGGGAGACCACTTCTGGCATGTGAGGGGGCCCACACGTACGATCTCAGGAAGTTTGGGCCCACTTTGGCATCGGTTCGAACTCCATTCGAACCGATCAAGAATTCATCCAATCGAGGTGAAATTTGGCGTGGACATTCTTCAATATGTATGCAAGCATCTGTAAAAGTTTCATTGCATTTGGATCAGTGGGTTAGGAGATATGATGGGTTCGAAATTGACTTCATAGCCAGGCTGT
Source organism: Allium cepa (assembly GCA_030765085.1). NCBI lineage: Eukaryota > Viridiplantae > Streptophyta > Magnoliopsida > Asparagales > Amaryllidaceae > Allium > Allium cepa. The sequence continues at coordinate 461,748,957 of CM060942.1, forward strand.
TAATTTCGAACCCCTGTTACTCGAAACGATGGTTTCGAAACCAGTGTGGCACGCGACTTCGTGGTGACGTGGAGCGCAAGCTTCGAATCGATCCGGACTTCTCTCCGTGTTGACCGCTTCGACTCCATATATCTCGGCGCATTCGAACCGATGGAAGACACGTCATCGTGATTGGTTGACTCAGTCGGTTCGAATGAAGCTACACAGGTTGGGTTCGAAGACGACATCATGGATGGGTTCGAAGTGTGGCTCTGTGATGGGTTCGAAGAGAGGACATTGTGATGGGTTCGAAGTAGGCAGTGGCTTGGTGGGTTCGAAGTGGAGTCGAGGCTAATGGATGCGAACTAGGTGGACTAGAACCCGATGGGTTCGAGTGTGGCATGGCTGGGCTATCGGCTCGAACGCAGGTGGGTTCGAACTAGATGGTTTCGAACCGATGGATACGAACTCCATCGATTCGAACTGGGGCAAATGCTTTCGAGGCGCGACCTTATTTCTTTGGATTTGAACCAGATGGTTTCGAATGTGATGGGTTCGAACACAATGGGTTCGAACCGAGCAATGTCAATTCCTCTTATCTTGATTCCATCATAACTTGAGCATATGACCTCGGATTGACTTGAAATTTGGAATGCAGACTTCCATGATCTTTCTTGTCGTGTCCTATCAATTATGGCCCATTCCGGACTCGGACAAAATTCATTGATATCCATGGTTATCCTGCAGTGCATGGTTGATATTCATGAAGAGTAATCATTGGTTTCTAGTAAATTTTGGGTATCTCAACTTTGCCAAAAGTTGGGATAACAAGGCATATTAAATTGAACTAAAATAACTTAAGTCAATAAAAGCTTGGTTTCGAATAAGAATGGTAGACCATTAAATAAAAGTTTGGGTTAACATAAATTGAATGTAAGCAATTGAGTTATAAACCAATAAAATTGAACGAAATGGTATATGAATTGGTTGAAAGCAATTGAATTAGTTTTGAAATCATATAAATTGCTCGTGGAAGTTATTTAGAATGCATTTCTTTTAGAGTTGATGTGTTGTAGTTGTTTAAGCAAGAGAAATGTTATAAACTTCATATATATAGTGCTAACATGTTTATAATGAGTACGTACAGGTACCGGGAAGCCGTTTGGCTGGATTTGGACGCGCAAAAAGCTGAAATAATAAGCCGCTTGCTTAAAAATGCTAAATAAAGGCACGCCTACACAATAAAAATATGAAATATGAACTGTTTTTGTTTTTTCGACCATGTGGGTCGATGTACAAAGGAGACTCTGCCAAAATTTCCGAAAATTTTGGGAGTTAGAAAATTTTTGAAAATTTTTTGTTAACGACAAAACGATTTCAAATTTGAAATTGAAATAAATTAGTGGATGAAACCAATTTAAAATAATGATACGAATCAGTTATAAATGGAAGATAAAATTCAATATTCAGAGTTGAAGATAAATTGAATTCATATGGAAATGTATAAAATGATTTTAAAAGCTATGATTGGATATTATTGCTAAGTAGGATATGCAGGTATTATAAAGGGAAAGGAAAATTGATTTTGATTTCAGAAGATAAATTTGAATTGCTCGACAAAAAGGTATTTGTTTAAAATTTCTATATGAAATTTGATTGGGTGTTATCTAGCCACTTGGCTTTTGGTTTCTTTTGGAATTTGGGAGCCTGTAGAGGCATTTTGTAGTTGTGCCAAGCTAGTCGCGCAAAGGAGGTGCTGGCGATTTTTTTTCGAAATTTAGAGAGTTAGAAAAATTACGAGAAAATTTTGACAATTCAAAATTTGGTTTTGAATTCAAATATGAATTGTAAAGTAAATAATATTATTAGGACTTATGGATAAGTTTGGAAAGCTAGAAAAAAGGTTAGTGTGTCTTTAATAAAAAGATTGTTTTGAGAATTGTTTGAAATTGTTTGATTTTGGGAAAAAGTAAATGGGTATTGGAACTAGCAATTTCAGGGACGAAATTCTTTTAAGGGACGAGGAACGTGACGACCCGGGATTTTTGAGCATTTGAAATTGGAAAATCTAATTTATTTTAGATATTTGAAAGATTTATTTTGACTTAAAGTCCAAATATCACTATTTAATTGATAGTTAAATTTTTGAATTAAATAATTTGAAATTGGGTAAAACGTTGAATCTGGAGTTTTAAGCCCGTTAAAAATAATTTGAAGGCTTGTAAAATTTATATTGATAGTGCCAAGGATAATAAAAGTGTTAAAATTTAATCTAAAGATGATTTGTTCAATTTTAAAAATATATCGTTTAAATTGACATTTAAAAGTAGCCTTTCGAAGCACAATCTCAGATTTCGACGAAACAAGTTCCATTGGATATGTAATATTGTATTATTATCGGATTTCAACTTTCGTAGTGTTTGGAGTTGTTGCGTGAGCGTACTGTGAAGACCCGATTCTTCGACCTTCGAAAATCGACATCAATACGTCCACTGTATCAACTGCCGAGCAATCGAATGCCGAAAAACCAAATTCTTAGGGTTTAAGAAGAAGGAAAAGATAGAAGAAGTAAGAAAGAAGAAGAAAACATAAACAATAACAGAATCTCACATATCGCAGCGGAACAACATATAATAGATAAATGAATATCTTTAAAACAAAGAACTATATCAGTTAACACATTACATCACATTACATTACATTATCAGAGTTTACAACAACAAACAGCGTAAAAGAAACACTATATACTAGTGGTACGTTTCGCCATCCAGCTCGCCTCCTGAGCTCCATAGCACTCCTAAATCCAGAATAACCTAATAACCTAACTCTAGACTGCCCGTGTGGAAATTGGTGGGCACCCAGAGTTTAGGAAGGGAACAATAAACTCCAGGTCAGTCATGGGAGTGGTGTGAGAACTAAAACAGTTATTTTCACAAAGAAAATAAAAATAATTTCGCTGTGCTTTTGAAAAATGAAACTTCCATAAAGCCTCCCACCACACACACAATGCAAACGCAGAATTGGAGGTGATTACTCCTTATGATAGTCAAATATTCTTACTACGCAGAATCATTTGATTTTTATTATTATTGGTGCATAGTGTAGAAAATATTTCGAAAGTATAATATTAATCTTAGTCAGCATACATAACATTATAGTATGCCTACTATAGCTACCATATTAAATGGCAGGTTCTACAACTAAAACCGTACAAGGTTCGTATCGTTTTGTTTGGATTTCCAACGAATGGTCGGGCAAAGGAACTTCCGGAGTAAAATGGAACGCCTCTGGAAGGACGTTCCCGGATCCTAATCGGATCTCTGCTACACAAGGCCGGGTTATCTCTGTGACTAGGTAACAACTGACACGAGCATGCCACTTCCCGGTCGTTACCAACATTTATCCAAAGCGCTTCTCAACCAATTACCACAAAGTAATATGTTTGCAGCAACCACAAAGTAAGTATCTGGGCTCCATACCATGATTCCACTCATAATCCAGAAGAAAATGGACATACCCTCAGGGGAAGCTATCCCCAAATAACCTTGCTGCCGCGATTCCTGTTTCGACCATTTCCGTGGTGTGAGGTCTGATGAAGTCTCGTCCACAAAGCTTGGCACAAAGCCATGCTTTGATCAACAAATGATCAATAAATAATCATCACACAACAACACTTAGCATGCCACATTGCCAAAATGGGAGTATATCGCCGATAACCTTCAACTACAAAACCTCTGAGCTCGTACATCTCAGAGAAGGGTGCTAAGCTAAGAGAATAAATTCTCCGCCACCAACATAAATGTATTTGAAAGAAATCTGCTTTATATCTCAAAATGTAATGTCAAACACGTAACCATACAAGTCTGTTCCGGGCTCGAACAGAACCGAAGGCACTTCAAAAGAAGCCCTTGCAATCCGGGTATTCATAATCCCGATCGAATTTCCCATCACAACGGAAATCTCCATACCGTAGATAACGATGCAGAGACAACCGATAGGTCATCCTATCATTTTCATAAATACCCGGTCTTCAACACTGGTCTTCAATGTTATCCATTACGTCGTATCACAATTCGGAATGGGTTATTGGAATAAGGAGCGCAATAATTTAAAAATAAGTGTAGCATTCAATTTCCACCAATTCACAACAAATACCTATTTAAAGGTCGATATTGATAGTTGGTTATTTGACTATCAACAGATATGCATACCATCACCCGATTTCAAATAATTTCCCAAATTATTTATTTTCAAAAATATCTTTATAAGATATAATTTCGACACTTCAACCACTTGAAAACAAATTTCAAATCATTTTTCACCTTTCAAAATGGTGGTATTTAAACAAATCAAATAAATCCTTATCGATTTGTTTTAAACTTACGTTCCAAATCCGTTAATTTATTTCCACACTTCAAAAATAAATCAATGTTTATTTTTTAAACAAATTTCCCTTTCCTTAATAAATTCCATGGTGAATTTATATTTCCAAATATCTACTGATATATGATATTTAAATCGATTCGAATATGCCCTTTCAATTTATCTTTATGAGACGACCCGACTTTCTACTCCCAAAAAATCGCATCATCTTGAAGAAAGAAAGGGATAGAAGAAGAAAAGAAAGAGAAAGAAGAAACAGAACAACATCAGAGAACTCACAGCGGAACGAATAAAATATAATATATCTCATAAAATATTACATAGTATCTCATTACATCAGTGTACACAACTTAAACAACTGATAATCGACAGTTATAAACTTCTGTCTTACTATACAACTCATGAACAACAGATACAGATACAAACACAGCGGAACCAATATATAAATACACGTCGAAGCCTCCTGCTCCATATCTCCTCCAGAATTCGTCAAGCTAACCTGATCCACTTGACTATCATACATAATATGAGTAACCAAGAGTTTAATAAAACGGAAAATAAACACTCGGGTCAGACAGGGGTCTGGTGTGAGTAAACGGGTTAAAATTGCTTAACTTTTAGCAAACCTTTGAAAGAAAAGGTATCACGTAAGACTTCCCACACATAAACATGGAAAAGTTTTAACTTACTCTAACCAAAACATTTGGTAGGAAATCCAGTGATATTATAATAGTGTCTAGGGTTTTCAAAATAAAATACAGAAATAGCTGGAATGCTTACATCTCACGTTCCAACATAGTTGGGCACAATCAAAACCGTACAGGCACTTATTGGATTTTGGATTCCATCAATGGCAGGGTTACTGGGCACCGCCCGTCACAGTACGCGGCCTAGATCAACGTACCGAGTAGTACTCCCACTCCCCTGCAACACAAGGCCGGGACCATCCCTTACTGGACAGTCCCGAACAAGACAACCCCGCAGTTGGCCGCGACCCAACTGCCCACACAGCCGAATAAAAAGGGACTTCTAGACAGGGGAAAATCTTGCTCTCCAGTGGGAGCTACCCACGAAGCGTTGCTGCACCTCCCCTGTTTTAGCCATTCCCGGTTGACGAGGCTTGAGGTTACGCTTACCTTTATAGGACATCAAATCTTAGAATGCTCATTGTCCACCTGACGATGTTCTGAAAGCATTCAATCCATACAAGTTCATTCCGAGTTCGAACGAAACCGAAGGCACTATCTCGTTGCACTCATTATTAGAATCACCCTCAGAGTCAACGACCATGGCCCTTGCACTCGGATTCGCCATCTCGAATATATAAGCACTATTCCGTCAACTCATTACGGAATCACCCACAGAGTTATACTGACGTATAGCCCTTACACCTCGAGTCTTCACTTGCTCCACTTGGATACACGACCTAACATTTAATTGGAATCGATGTGGTTTTCGGATTCGAAATATGGAAACCCGATCCCGGTCTCACCGAATCCAAACGCCATTTTAAATGTCCAAGTTGTACTTAAGGGTTTAAACAGTTTAATCTCATATTCAGGATGATATAAAAAAATAGATGAATTATATTATCAATATTCATCTTCACAAAGCAGCATATCACATAATCGATATATCCAAATCATCCGAAATCAAACATCTAATATCAACCAATCATCCAATATTAATCCATTAGCCAATATTAATCAATCAACCCATATCAATTAAACATCCAAAACAGAATTGATTATTTCTTAATCAATTGGATTTCCATAATCCTTCTTCACTAATTATTATTCCAAATAATTTAATCATCTCTAATGATCTTCACTAATTAATCTTCCTTGATTAATTATCTTTAATTACATTCAAGTAATTGTTCTTAACCATATTCAGTAATTAACCTTAATTACTATCATTAATTACAATAATTAACGATCATTCATTAATTAATTAACAATAATTAATTACATTAATTCTTAATTAATCACCATTAATTAATCATACTTAAATTAATTACTTATATTAATCAACCTTGATTAATATCCTAAATCACATTAATTAGTGATCCTTATTGATTAATAATACTTTAATTAATTAACTTAAATTAATCAGCTTATAAATCATAATTAGTAATTAACAATTTGTAATTACTTAACTACAAAAATTAACTTCTAATTAAATTATTTTAATCTTGTTTAATTAATTCAATTAATTAATCCTTAATTACTTCATTAAGTAATTATTAACCAATTTAAATTAGCAATTAATCCTTATTTAATTAATTAATTAATAAATTATATTTTACTTAATTACCCTTGGTGATTAATCTTAAATTAATCACATTAATTAATTAATTGCATTAATTAATTAACTAAAATAAATTAAGTAATTAACTCTTATTTACTTACATAAGTAATTATCTCTAATTACTTTCGTTAATAAGTCTTAATTACTTCCTTAATTAATCACTAAACAAACAATCAACTTCATCATTAAATAATTCTTAATTCTTTAATTAATTAATCACTTCATAATTAATTAACTTCAAAACAATTAATTTAAATTAATAACCTCAAGTGATTATCCTTTAATCACTTCCTCTTTAATTACTTCCATAAGCAATTATCATTCAATTTCATTCAATAATTCCTCATTAATTACTTTATTAAGTAATTACACCTAATTAATCCATAATTAAGTGATTGTTTAAAATTAAATAAATAATTAACTAATTATTTAAAATTAATTAAATAATTAATTAATTAACTTCCTAGATTTAAAAATCCTTAATTAATTAGGAAAACATTATCTTAATTAATCCTTTACTTAATTTCAAATCATATTTAATTAAGTATTATCAAGTTAATATCAAAGATAAATTAACCCTATTTATCTTCGTACTTAAATTATTTGAATTCATCAAATTTTAATAACTTAAAATCAAATTTATTCTATTTGGATTTCAAAATTATAACAATAACCTTATTTGGAAATAGGAAATTTAGAATTCCAATTCTAAAATTAAAAACACCTAAATTATCAAATTCAAACTTATTCATTTGCAATATAAATTTAAAATTTTAATTTTTATACATTTCTTAATAACTTTGATTTAATGTTTTAAATTCAAAACACTCCTTAAAATTGAAATTCAAAATTTAATTACATAATTACTTTCAAAAAAACAATCATCTTACATCAATTTTAAAATTGAGATTAAATTCAATTATCCCTTTTATAGTTGATTTACTTTTACATCAAGGAGCATGTTTAACCTTTACAAATTTGTTTCCTTCATACTTGGTTTAAAACTTAAAGCTTGATTTCATTTTCCATCAATAAGTTAAATCTGCTCTTTAACATGATACAGATCCAAACCATAATAAACCCGAGAAACTCACTCAAACAACCCGTACTTGCCCCACAGATTCTCCTTGCCCCTCGCCTTCGAGTCGATCACAAGAATTACGCGAGTTCTTCCCGAGCGAAACTCATCTTCCCCAAAATGATTTCCCCCATTCCCAACTGTGCACGAAAGACACGGTGCACCTGCACCCCTGCCGCCGACCTCCATCGTCCATCGCGACGATCCTCCATAATCCCAAAACCACTCGCGAGCACGTAGGTGAGCCTAGATCCAAAAAAACAAATGTGGATCGAAATTTCGTACTCGATGTCGAAAATACTGCAGAAACTAACGTGACTCGAACCACCTACGGCCAACAACTCGGCGATGATGAAATACGCCGACCCCGTCATAGCATCCCACAACCATGAACTTCGTCATCACCAAAAATGAAGGAACTCGATTCATCAATTATCTCGCAAATGACATTACAGTCAAGTCAAACCGAAACTTATTTAAAACCCTAGTTTAATCTAATTCACAAAATTATGTCATCAGAAAAATTCTTAGACATTTTTCCCATCATCTATAGCATTCAAGCAAGCTTCGATTCAAATTCCATACCGATTTAATGTATGGATAATCAGTATTTCCAAAAAACCCTTTTTCAAACAAAACCAAATTCCTAATCAAATTGTCCACTAAATTTTTTGATGTTAACACCTAAATTCATTATTTACTGTCATGATTACAATCATGCAAGCCAAATCCAAAATTGCATAAGTTGATTTTTAACTATTATAGCTTTTCACCGTGTTAAATACTTTTATATAAAAAGTACTAAATGTAAAAACTTTAAACTATTTTATAACCTCCCTCAAACAATTACTAACAGTTCCCATTCAATTACTTAAGCCTAATATGGATTAGATTTTGAATTTGAATACTATATATATATATATATATTTTAAAACAGAACACTCCATTGAATAACAGAATAACAAGCTCACACAATTAAATCCATATAAATTCAAAGCATCAGACTTCAATACAAGTTATAACATCACATGCAAGGTAGTTAAAAACAATTCAAACTGTTTTTAAAAGAAGTTCACTTACCTTCTTAAAATATGCAGACCAGAACAGGCTTTATTTCTTTTACCCAGGTTTGAACTAAAATTCAGAAAAATGCATTTTCTTACTGATGAATACCCTCTGCATGCATCAAATTGTTGATTTACACTTGCAGATGCCCTCAAAAGAAAATGCAGGTTGAATTCCATTTGCAATTGCAGATTGTAAATTTGCAGATTGCAGATTTGTCGGTTGTAGCCTTTTGGAGTTGCAGATTGGTTTTGCAGGTTGAAGATGATATGAAGATGCTGATTGAAGTTGAATTGAAGGTTGAAGATTTATTTTTTTGAATTTTATTTTCAGATTTGAAGAAGATTATAGGTTTCCATTAAATTTTGTTGAGAATTGAAAATAAAGAAATGAAAGTCTTGAGAAAATTTGTTTTCTTCTTTAAAACATTTATTAGAATTTGAAACTAATGTGTTGCCACATGTTGACAATTTGAACAAATGTCATAAACATGTTTAATTTCTTTACAAATGTAGTTAAGATAACCAACATAGTTACACATGTTTTTCTTATGTATTTTTTTAATAAATTTTCATTTAATTCAAATGTTAACATAAACTAACCTATTTAATTTACTTTATTAATTAATACTTACATGTGAATATAAATTTAATCCTTTAAAAAAAAATTAGAAAACTAATTATGATATAAATGAATCTTTATACTTATATTTTAAAAATCTAATACATTTATACATATACATTTATAACCATTTCAAATTAAACACTTTAAAGAAATAAAACAAAACTTTATTTAAATCCTTTTTATAAACTATCATATTAAAATAAACAATTATCTTACGTTTTGAAAACAAATGAATCAATTCTAAATTAACTTTTGAAAATATAAATTAAAACAAAGCTTTAAATTACAATATTTATTCATATCTAAGTTATCAATAGATTAAAATTAAATCTCAAAACAACTCAAACTATAACATATACATACATATATATTACAATCTACAACTTCGATCTTTATTTTAAAACAAAAGCACTTCTATTCACAATATATATCAATTGTATATATTATAAATAGAATAAAAATTTGATTAGCTTAAAAATAAATCTTATCAATATATCCATATTAAAAATTTATTAACCATAAAAGAATAAATTTATTAGTTAAAATTAAAATTATAAAGAAAAATTATCAAACCAGTTAAATTATTAACACAGATTATTAAATTATTATTGCCCAAAATTCCGGGTCGTTACAATCCTCCCCCTTTAAAAGAATTTCGTCCCCGAAATTTAAAAGCAAAGGTAATTTAATAACCCAGTACAGATTTTGATTTCAAATCAACAAAGCATTCCTAACAACCAATAACTAACAACCATAGCAATCAATTCAAGCAAACAAACAAACCTAACTAATTATTCTAACACAAATCAGAATAAATCTCTAATACTATCTCGAGTTTCCTAAGTATAAATCACCGGGAGACTCGCTGTACAAAATCTCAACTAACTACACCACTAAAATCCAGAGCTCTACTCATCTTAGATCCTTCAATCTGAACATAACATCAGATTACTCTCAAATCCAGCTCAACATCCAACTCCAACTGAACTACAGACTCAACAATCAATTAATGAATCATACACGTACTCTCTCAGAGACATGTGTTACAGATGAATTTCAGCTATCCAAACTGGCAATTCAATCTTATCCTATCAAAAACACAAATAAGAAAATCTCAAATGCCATAGCACTAATCAACCAATCTTATATAATATCAGCTCTCTTAACCAGAGAATTTGAACCACAATGAAGTCTCCAACTTCAAATTCCAAAACTCATTATCTCATATCTGCATAACTCAACAGACAATCCAAGGCTGCCAAACTTCTTCTTGATCAGCTCAACCTATGCTGATACTTCCAAAAACAACTAGACCAAAGAAAAGCAGTCTATGGATCATATTCAACAGAAAAGTCTTCCAAAATCCGTCGAAATCCAGAACACAAGCTCTACTACTCGAGCAATAGCAACAGAACTCGCTTCCTTCCTTGCACAGCAGCTACCTTGCTTCCGCTGCCCAACTCTGATTCTAAAATAGATAGGAATACTATTGATGAACACGAATACAAACTTATCCAATATCTCCGGGAAACTTTGTTCATCAAATCCACAAAAATCCGAGTGACACACAGACTTGGTCACACATCCTTATAGCAGAAATCAAAACTCATAAACTAGATCGAACCAATCCAAAAATATCTGAGTTGCTACACCAACTCTGCTTACTCCAAGAACCACCCAATTATCAGGCTAACTGCCAAAATTGCATCTAGAACCAAAACAATATGGAACTCAACTCCAGATGCAGGACAAACTTCTGATTACATCAGTAGCTCTTACTTCCACATGAGAATCCTCAGTCTCAACACAGATCACCCAAGATAGCCTAAGAAAATTCCCAGCTAATCGCAAGTCACTTTTGCGATCCTACCTAGTTCGGATTCCAAATAAAACTGTCCCCTTTTTACCCATTTAGAACAGCTTAAAGCTTTTCCAAACAAGGTTAACCTTTCAAGAAAACTTCACTACCTTCAGCCCGGACTATTGAACGAAGAACCACCAAGATTCTCGAACCATCGGAGAAACAAGCCACACTACTGCTTCCAAACTCTACCTCGATGATATTGCAAAGCTAAAGATCTCCTTGACAGCACATCGAACACTTCGAGTTGCACTGCTACCACAGCTAACTGTTTGCACCGGAATTGGGCACAACACTCGTCGGAAGTTATTGAAGAGATAATAAATGAAGAGTGCAAATTAAAACTGAGGATTATCTAACAGCAACTCCAAATAACATGTAAATAAGCACATAGACAAGCGATTTATAGTGGTTCGGCGTATTGCCTACGTCCACTGTGAAGTTTTTATGCTTTTATTGAATTTCTTTGGATGATTACAACTCGGTACAGCAATCAACAGTAAATTATAACTGGAAACTCGAAATCAACAACCAAATTGTGATGTAGGATGATGGAGATCTCAATCCGGCAGGGTCTGGGTGCTTCAGAATCCAAAAGTCCCTTTTCTGTTGTCCCTGGGGCTCTATTTATAGGCGTAGGCTGCTGATATTCCGCTGAAAACTCGGGAGACCACTTCTTGCACGTGAGGGGGCCTTCATGCACGGTCTCAGGAAGTTTGGGCCCACTTTGGCATCGGTTCGAACTCCATTCGAACCGATCAAGAATTCATCCAATCGAGGTGAAATTTGGCGTAGACATTCTTCAACATGTAGGCAAGCTTCTGTGAAAAATTCATGGCATTTGGCTCAGTAGATTGGGAGATATGATGGGTTCGAAATGGAGTTCATTGCCTGGCTGTTTGGTTCGAAACCATGCTTTCGAACCGATGGTTTCGAACCCATCATGGCACGTGACCTCATGGCGACGTGGAGCACAAAATTCGAACCAACCCGGTCGTTACTCCAAATTGACCGCTTGGACTCCATGGATCTCGACGAATTCGAATCGAAGGGGGACACGTCATCGTGGTTGGTTGACCCGGTGGATTCGAATGAGGCTACACAGGTGGATTCGAACTTGGCATCATGGATGGTTTCGAGCATGACTTTGTGGATGGGTTCGAACCAGGCTCCATGTTTGGGTTCGAGCTGTGATTCTCACTTGGAGTCGAACTAAGCTTTGTGGTGGGTTCGAAGTGTGACTCTTGTGATGGATACGAACTATGTCGCTTCTCCATGGATGCGAGGCCCATCGGTTCGAACACGATGGGTTCGAACACGATGGATTCGAAGACGACGTAGGCGAACTCGAGATGGACCTGTGGATTCGAAGCTCATGGATTCGAGCTTATGGTTTCGAAACATTGGTTTGTGATGGCTTGGAGACTCAAGCTTTTCCCTTCAATTTGAATCGATCATAACCCGGGCGTATGAACTCGGATTGACTTGGAACTTGAGATGTTGACTCCTATGGTCTTTCTTGCCGTGTTCTATCGGTTGTAGCTCAATCTGGACTTGGACAAAATTCAGTGATATCCATAGCGAAACGAAACATGACCGACCTCTGAGGCGGACTGTCCTCCGTTTCTTATCGATCTTTTGGTATCGCGGCTTTGCCAAAAAGCGGGATAACATTCTGCCCCCCAAAGTACATCTTGTGGGAACATGACGTACTTTGAACTGCTGCAGTTTCCCTGAGCAATCATTGCTTTCTTTCTCATTGAAACTCGTATGCTGTACTGCTGTAACCTTGCGTTGATATGGTTGATTGTTGTATAATAGTGCTTAGCCGCTGGCTGTCGCATTTATAACAGGATGAGTGTTTGACCCCTGTGAATATTCAAAATCGACTGTTAGTCTGACATGTATGTGTATATGTTAATCTGACCCTTGTTAGCGTCGTGCGCCCACGAGTCGTTGTTAGCTTGGTTTGCTTATAGAATTTCGTATCGATTCTCTCATGAACCGATTTTGAAATTTGAATTGAGACAACGCTTGGTGGTCGTCTCGAATGGTCCTTTCGTATCGATCCTCTCCTGAACCGATGTAGAGGGCTAATGAAATCGAATTTGTATTGCGCGAGCGTAATGTTTCAAACCGATGCGTTCGAACACTGATGAGTTCGAGATCCACGTTTGTATGGGCGCGGCACGCTTGCTGCTATGATGGATTCGAAATTGACGTTCGAACCGGTCTGAAAAGATGGAGTATACTTGTGTTGCGATGGGTTCGAAACCGACGTTCGAACCGATGTGAAAGGATGGTTTCGAGACCTTTGTTTGTGGCAGTGGCCCGTGCGCTTCACACGATGGAGCCTCAAGCGTATGGGTTCGAGAGCGGATTTCGAACCGATCCTGCACTCTGACCTGTTATAATCGGTCAAACCTACCGGAACGCGAGTCGACCCAGTCATCTCCAACCCCCCAAATAAATAGCAATGACCTCGGCATTCTTTCACTTCTTACTTTCATTCTCGCTTGCTTTTTACTGTGCAGTGCATCGTCTCGAAGCTTCAAAAGGGAAAAAACACTGCACCGCGCCTTTGAATCATTCAAGATCTGAATCTTTACTTTCTCGAAATCATCATTCAAACTAGGTAACTAATCTTGAGTTTGCCCGGCAAAGCTACCTCGAACCCACCACTTTATCATCGATCGGCCTTTCTCGGGCTTTTGTGGATCCAGATCTGGCCTTTGGAAGAATCTCAAATTGGTCCAGGGATTCGCGTACGAATCGATTGGGGGGGCAGCACCAATCTCTCTTGGACTTTGAGTCGACTCTTGCGATTCCCTTGGAGGGGATGCAGTTTGCACCTAGCTGACCATGGTGTCGAGTTGATTGGAAGGAGGCCCTCAACTTCGCACCGTCATGAAACATCCCTTTACGAACGACACGAAGGGTATCGAGTCGAAAGCGTGCGATGCTTAGTTGAGGCTTCCCTGATCGGTGCGAACTACATAATCAAGGGTCGGTTCGAAGTTATCCCCCACTGATCGATTCGAGCTCGGCGTTTCGATGGGTACGAAGTCGTTCTTCACCGATCGATTCGAAGCTCGCCCCTTTGAATGGATTCGAAGTGGTGCGATGATGGGTTCAAGCAGGTCACTCGTGATTGGTTCGAAACTTCATATTGTGGATACCAAGGTTTGATATTTTCTGAGAATAATTCCGACGAGCTTCACTCCTGCATATTTGGACACGTTAAACTGCATACTTGACCACCTTTCGAAGCTCTTCGACGGAACAATAACAATCTTTGTGTGTCTCAACTTTCTTTATGTGAAGGGTTTAGCGATAACGGCCATCACAACCGCGCTTTGTAGCTTTGTCGTTCACGTGTTTTCTTTAATTCTGCGATATTCATCCAAGTAACGCATAGCACCGCACGACACACACTCATACACTATACACTGGGGAATTCACGGGCCCCTTATCATCTAATGATGGTTTCTCATGAGTTAGTCAGTTATGGAGCCTTCGAGTTCGCGTTAGCAGGGAACCCCACAAGATATACAGGGTATAGTACCTCCGAGGTTAGAGGTCCCAAACATTGATCTTGAAGTTACCGGACCGGCGCCTGACGAACTTCCTGACGCGTCATTCATTGCTAATCCATCAGATTCTGTCCCATCTCATATTTCCGAAGCTATGCTGGGGAGGATATGTTTGAGGCACGGTTTGTCATTAGACGACGTGTTATTGCCTGGGCCAAGCGATAGACCACACAACCCGCCGGAGGGGTATACCGCATTCAATCGCCATGCGTGCGCGGTCGGGATGCTTCCTCCGTTCAATGAATATCTAAGAGAAGTGCTGTCTTTTTTGGGAGTCGCACCATCCCAACTTCACCCGAACGGGTACGCTTCGGTGAATAGCCTGTTCATCGTCTTTATGGAATATCTTCATAGACCACCGGCCCCGATCGAAATCAGATACTTGTTTAACTTCAAAACCCGAAACGATTACCCATCTTTCACATTCTTGGAGGCAGTACGAAATTGTCAAGTGGTTACCGGGTCCTGGACTAGGTTAAGCTAATATAGGACGGAATGGTTCTACGTCAGATGTCCTCCGGGCTTCGCTAGGCGATGGTTATTTAGACGTGAGTATAACTGAGTTTCCAAACTGTTATTAAGGTGATTGCAGTCGAAGTGTGACTTATATATTTTTCTTTTGTACAACGATGATCCAGCGCCCCGACGGTGAAAGCTTCAAGGAGATAGTTCGTGTTCTCCAAGAGATCCCGAGCGCCGACAGGGATATTGACGTGTTGTTGACGAATAGGAATCTCCGGGCCTGTGGGTTAATCGAACGATGGCAGAGTATAATATTCGACAGGGTGTAAAGAATTGTTTCGAAAAAACACGCCAAGCACAAGAAACCCAAAGTCATTTTGGCCGAGGAAGTTGATTCCGAAAAAACTCATACTGACGACGAGCCGTTGCTGGAGCCTGCAGACGTGGCTCAGGATGTTGAAGAAAAAAGAAAAGGCAAGGCGGCCGTCGCCACATCAACCAAGAAGGGGAGATGGAAGTCGGTTGTCACGGCCCGATCATCCCCCGGAGTTATAATTCCCGAGACGTCTCCTCCGCGAACCGAAAGTCTTTTCGAAGGGCTTACAGATCTTCCAATCCCGGATGATGTATCCTTTCAACATGATGCCGGGTTGGAGGAGTTCCATCATGCTCTTGAACTGAGCGAGCCTTGTATTACTAGCTCAGTCGACACTTCGGGTTGGTCGGGGGAAATGCATATTCATACACATTTCACGACACTGCATAGTTCCGAGTTTCGGGTCATCGGTTTCGAGAAACCACTAACTCTATTCTTCTCTTTGCTTTGCAGGTACCATGTCCAGGCGTGGTTCGATGCTAGGGAGTCTGCGACATGCTCGGAAACCATCATATCGTGACTCGCGTAGGCGGGAAGGAGATAGGGACTATGAACAGGAATACTCCGGATATTCGAGTCGTGAAATATACGACACAGAGAGGGGTTATAAGCGTCGATCCCGATCGCGTACCCCTCCTCCTCCCAGAGATTCCGCACCACCTCCGGCCCATATTTCTCGCCCCTCTGAGCCCTCACGTCATACGTCCACTTCCCAATCTTCCAGGCACGAATCTCACCGTTCGAGAAGCGTGGCATCAACCGCCGTAGTTGCGGAACAACCCCCTGCGGGGATTTCGGGAGAAGGGGCGCTCAGGCTCGCTCAATTGAAAAAAGACTTCCCAACTATTTGCTTTGACAACTACATTTTTCCCCCGCACTTGAAAAGGATTCCTCCGTCGGCGGAGCAGGTGGTGCACGACTATGTGCACGATTTTTATGCTCAGTATAAATTCTGGTTTAAGGCGGCGGAGAAGGCGTCGGAGTTGGACTTTGAGCGTGGGGCCGCCAACGAAAAGTTGCAGGCGGAGTTGGCACAGAAGAGTCGCATTATCGATGTGCTGAACACCGAGGCCGAATCTTCCAGAAAATCAGAGATGGAAGCCATCAAAAAGGCCGATGAAGCCCAACTCACGAAGGACAGAATGAAGCGTGAGCATTACGCCACGGTCGAGGACATGGGCCATCGGAATACTCTGGTCACTGCCGAGAGGGATGCGGCACTGAAGGAACTAAATGAGCTAAAATCCAAATTTGCCGAAATCGTCAAAGATAGGGACGACGCAAATAATGCAGCACAGGAGGCGTGCGAACAGGCGGTGATACTCCGGACTGAACGAGATGAAGCAATGGCCAGAGTTCAAGTGGTTGAGGTGGAGATTGGGGAGAGAGTTCAGCAAGCCGAGGCCAGGCTAGAGGCTGCCATTGAAGATTTGCTCATTACATACAATGCCAATGTATTGAAGTACAGAAATTTGGCCTGGCTTCAGGACTACCCAGTGCATCTCCGCAGTGCTTGGGAACGATTTGTTGAAGGGGAAGAGGAAGCGCACCCCGACGAATCGGTCGACCGGTTCGAGCTCGAAAAGCGACTGCTAACGGATGAGGAAAAAAGGGTCCTTCATGATGCTATGATCGCTCACGAGAAGGAGATGGTTGGCGGTCGATCTTTGGAAGCCGGAGAAGGGTCAGGTGTTGAGCATTGTGACACCGCTCTTGAAATCACTGCCCCGCATTCGTCCGAGTTTGTATCTGTGGTCAGCTCACAGACCATTCCAGCTTACGACCCAGAGCAACCGCGGTTATCACCCATTCATGAGCACGTCTCTGAAATTGTTCCACCACCAACAAACCGAACTGAGGAAGGTATTCTGAACAAATTTCAAGTGCACTTTCGCTATGACCCTCGTTTTGAAGTGATTGCTCTTAACCCCTTCTCTTCTTTATCCAGTGACCAGGATTACCCCGGTGTCTTCTACCCAGGAGCCGAGCCAAGGGCAGAAGGCTATTACTACTGAAACGACTGTTGTTACAACGGCAGCGTCTACCGGAGCGGCACAGGGAAGCTCTTTGTCTCTTGACGAGCAAATGGTGAGTGAATTGCTCGATCACCAGGGTGACTTCTCTACAGACTTGCCGTTTATCATTAGTGAGTTACCACCATCTTCTGGCCCCCTTGTTGAGACCGAGTTGTTCCCAGCCAGGCCCCATCAGCTCGAGAAGAAGAAATCTTGGCCGAAATCCATGCTGAATTGGAAGCCGAGGGGCAGAGCGGTTGCGCCGGTGGCGACGTTATCCCACCTTCTGTTGTAGATCCGGTCCCTCCTATTTCTCCGGAGGGGAGTCCTCATTTGGATTCAAGTTCCGAGGAAGATGTAGATATTATGCCCTCGGCTGGAGAACAGCCACCGGAGAGGAGGTCGTCAAAGCGAAGGATTTCCGTTCCTAGCGATTCTGACGATGAACCGCTAATAAGGAAGCCGAGAAAGAAAGAGTAGGGCAGCCCCCCATGCGGATTTTTTTGGTAGATATGGGCTTATCTTTGTTTTTTTTCTTGTTAGTAGGCCGTGTACAGATGCAGGTTCGGCCCCTGCTAGTAGGCATTTTTTGGAAGAACTTATCTGCGTGTAAGTCCTTGTCTTAAGTTAGCTGAAATAAAATTTAGTTTCTTCGTTCCAACTCTCCTTTCATTTGTGCTTAAGTACTTGCAATGTCTTGTTTTCGGTCCGGTGTACTTGTGGTGTTTTTACCGTTTAAGTAGAGTTCGTCTCGTTTGCCAAGCCTGAAGACCTTGGTCACACATTGTGATTGATGAATGAGTCAAACTTCGGATGTTGTGTCACTTCGGTTAGTGATTTATATCTAGCTTTCGTGCCCCCCAGTTTTGGGGAACTACACTTGTATTTTTGGTGGTTGATCGCACTTGTAGCAAGTCTTGAGCACACGTCCGCATCCCGGGGACTTAGAATAATTTGAGATTGATAACCTGGTTTGCATTCCGGGAGTTCGAGAGTTATCAGTGCTCGCATTCCAACTCGCACTCTACGAACTTGGAGCTAATATTAACATTTTGGTTCGCACTACGGGAATTTTAACTTAGTGTTCATGCTCCAATTCACACGCCGGGAACTTGGGTAAAGCATGTATTTTTGGGTTCGCACTTCAAGAACCCGAAATTAATGTTCGTACTCCAACTCGCGCTTCTGGAATCTGGAGCTAGTACGGATGTTACGGTTCGCGCTCCGGGAGCCTGTAACTTACGTGTATACTCCAGTTCGCGCTTTGGGAAGTTGGGGTCCGTTCGCATTCTGGGAACGAATTATCGAATGTTTATATTCCAATTCACACTCTGGGAACTTGGAGTCCGCTCGCGCTCTGGGAGCAAATTATTAAATGTTTATACTCCAGTTCGCACTCTGGGAACTTGGAGTTCGTTCGCACTCTGGGAACGAATTACCGAATGTTTATACTCCAATTCGCACTTTGGGAATTTGGAGTCCGCTCGCGCTCTGGGAGCGAATTATCGAATGTTTATACTCCAATTCGCACTCTGGGAATTTGGAGTCCGCTCGCGCTCTGGGAGCGAATTATTAAATGTTTATACTCCAATTCGCACTCTGGGAACTTGGAGTCCGCTCGCGCTCTGGGAGCGAATTATTAAATGTTTATACTCCAGTTCGCACTCTGGGAACTTGGAGTCCGTTCGCGCTCTGGGAACGAATTACCGAATGTTTATACTCCAATTCGCACTTTGGGAATTTGGAGTCCGCTCGCGCTCTGGGAGCGAATTATCGAATGTTTATACTCCAATTCGCACTCTGGGAATTTGGAGTTAAGCGAGGGATTGTCGTGTATCGATCCTTGTAAAGTGTTCACGTGGTGTCCTGTCCCCGAGCTCGGGTTTCACTTAGCGAGTGACCGTTCATATTGCAGCCACTCTCCATTTGAATAAATCCCACCGCATGATGGGACTTAGCTCTCTGTGTGTTGTGATATCGTGCGTTACACTTAATAAACCACAGCTCTGGCTCGAAGAGATGGCATTTTATTGCTGAAACGAGAAAATATGGCGGAGTCAGCTGCCTTATTACAAATTCAAGTCTCGGAATGCTAAAATAAAATGCAAAAGAACAAATTGGCAGAAAAAGCAAAGTCTTTCATGTGTAGTAGCGACGAAGACTGTCGCTATTCCAGGCCCTCGGCAAGGTGAGACCGTCAATGGTCGATAATTTGAATGTGCCGTCTCCGAGCTTTTGTGAAATCATGTACGGTCCTTCCTAAATTGGCTTCATGTGCGAAGGGACCGGGTAAATCCTTTTGAGCACGAGATCGCCGGGTTCAAAGGTTCGCGGACGGACCTTGGCATTGAATATTCGGGCGACTCGACTCCGATACGCGGCTGCCCTCAAATCAGCCTCTTCACGCCTCTCATCCAGTAAATCCAGAGATTGAGCAAGTAATATGGCATTTGTCTTCGGATCGTAATACGTCGCGCGATGAGAACGCACTTCCAATTCGACTGGAATAACGGCCTCTGAGCCGTACGATAAAGAAAACGGAGTGTGACCGGTTGCAGTTTTGTGAGTTGTTCGATAGGCCCATAACGCCATGGGGAGTTCATCGACCCACTTGCCCCCGGCCTTTACCAGTCGCTTCTTCAGAATGGACTTTATAACTTTATTGACAGCTTCGACCTGACCATTTGCTTGTGGGTGTGCCACTGCGGAAAACTTCTTATGTATACGAAATCGCTGACAGAAATTTCTGAACTCGACACTGTCTAATTGGGCTCCGTTATCGGTGATGATAGTGTGCGGGAGGCCGAATCGACAGATGATGTTGCGCACTACGAAGTTGATCACTTTCTTCGTCGTAATCGTTGCCAGAGGCTCAGCTTCGGCCCATATGGTGAAGTAATCAACCGCGACGATGGCGTACTTCGCGCCACCTTTGGCCAGAGGCAAAGTTCCAATTATATCGATTCCCCATACCGCGAATGGCCAGGGGCTGACCATTTGGGTTATTTCGGTAGGTGGAGCCCTGGGAATCCGAGCGTGTTTTTGGCATTTGTCGCATTTTTTGGCGTAGTCCGATGCATCTCGATTAACGGTGGGCCAGTAATATCCGTATCGGAGTACTTTCTTGACGAGTGCCTACCCCCCAGTGTGATTGCCACACTCTCCCTCGTGTACATCGTGCAACACTCGCCTGATTTCATCGTGTGCGATACATCGGAGTAGGGGGACGGAATACCCCCTTCTATACATAACTCCGTTTTGGACGACGAACCGTGGGGCTTTACGTAGGACCTGCCTTTTTTCACTCCTACGCTCAGGCAGCACTCCATGTTCAATGTAGTTTCGATAGGGGGTCATCCACGACTCCCTACTTGTGGTAGCCTCGAATGCCTGGCTGACCTCACTTTGATCAATGCTCGGAGAAGGTAGGGTTTCAACGGGGACAAGCCCCAACTGTTGAGCTTCGCCCGTACTCGCCAACTTTGCCAATGAATCGGCTTTCTGATTGTGCTCTCGGGGGATATAGAAAATGGCATAGTAATCGAAGCGACCCAGGGTTTCCCTGACTCGAGACAGGTAAGCAGCTAGTCTTCGATCCTTAGCTTGATATTCACCTCGGACCTGACATACGATTAATTGGGAGTCACAATAAATCTCTACAGCGACAATTCTCAGGTCGTGGGCCAGCTTCAACCCAGTGAGCAAAGCTTCGTATTCAGCCTCATTATTAGTCGCGCGGAACTCGAACTTTAGGGCGTAGCATACAGATCGGCCTTCGGGGGTTTCAAGCACTACCCCCGCTCCCGAACATCGCTCATTGGAGGCACCGTCAGTATATAACTTCCATACGTGTTTAGGAGGTTCGCTATCTTCATGTAATTCCTCGAGTACAGTGAATTCAGCGACGAAATCTGCCAGAACTTGGCCATGTATGGCCCGTCTCGGAGTATAGGCAATGTCAAACTGACTTAATTCAATGTTCCATTTTAGCAGCCTACCAGACGTCTCGGGCCGCGTGAGGACCTGTCGCAACGGCTGGTCGGTGTACACGGTGACAGGATGAGCCTGAAAATATGGGCGGAGCTTTCTTGAGGCAATGACTAGACAATACGCCAACTTTTCTAGCTTAGGATAGTTCCTCTCGGCTCCGGTCAACCGTTTGCTCACATAATATACCGGCTTTTGCACTCGGTCTTCTTCCCGGACTAATGCTGCACTGATTGCGCTTTCTGATACCGCCAAGTAAAGATATAGTTGCTCGTGATCAACAGGCTTCGAAAGAATCGGTGGTGTAGAAAGATGTTGAACCAGTGACTGAAACGCACCTTCACATTCTGCGGTCCATTCGAAGTTTCATTTCCCTTTTCGGATCAGGTCGAAGAAAGGGATGCATTTGTCAGTTGACTTTGAGATGAACCTACTCAATGCTGCAACTTTCCCATTGAGACTCTGGACTTGCTTTATGGTCCTTGGAGTTTGAAGATTCTTGATGGCCCAAATCTTTTCAAGGTTGGCCTCTATCCCTCGGGCGTTGACGATGAACCCAAGGAATTTTCCGGATGCAACCCCAAAATGGCATTTTAGCGGGTTGAGCTTCATCCCATATCTCCGGAGGATATCAAACATTGATCCCATGTCCTTTACGTGATCAACTGAATGCCTTGACTTTACTAGCATGTCATCTACATAAACTTCCATGGTCTTCCCGATCTGGTCGGAGAACATCCGGTTAACCAAGCGTTGATAGGTTGCGCCGGCATTCTTTAACCCAAAAGGCATGACTTTGTAGCAGTATAATCCCAGATCAGTCACAAAACTCGTATGTTCTTGGTCGGGCACATGCATGGGTATTTGGTTGTAGCCCGAGTAAGCATCCATAAAGGATAACAATTCGTGTCCGGCGGTCGAATCAACGAGCTGATCGATTCGAGGAAGTGGAAAACTGTCCTTCGGGCAAGCCTTGTTCAAGTCAGAATAATCGATACACGTTCTCCATTTCCCGTTCGGTTTCCGGACAAGTACCGGGTTTGACACCCACTCCGGGTATAAAGCATCTCTAATGAACCCGTTTGTTTTCAACTTACCGACCTCCTCCTTAAGGGCGGCAGATCTCTCTGGATCCATACCACGCCTTTTCTGCTTGACTGGGATATACCGTGGGTCGATGTTTAAAGTGTGGCTCGTGATATCTGGCGAGATCCCACACATGTTAGAGTGCGTCCAGGCGAACACGTCAAGATTCGCCCGGAGAAATTCAACCAATTCCTGTTGTGCCCCCTGGCTCAATTGAGACCCAATTTTTAACACTCTCGCATCATCGCCATCATCATCGATTGGGACATTGATAGTTAGCTCGGCCGGAGAGGCCTGACTTTCTGTAGACTCCCCATTGCTGTCGTTGTCCCTTGGGTCAAGGTCTTTCTGGAATTGGTTGTGGTGCCCGGGCTGAGGCCCAAGCACCAATTGTCAATCATCGGCAAAACGGACGCAGAGAGATTCCTCTACGCCCTTCCCTTTCTCCCTTCGCTGCGCCTCTCGCAGCTCGGCAACATAACAGGCTCTTCCAGCAGCCTGATCTCCATGAATCACACCGATACCACAATCGGTAGGAAATTTCAAAGTCAAACACCACGGGGCGATTGCCGCCCGAAATTCAGCAAGGGCTGGTCGGCCCAGAAACGCGTTGTACGGTGAATGTATGTCCAAAACAACGAACTGTAACATGCGTACTCTTCTGCTCTCACCGATCCCCAGCTCCACGGGTAACTCCACAACCCTCGTGGGTATATTAGCGCTTCCATCGAAGCCATGAATCCTGGACTGGCAGGGCTTCAGATCTTTGGCTTCCATCTTCATCTGGTCGTAAGCTCTCCTGAACAAAATGTTGACTGAACTCCCACTATCCACCAGTATCCTCTTCATCCAAGCAGGACCA
Organism: Allium cepa; assembly: GCA_030765085.1. NCBI lineage: Eukaryota > Viridiplantae > Streptophyta > Magnoliopsida > Asparagales > Amaryllidaceae > Allium > Allium cepa. The sequence continues at coordinate 461,772,638 of CM060942.1, forward strand.
ACCTGGGCGGATATCACAAGCGGGTCGATAGTCGGGCTTCGACCTTGTGTGCGTCACGGTTCCGGAACACGATGTCATCTGCCATCGTTTTTAGCTGTTTCGCCGGAGCCCCTTCGTCATAACTACTGCAACATTCAAAGTCCATATGCCTAACCGAGCTAGCATATGACTCCATTTCTTTCCAACTCCTATCTGCCGGATGAGGACCACCACTTACGGTGTTTATCACTAACCTCCCGCCCGCTCGGGCGGGTTCTTCCTGCCTTGGCTGATTTTGCCGATTGTTCTGGTTCGACGGACCCGCATTGCCAGGCTGCGGCGCCCGTACAAACTGGTCCAGCTTCCTTTCCCTGATCAACTTCTCAATTAAATCCTGCAAGTGTCTGCATTCGTTGGTATTGTGGCCGTAAATGTCGTGAAATCTGCAAAACTTGCCCGTTTGAATCTGCCTCTCCGACGACGGCTTCGGAGTAGGCTTCTTGTACTGCATGGCGTTACAAGTTTGTAGGTATACGTTCTCCAACGATGTATTCAGCGGAGTGTAATTATCGAACATAGGGGCCCTACGCCTCGGCCCACGGTTCTGATCTCGCTTCCTGCTCTGATTTCCATTATCCTTCGGTCGTGATTGCTTGTTCTGGATATTTAGCTGTACTTTCCCGGAACTCTCTCCCGATTGTTTAACAGCCACATTGCTTTGGATCCCCTCTCCACTGGGCCCCGCGTCGTCCTGTTTCCTAGACTGCTTCGCGTCCTCACGCCTCAAGAACTGGGCGGCTTTAGAGTAGAAGCGATCCAACGACGCAGGAGGTTTTCCTGCCAACCAATTTCCAAAATCCGAATCAGGATCAATTCCTTTCATTAATGCCATCAGAATCGAGTTATCATTAGGATTGGTGATTTCTACACAGGCCTTATGGAATCTCTCCAAGTAGTGTCTAAGGGTTTCTCCTGGAGCTTGGGTAACACTAGACAAAGTGTTGACGTCCCTAGGCCTCGCAACATGCATGCGGAATTGTTCCACGAACTTCCTGGCCAGCTGATTGAACGAGGAGATGGAGTGGGGCGGCAATCACGTGAACCACATCGTAGCAATGCCCCCCAAAGAAATAGGGAAGCTCCTACACTTGACCGCGTCATCTGCCCTAGCGGCGCTCATGGACCATTCATACTTCAATATGTGTTGATTGGGGTCCGAGTTTCCCTCGTACATCGGCAACGTGGGCATCCTAAATCGCCGAGGGGGTTCGGCATACAGGATCTCGTCGGTGAATGGGGTGTGACTCCGGGAAATTCCCCAGTCGTCGTTGGTAAACCCCTGACTTTCACTGATCATCTGCCTGATCATTTCTGGAAGATCCGTTATAGCTGCGTTCTGGGCATGTCGAGCCAAGGTGTGGTTCGGCTCCACAACGCGGGATTGGACCGGATGCTGTCGACGGTCCGGATCTCGCCTCCTTGGTTCGGCATCTTCCGGCACATACGGTTCAGGAGACTGCCGTCGTCGGTGGTGGTTCTGGTCCGACAACGTACGGATGTCAACCCCTGGCTCCGTGGCAACAGTTGCAGGACGGATGTCGGTAGTGTGTTGAGGAGCAGTGCCTCCCCAAGAAGAAGGCCCTGTATGGAAGCTCGCAGAAGGACCGACTCGTAGTTGCCCAACCGTCAATGCAGGAAGGTCTCCGTTGGACTACGCATGATTCCCATCCATTCGGGGTCGTGAAGGTTGGTGATGATAATCAGTGGAGGCCGAACTCTCCGTGGAAGACTGGGATGCATAATCCCTCCTAGACCGCCTTCGCTTATGACTGTGTAGCTGGCGAGTTAATTCGGCGTTGGCACGTAGTTGCTCCGTCAACTGCTGCTGACTTTGGGTCAGCTCTTGGAGCAACGCTTGAAACTCTTGTCTTGTTACCGGTCCGAAAGACTCCGAAGGTCCGGCGATGTCCTAAGTAGACGGTAATTGCGCAGGATCTGGCCTATCCTGGCCCTCTTGGTTACCGAGATTAGAGGTGGTTCTAGTACTCACCATTGTGAATAGCGAGATTCTTTCCTAGACCTTTAGCAAGTCTGAATAGAACGGAAGGAACCTAAGCTTGAAATCCGGATCTCTCTCTTAGATTTATGCTACCCGGTATTGATGACAGATCCGTGGAGCGAGAGAAAATCTGAGTTCAATTCTCAGTGAAAGCACCAAAGTGTTTGCACCGGAATTGGGCACAACACTCGTCGGAAGTTATTGAAGAGATAGTAAATGAAGAGTGCAAATTAAAACTGAGGATTATCTAACAGCAACTCCAAATAACATGTAAATAAGCACGTAGACAAGCGATTTATAGTGGTTCGGCGTATTGCCTACGTCCACTGTGAAGTTTTTATGCTTTTATTGAATTTCTTTGGATGATTACAACTCGGTACAGCAATCAACAGTAAATTATAACTGGAAACTCGAAATCAACAACCAAATTGTGATGTAGGATGATGGAGATCTCAATCCGGCAGGGTCTGGGTGCTTCAGAATCCAAAAGTCCCTTTTCTGTTGTCCCTGGGGCTCTATTTATAGGCGTAGGCTGCTGATATTCCGCTGAAAACTCGGGAGACCACTTCTTGCACGTGAGGGGGCCTTCACGCACGGTCTCAGGAAGTTTGGGCCCACTTTGGCATCGGTTCGAACTCCATTCGAACCGATCAAGAATTCATCCAATCGAGGTGAAATTTGGCGTAGACATTCTTCAACATGTAGGCAAGCTTCTGTGAAAAATTCATGGCATTTGGCTCAGTAGATTGGGAGATATGATGGGTTCGAAATGGAGTTCATTGCCTGGCTGTTTGGTTCGAAACCATGCTTTCGAACCGATGGTTTCGAACCCATCATGGCACGTGACCTCGTGGCGACGTGGAACGCAAAATTCGAACCAACCCGGTCTTTACTCCAAATTGACCGCTTCGACTCCATGGATCTCGGCGAATTCGAATCGAAGGGGGACACGTCATCGTGGTTGGTTGACCCGGTGGATTCGAATGAGGCTACACAGGTGGATTCGAACTTGGCATCATGGATGGTTTCGAGCATGACTTTGTGGATGGGTTCGAACCAGGCTCCATGTTTGGGTTCGAGCTGTGATTATCGCTTGGAGTCGAACTAAGCTTTGTGGTGGGTTCGAAGTGTGACTCTTGTGATGGATACGAACTATGTCGCTTCTCCATGGATGCGAGGCCCATCGGTTCGAACACGATTGGTTCGAACACGATGGATTCGAAGACGACGTAGGCGAACTCGAGATGGACCTGTGGATTCGAAGCTCATGGATTCGAGCTTGATGGTTTCGAAACATTGTTTTGTGATGGCTTCGAGACTCAAGCTTTTCCCTTCAATTTGAATCGATCATAACCCGGGCGTATGAACTTGGATTGACTTGGAACTTGAGATGTTGACTCCTATGGTCATTCTTGCCGTGTTCTATCGGTTGTAGCTCAATCTAGACTTGGACAAAATTCAGTGATATCCATAGCGAAACGAAACACGACCGACCTCTGAGGCGGACTGTCCTCCGTTTCTGATCGATCTTTTGGTATCGCGGTTTTGCCAAAAAGCGGGATAACACTAACCAAAGACTTCCAAGATGGCAGACAGCTTCTCAAGAAACTCAGACTCCAAACTAAGCATCCACAACTCGCTTACCTTAAGGAATAACAATGAAACCATGCCTGAAGAGAAACAACTCATAGACCTTAGTCTCATATTTCAAAACAGCCAACCTCCATGCTAAAGATCCAAATAACTTCTACACAGACGAGTCTTCTCTGCAGCCGGTAAAGACTGCTTCTCAACTACTTCTAAACTGCTTCAAGAGAAAACATTCCCGGAGATATCCCTGGATACTACATCTCATCACGCAGTTATTAGGATATCATTACTTTTTTCTGCACTTCCAACAAATCCAAACTCAAGAAAAATTCACTTACCCGAGCGAAATCCAAACTTACATTTCAAAGATACACTCCGAATCTTCAAAAAGATTTCCTTCAGATATCAGAGAAATCCCCACTCCAAACTACAAATCTTACTCAAGACGGTATTAGGTCTACAGTCTCGACAAATACTTCAAACCTCAAACATATGGACCTCTTCCATCAGTGGTAGTCATGTTACACACACAAACCACTACTCCATCTATGTACCTCTAAAACTTATGTTGGAAAATCCGAACAGATAACCCAACCTATTAGGTAGATATATATATATATATATATATATATATATATATATATATATATATATATATAGATATAAAAATTACAAGTACGCTATCTCAAGAAAGACACTATTACAGAGCCTAGGTATTCACTCAACCTAATGCTCCCTAAAGAAAGACACGCTTCAGAGCCTAATGCTCTGATACCAAGTGAGACGACCCAACTTTCTACTCCCAGAAAATCGCATCATCTTGAAGAAAGAAAGGGATAGAAGAAGAAAAGAAAGAGAAAGAAGAAATAGAACAACATCAGAGAACTCACAGCGGAACGAATAAAATATAATATATCTCATAAAATATTACATAGTATCTCATTACATCAAAGTACACAACTTAAACAACAGATAATAGACAGTTATAAACTTCTGTCTAACTATACAACTCATGAACAACAGAAACAGATACAAACACAATGGAACCAATATATAACTACACGTCGAAGCCTCCTGCTCCATATCTCCTCCAGAATTCGTCAAGCTAACCTGATCCACTTGACTACTCATACATAATATGAGTATCCAAGAGTTTAATAAAACATAAAATAAACACTCGTGTCAGACAGGGGTCTGGTGTGAGTAAACGGGTTAAAATTGCTTAACTTTTAGAAAACCTTTGAAAGAAAAGGTATCACGTAAGACTTCCCACACATAAACATGGAAAAGTTTTTACCTTACGCTGACCAAAACATTTGATAGGAAATCCAGTGATATTATAATAGTTTGTAGGGTTTTCATAATAAAATACAGAAATAGCTGGAATGCTTACATCTCACGTTCCAACATAGTTGGGCACAATCAAAACCGTACAGGCACTTATTGGATTTTGGATTCCATCAATAGCAGGGCTACTGGGGTACCGCCCGTCACAGTACGTGGCCTAGATCAACGTACCGAGGAGTACTCCCACTCCCCTGCAACACAAGGCCGGGAACACCCCTTACCGGACAGTCCCGAACAAGACAACCCCGCAGTTGGCCGCGACCCAACTGCCCACACAGCTGAATAAAAAGGGACTTCTAGACAGGGGGAAATCTCGCTCTCCAGTGGGAGCTACCCACGAAGCCTTGCTGGACCTCCCTTGTTGTAGCCATTCCCGGTTGACGAGGCTTGAGGTTACGATTACCTTTATAGGACATCAAATCTTAGAATGCTCATTGTCAACCTGACGATGTTCTGAAAGCATTCAATCCATACAAGTTCGTTCCGGGTTCGAACGAAACCGAAGGCACTATCTCGTTGCACTCATTATTGGAATCACCCTCAAAGTCAACGACCATAGCCCTTGCACTCTGATTCGCCATCTCGAATCTATAAGCACTATTCCGTCAACTCATTACGAAATCACCCACAGAGTTATACTGACGTATAGCCCTTACACCTCGAGTCTTCACTTGCTCCACTTGGATACACGACCTAACGTTTAGTTGGCATCGATGTGGTTTTCAGATTCCAAATATGGAAACCCGATCCCGGTCTCACCGAAACCAAACGCCATTTTAAATGTCCAAGTTGTACTTAAGGGTTTAAACAGTTTAATCTCATATTCAGGATGATATAAACAAATAAATGAATTATATTATCAATATTCATCTTCACAAAGCAGCATATCACATAACAGATATATCCAAATCATCCAATATCAAACCAATATCAAACATCTAATATCAACCAATCATCCAATATTAATCCATTAACCAATATTAATCAATCAACCCATATTAATTAAACATCCAAAACAGAATTGATTATTTCTTAATCAATTGGATTTCCATAATCCTTCTTCATTAATTATTATTCCAAATAATTTAATCATCTCTAATGATCTTCACTAATTAATCTTCCTTGATTAATTATCTTTAATTACATTCATGTAATTGTTCTTCACAATATTTAGTAATTAACCTTAATTACTATCATTAATTACAATAATTAATGATCATTCATTAATTAATCAACTATAATTAATTACATTAATTCTTAATTAATTACCATTAATTAATCATACTTAAATTAATTACTTATATTAATCAACCTTGATTAATATCCTAAATCACATTAATTAGTGATCCTTATTGATTAATAATACTTTAATTAATTAACTTAAATTAATCAACTTATAAATCATAATTAGTAATTAACAATTTGTAATTACTTAACTAAATTAATTAACTTCTAATTAAATTATTTTAATCCTTGATTAATTAATTCAATTAATTAATCCTTAATTACTTCATTAAGTAATTATTAACCAATTTAAATTAACAATTAATCCTTATTTAATTACTTAATTAATTAATTATATTTTAATTAATTACCCTTGGTAATTAATCTTAAATTAATCACATTCATAAATTAATTACATTAATTAATTAAGTAAAATAAATTAAGTAATTAACTCTTACTTATTTACATAAGTAATTATCTCTAATTACTTTCATTAATAAGTCTTAATTACTTCCTTAATTAATCACTAAACAAACAATTAACTTCATCATTAAATAATTCTTAATTCATTAATTAATTAATCACTTCATAATTAATTAAACTTCAAAACAATTAATTTAAATTAATAACCTCAAGTGATTATCCTTTAATCACTTCCTCTTTAATTACTTCCATAAGCAATTATCATTCAATTTCATTCAATAATTCCTCATTAATTACTTTATTAAGTAATTACGCTTAATTAATCCATCATTAAGTGATTGTTTAAATTTAAATAAATAATTAGCTAATTATTTAAAATTAATTAAAAAATTAATTAATTAACTTCCTAGATTTAAAAATCTTTAATTAATTAAGAAAACATTATCTTAATTAATCCTTTACTTAATTTCAAATCATATTTAATTAAGTATTATCAAGTTAATATCAAAGATAAATTAACCCTATTTATCTTCATACTTAAATTATTTGAATACATCAAATTTTAATAACTTAAAATCAAATTTATTCTATTTGGATTTCAAAATTTTAACAATAACCTTATTTGGAAATAGGAAATTAAGAAATCCAATTCTAAAATTAAAAACACCTAAATTATCAAATTCAAACTTATTCATTTGCAATATAAATTTAAAAATTTAATTTTTAAACATTTCTTAATAACTTTGATTTAATGTTTTAAATTCAAAACACTCCTTAAAATTGAAATTCAAAATTTAATTAGATAATTACTTTCAAAAAAAATCATCTTACATCAATTTTAAAATTGAGATTAAATTCAATTATCCCTTTTAAAAGTTGATTTACTTTTACATCAAGGAACATGTTTAACCTTTACAAATTTGTTTCCTTCATACTTGGTTTAAAACTTAAAGCTTGATTTCATTTTCCATCAATAAGTTAAATCTGATCTTTAACATGATACAGATCCAAACCATTATAAACTCGAGAAACTCACTCAAACAACCCGTGCTTGCCCCGTAGATTCTCCTTGCCCCTCGCCTTCGAGTCGATCACAAGAATTACGCGAGTACTTCCCGAGCGAAACTCGTCTTCCCCAAAATGATTTCCCCCATTCCCAACTGTGCACAAAAGACACGGTGCACCTACACCCATGCCGCCGACCACCATCGTCCATCGCGACGATCCTCCATAACCCCAAAACCACTCGCGAGCACGTAGGTGAGCCCAGATCCAACAAAACAAAAGTGGATCGAAATTTCGTACTCGATGTCGAAAATACTGCAAAAACTAACGTGACTCGAACCACTTACGGCCAACAACTCGGCGATGATGAACTACGTCGACCCCGTCATAGCATCCCACAACCATGCACTTCGTCATCACAAAAACAAAGGAACTCGATTCATCAATTATCTCACAAATGACATACAGTCAAGTCAAACCGAAACTTATTTAAAACCCTAGTTTAATCTAATTCACAAAATTATGTCATGAGAAAAATTCTTAGACATTTTTCCCATCATCTATAGCATTCAAGCAAGCTTCGATTCAAATTCCATACCGATTTAATGTATGAATAATCAGTAATTTCAAAAAAACCCTTTTTCAAACAAACCAAATTCCTAATCAAATTGTCCACTAGAATTTTTGATGTTAACACCTAAATTCATTATTTACAGTCATGATTACAATCATGTAAGCCAAATCCAAAATTGCATAAGTTGTTTTTTAACTATTATAGCTTTTCGCTGTGTTAAATACTTTTATATAAAAAGTACTAAATGTAAAAACTTTAAACTGTTTTATAACCTCCCTCAAACAATTACTAACAGTTCCCATTCAATTACTTAAGCCTAATATGGATTAGATTTGGAATTTGAATACTATATATATATATATGTGTGTGTGTGTGTGTGTGTGTGTGTGTGTTTTAAAACAGAACACTCCATTGAATAACAGAATATAAAGCTCACACAACACAATCCATATAAATTCAAAGCATCAGACTTCAATACTAGTTATAACATCACATGCAAGGTAGTTAAAAACAATTCAAACTGTTTTTAAAATAAGTTCACTCACCTTCTTAAAATATGCAGACCAGAACAGGCTTTATTTCTTTTACCCAGGTTTGAACTAAAATTCAGAAAAATGCATTTGCTTACTGATGAATACCCTCTGCATGCATCAAATTGTTGATTTACACTTGCAGATGCCCTCAAAAGAAAATGCAGGTTGAATTCCATTTGCAATTGCAGATTGTAAATTTGCAGGTTGAAGATAGGTTTTGCAGGTTGAAGATGATATGAAGATGCTGATTGAAGTTGAATTGCAGGTTGAAGATTTATTTTTTTTGAATTTTGTTTTCATATTTGAAGAAGATTATAGGTTTCCACTAAATTTTGTTGAGAAGTGAAAATAAAGAAATGAAAGTCCTGAGAAAATTTGTTTTCTTCTTTAAAATATTTATTAGAATTTGAAATTAATGCGTTTCCACATGTTGACAATTTGAACAAATGTCATAAACATGTTTAATTTCTTTATAAATGTAGTTAAGATAACCAACATAGTTACACATGTTTTTATTATGTATTTTTTTTAATAAATTTTCATTTAATTCAAATGTTAACATAAACTAACCTATTTAATTTACTTTATTAATTAATACTTACATGTGAATATAAATTTAATCCTTTAAAGAAAATTTTAGAAAACTAATTATGATATAAATGAATCTTTATACTTGTATTTTAAAAATCTAATACATTTATACATATACATTTATAACCATTTCAAATTAAACACTTTAAAGAAATAAAACAAAACTTTATTTAAATCCTTTTTATAAACTATCGTATTAAAATAAACCATTATCTTACATTTTGAGAACAAATGAATCAATTCTAAATTAACTTTTGAAAATATAAATTAAAACAAAGCTTTAAATTACAATATTTATTCATATCTAAATTATCAATAGATTAAAATTAAATCTCAAAACAACTCAAACTATAACATATACATACATATATATTACAATTTGAAACTTCAATCTTTAATTTAAAACAAAAGCTCTTCTATTCACAATATATGTCAATTGTATATATTATAAACAGAATAAAAATTTGATTAGCTTTGAAAAATAAATCTTATTAATATATCCATATTAAAAATTTATTAACCATAAAAGAATAAATTTATCGGTTTAAATTAAAATTATAATGAAAAATTATCAAACCAGTTAAATTATTAACACAGATTATTAAATTGTTATTGCCCAAAATTCCGGGTCGTTATACTTTAAAAGATATAATCTCAAAACATTCACTTCATATTGGAAAACATTTCCATACTTATTTAATAATAAGTAATTCACCAATCTATTTATTTCCAACATTTGGAAAATATTCAATATACTTAAATCACAATTAAGTATATATTTCATTCTTTAAGGAAAACATTCTCTTAAACACTTTTATTTGAGTCAAAACGAATGTTGCGTAAAACATCGTTACAACAACTCAAAATCATTAGTATAGGGATTCAAAATTAAGATAGATATATAAATCCCAATACTACATAAAACATTTCCTTTCAGAAATCATTTACTATAACAACAGTGTTATAGTCCACCATTTCCTTCTATTTCTCGAAAACGTCTATTTTTACAATGAATGTTGAAATCTATGGTTCCAATACTTTATACATTTTAAAACATCTTTAAATCGTTTTAATTCTATTTAAAATACCACTTTCCCAAAGCATTTCTTGAACATATTATTCACTGCCCAAAATCGTGAATATACTTCCTTACCCAAATTCAACATTTCTACATATTTTATATAAAGGATTATTCACTATCCAAAATCGTGAATATATCTCCTTTAATAATCTAAAATAATTGACTTATCAAAATAAGTCAGTTTCGGATTTATAAAACAACGTTTGTAATCTCCCATTATACATATATTTTATAGAACTTCAACTTATCAAATTGCTTTATTAACCAATTCCTTTTGTTATTCATTTAAAAGCCAAAGTTCAATTATAGGTTAACTACTTAAGAATCCATTTATTTATCCAAATTCATTCTTTTAATAACTTTACAAAATTTATAAATCTTACTACTTGTAAAATTCCATTTATAACCTTATTTTCAACATTAACAAAACTCTTTTTATAATTCCATTATTTCGATTTATAAAATATCAATTTTTATAAATCTTATCTATAAACCATTTATAATTATTCCAAAAATCTCAATTTAAATAAACTTATTCTTTTTAAAAATTTACAAATCATTAATAAAACTTATATAACTCCATAATTCGTACTTAAGTGTTATTTCATAAAAATCATAATTTTTATAACAATAAAAATTATAACGTTTATTTATTTAAAATGAATCACTTCCAAAATTAAATTTTATTATGAATTCTCAACTTAAATTTCCAAAAATCCAATTTTATTTATTTTTGGCATCTAACGGCACCAAAAATATATTCGGCTAAATATTAGCCTTTAACGATTTCAATCACAAAGATAATAACGCCGATTATAAATAGATCAACACACAACATTGAAACAAATTCAATCATTTGAGGAATCTAGTTGGATCCCTCCAACCTATTTCCTTGCATCCACATATGTTAGCATAATAACAATTCCGCTTCAAGACGGAATATCACGGTATATGGGATTTATAAAATATTATCCGCTATTTTGCGGCGCAATAGGGTCTCATCCGCTATATAATGTGGGAAATCAACTCCAAGTACATATATAATACCAATTCCACTTCAAGGTGGAATATCGTGGTATATGTGTTTAATAAATAACATCCGCTTAATATGCGGCATATAGGGTCTATTTCAATATAATAGATAGCAACCATCATTCAAGCATACAATCAACACAATCAACAATTTTAAATTTAACTATTTAAAATTTATATCGAAACTATTTCTATTGAGTGAGAAGTTCTCACCTTTACCCCTTTATTTTGCAATCCATTTCCAATTCGGCTTGTTTCTCGATTTTAGACCTTGTATAAACATTATACAAATCTATTAATATTCGAATCAATTGAACAATTAAATTTTCATCTGATAAATTAAATTAACTACCACTTTTAAGTTTTGACTAATCTGTTTATAAATTTTCCTATTAGATAAATTACCTTTTGTAACCGAAGTAAATTTAATAAGTTAATTAGATTAGTAAAACAAATAATTCACCATATCTATTATTCTTAAAATAACCCAGTAAGCTAAAATATATATATCTATATTTATTTATTTATTCTACATATTCATTTACATTAATTTTTATTTTCAAAATGTTTCCTAAAAAAATTTCCTGTTAATTTAAAATAAATTACCTCTTCCTCTCACTGTAAGAATTTACAGTTTCAGATACACTCAACATAGTCATCACTCTATACCACTTTGAGTATCTGAAAACCATCACCATCGCGACTTTCAAATTCGCGTCTACAGTCGAGCCTTGCCGAAGTCACCTTAACCCTAGCTCGATCATTGTCGTGCGTATAGAGGTCAAACTCGCTATCCCATGTCAATCTCAGCCCTCATTCGCTCTCCCTCACGTACTGGATAGTGAACGCCATTCCGACGAACGACGACGTCGGTAAGCATACCCCAACCGATTTGGGCCCTTCCCGCTCTAGCTGCTGTAGCGTGCTCTGATGGTGGAATTTTGACGAGTTCGCTGGCTGCATCGTTGCTGTTGTTGATGCAGGCAATGTTCGAAAGTTTTTTGGGTTTCGATTTTTTTTTATGTCCATTTGAGGATTAGGGTTTAGAAAGGAATTTGGGGAAATGAAGAAGAATCTGGCATCGGCCATTTATTCTTATTTTTTTGAACGAAGAAAGAGATCTCGGTTATGATTCTGAACGAAGAAAATATATGCTTTTATTTTATCAACGAAGAAGCGTACTCGAACAAGAAAAAGGAGACAAAACATATTCGACAACTGAAAAAAAAACTAAGGTAGCGTGTAAGCAGGGGAGACAGCGATTTGAAAGAAAGTAGGCTGCTGTGTACTAAGGATATAAATATTTTTAAATTTAAATTCAAACTCAGTGCTTTTGCTCATTGTACGACCAAAGGATAATTCCAAACACTATGAAAATTGAAATCCGATAATAATACAATATTACGGACCCAATGAAACTGGTTTCGTCAAATCCCGAGACCGTTTGAAAAATGGCTATTTTTACACGTTAATTAAATATTAAAATATTCAATTTTCACAAATTAACTTTTAATTCAATTTTAAAAGTTCTATAATATCCTTCTAACTCCAATTTGATTTAATATAACTTACATTAAACCCAAATTCCAATTAGTTCTGTAATTTAAAATATTAAATTATCGATTTAATTATCCAATTAAATCCAAATATTTGAAAAATAAATTATTTGACTTACAAATCTTTCTTGTTAATATTAAAAATCAATTAAATATACGAATTTTAATTAACATAAATTTTCAGTCGTTACAAACTTCCCCCCTTAAAAGAATTTCGTCCTCGAAATTACCAAGTAAGAAAAAGTTACAGAATCCATTAACTTTTTAAAATCCATTTAGTGAAAATTTTAAGTTCACCTTTTCCAAAACCTTTAACTTCAACAGAACACTGGTTTCCATTTTCTAGTTCAACTTCTACATTTTCATTACAATTTGTTCAGATTAAATTACCAAAATTACTTAAGTGTTTAACTTTCCTAAAAATTCAATAGTTAAACTTCTTGCAATAACTTTACTAAGTTTTCAAATCATACTTAGTTATAGTTTTCAAACCCAACTATACCGTTTAACTTTTTAACTCCAAAATCAAAGTTATAGTTTTCAAAAGAAATTCCAATTTTTCTCAAAAATATTCTAATGCCTTAAATTTTCGAAAAAATTCGCCTGCGTCTCCTTTGCGCGGCTAGCTCGGTACGACTACGGAAATACATTTCAAAAAGAAAAGAAAAAGCCAAGCGGCTAGGCAAGAAGATCATCAAATTACATACTGAAATTGAAATACGTACCTTTTGTCGAGCAATTCAATTTTATCTTCGAAATCAAAATTCCAATTCTATTTCCTTTAATACACCTGTATATCCTGCTAGCCATACTATCCAATAACAATATTCAAAAATCATTTTGCACAATTCAAATTGGTTTCCCATTTATGCATGTTTGATTTGTTAACATTAAATTTTACTAACATTCATTCATTCGATTTCAGTTAGTTTACATTCACTAATTTACATTCACATTAGTTCACTTTCAATTCCAATCAAATCCTGTTCATATTCATTTACTTCCAATTTGAATTCAATTACTTTAGCTTTCAATTTCACTAATTCAATTTCATCAACAATCAATGAATTTATATACAATAAGTTAGCAATCAAATAATAAACAATGTATATTCAACACAACCGAATTTTATTCACTTTGTTTACCTTCAATTTGGTTTAACATATTTAATTAGCTTTAATGAATTAACACATACATCCATTATTTCATATCAATTTATTTACATTCAATTTATTTATTAATTCAGTTGCTAATTCATTTTACATTTCAAGTTGAATTTTATTTATATAACTCAAGTTTATATTTAATTTACTTTATTAATTTACTTCGATACCAAAATCAACTTCATTCAACATTACTTAAGTTATATTCCATTTCAACATTCAATTTATTTGTTACTAACCCAAATTTATTTTTAACTTAATAAATTTCCTTTAAGTAATCATTTCACTTAGCCTCCTTAGACCTTTCTTTAAATTAACTTTATTTAATTGATTCACTTATACTTACTTTAATTTAACTCCATTCTTTAAGTTAAATTTGTTCTATCAACATCCAAATTGTATAAGTTATCAACTCAATTACCAATTCGATAAATATTTAAAATGGGATTCCAAAGTCTTTTCAACCTTTCAAAACCAATTTTGAAATCAATTCAAATTATCTTTTGAATTTCCAAAACCGAACCCAAATTTTCCAAACGACTTTAATTTAAAACAATCTTGCAGCAATTCCTCTTTTGGAAACCCGAAAATGAACACCGATGACGTCGCGACCATCACCAAAATTATTTTCCAGCGACCGAAAAGAGTTTAGAGCTTTTATCCTTCAAAACATTTTTTTCCCAAAACCTTTGAAAATTATTTTCAAAATTAAAAAGGATTTAAACGTTCCAAATCCTCAAAATTTTCAAATTCATTTCTAAACATTTCCAAACACTTCTCTGGAATTTTACTTTAAATTACAAATCATATTTACAATTCATATTCATAAATTCCATTTGTATGTGAATTTATTTATTAACTTTGGAGTCACGATTTCAATTTCCTATTCAATAATCAATGGTAATAATTTTAATATTATCAATTCTTAACATCCAAGCAACCATATATTATAATAATTTATAAAGATTTCTTCCCCTTTATCTCCGAAAATAGTTTTGGGTAAAATTATTTCATTTGCCCTATTTTAAAACAATATCGTGTCGAATTGTTTTTTACCAGTGTTTAGAGATCCCTATCGATAGAGTTGTACAAACTACATCGACCAGAATCCATATACCACTCAACAAACTAATCGTCACAATATAAAACAATTTTATTTTTCACTAACGAATACGCGTTCATATCAATTATTACACTCAAACTCATTCTAGAGTACTACTGACTCCATCTCTAATGTGCAACACCCAATAGAGCCAAGGTTGTCTCTTAACCAAATGCTCTGATACCACATGTGAAGACCCGATTCTTCGACCTTCGAAAATCGACATCAATACGTCCACTGTATCAACTGCCGAGCAATCGAATGCCGAAAAACCAAATTCTTAGGGTTTAAGAAGAAGGAAAAGATAGAAGAAGTAAGAAAGAAGAAGAAAACAGAAACAATAACAGAATCTCACATATCGCAGCGGAACAACATATAATAGATAAATGAATATCTTTAAAACAAATAACTATATCAGTTAACACATTGCATCACATTACATTACATTATCAGAGTTTACAATAACAAACAGCGGAAAAGAAACACTATATACTAGTGGTACGTCTCACCATCCAGCTCGCCTCCTGAGCTCCATAGAACTCCTAAATCCAGAATAACCTGATAACCTACCTCTAGACTGCCCACGTGGAAATTGGTGGGCACTTGGAGTTTAGGATGGGAACAATAAACTCTAGGTCAGTCATGAGACTGGTGTGAGAAATAAAACAGTTATTTTCACAAATAAAATAAAAAGAATATCGCTATGCTTTTGGAAAATGAAACTATCATAAGGCCTCCCGCCACACACACAATGCAAACGTAGAATTGGAGGAGATTTCTCCTTATGATAGTCAAATATGCTTACTACGCTGAATCATTTGATTTTTATTATTATTAGTGCATAGTGTAAAAAATATTTCAAAAGTATATTATTAATCTTAGCCAGCATACGTACCATATAGTATGCCCACTATAGCTACCATATTAAATGGCGGGTTCTACAACTAAAATCGTACAAGGCTCGTACTGTTTTGTTTGGATTTCCAACAAATGGTCGGGAAAAGGAACTTCCCGAGTAAAATGGAACGCCTCTGGAAGGACGTTCCTGGATCCTAATCGGATTTCTGCTACATAAGGCCGGGTTACCTCTGTGACTAGGTAATAACTGACACAAGTATGCCACTTCCCGGTTGTTACAAACCTTTATCTGAAGCGCTTCTCAACCAACAACCACAAAGTAATAAGTTTGCAGCAACCACAAAGTAAGTATCTGGGCTTCATACCATGATACCACTCATAATCCAGAAGAAAATGGACATACCCTCAGGGGAAGCTATCCCTAAATAACCTTGCTGCCACAATTCCTATTTCGACCATTTTCGGGGTGTGAGGTCTGACGAAGTCTCGTCCACAAAGCTAGGCACAAAGCAATGCTTTGATCAACAAAATGATCAATAAATAATCATCACACAGCAACACTCAGCATGCCACATTACCAAATTAGGAGTATATCGCTGATAACCTTCAACTACAAAGCCTCTGAGCTCGTACGTCTCACAGAAGGGTGTTAAGCTAAGAGAATAAATTCTCCGCCACCAACAGAAATGTATTTGAAAGAAATCTGCTTTATATCTAAAAATGTAATGCCAGACACGTAACCATACAAGTCTTTTCCGGGCTCGAACAGAACAAAAGGCACTTCAAAAGAAGCCCTTGCAATATGAGTATTCACAATCCCGATCGAATTTCCCATCACAACGGAAATCTCCATACCGTAGATAACGGTGCAGAGACAATCGATAGGTCGTATCATTTTCACAAATACCCGGCCTTCAAAACCGGTCTTCAATGCTATCCATGACGTCGTATCACTATTCGAAATGGGTAATCCGAATAACGAGCGTAATAATTTAAAAATAAGTGTAGCATTCAATTTCCACCAATTCACAAGAAATACCTATTTAACGGTCAATATTGATAGTAGGTTATTTAACTATCAATAGATATGAATAACATCACCCGATTTCAAATAATTTCCCAAATTATTTATTTTCAAAAATATCTTTACAAGATATTATTTCCACACTTCAACCACTTGAAAACAAATTTCAAATCATTTTTCACCTTTCAACTTTTGAAAAAAAAAATTCAAATCATTTTACTACACGGGATATATTCTCAAATATTTATTCATTTTCATTTCAAAATGGTGGTATTTAAACAAATCAAATAAATCCTTACCTATTTATTTTATACTTATGTTCCAAATCCGTAAATTTATTTCCACACTTCAAAAATAAATCAATTTTTATTTTTTAAACAAATTTCCCTTTCCTTTATAAATTCCATGGTGAATTTATATTTCCAAATATCCACTGATATACAATATTTAAATCGATTCCAATATGTCCTTTCAATTTATCCTTAAAAGATATAATCTCAAAACATTCACTTCATGTTGGAATACATTTCTATATTTATTTAGTAATAAGTAATTACCAATCTATTTATTTTCAACATTTGGAAAATATTCAATATACTTAAATCACAATTAAGTATATATTTCATTCTTTAAGGAAAACATTCTCTTAAACACTTTTATTTGAGTCAAAACGAATGTTGCGTAAAACATCGTTACGACAACTCAAAATCATTAGTATAGGGATTCAAAATTAAGATAGATATATAAATCCCAATACTACATAAAACATTTCCTTTCGGAAATCATTTACTATAACAGCAGTGTTATAGTCCACCATTTCCTTCTATTTCTGGAAAACATCTATTTCAACAATGAATGTTGAAATCTATGGTTTCGATACTTTATACATTTTAAAACATCTTTAAATCGTTTTAATTCTATTTAAAATATCACTTTCCCAAAGCATTTCTTTAATATATTATTCACTGTCCAAAATCGTGAATATACTTACTTAACCAAATTCAACATTTATACGTATTTTATTTGAAGGATTATTCACTGTCTAAAATCGTGAACATATCTCCTTTAATAATCTAAAATAATTGGCTTATCAAAATAAGTCATTTTCGGATTTATAAAACAACGTTTGTAATCTCACATTATATACATATTTTATAAAACTTCAACTTATCAAATCGCTTTATTAACCAATTCCTTTTATTATTCATTTAAAAGCCAAAGTTCAATTATAGGTTAATTACTTAAAAATCCATTTATTTATCCAAATTCATTCTTTTAGTAACTTTACAAAATTTATAAATCATACTACTTATAAAATTCCATTTATAACCTCATTTTTAACATTAACAAAACTCCTTTTATAATTCCATTATTTCGATTTATAAAATATCAATTTTTATAAATCTTATCTATAAAACATTTATAATTATTCCAAAAATCTCAATTTAAATAAACTTATTCTTTTTCAAAATTTACAAATCATTAACAAAACTTATATAACTCCATAATTCGTACTTAAATGTTATTTCATAAAAATCAAAATTTTTATAAAATAAAAATTATAACGTTTATTTATTTAAAATGAATCACTTCCAAAATTAAATTTTATTATGAATTCTCAACTTAAATTTTCAAAAATCCAATTTTATTTATTTTTGGCATCTAACGATACCAAAAATATATTCCTCTAAATTTTAGCCTTTAACGCTTTCATTCACAAAGATAATCACGCATATTATAAATAGATCAACACACAACAATGAAACAAATTCAATCATTTGAGGAATCCAGTTGGATCCCTCCAACCTGTTTCCCTGCATCCACAGATGTTAGCACAATACCAATTCCGCTTCAAGACGGAATATCACGGTATATGGGATTTATAAAATATTATCCGCTATTATGCGGTGCAATAGGGTCTCATCCGCTATATAATGAGGGAAATAAATTCCAAGTACATATATAATACCAATTCCACTTTAAGGTGGAATATCGCAGTATATGTGTTTAATAAATAACATCCGCTTAGTATGCGGCGTATAGGGTCTTTTTCAATAAAATAGATAGCAATCATCATTCAAGCATACAATCAACACAATCAACAATTTTAAATTTAACTATTTAAAATTTAAATCGAAACTATTTCGATTGAGTGAGAAGTTCTCACCTTTACCCCTTTATTTTGCAATCCATTTCCAATTTGGCTTGTTTCTTGATTTTAGACCTTGTATAAACATTATATAAATCTATTAATATTCGAATCAAACGAACAATTAAATTTTCATTTGATAAATTAAATTAAGTAACGCTTTTAAATTTTGACTAATCTATTTATAAATTTTCCTATTAGATAAATTACCTTTTGTAACCGAATTAAATTTAATAAGTTAATTAGATTAGTAAAACAAATAATTCACCGTATCTATTATTCTTAAAATAACCAGTAAGCTAAAATGTATATATCTATATTTATTTATTTTTCTACGTATTCATTTACATTAAAAAAAATTCAAAATGTTTCCTAAAAAAATTTCCTGTCAATTTAAAATAAATTACCTCTTCCTCTCACGGTAAGCAATTGCAGTTTCAGACACACTCAACATAGCAATCACTCTATACCACTTTGAGCATCTGAAAACCATCACCATCGCGACTCTCAAATTCGCGTCTACTGTCGAGCATTGCCGAAGTCACCCAAACCCTAGCTCGAGCATTGCCGTGCGTACAAAGGTCAAACTCGCTATCCTATGTCGATTTCAGCCCTGGCTCGCTCACCCTCATGTACTGGATAGTGAACGCCATTCCGACGAACGACGACGTCAGCAAGCATACCCCAACCGACTTGGCCCCACCCGCTCTAGCTGCTGCAGCGTGCTCCGACGGTGGAATTTTGACGAGTTCGCTGACTACGTCGTTGCTGTTGTTGATGCAGGAAATGTTCGAAAGTTTCTTGGGTTTCGATTTTTTTTATGTCGATTTGAGGATTAGGGTTTAGAAAGGAATTTGGGAAAGGAAGAAGAATCTGGCATCGGCCATATATTCTTGTTTTTTTATGAACGAAGAAAGAGATCTCGGTTATGTTTCTGAATGAAGAAAATATCTGCTTTTATTTTATCAACGAAGAAGCATACTCGAACAAGAAAAAGGAGACAAAAAATATTCGACAACTGAAAAAAAAAAACTGAGGTGACGTGTAAGCAGGGGAGATAGCGTTTTGAAAGAAAGTAGGCTGCTGTGTACTTAAGATATAAATATTTTTAAATTTAAATTCAAATTCAGTGCGTTTGCTCATCGTACGGCCAAAGGATCACTCCAAAAAATATGAAAATTGGAATCTGATAGTAATACAATATTACGGACCCAATGGAACTGGTTTCGTCAAATCCCAAGACCATTTGAAAAATGGCTATTTTTACACGTTATTTAAATATTAAAATATTCAATTTTCACAAATTAACTTTTAATTCAATTTTAAAAGTTCTATAATATCATTCTAACTCCAATATGATTTAATATAACTTTGTAAACCATTTTTAATCACATTAAACCCAAATTCAAATTAGTTTTGCAATTTCAAATATTAAATTATCGATTTAATTTTCCAATTAAATCCAGATATTTGAAAAATAAATTATTCGACTTACAAATCTTACTTGTTAATATTAAAAATCAATTAAATACACGAATTTTAATTAACATAAATTTTGGGTCGTTACACGTACGATATATAAATGCGCTAAAATTAATATCGAAAATTCAATGTTATAACTGGGTGCAAAACGCTATTTTCTCCATACGATCGAATTAGGACCCGAAACCTTCTCTATTGTATTCGAAATAAGGGTTTAACATTATAAACGCCTAGCGGCACACTTCGATAGGAGGTCAAGATGTTGGGTTTCATTTTCTGAGATAATTTGAATTTGAATTAATATATACATATATTTGTATATACTAGTTGAATTTTCAGCAGTATTCTTTCACATCTAAACTCTTCGCTTTCTTTTCCATCACTGTAGCAAGTTGGTCTAAACACGCAACCTTCTCTGCAATCGTCCAATGCAAGCAGTTCAAATAAGAAGTAAATTAAAGACGAGCATTCACTTTTCTTCCCAATCCATAAGAGAAAAAAATAATAATAATGGCAGCTCCTTTGTTTAAAATCAAACCGATCCCTTCTCGTATTCGAATTAAAAAATAGAAAAGTGTACAGGGTACGAAATCGATTTCGATTCCGAAATCGATCGCGAGTTGTTTGGTTTTGCTCGAGGGATTCGCTGGGTCTCGCGATAAAGAGATGGCGGTGTGGCGTCGTGGTCGACGTTTCGTTGGGCCGCGACCTGATGGGGAACTCGCGCTCAACGAGGCAAGCAAGAGGGAAGGAGACTTGGCGAGAGGAGGGACATGAGGCCAGCGTGGTCAAACAGAGGTGATGTGGGGTGAGGTCCAGTTTACCTCCGGCGGCGCGTAAGTGTGAGGCAGGATCGAGGGTTTGTGGAAGTCGTGAGAAATCTGGCTAACTATTTATTATTAATTCCAGAAAAATTCATTCAATTTATGATTGTCTTCGTTTGAAAAAAACAATAATCAGAAGGAACATTTTGTAGTCAGAGAATAAAGTTTGGGGGTGATCTTGATTCAAGTGTAGTGTAGTCGCGAGGGTCTGAGAAGTTCTTCGAGTTTTGTGTGTTACCGTCGAACGAAGGTGAGGTATTATCCATTTAAATTTTGACTCAAATAATTAGTTACACTTACAGATTTTAAGGATTATAATAATATAGAGATAAAATATATCTTTATATTTTGGATGGGTTCATATATAATTATATTTGTGCTTACTATAAAATTAAAGAAAGAAACTTTAAACCATATTTATTGTGCAGAGATATATATATATATGCATGTATAAATTACTAGTTTATCATAATTTAGATATATAAAATGGATCATAGTGACCTACTTGTTTTTTTTTCAATTTAATTTAATTACTAAAGACTATTCAAAGGAAAATTGGTTTAGTTAAACTATTTAGATTAAAATTAAATTATTAGTTGAATTAATAAATGGTAAATTATTTTAGATTTTCAAATGTTAATAAATCATAAATTGCTTATACAAGGTCCCATAATTGTGAAGAATCCAGTCAGTTGGAGTGGATTACATAATCATAATCATAATCATAATCAAAGGTGAGTTAATCTCAATCTTCTGGATTTTTATTTAAATTTAAATGTGTAAATTTAAATAATTGGTTGAATGGTTTAATTGATTGATGTGCTATATTATATATAGTAGTGTATAGTATATATTAGCAAGATTGATTTCCCATATTATACTACGGATGAGGCCCTATGCGTCGTATAATAACGGATGATATTATACAAATCCTATATACCGTGATATTCCACCTCGAAGTGGAATTGGTATTGTGCTAACATCTGTGGATGCAAGGAAATGGGTTGGAGGGATCCAACTGGATTCCTCAAAATTATTTAGATTGCTTAATATTCTGCGTTATGAATATTTGATATTCTATGATGAATTATATTGAAAATTGGAATATTGAACGCTATGATTTGCTTGAATATATTCCGGCACGCTGAGCTGTCAAAATATATAGAATTGGATTTTTGAAAAGAAATATAAGAGTGAATTTTGGAAGTGAAATAATTAGAGAAAAATAATAAGAATGACTTGGAAAGAAATAAAAAGTGATATTTAAAAACTTAAGTTAAATTGTAATGTAGAGATTTAAAACAAGGTTTAAAACAAAGTTAAATCTGGAATTCAAGTTAGTGTATCGCTATTTTTAAATAAATAAAGTTTTTAAATTTTAAATTGTTTAACAACTTGAATGTTAAAGTGAATTTTTAAATTGATTTGAATTTAAAAATGAATTTGGTTTTAAATTCCTTTAAACTTCCTTTATAAAATGAGTAATTAATTTATTTAATGAAGTAAATAAAAAGATAGTTAATTACAGATTGAGATTAATCAAGGGTGATTTATACTGTGGTTTAGTTAATTAATTTAGATTAGTATAAATTAAAATAATAAGTGATGTATGAGAAATTAATTAATATAAGTAATTAAGGATTAATGTAATTAATTTTAGTTAGTTAATTTGTGAAGTAATGAAAGATTCATTACTGTTTTGGTTAAGAATAATTAATTTGTGTAATTAATTAAAGATAATTACTTGAATGTAAATGAAGGATAGTTAATCCAGGGTGATTAATTAAGATGTATAATTAAGGGATGATTGATTAATTGACTTGAAATTAGATAATGTTAAATGAAGGAATCTAAGTGATTGAGGTTAGTAATTCAATTAGAATTAATTAAATTAATTTAGGAGTGATTAAGTTTGCTTATGAATGATTGAATGGTATTGGATGCCTTGAATGAGACTCGAAGAGACCGGGGTCGGGTATTATAAAATACCCGAAACCACTTCGATTCTTTAGAAATTGATATGTGAAGTCAATAGGCTCGTATGGAATAATTTAAGTGAATTGGACCATTTAATCTATGTTTTGGGTACTTAGAGATTTGTTGCGTGAAGTTACTGATGTCTATAACAAATTATGAATTTGAAAAATTGATACGAGTTACCCTGGGTTTTATATAAGTTGTATGGTTTGTATCCCATGTTGAACGGGTTGACTCGCGCTGGTTTCCAGCACGACCCGGGTGTTACTTTGATGTAATGCTCCGGTCAGACCGTGTATTACAAATTTTCAGGTAAGGGCGTTCTGGAGCTCAGGATGCGAGCCAGATGGAAAGAACTTATGGAGTGTTTCCGCTGTATTATATTGTTGTATATCCGTGACATGATGATTGTGTATATCCATTGTCTGTATATATGTGTAACTCTGATATGTTTTAAATGTATTTGACAAATACAGTATTCTTTTGTAAACTGTTATTATTTGTTTTTATATTTTATCTGCTGCGAATGTTGGTGTTTCCGTTCTCCTTATTCTTCTATCTCTTTCTTCTTTTTCCTAGCTATCCGGAATTTTTGGGATCGAAAATCTTGGGTCGCTGCATTATCTGAGAAATATCACAGTCCGGATAGGAATAGCCCATTTTAGCATCTTTTAAATATCAGAGTGCGGCTCCTTCACCAAAAAAGCACGTCTTCGGTATAAATCTCTCTTGAAGGAAAATGGAGAGTTAATAACTCTGTTCTGGACGATGATGGAAAGAGAGATATTTTAACTAATTTTTTGTATAAGCATATTGTAGCACTCTATCATAGATTTTTCATACTTACATGAATTCAATAGGTTTCCACTCAGACGTTTTCATAAAAGATTGGATGAATTTGGATCTGACCTCCATCCCGAAGCATGCTGGAATTTACCACGGGTCAAATTGACAAGATCTTCCCCCTGAAAGGCTTAAGTATTATCAGGACAAATTTGCTTCTGATTTTTTCTCTAAGTCTGTTTTGTACTAACTAGATGAGTGATTATAAATATATAACAAGTTATTGAATTACGAATACATGTTTTTGTTATGCTTTCTATTCTTAGCTTCGTTCTATTATGCTATTCTAGAATATTAGCTCTTTAGGTCGAGTCGTTCCAAGGGATTGCTTAAGCCAGTATGTTAAAATGAGAAAATTTTACTTTAAAAATGCATTTATTTTAAAGACTTCGAAGTTACCAAATTTTTTTTTTGGGGATTTACAAAATTTATACTTGGAATATCCTCGTCTCCATTTTGACTTCCTTGGCAGTGAGAAGGAAAAATTCCTTAAAGAGATAGGACGTTTCATTCCAAACTAATTCATGGCATAGTCCACCAGCTGGGAAATGGGACTATAGAAAATGTCCACCGGTAATTACCCCTGAACGAGTCAATATACCCTTTGATTCAACAGCCATGCTTTCAGCTAATACTTTAGATAAAATTAGGAATGTGGTCTCTCAACTTTAGATGTAATGAAAGTGTTTGTTATACTTTTTAACTTTGTGGTTATTTGAGTTGGAATCC
This sequence comes from Allium cepa, assembly GCA_030765085.1. Classification (NCBI taxonomy): domain Eukaryota; kingdom Viridiplantae; phylum Streptophyta; class Magnoliopsida; order Asparagales; family Amaryllidaceae; genus Allium; species Allium cepa. Next base: position 461,797,783 of record CM060942.1, read on the forward strand.
TACGTTGTAATAATAATGGTATCTTTGATCCTAATTTTTATTTTCTCTCATTTCCTTTTATTTAGATAGGAGCCGTAGTCATCTTTGATTCATCATTCTCAAAATTTACTTTCTCACATCGATGCTATTAGAGATAGATTATTAAAAAGGAGTGGCGAGATCGTGTCCATAACGAAGTCCTTCTCGAGTATTTTGGTGGCAACACCAAAGCCGTGAAGTGGCATTAAAGTTATCTTATTCAAAAAACCATCACTAGTGGCTACAAAGACCATATAGCCTATCTCGATGCTAATATCAAGAAAAAGAATGAGATGATCACTGCACTTAAGAGACAAGTGAAGACCAATCCCACTGCTGATTTTGACGGATGTTTGAACTTATTCAACAAATAAATGATTTAGAGTTAAAGTTGAATGACAGCCAGGCGTAGTGCGCTTCTCTAGAACTCATTTTGGGAGACAAGACTCCAAAGATTGAGCTTCCAGTCCTACAAGCACCTCCTTCAACTTCCAAGCCTACTAGGTCAAAACTTCTCGCATCTTAAAATTTCCCCACTATGCAAAACCCTCCTCTAGGCTTAGATGATAATTTGGTGGAGAACTAGTGTTGAAGGTTAAAATTCAAAATCTCCAAATATTTTGAAGAGCAGCAGAAGATAAAGTATTCTCAGACTATCAATGACTACGCTGCTAAAAATCAGAAGCTAGAGCATGATGATTACTTGCATGTCACGTGGGTTGTAGAGTTTGAAAGGGAAAACAATGTCCTTAGGGCTGCAAACAGGCCCTTTAATCGCGCCTTGAAAACCAACATTGATGCTATTGATGATGAGAGCAGTATAAGAAGCAGAAAAAAGAAGCTTAAGTAAGTTCTCCATGCAACAATCAATCATGTTGTAAACCCTTTAGTCATGGAGACTCTTAATAAAGTAGCTCAAGATTTGTAATTTATTATGTATTTGAGTAATGTAAATCTATCTTGTACATAATTTCGTTGTTTGTAAATGACTTCATAACTTATGTAATTATGGAAATTTTGTAAATATAACCTGACTTGTGACCCTTTTCTGTAGTGTAACTTTTGGTTTTCCTTTAAATTGCTAATTCAACGACTTTTATGCTTGTTGGATTTTTTGTTACACCTTTTCAATCTGATTCCCCTAAGATACATGTTAGAAAACAACATTTTTAATTGTTAGCTTGAAATTGACATATTTGCCCATGTATATCATTTTTCTAGATTAGCAAATCATCTTTTTGATTGTATGAAACGTAATTTATTCAAAATGTTAAGATCTCATCTTTAACCATGATGAGAAATGATCAAGGATTCAACTCCATCCACTGGTTCAAAATGCATAAAACTTATTGGTAGTAGATTCCGCCTTATCATTAAGTCATCAATATTAGAATATAACTTTTATTCAATAAAGAACCTGATTCAAGAGTCTATGTTTGAAATATTGAAGTAGTAACTCTCTCACCCATTCCTTAACATTAATGGAATTCAAAAAGTTAGAAGCCTACAGTTCACATTTGGAGGCTCTTAGTAGCAATTTTTTTATAATATTCTTTGGCCTGGATTCCGGCATTTGAGATGAATATAAATCCAAGGATCTTCTACCCATATTAGGGTTCAAATAAACAGCAGTCTTGATTCCCAAATTCAGGTATAATAGGTTAGTGATTGATAATGACTCGAAACCCAGATTCGGGTGTTAGATAATGAAATCTTTACATGAAAGACTCGAAACCCAAATTCATCTTTTAATAATTTACATTTAAAAATGAAAGTCCCAAAACCCAGATATGAGTATTATATAGTGAAGCTCTAAAATAAATATCCCGAAACACAGAATCGGGTATTAGATTTTGAATTCAAACATGAGAATTCCCCATATTTTTGCATTAATAGATGACGTCGAGAAATTCGTTAAACCAAGACTCCAGTAATAATCAATGGAGATTCATCACTCCTTTGTGTTTGCCCTTTTCGACATATAAGAACCCTTCAGGTTTCGCATAGAAATAATTTGATTCGCTGGCTCTTGAGGTTAGATGTCTTAGTCCATACTAAGATAATTCGCCTTTGTTTGAGCTATGACATCTTTGTGCTTAGTTTATTGTGCCTCCTCTCGGGCTTGGACATCTTAGTCCATTATTGATCGAGCATCTTCTTGCGCTTGGATCTCTTGGGCTTAGATGTCTTGGGCTTGGATGTCTCAGTCCATTATTTATGGGACCTCCTTTTGGGCCTGGACATCTTACTCTAGTATTGAATCAGCCTCACTTGGGATTGGACACCTGAGTACATTGTTTGATGGTCCTCTTCTTGGCGTGGACATCTTAGTCTATTGTCCGATGCTCTTGATTAGCTCATCTTAAAGGCTGGAACCAAGAACTTACCCAACCTCCCTCTAAGAGGTGCCCAGCCTTGTCCCTTTTGCAGCATGGACATGGGCTTTATTAGTGTACTACCCTAGCCATCTTATGGAACGGATAGAGGCTTACTCCATCCTCCCTCCAGGAGGTGCCTAAACCTGGCTATAGCATGGCACGGATAAGGGCTTGTACGAAGCTTTAACCAGCCCATCTCATGGCATGGATAAAGGCTTACTCCATCCTGCCTCCAGGAGGCGTTCTGCCCTGGCCATCTCAGCGTGGACAAAGGTTTTTCTACCATCTTAGGTAGTATCCAAATTTTAGACGCATTTCACTCCTAACCATATAGACTTTCTCTTTACAAAAAGTTGATCTTCATTAATCTTTTCTCAAGTCCTGTTTTACAAATCCAGTGATATTTGCTTGCTTAAAGAAATTGACGATCATCCCCTCCAGGGCTTTGTAATAGTTGGTTTCATGACCATTCACCATATGATATTGGCAGAAGGATCCTTCCAAGTTCTTTTCATGTTTTGTCTTTTTCTTTTGTGATGGCCAATAGTTAAATTAATCCATTGTATGCAAGTAGACATTTTCCATTAACATGGTTAAGTTGCACTCTTTTGGATGTCTAGACTTGAAACTTTACTCTTGAGGATGTCTCTTTGGCTTTTTATTTTTCGGCCTTGTCATTTCATTCTCTTTAATTTTTTTGTGACCATTTGAATCGCTTGGGTTGGAAGTACTCTTGTTGTAGTTAATTGCCATTTGTATGCAAAGGCGTTGTAATCATTCATTTTCTCTCTCCAAAAGATTGTACCCTAGAATAATGTTGAATTGTTCTTCTCATTTGACTAAAATCATTATCACTTCCATTTGTTATTGGAGTAGGACTTACATGAAAAGAATTTAGACACCATTTCTCAAGATCATAAGATTCTGCTTTCTTTTTGTCTATAATACTTAAGGCTTCGAGCCTTAGTCTTTGCTCTTCTTCTTGATCAGAGCTTCTGATGTCAACTCGAGAGAATCTTGTCAAGTGTGGTTTAGAAGACCCTTGTTCATATCTTTTATATTCTCTAGCCATGATCGATCCATAGTGGATAAACTTGACATAGGATTGATCCAAGGGAAGTTTGAGAATGGTAATGTTAGGGGGTTAACCGAGTCGTAGGTCGGAGCCCTCATTCTAGCGCCAAAAATGTTAACAAGATTTATTGTCAACATCCTAAAATTATTCCAAGGAGAATCGATATACTTGTTTGAATAAAGGGCTTTATACCCTTAAGAACTGCCTTTAAATTTAGCCTTTCATTTTAGTTGAACTTGCACGAGGTCTCTAGCAAAAGTTTTCCATTTTTGGTTAGGTTGAAATTCTCTTAGTTTATCCTTTTAAGGTTGGTTTTAATCTTTCTGAAAGGTTAAGGTGAAAGCTTCCCTTATGTTTAGGCAGGATATAAAATTCCTTGTTGGATATGTAGCAGCTTTTGACCTTGTTGAAAAGTTAGACCACTTATATGAAATAGGTTTCAACCTTGTCGAAAGGTATGGAAATGATCTTCTTTGGTTTGTACCTTGTGGGTCTAGGTATTTACATTTAAAGAATGGATTTTGACCTTGTCAAAAGGTTAGGTTTGTAGCTTTGGAAGGTATAGGTGTTGTTAAAGTATAAACAACTTCCAACCTTGTCGAAAGGTTTAATCTATGAAGCAAATGATTTCAAAAGGTTTTAGTAAATATTAAGCCAATTAGGTCGTCGACCTTGTCAAAGGGTTCAAATCGGAGAGTTGAAGACTTTGAAGGGTTATAGAAGTTACCTGTAACAGGAATGTTGTTGACTTAGCAACAAGAACCTTTCTATGGGGTTGAACCTAAAAATAGTAGCTAATACAACAAACGTTTAAGCATACAGTAAAGTAATTAAGAAATCTTTCGACTTCCCTTTATATCCAAGAAAAGTTTTATTTTATTAACTTCCCCCAATCAACCCCAAATTAGGGTTACAATGCTTTGATTAAGAAGATCCAAGATTAGAATGAGAGAAAACTGCCCCTAAAACTAGATCCCTTAGTTCATGTTTATAGACGCAGGAGGCCCTCATTTCAACTCCATGCTCTCGACTGGATGGTAAGGTCTTCCTTTCATATGTAGCTTTGAACCTTTCAAATTTGTCGAAAGGTTTTCCTTTCATATGCCATTATGAACGTGTCGACAATGTCGAAGGGTCTACTTTCCTTTACGCCTTCGTGGACCTTTTAACTTTGTTGAAGGGTTTTCCTTCTATATACTGCCGTGAACCTTTTGACTTTGTCGGAAGGTTGCTCATCACTTAATTGTTGAGAACCCTTCGACCTTGTTGGAAGGTTGCTCTTCACTTGATTGCTATGAATCCTTCGACCTTGTTGGAAGGTTGCTCTTCACTCTTTGCTGACTTGTGAGTGCTGCTTTGTCCATAAAACTTCCGACATTGTCGAAAGGTATCCTGGATGTGTTTTAGCCGGTTCAAAAGGCTTGCTATGCTTTCAAAAAGGTTACTACGGAGTTGCTCCCACTTGCTTTGACTACTTTATCCTCTTCGAAAGGTAAGGAATCCTTGGATCTTGAGAGAAGGAACCTTTTGACTTCTTCGAAAAGTTTGAAACTGTTAAACTCTGATGAATGCATCCCTTTGTGTGACGACCCGGAATTTTGGAGCATTTAAATTGGAATATTTAATTGACTTTAAATATTCAATAGAGTAATTTTAACTTGATTTACGAATATCAAAATTTATTTGATAATTTAATTATTGAATTAAATAATTTGAATTGGGATAAGATATGAAATCTGAGACTTTAAGTCTGTTTTAAAAAAAATTAATTTGAAGGCTTATAAAATTTATAGTGATGATAGTGAAGATAGTAAAAATGTTAGAATTGAATTTGAAAGTTGTTTGTTCAGTCTTGAAATTTAAATCGTTTAAATTGAATTTAAAAATAGCCTTCCGAGGCGCAGTCTTGGAATTCGACGAAACCAGTTCCATTGGATCCGTAATATTGAATTATTATCGGATTTCAAATTTCATATTGATCGGAGTTGTTGTTTGAGTGTACGGTGTATAAACGCTTAATAATTATTTGAGACGGTTTAAATTTTAATTTGAATAGAAAGGATATGTGTTGACCAGTCAACCCTCATCTTACTGTAGCTAGATATTTTTTTTCAAACATGCTTCCTTTGCCTTCTCGAACACACTTCCTCATTCTTTCAAAAAGAAAATCGAGATGCTTCATTCTAGTTCGAAAATAAAATCAGAAAAATTATCATGGCCGAAGCCTAAAATCAAATCCATCATAAAAAAAAAGGGGAATCGACACTTCTGCTTTCAAATTTCTAGACCCAGTTTTCATCCAAATCGAATTTCGTCCTCCCCTCCTCTCACTTTAGATCGAAAATTTAATTGCCGAGTTCGTTTGAACGCGAGGGGAGATGGTGGACGTTCGAGTCTATGGATTTCTTTGAGCAATAGGGGTTGCGATATGATGTTCGACATCGAACTCGAAGTTCGTAGTATGGATGGATGGCGGCACTTGTCTTGGGGATCGGCAGTGGAAAGGTCGAACTGTCTTTGGGTTAGGGTTTGGGATCTTCGTGGTTATAGGGGGCGACTGGGAAAGTGGAAGGCGTAGGCAAGTTGGTGGCATCGATGTAGGCACGCGTGTGAGGCGGCCCGCGATCCGATTGAGGGGTAGTGGTACTCACGATGTTCGGAGGCTACACAACTTCTGGGAGGAGCTCGAAGTAGAGCTCGAGTTCGGCGAACAGTGATGCCTGGCTGGTTTCGAGCGTGTTGTATCAGTGAGGTACTTTCTTTGATTTGAGATATGTACATGTTACATAAAAAAAATGAATGTAAATGAACAGCAGAAAATATACGCAGTAGGAATATCTATGCAGATTCTAAGTTTGTATATATATATATACAGAAATTAACAGAACAAAAATAAATATACATCTTAAATTTACTTGATTGTTTTTAAAGTAGTGCATTCAGGAGTTTAGCTTAATTAATTATTTTTGTAACGTAAAATTTTATTTATTATGAGGAAAATTAGTGGATAGAATAATCTGGCTAATTTAAATCTATCTAATAGGAAAATGATCAATAGACTGGTTCAAATTATAGGTGTTAATTTATTTTAATCTATTGAAAGGAAATTGATTGTTCGGTAAATCATATGAATTGTTTATTCTACATCAAAAAATGGGAAAACCAAGGCAATAAAGAAGTGGATTACAAATAAATCAAAGGTGAGTTAATCTCACTCAGTTTATATTTTAAATGATAAAATTTAAATAATTGTTTGGATGGTTGAATTGGCCGATGTGATATAGTATGATATTTTGTAATTGGTCTACTATATTGTGCTAGCGTCTGTGGATGCAGGGAAAACTGGTTGGAGTGATCCAACTGGATCCCTCAACATTTATTAAATTATTTAATATTCTCTGCTGTGAATATTGACATTCTATAATGAGTTATATTGGAATATTGAATGTTATGGTTGATCGGATATATTTGTGGTATAATGAATTACCAAAATTATGTGGACTGGATTTTGGAAAGAAAATAAAAGAAATGAATTTGTAAGTAAAGTAATTATAGTAAATTTGAATAAATTAAGAGTGAATTGAGAAAAATAGAAGTAATCTGAAAATAATAGTAAATGACTTCGAGAATGTAGAGAAAGAATTTTGAATAAAATGAAATTGATGAATTGTAAACTTAAGTTATATCAATAAAAGAATAGAGAATTATTTTAAAATTTAAAGTTTAAATGTATTTAAAGAATAAAGAAGTAACTTGAGAAATCTAAGAATTGGTATTTTCGGTTAAAAGTAATTTAACTCATAATTAAGGAAATAAAATCTAAAATTAATAGATTTTGAAATAGAAAGGAACAAAATTGGAATTCAATTTGGAAATTGATTCAAGTGATAGAAATTAGAATTTCAAGAAGAATGTGATGGGAAGTATATTTCCCTGGATAGCCAAGTACGTTTTATTTAAAAAAGAAAATTTAAATATAAGATAAAAGTTTAATGTGGTTTTAAAAAGCATATTTTAGGAATTTTGTTATTTCTGAATGTTTAAAATTCATAAGTAAATATGTTTCAAATCTATTATTGTAATAACTATTTAAATGTGACTTAGTATTTTATTTTTAAGAGTGAAAACCTAGTTTTATATTTTATAAAGTAACTTTATTTTCAAAAATCATATAGTATGTATTTTTAGTAAATTATTGAAGTAGTTTTTAAAATGAATGTTTTAAAATAAATTTCAAAGTAAAGTGTTTTTAAATTATTATAAAAATCTTAAGTTTTGTGCTTGGCGATTTCAGTGGAAATAGAAACTATTTGGGAAATTGATTCTGAGAAAGGAAGATAGTTTTAAAACTGTTTTCAAAAGGGTTTGAAAAGTGGAAATATATCTTGTGAAGATATTTTGAGGGTAATAAATAATTTGGGAAATTATTTATTGTTGGATGGTTGATTGCGAATATTAATTGATAGTTAAATAACCGACTATCAATATTGGCCAACTACGTTGATCGTTTCGAAGAGTCCGGGATCGAGATTTATTTCTCGAAAACCACTTCGATCCGGTTTGTACGTTTCGTGCGAAAAACGTGTTCGGAGTCGAAGATGGAGCAGTGAAGTGTAGGGGCTAGTCGCAACTAATCCTGAGGATATTTCCAAAATGGATGTAGTAGGGTAGTGCCTTCGGTTCCGTTCGAACCCGGGACGGACTTGTAAGGACGAATGCTTGCGAAACATCGTCAGGTGGACGATGGGCATTCTAAGTGAAAACGTTCTAAAGGTAACGCTTAGCCTCAAGCCTCATCAACCGGGAATGACTGAAAATCAGGGGATATGCAGCAAGGTTAGGTGGGTCATGCCCAAGCAGGACAAGATAATTCCTCTGTCTAGATGCCCCTTTATTATTTCGGCTTAGTGGAAGGTTGGTCGCGCCAACCACGGGGTTTATCTTATTCGGGACTGTTCAGTAAGGAATGGTTCCGGCCTTGTGTTGCAGGGGATGAAGGGAGTAATCCTCGGTACGGTGATCTAGGCCCCGTACTGTGACAGGTGGTACCCCAGTGCCTAGACATTAGTTGGAAATCCATTCTCCCTACGAGCCTTGTACGAGTTTTGTTTGTATTGCCCACTTTTGTGGCTAGTAGCTGGAATTAATAGATGTAACAATTTCGGCTATTTTATAAGTATTTGTTTATAGACCCTATTATAATATCAGAGGATTTCTATAAAAATTGTTTTAGCTATCGTAAGGTAAAAACCCGACATGTTTATTTGTGGCGTGGTCTTACAAGATGCTTTTGTTTTCAAAGGATTTTTGAAACTTTAATAATCAATCGGGTGTGATTTTCTCACGCTGGTATTCCAGACTGACTCGGGTGTTATTTAACTGTAATGCTCGGGTCAGACCGAGTATTATAGGATACAGGATATGATGCTGTGAAGCTCAGGAGACGAGCTGGATGACGAGACGTATTCTCGTATGTTAACCCAGTTTCCTCTACGAGTTAAGGTTTACGACTTAAGGCCTTCACGGGTTAAGGAATCTACGAGTTAAGGAGTCTACGACTTAAGGCCTCCATGGGTTAAAGGGTCTACGAGATAAGGTCTACGACTTAAGGCCTTCACAACCTAAGAACATTACGGCCTGACGACCTAAGGTTGGCATAATCTTACTAGTTAAGGATGACACGACTTAAGGAAGTTTACGACTTAAGTCATTACAACCTAAATGACCCAAGGAAGTAACGGTCCAACAACTTAAAGGAACTATGACTTAACGACTCGAGGGACGAGGAGTTAAGACGATTACGCCTAAGTCGTGACCGACTTACGACCTTCACTAGGTCGTTCACGACCTAAGGCCACAGAGGCAAATTCAATACTGCACCATGACTCGTTAACCCCAGTTAAGCCACAAGCCGAGAATCAGTTTAGGTCGGTCACGACCTACGACATATGATAAGTCGTACACGACTTAATACTATGAAGTTAAGGTTCAATGCCGCATCGCTTGTGAGAGGACCGGTTGACTCATTTGCGACTTAGGACTTGTGATGTATCTAGGGTTCAGCAGGGATGCCTTGAAGAAGTCTCGACCCAGCATTTAAGTGATAACTGACCCACGACTTAATTTAAGTCGTCCACGACCCAACTTAGGTCGGTTACGACTTAGGACTTGGTAATGTTTCCTGCCTAGAATTGCCTATAAATACGACCCTAGCTCCAACTAGAAGGGGACTTTTTTTTGGCTGATTTCCTTCAAACACCGTTACTCTGCTGCATTCCAAACTAATCCAATCCAACACTTGAAGCTCTCAAGATATTAAGAACGCTACAAACAACTTTAAGAAGAGATCACATACATCCAACATGGATTCGAAAACTCTCATCTTCATCGAAGTTTAAGCTACTTGTTCTAAGTCTCTTGTAATTCAAAGGGTATTGTATTTGGGAAGAATTGTATCAGCTTGTAACGAGATTATTAATAAAAGTACTTAAAGTGGACGTAGACTATACCCTAAAGACGAACCACTATAAAATTGTTGTTGTTTACAGCTTTTCTACTATTATCCGCTTGTAATCTGTTCCCGAGTCGTCGGGTGGTGCTTTCACAACTACAACTCATACATCGGGGTGTTAGCGTTCAAATTTTAGCGTTAACATTTTTGGTGCTTTCACTGAGAATTGAACTCAGGCAAGTTATCATCATTGCTTCACAGAGGTTTGTAGAGAGAATTTCCCTGAAAACCAGAAGTCTATCCGAGATAATGGCTCCTGGAAGGAAGAGTAGATCTGTCAGATCTGGGAATATTCAAGAGGGAACCTCCGCTTCCCCTGTACCTAATCAACCCACTCCGTCTGCTGGGGTTACGAAAGCAGAGTTGGATGTTGTAATATTAGGACTGAACCAGCAGATAAACGCCAGAATGCACAATTAGAAGCTCAGAGTGCCCAAAATGCTCTAATTCTGAATAAGTTGAATGATTTTCTCGGGGCAAACAATCAACCGGCTGGTAATGGAAGGAATTATGCTGGCAACATTCGTGATGCTAATGAGAGGAATGCTCCAGAAAGGGCTGCCAGTCCCTTTGAGCAAACGCTTCCTGAGGTTGGTGGATCTGGAACTCGACATGATGAGGAGTATCTTTCTGGAATGGTCCGGCAAATCATGAGAGAAAGTATGCAAAGGGTTGAAGATGAGAAAGAATGGGGTTTCGCCCCAAGTAAAACTCGATTTACTGAGAAAATCTTAAAGGCGGAGTTTCCAAGGAAGTTTGTCCCTCCAATTATCCCAGTTACAAAGGGACAAGTGATCCGAATGAATTCTTGTATAAATATGATTGGCACATGACAGGTGCCAGAGCCTCAGATGAGATAAAGTGCCGATATTTCCCCGTATACCTTGAAGGTGTGGCTCTACTATGGTTCACCAAGTTGCCAGTCCGATCTATTGATCAGTTTTCAGACTTGACCCGAAAGTTCAAGGAACAGTTTAGACTGTATGCTTCAAAGGCCAAAGACATCATGTCATTGTCAAGTATAGAACAGAATCCTGGTGAATCTATCAGATCTTTCTTGAACCGCTTTAATATAGCGCTGGCAGAGGTGGACAATGCTGAACCGTGAATGATATTGACTTATCTGATGAGGGCTATTGATAAGTCGAGCGAATTTGGGAAATGGTTAAACATGAAGGAGCCAACCTCCCTCGAAAAATTCTACAAAAAAGCAGATGAATTCATACGCCTGGAAAGCCGTCCTGTACCGGTGAAGGCAGTGTCGGAAAAAGCTGGAGATAACACTGTTGCTCCACGCAAGAATGAATCTGTAGGGCCAAAAAGGGAAAATAACAATGGGAAGAAACAGAGTAATCCGAAGAAGCCCCGATCCTTCAAACCATCAGAGTATACTCCTTTATCAGACACGCCGGAGCATATCTACCTTGCCATTAAAGATTCTGTTGACCTCCCTAAACCTATCCCTTTGAGGACTGGAAAAAAGGCTATACAAAGTGGGAAGTTCTGCCGCTTCCATAATCAACCCGGTCATGAGACCGATGAATGCCGCCAGTTGAAAAATCTGATTGAAGAATTGCTAAGAGAAAACAAGCTGCAGCAATTCGTGAAGAAGAATAGCAACAGTCCTGCATCGTCAAGTCAGGGGCAACAGGCTCCTGTTCATCAGCCTAGGATAGGTGAGAAAGCTACGGGGCATGAATCTGGAAGGCCCATCATCAATGTCGTTACAGGAGGGCCTCACCCAGCTGGCAAGAGCTGGGGAGAGATGGAGAGATATGCCAGGGCTTTGAAATATGTTCCAGCCGAAGAAGACGTCTTTGTTTTAGAAGACACTACGCCCCTGAAACAACAGAAAACTTTCAGTGATGATATTATTTTCAGAGCCAGAGATTCCTCAGGTGTCGAAGCTCCTACCCTAGATCCCTTGGTCATCTCAGCTGGTATCGGACCGGCCATTGTCAGAAGAGTTCTCATTGACTGCGGAGCATCATGTAATATCCTCTTCAAAAAGACATTCGACCAAATGAAAATCCCTATGGTCGATGTACAAGCCTCATCGCAGAAGATCGCTGGCTTCACCGGGGAGCCAAAGCAACCAATAGGAACCATCGATCTGCTTGTAGAACTTGGGGAAGGAGAAAGGAAAGTAGTCCGCAAGCAAACATTTGTGATTGTCGATGAATTTTCTGCTTATAATGCTTTCCTTGGCCGTCCAACGCTCGCAGCGTTCAAAGCTATCCTAGCCCCGTGGTGCCTCACTATTAAATTCCCTACAGACAATGGAGTAGGAGTTATAAAAGGGGATCAAAATGCTGCGCGAGAGTGCTATTTGACAGAGTTGCGAGAGTCAAGAAAAAGGGAAATGGGAAAGGATGCGGCCACCCCGGTTCGCATCAAAGAGCCAGCCTTATAGCAATTACGGGGCGGACCCTGCACTAGCGAGCATAGCGGGGCACGGAAAGAGATGGATCCCAGAAAAGCCAGTGCAGGGGAGAATAGAGTGGTGCCGGTTGAAACGACGGTACCGGTACCTGTTGACCCGAAGGACCCAAATAAGGTGTTGAATGTGGGTTCACAACTTAATGTATCAATTCAGAATATCTTGATATCTTTCCTGAAAGCAAATCTGGATGTCTTCGCTTGGACTCATGCTGATATGTGTGGAATATCTCCAGAAGTTGCAGTACACGCTCTGAATATCGACCCAAAGTTTACACCAGTGAAACAGAAAAGAAGAACCCAAGGTCCAGAAAGGTCAGCAGCATTAAAAGAGGAAATTGATCGACTCATGGAAAATAACTTCATCAAAGAATCTACATATCCGAATTGGGTTTCAAATCCTGTGTTTGTTAAGAAAGCTAATGGAAATGGAGAGTGTGCATCGATTTTTCAGATCTGAACAAGGCCTGCCCCAAAGATTGCTTTCCTTTACCCAGGATCGATCAACTGGTAGATGGAACAGCGGGACATGAATTGTTATCTTTCATGGATGCCTACTCCGGATATAACCAGATCATGATGCATGAACCGGATCAGGAGGACACAAGCTTTATCACCGATGTTGGTCTTTATTGCTACAGAGTTATGCCCTTCGGATTGAAGAATGCAGGGGCAACCTACCAAAGACTTGTTAATGCTATGTTCAAACCGCAATTGGGCAAAACTATGGAAGTCTACGTCGACGACATGTTAGTAAAGTCTAAGAAAGCAGCGGATCACATTGAACACTTGGCAGAAATGTTCGCAGTCCTCCGGAAATACAGAATGAAGCTTAACCCTCTGAAATGCACGTTTGGGGTCGAGTCCGGAAAATTCTTAGGGTTTATCGTCAGCGCTAGGGGCATTGAGGCTAGTCCAGCTCAAATTACTGCCTTGAAAGAAGTCAAAGCTCCTAGAACAAAGAAGGAATTGCAAAGTCTCAATGGAAAAGTTGCCGCCTTAAGTCGGTTCATTTCCAAAGCCACAGATAAATGCATCCCATTCTTTGACGCCCTAAAGAAAGGAAAGAAGAACTTCGTTTGGACTCCCGAATGCCAAAAAGCCTTTGATGAATTGATTCGCCATATGGAGACACCTCCAATACTTTCTAGGCCTGGCGATGGCGAGGATCTTCTTATATACTTGGCAGTATCATCTCATGCTTTAAGTGCAGCGCTGATACGGGAAGGCAAAAGGATTCAACATCCAGTTTACTATATCAGCAAAAGACTCACTGGGGCAGAGATGAATTACTCTAAGTTGGAAAAACTCGCCTATTGCTTACTAATTGCGTCTAGGAAATTGAGGCAATATTTTCAAGCTCAACCTATCAGAGTCCTCACTGATCAACCTTTAAAGCAAGTCCTGTTTCGCCCTGAAACTTCGGGTCGTCTTCTAAAGTGGAATATTGAACTCAGTCAGTACGACATCACTTATCATCCCCGGAAAGCAATCAATGGACAAGCTTTAGCTGATTTCATTGCAGAATTTACAGATAAGGGTAATAGTGAGGAAGAAACGTTCAACAATTCCCCTATCCAATGGAAGTTATATGTCGATGGTGCAAGAAATGATTACTGTTCTGGAGCCGGAGTTGTACTTGAGACTCCTGAAGGTCGGTCATTATGCTACGCACTAAGATTGGAATTTCCTTCAACAAACAATGAAGCCGAATATGAAGCTCTTATCGCAGGACTGAAAATCGCTAAAGAACTAAACATACGAGCATTACAGATCTTTAGCGATTCTCAACTTATTGTATGCCAAGTCAAGAAGGAATTTCAAACGAAAGGGGGAAACCTGCCCGCTTACTTGTCAAAGGCTTGGGAACTTCTGTGTGAGCTCGATCACTATTCAATAAGCCATATTCCTCGGGAAGAGAATATGAAGGCAGATTCCCTCGCAAAGTATTCAAGTTCTGGTGAAGCTCAACTATTAGGATTGGTCCCCGTAGAAGTCCTTTCAGCACCAAGTATAGACGAGATGGATATTGACTGGATTATGAATGTATCTCAAGAACAAGAGTCATGGATGACTCCAATACTGGACTACCTACTCAGAGGTTCTCAGCCAGAAAATTCGATAGAGAGACGGAAGCTACTAAGGAAAGCCTCTCGCTATGTAATTCAGGATGGCCGATTATACAGACGGGGATTCTCAATGCCATTGCTTCGATGTGTATCCAGGGAAGAGTCCAAAACGATCCTAGCTGAGGTACATGGAGGAGAATGTGGTGATCATTCAGGTGGTCAAACATTAGCAAAGAAAATTCTCCGATACGGATATTTTTGGCCAGAAATTAATCATGATGCTGCAAGCTATTCCAGAAAGTGCGACAAATGCCAAAGATTTGCCAAAATTCCTAGAGCACCTTCAACTGAACTCACACAAATGGTCAGTCCATGGCCATTTGCAATTTGGGGAATGGATCTCATTGGGCCGCTACCGACTGCCAAATCAGGGATTAAATATGCTATTGTTGCAGTTGATTATTTTACTAAATGGGCTGAAGCTGAACCATTGGCTACTATCACCTCTAAAAAGATGATAAGTTTCGTGACCAAGAATATCATCTGCAGGTATGGAGTGCCTCAGAAAATAATCACAGACAATGGTACTCAGTTTGAAAGCGAGGAATTCCAAGATTTTTGCAGGTGATTCAAAATCCAGAAAAGCTTTTCAGCAGTTGCTCATCCGCAGGCAAACGGGCAAGTGGAAGCAGTAAACAAGATCATCAAATCAACCATCAAAAAGCAACTTGAAAGAGCAAAAGGTGGTTGGGTCGATAAGCTACCACTTGCACTATGGGCATACAGAACCACTCACAAAACTGCGACTGGGCACACTCCTTTCTCATTAGCATACGGGTCGGAAGCAATGATCCCGGTAGAAACAGAGGTTCCTTCACACAGAAGGATCCATTTCAACCAAGCAGAAAATGAAAGGCTACAGCTTGAAGCGCTAGATTTCCTTGATGAAAAAAGAGATGAGGCTAATCTCAGAATTGCAGCTCATCAGCAAAGAATAGCCAGACATTTTAATTCCAAAGTTCGCCAACGCAGCTTTGAGATTGGAGACCTAGTCCTGAAGAGAATCATGACAGCGACAGGTGTGTTTGGGCCAAATTGGGAAGGACCGTATGTAATAGGTCAGAAGCTTCTTGACGGCACATTCAAACTCACCACTGTTGATGGAGATCAAATTCCAAGGGCATGGAACAGCAACCATTTGCGTCCATACTTTACTTGAAAATTTTGTTGAAATATTGTAAAAAGAATTATGAATGTATGATTCTTGTAATTGAAAGCAATTGTAAAACTGATGCAAGTAAATAATGAAAGAATATAAAGTGGATGTAGGCTCAATTTCCTGGCCGAACCACTATAAATCTTGTGTTCCTTATTATTATTACATGTTTGCTTTATTTTCGATATGAAAAGTACATAGAATGTGTTGCTGAAATGTCGATTTAAATTTTTGCAGACAGTGGAAGTGAAACTTGCACATAAAAGGACCAAGTGATTCTCGCCAAATTTCAAGTCACAAAAGCCCCGAATTCAAATCCTAGATAGGAAGTACTTCAATTGAACAGCCTATGATTTCGATAGAAACGGGCCTTTGCTAATAAGTTGAGATCGTTTGAACAAACAAACATCCAATTAAGAAGCTGATGCTCGTTCTCACGAACTGGCCTGGCAATGAAGTACATTTCCTTGGATTAAATGAGTCACTTGTAAAAAAAAAAGGATCACTGAAAAAGCATAAGCAAGTGGACAAAGGAACAACCAAGGCCATCATCGGCAGCACAAATCCTCTTCGGAGGCACAACTCTTCGGAGGATAAAGACCTCTAATGGGTCATACGCCACAAAAAAGAAATTTATCTACTCAACAAAAAAGATTGGAGGAGTCATGACCCTCCAACCATGAGAGAGTAACTTCCAGGCGATGAAAACCCTTTTTGAGGCACATTTCACCAGGAGTTGAAGTGTAACAACCGCTCTTCGGAATTTCACTTCACCAGAGTTGAAATGTAAACAAAATAAAAGCCCTCTTCGGAGGCCCATTTCACCAGGAGTTGAAGTGTAACAACCGCTCTTCGGAATTTCACTTCACCAGAGTTGAAATGTAAACAAAAATAAAAGCCCTCTTCAGAGGCCCATTTCACCAGGAGATGAAGTGTAACAACCGCTCTTCGGAATTTCACTTCACCAAAGTTGAAATGCAGAGACAAAATAAAAGACCTTCCTGAAATCCCACGTTTCACCAAGATTGAAATAAAACTTCCAAGTGTTGAAACGTGAAAAGGCTTTCTTCGAAGGCACAACTCTTTGGAGGTACACGTTTCACCGAGATTGAAATAAAACTTCCAAGTGTTGAAACGTGAAAAATCCCTCCTTAGAGGTACAACCCCTTCCCAGGGACACAGTTCAAAGGAAAGATCTCTTCAAGGGCGCAATCAAGAAGAAAGACCTCTTCGGAAGCCCACGTTTCACCAAGATTGAAATAAAATTTCCAAGTGTTGAAACGTGAAAAGGCTTTCTTCAAAGGCACAACTCTTTGGAGGTACACGTTTCACCGAGATTGAAATAAAACTTCCAAGTGTTGAAACGTGAAAAATCCCTCCTCAGAGGTACAACTTTGTATATATAAAAAAAAAAAAAGAAGTTAAAGTGCCCTTCAGAGGTCCGCTTTACCACATAGAAGAATTCACTTGGTAAAATATGCACATAAGTAAAAAAAAAAAAGTGATTTCTTCGAACGACAAAGCGTAGAAACTTATACGAAGGGAGTTGTACTCTACAAAAATTTTCTTTAAAGAGAATAAAATAATTGTTCTTTAGCAAATAAGAGTGCAAGTCCCCTCGAAGTATAAGATATTGCAGCAAGCTTAAGGTATGGGGGCAACATGGTATAATAGTATAGCCGCATCAGTAAAGTAATACTCAAACAACATACCATAAGCCCGCTGCAATATCATATAAACTTGTGCAAAAATGAATAATAAATGCATTCAAACAGAAATCTGTACAAACAAAGGATCATTTTATTCAATCGAAATGCAGGTACAGGTTTCAAAATAAAGAAAAGCGGGGGCCGGTACCCGCACAATTCTCGACCAGTACATACAAAAGGCAAAAAGCTAAAATGTTCACTTCTTTTTACTACCTTTGGACCCTTTTCCAGGCCGAATGATTAGCTTTTCAGGCCGGTCAGTTGGCACAAGGGAAGAAGGAGGGGTAGGTGCAGTTGGTCCAACTTCTGGCTCCCCTTCAGTAACAGTGATTATCTTCCCCCTCCTCTTTGACGTTCCGTGCTTTTTCCTCCTCTTTGAGGAAGATTCACTTCCCGGAGTGGCAAGTTTAGACAAAGTTATGTCATCAGAAGGGGTCCGCTCCGGGGATATCTCACCTCCCACAAGTCCCTCGTCTCTATGCTCCTGCGAAGCGATGGGATCGTCTAAACCATGGAGGGCTTCTATTTGTTCCTCTTGCGACCCGGGCTGAGAAGCAGAAGGAGGAGCCACCTGGAGAGACGGAGGAGGGATAACCGGAGGAGGAGAAATCTGAGCGGTGCTTGATACTTTCTCTGTAGAAGAAAAGAGGTTAAAGTCAGTAAAGAGAGGAGATGAAGGCTCATCAAGGTTGAGAAAATAGTCAAGGAGCTCATTAAACCCATGTGAAGTAAATGAGCAATCCACTTGAGCGAAATTTACAGTGGAATTACCTGCAGAAGTTGTCTTTATTACATCAATTTCATAGTCCGGGGCTTCAGCACTCTCTTGCGATTCATCTGTAACTTGAATAATTTTGGCCCCGGTATCAGTTTGAGCAGGGATCGGTACATAAGAGCTAGAGCCAATAATGCCAGCATCGACCGAAGTTGAGGGAGGGACAGGAACAGTCAAATTTGTTTCTTTTTCTTGATGCTCTTCCCCCACTATTTCAACCCGCGATCTGGCGAGTTGCTCTTTCCCTCGGGCAAGGGCTACGCGAGCCTCAAAGTCTAAGTAGTGCACCTCCAACTCCTCTTCACTGTACCCGGCCCCTTTAAACATATCTAGTGCGGCCTCCCACACTTCGGCCAGGGTAATCTCATACTTGGGGCCCAGGAATGCAAGACTGCCATGCCCTAATATACATTGCAAGTAGAAATCAAATAGTGTCGAGCCAATATCAGCTTTGGTAGTTTCATGGGCCTCTTCAGCGGTAATTCTGCCCGCAACAGCCTCATCCCGCTCTCTCTCGACTTTGGATAACTGGGCTTTCAATTTTTCAATTTCTGCAGCCTGAAGGCCAGTTTGTCCTCGTAACTGAGTAATGTCAGTACGGTTGCCCTCTATAATCTGCTCCAACTCATCAGCCTTGGCCTCAGCATCCCTTTGCGCGGCATGAGCATCCCGCACCTGTTGAAGAAGCACACTTTCCCTTTGAGAATAAGAAGTGGAAGAAGTAGCAAGCTCCTCTTTAAGTTTCCCAACTTCTGCCTCAAGTTTCTCATTATAATCGGCGATACTCCTCATTTCTGCATCATGATGTTTAAGGATCTTTTGCCATTCAGTTTTGTCGTTCTCCATGGTAAGCATAGCTTCAAGATTGGCCCTATTCACCCTTTGGAGCTCATCAACGAGTTTCTGCCAAGATGACATCCTCTCAATATCGGTTCTGACTGCATCAAGGTTCCGTAGCATAGCATTTTTATCTATGGGAACTAGATCGAGGTCAAAGCGAACTCCTTTTAAACACCAATTAGGAAATCGGCGTTGAAGAGTGGCTGGACCTGGTCCAACTTGGTAAGATGGCCTATTAATGATTGCTTGGATATCAGTAGGGGAAGGGGCAGGAGATTGAGAAGAAGTAGGAGCAGTAATCTTCTCTGAAGGCACAGGCATTGGCTCCTCAATAACTTTGGCTCGTTTGCTCGAGTCATCAGTTGTGTGACTCTTCCCTCTATCATCATGAGATTTGCGTTTAAGGGAGTCACTCTCTCTGTGGGAAGAATCATGTCGACTATCTGGTCTTCCAAAGCGTTCTTCATAATCACGTCTTTCCCGAGCCTTCCGGGCTGCCCTTTCTTCATCAGTCTCTCTATGAATAGGAGGATAGGATTGATAGCCATACTGGCTGCGTTTCCCATATCGCTTAAAGTCATCATAGTACGAGCTGCCTCGCCTCATTGGTAAACCTAAAATTTAAAAAGAAGAAATAAAACTTGAGAATCCTTCAAACGTTTAAAAAAGAAAAGAGAGAGCATAAAAGTGCCAGGAATTCTAAGTGTGTGTGATGTGCAAACTACGCGCTTCAGTCTACGAACCACTCTTTAATTGGGGAGTAGTTGTGGGTGTAATAGATAGCGTCAACTCTTGAGTCGACGGCAACTGTTGCAAAGTAGAAGTAGCTTCAACTACTGAAGAAGAAATCCCGGCAGTGATAGGATCTTCTTTAAAGATCTCTTGTGAAGTAGCAAAAAGGTCGCTCAGTCCTTCGAAAGTATCGTCCCTGCTTTGCTTAACAGGACTGGATTTCTCAGCTTTTTCACCAGATTCTTGTGAATGATGGGAAGATCCCTGAGGCTCTTCTTCCTCGATAACCGGGGCAAGTTTGTCAGACGGCCCTGCAGCATCAACAGAAGTGGAACACTTCACTAGCGAAGTCTCAGGAGCAGGTCCTTTAGATATGGATGTGCTAGTAGAAACTGAGGCATCCAACACTCTAGCTGGGGAGTCTGGAATTTCATGAGGACGCGTAGAACAAGAAGTATGCAAAAGTCCGTACTGATGCAGAAACTCATCTTTCAACAGAAATTGAATATCTCTCTCCTCAACCGGTACGGCCTTAAGCCTCTCGAAAGTCGACTTGTGACTGGGATTCCTAGAGGGAGGAGGCAGCGCTGAAAATAAAAGAAGCAGAGTTAACACTTAGCAGGTCAGTCTCACAAAGGCCAGATAACAAACGAAGCAAGGATGGGTGATCTTACTTCCTTCCCTCCACAGAGCATAAAACCCCGGGGGGGCAACGAACGAAGAAGAACTGGGTTAGAAACCCGTGAGCAGTGTCGGGAAGGCCAACAATTAATTTGTGGTTTCGGCCGCTTCTCACAACAGTAATAGAAGGATGATCTTTGGTCCGGCTAAAGGAGCATAAGTAACAAATTTCATCAAAGCTCGGAAGTCGATCAAGTGTTCTCCTAAATAGCACACACAACCCCATTAGAATGGCGTAGCCATTGGGGTGTAGTTGGGAAGGAGCAATGGCCAATTGATGAAGAAGTTGTTGGAAAAAGTCATTGAAAGGAGGAACGCCCCCACTTAGGCACATTTGCCGGTTAACTGTCACAAAGCCAGAAGGTGCTATGTCAGCAGTGTTACTTCTCTCGGGAAGAATGACATCTGATTCAGCAATGCCAAACTGAGCACACAGCTGGCGAAAAACTTTATATGATAGTGTAGTAGGAACTCTTTCGGGAGGATTAACTAGTGGAGCTGGAAGAACAGTTGCCTCTCCCGTCTGAACTGTTGCATCTTCTTCCTGAGAAGTCATTCTACATAAGCAACTGGATATTCAAATATGAAGGTGCACGTTTCCTAAAAGTGTGAAGTGTCGTGCAAAACTGATAAAAATAGCAAGTAAATATAACTGGAATTAAACTGGTCGACGATTGATCGACTACGGTAATTTCAGAACTTGTTAATTTAAAGTTCAAGCATAAAATTAGTGTAGGCTGGTCAGTTTCAATTGACTATTTCAGTGTTGCTTTGATATTCTACTTGAAATCGATAGCACTTCGTTCACACGATTTACTTAAGTTAATTATCTGTTATTAACTAATCTGTCATTTGATGTGGGCAGTTGATGGCAGTATATTCGTCCCAATTTTCTGTAAATATCATATTAAACAGATTGTTAACCCACAAGTTAAAGTAATCTGTAAAAGAATGCAGCAAAGTTCAACAGATCAAAATCCATGCAACAGTTCAAGGTCTAAGCAGAGTTTAAAAATGCAAGTGCTGAGTCGTAGACGACTCAAGAGTAAAGTCGTAAACGACCCAAGTGATAACTCGACAACAACTTAAGTGCTAACTCGTCTACGAGTTAAGAATTTCTCTTCGGTTTAAGTTAAGTCGTTGGTTCTCTCGTTGACTCGTCCACGACCTAAAGAATTATGAGGAGAAACAGGATAGGTCGCTTCACTTTTGAGTCGTTGAGGCTTTGAGTCGGTAGTCCTTTGAATCGTGAGTCATAAAAGGAAGACAAGGCTTCAAGTCAGAAAGATACAAATTCTTCTAAGTCTTAACTCAGTTACGACCTAAAAACCTTATCTCCACTCCTAAACCCATAGACCGTCTCACCCCTAAACCGATGAACCCACTAACTATTATCTCGTCTTCTCCAAACCCCTAACAGCCTGATAAAAATAAAATATAAATAGATTGAAACCCATTATCCTCTCCTCGCGAATTATCCAAAACCTAATCAAACTACCTCGAGCTCACCAGCAATCGATCGTGGCAACAATTGTGATGAAGCGTGGTATAAGGAACTGGATTAAATTCGCAAGTTAATAGCTATCGCGGAATCAAATGAACTGCGGATCTACTTACGCGATGCGATGATGAGGATTATAGGGACTGAATCAACGGTAAGATGAACTGGTTGAATTTTTTTCCGAAAGCTCGAGGACGTGTTAATGGCAGAAATAGCTCAGAGGTAAGTAATGGGAAGAAGGAAATAGGAGGAACGACCCAAGCATTTTATACCTCAGGGAAGTGGGACTCGAATCGGCACACCAGGGTTATGATGAGTCGAAGCACACGACTTACGACTTAAGGCATGTGCTTCGAGGGGCAAGTGCTAACCCAGTTTCCTCTACGAGTTAAGGTTTACGACTTAAGGCCTTCACGGGTTAAGGAATCTACGAGTTAAGGAGTCTACGACTTAAGGCCTCCACGGGTTAAAGGGTCTACGAGATAAGGTCTACGACTTAAGGCCTTCACAACCTAAGAACATTACGGCCTGACGACCTAAGGTTGGCATAATCTTACTAGTTAAGGATGACACGACTTAAGGAAGTTTACGACTTAAGTCATTACAACCTAAATGACCCAAGGGAGTAACGGTCCAACAACTTAAAGGAACTATGACTTAACGACTCGAGGGACGAGGAGTTAAGACGATTACGCCTAAGTCGTGACCGACTTACGACCTTCACTAGGTCGTTCACGACCTAAGGCCATAGAGGCAAATTCAATACTGCACCATGACTCGTTAACCCCAGTTAAGCCACAAGCCGAGAATCAGTTTAGGTCGGTCACGACCTACGACATATGATAAGTCGTACACGACTTAAGACTACGAAGTTAAGGTTCAATGCCGCATCGCTTGTGAGAGTACCGGTTGACTCATTTGCGACTTAGGACTTGTGATGTATCTAGGGTTCAGCAGGGATGCCTTGAAGAAGTCTCGACCCAGCATTTAAGTGATAACTGACCCACGACTTAATTTAAGTCGTCCACGACCCAACTTAGGTCGGTTACGACTTAGGACTTGGTAATGTTTCCTGCCTAGAATTGCCTATAAATACGACCCTAGCTCCAACTAGAAGGGGACTTTTTTTTGGCTGATTTCCTTCAAACACCGTTACTCTGCTGCATTCCAAACTAATCCAATCCAACACTTGAAGCTCTCAAGATATTAAGAACGCTACAAACAACTTCAAGAAGAGATCACATACATCCAACATGGATTCGAAAACTCTCATCTTCATCGAAGTTTAAGCTACTTGTTCTAAGTCTCTTGTAATTCAAAGTGTATTGTATTTGGGAAGAATTGTATCAGCTTGTAACGAGATTATTAATAAAAGTACTTAAAGTGGACGTAGGCTATACCCTAAAGCCGAACCACTATAAAATTGTTGTTGTTTACCGCTTTTCTACTATTATCCGCTTGTAATCTGTTCCCGAGTCGTCGGGTGGTGCTTTCACAACTACAACTCATACATCGGGGTGTTAGCGTTCAAATTTTAGCGTTAACATCGTACTTATATATATATGCCGCTGTGTTGAGTTGTTGTGTATCCATTGTATGTTATTGATATGAGCTGTGATTGATGTACTCTGATGATGTAATATATCTAAACCGATATATTGATTTCGAGTAAAGATTATTTATTATATATTATATTTTATTCCGCTGCAATGGTTAGATTCTGATGTTGATTTTGTTTTCTCTTCTTCTACCTCTTCTTCTTAAACCCAAATGGTTCGTATTTCCGTGCAACTTGAGTTGATTATTGTAGAATAGTGTTAACTCAAGGGGTACGGATTTGCGGGCTGTTACACTTTGACTTCTTCGAAAGGTTTTGGCTTCCCTTCTTTTCCTTTAACTTTGTTGAAAGACCTTTCGACTTAATCGAAGGGTTGATTTTTGGTGCAACATGTGTTTATATGCGTGTGCAAATATAAAGTTAAACCGACAACTAATTAGAGTTACAAACTTTGGACCCTCTTGCTTTTGAAAGCAAATGATAATTTTATATTGTATAACATCACTTCAATTATCATTTATAACATTTGTTGTGGCCTAAACTTGATGTTTAAATTATCGTTCGGATGGTGTGTTTAATTGAAGTACGTTTGAAAGTGTTTGAAGTGAGAATGTCCGCTAATGATGCACTTCGATATCCCTTAACTTTAAATTTATGATCGTAACTTGGCACAAATTGTTTTTATTCTTCTCTACATACATGTTGGTGCATAGGAAATGTGACGCCCCACCTCTATACCCACGCTAGCCAAGAACATTACTTCGAATGCTGTCAACTAGCACGGAGAATAAGTCTGTTGAGGAGCGACCATCTGTATAATTGCTTTGTGCGAGTACCGATATACCGGATAAAAATATAACTTTTCATCTCAAGAGGAAATCCGACATACTGACACAAACTCAAAACTACTACATAGTGGCTATAATATCTTCGGAAACAAATATAGAAATAAACATAACATAAATCAGTCACAGACAATTCATATCACAAAGGCGGAAATAGATATGAATATTGCACATAAAAGTGTATATCAGAGTAGTGGTCAAATAAGATCCACAATAATACAAAAGAATAGCAACACGTGCTATACAAAAGAGTAAGTATACATCATAGGGTCTGTATCTCAAATGTATACAACAAAAGACTACTAAACTAAAGTAGTTAATCAAAAGTCAGAGAAGCAAATCCCGGAAGGAAGTCAAGCGGAAGCACCTGTAACATCTCGGTCTGACCCGAGTATTATTTCATAAGAAAATAATAAACGGATCAGTCTAGCTATAAATATCAGAAGAAATGATATAGAATAGGAGATATTACATAAACCTATAATAATCACGATGCCAAGCTGTGATAAATAAGTAATTGAAAATCAACAAGAGATTAATCAATATCACAATAATCTACTCAAGATAAAAAGGAATGTCATACTCCTGATTTCATTCACCAAGCCACAATAAGTGACATATATATATATCCATGCCAATCGTAAAAGTTGGTGAAACACAAATTCCAGAAATCAACACACGAAATCCAGAAATCACAATAAAAAGGATGGCCAATCCCAGAAAAATGAGCCGGAGCTCCTCCAGACAGGGTATAGTCCCCCATTGCGGACATTGAGCCGAAGCTCCTCCTGGTGAGTCAAAAACTCCTCCAGACAGGGTATAGTCCCCCATTGCGGACATTGAGCCGAAGCTCCTCCTGGTGAGTCAAAACTCCTCCTGACAGGGTATAGTCTCCCATTGCGGACATTGAGCCGAAGCTCCTCCTGGTGAGTCGAAACTCCTCCTGACAGGGTATAGTCCCCCATTGCGGACATTGAGCCGAAGCTCCTCCTGGTGAGTCGAAACTCCTCCTGACAGGGTATAGTCCCCCATTGCGGACATTGAGCCGAAGCTCCTCCTGGTGAACCGAAGTTCCTCAAAAAAATGAAGTATCGTCCTCGACATGGACAAAGGGACATCGCACATTGCTAGTCTAAATCACAAAGATGATCGTCATGATCAATGAGAAGTGTCAATTACAATAAGCTAGTAAATAAAAAAGTTTAGCTTCATGTCCCATAACCACTTTCTTAACTTAAACATTTACGAACAAACTGTAAATCTCCACTAGAAAATTGTCACAAGAGATTCAATCGAACAAGTCCAAGAATTAACCGACGAAGTAAACGCAAGCGTTTCATACCACTTGTTTTACTAAGCCGTTTAATTAGATTTCTCATACGAGTGAGATAAAGGTTTGTATATACTAATAGATTGGAAAATGGTTTTATAAATGAATTTGGTATTAAA
Organism: Allium cepa; assembly: GCA_030765085.1. Lineage (NCBI taxonomy): Eukaryota > Viridiplantae > Streptophyta > Magnoliopsida > Asparagales > Amaryllidaceae > Allium > Allium cepa. Next base: position 461,823,579 of record CM060942.1, read on the forward strand.
GTAGAGTTGAAATCATTTGAAGAAAGAGTTTTGATATTTACTGCTAGTATAGAAAACCTTTATATTTTTAAAGTGACAAATCACAAAGAAGATTGTAAGAACAACCAATTACTAGATTCACATTTGAAGACGTGAATAAAATCCAAAGAAATCGATACCAAATCCATAGAAATGGATATTTCCAAAAAGATCCATAAGAAGAAGTCATCAAAGTCGACAATAAGTGATAACAATTAATAGGTTCGCTAAAATCGATAAACAATGGAAATTCACACAAAATAGCCTGAATAGGCAAAAATAAACATCTCCAGACGTCTTATTTGGAATCCAGACGTCTGGATTTGTTCTCTGGAAATAAACCAGAGAACACTCAGACGTCTGAAACCTCAAGTCAGACGTCTGAGACCTATCCAGACGTCTGGTTTGATGGTTCAGACGTCTGAAAATAGTCTCTGGCTTTTTTGTATAATATGCGTGCATACATTTTTACTTTCCAGGTCCAAACCAGACGTCTGGATTTTGTCACCAGACGTCTGGTCACCTGGTCTAGGCAACAATTTGCCTAGGCCAAAGTGGCCAAAACGTATCGGGAGCGATCGGACGAGCAACGACGACTAAGGATTTATGCCTAGCGACAACCCGGTCTTATAGGCTCTCCGAAACACCTCTTAAAGCATGATCAAACATCAAAGTTATGATTTTTAGAGAATTGGCTTCAAACACCAAAAATGGAAATATTCACAAAACCAATCCAAATCAAAAGCAATTTCACATGAATGAATGTTAGGGATTCATACCTAACAACAAAGACAGATATAGACATAGATGTGAGATAAAAATCTCACCTTTGAACCCAAATTAATGAAGAAGATGCTATGAAGCAATGGCAAGAACAAGCACTCTTCGATTCCAACTCAACAAGCTTGAATCTAAGCTTAAAAGAGAAACATTCCCTAAATTAGGTTTAGGAAATTTCTGAAATTGAATGGAGAAAGAGTTGGTGAAGATGAAGGAGATGCTTACCAAGGGGTTCTCTTTGATTTTGGAGCAAGAACTTGAGCTAGCAAGAGGAGCTAGGGCTTGGAGTTTTAATTTCCACTCCCCTCCACCATTAATGCTAAGAAAACTGAAAAGAGAAAGAAGCGAGGGAGAATGGGGAGAGTGGTTCAGTTTTGGAGTATAAGTTAAAACATAGGGCTGAGCCCAAAACCAAACCCAAAGTGAAAAGTAGCAAAAATCAACTTTCTGCAAACATATCGAAGCTTATACTCAAAAAGGTCGCAAACGTCATTTTGAACTCAATGGAGGTGGTCTCGAGTCCTTATTCGACCGTATGCAAAATTTTCAGACCAAAATCCGACGAACGATAAAATATTTAAATAAAATATTTAAATATAAAATCGATAAATATGCGGGTTGTTACAGACTCCCCTCCTTAAAGAAATTGCGTCCTCGCAATAATTAAGAAGGAAATATAAGAAGTAACAACCATAGAAGCATATTAACATAAAAGAAAATTTGAATCAAGAAGTTCACCATAAAGAACACGAAGAAGTAAATCCGAAAGTTTTCGTTTGATGAATTCTCAAGATTTCACATGAGCAATCCTTGGGATTTGAGAACCATTGAACTTCTATCAAAAAGAATATCTTTATATCGAAGGCGCTCAACCTCCGAAGCAATGCTGTGAATGGAATGGTGCTCAAAAGTCAAATTTGGTGAAACTTCAATCTCCATAATATCGCCGGGCTCAAGAATGAAAACCGGAATCCCTAAGGCATTTCCATAGATAAAAGACGTGGAAAACGTCAAGAATAGCAGAAAGTTGAGCCGGTGCAACGGCGTAGTACAAATACGGTATGCCCGAGAAACTAGAAACTCGAATAATTTGGAGCACCGACGTAGTACAAAGGCGGTACGTCCAATGAATCAAAGACACTGATGTAGTACAAACGGTACATCCAATGCATCCAAAAAAAGAAAAGACATTGATGTAGTACAAACGGTACATCCAATGAATCAAAAACACTGATGTAGTACAAACGGTACATCCAATGAATCCAAAAAGAAAAGACATTGATGTAGTACAAACGGTACATCCAATGAATCAAAACCCAAATAATTCGGAACACTGACGCAGTACAAAAACGGTACGCCCAATGAACCAAAGCCCGAATGATTTTCGAAACACCGACGTAGTACAAAAACGGTACGTCCAATGAACCGAACACAATAAAAGGACATCGGACGCTAGTCCTTAAAAGGAATGAGATAAAGCTCAATAAAACAAAGTATACCAAAACGTCCGATGAACTTGATAGAAAGATAATTCCATTCAGACAACATCAAAGAATCAACCACTTGTTGCTTACGACAAAGCGCATTGGCAACACGATTTCCCTTCTCGGGAATAAAAGAATATCAAGATCATAAGATGCTAGGAACTCGAGTCAACATGAAGTTCCTTATGAGAAAATAATTATTCCAAAGATTTATGATCGAGGTAGAGAACAAATTTCTCATCCAAATATGATGATGCCAAATTCCAAAAGTAAAAACAATAGCCGCGAGCGCTAGATCATGAGTGGCATATCTAGTCTCGATAAGCTATAATGGTTTAGAAGCACAAGTGATAGCACGTTCTCTTAGGCAAGAGATTGGCATCCAACCCAATACGACTAGTATTGGTACAAATAGCAAAGTCTTGGTTCCCCTTCAGGAATCACAAGAATAAGAGTATCGAAAGGAAGAGTTCTTTTAATTAATCCTCTTTCCCAAAAATTTAAAACTTTCAAAATTACATTTTTACAAGTCAATATATCGTGTCTGATTGTCTCATCAAAGCGTTTAGGAAATTCCTATCGATAACGTTGATCAAGCGCATCGACTAAAATTCTTAAAGCACTCAACAGGCAATACAATCACAAAATAATCTTTTATAGGATAAATAAATCTCTTAAAAAGTTTTAAGAATATTCTTTGTTCGTTTCAAGAACAAAATCTAGTTTTACGTATAAATAAATCTTATGAAAAAGATTTGTAAAATTTTAAATTACTATTTTCATCCAAAATCAATAAATACAAGAATGGTCTCATCGAAATATTCATAGAATATTCGATTTATAAAATGGATGAAATAAGCTGGACAAATTGAATGACAAAATAAGTCATTCATAAGAATCATAACGAGTGCGGAATGCGGTAAGTGGTGCTAACTTCCGCAACCTGTAGCAAACGAAAACCGGTGGTAAAGTCAAATTGAAAAGACCTTAACACCACACAAAAGATTACTTAGGTGATAATCCTAAGACAAGCTCAAAAATACCGGAAAATTTCTCAAACTACATGAATGAGAGAAATAACGCTTTCCTTATAAGTGGGCTTAAGGAATAAAATGATGCCATCAAGTTGGAATCAAAATCATAAAGGAAAAATAGAAATCTGCTTAACAGATTGAAAATGTCGAAGATGAATAATCCACACGGGACAAAGGATATGGCCTCATAATAATTAAGCCAATCCTTACAAAAGTAAATTACGAAGCCTAAGTAAAAATCGGCTCGGATAGAAAAATCACATAAAATAATTTCGACATCAATAAAAAGTAAATTGAGTGTTGCGGATCTACCATCCGGATTCACAATCCTCAAAGAAGTCAAAGCCCAAAATATTCAAAGAAAAAGAATCAACAAGTTCTTTTGATATAAAATAGTGAGATGGAAACTATATCAAAAAGAACACGAACAAGATAATCACAAAGCAAATGTCATCAAGGATTGAATGAGAAATACCTTGACCACGAGAAGAGTTGCTAGGGACTTGCAGCTTTCCTTCTCTCTTGCTTTGACGCTTGGGACACGAAGATATATAATGATCCGCACTTTTGCAATAGCGGCAAGAAATAGTCCTCGGACACCTATTTGTATAATGGTCCCTAGAGCCACAATTGTAGCATTCTCCGCGATTAGGGATAGGAGTATTTGCTATAGAAGTCTCTTGCTTCGCCCTCTTGTTAGAATTAGGACTTCCGAACCTAATAAAGGGATGCCTCTTCTTGGTGTTGTTGGAGTTCGGTTTGGCACTCCCAACCTCGACATCACTTTCTCTATCGGCCTCTTCAAGACGAAGAGCGATATCTATAAGCTGATCAAATGAAACCTCAAGTTTCAGGAGTAATGGCTTCTTAAGATTCTTATTCAATCCATAGACAAACCTATGATTTTTCTTCATCGGGGTATTAATATACTCAATCCCGTATTTAGAAAGAGATTCGAAAGATGCGACATAATCTGTCACAGAAGATTCACCTTGAACAAGGTCAATAAAACGCCAGGCCAAAGTTACTTTTTCGGCCTCCGGCACAAATTTCAATTCGAATCTTTCCCGGAATTGCTCCCAAGTGAGATCTGCTTCAACGATTTCAGAAATTAAAGCTCATACCAATCTAACGCTCTTTCTAGGAGCATGCTAGAAGCCACTTGGACTCGATGTAGATCAATAAGGTTCATGCGAGAAAAGATGCGATCGCATGATTTGAGCCAAGCTTGAATTTCCATAACACTCTCGGAGCCCGTAAATGGCCTTCCACCCAAATCGGTATAGTCTCGGCACAAGCGTGCAAAACCGGATCTAGGATGAGTAGGCTCCTGATTGGGACCCGCTGTTTGAGCGTTCTTGACAAGATCTAAGAGCTGCTGGGCAGACATAAAAACTCCATCCAGGGGAGTAGCACTAGATTGACCGGCACAGGGACGGCCAGGTCTAACCATTTCTCTTCTTTAAGAAAGAAAGAAAGAAAGAAGAGGAAAAAGTTATTCTCAGAATAAATTTCAATCAAACTTGATTGATAAAACAAGGAATCATAAAGAAAATAAGATGAATCGGTACGAAGACTCGAATTAAACCCTAAAGCACGACTCCTAAGATGGACTTAGGACGATGATCCTTGTTAAATTATTCTACATTGTTCTGAAGTTTGGCTCTAATACCAAGCTGTGACGCCCCACCTCTATACCCACGCTAGCCAAGAACATTACTGTGAATGCTGTCAACTAGCACGGAGAATAAGGCTGTTGAGGAGAGACCATCTGTATAATTGCTTTGTGCGAGTACCGATATACCGGATAAAAATATAACTTTTCATCTCAAGAGGAAATCCGACATGCCGACACAAACTCAAAACTACTATACAGTGGCTATAATATCTTCGGAAAAAAATATAGAAATAAACATAACATAAATCAGTCACAGACAATTCATATCACAAAGGCGGAAATAGATATGAATATTACACATAAAAGTGTATATCAGAGTAGTGGTCAAATAAGATCCACAATAATACAAAAGAATAGCAACACGTGCTACACAAAAGAGTAAGTATACTCATAGGGTATGTATCTCAAATGTATATGTTAACGCTAAAATTTGAACGCTAACACCCCGGCGTATGAAATGAGATCGTGAAAGCACCACCCGATAGCTCGGGAACAGATTATAAGCAGATAGGAGTGAAAAAACAGTAAACAACAGCAATTTTATAGTGGTTCGGCTTAAGAGATAGCCTATGTCCACTTTGAATATCTTTATTGACGATTTGGTTACAAGTCAATGCAGTTATACTTTGATTACAACACACTTTGAGTTTCAAGTGACTTAGAACAAGTAGCCTAAACTTCAATGTCGATCCAAATCTTTGAACACATGTTTGACATGTTTGATTTCTTCGTGAAGTTCCTTGAAGGTGTTGAAGTAGTTCAGAATGCAGCAGAGTAACGACGCTTGAAATGAATGAGCCCAAAAGTCCCTTGAATGTTGGGGGTGGCCATGTATTTATAGGCAAATCTGGATAGAAGTTTTTCGCCCAAGTCCTGAGTCGTGACCGACTTAGGCTAAGCCGTGGCCGAGTCAAGTTGAGTCGTGGCCGGTTTACCTGCTTAAGCCTTTGGTCTCTCAATAGTTCGCTTTCCAGAATTCCAAGTCATGAGTCGCTTACGAGTCAGTTCTCATAGGAATAGGCACTGTGGCAATGGAATACGACTCAATGGCTTTAAGTCGCGGACGAGTCATTCTGAGTCATGAGTCGTTAAGTCGTTGACGACTTATCAGGTAGCGGTGCATAGGTGAAGCGACTTAGGGACTTATCTTCTTAGGTTGTCAATCCTCTTGAGTCGTTTCTTATGATGGGTCGTGGACTTGTTGAGTCGCTGAGGCGATAGCCTTGATGAGTCGGTAATGCACTGAGTCGTTCTGCCTTGTGAACCGTTAACCCCTTGAGTCGTAACCCTTTAAGTCGCTTTGAGCTTTAGGTCATTAACTTATTGAGTCGGTGACTTGATGAGTCGTAAGGCTTCCTGAGTCGTAGATCCTTCCTGAGCCGTTAAACACCTTAAGTCGTGGCTCATCCCAGGCCTTAACTCGTTGACTCCTTTAACTCGTAGGCTGGAACGGGGTTAACATTTGCCCCTCGAAGCACACGCTTAAGTCGTAAGTCGTGTGCTTCGACTTATCATAACCCGGGCGTGCCGATTCGAGTTCCAGCTCTTCCAGATATAAAACGCTTGACTCGTTCCTCCTATCTCCCACTTCTTATCAATGATCCTCTAAACCACATCCGCCATTAACGCACCTCCAAGTTCTCACAGGCGATTCCAACTTGACTCTCCTCTGATCATCTTTGACACCACATTACGTAAGCAATCTTGCTTCCCTTTCGATTGTCGATCATCGTTAACCTATGCGCTCCGTCCCTACCTTCAGTTTACTCCCTTGAGTCTTGCAAGTTCGGTCATTCTAACCATCAATGGATGTAGGGTTATCTGATCTGATGATTTGCGTCTTGAGGTGATTTAGTGGCGTGATAAGACCGGGGTTGTTTATTGAGAGTTTTATAGGGTTAATGGGTTAAAAGTTGGAAGATTAACGGGTTAGGAGTGAAATGGTTTATGGGTTAGAAGGTAAACTGGTTAGGAGTTAGGTGATTAGTTGGTCAGATTGATTCGAATACTGCTTTAGGTATGACTCGGCCATTTTTGTATGATCCAGCAACCATGATCCGACCCAACATGCTCCACGACCTAAGCCTGGAGTCGTGGCCGAGATAAGACTTACGACTTAGGGCACTGCCTTTTTATACGACTTATGACTTACGACTTGCGTGACGACCATGAACCATAGCTTCTCCCTTTTTATACGACTTAGGGCACTGCCGACTTAAAATTCTTGAGTCGTTGACGAGTTAGGACTTGCGTGAATTCTGCTTGAACTTTGAACCATTGCATAAACTTTGAACTGTCGAATTTTATTGCATTCATTCACAGGTTATTTTGACTTGCAGGCTAACAATCTGTTCAATACAACATTCACAGAAAACTGGGACGAATATACTGTCATCGACCGCCCATATCAAATGACAGATTAGTTAATAACAGATAATTAAACTTAAACAAATCGTGCGAACGAAGTGCTATCGATTTCAAGTAGAATATTAAAGCAACACTGAAATAGTCAATTGAAACTGACCAGCCTGCACTAATATTATGCTTGAACTTTAAATTAACAAGTTCTGAAATTACCATAGTCGATCAATCGTCAACCAGTTTAATTCCAGTTATATTTACTTGTTATTTTCATTAGTTCTGCACAACACTTCACACTTTTAGGAAACGTGCACCTTCGCATTTGAACATCCAGTTGCTTGTGTAGAATGACATTTCAACAAGAAGAACCGATGGGCCAGGCTGAAGATGTCTTCCCAGTAGCCAACGTGTTGGATAACCCTCCGGAGAGAATTCCCACAACTCTGAATCAGCGGGTGTTTAACCAATTGCTCATTCAGTTTGGTATTGCCGAAGCTGATGCCTTACTGCCGGGGCCAAATGATACTGCAGATAGGCCCCCTTCTGGCTTTATTGTTGTCAATCGCCAAATGTGCTTGAGCGGTGCCATACCACCTTTTAATGACTTCCTTCAGTAGTTCCTGCTTCGATTATCTATCTCTCCATTCCAATTGCACCCCAATGGCCATGCCATTCTGATGGGGTTATGTGTGCTGTTTAGTAGAGTTCTGGGCCGATTACCGAGCTTTGAGGAAATCTGCTACTTCTGCTCATTCACAAAAATTAAAGATCATCCCTCTATCGTAGTTATAAGGAGTGCTCGAAACCGCAAACTCATCACCGATCTTCCTGAAAGCGTTCATGGATTTCTAAATCAGTATTTCTTTGTTCGCTGCCCTCCATGGTTTTATGCCATCTGGAGAGTAGGAAGTAAGATTTTCCTGTTTTTATTTCTCCATTCTTGGGCTTTTCGAAATCTGAGTTGCTAAATGCTAACTTGGATTCTTTGTTTTTTCCTGTTTTAGCGCTTCCTCCTCCCTCTAGAGATCCATACTATAAACAAATTTTTGAGAGATTGAACGCCGTGGCGGCAGAAGAGAGGATTATAAAGTTTTTGTTAAATGATGGATTTCTACATCAATATGGGCTTCTTCATTCCTCTCGCTTCACTCAGCTTCGTGAAGTCCCAACTGAAATTCCCGATTCTCCGGCGGAAACCCCTGATGCCCCGGTCTCTACTAAAGAGCACATGCAGGGAGGAACCTCTATAGAAACTCCACTAGTGAAGTTTTCAATTCCGAAGGACGTTGCGGGGCCGTCTGACAAGTCTGCACTTGCCCCAGTTATCGAAGAGGAAGAAACTCCACGATCTTCCGGAAGATCTGCTGACGAAGGAGTTGAGAAAGCCAGTCCCAAAAAACATGATGGTGATGATGTTTTCGAGGGGTTGAGCGATTTAACTGTGACTTCTCAAGAACTTTTCAAAGATGATGTTTCCAAAACTATCTCTTCTGTAATTGAGGCGACATCTTCTCTACAACAAATGTCAACTCCTTCCACTCAAGTTATCACTACCTCTACTCCACGGAGTGGTCTGTAACTTGATGCGTGTAGTTTACACGTTACACAACACTTGGGATTTTTCAGCACTTCTACGCATTCATCTTCTTAAACTTTAAAGATTTCTAAAGCTTATTATTTTTATTCCAGATTCTCCAATGGGGCGCAGCAGTTCATACTATGATGATTTCCAGCGCTACGGGAGGCGTAGCCAATATGATTATAGGCGTCACCTCCCCTCTTACAGAGAATCGGATGAAGAGAGGGCCATCAGGAAAGCAGACGAGAGACGAGCATATGAAGAACGTCACCGAAGAGAACAAGAAAGACATGACCCTCCCCACAGAGATGATGATACCCAAAAAAGAAAGACTCACGATGAGAGAGGTAAAGGTAACATGGACGATTCTTCTAGCAAGCGGGCTAAACTTACTGAAGAAACAATACCAACAGTTTCTCAAAATGTTCCTGCTCAATCTCCTGCCCCCGTTCGTTCCGACATTCAGACAATCATCAACCGGCCCGCATACCAAGTTGGGCAAGGTCCTCCCACTCTTCAAAGTCGATTCCCTCAGTAGTGCCTGAGAGGGGTTCGATTTGATCTCGACTTGGTTCCTCTCGATAAATCGGCTATGCTACGAAATCTTGATACTGTCAGAACCGATATTGAAAGAATGTCGAACTGGCAAAAACTTGTCGACGAGCTTCAGAGGGTTAACCGAGCCAATCTCGAGGCCATGCTCACAATGGAGAACGATAAGGCTGAGTGGCAGAAGACTCTCAAACAGCATGACGCCGAAATGAGAAGTATTGCTTCCAATAATGAAAAGCTGGAAGCGGAAGTAGAAAAACTTAAGGAAGAGTTAGCTACTTCATCTACTTTCTATTCTCAAAAGGAGAGCATGCTTCAGCAACAAGTACGAGATGCGCATGCCAGTCAAAGGGCAGTCGAAGATAAGCTTACACACCAGGAGAAGGTCATAGAAGAATATCGCGCTGAAACTTTACAGCTGCGAGAACAGACCGGCTCTCAAAGCTTGGAGATAGAGATGTTAAAAGCTCGACTTGCTATGGCCGAAAAGGAGCGTGACGAGGCTGTTGCTGGTAAACTCACGGCCGAAGAGGCCCATCAAGCAACCAAAGCTGACATTAGCTCCACATTATTTGATTTTTATCTGCACAGCATTTTGGGGCGTGGCAGCCTTGCCTTTCTAGGCCCTAAGTATGAAATTACACTAGCTGAAGTTTGGGAGGCAGCACTCGATATGCTAGGTGGTAAAGGTGCTGGCTACGCTGAGACAGCTCTTGAAGAGCATTATCTCGATGATGATGCCCGCGCCGCTCTTGCCAAGGGAAAAGAGCAACTCGCCAGAGTACGGGCCGGAATGGCGGAAGGGGAACGTTCTGAAAAAGAAATACCACCTACCACTTCTGAACGTCCTTTAGTTTCTTCCGAAGTTGACATTACAGGTTCCAGTGCTCATTCGCTGCCTCCTACAAGAACCGGGGTAATTACCCCTACTGATGATGAGGCTTTGGAGGATATCGGGGCTCAAAATTATGAGATTGAACTAACGAAGCAAACATCTTCAGGTAATTTTGACATTGGTCCGATTCAGGTGGATCGCTTGCTTGCTCCTCAAAAGTTTGATGAGCTTCTCGATTACTTCTTGAATCTCGACGAACCCATATCTCCCTTCTTTCGGGGAGATACTAATATTTTTAATTTCTCTTCTTCTGCAGTTGAAACACCAAGTGCTGTGCAGACTTCACTTCCTCCGGTTATCCCTCCTCCGTCTCTTCAGGTGACTCCTCCTTCTGCTTCACAGCCCGGGTCACAAGAGGAGCAGATTGAGGCTCTTCATGGCTTGGATGACCCTATCGCTTCGCAAGAGCAGAAAGACGAGGGACTTGAAGGAGGCGAGATCTCTCCGGAGCGGACTCCTTCTGATGACGTAGTTTTGTCCTCTCTTGTTACTCCAGGGAGTGAGTCTTCTTCGAAGAGAAGAAAGAAGCACGGAACATCGAAGAGGAGGGGGAAGAAAATCATCACTACTAAAGAGGAAACGGAAGTTGCACCGGTTGCACCTCCCTCTCCTTCTTCCCTTATGCCTATAGATAGACCTGAAAAACTAATCATTCGGCCAGGCAAAGGGTCCAAAGGTGGTAAGAAGAAGTGAAGAGTCGGGCTTCGGGCTTTTTGATTCCTTTTTTGTTTAATGGTCGAATGTTGTGTAGGCACCGGCCCCTGCTTTTTTTATTTTGAAACCTGTATCTGCAATTGAATAAAATGATCCTTTATTTGTACAGACTCTTGTTTGAATTTGAGAATGCATTTATTATTCATTTTTGCACAAGTTTATTTATATGATATTGCGGTGAACTTGTGGTATGTTGCTTGAGCGTATTTTACCGATATAGCTATACCATTTTGTATGTAACTATACCATGTTGCCCCCATACCATAAGCTTGCTGCAATATTTTATACTTTGAGGGGACTTGCAGTCTTATTTTCTGAAGAGTAATTACTTCATTCTTGAAGAAATTTTTCGTAGAGTACGACTTCCTTCACATAAGTTTTTACGCTTTGTCCTTCGAAGAAATCACTTTTTTTTTTACTTATGTATGCATTTTGCCAAGTGAATTCTTCTACATGGTAAAGCGGGCCTCTGAAGGGTACTTTAACTTTCTTCCTTTTTTTTTTTTTTTGAGGAAGGCTATTTTCTAGAATAGGTAAATCACTCTTCCTTTGAAAGTTAAAGTATTCCCTTGATGAGGATTTTTTTTTTTTGAAATAGAAATTTGTACTTCTGAGGAGGGATTTTTCACGTTTCAACACTTGGAAGTTTTATTTCAATCTCGGTGAAACGTGTACCTCCAAAGAATTATGCCTTCGAAGAAAGCCTTTTCACGTTTCAACACTTGGAAGTTTTATTTCAATCTCGGTGAAACGTGGGCTTCCGAAGAAGTCTTTCTTTTTGATTGTGTCCCCGGGAGGGGGTTGTACCTCTGAGGAGGGATTTTTCACGTTTCAACACTTGGAAGTTTTATTTCAATCTTGGCGAAACGTGTAACTCCAAAGAGTTGTGCCTTTGAAGAAAGCCTTTTCACGTTTCAACACTTGGAAGTTTTATTTCAATCTCGGTGAAACGTGGGCTTCCGGAAAGGTCTTTATTTTGTTTTGCATTTCAACTTTGGTGAAGTGAAATTCCGAAGAGTGGCTGTTACACTTCAACTCCTGGTGAAATGGGCCTCCGAAGAGGGCTTTTATTTTGTTTGCATTTCAACTCTGGTGAAGTGAAATTCCGAAGAGCGGCTGTTACACTTCAACTCCTGGTGAAATGGGCCTCCGAAGAGGGCTTTTATCGCCTGGAAGTTACTCTCTCATGGTTGGAGGGTCATGACTCCTCCAATCTTTTTTGTTGAGTAGAGAACTTTCTTTTTTTTGTGGCGTATGACCCATTAGAGGTCTTTATCCTCCGAAGAGTTGTGCCTCCGAAGAGGACTTGTGCTACCGATGATGGCTTTGGTTGTTCCCTTGTCCACTTGCTTATGCTTTTTCAGCGATCCTCTTTTTTTTTTTTTACAAGTAACTTGTTTAATCCAAGGAAGTGTACTTCATTGTCAGGCAAGTTCGTGAGAACGAGCATCAGCTCCTTAATTGGATGTTTGTTTGTTCAAACGATCTCAATTTATTAGAAAAGGCCCGTTTCTGTCGAAATCATAGGCCATTCAATTGAAGTACTTCCTATCTAGGATTTGAATTTGGAGCTTTTGTGACTTGAAATTTGGCGAGAATCACTGGGTCTTATTATGTGCAAGTTTCACTTCCATTGTCTGCAAAAATTTAAATCGACATTTCAGCAATACATTCTATGTACTTTTTATATCGAAAATAAAGCAAACATGTAATAATAATAAGGAACACAAGATTTATAGTGGTTCGGCCAGGAAATTGGGCCTACATCCACTTTATATTTTTCATTATTTACTTGCATCAGTTTTACAATTGCCTTCAATTACAAGAATCATACATTCATAATTCTTTTTACAATATTTTCTTTTTACAATATTTTCAACAAAATTTTCAAGTAAAGTATGGACGCAAATGATTGCTGTTCCATGCCCTTGGAATTTGATCTCCTTCAACAGTAGTGAGTTTGAATGTGCCATCAAGAAGCTTCTGACCTATGACATACGGTCCTTCCCAATTTGGCCCAAACACACCAATCGCTGTCATAATTCTCTTCAGGACTAGGTCTCCAATCTCAAAGTTGCGTTGGCGAACTTTGGAATTGAAATGTCTGGCTATCCTTTGCTGATGAGCTGCAATTCTGAGATTAGCCTCATCTCTTTTTTCATCAAGGAGATCTAGCGCTTCAAGCTGTAGCTTTTCGTTTTCTGCTTGATTGAAATGGATTCTTCTATGTGAAGGGACCTCTATTTCTACCGGAATCATTGCCTCTGACCCATACGCTAATGAAAACGGGGTGTGCCCAGTCGCAGTTTTGTGAGTGGTTCTGTATGCCCATAGTGCCAGTGGTAGCTTATCGACCCAACCACCTTTTGCTCTTTCAAGTTGCTTTTTGATGGTTGACTTAATAATTTTATTCACGGCTTCCACTTGCCCGTTTGCCTGCGGATGAGCCACTGCTGAGAAGCTTTTTCGGATTTTGAATCGCTTGCAAAAATCTTGGAATTCTTCACTTTCAAACTGAGTACCATTGTCTGTAATTATTTTTTGAGGCACACCGTATCTGCAAATGATGTTTTTAGTCACAAAACTTATCATCTTCTTTGAAGTGATAGTAGCCAGTGGTTCAGCTTCTGCCCACTTAGTAAAATAATCTACAGCAACAATGGCATATTTAATTCCAGATTTGGCAGTTGGTAACGGTCCTACAAGGTCTATCCCCCATATTGCAAACGGCCATGGAGTGACCATCTGTGTGAGTTCAGTGGAAGGAGCTCTAGGAATTTTGGCGAATCTTTGGCATCTGTCACATTTTCGGGAATACTCTGCTGCATCTCGATTAATTTCTGGCCAAAAATATCCGTATTGGAGAATTTTCTTTGCTAATGTTTGGCCACCTGAATGATCACCACACTCTCCTCCGTGTACCTCTGCTAGGATTGCTTTGGACTCTTCCCTGGATACACATCGAAGTAATGGCATTGAGAATCCCTGTCTGTATAATCGGCCATACTGGATTATGTATCGAGAGGCTTTTCTTAGTAGCTTTTGTCGTTCTTTTGAGTTCCCTGGTAAGGATCCATTGAGCAGATATTCTGTTATCGGAGTCATCCATGATTCTTGCTCTTGAGACATGCTCATGATCCAATCGATGTCCATCTCATCAATGCTAGGAGTCGACAGGACCTCCACTGGAGTTATTCCCAGAAATTGAGCTTGGCCTGTGCTAGAATACTTTGCGAGAGAATCTGCTTTCACATTTTCTTCTCGAGGAATGTGACTTATCATGTAATGATCGAAATAACCCAGGAGTTCCCAAGCCTTTGACAAGTAGGCGGGCAGATTCCCCCCTTTTGCTTGGAATTCCTTTTTGACTTTGCATACAATAAGCTGAGAATCACTGAATATCTGAAACGCTCGGATGTTTAATTCTTTAGCAATCCTTAAGCCAGCGATAAGGGCTTCGTATTCTGCTTCATTGTTTGTTGAAGGAAATTCCAATCTTAGTGCATAGCATAATGATCGGCCTTCAGGGGTCTCAAGTACAACTCCGGCTCCAGAACAGTGGTCGTTTCTTACACCATCGACATATAACTTCCATTGGATTGGGGAATCGTCGACCGTTTTCTCCTCACTGTTACCCTTATCTGTGAATTCTGCGATGAAATCCGCTAAAGCTTGTCCATTGATTGCTTTTGGGGGATGATAAGTGATGTCATACTGACTGAGTTTAATATTCCACTTTAGAAGACGACCCGAAGTCTCAGGGCGAAACAGAACTTGCTTTAAAGGTTGATCAGTGAGGACTCTGATAGGATGAGCTTGAAAATATTGCCTCAACTTTCTAGATGCAATTAGTAGGCAATAGGCGAGTTTTTCCAACTTAGAGTAATTCATCTCTGCCCCAGTGAGTCTTTTGCTGATATAGTAAACTGGATGTTGAATCCTTTTGTCTTCTCGTATCAGCGCTGCACTTAAAGCATGAGATGATATTGCCAAGTATATAAGAAGATCCTCGCCATCGCCAGGCCTAGAAAGTATTGGAGGCGTTTCCATATGGCGAATCAATTCATCAAAGGCTTTTTGGCATTCGGGAGTCCAATCGAAGTTTTTCTTTCCTTTCTTTAGGGCGTCAAAGAATGGGATGCATTTATCTGCGGCTTTGGAAATGAACCGACTCAAGGCGGCGACTTTTCCATTGAGACTTTGCAATTCCTTCTTTGTTCTAGGGGCTTTGACTTCTTTCAATGCAGTAATTTGAGATGGACTGGCCTCAATGCCCCTAGCGCTCACGATGAAACCTAAAAACTTGTCGGATTCCACTCCAAATGAACATTTCAAAGGATTGAGCTTCATTCCGTATTTTCGGAGGACTGCGAACATGTCCGCTAAGTGTTCTATGCGATCCACTGCTTTCTTAGACTTTACTAACATGTCATCGACGTAGACTTACATAGTCTTGCCTAATTGCTGTTTGAACATAGCATTAACAAGTCTTTGGTATGTTGCCCCTGCATTCTTTAGCCCGAAGGGCATAATTCTGTAGCAGTAAAGACCAATGTCGGTGATAAAGCTCGTGTCCTCCTGATCTGGCTCATGCATCATAATCTGGTTATATCCGGAGTAGGCATCCATAAAAGATAACAATTTGTGTCCCGCTGTTCCGTCTACCAGTTGATCGATTCTGGGTAATGGGAAGCAGTCTTTGGGGCAGGCCTTGTTTAGATCTGAAAAATCGATGCATACTCTCCATTTTCCGTTGGCTTTCTTAACCAGCACTGGATTTGAAACCCAATTCGGATAGGTAGATTCTTTGATAAAATTATTCTCCATGAGCCGATCAACTTCTTCTTTTAATGCCGCAGACCTTTCTGGACCTTGAGTTCTCCTTTTCTGTTTCACAGGTGTAAATTTTGGATCAATATTTAGAGCATGCACTGCAACTTCTAGGGATATTCCGCACATATCGGCATGAGTCCAAGCAAAAACATCCAGATTTGCCTTTAAAAAAGATATTAAGATATTCTGAATTGACACATTAAGTTGTGAACCCACATTCAACGCCTTGTTTGGGTCCTTTGGGTCAACAGGTATTGGTATTGTCATTTCCACTGGTACCACTCTATTTTCCCCTGCACTGACTTTTCTATGGTCCATCTCTTTCCTTGCTCCGCTGTGCTCGCCACTGCAGGGTCCGCCCTGTAATTGCTACAAGGTTGTTTCTTTGAAGCGGACTGGGGCTGCCGCATTCTTTCCTATTTCTCTTTTTCTGGTTTCTGGTAGCTCTGTCAGATAACACTCTCGCCCAGCATTTTGATCCCCTTTTATAACTCCTACTCCATTGTCTGTAGAGAATTTAATAGTGAGGCACCATGGGGCAAGAACAGCTTTGAACGCTGCCAGAGTTGGACGACCACGGAAAGCATTGTAAGCAGAAAATTCGTCGATAATCACAAAAGTTTGCTTGCGGACCATTTTTCTCTCTCCTTCTCCAAGTTCCAGAAACAAATCAATGGTTCCTACCGGCTGTTTTGGCTCCCCAGTGAAGCCGGCGATTTTCTGCGATGAGGCTTGCACATCAGCCATAGGGATCTTCATTTGGTCGAATGTTTTCTTGAAGAGGATATTGTAGGATGCGCCACAATCAATGAGAACTCTTCTGACAATAGCTGGCCCGATGCCAGCCGAGATGACTAAGGGATCCAAGGTAGGAGCTTCAATACCTGCGGAATCCCTAGCTCTGAACACAATATCATCATCAAGAGTTCTTTGTTGCTTCAAGGGCGTAGCACCTTCCAAAACAAATACATCTTCCTCGGTCGGTACATACTTTAAAGCTCGGGTATACCTTTCCATCTCACCCCAGCTTCTGCCTACTGGGTGAGGTCCTCCTGTAATGACATTGATAATGGGCCTTCCAGACTCATGCCCTGCAGCCTTCTCACTCGTCCTAGGCTGATGAGTAGGAGCCTGTTGCCCTGACTAGATGAAGCTGGATTGTTGCTATTCTTTTTCACAAATTGCTGCAGTTTGTTTTCCCTTAGCAACTCTTCAATCAGATTTTTTAACTGGCGGCATTCGTCGGTTTCGTGACCGGGTTGATTATGGAAGCGGCAGAACTTCCCACTCTGTATAGCCTTTTTCCCGGTCCTTAGAGGAGGAGGTTTAGGAAAGTCAACAGAATCTTTAGTGGCAAAGTAGATACGCTCCGGCGTATCTGATAAAGGAGTATATTCTGATGGCTTGAAGGATCGGGGTTTTTTCAGATTACCCTGCTTCTTCCCATTGTTATTTTCCCTTTTTTGCCCTACAGATTCATTCTTGCGTGGAGCAACAGTGTTATCTTCATCTTTTTCCAACACTGCCTTTACCGGTACGGGACGGCTTTCTAAGCGTATGAATTCATCTGCTTTTTTATAGAATTTTTCAAGGGAATTTGGTTCCTTCATGTTTAGCCATTTCCCAAATTCGCTTGACTTGTCAATACCCTTCATCAGATAAGTCAATATCATTCGCGGTTCTGCATTGTCCACCTCAGCTAGCGCTATATTAAAGCGGTTTAAGAAAGATCTGATAGTCTCTCCTGGATTCTACTCCAAACTTGACAGTGACATGATATCCTTGGCTTTTGAGGCGTATAGTCTGAACTGCTCCTTGAATTTCCGGGTTAAGTCAGAAAACTGATCTATAGATCGGACTGCAAGTTTGGTGAACCAAAGCAGAGCTACACCTTCGAGATACACAGGAAAATATCGGCACTTTATTTCATCAGAGGCTCTGGCACCTGTCATGTGCCAATCATACTTGTATAAGAATTCGTTCGGATCACTTGTCCAATTGTAAGCTGGAATAGTTGGAGGGACAAACTTCCTTGGGAATTCAGCCTTTAGGATCTTCTCAGTAAACGGAGTTTTACTTGGGGCGAAACCCCATTCTTTCTCGTCTTCAACCCTCTGCATACTCTCTTTCATAATTTGTCGGACCATTCCAGAAAGATACTCCTCATCATGTCGAGTTCTAGATCCATCAACCTCTGGAAGTGTTTGTTCAATGGGGCTAGCAGCCCTTTCAGGAGCATTTCTTTCTTCAGCATCATGAATGTTGCCAGCAAAATTACTTTCATTACTTGCTGGTTGACGGCTTGCCCCAAGCAAATCGTTCAACCTATTCAGAATTAGGGCATTCTGGGCATTCTGAGCCTCGAATTGTGCATTTTGGGCATTTATCTGTTGGTTCAGCCCTAAGATTGCAGCATCCAGCTCTGCCTTTGTAACTCCGACAGCTGGAGTGGCTTGATTCGATATAGGGGAAGCGGAGGTTCCCTCTTGAATATTCCCAAATCTGACAGATCTACTTTTCCTTCCAGGAGCCATAATCTCGGATAGACTTCTGGTCTTCAAGGAAATTCTCTCTACAAACCTTTGTGAAGCAATGATGATAACTCGCCTTAGCTCGATTTTCTCAGTGAAAGCACCAAAAATGTTAACGCTAAAATTTGAACGCTAACACCCCGGTGTATGAAGTGAGATCGTGAAAGCACCACCCGATAGCTCGGGAACAGATTATAAGCAGATAGTAGTGAAAAAACAGTAAACAACAGCAATTTTATAGTGGTTCGACTTAAGAGATAGCCTACGTCCACTTTGAATATCTTTATTGACGATTTGGTTACAAGTCAATGCAGTTATACTTTGATTACAGCACACTTTGAGTTTCAAGTGACTTAGAACAAGTAGCCTAAACTTCAATGTCGATCCAAATCTTTGAACACATGTTTGACATGTTTGATTTCTTCGTGAAGTTCCTTGAAGGTGTTGAAGTAGTTCAGAATGCAGCAGAGTAACGACGCTTGAAATGAATGAGCCCAAAAGTCCCTTGAATGTTGGGGGTGGCCATGTATTTATAGGCAAATCTGGATAGAAGTTTTTCGCCCAAGTCCTGAGTCGTGAAAGACTTAGGCTAAGCCGTGGCAGAGTCAAGTTGAGTCGTGGCCGGTTTATCTTCTTAAGCCTTTGGTCTCTCAATAGTTTGCTTTCCAGAATTCCAAGTCATGAGTCGCTTACGAGTCAGTTCTCATAGGAATAGGCACTGTGGCAATGAAATACGACTCAATGGCTTTAAGTCGCGGACGAGTCATTCTGAGTCATGAGTCGTTAAGTCGTTGACGACTTATCAGGTAGCGGTGCATAGGTGAAGCGACTTAGGGACTTATCTTCTTAGGTTGTCAATCCTCTTGAGTCGTTTCTTATGATGGGTCGTGGACTTGTTGAGTCGCTGAGGCGATAGCCTTGATGAGTCGGTAATGCACTGAGTCGGTCTGCCTTGTGAACCGTTAACCCCTTGAGTCGTAACCCTTTAAGTCGCTTTGAGCTTTAGGTCATTAACTTATTGAGTCGGTGACTTGATGAGTCGTAAGGCTTCCTGAGTCGTAGATCCTTCCTGAGCCGTTAAACACCTTAAGTCGTGGCTCATCCCAGGCCTTAACTCGTTGACTCCTTTAACTCGTAGGCTGGAACGGGGTTAACAGTATACAACAAAAGACTACTAAACTAAAGTAGTTAATCAAAAGTCGGAGAAGCAAATCCCGGAAGGAAGTCAAGCGGAAGCACCTGTAACATCTCGGTCTGACCCGAGTATTATTTCATAAGAAAATAATAAACGGATCAGTCTAGCTGTAAATATCAGAAGAAATGATATAGAATAGGAGATATGACATAAACCTATAATAATCATGATGCCAAGCTGTGATAAATAAGTAATTGAAAATCAACAAGAGATTAATCAATATCACAATAATCTACTCAAGATAAAAAGGAATGTCATACTCCTGATTTCATTCACCAAGCCACAATAAGTGACACATATATATCCATGCCAATCGTAAAAGTTGGT
The DNA here is from genome assembly GCA_030765085.1 of Allium cepa. Lineage (NCBI taxonomy): Eukaryota > Viridiplantae > Streptophyta > Magnoliopsida > Asparagales > Amaryllidaceae > Allium > Allium cepa. Next base: position 461,843,560 of record CM060942.1, read on the forward strand.
GAAACACAAACTCCAGAAATTAACACACGAAATCCAGAAATCACAATAAAAAGGATGGCCAATCCCAGAAAAATGAGCCGGAGCTCCTCCAGACAGGGTATAGTCCCCCATTGCGGACATTGAGCCGAAGCTCCTCCTGGTGAGTCGAAACTCCTCCTGACAGGGTATAGTCCTCCATTGCGGACATTGAGCGGAAGCTCCTCCGGACAGGGTATAGTCCCCCATTGCGGACATTGAGCCGAAGCTCCTCCTGGTGAGTCGAAACTCCTCCTGACAGGGTATAGTCCCCCATTGCGGACATTGAGCCGAAGCCTCCTGGTGAACCGAAGTTCCTCAAAAAAATGAAGTATCGTCCTCGACATGGACAAAGAGACATCGCACATTGCTAGTCTAAATCACAAAGATGATCGTCATGATCAATGAGAAGTGTCAATTACAATAAGCTAGTAAATATAAAAGTTTAGCTTCATGTCCCATAACCACTTACTTAACTTGAACATTTACGAACAAACTGTAAATCTCCACTAGAAAATTGTCACAAGAGATTCAATCGAACAAGTCTAAGAATTAACCGACGAAGTAAACGCAAGCGTTTCATACCACTTGTTTTACTAAGTCGTTTAATTAGATTTCTCATACGAGTGAGATAAAGGTTTGTATATACTAATAGATTGGAAAACGGTTTTATAAATGAATTTGGTATTAAAGTAGAGTTGAAATCATTTGAAGAAAGAGTTTTGATATTTACTGCTAGTATAGAAAACCTTTATATTTTTAAAGTGACAAATCACAAAGAAGATTGTAAGAACAACCAATTACTAGATTCACATTCGAAGACGTGAATAAAATCCAAAGAAATCGATACCAAATCCATAGAAATGGATATTTCCAAAAAGATCCACAAGAAGAAGTCATCAAAGTCGACAATAAGTGATAACGATTAATAGGATCGCTAAAGTCGATAAACAATGGAAATTCACACAAAATAGCCTGAATAGGCAAAAATAAACATCTCCAGACGTCTTATTTAGAATCCAGACGTCTGGATTTGTTCTCTGGAAATAACCCAGAGAACACTCAGACGTCTGAAACCTCAAGTCGGACGTCTGAGACCTATCCAGACGTCTGGTTTGATGGTTCAGACGTCTGAAAATAGTCTCTGGCTTTTTTTTATAATATGCGTGCATACATTTTTACTTTCCAGGTCCAAACCAGACGTTTGGACTTTGTCACCAGACGTCTGGTCACCTGGTCTAGGCAACAATTTACCTAGGCCAAAGTGGCCAAAACGTATCGGGAGCTATCGGACGAGCAACGACGACTAAGGATTTATGCCTAGCGACAACCCGGTCTTATAGGCTCTCCGAAACACCTCTTAAAGCATGATCAAACATCAAAGTTATGATTTTAGAGAATTGGCTTCAAACACCAAAAATGGAAATATTCACAAAACCAATCCAAATCAAAAGCAATTTCACATGAATAAATGTTCGGGATTCATACCTAACAACAAAGATAGATATAGACATAGATGTGAGATAAAAATCTCACCTTTGAACCCAAATTAATGAAGAAGATGCTATGAAGCAATGGTAAGAACAAGCACTCTTCAATTCCAACTCAACAAGCTTGAATCTAAGCTTAAAAGAGAAACATTCCCTAAATTAGGTTTAGGAAATTTCTGAAATTGAATGGAGAAAGAGTTGGAGAAGATGAAGGAGATGCTTACCAAGGGGTTCTCTTTCATTTTGGAGCAAGAACTTGAGTTAGCAAGAGGAGCTAGGGCTTGGAGTTTTAATTTCCACTCCTCTCCACCATTAATGCTAAGAAAACTAAAAAGAGAAAGAAGTGAGGGAGAATGGGGAGAGTGGTTCAGTTTTGGAGTATAAGTTAAAACATAGGGCTGAGCCCAAAACCAAACCCAAAGTGAAAAGTAGCAAAAATCAACTTTCTCCAAACATATCGAAGCTTATACTCAAAAAGGTCGCAAACGTCATTTTGAACTCAATGGAGGCGGTCTCGAGTCCTTATTCGACCGTATGCAAAAAGTAGGTTTTCGGACCAAAATCCGACAAACGTTAAAATATTTAAATAAAATATTTAAATATAAAATAGATAAATATGCGGGTTGTTACAGGAAAGAAAAGAAATGGTTTGGAAAGAAATAGAAATTGTGAAACAAAGTTGCGAAAGTTAGAAGCAAAAATGTCGCTATGGATGTACTTTAAACTGCCTTGTGTTCATCAATTATCAAAGTCTACTTTGAAAGACATCGTAGGGGCTTCTTCTTATTTTTAATAAATAATTAAAAGGTGCTTATTACTGAAAAAATATTGAAGTTTAAATCATTCTTTAACCTGTGAAACAAAGCTGCGAAAAGTTATAGCGAGCAGAAGGTCGCTATTTGAGCACTTTAAAATGTCCTATTTTTTTGGAATTTTTGTAAGGAACTTGGACAAAATCCTTAGTAGTTTCTTTGAACATTTAATAAGTATTACATGTGTACTTATTACTAGAAGAATATTGGAGTTTAAAAGATTTAAAGTTAGAGTGAAAAGGCCACTAAATGAAAACTTTAGTATATAGCCTATTTTAGAGAGTTTTTATAAATGAATTTAGAATTATTCTTTAGGATTATTTTCATGCTTTTTAGGTACCCTAATGGCATTTCTTACAGCCAAAATTTTAGGTCTTAAAAAGGTTGTTTAGGTTGTGAAAGCTGGTGGCAAATTTTAGGCTTTTCTACATTCTTCTTTTTCAACCACTTTTAACAGAATTTATAAATGCTGTAGTACGTTGCTTGAGGTTTTAAGTGTCTAAAGATGATATTTAAATTTTTAATTTTCCTAATCCTTTATGGATTTTTTCCAACCTACTTCAATATTTTGAAGTTCGTTTGAAGTTTGAATATAATTTTAACAATTATATCTGTGTTTTTAACGTAAAAGGGGTTTATACTATAAATTATGTTTTTTTAGTGATTTTCATCAAATTGTATATTAATTAATTTTTAACTAATAGCTTACATAGATATTTAAAACATATATATCAATATCTTTAAAGTAAATATATATAAAAATTTGGAAAAGCGAGTTAAGTGTTTTATAAAGAATAGAATAGAGTTTTAGATTATAACACTTCCGTTATAATAAAAGTTTGTGGATCTATTATGATAATGTGTTAATTAAATTTGTCTTTAGCCCTTTTTAGTTATACTTATGAATATGATTTGATCTTTAAAAATAATTTTTTAAAGATGTTTATAATTAAAATGGATTTTGGATTATTGTGACAATTTATTGGTAACATTTATCCAAGTCCTTTGAAATAAATTTGTGAATGTAATTTCATTTTTTAAATGGATATCTAAAGGAAATAACAACCATGAACTCTTTTGAAAAAAGATAGAAAAGGTAACGATTTAAAGTACGAGATCCTGATAAAGATTTGTGAATGCATTTATACCATTTGAGATAAGTACATAACTACCTTTTGAAGTATTGAAAGTGTACAAATGAATAGTGAAATAGTGAATATGTAACGACCCACCTTTGTGGACGGTTTAAATCGACAAAAAACCACACATGTCAACTCGAACAATTCAAAAGGGAGGATTGTTAAAGGGGTAAATAAGAAAATAAAAGCAAAGAAGGACAAACAAAACATAGAATCTCATAGCAGAATGCCAAAAATAATAATCAAATAAACAGTTCATGAAGCTGTTTTACAAATAACATTCGATTACACATTTATAATACAATCAGAGTTATACATACGATAGGAATAAATAAGTAATGTAGCGGAACAACATGATGAAGTGGAATAAATATAATGAATAGCAATAATATACTAAATCTTCGTCTTCATCCTCCAGAAATAAGGCCTTTAAGACTGAAATGCTCAGGCTGACCCGAGCGTAATGAAAAGATAAAATACTTGAGTAAAAAATAAAAGATCTTATGTAAGTTAATTCAAAATAAATAAATATGAGTGTAACGGCTTCAGAGATGTTGATGGGATTTTACATCTCCTATCTAGTGTATAACGTGCATGCAATAACTTAAGAGATGTTTGGGATTCCATCTCCTGAAGATCCATTAAACTACCTATATACATAGTAAAATATGCTATTATAATGTGTCTATAATAAATTAAAGTATTAAAATAACATTAAGGCGTTACCTATATCCCCATTAACACATTTTTTATATAAATATCGTAGTCTATACAGATACTGTAAGCTCCACCAAACCCGTGGGATTCTCAGGGAGCACTCCATAGGTACGATACAAACCAAACTTGTAATAGACATGATAAGGCACATGACAAGGCACGCAAGGCAATGCCAGAGTAGGATTCTACCGTTTGCAAAACCGGGCTGGTGGTAACGCATAGCAGGTACCACCGCCCACCTTTGAACACACTCTCATAATCAAATCGAAGGGTGGCCACCAAATCAACCACAAAGTAATAAATATGGCATCGAAGAAATGTGCACGATTGGGGGAGCAACCACACTTGGACCATGTATAGCTCTTATTTTGGTCATATGAAACTGATTCGAGGGGGTCAGGGCTGTGTTCATACCTCATACAGTAGCGTTCGCCAAACCATCCTACTTCGTTCTTGATTCTCCACCACATTCATAGTTGTTAAAGTGGTTTTTAGTATTGGTATGAGAATATACGATCCCGGTTTCTTTAACAACCAAACACTTATTTCACATCTGTTGGTGCTTTTACATTTTCAAAACCGATTCATAATTGATATCAAAATATCATATTCACTTCAAAATCATATCACTTTCGAAATCATATTCACTTTCGAAATCATTATTCCTTTTATGTCATATTCATTTTCAAAATCATAACTACAAAATAGGTTAGACCATCATATCAAAATATTCGCATTTAAACCAATTGAATCTAAATCATAACAGTTCCAACTTAAACAGTTCAAATATTGAAAGTAGTTTAAATGCTGGAGTAGTTATACAGCAAAATAGTATAAATTAAAAATTATATATATATTAAAAGTTTTTTATAATAAAATAATGTATTTTAAATAGTTCATATTTTAAAAATAGGTTATATATTAAAATAGTTTATATATTAGAAATAGTTTATGTATTAGAACAGGTTATATATTAAAATTTGTTATATATTGAAGTAGATAATGTATTAGAAATAATTTATATATTAAAATAGGTTATATATTGAAATCATTAATGTATTTTAATTATTAATATAGTAAAATGGTTTATATGAGAAAACAGTTTATATGTTAAAAGAGTTTGTACACTAAAAGAGTCTATACCAAAATAGTTTCAAATTAGATATGTTTCTTCCAATTTCACAAATAAATTAAAATCAACTTTATTCCAAAGTTCAATCTAAATCAATCTTAGTTCAACGATTTCAATTCAGAAGGCTAAAGGTTTAAATTCCAATTCTCATTAAAAACCATTTCAATTTATATCAATTTCAAATCCATGTTGAACTACAAATTTAAACCACTTCAAATTCATTAGGTTTTAAAGTCTAAATATTCAAATATTTACAATAACTCAATTTTGAAAAATTTATTTTAAATTTCACAGTTGAACTTTAAGATTTTAATTTAAATTCTTTAAACAATTCACTTAAACCAATTTCAGTTTCAACATTTAAAGTTTGGATTTTGAAAAATAATTCAGTTCATGTAAATCTAATTTTATTTCAAAATGTCATTTAACTGGATTCAAAATGTAAGGATTTAAAATCATTTAATTTAACTAATCTGGTGTCTCTATATAATTTTCTGTCATATGCTCAAGTGATACGTATATATATCATTTCAACTCGCAATAAATTTAAATTTACGGGTATATATCATTTCAACCAGCAATCTCGAGAAAAATTCAAAATCCATAAAATCGCTCAAGTTTATCATTTCAACCCATAACGATTTTTCCCTAATCTATAAGATCGTTCGGGTATGTATCATTTCAACTTATAGTGATTTTCTTAACGATAACCAAGGGAACTTGCAGTGTGATAACAACAAATAAATTTAACATAACATCAAATCATCCAAAATGTCAACAATAAAACATCAAACACAATCATTATTCAAGTCAGCCAATAAATCACAATAGTTAACTGGTTATCATTATCTACTCAATTAACAATTTAAATTCAATATTAAATTAAATGGCAATTTACTTTAATATAAATTCAAATTAAATTCAAATTACAATTTAAAATACCAAACAATAATCAATAAATTTCTAATCAAATCATAAATTTAATTTAACTTACATAAGATGGTTTAGTATTTCTAAGTGGGTTAAATCACTCTTCTTTGGTTTTATTCGATTTAAAATCCAAATAAAGCCCAAAAATCTAACAGTCTTAGAATGCAGCCAAACCGGTTCTATATTGTCCGAAATTTTGATATGATCGCAATGGAGAAAATTGCATCCAAATCCAAGCTATATGAAAGAGTTATCGATGCTAGAACAATTGAAAATAAAATTTAAAATAAAATTGAAAAGGGCATAGTTGTTAATTAAATTACATCTCCCTCTCTCAAAACGTCGTGCACGAACCCTACCCCTGCTTCAACGGACAGTTTCGATCGATCACCGCTGCCGCACATTAGCCTACTACCAGATCCAGCACCTCCACCGCCTTGCCCGTATCTAGATGCCCACTCTTGACCCCATCCGGCCCTCTCCACCTCGCCATGTGCTGCTCGCCACCTCTAGCTTTGAATGGCAATTTCGACGATTCCAGGCACACTTGAGATATACAACGATGATAGATCGAATTGCCTCGACACCATCTATGCACCAATGCTCGTCGATTGCTAACAAGACAAAGATCCACCGTTGAAATCGAAACCCTAGGATGGATGACTGAGAATAAATCACAAATTTCTAGCCAAACCGTGGTTCGATTACAATAATGAATTTTAGATTTAGATTGCGCTCATCGAGAGCTTTCAATTATATACAATATGATGGGGTTTGGAGAGTTTGAAATTGATTTTTGAAATTGAAAGTAGGGTTAGGGAATGTCTGCCATTTGAGAAGGAGGAACATATAAGAAGTTAATGTATGCACATAATAAAATAAAAGGCTGCTAGGGTTAGAGATAATAGAATGGGCTAGGATAAACGTATATTCACAGTATATGATCAATTGGGCCCGTATGGTTGCACAGGCCAGAAAAGCTCATTTCCAGTCCTGAACGAAACCATGACATTCTATATATCGAAAGTGAGGTTTTTGATATTTCTTAACTTAATGGAACAAGCATCAAACCCTAATTCCATTATATCCAGATGTTAGCTATCTAAATCAGATTATTTTAATTGAACTCACTAAATTGATTTCTACGCGTTTCGAGCACGCACGATCAAACGATATTTCCAATCACTATAAAACTTGAAATCCTATAATAGTTCCCTATTACGGATCAGATGAAACTTGTTTCGTCAAAATCCAAGATAGTGGCCAAAATGGCTAATTTTGACGTTAAATAAAGAATTTATTATTAAAATTGGTTTAATCACTTTTCAAATTCAAATTTAATAGTTAACAATTAGACCATTCTAGATTACACAGAAATTAGTAATCTATCAAAATAATTTTTTTATATTAAATTCAAAATTAAAATATTTCATTAAATTCAGTGTTCAATTTCATTGTAATAGAATCCTAGTTAGTTATATAATAAATCCAAATAAATTCTTTTATTTGATTTCCACTCTTATTATTAAATTAATTATCACCTTATAGATGTGACTAACATTGGTTTACATTTTATTACATTCAATATTCTACAGTTGTCATCTTAATTCATATTAACTGCAATATTTAATTTGATTAATTTCAATTGATTTTCAACTAATTTCAAACGGATTACATATGAAGATGATTATGAATCAATTATTATACATTAATAATTCACCTCTATCAATGTAACAACCTGCCTTTCATTCCACTGAAAGATGCATCATCAATAAAAAAGAAAGGGATAGAAAAGAGAAAAGATAGGAAAGAAAGAACTAAACAATATCAGAATCTCACAGAGGAACGAATAAATTATATTACATCACATAAGTATTACATAATAGTCATACACATCAGAGTTACACAACTTATACCACACATTAGACATTCGTGAGGACCTGTCAATCATACATCTCAAGACATCAGCACATAGATTAACACAGTGAAACACAACATCTATATACGCTGAAGCCTCCTGCTCCATATCTCCTCCATAATTCGTTAAAACTAACCTGAATCCCCTAGCTACCCGAAAAAATTTGAGTACCCAAAAGTTAAGAAATAAGAAAATAAACTCGGTGTTAGACATGGGTCTATTATGAGTAAAGGGGTTAAAGTTGTTTTGTGACGACCCGGAGTTTTCGAGCATTTAAAATTGAAATATTTAATTGATTTGAAATATTCAATATAATGACTTGAACTTGAATTACAAATATCGCTATTTATTTGATAATTAAATTATAGAAATCTAATAATTAGAAGTTGAGTAAATTGTTGAATATAGAATTTTATGCCTGTTAAAAATAATTTGAAGGCTCGTAAAATTTATATTTATGATAGTGAAAATAGTAAAAGTGTTAAAATTGAATTTGGAAGTTGTTTGTTCAGTTTTGAAATTTATATCGTTTAAATTGGATTTACAAATAGCCTCCCCGGGCACCGTTTCAGAATTCGACGAAACCAGCTCCATTGGGTCCGTAATATTGAATTATTACCGAATTTCAAATTTCGTATTTATCGAAGTTAGTGTGTGAGTGTACGATATATAAACGCACTGAAAATGTAATTGATAGTAATCTAATGAAATTTAATTTAATTGATTGAGCTTCTTGTGTACGCCATCCTTTATCCATTCCTCAACAGGCTACCCTATCTTCCAGTATACTCCATTTCTCGTCACTTTTATCAAAGCCCTTCTTCTTGTAAATAAAAAAAAATCAAAGCATGGCCGCACATTCATATCAATGCTCGTTTTCCCCAAATCATCTGAGGGCAAATCAATTTGATCCTTACAAAAAAACAAAAATGGCCGCAATCAATTGCAATATCTTCTCGTCTAAAATCAAAACCTTTTTTTTCTTTCCTCAAGCGAAATCGAATCTGATGGAATAGAGAACAAACTCGACTCGTTTGAAGTCGATATCAGGGTCGTGGCACGGCTTCAAACGAGGCATTCGCGAGCAGGGATTGGGTGTGAGATTAGGCAGCAACTCAAGAGACGGGTCGATTTGGGGGTTTCTGCGTCGTTGGCAGCGAACCGCGAGAATGGGAAGGACATCAGCGATTAGGGTTTAGTCAGGTTGAAGGTGGTGATGGGGCGAGATATTGGGTCGCGGGTTGCTCGATGCGATGTCGAAGTTGAGGTCTGGAATCGTGAAGAGAACAACTGGTTTGGGTTGAATTGCAAAATAAAAAGGGGTAAAGGTGAGTTAATCTCACTCAGTTTAAATTTAAATTTAAATATTTCAATTCAAATAATTGATTGTATGGTTGAATTGATTGATGTGATATAGTATAGTATAATTTGAAATTGGCATATTATGTGATGCTAACGTCTGTGGATGCAGGGAAAACAGGCTGGAGGGATCCAACTGGACCCCTCAACTTTTATTTAAATTATTTAATATTCTCTGTTCTGATTATTTGATGTTCTAGAAAGAATTATGTGGAAGTATTGAATGCTATGGCTTGGTTGAAATAATTGGGTACAATGAATTACCAAAATAATATATATAAAAAAATTGGATTTTTGAAGAAAATAAAATAAGTGAATCTGTAAGTAAAGTAATTATATAATAAATTTGAGAATGAATTGGAGAGAAATTAAGTGACGTTAAATTTCTAATAAATAAATTGTGAGTATAGAAAGGAAAATTTGAATAAACAGGAAGTTAATGAATTTTAAAATTCAGCGTTATTATTTAAAAAGAACAAAACATTTATTTAAATTTCAGGATTTAAATTATTGGAAAGAATAAAGAAGAAATGGGAAATAACTTGAAATTTGTATATTTTAGTTAAAAGGGATTTGAAGTCACACAGAAAATAATAATAATAATAAAGTCCATAACTGATGAATTTTGAAATGAACTGATAAGTAAAGAAATTTATTTCAAATGGAATAAATTGGAAATCAATTTGGGAAATTGATTTAAGTGATTGAGATTTGAAATTCTCCCTAGATAACCAAGTACGTTTTCAAAGTAAATTTTTAAATATAAGTTAAAAGATTTTAAAGTTGTTTTAAAAAGGGTATGTTTTGTAAAATTTATTATTTCTAATGTTTAAATTCTAAAGTAAGTATTTCATTTAATCTATCATAGTAGTAGTTATTTTAAGAATGACTTAGTATAATGTTTTAAAATTGAAAAACCTAGTTCTATATTTTATAAAGTAACCTTATTTTTAATATTCATATAGAATCTATCTTAGCCAACTATTGAAGTAGTCTTAACTTAAATGTTCTAAAGTAAACTCCAAAGTAAGTACTTTATTTTAATCTATTATCGTAATAATTATATAAAGAATGATTTGGTAATTTAAAGAAGGAAATCTAATGTATAGTTATAAGGTAATATTATTTAGTATTTGTAGAGCATTGTTTTAAATGAAGAATTAAGGTAAAATTTTCTAATATATTTTACAATTAAGTGTTTTTAAATTATTATTTTTTTTAAAAAAATCTAGTTTTGTGCTTGGTGATTTCAGTGGAGATAGAAATATATTTGGGAAGTTTATTTTGAAGAGAAAGATGATTTGAAACTGTTTTCAAAAGATTGAAAATAGAAATATATCTTGTGAAGATATTTTTTTTGAGATAAATAAATAATTTGGGAAATTATCTATTGTTTTGATGGATGTTTGTGAATATAAATTGATAGTTAAATAACCGACTATCAATATTGGACAAATGCGTTGATCGTTTCGAAGAGACCGGGATCGAGATTTATTTCTCGAAAACCATTTCGATCCGGTTTGTACGTTTTCGTGAAAAACGATTTTGGATTCGAAGATGGAGCAGTGAAGTGCAAGGGCTAGTCGCTACTAATCCTGAGGATATTTACAAAATGGATGTAGTGGGAATAGTGCCTTCGGTTCCGTTCGAATCCGGAACGGACTTGTATGGATGAATGTTTGCGAAACATCGTAAGGTGCACGATGGGCACTCTAAGGGATATATTCATAAAAAGGTAACGCCTAACCTCATGCCTCATAAATAGGAATGACTGAAAATCAGGGTTTATGCAGCAAGGCTAGGTGGGTAGCACCCAAGCAGGGTGAGGTCATCCCTGTCTAGATGTCACTTTTTATTTCGGCTTAGTGGGCGGTTGTTGATCCCAACCGCGGGGTGATCTCACTCGGGATTATCCAGTAAGGGGTAGTCCTGGCGTTGTGTTGCAGGGTGGCGGGTGTACTCCTCGTTACGGTGATCTAGGCCCCGTACTGCGACAGGTGGTACCCCAGTGCCTAGTCATTAGTTGGAACCCATTCTCCATACGAGCCTTGTACGAGTTTTGTTTGTATTACCCACTTTGTGGCCAATAGCTGGAATTTAATCATGTAACAATTTCGGCTATTTTATAAGTATTTGTATATAGACCCTATTATAATATCAGAGGATTTCTATAAAAATTGTTTTAGCTATCGTAAGGTAAAAACCCGACATGTTTATTTGTGCGTGGTCTTATGAGATGCTTTTGTTTTCAAAGGATTTTTAAAACTTTAATAATCAATTGGGTGTGATTTTCGCACGTTGGTATTCCAGACTAACTCGGGTGTTATTTAACTGTAATGCTCGGGTCTGACCGAGTATTATAGAATACAGGTTTTGATGCTGTGGAGCTCAGAAGACGAGCTGGATGACGATACGTACTCTCGTACTTGTTTATATATGTATATTCCGCTGTATTGAGTAGTTGTGTATCTAGTTGTATGCTATTGATGTTGTGTGAACTCTTCTGATGTACTCTGATAATGTAATGTATAACAGATATATTTGATATTTGAGTAAAGATTATTTATTTCCTATTATATTTATTTCCGCTGCGATGGTTAGATTCTGATTTTGTTTTTCTACTTTCTTCTTCTACCTCTTCTTGTTTAACCCAAATGGTTCGTATTTCTGTACAACTTGAGTTGATTTAGGTAGAATAGTGTTAACTCAAGGGGTACGGATTCGCGGGCTGTTACACTTGGTATCAGAGCTTGGATGGCGACAACCTAGGCTCTGGTGGGAATTACTCATTTAAAATAGAGTCAATAGTACTCTAGAATGAGTTTGAGCGTATAAATAGATATGAGCGCATATTTGTTAGTGAATATAAATTGTTTTAATATTGTGTTGGTTAGTTTATTTAGTGGCATATGAACCTTCACCGACACAGTCTACGCAACTGTATTGAAGGGGTTTCTAAACACTTGAATAGAACAATCGACACGGTATTGTTTTAAATATAGGTAAATGAAATAATTTTACCCAAAATCATATTTTGATATAAAGAATAGTTTTTGAAAACTATTTAGTAATATATGATTGCTTGGATGTTAGAAATGATGATATTAAAGTACTACATTGTTAAGTGAAAATTTAACTAGATATTGAAATATAACTAAAATTTAAGGCAATAAATTCATTATAAAATGAAATTTATAAATATGAATTATAAATGTAAATTATAAATTGAAATACAATCAAATGAGAATTTGTATAAGCATAAAGTGTACAAATGAATTATAGTTAAAATTTATTTAAGTAGGCTTTGGAAATTTAAAATTCCGGAGACTTTGGAAGTGTTTGTCGAAGTGTTTTAATGATAAATGGTAGCATTATTGTTTTGGAGATATATCTAAATGGAAATCTATTTTAAATGAATTTTGGAAGTGATATAGCATTGAAATCACTTGGATTATTGGGAAATAATTCTGATGATGACGGTCGCATCATCAGTATTCATTTTCGAATTTCTAAGTGTCAGATTGCTGCCAAAATTTGATTTGTTAAGGAAAGCTAGTTGTTTTTGAAAATTTCAATAGGAAATTTGTCGAAACTAAAAACCAGGATTGGTTTAAATTTTTTGAGAAATGTGATTTGAGATGTTGGAGATTTTAAAATAATTTGAAACCAAAAGTCGGGTGTTTAAAAATCCTGTTGAGATAGGTTGTAAGCTTATAAATTAACATAATTTTTAAATCAGGAAGGAAATATAAGCTTTGAATGATGGAAATTTAGATTTAAGGGAAAAGTTAAAAATGAAATAAACTTGGATTGGGGGAATAAAATTTAACTGGATTGATGTAATTGGATAGGCTGAAAATAATATCCAGTTGTATTCGAATTAAGTTAAAATCGAATTGAGTTAAATAAATCCGGGTTAAAATAAAATTGAATTGGAATAAAAATTCAATTAAGTTATTAAATGGAATTAGATTCTTACCGGAATAAATGGAAAATAAGTGGGATAAGGGTTGGAATTGAAATAAATAAATAAGAATAACGTGTAAAAGAATTATAATACATGGAATAAAATATGCTTGTGTTATAAATAAGCATAAGGCTTGAGTTAAAAATAAAGAAAGAATATATTCAAGCCTATAATAAATGGAATTGTGGAAATAATAAGTTGTGACTTATTAAATTTGAAAAGTGGGATAGAAAATACAAAATAAATATTTTTGATGAATTGAAGAATAAAACGAAAATCAAAACATAAAAATAAAATAAATAGGTTGAACTTAAGAAAATTTAATGAAGAGATTTTGAGATTAAAATCAAGTTCTGGACTATAAGTTGGGGAAAGACTATTTAGATGATAATTAGATAATGAAATATGTAATGAGAACCCAACGTTGTTTAATAGAAGCTGAATTGTGAATTTATGATGAAGTTTTGAAATAAACTCAAGTTATAAATTAAATTCGACTTAAATTGTTGATGAAGTGAAAGTAATTGAGAATGAAGTTGAACTGTGAGTTCATAAAAATTGGGTGGTAAACTGAAAATGGATAGTGGATTCAGAACTTGAGTTATAAATTGAAAATTTAACGTAAAGTGTTAACAATTTAAATATAATTGAAATGTATCGAATGAAATGTAATAGATTAAAATAGTAATGGTATGAATTACAAAGAAAATCCAAATGAGTGGAAATAAATTGAAAATGACCTTGTAATAAATTGAATGAGCTGAATCTAAAAAGTTAAAATGTATAATAATTGATCAAATAAATTTGTAGTCTGAAATGGGATTGGATTAAAATAGAATCATGTTAAATTGAAAAGAGAAATTTATTTGCAAAATGAAATGAGCTTAAGTATAGAGAAAAAAAAGAGATTTGGATAAATTGAAGTAAAATTTACTTAAGCTAAATGAATGAAGGAGAGATGAATGGAATTCAACTTAAACAAGTTCAATAATATTGGATTGGTTTTAAATCAAGAGAAAATAAATTTTTAATCGAAATAAAATTCGGTGAGTTATAAATAATATTAATGGAATGAAATTATAGAATAAATAATTGTAAACCATTTAAAATTATTAAGGAATTGAAATAAATTGAGACAATAAGAAAATAGAATGTTTCAAGTTTAATAGAATGGATTTAAATGAATGTGGATAAGAAATGAAGTATAAATGAGTGGACTGTGAATAAAATTTAATAGGTAATGAAGATGAACCTAAGTTGTTAATGGTTTTGAATAGACTAGTTGGTTAATAAAATGAAATGCAAGTGAATAGATTCAAATTTAAAATGCAATAAAAATGAGAATATATGGATCGTGAATAAGTTAAAAATGGAATAGAATTAAGTATAAATTGAGTTGAAATCAATTTAAATTGGTTATAAAACATAAATACTTATTTATTCACATAGATCTCGTCAAATTGCATGGAATAAATCGTCATTTGATGTAAATGGAAGTAATTAAAATTATATGAATTGATAGGAGTAAAATAAATTGATTCCGAGGGCAATTGAATTAAATATGAGTTCGGTTCGCTTAAAAATAAATTAATTCTAAGCGATTGAGTTTTAAATCATTCAAATTGATGAGGTTGTATACGAATGGATTGAAAACCATTCAAATTGAATGAAAATGGGTTATAAATTAATTTAAACAGTGGAATTAGTATGAAAACTGTATAAATTTCTTACGGAAAATGTTTGATGTGCATTTCTTTTAGAATTCATATGTTTTAACCATTGCAACCAAGTGAAATATAGTTAAACAGCATATATTTGGCACTTACATGTTTAAATTGAGTAAGTACAGGTACCTAGAAGCCATATGGCTGGATTTTGGACGCTAACTGCTAAATAAATAAGCTGTTTGCCTAAAATGCTAAATAAGGTACGCGTACGCAATAAAAATAGGAAATATGAACTGTTTTTTGTTTTTCCGACCGGGTGGGTCGATGTATATATATTTGTCTGTTTTGTCAAATTGAAAAAGCTCCTCCGTACAAAGGAGACTCTGCCAAAAAATTTCGGAAATTTTGGGAGTTAGAAATTTTTTTGAAAATTTTTGGAAAATTTTTTTAACGACAAAACGATTTAGAATTGGGTTTAGAAATAAGTTAGTAAATGAAGCTAATTAAAATAATGATATGAATTAGTAGTAAATGACAAATAAAATTTATATATTCAGAGTTAAAGATAAATTGAATTCATATGGAAATGAAAGAATCGTTTTGAATAGAAATAGATATAAACTAAAGTGGTAAGGTGAAAATAAGTATAAGAAACATATAAAATGCTTATACTAACTTAAGAAGGAATGGTAAATTCTTAAATGGAAGATTGATACTAGAAATATAATCTAAGATAATATTGGAATGAATAAATATTGACATTTTGTAAGAAAGTCGATAAAATGTTTTTGAAAGTTGTTATTGGATATTAGTGCTAAGCAGGATATGTAGGTAATATAAAGGGAAAAGAGAATTGATTTTGATTTCAGAAGATAAATTTGAAATGCTCGACAAAAAGGTATGTATTTAAATTTTTGTGAATTTGATTGGGTTTTTGGATCGAGCCACTTGGCCTTTTTGTTTTCTTTTTGGATTTGGGAGGCCATAGAGCCATTTTGTAGTTGTACCGAGCTAGCCGTGCAAAGGAGACACTGGCGAAATTTTTCGGAAATTTAAAGAGTTAGAAAATTTTTGAGAAAATTTGATAATTCAAAATTTAGTTTTGAATTATAATTTGAATAGCCGAACAAGTAAGTTATTTGAAAACTATAGAAGGTTTTAGAAAAGTTTGGAAAGTTAATAAGGATAATAATGGGTCTTTTATAAAAAGATAGTTGATAAGATGTTGAATTGTTAGAAACCGTTTGGTTTCGGGGAAAAGTAAACGGGTATTGGACCATTCTTCCTAACTAGTAATTTTGGGGACGAAATTCTTTTAAGGGGGAGGAATGTGACGACCCAAAATTTTCTAGCATTTAAAATTGAAATATTTAATCGATTTGAAATATTCAATATAATGATTTGAACTTGAATTACAAATATCGCTATTTATTTGATAATTAAATAATAGAAATCAAATAATTAGAAGTTGAGTAAATTGTTGAATATAGAATTTTATGCCTGTTAAAAATAATTTGAAGGCCTGTAAAATTTATATTGATGATAGTGAAGATAGTAAAAGTGTTAAAATTGAATTTGGAAGTTGTTTGTTCAGTTTTGAAATTTATATCGTTTAAATTGGATTTGCAAATAGCCTTCCGGGGCATAGTCTCGACATTCGACGAAACCATCTCCATTGGGTTCGTAATATTGAATTATTACCGGATTTCAAATTTCGTATTTATCGGAGTTAGTATGTGAGTGTACGATATATAAACGCGATGAAAATTTAATTGATAATAATCTAATGAAATTTAATTTAATTGATTGAGCTTCTTGTGTACGCCATCCTTTATCCATTCCTCAACACGCTACCCTTATCTTCCATATACTCTGTTTCTCATCACTTTTATCAAAGCCCTTCTTCTTGTAAATAAAAAAATAATCAAAGCATGGCCGCACATTCATATCAATGGTCGTTTTCCCCAAATCATCTCAGAGCGAATCTATTCGATCCTTATAAAAAAAATGGCCGCAATCAATTGCAATATCTTCTCGTCCAAAATCAAAACCTTTTTTTTTCTTTCCTCAAGCGAAATCGAATCTGATGGAATAGAGAACAAACTCGACTCGTTTGAAGACGATAGGTAGAGTTCGAATACGAATCGAGATCAGGGTCGTGGCACGAGTTCAAATGAGGCATTGACGAGTAGGTATTGGGCAGCAACTCAAGGGACGGGTCGATTTGGGGTTTCTGCGTCGTTGGCAGCGAACCGCGAGAATGGGAAGGACATCGGCGATTAGGGTTTAGTCAGGTTGAAGGTGGTGATGGGGCGAGATATTGGGTCGCGGGTTGCTCGATGCGATGTCAAAGTTGAGGTCTGGAATCGTGAAGAGAACAACTGGTTTGGGTTGAATTGCAAAATAAAAAGGGGGAAAGGTGAGTTAATCTCACTTAGTTTAAATTTAAATTTAAATAATTAAATTCAAATAATTGATTGTATGGTTGAATTGATTGATGTGATATAGTATAGTATAATTTGAAATTGGCATATTATGTGATGCTAACGTCTGTGGATGCAGGGAAAACAGGTTGGAGGGATCCAACTGGACCCCTCAACTTTTATTTAAATTATTTAATATTCCCTGTTCTGATTATTTGATGTTCTAGAATGAATTATGTGGAAGTATTGAATGCTATGGCTTGGTTGAAATAATTGGGTACAATGAATTACCAAAATAACATATATAAAAAAATTGGATTTTTGAAGAAAATAAAAGAAGTGAATCTGTAAGTAAAGTAATTATAGAATAAATTTAAGAATGAATTGGGGAAGAAATAAAGTGACATTAAATTTCTAATGAATAAATTGTGAGTATAGAAAGGAAAATTTGAATAAACAGGAAGTTAATGAATTTTAAAATTCAGTGTTATTATTTAAAAAGAACAAAACATTTATTTAAAATTCAGGATTTAAGTTATTGGAAAGAATAAATAAGAAATGGGGAATAACCAAAAATTTGTATATTTTAGTTAAAATGGGTTTGAAGTCAAACAGAAAATAATAATAATAAAGTCCACAACTGATGAATTTTGAAATGAACTGATAAGTAAAGAAATTTATTTCAAATGGAATAAATTGGAAATCAATTTGGGAAATTGATTTAAATGATTGGGAATTGAAATTCTCCCTGGATAACCAAGTACGTTTTCGAAGTAAATTTTTAAATATAAGTTAAAATATTTTAAAGTTGTTTTAAAAAGGTTATGTTTTGTAAAATTTATTATTTCTAATGTTTAAATTCTAAAGTAAGTATTTCATTTAATCTATCATAGTTGTAGTTATTTTAAGAATGACTTAGTATAATGTTTTAAAAAGTGAAAAACCTAGTTCTATATTTTATAAAGTAACCTTATTTTTAATATTCATATAGAATCTATCTTAGCCAACTATTGAAGTAGTCTTAACTTAAATGTTCTAAAGTAAACTCCAAAGTAAGTATTTTATTTTAATCTATTATCGTAATAATTATATAAAGAATAATTTGGTAATTTAAAGAAGGAAATCTAATGTACAGTTTTAAGGTAATATTATTTTAGTATTTTTAGAGCATTGTTTTAAATCAAGAATGAAGGTAAAATTTTCTAATATATTTTACAATTAAGTGTTTTTAATTTTTTTTTTTAAAGTTCTAGTTTTGTGCTTGGTGATTTCGGTGGAGATAGAAATATATTTGGGAAGTTTATTTTGAAGAGAAAGAAGATTTGATACTGTTTTCAAAGGATTGAAAATAGAAATATATCTTGTGAAGATATTTTTTTGAGATAAATAAATAATTTGAGAAATTATCTATTGTTTTGATGGATGTTTGTGAATATAAATTGATAGTTAAATAACCCACTATCAATATTGGACAAATGCGTTGATCGTTTCGAAGAGACCGGGATCGAGATTTATTTCTCGAAAACCACTTCGATCCGGTTTGTACGTTTTCGTGAAAAACGATTTTGGATTCGAAGATGGAACAGTGAAGTGCAAAGGCTAGTCGCTACTAATCTTGAGGTTATTTCAAAAATGGATGTAGTAGGAATAGTACCTTCGGTTCCATTCGAACCCGGAACAGAATTGTATGGATGAATGTTTGCGAAACATCGTCAGGTGGATGATGGGCATTCTAAGGGATATATTCCTAAAAAGGTAACGCTTGACCTCAAGCCTCATCAAATGGGAATGACTGAAAATCAGGGGTTATGCAGCAAGGATAGGTGGGTAGCACCCAAGCAGGGTGAGGTCATCCGTGTCTAGATGTCCCTTTTTATTTCGGCTTAGTGGGCGGTTGCTGATCCTAACCGCGGGGTGATCTCACTCGGGATTATCCAGTAAGGGGTAGTCCCGGCCATGTGTTGCAGGGGAGCGGGCATACTCCTTGGTACGGTGATCTAGGCCCCGTACTGTGACAGGTGGTACCCCAGTACTTAGTCATTAGTTGGAATCCATTCTCCCTACGAGCCTTGTACGAGTTTTGTTTGTATTACCCACTCTGTGGCTAGTAGCTGGAATTTAATCATGTGACAATTTCGGCTATTTTATAAGTATTTGTATATAGACCCTATTATAATATCAGAGGATTTCTATAAAAATTGTTTTAGCTATCGTAAGGTAAAAACCCGACATGTTTATTTGTGGCGTGGTCTTACGAGATGCTTTTGTTTTCAAAGGATTTTTAAAACATTAATAATCAATTGGGTGTGATTTTCTCACGCTGGTATTCCAGACTGACTCGGGTGTTATTTAACCATAATGCTCGAGTCAGACCGAGTATTATAGAATACAGCTTTTGATGCTGTGGAGCTCAGGAGACGAGCTGGATGACGATACGTACTCTCGTACTTGTTTATATATGTATATATCGTTCTTTAGCAACTTCTTGAATTCGCTTCCGAATAACTGATAACCTGACTCTCGGCTGCCTGTGTGAAAAATTGTGGCACCCAGAGTTTAGAAAGGGAACAATAAACTCCAGCTCAATCGTAGGACTGGCGTGAGATCTTAAAATAGTTATTTTCACAAAGAAAATAAAAATAAATCCGCTATGCTTTTGGAAAATGAAACTACCACAAGGCCACCCGCCGCACACACAATGCAAACGCAGAATTGGAGGAGATTTCTCGTTATGATAGTCAAACATGCTTAATACGAAAAAATCCTTTCGATATTATTATTATTAGCGCATAGTGTGGAAAACTTTTCGTAAGTATAATATTAATCTTAGCCAGCATACAACCATTATTGTATGCCTACCATAGCTACCATGTTCAATAGCAGGTTACCGCCACGTTCCATGGCAGGTTGTACAACTAAAACCGTACAGCGTGCGTATTGTTTCTTTGGATTTCCAACAAATGGTCAGGCTAAGGAACTTCTTACTACCACATGGGTACGCCTCTGGAGGGACGTCACAAGAACCTACCCGGATCTATGCCACATGGGTTGCGACCTTTATCCAAGGATCCTCAACCACAAAGCAACAACCACAAAGTATAATAAATTTACAACAACAACATAGGTTAAGTATCTAGGCTCCATACCATGATACCATCCTTTTCCAGAAGGAAATCCTATACCCTAAAGGGCACGACCCTCACAACCTTGCCACATCTTTCATGTTTTGACCATTTCCGGGGTGTGAGGCCCGACAAAGTCTCGTCCACAAAGCTACACTTTTGAAAAATTCATGCTTTGATCAACAAATGATCAGCAGCACTTCGTATGCCACAATACCAAGTTGGGAGCGTATCACTAGTAACCATCAAGTATATAACCTCTGAGCTCGTATGTCCCAGAGAAGGGTGTTAAACTAAGAGAATATATTCTCCGCCACCAACAGAGATGTATTTGATGGAAACCAGCTTTACATCTTAAAGTCTAACGTCAGACATACATACACACAAGTCCGTTACGAGATCGAACGAAACCGAAGGCACTTCAAAGAAGCTCTTGCAAATCCGGATATTCACTAGAATCCCCATCACAAAGTGTGATAAAAATCTCTATACCAGAGCAACCCAGTGCAAAGACATTCGACAGGTAATCCTTTAGTTTTCGAAAATACCCGGTGTTCAACACCGTCTTCAAATACAATCCCATTTCGCCGTATCGTTATTCGGAATGGGTATTATGACACAAAGTCCTCTCCCGGCTAATCCGAATAACGATCACTTATTTCTAAAAATTAGTGTTATATTCAGATTTCAAGAAATTACAACAATTTTCACTTTGATCTTTTAAACAAAGGATCTAATACAATCAAAAAGGTTCGATGTGGTTTTCGAATATCCACTTGGAATCCGACCCCCAGTCGCATCGAAATTCAAATGTCATTAAAAAGGCCAATATTGATTGTCGGTTATTTAACTATCAATCAACATTCATAACACTTACTGGATTTCAAATAATTTCCCCCCAATTATTTATTTTCAAAATATGTTCACAAGGTATATTTTTAACACTTCAATATTTTGAAAACAAATTTCAAATCACTATTCACATTTCAATCCTTTGAAAACAAATTTCAAAGCATTTTCCTTGTGCGGAATAAATTTCCAAATATTTATTAATTTCCACTGGAAATCTACCGAGTTAAACTAATTCAAATTTCTTATACTTGGGAATATTTGAAATAAAACCATTTTAAATACGTACTTAAAATATTGGTTATGAAAACATTATACTCATTATCACATATAAGATTTTAAGTCCCAACTAATTTTAAAATAAAATTAGTAGATATGGTATAACTATTTAAATAATCGTTTCCTAAAACAAATATCAGTTTTAATCTTTAAGATAATCCCTTCTATAAGTAATTAAATAAATCCATACTTTAAAGATTTGATACCAGTTAAGAAAATAATTTATTCAAAGTATCCTTTATAAAACCATTCTTAAAAATTTCAGTTTATATTTATAGGCTACTTCGAAATCATACTCCGCTTTCCAGTGATAATAAATTTTCCATTCCAAAATGGTTCATTCAAATCAATTAATAAATCTTTCTTGATTTAGTTTAAATTTACGTTCCGAATCCGTAAATTCCCTTCACACTTCTAAAAATAATCAAATGTTTATTTTTAAAACAAATTTTCCATTTCTTTATAAATTTCCATTGTGAATTTAAACTTCTAAATATCCATTGATATACGATTTTCAAATCGATTTCCAAATATTCATTTTCAGCACCAAATTAAATTCTAAATTGATTTCCTAATTTATTTTGAATTACCAAATAAATTACCAAAACTGATTGCTAAATTTATTTCAATACAAAATGTATTATCTATTGAAACAAATTCGAATTTATTTAATTTTCTAATATTAATTTTTCTACTAAATTTCAAAAATCCAATTTTTATTTATGTCTGATATCCTATGATATCAAAAATATATTCGGCTAAATTATAGCCTTCAACAGTTTCAATTAAAAATTGTCACACACAGATTACAAATAATCAACACACATTATTGAAACTAATTCAAGTATTTGAGAAATCCAGTTGGATCCCTCCAACCTGTTTTCCCTGCATCCACAGACGTTAGCACAACAATTAAATAACAATTCCACTTCGAGGTGGAATATCGCTGTATATGGGATTTATAAAATATCATCCGCTATTATGCGACACATAGGGTCTCATCTGCTATATAATGCGGGAAATCAACAACTCCAAATACATACATAATACCAATTCCACTTCGAGGTGGAATATCGCGGTATATGGGTTTAAATATAATAACCTCCGCTATTTTGCGGCGCATAGGGTCTAAACTAATATAACTGATAATAAATTAATCATCCAAGCATACAATCAACAACTAAATTTAACTATCATAATTCAATCATCAATCAATAACTGAAATTTTCAATTATTAAAATTTGAGTGAGAAGATCTCACCTTTGCCTATGCATGTAACCCATTTCTATTCCTGATTTGTTTTCTTCATAGAATTTGACCTTATATAGACAATTTTTAATTTATTAATATTCGAAATGATCGAACAATTTATTTCCATTTAATAAATTTAATTAACTAACGATTTATTTAAAATAACTTAATTTAAACAAATTCCTTTTTTATAAACAAATTTCTTTTGTGTAAACCACATAACCAGAAAATTACTTTATGTAAAATCTTTTCGTCCTTAGTATATATATTCAAAATCTTCTTATATAAAATTTCTTGTTTTCCTATATATATACATCATTATCATAGTAAATTTAAAAATAAGCAGCCTGTAATTCTTTCTGTAAATATTTTCGGTATATATTCATTTAAATTTGAAAAAGATTACCTCACTGACAAAATCGAACGAATGCAAATCGAAAAAAGGAAAGAAAAAAAATACCTCGCTGCCGATCGAATCCTTTAGCCACCATCTTCGACACGCAGCCATCAGCTCCCCATGCAAACATCATGCCACAATTTCGGCCCCACCAGCATCCCACTGCCATCACGACACGCTGAAGATGAAAGTCCAACCCCATGACAACGAGAGACCACCACAGCTCACACTCGCGACCCTACTTCGAACGTGAACCCTAATCGACTTCTGAAACATTGCCAACTTTAAAATGACCTCGAACAATCGCGATCAAGTTTTCGTTCTTCCCTATTGAATCGAGTTCACTTGATTTGGCAACGTTGGCAAAAGATCAGCATGCGACTTTGTCATGAGATCTAAAGATTGTTAAGGAACTTCCTACTGCCACATGGGTACGCCTCTGGAGGCACGTATCGAGAACATACCCGGATCTCTGCCAACACAAGGCCGGGTTACCTCTGTAACTAGGTAACTACTACTCAGGTATGCCATCCCCCGGTCGTTTGCGACAATTATCCGAGGATCCTCAACCACAAAGCAACAACCACAAAGTATAATAAATTTGCGGCAACAACATAGGTTAAGCATCTGGGCTCTATACCATGATACCACGCTTTCCCAGAAGGAAATGACATACCCTAAAGGGCGCGACCCACATAACCTTGCCGCATCTTTCCTGTTTTGACCATTTCCGATGTGTGAGGTCCAACGAAGTCTCGTCCACAAAGCTACACTTTTCACAAAGTCATGCTTTGATCAACAAATGATCAGCAGCACTCGTATGCCACATTACCTAGTTGGGAGTGTATCACTAGTAGCCATCAACTACATAACCTCAGAGCTCGTATGTCCCAGAGAAGAGTGTTAAGCTAAGAGAATAAATTCTCCGCCACTAACAAAAATGTATTTGGTAGAAACCAGCTTTACTTCTCAAAGTGTAACATTAGACACACATCCATACAAGTCCATTCTGGGATAGAACGGAAGCGCAGGCACTTCAAAAAAGCCCTTGCAAATCCGGATATTCACTAATCACGTCTGGAATCCCCATCAAAAAGTGTGATAAAAATATCTATACCGGAGAAACCTGGTGCAAAGACATTCGACAGGTAATCCTTTCATTTTCGAAAATACCCGGTCTTCAACACCGTCTTCAAATACAATCCGATTTCATCATATCGTTATTCGGAATGGGTTTTATGACACAAATTCCTCTCCCGGCTAATCCGAATAACGAGCGCTTATTTTTAAAAATAAGTGTTATATTCAGATTTCAACAAAGTACAACAATTTTCGCTTTGATCTTTTAAACAAAAGATCTAGCATAATCACAAAGGTTCGATGTGGTTTTCGGATATCCACTTGGAATCTGACCCCCGGTCGCATCGAAATTCAAATGCCATTAAAAAGGCCAATATTAATAGTAAGTTATTTAACTATCAATCAACATTCACAATACTTACTTGGGAATATTTATTCATTTCCACTGGAAATCTGCCGAGTTAAAATAATTCAAATTACTTATCCAAAATATACTTAGGAATATTTAAAATGGAACCATTTTAAATACTTACTAAAAATATTGGTTATGAAAACATTATACCAATTATCACATATAAGATTTTTTTTGAGTCCCAACTAATTTTAAAATATATTTAGTAGATAATGTATAATTATTTAAATTATCGTTTCCTAAAACTAATATCAATTTTAATCTTTAAAATAATCATTTCTATAAGTAATTAAAAAATACATACTTTAAAGATTTGAAACCAGTTAAGAAAACAATTTATTCAAAGTATCCTATCTAAAAAGATTCTTAAAAATTTTCAGTTTATATTTATAGGCTACTTCAAAATCATACTCAGCTTTCCAGGGAAAATACATTTTCCATTTCAAAATGGTTCATTCAAATCAATTAATAAATCTTTCTTGATTTATTTTAAATTTATGTTCTGAATCCGTAAATTCCCTTCACACTTTTGAAAATAACCAAGTGTTTATTTTTAAAACAAATTTCCCTTTTCTTTATAAATTCCTTTGTGAATTTAAACTTCTAAATATCCATTGATATATGATTTTCAAATCGATTTCCAAATATTCATTTTAAGCACCAAATTAAATTCTAAATTGATTTCCTAATTTATTTTCAAATACCAAATCAATTACCGAAATTGATTGCTAAATTTATTTCAAAACCAAATTTATTATCTTTTGAAAAAATTCCTTCTTTTGAATTTATTTAATTTTCTAAAATTAATTTACTATAAATTTTCTACTAAATTTCAAAAATCCAATTTTTATTTATTTCTGATATCCTACGATATCAAGAATATATTCGGCTAAATTATAGCCTTCAATAGTTTCAATTACAAATAGTCACACATAGATTACAAATAATCAACACACAATATTGAAACTAATACAAATATTTGAGGAATCCAGTTGGATACCTCCAACCAGTTTTCCCTACATCCATAGACGTTAGCACAACAATAAAATACCAATTCCACTTCGAGGTGGAATATCGCAATATATGGGATTTATAAAATATCATCCGCTATTATGCGGCGCATAAGGTCTCATCCGCTATATAATGCGGGAAATCAACAACTCCAAATACATACATAATACCAGTTCCACTTCGAGGTGGAATATCGCGGTATATGGGTTTAAATATAATAACCTCCGCTATTATGCGGCGCATAGGGTCTAAACTAATATAACTAATAATAAATTAATCATCCAAGCACACAATCAACAATTAAATTTAACTATCATAATTCAATCATCAATCAACAACTGAAATTTTCAATTATTAAAATTTGAGTGAGAAGATTTCACCTTTGCCTATGCACGTAACCCATTTCTATTCCTGATTTGTTTTCTTCATAGATTTTTACCTTGTATAGACAATTTTACAATTTATTAATATTTGAAATCATCGAACAAGTTATTTCCATTCAATAAATTGAATTAACTAACGATTTATTTAAAATAATTTTATTTAAACAAATTCCTTTTTTGTAAAATATTTTCTTTTGTGTAAACCACATAACCAGAAATTTACTTTACTGTAAAATCTTTTTATCCTTAATATATATATTCAAAATCTTCTCTATATAAAATTTCCTATTTTCCTATATATATATATATAATTATCATACTAAATTTAAAAATAAGCAGCCTATAATTCTTTCTGTAAATATTTTATGTATATATTCATTTAAATTTGAAAAAGATTACCTCACTGACAGAATGGAACGAATGCAAATCGAAAAAAGAAAAAAAATACCTCGTTGCCTATCGAATCCTTTGGCCGCCATCTTTGACTCGCAGCCATCAACTCCCCACACGAACATCACGCCACGATTTCGGCCCCACCTGCATCCCACTACCTTTACGACACGTTGAAGATGAAACTTCATCCCAAGACAACGCGAGACCACCACAGCTCACAGTCGCGTCCCTCCTTCGAACGTGAACCCTAATCGACTTTTGAAACGATGCCGCCATTAAAACAACCTCGAACAATCGCGATCAAGTTTTCGTGCTTCCCTATTGAATCGAGTTCACTTGATTTGCAAATGCTGACAAAAGATCAGCATGCGACTTTGTCGTGAGATATAAAGATCTTGCTTTCGATGAATTGTTGAACTGAATCAAGGAGAGTGTCGCCATTGATTCAATTTCGAACTGAATTCGTTTGTTGTTATTTTTTTAGCCAACGGAAAAATTGTGATTTTGGGTTTTGATTCTTTATTTTGTGTTTTCGAAAGTCGATTCATTCGACTAGGAGAGGAAAAGGAAAAGTAAATTGCGTGGATTTGAACTGAGGAAAAGAGGGCTTGCGAATTTTGTTTGGCCATTGTATTTTCACTGATGCTCCGGTGTTTGATTTTGAACGAGAAGGGGAACGATAATACGCGATTTTAGTAAAGGAGGTTGTCGGTCTTGAATGAGGGACAGGAAAACATAGTTGCATGTTAGCATAGGTTAGGGCACAATGATTTGGACAGGGAGAAAGAGCTGATGTGAAATAATTACAACTGATGTTGACTACGATAAAATGTAGTTTAAATATAAATTCAAATTCAAATTGTCCTGATTAACACAGCTTAAAATCACGAACCCCTATAGAGGCGTGGCGCCAGGCATTTATAATGTTTACCCCTATTCCGGATGCAATGGAAAAGGTTCTGAGTCCTAATTCGATCGTATGGAGAAGATAGCTTTTTAGACTCAGTTATTAAATTGGATTCAATATAAATTTTTAGCACGTTTATATATTGTACGCTCACACAACAACTCCAATCACTACAAAAATTGAAATCCGATAATTTTACGTTATTACAGATCCAATGGAACTGGTTTCGTCAAATTCCGAGACTGTGCCTGGGAAGGCTATTTTTAAATATCGATTTAAACGATATAAATTTAAAACTGGACAAATCACTTTCAAATCAAATTCTGAAGCTTCTATTATCTTTGATATTATCAATATAAATTTTCTAAGCCATCAAATTATCTTTAACAAGCCAAAAATTGAAAATTGAAATTTTTACTCAACTTCGATAAATTAAATTCAATAATTTAATTGCTAAATCCATAGTTATATTTGAGATTCAAGTTAAACTATCGTTCAAACATTTAAAATCAATTAAATATTCTAATTTCAAATGTTCAAAATTCAGGGTCGTCACACTTCAGTTCGTCGTTGCTCTACAATTGCTGACGCAGCACTACAGAGATCATTCTATTTCATTACAGGAAATAGTTGCTCATCGACCCTTCAGTGCCATTGAGGGAGCAATTCTATTTTAAGGAAACGGTTTCACTAAACTCAAACAAAATTCATTGATAATCTGTTTACTGTATTGCATATATTTGCAACAGTTTTATCAACATAATTGCTATAGTTACGCAATGCTTTTGTAACGTTACTGTACTACACTCTGTATATAGTTTAGTAAAGCTTTTCTGGCATTACTAAAACAACAATTTTGTAATACCTTTCTGAAATTACGAATAACAATCTTGAAACAGAATTGTGTATTTTACTGATTGGAGTCATTGTATGACAAACAATGGCTCAAGACACTAATACAGCGGTAGTCAAACCAATTATGGCCACCACTGAGAACAAAATAATGGTTCCAACAACTACTGTCGCTTTTTCCCATGGTGAGAGACCAGAAAAATTCGCTGGAGTAGATTTCTAGCGTTGGCAAAAGAAAATGCTGTTTTACTTGACTACTCTTAACCTTGCACAATTTTCTCGGTGAGGATGCTCCGGAAGTGGGCGAACTAGAGACTGATGCAACCAAAGTAGAAGCATTCAACATATGGAACAATTCAAACATCATATGCAAAAATTGCATATTAAATGGATTGGATAACAGCCTGTATAACTTGTATTGCACATTGAAGACTTCGAAACAACTCTGGGCTTCCTTGGATAAAAAGTACAAAAAGGAGGATGCTGGAATGAAATGGTTCATTGTCGGAAAGTTCTTTGATATCAAAATGATAGATGCCAAAACTGTTATCAGTCAAATATAAGAGTTGTAGGTAATAATACATGAAATTCATGATGATGGGATGTCCTTAAGCGAATCATTCCAAGTGGCTACTGCTATCGAAAAGCTACCTCTGTCATGGAAAGATTCCAAGAATTATCTAAAACTTAAGTGCAAGGAAATGACTACGGAAGATCTTGTAATTCGACTTAGAATTGGAGAGTACAACAGGAAATCAGAAAATAAAACCGCCAACGAAACAGTGGCAAAAGCAAAAGTAGTCAAGACCGAGAAAAACAAAAAACGAAAATGGGAATACAATCCAAACACAAAGAAACAAAAGAATTTCAAAGGAAAATGTCACAACTACGA
Organism: Allium cepa; assembly: GCA_030765085.1. Lineage (NCBI taxonomy): Eukaryota > Viridiplantae > Streptophyta > Magnoliopsida > Asparagales > Amaryllidaceae > Allium > Allium cepa. The sequence goes on from CM060942.1 coordinate 461,872,957, forward strand.
GAAAACGAACATAAGGCCAGCGATTGCTGAGATCCAAAGAAAAGGAAAGAACAAGAAAATATCACCGAATGCGAGAAACTCTCTAATGACATTTCTGAAATGAACTGTCTGCAGTGATTTCTAAATGCAACTTAATTAGAACCTCCAAAGATTGGTTTGCGGACCTAGGTGCCACAAAACATATCTGCGTCAATAAGTGGATGTTCTCCAACTTTAAACATGAGATACAAGAATAACAACTGTTTATGGGAAACTCCTCCACGTCAAGGGTAAAATAAAGTTTAGCACGTCCCAGACATTCAAAATAATTTGGTTTGTGGTTCACTTCTCAGCGAAAATGGCTTCAAGTTAGTCTTTGTGTCTGATAAGTTTGTTTTATCAAAGAACAGAGTTTATATTGGGAAAGGATATGTGTGTGATGGCTTGTCTAAAATGAATGTAATAACCATTGTACCAAAGGATTGTGATAGTAAAGTTAATTCTTCTGCTTATATCGCTAAATCCCCTAATATATGGCATGTCAGATTAGGCCATGTTAATTTTGATACATTACATAAAATAATTAACTTGGACTTTGCACCTAAGTTTTCTATAGATCCAAGTTGTAAATGTGAAACTTTTGTTGAATCAAAATTGATTAGAACCACATTTTCATCATGTTGAAAGAGAAACTGAACCTCCAGACTTAATACACACAGATGTATGTGACTTAAAAATGTGTCAAACTAGAGGAGGAAAAGGTACTACATCACTTTCATTGATGATTGTACAAGGTACTGTTATGTGTATCTTCTTAGAAGCAAGGATGAGGCATTCAATATGTTCAACCAGTATAAAGGAGAAGTTGGAAGTCAACTCAACAAGAAAATAAAAGCTTTAAGAAGTGATAGAGGAGGAGAATATGAATTTTCCTTTGAGGAATTATGCGCTAAGCATGGTATTATACACCAAAATATAGCCCCGTATTCACCTCAATCCAACGCTATAGCTGAACAGAAAAATAGAACTCTTAAAGAAATGATGAATGCTTAACTAATTAGTTCTGGCTTACCAAATAACTTCTAGGGAGAAGCTATTCTTTCTATAGATCATGTTTTAAATAAAAAACCATGAAAGAAAACATCTAAATCTCCCTACGAACTTTGAAAAAATAGACCATCATCCTACAAATACTTAAAAATGTGGGGCTGTCTTGCAAAAGTACAGATATCTAAACCAAAGAAGATCAAAATTGGACCAAAAACCATCGATTGTGTATTCATCGGATATGCATAAAACAATATAGCGTATCGATTTTTGGTATACAAATCTACAGTTGATGATGTTCATGTAAATACCATCATTGAGTCGAGAAATGCTAGATTTTTCGAACACATATATCCTTTAAAACAAGTTACTGAAAATTATACTCAAAAGAGACCACGGGAAACTGAAAACTCTAATTCTCTTGAGGATGCCGAACAAAATATTTATAATTTGGGCAAAATAGTACTAATTAACAAGTGGAGGAACAAAAGAGAAGCAAAAGGTCACGGACCTCAAGAACCTTTGGACCAGACTTCTACACATTTTTGGTAGAAAACGATCCATTAACATACAAACAAGCTATATCCTCCGCTTATGGCCCTTACTGGAAGGAGGACATTAACTCTGAGATCGAATCCGTTATGGCTAACCATACATAATAGTTAGTTGATTTACCTCGAGGATGCAAGACGCTAGGTAATAAATGGATATTTAAGAAGAAATTGAAACTGATGGTTCAATAGACAAGTATAAAGCTCGTCTTGCAGTCTAAGGATTCAGACAAAAGGAAGACCTAGATTATTTTGACACATACTCACCACTAACTAGAATAACATCAATAAGCATGCTTATTGCAATCGCGTCTATACTTGATTTGGAAATACACAAAATGGATGTAAAAACTTCATTTTGAATGGTGAACTAGAAGAAATATACATGTAGCAAACTGAATGGTTTTTTAGCCCAGGAAATTAGGATAGGATGTGCAAGTTAGAAAAATTACATTTTGGCCTTAAACAAGCTCCAAAACAAAGGCACGATAAATTTTATGAAACTATGATATCAAATGGATTCAAAATAAATGAACTAGATAAATGTGTTTATATAAAACATATAGATATTGGATATGTCATTGTCTGTTTGTATGTTGATGATTTAGTGATCCTAGATAATAATAAGGCCATAATAAAGTCAACATAGGATATGTTATCCTCTATATTCGACGTGAAAACCCTAGGAATAGCTGATCTAATTTTGGGTGTCAAAATTTTGAAACCACCACAAGGATATGCATTATCTCAATCATATTACATTGCAAAAATACTTGTAAGATTCAAACAACATAACATACTATTGCAAAATCACCAACAGATATGAACCAAAATTGGGTAAAGAACAAAGGTAATGGTATCTATCAGCTTGAATACTCTAGTATACTGGGAAGTATCATATATGTCATGAACTGCACTAGGCCAGATATCGCATATGTTGTAATTAAGCTGAGTAGGTATACCAGAAATCTTGGTAAAAAATCATTGGAAACGATAATTAGAGTTCTAGGATATCTAAATTATACACATAACAATGGATTATAGTATACTAAATCCTTCAGTAGTGAAAGGATACAGTGATGAAAATTGGATAACTGGTTCAAATGACACAAAATCTACAAGTAGATATGTACTCACATTAGCTAATGGAGGCATTTCATGGAAATCATCCAAAAAGACTTGCATAACAAGGTCAACAGTGGAATCGGAATTTATTGCAGTAGATAAAGCCGCAAAGGAAGCAGACTGGCTTCGAAGTTTTTTGGAAGACATTTCGTATCGGAACAAACCCGTGCCTCCAATATGCATACATTGTAATTGTTAATCTGCTATTGGAAAAGCTAATAGTACTCTATACAACGATAAATTTAGGCATATTCATTGTAGACATAAAACCATAAGACAACTTCTCTCTAATGGAGTCATCACTATGTAAGGTCAAAAGATAACATTGCGGATGAACAAACAAAAGGCTTTCCTATAGAGAAAATTCAAACCTTGTCGATGGGAATAGGGTTAAGGCCTATAAACTAAAAATTTCTATAAAAGTGAAACCCTAATAAGTTGACTGGAGATCCCAAGATCGAGGTTCAAAGGGACAACTAAGTTTAAGACAAACTTAATGGCACTGGTATACACACAAACCATTTCTATGATAAGTCAGTGCATTACTTTTGATACTTTTAATGATGTCTGTACTTGGCAGTACTAAAGGACCAAGTAGGGAATTACCAACACCCTTTACAGAATCACATATAAGAGTGCGAAGGCGGCACTTCAATGAGAATTGTGAGGCCAAATTCTCTAAGCACTCATGTGACCAAGATGGTGTTCATGGAAAAAACGAACACATACAGAACGAGGAAGATAAGAAACACTTATTGTGTGTTGTCTATTTTGGATTTAGACATAAAGGCTTACAACTTAAAGATAACCTATTCTACTGAATTTCCAGTAAGTCAAAAACGATAAACACTAGGGAAGTTCAAGGCTTACATGCTAATTTAACATATACGATAAATGTTTCACATAATTTCAAGAAAAAATTGAAAAAATACTCACTCATGCGGGGGATTGTTAGAAATGAATGAGTTATATTGGAGAATGTGAAGGCATTAATTGCCTTGGAAGTTGAATAGTATCACATCTTAAATATAAGTGTTTATATACTAAGATGTGGGCATTATGAAAATTCATATAGACAACGAAAGACACAAGCCATGACTGGTGGTGCAATGCACCATCCGCACGCGCGCACGCCCGCTCCCGAGTTCATACCCGCGTCCGCACCCAAGGCGTGGGCGAATGGGCGTTTGAGATGTAATAGAAGCACTTATCACTTTGCAGTTGGCAGTTGGCTTGGTGTGGTTGTTCAAATCGAACAGCTCTTTTTTATTTCTATCTGTTCAAATTCAAATGTTCGCACCGCCTGGTAAAGGGTCACAACCTTTCCAGCAATCACGACCATTCACCTCCACCTCGAATAGGCATCCTCCCGTGCCTATGTATAGGCGGAACGAAACTAAAAAAATAAATCAATTTCCTGTATTTTTCTCCTCCAAACTCTGTCCTTAAAATCCTCTCTTGAGTTCGTAATTGCTCTGCAATTACCGGCGCGGCACTACAAAGATCAGTCTATTTCATCTTGGGAAACAGTTGTTCGTCGACCCATCAACTCTAATGAGGGAGCAATTCTGTTTCAAGGAAACAGTTTCACTAGACTCAGACAAAATTCCACGGTAATCTGGTTACTTTATTGCATATATTTACAACGGTTTTATCACCATAATTACAATTGTTTCGCAACGCTTTTGTAACATTACTGTACACTCTCTGTATACAGTTTAGTAACGCTTTTATGACGTTACTAAAATAAAAATTTCATAACACCTTTATGATGTTATGAATAACAAAACACACTTAATAACTATATATGAATTGAAGGAAATTATTTTAATTAGTAACTATATATGAATTAAAGAAAATTATTTTAGTGATATAAAAATGTAGACAGGTACAATAGTACTACCAACATAAAAGAATTTCTTGTCCTATAATAACATTCAAAACAAAAGGACCAACCAAAAAGTGATCAAATGTAATTAAGTTTTAAAAAAAAATACGAAATCCAACTTATGTTAAATACGCACATATGTTTGATAGAACGGTAAGATCGATTTCACCCTAGAGGGGGGGGAATAGGATGATGCTACTAATTATAAAAATTAATTGCAGAAGCTTATAAAATTATTTCAACACAGATCACAGAATAATAGCAGCGTAGATAATAGCAGAATAATAAATGCAGAAATAGAACGACAAAGAATTTACCCAGCTTCGGTAAAACCATGCCTACGTGCTGCCCCCAAGGTTTCTACTAGAAATTAAGTAGTCACACGCTTACACACGTAAACTCACGACACCCGCTACTAACTAACCTAACTTTACGCTCAAAACCCTTCCACAACTCAACCATTGAGTTGCGAATTCTCAAACTACGCCACGTAGTTTGTCCCCTAGTCACACGACTAGTAAATACACAATTGTCAAAAGAAAATACAAAAGACAACAATTTAAAAACAATTAAAAATCAAATCCCTAATTATTCCTAGTTTATATAAATTAATACTAATGAGAGAAGGCCCGTCCTAAAATATTTTCTCTAAAGAAAACACGGCCCGTTCTTTGCCTCTTTGTTCTATATAATGGCGGCTTTCTTTGTTCGTTCCTCTCTGATTAAAAATTAGTGTTTTTAATTAGAAGCTTTCGATAATAGATGCTCGATCGAATGATGATTTAGGTCCTTGCTTTGTCGATCGACTATCTCTTTGAGTTGCTCACGGTTGCTTCTATTTGATCGAATTCGATGTTTGCTTCGGTATGTAATTTATCCTTTTGTGCTTTAATGTTTTTTGTACTTGAACTCGATGATCTTCGTTGCCGATGATGATTTGGTTTATATATGTTTTGAATCCCTAGATTTTCGTTCGTCTGATATTTCCAATATTTAGCTTCGGCCATTCGATTTCGTTTGGATGTTGATAATTTCACTGACTTTTTCAATTCACGCGGTTTTGAACTGTGACTTGGTTCGATTCCTCGATTTCTTGACTATCACGATGTTGACTTGGTTTGTTTACGTGGCTATCACGGTTTTGAACACTTGATTGACTTGCGGCTTTGTCTTGAAACTTTATTGACCTTGATCCTGATTTGTTCGACTACTTTGATGAATTTCTGGCTTGATGATTTTGCTTGTGAGGATTTTGGTTTTGTTCGACTTTGGCCATAGAGTTCACTTCCTCTGGTAGCACTTGTTCGATTTCACCTACTGGCTTTGACATGAATTTGTTCGAACTTGCTGTATCGTATTTAACTTGCACCTGCTGTTGCATGACTTCGACATTTGACTTGAATTGACATTATACATTTGTGTTCAAGCCCATGTTGTCTGCATTGCTTGGTTCGAAGTCTGGTTCATGATATTTGTGCACTGCATATTTTTGCTGAGACTATTTTCTTTATGACATAATTCAGCCATTATGTCTTTGACCTGCGGCTTGAACTTGCTATACATTATGATCTTGGTTTGGATTTGTGGTCTTGTGTCATAGTTTCGGTTCATACATTGTGATTTGGTATCACTAACTTCGATTTGCTTTGAGTTGTAATATTGAACACTGTAACTTGATGGTTTTGTGGCACTTCTTACTATCATGTTGCATCGACTTGTTTTGCTTGCTTTCATATCCTTTATTGTTTTAAACTTGCACATTTGGGTTTCACTGTGCACTGCTTCGAGTCAAGTTGCATACTCTCTGGTGGCTTTTTGTGCTTAGCTTTTCTTTGAATTATTCTTGTTGTTTCATTTTGAATTGGTCGAGTACATGTTGTCTTAGTTCTGGTACACGATATTTGAGTCTCCCCTGCATGTTGTACCTGTTATTGCTTGGATATTGGACTGCTTCATGTAGTCCGGTTATCAACTTGTTGCTAGTTTCCATTTTAGTCTTGTTAGTTGTCGGGTCTGGTTTCATTGTGGTCTACTGCACCACTGTTGTCATCTGGTTCATTGATCTAGCTCGATAGTTTTATGATGTTTTGTAGCGCACCTGAGTTGAATCCAGCATGTAGCTCGGATTTGACCTTGTGTTGAAAGTTGTGACATTATTTTATTGCACTCGAGTTGAATCCGATAATTTGGGTTTGACCTGTGCTCACTTGTCCCTGTAAATTTATCAAGTGTATATATATCGGTGTGCACGGCCTTGTGGCATATACAGTGATACACTATGTATATCACAAGTTGTTCGTGTATGATGAATTCAAAGTTAAATGATGACGAACAAACCAAATAACTGAGGCAAATATTATTTTGAAAATCTACATTTTGTTTTATACGGTAAAAATATTTCCTTTTCTATTTTACTGCGTCAATATTTATTTTTGCAGATTGCTCAGATGTTGGATTCAATTTGGAACGAAGTTGAAGATAAAATACGAGTTGAGTGAATGAGTGATATGTACTGAGGTTAGATGTAAATTAGAAATTGTGATGTAATCAAGGTTGTACTGTAATTGAAATTGAATATATAGTGAGTGCTTGAACTTTGTACTATTCAAAGATTGTAATAAACATATGTTTGAATAAAAATTCTGTTTGAATTCAAATTTTGTGTTATTTATTTTTATTCAGAAAATATATATTTAATCTATGAAAAATAAAATAGTACATTAATAAATACATTTACATGAATATATATATATATATATGTTTATTATCATCAATCAAAAACCATATAACCGCATATTCAATAATCTCCCCCTTTTGATGATAACAAACATATATTAAAGATTTTGAATATGTTAAATGTATTTGATCATAGAAATATTCTAATTGCTCCCCTTATTTAAATGCTTCCTCTCTACACAAAGCCCCCCTACAAATATGCATACAATTAAAAATATGCAAATGAGCCTAGATGCAAATGGAAAATATTTGACCTTTGCTTGATTTTATTTGAGAAAATCTTAACTTTTCTCTCCCCCTTTTGTTATCAACAAAAGAGTAATAGTGTTAGAGAAAATAGAGATTAAGTGATCGATATTAATCAAACATTAAAACTCAATTGAATGTAAATATTAAATTTCGATAAAAAATCAAACAAAAATCATAAATACTTCGTTAGGCGCATATTCCACTTTTAGAGTGATGGGAATGATGTCATCATATAAAATCATACAGTTGTGTCTATTTGCGGTATATTTATATCGGGAATTTTAATATGTACGAACCATGCATAACCGTTAGGACTTTTAAATGAGATTAGTAGTATTCCAATTTTATTTTTAAAAAAATGAATTCAAGCATCTTCTAACCACGCATAACCATGAGGACTTTTAAATGGGGTTAGAATCAACTTGTTTATTTTAAAAATAAATTTTTGATATGCATTTTATTAACGCTAAAAATGTACGCTAACACCCCGGTGTAAGTTGTAGTATAGTGAAAGCACCACCCGTTGGTACGGGAACTGAAAATAAGTAGAAAATAGCAGGGAAATAATAAGGAGACAACAATTTTTATAGTGGTTCGGCTTAAAGTCAAGTCTACGTCCACTTAATCTCTTTTATTGCTGATTTGATTGCAACTTTTTCAATGATTCTTCAATTACAACACGATTAAGACGAGTAGCTAGAACTTCGATTTAGAAAAGCTCCTTGAATTCATGTTGAATGAGCTAGATCTCTTCCAAAGTTCGTTGAAACGTCTTCGGTGTTTGAAGTGTTGAAGGAGTCGAGAAAATAGCAAAGTGTTGGCGCTCCAGAAATGATCCAAAAATCCTCCAGGTGGAGCAGGAAGGGTATTTATAGTGAAAATCAGGAAGTAGGTCATAGGTTGTGGGCGACATAAGGTTAGGTCGTAGGTCGTGAGCGACCTAAGGGACACATGCCATGGCTTAAAATGGATATGCTTGATCAACTGCTTCTGCTGGTAGGTTGTAGCGATCTAATGTAGGTTCGACCTATAACCAAGCGACATAAGGATATGAGGCTCGTGACTCGCTAGGTTGCTAGGTCGTTAACTTGCTAGGTCGCTAGGTCTTTAACTCTCTAGGTCGCTAGGTCGCTGCAGTGTTCATTCCACTGTTATGTTATGCCGTTGATTTGCTTAGATCGTTAGGTCGTTAAATCACTAAGTTGCTCTTATGCTAGCTCGCTGAATACTTAAATCATTAGGTCGCTTGCTTCTTAACTCGTTAGGTCGCTTGCTTCCCTTGAGTAATTGAGTCTCCATTCAGAAAGGAATTAACAATTGCCCCTCGAAGTACATGCCTAGGTTATAGGTCGTGTGCTTCGATCTAACTCTGCTAGGTCGTGAGCGGCTCAAGTAGCTCACTAACTCGCGCGCCTATTCGTCTCCTCCTCTTTCTCCTATGTAAGTTGTTAAACCGCTTCGTCCTTACCACTTTATTGCTTACAATTTGCCGCCATTGCCGTACTTAAGCTCAAGAACTTCAAAGCGAAATTCCCTTCCTTGTTGCTTTAGATCATCATTCCAAATAGCAAACTTAGGTAAATCGATCATCTGTCCGTCTTATCATCCATCGATTCTCCCATGATTGGTTTTACACAATTTCTGTTACCTTATTGTAAGATTATACTCTGATTTGCCCTCTGTTTAATGTCGAACCGGTGGCAATTGCCTTAACAATGAATCAACTTAGGATCTCATGGAGTTATTTGGCAAGTGTTTTGAATTTGTGGAGTTTAACGATGTTTTCTGGAAATTTGGAAGAGACTATGAGGCTTTAGGTGCTTGGAAGAGATGAAGGGATATTTGGTTAACGGGTTAGTGGATTTTAGGTTAAGCCGTGGTGCTACTCTTGATGCATGGGCGGTGGACGGGTGGCAATGTGTGAGTGGAGAGCAGGCCTTAGGGTTTTTGATGGGCGAAAGTTTGGTATTTCCGAGCTACTTCAAGAGCGACCTAATGAATCGAACGACCTAAGAGCCTTGCGACTTAAGGGAAGCTGAACGACTTTCGAACTTGCAACTTAACTTGCATAGCATACTTCTTTGGACAGGAAAACCCTCTTAACGACCTATCATTGGGTCGCACTGCGATCTGGGTGACTTAACTTCTTGTGTCATAACCTTTAGGTCGCTGGTGTATTTGAACGAGCTAACACTTAAACAAATATGCTTTGTCTTGACTTAAAGCCTTATGCCATAACCCGCAGCATAACTTTAACTCTCAGGAGAATGAATAATAAACTCCATAACGCGCACGGAGCGACCTAAGGAAGCTTCGACCTATGCTAAGTCGTTTGAACTTGATCACTTGTAAAATTTGATAGCGCTTAATTGAATCTTCAACTTGAACTGCCAGGATAAACTGCTTGAACATGTTGCATTTTTCTACAGATTGAATCAACTTTCAAGCTAACAACCTGTCAAACACAACATTTGCAGAAAAAATAGGACGGATATACTCATCATCAACCACCCACATCGAGTGATGGATTAGATCAAAGAGACAACATTTTACTTAAGTAAAATAATATGAATTTGATTAAAGATGAAGTGTTGTGAATCAACTGTCTTAAATGAAGTATCAACACAAAATTCACACATTTATAACTGCCTATTGCTGAATACTATCTGCATTGATACTACACTTAGTTTAAACTCAATAACAAGCCTCGAATCTTCCTGAATTGACATGTGCCAACCAGTATTATTTCAAGTTTTACTTTATTTACTTGTTACTTCAGTAGCTTTGCACAACACTTCACACGCTTTTAGGAAACGTGCACCTTCATATTTGAATATCCAGTTCCTTGTGTAGAATGAATTCTCAACAAGCACGAGAAGAGATGGTAGGGCGAGCCGAAGGAGTTTTCCCAATAGCTAACCCCTTGGAGAATCCCTAGGAAAGAGCTTCAACCACTCTGAATCAACGGGTTTTTGGTCAGTTATGCATTCAGTTTGGCATTGCTGAAGTGGACGCCCTGCTTCCTGGGGTAAATGACACTACTGACAGGCCACCTCCTGGTTTTATTGTAGTTAATCATCAAATGCGCCTGAACGGATCTATTCCCCCTTCAATGATTTTCTTCAAACGCTCCTTCTTCGATTAACTATCTCTCCTTTCCAGTTACACCGTAATGGCTACGCCATTTTGATAGGATTGTGCATACTGTTCGGGAGGACGTTCGACCGTCTTCCGAGCTTTGAAGAGATTTGCTATTTGTGCACATTTGCAAAGAACAAAGATCATCCTTCTATTACACTTGTGAGGAGTGCAAGAAACCGTAAACTGATTACTGATCTTCCTTAAAGCGCCCATGGGTTTTTTAATTAGTTCTTCTTTGTTCGCAGCCCCCCGAGATTCTACGGCATCTGGAGAGTAGGAAGTAAGACTACTTATCTCCGTTCACTTCATTTCTGAGTCTTTCAAGATTCGAGTCATCAAGTGTTAACTTCATTCTTTACTTTTGCAGCAATTCCTCCTCCCCCAAAAGCTTCTAGCCATCAACCGACTTTCGAGAGGTTGAATGCCGTAACTGTTGATGAAAGAAGTATCAAATTTCTGCTGAAGGACGATTTTTTTTGCACCAATTCGAACTTCTGCACTTTTCTTGATCTATTCAGCCTCGTGATGCCCTTAGTTCCCAGGTGGAAATGCCAGATGCCCCAGCCTCCGTGAAGGAATCCGCACCGAAGGAATCTATTGTGGAGGCTTCATTAGTGAAATGCTCAAGTTCCGTTGACGACGCGGGATTATCTAGCAAATCTGAACCTCTCCCAGTTATTGAAGAGGAGGAACTTCCTTAACGTTCTGGGGAGGCCACTGGAGAAGCTGGTGAGGGAGTTGAGAAAGAAAGTCTCGTTATAAAGAGTGCAAAGTGTGCTGAAGAGGGCATGACCCAATCCATCGGGCATGATGGTGTTGATGTCTTCGGGGGACTTAGCGACCTTATGGTGAGTTCCCAAGAACTTTTTAAAGATGACACCATCACTTCCAAGCTTGTCTCTCCATCAATTGAAGCGACATCTGTTTTGCGGTCAACTCTATCAATCCAAGAATTGACTCCTAAGCCGAAGAGTGGTTTGTAGCTTGGCGCGTGTAGTTTACAAGCCACACACACACTTCGGATTTTTGGCAATTATGTGCACTTAGCTTCCTTATTTTGAAGATTTCTAAACTATGTCTCTTTTTCACTTTCAGTTTCTCCCATGGGACGCAGTGGTTCATAATACGACGACTTTCAACACTGTGGGAGGCGTGATTCTTATGATCCCAGGCGCTATTTTCCTGCCCCTAAGGAAACCGATGAAGAAAGAGCTGCTAGGAAAGCTCGCGAGAGGAAAGCTTATGAGGAGCGGTATGGAAGAAGGGATGACTGCCATGACTCTCACCAAAGGGATGATGACTCCTATAAAAGAAAATCTCATGATGAAAAAGGGAAGAGTTATGAAGCTGAAGAGTCCAGCAAACGGGCCAAACCTAGCGAAAAATCTTCAGCCGAAATCTCTAAAGTGCCCGCTACTTCTATTTCTTTAGACATCCCTTGTAGCTCCCCTGCCCTCAAAGAGCTGAGATGTAGACAATTATTAATAGGCCTTCGTATCAAATGGAAAATGCCCCGCTTGCACTCCAAAGCCGGTTTCCAAACTGGTGTTTAAAAGGAGTACGCTTTGATTTGGACTTGGTTCCCATTGACAAACAGGCTATGCTGAGAAATCTTGATGCCGTTACGCTTGACATTGAAAGAATGTCCGGGTGGCAAAAGCTGGTCGATGATCTTCAAAGAGTGAATCGTTTAAATCTCGAAGCTATGCTAAACATGGAAAGTGATAAATTTGAATGGAAAAAAGTTCTTGACCAGCATGACACAGAGATGAAAAATATCACAGCATATAATGAGAAACTTAAGGCTGAAGTCATGCAACTTAAAGATGACCTTGCTACCTCTTCCACTTCTTATAGTCAAAAGGAAGAGGTGCTTCAGAAGAAAGTAAGAGATGCCCATGCTAGTCAATGAGATGCTGAGGCTAGACTTGAGTCACAGCAGAAAATTATGGTAAGCTACCGCACCGATGTTGCTCAGTTGCGGGAAAAGACTAGCTCCCAAGACATGGAGATTGAAATGTTAAAAGCTCAGTTTTCTAGAGTTGAAAAGGAGCGCGACGAGGCCATTGCTGGAAAAACAGCAGATGAACAATATCATGAGGAGACTAAGGCCGATGTCAGCTCCACTTTATTTGAGTTTTACATTCACAACGTCTTGGGGCGTGGCGGTTTTTCATTTCTGGGTCCTAAGTATGAAATTTCCCTGGCCGAAGTGTGGGAAGTAGCAGTTGAAATGCTTAAAGGTGTCAGCTACGCTAAGGAGGGTCTTGTGGGTAATTTTCTGGATGATGAGGGTCAAGCCGCCCTTGCCAGAGAGAAAGAGCAACTTGCCAAAAAACTAGCCGAAGCGGCGGAAGGAGAGCATTTAGGGAAGGCACCTTTGACCGACCCGACTTGTCCTTCGGCTTCGGTTGACGTCGATATTACTGGCTCTATTTCTCACTCTCCGCCTCCATCCAATGCCAATATCAGAATTACAACTGCTCACACCGAGTCCCAAGAAGACATTGAAGCCTACGGTTTTGAAATCGACGTGATAAAGCCAACTTCTCCAGGTAACTTCAACACTGATCAAGCTCAAGTGGACTACTTTTTTGCTTCACATGAGCTTGATGAACTTCTTTATTATTACTTAAACCTCGATGTGCCACTATCTCCCCTCTTTGCGAGAAATATTGATGTTTAATTCATCTGTAGTGCAAACAACAAGCATTGTATAGGCTTTGCCTCTTCCCGCTGTTGCTCCTCCATCTCTCCAAGTTACTCCTTCTGCTTCTCAACCGGGGTCACAAGAAGAACAAATAGAAGCTTTTCAAGGCTTGGATGACCGGGCTGCTTCACAAGAGTAGAAAGCCGAAGAACTTGAGGAGGGTGAGAGGACCCCGGAGGAATTCACTGCCGATGATACAAAGTTGATTGATCTTATGGCTCTAGGCAGCGAATCTTCTTCGAAGAAGAGGGGAAAGGGTGGAGTTTCAAAGAAAAAGAAGGAGACTTCTGCTGGCGATGAGAAAGCGGAAGAGGACCTAATTACACCTCTTTCTCCTTTTTCCCCGACTCGTTCAAGCCGAAAGAAGTTAACCATTAGGCCGGGTGAGAGCTCCAAAAGCAGGGGGGAGAAGAAGTAATGGGTCTCGCTTTATCCTTCTTGTTTTGCTTCTTTGCTTTTTTCTTGTATTTATAGACTTGTATCGACCGGAGATTGTGCGGGTACCGGCCCCCGCATTTTGAAACCTGCACATGTGTACAAATCTTTTATAGTATGGAATAAAATGATTCTTTTTTACTTGTACAATCTTTTGATTGTATTTTTGAATGGATTATTCCTTATTTTCACACAAGTTTCCTTATTTTCTTTGTTTGATATTGCAGTGAGCTCGTGGTATGTTGCTTGAGCGTTGCTTTTATTAATATAGTTGTATTGTATTGCCCCCATACCATGGCTCATTGCAATCATTTTCATTTTGAGAAGACTTGTACTTTTACTTTGAAGAATAATTCTTCCATTTTGAGAAAATATTACTCTGCTCTAGTAAAAGTCTTCTCTCTTTTTTATTAGAAAGAGTTTTTACACTTCAACTTTCGGAGATGAATGTTCTCATTATGGAGAAATTGATCTTCCCTTGAGAATAGAAATGTGCCTCCGAAGAGGGCTTTCTTCGTTTTTTTTGTGTGCCTCTGAGGAGGGCTTTCTTTTTTCCCTTTACGAAGGGTAGCGGAACTCCGAAGAGGGCTTTGTTTTTTCCCTTTACGTAGGTAGCGGGCACTCGAAGAGGGCTTTGTTTTTTCCCTTTACGTGGGGTAGCGGGCCTCCGAAGAGGGCTTTGGCACTCCAACTTGGTGAAGTGGTCCTCCGATGAGGGCTTTGGCACTCCAACTTGGTGAAGTGGGCCTCCGAAGAGGGCTTTGATACTCCAACTTGGTGAAGTGGGCCTCCAAAGAGGGCTTGTGCCTTCGAAGAGGGCTTTGTTGTTTGACTGGAAGGTCGCATCTCACGATTAAGTGTATCCACGGAGTAGACGCAAGCTACCTAATCAGTTGTTTGTTTGCACAAACGATCACAATTAACTAGCAAGGGCCTGGAACCTTCATCTTGGGAAGGTGCCCCTTCGGTGGATCCATCATCCTTTTTGATTGAGACACAATATTCCATTTTGGTAGTTTCTTTGTCTGCTTGTCCATGTCTTTCCACCATTTGCCTCTCGGCGATTCCTCGTTATCGTTTCCAAGCACATGTTCCCTTCCTTTGAAAGTTGTTTTCTTTTTTCAAAGAAGTGCATTTCATTGTTAAGTGAATCCACGTGGTAGACGCAAGCTACATGACCGGATGTTTGTTTGCACAAACGATTGCAATCAGTTAGCAAGGGTCTGGAACCTTCACGTTGGGAAGGTACCCCTCCGGTGGAATCACCAACTGTTTATGAAAAGCACTTTTGACGTAGGAATTGAATGTGGAATTTTTGTGGCTTGAGATTTGTTTGTTGAGTGATTTGTAGGAATCGCTGAGCCTTGTAATGTGTTGAATAGGTAAGCTTTGCTTTGGTAGCCTGCAATATGAAATCGACATTTTAGCAATATATTTAAGATATTTTCGTATCGAAATGAAACAGGCATTTTATAGTAGTAGAGAACACAAGATTTATAGTGGTTCGGCCAAGAACTAGGCTTACATCCACTTTATAGTTCTTATTACTCGTTTGCTCTGATTTTGCAATGGCTTACAATATAAGAATCATACATCCATAATCATTTTACAAATTTAAGCAAAGCTTCTAAGTAAAATATGGACGTAAGTGATTACTATTCCAGGCTCTTGGAATTGGATCTCCTGTTGTACGTAAGTGATTGCCTATGATGTACGACCCTTCCCAGTTTTTCCTAAACACTCTTGTTATTGTCATGATCCTTTTCATGACTAGATCCCCAATTTCATAGCTGCGTTGGCGAACTCTGGAATTAAAGTGCCTGGCTATCCTTTGCTGATGGGCTGCAATTCTAAGCCTAGCCTCTTCCATTCTTTCATCAAGGAAGTCAAGTGCTTCAAGTTGCAGCTTTTCATTTTCAGCTTGGTTGAAATGGATTCTTCTGTGTGAGGGGACCTCTATTTCAATCGAAATCATTGCTTCTGATCCATATGCTAATGAGAATGGAGTGTGCTGAGTCGTAGTTTTGTGGGTAGTTCGTATGCCCATAGTGCTAGTGGCAGCTTATCAACCCAACCACCTTTTGCTTTTTCCAGCTGTTTTTTGATGGTTGATTTGATAATTGTGTTTAATGCTTCCACTTGCCCGTTTGCCTACGGATGAGCTACTGCTGAGAAGCTTTTTTGGATCTTGAATCGCTTGCAAAAGTCCTGGAATTCTTCGCTTTCGATTTGGGTACCATTGTCTGTGATTATCTTCTAAGGCACACCATACCTGCAAATGATATTTTTGGTCATAAAATATATCATCTTTTTAGAGGTAATGGTAGCCAATGGTTTAGCTTCAGCCCATTTAGTGAAATAATCAACAGCAACAATAGCATATTTGATTCCGGACATGGAAGTTGGCAAAGGCCCAATGAGATCTATACCCCAAATGGCGAATGGCCATGGACTGACCATCTGTGTTAGCTCGGTGGAAGGTTCTCTTAGGATTTTTCCAAATCTCTAGCATCTGTCACACTTTCGAGAATAGCTAGCAGCATCTCGATTAACATATGGCCCAAAATACCCATAGCGGAGGATTTTCTTTGCTAAAGTTTGGCCACCTGAATGATCCCCACACTCTCCTCTGTGCACCTCGGCTAAAATTGTCTTAGCTTCTTCCTTGGTTACACATCGGAGTAATGGCATCGAGAATCCCCGTCTGTACTACTGGCTATCTTGAATTACATATTTCGAGGCTTTTCTTAACAGCTTCTGGCGTTCTTTTGAGTTTTCTGGCAGGGAGCCATTGAGTAGATATTCCTTGATCGGAGTCATCCATGACTCCTGCTCTTGAGATACAACAATGATCCAATCAATATCCATCTCCTCAGTACTTGGAGCTGACAAGCTTCTACAGGGACCAATCCCAATAATTGAGCTTCGCCAGAGCTTGAATACTTTGCGAGAGAATCTGCCTTCATGTTCTCTTCCCGGGGTATATGGCTTATTATGTAATGGTCAAAATCATCAAGAAGCTCCCAGGCCTTTGACAAGTAAGCAGGCAGATTTCCTCCCTTAGTCTGAAACTCTTTCTTGACTTGGCATACAATAAGTTGAGAATCATTGAAGATCTGCAATAATCTGACGTTCAGTTCCATTGCAATCTTCAAGCTGGCAATAAGAACTTCATATTCTGCTTCATTATTTGTCGAAGGAAATTGTCATCTCAATGCATAGCACAATGACCGCCCTTCTGGGGTTTCAAGCACAACCCCAGCTCCGAAACAGTAATCATTTCTTGTACCATCAACATATAATTTCAATCGGATTGGGGTGTCATCAGTCACCTCTTCCTCACTGTCACCTTTATTTGTGTATTCTGCGATGAAATATGCTAAAGCTTGTCCATTGATTGCTCTTCGGGGATGATAGGTGATATCGTATTGGCTGAGTTCAATATTCCACTTCATAAGACGACCCGAAGTTTCAGGGCGAAATAGGACTTGCTTTAGAGGTTGATCAACGAGGACTTTAATAGGATGAGCTTGGAAATATGGCCTCAACTTTCTGGATGCAATCAACAAATAATAGGCAAGCTTTTCCAGTTTTTAATAATTCATCTCTGCCCCAGTGAATCTTTTGCTGATGTAATAAACCGGACACTGAACTTTTGCGTCTTCCCGTACCAATGTTGCGCTGAGAGCATGAGATGAAACTACTAAATATATGAAAAGATCTTCACCATTGCTGGGCTTAGAAAGTATTGGAGGCATTTCAATGTGACGAATCAATTCATCAAAATCTTTCTGGCATTCAGGAGTCCATTCAAAGTTTTTCATTCCTTTCTTCAGAGTGTCGAAGAAGGGAATGCATTTATCAGTGGCCCTGGAAATAAACCGACTCAAAGCAGCGACTTTCCCGTTGAAGCTTTGCAATTCCTTCTTCGTTCTAGGGGCTTTGACTTCTCTTAAGGTAGTAATCTGAGCAGGATTAGCATAGATTCCCCTAGCACTCACAATGAAACCCAAGAATTTTCCAAACTTTACCCCGAATGAACATTTAAGAGGATTTAGCTTCATTCCATACTTGCGAAGGATCGCGAACATTTCTGCCAAATGATCCATATGGTCTACTGCCTTCTTTGATTTCACCAACATATCATCAACATATATTTCCACAGTCTTGCCAATCTGGGGCTTGAACATGGCATTAACAAGTCTTTGATAAGTTGCCCCCGAGTTCTTTAGTCCGAAGGGCATGACTTTATAGCAGTAAAGACCAACATCAGTGATGAAGCTCGTGTCCTTCTTATCTGGCTTATGCATCACGATTTGATTATACCCTGAGTAAGCATCTATAAAAGATAACAATTCATGCCCGGCTGTTCCATCCACCAACTGATCAATCCTGGGTAACGGGAAATAGTCTTTTGGGCATGCTTTGTTCAAGTCTGAAAAGTCGATGCATACTCTCCACTTTCCATTTGCTTTTTTAACCAAAATCAAATTAGAAACCCAATTTGGATAAGTGGATTCTGATGAAGCCATTTTCCATGAGCCGATCTACTTCTTTCAATGTTGCCGACCTTTCAGGACCCAGGGTTCCTCTTTTCTGCTTTACGGGTGTGAATTGTGGATCAATATTCAAAGCACGCACTGCGATTTCAGGAGATATTCCACACATTTCGGCATGGCTCCAAGCAAATACATCCAGGTTTGCTTTTAAGAATGATATCAACATACTCTGAACTGTTACACCGAGTTGTGAGCCCACATTCAGAACCTTGTTTGGATCTTTCGGGTCAACAGGTATTGGCATCGTCACTTCCACTGGCACCACTCTACTCTCCCCTGCACTGGTTTTTCTGGGATCAATTTCCTTTCGTGCACCACTATGCTCACCAGTTCAGGGTCCACCTTGTAATTGATACAAGGTGGGTTCTTTGATGCTGAGCGGAGCTGCCGCCCCCTTTCCTATTTCTCTCTTTTTCGCCTCCCGTAACACTGTAAGATAGCATTCTCGCCCTGCATTTTGGTCCCCTTCACAACACGGACGCCATTATCAGTGGGGAACTTCATAGTCAAACACTATGGGGCGAGAATGGCCTTGAATGCAGCAAGAGTTGGTCGACCCAAGAAGGCAATGTAAGTAGAGAATTTATCAACAATCACAGGGTTTTCTTTCGGACCACCTTCTTTTCCCCTTCTCCAAGTTCTACAAATAGGTCAATAGTCCCAACAGGCTGTTTTGGTTCTCCAGTGAACCCAACAATTTTCTAATAGGAAGCTTGGACATCAAACATGGGAATTTTCATTCGATCAAATGTCTTTTTGAAGAGGACGTTGCAAGAGACGCCGCAAATAACAAGCACCTTTCTTCCAATGGCTGGTCCGATGGCAGTAGATATCACCGAAGGATCGATGGTGGGAGCCTCCACACCAACAGAGTCTCTAGCCCGGAATATAATGTCTTCGTTGAAAGTTCTTTGCTATTTTAGAGGTGCAGCGTCTTCCAAGACAAAAACACTTTTTTCAGCCGGGGTATATTTCAAAGCACGAGCATATCTTTCCATATCACCCCAACTTCTGCCTACTGGGTGAGGACCTCATGTAATCACATTAATGGCAGGCCTTTTAGATTCATAAGCTGCAGTTCTCTCACCTGAGCCGGGTTGGTGAACAGGAACTTGTTGCCCCTGAGTAGGTGAAGTTGGGTCGTTTCTGTTTCTCTTCACATATTATTGAAGTTTATTCTGTCTCAACAGATCTTCAATCAAATTCTTTAAATGGCGACACTGATTAGTGTCATGGGCAGGCTAATTATGGAACCGAAAGAATCTCCCATTATGCGCAGCATTCTTCCCAAGCTTTATCTTAGATGGTTTGGGGTATTTAACAACATCCTTGGTTGCGAAGAAGATATTCTCTGGAGTATCAGTTAAGGGAGTGAAATCTGAAGGTCTAAAGTGGCGAGTTTACTTCGCGTTTTCCTGCTTCTTCCCACCGTCATTCTCCCTCTTCTGTGCTCCAGATTCCTTTTTGTTTGAAGCAATATTACTATTCCCAACCTCAGTCACAACTGCTTTTGCCGGCACAGGAAGGCTTTCTAGGCGCATAAATTCATCGGCCTTCTTATAGAATTTCTCAAGTGAATTTGGCTCTTTCATCTTTAGCCATTTTCCAAATTCACTAGTTTTATCAATAGCTCGCATCAAGTAGGTCAGAATCATTCGAGGCTCTGCATTGTCAACTTCGGCCAAGGCTATGTTGAAGCGATTTAAGATAGATCTGAGAGGCTCACTAGGGTTTTGTTCGAGGCTGGATAGTGAAATTATATCCTTGGCCTTTGAAGCATATAACTTGAACTGATCTTTGAATTTCTGAGTGAGGTCGGAGAATTGATCCATAGAACGAACTTGAAGCTTCGTGAACCAAAGCAGAGCCGCTGCTTCCAAATACACTGGAAAATATCTGCACTTGATCTCATCTGATGCTCTGGCACCAGTCATATGCCAGTCATACTTGTACAAGAACTTGTTGGGGTCGCTTGTCCTCCGATAAGCTGGAATAGTAGGAGGAACAAACTTCTTTGGAAATTCAGCTTTTAGAATGCTTTCAGTAAAAGGAGTCTTACTTGGAGAAAACCTCCATTCATTTTCATCTTCTTCCCTTTGCATGCTTTCTTTCATAATTTGTCGAATCATTCTCGAGAGGTATTCCTCATCGTTTAGAGGCCCCGCGGGACAGACGCCAGCTACTTTTTCGAAAGTTTGCCTTGACAAACGTTCGCGAAGAGTTGGCTGCGGCCTTGAACCTCGGGCTTGGGGAGGTTCCCCTTTGGCGGCGCCAGCTGCCCTTTGAGGAATACTCTTTCCTTGAGAATCATGAACATCTTCGGTAAAGGTCTCTTCATTGTTTTTTGGTTGACGGTTAACTCCAAGCAATGCATTTAGCCTGTCCAACATCAAAATGTTCCGGGCTTCCATTTGTTAATACATTCCATACACTATAGCATCCAACTCCGCCCTTGTGACTCCAACACCAGGAGCCGCTTCATTTGACGTAGGAGAAGTGGCGGTGTTATCCCAAGTATCTCTAGATCTAGCAGATCTATGTTTTCTTCAAGGATCCATAATTTCAGATAGACTTCTGGTTAGTAGAGAGAGTCGTTCAACAAATCTTTGCGAAGCAATGGTTAGAGCACTACTGAGTTTGGTTTTTCAGTGAAAGCACAAAAAATGTTAACGCTAAAAATGTACGGTAACACCCCGGTGTAAGTTGTAGTATAGTGAATGCACCACCCGTTGGTACGGGAACTGAAAATAAGCAGAAAATAGCAGGGAAATAGTAAGGAGACAACAGTTTTTATAGTGGTTCGACTTAAAGTCAAGCCTACGTCCACTTAATCTCTTTTATTGCTGATTTGATTACAACTTTTTCAATGATTCTTCAATTACAACACGATTAAGACGAATAGCTAGAACTTCGATGTAGAAAAGCTCCTTGAATTCATGTTGAAAGAGCTAGATCTTTCCCAAAGTTCGTTGAAGCATCTTTGGTGTTTGAAGTGTTGAAGGATTCGAGAAAACAACAAAGTATTGGCGTTACAGAAATGATCCAAAAGTCCTCCTCCAAGTGTAGCAGGTAGGGTATTTGTAGTGGAAATCTGGAAGTAGGTCGTGGGCGACATAAGGTTAGGTCGTAGGTCGTGAGCGACCTAAGGGACACAGGCCATGGATTAAAATGGTTATGCTTGATCAACTGCTTCTGCTGGTAGGTTGTATTGATCTAATGTAGGTTCGACCTATAATCAAGCGACATAAAGATATGAGGCTCGTGACTCGCTAGGTCGCTAGGTCGTTAACTTGCTAGGTCGCTAGGTCGTTAACTCGCTAGGTCGCTAGGTCGATGTAGTGTTCATTCCACTGTTATGTTATGCCGTTGATCTACTTAGATCGTTAGGCCGTTAAATCGCTAAGTTGGTCTTATGCTAGCTCCCTGAATGCTTAGATCATTAGATCGCTTTCTTCTTAACTCGTTAGGTCGCTTGCTTCTTAACTAGTTAGGTCACTTGCTTCCCTTGAGTAGTTGAGTCGCCATTCAGAAAGGAATTAGAACGTTCCATATATGCATAACCGTGAGGACTTTTAAATTAGCATGGAAGCACATAACAAATTCCAAGTAATTCACCAATGCATAACAGCGAGGACTTTTAAATGAGAGTGAATACTTTGGTGTTTATTATTATTATTATTATTTAAAAAAAATGAAAAACGAATGATTCCTGTTTAAAGTACCACATATCGACAAACTATATAGAATTTTGATGAGTGATGGTCGTTAGAAATATGATAGAAATAGAGATGGTCATGGAATTTTTACCAGCAAAAAGTTTTATAACTCTTGTTTAAATTTCTAAAGAAATTTACTAATTATACTATCTTAAGTTATAATGTATGATTAATATTAACACTCATCACTTTTTCAATCACTATTCATCTTTTCGATAATCATTAGGGAGTCAGATTAGTTAATGTAATCATTTAAAATCAAATTCAAAAATAATTATAAAATCAGCTTTTCTAAAAATGACCAACCTGAAAACAAGGTCAAAAATGATTTTCTAGAAGGGGTTTTATAAGAAAATTTTCTGCAATATGAAAATTATTTGAAATGAAAAATATGCAGATATTTTCTTTGAAAAACGATGCAGTTACTAAATATCTCCACAAAAATCACGTTCCTCTAGTAATTTTTCTATCAACTAGATTACCAGTGTAATCTGCATCTGAATGTCTCTTTCACTCAAAATTATCATTAATTGAATTTGATAGACCATGAAGTGTGCACCAAAAATTTCAAACTCAATTTTTACAGCAATTTAAATGACATTTTCTTAAATTTGAATTGAAGCTGTGTTAATAATCAAAAACCGTGAATATAGAGTTAGCCGTATTTTAACCAAATGTACTATCATCCAACAAAACACTATTTTTAATCCTAACTAATATATATGAAGTAATTCGAAGAATCTAGAGATTTATATAGTGTTTTTGGTATAAGAATATAGTTGGCCAACAATTTTGAATAAGTCAGAATCAAAATCACCATTTTCTATCATCTCATTATTGGCTGATTTTACTTAGGTTACGGTGCAGATTATCACATTTAATATATCGTTCAAATAAATATACAATTACATGTTTTACCTTTACGATAATTTTTGTTGTTGCCCATTGTGATTCTGTCACCTTTATACTAGGCTAAGGAGCTTTGCTTTGTCGCTTGTGGTGTAACAACCCGCATATTTAACGATTTTATATTTAAATGTTTAATTTAAATATAGCGTCGTTAGTCGGATTTTGGTCCGAAATGTTACTTTCTGCAAATGGACGAATTGGAACTCGAAACTACCTCCATTGGTTCCAAAATGGCGTTTGCGATCTTTTTGAGTATAATCTTTGATATGTTTGGAGTTTGTGAAATTTTGGCTACTTTTTCTATGTGGTTTGGGTTTGGGTTCAGCCCACTAGCTTAATTAACCCTCTAACTCAACCCCTTCTCTTCATTTCATCTTCTTTCATTTTCTTTTTCTCAAGAAAAACTGTAATGGGGGAAAGGAAGTGGAAATAGAAATTAGCATGCCCTAGTTCTCCTTTGTAACTTGATTTCTTGCTCCAAAAATCAAAGGGAATCCATTGGTAAGTTCATCTCCATCTTCTCCATCTCTTCTCCTCTTCAATTTCAGTAATTTCCTAACCCTAACTTAGGAAATACTTGCTTTGATTCTTGATTGAAGCTTGTAGTGTTGAAGTGGAGTGTAGTTGGTTGATTCCTTTGCGTTTGAGCTTCTTCTTCTTGTTCTTGAGTTAAAAAGGTGAGTTTTGAACTCACATCTACCTCTCTTGATTTCATTGATGTTGGGCATGAGTTCCTAACAATTATGCATGTGCCATTGTTTTGGATTGGAAAGAATTTGGAATTCATTTGATAAGGGCAAGGAGTGCTGGAAAACAGGCTTCGGTCGACCGACCTGCTGCCCCGAGCCATATTTGGTTTCCTGCATCTAGCCGGCCGACCGAGCCCTGTAGTCCGGTCGACCGACCTGCTCTGTTCTGCCTGTTTTGCCTATTTTGCATATTTGATTGATTTTTCCGTATCTTATCGATTCAAGTTGGTTTTTAATGGTTGTTATTGCATCTTTGGCTTTGATAACATGCTTTTGACTTCATTCACGATTTTTATAAAATAATCTCTCGAATCGCATTTAAAAGCTCGTTTCTCCCATTTATAAATTCTATTTAAAATACACACTTTCGCACGTCGAGTGAAGTGGAAGGGTGATTAAATGGTTGGGCAAAACACGGACCATGAATCCATGCGTTTATCCTTTCGATTAATCCCGGACCTATTCAATTGATCGTTTTGACCTTCGGGTTTAGTTTACCGATGATATGAGGTAAATTTGTACTGCTTTGAGTGTGAAAGTGACTGACGGATAGTAAACCGTTTAGTGCGAACGAGTGGTTATGGGACATACGTTAACACTTTTCGGATTCCTTTTCGAGAGTTGTGACACATTCCGCCAGTTAGTGGTGTCCAGTACTGGGTCTCTGACCTTCACCACTACGGTTTGTTGCCCTATAAAGTATCGCTCCGATGTTGGCCTTATGTGCCGCATGAGTGATATTGGGTTTGTTGCCTTTGGGTATGTTGCCTTCGGGTGTGTGCCTTCGGGTTTGTTGCCCTACATAGTTTCGCTCTGATGTTGGCCTTATGTGCCGCATGGGTGATACTTGGGTTTGGATCCTTCGGGCTTATGGATCCTTGTTGTACAGTACTGAGCTCGAGCAATCATATGTTCCATTGATATTATATTCCCTTGGTATCTCCCTTCGGTGTTGGTCATTATGAGCCGCATGATGCGTAGCGTTTACCTTGCGGAACTTGTATACCTTATTGGTATTTGTTATTGCCTTTTTGGCTTGTTTTGGGATATTTGTATCCTTTGTTTCTATATGTTGCCGATGATATGAGGCTTGTTCTATATGATTCACCTCTTGTTGATGATTGTGTTATCTCCTCTAGAGATATTTGTTATACTATATGACCTTGCAGGTTTATTATTGTTCAGTTTATCTAACTGATTTGTTATCTAGACTGACCCGTGTATTTTATACTCGGGTCAGACCGAGTTGTTTCAGGTTAGGTGCTTTTGGACTTAGCCTATTTTGCTTCCACATGGACTATTCTCTAGCTTCATTTTGTTATAGCGTCTTTTGTGGTCCTTATCTGTTGTAACTCTGATATTTATACTTTTTTCGTCTCGTCTGTATATTGTGGTCTCCTGTACCACTTGACATGTATTATTTTGTATACTCTGTCGTGTATCTGTTTATGTGTATATTATGATTGACTGTTCTGTGATGTGAATTACATTTGAGTTGTTATATTTTCTTCTGATAGATCCTATAGCCATTGTAGTTTTGCTTTAAATATTTATTGAATAGGTCGAATTTTAATGTGATTCTACTTTTCGACGCATTCAGTGAATAGTTAAGGTAAGATTACACATGGTCGCTTCCATTATACTCTATTGTCCGCGTTAGCCGACAGTATTATCTATGTAATACTCTTTGTTAACGAGGCTCTCGGAGTGGGGCGTCACAACGTGGTATCAGAGCTGAGTTCAGAACAAAATATGATAAACACAGAATAGATGCACATATTATGGTACATCAAAGTGTACAAGTGATACAAATCATTGAATCATCGTGTCTCTTTATTCCATCAAGGCTAGATAGTATTTGGGAATACGTCTAGGATTATTCCGTAGTATCCCATATTGAAATATCTACCTTGTGAATAATCTTTTCCTTATCTTGACTTTCAGCTTATGTCTGGAAGAGGCAGAGGTCGACATTCGGATGCTGGGCAATCTAGTGGCTCACATCCGGATGGCGTTTATATGTCTGCCGATCAGTTTATGGAGTTGTTTAGGAGTACTCTGCCTCCCGTTCCTCCTCGAGTGTCTCCACCTCGCAAGTCTGCTTTTGCATGTCAGTGCAGTGATTTTGCTCATCTTGGAGGAAAACCATTTAAGGGTTCCGAATCCGTTCTTGAAGTCCAAGCTTGGTTTCGCACATGCGAACGTATCTTCTCTCGCATGGATCTTTCTAACCATGATCGAGTTCTTGTGACTTCTAGCTTATTGCAAGAGCGTGCTCTTGATTGGTATGAGCTTCTTGTAGCCGAGATTGATGAGTCTACTCTTTCTTGGACTCGGTTTCGGGGACGATTTGAACTCAAGTTCGTTCCTGAATCTGAAAAAGTTTTATTGACCCGTCGCTTCCTTGAGTTGAAGCAAGGGAAATCTTCTGTTTCTGAGTATGTCGCATCGTTCGAGGCTTTATCTCAGTATGGTCTTGAATTCATCAGCACTTCTTACAAGAAGAATTTGATGTTCGTCTCTGGTCTTAAGAAATATCTTAAGAAGTCCTTGGTGCTCCAGCTTAAGCATTCTTTCGAGGAATTGGTTGATTCGGCACTTCATCTCGAAGCTGTCGAGAAGGAGTGTGATAGTGATGTTGATGTTGAGGTTTCCAAGAACCCCAACAAGAGGCCATTTCCAATTTAGAAGAAGCCTTTTCCTTCTAAGAAGAAGAAGACCGGTGGTCCCAGCTCTCAGCCTCAGTCTTCCGGAACACCTTTCGTTCGAAAGTGTTTCAATTGTGGTTCTCCGGATCATATTATTCGAGCTTGTCCTAAGCCTCTCTTCTGTCGTTATTGCAAGAAGGAAGGTCATCATGTTTCAGCTTGTCCTACTGCTCCTACTAATGCAAAATCTGGCAAGCTCAATGTGGCTAATGCTTCTGGAGGTCCTTCTCAATCCAAAGGTATCTCTCCATCCATTTTGGAAGGTTTTATTCTATTTCATGATCATAGTATACGAGTTCTTTTCGATACGGGTGCTTCACATTCTTTCGTATCAAAAAAGCTCGTTGATGATTTATCTTTGGATGTTTCTTGTTTGATTACTTCTTTAAGGATTGCGAATCCAATTGGGGTATCCGCGACCCTTAGTTTGCTTTGTGATGATGTTGAGATTGTTTTATGTGGTTTTTATTTTCGTGCGAATCTGCACGTTGTTTCTCATTTGGGTTTTGATATGATTTTGGGTATGGACTGGCTAGTGAGATATGATGCCAGGATTATTTTTTCGGAGAGAATTTTATATCTTTGTCATCCTGATTCGCCTACTCAGTTATCTCTTGTTCTTCAGGATGTGGATAATTTCGAGATGGCTTTGTATTCTCTTGGTTCGCGAGATGGTGATGATATATCTCGTATTCCTATTGCTTGTGACTTTTCTGATGTTCTTGAGCCTGTAATGGGTTTGCCACCCAAACGGGAAATTGAGTTCCGCATTGATCTCATTCCAGGCGCGCAGCCAGTTAGTCGTCCTCCCACGAGGATGTCTACAAAGGAAAATGAGGAACTCAAGAAGCAGCTTTTAGAGCTTGAATCCAAGCAATTGATTCAATCTAGTTTTCCTCCGTGGGGATCCGCGGTCGTCTTTGTGAAGAAGTCTGATGGAACTCTTAGGCTTTTCATTGTCTATCGCAAGCTTAACGAGTTGACCATCAGAAATAGGTATCCATTGCCTAGGATCGATGATATGTTTGATCTATTGAGTGGTGCTAAGGTCTTTTCTCAGCTTGACCTTGCCACAGGTTTTCATCAGTTTCGAGTTGCGGAGGATAGAATACCTCCTACCGCTTTCCGCACTCGGTATGATTCTTTTGAGTGGCTCGTTATGCCGTTTGGTTTGACGAACGCTCATGCTTTCTTTGTCGATCTCATGAATCGGGTATTCCGGGAATATCTCGATAAGTTCGTGCTTGTCTTCATTGATGATATCCTTATTTATTCTAAGTCTGAAGCTGAGCATGCTAATCATTTGAGAATTGTCTTGAGTACCCTCCGTCGTCATCAGCTTAAAGCCAAATTCTCCAAGTGCCACTTTTGGGAGAATAAGGTTAAGTTCTTAGGCCATGTGGTATCTTCCGATGGCGTTTCTGTCGATCCATCGAAGATAGAAGCCATTCAAAATTGGGAAAGGCCTGAGAATGTTCATGAGATTCGTAGTTTCCTTGGATTGCGGGTTATTACCGTCGGTTCATTAAGGACTTTTCCCGTGTTGTGCTTCCTCTTACTTGCCTTGCTCGGAAAGGCATTCGTTTTGATTGGTCCGACAAGTGTGAAGCTTCCTTTCAGGCATTGAAAGAACTTCTCACTAATGCTCCTATTCTTGTGGTTCCCGAAGGGAATCATGATCTTGTTGTCTACACCGATGCTTGTGGTAGTGGTCTCGGTGTTGTTCTTATGCAGAAGGATCGGGTAGTTGCTTATGCTTCTAGGCAACTACGTCCGAATGAAGTTCGCTATGCCACTCATGATCTTGAGCTTGCCGCCATTGTCTTTGCCTTGAAGATTTGGCGACATTATTTATTTGGCGAGCGCTTCATTCTCTATACCGATCATAAATCTTTGAAGTATTTATTCACTCAGAAGGAACTCAATATGAGACAACAACGTTGGCTCGAGTTTCTTGCTTCTTATGACTTTGATATCCAGTATACCCCTGGTAAGGGTAATCGTGTTGCTGATGCGCTTAGTCGCAAACATTCGGCTGTTATTCCTATGATGCTTGCTGAATGGAACATTCTTGAGACTCTATCTTTTTGTGAAATTCGTGATCGAGGTTCATCTTTTGATTCTCCTATTCTATTATTTAGTTTGGGAGCTCGACCTGTTTTGTTGGATCGTATTGCCGATGCCCAACGCCGTGATCCTGATTTGTTGCATTTTATTCAGCTTTGTGAGTCTGGATCTTGTGATGAGGCGTTGCAAGATTTTAGCATTGATTCTCATGGGTGTCTTCGTAAGAAGAACCGTCTTTTTGTGCCTTCTGACTTTGCACTTAGGCATGACATTCTTGATGATTGTCACTGTTCTAAGTATACCATTCATCCCGATAGTAGCAAGATGTATGCCGATATGTGTCGTCTTTATTATTGGGAAGGCATGAAGCGCGATGTGGCGATTTATGTGAGCAATTGCATAACTTGTCAGCGTTTTAAAGCCGAGCATCAGCGTCCTTCGGGTCTTCTTCAACCTCTTGAGATTCCATTGTGGAAGTGGGATCAAATTTCTATGGATTTCATTGACGGCCTACCTCGTTCGAGATCGGGTTATTCTAGCATTTGGGTTATTGTTGATCGACTTACCAAATCTGCTCATTTTGTCCCTATTAAGTCTAATAGGACTGCTTCGCATTTGGCTAAGTTGTATATCAAGGAAATCGTAAGACTTCACGGTGTTCCTAGTTCTATTGTGAGTGATCGTGATCCTTTATTCACGAGTCATTTTGGAAGAGTCTTCAGCAAGCTTTGGGAACAAAGCTTAATTTTTCTACAGCTTATCATCCGCAGTATGACGGACAGACTGAACGGGTAAATCTTATCTTGGAAGATCTTCTCCGTATTTGTATTTTTGATTTCGGTGGTAGTTCGGAGGATCACCTACCTCTTGTAGAATTCTCCTACAACAATAGTTTTCAGTCTAGTATCGGTATGGCTCCTTTCGAAGCCTTATACGGAAGGCCATGTCGATCAACTTCTTGTTGGTTAGAATCTGGGGAGAAGCGTGTTCTTGGTCCAGATTTTGTTCGTGATTCTTCTGAGAAGATTGATCTTATTCGGTTGAGAATGAAAGAGGCATAGAGTCGCCATAAATCCTACGCGGACAATCGTAGGAAGCCTCTCGAGTTCTTGATCGGCGATCTTGTTTTTATTCGTGTTTTTCCTTTGAAGGGGGTTATGCGTTTCAGTACGACTGGGAAATTGGCTCCTCGTTATATAGGACCATTTTCTATTACTGAACGTATTGGCCCTGTGGCTTATAGAGTTTCACTTCCAGCTCATCTATCTGGCATTCATGACGTGTTTCACGTCTTGCAACTTCGGAAGTGTCTTCGGGAGTCGGATTCTGTTATTACTTCTCCTGATTTGCAAGAGCTTGAGATCTCACCAGACTTATCTATTGTACAGCAACCTATTCGCGTGCTTGACACGGAGGTGCGACACCTTCGGAACAAGGACGTGCCGCTCGTTAAAGTTCAATGGTCCGCTAATCCCAATGACTGTACTTGGGAAACCATAGAATTTGTTGAGCGATCTTATCCGGCTTTTCTTTCCTTGCTTTGAAACGGTGAGTATGTCTTTTCATCTCAAGCTTATTTTCTTTTCTTTTGATTGATTGTATGTATGTAGTTGTTACAAATATCATCTCTAGAAATTGCGGGGACGCAATTTTGTAAGGAGGGGAGATCTGTAACAACCCGCATATTTAACGATTTTATATTTAAATGTTTAATTTAAATATAGCGTCGTTAGTCGGATTTTGGTCCGAAATGTTACTTTCTGCAAATGGCCGAATTGGAACTCGAAACTACCTCCATTGGTTCCAAAGTGGCGTTTGCGATCTTTTTGAGTATAATCTTTGATATGTTTGAAGTTTGTGAAATTTTGGCTACTTTTTCTATTGGGTTTGGGTTTGGGTTCAGCCCACTAGCTTAATTAACCCTCTAACTCAACCCCTTCTCTTCATTTCATCTTCTTTCATTTTCTTTTTCTCAAGAAAAACTGTAATGGGGGAAAGGAAGTGGAAATAGAAATTAGCAAGCCCTAGTTCTCCTTTGTAACTTGATTTCTTGCTCCAAAAATCAAAGGGAATCCATTGGTAAGTTCATCTCCATCTTCTCCATCTCTTCTCCTCTTCAATTTCAGTAATTTCCTAACCCTAACTTAGGAAATACTTGCTTTGATTCTAGATTGAAGCTTGTAGTGTTGAAGTGGAGTGTAGTTGGTTGATTCCTTTGCATTTGAGCTTCTTCTTCTTGTTCTTGAGTTAAAAAGGTGAGTTTTGAACTCACATCTACCTCTCTTGATTTCATTGATGTTGGGCATGAGTTCCTAACAATTATGCATGTGCCATTGTTTTGGATTGGAAAGAATTTGGAATTCACTTGATAAGGGCAAGAAGTGCTGGAAAACAGCCTTCGGCCGACCGAGCGCTGCTGCCCCGAGCCATATTTGGTTTCCTACATCTAGCCGGCCGACCGAGCCCTGTAGTCCGGTCGACCGACCTGCTCTGTTCTGCCTATTTTGCATATTTGATTGATTTTTCCGTATCTTATTGATTCAAGTTGGTTTTTAATGGTTGGCTTTGATAACTTGCTTTTGACTTCATTCACGATTTTTATAAAATAATCTCTCGAATCGCATTTAAAAGCTCGTTTTCCCATTTATAAATTCTATTTAAAATACACACTTTCGCACATAGAGCGAAGTGGAAGGGTGATTAAATGGTTAGGCAAAACACGGACCATGAATCCATGCGTTTATCCTTTCGATTAATCCCCGACCTATTCAATTGATCGTTTTGACCTTCGGGTTTAGTTTACCGATGATATGAGGTAAATTTGTACTGCTTTGAGTGTGAAAGTGACTGACGGATAGTAAACCGTTTAGTGCGAACGAGTGGTTATGGGACATACGTTAACACTTTTCGTATTCCATTTCGAGAGTTGTGACACATTCCGCCAGTTAGTGGTGTCCAGTACTGGGTCTCTGACCTTCACCACTACGGTTTGTTCCCTATAAAGTATCGCTCAAATGTTGGCCTTATGTGCCGCATGAGTGATATTGGGTTTGTTGCCTTTGGGTATGTTGCCTTCGGGTGTGTGCCTTCGGGTTTGTTGCCCTATATAGTTTCGCTCTAATGTTGGCCTTATGTGCCGCATGGGTGATACTTGGGTTTGGATCCTTCGGGCTTATGGATCCTTGTTGTACAGTACTGAGCTCGAGCAATCATATGTTTCATTGATATTATATTCCCTTGGTATCGCCCTTCGGTGTTGGTCATTATGAGCCGCATGATGCGTAGCGTTTACCTTGCGGAACTTGTATACCTTATTGGTATTTGTTATTGCCTTTTTGGCTTGTTTTGGGATATTTGTATCCTTTGTTTCTATATGTTGCCGATGATATGAGGTTTGTTCTATATGATTCACCTCTTGTTGATGATTGTGTTATCTCCTCTAGAGATATTTGTTATACTGTATGACCTTGCAGGTTTATTATTGTTCAGTTTATCTAACTGATTTGTTATCTAGACCGACCCGTGTATTTTATACTCGGGTCAGACCGAGTTGTTTCAGGTTAGGTGCTTTTGGACTTAGCCTATTTTGCTTCCGCATGGACTATTCGCTAGCTTCATTTTGTTATAGCATCTTTTGTGGTCCTTATCTGTTGTAACTCTGATATTTTTTGTGGTCTCCTGTACCACTTGACATGTATTATTTTGTATACTCTGTCGTGTATCTGTTTATGTGTATATTATGATTTACTGTTCTGTGATGTGAATTACATTTGAGTTGTTATATTTTCTTCTGATAGATCCTATAGCCATTGTAGTTTTACTTTAAATATTTATTGAATAGGTCGAATTTTAATGTGATTCTACTTTTCGACGTATTCAGTGAATAGTTAAGGTAAGATTACACATGGTCGCTTCCATTATACTCTATTGTCCGCGTTAGCCGACAGTATTACCTATGTAATACTCTTTGTTAACGAGGCTCTCGGAGTGGGGCGTCACATGTTGTGTCCTTGGACCACACAGAATCCAAGTAGCACTATTGTTGCTCCTTAGCCTGCCACCACACCTACACGGGAAAAGATTTTTGTCACCTGTTTTTTTTATAGGTCCATGGTTGTTAGTGGCAGAATATTTGGAAAAATAATTTTGCGGAGACCCAAAACTATTATAATTGTTCCCTTCGGCACCCAAATTTTTTATAACTTTGGGAGATTTTATATTTTTGCCTTTAGGAACACAAATCGGTATTGTTTTCACATGTTTGGGTCTATACCAACAATTATTTTGATTGTGTCCAAATTTTCTACAAATTGTGCACATAAAATTTTCTTGATTAATATTGCTTTCAACAATTTTAGATTGATTATACCCAAGTCCTTTTCTAACTGTATTAACAGTTTTCTTCCCTGATAGCATGTTCATCGATTTTTAACTTTTTGAAAATCTATCTAAAGTCATTGACAATTGTTGGACTTGTGTTTTGAGAGATTCATTTCCGTTTAACAATTGTGTGCATTTTTTAATAGAATTCTCTCTCTAGTATTTTCACTTTCTTTCAAAATCAGAATTTCATTTTCATGAGATTTTATATTATTTTCTGATTTTTTAATTTCTTCTTCGAATGTTGTACGCTTATCGCACTTAGGGATCCTACTTTGATAGTTTTTAACTAATTGGTCAAGTTTTTCATTTAATTCTATTAAATTATCTTTTTTGATTCAGCTTTGGCATACTTCTCCTTAATTCAACAAAACAGCCATTTACTTCGTGAAAATATATAAGTAATTCTGTGTGAGTGAGTTTTGATACCTCGATTGGCTCGTCATCGTCGCTATCAGTTATATTTCCATGAAAGCATAAATTTCCTTTCACAATCTCACTGCTAGAACTTTGATTATCTTCGTCACATGTATTCCACGTGGTTGTCAAACTTCTCCTTTTTGATTTCTTCTTGAAGTCGCGTTGATTTTAAGAACAATTGGGCTTGATGTGTCCGGGTTGGTTGCACTTATGACAGATGATCTTCTGTTCTTCTGAGTAGTCAAGTGCTTTTCCTATTCTTCTTTTCAATTCCTGATTTCGAGCTGGATTTCCGTATTTTTGATTCCGCTTTTTGAATTTCTTTATTAGTAGTGCCAGCTCTGCTGCTCCTTCATCATCATCGTTATCATCATCACTTTCGGTTGTTCCTTTGAGCGTAGTTGATTTCTTTCGAGTGTCACTTCCTTCACGCTCTTTCTTCAATTTTATTTCTAGCTCATAAGTGGTGAGATTACCAATGGGTTCTTCAACTTTCATCTGTTTTAAAAGTTTTGATTCTTGAATGGCAGTCACTTTTGATTCAAATCTTCATGGAAGGACTCTGAGGATTTTTCGGACTATTTCCAATTCCGTGTGTAATTTTCCGAGAGCTTTTGATTTGTATACGATATTGGAAAGTCGTCCATGCATCTCTTTGACATTTTCTTCCTTCGCCATTGTGAAGTTCTCGTATTCGCTGCTTAGCATGGCAAGGCGAGATTCTTAGACTTGAGATGTTCCCTCGTGAGTCACTTCTAGTGTGTGACATATTTCCTATGCAGTTTGACAATGTGAGACACGATTAAATTCAAATTGATCCAATGAACAGGTAATAGAATTCATAGCTTTAACATTAGCATTTCGTAATTTATTTTCTAGTTCTGTCCGTTGATCTTTTGGTTTCTCTATTTCCTGATTATTTACAGTTGTAGTTGGTGTTCTATAACCTGTCTCAACAATATTCCAAGCGTCAAAGGTTTTCAGAAAAATTTCCATCCTATTTTTCCAGTAAGCATATTCATCATTGAACATTGGTGGTCTAACTATGGACTGACCCTCAGCAAAAGCATTATTAAAAGAAGCCATTTTTAACAATTCAAATTTTTAAACCAAAACTGATTTTTGAAGAACGAATTTTTAAAACAAGAGTTGACTTCTATTTCTAGCTCTGATACCACTTGTAGGATCGATTTCACCCTAGAGGGGGGGTGAATAGGGTGTTGCTATTAATTATAAAAGTTAATTACGGAAGCTTATAAAATTATTTCAACACAGATCATAGAATAATAGCAGCACAGATAATAGCAGAATAATAAATGCAGAAATGGAACGACACAGAATTTACCCAGCTTCGGCAAAACCCTGCCTACGTGCTGCCACCAAAGTTTCTACTAGAAATTAAATAGTCACACGCTTACACACATAAACTCGCGACACCCGCTACTGACTAACCTAACTCTACGCTCAAAACCCTACCACAACTCAGCCACTGAGTTGAGAATACTCAAACTACGCCACGTAGTTTGTCCCTTAGTCACACGACTAGTAAATACACAATTTTCAAAGGAAAATACAAAAGACAACAACTTAAAAACAATTAAAAACAAAAACCGTAATTATTCCTAGTTTATATAAACTAATACTAAAGAGAGAAGGCCCGGCCCAAAATATTTTCACTAAAGAAAACACGGCCCGTTCCTTTCCTCTTTGTTCTGTATAATGGCGGCTTTCTTTGTTCGTTCCACTCTGATTAAAAACTAGGGTTTTTAATTAGAAGCTGTCGATAATAGAAGCTCGATCGAATGATGAATTAGGTCCTTTCTTTGTCGATCGACTATCTCTTTGAGTTGCTCACGGCTGCTTCTATTTGATCGAGTTCGATGTTTGCTTCGGTATGTAATTTATCCTTTTGTGCTTCAATGTTTTTCGTACTTGAACTCGATTGTCTTCGTTGCCGATGATGATTTGGTTTATATATGTTTTGAATCCCTAGATTTTCGTTCGTCTGATATTTCCAATATTTAGCTTCGGCCTTCGATTTCGTTTGGATGTTGATGATTTCACTGACTTTTTAAATTCACACGGTTTTGAACTGTGACTTGGTTCGATTCCTTGATTTCTTGACTATCACGATGTTGACTTGGTTTGTTTACTTGGCTATCACGGTTTTGAACACTTGATTGACTTGCGGCTTTGTCTTGAAACTTTATTGACCTTGATCCTGATTTGTTCGACTACTTTGATGAATTTATGGCTTTATGATTTTGCTTGTGATGATTTTGGTTTTGTTCGACTTTGGCCATATAGTTCACTTCCTCTGGTAGCACTTGTTCGATTTCACCTACTGGCTTTGACATGAATTTGTTCGAACTTGCTGTATCGTATTTTACTTGTACCTGCTGTTGCATGACTTCGACATTTGACTTGAATTGACATTGTACATGTGTGTTCAAGCTCCTGTTGTCTGCATTGCTTGGTTCGAAGTCTGGTTCATGATATTTGTGCGCTGCATATTTTTGCTGAGACTATTTTCTTTATGACTTACTTCGGCCATTACGTCTTTGACCTGCAGCTTGAACTTGCTATACATATATTTACACATATAAATAAAGATGCTTCACTTGTTCACTGAACTGTTGTACTACTTTGTTGATGATGCTTTGACTGTTGAACTTGGTTTGGATTTGTGGTCTTGTGTAATAGTTTTGGTTCGTATATTGTGATCTAGTATCACTGACTTCGAGTTGCTTTGAGTTGTAATATTGAACACTGTAACTTGATGGTTTTGTGGCACTTCTTACAGTCATGTTGCACCGACTTCTTTTGCTCGCATTCATATCCTTCAATGTTTTTGCACATTTGGGTTTCACTGTGCACTTCTTCGAGTCAGATTGCATACTCTTTGGTGCCTTTATGTGCTTTTCTTTTCTTTGAATTATTCTTGTTGTTTCATTTTGAATTGGTCGAGTACATGTTGTCTTAGTTCTGGTACACGATATTTTAGTCTCCCGTGCATGTTGTACCTGTTATTGCTTGGATATTGGACTGCTTCATGTAGTCTGGTTATCCACTTGTTGTTAGTTGCCATTTTAGTCTTGTTACTTGTTGGGTCTAGTTTCATTGTGGTCTACTGCACCACTGTTGCCATCTGGTTCATTGATCTAGCTCGACAGTTTTATGATGTTTTGTAGCGCACCTGAGTTGAATCCAGCATGTAGCTCAGATTTGACCTTGTGCTGAAAGTTGTGAAATTATTTTATTGCACTTGAGTTGAATCCGATAATTTGGGTTTGACCTATGCTCATTTGTTCCTGTAAATTTATCAAGTATATATATATATATATCGGTGTGCACGGCCTTATGGCATATACAGTGATACACTGTGTATGTCACAAGCTGTTCGTGTATGATGAATTCAAAGTTAAATGATGATGAACAACCCAAATAACTGAGGCAAATATTATTTTAAAAATCTACATTTTGTTTTATACTGCAAAAATATTTCCTTTTCTATTTTACTGCTTCAATATTTATTTTTGCAGATTGCTCAGATGCTGCATTCAATTTGGAATGAAGTTGAAGATAAAATACGAGTTGAGTGAATGAGTGATATGTAGTGAGATCAGATGTAAATTAGAAATTATGATGTAATCAAGGTTGTACTGTAATTGAAATTGAATATATAGTTAGAGCTTGAACTTTGTACTATTCAAAGACTGTAATAATTATTTGTTTGAATAAAAATTCTATTTGAATTCAAATTCTGTGTTATTTACTTTTATTCAGCAAATATTTATTTAATCTATGAAAAATAAAATAGTACATTAAAAAATACATTTACACGAATATATAATTGTTTATTATCATCAAAAAATAATAATCATATAATCGCATATTCAACAAGAACTTTACGTGGTTTGATTTTAATTTGATACATGTTTAAACATCTTCAAGCCCAAGCCATTAGCTGATCAAAAGCATTACACTATAATATGATATTTGTTTATAAAGGAATAAAGTTCAAGATTAACTAAATAGAATCATATTTAATCCAATCAAGTTTACATCCATCAATGGTGAATTATTAAATGTCTTAAATTAAATATTACAATAATTATATTTAGTTTGTGAAATAGTCATGTACCATAATATAATTTGTATCCATCATTGAATTTTCAAAAATAAATGTACCATTGAAACCGCTAATTATTCTAAATTTGTTAAACTCCAATTATTGCGTATATATTAACTGAATTAAAAAAAAACATATCCTCCTAAATGTAACGTCATATATCATGTGCATAGAATCACCTAACATGTAATACAAGTTGAAAAAAAGTGTAAAAATTTACAGTTTATTTAGAAAGTAACATATTATAAGGCATCTCCGATGTACAGAATTCAGCCCTTTGTTTATACAATTATAATTAGATGTCTTCTTGAATGTTCCATTTGTTAATTGAAAAAATAAATGGTGGCAAAAAAAGGTAGTTTTACACAATATGAACAATTTTACCTGTGGTAAAACCATCAAATTAATAAAAAATAGTCAACACAGATGTCCATTATACTAACATACATACCCTTTTTACTAAAATTTACATGATGTATGCTTAAAGGGAATACATTGAACTAAAACAAAACAAATTTGTTAGAAAAGTTTTCACAACAGACTCCTTTTTCCCAAAATCCAACAGATCAACTTGTAGCATAACTAAAATCCAACAATTAAAGGGATTCAGAATAATAAGAGGATCAACTGTAATGAACCAAACAATTGAGAAAAATCAATGGTAGAAAAGGAATAATGAATAAAAACCAAGACTGCTTTTTCCTTAAATCCAATTTATCTTTTGAAAAAATAAAGGTGCAGCACTATTGATATGATCGTACTACAGTGATGTCCAATGCAATACAAACTGTAATATTATAAATAAACATTCAATAGTTCATGTAAGATTAATTTAGAATATTGAAAAAAAATTGTTGAAATAACAAATTAAAGCACAGCAAGATTGAAAATATAAAAGTTAACTATATCTACCACAATAATTCATCTGAAGAACTATGCAATATAACCATGAAGCTTTGTTTGATTACGTGAGCAAAAGTAGTACTGATAATGGCACTAAAGAAATTTATGAGAAGCAAACCAAACTAAAACTGAAAACAAGATTGAAAGGATTCATGAGAATTGCGAACAAATCTCCATAATCACTTCAATCCCAAAACTATAAGCATAAATAATCTTTGCTCAGCTCAGATCCGGCCCCAGGGCAAGTTAGCCAAGGCGGCCGCATGGAGCAACAGATCGGAGGGGGCAACAAACTTCTAAAATTTCTTTTAACTGACTTGTTTAATTTTTACAAAAGTGCAACCATTATTAAGAAATACTTTAGTGCACTGGTATGATATTCTGCTTCCTCATCCATGTGCAGGGTTTGAGTTTGCTTAGTAGGCTTATTTTTTGTATGTGTTTCCATTTTTTTCTTCCACCGCATATTCGCCTTGGGCAACCACAGTTAACGGGCCGGGCCTGGCTCAGGTAACCTCTCAGGGATAAATTTCTATCCATCACAAATTTTCAGCATTTAAACATAAAAACTTATTATTGCAACGATACAAATATAAAAAATAATAACAGATAAGGAAAGGGACGGGGAAATTTTGTAAACCAAATAGAGAACGTAAGCAGACGAGCTTTATCAGCCGCTAGAATATTAAACAAAAGTCTAATTTTTTTAGGAGAATATTAAGAGAAGTTTATACTAGGTCGCCATAGGGATTATAATGGGTTTATATTATACTGGGCTGAAGTGCGCAGTCTTGGATAATATTGGGCCGGTTTATGTTTCAAAAAATGTTGTTGCAAATTAAAATATGAAGAGCCTATTATTTTTAGAACAGCAGTCAGCAACTTATTCCAAGATAGCATAAATCCTTTTCTTCTTGTTACAAGTTTGTCATATTGTATTATCAATATAAAACAGCGGTAAACAAACCTACCATTTAATTGCATAATTAAAAGAAAAAATTGTTGTAATTTTACATTCATTTTAATTAAGTGATATATACATCAGCTTCGTGTACCGTTTACTATTAGCAATTGAAATAACGTGATTATTTGTGTACGCACGCATATAAATGCATGATAAACATGTATGTAAAATAAAATGAGAGAAAATTCATTTACTGTCAAATAATGCCCGTACGAGTCCCAGATCTTATGGAAATTAAAAGCTTTCAGTCATAGGTGCTTCTTCTTCTTGCTTATGTTGCAATTATGAAGTTCATTAAATATGCATGGATTTTCTTCGACCTAGTAAATCAAGGAAGGATTAGAAAATGTAAAATTAGGGATTGAAATTAGTAGGGTAAAAACTTGGAAAACTAATAAAGATTTAATCTTTTGTTTGAGAATGACAGTAGACTGTACGAGCCACTGGAAGCAAACAATGAAAACTTGGATCGTAGAATTGGTGAAAATAGCCTAATGTTATCATAGAATGCAAAAGGGAAGGTTTTAATAATTGTAAAAACTTTAAAATCAAGTATTCCATTTATATATATACATGTATGTATGCATGTATGTATGTATAATATAGAAGATATATGAAAAATTTTATACTCCCCATTTCTTTACACCGCTACAACTTTTTGAGCTATATAATTTGGAAAAGAATGAGAAATTGTAGATACGTTCTTGCTTGTGCAATTAAACCTGAATAGTGCTTCGTAAACTACCCACTATACGGCATAACACTATTCAGTCGATAAATTTTTTCAATATAGCGCCACTAAGCAGTAGATTGGCCTTAAGCCCAGCTATTTTCTGCTACACTTGCAAAATTTAAGGCTTTTTAGCAGCCTTTTACAAAATTGTTGATTTGACTTGTTTTCTTTTGAACCAAATCAACAAAGTTACGTGTCTAATTTTAAGGCATAAGCACTCGATATAAGTTAAAAATCTACGTAATCATCAAATATAGACCGTATAAATTAAGAAATTTTTTGATTTTGTTACACAAGATTAAATAATATTTATTTTTCCCACAAAAATGATGTGAGCAAAAGAAAATTTTACTTTAAATATTATGTTTTATATCTAATGTAGTTAGTTGCACTTCGGCTATTTTTCGCCATCCTTATGCAATATTTCCACTATGACTTTTTTACTACACAGAATCATACACCTCCAAATTATCACCTCTGCAAAATTCAAGTTAATTTTTATAATCCTAATTATGTTTAAGATCATATCATTCGTAAACTAACAACGATTAAATTGAAAATTTTGAATTTACATAAAAGAGTAAAGCTAGTGTAACGCTTTGTATATTTACACTTGTTAACCAATATCCCTAACCAAGATTATGTTGTGTAGTGTAAAGTGCAACAAAAAATACAA
Organism: Allium cepa; assembly: GCA_030765085.1. Taxonomy (NCBI): domain Eukaryota; kingdom Viridiplantae; phylum Streptophyta; class Magnoliopsida; order Asparagales; family Amaryllidaceae; genus Allium; species Allium cepa. The sequence goes on from CM060942.1 coordinate 461,913,734, forward strand.
AAACAAAACTGGAAGAAATTATTGTCGATGAAATTAAATGCCTCTCTACTTCATCCCAATTACATACTTTGTTACAAGAGAATGTATAAGAGGATCTGATGCAACCATATCACTTTGCTCCATGAGTACAAGTTATCATAAATACACCTGTTAAATTGAACAATTGACCCAACCCACTTGATATATTTATTATAAGGGCCGATATGACCTAACCTACTTCATACATGGGTCTACCTGTTTAACTCATTTAAAAAACCTTAAATAACGCGAGATAAAAATATGGCAAAATATCTAATGGTACCTAAAAGATTTAAATTGCAGAATACATAATAAAAAAATGCATTATATAACATTAATATTGTTCGCACGAGAAGTGGGATAAACACCTAATCAATAAATAAGTAATAGTTATAGAAATAAAGAAATTGATAATTAGGAAATAACAAAAGAGATTTATAGTAATTTTGGTAAAGCCTACATTTATTATCAACTTTGTTGACGATTTCTTACTTTCTTTATAGTAGTGATTTTACAACTCTGTTGCCCACGACTCAGGTAGGAATCCAAAAGACAAAGGAGAAAAATCTAATAATTCAAAAGGAAACAAAGAAAATCCTTTCTTTTGCTCCTCACCTCATATTTATAGACAAAAATCTACGGAATAAGCTTTAAAATCTTGTCCTCGCATTCTTCATATTAGGCAGTGTGATATCCCGGAATTTCAAACCAAATTTAAATGTGATAATCTCCATTATAAATTAATTAAAATTGATAAGATATATATTTTAAACAATAATAATAATTGTTGTATATATTGATTGTAAATAGAATTTTTATATACAAATGGAATTTGGATTTGTTAAAACTTTATGTACATATCAAATTGATTTATAAATTGAATTTGAAATTTAATTTGAATTTGGATATTTAATTTGAATTCCAAAGGGTAGTATTTATATCTTAAATCATTTAGTTCTAAAGTATATTTTCATGATTTTATTTTGGATATAAAATTGTTTTATATTAATTTCTTTTTAAAAGAGATTTATTTATATAAATTAAACATGTATTTATAAATTGGGAAATTTAATTTCAAAAGCTTTTAAAAATAAAATTTTGAATGTAAATTACATATGTTAAATTGTAATCACTCCTAATAACATGTGTTAGATAATTAGGTATGTTTAGTGACAAGTGTCACCTTTTTATTTTATTTTCTAAATTTTAATAAATCAAAAATTAAATCTATATAGCTTTACTTCTTCGTCTTCATTCATTTTCCCATCTCATTTTATAAAAGCAAAGAAATAAGCCATTAAACTACAAACCTGAAAAGAAAATTCATCAGTCTTTCAAAACAACAAAATTCAACTTGAAGCCATTATAAAGAATCAACTCATTTCAAACCAAATTCAAGTTCAGATCTTAGCACTAATTTAAGTTCAAAAGCCTATAAGCATTTCAAACCAGAAACTCAACCTGTAAGCAATCAGCAGAACATATCAAAACCCTGTAACAAATTTTCAGAGGAAAGATCAAAAGCCTGTAACAAAGGTTTATTTTCAATTGCAAACTAAAGCAAAGTCAATTAAGCAACCATCAGCAAACAAGCTTTCAAACAATTCAACTTTCAAATCCCAGTTTCAAGCACTCTATCTTAAGTAGGTGAGTAAACAACTATTTTTTTTAAACTATGGTTTGTGATGTGGAAATTGCATGAATGTGTGTAATTTGGTTTGGATGTTATAAATAGATAAGTGTTGTGTGTGCATGTCTAAAACTTTCTGTATAACCCTGTTTTACAACTGAAAGGTCTTAAAATTTTGAGCATAAATCGAGTGCTCTTCAAACTTTCACATATAGGTTGAGAAATGCAAAAAAATATGTTTACTTTTACTTAGATTAAGTATTTAAAATATAACTAAGCATTGGAAGTGTGAAATTGTATGCAAATTTAGAAATACAGTAGATTTCTAAAAATATGTTAAAACCCAAACACCTGAATTTGCTGATTCATGATCATAACTTGAATCTGCATTAGAAATTATGATTTTTAAAACGAAATTCAAAATTTTTAAATTTGTATCGAGTGGGAATTTTTGTGATAACCAGAATATGGTTTGTGAGCAAATTCTAGTAGCTGGGTAACCTATGGTGATTGGGACCTTGGCTAAAGATAGAGAAAGGATCTGGGTGTTCGGCAAAATTGGCTAGAGAGGAGATTGATGGCCGTGGCGTCGATGGCGAAGAGATTCAGTTTATAACCCTAATTATGATTGAGCAAAGAAACTATATCACTGCTTTTCCTTGGGTTGATCGAGTGGCATAGAATTTTGGTAAGTGGCAGCGAGGGGTGTCGGCATGGCAAGGCTGGAATTGTAGCAGCACCGATGATCAGAAACGTGGTTACGAGCTCATTTTCTGATGATGTTGTGGTTCTAGAAATTTTTTTGCTGCTCAATTTTGATGTGAGGCATGAGATTTTGTTTGGATGGACTAGAACCGATGCTATGGTGATGGTCGTGGTGTCAAATGGTACGGTGCTGGTCACCGTCGTCGCTGGTGTTGTGCAGGTGCACAGGGGTGTTGGTATCAGTTGTTTGGGAGTTGAGAGTTTGACTCGGAGGTGACATCGGGTTTCGAGGGTTATAACTCGAGTTCGAACTCAAGTAGTTACGTGAGTGTAACCTGCGAAGTTTTAAACTTAAAATAATTCTAAGTTTTTGGAAAAATTGGAAGCAGGGGGATTTATTCGAGGGTAGACCCGAGTTGTCTTCGGGTTTGACCCGAAGCAAAGATGATAACAGTTTTTAAAATGTTTTAAAATCATATTGTTTTTGAAATTTAAAGATAAATCTAGTTTCGACCTTTATATAAACTTACTTTATATATAATAATCATTTCTGTAACAATTGGTTATGAAGTATTAAAAGATGTTTAAATTAAATTTTGTTAAATTAAGATTTATGTGATTCTAAAACTTAAATTTTAAAATGCAAGTTTAGGATTTTTATTAAGGCAAGTTTAAAATACAAATTGAAGTTAGTTTTTCAAAAACTTCTACTTGGTGATGTTTTAAAATATTTAAGGAAGTTAAGATTTGTTAACTTTAAAATTATCAAGTAAATAGTTATCTTATTACCAATCTTAGTTAAAGAATTTAATTAAGTTTAGTTGATTATAATGTTAAAATATTTTAAAAAAAATGTTAATGGTAATTAAGGTATTAATAAGATAATGTTTTATCTTAAGATGGTTAAGGTTACAATGACTTGAGATTAATTAAGATAATAAGGGAATTAAGTATAATTAATTAATTTGATTAATTAATTATAAAGGATTAATTAAGTGATTAATGAAGAGTAATTAATTAGTTTAATTAATAATTAATTAAGGGTTAATTAATTGCAATTAAGGATTATTAATAAAACATTGTTAATTAATGATCAAAGATTAATTAATTGAGTAATTAGGAATTAATTAATCAAGTAATTATGTGACGACCCGCCCTTCTACCACCAGAAAGACGTATCATCATGAAGAAAGAAAGGGATAGAAATAGAAAAGAAAGAGAAAGAAAGAACAACAATCACGGAAACTCACTGCGGAATGGAATAAAATATAATACATCACATAACAATTTTATAGTTTTACATATATCAGAGTTATACAATATTATACACTTGACAAATTTTATATACATCAGTCACTACATACATCTCAAAAATACAACATACTCTAACTAACACAGCGGAACTAGATAGATATCTACAACGCTGAAGCCTCCTGCTCCATTGCTCCTCCAGAATTCGTCAAAGCTAACCTGAATTCCTTGACTACCCGTAAAAATTTGGGTACCCGAGAGTTTATGAAAAACAAAAATAAACTCCGGGTCAGACATGGGTCTGGTATGAGTAAACGGTTTAAATTGTTTAACTTTGAAAAACATCTGAAAACAAAGGTATCACATAAGACTTCCCACAAATAAATACGGGTAAGTTTTTACCTTACGCTAACCAAAACATTTCATAGGAAATTCTGTGATATTATAATAGTGTCTAGGGTTTTCAAGTAAATAAAAAATAGCCGAAATTGTTACATTATTAAATTCCAGCTACTAGCCACAAAAGTGGGTAATGCAATCAAAACCGTGGGCACTTATTGGAAAATGGATTCCATACAATGACAGGGCTACTAGGGTACCGCCCGTCAAAATACGGGGCCTAGATCACCGTACCGAGGATTACTCCCTTCATCCCCTACAACACAAGGCCGGAACCATTCCTTACTGAACAGTCCCAAACAAGATAAACCCCGTTGTTTGCGCGCCCAACCACCCACTAAGCCGAATAAAAAGGGACATCTAGACAGGGGAAATATCTTATCCTGCTTGGTCATGACCCACCTAACCTTGCTGCATCTCCCCTGTTTTAGCCATTCCCGGTTGATGAGGCTTGAGGCTACGATTACCTTTAGAGAACAAATTTCTTAGAATGCTCATCGTCCGCCTAACGATGTGCTGAAAGCATTCAATCCATACAAGTTCATTCCGGGTTCGAACGAAACCGAAGGCATTATCTTGTTACACTCATTTTGGAATCACCCTCAGAGTTAACGACGACAACCCTTGCATTCTGAACCTTCATCTTCACATCAGATTCACGACCTAAAAATTCATTTGGATCGATGTGGTTTTTGGATGTTCCAAATGTGGAAACCCGATCCCGGTCTCATCGAAATCCAAAACGTGTCTTTTAGGGCCAAGTTGTTTTAAATTTATAAAATAAACAATGTAATTATCGATATACACACAGATAGATAATTCACAATATCACAATAGATAATCAACATTGTCACCATAACAGAAAAGCAATATTATCATCACAACAGAAAATCTATATTACTATCATACTACAATCAAGCATATATTTCATACAACATCATTTATCTTATGCTAGGAATTTCAAACCATTCAGAGTAAACAATATCATCCATCCATACATAAGCAATCATATCAGCTATAATTAATTTAAAATGAATTAAATTAATTACTTGCATTTCTAATTAATTTAAAATAAATTAAATTAATTACTTCAACATCACAAATCTTGCTTATATAACTATTAACCAATTATCAATCAATTTATGAATTCATTTCACCTACTCACACTTGATTAATTAACATTTAATTTTTATTCAAGTAACCATTTTTTTAATTATTTTCCAAATTAATTATCTTATCCAAATATTGAAATTAACCTTCAATTACATACATTACATTACTTCTTAATTTCACTAATTAATTTCTCTTTAATCTTTCATTATAATTTCATTATTTAATGATTGCTAATTACATTTCATTTCATTATCCTATATTAAATAAATTACCTTAAGTAATTAAATCTTTAATTAAACTATATTTATTAATCACTCCTGATTAATACCATTCAGCAATCAATCACCTTTAATTACTCTTATCACATCACTTAATTACTTCTCAACTGATTTCCTTTAATCAATCCCTTGATTAAATTGCAAAAAGTAATTATACTCAAATTACTTCCATTGTCATCCTCAATCAATTTCTTCAAGTCATTATCATTAATTACTTCTCCAAGTAATTATATTCATCATATCATCAAATAATCATTTAAATCAATTAAACTTGATTAATTAACTTAAACGATTCATATTAAACCTCATTAATTACAATAAGTAATTAATTCCTTTAATTACTTAATTATTTGATTATTCTATTTCATGCTATTTAATTGATCACTTCTTCATCAATTTGTTTAACCTTAATTACTTAATTAGCTTTTCCTTAATCATTAGTTGAAAACCTTAATTATAAATCAAATAATTTGATTAACAAATTTTTAATTGTTTATTACTTCATTAATTATTTCTTAATTCTTAGTTAAATCTCTTGATTAATAAACTATTAATTGTTCATTAATTTACCGAAGTAGTTAATTACAAATTAACTTATTTCTTAATTATTATTCGATCTTAATTAACATTTGAAAGAAATTTTCTTAAAGTTTGAATTCTTAAATGTTGATTAACTTTAATCTTTACTCAAATCAATTGCTTAATTAAAATAAAGTGTTAAATGCATTTGTTAAGTACCTATTAAAAAACTAGAACTTGTATTTAATTTTTAACTTAAAACTGTTAAAACTCTATTAAGTTTTACAACGCTTTCGATTTGTTTGAAAGTGATTTACTTAATTTCCTTATTTTATAACATGCTGTAGTTTGAAACTACAAACCTGAGTTTCCCCCTTGAGTTCACTCGAGTTCTTCACCGAATTCCACTCCCCTTTTCCCCGTGTATACTTCGAGTTGTTTACCCTTCTTCTTCCTGTACGCCCCCTCCTTATTTTTTTTTTAGTTTCAGTTTAAAGTTTGAGCAAAACCGAATTTACAACAACAGGGAACATGTACACTCTCAACACTCGAACCAAACTCGAAGGAAACCCCCAAATTATTCGAGCACGACACGAGTATCTACACTGACACGACGGCGTCCCCTCGTCCCCTCCGTGCACATGCACGACGGCACCAAGAACCACCGGCGAACACCTACGATGCAGACACACCACAAAACACTCGCTTATCTAAAATCCAAAGTCAAAATGCCTTCTGAAAAGCCGAAACGAAAAACAACAGAACAACCCATAACCGAACTCGGACCTCTCCAACAATATCACCTCGTCACCGCCGCCGTGACCACCGGAAGCCCCCAAATTTTGGCCGAACCTCGACAACACTCCACCCTTCCTTTCCCCGAAGTTACGACCAAATCGATCTTCAATGAATGTCGAACTCGGCACATTTACAGACAGAACAAAATTTTGGACTAAAACCCTAAATCAATCTCAATTCCTTAATTCACGTGATATAAAAATTACCTGATAATTTTTACGTGATCATAAATGTTTAAGCTTGCTTCAACTAGAATTTTAAAAATAAAAATTGATTGAATCAACAGTTATTGACAAAAAATCAGATTCAGTTCCTTTTTAAACTGCACTTTAAATTCTTATTTAAAAATCATTATTTTTATGCTAAAAATCCTAACTTTGTTTGTTGAATCAAGATATGAAATCAGATTAACAAATTTAAATATTTGAATTTTAACATATTGATTCCTATTTACTGTAACTTGAGTATGTAGTGTTTAAGTTTCACTATCCACCTTCATCAATCCTTCCAGGCCGTAATTACAGTTTAACAAGTGTGTTTAACTTAAATTCTTAAGTATAAAATATTTGTATGAAGAAGTATTTAAATTTGTCTCTGCTTTTACTTTGTTCTGAAACTTGAAATACTGAAGAACAAGCCATATAAATTTCCAGTGCAACAGAAATATTCACAGAGAAGTTTGTTTAAACTATAACAAGCACATATCATCCAAAAAGAAAATTCACAAATTAAATTTTGAAAATAGATGGTTTACTCACCAAAACAATTGTTGAACAAGGCAGGGTTGTTAATGGATGCCTGCAGCTTGAAGTTTTAAACTCTGTAACTTTCTGGCTTCCTAAATTCTTTCTGTTCTTATATGTTTACTTGAGTTTTGCTTCCTTTATGTTTTCTCAAGTATACTATGTTACTGACTAAACTAAATAAAAGATGAGCATCTATATATAAAGAAGATAAGAAGTTTACCCAGGTTAGGTGTTACCTATTAATACACTGTTCAACTCTTGTTTTATCAGGCAAGCTTCTTTTTTTTTTATATATACTAATATGATTCTTGAATTCGGCTGAGATGCTAAAACATTAAATGCTATGTACTTATTGTCTACACATAACCTTATTAGTATATAGATTTTTATAGCTTGCTTAGCATAATCATTTGCAGGTTTCATATATTTCAAGCCTGTTATATTTTATTTTATTTTTATATTTAACTTACTGCTACTCAATCCTGTTAATCAGATTCCATCTTGCAAAGTAAAGATTTGTGCATGTTTTAAATAAACACAAAGAGGTGCTCGAATCAGAGGAGCATTAAATGTTTGTGTTGCTAAATCTTGTTTACATAATTATGTTTACTGAGAATATAGATTTGGTAGGAAAAGTACATTTGCAGGAAAACTTGTAACTGAAGATATTTGTATCAAACAATATGTGTCAGGTTTGTGTTTACACTTTATGAATGAGGATCATATCCTTTGCAACATTTGTTTTATTATTTTATATCTTATGTTTAGATCTATATGTGAAGATATGGTGTAAAGCTTAATCATGTTTTTATGAACTGCTTGCTTGAATAATAAATATGTTTGTGTCAGATGTATTTCTACTTTTGTTTACTTGTAAAAATAAATTTGTCTTATTGTTTCTAACTTGAATAATTAATATACATATAGTTGTTGTCAATTTGATTTGTGTATGAAAATATTTTGTTTAGTTAACTTCTAATTTATATAAGTTATACATAAAAGTTAAAGTTTGGTTTTACATTATATTTGATTTCATTTTACTTTATTTTTTTGTCTTATACTTTGTTCTTATTTTAGATTGTTAAGTTATGTTGTATAAAATCTTAACTAATTAATTCTTATTTTAAATTTTACATTAGTACTTTATATTTAACTATCAATGTTCAAGTCATATTCAAAATGATTTTCTCACTTATATTTGTATTCATTTTCATTTGTACTTTACTATCACTTATTTAAATTAAGTTATATACACATATTTGATTTATGTTTTACATTTATATTTTACATTTATATTTTGTTTTGTTAGAATTAGATTTTAAATTTAAACATTATCATCCATATGTATATTTCCAAATGTAAAGAAAGTACAGTGTTTTAATTTGGTTATATAAGGTCAATATTATTAAAAGATTCTATTTAAATTTCCAAGATCAAATTCCCTTTTTAAAATACAAATTTAGATAAACAATTGGCAATTATCCCAAAATCATATTCATTTGAAAATAATTAGTTCATATTTTATTAAATCAGATTAAATATTTATTAAAATAAACAGGGCCAAAATTCAGGGTCGTTACATTCCTTCCCCCTTAAAAGAATTTCGTCCCCGAAATTTAAAACAAAGATAATTTAAAAGCTGTTATACTAACCATTCACACATACATATCATTCATACAATAGCAAACAATCAAACAGTTTATCCTAACAAGCAACACTAGCTATCCGAACACAAATCCGGATAAACTTCCCTAAAACTATCCAGAGTCTCCCAGATGCAATTACTGAGATTCTCGCTCTACTGCACTCGACAAGCTTTACTACTTACTCCCGAGTTGCCTTTCATCCTGATCAACCATCCGAAAAGGATTCCTGACTATAGTCAAAATCCGCTTGACTTCCAAATCTCCCTGAACTACTGGTTCTACACTTTACAATGGATCCTAAACAAGATTCCAAGATGAGATGCATGGGATAACATTATGAATTCCAGACATCCGTTCTGGCAATTCAATCCTATAAGATACAACTCCAATCCAAGTTGAATTTTTATATACACATATAACTCGAGGTCTCAGCCTCCCACTCATTTAAAATTTACAATCAAATTCATTAATTCACCATCCAACTTTATTTGACCAATCCTAATTTCATTTACACAATTAATTTACTAATTTATTTCATCTTAGTTTATTTCCACTTCCAATTCAATATTTGATTTTATCACAAAATCACTTCATTATAGTTCTTGAGTTTATTTCTAGATTGTAATTCTGATTTGGATGTCTATTTCATTTCCTAAGTACAAAATAATTTTATTTATTCACCACACTACATCCAGTTACTCTTAATCACATTTATTTTCACTTTAAACTCCAGTTCTTACCTGTATCAAACAAGTATACTTTTTATTTCAAATATTTAAATTCTTTTGATAAACCATCAGAGTTTATTTATACAAATTTTTTTAATCATTCAACTAAAATTATTCAAGCTTTTACTAAATAAACTCTCACTTTCCTTGAAGCTACGCTTCTATAAAGTTTAATCTTTGGTTAATTTACTTGTTTCAATTTCATACTTAAATTTATTTCCAGCTTATTTCATACTCACCTAGATCAACTTCCATTATTACCTCTCAATCCTACTTCTGCTTGAACCAATTTACATCTCGTTAATTTATTCAATTTACCAATTTATTCCAAATTAGTTCACTTCCATTTTCCAATTCCATATTGGTCCTTTATCTTTAAAAATCATCTTATTATTTTATCTGTGTTCAATTTTATCTTATAATTCAAGTTTGGATTTTTTTTTCCATTCTCCAAATACAAACAACCTTAATTTGGCATACTATTTAACCTTCCCATATTTTCTTTATAATTCTCACATTCATATTCGCCCAATTTAAGCTTGAATATATTCATGTTTCCTTTAACTTTATCTATTTAAGTAAGAATTAATTTAGTTAACACCATCTATATCTCAACTGAATTCTATTCCAATTCAATTTGTTTTAACTTAACTTCCGTTAAATTAAGCACCATACTATTCACTTTAATCTACCAATCCACTTGGAATCTATTAAATAAAAAATTCATTCCATTTAATATCATTCATATCTTATTCCAATCTTAAATTTAAATCCAATTATTATTAAGCTTAAGTTAATCTCAACCAAATTTTATTTTCAATCCAATTTATTTCCATTGTAAATTTGATGTACTTCATCAATTTATTTACATCCTTATTATTATTATGTTTTTAATCATTAGTTTAATTAAATTAAACTTCCAACTTAATTCAAAATAAATCCTCATTTTCAACTTCATTTTTTAAATTTTGATTCCAAATTAAATGTCTTACTTCCTTGGTTATATAAGCCATTGTAAATCTTTATAATCCTATTTGTCTATTAACACTATCATCCAAATACTATAATTATATATATATTAATTTACAAATTTTTTTTTTGTTTATATATATATCAAAATAGATTTTGGATGAAATTATTTAATTCACCCACTTTTGAAAACAATATCACGTCGAATTGATCTATTAAAGTGTTTAGAAACCCCTTCGGTACAGTTGTACAGATTGCACCGACGAAGGTTCATGTAACGACCCAGAATTTTTAATAATTTAAATTTGAATATTTAATTAATTTTAAATATTTATAAGTGAATTTATAAGTCAAATAAATTTTTATTTGAATTTTTGGATTTAATTGGATTATTAAATCGATAATTTAATATGTTAAATTATGGAAATAATTGAAAATCGAGTTAAATATGATTAGAAATAATTTGGAAAATTTTATTTAATCATACTGGAGTTATAGAAATATTTTAGAACTTTTAAAATCGAATTAAAAGTTAATTTGTGAAAATTGAATATTTTAATATTAAATAATCGACTGTAAAATAGCCAATTTTTGAACAGTCTCAGAATTGAACGAAACCAGTTTCATTTGATCCGTAATAGTTAGTTATTACCGGATTTCAATTTTCGTGTCAATCGGAGTTATCGTTTGATCGTGGCAGCTCGAAACGCATCGAATTATTTTTAATTTAAATTTGGCGAGTCAAAATAGCCATTTTTCAAAAAGTCTCGGATTTCGACGAAACCAGTTTCATCGGATCCGTAATGTGATATTATTGTAAGATTTCAAATTTCAAGTCAATTGGATTTACCGTTTGTCCGGTACAAATTAAAACGCCTAGAAATCGAGTTAAATCGGTTTAATTTAAATTGAGCGTTTGCAGCCATAACTCTCACATACTTCCGAATTAGCTTCCGAAACCTGTTCCATTGTGTCCGGAACGCGGGATAAACCCTAGGTACGCTGGTTACGGCGTCTAAATCGGAGTTCGGAATTTCCGGATGAATAGTGTCGAACGAAACTCTATAAATACACACCCACACCCTTCATAAATTAAAAAAAATAACAAAACCCTAATCTAATAACCCTAGCCGCCACTTATACAACCAAAGGCCAGAAATTTGTTTCATTCATTTCTTAATCTCTTCAAATCGGTGAAGATTTAGCCAAGGTGTTCAACACGGAAGTCGTAGAGCTCGACGAGAGCTTCGATTCCATACGGTGATGATCGGAAACGGAGCGACGTGGAGCGAGATATGTGGGGCCGACAGTGGTGGCCTGCGCACGCCTTTCTAGGCTCATGGGACAGCCGAGCTACAGGTCCTTGGGGCCGAACTTAGAGCATGTGATGGCGTTCGCGATGGCGCATCTTGATCGAAGTGAAGATGGAAGGAGATGGCTCAAAGTTAAACCCTAGTTTATGTTGTATGGGTTTGTTTGTTCGGCCTTGGATCTGTAGATAGAACGTGATGTAGAAGAAAGAAGGGGATGGCCTGATGGTGTGGGCTTTGGATCCAAGGGCTGGTGTGAGTTTGGGTTTAAAATATAAAAGTTTATGTTGAAATTTAGTTATAAAATCGTGTACAAACTTGTAAAATTCATAACTTTTTCATACGAGGTCGAAAAAATGCAAACTCAGTTGCGTTGGAATCGTATGGACGAGCACTACGCGATGGAGTTGGTTTGGAGTCGTTTGGAGTTAGTGAGAATTTCGGGTAAAATTAAACGCGCGTTTAATTTTATTCGAAATAAAAGCTAAAACGGAATTTAAATCAAGGTGAGAACTTCTCACTCAATCGAATAGATTTCGATTTTATTTTAAATAGTTAGATTTAAAATATTTGAATGCATGTTTGAATGATGACTGTAAATTATTGATTGTTAAAATAGACATTATACGCCGTTAGTAAGCGGAGGTTATTTATTAAAAACATATACCGCGAATATTTCATAAACAGTGAAATTGGTATTATATATAATATCAATATATATATATTGGCATATGTATATATTGCAGTTGTTGATTTCCCGCATTTTTTGTTTAGCGGATGAGACCCTATTACGCCGTTATTAAGCGGATAATATTTAATAAGAACATATACCGCGATAATTTTGTACTGGAGCGAAATTGGTATTGTGCTAATGTTTTTGGATGCAGGAAACAGGTTGGAGGGATCCAATTGGATTCCTCAACAGTATTTATTTAATTTCAGATATTTTGATATTTGATTGATTATCATACCGATGTATGATATCGTTGTTGTCGTGATTGACTATTTGGTATGTAGCATCATTGGACCCAAGTTTTGGAATTTTAAAATGATTATAAAGTGATTTTTGAAAATATACTATATTTTTGGAATTGATCCATTTTAAATAAATAAACGTTATAATTTTCAAAGTTATAAAGTTATGATTTTGGTGAGAATATAGTTAAAAGCTGATTTTTGAGAAATGTGAATTAATGATTTTTATAAAATAGTTTAAATTGGATTTTTGAACATATTATAAAAGTTTGAATGTAAGATTTATAAAATTTGATTATTTTATAAATCAGAATGGTGAAATTATAAAGGAAATTAAAGATGTTTTAAAGAATAATATTAATTGATTTATATTAAGAGATTTATAAATGGATATTTATAAATTGAAATATTGACTTATAAAACGAGTTTTTATAAGTGTTTGAATTAAGTGAAAATGAATTTCATAATAGAATGAAATTTATAGAATTGTAAACTGTGAAGTTATAAAAAGAAATTTATAAATAGTAAGATTTATAAATTTGGTGAAATTATTTGAAGAATAGATTGGTTAAATAAATGGATCTTATAAGTTATAAGATTTATAAATTGGAAAGTCTTTAAAGGAACGATTTTGTAAAATAATCGTTTTATAAGTATTTAACTTATAATATGAACTTTTAGTCTATAATTGAGTTATAAACTGGAATAGGTAAATAAAGGAATTTATAAAAAGGAAGTTTTTATAAATAAATAGAAATGGAATTTATAAACGTTGTTTTATAAATTCGCAAACGACTTATTTTGATAAGTTAATTGTTATAACCTATTAATGGAGTTTAATTCACATTTTGAATAGTGAATAATCCTTTGAATTAAAATGAATAAAAGGATGGAATTTGTTAAAGAAGTATATTCACGTTTTTGAATAGTGAATGATATGTTAAAGAAATTGTTTTTAAATGAGATGTTTGAATTGAATTAAAACGATCTAATGATGTTTTAAAATGTGTTGAGATTCGAAACCATAGATTTCAACATTCATTGTTGAAATAGACGTTTTCGAGAAATAAAAGGAAATGGTGAACTATAACACGGTTGTTATAGTAAATGATTTCCGAAAGGAAATGTTTTGGTTTAGTATTGGGATTTATATATCTATTTTAATTTCGAATCCATATACTAGTGATTTTGGGTTGTTGTAACGATGTTTTACGCAACATTCGTTTTGGCCCAAATAAATATGTTAAGTGAATGATTTCCTTAAAGAATGAATTATATACTTAATTCGATTTAAGTATATTGAATATTTTCAAAGGTTGAAAATAAGAAGATTTGTGGATTACTTATGAATAAATAAGCATGGAAATGTTTTCCAATATGAAGTGAATATTTAGAATTTATCTTTTTGAAGATAAATTGAGAATGAATAATTGAAATCGGTTATTCATGGATATTTTTGAAATATAAATTCATTACGGAATTTATATGTGAAAGTGGAACTTGTTAAAAATAAATATTGATTTATTTTTGAAGTGTTGAAATTATATATCTAGTGAAGATATTTTGGAAAATAAATAATTTGGAAAATTATTTGGAATCTGGTGATGTGTGCATATCCAGTGATAGTTCAATAACCGACTATCAGTATTTCCCTTTGAATGGGTATTGGATGTGAATTGATTGAATTTGAATGTCACACTTATTTTTGAATAAGCGCTCACTATTCGGGTTAACCGGGAAAGGACCATGGGGTCGTATAACCCATTCCGAATATGTGATACGTCGTTGTGAATTGCATTGAAGATCGGTGTTGAAGACCCGGTATTTGCGAAAGCAATAGGATGACCTGTCGATTGACTCTGCACCGAGTAGCTACGGTATTGAGTTCTCCATATGTGATGGTGAATCCGATCAGGATTGTGAATATCCGGATTGCAAGGACTTCTTTGTAAGTGCCTTCGGTTTTGTTCGAGCCCGGAACAGACTTGTATGGATTGTATGTCTGACATTACAAGTTGAGATATAAAGCCGATTTCTTTCAAATATATTTCTGTTGGTGGCGAAGAATTTATTCTTTTAGCTTAACACCCTTCTCTGAGACGTACGAGCTCAAAGGTTATATAGTTGAAGTTATCAGCGATATATTCCCAGTTTGGTAATGTGACATGCTGAGTGATGCTGAAATGATCATTGTGTTGATTATTTGTGATAGGATCATTTATTTGATCGTCTATCTTAGTGATCATTGTGTTGATCATTTGTTGACCCAAAGCATGGCTTTTGTATAAAGTATGTTTTTGTGGACGTGAATTCGTCGAGCCTCACATCCCGGAAATGGTCAAAACAGGAAAGATGCAACAAGGTTATGAGGGGTAGCGCCCTTTAGGATATGTGCATTTCCTTCTGGAAAAGGGTGGTATCATGGTATGGAGCCCAGATACTTACTCATGTTGAAAACACTTTATGATTGTGTGAATTGATTACGAGCGCTCGGTAAAAGGTCCCAAAGGACCGGGGGATGGCATATTCAGTCAGTTGTTACTCAGTTAGGAGTAACCCGGCCTTGTGTTGGTAGAGATCCGGTTTGGTTCTCGGGGATGTCCATCCAGAGGCATTCTCATGTGGCAATGGGAAGTTCCTTGGCCTGACCATTTGTTGGAAATCCAATTCCCAATACGAAACTTGTACGGTATTAGTTGTAGAACCTGCTATTCACTTATGGTGGTCACCACTGTTTGGATAGTAGCTATAGTAGGCATACGATAATGGTCGTATGTTGGCTAAGATTTATATCTTTATTTTCGAAATGATTTTCCTCTACACTATGCACTAATAATAATATCAAATATTATTTTAAATGCGTATCAAGCATCTTTGGCTATCATAAGGAGAAATCTCCTCCGATTCTGCGTTTGCATGTGTGTGTGTGCGGGAGGCCTTATGGTAGTCTCATTTTTAAAAGCATTGCGAATTGAGTTTAAAAATATTCCTCTATTTGATTTTAAAGTTAAATAAACTGTTTTGAGTTCTCACACCAGTCACATGACTGACTCGGAGTTTATTGTTTTCCTTCCTAAACTCTGGGTGCCCACCAATTTCCACACGGGCAGTTAAGAGTGAGGTTTATCAGGATATTCTGGATATTCTGGAGTTGCTGGAGGCAAGCTAGATGGCATGGCGTATTATTTATATAGTATTTCCTTTTCCGCTGCACTGTTTGTTGATGTATGTTGTTGTACACTCTGATGATATGATGTGATGTAATATGATGATAATGTAATAACTGATATAGTTCTTTGTTTAAAGATTATTCATTTATTATTATATGTTGTTCCGCTGCGAATTGTGAGATTCTGTTGTTGTTCTTTCTTCCCGTTCTATTTTTAAAATTTTCTATCTTCTGTTTTTCTAATTCTCTGTTTTCTAAAAAAAAATTGTCTATCTTCTTTTCCCTCTATTTTCTGTTATCTTCTTCTACTTCTCTCTTTTTCTTTTCTTAAATTCTTTTTAAAACCCATAACATCTCGGTTTTTCGGCAACGAAAATCCGTATACGTTACAGTTCATATACCACTCAATAAATAAATCAACATAACATAAAACCATTTTATATTCACTAACAAGTACGCACTCATATCTATTATTACGCTCAGACTCATTCTATAGTACTACTGATTCTAACTCTCATGAGAAATCTCCACCAGAGCCAAGGTTCTCACTTAACCTTTCAGCTCTGATACCAACGGTGACGTCCCGCCCTTCTACCACCAGAAAGACGTATCATCATGAAGAAAGAAAGGTATAGAAATAGAAAAGAAAGAGAAAGAAAGAACAACAATCACGAAAAGTCACTACGGAATGGAATAAAATAATACATCATAAAACAATTTCATAATTTTACATATATCAGAGTTACACAATATTATACACTTGAAAAATTTTATATACATCAGTCACTACATACATCTCAAAAATACAACATACTCTAACTAACACAGCGGAACTAGATAGATATCTACAACGCTGAAGCCTCCTGCTCCATTGCTCCCCCAGAATTCGTCAAAGCTAACCTGAATCCCTTGACTACCCGTAAAAATTTGGGTACCCGAGAGTTTATGAAAAACAAAAATAAACTCCGGGTCAGACATGGGTCTGGTACGAGTAAACGGTGTAAATTGTTTAACTTTGAAAAACATTTGAAAATAAAGGTATCACGTAAGACTTCCCACAAATAAATATGGGTAAGTTTTTACCTTACGCTAACCAAAACATTTCATAGGAAATTCTGTGATATTATAATAGTGTCTAGGGTTTTCAAGTAAATAGAAAATAGCCGAAATTGTTACATTATTAAATTCCAGCTACTAGCCACAAAAGTGGGTAATACAATCAAAACCGTGGGCACTTATTGGAAAATGGATTCCATACAATGGCAGGGCTACTGGGGTACCGCCCGTCACAGTACGGGGCCTAGATCACCGTACCGAGGATTACTCCCTTCATTCCTTGCAGCACAAGGCCGGAACCATTCCTTACTGAATAGTCCCGAACAAGATAAACCCCGTGGTTTGCGCGCCCAACCACCCACTAAGTCGAATAAAAAGGGACATCTAGACAGGGGAAATATCTTGTCCTGCTTGGGCATGACCCACCTAACCTTGCTCATCTCCCCTGTTTTAGCCATTCCCGGTTGATGAGGCTTGAGGCTACGATTACCTTTAGAGAAAAAATCTCTTAGAATGCTCATCGTCCGCCTGACGATGTGCTGAAAGCATTCAATCCATACAAGTTCGTTCCGGGTTCGAACGAAACCGAAGGCATTATCTCGTTACACTCATTTTGGAATCACCCTCAGAGTTGACAACGAAAACCCTTGCATTCTGAACCTTCATCTTCACATCAGATTCACGACCTAACGTTCATTTGGATCGATGTGGTTTTCGGATGTTCCAAATGTGGAAACCCGATCCCGGTCTCATCGAAATCCAAAACGTGTCTTTTAGGGCCAAGTTGTTTTAAAGTTATAAAATAAACAATGTAATTATCCATATACACACAGATAGATAATTCACAATATCACAATAGATAATCAACATTATCACCATAACAGATAAGCAATATTATCATCACAACAGAAAATCTATATTACTATCATACTACAATCAAGCATATATTTCATACAACATCATTTATCTTATGCTAGGAATTTCAAACCATTCAGAGTAAACAATATCACCCATCCACACATAAGCAATCATATCAGCTATAATTAATTTAAAATGAATTAAATTTAATTACTTGCATTTCTAATTAATTTAAAATAAATTAAATTAATTACTTCAACATCACAAATCTTGCTTATGTAACTATTAACCAATTATCAATTAATTTATGAATTCATTTCACCTAATCACACTTGATTAATTAACATTTAATTTTTATTCAAGTAACCATTTTTTTTAATTATTTTCCAAATTAATTATCTTATCCAAATATAGAAATTAATCTTCAATTACATACATTACGTTACTTCTTATTTTTGACTAATTAATTTCTCTTTAATCTTTCATTATTAATTTCATTATTTAATGATTGCTAATTTCGTTTCATTATCCTATATTAAATGAATTACCTTAAGTAATCAAAACTTTAATTAAACTATATTTATTAATCACTCCTGATTAATACCATTCAGTAATCAATCACCTTTAATTACTCTTATCACATCACTTAATTACTTCTCAACTGATTTCCTTTAATCAATCCCTTGATTAAATTGCACAAAGTAATTATACTCAAATTACTTCCATTGTCATCCTCAATCAATTTCTTCAAGTCATTATCATTAATTACTTCTCCAAGTAATTATATTCATAATATCATCAAATAATCATTTAAATCAATTAAACTTGATTAATTAACTTAAACGATTCATATTAAACCTCATTAATTACAATAAGTAATTAATTCTTTTAATTACTTAATTATTTGATTATTCTATTTCATGCTATTTAATTTATCACTTCTTCATCAATTTGTTTAACCTTAATTACTTAATTAGCTTTTCCTTAATCATTAGTTGAAAACCTTAATTATAAATCAAATAATTTGATTAACAAATTTTTAATTGTTGATTACTTCATTAATTATTTCTTAATTCTTAGTTAAATCTCTTGATTAATAAACTATTAATTGTTCATTAATTTACCTAAGTAGTTAATTACAAATTAACTTATTTCTTAATTATTATTCGATCTTAATTAACATTTGAAAGAATTTTTCTTAAAGTTTGAATTCGTAAATGTTGATTAACTTTAATCTTTACTCAAATCAATTGCTTAATTAAAATAAAGTGTTAAATGAATTTGTTAAGTACCTATTAAATAACTGGAACTTGTATTTAATTTTTAACTTAAAACTGTTAAAACTCTATTAAGTTTTACAACGCTTTCGATTTGTTTGAAAGTGATTTACTTAATTTCCTTATTTTATAACATGCTGTAGTTTGAAACTACAAACCTGAGTTTCCCCCTCGAGTTCACTCGAGTTCTTCACCGAGTTCCACTCCCCATTTCCCCATGTATACTTCGAGTTGTTTACCCTTCTTCTTCCTGTACGCCCCCTCCTTCTTTTTTTTTAGTTTCAGTTTAAAGTTTGAGCAAAACCGAATTTACAACAACAGGGAACACGTACACTCTCAACACTCGAACCAAACTCGAAGGAAACCCCCAAATTATTCGAGCACGACACGAGTATCTACACTGACACGACGGCGTCCCCTCGTCCCCTCCGTGCACATGCACGACGGCACCAAGAACTACCGGCGAACACCTACGATGCAGACACACCACAAAACACTCGCTTATCTAAAATCCAAAGTCAAAATGCCTTCTGAAAAGCCGAAACGAAAAACAACAGAACAACCCATAACCGAACTCGGACCTCTCCAACAATATCACCTCGTCACCGCCGCCGTGACCACCGGAAGCCCCCAAATTTTGGCCGAACCTCGACAACACTCCACCCTTCCTTTCCCCGAAGTTATGACCAAATCGATCTTCAATGAATGTCGAACTCGGCACATTTACAGACAGATCAAAATTTTGGACTAAAACCCTAAATCAATCTCAATTCCTTAATTCACGTGATATAAAAATTATCTGATAATTTTTACGTGATCATAAATGTTTAAGCTTGCTTCAACTAGAATTTTAAAAATAAAAATTGATTGAATCAACAGTTATTGACAAAAAATCAGATTCAGTTCCTTTTTAAACTGCACTTTAAATTCTTATTTAAAAATCATTATTTTTATGCTAAAAATCCTAACTTTGTTTGTTGAATCAAGATATGAAATCAGATTAACATATTTAAATATTTGAATTTTAACATATTGATTCCTATTTACTGTAACTTGAGTATGCAGTGTTTAAGTTTCACTATCCACCTTCATCAACCCTTCCAGGCCGTAATTACAGTTTAACAAGTGTGTTTAACTTAAATTCTTAAGTATAAAATATTTGTACGAAGAAGTATTTAAATTTGTCTCTGCTTTTACTTTGTTCTGAAACTTGAAATACTGAAGAACAAGCCATATAAATTTCCAGTGCAACAGAAATATTCACAGAGAAGTTTGTTTAAACTATAACAAGTACATATCATCCAAAAAGAAAATTCACAAATTAAAATTTGAAAATAGATGGTTTACTCACTAAAACAATTGTTGAACAAGGCAGGGTTGTTAATGGATGCCTGCAGCTTGAATTTTTGAACTCTGTAACTTTCTGGCTTCCTAAATTCTTTCTGTTCTTATATGTTTACTTGAGTTTTGCTTCCTTTATGTTTTCTCAGGTATACTATGTTACTGACTAAACTAAATAAAAGATGAGCATCTATATATAAAGAAGATAAGAAGTTTACCCAGGTTAGGTGTTACCTGTTAATACACTGTTCAAATCTTGTTTTATCAGGCAAGCTTCTTTTTTTTTATATATATACTGATATGATTCTTGAATTCGGCTGAGATGCTAAAACATTAAATGCTATGTACTTATTGTCTACACATAAGCTTATTAGTATATAGATTTTTATAGCTTGCTTTGCATAATCATTTGCAGGTTTCATATATTTCAAGCCTGTTATATTTTATTTTATTTTTATATTTAACTTACTGCTACTCAATCCTGTTAATCAGATTCCATCCTGCAAAGTAAAGATTTGTGCATGTTTTAAATAAACACAAAGAGGTGCTCGAATCAGAGGAGCATTAAATGTTTGTGTTGCTAAATCTTGTTTACATAATTATGTTTACTGAGAATATAGATTTGGTAGGAAAAGTACATTTGCAGGAAAACTCGTAACTGAAGATATTTGTATCAAACAATATGTGTCAGGTTTGTGTTTACACTTTATGAATGAGGATCATATCCTTTGCAACATTTTTTTATTATTTTATATCTTATGTTTAGATCTATATGTGAAGATATGGTGTAAAGCTTAATCATGTTTTTATGAACTGCTTGCTTGAATAATAAATATGTTTGTGTCAGATGTATTTCTACTTTGGTTTACTTGTAAAAATAAATTTGTTTTATTGTTTCTAACTTGAATAATTAATATACATATAGTTGTTGTCAATTTGATGTATGAAAATATTGTGTTTAGTTAACTTCTAATTTATATAAGTTATACATAAAAGTTAAAGTTTGGTTTTACATTATATTTGATTTCATTTTACTTTATTTTGTGTCTTATACTTTATTCTTATTTTAGATTGTTAAGTTATGTTGTATAAAATCTTAACTAATTAATTCTTATTTTAAATTTTACATTAGTACTTTATATTTAACTATCAATGTTCAAGTCATATTCAAAATGATTTTCTCACTTATATTTGTATTCATTTTCATTTGTACTTTACTATCACTTATTTAAATTAAGTTATATACACATATTTGATTTATGTTTTACATTTATATTTTATATTTATATTTTATTTTATTAGAATTAGATTTTAAATTTAAACATTATTATCCATATGTATGTTTCCAAATGTAAACAAAGTACAGTATTTTAATTTAGTTATATAAGGTCAATATTATTAAAAGATTCTATTTAAATTTCCAAGATCAAATTCCCTTTTTAAAATACAAATTTACATAAACAATTGGCAATTATCCCAAAATCATATTCATTTGAAAATAATTAGTTCATATTTTATTAAATCAGATTAAATATTTATTGAAATAAACAGGGCCAAAATTCAAGGTCGTTACAAATTAAATTTGATTAATTTAGTAATTAAAGAATTTTTAATTAAGTAATTAGAGGTTACTTAATTAATAATCAAGAAGTATTAATTTGTAATAAAGTTTTATTAATTAATAATTAGGTTTTATCAATTAAGTAAAGGATGATTAATCTATAATTAAAGATTAATTAATTACGGATTAATCAAAGGTAATTAAGGATTAATCAATATTAATTAAGGGTTGATTAACTGTTTAATCAAACTGGTGACAAAGGATTAATTAATTTGTAATTAAGGTTGTTAACAAATAATTAAGTTTATTAATTAATAATTAAGATATAATTGATTTGTTAATTAATGATTAATTAATTAATTAGAAGAATAATTATGGATTAATTAATTTGTATTAAGAGATATTGATTAATAATTAAGGTTATTAATCAATAGTTGATGGTTAATTAATCAGTTAATTAGAGGATAGTTAATTGATTATAAAGTAACTAATGATTGATTACTTTGTATTAATAATAATTGAGGTTTATTAACTGATAATTAAAGGATAATTAATCTGTGATTAGAGATTAATAGATTGATTGATAAAGTAATCAAGGAGTGATGAATTAATTAAATGATTGTAATTAATTAATGGTTGATTAAGCAAGATTAGATGATTAATTATGATATGAATTGATAATGCTTGCTTATGGATGATTGTTTGTTGAATGTCTGAATTGAATGATATCTATTGGATGATATCTATTGGATGATATGATGTGACATTCTGTTGATATGATATTGGTAATATCAATGATAAATGGGTGATGTTTATCTGTGTTATTGCTGTGTAAAAGTGACATCCAGTATTTGAATTTAATCACTTGAAAAACTTGGTTAAG
Source organism: Allium cepa (assembly GCA_030765085.1). Lineage (NCBI taxonomy): Eukaryota > Viridiplantae > Streptophyta > Magnoliopsida > Asparagales > Amaryllidaceae > Allium > Allium cepa. The sequence goes on from CM060942.1 coordinate 461,936,964, forward strand.
ATGACATTGGATTCGAAGAGACCGGGATCGAGTATTAGTAAATACCCGAAACCACTTCGATTCTTGGAATTTGATATGTGAAACCAATTGGCTGAAGTTGAATGATTTAAGTGGATTGGACCATTTAGTCTAAGTTTTGGCACTTATAAAATGATGTGTGAAATAAGTGACATCTATAACAATTTGTGAATTTGTAGTTGATATAAGTTACCCCGCGTTATATATAGTTACATGCTTTTGTAATTCATGTTAGATGGGTTTACTCACGCTGGTTTCCAGCCTGACCCGAGTGGTACTTTAATGTAATGCTCGGGTCAGATCGAGTATTACTGCTTTTCAGATAAGGACGTTCTGGAGCTCAAGAGTCGAGCTGGATGGCAGGAACATATGGAGTGTTTCCGCTATGATATATTGTTGTATATCTTGGACATGTTATTTTAAACTCTCTAGTGTTGTGTAATGGTTGTAACTCAGATGTATAAAAAAATATATAAGTGTATTGATACAGTTCTTCTTTGTAAAACTGATATTTATATGATATTATATTTTGATCCGCTGCGAATGTAAGGTTTCTATGACTTGTTTCTGTTTCTTCTTCTTTCTTTTTCTTCTTTTCCTAACTATCTGGAATTTTCGGGATCGAAATTTTCGGGTTGTTACAGGAAGGAGGCTATAGTAGATAGTGGCTAAATCAACAATCAAGTCAACTCGGCATTGAGTTATGATTTACTTTGGCTTGTGATTTCCTTTGACCTTGTCATTTCCTTCATTTGTTCCATGATTTTGTTGAAGTGAATATGTTGAGTCGTTGACCATGACTCGGTACTAGGTCAAGGAGCATAATTTGATACCGAGTTGTGACTTCAACATAGAATTCTTCGACTTTGCTTTTCCTATCCGACTTGTCTAAAGAATGACTAGGTTCCTTCTAATGGCGAGGAAGGTTCAACATTGATTCTTTAGACTTTACTCTAGTCTTGGTTTCTAAATTTGACTTTCCGGTCTTATGGTTTCATTTTGTGGTTATTTAATTATTCTAACAAATCTAGATATGGCTTAGTTCAAAAGCGAGATAACACTTGCTCCTGAAAGTACGCCATGTTTTAACAAGGCATGCTTTGGATCAAGACAAGCTATCGACTTCAAACTCTAATCTTAATAGACGTTGTTGTTTTCTATTATGTTTTCAAAAACAATGTGGTATTTCTGGATCACCATTTTGGTATTAAACAGCTTCTTTGTGTTAGAATTAAGCCAGCTCGTATCGAAAATCATAGGTGAATTTCAAATAAATTCCCGTTATTGAATCTATATTGGGCCTTTGAAGTTTAATTCACTTAAAAAATTTCTAAATGTTATTTAAATAAAATCTTTTAGTTTATTTAAATTTATAAATTATACTGTTTTATTTAATTTATATATTGAAATAAGTATATTCGTGTGTGTACGTTGTCCAAATATATGTACGTATATAAATTATTACTTCTACATAAATATTATAAATATATATGTGTGTATGTGTGTTAAGTTCGTTCAAATAATTTTTTTGTCTGTGTATTCCTTTCAAACAAAATTATACATTTATATGTGTATATATACACACATGAGTACTTTGGCACGTGCAATGCACATGCATATGAAAAATACAGATTAATACACATCGTTTATGAGATTTTTGGATCTTACAACAGTACTTTTAAAGTACACATAAAGTTGTGCGTTTTTCATATATAAAGCTGCAAGCCACTTTTTTGTTGAATTGAGAGTGAGACTTAGTTGATTTCAAGGAATAATAAAATAAAACAAAGAAAGCAACAAACTAATATATCAATATCTCAAGAAATGAAATAAACATAAAATTTTGTGCATCCTATGGTTCGAAATCTGGAAACATTGCATCATCTCTCTTTAAAAAATTAATCTCTACTATATATGGACCCTTAGTACTTTAAAAGTTAAGACTATATGGCACTAATTTGTAGCATTCGAATTTGGCCCGATAAAGAAACCCGTCATTTCAATCTATGCATTTAAGCATTTGAACAATATTTTCTCCTTTTTAGTAAGTGTCCAGATTAATTTTATTTTATCGATACACCTTTATGATTAGTTATTTCTTACACAGTAATAAGTTATTAAATTTATAATATTTTCACTTACATACTGTTAACCCCGTTTTGTCAACGAGTTAAGGTCTGCGCCGACTCATCAATTTAAAGATCTTACCGACTCAGTGGGTCTACGACTCAAGGTAATTCACGACTTAAAGGTAGAAGCGACTCAACAAGCTGGCGAGTTAGAATTCAAGGCGGCTTAAGAGAAGTGGAACGACTCAAGAGGTTAACGGTTTATGAGATAGGCCGACTCAACGAGTTACCGACTCAATTGAGGAGTTGCGCGAATCGTACAACCTACGACCTACCTTGAGTCATCAGCGACTCAAAGAAGCGACTCACGACTCACGACTCAGCATGACTCACCTACAACCTAAAACCACTGAGTCGTTGCCCGCAATCACAATGCTTATGTAAGAGAGTTGACTCGTGAGCGGTTCATGACTTGTAATTCTGAAGAAGTGAACCATTGAGGAACCAAGGGCTTAGTCAGATAAGTCGGCCATGATCTCTTAACTCGTGAACGAGTTAGGACTTGTGCTATAACCAGAAACCAGCTGAGTCGCCCACGATCCAACTTTACTCGGCCACGGGTTACCATGAGTTGAACACGACTTACGATCCAAAGGGAAGATTTTTCTATAAATACCAACCTACTTCAAACATGGGGGGAATTTTTTTTAGCCAATCATTTCAAGCGCCGATACTCTGCTGAATTCTCGACTCATTCAACACTTCAAGTACTCCAAACACCAAGGACTCTACTACGATCTTCAAGAGAAAATCTACATCATCCAACATGAATTCGGAAGATTATTCTCCATCAAAGTTTGATCTACTGGTTTAAAGTGTGTTGTAATTGAAGATTGTTGTAAAGTTGTAATTAGATTCAGTAATAAAGAGAGTTAAAGTGGACGTAGGCTTCTCCTAAGCCGAACCACTATAAAAACTGTTGTCTTTTCTGCTTTTTCTGTGATTTCTCTACTTGTTCATTAGTTCCCGTGTTCACGGGTGGTGCTTTCGCTTAACTTCATTTTACACCGGGGTGTTAGCGTCTGATTTTTACATTAACATTTTTTGGTGCTTTCACTGAGAACCCAACTCAGGACATTTCTACTATTGCTCCGCAAAGAATTGTTGAAAGAATTTCTTTTAAAACCAGAAGTTTGTTGGAAATAATGGCTCCTGGAAGAAAATGAAGTTCTGTAAGATCTGATAATGTTCAAGAGAACACCGCTACCTCTCCTCCTTCAAGTCAAGCAGCTCCAACTGTTGGAGTTACACGGGCAGAACTGGACGCCGTAGTTTTGGGATTGAATCAGCAATTGAATGCTCAGAATGCGCAGTTGGTAGCTCAGAATGCCCAGAATGCCCTGATCTTGAGTAAGTTGAATGATCTACTTAGGGCAAATCGTCAACCAGCTAATAATGATGGGAATCCTACTACGGGAGTTCAGAATGTTGAAGGAAATATTTCTCAAAGAGCCGCAGACCCTGCAGAGAGAAGTCCTCTTCAAGCTGGAGGATTGGGGCCACAGCCAACTCTCCGTGAACGGTTGTCAAGGCAGAGTTCAGAAAGAGTGGCTGATGTGTGCCCTCCAGAGCCTCTAAATGAAGAAGAGTATTTTTCGGGTATGGTTCGTCAAATCATGAAAGAAAGTATGCGAAGAGATGAAGACGAGAAAGAGTGGGGTTTTGCTCCAAGCAAAACTCCATTTACTGAAAAGATCTTGAAGGCGGAGTTCCCAAGGAAATTCGTTCCTCCTACTATCCCGGCTTACAAGGAGACGAGTGATCCTAACGAGTTTCTGTATAAGTACGACTGGCATATGACTGGTGCCAGGGCGTCAGATGAAATTAAGTGCCGATACTTCCCGGTTTATCTAGAAGGTGTAGCTCTATTATGGTTTACAAAGCTGCCGGTCAGGTCCATCCACCAATTCTCCGATTTGACCAGGAAATTCAAGGAGAAATTTCGATTGTATGCTTCTAAAGCAAAGGACATAATGTCGCTGTCAAGTCTAGAGCAAAATCTGGGAGAGTCTATCAGGTCATTCTTGAATCGCTTTAACATAGCATTGGCTGAGGTGGATAATGCTGAGCCACGCATGGTCTTGACATACTTGATGAGGGCAATTGACAAGTCAAGCGAATTTGGAAAATGTTTAAAAATGAAGGAACCAAACTCACTTGACAAATTCTACAAGAAAGCGGATGAGTTCATGCGCTTGGAAAGCCTTCAAACACCGGATAAAGTGGTAGCAGCAGAAGCCGGGAACAATGGTGTTCCTTCGAACAAGAAAGAAGCTAACACTCAGAAAAGGGGAAACGATGGGGGAAAGAAACAAGGAGACTCTAAGAGAGGCCGTTCTTTCAATTTCACACCCTTGACCGATACCCCTAAAAACATCTTCTTCGCGACAAAAGATGATATCAATTATCCAGCGCCACCTAAAATGAGAATTGCGATTAAGATGGAAAAAAGTGGAAGGTTTTGTCGGTTCCACAACCAGCCCGGCCATGACACCAACGAATGCCGTCAGTTGAAAGAGGTAATTGAACAGCTCTTGAAGGAAAACAAACTCCAACAGTATGTGAAAAGGAACAGAAATGTCCCAGCTTCGTCAACTCAAGGACAACAAGTTCACGCACACCGTCCTACCTCAAGTGAGAAGGCCGTGGAACATGAATCAGAAAGGCCTTTCATCAATATAATAACTAGAGGACCTCACCCAGCAGGCAAAAGCTGGGGTGAGATGGAAAGGTATGCCCGGGCCTTGAGGCATGTACCAGCTGAAGAGAATGTTTTTGTCTTAGAGAATGATGCGCCTTTAAAGTAACAAAAGACTTCCACAGATGATATTGTGTTCAGTGCCAGGGATTCTTTTGGTATCGAAGCTCCGACCGTAGATCCTTTGGTCATATCCGCTGGTATTGGGCCGGCAACTGTGAGAAGAGTTCTAGTTGATTGTGGAGCCTCATGCAACATCCTCTTCAATAAGACCTTTGATCAAATGAAAATTCCAATGGCTGACGTTCAAGCTTCATCACTTAAGATTGCTGGGTTTGCTGGAGAACCCAAACAGCCAATTGGGACCATAGATTTGTTTGTAGAACTTGGAAAGGGACTAAGGAAGGTGGCTCGAAAGCAAACCTTTATAATTGTTGAAGAATTCTCTGCCTACAATGCCTTTTTGGGCCGACCAACTCTTGCTGCATTCAAAGCTGTTCTTGATCCATGGTGCTTGACTCTAAAATTCCCCACAGATAACGGAGTTGGTGTGGTTAAGGGAGACCAAGATGCGGGGCGAGAATGTTATTTTGCAGAATTGCGAGAATCCAGGAAGTGAGAGATGGGAAAAGGTGCGGCAGCTCCAGTCCGCATCAAAGAACTAACCTTGTAGCAATTACAGGGTGGTCCCTGCACTGGTGAATGTAGTGCGGCACGAAGAGAGATGGATCCAAGGAAAGCCAGTGCAGGGGAGAATAGAGTGGTACCAGTAGAGGTAACAGTACCGGTGCCTGTTGACCTAAAGGACCCAAACAAAGTGCTTAGTGTGGGTTCACAACTCAATTCGACAGTTCAGAATGTTTTGATTTCATTTTTGAAGGCTAACTTGGATGTATTCGCTTGGACTCATGCGGACATGTACGGAATATCCCTAGAGATTGCAGTGCATACCCTGAACATTGATCCAAAATTTACACCTGTGAAACAGAAGAGAAGGACTCAGGGTCCTGAGAGAACGGTAGCGTTAAAAGAAGAAGTGGATCGGCTCATGGAGAACGGGTTCATTAGAGAATCTACTTATCCAAATTGGGTCTCAAATCCAGTGCTGGTTAAGAAAGCCAACAGAAAGTGGGGAGTGTGCATTGATTTTTCGGATTTGAACAAGGCCTGCCCCAAAGACTGTTTCCCGCTGCCCAGGATCGATCAGTTGGTGGATGGGACAGCAGGACATAAATTGTTATCTTTTATGGATGCATACTCCGGATATAACCAGATTATGATGCATGAGCCGGATCAAGAGGATACAAGCTTCATCACAGATGTTGGACTCTACTGCTACAAGGTCATGCCTTTCGGACTTAAGAATGCAGGGGCAACTTACCAAAGGCTTGTTAATGCCTTGTTTAAACCACAGATTGGCAAGACAATGGAAGTCTATGTTGATGATATGCTAGTAAAGTCTAAGAAAGCAGTGGACCACATGGATCATTTGGCACAGATGTTTGCAGTACTCCGAAAGTATAGAATGAAGCTTAATCCCCTGAAATGTGCATTTGGAGTGGAGTCCGGAAAGTTTTTGGGTTTCATTGTGAGCGCTAGGGGCATTGAAGCTAATCCAGCTCAAATCACTGCCCTGAGAGAGGTCAAGGCTCCTAGAACGAAGAAGGAATTGCAAAGTCTCAATGGAAAGGTTGCTGCTTTGAGTAGGTTCATTTCCAAAGCTACTGACAAATGCATTCCATTCTTTGATGCTCTGAAGAAAGGAAAGAAAAACTTTGAGTGGACTCCTGAATGTCAGAAAGCATTTGATGAGTTGATTCGTCATATGGAAGTGCCTCCGATACTTTCAAAGCCTGACATTGGTGAGGATCTCTTCATATATTTGGCAATTTCATCTCATGCTCCCAGTGCAGTGTTGGTACGGGAAGATGCAAGGATTCAACGCCCAGTCTATTATATCAGCAAAAGGTTCACTGGGGCAGAGATGAACTATTCAAGATTAGAAAAGCTCGCCTATTGTTTGTTGATCGCATCAAGAAAATTGAGGCCTTATTTCCAAGCTCATCCCATCAAAGTCCTCACTGATCAGCCTCTAAAGCAAGTCCTATTCCGTCCTGAAACTTCGGGCCGTCTTTCGAAATGGAATATCGAACTCAGCCAGTATGACGTCACTTATCATCCCCGGAAAGCAATCAATGGACAAGCTTTAGTAGATTTCATCGCAGAATGTACGGATAAAGGTGATAGTGAGGAAGAAGTCATTAATAGCATCCCAATCCAATGGAAATTGTATGTCGAAGGCGCAAGGAATGATTAATGTTCTGGAGCAGGGGTTGTCCTTGAAACCCCCGAAGGGCGATCACTATGTTATGCACTGAGACTAGAATTCCCTTCGACAAATAATGAAGCTAAATACGAAGCTCTCATCGCGGGTTTAAGGATCGCTAAAGAACTAAACATCAAGGCATTGCATATCTTCAGTGATTCTCAACTCATTGTTTGTCAAGTCAAGAAGGAATTTCAAGCTAAAGGAGGAAATTTACCAGCCTATTTGTCAAAGGCATGGGAGCTCCTTCAAGATTTTGACCGTTATTTAATAAACCACATTCCCCGAGAGGAAAATATGAAGGCGGATTCTCTCGCAAAGTATTCAAGTACTGGTGAAGCTCAACTGTTGGGGTTAGTTCCCGTTGAAGTCTTGTCAGCTCCAAGCACAGATGAAATGGACGTTGGTTGGATTATGAAAATATCCCAAGAGCAAGAATCATGGATGACTCCGATACTTGAATATCTACTCAATGGTTCTCTGCCAGAAAATTCAAAAGAGAGACAAAAGCTGATGAGGAAAGCCTCCAGATATGTAGTTCAAGATGGTCGTTTGTACAGACGAGGATTTTCAATGCCATTACTCTGGTGTGTGACAAAGGAAGAAGCTAAGACGATTCTAACTGAAGTACACGGAGGGGAATGTGGGGATCATACAGGTGGTCAAACTTTAGCAAAGAAAATCCTCCGTTATGGATACTTTTGGCCAGAAATTAATCAGGATGCTGTTGACTATTCCCGAAAGTGTGATAAATGTCAGAGATTCGCTAAAATTCCTAGAGCACATTCCACTGAGCTAACACAAATGGTCAGTCCATGGCCGTTTGCCATCTGGGGAATAGATCTCATTGGGCCTTTGCCGACTGCCAAATCAGGGATTAAATATGCTATCGTTGCTGTTGATTATTTTACTAAATGGGCTGAGGCCGAACCCTTGGCCACTATTACCTCTAAGAAAATGATAAGTTTTGTGACTAAGAATATCATTTGCAGGTATGGTGTGCCTCAGAAGATAATCACAGACAATGGTACTCAGTTTGAAAGTGAGGAGTTCCAAGATTTTTGCAAACGATTCAAGATTCGAAAGAGCTTCTCAGCAGTGGCTCATCCGTAGGCAAACGGGCAAGTGGAAGCAGTAAACAAAATCATCAAATCAACCATCAAAAAGCAGCTGGAAAAAGCAAAGGGTGGTTGGGTCGACAAGTTACTGCTTGCACTATGGGCATACAGGACCACTCACAAAACTGCGACTGGGCATACTCCATTTTCATTAGCATACGGATCAGAAGCAATGATTCCGGTGGAAACTGAAGTCCCCTCACACAGAAGGATCCATTTTGATCAAAGTGAGAATGAAAAATTGCAACTGGAAGCACTTGACCTTCTTGATGAAAGAAGAGAAGAGGCAAGGCTTAGAATTGTAGCTCACCAGCAAAGAATAGCCAGGCACTTCAATTCCAAAGTACGTCAGCGCAGCTTTGAAGTTGGAGACTTAGTCCTGAAGAGAATTATGACAGCCATAGGTGTGTTTGGGCCAAACTGGGAAGGACCGTATGTTATAGGCACAAAGCTTCTTGACGGCACATTCAAACTTACGACTGTCGAAGGAGAACCAATCTCAAGAGCTTGTAACAGCAATCATTTGCGTCCTTATTTTGCTTGAAAGCTTTGCTGAAATGTTGTAAAAGAATTGCAAATATATGATTCTTGTATTGAAAGCAATTGTAAAGCAAGTGAATAATGAAAAGCTATAAAATGGATGTAGGCCCAGTTTTTGGCCGAACCACTATAAATCTTGTGTTCTCTACTATTATAAATTGCTTGTTTTATTTCGACATATAAAATACATGAATTGTGTCATTAAAACGTCGATTTAATAATGCAGGTCATAAAAGCAAAGCTTACCCATCGCAAGTCCATGCAATCCCCGACATCACTCAGCAAACAAACACTACACCATTCAAGATTTCCATACTCAAATCCTACAAAAGAAGTGCTTCGAACGAAAGTAAGCAATGTGGATAGAAGTGGACCATATCTAACTCACTACAAATGTTTGAATAAACAAACAACCAGTTAAATAGCCTGTGTCCACCACCACCAACTTGCTTGACTATGAAGTGTATTTCTTTGGATAAGGGAAATCATTGGCAACTAAAAAAGTGATGACACTTGCAAAAGACAACGGGGATCGCCAACGTGAATGGATGGAAAAAGAGACATGGGCGAGCAAGTGTCAGTCAGCAAAAGACCTCTTCGAAGGCACAAGCCCTCTACGGAGGCACAAGTCTTTGGAGGATAAAGACCTCGGGCGGGCCTAGCCAGAAAAAGAGAGATCATTCTGTTACAAAGTTGCGGAATGATCGGTCGATACACTCCCGTGAATCCGTCCAACCGAGAGAAAGAAACTCCAAACTTCCAGGCAAAAGCCCTACTCAGAGGCACACGTTTCACCGAGATTGAAATAAAACTTCCAAGTGTTGAAACGTGAAAAGCCCTCTCCGGAGGCCCATGTCACCACAGTTGAAATGCTAAAAGACCTCGAGCGGGCCAACCAGAAAAAGAGAGATCTTTCTCGATACAAAGTTGCAGAATGATCGGTCGATACACTCCCGTGAATCCGTCCAACCAAGAGAAAGAAACTCCAAACTTCCAGGCAATATCCCAGCTTAGAGGCACACATTTCATCATCGGTCGATACGCTCCCGTAAAATGAAATGTGAAAAGCCCTCTTCGGAGGCCCGCTTCCCAGCGAACAGGGAAAAATAAAAGCCTCTCCCAAGGGGCAGAAACCAAAAAGACCTCTTCCTAGAGGCACAACAAAACAAAAAGACCTCTTCCCAGAGGCAGAAACAAAAAAGACCTCTTCCCAGAGGAAGAAATGAAATACCTCCTCCCGGAGGCACAATCGAACAGAAAGACCTCTTCGGAGGCACACGTTTCACCAAGATTGAAATAAAACTTCCAAGTGTTGAAACGTGAAAAATCCCTCCTCAGAGGTGCAACTTTTCAAAGAAACAAAAATCAAAAAGCCCTTTACTGTGGCATAAAAAAAGAAGAAGCCATCTTCATAGGCACACTTTAACTCTCAAAGGAAGAATGATCCACCTATTCTGGAAAATACTCTTCCTCAAAAAGAAGTTAAAGTACCCTTCAGATGCCCGCTTTACCACGTAGAAGAATTCACTTGGTAAAATGTGTATATGCACAGAAGAAAAAGTGATATCTTCGAAGGATGAAGCGTAAAAACTTATATGGAGGGAGTTGTACTCTATTTTTAACGAAATAATAATTCCTCCAAGTATGGAATGATTATTCTCCAGAAAATAAAAGTACAAGTCCCCTCAAAATATAAAATATTGCAACAAGCTTATGGTATAGGGGCAACATGGTATAACTATATTGGTAAAATTACGCTCGAACAACGTACCACAAGCTCGCTGCAATATCATGTAAAGAAACTTGTATGACAATGAATAATAAATGCATTCTCAGATACAAACAGAAGTTTATACAAAGAAAAAGAATCATTTTATTCAACACTGTTAAAATTTTATACAGGTACAGGTTTCAAAGTAAAAAGAAAAAGAAAAAAAAGCGGGGGCCAGTACCCGCACAATCTCCGGCCAGTGCGTGCAAAAAGCAAAAAGCGATATAAAAAGCGCAGGACCAGAGCCATCGTTTCTTCTTCCTTCCGCCTTTTGGACCTGCGCCTGGCCGAATGATTAACTTCTTAGGCCGGCTTGTAAGAGTAGGAGAGGAAGGAGAAAGAGATACAATAGGTTCTTCTCCCGCTTGCGTCTCGCTGGCAGAAGCCTCCTTCTTTTTCTTAGAAACTCCACGCTTCCCTCTCTTCCTGGAAGAAGACCCACTTCCTGGAGATAAAAGTGTAGTTAATGGTTCATCATCGGAACCAGTTGCTTCTGGAGTCTTCTCACTCCCTTCAGTTTCTTCTCCCTTGTGATCTTGTGAAGCAATGGGATCGTCCAAGTCTTGGAGAGCTTCTATTTGCTCCTCCTGTGATCCTGGTTGTGAGGCAGAAGGAGGAGTGACCTGAAGAGATGGAGGAGGAATAATCGGAGGAGGGGAAGTTTGAACAATGCTCGACGTTTTCTCTACAGAAGGAAAAAAGTTCAAGTCAGTAAAAAGAGGAGATAAAGGTTCGCTGAGGTTCAAGAAGTAGTCAACAAGCTCATCAAGCTCGTAAGAAACAGATGAGAAGTCTACTTGGGCAAGATTAATAGTAGAGTTACCCGCAAAGGTCGGTTTACTGACATCAACCTCGTAAGCCTGTGCCTCGGCACTCTCGTCGCCTTCATCTCCACCTTGTATGCTTGTGATCTCGGTGGTAACTTTAGTAGGAGATGGAGAATGAGAACTGGAACCGATAATGTCAATTTCGGCAAAAGGAGAAGGCCGAATTGGAGCAGTTGAGATAATTTTTCCCGAATGTTCTCCTACCGCCGTTTCAGCCCTTAATTTTGCAAGCTGTTCTCTCCCCCTGGCGGGAGCGGCGCGAGCATTGTCATCAAGGTAATGCTCCTCAAGAGCTGATTCGGCATAGCCAGCGCCTTTACCGCCAAGCATATCAAGTGCAGCCTCCCAAACTTCAGCCAGTGTAACTTCATATTTGGGGCCTAAGAAGGAGAGACTACCATGCCCCAAGATGCTGTGGAGGTAAAAGTCAAACAGTGTCGAGCTGATGTTAGTCTTTGTTGCCTCGTGAGATTCTTCACCTGCAATTTTACCGGCAACGGCCTCATCACGCTCTCTTTCAGTCTTGGAGAGTTGAAGCTTTAGCATTTGAATCTCCGCCTCTTGGGAGCTGGTTTTCTTCCGAAGCTCTGCAATATCAGCAATATAGCCCTCACTGATTCTTTTTTGCACTTCGAGCCTGTCTTCGGCGTCTCTTTGGCCGGCGTGAGCATCTCTCACTTGTTTTAGGAGCACTTCTTCTTTTTGAGTGTAGGAAGTAGAGGAAGTAGCAAGCTCTTGTTTAAGTTCATCAACTTTTGCTTCAATCTCTTCATCGTAAGTAGCGATGCTCCTCATTTCAGTATCATGCTGCTCAAGAACCTTCTGCCATTCGGCTTTATCATTTTCCATAGTAAGCATGGCCTCTATATTTGCACGGTTGACCCTTTGAAGCTCGTCTACAAGCTTTTGCCAGTTCGACATCCTTTCGATATCACGCTTGACGGCGTCGAGATTTCATAGCATGGCAGGCTTGTCGATAGGGACTAAGTCAAGATCGAACCGCACTCCCTTCAGACACCACTGTGGAAACCGGCTTTGCAAAGTGGCTGGGCCCGGTCCAACTTGGAACTTAGGCCTGCTAATTATTGTTTGGATGTCTGTCTTCCCGAGAGCAGGAGAGCCGGAAGGAATGTCAAGCGCGACAGGGGCGGTGATCTTTTCAGGAGTTGTAGAAGTATGCTTCTTACCTTTTCGGGCACGTTTGCTTAATTCTCAACCACATGACTTTTTCCCCGGTCATCGTGGGATTTTCTCTTATGGGAATCATCGCCTTTATGGGAAGAATCGTGGCGCTCCTCCCTCTCTTTTCTCTCAGAATGCTCTTCTTGCGCCCTCCTCTCCTGAGCCTTTCGAGCGGCTCTCTCTTCATCGGATTCTCTGTAAGAGGGGAGGTAGCGCCTATAATCATATTGGCTACGCCTCCCTTAGCGCTGGAAGTGATCATAGTAGGATCCGCTGCGTCCCATCGGAGGATCTAAAATAAAAAGAGATAAGTTTTAGAATTCTTCAAAGTACAAAGAGTCAGAAGCATAAAAGTGTCGAAAAAATTCTAAGTGTGTATGATGTGCAAACTACGCTCATCAAACTACGAACCACTCTTTAATTGTGGAGTAGTTGTGGGTGTAGAAGTTAGCATCAACTCTTGAGTTGACGGAGTCTGTTGCAGAATAGAAGTCGCTTCTACTACTGAAGAAAAAACCCCGGTAGTGATAGGATCATCTTTAAAGATCTCTTGTGATGTGGCAAAGAGGTCACTCAGTCCTTCGAAAGTGTCGTCCCTGCTCTGCTTAACAGGGCTGGTTTTCTCAGCTTCTTCGTCACCAGACTTCTTTGAATGCGGAGGAGATTCCCGAGGCTCTTCTTCTTCAGTGACCGGGGCAAGTTTGCCAGATGACCCCGCGACATCAACAGAAGTGGAGCACTTCACTAGAGAAGCCTCAGAAGCAGGTTCTTTTGGTATGGATGTGTCAGTAGAAACTGGGGCATCCGACGCTCTAGCCGGAGAGTCGGGGACCTCATGGGGGTGTGTAGAGCGAGAAGCATGCAAAAGCCCATACTGATGTAAAAGTTCATCCCTCAACAAGAATTTTATGCTCCTCTCTTCTGCGGCCACAGCAGTCAATCTCTCAAAAACTTGCTTATGGCCTGGATCTCTAGAGGGGGGAGGAAGTGCTGAAAAAGGAAAGAGTGAAATTAACGATGAACAACTCGAAACTCGAAAAGCTCGGGAATGGAAAATAGAAGCAGGTAATCTTACTTCCTACTCTCCAGATGGCATAAAACCCTGGGGGGCAACGAACAAAGAAAAACTGATTCAAAAATCCATGAACGCTTTCGGAAAGGTCAGTCACGAGTTTGCGATTCCTAGCACTCCTTATGACGACAATGGAGGGATGATCTTTAGTCTTGGTGAAGGAACACAAGTAACAAATTTCTCCGAAGCTCGGTAGCCTATCCAGGGTTCTCAGGAATAAAACACACAACCCCATTAGAATGGCATAACCATTGGGGTGCAGTTGAAACGGGGAGATGGTCAATCGAAGTAGAAATTGCTGAAGAAACTCGTTGAAGGGGGGAATAGCACCGCACAAGCACATTTGGCGGTTGACAGCAACGAAACCACGGGGAGGTCTATCAGCAAAATCATTTGGCCCGGGCAATATAGCATCCGCTTCAACGATGCCAAATTGATCGCGCAATAAGCTAAACGACCGGTAGTTCAAGGAAGTTGAGACTCTTTCCGGTGGAGTAGTTAATGGAGCAGCTACTGGAAGAGCCTCTCCAATCTGTTCCGTTACTTCTTCTTGATGTGATGCCATTCTACATAAGCAACTGGATATTCAAATTTGAAGGTGCACGTTTCCTAAAAGTGTGAAGTGTTGTGCAAAACTAATAAAAATAAACAAGTAAATATAACTGGAATTAAGTTCGTCGACGATTGATCGATTATCAAATTTCAGGACTTGTTAATTTGAAATTCAAGTACAGTGTTAATGCAAACAGGAAAGTTTAGTTGACTATTCCAATGTTGCCTTGATACTTTGCCTGAATTCGTTGTTTTAAAGCACTTCGTTCACACAATCTGTTCAAGTTAATTATTTGTTATTAACTAATCTGTCATTTGATGTGGGCAGTCAGTGGCAGTATATTCATCCCAATTTTCTGTAAATGTTGTATTAGACAGGTAATTAGCTTGCAAGAGTGACCTGTGGAAAAATGCAACAAAGTTTAACAAGCTAAAGTCCAAACAATTCAATATTCAGACAGTTTATTTCAGCAGATCAAATTAAAGTTCAAGGTTCAAGCAAAATTGTAAACTGCAACTTAAGTGTTGACTCGGCGACGACTTAAGTGTTGACTCGGCGACGACTTAAGCGTTGACTCGGCGACGACTTAAGTATTGACAACGACTTAAGAAATTCTTCCTATGAGTTAAATCAAATCATTGATTATCTGGCTAGCTCGTCCATGACCTAAGGATTACGAGAAAAGGCTTCCAATCGAAACAACGTGAAATTACTCTAGTCCTATCCCGGCTACGACTTAAGACTTATGTTGCGAGGGTTGGTAATTCGGTCAAGAATTAAGTCGCGATGGTTATTGAATCGCTCAAAATTATTGCGCTCAAGATCACTGAATCGCGTCCAAGTTAGCGTCACGTTTCCTTCAACCGACCAACCTCTTCTCAAGTTAGTAACCCGTTAACCTCCTAATTCCTAACCCATTATCCTTCTAATTCCTAACCCGTTAACCCAATAAACTCTCAGTCAACAACCCTAGTTCTATCACACCACTAAATCGCCTCAGATCGCGAACTGTCAGATCAGACAACCCTAGGTCCATTGATGACTAAAGCAACCAAAATCGCAGGGCTCAAGGGGGCATATCGGAAATGAGGACAGGGCGCATAGGTTAGTGATGATCGACAATCGAAAGAACAGCAAGATTGCTTACGCAATGTGATGCTCGAAATAATCGGAGGTGGATTGAGTTGAAATCGCCTTTGGGAGCTCGAAGATATATTAATGGCAGATGCGACTTAGGAGATTGGTAAAGAGAAGAAGGAAGTAAGAGTGACGGTTCATGCCTTTTATACCCCAGGGTAGTGGAACATGAACCGCATGCGCGAGTCAAGATGAGTCGAAGCACACGACCTACGACTTAGGCGTGTACTTCGAGGGGAAAATGTTAACCCCGTTTTGTCAACGAGTTAAGGTCTGCGCCGACTCATCAATTTAAAGATCTTATCGACTCAGTGGGTCTACGACTCAAGGTAATTCACGAATTAAAGGTAGAAGCGACTCAACAAGCTGGCGAGTTATAATTCTAGGCGGCTTAAGAGAAGCGGAACGACTCAAGAGGTTAACGGTTTATGAGATAGGCCGACTCAACGAGTTACCGACTCAATTGAGGAGTTGCGCGAATCGTACAACCTACGACCTACCTTGAGTCGTCAGCGACTCAAAGAAGCGACTCACGACTCACGACTCAGCATGACTCACCTACAACCTAAAACCACTGAGTCGTAGCCCGCAATCACAATGCTTATGTAAGAGAGTTGACTCGTGAGCGGCTCATGACTTGTAATTCTGAAGAAGTGAACCATTGAGGAACCAAGGGCTTAGTCAGATAAGTCGGCCATGATCTCTTAATTCGTGAACGAGTTAGGACTTGTGCTATAACTAGAAACCAGCTGAGTCGCCCATGACCCAACTTAACTCGGCCACGGGTTACCATGAGTTGAACACGACTTACGATCCGAAGGGAAGATTTTTCTATAAATACCAACCTACTTAAAACATGGGGGGGACTTTATTTTTGGCCAATCATTTCAAGCGCCGATACTCTGCTGAATTCTCGACTCATTCAAAACTTCAAGTACTCCAAACACCAAGGACTCTACTACGATCTTCAAGAGAAAATCTGCATCATCCAACATGAATTCGGAAGATTATTCTCCATCAAAGTTTGATCTACTGGTTTAAAGTGTGTTGTAATTGAAGATTGTTGTAATGTTGTAATCAGATTCAGTAATAAAGAGAGTTAAAGTGGACGTGGGCTTCTCCTAAGCCGAACCACTATAAAAACTATTATCTTTTCTGCTTTTTCTGTGATTTCTCTACTTGTTCATTAGTTCCCGTGTTCACGGGTGGTGCTTTCGCTTAACTTCATTTTACACCGGGCTGTTAGCGTCTGATTTTTACGTTAACACATACTTTGTAGGAACGCATTCTTTTTCAAAATATTCCTTTTCAAATGAAAGAGCAGCCATGGAGGAAAGTACTCCTGACTTTATTGATAAAAACCGTACATATGTTTTACAGCTAACGACACATACATATACATAAAATTTTTGCTATAATAGTGAATAAAAATATGAACTGCCAATTTTATTCCAAAAATGCGTCAGGCATGCAAGAATCCTTATGGATTGCAAGGATTGCAAAAGACCATGTGGATTGCAACTTGCAAGGCGGTTGAGGCAAGATCACAAAATGTGCAACTACCAGAAAAACCAACTTCAAAGCTTTGCAACTACTCGAGTATGAGTTCCAAACAATTCATCACCCTCAAATGAAATAAATTAAATACCACTTACTCAGAACCTACCTAAAAATTCAAACCAAATCATCCACTGAAGTCGTAATCAAATATTACTAAAACATTCATTCTAAATTCACAAAATCCATTAATTACAACTGCATCACTCTCTTTCCAACACGTTGCAAAAAATTGTTGATCCAAATCAACCCGTCGTAAAATCCCCAGCCTATCACAAAATTACTGACCCAACTCACTAACCCTGAATTTCATCGAACTCTAATTTTTTAGCCCAGGATTAAACCCCGTGGGAAAATTCAATCCGCAATTGCAATGTCCCATCATCCTCAAAATTACTCTGCACAAAAGATGTGACGAGCCACACTTCGAAAGGTTTAAATCGACAATAATCCACACACGTCCGACTTAAACAATTCGGAACGTAGATAATCAATGGGGTTAAATAAGAAAAATAAGAAGGGAAGAAGAAAACAAAATACAGAATCTCACAGCGAAACGATAAAATATAATAATCAAATAAATAATTAATAAAGCTATTTACTATGCATTTGATTTTAAATCTATACACATTTATCAGAGTTATATATATACATCAGGAATGAATGATCAATACAGCTGAATAACATGATGTATGGAATAGTAATAATAATAATAATATAGCAAGCTTCGTCTTCATCCTCCAGAGAATAGCCTTCAATGCACTGAAAAACTAAGGACTGACCCGAGCGTAATGAAAAAACAAAACACTCGAGTCAGGACTAAAATACTCTTGTGTAAGTCAAATCAATATCACAAATATGAGTGCCATAAATTGAGAGATGTTACGGGATTTTCCATCCCCTAAGGTTCCGTTGAACTATTTATATGTAATAGTATATGCTATAATAGATAATGTCAATCGGTAAAATAAATATCAAAATAGCGTTAAGGCTTTACATTGATCCACCTTAACACATTTTTACAGTTTTAATCCAAAGTCGTAATGGGCTCGTATAGGGATAAATATGACAAGGCACGTGAGGCAATGCCCAAGGTAGGATTCTACTAGTTTACCGTTTCTGGCTGGTCGTAACCCATCCGTGGTCGACCATGATAATTAATCCAAACGACAAATAAGGTGAGCCCATCGAATCCAAAATTACAATAATAATACGAGGGATCAACGTCGCTAGAGGTAGCTAACCTCAATGGCTAGACATAGGCTCCTATTTTAGTCATTTTAATTATGACACGAATGTCAAAGCTATCCGTCATCGTTCTCTTACTTCATTCCAATAAACATCGTCAATTCAACCACTACATTCTGGATATCATCCACCACGCACACGGTTGTTAAAATGGTTCCAATTGGAAGAGGGTATTTCAATAAAAGGCCCAGGTCTCTTTAACAACCAAACGTCATTTTACACACCGGTTGATTCTTTTACCTTTCAAAACAATTCGTACTTGATATCAAAATATCTTATTTGTTTCAAAAAAATAAAACCATTTTTTAAATCATCACATTTAATCAAAAATCACATTTTTACTTCAAAATGTCAAATTCAACTTGATATATCGATTTCACTTCGGAACTTGATTCGAATTACAGTTTTGATTAAAATGCACTTTAATCCAATTCATTTTTAAATCCAAGATTTGAATATAAACATTTCACCCTTTTACCAGTTTGAATTTTTAGAAAATAGTTTAAATAGTTTAAAATAGTTAAAAATAGTTAAAATAGTTTAATAGAAAATGTTTAAATAGTTAAATCGAAGAAAAAAATTAATAAAAATATTTTTTGTAGAAAGTAGTTTGGAAAATAAAAATAATTGAAATATTTAAAGAATAAATATTTTAAATCATTTATACTAAAATATTAATAAAAAAATAATTCCAAAGTCAAACCGATCAACTTCCCAATTTCTTACCCAAATCAATCCCAAATACCATTTTAATTCCGATTCCAAATCAAATAAATTTCGATTTCAACTCGAATAAATTTTGATTTTGCATAAATTTCGATTTCAATTCACACATTTCTCTAAATTTCAATTTCCATTTCCAAATTAACTTAAATCTCAATTTCAAATTAATTTCCAATTCCAATTCCAAATTAATTTAAACTCCAATTTTAAATTAATTTCCAATTTCAGTACCAATTCCAAATTTGATTTCAAAATATCGATTTAAACAATTAAATCGAATTTACTTCCAATACAAATTTTAAATCCAAATTTCAATTCCAAACTCACATTTGAAATATCATTTCATATTAATTTTCTTAGAAATATTCAAAGTTCGAATAAAAGACCAATCTTTTAAAACAAATCCACTTTCGAAAATTTACGCCGTATTTCAAATTTAACTTAAAATCTAAACTTCGATTAATTCAACATTTTCGTTTACCAAGTTTAAATTCCAACATTTCGACCTTCAATTCAAAATAATTTAATCTCCATAAATTGGATTTCATCCTTTAAATCAATTCACTTAAATAATTTCAAACTCCTTTAAAATCATTTAATTTAACCAACCCGGTGTCCGCATATAATTTTCTAACCCATGGCCAAGTGGATAATTATTTCAATTTAAGTTCTAGGATAGATATATATCATTTCAATCCAAAATGGATGTCATAGATATATTGTAACTACCCGGATTTTTCAGCGTTGAATTTGGAATAGTTAAATGGTTTTAAATATGGAAATTGAATTATAAATTGGTTTTGAATATGGAAACAAAACTTGGATTTATCTATTCAGAATGTAGATACATCAATTTGTTGAACGATATAATTATTCAATTCAATAATTGAAGATTGAGTAAAATATTAAATCTTGAATTTAAAGCTTGTTAAATATATTTTAAAGGCTTGTAAGATTTAAATTGATAGTACTGGAAATAGTAAAAGCGTTAAAATTGAATTTGGGAATGTTTTGTTAAGTTTTGAAATTTTATCGTTAAAATCGATATTTAAAAATAGCCTTCTGAGGCGCAGTCTCGGATTTTGACGAAACTAGTTCCATTGGATCCGTAATATTGTATTATTATCGGATTTTAGTTTTCGTAGTGTTGGGAGTGATCGTTAGGCCATACGATAAGTAAACGCGCTGAAATTAAAACGAAAATTCAATTTTATAACTGAGTCCAAAAAGCTATCTCCTCCATACGATCGAATTAGGACACGAAACATTTTCCATTGCGTTCGGAATAGGGTATAACTTTATAAACGCCTAGCAGCATGCCTTAATAGGCGGTCAAGTTTTTAAGTTGCATTTATCGGAACGGTTTGAATTTGAATTTAAATTGAGTGTTTATACTAGTCAATTGCAGTTGAAATTATCTCACATCAACCCTTTTCCAATTCTTTCGAAAGCATTGTAGCCTTTTTTCTCCCATACGCTACCCATTATCCTTAATTTACGCTGCCTCTTTTTTTCGTAATAAAATCCATCTTCTTTTTATAAATCACGTTATCTTCCCCAGGTATCTTGATTCAAAAGCAGAATTCAATTTAATTTACTTTCTCTCCTGCTAGATCTAATCGAGCAGTACTAGATTCTTCCCCAATCAATGGCCGAGCTCTTCATTCTATCACGTACGCGCGAGCTATCGAAGGCAACCAAGTGAGGCAATTCATTCTAGTTGAGCGATGGTGGTGGACGAAGCGAAGCAGCACACGCGATTTGGGGTTTTCATTGGCTCAGCTACGGTTGCGCGTGTGGGGGATTTTGGGGGTTTCGAGCGCAAGCTCAAACACGAGCTCGATGATAGGCCGAGTGCGAGAGGTGGAGCGATTGTTGACGGGAAGCAAGAAAAAGGTGCTCAATTTTGGAAAAATCTTCGTTGGATTGGTTTATGGAGATGAATGCAGCAGTGGACCGTTGGTTCTCGCATCCAAATGTTCATGGAAGATAAAAATTGGCAATTTTCATGTTCACTGTGCCTATGTGCAGAACCAAGGAATTCGATGTCCACTTGTATTGGTGGATGGAAAGAATATTAAGTTGAGGTGCCACCCACTCTACTAGCCAGTTGCTCTCTTACTCCTCTGGCCATTGATTGTGTGTCATTGCTTTCTAGTGTCTGGGATTCAGAATTTGTTTTCAAGGGATACAAACAGAAATTTTGCTTTAAGGTATAAATTATTTTGTTTTTAATTTAATAAACATATATGTTCTCATACATGTTTTAATAAATGGAAGTTAACAGGGAATTATTTCATATAATTAAGGTTTGAAAATAATAGGATTTTGAAAATGTTGAAGTTTATATAAATTATATTTTGAAATCTATAAATTATTATCTATAAACGTATACATGTAATTTCAAGAGTGAATAAATATACATATATACTTATTTTCATTTACTAGTTAATTTTTAAATAATAAAGATGTATTGGTTTAATTGGATTTAAATTATTTTAGTTATTAAGAAATTATTCAAAGGAAAATAAGTTCAAATTTAAGTCATTAACCAATTTGTACTTAATGGTTCGATTTCTATTCCGAATATTAATAAATCGTATAAATTTTGTACAAGGTTTGAAATTGTGGAGAGACAAGCCGGTATGGGTCGGATTGCAAAACAAAAATCAAAGGTGAGTTAATCTCACTTCTCTGGATTTCTTTTTAAATTTAAATGGTTAAATTTAAATAATTGTTTGAATGATTGAATTGATTTGATGTGCTATATTATATATAGTAGTATATAGTATATTGGAGTGATTGATTTCCCGCATTATATAGCGGATGAGACCCTATGCGCCGCATAATAGCGGATGATATTATATTAATCCCATATACCGCGATATTCCACCTTGAAGTGGAACTGGTATGGTGCTAACATCTATGGATGCAGGGAAACAGGTTAGAGGGACCCAACTGGATTCCTCAAAATTATTTAGACTATTTAATATTCTGTGTTATGAATATTTGATATTCTATGATGGATATTATTGATAATTGGAATATTGAATGCTATGGTTTGCTTGAATATATTTTGGTACACTGAGTTATCAAAATATATAGAATTGGATTTTGAAAGGAAAATAAAGAGTGAATTTTTAAGTAAAATAATTATAGAGAATTTGAGTAAATTAAAAATGAATTGGAAAAGAATAAAAGTTGATTTTTGAATTCTAATAAATAAAATTCCAAGGATGAAGAATGAGATTTTGAATAAATGGTAACAAGTGATTTTTCTTAAAAACTCAAGTGGTATTATTTCAAGAAATAAATAATTTATTTTAAAATCTAAGATTTAAATTTATATAAAAGAATAAAGAAGAATTTGGAAAAAAAGGGTATGAAATTGGTATTTTCAGTTAAAAAGGGCTTTAAATCATAATGAAGAAATAAAAATATGAAGTCAATGAGTTTTGAAATAAATGAGCAAGTAAGGGAATGTATTTAAGTGTGAAGCAATTTGGAAGTAAATTTGAAAATTGATTTAAGTGGTCGAAGTTGGAACTTTAAAAGAGAAGTGGGACTTTGGAATTTATAGACTGGGTTTATAAAGTGAAGTAATATATTAGTGGATATTTGGAAAAATAACTTCACGGTGGGAATTTATTAAAGGAATGGGTAAATTTGTTTAAAAATAAATAGTAATTTATTTTTAAAAAGATGTGGAAGAGAAGCGTATTTCCTTGAATAGCCAAGTACGTTTCAAATTTTTTTAAGTATAAGCAAAAAATTGTTTAAAAGTATAATTAGAAAACTTATTATTTCTAAATGTTTAAATTCTAAAGTGAATATTTTTCAATCTATTATCGTAGTAATTATTTAAAGGTGACCTGGTATTTTATATTAAAAAGAGAAAATCTAGTTTTATATTTTACGAAGTAACCTCATTTTAAATATTCCTAAAGAATATATTTTTAATGAAGTATTGAAGTAGTTTTCAATTTAAATGTTTTATAGTATATTTTATAATAAAGTGTTTTCAAATTATTTTGAAATCTAAAGCTTTGTACTTGGTGTCTTCAGTGGAAATAAATATTTGTGAATTCATTCCATGAGGAGAGTGTGGTTTGAAACTGTTTTCAAAAGGGTTGAAAATAGAAATATATCTTGTGAAGATATTTTGAGGATTAATAAATAACTTGGTGAAATTATTTATGTTGGATGGTTGTTGTGAATGTTAATTGATAATTAAATAACTGACTATCAATTTTTGGCCAATGTGCTGATCGTTTCGAAGAGACCGGGATTGAGATTAATTTCTCGAAAACCACTTCGATTCGTTTTTACGTTTTCGTGAGGAAGACGAGTTTGGATTCGAAAATGGAGTAGTGAAGTGCGAGGGCTAGTCTCTACTAATCCTGATTTGATTCGAAAATGGATGTAGTAGGAGTAGTGCCTTCGGTTCCTTTCAAACCGAGACGGACTTGTATGGACGAATGCTTCAGAACATCGTCAGGTGGGCGACGAGCATTCTAAATGAAACTTTCTAAAAGGTAGCGCTTAGCCTCAAGCCTCACCAACCGAGAATGATAGAAAATCATGGGTTATGCAGCAAGGCTAGGTGGGTAGCGCCCATTAGGGTGAGGTCATCCCTGTCTAGATGTCCCTTTTATTCGGCTTAGTGGTGCGGTTGTTGTTCCTAACCGTGGGGTGATCTTACTCGAGATTATCTAGTAAGGAGTAGTCTCGGTATTGTGTTGTAGGGGATTGGGAGTAATCCTCTGTACGGTGATCTAAGCCACGTACTTTGACAGGTGGTACCCTAGTGCTTAGTCATTAGTTGGAATCCATTCTCCCTACGTGCCTTTACGATTTTTGTTTGTATTACCCACTTTGTGGCTAGTAGCTGGAATTTAATCATGTAATAATTTTGGCTATTTTAATAAGTATTTGTAAATAGAGCCTATTATAATATCAGAGGATTTTAATAAAAAGTGTTTTGGCTATCGTAAGGTAAAAACACGACATGTTTATTTGTGGCGTGGTTTTACGAGATGCTTTTGTTTTCAAAAGAATGTTGGAACTTCAATAATCAATCGAGTGTGGCTTTCTCACGCTGGTATTCCAGACTGACTCGGGTGTTATTTAACTATAATGCTTGGGTCAGACCAAGTATTATAGATTACTGGAAGGATGCTGTGGAGCTGGATGGCGATACGTACTCCCACAGTTGTTTAAATATTCCGATGTGTAATCGGATTGTGAGGACAGATTATGATTATTGTCCAGTTGAGTGTTGTGTATACACTTATGTTGTACTCTGATGATGTAATGTGTATACAAATGTATTTGTTTTTGGTGTAAAAATCATTTATTATCTATTATATTTTATTCCGCTGCGATGGTTAGATTCTGATGTTGTTTTCTATTTTTTTCTTCTACCTCTTCTTCTTTAATCCTCATGGTTCGTATTTTCATTCATCTTGAGTCAATTGATGGAGAATAGTGTCAAGTTAAGGGGTACGGATTTGCAGGATGTCACAGTTGGTATCAGAGCTTAGGTTGGTGATAACCTAGGCTCTGGTGGGGAATGCTCATTGAAAATAGAGTCCGTAGTACCCTAGAATGAGTTTGAGCGTATTAATAGATATGAGCGTGTATTTGTTAGTGAATATAAATGGTTTTAAATATTGTGTTGACTTATTTGTTGAGTGGAATATGAATTCTGATCGAGTAAGTTGGCCACTACTCGAGAAGAGTTTATAAACACCCGACACGGTAAAGTGACACGGTATTGTTTTAATGGTGGGTGAATGAAATAATTTTACCTGAAATATATTTTGATATAAAGGAATTATTTTCTTAAATTGATATATAACCTGGATGTTTGGATGATAATATTTTAAACAAATAAGACTATAAAAATTGGAATGACTTGTATAATCAAATGGAAATTTGTATGAGCATAAATTATACAAATGAATTATAGTTAAAACTTGGTTTAAATCAAATTTGAAAACTTAAAACCCCAGAGATTTTGGAAGTATTTTTCGAAGTGTTTTGAAGACAAATAATAGCATTATTATTTTAGGAGTATTTCTGAAAGGAAACTGTTTCAAATAAATTTTAGGAAGGGATATAGCATTAAACTCACTTCAGTCGGTGGAAAATAACTACGGTGATGACTGCAGAATCATCGATGTTCATTTTCGAGTTTCTAAGTGACAAATTGCTACCAAATTGATTTGTTCAGAAGAACTAGTTGTTTTTGAAATTTCAAAGGAAATTTGTTAGGGATAAAAACCAGGATAGGTTTAAAATTTGGAGAAATGTGATTTTGAGATATTGGTGATTTTAAAATGATTTGAACCAAAAGCCGGGTGTTTGAAATCCTGAATCCTTATTTGAATTGAAAATCCTGATGAGAAAGTTATAAACTTATAAATTGCGATGATTTTTAAATAAGGGAGGAAAATATAAGCTTTGAATGTTGGAATTAAATTTTAAAGTGAAAAAGTTAAGTAAATTTAATTTGGAGAAATTAAATTGTGGAAAATTTAATGGATGATTGGATGAAATAATTAGTAAATCTTGAATGTGATTGGAATGGAAAAATAAAAATTAAATTTGGAATGAGAAACAAAATTAATTAGAATTAAACTAACTTAAGCAAAGTTAATAATAATGAATTTGATTTGAAGTAAGTTGAAAAGAATTGGAATGGAATTAAGGTGAATTGTGTGGGATGGTATTAAATGAAATTAAGTCCTTGCTTAATAAAATTCAAAAGAATGATATGATGCTAGATTTAACTGAAGTTACGTTAAATAAAGTTGAATTGAAATAAATTCAGCTGAGTTACAGATATTATTGAATGGACTAAAATTCTTATTTAAGCAAATAAGCGTAAACTAAGTAAGTATTGAATTGAGATAAATAAGCTTTGGAAGCTTATAAAAGAATTGAAAAGCATTGAAATAAAAATATAATCCCTAGTTGAAAGTAAAGTGAAAATGTGATTGACTGTAAATGGATGGAGAAGTATGAATATTAATAAGTGTGTAGCTTATAAAATATAAAAAAGGGAATAAATAAGCCGAAATAAAAGTGTTGGAATTTTGGAAAATGAAGGAAAATCCAAACTGGAATTATAAAAAAAATTAAACTCGGGAAAATTTAATGAAGTGATTTCCGTAATAAAATCGAATATTGATTTAAAAGTTTGGAGTAAGCTAATTTGGTAAATAAATTATTTGATAAGGTATGTTAATAAAATTTAACTCGGTTAAATAAAATGAATTGTAAGTTAATAATGAAGTTTGGAAATAAACTAGAATTATAAATAGAATTCGACTTGGATTGATAATGAATTAAAATAAGTGGAGATTTGCAAAAATAAAATGGAATCGAATTATAGTAGAAATGATTTGAGCTACGAATAAAATCCAATTCAAACATAAATGAGTTAAATATTGGCTCGGATACTATTTTTATAAATTGAGAAGGTGAATTAATATAAAATGGATGGGCTAAATGAATTAAATGGAATTTGATTTGATGAGAATCAAATTAAATGGAAGTGAACTTAAGTTTGAAGTTGGAATAAATTTAAGTAAATTAATTTAAGTTAAGAATAATGAAAAGCTCGACTTTGAGTAGGAAGGGTAGACCATTAAGTAAAAGCTTGGGCTGAATTAATTTGGGAATGGTTAGTAATATAAAAACATGGAATGTGTCGAGCTAAGAAAAAAAAATCGTTGTGAATAAATTAAAATGGAAGGAACTGAATATAAAATGGAACTCAAATCAGTCATTGGAAAATAAATTTTGGGAAGGGATATAACATTAAACTCACTTCAGTCGCTGGAAAATAACTACGGTCATGACTGCAGAATCATCGATGTTCATTTTCGAGTTTCTAAGTGACAGATTGCTGCCAAATTGATTTGTTCAGAAGAACTAGTTGTTTTTGAAATTTCAAAGGAAATTTGTTAGCGATAAAATCCAGGATAGGTTTAAAAATTTAGGAAATGTGATTTTGAGATAATGGTGATTTTAAGATGATTTGAACCAAAAGCTGGGTGTTTGAAATCCTGAATCCTTATTTGAATTGAAAATCCTGATGAGAAAGTTACAAACTTATAAATTGCGATGATTTTTAAATAAGGGAGGAAAATATAAGCTTTGAATGTTGGAATTAAATTTTAAAGTGAAAAAGTTAAGTAAATTTAATTTGGGGAAATTAAAACATGGAAAATTTAATGGATGATTGGATGAAATAATTAGTAAATCTTGAATGTGATTGGAATGGAAAAATTAAAATTAAATTTGGAATGAGAAATAAAATTAATTAGAATAAAATTAACTTAAGCAAAGTTAATAATAATGAATTGGATTTGAAGTAAGTTGAAAAGAATTGGAATGGAATTAAGGTGAATTGTGTGGGATGGTATTAAATAAAATTAAGTCCTTGATTCATAAAATTCAAAAGAATGGTATGATGCTAGATTTAAATGAAGTTACGTTAAATAAAGTTGAATTGAAATAAATTCGGTTGAGTTACAGATAATATTGAATGGACTAAAATTCTTATTTAAACAAATAAGCATAAACTAAGTAAGTATTGAATTGAGATAAATAAGCTTTGGAAGCTTATAAAAGAATTGAAAAGCATTGAAATAAAAATATAATCCCTAGTTAAAAGTAAAGTGAAAATGCGATTGACTGTAAATGGATGGAGAAGTATGAATATTAATGTTAACGCTCAAATTTAAACGCTAACACCCTGATGTATAGGATGTGATTGTGAAAGCACCACCCGTTCGTACGGGAAACAGAAACAAGCAGAAAGTATGCAGAAAAACAGTAAGAGACACAGTATTTATAGTGGTTCGGCTTATAATCCAGCCTACGTCCACTTTAATCTTTTTATCACTAGTTTGATTACAATCCTTTACAAAATCTTTCAATTACAACATACTTCAAGTGATGGGATATGTAAAACAAGTAGCTCAAGCTTTGATGTTAACAATCATCTTCAAATCCATGGTGAATGTAGATGATTTCTTCATGGAGTTCTTTTAGAAGTTTGTTGGATCTCAAAAGCTTTGAAGTAATCTGGAATTTGGCAGAGTAATGGCGCCTGAAATTGATCAACCAAAAGTCCTTTGAATGTTGGAGGTAGGTTGGTATTTATAGGCAAAGATTTTGGACCTAAACTCGGTCTTAACTCCTCGCCGATCTAGTTAAGTCGCGGCCGACTTATAGGAGTTCTGATATGGTCAAGCTGTGTTGATCCTTCTTCGCTGAATTTGCACAAGTCCTAAGTTGTCTCCGACTTAGACTAAGTCGCCTCCGGTCTAACGCGCTACGCTTTAAATGGTTGAACCGCTTCTCCCTTCATCTCTCTGGATCGGTCGCGATTCATCGTAGTTAGGTCGGCACCATGTGAGGCATTGGGTCGGCAATTATGTGAGGCATTGGGTCGGCAACCATGCTAAGTCGGACCCCTTTCTAATTAGCTAGGTCGGCCAC
This sequence comes from Allium cepa, assembly GCA_030765085.1. NCBI lineage: Eukaryota > Viridiplantae > Streptophyta > Magnoliopsida > Asparagales > Amaryllidaceae > Allium > Allium cepa. Next base: position 461,965,379 of record CM060942.1, read on the forward strand.
CCTCTAATTAGTTAGGTCGGCCACCCTCTAATTAGTTAGGTCGGTTATCTCTTTAAGCCCTGAGCTATTTTAGGTCGGTCATTCTTGTTAGAGCATTAGGTCGGCAAGTCATGCGAATGGTTAGGTCGGCCTGCTTTTTAAGCCTTAAGCAGTTAGGTCGGTATCTCTTGGGTCGGCGCCATCTCCACACACTAGACCTGCTGAGTCGTAACCGAGATAGGGTTAACATCTGCCCCTCGAAGTATACGCCTTAGACTTAAGTCGTGTGCTTCGAAATATCTTAGCTCGGCTTCTCTTAGGTCGGTAGATCGCGTACGACTTACCAGTTAGTGTTGTTTAACATTCCTTCACCATGAGATATAAATTAGCCCCCTTCCTCCTTTTCCTTCATTCAAACCCCTGCTCAATTCCGCCATTAAAGCACCCTCAGATCTTAAAGGCAACTTTATTCAATCGATCACAAATAATCTCTGCTACGCATCGTGTAAGTGGTTTTCCTGATTGTAATTTATTGCCGATTCACATTCCTTGTTTGTTCGAACTCAAATCGCCTCCTTGCACCGAATCGCCTCCTTGCACGACGCTTCATTATGAACCCCATCGTATTCATAGTTGATGAAACTTAGGTTATGAAGTTTTGGCTTCAGATGATCGTTAATACCATGAAGGCGGTTGATCGCTTCAGGCTCGATGATCTCCAATGGCTGGGCATTGAACTTGTGACAATCTCAGTTTGCTTTGTTGGATGATTGGTTGGTGTGAATGAAGGTGGCTGTTGATGGGAAGGTTATTGGGTTAACGGGTTGAATGCCGTGAGATGGTGGTTTTCAGGGAATTTGAGTGACTCAAATTTCTGCCGACTTAAACTTTAAAACTTGAATCGAAGCCGAGTTAATCGCTCGGTGGAACTTGCCGACCTAAGCCTTTGAACCGCGGCCGTGTTAATACTTGGAGAGATCCCTATCTGTCGCTTGCAACTTAGATGACTGCCGAGTTAGGGAACTAACAAACCGGCTTTAACTTGTAAGAGATCCTTAGGTCGTGACCGGGTTAACACTTGAGCATCTGATCTCTTACCGTCTTAGTTTTATCTCGTGGGATTTTTTTTTAGACCGTAGCTGGGTTAGGACTTTAGCCCTGAACGTGCTGACACCTAGGAGCATTGGCCTTCCTCGAGCACCTGATTTGTACTTTGAACTGTTCCAACCTTGAATTTGCTTGAATCTCATTGCATTACTCCACAGATTGTGTTAACTTGCCAACCTGTCGAAAATAATAAACAAAGAAAACCAAGGCGAAAATTTTGCCATTGACTGCCCACATCAAATGACAGATTAGTTGAGACAAAGTAATTAACTTAAATGCATTGCATGAAATGCTTGTGGATCGATCAACTAAGGCCAAATATCAATGCAAAGTATGAACAATTTGAACTAATTCGTTTGCATCAATGTTGTGCCTACATATTCAGACTTAAAACAATGACCCCTGGATTTTCACAACTAACAAATGCTTGCCAGTTTTTTTTTTTTTTTTTTTTTTTAAATTCCAGTTATATTTGTTTATCGTCTTGTTGATCTTACACAACACCTCACACATTTTAGGAAACGTGCACCTTGATATTTGAATATATAGTTGTTTATGTAGAATGACTTCCCATCAAGGAGAAGAAGCAGCAAGTCAAGAAGAAGAAACTTTCCCGATAGCTGTTCCTATACAGAATCCTCCGGAAAGAACTTCGACTATTCTATCTTCGAGAACATTTATTCAGTTGCGTACTCAATTCGGCTTTGCTGAAGATGATGTCATATTTCCTGGACCGAATGATACTGCTGACCGACCTCCCTATGGTTTTGTCGCGGTTAATCGTCATATGTGCTTAAGTGGGGCGATCCCACCTTTCAATGACTTTCTTCGAACTCTTCTTCTTCGGATGTCAATTTCTCCGTTCCAACTTCATCCTAATGGTTACGCTATCTTGATGGGGTTGGGTGTTTTGTTCAGAAGAAATCTTGACCGACTGCCGAGCTTCGAAGAAATTCGCTACTTATGCTCGTTTGCAAAGAGCAAAGACCATCCTTCTCTTATCATTGTGAGAAGTGCAAGAAACCGCAAGCTCATTCTTGATCTTACTGAAAGTGTCCATGGATTTTTAAACCAATTTTTCTTTGCCCGCAGTCCCCCAGAGTTTTATGCTTCTTGGAGAGTAGGAAGTAAGATCATTTATTTCCGTCTTTCCACTTTCTTTTTTAACTCTTTTCGGGGTCCAAATTGCTGATCTCATTCTTTGCTTTTTTCAGCACTTCCCCTTCCCTCTAGAGATCCGATACATAGGCAGACTTTTGATAGACTGAGCGCTGTAGCCGCAGAAGAGAGAAGTATCAAGTTTCTACTAAGCGACGAATTTCTACATCAATACGGACTTCTCCACCCTTCTCGCTATACTCAGCTTTGTGAAGCTCCGACTGAAGTTCCCGATTCCCCGACTGAAGCATCGGATGCCCCCGTTACTATCAAACAACCCTCATCAAAAGAGTCTAACATCGAAGCTTCATTGGTGAAATGTTCCACCCCTACCGACATTATGGGGTCATCTAGTAAGGCGGCACTTGCCCCGATTGAGGAAGAAGAAGAACCTTCACAGCCTCTCGGGGGATTAGCTGATGTAGGAACTGAGAAAACAAGTCTCACCGAGCATGATGGTGACGATGTTTATGATGGGTTGAGCGACATAATAGTGACCTCACAGGAGCTTTTTAGAGATGACGTGTCTAAAACTATCTCTCCTATAGTTGAGGCGACGTCCCTTCTTCGACTAACACCAACACAAACACCAACTCCTCATACCCAAGCTATCATCACCTCTACACCAATGAGTGGTTTGTAGCTTAATGCGCGTAGCTTGCACATCACACAACACTTAGGATTTTTTGGCGTTTGTTCACATTTAACTTCTTTTCTCCGGAAGTTTCTAAGACTTGCCATTTTTGCCTTTTCAGATTCCTCTATGGGGCGCAGCGGCAGCGGTTCTTATTATAAAGACTTTCGACGCTATGGAGGGCGTGGCAGCTATGATTACAAGCAATACTATACCGATCCCAGAGAGACCAATGAGCAGAGAGCTGCGCGAAAAGCTGAAGAGAGGAGAAGGTATGAAGAACGTCATGAGGGAGCGGGCACGCGACATGAATCCTTCCCAAGGGATGATGATTCCCATAAACGTAAAACGCACGATGATAGGGGGAAGAGCCATATTGAGGATTCGAGAAAGCGGACCAAACTTGGCGAGGAGCACGTGCCCGTGACATCTGAGAGGCCTGGTGCCTCAGTTTCTATTGACGTCCCTTCCAAATCTCCTGCTCTTGAAGGAAGTGCCATCCAAACACTTCTCAACAGGCCTTCGTACCATGTTGAAAGGGGCCCCCCGACTTTGCAGAGCCGATTCCCGAACTGGTGTTTGAGGGGGGTACGCTTCGACCTCGATTTGGTCCCCATCGACAAAGAAGCTATGTACAGAAATCTCGATGCTGTCAAGCTTGATATCGATAGAATGTCTGGATGGCAAAAGTTGGTTGATGAACTTCAAAGAGTTAATCGGGCTAACATCGAAGCAATGCTGACCATGGAAAATGACAAATCAGAATGGCAGAAGATTCTTGATCAACACAACGCTGAGATGAAGGAGATAGCCGAATACAATGAAAAACTCGAAGCTGAAGTAAAGCAGCTCAAAGATGATCTTGTCTCTTCTACTAATACTTACACCCAAAGAGAAGAGGTATTGCAAAAACAAGTGCGAGATGCGCACGCCAGCCAGAGGGACGCTGAAGCTAAAGCTAAAGCTGAGAGGTTGGAACAAGCTGTAGAGAACCACCGCACTGATGTCACCCAGTTGCAGAATAAACTGAGCGCCCGGGACATGGAGATTGAAGCGCTAAAAGCCCAACTTGCTCAGACCGAAAAAGATCGAGATGAGGCCATGGCTGGCAAAATTGCAGCCGAAGAAACTGCTCAGACCATGGAAACCGATATTAATTCGACTTTATTCGATTTTTATTTACATTGTGTCTTAGGACGCGGCAGCCTCTCTTTTCTTGGTCCTAAGTATGAAATCACCCTGGCCGAGGTGTGGGAAGCTGCTCTTAACATGTTTAAAGACGCCGGGTATGGCGATGAAGATTTTGAGGCGCGTTACCTGGATGAGGGAGCTCGCGCTGCTCTTGCGAAGGGGCGAGAACAACTTGCCAGGATGAGAACTGGAATGGCGGAAGAGGAACGTTCTGGAAAGGAATTAACGCTTACTTCCTCTGTCCAACCTCCAGTTTCTCCTGTGGTTGACATCACGGGTTCTAGCTCCTCTACTCCGCCTGCAACTAAGACAGTAACTGAAACTACAAGTGCACAAGGCGGGGATGAAGGTGGTGAAAGCAACGAAGCACAGCGATATGAAATCAGCCTCAGAGATCCAACTGCCCCTGGTAAACTTGACACCGGACCAGCCCAAGTGGTGAACTGCTCGTTCGCTCCTTGTGAACTTGACGATCTTCTTGATTATTTTTCAAATGTCAATGAATTCCCGACTTTTGATTATTCCTCAAATGTTAATGAATTCCCGACTTTTGACGAGCCGTCATCCCCTCTCTTTTCGAAAGATACTGATATTTTAAGTTTTTTCTCCTTTGTAGAGAAAGCACCGAGTCAAACTCAAGCTTCTTCTCCCCCGGTGATCCTTCCTCCATCTCTTCAAGTGGCGCCTCCTTCTGCCTCGCAACCTGGGTCACAAGAAGAACAAATAGAAGCTCTCCATGGCCTGGATGATCCCATTGCTTCGCAAGAGCAAAAAGATGAGGGACTTGAGGGAGGTGACATATCTCCGGAGCGGACTCCTTCTGACGATATAACTTTATCTAAACTTGTCACTCCAGGAAGTGAGTCTTCCTCAAAGAGGAGAAGGAAGCAAGGAGCATCAAGGAGGAGAGGGAAGATAATCACTGCCACTGAAGAGGAGCCAGAAGTTGGGCCAGCTGCGCCTACCTCTCCTTCCTCCCTTATACCCACTGGCCGACCTGAAAAGCTGGTCATTCGGTCGGGTAAAGGGTCCAAAGGCAGTAAAAAGAAGTGAAGACTTTAGCTTTTTGTCTTTTGTATGAACTGGCCGAGAGTTGTGCGGGTATCGGCCCCCGCTTTTATTTTGAGAACCTGTATCTGCATTATAGTTGAATAAAATGATTCTTCGTTTGTACAAACTTCTGTTTGAATTTGAGAATGCATTTACTATTTATTTTTGCACAAGTTTGTTTATATAGTGTTGCAGCGGGCTTATGGTATGTTGCTTGAGTATTACTCTACTGATGCATCTATACTACTATACCATGTTGCCCCCATACCTTAAGCTTGCTGCAATATTTTATACTTCGAGGGGACTTGCACTCTTATTTGCTAAAGAATAATTATTTTATTCTTTAAAGAAAATTTTTATAGAGTACAACTCCCTTCGTATAAGTTTTTACGCTTGGTCGTTCGAAGAAATCACTTTTTTCTTTTGCTTATGTGCATATTTCATCAAGTGAATTCCTCTATGTGGTAAAGCGGACCTCTGAAGGGTACTTTAACTTCTTTTCTTTTTACGATCATTTCCCATAGTAGGCAAATTACTTTTCCTTTGAAAGTTAAAGTACGCTTTTGATGAGGATTTTTTTTTTTTTTTTATAGAAAGTTGTACCTCTGAGGAGGGATTTTTTCACGTTTCAACACTTGGAAGTTTTATTTCAATCTCGGTGAAACATGTACCTCCAAAGAGTTATGCTTTAGAAATCCTTTTCACGTTTCAACACTTGGAAGTTTTATTTCAATCTCGGTGAAACGTGGGTTTCCGAAGAGGTCTTTCTTCTTAATTGTGTTCCCGGGAGGGGGTTGTACCTCTGAGGAGGGATTTCTCACGTTCCAACACTTGGAAGTTTTATTTCAATCTTGGTGAAACGTGTACCCCCAAAGAGTTGTGCCTTTGAAGAAAGCCTTTTCACGTTTCAACACTTGGAAGTTTTATTTCAATCTCGGTGAAACGTGTGCTTTCAAGAAGGTCTTTGTTTTTGCATTTCAACTTTGGTGAAGTGAAATTCCGAAGAGCGGTTGCTACACTTCAACTCCTGGCGAAATGGGCCTCCGAAGAGGGCTTTTATTTTGTTTACATTTCAACTCTGGTGAAGTGAAATCCCGAAGAGCGGTTATAACACTTCAACTCCTGGTGAAATGGGCCTCCGAAGAGGGCTTTTATTTTGTTTACATTTCAACTCTGGTGAAGTGAAATCCCGAAGAGCGGTTATAACACTTCAACTCCTGGTGAAATGTGCCTCAGAGAGGGTTTTCATCGCCTGGAAGTTACTCTCTCATGGTTGGAGGGTCATGACTCCTCCAATCTTTTTTTTGTTGAGTAGAGAACTTTCTTTTTTGTGGCGTATGACCCATTAGAGGTCTTTTTATCCTCCGAAGAGTTGCGCCTCCGAAGAGGACTTGTGCCGCTGATGGTAGCTTTGGTTGTTCCTCTGTTCACTTGCTTATGCCTTTTCAGCGATCCTCTCTTTTTTTTCTTTTTTTTTTTTTTTTTTTTTTTTTTTTTCTTTTCAAGTTTTCATTCCCCTTTCTCTCACAAGTGGCTTGTTTAATCCAAGGAAGTGTACTTCATTGTCAGGCAAGTTCGTGAGAACGGGCACTAGCTTCCTAATTGGATGTTTGTTCGTTCAAACAATCTCAATTTATTAACAAGGGCTCGTTTCTATCGAAATCATAAGCCGTTCAATTGAAGCATTTCCTATCTAGGATTTGAATTCGGGGCCTTTATGACTTGAAATTTGTTTGCTGAATGATGGTGAGAATCACTCGGTCTTATTATGCGCAAGTTTCATTTCCATTGTCTGCAAAAATTTAAATTGACATTTCAGCAATACATTTTATGTATTTTTATATCGAAAACAAAGCAAACATATAATGATAATAAGGAACACAAGATTTATAGTGGTTCGGCCATGAAATTGGGCCTACATCCACTTTATACTCTTTCATTATTTACTTGCATCAGTTTCACAATTGCTTTCAATTACAAGAATCATACATTCATAATTCTTTTTACGATGTTTCAACAAAATTTTCAAGTAAAGTATGGACGCAAGTGGTTGCTGTTCCATGCCCTTGGAATTTGATCTCCATCAACAGTGGTGAGCTTGAATGTGCCGTCGAGAAGCTTCTGACCTATTACATATGGTCCTTCCCAATTTGGTCCAAACACACCTGTCGCGGTCATAATTCTTTTCAGGACTAGATCTCCAATTTCAAAGCTGCGTTGACGAACTTTGGAATTGAAATGTCTGGCTATCCTTTGCTGATGAGCTGCAACTCTGAGGTTAGCTTCATCTCTTTTTTCATCAAGGAGATCCAGCGCTTCAAGTTGCAGCTTTTCATTTTCTGCTTGATTGAAATGGATTCTTCTGTGTGAAGGGACCTCTGTTTCAACCGGGATCATTGCTTCCGATCCGTATGCTAACGAAAAAGGAGTATGCCCAGTTGCAGTTTTGTGAGTAGTTCTGTATGCCCATAGTGCAAGTGGTAGTTTATCGACCCAACCACCTTTTGCTCTTTCGAGTTGCTTTTTGATGGTTGATTTGATGATCTTGTTCACTGCTTCCACTTGCCCGTTTGCCTGCGGATGAGCTACTGCCGAAAAGCTTTTCTGGATTTTGAATCGTTTGCAAAAATCCTGGAATTCCTCACTTTCAAACTGAGTACCATTGTCTGTGATTATTTTCTGAGGCACACCGTATCTGCAAATGATATTCTTGGTCACAAAGCTTATCATTTTCTTAGAAGTGATAGTAGCCAATGGTTCAGCTTCAACCCACTTAGTAAAATAATCAACCGCAACAATAGCATATTTAATCCCTGATTTAGCAGTTGGTAGCGGCCCAATGAGATCCATTCCCCAAATTGCAAATGGCCATGGACTGATCATCTGTGTGAGTTCGGTAGAAGGTGCTCTAGGAATTTTGGCATATCTTTGGCACTTGTCACATTTTCGGGAGTAATCTGCGGCATCCCGATTAATTTATGGCCAAAAATATCCGTATCGGAGAATTTTCTTTGCTAATGTTTGACCACCTGAATGATCACCGCATTCTCCTCCATGCACTTCAGTTAGGATTGTTTTGGACTCTTCCCGGGATACACATCGAAGCAATGGCATTGAGAATCCTCGTCTGTATAATTGACCATCCTGGATTATATATCGAGAAGCTTTTCTCAGTAGCTTTTGTCGTTCTTTAGAGTTTTCTGGTAAAGAGCCATTGAGTAGATACTTTGTTATTGGAGTCATCCATGATTCTTGCTCTTGCGACATACTCATAACCCAATCGATATCCATTTCATCAATGCTCGGATTTGACAAAACTTCCACTGGGACTAACCCTAAGGATTGGGCTTCGCCAGAACTCGAGTATTTTGCGAGAGAATCTGCTTTCATGTTTTCTTCTCGAGGAATATGACTTATCGTGTAATGGTCGAATTCACATAAAAGTTCCCAAGCCTTTGACACATAAGCGGGCAGATTTCCTCCTTTCGTTTGAAACTCCTTCTTGACTTGGCATACTATAAGCTGAGAATCACTGAAGATCTGTAACGCTCGAATGTTTAGTTCTTTAGCAATTTTCAAACCAGCAATCAGAGCTTCATATTCTGCTTCATTGTTTGTTGAAGGAAATTCTAATCTTAGCGCATAGCATAATGACCGGCCTTCAGGAGTTTCAAGAACAATTCCAGCACCTGAACAGTAATCATTTCTTGCGCCATCTACAAATAACTTCCATTGGGTTGGGGAGTTCTCGATTGTTTCTTCCTCGCTGTTACCCTTGTCTGTAAATTCTGCAATAAAATCTGCCAAAGCTTGTCCGTTGATCGCTTTTCTAGGATGATAAGTGATGTCATATTGGCTCAATTCAATATTCCACTTTAAAAGGCGGCCCGAAGTCTCAGGGCGAAACAAGACTTGCTTTAAAGGTTGATCAGTGAGGACTTTGATAGGATGAGCCTGGAAATATTGCCTCAACTTTCTTGAGGCAATCAATAGACAATAGGCGAGTTTTTCCAACTTGGAGTAATTCATTTCTGCCCCAGTGAGTCTTTTGCTGATATAGTAAACTGGATGTTGAATCCTTTTGTCTTCCCGTACCAGCGCTGCACTTAAAGCATGAGATGAAACTGCCAAGTATATAAGGAGATCCTCCCCATCGCCGGGCCTAGAAAGTATTGGAGGCGTTTCCATATGTTGAATCAATCCTTCAAAGGCTTTCTGGCATTCGGGAGTCCAGTCGAAGTTTTTCTTTCCTTTCTTTAAAGCGTCGAAGAATGGAATGCATTTATCAGTAGCTTTGGATATGAACCGACTTAAGGCGGAAATTTTTCCATTGAGACTTTGCAATTCCCTCTTTGTTTTAGGAGCTTTGACTTCTTTTAAAGCAGTGATTTGAGCTGGACTAGCTTCAATGCCCCTAGCGCTCACGATGAAACCCAAGAACTTTCCAGATTCTACCCCGAAAGAACATTTTAAAGGGTTAAGCTTCATTCCGTAACTTCGGAGGATTGCGAACATTTCTGCTAAGTGTTCGATGTGATCCACTGCTTTCTTAGATTTTACTAGCATGTCATCAACGTAAACTTCCATAGTCTTTCCCAACTGCGGTTTGAACATAGCATTGACCAGTCTTTGGTATGTTGCCCCCGCATTCTTCAACCCAAAGGGCATAACTCTATAACAGTAAAGACCGACATCGGTGATAAAGCTTGTGTCCTCCTGATCTGGCTCATGCATCATGATCTGATTATATCCGGAGTAGGCATCCATAAAAGACAACAATTCATGACCCGCTGTTCCATCTACCAGTTGATCGATCCTGGGTAATGGGAAGCTGTCTTTGGGACAGGCCTTGTTTAGATCTGAAAAGTCGATGCACACTCTCCATTTACCATTGGCCTTCTTAACCAGCACTGGATTTGAAACCCAATTTGGATAGGTAGATTCTCTGATGAAATTATTCTCCATGAGCCGGTCAACTTCCTCTTTCAATGCTGTCGACCTTTCTGGACCTTGGATTCTTCTTTTCTGCTTTACTGGCGTGAACTTTGGGTCAATATTCAGAGCATGTACCGCAACTTCTGGGGATATTCCGCACATATCGGCATGGGTCCAAGCGAAAACATCCAGGTTTGCTTTCAAAAAAGATATCAAGGCATTCTGAACTGACACATTAAGTTGTGAACCCACATTCAGCATCTTGTTTGGGTCCTTCAAATCAACGGGCACCGGTATCGTTGTTTCTGCTGGTACCACCCTACTCTCCCCCGCACTGGCCTTTCTAGGATCCATCACTTTTCGTGCCCCGCTATGCTCGCCAGTGCAGGGTCCGCCCTGTAGTTGCTATAGGGTTGGTGTTTTGATGCGGATTGGGGTTGCCGCATCTTTTCCCATTTCTCTTTTTCTTGACTCTCGCAGCTCTGTCCAATAACATTCTCGCGCAACATTTTGATCCCCTTTTATAACTCCTACTCCATTGTCAGTAGGAAATTTAATAGTGAGGCACCACGGGGCTAGGATAGCCTTGAATGCTGCGAGTGTTGGACGGCCAAGAAAAGCATTATAAGCAGAATATTCATCGACGATCACAAAAGTTTGTCTGCGGACCACTTTCCTTTCTCCTTCTCCAAGTTCAACAGGTAGATCAATGGTCCCAACTGGTTGCTTTGGCTCCCCAGTGAAGCCAACAATCTTCTGAGATGAGGCTTGCACATCCGCCATCGGGATTTTCATCTGGTCAAACGTTTTCTTGAAGAGGATGTTGCAAGATGCGCCGCAGTCAATAAGAACTCTTCTGACAATAGCCGGTCCAATACCGGCCGAGATGACTAACGGGTCCAAAGTAGGGGCCTCAATGCCCGTGGAATCTCTAGCCCTGAACACAATATCATCATTAAAAGTCCTTTGTTGTTTCAGGGGTGTAGAGTCCTCTAAAACAAAGACATTCTCTTCAGTTGGCACATGTTTCAGAGCTCGAGTGTACCTCTCCATTTCACCCCAGCTTCTGCCTGCTGGGTGGGGTCCTCCTGTGATGACATTAATAACTGGCCTTCCAGATTCATGTCCTGCGGCCTTCTCATTTGTCCTGGGCTGATGAGCAAGAGCTTGTTGCCCCTGAGTTGACGAAGCAGGATCATTACCACTCTTCTTCACAAATTGCTGCAGCTTATTTTCTCTTAGCAATTCTTCGATTATATTTTTCAATTGACGGCAGTCGTCTGTGTCATGACCAGGCTGATTATGGAAGCGACAGAACTTTCCACTTTGCACAGCTTTTCTTCCGGTTCTGAGAACAGGAGGTTTGGGATACTCAAAAGAATCTTTTGTAGCCAGGTAGATGCGCTCTGGTGTCTCTAACAAAGGAGTATATTCTGATGGCTTGAAGGATCGAGGCTTCTTTGAATTGTGTTGTTTCCTTCCATCATTATTTTCTCTTTTCTGTCCCACAGATCCATTCTTACGTGGCGCAGCAGTGTTGTCTTCAGCTTTCTCTACTGTTGCCTTTGCCGGGACAGGACGGCTTTCCAAACGCATGAATTCATCCGCCTTTTTGTAGAACTTTTCCAGAGAATTTGGCTCCTTCATGTTCAGCCACTTTCCGAATTCACTTGACTTATCAATAGCTCTCATCAAATAGGTCAAGACCATGCGGGGTTCTGCATTATCCACCTCAGCTAACGCTATATTAAAGCGATTTAAAAAAGACTTGATAGTTTCCCCCGGATTCTGTTCCAAACCGGATAACGACATGATGTCTTTTGCCTTTGAAGCATATAGCCTAAATTGCTCTTTAAATTTCCTGGTTAGGTCTGAAAACTGATCGATGGACCGGACAGGTAGTTTTGTGAACCAAAGCAGAGCTACTCCTTCCAAATACACAGGAAAATAGCGGCATTTTATCTCGTCAGAAGCTCTGGCACCTGTCATGTGCCAATCATATTTGTACAGGAACTCATTTGGATCACTTGTCCCTTTGTAAGCTGGAATGGTCGGAGGGACGAACTTCCTTGGGAATTCAGCTTTTAGGATCTTTTCAGTAAACGGAGTCTTGCTCGGAGCGAAACCCCACTCTTTCTCATCTTCGACCCTTTGCATACTTTCTTTCATAATCTGTCGAACCATACCAGAAAGATATTCTTCGTCATTCCTATTTCTGGATCCTCCAGCCTCAGGCAATGTCCGTTCAAAGGGGCTAGCAGCCCTTTCGGGAATGTTTCTAGTTTCAGCATCATGGACATTACCGACAAAGTTCCTTTCATTATTCGCAGGTTGACGGTTTGCCCCGAGCAAATCGTTTAACCTATTCAGAATCAGAGCATTCTGAGCATTCTGAGCTTCCAATTGCGCGTTCTGGGCATTTATTTGCTGATTCAACCCAAAGATAGCAGCGTCCAATTCCGCTTTTGAAACTCCAACAGCTGGAGTGGCTTGATTTGGTGTTGGGGAAGCGGAGGTTCCCTCTTGAATGTTTGCAGATCTCACAGATTTACTTTTCCTTCCAGGAGCCATGATTTCGGATAGACTTCTGGTTCTTAAAGAAACTTTATCTACAAATCTTTCTGAAGCAATGATGATAGATGTCCTGAGTTCAATTCTCAGTGAAAGCACCAAAATGTTAACGCTCAAATTTAAACGCTAACACCCTGATGTATAGGATGTGATTGTGAAAGCACCACCCGTTCGTACGGGAAACAGAAACAAGCAGAAAGTATGCAGAAAAACAGTAAGAGACACAGTATTTATAGTGGTTCGGCTTATAATCCAGCCTACGTCCACTTTAATCTTTTTATCACTAGTTTGATTACAATCCTTTACAAAATCTTTCAATTACAACATACTTCAAGTGATGGGATATGTAAAACAAGTAGCTCAAGCTTTGATGTTAACAATCATCTTCAAATCCATGGTGAATGTAGATGATTTCTTCATGGAGTTCTTTTAGAAGTTTGTTGGATCTCAAAAGCTTTGAAGTAATCTGGAATTTGGCAGAGTAATGGCGCCTGAAATTGATCAACCAAAAGTCCTTTGAATGTTGGAGGTAGGTTGGTATTTATAGGCAAAGATTTTGGACCTAAACTCGGTCTTAACTCCTCGCCGATCTAGTTAAGTCGCGGCCGACTTATAGGAGTTCTGATATGGTCAAGCTGTGTTGATCCTTCTTCGCTGAATTTGCACAAGTCCTAAGTTGTCTCCGACTTAGACTAAGTCGCCTCCGGTCTAACGCGCTACGCTTTAAATGGTTGAACCGCTTCTCCCTTCATCTCTCTGGATCGGTCGCGATTCATCGTAGTTAGGTCGGCACCATGTGAGGCATTGGGTCGGCAATTATGTGAGGCATTGGGTCGGCAACCATGCTAAGTCGGACCCCTTTCTAATTAGCTAGGTCGGCCACCCTCTAATTAGTTAGGTCGGCCACCCTCTAATTAGTTAGGTCGGTTATCTCTTTAAGCCCTGAGCTATTTTAGGTCGGTCATTCTTGTTAGAGCATTAGGTCGGCAAGTCATGCGAATGGTTAGGTCGGCCTGCTTTTTAAGCCTTAAGCAGTTAGGTCGGTATCTCTTGGGTCGGCGCCATCTCCACACACTAGACCTGCTGAGTCGTAACCGAGATAGGGTTAACAATTAATAAGTGTGCAGCTTATAAAATATAAAAAAGGGAATAAATAAGCCGAAATAAAAGTGTTAGAATTTTGGAAAATGAAGGAAAATCCAAACTGGAATTATGAAAAAAAATTAAACTCGGGAAAATTTAATGAAGTGATTTCCGTAATAAAATCGAATATTGATTTAGAAGTTGGGAGTAAGCTAATTTGGTAAATAAATTAGTTGATAGAGTATGTTAATAAAATTTAACTCGGTTAAATAAAATGGATTGTAAGTTAATAATGAAGTTTGGAAATAAACTAGAATTATAAATAGAATTCGACTTGGATTGATAATGAATTAAAATAAGTGGAGACGTTGTAAAAATTAAATGGAATCAGATTATAACAGAAACGATTTGATTTACATATAAAATCCAATTCGAATATAAATGAGTTAAATATGGGTTCAGACACTATTTTTATAAATTGAGAGGGTGAATTAATATAAAATGAATGGGCTAAATGAATTAAATGGAATTTGATTTGATGAGAATCAAATTAAATGGAAGTGAACTTAAGTTTGAAGTTGGAATAAATTTAAGTAAATTAATTTAAGTTAAGAATAATGAAAATCTCGAATTCGAGTAGGAAGGGTAGACCATTAAGTAAAAGCTTGGGCTGAATTAATTTGGGAATGGTTAGTAATATAAAAACATGGCATGTGCCGAGCTAAGGAAAAAAATGGTTGTGAATAAATTAAAATGGAAGGAACTGAATATAAATTGAATAGGAATCAATTTAAATTGGTAATAAAACTTAAGTACTTATTTATTCACATGGATATCATCAAAATTGCATAGAATGAATTGTCGTTTGACGTAAACGAAGGAAATTAAAATTCTATGAGTTGATAGAGATTAAATAAACTGATTTTAAGATCGGTTGAAGTGAATATGAGTTTGTTTTGCTTAGAAATGAATTGAATGTAAGCAATTGAGTTGTAAACCATTTAAATTGAATGAAGTTGTATACGAATTGGTTGTAAACAATTAAAATTGATGTCGGAACCCTCTAAGTTGCTTATAAATATTGTTTAACCTGCATTGCTTATAGAAACTCGTATGTTTACTAGTTAAATACGTAAAATATTGTTAAGTTACATGATTTTGGCACTTACATTTAAATTGAGAAAGTATAGGTATCGGGGAGCCATTTGCCTGCATTTGGGCGTGCTAATTGCTAAACTAATAAGCCGCTTGCTTAAAATGCTAAATAAAGGTACGCCTACGCATTAAAAATAGGAAATATGACTGTTTTTGTTTTTTCGACCGGGTGGGTCGATGTATACATATTTATATCTCTTGTCAAATTGCAAAAGCTCCTCCGTACAAAGGAGACCGTCAAAATTTTCCAAAAATTTTGGCCGCCTCCTTTGTACGGAGAAGCTTTTCGAAATTTTTTGTGGAAAATTTTTGGGAGATTTTTGTTAGCGACAAAACGATTTCAAATAGGAAATTATAATAAATTAGTGGGTGAAACTAATTTAAAATAATAATATGAATCAGTTATAAATGGAAGATAAAATTCAATATTCAAAGTTGAAGATAAACTTAATTCATATGGAAATGGGAAAACTAATTTGAATAGAAGTAGATATGAAAACTTCTGTAAGGAAATGTATAAAATGAATTTAAAAGCTACAATTGGATATTATTGCTAAGTAGGATTTGCAGGTATTATAAAGGGAAGGAAAATTGGTTTTGATTTCAGAAGATAAATTAGAATTGCTTGACAAAAACGTATGTGTTTAAATTTCTGTATGAAATTTGATTGAGTTTTTGATCTAGCCACTTGGCGTTTTGTTTTCTTTTGGAATTTGGGAGCTCATATTGGCATTTTGTAGTTGTACCGAGCTAGCGGCTGAAAGGAGGCGCTGGTGAAATTTCTCAAAAATTTAGGGAGTTAGAAATTTTTTGAGAAATTTTGAAAATTTAAAACTTGGTTTTGAATTATAATTTGAATGGTTGAATAAGTAAATTTGTTTGGGAACTATGCAAAAGTTTGGAAAGTTAATTAGATGGATAGGGTGTCTTTAATAAAGATTGTTTTGTTGTTATTAAAAACTGTTTGGTTTTGGGGAAATAGTAAATGGGTATTGGACCATTCTTCCTAACTAGTAATTTCAGGGACGAAATTCTTTTAAGGGGGAGGAATGTAATGACCCGGATTTTTCAGCGCTGAATCTGGAATATTTAAATGGTTTTAAATATAGAAATTGAATTATAAATTGGTTTTGAATATGGAAACAAAACTTGGATTTATCTATTCAGAATGTAGATGCATCAATTTGTTGAACAATATAATTATTCAATTCAATAATTGAAGATTGAGTAAAATATTAAATCTTGAATTTCAAGCTTGTTGAAAATATTTTGAAGGCTCGTAAGATTTATATTGATAGTACTGGAAATAGTAAAAGTGTTAAAATTGAATTTGGAAATGTTTTGTTAAGTTTTGAAATTTTATCGTTTAAATCGACGAAAGAAGTTCCATTGGATCCGTAATATTGCATTATTATCGGATTTCAATTTTCGTAGTGTTGGGAGTGATCGTTAGGCCATACGAGAAGTAAATGCACTGAAATTAAATCGAAAATTCAATTTTATAACTAGGTCCAAAAAGCTATCTTCTCCATACGATCGAATTAGGACTCGAAACCTTTTCCACTGTGTTCGGAATAGGGGTATAACATTATAAATGCCTAGCGGCACGCCTCGATAGAGGTCAAGTTTTTAAGTTGCATTTATCGGAACGGTTTGAATTTGAATTTAAATTGAATGTTTATACTAGTCAACTGCAGTTGAAATTATCTCACATAAACCCTTTTTCAATCCTTTCAAAAGCATTGTAGCCATTTTTCTCCCATATGCTACCCATTATCCTTAATTTACGCTGCCTCTTTTGTTCGTAATTAAATGCATCTTCTTTTTATAAATCATGTTATCATCCCCTCGTATCTTCATTCAAAAGCAGAATTCAATTCAATTTACTGTCTCTCCTCTTAGATCTAATCGAGCAGTACTCGATTCTTCCCCAATCGATGGTCGAGCTCTTCATTCTATCGCGTATGCACGAGCGATCGAAGGCAACCAAGTGAGGCAATTCAGTCTAGTCGAACGACGGCGGTGGAAGAAGCGAAGCAGCACTCGCGATTTGGGGTTTTCATTGGCTCAGCTAGGGTTACGCGTGTGGAGGATTTTAGGGGTTTCGAGCGCAAGCTCAAACACGAGCTCGATGATAGGCCGAACGCGAGAGGTGGAGCGACTGGTGACGGGAAGCAAGAGCTAGATTCTCAATTTTGGTTGAATCTTCATTGGATTGGTTTATGAAGATGAATGCAGTAGTGGATCTTTGGTTCTCGCATCCGAATGTTCATGGAAGATCGAAAGTGGCAACTTCCATGTTCACCGTGCCCATGTGCAGAACAAAGGATATAACGCCCCACCCTGAGACCTACCTTAGTAAAGAGAATTAACAAGTAATTCTGTCTACTAAAGCGGAGAATAGGGCTTGTTAAGGGCGACTATCTATAATTTTATCATAAACATCTACTAAATACGTCGATAAATGCAATATAATTTTTTTTCTACTCAAGTGGACCGACATACCCAGTAAATGCTTAGTCTAAAACTATAGGTAGCTAATGGATCTAACAGAACAAAATACAATAATTGAATGTAAATCTCATCACAGAATAGTAATCAACATCATTTATAAGCATATAGACTGACGCTTGTTTAGTAAAATACAATATGAATACAATAAATGTGGTACAGTACACGACCACGCCATATACATTGAATTAATTGTTAATACATCAGAGTCAAGCGGAAAGAAATAAAAAAACTATACAAAAGTGTTTGGGTAGTATCCAAGCAGATGCATCAAACCAAAGTCCCATAACTGATAGCTAACCTGAAACAACTCGGTCTGACCCGAGTACAAAGTATACGGCTCAGTCTAGCTAAAATAACCAGTTAATGAGGGTAGACGATAATATGAAGCATAAGATACAAGTTGATAATTTCTTTTCGAATGAGAAGAGGCAACAGAAAGAATATAACCCATGACTTAAGTGAAATAATGTCATTTAAGTATACAAAAACCTCAAAAGAGGTAAGTTCAATAATAATACCCAAATAATATAAACATTTGCCTCATATCGTCGGCGACATCCTAAAATGTATACATGGTTTCCATGAACCATATCTCTTCAAAAGGTGAAACATCAATACAAAATCTCGCCAAAAAGGCAAACATAAGACATTCTCAAGTTGAATGATCCCAAATTCAAATATAAAAGAATATCCAAACTCAATTATACCTCATCTTATTGGCATAAATGTACATAAATCTCAATCTCAACTCGCCAGAATGGCAAGGCCTAGAATATCCTATAAATTCATGAAATCATCCAAACTCAAAACTCAAGGAACTCGATAAGAGTTCAAGACATCATAAATGAAATCACCATACATATAGCATCTCATATAGCGCTAGGCTATCGATGTAGTAAAACATCTTAAAAAGGTGAAGTCACAATAAAACCGAAAACTCAAAAAATATAGATTGGCCAAATCCTCGATTGTAATGCCGAAGCAATGTTGCACGCGCTAAACTCAGATGGCCGAAGCCTTAGACAAGGTCGCTAACACCTCCCAAAGCAGTTCGTCCTCATGACAAGGTCGCTGACACCTCTCCAAGCCATTTTGTCAGCCCTAACAAGGTCGCTAACACCTTCCAAAGCAGTTCGTCCTCATGACAAGGTCGCTAACACCTCTTCAAGCTATTTTGTCAGCCCTAACAAGGTCGCTAACACCTCCCAAAGCCGTTTGTCCTCACGACAAGGTCGCTAACACCTCTTAAAGTAGTTCTATTAGGTAAACATCGTGAATGTGTCACAAACTCACGGATAAGAACCGGAAAAGTGTTAATGTGTGTCCCATACCACAGTTCGCACTTAGCGGTTTACTAGCCGTTAGTCGATGCCAAACTAGGAACGTCATAAAACTCATAAAATTATATCTCACGTAGTCTCATTGGCGAGTGATAAAGATATACCATATTGTCTCATCCCATCGATAAGTATTAAATGGCATCGTAACTTGTCACATCTCATCGACAAGTGAAAACATCATGATGGTTTCTCATAAACCATAAATCTCAAAATATGAAATCATAAACTCAAGACTTGCCTTATATCATTGGAAAGTAAACAAACATCGTGATGGTTCTCATCGATCATACTCTTACATAGGTGATCTCAAACCGTGGTGCTTACCAAATATTGGCCATCTTAAATAATTCCAATAAATAGGAATTATAAAAATCAGAATATGCCATAAAATGGCAAAACATCTCAGAATTATTAAGCTCAAATAGCCTCGATCGTACAAGTTCGGAATTAACCGAAATAGTAAACGCACAAGTCCCATACCATGTGTTTTACTAAATCGTTTAATTCTCTTTCTTATACGTTCGAATAGTACGAAAGTGTGTGTTTTATATTTAAAATAGTTTACTAGAGAAAACAAGCTTTCAAAAATTTTTCCCGAAAAGATTAATAAAACCCATATTTGAAATTCTTTTATTATTGGGAATAAATAGGTTTTTTTTATATAGAAAAATAATTTTAGAATACTATCATAATAATTTGAAATGTCAATTTATTTCAAAAATTACTTCAAAAATTATTTAGTGAAAACTGTACTCGAAAACAATGAAAAAACAAGAAAGATAACTCAAGACCGATAACTTGAGTTCAATACGAATTCAATTCGAATTTAACTAAAAATCAATCCGAATTCTATTTAAATTTGAATTTCAAAATTTTCAAATATAGCTAGCCTATATATAGGCATCATAGCTCACAAAAATCTCAAAAACATCATCAAAACCGGAAGAGAATAAGAGTAAAAATGAGCTAATACAATTCTAAGGTCAATGTTTGTTGTTGTTGTCATCTTGTCCTCAGGACAGCAACTTATAACCATAATTTCAACCATGAAAAATTCAAAATTCTAGAAAACACAGTGAACAAATCTTGTAGTACATAATTTAAGCTTTCTGTGTCATCTAAAATTATCAAAATCGGATAAGAGATGAAGAAGTTAGGTCAAATTGGTTTCAGTTTCAAACACAGAGCAAATATTGATTTTGCTCTCGAGTTAGTAGTAGCAAATCAAATTTTAACATAGCAAACCTAAAAATTATAGAAAACATAAAACATAAAAGTTGTAGAATAAGATTAAAGCTTTCCGGAACATCCAAAATTATCAAAATCCAATGAAATACGGGAAAGTTATGTCTGATTTTGTTTCAGCTTCAAGCACAGACCAAATGTAGGTTTTGCTCCTGGGTTAGCACAAGAAAAATCAAATTTTGACATAGCCAACCTCACAATTACACAAAACTCAATACATGAAAGTTATAGTATAGGATTTAAGCTTTCTGAACATCTAAAATTATCAAAATCCGATCAAAAACAAGAAAGTCATGCCTAATTTTGTTTCAGCTTCAAGCACAGACCAAATATAGGTTTTGCTCTCGGGTTAGCAAAAGAAAAATCAAATTTTGACATAGCTAACCTCACAATTACACAAAACTCAATACATGAAAGTTGTAGCATAGGATTTATGCTTTGCGGAACATCTAAAATTATCAAAATCAGATAAGAGATGAAGAAGTTGTGGTCAAATTGGTTTCAGTTTCAAACATGGACAGAATTCAATTTTTACAAAAATAAAAAACATCAACCAAAAATCAATATTCTCAAGCTATTTGCATATATGTTTGCATTTGAAGCTTTGCTTCAGATAGAGGTTATGAGTTTGTTACTCACCTTGATGCCATAGATGATTACATAAAGATTTAGAGCCAAAGATTGCAGCTTTCTACCAAAGAAACCTGTAGAAACTAGTAACATATGCATGCAAACAAAGAGAGAAGCAAATCAATAAATTTTCACTGTAAAAATTAGATTTTGATGAAGAGAAGGGTTTTAGAAATCGATTACCTGAATCTAGCTCTTGAATTTTCATTTTTAAAACACAAGTTTTCATTTTAATTTGATGGATTTGGCATAGAATTGAAGAGGGATGGAGGAGACTGCCATTTACAGGTTTCTGGAGCTTTTGTGGAAGAAAAGAAAGAAAGGTACATACAGGTGAATATTCCTATTCTCTTTTCTTGTTTATTTTCTTAAGTATAGGCTAATGATAGTGGACATGGGCTTTAGCCCAAGCTAATAAAATAAATTAGCTTTTCCTTATTATTTAGCCACTACAAAACATACTTACAATTTCAATCATAAATTTAAACTTCATTCCATACATAAAAATAAAAAAAATTATATTCATGCTAATAAAATGTTTTACACTCAAAATAAAATATTATTTAGATTATTAAAATATTTCATTAACATATTTCTCTATATTTAAAATAAATAAATAACAATTTTACATTTTTAATTACAAACCTCATTGTAATTAACATTATAAATTACACAAAAATCAAATTTTTGTACAATAAAATTTTATAACCCACTACAAATAATTTTGTACTCTAATTGTATTTTTAAATTCATTTCCATCATTATATTAAATACATCTCATCATACAATTAATTACTTCTTTTTTTTAAAAATCATTAAAAGAAGTAAATAACAATAATTAACAAAATTACTACATTAACTCTAAAACACATTTTCCTCATTTTTAGTATCTCAAACCATCTTAACGAAATTTTCAAAACTTTATTTTGCATTTTTATACTCAAATATATTGTTTATTCTCAATAAACAATTTAAATTCCTCATTTATTAATAATTCACATTATTAAATTATAACAGTCGTTATAATTTAATATTCTCAGGTAATCGCTAAAAGAAGGGTTGTTACGGACTCCCCTCCTACAAAAATTTCGTCCCCGCAATTTTCTAGAAAAAGAGTTGTAAACAACATAAAAGTTCAATCAACAGAGGTGACAAACAAGCTCGAAACTAAATCTCAACATATAGTGGTAGAGAGAAATAAGAAAAAACTCACTTGGTTAATCCAATGATCCATCATATGCTAATATAGTGATTAGCAAACCATTGAATTTTCCAAGCAACTCAAAAGAATTTCGAAGATATCCCATCTTCGAAACAATACTCAATAAAAATCTTAACAAATAATCTATCAAATAAGATAGATATCTCAAAACTCTTCGAATAGAATCGGGATCAAACTCATTCAAACCCAAACTCTAAGCAACAAAAATGATCATCAACTCAATTTTCCACATAATAATACGAAAAGAACATCCTCACAACAAGGAAAAACTCAATAGACAAGATAGATAAATCACACAAAATGGCTTCTCACGACGCCACCAAACTCGAACGACCGCGAAAATGCACGTCGTTACAATAGCAAAAGAATAGAGTGAACTCAAGAACAAGAATATAAGCTCAAACTACATTTCAATCCATGATATTTAGAATTTTTTTTCTTATTTTTCTCAACATCTTTTAAATTTTAAATCTCAGTTTTCAACATTTGAAAATTTCTCAAACTCTTTACTATATTACTTAGTAAGTAATTTAAAATTCAAATGTAAAATTCAAATTTCTCCCTTGCTTCAAAATTAATTTCCAAAGAATTTTTTTAAATTCATAATAATATTCTTCAAAATAAATTAAGGGTTTAAATTCTCTTTACTCTTTTTTTATTAAACCACTTAAATCGTTTAAAAACAATCTTCAAATCCACTTATAACTCTTCTCTTAAAACATCCAATGTATATAATATAGGTTCTAAATTCTCAAAATATACTTTCAATAAAGTATAGCTCAAATGGCACTGCCTCGCCATTGAACCTCTAGTAAATAGATATATCCGTTGGCTACAGAGTCGATCGAACGATCAAAACTGCCTCGCTACTCTGCTACTCGTCTCTAAAATCAATGGCTGCAATTACCATTCAAAAAATAAATTTAATATATAATCTCTAAATATTATTTTCAAATCTCAATTTTTAAAACACAAACCATTGTGTCAGATTGCCTCATCATAGCATTTAGGAGATTCAAATCAATAACGTTGATCAGGCGTATCGACCAGAACTCTTAACTACTTGACGGATAACCCAACACTCTCAATTATTTCTATAAAAGAATACTACTCATATAAATATATTCTCAAAACATTCTTTGATTTTTAAAATATCTCAAAAATCCAATTTCTCTTTTTAAAACTCATATATATATATATATATATAGCGTCATAAATTCAAACCAAAGAACATTAAGAGAATGCATCGAGATATTCCTAGAATACTCGATTTACAAAATCAACAGAAGGAGATGGTGTGTTCGTCAATTCCTACAAGATGATGAGCTACTCTCGAAAATCATCAAGACACAAGATAAGCAATATATTCTTCTCGAAGGAGAAGAATCATACAAACCACAAATCATTACTTCATACAAAGTAATGCTACAAAGGATAACACCGATTCAGTATTCGAAAAGGATAACTTAAAGAAACTGAATGATAAACTCAATCAAACTCTAATAATCTAGCAACTCACCTCATTCCTTAGTGGATGTCCTCATGGAAGGATAGATGAAGGCTAAAAGCTAAGAATAAGGTTAATTCAACACTCAATTGCCCGAATGGATATCAAACCCAATGGACTCATCAAAACTCAACAAAGTCACCTTGATTGGAATTCGAGATATATCATCAACATCTCGATACTTAAGAGTGAATTCAAAAACTTCGGAATCATAATTAACATTCCAAAGTGACAGAAATAATAAACCAATTAAATAGGAAACCTAAATATACAATATGATCCAAAAATAAAGTATTGGACTTAATATCAAATAAGTCAATCTATCTCAAATCAAATGCCTCTCAAGATCGTGAGTAACAAACAAATACTCACTAAAGAAGCAACAAATAGAAAATTCAGAATGCTTACGACAAGCCAATCGTTGTGGATCCTCTCAATAGGATTCACAACTCTCAAAGGAATGCAACGAGAATGCTCAAAGAAATCAATCATCTCCATCGATACGAACTCCCTTGTATCGACAAAAATAAGAATAGAATATTCTCAAATAAGATTATTTATATGATAAGATGAAGTCCAACTCTATTATGGAATACTACAGAATACAATGTATATTTTCCTAGACATATTCCATCTCAACAATCCCAAAACTCGAAAAAGAATCAAGGCTCGATTATAAAACAAGCTCGAATAAAGGACAATGATTCACTCGTATTGTACTCGATGTATCATGATATACGTACTATTCAGTGTTTATTCTACTTTGTTCTGACCACAGCTCTGATACCAAACTATATCGCCCCACCCCGAGACCTACCTTAGTAAAGAGAATTAACAAGTAATTCTGTCTACTAAAGCGGAGAATAGGGCTTGTTAAGGGCGACTATCTATAATTTTATCATAAACATCTACTGAATACGTCGATAAATGAAATATAATTTTTTTTCTACTCAAGTGGATCGACATACCCAGTAAATGCTTAATCTAAAACTATAGGTAGCTAATGGATCTATCAGAACAAAAAACAATAACTGAATGTAAATCACAACACAGAATAGTAATTAACATCATTTATATGCATATAGACTAATGCTTGTTTAGTACAATACAATATGAATACATTAAATGTGGTACGGTACACGACCATGCCATACACATCGAATTAATTGTGAATACATCAAAGTCAAGTGAAAAGAAATAAAAAAACTATAAAAAAGTGTTTGGCTAGTATCTAAGCAGATGCATCAAACCAAAGTCCCGTAACTGATAGCTAACCTGAAACAACTCCGTCTGACCCGAGTACAAAGTACACGGCTCAGTCTAGCTAAAATAATCAGTTAATGAGGTAGACCATAATATGAAGCATAAGATACAAGTTGATAATTCTTTTCGAACGAGAAGAGGAAACAGAAAGAATATAACCCATGACTTAAGTGAAATAATGTCATTTAAGTATACAAAGACCTCAAAAGAGGTAAGTTCAATAATAATAGCTAAATAATATAAACATTTTGCTCATATCGTCGGTGACATCCCAAAATGTGTACATGGTTTCCATGAACCATATCTCTTCAAAAGGTGAAACATCGATACAAAATCTTGCCAAAAAGGCAAACATAAGACATTCTCAAGTAGAATGATCCCAAACTCAAATATAAAAGAATATCCAAACTCAATTATACCTCATCTTATTGGCATAAATGTACATAAATCTCAATCTCAACTCGCCAGAATGGCAAGGCCTAGAATATCCTATAAATTCATGAAATCATCCAAACTCAAAACTCAAGGAACTCGATAAGAGTTCAAGACATCATAAATGAAATCACCATACATATAGCATCTCATATAGCGCTAGGCTATCGATGTAGTAAAACATCTTAAAAAGGTGAAGTCACAATAAAATCGAAAACTCAAAAAATATAGATTGGCCAAATCCTCGATTGTAATGCCGAAGCAATGTTGCACGTGCTAAACTCAGACGGCCGAAGCCTTAGACAAGGTCGCTAACACCTCCCAAAGCAGTTCGTCCTCATGACAAGGTCGCTGACACCTCTCCAAGCCATTTTGTCAGCCCTAACAAGGTCGCTAACACCTTCCAAAGCAGTTCGTCCTCATGACAAGGTCGCTGACACCTCTCCAAGATATTTTATCAGCCCTAGCAAGGTCGGTAACACCTCCCAAAGCAGTTTGTCCTCATGACAAGGTCGCTAACACCTCTCAAAGCAGTTCTGTTAGGTAAACATCGTGAATGTGTCACAAACTCACGGATAGGAACCCAAAAAGTGTTAATGTGTGTCCCATACCACACATTCGCACTTAGCGGTTTACTAGCCTTAGTCAATGCCACACTAGGAACGTCATTGAACTCATAAAATTATATCTCGCCTAGTCTCATTGGCGAGTGATAAAGAGATACCATACTTGTCTCATCTCATCGATAAGTATTAAATGGCATCATAACTTGTCTCATCTCATCGACAAGTGAAAACATCATGATGGTTTCTCATAAACCATAAATCTCAAAATATGAAATCATAAACTCAAGACTTGCCTTATATCATTGGCAAGTAAACAAACATCATGATGGTTCTCATCGATCATACTCTTGCATAGGTAATCTCAAATATAATTCTTACCAAATATCGACCATCTTAAATAATTCCAATAAATAGGAATTATAAAACTCAAAATACGCCATAAAATGGCAAAACATCTCAGAATTATTAAACTCAAATAGCTTCGATCGTACAAGTCCGGAATTAACCAAAATAGTAAACGCATATGTCCCATACCACGTGTTTTGCTAAATCGTTTAATTCTCTTTCTTATACGTTCGAATAGTACAAAAGTGTGCGTTTTATGTTTAAAATAGTTTACTAGAGAAAACAAGCTTTTAAAACTTTTTCCCGAAAAGATTAATAAAACCATATTTGAAATTCTTTTATTATAGGGAATAAATAGGTTTTTTTATATTAGAAAAATAATTTTAAAATACTATATCATAATAATTTGAAATGTCAATTTATTTCAAAAATTACTTCAAAATTTGTTTAGTGAAAACTATACTAAAAAACAATGAAAAAACAAGAAAGATAACTCAAGACCGATAACTTGAGTTCAATAAGAATTCAGTTCAAATTTAACTAAAAATCAATCCGAATTCTTTTTAAATTTTAATTTCAAAATTTTCAAATGTAGCTAGCCTATATATAGGCATCATAGCTCTTAAAAATCTCAAAAACATCATCAAAACCGGAAGAGAATAAGAGTAAAAATGAGCTAATACAATTCTAAGGTCAATGTTTGTTTTTGTTGTCATCTTGTTCTCAGGACAACAACTTATAACCATACTTTCAACCAAGAAAAATTCAAAATTCTAGAAAACACAATGAACAAATCTTATAGTACATAATTTAAGCTTTCCGTGTCATCTAAAATTATCAAAAGCGGATAAGAGATGAAGAAGTTACAGTCAAATTGGTTTCAGTTTCAAACACAGAGCAAATATTGATTTTGCTCTCGAGTTAATAGTAGAAAAATCAAATTTTAACATAGAAAACCTCAAAATTATAGAAAACATAAAACATAAAAGTTGTATTATAAGATTTAAGCCTTCCGGAATATCCAAAATTATCAAAATCCAACGAAAAACAGGAAAGTTATGTCTAATTTTGTTTCAGCTTCAAGCACCGACCAAATGTAGGTTTTGCTCTCGGGTGAGCAAAAGAAAAATCAAATTTTTACATAGCCAACCTCACAATTACACAAAACTCAATACATGAAAGTTATAGTATAGGATTTAAGCTTTCTGGAACATCTAAAATTATCAAAACTCGATCAAAAACAAGAAAGTTATGCCTAATTTTGTTTCAGCTTCAAGCACAGACCAAATATATGTTTTGCTCTCGGGTTAGCAAAATAAAAATCAAATTTTGACATAGCCAACCTCACAATTACACAAAACTCAATACATGAAAGTTATAGTATAGGATTTAAGCTTTCTGGGACATCTAAAATTATCAAAACCCGATCAAAAACAAGAAAGTTATGCCTAATTTTGTTTCAGCTTCAAGCACAGACCAAATATATGTTTTGCTCTCGGGTTAGCAAAAGAAAAATCAAATTTTGACATAGCTAACCTTAAAATTACACAAAACTCAATACATAAAAGTTGTAGCATAGGATTTATGCTTTTCGTAACATCTAAAATTATCAAAATCGGATAAGAGATGAAAAAGTTATGGTCAAATTGGTTTCAGTTTCAAACATGGGCAGAATTAATTTTTACAAAAATAAAAACACCAACCAAAAATCAAAATTCTCAAGCTATTTGCATTTATGTTTGCATTTGAAGCTTTGCTTCAGCTAGAGATTATGAGTTTATTACTCACCTTGATTCCATAGACGATTACATAAAGATTTGGAGCCAAAGATTGCAACTTTCTTCCAATGAAACGTGTAGAAACTAGTAACATATGCATGCAAACAAAGATTGAAGCAAATCAATAAATTTTCGCTGTAAAAATCCGATTTTGATGAAAAGAAGGGTTTTAGAATTCGATTACCTGAATCAAGCTCTTGAATTTTCATTTTTAAAACACAAATTTTCATTTTAATTTGATGGATTTGGCATAGAATTGAAGAGGGATGGAGGAGACTGCCATTTACAAGTTTCTGGAGCTTTTGAGGAAGAAAAGAAAGAAAGGTACATATAGGTGAATATTCCTATTCTCTTTTCTTTTTTATTTTCTTAAGTATAGGTTAATGATAGTGGACATGGGCTTTAGCCCAAGCTAATAAAATAAATTAGCTTTTCCTTATTATTTAGCCACTACAAAACATACTTACAATTTCAATCATAAATTTAAACTTCATTCCATACATAAAAATAAAAAAATTAGGTTCATGCTTATAAAATGTTTTACACTCAAAATAAAATATTATTTATATTATTAAAATATTTCATTAACATATTGTTAATTCCTCTTCATTAGCGACCTAAAACCTAAAGGCATGGAGCGACCTAACTAGAGGAATGGCATGGCAACTTAAATCATCAAGCGACCTCAAAGTATCTACGACCTAAGGGAAGCACCGACCTATAGAATTCCGCGACCTATAGCACTCAAACGACCTAACTGTGTGCTCAGACCTAAGGAAGGCCGCGACCTAGCGGAACCCAGCGACCTAAGAGTAGCTGCGACCTAAAGTGTTGCAACCTAAGGACTGTTGCGACCTAACAGAAAGCTACAACCTAAAGGTGGTCGCGACCTAAGAGTGAGTGCGACCTGAAGATGGAGTCGACCTATGGAACTCCGCGACTTAACTATCCACCGACCTAAGGAGCTCCGCGACCTAAGGAAGGTCGCAACCTAAAGGACTCAGCGACTTAAGATTAACTATGGCTGCAGGAAAGTACTCGCGACTTAGGTTAGGTCGCTAACGACCTAAACACCAGAATATAGAAGACTATGCAATGCCACAGGGGGATAGGTCGCTTACGACCTAGTACTTGTGCAAATCAGCATGCGTGAGGAAGGAGGGGCCAATGCTCTTCAGGTCGACTACAAGCTTACTTAGGTCGGTCACGACCTACGACCTTACTTAGGTCGGTCACGACCTACGACCTTATTCTGAAAAATGCCTATAAATATGATCCTAACTCCAACTAGAAAAGGACTTTTTGGCTCATTCTCCTCAAGCACCGTTACTCTGCTGCATTCCAAATCAATCCAACACTTAAAGCTCTCAAGACACGAAGAACACTACAAACAACTTCGAGAAAAGATCACACACATCCAACATGGATTTGAAGACTCTAATCTCCATTGAAGTTTAGGCTACTTGTTCTAAGTGACTTGTAATCCAAAGTGTATTGTATTTGGAAAGAATTGTATCAGCTTGTAACGAGATCATCAATAAAAGTACTTAAAGTGGACGTAGGCTATACCCTTAAGCCGAACCACTATAAAATTGTTGTTGTTTACTGCTTTTCCGCTATTATCTGCTTGTAATCTGTTCCCGAGTTATCGGGTGGTGCTTTCACAACTATAACTCATACACCGGGGTGTTAGCGTTCAAATTTTAGCGTTAACATTTTTGGTGCTTTCACTGAGAATTGAACTCAGGCAAGTTATCATCATTGCTTCACAGAGGTTTGTAGAGAGAATTTCCTTGAAAACCAGAAGTCTATCCGAGATTATGGCTCCTGGAAGGAAGAGTAGATCTGTCAGATCTGGGAATATTCAAGAGAGAACCTCCGCTTCCCCTATATCGAATCAAGCCACTCCAGCTGTCGGAGTTACAAAGGCAGAGATGGATGCTGCAATTTTAGGGCTGAACCAACAAATCAATGCCCAAAATGCACAATTTGAGGCTCAGAATGCCCAGAATGCCCTAATTCTGAATAGGTTGAACGATTTGCTTGGGGTAAACCGCCAACCGGCAGATAATGAAAGGAATTTGGCTGGCAACATTCGAGACGCTGAAGAAAGAAATGCTCCTGAAAGAGCTGCTAGCCCCTTTGAACGAACACTTCCAGAGGTTGGTGGATCTAGAATTCGACATGATGAGGAGTATCTTTCTGGAATGGTCCGACAAATTATGAAAGAAAGTATGCAGAGGGTTGAAGATGAGAAAGAATGGGGTTTCGCCCCAAGTAAAACTCCTTTTACCGAGAAAATCTTAAAGGCTGAATTCCCAAGGAAGTTTGTCCCACCAACCATTCCAGCTTACAAGGGGACGAGTGATCCGAACGAATTCTTATACAAGTATGATTGGCACATGACTGGTTCCAGAGCCTCTGATGAAATAAAGTGCCGATATTTTCCTGTGTGTCTCGAAGGTGTAGCTCTGCTTTGGTTCACTAAACTTCCAGTCCGATCTATCGATCAGTTTTCTGACTTAACCCGGAAGTTCAAGGAGCAGTTCAGACTATACGCTTCAAAAGCTAAGGATATCATGTCACTGTCAAGTTTGGAACAGAATCCAGGGGAAACTATCAGATCTTTCTTAAACCGCTTTAATATAGCGCTAGCTGAGGTGGACAATGCAGAACCGCGAATGATATTGACTTATCTGATGAAGGGTATTGACAAGTCGAGCGAGTTTGGGAAATGGCTAAACATGAAAGAACCAAATTCCCTTGAAAAGTTCTATAAAAAAGCAGATGAATTCATACGCTTAGAAAGCCGTCCCGTACCGGTAAAGGCAGTGTTTGAAAAAGCTGAAGATAACACTGTGGCTCCACGCAAGAATGAATCTGTAGGGCAAAAAAGGGAAAATAACAATGGGAAGAAGCAGAGTAATCTGAAGAAGCCCCGATCCTTCAAGCCATCAGAGTATACTCCTTTATCAGATACGCCGGAGCGTATCTACCTTGCCATTAAAGATTCTGTTGACTTTCCTAAACCTCCTCCTCTAAGGACCGGGAAAAAAGCTATACAGAGTGGGAAGTTCTGCCGCTTCTATAATCAACCCGGTCACGAAACCGACGAAAGCCGCCAGTTGAAAAATCTGATTGAAGAGTTGCTAAGGGAAGACAAACTGCAGCAATTTGTGAAAAAGAATAGCAACAATCCTGCTTCATCTAGTCAGGGGCAACAGGCTCCTACTCAACAGCCTAGGACGATTGAGAAGGCTGCAGGGCATGAATCTGGAAGGCCCATTATTAATGTTATTACAGGAGGACCTCACCCAGCAGGCAGAAGCTGGGGCGAGATGGAAAGGTATACCCGAGCTTTAAAGTATGTACCGACTGAGGAAGATGTATTTGTTTTGGAAGGTGCTACGCCCTTGAAGCAACAAAGAACTTTCGATGATGATATTGTGTTCAGAGCTAGGGATTCCGTAGGTATTGAAGCTCCTACTTTGGATCCCCTAGTCATCTCGGCTGGTATCGGACCAGCTATTGTCTCATTGATTGTGGCACATCCTGCAATATTCTCTTTAAGAAAACATTCGACCAAATGAAGATCCCTATGGCTGATGTGCAAGCCTCATCGCAGAAAATTGCTGGTTTCACTGGGGAGCCAAAGCAGCCGGTAGGGACCATTGATTTGTTTGTGGAACTTGGAGAAGGAGAGAGAAAAGTGGTCCGCAAGCAAACTTTTGTGATTGTCGACCAATTTTCTGCTTACAATGCTTTCCTTGGTCGTCCAACTCTGGCAGCGTTCAAAGCTGTTCTTGCCCCGTGGTGCCTCACTATTAAATTCCCTACAGACAATGGAGTAGGAGTTATAAAAGGGGATCAAAATGCTGGGCGAGAGTGTTATCTGACAGAGCTACGAGAAACCAGAAAAAGAGAGATGGGAAAGAATGCGGCAGCCCCAGTCCGCATCAAAGAACCAGCCTTGTAGCAATTACAGGGCGGACCCTGCACTGGCGAGCACAGCGGAGCAAGGAAAGAGATGGACCCTAGAAAAGTCAGTGCAGGGGAAAATAGAGTGGTACCGGTGGAAACGACAATACTAATACCTGTTGACCCAAAGGACCCAAACAAAGTGTTGAATGTGGGTTCACAACTTAATGCGTCAATTCAGAATATCTTAAAATCTTTTTTAAAGGCAAATCTGGATGTTTTTGCTTGGACTCATGCCGATATGTGCGGAATATCCCCAGAAGTTGTAGTGCATGCTCTAAATATTGATCCAAAATTTACACCTGTGAAGCAGAAAAGGAGAACTCAAGGTCCAGAAAGGTCAGCGGCATTAAAAGAAGAAGTTGATCGGCTCATGGAGAATAATTTTATCAAAGAATCTACCTATCCGAATTGGGTTTCAAATCCAGTGCTGGTTAAGAAAGCCAACGGAAAATGGAGAGTATGCATCGATTTTTCAGATTTAAACAAGGCCTGCCCCAAAGACTGCTTCCCATTACCCAGAATCGACCAACTGGTAGACGGAACAGTGGGACACGAATTGTTATCTTTTATGGATGCTTACTCCGGATATAACCAGATCATGATGCATGAGCCAGATCAGGAGGACACGAGCTTTATCACCGACACTGGTCTTTACTGCTACAGAGTTATGCCCTTCGGGTTGAAGAATGCAGGGGCAACATACCAAAGACTCGTTAATGCTATGTTCAAACCGTAACTGGGAAAGACTATGGAAGTCTACGTCGATGACATGTTAGTAAAGTCTAAGAAAGCGGTGGATCACATAGAACACTTAGCAGACATGTTCGCAGTCCTCCGAAGATACGGAATGAAGCTCAATCCTTTAAAATGTACATTTGGAGTGGAATCCGGCAAGTTTTTAGGTTTCATCGTGAGCGCTAGGGGCATTGAGGCCAGTCCAGCTCAAATTACTGCATTGAAAGAAGTCAAAGCTCCTAGAACAAAGAAGGAATTGCAAAGTCTCAATGGAAAAGTCGCCGCCTTGAGTCGGTTCATTTCCAAAGCCATAGATAAATGCATCCCATTCTTTGACGCCCTAAAGAAAGGAAAGAAAAACTTCGATTGGACTCCCGAATGCCAAAAAGCCTTCGATGAATTGATTCGCCATATGGAGACGCCTCCAATACTTTCTAGGCCTGGCGATGGCGAGGATCTTCTTATATACTTGGCAGTATCATCTCATGCTTTAAGTGCAGCGCTGATACGGGAAGACAAAAGGATTCAACATCCAGTTTACTATATCAACAAAAGGCTCACTGGGGCAGAGATGAATTGCTCTAAGTTGGAAAAACTCGCCTATTGCTTACTAATTGCGTCTAGGAAGTTGAGGCAATATTTTCAAGCTCATCCTATCAGAGTCCTCACTGATCAACCTTTAAAGCAAGTCCTGTTTCGCCCTGAAACTTCGGGTCGTCTTCTAAAATGGAATATTGAACTCAGTCAGTATCACATCACTTATCATCCCCGGAAAGCAATCAATGGACAAGCTTTAGCGGATTTCATTGCAGAATTCACAGATAAGGGTAACAGTGAGGAGGAAACGGTCGACAATTCCCCGACCCAGTGGAAGTTATATGTCGATGGTGCGAGAAACGACTACTGTTCTGGAGCCGGAGTTGTACTTGAGACCCCTGAAGGTCGATCATTATGCTATGCACTAAGATTGGAATTTCCTTCAACAAACAATGAAGCAGAATACGAAGCCCTTATCGCTGGCTTAAGGATTGCTAAGGAATTAAACATTCGAGCGTTACAGATATTCAGTGATTCTCAGCTTATTGTATGCCAAGTCAAAAAGGAATTCCAAGCAAAAGGGGGGAATCTGCCCGCCTACTTGTCAAAGGCTTGGGAACTCCTGGGTGATTTCGATCATTACATGATAAATCACATTCCTCGAGAAGAAAACATGAAAGCAGATTCTCTCGCAAAGTATTCTAGCACAGGCGAAGCTCAATTTCTGGGGCTAACTCCAGCGGAGGTCCTGTTGACTCCTAGCATTGATGAGATGGACATTAATTGGATCATGAGCATGTCTCAAGAGCAAGAATCATGGGTGACTCCGATAACAGAATATCTGCTCAATGGATCTTTACCAGGGAACTCAAAAGAACGACAAAAGCTACTGAGAAAAGCCTCTCGATACATAATCCAGGATGGCCGATTATACAGACGGGGATTCTCAATGCCATTACTTCGATGTGTATCCATGGAAGAGTCTAAAGCAATCCTAGCAGAGGTACACGGAGGAGAATGTGGTGATCATTCAGGTGGCCAAACATTAGCAAAGAAAATTCTCCGATACGGATATTTTTGGCCAGAAATTAATCGAGATGCAGCGGAGTATTCCCCAAAATGTGACAGATGTCAAAGATTCGCCAAAATTCCTAGAGCTCCTTCCACTGAACTCACACAGATGGTCAGTCCATGGCCGTTTGCAATATGGGGAATAGACCTTGTAGGACCGTTGCCAACTGCCAAATCTGGAATTAAATACGCCATTGTTGCTGTAGATTATTTTACTAAGTGGGCAGAAGTTGAACCACTGGCTAATATCACCTTAAAGAAGATGATAAGTTTTGTGACTAAAAACATCATTTGCAGATACGGTGTGCCTCAAAAAATAATTACAGACAATGGAACTCAGTTTGAAAGTGAAGAATTCCAAGATTTTTGCAAGCGATTCAAAATCCGGAAAAGCTTCTCAACAGTGGCTCATCCGCAGGCAAACGGGCAAGTGGAAGCCGTGAACAAAATTATTAAGTCAACCATCAAGAAGCAACTTGAAAGAGCAAAAGGTGGTTGGGTCGATAAGCTACCACTGGCACTATGGGCATACAGAACCACTCACAAAACTGCGACTGGGCACACCCCGTTTTCATTGGCATACGGGTCAGAGGCAATGATTCCGGTAGAAATAGAGGTCCCTTCACACAGAAGAATCCATTTCAATCAAGCAGAAAACGAAAAACTACAGCTTGAAGCGCTAGATCTCCTTGATGAAAAAAGAGATGAGGCTAATCTCAGAATTGCAGCTCATCATCAAAGAATAGCCAGACATTTCAATTCCAAAGTTCGCCAACGCAGCTTTGAGATTGGAGACCTAGTCCTGAAGAGAATTATGACAGCAACAGGTGTGCTTGGGCCAAATTGGGAAGGACCATATGTCATAGATCAGAAGCTTCTTGACGGCACATTCAAACTCACCACTGTTGAAGGAGATCAAATTCCAAGGGCATGGAACAGCAACCATTTGCGTCCATACTATACTTGAAAATTTTGTTGAAATATTGTAAAAAGAATTATGAATGTATGATTCTTGTAATTGAAAGCAATTGTAAAACTGATGCAAGTAAATAATGAAAGAATATAAAGTGGATGTAGGCCCAATTTCCTGGCCGAACCACTATAAATCTTGTGTTCCTTATTATTATTACATGTTTGCTTTATTTTCGATATAAAAAGTACATAGAATGTATTGCTGAAATGTCGATTTAAATTTTTGCAGACAATGGAAGTGAAACTTGGACATAAAAAGACCAAGTGATTCCCGCCAAATTTCAAGTCACAAAAGCCCCGAATTCAAATCCTAGATAGGAAGTACTTTAATTGAACGGCCTATGATTTCGACAGAAACGGGTCTTTGCTAATAAATTGAGATCGTTTGAACAAACAAACATCCAATTAAGAAGCTAGTGCTCGTTCTCACGAAATTGCCTGACAATGAAGCACACTTCCTTGGATTAAACAAGTTACTTGTGAGAAAAGGGAATGAAGGCTAAAAAAAAAAAAACAGAAAAAAGCAGAGAATCATTGAAAAGGCATAAGCAAGTGGACAGAGGAACAACCAAAGCCATCATCGGCAGCATAAGTCCTCTCCGGAGGCACAACTCTTCGGAGGATAAAGACCTCTAATGGGTCATACGCCACAAAAAAGAAAGTTCTCTACTCAACAAAAAAGATTGGAGGAGTCATGACCCTCCAACCATGAGAGAGTAACTTCCAAGCGATGAAAACACTCTCTGAGGCACATTTCACCAGGAGTTGAAGTGTTACGACCGCTCTTCGGAATTTCACTTCACCAGAGTTGAAATGCAAACAAACTAAAGACCTCTTCGGAGGCACATTTCACCAGGAGTTGAAGTGTTACGACCGCTCTTCGGAATTCCACTTCACCAGAGTTGAAATGCAAACAAAATAAAGACCTCTTCGGAGGCACATTTCACCAGGAGTTGAAGTGTTACGACCGCTCTTCGGAATTTCACTTCACCAGAGTTGAAATGCAAACAAAATAAAGACCTCTTCGGAGGCACATTTCACCAGGAGTTGAAGTGAAACAACCGCTCTTCGGAATTTCACTTCACCAAAGTTGAAATGCAAAACAAAAGAAAGACCTTCCTGGAAGCCAACGTTTCACCGAGATTGAAATAAAACTTCCAAGTGTTGAAACGTGAAAAGGCTTTCTTCAAAGGCACAACTCTTTGGAGGTACACGTTTCACCGAGATTGAAATAAAACTTCCAAGTGTTGAAACGTGAAAAATCCCTCCTCAGAGGTATAACCCCCCTCTCCGGAAGCATAAACAACAAGGAAGACCTCTTCGGAAGCCCACGTTTCACCGAGATTGAAATAAAACTTCCAAGTGTTGAAACGTGAAAAGGCTTTCTTCGAAGGCACAACTCTTTGGAGGTACACATTTCACCAAGATTGAAATAAAACTTCCAAGCGTTGAAACGTGAAAAAATCCCTCCTCAGAGGTACGAATTTCTATTTAAAAGAAAAATCCTCATCAAGAGCATACTTTAACTTTCGAAGGAAGAGTGATTTACCTATTCTAAAAAAAAAAAGGGGGAAAAGAAAGTTAAAGTACGTTCAGAGGTTCGCATTACCACATAGAAGAATTCACTTGGCAAAATGTGTACATACGCAAAAGGAAAAAGTGACTTCTTCGAAGGAC
Source organism: Allium cepa (assembly GCA_030765085.1). Lineage (NCBI taxonomy): Eukaryota > Viridiplantae > Streptophyta > Magnoliopsida > Asparagales > Amaryllidaceae > Allium > Allium cepa. Next base: position 462,002,057 of record CM060942.1, read on the forward strand.
AAAGCGTAAAAACTTATATGAAAGGAGTTGTACTCTATGAAAAATCTTTTCACGAATGAAATAGTCATTCTACAGAAAATAAGAGTGCAAGTCCCCTCGAAGTATAGAAAATTGCAGTAAGCTTATGATATGGGGGCAGCATGGTATAGTTGTATACGATATGGTATAGCTACATCGGTAAAGTACGCTCAAACAACATACCGTAAGCTCACTGCAATGTCATATAAATAAACTTGTGCAAAAATGAATAATAAATGCATTCTCAAATTCAAACAGGAGTTTATACAAAGAAAGAGGAATCATTTTATTCAACATTATTTTATATACAGGTACAAGTTTCAACGAAAGAAAAGCAGGGGGGCCGATACCCGCACAATTCTCGACCAATACATGCAAAAGACGAGAAGCTAAAAGCTGAAGTCTTCATTTCTTCTTGCCACCCTTGGACCCTTTGCCTGGCCGAATGATTAGTTTTTTAGGTCTATCTATAGGCATAAGGGAAGAAGGAGAGGGAGGTGCAACCGGTGCGACTTCCGGTTCCTCTTCAGTAATGATGATTTTCTTCCCCCTCCTCTTCGATGTTCCGTGCTTCTTTCTTCTCTTCGAAGAAGACTCACTCCCTGGAGTAACAAGAGCGGACAAAACTACGTCAGCAGAGGGAGTCCGCTTCGAAGAGATCTCGCCTCCTTCAAGTCCCTCGTCCTTCTGCTCTTGCGAAGCGATAGGGTCATCCAAGCCATGAAAAGCCTCAATCTGTTCCTCTTGTGACCCGGGTTGTGAAGCAGAAGGAGGAGTCACCTGAAGAGACGGAGGAGGGATAACCGGAGGAAGTGAAGTCTGCACAGCACTTGGCGTCTCAACTGTGGAAGAAGAGAAATTAAAAATATTAGTATCTCCCCGAAAGAAGGGAGATTTGGGTTCGTCGAGATTCAAGAAGTAATCGAGAAGCTCATCAAACTTTTGAGGAGTAAGCAAGCGATCGGCCTGAATCGGACCAATATCAAAATTACCTGAAGATGTTTGCTTCGTAAGTTCAATCTCATAATTCTGAGCCCCGATATCCTCCAAAGCCTCATCATCAGTGGGGGTGATTGCCCCGGTTCTTATAGGAGGCGGCGAATGAGCACTAGAGCCTGTAATGTCCACTTCGGGAGAAACTAAAGGACGTTCAGAAGTGGTAGGCGGTATTTCTTTCTCAGAACGTTCCACTTCCGCTATTCCGGCCCGTACCTTGGCGAGTTGCTCTTTTCCCTTGGCAAGAGCGGCGCGGGCATCATCATCGAGATAATGCTCTTCAAGAGCTATCTCAGCGTAGCCAGCACCTTTGCCACCTAGCATATCAAGTGCTGCCTCCCAAACTTCAGCTAATGTAATTCGTATTTAGGGCCTAGAAAGGCAAGGCTGCCACGCCCCAAAATGCTATGCAGATAGAAATCAAATAATGTGGAGCTAATATCAGCTTTGGTTGCTTGATGGGCCTCTTCAGCCGCGAGTTTACCAGCAACAGCCTCGTCACGCTCCGTTTCGGCTATAGCAAGTCGAGCTTTTAGCATCTCTATCTCCAAGCTTTGAGAGCCGGCCTATTCTCGCAGCTGTAAAGTTTCAGCACGATATTCTTCTATGACCTTCTCTTGGTCTGTAAGCTTATCTTCGACTGCCCTTTGACTGGCATGCGCATCTCGTACTTGTTGCTGAAGCATGCTCTCCTTTTGAGAATGGAAAGTAGATGAAGTAGCTAATTCTTCCTTAAGCTTTTCTACTTCCGCTTCCAGCTTTTCATTATAGGAAGCAATACTTCTCATTTCGGCGTCATGCTGTTTGAGAGTCTTCTGCCACTCAGCCTTATCGTTCTCCATTGTGAGCATGGCCTCGAGATTGGCTCAGTTAACCCTCTGAAGCTCGTCGACAAGTTTTTGCCAGTTCGACATTCTTTCAATATCGGTCCTGACAGTATCCAGATTTCGCAGCATAGCTGGTTTGTCGAGAGGAACCAAGTCGAGATCAAATCGAACCCCTCTCAAGCACCACTGAGGAAATCGACTTTGAAGAGTGGGAGGACCTTGCCCGACTTGGTATGCGGGCCGGTTGATGATTGCTTGAATGTCGGAGCGAACGGGAGCAGGAGATTGAGCGGGAACATGTTCAGAAGCTTGCGGCATTGTTTCTTCGGTAAGTCTAGCCCGCTTCCTAGAAGAATCGTCTATGTGACCTTTACCTCTCTCATCGTGAGCTTTTCTCTTTTGAGTATCATCATCTCTGTGGGGAGGGTCATGTCTTTCTTGTTCCCTTCGGCGACGTTCTTCATATGCTCGTCTCTCGTCGGCTTTCCTGATGGCCCTCTCTTCATCCGATTCGCTGTAAGAAGGGAGGTAACGCCTGTAATCATACTGGCTACGCCTCCCGTAACGCTGGAAATCATCATAGTACGAGCCGCTGCGCCCCATAGGAGAATCTGGAATAAAAATAAGCTTTAGAAATCTTTAAAGTACAAGAAGATAAGTGCATAGAAGTGATGAGAAATCCAAAGTGTCGTGTGACGTGTAAACTACACGCATCGAGTTACAAACCACTCTGTGGAATAGAGGTAGTGATAACTTGAGTAGGAGGAGTTGACATTTGTTGTAAAGAAGATGTCGCCTCGATTACAGAAGAGATAGTTTTAGAAACATCATCTTTGAAAAGTTCTTGAGATGTCACAATTAAATCGCTCAACCCCTCAAAAACATCATCGCCATCTTGTTTTTTGGAGCTTGCTTTCTTAACTCCTTCGCTAGTAGATTTTCCGGAAGATCGTGGGGGTTCTTCCTCTTCGGTAACTGGGGCAAGTACAGACTTGTCAGATGGCCCCGCAACATCTTTCGGAATTGAACACTTTACTAGTGAAGTTTCTATAGAGGTTCCTCCCTGCAAGTGCTCTTTAGTGGAGACCGGGGCATCAGGAGTGTTCGTCGGAGAATCAGGAACCTCCGTTGGAACTTCATGTATTTGAGTGGAACGAGAAGGATGTAGAAGCTCAAACTGATGAAGAAGTTCTTCTGTCAATAGAAATTTTGCGCTTCTTTCTTCAGCAGCCACAGTGCTTAGCCTTTCAAAAACTGACTTATGATTGGAATCTCTAGAAGGAGGAGGAAGTGCTGTAAAAATAAGGAATGGAATCAGCATCTAGCAATACGAACCAAGTAAAACTTAGAATAAAATTAAAGAAAGAAGAGAAAAAAGATCTCACTTCCTACTCTCCAGTCTGCGTAAAATTCTGCGGGGCAACGAATGTAGAAGTATTGATTCAAAAAACCATGTGCACTCTCCGGCAAATCCAAAATTAGTTTACGGTTTCTCGCACCTCTTACAAGTACAATCGAAGGGTGGTCCTTGTTCTTCGCAAAAGTGCACAGGTAACAGATTTCCTCAAAACTCGGAAGACGGTCAAGAGTTCTTCTGAACAGAACGCACAAACCCATCAAAATGGCATAGCCATTGGGGTGCAGCTGGAAAGGAGAGATCGTCAGTCGAAGGAGGATTTGTCGAAGAAATTCATTAGAAGGAGGAATTGCTCCACTCAAGCACATTTGTCGATTAATGGTAACAAAACCGTAAGGTGGTCTATCAGCAGAGTCATTTGGTCCAGGGAGTAAAACTTCTGCCTCGGCAATGCCAAATTGAACGCATAATTGATTAAGCGCCCGCTGTTTCAAAAGGGTAGGAGTTCTTTTCGGAGGATTCTCTAGTGGAATAGCAATCGGGAAAACCCCTTCAGCGTGTTCTATCATCTCTTCTTATTGAGACGTCATTCTACATAAGCGACTGGATGTTCAGATGAGAAGGTGCACGTTTCCTAAAAAGTGTGAAGTGTTGTGCAGAACTAAAAAAAAAGAAAAAAAAAGAAAGAAAACATAACTGAAATCAAACTAGTTGACAATTAGTCGACTATGAGATTTCAGAACTTGTTAATATAGATCTCAAGTGTAGTGTTAATGCGAACGAATCAGCTTTAACTGGATATTTTAGTTTTGCTTTAACACTTCACTTGAATTCATTGGTTCACAGCATTTCGTTCACACAGTTCATTTAAGTTGATTATTCTTTATCGACTAATCTGTCATTCGATGTGGGCAATCAATGGCAGTATATTCGTCCCAGTTTTTGCAAATGTTATGTTTAACAGGTTATTAACATTAGAGATAACCTAAAACAAAGTGCAACAGAATTCAAGTCCATATAGTTCAAAGTTCAAACAGTTCAATCAAAGTTGTCTCAGGATTTCACAAGTCCTAGGTCGTCCAGCGACCTAGCATAGGTCGGAGCCTTCTTAGGTCGCGCTGTGCAAAGTAAAGGATAAGGCTTTACAAATTCGTCCTAGTGTTAGCTCGGCCGCGACCTAAAGCCTATGTCGCAAGGAAGTTAGGTTGCGCAGTTCTTAGCTCGAGTAACTCTTAACTCATGCAAGGTCTTAGGTCACATGAATATTAGGTCGTTCAGCGACCTAGTATAGGTCGAAACTATTCCTTAGGTCGCAAGGATCATTAGATCGCGAATTATTTTAAGTCGTTCAAATCCGCTAGGTCACTAACTTCCTCTCCATGCAATGCTTCACCAGACCCAATAACCCGCCATCAACTACCCGAAGAGATTCATCATCCTCTCCATGAAATTTACCATCTCTTCATACCACCAGATCATTCCAAAAACTAACCAAAAAAATCCTCAATCCATCATAAATTCAACGCATTGCCATGACTTCCTAAATCAACCAAATAACGACCGAAAAAAAATCGATCGCAACAATCACTCGAGATAAAGCGTGATACATGGAGTTGAGCTAAGGTCAGAAAGTGAGAATTCATGATTTAACGGCGATTATGATGGTATGAAGACCAGGTTTACTTACGAGACGTAATGATGAAAGTGAATCGGTGACTGGATGGGTCGAATTCGCCTTTGGAAGCTCAAAGAATTGTTAATGGCAGTAGGAGGTTAGAGCAATGGAATGAGGAAGAAGTAGCGACCTAACAGTTTTATATGAGGCAAATATGGGAAAACAAATAGACACGCGTATTGGCACAAGTGTTAGGTCGCTCACGACCTAGCTAAGTCAGGTCGAAGCACGCGACCTACGACCTAGGCACGTACTTCGAGGGGCAAATGTTAATTCCTCTTCATTAGCGACCTAAAACCTAAAGGCATGGAGCGACCTAACTACAGGAATGGCATGGCAACTTAACTCATCAAGCGACCTAAAAGTATCTGCGACCTAAGGGAAGCACCGACCTATAGAATTCCGCGACCTATAGCACTCAAACGACCTAACTGTGTGCTCAGACCTAAGGAAGGCCGCGACCTAGCGGAACCCAGCGACCTAAGAGTAGCTGCGACCTAAAGTGTTGCAACCTAAGGACTGTTGCGACCTAACAGAATGCTACAACCTAAAGGAGGTCGCGACCTAAGAGTGAGTGCGACCTGAAGATGGACTCGACCTATGGAACTCCACGACTTAACTATCCACCGACCTAAGGAGCTCCGCGACCTAAGGAAGGTCGCAACCTAAGGGACTCAGCGACTTAAGATTAACTATGGCTGCAGGAAAGTACTCGCGACTTAGGTTAGGTCGCTAACGACCTAAACACCAGAATATAGAAGACTATGCAATGCCACAGGGGGATAGGTCACTCACGACCTAGTACTTGTGCAAATCAGCATGCGTGAGGAAGGAGGGGCCAATGCTCTTCAGGTCGACTACAACCTTACTTAGGTCGGTCACGACCTACGACCTTACTTAGGTCGGTCACGACCTACGACCTTATTCTGAAAAATGCCTATAAATATGATCCTAACTCCAACTAGAAAAGGACTTTTTGGCTCATTCTCCTCAAGCACCGTTACTCTGCTGCATTCCAAATCAATCCCACACTTAAAGCTCTCAAGACACGAAGAACACTACAAACAACTTCGAGAAAAGATCACACACATCCAACATGGATTTGAAGACTCTAATCTCTATTGAAGTTTAGGCTACTTGTTCTAAGTGACTTGTAATCCAAAGTGTATTGTATTTGGAAATAATTGTATCAGCTTGTAACGAGATCATCAATAAAAGTACTTAAAGTGGACGTAGGCTATACCCTTAAGCCGAACCACTATAAAATTGTTGTTGTTTACTGCTTTTCCGCTATTATCTTCTTGTAATCTGTTCCCGAGTTATCGGGTGGTGCTTTCACAACTATAACTCATACACCGGGGTGTAAGCGTTCAAATTTTAGCGTTAACACATATTTCTCTATATTTAAAATAAATAAATAAATAACAAATTTACATTTTTAATTACAAACCTCATTGTAATAAACATTATAAATTACACAAAAATCAAATTTTTGTGCAATAAAATTTTATAACCCACTACAAATAATTTTGTACTCTAATTATATTTTCAAACTCATTTCCATCATTATTTTAAATACATCTCATCATACAATTAATTACTTCTTTTTTTTTAAATCATTAAAAGAAGTAAATAGCAATAATTAACAAAATTACTACATTAACTCCAAAACACATTTTCCTCATTTTTAGTATCTCAAACCATCTTAATGAAATTTTCAAAACTTTATTTTCCATTTTTATACTCAAATATATTGTTTATTCTCAATAAACAATTTAAATTCCTCATTTATTAATAATTCACATTATTAAATTATAACAGTCGTTATAATTTAATACTCTCAGGTAATCGCTAAAGCCAGGGTTGTTACAAAGGAATTCGATGTCCACTTGTATTGGTGGATGGAAAGATTATTAAGTTGAGGTGCCTCCCGCTCGACTAGCCAGCTGCTCTTTTGCTTCTCTGGCCATTGACAATGTATCATTGCTTTCTAGTGTCTGGGATTTAGAATTTGATTTCAAGGGATACAAACAGAAATTTTGTTTTAAGGTATAAATTATTTTGTTTTTAATTTAATAAATATATATGTTCTCATACATGTTTTAATATATGGAAGTTAACAGGGAATTATTTCATATAATTAAGGTTTGAAAATAATAGGGATTTGAAAATATTGAAGTTTATATAAATTAGATTTTGAAATCTATACATTATTATCTTTATACGTATACATGTAATTTTAAGAGTGAATAAATATACATATATACTTATTTTCATTTACTAGTTAATTTTAAAATAATAAAGATGTATTGGTTTAATTAGATTTAAATTATTTTAGTTATTAAGAAACTATTTAAAGGAAAATAAGTTCTAATTTAAGTCATTAACCAATTTAATTATTAAATAGGACCCAATGGTTCGATTTCTATTCCGAATATTAATAAATCGTATAAATGTTATGCAAGGTTTGAAATTGTGGGGAGACAAGCCGGTATGGATCGGATTGCAAAACGAAAATAGAAGGTGAGTTAATCTCACTCTTCTGGATTGCTATTTAAATTTAAATGGTTAAATTTAAATAATTGGTTGAATGATTGAATTGATTTGATATGCTATAATATATATAGTAGTATATAGTATATTAGAGTGATTGATTTCCCGCATTATATAGCGGATGAGACCCTATGTGCCGCATAATAGCGGATGATATTATATAAATCCCATATACCGCGATATTCCACCTCAAAGTGGAATTGGTATTATTGTATTATGCTAACGTATGTGGATGCAGGGAAACAGGTTGGGGGGATCCAACTGGGTTCCTCAAAATTATTTAGATTTTTTAATATTCTGTGTTATGAATATTTGATATTTATTGGTAATTGAAATATTGAATGCTATGGTTTGCGTGAATATATTTCGGTACACTGAGTTATCAAAAATATAGAATTGGATTTTGAAAGGAAAATAAAGGGTGAATTTTTAAGTAAAATAATTATAGAGAATTGAGTAAATTAAAGAATGAATTGGAAAAGAATAAAAGTTGATTTTTGAAATCTAATAAATATAATTCCAAGGATGAAGAATGAGATTTTGAATAGATGAGAATAAGTGATTTTTCTTAAAAACTCAAGTGATATTATTTCAAGAAATAAAGCATTTATTTTAGAATCCAAGATTTAAATTTATTTGAAAGAATAAAGAAGGAATTTGGAAAAAAAGGGTATGAAATTGGTATTTTCAGTTAAAAAGGGCTTTAAATCATAATGAAGAAATAAAGATATGAATCAATGGGTTTTGAAATAAATGAGTAAGTAAGGGAATGTATTAAGAGTGAAGTAAATTGGAAATCAATTTGAAATTTTATGTAAGTGGTTGAAGTTGGAACTTTGAAAGAGAAGTGGGACTTTGGAATTTATAAACTGGGTTTATAAAGTGGAGTAATATATCAGTGGATATTTGGAAGAATAAATTCACGGTGGGAATTTATTAAAGGAATGGGTAAATTTGTTTAAAAATAAATAGTAATTTATTTTCAAGAAGATGTGAAAGAGAAGCGTATTTCCCTGAATAGCCAAGTATGTTTCAAAACAATTTTTAAGTATAAGCAAAAAATTATTTAAAAGTATGATTAGAAAACTTATTGTTTCTAAATGCTTAAATTCTGAAGTAAATATTTTTCAAATCTATTATCATGGTAATTATTTAAAGGTGGCCTAGTATTTTATTTTAAAAAGAGAAAATCTAGTTTTGTATTTTATAAAGTAACCTCATTTTAAATATTCCTAAAGAATATATTTTTAATAAAGTAGTGAAGTAGGTTTCAATTGAAATGTTTTAAAGTATATTTTATAATAAAGTGTTTTTAAATTATTTTGAAATCTAAAGCTTTGTACTTGGTGTCTTCAGTGGAAATAAATATTTGCGAATTCATTCCATGAGTATAGTGTGGTTTGAAAGTGTTTTCAAAACAGTTGAAAACAGAAATATATCTTGCGAAGATATTTTCAGGATTAATAAATAATTTGGTGAAATTATTTATGTTGGATGGTTGTTGTGAATGCTAATTGATAGTTAAATAACCGACTATTAATATTTGGCCAATGCGTTGACCATTTTGAAGAGACGGGGATCGGGATTAATTTCTCGAAAACCACTTCGATCCGGCTTGTACGTTTTCGTGAGGAAGACGAGTTTGGATTCGAAAATGGAGCAGTGAAGTGCAAGGGCTAGTCTCTACAATTCCTGAGTTAATTCGAAAATGGATGTAGTAGGAGTAGTGCCTTTGGTTCCGTTCAAACCCGAGACGGATTATATGAATGAATGCTTCAGACCATCGTCAGGTGGGCAACGTGCATTCTAAATGAAACGCTCTAAAAAGGTAGCGCTTAGCCTCAAGCCTCATCAATCCAAGATTGACTGAAAATCAGGGGTTATGCAGCATGGCTAGGCGGGTAGCGCCCATTAGGGTGAGGTCATCCCTGTCAAGATGTCCCTTTTAATCGGCTTAGTTGTGCGGTTGTTGATCCCAACCATGGGGTGATCTTACTCTGAATTATCCAGTAAGGGGTAGTCCCGGTCTTGTCTTGCAGGGGATTGGGAGTAATCCTCGGTACGGTGGTCTAGATCACGTACTGCGACTGGTGGTACCCTAGTGCCTAGTCATTAGTTGGAAATCCATTCTCCCTACGTGCCTTCACGATTTTTGTTTGTATTACCCACTTTGTGGCTAGTAGTTGGAATTTAATCATGTAACAATTTCAGCTATTTTAATAAGTATTTGTAAATAGACCCTATTATAATATCAGAGGATTTTAATAAAAAGTGTTTTGGCTATCGTAAGGTGAAAACCCGACATGTTTATTTGTGGCGTGGTCATACGAGATGCTTTTGTTTTAAAAAGAATTTTGGAACTTTAATAATCAATTGAGTGTGGTTTTCTCACGCTGGTATTCTAGACTGATTCAGGTGTTATTTAACTGTAATGTTTGGGTCAGACCGAGTATTATATATTACAGGAAGGATGTTGTGGAGCTGGATGGCGATACGTACTCCGTACTTGTTTAAATGTTCTGCTGTGTAATCAGATTGTAAGGACAGATTATGATTATTGTCCAGTGGAGTGTTATGTATACTCTGATGTTGTACTTTAATGATGTAATGTATAAAAATATGTATTTGCTTTTGGTGCAAAGATCATTTATTATATATTATATTTTATTACGCTGTGATGGTTAGATTCTGATGTTGTTTTCTATTTTTTTCTTCTGCCTCTTCTTCTTTAACCCTCATGGTTCGCATTTCCGTTCATCTTGTGTCGATTGATGGAGAATAGTGTCAACTCAAGGGGTACAGATTTGCGGGCTGTGACATATATATTATTTCAACCTATCTCTTAGTTTATTCGAAATAATTCAATTTACAGTCTTATATACTATAAATTATATACAGGATGATAACATGAAGTGTCAAAATAAATAAGCATCCAAATTAACGACCAATAGCATCCATCACAACCAATCATCCATACAGTCAATATAATTCACAATAATTTTATAATTATCAATATCAAGTACAAAACTACCAATTAAATTAAATTTATTTTAACGGTCAATTTAAATTGTATCAATTAATTTATATATCAATATAAATGATAATTAAAGTACCAAACAACAGCCAATAAATTTCATATCACATCAGAATATAAATTTAACTAACAAAATTTTATTTTAGTCAATTGTGAGAGTGTAAACACTCACCTTTGATTTATTTGAAACTGAAAATATTTCGGTTTCAAACAAATGTCATTCCAATTCCATCTCATAGATGACGCGACTACGTCTCCAATGCAACAACCCGCACTCTAATCCGATCTCGTACGAACCATATACGAATATGTTAGCATTTGGATATAATTAAAAATAATCATCTAAATAACAGAAATCAAAACAAACCTATCATCCATGCACAACTGCTCATGCTTGCCCTCTCTTCCTCTTCCACTCACGACTTCGATCTTTCTTCTTCTTTTTTTTATTTCTTTTTTTTCGTGCGTTAAGCCCAAACGCACAACCGCCCATCTTCTATGCCTCACGCACCTCCTCCACTTCCGCATGCTCACAGGAAGAAACGCGACCCAAGTTTAGGCGTTCCACCTCGACGCCACAACCGCGACAAACCCTCCACCGTGCCCCGGCTATGCGCCGCCTACTTCTCCGGTCACCGCCCATATCCTCCTCGCTCGTGCTCCAGATCACCGATCTTCTCCGCGTACACAAGGCGCGCCCAAACCCTAGAACACACGATCGACCTCTCCAACCAGAGCACACACGTGCCTCGTGACCAATAACACACGTGTCGCCCTCTCCATGCCGCCGTGCATCCCGAATCGGGGATTCGATTAATTCCTTTTTTTATATTGAGATTTTGCTCCCTTTTTTTCGAGCCAATGCATTTTTTTTGGAAGGTTGGTATTCGAAAAGAATGAAGAAAGGTAGGGTGCGACTAGGTGTGAGTAGATGGACTTTTATGGGTGACAAAGGAGAGAATAAAAATAAAAAAATAAATATATATATAATATTAGGAAGTATCAAACCAACTGGCTCACAAAAATTCCAAACTCCAAATGACACATTCCGCCGGGAGTTTAAAATGTCCTGCCCCCATTTCGAACACAATGGCACTAGTTTCGAGGCAAAATTCAATTATGTGTTGAAGATAGCTTTTCAAAGTTGATTAATTTAATTAAATTCGAAATTGAATCTCAATGCGTTTCAAGCTCTTACGGCCAAACGACAAGTCCGATCGCTACAAAACTCGAAATCCATTAATAATTCACTATTACGGATTAGATGAAACTCGTTTCATCGAAATTCGAGACAGTGGACAAAAAGGCTATTTTTACTCGTCAGTTATAATATAAAATAAAATTTTAAATTATTCGCATTTAAACCCAATTTTAAATGTTAACCATCTACGCTCATACTTTGAATAGCACTTAAATCAAATTCTGATATCATCTTCCATCATCTAAAATCCAGAATCAATTATTCAAAATGAAATTTTAAACAATTTAATTATCTAATAAATCAATATAATAAATCATTAAATTTTATTTCTACCCATATTTATTTAATAATTACATTTAAAATTCTAGAATAGCCAAAAATACGGATCGTTACATACTCCCCACTCAAAACTTTACGTCCTCGAAAAGGCGTTAAGTAAAGAATTTAACATACAATTGATTTTTATTTAAAACCATCTCTTATAAAACATAACAATCTTATTTGTGAAACTAATACTACACTTCAACTATGCCACTCCGATATCATTTTTACAGAAAATATTACTTACACATATATACAAGTTATAAGAAAATTTAAACACTAAAATTTTTCTAACTCCCATATTTATGGAAAGTTTCGGCAGAGTCTCCTTTGCATGGCTTGATCATAAAATTTTTACATTTCAAAATATATCACAAATATACCAAAAGATATCAAATATACATCTCATCTCAATGATGAGGCATCCCGAAGGACAAAAATTTAAAATCGCGATATTTGATCCGAGAAAAGTACCTTATTATTAATAGTACGAGCGAGTTCGCTCGTATTAAGCAAGCAAAAGCATGTAAAACCCATATATTCGCCCAAACGATCTTCGTATGTACCGATCTCAACTCAAATCAACAATATTAGTTAACATAAACGATATAGATGCAGTATAAGTCTAATATAACCATACAACATGGATTTTGAATCCAAACAATACAAACATCACAAATACATAATATATAACAATCATATGCAATCAAAACAGTAATAACAATGGTTTGAAACAAAAGAAACCATCCAACTATCAATATCCGTCCAATTAATCCAATTTAATTTATAACCATGTGAATTAGTATTATCCAATGTCAACTTTTAATTTATTACATTCATTCCTAATTAAAATTCATTTCATTAAATTTCCATTTATTCATATTTATTTATTAACGTTGAATCGAATTATATTCAATTTCATTTATTTCCATTATTAACATTCATTATATGTTATTAAGCTCACATTCACTTATTTATATTTATTTATTGTTACATTTATTTCTTTTCACTTCAATTATTTCATTTCAGTGATTCATATAATTAAATATACTTAAGTAATTAATCCCATGCCACATTCTATAAATTTAATTTTATTCACATTCACTTATTAATATTCATTTCATTAATAACAAAACGGATTTATAATTAGTTCATTCGCTTTTAATTAATTTACACTCAACAAATTTTGTTTTAATTCATTTTTATTCAATTCACCAACATTCATTGCATTCACATCAGATTGATTAAAATTAAATGTATTCACATTCAATCAATTTGTTTCAATTATTTACATTAGTTTCACCCACATTTAATTTGGTTTACATTCAATTGATTTCTTTCAATTTGCTAACCTTCTTTACAAATTCGTTATATTCAATTCATTCAATGAATTATGTGAAATTCTACTTTGTTTCATTTTTTTTAACCTATTTCAAATAAACTCATTGGTCTATCATTTATAAAATTGTTCCATTTAACCTTGCTTAAGTTGAATTTGTTTTATTTCCACTTAGTCTTTTAATTATACTGACTTCATTACAAATTAGCTAAGTTTATTATAAATATTTTATACAACACAACTCATTTTTATTATTATTACTTCTTATCTTAAGTTATTACTAACTCACTAATTTACTTCATCTATTCAATTTCATATCATTTATTTACCAAAGAATTTATATATATATATATATAACTCTATTCATATTAATAACCCTATTTTTTTAAATTAATTAATTCAGCTTCTCTTAAGTCCACTTTAACTTATAAATTTTTATTCAATAACTTATTCCATGTTATATTAGCTAACATTCAAATTTTTATTTAAACTACTCCACTTTTGATTTAAAATTTCCTTTATCCAATTTTAAATCAAATCCAATTATTCATACTAACTTTTCTTACATTCATTTATTTTATTTAATCTCCTTCACACTTAAATTACATTTCATTTTAAAATTTCAATTCCTTATTCATTTTTAATTCGTTTTATAGCTCAAATGAAATTAATCCGCTTTACTTATTTATCAAATTTCATTTAATATCCAATTCAATTTATTAAGTTAAACTTCAATTTATTTTAGTCTATTGCTCATTTTATTTAATCTTATTGGAGTTAAACCCTTTTTTTCCTTATCATTCAAATCCAACAAATTTAAAATTTGTCTTAGGTTACTATTCTTAAATCTATAAATTATACTATTTGTTCATTCATCAACTTCATTTCAAATGTAATTCAATTTTATTTAAGCTTTCATGAGGTAAACTATATTTTATTTACTTCATTTCACTAACTCAATTAATTTAATATTTCTTAAATCATTTATTTTTCTTAACCAAAAGTTTTAATCATTTTAAATTTTGCTTTTGTTATCCTATTCAAATTTATAAGTTATAAGTTAAATTTTTCTATGCTATTTTAAATTTATAAGTCATAAACTAATTCTTTATATCCTATTCTTAATTAAGTTCAAAACTGTTTCATATATTTATTAAATCACTTATAATATTTTTCACAATCAAAACTTGTTTTAATTAAAAAAAATTTCCTTTTAGTAGCAATCTTCACTCAGAAACTCGAAAATGAATACTAACGATGTTGTAGTCATCCCAGAATTATTTCCGAGCGAGCAAGCCAGTTTAATGCTTTTATTTATTCAAAAATCTTTCCAAAATATATTTTTATCATAAAACTCTTTCATATCATACTATTATTAAATTCTAAGGCTTTGAAAAACAAATTTTGAAAACAAAAGGTTTTAAATACTAAAATTCTCAATTTTAAAAAAATCATTCTATATATAAGCTATATATAAATATACTTATACAAATTTCCTTAACTTATTATCAAAATATTCCATTAATTAACAAAGTGGTCATTTTACAAGTTGTTATTACAATTATATTTCAATCCAATTTAATTATTACCGCTTCATAAAATAAAATTTATTAAGTATTTGTTTTATTTTAATTCAACCAACCATCGATGATATTAAATATTATCATCGCCTAATAACAATTTCATTTAAAATTATCATATACATATAAAATATACTAAGGTAAAATTATTTCATATACCCGATTTAAAACAATATTATGTCGAAATGTCTCGTTTAAGTGTTTAGAAACCCCTATCGATAATATGGTATCCCGCGTATCGACCAGAATTCATAAACAACTCAACGGATAAGTAAACACAATATAAAACATTTTATAACACTAACCAATACACTCTCTCATATATATACACTCAAACTGACTCATTCTAGGGTATTACTACCCTATCTCTAATGATTCAAACCCCACAAAACCAAGGTTATCGCTAAATCTTCGATCTAATACCAACTGTGACGACCCACACTTCGAAAGGTATAAATCGATAATAATCCACACTGTTCCGACTTAAACAATCCGGAACGTAGATAATCAATGGGGTTAAATAAGAAAAATAAGAAGAGAAGAAGAAAACAAAACACAAAATCTCACAGCAAAACGATAAAATATAATAATCAAATAAACAATTAATAAAGCTATTTACTATACATTTGATTTTAAATCTATACACATTTATCAGAGTTATATATACACACACATTAGGAATGAATGATTAATACAGTAGAATAACATGATGTGTTGAATAGTAATAATAATAATATACGAAGCTTTGTCTTCGTCCTCCAGAGAAAAGTCCTCAATGAGCTAAAAAACTCAGGACTGACTCGAGCGTAATGAATAATCAAAACACTCGAGTCAGGACTAAAATACTCTTATGTAAGTCAAATCAATATCACAAATATGAGTGCCATAATTTAAGAGATGTTACAGGATTTTCCCTCTCCTAAGAATCCGTTAAACTATTTATATACAATAGTATATGCTATAATAGATAATGTCTATCAGTATAATAAATATCAAAATAGCGTTAAGGCTTTACATAGATCCACCTTAACACATTTTTATAATTTTGAACCAAAGTCGTAATGGGCTCGTATATGGATAAATATGACAAGGCACGTGAGGCAACGCCCAAGGTAGGATTCACCAGTTTACCCTTTCTTGCTGGTCGTAACCCATCCGTGGCCGACCGTGGCAATCAATCCAAATGACAAATAAGGTGCACCAATTGAATCTGAAGTCATAATAATAATACGAGGGATCAACATCGATAGAGGTAGCTAACCTCATTGGCCATACATAGGCTCCTGTTTTAGCCATTTTAATTATGACACGAATGTCAAAGCTATCCGTCATTGTTCTCTTACTTCATTTCAGTAAACGTCGCCAATTCAACCACTACATTCTATATATCATCCACCGCGTGCACGGTTGTTAAAGTGGTTCTAATATTGAAAGAGAGTATTTCAATAAGAGGCCCCAGAATCTTTAACAACCAAACGTCATTTTACACAACGGTTGGTTCTTTTACCTTTCAAAACAATCCGTACTTGATATCAAAATATCATATTCATTTCAAAAAAATCAAACCATTTTTGAAATCATCATATTTACTCAAAAATCACATTTTTACTTCAAAATGTCAAATTCAACTTGATATATCGATTTCACTTCAAAACTTGATTCGAATTATAGTTTTGACTAAATTGCACTTTAATCCAATTCGTATTTAAATCCAAGATTTAAAAACGTTTCACCCTTTTACCAGTTTGAATTTCTAGAAAATAGTTCAAATAGTTTAAAATAGTTAAAAATAGTTAAAATAGTTTAATAAAAATAGTTAAATAGTTAAATTGAAAATAATTTTTAATATAAAAATAGTTTTTATAGAAAAATAGTTTGGAAAATAAAAATAATTGAAATATTTGAAAAACAAAGATTTTAAAACATTTATACTAAAATATTAATAAAAAATAATCATAATGTCAAACCGGTCAACTTCCCAATTTCTTACCCAAATCAATCCCAAATACCATTTCGATTAATCAATTAATTCCGATTCCAACTCGAATAAATTTCGACTTTGCATAAATTTCGATTTCAATTCACACATTTCTCTAAGTCACAATTTCCATTTCCAAATTAATTTAAATCTTAATTTCAAATTAATTTCCAATTCTAAATTAATTTAAACTCCAGTTTCAAATTAATTTCCAATTTCAGTTCCAATTCCAAATTTTATTTAAAATATCGATATAAACACTTAAATTGAATTTACTTCCAATACAAATTTTAAATCAAAATTTCAATTCCAAACTCACATTTGAAATATCATTTCATATTAATTTTCTTAGAAATATTCAAAGTTCAGGTAAAAGACCAATCTTTTAAAACAAATCAACTTTCGAAAATTTACGCCGTATTTCAAATTTAACTTAAAATCTAAACTTCGATTGATTCAACAATTTCACTTACCAAGTTTAATTCCAACGTTTCGAGCTTCAAGTCAAAATAATTTAATTTCCATAAATTGGATCTCATCCTTGAATTCAATTCATTTAAATAATTTCAAACTCTTTCAAAATCTTTTAATTTAACCAACCCGGTGTTCGTATATAATTTTTTAACCTATGGCCAAGTGGATAATTATTTCAATTTAATTTCAAGGATAGATATATGTCATTTCAATCCAAAATGAATGTCATAGATATATATCATTTCAACCTGTTTCTTAGGTTATTCGAAATAATTCAATTTACAGTCTTATATACTATAAATTGTATACGGGATGATAACTTGAAGTATCAAAATAAATAAACATCCAAATTAACAAGCAATAACATTCATCACAACCAATCATCCATACAGTCAATATAATTCACAACAATTTTATAATTATCAATATCGAGTATAATACTGCCAATTAGATTAAATTTATTTTAACAGTCAATTTAAATTCTATCAATTAATTCATATATCAATATAAATGATAATTAAACCTACCAAACAACAGCCAATAAATTTCATATAACAGCAGAATATAAATTTAACTAACAAAATTTTATTTTAGTCAATTGTGAGTGTTAACCTGCCTTTTGTCAAGGCCATAAATAGGCGGATTCAACCTAACCAACTTCACGGTTAGTGAGGCTGGAATATAATGGATTCAGTTTAAAAGGATGAAATCCACTTGGATATGTCGTTCGGTCAAGGGCAATCGGCATATGTCACTCAGCATATGCCGCTCGGCATACTTCACTTAGCATACGCCGCTCGGCATACTTCACTAGGCAAGTTCGCTCGGCATTGTCTTAAGGTCAGGGTCGTTCGGCATAGACGGCTTGGCTTGGAAGATAAGGGTCGTTCAACATGGACGACTCAGCCTGGAAGATGAGGGTTGTACGGCATGGACGGTTCGGCCTGGAAGATCAGGGTCGTTTGGCAGGATTGCAGGACTGTAGGAATGCAGGAGTGCAAGAATGTAGGAATGAAGGAGTGCAAGATTGTATAAATGCAGGAGTGCAGGATTACGGCTCAGCAGGATTATGGATCAGGAGGAATGTGGCTCGACAGGAATGCGGCTCCGTAGGAATGCGGCTCGGTAGGATTACGGCTCGGCAGGAGTGCAGCTCGGCTGGATTGAAGGACCACAGGATTGCAGAACTATAGGATTGCAGAAATGCAGGACTACGGCTCGGTAGGATTGCGGCTCGGTAGGACGGTGTGGCTCGGCAGGACGGTATGGCTCGGCAGGACGGTGTGGCTCGGCATGATAATATGGCTCGGCAGGATGCTGTGGCTATGGACCAGATGGGTCCGGGCTACTCAGAAAGCCCAGCAACTCAGGATTTACCTATAAATACAGCATGTGGGGGTTCAAAAAAGGGATCTTCTTCTTTCTGCTCTCTTGCTTTCTATTTCCTAAGGCTAAGGTTACTCTATCATTTTGTAATTGTAATCGATTCTAACATCAATAAAATGGAAATTTCTAGAGTGGACCTAGGTCGGAGTCAGCCGAACCACTATAAATTCTGTATTTTTACTGCTTTCTTTTTAATTTTGACTATTCTTCATACTCACACTCTCTACATGCACTCTATATGTTATCTGTAACTGTTAGTTGGTGCTTTCATTTACATTTGGGTGTTAGTGACCAATTTTGGCGCTAACATTTTGGCGATTCCACTGAGAAGGCAAGCACTCGGGGATTTTGGAGCTAGGAACTTAGATTCTGGGTAGCAATGGCTAGGCCATCAACAAGAAAGCAAGTGACAGAAAGAATAAATCAGGAGGGAAGTCAAGAGGCCTCCTCTTGAGCTGGAGCAGGTCAATCTTCCATCTATATCACTAGGAACGAGATGGAGACGATGCTGAAAAGGCAGGAAGACATGATACAGACCTACTTCGATAGCTTGGACATGTTGGAGCACAAAGTCAAGCGAATGGACCAACTACAACAGCTGGCATTGCAGAACAAGGAACTAGAGCTGTAGAAGTTTCTAGAGCTCAACTCCAGAACCAAACTAGAGGGATTGAAAAAAAATCAGCAAATGCTCGGGGGCAGATATCCAAGATTGGATACTGGGAGAGCAGTGAATGAAGCTCGGCAAGCAGGGACAAACGTGAACGTAAATGACCCACATGAAGAGTACTTCCTGGAGTACACCCTAGGACATAGAGGCAAGGTAGATATGTAAACAAGGGACTACCCGTAGATGGAGACAAGCGGATGGCTGGATTAATAAGAAGGGTTATGAGAGGAGGATTGTCAAGTGGAGGCTTAGAGGAAGTTAGTCGGAGTTCGTTCACTCCGAATATCAAAAGTGCAAGGAATCCTCCAAAGTTCAAGTTACCCGCGCTGGATCATTATAATGAGAAATCAGACCCAACCATGCATATTATCAGATATATCAGGCATATGGAAGTGCTGGGGGCATCCGAGAAAGTGATGGCACGATGCTTCCTTCTATACCTAACAGACTTGGCTGCGCTTTGGTCCAGGCAGCTAGAGAATGGGTCAATCATAACATGGGGTGAGCTAGTGGAACACTTTATGAGACAGTTGAGGGTCCACAGGATGCGACCCAAGAGTGTTATGACCTTAACTTCAATTAAGCAGAGGACCAGAGAGACCATAAGAGATTTTCTATTGCGATTCAATGCAACGGTGGCTTCAGTAGATTGCCTGGATCCATCGATGATTTTGATGGCAGCAGGAGCAAGGGTTGCTGAAGGCAAAGTGTGACGCCCCACCTCTATACCCACGCTAGCCAAGAACACTACGGAGTAGTGCTGTCAACTAGCGTGGAGAATAAGGCTGTTGAGGAGCGACCATCCATGTAATTGCTTATCACATGGTGGCTATAAATAATCTTCGGAAACAAACATAGAAATAAGCATAACACAAATCAGTCACAACATCCATATCACAGACGCGGAAGAAGATATGAATGTAAAACTAACACATGAAAGTGTACATCAGAGTAGTGGTCAAAGAGATCCACAATAATACAAAAGAATAGCAACATGTGCTATACAAAAGAATACAACTATGAGTCTATGTCTCAAGTGTATACAACAAAAACTGCTAATCTAAATAGTTAGCCAAAAGTCAGAGTAGCAAATCCCGGGAAGAAGTCAAGCTGAAGCACCTGTAACATCTCGGTCTGACCCGAGTATTATTTAAGAAAATAATAAACGGATCAGTCTAGCTATAAATATCAGATGACATGGTATAAAATAAAAGATATGGCATAACATAAAATATCCATACTGACATACTACTATAAGTATGCAAATGATGGCCAACAGAAGATCAATCAATAAGAGATAAATCGATATCACAAGAATCTTCTCAAAGATCCGAAAAGGGCATCATACCCTAAACTTGTACTCATAACAAGTCAATGACATAAATTCCAGAAACGAACACAAGAAATCCAGAAATCACAGAAAAGGGGAAAGAGGCCTATCACATGACGGTCCGAAGACCATGGGGAGCTACCCCATATGTGTAAGTCGAAATCACACAGATGAGGTCTAGACTAACCAAAAATCAAAAAGGTATGTGTGAGTGAAATCACACAAGTGGTGTCTAGTCTAACCTCGCAAACAAAAACGTATGTGTGAGTGAAATCACACAAGTGGTGTCTAGACTAACCAAGAAGGTAAAAAGGTATGTGTGATTGAAATCACACAAGTGGTGTCTAGTCTAACCAAGCAGACAAGAGACATCGCACAATTGCTAGTCTAAATCATAAGAATGATCGTCATGATCAACAAGGAGTGTCAATTACACTAAGCTAGTAAATATAAAAGTTTAGCTTCATGTCCCATAACCACTAGCTTAACTTAAATATTTACGAACAAACTGTAAATCTTCACTAGAAAATTGTCACAAGAGGTTCAATCGAACAAGTCCAAGAATTAACCGACGAAGCAAACGCAAGCGTTTCATACCACTTGTTTTACTAAGCCGTTTAATTAGATTTCTCATCCGAGCGAGGTAAAGGTTTGTATATACTAATAGATTGGAAAACAGGTTAAGAAAAGAGCTTTGTTATTAAAAATAGAGTTGAAATCCTTTTATTGAAAGAGTTTTGATATTTACTACTAGTTTTGAAACCTTTATATTTTTAAAGTGACCAATCACAGAAGCGATTGTAGAAACAATCAATCACAAAGATCACATTCGGAGATGTGATGAAAATCCAAGGAAATCAGCGCAGCAAGTTCTGTTGAATGTTTTACATATAAGATCCCCTACGGAGGGGGGGTCCCAGGGGGGGTGGCAACCCCCCAAGGTGGGGGTGCGGGGGCAACGCCACCGCTATGGGGTTCGACTTGCCCGGTCAGGTCGCGGGGGTCCAGGGGGCAGCGCCCCCGGCAGGGTGCGGGGCAGCGCCCTGTCCAAAACGGTACGACCTAATGGTTGCGACCTAGGGGTCAAGCGACTTAGTGGTTGCGACCTAGAGGTGTTCGCGACCTAACGATGACTCGCGACCCAACATGGCCGACCTAATAGAGTTTGCGACCTAACAGAGCAACAGGACGAGCGACTTAATAAAGTGGCCGAGCGACCTAACTGGAGCAAGCGACCTATAGGTTATGCTACCTAAAGTGCAACGCGACCTAATAGGGTTCACGACCTAAGGTATTCGCGACTTAGGGACAGAAGCAGGACCGAGCGACCTACGACCTAGGCGACTTACGACCTACGACCTAAGGCGACTTACGACCTACAACCTAAGGCTCGCGCGACCTAGTGAAATAGCAGTAATAGGTCGGACACGACCTACTACTTAAGGCTCGCGCGACCTAGTGAAATAGCAGTATTAGGTCGGAGACGACCTACGACTTAAGGCTCGCGCGGCCTAGTGAAATAGCAGTATTAGGTCGGAGACGACCTACGACTTAAGGCTCGCGCGACCTAGTGAAATAGCAGTATTAGGTCGGAGACGACCTACGACTTAAGGCCATACGACCTACGACTTAAGCCCGAACGACCTAACACCGAACAAGCATTTAGATGGCCCAACGACCTATGGTACTAACTCGCGAGTGACCTAACGAGTTAACTCGTGAGCGACCTAATTCCGAAGTGCCAATTCTTCCAGAACGACCTAAGTGCAGTTTTTTCACCGAAAATACTAAAATTTGGAGTTTTTCGCCAATCCAATCCAAACCAAATGCAAATATACATGCAAAAATGATAGGGAATCATTCCCAACAGTTCAATATAGTTATAGGCTAGAATTGTGAGATAAAAATCTCACCTTTGCACCAAATATCAATGAAAATGAAGTTTTAAGCAGCAAGAATCAATCCCTCTTCTATCTAAGCACAAGAAGCTTGAATCCAATGTCTTCTTCTTGAATTTGGAGTAGAAACATTGGATTGCAATTGAATTTGAGTTTTGGAATTTTAATTTCCCATTCCCTCCACGATTTTTGAAGAAGCTTGAAGGCTTAGGAAAACAGAAATGATGTTATGAAGAGGAGGGGTGAAGGTTGGGTCTAATAGGCTAAAAGCCCAACCCAAAGTCTCAAGTGAGAAAGTAGTGAAATTCTACTATCTCCAATCACATCAATGTTTATACTTAAAAATGTTGTAAATAACATTTCGAACTCAATGGAAGTGGTCTCGAGTCCTAATATGTCCGTTTGCAAAAAGTAGCTTTTCGGACCAAAATCCGATTAACGATTTAATATTTAAATAAAATATTTAAATATAAACTCGATAAATATGCGGGTTGTTACACAAAGATTTTAAGGATTCTCTAGCAAGAGATCCACCCCAAGACCGTGGAGAATTCTATCATGAAGCTGAAAGGTTCATTCGGTTAGAGGATTCGCGTGCCGAAAGGCGAGAAATAAACGCTATGCAAGACGAAGGAACCTCCAAAGAACTACTTGGAGCAGACAAAGGTAAGCGAAAGCAAGACGACAAATATAATGGTCCTGACAAACGGAAGAAATTTCGAAAACCCAGATTCAGACAATACACGGACTTGACGGCAAACCTGGAACAGATTTACACGGAGGCTAGGGGGGCAGCTCCCCTATCGAAAACCACCTAGGAGAGATCCCACAGAATAGGAATGTTGAAGGGGAAAGTACTGCATATTCCATGAGCTAGAAGGGCATACTACAGATGAATGTCGCCATCTGAAGGATGAGGTGGAAGAGCATGTCAAAAGTGGTAGATTGCCATAATATACCAGAGATCGGAGAGCGGCCGTAGGACCTGAGCAACTACCGCCTCCACCTAACATGACTAATTATGGATCGGGATCACGACTCGTCATCAATTGATCATGATGGCGAGGTCCAAGTTCAGGACTTGAACTTCGGTCAATTAGATAAACTATTTAGATTTTATTTTAAATTAAAACAGCTATTCCACTTACACATATACGGGAACCAGAGAGATCCCCAGGCATGCTTTGAGATGGTAACAGACTGCTCTTCCCGGAGAGGCAGTATCTAGGTTTTTCCTTTATTTTTGATTGAACATTTAGAATATTAAATTAACAAGTGAACTTGAATTTCATAAGATAAATCTTGCCTGGAGAGTTAAAGGATGAACATTTGAAGTCAATTTAAAATTTATCGTTTTATGACCCTACCCGGAGAGACGGGGTCCAGAGTGCAAGAAGTGAAGCTGCTTCGTGGAATAGCAACAGGATCAGCTCACTCAACGCTATTTCCCCTTCACCGGATAGTGACAGGATGGGATCCAGTAAGAGTCCGGAGAGGCTAACATCGGTCCAAGAGGATCAGGATATCGCTTAATGTTCAGAGACACTGAACCGGAGTGTAGTGAGTGAAGCTGCTTCATCGGAGAGCGACAGGATTGGCTCACTCAACGTTGTTTCCTCTTCACCAGAGAGTGACAGGATGGGATCCAGTAAGAGCCTTGAGAGGCTGACATCGGTCCAAGAGGATCATGACATCGCTTAATGTTCAGGGACACTGAACTGTAGTGTAGAGAGTGAAGCTGCTTCCCCGGAGAACGACAGGATCGGCTCACTCAACTTGTTTCCCCTTCACTAGAGAGTGATAGGATGGGATCCAGTAAGAGCCCGGAGAGGCTGACAATGGTCTAGGAGGATCAGGACATCGCTTAATGTTCAAGGACACTGAATTGGAGTGCAGGGAGTGATGCTGCTTCGCTGGAGAGCGACAGGATTGGCTCACTAAACGCTGTTTCCCCTTTATAGGAGAGTGATAGGATGAGATCCATTAAGAGACCGAAGAGGCTGACATCGGTAAGTCCTTCGCCAGAGAGCCGAGGCCGATGAATATCAAAGTTCATGGCTGGAGAGCCGAAGCCGGAGAATATAAGAAGTCCTTGGCCGGAGGAACGAAACCGGAGAACTTATAAGCCCTTGACCGAAGAGCTTAGGCTGGAACAGGGTAACGCGACCCGATGTGGTCTACGGATTCAAGGTTAAACCCAGAGAGGTCATGAATTTAATAATATGGTCATAAATGGGATATGGATTTCGGATATCAGATTTGAGGATACTCAAAACACACTTTCCAATAGCAAGGCATGTTTTGAGGGGCAAGTGTTAACCAGCCGTTTGTCAAGGCCATAAACAGGCGGATTCAACCTAACCAACTTCACGATTATTGAGGCTGGAATATGATGGATTCAGTTTAAAAGGATAAAATCCACTTGGATATGTCGTTTGTTCAAGGGAGATTGGCATGCGTCACTCAGCATAAGCCGCTCGGCGTACTTCACTTAGCATATGCCGCTTGGCATACTTCACTCGGCAAGGTCTCTCGGCATTGTGTTAAAGTCAGGGTCGTTTGGCATAGACGACTTGGCTTGGAAGATAAGGGTTGTTCGACATGGATGGCTCAGCCTGGAAGATGAGGGTCAAACGGCATGGGCGGTTCGGCCTAGAAGATGAGGGTCGTTCGACAGGATTGCAAGATTGCAGGAATGCAGAAGTGCAGGATTGCGGGAATGCAGAAGTGTAGGATTATAGGAATGCAGGAGCGCAGGATTGCGGCTTGGCAGGATTACGGATCGGTAGGAATGTTGCTCGGCAGGAATACGACTCGACAGGATTTCGGCTTGGCAGGAATGTTGTGCGGCAGGAATGCGGGTCGGCCGGAATGCGGGTCGGCAGGATTATGGATCGGTAGGATTGCGGTTCGGCAGGATGACGGCTCGGCAGGAATGCGGCTCGGCAGGAATGCGGCTCGGCAGGATTACGGTTCGGCAGGAATGCGGCTCGGCAGGAATGCGGCTCGGCATGATTATGGCTCGGTGGGAATGCCGCTCGGTAGGATTATGGCTCTGCAGGATTGCAGCTCGGCAGGATTACGCTTCGGTAGGAATGTGGCTCAGCAAGAATGTAGCTTGGTAGGATTACGGCTCGGCAGGAATTCGGCTCGGTAGGATTACGGCTCGACAGGATTGCAGCTCGATAGGAATGCAGCTCGGCAGGATTGCAGGACTGTAGGATTGCAGAAATGCAGGACTACGGCTCTGCGGGATGGTGTGGCTCGGCATGATAATATGGCTCGACAGGATGTTGTGGCTATGGACCTGATGGGCCTGAGCTACTCAGAAAGCCCAACAACTCAGGATTTACCTATAAATACAACGTGTGGGGGTTCAGAAATGGGATCTTCTTGTTTCTGCTCTCTTGCTTTCTATTTCCTAAGGCCAAGGTTACTTTACCATTTTGTAACTGTAATCGATTCTAACATCAATAAAAAGAAAATTTCTAGAGTCACTAGGACGGAGTCAGCCGAACCACTATAAATTCTGTATTTTTACTGCTTTCTTTTTAATTTTGGCTATTCTTCATACTTACACTCTCTATATGCACTCTTTTTATTATCTGTAACTGTTAGTTGGTGCTTTCATTTACGTTTGGGTGTTAGTGACCAATTTTGGCGCTAACTGTGAGCGCATAAACACACATCTTTGATTTTTTTGAAATTGAAAATATTTTGGCTTTGAACAAATGTCAATCCAATTCCATCTCGTAGATGATGCGGATACGACCCCAATGCAACAACCAGTACTCGAATCCGATCTCGTACGAACCATATACGAATATGTTAGCATTCATATATAATTAAAAATAATCATCTAAGTAACAGATATCAAAACAAACCTATCATCCATGCACAACTCCTCACGCTTTCCCTCTCTTCTTCTTGCACTCAAGACTTCGATCTTTCTCCTTCTTTTTTTTTTTCGATTTCTTTTTTTTCATGCGTTAAGCCGTAATGCACAGCCGCCCATCACTTATTCCTCATGCGCCTCCTCCACTTCCGTGTGCTCACAGGAATAAATGCAACCCAAATTTAGGCGTTCAA
Organism: Allium cepa; assembly: GCA_030765085.1. Classification (NCBI taxonomy): domain Eukaryota; kingdom Viridiplantae; phylum Streptophyta; class Magnoliopsida; order Asparagales; family Amaryllidaceae; genus Allium; species Allium cepa. Next base: position 462,028,783 of record CM060942.1, read on the forward strand.
CCTCGTCACCACAAAGCGACAAACCCTCCACTTTGCCACATGCTATGCGTCGCCTACTGCTCCGGTCGCCGCCTATATCCTCCACGCTCGTGCTCTAGATCACCGATCTTCTCTACGTACACAGCGCGCACCCAAACCCTAGAACACACGGTCGACCTTGCCCACCAGAGCACACAATTGCCTCGCGACCAATAACACACGGGCCGCCCCCCTCCTTGCCGCCGTGCCTCCCGAATCAGGGATTCGATTAATTCTTTTTTTATATATATCAAGATTTCGTTCCATTTTTCGAGCCAATGCGTTTTTTATAGAAGGCTCGGATTCGAAAAGAATGGGGAAATGTAAGGTGCGACTAGGTCTGAGTAGATGGGATTTTAAGGGTGATAAAGGACAGAATAAAATTATATACATATATATATATATATATATATATATATAAATATTAGGAAGTATCAAACCAACTCGCTCACAAAAATTCCAAATGACGCACGCCGCCAGGCGTTTATAATGTTCTACCTCTATTTCGAACATAATGGCACTAGTTTCGAAGCTAAATTCAATTGTGTGTGAAAGATAGCTTTTCAAAGTTGACTAATTTAATTAAATTTGAAATTAAATCTCAACGCGTTTCAAGCTCTTTTGGCCAAACGACAAGTCTGATCACTACGAAACTTAAAATCCAATAATAATTCAATATTACATATGCGATGAAACTCGTTTCGTCAAAATTCGAGACAGTGACCAAAATAGCTATTTTTACCCGTCAATTAGAATATAAAATATAAAATTTTCAATTATTCACATTTAAACCCAATTTTAAATGTTAACCATCTTTGTTCATACTTTGATTAACACTTAAATCAAATTCCGATATCTTTTTCCATCATCTTAAATCCAGAATCAATTATTCAAAAAAATTCAAAATTAAATTTTAAACAATTTAATTATCTAATAAATCAATATAATAAATCATTAAATTTTATTTCTACCCATATTTATTTAATAATTACATTAATTTTAATACTCTAGAATAGCCAGAAATATGGATCGTTACAAAAGATCACATAGTCCAGTACCTTAACAGCCAATATCCCCACCGAAATTTCACTCTCAGCAAGACCCATTCGATAAAAAATGCTGAATTAGGCCAAGATACCAATCATAATAGACCAACATCATTTACCTAGCCACTTTCCCTATGGCCTACAACATTTTCAAAAAATGTCGCTGCACTTATGCGATGGATGCTAGCCATGGTTGTTGCACTTTTATGCTGAAAGGTGGTTTTGCTGCTTAGTGCATTGGGAGCATGATATTGTTGCAGAATGACATAACTAAAATTTGGGTGCCGACTTTAGCTTTAGAAACTCCAGGGCTTGTTGAAACATGACTTTGGGGAAGAAGACTTGATATGCATATTTGTGATTACATGATGCACTTACAGGCTGGCATGTGTGTTGGCTGGGACTCATGTGTGTTGGCAGAAACCCATGCGAAGTACGTTGGTTGAGTTGTGCTGGGAAAACCACGTGTGTGCCTGGAAAATATTGAGCGGCAAAAGGTTAATAGCATGTAAGCGTGATGATCATTGATTAAAAATTCATTTGTCTGCTCTTTCTTCCGTATCCTTCTATTTGTTTCTCTTATCTACATATGTCTAGCATGTTGAGTAAGAAAATGTTTTTTCTTCTGATGTTCATCCATTTGTTAATGAATGAGGCAAGGGCTACAAATTTGTTGAAGATCGATATAATGTATTTTAGGCAAGAATGTGATAATTAAGTTGGCATTAATAGGAAGAAGTATGCAATGTGATTGATAATAAATTACTACTGCAGGGAGTGTTATCTTTTGGAGCGTTGATGGCGCATATTTATATGGGTTTTGTTATCATATGCCCTAAGGGCACATGTTGACTATAATTATTTCAGGTTAAAAAAAAATTAAATATCTATTTTATCCTCATACAAAAGTGGATATGTGGAATTCAAGATGCCTATTTGTGTAAATTTACAATCTTAAAATGTGCTCTAAGAGCACATGATAACATTTCTCTATTTATATATAGAAGAATAATATTGTAAAACTTATTATAGTATGTAATAAATGCTGTCCATATTTTGTACTTTGATTTGAGATATTCCCAAAAAAGCCGACGTTGCAAATTTCGTGTAGAATTAATGACCAACTCAATAGCAATTAGTGAGTCAAAAAAACATACAATAAATTACTGTTGCTAGGAGGGTAATTTTTTGGAGCGTTGATGGCTTATAACTATATATAGAAGAATGATATTGTAATACTTAATATTGTAGGTAATAAATGTCACCCATATGTTATACTTTGATTTGAGATATTCCCAAAAAAGCCGACGTAACAAATTTAATGACCAACTCAATAGCAATTGCTGAGTCAAAAAACATATAATGACAGTGCATGTTTTTGTGTGTTTAAGATGAATAGCTATAATTTTGCCATTTATTACCGTATGCATAAATTTGTGCAATGTAAAGTCTTATGCTTATTTAATACAAATTTGTAACAATTATGGAAGACGAATTTAAAGAGCAAATTGTTTACTAATTACTATATTTATGATAATTTTAAATTGCCGATAAATTCATATATGTATACTTACTATCTAATCATGCTACATGTACTAGTTTGTAGATGAATTTAAGTCAGTAGCCACTTACCAATAAAACTGTTGTAATTAACTTCTATGGATTTGTAGTATGGTACACATAAAAAATTCTCAGTAATAATAAGTGCATATTTGTCCTTCTATATACAGAACTGATACACCCCCTCATAAACTTTAGAAATCAAAGTCTTATATCCTCCATCATGCTTCCCCCATTTAAACATATCCATGTAAAAAAAGCATCCACATCAATCTAATATCATTCAGGACCATCCAATTAACTTATTTTTTGTGACTTATGATTCAGGTTATGCACTAAACTAACCTTCTAAGATCAATCTAATTAACCCACTTAATTCAAAAATATAAACAAATGTAAAAACCAATGTGATTGATAACTTGAGCATTGTTCATGCAGTAGGACAAGTTAGTGATTGGTGGAAGTGAAAAAATATACATTAAGAGATAATAAGCAAACAACCCAATTCACCTGAGATATTAATGTTTATATCCCCAGGAATACTACCATAAATACATCTATTAAATGGAAGATGGAATGTACCTTTTCTTTGTATATCTGAAGCTATTTCAAAATTGCTTCCCATTTTTTAATGACTCGATTTGATATTCAATTTGTTGTGCTACAAATTCATTCCCTTTTAATAATTTTCTTTCTAAACCATTCTTAGCATCCGCTTCATTGCTTGAATGTAAATCTCTCTTCAGCAAGAATTTTGACAGAGGATTCTTCTCCTCTGATCATAATTCTATCTGTGGCATCTTATTCCCGAGCTTCTGCTAGCTCCAAAGTGGAAACCACTATCATAGCCTGTAAAGAAGAGGAAGAAGATTAGTATCCAACTTAGAATATAAATACACATAAAATTTTAGGTAATAAAAGAAACAATTGCTTTCTCCATCTTTAGTAAGTTAATTAATAGATTAGCTCAACCATTTGTTCAAAAACAACTCCTTATGTTATAGCTTAGAAAAAGGGTTCACGCTTCCAAAGTAGTTAACATGGTTAAGAGCCTACCAACGGTAGGAAGATATCTGCAAGATTTTTGGTTATAGTTTTCTTTATTGCAATATTAGTATACAAAGATTATTGTTGCTGGCATAATGAAAAAAGAAATAGAATTATAATGTGTTACCAAAATCAAATGATTTTTTCTCCAAAATATAATTGATTTTGATCGTGTTAATATAATATATATTAACTTTTGTTGATAAAAATGTATTCCAGTTACCGAAGGTGTCCAAGTGATTATACCAGAAATTTTTACTTCAATAAATAAAGAAATGAAGTAGGCAAACGTAAGCGAGAATATAAACGTAGGATTTTATATGTATGTATGTATATAATGTATATACATAGACATAACAAACACACACTCTATCAAGTGATAATTAAATTATTCTTGCTATCCATACTCATGATTAGCCATGATTTAAATCTAAAAATTAAATTCAGCGACAGACAAATTTGATGTTTGTTGATCTCTAAATACTAACTAATAGAAATATAAAGTGAACACTTAACACTTAGGGCATCTTTTCTTCTAAAAAGAATGCCTAAATTTTTACAAAATTCTATATTTGGATCGTTTTAGCATTTACAATGGCATCAATGGTATACTATACTTGGGCACATAGCTATTCTGTCTCATTATTTATAATCCTATCCTAGTATTTAAACATCAGCAATGACCAGTTGTGTTCAAAATACCATGATACTGTGAGCATAACTACAATATATCCATTAAATTTCTCTATTAGTTAATCAATCAAAGAAAAAGCATAACTACTATATAATCTCAATATACACATGCATAAATCTCAAGTTTAGATAAGCTTGTAGTTTTTCAATCTATGTCATATGTCAATTCTAGCTTGTCAAAAATAAATATAAATAAATAAAGGCATCACTTTAGTACAAACAATAATGTTAATTTTTTTCCTAAAATATCCCAAAAAACTCACATGCCAATCAATAAAATTATGACATAATTGTTAAAGATGAGCTTCTATAAAGTATATATCGATAAATTTCAGTGACGAAAACATCTATAGATGATTAGAGGACAAAGAAAACGACCTACAAATTGATAAAGGTAAACCCAGATTATTGGACACTTTATGTACTCTGGCTGTTCTTCAGTTCAATCGACACCAACAATTTCGCTTTAAACTTTGGTATCCCACCTAACTCCACAAAAACCTCTCAATTTCTCAATCTTCTCAATCCGTCCATCACCCATACGTTACTTTATTCATAGTCCATAAGTCATTGCAAATGAAAACCATTTAGCTCTGATATATTTTGTAACCTCGTTAATACTCCCTAAGACATCTAATCCTTCATTGTAATACAATGACTGTGAAGAACTATTAGTCATTTCATCAAACATTTGGTCAGCAAAAAACTATACATTATGTTTCATAGTTTCAGGGACGTACAATGAAACTGGTTGATGGTCGCCGTTAGAAAATAAATAAAAGTAGCAAAATGCACAAAAGAAAGATTTGTTTGAAAGTGAAAAAATGATACATCATTATTGTTCATCCAATAGTTGAGTAACACATTTGGGAGAAAGATGGATGGATCAAATTTCAACTCCTAAACATCAAAATTAACTTGAATCAAGACAATCATGTTCAACATTAAGATGAAGCATAATTTACTCAATCAAAAAGATGAAGCGTGACTTGAAAGGTTAACATTTAATCATTATTGGAGCAGAAAAGAAGAAAAGAAGAGTAAAACCTTTGGGAGACCCACTATTGTCATCACTCAAGTGCATCATGCTGAGGAGACCAACTGTGTCTGTCTTTCAAGTTGCTGAGGAGACCACTACTTATGTCGTTTAAATCTATCATGCTGAGGAGACCTGTTGCTGCTATCTTTAATGTCCATCGTGCGGAGGAGACCCCCGCTACCGTTGTTCAAGTCCATCATGTTAAGCTATCATTCTCAGATTACCCCGATTAGCATGCCTGTCCAAATGTACTGAAATTAACAAACGCTTTGTTTTTTGACCTAATTCGTTTCATTTTTTGGTGCATGGGGAAGAAATGGGGGCATTATAGAAAATGTGCGTACATAAAAGATCTGACAAACATCGATAATTTTGCGTTAATAATAGATTGAACGGAAGGTCATAGGTGCATCTTTTGGCAACCATCCATTGAAACTTTAAATGTGGGGTTCTTTCTAAGTTCAGATAGCTGGTAATACTTCAAGAACCATATTCCCTCTTGTTAACTCCTCTTTTGAGCGACCTAGCGACCTAACTTCATAAGCGACCCAAAAACGTAATGGACTCAGCGATCTAATGACTTAACGACCTAGAGATAGAACACTGCTAACGACTTAAAGGATTAACACCTAATGAGATGAGTGACCTAACTGGTGTGCAACTTAATGACCTAAAGATGGAAGGGTCTTAATGGCCTAAGGATGGAACGGTCTTAACGACCTAAGGATGAAACGGCCTAACGACCTAAAGAGCTTACGACCTAAGGACTAGACGACCTAATAAGGTAAAATAGGAACGACCTAGCGACTTAGCGTGTTTAAAGCAGTGAAAGACTGCATGCAATTGGTCTCCTTCACTAGGTCACCCGCGAGTTATACAAAGCTGAAGCAACTTTTTATGCGGCTACTCCTTATGTCGTTCCTCCCCTAGGTCGCCCACGACCTACCGACTCGCTCAGAAGAAACCAAGTGCTACCCTGTTGAGCCGTATGCCGTGTTCTCTAGGTCACTCGCGACCTACGACCTACACTTAGGTCGTTCGCGACCTACGACCCAGTCCAGAATCTCCCCTATAAATACAACACTAGCTCCAAATGAAAGGGGACCTTTTTGGCTCATTTCTGGAACGCCGATACTCTGCTGTTTTCTCAACTCACCCGACACTTCAAACACGCAAGACACTTCATGGGACTTCAAGAAGAAATCTAACTCGTTCGACATGAATATGATGAGTTCTTTAACATCGAAATTCTAGCTAATTGTCTATGTAGTGTTTCAATTGAAGATCGTTGTGAAGTTGTAATTGATTCAGCAATAAATAAGATTAAATTGGACGTAGGCTCAACTCGAAGCCGAACCATTATAAAACTGTTGTCTCGTTATCGCTTTTTCTGCAATTTCTACTTGTTTCTAATTCTCGTATTAACGGGTGGTGATTTCACACTTACTCTACTTACACCGGGGTGTTAGCGTCTAAATTTCGCGTTAATATTTTTGGTTCTTTCACTAAGATCCCAACTTAGGCTACTTTCATCATTTCTTCACAAAAGTTTGTGGAAAGAATCTCTCTCAAAACCAGAAGTCTATCAGAGATAATGGCTCCTGGAAGAAAACGTAGATCTGTTTGATCCGATGATGTTCGTAAGAACACTACCACTTCTCCTCCATTAGGTCGAACAACTCCAATTGTTGGAGTTACATGAGCGGAGTTGGATGCTGCGGTGTCCGGGCTGTATTAGCAAATGGAAGCCCAAAACAATCTAATGTTGGAAAGGTTGAACGCTTTGCTCGGAGATAACCGTCAACCGACGAATAATGAACAAAACTTTGCTGATGATGGTCATGATGTTGAAGGAAGAAATATTCCTCAAAGGGCAGCTACTCCCGTCGAAAGGACACCTCCCAAAGCTGGAGGATCTATGCAGCAACCAACTAAATGGCTGATGTTTTCCTATAAAAGATGAGGAATATTTCTCGGGAATGGTGAGGCAAATCATGAAAGAAAGTATGCAAAGGAAAGAGGGTAAAAAAGAATGGGGGTTCGCTCTGAGCAAGACTGCATTCACTGAAAGGATTTTGAAAGCTGAATTTCCAAGGAAGTTTGTTCCACCTACCATTCCGGCTTATAAGGGGACAAGTGACCGTAATGAATTCTTGTACAATTATGATTGGCACATGATAGGTGCAAGTGCTTCAAATGAGATCAAATGCTCGTATTTTCCGGTATACATGGAAGGAGTGGCTCGACTTTGGTTCACAAAGCTGCCGGTCCAATCTATAGACCAGTTTTCTGATTTGACTCGAAAGTTTAAGGAACAATTCAGATTGTATGCCTCGAAGGCGAAAGATATAATGTCGTTATCCAGCTTGGAGCAGAATCCTGGAGAATCTATTAGATCTTTCTTGAATCTCTTCAATATAGCTTTGGCTGAAGTAGACAACGCAGAGCCGAGAATGATCCTGACATACTTGATGAAGGCTATTGACAAGACAAGCGAGTTTGGGAAGTGGCAGAAAATGAAGGAACCGAATTCGCTTGATAAATTTTATAAGAAAGATGATGAATTCATGTGCTTGGAAAGCCTTCAAGCACCGGTCAAGGTGGTATTGACAGAAGCTGGAAACAATAATGCTGCTACGAGTAAGAAGGAATTTGGCACTCAGAAGAGGGGAAACGACGGTGGGAAGAAGCAAGGAGATGCGAAGAATAACCGTCCTTTCAACTTCAATCTCTTGACTGATACCCCAGAAAACATCTTCTTTGCAACCAAGGAAATTGTCAAATACCCAACGGCAGCTAAACAGAGGGTTGGGAAAAAAGCTGAGAAGAGTGGAAGATTTTTTCGGTTCCACAACCAACCCGGACATGATACCAATGAGTGCCGACACTTGAAGGAGTTGATTGAGGAACTATTGAAAGTAAACAAACTCCAGCAGTATGTGAAGAGGAACAGGAACGGCCCAACTTCTTCAACTCAAGGACAACAGGTTCCTGTTCATCGTACCAGCTCAAGTGAAAAGGCAGCAACTCATGAATCAGAAAGACCCGTTATTAATGTGATTACGGGAGGACCTCACCTAGCAGGCATAAGCTGGGGTGAGATGGAATGATACGCCCATGCCTTGAAGTATGCACTAGTAGAAGAAAGTGTTTTTGTATTGGAAGATGCTGCACCTTTGAAGCAGTAGAAAACTTTTAATGATGATATTGTCTTCAGAGTCAGGGATTCTATGGGCGTTGAGGCTCCTACCATAGATCCCCTAGTTATCTCTGCAGGAATTGGGCTGGCTATTATGAGAAGGGTGCGTGTTGATTGCGGCTCCTCTTGAAACATTCTTTTCAAAAAGACATTTGATCAAATGAAGATTTCGATGGCTGATGTTCAGGCTTCATCACAAAAGATTGTTGGGTTTACTGGGGAACCTAGACAGCCGATTGGAACTATTGACCTGTTCGTAGAACTTGGAGAGGGGCAGAAAAAGGTGGTTTGAAAGCAGACTTTTGTAATTGTCGATGAATTTTCTGCTTACAACGCCTTCCTAGGCCGACCAACTCTCGCTCCGTGGTGCCTTACCATGAAATTCCCTACCGACAATGGAGTTGGTGTAATTAAAGGAGATCAAAATGCGGGATGGGAATGTTATCTGATAAAGTTGCATGAAGCATGGAAGAGAGAGATGGGAAAGGATGCGGCAGCCCAGTCCGCATCAAAGAATCAACCTTGTAGCAATTACAGGGTGGACCCTGTACTGGCGAATGTAGCGGAGCACGAAGAGAAATGGATCCCAGGAAAGCCAGTGCAGGGGAGAATAGAGTGGTGCCAGTGGAAGTAGTGGTGCCAGCCCTGTTGACCCGAAAGATCCGAACGAATGGTGAATGTGGGTTCGCAACTTAGTGTAATGGTTCAAAATTCTTTGATATCATTCTTGAAAGCAAATCTAGCCGTATTCGCTTGGACTCATGCTGATATGTGTGGAATATCCCCAGAAGTTGCAGTGCATACTCTGAATATTGATCCGAAGTTTACGCCTGTAAAGCAGAAAAGAAGAACCCAAGGTCCTGAAAGGTCAACAGTAGTGAAAGAAGAGGTAGATCGGCTCATGGAGAATGGCTTTATCAGAGAATCTACTTATCCGAATTGGTTTTCAAATCCAGTGCTGGTTAAGAAAGCTAATGGAAAGTGGAGAGTATGCATCGACTTTTCAGATTTAAACAAGGCCTGCCCCAAAGACTGCTTTCTCTTACCCAGGATTGATCAGTTAGTGGATGGAACAGCGGGGCATGAATTGTTATCTTTTATGGATTCTTACTCCGGATATAAACAGATCATGATGCATGAGCCAGATCAAGAGGACATGAGCTTCATCACCGATGTTGGTCTTTACTGCTATAGAGTCATGCCCTTCGGACTGAAGAATGCGGGGGCAACTTACCAAAGACTTGTTAATGCAATGTTCAAACCACAGATTGGAAAAACTATGTAAGTTTATTTTGATGATATGTTGGTGAAATAAAATAAAGCAGTGGACCATATGGATCACTTGGCAGAGATGTTCACAGTCCTCCAAAAGTACAGAATGAAGCTTAATCCTTTGAAGTGTTCATTTGGGGTGGAGTCTGGAAAGTTCTTGGGTTTCATTGTGAGTGCTAGGGGCATTGAAGCTGATCCTGCTCAGATCACTGCTTTAAAAGAAGTCAAAGCTCCTAGAACGAAGAAGGAATTGCAAAGTCTTAATGGAAAAGTCACTGTCTTGAGTCGGTTCATTTCCAAAGCTACTGATAAATGCATTCCATTCTTTGATGCTCTAAAGAAAGGAAGGAAAAACTTTGACTGGACTCCTGAATGCCAGAAAGCTTTCGATGAGTTGATTCGTCATATGAAAACGCCTCCAATACTTTCTAAGCCCGACCATGGTGAAGATCTTTTTGTATACTTGGCAGTCTCATCTCATGCTCTTAGTGCAGCATTAGTACGGGAAGAGGCAAAAATTCAGCGCCCAGTATATTATATCAACAAAAGATTCACTGGGGCAGAGATGAATTATTCGAAGTTGGAAAAGCTTGCATATTGTCTACTGATTGCATCGAGAAAATTGAGGCCATATTTCCAAGCCCATCCCATCAAAGTCCTCACCGATCAACCCCTGAAGCAAGTCCTGTTTCGCCCTGAGACTTCGGTTCTTCTTCTGAAGTGGAATATTGAACTCAGTCAATACAACATCACTTATCATCCCCGAAGGGCAATAAATGGAAAAGCTTTGTCAGATTTCATCGCAAAATGTACAGATAAAGGTGATGGTGAGGAAGAGGTGATTGATAACACCCCAATTCGATGGAAATTGTATGTGGATGGCACAAGAAATAATTACTGTTCTGGAGCTGGGGTTTTGCTTGAAACCCCCGAAGGGAGGTCACTATGTTATGCATTGAGGTTAGAATTTCCTTCGACCAATAATGAAGCGGAATATGAAGCTCTTATTGCCGGCCTGAAGATTGCTAAAGAACTGAACATCAGGGCATTAAAGATCTTAAGTGATTCTCAGCTTATCGTGCGCCAAGTCAAGAAAGAGTTTCAAGCTGAAGGGGGAAATATGCCTGCTTATTTGTCAAAGGCTTGGGAGCTTCTTGATGATCTTGATCATTACACAATAAGCCATATACCCCTGGAAGAGAACATGAAGGCAGATTCTCTCGCAAAGTATTCGAGCACCGGTGAGGTTCAATTATTGGGGTTAGTCCCCGTGGAAGTCTTGTCCACTCCAAGCATCGACGAAATGGATATTGACTGGATCATGACCGTATCTCGAGAGCAAGAATCATGGATGACTCTGATAAAGGAATATATGCTCAACGGTTCTGTGCCAGAAAATTCAAAAGTGCGTCAGAAACTGTTAAGAAAAGCTTCGAGATATATAATTCAAGATGTCCGATTGTACAGACGGGGATTTTCAATGCCATTACTCCGATGTGTAACCAAGGAAGAAGCTAAGACAATTCTAGCTGCGGTGCACGGAGGAGAATATGGAGATCATACAGGTGGCCAAACTTTAGCAAAGAAAATTCTCCGTTAAGGATATTTTTGGCCAGATATCAATCGAGACGCTATTGACTATTCCCAAAAGTGTGACAGATGCCAGAGATTTGTGAGCACCTTCCACTGAATTGACGCAAATGGTCAGCCCATGGCCATTTTCCATTTAGGGAATAGATCTCATTGGGCCTTTACCAACTACCAAGTCCGGAATTAAATATGACATTGTTGCGGTTGATTATTTCACTAAATGGGCTGACGCTGAACCGTTGGCTACTATTACCTCCAAAAAGATGATAAATTTTATGACTAAAAATATAATTTGCAGGTACGGTGTGCCTCAGAAGATAATCACAGACAATGGTACCCAATTTGAAAGTGAAGATCTCCAGGATTTTTGCAAGCGATTCAAAATCAGAAAAGCTTCTCAGCATTGGCTCATCCGCAGGCAAACGGGCAAGTGGAAGCAGTGAACAAAATTATCAAGTCAACCATCAAAAACCAGCTGGAAAAAGAAAAAGGTGGTTGGGTCGATAAGCTGCCACTAGCACTATGGGCATACGAAACTACTCACAAAACTGCGACTGGACACACTCCATTTTCATTGGCATATGGATCAGAAGCAATGATTCCGGTGGAAACAGAGGTCACTTCACACAGAAGAATCCATTTCGATCAAGTTGAAAATGAAAGGCTGCAGCTCGAAGCACTGGACTTCCTTGATGAAAAAAGGGAGGAGGCTAAACCCAGAATTGCAGCCCATTGGCAAAGGATAGCCAGGCATTTTAATTCCAAAGTTCGCCAACGTAGCTTTGAAGTTGGGATCTAGTCTTGAAAAGAATTATGACACCAACAAGTGTGTTTGGGCTGAACTGGGAAGGGCCGTATGTCATAGGCCAGAAACTTCTTGATGGCACATTCAAACTCACAACTGTCGAAGGAGATCCAATTCGAAGGGCTTGGAATAGCAATCACTTGCGTCCATATTTTACTTAAAAGCTTTGCTGAAATATTGTAAAATAATTATGGATGAATGATTCTTTTATTGAAAGCCATTGTAAAGCCAGTGCAAGTGAATACTAAGAACTATAAAGTGGATGTAGGCCCAACTTTTGGCCGAACCACTATAAATCTTGTGTTCTCTACTATATAAAATGCCTGTTTCATTTTTGATATGCAAAGTACTTAAAACGTATTGCTAAAATGTCAATTTAATATTGCAGGCAATTAAAACAAAGCTTTCCCATCTCGAGAATAATTGATCCCTGACATCACTCAACAAACAAATGATAAGCCACAAAAATTCCAGACTCAAATCCTATATAAGAAGTGCTTCAAACAAAAAGTAAGTGATTCTGCCGGAGGTGGGCCCTTGCTAACTAATTGTGATCGTTTGTGCAAACGAGTATCCGATTAAATAGCCTGTGTCTGCCCCGTCGAACTCACTTAACTATGAAGTAAACTTCTCTGGATAAAACAAACTACTTGCAAACGATAGGGTTGTGTGCTTGAAAAAGATAACGGGGATCGCTGATATGAGCAAATGGCGAAAAGACATGGGCAAGCAGGCAGGAAACAGCCAAAGACCTCTTCGGAGGCACAAGCCCTCTTCGGAGGCACAACTCTTCGGAGGGTAAAGACCTCTAACGGAGTATGCCAAAAAACGAAAGTTCTCTTTCTCAACAAAAAAGATAGGTGGAATGATCGGAGGCACCTTCCCAATTGGAAGGCAAAGCGTTTGTTCACTAGCTGAAATAGTTTGCGCAAACAAACATCCAAGTAACTTGCGTCCTCCCCGTGAATTCATGGAATGACCGGAGGCACCTTCCCAATTGGAAGGAAAGGCGCTTGTTCACTAGTTGAGATAGTTTGTGCAAACAAACATCCAAGTAACTTGCGTCTGCCCCGTGAATCCAGCCAACCATGAGAAAGTAACTTTCAGGCATACTCGGAGGCACACATTTTACCGAGATCTGAAATAAAGCTTCACAAGAGTTGAAATGTGAAAAGTCCTCTTCGGAGGCCTACTTCTGCAGAGTTGAAGTGATAAAAAGACCTCTTCAGAGGCACACATTTCACCGAGATCTGAAATAAAACTTCACAAGAGTTGAAATGTGAAAAGTCCTCTTCCGAGGCCCACTTCACCAGAGTTGAAGTGATAAAAAGACCTCTTCAGAGGCACACATTTCACCAAGATTTGAAATGCAAACTTCACAAGAGTTGAAATGTGAAAAGCCCTCATCGAAGGCACATTTCACCAGAGTTGAAATGTCAAAAAACCTTTTTCAGAGTCCCACCACCTCATAAAAAAAAGCCCTCTTCAGAGGCATACTTCTACTCTTAAGAGAAGATCAATCTCTCTACAAAGAAAATATCCTTCTTCGAAAGTTGAAGTACCAAACCAAAGTCTTCTTTTGAAGCCCACTTCACCGCACTGGAGAATTCACTACTTTTCTTTAAAAATAAAAATTAAACGAAGAAGAGTGATCGTCTCCAAAAGTTGAAGTGTATAAAAAAAAGAAGAGAGAGAGAGAGAACAACTTTTCCAATATAAGGCATTCTACTAAATCAGAGAAATAATTCCTTAAAATAGGAAAAGTTATTCTCTAAAAAGTACAAATGCAAGCCTCTTCAAAATGGAAAAGTCATTCTCCAAAGAAAGAGTACGAGTCTTCTTGAAAAAGAAGAGTTGTTCTCCAAAATTTTGACAAAGTGAAAGAGGTTGCAATAAACCGTGGTATGGGGGCATTATAATATAGTTACATTCATAAAAGCAATGCTCAAGTAACATACCACAGGCTTACTGCAACTTCACACAAAGAAAATAAAGAAACTTGTATGAAAAAGAAGAATAAATGCGTTCTCAAATATAGATAGAAGTTTGTACAAGTAAAAGAATCATTTTATTCCATACCATGAGAATTTTATACATATGTAGGTTTCAAAATAAAAGAAGGCGGGGACTAGTACCCGCACAATCTCCGGTCAACACAAGCCTTATATATACAAGCAAAAAAGGCAAAAAGTGAGATGAAAAGCATAAGACCAAGCCCATCACTTCTTCTTCCTACCACCTTTTGAGACCTCGCCTGGTCGTATGACTAACTTTTTGGGTCGGGTTGTAGGAGAGGAAGGAGAAAGGGGTGCAATTGTTTCTTCCCCTGCCTTTTCTTCGTTGGCAAAAGCTTCTTTCTTTTTCTTCGAGGTGACGCGCTTCCCTCTCTTCCTTGTAGAAGACTCACTGCCTGGAGTAAAAAGTGCGGATAACGTTATATCATCAGAAGCAGTTTGTTCCGAAGTCTTTTCACCTTCTTCAGGTCATTCTTCCCTTTGTTTTGGTGAAGCAAATGGGATCATCCAAGTCACGAAGAGCTTCTATCTGCTCCTCTCGCGACCTCGGTTGACAAACAGGAGGAGTGATCTGAAGAGACGGAGGAGGAATAACTGGAGGAGGGGAAGTCTAAACAATACTCGACGCTTTCTCTACAGAAGCAAAGAAGTTAAAATTAGTATCTCTTGTAAAGAAAGGAGATAGTGGCGCATCAAGATTTAAGAAATAATCAAAAAGCTCATCGAACTCGGTCGAAGCAAACGAGCAGTCTACTTGAGCGAGATCGATATTGAGGTTACCTGGAGAAGTGGGCTTTATTATGTCAACTTCAAAAGCTTGCGCGTCAGTGCTTTCTTGAGCCCCATCTCTAGTGAGGGCAGTTGCATCTTCAATAATAGCTTTAGCAGGAGGTGGAGAATGGGAACTGGAGCCAATGATGTCGATGTCGGCCGAAACTGAAGGCTGAACTGGGTCGGCTAAAATTGCCTTCCCTAAGTGTTCTCCTTCTGCCATTCCGCCACTCTCCTTAGCAAGTTGCTCCTTTCCCCTGGCGAGAGCAGCACGTGCATCGTCATCAAGATAGTGTGCCTCTAAATCTGCTTTAGCATAGACAACACCTCCAAGCATGTCAAGTGCAGCCTCCCACACTTCAGCCAGAGTAATCTCGTATTTTGGGCCCAGAAATGAGAGACTACCACGCCCCAGGACGCTATGCAAGTAAAATTCGAATAACGTTGAGCTGATGTTGGCTTTAGTGGCCTGATGAGATTCTTAGGCTGCAGCTTTGCCGGCAATGGCCTCATCACGCTCTCTTTCAGCTTTAGAGAGTTGAATTTTTAGCATTTCGATCTCCACGTCCTGCGAGCTAGTCTTCTTTCGCAACTCTGCAATGTCTGCAAGATACCCCTCATTAATTCTTTTCTGCACGTCGAGCCTCGCTTCGGCATCCCTTTGGCTGGCGTGAGCATCCCTGACTTGCTTCTGAAGCATTTCTTCCTTTTGAGAATAGGAAGTGGAAGAAGTGGCAATCTCTTCTTTAATTTTTTCAACTTCCGCTTCGAGCTTCTCATTATAAGCGGCGATGCTCCTCATTTCCGCGTCATGCTGCTGAAGAGTTTTCTTCCATTCGGATTTGTCGTTATCCATTGTCAGCATGACTTCAAGATTTGCGCGGTTTACCCTCTGAAGCTCGTAGACAAGCTTTTTCCTACCCGACATTCTCTCAATGTCAAGTTTTACGGCATCAAGATTGCATAGCACAGCTTGCTTGTCGGTTGGAACCAAATCAAGGTCAAAACGCACTCCTTTCAAGCACCAGTGCGGAAACCGACTTTGAAGAGTAGCCGGGCCTTGTCCAACCTGATATGAGGGCCTGCCGATGATTGTTTGAATGTCAGTGCGAGTAAGGGCAGGAGATTGAGAAGGTACCGGAGCAGCGGGCTTTTCAGAAATATCGGATGATGGCTTTTCACTATGTTTAGCCCGTTTACTCGGATCTTCGACAATGTGACTTTTCCCTTTATCATCATGGGATTTTCGTTTATGAGAATCATCCTCTCTCTGGGAAGAATCATGTCGTTCATCCCGTCTCCTGTGGCATTCTTCATAGGCACGCCTCCCACAAGCCTTTCTTGCAGCTCTTTCTGTGTTAGTCTCCTAGGAAGAGGGATGATATCTCTTGGGGTCATAAGAGCCACATCTTCCGTAGCTCTGAAAATCATCGTAGTAAGAGCAACTTCGCCCCATTGGAGAACCTGAAAATGAGAAAAAGACAAAACTTAAGATTCTCTGAAGTAGGGAAGCAAAGTACATATAAGTACTGAAAAATCCTAAGTGTGTGTAATGTGCAAACTACGCGCGTCAAACTACGAGCCACTCCTCGGTTGCGGGGAAATGATGGGTTTTACAACTAGCATCAACTCTTGGGCTGACGGAGTTTGTTGCAAAATGGATGTTGTTTCAACCGCTGGAGAAGTAACTTTAGTGGTAACAGGGTCATCTTTAAAGAGCTCCTGTGAAGTAATCATCAGGTCGCCCAACCCCTCAAAAATGTCATCCCCGCTTTGCTTGGCGGGACTCGTTCTCTCGGCTCCTTCATCACCGGATTCCCCTGAGTGTTGAGGAGGTTCTTTTTCTTCGATGACCGGGGCAAGTGTAAGTTTGTCGGATGGCCCTGCAACGTCAGTAGAAGTAGAGCTCTTCACCAGTGAAGCCTCAGAAGTTGGTTCTCTCGGTATAGGTTCCTCAGCAGAAACTGGGGCATCAGGTGTCTTCGCTGGAGAATCAGGAACTTCATGAGGCTGAGTAGAACGAGAAGAGTACAAAAGTCCGAATTGGTGTAGATAGTCATCTCTCAGCAAAAATTTGATGCTTCTCTCCTCAGCCGCCATGGCATTTAGCCTCTCAAAAGTTGGCTTGTCGCTAGTGTCTCTAGAAGGAGGAGGAAATGCTGTAAAAGTAGAGAATGAAGTTAACACTTAGCAGTTCGGATCTCAAAAAACTCAGAAAAGGAAAGAAAAGGGATGAGCAGTCTTACTTCCTACTCTCCAGATAGCATAAAATCCTGGGTGCAGCGAACAAAGAAGAATTGGTTCAAAAAACCGTGAGCGCTTTTAGAAAGATCGGTAATAAGCTTGCGGTTTCTGGCACTTCTCACAAGTATGATGAAGGGGTGATGTTTATTCTTTGCGAACGTGCAAAAGTAACATATTTCTTCAAAACTCGAAAGACGGTCATGTGTCCTCCTGAATAGAACGCATAATCCCATCAAGATGGCGTAGCCATTGGGGTGCAATTGAAAATGAGAAATTGCCAGTCGGAGAAGGAGTCGCTGAAGAAATTCATTGAAGGGTGGAATAGCGCCACACAGGCACATCTGGCGGTTAACTGCGACAAAGCCAAGAGGTGGTTTGTCAGCGGTATCATTTAGCCCAGGAAGTATAGCATCCGCTTCGGCAATACCAAACTGAATGCGTAGCTGATTGAGCGCCCGTTAACTCAGGGTAGTTGGAGTCCTTTCTGGGGGATTATTCAGTGGATTGGCTATCGGAAAGGCCTCTCCAACTTGTCCTACCGTTTCCTCTTGATGAGAAGACATTCTACACAAAGAAACAGATATTCAAATATGAAGGTGCACGTTTCCTAAATGTGTGAAGTGTTGTGCAAAACTAATAAAACGACAAGCAAATATAACTGAATTTAAACTAACCGACATTTCTCAGTTACAAAGTTTCAGGGTTTGTTGTTTTATGTCCAAATACAAGTGCAGTGTTGATGCAAACAAATCAGTTTTAATTGATTAATGTTGATTTTCTTTAATACTTCACTTGAGTTTGTTGATTCACAACATTTCATACAATTTCTTTAAGTTGATTATCCTTTATTCACTAATCTGTCATTCGATGTGGGCGATCAGTGGCAGTATATTCGTCCCATTTTTCTGCAAATGTTGTGTTTAACAGGTTGTTAGCATTTAATATAATCTGTAAGGAAGTTCAAATAGTTCAATCAAGTTCTTTCAAAATTTTACAAGTGTTCCAGCTTTGTTCATCTCCTAGGTCGGAGGAACGACTTCAGTTAACTCGGAATTCTTTAGGTCGTCCAGATTGCGCTCAAGTGACCTAGCATAGGTCGGGTTTTTATTAAGTCATCCTGCTTGGAGTTCATATGCTATTCTTGTAAGTTAAGACACAACAAGGTCGCAAGTTACATAAGTCGAACTCTTTTAAGTTACATTGTTCAAGTCAAGACAGTGTAAATTTTGTTAAAGTGCAAAGTCGCTTACGCGACCTAAAAATTAAGTCGCGCCGATTCTTTAAGCCGTTTGTCGAGTTAAGTCTCATGGTTCTTGTTCAAACTGCTAAGGCCCTAGGTTGCTCGTTCCTCCTCAATGCGTCAATTCTCCTGACTCCTAACTCCTAACCCGGTAACCCGTTAGCTTCTCCACCAACAAAAACCCTCGTCTCTCCATACCGTCGAATCACCCAAAAAACCAATTCAAATCACCTCGAAATCACCATAAATCCAATGCACTGCCGTTTTACCTCAAATCACAATAACAACATGATTGATAGCAGTTACAAATCAATCAAAAAATGGTTCGTGATGAAACACGACACAAAAAGTTATTTGGAATCGGAAAATGGGAGGGTTAGAAGATCGGTGATGGATATAGTTGAGAAACAACCAGATCCACTTACTTAATGTGACGAGATGATGATCAAAGCAGCAGGTAGATTCGCTTCAAAAGTTTTCGAGCTCAAGAGTGGCAATGGCGACGAAAGTAAGCAACTAAGTGAAGAGGAAGAAATGAGTTAGCAATTTATATGGGGCAAAGAGAAGGAGACGAAGGGGTTCGTGAGTTTGCAAAAGTGTTAGGTCGCTCGCGACCTAACGGAATTAGATCGAAGCACATGACCTATGACATAGGCCTGTGCTTCGAGGGGAAAGTGTTAACTCCTCTTTTGAGCGACCTAGCGACCTAACTTCATAAGCGACCCAAAAACCTGATGGACTCAGCGATCTAATGACTTAACGACCTTGAGATAGAACACTGCTAACGACTTAAAGGATTAACGACCTAATGAGATGAGCGACCTAACAGGTGTGCAACTTAACGACCTAAAGATGGAAGGGTCTTAATGACCTAAGGATGGAACGGTCTTAACGACCTAAGGATGAAATGGCCTAACGACCTAAAGAGCTTACGACCTAAGGACTCGATGACCTAATAAGGTAATTGGGAACGGCCTAGCGACTTAGCTTGTTTAAAACAGTGAAGGACTGCACGTAATTGGTCACCTTCATTAGTTCGCCGGCGAGTTATACAAAGCCGAAGCAACTTTTTATGCGGCTACTCCTTATGTCGTTCCTCCCCTAGGTCTCCCACGACCTACCGACTCGCTCAAAAGAAACCAAGTGCTACCCTGTTGAGCCGTATGTCCTGTCCTCTAGGTTGCTCGCGACCTATGACCTACACTTAGGTCGTTCGCGACCTACGACCCAGTCCAGAATCTCCCCTATAAATACAGCACTAGCTCCAACTGAAAGGGGACCTTTTTGGCTCATTTCTGGAACGCCGATACTCTGCTGTTTTCTCAACTCACCCGACACTTCAAACACACAAGACACTTCATCGGACTTCAAGAAGAAATCTAACTCGTTCGACATTAATATGATGAGTTCTTCAACATCAAAGTTCTAGCTAATTGTTTTTGTAGTGTTGTAATTGAAGATCATTGTAAAGTTGTAATTGATTCAGCAATAAAGAAGATTAAAGTGCATGTAGGCTCAACTCGAAGCCGAACCACAATAAAACTGTTGTCTCATTACTGCTTTTTCTGCAATTTCTACTTGTTTCTAATTCCCGTATTAACGGGTGGTGCTTTCACGCTTACTCTACTTACACCGGGGTGTTAGCGTCTAAATTTCACGTTAACACCTCTGAAACTGAATGTCCATGAAAATTGCTTCAAAATTAGATGATATAAAAAGTGTAGGGTCCGTTTGGTTTCATTTTGTATTTTGAGTTTTGTGTTTTCAATTTGGACTAAGAAATAAGAAGAAATAAGAGAAAAAGATCATTAATTCTTAGCCATTGCGACGACCAACGGAAAACGAATGAGTTTAATTGTTCTTTGTGCTTTTGTTATTTCTCGAAACACGAAAAACAAAGTAAACTTGTTTTCTATTTTACATGTTAATTCCATTTTTGAAAATCGATTGTGTTTCAATAACACATACAACGGACGCGCTTTTGTATAGATGAAAACACAAAACTAAAAATAACAAGTCAAACGGGGCCATAGTTTTTACTATTAAAGTAACATGTTAATATTCATTTTTTTTGAAATAGATATATAAACATTATCTTACTCGAAATCCTGTGTAAAAAAGCACACCATACTTAGAAAAGGGAGAAACTACATGGCGTTTTGCTCTTATGTGAGAAATTTATGCATTGTAACTTTGATATGGCAGTGAATGGCGTAAATCAAAACTATAGGAAAAATGACTCACATGAATCGAGCGTTATCATGGTCATCATACACATACAAAAAGTGCATGAATACCGAAACAAATGCATGAAGACGTAGACCAAGCTACCGAAATAATAAACATAATCAAGAAGCAAGAACTAACAGCGAACATCTTTCCAAGAATTTGATCATCTTACCATTAGAGCTTTGGCATAAGTCTTAGAATTCCAAATAACAATATTACCATTCCTTTATTTCCTAGTTCTTAATTTGGTTGAACTTTCAAAAAAGGCATAAGAAGAAACACTAATAAAACACATACTAAAGCTTAAAATTAAAACAAAAGTATTATAGACTAATTGCAAAAATGTACGTTATGAGACTATTTCTGTACACATGCAGAAAGATGGTATGGCATTAATACATTTTTCATATTTTAAATTTCCAACAAATCATATATGATATTTTTAAGTTTGAATTTTTTTTTTAAATTTTTTTGGTCAAATTTACAAATTTATTAATTTTTAAATGATTTCAATAATAATTTTAAAAAATTGCAAATGTTTTTTTTATTTTTTTTCAGCCGAGAGCTCATCTTATGATAAATTAATTTAATAAAATTTTAAAAATATTTTTCAAAATATTTTTGATTTTATATGATTTTTTATGTTTTATATTGATTTAAATAATATAAAATAATAATGAATAATTCTAAAATTTAAATTCTTTCTGTCGAAAAGCACTATTGCTATATGGTATATATATATAAAGTTATGATCAATTTTAACCATTGTATCATATTATATTTCAGTGGGAACCATATATGTATAATTAAGTAATATATATTTGTGTATGTGTATAATTCAACAAAGGCGATTGTATAGTTCTGATTTTTATATGAAAAAATTATTTTTTTTATCTAATTTTTAAGTATATGCATATATGTAACCAAACTACTTTTGACAACATTAATACATGTCAAAATCGTTACCTTACTAACAGTATAATAATAGTTTCTACGTAATAAAATATTTTTTTGATAAACACTATTATCATAGTGGTTAAGTGACTCGGCTTTGGTGCGAGAGGTCACATGTTCGAAACTTGTGTAGCGTGGTTCGAACGTTTATTGTCATGTGGTATGTTGCCCTAGTGACATGTTGTATATAAAGTACCATTTCAGAAAAAAATCAAAAAATTATAAATTAAAATTTGATGAAAATAATACCTAAGAACCAAAGCATTGAACCACACCTTCAAAAGATAAACTCCCCTATTTGAATCCTTTTTGACTCAATAAGTTGCTTATCCTCGAACAATCGACTTTTGACTATTAGATGGTGGTTGACTTGAGTTGATTTGAGCTTAATATGACGAAGCACCAATGATGTATTTTCGGCAAGCAATGGAAGGATGAAAAGGCAGTAAAAGATCATTTGTAGTCAGGGTTAGGGATGCTTAAATAGTGGATATAAACAAAAAAATATCTCATCTTATACAAATTCTCCCCCATCTGAGCTATCCAAAATCTAGCATCATTCCCCCATTTGGGCCTCCACATATGTCCATATTAGATATGAAAATCTCAGCAACATGGTGGGCCAAAATCCCGTTTAAGGCGAAAGAAAATATTATTTAATTAAATCAATTTTAGTCTCTTATCGATATCGTATGTTGATTGATTTTTTTATAACTATTATAAATATATTTAATAATATTTATTCCTCAAATGATAATCAAAGTTTTATAATTGATATTACACATATATTAGTTAATTTAATTAATTTATAATAATTATAAATTAATTTAATCATTTGGACAATGGAAAAATCATCATTTCGGTTGTGCGCCTCGTCGGGTATAAGTTTGGTCAACAATTAATATCGAAGTATTTGAATATTAATGTTTATGTGTCACTTAGTAGGTGGTGTGACATTTTGGCAAAATTTATTACTTACTTGATTTCGATAAAATCCAATTTTACTTTACTTTATTTAGCATCATTGTGACGCCCCACCTCTATACTCATTCTAGCTAAGAACATTACGCGGTAATGCCATCGACTAGCACGAAGAATAAGGCTGTTGAGAAGCAACCATTTGTGTAATTTTTGTTTGAGTACCGATGTGCCAAATAGTATTACATGCATTTCGTTTCAGGAGGACATCTGACATATCAAATACAAACTCAAAGCTACTACACATTGGCTAAGTGGCCTTTGGAAACAAATATAAAAAAACATAACACAAGAATCAGTCATAGATATTCATATCACTAAGGCGGAAACAGATATGAATATATCACATAGAAGTATACATCAAAGTGGTGGTCATACAAGATCCACCATATCATAGAAGAATAGATACAAGTGCTTGATAAAAGAATATGTATACATCAAGGAGTCTCTATCTCGAATGCATAAAACCAAATCTACTAAGATAAAGTTGTTAGCCAAAAGTAAGAAGCTAGACCCTTCTAAGAAGTCAAGTGGAAGCACTTGTAACACCTCGGTCTGACCTGATTATTATTTAAAAAGAAAATAATAAACGGATCAGTCTAGCTATAAAAATCATTGAAGATGAGATAGGATAAGAGATATGACAAAAATATTTGATAACAATAATGTCATACTGTGGCAAGTATATATTTGATAACAATGAAAATCATACACTATCTCAAATCTTCTCAAACACCAAAAAGAATGTCTTATTCTTTAGCTTATTCACCAAACCTCAAATATTAACAAAACATATCAATGCAACTTCGCAAATAATGGTGAAACACAAATTCTAGAAATCGGTAATTATAAGTCCTAGAAAACACAAAGGGGGAGGCCTATCACAAACGGGAGCATGGAAACTCACCAACACGTGTATCACAAACGGGATGCTATCCCATGAGTCGCTAACCCATAGAGCTGGTGCAACGACGTAGTACAACGGTACGTCCAAGGAACCTGAAACTCAAATAAACCGGAACAACGATGTAGTACAACGGTACGCTCGATAAACCTGGTAAGTCAGAACAATGACGTAGTACAACGGTACGCTCGATGAACCTAATAAGCTGGAATAATGACGTAGTATAACGGTATGCCCGATGAACCGAACTCCACAAAACGGTCAAAATACCATGCGTCCCTAGCCTATAAAAATGAGAGAAGCTCCATACGAACAGGGTATAGTCCCCCACATGGACAAAGAGACATTGCATTTCGTTAGTCTAAACCATAAAATGATCACCGTTGATCAATAAGAAGTGTAAATTATACTAAGCTAGTAAATAAATGAGTTTAGCATCATGTCCCATAATCACCGGCTTTACTTAAATATTTACGAACATATTGTAGATTTTCACTCAAAATTTGCAACAAAATTTCAACCGAACAAGTCCAAGAATTAACCGGAAAAATAAACGCAAGCGTTTCATACCAACTGTTTTGCTAAGTTGCTTAATTATATTTCTCATACGAATGAGGTGAAGATTTGTATATACTAATAGATTTGAAAACGTTGTTAAAAACGAGCTCTATATTTGAAATTGTTTCTGTGAAAGAGTTTTAGTATTTACTACTAGTATAGAAACCTTTGTAATTTAAAGTGATAAATCGTACAATTGATTGTAAAAACAATCTACCACCTAAAATTCACATTCGACGGCGTGAATTAAAACCATAAAAATCGATATCAAATCCATCAAATGAATATTCCCAAAAATCTAGAAAAGAAGCCGTCAAAGTCGATAATAAGTGATAACAACTAATCGGATCAACCAAAAATCGATATAAAATGGAAACCCATATAAAATAGGAAAATTGGCTGAATTTAACAGCCTCAAACGACTGGTGGTTTTCTCAGACGTATGAGCTGTAAGTTTGGAAATTTTCTTCCAGATCGTCCAAACGTCTGGAAAGAACCTCACACGTCCGAGCTGAAAGACTGGAATTTTTATTCCGTAGCTTCAGACGTATGAGCTTATTACCAAACATCTAAGCTGAAACTCTGTGCACATTTTGCCTAGGCCGTCGATGGCCAAATCAACTTTGAAGCAATCGAATGAGCGACGATGGCTAGGGATTTTTGCCAAGCGACAACCCTGCTCTATATGCTCTTCAATATACTCCAAACAACATGTCTGAATATCCATTATAGGATTTTCATAGATTTTGACTTCAAAGTACCAAAAATTAAAATATTCACCAAACCAATTCAATTCAAAAGCATTTGGACATGAAACAGATATTAGGAATTCATACCTAACAACATTGAAATCTATAGACATAAATGTGAGTTAAAGAACTCACGTTTAAACCCAAATATAGAAATGAGAAGCTCTTAAACAAGCTAAGATCGATTTCTCTTCAACAACACCTCTAGAATCTTCAATCTATCATCAAATGCAAAGATTTCCTAAGTTAGGTTATAGGAATTTCTGAAAATTGAAGAGATATTCAGATGGAGAAGATGAAGAGGATGCTTACCTAAGCTTCTCTTTGATTTATAACTTGAAGTTGAATTTCCTAAGAGTATTAGGGCTTAGGAATTTCTAATCTCTTTTCTTTTCCCCCATTTTTCTAGGGCTTGAGAGTGTTAGGAAATGAAGAGTAGAATGAATGAAGCAGAGTGGAGTTAGGGTACTAGGTAAAGGAGTTGGATTATCTTATTGGGTTGGTGGGCTAGAACCAAACCCCAAAGCCCAAATGAAAATACCAAAATCATAATCAACTCCAAACATATCGATATTTATACTCAAAAAGGTTGTAAACGCCATTTTGAACTAAATGAAAGTGGTCTCGAGCCCTAATTCGACTATTTACAAAAAATTACATTTCAGATTTTAAATTCAACGAAGGATGCTATATTTAAATAAATCATTTAAATATATAATTATAAAATGTGTGGGTTGTTATAGACTCCCCTCCTTAAATAAATTGCATCCTCGCAATATTTAAGAAGAAAAATAGTATAAAGAGTAACAACCACACTAAGGAATAACAACACAAAAGAAAATTTTGAAGTGAGGAGTTCACCTTAAGGAGCATGAGAGAGTAAGTCCGGATGTGTTCGCTCGATGAATTCTCTGGATTCCCAAGAACAATCCTTAGGATTTGAGGACCATTGAACTTTCACAAGCGGAACATCTTTATTTCGAAGGCATTTAACCTCCGTAGCAATGATACGAATAGGATGCTGCTCATAAGTAGAATTAGGTGAAACTTCAATTTCTTCAATAACACCGGGCTCAAGAATATAATCGAAATCTCTAAGACATTTCCTTGAGAAACATGGAATACGTCATGAATAGCAGAAAATTGAGCTGGTAATAAAAGATGATAAGCCACAGAGCTAATACGTTTAGTGATGGGAAATGAGCCAATATATTGAGGTGCTAATTTTCCTGATCGATTGAAACGCACAACACCTTTCATAGGTGAAACATGAATAAACTCCAAATCTCCCATAGAAAATTCCAATTTCCTTCTTCGTTTACCGGCATAGGATTTTTGTTTACTTTGAGCTTCTTTCATCCTACAACGAATAAGGTCAATCTTTTCTGTGGAATCACGAATAAAATCAGGACCTAAAACCAGCTTCTTACCGACTTAAAGCCAACATGAAGGAGATTAGCATGGCCTTCCGTAGATTGCCTCGAAAGGTGCCATACCAATACTAGATTGGAAGCTGTTATTATAAGAAAACTCAACAAGGGAAATATGATCTTCCCAACTTCCACCAAAATCAAGAACACATGCACGAAGAAGATCTTCAAGAGTTTGACTCACACGATCGGTTTGTCCATCGGACTGAGGATGATAAGCGGTGCTATAATTAAGCTTTGTTCCCAAAGCTTTTTGAAGACTCTTCCAAAATCAACTATTAAATAATGGATCACGATCACTAACAATAGAAGTAGGAACTCCATGCAAATTGACAATTTCCTTAACACAGAGTTTAGCCAAAAGAGGTACGGTTTGATTGGACCGAACAAGAATAAAATGGGTGGATTTTTTAAGTTTATCTACTATCACCCATAGACTATCATGACCAGAACGAGAATGGGAAAGACCATCAAAAAGTCCATAGAGACTTGATCCCACTTCCAAACTGGGATGTCTAAAGGTTGCAATAACCCACGGGCCTTTGATGCTTGGTCTTTATGAGTTGGCAAGTCGTGCAATGCTTAATAAATTTAGCAATATCATATTTTATTCCATCCCAATAATAAATTCGTTTCATGTCCACATACATTTTACTACTACCGAGATGAGTGGTAAATTTAGAGTGATGATAATCTTCTAAAATGTCTTTACGAAGATCACAAATATTTCACATGATAAGTCTACCAAATTTTCGAATACCTCCACGTGCATCGATTTCAAAGTCTTTCAAACTATCAACATTTCTATCCCTACAACTTCAGCTAAGATTAGGCAATTCGGGGTCATACTTTTGAGCTTCAAGAATACGGTCTAAAAGAGGAGGATGAGCCTCAAGGCTACAAAAAACAAGAGATTAACTTGAATCGAATTCACGATCTCGTATCTCACAAGTAGACAAAGTCTCAAGAACATTCAATTGGGATATCATCATTGAAACAATTGCTTGTTGCTTACGACTAAGGGCATCTGCAACACGATTTCCCTTTCCGGGAGTATAAAGAATATCAAGATCATAAGATGCAAGGAATTCGAGCCAACGTTGTTGATTCAAATTAAGTTCCTTTTGAGAATAAATGTTTCAAAGATTTATGATCAGTGTAGAGAACAAATTTCTCTCTAAAAAGATAATGACGCTAAATTCTAAGAGCGAAAATAATGGCCGCGAGCTTTAAATCATGAGTGGAATATCTAGTCACGGCAGGCTTTAATTGTCTAGAAGCATAAGCGATAAAACATTCCCTTTGCATGAGTACGGCACCCAAACCAACATGACTAGAATTGGTATAAACAATCAAGTCTTAGTTCCCTTCGGGAATCACAAGAATAGGGGCAACGGAAAAGAGTTCTTTTAATTTCTGTAAAGCAGCTTCACATTTATCTGACCAAATGTACTTAACTCCTTTCTTTGTCAAACTAGTAAGAGGTACGGAAATTTGAGAAAAGTCTTTTAGAACCGATGGTAATAGCCCGCCAATCCAAGAAAGCTACGAATTTCCATCACACTCTCTAGTCTCTTCCAACTTTGAATCGCCTCGATCTTTAAAGGATCCATGGAAATTCCGGATTCAGAAATAATATGTCCTGAAAATTTCCCACGGGATTGCTGAAAGTGGCATTAGAAATTTTTTCTTTCAATTGGTTGCTCCTAAGAGTTTCCAACACAATCCAAAGATTTTTTTCATGCTCTACCTCGGTTTTAGAATAAACAAGAATATCATCAATAAAGATGAGAAAAAATTGATAGAGGAAGTCCTTGAAAACTAGATTCATAAGTTCAAAGAAATAAGCTGGAGCATTCGTTAAACCGAATGGTGTAACAAGCCATTCATAAGATCCGTAACGAGTACAGAACAGTGTCAAAGGAATGCCATCCTCTGCAATACGAAGCTGATGAAAACCGATTGCTAAGTCTAACTGTGAAAAGACTCTAGCTGTACTATGTTGATCGAATAGATCATCAATCCGAGGTAAGGGATATTTATTCTTGATGGTGAGATCATTAAGCTTGTGGTAGTCAACGCAAAGCCTAAGTGTACCATCAAATTTCTTCACAAAAATAGCTGAAGGTGCGCAAAGAGAGGAACTAGAACGAATAAATGTTTTGTTTCCAATTTGGATAATTGTTTATGAATCTCCTCATTTTTATTATTGGACATATGATAAGGAGGATGAGTGATAGGTAGAGCTCCAAGGATTAGATTAATTCTAAACTCAATTGCTCGCTTAGGGGTTAGTCCTAAAACGGGCTCAAATATATCGAGAAATTCACAAACAACATGAATGAGGGAAATGACATCTTCCTCATCATCATTATCATCATCATGAGGATTTAATCTCGATTGAGGATGTCGAAGATGGATTGTCCTCTCAAGACATAGGATATGAGCTTCATAGCGGTTAAGCCAATCCATTCCCAAAATCATTCCGAAACCTAGGTAATGCATAACATGCAAATCAGCTCGAAAAGAATAATCATATAAAATAATCTCGACGTCTGTACAAAATAAACTAAGTGTTGCGGATCCACTAACCGGATTCGCAATTCTTAATGAAGTCATCAAGCCCACAATGTTTAAAGAAAAGTGTCAACAAGTTTATTTGGTATAAAAGAATGAGATACACTCGTATCAAAAAGAATTCGAATAGGATAATAATGAAACAAAATAATGCCATCAAGGACTGAATGGGCAATACCTTGACCAAGAGAAGTGTTACTAGGGGCTTGCACAATATTCATCTTTCCCTCTTTCCTACTTTTAAGTTTGGGACATGTAGATATAAGATGACTCGAACTTTTGCAATACCGACAAGTAAGGATTTTGGACACCTATTTGCATAGTGGTCCTTAGAGCTACAATTGTAGGATACTCCACGAACAAGCGTAGGAGTCTTCGCGGTCGAAATTTCCTGCCTCCCTTTCTTTTTGGGATTATGGCTTTTGAACTTAATATGCCTCTTCTTGTTGTTATTAAGGCTCTTACTGGCACCTCCAACATCACTATCACTTTCTTTATCGGCCTCTTCAAGTTGAAGAGTGATATCTTCAAGCTGGCCAAAATGCACTTCTAATTTTAGAGGTAAAACCTTTTTAAGGTTCTTATTCAAAGCACAGATAAACCTTTGATTCTTTACAATATTCAAAAGTTGTTGGGCAAACATATATACGCCATCCAGAGGAGGGCCATTGGATTTACCAGCGCTAGGACTGCTAGATGTAACCATCTCTTTCTCTTTAAGAAAGAAAGAAAGAACGAAGAGGAAAAATGTTATTCTCAGAATGAATATCAAACAAAATTGATTGATAAAACAAGGCATCATAAAGGAACGGGTCCTAAGACTTGAATTAAATCCTAAGGCACGATTCCTAAGAGAGACTTAGGACAATGATCCTTGCTAGATTATTCTATATTGTTCCAAAGTTTGGCTCTGATACCAAGCTGTGATGCTCCACCTCTGTACACACAATAGTCAAGGACACTACGGAGTAATGCGGTCGACTAGCATGAAGAATAAGGCTGTTGAGGAGCGACCATCTGTGTAATTATTAGTTTGAGTACCGATATGCCAGATAGTATTACATGAATTTCGTTTCAAGAGAAAATCTGACATGTCAAATACAAGCTCAAACTACTACACATTGCCTGAGTGGCCTTCGGAAACAAATATAAGATAAACATAACAAAACATCAGTCACAGATATTCATACCACTAAGGCGGAAATAGATACGAATATATCACATAGACGTATACATTTAAGCTGTGGTCATACAAGATCCACAACATCAAAGAAGAATAGGTACAAGTGCTAGACAAAAGAATATGTATACATCAAGGAGTCCCTATATATTGAATGTATAAAAGCAAAACTACTAAGCTAAAGTAGTTAGCCAAAAGTAAGAAGCTAGACCCTGCTAAGAAGTCAAGTGGAAGCACCTGTAACACCTCGGTCTGACCCGAGTATTATTAAAGAAGAAAAATAATAAACGGATCAATCGAGCTATAAATATCATTCAAGATGAGATATGATAAGAGATATGACAAAAATATATGATAACAATTATGTCATACTGTGGCAAGCATATATTTGATAAAATGAAAATCATACAATATCTCAAATCTTCTCAAACACCAAAAATATTTCATATTCTTTAGCTTATTCACCAAACCTCAAATACTGACAAAACCTATCAATGCCAAATCGCAAATAATGGTGAAACACAAATTCCAAAAATCAGTAATTAGAAATCTAGATAACACAAAGGAGGAAGCCTAGCACAAATGGGAGCATGAAAACTCAACAACACATGTATCACAAACGGGACGCTATTCCATGAGTCGCTAACCCATAGAGTCGGTGCAACGACGTAGTACAACGGTATGCCTGAGGAACCTGAAAATCAAATAAGTCGGAACAATGACGTAGTACAACGGTACGCCCGATGAACCTGATAAGCCGAAACAACGACATAGTACAACGATACGCCCGATGAACCAGATAAGCTGGAACAATGACGTAGTAAAATGGTACGCCCGATGAACCGAACTCCACAAAATGGTCGAAAGACCATGGGTTGCTAGCGTATAAAAATGAGACAAAGCTCCATAAGAACTGGGTATAGTCCCCCATATGGACAAAGAGACATCGCATTTCGCTAGTCTAAACCATAAAATGATCACGATTGATCAATAAGAAGTGTAAATTACACTAAGCTAGTAAATTAATGAGTTTAGCTTCATGTCTCAGAATCACTGGCTTAACATAAATATTTATGAACACATTGTAGATTTCCACTCAAAAATTGCCATAAGATTTCAATCAAACAAGTCCAAGAATCAAGCGACAAAACAAATGCAAGTGTTTCATACCACTTGTTTTGCTAAGTCGTTTAATTAGATTTCTCATATGAATGAGGCAAAGGTTTGTATATACTAATAGATTTGAAAACATTTTTAAAAATGAGCTCTATATTTGAAATAGTGTTGAAAACATTTTTGTGAAAGAGTTTTACTATTTACTACTAGTATATAAACCTTTGTATTTTAAAGTGACAAATCATAGAATTGAAAAACAATCTATCACCTAAAATTCACATTCGACGACGTGAATCAAAACCATAAAAATCGATATCAAGTCCATCAAATGGTTGTTCCCTAAATCCTAAAAAAGAAGTCATCAAAGTCCATAATAATTGATAACAACTAATCGGATCAACCAAAAATCGATATAAAATGGAAGCCCGCATAAAATAGGCAAATTGGCTGAATTTAACAGCTTCAGACGTCTGGTGGTTTTCACAGACGTCTGAGTAGTAAGTCTGGAAATTTTCTAGATTGCCCAGACATCTGCAAAAGAACATCATATGTCTGAGCTGAAAGACTGGAATTTTTATTCTATAGCTTCAGACGTCTGAGCGTATTACCAGACTTCTGAGCTGAAGCTCAGGGCACATTTTGCCTAGGCCATTGATGGTCAAATCAACTTCGAAGCAATCGAATGAGCAATGATGGCTAGGGATTTGTGCCAAGCGACAACCCAGCCCTATAGGCTCTTCAATACACTCCAAACAACATGTCCAAACATCCATAGTAGGATTTTCATAGATTTTGACTTCAAAATACCAAAAATTGGAAAATTCACCAAACCAATTCAATCCAAAAGCATTTGGACATGAAACAGATGTTTGGAGTTCATACCTAACAACATTGAAAGCTACATGCATAGATTTGAGTTGAAGAACTCACCTATAAGCCCAAATATAGAAATGAGAAGATCTAAAATAGGCTATGATCGATTTCTCTTCAACGACATCTCTAGAATCTTCAATCTATCATCAAATGCAAAGACTTCCTAAGTAAGGTTATGAGAATTTCTAAAAATTGAAGAGAGATTGAGATGGAGAAGATAGAGAGGATGCTTACCTAAGCTTCTCTTTGATTTATAACTTGAAGCTGAATTTCCTAAGAGAATTAGGGCTTAGGAATTTCTAATCTCTTTTCTTTTCCCTTATTTTTCAAAGGCTTGAGAGTGTTAGTTAATGAGGAGTAGAATGAATGAATAAGAGTAGAGTTAAGGTATTTGGTAAAGGAGTAGGGTTATCTTATTGGGTTGGTGGGCTAGAACCAAACCCCAAAGCCCAAATGAAAATACCAAAATCCTAATTAACTCCAAACATATCGATATTTATACTCAAAAAGGTCGTAAATGCCATTTTCAACTTAATGAAAGTGGTCTCGAGTCCTAATTCAACTGTTTACAAAAAAAAAATCACATTTTCGACTTTAAATTCAACAAACGATACTATATTTAAATAAAACATTTAAATATATAATTTTAAAATATGCAGGTTGTTACAATCGCTCAGTTTTGACTTTTATTTACACCAATTTTCTTCATCAAAACTATAACGCTTTAGATTTGTGGAATTTTGTAATGGTCAAAATTCTAATGTCATCCATATTCAACCCTATAGTCATAACAAAAAATCCCTGATTCTAAAATAACAACTATTATTGACCGAAGTACTCTAGCTAGACACTTCGACTTTGAGTTAACCGTGATACTAACTCTATATAACTGGGCAGACGACTCCTCTCTTGAATAGTGTTTCACTTTCAGTACTTACACTCGACCCAATTATAGTCACTCGATTGAAGCTATGCCATGATTTGACTATAATTAAAGCTTAGCTATCACATTGTTGGTCGATATTATTCTTCAGAGAACTGTGTCCTAACTGTGTAAATCAGACACATCGATATTTTTTGTTTGACCATAGTTATATTAACCAATAGAAAATTATCGAGTGAGTCATTCCATAATTATCCAATTACAATCAGTATGTGACCTCTTGGTGCCCCCAGTACCCATAAGTAATACACTACCAAACATTTGGAGAGTTTTACGTACTTTGGACTCAATGGATACATCGATATCTAGTCTCGATGCATCTTGATTAGGATCATTTAAAATGGTATATTTATTTTTATTATAATAAATTACTCACGGTTACTGTACTTTGTAACTACTATCACAACAATTTATGGATTTTCAATTAAATATACTTTTAATTAAATTAATTAATATAACACATTATATTAAGTATATAATGGAAAGAAAACACTTTTACTTCGAACAAGATTGGTCAACGAGTTAGACATATGTAACAAATTACGTAATTGCCCCTAGGACATATCACTAACTCTATCAATCTCCTACTTGCACTTGGGGTTCATTATAGAACCTTTTTCTAAATTCTCTAATCGGTTTCCTCAAAACCTACTTGGGTTGGCCCCTCAGTGAATGGGCATGTTATTATGTTATAATTATCTACATTGTCGATTAACTCTCTCTGGCTCTTCTAAACCGTTTTATCCTGACAAAAAATTCAAAGTATGTATCTTGTCTTCCAATGAGTTTTAAGTTCTGTTACAAACTATGTCATGACATTGGTATCATATAACATCTGGAATTATCGTTGGCTTAGTTATAAATTTATGCATTTGTATTTATGTAGATTGTTCTTATTGTGGCGCCGTCGAAGGTAATACACTCGGCCTTTTTTATTGAATCACCCACAGTCTCTTCTAATAGGAACATTTCCAACTTAAAGATTATTATACTGACATGTCATACTTAATATTACTTATAAAGTTCGAGCTGGAATGGTTCTTCATAAGGGGTTCATTGTTTCTATTAATAGTTCACTATTATTTCAAAAATACACGAGAACACCTCAAGCAACTATTTAGCGATATCTATATGGATTTGATATTTTCTGCACGTATCAAATACATTAAAAAATTACGATGCCGTTGACAACATAACATGTACCATAATTCCTATTGCTAATGCATAAGGAATCCATCTTACATGTTTTGTATTAATCATTTTAATAAATAGTCCTTTCATAATATTTGGGACATTCCCTACATCTTTTATACTATAAAAGTCATCATTTATAAATCCAATATCGAGTATTAAAACAACTAAAACTGATTGAACACAAGTACATTGTTAACAATCGGTTGTGCATTGTTTACCTATGATTTAGAAATATCTATGTACCTTTTAAATTCTTTCTTATGAATATACGCTTCATGTGCATTTTGACTGATAATCAAACTATCTCATACATCTACCAAAACAATCACTCAATTTTGATGCTGTTCTTATTGATACATTCGCATCCGTTCTTGAATCATATTCAAAAACCACAAACTCAACACCGCTCCCACTAACTCTGAGACACTTTAGTTACCATGTGTAACCATTTTACTCTAAATCATTATTTAGAATTTTTTATTTCAACTTATATGTTCCAAAACATAGTCATATTATGCGATAATCCTATGAGTAAAATCCAAACCTATTTGAGCACGTCGAATGGTGAATCTATTAAGTGAATTACAACAATTCAAGTTCACGATTAATATTTTTATCATTGTGGCTCACTATATTCCAACTACATTTGTCTTTCTCTAGTAGATACATTTACAACCAATGGATCATGTCCCTTCGGGTACAACTACCAAAATCATATTTTGATAATGTACTAGAAATCTATTTTTGATTAGTACATCATATCATATCATAAAGTCAACACTCTTAATGCTTTAATTAAATTGCCGAGGAGTATTTATTCTTGACATTGATAAGAAACTCAAAGTTACACTTTAATGTGCAAAAATACTCATTAGATGTTCTAATGTATTTGTGTTCATCTTGGTTAGGTCAATTTCATTTCATCCTTATAATAATTTTTATCATTAGATCATCTCGAAATTCATTTTATATCAATAGTTTCTTAAAGAAATTCCTTCGCTATAAAGTTGGTATTCTTGAAATAACAAATATTTCTTAGTGTAATGGAGTATATTCATGAATATTTCATGAATTTCCATATATATAAAATAGATTTGGTCTCAGTTTACAAAACTTATGTTCAAACCACAATATGTCATTCAGTGATAGTTTTCCCAAACTTTTTTTTAGGATATTCATACAAGATATCTTACGAATAATTACTATAAGCAGACTTTTGTCTTTCACATCCTGCTAACTCATTGACTTAGGATATGTTTGGATTTCTTATAAACCCTTATCTTGTATGATTTTGTAGATTATTATTTGGATGAAATAATATTAACCTTCTGTACTACTCTTAAGTACACAATCTTATAGAATGAAATTAACACAATTTCACTCACAATTAATTGTGCTTTGTCCAACAAAGTTCGATTACTCCTTATTGATATATCATTATGTATCACAAGACGGAGTGGGTTTTGAGAATTAATCTTTGTTCATTTTCAAGTACATAAGGAACTCCATCCAATACACTCACCCACGTGATCAAGTAGAAGCATTTATATTGAATGTTACATTATTACTTCCATTTATATTATATGGCTTATTATAGACATATAAATGCATACGAAATACACGTGTCGTATTTGTGACCACTCATCGTTGAATATATTGAAGTACATGGAACCATTTTGGTATTAATAGACTTACAATTGCATGCATTTATTTATATATATGTACATATATACAAATCCGCAAACTTCATCAACTCTTATGTTGCTCCCGCTAAGTGGATGCATGACCCTTTAAATGTTTGAGGTATAATTAACTAGTATCATATGAATCATAATCATATATAAAAATTATTTCTCAAAACTATGGCTTAGTCTATAATATAAAAATAATTGTAAATAAGTTTAAATATTTTAGTATTTTCAATTGCATCACTTTTGTTGTGAAAACAAATATAATATTATAGTTTTATTTCATAAAGAATATTGATAATGTTCCTACTAAAATGTAACTATGTCTATTTTTCAGTGGATATTTAAAAATAGTCATTATCCCATAAATAATGTTCAGTATGATTTACGAAAACAATTTTCATAATTTAGTGCAATCAATAATTTTATTGGCATGCTCCCATTCTTTCTGTCATTACCATAAGAAGGTACTAAATTGAGGGGTCCACCATTCGCTTAATATAAATAATGCAATTAGTTTACAGTAGTGAGTTCTTTGATCAAATATCTAAAACTCAAAGTAATAAATCTCGTAGGAAATGATTCTCTATATGAAAATACATTATGGAATATAAATTCTATTTCTCGTTACAATGTTAAGTATCGGTTGTTATTATTATAATTCTCGTTTCTGATGTTTATTTATGAAGCAGAAGTGACTATTCACTCTCTTCATTCCAACTGTACCTTAAATCACATGTACTCTTTTAAATTCATTTTTCTTTCTAAATGGTTGAACCATTCAAAAGGATACCCATAGTGCGATATCATAACGAAATCTTTACAAAGACACATTCGATCATCCTTAGTATTTGAGGAAATTGTAGAACCATAATTTGACACATCACTTAAGATTTTGTTTAAGGAGATATTATTTGAAAATGTTCTAATGACATCCCTAGGTTTTAATGCACTCAAGGAGTTGTCCACTAGTTAAAATCATATGTACCAGCGTAAAATAGGCAATCTTTGAAATATGTAATAGCCCTTTGTTCATATGTCGATGTGCATAATAGTCGATATGCAAGGTAAATTTCAATTTGAACAAGGGCGTAAGTGGCCTTGCAAATGAATAATATGCAAGTCCTAATCTACTCTGTTTAAGTTTGGGTCAAATGCTATATGCATGTCCATTATTTAAGAATAGTCAAGTATGCATATTCAAGGAAAATATGCTATGCGTAGTTAAATGTCCAAGTCCTTATTTGCAAAAAGTGCAAGAATTACAATTGGCTTAAGGAATCCCCAAATTTATTTAGGGTTAACAATTTGTATTGAGAAACAGAAAAGGAGAATGATCCATCCCCTCTAAGTGGTGGAGAGGGTCCTATATATCAGTATCAATCACATGAGACGATTGACGCATGTCCTTGCTTGGAACCTGAGGGCTCTGTTAGATCTATCTTGTGAATTTTCATTTATAGAGACTCAACATCACTTACTTGTAGAGGATCGGTAATATAGTTTTCCATACAGAAACTTGGCAACCTTTATGTCTTTAGAGATTCAACATCTCTTGCCACTTGTAAAAGCTTAGTATCCTTTGCAAATGTGAAAGCTTGTCATATCTTCGAAGTTTGTTATCGCTTCCGTTTGTGGAAACTTGAAAAATTTCTTTGTAGAACTTCACATCATTGTTATTAGTACATGCTCAGCTGCACTTACTATTGTAGAGGCTCGCCATTCCTTAAAGAATCGGCACTTCTTCACTCTTTTTAGAGGCTTGCTAACTACTTGGACGCTGAATATTAACTAAAAATGAGACATCTTTGTCTATTATTATATTTTCGACATACCTATTGCTGTAGAGACTCGACAGTTCCTCCTTTGATCATAAAGGCTTGACAATCTTGCTGTCTCCAAGCTCAACAGCTCTTGCCATTCGATAACTCCAAGAATTTACTGATTACTTTAAGCTGGACAAATCTTGAGTATAAGCTTGACAATTATCCTTATATTAGAGGTAGGATGCTGTTAAAAATATAGACTCGATACTTCACTGATACGACATTGCTATGGGCTTGATAATTCTTTCCTTTCAATGCTTCTACATCTTCTTATTAGCTTAGTTAGCTCTTTTTCCCTTGATGATTCTTCTAGCATATTTAGTAGTCGGAAAATATGTGGATAACATTTGCCCTCTCCATGTATAAAAGAGGTTATTTATATTTTAGTTTAAAGCCAAGTATCTTCTTGCCTTTTCAGCTTTCACTTCTTATGGGAATTTTCCTTTAAATCGGTTTCTTTTGAAAATATAATAAATGATCACGATTTCCATGAATTCATTAAAAATTATTTCTTTCTCATATTGATCTTTTTCTGATAAATGCTAAAGAAATTTGTGAAAAAGTTTCTTGTTGAGCTTTGAAAGCTTGGCATTGAAAATCACTTTTGGAATGAATAATGTCACTACCCATATTTTACGTATCGGAGGATCGTAAATTATTTTTATTTTTTCCATATGAGATTGTATGATTATACAGTTTGGGATATGACTCTTAGGTTATTTTATACATATAGGATTTTTTTTAAATTTCTATGTGACCATTCTGACCCTAAAACATTATTTAGGATTATGTTTGATAGAATTTGAATTAGGATCTCAAACCGGTTCTATCGCTTCAGGATAATTGTTTTTCATTTCGTAAAGTGGTTATAATGGAAAAAAGACTTATGTTAGGAAGTTATGTATGTTTTAAATTTAGATAACTACTAGCCAGAATTATTATGTTACTAATTAAGAACATTAATTGGCTCATTGGCCTAATGCGAGTCACCATAAATAAAAGTTGTATGTGTCAAATTATAACTTCCCTCTCATTCCAAAATCATTTTTAAACACTGATTAGTCTTAGATCCATGTTAGTTCATCCAAATTGCTCTCTAAATAAAACTAGATTGATGATTAGTGATTAGGTCATCAATTAGAAGATAGAGATCATTGATTTCCTTGATTTCGAGTGCTTTTCTTCGTTATTCGGATTAGATCTACATAGAAATGATTGAATTTGGTAGTTGATGAGTTGTTTATATCCTCCCAATATACTGTGCATGTTTATATGGTAGCATTATAGGATTTAACAAGTTTTAAATTGATTTTTGCTACAAATACCTTTTCTAATTCTAGCTACATTTTAATCAATGCATATGATATGGATTGATTAGCAATCACCTTGGTTCATGTTCATATATGCATTTTATGCATAGATCTATGTTAGAAATTGACTTATTTAACCTTTTTCTATAAATTTCGTGTTTTGAATGGATGATATTTCTTGTTATTCTATGATTGGATGTTATGTTATGGTATTGTTTGTTAGTGTTGTGGGTACATAGAAAGATAGGTTGGAGAATAGGGAGAATTAGAGTCAAAATTGGTCGGAATAGGATGAAACTTGGTAGATAGACTCTGGAATGTGGCAAGAGGATAATAGATAATTTACACCTTGATTAGATGAAAAATGATGAGTCGGTCCTGGGTCATAGGGATAAATCAGCGATGAGTTAGGTTGGTTGGTCGGAATTGGTGGAAACTTGGTGGATGTTCCCTAGAGCATGGTGGGAAGCTATAAGGTAACTCACAACCACCATAGAGTTGAAGTCATAAGTTGTGACAAGGTTATGGCATGATTCAGGTCGGACTCAAATGGATGACTCGTATTGCTACTTTGACTTGATAATTGGGAAGAGAAAGGGGAATAGAAGTCGTCAATAGCAAAGTATAGGGAATTTGACAAAGATTGGTTAATATGAAGAGTTGCTTCTAAACCATGGAATTAGATGCTTGGAAGTGAAAACTGAGTTGCTATGATGGATAAGTCGGGATCTAAGGCATCTAGAGGAAGAGCATTTGAAGCAAAAAGGAAGGTTGGATCAAGAAATGGCTAAGTGATGATTTGAAAATTAGATGTCATGATAACTCGGCACCAATTTATGGTGGGAGATCTGGTGACTGTGGAACTTATGAGGACTATTATTGAGGTTCTATAGGTCATGCTGGAGGTAATAGCTCATTTTTGCAAGGGATAGAAGGCAATATAATAGCATGATGAAAAGCTATGGTTTTAGTTGTTGGCTCATGTTGGGAGTAGGTCCCGAAGATGGTAGCTCGTAAAGGAGGGAGCTGTAGGATCGAGGAACGTGGAAGGGTTCCTTGTGAATAATGAAATTGGATCGAGCAACATGGGCTTGGCATTCGAATTAAGCAAAGGAGGGCTCAGATATATGTGCTAAGGAATCGTTGATGCGTGATGTATTTTCGTCTATGCTCGAAGCAAGGATATTATAAGTGGGGACACCCATGGATTGGTAGTGAGGATCCGAATACCCTGGACCTGTGGCTTTGTGTCCCGTATCCAGCTTTGGGCTGCAAGATACGAGAGTACAAAGGGAACCGGGATTTCTATTAGTCCTGGCAATAAAGAGGCCATACAAGTTATTATATATTTAGAGCACATGAAGTGGTAGCTAGGATTGTCTGATGGATATTATAGTTTCTTTTGTTGCTTTCTCTAGTAGTCTATTACTTAGAGATATCACATGGAGGAGGTATTGGAGATAGAAATACTAGAGTGCTGATATCCTTATGCTTGGTTTGCAGTATGCTTTTATGATAGGATTGAGTAGCATATATCTTATTGTTATGTACTGAATCTTTTGTTGCAGAGACAAGTCAGTTATGGTTCATGTACTCTTGTTCCTTATCAAATTTACCTATGTAGTATTTTAAGATTCATTTACCGCTCATACCATACTGTTGTCTGACCCAAGATTTTATATGTTGCTTCTTATTATCATGGGCGCTCTTACATGAGTAACTAGGTAACAGGTCTAGGTGAAGCAGTACCTGTTTAGAGGACGAGTTTGATGGAGCTATCTCTTATTAGATACTTATATGTACTTTATTCTTATTCCATTATGCAGCACAAGGGAGCCTTAGCCGTGCCTGCTATACTTGTATTTGAGACGGGTGCTAAGTTTGTTCACCGCTAAATAAATTCCATGGAATTTTATGTATAACTTTGTGAATCTATACTCTAATGATTTGTTCACATAGTTATTACTATCTCTTCTATTATATCATTGATATTATATTTTATCCTTGCACTATGAGATATAATAGGTTATATGGTGTATTTGTCATTAGTTGTTTAGATGATCGTCCTATATTGGTCGAATACGTCTGCACCACAATATATAGTTATTTTTTGTGCCAGTGTTATAGATCCGTTGTCACATTTGGTATCGAAGCTTTGGCTATGGGATTAAAATGAGTTATTACAACGATCCAACAGAGATAAGGAAGGATTTATCAGCTTAGATTGGATCAATATTGTATGTGTATGAGAGTGTGTACTTATTGTAAGTTTGTTTTTCAAAACTATATAGTAATAGATTATATATTATAAGTTTCAGGCACATGAGCACTATAGATATAGTTTTCTTTACGAGAGACTGATCTTTCTTGTTGCAGATAAGAATGTAACAACACAAAATTTAAGCTATAATAATTAATTAAGGAACTAAATAAATAATAAAATAAGTTTGTGAAAATTTCAAAATTGGACCATGGGAGTTTCACCTTTGTCTGTGGTGATTTTATGATTAATTTTCATATATAGATTGTCAAAATCCGAGTTAATATAAAGAAGATACACTAGAAACAAGAAACGAACAAAATGAGGAAAAAAATATTTGGGTTAGGTCGACCCCCAAAGGGTTAGGCTAACTCTAGGGTTGAACCCCAATGTAATAGGGTCGAACCCTACCCATTTTAGGTCGATCCACTAGTTTTTTGTTTGTGGAGTGGTCCAGGTTCGAGCGAATGATGTGTTTTGTAATTTTCTTCACACCATGCGCTTTCGTGCTTCCATCCGACGGATCCCATCGAGCCTATGACATGGTTGCACTAGATTTAATCCCTAAATCCAACAATCTGAGATCCACAAGTGGCAGTATAAATATGACTCTATGCCTATCTATTTTTCTAATTCATATTTTCTCCATCTGGGTTCATTGCCTAAGGCTGGACCCTGAAAGGAATATATTTTAAAAAAGAAGATCTTTTTAGTTAAAAAATTTCATACCCTTCAAGTGGATCCGAGAAGGCCAAGGAAAAGAGCTAATGACCACAGGAGAGTGTTTATGTAATTATTTTTGATTTTTAAGTAATTTAAAATAATAGGGTTTCCAATAGTTGTAGTTTTTCTACACTTTTGGTATAACCTATATGCAAGATTATTAACAGTTTTAGACTTGTTTTTCAGCCTATTTTCTTTTAGCTATTCTATTTCTGTTATTTGCAATTATTTACTATTAATTATAAGTTTTCCAGTTATTTATAGTTATTTATGTTTTATTTACATCTTTTCAATGATTGGGATTTCTTCTGTAAATGTCAGTTTCTTTTTAATTTCCTTTTTATGCGAATGGAATAAATAGAAGAATAATTTGTTAATATGGATTAAAATATAAGAATACTGAATTTATAGAAAATGGGATGTAAAATAAGAAGAACTGTAACAATTTGGACTTAGACTGAAATAGGAAAATTTAGGATATTTGCAAGCTTAGTTATAAATTTATAATTGTAACTAAAAAGAGAAAATAGAAGATATAGCAAAAGTAGCTTATTATACTTAGACCTTGGGTTAAGTTAATAAGCTAAATTATAACACACCGGTTATAATTAGAGATAACAGAAAAGGATTATTTCAAGACTTAAATTAAGTTAATAAGAAAATAAAGCAGAAATAACAGAAGAGGCTTATTTTAATACACTTAGAACTTGGATTAAGTTAATAAGCAGGATATGAAAGATTGGTATTGTAGGCCCAATGGACTAGTCCTTTACTGATATAGAAGATCTGTATTGTAGGCCCAATGGGTAGTCCTTTATAGATATAGAGACTTATTTTTATACTAAGTAATAAGCAAAGATAAAAGTAAGATGCGTAATGGGGTAGTCCTTTACATATATAGAAACTTATTTTTATACTAAATAAATAAGCAAAGATAAAAGTAAGACCCATACTAGCAGCGTTTCCTTTAGGACACGCTTATGCTGACGTGGTGGTAAATAAAAGGTCAACAAATAGAAGTTCAAATTATGGGGGTTTGGACAATAGGCGCAACTAGATTTTGTTTGTTAGATAGGACCCATCCCAACAGCATTCCCTTTAGTCAGACATAGGTGGTCTCACAATAGCATAGGTGAGGCAAGTGCATGCTTATGCTAGAGCAGTGGTAAATAAGAGGTTAACAAGTGGGAGCAACAAATAGCGCGATTCTAATGGTGGTCGAGCGTGCAGCCTCAGTGTTGGCTGATAAGTCGTTATTGAGTTCCAAGCGCTAAGTAGGTATTTATTGTGTAGGGACCAATAGGTTCCAGTCCATATCTTTTGCATAGTGACCAAAGGGTCTAGTCCGCATCTTTTGCGTAGGGGCCATAGGTCTAGTCCGCAGCAGGCATAGCAGAGATAGAGGGCCAATCAAAGGGTAGAATTCGGAATTAAGCCAAATGAAAGTAAGATTAGGGTTTAACCCTAATCAAAGCAGTTATCTAAGAAAAGTGCAAACAATCTAATCGAATTATCTAAGCAAAGCAAACAGTTAAACCATATTTTATTCCAGCTTTATTTTCTTTGTTTCTTTTTATACTAGAACTGTTGCCAATCTATAATCTTTATCTTTCTTAAAAATGCTAGTAATTACTTCGACTCACCAGATATTTAGTCTGACCCACCCCTCTATTTTCCCCTTTTCTACCCCTTAGGCCAGTAGAGGCAAGGACAATAAATTTTGATTTCTTGGAGACCCATTTGTAGAGCTTTTCGATTTTACATGTGTTCTTCTTCTTTTCAGTTTCATATGACTTTTGATGTACCGGTACTTTGCGAGAGGGAATTTTTATGTCCTTTGATGACGTGGCCAAGATGGTATATTTCAAGGGACCTATGTATTCATTTTTTAAGACATATTATGTATTTGGTTTATGACTTATTTTATGGAGAAATAAAGTTTAATTTTAAATGTTTTCGCTATTTCATTTATTTTGTCTTGCGAATCTTATTTTCTGTAAAGTTTTAGTTATACTACAATGCACCACATCTTTTAGTGTGCCGTTTTTGGGTATACTAAGTGGTGTGGGAGTTTTATTTGGTATCAGGGCCTAAAGTTAAAGAATTCCAAAAAAATTGTTTTAAAAAAAAGTAAACTATTTTTTGAAATAACTTGTTTTAAAAGTATTTTTCAAAATGAAACTCTTAGGAATAGTCTTCAAGTATAAAAGAGTTTTTACAAAAATCCCACGGCCTTGGACATACCTTGCTAAATTTACGTGGTCGCTTAGGTCACGTATTCTTCAACCTTATATATTCTAATTGGGGAAAGAAGCTTAAATTAGTCCAGGGGTGATTCAAG
This sequence comes from Allium cepa, assembly GCA_030765085.1. Classification (NCBI taxonomy): domain Eukaryota; kingdom Viridiplantae; phylum Streptophyta; class Magnoliopsida; order Asparagales; family Amaryllidaceae; genus Allium; species Allium cepa. Next base: position 462,073,155 of record CM060942.1, read on the forward strand.
CTATAGTAAAGAAATTTCGTCGATGATGAGATCAATTTGATAGAATAGGATCGCTCGTTGACATAGATAGAAAAATCAATCTTAAGGAAAGAGTCCTTTATTCATCCATTTCCTTTGCCACAAATGACAAGGAAGACTTTGGTGATGAGATTATGGGACAAAGAATATCAATCTTCGTCGATCGTTTTCTTTTTCTCGTCGATCCAAATAGGTTTTTGTGCCACCTTCGAGAATTGTCCAACCTAGCTAAAGAGGAACTTCTCATTGGATCTCAAGCAAGGATGTTCTATTACTACAGATGAACGAGCAGAGCAAGTCTTGTTATTCTAGGGTAATAACAAATAACGGGAGCCAAATTCCAGTTCAATCTTCTTTCCATTCTTTTGGGCCTAAATTCCTTTTTCTTTGCGCCATATAGCTGATTGGCCCATAGAGCTACGGTAGCAGAGGTGCAAGGGCATGTGCCCAATACTGCACCGGTAGGTGGAGATCCCTTTAATCCACCACAATAGCCAATTTTTATAAGTTATGCAAGGACTTTGCTAGTTTAGGAGGCAGAATGTTTTCTAGCACAGAGGATTTCAAGGGGACACGAGCTAGGTTGAAGGATACAGAGAAAATGTGTAGGTTGTTAGGAATGGAGGACCGATAGAGAGTTTAGCGTACATTTTGGCAGTTGAAGAGAGAGCTTAATGAGGTTCCTAGGTTAGAAAGCTCTAAGAAGACGTGGTGAAAGAACAAGATGGATAAGGACAAGGGGAAAGAAGGAGGATCTCGAAAGCGGATCATGAAAAGTGGGAAATAAAATAGTTTTGGATTGGTTGGTCATTATGCAAAGGACTGTAAGAATAATATGATGAAGGGAAGGTGTTATAGTTGTGGACAGCTGGGTAACCTTAGTAGAGCTTGTCCACACAAGACGGGGCAGAGAGCAGGCGCACCTACAGGGCAAGTGCAGGCTTTGGACACAACACCTTCTAGTAGTGGACCGAATCGAGGTAGGAAAGTCTTGGTAGAAGATTTAATCTCTATTTTGTGTTTTTCCTATTCGGACTCTTTTGTTTCTAGTTTTTTGGTAGGTTGTTTGCACTTAGACATCTCTTTAATAGTAGACACCATTGTTTTTTTCAAACTCCAAAGGAGGATCGGCACACTTGCCTATGATTTGTAAGGGTTTGAAATTTTTTATCCTAGGCGTAGAGTTTGACTGTGATGCCTATGTATTGGGATTTTCGGGGTATGGGATGATTTTGGTAATGGATTGGCTATCAACATACGAAGCGATGTTGGACTACGGAAGGAGAGTCGTTAGACTAGAGAAATACAGTGGTAGGACTCTCGAGGTTTCTTACGACCCACAGGGGTAAGTCATGTTGAGCTTCCTTTAATCCCTCGATTCATCATCAACAGAGTTATATTCAGTTCCAATCGTCAGAGATTTCCCAAACTCTCCAAGGAGGTTAGGGGACTATCCCTTAAGAGAAATTAAGACCGACTTTAAGCCAATAGCATTACCCATGAGACACATGGCACCTATGGAAAGGAAGGAGCTAAGGAAGCAGATTTGTGAGCTATTGGAGAAAGGCTTCATCAGGAGGAGCATATCTAAGTGGGGAGCACCAGTTGTCTTCGCTACTTAGGCGGATGGTTCCCTTTGACTTTGTGTAGACTATAGATGTAACGACCCGTATTTTACGTGTCGATAAATCGTAGAATTTCTAGGTCGTTAGGGTTGTTTAAGTTGTCCTTAGCCCAAGTTGTGTAGAGATTAGATCGTATGGAGAAGTTAACTCGAAAAGAGGGTAACTCGTGGACGACATAAGGTAGCCTACGAGTTACGAGTTAGGGAATTACGAGTAAACATGTTATCTGATGAGTCATTAGCGGGTTAGCATTAGGTCGTTGGCGACTTAAGTGTGTTGGCCGAGTTACGGGTTAAGGGTTGGACCGACTCATAGGGGGTTAACGAGTTACGACTCAAGGCTGGGATGAGTTAGCGTGTTAGTGCTAGACCGAGTTAAGGTAGTGACCGACTCAAGGGATAAGTGGCTTATAGGGATTGGCCGAGTTAAGGGGTAGACGACCTAAGGCTTGGGTCGTGTGTGTTTTTAGGTCGTTACATAGTTAAGTCGGCAATGAGATAAGTCGCGTGTGTTGATAGGTCGGCTATGCCGAGTTATAGATAAGGTCATATGCGACCTAAGTTTGGTTCTGTGCTAAGAGTTAGGTCGGCATCGTTGAGTCGTTAGGTCGTTAGTACGACTTAAGGAGATAGGATGAGTCGTAGGGTCTGATGAGTCGTAGGTCGTAGTTTCGTTGAGTCGTCCAAATGACTTAGTAGTAAAGCAGTAGTGTGTTAGGCTATGTGTTCAGGCTTAGGTCGTAGATAGTTGAGTCGTGAGTCGGCTATGTTGATGAGTCGTAACAGTTAGGTCGGAGATTTTCTTGAGTCGGCAACGACTCATGGGGCGACGACTCATGGACAAATCAGCCTATAAATAGAGGGGTTTGGCTCACTTTTTGGCACCGGTTTTTGAAGCGACGAAGTACTGCCATTTTGAGAGCTCGACTACAACATTTCTTCACTTCGTTTCTCCACTTTGATCAAGTGCTAACATCCATCCAAGATCGAAGATCAAGATTGAAGATTGAAGAGCCAAAGTTGAAGATCTTCATCCAACAAAGAGAGATTTCATCGATTGAAGCGAGATTTTGCTGGATCAAGCTTGGTTCCTTGCTGTCCAGATCTGGAGTTGATTGTTTTTAAGGTGTTTAGGTGATTCGGTGAGTGGTAGTTATCTCTCACATGGACCCAAGGGAGTATATTGGATTGGTGGCTTGTTTATGTGTTAAAGATAGTGATTTCTTGCATTTTTCCTAAGTATGCATGTAGATCTATCATCTATGAAGTTTTGACACCTATTTTGCTACATGATTACTTGTATAAGTTCAATCATCAAGTTATAGAGACATTTGCCTATGATTCATACTTGTTAGATTTGGACACTTTAATTACCAAATTGCCATTATTGTTGTAATTGCTTATTAGATCTTGTTGAATGTTTGATTGCTTGGATTAATGATTGATTTATGATTGGTTTGATTGTTTCAAATTAGCTAGTAGTTGATTTGAACAAGTTGGTCGAAGATGATTCAAAAGTTAAGTGGAAAGGCTTTTGAATGATGAAAGCTGCTTGTGGCATATGAAGCGGATGTGGAAGCTCATATGGATAGATTTGATGATGATGGACTTTGCCATGATGCGATGAGGCAAACCATGATGTTGAGATGGGACTTTGCTATGATACGCTGAAGCGAAATATGATGGATGTAGTCTTGGCGTAATCCAGGCAGGGATCATTCCAAGCATGTTGATAACTCGAGGGATGGTTCGAGTTGGTTGATAATGGATAGCTCGAGAAGTAGCTTGGGCTAGTATGGGAATAGTCGTCGAGGAGGATGACTAGGAGGCTTGGATTTCATCGTTGTTGAAGGTTCTAGTAAACTCAAAGCAAGAGTACATGGAATGCCCAAACGACTACAGGTAGGTGGTCGGGACACCCAAAAGACTACAGGTAGGTGGTCGAGTACTCTGGGCAGAGTAGGTAAGTCCTAAGCACGGGTTACGATGACGTGCAAAGTTTATCTAGAACCGGGGTTACCATTAGCCCTTGACTGGCGGTCATTCAACTAACGATGATATCGAGGCAATGATAACAGTGATAGCCAGAGTCATGGATGTTTGATTGTACCATCATTCGATCTCAAGAGCGGTGTTTTCTGGGTGCTTATCTGATCTTGGTTTAGGCCTTGGGGGTTCGTGCTTGGAAAACATCGACCTTGACTCGAGTGATAATTACTTTACTGAAATTGTCTGCTTTGCTATGCTCGTTTATGCTTAGTGGGTCTGGGGGCTATCACTGTAGAATGAGGTGGAGTGGGATGGTTGAGTTCCTATTCCTTTTATCCTTTATGCTCTTTTGGTATGTTTGATAGTTAATTTACTGCTCACTAAGACTGTTGTCTGACTCAAGGTTTTATGTTCAACTCTTATTACCTTGGGCTGTTCATCCATGTTGGGATGAGCAGACTAGGTAGCAGGTGACAGGTGCTGTTCTTGGCTACCAACGCTGTTGATGATGAAGACGAGATGGAGGCTAGCATATTAGTTCTCTTACTATATGTACTGGATGTTCCGCTGCTTGTATATGTTTTGAGTGTTATGTAGTGAGGCTTGATGTATTGATTGTTCAGATGCTTGTATCAAACCTTTATGAAGTCTATATGATGATATTCTGTTATGATCTTCACTACTTGATGTATTGATTGTTCAGATGCTTGTATCAAACCTTTATGAAGTCTATATGATGATATTCTGTTATGAGCTTCACTATATACATATATTTCTCTATTGTATTTTGTCCATGCGCTGTGAGTTGTACGATAGCGTTTCTGTTTTACCTTACCTTGACCATCGTCCTTGGCTGCCTGGCACGCTCTTAAGTGCACTATTTCCTTGTTTTGGTGCGGGAGTCATGGACGGTCGTCACATTTGGTATCAGAGCCTTGGTTAATCGATTTTAGCCAACGCTCGCTGACGTAATTACGTATGAGAGACGTAATTGTAGTTTGATGGATAATTACTATATATATAATATAGTAGTTTAGAAGGATTTGAACTCCTTATGTAGTTGTTTCTCAAGGTGTTCTAAATCATTCCTTTTTGTAGATATTAAGGATTAGTCGAAGTGAGAGACAAGATGCTAGGGAAAGCCGTGTTGCTGGGGGAGCTACTGACTATGCTGCAATGTTCGAATCTATGATGACTTCGATCATGAGAAGGATACCAACTTCAGGACCGTCAGTAGATGTTGGAGTTCAAGTTCAAGCTCCAAGACCAGTGGATTTTGCTAAGTTGTGTAAGGACTATACTGCTCTTGGAGGAAAGGTTTTCTTGGGAACAGAAGGGTAAGGATGGCCAGAAGAAGCCGAAGGGCGAAGTGACGTGCTACAACTGTCAGCAGAAGGGCCATCTCTCCAAAGATTTTAGGAATCCCAAGGTACCGGGAAAGTGTTACAACTGTGATAAGCTGGGACATATCAAGAAGGACTGTCCAGAACCGAGGAAAGATAAGCAGATTGTGCAAGCTTATGCTTTGGGGGCTGTTCCATCATCTTCTAAAGCTCCTACTGCTGAAGAGAAAGGGAAGAGTGTGGTGGTTCAAGGTACTCTTTCTATTTGTGGTGTTCCAGTTAGAGTGTTGTTTGATACTGGGGCATCGCATTCGTTTGTTTGTGATGATCTTGTAGGCCGGTTGGGTTTGGAACCGGATATTGTTGATAGACCATTGGTTGTGACAAATCCAGTTGGGGGTTCGTCTTGTTTGTGTATGGTATGCCGTGGTCTAGTTGTGTCGAGTCATGATTGCTCTTTTGTTTGTGATTGCTTTGTTCTGAACTTTGCGGGGTTCGGAATAATTTTGGGTATGGACTGGCTTAGGAAGTATGCGGCAAAGGTTGATTGTGAGAAACTGGAGGTGAAAGTCGGGAATGTGGAAGGGCGAAAGGTTGTGATACGATGTAAGCATGAAGAAGGTGTCTTCATGGGCTTCATGTATTCGCTGGTTGTTCCACGGGATGGACTGTCATCGATGCCGGTTGTGAATGGATTTGAGGACGTCTTTGACGAGGTCAAAGGGTTACCGCCGCATAGGGAGATCGAGTTTCGTATCGATCTAGTTGAGGGAGCCAGACCAGTTGTGATGCCTCTTAGACGGATGGCGCCAAGAGAACAACAAGAGCTGAAGGTGCAGGTTGATGACCTTTTTCGGAAAGGATTCATTCGTCGTAGTGTGTCCGAATGGGGTGCACCAGTTGTGTTTGCAACCAAAGCGGATGGATCGTTAAGGTTGTGTGTGGATTATCGTGAGCTGAATAAGGTGACTAAGAAGAACAAGTATCCATTGCCGAGAATAGATGACTTGTTTGATCATCTTCACGAGGCTAAGGTGTTTTCTCAGATGGATTTGGCCACGGGATTTCACCAGTTGAGAGTGGCTAAGGATAGTGTGCCGAAGACTGCTTTTAGGACACCATCCGGGTTTTATGAGTGGCTGGTAATGCCGTTTGGATTGACTAATGCACCAGCATATTTTGTGGATCTTATGAATAGGGTGTTCGGAGATCAGTTGAACAAGTTCGTACTTGTGTTCGTGGACGATATTTTGGTTTACTCCAGAAATGAAGAAGAGCACAAGACGCACTTGTGTATTTTTTTGGAAATCTTGCGGAAACATCAGGTGAAGGCTAAGTTTTCGAAGTGTCACTTCTGGAAGAGTGAAGTGAGATTCTTAGGCCATGTTATTTCTGGAAATGGAATAGTGATTGATCCCGCTAAGGTGGCAGCAATCCAGGATTGGATTAGACCTAAGAATGCATCTGATGTGAGAAGTTTTCTTGGATTAGCAGGATATTATCGTCGGTTTATCAAAGACTTTTCAAAGATAGCTGCACCGTTGACAGGATTGACGAAAAAGAACCAAGTGTTCTGTTGGGATGCTAAGTGTGAGCAAGCTTTTGGAATCCTGAAAGAGCGACTGACGAGTGCTCCTGTTTTGACTATTCCAAGTGGGAATGACGAGATGGTGGTTTACACCGATGCATGTGGTACTAGACTTGGAGCAGTGCTGATGCAGAAGGGTAGAGTTGTTGCGTATGCAAGTCGACAACTAAAGCCGCATGAAAGGAATTACCCGACTCATGATTTGGAGTTAGCGGCAATTGTTTTTGCTCTGAAGATGTGGAGACATTATCTATTGGGAGTTCGATTTGAGTTGTTTACGGATCACAAGTCTTTGAAGTATCTTTTCTCCCAAAAGGATTTGAATCTTCGGCAGCAAAGGTGGCTAGAGTTTTTGGCATCATATGATTTTGATATAGCCTATACTCCGGGAAAAGGTAACGTAGTGGCCGATGCGTTAAGTCGAAGACATGCAGGATTGGGAGCCATGTTTTCGGAATGGAAGAGTCTTGAGTATTTAGCTGGATTTGACTTCAGGCCTAGATGTGAATTGGAACCTGAGATGTTGGCAAACTTATCGATAAGACCTACTCTTGTGGAAAGGATTGGCGAGAGCCAAAAGCGAGACGATAAGCTTGTCAAGATTATCCGTGATTTGGAATCTGGATTGAATCCAGAAAAGGATAAAGGATTTGAAGTCGATCGAGAGGGTTGGCTTCGGAAACAAGGACGAGTAGTTGTTCCCGATATAGATGGATTGAGAGATGAAGTTCTTAGGGAAAGTCATCGCTCGAAGTTGACGATTCATCCGGGTGGGAATAAGATGTATCAGGATATGAGGAGCACCTATTACTGGGAAGGTATGAAAAAGGATGTTGGAAATTTTATTTCCAAATGTATGAACTGCCAGTTGGTGAAGGCTGAGCAGAGGAAGCCCAGTGGATTGCTTCAGCCATTAGAGGTTCCTACATGGAATTGGGAGCAGATATCGATGGATTTTATCGATGGTCTACCTAGAACCAGGGCAGGAAATGAAGGGATTTGGGTCATTGTAGATCGTTTGACTAAGAGTGCAAGATTCATTCCTGTTCGATGAACTAGGACTGCATCGAAGTTGGCTGAGTTGTATGTTAAGTGGATAGTTCGATTCCATGGTATTCCGAAGAGTATAGTGAGCGATCGAGACCCATTGTTCACTAGTGGATTTTGGAAGAGCTTCCAGGAAGTTTTGGGAACCAAGTTGAGTTTGAGTACAGCTTATCACCCACAAACAGATGGTCAGACTTAGAGAGTCAACCGAGTTTTGGAAGATCTTCTGAGAGCATGTGTTTTGGATTTCGGAGGATCATGGGAAGATCACCTTCATTTGGTGGAATTTGCATATAATAACAGTTATCAGACAAGTATTGGTATGGCACCATATGAGGCACTGTATGGAAGACCGTGTAACTCTCCGACATGTTGGTTGGAAATTGGAGAAAAGTTGGTACTTGGGCCAAAGATGATTCGACAGACTACGGATTGTGTAGAGATCATTCGGCGAGGAATGAAGGCAGCCCAAGACCGTCAGAAATGTTATGCCGATAATCGTTGTAAGGATTTGGAATTCGACGTAGGCGATACGGTTTTTGTGAAGATTTCTCCACTGAAGAATGTTATTAGATTCGGGAACAAAGGGAAATTGACTCCGAGATTTGTTGGACCATTCCCGATTATCGAGCGAATTGGAAAGCTCGCTTATAGATTGGAGTTACCGGAAAAGATGGCGGGTGTGCACAATGTTTTTCATGTATCTTATCTACGGAAGTATGTTCATGACTCGAATACGGTGGTTTCTGCTGATAGCTGTGAAGATTTGGAAGTTGAACCAGTTGTTACGAGACCTCGTAAGCCGCTTCGTGTTGTTGAAACCGACACGAAACAGCTTAGGAGGAAGACGATTACGTTGCTCAAGCTACAATGGAGTGATGATGTTAACGACTGTACGTGGGAGGAGGAAGATAGGATGAAGGCAGCTCATCCTGAACTCTTCGAGGTATGGCCCTAAGGTGTCGTGACATCTCACGAATTTGTAGCTTGTTCTAAGTTTTAGAATTCTGCATGCTTGGCTAGAAATTGGATGCATGGTTTGTTGATTGCTATGGATGGTAGGCATGCAGAATAGTTTTGTTTGCTGTTGTTTGTTTGGAATTTCGGGGGCAAAATTCCCAAGGGGGAGAGAATGTAACGACCCGTATTTTACGTGTCGATAAATCGTAGAATTTCTAGGTCGTTAGGGTTGTTTAAGTTGTCCTTAGCCTAAGTCGTGTGGAGATTAGATCGTATGGAGAAGTTAACTCGAAAAGAGGGTAACTCGTGGACGACATAAGGTAGCCTACGAGTCACGAGTTAGGGAATTATGAGTTAACATGTTATCTGATGAGTCATTAGCGGGTTAGCCTTAGGTCGTTGGCGACTTAAGTGTGTTGACCGAGTTAACGGGTTAAAGGTTGGACCGACTCATAGGGGGTTAACGAGTTACGACTCAAGGCTGGGATGAGTTAGCGTGTTAGTGCTAGACCGAGTTAAGGTAGCGACCGACTCAAGGGATAAGTGGCTTATAGGGATTGGCCGAATTAAGGGGTAGACGACCTAAGGCTTGGGTCGTGTGTGTTTTTAGGTCGTCACATAGTTAAGTCGGCAATGAGATAAGTCGCGTGTGTTGATAGGTCGGCTATGCCGAGTTATAGATAAGGTCATATGCGACCTAAGTTTGGTTCTGTGCTAAGAGTTAGGTCAGCATCGTTGAGTCGTTAGGTCGTTAGTACGACTTAAGGGGATAGGATGAGTCGTAGGGTCTGATGAGTCGTAGGTCGTAGTTTCGTTGAGTCGTCCAAACGACTTAGTAGTAAAGCAGCAGTGTGTTAGGCTATGTGTTCAGGCTTAGGTCGTAGATAGTTGAGTCGTGAGTCGGCTATGTTGATGAGTCGTAACAGTTAGGTCGGAGATTTTCTTGAGTCGGCAACGACTCATGGGGCGACGACTCATGGACAAATCAGCCTATAAATAGAGGGGTTTGGCTCACTTTTTGGCATCGGTTTTTGAAGCGACGAAGTGCTGCCATTTTGAGAGCTCGACTAAAACATTTCTTCACTTCTTTTCTCCACTTTGATCAAGTGCTAACATCCATCCAAGATCGAAGATCAAGATTGAAGATTGAAGAGCCAAAGTTGAAGATCTTCATCCAACAAAGAGAGATTTCATCGACTGAAGCGAGATTTTGCCGGATCAAGCTTGGTTCCTTGCTGTCCAGATCTGGAGTTGATTGTTTTTAAGGTATTTAGGTGATTCGGTGAGTGGTAGTTATCTCTCACACGGACCCAAGGGAGTATATTGGATTGGTGGCTTGTTTATGTGTTAAAGATAGTGATTTCTTGCATTTTTCCTAACTATGCATGTAGATCTATCATCTATGAAGTTTTGACACCTATTTTGCTACATGATTACTTGTATAAGTTCATTCATGAAGTTATAGAGACATTTGCCTATGATTCATACTTGTTAGATTTGGACACTTTAATTACCAAATTGCCATTATTGTTGTAATTGCTTATTAGATCTTGTTGAATGTTTGATTGCTTGGATTAATGATTGATTTATGATTGGTTTGATTGTTTCAAATTAGCTAGTAGTTGATTTGAACAAGTTGGTCGAAGATGATTCAAAAGTTAAGTAGAAAGGCTTTTGAATGATGAAAGCTGCTTGTGGCATATGAAGCGGATGTGGAAGCTCATATGGATAGATTTGATGATGATGGACTTTGCCATGATGCGATGAGGAAAACCATGACGTTGAGATGGGACTTTGCTATGATACGATGAAGTGAAGTATGATGTGATGTAGTCTTGGCGTAATCCAGGCAGGGATCATTCCAAGCATGTTGATAACTCGAGGGATGGTTCGAGTTGGTTGATAATGGATTGCTCGAGAAGTAGCTTGGGCTAGTATGGGAATAGTCGTCGAGGAGGATGACTAGGAGGCTTGGATCTCATCGCTGTTGAAGGTTCTATTAAACTCAAAGCAAGAGTACATGGGATGCCCAAACGACTACGGGTAGGTGGTCGGGACACCCAAAAGACTACAGGTCGGTGGTCGAGTACTCTGGGCGGAGTAGGTAAGTCCTAGGCACGGGTCACAATGACGTGCAGAGTTGATCTAGAACCGGGGTTACCATTAGCCCTTGACTGGCGGTCATTCAACTAACGATGATATCGAGGCAATGATAACAGTGATAGCCAGAGTCATGGATGTTTGATTGTACCATCATTCGATCTCAAGAGCGGTGTTTTCTGGGTGCTTATCTGATCTTGGTTTAGGCCTTGGGGGTTTGTGCTTGGAAAACATCGACCTTGACTCGAGTGATAATTACTTTACTTAAATTGTTTGCTTTGCTATGCTCTTTTATGCTTAGTGGATCTGGGGGCTATCACTGTAGAATGAGGTGGAGTGGGATGGTTGAGTTCCTATTCCTTTTATCCTTTATGCCCTTTTGGTATGTTTGATAGTTAATTTACTGCTCACTAAGACTGTTGTCTGACTCAAGGTTTTATGTTCAACTCTTATTACCTTGGGCTGTTCATCCATGTTGGGATGAGCAGACTAGGTAGCAGGTGACAGGTGCTGTTCTTGGCTACCAACGCTGTTGATGATGAAGACGAGATGGAGGCTAGCATATTAGTTCTCTTACTATATGTACTGGATGTTCCGCTGCTTGTATATGTTTTGAGTGTTATGTAGTGAGGCTTGATGTATTGATTGTTCAGATGCTTGTATCAAACCTTTATGAAGTCTATATGATGATATTCTGTTATGAGCTTCACTACTTGATGTATTGATTGTTCAGATGCTTGTATCAAACCTTTATGAAGTCTATATGATGATATTCTGTTATGAGCTTCACTATATACATATATTTCTCTATTGTATTTTGTCCATGCGCTGTGAGTTGTACGATAGAGTTTCTGTTTTACCTTACCTTGACCATCGTCCATGGCTGCCTGGCACGCTCTTCAGCGCACTATTTCCTTGTTTTGGTGCGGGAGTCATGGACGGTCGTCACAATAGAGAGTTGAATAAGCTCACGAAGAAGAACCATTATCCACTTCCAAGGATAGATGATCTTTTCGACCAATTAGTTGGCTCTTCGGTCTTTCCTCATCTTGATTTAGCCACTGGTTTTCATCAGCTTAGGGTCGCCGATGATAGATTGATAAGATGGCATTTAGGACAACCGATGGATTCTTTGAGTGGTCGGTTATGCCTTTTGGGCTAACCAATGCCTCGGCTTATTTTGTGGATTTGATGAGCCGTGTTTTTAGAGATATCTTAAATAAGTTCGTAGTGGTATTTGTGGCGACATTTGGGTGTTTTCTAAGAGTATGGAGGAGCATGTTGTTCATTTAAAGGAGGTTCATTGTATATTTCGAGTTCATCAGTTGAGGTAAAAGTTCTCAAAGTGTCACTTTTGGCTTAAGGAAGTGTGTTTCTTGGGGCATAAAGAAGGTCAACACATGGAAAGAGTTTAAGAAACAATTTTGTATGTTTAGGTTCGAATTGTAGAAATCCAAAGGGTTATAGGAAAAGATTGGAGATGCACAATAGATTCAGTTGAAAAGAATAAAGCCCATGTGTAGATAATTGAAAAAAATTAATTGTTTCAATTAAATCGATTTAATGGTGGTGCCTTGAAATAAATACAAGTATAAGAGAGGAATAGGAACAAAACACTTTGGTAATTAGATTACCAAAGTTTAGGAAGGGTACTCCTAGAGTAGTAAGAAGAAAATCCACCTTATGTTTAGCCCAATAAAATGAAATTGTTAGAAATGAAAAATTGAAAATTTTCATTGCTAACACTTTCGAGAAAGAAAATATTGGGTATAAAATTTAAATTGTTTTCTTTATATGATGTAAATTTTTTTAAAATTAAAATTATTTTTGAAGAGTTATAGAGCATATATAGCTCGCTAGTTTCATTATCGGTAAACGAAGATTTTAAACATAAAATCCTAGAGTGTATTAAGTATTGGAAGCATAGGTTACAACATTTATTGTTGTAATAGATGTTTTCGTGAAAAATAAAGGAGGCATTGTCTATAACGCTATCGTTATAGTAGGCAACTCCCAAATATTTTTTTTTACATAGTACGTGAGATTTATTAGTATTAAATCCATACACTAGTATTTTTGGGTTGTAGTAACAGTGTTTTATGCAACATCTGTTTTCACTCAAATAAAAGTGTTTATTAAAGATAATTTCTAAGTATAGAAACAAAATGGCTAGTGAATACACTTATTATTTAAATAAGTATGGGGAAATGCTTTCTAGTTATGGATATATTAAAACATTTATGAAAATGACCTTTTCAGAAAAGAAAATGCAAGTTAAATATTAGGAAATTAATAAATTTCATAGAAATTGTCTACTGAGAATATAGATTAAAAATACCTTATTCTATTGAAACGAAATGAATAATGATAAAATTTTCTATGAAAGCAAATTATAAATAAAGGTGTTGTGTACGAGTTATAAGGTATACGTGAAAGAGATATACAAGATATGTGAAGCACCATATTTTGTATAGCGTATCTCGAAAAATAAACATAAAATAAGTTCCTTGTAATTTCATATAAACATGAAGTCCTCTTTTAAAGGATACATAGAAGGTTTTAGCATTAATAATTTCTCATGAGAGAAAGTTGTTCCAATATGTTAAGGTATAAAACCATTAGGTGTAATAAGAAGATGTTTTGAAAACACGTAAGGACATTTTAATGCTATTTTGAAAGAAAAATGGTTTGGTGAAAAAGTAAATAAGTTTTTGGAAATGAAAACCTTAGTAATAGTTTAATTTAAAAATCCAAATTTTTATGAAAAGCTATAAAGTCCTTTAAAAGAAAAAGAGGAATAAATTTTAAACATAGAATTTGTAAGTTTTCCACTTTAGGTTTGGAAAATAATGTAAATTCAAAAAGATGTAAGGTGCAAGTCTTGAAAGATAAAATGTTAGGTAACCAAGGACCTTTGAATTTAATAGAAATTTGAAAATAACACTTTTTAAAGGCAAATATTTTTAGGATTTGATGTTTTAAAAAATTTAGAAGCTTTAGTTTTGAAATACCAAACCAAACTTTTGATTATGGAGTAGGTAGGAATCATTTCCTAGGTGTGATGGAAAAAGTGTAAAGCTATATAAGAGATAACAGTAATTACTTTTACATGTAAAAATAAAAGATTCCGTAGAGTGTAGAGGAAACTAGTGAGAACTTAGGATTGTTGTTTCATGTGTGTAGACTATAGTAAGGTGATATTAGTAAGGCAGTAAGACACATGTGGTTAAGGACGTGTATTCTTGATTTTGTGGGAACTTGGAAGGAACATCTTCCTTTAGTGGAGTTCGCGTATAATAATAGTTTTCAAGCTAGCATTGGAATGGCACCTTACGAAGCTCTTTATGGAAGATCGTGCAAGTCGCCTTCGTGTTGGTTAGAGTCTACAGAGAGATTGTACTTGGTCCCGACGTGGTTAAAGAGATTTCTGAGAAGATTGATTTGATTTGGAGAAAATACGTTGCTCTTAACCTCATCTCTTTGATAATAAATTTCGAATTTCTTACTTCCATCTTTAGTTTTGAATATGTTCTTTCCTTTATTATCCTTTGGGAGGGTAGACCTTAGAATTTAACCTACGGATGGTAGGATTTGATGTAAACATGTTATTAGAACGTGTTATGTATGATAAATACTAGTGGTTGCAAGTGGTTACTAGTGGATGCTAATGGATGCATATACTTACACTAGGCACTATTATCTCTTAGGGATCTGCCTTACTAGGACACTAGAGCATATGCATATGAATGTTTGTGCATTTGCATTTTTATTTTATTTTATTTTCCATGGTTGTTGTAAATGGATGATTATCGTATGATTGTTGCATTCAGATGATTATTGTAGCATGCATATATAACTCTCAGCTATCATTAGGGAATTTGCATTCATTTGTATACATGGCATGGACATAATTGCATAAAAGGAGGTCGATTGTATCAGTGGACCGCCTAATTTTTTTGCATTAGTTAGGCACAGTGACACTACACTAATTGCATATGTATCATAAATCGCAATAGAAAAACTTAAGGCCAATGGATGTAATGGAATGTTGAGTAGTTGGTTGTAGGGCTTGGATGAAAACATTTATTTCATTCTTCTATCCTTAGAGATTTTGGGGATGAAATCCCTTAAGGAGGAGAGAATGTAACAACCCAAAATTTAAGCAATAATAACTAATTAACAAATTAATTACATAATAAAATAAGTTTTCGAAAATTTAAAAATTGGACCACAGGAGTTGCACCATTGTGACTGTGGCGATTTTCTGATCAATTTTCATATATAGATTGTCAAAATTCGAGTTAATATGAAGAAAATATGCTAGAAACAAGAAAAGAACAAAATGGGAAAAAAAATTGGGTTAGGTCGACCCCCAATGTAGTAGGGTCGACCCTTACCCATTTTAGGTCGACCCGCTTGTTTTTTTGGTCATGGAGTGGTCCAGGTTCGAGCGAATGACTTTTTTTGTGATTTTCTTCACATCCTATGCGTTCGTGCTTCCATCCGATAGTTCCCATCGAGCCTTCGACGTGGTTACACCAGATTCAATCTCCAAATCCAGCTTTCTGAGATCCACAGAAGATAGTATAAATAAGACCCTAGGCCTAGCTATTTTTCTCATTTAGATTTTCTCCAGCTGGGTTCATTGCTTGAGGGTGGACCACAAAAGGAATATTTTTCCAATAAGAATATCTTTATAATGAAAATATTTTATACCCTTCAAGTGGATCCGGGAAAGCTAAGGAAAAGAGTTAAGGATCACAGGTGAGTGTTTAAGTAATTATTTTAGATTTTAAGTAATTTAAAATAATAAGGTTTCCAATAGTTATACTTTTTCTACAATTTCGGGATAACATTTATGCAAATTTATTTACAGTTTTAGACTTGTTTTTCAGTTTATTTTCTTTTAGCTATTCTATTTCAGTTATTTTAAATTAGTTACTGTTAGTTATATTTTTTTCAATTATTTACAATTATTTACTATTATTTACATTTTATTTACATCAATTCTACGATTGGGATTTCTTCTGTAAATGACAGTTTCTTTTTAATTTCCTTTTTATGCGAATGGAATAAATAGAAGAATAATTCGTTAGTATGGACTAAAATATAAGAACACTTAATTTACAAAAAAATGGGATGTAAAATAAGAAGAACTGTAACAAATAGGACATAACTAAAATAGGAAAATTTAAGATATTTGCAGGCTTAGTTATAACGTATAATTATAAATAAAAAGAGAAAATAGAAGAAATAACAAAAATTGCAACGGAGCAGTCCTTTACTACTACAGAAGATCTGTATTGTAGGCTTAACGGGGTAGTCCTTTACAGACATAGAGACTTATTTTTATAGTAAGTAAATAAGCAAAGATAAAAGTAAAACCCGTACCAGCAGGATTTCCTTTAGGACAGGCTTACGCTGAGGTGGTGGTAAATAAGAGGTCAATAAATAGAAGTTCAAATCATAGGGATTTGGACAAGGGCATAACTTGATTTTATTTCTTAGATAGGACCATACCAACAGCATTCCCTTTAGTCAGACACAGGTGGTCTCACAATAGCACAGGTGAGGCAAGGGCACACTTATGCTGGATCAGTTGTAAATAAGGGGTCAATAGGAGGGAGCAACAGATTACACGAGCCTAATGGGTCGAGTGTGCGGCCTCAATGTTGGCGGATAAGTCGTTGTTGAGTTCCCAGCGCTAAGTAGGTGTCTATTGCGTAGGGACCAACAGGGTTTAGTCTACAGTAGTAGGCGTTTATTGCGTAGGGACCAACGAGGTCTAGTTCTTATCTTTTGCATAGGAACCAACAGGGTCTACTTCACGTCTTTTAGTAAGGGCCAATGAGTCTAGTCCGCAGTAGGCATAGTAGAGATAGAGGACCGATAAAAGGGTAGAATTAAGACTTCAGCCTAACTAAAGTAGGATTAGTGTTTCAGCCAAATTAAAGTTGTTATCTAAGAAGAGTGAAAACAATCTAATTGAACTATCTAAGCAAAGCAAACAGTTAAACCATATTTTATTCCTGCTTTAATTCCTTTGTTTATTTTTATACTAGAACCGTTGCTAAGTTTATTGTCTTTGTCTTGCTTAAAAATGCTTGTAACAACTTCCACTCACCAAACTTTTAGTCTGACCCACTCCTCTATTTTCCCTTTTTCTCCCCCTTAGGCCAGCAAAGGCAAGGATAGTAGATTTGGATTTCTTGGAGACCCATTTGCAGAGCTTTTCCATTTTTCATGTATTCTTCTTCTTTTCAGTTCCATATGACTTTTGATGTACTGGTACTTTGTGAGAGGGATGATTATTTTATGTACTCTGATGATGTGACTGAGTTGGTATTTTTCACGAGACCTATGTGTTCAGTTTTTAAGACATATTATGTATTTGGTTTTATGACTCATTTTATGTAGAAATAAAGTTTAATTTTAAACATATTTGCTATTTCATTTATTTTGTCTTTTGAATCTTAGTCTCGGTAAGTTTTTAGCTATACCTATAACGCACCACATCTTTTTGGTGTGCTTTTTTGGGTATATTAAGGGGTGTGGGTTGTTTATGCCGACATACAATAAATACAGTGAGGAATTGTTTTTCAAGAGTCAAAGAAGGAGCAAGATTTAGGAGCTGATATGCTGAATTTTCATGCTTTGTTCAACGCTATGATGGTGACGATGAGGAATGTCCTAATGCAGTGGTTGGTGAAAGTGCTTCTATGCAAGTGCCTAGGGCTGATTTTGCTAAATTGAGCAATGATTACTCTTGTGAGCGCATCTTTAGTAATATCAAAGTGGATGACGCTATGAAGAGAAAATTGGCTTCTAGACAAATTAAGAGGCGGGACATGAATTGGTGGAATTCCATGACTATTGCTACGCCCAAATATCGGTTCATTTGGGAGCAGTCTAAGGCGATATTTGAAGAAGGATTGTTTGTTGCTGGTGAAGGATAAGAAGGTTGTGAAAGCGTATGTTTTGGACGCAGTCTCGCCTTCGTTGATTTCTCCCTTGGAGAAGGAGAAGGGAAAGGAAGCCACTAATCAGGCGACCTAGTAGGCAAATTAGGACTTAGACCAAAGAAAGCAGACCGACCCTTGATCGTGACAAACCCTGTTAGAGGCTCGATTAGCCTGTGCATGATTTGTTGTCTTTAGTTTTATCGAGTCATGGATGTTCTTTTGTCTATGATTTCTTTGTTCTAAATTTCATTGGGTTTGATATTATTATGGGAATAGACTGGCTAAAAAGGAACACGACTGTATAGGATTGTGAAAAGCTACTGGTTGCAATCGAAGATGAGGATTGGTGAACGGAAGTGATTAGCTGCCTAACAGAGGATGTGGGTGATGGTTAGCTATCAAAATTAGCATAAGGTTCTACAAGAGGGGTTGTCATATGTGTCGATCCCTAGAAATTATCCAGATGTCTTTGAGGAAGTGATCAGATTGCCGTTGTATAGAGAGATTGAGTTTTATATTGGCTTAGTAAAGGAATCCAGATCTATAATTTTTCTTTTGAAACATATGGCACCCAAGGAGCGGAAGGAATCAGAAGTGTAAGTGAATGACCTATTGAGGAAAGGGGTCATTCAAAGAAGTATGCATGAGTGTGGTGCACCTCTATTATTCGCAACTAAAGCAGACGGCTCTTTGAACTTGTGTATGGATTATCATGAGTTGAATTAAGTGATAAAAAAGAACAAATATCAACTCCCATGCACCTGTGACCTGTTTGATCAGCTGTACGGCACCAAAATGTTCTCTCAAGTGGATTTGGCAATAAGATTTCACTAGCTTAGAGTAGAAAAGGAGAATGTATCTATTACTATGTTTCGAGGACCGCTGGGTTTTTATTAGTGGTTAGTGATGCCATTCGGGTTAACCAACGCTCCGACATAATTTATGGACCTCATGAATCGGGTTTCTAGAGACCAGTTGAATAAGGTCATGCTTATGTTCGTGGATGATATTCTAATCTGCTCCAAAACATAAGAGGAGCAAAAAATGCACTTGAGGATTAAATTAGAGATATTGAGAAAACATAAGTTGAGAGCAAAGTTCTCTAAGTGTCACTTCTTAAGAGAAGAAGTGAGGTTCTTGGGTCATGTCATTTCGGGACATGGTATAACAGTGGACACTGGAAGATGGCAACGGTCCAAGATTGAAACCAACCCAAGAATGCTACAGAAGTGAGTAGTTTCCGAGGTTTGGAAAGATATTGTTAATGCTCATCAAGGATTTCTCAAAGATAGCGGCACCATTGACCAATTTGACGATAAAGAATCATACTTTTATTTGGGGCTGCAATGTGACAGCCCGCAAATCCGTACCCCTTGAATTAACACTATTCTACCTCTATTAACTCAAGTGGCACAGAAATACGAACCATTAGGGTTAAAGAAGAAGAGATAGAAGAAGAAGAAACTAAAACAATATCAGAATCTCACAGTCGCAGCGGAATAAAATATAATAGTAAATATAGAACTTTACACAAAAAGAAAACTATCACTGTTTTATACATCATATCATCAGAGTATCTCATACATCATCAATCACAAATCAGACCTACCATACAATCACAGCAGCGGAGAAATATATAGGTACATATAATATATCTCGGACTCCAGCTTCTCTCCTGCTCCATAGCATCCTGACCTGAACATATAATACTCGGTCTGACCCGAGCATTAAAATGAAATAACACCCGAGTCAGTCTGGAATACCAGCTGATACTAATGCATCCAAATTGATTATTAAAGTTTCAAAAATCCTTTAAGAAAACAAAAGCATCTCGTAAGACCACGCCACAAATAAACATGTCGGGTTTTTACCTTACGATAGCTAAAACACTTTTTATAGAAATCCTCTGATATTTTAATAGTGTTTATTTACAAATACTTATAAAACAGCCGAAATTGTTACATTCATTAAATTCCAGCTACTAGCCACCGAAGTGGGTAATACAAACAAAACTCGTACAAGGCTCGTAGGGAAAATGGATTTCCAACAATGACTAGGCACTGGGGTACCACCTGTCACAGTACGGGGCCTAGATCACCGTACCGAGGACTACTCCCTTCATCCCCTACAACACAAGGCCGGAACCATTCCTTACTGAACAGTCCCGAACAAGATAAACCCCCGTGGTTGGCGCGACCAACCACCCACTAAGCCGAAATATATATAAGGGACATCTAGACAGGGGAAATATCTTGTCCTGCTTGGGCAAGACCCACCTAACCTTGCTCCATATCCCCTGATTTTCAGTCATTCCCGGTTGATGTGGCTTGAGGCTTAGCGTTACCTTTAGAACGTTTTCACTTAGAATGCCCATCGTCCACCTGACGATGTTTCGCAAGCATTCGTCCATACAAGTCTGTCCCGGGTTCGAACGGAACCGAAGGCACTACTCCTACTACATCCATTTTGGAAATATCCTCAGGATTAGTAGCGACTAGCCCTTGCACTTCACTGCTCCATCTTCGACTCCGAACACGTTTTTCGCACGAAACGTACAAATCGGATCGAAGTGGTTTTCGAGAATTAAATCTCGATTCCGATCTCTTCGAAACGATCACGCATTGTCCAATATTGATAGTCGGTGATTTAACTATCAATTTATATTCATAAACATCCATAAACATCCATCACACCATAAATAATTCCCATATTATTTATTTACCCAAATATCTTTACAAGATATCTTTCCAAAGTTTCAAAACTCATTTGAAAACATTTTCCCAAACTCTTCCTTTACAAGGTAAATCCTTTACCATATATTTCCATTGGAAATAACCAAGTTCAAACCATTTATATTTAAAATATTTAAAATATTTTATACCGAAAAATACTTTAAAATTTGCAAATTTACTTCTAGTTATTCACTCAAAATATAATTTCGAAATATTTAACGTAAAACTATTTTATAAGATATAACTCGATTTAAAATAAGGTTTTAGTTAAACTAAATTTAAAAATAGAGTTGTAAAAGAATTAATACTAATTTCAAATAATTCGGATCAAAACTAGCCCTTTAAAAACAATCCGTTTAGAAAAATAATTACTAATGTAATCGAAAATAACCACTATTGCTACTTTATTAATTAGCTTTTAAAACAATAATTTTCCAAACACTCATTTATAACAAGTTTTAAGCTTAAATTCACTTTTAATAAAATCTGTTTAAAACTCAAACTTGGTTTTTCCCAGGGAACCTCATTCCTACTCAAATATCCCAGAAAATCCTTCTTATAAATTTTGTCAATTTATTTCAATTCAGGTTTATGTTTTAATGATATAAATTTACTTCCAATTTATTAACTAATAACTTTTCTTTTTGTTTATTCTTCCAAATTTTACCAATTTTCAATCTTATTCCAAACAGATTTCAATTTTTATTCTTTTAAATTCATTATTTTACCATATCCTTTATTTATCAATTTCTTGATTTCTTTTTAAAACCCAATTTATTTCCTTACAATTAACATTCTAAGTTTATAGTTTATCCAACAACATCACGATATAATTAAATTCCAAATTTATCAATCACAATATATAAACAGACATCATTATCAATTATAAAAATAATTACTACATTTTGAGGACTCTAGTTGGATCCCTCCAACCTGTTTTTCCTGCATCCACAAATATTAGCACATCACATATATAAATATCAATCCAGACTGACAATAACAATAATATGCAACCAATCACACAGATATTTAAATATTTATTATTTAAATCAGCCAATATCCAGATGTGAGTGAGAATAACTCACCTTGAGTTTCGGCGAGCGTTCGAAATTCAAATTAAACCGAACGACGTTCGATTTAACTTAAATTTCTACTTGCCCGGAATGACTCCGGATCTACGCCATCACGTAGTATTCTTTCCTGCGATTCCAACGCTTCCAGTTTCGTCCGAAACTGATAACATATGCAATAGTTATGTATTTTATAAATTCCAATTTGAATTTAAAACAAATTCCCTTTTTTTTTTTATAAATTTCAATTACCCAACAACTACAGGCCGTTCATCATGAAAACAAGGCCGTGCCTTTGTCTTCCTCACACGCGACCTCTCAAGTACGAAACCAACCCATCAACCAATGACTAGGGCTCGAGATCGCCTCCTCCACGCGCAACTAGGGATCGATCAAACATCTCCAAAACGAAGCCCTCCATCGCGCGCACCTACGTTCAGAGGGCGGTCAAGCTCGGCCCTCCACAGGCGCTGATAATCGTGCACCAATATCACCCAAACGCGGCCCAAAAACCCCTCCTCCGATCGATGAAAATCCATCTCTACCGCACAACTTGAAGAACTCGAGATTGCTCGTCATCTTTCTAGAAGGAAGTTTCCTCTAAAACTGGACGGATTTTAGTGGATCTAAGGTGGAAGACAAGTAATTTTCGGCCATTAATGTAAAAGAGAGCGGCGGCTGGAATATGATACTAGGGTTTGAACGATAATGTTAATATATAATATTGTTTTATAATATTTTATTAATAAAATTCTCTTTTTAACATCTTATGTAAACGAACTCTAATTCTCACGTTTCGATAGGCGATTCTAGGGTTTTTCCGCGTTCCGGACGCAATGGAACAGGTTTCGTAAGCTAATTCGGTCGTATGTGCGAGTTACGAAATTAAACGATCAATTTTAATTTAAACCGATTAAAACGATTTCTATCCGTTTCGAGCTGCCACGGTCAAACGACAACTCCGATTGCTATGAAAATTGAAATCCGATAATAATTAACTATTGTGGATCCAATGGAACTGGTTTCGTCGAATTCCAAGACTGTGCCCCGGAAGGCTATTTTAACTCGTCTATTTAATCGGGCGATTTTCAAAATTGACGAAAACGCTTAAAATTTCGCTTTTAAAATTTTAATAACTTATCGATAAATCATATAAAATTTATATACACATTAAAAACCATTTTGACTTATTTCAAACCAAAATCTGATTAAATTGCATTTTAATAATATTAAATTCATTTTCAAATTGATATAAAATCCCAATTAGTAATTTATCGACTTTAAAATTCTTCTAAAATTCCCACCACACTATTTACACTCAAATAACTCAAAATAAATTTTTAAAACCATTTTTATCACTATTTACATCCAGATTTGCTTTTATTTCAATTCTGAATAGTTAAATTATTATTGTTCAATTTCAAATTAAATTTCCACCTTAGAAATTTTAACTTGTTATTATGATTTAAACCAATCCTTTTAGTTCAAAATAAATCTTAAACCCATAGTAAACATTTAAAATGAATTAAATGTTCACAAATCCCGTGTTAAAAATTCCGGGATGTTACATGCAAAGTGTGAGCATGCTTTTGTGAGTCTAAAGGAGAGGTTGACAAGTGCACCCGTGTTGTCCATTCCATGTAGAAATGAAGAGTTAAAGGTATACACCAATGCTTGTAGCACTAGATTGGGTGTATTCTTAATGTAGAAGGGGAGGGTTGTCGCTTATGCCAGTTGATAACTAAAGCCGCATGAAAAGTAGTGTTAATTCCTAAGATAACGCTTTTGATGACAACAACCTTAGGACTTGTTATAAAATATAAATACTAATATCTTTGGCTATATATATATATATATATGTAGGTACCGAGAATGAAGACTATATGGTATAGAGATTCAAGACCTACGAATTCAAGATTGAAGAAATCAAGACTGAAGACTCATGAGTATCAAGAGTTCAAGAGTTCAAGATATCTAGAGTTCAAAGAGTTAAAGATATCAAGATTAGTGATAGTAAAACAATAGTTCAAAGAGTTAAAGATATCAAGATTAGTGATAGTAAAACACCCCCCACACACTTTAGTATACCCAAAAAGGGTACATCAAAGGATATAGTGCATTATAGATATATCTAATACATCATAGAGGCTATGATTCACAAGGCAAATAAATAATAATAGTGGAAACATATAAAATACTTATAAAATACTTATCATTACTTCATAAAAAAAGTCATAAAAATAGAATATGTCTTAAAAACCAAAAACACATGTCTCGTGAAAAATACAATCTCAGTCACATCATCAGAGTACATAAACAATAAAAATCATCCCTCTCATAAAGTACCAGTACATCTAAATTCAAAAGAAAACTAAAAAGAAGAAGAAGTATACATGAAGAACTCTGAAAATATCTCTCAAGAAATTCGAATCTACTATACTTGCTCTGCTGGCTTATGGGGGGAAAGGGGAAATAGAGGAGTGGGTCGGACAATAAGTCTGGTGAGTGAATGTAATTACTAGTATTTCAAAGCAAGGTAAAGATAATCGACTAAGCAATAGTTCTAGTATGGAAAGAAATACTTAAAAGATAAAACTAGGATAAAATACTGTTTCTAATTTTGTTTGACTGTTTGCTTTGGTTATTTTGATTGTTTGGATTGTTAGCACTTGTCTAAAACTATTGTGACTAGGCTGAAATCCTAATCCTATTTTATTTAGGCTGAAATCCTAATTCTACCCGTTGATCGGCTTTCTATCTCTGTTGTGCCACTTTGAGTTGATCCAATCCTGTTGGTCCCTATGACGACCCACATTTTGAAAGGTTTAAATTGACAATAATCCACATATGGCCAATGCAAACAGTCTGGAACAGGTTAAATAAGAAAAAAAGAAAAAAAGAAGAAACAAAAACAGAATCTCACAGCGGAACGACAAAATATAATAATCAAATAAATAGTTCATGAAGCTGTTTATATTTTACATTTGATTATAATCTATACATCATTCATCAAAATTATATATATACACAAGTCACTAGAAGAAAACATACTTTTAGATGCATTTATTGGTGGCGTTTGTAGAGTGAATACAACGAATATTATTTTTACCATTTATTTTTTTATTCCAATGCTGCCAAATTTTTCCTCCATACCCGCCAATATTGAAAATTCATTTCGTTTTTTCCATCTTCTTCCCTCCATTAATACATTTGTACTCTCATTCGACAAAATTCCTCTCCCTTTTGTCTCGTGCAAGTTATCTCCATCTCGTGCCACTGATCTCCTTTAATCTGCTCTCCTCCACTTCGTACCACTCTTCCTTCAGTTTGCACCCTTCCTTAAGATTTTTTTCACAAGCCTTAAATAGACAACGAGGTAACTCCCATCTGCTAAGTACAACTGTATGGATTTTCGAAGTACGTTTCTAAGTACTGTACTTCTCCTTAACAATCTCGTTTGTTTTCATTATGTTTCTTTTTGAAGGATTTCTTTTTATTCTTTAAGTTCATTGTCGTGTATTATTGTTTCTATTTCAAGCGATTAAAATCAGGGCTATGCTTTGCGTTGTTGGTCTTCTATTTCATGTTGGACGAAAAATTAGTAAAATAAGGATTTATGAGCTAACATGTCCATACCACATTTTACAATTTTCATGATATACTATTGTTTTCAAAAAATTGTATTACGGAATTGAAATGGTAAAAAAGTTGAAGGCAACTTTTGAATCATAGGTGCTTATTTTCTTGGAAGGGCCCTTTAAATCTTTCTTGGAGTTGAAACAAAAACCATGTTATATGGAGAAGAGCTTTTGGTTTGTATTGTTGCAAAGTCATTATGATTTACATGTATTTTGCATATTAATGCAACATAATCATGATCATATGTTATAGTCTCCATGTATTGTCGGTTATGCCCTACTATGTATAATAACCATAATTTTTTAGTTAGAGTAACTTCTCATTACGCTAGATGCGGCATTTGTAATGCAAAAGTACACTAAATGAAAAATAGTTTTCATTGATAGATTTAAATGGTATCGCTAGGACATACTTTTTCTCTATTTTACGCCCAAGTCATTGCTTAAATGAAGCAATATGTTATAATTGAAAACTTAGTTTTTATAGGACATTAAATTTATTGTCTTTGTGCAAAGTGTTTAGAATCTGTGAATTCAACAATTTTTTAAATTATGCGCGTAATAGCTGGATGGATGCAAAATTGAATGTTTTCATGGGAAAGAATATTGGTTGATCTAAAGTATTTGTTACCAAACAGTTTTGGCTCTCCAGTAATACACCAAGGCAGTAGCTAGTGGATTTTAAACTAATGTAAACTTTTGAGTCACATTTTTGTTTCTGTTGACGAAGTTATGTTGTTGTGACCCACCGAATCAAAATATTGGATCTACTACTGGAATTATTTTGGGACGCCACTGTAATATCCTAAACCAGTTGATTATTTTGACATCCATATTGGGATATTGGACTCAATCCCGTATGTTATTTTTAATATTTGAGATATAAGAGCACTATTCTAACCAAATGAACATTAAGGGGGTGGTTGAATCTATTATTACAATTAGCAAGGAGCTAAGGTAATAGTTTAAATTATTACTATTTGGTTTACATTAATTTGGTCTTATGTTAGTACATTGATCTTTTACATTCCATTGTCGTATAAGATGAGTTAGTGTTCTCATTGCTCTTTATAAAAAAAATTCTCTACATAAATTTTGTTTTCATTGTGTTTTCTTTGACAAAAGATTGACCCTTAGTAAACCAGCTTTCATTTGAAATATGATATAATATTGAGCAGATTATACATTTATATCTCCAAAATTACCCTATTCTATTATGCTTAGAACATAAAATCTATCATTATTTACATGACTATATGATGACTAAAACTTTGATAAAATTATCATTATAATACTATTATGACATGTATGTTGTATAGATCTTTTAAGACCTATATGGCTGAGTATGACTATTCAAGTCACTAACTATATCATAACAATAAGTTTATGTTGATTATATGGTTTCATTTTTCTTCCTAAGCTAGAAAATCAACAAATGGAACTTAAAAGTGAAGCATATTAACACCATATTACTATCAAAATTGCTGAGAGATACTAGCTTATCAATAAAGAAGTCATGTCCTTTTATTTCATTCAAATACCAATTGTATGTTTGAATAACAACTAATATTACTGTGTTTAATATGAACAGTGTGCTATAACCTTATACTGCCATTTATAACTTCTCACCATTCGTGATTTAATTGCAGCTGGGCAAAGTGAACGAGTGGATGGACTAACAAAGAGTATGAAAATCCAGAGGACTTCACAGCTATCAATATCTTGGTAAGTAGATGTTTTTCCACTCTTGATTTTGGTCCATAAGGGAATAAAAAAATTTGCGAAGTTCGCTTTTTCTTGTCATGTATCAGTTTCAAAGATATTTAATATTCTTATATATACTGCTAAAATACATTTTTTCCTTTCTTTCTTACATTTATTCAATCATTCATAAATAGTTGACTAATTTTAATCAAAATAGGCATCCTTTTGTGAAGCTATGGAAAACACTTAGCTAAAACCTTTACCACTATTTTGGATAATACTTTAGTTAGGATCTAGTAAATTACTTGATTATTCATAGAAGATAACTTCGGATTTAAAATTAATTTTTTCATATGCGCAAGAAACCTTGCCTTCTCCATAATTTTGCTTGGTGAACTGAAGGTGTATTTGTTGCTTTTAAGTTAGTGTGTGGATTTGCACTGTCAGCAACATTTAGTAATTTTCCTACTATTTCGATACTCTTCGCACACGAATACAACATGAAGTGAATATGACCTATTTGGTGAATTTGATTACATATCTTTATGGAAACATATATTACCAAATTCATCAAATATATACACCCATAAATTGCTCGAACTCAACACAATAACAAAAATGGTTCAAACTCATCACAATGCTTGAACACTTGTTTCACTTGCATACAAACTACAACACATACCATGGTCTAACCCGATTAACATTGGCAGTTTGTCACCTGATAGAATAAGCATGTTTTAAATTTATAATTCTTTCAATCTCGGTAACGTACCTCTTGCAATTATGTGCATCCATGTTTAAAGTTCTTCAAAGTATGTACAAGCATGATATTGTACTAAAGTCTCAGCATTATTTTGTCAAGAATAGGTTGTCAACTCTTTGGTATATCAAATGTGCCAATGTTTCATTGGGGTTTATTAGTGGTCGGTATATTAACATAGACTGTAGTCTACGAACACAATAGTGTGCATTTGACTCTAGTACATATGAGATGTCGAACCATTGATCAGTTAATTATAGATAAAGTGGGAAATTGCTGATATAGCCAAAAGAGTATATCCATTTCCCTTTCCGAATATACGGAAACCAATTCATTAGACATATAAGTGTATTAAGCTATTAACCTGAGAACTTCATGTGTCTATTACTGTGTCTATTCGGTCTCAACTTAAATTGAAAATGTAAGTGGATCATTCATGTAAGTGGATTAAGAATCACAGTTTGAGAAAGAAACAATAAGTTGTGCATTATTCCTTACTATAAGTGGATCATCCATGTTTATAACCAGAAACTATAAGTAATAGTAACTGTGTGTATACCTTACTATTACTCTTTTGTTAATGTTTTTATTTGTACCAGTAATTGTATCTATACATGAATTGTTATTCCTTGTTGTTAATATTACTGTGCTTTCGCTGGAGTGTAAGACGACAAGGTATAAGATACTGAATTTTTGCCATTTTCAGGTCCCTTTTTACCTTGGAGAGATGATTGAAATAAATAGAAAATTACATGATACAAGTTGTTACAACATCTTAGAATCACTTAATGTTTTGTAGCTTACACTACTGTATTATAATTAACAACATACATTTATTTATATATTCATTTTTTATGTAGCTCACTTTTGTGCCTTAGGAATTCATTTCAACAAGTGAAGAAATGGCGACACCTGCAGCTAGCAAAAAACCAAAAAGGTTGGAATCTGTTAACGCTAAAATTTGAACGCTAACACCCCGGTGTATGAGTTATAGTTGTGAAAGCACCACCCGATAACTCGGGAACAGATTACAAGCAGATAATAGCGGAAAAGCAGTAAACAACAACAATTTTATAGTGGTTCGGCTTAAGGGTATAGCCTACGTCCAATTTAAGTACTTTTATTGATGATCTCGTTACAAGCTGATACAATTCTTTCCAAGTACAATACACTTTGAATTACAAGTCACTTAGAACAAGTAGCCTAAACTTCAATGGAGATTAGAGTCTTCAAATCCATGTTGGATGTGTGTGATCTTTTCTCGAAGTTGTTTGTAGAGTTCTTCGTGTCATGAGAGCTTTAAGTGTTGGATTGGTTTGGAATGCAGCAGAGTAACGGCGCTTGAAGAGAATGAGCCAAAAAGTCCTTTGCTAGTTGGAGTTAGGGTCATATTTATAGGCATTTTTCAGAGTAAGGTCGTAGGTCGTGAACGACCTAAGTAAGGTCATAGGTCGTGACCGACCTAAGTATGGTTGTAGTCGACCTGAAGAGTATTGGCCCCTCCTTCCTCACGCATGCTGATTTGCACAAGTCCTAGGTCGTGAGCGACCTATCCCCCTGTGGCATTGCATAGTCTTCTATATTCTGGTATTTAGGTCGTTAGCGACCTAACCTAGGTCGTGAGTACTTTCCTGCAGCCATAGTTAATCTTAAGTCGCTGAGTCCCTTAGGTCGCGACCTTCCTTAGGTCGCGGAGCTTCTTAGGTCGGTAGATAGTTAGGTCGCGGAGTTCCATAGGTCGAGTCCATCTTCAGGTCGCGCTCACTCTTAGGTCGCGGCCTCCTTTAGGTTGCAGCTTTCTGTTAGGTCGCAACAATCCTTAGATCGCCAGGTTACTTCTGCAGTTAAGTCGCGCCCTTTTTTAGGTCGCTTGTTCTTTTAGGTCGCGGCCTTTTTGGGTCGCTGCTGCCTTTAGGTCGAGACAATCTTAGGTCGCAACACTTTAGGTCGCAGCTACTCTTAGGTCGCTGGGTTCCGCTAGGTCGTAACCTTCTTCAGATCGCTAGCTCGCTTCACTAATTAGGCCGCTAAATCGTTTCATCTCTTGGGTCACTAGGTCGCGTCTTCAGTTAGGTTGCTTACTTTTAGGTCGCGGCAATAATAGGAGTTAACAGAATCCTTACCTTGATAAACCAAATAAGCGATCACTAATCAAACTGCTAGTTGCCTTTATGATGCATGGATATTTAATATGAAAAAATATTGCAAGCTTTTAAATTGTAAAACTACTTTTACACCACCCATTTTCTTTAAAAACTAATTTTTTGTTAACATAAAAAATGGATTTTTTTTTGAACCTCATCCTCTTGAAAAACAAAGAAAACCTATAAAGAAACGATCTTCTTCAGATCACTCTGGAATCATCTCCCTTCAGCTCTTCATTCATTCACTTTCGACTCCACGTTTTTAGATTTAGTTGATTTTTTTAAATGTTGCATCCTTATCATATACATAATCTACACAAATTTTGAGATTATTTTTGTATTTCTGTTTCCAAAATTAAAATTGTGTGCACTAATAAACCAAGTGTTGGTTGGAACCAGTCCTACAATTAGAAATAATAAGTAAGATGTTTATGCTTTTTGGCACTTGGCAGTTGTAATAAGAATGTAATAGTTCAACACTTATAGTGATAATATGTATGTGCTTATACAACTATTTTCTAGCTCGATGTGGTATTTATTATTTTTCAAATTCTCACATGGTTATTAGGTGCATAATAAGTATTTTTTGTGTATAGAAGCATATATGTAGATATATGAGTTGAACAGTGGGTCAACACTATTTTTAGTCCAAATCTTGACTCTAGTATTAGACTAATTTGTATTAGTGTTAAAATTTTGAACCCATCCATCAGGTCCAAGGCTATTACTGTCATCAAATTTAATAAAGATCCCAATAGTTAACCATTCTGATAAGCTTGTTGTGAGTAGAATTTTGTTGATTACCTTCTTACATGTATTGGATGGAATATTGAGTAGAATATTGTCTCCGGTATATAGTCGTTGGAAATATTGAGCTTACTAGCTCAAAGTATTGTAATTATTAATAACCACCCTATTTTCATCAATAATTTGGTTCAGGGATGTATTTTTGCCTGTTAGCTAATATTTTAGAACAGGAAGTTTTAGTTTGCTAATCATATCATGTTAACCAGTTAACCATTGCTTTTCGATGCAGTTCACTGACTTGTGAGTGGGTATCTTTTTTTCAAACGCTTCAAACTTTCTCTATACTCTTCAGTCACACTGGACAGGATGGATCTATAAGCAACTAAAGATATGAGGTATTTTCTTTTCCCTTAACTCATCGACATTTTCTTTTAATGCTCAAGTTCCATTTGTGCTATGTTTTTAGTCTCATTTTCAATTCTTTTTTAGTGGGAACTGAAACAAGGGTTTGCCCAAGCAAGGAATTTTTAAATATTGCTTTCACTATGAGAATTGATCACTCTGAGTGCTTTATTGTCCAATACATTGATTTTCCAAGTAGTGGTATATATTTTGTTGTTAATAATGGGTTGGCATAACCCTTCTATGATTGTTGAATTTGTGACATTCTGATTAGTCTCTCTTCTTTCCCATGTTTCTCTGTCTGTATTTTGGATGGGATTTTATTGTTAATGACTTAACGTATAGTGTGAAAATAGTATGCGTTCTTCAACAAAATTACTTTATTTTTATCAATTATATAGTATCGGAGAATGATTCTTCATCATTAGATAGTTTTGGTTAAGCCTTATATGGAGAAAGGAAAAATTGCAGAAAAGTACTGTAATTCTATGTGTTATTGATCTTTCAACTCTTCTGTTGAAAATTAACTTATTTTTTGTTTAAATTTGGTAGAAAAATGAAAGCAGAAAGAGGAGATTTCTCTATGGTAATACTCCTACAGGATTTGCTACAAGAGATCCATTGGATTTTCAACAACTTAGACCAAGTGTTGGGATCCCTCCTTAATTGGAGAGTTTCTAGAAAATTCTAGATCTTTCTAGAGAAGTATAGAATTTTCTAGAATGTTCTGAAGAACTCTCTAAAAGCTTGTGGAAGAGTGTGGAACCCTCTGGAATATTATGAAGATGTGTGGAGCCTTCTGGAGCCTTACGGAAGAGTATTGAAGGATGTAGAAGGGACTGAAAGAGTGTATAGATTCCTAGAGAGTGTGGAGCATCCTAAAGAATCAATCTCCACCCTTGGATATAAGTAGTATCCACCGTTCATTGTGGAGGATGAGCAGTATAAATAGGGGTAGGAGCCTTCATTCTTAACCCTCAATCAATCAATCAAAAACATATTCAAGAATTATAAAAGAGAGCCCCTTTGAGAGAAAAAGATAGATAGCTTGGGAATTCTTTATCCTCAAGCTTGAGTGAGCCATGGAGTGTGAGTTGTTTTTGTAATCATATTCTTGTAATCCTACTATTCTTTGGCAGAGTGGAAGAATCCCCATATTGGAGAATTATAAACTTCTGTGCTCCTATTACTACTTTCAATCTTAAAGTGCCTATCTTAATTTCACGAAGCGGGAAAGCCCAAGATTTCCCAACAGTGGTATAAGAGCCAGTTCATCCGTAGCCGTAATCAAGCTCATGTAAGTTCAAGATGGAGGATAATTTCGCTCATGATGGAGACATGTTCAAGCTCACTACCAATAACTACTCCTAAAGTCGACGATGGAGGACCACTTGTATTGCAAGGATTTGCATGAGCCTATCATCTATAAAGATAAGGCAGAAGGAAAGGGAGATGCTCAGTGGAAACTATTAAACCGAAAGTTTGTTGCTATGATCCATAAGTACATTGACAAAATTCTCTTCGAGCATGTTTCTACTTATACAAATGCTTATGAGTTATGGACAAAACTTGAGTCCATGGTTCAGAAGAAAATGCCTCGTAATAAGGCTAATTTAGTTCGACGGTTGGTGAAGTTGGAGTATAAGGATGATCATAGTATGATTGAGCACATGAATAATTTCAAGGGGCTCGTAAATCAACTAACAAAAATTGATATGAAGATTGATGATGAATTACAAGCCCTTATACTCCTTAGTGCCTTACTGGAAAGCTGGGACACACTCGTAGTTACACTTAGTAACTCGGCTCTAGAACGAAAGCTAACCATGGATACTGTCAGTGACAGTCTTCTTGGTGAAGAAGCAAGGAGAATGGAACGAGGTGAGTCATTCCATCCTGAACCAAATGTTGGTGAGAATCAGGGTAGAAATCAAACTCGTAGACGTAGTAAGAGTCGAGATCCTCATCAATCTCAAGGTAGATCTAACTCGCGCTCGAAGATTGCATACTATTACTGTGGGAGCATGGGTCATAAGAAAATGGAATGTCGATCGTTCAAGAAAGACCAAATGGCCAGTAATGTTAAGCTAAACCAAGTAAGCCCAACGAAGAAGCAAGAAGAGAAGAGTACGACTACCATAGTATTAAAAGAAGATCTGCTGTATCTTGTTAGTGAAGGTAACATTCTAAACATTGCTGATGATGAGAGTTCTTGGATTGTTGATTCTGGTGCTTCCTTCCATGTTAATCCACATAAAAGCTTCTTCTCATCCTACCAAAGAGGTGACTTTGGTATGGTGCAAATGGGAAATCAAGATAAGAGCAAGATCATTGGGATAGGAGACATCATTCTGACAACAAGCACCGGGTGCAAGCTTGTTCTGAAAGATGTGAGGCATGTCTCGGCCATGCGCATCAATCTTTTCTCCGTCAGAATGCTAGATGATGATCATCTGATGAATTACTATGGTGAAGGAAACTGGAAGCACACCAAAGGAAGTTTAATAATGGCTCGAGGAAAGAAGGTAATATCATTGTATATAATGCAAGCTAAGCTCTACAAAGGAGAGGTAAATCACCACTGATGATGGATACATGGCATAAACGACTTGGGCACATAAGTGAGAAGGGTCTTCACATACTCGCTCGGAAACAACTCCTCCCTGATGTGAAAGGTAAACCACTCGATCCTTGTGCTCATTGTTTAGCTGGAAAACAACATAGAGTTTCTTTCCAAAGAAGAGCCCACAAGGAGAAAGAACATTCTAGACCTCATGCACACTGACGTGTGTTCGATGTCTGAGAGATCCATTGGTGGTGCTTTACTATTTGTCACCTTCATTGATGATCATTCAAGGAAAGTGTGGTTACACCTGTTAAAATCAAAGGATCAAGTTCTTGATGCCTTCAAAGAATTCCATGCTCTAGTGGAGCATGAGACTGGATGGAAGATCAAGTGTGCACGGTCGGATAATGGAGGTGAGTATAGAGGTCCTTTTGAAACCTATTGCAAGAAATATGGCATTAGGCTAGAGAAGACTCCACCCAAGACACCACAATTGAACGGGCTAGATGAGAGAATGAAGCGTACCATTGAAGAAAGAGTTCGCTTTGGACTCTCTCATGCTAAGTTACCCAAATCATTTTTGGCAGAAGCTATAATGACCATAGTTAACATTGTCAACATCACACCATCAGTTCCTTTGGATGGGGCCATCCTAAAGGAAGTTTGGACGGGAAAGAGTGCTTCATACAATCATCTCAAGGTGTTCGGGTGCAGGGCATTTGTTCACACCCCCAAAGATGAGAGAGCTAAGCTTGATGCAAAAACAAAGGGGTGTATCTACCTTCGTTCACCCAAGGATGAGTTTGGGTACCGGCTCTGGGATCCAACTAACAAGGAGATTGTTCTTAGTAGAGATGTTGTATTCTTTGAAGATCAAACGATTGGAGATATCAAGAATTTAGAAAGGCTAAGATTGAGGAGTGGTAAGAACACCGAACCTACTCTAATTCGACATTATTATAATAACACACAAGAAAGTAGTGATGTTGAAGATCATGAAATTCATGATGAACCACTTTAGGAAGAACCTTAATCAAGCACTCCAACTGCACTAGAGCCGAGACGATGCTCGAGGGACATAAGACCATCCACCCGATACAACACAAAGGCGTACGTTATGCTCCCTGATGAGGGGAACCATCAAAGCTATAAAGAAGAAATGAGTGATTGTCATAAAGAACAATGGAGAATAGCCGTGCAAGAAGAAATGCAATCCTTGCATGAGAATAACACATATGAACTAGTGGAGCTGCTAAAAGGGAGAAGAGCTTTGAAGAAAAAGTGGGTGTATAGAATTAAGACCGAAGAGAACTTCTCAAAGCCTCGCTACAAAGCTCGGTTAGTCGTCAAAGGATTTGGACAAGAAAAAAGTATCGATTTTGAAGAGATATTCTCTACAGTGGTAAAGATGTCATCCATCTGAATTGTCCTTGGCCTAGCACCCATGCACGATTTAGAGATTGAACAGCTCGATGTCAAGATGGCATTTCTTTATGGTGACCTAGAGGAAGAGATCTACATGGAGCAGCCTGAGTGATTCAAAGTTCTAGGCAAAGAAAATTTAGTGTGCCAACTCATGAAGAGTCTATACAGTCTTAAGCAAGCACCAAGGCAATGGTACAAGAAGTTCGACGCATTCATGGAAGAACATGATTTCAAAATGACGAAAAGAGATCATTGTGTCTTCACAAAGAATTATGTAAGTGGTGACTTTCTCATACTTCTGCTCTATGTTGACGATATGTTAACTATTGGTCAAGGTCGCGTAATGACAGCGGCTTTAAATAAAGATCTAAGAAAGAGCTTCGCCATGAAAGATTTGGGACCGGCTAAACAAATCCTTGGGATGAGAATAACTGGTGATAGATAAAAAAGACTATTATGCCTATCCAAGAAAGATACATTGAGAAAGTGTTGGAAAGGTTCAACATGCACAAATCAAAGCCGGTTAACACTCCACTTGCCGGACACTTCAAGCTAAGTTCGAAGCAGAGTCCAACAAGTGAAAAAGACATGGGGAAATGAAGAAGATACCGTACTCATCTGTAGTAGGCAGTCTCATGTATGCAATGATATGCGCAAGACCAGATATCGCCTATGTAGTTGGTGTTGTCAGTCGCTTCTTGGCTAACCCAAGGAATGAACATTGGGTTGCAGTCAAGTGGATCCTATGATATCTTCATGGAACATCCAAAAGATTTCTATGCTTTGGAAAAGAAAAACCTGTATTAGAGGGATACACAGATGCAGACTTGGCCGGTGACATTAATTCAAGGAAATCAACATTGGGATACTTAACTACTTTAGTGGGGGAGCTATTTCATGGTGATCAAAGCTGCAAAAGTGTGTTGCATTATCCACTACAAAGGTAGAATATATCGCAGCTACCGAAGCTTGAAAGGAGATGTTATGGATAAAGAGCTTATTGCATGACTTGGGAATAGATTAAAAAAAGTATGTATTGAAGTGTGACAATCAAAGTGCAACTTACTTGGCAAAGAATTCAACATTTCATTCTCGCAAAAAGCACATGGATATAAGATATCATTGGATCCGAGAAGTCCTTGAGGAAAAGAAAATACATCTCGACAAGGTTCACATAGATGAGAACTAGTCTGACATGATGACCAAGGTAATACCAACAAAGAAGTTTGAAGATTGCTATCAAGGTGTCAGTTTGCTAATACCCCCAAATTAAGTTGGGTGGGGAGATTTGTTGGGATCCCTTCTTGATTGGAGAGATTTTAGAAAATTCTAGATCTTTCTAGAGAAGTATAGAATTTTCTAGAACATTCCAAAGAACTCTCTAGAAGCTTGTGGAAGAGTGTGGAACCCTCTGGAATATTCTGAAGACGTGTGGAACCTTCCAGAACCTTACGGAAGAGTATGGAAGGATGAAGAAGGGAATGAAAGAGTGCAGAGATTCCTAAAGAGTATGAAGCATTCTAGAGAATCAATTTCCGCCCTTGGATACAAGTAATCTCCACCGTTCATTGTGGAGGATGAGTAGTATAAATAGGGGGAGGAGCCTTCATTCTTAACAATCAATCAATCAATCAAAAAAATATCCAAGAATTATAAAAGAGAGCCTCTTTGAGAGGAAAAGAGAGATAGCTTGGGAAGTCTCTATCGTCAATCTTGAGTGAGCCACCAAGTTTGAGTTTTTTTTGTAATCATATTCTCGTAATCCTACTATTCTTTGGTATAGCCGAAGAATCTCCATATTGGAGAATTATAAACTCTTATGCTCCCATTACTACTTTCCATCTTAAAGTGCCCATATTAACTTCATAAAGCGGGAAAGTCCGAGATTTCCCAACACCGAGATTGATATATGGTAATATCAATCAAGAAATAATGTTGAGGAGGAAGATAGTGGAGCAGATGCAAGCTGATGAGCTTTAGAAAGAAATTGAGCTGGTTGGTTAGTTTCTGCATATTTGGACTTTTTCTTCAATTAAATTTAATGAAAAATTACATATTTTGTTTAGAATTTAATGAAAAACTATTGTTTAATTCCACCGATCGGGAGCCAAAAATTCTTCTGGTTAATTAAGATAATGTTTTTAATGCATATTGATTGAACTTGCTAAAGCTTTCAACTAAATTGTGTAGTTCTAATAAAGATAAATTATAATTTTTTTATTATGTGTAAAT
Source organism: Allium cepa (assembly GCA_030765085.1). Lineage (NCBI taxonomy): Eukaryota > Viridiplantae > Streptophyta > Magnoliopsida > Asparagales > Amaryllidaceae > Allium > Allium cepa. The sequence continues at coordinate 462,110,206 of CM060942.1, forward strand.
ACATGTTAAAAGAAATAATAAAGGATGTTATATTAGCATAACAAGTTCACATTGAGAGAAATTCTTCCACTATTAGTATTCAAACCAACTTGTTGTATATTTATTTCTAGAAAATAGCAAAGAGAGAAAAATGGAAGCCATAGAGCCTACAGGGTTAGTGCACATGCGTGGCATGGGTGTCTAAAGGATCTGTAGTGGAACTTTAATAAGAAATAGATTCTTCTTATTGTATTTTTCTTCAAAATTTTAATGAACAAATATAACACTTGGTTATTGCAGCATTTCCGAAACGAAAAGGCATGAGTACTTAGCTATGAATAGGAAGTCCATTGCATAATTCGACAATAAAAATTTCTGTAATAAAACTCACATTTCTTCCACCTCTATGCTTAATACATTCAATTCTTGCTTTTGCTCTCCATTCCTTCGGCGCCTGTGAGTGAGAAATTTATTTCAAGGAAATATTTTAAAGTAGACTTAGATAGATAGGTCGATAAAACCATTTATCCTTATTTCTGTAATATTACTGCAATAATAATCAAGTTAGTACGTGCTTTAATAACAATCTTAAAATAAATTTTCTCATTATGGGTTCTATAATCTATGAAAAACATTGATGCTAATATTTTTTAATTTTGGCTTTCCCTAAGGTATTGAGTAATAAATTGAACTTCATAGTATAAGAATTATTGGTTTCCACTTCGCAACTTTTTCATGAACTCTAAAGATATTCAACTACAAGAATAATGACATCCCAACTATTATTTTCATTGTAAGCACATCTAGCTGCAGTAGGAACTTCAAGGATACAACATCAAGTGATAGTCATTACGTGAAAAGAGTTAGTTTTAGGATGCCACATTCCTACAAATACTGAAATGATACATAATTTGGCTGCCTATATTGATACTAAACCAAATTACATAAATTGGAGTTTTCAATGCGTTCAATATTCGTGTTGGAAAATCTTTTAACTTTCTTCCTACAATAGCGTGAAATACAACTGATTAGCCCCCTCTTTGGTAAAAAAAAAATTCATTCATAAAACAATTTATTGTATAATAACAATATGCAAATAAATATGCTACCAAAGCCATAAAATTACCTCACTCTTTTTCCAAATAAAGTTCTCTACATGACAGTTAAAGAATTTAAGAAGTGATTTGTCCACAACAACTGAGTGAGGGTTAGTTGAACTACTATCGAAAATGTTATCCCACTTCGTTTTTCTCACCTTTTAAACTATTTGAGGTAGAATTGGAACCTTTAGAATTATCATTGTTTGTATTGTCTTCCTTTTGCACGCCTTCCTTGTAGAAGCATCATCACCGCGTCCATTGGCCCATCCTCTACCGTAGTGTTGTGAAAGGACATATATTTTAATTATTCACCACTAGTATACACAATTTTCTATAGATCAAATATCATGTACCGTACACGTGATTTACATAAATACATCCTTTCTCTAATGGAGTGGTGGGAAATTCAAAACCTACAAAGGCAGTAAGAAGGGGAGGTAGAAAAAATTCTCTGTTATTCCTTCTAATTTCACTCAGACTGATGTTTCTGGAGTAAAGGGTGAAACCCTGATATTTTCGAACATGGTGTTTTGTATCCTTTCATCCCTTCTTGTAAATCTTTAAGAACATCTTGTAAGCCATTAAATTTTCCCTTTATTCACCATTTACCTGAGTTACCCTGCTATCTTTTGTTAGATTATGTTTTTCGTTTTAATGTTATTGTAGCAGGAAAGTATCACTCTTGTTATTTTAAAAAAAAATTATTGCAGCAGGAACCCTTTGGAACATCAGTATATTAGTGGAGGTAATGATATTCATGCAGCTTTTGTTTCTAATTAACGGTTTATAAAAGGGTAGTTTCTATTGTTATATTTAAATAAAAATACCATAAGCATGCTTTACTTTGTATGTTATTTTCTTCAGGATTTACTAGCATGAAATTGGTTAATAATTATTAATACTTTCCTTGACTTTATTAGATTTTATATATGTTCCTCAGTCTAATACTATCGATCATTCCACAAAATGATAACAATGCATGGAGGAACCTTATCAATGAATCTTAATAAAGCAGTTACGCACTGTTTTGCAGCTGAGAAAAAAGGTACTGTAGCTGATAATGGTTATTTAGAAATTAGTAAGGTATGGACTGAAAATTATAACCAATTTTGACAAGGATCAAATATCAGGCGGCCTTATGTCATGGAGATGTTATTCATGTTTCTTGGGTCTTAGATTTTTGTTCACGAAAGAAACTCATACATTTACAGCCTAAGTTAGTTTTAGATTATTATTTTGTATTGTTTAACACATATTCTTTTGAGCTTCAATTACCCATCATTTATTATTAATTTTTGTTGAAGGTATTTTCCGTTGCTAGCTGAATCTTCAAAAAATAAATTCCAAGAAGAGATTGACATGTTTTCTGACTATTACTATATGGATTTTTATATCACGGTCTTAAAGCAGGTAATTTGGTTTATTTAAAATGAGCTTAGTATTTATATTCATCCGCATTATATGTGATAATTAACACATGCCAAATTTCAGTACGCACTATTTTTTATATTTAAAAGCAAACTCCTATTACTTCTATTGATCTGCGTACTTGTTAACAAAAGTGCACATATTATGACCTTTTCTTCTATGTTTGTCAACAACACTTAGCACAATTTTCCTGATAGTCCATTTGCATCTCTTACCAAAGCTTCTCCCTTCGCTAATGGTCTGCACTTTTGATGTGAACAGACCGATTGAGCTGGATCCCTCATCATATATGTGCTGAAACCTACAGGCTTGTTTGAAAACTCAACTGGTACTCTTCCTTTTTCTGTTATCACACTACACATTTTGAGTTCAATAACATGTATATTGAAACGACCCGACTTTCTTACCACAGAAAGATGCATCATTTTTAAGAAAGAAAGGGATAGAAAAGAGAAAAGAAAGAAGAGAAGAAAGAAACATCAGAATCTAAACAGCGGAACGAATAATTTATAACATAAACATTACATAATTACAACAACTATCAGAGTTACACAAATATAAATCACCTACTAGATAGTTATAAACACCTGTCTAGTTATACAACTCAATACAGTATAAGAAACAACACAGAGAAATCTACACAGAGGAAAACTATATATATCTACACGCAGAAGCCTCCTGCTCCATTGCTCCTCCACTATTCGTCAAAGCTAACCTGAATCCTAACCTGAATCCCTTGGCTACTCGTAAAAATTTGAGTACCCAAGAGTTTAAGAAAAACAGAATAAACTCCGGGTCAGACATGGGTCTGGTGTGAGTAACAGGTTAAAGTTGCTTAACTTTCAAAAACCTTTTAAAAAGAAAGGTATCATGTAAGACTTCCCATACATAAACATGGAAAAGTTTTTACCTTACGCTAACCAAAACATTTGATAGGAAATCCGATGATATTATAATAGTGTCTAGAGTTTTCAAATAAATAAGAAATAGCCGAAATTGTCACATGATTACGTTCCAGCTACTAGCCACAAAAGTGGGCAATACAATCAAAAACGTTGGCACTTATTGGATTTTGGATTCTATACAGTGGTAGGGCTACTAGGGTACCGCCCGTCACAGTACGTGGCCTAGATCACCGTACCGAGGAGCCACTCTAACTCCCCTGCAACACAAGGCCGGACCCATTCCTTACTGGAAAGTTTCGAACAAGACAACCCCGACGGTTGGAGCTCAAAAACCGTCCACACAGCCCAAATAAAAAGGGACCTCTAGATAGGGTTAAATCTCACTCTCAAGTGGGGGCTACCCACGAAGCCTTGCTGCACCTCCCCTGTTTTAGCCATTCCCGGTTGATGAGGTTTGAGGCTACGATTACCTTTATAGAACATATCACTTAGAATGCTCATGGTCCACCTGACGATGTTCTGAAAGCATTCAATCCATACAAGTTCGTTCCGGGTTCGAACGACACCGAAGCATTATCTCGTTACACTCATTTTGGAATCACCCTCAGAGTTAACGACAATAACCCTTGCACTCTGAATCACCATCTCGAACCTATAAGTACTATTCCGTCAATCTCATTACGAAATCACCCATAGAGTTATACTGACTTATAGTTCTTACACTTCGAGTCTTCATAAAGCTCCACTTTGACTCACGACCTAACGTTATTTTGGATCGATGTGGTTTTCGGATATCCAAATATGGAAACCCGATCCCGGTCTCATCGAAATCCAAAGCGTGTCTTTTAGGTCCAAGTTGTTTTAAAGTTTAAAACAATTCACTATAGTAGCTATATGCACACAGATAGATAACTCGTAGATCAATAATTGATAATCAGCATTATCAAATAACAGGTAATCCACATTATCAAAATCAAATAGATATTCCATATACCACCATCACAATAAATAACCTATGTTATCAACACAATACAATCAAGTCATTCATACCACACAATATCATTTATCTCATTACTGAGATCTCAAAGCATCCAAGACAATCAATGTCATCCATTCATACATAAGCAAAGATTCACTCATACCACAATATAATTAATTTAAAATGAATTAACTATCTCTATCTCTAATTAATTTAAAGTGAATTAAATTAATTACTTCATCTTTAATTAATTTAAAATAAATTAAGTTAATATCTTTACTAACATAAATCTTGCTTACTCAATCATTTAATTGATTTAAAATCAATTAACTAATTATTTAAAATAAATCACCTTAATTAATCACTCTTGATTAATTATCCTTAATTACATTCATGTAATTATCCTTAATTAATCTCACAAATCAACCAAACTGTAATTAACCTTTAATTACTTTAATTAATTAATTAACTGTAATAAATTGCCTTAATCCTTAATTAATTACATTAATTAATTACATTTAGTTACTTATTATTGATTAATTAATCTTCATTAATCAACTTTTAATTACATCATTAATTATGATAATTAATGATCCTTAATTATATTTAAATAAATTATCTACCTAAATTAATTACCTTGAGTAATTAACTCATAATTGTAGGATCGATTTCACCCTAGAGCGGGGTGAATAGGGTGATAGTATAAACTATATAAAAAAAATTAATTGCGAAAGCTTATAAAATAATTTCAACACAGATCACAGAATAGTAGCAGCACAGATAAAAGCAGAATAATAAATGCAGAAATAGAACGACACAGAATTTACCCAGCTTCGGCAAAAACCTGCCTACGTGCTGCCCCCAAGGTTTCTACTAGAAATTAGATAGTCACACGCTTACACACGTAAACTCGCGACACCCGCTACTGACTAACCCAACTCTACGCTCAAAACCCTGCCACAACTCAGCCACTGAGTTGCAAATTCTCAAGCTACACCACGTAGCTTGTCCCCTAGTCACACGACTAGCAAATACAACGATTTGAAAAAGAGATTTTTTAAAAAATTAAAAAAAATCAAAAACTAAAAATAAGATAAAGCTCTTTTAAAAAAAAAACTAAAACCCTTAACAAAACCCTATTAAAAAACCGGCCCCTTTTTATTATTTCGACCCGTTTCCTTCTTTTGCTCAGTGAAGAATTATGCGGCCGATGCTTGTTGAATTAGGGCTTCGACTTCTTTCTCGAATTAGGACTTTGTATCTGGTTTGAGATGCTCTTGCTTCTATAATGTTCGATTGTTGCCCTTGCTCACTGCTTCGCTTATGTTTGTTTGCTCCTCTGTTGATCGATTGTGAAATTAGGGCTTCGGCTTCGATTTGGTATGTAACTTTCCTTTTTGTTTGAATGCTTGAATTCGATTGTTGCTTTGCTTGCCGATGATGAACTTGAGTTTGTGATTGATAGTTTTATTGTGAACTGAAGCTTATGACTGATGATGATACCTTCGGGTTGAATTTATATGAATTCACGACACTTGAATTCCTTCGTATCAATTTGATACTTTCCTAATTCTCAATTACCTGTTGCGCAGTTCTTTCCTGATTTTCTTTCTCAACGTGATCGATACGGCAGTGATTTACGTGGTCACCACGGTGTTGAATTCATTTGACTTTTTCAAATTTACACACTTGAATTTCTTACTTGGTTTTGTGCCCTGATCATCAATGCACTGTTTTGATTTCTTGAATCATATCCACGGCTTCAATGTTGTTCAAGTGTACTACTGCATTCGAACATGATGTTGATTTTCGTTTATCACTGTGACTTTCGCTTCTGGTCATCTTCTCTGACCGATGGCATTTTGGTTTATCACTAGTGCCTTCAGTAGCTTCACAGTAGTATTCATGTTTAGTTTAGTCGTACACTTGGTCATGTTGCTTGAGTGACTTCCATTGGTGCATTTTCCTTACTGACTTGATTCACTGCATGTTTTGAGCTTCAACTGTGCTCGACCTCTGTCCATAGTTGTTCAGTTTACAAGATGCTCCACTTGATCATGTACTTTGTTCTTTGCTGCCTCTATTATGTATGCATTTGCATACTGCTGTTGTTTGAATATTGTTGGATGCCATCTTCATGTACTCGATATTGTGGCATGTGGTCTTTGTATTTGCTGGCTTGAATCTCTGCATCCATGTTCTTCACTGTTTACATCATTTGACTTGTCTGGTCTGGTCTTGAGTGTGCTATTGAGATACATGCATTGATGTAAACTTGTGTATCTTGTAGCTTTCATGTTTGCTGTATCACTTACAAATATTGATGCATTTGTTTGTTGCAATTGGGTTGGTCTGCACTGCTTGTTGTAGCTGAACTTGTGTACATGTTGCCTGGTTTTGTGGCACTGCTTATAGTCTTGTGGCATGTTTGTGGTTGTGCTTGCATTGACATGTTGTGGCCTGTACTTGTATGCATCATATATGCACTGTGCACTAACTTGAGTCTGGTTCTTCACTTGGAATTTGCACTTCCTGTTGCTGTGCACTTCTGTTTGCTGTCATGTTCTTGTGCTCGAGCTCTTTGCATACTTCATGTGTGCATTTGAGTTGTTTGTGTCAGTTGCTTGTAGTCTTCGCCATGTTGCAGTTTGTAGTGTTTGGTCACTGATGCATTACTGTAGTTGCAATATCTCATGCTCAAGCTCTTTGCATACTTCATGACTGCCTTGTGTTGAACCCAGTTTTACAGCTCGGGTTTGACCTTGTGCTCGTGTCGTGATTTTAAATATATTGCACGTGAGTTGAACCCGCTTTGCATTTGGGTTTGACCTGTGCTTACCTGTCCCTGTAAATCAATCAAGTGTATATATATCGGTGTGCACGGCCTTGTGGCATATACAGTAATACACTATATGTCACAAGTTGTTCGTGTATGATGAATTCAAATTTAAATTATGACGAACAACCCAAATAACTGAGGCAAATCATATTTTTAAAATCATCTTTTATTTTTGAATTGCAAAAATATTTCTTTTTCAATTTTACTGCGTTAGTGTATATTTTTGCAGATTTGCTCAGATGCTGGATTCAAAAACTGGATTTGAAGTTGAAGACAAAATATGAGTGTGAGTGATATGTAGTGAGGTGCTGATGTAAAATAGTGATGTAATTGAATTTGTATCAAAGTTGTATAGTGAATAGTGAGAGCTTGAATTTGTATACTATTCAAAATTGTAATAAATATTTGTTTGAATAAAATATTCGTTTGAATTCAAATTCTGTGTTATTTATTTTATTCAGCAAATATTTATTTAATCTGTGAAAAATAAAATATAATAGTATATTAACAAATACATTTAAATGAATGTATATATGTTTATTGTCATCAAACAACAATCATATAAGCGCATATTCAACAATCTCCCCCTTTTGATGATAACAAACATATACTTAGGATTTTGAAACATATTAAATGTATTCGATAATTTCACCATTTCAATGCTTGCTCCCCCTATTTTTCAATGCTTGCTCCCCCTACTTAAATGTTTCATCTTTACGAAACTCCCCCTTCTTATATGCATATCAGTATAAGATTTAAATGCCAAAATCCAACATTTCTCTCCCCCTTTTGTTATCAGCAAAAGAATAAAAAGTGTCATGAAATAGAGATAAGGTGATAGATAGTAATATAACATTAAAGCTCAATCGACTATAACTATGTAATTTAAATAGAAAATCAAACAAAAATCATAACCATTCTTGTTGGGCGCATATTCCATTTTAGAGATGATGGGAATGATGTTATCATAAAATCATATAGTTATGTCGAGTTGTGGAATATGTCTATCAGGAATTTGAATTTCTACTAACCATGCATAACCGTTAGGACTTTTAAATGAGGTTAGTAGTATTTCAAAAAATTTATTTTAAAAATGAATTCATGTATCTTCTAACCACGCATGACCGTGAGGACTTTTAAATGGGATTAGAATCAACTTGTTTACTTAATAAACTAATTTTGATATGCATTCCATACATGCATAACCGTAAGGACTTTTAAATGAGCACGGAGCTACATATCAAATTCCAAGTAATTCACCCATGCATAACCGTGAGGACTTTTAAATGAGAGTGAATACTTTGAATTTTATTTTATTTTATAAACTGAAAAACTAATGATTCCTGATTATGATACCACATATCGACAAACTATATTGGATTTTTGATAAGCGATGGTCGATAGAATTATGATAGAATTAGAATTGGTCATGGAATTTTTGCCAAACAAAGAATTTTATAACTCTTGTGTGAATTTCTAAAGAAATTTACTAAGTATACTGTCTTGACGAAAAATGTATGATTAATATCACCCCTTATCATTTTTCAGGCACTATTTACCTTTTTGATAATTAGGAGGGGAATAAATTTGTTAATTAGACATTCAAATTTCTAAAACACCTAAACCGAGACGTAGTTTGCAAAAACTGTTTTCTGGAAGGGGTTTTGTAAAGATGTCTGCTAACTGTGAATCAGTGGAAATAAAATTTATGCTGGTATTTTCTTTAGAAATATGATCTCGAATAAAATGATGTCTAACATCTATATGTTTTGTTCGTGAGTGATGCACAGGGTTATTTGTGAGATCAATTGCGCTTTTACTATCACACATTAGTGGTACACGATTAAAATTTAGACCATAGTCTTGCAAAGTCTGTATCATCCATAAGATTTGAGCAGCGCAACCACTTAGAGCAATATACTCTGCTTCTGTGGTGGATAATGCAATACAATTTTGTTTTCTGCTTGACCATGCAACTAATGAATGCCCTAACATAAAACATGCTCCACTAGTACTTTTTCTATCAACTAAATTTCCAGCGTAATCAGCATCTGAAAAACCTTTTAATTCAAAGTTATTGTTTGAAGGATACCAAAGACCAAACCGTGGAGTGTGCAACAAATATCTTATAATTCTTTTAACAGCTTTTAAATGAGATTCTTTTGGATTAGATTGAAAACGTGCACACAGGCAAACATAAAACATGATGTCAGGTCTAGAAGCGGTAAGATAAAGAAGTGATCCAATCATACCTCTGTACTGCTTTTGATCAACTGTCTTACCTTTTTCATCCTTGTCAAGTTTAAGTGTTGTATTCATGGGAGTTCTTGCTGGTTTGGCATCTTTTAATCCAAATTTGTTGACCAGTTCCCTAATATACTTTGTTTGAGAAATGAATGTTCCTTTATCGCTTTGTTTGATTTGAAATCCTAAAAAGAATTTTAACTCACCGACCAAGCTCATTTCAAACTTTTCCTGCATGACCTTTTCAAATTTCTCATACAATAACTTGTTAGTAGCACCATAAATGATGTCATCAACATATATTTGAACAATCAAAAGATCATCGTTTTCATGCAACAGAAATAGTGTGGTGTCTACACATCCCTTTTTGAACCCGTTTTCAAGAAGATAAGAACTAAGACATTCATACCAGGCTCTAGGGGCTTGTTTTAATCCATATAAAGCCTTTTTCATTTTATATACATGGTTTGGATATTCATGACTTTCAAAACCTTCTGGTTGTTCAACAAACACATCTTCTTTTAAAATTCCGTTAAGAAAAGCACTCTTAATGTCCATTTGTCTTAGTTTAAATCCTTTGTAGCAAGCAAAAGCTAATAATATTCTAATTGATTCTAGTCTAGCTACAGGTGCAAAAGTTTCATCAAAGTCAACTCCTTCAATTTGATTGTATCCCTTAGTGACTAGTCTAGCTTTATTTCTAATTACATTTCCAGATTCATCATATTTATTTTTAAAAACCCATTTTGTTCCTATAACTGGATAATCCTTAGGTCTAAGTGCTAGACTCCAAAAATTATTTCGTTCAAATTGGTTTAGCTCTTCTTGCATGGCCACAAACCAGTTTTCATCGTTAAGGGCTGAGTCTATGTTATTTGGTTCTATTTCTGAAATAAATCCACTATATAAGCACAGATCACATAGATTTCTAAAGGAGGAACGAGTCTGTATACCTGCTATAGGATTTCCAATTACAAATTCTGGAGGATGGTCTGCTTTGTATTTCAGTTTTGCTGGATCTAGATTCTTTTGAACTTCTGGAGTTATGACAGTTTCTCTGATATCATCAGTTTCTTTTGGTTCTTCATATTCATCTTTTTCTTTCTCCTCTTCAACATTGCTTTTGGATGTTTCCTGATTATCAATGCCTTCATCAAATTTCACATTGATTGATTCCACGATTGTTTTAGTCCTTTTGTTGTAGACTCTGTAAGCTTTGCTTCTCGAAGAGTATCCCATGAAGATGCCCTCATCAGCTTTTGCTTCAAATTTTCCTAATTGATCACCTATATTGAGAATATAGCAAGTACATCCAAATACTTTAAAGTAAGCAATGTTTGGTTTATTATTGAACCATAGCTCATAAGAAGTTTTGTTGAGAAGCGGTCTAATCATAACTCTATTCATTACATAACATGCTGTATTTACTGCTTCTGCCCAAAAATGTAAAGGTAGTTCATACTCATTTATCATAGATCTAGCCAATTCTTGTAGAGTTCGATTCTTTCTCTCAACTGCCCCATTTTGTTGTGGAGTACGTGGAGCAGAGAATTCATGTTTGATTCCATTTTCATTACAAAAAATTTCAAAATCATAATTTTCAAATTCTCCACCATGATCACTTCTTAGTGAAATAATGGAAACTTCTTTTTCATTTTGGACTAATTTTGTGAAATTCTTGAGATAAGAGAAAGTTTCTGATTTCTTGGCTAAGAAAAATACCCATGTATATCTTGAGTAGTCATCAACTATAACAAAACAATATTTTTTACCTCCTAAGCTAGCAATGTCATTCGGTCCGAAAAGATCCATATGAACTAGCTCAAGTACTCTAGAAGTGCTTACACTGTTTTTGGCATGAAATGATGATTTTTTAAGTTTTCCTAAAGTGCATGCTTTACAGATGTTTTCTGTTTTAAACTCATGTGAAGGTAACCCTCTTACCAAATTTTTCCTTTTTAATTTGTTTAGCAAGTTCATACTAGCATGCCCTAAACGTCGATGCCATAAATCAACTTCTATGTCCTTAGCAACCAAGCATTTCGAAAGGGTGAGATCATCAAAAGATAGAGAATATATATTACCTTTCCTCTTACCTGAAAATAAGATTTCTTTTGATGAATTGTCAACAATTTTGCATAAGTCAGAGTCAAAAATAACATTCATACCTTTATCGCATAGCTGGCTGATTGATATCAAGTTGTGGTGCAGATTTTCAACATACAGTACATCATTCAGGGTAAAAGTATTGTTACCTACTTTGCCTTTGCCAACAATTTTACACTTTTCATTGTTACCCATTGTGACCCTGCCACCTTTATACTTTTCTAGGCTAAGGAACTTTGATTTATCGCCTGTCATGTGTCTGGAACAGCCAGAATCCAGATACCATTGTTGTTGTTCCTTAGCCTGCCAGCATACCTACACGAGAGAAAAATTTAGTGACCTATTTGTTTTCATAGGTCCAAACTTGTTAGTGCCAAGATATTTTGGAAAATAATCTAGAGAAGACTGAAAACTATTTAAACATGTTCCTTTTGGCACCCAAATTTGTTTTACTTTGAGAGATTTTATATTTGTGCCTTTTGGAACCCAAATCGATACAGTCTTCATATGTTCGGGTTTATACCAATGACTATTTTGATTATGTCCAAATGAATTGACTTGATTAATTTGGTTTCTATCTTTTTGAAATTTGTTATATCCAAGTCCTTGCCTAGACGTATTAAAAGTTTGTTTCCCTAATAGCATATTCAATGATTTTTCTCCTTTTGAGAATTTATCCAACGTTGTTGATAGATGTAGGACTTGGTTCTTGAGAGATTCATTTTCATTTATCAGTTGTGTGCACCTTTTTATAGTGTCTTCTATTCTTGTGTTTTCAATTTCTTTCAAAAACAGGATTTCCTTTTCAAGCGATTTAATTTTGTTTTCTGAATTTTTAACCTCTTCTTCGAATGTTGGACACTTCTCACATTTAGGGATTCTGCTTTGATAGGTTTTAACTACTTGGTTAAGTTGTTTATTTAAATCAATTAAAGAATCCTTTTGTGATTCAAGTTTGGCATGTTTTTCCTTAAGTCGTTCAAAACAGCCATTTACTTCGTGAAAATATATAAGTAATTCTGAATGAGAAAGTTTTGATACCTCACTTGGCTCATCATCATCACTGTCAGTTACTTCACCATGAAGACATAGATTTGCTCTTTCACTTTCACTTTCGGTGCTATCACTTTCATCTTCATCAATTTCATCCCAAGTAGCCGCAAAACTTTTCTTCTTCAGTTTCTTTCCTTGGTTTGGTCGATTTTGAGGACAATTTGGCTTGATATGTCCCGGTTTATTACATTTGTGACAGATGATCTCTTGCTTCTCCGAAATGTCTAGTGCTTTGTTTATTCTACTTTTGATTTGATGGTTTCTGGTTGGATTTCCATATTTGCGATTCCACTTTTTGAATCTCTTTATTAATAGTGGTAATTCAGCTTCACCATCATCATCGTCATCATTGTCATTTTCAGTTGTTCCTTTGAGAGCAATTGACTTCTTTCGAGTATCGCCTCCTTCTCGCTCTTCCTTGAACTTTAGCTCTAGCTCATAGGCGGTGAGATTTCCAATGAGCTCTTCCACCTTGATTTGTTTCAAATCCTTTGACTCTTGAATAGCTGTGACTTTTGCTTCAAAGCTTCGAGGAAGCACTCTGAGAATTTTCCGAACTATCTCTAACTCTGTGTACGATTTTCCAAGAGCCTTTGATTTTATACTATATTGGACAGTCGTCCGTACATCTCTTTGACGTTTTCTTCTTTTGCCATTGTGAAATTCTCGTATTCGCTACTTAACATGGCTAGGCGAGATTCTTTGACTTGAGATGTTCCTTCGTGAGTTACTTCGAGCGTGTGCCATATTTCCTGCGCAGTTAAACAATGAGAGACACGATTAAATTCAAATTGATCCAATGAACAGATAATAGAATTCATAGCTTTAGCATTAGCATTTTGTAATTTATTTTCTAGTTCTGTCCATTGGTCCATCGGTTTATCTATTTCCTGATTGTCTACAACTATAGTTGGTGATCTATAACCTATCTCAATAATGTTCCAAGCATCAATGGTTTTCAGAAAAATTTTCATTCTATTTATCCAGTAGGCATATTCACCATTGAACATTGGTGGTCTAACTATGGACTGACCTTCAGCAAAAGCATTATTAAAAGAAGCCATTTTTTCAAATTTTTAAACAGAAACTGATTTTTGAAAAATGAAAAAAAATGACTTCTAAACCTAGCTCCGATACCACTTGTAGGATCGATTTCACCCTAGAGGGGGGTGAATAGGGTGATAGTATAAATTATATAAAAAAATTAATTGCGAAAGCTTATAAAATAATTTCAACACAGATCACAGAATAGTAGCAGCACAGATAAAAGCAGAATAATAAATGCAGAAATAGAACGACACAGAATTTACCCAGCTTCGGCAAAAACCTGCCTACGTGCTGCCTCCAAGGTTTCTACTAGAAATTAGATAGTCACACGCTTACACACGTAAACTCGCGACACCCGCTACTGACTAACCCAACTCTACGCTCAAAACCCTGCCACAACTCAGCCACTGAGTTGCGAATTCTCAAGCTACGCCACGTAGCTTGTCCCCTAGTCACACGACTAGCAAATACAACGATTTGAAAAAGAGATTTTTTTAAAAAATTAAAAAAAATCAAAAACTAAAAATAAGATAAAGCTCTTTTAAAAAAAAACTAAAACCCTTAACAAAACCCTATTAAAAAACCGGCCCCTTTTTATTATTTCGACCAGTTTCCTTCTTTTGCTCAGTGAAGAATTATGCGGCCGATGCTTGTTGAATTAGGGCTTCGACTTCTTTCTCGAATTAGGGCTTTGTCTCTGGTTTGAGATGCTCTTGCTTCTCTGATGTTCGATTGTTGCCCTTGCTCACTGCTTCGCTTATGTTTGTTTGCTCCTCTGTTGATCGATTGTGAAATTAGGGCTTCGGCTTCGATTTGGTTTGTAACTTTCCTTTTTGTTTGAATGCTTGAATTCGATTGTTGCTCTGCTTGCCGATGATGAACTTGAGTTTGTGATTGATAGTTTTATTGTGAACTGAAGCTTATGACTGATGATGATACCTTCGAGTTGAATTTATATGAATTCACGACACTTGAATTCCTTCGTATCAATTTGATACTTTCCTAATTCTCAATTACCTGTTGCGCACTTCTTTCCTGATTTTCTTTCTCAACGTGATCGATACGGCAGTGATTTACGTGGTCACCACGGTGTTGAATTCATTTGACTTTTTCAAATTTACACACTTGAATTTCTTACTTGGTTTTGTGCCCTGGTCATCACTGCACTGTTTTGATTTCTTGAATCATATCCACGGCTTCAATGTTGTTCAAGTGTACTACTGCATTCAAACATGATGTTGATTTTCGTTTATCACTGTGACTTTCGCTTCTGGTCATCTTCTCTGACCGATGGCATTTTGGTTTATCACTAGTGCCTTCAGTAGCTTCACAGTTGTATTCATGTTTAGTTTAGTCGTACACTTGGTCATGTTGCTTGAGTGACTTCCATTGGTGCATTTTCCTTACTGACTTGATTCACTGCATGTTTTGAGCTTCAACTGTGCTCGACCTCTGTCCATAGTTGTTCAGTTTACAAGATGCTCCACTTGATCATGTACTTTGTTCTTTGCTGCCTCTATTATGTATGCATTTGCATACTGCTGTTGTTTGAATATTGTTGGATGCCATCTTCATGTACTCGATATTGTGGCATGTGGTCTTTGTATTTGCTGGCTTGAATCTCTGCATCCATGTTCTTCACTGTTTACATCATTTGACTTGTCTGGTCTGGTCTTGAGTGTGCTATTGAGATACATGCATTGATGTAAACTTGTGTATCTTGTAGCTTTCATGTTTGTTGTATCACTTACAAATATTGATGCATTTGTTTGTTGCAATTGGGTTGGTCTGCACTGCTTGTTGTAGCTGAACTTGTGTACATGTTGCCTGGTTTTGTGGCACTGCTTATAGTCTTGTGGCATGTTTGTGGCTGTGATTGCATTGACATGTTGTGGCCTGTACTTGTATGCATCATATATGCACTGTGCACTAACTTGAGTCTGGTTCTTCACTTGGAATTTGCACTTCTTGTTGCTGTGCACTTCTGTTTGCTGTCATGTTCTTGTGCTCGAGCTCTTTGCATACTTCATGTGTGCATTTGAGTTGTTTGTGTCAGTTGCTTGTAGTCTTCGCCATGTTGCAGTTTGTAGTGTTTGGTCACTGATGCATTACTGTAGTTGCAATATCTCATGCTCAAGCTCTTTGCATACTTCATGACTGCCTTGTGTTGAACCCAGTTTTACAGCTCGGGTTTGACCTTGTGCTCGTGTCGTGATTTTAAATATATTGCACGTGAGTTGAACCCGCTTTGCATTTGGGTTTGACCTGTGCTTACCTGTCCCTGTAAATCAATCAAGTGTATATATATCGGTGTGCACGGCCTTGTGGCATATACAGTAACACACTGTATGTCACAAGTTGTTCGTGTATGATGAATTCAAATTTAAATTATGACGAACAACCCAAATAACTGAGGCAAATCATATTTTTAAAATCATCTTTTATTTTTGAATTGCAAAAATATTTCTTTTTCAATTTTACTGCGTTAGTGTATATTTTTGCAGATTTGCTCAGATGCTGGATTCAAAAACTGGATTTGAAGTTGAAGACAAAATATGAGTGTGAGTGATATGTAGTGAGGTGCTGATGTAAAATAGTGATGTAATTGAATTTGTATCAAAGTTGTATAGTGAATAGTGAGAGCTTGAATTTGTATACTATTCAAAATTGTAATAAATATTTGTTTGAATAAAATATTCGTTTGAATTCAAATTCTGTGTTGATTACTTTATTCAGCAAATATTTATTTAATCTGTGAAAAATAAAATAGAATAGTATATTAACAAATACATTTAAATGAATGTATATATGTTTATTATCATCAAACAACAATCATATAAGCGCATATTCAACAATAATTATTAATCATTCCAGATTAATTACATTCAATAATTAACTATCTTAACTACTTTATTAAACCAAATTAATTATCCTTTAATTAATTTATTAATTAATACCTTGATTAATTATTAAGTAATTTAAAACAAAATTACTTCATTCTTAAACATCTTCATTCAATTACATTCTGTAATTATCAATCAATTACTTAACTAAGTAATTTCCAATTTATTAATTACATAAAGTAATCATTTATAAAACCCCAAGTGTTTAAAATTAATCAAACTTAATAATTAAAGTAAACCATCACATTCAACTAAATTAATTACATTTAGTAATTAATTTCTTAATTACTTTTAGTAATTATACTCGAATTATTCACAATTGATTATTATTAAATTAATTAATCTAATTAATTATGAAAATTAACCATATTAATTAATTGTTAAATAATCCTGGTTAATGACTTCATTAACCATTCTCTAATTATTTAATTTAGTAATTAACTTAAATTAATTACAAATTAAATTATCTTTAATTATTCATTGATTAAAATTAATAATTAAATTAATTAACGTTGATTTAATCTTAATTTCATAATTGATATTTCATAAATTATTAATTAAAAAAAAGAAATCTAATTAATTATCTTAATTATAAATTGATTAATCATTAATCAATTTTTATTAATTTATTAACCATTCCTTAATTACCTCGTTAATTAAATAAATTTCCAAAACATAAATCTTAATTTAATTTCAAGATAAAACATAACTTAATTATGTTTAAAAACAAAATTTATTTAAGTCAAAGTACCTTTGAAATTACTTTAAATTTTCATCTTAAATACAAGTTTTAAAATAACAGTAATTTAAACTTATCAAAGTTTGAATAATTTAAAACTTGTTTAAATTTCAAGGCAAAACAAAAGTTTATCTTAAAAATAAAAATTTGAACAAAATTTTAGAAATTTCAATTCATTCTTAGTTTAAAACTTTCAAATTTAAATCTTCTTTTAAATTTATAGCTGGAGTTCATATTTAAACTTAGATTTTCAGTTTTTAAATTAATCTTTAAATCTTACTCATATTTTTAAAACCTTATTATTAAAAGTTTAAACTATTACCAAAGCAAAATAGTTAATTACGTCAAAATTTTTGAAATTTTTATTTTTATTTAAAAACTGGGATTTAAATATGAATTTAAATTCGAAGGAAATTCAAACTTGAATTTGAACTTAAATTTAAACTTTACTTTAAAAAAATAAACTACAGAAAAATTCAAAACAGAAACAACATGTTCCTGTAAACCTGGAAACCCAGAATTAACCCGAGAACTCCCTAATAAAACTTCGAGACAAAACCACCTTTGCTCCGAGTCACCCATTCATCTTCTTCGAGTAACTCACCAATACTTCGCTGTAACAACCCAACCCAAAATATCACCAGGAAATTTATCGCCGTGCATATGCACGGCGATTCTCGCCTTCTCCGATCATCGGAGATGATCAAATCTCAACCGAAAACACCTCTCTACCCAATTGACAACATCAGATAGAATCCTAAATCAAAGAATCAAAAATGAATGAAATTTTCCCCAAACCTGAAAATATAAATCAGGTTTCTGACCAAAACCTGTCAACGGCAACCATACGCCGCTCCGACCATCTGACATTCAATCTCTCTGGCCCCGAACTCTTCTATACACCCTCTACCCATTTCCCAAACATCACAACACTCGATCCATCCCTCACCTCAAACTGACCCAATCCTTAACCCCATTCAAAATTAGGGTTTAATCCATAAAAATTCAGCCGCATCCACTCTAACTAAATTTAAACTCATTCATGATTTTTCTGAGCATCTCCTATACTTCCTCTATTACTAAGAAGAATCCCAGAGTTTCACAAGTCATGGATCATAAGAACTTGCCCAATTTTCATTCTTAGTTCAAGTACTAACTACTACTGAAACTAAACTCTAAAAATTCTAATACTTGATTTAAAAATCAAGTTTCAATTAATACTATAGTTTACTGATACTGAAATACAAAATTAACTCGTTAAATTTTTTTTGAATTAACATGCAGAGGCCATGCTGTTTATATCTTTAACTTACTTAAGTTTATTTAAACTTTAGGCAGTCAAACACTTCGCCTAAAAATATTTTGATTCTAATCTATAATAAGCAAATTATTTCAAGACTAGATACTAACACAAATTTAAAAAAAATTTGAAGGATTCTTTTGAATAGGAAGATGAATTTAGAATCACAGCAGAGCATAGACAAACATACATACACAAACATATTCACATCAGGCTTTTATAAACACAAACCTTACTAAGTTATATCCAACATTAACATGCAACCTATTTAAAATTAAAATTTTAAGTTACTCACCTTATTAAAAGATGCAGACCCCTTGTTTTGACCCTTTTTGAATTTGTAGGAAAATGGTATTGGTGCTTTTGCTAGATCTTGTTTTACTTCATGTTTGAAATGATATGCAGTTGATCCCAGAGATAAGAATGCAGTTGCATGCAAGGCCCATTCATTTCCAGATTGCAGAAAAAGATAAAATGCAGATTGCATATGATTTCCTGACTTAAATCACTTGCATGCAGATTATTTCATCTCTAGGCTTTAAAACAGAATGCAGGCCCAATTTGATTTGGAGGAAGCGCGGATTTTTATATGCAGGGTTTGATTTTATTTTTTATTGAACAAGATTTGGTTTGCAGGCCTCGGAATTTTTGAAGAGGGTATTTGATTTTGTATATGTGCAGGAATTTGAAGATGAAAGATTTTGATATGAGGATGAGTTTTGATTTTGAAGAGGTGTTTTAAAGTTTTTCTCTTTTGATTTTAGGCAAATGAGAAAACAAAATAACTATGAAATGCAAGTTTATATATATGTAATTTTCAGATTTAATTAAATAAAAAAAAATTAAAACCAAAATGTGCCACTTGTAAAAATTATCTACATTTGTCAACTTAATGTTTAATCTTATTGCACTTGTCTTTTAAAAGTAGTTTGTATTTACAAGTCAACATATGTATTAAGCTAAATTTTAATTTATTAATTTAATATGTATATAAACTTATAACGGAACTAAAAACAACTTGTACTTATAAATAAAGCTTATACATATGGAAATTAATACAATTTAAAATTTATACTTAGGAATTTAAATTCAAATTAAATTCATAATCTAATATTAAAAATCAAATTATGAATACAAATCAAAATTTGAAATAACAATAGCTATTTTTAACCAAAAATCTATTTGTAATACAATACATTGTTAATATTGTATTTAAAATGTCTCATTATTAAATTAAAACCATTTTAAAGGAAATTATATTTTTATTAATAAATTTTCTATTTAATTAAGCTATAAAACTCCTTTGTCAATTTAATTAAATTTAAAACTCAAGCTAAAACTAATTTAAACATTTAAACATTTTTATTAACAATTTAAAAATTATATATTTATTTATGAAATAGCTTTGAAAACTTTATATTTAATAAAAATTAAAATTTCCAAATTATTAATGTATATTAGAATTTTAAATCATGATTCATTTATCAATTCAAAACAAAGATCATTTATTTTATAACTTTGAAAAGCTATTATTAAATTAAAACAAATTCTCAAATTACTAAAAATATAAGAATTAGAAAAATATGTTTTATTTATTAAATTTTAAACAATGCTATTCTATTTACAACATAAACTATATATTTATATTGAAAATGGAAACCAATTTATTATTTTTAAAAAGATAAAATAACCAGTTTAAATATTTATTGAAGATGATTATTAAATTTATTTGAATTATTATTAACAAATATCAATATCAATTTAATTTTTAATACAGATTATTAAATTGATATTGTTAAAAATTCTAGGATATTACAATCCTTCCCCTTTAAAAGAATTTCGTCCCCGAAATTTAAAACAAAGGTAATTTAATAGTCTCATTAAAGATTTATTTAAAAACATAAGCATATATCAAACCTATGCTAACAATCATAGCAACCAATTCAACCAATCAAACCAATCTAATTATCCAAACAAATTATGGATAAAATTTCATCGAGTTTCCCTAAGTGTATATATATATATATATACCGGGTTACACGCTCTAGAGAATCCAAACAATCAATACTATGAAGCTACAAGACTCCTATTCATTTATATCTATAACACTAGACAAGATATCAGACTAAAAACGAGTCTAACTCAACAACCAAAACTCCAGAACTGTTGGTTCCACAACCAGAAATAGATTATACACGTACTCACTCAGAGATACATGAAACTCATCGAATCCCAGTTATCCAAACTGGCAATTCAATCCTGTAGATCAATCACTTAACCTCCAAGATCACAGAAAAGATCCAAAACTCTTCAGAGCTAACTTCTCAGAGTTACCCAATCTTATAGCTCATTTTTGATCGGAGAAAACTTATCCAAAATTAAATCTCCGACTTCGGAAGCTAATTTCCTCCATTTCTTATCCACAAAATCTCTTCGGACAATCTTATCCTGTCTCCAACTTTACTGATCATCTCAACCTTCTCTGATGCTTCAAGTAACAACTAGAACAATCAACACCACAAAATGATCTCCTTAAGATCAAACAAGATCCAGATCTCAAACTCAACTTCTCAACATCAGAAGACAACAACTCACTTCTCCTGTCCAGGAAAAGAAAAGCAGGTACACTTCCAAACTGCTTCCGCTGCTCAACTCTGATCCGAAGTAGAAGAGAATGCTGAAGAAGAACATGAGCATAAACTGGACAACACATCCTAGAAATATTGTTGAACAAATCCAAAAGGAAAAAATTTCAGAAGTTCCTCCAAAACTCTGAGCTGCTACACCGACTCAATCTCCTTGAAACAATTCTTCTATAAAGCTGAACCACCGGTACCACTCCTAGAATCCTAGATGATAAGAAAGCTTAATCTCCAGATGCGAACCAAACTCTGACTTCTTGAAGACATCCAGAAAATTCAGATAACCCAAGAGATCACTCAAAAATCGCAAGTCACCGTTGCGAGCCACCCAAACCAAATTCAAGAAAAACTGTTCTTCCTTTACCAAACAGATCAGTCTTACATTTAACTAGCCAACCCATCGAAGAAATGGGTCCACTAAACAGCTTCTGAACTCCACTTCAGAAAAACTGTGTAACGCCCCACCCCGAGATCCACCTTAGTAAAGAGAATTAATGAGTAATTCTGTCTACTAAAGCGGAGAATAGGGCTGGTTAAGGGCGACCATCTATAACTTTGTCTTAAACATCTACTGAATACGTCGATAAATGCACTATGATTTTTCTTTTCTATCTCAATGGATCGACATACACAGTGAATGCTTAATCCAAAACTATAGGTGGCTAACGGATCTATTAGAACAAAATACCATAACTAAATGTAAAGCACATCACAGAACAGTAATCAACATCATTTATATACATATACACTGATACATGTTTAGTACAATACAATATGAATACAATAAAGGAGGTATTCGACCATACTATATACATCGAATCGAATATAAATACATCAGAGTCAAGCGGAAAGAAATATAAACCATAAAAGTGCTAGGATGATATCCAAGCAGATGCATCAAAGCAAAGTCCCATAACTGATAGGTAACCTGAAACAACTCGGTCTGACCCGAGTGATAAACACACGGGTCAGGCAACTGAATCTTATCGTTAGAAAGGAATATGATAAGGTAAAGAGAAGAGCTTCGCAATGGGATAACATAAGTTGGTATGAACATCTAGGGTTGATATCAAGTAACTTCACTATGTCTCTATGGTGGTTTGCATACACATATAATTGGGTTAATCTGAAGGAATTCATGTATATGATATAAGGGAAAACATTCAAACATTATCCATGAATAAATAAATCTCTCAAGTCGTATATAAATCCCAAGTATAAATCCATAGAATTCGAAATCACCAAAATCCTCAAAGAAATCATATTTGCCTTATTTACATCTATAAGGCTAGGTAAACACATCAAAAATGGTGGAATCGAAATCATCATAACTCATAAAAGAAATCTCATATTGGCCAATTATTACATGCAAAAGCATGTTGCACGTGCTATTTACCAGTACTGTTCACCATCATGGTACCATATCCATCTCTCGACCGGAATCCTCATCTCGAATTAATCCGGTCAATGACGTCATCTATATTCTCCCCGAACACCTGCCATCAAAAGTGATTGGAGCACCTCACTCCAATCGGTCTCCGCTGAGTCCCCGCCATCAAAAGTGATCGAGTCAAGTATTACTTAACCCGATCGGGACTCTAAGTACTGGTAGTTCTCCCAGAATGTGTCAACAACTCTCAGATAGTAACCAGGAAAGTGGTAACGCATGTCCCATACCATACGCTCTCACTTAGCGGTTTTCTAGCCACTAGTTCGTGCCACACTAAGAAATCATCAACATCATCAAAAGAATCGCCTCATGTCATCGGCATATGGTATAAGATGCTAAACCCGTCTCATCTCATCGACGAGTAGAAACTCCATAAAAACATTAAACTCATCAAATTCCGTCATAATCTTGCCTCATATCATTGGCAAGTATATCTCCATCAATATAGTCCTAATCTCGTATATACTCCCGAATAGGAGATCTCGGACTATACGTATTAGCCAAATGGACTAATATAATCTCAAACTCATACCACAATGTGGTTAACATCAAGGAGGAAATCAAATGATTCCTCAAAATCTTTTGGGTAGTACAAGTCTGAAATTAACCGATAAAGTAAATACTCAAGTCCTATACCTCGCGGATTTACTAAATCGTTTAATTTATTTCCTTATACGTCCGAAAAAGCATCAAAGTAATTAAAGAAAATTAATTAATTATAATATATTTTACTAGAGAAAACGGGATTTTAAACCAGTTCATAGAAATTTATCTAAAGAATTTTGAGTGAAAACCGATCATTTAAAGAATTTTAATGATTTTTGAAAGCCTAGAAAATAAAGAATAATTGTTTAAACACCATTAAAAATGTATAAAAACATTTATTTCTCAAACCATGATTTTAGAAGATTTTATGCAATTTATTCAGATTTTTAAAACTCAGAAAAAACATCAATTTGCAATTTAATCGGCAAAAACCGATATTCAAATTTTAAATCGAATTTAAAATCAATTTAAATTCAAATCAATTATAAATTTACTAGTCCATTGCTGGACAAAAGAATCATATATTAGTATCAAATTTCGTAGTAAAATTCTTGCAAAAGCATGCAAATGAAATCATCAAAGTCGAACAGTTACATCAATATTGGGGCAGTTCATAACAGACCAACATTGAAAACATCAATTTTCCACCATGCAAACTTCGAAATTCTACAAAACTCAAAATACAAAAATTGTAGCCAACAACCTCAGGTTTCAAAAACTTCATAAATTTTGATATTCCGATCAGTAACGAAGAAGTTATAATCGAAATACTACTAAAAAAGAAATTACTTGCGCTGCCTGTCAACACAGGACAGCGATGAAAATGCCAATTTTACACTATGTACACTTCTAAATCAGTCAAAACCGAGAAAATGAAAGTTATGGAAATTACATAAGGATTTCAGAACATCCAATAAATCAAAATTCCGATAAGAAACGCAAAAGTTATGGTGAAAACACCAACCAGCCACTAGAATATTCTGTGCTTAATCCCTCTCGAAATTTCATTTTTGACAGCAACTAAGAAGGTCCAACCGGATTCAAAACCCAATGAAATTTAACATGAACAAACTATAATCAGTCTTCTACAATCCAAAAAAAGAATGGAATCAATCCGACACCGGACGAGCCAGATATGAGCAAAACAAGACAGGGCATTTTCAGCATCAATCAATATAGAACAGAGGTAAAATTCAATATATTTAACCAAATATTTCAAGCAAGAGATTATTTGTTGCTGAAAGTTGTTCACTTACAGTTGCTATAAGCCTTAGCTTACCTATTAGCAGCAAAAAGATGATGATTTAGGCTTGAAGATGGAAGTTTTCAACTCGAATTCGCCTTTGCCGGACCTATGATTGCTGAAAATAGGCATGCAAGAGAAGATAAATTACAAAACAAAAATTACAATAACAAATATGGATTTCTCTTCTAATTCAAGATAGAGAAGGATGGAGATTATCTTCTTGTTGAATTAGACCCGAATTTCTATTGATTTAGTAAAGAATTTTATTAATTATGGCTAGGGTTTGAGAAGGCAGCCATTGTTTCTAATTTTTGAACTTCTACCGTTCCTTTTCTCAAATGAGCTGAAGGAGGAAGAAGTGTACGTACTTCTTTCCTGGCTCCAGAAGTTTCTCTAGTGGATATTGGGTTTGGGCTTAACCCAATGACCCATATTAATTTTACTTAGGCAAAAATTTGTTTAAGTTTATTTACACTTATACAATGCTTAAATCTTCATAACTTCTACATTTTTAATCCGTTTTTAATGATTTTGGATGCGTTGGATTCGTTATGTCATCTAGTTTTTAATAAAATTATCAAAACATAAGTTTTAACAATTTTTTTTTATTAAATTTTCATTTATTACTCAATTTATCCAATTTTCCCATAACTGCAAAATAAATTGCAAATTTAATACAATTGGTTAAATAAAAAGATGTTATGTACCCAAAACAAAACAAATACAGGTTTAGACATTATTAAATTATTTATCACATTTTTAATCATAGTTATCATGATTAATTATTTTATTAACTCATTCTTATATATATTTAATTAATTAAATGACAGTATTGGCAAACAAGCACAATATTGTACAAATTATCAATTTAATCAAATGTAGTCAATTAACTACATTCAAATTCATGAAATAAAGTAGAAACGTTATTTTACTCATGTCCATCATTTTTTATACTCAAAGAAGATTATTTTTTCTTCTTATTTCCCACATTTTATTTTACAATAAAATGTATTATTGGTTTTAAAATTACCAATATGATTTCCCCAACTCAAACAAAATTCCATTAATTATTCCAAACCACTCCAAGCATAGAAATGGAGTGATTAATTTATTTTGTTACAATTTAGTAGCCCAAAAATTAAAATTCATTATGCATATGATGATTAAACAATTATTTAACAATTTTCTTTGTATTTAACAAAGAAAAGATGCAATTTGACAATAAATTACATTATCGCCAAATCGTACATGTTAATTGAATATAGTTGCATCTCTATATTCAAAATTCATGGAATAAAGGAACAACTTTATCTCACACATATGTTTATTACTACTAATACAATAAAATCTTTCTACTTTTATTTTCCCTTTTATTTTACAATAAAAGGAGAATATTGGAATAAATTGCCAATATTCCTTTAATGCTCCTACTAAATTCCATCAATGACAATTTCCAACTCAAAGATCACAATTAAGTTGTTTACTTCATCTTTCCTTCATCTTAAATTTTCTTCAATCATTTAATTTGAAATAAACCTTATTTTATATTGTTCTCCCAAAATTTATTCATATTATATTGTTTATTCTAAATAAACAATATAATTCATCATTTTCTTCCAATTAATTCAATTAATTCCAATGTTAAATTATAATATTCATTATAATTTAATATTTACAGTAATCTCCAACCAGGGTTGTTACAGACTCCCCCTCTTATAAAAATTGCGTCCTCGCAATTTGTAGAGGAAATCTGTATTCAACACAATTTATTCAATCGACAAAGGATAAAAGAGAAGCTCGAAACTCAAACCATTCATATTCTCAACATAGAATGGTAGAGAGAAACAAGGAAAAACTTCCTTGGTTAATCCAGTGGCCCACCAAATGCTTATATAGCGATTAGCAAACCATCGAATTTTCCAAGTAACTTGAAAGAATTCCGAAGATATCCCATCTTCGGAAAAAAACTCGATAAGATGCTCAACAATTAATCAATCGAAAATGATTGATTTCACAAAACTCTACGAATAGAGTCGGGACCAAACTCACTTAAACCCAAACTCTAAGTAATAAAGAATATCATCAATAAGATTTTCTGCATAATAACGCGGAAAGAACATCCTCACAACAAGATAAACGCAATAAACAAGATGAATAAATCACATAATGACTTCTTGCAAGGCCACCAAACTCGAACGACCGCGATAAGGCATGTCGTTGATATTAACTCAAGGATAGAATATACTCAAGAAATAAGGATATAAGCTCAAATTACTTTTCAATCCAAGATATTTAGAATTTTTAAATCCCAACATCTTTTAAATTTTAAATCTCAATTTTTAACATTTGAAAATTTTCAAACTCTTTACTATACTACTTAGTAAGTAATTTAAAACTCAAATTGAAAGTCCAAATTTCTTCTCTTACTTCAAAATTAATTTCCAAAGAGATTTGTAAACCCATAATAATATCCCTCAAAATAAATTAAGGGTTTAAATTCTCTTTACTCTTTTATTAAACCACTTAATTATATTAAAAACAATCTCCAAATACTCCTGTAACTCTTCTCTTAAAACATCCAATGTATCTAATATAGGTTCAAA
This sequence comes from Allium cepa, assembly GCA_030765085.1. Lineage (NCBI taxonomy): Eukaryota > Viridiplantae > Streptophyta > Magnoliopsida > Asparagales > Amaryllidaceae > Allium > Allium cepa. The sequence continues at coordinate 462,137,315 of CM060942.1, forward strand.
AATCTCAAAATATACTTCCAATAAAGTATAACTTAAGAATATTCTCATATATTCTCATCTTTACAACTTCAAAATAAATAAATAAATAAATGGCGTTGCCTCGCCATTGAATCTCTAATAATAGATATATCATTGGCTGCAGAGTCGATCAGACGATCAAAACTGCCTCGCCACTCTATTACTCATCTCTAAAATCATTGGCTGCAATTACCATTCAAAAATAAATTTAATATATAATCTCAAAATATTATTTTCAAAATCTCAATTTTTAAAACACAAACCATTGTGTCTGATTGCCTCATCATAGCATTTAGGAGATTTCTATCGATAACGTTGATCAGACGTATCGACTAGAACTCTTAACTACTCGGTGGATAACCCAACACTCTAAAATTATTTCTATGAAAGAATACTACTCATATAAATATATTCTCAAAACATTCTTTGATTTTTAAAATATCTCAAAACTCCAATTTCTCTTTTTAAAACTCATATATATATATATATAGCTTTAAAAAAGAATCAAACCAAAGAACATTAAGAGAATGCATCGAGATTTTCCCAGAATACTCGATTCTCAAAATCATCAGAAGGAGATAGTGTTCGTCAATCTTACAATGTCACGAGTCACTCAAAAAAAATCAGCAAGATATAGGATAAGCAAGATATTCTTCTCGAAGGGGAAGAATCACACAATCCACGAATCACTATTTCAAATGGAGTAATGCTAAAGGATAACATTGATTGACTATCTGAAAATAACACTCAAACAAAGTAGAATGATAAACTCAATCAAACTCGAATAATCTAGAAACTCTCCTCATTCCTTAGTGGATATCCTCATGGAAGGATAATCGAAGAGCTAAGAGCTAGGAATAAGGTTACCTAAACACTCGATTTCTCGATTGGATGTCAAATCCAAACGGACTTACAAAACTCAACAAATTCACCTTGATTGGAATTCGAAATATATCATCAACATCTCAATATTCAGGAGCGAATACAGAAACTTCGAAATCATCATTAACATTTCAAAGTGATAGAAATAATAACCCAATAAAATTAGGATGCCTAAATAAATACAGGATCCTATAACAACAAAAGGATCGGGCTTAACATCAAATAAGTTAGTCCATCTCAAATCAGATACATCTCAAGATTGTGAGTAACAAACAAATACTCACAAAAGCAACATCAAATAAAAATCTCAGAATGCCCACAATGAGCTAATCGTTGTGGATCCCTACTATAGGATTCACAACTCTCAAATGAATGCAACAAGAATGCTCAAAGAAATCGATCAACTCCATCGATACGAACTCACTCGTATCGACAAAAAAAAAGACAAAAAAAAGAATAGAATAATCCTAAATAAGATTATTCATAAGATAAGATAACATCAAACTCAATTATGAAATACTACGTAATACAATTTATATTCCTAGACATATTCCATCTCAACATATCCCAAAACTCGAAAAAGAATCAAAGCATGATTCGAAAACAAGCTCGAATAAAGGACAATGATTCACTCGTATTGTACTTCGACGTATTGTGATATACGTACTGTTCTGTGTTTATTCTACTTTGTTCTGACCACAGCTCTGATACCATGCTGTAACGCCCCACCCCGAGATCCACCTTAGTAAAGAGAATTAATGAGTAATTCTGTCTACTAAAGCGGAGAATAGGGCTGGTTAAGGGCGACCATCTATAACTTTGTCTTAAACATCTACTGAATACATCGATAAATGCACTATGATTTTTCTTTTCTATCTCAATGGATCGACATACACAGTGAATGCTTAATCCAAAACTATAGGTGCCTAACGGATCTACATAACAAAATACCATAACTAAATGTAACGCACATCACAGAACAGTAATCAACATCATTTATATACATATACACTGATACATGTTTAGTACAATACAATATGAATACAATAAAGGAGGTATTCGACCACACTATATACATCGAATCGAATATAAATACATCAGAGTCAAGCGGAAAGAAATATAAACCATAAAAGTGCTAGGATGATATCCAAGCAGATGCATCAAAGCAAAGTCCCATAACTGATAGGTAACCTGAAACAACTCGGTCTGACCCGAGTGATAAACACACGGGTCAGGCAACTGAATCTTATCGTTAGAAAGGAATATGATAAGGTAAAGAGAAGAGCTTCGCAACGGGATAACATAAGTTGGTATGACCATCTAGGGTTGATATCAAGTAACTTCACTATGTCTCTATGGTGGTTTGCATATACATATACTTGGGTTAATCTGAAGGAATTCATGTACATGATATAAGGGAAAACATTCAAACATTATCCATGAATAAATAAATCTCTCAAGTCGTATATAAATCCCAAGTATAAATCCATCGAATTCGAAATCACCAAAATCCTCAAAGAAATCATATTTGCCTTATTTACATCTATAAGGCTAGGTAAACACATCAAAAATGGTGAAATCGAAATCATCATAACTCATAAAAGAAATCTCATATTGGCCAATTATTACATGCAAAAGCATGTTGCACGTGCTATTTACCAGTATTGTTCACCATCATGGTACCATATCCATCTCTCGACCGGAATCCTCATCTCGAATTAATCCGGTCAATGACGTCATCTATATTCTCCCCGAACACCTGCCATCAAAAGTGATTGGAGCACCTCACTCCAATCGATGTCTGTTGTGTCCCCGCCATCAAACGTGATCGAGTCAAGTATTACTTAACCCGATCGGGACTCTAAGTACTGTTAGTTCTCCCAGAATGTGTCAACAACTCTCAGATAGTAACCCGGAAAGTGGTAACGTATATCCCATACCATACGCTCTCACTTAGCGGTTTTCTAGCCACTAGTTCGTGCCACACTAAGAAATAATCAACATCATCAAAAGAATCGCCTCATGTCATCGGCATATGGTATAAGATGCTAAACCCGTCTCATCACATCGACGAATAGAAACTCCATAAAAACATCAAACTCATCAAATTAAATCAAAATCTTGCCTCATATCATTGGCAAGTATATCTCCATCAATATAGTCCTAATCTCGTATATACTCCCGAATAGGAGATCTCAGACTATACGTATTAGCCAAATGGACTAATATAATCTCAAACTCATACCACAATGTGGTTAACATCAAGGAGGAAATCAAACGATTCCTCAAAATCTTTTCGGTAGTACAAGTCCGAAATTAACCGATAAAGTAAATACTCAAGTCCTATACCTCGCGGATTTACTAAATCGTTTAATTTATTTCCTTATACGTCCGAAAAAGCATCAAAGTAATTAAAGAAAATTAATTAATTATAATATATTTTACTAGAGAAAACGGGATTTTAAACCAGTTCATAGAAATTTATCTAAAGGATTTTGAGTGAAAACCCATCATTTAAAGAATTTTAATGATTTTTGAAAGCCTAGAAAATAAAGAATAATTGTTTAAACACCTTTAAAAATGCATTAAAACATTTATTGCTCAAACCATGATTTTAGAAGATTTTATGCAATTTATTTAGATTTTTAAAACTCAGAAAAAACATCAATTTGCAATTTAATCGGCAAAAACCGATATTCAAATTTTAAATCGAATTTAAAATCAATTTAAATTCAAATCTGTAACGACCCGTGTAAATACGATGTTTAAAATGAATTTAATTAATAGGATTTTTATTTCAATTTAGAAAGAAATAGAAATCTTATTTATTTATATGAAAGTGAATGCTGAAATTAGATGTATCAAGGGTAATTAAAATTTACAAATTGAATTATGTATTGAAATTAATAAGTGTAATAGTGGAAATTGTTGCGATTGGATATTAAGTTGGAAATAAATAAAATAAAGGCAAGTATTGAATTCATCAATGAAAATAAGTTTTATCTGATACAAGCCCTGTATTTGTAAACTTTTGTAAGGTGTTAATGAATTATGAGAATTTAGAAATAGATTCAGTTGTATGTTAGATAATCAATTGCAATAATTTAAGGTTAGTAATTTATATATTGGGTGGAATGATTAATTAGATGTAGAATCTTAATTTGTATGTGTGCATATATTTATAATGGAGAACAAAAGGGTAAATAATAATATACAAATATACTAAACATTAAATAGTAGGATTACTAGAAAATTCAATCATTTACCAATATAGATAGTTGATGCGCCTTAATTGTAATTAAGAAACAACGAAAGGTGTAAATGAAATTTTTTAGAGTATAAATTATAATTGGACAAAGATTTTAGTATAAAATGTTAATGCAAGGAAATTAATGCTGAATTTAAGGCAATAGTAATGAATAGTAATTTATTTAAAAAAAAAATGTAACACCTATCATAAAAATCTACCTGCTTATTTGTTAATGGGATTAGGATCGGTAATAGGTGGTAATAATTAAATGAATGTTACACTAATTGAAAGTGGAGTAACGTTCGTTTAAAAGTTGAGAAATTATAGGAGCATATTTATTAAGCGTTACTTTAAAATTTATGTTTGATTGTGAAATTTGTACGAGAAGTTGCAAAGTAATAATTAAGAAAGAATACATATAAATTGTTTATAACCTAAAACTTAAGTGTAGTTAAATGTTGAAATTGAATCTAATCAATTGGAAACTTAATTAAATTGGGTTCAATGTAAATAAATGGTTATTTTAAGAAATTGAAATAAGTATTATAATTGGCAAATTTAGTTACTTTAAAGTGAAACGGAAAATATTAACGCAATAGTTTGAATGCAATATTTAATTCATCTAATTTATATTAAAGATTCGTTAGATTAATTTAATAGAAATTTTGGGACATTTAATAGATAATTGCTGATTATGAATGGAATTAAAGGAATTACTGAAATCGAAATTTAGCAACTTTTAAACCTTTGCAATTGATTTTGAATATAAAGAGTCAATGGAAATTTGTGGATTAATTTATGAATTCATGAAATCAGTGTATTGACTTAGTTGTAACTATATGTAAATGTACGCAATAAGGTTGTGCAATACCAATTATTTGGATTCAAATTTATATTAAATATAATGTTGGTAGCAATTGGAATTTACCGTTTTGCAAAATATATGAGAAATCAAGTCAAATGTAAATTATATCGTAAAGGATAAATTCATTTAAACAGTAAGATTTTTAAATAAATAAACGTTTCACTTAGGTTTCATTTGGATAATTTATGTAGTTTAATGGGAAAGCAATTGAAATTGATTACCCTAAATTTGTGCAGTTAGGGTAGTTTTGATTTGTCACTTAAGATGGTAAATTCTATAAAATGTGATAAATGTAGTTTTAATTAAATTGTGACGATTGGGTATTTAAGAAGTGATAAACCAAAATTTATTGATTTATTTGAAATTAAATTGTGGATTTATTTCAAATAAGGGAAATTTATGTTTAACTATTACATCAATAGGAATTAATCTAATTTAAGGATATGTTAATATAAATTGGGCAAAAAGGGTGTTTGGACTAGGGAATAATATTAATCGGTTTTAGAAACCTTAAATATAAAATGGGAAGTAGACAAGATTTAACGTTACAACCATTTACACAAAATCCAGGATGTGTGTAGAAGTATTTATGGAATAAAACGTAAACAATTGTTGGATAAAAAGAGTAGGAATCAACATTTATTTATTTAATTGGATATAACTACGATAGTATGATTTATTGCATTTAAATGAAATCTAATATATAGAACATTGCCTAAAAAGGAAGAATAGATAAAATTTATGATAAATCTATATACAATATAAGATTTATTGATTTAAAGACAAAAGGGGCAAGATGTATAAATTAGATTAAGTGCAACCTTCAGTAAATAAAATTTGATGGAATAAGAACATTTGGGTAATTTATTTCCAATTAAATCAATTCACGTTTCAAAATTTAATGCTAGTTTATTACATATATGTTTATGCCTAAATTTAAACTTATGTTTGGATCCAATCTGATCCATCTATTATTTTTCAGCCTTGTCTATATATAACCTGTTATAAACGCTAGCCACTCCTTATTTTCATTTTTCTATACGTAGATCTCCTTCTCAACTCCTCATTCTAATGGCAGAAAAAAAAAACCTAATTCTCAAATTCCAAAAAAATAATTTCAATTGAAAAAAAAAAATTACGGATCTGCAGCAGCTTCTGGTCGCGCTTCGGGTTTCAGGGGAGAAAACCCTAGAGCAACTTCGGGTCAGGAAGAAAATGACTCGGGTCGCTCCGGGTCGTTTTGGCGAAAACTCCAAGCAAGCACCGGAGAATTGAGGCAGCGCACCGAAGTTGAACCCGAGGTCGACCCAGGACCAGAATTTTCCATTTTTTCAAATTTTCATAACTTTTGCATACGAGCTCGGATTCGCGCGCGGTTTGTTTTGATGGGATCGCATCAGAATTTCTGACGTTTTGGCACTAGTTTGGATGAATTTGGAGACTGTCCAAATTTTGGGTTTAAATTGGATTTGAATTCAATTTAAATTCAAAAAGGTGAGTGTTTTAACCCACTCACAACTTCTAAAAGTTTTTATGTTTGTTAAATTTATTTTAGATATGAGTAGGAATTTATTTATGAATGTTTGGCATGTTTTATTCAGCATATCTGTTAATTCGCATTTATTTAATTTAATTGTTAATTTAGTTTATGTATTGCATATTAATTGACAGTTAGAATTTATTTATTCGCCTATAAACTGCTAGTTAACAGTTATAAAATTTATTACTGAATATAAACTGTTAGTTTAATAGTTGTTAAATTATTTTGAATATAACTGCCAGTTATTACCTGCATATTATTATCAGATATATATTGATATTGTTTTATTTTGGATGATGATTGTGATTTGGATGGTGGATGATGTGGATGAATGGATGTTTTTATTTTATATCATTTAAACTGCAAGTTATCATGCATATTTCATTTCATTCGGGATGTGGTTTGAAATGATATACAACCGCCAAATTTTATTTTAAATTGCGGACTGAAATGATAAATATCCGTATCACTTGACCATAGGATAGAAAATTTTATACAGGCACCGTGGTCTATATATAAATTATTTTAAAGGTGATTTCTATGGTTTGGATGGGATACGGTTTATAAAAAATTAATTTTGATATTTTATAAAATATTAATTCGATATATACACATATGAAGTTAAAATTTTAAATTTAAGCTGTGTTTAAACCTGTTGAATAAAATGATAAAAATTTGAGAAAATGGAATTTGGTAATATATCTTATATGTTTAAGTTTGGAAATTTTAAGGTATGATATTTATAAATGGATTTTCCAAGATTTACTTAAATGGGATATTTTAGTATAAATTAAACTGAAGAAAATACTTAATTTCTAGAAATTGGAGTTTTATTTATAGACTTTATGTAAATATTCAAAACTAAATAATAGAACATTTAATTTGTTGAAAGAATAAATTCCAACTTTAGTTTTGAAATATTAATACTCCAAGTGGATATATATATAAATAGAAATTGAAGTGGTTTTGGAACTTGAAAGTGATATTTAAATTTGGTTTAGACTTTAAATAAAGAAGTATATTTGTAGAGCCCTGGAAATAATTTCTTTACAAAGTAACCTTAAAGTTAAACCATTTATTATATATACCATTGAATATCCAAACCATTTAAGTTTTAGAAGTTATGGTTTTAAATTATGAATTTCGAAATATTATGCTTTGAAAGTATAACTCAAATATTTGGTTTCCAGATATTTTAAAATTTAAAGCAGTATGATTTTGGAAAAGAATTATATTTGAGAAAAGGATATCATATTGTTTTGGGCTTTAAATTGATATCGTATTAATAGTTTTGAAATGGAAATTTTTATTCTGGTTTTAAAGTATAAACTATTTTTAAATAACCGCGGTGTTATAATAACGTTTGGTTGTTGAAGAGACCGGGATCGGAAGTTGTCATACTCTCTGCCAACTCCGAAAACCACTTTAACAACCGTGTACACGGTGGAGATTCCAGAATGAAGTAGGTTGGTGGCGGCGTTTCCTGTAAGGTAAATACGTGGACCCAACTCCCGTGAGTTGGCATAAGGTGGCTAAAACAGGAGCGATTCTCGGGCCAATGAGGTCATTCCTCTGATCGAACGCACTTCTTCGATATTATACTCTGACATTGGATTGATTCGGTGGCCACTATTGATTTCTTTGATTTTAGGGGTGTTAGTTCGAGGTGGGCGGTAGCTGCGGCTATGCGTTACCATCAGCCCGAGTAGCAATTGGTATATCTACCCTGGCATTGCCTAGTTGTGCCGTGTCACCTACCCTAGCGCGCCTTATACGATTTTGGTTTTGTACCATACCTATGGAGTGCCCTCTGACGACGCCCAGTACGGGGGAGATTACGGTACTGTATAGACTATGGGAATATATTCTGTGTTAAGGGCTATATGGGTAACCCCTTAACGCTATTAAAAAGTATGTTTATTTTACAAATAGACACTATTATAATAGCGCAATATGCTACATAGTAAATAGTTTAACGGATCCTTAGGAGATGTAAATCCCGAGCATCTCTTCAGTTACTGCACTCATATTTATTTCTGTTAATTTAACTCACATAAGATCTTTTAGTTCTGACTCGAGTGTTTTTGTCTGTTCAAATTCGCTCGGGTCAGTCCGAGCGTTTCAGGATTGCAAGATTTAGCTCTGGAGGACGAAGACGAAGATTTATATTATTATTATTATTTATACTAGTGCACTACACATTGTTCCCCTGCATTGTTATTGGTATGTGTAACTCTGATAGGTATTATATAAATGGTTTTGTAAACAGATTTATAAACTATATATTTGATTATTATATTTTATCCTTCCGCTGTGAGATTCTGTTTAGTTTTTTTTTCTCTGTTTTTTTCTTATTTACCCTATAACAATCCGCCCTTCCGTATGGTTTGAATTGGCACGTGTGTCGATTTAAAGTGTGCGAAAAAGCGGGACGTTACAAAATCAATTATAAATTTACTAGTCCATTGTTGGACAAAAGAATCATATATTAGTATCAAATTTCGTAGTAAAATTCTTGCAAAAGCATGCAAATGAAATCATCAAAGTCGAACAATTACATCAATATTGGGGCAGTTCATAACAGACCAACATTGAAAACATCAATTTTCCACCATGCAAACTTCAAAATTCTACAAAACTAAAAATACAAAATTGTATCCAACAGCCTCAGGTTTCTAAAACTTCATAAATTTTGATATTCCGATCAGTAACGAAGAAGTTATAATCGAAATACTACTAAGAAAGAAATTACTTGCGCTGCCTGTCAACACAGGACAGTGATGAAAATGCCAATTTTACACTATGTACACTTCTACACCAGTCAAAACCGAGAACATGAAAGTTGTGGAAAATTACACAAGGATTTCAGAACATCCAATAAATCAAAATTCCGATAAGAAATGCAAAAGTTATGGTGAAAACACCAACCAGCCACTAGAATATTCTGGGCTTAATCCCTCTCGGAATTTCATTTTTGACAGCAACTAAGAAGGTCCAAACGGATTCAAAACCCAATTAAATTTAACATGAAAAAACTATAATCAGTCTTCTACAATATCAAAAAAGAATGGCATCAATCTGACACCGGACGAGCCAGATATGAGCAAAACAAGACAGGGCATTTTCAGCATCAATCAATATAGAACAGAGGTAAAATTCAATATATTTAACCAAATATTTCAAGCAAGGGATTATTTGTTGCTGAAATTTGTTCACTTACAGTTGCTATAAGCCTTAGCTTACCTATTAGCAGCAAAAATATGATGATTTAGGCTTGAAGATGGAAGTTTTCAACTCGAATTCGCCTTTGTCGGACCTATGATTGCTGAAAATAGGCATGCGAGAGAAGATAAATTACAAAACAAAAATTACAATAAACAAATATGGATTTCTCTTCTAATTCAAGATAGAGAAGGATGGAGATTATCTTCTTGTTGAATTAGACCCGAATTTCTATTGATTTAGCAAAGAATTTTATTAATTATGGCTAGGGTTTGAGAAGGCAGCCATTGTTTCTAATTTTTGAACTTCTACCGTTCCTTTTCTCAAATGAGCTGAAGGAGGAAGAAGTGTAGGTACTTCTTTCCTGGCTCCAGAAGTTTCTCTAGTAGATATTGGGTTTGGGCTTAACCCAATGACCCATATTAATTTTACTTAGGCAAAAATTTGTTTAAGTTTATTTACACTTATACAATGCTTAAATCTTCACAACTTCTACATTTTTAATCCGTTTTTAATGATTTTGGATGCGTTGGATTCGTTATGTCATCTAGTTTTTAATAAAATTATCAAAACATAAGTTTTAACAATTTTGTTATTAAATTTTTATTTATTACTCAATTTATCCAATTTTCCCATAATTGCAAAATAAATTGCAAATTTAATACAATTAGTTAAATAAAAAGATGTTATGTACCCAAAACAAAACAAATACAGGTTTAGACATTAGTAAATTATTTCTCACATTTTTAATCATAGTTATCATGATTAATTATTTTATTAACTCATTCTTATATATATTTAATTAATAAAATGACAGTATTGGCAAACAAGCACAATATTGTACAAATTATCAATTTAATCAAATGTAGTCAATTAACTACATTCAAATTCATGAAATAAAGTAGAAACTTTATTTTACTCATGTCCATCATTTTTTATACTCAAAGAAGATTATTTTTCTTCTTATTTCCCACATTTTATTTTACAATAAAATGTATTATTGGTTTTAAAATTACCAATATGATTTCCCCAACTCAAACAAAATTCCATTAATTATTCCAAACCACTCCAACCATAGAAATGGAGTGATTAATTTATTTTGTTACAATTCATTAGCCCAAAAATTCAAATTCATTATGCATATGTTGATTAAACAATTATTTAACAATTTTCTTTGTATTTAACAAAGAAAAGATGCAATTTGACAATAAATTACATTATCGCCAAATCATACATGTTAATTGAATATAGTTGCATCTCTATATTCAAAATTCATGGAATGAAGGAACAACTTTATCTCACACATATGTTTATTACTACTAATACAATAAAATCTTTCTACTTTTATTTTCCCTTTTATTTTACAATAAAAGGAGAATATTGGAATAAATTGCCAATATTCCTTTAATGCTCCTACTAAATTCCATCAATGACAATTTCCAACTCAAAGATCACAATTAAGTTGTTTACTTCATCTTTCCTTCATCTTAAATTTGCTTCAATCATTTAATTTGAAATAAACCTTATTTTATATTGTTCTCCCAAAATTTATTCATATTATATTGTTTATTCTAAATAAACAATATAATTCATCATTTTCTTCCAATTAATTCAATTAATTCCAATGTTAAATTATAATATTCATTATAATTTAATATTTACAGTAATCTCCAACCAGGGTTGTTACAAACTGCTAAGCCAGAAGATCTCTTGCCAACAAACAACACTCCGAGCTGCACCGCTGCCACAGGTGCAAAAGAATTTCAAAACAAAGCTCTCCGAGAAACTCAGACCTCAAAGAAAACAGAAACTCCAGCTGAACACAGCCACAACACTGAAGTAGACTCACCTCCTTAAACTTGTTCCAAAGAATCATCTTCGGAAACATCCATAGTCACTTCATCTCATCACGCAGTTACTACTTCCTGAGATATCAAAAATACCATTATTCGCTTCTGTCCAGCTGACAGATCCAAATTCTACTCACCAAACTCTGCACATCAAAGATTGAACTCCGAACCTTAACAGGTTTCCTTCAGAGATCAATGAAGTCGTTCATCACTACAGAACTCACTCGAGACGATATTAGGTCTACAGTCTCGACAGATAGACTTCCAACCTTAGACATTCAAACTCCAACCAATGGTAGGCCGTGTTACACACACTACTACCCCATCTACCTTTATAACTTATATTGGAAAACCTGAACAGGTAACTCAACAGATAGGTAGAAATAAATATATTTATATATATAGATATATAAAAATTACAAGTACGCTGTCTGAAGAAAGACACCACTACAGAGCCTAGGTATTCACTCAACCTAATGCTCTGATATCAAGTGAAACGACCCAACTTTCTTACCATAGAAAGATGCATCATTTTTAAGAAAGAAAGGGATAAAAAAGAGAAAAGAAAGAAGAGAAGAAAGAAACAACATCAGAATCTAAACAGCGGAACGAATAATTTATAACATAAACATTACATAATTACAACAACTATCAGAGTTACACAGATATACATCACCTACTAGACACTTATAAACACCTGTCTAGTTATACAACTCAATACAGTATAAGAAACAACACAGAGAAATCTACACAGCGGAAAACTATATATATCTACACGCAGAAGCCTCCTGCTCCATTGCTCCTCCACAATTCGTCAAAGCTAACCTGAATCCTAACCTGAATCCCTTGGCTACTCATAAAAATTTGAGTACCCAAGATTTTAAGAAAAACAGAATAAACTCCGGGTCAGATATGGGTCTGGTTGAGTAACAGGTTAAAGTTGCTTAACTTTCAAAAACCTTTTAAAAAGAAAGGTATAACGTAAGACTTCCCACACATAAACATGGAAAAGTTTTTACCTTACGCTAACCAAAACATTTGACAGGAAATCCGATGATATTATAATAGTGTCTAGGGTTTTCAAATAAATATGAAATAGCCGAAATTGTTACATGATTAAATTCCAACTACTAGCCACAAAAGTGGGTAATACAATCAAAAACATTGGCAATTATTGGATTTTGGATTCTTTACAATGGCAGTGCTGCTGGGGTACGACCCATCACAGTACGTGGCTTAGATCACCGTACCGAGGAGCCACCCTAACTCCCATGCAACACAAGGCCGGACCCATTCCTTATTGAACAGTTCCGAACAAGACAACCCCGACGGTTGGAGCTCAAAAACCGTCCAAACACCCGAAATAAAAAGGGACCTCTAGACAGGGGTAAATTTCACTCTCAAGTGGGGGCTACCCACGAAGCCTTGCTGCACCTCCCCTGTTTTAGCCATTCCCGGTTGATGAGGTTTGAGGCTATGATTACCTTTATAGAACACATCACTTAGAATGCTCATCGTCCACCTGACGATGTTCTGAAAGCATTCAATCCATACAAGTTTGTTCTGGGTTTGAACGAAACTGAAACATTATCTCGTTACACTCATTTTGGAATCACCCTCAGAGTTAACGACAATAACCCTTGCACTCTGAATCACCATCTCGAACCTATAAGTACTATTCCGTCAATCTCATTACGGAATCACCCACAGAGTTATACCGACGTATAGTTCTTACACTTCGAGTTTTCACAAAGCTCCACTTTGATTCACGACCTAATGTTATTTTGGATCGATGTGGTTTCGGATATCCAAATATGGAAACCCGATCCAGGTCTTATCGAAATCCAAAGCGTGTCTTTTAGGTCCAAGTTGTTTTAAAGTTTAAAACAATTCACTACAGTATCTATATACACACAGATAGATAACTCACAGATCAATAATTGATAATCAGCATTATCAAATAACAGGCAATCCACATTATCAAAATCAAATAGATATTCCATATATCACCATCACAATCGATAACCTATGTTATCAACACAATACAATTTAGTCATTCATACCACACAATATCATTTATCTCATTACTGAGATCTCAAAGCATCCATGACAATCAATGTCATCCATTCATACATAAGCAAAGACACTGATACCACAATATAATTAATTTAAAATGAATTAACTATCTCTATCTCTAATTAATTTAAAGTGAATTAAATTAATTACTTTATTTTTAATTAATTTAAAATAAATTAAGTTAATATCTTTACCAACATAAATCTTGCTTACTCAATCATTTAATTGATTTAAAATCAATTAACTAATTATTTAAAATAAATCACCTTAATTAATCACTCTTGATTAATTATCCTTAATTACATTCATGTAATTATCCTTAAGTAATCTCACAAATCAACCAAACTGTAATTAACCTTTAATTACTTTAATTAATTAATTAACTGTAATTAATTACCTTAATCCTTAACTAATTACATTAATTAATTACCTTTAGTTACTTATTATTGATTAATTAATCTTCATTAATCAACTTTTAATTACATCATTAATTATAATAATCAATGATCCTTAATTATATTTAAATAAATTATCTACCTAAATTAATTACCTTGAGTAATTAACTCATAATTATTAATCATTCCAGATTAATTACATTCAATAATTAACTATCTTAACTACTTTATTAAACCAAATTAATTACCCTTTAATTAATTTCTTAATTAATCCCTTGATTAATTGTTAAGTAATTTAAATCCAAATTACTTCATTCTTAAACATCTTCATTCAATTACATTCTGTAATTATCAATCAATTACTTAACTAATTAATTTCCAATTTATTAATTACATAAAGTAATCATTTATAAAACCCCAAGTGTTTAAAATTAATCAAACTTAATTAATTAAAGTAAACCATCACATTCAACTAAATTAATTACATTTAATAATTAATTTCTTAATTACTTTTAGTATTTATACTCAAATTATTCACAATTGATTGTTATTAAATTAATTAATCTAGTTAATTATGAAAATTAACCATATTAGTTAATTGTTAAATAATCCTGGTTAATGACTTCATTAACCATTCTCTAATTATTTCATTTAGTAATTAACTTAAATTAACTACAAATTAAATTATCTTTAATTATTCATTGATTAAAATTAATTATTAAATTAATTAACCTTGATTTAATCTTAATTTCATAATTGATAATTCATAAATTTTTAATTAAAAAAAGAAATCTAATTAATTATCTTAATTATAAATTTATTAATCATTAATCAATTTTTATTAATTTATTAACCATTCCTTAATTACCTCGTTAATTAAATAAATTTCCAAAACATAAATCTTAATTTAATTTCAAGATAAAACATAACTTAATTATGTTTAAAAACAAAATTTATTTAATTCAAAGTACCTTTTAAATTATTTTAAATTTTCATCTTAAATACAAGTTTTAGAATAAAAGTAATTTAACTTATCAAAGTTTGAATAATTTAAAACTTGTTTAAATTTCAAGACAAAACAAAAGTTTATCTTAAAAATAAAAATTTGAACAAAATTTTAGAAATTTCAATTCATTCTTAGTTTAAAACTTTCAAATTTAAATCTTCTTTTAAATTTATAACTGGAGTTCATATTTAAACTTAGATTTTCAGTTTTTAAATTAATCTTTAAATCTTACTCATATTTTTAAAACCTTATCATTAAAAGTTTAAACTATTTTACCAAAACAAAATAGTTAATTAAGTCAAATTTTTTTGAAATATTTATTTTTATTTAAAAACCGGGATTTAAATATGAATTTAAATTCAAAGGAAATTCAAACTTGAATTTGAATTTAAATTTAAACTTTACTTTAAAAAAAATAAACTACAGAAAAATTCAAAAAAGAAACAACATGTTTCTGTAAACTTGGAAACCCAAAATTAACCCGAGAACTCCCTAATATAACTTCGAGACAAAACGACCTCTGCTCCGAGTCACCCATCCATTTTCTTCGAGTAACTCACTAATCCTTCCCTGTAACAACCCAACCCAAAGTATAACCAGGAAACTTATCGCCGTGCATATGCACGGCGATTCTCGCCTTCTCTGATCATCGAAGATGATCAAATCTCAACCGAAAACACCTCTCCACCCAATTGACAACATGAGATAGAATCCAAAATCAAAGAATCAAAATTGAGTGAAATTTTCCCCAAACCTGAAAATATAAATTAGGTTTCTGACCAACCTGTCAACGGCAACATACGCCGCTCCAACCATCTGACATTCATCCTCTCCGGCCCCGAACTCTTCTACACACCCTCTACCCATTTCCCAAACATCACAACACTCGATCCATCCTCACTTCAAACTGACCCAATCCTTAACCCCATTCAAAACTAGGGTTTAATCCGTAAAAATTCAAGTGCATCCACTCTAACTAATTTTAAACTCATTCATGATTTTTCTGAGCATCTTCTATACTTCCTCTATTACTCAGAAGAATCCCGGAGTTTCACAAGTCATGGATCACAAGAACTTGCCCAATTTTCATTCTTAGTTAAAGTACTAACTACTACTGAAAATAAACTCTAAAAATTCTAATACTTGATTTAAAAATCAAGTTTCAATTAATACTATAGTTTACTGATAATGAAATACAAAATTAACTCATTAAATTTTGGTTTGAATTAACATACAGAGGCCACACTGTTTATATCTTTAACTTACTTAAGTTTAATTAAACTTCAGGCAGTCAAACAATTCACCTAAAAATATTTTGATTATAATCTATAATAAGCAAAGTATTTTAAGACTAGATACTAGCACAAATTTAAACAAATTTTGGAGGATTCCTTTAAATAGGAAGATGAATTTAGAATCACAGCAGAGCATAGACAAACATGCATACACAAACATATTCACACCAGGCTATTATAAACACAAACATTACTAAATTATATCCAACATTAACATTCAACCTATTTAAAATTAAAATTTTAAGTTACTCACCTTATTAAAAGATGCAGACCTCCTGTTTTGACCCTTTTTGAATTTGCAGGAAAATGGTACTGGTGCTTTTGCTAGATCTTGTTTTACTTCATGTTTGAAATGATATGCAGTTGATCCCAGAGACAAGAATGCAGTTGCATGCAAAGCCCATTCATTTCCAGATTGCAGGAAAAGATAAAATGCAGATTGCTGATGATTTCCTGACTTAAATCACTTGCATGCAGATTATTTCATCTCCAGGCTTTAAAACAGAATGCATGCCCAATTTGATTTTGAGGAAGTGCATATTTTTATATGCAGGGTTTGATTTTATTTTTTATTGAACAAGATTTGGTTTGCAGGCCTCAGAATTTTTGAAGAGGGTATTTGATTTTGTATATGTGCAGGAATTTGAAGATGCAAGATTTTGATATGAGGATGAGTTTTGATTTTGAAGAGGTGTTCTTAAAGTTTTTCTCTTTTGATTTTAGGAAAATGAGAAAACAAAATAAATATGAATGCAAGTTTATATATATGTAATTTTCAGATTTAATTAAATAAAAGAAAATTAAAAAAAAATGTGCCACTTGTAAAAATTATCTACATTTGTCAACTAAATGTTTAATCTTATTACACTTGTCTTTTAAAAGTAGTTTGTATTTACAAGTCAACATATGTATTAAGCTAAATTTTAATTTATTAATTTAATATGTATATAAACTTATAACGGAACTAAAAACAACTTGTACTTATAAATAAAGCTTATACATATAGAAATTAATACAATTTAAAATTTATACTTAGGAATTTAAATTCAAATTAAATTCATAATCTAATATTAAAAATCAAATTATGAATACAAATCAAAATTTGAAATAACAATAGCTATTTTTAACCAAAAATCTATTTGTAATACAATACATTGTTAATATTGTATTTAAAATGTCTCATTATTAAATTAAAACCGTTTTAAAGGAAATTATATTTTTATTAATAAATTTTCTATTTAATTAAGCTATAAAACTCCTTTGTCAATTTAATTAAATTTAAAACTCAAGCTAAAAATAATTTAAACATTTAAACATTTTTCTTAACAATTTAAAAATCATATATTTATTTATGAAATAGTTTTGAAAACTTTATATTTATTAAAAATTAAAATTTCCAAATTATTAATGTATATTATAATTTTAAATCATGATTCATTTATCTATTTAAACCAAGATCATTTATTTTATAACTTTGAAAAGCTATTATTAAATAAAAACAAATTCTCAAATTACTAAAAATATTAGAATTAGAAAAATATGTTTTATTTATTAAATTTTAAACAATGCTATTCTATTTACAACATAAACAATATATTTATATTGAAAGTAGAAACCAATTTATTATTTTCAAAAAGATAAAATAACCAGTGTAAATATTTATTGAGGATGATTATTAAATTTATTTGAATTATTATTAACAAATCAACATCAATTTAATTTTTAATACAGATTATTAAATCGATATTGTTAAAAATTCTGGGATATTACGTATATATTTGGCTAGTCTATATTAAACATTTCTTACAGCATTAGTAACAATGATTACCAATCCTGTCCCACTGAAAGAATCCACTTATTACAAATCAAGTTGCTGCAAAAATTGATTACCCAACAAAATTAGAGTTCGTGTCTAATTTCCGACATCAAATATTAGACAACATGCTCACCGTTTTATCTATAAATACACAGCAATGCCATCACTATGGTTATACAAGAAAATAAAAATAGGATGAAATAATTATGACAAATGATAAGACATAACTTACCCGTGAAGATCAGATTCCAATGTCAAACTTTTCAAAACAGAATTTTATGTAATCAACTCAAAATGGCCTCTTAAATACTGAGATTAAGAAAATGAGTAGTCATTCATCAGCATTCAATAAAATAGAACATATTCGAATTACAATATTATTTACTACTGCACTTACCTGCTTTGCCTCCAATTCTCATTCTTCCCCTATATAGGTTAAGAATAACAAAGACAATGTCAATAAGCATTCCATTTACATTAAGTACGAGAAGATTTCTTCTTTTTGAAATAATCGACTTCCTTTCAGGCTTGATGATATTAACTTCTGATAAGTTATCTTGGCTTGCCAAACCTGAACCATTTTTCTTAGTAGTATTTATAGATTGTGATTCAACTATACTCTCAAAGGCAATAGAATCTCCAGTTTCATCATTGGAAATCACATTATTTGGATGAATCGTAGATTCAAGAGTCTCGGACCGATTATTAGATACCTCAGCTGTTTTAGTTTCAACCGTGGCTTGAAATGAAAAGCATCCTTCTTTCTCTAATGAATTGATCAAACTTTTGCCGCAGGTTTCATTCAAAGAAGGGGAATCGTGGATACTCCTCCAATCGGTGAAGGATGCTGTTTGCATTTTAAAGAAAGAACTTTCAAGTTTTCATCCGCAGAATCGTGAGAAGGTTCATGAACCATTCGGCTATCACTTCTGCGTAAGGTAACATCTTTGCACTTTGTTGAACAATTATCTTTATTCTAGAAGCTCCTAGAACTATCTGACTATCGCTAGTGCATAAGGTACCATCTTTGCACTTTGTCACACCATTATCTTCTTTTTCTTTGAAAGTCTCTTCGAATTCTTTCGAGTTTCTTTCTACACAATCGCTGAAAGCTTCTAGAACCATTTGACTATAACTAGTGCATAAGTTACTTTTTTGCACTTTATTGCACCATTATCTTCTTTTGCTTTGGAATTCTCTTTTATTGCTTCATCATTAGCTATACGCATAATATCATCTTTGTATTGACTAAGTATTATAAACTTAACAAGTTTACAATAATAGTAATAATAATAATAATAAATTAACCAAGTTTATGAAAAATTTATCAGTTTAGGTTAATTAAAATATAAGTCATGACATTTAAGTTTTACTAATTGAGATAATTTATAAGATTGAATCAATATAAATAAATTTACAAATAAGTTAACCGAGCATTAGAAAAATTTAACTAATTTTTTAATTTTTTTTTAAAAATTAACTAAGAGTTATATAATTTGATTACGTTATATAAAAATTAAATAAATTTCTATAAATTGATTATTTTACTAGAATTTTACTACGTAAATAAGTTTTTAAAAATTAAATTAGTTTATTATAAAAATTAACAAAGTTTAAAAAAAATTTGACTAAGTTTAATAGTAAGTATTTAAATTTAAGAAAAGTTCAACTACGGATGTTTGATATACTTTAAACATGAAATAGTTTCATAATCATTTATTGATTGTTAAACTTGTCCACAGGTAATTAGCTTTTTTGGAGTAAATACTAGGTGCAGCAAAGAATTGTGGATAATCAAGTAATGAACATGTCTTTAATTGTTATATATACTATAACATTTTGTGAGTACTTGTTGTGTAAACTTGTTTATGAATGATTACGGATTTTATGTGAATTTGCTCGATTTGTCGAGAAACTATTATTGAAATGGTTATGTATATTATATTTTATTAAGTGATTAACATGTTTTTTAATTGTTTAAATACGATGATTATGTAATTGATTGTTTGATTGTATGAATACGACGACTATCTGATTGATAGCTAGTTGTAATAAGACTATTATGTGAGTGATCCCCGGAAATGGTACAAGCCATTAACATGAAACAGTGACGTGTACAATATGCTACAAAGCAGTTAATAACTTTTAGTAGCATATAAAAAAGCTCCTAAAATAAACGCAACTAGATGTATACTACTTTTGTAGCATTGAAAAAATGCTATAAAAACTTTTAGTAGTGTTTCAATAAACGCTACAATACGACATGCAACTAAAAGTCTGAAAATTTATATAGCGTTTCTAAAACCCTACAATATGTCAAGTTTTGGTAGCCTTTTCTATAATTCTACAAAAAGTTTCAGACTTTTAGTTGCATGTCGTATCGTAGCATTTATCGAAATGCTCCTAAAAGTTTTGGCAACATTTTTTCAAGGCTACAAAAGGCCTTTTCAGGTGTAGTGAGAGAAATAAATAATGCAGCAGACAACGTGATCCAGGACTAATAGTAGTAATAATATACGAAATATTCGTCTTCGTCATCCAGAATAAATCTTCAATATGCTGAAAAACTCAAGACTTACCCAAGCATAATGAAAAGACAAAACACTCGAGTTAGGACTAAAATATTCTTATGTGAGTCAAATCGATATCACATATAACATGAGTGTCATGGCGTCAGAGATGCTTACAGGTTTTCACATCTCCTTTCCAATGTATAATGTGCGTGTAATAACTCTAGATATGTTACTGGATTTTCTATCTCTTAAGGATCCATCGAAATATTTATATATAGTAGAATATGCTGCATATATAATGCCTAATCAATGAAATATATATTTTTCTTCGCGTTAAGGCTTTACAATAATCTCCCTTAATGCGTTTTTAAGCATTGGCGTACAGTTTGCATTTGAGACCACCAGTATAATGTCGGTAGTCAGGGATACACCACGATAAGACAATAATAAACCAAAATCGTATGGCTCTCGTTTAGGGATAAAAGTATGACAAGGAAGGTGAGGTAATGCCTAAGGTAGGATACTACCAGTTTACCCTTCCCGGCGGGTGGTAACGCATCATAGCCTTGATCGCCAACCGTTTCCAACACTCCTATAAAATCGGAGGGTGCACACCGATCAATCACAATGTAAATGATGGTAATACAAAGAAGTGCGTCCGCTTAGGGTAGCTAACCAACTTGGCCGGTACAGCTCCTGTTTTAGTCATTTCAAATTGGCACAAGTGCCAAACTAATCATCATTGTTCTCTTTCTTCAAATCCAACAAACGACACCAAATCCAACCGCTTCATTTTGGATCATCACTCCACATACACAGTTCTCAAAATGGTTCTAGTCACAACAGAGAGTATGCCCATATCCGCCCCCGGTCTCTTTTACAACCAAATGTCGTTTTATACATGGTCGGTACTTTAACATTTCGAAAACAATTTATAGTTGATATCAAAATATCATATTCGCTTCAAAATCAAATCCGTTTCGAAATCATCATATTTACTTAAAATATACTATTTCAGTTCAAAATCATTTTCGCCTTAATATCTCAATTTTGCTTCCAAAATTGTTTCGAATTTCAATTTAGGCTATAACTTCATTTAACCCAATTCTTTTTTAAATCTATGATTTAAAAATAAACATTTTCACCCTTGACCAGTTTGAAATTTTGAAAAATAGGTTGAATAGTTTTAAATTAGTTAAAAAATTAAAATAGTTGAAAATAGCTATAAAATAGTTTAAATAATTAAAATAGTTAGAAAAAGTTTAAACGATTAAATGGTTAAAAATAGTTTAACTGGTTAAAATAGTATAAGTATTAAAATATTTTATATAGTAAAATAATTTGGAAAACCAAAATGATTTGTATTTTAAGAAATAGATTTTATACAGTTTATATTAAAATAATTATATTAAAAATAGCTTCAAAGTCAAACCAATTCAATTCCAACTTCCCAATTCGAATCAATTCCAATTTCATCCAATCGATTCAATTTCGATTTCGACTTCAATTCAAATCAATTTCTTCTTCGATTTCAAATTAATCCAATTCCACTTTCAAATTCAATTAATTCAATTTCAATTTATATCGATTTCAAGCTCGATCTTCAAATTTTCGATTCAAAACACTTAATTCAAATTAACCTTCAATATCCAATTTGAAATCCAAAATTTTCAAATACTTTTACATAATAAAATTCAAAGTTTGAATAAAAGTCCCATCCTTTAAATCAAATCAATTTCTGAAATTTAAATCATAATTCATTTATAACGTAAAAATCGCAACTTCAATTATTTAAAACATTTCGTTTACAAAATCTAAATTTCAACATTCCAAACTCGAATTCGTGATTTATTCAAATTTCATAAATTCAATTTCATTTCTTTAACTTCAAAATCATTGGATAATTTGAAAACCAAGACTTTTAAAATCATTTAATTTAACAAATCCGGTGCCCGTATATGATTTTCTATCCTATGGCCAAGTGATCATTTATTTCAATTTAATTTCAGGGATGGATATTTATCATTTCAATCCAAATTAAATATCATAAGTATACCTTATTTCAACCTATTTCTTAACTTTTTTCGAAAAAATTCAATTTACAATTTATATACTGTAAATAATTTAACAAGTGATAACATGATACATATAAAAATAAATAAACATCCAATCATCCAAATATCAATCAGTTGGCATCCATCACAATCAATCATCCAAACTGTCAATAAGTCACAATAATTACATAGTTATTAGTATCGGGTATTTTACTGGCAATTAAATTCCTAATTTCAAATATAACGGTCAATTTTAATTTTAACGGTTAATTCGAATGACAACTAAATTTATCAAACAACAACCAATAAATTCATATATATTCATAATTTCGAATTTAACAAGCATAACAATATCCTAGTACTTGTGAGCGTTACAAAACACTTACCTTGATTTTCTGTTTTCGTTGAGACATTCCGATTTGGTACTAAAACCGAAGAACGTTCGATTTTAGCCCAAATTTCGACCGTCTCCAAATCCATCCAAACTAGTTTCATTGTGAAGCTCATGTCATCAAGATCACAATGCAAAAAGTCCCATCCCAATCGGACCAGGTATGAGATTTATATTTTATAAGATGTCAATAATTAAAATTTAAATCAAACCACTTATATTTAAATTACACGTTTACCCTCTCTTATCTTCCCCCTTCCATCTTCAAAATTCCCCTATACATGTTAGAAATCTATGGCCACGTGCGTGCACCTCACTGGTATGTCCAAGACCTTGTCGAATCCGCAAATCGAAACCACCAAACTTCATCCCTTTGCAATCTCCAACCGTCTACACCTACGAACCCACACTCGATCCATTACCTCCAACCGCGACCTGCTCGATTCTTCACGGCGACCCCAAATGTTGCACGAACCCATTGTACACTAACCTCTACCAAAATAACACCAAGGCTTTGGCTCATCGCGACGAACAGGATTCCGAGCCCAAACTTCCACATCGATGCCTAATTCTCTAAAAAAAAACTCAAACCCTAGCTCGTACGACCACTTGACTCTCTCTACCGAGAACTCCAACTACCACCGCACCTTGCAAATGACACACCAGATTGAAGCTTTGGCTATAACTAGATTTTTAAAACTAGTTTTAGGATTTTTAGATGATATATTTCAAGATATGATTTGTGACGACCCGAACTTGATGTCTGACAAACAACATCAAATTCGTATCGCCGAAGCTTGCAACAACATTACATGATAAATAAAACAGCGGAAATAAAAGACGATCTCATTAATAAAACATGAATACAATATCTGATACATTAATTTGATACAATGATAATCATCAATATGAGCAAATATAAAACACAAAATACAGCGGAACACGACACAATATAAGATGAGTCTTCACAGAATCTAAACTGCAACTTCAATCCAAAACTCCAAAGCTAAAGCTCCAAAACTTCAAGCTCGATCCACCATCAAGGTGTCACAAAGATAAGCAAGGTTAGCCTGTGCACTACAAAGACACCAAAATGTATCAAACAGAAAGCTGAAGGCTACCAAAATGATATCTACTATCTGACTATCTGAAAAGCAAAACTCTAGACTGCCCGTGTGGAAAATTGTGGGCAACCAAAGTTTAGGAAGGGACAATAAACTCCAAGTCAGTCATGGGACTGGTGTGAGAAAACACAATCGATTTGTCTCTAAAACAATCAAAGGATTTCAATTTGAAATCCGCAATGCTTTTTGGAAAATGAAACTATCATAAGGCCTCCAGGCACAGACCATGCAATCGCACACTTGGGGGAGATTTCTCCTTATGATAGTCAAACATGCTTACTACGCATAATCCTTTTGATATTATTATTAATGCATAGTGGAAAACATTTTGAAAGTATAATATTAATCTTAGCCAGCATAGGTACCATTATATTATAGCTACCATTTTAAATGGAAGGTTCTACAACTAAAACCGTACAAGGCGCGTATTGTTTTGTTTTGGATTTCCAACAAATGGTCAGGCTAAGGAACTTCCTATTGCCACATGGGAACGCCTCTGGAGGGACGCCCTGAGAACCTACCCGGATCTCTGCCGACACAAGGCCGGTTATCCCTTTTCTGGGAAGTAAACCTAAGATATGCCACCCTCGGTCCTTTGGGACCTTTATACGAGGATCCTCTACACCAACAACATCACAAAGTAATAAATATACTACAGTGCCCACACGAATAAGTACCTGGGCTCCTACCATGATACTACCCTTTTCCAGAAGGAATGGTTATACTCTAGGGGAGCCACCCCTGAAACCTTGCTGCATCTTTCCTATTTCGACCATTACCGGTTTGTGAGGCTCGATGAGCTCTCGGCCACAAAGCTATGCTTTACACAAAAGCCATGTTTTGATCACAAATGATCAACAAATGATCATCAACAGTAGCAACACTTAGCATGCCATACTACAAAATTGGGAGCATATCGCTGATAACCTTCAACTACATAACCTATGAGCTCATACGTCTTAGAGAAGGGTGTTAAGCTAAGAGAATAAATTCTCCGCCACCAACATATATGTATTTGAAAGAAATCTGCTTTATATCTCAAAGTGTAGTGTCAGGCATACAACCATACAATTCTATCCCGAGTTCGAACATAACCGATGGCACTTTCGAAGAAGCCCTTGCAATCCAGGTATTCACAATCCCGATTGGACTTCCCATCACTTAGGGAATCTCTATACCGTAGCTACTCAGTGCAGAGACAATCGATAGGTCATCCTATCGTTCTCGCGAATACCCGGTCTTCACCAACGGTCTTCAAATGCTTTCCATACGTTGTATCATTACTCGGAATGGGTTATATGACCCAAAGTCCTCTCCCGGTTAAACCCAATAATGAGCGTAAATTTAAAAAAATATGGATATGGGATTTCAATTAAGTCACAACTTTAAAATTCAAAACTTTCTTTCAAATGGTTTAAACCAATTACCATTTCAAATCTTTTAACAAAAAGATTTGTTTCACAAAGTTCACCCAGTTTCACAAAGATCCATTCACGGATTTCAAAACAATTTCCGCTTTCAATTGGATTAACTCATTAAATCTTTAAATCAAGATTTAGCTTATAGCTTTCAAAACTCATTTTCGAAGACTCATTCATAACCTGAAAAACTATTTTCAATTCAAACTTGAAATCCCTTTAATGCCAATTGGAAATTCATTTCTCATATGAAAGCTTTTATCATTTGGAAACAACAGTTTTATTTCAGAAAAATCCGATCTCATTTATACAAGTTAAAAACCTTGCGTTAATTCAAATTCCCAAAACAACACTTTAAAAATGGTTTAAAAACCCATATAAACTTATATATCGTTTTTTAAAATCATAAATACCAAATACAGAATTCAATTTCAGTTATTGAATTCCAATTTAAATCAAATTATTCAAATTTCAAATCTTTATTAAGCTATTCAAAATAACTTTTATTTTTTTAAAACAACTTTTTAAAAGCTTTTTATATTAAACTCAATTCATTTCCAAAACCATTTGGATTTAAAATTCAAATTCAAAACTATTAAAAATCTGTGACTTAACCGATTTCCACGTGCAATCCATATTTGTGTGTGTATAAGTGTAGTCCAGGGGTTTTACACAATAGTGCACAACATCAATTATCACAGATATATCAATATCGATAAGCGGTATAATCCATAACGCTTATCTTCATTCACAGATTCACAGATAAAGTAAATTTATCAGTCACAAAGATTCATCATTACAATTCGATGTGGGTTTCGGATAACCAAATGGAATCTGACGCCCTGTCGCATCGAAATTCAAGTGCCGTTTTACGGGCAAAGGGTTTTCATACGCATAAAGAAACAAATCACAAATCACAGTTTAGCATAAAGCAATTCACATCACACAGTATCACAATCATAATCAGAAATATCAATCCAGTACATAACATTTGATGATAGTCAATCATCTTCAATTAAGGTGAAGTTGATTTAAAAGAACTAACCACATAACTATTTAAATCAATGATTAACTTTTCTTAATGATAAATTAATTAAGTTTTAATTAATTATTCCTTAATCAATTATCTTAATTGAGTACTAATTGTTAATTAACTTTAATTATCTAATTAACAGTTTTTAATTACAAATAAATTAAACACTTAACTGTTAATTTACCAAATCGTTAATTTCAAATGAATCAATCTCTAATCACTTAGTTAATTACAATTTTTAACTTAATTAACCATTGTTAGTTACCCTTTTTAAACATTTAATTAATAATTATTATTATTTGTCTTAATTAACATTTTAAAAATCTTCTATAAACTTTGAAATCAAATTATTACTAAATTGAAAACTTTAGTGTTAATTACATTAAATGCTTAACTTAGGTAATTACTTAACCAAAATGTTAATTAAGATTTTAGAAAACATTGTTAAGCATTTTCCTCAAATAATTAAACTTATAATAAAATTTTAACCTCAATTTGTCAAACATTAATTGCCATCATTATTTAAAATTTGTTTAAAAGACTTGCTTAATTTACTTTTATTATACTTCAGGTTTTGGGAAATCGACCCGAGCGAAATGTCGGTTTACTCGAGTAACAACTCGAGCTCCTCTGTGCTTTTCCCCAAGTTGTCCTTCTTCCCTCTCATTCATTTCTTATTCTTTGTTTTTTTTCCAGTAAGTTTAAGTTTAAACTTAAATATCAGGAACCCTCTCACGTATTCGGTTATCACCCGAAGCGATCACCTCATTTACTCGAACAACGACTCGCGACGCTCATTTATCAACGACGCTGACACCGAAACCACGCTGTACACGTGCACGGCTACGCGCCGTCCTTCTGGCAAACTCCAACATTTGCGACAAGTAGCAAAACTCCCGCAAACTCGAAAACCAAACTTGATTCATCACTGAACATTCGAAATCAAAAAAGGCAGTATGCTCGAAAAGCCGTAACACAACCCGCTAACAAAAACACCTCGCCACCGCCGCTCAGACCACCGGAGCTGCCCCAACTCCGTCCATGCCTCCTTCCACGTCTCAAGTACATCCCCTCCAAAACTTGCCATGCTTGATGCATTGACGAGTGTGCACGAGCCCAAAACCCAAACGCCATTTTCACTGTCTTTAAACCCTAGTTTTAATTCGTTCTCCCTTCTCTTATAATATAATTTCTTTAACATTTTTCCTGAATTCAACGAGGATCAAGCAAGCTTCAAAACAAATTTCAACATCTAAGATTTGTTTAATCGTCAGAAATTGATAAAAAAAGCATTTTTCGTTCATTTATGAACTGTACGTAGTATACTTGCACAAAAATCATCATTCTTGTTTTAAAACTCCAACTTTCGTATGTTTATTCAAGATATATAATCAAATCAACAATTTAAAATATTCGAATTTAAGATATGGTTTCCTTTTACTGTAAAATTGAATATACAGTATCTATGTTACACTATTAAGCTTCAAAACAAAGTTCAAGGCTATGATTTTTTAAGTTTAAACAAACATAATTTGTTTAAAATCCTAAGTTTAAAATGTTTTTGTATGAAGAAGTATAAAATTTTTCCTACTTATCTTTGCTCAGAAACTAGAAATACTTAAAAACCTGGCATACTAGAAATTCCAGCATGATGGAAAACATTTCAGAACTACTTATTTACAATACACAACATGAATAAAGTTTTCATGAACAAAATACCAAGATGTAAATTTTTAAAAATAGTAGGTTTACTCACATCAAACTGACGAACAGAGAGCAGCTCAGTGTTTTGAAAACTACAGTTTTTTTTCTTCCTTTAATTCCTTTCTGTTTTGTTTCTGTTTTGAATTTGTATTTGTACAAAAATAATGGTGTTTAATTTTATTTTCTTTTTCCTGGAATGCTAAGTTATGAAAGAACATGGCAAGTATGGATGTATAAATAAATGAAAGACTTTGTACAGGGGTAGGTATTATCTAGTATAAGTCTATCTTTGGTCAAATTTTTGTTTTCATTGAGTAAACCAGATTTTTCTTTATTTACTGAAATGAAGTGATTTTATTTCGGCTGAAAAGATTTTCATTTATGCTTGAGAAGATGTTATTAAATGCATGTGTTCCCATTTTTGTTTACATACAAATCCATTTGATTTGTATATGCAGTTTTGTTTTGTAGATATTTTTTTTCTTGTTTCTTGTTCTTTATATGTACATAACACTTTGTTTTATTTATTTCTTGCTTGCCTAATTCACATACAATTCTACATGTATTTCATTTGTTATTTTTTTTTATAGTTTATCTTATGTGCCTTATGACCATAAATTTTTATTATTAACATAAATTCTTGACTTTTATTTCTATTTATGGTTTAACTATCAAACATTAAATTTATAACATATATTTTATACTTATATTTTACACTTATATTTAATATTGATAGAATAAATTTTATTTTAAACATTTTATAACCTTTTAAAGAAAATGAATTAA
The DNA here is from genome assembly GCA_030765085.1 of Allium cepa. Lineage (NCBI taxonomy): Eukaryota > Viridiplantae > Streptophyta > Magnoliopsida > Asparagales > Amaryllidaceae > Allium > Allium cepa. Next base: position 462,166,553 of record CM060942.1, read on the forward strand.
AACATAATTTAGACATTTAATAAATAATCATACATATTATTTTTTCCAAAGTAAAATCTTTAAATCCAATTCATTTTGAATTTCCAAATCAAAATTTTATTTATAATTCAATTCAATCTAAAATATTTATTTTGAGTCTCAAATCCAAATTTTAAAACAAATAAGTATATATCTCTTATTTAAATTTGAAAAATTCAAATAAATCCACAATTTAAACCAAAATTTTAATTTAATTACAAATTTAAATTCGTCTTTAAACCGGGATAATTACAGATTCCCCTCTTAAGAAATTCTGTCCTCGAAATTTGCCAGGGAGATAACTAAGAACAGATAAAAAATAGAGAAATATCTTTTCAGATCAAACCGAATGTTTATTCTGCATTTGGCTTACCAAATCAGAATATCAACAATAGATATGAGAACAAACTTTATCAACTACGAAACAATTGGGTTATCTGATCTACGAACTATACAGGAGTATTGGTTAGTTTGAAGGGATAACTAACCATTGGTAGATTTTATATCGAAACCCAATGAAATAGACAAAAATAGACTCGATTACGATCTCAGATTCAAGATTTAACTCATTTGCGATTTGTTGAGAAATAAAACTAAGGGCAGCTCGCATGTCGAACAAAATTCAAACAATTTAATGGTAAACGTGATCGTTACCTTATAAAATTTCTTTTCCTTAATCAAATTTTGAGGTTGAAGAATCTTCTCTGATTGCATACACCCTTGCTACTAGAGCTTGCTTCTGTGCTGTACAATCCTTGATCCTATGTCCCGGCTTGCGGTAGTAGTAGCATCCCATAGATTCCTGATCTGGCCTCATAAATGGCTCTCTCATTCCTGGCTTCCAAGGATTCTTACATTTATCCGAGTAATGGCCTTTGTAACGATTCGAATTTTTCGCGTTCGAAAATCGACATCCATACTTCACATTGTACTCGAATGCCGCAGATTCGATCGTAAAAATTCGAGTCGCCGGAGCTTATAACACATTAAGTAAATAACACAGCGGAAGAAATGAATAATATATTTCATATACAGCATTTGATACAATAACTGATACAACATGAATGGTACAATGAACATCAATATACATCAGAGTTACAAAGAATAGCAGCGGAAATAAAAGATAACACTAGCAGCGGAACAAAATCTCCAATGTAGCTTCAAGAAAGAACTCCAGCTGTAACTCCATCTCCAAGGCATCAATCCAGAAATAGCAAGAACTCCCAAATCAAGATGAAGAGAAGCAACTCGATCCAATTGTAATTGCCAAATCCTAAGGCTGAAAGCTATCGAATCTACACCTACTACTGATTATCTGAAAACCCCAACTCTAGACTGCCCGTGTGGGAAAATAGTGGGCACCCAGAGTTTAGGAAAGGAACAATAAACTCCAGGTCAGTCATGGGACTGGTATGAGCAAACAAAAACATTTGGTCTTTTAAAACAAACAACAGAATTTAAATTTGAAATCCGCGATGCTTTTTGAAAAATGAAACTACCATAAGGCCTCCCGGCACACACACAATGCAAACGCACACATGGGGGAGATTTCTCCTTATGATAGTCAAACATGCTTACTACGAGAAAAATCCTTTGATATTATTACTAGTGCATAGTGGAAAATCTTTCGAAAGTATAATATAAATCCTAGCCAGCATAGGTACCATGATACTATGCCTACTATAGCTGCCATGTTAAATGGCAGGTTCTACAACTAAAACCGTACAAGGCACGTATTGGATGAATGGATTTCCAACAAATGGTCAGGCTAAGGAACTTCCTACTGCCACATGGGATCGCCTCTGGTGGGACGTCCCGAGAAACTAACGTTACGGTTAGATCTCTGCCAACACAAGGCCGGGTTACCTCTGTAACTAGGTAACTACTACACGAATATGCCATCCCCCGGTCCTTTGGGACCTTTATCCGAGGCGCCTCAAAGCAACAACCACACAGTAAATGAGATTGGAGCAACCACATAGGTTAAATACCAGGGCTCCATACCTGATACCACCCTTTACCAGAAGGGAATGACACACCCTAAAGGGAGCGACCCTCATAACCTTGCCGCATCTTTCCTGTTTCGACCATTTCCGGGGAGTGAGGTCCTGATGCAGTCTCGTCCACAAAGCTACGCTTTGGCACAAAGCCATGCTTTGGGTCAACAGATGACCAAAGCAATGATCACAAAGATAAATGATCAAACAAATGATCATATCACAAATGATCAACCAATGATCATCACACAGCAGCACTCAGCATGCCACATTACCAAATTGGGAATATATCACTGATAAATATCAACTACATAACCTCTGAGCTCGTACGTCTCAGAGAAGGGTGTTAAGCTGAGAGAATAAATTCTCCGCCACCAGGCAGAAATGTATTTGATAGAAATCAGTTAACATCTCAAAGTGTAATGTCGGACATACAACCATACAAGTCTGTTCCGGGTTCGAACAGAACCGAAGGCACTTCCGAAGAAGCCCTTGCAAATTCGGATAATCCCTAATCACGTCCGGACTTCCCATCACATATGGAGATCTCTATACCGGGGATCAGCCAGTGCAGAGACAATCGACGAGTTACCCTTTTGTTTTCGGAAATATCCGGTCTTCACCACCGGTCTTCAATTGCTATCCATAACGTCGTATCACTATTCGGAATGGGCTATATGACACTAGGTCCTCTCCCGGCTAAACCGAATAATGAGCGCCATATTTTAAAACATATGGATATGGGATTTTAGTTAAGTCACAACTTATAAAATCCAAAACTTTTCTTTCAAATGGTTAAACAAATTACCATTTTAAATCTTTAAACAAAAAGATTTATTTCACAAAGTTTCACCTAATTTCACAAAGATCTATTCATAGATTTCAAAACAACTTCCATTTCAATTGGATTAACTCAATAAACCTTTAAATTAAAGATTTAATTTATAGCTTTCAAAACACGTTCCAAAGATTTATTAATAACTCAGAAAACCATTTTCATTTCAACATAAATTCCTTTTAACACACATTGAAAATCCATTTCTTATATGAAAGCTTCTATTATTGGAAAACAACAGTTTTCGTTTCAGAAAAGTCCGATTTATACAAGTTGATAATCTTGGGTTAAATTTAAATTCCAAACATCACTTTTTAAAATGGTTTAAAAACCCCATATAAATCCATTTATAAGTTGGATAACTTTTTAAACCCTAGTTCCCAAATTATAGAATTCAACTTCAAATATTGAATTCAAATTTAACTCAAATTATTTAAAATTTCAAAACTCAATCGAGTTATTCAAAATAACTTTTATTTTTGAAATTCTTTTTTTTCAAATGCTTCAATCCTAATTCCAAAACTATTTTGGATTCAAAAATTCAAATTTTAAAACAATTTCAAAAGCTGTGACTTAACCCATTTCCATGTGCAATCCATATTTGTGTGTGTATAAGTGTGGTCTAGGAGTTCAACACAATAGTGCACAACATCATCATCACAGATTCAATCATAAAGATAAGCGGTATAACCCATAGCGCTTATCTATATTAACATATTCATAGATAAAGTAAATTATCAATCACAAAAATTCACTAATATGATTCGATGTGGGTTTCGGATAACCAACTGGAATCCGACTCCCTGTCGCATCGAAACTCAAATGTCGTTTTACGGGTCAAAGGGTTTCATATACATATGACAGTATATTCATCACAAATATAGCAGTTCAGCACAAAGTATCACATAGCATCACATCACATACCAAATATATCAATCCATCACACAACATTCAATAACAATCAGCATCTACAATTAAGATGAATAAACTGGGTGGTTTTAAATTTATTACCTACATGATTACTTTCATTTATTATTCCTAATTAATTAACTATCCATATTTATTCAATTAATAAATCTTCAATTATTTTAAAATCTAATATCACTCAATTAATGATTTCTTAATTACAAATTAATTATTCTAAGAAAAATTAATCTTAAACTTTAATTAATCAAATTAAAACCCTTAATTACTTTAATTAATTATCCATTTCTTAATTAATTAATTATATTAATTATCCATTTGTACTACCTTAATAAATAAATGAATTACAAATCATTAAACTTTTCTTTATCTTTAGATAAACATTCCTTATTTAAATTATGCATTTAAAAACAAAATGTTTTTAAATTTACATTAAATTCCATTTAACATTTTCTTTAAACTTAAAGACTCAAATTTATTCAAAATAAGATTTTAAACAATACAACTTAATCTTATATGTTTAAAAGAAACATATACTTTATTAATAAGTTTAAAACAATTTAGATTTCAATTCAACTTGAATTCAAATAAATTTAAAAATTGCTTTAAAATCTCAAAACTGAAATATAACATCCATTTTCAATTTAGTTTAGACTCTTTAAAACTCTTCCTACAATTTCACCTTCAATTCAAATGTAAATCATTTGAAAGCAATTTAAATTTAAATTCTTTACTTTAAAACTGAAGTTTAAAAAATTTAAATCCAGATTTAAATCTCAGTTTTTAATTCAGTTTGAATTTTTAATTTACATACCTAACCTTCCAATTCAAAATGCAAATCACATATACATTCACACTTGAGAATTTTAAAATCAAATTTGAATTTGAAACATAATTACTTTCAAATCTCTGATAATCAAATCTGATCTCATATTTAAAATTCCAAATTAAGAACTAAGTTTAAATCTCCACCATAAATTTAAATTTACTTTTACATTTTAAAACAGAAGAACGGTTTCTGTTTAGTTTTGAAAACCAAACTTTTAAAATTTACTGAATTCAAATTATTTCAAAGAACAGAATTCAAACTCTTTTGAATTCATGTTTAAACTCAGTTTTAAAATCCTAAATTAAATTTTAGTTTGCAGATTTCTTTTACTTAAATTTAATAAGCCTGGGAAACAGATTTCTAACACATCTTAAAACTAATTAAAACTTCAAGACTTAAATTATTTCAAAAGCCCAAAACTAAATTAATTGCATTTATATTTAAAATTTTAGATTCAACTTAGTTTCTCCAGATTTTTGTTTGAATTTTATCTTTATTTCAAAATTTGGAAACCTAGAAAAAAATAGTTTTCTCTTTCTACCTGAAACATTCATGCACCCGAGCCACCATATAATTACTTCGAGTCAGTAGCCTCACTGCTTCGAGTCATTTCCTACTTCCCCCGAGGCCAACCCGAGTCAAAACACTGCAATCCCAATACCCCTGAAACCTGAAACAGCCGTCACCCAATATCACCTAAAACCTGTCAACACCATTAACTACCATCTCCGACAAACATCATCGACCAAACTCCGGTGATTGCTTCATCACTACACCATCCATCAATACCCCAAACAGCTTCGAACTCGATTCACTGAGGAGTTCGAAATTTACCCAAAACTGTAACCCATATAAACTAGGTTTCTTGACAGAAATTCCCAAATTTCATTCTCAAATTTGAATTGCAAACAAATTCAATAATTTTCTAGTGATCTATGATAGATCAACTATCACCAGAGTAAATTTCAACCAAATCAAATGTAAGCTTCAATTGAACTAGACTAAACTGTAAAATACAGTGTTCTTTAAACTGCTCCTTATTTCAATCACAATAAATTTAAGTTTTTGTTTTTAAAATTCTTGAATGTACTCACTGATTTTATTAATAAACCTGGAATATTACATCATATAGTTTAAATTTATCACTCCATTCAATTTAGTTTTGTGTAATTTGATTTTCCAGAATTCCAGATATCATATTTATTTTATATACAATTTGAACTTACACCATTCAAAAGCAAACAAAATTTGTTCAAAAATTTAATTTCAATTCAGCAAACAAGTAAAAGGAAAATCAAGAAATCAAACATAAGTTTAAAGATCACACATGCACAATCCTCTTCTTGTTTTACAGACATATCTATGTGCAGGTAATTTCTTAAATATTCATTTGTACTTTATAAACATGCACACATATAAATATTCGCTGCAACTTCATCTTATCTCAGATTAAACATGCAATCAACCTACTTAATTTTTTTGAAAAGAGGAGTTACTCACCTTAATTCAAAGTGCAGAGCATATTTCATTATGCAGGTTCCAGAGTTTTGAAAATGTGAAATGTAGGCACTTTGTCTTGCTTTTAAAATTGAAATGCAGTAGCTTCTTGTTCCAGAGTTATGAAATGCAGGCTTGAATGCTTTTTAAAAACATGCAGCTTCTACTTGATGCATGCAGGCCTTGCTTGCAATTTGCAGATGCAAAGAAATGCAGAGCTTCTTGATTCATACATGCATGTTCCAGGGTTTAAAAATGAATGCATGCTGGCCTTCTAACTTGGAATTGCAGATTTGTTTTCATATGCAAAAACATGCAGGCAGAAATTTAGGAAAAGAGGAGTTGTTTGGTTTCAGATTTGAAATGCAGGGCTTTCACTTGTTTCTAACATGCAGGCTTCTTTTCTTGCTTTTAAAATTGAAATGCAGATAGTATTTTGGATTTGAAAAGAGGAGCTACAGTCTTATTTGAAAATGAGATTTTCATGGTTGCAGATTTGAAAATGGGAGATGCAGACTTGTATATGGTTTGTGAAAATGCGATTTGGGTTTTTCTTTTATTTTGAGTTCAAACTGAATTGTTTTTTTTCTTCTTATCTTATGTTTTGAACAGCTTTATGGCTTTGAAAGATGTGAAGCCAAATCTTTTTCTACTATTTTTTCAGATTTGTTGGAAAGTTGCATAATTGCATATGGGAAAATGGAAGGGTTTTTGTAATTTTTTTATTTAATTAATTGCATTGAAGGCCACTTGTTAGAAATCATCATGATATAAAGTTTTGTTAATCTCTTCACTCCAAACCCATGTGCATGTGTGTATATGTTTACATTTGTATACATGTTTTCTTTGTTTTAACCTTTGTTTTAAGTTAAATACTTATGTTCATCTTTAAACAATTTAAATAGTTTTAAACATAACTTTATATTGTATTTATTTTCAATACATCTATATTTATAAACTTAAGATGTTCAACTTATTAACAAACACTTATTTTTTTAAAACTTTCATAATTAAATTCACAATAAAATCTCAAATCTTTTAAATTCCAAATTCAATCTAAAAATGCATATTATTATTTATTCTGTAAATCTTCCAATTGATTCAACTTTTAATTCTAAAAAAATTAAAAATTAACTACAAAAATTCCATAATTTAATTCCAAAAATTAAATAAATTGTCAAATTATCTTGTTCAAAATTCAGGAATGTTACAGCCTTTCTCCTAGCAATTGAGACAAGTAACATCCTTCACCTTTTTCTTCTGCATATTCTTCTTTCCTTTATCTTTCCTTGATTTCTTTCCACCAAACTTCTTTTTCTCCAATTCAGATTACTTGTATCTTCATTCTCCTCCGGATCTTCTTGCTTATCCAAAGTATCGTATCGATAGCCCATATCAATTAATTCAAAAAAAGATTCCTTAATGTGAGTAGTCATCCTTTCCTAAAACTCCTTGTTCATTCCCCGAATAAACTTTTTATTCTTCTTTAATGGTGTATTCACCAATTCAGGAGCAAATCGAGATAATTCATTGAATTTGTTTAAGTACTCCCCAAATGATAAACTTCCTTGCTTCAAATCCAAAAACTCCTAGTACATTCTAAATATACTAGCAGATGGCATATATCGCTGCTCGAAAACTTCCTTCAAACGACTCCAAGTAAATTCATCCGTCGGCTCATCCAATGTAATAGTTTCCCACCAAACTAAAGCCTCTTCCTGGAGCTGCCAGAAAACTATCAATCGCAACTGATCATCTTTTAATTTTAGTCCCTTGAAAATCCTTACGCACGATTGGATCCAGGCTTGTGCTTCGATAACGGTTCTTTGCCAGTGAATGGATTTCCACCAAGTTTAGAATAGCTTTGATATAAATCAGCTAGATTTGGTTGAGACTGAATAGGAATATCTGTCGTTGCAGGGCTTTGACTAGCTGAAGTGGTACTTCCCTATCCCCAATCTCGTCCTCTTCTTCCACTCATTCTTACATTTTGTAAATAGTAAGAAGACTGATTTAGGCATTTGGAAGAAATATATTAGAGAATAACAACATATAAAGAGAATAGACTAAGAAATTTGGGTTTTGGTTTCACTGGTTGTACTCATTCTAGGGTATAATTCACCCTATCTCTAATGAGCCATCTAATGTGTTACACTCCGTAGCTAAAGTTCTTTCTCAACCTCTAGCTCTGATACTAACTGTGAAGATCTAGGCTTTTCAACCATCCACAGCGGCCAATCTCGACTGGTAGGCTTTTCAACCATCCCGGCCCCGCCGTTGCTTACAACGGTACCCTGCCCTTGCTTTTACGGCCAGCCTTTCGACTATCACGCCTTACGGCTAGCCAACCCCGTAAAGAGGACGTGTGGGGATAAGAGTCTACTGCTCGCCACCTAACAAAAAGCGAGAACCCCCCATCATGAGTCTTGCACTCCAAAGACTCCAAAATGTATCAAACATAAAGCTGAAGGCTACCAAAACGATATCTACTATCTGACTATCTGAAAAACCAAACTCTTGACTACCCGTGTGGAAAATTGTGGGCACTCAGGGTTTAGGAAGGGAACAATATACTCCAAGTCAGTCATGGTGTGACCGAAATTTTCGAGCATTTAAAATCCGAATATTTAATTGATTTTAAATATTTAATAGAGTAAATTTTAACTTGAATTACAAATATCACAATTTATTTAATAATTTGACTATTGAATTAAATAATTTGAAGTTGGGTGAAATGTTGAATTTGGAGTTTTAGGCCTATTAAAAATAATTTGAACGCTTGTAAAATTTATATTGATAATACTGAAGGTAGTAAAAGTGTTAAAATTGAATTTGAAAATGTTTGATTAAGTTTTGAAATTTTATATCGTTTAAATTGAATTTAAAATAGCCTTCCGAGGAACAGTCTCGGAATTCAACGAAACAAGCTCCATTGGGTCCGTAATATTTTATTATTATCGGATTCCAAAATTCGTAGCTTTCGGAGCTATCGTGGGATCGTATGGAATATAAACGGCTAAACGAAAAAAAAATTCGATTTAATTTGAATATAGATTTTTATACCAAGTCAACTTCAGTTTACCTTCCTCTACACGACACTTCTCTTCAATTTGTCCAGCCAAGCTTCTTTCTTTTTCGAAATCATAATCAAAGCCGGTTAATAAAAAAAATATAAAAAGTGGCCAGTTAAAATCGCGAATTTCTCCTTATAACCTCCCTTCTGCTCGAATTTTAGAAATCAAAAGGGATTGAGTCTCGCATTTGTTTCAATTCGAGCTCGTTCCCCTTCCTCTCGAATCCATGAATCAACGAAATCCATAATAATGGCAGCTCTTTTCTGAAGAAAACCGAAACACTAAGCAAATCGAGCAATCAGAAACCTTCCCGCTATTCGCATCGTTCTCTTCTCGAATTAAATGAAGGTGAGCTGATCGCGTTCTAATTCAATGGAGACCGTAGTCGCGGTGGCGGCTGTTCGAGTCTTAGGGGCGGCGAGGTTGTGAGTGGATGGGCGAAGGATCGGAGGCGAATTAGGTGGTTTCGCGTTCGACGGGCAGAGGGGTGGTGAACTCCTCAGGTGTTTGAGTTAGGGTTTGATGGTGTAGCGCTCGCGTTCGAAGGGAGGAGCGGCTGTAGCTCTGGTGGCCTTCGAGCTCGAGGGGATTTTGGCGTTCGGTAGTAAGGTATAATATTGTTTTTAAAATTTAAAATGCCAAATTTAAAGTAGTGTTAGATAATTCGAATCTATTTCATTGATTCTAGAAACTCTAAAAAAATATATAATAATTAATAAATAAATAATATGGAAATTAATTGGAAATTATTTTGTATAGATAAGGTTTGAAGAAGATAATAGGGATTTGAAAATGTTGAAATTTATATAAGATTAGATTTTGAAATCTATGGATTATTATTTTTATACGTATACATGTAATTTCAAAAGTGAATAAACATACATATATACATATCTATTTCCATTTGCTAGTTAATTTTAAACTAATGAGGATGTATTTGTTAAATTAGATCTAAATTATTAGTTTAAATTAAGTAAACAGATAAAAATTAATTACTCGATCAATTCAAATATTAATAAACCATAAATTGTTTATACAAGGTCAAAGTAATGAAGAAAACAAGCCGGGTTAGGGTGGATTGCAAATTAGAAATCAAAGGTGTGTTAATCTCACTCAGTTTAAATTTAAATTTAAATGATAAAATTTAAATAATTGTTTGGATGGTTGAATTGATCGACGTGATATAGTATGATATTTTTTAATTGGTATACTATATTGTGCTAACATCTGTGGATGCAGGGAAAACAGGTTGGAGGGATCCAACTGGACCCCTCACTTTTATTTAAATTATTTAATATTCTCTGTTTTGATTATTTGATATTCTATAATGAATTATGTGAAAGTATTGAATGCTATGTCTTGGTTGATATAATTGGGTATAATGAATTATTAAAAATAGAATTTGATTTTGGAAATGAAAATAAAAGAAGTGAAATTGCAAGTAAAATAATTATAGAGTAAATTCAAGAATAACTTGAAAAAAAAGAAATAAAGTGACTTTATATTTTAATAAATGAATCCTGAGAATGGAAAGGAAAATTTGAATAAACAGAAAATTAATGAAGTTTAAAATGCAGTATTATTAATATAAAAGACCAAACATTTATTTATAATTTAAGATTTGAATTATTGAAAGAGTAAAGAAGAAACTGAAAAATAATAATAATAAAAAAGACAATAACTACTGAATTTGGAAACGAACTGATAAGTAAAATAATTTATTCCATATAAAATAAATTGGAAATCAATTTGGGGTAATTGATTTAAGTGATTGAAGTTGGAATTTTCTCTTGATGGCCAAGTACATGTTTTTAAAAGTAAATTTGCAAATATAAATTAAATGTTTTAAAGTTGTTTTTAAAGAAGCAAGTTTTGTAAAATTTATTATTTCTAATATTTAAAGTAAGTATTTTCTATAATATATTCTGGCAGTAATTATTAAGAAGTAACTTAGTATTTTGGTTTTAAAAGTAGAAATCTAGTTTTACATGTTATTAAGTAACTTTATTTTCAAATATATAGTATGTATTTTAGTAAATTATTAAAGTAGTCTTAACTTAAGCGTTTAAAGGTAAATTCCAAAGTAATTTTTTTTTGTTTTATCTATTATCGTAATAATTATATAAAGAATGACTTGGTATTTTGTTTAAAGCATTATTTTAAATTAAGTACTAAAGAAAGATTTTCTAAATTAAATATTAACCATACTTGACAATTAAAGTGTTTTGAAATTATTTTAAAAATCTTAAATCTTGTGCTTGGTGATTCTAGTGGAAATGAAATACTCGAAATTTATTCTGAGACAAAGGAAGGTAGTTTGAAATCTGTTTTCAAAAGGATTTGAAAGTGAGAATATACCTTGTAAAGATATCTTGAGATAAATAAATAATTTGGGAAATTATTTATTGGTTGGATTGTTGTTTGTGAATATTAATTGATAGTTAAATCACCAACTATCAATATTGGACAAATGCGCTGATCGTTTCGAAGAGACCGGGATCGAGATTTATTTCTCGAAAACCACTTCGATCCAGTTTGCATGTTTTGTGAAAACGATTTTGAATTTGAAGATGGAGCAGTGAAGTGCAAGGGCTAGTCGCTACTAATCCTGAGGATAGTTCCAAAATGGGTGTAGAAGGAATAGTGCTTTCGGTTCCGTTCGAACCCGGGACGGACTTGTATGGATTAATGCTTGCAAAAATATCGTCAGGTGGACGATGGGCATTCTAAGGGATATGTTCTTTAAAGGTAATGGTTAGCCTCAAGCCTCATCAAATGGGAATGACTGAAAATCAGGGGTTATGCAGCAAGGCTAGGTGGGTAGCACCCAAGTAGGGTGAGGTCATCCCTGTCCGGATGTTCTTTTTTATTTCGGCTTAGTGGGCGGTTGCTGATTCCAACTGCAGGGTGATCTCACTCGGTATTATCCAGTAAGGGCTAGTCCAGGCCTTGTGTTGCAGAGGAGCGGGCGTACTCCTCGGTACGGTGATCTAGGCCTCGTACTATGACAGGTGGTACCCAGTGCCTAGTCATTAGTTGGAAATCCATTCTCCCTACGAGCCTTGTACGAGTTTTGTTTGTATTACCCACTCTGTGGCTAGTAGCTGGAATGTAATAGGTGTAACAATTTCTGCAATTTTATAAATATTTGTATATAGGCCCTATTATAATATCAGAGGATTTCTATAAAAATTGTTTTAGCTATCGTAAGGTAAAAACCCGACATGTTTATTTGTGGCGTGGTCTTACGAGATGCTTTCGTTTTCAAAGGATTTTTGAAACTTAAGAATCAATTGGGTGTGATTTTATCACGCTGGTAATCCAGACTGACTCGGGTGTTATTTAACTGCACTGCTCGGTTCCGACCGAGTATTATAGAATACAAGAAATGCTGTGGAGCTCAGGAGACGAGCTGGATGACGATACGTACTTCCGTACTTGTTTATTTATATATATATTCCACTGTGTTAGGTTGCTGTGTACCCATTTGTATGTTGTTGTTGTTAAGCTGTTGATTGATGTACTCTGATGATGTAATATATAAACAGATATATTTGATTTGAGTAAAGATCATTTATTATCTATTATATTTTATTCCGCTGCGATGGTTAGATTCTATTGTTGTTTTCTATTTTCTTCTTCTACCTCTTCTTCTTTAACCCAAATGGTTCGTATTTCTGTGCAACTTGAGCTGATTGTTGTAGAATAGTGTTGACTCAAGGGGTACGGATTTGCGGGCTGTTACAGTGGTATCAGAGCTTAGGCTAGTGATAACCTTGGCTCTGGTGGGAATTACTCATTTACATAGAGTCCGTAGTACTCTAGAATGAGTTTAAGCGTATTAATAGATATGAGCGCGTATTTGTTAGTGAATATAAATTGTTTTAATATTGTGTTGATTGGTTTATTGAGTGGCATATGAACTTTCGTCGGCACAGTCTGGACAACTGTATCGAAGGGGTTTCTAAACACTTGAATAAATCAATCGACACGGTATTGTTTTAAATATGGGTGAATGAAATAATTTTACCCGGAAATATATTTTTGGATATATGAAAAAAAATTGTAAGCTATTTAGCTAATATATGGTTGCTGGGATGTTAGGAATGATGATATTTAAATTATTATCATTTTGAGTTGAAATTTAACTAGAAATTGTAGATACAACCAAAAATTAAGGAGATAAATTCAATTATGAAATGAAATTAATAAATATAAATTATAAATGTAAATTATAAATTGAATTATAATCAAATGGGAAACTATGCAAATGAATCATTGTTAAAATTGGTTTAAGCAGGATTTGGAATCTAGATCCCGGAGATTTGGAAGTATTTCAAGATAAATAATAGTATTATTATTTTGGAAGTATTTCTGAAAGGAAATTGTTTTAAATGGATTTTGAAAGTGATATAGCATTGAAATGACTTGGATTATTGGAAAATAATTCTGATGATGACGGCCGCCTCATCAGTATTCATTTTCGAATTTCTAAGTGACGGATTGCTGCCAAAAACTGATTTGTTCAGAAAAGCTAGTTGATTTTGGAAGTTTCAAAGGAAATTTGTTGGGATAAAACCAGGATTGGATTAAATTTTGAGAAATGTGATTTGAGATGTTGAAGATTTCAAAATATTTTGAAACCAATAACCAGGTGTTTGAAAATCCTGATGAGATAGGTTGTAAGCTTATAAATTGAGGTGATTTTTAAATCAGGAAGGAAAATATAAGCTTTGAATGTCGGAAATTTAAATTTAAAAGGAAAAGTTAAAACTAAAATTTAACTAGATTTAAATTGATTGAATAGGCTGAAATAATATCCGGTTGTTTTTGAATTAAGTTGAAATTGAATTGAGATTAAATAAATCTGAGTTTAAAATAAAATTTAACTGGAAAATAAATTAGTTAAGGACTGGATTGGAGTAAATAAATTAGAATAACTTATAAAAGAATTAGAACTAAAAATCCATAGAATAAAATATGCTTGGATTATAAGTAAGTGTAAAACTCGAATTAAAAATAAAAGATGAATACATTCAAGCCTGGAACGAATCTGATTGTATAAAATAGTAGGTTGTGACTTATAAAATTTGAAATGTTATTCAAAGCCCAAAATTAATATTTTGATGAATTGGAAAATGGAAAGAAAATCCAAACTTGAATTATATAATATAATTGAACTAAGAAAATAAAATGAAGTGGTATTTGGAATTAAAATCAAGTATTGAACTATAAGTAGGGAAGAAACTAATCTGATAATAAATTAGTTAATGAAATTGGATAGTGAGTTTATGATGAAGTTTGGAAATAAACTCAAGTTATAAATTAAATTCGACTTAAATTGTTGATGAAGTGAAAGTATTTGGGAATGAAGTTGAATTGTGAGTTCATGAAATTTGGTGGTAAATTGAAAATGGATAGTGGATTTAGCACTTGAGTTATTAATTAAAATTTAACTTGAAGTATTAACAAATTAAATATAATTTGAAATGTATCGAATAAAAATGTAAATGGATTAAAATAGCAATAGTATTAATTGCAAATAAAATTCAAATCAGTGGAAATAAATTGGAAATGGCTTCGTAATAAATTGAATGAGCTAAATCTAGAAGGTTAAATTTTATAATAACTAATCAAATAACTTTGTAGTTTGGCATGAGATTGGATTAAAATAGAATTAAGTTAAATTGAAAAGAGAAATTTACTTGTAAAATGAAAATGAGCTTAAGTATAAAATGAAGTAAATTGACTTGAGCTAAACAAATGGAAGAGTTGGATTAAAATCCAACTTAAACTAAGTGTAATGATATTGGGTTGGTTTTAAATCAAGTGAAATAAATTTGAATCGAAAAAGAATTTGGTGCGCTATAAATAATATTTAAGGAAATGAAAATTCAAAATGGATTGAGTGGATAAACTAATTATATTGAATAAATAAATGGATGGGATAAATAAGAGTCATATGGAAATGAACTTAGGATATCGACTTAAGTGTTGAATAAAAACCAAACTCAAAATGAAGTGTGGTTTAAATGTGTTGGGAGTGGTTATTGAATGAAATAGCCTGATTTGTTTTCGAGCTAAATAAAATAGTTTGGCATAAACAAATATGGAATGAAACGTAAATGAATGGAATGTGTCGAGCTAAATAAATGGTTGTGAATGAAAAAAAAAAATAATTTTTTTTTATTGGTAATGAAGATGAACCTAAATTGTTAATGGTTTTGAATGAACTAGTTTGGTTAATAAAATGAAATGCAAGTGAATGGATTCAAATCGGAAATGCAATGAAATGAGAATATATAAATTGTGAATAAATTTTTAAAATGGAATAGAATTATGTATAAATTGAGTAAATCCATTTAAAATGGTTATAAAACAAAAATACTTATTTATTCACATAAATCTCCTTGAATTGCATAGAATAAATTGTCATTTGATGTAAATGGAAGTAATTAAAATTCTATGTGTTGATAGAAGTAAAATAAATTGATTTTGAAAGTAATTGGATTAAATATGAGTTCGGTTTGCTTAAAAATAAATTAAGTGTAAGCGATTGAGTTTTAAACCATTCAAATTGAATGAAAATGGTTTGTAAATTAAATTGAAACCGTTGAATTAGAATGAAAATTGAATAAATTGCTTACGGAAAATGTTTGATGTGCATTTCTTATAGAATTCATTTGTTTTAACTGTTGCAACTAAGTGAAATATAGTTAAACTGCATATATTTGGCACTTACATGTTTAAATTGAGTAAGTACAGGTACCTGGATGCCGTGGGGCTGGATATGGTTGTGCTAGTTGCTAATATAAATAAGCTGATCGCTTAAAATGCTAAATTAAGGTACGCTTACGCAATAAAAATAGGAAATATGAACTGTTTTTGGTTTTTCCGACCGAGTGGGTCGATGTATATATATTTATATCTATTGTCAAATTGAAAAAGCTCCTCTGTACAAAGGAGACTCTGCCAAAATTTTCCAGAAATTTTGGGAGTTAGAAAATTTTTGAAAATTTTGGAAAATTTTGTTGACGACAAACAAATTCAAATTGGAAACTAAAACAAGTTAGTAAATGAAACTAATTGGAATAATGATATGAATTAGTAATAAATGACAAATAAAATTTATATATGCAGAGTTAAGATAAGTTGAATTCATATGGAAGTGAAAGAATAGATTTGAATAGAAATAGGTATAAACTAAAAGTAGTAAAGTGAAAATAAAGATAAGAAACATATAAAATGCTTATGTTAACTTAAGTAAGGAATGATAAATTCTTAATTGGAAATTGAATATTGCAAATGCATTCTAAGTTGATATTTGAATGAATGAATATTGACATTTTTAAGAAAGTCGACAAAATGTTTTGGGAATATTGTGATTGGATATTGGTGCTAAACAGGATATGTAGGTAATATAAAGGGAGAAGAGAATTTGTTTTGATTTCAAAAGATAAATTCGAATTGCCCGACAAAATGGTATGTATTTAAATTTTGGTATGAAATTTGATTGGGTTTTTGGATATAGCCACTTGGCCTTTTGTTTTCTTTTTGGATTTGGGAGGCCGTAGAGCCATTTTATAGTTGTACCGAGCTAGCCGCGCAAAGGAGACGCTGGCGAAATTTTTTGGAAATTTAGAGAGTTAGAAAATTTTTGAGAAAATTTTGCTAATTCAAAATTTAGTTTTGAATTATAATTTGAATAGCTAAGCAAGTAAGTTATTTGAAAACTATAGAAGGTTTTGGAAAAGTTTGGAAAGTTAATAAGAATAATAATGGGTCTTTTATAAAAAGATAGTTAACAAGATGTTAAATTGTTTGGTTTTGGAGGTAAGTAAACGGGTATATGACCATTCTTCCTAACTAGTAATTTCGGGGACGAAATTCTTTTAAGGGGGGAGGAATGTGAAGACCCGAAATTGCGAGCATTTAAAATCTGAATATTTAATTGATTTTAAATATTCAATAGAGTAAATTTTAACTTCAATTACAAATATCACAATTTATTTGATAATTTAACTATTGAATTAAATAATTTGAAGTTGGGTGAAATGTTGAATTTGGAGTTTTAAGCCTATTAAAAATAATTTGAAGGCTTGTAAAATTTATATTGATAATACTGAAGGTATTAAAAGTGTTAAAATTGAATTTGAAAATGTTTGGTTATGTTTTGAAATTTTATATCGTTTAAATTGAATTTAAAACAGCCTTCCGAGGCACAGTCTCGGAATTTAACGAAATAAGTTACATTGGGTCCGTAATATTTTATTATTATCGGATTCCAAATTTCGTAGCTTTCGGAGCTATCGTGGGATCATATGGAATATAAACGGCTAAACAAAAAAATAAATAAATCAATTTAATTTGATTATAGATTTTTATACCAAGTCAACTTCAGTTTACCTTCCTCTACACGCCACTTCTCTTCAATTTGTCGAGCCAAGCTTATTTCTTTTTCGAAATCATAACCAAAGCCGGTTAATAAAAAAATATATATAAACAATGGCCAGTTAAAATCGCGAATTTCTCCTTATAACCTCCCTTCTGCTCGAATTTTGGAAATCAAAAGGGATTGAGTCTCGCATTTGTTTCAATTCAAGCTCATTCCCCTTCCTCTCGAATCCATGAATCAACGAAATCCATAATAATGGCAGCCTCTTTTCTGAAGAAAACCGCAATCCTAAGAAAATCGAGCAATCAGAAACCTTCCCGCTATTCGCATCGTTCTCTTCTCGAATTAAATGAAGGTGAGCCGATCGCGTTCGAATTCAATGGCGACCGTAGTCACGGTGGCGGCTGTTCGAGTCTCAGGGGCGGCGAAGTTGTGAGTGGATGGGCGAAGGATCGGAGGCGAGTTAGGTGGTTTCGCGTTCGGCAGGCAGAGGGTTGGTGAACTCCTCAGGTGTTCGACTTAGGGTTTGATGGTGTAGCGCTCGCGTTCGAAGGGAGGAGCAGCTGTAGCTCTGGTGGCCTTCGAGCTCGAGGGGATTTTGGCGTTCGGCAGTAAGGTATAATATTGTTTTTAAAATTTAAAATGCCAAATTTAAAGTAGTGTTAGATAATTCGAATCTATTTCATTGATTCCAGAAACTCTAAAAAAATTATATAATAATTAATAAATAAATAATATGGAAATTAATAAGAAATTATTTTGTATAGATAAGGTTTGAAGAAGATAATAGGGATCTGAAAATATTGAAATTTATATAAGATTAGATTTTGAAATCTATGGATTAATATTTTTATACGTATACATGTAATTTCAAAAGTGAATAAATATACATTTATATCTATTTCCGTTTGCTAGTTAATTTTAAACTAATGAGGATGTATTTGTTAAATTAGATCTAAATTATTAGTTTAAATTAAGTAAACAAATAGAAATTAATTATTCGATCAATTCAAATATTAATAAACCATAAATTGTTTATACAAGGTCAAAATAATGAAGAAAACAAGCCGGGTTAGGGTGGATTGCAAATCCGAAATCAAAGGTGAGTTAATCTCACTCAGTTTAAATTTAAATTTAAGTGATAAAATTTAAATAATTGTTTGGATGGTTGAATTGATCGATGTTATATAGTATGATATTTTGTAATTGGTATACTATATTGTGCTAACATCTGTGGATGAAGGGAAAACAGGTTGGAGGGATCCAACTGGACCCCTCAACTTTTATTTAAATTATTTAATATTCTCTATTCTGATTGTTTGATATTCTATAATGAATTATGTGGAAGTATTGAATGCTATGGCTTGGTTGATATAATTGGGTATAATGAATTATTAAAAATATAAATTTGATTTTAGAAATGAAAATAAAAGAAGTGAAATTGCAAGTAAAATAATTGTAGAGTAAATTCAAGAATAACTTGAAAAAAAAGAAATAAAGTGACTTTAAATTTTAATAAATGAATCTTGAGAATGGAAAGGAAAATTTGAATAAACAGAAAATTAATGAAGTTTAAAATGCAGTATTATTAAATAAATGAACAAACATTTATTTAGAATTTAAGATTTGAATTATTGAAAGAGTAAAGAAGAAATTGAATAATAATAATAATAATAAAGACCATAACTACTGAATTTGAAAATGAACTGATAAGTAAAAGAATTTATTCCAAATAAAATAAATTGGAAATCAATTTGGGGAATTTGATTTAAGTGATTGAAGTTGGAATTTTCTCTGGATGGCCAAGTACATGTTTTTAAAAGTAAATTAGCAAATATAAATTAAATGTTTTAAAGTTGTTTTTAAAGAAGCAAGTTTTGTAAAATTTATTATTTCTAATATTTAAAGTAAGTATTTTCTTTAGTCTATTCTAGCAGTAACTATTAAGAAGTAACTTAGTATTTTGGTTTTAAAAGTAGAAATCGAGTTTTACATGTTATTAAGTAACTTTATTTTCAAATGTTTATATAGTATGTATTTTAGTAAATTATTAAAGTAGGCTTAACTTAAGTGTTTAAAGGTAAATTCCAAAGTAAGTATTTCTGTTTTATCTATTATCGTAACAATTATATAAAGAATGACTGGTATTTTGTTTAAAGCATTATTTTAAATTAAGCACCGAAGAAAGATTTTCTAAATTAAATATTAACCATACTTTACAATGAAAGTGTTTTGAAATTATTTTAT
Organism: Allium cepa; assembly: GCA_030765085.1. Taxonomy (NCBI): domain Eukaryota; kingdom Viridiplantae; phylum Streptophyta; class Magnoliopsida; order Asparagales; family Amaryllidaceae; genus Allium; species Allium cepa. The sequence goes on from CM060942.1 coordinate 462,186,369, forward strand.
AAATCTAAAATCTTGTGCTTGGTGATTCTAGTGGAAATGAAATACTCGGAATTTATTCTGAGAAAAAGGAAGGTAGTTTGAAAACTGTTTTCAAAAGGATTTGAAAGTGAGAATATACCTTGTAAAGATATTTTGAGATAAATAAATAATTTGGGAAATTATTTATTGGTTGGATGGTTGTTTGTGAATATTAATTGACAGTTAAATACCCGACTATCAATATTGGACAAATGCGCTGATCGTTTCGAAGAGACCGGGAACGAGATTTATTTCTCGAAAACCACTTCGATCCGGTTTGTACGTTTCGTGAAAACGATTTTGGATTTGAAGATGGAGCAGTGAAGTGCAAGGGCTAGTTGCTACTAATCCTGAGGATAGTTTCAAAATGGACGTAGTAAGAATAGTGCCTTCGGTTCCGTTCGAACCCGGGACGGACTTGTATGGATGAATGCTTGCGAAAACATCGTCAGGTGGACGATGGGCATTCTAAGGGATGTGTTCTTTAAAGGTAACGCTTAGCCTCAAGCCTCATCAAATGGGAATGACTGGAAATCAGGGGTTATGCAGCAAGGCTAGGTCGGTAGCACCCAAGCAGGGTGAGGTCATCCCTGTCTAGATGTCCCTTTTTATTTCGGCTTAGTGGGCGGTTGCTGATTCCAACCGCGGGGTGATCTCACTCGGGATTATCCAGTAAGGGGTAGTCCCGGCCTTGTGTTGCAGGGGAGCAGGCGTACTCCTCGGTACCATGATCTAGGCCCCGTACTGTGACAGTTGGTACCCCAGTGCCTAGTTATTAGTTGGAAATCCTTTCTCCCTACGAGCCTTGTACGGGTTTTTTTGTATACCCACTCTGTGGCTAGTAGCTGGAATTTAATAGATGTAACAATTTCGGCTATTTTATAAATATTTGTATATAGACCCTATTATAATATCAGAGGATTTCTATAAAAATTGTTTTAGCCATCGTAAGGTGAAAACCCAACATGTTTATTTGTGGCGTGGTCTTACGAGATGCTTTCAATTTCAAAGGATTTTTGAAACTTAAGAATCAACTGGGTGCGATATTCTCACTCTGGTAATCCAGACTGACTCGGGTGTTATTTAACTGTAATGCTCGGGTCAGACCGAGTATTATAGAATACAGGAAATGTTGTGGAGCTCAGGAGACGAGCTGGATGACGATACATACTTCCGTACTTGTTTATATATATATATATATTCCGCTGTGTTGAGTTGCTGTGTATCCATTTGTATGTTGTTGTTGTTAAGCTGTTGATTGATGTACTCTGATGCTGTAATATATAAACAGATATATTTGATTTGAGTAAAGATCATTTATTATCTATTATATTTTATTCCGCTGCGATGGTTAGATTCCGTTGTTGTTTTCTATTTTCTTCTTCTACCTCTTCTTCTTTAACCCAAATGGTTCGTATTTCTGTGCAACTTGAGCTGATTGTTGTAGAATTGTGTTGAATCAAGGGGTATGGATTTGCAGGCTGTTACACATGGGACTGGTGTGAGTAAACAAAATCGGTGTATCTGTAAAACAATCAAAGGATTTCAATCTGAATTATGCAATTCTTTTTAGAAGATGAAACTACCATAAGGCCTCCCGGCACACACACCATGCAATCGCACACTAGGGGGAGATTTCTCCTTATGATAGTCAAACATGCTTATTACGCAAAATCCTTTTGATATTATTATTAGTGTAGAGTGGAAAACATTTTGAAAGTATAATATTAATCTTAACCAGCATAGGTACCATTATATTATGCCTTCTATAGCTACCATTTTAAATGGCAGGTTCTACAACTAAAACCATACAAGGCGCGTAATGTTTTGTTTGGATTTCAAACAAATGGTCAGGCTAAGGAACTTCCTATTGCCACATGGGAACGCCTCTGGAGGGACGCCCCGAGAACCTACCCGGATCATTGCGAACATAAGGCTGGTTACCCCCTTCCTAGGAAGTAAAACCTAAGATATGCCACCCCCGGTCCTTTGGGACCTTTACACGAGGATCCTCTACACCAACAATATTACACAGTAATGAACATACTAAAGTGCCTACATGAGTAGGTATCTGGGCTCCATACCACGATGCTACCATTTTCCAGAAGGAATGGTCACACCCTAGGGGAGCTACCCCTGAAACCTTGCCGCATCTTTCCTGTTTCGACCATTACCGGTTTGTGATGCTCGATGAGATATCATCCACAAAGCTACGCTTTACACGAAAGCCATGCTTTGATCACAAATGATCAACAAATGATCATAAACACACAGCAGCACTTAGCATGCCACATTACCAAATTGGAAGTATATCGCTGATAACCTTCAACTACATAACCTCTGAGCTAGTACATCTCAGAGAAGGTTGTTAAGCTAAGATAATAAATTCTCCGCCACCAACAGATATGTATTTGAAAGAAATCTGCTTTATATCTCAAAGTGTAGTGTCAGACATACAACCATACAAGTCTGTCCCGGGTTCGAATAGAACCGAAGGCACTTCCGAAGAAGCCCTTGCAATCTGGGTATTCACCATCCCGATCGGACTTCCCATCACATAGGAATCTCTATATCGTTGTTACTCAGTGCAGAGACAATCGATAGGTCATCCTATCATTCTCGCAAATACCCTGTTTTCACCACCGGTCTTCAAATGCTATCTATACGTCGTATCATTACTCGGAATGGGTTATATGACACAAAGTCCTCTCCCGGCTAAACCGAATAATGAGCGTAAATTTATAAACATATGGATACGAGATTTCAATTAAGTCACAACATTAAAATTCAAAACTTTATTTCAAATGGTTTAAACCAATTACCATTTCAAATCTTTTAACAAAAAGATTTGTTTCACAAAGTTCACCCAGTTTCACAAAGATCCATTCACGAATTTCAAAACAATTTCCGTTTCAATTGGATTAACTTATTAAATCTTTAAATCAAGATTTAGCTTATAGCTTTCAAAACTCATTTTCTAGGATTCATTCGTCACTTGAAAAACTATTTTCAATTCAAACTTGAATTCCCTTTAATACCAATTGGAAATTCATTTCTCATATAAAAGCTTTTATCATTTGGAAACAAAAGTTTTATTTCAGAAAAATCCGATCTCATTTATACAAGTTAAAAACCTTGCGTTAATTCAAATTCCCAAAACAATGCTTTAAAAATGGTTTAAAAACCCATATAAATTTATATACCGTTTTTTTAAATCATAAATACCAAATATATAATTCAATTTCAGATATTGAATTCAATTTAAATCAAATTATTCAAATTTCAAATCTTTATTAAGTTATTCAAAATAACTTTTATTTTTTTAACACAACTTTTTAAAAGCTTTTTATATTAAACTCGATTCATTTCCAAAACCATTTGGATTTAAAATTCAAATTCAAAACTATTAAAAATCTGCGACTTAACCGATTTCCACGTGCAGTCCATATTTTTGTGTGTATAAGTGTAGTGTAGGGGTTTTACACAATAGTGCACAACATCAATTATCATAGATATATTAATATCGTTAAGCGGTATAATCCATAACGCTTATCTTCATTCATAGATTCACAGATAAAGTAAATTTATCAATCACAAAGATTCATCATTACAATTCGATGTGGGTTTCGGATAACCAACTGAAATCCGACTCCCTGTCGCATCGAAATTCAAATGCCGCTTTACCTGCAAAGGGGTTTTCACGTACATACAGAAACAAATCACAAATCACAATTCAGCATAAAGCAATTCACATGACATAGTATCACAATTACAAATAGAAATATCAATCCAATACATAACATTTGAGGATAGTCAATAATCTTCAATTTAAGGTGAAGTTGATTAAAAAGAATTAACCACATAACTATTTAAATCAATGATTAACTATTCTTAATGATAAATTAATTAAGTTTTAATTAATTATTCCTTAATCAATAATCTTAATTGACTACTAATTATTAATTAACTTTAATTATCTAATTAACAATTCTTAATTACAAATAAATTAAACACTTAATTTTTAATTTACCAAATCTTTAATTTCAAATGAATCAATCTCTAATCACTTAGTTAATTACAATTTTTAACTTAATTAACCATTCTTAGTTACCCTTTTTAAATAATTAATCAATAATAATAATTATTTGTCTTAATTAACATTTTAAAAATCTTTTATAAAATTCAAAATCAAATTATTACTAAATTGAAAACTTTAAATTTAATTACATTAAATGCTTAACTTAGCTTAATTACTTAATCAAAATATTAATTAAGATTTTAGAAAACATTGTTAAGCATTTTCCTCAAATAATTAAACTTGTAATAAAATTTTAAACTCAACTTGTCAAACATTAATTGTCATCATTACTTAAAATTTGTTTAAAAGACTTACTTAATTTACTTTTATTATACTTCAGGTTTTGGGAAATCGACCCGAGCGAAATGCTGGTTTACTCGAGTAACAACTCGAGCTCCTCTGTGCTTTTCCCCAAGTCATCCTTCTTCCCTCTCATTCATTTCTTCTTGTTCTTTTTTTTCCAGTAAGTTTAAGTTTAAACTTAAGTATCAGGAACCCTCTCACGTACTCGGTTATCACTCGAAGTGATCACCCCATTTACTCGAACAACGACTCATGATGCTCATCCATCAACGACGCTGACACCGAAACCACGTCGTACACGTGCACGGCGAAGCGTCGTACTGCTAGCGAACTCCAACATCTGCGGCAAGTCACAAAACTCCAGCAAACTCGAAAACCAAACTCGATTCATCACCAAACATTCGAAATCGAAAAAAGGCAGTATGCTCGAAAAACTGTAACACAACCCACTAACAAAAACACCTCGCCACCGCCGCTCAGACCACCGGAGCTTCCCCCACTCCGTCCACGCCTCCATCCATGTCCCAAGTACATCCCCTCCAAAACTTGCCATGCTCGATGCATTGACGAGTGTGCACAAGCCCAAAACCTAAACGCCATTTTCATTGTCTTTAAACACTAGTTTTAGTTCGTTCTCCCATCTCTTGCATTATAATTTTTTTTTACATTTTTCCTAAATTCAACGTGGATCAAGCAAGCTTCAAAACAAATTTCAACATCTAAGATTTGTTTAATCATCAGAAATTGATAAAAAAGCATTTTTGGTTCATTTATGAACTGTACCTTGTATACTTGTCTAAAAATCATCATTCTTCTTTTAAAAATCCTACTTTTGTATGTTTATTCGAGATATATAACCAAATCAACAATTTAACATACTTGAATTTAACATATGATTTCCTTTTACTGTAAAATTGAATATACGGTATCTATGTTACACTGTCAAGATTCAAAACAAAGCTCAAGGCTATGATTTTTTAAGTTTAAACAAACATAATTTATTTAAAATCCTAAGTTTAAAATGTTTTTGTATGAAGAAGTATAAATTTTTTCCTACTTATCTTTGCTCAGAAACTAGAAATACTGAAAAACCTGGCATACTAGAACTTCCAAAATGACGGAAAACATTTCAGAACTACTTATTTACGATACACAGCAAGCATAAAGTTTTCATGAGCGAAATAACAAGATTTAAATTTTAAAGATAGTAGGTTTACTCACATCAAATTGAAGAACAAAGAGCAGCTCTGTGTTTTGAAAACTACAGTTTTTTTCTTCCTTTAATTCGTTTCTGTTTTGTTTCTGTTTTGAATTTATATTTGTACAAAACTAATGGTATTTACTTTTTTTCCTTTTTCTTGGAATGCTAAGTTATGAACGAACAGGGCAAGTATGGATGTATATATAAAGGGAAGACTTTGTATAGGGGTAGGTATTATCTAGTATAAGTTTATCTTTGGTCAGATTTTTATTTTCATTGACTAAACCAGATTTTTCTTTGTTTACTGAAATGAAGTGATTTTATTTCGGCTGAAAAGATTTTCATTTGTGCTTGAGAAGATGTTATTAAATGCATGTGTTCCCATTTTCGTTTACATACAAATCCATTTGATTTGTATATGCAGTTTTGTTTGGTAGATATTTTTTTTCTTGTTTCTTGTTCTTTATATGTACATAACACTTTGTTTTATTTATTTCTTGCTTGCCTAATTCACATACAATTCTACATGTGTTTCATTTGTTATTATTTTTTTATTTTTTTTAGTTTATCTTATGTTGCCATATGACCGTAAAATTTTATTATTAAAATAACTTCTTGACTTTTATTTCTATTTAAAGTTTAACTATCAAACATTAAATTTATAACATATATTTTGTCCTTATATTTTACACTTATATTTAATATTGATAGAATAAATTTTACTTTAAACATTTTATAACCTTTTAAAGAAAATGAATTAAAACACAATTTATACATTTAATAAATAATCATACATATTATTTTTTCCAAAGTAAAATCTTTAAATCCAATTCATTTTGAATTTCCAAATCAAAATTTTATTTATAATTCAGTTCAATTTAAAATATTTTGTTTTGAGTTTCAAATCCAAATTCTAAAACATATAAGTATGTATCTCTTATTAAATTTGAAAAATTCAAATAAATCCACAATTTAACCCAAAAATTTAATTTAATTACAAATTTAAATTCGTCTTTAAACCGGGATCGTTACATGAGTTTTTTGAAGTTTGTATTTTTCTTTTCATTTCACTGTAAACTACTGTGAGTTTAAAAAGAAGAAGAGGGGGGCAAATTGCAGAAGTAACAGGCATTATGGTGGCTGATGTGAGAGAACGTAGGCTGAGGTGAAAGGATGGTCAAGTCAAATATATATATATATATATCTATGTATGTATGTATGTATGTATATGTATGTATGTATGTATGCATATTATTTAAATTTTCAAATTATCTCAATTTATGTAACTTAAAATTTTGAACCCTACCGAGGCATACCGCTAGGGCTTGATAATGTTATACCCCTATTCTATATATACAGTGGAAAAAGTTTCGAGTCCTAATTCGATCTTATGGAGAAGATACCCTTTTGGACCCAGTTATTATATCAAATTTTCGATATTAACTTCAACCCATTTGTATACCATGCGACCAAAAGATAACTCTAAATATTACGAAATCCGAAATCCGATAATATTACACTATTACGGATCCAATGGAACTTGTTTCGTCAAATTCCAAGACTGTGCCCCGGATCGCTATTTCAACGTCTCGATCATAATATACAATTTCCAATTTCTAATTATTCACTTTTAATCCAGTTTTAAACTTTAATAAACTTCATTGTTGTTTAAATTAAATTTACATCAACTTTTGATATTGTTTTCAATCATATTGAATTCAAGCTTCAATTATTTGAAAATTCCAACATTAAATTTAAGCAATTCAATTATCCTATAAATCAATATAAATAAATCATTAAGTTTCAAATATATTTTAGTTATCAACATCATTCTATTTGTATCTATAATTCACAATTATTATTCAAATTCAATTATTGATAATAAATTCGGTCAATATATATAATTTCATTTCAATATTCGTTATCGCCGAATCATCAAAATTTGTTTATTTTAAAATTTTATTGAAGTTCATATCCAATAATTTACATTCAAAATCATTAAATTTTATTTTTAACCATTTTTATTTTATATTTTACATTAAATTTAACAAATTAAAATAGCTAAAAATACGGGTCGTTACAAACTGCCCCACTCAAAATTTCCGTCCCCAAAAAGACGTTTAGTAAAAAATTCAAAATTTAGTATATTTTATTCAGAAAAGTCTTATAAAACTATAAGATCTCATTTATAAAACCATTAATACGTTTCCACTGCACTACTCCAATCGGCTTACGGAATTTACAAGTTAGTAATCAAAACAAGTGATAAAATTTTAAAACTTCAAAAAAATTCTAACATCTGGATTTACTGAAAATTTCGACAGAGTCTTCTTTGTGTGGATCGATCGGAACAACTACAAAACGCCGCTATGGGGCCCAAACCAACATAAGAAAACAAAAGCTAAGTGGATCAATCATAAAACCATCAAATCCAATGACAAAAGAAACATGTACTTCTTTGTATGGCAATCCAAATTTTTCTCGATTTTAAATATCCGCATCTCATTTACCAATGATATCCAATCATATAATTTACATCATTTTATATTTTTCATTTTCAATTTCCAATATTTGCCTTACTTAAGCCCGTACGATGTACTTACATCATCCATACGCAATATGTGACCTCCCGGAATTGTTAGGCATTTGAAATTGGAATATTTAATTGATCTTAAATATTTAAAATTTATTTTTTAACTTGAATTCAAATATCATAATTTATTTGATAATTAAATTATTGAATTAAACAAATTGAAGTTGGATAAAATGTTGAATCTGGAGTTTTAAGCCTGTTAAAAATAATTGGAAGTCTTATGAAATTTATGTTGATAGTACTGAAGATAGTAAAAGTGGTAAAAGTGAATTTGAAAGTGCTTTGTTCAGTGTTGGAATTTTATCGTCTAAATTGAGTTTAAAACAATAAAATAGCCTTCTGAGGCATAGTCTCGGATTTCGACGAAACCAGTTCCATTGGGTCCGTAATATTGTATTATTATCGGATTTCAAATTTCGTAGTGATCGGAGTTGTTATGTGACAGTACGGGAAGTAAACGCCCTGAAATTTATGTTGAAATTTAAATATAACATAAATATATTTGTGCCTGGTCAAATATATCAACATCGGCCTCCTTTCTATCACTATCGAAGCTTTTTAGAATTGCTATAGCCTACCTGCTACACTCTTCCATCTTATCGTGTCCCCTATTCTCATTTCTATCACGCAAGCAGCCATTTGGAAGATGGAGGAATTGAATAATTAATTAGGTTCGAACCTTACTGTCTTCAGCACGATTTCAGTTTCCTTCTTCATTTCGATATTAAAAAGAATGGCGGCCTCCTTAAAAAAAAGAGAAAAAAAGAAAAGAAAGGAATAATTTTTCAGATCGAAATCAAATCCTTAAGCCGAAAGGTGGGTCGAAGCCCCGTTCGAACCATAACGTCTCGTTCCACTCGATGGGATTCCGTTGCACTGGGGTTGCGATATTCGAGTTACAGCTTGACTCGCGATCAATTTGGGGATGGTAGCGACACGCTCTCGGGGAATCTCAAGCAAGCTTGTGGAGAGCGACGTCGATGGTCGACGAATTGGTGGGTTCGTTTTCGAGCACGATGGCTCTGCTAGGGTTCGAGTTCTTCGATTTTTTAGCCTTCGATGTGAGATTGGGATGGAGGACCTGGGCTCGTGGAATAGGAGAGCACTTCGGTGCAGAAGATTCCTAAGCCGGTTGTTCTTGGGCGTTTGGAGATTCGCGAATTAAGAAAGCAGTAGTGGGATTCTCGATGGGAGGTGAGGCATGGGTTTTGCGACGTTGAGAGGATGGGATCGTCGTTGTGATTTCATGTTTGTTGTGAGGTAACCTCGTTTTTGCAATTTAAATTTACATATTATCTTTGTTACAGTTTTTTTTCCTTAAAAAAAACAGTAAGGAAGTAAATTAATTGAAAATTAAAAGTTTAATTACCTTTATTTCTGAGTTTAATTTCTGAACTTGCATGGATTGAGTTTATTTCTGTGGTTTTCAAAGTTTAATTATCTAACCACATACCCATATTAAATATACGTATACATATTTTAAATATCATTTTAAAAATAATAAAGATTTATTTGTTTAATAAAACTTATTTATTTGTTTTAGCTACCAAAGGATATTTTATTAAAGGAAAGGTAATTTAAATAAATAATTAGCTAAGTAAAATTATCAAAGGGAAGTAACTGTTCAATAAGTTCAAATATTAATAAAATGTTTAGTATATATATTGATTTTATAAGTGTGGGTTCCAAAGGAAATACATATAAAGGTAAATTATCTATATAATTTTTTTTCATGTACTAGTTAGTTTTAAAACAATATATATTATGAAGATTAATCTATTAAATAAACTTATTTAATTATTTTTAGCCCCAAAATATTTTAGTAAAAGGAAATTAAGTTAAAATTTAACTATTAGTTAAAAGGAACATTTGTTAAATCATAATAAATTATTCGATCAATTCAAATGTTAATAAATTATATAATTGTTTATTCAAGGTCAAACATCAGGAAAACCAAGGAAATATTGAAGTGGGTTACAAATAAAAAGCAAAGGTGAGTTAATCTCACTCATCTAGTATCATTTAAATTTAAATGATTAAATTTAAATAATTGGTTGATTGGTTGAATTGATTTGATGTGCTTTATTATAGTATATAATATATCTTGGAATGATTGATTTCCCGCATTTATATAGCGGATGAGACCCTATGCGCCATATAATAGCGGATGATATTTTATTTAATCCCATATACCGCGATATTCCACCTCGAAGTGGAATTGGTATTTTATATTGTGCTAATGTCTGTGGATGTTGGAAAACAGGTCGGAGGGATCCAACAGGATTCCTCAACATTTAAATTATTTAATATTTCTATTGTGACCATTTGATATTCTATGATGAATTATATTGGGGTGTTGAATGTTATGGTGTGACTGAAAATATTTGGGTACAAAGAGTTACCAAATATATATAAATTGGATTTTTGGAAAGACAATAAAAGAGTGGAGTTTTAAGTAAATAATTATAATGAATTTGAATAAATTAAGAATGAATTAAAGAGAAATGGAAGTGATGAAAATTATAATAAATAACTCCGAGTAGGAAGGAAAAGGATTTTTAATAAACAAAAATTAATGAATGGTAACCTTAAGTGATATCAATTAAAGGAATAAAGAATTATTTTAAATTTCAAAGTCTAAATTTATTTAAAAGGATTAAGTAGTAATTTGAGAAATCGAAAATTGGGATTTTCAGTAAAAGTATTTCAAATCATAATTAAGGAATAAATCTGAAATTAAAGGATTTTTGAATAAATGAAGTAAATTGTAAATCAATTTGGAAATTGATTTAAGTGTTTGAAATTGGATATTTGGGTGAATAAATTCAAGATGGGAATTTATTAAAAGGAAATGAGAATTTTTTTTTAAAAATAAATAGTGATTTATTTTTAAAGGATGTGAAGAGAAGTATATATTCCTGGATAGCCAAGTATGTTTTCAAAGTGAATTTTAAATATATAAGATAAAGTTTAGTGTTGTTTCAAAAAGCATTTTTGAGAACATTTATTATTTCTAAATGTTTAAAATTCTAAAGTAAATATTTTTCAAATCTATTATTGTAATATTTATTTAAAGGTGACTTAGTATTTTGTTTTAAAAAGGTGAAAACCTAGTTTTATATTTTATAAAGTAACCTTATTTTCAAATATTCGTATAGTATATATATTTTTAATAAATTATTTAAAATAGTTTTTAACTTAAAGGTTTTGAAGTATATTTCAAAGTAAAGTGCTTTAAATTATTTTAAAAAAAAATTGAATGTTTTATGCTTGGTGATTTCAGTGGAAACAAAAAATATTTGGAATTTATTCTGAGAAGGAAAGATAGTTTGAAACAATTTTCAAAAGGGTTTGAAAAGTGGAAATTTATATTACGAAGATATTTTTGGGATTATTGAATAATTTGGGAAATTATTTATTGGTTGATGGTTGTTTTGAATATTAATTGATAGTTAAATCACCGACTATCAATATTGACCAAATGCGCTGATCGTTTCAAAGAGACCAGGATCGGGATTTATTGCTCGAAAACCACTTCGATCCGGTTTTTACATTTCGTGGGAAACGAGTTCGGAGTCGAAGATGGAGCAGTGAAGTGCAAGGGCTAGTCGCTACTAATCCTAAGGATATTTCCAAAATGGATGTAGTAGGAATAGTGCTTTCGGTTCCGTTCGAACCCTGGACGGACTTGTATGGATGAAAGATTTTGGAACATCGTCAGGTGGACGATGAGCATTCTAAGGGATATGTTCTGAAAAAGATAACGCTTAGCCTCAAGCCTCATCAACCGAGAATGAATGAAAATCAGGGGTTATGCAGCAAGGCTAGTTGGGTAGCACCCAAGCAGGGTGAGGTCATCCATGTCTAGATGTCTCTTTTATTTCGGCTTAGTGGTGTAGTTGCTAATCCCAACTGTGGGGTGATCTTACTCGGGATTGTCCAATAAGGGGTAGTCCCGGTCTTATGTTGCATGGGAGCGGGTGTGCTCCACGGTACGGTGATCTAGGCCACGTACTGGGACAGGTGGTAACCCAGTGCCTAGTCATTAATTGGAAATCCATTCTCCCTACGTGCCTTGTACGAGTTTTGTTTGTATTACCCACTTTGTGGCTAGTAGCTGGAATTTAATAAATGTAACAATTTCGGCTATTTTATAAGTATTTGTATATAGACCCTATTACAATATCAGAAAATTTTATATGAAGTGATTTAGCAATCGTAAGGTAAAAACCCGACATGTTTATTTGTGACGTGGTCTTACGAGATGCTCTTTTTTTTTAAAAAGGATTTTGAAACTTTAATAATCCACTTGAGTGTGATTTTCTCATGCTGGTATTCCAGACCGACTCGGGTGTTATTTAACTGTATTGCTCGGGTCAGACCGAGTATTATAGGATACAGGATAGGATGTTTTGGAGCTCAGAAGACGAGCTGGATGGTGATACGTACTTCCGTATTTGGTTATTATTCCGCTATGTATCTAATTGTATGTTATTTATGTGGAACTCTGATGATGTACTCTGATAATGTATGTATAAACAGTTATAGTTTTCTTTTGTGTAAAGATCTGTTATATATATTATATTTTATTCCGCTGCGTTGGTTAGATTCTGTTGTTGTTTTCTATTTTCTCCTTCTACCTCTTCTTCTTCAATTAAAATGGTTCGTATTTCTGTTCAACTTGAGTTGATTGGTTTAGAATAGAGTTGACTCAGGGGTACGGATTTGCTGGTCGTTAAACTTGGTATCAGAGCTTAGGCTAGCGATAACCTTGGCTCTGGTGGGAATTACTCATTGAAATAAAGTCAATAGCACCCTAGACTGAGTTTGAGCGTATTAACAGATATGAGTGCGTATTTGTTAGTGAAAATAAAATGATTTTATATTGTGTTGATTGTGTGACGACTCGAAATTTTTAAGCAATTTAAATCGAAATATTTAATTGAATTTGAATATTCAATAGAGTAATTTTGAACATGAATTACGAATATCACGATTTACTTGATAATTTAATTATTGAATTTAAATAATTTAAAATTGGACGAAATGTCGAATCCAGAATTTTAAACCTATTAAAAATAATTTGAAGGCGTATAAAATTTATATTGATAACACTGAGGATAATAGAAGTTGAAAATTTAAATTAACAGTGGTTGGTTCAGTTTTAAAAATATATCGTTTAAATTGAATTTAAAAAATAGCCTTCCGAGGCGCAGTCTCGGAATTCGACGAAACCAGTTCCATTGGATCCATAATATTGTATTATTATCGGATTTCAATTTTCGTAATATTTGGAGGCGTGGTGTGAGCGTAAGATTTATTAACACGCTGAAATTTGAAACGAATTTAATAAAGTAACTGGTCAAATTCATAGCACATCAGAGCTTTTCAAAGCACTGTTTGCGAACCGTATCAAGCACGCTTCCTTTGCCTTCTCGTATATGCTTATCTCTTTTATTTTCTTCCTTATTTATTTGCAGAGGTTATGGCCGAGCTTCCTCTCAAGAATTCATTCAGAAATCGAAAGCTACATTCTTTCCTCTCTTCCAATTTTATGAATTCTTTTCGTTCGAAACAAAAATTACAGTCGAGCCCTTCTTATTCACGTCTCGCGCCCTTGTTCTTCTCCTAATTCGAACGAAACAAAAAAAAATATGGCTTCCTTGAGAATTTATGAACGACGGTAGCTTATACCATATTGGAATCAATTCGCCTTCGGTCTTTGCCTCGCTAGGGTTCACTCGCGCACATTGATTTGGGGCGACTCGAGTTAGGTCAGGTTGTTTGTGCCAGAATTCGATCGCGTGGCCAGGACTGGTTGCGAGGAAGTGATGGAGGCCGCACGACGTGGGTTTCGTGGATGGCACTCGCGAATAGGGTGAGGATTCGATAGTGTTTTGCGCGTGTGGTTTCGCGTTAGGGCTATGCGGTCGATGATGGAAGGAGCATCGAGTAGGGGTTAGGGCATAGTTCGTGTGGTCGGGATTGAAGTCCTAATGGCCGCAGTTCAACGAGGTATCAATCTTCGTTTTAATAATTTAGTTTAATTCAAATTTTAAATTGGCAGTTATTCATTTAAATTTAAAAGTGTAATATATATGAACATGTATATTACAGAGAAAGAAAAGGTAAAACAGAGAAAGAAACAAATTTATATTATAATGATAATATATATACAATATACATATTTACATTCCAATTAACTAATTTGTTATTATATTAAGGAGAGTTAAATTAAATTTAGTAGATGGAAATTTTATTTTGGAAACAAATTTGTTTAACAAACCTATTAAATTTATAGTGTTGCTTAAATATTTTATTAATTCAATCATTAGTTTGAAATAAATCATGGGTTAATTAAAATGTTAAAGTGGGAATTAATTGTAAGACTGATTCGAATATTAATAATTAAATTGTATAGTGTTTATTCAAGGTTTGAAATCTGAAAAGAAAACATGCCGGATTGGAATGGGTGCATGCGTAGTCAAAGGTGAGTTAATCTCACTCTGTTATTAAATTTAAAAGATTAAATTTAAATGATTGATCATATGGTTGAATTGATTGATGTAGTATAGTATGGTGTAATTTTGGATTGGCATATTATATTGTGCTAACATCTGTGGACGTAGGGAAAATTGGTTGGAGGGATCCAATTGGACCCCTCAACTTTATTTAATTATTTAATATTCTCTGATCTAAATATTTGATATTCTGTAATGAATTATGTGGAAGTATTAAGTGCTATAGCTGGATTGTTATAATCGGGCAATGTGAATTACCAAATATATAATTTGGGTTTGGAAATGAAAATAAAAGAAATTGTAAGTAAATAATTATAGAAAGGTTAAATTAATTTATAAATGAACTGGATAGGAAATAAAGTGTTGAAATTTTAATAAATAAATCTTGAGTATGGGAAAAAAAGTTTAAACAAACAGAAAGTTAATGAACTCTAACTTCAATGTTATTGTTTAAAGGAACAAAACATTTATTTTAAATTTAGGATTTTAAATCATTTAAGAAGAAGAAAAAAGGAAAAAAATAAAATAAAGAAGGAATTGGGAATAACCTGAAATTTGTACATTTCAGATAAAGGATTTAAAATCAAACTGAAAATAATAATAAAGTTCATAATTAATGAATTTTGAAATGAACTGATAAGTAAATAAATTTATTTCAAATGGAATAAATTGGGAATCAATTTGGAAAATTGATTTAAGTGATTGAGATTGGAAATTTCTCTCTGAATAACCAAGTACGCTTTCAAAGTAAATTTTTAAATACAAATTTAGAGTTTAAAGTTGCTTTAAGAAGTATTGATTTAAAAAAAATTATTATTTATAAATATTTAAATCCTAAAGTAAGTATTTCTTTTTAATCTATTATAGCAATAATTATTTAAAGAGTGATTCAGTATTTTATTTTTAAAACTGAAACCTAGTTTTATATTTTATTTAGTAACATTATTTCAAATAGTCATATAGTATGTATTTTTAACAAATTATTGAAGTAATTTAACTTAATTGTTTTAAAGTATATTTTAAAGTAAAGTGTTTTAAATTATTTTAAAAATCTAAAGTTTTGTGCTTGGTGATTTCAGAGGAGATAGAAAATATTTAGGGAAAGTTTATTCTAGAAAGAGAAAAGGATTTTGAAACTGTTTTCAAAGGATTGAAAATAGAAATTTATCTTTGAGGATATTTTGAGATAAATAAATAATTTGGGAAATTATTTATTGTTTGATGGATGTTTGTGAATGTTAATTGATAGCTAAATAACCGACTATCAGTATTGGCCAAATGCGCTGATCGTTTCGAAGAGTCCGGGATCGAGATTAATTTCTCGAAAACCACTTCGATCCGGTTTGTACATTTCGTGTAAACGATTTTGGATTCGAAGATGGAGCAGTGAAGTGCAAGGGCTAGTCGCTACTAATCCTGAGGATATTTCCAAAATGGATGTAGTAGGAATAGTGCATTCGGTTCCGTTCGAACCCGGAACGGACTTGTATGGACGAATGCTTGCGAAATATCGTCAGGTGGACGATGGGCATTCTAAGTGAAAACGTTCTTAAGGTAACTCTTAGCCTCAAGCCTTATCAACCGGGTGTTAACTCCTCTTCGTTGGAAACTGGAAAATGTGGAGCGACCTAACTAGACTAGCGACCTAAAGGATAATGCGACCTAGCGACCTAAAGTCTTAATGCGACCTAGCGATCTAAAGTCTTTATGCGACCTAGTACCTTTAGTCCTTAGCGACCTAAGAGATGGAGCGACCTAGCAACTTAACTCATCAAGTGACCTAAAAGTATCTGCGACCTAAGGGAAGCACCGACCTATAGAATTCTACGACCTATAGCACTCACACGACCTAACTGGGTGCTTAGACCTAAGGAAGGCCGCGACCTAAAGGATAATGTGACCTAGCGACCTAAAGTTTCAACGACTTAGCAACCTATGAGCCAGAGCGACCTTACAACTTAAGGGATGGAACGACCTAAATATGTTTCGCGACCTAAAGGAGGCCGCGACCTATCAAGCTTCGCGACCTAACAGAAAGCCGCGACCTAAGAAGTAGGACGACCTAAGAGAGAATGCGACCTAAAAACGGTCTCGACCTATGAAACTCCACGACCTAGGAATACTTCGCGACCTAAGGAGAGTTGTGATCTAAAAGACTCCAGTTATAACTATGAGAAAAGTACACGCGACCTAGGATAGGTCGCTAACGACCTAAATGCCTGAGTAAAGAAGTGACCCATACTGTGCCGCAGGGGGATAGGTCGCTCACGACCTAGAACTTATGTAAATCAGCATGCGTGTTCTTGTGAAAGAGAGGACAGTGTATCTTAGGTCAGTCATGACCTACGACCTAGCTTAGGTCGGTCACGACCTACGACCTAACTCCGAGAAATGCCTATAAATACTACCCTAGTTCCAACTAGCAAAGGACCTTTTGGCTCATTCATTTCAAGCGCCGTTACTCTACTGCATTCTGAACTACTTCAATACCTTCAAGGAACTTCGCGAAGAAATCAAACATGTCAAGCATGTGTTCAAAGATTTGGATTGACGTTGAAGTTTAGGCTACTTGTTCTAAGTCACTTGAAACTCAAAGTGTGTTGTAATCAAAGTGTAACTGCATTGACTTGTAATCAAATCATCAATAAAGATATTCAAAGTGGACGTAGGCTATCTCTTAAGCCGAACCACTATAAAATTGCTGTTGTCTACTGTTTTTCTTTACTACTATCTGCTTATAATCTGTTCCCGAGCTATCGGGTGGTGCTTTCACGATCTAATTTCATACACTGGGGTGTTAGCGTTCAAATTTTAGCGTTAACATTTTTGGTGCTTTCACTGAGAATTGAACTCAGGAGAGTTATCATCATTGCTTCACAGAGGTTTGTAGAGAGAATTTCCTTGAAAACCAGAAGTCTATCCGAGATTATGGCTCCTGGAAGGAAAAGTAGATCTGTCAGATCTGGAAATATTCAAGAGGGAACCTCCGCTTCCCCTATATCGAATCAAGCCACTCCAGCTGTCGGAGTTACAAAGGCAGAGCTGGATGCTGCAATCTTAAGGCTGAACCAACAGATAAATGCCCAAAATGCACAATTCGAGGCTCAGAGTGCCCAGAATGCCCTAATTCTGAATAGGTTGAACGATTTGCTTTGGGCAAACCGTCAACCGGCAGATAATGAAAGGAATTTTGCCGGCAACATTCGTGATGCTGAAGAAAGAAATGCTCCTGAAAGGGCTGCTAACCCCTTTGAACGAACACTTCCAGAGGTTGGTGGATCTAGAACTCGACATGATGAGGAGTATCTTTCTGGAATGGTCCGACAAATTATGAAAGAAAGTATGCAGAGGGTTGAAGACGAGAAAGAATGGGGTTTCGCCCCAAGTAAAACTCCTTTTACTGAGAAAATCTTAAAGGCTGAATTCCCAAGGAAGTTTGTCCCACCAACCATTCCAGCTTACAGGGGGACGAGTGATCCGAACGAATTCTTATACAAGTATGATTGGCACATGATAGGTGCCAGAGCCTCTGATGAAATAAAGTGCCGATATTTTCCTGTGTATCTCGAAGGTGTAGCTCTGCTTTGGTTCACCAAACTTCCAGTCCGATCTATCGATCAGTTTTCTGACTTAACCCGGAAGTTCAAGGAGCAGTTCATACTATACGCCTCAAAAGCCAAGGATATCATCTCACTGTCAAGTTTGGAGCAGAATCCTGGGGAGACTATCAGATCTTTCTTAAACCGCTTTAATATAGCGCTAGCTGAGGTGGACAATGCAGAACCGTGAATGATATTGACTTATCTGATGAAGGGAATTGACAAGTCGAGCGAGTTTGGGAAATGGCTAAACATGAAGGAACCAAATTCCCTTGAAAAGTTCTATAAAAAAGCAGATGAATTCATACGCTTAGAAAGCCGTCCCGTACCGGTAAAGGCAGTGTTAGAAAAAGCCGAAGATAACACTGTTGTTCCACGCAAGAATGAATCTGTAGGGCAAAAAAGGGAAAACAACAATGGGAAGAAGCAGAGTAATCTGAAGAAGCCCCGATCCTTCAAGCCATCAGAATATACTCCATTATCAGATACGCCGGAGCGTATCTACCTTGCCACTAAAGATTCTATTGACTTTCCTAAACCTCCTCCTCTAAGGACCGGGAAAAAGGCTATACAGAGTGGGAAGTTCTGCCGCTTCCATAATCAACCCGGTCACGAATGCCGACAGTTGAAAAATCTGATTGAAGAGTTGCTAAGGGAAAACAAACTGCAGCAATTTGTGAAAAAGAATAGCAACAATCCTGCTTCATCTAGTCAGGGGCAACAGGCTCCTACTTATCAGCCTAGGACGATTGAGAAGGCTTCAGGGCATGAATCTGGAAGGCCCATTATCAATGTCATTATAGGAGGACCTTACCCAGCGGGCAGAAGCTGGGGTGAGATGGAAAGGTATACCCGAGCTTTAAAGTATGTACCGACCGAGGAAGATGTATTCGTTTTGGAAGGTGCTACGCCCTTGAAGCAACAAAGAACTTTTGATGATGATATTGTATTCAAAGCTAGGGATTCCGCAGGTATTGAAGCTCCTACCTTGGATCCCTTAGTCATCTCGGCTGGTATCGGGCCAGCTATTGTCAGAAGAGTTCTCATTGATTGTGGCGCATCCTGCAATATCCTCTTCAAGAAAACATTCGACCAAATGAAGATCCCTATGGCTGATGTGCAAGCTTCATCGCATAAAGTTGCTGGCTTCACTGGGGAGCCAAAACAACCGGTAGGAACTATTGATTTGTTTGTGGAACTTGGAGAAGGAGAGAGAAAAATGGTCCGCAAGCAAACTTTTGTGATTGTCGACGAATTTTCTGCTTACAATGCTTTCCTTGGTAGTCCAACTCTGGCAGCGTTCAAAGCTGTTCTTGCCCCGTGGTGCCTCACCATTAAATTCCCTACAGACAATGGAGTAGGAGTTATAAAAGGGGATCAAAATGCTGGGCGAGAGTGTTATCTGACAGAGCTACGAGAAACCAGAAAAAGAGAGATGGGAAAGAATGCGGCAGCCCCAGTCCGCATCAAAGAACCAGCCTTGTAGCAATTACAGGGCGGACCCTGCACTGGCGAGCACAGCGGAGCAAGGAAAGAGATGGACCCTAGAAAAGTCAGTGAAGGGGAAAATAGAGTGGTACCAGTGGAAACGACAATACCGATACCTGTTGACCCAAAGGACCCAAACAAGGTGTTGAATGTGGGTTCACAACTTAATGTGTCAATTCAGAATATCTTAATATCTTTTTTAAAGGCAAATCTGGATGTTTTTGCTTGGACTCATGCCGATATGTGCGGAATATCCCCAGAAGTTGCAGTGCATGCTCTAAATATTGATCCAAAATTTACACCTGTGAAACAAAAGAGGAGAACTCATGGTCCAGAAAGGTCGGCAGCATTAAAAGAAGAAGTTGATCGACTAATGGAGAATAATTTTATCAAGGAATCTACCTATCCGAATTGGGTTTCAAATCCAGTGCTGGTTAAGAAAGCCAACGGAAAATGGAGAGTATGCATCGATTTTTCAGATCTAAACAAGGCCTGCCCCAAAGACTGCTTCCCATTACCCAGAATCGACCAATTGGTAGACGGAACAGTGGGACACGAATTGTTATCTTTTATGGATGCTTACTCCGGATATAACCAGATCATGATGCATGAGCCGGATCAGGAGGATACGAGCTTTATCACTGACACTGGTCTTTACTGCTACAGAGTAATGCCCTTCGGGTTGAAGAATGCAGTGGCAACATACCAAAGACTCGTTAATGCTATGTTCAAACCGCAACTGGGAAAGACTATGGAAGTCTACGTCGATGACATGTTAGTAAAGTCTAAGAAAGCAGTGGATCACATAGAACACTTAGCAGACATGTTCGCAGTCCTTCGGAAATACAGAATGAAGCTCAATCCTTTAAAATGTTCATTTGGAGTGGAATCCGGCAAGTTTTTAGGCTTCATCGTGAGCGCTAGGGGCATTGAGGCCAGTCCAGCTCAAATTACTGCATTGAAAGAAGTCAAAGCTCCTAGAACAAAGAAGGAATTGCAAAGTCTCAATGGAAAAGTCGCCGCCTTGAGTCGGTTCATTTCCAAAGCCACAGATAAATGCATCCCATTCTTTGACGCCCTAAAGAAAGGAAAGAAAAACTTCGATTGGACTCCCGAATGCCAAAAAGCCTTCGATGAATTGATTCGCCATATGGAAACGCCTCCAATACTTTCTAGGCCTGGCGATGGCGAGGATCTTCTTATATATTTGGCAGTATCATCTCATGCTTTAAGTGCAGCGCTGATCCGAGAAGACAAAAGGATTCAACATCCAGTTTACTATATCAGCAAAAGACTCACTGGGGCAGAGATGAATTACTCTAAGTTGGAAAAACTCGCCTATTGCCTACTAATTGCATCTAGGAAGTTGAGGCAACATTTTCAAGCTCATCCTATCAGAGTCCTCACTGATCAACCTTTGAAGCAAGTCCTGTTTCGCCCTGAGACTTCGGGTCGTCTTCTAAAGTGGAATATTGAACTCAGTCAGTATGACATCACTTATCATCCTCGAAAAGCAATCAATGGACAAGCTTTAGCAGATTTCATTGCAGAATTCACAGATAAGGGTAACAGTGAGGAGGAAACAGTCGACGATTCCCCAATCCAATGGAAGTTATATGTCGATGGTGCAAGAAACGACTACTGTTATGGAGCCGGAGTTGTACTTGAGACCCCTAAAGGCCGATCATTATGCTATGCACTAAGATTGGAATTTCCTTCAACAAACAATGAAGCAGAATACGAAGCCCTTATCGCTGGCTTAAGGATTGCTAAAGAATTAAACATCCGAGCGTTACAGATATTCAGCGATTCTCAGCTTATTGTATGCCAAGTCAAAGAGGAATTCCAAGCAAAAGGGGGGAATCTGGCCGCCTACTTGTCAAAGGCTTGGGAGCTCCTCGGTGATTTCGATCATTACATGATAAGTCACATTCCTCGAGAAGAAAACATGAAAGCAGATTCTCTCGCAAAGTATTCTAGCACAGGCGAAGCCCAATTTCTGGGATTAACTCCAGTGGAAGTCCTGTCGACTCCTAGCATTGATAAGATGGATATTGATTGGATCATGAGCATGTCTCAAGAGCCAGAATCATGGATGACTCCGATAACAGAATATCTGCTCAATGGATCTTTACCAGGGAACTCAAAAGAACGACAAAAGCTACTGAGAAAAGCCTGTCGATATATAATCCAGGATGGCCGATTGTACAGACGGGGATTCTCAATGCCATTACTTCGATGTGTATCCAGGGAAGAGTCCAAAGCAATCCTAGCGGAGGTACACGGAGGAGAATGTGGTGATCATTCAGGTGGCCAAACATTAGCAAAGAAAATTCTCCGATACGGATATTTTTGGCCAGAAATTAATCGAGATGCAGCAGAGTATTCCCGAAAATGTGACAGATGTCAAAGATTCGCCAAAATTCCTAGAGCTCCTTCCACTGAACTCACACAGATGGTCAGTCCATGGCCGTTTGCAATATGGGAATAGACCTTGTAGGACCGTTACCAACTGCCAAATCTGGAATTAAATATGCCATTGTTGCTGTAGATTATTTTACTAAGTGGGCAGAAGCTGAACCACTGGCTACTATCACCTCAAAGAAGATGATAAGTTTTGTGACTAAAAACATCATTTGCAGATACGGTGTGCCTCAAAAAATAATTACAGACAACGGTACTCAGTTTGAAAGTGAAGAATTCCAAGATTTTTGCAAGCAATTCAAGATCCGGAAAAGCTTTTCAGCAGTGGCCCATCCGCAGGCAAACGGGCAAGTGGAAGCCGTGAACAAAATTATTAAGTCAACCATCAAGAAGCAACTTGAAAGAGCAAAAGGTGGTTGGGTTGATAAGCTACCACTGGCACTACGGGCATACAGAACCACTCACAAAACTGCGACTGGGCACACCCCGTTTTCATTGGCATACGGGTCAGAGGCAATGACTCCGGTAGAAATAGAGGTTCTTTCACACAGAAGAATCCATTTCAATCAAGCAGAAAACGAAAAGCTACAGCTTGAAGCGCTAGATCTCCTTGATGAAAAAAGAGATGAGGCTAATCTCAGAATTGCAGCTCATCAGCAAAGGATAGCCAGACATTTCAATTCCAAAGTTCGCCAACGCAGCTTTGAGATTGGAGACCTAGTCCTGAAGAGAATTATGACAGCGACAGGTGTGTTTGGGCCAAATTGGGAAGGACCATATGTCATAGGTCAGAAGCTTCTTGACGGCACATTCTAACTCACTACTGTTGAAGGAGATCAAATTCCATGGGCATGGAACAGCAATCATTTGCGTCCATACTTTACTTGAAATTTTTTTTGAAATATTGTAAAAAGAATTATGAATGTATGATTCTTGTAATTGAAGGCAATTGTAAAACTGATGCAAGTAAATAATGAAAAAATATAAAGTGGATGTAGGCCCAGTTTCCTAGCCGAACCACCTATAAATCTTGTGTTCCTTATTATTATTACATGTTTGCTTTATTTTCGATATAAAAAGTACATAGAAGTATTGCTGAAATGTCGATTCAAATTTTTGCAGACAATGGAAGTGAAACTTGCACATAATAAGACGCAGTGATTCTCGCCAAATTTCAAGTCACAAAAGCTCCAAACTCAAATCCTAGATAGGAAGTACTTCAATTGAACGGCCTATGATTTCGACAGAAACGAGCCTTTGCTAGTAAATTGAGATTGTTTGAACAAACAAACATCCAATTAAGAAGCTAATGCTCGTTCTCACGAACTTGCCTAACAATGAAGTACATTTCCTTGGATTAAACAAGTCATTGGTAAAAAAAAAGGGGATCGCTGAAAAGGCATAAGCAAGTGGACAAGGGAACAACCAAAGCCATTATTGGCAGCACAAATCCTCTTCGGAGGCACAACTATTCGGAGAATAAAGACCTCTAATGGGTCATACGCCACAAAAAAGAAAGTTCTCTACTCAACAAAAAAGATTGGAGGAGTCATGACCCTCCAACCATGAGAGAGTAACTTCCAGGCGATGAAAACCCTCTCTGAGGCACATTTCACCAGGAGTTGAAGTGTTACGACCGCTCTTCGGAGTTTCACTTCACCAGAGTTGAAATGTAAACAAAATAAAAGCCCTCTTCGGAGGCCCATTTCACCAGGAGTTGAAGTGTTACGACCGCTCTTCGGAGTTTCACTTCACCAGAGTTGAAATGTAAATAAAATAAAAGCCCTCTTCGGAGGCCCATTTCACCAGGAGTTGAAGTGTTACGACCACTCTTCGGAATTTCACTTCACCGAAGTTGAAATGCAAAACAAAATAAAGACCTTTCTGGAAGCCCACGTTTCGCCGAGATTGAAATAAAACTTCCAAGTGTTGAAACGTGAAAAGGCTTTTTTCAAAGGCACAACTCTTTGGAGGTACACGTTTCGCCAAGATTGAAATAAAACTTCCAAGTGTTGAAACGTGGAAAATCCCTCCTCAGAGGTACAACCCCCTCCTGGGGACACAATCAAAAAGAAAGACTTCTTCGGAAGCCCACATTTCGCCAATATTGAAATAAAACTTCCAAGTGTTGAAACGTGGAAAATCCCTCCTCAGAGGTACAACCCCCTCCCGGGGATACAATCAAAAAGAAAGACTTCTTCGGAAGCCCACGTTTCACCAAGATTGAAATAAAACTTCCAAGTGTTGAAACGTGAAAAGGCTTTCTTCGAAGGCGTAATTCTTTGGAGTTACACGTTTCACCAAGATTGAAATATAACTTCCAAGTGTTGAAACGTGAAAAATCCCTCCTCAGAAGTACAAATTTCTATTTCAAAAAATAATAATAAAAATATATATCCTCATCAAGGGTATACTTTAACTTTCAAAGGAAGAATGATTTACCTATTCTAGAAAATAACCTTCCTCAAAAAAAAAAGAAGAAGAAAGTTAAAGTACTCTTCAGAGGCCCGCTTTACCACATAGAAGAATTCACTTGGCAAAATGCGTACTCAAGCAAAAGAAAAAAGTGATTTCCTCGAAGGACAAAGCGTAAAAACTTATATGAAGGAAGTTGTACTCTACGAAAAATTTCTTCAAGAATGAAGTAATTATTCTTCAGAAAATAAGAGTGTGAGTCCCCTCAAAGTATAAAATATTGCAGCAAACTTATGGTATGGGGGCAACATGGTACAGTTACATACCAAATGGTATAGCTGCATCGGTAAAGTACGCTCAAACAACATACCTCAAGCTCACCGCAATATCATATAAATAAACTTGTGCAAAAATGAATAATAAATGCATTCTCAAATTCAAACAAGAGTCTGTACAAATAAAGGATCATTTTATTCAACTGCAGATACAGGTTTAAAAAAAAAAGAAAAAAAAAAGAAAGCAGGGGCCGGTGCCTGCACAACATCCGACCATTACACAAAAAAGGAGTCAAAAAGCCCGAAGTCCGACTCTTCACTTCTTCTTGCCACCTTTGGACCCTTTGCCTGGCCGAATGATTAGTTTTTCAGGTCTATCTATAGGCATAAGGGAAGAAGGAGAGGGAGGTGCAACCGGTGCAACTTCCGGTTCCTCTTCAGTAGTGATGATTTTCTTCCCCCTCCTCTTCGATGTTCTGTGCTTCTTTCTTCTCTTCGAAGAAGACTCACTCCCTGGAGTAACAAGAGCGGACAAAACTACGTCATCAGAGGGAGTCCGCTCCGGAGAGATCTCGCCTCCTTCAAGTCCCTCGTCCTTCTGCTCTTGCGAAGCGATAGGGTCATCCAAGCCGTGAAGAGCCTCAATCTGTTCCTCTTGTGACCCGGGTTGTGAAGCAGAAGGAGGAGTCACCTGAAGAGACGGAGGAGGGATAACCGGAGGAAGTGAAGTCTGCACAGCACTTGGTGTTTCAACTGCAGAAGAAGAGAAATTAAAAATATTAGTATCTCCCCGAAAGAAGGGAGATATGGGTTCGTCGAGATTCAAGAAGTAATTGAGAAGCTCATCAAACTTTTGAGGAGTAAGCAAGCGATCCACCTGAATCGGACCAATATCAAAATTACCTGAAGATGTTTGCTTCGTTAGCTCAATCTCATAATTTTGAGCCCCGATATCCTCCAAAGCCTCATCATCAGTAGGGGTGATTACCCCGGTTCTTATAGGAGGCAGCGAATGAGCACTAGTGCCTGTAATGTCCACTTCGGAAGAAACTAAAGGACGTTCAGAAGTGGTAGGTGGTATTTCTTTCTCAGAACGTTCCTCTTCCGCCATTCCGGCCCGTACCTTGGCGAGTTGCTCTTTTCCCTTGGCAAGAGCGGCGCGGGCATCATCATCGAGATAATGCTCTTCAAGAGCTGTCTCAGCGTAGCCAGCACCTTTACAACCTAGCATGTCGAGTGCTGCCTCCCAGACTTCACCTAATGTAATTTCGTATTTAGGGCCTAGAAAGGCAAGGCAGCCACGCCCCAAAATGCTATGCAGATAGAAATCAAATAATGTGGAGCTAATGTCAGCTTTGGTTGCTTGATGGGCCTCTTCGGCCGCGAGTTTACCAGCAACAGCCTCGTCACGCTCCTTTTCGGCCATAGCAAGTCGAGCGGTTAGCATCTCTATCTCCAAGCTTTGAGAGCCGGCCTGTTCTCCCAGCTGTAAAGTTTCAGCGCGATATTCTTCTATGACCTTCTCCTGGTGTGTAAGCTTATCTTCGACTGCCCTTTGACTGGCATGCGCATCTCGTACTTGTTGCTGAAGCATGCTCTCCTTTTGGGAATGAAAAGTAGATGAAGTAGCTAATTCTTCCTTAAGCTTTTCTACTTCCGCTTCCAGCTTTTCATTATAGGAAGCAATACTTCTCATTTCGGCGTCATGCTGTTCGAGAGTCTTCTGCCACTCAGCCTTATCGTTCTCCATTGTGAGCATGGCCGCGAGATTGGCTCGGTTAACCCTCTGAAGCTCATCGACAAGTTTTTGCCAGTTCGACATTCTTTCAATATCGGTCCTGACAGAATCAAGATTTCGCAGCATAGCCGATTTGTCGAGAGGAACCAAGTCGAGATCAAATCGAACCCCTCTCAGGCACCACTGAGGGAATCGACTTTGAAGAGTGGGAGTGTAACGACCCGTATTTTACGTGTCAATGATATCGTAGAATTTTTAGGTCGTTGGTATTGTTTATGTCGTCCAAGGCTTAAGTCATCCGGAGTTAGCCCGTGAGCGATTTAGTGAGGAAGAACGACCTAGGAGTTAGGTCGTGTAAAAGTTATGTCGTGTGAAAGATAGGTCGGGTGGAGCGACCTATAGAGGTAACGACCTAAGTATATTGAGCGACCTATAGGATTGGGCCGACCTAGGCGAGTTAACGACCTAAGAGTGTGGGAGACTTATGGGATTAGCGACCTATAGGATGGGAACGACCTAAGGTAGATATCCGACCTATAGAAATGAGTGACTTAGGGTTAGCAACCTAGCAGTTAGGCGAGTTAACGGGTTGAAGGTAGTTAACGACCTAAGAGCTATCGGGTTAGGGGTCGCAACGACCTAGTAGTGAGCGACCTAAAGCAGAGTGTTGCGTAGAGTTAGGTCAAGTGTAGCGACCTAAGGAGGCTAGTTACGATTGGTTAGGTCGTAAACGACCTAAGTTAGAATGCTGTGTTTGTTAGGTCGCAGGGATGATAGGTCGCGTGAGTGATAGACCGTGGGGTTGCTTAACCCAGTTAGGTCGATCGGTCGCATGGATCGTTAGGTCGCGTGAGTACAACAGTTAGGTCGGGGAAGTGGCTAGGTTGTTAGGTCGTGATGTTTTAGGTCGTGGATGACCTAATAGTGAGCGACCTAAAACCGAGCGACCTAAAAACTGCCTATAAATACACGGCCATTTCCTCACTTTTTGGCACCGGATTTTGAAGCGACGAAGTGCTGCCATTTTGAGAGCTCGACTACAACATTTCTTCACTTCTTTTCTCTACTCTAATCTTGTGCTAACATCCATCCAAGATCGAAGATCAAGATCGAAGATCCAAGAGCCAAAGTTGAAGATCTTCATCCAACAAAGTGAGATTTCACCGTTTCAAGCGAGACTTCGACAAATCAAGCCTGAATCTTTGCTGTCCAGACCTGAAGCGTATTGTTTTTGAAGTGTTTGGGTGATTCGGTGAGTGGTGATTATCTCTCACACGGATCCAAAGGAGTATATTGGAGTGGTGGTTCGTTTATGTGTTAAAGATAGTGATTTCTCGCATTTCTCTTAAGTCTGCATGTAGATCCATTGTTTATGAAGATGTTTACCTATGCAAATTCATTTATCGAGTTATAGGAACAAAACCCATGTTTTATATTTGATAGATCTATGCTAGAAATCCATAATTCATGTATGATAGACTTTCACTCATTTATTTACGAAATTTCCATTATAGTTAATATTGCTTATTAGATCTTGTTTGAATGATTGATTGTTTGAATGTATGATTGATTTGATTGTTTCAAGTTAGCTAGTGTTGATTTGGAACAAGATGGTCGAAGATGATTCAAAAGCTAAGTGGAAAGGCTCTTGAATGGTGAAAGCTGCTTGTGGCATATGAAGCGGATGAGGAGGCTCATATGGATGGATTCGAGGACTTTGCCGTGATATGAGGAGGCGGAGCATGATATGGACTTTGCTAAGATGCAATGAAGCAAAGTATGATATGAGATAGTCTTGGTCTAGTCCAGGTGGGATCATTCCAAGCATGATGTTAACTCGGTGATATGGTTCGAGTTTTGATGGATAATGGATGGCTCGAGAGGCGCTTGAGCTAGTATGGGAATAGTCGTCGAGGAGGATGACTAGGAGGCTAAGACTTCATCGTTGTTGAAGGTTCTAGCATGCTCAAAGCAAGAGTACGTTGGGCGGCATTGATATCCCAGGCACGGGTCACGATGACGTGCTAGTACTCTGGGCAGCATTGATATCCTAGGCACGGGTCACGATGACGTGCGGAGTTATGTCTAGAACCGGGGTTACCATTAGCCCATGACTGACGGATGAAAG
Organism: Allium cepa; assembly: GCA_030765085.1. NCBI lineage: Eukaryota > Viridiplantae > Streptophyta > Magnoliopsida > Asparagales > Amaryllidaceae > Allium > Allium cepa. The sequence goes on from CM060942.1 coordinate 462,215,150, forward strand.
AATGTGCCGTTCATTCAACTAACGATGAAATCAAGGCAATGATAACAGTGATAGCCAGGGTCATGGATGTTTGGTTGTACCATCATTCGGTCTCAAGAGCGGTGTTTTCTGGGTGCTTATCTGATCTTGGTTTAGGCCTTAGGGGTTTGTATTTGGAAAACATCGACCTTGACTCGAGTGATTATTGCTTTACTTTAATTATCTGCTTTGCTATGTTTGCCTCTCCTTAGTGTGTGTCTGGGGGCTATCACTGTAGAAAGAGGTGGAGTGGGATGGTTTGGGTTCCTATTCCATTTATCCTTTATGTTCCTTTGGTATGTTTGATAGTTGATTTACTGCTCACTAAGACTATTGTCTGACTCAAGGTTTTATGTCTCCTCTTATTACCTTGGGCTGTTCATCCATGTTTGGGATGGGCAGACTAGGTGACAGGCGGCAGGTGCTGATCTTAGTGGCTCACGCTGATGATGACGAAGACGAGCAGGAGGCTTTACATATTATTTTCATATTCTATGTACTGGATATTCCGCTGATTGTTGATTACTCTGAGTGCTATGTAGTGAGGCTTCTTGTGTTCATGATTCAGACCATGTATAAATCTATTATGATTAGATGATGATATTTTGTTCTATGGGAGCTTCACTATATTATATTTCTCTATTGTATTTTATCCATGCGCTGTGAGTTTTACGATAGAGTTTGATGTTTTTACCTTACCCTGACAATCGTCCATGGCTTCCTAGCACACTTTCTGCGCACTATTTTCTTGTTTCGGTGCAGGAGTCATGGGCGGTCGTCACAGGGAGGACCTTGCCCAACTTGGTATGCGGGCCGGTTGATGATTGTTTGAATGTCGGAAGGAACGGGGGCAGGAGATTGAGCAGGGACGTTTTGAGAAACTGTCGGCATTGTTTCTTCAGTAAGTTTAGCCCGCTTGCTAGAAGAATCTTCCATGTGTCCTTTACCTCTTTCATCGTGGGTCTTTCTTTTTTGGGTATCATCATCTCTGTGGGGAGGGTCATGTCTTTCTTGTTCTCTTCGGTGACGTTCTTCATATGCTCGTCTCTCGTCTGCTTTCCTGATGGCCCTCTCTTCATCGGATTCTCTGTAAGAAGGGAGGTAACGCCTATAATCATACTGGCTACGCCTCCCGTAGCGCTGGAAATCATCATAGTACGAGCCGCTGCGCCCCATAGGAGAATCTGGAATAAAAATAATAAGCTTTAGAAATCTTTAAAGTACAAGAAGATAAGTGCGTAGAAGTGATGAAAAATCCGAAGTGTCGTGTAACGTGTAAACTACACGCATCGAGTTACAAACCACTCTGTGGAATAGAGGTAGTGATAACTTGAGTAGGAGGAGTTGACATTTGTTGTAAAGAAGATGTCGCCTCGATTACAGATGAGATAGTTTTGGAAACATCATCTTTGAAAAGTTCTTGAGAAGTCACAATTAAATCACTCAACCCCTCGAAAACATCATCACCACTATGTTTTTTGGGACTTGCTTTCTTGACTCCTTCATTAGTAGATTTTTCGGAAGATCGTGGAGGTTCTTCCTCTTCGATAACTGGGGCAAGTACAGACTTGTCAGATGGCCCCGCAACATCTTTCGGAATTGAACACTTTACTAGTGAGGTTTCTATAGAGGTTCCTCCCTGCATGTGCTCTTTAGTAGGGACCGGGGCATCGGGAATTTTCATCGGAGAATCGGGAACCTCAGTCGGAACTTCATGAAGTTGAGTAGAACGAGAAGAATGTAAAAGCCAAAATCGATGAAGGAGATCATCTGTCAATAGAAATTTTGCGCTCCTCTCTTCAGCAGCCACAATGCTTAGCCTTTCAAAGACTGGTTTATGACTGGAATCTCTAGAAGGAGGAGGAAGTGCTGTAAAAATAAGGAATGGAATCAACATCTAACAATACGAACCATGAAAAACATAGAATGGAATTGAAGAAAGAAGGGAAAAAAGATCTCACTTCCTATTCTCCAGTCTGCGTAAAATCCTGTGGGGCAACGAATATAGAAGAATTGATTCAAAAAACCATGTGCACTCTCCGGCAAATCCAAAATTAGTTTACGGTTCCTCGCACCTCTTACAAGTACAATCGAAGGGTGATCCTTGTTCTTCACAAAAGTGCACAGGTAACAGATTTCCTCAAAACTCGGAAGACGGTCAAGAGTTCTCCTGAACAGAACGCACAATCCCATCAAGATGGCATAGCCATTGGGATGCAGTTGGGAAGGAGAGATCGTCAGTCGAAGAAGGATTTGTTGAAGAAATTCATTAAAGGGAGGAATTGCTCCACTTAAGCACATTTGGCGATTAATGGCAACAAAACCGGAAGGAGGTCTATCAGCGAAATCATTTGGTCCAGGGAGTAAAACTTCTGCCTCGGCAATGCCAAATTGAATGCATAATTGGTTAAGCACCCGCTGTTTCAGAAGGGTAGGAGTTCTTTCCGGAGGGTTCTCTAGTGGAATAGCAACCGGGAAAGCCCCTTCGACGTGTTCTATCATCTCTTCTGGTTGAGACATCATTCTACATGAGTAACTGGATGTTCAGGTGTGAAGGTGCACGTTTCCTAAAAGTGTGAAGTGTTGTGCGAAACTAATAAAAATAACAAGCGAAATAACTTAAGTCGCTCAAATCCGCTAGGTCACTAACTTCCTCTCCACGCAATGCTTCACCAGACCCGATAACCCGCTATCAACGACACAGAAATCCATCATCCTCTTCGTGAAGTCCATCATCTCCACACATCACCGAATCACTTGAAAAGCGATTCAAAGAATCTCCAATCCATCAATCATTCAATACATTTTCGTGCCTACTCAAGCGGCGATCGAAAATCGATTGCAACGATTCAAAATATGGCACGATGCAAGGAATTGGGTCAAGGTCAGAAAATGGGGATTCATAATTCGACAGTGATTATGGTTGGATGGAGATTGAATTCACTTACGTATTATGTTGGTGAAGATTAATTGACAACTAAATGGCTTGAATTTGCCTTCGAAAACTTAGGAGCTTGATAATGGCTGAATAGGAAGTTCAGAGCAGATGAAGTAAAGGAGGAACGACCTATGTCATTTATACCCTAGGGAAGTGAGATGTGAATCGACACACACGACCTAATTTTCTCGATAGGTCGCTCGCGACCTAACAACTCATCAGAGCTCGAGTTAAGAGAATCGAAGCACACAACCTATGACCTAGGCACGTACTTCGAGGGGCAAATGTTAACTCCTCTTCGTTGGAAACTGGAAAATGTGGAGCGACCTAACTAGACTAGCGACCTAAAGGATAATGCGACCTAGCGACCTAAAGTCTTAATGCGACCTAGCGATCTAAAGTCTTTATGCGACCTAGTACCTTTAGTCCTTAGCGACCTAAGAGATGGAGCGACCTAGCAACTTAACTCATCAAGTGACCTAAAAGTATCTGCGACCTAAGGGAAGCACCGATCTATAGAATTCTGCGACCTATAGCACTCACACGACCTAACTGGGTGCTTAGACCTAAGGAAGGCCGCGACCTAAAGGATAATGTGACCTAGCGACCTAAAGTTTCAGCGACTTAGCAACCTATGAGCCAGAGTGACCTTACAACTTAAGGGATGGAACGACCTAAATATGTTTCGCGACCTAAAGGAGGCCGCGACCGATCAAGCTTCGCGACCTAACAGAAAGCCGCGACCTAAGAAGTAGGACGACCTAAGAGAGAATGCGACCTAAAAACGGTCTCGACCTATGAAACTCCACGACCTAGGAATACTTCGCGACCTAAGGAGAGTCGTGATCTAAAAGACTCCAGTTATAACTATGAGAAAAGTACACGTGACCTAGGATAGGTCGCTAACGACCTAAATGCCTGAGTAAAGAAGTGACCCATACTGTGCCGCAGGGGGATAGGTCGCTCACGACCTAGAACTTATGTAAATCAGCATGCGTGTTCTTGTGAAAGAGAGGACAGTGTATCTTAGGTCAGTCACGACCTACGACCTAGCTTAGGTCGGTCACGACCTAGCTTAGGTCGGTCACGACCTACGACCTAACTTCGAGAAATGCCTATAAATACTACCCTAGTTCCAACTAGCAAAGGACCTTTTGGCTCATTCATTTCAAGCGCCGTTACTCTGCTGCATTCTGAACTACTTCAATACCTTCAAGGAACTTCGCGAAGAAATCAAACATGTCAAGCATGTGTTCAAAGATTTGGATCGACGTTGAAGTTTAGGCTACTTGTTCTAAGTCACTTGAAACTCAAAGTGTGTTGTAATCAAAGTGTAACTGCATTGACTTGTAATCAAATCATCAATAAAGATATTCAAAGTGGACGTAGGCTTTCCCTTAAGCCGAACCACTATAAAATTGCTGTTGTCTACTGTTTTTCTTTACTACTATCTGCTTATAATCTGTTCCCGAGCTATCGGGTGGTGCTTTCACGATCTAATTTCATACACCAGGGTGTTAGCGTTCAAATTTTAGCGTTAACACCGGGAATGACTGAAAATCAGGGGATATGCAGCAAGGTTAGGTGGGTCATGCACAAGCAGGACAAGATGTTTCCCCTGTCAAGATGTCCCTTTTTATTCGGCTTAGTGGGTGGTTGGTGGCGCCAACCACGGGGTTTATCTTGTTCGGGACTGTTCAGTAAGGAATGGTTTCGGCCTTGTGTTGTAGGGGATGAAGGGAGTAATCCTCGGTACAGTGATCTAGGCCCCGTACTGTGACAGGTGGTACCCCAGTGCCTAGTCATTAGTTGGAAATCCATTCTCCCTACGAGCCTTGTACGAGTTTTGTTTGTATTACCCACTCTGTGGCTAGTAGATGGAATTTAATGAATGTAATAATTTCGGCTATTTTATAAGTACTTGTATATAGACCCTATTATAATATCAGAGGATTTCTATAAACAATTGTTTTAGCAATCGTAAGGTAAAAACCCGACATGTTTATTTGTGGCGTGGTCTTACGAGATGCTTTTGTTTTCAAAGGATTTTTGAAACTTAATAATCAATTGGGTGTGATTTTCTCACGCTGGTATTCCAGACTGACTCGGGTATTATTTAACTGTAATGCTCGGGTCAGACCGAGTATTATAGAATACAGGATATGATGCTATGGAGCTCAGGAGACGAGCTGGATGACGATACGTACTCTCGTACTTGTATATACATATAATTCCGCTGAGTTGAGTTGTTGTTAATTCATTTGTATGATATGGATGTTGAGCTATGTTTGACGTACTCTGATGATGTAATATATGTAAACAGGCATACTTGATTTTGAGTAAAGGTTATTTATTATCTATTATATTTTATTCCTCTGCGATGGTTAGATTCTGTTGTTGTTTTCTATTTTTCTTCTTCTACCTCTTCTTCTTTAACCTAAACGGTTCGTATTTTTGTACAACTTGAGTCGATTTAGATACAATAGTGTTGACTCAATGGGTACGGATTTGCGGGTCGTTACACTTGGTATCAGAGCTTAGGTTGGTGATAACCTTGGCTCTGGTGGGAATTAATCATTGAATAGAGTCCGTATTACTCTAGAATGAGTTTGAGAGTATTAAATACGAGTGCGTATTTGTTAGTGAATATAAAATTGTTTTTATATTGTGTTGATTTATCGGTTGAGTGTTTATGGATTCTGGTCGATGTGTGGGACGCCATGTCATCGATAGGGATTTCTAAACTCTTGAACAAGATAAACCGACACAGTATTGTTTTAACTAGGGTAAATGAAATAATTTTACCCAAATTTATTTTATGTATATAAAAGAAAATGATTTTTCTTAATTATTATAGCTATACATGGATATTTGGATGATAGAAGTGATAATATTAAATTATTATCATTGTATGATAATTGAATAAAGATTGAAATAATAACTAAAGATTGAGGGATAAATTTACATAATAGATGAAGTTTATGAATGTGATTCATAACAGGATAAGGAATTGAATTCATAATTAAAAACTAAGAAACCAATTCATATCAAATGAATTTATAAATGTAAATTATGGTGTAATAAATTATTAAAGTAAGATGAAGTTCCAAAGAAAAGTTTGAATTTAAATCTAAAGGGTCTGGAATTTGGAGATTTAAGTTTCTTTGAATTGAACAATGATTCTCAAAAGTTGGGAGGATAATATATTTTGAGAAATATTTTTGAATCGGATTTAAAATCTAGAGAGATTTGGAATTTAAAAATATTGGACGGATTTTAGAAAGAGAATAAAAGCATTGAACTCTTTTGATTGCTAGAAAATAACTTCGGTGATGACTGCAGCATCATCGATGGTTATTTTCGAGTTTCCAGAAGTAAAATTGCTACCAAATAGTTTTGAACTGAAATTGTTTGCAAAACCGGTTGAGTTTTGAAAATTCAAAGAGATAAATTGAATGTATCAAAGGAATTTTGGATATAGATGGTTTTAAAGGGAATTTTGAAATGTTGAAAGGTTGTTTAACCTTTGGAATTTGTTGAAATAAAATTCAACGGTGTAAATAAAGTGAAACTGAGTACTGGAATTTAAAATTGAATTGTGTGAAATTATGTGGAATGTGAAAATTAGTCAGGATGGACTAAAGGTAATTAATGTTTGGAAATAAATTTATTGGTTAAATAATCAATTGGTGAATGAATAAATGAATCAAATAATGTACTTATAAGGAGAAGTTGATATTAATAAGAAGGGATTGGAAATTTTAATTCAGCAAATAAAATTTAACTTAAGTAAATGAAAGTGAAGGAAATATATTTGAATTTAACTTGAGATAAGTTGAATAAAATTTAAACTTAAATTAAATTAAATTGAATATAATGGTGAAATGTAAAATTGCTTATAATGGCATAAAGAAATTCATATTCTCAAGTTATTAAGTGTTATAATTTGAATTTGTGATTATAAAATGGAAATGGACTTCAGTAAGCAATCTTAACTTTTGAATGGAAGTAAAATTTGTATTCATTAATGGAAAGAGTTGAATGTGGTGGCAAATTCAAAACTTAACCATAAATGAGGTGTAAAGTGTAATGAAGCAAAGTGAGGATATATAAAGGTGGATGTTCTTAAGTTGGCAAATAAGTCTTGAACTTATGTATGAGGAAAATGAAATTTGTTTACATAATGGAATTTGATTTGTAAAGAATATAATTTTGATAATTAGTCAAAATTTGAAAGATAAATATTAATATAAAATAAATAAAAAAATCCAGTGTGGGAATGGGATTTAATTTTGGTAATAAGTATAGGGAGAGTGAAAGAATATTGGTAATGAATTTTAATGGTGATGGTTGAACCGTAAATAAAATCCTAGTGTGTGAAGTGATTTGAAGTGACCTTGTTATTAATAAAAGATTTAATTATTGAACATGGTCTAGAATTTGGTGAATGCACTAATTTGAAATTTGACATTTGATAGAATGTATAAGCTAGTTAGATTAAAATTTGTAAAGGGTTCGATTGGGTAAGGATAAATTAATAAGGAAATAAATTGAGATATTATGGAGTTGAGAACTTTTAAGAAAATGGGGAGATGGTTATGGTTAAGCTTATGAAATAGCTTTAGATGAAATTTGTTTAGATGATGAAATAGAAATGAAGTGGAAATGAACTGAGTTGGAAATCAATTTAAATTTTACTATAGAACTTAAAAAAAAAATTGATTTGAGATGGAAACAAATCCAATTGAAGCATGAATTGCATAACCTTCTTATTTCCACAATGAATTGTTAATGTAAATTAAAATTGAAAAGTGGATAAAAGAACAAACTAACGAACAAATTAGTAAAATGGTTGGGATTTGATTGAAGGAAAAATCAAATCAAAGATTTGAAGGGAAATTGATTGAATAAAATAAACTTAAGTTATAGAGTGGAATAATTGAAGAAAATAAAATAAAATAAATAACTTAAGTAAATTGTGAGATGGTTATATTGGTTGTCGAGTATGGTAAAATAGTTTAGAATAGAACTCTTTGGATATGAAAGAAATGCAATGGGAGTTTGTGAATTAATTAAAATGGGATGGAATCAAGTATAAATTTAGTGGGAATCAATTTAAATGGTTATAAAGCTTAAGTAATTATTTATTTACACTAATATTGATGAATGGCACAAGGAAATGGATCGTTTGATGCAAACGAGATTGGATAAAATGCCATGAATTATTAGAAGTACAACAAAATGATTTTTGAATCAATTGGAATGAATGTGAAGTTGTTTTGCTTAAAATGAATTAAATATAAGCGTTTAAGCTGTAAATCACTTCAACTGGATGGAATGGTTTGAGAATTGATTACACGCAATCGTAATAAGTGTTGGAACCTTTTTTGTGCTTATGGAAATTAATTAAAATGCATTTTATGTGAAATTTATATGTTTATGCCAGTATATTACATGCATTGTTACATAATCGATGTTTTAGATATTTAAATTTAAGCGAAATGCTATAAACCTTATATATATAGTACTTATATGTTTAAATTGAGTAAGTGCAGGTACCTGGAAGCCGTGTGGTTGGATTTGGGTTGCATTAACTGCTAATAATAATAAGCCGCTTGCTTAAAATGCTAAATAAGGTACGCCTACGCAATTAAAATAGGAAATATGAACTGTTTTTTTATTTTTCCGACCGTGTGGGTCGATGTATATATTTATCTCTCTTGTCAAATTGCAAAAGCTCCTCCATACAAGGGAAACTCTGCCAAAAATTTTCAGAAATTTTGGGAGTTAGAAAAATTTTGAAATTTTTAAGAAAATTTTGTTAAAGACAAAGCGAGTTTAAATTGGATACTAAAATTAGTTAGTCAATGAAACTAATTAAAATAATGACATGGATTAGTAATAAATGACAAATAAAATTTATATATTCAGAGTCAAAGATGAATTGAATTCGTATGAAAATGAAACAATCAATTTGAATAGAAATAGATATAAACTAAAGTGGAAGATGAAAATGAATATAAGAAGCATATAAGATGCTTAAACTAAACTTAAGAGGGAATGGACAAGTCTTAAATGGAAACCGATACTACCAATGTAATTTAAGTCAATAGTGGAATGAATAGATGTTGACATTTTGTGAGAAAGTCGATAAAATGTTTTGGGATGTGTGATTGGATATTAGTGCTAAGCAGGTTATGTAGGTATTATAAAAGGGAAAAGAGAATTTGTTTTTGATTTCAAGAGATAAATTTGAAATGCTCGACAAAAAGGTATGTGTTTAAATTTGGTGTAAAATTTGATTGGGATTTTGGATTGAGCCACTTGGCCTTTTGTTTTCTTTTTGGATTTGGGAGGCCGTAGAGCCATTTTGTAGTTGTACCGAGCTAGCCGCGCAAAGGAGACGCTGGCGAAATTTTTCGGCAATTTAGGGTGTTAGAAAAATTTTGAGAAAATTTTGATAATCCAAAATTTGTTTTAAGATTAAAACTTGGATAGCTGGGCAAATAGGAATGTTTACAAACTAGGAAAAATGTTTGGGAAGTTAATAAGAATGATGATGGGCTTTTGTAAAGGATAGTGGTTGGATGTCGAATTGTTTGGTTTTGATGATAAGTAAACGAGTATTGGACCGTTCTTCCTAACTAGTAATTTCGGGGACGAAACTCTTTTAAGGGGGGAGGAATGTGACGACCCGAAATTTTTAAGAAATTTAAATCGGAATATTTAATTGATTTTGAATATTCAATAGAGTAATTTTGAACTTGAATTATGAATATCACGATTCAATTGATAATTTAATTATTGAATTTAAATAATTTAAAATTGGACGAAATGTTGAATCCAGAATTTTAAACCTATTAAAAATAATTTGAAGGGGTATAAAATTTATATTGATAATACTGAGGATAATAGAAGTTGAAAATTTAAATTAACAGTGGTTGGTTCAGTTTTAAAAATATATCGTTTAAATTGAATTTAAAAAATAGCCTTCCGAGGCGCAGTCTCGGAATTCGACGAAACCAGTTCCATTGGATCCATAATATTGCATTATTGTCGGATTTCAATTTTCGTAATATTTGGAGGCGTGGTGTGAGCGTACGATTTATTTACACGCTGAAATTTGAAACGAATTTAATAAAGTAATTGGCCAAATTCATAGCACATTAGAGCTTTTCAAAGCACTGTTTGCGAACCGTATCAAGCATGCTTCCTTTGCCTTCTCGTATACGCTTATCTCTTTTATTTTCTTCCTTATTTATTTGCAGAGGTTATGGCCGAGCTTCCTCTCAAGAATTCATTCAGAAATCGAAAGCTACATTCTTTCCTCTCTTCCAATTTTATGAATTCTTTTCGTTCGAAACAAAAATTACAACCGAGCCCTTCTTATTCACATCTCGCACCCTTGTTCTTCTCCTAATTCGAACGAAACAAAAAAAATGGCCGCCTTGAGAATTTATGAACGACGGTAGCTTATACCAAATTGGAATCGATTCGCCTTCGGTCTTTGCCTCGCTAGGGTTCACTCGCGCACGTTGATTTGGGGCGACTCGAGTTAGGTCAGGTTGTTTGTGCCAGAATTCGATCGCGTGGCCAGGACTGGATGCGAGGAAGTGATGGAGGCTGCACGGCGTGGGTTTCGTGGATGGCACTCGCGAATAGGGTGAGGATTCGATAGTGTTTTGCGCGTGTGGTTTCACGTTGGGGCTATGCGGTCGATGATGGAAGGAGCATCGAGTAGGGGTTAGGGTATAGTTCGTGTGGTGGGGATTGAAGTCCTAATGGCCGCAGTTCAACAAGGTATCAATCTTCGTTTTAATAATTTGGGTTAATTCAAATTTTAAATTGGCAGTTATTCATTTAAATTTAAAAGTGTAATATATATGAACATGCATATTACAGAGAAAGAAAAGGTAAAACAGAGAAAGAAACAAATTTATATTATAATGATAATATGTATATACCAATATACATATTTACATTCCAATTAACTAATTTGTTAGTATATTAAGGAGAGTTAAATTAAATTTAGTAGATGGGAATTTTATTTTTGGAAACAAATTTGTTTAACAAACCTATTAAATTTATAGTGTTGCTTAAATATTTTATTAATTCAATCATTAGTTTGAAATAAATCATGGGTTACTTAAATTGTTAAAGTGGGAATTAATTGTAAGACTGATTCGAATATTAATAATTAAATTGTATAATGTTTATTTAAGGTTTGAAATCTGAAAAGAAAACATGCCGGATTGGAATGGGTGCATGCGTAGTCAAAGGTGAGTTAATCTCACTCTGTTATTAAATTTAAAAGATTAAATTTAAATGATTGATCATATGGTTGAATTGATTGATGTAGTATAGTATGGTGTAATTTTGGATTGGCATATTATATTGTGCTAACATCTGTGGACGTAGGGAAAATAGGTTGGAGGGATCCAATTGGACCCCTCAACTTTATTTAATTATTTAGTATTCTCTGATCTAAATATTTGATATTCTGTAATGAATTATGTGGAAGTATTAGGTGCTATAGCTGGATTGTTATAATCGGGCCATGTGAATTACCAAATATATAATTTGGGTTTGGAAATGAAAATAAAAGAAATGAAATTGTAAGTAAATAATTATAGAAAGGTTAAATTAATTTATAAATGAACTGGATAGGAAATAAAGTGTTGAAATTTTAATAAATAAATCTTGAGTATGGGAAGAAAAGTTTAAATAAACAAAAAGTTAATGAACTCTAACTTCAATGTTATTGTTTAAAGGAACAAAACATTTATTTTAAATTTAGGATTTTAAATCATTTAAGAAGAAGAAAAAAGGAAAAAAATAAAATCAAGAAGGAATTGGGAATAACCTAAAATTTGTACATTTCAGATAAAGGATTTAAAATCAAACTGAAAATAATAATAAAGTTCATAATTAATGAATTTTGAAATGAACTGATAAGTAAAGAAATTTATTTCAAATGGAATAAATTGGGAATCAATTTGGAAAATTGATTTAAGTGATTGAGATTGGAAATTTCTCTCTGAATAACCAAGTACGCTTTCAAAGTAAATTTTTAAATATAAATTCAGAGTTTAAAGTTGTTTAAAGAAGTATTGATTTTTTTTTAAAAAAAAATATTATTTCTAAATATTTAAATCCTAAAGTAAGTATTTCTTTTTAATCTATTATAGCAATAATTATTTAAAGAGTGATTCAGTATTTTATTTTTAAAAGTGAAATCTTGTTTTATATTTTATTTAGTAACATTATTTCAAATAGTCATACAGTATGTATTTTTAACAAATTATTGAAGTAATTTAACTTAATTGTTTTAAAGTATATTTTAAAGTAAAGTGTTTTAAATTATTTTAAAAATCTAAAGTTTTGTGCTTGGTGATTTCAGAGGAGATAGAAAATATTTAAGGGAAGTTTATTCTTGAAAGAGAAAAGGATTTTGAAACTATTTTCAAAGGATTGAAAATAGAAATATATCTTTGAGGATATTTTAAGATAAATAAATAATTTGGGAAATTATTTATTGCTTGATGGATGTTTGTGGATGTTAATTGATAGTTAAATAACCGACTATCAATATTGGCCAAATGCGCTGATCGTTTCGAAGAGTCCGGGATCGAGATTAATTTCTCGAAAACCACTTCGATCCAGTTTGTACGTTTCGTGTAATCGATTTTGGATTCGAAGATGGAGCAGTGAAGTGCATGGGCTAGTCGTTACTAATCCTGAAGATATTTCCAAAATGGATGTAGTAGGAATAGTGCCTTCGGTTCCGTTCGAACCCGGAACGGACTTGTATAGACGAATGCTTGCGAAACATTGTCAGGTGGACGATGGGCATTCTAAGTGAAAACGTTCTTAAGGTAACGCTTATCCTCAAGCCTCATCAACCGGGAATGAGTAAAAATCAGGGGATATGCAGCAAGGTCAGGTAGGTCATGCCCAAGCAGGACAAGATATTTCCCCTGTCTAGATGTCCCTTTTTATTCGGCTTAGTGGGTGGTTGGTCGCGCCAACCACGGGGTTTATCTTGTTCGGGACTGTTCAGTAAGGAATGGTTCCAGCCTTGTGTTTTAGGGGATGAAGGGAGTAATCCTCGGTACGGTAATCTAGGCCCCGTACTGTGACAGGTGGTACCCCAGTGCCTAGTCATTAGTTGGAAATCCATTCTCCCTACGAGCCTTGTACGAGTTTTGTTTGTATTACCCACTCTGTGGCTAGTAGCTGGAATTTAATGAATGTAACAATTTCGGCTATTTTATAAGTACTCGTATATAGACCCTATTATAATATCAGAGGATTTCTATATAAAATTGTTTTAGCTATCGTAAGGTAAAAACCCGACATGTTTATTTGTGGCGTAGTCTTACGAGATGCTTTTGTTTTCAAAGGATTTTTGAAACTTAATAATCAATTGGGTGTGATTTTCTCACGCTGGTATTCCAGACTGACTCGGGTATTATTTAACCGTAATGCTCGGGTCAGACCGAGTATTATAGAATACAGGATATGATGCTATAGAGCTCAGGAGACGAGTTGGATGACGATACGTACTCTCGTACTTGTATATACATATAATTCTGCTGAGTTGAGTTGTTGTGTATTCATTTGTATGATATGGACGTTGAGCTGTGTTTGACGTACTCTGATGATGTAATATATGTAAACAAGCATACTTGATTTTGAGTAAAGGTTATTTATTATCTATTATATTTTATTTCGCTGCGATGGTTAGATTCTGTTGTTGTTTTCTATTTTTCTTCTTCTACCTCTTCTTCTTTAACCTAAACGGTTCGTATTTCTGTACAACTTGAGTCGATTTAGATAGAATAGTGTTGACTCAAGGGGTACGGATTTGCAGGTCGTTACAGATTGGTTTATTGAGTAGTTTATGGATTCTGGTCAATACGAGTAATTGACGTTATTGAAAGGCATCTCTAAACACTTGAATAGAAAAATTCGACACATTATTGTTTTTAAATAGGGTAAATGAAATAATTTTACTAAAATTCTTTTTGTATACAAAAGATATAATTTTTTGTAAAGTGTTATAGTATTTGGATGCTTGATTGTTAAAGAATGATAATATTAAATTATTAACACTATTGTGTAGAAATTGAATAAGAAATTGAAACTTAGAACCAAAGTTGTAGAATAAATTTATATAACAAAATAGAATTTGAAATATATATTATAAATGAAATTTATAAATTGAAATAAACTTCATACACAAATGAGATTTGTAAATGTAAACTGTAAAGGTGATAATAATTTTGAAATAGAATCCGAGAGAAACATTTGAAATTGAAATGAGATAAAATTCCAGAGAATGTTTGAATATAGAATTAAAGAAATTGCAATTTGGAATTTGTGGAAAAATTTAAATTCCATTGGGTTTGAAAATGGTTTCAAAAAGGTTTGTAGAAATAATAGTATTATTTCAAAAATATTTTTGTGTTGAATTTGAAATCTGGGAGATTTGAAATTAAAAATATTTGAAAATGTTTTCAAAGAGATAAAAGCACTAAACTCTTCTTGGTCGCTAGAAAATAACTTCGGTGATGACTACAGCATCATCGATGTTCATTTTCGAGTTTCCAAGAGAGGGCTTGCTACCTGGGTGTTTTGGGTCGGTGTTTGTTTGAAAAGGTTAAATTTGATTGTAGAAATGCAAGGAATTTTGGATATAGGCGGTTTCAAGGGAAATTTGAAATGTTAAAAGATTTTTTTAACTCTGGAATCTTAACTAAGAATGTTATGGCATGTAATAAGTTTGATAACTTGTAAATTTAGAATTTGTTGAAATAAAATTCAACTTGAAGGAGTTGAATTAAAAGAGAGTAGGAAACAAAATAAATTAGAAAACCAATTTAATGTATTGAATTAAAAGAATTGTGAATGGAGTGTAGAAAAGTTGGAAACTTAAAGAAACTAAATAAAAAAATTAGAATGGAAATTGAAAGTAATAGAATCTAGTGAATAAGTGTATATAAAAAAATGGGTGCGTAGCTAGATTTTACTGGAGTCGAGCTAAATAAAATTGGGTTGAAATAAATTCTTACTGAAATAAATAAATGTAAACTAAGTAAGTATCGAATAGGAATAAATAAGTTTCGGAAGCTTATAAAAGAAGTGAAAGAGCATTGAAATTATATGTATAATTCTGAGTTAAAAAGTAAAACATGAATGGGTTTGGTTGTCCATTGATGAAAGTATGAAAATAAATAAGTTTGTGACTTATAAAATTTAGAAGTGGAATAAATAAGCCAAAATAAAATTGATTTGAATTTTGGGAAGTGAATGAAAATTCAAAACTTAAATTATAAAATAAATTGACCTCCCATAAAATAGTTAAAGTGGTTTTTAGATAAAAATCAAACATTGGGTATAAAATTTGAATAAACTAATTGGTGATAAATTAGTTAATGAAATATGGAAATAGAAATGGAACTTGAATGGGTTAAATGCAAGTTGAATACCAATTTGATGAGACAACTATTTGGTTTGTAAATAAAATTATGGAATGAGTAATTGATATAATCAATATGGAATGTTCCTAGATTAATAAATGGATTCAAATAAATTGAGAATATAGAATGCAAAATAAATTGAACAGGATCGATTAGATGAAATCGAATTAAGTATAGATTGAATTTGTGTCAATTCAAATTAAATATAAACTGGGGTCGATATTCTATTAAATGAATATCATTGAATTTGCATAAAGGTAATTGTCGTTTGAACGAAAAAGAGATTATATAAATTCTATGGATTAACAGAAGTAAATAAATTGATTTTGGAATTAATTGTAATAAATATTAGTTCATTTGGATTAATTAAATGGAATGTAAGCAATGAAGTATAAACCATTTAAATGGAACAAAATAAGAATAAAGTAAGTGTGATGGTGTGTGAATGAATCGAAAGCATTTAAGATTGTGTTGCAACCTTATAAGTTTTCTTTTAGAAGTGTTTAGTGCATATTAGTTATGTTATACATGTGGTTAGCTATCGAAATTAGTTGAAATGTTAATAAACTTTGTATATTCGTCACTTACATGTTTAATTTAGTAAGTACAGGTATAAGGAAGCCGCGTGGCTGGATTTGGTTGCGCTAATTGCTAAAATAAATAAGTTGTTTGCTTAAAATGCTAAATAAGGTACGCCTACGCAATACAAATAGGAGATATGAACTGTTTTTCGTTTTCTGACCGCGTGGATTGATGTATATATATTTATATCTCTTGTCAAATTGCAAATGCTCCTCCATACAAAGGAGACGCTGCCAAAAATTTTCGAAAATTTTGGGAGTTAGAATTATTTCGAATCTTTTGGAAAATTTTCACTAACGACAAATGATTCAAATTTGTTAAGCAAATAGAATTATAACTGAACGTTGAAATCTAATTTAAATTGTATATGTAAAGTAAAATGAAGCGAAGAAATGTTTAGAGAAATTAAAGATAGAAAAGTTTGCAAACAAACTTTTATTTGAGATGTAAACACAAATTAGTAAGTGGAATTAATATAAGGGATGATTAATCGAATATTTTTGAAATGAGATGAATTGAACTCAATATTTTGGATTGGAAGGTGAATTAAACTCGAGTAAAGTTGAAAATGAAATTTGGATAAAAGACGAGAATAATGGAATTGAGGTTTGAAATTAATTTACAAATTGAAGCAAATTGAATTTATTTGGAATTGAAATACAAAAAGATTAAAACTGGAAGTTGTGACAAGGGAAAGTGTGAATAAGTGAATAACAATCAAAATAAATGAGAATAAAAAGAAAATTGATTTAGTGATAATCAATTGGGGCAAATACGTAGGATGTACATATATTATTTTATTTTCATAACTATTTTATCCAGATTCGAGCACAGAATTTCGAGATAATTTTATCGATCCAAGTTAGGATTTTTCACTCGATTTTCGACGGCGAACCCTGGATATGGAATTTTGGTTGATTCTGGAAATGTAGTTTACAGCTATGTAAGTAAAATGACGGTTTCTGATCAAGAAACCAGATCTAAGTCCTCACTAGGTAGTCGGGTGGACAATCCTAGTTCGGAAGTGAAATTGTGTGATCGAGCGAGTGATCGAATTTGATATTGCGTACGAATTGTATATGTACATCGTACATGCTTGAATGTATTGAAATTCGGTATAGAAGTCGATAAAATAATTTTGAATGTTGTGATTGATATTAGTATTATGTAGGATATACAGGTATATTAAAGGAAAAGGAAAATGGGTTTTGATTTCAGAAGATAAATTAGAATTGCTCGACAAAAAGGTATGTGTTTAAATTTCTGTATGAAATTTGATTGGGATTTTGATCGAGCCAATTGGCATTTTGTTTTCTTTTTGAGATTTGGAGGCCATAAATCCATTTTGTAGTTTTACCGAGCTAGCCGCGCAAAGGAGACGTTGGCAAAAAAATTCAAAATTTTAGAGAGTTGGAATTTTTTTTGAGAAAGTTTGAAAATTTAAAACTTGATTTCAAATTATAATTTGAATGATTGTGTGATTGAATAAATGAAGTTGTTTGAAAACTATGGGAGAGTTTGGGAAGTTAGTAAGAAGGGTAATGGGTCTTTTATAAAAGATAATTGGTAAGATGTTGGATGGTTAGTTTTGGGAAAAAGTAAACGGGTATTGGACCATTCTTCCTAACTAGTAATTTTGGGGACGAAATTCATTTAAGGGGGAGGAATGTGACGACCCGGGATTGTTAGGCATTTGAAATTGGAGTATTTAATTGATTTTAAATATTTAAAAGTTAATTTTTAACTTGAATTCAAATATCATAATTTATTTGATAATTATATTGATAGTACTGAAGATAGTAAAAGTGGTAAAAGTGAATTTGAAAGTGCTTTGTTCAGTGTTGGAATTTTATCATTTAAATTGAATTTAAAACAAAAAAATAGCCATCCGAGGCACAGTCTCGGATTTTGACGAAACCAGTTCCATTGGGTCCGTAATATTGTATTATTATCGGATTTCAAATTTCATAGTGATTAGAGTTGTTATGTGAGAGTAGGCAAGTAAACGCCCTTAAATTTATATTGAAATTTAAATATAACATAAATATATTTCTGCTTGGTCAAATATATCAACATCAGCCTCCTTTCTATCACTATCAAAGCTTTCTAGAATTGCTGTAGCCTATCTTCTACCCTCTTCCATCTTATCGTGTCCCCTATTCTCATTTCTATCACGCAAGCAGCCATTTGGAAGATGGAGGAATTGAATAATTAATTAGGTTTGAACCTCACTGTCTTCAGCACGATTTCAGTTTCCTTCTTCATTTCGAAATTAAAAAGAATTGCGGCCTCCTTAAAAAAAGAGAAAAAAAGAAAAGAAAGGAATAATTTTTCAGATCGAAATCAAATCCTTAAGCCAAAAGGTGGGTCGATGTCTCGTGCGAACCAGAACGTCTCGTTCCACTCGATGGGATTCCGTTCCACTCGGGGTTGCGATATTCGAGTTACAGCTTGACTCGCGATCAATTTGGGGATGGTGGTGACACGCCCTCGGGGAAGCTCGAGCAAGCTTGTGGAGAGCGACGTCGATGGTCGGCGAATTGGTGGGTTCGTTTGCGAGTACGATGGCTCTGCTAGGGTTTGAGTTCTTCGATTTTTTAGCCTTCGATGTGAGATTGGGATGGAGGACCTGGGCTCGTGGAATAGGAGAGCACTTCGGTGCAGAAGATTCCTAAGCCGGTTGTTCTTGGGCGTTTGGGGATTCACGAATCAAGAAAGCAGTAGTGGGATTCTAGATGGGAGGCGAGGCATGGGTTTTGCGACGTTGAGAGGATGGGATCGTCGTTGTGATTTCATGTTCGTTGTGAGGTAACCTCGTTTTTGCAATTTAAATTTACATATTATCTTTGTTCCAGTTTTTGTTCCTTAAAAAAACAGTAAGGAAGTAAATTAATTGAAAATTAAAAGTTTAATTACCTTTATTTCTGAGTTTAATTTCTGAACTTGTATGGATTGAGTTTATTTTTGTGGTTTTCAAAGTTTAATTATCTAACCACATACCCATATTAAATATAAGTATACATATTTTAAATATCATTTTAAAAATAATAAAGATTTATTTGTTTAATAAAACTTATTTATTTGTTTTAGCTACCAAAGGATATTTTATTAAAGGAAAGGTAATTTAAATAAATAATTAGCTAAGTAAAATTATCAAAGGGAACTAACTGTTCAATAAGTTCAAACATTAATAAAATGTTTAGTATATATAAATTGATTTTATAAGCGTGGGTTCCAAAGGAAATACATATAAAGGTAAATTATCTATATAATTTTTTTTTCATGTACTAGTTAGTTTTAAAATAATATACATTATGAAGATTAATTTATTAAATAAACTTATTTAATTATTTTTTAGCCCCAAAATATTTAGTAAAAGGAAATTAAGTTAAAATTTAACTATTAGTTTAAAGGAACATGTGTTGGTTTAAATTAAATGAATAAATAATAATAAATTGTTCGATAAATTCAAATGTTAATAAATCATATAATTGTTTATTCAAGGTCAAACGTCAGGAAAACCAAGGAAATATTGAAGTGGTTTGCAAATAAAAAGCCAATGTGGGTTAATCTCACTCATCTGGTATCATTTAAATTTAAATGATTAAATTTAAATAATTGGTTGATTGGTTGAATTGATTTGATATGCTTTATTATAGTATATAATACATCTTGGAATGATTGATTTCTCGCATTTATATTGCAGATAAGACCCTATGCGCCGCATAATAGCGGATGATATTTTATTTAATCCCATATACCGTGATATTCCACCTCGAAGTGGAATTGGTATTTTATATTGTGCTAATGTTCATGGATGCAGGGAAACAGGTTGGAGGGATCCAACATGATTCCTCAACATTTAAATTATTTAATATTTCTGTTGTGACCATTTGATATTCTATGATGAATTATATTGAGGTCTTGATTGTTATGGTGTGATTGAAAATATTTGGGTACAAAGAGTTACCAATTATATATAAATTGGATTTTTGGAAAGACAATAAAAGATTGGAGTTTTAAGTAAAATAATTATAATGAATTTTAATGAATTAAGAATGAATTAAAAAGGAATGGAAGTGATTAAAATTATAATAAATAACTCCGAGTAGGGAGGAAAAGGATTTTTAATAAACAAAAATTAATGAATGGTAACCTTAAGTGATATCAATTAAAGGAATAAAGAATTATTTTAAATTTCTAAGTCTAAATTTATTTAAAAGGATTAAGTAGTAATTTGAGAAATCTAAAATTGGGATTTTCAGTAAAAGTATTTCAAATCATAATTAAGGAATAAATATGAAATTAAAGGATTTTTGAATAAATGAAGTAAATTGGAAATCAATTTGGAAATTGATTTAAGTGTTTGAAATTGGATATTTGGAAGAATAAATTCAAGTTGGAAATTTATTAAGATGAAATGAGAAAATTTGTTTAAAAATAAATAGTGATTTATTTTTAAAGGATGTGAAGAGAAGTATATTTTCCTAGATAGCCAAGTACGTTTTCAAAGTAAATTTTAAATATATAAGATAAAGTTTAGTGTTGTTTTAAAAAGCATATTTTAGAAAATTTATTATTTCTAAATTTTTAAAATTCTGAAGTAAGTATTTTTCAAATCTATTATAGTAATAATTATTTAGGGGTGACTTAGTATTTTGTTTTAAAAAGGTGAAAACCTAGTTTTATATTTTATAAAGTAAAGTTATTTTCAAATATTCGTATAGTATATAGATTTTTAATAAATTATTTAAAATAGTTTTTAACTTAAAGGTTTTTAAGTATATTTCAAAGTAAAGCGTTTTAAATTATTTTAAAAAACAAATCGAAAGTTTTATGCTTGGTGATTTCGATGGAAATAGAAAATATTTGGAATTTATTCTGAGAAGGAAAGATAGTTTGAAACTGTTTTCAAAAGGGTTTGAAAAGTGGAAATTTATCTTATGAAGATATTTTTGGGATTAATAAATAAGTTGGGAAATTATTTATTGGTTGATGGTTGTTTGTGGATATTAATTGATAGTTAAATCCCCGACTATCAATACTGACCAAATGCGCTGATCATTTCGAAGAGATCGGGATCGGGATTTATTTCTCAAAAACCACTTCGATCTGGTTTGTACGTTTCCTGGGAAACGAGTTCGGAGTCGAAGATGGAGCAGTGAAGTGCAAGGGCTAGTCGCTACTAATCCTGATGTGACGGCCCGCAAATCCGTACCCCTTGAATCAACACTATTTTACCTCTGTTAACTCAAGTGGCACAAAAATACGAACCATTTGGGTTTAAGAAGAAGAGATAAAAGAGGAAGAAGCTAAACAATATCAGAATCTCACAGTCGCGGCGGAATAAAATATAATAGTAAATGTAGATCTTTACAGAAAATAAAATCTATACCAGTTTTATACATCACATCATCAAAGTATCTCATACATCATCAATTTATTTTCAGACATACCATACAATCATAGCAGCAGAATATATATACATATATAGGCACAGATAATACGTCTCGGACTCCAGCTCCTCTCCTGCCCCATAGCATCCTGTCCTGAACATATAATACTCAGTCTGACCCGAGCATTATAATGAAATAACACTCGAGTCAGTCTGGAATACCAGCTGATAATGATGCATCCAACTTGATTATTAAAGTTTCAGAAATCCTTTGAAAACAAAAGCATCTCGTAAGACCACGCCAAAAATAAACATGTTTGGTTTTTGCCTTACGATAGCTAAAACACTTTTTATAGAAATCCTCTGATATTATAATAGGGTCTATTTACAAATACTTATAAAATAGCCAAAATTGTTACATGATAAAATTCCATCTACTAGCCACAAAGTGGGTAATACAAACAAAACTCGTACAAGGCTCGTAGGGAGAATGGATTTCCAACAATGACTAGGTACTGGGGTACCACCTGTCATAGTACGGGGCCTAGATCACCATACCGAGGACCACTCCCGATCCTCTGCAACACAAGGCTGGACCCATCCCTTACTGGACAGTTTCGAATAAGATCACCCCACGGTTGGGATCAGCAACCGCACCACTAAGCCGAAATAAAAAGGGACATCTAGGCAGGGATGACCTTACTCTCCAGTGGGGCTACCCACGAAGCCTTGCTGCATATCCCCTGATTTTCAGTCATTCCCATTTGATGAGGCTTGAGGATAAGCGTTACCTTTTAGAACGTTTCACTTAGAACGCCCATCGCCCACCTGACGATGTTTCGCAAGCATTCGTCCATACAAGTCCGTTCCGGGTTCGAACGCAACCGAAGGCACTACTCCCACCACATCCATTTTGGAAATATACTCAGGATTAGTAGCGACTAGCCCTTGCAGTTCACTGCTCCATCTTCGACTCCGAACACGTTTTTCCACGAAACGTACAAACCGGATCGAAGTGGTTTTCAAGAAATAAATCTCGATCTCGGTCCCTTCGAAACGATCAACGCATTTGTCCAATATTGATAGTCGGTGATTTAACTATCAATTTCTATTCTCAAACATCCATAAGCATCCATCACACAATAAATAATTCCCACATTATTTATTTGCCTCAAATATCTATACAAGATATATTTTCAAATTTTCAAAACTCATTTGAACACAATTTCCCAAAGTTCATCCTTTACAAGGTAAATCCTTTACCATATATTCCCATTGGAATAACCAAGTTCAAAACATTTAGATTTAAAACAGTTAAAAAACATTTTATACTGAAATATACTTTAAAATACGTAAATTTACTTCTAATTACTTACTCAAGAATATAAATTTAAAATAAGTGAAGTAAAACTATTTATTAAGATCTAAACTTGGTTTTACATAAAAGTTTAGTTAAACTAAATTTAAAAGTAGAGTTTCAAAGGATTGATAACAATTTCAAATAACTTTGTTCAAAACTAGCCTTTAAATAAATCTATTTGTAAAAATAATTACTAAGGTATTCATCAAAATTTACTATTGCTAATTTATCAATAATTACTTTAAAATAATAATTTCCAATACACTCTTTTAAACAAGTTTGAATATTTAAACTTTCTTTTAACAAAATCTGTTTAAAACTCGAATTTGGTTTTTCCCAGGGAAACTCATTCCCACTCAAACAACCCAGAAAATCCATTTTATAAATTCTGCCGATTATATTTCAATTCAGATTTATGTTTAATAACATAAATTTCCTCCCCAGGTTTAAAATAATTTCTTACGAAGCTTAACCACATTTCCATTCCCGGAAATTCACTTCCAAAGTATAAGTGTAAAGGTCTTTTTAAATAAACTATAATAAATTTATTTAATGAAATCATACTTAAGAAATTGCTTAACTAAATACCTCCTTAAATTTTTAATGGTTTTAAATAATATTT
This sequence comes from Allium cepa, assembly GCA_030765085.1. Classification (NCBI taxonomy): domain Eukaryota; kingdom Viridiplantae; phylum Streptophyta; class Magnoliopsida; order Asparagales; family Amaryllidaceae; genus Allium; species Allium cepa. Next base: position 462,238,547 of record CM060942.1, read on the forward strand.
CTGCAACATTCTAATTTGCAATTTATTGCTAATTTAATTTAAAGGGTTTCTTTTGAAATCATATTTAATTTCCAGGGAACATTATTATCAAAATAAACCTATTGTTATTTTTAACAGTTTATAATTCTTATTGAAATTATCACCAGAAATCCATATTTTCACATTTATCAACTAATAAATGTTCCACTTATTTTTATTTCCAACTTTACAAATTTTCATTCTTTACTCAACCCAGATTCCAAATTTTATTCCCTTAAATTCTTTATTTACCAATTCCTTTTATTTCTTTAAAAATCCAATTTATTTTATTTTATTCTTAAAATTCTGTGTATATACTTATCCAGCAATATCACAGTACAATTTAATTCAGAGTTATCCATCACGATATATAACCAGATCACAACATCAATTATAAAGATAATTACTATAGTGTGAGGAATCCAGTTGGATCTCTCCAACCTGTTTTCCCTGCATCGACAAATATTAGACATCACATATAAATATCGATTCAGACTGATAACAATAATTATACTCAACCAATCACACAGATATTTAAATATTAATTATTTAAATCAGCCAATATCCATATGTGAGTGAGAATAACTCACCTTGAGTTTTGGCGAGCGTTCGAAATTTAAATTAAACCGAACGACGTTCGATTTAACTCAAATTTCTACTTTCCCGGGATGATTTCCAAACTGCACCGCCGCATAGTGCGCTCTTCTGCGATTCCGGCGCTGCAAATTTCGTTAAATTCTGATAACGTACGAATTAGTTAGGATTTTATAAAGTTTTGAATCGAATTTTAAAACAATTTCCTTTTAATTAAATTTGCCATTACCCAACACAGCAGGCCGTCATCACGAAACCAAGCCCACCCTTTTCCTTCTTCCCACTCTAGCACGCGCATACCCATATAACCCATTTCGTCCCTCCCCCCCCCCCCCGAAATCACGATCGCGACCCTCCCCACGTCCACCTGAACCAGATCCAAACCCCCCACCATGAAGACCATCGTGATACGCAACACAGGCCAGAGCGACACCCATCTCGGCCCTCCGTTGGCTCCCAAAATAGAGCATGAACCGAGCCCTTTCTCAGGCCAGTGCGATCGATTTAGACCACGATAGATGATCATTACCGTTGAATACATCGAGCTCTCAGAGCTCTACACATTTCATATTGGAGAATTTTCATAAAATCGCATGGATTTCGATGGATTTGAGGAAGAAGATAAGAAGACACCTGCCATTCAAGGAAAGGAAGCGGCGGCCTGGGAATAGATTAGGGTTTTGCAATTTTAACATATATAAAATATTGTTTAATATTATTTTATTACTATTATTCTCAATTTAACATCGTATTGCAAACAAACTTCAATTCTCACGTACCAATAGGCGTTCCTAGGGTTTTTCCGCGTTCCAGACACATTGGAACGAGTTCCGGAAGCTAATTCAGTCATACGTGCGAGTTACAAAATTAAACGATCAATTTAAAATTAAATCGGTTAAATCGATTTCTAAGCGTTTCGTGCTGCCACGGTCAAACGACAATTCCGATTGCTACGAAAATTGAAATCCGATAATAACTAACCATTACGGATCCAATGGAACTAGTTTCGTCGAATTTCAAGACTGTGCCCTGGAAAGCTATTTTAACTCGTCTATTAAATCGAGAAATTCTCAAAATTGACGAAAGCGCTTTAAATTTCGCTTTTAAAATTTTAATAATTTAATAATAAATCATATAAAATATATAATCACATTAAAAATTAATTCTGACTCATTCCTGACCAAAATCTGTTTAATTGCATTTTTATAATATTAAATTATATTATTAAATTAATATAAAATTCCAAATAATAACTTATTGACTTCTAATTTTATATCCATTTATACTCAAAATTACCAATTATCCCAAATTCTAATATTAAGCTATTATTATTCAAATTCCAACTTAATTTCCGTATTTGAAATTTTACCAATTCTATCAGCTTAACCAAAATCTTTTATTCCAAAATTCAAATTATATCCATATTCAATCATTTAAAATGAATTAAATGTTCAAATTTGGCGACCCAAAATTTCGGGTCGTTACATTCCTCCCCCCTTATAAAAATTTCGTCCCCGAAATTTGCTAAGGTAGAAGAATGCTTCCAGACCTAAAAACAAACTCACTTAGTGAAATCTAAATTTCACTTCGCTCAAATTCACTTTGCCCAGATCCTTTAGTTTCAAACTGAAACTACTAATTCAATCCTATTCAAAAATTCTTTATTTTCAATCGTAATTTTCGATCGACTTGTTGCTAATAAACAAATACTCCTACACTCATTAACTTAACCCAAACTTCTTTAGTTAAAAGCTTATATACACTTCCCAAAACCCTTTAGCCCAAATCCAAACTCATTTTCTTTATTTATACTCAAAAGCTTTTGTGGCAACATTATTTCAAAACAACTTTACTAGTTAATAAATTTTTCAAAATTCCCAAAAAATTTCTAACTCCCAAAATTTTCGAAAATTTTTGGCAGAGTCTCCTTTGTACGGAGGAGCTTTCGCGATATCGCGATACAGATAAATATATATACATCGACCCATATGGTCGAAAACCAAAATATATCACAATATATATCATTTCCCAAATATTATTTGCGTAGGCGTACCTTTTTAGCAAATTTTAGTAGCAAGCGGCTAATATTTTAGCATATGTGTGCTCCAACTCTCTCGAATGCCTCCCATACCTGTACTTTACTCAACAAAATCATCAGTTTTCAAAAATATGCACATTTCATTCATTTATTAAGACAATACATCAATTACCAAGCCTATGTGACACATTTCTCAAGTTTACATATAAACTATATGTTCTAAGCAATCATAAGCACCAAAACTACCTTAGTTTCCTTTTGCCAACTCGAACTTCATTTTGTATTTCACTACAATGAATACATTCAAGTTACCATTCCCAATTCATAATTACCACAACCAACTCATATTCATTTCAATATTATGAATGTAGGCTTTACTATCATCAATTTACTTCAATTTAAATTCAAATTGATTCACAATCAAATGTATTTCCAATTTAATTTATTTGCATTTCTTTTCCAAATTCAACTTCATTATATTCCACTCGAATGACTTACATCCGAGTTGCAATTATTAGATTCACATTCACTTTAATAAGAGTAATATAAGCTTTTGATTCATTTACTTTTATTTTTAATTAAACTGCATTTACATACAAATCCACTAAATAGATTCCAATCCATTTCCCATTATTTAAATATCATTTTCATTTACTTCCCTTAATTCATTCGCTTAAGTTTAATGACTAATTTCTATGCAGGTTGTGGTTATTAAAACAAATAACCAATTCTTAAGCTTATAACCATTAACATTCATTCCAACTTATATTCATATTAATTTTATTCAATTTTGCAAGGTTTATAATCCAAGCATTCTCAATCCATTGCAATTTTTAACTCAATTTCTTATTTTCACTTCAAGATCATCATTTAAGTTTAAATTAATGACATCCCATTCTACTTTCATCCAAACCAACTTCATTTCATTTCACTTGAATGATTTACATTCAAGTTTACTATATACATTCATATTTATTACAACCAATTCATTTCTATTTCAATATGATTAACATATGACTTACTTACATTTCCTTATTTTAACTTACATTCCCAATTTGATTTACCATCAAATTTTATTTTAAACTTGAAAAATTTGCATTTATTTTATGATTCATTTTCATTCATATGCAAAATCACTTAATAACATTTCAGTCCATTCCAATTAATTCAAAACCAATTCAGTTGCTGTTTAAACAACTCAATTCTGAATACATGCAAATTCTCAAGTCACTCAAGCAAAAATAACCACCACTTAAGGTCATAACCATTTAAAATTACTTCCAGTTTAGATTCAAATTTATTAACAATCCAAACAAATTTATCATTTCGTTATAATTATTAAGTTCAAACCGAACATTTACTTTAGATGCATTTCCTACCTGAAGTTTACATTATTATTATCATTCTATTCTGAATTATTTACAATTCAAACCATCGCTATTATAATTCAATTCCATTTTTCATTCACACTTCATTATTTGTTACCACAAATTTAAATTCCATGCCACAATTGGAATTCTATTTACTTTCCAAATTTTGACCAATTATCAAAATTCTATTCATTTCAATACAAATTCCATTAAATTGTAATTTCAATTTAGTCAATAACCTAATCCATATTAGGTTTTAATTTGCTTCCTCAATTCACCCTGAATTTATTTATAATATGACCATTTTCCAATTATTTCATTTAGCAAATTTAAATTTTCTACCTTTCCTTTTCACTCCTTTAAATAGAATCTAAATTTCTTCCAATATTATTTATTACACGACTGAAATTTAATATCAATTTCATTATCGAAACAAATTTCATCTTCACAATACATAAGTTCAAGACTTATTTGCTAACTTAAATAAGTTAACTTAAGAACATCCACCTTTATATTCTCACTTTGCTTCATTACACTTTACATTTCATTCAGTCAAGTTTTGAATTTGCCACACCATTCAACTCTTTCCATTAATGAATTACAATTTCACTTCCATTCAGAGTTTAGATTGCTTACTTAAGCCCATTTCCATTTTATAATCACAAATTCAAATTATAACACTTAATAACTTAAGAATATGAATTTCTTTATGCAATTCTAAGCAATTTACATTCCACCTATATATCCAATACAAATTCTCAATTTTAATCTCCATATACAAGTTCAAAACATATTTACTAACTTAAGTTCATTCACTTCTTTTATATCTCACTTTACCTTATTTCAATTTACATTTTATTTGAGACTAGGTTTGAATTCACCATGCCATTTAACTATTCCCCAATTGTGATGATAATTTCATTTCTATTTATATAAGTTCACTAACTTATCTATTTTAAAGCCATACTACTCATTTTAATCCATCTACATCTTATAATCACAATTTCAATTCTCTATATATATGCATCACTGAATTTTTAAGGATACAAATATACTTTTACATAAGTCCTTTGCAAACTTCAAATCCTCAATTCCATATTATAAGTATAACACTTAATAGCTTACGGTTACAATCAATTACACAATGACCCACAATTTCACAGTCAACTTACATTCTGTTTTAATCCAAATCAATTTAATTCTAAGCCCAATTTATTTAACTTATCCAAGTTAAATACCAATTTTCTACTCACTTCAATATAGTTCATTTACTTTCATTTACTCAAGTTAAATTTTCAATTCCGAGATTAAAATTTTCATTTCTTCCTTATTAATATCATCTTACTTAATAAGTGCAACGGTTGATTTATTTTACTTTACACATTATTTAAGTGGAAGTTTCCAGAATTCAATTTCCCGATTTTATTTCAAAACCAATTTGAAATAATAACTAACTCATACACTCCTGGTATCAAATCAAATCTCCCAATTCCAAAACACTTGGTTTTATTAAAACAAACTTCCCTTTGAAATTTATAAAACCACTTGTATACCCAACAAGTCAAACAAATATCATAACCAACCACTTTGGTAGCAATCCATCACTTTAGAAACTCGAAAATGAATTCTAATGATGTGGCCAGCATCATCAGGATTATTTTCCAGCAACTAAAGTGAGTTCAATGCTCCTTCCTTCCAAAATTTATCTCAAGCCAATTTCCATTCAAAATTATTTCCTTAAATGAATACCCCATTCTTCAATTGCTTTTGCAAACATTTCTAACATTTTCAGAATGTTAAATTCCCAAACCTTTGTTTAAAATTCATTTGAAATCCCTTTTAAATTTTCCGAGGTAAAAATTCTAGTTTAAATTAAATTTTAATTTCACTTCTTCTTCTTATTTGAATCATATTTAATCAATTCCTTTTGGTTATAAATCAATTTAATATCTTACATTCCCAATAGTTTATACATCATCTCATTTCAAATTTAAATCAAATTTTAGATTCATATTTGATTACAGTATTAACAACCAAACAAACGATATATATATATATATATATATATATATATATATATATATATATATATATAATTGAGAAAACAATTTCTTTTATATCAAAATATAATGTTGGGTAAAACTATTTCATGTACCCACTTTAAAAACAATACTATGTCGGTTTATCTTGTTCAAGAGTTTAGAAACCCATATCGATACGATTGTACTTCCCGCACCGACCAGAATTCATAAATACTCCACCGATAAGTCAACACAGTATAAAAACTGTTAACTCTGCCTCGGCCCTGACTCAGCGACCTAAAAAACTACCGACTTAAGACTCAAAAAGGGATACCGAATCAATGCCTTGATAAGGTTGCCGACGTAAGAAGGATACCGACCTAATAGGCTTGAGAAGGTTGCCGACCTAACAAGGATACCGACCTAAGGCCTAAGAGGGATACCGACTTAAGGCTGGACAACTGACCGACCTAAGGCCTAAGAGGGATACCGACTTAAGTCGCAGCCGACCTATGACCTATGTTAAGTCGTTCACGACCCAAGCAAAGGAAGACAAGTTCAATGCAGCTACTTGGCACAGTGGCCTCTTAACTCGTACACGATTCAGGACTTGGCTTATTATCTGAAGGGAACAAGCTTATCAGCTAACTCGTACACGACTCACGACCTAGCTTGAGTCGTCCACGACCTAAAGCTACTGGGTGAGGGTTCAATGTCGCATGAAGAGGACCAGTTCACTCATTTGCGACTTAGATGTTGACTCGTGGGTGACTTAGGACTTATGCAAGTGAACTTTTATGAAACCATGGAGGGGCCAGATGAGTCGGCCACGACTTACCTTGGACCGGTCACTACTTACGACCTAAAGGGGGGATTTTCCTATAAATACCAACCTACCTCAAACATGAAGGGGACTTTTTTTTGGCCGACCTCTTTAAGCACCGATACTCTGCTGAATTCTCGACTTACTCAACACTTCAAGTATGAAAGGCATCACAACTAACTTCAAGAGGAAATTTAACGCAATCTACATGGATTTAAAGAATTCTTCTACATCAAAGTTCTAGTTGTTTGTCTCATCGGAATTGTAATTGAAGATTGTTGTAAAGTTGTAATCGATTCAGTAATAAAGAGAGTTAAAGTGGACGTAGGCTTACCCTAAGCCGAACCACTATAAAAACTGTTGTTTTTTCAGCTTTCTCTGTGATTTCTCTACTTGGTTTTTAGTTCCCGTGTTCACGGGTGGTGCTTTCGCTCAACTTCAATTTACACCGGGGTGTTAGCGTCTGATTTTTACGTTAACATTTTTGGTGCTTTCATTGAGAGTTGAACTTAGGAAACTTCCACTATTGCTTTGCGAAGGATTGTTGAAAGGATTTCTTTTAAAACCAGAAGTTTATTGGAAATAATGGCTCCTGGGAGAAAATGAAGTTCTATAAGATCCGACAATGTTCAAGAGAATACTGCTACCTCTCCTCCTTCAAGTCAAGCAGCTCCAACTGTTGGAGTTACGCGAGCAGAATTGGACGCTGTAGTTCTGGGGCTGAATCAACAATTGAATGCTCAGAAGGCTCAGTTGGAAGCCCAGAATGCCCTGATCTTAAGTAAGTTGAATGATCTACTAGGGGCAAATCGTCAACCGGTTAATAATGATGGGAACCCTACTGTGGGAGTTCAGGATGTTGAAGGGAACATTTCTCAAAGAGCCGCAGACCCTGTAGAAAGGATTCCTCTTCAAGCTGGAGGATAAGGGCCGCAGCCGACCCTCCGTGAACGATTGTCAAGGTAGAATTCAGAGAGAGTGGCTGATGTGTGCCCTCCAGAGCCTCTAAATGATGAAGAGTATTTTTCGGGTATGGTTCGTCAAATCATGAAAGAAAGTATGCGAAGAGATGAAGACGAGAAAGAGTGGGGATTTGCTCCAAGCAAAACTCCATTTACTGAAAAGATCTTGAAGGCAGAATTCCCAAGGAAATTCGTTCCCCTACTATTCCGTCTTACAAGGGGACAAGTGACCCAAACGAGTTTCTGTATAAGTACGACCGGCATATGACTGGTGCCAGGGCGTCAGACGAAATTAAATGTCGATATTTCCCGGTATATCTCGAAGGTGTGGCTTTATTGTGGTTTACAAAGCTGCCAGTCAGGTCCATTGATTAACTCTCCGATTTGACCAGGAAATTCAAGGAGCAATTTCGATTGTATGCTTCTAAAGCAAAGGATATAATGTCACTGTCAAGTCTAGAGCAAAATCCGAGAGAATCCATCAGATCATTTTTGAATCGCTTTATCATAGCATTGGCTGAGGTAGATAATGCTGAGCCACGTATGGTCCTGACATACTTGATGAGGGCAATTGACAAATCGAGTGAATTTGGAAAATGGTTGAAACTGAAAGAACCAAACTCGCTCGACAAATTCTACAAGAAAGCGGATGAATTCATGCGCTTGGAGAGCCTCCAAACACCGGCTAAGGTGGTATCAGCAGAAGCCGGAAACAATGGTCCTCCTTCAAACAAGAAAGAACCTAACACTCAAAAGGGGAAATGATGGTGGAAAGAAACAGGGAGACGCTAAGAAAGGTCGTTCTTTCAATTTCACACCTTTGACCGATACCCCTGAAAACATCTTCTTTGCAACCAAAGATGATGTCAATTATCCGACACCGCCTAAAATGAGAGTTGCGATTAAGATGGAAAAAAGTGGAAGGTTCTGCCGGTTCCACAACCAGCCCAGCCATGACACCAACGAATGTCGTCAGTTGAAAGAGGTAATTGAACAACTCTTGAAGGAAAACAAACTCCAGCAGTATGTGAAAAGGAACAGAAATGCCCCAGCTTCGTCAAGTCAAGGACAACAAGTTCCCACTGACCGTCCCGCCTCAAGTGAGAAGCCCGTAGAGCATGAATCGGAAAGACCTGTTATTAATATAATAACTGGAGGACCTCACCCAGCAGGTAAAACCTGGGGCGAGATGGAAAGGTATGCAAGGGCCTTGAGGCATGTACCAGCTGAAGAGAATGTTTTTGTTTTAGAGAATGATGCGCCTTTTATAGCAACAAAAGACTTCCACAGATGATATTGTATTTAGTGCCAGAGATTCTTTGGGTATCGAGGCTCCGACCATAGATCCTTTGGTCATATCCGCTGGTATTGGGCCGGCACCTGTGAGAAGAGTTCTAATTGATTGTGGAGCTTCATGCAACATCCTCTTCAAGAAGACCTTCGATCAAATGAAAATTCCAATGGCTGACGTTCAAGCTTCGTCGCTTAAGATTGCCGGGTTTGCTGGAGAACCCAAACAGCCGATTGGGACCATTGATTTGTTTGTAGAACTTGGAAAGGGACTGAGGAAGTTAGCTCGAAAGCAAACCTTTATAATTGTTGAAGAATTCTCTGCCTACAATGCCTTTTTAGGCCGACCAACTCTTGCTGCGTTCAAATATGTTCTTGCCCCATGGTGTCTGACTCTAAAATTCCCCACAGATAACAGAGTTGGTGTGATTAAGGGAGACCAAGATGCGGGGCGAGAATGTTACTTCGCAGAGTTGCGAGAATCAAGGAAAAGGGAAATGGGAAAAGGTGCGGCGGCTCCGGTCCGCATCGAGGAACCAACCTTGTAGCAATTACAGGATGGACCTTGCATTGGCGAATGCAGTGGGGCATGAAGAGAGATGGATCCAAGGAAAACCAGTGCAGGAGAGAATAGGGTGGTACCCGTAGAGGTAACAGTGCCAGTGCCCGTTGACCCAAAGGACCCAAACAAAGTGCTTAATGTGGGTTCACAACTCAACATAACAGTTCAGAATGTTCTGATTTCATTTTTGAAGGCTAATTTGGATGTATTCGCTTGGTCTCATGTTGACATGTGTGGAATATCCCCAGAGATTGCAGTACACACTCTAAACATTGATCCAAAGTTTACACCTGTGAAACAGAAGAGAAGAACTCAGGGTCCTGAGAGAACGGCAGCGTTAAAAGAAGAAGTGGATTGGCTCATGGAGAACGGTTTCATAAGAGAATCTACTTATCCAAATTGGGTATCAAATCCAGTGCTGGTGAAAAAGGCTAACGGAAAGTGGAGAGTATGCATTGATTTTTCAGATCTGAACAAAGCTTGCCCCAACGACTGTTTCCCGCTGCCTAGGATCGATCAGTTGGTGGATGGGATGGCAGGACACGAATTGTTATCTTTTATGGATGCATACTCCGGATATAACCAGATTATGATGCATGAGCTAGTTCAAGAGGATACGAGCTTCATCACAGACGTTGGTCTCTACTGCTACAAGGTCATGCCTTTCAGACTCAAGAATGTAGGGGCAATTTACCAAAGGCTTGTTAATGCCATGTTTAAACCACAGATTGGCAAGACAATGGAAGTTTGCGTTGATGATATGCAAGTAAAATCTAAGAAAGCAATGGACCATATGGATCACTTGGCAGAGATGTTTGCAGTACTCCGCAGGTACAGAATGAAGCTTAATCCCCTGAAATGTTCATTTGGAGTGGAGTCCGGAATGATTTTGGGTTTCATTGTGAGCGCTAGGGGCATTGAAGCCAATCCAGCTCAGATCACTGCCCTGAGAGAGGTCAAGGCTCCTAGAACGAAGAAGGAATTGCAAAGCCTCAATGGAAAGGTTGCTGCTTTGAGTCGGTTCATTTCCAAAGCTACTGACAAATGCATTCCATTCTTTGATGCTCTGAAGAAAGGAAGGAAGAACTTTGAGTGGACTCCTGAATGTCAGAAAGCATTTGATGAGTTGGTTCGTCATATGGAAGTGCCTCCGATACTTTCAAAGCCTGACAGTGGTGAAGATCTCTTCGTATATTTGGCAATTTCGTCTCATGCTCTTAGTGCAGTGTTGGTACGGGAAGACGCAAGGATTCAACGCCCAGTCTATTATATCAGAAAAAGATTCACTGGGGCAGAGATGAATTATTCAAGATTAGAAAAGCTCGCCTATTTTTTGTTGATCGCATCAAGAAAATTGAGGCCATATTTCCAAGCTCATCCCATCAAAGTCCTCACTGATCAACCTCTAAAGCAAGTCCTATTCCGTCCTGAGACTTCGGTCCGTCTTTTGAAATGGAATATTGAACTCAGCCAATATGACATCACTTACCATCCCCGAAAAGCAATCAATGGACAAGCTTTGGCAGATTTCATCGCAGAGTGTACGGATATGGGTGATAGTGAGGAAGAAGTCACTGATAGCATCCCAATCTAGTGGAAATTTTATGTCGATGGCGCGAGGAATAATTACTGCTTCGGAGCAGGGGTTGTCCTTGAAACCCCAGAAGGGCGATCGCTATGTTATGCGCTGAGACAAGAATTCCCTTCGACGAACAATGAAGCTGAATATGAAGCTCTCATCGCTGGTTTAAGTATTGCCAAAGAACTAAACATCAAGGCATTACATATCTTCAGTGATTCTCAACTTATTGTTCGCCAAGTCAGGAAGGAATTTCAAGCTAAAGGAGGGAATCTACCCGCCTATTTATCAAAATCTTGGGAGCTCCTTCAAGATTTTGACCGTTATTCAGTAAACCATATACCCCGAGAAGAAAACATGAAAGCGGACTCTCTTGCTAAGTATTCGAGTACTGGTGAAGCTCAACTATTGGGATTTGTTCCCGTTAAAGTCTTGTCACCTCCAAGCACAGATGAAATGGATGTTGATTGGATTATGAATGTATCCAAAGAGCAAGAATCATGGATGACTCCGATACTTGAATATTTACTCAATGGTTCTTTGCCAGAAAGTTCAAAAGAACAACAGAAGCTGATGAGGAAAGCCTCCAGATATATAGTTCAAGGTGGTCGTTTGTACAGACGAGGATTTTCAATGCCATTACTCCGATGCATGACAAAAGAAGAAGCTAATACAATTCTGACTGAAATACACGGAGGGGAATGTGGGGATCATACAGGCGGTCAGACTTTAGCAAAGAAAATCCTCCGTTATGGATACTTTTGGCCAGAAATTAATCAGGATGCTGCTGACTATTCCCGAAAGTGTGATAAATGCCACAGATTCGCCAAAATTCCTAGAGCACCTTCCACTGAGCTAACTCAAATGGTCAGTCCATGGCCGTTTTCCATCTAACGAATAGATCTCATTGGGCCTTTGCCGAATGCCAAATCGGGGATTAAATATGCTATCGTTGTTGTTGATTACTTCACTAAATAGGCTGAAGCCGAACCATTGGCTACAATTACCTCTAAGAAAATGATAAGTTTTGTGACTAAAAATATCATTTGCAGGTATGGTGTGCCTCAGAAGATAATCATAGACAATGGTACTCAGTTTGAAAGTGAGGAGTTCCAAGATTTCTGCAAACCATTCAAGATCCGAAAAAGCTTCTCGGCAGTGGCTCATCCGCAGGCAAACAGGCAAGTGGAAGTAGTGGACAAAATCATCAAATCAACCATCAAAAAGCAGCTGGAAAAAGCAAAAGGTGGTTGGGTTGATAAGTTACCGCTTGCACTATGGGCGTACAAAACCACCCACAAAACTGCGACTGGGCATACTCCATTTTCATTGGCATACGGATCAGAAGCGATGATTCCAGTGGAAACTGAAGTCCCCTCACACAGAAGGATCCATTTTGATCGTAATGGGAATGAAAAATTGCAATTTGAAGCACTTGACCTCCTCGATGAAAGAAGAGAAGAGGCTAGACTTAGAATTGCAGCTCACCAGCAAAAAATAGCCACGCACTTCAATTCCAAAGTTCGTCAGCTCAGCTTTGAGGTTGGGGACTTAGTCCTGAAGAGAATTATGACAGCCATAGATGTGTTTGGGCCAAACTGGGAAGGGCCATATGTTATAGGCGCGAAACTCCTTGATGGAACATTCAAACTCACAACTGTCGAAGGAGAACCAATCCTAAGAGCTTGGAACAGCAATCATTTGCATCCCTATTTTACTTGAAAGCTTTGCTGAAATGTTGTAAAAGAATTATGAATATATGATTCTTGTATTGAAAGCAATTGTAAAGCAAATGAATAATGAAAAGCTATGAAGTGGATGTAGGCCCAGTTTTTGGCCGAACCACTATAAATCTTGTGTTCTCTACTATTATAAACTGCTTTGTTTTATTTCGACATATAAAATACGTTAATTGTGTTAGTAAAATGTCGATTTAATAATGCAGGCCATAAAAACAAAGCTTACCCATCACAAGACCAAGCGATCTACGACGTCACCTAGCAAGCAAAAGCTAAACCATTCAAAAATTTCCATACTCAAATCCTACAAAAGAAATGCTTCGAACAAAAGTTAGCGATATGGATGAAAGTGGACCATTTCTAACTAACTGCAAATGTTTGTACAAACAAACAACCAGTTAAATAGCCTATGTCTACCACCGCCAACTCGCTTGACTGTGAAGTATGTTTCTTTGGATAAGAGAAACTATTGGCAGCTAAAAAGGGATGACACTTGCAAAGGACAACGGGGATCGCCAACATGAATAGATGGCAAAGAGACATGGGCGAGCAAGCATCAAACACCAAAAGACCTCTTCGAAGGCACAAGCCCTCTTCAGAGGCACAACTCTTCGGAGGAAAAAGACCTCGAGCGGGCCTAGCCAGAAAAAGAGAGATCTTTCTCAATACAAAGTTGCGGACTGATCGGTCGATACACTCCCGTGAATCCGTCCAACCGAGAGAAAGAAACTCCAAACTTCCAGGCAAACGCCCTACTCAGAGGCACACGTTTCACCTAGATTGAAATAAAACTTCCAAGTGTTGAAACGTGAAAAGCCATCTTCGGAGGCCCATTTCACCACAGTTGAAATGCTAAAAGACCTCGAGCGGGCCAAACCAGAAAAAGAGAGATCTTTCTCAATACAAAGTTGCGGACTGATCAGTCGATACACTCCCGTGAATCCGTCCAACCGAGAGAAAGAAATTCCGAACTTCCAGGCAGTAACCCTACTTAGAGGCACACATTTCACCATGATTGGTGATACACCCCCGTGAGACGAAATGTGGAAAGCCCTCTTCGGAGGCCCGCTTCCCAGCGAACACGGAAAAATAGAAGCCTCTCCCAAGGGGCAGAAACAAAAGACCTCTTCTCAAGGGCACAATCAAACAAAAGACCTCTTCCCAGAGGCACAATCAAACAAAAAGACCCCTTCCCAGGGGCCCAATCAAACAAAAAACCTCTTCCCAGAGGGGCAACCAAACTGAAAGACCTCTTCGGAGGCACACGTTTCACCGAGATTGAAATAAAACTTCCAAGCGTTGAAACGTGGAAAGCCCTCCTCGGAGGCACAACTCTTCGGAGGCGCACGTTTCACCGAGATTGAAATAAAACTTCCAAGTGTTGAAACGTGAAAAAGCGCTCCTCGGAGGTACAACTTTTCAAAGAAGCACTTCGTCAGAAACGCAAAGCAAAGATCAGAAAGCCCTCCACTGAGGCGCAATATAAAAAAAAAGCCCTCTACAAAGGCACACTTTAACTCTCAAAGGAAGAATGGTTCACTTATTCTGGAAAATACTCTTCCTCAAAAAGAAGTTAAAGTGCCCTTCGGAGGCCCGCTTTACCACATAGAAGAATTCATTTGGTAAAAATGTGTGTATGCACAAAAGGAAAAGTGATATCTTCGAAGGATGAAGCGTAAAAACTCATATGGAGGGAGCTGTACTCTATTTTTAACAAAATAATATTCCTCCAAGTATAGAATAATTATTCTCCAGAAAATAAGAGTACAAGTCCCCTCAAAGTATAAAATATTGCAACGAGCTTATGGTATAAGGGCAACATGGTATAACTACATTGGTAAAAATTACGCTCGAACAACATACCACAAGCTCACTGCAATATCATGTAAAGAAACTTGTACAAAAATGAATAGTAAATGCATTCTCAAATACAGACAGAAGTTTGTACAAACAAAAAGAATCATTTTATTCAACACTGTCAAAATTTTGTACATGTACAGGTTTCAAAATAAAAAGAAAAAGAAAAGCGGAGGCCGGTACCCGCACAATCTCCGGCCAGTACATGCAAAAAGCAAAAAGTAAAGATAAATCAAAGCAGGACCCCTAACTTCTTCTTGCCACCACCCTTAGAGCCTTCACCTGACCTAATTGGCAGCTTTTCAGGACGGCTTGGAGAGTCGGGGATGAAGGAGAAAGGGTTACTGCCGGATCAACCTTCGTTTCCTCTTCAGAAACAAGAATGCCTTTCCTTCTCTTCTTGGAAGTGGCACGCTTCCTCCTTCTCCTTGAAGAAGACTCACTTCCCGGAGTAACAAGAGAAGATAATTTTATGTTATCAGAAGTGGTTCGCTCCGGAGACTCATTGCTTTCTCCAAGCCCTTCTCCCCCATGTTCTTGAGAAGCAATATGATCATCTAAGCCATGAAGAGCTTCTATTTTCTCCTCTTGTGACCCGGGTTGAGAGGCGGACGGAGGAGTGACCTGGAGAACCGAAGGAGGAATAATTGGAGGAGGGGAAGTTTGAACAATGCTCGATGCTTTCTCTATAGAAGAAAAGAAGTTAAAGTCAGTAAAGAGAGGAGATAAATGCTCATTGAGGTTCAGGAAATAGTCGAGTGGATCATCGAACTCATAAAAAGCAAATGAGCAGTCTACTTGGGCAAGATTAACAGTAGAGTTACTTGAAGAAGTCGGCTTCCTGATATCAACCTCATAAGCCTGTACTTCGGCGCTCTCTTCGCCTTCATCTCCACCCTGTGTACTTGTAATCTCAGTTGTAACTTTGACCAGGGATGGAGAATGAGAGCTGGAGCCGACGATGTCGATTTCGATAGAAGGAGAAGGCTGGGTTGGAATAGTCGAAGTAGTTTTTCCTAAACGTTCCCCTTCGGCCATCTCGGCTCTAAATTTTGCAAGTTGTTCTTTTCCCTTGGCGAGAGCGGCGCGAGTGTCGTCATCCAAATAATGCTCCTCAAGAGCTGATTCGGCATAACCTGCACCTTTACCGCCAAGCATGTCAAGTGCGGCCTCCCACACTTCAGCCAGAGTAATTTCATACTTGGGGCCTAGAAAGGCGAGACTACCGCGCCCCAAGATGCTGTGCAGGTAGAAGTCAAATAGTGTCGAGCTGATGCTGGTCTTCGTTGCCTCATGAGATTCTTCAGCTGCAATTTTACCGACAACGGCCTCATCACACTCTCTTTCAGCTTTGGAGAGTTGAAGCTTTATCATTTGAATCTTTGCGTCTTGAGAGATGGTTTTCTTCCGAAGCTCTGCAATATCAGCAATATAGCCCTCACTGGTTCTTTTTTGCACTTCGAGCCTATCTTCGGCGTCTCTTTGGCCGGCATGAGCATCTCTCACTTGTTTCTGAAGCACTTCTTCTTTTTGAGTGTAGGAAGTAGAGGAAGTGGCGAGTTCTTCTTTAAGCTTCTCGACCTTCGCTTCAAGCTCTTCATTATAAGTAGTAATGCTCCTCATCTCAGTATCGTACTGCTCAAGAACCTTTTGCCATTCAGCTTTATCATTCTCCATAGTAAGCATGGCCTCTATATTCGCACGGTTGACCCATTGAAGCTCGTCAACAAGCTTTTGTCAGTTCGACATCCTTTCAATATCAAACCTAACGGCATCGAGATTTCGCAGCGTGGCAGCCTTGTCAATAGGGACCAAGTCAAGGTCGAACCGCACTCCCTTCAGGCACCAGTGCGGGAACCGGCTTTGCAGAGTAGCCGGGCCTGATCCAACTTGCAATTTAAGCCTACTGATTATTGTCTAAATGTCTGTCTTCCCGAGAGCAGGAGAGCCAGAAGGAATGTCAAGTGAGATGGGGGCAGTGTCCTTTTCAGGAGTTGTAGAAGCATGCTCTTCACCGTGCCGAGCATGCTTGCTTGGGTCCTCAACTATGTGGCTTTTTCCCCGATCATCGTGCGACTTTCTCTTGTGAGAATCGTCACCTCTCAGGGAAGAATCATGGCGCTCCTCCTTTTCTTTCCTCTCATAATGCTCTTCGTGAGCCCTCCTCTCCCGAGCCTTCCAAGTGGCTCTCTCTTCGTCGGTTTCTCTGTGAATGGGCAGGTAGCGCCTATAATCATATTGACTACGCCTCCCGTAGCGCTGAAAGTCGTCATAGTAAGAGCCGATGCGTCTTATCGGAGAATCTGAAATAAAAAAGACAAGTCTTAAAAGTCTTCATAAAAAAGAAGTGTAACTTTAGAATCTTCAAAGTATAAAGAGTTAGATGCATGAAAATTCCAAAAGATTCTAAGTGTGCGTGATATGCAAACTACGCGCATCAAACTACGAACCACTCTTTGATTGCGGAGTAATCACAGGGGTAGTAATCAACGTCAACTCTTGGGTCGACGGAGCTTGTTGCAAAGAAGAAGTCGCTTCCACTACTGAAGAAGAAACCCTAGTAGTCGCAGGGTCGTCTTTAAAAAGCTCTTGTGAGGTGACAAAGAGATCGCTCAACCCTTCGAAAGTGTCGTCCCCGCTCTGCCTGACAGGGCTTGTTTTCCCGGCTTCTTCGCTGGACTTCTGTGAATGTTGGGGAGATCCCTGAGGCTCTTCTTCCTCAATGACTGGGGCAAGTGCGGATTTAATTGACGACCCCATAGCATCGACAGTGGTAGAGCACTTCACTAGATAAGCTTTGGAGGCAGTTTCTTTTGGTAAAGGTTCGTCAGCGGAAACTGGGGCATCTAATGCTTTAGGCGGAGAGTCCGGAACCTCATGGGGGTGTGTAGAGCGAGAAGCGTGCAAAAGTCCATACTGATGCAAAAATTCATCCCTCAACAAATTTTTTATACTTCTATCTTCTGCGGCCACAACACTTAATCTTTCAAAAACATGCTTATGGCTTGGATCTCTAGAAGGGAGAGGAAGTGCTGAAAAGTGTAAAGAATGAAATTAGCAGTTGGTGGTTCGGACCTCGAAAAAGTTTGGAAATGGAGAAAATAGAAACAGGTAATCTTACTTCCTACTCTCCAGATGGCATAAAACTCTGGGGGGCAGCGAGCAAAGAAAAACTGGTTCAAAAATCCATGAACACTTTCTGTAAGATCAGAAATAAGCTTGCTATTTCTAGCACTTCTCACAATAATGAGGGAAGGATGGTCTTTACTCTTTGCAAACGAGCATAAGTAGCGAATTTCTTCAAAACTCGGCAAGCGATCAAGAGTTCTCCTAAACAAAATGCACAACCCCATCAAAATGGCATAGCCATTAGGATGAAGTCGGAATGGAGAGATTGTCAACCGAAGGAGAAGGAATCGGGGGAAGTCGTTAAATGGAGGAATCGCCCCGCTTAAGCACATTTGATGATTGACTGCAACAAAACCATGAGGAGGACTGTCGGTAGTATCATTTGGTCCGGGTAGTAGAGCATCATTTTTAGCAAAGCCAAACTGAGTGCGTAGCTGAATAAACGCTCTCGGAGTTAAGATAGTCGAAGTTCTTTCTGGAGGGTTCTGCACGGGAATAGCTATCGGAAAGGTCTCTTCAGCTTGAGCTACCCCTTCTTCTTCTTGATGGGAAGTCATTCTACACAAACAATTGGATATTCAAACATGAACGTGCACGTTTCCTAAAGTGTGTGGAGTGTTGTGTAAAATCAATCAAGCAATGAGCAAATGTAAATGGAATAAAAACTAGCGAGTATTTGTCAGTTATAAAGTCCAGGGTACGTTGTTTTAATATGCAAGTGTAATGTTGATGCAAACAAATCAGTTCAAGTTAGCGATGCTTTGCATTAATACTTCACTTTAGTTGATTGGTTCACAGCATTTCATACAGTGTATTTAAGTTGATTATTTTATGTCGACTAATCTATCATTTGATGTGGGCAGTCAATGGCAGTATATTCGCCTTGGGTTTTTGTGATTGTTGTTTTCAGCAGGTTGTTAGCCTATAAGTTAATGTGGTCTGTGAAATAAAGCAACAAAGTTAAAGCAATCCAGGATTTAAGCAGTTCAGTACAGTAGTAAGGAGGAAGGCTCTGGCTCAAAAGTGGTGTGAAATTCCCCAAGGGTTGACTCGGCCACGGTTTAAGGGTTAACTCGGCCACGGTTTAAGGTTAACTTGGCCAAGGTTTAAGGGTTAACTCGGCCACGGTTTAAGGGTTAGCTCGGCAACAGTTTAAGGGTTAGATCGGCAGAAGAATAGGTCGGCAGATGTGCTAGCTCGACAACGGTTTAAGGGTCAGGTTGGCAGAGGATTAGGTCGGCCAGAAGTTAAGCCACCCAAATTCACTGGATCGCATCCAAATCAAAATCTCACTCCACTCAACCCGTTAACTAGTTAGTCGCTCCATCCACGGAAAACCCTCATTCCATTCATGCTGTTTCATTTATGATATCGAATCATCCAGTAAACCGACTCGAAACCACTACAAGTTCAACACCTTGCAATCCTAACACAAATCAAAATCAACTAGCCAGAAGCCGTAAACCATCTTCATCATCTCATTGATCATTTAAAGCCAAAACCAAGATAACCCAGGCTCATAAACTACAGGTGCAATGAAATTCGCAGTAAAGCAGCGCGCAAGGGGTGGGTTTGGTTTGAATGGAATTCGTGAATCGATGATAGCAAGGGATTAAGAGAAGAGCAGGTTTACTTACGTGATGAATAACAAAGATTGTCGGTGATTGTTTGGAATGAAATCGCCTTTTGGAGCTTGAGAAAATTTTTAATGGCAGAATCAAGAGAGTAGGTAATGAGAAGGATGAAGAAGATGTGACTTATACCTTGCAGTGGAGGGATATGAAGCGGCATGTATGACCTAACTGTTAGGTCGCGTACAACCTACCGACTTAGAGAGTGTACGGGTTAAAGGACATCGAAGCACACGACCTAACCATTAGGCGTATACTTCGAGGGGCAAATGTTAACTCTGCCTTGGCCATGACTCAGCGACCTAAAAAACTACCGACTTAAGACTTAAAAAGGGATACCGACTCAATGCCTTGATAAGGTTGCCGACCTAACAAGGATATCGACCTAACAGGCTTGAGAAGGTTGCCGACCTAACAAGGATACCGACCTAAGGCCTAAGAGGGATACGGACTTAAGGCTGGTCAACTGACCGACCTAAGGCCTAAGAGGGATACCGACTTAAGTCGCAGCCGACCTATGACCTATGTTGAGTCGTTCACGACCCAAGCAAAGGAAGACAAGTTCAATGCAACTACTTGGCACAGTGGCCTCTTAACTCGTACACGATTCAGGACTTGGGTTATTATCTGAAGGGAACAAGCTTATCAGCTAACTCGTACACGACTCATGACCAAGCTTTAGTCGTCCACGACCTAAAGCTACTGGGTGAGGGTTCAATGCCGCATGAAGAGGACCGGTTGACTCATTTGCGACTTAGATGTTGACTCGTGAGCGACTTAGGACTTATGCAAGTGAACTTTTGTGAAACCATGGAGGGGCCAGATGAGTCGGCCATGACTTACCTTGGACCGGTCACGACTTACGACCTAAAGGGGGGATTTTCCAATAAATACCAACCTACCTCAAACATGAAGTGGACTTTTTTTTTGGCCGACCTCTTTAAGCACCGATACTCTGCTGAATTCTCGACTTACTCAACACTTCAAGTACGAAAGGCATCACAACTAACTTCAAGAGGAAATTTAACGCAATCTACATGGATTTAAAGAATTCTTCTGCATCAAAGTTCTAGTTGTTTGTCTCATCGGAATTGTAATTGAAGATTGTTGTAAAGTTGTAATCGATTCAGTAATAAAGAGAGTTAAAGTGGACATAGGCTTACCCTAAGCTGAACCACTATAAAAACTGTTGTTTTTTCTGCTTTCTCTGTGATTTCTCTACTTGCTTTTTAGTTCCCGTGTTCACGGGTGGTGCTTTCGCTCAACTTCAATCTACACCGGGGTGTTAGCGTCTGATTTTTACGTTAACATAAACAATTTTATATCCACTAACAAGTACGCTCTCATATCTATTTATACACTCAACTCATTATAGAGTACTATTAACTCTGTTTAATGAGTAATTTCCCCACCAAAGCCTAGGTTGTCGCCAACCTAAGCTCTGATACAAAGTGTGACAGCCCGCAAATCCGTACCCCTTGAATCAACACTATTTTACCTCTATTAACTCAAGTGGCACAAAAATACGAACCATTTGGGTTTAAGAAGAAGAGATATAAGAGGAAGAAGCTAAACAATATCAGAATCTCACAGTCACAGCGGAATAAAATATAATAGTAAATATAGATTTTTACACAAAATAAAATCTATACCAATTTTATAGATCACATCATCAGAGTATCTCATACATCATCAATTTATTTTCAGACATACCATACAATCATAGCAGCGGAATATATATATAGGCACAGATAATACGTCTCGGACTCCAGCTCCTCTCCTGCCCCATAGCATCCTGTCCTGAACATATAATACTCGGTCTGACTCGAGCATTATAATGAAATAACACTCGAGTCAGCCTGGAATACTAGCTGATAATAATGCATCCAACTTGATTATTAAAGTTTCAGAAATCCTTTGAAAACAAAAGCATCTCGTAAGACCACGCCACAAATAAACATGTCGGGTTTTTACCTTACGATAGCTAAAACACTTTTTATAGAAATTCTTTGATATTATAATAGGGTCTATTTACAAATACTTATAAAACAGTCGAAATTGTTACATGATTAAATTACAGATATTAGCCACAAAGTGGGTAATACAAACAAAACTCATACAAGGCTCGTAGGGAGAATGATATCCAACAATGACTAGGCACTGGGGTACCACCTGTCACAGTACGGGCCTAGATCACCGTATTGAGGACCACTCCCGATCCCTTGCAACATAAGGCCGGACCCATCCCTTACTGAACAGTTCCGAACGAGATCACCCCGCGGTTGGGATCAGCAACCGCACCACTAAGCCGAAATAAAAAGGGACATCTAGACAGGGATGACCTTACTCTCCAGTGGGGGCTACCCACGTAGCCTTGCTGCATATCCCCTGATTTTCAATCATTCCCATTTGATGAGGCTTGAGGCTAAGCATTACCTTTTAGAACATTTCAATTAGAACACCCATCGCCCACCTGACGATGATTCGCAAGCATTCGTCCATACAAGTTTCGGGTTCGAACGGAACCGAAGGCACTACTCCTACTACATCCATTTTGGAAATATCCTCAGGATTAGTAGCGACTAGCCCTTGCACTTCACTGCTCCATCTTCGACTCCGAACACGTTTTTCCACGAAACGTACAAACCGAATCGAAGTGGTTTTCGAGAAATAAATCTCGATCCCGTTCTCTTCGAAATGATCAACGCATTTGTCCAATATTGATATTCGGTGATTTAACTATCAATTTCTATTCTCAAACATCCATAAGCTTCCATCACACAATAATTAATTCCCACATTATTTATTTGC
Organism: Allium cepa; assembly: GCA_030765085.1. NCBI lineage: Eukaryota > Viridiplantae > Streptophyta > Magnoliopsida > Asparagales > Amaryllidaceae > Allium > Allium cepa. The sequence goes on from CM060942.1 coordinate 462,260,971, forward strand.
CTCAATATCTTCATAAGATATATTTTCAAATTTTCAAAACTCATTTGAAAACAATTTCCCGAAGTTCATCCTTTACAAGGTAAATCCTTTACCATATATTCCCATTGGAATAACCAAGTTCAAAACATTTAGATTTAAAACAGTTAAAACATTTTATACTGAAATATACTTTAAAATACGTAAATTTACTTCTAATTACTTACTCAAAAATATAAATTTAAAATAAGTGAAGTAAAACTATTTATTAAGATCTAAACTTGGTTTTACATAAAAGTTTAGTTAAACTAAATTTAAAAGTGGAGTTTTCAAAGGATTAATAACAATTTCAAATAACTTTGTTCAAAACTAGCCTTTATATAAATCTACTTGTAAAAATAATTACTAAGTTATTTATAAAAATTTACTATTTCTAATTTATCAATAATTACTTTAAAATAATAATTTCCAAAATACTCTTTTAAACAATTTTGAATATTTAAACTTTCTTTTAATAAAATCTGTTTAAAACTCGAACTTGGTTTTTCCCAGGGAAACTCATTCTCACTCAAACAACCCAGAAAATCCATTTTATAAATTATCTCGATTATATTTCAATTCAGAATTAATAACATAAATTTCCTCCCCAGGTTTAAAATAATTTCTTACGAAGCTTGACCATATTTCCATTCCTGGAAACTCACTTTCAAAGTATAAGTGTAAAGGTCTTTTTAAATAAACTGTCATAAATTTATTTAATGAAATCACACTTAAGAAATTGCTTAACTAAATACCTCCTTAAATTTTCAATGGTTTTAAATAATATTTCTGCAACATTCTAATTTGCAATTTATTGCTAATTTAATTTGAAGGGTTTTTTTTGAAATCATATTTAATTTCCAGGGAACATTATTATCAAAATAACCCTATTGTTATTTTTAACAGTTTATAATTTCTTATTGAAATTATCACCAGAAATCCATACTTTCACATTAATCAACTAATAAATATTCCACTTAATTTTATTTCCAACTTTACAAATTTTCATTCTTCACTCAACCCAGATTCCAAATTTTATCCCCTTAAATTCTTTATTTATCAATTCCTTTTATTTCTTTAAAAATCCAATTTTTTTTTTTATTATTCTTAAAATTCTGTGTATATACTTATCCAGCAATATCACAGTACAATTTAATTCAGAGTTATCCATCATAAAAAATAACCAGATCACAACATCAATTATAAAGATAATTACTATAGTGTGAGGAATCCAGTTGGATCCCTCCAACCTGTTTTCCCTGCATCAACAAATATTAGCACAACACATATAAATATCAATCCAGACTGATAACAACAATTATATTCAACCAATTACACAGATATTTAAATATTACTTATTTAAATCAGCCAATATCCAGATGTGAGTGAGAATAACTCACCTTGAGTTTTGGCGAGCGTTCGAAATTTAAATAAACCGAATGACGTTCGATTTAACTCAAATTTCTACTTGCCCGGGATGATTTCCAAACTGCACCACCGCGTAGTGCGCTCTTCTGCGATTCCGGCGCTGCAAATTTCGTTAAATTCGGATAACGTACGAATTAGTTAGGATTTTGTAAAGTTTTGAATCGAATTTTAAAACAATTTCCTTTTAATTAAATTTGCCATTACCCAACACAGCAGGCCGTCATCACGAAACCAAGCCCACCCTTTTCCTTCTTCCCGCTCTAGCACGTGGCATACCGAGATAACCCATTTCGTTCACCCCCCCAAATCACGATCGCGACCCTCCCTACGCCCACCTGAACCAGATCAAAACCCCCCAACATGAAGACCGTCGCGACACGCAACACAGGCCAGAGTGACACCCATCTCGGTCCTACGTTGGCTCCCAAAATCGAGCATGAACCGAGCCCTTTCTCAGGCCGACTGCGATCGATTTAGACCACGATAGATGATCATTACCGTTGAATACATCGAGCTCTCAGAGCTCTACACATTTCATATTGGAGAATTTTCAGAAAATCGCATGGATTTAGATGAATTTGAGGAAGAAGATAAGAAAACACCGGCCATTCAAGGAAAGGAAGCGGCGGCCTAGGAATAGATTAGGGTTTTGCAATTTTAACATATATATAAAATATTGTTTAATATTATTTTATTACTATTATTCTCAATTTAACATCGTATTGCAAACAAACTCCAATTCTCACGTACCAATAGGCGTTCCTATGGTTTTTCCGCATTCCGGACACAATGGAACAAGTTCCGGAAGCTAATTCAGTCATACGTGCGAGTTACAGAATTAAACGATTAATTTAAAATTAAATCGGTTAAATCGATTTCTAAGCGTTTCGTGCTGCCACGGTCAAACGACAATTCCGATTGCTACGAAAATAGAAATCCAATAATAACTAATAGTTATGGATCCAATGGAACTGGTTTCGTTGAATTCCGAGACTTTGCCCCGGAAAGCTATTTTAACTCGTCTATTAAATCGAGCAGTTCTCAAAATTGACGAAAGCGCTTAAAATTTCACTTTTAAAATTTTAATAATTTAATAATAAATCATATGAAATATATAATCACATTAAAAATTAATTCTGACTCATTCCTGACTAAAATCTGTTTAATTTCATTTTTATAATATTAAATCCTATTATTAAATCAACATAAAATTCCAAATAATAACTTATTGACTTCTAATTTTATATCCATTTATACTCAAAATGACAAATTATCCCAAATTCTAATATTAAGCTATTATTATTCAAATTCCAATTTAATTTTCGTATTTGAAATTTTACCAATTCTATCAGCTAACCAAAATCTTTTATTCCAAAATTCAAATTATATCCATATTCAATCATTTAAAATGAATTAAATGTTCAAATTTGGAGACCCAAAATTTCGGGTCGTTACACCTGAGGTTATTTCCAAAATGGATGTAGTAGTAATAGTGCTTTCGGTTCCGTTCGAACTCGGGATGGACTTGTATGGATGAATGCTTTCAGAACATCATCAGGTGGACGATGAGCATTCTAAGGGATATGTTCTGAAAAAGTTAACGCTTACCCTTAAGCCTCATCAACCGGGAATGACTGAAAATCAGGGGTTATGCAGTAAGGCTAGTTGGGTAGCACCCAAGCAGTGTTAGGTCATCCCTGTCTAAATGTCCCTTTTATTTCGGCTTAGTGGTGCGGTTGCTAATCCCAACCGCGGGGTGATCTCACTCAAGATTATCCAGTAAGGGGTAGTCCCGGTCTTGTATTGCGGAGGAGTGGGCGTACTCCTCGGTACGGCGATCTAGGCCACGTAATGTGACAGGTGGTACCCCAGTGCCTAGTCATTAATTGGAAATCCATTCTCCCTACGTGCCTTGTACGAGTTTGGTTTGTATTACCCACTTTGTGGCTAGTAGATGGAATTTAATAAATGTAACAATTTCGGCTATTTTATAAGTATTTGTATATAGACCCTATTATAATATCAGAGGATTTTATAAGAAGCGTTTTAGCAATCGTAAGGTAAAAACCCAACATGTTTATTTGCGACGTGGTCTTACAAGATGCTCTTGTTTTTCAAAAGGATTTTGAAACTTTAATAATCAACTTGAGTGTGATTTTCTCATGCTGGTATTCCAGACAGACTCGTGTGTTGTTTAACTGTAATGCTCGGGTCAGACCGAGTATTATAGGATACAGGATAAGATGTTGTGGAGCTTAGAAGACGAGATGGATGGCGATACGTGCTTCCATATTTGGTTATTATTCCGCTGTGTATCTAATTGTATGTTATTGATGTGGAACAATGATGATGTACTCTGACAATGTATGTATAAACAGTTATAGTTTTCTTTTGTGTAAAGATCTGTTATATATATTATACATTATTCCGCTGCGTTGGTTAGATTCTGTTGTTGTTTTCTATTTTCTCCTTCTACCTCTTCTTCTTCAATTAAAATTGTTCGTATTTCTGTTCAACTTGAGTTGATTGGTTTAGAATAGCATTGACTCAGGGGTATGGATTTGCAGGTCGTTACACAATATAAAATCTGATCGCTCACTCGACCACACAATTTCACTTCGCAATGGTATCGTTCACATGACTCTTTAGTGCGGACTCAGATCTGGTTCCTTGATCAGAAACCGTCATTCTACTTGCATATCCATATACTATGATAGAGATTTCTAAAATCAAATCAAAAATCTATATCTAAGGTTCGTTGGAGAATCAAGTGAGAAATCCTAACTTGGATCGATATAAATTATCTCGAAATTCTATGCTCAAATCTAGATCAATCGTTATGTGAATAAAATAATATACATACAACTTAGTTATTTATTAGAATTGATTCTTAGTTACACCACATTATTTTCATTCACATTCATTTCATAACTTCATTTAATAACAAATTTATTTTTGAAACATTTTATTAAACATCAGTTTAGTTTATAATCATTCTATAAGAGTCTGACTTCTTATATGTGACTTTATCTAAGTTTATAGTTACTTCAAAATATACAAATTCAATTTCATAATTTCTACGCAAATTTATATTTAATTCTACAACCAATTTACAAAGATATTATTTGATTAATTTGTCTACTTTCTCAAGTTCACTTACTTATTCCATTTAGTCATTCGTCATTTCATAATATACTAATTAAGTATAACATTTATTATTACAACTAAATTTCCTTTACTTTTATAATATACCATTACATATCCAAATCATCATTTTAACTTTTAACATTTGGTAAGTGTTAACTCCGCCTTGACCATAACTCACCGATCTAGCGCATCACGAGGTTCCGACCTAACAGTTAGAAGCGTGCCGACCTAAGGCTCAACAGGGGGTGCCGACCTAAGGCCTAAGGGTTATGCCGACTTAACACTTCAACAAGGCTACCGACTCAACGTAAATACCGACCCAACAGCCTTAGCTCATTGCCGACCTAAGTTGAATGGTGACTCAATGGTTACTGACTTAATGACTCAGAAGGGACAGCGACTCAAGGGAGACCGACTTAAGATTCAAAGGGTTACCGACCTAGTAGGATTAAGAGGCATACCGACTTGAGAAATACCGAGTCAAAGCTAAAACAGTTGCCGACCTAACGTGGGTACTGGCTTAAGACTCAGAAGATACCGACTCAGTGACTTGACCGAGTTACCGATCTAAGGCCCTACCAAGCTAGCGACCTAGAATAGTTGCCTACCCAAGTCACAACCGATCCAGCTCCCCAGTTATCTCGTTCACGATCCAGGACTTATCATTTGGACCGTGACTTGCGACCTACCAAGTTAACTCGTCCACGACCTAATATAAGCCCGATGCCATGTTACTGAGAAGAGGTGGTGTTGACTCGGAGGCGACCTTAGACCGGTCACGACTCACCTTAAGACGGCTGCGGCTTAACTTGAGTCGGCCACGGTTTAGGACTTGGCAAAAATTTCAGAATCAGAACTCTCTATAAATAGGCACCCATCTCCAACATTCAAAGGACTTTTGGCACATTCTCTTCATACACCGTTACCTTGCTGCATTGAGAACTTCATCAACACTTAGAGCTTTCAAGATTAGAGGAATACATCAAAGAAATTCACGAAGAAACCACACATCTTCAACATGAATCTAAGGACTTTAATCGACATTGAAGCTTAAGACTTGTTCCAAATCACTTGTAACTTGAAGTATATTGTACTTGAGAAGAATTGTATCAGCTTGTAACGGGATTATTAATAAAAGTACTTAGAGTGGACGTAGGCTATACCCTTAAGCCGAACCACTATAAAATCGTTGTTGTTTACTGCTTTTCTGCTATTACTTGCTTGTAATTCTTTCCCGATCTATCGGGTGGTGCTTTCACAACTACACTTCACACACCGGGGTGTTAGCGTTCACATTTTAGCGTTAACATTTTTGGTGCTTTCACTGAGAATTGAACTCAGGAAAACTGTCATCATTGCTTCGCAGAGATTTGTAGAAAGAATTTCCTTAAAAACCGGAAGTCTATCTGAGATTATGGCTCCTGGAAGGAAAAGTAGATCTGTCAGATCTGGAAACATTCAAGAGGGAACCTCCGCTTCCCCTGTGCCTAATCAACCCACTCCGTCTGTTGGAGTTACGAAAGCGGAGTTGGATGCTGTGATTCTAGGGCTAAACCAGCAGATAAACGCCCAAAATGCACAATTAGAGGCTCAAAGTGCCCAGAATGCTCTGATTCTGAATAAGTTGAACGATTTACTTGGGGCAAACAATCAACCGGCTGGTAATGAAAGGAATTATGCTGGCAACGTTCATGATGTTAATGAAAGGAATGCTCCTGAAAGGGCTACTAGTCCCTTTGAGCAGGCAGTACCTGAGGCCGGTGGATCTAGAATTCGGCATGATGAGGAATATCTTTCTGGAATGGTCCGGCAGATCATGAAAGAAAGTATGCAAAGGGTTGAAGATGAGAAGGAATGGGGCTTCGCCCCAAGCAAAACTCCGTTTACTGAAAGAATCTTAAAGGCAGAATTTCCAAGGAAGTTTGTACCTCCGACTATCCCAGCTTATAAAGGGACAAGTGACCCGAATGAATTCTTGTATAAATATGATTGGCACATGACAGGTGCCAGAGCCTCGGACGAAATAAAGTGCCGATATTTCCCCGTATACTTGGAAGGTGTGGCTCTACTATGGTTCACCAAGTTGCCAGTCCGATCTATTGATCAGTTTTCAGACTTGACCAGAAAATTCAAGGAGCAGTTTAGACTATATGCTTCGAAGGCCAAGGACATCATGTCACTGTCAAGTTTAGAGCAGAATCCTGGTGAATCTATCAGATCTTTCTTGAACCGCTTTAATATAGTGCTGGCCGAGGTGGACAATGCTGAACCACGAATGATATTGACTTATCTGATGAGAGCTATTGATAAGTCAAGCGAATTTGGGAAATGGTTGAATATGAAAGAGCCAACCTCCCTTGAAAAGTTTTACAAAAAAGCAGATGAATTCATTCGCTTGGAAAGTCGTCCTTTGCCAGTAAAGACAGTGTTGGAGAAAGCAGAAGACAACACTGTCGCTCCACGCAAGAATGAATCGGTGGGGCAAAAAAGGGAGAATAATAATGGGAAGAAACAGGGTAATCTGAAGAAGCCCCGATCCTTCAAGCCATCAGAATATACTCCATTATCACATACGCCGGAGCACATCTACCTTGCCACTAAAGATTCCGTCGATTTCCCTAAACCTATCCCTTTGAGAACCGGGAAAAAAGCCGTACAGAGTGGGAAATTCTGCCGCTTCCACAATCAACCCGGTCATGAGACTGATGAATGCCGCCAGTTGAAAAATCTAATTGAAGAGTTGCTAAGAGAAAACAAACTGCAGCAATTTGTGAAGATGAATAGCAACAATCCTGCATCGTCAAGTCAGGGGCAACAGGTTCCTGTTCATCAGCCTAGGACAGGTGAGAAAACTACGGGACATGAATCTGGAAGGCCCGTTATCAATGTCATTACAGGAGGGCCTCACCCAGTTGGCAAGAGCTGGGGTGAGATGGAGAGATATTCCTGGGCTTTGAAATATGCTCCAGCCGAAGAAGACGTCTTTGTTTTAGAAGACACTACGCCCCTGAAACAACAGAAAACTCTCAGCGATGATATTGTTTTCAGAGCCAGAGATTCCACAGGTATAGAAGCTCCTACCCTAGATCCCTTGGTCATCTCGGCTGGTATTGGACCGGCCATTGTCAGAAGAGTCCTCATCGACTGCGGAGCATCATGTAATATCCTCTTCAAGAAGACATTTGACCAGATGAAAATCCCTATGATCGATGTACAAGCCTCATCACAAAAGATCGCTGGCTTCACTGGGGAGCCAAAGCAACCAATTGGGACCATCGATCTGCTTGTAGAACTTGGGGAAGCAGAAAGGAAAGTGGTCCGCAAGCAAACATTTGTGATTGTCGATGAGATTTCTTCTTATAATGCTTTTCTTGGCCGTCCAACACTCGCAGCATTCAAAGCTATCCTAGCCCCGTGGTGCCTCACTATTAAATTCCCTACTGACAATGGAGTAGGAGTAATAAAAGGGGATCAAAATGCTGCGCGGGAGTGCTATTTGACAGAGCTGCGAGAGTCAAGAAAAAGAGAAATGGGAAAGGATGCGGCAACCCCAGTCCGCATCAAGGAACCAGCCTTGTAGCAATTACGGGGCGGACCCTGCACTGGAGAGCACAGCGGGGCACGGAAAGAAATGGATCCCAGAAAAGCCAGTGCAGGGGAGAATAGAGTGGTACCGGTGGAAACGACAGTTCCGGTACCTGTTGACCCGAAGGACCCAAATAAGATGTTGAATGTGGGTTCACAGCTTAATGTGTCAATTCAGAATATCTTGATATCTTTCCTGAAAGCAAATCTGGATGTCTTTGCTTGGACTCATGCCGATCTGTGTGGAATATCTCCAGAAGTTGCAGTACACGCTCTGAATATTGACCCAAAGTTTACGCCAGTTAAACAGAAAAGAAGAACCCAAGGTCCAGAAAGGTCAGCAGCATTAAAAGAAGAAGTTGATCGACTCATGGAAAATAACTTCATCAAAGAATCTACATATCCGAATTGGGTTTCAAATCCTGTGCTGGTCAAGAAAGCTAATGGAAAATGGAGAGTGTGTATCGATTTTTCTGATCTAAACAAGGCCTGCCCCAAAGATTGCTTCCCGTTACCCAGGATCGATCAACTGGTAGACGGAACTGCGGGACATGAATTGTTATCTATCATGGATGCCTACTCCGGTTATAACCAAATCATGATGCACGAGCCGGATCAGGAGGATACAAGCTTTATCACAGATGTTGGACTGTATTGCTACAGAGTTATGCCCTTCGGATTGAAAAATGCAGGGGCAACTTACCAAAGACTTGTTAATGCTATGTTCAAACCGCAATTGGGCAAAACTATGGAAGTCTACGTCGACGACAAGCTAGTGAAGTCCAGGAAAGCAGCAGATCACATTGAACACTTAGCAGAAATGTTCGCAGTCCTTCGGAAATACAGAATGAAACTTAACCCTCTGAAATGTACATTTGGGGTCGAGTCCGGAAAGTTCTTAGGTTTCATTGTTAGTGCTAGGGGCATTGAGGCTAGTCCAGCTCAAATTACTGCCTTAAAAGAAGTTAAAGCTCCTAGAACGAAAAAGGAATTGCAGAGTCTCAACGGAAAGGTCGCCGCCCTGAGTCGGTTCATTTCCAAAGCCACTGATAAATGCATCCCATTCTTTGACGCCCTGAAGAAAGGAAAGAAGAATTTTGAATGGACTTCCGAATGCCAAAAAGCCTTCGATGAGTTGATCCGTCATATGGAAACGCCTCCAATACTTTCTAGGCCAGGCAATGGTGAGGATCTTCTTATATACTTGGCAGTATCATCTCATGCTCTAAGTGCAGCGCTGATACGGGAAGACAAAAGGATTCAACATCCGGTTTACTATATCAGCAAAAGACTCACTGGGGCAGAGCTGAATTACTCCAAGTTGGAAAAACTCGCCTATTGCCTACTAGTTGCATCAAGGAAACTGAGGCAATATTTCCAAGCTCATCCTATCAAAGTACTCACTGATCAACCTCTAAAGCAAGTCCTATTTCGCCCTGAAACTTCGGGCCGCCTTCTAAAATGGAACATTGAACTCAGTCAATATGACATCACTTATCATCCCCGAAAAGCAATCAACGGACAAGCTTTAGCTGATTTCATTGCAGAATTCACAGAGAAGGATAATGGTGAGGATGAAACGATCAATGATTCCCCAATCCAGTGGAAGATGTACGTTGATGGCGCAAGAAATGACTACTGTTCTGGAGCCGGAGTGGTACTTGAAACTCCTGAAGGTCGATCATTATGTTATGCACTAAGATTGGAATTTCCTTCAACAAACAATGAAGCAGAATATGAAGCTCTTATTGCAGGTCTGAAAATCGCTAAAGAGCTAAACATTCGAGCATTACAGATCTTCAGTGATTCTCAGCTTATTGTATGCCAAGTCAAGAAGGAATTTCAAACAAAAGGTGGAAACTTTCCTTCCTACTTGTCAAAGTCTTGGGAACTCCTATGTGAACTCGATCACTATTCAATAAGCCACATTCCTCGGGAAGAGAATATGAAGGCAGATTCCCTCGCAAAGTATTCAAGTTCTGGTGAAGCTCAACTATTGGGATTGGTCCCTGTAGAAGTCCTTTCAGCACCAAGTATAGACAAGATGGATATTGACTGGATTATGAATGTATCTCAAGAACAAGAGTCATGGATGACTCCAATACTGGACTACCTACTCAGAGGTTCTCTGCCAGAAAATTCGATAGAAAGACGAAAGCTACTAAGGAAAGCCTCTCGCTATGTAATTCAGGATGGCCGATTGTACAGACGGGGATTCTCAATGCCATTGCTTCGATGTGTATCCCGGGAAGAGTCCAAAACAATCCTAGCTGAGGTGCATGGAGGAGAATGTGGTGATCATTCAGGTGGTCAAACATTAGCAAAGAAAATTCTCCGATACGGATATTTTTGGCCAGAAATTAATCGAGATGCTGCAGATTACTCCCGAAAATGTGACAGATGCCAAAGATTTGCCAAAATTCCTAGAGCACCTTCTACCGAACTCACACAGATGGTCAGTCCATGGCCGTTTGCGATTTGGGGAATGGATCTCATTGGGCCGCTACCAACTGCCAAATCAGGAATTAAATATGCTATTGTTGCAGTTGATTACTTTACTAAGTGGGCTGAAGCTGAACCATTGGCTACTATCGCTTCTAAGAAAATGATAAGCTTTGTGACCAAGAATATCATTTGCAGATACGGTGTGCCTCAGAAAATAATCACAGACAATGGTACTCAGTTTGAAAGCGAGGAATTCCAGGATTTTTGCAAACGATTCAAAATCCAGAAAAGCTTTTCGACAGTAGCTCATCCGCAGGCAAACGGGCAAGTGGAAGCAGTGAACAAGACCATCAAATCAACCATCAAAAAGCAACTCGAAAGAGCAAAAGGTGGTTGGGTCGATAAACTACCACTTGCACTATGGGCATACAGAACTACTCACAAAACTGCGACTGGGCATACTCCTTTTTCGTTAGCATACGGATCGGAAGCAATGATTCCGGTTGAAGCAGAGGTCCCTTCACACAGAAGAATCCATTTCAATCAAGCAGAAAATGAGAAGCTACAACTTGAGGCGCTAGATCTCCTTGATGAAAAAAGAGACAAAGCTAATCTCAGAGTTGCAGCTCATCAGCAAAGGATAGCCAGACATTTCAATTCCAAAGTTCGTCAACGCAGCTTTGAAATTGGAGATCTAGTCCTGAAAAGAATTATGACCGCGACAGGTGTGTTTGGGCCCAATTGGGAAGGACCATATGTGATAGGTCTGAAACTTCTTGACGGCACATTCAAACTCACCACTGTTGAAGGAGTTCAAATTCCAAGGGCATGGAACAGCAATCACTTGCGTCCGTATTTTACTTGAAAATGTTGTTGAAATAATGTAAAAGAGTTGTGGATGTATGATTCTTGTAATTGAGAGCAATTGTAAAACTAATGCAAGTGAATAATGAATGAATATAAAGTGGATGTAGGCCCAAATTCCTGGCCGAACCACTATAAATCTTGTGTTCCTTATTATTATTACATGTTTGCTTTATTCTCGATATAAAAGTACATAAAATGTATTGTTGAAATGTCGATTTAAATTTTTGCAGACAATGGAAATAAAACTTGCTCATAATAAGACCGAGTGATTCTCACCATCATTCAACAAACAAGTTTCAAGTCATAAAGGCCCCGAATTCAAATCCTAGATAGGAAATACTTCAATTGAACGGCTTATGATAGAAACGAGCCCTTGCTAATAAATTGAGATTGTTTGAACGAACAAACATCCAATTAGGAAGCTAGTGCCCGTTCTCACGAACTTGCCTGTCATTGAAGTACACTTCCTTGGATTAAACAAACTACTTGCGAGAAAAGGGGAATGAAAACTTGAAAAGGAAAAAAGAGGATCGCTGAAAAAGCATAAGCAAGAAGACAAGAATACAACCAAAAACCATCATTGGCGGCACAAGTCCTCTTCGGAGGCACAACTCTTCGGAGGATAAAGACCTCTAATGGGTCATATGCCACAAAAAAGAAAGTTCTCTACTCAACAAAAAAGATTGGAGGAGTCATGACCCTCCAACCATGAGAGAGTAACTTCCAGGCAATGAAAACCCTCTTTGAGGCACATTTCACCAGGAGTTGAAGTGTAACAGCCGCTCTTCGGAATTTCACTTCACCAGAGTTGAAATGCAAACAAAAGAAAGACCTCTTCGGAGGCACATTTCACCAGGAGTTGAAGTGTAACAGCCGCTCTTCGGAATTTCACTTCACCAGAGTTGAAATGCAAACAAAATAAAGACCTCTTCGGAGGCGCAATTAAGAAGAAAGACCTCTTCGGAAACCTACGTTTCACCGAGATTGAAATAAAACTTTCAAGTGTTGAAACGTGAAAATGATTTCTAAGGCATAACTCTTTGGAGGTACACGTTTCACCGAGATTGAAATAAAACTTCCAAGTGTTGAAACGTGAAAAATCCCTCCTCAGAGGTACAACTTTCTATATATATAAAAAAATCCTCATCAAGAGCATACTTTAACTTCCAAAGGAAGAGTAATTTACCTATTATGGAGAATGATCTTCCTCAAAAAAAAAAAGGGGGGTTAAAGTACATTCAGAGGTCCGCTTTGCCACATAGAAGAATTCACTTGGCAAAATATATACATACGCAAAAGGAGAAAGTGATTTCTTCGAAGGACAAAGCGTAGAAACTTATATGAAGGAAGTTGCACTCTACGAAAATTCTTTTCGAGAATGAAATAATTATTCTTTAGAAAACAAGAGTGCAAGTCCCCTTAAAGTATACGATATTGCAGTAAGCTCATGGTATAGGGGCAACATGGTATAGTTACATACAAAGCGGTATAACTATGTCGGTAAAGTACGCTCAAACAACATACCACAAGCTCACCGCAACATCGTATAAATAAAACTTGTGCAAAAAAAAAAGAACTTGTGCAAAAATGAATAATAAATGCATTCTCAAATTCAAACAAAAGTCTGTACAAATAAAGAATCATTTTATTCAATTGCAGATATTGCAGATACAGGTTTCAAAATAAGAAGCAGGGGCCGGTGCCTGCACAACATCCGACCATTACACAAAAAAGGAATCAAAAAGATCAACTCTTCATTTCTTCTTGCCGCCTTTAGACCCTTTACCCGGCCGAGTGGTTAGCTTTTCGGGTCTTCCAGGTTGGTCTGAAGGCATAAGGGAAGAAGGGGAGGGAGGTACAACTGGCGCAATTTCCGGTTCCTCTTCAGTGGTGATAATTTTCTTCCCCCTCCTCTTCGATGTCCCATGCTTCTTTCTTCTCTGCGAAGAAGACTCACTCCCCGGAGTAACGAGAGCGGACAAAACTACGTCGTCAGAAGGAGTCCGCTCCGGAGAGATCTCGCCTCCTTCGAGTCCCTCATCTTTTTGCTCCTGCGAGGCAACCGGGTCATCCAAACCATGAAGAGCCTCAATTTTCTCCTCTTGTGACCCAGGTTGTGAAGCAGAAGGAGGAGTCACCTGAAGAGATGGAGGAGGAATAACCAGAGAAGGCGAAGTCTGCATGGCACTTGTTGTTTCAACTGCAGAAGAAGAAAAATTGAAAATGTTAGTATCTTTCCGAAAGAAGGGAGATATGGGTTCATCAAGATTCAAGAGGTAATCGAGAAGCTCATCAAATTTTTGAGGAATAAGCAGGCAATCCACCTGAATCGGACCAATGTCGAAATTACCTGAAGATGTTGGCTTCGTCAGTTCAATCTCATAATTCTGAGCCCCAATGTCCTCCAAAGCCTCTTCATCAGTAGGGGTGATTACCCCAGTTCTTGTAGGAGGCGGCAAATGAGCACTAGGGCCTGTAATGTCCACCTCGGGAGAAACTAGAGGACGTTCAGAGATGGTAGGCGGTACTTCTTTTTCAAAACGCTCCTCTTCCGCCATCCCGGCCCGCGCTTTGGCAAGCTGCTCCTTACCCTTGGCAAGAGCGGCACGGGCTTCGTCATCAAGATAATGCTCTTCAAGGGCTGACTCAGCATATCCAGCACCTTTACCACCGAGCATATCAAGTGCTGCCTCCCAAACTTCAGCCAGTGTGATTTCATACTTGGGGCCTAGAAAGGCAAGGCTTCCACGCCCCAAGACGCTGTGCAAGTAGAAGTTGAATAATGTTGAGCTGATGCTGTTTTTGGCCGCCTCATAAGATTCTTCAGCTGCGATTCTGCCGGCGACAGCCTCATCACGCTCCCTTTCAGTTTTGGCAAGCTGAAGCTTAAGCATTTGTATCTCCGCCTCCTGGGAGTTGTTTTTCTTTCGGAGCTCAGCAATATCAGTAGCATAGCCTTCATTGATTCTTTTTTGTACTTCGAGCCTGTCTTCGGCATTCCTTTGGCTAGCGTGAGCGTCTCTCACTTGTTTCAGGAGCACTTCTTCTTTTTGAGAATAGGAAGTAGAGGAAGCAGCAAGCTCATGTTTCAATTCCTCGACTTTTGCTTCAAGCTCCTCATTGTAAGAAGCAATGCTCCTCATTTCGGTGTCGTGTTGCTCAACGACCTTTTGCCATTCGGCCTTATCATTTTCCATGGTAAGCATGGCCTCTATGTTGGCACGGTTAACCCTTTGAAGCTCGTCAACAAGTTTTTGCCAGTTCGACATCCTCTCAATATCGAGCTTGACGGCATCAAGATTGCGCAACATGGCAGACTTGTCGATGAGGACCAAGTCTAGGTCGAACCTCACTCCCTTAAGGCACCATTGAGGAAACCGGCTCTGCAGAGTGGCAGGACCCGGTCCAACTTGAAATTTGGGCCTGCTAATTATCGTTTGAATATCTGATTTCCCAAGAGCGGGAGAGTCAGAAGGAATGTCGAGCGAGGCAGGAGTAGTAACTTTCTCAGGAGTAGTAGAGGCCTGCTTTTCACTGTGACGGGCTCGTTTGCTTAAGTCTTCACCCATGTGACCTTTTCCTCGATCGTCATGAGATTTTCTCTTGTGGGAGTCATCGCCTTTTTGCCAAGAATCATGGCGCTCTTCTCTCTCCCTTCTTTCACGACGTTCTTCTTCAGTCCTCCTTTCATGAGCCTTTCGGACAGCCCTCTCTTCATCCGACTCTCTGTAAGAAGGAAGGTAACCCCTGTAATCATACTGGCTACGCCTCCCGTAGCGCTGGAAATCGTCATAGTACGAGCCGCTGCGCCCCATAGGAGAATATGGAATTAAAATAATAAGCTTTAGAAATCTTTAAAGTACAAGAAGATAAGTGCATAGAAGTGATGAGAAATTCTAAGTGTGTGTGTTGTGCAAACTACGCGCATTAATCTACGAACCACTCTTTATTTGGGGAGTGGTTGTGGGTGTAGCAGTTAACGTCAACTCTTGAGTCGACGACGACTGTTGCAAAATAGAAGTAGCTTCAACTACTGAAGAAGAAATCCCGACAGTAGTGGGGTCATCTTTGAAGATCTCTTGTGAAGTAGCGAAGAGGTCGCTCAATCCTTCGAAGGTATCGTCCCTGCTTTGCTTGACAGGACTGGATTTCTTAGCCTTTTCACCAGATTCTTGTGAATGGTGAGAGGATCCCTGAGGCTCTTCTTCCTCGATAACCGGGGCAAGTTTACCAGATGACCCCGCAACATCAACAGAAGTGGAGCACTTCACCAGCGAAGATTCAGGAGTCTTTATCGGAGAATCGGGGACTTCCGTTGGAACTTCATGAGCATGCATAGAGCGAGAAGTGTGTAGAAGCCCATGTTGATGTAAAAATTCATCCCTCAACAGAAATTTTATGCTCCTCTCTTCTGTGGCCACGGCACTCAACCTCTCAAAAACTTGCTTATGAATTGGGTCTCTAGAAGGGAGAGGAAGTGCTGAAAGGAACAAAGAATGAAATTAGCAACTGAAAGTTCGGATCTCGAAAAAGTTTCAAAACAGAAAAAATAGAAACACTAATCTTACTTCCTACTCTCCAGATGGCATAAAACCCTGGGGGACAGCGGGCAAAGAAAAACTGGTTCAAAAATCCATGAACACTTTCAGTAAGATCGGAAATGAGCTTGCGGTTTCTGGCACTTCTCACAATAATAAGGGAAGGATGATCTTTACTCTTTGCAAACGAGCACAGATAACGAATTTCTTCAAAACTCGGTAGGCGATCAAGAGTTATTCTAAACAAAACACATAACCCCGTCAAGATGGCATAGCCATTGGGATGAAGTTGAAACGGAGAGATTGTCAACCGAAGGAGAAGAGTTCGAAGGAAGTCGTTAAAAGGAGGAATCGCCCCACTTAAGCACATTTGGCGATTGACTGCAACAAAACCATAGGGAGGATTGTCAGCAGTATCACTTGGCCCAGGTAGAAGAACATCACTTTCAGCAAAGCCAAATTGAGTGCGCAGCTGGATAAACGCTCTTGAAGTTAGAATAGTCGAGGTTCTCTCCGGAGGATTCTCTATGGGAACAGCTATCGGAAAAGTTTCTTCCTCTTGAGTT
The DNA here is from genome assembly GCA_030765085.1 of Allium cepa. Classification (NCBI taxonomy): domain Eukaryota; kingdom Viridiplantae; phylum Streptophyta; class Magnoliopsida; order Asparagales; family Amaryllidaceae; genus Allium; species Allium cepa. The sequence goes on from CM060942.1 coordinate 462,277,562, forward strand.
ACCACTTCTTCTTCTCGGTGGGAAGTCATTCTACATAAACAACTGGGTATTCAAACATGAAGGTGCACGTTTCCTAAAGTGTGTGAAGTGTTGTGTAAAATCAATCAAGCAGTGAACAAATATAACTGGAATGAAAACTAGCAAGCATTTGTTAGTTATGAAATTCAGGGACTATTGTTTTAAGCCTAAGTATGCAAGTAAGATGTTGATGCAGATAAATCAGTTCAGATTATTGATACTTTGCATTAATGTTTAACTTTAACTGATTGATTCACAAACATTTCATGCAATATAATTAAGTTGCTTGTCTTGTCTTGACTAATCTGTCATCTGACATGGGCAGTCGATGGCAGTATTTTCGCCTTGGTTTTCTTTGTTTGTTATTTTCAGCAGGTTAGCAGCTTATAAGTTAATGCGATCTGTAAAATAATACAATGAGATTCAAGCAAATTTAAAGTTGGGGCAGTTCAAAGTTTAGGCAACTTAGTTTGGCAGTTCAAATTAGAAACTCAAAGTGGATCTATGCTCTCAAAAAGTCAGCATGCCCAAAGCTTAAGTGTTAACTCGGCAGCGGTTTAAGAGCCAACTCGGTCACGGTTTAAGGGTTTAACTCGGCCACAGTTTTAAGGCTTAGATCGGCAGAAGGTTAGGTCGGTAGATCTCCCTCAAGTGCTAGCACGGCCACGATTTAAGGATTGGGTCAGCCAAAAGCCAAGCCCCCTAAAATCACCAGGTCGTATCTAAATCAATACCTCGCCCCGCTCAACCTGTTAACCCGTTAGCTACTCCCTCAACCAAAAAATTCCCACTTCATTTATCCTATCTCATGCATTCGGATCATCCAAGACATCAACTCGAAACCTCTGCAAAGTCAGCGCCTTGCAATCCTAGCACGAATCAAAATCAGCTAGCTTAAATCAGTAAACCATATTCATCGTCCCATCAATCAGTCGAAATCGAACCGAGCAACCTAAACTTCACCAATCACGAAAACAATGGTAATCTTGATGGAGCATCACGCAAAGAGGCGATTCGTGTTTGAGCGACAGGATTCATGAATCGACAGTAATCTACAATCGAAAGAGGGATAAAATCACTTACGCAATGGATGGTAGAGGTTATCGGTGATTAACTGGAAGGAAATTGCTTCTAGGAATTTGAGAATACTTTAATGGCGGAATCAGGCAAGTGAGTAAGTGACGAAGAAAGAAGAAGAAAGTTAACTTATACCCTGCAGTGGAAAATTTGGAGCAACACATTCGGTCTAACTGTTAGGTCGCATACGACCTACCGACATAAGAGGGGACGGGTTAAGGGCTATCGAAGCACACGACCTAATATTTAGGCGTATACTTCGAGGGGCAACTGTTAACTCCGCCTTGACCATAACTTACCGATCTAGCGCATCAAGAGGTTCCGACCTAACAGTTAGAAGCGTGCCGACCTAAGGCTCAACAGGGGGTGCCGACCTAAGGCCTAAGGGTTATGCCGACTTAACACTTCAACAAGGCTACCGACTCAACGTAAATACCGACCCAACAGCCTTAGCTCATTGCCGACCTAAGATTAATGGTGACTCAATGGTTACCGACTTAATGACTCAGAAGGGACAGCGACTCAAGGGAGACCGACTTAAGATTCAAAGGGTTACCGACCTAGTAGGATTAAGAGGCATACCGACTTGAGAAATACCGAGTCAAAGCTAAAACAGTTGCCGACCTAACGTGGGTACTGGCTTAAGACTCAGAAGATACCGACTCAGTGACTTGACCGAGTTACCGATCTAAGGCCCTACCAAGCTGGCGACCTAGAATAGTTGCCGACCCAAGTCACAACCGATCCAGCTCCCCAGTTATCTCGTTCACGATCCAGGACTTATCATTTGGACCGTGACTTGCGACCTACCAAGTTAACTCGTCCACGACCTAATATAAGCCCGATGCCATGTTACTGAGAAGAGGTGGTGTTGACTCGGAGGCGACCTTAGACCGGTCACGACTCACCTTAAGACGGCTGCGGCTTAACTTGAGTCGGCCATGGTTTAGGACTTGGCAAAAATTTCAGAATCAGAACTCTCTATAAATAGGCACCCATCTCCAACATTCAAAGGACTTTTGGCACATTCTCTTCATACACCGTTACCTTGCTGCATTGAGAACTTCATCAACACTTAGAGCTTTCAAGATTAGAGGAATACATCAAAGAAATTCACGAAGAAACCACACATCTTCAACATGAATCTAAGGACTTTAATCGACATTGAAGCTTAAGACTTGTTCCAAATCACTTGTAACTTGAAGTATATTGTACTTGAGAAGAATTGTATCAGCTTGTAACGGGATTATTAATAAAAGTACTTAGAGTGGACGTAGGCTATACCCTTAAGCCGAACCACTATAAAATCGTTGTTGTTTACTGCTTTTCTGCTATTACTTGCTTGTAATTCTTTCCCGATCTATCGGGTGGTGCTTTCACAACTACACTTCACACACCGGGGTGTTAGCGTTCACATTTTAGCGTTAACAGTAAGTCTTTTTATATGTTATCAGAATGCAATTTGGTATATAAATTAATCAGATTCTACTTAATTAGAATGTTCACTATTTTAACTTGTTTAAATTTTCTTTACTTTCAGTTTAACTCTAAAGTTTCCCAAAACTTTTAGCTTAGATTTCTTAATTCTCTTGTTTCATTAGTTCTCGTTATTTAGATATTTCATTTCATTCAAATAATTTGAAGATTATTAATTAACAGAACAGAAAAATTTATGCATCGGGTTCATTTCAAATCATTTGAAATAAGTATTTGTAATTATACCTTTTATATATCAAATCATACTTTTGGAGTTTAAACCAAAATCCATTTATCAAAACAATTTCGAAGCAAAGATTTTCAGAAGTCTCACCCACTTTGAGACTCGAAAATGAACATCGATGATGCAGCGCAGTCCTCACCAAAATTATTTTCCAGTGAAAAAAGAGGGGAGTGCCGAATTCATCCCTTTAAAAATTTATTTGAAAATAATTTGTATTTGTATATACTTTTAAACAATGCTAATATTATTTTCCAAACCTTGAAAACCTTTTTAAGAAAAACTGGAATTTAAATTCTCAAATTCTAAATTTTTATATTCATTTTACTTGCAAATTATACTTTACAAATTATACTTTACAAATCACATTAATACATTTTTCAGTTTCTTATAATCAAATAATAGCTAATAGTTTAGGGAATATTAACTATTCAAACAATAAATGATAATGATTGATATTATACTAGGTCTAATGTATATATCTCTAATAATAGTATATATATATATATATATATACACACTATTAGATTGTAATCAAATATATTTTATTACTAATAATAGTATATATCTAATGTATATATCTCTAATAATCAAATGTATATATAAATACAAATCTAGTGTAAAAATAATCAAATGTATATATCTCTAATAATAGATATATTATACCAGATTCAATAGTATATATATTCAACAAATAATAGTAATAGTAATAATAGGAATATTTATCTCTAATAATAGTAGACAACATGATGCAGGACTAATAATAGTAATAATATACCAGATCTTCATCTTTGTTCTCTAAAATAAATCTTCAATAAGCTGAAAAATTCAAGGCTGACTCGAGCGTAATGAAAAGACAAAACACTCGAGTCAGGACTAAAATATTCTTATGTGAGTCAAATCAGTATCTCATATAGCATGACTGTCATGGCGTTAGAGATGCCTACCGGTTTTCACATCTCATATCTAGTGTATAACGTGCGTGCAATAAATTAAGAGATGTTATGGGATTTTCCATCTCTAAAGGATCTGTCAAAATATTTATACGTAGTAGAATACGCTACCTATATAATGTCTAACAAATAAAATAAATACCTTTCTCAGCTTTAAGGCTTTACATTAATTCCCATTAATGCATTATTAAGCATTAGCATACGGATTGTATTTGACACAACCAGTAGAAAGTCGGTAGTCAGGGATGCGCTGTGATATAACAACACTAAACCAAAATCGTATGGGTCTCGTATCGGGGTAAAAGTACGACAAGGCACATGAGGCAATGCCCAAGGTAGGATACTACTAGTTTACCCTTCCCGGCTTATGGTAACACATCATAGCCATGATCACCCATCGCGTCCAACACTCCCATAAAATCGGAGGGTGCGCACCAATCAATCACAATGTAAATGATGGTAATACGAAGAAGTGCGTCCGCTCAAGGTAGCTAACCCACTTGGCCGATACGGCTCCTGTGTAGTCATTTCAAATTGGCATAAGTGTCGGCCTAATCTATCATCTTTCTCTTTCTTCAAATTTAACCAATGACGCCAAATCCAATCACTTCATTCTGGATCATCACTCGACATACACAATTGTCAAAGTGGTTCTGGTATCGACAGAGAGTAGTCCCATATTCGGCACCGGTCTCTTTAACAAGCAAACGTTGTTTTACACATCGGTTGGTACTTTCACATTTTAAAGCAATTTATAACTGATATCAAAATATTATATTCGCTTCAAAATAAAATCCATTTCGAAATCTTCATATTTACTCAAAATATACTATTTCAGTTCAAAATCATTTTCGCCTTAATATCTCGATTTCGCTTTCAAAATGGTGTCGAATTCCAATTTAAGTTATAAATTCATTTAACCTAATTCGTATTTAAACCTATGATTTAAAAATAAACATTCCACCCTTGACCAGTTTGAAATTTTGAAAAATAGTTTGAATAGTTTTAAAACAGCGTAAATAATTAAAATAGTTAAAAATATTTTAAAATAGTTCAAATGATTAAAATAGTTAAAAATAGTTTAAATGTTTAAAATAGTTAAAAAATAGTGTAAATGGTTAAAATAGTTTTACAAAAAATAGTTTAAGTATTAAAATGGTTTATATAGTAAAATAATTTGGAAAACTAAAAAGATTTGTATTTTAAGAAGATAGATTTTAAATAGTTTATATTAAAATAAATTTATTAAAAGTAGCTTCAAAGTCAAACACATTCAATTCCAACTTCCCAATTCGAATCAATTCCAAATTCCGCTCAATCGATTCAATTCCGATTTCAATTCAAATCAATTTCAACTTCAATTTCAAATTAATTCAATTCCACTTTCAAATCGAATTAATTCAATTTCAATTTCAATTTATGTTGATTTCGAGCTCGATCTTCAGAATATCGATTCAAAACACATAAATCAATTAACCTTCAATATCCAATTTGAAATCCAAATTTTCAAATAATTTTACTCAGTAAAATTCAAAGTTTGAATAAAAGACCCATCCTTTAAATCAAATCAATTTCTGAAATTTAAATCATAATCCGATTATAACTTGAAAATCACAACTTCAATTATTTAAAACTTTTCATTTACCAAAATTAAATTTCAGCATTCCAAACTCGAATTCGTGATTTATTCAAATTTCAAAAATTCGATTTTCATTTCTTTAAATTTAAAATCATTAATAATTTCTACATGAAGACTTTTAAAAACATTTCCCGTATAGGATTTTCTATCCTATGGCCAAATGATCATTTATTTCAATTTAATTTCAGGGATGGATATTTATCATTTAAATCCAAATTAAATATCATAGGTATACATCATTTCAACCTATTTCTTAATTTATTCGAAAAATTCAATTTACAGTTTATATGCTGTAAATAATTTAACAGGTGATAACATGATACATATAAAAATAAATAAACATCCAATCATCCAAATACCAATCAATTGGCATCCATCACAATCAATCATCCAAACAGTCAGTAAATCATAATAATTACATAGTTATTAGTATCAGGTATTTTACTGGCAAATAAATTCCAATTTCAGATATAACGGTCAATTTTAATTTTAACGGTTAATTCGGATGACAACTAAATATCAATCGACCAATAAATTCATATCACTTCATAATTTCTAATTTAACTAGCACAACAATATCCTAGTACTTGTGAGCGTTACAAAACACTCACCTCGAGTTTCTATTGTCGCCAAGACGTTCCAGTTTGGAAATAAAACCGAACAATGTTCATTGCTTAGCCTTCGTCATCATGATCGCAACACAAAAAGCCTCGTCCCAATCAGACCTATTGTAAGAGAGATATACATTTTATAAGATGTTGACAATTAAAATTTAAATCAAACCACTTATACTTAAATTACGCGTTCACCCTCTCTTATCTTCTTCCTTCCACCATCAAAATTCCCATGTATACGTTAGAAACCCATGGCTGCATTCGTGCACATCAATGATACGTCAAAGACTTCGTTGAATCAACAAATTGAAACCACCAAACTTCATCCCTTTGCGATCTCCATCCATCTACACCCACGAACCCACACTCGATCCACTATCTCCAACAGCGACCTGCTCGATTCTTCACAATGACTCCAAATGAGTGACCCCATCATACATCGAGCTCCACCAAAACAACACCACAGCTTCAGCTCATCGCGACAAGCAAGAATCTAAGCCCAAACTTCCACATCGAAACCTAATTCTCCAAAAAACGCAAACCCTAGCTCGTACGACCACTTGACTCTCACTGTCGAGAACTCCAACCGCCACCTCACCTTGCAAATGACACACCTAATCGAAGTTTTGGCTATAACTAGATTTTTAAAACTAGTTTTAGGATTTTTAGTTGCATATATTTCATGATATAATTTTTTTGAAGTTTGGATTTTTCTTTTCATTTCACTGTAATCGACTATGATGTTAAAAAGAAGAAGAGAGGGGTGTATTGTAAAAATAATAGGCACTAGGGTGGCTGATGTGCGAGAATATGGGATGAGGTGAAAGGATGGTCAAGTCAAATATATATATATATATATATATATATATATATATATATATATATATATATATAATTTAAATTGTCAAATTATCTCGATTTATGTAACTTAAAATTTTGAACCCCTATCGAGGCTTGCCATTAGGCGCTTATAACATTATACCCCTATTTCAAATGTAATGGAAACGGTTTCGAGTACTAATTCAATCATATGGAGAAGATAGCTTTTTGGACCCTATTATTATATTGAATTTTCGATATTAACTTCAACGCATTTCTATACCGTGCAACCAAATGATAACTCTAAGCGATACAAAATTTGAAACCCGATAATAATACACTATTACAAATCCAATGGAACTGGTTTCGTTAAATTTCAAGACTGTGCCCCGGATTGCTATTTTAACGTCTCGATTATAATATAAAATTTCCAATTTCTTATTATTGACTTTTAAACCTATTTTAAATGTTAACAATCTTCATTCTTGTTTAAATAAAATTTACATCAAGTTCTGATATCATTTTCAATCATATTTAATTCAAGCTTCAATTATTTAAAAATTCCAATATTAAATTTAAACAATTTATTTATCGTATAAATCAATATAAATAAATCTTTAAGTTCCAAATAAATTTTAGGTACGTCATTTTTATTTCTAACTAAATAATTCACAATTATTATTCAATTTCAGTTATTGATTATAAACCCAGTTTATATATATAATTTCATTTCAATAATCTTTGTCACCAAATCTTTGAAATTAGTTTATTTCAAAATTTTATTCAAGTTCGTATCCAATAATTTACATTCAAAACCATTAAATTTTATCTTTAACCATTTTTATTGAATAACTACATTAAATATAATAATTTTAAATAGATAAAAATTATGTGGCCATTACAGTCCCACAACGAAGGATACTTGTTTAGCGCTTGGAACGTAGTAGCGAATTATTTACCCTAATCGATGTCTCATGTTCGGTCATCGCCGGTACACACCAACTATCATCCCCTCTTGTGACTTCTTATTTTCCCTTATCAGCATAAGCGTAACCAGCCTCACCTAATTTGTCGTGAAACCATCAGACCTAGTCCTAAAATAGAATGCTTCCCAGCCTCAACTAAGTGTTGTGAGGCCATCAGTCCTAGACCTGAAAGGGAATGCTGCCGGTACTGGTCCTGACAAACAAATTGTAGTTTGCGCCCACTACACCAAAAAACAGTTTTAGCCACCCCTCTATCCACCTTTTTAGATACGGCTTAAAGCCGTATCAAATATGATATAGCTCTAGCCCTACCTAATTGTTTGGACACGGCTAATAGCCGTATCAAATGTGATAAGGCTTGCAACCGTATCCAATTTCGTGCCTACTATCATATCTAATACGGTCTTTAGCCATATCACTTGTTGTGCCTATTTTTGTTGCGAAACTTTTACAAGCAAAACATGCCCTATACTTATCATTTTCCCCAAATTCCATTTCTTCTAAAATAGGGTTGCTGGCTCCCCTTAATCCACGTCTTAAGGTTGAAATCATCCCCCTCGTTCTGCCTATATATCCATAGTCGTCTCACCGTTGTTAATTTTTGTCTTCTTCGTCACATCCGAATCAGCGTCAGGTAACGTTGCTCTTCTTCCTATATTTGTCTTGCTACTTGTGAATCACTTTAATGCTTCTGCTTATTTTTGTTGCTTTGCTGTGGCGCTTAGTTTTTCGATATTTGATTGCTGCCTCAATCATCCAGAATTACTACTTTTCAGATACGATGTTTCCATCCTCGCTTTTTTAAACTGTTTTCATTTATTCCATCTTCAATCTCTGTTCCTTATGATTGAAAGTTGATTCAATTGATATGTTTTAGCGTAAGTTTTTGTTCTGATTGAAAATTTTCAATTTTTTGAACCGTCTTAATTCGTTTGTTTAAGTTTGTTTTTCCTTCGCTTTATGTATTTGATATTCTGCCATAAAATTCCTTTACTCAATTGTTTTTCGACTCATTCATAAATAAGAAATTGTCAATATCTTATTTTAACACAATGCCTAATCAATTTTTGGGTTTTATTTCTAAGGTAATACATATGTGACATGATCCTACTGTAAAATATAAATGTTCATTTTTCTTTTGTAACTAACAGGTGAAAAGTTAATGCATATTTTAACTTTATTGCAGATGGGATTAGTAATAAATTTTCCTTTTGCCGAAATGTTATTTGTGGACCTTATTTGCATCTTTTTAGACATTTTTTAATGTTGTTACAAAACATAACCTCTACTCATCTGTACAAACTGAACTTCTACCGTGTGGATGTAACATATGTCATAGTTTTAAGTAGTAAAATATCTGAGTTATAAATACTACCACTCGAATTTTTTTATTTCTTACTACATATAAAGATGTTATTATTTGTAGGATAGAAGTTGAAATGAAAGTAGGATTCAAAACTCGTTTATTATGCCGATATGTATGATGTTATTAGAATGATATTTATAAAACTAGATGCAACTAAATGCATTTACCATGATCTCGTTATGAATATTAGGAATGAAGATTTTTTGTTCATGTGTTGTAGATGGCATCGTGTTAATATTTGGAATAAAATTATTGTTAATGGTGCAAGCCAAGTAAGGAGAGGGGTAATGCATAGACATTACTCTGGTGCTGCAAAATAGTGTCGTTGTAATGGTAAAATTTTTGGAAATAGTTTGGTGCTAATGTTAACTTTTACAAAAATTCTATTTTTATAACTAAGAGTATCATAGAAAATAGTCTATATCAATATACTTCACACATCTGAAAACACGACCCTTACCTTACAATGTGGGACTATTCTGTTCTCGTATTTTTAATAATTCATTTCAATTCAAAAAAATTCCAATAATTTCCCACTTGAATTTTTCAAAAAATTTCTTTTCGAACAATTGGAATGAGGACCCATTGAAGGGCAAGTCTATGTTCTGTTATATATTATATAGGAGGGTAGTATGTCTTTCAGCAGAGAAAAACAATGGATAACTGAATCAGATCTAAGATCTACATACTATATAGACGGGGTGTAGAAGTTCATTAGTTTTGTTGAAGAAAACGGTTGTAAGAAATGAGTGTATTTATGCCCTTGCACCCGGTGCAAAAATACGAAGACGATCAAATAATATGAAATTCATTTTCATTTGCTTAGATGAGGTATCATCTAATCATATACAGTGTGGTATTTTCATGGGGAAAAAGGGCGGAGATGGAAAAACAACAACAAGTTAGTCATGGCACAATTACTGATGAATCTGAACATATTAGGATGGAAGATCTGGTCAATGTTACTGATAGATCTCATCATTTTGACCTACAAATCCGTTGCCCGATCATGCTAATGTTGGAGAGCACTCTACTGATTATCCAGATTGGCAGGACAATGAAGTAAGAAGTATAAATCAATTTTCGGTAGCGTAAAAGAGCCACTGTATCCTTCATGTTCAAAAGGGGTTAGGAAGCTGTATGCCATTGTGAAAATGAATAGTTTGAAGACCCAATACGATTTTTAGATAATGGTGTGATTGCACTTCTCGAACTAATAAAGGAGTTACACCTCGAAGGTAACACGCTGCCGACAAAGTACTCCGACGTCAAGAGGATCATTAAGTAAGTTGGGATGAATTACAAAACTTATGATGCATGCATCAATGATTGCGTATTGTACTAGAAAGATGATGAGAACAAAGTTACTTGTACAAGTTGCAATGAACCTAGATATATGACATCATTAAACGAAGAGAGAAAATTCACCAAAGTACCTCGAAAGACATTAAGGCATTTTCCTTTAATTTCTAGATTGAGGAGACTGTATACTGTTGTTAATTCTAAAATTTAAACGCTAACACCCCGGTGTATAAAGTGTAGTTGTGAAAGCACCACCCGATGATTCGGGAACAGAGTATAAGCAGAAAACCACAGAAAAAGCAGTAAATAACAGCGATTTTATAGTGGTTCGGCTCAATAGTTTGCCTACGTCCACTCTGAATATCTTTATTGATGATTTCGTTACAAGTTGATACAATTCTTCTCAAGTACAATACACTTTGAATTACTAAACACTTTGAACGAGTAGCTTAAACTTCAATGTAAGAGAAAATCTTCAAATCCATGTCGGATGTATGAGATTCCTTCTCGAAGTTGTTGATAGCGTTCTACGTGTCTTAAAAGCTTTGGGTATCGAGTCGGTTTTGAATGCAGCAGAGTATCGGTGCTTGGAAAGAATGAGCCCCAAAAGTCCCTTTCTAGTTGGAGCTAGGGTCGTATTTATAGACATTTCTCGGAGTTAGGTCGTAACTCGTACACGACTCATGATAAGTCGTAACTCGTAGATGACTCATGGTAGGTAGCGGCCGAGCTATTGGGTTTAGCTCATGGCTTGGTCCAAAGTTATGCACCCATTTGAATGAAATGACACAAGTTCTAAGTCGTTCCTGAGTTAACCAAATGCGACTTCCTTTATGCTAGCATGATTCGTACATGACTCATCATAAGTCGTAAGTCGTCAACGAGTCATTTCATTACAGCATGGTATTGAACTAGTCTTCAAGTCATAGGTCGTGAACGACTTATCTGCAGTTATAAGTCAGCAGCGACTTAAGTGTTGTTGACTCTTCCTTTTAGCGCTTTGATTCGTCCCTCCTTTAGGTCGTGGACTTTCTTAAGTCGTAAGTTGTGAGCTGTGGTCGCGCACGAGTTAACTGGTCGTAGCTTCTTGTTTGCTTGCTTGAGTCGCTGACGATTCAAGGTAGGTCGTAAGCACAATTCTTTAACTCGTGCAACTCCTCAATTGTTGAGTCGGTAACTTGCTGAGTCGTGAAGTACCTTGAGTCGTGAAGTACCTTGAGTCGTGAAGTACCTTGAGTCGGCCAACACCTTTAAGGCATTAAGGTTATAACCTGGTGAGTCGCTGTCCCTCTTGAGTCGTTAAGTCGGTTGTTAACCCTTCAAGGCCGTTGAGTCGGCAACTCCTTAAGGCTGTTGAGTCGTAACTAGGTAGGTCGTTGATTCGGTCCATATGTTAGGTTGGTAATCATTGTGAGTCATGAGCCTTTCTTGAGTCGCTTGAGCAGAGGGGTTAACAATTGCCCCTCGAAGTACACGCTCAAGTCATGAGTCGTGTGCTTCGACCCAGTGCCTGAGTCTTAAACGACTCAAAGAGACTCATGACTCGTTAGTCCTTCCATCTTCCCCCTGCATCGTATATAAGCCGTTGAGTCGGTCCTTCCTCCTCACTTCATTGCTTATCTGTTTTATTCGATCCTGCCATTAACGATCCTTCAAGCTTCCAGAGACGCATCCAAGCTAATCAATCGTCAACTCATCTTTACCTTTTTATTGTGTAAGTGAATTCACTTTCTGTTCAATCCACGATCGCCATTGACTCACGAATCTGGACTCCCCATTTTCTGACTCCAATTCACTTTTGTGCCGTGTTCCATTGCGAGCCATGTTTTTGATCGATTTGCGACTGCCATCAATCATATTGTTGTTATCGTTCGTGAATCATAGTAGTGCATCATATTCGTCGCATGCTTGAAGCGATTCGAATTGGTTTTTGGGTGATTTCCGATGATGTGAGGAGAAGATAATGAATTACAGTGTCTCGAATTAGCTGGTCTGTGGGTTTGGAGGAGATGAGAAAGTTCTTAGCAGGTTAATGGGTTAGAAAGGAGTTAACTGGTTGTGGAGACGACTTAATATTCTCACGATATAGTTGGTTTTTTGGATTTACCGACTTAGGAAGGCCTTGCAATCTCATCCGTCCATGACCTAATTTTTGGGTCGTGTTGACTTCGTGATGATTTAGGACTTAGGTCGTACGAGCGAATCAACCCTTTAGATCCTTACCATAACTTATCCTTTAGACCGTGAACGATTCAAGCCATAAGTCCTGAACGACTCAGCACTTAGGTTATTTTCCATACCGAGTTGCTTCTTGGGGCTTAACCCCTGACCGACTCAAGTAGATGGGACCTAGGCTTTGAGTCGTTGGCGAGTCAGGACTTGTGTGAATTTTGTTCGTGCTTTGAACCGTTGCATGGACTTTGAACTGTTGAACTTTATTGCATTCATTCACAGGTTGCTTTAACTTGCAAGCTAACAATCTGTCCAATACAACATTTACAGAAAATTGGGACGAATATACTGCCATCGACTGCCCACATCAAATGACAGAACAGATAATTAATTTAAATAAATTGTGTGAACGAAGTGCTTTCAACTCATCAATTTCAAGTAAACTATTAAAGCAACACTGAAATAGTCAATTCAAACCGACCAGCTTGCACTAATATTATGCTTGAACTTTAGATTAACAAGTTCTGAAATTTTGTAGTTGATCAATCGTCGACTATTTTAACTCCAGTTATATTTACTTGCTATTTTTATTAGTTTTGCACGACACTTCACACTTTTAGGAAACGTGCACCTTCACATTTGAATATCCAGTTGTTTGTGTAGAATGACTTCTCAGGAAGAAGATACAATGGTTCAGACTGGAGAGGCCACTGTAATTCCTGCTCCTCTGGTCAATCCTCCCGAAAGAGCCTCTTCTACTTTATCGTACAGAGTTTTACGCCAATTGTGCGCTCAGTTTGGCATTGCTGAATCAGATGCCATTCTTCCCGAGAGAAGTGACACTGCTGACATAGCACCTCCTGGCTTTGTAACGGTCAATCGACAAATGTGCCTGAGTGGGGGCGTTCCTCCTTTCAATGACCTTTTCCAACAACTTCTTCGTCAATTGGCCATCGCCCCGTCCCAATTACACCCCAATGGTTATGCCATTTTAATGGGGTTGTGTGTACTGTTTAGGAGGACGCTTGATCGATTCCCAAGCTTTGACGAGATTTGCTTCCTATGCTCTTTCACCAGGACTAAAGATCATCCCTCTATTACTGTCGTGAGAAGTGCTCGAAATCGTAAATTGATCATCGGTCTTCCTGACAGCGCTCATGGGTTTTTGACTCAATTTTTCTATGTCCGTTGCCCCCCGGGGTTTTACGCTGTGTGAAGAGAAGGAAGTAAGATCATCTACCTTTACCTCTTTTATATTCTGAGTCTTTTGAAGTTCGAATTGCCAAGTGTTAACTTCGTCATCATTACTTTTCTTTTATTTCAGTACTTCCCCCTCCTTGTAGAGATCCCAGTCATAAGCCAACCCTGGAGAGGCTTGTAGCAGTACCGGTTAAAGAACGGGACGTGAAATTTTTGCTGAACGACGAATTCCTTCACCAGTTCGGACTTCTTCATCCTTCTCGCTCCACACACCCCTGCGAGGTTCCGGACTCCCCACCTAAAGCATCAGATGCTCTGGTTTCTACAGACACATCCATACCAGAAGGTCCTGCTCCCGAGGCTTCGCTAGTGAAGTGCTTCACTTCGGTCGATGTTGCGGGGCAATTTGTCGAGCTTGCCCCGGTTATTGAGGAAGAAGAGCCCCAGGGATCTCCTCGACTGTCATAGAAACCTGGCGAAGAAGCCGAAAAAACTAGCCTTGCCAAGCAGAGCAGGGACGATACTTTCGAAGGGCTGAGCGACCTCTTTGCCACCTCGCAAGAGATATTTAAAGATGATCCTATCACAACTGGGGTTTCTTCTTCATTAATTGGAGCGACTTCTATCCTGCAACAGACTCCGTCGACTTAAGAGTTGACGCTAACTATTACACCCACAACCACTCCTCAATTAAAGAGTGGTTCATAGTTTGATGTGCGTAGTTTGCACGCCACACACACTTAGAATTTCTTTTTTGGCACTTTTATGCTTCTGGTTTTTTGTACTTTGAAGAATTCTAAGATTTAGCTCTTTTTTATTTCAGATCCTCCGATGGGGCGCAGCGGATCCTACTATGATGATTTCCAGCGCTACGGGAGGTGTAGCCAATATGACTACAGGCGTTACCTTCCCTCTTACAGAGAATCTGATGAAGAAAGAGCCGCTCGAAAGGCTCAAGAGAAGAAGACTCCAGAGGAGCGTTACGAGAGAAGAGAGAGGGAGGAGCGCCATGACTCTTCGCAAAGAGGCGATGATTCCCATAAAAGAAAATCCCATGATGACAGAGGAAAAAGTCATATGGTTGAAGATTCGAGCAAGCGAGCCCGACATGGTGAGAAGCACACCTTTACAACTCCTGAAAAGGTTACTGCTCCTGCCTCGTTCGACATTCCTTCCGGCTCTCCTGCTCTCGGGAAGGCAGACATCCAAACAATAATTAGTAGGCCCAAATTCCAAGTCGGACCGGGTCCAGCCACTTTGCAGAGTCGGTTTCCACAGTGGTGTCTGAAGGGAGTAAGGTTTGACCTTGACCTGGTCCCCATTGACAAGTCTGCTATGTTACGAAACCTTGATGCCGTCAAGCTTGATATTGAGAGGATGTCGAACTGGCAAAAACTTGTTGACGAGCTACAAAGGGTTAATCGTGCAAACATAGAGGCCATGCTCACTATGGAAAACAATAAAGCCGAGTGGCAAAAAGTTATTGAGCAACACGACACTGAGATGAGGAGCATTGCTTCTTATAATGAAGAGCTTGAAGCAAAAGTTGAAGAATTAAAACAAGAGCTTGCTGCTTCCACTACTTCCTATTCTCAAAAAGAAGAAGTGCTCTTAAAACAAGTAAGAGATACTCATGCCAGCCAAAGGGATGTCGAAGACAGGCTTGAAGTGAAGAAAAGAATTAGTGAGGGCTATGTCGCTGATATTGAAGAGCTTCGGAAGAAGAACAGCTCCCAAGAGGCGGAGATTCAAATGCTTAAGCTTCAACTTTCTAAAGCTGAAACGGAGCGTGATGAGGCCGTTGCCGGCAAAATTGCAGCTGAAGAATCTCACGAGGCAACGAGGACCAACATCAGCTCAACATTATTTGATTTCTATCTGCATAGCATCTTGGGGCGCGGTAGCCTCGCCTTTCTAGGCCCCAAGTATGAAATTACACTGGCTGAAGTTTGGGAGGCCGCACTCGATATGCTCGGTGGTAGCGGCGCTGGCTATGCTGAGTCAGCTCTTGCGGAGCACTATCTTGATGATGATGCTCGTGCTGCTCTCGCTAGGGGGAGAGAACAGCTTGCAAAATTAAGGGCCGAAACAACTGCAGGAGAATATTCAGGAAAAATCATCTCAACTGCTCCAATTCAACCTTCCCCTTCAGCCGAAATTGACATTATCGGTTCTAGTTCTCATTCCCCATCTCCTACTAAAGTTACCACTGATATCACAAGCATACAAGGTGGAGATGAAGGCAGTGAGAGTGCCGAGGCACAGGCTTACGAAGTTGACGTCAGGGAACCGACTTCTGCAGGTAACTGCTCATCTGTTTCTTACGAACTTGATGAGCTTTTTGACTACTTCTTGAATCTCAGCGAGCCATTGTCTCCTCTTTTTACTGACTTGAACTTTTTTCCTTCTGCAGAGAAAACATCGGGCACTGTTCAGGCTTCTCCTCCTCCAATTATTCCTTCCCCGCCTCTTAAGGTCACTCCTCCTTCTGCCTCGCAACCCGGGTCACAAGAGGAGCAAATAGAAGCTCTTCACGGCTTAGATGATCCCGTTGCTTCTCAAGATCCGAGAGGAGAAGAAACTGAAGGAAGCGAGAGGACTCCAGAACCAACTGGCTCCGACGCTGAACCGTTATCCAAACTTCTTTCTCCAGGGAGTGGGTCTTTGTCCAAGAAGAGAGGAAAGCAGGGAGTTTCCAAGAAGAAGAAGAAGAAGGGATCTTTAACTGGCGAAGAAGACACGGAAGAAAGTCCGACCGAGCCCCTTTCTCCTTCATCCCCTACCCTCACAAGCCGGCCTAAAAAGTTGGTCATTCGGCGAGGTGCGGGCTCAAAAGGTGGGCGGAAGAAGAAATGATGGCTCTGGTTCTGTGGCTTTCATATCGCTTTTTTCCTTTTTTGCATGTACTGATCGGAAATTGTGCGGGTACCGGCCCCCCCGCTTTTCTTTTGTTTTTTACTTTGGAACTTGTACCTGTGTATAAAATAGTGTTGAATAAAATGATTCTTTTTCTTTGTACAAACTTCTGTCTGTATCTGAGAATGCATTTACTATTCATTTTTGTACAAGTTTCTTTGTACGATATTGGAGTGAGCTTGTGGTATATATTGTTCGAGCGCAATTTTACCGATGTAGTTATGCCATGCTGCCCCTATACCATAAGCCCATTGTATATTTTATTTTATGAGGAACTTGAGCTTTTATTTTTTAGAGAATAATTATTCCACATTTGGAGGAATATGATTTCATTAAAAAATAGAGCACAAATAAGTTTCTACGCTTCAACCTTCGAAGATATCACTTTTTATTTTGTGCATATACACATTTTATTGAATGAAATCTTCTATGTGGTAAAGCGGGTATTTGTAAGGTACTTCAACTTCTTTTTGAGGAAGAGAATTTTCTAGAACAAGTAATTCATTCTTCCTTTGAAAGTTAAAGTGTGCTTTTAATGAGGATTTTTTTTTTTAAACTTTCCACAGTAAAGGGCTTCTTGATTTTTGTTTCTTTGGAAAGTTGCAACTCTGAGGAAGACTTTTTCACGTTTCAACACCTGGAAGTTTTATTTCAATCTTGGTGAAACGTGTGCCTCCGAAAAGGTCTTTCTTCTTGATTGTGCCTCCGGGAGGAGGTCTTTTCATTTCTGCCTCTGGGAAGGGGTCTTTCTATCTTATTGTGCCTCTGGGAAGAGGTCTTTCTGTTTCTGCCCCTTGGGAGAGGCTCTCTCTTTTTCTTTTTTCTTTTTTTTTTTTTTTTTTTTGCATTTCATCTCTGGTGAAGTGAAACTCCGAAGAGCGGCTGTTGCACTTCAACTCCTGGCGAAATGGGCCTCCGAAGAGGGCTTTTATTTTGTTTTACATTTCAACTCTAGTGAAGTGAAACTCCGAAGAGTGGCTGTCGCACTTCAACTCCTGGTGAAATGGGCCTCCGAAGAGGGCTTTTATTTTGTTTTACATTTCAACTCCGGTGAAGGGAAAATCCGAAGAGCGGCTGTCACACTTCAACTCCTGGTGAAATGTGCCTCTGAAGAGGGCCTTTATTTTGTTTTACATTTCAACTCTGGTGAAGTGAAACTCCAAAAAGCGGCTGTCACACTTCCACTTCTGGTGAAATGGGCCTCCGAAGAGGGCTTTTATTTTGTTTTACATTTCAACTCTGGTGAAGTGAAACTCCGAAGAGTGGCTGTCGCACTTCAACTCCTGGTGAAATGGTCCTCCGAAGAGGGCTTTTATTTTGTTTTACATTTCAACTCTGGTGAAGTGAAACTCCGAAGAGTGGCTGTCGCACTTCAACTCCTGGTGAAATGGTCCTCCGAAGAGGGCTTTTATTTTGTTTTACATTTCAACTCCAGTGAAGTGAAACTCCGAAGAGCGGCTGTCACACTTCCACTCCTGGTGAAATGTGCCTCCGAGTATTGCCTGGAAGTTACTCTCTCATGGTTGGAGGGTCATGACTCCTCCAATCTTTTTTGGTTGAGTAGAGAACTTTCTTTTTTGCGGCATATGCCTCGTTAGAGGTCTTTATCCTCCGAAGAGTTGTGCCTTTGAAGAGGACTTGTGCCTCCGAAGAGGGCTTTAGTTGTTCCTTGTCCACTTGCTTATGCCTTTTTAGCGATCCTCTATTTTTTCTTTTCAAGCTCGCACTCCCTTCTCTTACAAGTAGTTTGTTTAATCCAAAGAAGTGTACTTCATTGCTAGGCCAGTTCGCGAGAACGGGCATAAGCTTCTTAATTGGATGTTTGTTTGTTCAAACTTCTCAATTTATTAGCTAGAGCCCGTTTTCGGCGAAATCATTGGCCGTTCAATTGAAGCACTTCTTATCTAGGATTTAAGTTCGGGAATTTTGTGACTTGGAATTTGTTTGTTGAATGATAAGAAGAATCACTTGGTCTTGTAATGTGCAAGTTTTATTTTCGTTGTCTGCAAAAATTTAAATCGAAATTTCAGCAATACATTTAATGTACTTTTCATATCGAAAATAAAGCAAACATGTAATAATAATAAGGAACAAAAGATTTATAGTGGTTCGGCCAAGAATTTGGGCCTACATCCACTTTATAGTCTTTCATTATTCACTTGCATCGGTTTTACAATCGCTTTCAATTACAGGAATCATACATTTATAATTCTTTTTACAATATTTCAACAAAGCTATCAAGTAAAGTATGGGCGCAAGTGATTGCTGTTCCAGGCTCTTGGAATTTGATCTCCTTCGACAGTAGTGAGTTTGAATGTACCGTCAAGAAGCTTCTGACCTATGACATATGGTCCTTCCCAATTTGGCCCAAACACACCTGTCGCTGTCGTAATTCTCTTTAGGACTAGATCTCCAATCTCAAAGCTGCGTTGGCGAACTTTGGAATTGAAATGTCTGGCTATCCATTGCTGATGAGATGCGATTCTGAGCTCAGCCTCTTCTCTTTTTTCATCAAGGAGATCTAGTGCCTCAAGCTGTAGTTTTTCATTCTCCGCTTGATTGAAATGCATTCTTCTATGTGAAGGGACCTCTGTTTCTACCGGAATCATTGCCTCTGATCCGTATGCCAATGAAAACGGAGTATGCCCAGTCGCAGTCTTGTGGGTAGTTCTGTACGCCCATAGTGCTAGCGGTAGCTTATCGACCCAACCACCTTTTGCTCTTTCAAGTTGCTTCTTGATAGTTGACTTGATAATTTTATTTACTGCTTCCACCTGCCTGTTTGCCTGCGGATGAGCTACTGCTGAGAAGCTTTTTCGGACTTTGAATCGTTTGCAAAAATCTTGGAATTCTTCACTTTCGAACTGAGTATCATTGTCTGTAATTATCATTTGAGGTACACCATACCTGCAAATGATATTTTTAGTCACAAAACTTATCATCTTTTTAGAGGTGATAGTAGCCAGTGGTTCAGCTTCTGCCCATTTAGTAAAATAATCTACAGCCACAATGGCATATTTAATTCCAGATTTGGCAGTTGGTAACGGTCCTACAAGGTCTATTCCCCATATTTCAAACGGTCATGGACTGACCATATGTGTGAGTTCAACGGAAGGTGCTCTAGGAATTTTTGCGAATCTTTGGCATCTGTCACCTTTTCGGGAATAGTCTGATGCATCTCGATTAATTTCTGGCCAAAAATATCCGTATCGGAGAATCTTCTTTGCTAAAGTTTGACCACCTAAATGATCACCACATTCTCCCCCATGTACCTCAGCTAGGATTGTTTTGGACTCTTCCCTGGATACACATCGAAGTAACGGCATTGAGAATCCCTGTCTGTATAATTGGCCATCCTGGACTATATAGCGAGAGGCTTTCCTCAGTAGCTTCTTTCGTTCTTTTGAATTTTCCGGTAAAGAGCCATTGAGCAGATATTCTGTTATTGGAGTCATCCATGAGTATTGCTCTTGAGACACGCTCATGATCCAATCAATATCCATCTCATCAATGCTTGGAGCCGACAGGACCTCCACTGGAGTCAACCCCAGAAATTGAGCTTCGCCTGTGCTAGAGTACTTTGCGAGAGAATCTGCTTTCATGTTTTCTTCCCGAGGAATATGACTTATCATGTAATGGTCGAAATCACCCAGGATTTCCCAAGCCTTTAACAAGTAGGCAGGAAGATTTCCCCCTTTCGCTTGGAATTCCTTCTTGACTTGGCATACAATAAGCTGAGAATCACTGAAGATCTGTAATGCTCGGATATTTAGTTCTTTAGCAATTCTTAGGCCAGCGATAAGAGCTTCGTATTCTGCTTCATTGTTCGTTGAAGGGAATTCCAATCATAGTGCATAGCATAATGACCGACCTTCAGGGGTCTCAAGTACAACTCCGGCTCCAGAACAGTAGTCATTTCTCGCGCCATCAACATATAACTACCATTGGATTGGGGAATCATCGATCGTTTCCTCCTCACTGTTACCCTTATCTGTGAATTCTGCGATGAAATCCGCTAAAGCTTGTCCGTTGATTGCTTTTCGAGGATGATAAGTGATGGCATATTGACTGAGTTCAATATTCCACTTTAGAAGACGACCCGAAGTCTCAGGGCGAAACAGGACTTGCTTTAAAGGTTGATTAGTGAGGACTCTGTTAGGATGAGCTTGGAAATATTGCCTCAACTTCCTGGATGCAATCAGTAGGCAATAGGCGAGTTTTTCGAACTTAGAGTAATTCATCTCTGCCCCAGTGAGTCTTTTGCTGATATAGTAAACTGGATGTTGAATCCTCTTGTCTTCTCGTATCAGCGCTGCACTTAAAGCATGAGATGATACTGCCAGGTATATAAGAAGATCCTCGCCATCGCCAGGCCTAGAAAGTATTGGAGGCGTTTCCATATGGCGAATCAATTCATCAAAGGCTTTTCGGCATTCGGGAGTCCAATCGAAGTTTTTCTTTCCTTTCTTTAGGGCGTCAAAGAATGGGATGCATTTATCTATGGCTTTGGAAATGAACCGACTCAAGGCGGCGACTTTTCCATTGAGACTCTGCAATTCCTTCTTCGTTCTAGGAGCTTTGACTTCCTTTAAGGCGGTAATTTGAGCTGGACTAGCCTCAATGCCCCTAGCGCTCACGATGAAACCTAAAAACTTTCCGGATTCCACCCCAAATGATCATTTTAAAGGGTTGAGCTTCATTCCGTACTTTCGGAGGACTACGAACATGTCTGCTAAGTGTTCTATGTGATCCACTGCTTTCTTAGACTTTACTAACATGTCATCGACGTAGACTTCCATAGTCTTGCCCAATTGCGGTTTGAACATAGCATTAACAAGTCTTTGGTAGGTTGCCCCCGCATTCTTCAGCCCGAAGGGCATAACTCTATAGCAGTAAAGACCAACATCGGTGATAAAGCTCGTGTCCTCCTGATCTGGCTCATGCATCATGATCTGGTTATATCCGGAGTAGGCATCCATAAAAGATAACAATTCATGTCCCGCTGTTCCGTCTACCAGTTGATCGATCCTGGGTAACGGGAAGCAGTCTTTGGGGCAGGCCTTGTTTAGATCTGAAAAATTGATGCACACTCTCCATTTTCCATTGCCTTTCTTGACCAGCACTGGATTTGAAACCCAATTCGGATAGGTAGATTCTTTGATAAAGTTATTCTCCATGAGCCGATCAACTTCTTCTTTTAATGCTGCTGGCCTTTCTGGACCTTGAGTCCTCCTTTTCTGTTTCACAGGTGTAAATTTTGGATCAATATTCAGAGTGTGTACTGCAACTTCTGGGGATATTCCGCACATATCGGCATGAGTCCAAGCAAAAACATCCAAATTTGCCTTTAAAAAAGATATTAAGATATTCTGAATTGACACATTAAGTTTTGAACCCACATTCAACACCTTGTTTGGGTCCTTTGGGTCAACAGGTACTGGTATTGTCGTTTCCACTGGTACCACTCTATTCTCCCCTGCACTGGCTTTTCTAGGATCCATCTCTTTCCGTGCTCCGCTGTGCTCGCCAGTGCAGGGTCCGCCCTGTAATTGCTACAAGGCTGGTTCTTTGATGCGGACTGGGGTTGCCGCATCCTTTCCCATTTCTCTTTTCCATGTTTCTCGTAGCTCTGTCAGATAACACTCCCGCCCAGCATTTTGATCCCCTTTTATAACTCCCACTCCATTATCTGTGGGAAATTTAACGGTGAGGCACCATGGGGCCAGAACAGCTTTGAATGCTGCGAGAGTTGGACGGCCAAGGAAAGCATTATAAGAAGAAAATTCGTCGACAATCACAAAAGTTTGCTTGCGGACCACTTTTCTTTCTCCCTCTCCAAGTTCTACAAGCAAATCAACGGTTCCTATCGGCTGTTTTGGCTCCCCAGTGAAGCCAGCGATTTTCTGCGATGAGGCTTGCACATCAGCCATAGGGATCTTCATTTGGTCGAATGTTTTCTTGAAGAGGATATTGCAGGATGCGCCACAATCAATGAGAACTCTTCTGACAATAGCTGGCCCGATACCAGCCGAGATGACTAAGGGAACCAAGGTAGGAGCTTCAATACCTGTGGAATCCCTGGCTCTGAACACAATATCATCATTGAAAGTTCTTTGTTGCTTCAGGGGCGTAGCACCTTCCAAAACAAAGACATCTTCCTCGGCCGGTACATACTTCAAAGCTCGGGTATACCTTTCCATCTCACCCCAGCTCCTGCCTGCTGGGTGAGGTCCTCCCGTAATGACATTGATAACAGGCCATCCGGATTCATGCCCTGCAGCCTTCTCACTTGTCCTGGGTTGATGAGCAGGAGCTCGTTGCCCCTGACTAGACGAAGCGGGATTGCTGCTATTCTTTTCCACAAATTGCTGCAGCTTGTTTTCCCTTATCAATTCTTCAATCAAATTTTTCAATTGGCGGCATTCATCGGTATCATGACCGGGTTGATTATGGAAGCGGCAAAACTTCCCGCTTTGTACAGCTTTTTTTCCGATTCTCAAAACGGGAGGTTTAGGATAATCGGCAGAATCTTTAGTGGCAATGTAAATGCGCTCTGGCATATCTGATAAAGGGGTATATTCTAATGACTTGAAGGAATGAGGCTTCTTCAGATTTTTCTGTTTCTTCCCATCGTTATTTTCCCTTTTCTGTCCTACAGATTCATTCTTGCATGGAGTAGCAATGTTATCTTCATCTTTTTCCAATACTGCCTTTACCGGTACAGGACGGCTTTCCAGGCGTATGAACTCATCTGCTTTCTTATAGATTTTTTCAAGGGAATTTGGCACCTTCATGTTAAGCCATTTTCCAAATTCGCTCG
This sequence comes from Allium cepa, assembly GCA_030765085.1. Classification (NCBI taxonomy): domain Eukaryota; kingdom Viridiplantae; phylum Streptophyta; class Magnoliopsida; order Asparagales; family Amaryllidaceae; genus Allium; species Allium cepa. Next base: position 462,301,161 of record CM060942.1, read on the forward strand.
TCTTGTCGATGGCCCTTATCAGATAGGTCAAGATCATTCGTGGTTCTACATTGTCTTCCTCGGCCAACGCTATATTAAAGCGATTCAAGAAAGATCTGATAGTTTCCCCTGGATTCTGTTCTAAACTTGACAACGACATGATATCTTTGGCTTTTGAAGCATATAGTCTGAACTGCTCCTTGAATTTTCGGGTTAGGTCAGAAAACTGATCTATAGACCGAATTGGTAGCTTGGTGAACCAAAGCAGAGCTACACCTTCCAAATATACAGGAAAATATCGACACTTTATTTCACCAGAAGCTCTGGCACCTGTCATGTGCCAATCATACTTATACAAGAATTCGTTCGGATCACTTGTTCCCTTGTAAGCTGGAATAGTTGGAGGGACGAACTTCCTTGGGAATTCAGCCTTTAAGATCCTTTCGGTAAGCGAAACCCCATTCCTTCTCGTCTTCATTCCTTTGCATGCTTTCTTTCATGATTTGTTGAACCATTTCAGAAAGATACCCCTCATCATTTTGAGCTTTAGATCCACCAACTTCAAGAAATGTCCGCTCAAAGGGGCTGGCAGCCCTCTCAGGAATTTTTCTTTCTTCAGCTTCATGAATGTTGCCAGCAAAGTTCCTTTCATTACCCGTTGGTTGACGGTTTGCCCCAAGCAAATCGTTCAACTTATTCAAAATTAGGGCATTTTGGGCATTCTGAGCCTCGAATTGTGCACTTTGGGCATTTATTTGCTGGTTCAGCCCTAAGATTACAGCATCCAACTCTGATTTTGTAACCCCAACAGGTGGAGTGGCTTGATTAGGTGCTGGGGAAGCGGAGGTTCCCTCTTGAACATTTCCAGATCTAACAGATCTACTCCTTCTCCCCGGAGCCATGATTTCAGATAAACTTCTAGTCTTCAGAGAGATTACTTCAACAAACTTTCGTGGAGCAATGATGATAATTCGCCTGAGTTCGATTCTCAGTGAAAGCACCAAAAATGTTAACGCTAAAATTTAAACGCTAACACCCCGGTGTGTAAAGTGTAGTTGTGAAAGCACCACCCGATGATTCGGGAACAGAGTATAAGCAGAAAACCACAGAAAAAGCAGTAAATAACAGCGATTTTATAGTGGTTCGGCTCAATAGTTTGCCTACGTCCACTCTGAATATCTTTATTGATGATTTCGTTACAAGTTGATACAATTCTTCTCAAGTACAATACACTTTGAATTACTAAACACTTTGAACGAGTAGCTTAAACTTCAATGTAAGAGAAAGTCTTCAAATCCATGTCGGATGTATGAGATTCCTTCTCGAAGTTGTTGATAGCGTTCTACGTGTCTTAAAAGCTTTGGGTATCGAGTTGGTTTTGAATGCAGCAGAGTATCAGTGCTTGGAAAGAATGAGCCCCAAAAGTCCCTTTCTAGTTGGAGCTAGGGTCGTATTTATAGACATTTCTCGGAGTTAGGTCGTAACTCGTACACGACTCATGATAAGTCGTAACTCGTAGATGACTCATGGTAGGTAGCGGCCGACCTATTGGGTTTAGCTCATGGCTTGGTCCAAAGTTATGCACCCATTTGAATGAATGATACAAGTTCTAAGTCGTTCCTGAGTTAACCAAATGCGACTTCCTTTATGCTAGCATGAGTCGTACATGACTCATCATAAGTCGTAAGTCGTCAACGAGTCATTTCATTACAGCATGGTATTGAACTAGTCTTCAAGTCATAGGTCGTGAACGACTTATCTGCAGTTATAAGTCAGCAGCGACTTAAGTGTTGTTGACTCTTCCTTTTAGCGCTTTGATTCATCACTCCTTTAGGTCGTGGACTTTCTTAAGTCGTAAGTTGTGAGCTGTGGTCGCGCACGAGTTAACTGGTCGTAGCTTCTTGTTTGCTTGCTTGAGTCGCTGACGATTCAAGGTAGGTCGTAAGCACAATTCTTTAACTCGTGCAACTCCTCAATTGTTGAGTCGGCAACTTGCTGAGTCGTGAAGTACCTTGAGTCGTGAAGTACCTAGAGTCGTGAAGTACCTTGAGTTGTGAAGTACCTTGAGTCCTGAAGTACCTTGAGTCGGCCAACACCTTTAAGGCATTAAGGTTATAACCTGGTGAGTCGCTGTCCCTCTTGAGTCGTTAAGTCGGCTGTTAACCCTTCAAGGCCGTTGAGTCGGCAACTCCTTAAGGCTGTTGAGTCGTAACTAGGTAGGTCGTTGATTCGGTCCATATGTTAGGTCGGCAATCAGTTGAGTCAGTAATCATTGTGAGTCGTGAGCCTTTCTTGAGTCGCTTGAGCAGAGGGGTTAACAACTGTACCATGGATAGTAGATGTGATGACCGGCATGGTCCTGCCAAGTCTTATCCAACCGTAATGCGTCATCCATGTGACACTTCTCAGTGGAAAGCCGTAGATTCTTTTGACCAAACTTTTGCTGACGAGCCACGAAATGTTACACTTGGAAGAGCAACTGATGGTTTCTGTCCACATGCTTCTTTCTCTAACCCTTACAGTTGTTGGCCAATAGTTGTAGTACCATATAATCTTCCTCCATCTAAGTGCATGAAAAGGGAGTTCTCAATGTTAACATTGTTGATTTCTGGGCCAAAACAAACAGGAAAAAATATTGATGTTTATTTACAGCCGTTGATAGACGAGTTAAAGCAGTTATGGGAAGGAGTCGTTACATTTGACTCGTTACGTAAATCTGAGTTCACAATGAGAGCTAGGGTGCTATGGGCAATCCATGATCACCCTGCTTTTGGGACTTTATCGGGATGTACAACTCACGGTTACTTTGCATGTTATATTTGTAGGGAAAACACTTGTTCTTATCATCTTCCTGAAAGTAAGAAGATGTGTTACATGGGACATCGAATGTTTCTTCATAACGAACACAAGTTTCGATATGATAAGACAAATTTCAACAACGAATAAGAACTTCGTCTCTTAAATGGTCATTTGCTGGTTTTCAAGTTGAAAAGAAAGTAGCGAATATCAAAATGAAAGTTGGTAAACAAAAAGAAGAAATTGGTCGAAAACGAAAAAGTCAACCAATGAAGATGTTGACAATATTTCTGGATGGTATAGGAGGTCTATCTTTTTTGATTTACCATACTGTAAAGCAAATTTGATCCAACATAATATTGATGTTATGCATACGGAGAAGAATGTCATGGAGCATCTCAATAGCACCATTATGGACCATAAAGATAAGTCAAAAGATGGCATCAATGCATGCAAGGATTTGAAAATCATGGGTATAAAACAAAAGTTGCGGGTGATGGAAGATCCTGAAACAAATAAAATAAGCGTACCAAAGGCAACTTTCACTTTGAGCAAAGAAGAAAAGATACGGTTTTGCATTGTTTTGAAAAATCTGAAAGTGCCTAACAAGTTCTCTTCTAACTTCCACAGCAATGTGAGCATCAATCCTCCTAAACTAAGAAATATGAAGTCACATGATTACCATGTCATAATGCAGCATTTGCTTCCGGTATTGCTTCAACATTCTTATCCATAACATAAGGATCTGTGAAATGCTGTTCATCGTATTAGTTTATTCTTTAACATTTTGTGTTCAAAGGTGATCAATAGGGAACATCTTTTAAAAGCAAAGGCTAGCTTAGCAGAAGCAATGTGTGTTTTTGAAAAACATTTTCTACCTGCATTTTTTGATATCAGTGTCCACCTAATGGTTCATTTAGCTGATGAAGCATTGATTTGTTGCTCTGTCAAATATAGATGTGTAACATCCCGCCTTTTCGCACGCTTTAAACAGACACACGTGCCTATTCAAAGCATACGGAAGGGCGAATTTTTTTTATGGGGTAAATAAGAGAAAAAACAAGAAAGAAATAAAAGAAAACAGAATCTCACAGCGGAAGGATAAAATATAATAATAAAATATACAGTTTATAAATCTGTTTACAAAACATTTATATAATACATATCAGAGTTACACATACCAATAACAATGCAGCGGAACAGTGTGTAGTGCACTAGTATAAATAATAATAATAATATACATCTTCGTCTTCGTCCTCCAGAGCTAAATCTTCAAATCCTGAAACGCTCGGACTGACTCGAGCGAATTAAAAAGGCAAAACACTCGAGTCAGAACTAGAAGATCTTATGTAAGTTAAATTTACAGAAATACATATGAGTGCAGTAACTCAAGAGATGCTCGGGATTTACATCTCCTAAGGATCCGTTAAACTATTTACTATGTAGTATATTGCTCTATTATAATAGTGTCTAATTGTAAAATAAACTTACTTTTAAATAGCGTTAAGGAGTGAACCAATATTCCCCTTAACACGTAATAGTCCCAGTAGTCCATCCAATATCATAGTCCCTCCTAATCGGGAAGCCACCAGAGGATACCACACAGGCTACGGGAGAAATCCAAACTCGTACAAGGCGCGATAGGGTTGGTGACACGGCACAACTAGGCAATGCCAGGGTAGATATACCAATTACGCCTCCGGGCTGGTGGAAACGCGCAGCGCGCAGCTGCCGCCCACCTCGAACAAACTCCCCCAAAATCAAAATATAGGTGGCCACCGAATCAATCCAAAGTCAAAGTATAGTATCGAAGAGGAGTGTCCGATCATAGGTATGACCTCATTGGCCCGTCAATCGCTCCTATTTTAGCCACCTTATGCCAACTCACGGGAATTGGGTCCACGTATTTACCTTACAGGAAACATCGCCACGAACCTACTTCATTCTGGAATCTCCACCGCGTACACGGTCGTTAAAGTGGTTTTCGGAGTTGGCAGAGAGTATGACAACTTCCGATCCCGGTCTCTTCAACAACCAAACGTTATTATAACACCACGGTCATTTAAAATAATTTATGCTTTTAAAACCGGAATAAAATATCCATTTCAAAACCATATAAATATGATATCATTTCCTTTTAAAACCCAAAACAATATGATATCATCTTTATTTTCCAATATATTCTTTTCCAAAATCATAGGATTTTCAAAGTAAAATACTTAGAAATCAAAACTCTTGAATATAATATTTTCAATTTATACTACCTTGAAAATCATAACTTTGATACAAGTTTCCATTTCTTAAATGGTTTAATATTAAATTACATATATAAACCAAAATAGCTTCTTTAGATTTCACAAATCAATTTCAAATATCGATTTAAACTTCCAAATACCATTTCAATTCTTATGTTTCAAAGCTTTAAATAATTTCACCATTTCAAAAACAACTCATTTGACAAATCCATATACATAAAATTCAATTGCTTATTTTTTTAAACTTGAAATCTTTACTTAATGAATTCAATATAATTTAAGAAATCTTTAACTTCACATGACTAGAAAATCTTTTAATTTATTATATATTCATTTAAATCAACCTGATATTCATTTAAATCACTCTACACAAAAATCAAGTTATAAAATCATATCCTTTTAAAATTCTAACTTTTCATTAAATTTCCATTTAACTTAATATTCATCTTCCAACCTTGTTCTCTTTTAAGTCAATAAAACTCCAAAAATTTATTTTTAAATAAATTCTTAATCGTATTTGATCTCGAAAATCAAACTTTATTTTATACTTCAAATCAAATTTATACAAAGCTTAAAAACCAAAAATTTTCTATATATATATATATATAAATAACCAAATCATTATCCCTTTAACCATATATATATATATATAGCTTTACAAAACCAAAGTAAAACATTCCAAAAATAATTTTATATATATACCGCGGTGCCTGTATAAAATTTTCTACCCTATGGTCAAGTGATACGGATTTTTATCATTTCAATCCGCAATTTACAATAAAAAAATTGCGATTATATATCATTTCAAACCGCAATCCCGAATGAAATGAAAATGCATGATGGTTTGCAGTTTATACAATATGAATATAACATCCATTCATCCAAATATCAGCCATCAACCATCATTTCCAAACATCATCAAATTTAAAAAATCATCGATATAGAGAATATAAATTATACAGGTAATAAATAACAGGTATTAACTAACAGTTTATATTCAATAATAAATTTAATAACTGTTACTAGCAGTTTATATACAAAAATAAATTCAAATTTAACTGTCAGTTGACACGAAATAAAAATTTAACATAACTATGACTGGCAGTTAATATGCAAATAAATAAATTCTAACTGTCAAATTTTATGCAATAAATAAAATTAATTAACAGTTAAATTAAATAAATGCGATTTAACCGAGATGACGAATACAACATGCCAAACAATCATAAATAAATTTCTACTCATATCTAAAATTAATTTAACAAACACAAGAAATTTTAGATATTATGAGTGGGCTAAAACACTCACCTTTTGAATTTAAATCGAATTTAAATCCGATTTAAACCCAAAAATTTGACGGTCTCAGAATTTGTCCAAACCAGCGTCAGCAGATCCGAAATTAAATTACGATCCTAACAAAAAAATCTTGTGTGAAAACGAGGTCGTATGAGAAAGTTATAGCGATACAACGATTTGAATTTCAAAAATAAAATTAAACAAAACTCTCCCAACACGAACAGCCACGTTAGCATACCACTGCATCATCCTCACGCGAAAACAATACGCGTTCCCTCTAACTACAGAACGCACAACCCTAGCCGCCGCCTCCATCAATTTTTCTACGAAAACGTCGCCACTGAGATGATCCGCCACCATCATTCGGCTAGCCAGTCAACGTCGACCACACCCCCTATTGCGGCCACCTCCGGTCGCGTCACGAGCACTCGGCCATTCGAAAAAAATCGACCCATCATCACCTAATTGCCGCTGTCCGACAAACCCTTCAGTTGAAGTAACCGCATAGATCCACTTCCCTCGACGCCCCCTACCAGCCCATGCTTCCTGATCGACGATTGGTGGACGATCCACCGTTAAAATTGATAACTACCTATGAACGACCGGAACAAAACCATAAATTTCTGGACAAACGAACAACTGAATCGAGAAACGAATTTCAGATCCGAGTTCCCCTCGTCAAAATCTTCAATATATATATTTTTTTGGAAATTTTCTGAGGTGTTTGAATTTTTGACTTTTGATTTGATTTTTGAAATTAGAAAATGGATCTAGAATTGTTTGTTGCCATTGAAGAAGAGGAGTACAAAGCTTCTTATGCATATAGAAGTGAGGAATAGAGGCTGCTAGGGTTTATAACAGCCTATTTATAGACAACTGCAATAGAATAGGGGGCGCAAACTATAAACGAGCTACACGATAGTTGGCCCAAAAAGCCCGTTCTGACCTTTGAACGAAATTTGTTAAACCCATATATCAAAATAGGTAATTTAAAATATTCTGAACGCGATGGAAAAAGTTTCACGTCCAAATTCGATCGTATGGAGAAGTTATGCTGAAAATAAAATTTCCAAATTGATTTTAAATTGATTTCAATTAAATCGATTTCAAGGCGTTTCGCGTTCGTACGATCAAACGACAAGTCCGATCGCTACGAAACTTGAAACCCTACAATAATTCACTGTTACGGATCCGATGAAGCTGGTTTTGTCGAAATCCGAATTCGTGACCAAAATGGTTATTTTTATGTTAATCACATAAATTAAAAATTAGTTAATTAAATCAAATTTCCCATTTCACTTCGATAATTGACGATTCTTATCATCATAAATTTTCAATCATCTTTACTAACTTAAACAAAATTTAACTGTTGAATTAAAATCAATAAATTCTCAAATTTCATTACACTCACCAATTACAAATTAAATTTCCAATAATTTAATTAAATTTACTTTCCATATATTTTTGTCAAATTGATAAACTTATCATTGGATTCGTAAATCTCTCCAATTTCATCTACATTTATATTTGCATTATACCTAAATATTAAATTTCAAATATTACTTCATTATCGTTAATGTAATAAATTTATTTTTAATTATTGCAATTGATTATCCGTTATAACTTAATATACTAAATAGATAGTTAATCTTAAATACTTATTCTCATTAACGATTTATTTCCACTAACAAATAAATGCCATTATTACATATTCTCCCTTAATTAATGCCCTTCCTATTTCCATTTATTATTTCTTAGCAAATTATATCTATTAATTAAGATTAACTATCCTAAATAAATTGGTTCGCTTGGTTTCACGCCCTTTTTATTTCATCAATCATCCTTTTATGAATGGAATTTTACCTTGGTTACATCTTATTGAATCTAACATTTATCACTTACCACATTAACAGCCATAATTTAGCGAATTAATTGAAATTGATTACGAATGAACTTAATAACCTAATAAAATAAGTAACGTACAACAAATATTACCACTACTCTTAATTATACTTTTAGAGGTTCAATATTTACACCCTCAATATTGCAGTTACTTACATAACCTTGATTTCACTCAATTCACATTTATTTCAAACTATTCCAAAATTTATTCAATATTTATTAGTTCTCTTATATTAAATTTTTAATCAAGTGAAATCCTTAACTTGAATCGGTTGGATTTCCTTTCCAGTTATTAAAAATTAACTTATACAAACATGCTTCTTAATTCATTCCAATTACAGTTTACAATGTTTTTTTATTACCTAATCAATTTAAATAATTTCATCTCTCATACTAAAGTATACCCCCGTATAATCCTTTCCACTATTCATTTATTGTAATGTTATCTAAATTTCAAATCTCTTGTAATAACTCATTTATTATACCTTTGCGTATCGATAAACAAGGTTCCAAATAAATAGGGTTTAATAAATTCCATCTTTATAATTACGTCTATTACAACCAATGTAATATTTTCATAGGTTAATTATTAACTTTAATTATTGCAATTCATTGTCCAACGTAAATTTTGAATCTATTTCCAAATTTTCATATTTCAATCAATTAACACCTTACAGTAGTTTACACATAAAAAGGGATTGTACTAAATACATTATTTATTGTCCTGCATTACTCTATTTCCTCCATTTACATTCAAATTCCATAAATCAATATTTTACTTCATTGATAAATTCAATACTTCCTTAGTTTACTTATTCAAACTTTATATCAAATGCAACAATTTCCACTATTACTATTAATTGCAATATATAATTTAATTTGTAAATTGATAACATCAAATTTCTACATTCTCTTTCATATAATAAATAAGATTTCTGTTTCTTTCTAGATTTAAATTAAAAATCCTATTAATTATATTCATTTTAAACATCGAATATGCACGGGTCGTTACACTCTCCCCCACTCAAAACTTTTCGTCCCCGAAAAGGAAAAGAAGGGAAAAGAAGAATTAAATACAATACATCTTCTTCAAAATATTTAACTTATAAACAATTAAAGTTACAAAATTAATTACTTTAAATAAGATATCCAAATTTATAACTATTTAATCCTTTGAATTTAAATTATTAAAGTTTGGAAAAACATTTTCAAAATATTTCTAAGATACTGCATTTTCTTATATAATCCAAAGGGTTACAATTTATATAAAGTGAAATATTTAAGTGGTTTCAATCACTAACAACAAATAGATACAACAACCCTCAATTTCAACAAACAACGTACACAACAAAACAACCATTCAATCAACAAGCAAATAGTTGTTCGGGTTCAAAACTTGAAATTGTACGGAATGAAAAATAACTATCAAGTGCATCATTTACTCAACAGTCTTAGATGGGACAAAAATAGATTATTTATTCATCCAACTACTTCAAATTTCCTTACCCAACCAACCATAAATAAAACAATAGCGATTCAAACCAACAATCAAATTAACTTATATAAATTCATTTCATACTTTAGTTGTTGGATTATCTTTTTATTTATACAGTGATTCATCTTTTTAATTTACATTTACCCATTAAAGGTTTGCTTCATTTATTTTCTTATTACTTACAATCTTTCATTTCCATTAACTCAGGTCATGTAAGATTCTTTTATTTGTATTATACTTAATGCACTTCTCAATTTCAATCATTTATTTAATGTTTACATTTCTATTATATTTAATTATGGTAACTCTTTTTGATTACACTTAAATTCTTAACCTTATAACATCCATTCTTATAAGTAACGGATTTTATTAATTCTTTAACTAGGATTTGTAGTCATTTATTTATATTACCTACCTCCCATTTATATTCAACTAGTAGCATTTAAATCATACTTAAGTTTTTTAATCCTGCACATCACTCCTTATTTATTAAAGAATTTCATTTTATTTACTTAAGTTTAAAATCCTCTATTTATAATACTTACCTTTAATTTTAGTAAAATTTCAATCATAACTTAAGTTTATACCATTAAATTCTCATTTATAATAGCAATTCATTGAATACTTCATTACCTACTTTTACTTGTACACACTTCTATTACATTTCTTATAAAACATTTCAACTTTTTATTTTAGGTAAGTTATATGTTAAAGAAAATGCCAATGAACTTATACAAGTTTTATCCCATCCTTTAATTAAATTTAATGTTCAATAATATTACTCTTGTTTCATATGTTACAAATTTCCATTTATAACTTAGCATTTAAATCTCTTATTTTATTTAGGGTTTCAATTATTTGTTAAATTAAATTTCACTACAATAATTGAAACAATTAATTAACGGAAATTTAAGAGTTAAATACCGGGTTAAATTTCAAATTATTTTAAAATAATAGATAAATATATGCTTACAACTTATATATCTCTCATTATATTTAAAACAATTCAAAATTTATATATTTCTCAAAATGAATCTGCAGTAAAACTACTACAGCAGCCTTCCCCCTTCGAAATTCGAAAATGAAAGTCGATGATGCAGCCGCCATCACCGAAATTATTTTCCAACGACAGAGAGGGAAGTACAACTTTATCTTTCCAAAATTCCTTTCTTTCACATTATATTGTCATACTTATATCAGAAAGTACTTTCTTTAAAATATTATTATTTATATTTCAAAATCATTCAAAAGAAATTTCAAAACCCCGGACTTAAGTTCTAAATTTCCAAATTTCATTTACTTTATTTTCTGTCTTATTTCTATTATTATTTATACACTTTATTGCCTAACAACCAATCTATTGCAGCCAAATATAGATATCAATTGAAAAAAAATATTTTATATATAGAAAATATAATAGGCAAAATTATTTCATTCACCTATATTAAAACAATATTATGTCGATCTGTCCTATTAAGTGTTTAGAAATCCCTATTGATGTCATAGCGTCCCATGCACCAACCAGAATTTATAAATACAAAATGGAACAGATTAACACAATATAAAACCTTTTTATAACACTAACAAATACGCTCTCTCATATATATACACTCAGCGACTCCCATAGGGTATTACTACCCTATTAGTAAAGACTCAAACCCCACAAAGCTAAGGTTTTATCGCTAAACCAAAGCTCTGATACCAACTGTAACATCCCGCCTTTTCGCACGCTTTTAACAGACACACGTGCCTATTCAAAGCATACGGAAGGGCGGATTTTTTTTATGGGGTAAATAAGAGAAAAAACAAGAAAGAAATAAAAGAAAACAGAATCTCGCAGCGGAAGGATAAAATATAATAATAAAATATATAGTTTATAAATCTGTTTACAAAACATTTATATAATACATATCAGAGTTACACATACCAATAACAATGCAGCGGAATAGTGTGTAGTGCACTAGTATAAATAATAATAATATACATCTTCGTCTTCGTCCTCCAAAGATAAATCTTCAAATCCTGAAACGCTCGGCCTGACCCGAGCGAATTGAAAAGTCAAAACACTCGAGTCAGAACTAAAAGATCTTATGTAAGTTAAGTTTACAGATATAAATATGAGTGCAGTAACTCAATAGATGCTCGGGATTTACATCTCCTAAGGATCCGTTAAACTATTTACTATATAGTATATTGCGCTATTATAATAGTGTCTAATTGTAAAATAAACTTACTTTTAAATAACGTTAAGGAGTGACCCAATATTCTCCTTAACACGTAATAGTCCCAGTAGTCCATCCAATATCATAGTCCCTCCTGATCGGGAAGCCACTAGAGGATACCACACGGGCTACGGGAGAAATTCAAACTCGTACAAGGCGCGATATGGTAGTTGACACGGCACAACTAGGCAATGCCAAGGTAGATATACCAATTACGCATTCGGGCTGGTGGAAACGCGCAACGCGCAGATGCCGCCCACCTTGAACAATCTCCCCCAAAATCTAAATAAAGGTGGCCACCGAATCAATCCAAAGTCAAAGTATAGTATCGAAGAGGAGTTTCCGATCAGAGGTATGACCTCATTGGCCCGTCAATCGCTCCTGTTTTAGCCACCTTATGCCAACTCACGGGAGTTGGGTCCACGTATTTACCTTATAGGAAACGTCGCCACCAACCTACTTCATTCTGGAATCTCCACCGCGTACACGGTTGTTAAAGTGGTTTTTGGAGTTGGCAGAGAGTATGACAACTTCCGATCCCGGTCTCTTCAACAACCAAACGTTATTATAACACCACAGTCATTTAAAATAATTTATGCTTTTAAAACCTGAATAAAATTTCCATTTCAAAACCATATAAATATGATATCATTTCCTTTTAAAACCCAAAACAATATGATATCATCTTTATTTTCCAATATATTCTTTTCCAAAATCATAGGATTTTCAAAGTAAAATATTTAAAAATCAAAACTCTTGAATATAATATTTTCAATTTATACTACCTTGAAAATCATAACTTTGAAACAAGTTTCCATTTCTTAAATGGTTAAATATTAAATTACCTTTATAAACCAAAATAGCTTCTTTAGATTTCACAAATCAATATCAAATATCGATTTAAACTTCCAAATACCATTTCAATTCTTATGTTTCAAAGCTTTAAATATTTTCACCATTTCAGAAACAACTCATTTGACAAATTCATATATATAAAATTCAATTACTTATTTTTTTTTAATCTTGAAATCTTTACTTAATGAATTCAATATAATTTGAGAAACCTTTAACTTCGCATGATTAGAAAATCTTTTAATTTATTATATATTCATTTAAATCAACCTGATATTCATTTAAATCACTCTACACAAAAATCAAGTTATAAAATCATATCCTTTTAAAATTCTAACTTTTCATTAAATTTCAATTTAACTTAATATTCATCTTCCAACCATGTTCTCTTTTAAGTCAATAAAACTCCAGAAATTTAATTTTAAATAAATTCTTAATCGTATTTGATCTCGAAAATCGAACTTTATTTTATACTTCAAATCAAATTTATACAGAGCTTAAAAACCGAAAACTTTCTATACATATATAAATAACCAAATCAGTATCCAATAAACCATATATATATAGCTTTACAAAACCATAGTAAAACATTTCAAAAATAACTTTATATATTTATCGCGGTGCCTGTATAAAATTTTCTACCCTATGGTCAAGTGATACGGATTTTTATCATTTCAATCCGCAATTTAAAATAAAAAAAATGCGGTTATATATCATTTCAAACCGCAATCCCGAATGAAATGAAAATGCATGATGGTTTGCAGTTTACACAATATGAATATAGCATCCATTCATCTAAATATCAATCATCAACCATCATTTGCAATTATCATCCAACTTAAACAATCATCGATATAGAGCATATAAATTATACAGGTAATAAATAACATGTATTAACTAACAGTTTATATTCAATAATAAATTTAATAACTATTACTAGCAGTTTATATACAAAAATAAATTCAAATTTAACTGTCAGTTAATATGAAATAAAAATTTAACATAACTATGACTGGCAGTTAATATGCAAATAAATAAATTCTAACCGTCAAATTTTATGCCATAAATAAAATTAATTAACAGTTAAATTAAATAAATGCAATTTAACTGAGATGACGAATAAAACATGCCAAACAGTCATAAATGAATTTCTACTCATATCTAAAATTAATTTAACAAACACATGAAATTTTAGAAATTGTGAGTGGGATAAAACACTCACCTTTTGAATTTAAATCGAATTTAAATCGATTTAAACCAAAAACTTTGACGGTCTCAGAATTTGTCCAAACCAGCGTCAACAGATCCGAAATTAAATTACGATCCTAACAAAAAAATCTCGCGTGAAAACGAGGTCGTATGAGAAATTTATAGCGATACAACGATTTGAATCTCAAAAATAAAATTAAACAAAACTCTCCCAACACGAACTGCCACGTCAGCATACCACTGCATCTTCTTCACGCGAAAACAATACGCGTTCCCTCTTGCTACAGAACCCTAGCCGCCGCCTCCATCAATTTTTCTACGAAAACGCCGCCACTTCTGAGATTATCCGCCACCATCATTTGGCTAGCCTGTCAACATCGACCTCACCCCCCTATTGCGGCCACCTCCGGTCGCGTCACGAGCACCCGGCCATTCGAAAAAAATCGACCCATCATCACCTAATTACCGCCGTTCGACAAACCCTTCAGTCGAAGTAACCGTATAGACCCACTTCCCTCGACGCCCCCTACCAGCCCATGCTTCCTGATCGACGATTGGTGGACGATCCGCCGTTAAAATTGATAACTACCAATGAACGGCCAGAACAAAACCATAAATTCCTGGACAAATGAACAACTGAATCGAGAATCGAATTTCAGATCTGAGTTCCCCTCGTCAAAATCTTCAATATTTTTTTTTTTGGAAATTCTCTTAGGTGTTTGAATTTTTGACTTTTGATTTGATTTTTGAAATTAGAAAATGGATCTAGAATTATTTTTGCCATTGAAGAAGAGGAGTACAAAGCTTCCTATACGTGTAGAAGTGAGGAATAGAGGCTGCTAGGGTTTATAACAGCCTATTTATAGATAACTGCAATAGAATAGGGGGCATGAACTATAAACGCGCTACACTATGGTTGGCCCAAAAAGCCCGTTCTGACCTTGGAATGAAAGTTGTTAAACCCATATATCAAAATAGGTAATTTAAAATATTCTGAATGCGATGGAAAAAGTTTCACGTCCAAATTCGATCGTATGGAGAAGTTATGCTGAAAACAAAATTTCCAAATTGATTTCAAATTGATTTCAATTAAATCGATTTCAAGGCGTTTCGCGTTCGTACGATCAACGACAAGTCCGATCGCTACGAAACTTGAAACCCTAAAATAATTCACTGTTATGGATCCGATGAAATTGGTTTCGTCGAAATCCGAGCTCGTGACCAAAATGGCTATTTTTATATTAATTAAATAAATTAAAAATTATTTAATTAAATCAAATTTCCCATTTCACTTCGATAATTGACGATTCTTATCATCATAAATTTTCATTCATCTTTACTAACTTTAACAAATTTAACTGTTGAATTAAAATCTATAAATTCTCAAATTTCATGAAACTCACCAATTATAAATTAAATTTCCAATAATTTAATTAAATTTACTTTCCATATATTTTTGTCAAAAAGATAAATTTATCATTGGATTCGTAAATCTCTCCAATTTCATCTACATTTATATTTGCAAAATACCTAAATATTAAATTTCAAATATTACTTCATTATCGTTAATGTAATAAATTTATTTTTAATTATTGCAATTGATTATCTGTTATAACTTAATATACTAAATAGATAGTTAATCTTAAATACTTGTTCTCATTAACGATTTATTTCCACTAAAAAATATATGCAATTACTACATATTCTCCCTTAATTAATGACCTTCCTATTTCCATTTATTATTTCTTAGCAAATTATATCTATTAATTACGATTAACTATCCTAAATAAATTGGTTCACTTGGTTTCACGCCCTTTTTATTTCATCAATCATCCAATTATGAATGGAATTTTATCTTGGTTGCATCTTATTGAATCTACTCATTTATCACTTACCACATTAACTTCCATAATTTAGTGAATTAATTGAAATTGATTACGAATTAACTTAATAACCTAATAAAATAAGTAACGTATAGCAAATATTACCACTACTCTTAATTATACTTTAAGAGGTTCAATATTTACACCCTCAATATTGCAGTTACTTACATAACCTTGATTTTACTCAATTCACATTTATTTCAAACTATTCCAAAATTTATTCAATATTTATTATTTCTCTTATATTAAATTTTTAATCAAGTGAAATCCTTAACTTGAACCGGTTGGATTTCCTTTCCAGTTATTAAAAATTAACTTATACAAACATACTTCTTAATTCATTCCAATTACCGTTTACAATGCTTTTTTATTACCAAATCAATTTAAATAATTTCCTCTCTCATACTAAAGTATACCCCTGTATAATCCTTTCTACTATTCATTTATTAGAATGTTATCTAAACTTCAAGTCTCTTGTAATAACTCATTCATTATACCTTTGCGTATCAATAAACAAGCTTCCAAATAAATAAGGTTTATTAAATCCCATCTTTATAATTACGTCTATTACAACCAATTTAATATTTTCATAGGTTAATTATTAACTTTAATTATTGCAATTCGTTGTCTAACATAAATTTTGAATCTATTTCCAAATTTTCATATTTCAATCAATTAACACCTTACAATAGTTTACACATAAAAAGGGATTGTACTAAATACATTATTTATTGTCCTGCATTACTTTATTTCCTCCATTTACATTCATATTCCATAAATCAATATTTTACTTCATTGATAAATTCAATTCTTGCCTTAATTTACTTATTCAAACTTTATATCAAATGCAACAATTTCCACTATTACTATTAATTGCAATATATAATTTAATTTGTAAATTATTAATTACCCGTGATAACATCAAATTTCAACATTCTCTTTCATATAAATAAATAAGATTTCTGTTTCTTTTTAGATTTAAATTAAAAATCCTATTAATTATATTCATTTTAAACATCGAATTTACATGGGTCATTACGAGATGGATGTATCCCTTTGAACGGTAAATTTCTAATTTTAGTTATGTACATCATTATTTCACATAAATAGCTACCGTCTACAATATATAATTGATCACAATTATAGGTCGATGAAAACATATAAAGGATATGTGCGCAACAAAAGATACATTGAAGGGTGTATTGCAGAAGGATATATCGTACAAGAAGCTAGTCTTTACTGCATGCAATATATGCCAAACGGAGGTGATGGCAATCATAAACATACCCACGAAGCGTTTTTAGACGAGGACGACGAGTTTGCTGGTGAGATACCTCTAGATAATGGTAAATATATAGCGTTAATCCAAGTGCAGCAAGTGCGTAGATGGGTCCTTGATAA
Source organism: Allium cepa (assembly GCA_030765085.1). NCBI lineage: Eukaryota > Viridiplantae > Streptophyta > Magnoliopsida > Asparagales > Amaryllidaceae > Allium > Allium cepa. Next base: position 462,318,451 of record CM060942.1, read on the forward strand.
GTATGATTGATTGGATGAATGGAAGAAGTAAGTTCACGAACTTGTTTGGAATTTCAATTTTCTTAATTCATTTTATATATACATTTTGATATGTGTTTTCCGTAGGAGGTATAACTCTTATGTGAAAAGTACGAGATTTCAACCTCAAGGAAGGGCTACCACCGAGGAAGTCGTTCAAAGTTTTAATCTATAGTTACGTAATGAGGTATAACATCGTCGTAAGTATTTCATGTGTTTATAAGTGTGCAATACACCTTCGTGATCAGGCTTTTTTTTACTTATTTTGTTTTATGTACCTGTTAAAGAACATCGATGTTCATCCAACTCTGTGGTGGCTAGTGCACGGGCCGACGTTCATAACGTGTAGTTATATGAAGTACCAAGTGAATGAATTTTCATTATCCATGAAAAAGTATGAAGGCTGTATGGTAACACAAAACAGCGGTGTATGCATGAGAGCAATTAAAAAATTTAGAGAGAGTGGTAAGGATAAAAATTATAAGGAAGCAGAAACAACGTATTATGGAGTCATTCAACAGATACTTGAGTTGGATTAGACTGACTTCAAACAAACAGTTTTTATTGTGATTGGGTAAAGGTCGAGGATAAGGTCAATGGTTGCAAAATAGATCCTATTTCAAACCTGATCATGGTAAATTTAGAGAAATTAAAGAACAAAAATAACGTGAATGACGAGCCATTTACTCTTGCATCAGAAGCGAGTCAAGTTTTCTACTCAAAAGATTTAAAAAATAACGGATGGTCTGTGGTCTTGCATACACCAAAACGGTTGACTACAAATGTGGATGACATTGAGTTCCCTACCGTCTATCAATCAGCTTTTGAAGACATTGAAAAATTAGAAGACCTTATCAAATCCATATGTTAACTTATTAGTATTCGTACATCACAAGATTGTGTGTCTGTATATTTTTAATTGCACGATTGTGTGTATGTATGGTTTTGAATATTTTATACATGGTTTTGATTTTCCTAGATGTTTTGCAAGTTATAATTTGCAAAATATCCGTATTCTTTTCTCCATTATGATGTTATATTATATTTTGATCTTTTAAGGATTTGTTGGGTGATTAAGCACCAAGTTGTAGGAAGAAAGTCATAGAGTTTTAATAACTAAGTTTAGTTAATGAAATAACTAAATTTAGTTACAAGTAATTGCCAATTTAGTTTGTAACTAAATATTGTGGCAGTTATTGTTAATTGTTAAATGTTTATTTAGTTTGTAACTAAACATTTAACATTAACTAAATTAAATTGGCAATTTAGTTATCATTTAACAATTTAGTTACAAGTAAATAACTCAGCTTGTTCACTGAAAGTTTATTTAGTTAGTTAGTTAATAAAATAACTAAATGATAACTAAATTGGCAATTTAGTTTATAACTTATTTAGTTAATTGGCAAAGATAACTAACTTATAACTAAATTTGACGACTATATGGTTTATTTAGTTTATCATCAAATTTGTAAGTTAAATAAATTGGCAATATTACTTTGACTTTTGGAAGGTAAATGAAAGGTAAATGACTGAAGTTTTTTTATTTAGTTGCTTTATTTAAGATTTTGGAAATTACTTTGACTTTGAAGCTTCTTAAATATTTGATTGTCCTACAATAAAGAAACTGGCTTTTGTAGATTGTTTGATGCTTAGATTCATCACTTGCCGTACATCTTCACTTGCTGTGCAGGTTTGAACCAAAAGCAAAACAAATTTTCCATGTCAGAAAATCCAACATATTCACATTCGTCATGCACAGAGGCGAAGAAAGTTTATCAAAACTTACTTGGTATTCCGGTCTCAGATAACGCTGGTAAAATTACTACTACGCTTGGTAAACTAGTAAGAGCTCATGTGCCGATATCATATATAAGTTGGGATAAAGTACCCGGAATATATAAGGATAACATTTGGAACGTATTGGTGGTAAGTAAATATTTTTGTGAACGTATTTAACAATAGTTATGCATTTTCCTTGTTCTTGTGCGAATGGGCCTGGTCTCTTTGAGGTGCATGTTCATTCTTATGTGCTGAGCCATTTTCTAGCCTTAAGTCTAGTTGTACTTTCTAAAAACCTGTGTGCCTTTGTGCATTTTTCTTCTTGTATCTGAAACTGATGATGTACGCCTTTACCGGATGTGGTTGTGCACTGGACCACCCTGACCTTACTTTTTTTTCCAATACTCTTGACTCTTCGAATTGCACATTTCTTGCTACCTTGTGCCTGTGCATTTCCTTATGCATTGAACCCGTGGACTTTCCTTTTGCTACCTTGCATTGTTAACCCCGCCTCGGCCGTGGCTCACCGATCCAAGATAATAAACGACCTAACATTCTGCCGACTTAACGAAGGATGCCGACCCAAGACACGAAGGGATGCCGACCTAGTATCTTAACATGGAAGACCGACCTAACTGCATGCGACCTAAGAGGGATACCGACCTAAGGGCCTTGAGAAGCATGCCGACCTAATGCCTTAAAGAAAGTTCCGACCTAACATCTTGAAATGATGCCGACTTAAGGTTCAAGGAGATTCCGACCTAGGACTTATAAAGGTCTACCGACCTAACGCGTTTTCCGATCTAACTACTCAAGTTGTTTGCCGACTTAGCTGTTAGGAGTAAGTTGGTCTACTCCTGAGTCGTGGCCGGTTTACGGCTCATGGTAAGTCGTGACCGACCTAAAGATACGAAGGGGGAAGTAGTGCAACAGTTCAATGCGTGTCACGATAACTCGGCAGCGACTTGGGACTTAGGATTTGGGGCCAGAAGGATATGCGCCTCCCATTTAAACCATAGGCCGTGCATAGATGAGGAGCAGCGACCTACGACCTAACTTATCTCGGCAACGACTTACGACCTAGCTTATCTCGGCCACTACCTACAACTTGACACCCGAAACCCCAATAAATACGCGACCACCTCCAACATTCAGGGGACTTTTTGGCCAATCACTTCAAGCGCCAATACTCTGCTGAATTCTCAACTGACCCGACACTTCAAGTTCGAAAGGCATCTCAACTAACTCCAAGGGGAAATCTAACGCAATCTACATGGATTCGAAGAATTCTTCTCTACCAAAGTTCTAGTTGTTTGTTTCGTCATAATTGTAATTTAAGATTGTTGTAAAGTTGTAATCGGTTTAGCAATAAAGAGAATTAAAGTGGACGTAGGCTTGCCTTGAGCCGAACCACTATAAAATCGTTGTTATTCAATGCTTTTTTCTGTAATTTTCTGCTTATACTCTGTTCTCGAATCATCGGGTGGTGCTTTCACAACTACACTTTATACACCGGGGTGTTAGCGCTCAAATTTTAGCGTTTACATTTTTGGTGCTTTCACTGAGAATTGAACTCAGGAGAATTATCATCATTGCTCCATGAAAGCTTGTTGAAGTAACCTCTCTGAAGACTAGAAGTTTATCTGAAATCATGGCTCCGGGGAGAAAGAGTAAATCTGTTAGATCTGGAAATGTTCAAGAGGGAACCTCCGCTTCCCCAGTACCTAATCAAGCCACTCCACCTGTTGGGGTTACAAAAGCGGAGTTGGATGCTGTAATCTTAGGGCTAAACCAGCAGATAAATGCCCAAAGTGCACAATTGGAGGCTTAGAATGCCCAAAATGCCCTAATTTTGAATAAGTTGAATGACTTGCTTGGAGTAAACCGTCAACCAACGGGTAATGAAAGGAACTTTGCTGGCAACATTCCTGAGAGGGCTGCCAGCCCCTTTGAGCGGACATTTCCTGAAGTTGGTGGATCTAAAGCTCGAAATGATGAGGGGTATCTTTCTGAAATGGTTCGACAAATCATGGAAGAAAGCGTGCAAAGGAATGAAGATGAGAAGGAATGGGGTTTCGCTCCAAGTAAAACCCCGTTTACCGAAAGAATCTTAAAGGCTGAGTTCCCAAGGAAGTTCGTCCCTCCAACTATCCCAGCTTACAAAGGAACAAGTGATCCGAACGAATTCTTGTATAAGTATGATTGGCACATGACAGGTGCCAGAGCTTCTGATGAAATAAAGTGTCAATATTTTCCTGTATATTTGGAAGGTGTAGCTCTGCTTTGGTTCACCAAGCTACCAATTCGGTCCATAGATCAGTTTTCTGACCTAACCCGGAAATTCAAGGAGCAGTTCAGACTATACGCTTCAAAAGCCAAAGATATCATGTCGTTGTCAAGTTTAGAGCAGAATCCAGGTGAAACTATCAGATCTTTCTTGAATCGCTTTAATATAGCGCTGGCCGAGGTAGACAATGCAGAACCACGGATGATCCTGACCTATCTGATGAGGGCCATCGACAAGTCGAGCGAATTTTCAAAATGGCTTAACATGAAGGAACCAAATTCCCTTGAAAAATTCTACAAGAAAGCAGATGAGTTCATACGCCTGGAAAGCCGTCCTGTACCGGTAAAGGCAACATTGGAAAAAGATGAAAATAACATTGTTGCTCCACGCAAGAGTGAATCTGTAGGACAGAAAAGGGAAAATAACGATCGGAAGAAACAGAAAAATCTGAAGAAGCCTCGTTCCTTCAAGCCATCGGAATATACTCCTTTATCGGATACGCCGGAGCGTATTTACCTTGCCACTAAAGATTATGTTGATTATCCTAAACCTCCCGTTCTGAGAACCGGGAAAAAAGATGTACAAAGCGGAAAGTTTTGCCGCTTCCATAATCAACCCGGCCATGATACCGATGAATGCCGCCAATTGAAAATTTTGATTGAAGAATTGATAAGGGAAAACAAGCTGCAGCAATTTGTGGAAAAGAATAGCAGCAATCCCGCTTCGACTAGTCAAGGGCAACGAGCTCCTGCTCATCAACCCAGGACAAGTGAGAAGACTGCAGGGCATGAATCCGGAAGGCCTGTTATCAATGTCATTACGGGAGGACCTCACCCACCAGGCAGGAGATGGGGTGAGATGGAAAGGTATACCCGAGCTTTGAAGTATGTACCGGCCGAGGAAGATGTATTTTTTTTGGAAGGTGCTATGCCCCTGAAGCAACAAAAAACTTTCAATGATGATATTGTGTTCAGAGCCAGGGATTCCACAGGTATTGAAGCTCCTACCATGGATCCCTTAGTCATCTCGGCTGGTATCGGGCCAGCTATTGTCAGAAGAGTTCTCATTGATTGTGGCGCGTCTTGCAATATCCTCTTCAAGAAAACATTCGACCAAATGAAGATCCCTATGGCTGATGTGCAAGCCTCATCGCAGAAAATCGCTGGCTTCACTGGGGAGCCAAAACAGCCGATAGGAACCGTTGATTTGCTTGTAGAACTTGGAGAGGGAGAAAGAAAATTGGTCCGCAAGCAAACTTTTGTGATTGTCGACGAATTTTATGCTTATAATGCTTTCCTTGGCCGTCCAACTCTCGCAGCATTCAAAGCTGTTCTGGCCCCATGGTGCCTCACCATTAAATTTCCCACAGATAATGGAGTGGGAGTTATAAAAGGGGATCAGAATGCTGGGCGGGAGTGTTATCTGACAGAGCTACGAGAAACAAGGAAAAGTGAAATGGGAAAGGATGCGGCAACCCCAGTCCGGATCAAAGAACCAGCCTTGTAGCAATTACAGGGCGGACCCTGCACTGGCGAGCACAGCGGAGCACGGAAAGAGATGGATCCTAGAAAAGCCAGTGCAGGAGAGAATAGAGTGGTACCAGTGGAAACGACAATACCAGTACCTGTTGACCCAAAGGACCCAAACAAGTTGTTGAATGTGGGTTCACAACTTAATGTGTCAATTCAGAATATCTTAATATCTTTTTTAAAGGCAAATTTGGATGTTTTTGCTCGGACTCATGCCGATATGTGCGGAATATCTCCAGAAGTTGCAGTACACGCCCTGAATATTGATCCAAAATTTACACCTGTGAAGTAGAAAAGGAGAACTCAATGTCCAGAAAGGTCAGCAGCGTTAAAAGAAGAAGTTGATCGGCTCATGGAGAATAACTTTATCAAAGAATCTACCTATCCGAATTGGGTTTCAAATCCAGTGCTGGTTAAGAAAGCCAATGGAAAATGGAGAGTGTGCATCGATTTTTCAGATCTAAACAAGGCCTGCCCCAAAGACTACTTCCCATTACCCAGGATCGATCAACTGGTAGACGGAACAGCGGGACACGAATTGTTATCTTTGATGGATGCCTACTCTGGATATAACCAGATCATGATGCATGAGCCAGATCAGGAGGACACGAGCTTTATCACCGACGTTGGTCTTTACTGCTACAGAGTTATGCCCTTCGGGCTGAAGAATGCAGGGGCAACATACCAAAGACTTGTTAATGCTATGTTCAAACCGCAATTGGGCAAGACTATGGAAGTCTACGTCGATGACATGTTAGTAAAGTCTAAGAAAGCAGTGGATCACATAGAACACTTAGCAGACATGTTCGCAGTCCTCCGAAAGTACGGAATGAAGCTCAACCCTTTAAAATGTTCATTTGGAGTGGAATCCGGAAAGTTTTTAGGTTTCATCATGAGCGCTAGGGGCATTGAGGCTAGTCCAGCTCAAATTACGCCTTAAAGGAAGTCAAAGCTCCTAGAACGAAGAAGGAATTGCAAAGTCTCAATGGAAAAGTCGCCGCCTTGAGTCGGTTCATTTCCAAAGCCACAGATAAATGCATCCCATTCTTTGACGCCCTAAAGAAAGGAAAGAAAAACTTCGATTGGACTCCCGAATGCCAAAAAGCCTTTGATGAATTGATTCGCCATATGGAAACGCCTCCAATACTTTCTAGGCCTGGCGATGGCGAGGATCTTCTTATATACTTGGCAGTATCATCTCATGCTTTAAGTGCAGCGCTGATACGAGAAGACAAGAGGATTCAACATCCAGTTTACTATATCAGCAAAAGACTCACTGGGGCAGAGATGAATTACTCTAAGTTCGAAAAACTCGCCTATTGCCTACTGATTGCATCCAGGAAGTTGAGGCAATATTTCCAAGCTCATCCTATCAGAGTCCTCACTGATCAACCTTTAAAGCAAGTCCTGTTTCGCCCTGAGACTTCGGGTCGTCTTCTAAAGTGGAATATTGAACTCAGTCAATATGACATCACTTATCATCCCCGAAAAGCTATCAACGGACAAGCTTTAGCGGATTTCATCGCAGAATTCACAGATAAGGGTAACAGTGAGGAGGAAATGATCGACGATTCCCCAATCCAATGGAAGTTATATGTCGATGGCGCAAGAAACGACTATTGTTCTGGAGCCGGAATTGTACTTGAGACCCCTGAAGGTCGATCATTATGCTATGCACTAAGATTGGAATTTCCTTCAACAAACAATGAAGCAGAATACGAAGCCCTTATCGCTGGCTTAAGGATTGCTAAAGAACTAAACATCCAAGCATTACAGATCTTCAGTGATTCTCAGCTTATTGTATGCCAAGTCAAGAAGGAATTCCAAGCGAAAGGGGGAAATCTGCCCGCCTACTTGTCAAAGGCTTGGGAACTCCTGGGTGATTTCGATCATTACATGATAAGTCATATTCCTCGAGAAGAAAACATGAAAGCAGATTCTCTCGCAAAGTACTCTAGCACAGGCGAAGCTCAATTTCTGGGGTTAACTCCAGTGGAGGTCCTGTCGACTCCGAGCATTGATGAGATGGATATTGATTGGATCATGAGCGTGTCTCAAGAGCAAGAATCATGGATGACTCCAATAACAGAATATCTGCTCAATGGCTCTTTACCGGAAAATTCAAAAGAACGAAAGAAGCTACTGAGGAAAGCCTCTCGCTATATAGTCCAGGATGGCCAGTTATACAGACGGGGATTCTCAATGCCATTACTTCGATGTGTATCCAGGGAAGAGTCCAAAACAATCCCAGCTGAGGTGCATGGGGGAGAATGTGGTGATCATTTAGGTGGTCAAAATTTAGCGAAAAAGATTCTCCGATACGGATATTTTTGGCCAGAAATTAATCGAGATGCAGCAGACTATTCCCGAAAATGTGAAAGATGCCAAAGATTCGCCAAAATTCCTAGAGCTCCTTCCATTAAACTAACACAGATGGTTAGTCCATGGCCGTTTGCAATATGGGGGATAGACCTTGTAGGACCGTTACCAACTGCCAAATCTGGAATTAAATATGCCATTGTTGCTGTAGATTATTTTACTAAGTGGGTAGAAGCTGAACCACTGGCTACTATCACCTCAAAAAAGATGATAAGTTTTGTGACTAAAAGTATCATTTGCAGATATGGTGTGCCTCATAAAATAATTACAGACAATGGTACTCAGTTCGAAAGTGAAGAATTCCAAGATTTTTGCAAACGATTCAAAATCCGAAAAAGCTTCTCAGCAGTAGCTCATCCGTAGGCAAACGGGTAGGTGGAAGCAGTAAATAAAATTATCAAGTCAACCATCAAGAAGCAGCTTGAAAGAGCGAAAGGTGGTTTGGTCGATATGCTACCACTAGCACTATGGGCATACAGAACTACCCACAAAACTGCGACTGGGCATACTCCGTTTTCATTGGCATACGGATCAGAGGCAATGATTCCGGTAGAAACAGAGGTCCCTTCACATAGAAGAATCCATTTCAATCAAGCGGAGAATGAAAAACTACAGCTTGAGGCACTAGATCTCCTTGATGATAAAAGAGATGAGGCTGAGCTCAGAATCGCATCTCATCAGCAAAGGATAGCCAGACATTTCAATTCCAAAGTTCTCCAACGCAGCTTTGAAATTGGAGATCTAGTCCTAAAGAGAATTATGACAGCGACAGGTGTGTTTGGGCCAAATTGGAAAGGACCATATGTCATAGGTCAGAAGCTTCTCGACGGCACATTCAAACTCACTACTGTCGAAGGAGATCAAATTCCAAGAGCTTGGAACAGCAATCACTTGCGTCCATACTTTACTTGATAGCTTTGTTGAAATATTGTAAAAAGAATTATGAATGTATGATTCCTGTAATTGAAAGTGATTGTAAAACCGATGCAAGTGAATAATGAAAGACTATAAAGTGGATGTAGGCCCAAACTCTTGGCCGAACCACTATAAATCTTGTGTTCCTTATTATTATTACATGCTTGCTTTATTTTCGATATGAAAAGTACATTAAAAGTATTATTGAAATGTCGATTTAAATTTTTGCAGTTAACGAAAATAAAACTTGCACATTACAAGACCAAGTGATTCTTGTTATCATTCAACAAACAAATTCCAAGTCACAAAATTCCCGAGCTTAAATCCTAGATAAGAAGTGCTTCAATTGAACGGTCAATGATTTCGCCGAAAACGGGCTTTAGCTAATAAATTGAGAAGTTTGAACAAACAAACATCCGATTAAGAAGCTTATGTCCGTTCTCATGAACTGGCCTAGCAATGAGGTACACTTCTTTGGATTAAACAAACTACTTGTAAGAGAAGGGAGTGCAAGCTTGGAAAAAAAATAGAGGATCACTTTAAAGGCATAAGCAAGTGGACAAGGAACAACTAAAGCCCTCTTCGGAGGCACAAGTCCTCTTCGGAGGCACAACTCTTCGGAGGATAAAGACCTCTACTGAAGCATATGCCACAAAAAAGAATGTTCTCTACTCAACCAAAAAAGATTGGAGGAGTCATGACCCTCCAACCATGAGAGAGTAACTTCCAGGCAATCTTCGGAGGCCCATTTCACCAGGAGTTGAAGTGTAACAACCGCTCTCCCTCTTCGGAGGCCCATTTCACCAGGAGTTGAAGTGTAACAACCGCTCTTCGGAGTTTCACTTCACCGGAGTTGAAATGTAAAACAAATGAAAGCCCTCTTCGGAGGCCCATTTCACCAGGAGTGAAGTGTAACAACCTCTCTTCGGAGTTTCACTTCACCGGAGTTGAAATGTAAAACAAAATGAAAGCCCTCTTCGGAGGCCCATTTCACCAGGAGCTGAAGTGTAACAACCGCTCTTCGGAGTTTCACTTCACCAGAGTTGAAATGTAAAACAAAATAAAAGCCCTCTTCGAAGGCCCATTTCGCCAGGAGTTGAAGTGCAACAGCCGCTCTTCGAAGTTTCACTTCACCAAAGATGAAATGCTAAAAAAAAAAGAGAGAGCCTCTCCCAAGGGGTAGAAACAGAAAGACCTCTTCATAGAGGCACAATAAGACAGAAAGACCTCTTCCCAGAGGCATAAATGAAAAGACCTCCTCCTGGAGGCACAATCAAGCAGAAAGACCTCTTCGGAGGCACACGTTTCACCAAGATTGAAATAAAACTTCCAGATATTGAAACGTGAAAGAGTCTTCCTTAGAGGAGCAACTTTTCAAAGTAAAACAAAAAAATCCTCATCAAAGGCACACTTTAACTTCCAAAGGAAGAATGAATTACTTATTCTAGAAAATTCTCTTCCTCAAAAAGAAGTTGAAGTACCTTTCAAATACCCGCTTTACCACATAGAAGATTTCATTCAATAAAATGTGTATATGCACAAAATAAAGAGTGATATCTTCGAAGGTTGAAGCGTAGAAACTTCTTTGTGCTCTATTTTTTAATGAAATCATATTCCCCCAAATGTGGAATAGTTATTCTCTAAAGAATAAAAGCACAAGTTCCTCATAAAATAAAATATTACAATGGGCTTATGGTATAGGGGCAGCATGGCATAACTACATCGGTAAAATTGCGCTCGAACAATATATACCACAAGCTCACTGCAATATCGTACAAAGAAACTTGTACAAAAATGAATAGTAAATGCATTCTCAAATATAGACAGAAGTTTGTACAAAGAAAAAGAATCATTTTATTCAACACTATTTTATATATAGGTACAGGTTCCAAAGTAAAAAAAAAAACAACAAAAGAAAAGCGGGGGGCCGGTACCCGCACAATTTCCGGTCATTGCATGCAAAAAAGGCAAAAAAGCGATATGGAAGTCACAGAACCAAAGCCATCATTTCTTTTTCCGCCCACCTTTTGAGCCCGCACCTGGCCGAATGACCAACTTTTTAGGTCGGCTTGTAAGGGTAGGAGATGAAGGAGAAAGGGGCTCGATCGGACTTTCTTCCGTCTCTTCTTCACCAGTTAAAGATCCCTTCTTATTCTTCTTCTTGGAAACCTCCTGCTTTCCTCTCTTCTTGGAGGAAGACCCACTCCCTGGAGAAAGAAGTTTGGATAACGATTCAGCGTCGGAGCCAGTTGGTTCTGGAGTCCTCTCACTTCCTTCAGTTTCTTCTCCTTTCGGATCTTGAGAAGCAACGGGATCATCTAAGCCGTGAAGGGCTTCTATTTTCTCCTCTTGTGACCCGGGTTGCGAAGCAGAAGGAGGGGTGACCTTAAGAGACGGGGAAGGAATAATTGGAGGAGGAGAAGCCTGAACAATGCCCGACGTTTTCTCTGCAGAAGGAAAAAAGTTCAAGTCAGCAAAAAGCGGAGATAAAGGTTCGCTGAGATTCAAGAAGTAGTCAAAAAGCCCATCAAGTTCATAAGAAACAGATGAGCAGTCTACTTGGGCAAGATTGTCAGTAGGGTTATCTGCAGAAGTCGGTTCCCTGACGTCAACTTCGTAAGCCTGTGCCTCGGCACTCTCGCCGCCCTCATCTCCACCTTGTATGCTTGTAATATCAGTGGTGACTTTAGTAGGAGATGGGGAATGAGAACTAGAACCGATAATGTCAATCTCGGCTGAAGGAGAAGGTTGAATTGGAGTAGTTGAGGTGATTTTTCCTGAATATTCTCCTGCCGCTGTTTCGGCCCTTAATTTTGCAAGCTGTTCTCTCCCCTTGGCAAGAGCGACGCGAGCATCATCATCAAGATAATGCTCTTCAAGAGCTGACTCAGCGTAGCCAGCGCCTTTACCACCGAGCATATCGAGTGCTGCCTCCCAAACATCAGCCAGTGTAATTTCATACTTGGGGCCTAGAAAAGCGAGGCTACCACGCCCCAAAATGCTGTGCAGACAGAAATCAAATAATGTTGAGCTAATGTTGGCCCTCGTTGCCTCGTGAGAATCTTCAGCTGCAATTTTGCCGGCAACGGCCTCATCACGCTCCATTTCAGCTTTAGAAAGTTGAAGCTTCAGCATTTGAATCTCCGCCTCTTGGAGCTGTTTTTCTTCCGAAGCTCTTCAATGTCAGCGACATAGCCCTCACTGATTCTTTTCTGCACTTCAAGCCTATCTTCGGCATCCCTTTGGCTGGCATGAGCATCTCTCACTTGTTTTAGGAGCACTTCTTCTTTTTGAGAGTAAGAAGTAGAGGAAGCAGAAAGCTCTTGTTTCGGTTCTTCAACTTTTGCTTCAAGCTCCTCATTGTAAGAAGCAATGCTTCTCATCTCGGTGTCATGTTGCTCAAGCACCTTTTGCCATTCGGCTTTATCATTTTCCATGGTGAGCATGGCCTCTATGTTTGCACGATTAACCCTCTGAAGCTCGTCAACAAGTTTCTGCCAGTTCGACATCCTCTCAATATCAAGCTTGACGGCGTCAAGGTTTCGTAACATGGCAGACTTATCAATGGGGACCAAGTCAAGGTCAAACCTTACTCCCTTCAGACACCACTGAGGAAACCGACTTTGCAAAGTGGCAGGACCTGGTCCAACTTGGAATTTGGGTCTGCTAATTATAGTTTGGATGTCTGACTTCCCGAGAGCGGGAGAGCCGGAAGGAATATCAAGCGAGGCAGGGGCAGTAACCTTTTCAGGAGTTGTAGTGGTATGCTTCTCACCATGTCGGGCTCGCTTGCTCGAATCTTCAACCACATGACTTTTTCCTCTGTCATCATGGGTTTTTCTTTTATGGGAATCGTCACCTCTCTGTGAAGAATCGTGGCGCACTTCCCTCTCTCTTCTTTCATAGCGCTCCTCTTGAGCCCTCTTTTCTTGAGCCTTTCGAGCGGCTCTCTCTTCATCAGATTCTCTGTAAGAGGGAAGGTAACGCCTGTAGTCATACTGGCTACGCCTCCCGTAGCGCTGGAAATCATCATAATAAGATCCGCTGCTTCCCATCAGAGGATCTGAAATAAAAAAGAGCTAAATCTTAGAATTCTTTAGAGTACAAAAAGTCAAAAGCGTAAAAGTGCCAAAAAAGAAATTCTAAGTGTGTGTGGCGTGCAAACTACGCGCATCAAACTACGAACCACTCTTTAATTGAGGAGTGGTTGTGGGTGTGATAGTCAGCGTCAACTCCTGAGTTGACGGAGTCTGCTGCAGGACAGAAGTTGCTTCAACTACTGAAGAAGAAACCCCAGTAGTGATAGGATCATCTTTAAAGATTTCTTGCGAGGTGGCAAAGAGGTCGCTCAGCCCTTCGAAAGTATCATCCCTGCTCTGCTTGGCAAGGCTAGTTTTCTCGGCTTCTTCGCCGGAATTCTGTGAACGTCGGGGAGATCCCTGAGGCTCCTCTTCCTCAATAACCGGGGCAAGTTCGTCAGATGGCCCCGCAACATCAACAGAAGTGGAACATTTCACTAGCAAAGCCTCGGGAGCAGGTCCTTTTGGTTTGGATGTATCTGTAGAAGCTGGGGCATCCAATGCTCTAGCCGGGGAGTTTGGGATTTCATGAGGATGTGTAGAACGAGAAGTATGCAAAAGCCCGTATTGGTGCAATAATTCATCCCCCAACAAAAACTTGATGCTTCTCTCTGCTACAGCCACGGCACTCAATCTATCAAAAGTCTGCTTATGGACCGGATCTCTAGAGGGAAGAGGAAATGCTGAAAAGAGCAAAGAATGAAATTAGCAATTGGTAATTCGGATCTCGAGAAAGTTTAAAAATGGAGACAAGTAATCTTACTTCCTACTCTCCAATCGGCATAAAACCCTGGGGGGCAGCGAGCAAAGAAAAATTGGTTCAGAAATCCATGAACGCTTTCGGTAAGGTCGGAAATAAGTTGCGGTTTATAGCACTCTCACAATTATAAGGGAAGGATGATCTCTACTCTTTGCAAACGAGCATAAGTAACGGATTTCTTCAAAACTTGGTAAGCGATCAAAAGTTCTTCTGAACAAAACGCACAACCCCATCAAGGTGGCATTACCATTAGGATGAAGTAGGGACGGAGAGATTGACAACCGAAGGAGAAGAATTCGGAGAAAGTCATTAAAAGGAGGGATCGCTCCGCTTAAGCACATTTGACGATTGATTGCAATAAAGCCACGGGGAGGATTGTCGGCAGTATCACTTGGCCCAGGGAGCAGACATCACTCTCAGTAAAACCAAATTGAGTGCGCTGCTGAGCAAATGCTCTCTGGGTTAGAATGGTTGGAGTTATCTATGGAGGGTTCTCTATAGGTAGAGCTACCGGAAAAGTTTCTTCCTCTTGAGCTGCCATTTCTTCTTGATGGGAAGTCATTCTACATAAATAACTGGATATTCAAACATCAAGGTGCACGTTTCCTAAAATGTGTGAGGTGTTGTGTAAAATTAACAAAGCAATAAACAAATATAACTGGAATGAAAAATAGCAAGCATTTGTTAGTTATGAAATCCAGGGACTATTGTTTTAAGCCTAAATATGCAAGTATAATGTTGATGCAGACAAATCAATTCAGATTGTTGATACTTTGCATTAATGTTTAACTTTAGTTGATTGATTCACAAGCATTGCATGCAATATATTTAACTTGCTTGTCTTGTCTCGACTAATCTGTCATTTGATGTGGGCAGTCAATGGCAGTATTTTCGCCTTGGTTTTCCTTGTTTGTTATTTTCAGCAGGTTGTCAGCTTATAAGTTAATGCGCTCTGTGAAATTATACAATGAGATTCAAACAAGTTTAGAGTTGGGGCAGTTCAAAACTCAGACAACTTAGTTCGGCAGTTCAAGTCAAATACTCAAAGTGGGTCTATGCTCCTAAATGTCAACACGTCCAAAGCTTAAGTATTAAGTCGGCTACGATTTAAAAGTCTTTCGTGAGATAAGGCCAGGTCGGTAGTGGTTCAGGGTCTAAGCAGTTTAATTTGGCAACCCAGTCCTCTAGGTCGCAAGGGAGAGATAAGAAAGTAAGCTCTGATTCAAAAGGCAGGAACTTCTCCAAGTATTAACTCGGTCACGATTCAGGCCTTAGGGTTTAAATCGGCAAGTTTCCTTCAAGCATTATCTCAGCCACGACTTAAGGTCACTAAAAGCCAGGTCGGCCAAAGGCTAAGCCACCCAAATTCACTAACTCGCTCCCGAACCAACATCACACTCCATCGACCCGCTAACCCAATAGCCGTTCCACCAACAACAGCCTTCATTTCATTCAAGCTATCGGATTGCCCAATAAAAAGCTCAAAGTTTTCACAAATCCATTGCCCTGCCATCAGAAATCATTGAGCCTGGGGTGGTAAACCATCTTCATCGTCTCAACTGTCGTCTGAAGCCAAAATCGAGCAACCTAAGCCTCATCAACTATAAACGTAACAGGATTCATGATGAAGCATTGAACAAGGAGGCAGTTCGAGTTTGAGTGGCGGAATTCATGGACTAACAGTAATCTATGATCGAGAAGAGAGCAGGACCACTTACGCGATAAATAGCAGAGATTACCAGTGATCGATTGGAATGAGATCGCCTTTAGGAGCTTGAGAAAATTTTAATGGTGGAATCGAACAAGGGGGTAAGTAATAAAGATGGAAAAGGAAAGAAAATGGACGACTTATATCTTGCTATGGTAGAGACTGAAGTGACTTAGGCCATCTAACTGTTAGGTCGTTTACGACCTACCGATCTAAAAAAGGTACAGGTTAAAGAGTATCGAAGCATACGACCTAACCATTAGGCGCATGCTTCGAGGTGCAAATGTTAACCCCGCCTCGGCCGTGGCTCACCGATCCAAGATAATAAACGACCTAACACTCTGCCGACTTAACGAAGGATGCCGACCCAAGACACGAAGGGATGCCGACCTAGTATCTTAACATGGAAGACCGACCTAACTGCATGAGACCTAAGAGGGATACCGACCTAAGGGCCTTGAGAAGCATGCCGACCTAATGCCTTAGAGAAAGTTCCGACCTAACGTCTTGAAATGATGCCGACTTAAGGTTCAAGGAGATTCCGACCTAGGACTTATAAAGGTCTACCGACCTAACGCGTTTTCCGATCTAACTACTCAAGTTGTTTGCCGACTTAGCTGTTAGGAGTAAGTTGTTCTACTCCTGAGTCGTGGCCGGTTTACGGCTCATGGTAAGTCGTGACCGACCTAAAGATACGAAGGGGGAAGTAGTGCAACAGTTCAATGCGCGTCACGATAACTCGGCAGCGACTTGGGACTTAGGATTTGGGGCCAGAAGGATATGCGCCTCCCATTTAAACCATAGGCTGTGCATAGATGAGGAGCAGCGACCTACGACCTAGCTTATACTCTGCTTAGCAATAAAGAGAATTAAAGTGGACGTAGGCTTGCCTTGAGCCGAACCACTATAAAATCGTTGTTATTCACTGCTTTTTTCTGTAATTTTCTGCTTATACTCAGTTCCCGAATCATCGGGTGGTGCTTTCACAACTACACTTTATACACCGGGGTGTTAGCGTTCAAATTTTAGCGTTAACATGCATATTTGATGATTTTGTTGCCTTGCTTCTGTTTTAGGACTCCAGATTAGCATTTTGCTTCTTATTCTTTTGCATTTTCTTTCATCTAAGCTCATGCCTTATTTATACCTTTTGTGTTCTTCCATCATGCATGTTGCATGCTATTATATTCCCATGCCATGTGCTGTTATTTCATGTGATGTGTACCATGCAATTGGTGCTATATATTTTTGATGCCAATACTATTTCATGTGATATATACCTTTTGAGTTATTTTTGTAGAAAATTTATTATCTCGATCCGCTTTCAAAGGAAATGTTTTTAAAGAGAATGGCCGACGCTTTTAGGAGATACAACAAAAACCTGAGAGTAATTTATATGACACTTTCAAAAATGAAGAAGAACGGTTGAAAAATTGTCCACCTACAGTTGCTCAAAAAGATTGGGAACAGTTCATAAAAAATAAAGCAACACCTGAAGCGAGCGGAAGAAGGGAGACTGGCAAAAAGAATAGAGCATTGCTCAGTTATGGTCACCATGCAGTACGTAAAAGTCACGCTAAAATAGAACAAAAAATGGTAATTTATATCCATTTTCATTCTTATGCTTTAGTATTTATTGTATCTACAATCTATATACATACATCTACATGTGTACAAACATCAACTATTTCAATCAAATTTGTACTTGTATTGCATATCTCTGCTAGTCCATCAACTAATTTCAGTCGTCGTCAAGTATGGGAGAAGACAAACAGGAAAAAAGATGGCAGCATATCAGATGCCACTTCTTCATACTTTGTAAGTTAAACAAATACTAATCATATGCTAAAATATGCGTATGCCACTTCTTCATACTTATAACAAATACTAACTTGCATATTCTTTAAAATTCCTTATTCATATAAGTATTATCATATTTCGGGATCAAATTGCGAAAGCGAAGGAAAAGATCACTGATAGTGACGAAGAAAAATTGACAATTGATGAAGACATCTTATCACAAGTGCTTGGTAAGGATGCAAGGGATAGGAGCCGCGGTGTTGGGACCGTTATACCAAAGACTAAAGTTAAGGCTTGTGCCATTGCACAGAAATGACTCAGACATGTTCATGGAGAGCATGATGAGTTGAAAATGAGGGTGGGAAGTTTGGAGGGTACAGTAGGAAATTTGTCGGGGCAAATGGAGGTTCTGATCAACATGGTGGGAAACATCGAATAGGGAATTCATGCATCGGTCAATTCTTCTGATGGAGGACGCGCCACACATTCAATGCTTCTGAATTCGTTGCTTCGTAGTTCCATTATTCGATCGATGTAGCGAACAATCAAAGATGTGAAATCCTCAACTCTTATTTAGACATAATAGCAAATGGTATTTGTTACAAGATTTCTATTTTTAGTTGCTTTCAAGCAGATATTTTGTTGGATAGATCTAAACATATTTATTACAACAGGTACTGTATGCCGAGATTCTACATTGTCCAAAATCCATGGGAAATCTATACCACCCACACATGAAAAAGTGGTGTTGGACATCATACTGCTACCAGATGAGAGAACTAGCAAAATAAATTACCAATTTGTAGAGACCTTTGTTGAAGTTGGAGTGGGTGGGTATGTGTGCCATCCGAAGGGTCTTATTCATTTTCTTTGGACATTGGAGCAGGTATATTTTCTGTTTATGTTAATATTTTACTATTAAGACTCTAAGACTCGGTTAAAAACGTCGTCGAGACTCAGTTTCAACTTCATATAAGTATTCATGTTAATACTTAAACCTTCCTTATTTTTTTTGGATAATTCACCAATGCTATTTGATGTGCATGATATATAATGTATAAACAATTTTTGTTGATTTGATTCATCCTTGGTCTAGTATGATGGTAATATTAGTGTAAGCGAATACACTGTTTTACAAATCTTATTTATATTTAATGTATACCCAAATCATATAAATGTCTGTATTCATATTTGGATGACAAACATAAATATGTGCAGTAATTTACATACCAAAAGTCAATGAAAAATAACAGTTTCAACTTCATATCAGTATTCATGTCCATCAGTATGTTGTATTCATATCCATTTTCTACTTCATATCGATTAATAGACTGTGTTGCGTGGTCACTGGGTTGCTCGATTTGAGTTGCAGTCATTGCTTCGAGTAGATTGGTGCGGCAGTATTGTAGTTTCGCTATAGAGGTGCTTGTTTGTATTTGAGTGGGTAGGTCAACGTTTAGTGTTAGGAGATAAGTTGGAGCAAATGGTAAGATTTTTTTTATATGAATGTAGTAGGAATGGTTATGTTAGAGGAGGTGGTTGTTGTCTGATGGGTGTGTTGCTCAGTTTATTGGTTGTGTATGTTTGCTTAGATTGACAGGAGGATGGTTTTGGTTGCAGAACACTGGTGCAGCAGTTGAATAGTTTAAGCGCCAGTAATTTGATAGCAGCAGAAGGAGTTGAGTTGTTGTTGTGGGTTGAAATTTATTGATAGTGCTGTTGTGAGTTGAGTTGAGGTTTACAGTAATGTTGTAACGGCTGTAGTGGTGCAATGTGTTAGTTCGAAGTGCAGTTGTAAGGGTATGGTTTGGTTGTGGTGTACAAAGCAGTAGGGGATGGGGAAATGGGGAGATGTGCAGGCTAGTGTATGTTTTGGCGGTGAGTGAAGTAAAGGAAGTAGTAGGATTGTGTTCAGAGGATGTGAAGATGAAGGAGAGTCTGTTGACTATGAAGGTGGATGTGAATGATGTATGAACTGCAAAGTGGGAGTATATGTGTGCAGTGGAGATAATGGCACAACGGTGAACAAAAATAGTGTAGTAGGAAGATTAGTGGGATTACGAGGCTGTTCTAAGTTGTAGTGGATCTTCGGGTGATGTTACTTGTTATTGTGACAGAGAGCTTGTCGAAGCAGGGAGATGGCAGCAGTTAGGTGGCGATGACTGGTGGTAGGCAAGATGTTATGTTGTCGCTTGCAATGAGATGAAGTTGTTGATAGTGTGGTGTTGACAGTAGATGTAGAATGTTATTGGTATGGTTGCTTGGCAGAAGTTTCTATGGGAGGTATGATGGTGGGTATGTAGGCTTGCAAAATGTTTGGTTGTATGTTTTGATGGTGCACTATGTATGGTTGTGTGCACAGTGGTTTAGGCTCAGTAGGCTTGCACAGTTAGATCATGACGTTGTTCATCTGGATGGCAGTGAAGCACAGTTGTATCTAGATGTGGATGTGCAGTGATGACAGAGGTAACTAGAGGAGGAAGTTATCAGATGACAGGGGTATGTGGGTTGGTATGGAAGATGTTGTTACTATGGTGGAAATGTAGGCCAGGGAAAGTTGCAAAAGGTAGTGGTTTGATGGTCGGAGTTTGGTTGAGGAGTAAGGAGGATGATCAGTTGTTGCAAATTGAACTATCGATAGGGGCAGTGGAGTTTGTGAGAGCAGCAATAGGCAGAGTGATGGAAGTTGACAATATTTGTTGGAAGTGTAAGTATGGTAGTGGGTTTTGAGCACTGTGAAGTGTACTATGGTAGTGGTGGATGTGGTTTTTGTGAATTGGATGGTGTGGAGTTGGTGCCGGCAGTAAAAAGGGATTTGTGAAATGTGCTTGTTTATTGTGATACCGTGGATGAGATGCCTCAGTTTCAACTTCACATCAGTATTCATGTTCATTAATATGTTGTATTCATATTCAGTTGCAGTACATGCTTGCTAATACAAACAATTATTTTTGTATGGATAGACTTGGAGAATAGAAAGTGGAGACTGAAGATTGAAGCAGTGAAGCTGACTGTGTAGTTGTTGATGCTTGACATGTTGTATTAATGTAATGTAATAACTATGAACTATTTATAATTGAAGTAACTACGAAATGAGTGACTGTGTGGGAACCTAAGTAACCAAATATGTAAGGGTGGATTGGTAGTGATAATATGTATTGTAATTGAATGTATTTCTTTTTAAAATTTAACTGAATGTATTTCAGTAATTTATTGTATAATATGCATCATTGCATTGGGTATTAGGTATGAACTATTACTGTATGTCTGTGATTATATAAATTGATTGTATATGTGCAGTATCTAGTTGAAAAATGGAAGCAGAATAGTTGTCAACTTAGGCACGGCTAAAAGCCGTATCTAATGAGCAAGGCAATGGCTTAATGGCTCAGTAAGACACGGCTTTAAGCCGTATCTATGGGGTCAGTTAGATACGGCTTAAAGCCATATCTAGTGGGTAAATTAGATACGGTTTTAGGCCGTATCTATGATGTCATTAAGCTACGGCATTAAGCCGTATCTTATTGATTACTTAGATACGGCTATGAGCCGTATCTAATTTACAGGTTAAAAACGGCTTAATGCCGTATCTAATTATTAACAATGCCTTATTTTGATATGGTGTAGTGCCTCTTGCCCAAATCCCCGGATTTGAGCCTCTATCTATTGGCCACTTATTTATCCTAATTAGCATAAGCTTGTCCCAGCCTCACCAAACTATTGTGAGACCATCAGTTCCTGACTGAAAGGGAATTCTGTTGGTAAGCCTCTTTTGTTATTTCTGCTACATTTTTTTATTAACTTAATCTAAGTTTTAAAATAAAACTTTTCTATTCTTTCTGCTTAATTATAACCAACGTTATAATTGTTACTCTTCTATTTTCTCATTTTAGTTATAAGTGCTTGTAAATATCTTCAATTTTCCTATTTCAGTTCATTTCTGTTTTATTACATTTTTTTCTTAATTTTCTGTAAATTTAGTGTTTTTTTCTATTTTAATACATATTAATGAATTCTTTTCTTTTTTAATATTTTGTTCGTGTAAAAAGGAATAAAGAGAAACTAACATTTACAAGCTAAATTCCAATATTAAAGAGATGTAAATAAAATGTAATTACTGTAAATAACTATAAATAAATGAATAAAATAGCTTAATAAAAATAGACTGAAAAGAAGTTCTGAAATTTACTTAAAAATGGACTTTAAATAAACTTATATAAAAACTGTCTCAAAATTGTAGAAAAATTATAACTATTGAAAACCCTATTATTATAAATTACTTAAAAATATAAAATAATTACAAAACACTCACTTGTGGTCCTTAGCTCTAGTCCATGGCCTTCCCCGATCCACTTCTAGGGCGTAGAATATTTTTATCAAAAAGATCTTCTCCCTAGAAAAAAATTCTTTTAGGGTCCAACCTCTGTTTGATATCCCGGATTTTTTGGCAATATCAATTTAATAATCTATGTTAAAATTAGATAGATTTGATAATATTATTAATAATAAATTTTAATTAATTTAATAATCTTCTTTAATAAATATTTAAATGGGTGATTTATCTTTTAAAAGCTAATTAAATTGTTTTCTATTTATAATGTATATATATTTGTATATATTGTAAATAGATAAGCTTTGTTTTAAATTTAATAAACAAAGGCATGTTTTCTAATTCTAATATTTTTGGTAATTTGGAAATTTTATTTAATATTAAGCTATTAAATAAATAACCGTATGGCTTTAAAATACTCAAGATAAAAGTTTAATTTGTTTAAAATGATTCTAGCTTTAGTAAATTTAAATAAAAAGGTCTGTTTTGTTTTTTTAAATATAGCTTGATCAAAAAAGTGATTTATTAATAAAGAGATAGTTTCTTTTATAAATTATTTTAATTTAATAATGAGTTATATTTAAAAAAAAATGTAATGTCTTTACAAATGTATTTAATATAAATAGAAATTTTTATTTCAAATTTGTTTATATACATATGTATTTTGGAAGAAGCTATGATTTGAAAATTTGAAATAAAGTTTTCAAAAATATTTAAAATAAAATAAACCTTATTAATGTTAAACATAAGTATAAGAATAAATAATAAGTAAATTAAGCGATTAATAGTTTAAGTTTAAAAATAAAAAGAGAGATAAAAATAAGCAATTATGTTAAGAATAGGACTAAATACTTAAGTTAAGAATTTATAACAATAACTAAAACAAAAGTATACATATGTATATGCAAAGAGAAAAATAAAGCAATCCAGGCAAAAGAATATGTATGTGAAGTAGTATGCAGGGTATAAATAAACAAAGTATAAAAGAATCTTGTATGTAACCTGTAAGTAATTAGGCAAGAATAAACAAAGTAAAAGAAAATATTAACATAAAAATGGATAAGTATGAAACAAGACAAAAAGTATATATGAACATATAATTAGGCAAGAATCTTATATATGAAGTTTAGATATGCTGCAAAGTAAAATATCAACATACACGAAAATGGGTAAACATGAAACATAAAGTACTTAAGCATTAAATGCTTTCATCTCAGCACAAACTTAAGTCAATTCGAATTTGTCTAAAAAACCAATTCAGCCTCCACAAATCTTGCCTGATAAGACAAAAAGGAAATCTCTGGTCAAAATAGGAAGCTTATACCCAGATAACACCTACCTTTTACAAAACTTTTCTTTTCTATATATATCTTCTTATTTCTATTCGTTCATCACAACTTCATCAATCAAAAGCAAGATGATTTAAAGAAATCAAAGCAAGATAAAGTTTTCGAGTTAATCTTTTGCAAGCTTTCATGTTTTCAAAATACAAGTTTTCAAATCAAGGAGCAAGCACAAAGTTTTAAAGCAAAAAGAGTTTCATTTTTTAAAAGAGTCCAAAGTTTTCAAAGGGGTTTTCAAATTAAATCTGGAGGCTCTGTCTTTCTAAAAATCTTGTGAGTAACTTTTTAAAATTTAAAATATAATTTGGTTGCATGCTAGTTGGTTGAATATAAATGTGTATTGCATGTATATATATGTGAATGTCTAATGTGTATATTTATTTGTGTGCATGCTGTTTATAATTGCTCTGTTCTGCTTGTTTTTCTCAGGCTCAAAATTTTTATTTAAAATCTTTACCACATGATCTAGCTCTTGAGAGGATCTGATTATCAAACAAATGTTGTTTGATTTAACCTGGATTAAAGTTTAAAATTTTAAGTTAGTCAAAAATAAGGCTTGTTTGTCTCTGGAAGTATTAAAACATCAGTGCATGTTAATATAAATCAAAACTCAAACTTTTTAATTTATAAATTCAGTATTATAAATCGAATACATCAACAAAAATATGATTTTTAACGCAAGAATCAAGATTTTTAGTTTGGGAAAAGGTGCAGTTTGGGTTTGAACTGGAAATGAACTTGTGGGGTTTTCTAGTGATCCAAAGGTTTGGAGGGGTCGGGATCTAGGATGATGATGGAAGGCTGATCAGTGAATCGAGGAATATTGGCTGGGAATTGATTGAAGCATGGTGGAGGTAGTGGTTGAGGTTTTGAGTATGGAACCCTAGTTTAACTAGGCTTGATAGAATCGATCACCACGGTTTATACAATTGATCGAGTGTAGTGGGATTTTGGGAGATGGTAGTGTGGTCGTCGACGAGGTCAGGGCCGGGTTGCAGAACCTACGGTGGTCGGAGGATCGAAGGCGATGCATTGACAGGTTTGGGTGTTGTGGTGATCTCAGTTTACAGGTTTGGATTTAGCAGCTCGAATTCGATTTTGAGACTGGGATGATTCTTTGATTATCGTGATAGGGTGCAAAGATGATTTCCGATGTGTGAAGATCATCGGAGATGGCTGGAGTTGATCGGCGGCACAGTACACGAGCATGGTGCAGTGTTATCTGATTAAGTTGCTTTGGTGTTGAAGTGCTCAAGCTAATTGATGTTGACTCGAAGTGTTTTGATGATTTGCCGAGGGAGTTGATCGAGGCTCGAAGCATTATAGGATGGTGCCTCAGGTTATACTTTGGTTACAGGTTTTAAGAAACCTTGTTTTAAAATTAAAAAAAAACTGAAGTTTAAAAATGAAAAGCAAAGTTTTAAATAAGTTTAAACCCAAGTTTTAAAATCTGGAATTCAAGACAGTGAATCTTAGGTTAAAAATAAACAAAGTTTTTAAATTTAAATTATTTTTATCTACCTTTAAATGGTTAAGTAGTTTGAATTTTTTAAAAATGAAGTTTTAAAAATGTAAGTAAGTTTTAAAGTTAAGTTTAGTTCTGGAATCAAATATTTAAATCTGTATTTCAGTTTTGAAATTAAATGAAGCTTTTAAATTTGAAAAGATTTAAACAACTTTGTATGATAAAGAGTATATTTAAATTGATTTGAATTTAAAAATGAATTTGGTATTAAAATTCTTTTAAACGTCTTTTATAAAATGGGTATTTCTTTAACGTGTGAGATTAAAGGTTTTTGAATTGTTTAAGTTAAATTTGTATTCAATTTAAAATCTTAAATTTAAAATGAAATTTGAATGAAATTTAAAAGTAAATTTAAAGTAAATTGTTTTTTAGATACCTTGTTAATGATAATTTGATCATTCATAAGAAAAATGTTTTTTATCTTTAAATAAATGAAGATTTAATGATTTGTAATTATTAAGCTAATTAAAATGGATAATTAATGATTTGGATTAATTAATTTAGTAATTAAGAGTTTAAATTAGTTAATTAAGGTTTAAGCTAATTAATTTAGGATAAATAAATTGGTAATCGTTAATTAAATAAGACTGAATTTAAATTAATGATTAGTAATTAATCAATCAATTAATTAAGGATTAATTAAGTTATAGTTGACACTTAATTAATTAAATAATTAAGGATTAATTAATGAGTTATTAAAGATAAAATTAAATGGTAATTAATAATGATTAATCTTAGTTAATTACTTTAGAAAAGTAATTAAAGAATTGTTAATAGTTAACGAAGGTCATTAACTAGAATGATTAATAATTAATTAATGTGATTAAATTTTTAATAATTAATTAGATTAATTAATTTAAAGATAACCAATTGTAAATTATTTGAGTGTAATTACTTAATGGAAGTAATTAAGGAATTAATTACTCGTTATAATTAATTCAGTTTAATATGAATTGTTTAAGTTAATTAATTAATTTTAATTAATTTAAATAACCATTTGATGATGTGATAAGTATAATTACTCAGGGAAGTAATTAATGATAATTACTGGATGTAATTAACTGAGGATGATTTAATATTGGAAGTAATTTAAGTCTAAATTACTTTGTGAGATTAATCAAGGGATTAATTAGAGATAATTAATTAAGGAGTAATTAATTTATTTGGTGAAGTAATTAAGGGTAGTTAATTACTGAATGGGGTTAATCAAAGGTGATTAACAATTTGGTTTAAGTGAAGATTAATTACTTAATGTAATTAATTTAAATAAAAAATGTAATTAGAGATCATTAATTATTATGATTAATGATGTAATTAAGAATGGATTTATTAGGAAATAATTAATAAATGAAAGGATTTATTAATGTCATTAATTAAGAAGTAATGTAATTAATTATAGTTGATCGATTTATGAAGTAATTAATGGTTAATTATTGTGTTTGGTTAAGGATAATTAATTTGTAAAATTAATTAAAGGATATTTACTTGAATATAATTAAAAGTTAATTAATCAAGGGTGATTAATTGAAATGAATAATTGGCGAATGATTTATTAATTGGTTGGTAATTGATTAATAGTTATATAAGCAAGATTTATAATGTAGAAGTAATTAATTTAATTTATTTTAAATTAATTAGAGATGAAGTAATTAATTTAATTCATTTTAAATTAATTATAGCTGATGTGGTTTCTTATGTATGGATGGATGATATTGTTTACCTTGAATGGTTTGAGATATCAGATGTGAGATAAATGATGCTATGTGATATGGAAGCTTTGATTAAAATATGATGATAATTATCTATTTGTGATGATAATATGGAATATCTGTTTATGATGATAATATTGATTATCTATTGTGATATTGTGGATTATCTGTCTGTGTGTATATAGATAATTGAATTGAATTGTTTTAAACATTAAAACAACTTGGCCTTAAAAGATACATTTTGGATTTCGATGGGACCGGGATCGGGTTTCCATATTTGGACATCCGAAAACCGCATCGATCCAAATTAACGATAGGTCGTGAATGTGAAGTGAAGATGAAGATTCAGAGTGCAAGGGTTATCGTCGTTAACTCTGAGGGTGATTCCAAAATGAGTGTAACGAGATAATGCCTTCGATTTCGTTCGAACCCGGAACAAACTTGTATGGATTGAATGCTTTCAGAACATCGTCAAGTGGGCAATGAGCATTCTAAGAGATGTGTTCTCTAAAGGTATTCATAGCCTCAAGCCTCATCAACCGAGAATGGCTAAAACTGGGGATGTGCAGCATGGTTAGGTGGGTCATGCCCAAGCAGGATGAGATATACCCCTGTCTAGATGTCCCTTTTTATTTCGGCAGTGTAGGCGGTTGCTAGCTACAACCGCGGGGTTATCTTGTTCGGGACTATTCAGTAAGTAATCGTTCCAGCCTTATGATGTAGGGGAATGGGAGTAATCCTCGATACATTGATCTAGGCCACGTACTGTTACGGGAGGTACCGTAGAAGCCCTGCCATTGTATGGAATCCAAAATCGAATAAGCGCCATCGGATTTGATTGTATTACCCACATTGTGGCTAGTATGCTGGAATTCAATAAATGTAACGATTTCGGCTATTTCTTATTTACTTGAATACCCTAGACCTATTATAATATCACTGGATTTCCTGTAAAATGTTTTGGTTAGCGTAAGGTAAAAACTTACCCATGTTTATGTGTGGGAAGTCTTATGTGATACCTTTTTGTTTTCTAAGGTTTTTCAAAGTTAAGCAATTTTAACCTGTTACTCACACCAGACCCATGTCTGACCCAGAGTTTATTTCTGTTTTTCCTAAACTCTGGGGTACTCAAATTTTTACGAGTAGCCAAGGGATTCAGGTTAGCTTTGACGAATTATGGAGGAGCAATGGAGCAGGAGACTTCAGCATTGTAGATATATAGATATATATATATATATAGTGTTCCACTGTGTTGGTATCTCTATGTTGTATTTTGTATTGAGTTGTATAACTAGACAGGTGTTTATAACTGTCTATTATGTGATGTATTATCTGTGTAACTCTGATTGATGTTATATATTATGTAATACTTATGTGATTAATATAATTTATTCGTTCAGCTGTTGAGATTCTGATGTTTTTTCTTCTTTCTTCTCTATCTTTTCTCTTTTCTATCCCTTTCTTTCTTCAAGATGATACGTCTTTTTGTGAATAGAAAGGCGGGTCGTCGCAGTTGGTATCAGAGCACTAGGTTGAGGGAATACCTAGGCTCTTGAGTGATTTCTTTTTTGAGGGAGCGTATTTGTAATATATATATATATATATTTCTACCTATTTGTTGGGTTTCCAATATAAGTTACAAAGGTAGATAGGGTAGTGGTGTGTGTAACACGACTACCAATGGTTGGAGTTTGAATGTTTGAGGTTGGAAGTGTATCTGTCGAGACTGTAGACCTAATACCGTCTCGAGTAAGCTTTGGGTGGTGTAAGGATTTCATCGATCTCTGAAAAAAACCTATTACGGTTCAGAATTCATCTTTGAAGTGTAAGTTTGGATGAGCTAGAGTTTGGATCTGTCGGTTCGACGGAAGCAAGTCATGATATTTTGATACCTCAGGATGTAGTAGCTGTGTGATGAGACACAGTGACTATGGATGTCTCCGAAGTTGTTTCTTGGGAGCAAGTTATGGAAGTGTGTTTGCTTCAGAGTTGTGGCTAAGCTCAGCAGGATGTTTTGTTTGGTTTGAGGTCCGAGTTTCCCGAAGAGCTTTGGATAGGAAGTTTTTGGCATCTGAGTCAGCAGTGGCAGTTCGGAGTGTTCTGTGTGCTGTCAAGGAGATCTTCTGGCTTAGCATTTTTTCTTGAGGTAATTTCAAAAGCAGTAGAGTGGTTCCATTTCTTCGATGGATTGGCTGATTAAGCATAAGCTGTTCTGATTGGTAAAGAGAGAACAGTTTTTCTTTGGAATTAGGCTGGATTGATCGCAAAAGTGAATTGCGATAGCTGAGTGTTCTCTTGGGTTGTCAGATATTTTTTCTGGATGTCTTCGGGAGATCAGAGGTTTGTACGCATCTAGAGATTGAACTTTCCTATCGACTGGGTACCAGAAGTGGTAACGATGGTTCAGCTTAGTAGAAGGATGGTTTCTGGAGAATGAGTTTGGTGAAGCGGCTCTGGTTTTGGAGGAACTTTCGAGTTTCTTTTAATGGATTTGTTGATACTTAGTTCTGGGATGTGTTGTCCAGTTTGTGCTCGTGATCATCATCAACATTTTTATCTGCTCAGTCAGAGTTGCGCAGTGGAAGCATGGTGGCGGCTATTTTAGTTTGGAAACAACAAGAAATTGCAGTGTTTTGGATTAGGGAGTTTCTACAGGAACTTTTTTAGGATCTGAGGTCAGATTGGAGTGCACCTGTTTTTATCTTTTCTAGATGGGAGAAGGCAGATTAGTCTTTTGATTTTGGAATAGAGTTATGTTTTTATTTTTGAGTTGATCCTGGAAAGATCATTTTGTAGGATTTTTTTGGTTTAGTTTGTTTCTGGAGGCATCAGTGTAGGTTGAGTTGATCAGTAAGGATATAGGCAGCGCAGGATCGTCGGAAGAGTTTTGTGGATAAGAGACGGAGGAATTTGGATTCAGAAGTTGGAGATTTGATTCTGGATAAGTGTTTGGTCTTCAAGATTTAATTGTTAGTTTGGTTAACTGAGATTCCTTATGTTTCACATATCTCTGAGGGAGTACGTGTAAGATCTTTCTCAGGTTGTAGAGCCAGCAGTTCAGGGAGTTTTGGTTGTTGAGTCAGACTTATCTGTAGTCTGATATCCTTTCTTATTTTGTAGATCTAGACGAGTGGAAGCTCCGTAGCTTAGCTGTATTGATTGTTTGGATTCTGTAGAGCGAGTATCCCGGTATTTATACTTAGGAAACTGGAGAAAATTCTATCCAGAATCTTGTCCGGATAGTTAGTTTTGTTTGATTGGATGAATTGGTTATTATGGTTGTTAGCATATGATTGATATATGCTTCTGTTTTAAAATTAAATTTTTAATTAGATTATTAAATTACATTTGTTTTAAATTTCGGGGACGAAATTCTTTTAAGCGGGGAGGAATGTGATATCCTGGAATTTTTGGCAATATCAATTAAATAAACTGTGTTAAAATTAAATAGATTTGATAATATTGTTAATAATAAATTTGAATTGATTTAATAATCTTCTTTAATAAACATTTAAATGGGTGCTTTATCTTTTAAAAGCTAAATAAATTCTTTTCTATTTATAATGTATATATATTTGTATATATTGTAAATAGATAAGATTTGTTTTAAATTTAATAAATAAAGGCATGTCTTCTAATTCTAATATTTTTGGTAATTTGGAAATTTAATTTAATATTAAGCTATTAAATAAATAACCATATGGCTATAAAATACTCAAGATAAAAGTTTAATTTGTTTAAAATGATTCTAGCTTAAGTGTAACGACCCGAAATTTTCGATCGCGGAAATTCCAGATAGTTATGGAAAAGAAGAAAGAGATAGAAGAAGGAGGACAGAAAACATCAACACCTCACATTCGTAGCGGATAAAATATAATAATAAATAATAACAGTTTACAAAAGAATAATATATCTACCGATTACAATTATAATACATCAGAGTTACACATTTATACAGACACTGGATATACACAATTACCATGCCTCAGATATACAATAATATAATACAGCGGAAATACTCTATACGTTCTTGCCATCCAGCTCGACTCCTGAGCTCCAGAACGTTCTTACCTGAAAATGTGTAATACTCGGTCTGACCCAAGCATGGCATCAAAGTAACACCTAGGGCAGGCGGGAAACCAGCGTGAGTAAATCCATCCAACATGGAATACAAAGCATACGACTTATATAAAACTCGGGGTACTCATATCAATTCACAAATCCACAATTTATTATAGACATTACTTATTTCACCATCAAATTTCTAATTTGACAAATTTTTTGATTTTAATAGACCCATTCCTTTAAATCACTTCATTCCAGCCTATAAATTTCACATATCAATCTATAAAAATTCTAAGTGGTTTCAGGTATTTCCTAATACCCGACCCCGGTCTCTTCGAGTCCAATGTCATCTAACCTAAGTTATCCACATGAAATACACAACATTTCATATTAGAGATATCAACTCATTCAAAGCATTCAACACCATTCAGTCATCCGTAAGCAAAGCTTAATCACATATAGATTTAATTTAATTAATCCTGATTTACTTTACTAACCTCAAACATTTAGATTTCTTCATTTAACGTCAACTAATTTCAAATCAATTAATTAGCAACCCGTCATTATTCGTCTTAATTAATCACCCAGAATTAATTACACTTCAATTACATTCAAGTAATCAACTTTAATTCATTTCACAATGTTAATTATTCTTAACCAAAATCAATAAGTAATCTTAATTACTTCATAAATTAATTAACTATATTAATTACATTAATACTTAATTACTGATATTAATTAACTTCTCATATGTCACTTATTATTGAATAATCAATCTAAATTTATCAATCTTTAATTACATCATTAATTATATAAATTAGCGATTACTAATTGGATTTTAATTTATCCTAATCTAATTTAATTACATTAATAAAACCACAACATTAATCATTCTCGATTAATCTCAACCTATAATTAACTATCTTTTATTTACTTCATTAAATAATTTAATTACTCATTTTTAAATAGAAGTTCAAAGGAATTTAAACCAAATTCAGTTTAAATTCAAATCAATTTAAAGATGCACTTTGACATTCAAGTTGTTAGAATAAATTAAATTTTAGAAACTTATTTTGAAAACCCAGATTCACTCTTGAATTCCAGATTTAACTCTGATTTAAAACTTTTCTTATATCTCTACCTACAATTTAACTTCAGTTTTTAAATAACACTTGAATTTCTTCCAATTCTGATACAGACGGGATTTTCGACTCACGAAAGTCGACATTAATACGTCCATCGTATCGACTGCCGAGCAATTGAACGCCGGAAAAAACGAATTGTTTGGGTTAAAGAAGAAGAGGTAGAAGAAGAAAGAAAGAAAGAAAGAAGAAAATAGTTACAATAACAGAATCTCACAATCGCAACGGAACAACATATAATATCAATGAATAATCTTTAAAACAAAGAATCTAATCTGTTATTACATTACATCACATTACATTACGTTATCAGAGTTTACAACAACAAACAGCGGAAAAGAAATACTATATATTAGTTGACACGCCACACCATCCATCTTGCCTTTTTAGCTCCACAGCATCTCCTGAATGCCTAAATAACCTGATAACCTGGCTCTAGACTACCCGTGTGGAAATTAGTGGGCACCCAGAGTTTAGGTAGGGAACAATAAACTCCAGGTCAGTCATGGGATTGGTGTGAGAACTTAAAATAGTTTATCTTTAAAATCAAACAGAGAAATATCTAGAAATAGATTCGCACTGCTTTTTAGAAAATGAAACTACCTTAAGGCCTCCCGCACACACACAATGCAAACGCAGAATCGGAGGAGATTTCTCCATATGATAGTCAAACATGCTTGTTACGAGAAATTTCTTTGATATTATTACTATAAGTGCAAAGTGCAAAAAAACATCTCGAAAGTATGATGTAAATCTTAGCCAACATACGACCATTATCGTATGCCCATTTATAGCTACCATCTAAACAGTGGGGCGCCACCATAAGTAAATGGTAGGTTCAACAACTAAAACCGTACTGGGCTCGTATTGTTTCTTTGGATTTACAACGAATGGTCAGGCCAACGAACTTCCCATTGCCACATGGGTACGCCTTTGGAAGGACGCCCCAAGAACCTAACCGGATCTCTGCCAACACAAGGTCGGGTTACCTCTGCCAAAGTTGGTAACTACTGACATGAGTATGCCATCCCCCGGTTGCAAACAACCTTTATCCGAGGATCCTCAACCAACATCAATCACAAAGTCATATATATTTGCGACATTCGCATAAGTTAAGTATCCGGCCTCCATATCATGATACCACTTCTATCCAGAAGGAAATGACATACACTAAGGGGCGCTACTCCCTAAAACCTTGATGCATCTTTCCTGTTTTGACCATTATCGGGGTGTGAGGTCCGACGAAGTCTCATCCACAAAGCTATGCTTTATACAAAAGCAATGCTTTGATCAACAAATGATCAGCAGCACTTCGTATGCCACATTACCAAATTGGGAATGTATCACTAGTAACCATCAACTACATGACCTCTGAGGGTGTGAAGCCAAGAGATAAATTCTCCGCCACCAACGGACATATATTTGATAGAAACCAGCTTTACATCTCAAATTGTAACGTCAAACACACATCCATACAGGTCCGTTCTGGGATCGAACGGAACCGAAGGCACTTCCAAAGAAGCCCTTGCAATCCGGATATTCACTAATCATGACCGGACTTCTCATCACAAAGGGTGATAAATCTCTATATCGAAGATCAGCCGATGTAGAGACATTCGACGGTAAACCTTCCTTTTTCAAAAATATCCGTTCTTCAACACCGGTCATCAAATGCTATCTATTACGACGCATCACTATTCGGTATGGGATTCATGACCCAAAGGTCCTCTCTCGGCTAAAGCGCATAACGAGCGCTTATCTTAAAATAAGTGTAGCATTCAAATTCAAGAAAATCACAACAAATACCCATTTAAAGGTAAATATTGATAGTCGGTTATCTAACTATCAATAGATATGCATAACTTCACCAGATTCCAAATAATTTCCCAAATTATTTATTTTCCATAAATATCTTTACAAGATATACTTTTCCACACTTCAATCATTTGAAATCAAATTTCAAATCACTGTTCACCTTTACAACTGTTGAAAACAAATTTCAAATCATTTTCCTTACGCAGAAACACTTCCAAATATTTATTCATTTCCAATTTATCTTAAAAGATAAAATCTCAAAACATTTCACTTCATATTGGAAAACCTTTCCATACTTATTTAATAATAAGTAATTCACAAATCTATTTATTTTCAATACTTAGAAAATATCCAATATACTTAAAACACGATTAAGTATATATCTTCTTCTTTAAGAAAAACATTCTCTTAAACACATTCATTTGAGTCAAAACGAATATCGCGTTAAACATCGTTACGACAACCCAAAATCACTAGTATAAGGATTCGAAATTAAGTAGATATATAAAACCCAATACTATATAAAACATTTTCTTTTTGAAAATCATTTACTATAACAACAGTGTTAAAGTCCATCATTTCCTTTTATTTCTCGAAAACGTCTATTTCACCAATGAATTTTGAAATCTATGGTTTCCATACTTAATACATTTTAAAACAACTTTAAAATGTTTTAATTCTATTTAAAATATCACTTCCCCAAAAAATTTCTTTAATATATTATTCATGTCCAAAATCGTGAATATAAATCGTTTACCAATTCGACACTTCGACATATTTAATTTAAAGGATTATCCACTGTCCAAAATCGTGGATATATCTCCTTTAATAAGCTTTCATATTTACTTATCAAATTCAATTAGTTTCGGATTTATAAAACAACGTTTATAAATTCACATTATATATGTATTTTATAAAAACTTCAACTTATAAAATCCCATGATTAACAAATTCTATTTATATCTCATTTAAAGGCTAAAGTCCAATTTATAAGTAAATTATTTATAATTCTCTTATTTTACAAAATCATTTCGTTTTATAACTTCACAATTTATAAATCTATAAATTTCATTCACTTATAAAATCCATTTATACTTCATTTTAACACTTATAAAAACTGGTTTTATAATTCCAATAATTTTAATTTATAAATATCAATTTTGTAAATCTTTTATATAAACCGTTTATAATAATTCAAAAATCCCAATTTAAACCATTTTACAAATTAATCAACTACTTATTTCAAAAATCACATTTCGGTTATATTTCACAAAAATCGTAATTTTTATAACATAAAAATTCTAACGTTTATTTATTTAAAATGAATCAATTAAAAAATTCAATAAAATTTATACCTTCAAAAATCACTTGAAAATCCTTTTAAATTCGAAATCGTTACTTTAACATTCTTTTAAAACTCTAAAATTAGGCCCGATGCTGCAACAGCACCAATACATCAACCCCGGCATCCAAAAACATCATATATCATATGATAACGGAATATATCGTAAATATCTGTAAATAAATTAGTACTGTTACGCAATCCAGTTGGATCCCTCCAACTGGTTTCCCTACATCCACAGATGTTAGCACAATACCAATCCCGTTTCAAGACGGGGTATCGCGGTACATGGGTTTAATAAAATATTATCCGCTATTATGCGGCGCAATAGGGTCTCATCCGCTATATAATGCAGGAAATCAACTCCATGTACATATATAATACCAATTCCACTTCAAGGTGAAATTTCGCGATATATGTGTTTAATAAATAACCTCCGCTTAATATGTGGCGTATAGGGTCTATTTCAAAACAATAGATAATAATTTATCATCCAAGCATACAATCAACACAATCAATCAATTTTAAATCTAACTACTTAAAATTTAAATAGAAATGCAATTCGATTGAGTGAGAAGTTCTCATCTTCTTCCAATACAGTTGCAGTGTTCTATTTCGAATAAAATTAAACGCGCGTTTAATTTTACTCAAAATTCAAACTATCACCAATCTACTCCAATCTAGCTCCATCGCGTAGTATTCGTCCATACGATCCTAATGCAAGTCGTTTCGTCAGTTTTCGACCACGTATGGAAGAGTTATTGCATTACAAAGTTTATACGATTTATAATAAAATTAATTCACAATTTCTTTTTATTTTATAAACCTAAATCTCGGCCGTTTGATTTCCTTTGCTGCTTCCATCAGAACCGTGCGCCACCCATCTTCTCCCTAGGTAAAAAATCGCGCACGATGAATCCCACGGCCGCCTTTCTTCATCGAATTTTTGCACCTTCCACGCTCATGTCTACAACGATCAGGCACCGCCTTTTTTTAGCCCATCGCGAGCTCAACCTACGCCGTGAGCGACGTGCAGCTCGACCATCCATAGGCCTCGAAATTTGAGCTCGAACGTGACCCTTTCCCTCTTGATTTCTGGCCACCACGTCGATCTTCACGTCGACCCACCGTACATATGTGTAGAGCTCGAGAAGCTCTACACTTCTCTTGTTGGATGTTTCTGCTATAAGCTAACGGATTAGAAGAAAAACGAGGGAGAAGAAGTGTACATTTTCGGCCATTAATACTACTGATGGCGGCTAGGGTTTCTGAGTAGGGTTTGAGTGCGAAAGTGAATAACAGAGGGCCTTATATAGAAAATTTCGCGCGCACTATTCATCCCAAAAAATTTCGAACTCCAAACGAAGCGTGCTGGCTGACGTTTCTAAGGTTTACCCCGCGTTTCGGACACAACGGAATGTGTTTCAGAAGCCTATTCGATCATATGTGTGAGTTACGAAAATAAACAATCAAAATTAAAATAAATCGATTAAACTAATTTCTATATGTTTTGTCTTGCCTCGGACAAACCGTATATCCGATTGACACGAAATTTTAAATATTACAATAATATAATAATACAGATCCTATGAAACTGTTTTGTCGAAATCCAAGACTGTTTGAAAAATGACTATTTTTACTCGTCAATTAAATATTAAAATATTCAATTTCTGCAATTTAATTTTTAATTTAATTGTAAATGTTCTATAGCATCATTTTAACTCCAATATGATTTAATACAACTTTATAAATCATTTTTAATCACATTAAACCCAATTTGCAATTATCTATGCAATTTCAAATATTAAATTATCGATTTAATTGTCCAATTAAATCTATATATTCGAAATAAAATTTATTCGACTTACAAATTTTACTTAATAACATTTAAAATAAATTAAAATATGAATTTTAAATGACAGAAATTCGGGGTCGTTATAAACTTCCCTCCTAAAAATAATTTCGTCCTTGAAATTACCAAGTAAGAAAAAGTCTTGAAATCCATTAACTTTTCAAAACCATTCCTTCAAATTAAATTTCAAATTCATTTAAATAATTTAACTTTTCCAAAATCCATAGTTAAACTTCTTACCAAAACTTTACTAAGTTTTCAAATCATACTTAGTTATCTTTTCAAAACAAATTATATCGTTTAACTTTTCACTTCAAAATCAAAGTTATAGTTTTCAAAATTTCCAATTTTCTCAAAAATATTCCAACGCCTTACATTTTCAAAACATTTCGCCAGCGCCTCCTTTGTACGGCTAGCTCGGTACAACTACAAAAATGGCACCACGGCCCCTAGATTTCAAAAAGAAAAGAAAATGCCAAGTGGCTGGACAAGAAAATCATCTAATTTCATACTGAAATTGAAATACATACCTTTCTGTCGAGCAATTCAATTTTCTTATCTTGGAAATCAAAATCCCAATTTCCTTTAATTCACCTGTAAATCCTGCTAACCATAATATCTGTTTTCATTCAATCTCACATCATCAATTTCATTTGAATTCAATTTACAATTTCAATTCTATTTGGATTCAATTTACCTTCTTAATATTGAATTTTATCAATTATTCCTCATTCACAACTGATTCATCTTGCTATTTTAAATTAGTTTTTTTTACTAATTCATTAAAAGTTCTAACTCATTTCATCTCGCACGATTTAAATTGGTTTTCGATATTCAGTTTTCAATTTCAGTTTATATTCATTTGTCCGTTCCCAAACATAATTCAATTCACTCTTTCGGTTTATAACCACTTATATTTAAACTGGATTTCAAATTACATATGAATTTAATTTACCCTTTATTTATAAATGTTGAATTCAATTCATTTCAATCCATATTACATTTGTCCTTTCTTCGATTAGTTTTACTTACTAATTTTATTTTAATACTCAGCTTCATTTGATCCAATTTGACAATTTTTTTTTATTTACTTGCAATTTCAAGATGAATTTCGACATTTAGTTTCCAATTTCATTTACTCGCAATTGTAAATTCATTCATTCATAAATTTTATTTCCATAATTCAAACTCAATTTCAATTCACTTGTTTCAACCCCAAATATTTTTAACTTAATAAATTTTATTCCATAACTTCTTTTTATCAGATTCCAGAGTCTTTCCAACATTTCAAAACCATTTTTGAAACCAATTCAAATTATCCTTTGAATTTCAAAACCAAAACCAAAATTTTCCAAACAATTTGTATTTAAAACAACATGGCAGCAATCCCTCTTTTGGAAACCCGAAAATGAACACCGATGATGCTACAGTCATCACCGAAGTAATTTTCAGCGACCGGAAAGAGTTTAGAGCTTTTATCCCTTCAAAAACATTTTTCCAGAACCCTTGAAAACCATTTTCAAAATATTTCCAAATTGTAAACCCTTTCAAAACATCACCAAATATTTCTCTGGAATTTTACTTCAAATTACAAATCTCATTTACAATTTATATTCTCCAATTCTATTTGTATGTGAATTTATTTCTTAACTTTGGAGTTATTATTTCAATTTCTTTTTCAACATTAATGATAATAATTTAATATCATCACTTTCTAGCAACCAAACAATCATATATTATAATAATTCACAGAATTTTTTTCATTTTTATATACGAAAATAATTTAGGTAAAATTATTTCATTTACCCTATTTTAAAACGATATCGTGTCGAATTTGTTTTATACAAGTGTTTAGAGATTCTTATCAATAACGTTAATTACTCGTATTGATCAGAATCCATACCCCACTCAACAAACCAATCATCACAATATAAAACAATTTTTTTTAATATTCACTAACAAATACGCGCTCATATATATTATTACACTCACACTCATTCTAGAGTATTACTGACTTTATCTCTAATGAGTAATACCCAACTAAGGGTCAGGCCAAGGAACTTCCCATTGCCACATGGGTATGCCTTTGGATGTACGCCTCGAGAACCCAACCGGATCTCCGCCAACACAAGGCCAGGTTACCTCTACAAAAGTAGGTAACTACTGACACGAGTATGCCATCCCTCGGTTGTAAACAACCTTTATCCGAGGATCCTCAACCAACATCAATCGCAAAGTCATATATCTATTTGCGACATTCACATAAGTTAAGTATCTGGGCTCCGTACCATGATACCACTTCTATCCAGATGGTAATGACATACACTAAGGGGCGCTACTCCCTAAAACCTTGCTGCATCTTTCCTGTTTTGACCATTACCGTGGTGTGAGGTCCGACGAAGTCTCGTCCACAAAACTACGCTTTATACAAAATCAATGCTTTGATCAACAAATGATCAGCAGCACTTCGTATGCCACATTACCAAATTGGGAATGTATCACTAGTAACCATCAACTACATAACCTCTAAGGGTGTGAAGCTAAGAGAATAAATTCTCCGCCACCAACGGAATAATATTTGATAGAAACCAGCTTTACATCTCAAATTGTAACGCTGGACACACATCCATACAAGTCCGTTCCTGGACAGGACGGAAGCGTAGGCACTTCCAAAGAAGCCCTTGCAATCTGGATATTCATTAACCACGACTGGAATTCCCATCACAAAGGGTGATAAACCTCAATGTTGGAGATCAACCGATGCAGAGACATTCGACGGTGATCCTTCCGCTTTTCAAAATATTCGGTCTTCAACACTGGTCTTCAAATGCTATCCATTACGACGTATCACTATTCGGAAAGGGATTCATGACCCGAATGTCCTCTCCCGGCTAAACCGAATAACGAGCGCTTATCTTAAAATAAGCGTAGCATTCAAATTCAAGCAAATCACAACAAATACACATTTAAAGGTAAATATTGATAGTCGGTTATTTAACTATCAATAGATATGCACAACATCACCAGATTCCAAATAATTTCCCAAATTATTTATTTTCCAAAAATATCTTTAAAAGATATATTTTACCACAATTCAATCATTTGAAAACGAATTTCAAATCACTTTTCACCTTTACAACTTTTGAAAACAAATTTCAATTCATTTTCCTTATGCGGAAACACTTCCAAATATTTATTCATTTCCGATTTATCTTAAAAGATAAAATCTCAAAACATTTCACTTCATATTGGAAAACCTTTCCATACTTATTTAATAATAAGTAATTCACAAATCTATTTATTTTAATACTTAGAAAATATCCAATATACTTAAAACACGATTAAGTATATATTTTATTCTTTAAGAAAAACATTCTCTTAAACACATTCATTTGAGTCAAAACGAATGTTGCGTAAAACGTCGTTACGACAACCCAAAGTCACTAGTATGGGGATTCGAAATTAAGATAGATATGTAAATACCAATACTATATAAAACATTTTCTTTTTGAAAATTATTTACTATAACAACAGTGCTATAGTCCACCATTTCCTTTTATTTCTCGAAAATATCTATTTCTACAATGAATGTTGAAATCTATGGTTTCGATGCTTCATACATTTTAAAGCATCTTTAAATTGTTTTAATTCTATTTAAAATATCACTTCCCCAAAACATTTCTTTAATATATTATTCATTGTCCAAAATCGTGAATATAAATCGTTCACCAAATTCAACACTTCGACATATTTAATTTAAAGGATTATCCACTGTCCAAAATCGTTGATATATCTCCTTTAATAAGCTTTCATATTAACTTATCAAATACAATTAGTTTCGGATTTGTAAAACAACGTTTATAAATTCACATTATATATATATATATATATATATATATATATATGTATATATATTTTATAAAAACTTCAACTTATAAAATCCCTTGATTAACAAATTCTATTTATATTTCATTTAAATGCTAAAATTCAATTTATAAGTAAATTATTTATAATTCTCTTATTTTACAAAATCATTTCATTTTATAACTTCACAATTTATAAATCTATAAATTTCATTCACTTATGAAATCCATTTATACTTCATTTTAACACTTATAAAAACTCGTATTATAATTCCAATATTTTTAATTTATAACTGTCAATTTTATAAATCTTTTATATAAACAGTTTATAATAATTCAAAAACCCCAATTTAAACCATTTTACAAAGTAATCAACTACTTATTTCAAAAATCACATTTCGGCTATATTTCACAAAAATCATAATTTTTATAACATAAAAATTCTAACGTTTATTTATATAAAATGAATCAATTCCAAAATTCAATAAAATGTATACCTTCAAAAATCACTTGAAAATCCTATTAAATTCGAAATCGTTACTTTAACATTTTTTAAAAACTCTAAAAATAGGCCCGATGCTGCAACAGCACCAATACATGAACCACGACATCCAAAAACATCATATATCAATATGATAACAGAATATATCGCAAATATCTGTAAATAAATCAGTACCGTTGAGGAATCCATTTGGATCCCTCCAGTCTGATTTCCTGCGTCCACAGATGTTAGCACAATACCAATCCCGTTTCAAGACGGGATATCGCGGTACATGAGTTTTATAAAATATTATCCGCTATTATGCAGCGCAATATGGTCTCAACCACTATGTAATGCGGGAAATCAATTCCAAGTAAATACATAATACCAATTCCACTTCAAGGTGAAATATCGCAGTATATGTGTTTAATAAATAACATCCTCTTAATATGCAGCGTATAGATTCTATTTCAAAACAATAGATAAAAATTTATCATCCAAGCATACAATCAACACAATCAATCAATTTTAAATCTAACTATTTAAAATTTATATAGAAAAGCAATTTGATTGAGTGAGAAGTTCTCACCTTGCTTCCAGTACAACTGCGGTGTTCTATTTCGAATAAAATTAAATGCACATTTAATTTTACACAAAATTAAATCTATCTCCAATCAACTCCAATCCAGCTCCATCGCGTAGTATTCGTCCATACGATCCCAACGCAAGTCGTTTCGTCGGTTTTCGACCTCGTATGAAAGAGTTATTGCATTACAAAGTTTATACGATTTGTAATAAAATTAATTCACAACTTCTTTTTATTTTATAAACCTAAATCTCGGCCGTTTGATTTCCTTTGCTTCTTCCATCAGATCCGTGCGCCACCCATCTTCTCCCTAGGTAAAAAATCGCGCACGATGAATCCCACTACCGCCTTTCTTCTTCGAATTTTCACACCTTCCATGCTCATTTCTACAATGATCAGGCACCACCATCTTTTAGCCCATCGCGAGCTCAACCTACGACGTGAGCGACGTGTAGCTCGGCCATCCATAGGCCTAGAAATTAGAGCTCGAACGCGACCCTTTCCCGCTTGATTTCTGGCCACCACGTCGATCTTCACGTCGACCCACCGTATAGATGTATAGAGCTTGATAAGCTCTACACTTCTCTTGTTGGAAGTTTCTGCTATAAGCTCACGGATTAGAAGAAAAACGAGGGAGAAGAACTGTACATTTTCGGCCATTAGTACTGTTGATGGCGGCTAGGGTTTCTGAGTAGGGTATGAGTGCAAAAGTGAATAATAGAGGGCCTTATATAGAAAATTTCACGCCCACTATTCATCCCAAAAAATTTCGAACTCCAAAAGAAGCGTGCCGGCTGACGTTTCTAAGGTTTACCCCGCGTTTCGGACACAACAGAACGTGTTTCGGAAGCCAATTCGATCATATGTGTGAGTTATGGAAATAAAAGATCAAATTTAAATTAAATCGATAAATTAATTTCTATACTTTTTGGCTTGCCCCGGACAAACCGTAAATCCGATTGACACTAAATTTGAAATCTTACAATAATATAATATTATGGATCCGATGAAACTTGTTTCGTCTAAATCCGATACTATTTGAAAAGTGACTATTTTTACTCGTCAAGTAAATATTAAAATATTCAATTTCTGCAATTTAATTTTTAATTTAATTTTAAAAGTTCTATAACATCATTCTAACTCCAATACGATTTAATACAACTTTATAAATCATTTTTAATCACATTAAACCCAATTTCCAATTATCTCTGTAATTTCAAATATTAAATTATCGATTTAATTATCCAATTAAATCTATATATTCGAAATAAAATTTATTCGACTTACAAATTTTACTTATTAACATTTAAAATCAATTAAATATATGAGTTTTAAATGACAGAAATTCTGGGTCGTTACAAATTCATTCTTATTTTTTATTCCATAATTTTTTCACTTTCAAAAAAAAATCCAATTTAATATATTTCAATAACTCAGGGTGCCGAAATATTCAAGCAACCCACAACATTCAATATTCCAATTACCAATAATATCCATCATAGAATATCAATCACTTCAATATATACGATATACTACTATATATAATATAGCACATCCAACAATCCAATCATTCAACCAATTATTTAAATTTAACCACTTAAATTCAAATAAAATCCATTAGTGTGAGATTAACTCGCCTTTTATCCTGCTGTTTGCATTCCATTCAAATTCGATTTTGTCTTCATAGTTTTGACCTTTGTTAACACCTCTTTTTTATGATCTAGCGACTTAACAAGCTAAAAGCACAAGGCGGCTCAATGTGGCACGACCGAGCGACCTAAATCATAAAGCGGCTCAACATGGCGCGACTCAACGGCTTAAGGAGCTCCAGCGACCCATCGACCTAAGCACCCCTACGGTTCAACGGGATAACGACCTAAAGTGTAACGACCCGGAAATTTCGATCCGGAAATTTCCAAGAAGTTAGTGAAAAAAGAAAAAGAAAGAAGAAGAAACAGGAAACTCAAACTCAAAGTCTCACATTCGCAGCGGATAAAATATAATATCACATAAATAATAGTTTTACAAAGAAAAACTTAATCAGTATATTTACATTTTTATACATCAGAGTTACAAAATAAACACAACATTGGATAGTTTAAAACAATCATGTCCAGATATCCAACTATACTATATACAGCGGGTACGCTCCATACGTTCCTGCTATCCAGCTCGCCTCCTGAGCTCCACATCGTCCTTATCTGGAAATCTGTAATACTCGGTCTGACCCGAGCATTACATCAAAGTAACACCCGTGTCAGGCTGGAACCAGCGTGAGTAAACCCATCTATCATGGAATACAAAAGTATACAACAGATATGAACCCAGGGTAACTTATATCAATTTTCAACTTCACAAGTTGTTATAGACATCACTATTTCACACATCGATTTCTAAGTACCAATAACTTGGATTTAATCAAATTCACTTAAATCATTCCATACTAGCCTGTTGATTTCACATATCGATTTATAAAGAATCAAAGCGGTTTTGG
The DNA here is from genome assembly GCA_030765085.1 of Allium cepa. Taxonomy (NCBI): domain Eukaryota; kingdom Viridiplantae; phylum Streptophyta; class Magnoliopsida; order Asparagales; family Amaryllidaceae; genus Allium; species Allium cepa. The sequence goes on from CM060942.1 coordinate 462,362,252, forward strand.
ATATTTACTAATACCCGACTCCGGTCTCTTCGAAACCATTGCCAACTTAACTTAAATTATTCAAGTGAAATACAACTCAATTTTAAATACAGAATGTCACCTAATTCATCAACAATAGATAACCACATCATCACAATTTAAATCAACATATCTTAACACATAGCATCACAAATCACATATTAGGAATAACAATTAATCGAAGACCTCCAATATCATTCTATTTATCCTTTAATTACATTTAAGTAATCAACCCTTAATTAATGTCACAAATTAATTATCCTTAACCTAATACGGTAATTATCCTTTAATTATTTCATTAATCAATTTCTAACCATAAATATTAATCACCTATGATTAATAACATCAGTAATTAACTACCATAATTACTTCATCAAATAAATTAATTAATCCTTAATTATCTCCAATTAATCCCTTGATTAATTATACAAAATAATTTGATCCAAACTACTTCCACAATTCCATCTTCCACTAATTATATTCAGTAATTACCATTAATTACTTCCTTAAGTAATTACACTTCCATTAATTACATTAAGTAATTATTCATCAATCGCCAAGTGTTTAATTAAACTTAATTAATCTAAACTAATCACATTAACCCAATTAAGTAACTGATTTCTTAATTACTTTTACTAAGTAATTAAACTTAAAAAAATTCTCAATTGATTATTATCAATTTATTAATCTAATTAATTATTAAAACTAATCACATAAATAATTTTTTAAACAATCTTAAGTAATTACCTTCATTAACTATTTTTAAGTTCTTCCTTAAGAAATTATTCCTAAATAATCTATCCTCGATTTAATGATCTCCTATACTTAATCAATTACTCAAATTAATTTATCACATTACCCCTTAACTTTCATTTTTCATTAAATTAAATTCGAAAGCTTGGATATGAAAAATCATCCTCCTTTGACACAAGTTAAATTACCTAAACCGAAATTATATTTTAACAATTATATTTAAGTTGAAAAATGTTTATAACTGATTACAAAATTACTCTAATGAAATATTTATCAGACTATTTCAAAACAAGATTTATAACTTTAGAATCCATACCTCTAAAATTTAAGTATGTTAAAAACATCATTTCTAACTTAAACATTTAAATATGTTAAATTTTGCATAAAATCTACATTTACTTAAAATTTTGGAAATCAATTTAGTTTTAAAAACTAAACAGGGTAAACTGGAAACCAAACAAAATGTTTCCACAGCCAATACTTCAATTCCTCGAGGTAAAACTCGTGACAAAGTTAGGGTATACTCGATACTCCCAACAATCTTTCCCCCACTATTACAACTTCGAGTCCAACACGAGATATAACTTAAACTACTCCTGGCAAAACCTTCTTCCCCAAACCAGCTTCTCACTCCAGAAACACAACGTGCACGATTCACGTGTACGGAAGAGCCACCTACCTCCGACCATGCGCGACCCTCCTCGTAAGTCAACGATCACCTCCCAATAAAATATCGATCATCAAACAACATGCAGAAACCAAAAATCAAAATCGAGCTTCAAGCTCGAAAACAGGAACAAAATGTCGAATCTGAAATCACCAAGAATCACTCACCTCCGATTAACAGAATGACTTCGCCTCCGGCTACTAATTCCTCCACACTCCAACAATCACCAACATGAATCAAGGCAAGCTCGATCACTTATATAGGTCGTGGTGATCAAATTACTGATCAATAGTGGAAACTAGGGTTATAATCTTTGATTCAAAATTCCCAACACCACACTGCTTTGATTCAATTCTCACCATTTGTCGTTACATCTACAATCATCATTCAATCACCAGAGAAAAACATGGCTACCCAAACTTTCTAACTCGATAGTTCAAACCCACAATTGGATTTCTAGTTAAACCAGAAATTCTCAACCAAATTCAAACTATAAATTATAATTTTTGTTTTAAAATTCAAGTTTTTGATAATGTAATTAGTTATAAACTTTAGTCAATGAATCTGGGTAATCAAATTTATACTTTTATACAATTTTTTCTGTTGTATTTGTGTTTCAGAGACATTTTCGATTTTCTTTTTTTTTTATAAAATTTTAAACTTTAAACTTGTATTACTCAACGATATTTTGTTCGAAACCAAATCCTTGACAAAGATTTGAATCATGAGATCAGGATTTTGATCAGAGTGTAAATCTGGAACAAAACTCTGTATGTATATAAACACTGACATGCAATCCATCCTGTATACATTTCACAAACATGCACGCATCATACCACATTTTTTTCAGATTTGATCTAGATTTGATTTACATCTACTTTGCTTTATCTGAATTTTGATCTTGAAGCTTAATTGTATAAACTTTAAATTTTCTTTACCCGGCCTTCATTTTTTTTTACTCTTCAAGCAATTTCCAGAAAGATTTTCAACTTATTTCTTGTAAATAAAATTTTAAAACTTAATTACGTATAAAACAATCAATATTTGTTTGATTGTTTAGCCTAACAAGGATCACATGAAGAAAACTTAATTTAAAATCTTCTTATTGAGTCTGTTAGGAAATAACAGAGTTAAGCACAACTTGCATACCAATATGTACAGACATATAATCATGTATCCATATTTAAACAAGCATGCATACAGAAATTTAAACATGTATCACGAAATTCGCATCAATCATGTCACATACAACAATTAAAAACTGATTTATGGGTTAGGATTACTCACTTGTTTTGATGATGAACAAGAACAGGCTCTGGAAAAAAATGAAATCTGCCCTGATTTATGATCTTGCTCAATTTTGAATAAACTCGAATCTTTGCTTAGTTTAAATCTGAATTTGTTGCTCGATAAAATTGGATTGAACTTGCATGCATGCTATTGGAACTTGGACTTGCTTTAAACAAATTTCCAGATTTCAAGAAAGATGTAGGCATTTATTTTCCAGATTTTAAGAAATACTTGCAGCTTTGATGCTTCAGGTTTGCTGTTGATAATTAGTTATAGGGTTTAGATTGATTTATTATCTGGTTTTAGAGGAAAATTTTGTTTTGAGGGATTGTTTGAGTTCATATTTGTGTTAACGTAAAAATCAGACGCTAACACCCCGGTGTAGACTGAAGTTGAGCGAAAGCACCACCCGTGAACACGGGAACTGTAAAAAAGTAGAGAAATCACAGAGAAAGCAGAAAAAACAACAGTTTTTATAGTGGTTCGGCTTAGGGTAAGCCTACGTCCACTTTAATTCTCTTTATTACTGAATCGATTACAATTTTACAACAATCTTCAATTACAACTCCGATGAGACAAACAACTAGAACTTTGATGCAGAAGAATTCTTTAAATCCATGTAGATTGCGTTAGATTTCCTCTCGAAGTTAGTTGAGATGCCTTTCGTGCTTGAAGTGTCGAGTGAGTCGAGAATTCAGCAGAGTATCGACGCTTAAAGTGGTCGGCCAAAAATCCCCTTCATGCTTGAGGTGGGTTGGTATTTATAGGGAAATCCCCCATTTAGGTCGTAAGTCGTGACTGGTCTAAGGTAAGTCGTGGCCGACTTATCTGGCCTAGCCCCATGGTCTCACAAAAGCTCATTTGTACAAGTCCTAAGTCGCCCACGAGTCAACATCTAAGTCGCAAATGAGTCAGCTGGTCCTTTTGATGCGGCATTGTACCTTCACCCAGTAGCTTTAGGTCGTGGACGACTCAGGCTAGGTCGTGAGTCGTATACGAGTTAACTGATAAGCTTGTTCCCTTTAGATAATAACCCAAGTCCTGAATTGCGTACGAGTTAAGAGGTCACTATGTTAAGTAAGGAGCAGCACCTCATTTGCTTAAGTCGCTCACGACATATGCTAGGTCGTAAGTCGCAGATAGCTCTAAGTCGTTAGCTCGCTTCCTTCTTAAGTCGTGCTCTCTCTTGAACTGTTAAGTCATCTTGCCCTTGAGTCGTGGGCTTCCTTAAGTCGTGGATGCCTTAGGTCGTGGAGCATCCCTTTTCTTCTAAACCATTGAGTCGTAGACTTCTCTATGTCGTAAGTCGCCAAGTCCTTCAACTCGTTGAACTGTTAGGTCGTCCATTCCTTGAGTCGTAGGTCGTTCTACTAGCTAAGTCGCTAAGCCGTTATAATTTTTAGGTTGTTAAGCCCTTAAACCGTTAAGTCGTTTACCCCTTAAGTCGTCCAACCTCTTGAAACGTTGAGTCGTGCATCTTTTAACTCGTTAGGTTGATAACTCACTGAGTCGCTTGTCCATTGAGTCGTCGCCCAACTTGAGTCGTTTTCTTATTGAGTCGTTGACCATAGGAGTTAACATTTGCCCCTCGAAGTACACGCCTAAGTCGTAGGTCGTGTGCTTCGACTTATCTTAACTCGTGTGCCGGTTCAAATTTCATTGCCTCGAAATATAAAAGGCTTAGGTCGCCTCCTCTTCACCTACTTGCATCCGTGTTTACTTCCGCCATTAACGACCTTCGAAGCTTTTCAGAGACGAATTCGATCAGTTCACCTCATCACCAATCAAGTTCCTGCCACCTTCATCATCACACTGCGTAAATAAACTCATCGCTCGCTCAATTTCACAATTACCGTTATCTTTCGAACATGGACTTCCCACTTTCCAACCCTAATCCAAATCCTCACACCAGGCTTCATCTTGAGTCACGTTATGATTGATTACTGACTAGCTTGGAGCGGTTTGATTGAGATTTTAGGTGACTTGCGAGGAGAAGATGATGGGTTACCATATTTCGATTCAGTTGATCCACGAATTTAGAGGAGACGATATTGTCCTACATGGGTTAACGGGTTAGGAGTTAGGAAGATAATGGGTTATTGCTTAGATGGGAGGTTTGTTGATGAAGCGAAGTGCTGACTTGGACATGACTCAATAATTTTGGGCGATCTGTGATCCCTCTCGACTTAACTAGATACGACATAAGCTTTGAGTCGTGGCCGAGCTAAGGCTTAAAGAAATTCTCGTTACTTTGAACTGAAACCTTCTCTCCTTAACACGCTTTGCGGCTTATAGGACCAACAATTTAAGGAGCCAACGACATAACCTGCAGGAAACCCTTTAATTCATGGACGATTTATCTTTTAGGTCGTGGACGACTCAACCTTTAGGCCGTGGACGACTCATCACTTGAACGATCTTATACTTGCCAAATTGTTTCCTTTAGCCTAAGCCAATTGCATCCCACCATGTTAGGTTGTGAACGACTCATGACTTTGAGAACTTTAGACTGCGATTCAATGTCCTGAACAAAAATTTGAAAACTTAGAACTTGATTGTATTTCCAATTTGAGTTGCCTGGATAAACTGCTTGAACTTTGAACTGTTACTTGAACTTTAAACTGTTAAACTTTGCTGCATTTTTCACAGATCACTTTTGACTTGCAAGCTAGCAATCTGTTCAATACATCATTTACATAAAATTGGGACGAATATAATGCCACTGACTGCCCACGTCAAATGGCAGATTAGTTAACATACAGTAATCAACTTAAACATACTGTATGAAATACTGTGAACCCATCAACTAAAGTGAAATATTAATGCAAAGCATTGCTATCTTGAACTGATTTGTTTGCATCTACATTTCTCTTTCATATTTTAAAACAAAGAACCGTGGACTTCATAACTGACAAATGCTTGCTAGTTTTCATTCCAGTTTTATTCGCTTATTGCTTTGTTGATTTTACACAACACTTCACACATTTTAGGAAACGTCCACCTTCATATTTGAATATCCAGTTGCTTGTGTAGAATGACTTCTCAGCAAGAAGATATAACAGCCCAGGCTGGAGAGGCCACTCTTATTCCAGCTCCATTAGTCAATCCTCCAGAAAGAGCCCCTACCACCTTATCGTACAAAGCTTTTCGTCAGTTGTGCGGTCTACTTGGCATTGCTGAAGAAGATGCCATTCTTCCTGAGAAAAATGACACTACTGATGTGGCGCCTACTGGCTTTGTAGCGGTTAACCAGCAAATGTGCCTAAGTGGGGCCATTCCACCTTTCAACAACTTTCTCCAGAATCTTCTTCTTCGACTAGCTATCTCCCCATTCCAGCTACACCCCAATGGCTATGCCATTCTGATGGGGTTGTGCGTGCTATTTAGGAGAACATTTGACCGACTTCCAAGCTTTGACGAGATTTGCTTCCTATGCTCCTTTATTAGGACTAAGGATCATCCTTCTATCACCGTCGTGAGAAGGGCCCGAAACCGTAAATTGATCATTGGCCTCCCTGACACTGCCCATGGGTTCCTAACTCAATTCTTCTATGTCCGCTGCCCCCCGGGGTTTTATGCTGTGTGGAGGGAAGGAAGTAAGATCATTTACCTCTACCCCTTCTATACTTTGAGTTTTGTGAAGTCCGAATTGCCAAGTGTTAACTTCATTTTTTCATTTCAGCGCTTCCCCCTCCTTCTAGAGATCCCAGCCACAAGCCAACTCTGGAGAGGCTCGTAGCTGTACCGGTTGTAGAACGGGATATGAAATTTTTGTTGAACGACGAATTCCTTCACCAGTTCGGACTTCTTTACCCTACTCGCTCCACACACCCCCATGAGGTTCCAGACTCCCCACCTAAAGCATTAGATGCCCCAGTTTCTTCTGACGAACCCATACCAAAAGAACCTGCCTCCGAGGCTTCTCTGGTGAAGTGCTCTACTACTATTGATGTTGCGGGATCGTCTGGCAAATCCACACTTGCCCTAGTCATTGAGGAAGAAGAGACTCAGGGATCTCCCCATCGTTCACAGAAGTCTGGCGAAGATGCCGGGAAAACAAGCCCTGTCAGGCAGAGCGGGGATGACACTTTCGAAGGGTTGAGCGATCTCTTCGCCACCTCACAGGAGATCTTTAAAGACGACCCTGTCACTACAAGGGTTTCTTCTTCAGTAGTGGAAGCGACTTCTTCTTTGCAACAAGCTCCGTCGACCCAAGAGTTGACGTTAACTACTATCACCACGACTACTCCGCAATCGAAGAGTGGTTCGTAGTTTGATGCGCGTAGTTTGCACATCACACACCCTTAGAATCTTTCGGCATTTTCATACACCCAATTCTTTGTACTTTGAAGATTCTACAGTTACACTTCTTTTCTCTGAAGACTTTTAAGACTTGTCTTTTTTTTTCAGATTCTCCGATGGGACGCAGCGGCTCTTACTATGATGACTTTCAGCGCTATGGGAGGCGTAGTCAATATGATTATAGGCGCTACCTTCCCGTTCACAGAGAAACCGATGAAGAGAGAGCCGCCCGAAAGGCTCAGGAGAGGAGGGCTCAAGAAGAGCGTTATGAGAGGAAAGAAAAGGAGGAGCGCCACGATTCTTCCCAGAGAGGTGACGATTTTCACAAGAGAGAGTCGCATGATGATCGGGGAAAAAGCCATATAGTTGAGCACCCAAGCAAGCGTGCCCGGCATGGTGAAAAGCATGCTTCTACAACTCCTGAAAAGGTCACTGCCCCCGTCTCACTTGACATTCCTTCTGGCTCTCCTGCTCTCAGGAAGACAGACATTCAGACAATAATCAGCAGGCCTAAATTCCAAGTTGGATCAGGCCCGGCTACTCTACAAAGTCGATTCTCGCACTGGTGCCTGAAGGGAGTGCGGTTCGATCTTGACTTGGTCCCTATTGACAAGCCTGCCATGCTACGAAATCTCGATGCCGTTAGGCTTGATATTGAAAGGATGTCGAACTGGCAAAAGCTTGTTGACGAGCTTCAAAGGGTCAACCGTGCGAATATAGAGGCCATGCTTACTATGGAGAATGATAAGGCCGAATGGCAGAAGGTTCTTGAGCAGCATGATACCGAAATGAGGAGCATCACCACTTATAATGAGGAGCTTGAAGCGAAAGTTGAGGAACTTAAACAAGAGCTTGCTACTTCTTCTACCTCATATACTCAAAAAGAAGAAGTACTTCAAAAGCAAGTTCGCGAAGCTCACGCCGCTCAGCGACATGCCGAGGCACAACTTGAAGCTGAGCAGAAAACAGCGAGAAGGTGTCGTGCTAAGGTTACAGAGTTACGGGAGAAAGTCAACTCTCAGGAGGCGGAAATTCAAATGCTAAAGCTTCAATTTTCCAAGACTGAAAGTGAGCGTGATGAGGCCGTTGCCGGTAAAATTGCAGTTGAAGAGTCTCATGAGGCAACGAAGACCAACATCAGCTCGACATTGTTTGACTTTTACCTGCACAGCATCTTGGGGTACGGTCGTCTCGCCTTTCTAGGCCCCAAATATGAAGTTACACTGGCTGAAGTGTGGGAGGCTGTACTTGACATGCTTGGCGGTAAAGGTGCTGGCTATGCCGAATCAGCTCTTGAGGAGCATTACTTGAATGAAGATGCTCGCGCTGCTCTTGCCAAGGGAAAAGAACAACTTGCAAAATTAAGAGCTGAAATGGCAGAAGGGGAACGGTTAGGAAAAACTACTTCAACTATTCCAGTCCAGCCTTCTCCTTCGGCCGAAATCGACATTATTGGCTCCAGTTCTCATTCTCCATCCCTGGTCAAAGTTACAACTGAGATTACAAGTACACAGGGTGGAGATGAAGGTGAAGAGAGCGCCGAAGCACAGGCTTATGAGGTTGATATCAGGAAGCCGACTTCTCCAGGTAACTCTACTGTTAATCTTGCCCAAGTAGACTGCTCATTTGCTTCTTATGAGTTCGATGAGCTTCTCGACTATTTCCTGAACCTCAATGAGCCTTTATCTCCTCTCTTTACTAACTTTAAGTTCTTTTCTTCTGTAGAGAAAGTGTCGAGCATCGTTCAGACTCCTCCTCCTTCAATTATTCCTCCTCTGCCTCTCCAGGTCACTCCTCCATCCGCCTCTCAACCCGGGTCGCAAGAGGAGAAAATAGAGGCTCTTCATGGCTTAGATGATCCTGTTGCTTCTCAAGAACACGGGGGAGAAGGGCTTGGAGAAGGCAATGAGTCTCCGGAGAAAACCACTTCTGATAACATAAAATTATCTGCTCTTGTTACTCTGGGAAGTGAGTCTTCTTCAAGGAGAAGGAGGAAGCGTGCCACTTCCAAGAAGAGAAGGAAAGACATTCTTGTTTCTGAAGAGGAAACGAAAGTTGATCCGGCAGTAACCCTCTCTCCTTCATCCCTGACTCTCCCAAGCTGTCCTGAAAAGCTGCCTATTAGGTCAGGTGAAGGCTCTAAGGGTGGTGGCAGGAAGAAGTAAGGGGTCCTGCTTCGATTTATCTTTACTTTTTGCTTTTTGCATGTACTGGTCGGAGATTGTGCGGATACATGCCTCCGCTTTTCCTTTTCTTTTTATACTTGTACCTGTACAAAATTTTGACAGTATTAAATAAAATGATTCTTTTTGTTTGTACAAACTGCTGTCTGTGTTTGAGAATGCATTTACTATCCATTTTTGTACAAGTTTCTTTATATGATATTGCAGTGAGCTTGTGGTATGTTGTTCGAGCGTAATTTTTACCAATGTAGCTATACCATGTTGCCCCTATACCATAAGCTCGTTGCAATATTTTATATTTTAAGGGAACTTGCACTCTTATTTTTTGGGGAATAACTATTCCATTCTTGGAGGAACACTATTCTGCTCAAAATAGAGTACATCTCACTCCATATGAGTTTCTACCCTTCATCCTTTGAAGATATCACTTTTCTTTTGTGCTTTCACACATTTTAATCAAGTGAATTCTCCTATGTGGCAAAGCGGGCCTCTGAAGGGCACTTTAACTTCTTTTTGAGGAAGAGTATTTTCAAGAATAGAAGAACCAGTCTTCCTTTGAAAGCTAAAGTGTGCCTTTGAAGAGGGCTTCTTTTCTCTCTCTTTTTTTTTATATATATATTGAGCCTCGGTGGAGGACTTTTGATCTTTGCTTTGCATTTCGGGTGAAATGCTTCTTTGAAAAGTTGTACCTCTGAGGAGAGATTTTCCACGTTTCAACACTTGGAAGTTTTATTTCAATCTCGGTGAAACGTGTGCCTCCGAAGAGTTGTGCCTCCGAGGAGGGCTTTCCACGTTTCAACACTTGGATTTTTATTTCAATCTCGGTGAAACGTGTGCCTCCGAAGAGGTCTTTCTGTTTGATTGCACCTCTGGGAAGAGGTTTTCCTGTTTGATTGTGCACCTGGGAAGGGGTCTTTCTGTTTGATTGTGCCCCTGGGAAGGGGTATTTTTTGTGTGATTGTGCCTCTGGGAAGAGGTGTTTTGTTTCTGCCCCTTGGGAGAGGCTTTTATTTTTCCCTGTTCGCTGGGAAGCGGGCCTCCGAAGAGTGCTTTTCACATTTCATCTCACGGGAGTGTATCGACCGTTCACGATGAAATGTGTGCCTCTGAGTAGGGTTTTTGCCTGGAAGTTTGGAGTTTCTTTCTCACAGTTGGACGGATTCATGGGAGTGTATCGACCGATCAGTCTGCAACTTTGTATCGAGAAAGATCTCTCTTTTTCTGGTTTAGCCCGCTCGAGGTCTTTTAGCATTTCAACAGTGGTGAAATGGGCCTCCGAAGAGGGCTTTTCACGTTTCAACACTTGGAAGTTTTATTTCAATATCGGTGAAACGTGTGCCTCTGAGTAGGGCTTTTGCCTGGAAGTTTGGAGTTTCTTTCTCTCGGTTGGACGGATTCACGGGAGTGTATCGACCGATCAGTCCGCAACTTTGTATCGAGAAAGATCTCTCTTTTTCTGGCTAGGCCCGCTCGAGGTCTTTATCCTCTGAAGAGTTGTGCCTCTGAAGAGGGTTTGTGCCTCCGAAGAGGTCTTTTGCTATTTGATGCTTGCACGCCCATGTCTCTTTGCCATCTATTCATGTCGGCGATCCCCGTTATTTTTTGCAAGTGTCTTCCTTTTTTAGTTGCCAATAATTTTCCTTATCCAAAGAAATATACTTCATGGTTAAGCGAGTTGGTGGTGGACACAGGCTATTTAACTGGTTGTTTGTTTGTTCAAACATTTGCAGTTAGTTAGAAATGGTCCACTTCCATCCACATCGCTAACTTTTGTTCGAAGCACTTCTTTTGTAGGATTTGAGTATGGAAATTTTGGATGGTTTAGCATTTGCTTGCTGGGTGATGTCGGAGATCGCTTGGTCTTGTGACGGGTAAGCTTTGTTTTTATGGCCTGCATTATTAAATCGACATTTTAGTAACACAATTAACGTATTTTATATGTCGAAATAAAACAAAGCAGTTTATAATAGTAGAGAACACAAGATTTATAGTGGTTCGGCCAAAAACTGGGCCTACATCCACTTTATAGCTTTTCATTATTCACTTGCTTTACAATTGATTTCAATACAAGAATCATATATTCATAATTCTTTTACAACATTTCAGCAATGCTTTCAAGTAAAATAGGGACGCAAATGATTGCTGTTCCAAGCTCTTGGAATTGGTTCTCCTTCGACAGTTGTGAGTTTGAATGTGCTATCAAGGAGTTTCGCGCCTATAACATATGGACGTTCCTAGTTTGGCCCAAACACACCTATGGCTGTCATAATTCTCTTTAGGACTAAGTCCCCAACTTCAAAGCTGCGTTGACGAACTTTGGAGTTGATGTGCCTGGCTACTCTTTGCTGGTGAGCTGCAATTCTAAGTCTAGCCTCTTCTCTTCTTTCATCGAGGAGGTCAAGTGCTTCCAATTGCAATTTTTCATTCTCATTTTGATCAAAATGGATCCTTCTGTGTTAGGGGACTTCAGATTCCACTGGAATCATCGCTTCTGATCCGTATGCCAATGAAAATGGAGTATGCCCAGTCGCAGTTTTGTGGGTGGTTCTGTATGCCCATAGTGCAAGCGGTAACTTATCGACCCAACCACCTTTTTCTTTTTCCAGCTGCTTTTTGATGGTTGATTTGATAATTTTGTTCACTGCTTCCACTTGCCCGTTTGCCTGTGGATGAGCCATTGCTGAGAAGCTTTTTCGGATCTTGAATCGTTTGCAGAAATCTTGGAACTCCTCACTTTCAAACTGAGTACCATTGTCCGTGATTATCTTCTGAGGCACACCATACCTGCAAATGATATTTTTAGTCACAAAGCTTATCATTTTCTTAGAGGTAATAGTAGCCAACGGTTCGGCTTCAGCCCATTTAGTGAAGGAATCAACAGCAACGATAGCATATTTAATTCCCGATTTAGCAGTCGGCAAAGGCCCAATGAGATCTATTCCCCAGATAGCAAATGGCCATGGACTGACCATTTGTGTTAGCTCAGTGGAAGGTGCCCTAGGAATTTTAGCGAATCTCTGGCATTTATCACACTTTCGGGAATAGTCAGCGGCATCCTGATTCATTTCTGGCCAAAAGTATCCATAACGGAGGATTTTCTTTGCTAAAGTTTGACCGCCTGTATGACCCCACATTCCCCTCCGTGTACTTCAGTCAGAATTGTCTTAGCTTATTCCTTTGTCACACATCGGAGTAATGGCATTGAAAATCCTCGTCTGTACAAAATACCATCTTGAACTTTATATCTGGAGGCTTTCCTCATCAGCTTCTGTCGTTCTTTTGAACTTTCTGGCAAAGAACCATTGAGTAAATATTCAAGTATCGGAGTCATCCATGATTCTTGTTCTTCGGATACATTCATAATCCAATCAACATCCATTTCATCTATGCTTGGAGCTGACAAGACTTCGACGGGAACTAATCCCAATAGTTGAGCTTCACCAGTACTCGAATACTTTGCAAGAGAATCCGCTTTCATGTTCTCTTCGCGGGGTATATGGTTTATTGAGTAACGGTCGAAATCTTGAAGGAGCTCCCAGGCTTTTGATAAATAGGCGGGTAGATTCCCTCCTTTAGCTTGAAATTCCTTCTTGACATGGCAAACTATAAGTTGAGAATCACTGAAGATCTACAATGCCTTGATGTTTAGTTCTTTAGCGATCCTTAAACCCGCGATGAGAGCTTTATATTCGGCTTCATTGTTTGTCGAAGGAAATTCTAGTCTCAGCGCATAACATAGCGATCGCCTCTCTGGGGTTTCAAGGGCAACCCCCTGCTCCGGAACAGTAATCATTCCTTGCGCCATCGACATACAATTTCCATTGGATTGAGACGCTATCAGTGACTTCTTCCTCACTACCACCCTTATCCGTACATTCTGCAATGAAATCTGCCAAAGCTTGTCCATTGATTGCTTTTCGGGGATGGTAAATGATGTCATATTGGCTGAGTTCAATATTCCATTTCAAAAGACGGCCCGAAGTCTCAGGACGGAATATGACTTGCTTTAGAGGTTGATCAGTGAGGACTTTGATGGGATGAGCTTGGAAATACGACCTCAATTTTCTTGATGCAATCAACAAACAATAGGCGAGCTTTTCTAATCTTGAATAGTTCATCTCTGCCCCAGTGAATCTTTTGCTGATATAATAGACTGGGCATTGAATCCTTGCGTCTTCCCGTACCAACACTTCACTGAGAGCATGAGACGAAATTGCGAAATATATGAAGAGATCTTCACCACTATCAGGCTTTGAAAGTATCGGAGGCACTTCCATATGACGAACCAACTCATCAAATGCTTTCTGACATTCAGGGGTCCATTCAAAGTTTTTTCTTCCTTTCTTCAGGGCATCAAAGAATGGAATGCATTTGTCAGTAGCATTGGAAATGAACCGACTCAAGGCAGCAACCATTCCATTGAGATTTTGCAATTCCTTCTTCGTTCTAGCAGCCTTGACCTCTCTCAGGGCAGTGATCTGAGCTGGATTGGCTTCAATGCCCCTATCGCTCACAATGAAACCCAAAAACTTTCCGGACTCCACTCAAAATGAACATTTCAGGGGATTAAGCTTCATTCTTTACTTGCGGAGTACTGAGTACTGCAAACATCTCAGCCAAGTGATCCATATGGTCCCCCGCTTTCTTAGACTTTACTAGCATATCATCAACATAAACTTCCATTGTCTTGCCAATCTGTGGTTTAAACATGGCATTAATAAGCCTTTGGTAAGTTGCCCCTGCATTCTTGAGTACCAAAGGCATGACCTTGTAGCACTAGAGTCCAACACCTGTGATGAAGCTGGTATCCTCTTGATCAGGCTCATGCATCATAATCTGGTTATATCCGGAGTATGCATCCATAAAAGATAACAATTCATGTCATGCCGTCCCATCCACTAATTGATCGATCCTGGGCAGTGAGAAACAGTCTTTGGGTCAGGCTTTGTTCAGATCTGAAAAGTCAATGCACACTCTCCACTTTCCGTTAGCTTTTTTATCCAGAACTGGATTCGATACCCAATTTGGATAAGTAGATTCTCTGATGAAACCGTTCTCCATGAGCCGATCCACTTCTTCTTTGAACGCTGCTGTCCTCTCAGGACCCTGGGTTCTTCTTTTCTGTTTCATAGGTGTAAACTTTGGATCAATGTTCAGAGTGTGTACTGCAATCTCTGGGGATATTCCGCACATGTCAACATGAGTCCAAGCGAATACATCCAAATTAGCCTTCAAAAATGAAATCAGAACATTCTGAACTGTTGTGTTGAGTTGTGAACCCACATTAAGCACTTTGTTTGGGTCCTTTGGGTCAACGGGCACCGGCACTGTTACCTCCACAGGTACTACCCTATTCTCCCCTGCACTGGTTTTCTTTGGATCCATCTCTCTTCGTGCACCACTACATTCGCCAGTGCAGTGTCCACCTCGTAATTGCTACAAGGTTGGTTCTTTGATGCGGACTGGAGCCGCCGCACCTTTTCCCATTTCTCTTTTCCTTGATTCTCGCAACTCTGCAAAGTAACATTCTCGCCCCGCATCTTGGTCTCCCTTAATCACACCAACTCCATTATCTGTGGGAATTTTAGAGTCAGACACCATGGGGCAAGAACAGCTTTGAACGCAGCAAGAGTCGGTCGGTCTAAAAAGGCATTGTAGGCAGAGAATTCTTCAACAATTATAAAGGTTTTCTTTCGAGCCACCTTCCTCAGTCCCTTTCCAAGTTCTACAAACAAATCTATGGTCCCAATCGGCTGTTTGGGTTCTCCAGCAAACCCAGCAATCTTAAGTGATGAAGCTTGAACATCAGCCATTGGAATTTTCATTTGATCAAAGGTCTTCTTGAAGAGGATGTTGCATGAAGCTCCACAATCAACTAGAACTCTTCTGACAGTTGTCGGCCCAATACCAGCGGATAAGACCAAAGGATCTATGGTCGGAGCCTCGATACCTAAAGAATCCCTGGCACTGAGCACAATATCATCTGTGGAAGTCTTTTGTTGCTTTAAAGGCGCATCATTCTCTAAGACAAAAACATTCCCTTCAGCTGGTACATGCCTCAAGGCCCTGGCATACCTTTCCATCTCGCCCCAGCTTTTGCCTGCTGGGTGAGGTCCTCCAGTTATTATATTGATAACAGATCTTTCCGATTCATGCTCTACGGCCTTCTCGCTTGAGGCAGGACGGTGAGCGGGAACTTGTTGTCCTTGAGTTGACGAAGCTGGGGCATTTCTGTTCCCTTTCACATACTGCTGGAGTTTGTTTTCCTTCAAGAGTTGTTCAATTACGTCTTTCAACTGACGGCATTCGTTGGTGTCATGGCCGGGCTGGTTGTGGAACCGGCAGAACCTTCCACTTTTTTCCATTTTAATCGCAGCTCTCAATTTAGGTGGTGTCGGATAATTGACATCATCTTTGGTTGCAAAGAAGATGTTTTCAGGGGTATCGATCAAGGGTATGAAATTGAAAGAACGGCCTTTCTTAGCATCTCCCTGTTTCTTTCCACCATCATTTCCCCTTTTCTAAGTGTTAGGTTCTTTCTTGTTCAAAGGAGGACCATTGTTTCCGGCTTCTGCTGATACCACCTTAGCCGGTGTTTGGAGGCTCTCCAAGCGCATGAATTCATCCGCTTTCTTGTAGAATTTGTCGAGCGAGTTTGGTTCTTTCATTTTCAACCACTTTCCAAATTCGCTAGACTTGTCAATCGCGCTCATCAAGTATGTTAGGACCATGCGTGGCTCAGCATTATCTACCTCGGCCAATGATATGTTAAAACGATTCAAAAATGACCTGATGGATTCTTCCGGATTTTTCTCTAGACTTGATAGTGACATTATATCCTTTGCTTTAAAGCATACAATCGAAATTGCTCCTTGAATTTCCTGGTCAAATCAGAGAATTGATCAATGGACCTGACTGGCAGCTTCGTAAACCACAATAGATCCACACCTTCCAGATATACCGGGAAATATCGACATTTAATTTCATCAGACGCGCTGGCACCTGTCATATGCCAGTCGTATTTATACAGAAACTCGTTAGGATCACTCGTCCCCTTGTAAGCTGGAATAGTAGGGGAACGAATTTCCTTGGGAACTCCGCCTTTAAGATCCTTTCAGTAAATGGAGTTTTGCTTGGAGCAAAACCCCACTCTTTCTCATCTTCATCTCTTCGCATTCTTTCTTTCATAATTTGACGAACCATACCCAAAAAATACTCTTCATCATTTAGAGGCTCTGGAGGGCACACATCAGCCACTCTCTCTGAATTCTGCCTTGACAATCGTTCACGGAGGGTCGGCAGCGGCCCTGATCCTCCAACTTGAAGAGGAGTCCTTTCTATAGGGTCTGCGGCTCTTTGAGAAATGTTCCCTTCAACATCCTGAACTCCCACAGTATGGTTCCCATCATTATTACCCGGTTGACGGTTTGCCCCAAGTAGATCATTCAATTTACTCAAGATCAGGGCATTCTGGGCATTATGGGCTTCCAACTGCGCATTCGGAGCATTCAATTGTTGATTCAATCCCAAAACTACGGCGTCCAACTCTGCCCTGTAACTCCAACAGTTAGGGCTGCTTGACTTGAAGGAGGAGTGGTAGCAGTATTCTGTTGAACATTGTCGGATCTTACAGAACTTCGTTTTCTCCCAGGAGCCATTATTTCCAATAAACTTCTGGTTTTAAAAGAAATCCTTTCAACAATCCTTCACGGAGCAATAGTTGAAGTTTCCTGAGTTGGGTTCTCATTGAAAGCACCAAAAATGTTAACGTAAAAATCAGACGCTAACACCCCGGTGTAGACTGAAGTTGAGCGAAAGCACCACCCGTGAACACGGGAACTGAAAAAAAGTAGAGAAATCACAGAGAAAGAAGAAAAAACAACAGTTTTTATAGTGGTTCGGCTTAGGGTAAGCCTACATCCACTTTAATTCTCTTTATTACTGAATCGATTACAACTTTACAACAATCTTCAATTACAACTCCGATGAGACAAACAACATGAACTTTGATGTAGAAGAATTCTTTAATCCATGTAGATTGCGTTATATTTCCTCTCGAAGTTAGTTGAGATGCCTTTCGTGCTTGAATTGTCGAGTGAGTCGAGAATTCAGCAGAGTATCGGCGCTTAAAGAGGTCGGCCAAAAATCCCCTTCATGTTTGAGGTGGGTTGGTATTTATACGGAAATCCCCCCTTTAGGTCGTAAGTCGTGACCGGTCTAAGGTAAGTCGTGGACGACTTATCTGGCCTAGCCCCATGGTCTCACAAAAGCTCATTTGTACAAGTCCTAAGTCGCCCTCGAGTCAACATCTAAGTCGCAAATGAGTCGGCTGGTCCTTTTGATGCGGCATTGTACCTTCACCCAGTAGCTTTAGGTCGTGGACGACTCAGGCTAGGTCGTGAGTCGTATACGAGTTAACTGATAAGCTTGTTCCCTTCAAATAATAACCCAAGTCCTGAATTGCGTACGAGTTAAGAGGTCACTGTGTTAAGTAAGGAGCAGCACCTCATTTGCTTAAGTCGCTCACGACATATGCTAGGTCGAAGTTGCAGATAGCTCTAAGTCGTTAACTCGTTTCCTTCTTAAGTCGTGCTCTCTCTTGAACTGTTAAGTCATCTTGTCCTTGAGTCGTGGGCTTCCTTAAGTCGTGGATGCCTTAGGTCGTGGAGCATCCCTTTTCTTCTAAACCGTTGAGTCGTAGACTTCTCTATGTCGTAAGTCGCCAAGTCCTTCAACTCGTTGAACAGTTAGGTCGTCCTTGAGTCGTAGGTCGTGCCACCAGCTAAGTCGCTAAGTCGTTATACTTTTAGGTTGTTAAGCCCTTAAACCGTTAAGTCGTTTTACCCCTTAAGTCGTCCAACCTCTTGACTCGTTGAGTCGTGCATCTTTTAACTCGTGAGGTTGATAACTCACTGAGTCGCTTGTCCATTGAGTCGCGGCCCAACTTGAGTCGTTTTCTTATTGAGTCGTTGACCATAGGAGTTAACAATTTGTTTCTTAGCTTTTGAATTTTTTTGAAAAAGAAATAGATAGAGAGAAGTATATGTTTTTAGGCTGAAAATTGTTAGACAAAAATAAAAGAGAATTAAATCTAAAAATGCCACTTGTCATAAACCTTAGTTCATTAGTTAACACATGTTAATATTAAGTTTTATTATGATAACACTTGTCTTTGTATTATTTTCTTTTTATTTTAAATGTTAATAAAGGTTTTACTTAATTTATTTATTCTTATGTGAAGAAAATGTAATAAAACAAATTATGAATAAAAGCATATCCAAATATCTTTAAATTCCAATATTTAAAAATATCCGTCGTTTGAATTTCAAAACTTTAAATTTGAATTCAAATTCAAATTAAATCCTAAAATCCAATTTACAAATCAAGTTATACATATATAACTACTTATTCAGATATATATATTTTCATTACCAGAATTATTTATCAACTTATAAACCAGTATTTTCCATTAATATTAGATAATTATTCAATTATCTGATGCTCGAAAATCCAGGTTATTACATTCCTTCCCCCTTAGGATCTTTTCGTCCTCGAAAAGGAACGAAGCCAGATTTATTAAAATGCTTGTAATCAGATAAATTCTCTTTGATTATTTAAAACACTTTTAAAATCTATATAGTATTATAAATTAGTTTTTATTAAAATAGTTTTTATAACTAGATGTTTCTTTAAGTCTCGTTCTCATAGAAATTCGGTCATACGTTGATAGGCGTAAGACTGAAAATCTATAAATACTTAGCAGACTCATTTTCAACATCCAGTGAAAATATTTGGAAAATAATTTTATTGAAAATATAGAAAACTGTTTTTGAAAATAGAGGATATATGTTTGGTGAGGATGCTGTGGAAATCATCACCCTCATCCATGGTCGCAGTTAACCCGATGGTTACGTTGCCGTCCCGACAAAATCCATAGATAACTGTAGGTCTCCCGCTCCTCGATTACACCATGGAACCCGCTACAGATCGCAGCTACAACTGGGGTTACGTAGCTATCACAGCAAAAACCCATATAACTGTAGGCATCAGCACCCTCGAATTTCGCTGCCAAAAGAACAAAACTTCTCCACTCCACTTGACCATAGATCCAGTCTACCGATGTTGCGTCACCTTCCCGGCAAAATCAAGTGTAGACCGTTGACACTCATCCTCCACAAGATTTTCGCTATGGTCCCCACAGTAGATCGCAGTGACATCGAGTTACATTGTCGTCACAGCATAACCCAAATGCCCCTGTAGACATCAGCGCCCTCGACTTTCGCTACCCAATAATCCTAAGGAACTAGTTTGTCCGGACTCGTCACAGGATTAGCTTTAGAACCCCCTTGGCGCTCAAGGCAGCACCACCCGGTGGTACTCCTGAGAAGTCCATTCCAAGGGAGCGCCTTTTTCCCTAGAGCCATCATCAAAACATTTTATACTACATATATATATATATATAGTATCTTTAAATCATACACCTAGTATGATCTCATATTGATTTTACCCAAAAATCAAAAGCCTTTCCAAATCCATAGGTTCCCAAAACCTTTTCCAAAATCGTCATAAGATCCCTTATATATAGAGATATATATAAAATCCTTGATAAAAATCTTTGGATCATTATAAACTTGTATAAAATCCTTTCATACTTTAAACACTTTCAAAATCCTTTCCTTCTAGCAATAGATTCATCAAGGGAAGTTTTATCTTAAAACAAAGATATTTACTTTATTTACTCAAAATCAGATATCCAAATTTGATTACTCTTTTCAATATCATTTTCATCCAAATCCGTACGATGTACACTTATCATCCGTACGCTATGCCAATCTGATCGCTCACTCGATCACACAATTTCACTTCCGAACTAGTATCGTCCACCCGACTTCCTAGTGAGGACACAGATCTGGTTTCTTGATCATAATCCGTCACTCTCCTTGCATAGTCATAAATATGATAGAGAATATCCAGAACCAATCGACAATCCATATCGAGGTTCGCCGTTGAAAATCGAGTGAAAAATCGCACTCCAATCGATATAACTATCTCGAAATTCCGTGCTCGAATCTGGGTCAAATCACTATGCGAATAGAATAACATACGTACACCCTACGTATTTGTCGTCATTGGTTATTAGCCAAATTAATTTCATTTCTATTCACATCCACTTGATTTTTATTCATTTACTCACATTTACTTCAATCCATTTGGATTATCACCTCTATTCTTATGTCGATTGGGTATTCAACCAATAACAGTTTAAACTCCATCCAATTTAAATTTAGAAAATAACTTGAAAAGTTAAAGAAATAGATAAGTAGTTGAAAAATAATTACTAGTTTGTAAAATAGCTGTAAAATAGTTCAGTAATTGTAAAATAATTGGAAAATAGTTAAATAGTCATAGAAATTTTAAATAATTGCAAAATAGCTATAAAATAGTAATTAGTTTATAGAATAGTTAGAAAATTGTTAGACAGTTTCAAAAATAATTGTAAAACAAGTATAAGATAGTTTGGCTCTTAAAAGAAAGATTGTTTATATAATGAATAGCTTGAAAAAAATAGGTTTATATTAAAATAGTTTATATTAAAAATAATCCAGAGTCAAAACTATTCACTTCCCAGTCTCCATTCTCATTAATTCAATTTAAATTCCCTATTACATTTAAATTGACCCAATTCCAATTTACTTCAATTTCCATTGAAATTGATTCAATCCAATTCAAGTTGAATTAACCTCAGTTTCTTTCCAAATTCAACTTTGTTCAACCTTGATCTTAAATTCTACCAATTCAAATAAATTTCAGTTTAACTAGTTCCAATTTCAATTCATTTCTACTCCAGTTTGAATTAATTCCAATTTCAAACTCCATTTCAAAGTCAAGTTGAATTATTCTTGATTTCTTCCCAAATTCAATTCAAATTCCATTTGAATTTAAAACCATTCAATCATTAATTATAGTTCCAAATTATTCCAATAAATTTGGACTAATTTCAAATTGAATCCACTTCAATTTCAAATCATTACAAATTAATCCAATTCAAAATTTTCATTTGAATCTTATACTCATACATCTTCAATCACACTTTCAATTACTTCAAATCAAATTCAATTTGAACTAATTCAAATTTCAAATTTAAACCATATCTCATTCATTTAAATAATTCTAATTCACAACTTAAAGATTTTTAACAACAATAGAATTATATTATCTAATTATTTCAAAACATCCATCCATTTCCAATTTTCGGATCTCAAACCCAATTTGAGATCACTCAAATTCCCTAATTCAAATCAACCATTTAACTTTCCAGGTTAAATCTTAATTTCATCTTAAAATTTACAAATCAGGTTGAACATCCCAACATATTTAACTTTTCCTAAGTTAAACTCAATTCACTTAATCCAGTCAACCTTACCTAGTTTGAACTCCCATTTCAAATTTTGAACTTCTCATAAATAATCTTCCCACTTATTAAGTTCAAAAACTTAGCATTTCGGGTATCACATCTTATTCCATATTCAAAACTCAACATTTAGAGTTTATTTCAAACCATTTTTGATATTATGTATATCCACATATATACATATTAACTTCTTTTACATACCAAGTTATACTTTAAAATTTTAAACCACCTTTGGTTTTTAGTTTAAAAAAATTCTTTTAAAATTTCAAACAACCCTTGTTTGAAATAGGACCCTTTCATTTGACTATATTAATTAACATCTCTTATTTTAAAATAAGATCATATTCAAAATAGTTTGAATAATATTATCTCCTTTAACATTTTGAAATCAATTTAAATGTTTAAATTTAGAATTCAAAACTTCACAATTTTAAATCCACTTCAATTTCCATCCTTTCTAATTTACAAGTTATTCTCATCAAATGGTTATTTCCTTAAAACATTTTATTGTTTAAAACAATCATCCCATTATTAAACTTTAAGTAACCATTCAATTTCCTGGTTTGAAACCAATTCTGATTCATATTATTTTGAAATTCTTCCTTAACTTTAAGATTTTAATTTAAGTCTGAATCCATTTTAAACTTATTTTATTTAATTCCAACTTCAATTTGGTTGCATTCTATTAGTTCATAATTTGATTCTTACTATTACTTTTAGTTTAATTAATACTACATCCAATTTCTTAATATAATATATAATCTATTTCTTATAGATTCATTTACTTTTGAAATCATTTAAAATCCTTTATATAAGAAAATAACAAGTACACTCTATCATATTTATATACTTAACTCATCCTAGGGTTCCACTTACCCTATCCTTAATGAGTAATCCCACCAGAGCCAAGGTTCTCGCTTAATCTTCTACTCTGATACCAAATGTAACGACCCAGATATTTCGATCCAAAAATTTCCAAATAGTTAGTGAAAAGAAGAAAAAGAAAGAAGAAGAAACAGGAAACTCAAACTCAGAGTCTCACATTCGCAGCGGATAAAATATAATATCACATAAATAATAGTTTTACAAAGAAAAACTTAATCAGTATATTTACATTTTTATACATCAGAGTTACAACATAAACACAACATTGGACAGTTTAAAACAATCATGTCCAGATATACAACTATAATATATACAGCGGGCACGCTCCATACGTTCCTGCTATCCAGCTCGCCTCCTCTGCTCCAGATCGTCCTTACCTGGAAATCTGTAATACTCGGTCTGACCCGAGCATTACATCAAAGTAACACCCGGGTCAGGCTGGAAACTAGCGTGAGTAAACCCATCTATCATGGAATACTAAAGTATACAACATATATGAACCTAGGGTAACTTATATCAATTTTCAACTTCACAAGTTGTTATAGACATCACTATTTCACACATCGATTTCTAAGTACCAATAACTTAGATTTAATCAAATTCACTTAAATCATTCCATACTAGCCTGTTGATTTCACATATCAATTTATAAAGAATCAAAGTGGTTTCGAGGATTTACTAATATCCGTCTCCGGTCTCTTTGAAACCATTGTCAACTTAACTTAAATTATTCAAGTCAAAAACAACTCAATTTTAAATACAGAATGTCACCTAATTCATCAACAATAGATAACCACATCATCACAGTCTAAATCAACATATCTTAACACATAACATCACAAATCACATATTAGGAATAACAATTAATCAAAGACCTCCAATATCGTTCTATTTATCCTTTAATTACATTTAAGTAATCAACCCTTAATTAATTTCACAAATTAATTATCCTTAACCTAATACAGTAATTATCCTTTAATTATTTCATTAATCAATTTGTAACCATAAATATTAATCACCCTTGATTAATAACATCAGTAATTAACTACCCTTAATTACTTCATCAAATAAATAAATTAATCCTTAATCATCTCTAATTAATCCCTTGATTAATTATACAAAACAATTTGATCCAAACTACTTCCACAATTCCATCTACCACTAATTAAATTTAGTAATTACCATTAATTAGTTCCTTAAGTATTTACACTTCCATTAATTACATTAAGTAATTATTCATCAATCGTCAAGTGTTTAATTAAACTTAATTAATCTAAACTAATCACATTAACCCAATTAAATAACTGATTTCTGAATTACTTTTACTAAGTAATTAAACTTAAAAAAATTCTCAATTGATTATTATCAATTTATTAATCTAATTAATTTTTAAAATTAGTTACATAAATAAATTTTTAAACAATCATAAGTTAATGACCTACATTAACTATTTTTAAATTTTTTCCTTAAGAAATTATTCCTAAATAATTTATCCTCGATTTAACGATCTCCTATACTTAATCAATTACTCAAATTAATTATCACATTACCCCTTAACTTTCATTTTTCATTAAATTTAATTCGAAAGCTTGGATATGAAAAATCATCCTCCTTTGACACAAGTTAAATTACCTAAACCAAAATTATATTTTAACAATTATATTTAAGTTGAAAAATGTTTATAACTGATTACAAAATTACTCTATGAAATATTTATTAGATTATTTCAAAACAAGATTTATAACTTTAAAATCCATACTTCTAAATTTAAATATGTTAAAAACATCATTTCTATCTTAAACATTTAAATATGTTAAATCTTGCTTCAAATCTAAATTTACTTAAAATTTTGGAAATCAATTTAGTTTTAAAAACTAAATAGGGTAAACTGGAAACCAAACAAAATGTTTCCACAGCCAGTACTTCAATTCCTCAAGGTAAAACTCGTGACAAAGTTAGAGTGTACTCGATACACCCAACAAGCTTTCCCCCACTATTACAACTTCGAGTCCAACGTGAGATATAACATAAACTACTCCTGGTAAAATCCTTCTTCCCTAAACCAGCTTCTCACTCCAGAAACACAACGTGCACGGTGCATGTGTACCGACCAGCCACCTACCTCCGACCATGTGCGACCCTCCTTGCAAGTCAACGATCACCTCCCAATACAATCCCGATTATCAAACGACATGCAGAAACCAAAAATCGAAATCGAGCTTCATGCTCGAAAACAGGAACAAAATGTCGAATCTGAAATCACCGAGAATCACCCACCTCCGATGTAACAGCCCGCAAATCCATACCCCTTGAATCAACACTATTCTAGCTAAATGAACTCAAGTTGTACAGAAATATGAACCATTTAGTTTAAAGAAGAAGAGGTAGAAGAAGAAAACAAAAATAGAAAACAACATCAGAATCTAACTACCGCGGTGGAATAAAATATAATAGATAGTAAATAATCTTTACTCAAAATCAAATATATTAGTTTACATATATTACATCATCAGAGTACATCAGTCACAGCTCACATCAAATACATACAATGGATACACAACAACTCAAACAGCGGAATATATATATAAACAAGTACGAATATACGTATCGTCAATCCAGCTCGTCTCCAGAGCTCCATAGCATCATATCCTGTATCCTATAATATTCGGTCTGACCCGAGCATTACAGTTAAATAACACCTGAGTCAGTCTGGATTACCAGCGTGAGAAAATCACACCCAATTGATTATTAAAGTTTCAAAAATCCTATGAAAACAAAAGCATCTCGTAAGACCACGCCACAAATAAACATGTCGGGTTTTTACCTTACGATAGCTAAAACATTTTTATTAAATTCCTCTGATATTATAATAGTGTCTATAGAAAGTAAAATAGAATCTAGCTGAAATGCTTGCATCTCACGTTTCAGAAATAGTTGGGCACAATCAAAACCGTACGGGCGCATATGGAAAATGGATTCCAACTAATGGCTAGGCACTGGGGTATCACCTGTCACAGTACCTGGTCTAGATCAGCGTGCCGAGGAGCCACCCTAACTCCCCTGCAACACAAGACCGAAACCATCCCTTACTGGACAGTCCCGGGCAAGATCACCCCGCGGTTGGGATCAGCAACCGCCCACTAAGCCGAATTAAAGGGACATCTAGACAGGGATGACCTCACCCTCCAGGGGGGCTACCCACGAAGCCTTGCTGCATATCCCCTGATTTTCAGCCATTCCCATTTGATGCCGCTTGAGGCTAAGCGTTACCTTTATAGAATATATTCCTTAGAATGCCCATCGTCCACCTGACGATGTTTCGCAAGCATTCATCCATACAAGTCCGTCCCGGGTTCGAACGGAACCGAAGGCACTATTCCTACTACATCCATTTTGGAAATATCCTCAGAATTAGTAGCGACTAGCCCTTGCACTTCGCTGCTCCATCTTCGAATCCAAAATCGTTTCACGAAACGTACAAACCGGATCGAAGTGGTTTTCGAGAAATAAATCTCGATCCCGGACTCTTCGAAACGATCAACGCATTTGGCCAATATTGATAGTTGGTGATTTAACTATAAATTTTGTTCACAAAAAAACCATCAACCAATAAATAATTTTCCAAATTATTTATTAATCTCCAGAAATATCTTCACAAGATATATTTCTATTTTCAATCCTTTGAAAACAGTTTCAAAACCATCTTTCTTTTCAAAATCAATTTTTCCAAAATATTTTCTATCTCCTCTGAATTCACCAAGCACAAAACTAGATTTTTAAAACTATTTAAAGCACTTTACTTTGAATATAAACTTTTAAGACATTTAACTTAAAGCTACTTTAATAATTTGTTAAAAATACATCTTATATGAATATTTGAAATTAAAGTTACTTAATAAAATATAAAACTAGATTTTCACTTTTGAAACAAAATACTAAGTCACTTTTAATATAATTACTACTATAATAGACTTGAGAAAAATACTTACTTTAGAATTTAAATATTAGAAATAATTTTTTTTTTCAAAACATCCTGTTAAAACAATTTTAAACCTGTTAACTTATATTTAAAAATTTACTTGAAACGTACCAATTTATCCAGGGACAATTCCAACTTCAATCACTTAAATCAATTTTCCAAATTGATTCCCAATTTATTCCATTTGAAATAAGTTTCTTTAATTACAAAATCCATTTCAAATTTCATTAATTATGCATTTAATTATTATTGTTATTATTTTCCATTTGATTTAAAATCTTTTAGCTGAAATATACAAATTTCAGATCTTATCCCAATGTCTTGTTTATCCTTTCCAATATTTTAAATCTTGAATTTCAAATAAATGTTTTTTTATTTCTAAATAATAACATTGAATTTTTAAAATTCATTAATTTCCTGTTATTCAAAATTCCCTTTCTATACTCAAGATTTAAAATTTTAGAGGGGCACATTATTTCTTTCCCAATTCATTCTTACAATTTAATTCAAATTTCTATAATTACTTTACTTACAAATTTACTTCTTTTATTTTCCTTCCAGAATCCAATATGTATATATAATTTTGGTAATTCACTATGCCCAGTTATATCCAATCGAACCATAGCATACAATATTCTAATATAATTCATCATAGAATAACAAATAATCACCACAGAGGATATTAAATAATAAATGTTGAGGGATCCGGTTGGATCCCTCCAACCTGTTTTCCCAGCATCCACAGACGTTAGTACAATATAAGATATCTTCCCTATAAAATGGGGGAAATCAATCATTTCAAGGCGTAGTATATATACTACTATATAACACAACAATCAATTCAACCATTCTAACAATTATTTAAATTTAATCATTTAAATAATTTAATTTTAAACCGAGTGAGATTAACTCACCTTATTCCGTTTGCAACCCATTTCCAAACCAGCTCGATTCTCCATGATTTAAGGCCTTGTGTAGATATTTATATCATTTATTAATACATGAATCGATTGAACAATTAACTACCATTAAATCATTTAATAATGTAGTTTAACTAATGATTTAAATTTAAACTAACCGTTTAATTTAAACTAACAAGTTTATTTGAACTAATTATTTTTTTCCAATTATTTTTAGTAACTAAAGTAATTGAACAAGGTGATTGAACAAGTAAAGCATTATAATCCATGTTTTAAAAATTAAATAGTAGGTTTATAATCTATATTTGAAATTAAAGCTCTAATTTTATATATACCTTAAACATTTTAAAATTCCTTCTTTCCGACTTCTGATCTATAAACAATTCCCTTCTTTGTTGTATTTATCCATATATTAATATATATATATATATATATATATATATATATATAGCTGTTAATTAACAAGAACAGTACGTTGTTTTACTGTAAAAATTTCGCTGTAATTTATATTTGTAAATTAAGATTGGGTATTCAAATTTCTTTCTCTGTATGTATATTAAAATTTCCTAATATATATACTTAAATTAAAAGGAGCTGCAATACCTCCTTATATGCTATTTAAAATAACCAAGTAAATTTAAAATGTAATTATGTATATATAAATTTTAAATTTAAATAAAATTATCGTACCTCTCTGTCGCGCCACGCAACCGGCCAGCATCGCGACTTTCGCATCGCCATGTCTTCCTAACTGCGCTCGCGTTCCCTTCCTAAATGCTCACCAACCCTAGGTCCCTAGCCTTCTCACGCCACTCGACATCGGTGTCGCCTTCGACCAAAAATTCGAGCGCTGCAGCACACCCCCCTCAAGCCTTGCCTCGCCATCGCGACTCACATGATCACGCGCGCTCCCCATTTCTACCTTCGAACGACAATCGATCGCCGCTTTGATTCTACCCTAAAACTCGAAACATCGAACGCCAACTCCTCCTTACCTCGTCCGCTTGCCTTTTTGGATATCGCGATTTCAATCGCCCATTTTTTTTGGAATGATTTTCGATTTGTACTTGGAAGAAGAAAAGGGGGAACCGACAAACTAATAAAAGTGGGTGTTGCGTGACTTTTTTTCGTTTACAATAGTTCGGCCATTTTATTTTGATTTTCGAATTGGGGAATGAATTAGAATTAGGGGAAAAACTTGTTCATCTATTCGGCTGTGTTGATGAAGTAGGCTGGAAGTGATTGAAAGGAAGGAAGCGTGCAAAGGAAGCTTATAATGATTTTGACCAGGCGTACACAAGGTGCTTAATTAATTAAATTAAATTTCATTAGCTTAAAATCAATTAAATTTTCCACGTTTATATATCGTACACTCACAAACTAACTTTGATCAATACGAAATTTGAAATCTGATAATAATTCAATATCACAGACCCAATGGAACTGGTTTCGTCAAATTCCGAGACTGTGCCACGGAAGGCTATTTTTAAATTCAATTTAAACAATAAAATTTTAAAACTGAACAAACCACTGTCAATTTCAGTTTTAAAACTTCTATTATCTTCAGCGTTATCAATATAAATTTTATAAGCCTTCAAATATATTTTTAATAGGCTTAAAACTCCAGATTCAACAATTTTTCCAACTTCACTTATTTAATTTAATTATTCAATTATAAAATAATTTCTAATATCCGTAATTCAATTTAAAATTGTACTATTGAATATTTAAAATCAATTAAATATCCTTATTTTAAATGCTCGAAAATTCCGGGTCGTCACATTCCTTCCCGCTTAAAAGAATTTCGTCCCCGAAATTACAAGTTAGAAAGAATGGTTCAATACCCGTTTACTTTTCCCAAAACCAATCTGTTCAACATCCTACCAACTATTTTTTTTTATAGAAGACCCATTACCATTCTTATTAACTTCTCAACTCTCTTATAGTTTCAAACTATACTATTTGTTTAACCAATCAAGTTTTAATTTAAAACCATATTTTGAAATTTCAAAATTTTCTCAAAATTTTTCAAACTCTCTAAATTCCCGTAAAATTTCGCCAGCGTCTCCTTTGCGCGGCTAGCTTGGCACTACTACATAAATGGCTCTGCGGTCTCCAAAATCCAAAAATAAAACAAAAGCCAAGTGGCTCAATCCAAATCCCAATCAAATTTCATACCAAATTTAAAATACATACCTTTTGTCGGGAAATTCATATTTATCTTTCTGAAATCAAAACCAAATCTCTTTTCCCTTTATATTACCTGCATATCCTGTTTAGCATCAATATCCAATCACAACTTCCAAAACATTTTATCGACTTTCTTACCAAATGTCAATATTCATCCAAATATCAACATAGAATACATTTGCAATATTCAATTTCCAATTAAGAATTGACCATTCTTTACTTAAGTTAACATAAACATTTTATACGTTTCTTATATTTATTTTCACTTTACCACATTAGTTTATATCCATTTCTATTCAAATCGATTATTTCATTTCCATATGAATTCAATTTATTTTTAACTCTAAACTTTAAATTTTATTTTCCATTAATAACTAATTCATATCATTACTTTAAGATGGTTTCCTTTGCTAATTTAGTTTAGTTTCCAATTTGAATTCGTTAGTTGTTAACACAATTTTCCAAAAATTTTAAAATTTTCTAACTCCCAAAATTTCCAAATTTTTTTGGTAGAGTCTCCTTTGTACGGAGGAGCTTTTGCAATTTGACAAAAGAGATAAATATATATACATCGACCCACACGGTC
This sequence comes from Allium cepa, assembly GCA_030765085.1. Taxonomy (NCBI): domain Eukaryota; kingdom Viridiplantae; phylum Streptophyta; class Magnoliopsida; order Asparagales; family Amaryllidaceae; genus Allium; species Allium cepa. Next base: position 462,392,437 of record CM060942.1, read on the forward strand.
GGAAAAACCAAAATCAGTTCATATTTCCTATTTTTATTGCGTAGGCGTACCTTATTTAGCATTTTAAGAAAGCGGCTTATTATTTTTAGCAAATAGCACAACCAAATCCAGCCACACGGCTTCCAGTTACCTGTACTTACTCAATTTAAACCTGTAAGTGCCAAATATATGCAGTTTAACTATATTTCACTTAGTTGCAATGGTTAAAACATATGAATTCTAAAGAAATGCACACCCAACATTTTCTGAAAGCAATTTTTTTTACACTTTCATAGTAATTCAAATATTTCAATTAATTTACAAACCATTTTCATTCAAATTTGAATGGATTAAAACTCAATCGCTTGCATTTAATTTATTCTTAAGCAAAATCAATTCATATTTATTTCCATTGCTTGCAAAATCAATTTATTTCAATCCTATTAATTCATAGAATTTTATTTACCTCCATTTTCATCCAATGATATTTATTCTATGCAAATTTGACAAGATATATATGAATAAACAAGAATTTATGTTTTATAACCAATTTAAATGGATTTCAACTCAATTTATACTTAATTCCATTCCATTTTTAAATTTATCCACAATTCATATATTCTCATTTTCATTACATTTCAGATTTGAATACTTTCACTTGCATTCATTCCATATTTGTTTATTCCAAACTATTTTATTTAACTCGAAGACGATCTGAGCCATTCCATTCAATAACCATTTTTCAACTCATTTAAACCACATTTCATTTGATACGTATTTATTCTATCATTTATGTATTCAATATAATTAGTTTATCCACTCAATCCATTTTGAATTTTCATTTTCTTAAATTTTATTTACAACCCACTAAATTCTATTTCGATTCAAATTTATTTTTACTTAATTTAAATCCAACCCAATATCATTAAACTTTGTTTACGTTGAATTCAATTCAACTCCCCTTCATTCATTTAGCTTATGTCAGTTTACTTCAATTTATTCCAAATTTTATACTTAAGCTTGTTTCATCTTACGAGTAAATCTTTCTCTTTCATTCAACTTAATCTCATCTCAGTTAAATCTCATTTTAAAATTTACAATTTCATCTGATTAGTTATTATAAAATTTAACATTCAGATTCAACTCATTCAATTGATTACATGGTCATCTCCAATTTATTTCCACTTATTTGGATTTTATTTGCAATTCATACCATTACTGTTTTAATCCAATTTCATTTTTATTTAATGCATTTCCAATTATATCTAGTTTGGTAACATTTCATGTTAAATTTTTAATTTATAACTCCAGTCATGATCCCACCATTCTCCTTTAATGTACCATCCAATTTATTAACTCACAATTCAATTTCATTCTCAATTCAATTAATTAATTGCAAGGCCACTTTCAATTATATTTTCTTCATTGACAATTTAAGTCAAATTTAATTATAACTTGAGTTTTATTTTCAAACCTCATCATAACTCACAATTCAATTTCATTAACTAATTTATTAACAAATTTGTTCTTTCCTTATATATAATCCAACACTTGAATTTTAACTCCAAATATTACTACATTTAATTTTAATTTTAATTTTGATTTTATTTCTATTCTCCAATTCATCAATACTATTTATTTTGGATTTTCTACCCCATTTTTCAGTCTATAAGTCATAACCTATTATTTTACACACTTCCATTCATTCTAGGTTTGAATATATTCTTCTTTTATTTTTAACTCAAGTCTTATGCTTATTTATAACCCAAGCATATTTTTATTCCTATGGATTTTTAATTCCTTTACAAGTTATTCTAATTTATTTCAGTGCAATCCTTATCCAACTCATTTTCCATTAATTCAAGTAAGAATCTAATTCCATTCAATAATTCAATTGAATTCTTATTTCAACTCAATTTTATTTTAACTCAGTTTTATTTAACTCAATTCGATTTTTTTTTAACTTAATTCGAATACAACTGGATATTATTTCCAACCTACTTAATTTATTCCAATCCAGTTAGATTTTTATTCTCCAATCCAAGTTAACCTCAATTTACCCTTTTAAATTTAAATTCCATTATTCAAAGCTTTATTTCCTTCATGATTTAAAATCATCTCAATTTATAAGCTTACCACCTATCTCTTCAGGATTTTTAAACACCCGGTTATTGGTTTCAAAACATTTTGAAATCTTCAACGTCTCAAATCAAATTTCTCAAAAGTCAAACCAATCCTTGTTTTATTCTTAACAAATTTCCCTTGAAATTTTCAAAAACAACCAAGTTTTCCTTAATAAACCAAATTGGCAGCAATTCATCACTTAGAAACTTGAAAATGAACACTGATGATGCGGCCGTCATCATCAGAATTATTTTCCAATAATCCAAGTGATTTCAATGCTATATCACTTCCAAAATCCATTTAAAACAAATTTCCTTTTAGAAATATCTCCAGAACAATAATACTATTATTTATCATTAAAACACTTCCAAAGTCTCGGGATTTTAAATTTCTAAAGCCTGCCTAAATAAATTTTAACTATAATTCATTTATACAATTTATTCTCATACAAATTTTCATTTGATTATATTTCAATTTATAAATTATATTTATAATTCATATTTTATAAGTTCCATTTTATAATGAGTTTATTCCCTTAAACTTAAGTTATATTTTAATTTATAGTTAAATTTTCACTTAACAATGATAATACTTTAATATTATCATTTCTAACATCCAAACATCCATATATTAGCTAGTATACAAAAACTTTTCTTTATATCAAAAATATTTTTTTTTGGGTAAAATTATTTCATTTACCCACATGCAAAACAATACCGTGTCGATTTTTCTATTCAAGTGTTTAGAAACCATTTCAATACAGTTGCGCAGACTGTGTCGACGAAGGTTCATATGCCACTCAATAAACCAATCAACACGATATTAAAATAGGTTATATCCACTAACAAATAAGCACTCATATTTATTAATACGCTCAAACTCATTATAGAGCACTATAGACTCTATTTTATGAGTAATTCCCACCAGAGCCAAGGTTATCATCAACCTAAGCTCTGATACCAACTGTAACAGCCCGCAAATCCGTACCCCTTGAGTCAACACTATTCTACCTAAATCAACTCAAGTTGTACAAAAATACGAACCATTTAGGTTAAAGAAGAAGAGGTAGAAGAAGAAAAAAAATAGAAAACAACATCAGAATCTAACTATCGCAGTGGAATAAAATATAATAGATAGTAAATAATCTTTACTCAAAATCAAATATATCAGTTTACATATATTACATCATCAGAGTACATCAGTCACAGCTCACATCAAATACATACAATGGATACACAACAACTCAAACAGCGGAATATATATATATAAACAAGTACGAATATACGTATCGTCAATCCAGCTCGTCACCTGTGCTCCATAGCATCATATCCTGTATCCTATAATACTCGGTCTGACCCGAGCATTATAGTTAAATAACATCCGAGTCAGTCTGGATTACCAGCGTGAGAAAATCACACCCAATTGATTATTAAAGTTTCAAAAATCCTTTGAAAACAAAAGCATCTTGTAAGACCACGCCACAAATAAACAAGTCGGGTTTTTACCTTACGATAGCTAAAACATTTTTATTAAAGTCCTCTGATATTATAATAGTGTCTATAGAAAGTAAAATAGAATCTAGCTGAAATGCTTGCATCTCACGTTTCAGCAATAGTTGGGCACAATCAAAACCGTACGGGCGCGTAGGGAAAATGGATTCCAACTAATGGCTATGCACTGGGGTACCACCTGTCACAGTACCTGGTCTAGATCAGCGTACCGAGGAGCCACCCTAACTCCATTGCAACACAAGACTGGAACCATCCCTTACTGGACAGTCCCGGGCAAGATCACACCGTGGTTGGGATCAGCAACCGCCCACTAAGCCGAAATAAATGGACATCTAGATAGGGATGACCTCACCCTCCAGTGGGGCTACCCACGAAGCCTTGCTACATATCCCCTGATTTTCAGCCATTCCCATTTGATGCAGCTTGAGGCTAAGCGTTACCTTTATAGAATATATTCCTTAGAATGCCCATTGTCCACCTGACGATGTTTCGCAAGCATTCATCCATACAAGTCCGTCTCGGTTTCGAATGGAACCGAAGGCACTATTCGTACTACATCCACTTTGGAAATATCCTCAAAATTAGTAGCGACTAGCCCTTGCACTTCTCTGCTCCATCTTCGAATCCAAAATCGTTTCACGAAACGTACAAACCGGATCGAAGTGGTTTTCGAGAAATAAATCTCGACCCGGACTCCTCGAAACGATCAACGCATTTGGCCAATATTGATAGTTGGTGATTGAACTATCAATTTTATTCATAAAACAACCATCAACCAATAAATAATTTTCCAAATTATTTATTAATCTCCAGAAATATCTTCACAAGATATATTTCTATTTTCAATCCTTTGAAAACAGTTTCAAAACCATCTTTCTTTTCAAAATCAATTTTTCCCAAATATTTTCTATTTCCTCTGAATTCACCAAGCACAAAACTAGATTTTTAAAATTATTTAAACCACTTTACTTTGAATATAAACTTTTAAAACATTTATCTTAAAACTACTTTAATAATTTGTTAAAAATACATCTTATATGAATATTTGAAATTAAAGTTACTTAATAAAATATAAAACTAGATTTTCACTTTTGAAACAAAATACTATGTCACTTTTAATATAATTACTACTATAATAGATTTGAGAAAAATACTTACTTTAGAATTTAAATATTAGTAATAATAATTTTTTTTTTCAAAACATCCTTTTAAAACAATTTTAAACCTGTTAACTTGTATTTAAAAATTTACTTGAAACGTACCAAGTTATCCAGGGAGAATTCCAACTTCAATCACTTAAATCAGTTTTACAAATTGATTCCCAATTTATTCCATTTGAAATAAGTTTCTTTAATTACTCAATCCATTTCAAATTTCATTAATTATGCACTTAATTATTATTGTTATTATTTTCCATTTGATTTTAAATCTTTTAGCTGAAATATACAAATTTCAGATCTTATCCCAATATCTTGTTTATCCTTTCCAATATTTTAAATCTTAAATTTCAAATAAATGTTTTGTTTTTTTTAAATAATAACATTGAATTTTTAAAATTCATTAATTTCTGTTAACTCCCCACTGCTAGCGACCTAACTAATGAAGCGACCTAGAAGTAGTTGCGACCTAAGGAGGCCACGACCTAAAAAATTGCGGCGACCTAAAGGTTATAACGACCTAAGAAGACTCCACGACCTAGAAGATGTCTCGACCTGAAAGGCTACGACCTAAAAAGGAGAACGACCTAAAAATGCTTTGCAACGTAAAGGAGGCCGCGACCTATGAAGCTCCGCGACCTAACAGAGAGCTGCGACTTAAGGAAGGCTGCGACTCAGAAGATGTTTCGCCCTATCAAGCTTCGCGACCTAATAGAGAGCTGCGACCTAAGAAGTAGGAATACTTCGCGACCTAAGGGGAGTCGCGACCTAAAGACTCCAGTTATAACTATAAGAAAAGTACTCACGACCTAGGATAGGTCGCTAACGACCTAAATACCTGAGTAAAGAAGTTACCTATACTGTGCCGCAGGGGGATAGGTCGCTCGCGACCTAGGACTTGTACAAATCAGCATGCGTGTTCTTGTGAAAGAGAAATCAGCGCATCTTAGGTCAGCCACGACCTACGACCTAACTTAGGTCGGCCACGACCTACGACCTAACTCCGAAAAATGCCTATAAATACGACCCTAGTTCCAACTAGCAAAGGACTTTTAGGGCTCATTCATTTCAAGCGCCGTTACTCTGCTGCATTCTGAACTACTTTAACACCTTCAAGGAGCTACACGAAAAAATCAAACATGTCCAATATGAGTTCAAAGATTTGGATCGATATTGAAGTTTAGGCTATTGGTTCTAAGTCACTTGTAACTCAAAGTGTGTTGTATTCAAAGTGTAACTGTATTGACTTGTAATCAAATCATCAATAAAGATATTCAAAGTGGACGTAGGCTCTCTCTTAAGCCAAACCACTATAAGATTGCTGTTGTTTACTGCTTTTTCACTATTATCTGCGTATAATCTATTCCCGAGCTATCGGGTGGTGCTTTCACAATCTCACTTTACACACCGGGGTGTTAGCGTCTGATTTTCACGTTAACATTTTTGGTGCTTTCACTGGGAACTGAACTCAGGTGAATTATCATCATTGCTTCACAAAGGTTTGTAGAGAGGATCTCCTTGAAAACCAGAAGTCTACCCGAGATTATGGCTCTTGGAAGGAAAAGTAGATCTGTCAGATCTGGGAATATTCAAGAGGGAACCTCCGCTTCCCCTATATCGAATCAAGCCACTCCAGCTGTCGGAGTTACAAAGGCAGAGCTGGATGCTGCAATCTTAGGGCTGAACCAGCAGATAAATGCCCAAAATGCACAATTCGAGGCTCAGAATGCCCAAAATGCCCTAATTCTCAATAGGTTGAACGATTTGCTTGGGGCAAACCGTCAACCGGCAGGTATTGAAAGGAACTTTGCTGGCAACATTCATGATGCTGAAGAGAGGAATGCTCCTGAAAGGGCTGCTAGCCCCTTTGAACACTTCCTGAGGTTGGTGGATCTAGAACTCGACATGATGAGGAGTATCTTTCTGGGAAAGCAGTGGATCACATAGAACACTTAGCGGACATGTTCGCAGTCCTCCGAAAATACGGAATGAAGCTCAATCCTTTGAAATGTTCATTTGGAGTGGAATCCGGCAAGTTTTTAGGTTTCATCGTGAGCGCAAGGGGCATCGAGGCTAGTCCAGCTCAAATTACCGCCTTAAAGGAAATCAAAGCTCCTAGAACAAAGAAGGAATTGCAAAGTCTCATTGGAAAAGTCGCCGCCTTGAGTCGGTTCATTTCCAAAGCCACAGATAAATGCATCCCATTCTTTGATGCCCTAAAGAAGGGAAAGAAAAACTTCGATTGGACTCCCGAATGCCAAAAAGCCTTTGATGAATTGATTCGCCATATGGAAATGCCTCCAATACTTTCTAGGCCTGGCAATGGCGAGGATCTTCTTATATACTTAGCAGTATCATCTCATGCTTTAAGTGCAGCGCTGATACGGGAAGACAAGAGGATTCAACATCTAGTTTACTATATCAGCAAAAGACTCACTGGGGCAGATATGAATTACTCTATGTTGGAAAAACTCGCCTATTGCCTACTAATTGCATCTAGAAAGTTGAGGCAATATTTCCAAGCTCATCCAATCAGAGTCCTCACTGATCAACCTTTAAAGCAAGTCCTGTTTCGCCCTGAGGCTTTGGGTCGTCTTCTAAAGTGGAATATTGAACTCAGTCAATATGACATCACTTATCATCCCCGGAAAGCAATCAATGGACAGGCTTTAGCGGATTTCATCGCAAAATTCACGGATAAGGGTAATGGTGAAGAGGAAACGATCAGCGATTCCCCAATACAATGGAAGTTATATGTCGATGGCGCGAGAAATGACTACTGTTCTAGAGCCGGAGTTGTACTTGAGACCCCTGAAGGTCGATCATTATGCTATGCACTAAGATTGGAATTTTCTTCAACAAACAATGAAGCAGAATACGAAGCCCTTATCGCTGGCTTAAGGATTGTTAAAGAATTAAACATCCGAGCGTTACAGATCTTCAGTGATTCTCAGCTTATTGTATGCCAAGTCAAAAAGGAATTCCAAGCGAAAGGGGGAAATCTGCCCGCCTACTTGTCAAAGGCTTGGGAACTTCTGTGTGACTTCGATCACCACACCATAAACCATATTCCTCGAGAACAAAACATGAAAGCAGATTCTCTCGCAAAGTACTCTAGCACCGACGAAGCTCAATTTCTGGGGTTAGTCCCAGTAGAAGTTCTGTCGGCACCGAGCATTTATGAGATGGACATTGATTGGATCATGAGTATGTCTCAAGAGCAAGAATCATGGATGACTCCAATAACAGAATATCTGCTCAATGGCTCTCTACCAGGGAACTCAAAAGAACGACAAAAGCTACCGAGAAAAGCCTCTCGATATATAATCCAGGATGGCCGGTTATACAGACGGGGATTCTCAATGCCATTACTTCGATGTGTATCGAGGAAAGAGTCCAAAACAATTCTAGCGGAGGTACATGGAGGAGAATGTGGTGATCATTCAGGAGGCCAAACACTAGCAAAGAAAATTCTCCGATACGGATATTTTTGGCCAGAAATTAATCGAGATGCTGCAAGCTATTCCCGAAAGTGTGACAGATGCCAAAGATTCGCTAAAATTCCTAGAACACCTTCTACTGAACTCACACAGATGGTCAGTCCATGGCCATTTGCAATTTGGGGAATGGATCTCATTGGACCGCTACCAATTGCCAAATCTGGAATCAAATATGCCATTGTTGCTGTAGATTATTTCACTAAATGGGCTGAAGCTGAACCATTGGCTACTATCACCTCTAAAAAGATGATAAACTTTGTGACTAAAAATATCATTTGCAGATATGGTGTGCCTCAAAAAATAATTACAGATAATGGTACTCAATTTGAAAGTGAAGAATTCCAAGATTTTTGCAAGCGATTCAAAATCCGAAAAAGCTTCTCAACAGTGGCTCATCCGCAGGCAAACGGGCAAGTGGAAGCCGTGAACAAAATTATTAAGTCAACCATCAAGAAACAACTTGAAAGAGCAAAAGGTGGTTGGGTCGATAAGCTACCACTGGCACTATGGGCATACAGAACCACTCACAAAACTGCAGCTAGACACACCCCGTTTTCATTGGCATACGGGTCAGAGGCAATGATTCCGGTAGAAATAGAGGTCCCTTCACATAGAAGAATCCATTTCAATCAAGCAGAAAACGAAAAGCTACAGCTTGAAGCGCTAGATCTCCTTGATGAAAAAAGAGATGAGGCTAATCTCAGAATTGCAGCTCATCAGCAAAGGATAGCCAGACATTTCAATTCCAAAGTTCGCCAACGCAGCTTTGAGATTGGAGACCTAGTCCTAAAGAGAATTATGACAGCGACAGGTGTGTTTGGGCCAAATTGGGAAGGACCATATGTCATAGGTCAGAAGCTTCTTGACGGCACATTCAAACTCACTACTGTTGAAGGAGATCAAATTCCAAGGGCATGGAACAGCAATCACTTGCGTCCATACTTTACATGAAAATTTTGTTGGAATATTGTAAAAAGAGTTATGAATGTATGATTCTTGTAATTAAAGGCAATTGTAAAACTGATCAAGTAAATAATGAAAGAATATAAAGTGGATGTAGGCCCAATTTCCTGGCCGAACCACTATAAATCTTGTGTTCCTTATTATTATTACATGTTTGCTTTATTTTCCATATAAAAAGTACATAGAATGTATTGCTGAAATGTCAATTTAAATTTTTGCAGACAATGGAAGTGAAACTTGCACATAATAAGACCAAGCGATTCTCGCCAAATTTCGAGTCACAAAAGCCCCGAACTCAAATCCTAGATAGGAAGTACTTTAATTGAACGGCCTATGATTTCGACAGAAACGGGCCTTTGCTAATAAGTTGAGATCGTTTAAGCAAACAAACATCCAATTAAGAAGCAAATGCCCGTTCTCACGAACTTGCCTGACAATGAAGTACACTTCCTTTGATTAAACAAATTACTTGTAAGAAAAGGGAATGAAAGCTTAAAAAAAAAGGAAAAAAAAAACAGAGGATCGCTGAAAAGGCATAAGCAAGTGGACAAGGGAACTACCAAAGCCATCATCGGCAGCACAAGTCCTCTTCGGAGGCACAACTCTTCGAAGGATAAAGACCACTGATGGGTCATACGCCACAAAAAAGAAAGTTCTCTACTCAACAAAAAAGATTGGAGGAGTCATGACCCTCCAACCATGAGAGAGTAACTTCCAGGCGATGAAAACCCTCTCTGAGGCACATTTCACTAGGAGTTGAAGTGTAACAACCGCTCTTCGGAATTTCACTTCACCAGAGTTGAAATGCAAACAAAATAAAAGCCCTCTTCGGAGGCCCATTTCACCAGGAGTTGAAGTGTTACGACCGCTCTTCGGAATTTCACTTCAACAGAGTTGAAATGCAAACAAAATAAAAGCCCTCTTCGGAGGCCCATTTCACCAGGAGTTGAAGTGTTACGACCGCTCTTCGGAATTTCACTTCACCAGAGTTGAAATGCAAATAAAATAAAGACCCCTTCGGAGGCACATTTCACCGGGAGTTGAAGTGTAACAGCCGCTTTTCGGAATTTCACTTCACCAGAGTTGAAATGCAAATAAAATAAAGACCTCTTCGGAAGCACATTTCACCGGGAGTTGAAGTGTAACAGCCGCTTTTCGGAATTTCACTTCACCAAAGTTGAAATGCAAAACAAAATAAAGACCTTTCTGGAAGTCCACGTTTCACCGAGATTGAAATAAAACTTCCAAGTGTTGAAACGTGAAAAGGCTTTCTTCGAAGGCACAACTCTTTGGAGGTACACGTTTCACCAAGATTGAAATAAAACTTCCAAGTGTTGAAACGTGAAAAATCCCTCCTCAGAGGTACAACCCCCTCCCGGAGACACAATCAAGAAGAAAGACCTCTTCGGAAGCCCACGTTTCACCGAGATTGAAATAAAACTTCCAAATGTTGAAACGTGAAAAGGCTTTCTTCAAAGGCACAACTCTTTGGAGGTACACGTTTCACCAAGATTGAAATAAAACTTCCAAGTGTTGAAACGTGAAAAATCCCTCCTCAAAGATACAAATTTCTATTTTAAAGAAAAAAAAATCCTCATCAAGAGCATACTTTAACTTTCAAAGGAACAGTGATTTACCTATTCTAGAAAATAACCTTCCTCAAAAAAAAAAAAAAAGAGGAAGAAAGTTAAAGTACCCTTCAGAGGCCCGCTTTACCACATAGAAGAATTCACTTGGCAAAATGCGTACATAAGCAAAAGAGAAAAGTGATTTCTTCGAAGGACAAAGCGTAAAAACTTATATGAAGGAAGTTGTACTCTACGAAAAATTTCTTCAAGAATGAAGTAATTATTCTTCAGAAAATAAGAGTGCAAGTCCCCTCAGAGTATAAAATATTGCAGCAAGCTTATGGTATGGGGGCAACATGGTATAGTTACATACAAAATGGTATAGCTACATCGGTAAAGTACGCTCAAACAACATACCACAAGCTCACCGCAATATCATATAAATAAACTTGTGCAAAAATGAATAATAAATGCATTCTCAAATTCAAACAAGAGTCTGTACAAATAAAGGATCATTTTATTCAATTGCAGATACAGGTTTCAAAATAAAAAAGCAGGGGCCGGTGCCTGCACAACATCCGACCATTACACAAAAAAGGAATCAAAAAGCCCGAAGCCCGACTTTTCACTTCTTCTTACCACCTTTGGACCCTTTGCCCGGCCGAATGATTAGCTTTTCAGGTCTATCTATAGGCATAAGGGAAGAAGGAGAGGGAGGTGCAACCGGTGCAACTTCCGGTTCCTCTTCGGTAACAATGATTTTCTTCCCCCTCCTCTTCGACGTTCCGTGCTTCTTTCTCCTCTTCGAAGAAGACTCACTCCCTGGAGTAGCAAGAGCAGACAAAATTATGTCATCAGAACGAGTCCGCTCCGGAGATATCTCACCTCCCTCAAGTCCCTCGTCTTTCTGCTCTTGCGAAGCGATAGGGTCATCTAAGCCATGAAGAGCCTCTATTTGCTCCTCTTGTGACCCGGGCTGTGAAGCAGAAGGAGGAGCCACCTGAAGAGACGGTGGAAGGATAACCGGAGGAGGCGAAGTTTGCACATCACTCGGTGTTTCAACTGCAGAAGAAGAGAAATTATAAATATTAGTATCTCCCGAAAAGAGGGGAGATATGGGTTCATCAAGATTCAAGAAGTAATCGAGAAGCTCATCAAACTTTTGAGGAACAAGCAGGCAATCCACCTGAATCGGACCAATGTCAAAGTTACCTGCGGCGGTTATCTTTATCATTTCAATCTCATAATCCTGGGCTTCGATGCTCTCCTGAGGCTTCTCTACAACACGGGGAGTTGTAACTCCGAGATCGGTTTTATCTTGAGGAATAGAAGATGAGCTAGGGCCAGCTGTATCAGCATCAGCTGAAACCGAAGGAGGAACAGGGGCGTTTACAAGCGCTTCCTTCTCTGAGCACCCCTCCCCTGTCGTTTCAGCTCGAAATTTAGCAAGCTGCTCTTTTCCCCTAGCTAGTGCTTCCCGAGTCTCCTCATCAAAATAATATTCTTGAAGATGATCTTCGGAGTAACCAGCGCCTCCAAGCATATCTACGGCAGCCTCCCATACTTCAGCAAATGTAATCTCATATTTGGGACCCAGAAATGAAAGGCTGTCGCGCCCCAAGATACACTGAAGATAAAAATCAAATAATGTGGAGCCAATGTCAGCTTTGGTTGCTTGATGCGCCTCTTCGGCCGCGAGTTTACCAGCAACAGCCTCGTCACGCTCCTTTTCGGCCATAGCAAGTCGAGTTTTTAACAACTCTATCTCCAAGCTTTGAGAGCCGGTCTGCTCTCGCAGCTGTAAAGTTTTAGCGTGATATTCTTCTATGACCTTCTCTTTGTAGGCAAACTTATCTTCGACTGCCCTTTGACTGGCATGCGCATCTCGTACTTGTTGCTGAAGCATGCTCTCCTTTTGAGAATAGGAAGTAGATGAAGTAGCTAATTCTTCCTTAAGCTTTTCTACTTCCGCTTCCAGCTTTTCATTATAGGAAGCAATACTTCTCATTTCGGCGTCATGCTGCTCGAAAGTCTTTTGCCACTCAGTCTTATCATTCTCCATTGTGAGCATGGCCTCGAGATTGGCTCGGTTAACCCTCTGAAGTTCGTCGACAAGTTTTTGCCAGCTCGACATTCTTTCAATATCGGTCCTGACAGTATCAAGATTTCGCAGCATAGCCAATTTGTCGAGAGGAACCAAGTCGAGATCAAATCGAACCCCTTTCAGGCACCACTGAGGGAATCGACTTTGAAGAGTGGGAGGACCCTACCCAACTTGGTATGCGGGCCGGTTGATGATTGTTTGAATGTCGGAACGAGCGGGGGCAGGAGATTGAGCAGGAACATTTTCAGAAACTGTCGGCATTGTTTCTTCAGTAAGTTTAGCCCGCTTGCTAGAAGAATCGTCCATGTGACCTTTATCTCTCTCATCGTGAGTCTTTCGTTTTTGGAAATCATCATCTCTGTGAGGATGGTCATGTCTTTCTTGTTCTCTTCGGTGACGTTCTTCATATGCTCGTCTCTCATTTGCTTTTCTGATGGCCCTCTCTTCATCGGTTTCTCTTCGAGGGGGGAGATGACGTCTATAGTCGAATTGGCTGCGTCTCCCATATTGTTTAAAGTCGTCATAATAAGAGCCACTCCGCCCCATTGGAGAACCTGAAATTAAAAACAAGGTTTGAGAATCTACCAGGAATAAAAAGGTCAAGTGAATCCTAAGTGCGTGTGACGTGTAAAACTACTCGCGGCAAACTAGACTACAAACCAGTCATCGACTGAGGGGTAGTCGTAGTTATTGTGGAAAATTGCACTTCCGGGGCTGTGGAAGTATGCTTGAGAGTACAAGTTGCTTCAATAGCTGGAGATGTGACTTTGGTAATGGCAGGATGATCCCTAAAAAGTTCTTGAGAAGTGACTATTATGTCACTTAAACTCCCAAAAATATCAACTCCAAGATCAACGTTCTTATCAGTATGAGGAAGGGACTCCTCTTCTTCAGTTATGGGGGCAAGTGCAGGCTTTTCGGACGGCTCCGCATCATCCCTTGGAGTGGAACATTTTACTAGTGAAGTTTCTATAGAGGTTCCTCCCCGCATGTGCTCTTTAATAGAGACCGGGGCATCAGGAGTTTTCATCGGAGAATCGAGAACTTCAGTCGGAACTTCATGAAGTTGAGTAGAACGAGAAGAATGTAAAAGCTCAAACCGATGAAGAAGTTCATCTGTCAATAGAAATTTTGCACTCCTCTCTTCAGCAGCCACAATGCTTAGCCTTTCAAAGACTGGCTTATGACTGGAATCTCTAGAAGGAGGAGGAAGTGCTGTAAAAATAAGGAATGGAATCAGCATCTAGCAATACGAACCATGAAAAACTTAGAATGAAATTGAAGAAAGAAGGGAAAAAAAGATCTCACTTCCTATTCTCCATTCTGCGTAAAATCTTGCGGGGCAACGAATATAGAAGAATTGATTCAAAAAACCATGTGCACTCTCCGACAAATCCAAAATTAGTTTACGGTTCCTCGCACCTCTTACAAGTACAATCGAAGGGTGGTCCTTGTTCTTCGCAAAAGTGCACAGGTAACAGATTTCCTCAAAACTCGGAAGACGGTCAAGAGTTCTCCTGAACAGAATGCACAATCCCATCAAAATGGCATAGCCATTGGGATGCAGTTGGAAAGGTGAGATCGTCAGTCGAAGAAGGATTTGTTGAAGAAATTCGTTAAAGGGAGGAATTACTCCACTTAAGCACATTTGGCGATTAATGGCAACAAAACCGGTAGGTGGTCTATCAGCAAAATCATTTGGTCCAGGGAGTAAAACTTCTGCCTCGGCAATGCCAAATTGAACGCATAATTGATTAAGCACCCGCTGTTTCAGAAGGGTAGGAGTTCTTTCCGGAGGGTTCTCTAGTGGAATAGCAATCGGAAGAGCCCCTTCGACGTGTTCTATCATCTCTTCTTGTTGAGACGTCATTCTATACAAGCAACTGGATGTTCAGATGTAAAGGTGCACGTTTCCTAAAAGTGTGAAGTGTTGTGCAAAACTAATAAAAATAACAAGCAAAATAACTGAAATTAAACTAATTGACAACTGATCGATTGTGAGATTTCAGGACTTGTTAATTTAAAACTTGAGTGCAGTGTTAGTTCAAACAAAATTTTATCTTTGCTTTAACACTTCATTTGAGTCGGTTGATTCACAGCATTTCACTCACACAGTTCATTTAAGTTGATTATTCTTTATCGACTAATCTGTCATTCGATGTGGGCGGTCAGTGACAGTATATTCGTCCCATTTTTCTGCAAATGTTATGTTTAAACAGGTTGTTAAATTAAAAAGTTAGAGCAATCTGCAAAGGAATGTAATGAATTTCAAATGATTCAAGTCCATGCAGTTCAATCAAATTCTCTCAAAATTTTACAAGTCATAGGTCATCCAGACTGTCCCCTGCGACTTAGCATAGGTCAAGGCTATATTAGGTCGCACTGTGCAAGTTAAAGGGGTTCAAAGCAATGCAGATTTGTTCAAGTCCTAGCTCGGCCACGACCTAAAGCCTATGCCGCAAAAAAGTTAGGTCGTTAATTTGTTAAGTCATGCTGCTTGGAATTCATGTGCAAATTTGTCAAGTCCTAGGTCGTCTGGTGACCTAACCTAGGTCGGGGTTAACTTAAGTCGCTCAATGCAAATCTGTTCATGTCCTAACTCGGCCGCGACCTAAAGCTTATGTCGCAAAAGATAGGTCGTTGATGTGTTAAGTCCCTATGCAGTCATTCAAAGGTGATAAGTTGCTAAGCTGTTAGGTCGTTCGGTTCAAAGTTCATGTGCAAACCATCCAAGTACTAGGTCGGCAGCGACCTAACTTCTGTGCCACAGGAATTTAAGTCTAAGGTCGGCCACGACCTAAAATCAATGCCGCAAGAACTTAGGTCATTACAAAGTTAGATCGCTAAGAAGTTAGGTCACATGGTTAGTATTCAAGCAGACAGCCCTAAGGTCGATCCTCCACTCACACGCTGCCACATCATCTCCTCCATTACCCGTGTAGCTGAGAATCCATTAACCCGTTAACCCATCAGAACCCTCCTCGTCTCTTCCAAATTTGCAAGCCAACTAGTTCAAAACACCATAATTATCCATCTTCCTCCTACATCGTCACGAATTACCCAAGAATCCAATCCAAATCGTCTCAAATCCACCGTACATCTAATGTATTGCCATATTCACAAGAATCACCACGATAACCCAATCAAAAGGTTAATCGAATCGTGACTTATGGGAAAACGCATCATACGGAAATGTATTAAGAACGACAAGTGGAATATTCGCAGTTTGATGATGGATGTGGTCGAATGTTGATAGAATTCACTTACGCAATTTGATGATGGAAAAGAATGAAGATTGAGCTGATCGGAATCGCCCTCGAGAAGTTCAAAAGCTTGTTAATGGTAGAATGGATGCTGAAGCAAATGAAGAAGGGAAGGAGCGACCTACGGTATTTATATTCAGGGGCAGTGGAACACGAATCGACAGCATGCGACCTAATCCTCTCTCTAAGTCGTCTACGACCTAACGACCCTCCAGAGCACGAGTTAGTGAAATCGAAGCACGCGACCTATAGCTTGGTCACATACTTCGAGGGGCAAATGTTAACTCCCCACTGCTAGCGACCTAACTAATGAAGCGACCTAGAAGTAGTTGCGACCTAAGGAGGCCACGACCTAAAAAATAGCGGCGACCTAAAGGTTATAACGACCTAAGAAGACTCCACGACCTAGAAGATGTCTCTACCTGAAAGGCTACGACCTAGAAAGGAGAACGACCTAAAAATGCTTCGCGACCTAAAGGAGGCCGCGACCTATGAAGCTCCGCGACCTAACAGAGAGCTGCGACTAAAGGAAGGCTGCGATTCAGAAGATGTTTCGACCTATCAAGCTTCGCGACCTAACAAAGAGCTGCGACCTAAGAAGTAGGAATACTTCGCGACCTAAGGGGAGTCGCGACCTAAAGACTCCAGTTATAACTATAAGAAAAGTACTCACGACCTAGGATAGGTCGCTAACGACCTAAATACCTGAGTAAAGAAGTTACCTATACTGTGCCGCAGGGGGATAGGTCGCTCGCGACCTAGGACTTGTACAAATCAGCATGCGTGTTCTTGTGAAAGAGAAATCAGTGCATCTTAGGTCAGCCACGACCTACGACCTAACTTAGGTCGGTCACGACCTACGACCTAACTCCGAAAAATGCCTATAAATACGACCCTAGTTCCAACTAGCAAAGGACTTTTGGGGCTCGTTCATTTCAAGCGCCGTTACTCTGCTGCATTCTGAACTACTTTAACACCTTCAAGGAGCTACACGAAAAAATTCAAACATGTCCAATATGAGTTCAAAGATTTGGATCGATATTGAAGTTTAGGCTACCGGTTCTAAGTCACTTGTAACTCAAAGTGTGTTGTATTCAAAGTGTAACTGCATTGACTTGTAATCAAATAGTCAATAAAGATATTCAAAGTGGACGTAGGCTCTCTCTTAAGCCGAACCACTATAAGATTGCTGTTGTTTACTGCTTTTTCACTATTATCTGCTTTTAATCTGTTCCCGAGCTATCGGGTGGTGCTTTCACAATCTCACTGTACACACCGGGGTGTTAGCGTCTGATTCTCACGTTAACAATTTCCTGTTATTCAAAATTCCCTTTCTATACTCAAGATTTAAAATTTTAAAGGGGCATATACCTTAAACATTATAAAATTCCTTCTTTCCGACTTCTGATTTGAAATTAAAGCTCTAATTTTATATATACCTTAAACATTATAAAATTCCTTCTTTCCGACTTCTGATCTATAAAAAATTCCCTTCTTTGCTGTATTTATCCATATATTAATATATATATAGCTCTTAATTAACAAGAACAGTACGTTGTTTTACTGGAAAAATTTCTCTGTAATTTATATTTGTAAATTAAGAATGGGTATTCAAATTTCTTTCTCTGTATGTATATTTAAATTTCCTAATATATATACTTAAATTAAAAGGAGCTGCAATACCTCCTTACATGCTATTTAAAATAACCAAGTAAATTGAAAATGTAATTATGTATATATAAATTTTAAATTTAAATAAAATTATCGTACCTCTCTGTCGCGCCACGCAACCGGCCACCATCGCGACTTTCGCATCGCTGTGTCTTCCTGACTGCGCTCGCGTACCCCTCCTAAATGCTCGCCAACCCTAGCTCCCTAGCCTTCTCACGCCACTCGACATCGGCGTCGCCTTCGACCAAAAATTCTAGCGCTGCAGCACACCCCCCCTCAAGCCTTACCTCGCCATCGCGACTCACATAATCACGCGCGCTCCCCATTTCTACCTTCGAACGACAATCGATCGCTGCTTCGATTCTACCCTAAAACTCGAAACATCGAACGCCAACTCCTCCTTACCTCGTCCTCTTGCCTTTCTGGATATCGCGATTTCAATCGCCCATTTTTTTTTTTTGGAATGATTTTCGATTTGTACTTGGAAGAAGAAAAGGGGGAATCGGCAAACTAATAAAAGAGGGTGTTGCGTGATTTTTTTTTGTTTACAATAGTTCGGCCATTTTATTTTGATTTTCGAATTGGGGAATGAATTAGAATTAGGGGAAAAACTTGTTCATCTATTCGGCTGAGTTGATGAAGTAGGCTGGAAGTGATTGAAAGGAAGGAAGCGTGCAAAGGAAGCTTTTAATGATTTTGACCAGGCGTACACAAGAAGCTTAATTAATTAAATTAAATTTCATTAGCTTAAAATCAATTAAATTTTCCGCGTTTATATATCATACAGTCACACACTAACTTTGATCAATACGAAATTTGAAATCCGATAATAATTCAATATCACGGACCCAATGGAACCGGTTTCGCCAAATTCCGAGACTGTGCCTCGGAAGGCTATTTTTAAATTCAATTTAAACAATAAAATTTTAAAACTGAACAAACCACTGTAAATTTCAGTTTTAAAACTTCTATTATCTTCAGCGTTATCAATATAAATTTTATAAGCCTTCAAATATATTTTTAATAGGCTTAAAACTCTAGATTCAACAATTTTCCCAACTTCACTTATTTAATTTAATTATTCAATTATAAAATAATTTGTAATATCCGTAATTCAATTTAAAATTGTACTATTGAATATTTAAAATCAATTAAATATCCTTATTTTAAATGCTCGAAAATTCCGGGTCGTCACATCCGATCACCAGAATGACTTCGCTTCCGGCTACTAATTCCTCCACACTCCAAAAATCACCAACACGAATCAAGGCAAGCTCGATCACTTATATAGGTCGCGGTGATCAAATTACTGATGAATAGTGGAAACTAGGGTTATAATCTTTGATTCAAGATTCCCGATGCCACACTGCTTTAATTCACTTCTCACCATTTTTCCTTGCATCTACGTTCATCATTCAATCACCAGAGAAAAACATGGCTACCCAAACTTTCTAACTCGACAGTTCAAACCCACAATAGGATTTCCAGTTAAACCAGAAATTCTCAACCAAATTCAAACTATAAATTCTAATTTTTGTTTTAAAATTCAAGTTTTTGATAATGTAATTAGTTTTTAAACTTTAATCAATGAATCTGGGTAATCAAATTTATACTTATATACAATTTGTTCTGTTGTATTTGTGTTTCAGAGACATTTTCGATTTACTTTTCTTTTCTTTTTTATAAAATTTTAAACTTTAAACTTGTCTTACTCAATGATATTTTGTTTGAAACCAAATCCTTGACAAAGATTTGAATCATGAGATCATGATTTTGATCAGAACGTAAATCTGGAACAAAACTTTGTATGTATATAAACATTGACATGCAATCCATCCTGTACACATTTCACAAACATGCAAGCATAAAACCACATTTTATTTCCAGATTTGATCTATATTTGATTTACATCTACTTTGCTTTATCTGAATTTTGATCTTGAAGCTTAATTGTATAAACTTTAAATTTTCTTTACCTGACCTTCATTTTTTTACTGTTCTAGCAATTTCCAGAAAGATTTTGAACTTATTTCTTGTAAATAAAATTTTAAAACTTAATTACATGTAAAACAATCAATATTTTTTTGATTGTTTAGCCTAACAAGGATCACATGAAGAAAACTTAATTTAAAATCTGCATATAGAGTCTGTTAGGAAATAACAGAGTTAAGCACAACTTGCATACCAATATGTACAGGCATATAATCATGTATCCATATTTAAACAAGCATGCATACAGAAATTTAAACATGTATCACGAAATTCACATCAATCATGTCACATACAACAATTAAAAACTGATTTATGGGTTAGGATTACTCACTTGTTTTGATGATGAAGAAGAACAGGCTCAGGAAAAAAATGAAATCTGCCCTGATTTATGATCTTTGCTCAATTTTGAATAAACATGAATCTTTGCTTAGTTTAAATCTGAAGTTGTTGCTAGATAAAATTGGATTGAACTTGCATGCATGCTATTGGAACTTGGACTTGCTTTAAACAAATTTCCAGATTTGAAGAAAGACGCAGGCATTTATTTTCCAAATTTTAAGAAATACTTGCACCTTTGATGCTTCAAGTTTGCTGTTGATAATTATTTACAGGGTTTAGATTGATTTATTATCTAGTTTTAGAGGCAAATTTTGTTTTTAGGGATTGTTTGAGTTCATATTCGTTTCTTAGCTTTTGAATTTTTTTGAAAAAGAAATAGATAGAGAGAAGTATATGTTTTTTGGCTGAGAATTGTTTAACAAAAATAAAAGAGAATTAAATCTAAAAATGCCACTTGTCATAAACCTTAGTTCATTAGTTAATACATGTTAATATTAAGTTTTATTATGATATCACTTGTCTTTGTATTATTTTCTTTTTATTTTAAATGTTAATAAAGGTTTTACTTAATTTATTTATTCTTATGTAAAGAAAATGTAATAAAACAAATTACGAGTAAAAGCATATCCAAATATCTTTAAATTCCAATATAGCAAAATATCCATCTTTTGAATTTCAAAACTTTAAATTTGAATTCAAATTCAAATTAAATCCTAAAATCCAATTTACAAATCAAGTTATACATATATAACTACTTGTTCAGATATATATTTTCGTTACCAGAATTATTTATCAACTTATAAATCAGTATTTTCCATTATTATTAGATAATTATTCAATTATCTAATGCTCGAAAATCCGGGTTAATACATAAAGGCTCCTACAACTCAATGGCTTAATAAAGGAAGCGACCTGGCGACCTAACGAGTTAAAAGGAAAGCGACCTAACGACCTAGCGAGCTCTATGGTAAAGCCGCATGCACACTGCCTCTTCCATTAGGTCGCTTGCGACCTAAGCTAGTCGAGATAACTCCTACATTACACATATTAAGTCGTTCAAAGTGTATATCTCGTCAAGGATGACTCCACTAAGTCGTTAGCGACTTATGCTGCCTCAGGATAACCCTTATGTCGCAACCCCTTAGGTCGCTCACGACCTATGACAAGCCCGACCTAAACCCAACCTCTCCTATATATACCTCACCTGCTCCACACTTCAAGGGGGAATTTTTCATGGAAAGCCGAGACTCTGCCACTATGAAATTCAAGCAACTCATTCTCCAAGTCTTACAACATCATAACAACTTCAGAGATCAATCCTAGAATGGATCAAACTTCTTCACCGATTCGATTCTACTTTGGAAGCTCAAATCTTTGAAGTTTGCTGTACTTGAAGTTTAGTTGTAATAAAGTGTACTCAAAGATCGTAATAAAAGATATAAAGTGGACGTAGGCTTGACTTTGAGCCGAACCACTATAAAAATTGTCATCTCTTTACTATTTTCTGCCATTCTCTGCTTATTTCGAGTTCCCATACCAACGGGTGGTGCTTTCACTATATCATAACTCACACCGGGGTGTTAGCGTACATTTTTATCGTTAACATTTTTGGTGCTTTCACTGAGAATTGAACTCAGGACTGCTCTAACCATTGTTTCACAAAGATTTGTTGAAAGACTCTCCCTAAGAACCAGAAGTCTATCTGAAATTGTGGCTCTTGGAAGAAAACGTAGATCTACTAGATCTGGAGATACTTGTGGCCACACCGCCACTTCTCCCGCATCAAATGAAGCGGCTCCTAGTGTTGGAGTCACAAGGGCGAAGTTGGATGCTGTAGTGTTTGGGTTGTATCAACAAATGGAAGCCCAGAACACTTTGATGTTGGACAGGTTAAATGCTTTGCTTGGAGTTAACCATCAACCAGAAAACAATGAAGAAACCTTTACCGAACGTGTCCATAATTCCCAAGGGAGAAGTATTCCTCAAAGGGTAGCTGGCACCGCCGAAGGGGAACCTTCCCAAGCCGGAGGTTCAAGGCCGCAGCCAAGTCTTCGCAAACGTTTGTCCACGCAAACTTCCAAAAAAGTAGCTTACGTCTGTCCCACGGGACCTATAAACGATGAGGAGTACCTCTAGAATGATTAGACAAATTATGAAAGAAAGCATGCAAAGGGAAGAAGATGAAAGTGACTGGGGTTTTGCTCCAAGCAAGACTCCTTTTACTCAAAGAATTCTAAAGGCTGAATGTCCGAAGAAGTTCGTTCCTCCCACTATTCGAGCTTAGTGGGGGACAAGTGATCCTAATCAATTCTTACACAAATATGACTGGCATGTGACAGGTGCCAGAGCAACGGATGAGATCAAGTGCTGGTACTTTCCTGTGTACTTGGAAGGAGTGGCCTTGCTTTGGTTCACGAAGCTACCAGTTCGTTCTGTGGATCAGTTCACCGACCTTACTCGGAAATTCAAAGATCAGTTCAGGTAATATGCTTCGAAGGCCAAGGACATAATGTCACTATCCAGCCTCGAACAGATCCCTGGAGAGCCTGTCAAATCTTTCTTAAACCACTTTAATACAGCCTTCGCCGAAGTAGATAATGCAGAGCCTCGAATGATTCTGACTTACTTTATGTGAGCTATTGATAAATCAAGTGAATTCGGAAAATGGCTAAAGATGAAAGAGCAAATTCACTTTAGAAATTCTACAAGAAGGCCGATGAATTTATGCGCTTAGAAAGCCTTCCTGTGCCAGCGAAAGCAGTCGTGACTGAGGCTGAGAATAACAATGTTGCTTCAAACAAAAAGGAATTTGGTTGCCAGATGAGGGAGAATGACGATGGAAAAAAGCAGAGAAATGTGAAGAAAACTCGCCACTTTAGACCTTCAGATTTCACTCCCTTAACTGACGCCTCAAAGAATATCTTCTTTACAACCAAGGATGTTGTTATATATCCCAAACCACCTAAGATAAAGCTTAGGAAAAATGTTGTGCAAAATGGAAGATTTTGTCGGTTCCACAATCAACCTGGCCATGACACTAATGAATGTGCCATTTGAAGAGTTCGATTGAAGATTTGTTGAGACGGAATAAACTACAATAATACGTGAAGAGAAACAGAAACGACCCAACTTCATCTACTCAGGGGCAACAAGTTCCTGCTCATCAACTCGACTCAGGTGAAATGACTACAGTGCATGAATCTGAAAGGCCAGTCATTAATGTGATCACTGGGGGTCCTCACCCAGCAAGCAGGAGTTGGGTTGAAACGGAAAGATATGCTCTTGCTTTGAGATATGCCCCAACTGAAGAAAGTGTTTTTGTCTTGGAAGATGCTGTACCTCTAAAAAAGTAAAGAACTTTCAACGATGACATCATATTCCGGGCTAGAGGCTCTATTGGTGTGGAGGCTCCCACCATCGATCCTTTGGTGATATCTGCAGGCATCGGACCAGCCATTGTAAGAAGGGTGCTTGTTGACTGTGGCGCCTCTTGCAATGTTCTCTTCAAAAAGACATTTGATCAGATGAAAATTCCCATGGATGATGTCCAAGCTTCATCACAGAAAATTGTTGGGTTCACTGGAGAACCAAAACAGCCTGTTGGGTCTATTGACCTATTTGTAGAACTTGGAGAAGGGGAAAAGAAGTTGGTCCGAAAGTAAACTTTTGGAATTGTTGATGAATTCTCTGCTTACAATGCTTTCTTGGATCTACCAACTCTTGCTGCATTCAAGGCCATTCTCGCCCCATGGTGCCTCACTATGAAGTTCCCCACTGATAATGGCGTTGGTGTTGTGAAGGGGGACCAAAATTCCAGGCGAGAATGCTATCGCACAGAGTTACGGGAGGCGAAAAAGAGAGAAATGGGTAAGGGTGCGGCAGCTCCGCTCCGCATCAAAGAACCCACCTTGTAGCAATTACGGGGTGGACCCTGCACTGGTGAGCATAGTGGTGCCTGAAAAGAGATTGATCCCAGAAAAACCAGTGCAGGGGAGAGTAGAGTGGTGCCGGTGGAAGTGACGGTGCCAATACCTGTTGACCCGAATGATCCAAACAAGGTGCTGATTGTGGGTTCACGACTCGACGTGACGGTTCAGAATATGTTGATATCATTCTTAAGAGCAAATTTGGATGTATTCGCTTGGAGCCATGCCGACATGCACGGAATATCTCTAGAAATCGCGGTGCATGCTTTTAATATTGATCCAAAATTTACACCCGTAAAGTAGAAAAGAAGAACCCAGGGTTCTGAAAGGTCGACAGCACTAAAAGAAGAAGTAGATCGGCTCAAGGAAAATGGCTTCATCAGAGAATCCACTTATCCAAATTGGGTTTCTAATCCGATGTTGGTTAAAAAGGCAAATGGAAAGTGGAGAGTATGCATCGACTTTTCAGACTTAAACAAAGCATGCCCTAAAGACTGTTTCCCATTACCCTGAATCGATCAGTTGGTGGATGGAACAGCCGGGCATAAATTATTGTCTTTTATGGATGCTTACTCAGGATATAATCAAATCATAATGCATGAGCCAGACAAGGAGGACTCGACCTTCATCATTGATGTTGGTCTTTACTGCTATAAAGTCATGCCCTTCGGACTAAAGAATGCGGGGGCGACTTATCACAGACTTGTTAATGCCATGTTCAAACCCCAGATTGGCCAGACTATGGAAGTATATGTTGATGATATGTTGGTGAAATCGAAGAAGTCAGTTGACCATGTTATCCCGCTTTTTGGCAAAGCCGAGATACCAAAAGATCGATCGAAAACGGAGAACGGTTCGTCTCAAAGGTTAGTCATACTTCGTTTCGCTATGTATATCACTGAATTTTGTCCGAGCTTAGGTTGAGCTACAATTGATGGGACATGACAAGAAAGATCACAGAAGTCGTCATCTCAAATTTCGAGTCAATCTGAGTTCATACGCTCAAGTTATGATCGATTCAACTTGAAGGCAAAAACACTGGTTTCGAATCCATCATGGTAGGTGTCTTCGAACCCATCACCAAACACCATTCGAACCGATCACCTTCGAACCAATGGACCTCGAACCCATCGGAGTGCCTCGGTTCGACTCCATCAACTTCGAACCCATCTAGTTCGTGTCGGTGGGGCTCATGTCCATGGAGAGGTTGCAAAGCCCTTATCCATCAAAAAATCCTTGTTCGAATCCACCAAGCATCAGTTGTTCGAACCCATTATTGGAGCCTTGTTCGAACCCATCTGTGAAGCTTCGTTCGAATCCACTGGGTCAACTGGCCACGATGATGTGTCATCCATCGGTTCGAATGCGTCGAGAAACATGGAGTCGAAGCGGTCAACTCGGAGTGAAGACCAGATCGGTTCGAAGTTTGCGCGCCACGTCACCACGAAGGCGCGTGCCACCATCGATTCGAAACCATCGATTCGAACGGATGGTTTTGAACCAAACAGCCACGCAATGGATCCCATCTCGAACCCATCATATCTCTCAATCCGCTGATCCAAATGCCATGAAATTTTCACAGGAGGTTGCATTCGTGTCGAAGAATATCCACACCAAATTTCACCTCGATTGGATGAATTCTTGATCGATTCGAATGGAGTTCGAATCGATGCCAAAGTGGGCCCAAATTTCCTAAGGATGGGCGTGTGGGCCCCCTCACGAGCCAGAAGTGGTCTTTCGAGTTTTGAGCGAAATATCAGCATCCAACGCCTATAAATATAGCCCCAGAGCCAACAGAAAAAGGATCTTTCGACTCTGAAGTGCCCAGACACTGCCAGATTGAGATCTTCATCGTCCTACATCATATACTTGCTGCTGATTTCGAATTTTCAGTTGTAACTCGTTGTTGTTTGCTGTAGTCGCTTGTAAACGTGGAAAGAGAATTAATAAAATTGCTAAAACTTCGCAGTGGACGTAGGCAACAAGCCGAACCACTATAAATTGCTTGCCTTTTTCTTTATTTTACTGTTATTTGGAGTTTTTGTCAGATAATCCTCATTTTCAATTCATACTCTTCATTTATTATCTCTTCAAAAAACTTCCGAAGAGTGTTGTGCCCAATTCTGGTACAAACACTTTGGTGCTTTCACTGAGAAAACCCAGTTTTTCTCCTGCTCCTTGGATCTGTCGCTCATACCGGATTGCATAAATCTAATGGAGAGATCCAGATTTCAGTTTCAGATTCCTTCTGTTCTATTCAGATTTGCCAAAGTCTAGGGAAGGAGTTCATTATCTAAAATGGTTAGCACAAGAACCGCATATGCCGCTGGTCAAGAAGGCCGGGATAGACAAAATCCCGCGCAACTACCTCAACCTAACCAAGATGATACCGGGCATTCCGACCCATCAGGTCCGGTCACTAGACAAGAGTTCCAGATATTGCTCTGAGAACTAACTCAAAGTCGGCAACAGCTGGCCGAGCAGTTGCGCGTCAACACTGAGTTAGCCAACCAACTAGATCGCCAAGGGCGTAGAAGATCCAGGAGGGATCATGCGTCTCGTTCCTCCATGGAAAGTTCTGCTTCATCCGACTACAATCATAGATCCACCCGTCCCAGGCTAGAGGGAAATTATGCATAGGCCGTTGACCACCAGCCAGCATTGACCGTGGGACAGATAAGAGTCGGCCCATCCGCTAGTTTTCATACGGGGCCCTCATCCCGAGGGGGCGCTATTCCGCAACACACCGCGGATAACCATGCCGTCACCGCTGTGGTTAACATGGGAGTTGATACTCGAAATCACTCCAACCAGAATTACCACCAGCAGGAACGAGCACCAGAACCATATGTCCCGGAAGACATCGTGCCAAGGAGGCGAGACACGGATCGTCGACAACGTCCGATCCCATCTCGCACTATGGAACCCGACCACACTTTGGCTCACCACCCTCAGAATGTAGCAACGCCAGACCTCTCAGCCATGGTACGCCAAATGATTCGTGAGAGTCAGGGCTTAACAAATGACGATTGGGGAATCTCCCGAAGTCATACTTCGTTCACCGACGACATATTATATGCTGAGCCTCCTCGGCAATTCAGGATGCCGACCCTGCCCATGTATGAAGGGAATTCCGACCCAAATCAACATATTTTGAAATACGAATGGTCGATGACTGCTGCTAGAGCTGACGACGCAGTAAAATGCCGTAGTTTTCCCATTTCCTTAGGTGGAATTGCGACGATGTGGTTTACACGACTAACACCCGATCTATTACTTCATTTGATCAGTTAGCTACCAAATTTGTTGCGCAATTTCGTATGCATATTGCCAGACCTAAAAATGTTAATACCTTATCAAGTGTTACTCAAGCTTCGGGAGAGACACTTAGATGATATTTGGAGAGGTTCAATGCTGCATGCGTAGAGATCACCAACCCCAATGATAATTCTATCTTAATGGATTTGACTAAAGGAATCGACCCTGATTCCAAGTTTGAAAATTGGTTGGCTGGAAAGCCTCCGGCATCGTTGGACCATTTCTATTCCAAAGCCGCCCA
Organism: Allium cepa; assembly: GCA_030765085.1. Classification (NCBI taxonomy): domain Eukaryota; kingdom Viridiplantae; phylum Streptophyta; class Magnoliopsida; order Asparagales; family Amaryllidaceae; genus Allium; species Allium cepa. Next base: position 462,420,092 of record CM060942.1, read on the forward strand.
ATTCTCGAGGCGAGAGGTTGCTAAACAGTCTAGGAAGCAGGACGATACGAGGCCCAGCAGTGAAGGGGTTCAGAGTAATGTTGCAGTTAAACAGTCTGGCGAAAGTTCAGGAAAATTCCAGTTGAATTTTCAAAATAAACAGGCTCAACAACCGAGAAACGGTGATAACCGGAGCAAGAAGCAAGATCAGAATCGAGGTCCGAGGCGTAGGGCCGCAATGTTTGACAGTTATACACTACTTAACACGTCGCTGGAAAACGTATACCTACAGACTTGTAATACTATGCAATACAAGAAGCCTGCTCCGAAGCCTTCGTCGGAGAGGCAGATTCAAACAGGAAAATTCTGTAGGTTTCATGAAAGTTATGGGCATAACACCAATGAGTGTAGGCATTTGCAAGACCTCATTGAAAAGTTGATAAGAGAGAGAAAGTTGGATCAGTTTGTTCGGGCGCCGCAGTCTGGTGGGGCGGGTCCATCCAATCAAAATCGTACGCAGAATCAGGAAAGGCAGGGTGAACCTGCTCATACGGGTGGAAGGTTGGTTATCGATACAATAAGTGGTGGCCCCCATCCGACAGACAGAAGCTGGAGGGAAATGGAGTCGTATGCCAGTTCGATCAGGCATGCGGACTTTGAGTGTTGTAGCAATTCTGAAGATGAGGCTTCGGCTAAACAACAGAAGACGATGACCGACGACATCGTGTTTAGAAGTCGAGATGCCGAAAGGATCGAAGCCCCTACAATCGACCAACTGGTTATATCCTCTCAAGTTGGTCCTGCTTGGATGAAGAGGATCTTGGTTGACAGTGGGAGTTCTGTGAACATACTGTTTAAAAAAGCATATGATTTAATGAAGATGGAAGCTAAGGACTTAAAACCTTGTAAGTCACGAGTCCATGGCTTCAACGGAAGTGCGACGATACCAACCGGAATGGTTGAATTGCCGGTGGAGTTGGGAGTGGGAGAATGCCGAAGAGTTCGGATGTTGCAATTTTTTGTCTTGGATATTCCTTCTCCCTATAATGGCTTCTTGGGCTGACCGGCCCTTGCTGAATTTAGGGCTGCTATTGCCCCATAGTGTTTGACCCTTAAGTTCCCTACTGATCGCGGGATAGGGGTTGTACAAGAGGATCAAGCTGCGGGGCAAGCTTGCTATGTTGATGAGCTGCGGGAGGCGCAGCGAAAAGAAAAAGGAAAGGGCGTAGAGGAATCTCTCTGCGTCCGTTTCATCGACAATTGACAATTAACGCCTGGGCCTCGGCCCAGGCACCACGACCAATTCCAGAAAGATCTAGACCCCAGAGACAATGAGAATAAAGATGAATCTAGAGAAAGTCAGGCTTCCCCAGCTGAATTAACAATTGACGTTCCGATCAGTGATAACGATGATTCAAAGATGTTGAAAATTGGGTCTCACTTGAGCCTGCGAGCGCAACGGGAATTGGTCGAATTTCTCCAAGCAAATCTGGATGTATTTGCTTGGACGCATTCTGATATGTGTGGGATCTCGCCGGACATTGCGAGCCAGACCCTAAATATTGTCCCACAGTTTGTCACGGTCAAGCAAAAAAGGCGCGGTGTGGATCTAGAGAGATCTGCTGCCCTGAAAGAAGAGGTCGATAAATTGAAATCAAATGGGTTCATCAGAGACTCTTTATGCCCGGAGTGGGTATCCAACCCTGTACTTGCCCGAAAACCAAATGGAAAATGGAGGACGTGTATTGACTTTTCTAACTTAAATAAAGCTTGTCCGAAAGACCGCTTTCCCCTCCCCCGAATTGATCAACTTGTGGATTCAACAGTCGGACACGAATTGCTAGCATTCATGGATGCTTACTCTGGCTATAACCAAATACCCATGCATGTGCCCGACCAAGAGCATACGAGCTTCGTAACCGATCTGGGACTATACTGCTACAATGTCATGCCCTTCGGATTGAAAAACGCCGGAGCAACTTAACAACGATTGGTTAACCGAATGTTCGCTGACCAGATCGAAAAAAACAATGGAGGTTTATGTGGACAACATGTTGGTGAAATCACGATACTCTACTGATCACGTTCAAGACTTGGATTCGATGTTCAATACCCTTCGGAGATACGGGATGAAGCTCAACCCGCTCAAGTGTCATTTTGGAGTCGCATCCGGAAAATTCCTTGGGTTCATCGTCAACGCTAGAGGAATAGAATCCAACCTCGAAAAGATCTGGGCCATCATAAATTTACAAACCCCGAGAACTATAAAGCTATTCCAGAGTCTCAATGAAAAGGTGGCGGCACTGAGTAGGTTCATTTCAAAGTCCACTAATAAATGCATCCCATTCTTCGATTTGATCCGAAAAGGGAAGCGGAACTTCGAATGGACCTAGGAGTGCGAAGATGCATTCAAGTCATTGGTCCCATATCTTTCCACACCGCCGATTCTTTCAAAGTCGATCAACCCCGAACAGTTGTATCTTTACTTGGCGGTATCAAAAAACGCGATCAGTGCTTTCTTGTCCGGGAAGAAGACCGAGTGCAGAAACCGGTCTACTATGTTAGCAAACGACTCACCGGAGCTGAGAGAAACTATCCGAAGCTGGAGAAATTAGCCTACTGCCTAGTCATTGCCTCGAGGAAGCTCCGTCCATACTTTCAGGCTCATCCCATTACTATATACACCGACCAGCCGTTACGACAGGTCCTCACGCGGCCTGAGACATCTGGTAGATTACTCAAATGGAACATCGAAGTGAGTCAATTCGACATTACTTACACTCCAAGGAGAGCTATTCACGTCAAGTCCTAGCAGATTTTGTAGTCGAGTTCACTGTCCCTAAAGATTTACCTGAGACCAGCAAATCTCTTGAGTATATCTGGAAGCTACACACCGACGGTGCATCCAACTATCGGTGTTCAGGCGTTGGGGTAATACTTGAAACCCCCGAGGGCCGATCCATATGTTATGCTTTAAGGTTCGAGCTCCGCGCAACCAATAATGAAGCCGAATACGAAGCCCTACTTGTTGGTCTAAAGCTGGCCCGCGATCTGAAAATTACCGCGGTGGAAGTTTACTGTGACTCCCAACTAATCGTTTTCAAGTCCGGGGAGAATATCAGGCTAAGAATCGAAGATTAGCTGCTTACCTAACTCGAGTCCGGGAGGTTCTCGATCAGTTTGATTATTATGCCATTTTCTACATTCCCCGAGAGCATAATCAGAAGGCCGACTCATTGGCAAAGTTAGCAAGTACGGGCGAAGCTCAACAGTTGGGGCTCGTTCCCGTTGAAACTCTATCTTCTCCGAGCATTGGTCAGATGGAAACTGGTTGCACATTTGAGGCTACTACCAGGAAGGAATCGTGGATGACCCCCTATCGAGATTACATTGAGACTGGCATACTACCCGAGCGTCGAAGTGAGAGAAGACAAATTCTTCTAAAAGCTTCGCGATTCGTCGTTCAGAATGGAGTTATGTATCGAAGGGGATATTCCATTCCTTTTCTCCGGTGTATCGCATACGACGAAATCAAACGAGTGTTACACGATGTGCACGAAGGAGAATGTGGCGATCACACTGGGGGACAAGCACTTGCCAAGAAAATACTTCGATATGTATATTATTGGCCTACCGTAAATCGCGATGCCATGGAATATGCCAAAAAATGTGATAAATGTCAAAAACACGCTCAGATTTCTAGAGACCCGCCTACCGAGATAACCCAAATGGTCAGTCCATGGCCATTTGCAATATGGGGGATTGATATAATTGGTACATTGCCTTTGGCCAAAGGTGGCGCGAGTATGCCATCGTCGCAGTCGATTACTTCACAAAATGGGCGGAAGCCGAAGCTCTTGCAACAATCACGACGAAGAAAGTTATCAACTTTGTAGTACGCAATATCATCTGTCGGTTCGGTCTCCCGCATACTATTATCACCGATAACGGAGCCCAATTTGACAGCGCTGAATTCAAGAACTTCTGTCTGCGATTCCATATCCATAAGAAATTCTCCGCAGTTGCACACCCACAAGCGAATGGCCAAGTCGAAGCCGTTAATAAGGTCATCAAATCTATTTTGAAGAAACGACTGGAAAAGGCCGGGGGCAAGTGGGTTGATGAACTTCCTATGGCCTTATGGGCTTATCGGACGACTCATAAAACTGCAACCGGACACACTCCATTTTCTCTATCTATTGGCGCTGAAGCCGTTGTTTCGGTCGAAATGGAAGTTCATTCTCATCGTGTGACATATTATGATCCGAAAACGAATACTATACTACTTGCCGAATTCCTGGATCTGCTCGATGAGAGGAGCGAAGAGGCTAATTTAAGGGCAGCCGCATATCGGAGTCGAGTCGCCCGAATGTACAATGTCAAGGTCCGACGCGGACCTTCGAACTTGGCGACCTTGTACTCGAAATAATTTATCCGGTTCCTTCTCACATGAAGCCAAATTGGGAAGGACCGTATGTGATTTCACAAAAGCTCGGAGATGGCACATTTAAGTTATGGACCATTGACGGTCTAACTCTGCCGAGAGCCTGTAATAGCGAGAGTCTCCGTCGCTACTATACATGACAAGCTTTATTTTTTTAGCCTGTTATTTCCTTTGCATTTTGTTTTCACATTTTGAAACTTGAACTTCTAATAAGGCAGCTGACATTGCCATATTTTCTTATTTCAGCAATAAAATGCTATCTCTTCAAGCCAGAGCTGTGATTTATCGAATACGCCGCAAAACATCACAATGCACGAAGAGCTAAGCTCGATCATAAGGTGGGATTTAATTCAAGTAGGGAGTGACTGTGATACGACCGGTCACTCACTATGTGAAGCACAAGCTCGGGGGCATGTCACCACGTTAATATTTGAAAGGATTGATACCCGATAATCCTCACACTAACTCCAGATTCCCAGATTGCGAATTGGAGTATAAACATTCAGTAAAATCGTTCCCGGAGTGCGAACGGACTCCAACTTCCCAGAGTGTGAATTGGATCCAAGTTCGTTCCGGGTTATACTCCACCTGACGATGTTCTGAAAGCATTCAATCCATACAAGTCCGTTTCGGGTTCGAACGAAACCGAAGGCATTATCTTGTTGCACTCATTATTGTAATCACCCTCAGAGTCAAAATTTGTAGCGGCTCTTACTATACATCGCTGAAGATCCGAGTAAACGGGCCAAGCTTAGCCAAAGGCCAGAGTTTGCAATTTCTGAAATGCCAGCTGCTCCCATCTCTCTGGAAATCCCTCCCAGCTCTCCTGCCCTTCAAAGCGCTGATATTCAAACAATCATCAGTAGGCCTTCATATCAAGTTGACAGGGTCCGGCTACTCTTCAAAGCCGGTTTCCGCACAGGTGCTTAAAAGGAGTGCGTTTTGATCTTGATTTGGTCCCAATCGACAAGCAAGCTATGTTGCGAAATCTTGAGGCCGTCAAACTCGATATTGAGAGAATGTATGGTGGGAAAAAACTTGTTGACGAGTTTTAAAGAGTAAACCGCTCAAATCTCGAAGCCATACTGACCATGAAAACGATAAATCTGAGTGGCAGAAAACTCTCGACCAGCATGATGCAGAGATGAAGAGCAACGCCGCTTACAATGAGAAGCTTGAAGCGGAAATTGAGAAACTTAAAGAAGAACTTGCCACTTCTTCCACTTCTTATTCTCAAAAAGAAGAATTGCTTCAAAAACAGGTGAGGGAGGCTCATGCCAGGCAATGAGATGTTGAAGCTAAATTCGAAGCACAACAGAAAGTTGTAGAAAGCTACCGAACTGACATTGCTCAGTTGCGAGAAAAAACCAGCTCCCAGAACTTGGAAATTGAAATGTTAAGAGCTCGACTTTATGAAGTTGAAAAAGAGCGTGATGAGGCTATCGCCGGCAAAGCAGCAGCCGAAGAATCTCATGAAGCGACCAAGGCCAACATCGGGTCTACCTTATTCAAGTTTTACATACATAGTGTTTTGGGGCGAGGTAGCCTTTCGTTTTTGGGCTCGAAGTACGAGATTACTTTGGACGAAGTGTGGGAGGCCACACTTGATATGCTTGGAGGCGCTGACTATGCTGAAGTAGATCTTGAGGCACACTATCTGGATGATGATGCACGTGCCGCGCTTGCCAAGGGGAAGGAGCAACTTGCTAAACAGCGAGCCGGAATGGTGGAAGGAGAACATTTAGGGAAGGCACATTTGACCGACCCGATTCTTCCTTTGGTTTCGGCCGACATTGATATCGTTGGCTCCAGTTCCCATTCTCCGCCTCCTACCAAAGCTGACATTGAAGTTATAACTACTCATACTGGAGATGAGGCTCAAGAGAGTGCTGAAGCATAAGGCTTTGAATTTGACGTTACAAAACCAACTTCTCCAGGTAACTTCAACGTTGATTTAGCTCAAGTGGATTACTTGTTCACTTCACATGAACTTGACGAACTTTTTGATTATTACTTAAGCGTTGACGCACCACTATCTCCTCTCTTTGTGGGGAATACTGATTTTAACTTCTCTTCTTCTGTAGTGAAAACGCCAAGTGCCGCACAGACTTCTCCTTTTCCAGCAGTTCCACCTCCATCTCTTCAGGTTACGCCTCCTTCTGCTTCTCTACCGGGGTCGCAAGAAGAATTAATAGAAGCCCTTCAAGGCTTGGATGACCCGGCCACTTCACAAGAGCAGAAGCTTGAGGAACTTGAAGAAGGTGAAAAGACTCCGGAGCAATTTCATGACAACACAAAGCTGCCAGCACTTATCACTTCGGGCAGTGAGTCTTCCTCAAGGAAGAAGGGGAAGCATGCAATTTCAAAGAAGAGAAGGAAAAGCACTTCTGCTAGCGAAGGGAAGGCGTAAGTAGACCCGGCTGCACCTCTATCTCCTTCTTCCCCGACTCGTCCAGGCCGGCTCCCAAAGTTAACCATTAGGCCAGGCGAGGGCTCTAAAGGTGGCTGGAAGAAGAAATAAAGAGTCTCGCTCTATCCTTCTTGTTTTGCTTTTTGTTTTTACATAAAGGCTTATATTGACCGGAATTTTTGCGGGCACCGGTTCTCGATCTTTTTTAAACCTGCACATGTATAAATTTTTTATAGTATGGAATGAAATGATTCTTTTTATTTGTACAATTTTTTGACTATATTTGTGAATGCATTTATTCCCTATTTTTGCACAAGTTTCTTCACTGTGATATTGCAATAAGTTTGTAGTATGTTGCTTAAATGTTGTTTTTATTAACGTAGCTATATTGTATTGTATTGCCCCCATACCATGGCTTATTGCAATTTCTTACATGTAATAAAAATTTGGAGAACTGTTCTTCTGTTTCGAGAAGACTTGTACTCCTTAAGTTTGAGAACAATTCTTCTGTTTCGAGAAGACTTCTACTCTTTATGTTGGAGAACACTTCTTCCATTTTGAGAAGGCTTGCACTCTTTCTTTAGAGAATAATTTTTCCATTTAGAGGAAATGTTACCCTGCTTTAGTAGAGTGTGCCTTGTATTGGAGAAGTCTTCTCTCTCTTTTGTTTGAAAAAGTTTTTACACTTCACTTTCGTAGATAGTCGCTTTTATTTTTTGACTAGTGGATTCTCCTATGCGGTGAAATGAGTTTCCAAAGAAGGCTTTGAATTGGCACTACAACTTCTGGGGAAGAATATTTTCAAGATGGAGAAATTGATTTTCCCTTGAGAGTTGCAGTGTGCCTCCGAAGAGGGCTTTCTTCTTTTTTTTGTGCCTCATTTGAGGGCTTTTTTGCTTTATTTGCTTGAAAGTGCTTTTCATGGGATGTGCCTCCGAAGAGGTCTTATGCCTCCGAAGAGGGCTTGTGCCTCCGAAGAGATCTTTTGCCTCCGAAGAGGTCTTTATCCTCCGAAGAGTTGTGCCTCCGAAGAGGGCTTGTGCCTCCGAAGAGGTCTTTTGCCTCCGAAGAGGTCTTTTGCCTCCGAAGAGGTCTTGTGCCTCCGAAGAGGTCTTGTGGTGCCTTGGGAGAGGGCTTCTACCTCCGAAGAGGGCAGGTGTGTGCCTTTGGTGAAGGTGAGTGCCTCCGAAGAGGGCTTGTGCCTCCGAAGAGGTCTTTATTTGATTGCCTGGAAGTTACTTTCTCATGGTTGAATGGATTCACGGGGCAGACACAAATTACTTAATTGGATGTTTGTTTGCACAAACGATCGCAACTAGTTAACAAGGGCCCTCTGTGATTCCACCAATCTTTTTTGGTTGAGAAGAGAACTTTCTTTTTTCGCGTGCCTCGTTAGAGGGCTTTAACCTTCGAAGATTTGTGCCTCTGAAGAGGGCTTGTGCCTCCGAAGAGGTCTTTTGCCTCCGAATAGTTGTGCCTCCGAAGAGGGCTTTTGCCTTCGAAGAGGTCTTTTGCCTCCGAAGAGGTCTTTAAGGTGGTTGGCTTGCATGAAGGTTGTGTCTCATGGTTAACTGGATCCATGGGGCGGACGCAAGCTATCCAACCAGATGTTTGTTTGCACAAACGATCGTAATCAGCTAGCAAGGGCCTGGTGCCTTCATTTTGGGAAGTTGCTCCTCCGGTGGTTCCACCAACCTTTGAGAGGCAGGACTTCTTTTTGGCTGTTTTCTATCTGCTCGCCCTTGTCTACTTGTCATTTGCTCATTAGCAATTTCCTGTTATCATTTCCAAGCACATGTTCCTTCCTTTTGCAAGTAGTTTGTCCTTTCTAAAGAAGTATACTTCATTGTTAAGTGAGTCCGAGGGAATCACTAACTGTTTGCATGAAGCACTCCTTATATAGGATTTGGGATCTGGAATTTTTGTGGCTTGATAGTTATTTATTGAGTGATTTAAGGGATCGCTTGGCCTTATAATGGGTAGGCTTTGTTTTAGGAGCCTGCAATGTTAAATCGACATTTTAGCAATACATTTAAAGTATTTACACATCGAGACAAAACAGGCATTTTATAATAGTAGAGAACACAAGATTTGTTGTGGTTCGGGCAAGAACTGGGCCTACATCCACTTTATAGTTCTTATTATTCATTTACACTAGTTTTACAACAGCTTGCGATACAAGAATCATACATCCACAATCATTTTACAAATTTAAGCAAAACTTTTATGTAAAATATGGACGCAAGTGATTGCTATTCCAAGCTCTTGGAATTGGATCTCCTTCGACAGTTGTCAGTTTGAAAGTGCCATCAAGAAGTTTTTTGCTTATGACATATGGCCCTTCCCAGTTTGGCACAAACAATCATGTTGCCGTCATGATCCTTTTCAAAACTAGATCCTCAATCTCAAAGCTGCATTGGCGAACTTTGGAATTGAAGTGCCTGGCAATCCTTTGCTGATGAGTTCTAACTCTTAGTTGAGCCTCTTCCCTTCTTTCATCAAGGAAGTCAAGTGCTTCAAGTTGCAACTCTTCATTTTCAGCTTGGTTGAAATGTGTTCTTCTTTGTATAGGGACTTTTATTTCCACCGGAATCATTGCTTCTGATCCATATGCTAATGAGAATGGAGTGTGCCCAGTTGCAGTTTTGCGGATAGTTCTGTGTGCCCCCATAGTGCTAGTGGCAGCTTATCGACCCAACCACCTTTTGCTTTTTCCAGCTGTTTTTTGATGGTTGATTTTATTATTTTGTTTACTGCTTCCACTTGCCCGTTTGCCTGCGGATGAGCCACTGCTGAAAAGCTTTTTTGGATCTTGAATTGCTTGCAAAAAACTTGGAACTCTTCACTTTCGAATTGAGTACCATTGTCTGTGATTATCTTTGGAGGCACACCATACGTGCAAATGATATTCTTAGTCACAAAGTTTATCATCTTTTTAGAGGTAATAGTAGCTAATGGTTCAAATTTAGTCCATTTAGTGAAATAATCAACAGCAACAATAGCATATCTGATTCCGAACTTGGCAGTTGGTAAAGGCCAGATAAGATCTATTCCCCAAATAGCGAATGGCCATGGACCGATAATCTGTGTTATCTCGGTGGAAGGTGATCTTGGGATTTTTGCAAATCTCTGGCATTGGTCACATTTTCAGACGTAGCTGGCATCATCATGATTAATTCTGGCCAAAAATACCTAAGGCGGTGAATTTTTTTTGCTAGAGTTTGACCACCTGAATGATCTCCACACTCTCCCCCGTGCACCTCAGCTAAAATTGCCTTAGCCTCTTCCTTGGTTACACACCGGAGTAATGGCATTGAGAATCCTCGTCCGTACAATCGACCTTCTTGAATTACATTTCTTGAGGCTTTCCTTAACAGCTTCCGACGCTCCTTTGAATTTCCTGAAAGGGAGTCGTTAAGTAGATATTCCTCGATTGGAGTCATCCACGATTCCTGCTTTTGATAAAAAAGTCATGATCCAGTCAATATCCATCTCATCAGTACTTGGGGCTGACAAGACTTCTACAGGAACCAATCCCAGTAATTGAGCTTCTCCAGTGCTTGTATACTTTGCGAGAGAATCTGCCTACATGTTCTCTTCCCGGGGTATATGACTTATCGTATAATGATCGAGATCATCGAGAAGTTCCCAGGCCCTTGACAAGTAAGCAGGCAGATTTCTTTCTTTAGGTTGAAACTATTTATTGACTTGGCATACAATAAGCTATGAATCACTGAAGATCTGCAAAACTTTGACATTCAGCTCTTTAGCAATCTTCAAGCCGGCAATAAGAGCTTCATATTCTGCTTCATTATTTGTCGAAGGAAATTCCAATATCAATGCGCAGCACAATGATCGTCTTTCGGCGGTTTCAAGCACGACCCCAGCTCTAGAACAATAGTCATTTCTTGCGCCATCAACATATAGTTTCCATCGGGTCGGGATGTCATTAGGAACTTCTTCCTCGTTGTCACCTTTATCTGTGTATTCTGCAATGAAATCTGCTAAAGCTTGTCCATTGATTGCTCTTCGAGGATGGTAAGTGATATCATATTGGCTGAGTTCAATATTCCACTTCAGAAGGCGACCCGAAGTCTCAGGGCGAAACAGGGCTTGGTTTAGAGGCTGGTCAGTGAGAACTTTGATAGGATGAGCTTGAAAATATGGCCTCAACTTTCTGGAAGCTATTAGTAGGCAATAGGCGAGTTTTTCTAGCTTTGAATAATTCATCTCTGCCCCAGTGAACCTCTTGCTGATGTAGTAGACCGAGCGATGAACTTTTGCATCTTCCCGTACTAATGCTGCACTGAGGGCATGAGATGAAACTACTAGATATACGAAAAGATCTTCACCGTTGCTGGGCTTAGAAAGCATTGGAGGCACTTCCATGTGACGAATTAGTTTAACGAAAGCTTTCTGACATTCCAGAGTCCATTTAAAGTTTTTCTTTCCTTTCTTTAGAGCGTCAAAGAATGGAATGCACTTATCCATGGCCTTGGAAATAAACTGACTCAAAGCAGAAACTTTCCAATTGAGGCTCTGCAATTCCTTCTTTGTCATAGGGGCTTTGACTTCTCTTAGAGCAGTAATTTGAGAAGAATTATCTTCAATGTCCCTAGCACTCACAATGAAAACCAAAAATTTCCCGGACTCTACCCCGAATGAACATTTCAAAGGATTAAGCTTCATTCCATACTTTCGGAGGACTGCGAACATTTCTGCCAAGTAATCCATATGTTCCACCGCCTTCTTTGATTTTACCAACATATCATCAACGTAAACATCCATAGTTTTTCCAATCTGTGGCTTGAACATAGCATTAACAAGTCTTTGGTAAGTTGCCCCCGCATTCTTCAGCCCAAAGGGCATGACTCTGTAGCAGTAAAGACCGACATCGGCGATGAAGCTCGTGTCCCCCTTATCTGGCTCATGCATCATGATCTGGTTTTATCCGGAGTAAGCATCCATGAAAGACAACAATTCATGCCCGGCTGTTCCATCCACCAACTGATCAATCCTGGGTAACGGGAAGCAGTCTTTGGGGCAAGCTTTGTTTAACTCTAAAAAGTCGATGCAAACTCTCCACTTTCCATTTGCTTTTTTAACCGGCACCGGATTAGAAACCCAATTCGGATAAGTGGACTCTCTAATGAAGCCATTCTCCGTGAGCCGGTCTACTTCTTCTTTCAATGCTGCTGACCTTTCTGGACCATGGGTTCTTCTTTTCTGCTTCACAAGTGTAAATTTCGGATCAATATTCAGAGTGCGTAATGCGATTTCTGGAGATATTCCACACATATCCGCATGGCTCCAAGCGAATACATCCAGATTTGCTTTCAGAAATGATATCAGAATATTCTGAAACTTCACACTAAATTGCGAACCCACATCCACATTCTTCAGCCCAAAGGGCATGACTCTGTAGCAGTAAAGACTGACATCGGCGATGAAGCTCGTGTCCTCCTAATCTGGCTCATGCATCATGATCTGGTTATACCCGGAGTAAGCATCCATGAAAGACAACAATTCATGCCCGGCTGTTCCATCCACCAACTGATCAATCCTGGGTAACGGGAAGCAGTCTTTGGGGCAGGCTTTGTTTAACTCTGAAAAGTCGATGCAAACTATCCACTTTCCATTTGCTTTTTTAACCAGCACCGGATTAGAAACCCAATTCGGATAAGTGGACTCTCTGATGAAGCCATTCTCCATGAGCCGGTCTACTTCTTCTTTCAATGTTGCTGACCTTTCTGGACCCTGGGTTCTTCTTTTCTGCTTCACAGGTGTAAATTTCGGATCAATATTCAGAGTGCGTACCGCGATTTATGGAGATATTCCACACATATCAGCATGGCTCCAAGCGAATACATCCAGATTTGCTTTCAAAAATGATATCAGAATATTCTGAAACTTCACACTAAGTTGCGAACCCACATTTAGCACCTTGTTTGGGTCTTTCGGATCAACAGGTACTGGCACCGTTACTTCCACTGGCACCACTCTATTCTCCCCTATACTGGCTTTTCTGGGATACATTTCTTTTCATGCTCCACTATGCTCGCCAGTGCAGGGTCCACCGTGTAACTGCTACAACGTTGGTTCTTTGAAGCAGAGTGGAGCTGCCGCGTCCTTTCTCATCTCTCACATTTTGACGTTTTAAACTATTTATTTATGTAAACCAAATTTAAAAATAAATTTGTATAATTCTATTTAAAAATATTAATACTCATAAATTAATTAAAATAATTTATTTAATCACTGAAAATTACCTTTCTAAAATCGACATTTTGTCACTTTTGTTGATATAGGCAAATGTTACTATTTTTGTATATACTTCTCTTTCCAAATCCTATCTAATTTTGTTTGAATCATATAACCTTACTTATTTTACATTTAAAATCACTTTAAAAATTATATTTTGAAGTGGCCAACTTCTGTGTCGTTACAGAACGGGCTTTTCAGGCCATTTATCATTCCAACCCAATTCAAATCTGATCCGTTGTTTCTATTTTCTAACCTACCTATAAATATATTGTTATAAACCCTAGGAAATTCTTATTCTCAATCGTATGCACTTAACTTTTCTTATCAACTCCTCTTTCCAATGGCAGACAAAACCTAATTCCCAAATTTCAATTCAATTTCAAATTCAAACTCCAAAATTAGAACTCCTCAAACTATATTGAATTATATATCGATTTGAAGCTCTAAATGAGTGCAAGTCAAATATGTGATTCGTTTTTCAATTTGAATTATCGTCTGACTTGAAATTACTGAAAAAGTTTCGACTGTTCATTGGTAATGGACTCGTTTAATGGTGGATCTGCGTCTTATGGACGATCGAAGGGTGTGGATGCATAGAGGCTGTCGAGTAGGTTCGATCCATGCGGTCATTTTGTCAAGATGGTTGTCAAAATCAACAGAAATTAGCGTACTTCACGTGCGGCGGCGAGGTGGTTCCATCCAATGGAGGTAGCGTGCGTGGTCTTTGTAGGGTCAGCCGAAGATGGATAGGTCAGTGGCGAGGCCTGATTTGTGGTTCGGCGAACTTGGATGCGGTAGTTTGAAGTTGAGGACGGCGGCTGTGCATGATGGTCGATCATGATTCTTTGTGCGTGCGTTGCTAGTGTTCTGAAGCGCTCAGGGCTTGGTGATGTGTCGGTTTTGGATTGGGTAATATATATTGTTTATTTAAATTTCAATTCAAAGGTTCTAAAATACATTACTTTTGTATGCGTGGTCTGATTCATGTATCATTTGTTCCACTAGGATTGTATCGAAAGTCCGGACATTTTGATGTTGGTTTGGACGAATTCTAAGACTATCTGAATTTTAGGTTTAAAGTGGATTTAAATTCGATTTAAATTCAAAGGTTTGTGTTTTAACCCACTCACAACTTCTAAAATTTGTTATGTTTGTTAAATTTAATTTTTGATATGATTAGAAATTTATTTACGACCTCTTGGTTTATTTAAATTGCTATTTCTATTAATTTGAATGTATTTGAATTAAATTGTCATTTAATTTACTATTGAATATAAGTTGCCAGTAAATGCCTGTTATTAGTTCTATATTGATAATTATTGATTGTTTTGGATGATGATTGTGATAGATGTGGATTGTTGGTATTGGATGAATGGATGTTGTATTTTTATATCGTTATAAACTGCAAGTTCACAATGGGTTGAAATGATACATACGCGAATCATCTAAGAATAGGGAAAAATCATTACGGATTGAAATGATAGACTCAAGCAATTTTATGGATGTTATTTATTTTAGGATTGCGTTTTGAAATGATATATAACCGTAAGATTTTAAATTTCGAATTAAAATGACAAATATCCATATCACTTGACCCTATGGTAGAAAATTATATATGGATAGTGGATTGGTTTAATTAAATGATTTTAAAATCCTTAATTTTTTGAATTTAATTAATTGATGTTTTGAAATAAAATTTGATTTATATAAATTGAAGTATTATTGGAAAATCAAGTTTTGTGTTGAAATGCGAATTGATTTAAAAGGAATTTCTTTAAGAAATTAAATCAAAAGTTTAAAGTTAAACTTTCATCTATAAATGAAATTCTATCAAAATTGAGTTATTGAATTTGTTGAAAATAACTTTGAAATATTTTGAAATTTGAGTAATCCTTATTTTGAGCATGGATATAACGATATGAAATTCGATGGTTCATTCAAATTTAGTTTGTCGATTTGGAAATTTTAAATGGTCTAAATATGTTGAAATGAAAGGAATGGCTAAATTTGATAAAAAAGGAAATTCGAAATTCATATTTTAATATAAGTTGCTTTATAAATACATTATTTTATAATTTCAAATTATTAATGTTTTCAAATTTATTAAATTATTTAACTAATATTAACTATATAAATTATTTTGATCTATTTTAAACCAATTTAACTTATTTTAAAATAGTTAAACCATTTTAATTTATTTTAAGTCTAATTAATCTATTTTAAAGCTCTCTAATCTATTTTAATTTATTTAATCTATTCTAAATCTATTTAACTATTTACAACCGTTAGTCCTTGAGATGATGGTTTTGTTGACAACAACCTTAGAATAAGATTATAAAACATAAATACTAACATTATAGTTTAGATATTTATGTATATGCAAGATTTAACCATGAAAGTACTAAGAATGAAGACTGTACAATATAGAGATTCAACATATCAAGATTGAAGACTCATAAGTATCAGGATTATCAAGAGTTCCAGATTTCATTAATAAGTAATTTAATTAGGAATTTTGTTAAAACTCCTAGAAAAGCGCTGGAATCTTAAAATCCAATTTATTCGTGGAATGGAATCCACTTCGAGCCCGTTAAATGGATGGAACCCTAAGTAGGATGGGACCTACGAAATATCTAGTGGAACATTTTTTTGTATCCGCTAACCTTTTATTCAAATGCTTTTACAAAATTATATATTGTTTTCAAAATGATTTCAAAACCTTCATTTTAAAAGAATCAAAAACATATATCCTGGTTTTAAATACTTTTAGCCTCAAAATAATCTTTATTTTCAAAATCAAATTATCCTTAGTTTCAAATTATCTTTTAATAATAATATATTTAACTTTTAATATTTATACTTAGATTTAAATATAAAATTAAAGTAAAATTTTATACATATATACCAAAATATTATTCTCTATATTTACTTATGTATTTTAACTATAGTTATGTATATCTATAAAGTTTAAAATAGTTTTAATACAAGATAGACGTTATTTTCAAAGAAACGTAAATTACCAAAATAACCTTAGGCATGTCGACATCCTCAAGTACCCCTTGTCGACATGGTTGTAGTTAATTCAAAATTTTGGATTTCAAAGGAAGTATCTATTCGTCGTATCCTTTCGCGAATGGACATGGCTGTTGTTCTACTATAAATAGGGGTAGTTTTGAACGAATTTCATTAATATTTTCTCTAATTTCACTCCTCTTCTTCTTCCACATTTATTTATATATATTTTTACAATTACTCTGCAGAAATCAATATTGAATCTAACTAGATCATCTCTTGTTTGATTCTCTATCACTATCTCAATAAAATCTCGGTGCTATTCAGAGTTATACGCTTCTTTATAATAAACTAAGCGAGAAAAGGTGTGATTGTAGCCTGTGAAATCAATCATGTGAGAAAAGGTGTGATTATAGCCTTGGAAATCGATTGGTTGAATTTGTTGCCCGTGAGATCAAGTATCTCTACCCAGAGGATTATGAATCTGGAGTGGTGTACCTCGTAGCCTTAAAATACAGGGTGTAATTGTATGATTGTTTTTAAAAGGAAATTCGTACTTGTGTGCAGCACTGGATGTAGGGTAACTCCGAACCAGTATAAAATCCGGTGTGCTCTTTCCTTTATTGCTTTTCTTTATTTCCGCATCTTTGTTTACTTCCGTGATCATATCTGTGTTTGAATATTTCACACATTTGTATTCAACTTAACGAAAACTCAAAAAGATTTAGTAATTCCTTAAAACACTATTCACCCCCTTCTAGTGTTAATCCTAGCCTTAAGATCCGTAATCCGCATTTCTCACATTTGGTATCAGAGCAAGGTTTTCAAAGTTTCATAATATGATTTTTGAAAATGTTTTTAAAATGGCTATGTTTAAAAAAAAAACATGCAAATACTAGTTTAGAAATATTCAAATCATCATTGTCTCTTGAGTCTGCATATAATCAATAATCAAATTCAAGTTTTCTACCAAAATTATATGATGTGCAGGAAACATGGTTTATGGGTGTTGAGAAATCAATCCACAATGGACAAATTGTGCAGATAAAAAAGAATAAATAGATACTCGATAGTGGATGCTCTAGACACATAACTGGCAATACATATATGCTGAACAATATAATATACAAAGGCGGAGGACTAGTTAACTTTGGAGACAATTCGAAAGGATATGTGATTGGCATCGGCAAAGTCGATAACTCTAAAACTCCTATTATTACTAATGTCTTGCTAGTTATGAATATGAAACATAATCTAATAAGTATTAGTCAACTTTGCGTTAAAGGATATAATATTAAATTTGAAAAAGATAATTGTCTCATTGAAGAAAATAACTCAACCATAATATTTGATGGAATTAGGAAAAAGAATATTTATATTCTTAGTATGAAAGTTTCAAATGATAACTTGTGTCTTTTGGCAAATACAAGTGACTCTTGGATTTGGCATAAGAGATTTGGACATTTGAATTTCAAACTCTTATTTAGACTGTCAAAACATGATCTAGTAAAAGGTCTCCCTAAAATGAATTTTAAAGTAGATAGTTTTTGTGATGAATGTCAATTAGGAAAACTTAGAAAATGTTCCTTTAAATTAAAAGATATGATTTCAACTTCAAAACCTCTTGAATTACTTCGTCTTGATTTATTTGATCCATCTCAAATTCTATCAATAAATCAAACAAATATGTTTTTGTAATTGTAGTTGATTATCCTAGATTTACAAGGACAATATTTTTGAAACATAAAAGTGATACTTTTGAATGTTTTAAAAACTTTACAAAAATGATTCAAATTCAACTTTCTCTAAAAATTATAACCATCTGTAGTGATCACGGTGGTGAATTTGAAAATGAAAAGTTTGAGAAATTCTGCAATAAAAGGGAATAACTCAAAAAATTTCATTTTCAAGAACTCCACAACAAAACGGAGTAGTAGAACGTAAAAATAGGATGATTCAAGAGTGTGCGAGAACTATGCTTCTAGAAAGTAAATTACCAAAGTATTTTTGGGCAGAAGCAGTTGCTACCGCCTGTTATATTTTAGATAGAATTTTAATTAGACCTTTAACTGATAAGACATCTTATGAACTTCTTCATAGAAAGAAACCTAAAGTATCTTATTTTAAAACTTTTGGAAGTAAATGTTTTATTTTAAATACAAAAGATAACTTAGATAAATTTAGTCCTAAATTCGACAAAGGTATCTTTATCGGATATTCTAATAGAAGTAAAGCGTACAGAGTGTTTAATTTAAGAACTAACACCATCGAAGAAACAATGCATGTTTCATTCGATGAAAATCTCAAAAAATTTGAATACAAATGATGTAAAGGATTTAATCACTCAAAATCAAGAGTCAACTGAAACTAATAATGAAATTAATCATCCTAATAAAAGAATTAAACTTTTAAAAGATCATCCTATAGAAAAAATACTAGGAGATATGCAATCTGTTGTTACAACTAGAAATCAATTAAGTAAAATGAGCATTGTAGCCTTTATATCAACTATTGAACCAAAAATCCAAAAGAAGCATCAACTGATGATTCATGGATTTTGGCTATGCAAGAAGAACTAAATCAATTTACTAGAAATGATGTTTGGGAACTTGTTCCTAGACCTGAAAATAAAACTATAACTGAAACTAAATAGGTTTATAAAAGTAAAATGAATGAACAAGGAGAGGTTGTTAGAAATAAAGCACGGTTAGTTGCTCAAGGTTATTGTCAAGAAAAAGGAATATATTTTAATGAAACCTTTGCTCCCGTAGCAAGATTAGAAGCCATTAGGATTCTACTTGCTTTCACAAATCATAATAATTTCAAATCATATCAAATTGATGTTAAAAGTGCTTTTTTAAATGGATTTGTAAAAGAGGAAGTATATATTGAACAACCACCACTTTTTGAAAATGAAAAATTGCCAAATCATGTTTACAAACTTAAGAAAGCTCTATATGGTCTAAAACAAGTTCCTATAGCCTGGTATGATAGACTAAGATCTTTCTTATTACATTCAAACTTTGAAATTGGTAAAGTAGATAATAATCTTTTATTACATGAAATAAAAATGATATTCAACTAGTACAAGTCTACGTAGATGATATCATTTTCGGATCAACTAATTTTGAAATGAATAAAGAATTTTTTGAAATAATGACAAAAGAGTTTGAGATGAGTCATATAAGTGAATTAAACTTCTTTTTAGGGTTACAAATAAAACAATTAGATAATGGTATCTTTATTAGTCAAGAAAAATATGCTAAAGACTTAGTTAGTAAATTTGGTTTGACTACTGCAAGTGGAAAACCCACTCCCATGGCAACCAATGAGTACCTAAGTAAAGAAGATCCCTCGAAAGATGTAGATCAAAAATTATATAGAGGAATGATTGGATCACTACTCTATATCACTGCTAGTAGACCTGATATCATGCATAGTGTTTGTCTCTATGCAAGATATCAACCCAACCTAAAGAGACCCACTTAAAAGCCGTAAAACGTAGCATAAGATATGTTAAACACACCTTTGATTATGGCTTATTTTATCCTAAAAGTGATTCTTTTGACTTAATATCTTATTGTGATGCTGATTATGCTGGTTGTAAATCAGACCGAAAAAGTACAGGTGGAACTTGTAGTTTTTGGGGCATTCTCTGATTTCCTGGTTTAGTAAAAAGCAAAACAAAGTTTCTTTATCAACAACTGAAGCAGAGTATATTTCTGCTGCTTTGGCTTGTTCTTAAGTAATATATATGCAACAAACTTTAAAAGAATTTGGTTTAATTATCTCAAAATCACCAAATTATTGTGATAATACTAGTGCAATAAATGTATCCAAAAATACTACTCATCATGCTCGAACTAAACATATTGATATCAGACATCATTTTCTCAGAGATATTATAAGTAAGGAAGTAACTACTCTTGATTATATCAATTATGAGAATCAAATTGCTGATATCTTAACAAAACCCTTAAATGAATCTATATTTACTAAATTGAGAAGAGAATTAGGTACTTGTTCAATAACTTAAATATAAAATATAAAAGTATAATTAAAAATTAAATCAAAACAAATCAAATAGTAAAATTACCAAGCACCATGTCGACAACCTCCCTCTACCCATGTTGACCTATAACGATTTTTTATTTTTGAAATTTTTCCCACCAAAATTCAAATAAGTGGTTATATATTCTTTTTATTACGAAATTTTGATCATTCTCTCTTGTCTTTTTCTCTTTCTAACTTTTGAAAAAAATTAAACAATGGCCTCCTCTTCCAAATCAAAAAAAATTCAACCTTTTCGTTCCCTTCTCCTTCCAACGAAATACGCTTGCATGAGTAATGAAAATGGAGGATTCCTTGAAGTATGCACTACAACTAATGACTAAAATTCAAGTGATGCAACTTAGAATGGCCAAAGAACAAGAACGGCAAGGCAAAATCCTTAGAAATATGCAAAGTTTCTAATGGACAATCACACTAATCCGATCCTGATTGATGAAGAGTCTTCAGAGGTCGAATGCAAGAGGAAAGCAAGGAAGAAGAAGAAGCCTTCACTACAAGAAAAACCATTTATAGTTGCAAATATCGGTGGCGTTTTATTGTAAATGCAACAAAAAATAGATTACCAAATAATATAAACGTGGCAAAAAATAATTCACGTTTCCCGCTTCTAAAAAAAAGAGTCCGCGCAAACTAAATAAACGTAACCTATCATTTTACTCTCGTACTTAACAAAATTCTCGTCCCTAATTTGCTTTCTTCTTTAGAAAAAATTTCCCCTTTTAATCGTGTTAAATTTTCATCGCACTCAAGTATCTTCGTCAACTCCGTCGTTTCCCCCTTACTCAACATCGAGTCGCGGCAGCCAGCAGATCCAGGTATATTTAGGTACGAATCTTTTAAATCGGTTAGGTATATTTTGGTATGAATCTTTTAAATCGACTTTGTGATTCTATTTGGATTTTGTATGAATTTGAATGCATCTTATTTTCATATTTTTTCCTAAACTATTACTGAAATGGTTGATTTAACCCTAATTGCAATGATCTGTTGGGATATCTGCTTTGATTTGTTTGAGTTTATGAATGTTCTGTTGAAGTGGTTCAGTGAATCAATGGTTTCTTGCTGAGAGGAGGTTGAGGTTGCGTGTTTCGGGAATTTGGTGGGTTCAAATAGCATTGATGGATGTCGCGGGTTTGTTTGCGATTGGGTATTGGCTGGCTCGATGGTTAAGAGTGGTAAATGTTGGAGCATAAATAGTCTTTTGTGGAGTGGCAGGCACTGGAAATATGTCAGTTGTGTGGATGTGAGGTAGTGAAGAGGAGGCGGTGAAGTTGACTGTTGGTTTGGTACTGTTGGTTTGTACATTCTGAGGCTTTGAATTTATATGCAGTAATTCTATAAGTTGCTAGACTTAGGCTTTGAATTAATGCATGGATTAATTATAAACACATGTAAATCTGAGATTAAATGCAAAATATAAGTGTAAAATTTATATTTTTGGGAAAGTATTCTTTGCCTTTGTCTACTAAACCACCATGGTTGTATGCAGTAGTGCTACAAGTATTTGTACTTCAACGTCTAGTTATTTTTTTGATTACAACAGACAACCAATTTATACGTCAAAGATTGGAAACTTATTTGCCTTCAAATGTCGATAATGGAAAAAGGCTGGGTTTATTTAAACAGGTGATAAAACCGTGATTAACTATATGTATTTTCATAATTAGAACATATAATCTAATACTAAAGCTCACTTTTTTTTTACTTTTTTCATAGAACTAGTATAAAATACCGACAAGGAGCGGTGAATTTCATGCACGCTGCGAAGAGGAATGTAAGAAGTGTAGAAAAAATTTATGCCCTTGCAAGGATTGTCGGAATCTTAGTCGTCGTGATTACCAAATCATCGTTGAACATTTAATTATAAAAGGAATGGATCCTAAATACATTGACGGTGTATGGTTTAACCATGGTGAAGAGATAAATGTAGAGAATAAAACAAATACGTTTGGCGTATATGAACTATTCAAGATGATTCGCTATGAAGATGAAGATTTTTTGAATAAAGATTTTTTTGATGATGATAAAGAAGATGTTGATTCCCGAAGAAAAGAGGATGAGTTAGTCAAAAACTTGGAAGATGAAGAAACTCCATTATATCCTGGTTGCACAGATCACACAAAATTATCTGCCATCACCGTCTTGTATAATCTTAAATGCGAGACTGGCTTGTCCGATAGTGGTTTTGATAAGCTTTTAGCTGTGCAACATCTATTTCTGCCGAAGGATAACATGCTTCCCAAAACCTTATATGAAGTCAAGAAATTTCTTAAAGCATTCGACATGGGTTTTGAAAAGATACATGCTTGTGAGAATGATTGTTGCCTTTTCAGAAAAGAATACAAAAATTTAGAAAGTTGTCCAAAATGTGGTTCCTCGAGATGGAAGAAAAATCAAGATATTGAAGAGGCTATACAAGGTGTTCCAGTTAAAGTATTGAGATATTTCCCAATCATTCCGAGGTTTAGATGAATGTATAGATCTCAAAAGATGGCTGAAGAATTAAGATGGCATTTTAATAATAAATGTAATGGTGGAAAAATGCGTCATCCCGTGGATTCTATGACATGGAAAATGGTGGATGAAAAGTATAAATCTTTTTCATCTGATCCATGCAATCTTAGGCTTGGTCTTGCTACAGATGGATTCAATACATTTTCCATGTTGAATTTGAAATATAGTTGTTGGCCTGTAATGCTTGTGACATACAATCTCTCGCCTATGTTGTGTATGAAGAAAGAAAATATTATGTTAACTTTACTTATTCCAGGCCCGAAGCAACCCGGGAATGATATTGATGTATATTTGGCGCCTTTGGTGGAAGACTTTCATCACTTGTGGTCTAATGGAGTTACTGCTTATGATGCATTTAGTAAAACTTTATTTAAACTGAATACAATTTTGTTATGGACGATTAATGATTTTCCGGCTTATGGAAATATTGCTGGATGTCGTGTGAAAGGGCAAAAAGCTTGCGCATTATGTGGTGTCAATACCCATTCTCGATGGTTGAAACATAGTCGAAAGTTCACCTACATGGGTCATAGAATATTTCTACCTCCTCCAGATTCACGGAGGAAACAAAAGGCATTGTTTGATAATACCATAGAGACAGATGGTGCTCCTAGAATGATTTTTGGGAGAAACATCTATGCATTATTGAAAGATTATCCAAATGATTTCGAAAAAGGAGTAGAGGAGAAAAGTAAGAAGAGAAAGCATGTCTATGATAAAGAAGATGAATATGACGATACTAAGAGTTCTACAGAAGTAGAGCTATCAAGGTGGAAAAAACGATCAATTTTCTTTGTTTGCCTTATTGGGATATTAGTGGTTAATTTATTTATTTTTCATTGTTTTAATACAAGAAAAACCCAATAATACATTATTATTTTGGTTATCGTAGGAACTTCCATTAAGTCACAATTTAGATGTGATGCATGTGGAGAAGAACATTGGTGAAAGCCTATTGGGCACAATGTTGCATGGAAATAAATCCAAAGATGGAACCAACTGTAGAAAGGATTTAGAGGATTGGGGGATTCGAAGTGAGCTTCATACACAACCTCGTAGGAATAAAACATATCTTCCACCGGCTCCATATATGTTGTCAAAATCCGAGAGAAAAATATTTTGCAAAAGACTGTATGATTTCAAAGGACCGGATGGCTACTGTTCAAATTTAAAAAATCGGATTTCGTTGTCGGATTGCAAAATTAGTGGATTGAAGTCACATGATTACCATGTATTAATGCAACATTTATTGCCAGTAGCATCGAGAGGGTTCATGGAAAAGAAGGAAAGAAAAGCGATAATTCGCATATGTTCTTTTTTAAACAAATTATGTCAATGTGTTCTTGATAGAAAGAAGGTAGAACAAATCAATGTTGAAATTATTGACGTTTTATGTGAGCTTGAAAATTTTTTTCACCATATTTCTTTGATATAATGATACATTTATCCGTTCATCTTGGAAAAGAAGCACAAATGTGTGGACCTATTCATTTTCGACGGATGTACCCATTCAAAAGATATATGAAGACACTTAAAGATTATGTCATAAACTATGCACGACCAGAGGGATGTATTGCAGAATCGTATCTTGCAACAGAATGCATGTTGTTTTTCAATGAATTTTTGAAGAAATCATGACATATAGAGGAGAAAGGAGCTCGAAATGAAGATTATGAAAGTAGTAGAATATTAGAGGGACATCCAATTTCAGTATCGAAGACAATTAAATTGCCAGTTAATGAGATAGAAAGTGCTCATTTAGCTGTGTTAATGAATATGGCTGTGGTGGAACCGTTTATAGAGAAAGTTTATGTTATATTGTTTTAAATATTTTGATGTGTTCGCAATGATATATATAACTTATAATCAATTGTTCAATACTAGTTTGCATTTGGAGGAATTAGAAAATTCAGACCAACGCATGACAAAAAATGCGACCTTACTTTGGGAAACACATACAAAAAGTTTTGTCGATTGGATTAAAAGGAAGGTTAGTTAGATTTCAAATATATTCTCATTCAACTATCAATATTACTATATAAATCTACATGCTAAATGAAATTTGTTGTAGATACCTATTACCTCCAAGGATCATAATGACATGTTAAAATGGATTGCTTATGGTCCGAAGGATGATGCCATATCTTTCAAATGATATATCATCAACGAGCAACGTTTTCATGTAAAAGATTTAGGGAGAGAAACTCAGAATTGTGGGGTGACTTTTGATGCAACTACTATGTGTAGAGCAAGTGATAAACATATGTCCCAAGTGGTTGATGTGGTCACTTATTATGGAATATTGACAAATATAATTTTATTAGATTATCATTTGTTTTATATTCCAGTTTTCAAGTGTCGTTGGACGTATAAAGGAAATGGAGTAAATGTTGATGATGATGGATTCACTCTTGTTAACTTACATCAAGCATCATTTTCACGAGACCCATACATACATGCATCTCAAACAAAACAAGTATTTTATTCAAGAGAGAACGATGTTTCTAATTGGTACGTTGTAATGAAAGCACCATCAAGAAGTTTTAACGATATAGAGGAGCACGATTGCATCAAGGAAGATATTCAAGTGGTGGAAGATGAAATAACTGAAGCGGATGTTGAAGATGTTTCCTATGTTAGAGAGGATTGCGAGGGCATAATTGAGTAGATTATATGTTCTACTTGAGCATAGTTGTTCATTTGCTTTAGTGATGGTTGAACTTATATATTAAATCCGGGCTATTTGGAAATTTCATTGAACTTGTATTTATTTTCTTTAGTGATTGTTGTTCATTTGCTGCACTAATGCTTTTTTTTAATGTTGCGAATGGCTGTTAGTTTGCACCATTTAATTTTCTAATCCATTGCAAATGCATGTACCATTCAATTTTTGTTCTTTGTGTTTTGATCTTTGTATACTTCCATAGACAAAGCATTATATATTCTTATCAATTCTGTTTGCAAATATTGCTTGATAATGAGTAGTGTTCTTATCAATTCTGTTTGCATTACATGTACATTTTTTCATAAAATTACAAATCTGTTCATCATCTCAAGGCTTTTAGGCCTGCTTGTTTGGTTTGCAAACTGCCACATCTCTTTTCAGCTACATGTTGATGGTATTTAAGTGTTGTTTGTTAATATTTATCGCTGCTTATTGTTTACATGTGCTTATTGGTTTATACTGTGTTTTCTGTCACTTGTAGATAAACATGTCTACAACATCTATACGTACCCGCTTGTAGAGAAAGGCTGAAGAACAAACAGTCAAAGCTAAGAACAAACAGTCAAAGAGAAAACGTAAAGTTCCAGCTAGTATAAATGAAATAGAATAACAACCAGACAATGCTAAGAAGCAAGCCACTGTTCACAATGAAGAAGACTGTTAACGCTAAAATTTGAACGCTAACACCCCGGTGTATGAGTTGTAGTTGTGAAAGCACCACCCGATTACTCGGGAACGGATTACAAGCAGATAATAGAAGAAAAGCGGTAAACAACAACAATTTTATAGTGGTTCGGCTTAAGGTTATAGCCTACGTCCACTTTAAGTACTTTTATTAATAATCTCGTTACAAGCTGATACAATTCTTCCCAAGTACAATACACTTTGAATTACAAGAGACTTAGAACAAGTAGCCTAAACTCCGATGAAGATGAGAGTTTTCGAATCCATGTTGGATGCATGTGATCTCTCCTTGAAGTTGTTTGTAGCGTTCTTAGTGTCTTGAGAGCTTCAAGTGTTAAATTGGTTCGGAATGCAGCAGAGTATCGGTGCTTGAAGAGAGTGAGCCCAAAGTCCTTTGAATGTTGGAGGTGGCCTTGTATTTATAGGAGTTTTCAGCCTTAAGTCGTGAGTCGTACCCGGCTCATGCCTGACTCGTGGCCGAGTCAAATTAGGTCGTGGCCGACTCATAGAATCATCCCTTCACTCCTCCAATGCTTACTCCTCTGCTGGATTTTATGACAAGTCTTGAGTCGTGTCCGAGTCAATCTCCCTTGGCATAGGCATTGTGGCAATGGGTTACGACTTAACGACTTTAAGTCGTGGGCGAGTCATGGTGAGTCGTCTCATGTTAACTCAAGGCCGAACTACTGGCTTGGTCCAAAGAGATAAGTCGTTCTCGAGTCAATCCGAACATAACTCCTTTTATGCTAGCATAAGTCGTATACGACTCATCATGGCCGTAGCTACTCAACGAGTTATCTCATTTCAGTATGGTTTTGAACTTGTCCCTGAAGCCTTAGGTCGTATCACCCTTTAAGTCGTAAACTTTCATGAGTCGTTAATGTCTTACCTTGCTGGCCTTTAAGTCGCCTTGGACTTTAGGTCGTTAACTCGTTGAGTAGGGGACTAGATGAGTCGCTGAGGTTGTTGAGCCGGGGTCTTGCTGAGTCGGCCCTTTCTTACGAACCGCTAATCCCTTGAGTCGTATATCCAATGAGTCGGTGAGGACCTTAAGTGGATGAGTCAGGACCAGATGTGTCGGTCCTAGATGAGTCGGATCTAGATAGATGAGTCGTTCTTCCCTCTACATGGATGAGTCGGTATTAGTTGAGTAAATGAGTCGGTCCAAGTTTCAGCGGGGTTAACATTTGCCCCTCGAAGCACGCGCCTAAGTCGTAGGTCGCGTGCTTCGACTTATCTTAACCCGCATGTGCCGACTCATGTCCTGCTACCTTAGTACAAAAGGCATGAATCGTTACTTTCATTTTCTTCTTCTCATACCAATCTCCTAGATCGCTTCAGCCATTAACACTTCTTCGAGCTTCCCAAGACGATTTCAACTCAATCCACCTTCAATTTTTTCGGGCATCACACTACGTAAGCAATCCTGCTTTCCTTCCGATTGTCGATCATCATCGACTCTTGCGTTTAATTTTCCACTTCCGGTTCGTTCCTTCGAGCTTTACGAGTTTGGTTGGACTGATAACCGATGAATTTGGGTTTGCCTGATTTGTCTTGTGGCGATTCGTCATTCGAGGCGATTCTGTATCGTAATAGGATTAAAGTTGTTATTTTTGGAGATGCCATTGGGTTAACGGGTTATGGGTTAGGATCTGGAAATGGGACTTGGAGATCTTCTTGCTGCTTAGAACTAGAGTTTTTTTTTTCTTTTCACCACGACTCACGATTCAGAGCGCTGCCGACTCAAAACACCAACGACCCAAAATTAAATCGACTCATCCTAGCTTTCCCCCCAATCCTTAGGTCGTGGACTAGCTAGCCAGAGAACCGATGATTTGTCTTGACTCGTAGGAAAAACTCTTGAGTTGTTGGCGAGTTAGCACTTAAGGCGCTGCCGAGTTAGCATTCGAGTTGTGTATAATTTAGCTCTTGAGTCGTTTACGACCTAGCACTTGAGTCGTCTACGACTTAGCACTTAAGTCGTCTACGACTTAGCACTTGCATTCCTAAACTCTGCTTGAACTTTGAACTGGTGCTTGAATTTCAAACTGTTGAACTCTGCTGCATTCTTTTACAGATTACTTTGACTTGTAGGTTAACAATCTGTTTAATATGATATTTACAGAAAATTGGGACGAATATACTGCCATCGACCGCCCACATCAAATGACAGATTGATTAATAACAGATAATTAACTTAAATAAATTGTGTGAACGAAGTGCTATCGATTTCAAGTAGAATATTAAAGCAACACTGAAATAGTCAATTGAAACTGACCAGCCTGCACTAATATTATGCTTGAACTTTAAATTAACAAGTTCTGAAATCACCGTAGTCGATCAATCGTCGACCAATTTAATTCCAGTTATATTTACTTGTTATTTTTATCAGTTTTGCACGACACTTCACACTTTTAGGAAACGTGCACCTTCATATTTGAATATCCAGTTGCTTGTGTAGAATGACATCTCGGGAAGAAGATCCAACAGTTCAGACGGGAGAGGCAACTGTTCTTCCGGCTCCACTAGTTAATCCTCCCGAAAGAGTCCCTACCACACTATCATACAAAGTTTTTCGCCAGTTGTGTGCTCAGTTTGGCATTGCTGAATCAGATGCCATTCTTCCTGAGAGAAGTAACACTGCTGACATAGCACCTTCTGGCTTTGTGACAGTTAACCGACAAATGTGCCTAAGTGGGGGCGCTCCTCCTTTCAATGACTTTTTCCAACAACTTCTTCGTCAATTGGCCATTGCTCCATCCCAGCTACACCCCAACGGCTATGCCATTCTAATGGGGTTGTGTGTGCTATTTAGGAGAACACTTGATCGACTTCCGAGCTTTGATGAAATTTGTTACTTATGCTCCTCTACCCGGACCAAAGATCATCCTTCTATTACTGTTGTGAGAAGCGCCCGAAACCGCAAATTAATTGTTGGCCTTCCTGACACTGCTCATGGGTTTCTAACCCAATTCTTCTTCGTTTGTTGCCCCCCGGGGTTTTATGCTGTGTGGAGGGAAGGAAGTAAGATCATCCATCCTTACTTCGTTTGTTATCTGACCTTTGTGAGACTGACCTGCTAAGTGTTAACTCTGCTTCTTTTTATTTTCAGCGCTGCCTCCTCTCTCTAGGAATCCTAGTCACAAGTCGACTTTTGAGAGTCTTAAAGCCGTGCCGGTTGAGGAGAGAGATATTCAATTTCTGTTGAAAGATGAATTTTTGCATCAGTACGGACTTTTGCATACTTCTCGTTCTACGCGTCCTCATGAAATTCCAGACTCCCGAGCTAGAGCGTTGGATGCCTCAGTTTCTACTAGCACATCCATATCAAAAGGACCTGCTCCTGACGCTTCACTAGTGAAGTGTTCCACTTCTGTTGATGCTGCGGGGCCATCTGACAAACTTGCCCCGGTTATCGAGGAAGAAGAGCCTCAGGGATCTTCCCATCATTCACAAGAATCTGGTGAAAAAGCTGAGAAATCCAGTCCTGTTAAGCAGAGCAGGGACGATACTTTCGAAAGACTGAGCGACCTCTTTGCTACTTCGCAAGAGATCTTTAAAGACGATCCTATCACTGCCGGGATTTCTTCTTCAGTAGTTGAAGCTACTTCTACTTTGCAATAGTCGCCGTCGACTCAAGAGTTGATGCTAACTATTACACCCACAACTACTCCCCAATTAAAGAGTGGTTCGTAGATTGATGCGCATAGTTTGCACATCACACACACTTAGAATTCCTGGCACTTTTATGCTCTCTTTTTTTTTTAACATTTGAAAGATTCTCAAGTTTTGTTTCTTTTCTTTTTTTTAATTTTAGGTTTTCCAATGAAGCGAGGCAGCTCGTACTATAATGACTTTCAGCGATACGGGAAACGCAGCCAGTATGGCTATCAATCCTATCCTCCTATTCATAGAGAGACTGATGAAGAAAGGGCTGCCCGGAAGGCTCGGGAAAGACGTGATTATGAAGAACGCTTTGGAAGACCAGATAGTCGACATGATTCCTCCCACAGAGAGAGTGACTCCCTTAAACGCAAATCTCATGATGATAGAGGGAAGAGTCACACAACTGATGACTCGAGCAAACGGGCCAAAATTATTGAGGAGCCAATGCCTGCGCCTTCAGAGAAGATTACTGCTCCTACTTCTTCTCAATCTCCTGCCCCTTCCCCTACTGATATCCAAGCAATCATCAATAGGCCATCTTACCAAGTTGGACCAGGTCCAGCCACTCTTCAACGCCGATTTCCTAATTGGTGTTTAAAAGGAGTTCGCTTTGACCTTGATCTGGTTCCCATAGATAAAAGTGCTATGTTACGGAACCTTGATGCAGTCAGAACCGATATTGAGAGGATGTCATCTTGGCAGAAACTCGTTGATGAGCTCCAAAGGGTGAATAGGGCCAATCTCGAAGCTATGCTTACCATGGAGAACGACAAAACTGAATGGCAAAAGATCCTTAAACAACATGATGCAGAAATGAGGAGTATTACCGATTATAATGAGAAACTTGAGGCAGAAGTTGGGAAACTTAAAGAGGAGCTTGCTACTTCTTCCACTTCTTATTCTCAAAGGGAGAGTGTGCTTCTTCAACAGGTGCGGGATGCTCATGCCGCGCAAAGGGATGCTGAGGCCAAGGCTGATGGGTTGGAGCAGATTATAGAGGGCAACCGTACTGATATTACTCAGTTACGAGGACAAACTGGCCTTCAGGCTGCAGAGATTGAAAAATTGAAAGCCCAGTTATCCAAAGTCGAGAGAGAGCGGGATGAGGCTTTTGCGGGTAGAATTGCAGCTGAAGAGGCCCATGAAGCTACCAAAGCTGATATTGGCTCGACACTATTTGATTTCTACTTGTAGTGTATATTAGGGCGTGGCAGTCTTGCAGTCCTGGGCCCCAAGTATGAGATTACCCTGGCCGAAGTGTGGGAGGCCGCACTAGATATGTTTAAAGGGGCCGGATACACTGAAGAGGAGTTGGAGGTGCACTACTTAGACTTTGAGGCTCGCGCAGCCCTTGCCAGAGGGAAGGAGCAACTTGCCAGATCACGAGTTGAAATAGTGGGGGAAGAGCATCAAGAAGAAGAAACAAATTTGACTGCTCCTGTCCCTCCTTCAACTTCGGCCGATGCGGGTATTATTGGCTCTAGCTCTTATGTACCGATCCCTGCTCAAACTGATACCGGGGCCAAAATTACTCAAGCCACAGATGAATCGCAAGAGAGTGCTGAAGCTCCGGACTATGAAATTGACGTAATAAAGACAACTTCTGCAGGTAATTCCACTGTAAATTTCGCTCAAGTGGATTGCTCATTTATTTCACATGGGTTTAATGAGCTCCTTGACTATTTTCTCAACCTTGATGAACCTTCATCTCCTCTCTTTACTGACTTTAACCTCTTTTCTTCTATAGAGAAAGTATCAAGCACCGCTCAGATTTCTCCTCCTCCGGTTATCCCTCCTCCGTCTTCCCAGGTGGCTCCTCCTTCTGCTTCACAGCCCGGGTCGCAAGAGGAACAAATAGAGGCCCTTCATGGTTTAGACGATCCCATCGCTTCGCAAGAGCATAGAGACGAGGGACTTGAGGGAGGTGAGATATCTCCGGAGCGGACTCCTTCCGATGACATAACTTTGTCTAAACTTGTCACTCCAGGAAGTGAGTCTTCCTCAAAGAGGAGGAAAAAGCACGGAACATCAAACAGGAGGGGGAAGATAATCGCTATTACTGAAGTGGAGCCAGAAGTTGGACCAACTGCGCCTACCCCTCCTCCTTCTTCCCTTGTGCCAACTGACCGACCTGAAAAGCTAATCATTCGGCCGGGAAAAGGGTCCAAAGGTAGTAAAAAGAAGTGAAGATTTTAGCTTTTTGCCTTTTGTATGTACTGGTCGAGAATTGTGCGGGTACCGGCCCCCGCTTTTCTTTATTTTGAAACCTGTACCTGCATTTCAATTGAATAAAATGATCCTTTGTTTGTACATACTTCTGTTTGAATTTGAGAATGCATTTATTATTCATTTTTGCACAAGTTTATTTATATGATATTGCAGCGGGCTTATGGTATGTTGTTTGAGTATTACTTTACTGATGCAGCTATACTATTATACCATGTTGCCCCCATACCTTAAGCTTGCTGCAATATTTTATACTTCGAGGGGACTTGCACTTTTATTCGCTAAAGAATAATTATTTTATTCTTTAAAGAAAAATTTTGTAGAGTACAACTCCCTTCGTATAAGTTTCTACGCTTTGTCGTTCGAAGAAATCACTTTTTTCTTTTGCTTATGTGCATATTTTACCAAGTGAATTCTTCTATGTGGTAAAGCGGACCTCTGAAGGGTACTTTAACTTCTTTTCTTTCCTCTTTTTTTTTTTTTTTTAAAGATCATTTTCCAGAGTAGGTAAATTACTCTTCCTTTGAAAGTTAAAGTACGCTTTTGATGAGGATTTTTTTTTATATACAAAGTTGTACCTCTGAGGAGGGATTTTTCACGTTTCAACACTTGGAAGTTTTATTTCAATCTCGGTGAAACGTGTACCTCCAAAGAGTTGTGCCTTTGAAGAAAGCCTTTTAACGTTTCAACACTTGGAAGTTTTATTTCAATCTTGGTGAAACGTGGGCTTCCGAAGAGGTCTTTCTTCTTGATTGTGCCTTCGAAGAGGTCTTTCCTTTGAATTGTGTCCCCGGGAGGGGGGTTGTACCTCTAAGGAGGGATTTTTCACGTTTCAACACTTGGAAGTTTTATTTCAATCTTGGTGAAACGTGTACCTCCAAAGAGTTGTGCCTTCGAAGAAAGCCTTTTCACATTTCAACACTTGGAAGTTTTATTTCAATCTCGGTGAAACGTGGGCTTTCAGGAAGGTTTTTATTTTGTTTTTGCATTTCAACTTTGGTGAAGTGAAATTCCGAAGAGCGGTTGTTACACTTCAACTCCTGGCGAAATGTGCCTCCGAAGAGGGCTTTTATTTTGTTTACATTTCAACTCTGGTGAAGTGAAATTCCGAAGAGCGGTCATAACGCTTCAACTCCTGGTGAAATGGGCCTCCGAAGAGGGCTTTTATTTTGTTTGCATTTCAACTCTGGTGAAGTGAAATCCCGAAGAGCGGTCATAACACTTCAACTCCTGGTGAAATGTGCCTCAGAGAAGGCTTTCATCACCTGGAAGTTACTCTCTCATGGTTGGAGGGTCATGACTCCTCCAATCTTTTTTGTTGAGTAGAGAACTTTCTTTTTTGTGGCGTATGACCCATTAGAGGTCTTTATCCTCCAAAGAGTTGTGTCTCCGAAGAGGACTTGTGCTGCCGATGATGGCTTTGGTTGTTCCTCTGTTCACTTGCTTATGCCTTTTCAATGATCCTCTGCCCCCCCCCCCTTTTTTTTCACAAGTAACTTGTTTAATCCAAGGAAGTGCGCTTCATTATCAGGTAATTTCGTGAGAACGAGCACTAGCTTCTTAATTGGACGTTTGTTTGTTCAAACGATCTCAATTTATTAGCAAGGACCCATTTCTGTCGAAATCATAGGCCGTTCAATTGAAGTACTTCCTATCTAGGATTTGAATTCGAGGCTTTTGTGACTTGAAATTTGGCGAGAATCACTTGGTCTTTTTATGTGCAAGTTTCACTTCCATTGTCTGCAAAAATTTAAATTGACATTTCAGCAATACATTCTATGTACTTTCTATATCGAAAATAAAGCAAACATGTAATAATAATAAGGAACACAAGATTTATAGTGGTTCGGCCAGGAAATTGGGCCTACATCCACTTTATATTCTTTCATTATTTACTTGCATCAGTTTTACAATTGCTTTTAATTACAAGAATCATACATTCATAATTCTTTTTACAATATTTCAACAAAATTTTCAAGTAAAGTATGGACGCAAATGGTTGCTGTTCCATCCCCTTGGAATTTGATCTCCTTCAACAGTGGTGAGTTTGAATGTGCCGTCAAGAAGCTTCTGACCTATTACATATGGTCCTTCCCAATTTGGCCCAAACACACCTGTCGCTGTCATAATTCTTTTCAGGACTAGGTCTCCAATCTCAAAGCTGCGTTGGCGAACTTTGGAATTGAAATGCCTGGCTATTCTTTGCTGATGAGCTGCAATTCTGAGATTAGCCTCATCTCTTTTTTCATCAAGGAGATCTAGTGCTTCAAGTTGTAGCTTTTCGTTTTCTGCTTGATTGAAATGGATTCTTCTGTGTGAAGGGACTTCTATTTCTACCGGAATCATTGCCTCTGACCCGTATGCCAATGAAAACGGGGTGTGCCCAGTCGCAGTTTTGTGAGTGGTTCTGTATGCCAATAGTGCCAGTGGTAGCTTATCGACCCAACCACCTTTTGCTCTTTCAAGTTGCTTCTTGATGGTTGACTTAATAATTTTGTTCACGGCTTCCACCTGCCCGTTTGCCTGCGGATGAGCTACTGCTGAGAAGCTTTTCCGGATTTTGAATCGCTTGCAAAAATCTTGGAATTCTTCACTTTCAAACTGAGTTCCATTGTCTGTAATTATTTTTTGAGGCACACCGTATCTGCAAATGATGTTTTTAGTCACAAAACTTATCATCTTCTTTGAGGTGATAGTGGCCAGTGGTTCAGCCTCTGCCCACTTAGTAAAATAATCTACAGCAACAATGGCATATTTAATTCCAGATTTGGCAGTTGGTAACGGTCCTACAAGGTCGATTCCCCATATCGCAAACGGCCATGGACTGACCATCTGTGTGAGTTCAGTGGAAGGAGCTCTACGAATTTTGGCGAATCTTTGACATCTGTCACATTTTCGGGAATACTCCGCTGCATCTCGATTAATTTCTGGCCAAAAATATCCGTACCGGAGAATTTTCTTTGCTAATGTTTGGCCACCTGAATGATCGCCACATTCTCCTCCGTGTACCTCTGCTAAGATTGCTTTAGACTCTTCCCTGGATACACATCGAAGTAATGGCATTGAAAATCCCCGTCTGTATAACCGACCATCCTGGATTACGTATCGAGAGGCTTTTCTCAGTAGCTTTTGTCGTTCTTTTGAGTTCCCTGGTAAGGATCCATTGAGCAGATATTCTATTATCGGAGTCATCCATGATTCTTGCTCTTGAGACATGCTCATGATCCAATCAATGTCCATCTCATCAATGCTAGGAGTCGACAGTACCTCCACTGGAGTTAGCCCTAGAAATTGAGCTTCGCCTGTGCTCGAATACTTCGCGAGAGAATCTGCTTTCATGTTTTCTTCTCGAGGAATGTGGCTTATCATGTAATGATCGAAATCACCCAGGAGTTCCCAAGCCTTTGACAAGTAGGCGGGCAGATTCCCCCCTTTTGCTTGGAATTCCTTTTTGACTTGGCATACAATAAGCTGAGAATCACTGAATATCTGTAGCGCTCGGATGTTTAATTCTTTAGCAATCCTTAAGCCAGCGATAAGGGCTTCGTATTCTGCTTCATTGTTTGTTGAAGGAAATTCCAATTTTAGTGCATAGCATAATGATCGACCTTCAGGAGTCTCAAGTAAAACTCCGGCTCCAGAACAGTAGTCGTTTCTCGCACCATCGACATATAACTTCCACTGGATAGGGGAATTGTCGACCGTTTCTTCCTCACTGTTACCCTTATCTGTAAATTCTGCAATGAAATCCGCTAAAGCTTGTCCATTGATTGCTTTCCTGGGATGATAAGTGATGTCATACTGACTGAGTTCAATATTCCACTTTAGAAGACGACCCGAAGTTTCAGGGCGAAACAGGACTTGCTTTAACGGTTGATCAGTGAGGACTCTGATAGGATGAGCTTGAAAATATTGCCTCAATTTCCTAGACGCAATTAGTAAGAAATAGGCGAGTTTTTCCAACTTAGAGTAATTCATCTCTGCCCCAGTGAGTCTTTTGCTGATATAGTAAACTGGATGTTGAATCCTTTTGTCTTCCCGTATCAGCGCTGCACTTAAAGCGTGAGATGATACTGCCAAGTATATAAGAAGATCCTCGCCATCGCCAGGCCTAGAAAGTATTGGAGGCGTCTCCATATGGCGAATCAATTCATCAAAGGCTTTTTGGCATTCGGGAGTCCAATCGAAGTTTTTCTTTCCTTTCTTTAGGGCGTCAAAGAATGGGATGCATTTATCTGTGGCTTTGGAAATGAACCGACTCAAGGCGGCAACTTTTCCATTGAGACTTTGCAATTCCTTCTTTGTTCTAGGAGCTTTGACTTCTTTCAAGGCAGTA
Organism: Allium cepa; assembly: GCA_030765085.1. Taxonomy (NCBI): domain Eukaryota; kingdom Viridiplantae; phylum Streptophyta; class Magnoliopsida; order Asparagales; family Amaryllidaceae; genus Allium; species Allium cepa. The sequence goes on from CM060942.1 coordinate 462,456,423, forward strand.
ATTTGAGCTGGACTAGCCTCAATGCCCCTAGCGCTGACGATAAACCCTAAGAACTTTCTGGACTCGACCCCAAACGTGCATTTCAGAGGGTTAAGCTTCATTCTGTATTTCCGGAGGACTGCGAAAATTTCTGCCAAGTGTTCAATGTGATCCGCTGTTTTCTTAGACTTTACTAACATGTCGTCGACGTAGACTTCCATAGTTTTGCCCAATTGCGGTTTGAACATAGCATTAACAAGTCTTTGGTAGGTTGCCCCTGCATTCTTCAATCCGAAGGGCATAACTCTGTAGCAGTAAAGACCAACATCGGTGATAAAGCTCGTGTCCTCCTGATCCGGTTCATGCATCATGATCTGGTTATATCCGGAGTAGGCATCCATGAAAGATAGCAATTCATGCCCCGCTGTTCCATCTACCAGTTGATCGATCCTGGGTAAAGGAAAGCAATCTTTGGGGCAGGCCTTGTTCAGATCTGAAAAATCGATGCACACTCTCCATTTTCCATTAGCTTTCTTAACCAGCACAGGATTTGAAACCCAATTCGGATATGTAGATTCTTTGATGAAGTTATTTTCCATGAGTCGATCAATTTCCTCTTTTAATGCTGCTGACCTTTCTGGACCTTGGGTTCTTCTTTTCTGTTTTACTGGTGTAAACTTTGGGTCAATATTCAGAGCGTGTACTGCAACTTCTGGAGATATTCCACACATATCAGCATGAGTCCAAGCGAAGACATCCAGATTTGCTTTCAGGAAAGATATCAAGATATTCTGAATTGACACATTAAGCTGTGAACCCACATTCAACACCTTATTCGGGTCCTTCGGGTCAACAGGTACCGGTACTGTTGTTTCAACCGGCACTACTCTATTCTCCCATGCACTGGCTTTTCTGGGATCCATCTCTTTCCGTGCCCCGCTATGCTCGCCAGTGCAGGGTCCGCCCCGTAATTGCTACAAGGCTGGCTCTTTGATGCGGACCGGGGAGGCCGCATCCTTTCCCATTTCCCTTTTTCTTGACTCTCGCAACTCTGTCAAATAGCACTCTCGCGCAGCATTTTGATCCCCTTTTATAACTCCTACTCCATTGTCTGTAGGGAATTTAATAGTGAGGCACCATGGGGCTAGAATAGCTTTGAACGCTGCGAGCGTTGGACGGCCAAGGAAAGCATTATAAGCAGAAAATTCATCGACAATCACAAATGTTTGCTTGCGGACTACTTTCCTTTCTCCTTCCCAAGTTCTACAAGCAGATCGATGGTTCCTATTGGTTGCTTTGGCTCCCCAGTGAAGCCAGCGATCTTCTGCGATGAGGCTTGTACATCGACCATCGGGATTTTCATTTGGTCGAATGTCTTCTTGAAGAGGATATTACATGATGCTCCGCAGTCAATGAGAACTCTTCTGACAATGGCCGGTCCGATACCAGCTGAGATGACCAAGGGATCTAGGGTAGGAGCTTCGATACCTGTGGAATCTCTGGCTTTGAAAATAATATCATCACTGAAAGTTTTCTGTTGTTTCAGGGGCGTAGTGTCTTCTAAAACAAAGACGTCTTCTTCGGCTGGAACATATTTCAAAGCCCTGGTATATCTCTCCATCTCACCCCAGCTCTTGCCAGCTGGGTGAGGTCCTCCTGTAATGACATTGATAATGGGCCTTCCAGATTCATGCCCCGTAGCTTTCTCACCTATTCTAGGCTGATGAACAGGAGTCTGTTGCCCCTGACTTGACGATGCAGGATTGCTGCTATTCTTTTTCACAAATTGCTGCAGCTTGTTTTCTCTTAGCAATTCTTCAATCAGATTTTTCAACTGGCAGCATTCATCGGTCTCATGACCGGGTTGATTATGGAAGCGACAGAACTTCCCACTTTGTATAGCCTTTTTCCCGGTCCTCAAAGGGATAGGTTTAGGGAGGTCAACCGAATCTCTAATGGCAAGGTAGATACGCTCCAGCGTATCTGATAAAGGAGTATACTCTGATGGCTTGAAGGATCGGGGCTTCTTCAGATTACTCTGTTTCTTCCCATTGTTATTTTCCCTTTTTTGTCCTACAGATTCATTCATGCGTGGAGCAACAGTGTTATCTTCAGCTTTTTCCGACACTGCCTTTACCGGTACAGGACGGCTTTCCAGGCGTATGAATTCATCTGCCTTTTTGTAGAACTTTTCGAGGGAGGTTGGCTCTTTCATGTTTAGCCATTTCCCAAATTCGCTCGATTTATCAATAGCCCTCATCAGATAAGTCAATATCATTCGCGGTTCAGCATTGTCCACCTCTGCCAGCGCTATATTAAAGCGGTTCAAGAAAGATCTGATAGATTCACCAGGGTTCTGTTCTATACTTGACAATGACATGATGTCCTTGGCCTTTGAAGCATATAGCCTGAACTGTTCCTTGAACTTTCGGGTCAAGTCTGAAAACTGATCAATAGATCGGACTGGCAACTTGGTGAACCACAGTAGAGCCACACCTTCAAGGTATACAGGGAAATATCGGCACTTTATCTCGTCAGAGGCTTTGGCACCTGTCATGTGCCAATCATATTTATACAAGAATTCATTCGGATCACTTGTCCCTTTGTAAGCTGGGATAGTTGGAGGGACAAACTTCCTTGGAAATTCCGCCTTTAGGATTTTCTCAGTAAATGGAGTTTTACTTGGGGCGAAACCCCATTCTTTCTCATCTTCAACCCTTTGCATACTTTATTTCATGATTTGCCGGACCATTCCAGAAAGATACTCCTCATCATGTCGAGTTCCAGATCCACCAACCTCAGGAAGCGTTTGCTCAAAGGGACTGGCAGCCCTTTCTGGAGCATTCCTTTCATTAGCATCATGAATGTTGCCAGCATAATTCCTTCCATTACCAGTCGGTTGATTGTTTGCCCCGAGCAAATCATTCAACTTATTCAGAATTAGAGCATTTTGGGCACTCTGAGCCTCTAATTGTGCATTCTGGGCGTTTATGTGCTGGTTCAGCCCTAATATTACAGCATCCGACTCCGCTTTCGTAACCCCAGTAGACGTAGTGGGTTGATTAGGTACAGGGGAAGCGGATGTTCCCTCTTGAATGTTCCCAGATCTGACAGATCTACTCTTCCTTCCAGGAGCCATAATCTCAGACAGACTTCTGGTTTTCAAGGAAATTCTCTCTACAAATCTCTGTGAAGCAATGATGATAATTTTTCCTGAGTTCAATTCTCAGTGAAAGCACCAAAAATGTTAACGCTAAAATTTGAACGCTAACACCCCGGTGTATGAGTTGTAGTTGTGAAAGCACCACCCGATTACTCGGGAACGGATTACAAGCAGATAATAGCAGAAAAGTGGTAAACAACAACAATTTTATAGTGGTTCGGCTTAAGGGTATAGCCTACGTCCACTTTAAGTACTTTTATTAATAATCTCGTTACAAGCTGATACAATTCTTCCCAAGTACAATACACTTTGAATTACAAGAGAATTAGAACAAGTAGCCTAAACTCCGATGAAGATGAGAGTTTTCGAATCCATGTTGGATGTATGTGATCTCTCCTTGAAGTTGTTTGTAGCGTTCTTAGTGTCTTGAGAGCTTCAAGTGTTAAATTGGTTCGGAATGCAGCAGAGTATCGGCGCTTGAAGAGAGTGAGCCCAAAGTCCTTTGAATGTTGGAGGTGGCCTTGTATTTATAGGAGTTTTCAGCCTTAAGTCATGAGTCGTACCCGGCTCATGCCTGACTCGTGGCTGAGTCAAATTAGGTCATGGCCGACTCATAGAATCATCCCTTCACTCCTCCAATGCTTACTCCTCTGCTGGATTTTATGACAAGTCTTGAGTCGTGTCCGAGTCAATCTCCCTTGGCATAGGCATTGTGGCAATGGGTTACGACTTAACGACTTTAAGTCGTGGGCGAGTCATGGTGAGTCGTCTCATGTTAACTCAAGGCCGAACTACTGGCTTGGTCCAAAGAGATAAGTCGTTCTCGAGTCAATCCGAACATAACTCCTTTTATGCTAGCATAAGTCGTATACGACTCATCATGGCCGTAGCTACTCAACGAGTTATCTCATTTCAGTATGGTTTTGAACTTGTCCCTGAAGCCTTAGGTCGTATCACCCTTTAAGTCGTAAACTTTCATGAGTCGTTAATGTCTTACCTTGCTGGCCTTTAAGTCGCCTTGGACTTTAGGTCGTTAACTCGTTGAGTCGGGGACTAGATGAGTCGTTGAGGTTGTTGAGCCGGGTTCTTGCTGAGTCGGCCCTTTCTTACGAATCGCTAATCCCTTGAGTCGTATATCCAATGAGTCGGTGAGGACCTTAAGTGGATGAGTCGGGACCAGATGTGTCGGTCCTAGATGAGTCGGAACTAGATGGATGAGTCGTTCTTCCCTCTACATGGATGAGTCGGTATTAGTTGAGTAAATGAGTCGGTCCAAGTTTCAGCGGGGTTAACAAAGATGAACAACCACTAGATGATATCCCCTCTGACCCAAATGAAGGACTCCGCTCAGAAAATGAAACCCGTCCTGAACAAACTACTGATGCCGAGCTGAAAATTGGGAAACAAAGTGAAGCTGAAATCGGAAGTACATCTCAGAAAAGAGGCGTAGAGATCCAGCAAAAGCAAAAAGACTCCCGTCATGCAGTCAAGATCGAATTGAAGTTGAATTCAATGATCTAGGTATACCAGTAGGGCAAGGGTCGGTATATTTATTCTCTTTTCTTGGACCACTTGTGCGGGAGCAGGTTCCATACACCATTGATGATAGGAGGAATATTAGTGATGACTTAAAAGAAGTTTTGTGGCAGTCGGTTATGGTATGAAGCATGCATCTATTATTTAACATTCTGACTCTAATATGTTTTGAAAATGACTTCTAATATTGCATGGCCTTGCCAATTATAAATTGAAATTGCCATCTAATAACTTCAGGATAAATTGAAAAATAGTTCTTGCCAATTATAAATTGAAATTTCCCCCTAATTACTTTAGAAAACCTTTCAGATTTAATTAAATCTGTTTTATTTAAATTAAATAAATTTTACTAATATCATGTTTTGATGTATTGTTGCAGATTGGATTTAAATTGGAAGAGGAATGGCAAAGAAAAGCTATATTTCAACAAATGAGAGTACTATGGGGATCGTCAAAAAGCAAATTGGTTCGAAATTTGCAAAAAGCGGAGAACGATGAGGAAAGACTTAAACTGAAACCTACGAACATAAAAAGCATAACCGATTGAAGGAAGTTTGTGAAGGCGAAAACAAGTCCGGTGTTTAAGGTAAATCATTCCTACTGAACTCATCTGGCATGTTTCTGCAAATCCATCTACATAGTTAGCAACCGATAAATTTCTTTAGAAGTGAAGTCCAAGTGTTGGTGGATGCCGAGAGTTCCTCTTTAGGTATTAGTTGCAGGAACCTATGACAGTACAAAATTCAAATGCGTTATGACAAGCACATGAACATTTTAAATGAAGTAAAAAAAACAATTTGCAAGTTAGTTCAATCTATAAATATTATTAGTAGATATGGTATGCTGTATATGTCACTGAGTTATCCAGCATTAATAATACCAAATAAGTATATGACCAAGATGAATTGATTTTCAAATAAATTGCAATCCTCACCATACATATTTACCCTGCATTATAAATATTAGATAGCTTTTCTTTTTATGATTTTGGTTGTTAAATTCTAGCATCTTTCAATATTTTCAGCAAAAAAGTGAGAAATATTCAGCCCCTACGTACACACAAATTCCGCATACAACCGGTCGTAGGGGAATGGCTAGAAAGACCGAAGACATGGTAAGTTAATTAACTATAGCATTATTTAACATTATTTTATACCTGTCAGTTTTTTAATTTAATGTTATTCTATTTTTTGAAAAAAGAAAGTGTAGATCCATCTTCCATAAGTAGAGCTGATGTGTGGATTAGATCTCACATTAAAAAAAATGGTGAACCAGTGAACATGGAAGCTACGAATACTATTGTAAAATTGTTTTTAATTTTATTGGTATTTTTTTTGAAACTATGATATTTTTACCATTGTACATTATCTATGTGTATTTATTTATATAGGAGGAGATCAAAAAATATGGTTGCCTATCCCAATCCGGCTCGACACAGACTGATGTTGGAAAAGATGCTCTTGTACATGTACTGGGACAAGATAAACCGGGACGGTTAAGGGCATTGGGTAGGGGTTGCACTTTAACCAAGCTAGCTTTGGCCCAATCCAAATATAAACAAGTGTCTCGGTGTCGAGAGGAAATAGCAGAATTGAAGGGAATGATATAGACTCTGATGGACCAGAAGGTAAACTTTTGGAAATTAATTTATATTCGTAAAATATTAATTTATATTTGTGCTTCGCTGCAGGGTAAAGAAAGTTCGAGAAGGAACTCACCTGATTCGGTAAAAATAATATTTATATTACTCAATAAATGAAATTTATATTTTAATTTTTTAATCCAGTAATTGATTTAATTTTCGGTTGATTAATTGTAGAGCGACGACGAAGTATGTTTGCTGTTGAATTGGGATGGAACCTCTGGAGTTGTTTCCCATGGGAGGCTATTGTCCATGGACCCAGATGACGTTGTCAATGGCATTCGTCTTGGACCAAATGTTGGGAGAGTTGTTATCGATTCAGTGAATAAAGCATATACTTATTTGTGGAGGCCTACACCTGAAATGGCAGTCTTAGCAGACGCTAAGAATAAGGTAGTTGCTTGGCCATCAGTTTGCATCAAGGTCCCGCTTCGAACACGGTTGAACTGTAGTGCAGCCAGTATGGTAATTTTTTTCACTTTAAGTATATTAGTGTATTATGCTACGAGCTTATTGATGTCTAAAATGCAGCGAGCACAACCCCCATCTGAATAAAAATTTAACACATATTCGTTGTTTTTGTATAGCATACTAAATTCTTGAATTTCACTTCTCATTTTTAGAGTACCAGCATCATCGAAGACACTTGCAAGATTTACGGTTGGACTGAGGGTGAAGGTGTAGTTGCTGAAGGAAGAATCCATGCCACTGATCCAAAATATACTGTTAATGGTATTCCACTCGGTCCGTCTGCTGTTGTGATTTGGTTGGACAAAGTAGTAAATAAAGATGCTTATTTGTGGCGACCCACATCTGATATGTCGTGCATTGGAGATGTTGTTGGTAGGAAAGTAGCATGGCCAAGATCAAAAGTAGAAGCTGATCAAGAAAAACTAGATGAGAGTCGTGATGATACTGAAAATGTTGTGAATTCTCCCATGAAATCCGCACATATGGTCATGAATAAATCGCAAAATGTAAGTATTAATTTTCAAATTTTAAGAAGTTAACTGTGTATGAAAGTTTATTTAATGTGCATGTATACATTGTGCATAATAATCTCTTTTCTTTCAGCCGATTGCAACCATGCAAAAGGATGCCAAATGCCAGTTGATCGATTTGGGTGGAGCAGATATAGTGGCTAAGGAAGTATTGCATCAACTGATCCGATAACGATGGTCCATTGTCATCCATTGGGACGTAATGCTGTAAAAGTTTGGATTGAACTGGTGATAGTTCCAGATGCAGAGATATGAAGACCAACATCGGGTCCGACGTGCATGGATGATTGCTTTGGCGTTCCCATAGCTTGGCCAATGGAAAAAATCATTATTAAGTCAAAATGAAAGGTATATAATTTTTTTATATATACATTAGGAATGCTAGCAGCTAAAGTGCAGATAGATTTTTGGTAAAAGTATAAAAGTACATAAGTAGGGGTGTTATATTCGAATTGTGATTGAATGATTGTGATTGGTGGTTCAGGTTCAGGGGAGGGAAAATAATTGATGGTGAGGAGTTATGTTTGGATTGTAGTGGAATGTTAGTGATGCAGTTTTAAGTTCAGGTTTTGTTTTCTCACTCTTTTGTTCTGTTCTTTGTTGACAGGTAGTTCAGGTTTTGAAGACATCAGCAATGACAGGTATTTCAGGTTTTTATGGTGGTTCAGGTTTTGCTCGGTATTTTGGTTATTTCAGACGTTTATTTTAGATGTATATGTACGGTTATGACACTTATGGTAGTTTGGTTATAAGACTTATGGTAGTTTGGTTGTGTATGTGTACGGGTAGCTTTTTGTCGACACCTATGTATGTGGATGTATGAATGTCTATGTATCTTGTGGATCTTCAATGCGTATACGTATTTTGTAGTTGTTTAATATATTGTGTTCAAAAGTGTATGTGCTTGCGTATTCTGTTATTATATAATTGGATGCTAGATCAAGGGTAAATCTGGAGTAGCAGGTGGAGGGAAACAAACGCTATTGGATATTATTTATTTTGGTAGCGTTAAAATGTCGCTACAAAAAAGTGATTAAAAACTCAAGTACACTTATGCTGGCGTTTATTAAGCGCTACAAAAAATGTATATAACGCCATGAAAAGTAACGTGGAGGAGAAAACCCTTTCGGTGGCGTTAAACGAACGCTACAAAAAATTTAGATAACGCCATAAAAAAGTATCATGGAGGAGAAAACCTTTTCGGTGGCGGTAAATAGGCGCTACAAAAAAGGAATTCTATGGCGTTATAAAAATACTATCAAAAAAACAAAATTGGTGGCGTTTAAAAAAGTGCAACTAATACTCGAGGATTTTTAGTGGCGTGTTTTATCGTAACGATTATCAGAATGCCACTAAAAATACGTAGTGGCGGTTTTTGGGCGCTACGAAAAATTAGTTTTCTTGTAGTGCTTCGTGGAAGAAGAGCACGCTGAAGATGTCGACAAAGTCATTTGCATTGGCGAAGTATGCTTTGACAAGGATGGAAATCTAGTCGAACAACGTGGAAATTTCTGTTTCCACTACCTAAATTGTTCGATTCATAGATCTTCCATTTTCAAGGGCACATATTAGTTTCTTTTCTCTCTTTCCTTTTGTTATATGTTCTTTCTTACGTTTTCTACGAAAATGTAAATATAATAATATATAATTAAAAAATAATTTGTGTTCGTATATTTGAATTCAAATGATTAACACTATTATAAATATTATCATAGACTCTTAGTTAGGATAGTTAGTAATTTGGGACTAAGTTTTAGTTTTAGAATTAAGTGATGATATTTATGATAACACTATCATTATAATCACATGTCATAAAGTATTAGATTAATGGGGATTTATATAGTTTGGAGTTAATTTTTGTTGATGAAAAAGCGGGAGAAGTATAAAATAGGATAGTTAGACATAGATTAAGGGGGAGTTATTAGTTTTTAGGGGAGTTATTAGGATAGAAGCAATATTTTATAAACAAAGGCTGTCATCATCTTAAAGGGGGAGATTGTTAGTCCTTGAGATGATGATTTTGATGACAACAACCTTAGAGAAAGATTATAAAATATAAATACTAATATGTATATGCAGGATTTAACCATGCAAGTACCAAGAATGAAGACTATATAGTATAGAGATTCAAGATATCAAGATTGAAGACTCATGAGTATCAAGATTATCAAGAGTTCAAGATTTCAATAATAAGTAATTTAATTAGAAATTTTGTTAAAACTCCTAGAAAAGCACTGGCGTCTTAAAATCCAATTTATTCGTGGATGGAATCCACTTCAAGCCTGTTAAAGGGATGGAACCCTAAGTAGGATGGAACCTACGAAAAATCTAGCGGAACATTGTTTTGTATCCGTTGACCTTTTATTCAAATGTTTTTTCAAAATTATATCTTGTTTTCAAAATGATTTCAAAACCTTCCTTTTAAAAGAATCAAAACATCTATCCTAGTTTTAAATACTTTTAGCATTAAAATAATCTTTATTTTCAAAATCAAATTATCCTTAGTTTTAAACTATCTTTTAATAATAATATATTTAACTAATAATATATTTAACTTTTAAAATATATACTTAGATTTAAATAGACTTTGATTTATTTAGTGGCCACCCGTGATTTTTCTCCAGAGTTTGTTTTGAGTTGGACAGTATTTGCGGCTATGCGTTACCAACAGTCCAGATGCATAATTGGTATATCTACATTGGCATTGCCTAGCTGTGCCATGTCACCTACCCTAGCGCCCCTTCTACGAGTTTGTTTTATGCCATACCTATGGAGTGCCCTTTGATGGCACACAGTACGGGTGGGATTATAGTACTGTATAGTCTTTGAGAACATATAAAATGTGTTAAGGTGGAAAATGTATATAATTAATGCTATTTTAATACTTTTACTTTACTGTAGACATATTATAATAGTGTATTGTATAGATAGTTTAATGGATCCTTAGGAGATGTGAATCTCGAGCATCTCCTAAGTTACTACACTCAAGTTAGACACTAGATAGGAGATGTCAAACCCCGTAAACATCTCTGACGCCGTTGCACTCATATTTATTTCCGTTGATTTAACTTACATAAGATCTTTTATTTCTGGCACGAATGTTTTGTCTTTTCAATTCGCTCGGGTCAGCATGAGCATTTTGGGATTTGAAGACCTTATTTCTGGAGGACGTAGACGAAGATTTTATTATTATTATTTACTATATTATTCCACTGTATCACACTATTCCGCTGCAATGTTATTTATTTATCTCTGATATGTACAACTCTGATTTTGTATTGTACAAGTATAATCAAATGTTTTGTATACAGCTTCATTAACTGTTATTTGATTATTATATTTTGTCATTCCACTGCGAGATTCTATTTTTTTTTCTTTCTCTACCTTTTCTAATTCATCCCAATAACAATATGCCCTTCTGTATGATTTGAGTTGGCATGTGTGTCTGCTTAAAGCGTATAAAAAAGGCGGGATGTTACAAGTGTTCCAAAAAGATGCTTTTCTTTCATAAATTTCACAACAGCTTTGTGGTCATTTGTTTTACATGGAATGTCTTTCAACCATTTAGAGACGTAATCAACAGCAAGAAGAATGTATAAATTTTCGAAAGAGTTGGGAAGTGGTCCCATAATGTCAGTACCCAAACATTTGGCAGTGATCACAAGTTTTAAAGAATCCGAATGCATATTTGAGAAGCATATGCCAGTAAAAACTATATTGAAGCACCTTTTCCGTCGGATTCTTCGGACCGAAATGACCACTGCAGGCATAGTCGTGAAAAAACGAATGGACACTCCTAATTTCACAATATGGGATGCAATATCAAATGATTTGGTTGGAACAATGCTTAAATAAGTATGGACCATCCCAAATAAAAATATTTAACTTGGGAAAGACATTTGTATTTATCTTGTTTTGACCAAGACGAAGGAATTTCCTTAGTGACTAAATAGTTCACTATATCGGCATACCATGGATCGATGAAAACGAAAAGGATTTTTTATCAGGAAAGTTGTTGTTGATCGATAAAGAAGATGGAGCGTTTGGAAGATGCGACAGATGATAAGTAGTGATGTTGTCGGCTCCTTTTTTGTCTTTGACTTTAAGGTCAAATTCTTGAGTAAAAAGATCTAAAGGATCAAATGAGACTTCACATTCTATTTGGAAAAAGGTACCTAAGAGCGGAGTGGTCATTATAAACTGTAATGTGTGAGCGAATCAAATAAGGTCAGAACATATTAAGCGGAAAACTACCACTAGAAGGTATTTTCAGTGGTTGTGTAATTGCATTGAGCATCATTTAGAATCATACTAGCGTAGTAAATGACATGAAGAATTTTGTTGATGCATTGTCCTAAAACAACATGAACCGAAAGGTTAGCGTCATCGCACATTATCTCAAAGCAAAGATTCTAGTCGTGTAAAAAATAATGGGAGTGGAAATGAGTTCATTTTTTAGATGTTCATAAATAAAAACACATTTAGAATTAAATTCAAATGGAACTTCTTTTCCAAGAAGGGTTATCAGAGATTGAGCAATTTTACTAAAGTCTTTCACAAAGCATTGATAAAAACCAGCGTGTCCCTAAAACGAACGAATGTCCTTAACAGATTTGGGAATGGGTAGATTCGCAATTACGTCAACATTTTTTTATCTACCTCATGCCTTTGTTTGAAATGATATGTCCAAGAATAATGCTAATGTTTAACCATAAATGGCATGTTTCCCAGTTTAACGTGAACTATTTGTCCTCACATAGATTCAGGACCATCTCAAGATGGTGTTAGCACTTAGACAAAGAGTTTCCAAAGATGAAAAAAATCATCCATAAATATTTTTAAAAAGCGTTTAATCATGTCGAAAAAGATGCAAAATGCATCTCTAGAAATTAGAAGGAGCATTGCAAAGGCCAAATAGCATAACTCGATATGCATTGTGCCAAAGGGACATGTGAATGTCATTTTATCTTTATCTTCGGAAGAAATCAGAATTTAGTTATAACTAGAACAACAATCACAAAAGAAATAGAATTCATGGCCGGCTGATTGATCAATCATTTGGTCAATCAAGGGAAGAGGGAAGTGAACTTTACATGTTGCAGCATTTATTTTCGATATTTAATGCAAACTTGCCAACCCATTTGAGTATGAGCTGGAATGAGTTCGTTAGTGTCATTCGTGATAACGGTAAGTCCAAATTTTTTAGGCACAACATGAATTGGGCTAACCCATGAACAATCACGGATGGGATATATGATTCCATTATCAAGGATTTTAAGAATTTCATCTCCAACTACATCCTTCACATTTAGGTTATGCCTTCATTGCAAAAAACAAACAGGATTGGCTTTGTCAAATAAGTAGATACGATGTTGAACAAGAGTGGGACTAATTTCTTTAGTAATGTAATTGACCATCCAATTGCCTCTTTTTTTCCAATAGAATTGAATGAAGAGAAGCTTCTTGATCAAGATAAAGATTTGAAGAGATTATGTCAGGAAATGTTTGTTGTCACCTAACTATTCACACTTAAGGTGATCAGGAAGAGGTTTGAGTTTCAACCCATTTCTTAACTAAGGAATTTTGTTGGCGTTCTGAATCAACCATGAGGAGTTCAACCAGAAGCACATTTTCAATCTCATTAAGCTCGTCTTGGAACTATGTTCATATACGTTCTTGTTTTCGTTGTTAAGGTTAATTGTTTCATTTCAAAATTTTCGTGAATGGATCTAACTTCCAACGTTTGGTCAAGTGCTTCGTCCGATTGATTTTAGAGATTGAAGATGTTAAGATCCAAAATCATGTTTCCAAAAGAAATTTTCATCAAAACATTTCGATAGTTGATTAGGGCATCTGAAGTGGCTAAGAAAGGTCGTCCTAAAGTCAATGTAATTTGACTCATCGGATTATTCGCGGATTGTGTCCCTAGGACAATAAAATCAACGAGGAATATGAATTGATCGACTTTGATGAGTATGTCCTATATTTCTCCTACGGGTTCTTTATCATACGATCCGAAAATTGAAGAGTCCAAATTATTTCACCCAAGCCAAGTCGCTAGTAAACTGAATAAGAAATCAAATTGAGAATTACACCTAAGTCCAGTATGCACTTATTAATCGTCCTATCTCTTATCATGCACGTGACCATCGGACATCAGGATCTTTGCATTTTATGTTGGTTAATTGAGATAAGACTTCGCTAAGATCTGCAGCTAGGAAAACTTTCTTAGATTCATGAGTGTGTCATTTTTGAGGACACAAGTCTTTCAAGAATTTAGCATAAGTCGAGACTTGTTGAACGATACAAGAAGAGGGAAGTTCAATTTGACATGCTTGAAAATTTCCAAAATCTTTTCCATTTGATCAGAATGTTTCTTAGGTCGAATTGATGTGGAAATGGAATTCGATACTCAGTATGTCGGTCTACTTAAGTAGAAGAAGGATTTTGATTGGAATTTGATTCAATATTTGACCCGATGTTTTGTTCAGAATCACTTGTCATTTTCTAAGTGCTAAAAGGAGCTTCCTGTAAATCATTTGGATTGACAACTTGGTTATCGATTAGTTTACTAGATTGCAAAGCTGTTTTAGCATTCATTTCGTTCATATTATTGCTTTCAATGACATGAGCATGATTTGAATTCGTGTTTTGATTTCTAGAGCTCGGAACTGGATGACTTAGGAATGTGCCTCGTTCACATTCACTCATAGAAGTGGCTAATTGACTCATTTTCATTTCAAGTTTAGCAACTGATTGACTTGTATTTTGCATGTACGAGGTTAACAAATATTTCAAATTGCTATTTGATTGAAGATTTTAAGTGGTCGGTTTAGCCAATGTTTCGATGCTTTTCTCATGTGAAGTCAATCATTTGTCGTCTTAAGGGGGCAAAAGATTGTTGTAGTTAGTTTTGAGACATAGTTGTAAATTTTTGTTGAAAGTGGTTGGGCTAAAAAGAAGGGTTCGAAACATTTTTCAAAAATGCTTGAAAATTGGGACAAACTAAATTCGTGTTAGAATCATTTTGCTTCCAAATTATGATGATTTCTCTAACCGAGGTTGTACGTTGACAAAAATGGGTCATTCTTAACCTTGTCAAAAGCATTCATGGAATAAGGGCATTGATTGGCGACATGATTCAGATAGTTACATTTATAACACAATGCTTGCAAAGCTTGGTTCATTTGATTGGATGAGAAAACATTGTCGAATTTTTTAATCATTGCATCGATTTTTTGCTTTCAAAGCTAAAGAGGATCGTGCGCTCAATCGTAAATAAATGGATTTCTCGTTAGAATGTTCCTATTGGGATGATTTTACGGGAAAGTTCTCAAGTGATTGCCAAGCATCGTCATGATGTTGGGTGAGAAAATTGCGTGGCACATATATTCAAGCATGGTTCATATGTTATTTTTAAATCCATAATATAAGATTTGGAAAAGAGTCCATTTTTCAAAATTATGACGTGGACCTTTTATCAAAAGATCTTTAAATCTTTCAAAATATTTTTCGAAAGGTTTAGCCCTGAATTGATGAAATTGAAAATTTTGCTTTAGATGTTGATCATTTTTCCAAAAGGTAGATTTTTTTAAGAAAACTTTAAAGGGTTCATCCTAAGTTTTAATTAAATTCGAAGGATAAGCTATATAATCATTTTTGACATAATCGGTAAGGGCGAATTTAATCGAAGTTTGATTCCGTCAGCACATAATTATTGGAGTTTAATGGTCGCATGTACTTATTCGAATTTCGTAGAAGATGGATGGGTCGTCGTGTTCAAAATTGCCAAATTTCGGGAGCGTGGTAATATGATTTCAATGGATTTCGATGTGATTACTTGTTGGGTTAGGTAATGTGATATAAAAAGGGATAAAAACTCTATCGGGAAAGATCAATCCACGAGAGTTTGGAGAGAGTTTTCATTAGCCATGTTGGAGGATCGTTCGTTCGAGTTAAAAGATTTGCCATTATGTCACGAGTCCAATTACTCATGCACAAGTTGAAAAGATCAAGGAGAGAAAGACGCGATAGTCAAGCTTAAGAGAATGAAACAAGGTTTAGAGAATGAAATGATGTGAAAAATTCTTTTCTTTTGTTTTTTAAAGGAAAAATATATAAAAAAAAGAAATATTTTTCAAATGGGTGATTTGAATTATTTTGGTTCTTTTTTGGATTTTTTTTTAAAAAAAATTAAAAGTGTTTTTGCTTTTCAAAAGATATCTTTAATTTTGGTTTTTAAAAAAACTAAATCAAGTAAAATGCTTTTTATGAATTTTTTATTTTGTTTGATTTTTTTGGATTTTTTTCCTTTTGACTTTTGTTTAAAAAATAAATTAAAGAAAATGTGAAATTTTTTTACTTTTGGATTTTTTTTGTTCGTTTTTTTTATATATGCACGAACTAATGCAACTAAATGAATGCAAGGACTTAATTATAAATTTTCTATCCTTTGTAGCGCCTAACCCAGAATCGTATAATCACACTTTGACTTAATCCAACAGAATAGTTCTTAGCCAAGTAACAAACAAGGGTTACCAGTGCATTACGAATCACCTTAGCAATGCAACCAAAGATTTAAGTACCTTTGGAGATACAATCATTATAATATTTATGAATCGTTGTAATATTTACAAATGATTATTGCTCTGCCATAGGCTAAACACCAAAAAAAATATTGTTCAAAGAACACAACTTGTCAAGATAAATTAAGCCCTAGGTGAGCTCGTAACACCCTTAAGTCCAATCCTAACCGTTTTTATTAGTCAAACTCTATGATGAAATGTAATTTATTGGTTAAGGAAAGGGTGATGAGATCCCCTACCTTATGTGGATTTGAGTGTTGCCTTAGAAAAGAAAAATAAGACAAGATGAATGCAATTACGAATGAAATTTTTTATTTTTGTTTTTTTATAAATGGACCAACCAACAATATAAGAAAAATAAGAACAGGAGATGAGAACACGATACCAAAGCATGCATAATTATTAGCAAACTTTTAAAAGAAACGACTTTTTTAGCAAAAAAAATTTTTTGGCCAGAAATGCAAATCGAGCAGTTCTTCTCCTATTAATTTTATAGCCTAAAAAAGTATACAAAAAGGTTATTCCTTTTTCAAAGGAGAGAATAGAAATAGATGAATTTTTTTAAAGGACAGAATGAGAAAAAAGCTATTTTTTTTCCAAAACCAACACAAAATCTTTGAACATTTGAAAACAAAACATTGCAACTCAATTACAAAAGAAAACTCACTTATTTTAAAAAGAAGCCAAGATTTTTTTACGTAGGCTAACAAGGCCACTACGTAACATCCCACTACGCTGGCTAAAAATCAAAAATACCCAATAACCTCGCTCTATAAGTGGAACGCGGTTTCTTCATTCCAAATCAAAAAAGAAAAATGTGAGAAAAAGAAGAAAAGAAAATAACACGATTCAAAACTATTTGAATTTGAGCAATTGGAGGTAGAGGTAGTTGATGGGATTGAGGCTACCATTTGAGGTGGATACTGATTGTAGTGGCAGGTCGTTCGTTTTGGTTAATTGAAGGTTGGAAGTCAATTTTGGTAGGGGCAAATTAGGGGATTTGCAAAAAGAAGCAGGCTTCGAATGGGTGGAGATGGAATTTAAGGAAGGAATTTGTTTTGATGTTGCTTCTGGTTTTGGTTAAGGAAGGATTACGGTGAAAGAGTAAGGGTGGTTGCATGTTCAAATGTGAGCTGATGGTTGCTTCACGTAGTGGAAGAAAGTGATAGAGGGATGGGCTATTGTTATAGTAGTTTTGATTGAGAAAGCAGTGGAGATTGGGAGGAAGTGATATGTTGTTTGGGTTTGTAGGTTGTAATGGAGGTCGTGGTTAATGTATTTGTGATGGTTGATACACTATAGGAGAAGGTATTGATTTTTGGTGTTTGAAGTATGTGTTTGGTAGAGAGATGTCTCTGAGATGATGATGACTCGGCTAATTTGTGAGGTGGTGATGCAAGTTGTTGGCTATAAGGTGTAATGAAGAGGTGTTTGGAGGATTGGGTGAGCAAAGTTGATCGTTGAGGTAGGCTGAGTTGAAGAGATGAGGTGATGAGGATTTGATTGGTTTTTTTATATATGCATGAACTAATGCAACTAAATGAATGCAAGAACTTAATTATAAATTTTCTATCCTTAGTAGTATCTAACCCAAAATTTTATAATCACACTTTGACTTAATCCAACAGAATAGTTCTTAGCCAATTAACAAATAAGGGTTATCAGTGCATTACGAATCACCTTAGCAATGCAACAGAAGATTTAATTACCTTTGGAGATACAATCATTGTAATATTTACGAATCATTGTAATATTTACAAATGATTATTGCTCCGCCGTAGGCTACACACCGAAAAATATATTGTTCAAAGAACACAACTTGTCGAGATAAATTAAGCCCTAGATGAACTTGTAACACCCTTAAGTCCAATGACTAACCGTTATTACTACTTAAACTCTATGATGAAATGCAATTTATTAGCCAAGGAAGGGGTGATGAGATCCCCAACTTATGTGGATTTGGGTGTTGCCTTAGAATAGAAAAATAGGATAAGATGAATGCAACTACGAACGAAATTTTTTATTTTTGTTTTTTGTAAATGCAAGCAACACACAATGTAAGAAAATTAAGAACAGGAGATAAGAACAAAATACCAACGCATGCAGAATTATTAGCAAACTTTTTTAAAAGCAACAGCTTTTTTAGAACAATTTTTTTTTGGCTAGCAAAGGAAGTCAAGCAGTTCTTCTCCTACTAATTTTACAACCTGAAAATGTATACAAAAAGGTTATTCCTTTTTCAAAGGAGAGAATAGAAACAAATGATTTTTTTTAAAGACAGACTGAGAAAAAAGCTATGTTTTTTTCAAAACCGACACAAAATCTTTGAACTTTTGAAAATAAAACAATGCAGCCCGATTACAAAAGAAAACTCACTTTTTTTAAAAGTCGCCAAGATATTTTTTACGCAGGCTAATAGGCCCACTACGCAACATCCCACTATGCAGGCTAGAAATCAAAAATACCCAATATCCTCTCTCTATAAGTGTTACGCGGTTTCTTCGTTCCAAATCAAAAAAGAAAATGTGAGAAAAAGAAGAAAAGAAAATAACACGGTCAAAAATTATTTGAATTTGGGCAATTGGAGGTCGAGATGGTTGAGGGGATTGAAGCTACCATTTGAGGTGGCTACTAATTATAGAGGCAGGACTTTTTTTTTTGTAAATTACAGGTTGGAAGTCAATTTGGTAGAGGCAAATTAGGGGATTTGCGAAAAGGAGCAGGCTTCGGGTGGTTGGAGATGGAGTTTAAGTACGGGATTTGTTTTGCTGTTGCTTCTGGTTTTAGGTTTTGGAGGGAAGGATTGCGTTGAAAGTGTAAGGGTGGTTGCTTGTTCAAATGTGAGCTGATGGTTGCTTTATGCAGTGGACGAAAGTGATGTAGAGGGTTGGGCTATTGTTATAGTAGTTTTGATTGATGGAGCAGTGGAGATTGGGAGGAAGTGATATGTTGTTGGGGTTTGTAGTTTGTAATGGAGGTCGTGGTTAATGTATCTGTGATGGTTGATACACTATAGGAGAGGGTATTGATTTTTGGTGTTTGAAGTATGTGTTTGGCAGAGGGATGTCTTTGAGATGATGATGATTTGGCTAATTTGTGAGGTGATGATGCAAGTTGTTCGCTAGGGAGAAGTACGTGATGGTGGAATTAAAGAGTTGAGGTGACGAAGGTTGGTTTGTTCACGGAGATGAGTGGTTTCGGGAAGGGTGATTGATTATGGAGTAATGAAGAGGTGTTGGTGGAGGATTGGGTGAGCATGGTTGATCGCTGAGGTGGGCAGAGTTGAAGAGATGAGGTGATGAGGATTTGATTGGTGCAGAGTGACTGAGTGAAGCGAAGTGTGGTACCGATTGTGTCTTAGTGTTTTGCAGTGGGTGGTGACTATGAAGTGGTTGTGGACTGAAATTACTGTATTGATTTGGTGGTAGGAATAGGGTGGTGGAAGTTGCGGTTTGTTTGGCGATTGTTGTTGTGATAGGGTTGCTGCGTTTGGATGGTTGAAGTGCTATAGGAGGAAGTTTAGTTTTCGGATGAAAAGGATGTTAGTGATTGATTGACAGTTTAGAACAAAATAATTGCAATTTGGTGCTTGGTGGTGGTTGGAGCAGGGGGAAGTGCTCTATGAATTAAGTTGAAGGGAGGAATAAGAAAATAGAAAATAGAGCATAAAACAAAATTAGCATAAAATGACAGAGGACCTAAGGAGAGAAGAAAAATGTGAATAGATGGGGTGTAACAAGGAAATGGCAGAAAACAAAATGAACTCAAAACAGGATGTTTGAATTCTCTTAACCCTATTTGTAACAAAACAGCAACAAAATGTAGTGTATTATAATGAAATGCAATAGAGAAGGTAAAATGGGAATAAAGATAGATGCAACAATGAGATGCAAGCAACAAAAATATTGAAAATACAGATGTTTTGAAATGCAACAGAAAAATTTACAATTGCACGGTGAAATGTAAATGAAAATGCAATGTGGGGTTTTTTAATTAAAAAATCAAATGCAATGTATAGGAATGAAATTAGGATTGAGGAACACAATGAAATGCAATACAAAGATGAAAACAAATGCAATGAACTGTCTCTAATTTTTCTTGAAGACAAACGCAAAATAAAATAAAACAACAACAAATATAAAAATAATGCAAAGAGTAGAATTAAAGTAGAATTGCTTTCTATGGCAACGGTGCCAAAAACATGTCAATTGATGGATTAGCTGGTGGTAGACATGCCTTTGAAGCATATCTCTTATTTAATTTTAAGTAGAAATGACCGATGAGTTTGTTATTAGTATGGTTTATTTAAGATTTCTTTAAGTTGATTATATTTTTGACTTGAACAATGTAACTTTAAGAATCTTCGACCCAAGGAGAGATGTATTTAACAGATTGTTAAGGATAGACCATCTAGAAGATATGTTTTTGATTTGCAAAATAAAGGTATGTTTTAAAAGGATGTTAGTGTGGGGAAACTGTCTCACTAAGCAGCGTGGTCTCATTTAACATTAATAACCGAGATGTGTAGTATTATTCACACCAGGCTTTATGTCTGACTCTAAGATTAAGTTTTCACCCTTAAACTCTCGGATGCTAAAAATTGATTTGAGTAGGCTAAGCATTGACGTTTTTAGGTTTTTGTGAGATGACGAATAAAGCTACCGAAGGTGAGCAGGAGGCTAACAGATAGCTATTTAGGAGTTGTAGTTCTTATTTTGTTGTTTATTTGCACTATGTACAATAAGTCAGTTATGACTATATTACTCTGATCAACCAAGAGGGCATCATCATATGTCGCTCTTGGCATATTGATTTAATAATATATTTTGATCTTTACCTAGGAAATGTTTTGGGATTGTGTAATTTAAATATGGAATATGTGTTTGAAATGTATTGAAAAATGCTAATTTGAATCTGTGATTTGTCTCATATCCTAGTGCTTTTGATATTATAACTACCATTAACATAGCCGTATTTAGGCACCAGAAGTTAATATTATAGATTACTGCAGCATTCGTAGCGCTTAGCTTGGGCCTCTAGATAGGGGATGTTATAATTTGGTATTAGAGAATAGGTTTATGAAATTATTTAACTAAAAAAATGATTTTTGAAAACATTATCCAAAGGAATTAGAGTTAAGATCAAGGTATGGATAATGTTACAGTAATGTACTTGTATTTTCTATATATAAGTATACGCTGTCTCTCTATTCTTCTATCCCTCTTAGGCTATTCTTTTGTATCTCATGAGGCTTGAATACTGATGTGGACGCAAGAAGAGGTAGGTTAACTTAGGAGGAGATAGCACCACCACACATGGAAATGCCCAATCGGATACTAGAAAGAACCAAGATCAGGCTCAGGCTGAGAATATTGGTGCTAGAATCCCACACGTGGATATCAAAGCCATGTATCTGTTTTTCGCGAGCATGCTTCAAGCTGGATTTGCAGTTGGAGTTGTTGGACGGAATGTCGCAGGAGGAGAAGTTGAAGAAGCTCTGATTATCAAACCATTATGCTTACTTGAGTAGGGATTATGCTAGGCTTGGACGGAATCCCGTTATTGTAACCGAAGATGCTATTGAGGTGGAAATCTGGCTGCTACATTGCGAAAGGCTTTTTACCGACTTGGGGCTCAATGATGAGCAGAAAAGGAAGCTTTCTTTGAGACAGCTTCAAGGAGCATCTTTGTTTTGGTAGAATAGTGTGACGACTGGTGTTGATGAGGAGACAATGACATGTGAAGAGTTTAAAAGGTGGTTCCAAGAGAGGTTCTTGTCCGTCATGGCATAGTCTATTTTGATCAGGAAGTTTGCTATGCTAGAGCAAGGAGAAAAGATGATTTGGAGTATGTGAGTTGGTTTGAAGAGTTATCTAGATATAGTTATGCTACTGAGGACATAGTGATGAAAAGGAATGAAAAGTTTATCAGGGGATTGAAAGCTGAGTTGGCTAGGCCTACATTACCTCATATTAGAAATCCTTGTGATGTGCAGTGGAGATGGCATTAAGACATGAGGAGATGCTTGCTTGTTCGGAGAAGAAAAAGGACAAGGAGTTTCATGTTGGGAAAGGCGAAAAGAGGAAATTCTTTCACAAGAAGGATGCTCAAAAAGGAGAAGCAGTAAAGAAAGGAAATATTGTGGTGGTTTGTTTTAAGTGCGAGAAGAAAGGGTAATATGCTCATTGGTGTCGTCCTAGAAAGGCTAAGGAGGCGATCGAAAAGAAGAACATTAGGTTCTTAAATTGCGATCAAGTAGGCCTTTATAAGAATCATTACAATGTGCCCGCTAAGGATGGAAAGGGTAAGGTGTATGCATTGGAGCCTGCTACTTCGATGTCAACATTGTAGGAGAAAGTAAAGGCGGTGTTAGGAGGTACGCTTCAAACTCATGGTATGTCCTTTAGCGTCCTGTTTGATACTAGTGCATCACATTCTTTTATATCTCGATGTTTGGTAGATAGTTTAACGTAGAACTCTTATATTTAATTACTTCCTTAAGGGTTGCAAATCCAATAGGAGGGTATGCGATACTTGGGATGAAGCGTGACCACATAAAGTTTGATTTATTAGGTCATTCCTTTGTCTGCAGTTTGCATGTGTTTGATTTTGTAGGGTTCAAAATTATTTATGGTATGGATTGGATAAGTGAATATGATTCTAGGATATTTTGCCATGATAGGAAAATATCACTTAGTTTCCCTGACTGTAGTGATTGTATAGTTTATACTGTAGAAAACCTTGATCGTGAGGTGAATACTTTATTGGATGTTGTGGAGTTGGAAGACGAGTTAAATCGAGTTTTTGTGGTTAGAGAGTTCGAGGATAATTTCAAGCTAGTATTTGGGTTACCACCAAAATTGGCTATTGAGTTTTGGGTTGATTTGGTGCCTGGAGCAGAGCCGGTGAGTAGACAGCCGAGCAGGATGACATCTATAGAGATGAGGGAGTTGAAGGTGCATTAGGTGGATCTGAAAGGAAGGGGTTTTATTAGGCTGAGTAGTTCACCTTTGGGAGGAGCAGCAGTGTTTGTTAAGTAGCCAGATGGACTTTAAGGTTATGTATCGATTATCGTAAGTTAAATGCATGGACGATAGAGAATTGATATCCATTGCCAAGAATTGACGATTTGTTCAATCTGTTGGGTTGAGTCAAGGTGTTTTCTCAATTGGATTTGGCAATAGGTTTTCATCAGCTTAGGGTAGCAGAGGATAGCATACCTTTGACGGTTTTTAGGACAAGACATGGATCGTATGAATTGTTAGTTATGCCGTTCGGACTGACTAATGTGCCAGCATTCTTTATGGATTTGATGAACCTAGTTTTTCGAGAGCACATGGATAGGTTCGTATTGGTTTTCATAAATGATATTCTGATATATTCTAAAGATGAGAAGGAGCATTAAGTTTATCTTAGAGTGGTGCTTGAGATGATGAGTCAGCATCAGCTGAGGGCAAAAATTTTGAAGTGCCATTTTTGGAAGAAGGAAGTGAAGTTTTTTGGTCAAGTAATCTTAGAGAAAGGGTTGTACATAGACCCAACTAAGATTGAATCGGTGAATGATTAGAAGAGACCCAAGGCAGTAACCGAGGTAAAGGTTTTTCTTAGATTGGCTTGATGTTATCTGAGGTTTATAGAAGATTTCACGTATAGCAGTACCGATGACCAGGCTAAAGTGAAAGGATGTGAAGTTCATGTGGATCGATATGTGTAAGGAAGGATTCCAAAGCCTGAAACACTTATTGATCCATGCACTTGTGTTAGTTGTTCTGGAGGGGAATCAGGATTTGGCAGTTTATTTTGATGCATGTGGGATTGGATTAGGAGCTATGTTGATGCAAAGAGTAAAGTAGTTACCTATTCTTCTTGACAGCTTAGACCATATGAGGTTAGATATCTAGCGCATGACTTGAAAATAGCTGCTTTGAAAGTGTGGAGGCATTACTTTAGGGAGAGTTATTTGAGTTATATATGGATCAAAAGTCGTTGAAGTATTTGTTTTCTCAAAATGAGATGTTCATGAGATAGCGTAGAAGGTTAGAGTTAATTGCTTCTTATGATTTTGGGATTGAGTACACACCAAGAAAAGGAAATAAGATAGCAAATGCACTTAGCAGGAAGTATCAAAATGCAGTGTTGGCGAGGATTGCTGAATGGAAAGATTTGGAAACATTGACGACCTGTAGATTCAAGTGTATATCTTGTTAGTCCTTAAGATGATGGTTTTGATGACAACAACCTTAGAATAAGATTATAAAATATAAATAGTAACATTAAAGTTTAGATATATATGTATATGCAGGATTTAAAAATGCAGGTACCAAGAATGAAGACTGTATAGTATAATGATTCAAGATATCAAGATTGAAGACTCATGAATATCAAGATTATCAAGATCTCAAGATTTCAATAATAAGTAATCTAATTAGGAATTTTGTTAAAACTCTTAGAAATCACTGGCATCTTAAAATCCAACTTATTTGTGGAATGGAATCTACTTCGAGCCTGTTAAAGCGATGGAACCATAAGTAGGATGGAACCTACGAAAAATCTAGTGGAACATTGTTTTGCATCCGCTAACATTTTATTCAAATGTTTTTACAAAATTATATCTTCTTTTCAAAATGATTTCAAAACTTTCCTTTTAAAAGAATAAAAAACACTATCCTAGTTTTAAATACTTTTAGCTTCCAAATAATCTTTATTTTCAAAATCAAATTATCCTTAGTTTTAAACTATCTTTTAATAATAATATATTTAACTTCTAATATTTATACTTAGATTTAAATATAAATTACAGTAAAATTTTATATATATACCAAAATATTATTTTCCATATTTACTTATGTATTTTAACAATAGTAAAGTATATTTGTAAAGTTTAAAATAGTTTTAATACAAGATAGAAGTTATTTTCAAAGAAAAGAAAATTACCAAAAATACCTTAGGCATGACAACATCCTCACGTACCCCTTGTCGACATGGTAGCAGTTTATTTCAAAAATTGGAATTTCAAAAGAAGTTTCTATTCATCATATCCCTTCACGAATGGACATGGCTGTTGTTCTACCATAAATAGGGGTAGTTTTGAACGAATTTGTATTCATATTTTCTCTGATTTCACGCCTATTCTTCTTACACATTTCTTTATATATATTTTTACCATTACTCTGCCGAAATCAGCATTGAATCTAACTTGATCATCTCAGGTTTGATTCTCTATCACTATCTCAACAAGATCTGAATGCTATTCAGAGTTATAGGCTTCTTGGTAATAAACTAAACGAGAAAAGGTGTGATTGTAGCCTGTGAAATCAATAACCTGAGAAAAGGTGTGATTGTAGCCTTGGAAATCAATTGGGTGAACTTGTTGCCCGTGAAATCAAGTATCTCTACCCATAGGATTGTGAATCTGGAGTGGTGTACCTCATGCCCTTGAAATCAAAGGTGTAACTGTACAATTGCTTTTGAAAGGAAATCTATACTTGTGTGCGGAACTGGATATAGGGTAACTCCGAACCAGTATAAAATCCAGTGTGTTCTTTCGTTTATTGCTTTTACTTTATTTCTGTATCTGTGTTTGTTTCTGTGATCATATCTGTGTCTAAATATTGCATACATTTATGTTCAAATTAACAAAAACTCAAAAAGATTTACTAATTCCTTTAAACGCAATTCACCCTCCTCTAGTGTTAATCCTAGCTTTAGGATCCGTATTCCGCATTTCTCGCATTTGGTATCAGAGCGAGGTTTTCAGAATTTTCGTAATCCAAATTTTGAAAAATATTCAAAATGGCTACCATCACTAGTACCTTTAACACTACCAACACTGGTTCTATTATCCTTGTCACTAGTTCATTTGTAGAAGGTCAGTCTACTATCAGACCACCACTTTTTAATGGCAGTAACTATGCATATTGCGCATGTCGGATGAAAATATATTCACAATCTATAGGACTATACACTTGGAATGTCACACAGACTGAATATTCTGAACCCACAACTGATTTTGTACAATGGACTGCTAAGCAAAAGACTGTTGCACAAAATAACTCTAAAGCTATGAATATTCTTTTTTGTTCACTTGATAGAAATGAATTTAATTGAGTGTCGGTTTGTAAGTCTGCATATGAAATCTGGAAAACTTTGCAAGTTACTCATGAAGGAACAAGCAAAGTTAAACAACCCAAAATTCCCATGCTCACAAATCAGTTTCAATTATTTAAAATGACATCTAATGATTCTATTTCAGATATGTATATTAGATTTCAGAACATTGTGTATTCTATAATATCCTTGGGAAAGGAATTTTCGAATGAAGATCAAGTCATAAAAATCTTAAATTCTTTTACTCCAGAATGGGATCAAAAGACACCTGTGATCGAAGAGGCAAATGACATTAGTAACTTAAAGATGGAAGAACTAATTGGAAATCTAATGTCGTTTGAAGTCTAAATGATTGGGAGAAGAGAAAACAAAGCATCTGAAAAGAAATCAATGGCGTTCAATGCATCGACCGATGGTTCAGACTCAAACAGCGATAATGATGAAGAGATAGCCCGGATGACAAAGAATTTTTGGAAATTCCTGAAATACAGAAAGATGAATAATCGCAAGAGGAACAACTATAAGAACTCTGGAAATCAGAATGTAGTTCCAAACAAGATCATATGTTTCAACAGTGATGAACCAGGCCATATCAAAAGAGATTGTCCGTATCCAGATAGGCAAAATCTTCTTGTAAACAATGATTCCGTAAAGAAACGAAAATGTGCATTTACTGCTACTCTAGATGCCTCAGACTCGTCCTCAAGCGATGATGATCAGATGATAGATAATTCAAATATGTGTCTCACTGCAGTTCACGACTCCGATGAATTCAGAGAAACGGACTCAGAAAAAGGTACACATTTACAATACAATTGGTTGAAATTGCATGCTTAGAATTGGATGCTTGGTTGATTGATTTTGAATTAGTGTGTTGTTTTAATTTTAAAAATTTTATTTTTTAACTATTATTTTATTATTTTTATTTTTATTTTTATTTTATTTTTAATGGCATCATAATATTTCATGGAATATACTATAATTCTAGTAATATTCCAGATATATATAGACATTAAAAATTATATATATATATATATATGTATGTATGTATGTATGTATATATATATATATATTAGAATACTTAAGAAAACCAATCATGGAAATTCAAAGACACATGTCGACATGATCCCCACCATGATGTCGACATGGGTGCAGAAATTTGAAATTCAAAATTTGAATTCCAATATTGAATTTCCCTCCCTCTTTTCACTTCATTCAATTCTCTAAAAAGCCACCTTTTGACCAAAGAATATCTCCTTTGAGAATCAATTTATTCACTATCTCTTAACATAACTTTTCACTGTCATATTCAAATTCAAACTCTTATCTCAAAACTTCAAGCTCTCTACTCTCTACTCTAATGGCTTCTTCAAGCAACCTTTCCACAATGAGAATTTCCAGAAAGATAAAAGAGCAACTCTACAATGATCCGGAGGCTATAAAAGCATATATCAACTATGCTTCCTATGGAAAAGTCCATCCCGAGAAGTTTCCTTTCTTTCAAGATTTCTCTACCTATGAAGTCGATTCTACTTTTGCAAGTAACCAAGTTCTTGGTCTTATTGATGCTTCTCAAAATGATTTTGTCTCTTATCGAAGTCTTGTTAAAAATTTCTATGCAAATCTTAACCACGGATTTTATAATGGAAATGATGATGAAATTTGGAGTAGTGCCAAAGGCACTAGAATCGTTTTAAACTGTGATCTTTTGGGTACCATTCTCAATTGCAAAAGCATGGGAATGGATCTTTCTAGTTTTAATATCGATGAAAATGATCGTGAGACATTTCATCACATTTTTGAAGGAAATGATAACTTTGAATTCAAAAATCAAAACTTCCGACCAAAAGCTAGAATTGTTAATCTTCTTTTACAACAAACTTTGACCCCAAGATCGGGGAATTTTAACAATCCAACTTCAAAAGTTTGCAAAGCACTTTTTGCAATTTTTTGAGATTATGATATTAATTGGGCGCAAGTTATTTTGGATGAATTTCGTCCCAAAAATCTTGAAATGGGTGAAAACACTTTGTATCATGGAATCTATCTCACTCGGATTTTTAACTATTTTGGAGTAGATTTTAAAGGAGAAGAATTTGTTTCAAGAAAGGTTTTTAATCACCCAAACATTTCTCTTATGAAAATTCCATTTGTTTTTCAGCCTTATGAGATTCTTGCCGAAAAGGAAGAGCGTTCGGCTCATGAGGAGATGGAAAAGGAGGAAGAGGAAGAAGAAGAAGGGGATGAAATGGAAATAAAAGAAGAAGAAGGTGAAACCTCTTTGGAAAGCATTGAATATCCTCCTAATCCAACCAACAAAACCTTACTCAAAATCAGAAGACTATTATCAAGAATCAACGGATTCTTAAACGGTCCGTTAGTAAGAAATTGGATAAAATGTGATCAAAGATGAACAAGATTTTCTCAAAAGTCAGCAAGAAGATTGGATTATCTTCATCTTTGTCGTCCTCTAACTAGTTCTACCTTTTCATGTCTTGTTGTATTTGTTTTAGTTTGTTTTGATTTGAATGTTCGTAATGTTTAGTCATTGTATCGTTCTATTACGAAATGAAATTGAATTACTTTTCTGTTATCTAGCTTATCTTATCTCCAGAATAAATGTTAGTATATTATATAAATATGTATACATACACAATTATTCACAAAATCAAAATAAGTCATCAAAACTCACTGAACCATGTCGACAACCCCGCCTTTACCATGTCGACATGTAATGGTCAGAAATGACTTTTCATTTTAAATTTGAAATTTGAATAACTACCTTATGTCTATTCATTTCAAACGAATTTCCACACCGATAAATACCTATTACTCCCAGAATTCATCACTTAAAATCATCTCTTATCTACTTTATCGACATTTCTTCTCACAAACTCAAAAATGGCCGATCCAATTCATAATTTAACCACGAATCTTAAAGAAACCCTTAATTATTTCAAGAATATTCTCTCTTTCATTCTTCGTAACCAGTGAGACTTAGAGTTGAGTCAAATGCAGATGATCAAGGAGCAAAAAAAGCATTTCGACGCGATACTATGGATGATTTCCTCCCTGTACAAAGATGATAATGAAGCACATCCTCCTATCTCTCTCACCAATGATAATGAAAACTGAGATGCCATTAAAGCAGACCCTATATTTGGGGAAGAAGGATGGGTGGAAGTTCCTCGTAATGTTTGATTTTATTTGATTGCTTTGTTTGATTGTTTGGATTGATTTGATTTATTTTGATTTGGCTTGGTATGGATTGATAGTTTATGTGGATTGATGTTTGGTGCAAAACACGTATGAAAACACATCGATATTTATATGATCTTTGATTAGTTATCAGTATAATTATCTCTTAGTCTATCTATTATACACTCCATTGAATACAATATTAATGCAGGTATTTTAGTACAAAAATAAGGGGGAGTTCTACAATTTGGAGTTTGTTTTTGTTGATGACAAAGGGAGAGAACTATAAAATAGGATAGTTAGGCATAGATTAAGGGGGAAGTTATTAGTTTTAGGGGAGTTATTAGGATAGAAGTAATATTTTATAATCAAAGTTCATCATCGTCAAATAGGGGGATTGTCGTCCTTGAGATGATGGTTTTGATGACAATAACATTAGAATAAGATTATAAAATATAAGTACTAACATTATAGTTTAGATATATATATGTATATGCAGGATTTAACCGTGCAGGTACCAAGAATAAAGAATGTACAGTATAGAGATTTAAGATATCAAGATTAAGACTCATGAGTATCAAGATTAGCAAGAGCTCAAACATTATTATAATGTTAGTACCTGCATTATTAAGGGTTCCAATGGATTCAATCCTCTTGTTCTTCAGGTCTTGGTACTAATTTCCAAACATTACTACGTTCAAATTGATTTAATTCTTCTTGCATAGTGATTATCCAAAAATTATCATTCGAAGCTTCTCTATAATTTTTTGGCTCAAAATTTAACACGAATGCTATATGTCTTATTTGATTAAGTTGTTTTCTAGTGACCCTAGAATTAATGATATAATCTCTTGGATGATTCTTAAGTATTCTAGGGGATGATATTAAAGTGTTATTTTGCGCATTTGTTTCATTATTAATAGAATTTGTTAGTGGAATAATTTCTTCTTCATCATTAGTATGATGATTAAAAAGATTTTCGTCGAACGAAACATGTAAACTTTCTTCAATGGTATTATTTCATTTATTAAAAAATCTATATGCTTTACTACGATCCGAATATCCAACAAAGATACCCTCATTGGCCTTCAGGTCAAATTTACCTAAGTTATCTTTTGTATTTAATATAAAACATTTTGAACCAAAAGTTTTAAAATATGATACTTTAGGTTTTTTTGCAAAAAATATTTTAAAACAAGTTTGTTTAGTCATAGGATGTATAGTTACTCGATTTAATACATAACAAGCTATAGCAATAGCTTCTGCCCAAAAGTGGTTTGGTAAACCACTACTATTTAATAATCTTCGTGTGCATTCTTGTAATGTTTGATTTTTTCTTTCTACGACACCATTTTGTTGAGGTGTGCGAGAAAAAGAAAAATTATGACTTATTCCATTCTTATTACAAAAATTAGTAAATAGATCGTTTTCGAATTCTCCTCCGTGATCACTCCGAATATTTTTAATTTTCAAGTCCATTTGTGTTCTAATTTTTTTAGCACATATCTTAAACATACCAAAAGTATCGCTTTTATGTTTTAAAAACAAAGTCCATGTATATCTTGAGAAATCATCAACTATTACGAAAACATATTTGTTGTGATTTATAGATCGTATTTGCGTTGGTCCAAATAAATCTAAATGTAATAATTCTAATGGTTGTTTTAGAAATATTATTTTTAGATTTAAAAGAGATTTTCTTTAGTTTCAATTTGACAATCATCACATAAATTTTCTACTTTGTAATTTATTTTAGGTAGACCTCTAACTAGCTCATATTTTGTCAATTTATTAATATTTAAAAATTGATATGACAAAATCGTTTATGCCATAACCATGGATCATCATGTTTGGCAGTTAAACATAAATTTGAATTTATATTTATATTCATGTTTAATACATAAATATTTTTATTTTTAAAACCTTCAAATACAAGTTGTTTGTTATTATCGAATATATTACATCTATCTTTTTCGAAATTATTTGTAAACCTTTATAGCATAATTGACTAATATTTAGTAGGTTGTGTTTTAGATTTTCTACTAATAAAACATTAGAAATAATAGGAGAGTTAGAAATACTAGGGTTGATGACTTTTCCAATGCCCACGACATATCCTTTTGAGTTATCTCCATAGATTACCTTTCCACCATCGATGTACGTTATATTTGATAACATTTTTGAATTTTTGGTCATATGCTTGGAACATCTGCTATATGGTATCCATTTCTCCTTATTTTTTATTTTGGGTACCACCAAAATAAAAGATGTTTTAATTGGTACCCATATATATTTTGTTAGGGTCCTAATTGTTAGGTGAAGGTAGTCATACCGAAGATGGTTTGATACCTTTATAAATATAATTTTTATTATAGACTACATTCTCTAAGAAATTATTAATATATTTTTGTCCAATCAAATTATTATTTGTCTTAGGAATCCAAACTTTCATATTTTTGGTATTCATATTAGACTGATGGTGAACTTTTAGTTTTTATAAAATGTTCAGCATCATTTCCTTTTTGTTTAGAAATATTTTTAAATCCTATTCCATTTCTATTGCTTGATGGTTTTGAAGTTTTGATAAGATTTTCCAAATTTTGTTTTCCTTTACTAAATTTTGACACATTATTTGTAATTTTATCTAATTTTTCTTTTAACTCTAAATTTTCAATTTTCAATTTTCAATAAGTCAATGTTGCTTTTAAATTGACACTTTCTTTTAAAAAATTATCCTTCACTATTTTAGTATTTTCAAACTCAATAGTAATAGCCTCACTTTCTATTAAGTTATTTTCAATTATTCCTTCAGATAATTCAAGTTCTTCTTCTAAGATAAGTTTTTCATCTTTTAACATTCCTACTTCAAGTTCTAATCTATTTATTTTGACTATGTATTCTTTGTTTAATTTTTTAATTTGTCTAAATTTATCATCTAATTCCATGCTAAGTTCTAATAATTCGTCATAACTAAGTTCTGGACATGCCTCATTAGTTTGTGCCATAAAACACACATTAGCTTGTTCTCCATCACTATCTCTATCACTTTCAGATGATGAAGAATCCAAGCCGTCCCTTCTTACTTTGAAAGCCTTCTTCTTTTTGAATTTTTAAATTTGTTTTCCTTTTTATCACTATTGAGTTAGGGGAAATCCTTTATCATATTTCTGTATTGATCACATTCATAGCACTTGATTTGAGATAGGTTTGTTGTGTTGGTCTTTCCTTCTTTTTGGAATTTGGTCATCTTTCTAAATTTCTTGAATCTATTATAATTCTTGGCAATGAAGACGATCCCATCTTCATCTAAATCAGAATCATCATTTTTTATTGCTGGAAATGCTATGCTCTTCTTCTTCAAATTTAATTCTTTTCGTGTCTGCAAATTAGCTTAATGGGATATTAAATTTCCTATCAACTCTTGAAATTTGAGAGTAGAGATCTTCAATAGCTAATTCCTTTTTTTCCCATTCTGATGTTAAAGAGTTGAGTTTCAAGAAAATAAATCAAAATCAGTAAAGTTAACTCCTAATGTCATAAGATCATGTTGGACAGTTTGAAATCTAGAATACGTGTCAACACTAGTTTCATTTTGCTTCATACTGAATAAAGAGATGGTTTTGCAAAATTGAAATCTTAGTTTGTTTGACTTTTGTTTTACCTTCGTGTATAATTTGTAAGGTACGACAAATGTCAAATGCAGTTGTGCATAACATGACACATGAAAAGTCATTTTTATCTAGAGAGCAAAATAAAACATTCATCGCTTTAGCGTTGTTTGATGCTAAGGTCTTTATGCATCGGTCCATGTGTTCATAGCAACAGTCGGTGCTTCATATTTATCTTGTGTGGTTAACAAAATTTCTAGACAACTAGCTTCCATAAAGATTCTCATATGTATTGACCAATATGCATAGTTAGATCCATTAAAAAGTGGGGATCGTGCTGTGGATTGTCCTTCTTGGAAAATACTTGCCATATTAAAGTGATTCAAAAATGTGTTACTGTTCTTTGATCGAACCTTGCTCTAATACCAATTGAAAGTCTATATGATGGATCATGTAGTGTATATATATGCAAGTATAAGTGACTAACTATATGATGCATCCAATATAAACTTAATAGATGATAATAGCAAAGTAAATGGAAATAAGCACACTAGGATTTTATACTGGTTCGGACCGCCCGTCCTATGTCTAGTCCCAAAGCTCCTCTTCAGAATTCGACTATAAAACACCCTCGCTTCGCCCGGAGGAATATGCTTGGTTACAAAAGCTTTTTCTTGTCAAGTGTGTGTTCTACAACACTAATATTGACTATTAAGTACAAATGCTTCCAATATATATCTATAGGATATTGATTGAAGAATAATGAATATATGGAAGAGTGAAATACAAATATATGATTGCTAGAGATCAAGAATATATCAGAGTAAAAAGTAAAGAGCATAAGTAAGTAAGGTGAAGTCTTCTCTTGGATTCTTAATGCTATTTATAGTGGTAGAGAGATTCCTTGAGTAGTTGCATCCATTAACAAGCGTTATATGGTCGCTTCTGATGGTGATGAAGATCTGCAGTGAAGAGGAGTGAAAGTGTCTTTTCAATTGTGACAGTTGTACTTTGAATGTCAACACCTGAGTTCAAAATCAGACATCTGGAATATGTCTCAGACGTCTGGATCTTATATATTTTTTGTATATGATAGCCTTTCAGACGTCTGAGTACATTAACCAGACATCTGATTCTGTCTGATTTGCGAACCAAAGGATTCAATTGGACGTCTAGCTAGTGCATCTAGACGTTTGAACTTGTGCATGTTGCTTTTCTTATGCCTGTGTCATTGCTCTTTTGATTCTATCGACTTGTAGCCTCTTGATACTTTCTTTTAGTTTTGTTCTTGTCTCTTTGGTGATGTTACTCTAACAATTACCTGTGAATAGAAATATATATCCATATTCGATTTCGATTGTATAATTGTCGTCATCAGAACCATAGAATTGATTTCCTAACAAGAGGCTCAGTTTAGATAGAAGAGTTATGCAACTAGAAGAAGGAAAGATTAGAGTACTTTATTAGGGATTATGCGTTTGTTAACGTTTCACTGATGAAGGGTGTGGTTAGATTAAGAAGATCAAGGTAGTTAGCACCGTGGTTCGTTGGAACTTTTCGTATTGTTGAGAGGATCAGGAAACTCGTGTATAGAGTAGAATTACCGAGCAATTTGGCAGGAGTCCATGATTTTTTCCATGTTTCTCATGTTAGAAAGTGTGTTAGAGACCCAAAGAGTACTAAAGCACCGATAGATTTAAAGGATTTAGTAGTTGAACTGGACTTTAGTATAGTTTGAAAGTTGATTCGTATAGTCGCAAGAGATGAGAAGATGCTAAGGAACAAGGCAATCAAGCTAGTAAAAGTTCAGCGAAGCGACGAAGAGGGAGACTGTACTTGGAAGACTGAGAGCAGAATTGGAGACGCTTATCCCAAGTTGTTCGATGGTATGTTTTACCTTGTTGAATGATTTGTTGTGTGCCTTATCGTAATTTCGGGGTTGAAATTCCTTGAGGAGGGGAGTCTATAACACCCCATATTTTTAGTAATCCTATTTAGGATATTTAATAGGTAAATTAAATAAAATAATTTGTTGATTCAGTGATTGATATTTGATTTATAATATGGGTAGTCGTGCCTTAGAAAATGAATGAACTAAGATAAACAAAAATGAAATAGAGGAGGGTTAAAATAGGAAAGTAGGCATTATAATACCCTAAACCCCTTGGTTGTGAATTCTCACCTTCATTCATTTTACAAAAATCAAAACTAAGTAGAGGTCGACCACCATTTTCAAGAGTAAGAGAAAGAAAGATAAATGGGAAGATTAATCAACATCAAATTCATTCAAATCTCAAATTCTTTCATCTCAAGCAAAGGTGAATAATTGATATATCTCATTTTCTTATAGTTTTCGGTTTTAAGGGTAATCAAGATTGTTCTTGCATACTTATACAATGTTTTGAATGGTTAAATTTTCATATATACTTGTTGATGATTTATGCATGTTCATATTGGTTTTTATGATATGTTTTGAAATGAAAACCTTATTAAATGACATGCAAATGCCTTGTGATGATATAGATCAAAAACAATACTTTAGAGATGGGTTTCTATTTTGATAATTTTGTGAATTAATGTGGATTTTATGTTTATTTTTTAGTGTAGAAAAATGGTTATTTGGATTTTAAATTATTTACGGCTAAATAATTAATTTTTTGGGTCTAAAATTAATATATGTTAGAAAACATATTAAATTGGATATTATGGAATTTTTATAGAATTTTCCAAAATGTTTTGATAAATATAAAAAATTATTTATGTTATGAGATTTAAATGTTTTGTATATTTACTTAATGAGAAGCGGTATTTTTTTAAAAAAATTCTTGTTTATTTTTGAAATCTTAGTAGCACTTTTTAAAAAGAAATTTAGCAATTACTGAAAGTTTGACAAACAAAGCAGGTTATTTGAAAAGTGTTCCTCATTTAAATTACTTTTTTTATAGTTTTTAGCAAATTCCACCCCTTTCGGCACTAGGGTTCTATACTGGACATTTTTCCAATGTTGCTTCTGATACCAATGCACATGGTATCAATACACTTGGTACACAGCATATCAGATTGAGGTGGAAGGTATATGTCACGACCCGAACTCGATGTCCGATAACGACATCAAATTCGTACCATGGGAGTTTGCAACACCCATTAGATGATAAATAACGCAGCAGAAAAATAAAAGATGATACCACTGATATAACAAGAATACAATATCTGATACATCAATTTGATACAATGATAATCATCAACATCAGAGAATATACAACACTGAATACAGCGGAACATGATAAAATGTGAGATAAGTCTTCACAGATATCCAATACCACAACTCTGATCCAAAAGTTCCAAAACTCCTAGCTCGATCCACCATCAAGATTTCACCAAGATATGCAAGTCTCGTCCGAATCCAAAGACTGAACTAGCCCCAGATAATCTAATAAACCTGACTATCTGAAAAACCAAACTTTAGGTTGCCCGTGTGGAAAATTGTGGAAACCCAGAGTTTAGAAAAGGAACAATAAACTCCAGGTCAGTCATGAGGCTGGTATGAGCAAACAAAAACATTTGGTCTTTAAAAACAATCAAAGATTTAAAAAATTTAAATCGCAATGCTTTTTGAAAAAGAGACTACCATAAGGCCTCCCGCACACACACACACAATGCGAACGCAGAATCGGAGGACATTTCTCCTTATGATAGTCAAACATGCTTGATACGCGAATTTCTTTGATATTATTACTATTAGTGCAAAGTGCAGAAAAGCATTTCGAAAGTAGAATATAAATCTTAGCCAGCATAGGCATTCCGCACTTATGCCTACTATAACTACCATGTTCAATAGCAGGTTACCACCACATTCCATGGCAGGTTATACAATTAAAACCGTACAAGGATCGTATTGTTTTGTTTAGATTTCCAACAAATGGTCAGGCAAAGGAACTTCCCATACCGAAATGGAACGCCTCTGGAAGGACGTCCCCGACAACATCTTTCAGTTCTCAGCTAACACAAGGCCGGCTACCCCCTTCTCGGGGAGTAAGAAACCTGAGATATACCACCCCCGGTCCTTTTGGACCTTTATCCGAGAGCTCTCTAACCAACAACATCACACAGTAATAAAATACAGTGTCCACATGAGTAAGTATCTGGGCTCCATACCATGATAATACCCTTTTCCAAAAGGAATGGTAATACCCTAAGGGAGCTACCCCTGAAACCTTGCTGCCACGATTCCTGTTTCGACCATTACCGGGTTGTGAGGCTCGACGAAGTCTCATCCACAAAGCTACGCTTTTCATAAAGCCATGCTTCGATCGACAAATGATCAGCAACACTTCGTATGCCATTACCAAATTGGGAATGTATCACTAGTAACCATAAACTACATAAACTCTGAGGGTGTGAATCTAAGAAAATAAATTCTCCGCCACCAACGGAAATGTATTTGATCGAAATCTGCTTTACATCTCAAAGTGTAACGTCAAACACACATCCATACAAGTTTTTTCTGGGCTCGAACGGAACCGAAGGCACTTCCAAAGAAGTCCTTGCAAATTCGAGGATTCACAATCCCGATCAGACATCCCACCACTTAGGGAATCTCTATACCGTAGCTACTCGGTGCAGAGACAATCGATAGGTCATCCTATCGTTCTCGCAAATACCCGGTCTTCACCACCGGTCTTCAAATGCTATCCATAACGACGTACCACATATTCGGAATGGGTTATACGACACAAAGGTCCTTTCCGGCTAACCCGAATAGTAAGCGTAACATTTAAAACATATGGATATTGGATTTCAATTAAGTCACAACTTAATAATTCCACACTTTCTTTCAAATGGTTTAAACCAGTTACCATTTCAAATCTTTTAAACAAAAAGATTTATTTCGCAAAGTTCACTCAGTTTCACAAAGATTCATTTACGGATTTCAAAGTAATTTTGATTTCAATTAGATTAACTCATTTAAATCTTTAAATCAAAGATTTATCTCAAAGCTTTCAAAACTGTTTCAAAACATTCATTCATAACTTGGAAAACTATTTTCGGTTTAACTTGAAATCCCTTAAATAAAATTTGAAATTCATTTCTCATATGAAAGCTTTTATCATTTAGAAACAATAGTTTTATTTTGGAAAAACCCGATTCTATTAATACAAGTTAAAAATCTTTGAGTTAATTCAAATTCCCAAAACACACTTTAAAAATGGTTAAAAATCCATATAACTAGTATAATTCTTTTTAAATCATAAATACTGAATATAGAATTCAATTTCAGATATTGAACTTTAATTTAAATTGAATTATTCAAATTCCAAATCTCTATTATTTATTCAAAATAACTTTTATTTTTAAAACACCTTTTCAAAGGCTTTTCACATTAAACTTAATTTATTTCCAAAACTATTTGAATTTAAAATTCAAATTCAAACTTATTCAAAAATCTGTGACTTAACCGATTTCCACGTGAAATCCATATTTGTGTATGTATGAGTGTGGTCCAAGAGTTTTACACAATAGTGCATAACATCAATCATCACAGATTTAATCAATATCGATAAGCGATATAATCAATAATGCTTATCTTTATTCACAGATTCATAAATAAATAAATTTATCAATCACAAAGATTAATCATTACAATTCGATGTGGGTTTTGGATAACCAACTTTAATCCGATTCCCTGTCGTATCGAAATTTAAATGCCGTTTTATGGGCAAAGAGGTTTTCTAATCAATACAGAATCAAATCACCAACCATAATCCAACACAGAGTAATTCACATCTCACAGCATCACAATTTCAAACAGAAATATCAATTCATTTTACGACAAATCAGATATTCTACATACACAATCTATAAGCAATCATCTTTTATTCTTATTGTAATTAATTCAATTTAAAATTAATTACTTGAGAGTTAATTCCTTAACCATGTTTAATTAATCAATTAATTATCAATTAATTTCTCATTTCATTTCAATTAGATTAATTAACAAATCAATTCTTAATTAATTATTAAGTCTTAATTAATTAATTCCTTTATTCAGTCTACTAAATTAATTACTTTATTATCAATTTATTTAATCTTAATTAACTATTCTTTAACCATTAATTAATAACTTTAATTATTAATTTATTTACCATTAACTACTTAGTAAATCAATTATTAATTCTTAATTAAATTACTTGATTTATTAACTGTTAATTATTCATAAATTAACTTAAATAGTTGATTACAAATTCATTTATTAATTATAATCCTTCACTAATTACAATTAAAAATTAATTATTCTTAATTACTTTCTGAAAATAACCAATTTTAATTACAAATCATTCTTAATTACTTTTCAAAACCATTAGTTAATATTTTAAAGTTCTCTTTAAATTTTGAAATTCAATTATATTACTAACTACAACTTAATTGTTAATTAACTTTATACTTAACTAAATTAATTACTTAATCAAAATAATAATTAAAGGCTTAAACATTGCTAAGTATTAACAAAAATAATTAAAACTTGTATCAAGCTTCTAACTTAAAACTATTTAACGGTTATTAAGATTACAGTATTAAGCTTGATGAAAATCTTTTACTTAGCTTTACTTTTGAAATTACACTACTGCAGATTTTAAAAGAAACCCGAGAACTACCCTAAAAAAAACAAAACCCAAGCTCGAACATGCGAACAAACTCCTGCTCTTGTACCTTTCTTCCTTCCCAAATGCTTCACCCAAATACGCAAGCTTGCACGTACACGTGCACACTTCATCCGAGGCCCTCCGATCTCGGTCGAACTCTCCGGCACATCACACTTTGATGGGACAACCCAATCCAACCACCACCGTGACATTTTGAGCTTCCAATGGAAATCGAGTAGCCTAAGTCGAACTTGGAACAACTCAATGCCATAAAAATTCTCGTCGACGACAATCTAGATCACCGGAGCCCACGCGAGCCTGACCAAACCTCCGCCACTCACCAACAAGCCCATCCCCATAGGTGCGATCGAACTCGATGCCTTGATGAAACCTGCAATCAATTTTCCATCTATGTTAAAAACAGGGGTCGAAACCCTAAATTGATCATGTATGATCATTCTGATCTATTATAAATTTAACGATTATTTAACCAATAATCTATGATCCTCCATCTTCCTCCAGAATGATTCCGAGATTTTTTTCAATCACGCGATCATCAGGAATTGATCGAAAACCCAAACCCATACAACTCACGATTTCCCAAAATTTAGCAAACTAAAAATCTCAGCTTCATCACTAAAATCCATCATTTCATAATACAATTCAGTTTATAAATTCCAAACTAGAGATTAAAATGTGTTATTTTTATAATTTTCAAGAAACTCACTGAAATAATTTATTCTAGAAATAAATCTTTAACAAATATAGTCGGAATTATTTGTTTAAAATTTAGATTATGTTATTAGAATCACTTTTTATTCAAAGATTATTACTTAAAACAAATCGATGAAGAAGTATTTGATTTGTTTTATGGGTTTAGTCTATTAAAAGGTTAAACGGAGGAAGAAGAAAGGGGGGATATCCCTGTAATAGACATATATGTATTTACAGTCATATATATACAAACATAACCATACTCATACAATTCACATTTCACACAATCAATATTGATCACACTCGATCCAAGGTATATTCATAAATTTTAGAGTTTGCTCACCTCAATATAGTTGAAACAGAGAACAATTTTGTGTTCAAACAGCTGCAGTTTTTTTTTTTTTTCCTGGATCTTCTTTCTTTGAGTTAAATGATGTTTGTATTTTTCTTTCTCTAGTTTGCTTAAAATTTACATGCTGAATGAACTAGAGTAAAGATGGATATAAATATATAGAAAAATAACATATAGTTTTGTACAGAGTATAGGCTTACTTCTTTTGTTTGTTTTACATTTGTTTATTGATATAATATTATCCTATCCCGGTTGAGAAATCTTTCTTTTGTGCTGAGAGGATGGGGACATTAAATGCAATGTCCTAAATGATGTTTACAAGCCTATATATACTATTTAATTATGCATGTATACTTTGTTTATTTTGTACTTGTACATAGATTCCTTTATTTGTATATGCACATATGTACC
This sequence comes from Allium cepa, assembly GCA_030765085.1. Taxonomy (NCBI): domain Eukaryota; kingdom Viridiplantae; phylum Streptophyta; class Magnoliopsida; order Asparagales; family Amaryllidaceae; genus Allium; species Allium cepa. The sequence goes on from CM060942.1 coordinate 462,497,360, forward strand.
TTTGACTATATAAAAATCCATTTGATTTTTTTCTTTTGTATGTTTGCAGTTTTGTGATTCTGCCCTCTTGCATTGTTTAATGTAATATTATTTTAGTTTACATGTATTGCTTCTAATTTGTTTACAAAAAATCCACTTTTGTTTTATTATTTCTTGTTTTGCTTTCCCTGGTTGCTTCTTGCCTGCGTACATTTCGGTTTTTTTAATTATCTTCTTTTGTTTCATTTACTTTGTAATATAAATGACATTCTATATTAATATGTTGTTATAGTTTTACTTTGTAATTTACTTGTTATTTTGTAATTTATCTTATAGGTATATTTCTAACTTAAGTATTAAATTTATAACGTATATTTTATTTTATACTTTATACTTATTTTCAATATTGACAAGTAGTTCTTTTTTTCCCTTATACTTTTTATTTATAATTCAGTTCAACTGAAAATATGCATTTTGAGTTTCAAGTCAGAATTCAAAAATAAATAAGTATACATATCTTATTAAATTTGAAAAATTCAAACAAATTGGTAATTTAATCCAAAAATTCAATTAAATTATAAAATTAAATTCGTCATTAAAACTGGGTCGTTACAGTATAGGATTGAAATGTTGGGGTACCGAAGGGGTTGATGCATTCCTTTGTTTTAAATTGAAGTAGCGCCTACTTTGCTTTCAAAGGATTAGCTTTCGACTTGATTGGCTTTCGATTAAGTCAAACGTTTTTAAAGGGAAGGTTTCGAATGGGTTGTGCTCCTTTGTTTTAAGTAATGTTTTCGAAGGGGTCGCTTAGCTGCCATTTTCTACCTTACGAAGTTAATGGTTTCAAAAGGTATACTTAGCTTTTAAAATTAGCCACTTCTACAGTGCATTCGAAAGGGTGGTTTCGACACCATAACTTCTTTGCATAGGAATACTTTTAAAAGATAGGCTTTCGACATAAATGGTTTTAAATGACCCTTTTTGCTCTATTGAAGATATAACCTAAATGGCTTTGAAGGAGATGGTATAATGGTTTCGAAAGGTGTTTTTCCATATGTTTAAAATTGAACCCAAGTGCCTTCGAAAGGTTTGTATTTATGAAGGTTTTGATGCATTCAAAAGTTTTAAAGAATGGTTTCGAAGGAATGGTTTCCCAATGATTTCAAAAGGTAAGGTTTTTTGACTGTTTTGAAAGGGTCAAAAGGAAATGTTTTTCCTAGGGTTTTGAAAGGTTGTTCAAAGTGTTTTAATATATAATGCCTAAGCTTTTCTAGCTTTCGAAGGAAAGGTTTTTCATGATTTTCGAAAGGTTTATATGGATATTTCGAAATGTAGGTTTTGGCCTTTTGGCTTGGGTTAAATAAAGGGTTTTACTTGATTTGGAATGTGGTGCTTTCAATGGTTTTGAAAGTGGTACTTTCAATAGATTCAAAAGGGGTACTTTCAAAGGTTTAATGTTTTCATCAACTATGGTTTGAGTAAAATATATAAATATATATATAACATGGCAAGATGATTTTGAGTAAAGCATAGAGATAATATATTTTCCTTGTTTAAGTTTGATTTAAAGGTTTTAAATCATTTTAAAAAGGTTTTCAAGGAAATTTAGGGGAAAGGATCCCTAAGTAAAATGGCTCAAATATTAGAATACCAGATGTGATTGATATAGGGTGGCGCCCTATACTTTAGCTACTACCCAAGCTAATTTTGTTCAAAATTCCGGTGTGTAGAGCTTTGTCATAAGTGAGAATAAAATTATGATGACATACAGATGGGATTATTTAGTTGTACACAAATAGGTTATTTATGAGCCCACAAAACCATTAGGATCAGGTGAACCTCAGAGATGTTAAGTTAGGGACAAACCGTATAGAAGAGAAGTATTTATCAAATAGTTAAGGTCAGAATGTCCAGAAGAGGAGTGTTTAACAAATGTTAGATAAATTTTGTATCTATCGTGACGCAGCGAAATAACAAATGAAGCAAAACGTTAGAACGATACAAAGATAAACGCCCAAATCCGTTGATCTCTCGAGATACCGAATTCCAGCTATCTTCAACACGTTGATCGCGCATGATTCCGCGTTAGAAGATCTACGATTCTTCGACGTTGATCTTGTGCACGAGATTCCGTGAATCGGCTTCAAATTCGTTGATTCGAGCGCACTCGAATACCCGAATATGGAAAAAGAAGAAGATCACACTCAACTTAAACAAAAGTGGCATAAGCACCCAAACAATTTTATTCCCCAAAATCAACCCTTTTTACAAATGACCATACACCCCTATTTATAGGGAAAGTACAACACCACACGACTCAACATAATTACAACACGACTTAACAAACAAACAAACGACTCAAGAAAATACAAACATTCAATGACTCAACAATACATAGCGACATAACATCAGACGACTCAACAACTTCGGTAGCGACGTAAGACTTCGGCAGCGACATAAGATATTTCGCGACTTAGGTTGTCAGGCAACAAAGTAATGGCCGCGACTTTACAAAATGAAGAAATTTTGCGACATAAGGCTGGAGGGACCTAAGGCTTCACGACATAGGGATTCTGCTCGCGACCTAGGGCTTCGCGACATAAGGATTCAGTTCGTTCGCGACCTAAGGCTTCGCGACATAGGAATTTTTCTCACGACCTAGGAAAGCGCGATTCAGGGAAGCGACTTAAGGTAAGTCGTTTATCTCGCGCTGCATCATCCTCCCCTGATTGAAAAGAATTCGACCCTGAATTCACTCTTTCCTCTTCTTCGACATGCTTATTCTCATGTTATGGAATCAAGTGTTTGTCGTTGAAAACGTCAGTCGTATGGATATGATTCGGCAATCTTAACTGATAAGCATTCTCGTTAATCTTCTTTATGATTTCCAAAGGACCAATCTTTCTAGCAGCTAATTTGTTGTAAGAACCAACAGGAAATCGATCTTTAGTCAATACTTCATACGCAAAATCTCCTTCTTTGAATTCAACATTTCGTCGTTTAATATCTATGGATTGCTTATATTTCTCATTTGCCTTAAGCAATCGTTCCTGCACAACTTTGTGGCATTCTTGTAATTCACTCACAAAATCACTAGCTCATTTGATCACTCCTTTCTACTGTGGTACGGTAGATAAATCTAAAGGTCCTTTAGGCATTGTTGAATAAACGACCTGGAATGGACTGACCCTAGTGCTACGATTAACTACATGGTTGTGTGTAAACTCAGCTTGACATAGCTCGGAATCCCAACTCTTCAAATTGTCATCCACGAGGCATCACAATAGATTACCTAGGGATCTATTCACAACTTCTGTCTGTCCATCCGTCTATGGATGATAAGCACTACTAAATTTTAGCTCTGTACCGACCATTCTTCGCAGACTCATCCAAAAATGACTCAGAAAACGAGTCTCTCTATCTGAAATAATAGATTCAGGCAACCCATGAAGACGATAGGTCTCTTTGATGTATAACTGTGCGACATTAACTGCATCAGCTGTCTATTTGCATGCGATAAAATGTACCATTTTTGAAAAACGATCAACCACTACGTAGGTAGAATCGTTGCCACGTTGCGTTCTCGGCAATCCCAATACAAAGTCCATACTAACATCCACCCATGGTTTAGTAGGTATAGGTAACGGCATATATAATCCTACATTTGTTGCGGTCCCCTTTGAAACTTGACAAATATGGAACCTCTGAATGAATTTTCCAACCTCCTTCCTCATTGACGGCCATAAATAAGACTTTGAGATCAACTACAAAGTATGGTCGTGGCCCACTTGTCCTTCTTCATGTAATTCTTTGATAATCTTCATTCGTAGACTGCAATCTGGAATACACAACTGACTTCCTTTGAATAGAAAACCATCAACCAGCATATATCCATCCATGTTCCCATGCTTGACTTTGTCTAGGATCCTCAAAAAATAAGAATCCAAAGTAAGCAAATCTTGAATTATGTCAAAACCAATCACCTCTACTCGCATGGTTGTTAGTAAATTATTCCTCCGACTCAATGCATCGGCCACGCGATTAGTCACTCCAGACTTGTGTTTTACGACGAATGTAAATTGTTGCAAATATGCTATCCACGATGCATGCCTAGCTGCAATTTTATTCTTCCCTTGTAAATGCTTCAATGCTTCATGGTCCGTATACAAAACAAATTCATTGTGGAACAAGTAATGTCTCCAATGCTTCACAGCCTGCACAATAGCATAAAACTCTACATCATAAGTACTGTATGTCATCTTTACTCCAGAAAGTTTTTCACTAAAATAGGCAATTAGACGACCCTTTTGACTATACACTCCTCCAATCCCAACTTTGGACGCATCTGTATGTAACTCAAATAGCAACTGAAAATCGGGCATCACCAGAATCGGTGCTGAGGTTAAAAGTTGCTTGATCTGTTCAAAAGCAGATCCTGCCTCTTCCATCCATGAAAACGGCTTTCCTTTCGTACAATCAGTAACATGAGCCATCACACTACTAAAGTGTGGTATAAATCTTCGATAAAATGAAGCTAACCTATGGAAACTTCTGACTTTCGTTATAGTTTTGGGTTGTGGCCAATCTTTGATTGCGGCTACTTTACTCTGGTCCACTTGTATCCCTTCCTTCGACACGACATCACCCAGAAATAAGACACTTGGCGTCATGAACATGCATTTCCTAGTCGTTGCATAACACTATTCTTGACGAAGAATAGTTAACACCTTTCGCAAGTGTTGAATGTGCTCCTCTGTGCTAGCACTATATATCAAGATATCATCAAAGTAGACTGCAACAAACTTCACGATGTAAGGTCTGAAAATTTGATTCATCACCCTCATTAATGTACTTGGTGCATTAGATAGACCAAATGGAATGATCAACCATTCGTATAATCCTTCCCGGGTCTTAAATGTTGTCTTCCATTCATCTCCTGGTATTATGCGAATCTAATGATAACCACTCTTAGGATAGACCTTAGAAATGATTACAGACCCACTGAGTTGATCCAATAGATCATCAAGTCTTGGCATAGAAAATCTGTATCCGACAGTTATTTTGTTGAGGGCTCTACTGTCGGTACACATTCTCCATGAACCATCTTTCTTTGGTACCAACAGAGTTGGTACAGCACAAGGACTGAGACTCTCTCGAACACGCCCTTACTCAAGCAACTCCTCAACTTGTCTCCTCAACTCTTCATGCTCTTTTGGACTCATACGATAATGCGGCCTATGCGGTAAAATAGCACCTGGCACTAGATAAATTTGATGTTGTATGTCCCTTAGTGGCGGTAATTCCTTGGGTAATTCCGCGGGAAAGACATCTTCAAATTCATTTAACACCGGTCTAACCTCCTCAGGGATTTCAAGATCTTCACTTTTTTCATACCCAATCAACATAAACAACTCAGCACTATCTTTCACTTCTTCAACAAATTCCTTCGTAGATAGTAGACTAGTTGATTCCACTTTCTTCTCAGATTTGCTTTCACTTTGTTCACACTTCTTAGGAACTAAGGTGATTTGAGTACCTTCAAACATGAAACTGTAGCTGTTGGTACGACCATTATGTTGTATAGCTCTATCATATAGCCATGGTCTTCTCAATAATAAATGACACACATCCATATCAACAACACCACACCATATATCATCTTTGTACTTCTTCCCAATAGAAAATGTAACACATGATCGTCTTCCCACTGTCACTTCTCCACCTTTCTTTAGCCATGCCAGTTTATAAGTTCTATTGTGTTTTTCAGTCTACAATCCTAACTTCGTGACGGCTTCTTCAAAAATAATGTTATCGCAGCTTCCCGCTTCTATAATAAATCGACCAACCTTTCCAAGATAGTACGTGTAGACTGAAAGATATTGCTTCTCAGCCAACTAGAATCATTCTCATGCTTTGGCACTAAACAAGACTCCTCATCATCAAACTACACCATTCATCTCCTGACACAACTTCTTCATCTTCATCAAACTTCGCTAGTTGAGAATAGTTAATGTCATCTTCCATATCCTCATACTCACATTCCTCTACAACTAATGTTCTCTTCTTCGTCTTTGTACATTCATTACTTTTATGGCCAAATTCTTGACAATTATAGCACTTAATACTGTTATTGACCTTTGCTTTAGTGGCTTCATTGACAATAGGTTTACTGACTGCCTTGAAAACATTAGCACTGCTACTAGCACCCTTATTCTGATTGTTGGAATTTGTAAACACACCACCTCCTCGTCTCCCTTGTTTCTCCCAAGCTTGAGCTTTCTGATGTGCTTCAGCGACAGACATTGGATTGAACATATTAACCATGTCTTGAATTTGTATCCGTAACCCTCCAATATATCTAGCTGTTAGCTGCTCCTCAGTTTCCATAATATCATTCCTTGCAATCAATTGATGAAATTCACCGCATAATCATTCACTGACTTCGTTCCCTGTCTCAAATTCTGCAAACGTTGATACATAAGAGATTGATAATTGTATGGCAAGAAAGTTGCTTTCATCATCTATCTCATCTTCTCCCAAGTGACAACTTTCGATTTTCCCATTCTCTCCAGAGTTAGTTTAGTTTGCTGCCACCAAGCCATAGCTCTTCCTCTTAGTTTTGTAGCAACTAATTGGACTCGGCGATTCTCCGGCACATCCTTGAATTCCAAAATTTCTTCAACATTTGACAACTAATCAAGGAATTCTTCGGCTTGCATACCACCCTTGAATTCTGGAATTTCCATCCTCATACCTGACTCCCATTTACGATCATTTTTTGAATCCACATATTGATTTCGCACGTGGCCTCGATTTCGATAATGAATACTATCTCTATCACCATCTTCCTCAAAATCAGATGTACTTCGATATCGATCTCGACCATCCGCATCCCTATGATCAAGCATGGTCCTTCTACCCTGTCTTTCAGCATCACGATATGGTTCCTTTTCAAACCCACGTTGAGTTTTTCTCATTTCATTTCGGTACCCATGGAGGTCTCGCATCATTGAAACTGATGATTCTCTCCTATCTCGATAAGACTGTGGTGAAATCCTCCTTTCTTCCGAAATTGATGGTGAAACCCTGTTTCTACCCTGGCTCGAAACTGGTGAAGTTCTCCTTTGACTTTGATTCATGTCTTTCATCAATTTCTCCAACTTTTCAATACCCTCATTAAGCTTTTCACTAATAAGTTGTTCCATTTTCTCCGCTTCTTGTCTTCTATACACATCTTCAACTTGGTGATAGCGATTAGCACGTCTCGGAGGCATGATCATCAACAATCTCGGTTTCGATCTAACTGAGCTTTGACTTAACTCGACTTAGCTTTAACTGGCTCTAACTCGGCTCCAACTAGCTTTGACATGCTTCGATCTAACTTAGCTCGGCCTTGATCTTATTTTGATCTTCAAGCTCTGATACCAAACTGACGCAGCGGAAATAACAAATGAAGCGAAACGATAAAACGATACCAAGATAAATGCCCAAAATAGTTGATGTCTCGAGATACTGGATTCTAGCTATCTTCAATACGTTGATCGCGCACGATTCCACGTTAGAAGATCTACGATTCTTCGACGTTGATCTCGTGCATGAGATTCCATGAATCAGCTTCAAATTCGTTGATTCGAGCGCACTCAAATATCCAAATATGGAAGAAGAAGGAGATCACGCTCAACTTCAACAAAAGTGGCAAAAGCACCCAAACAATTTTATTCCCCAAAATCAACCCTTTTTACAAATGACCATACACCCCTATTTATAGGGAAAGTACAACACCACATGACTCAACACAATTACAACACGACTTAACAAACAAACAAACGACTCAAGAAAATACAAACATTCAACGACTCAACAACACACAACGACATAACATCAGACGGCTCAACACACTTCTGTAGCGACGTAAGACTGCGGCAGCGACATAAGATAATTCGCGACTTAGGTTGTCAGGCAAAAAAGTAATGGTCGCGACTTAGCAAAATGAAGAAATCTCACGACAAAAGGCTGGAGCGACCTAAGGCTTCGCGACATAGGGATTCTGCTCGCGACGTAGGGCTTCGCGACATAAGGATCCAGTTCGTTTGTGACCTAAGCTGGAGCTACCTAAGGCTTCGTGACATAGGGATTTTGCTCGCGGCCTAAGGAAGTGCGATTCAGGGAAGCGACTTAAGGTAAGTCGTTTATCTCGCGCTACATCATATTGTTTGGTCAGCCTGAGTCAGCCAAAAGTTAGTAGTTAGCCAAACAAAACTATAGTGATCGAACATACAATTCATTTATTACCTAATATGCATGTTTACGTATTGATGCTTTAGGGTTTTGACCAGTTTTGGATGTAGGAAAAAAGATTCGCAAAAGGAAGATATGTTTTAAAAGGATGTTAGTGAGTGGAAACCCATTTCGTTGGGTGCTCAAAATTGATTTGAGTAGGCTGAGGGTTGAGATTATTAGGTTTTTGTAGGATGACGAATAGAGCAACTAAAGGCGAGTAGGAGGAAAAACAGATAGTTATTTAGGGGTTGTAGATCTTGTTTTGTTGTTTGTTTCCACCGTGTACATTAAGAAACTTATGAAAATATAGCTCTGATCAACCAAGAGTGCATCATTATATGTCGCTCTTGGCATATTTATGTAATAATATTTCTGATATTTACGAAGGAAATGTTTTGGGATTGTGTAATTTGAATATGGAACATGTTTTTTGAACTGTAATGGAAAATGCTATTTTGAATTTGCGATTTGTTTCATATCCAAGTGCTTCTGATATTATAAATACCATTAATATAGCCATATTTCGTCACTGGAAGTTAATACTATATATGACTGCAGCATCTGTAGTGCTTAGCTTTTTGGTCTCTAGAGAGGGGATGTTACACTAGGGCATACCGTTAAGTCCATCTATCTCCAACTTGCACTTGGGGTCAACTATGGAATCTTATTCCAACTTCTCAAATCGGTTTTCTCAAAACCAATTGGGTAAGTCCCTTTGTGAACGCGTATGCTATTATGTTTTAATTATCTATTCTGTCAATCAACTTAGTCCGACAACAATAAATTGCTTTATCATGCAGAACAATTTGAAGTATGTTTCTCGACTTTTAGTGAGTTATAAGTTCTGTAACAAACTATATCATGAAATTATTATCATATAACAATGTTGCAAGATTCTCAACATTTGGAATTGGCTAAGTCATAGATTTATGCACTCGTATTTTAATATACATTGTTTTTCTGCGACGGTATTCAAGGCGATGTTCTTAGTCTTTTTCATTGACTCAGTCGTGGTTTTTCGTTTGGAACATTTCCAAGTTAAAGATTCCTAACTTGAATTTATTATTAATATACTATACTCAATACTCACTTATGATGTTTGAGCCCGAACACCTTAATAAAGAGTTTCTGTTCCTGTAAACAATTTGCTAGTATGTCATAAATACACGAGGACACTACAAACAAGCAGTTAGTGGTACCAATTTGGATTTGATATTTGCTTCATTTACAAAATACATAAACAAATCATGTTATCGTAGACAACATAACATATATGATAATTCCTTTTGCTAATGCATAAGAAATTAATCTTACATGTTTCATATTAAGCAATTCAATAATGTGTCTTTGCATATTAATTTTGGACATCCCAGATATCTTTTATACTTACTATAACAGACATCATTTACAATCCCAAGTTGAGGTTTAAAATAACTAAGATTGATTTTAATATAAGTACATCATTAAAATAAACAACATGTTGTTATAGTTTAAAAATACCAATGTACCTTTTAATGTACATTCTTATGAACGCACGCTTCCTTTGCATTTTGATTGATAATCAAACTATTTGATGTTTCTATAAAAATATTTTTTTTCATTTTTAATGCTTATAAAATAATTTTATCTATCATTTCTTAGATCATATCGAAAGACTCACAAACTCAATATCGCTACCCATGACTTTGAGATATTTTAGGTTATTATATGTAAAAGTTTATTCTTGATCATTGTTTATAATTTTCCATTTCAATACATATGTACCAAACATAAGATAATGCTAAGTGGTAATTTTGTCAGTAATTTCAACAATTGAAATTTGCCATATTATTCTTATTAAAATTGCTTATTTAGTTCTATCTATATTAGTCTTGCTCATAAAGAAACAATCGCGGCTGATGGGCCATATCCCTTCGGTTACGACAACCAGAATCATACTTTGATGGCAAACTTGGAATTATTTTAGATTTTCACATCATACCATAGAGTAAGCACTCTTAATGGCTTAATTAAACAACCAACAGATTATTTATTTTTAACATTGATATGAAACTCATAGTTTCTCTTTAATATAGAGAATACTTTTTAGACATTCCAGTGTTTTACGATCATTTATGTTAGTTAGTTTCATTTCATCTTATCTAATTAGCCAATTCCATTTTTTATCAATAATTCCTCAAAGAAATCTTTACAATGAAGTTGGTATTTCTTGAAACAACAATTGTTTCTCAATGCAAAGAATAGGTATTCATAAATGTTTTATAAATTTCTTTATTTATAAAACTGATTTGGTTTTGGTTTATAAAATTTATGTTCGAACTTAAACATGTCATCTAATGATAGTCTTCCAAAAATTATTTGGGGAGATTCACTCAAGATCCCTTACGAACAATTATTACGTGTAATCTTTCGACTTGCATAACTTGCCAACTTCATGGCTTAGAATATATTCTGATTTATGATAACCCTTATTTTGTGTGATTTTATAAACTGTTTTTTAGATGAAATAATGTTAACCTTGTGTACTGCTCTTAAGTACATGACCTTATAGAATGAAACTAACTCAACTTCACTGACAATTAATCACACATTGTCCAACAATTTCGATTACTCCTTATCAATGCATCATTATGTATTACACGGATGAGTGACATTTGAGATATCTTTATACATTTTTAGGAACATTTAGTGTAACATCCCGCCATTTTGTACGCTTTAAAATCGACGCTTTAAAATCGACGACAAACCACACACGTTAGACTTAAACCATACAGAAGGGCAGAATGTTATTGGGGTGAACAAGAAAAAGCAAAGGAAAAAACAAAATAGAATCTCACAACAGAATGACAAAATATAATAATCAAATAACAGTTATGAAGCTTTTTTATAAAACATTTGATTATACTTATACAACACATATAAGAGTTACACATACCAGAGAATAATAAATAATGAAGTGTAACAGTATGAACGTTGTGGAATAATATAATAAATAATAGTAATGAAATCTCCGTCTTCGTCCTTCAGAAATAAACTCTTCGAATCTTGAAATGCTCAGACTGACCCGAGCGAATTGAAAAGACAAAACACTCGAGTCAGAACTAAAAGATCTTATGTAAGCTAAATCAATGGTAAATAATATGAGTAGAATGACCTCAGAGATGTTTACGGGATTTGACATCTCCTATCCAGGGTCTAACGTGAGTAACTTAAGAGATGCTCGGGATTCGCATCTCCTAAGGATCCGTTAAACTATTTACTATATAGTAATATTTCGTTATTATAATAATGTCTATAGTAAAATAAACTTAGTTTTAAATAGCGTTAAGGCTTTACATTTTCCACCTTAACACGCAATAGTGCCAACAGTCTATACAAAGCGTAATACCTCCTGATCGGGAGGCTAGCAGAGGATACTCCATAGGTACGACACAAATAAAACTTGTACAAGGCGCGCTAGGGTGAGTGACATGGCACACAAGGCAATGCCAGCGTAGATATACCAATTACGCATCCAGGCTGGTTGTAATGCGTAGCAGCTACTACCGCCCACCTCGAGTCACACCCCCAAAATAAAAAATAAAAAGTGGCCACCGAATCAATCCAAAAGTCAGAGTCAAATATCGAAGGAGTGTTATAACGACCCGCCTTTTTGGACAGTTTAAACCGACGATCAAATACACATGTCGATTCCAAATCATTAAAAGGGCAGATAATTATTGGGGTAATTAAGAAAAGAAAAGGAAGGGAAATAAAGGAAATGAAACAACACAGAATCTCACAGCGGAAGGCTAAAGTATAGTGATAAAATAACAGTTCATGAAGCTGTTAATTAAATGAATACATTTGAAATGAATACATTTGATTATTATTATACAACATTTATCAGAGTTACATACACAACAAATATCATACAACAATGCAGCGGAATGGAATGAATATAATAATAGCAGACAATATACCAAATCTTCGTCTCCGTCCTCCAAGGAAATGATCTTCAACCTAAACTGAAAACTCAGGACTGACCCGAGCGTAATGAAAAGACAACACACTCGAGTCAGGACTAAAATATCCTTATGAAAGTTAAATCAATCGTAAATAAATATGAGTGTAACGGCGTCAGAGATGTTTACGGGGTTTGACATCTCATATCCAGTGTCAACGTGCGTGCAATAACTCAAGAGATGTTACGGGATTTTCCATCTCTCAAGGATCCGTGAAACTATCTACTATGTAGTAATATACGCTAAGTAGATAATGTCTATCAGTAATATAAAGTATCAAAACAGCGTTAAGGCGTTACCATAATCCCCCTTAACACATTTTATATTCCCAAAAGCATATACAAGGCCGTAGTTTCCCCAAAACCGGAAGTCACCAGAGGGCAATCCATATACTCAAGGTACAAATCAAAACGTAGTGGTCGCGAATAGGATAATCAGTATGACAAGGTACATGAGGCGATACCAACTAGGATACTAGTAGTTGCGTGATCCGGACTGATGTTGGGCATAGCCAGCAGCTACCCTAACACCGCGAAACAACACTCCCAAATCAAGGGGTGCACCCAAATCGCATCACAAATGTAATAGATATGGTATCGAAGAAGTGTGTCCGCTAGAGGTGGCGAACCTCAATGGCCCGGCGCGGCTCCTGTTTTAGTCATGTCAGGGGTCATCCAATAATCATTCTCTTTCTTCAGTCAACGCGTTCACCAAACCATCCACTTCATTCTGGATCATCACTCCACGTATAATAATTACTAAAGTGGTTTTCGGTATCGACAGAGAGTATGTCCATATCCAATCCCGGTCTCTTTAATAACTACGTATTATTACACCTTTGGCTCTTTATATTTCAAATCGATTCATAATTGATATCAAAATATCATATTCGCTTCAAAAATCAAATCCATTCAAATATCATCATATCTTTCAAAATATCAGATTTCATATTTAAATTCAAGATTTAAATATAAACATTTCACCTTATTGACCAGCTTAGGATTTTAGAAAAATAGTTTAAAGTAGTTTAAAAGTAGTTTTAAATAATTAAAATAGTTAAAAACACTTAAAATCTTTAAAATGGATTTAAAATAGATAAATTAGTTTAAAATAATTTAAATTGGGTTAAGTAGATTTAAAATAGATTAAAATAGTTTAAGTATTCAAAATGGTTTATATAACAGAGTAATTTGGAAAACAAATTAAAACAGCTTCAAAATCAATCCATTTCAGTTATAACTTCCCAATTCAAATCAATTCCAATTTCCATTCTACCGATTCAATTTCGATTTCAATTCAAACCAATGTCAACTTTGACTTCAAATTTATTCAAAATTTTATTCACTTTCAATTAATTCAATTTCAATTTATATCGATTTAGAGCTGGATTTTCAAAATATCAATTTATAACACTTAACAAAATAATCCTTCAATATTCAAATTTAAATCCAAATTTCAAATATGATTCAATTCCAAGCTCATTTCAAAATATCATTTTTATGTCACTTTACTTAGTAATATTCAAAGCTCAAATTTAATGTTCAATCTTTAAAACAAATAAATTTCCGAAATTCAATCATATCCAAATTTTAAATCTCAAAGTCTCCACTTAAATTTATTCAACAATTTCTTTTAACCAAAATTTTATTTCAACATTTCAAACTCAATTTTTCGATAAATTCGATTTCTATACATTGATTTCTATTTATCACTTTTAAATCGAAACATTTAAATAAATTTCAAATCGACGATTTCAAAAATTATTAATTTAGCCAATTCGGTGTCCGTATATATTTTTCTATCCTATGGCCAAGTAATTATTTATTTCATTTAAATGTCAGGGATGAGTATACATTACTTAAATTAAATCTCACTATCATATGTATGCATAACAGGATCTATATAAGCAAATAAACATCCAAACATTCAATTATCAACCAATAGCATTTATCAAAATACATCATCCAATAAACAATACAATTCATGGCAGTTTCATAGTTATCAATGTCAGGTAATTTAATCGCAATTCAATTTTAATTTCAATTTAACTGTCAATTTAATTTTTCAATGGTTAATGCAAATGACAGGCTATATGACAATTAATTTTTTACCAAACAATGACAAATAAAATCATAACACTTCATAATATCAAATTTAACTAGCATAAAGATATTTAGTACGGTGTGAGCGTTATAAAACACTCACCTTGATTTCAATGTAGTTCCAGCGCTTTATTTCGAATAAAATTAAACGAACGTTTAATTTTTCCCGAAATTTTCACTATATCCAAATGATTCCAATCTAGCACCATTGCGTAGTGCTCGATAAAACGATTCCAACGCGAAAAGTCTCGTCCAAAACGGACCTCGTATGAAAAAGTTATACACGTTTAAAGTTTGTAAAATTTTAATATAATCAATTTTACAATTTCATTTATACTATTTACCCAACTCAATCAGAGCCGTTGATTCCACTTTGCTCCCATCAGGCCTATACGTGCCTTCTTCTCCTTCCGTTTCACACCTCCAGGTTATTCACGTTAACAAGAACCCATGATAGCCGCACTTAGGGTTTGATTTTTCGACCTCCACGACGAACATGAACACGATCAGGTTACACCACTTCGAAGCCACCGCCTTACTCCACCTTCACCATCAATAGCCTGAAGCTCGGCCACCCCCTCTGCCTCGAATTGCGAGAAAAATGCAGCAGGTCCAATCTCGATTTGCCGTCGATCCGTGGCTCCGTTTCCGATCTCCACCGTTGGATAGCTAGATCTTGATGTCCTCTACAACTTTGCAGTTGAGAGTTTTTGCTAATTGTTGATGGATTGAGAGGAAAATGAGGAAGAAGTTTCGAAATTTTCTGGCCATGGAATAGGTGGCGACCATGATTTAGAATTAGGGTTTCTGGATTAAAATAATAATAAAACTGTCTCGGTTTGCGTGCGTATTTATATAGGTAGGTCCAAAATCATCCGAACTCCAATCGAGACGTGCCGCCAGGCGTTTATAAGGTTTTACCCCCATTCCGGACGCAATGGAACTAGTTTCAAGGCCTAATTCGATCATATCTGGAAGATAGCTTTTCGAAGTCGATTATTTTAATTAAATTCGAAATTAAATTTCTACGCGTTTCAAGCTCGCACGGCCAAACGATAAGTCCAATTGCTACGAAAATTGAAATCCTACCATAATTTACTATTACGGATCCGATGAAACAAGTTTCGTCGAAATCCGAGACTGTTTGAAAAATGGCTATTTTAACTCGTCAATTAAATATTAAAATATTCAATTTTCACAAATTTACTTTTAATTCGATTTTAAAAGTTATACAACATCATTCTAACTTTAATATGATAAAATAGAATTTTACAAATCATTTTTAATCATATTAAACCCGTTATCCCATTATTCAAATAATTTCAAATATTAAATTATTCAACACATTACATTAATAATCATTTTCCTTCAACAATCACCTTAAATTTTCTAATTAAAATAGCTAAAAATACGGGTCGTTACACTCTCCCCCACTCAAAACTTTTCGTCCCCGAAAAGAAAAAGAAGGGAAAAGGAACTAAGTATAGAATTCAACATTAGATATATTTTATTCAAAGTTACCAACTTATAAAACAATGAAATTCCATTTATAAAGTCATAACTACGCTTTCACAAGGTTACTCCGAACGGCTTTCTAAATTTAAAAGTTAGTTATCAAAACAAGTTATAAAATTTAAAACTTGAAAAATTTTCTAACACCCGGATTCACGGAAAATTTCGGCAGAGTCTCCTTTGCGCGGCTCGATCAGAAAAATTTTACAATTCAATATATAACACAAATATAACCAATATATAACAAATATACATCTCATCTGAATGATGATGCATCCCAATCATGGGGAAACAATATATAATATCAAATACGATATGTAATACGGGTATGTACCTTTTATTTGTTATTAGCAAGCATATTTTAGCAATTTAGCATGAAACGAGCTCCATACGTGCCGCACGCCATCAATACCTACTAAATACTCAATAAATAGATGAGAACATGTATATAAGAGGAAATATCAATATGAGACATCACAATCATAGCTTAAGAAGACAACAACCTAAAATTTCACATTTTATAAATTCAGACCTGCTGCAAAGACTCAGGTTTTTGATATAGTAAATTCCGAAATCTGGGAATACTTATAAAAGGAAAGTTGTTCCACTCGTTCTAAGCTTTCCAACGATATAAAGATCGTCAAAATCGGACTTACGGTTTGAAAGTTATGCTCAGTTTACTTGCAGCTTTCAACTTAGAAAATTTAGATAGGACAGGGAATGTCCGTCCAGTTCAGACTCAGTTTAGGCTAATCAAATTACAAAATCTGTCAAAGTGATTCAAATAAGACTTTTAGCTTACTCAAAGAACTTTCATTTGCAAAAAATTTGGGCTCAATTGGATTTATAAATCTCAAGTTATCGTTGTTCTAGTACAGCACTTATGTGTAAAGTTTTTCCAACCAAAACTAGTGTAACGATTTTGATCTAGAAATTTGGTAACATAGATTTTCAAGTGGTTTTGGTTAATTCAAGTTTATATATAACTTTATTCATATCAAATTTCATATTTTTACCTTCATTTAACGCTGGATCTATTGGTAGAACATTTCTAAACTATTTTTCAAGTGTACAATTATTTCATAGACATATCCATTTTATTTATACATTCTTTTAAGTATCCATTTTGTTTAAAAATCAATTCACACTCCAACCTTATACAAATTTAAATAACAAACATTCCATTATTTTAGTTTCAACTTGTATAACATTCTATTACATATATACATCAACATTTCAACTTTTTTTAAACAAAAGGCAAGTTATATATACGTTTATATAAATGAAATTTTGAGTATTATACAAATCAATCTTATTAAATTTTGTTAACAAGAACGTTTAGTGATTAACTTATTTGATTCCATTATATACAATTTCAGAAGTTTAGGTTACTTTCCATATTTCACTTAACCATTTAGTTTCACCTTAAATTTCCATTTTGATCGTTTCATATTGAATTGATTTTTCATCCAATTCTCATTTAACTTTCTATTCAAATTCATTACAAAGATATAATTGATTCACTATTTGTTTACTTCATTAGATTTAAATATACTTACACAAATTTCTTATTCGATTAAGAATTTACAGTTTCTAGTTTGTTTCAAATTTTACTACATTCCGATTCTAAGAGTTTTAACTTTTATTTTATACTCATTTTATATTAATAACTTTTTATTACAGTAAACCTCATTTCAATTTTTGTCCATATCTCAATTTATTTAATCTTATTTATGTTAAATATTCTTATCATTTTCATTCCATAAGTTTAAATTCATTTTTAGCTTATTAATTCTCAATTAATTTAACACTTATTAAGTTAATCAATTATCATCCATCTAACAACCAATGCATATCAACATTAACATCCCTCCAAGATCTACACTAAATTGATTATACATTTCCAAGTCAAATTTTTTTAATTTCATACACTTTCAAGTTTATTGACATTTAGTTATATTCAAATTTAATTAGTTTCCATTTACAAGTTTTATTTTTCATTAATTTTAAATTTTGTTCATTCATTTGTATGTATATCCTTCATTTTACAGCTTAAATTTCTTTTATTATTTACATCTATCAATAGATCTTCACATTTTATTATTCACTCTTACACTTGGTATATTATTCCTCTACTTATCCTTATTAGCATTTTAAACTTTTTAAGTATTTGTTAAGTTATATCTATGCTATAGAATGAAATTTAATACTATGCGAGTTTTACAGTTTCAATTTTTATGTTAAGTTCATAATTTCCTAATTCTAAGGATTTCTACTTCAATTGATATTTTCACTTAGCTCTTAGGTTCATTTCTCATTTCACAGTTCAGAAGTTCCTTAATGATTCAAGTCTAAATTCATTTCAATCATTTTAAAAAAAATCATTAATTATTAAAGAACTTAAGAATTCCAATCCCGGTTTCATTTCAAATCAATATACTTATATAATTTATATATCAAATCATACTATAGAGAATACAAAATAAAATAAATTTTGAATCAAAACAAGGTTTAGACAAGCTATTAAGTGGTCTCCCCACAAGGACTCTCGAAAATAAACGCCGATGATGCGTGCACTCATCACCGAAATCATTTTCTAGCATCAAGAGAAGGGAATATAACACCTATCATAAAAAAAAAATCCTTCGAAAACAATTTCAACTCAATTATACTATCATATAATACTCATATTATATTTTCCAATTCCTTGTAAATCAATTTCAAACACCGGAATTTAAATTCTCAAATCCAAGTAAAAATTCATTTATATTCATTATCAATTGTGCTTATAAGATTTCAATTTCATGAATCCATTGTTATTTAATCAATTGTTGTAAATGTGGAATTATCAACAATATCGATAATAATCTAATATTAGCATCTCCTAAAAATCAATTCAATCAAAATGAATAAATATTCGACTAATTCTTTTATATTAAAATATATTCCAAAACGATATTGTGTTGGTTTGTCCTATTTGAGTGTTTAGAAATCCCTATCGATGCCTTGGCGTCCCAAGTATGGACCAGAATTCATAAATACTCAACGGAACAAATTAACACAATATAAAACCATTTTATATCAAATAACAAGTACACTCTCTCATATACACTCAACTCATTCATATAGTCTACCTCTATTTCAATGAGTTATTCCCCACTAGAGCCAAGGTTTATCGCTAAACCAAAGCTCTGATACCAACTGTAAACTAGAGCCAAGGTTTATCGCTAAACCAAAGCTCTGATACCAACTGTAACGACCCGCCTTTTTGGAAAGTTTAAACCGACGA
Source organism: Allium cepa (assembly GCA_030765085.1). Classification (NCBI taxonomy): domain Eukaryota; kingdom Viridiplantae; phylum Streptophyta; class Magnoliopsida; order Asparagales; family Amaryllidaceae; genus Allium; species Allium cepa. The sequence goes on from CM060942.1 coordinate 462,516,526, forward strand.
TCAAATACACATGCCGATTCCAAACCATTAAAAGGGCAGATAGTTATTGGGGTAATTAAGAAAAGAAAAGGAAGGGAAATAAAGGAAATGAAACAACACAGAATCTCACAGCGGAAGGCTAAAGTATAGTGATAAAATAACAGTTCATGAAGCTGTTAATTAAATGAATACATTTGAAATGAATACATTTGATTATTATTATACAACATTTATCAGAGTTACATACACAACAAATATCATACAACAATGCAGCGGAATGGAATGAATATAATAGTAGTAGATAATATACCAAATCTTCGTCTCCGTCCTCCAAGGAAATGATCTTCAACCTAAACTGAAAACTCAGGACTGACCCAAGCGTAATGAAAAGACAAAACACTCGAGTCAGGACTAAAATATCCTTATGAAAGTTAAATCAATCGTAAATAAATATGAGTGTAACGGCGTTAGAGATGTTTACGGGGTTTGACATCTCATATCCAGTGTCAACGTGTGTGCAATAACTCAAGAGATGTTACGGGATTTTCCATCTCTCAAGGATCCGTGAAACTATCTACTATGTAGTAATATACGCTAAGTAGATAATGTCTATCAGTAATATAAAGTATCAAAATAGCGTTAAGGCGTTACCATAATCCCCCCTTAACACATATTATATTCCCAAAAGCATATACAAGGCCGTAGTTTCCCCAAAACCGGAAGTCACCAGAGGGCAATCCATATACTCAAGGTACAAATCAAAATGTAGTGGTCGTGAATAGGATAATCAGTATGACAAGGTACATGAGGCGATACCAACTAGGATACTAGTAGTTGCGTGATCCGGACTGATGTTGGGCATAGCCAGCAGCTACCCCAACACCGCGAAACAACACTCCCAAATCAAGGGGTGCACCCAAATCGCATCAGAAATGTAATAGATATGGTATCGAAGAAGTGTGTCCGCTAGAGGTGGCGAACCTCAATGGCCCGGCGCGGCTCCTGTTTTAGTCATGTCAGGGGTCATCTAATAATCGTTCTCTTTCTTCAGTCAACGCGTTCCCCAAACCATCCACTTCATTCTGGATCATCACTCCGCGTATAATAGTTATTAAAGTGGTTTTCGGCATCGACAGAGAGTATGTCCATATCCAATCCCGGTCTCTTTAATAACTACGTATTATTAAACCTTTGGCTCTTTATATTTCAAATCGATTCATAATTGATATCAAAATATCATATTCGCTTCAAAAATCAAATCCATTCAAATATCATCATATCTTTCAAAATATCAGATTTCATATTTAAATTCAAGAATTAAATATAAACATTTCACCTTATTGACCAGCTTAGGATTTTAGAAAAATAGTTTTAAGTAGTTTAAAAGTAGTTAAAATAGTTAAAAACACTTAAAATCTTTAAAATGGATTTAAAATAGATAAATTAGTTTAAAATAATTTAAATTGGGTTAAGTAGATTTAAAATAGATTAAAATAGTTTAAGTATTCAAAATGGTTTATATAACAGAGTAATTTGGAAAACAAATTAAAACAGCTTCAAAATCAATCCATTTCAATTATAACTTCCAAATTCAAATCAATTCCAATTTCCATTCTACCGATTCAATTTCGATTTCAATTCAAACCAATGTCAACTTTGACTTCAAATTTATTCAAAATTTTATTCACTTTCAATTAATTCAATTTCAATTTATATCGATTTAGAGCTGGATTTTCAAAATATCAATTTATAACACTTAACAAAATTATCCTTCAATATTCAAATTTAAATCCAAATTTCAAATATGATTCAATTCCAAGCTCATTTCAAAATATCATTTTTATGTCACCTTACTTAGTAATATTCAAAGCTCAAATTTAATGTTCAATCTTTAAAACAAATAAATTTCCGAAATTCAATCATATCCAAATTTTAAATCTCAAAGTCTCCACTTAAATTTATTCAACAATTTCTTTTAACCAAAATTTTATTTCAACATTTCAAACTCAATTTTTCGATAAATTCGATTTCTATACATTGATTTCTATTTATCACTTTTAAATCGAAACATTTAAATAAATTTCAAATCGATGATTTCAAAAATTATTAATTTAGCCAATTCGGTGTCCGTATATATTTTTCTATCCTATGGCCAAGTAATTATTTATTTCAATTAAATGTCAGGGATGAGTATACATTACTTAAATTAAATCTCAGTATCATATGTATGCATAACAGGATCTATATAAGCAAATAAACATCCAAACATTCAATTATCAACCAATAGCATCTATCAAAATACATCATCCAATAAACAATACAATTCATGGCAGTTTCATAGTTATCAATGTCAGGTAATTTAATCGCAATTCAATTTTAATTTCAATTTAACTGTCAATTTAATTTTTCAACGGTTAATGCAAATGACAAGCTATATGACAATTAAATTTTTACCAAACAACGACAAATAAAATCATAACACTTCATAATATCAAATTTAACTAGCATAAAGATATTTAGTACGGTGTGAGCGTTATAAAACACTCATCTTGATTTCAATGTAGTTCCAGCGCTTTATTTCGAATAAAATTAAACGAACGTTTAATTTTTCCCGAAATTTTCACTATCTCCAAATGATTCCAATCCAGCTCCATTGCGTAGTGCTCGACAAAACGATTCCGACGCAAAAAGTCTCGTCCAAAACGGACCTCGTATGAAAAAGTTATACACGTTTAAAGTTTGTAAAATTTTAATATAATCAATTTTACAATTTCTTTTATACTATTTACCCAACTCAATCAGAGCCGTTGATTCCACTTTGCTCCCATCAGGCCCATACGTGCCTTCTTCTCCTTCACGTTTCAGACCTCCAGGTTATTCACGTTAACAAGAACCCATGATAGCCGCACTTAGGGTTTGATTTTTCGACCTCCACGACGAACATGAACACGATCAGGTTACACCACTTCGAAGCCACCGCCTTACTCCACCTTCACCATCAATAGCCTGAAGCTCGGCCACCCCCTCTGCCTCAAATTGCATGAAAAACGCAGCAGGTCCAATCTCGATTTGCCGTCGATCCGTGGCTGCATTTCCGATCTCCACCGTTGGATAGCTAGATCTTGATGTCCTCTACAACTTTGCAGTTGAGAGTTTTTGCTAATTGTTGATGGATTGAGAGGAAAATGAGGAAGAAGTTTCGAAATTTTCTGGCCATGGAATAGGTGGCGGCCATGATTTAGAATTAGGGTTTCTGGATTAAAATAATAATAAAACTGTCTCGGTTTGCGTGCGTATTTATATAGGTAGGTCCAAAATAATCCGAACTCCAATCGAGACGTGCCGCCAGGCGTTTATAAGGTTTTACCCCCATTCCGGACGCAATGGAACTAGTTTCAAGGCCTAATTCGATCATATCTGGAAGATAACTTTTCGAAGTCGATTATTTTAATTAAATTCGAAATTAAATTTCTACGCGTTTCAAGCTCGCACGGCCAAACGATAAGTCCAATTGCTACGAAAATTGAAATCCTACCATAATTTACTATTACGGATCCGATGAAATAAGTTTCGTCGAAATCCGAGACTGTTTGAAAAATGGCTATTTTAACTCGTCAATTAAATATTAAAATATTCAATTTTCACAAATTTACATTTAATTCGATTTTAAAAGTTCTACAACATCATTCTAACTTTAATATGATAATATAGAATTTTACAAATCATTTTTAATCATATTAAACCTCTTATCCCATTATTCAAATAATTTCAAATATTAAATTATTCAACACATTACATTAATAATCATTTTCCTTCAATAATCACCTTAAATTTTCTAATTAAAATAGCTAAAAATACGGGTCGCTACAAGTGTATTCGATAAGAGGGGCTACCTCCTTGGCCCGAGAATCGCTCCTGTTTTAGCCACCTTATGCCAACTGATGAGAGTCGGGTCCACATGTATACTTTAATAGAACGTCGCCACCATCCTACTTCATTCTGCAATCTCCACCGCGTACACGGTTGTTAAAGTGGTTTTCAGAGTTAGCAGAGAGTATAACAACTTCCAATCCCGGTCTCTTTAACAACCAAACTTTATTATAACACCGCGATCTTTTCAAAATAGTTTATACTTTTAAAACAAGAATATAATATCCATTTCGAACCCATATAAATACGATATCATTTCCGTTTTAAAACCCAAATCAATAACATATCATTTTTATAAAACCCAAATCAATATGATATCATTTTTGTTTCAAATATATCCTCTTTCCTAAAATCATAGCACTTTCTATGTTACAACACTTCGAAACCAAACACTTGAAATTAACATTCTCAAATCATTATACTTTGAAATGCGTCACTTTGAAACATAACTTCCATCACATAAATGGATAAAATATTAAAATACTTTATATAATAAATAGCTTCTTCAATTTCGCAAATCAATTCCAAAACAGCTCGAATTCCAAAATTTTATATTTAAACCAAATCATAAATTTCAATACAATTCATTTCCAAATAAACTATTCCAAATTATATCTATTTCACAACCGATTGATCCACAAAATAAGCCCTTTTCAAATTCAGAATATTTCAAGCCTTAAGTATTCAACAATTTCAAAACTAAGTTTGATAATTTCAATTCAGCAATTCAATTTTCTTTTATTTATTTTTGACATATTTTACTTAATAAATCTATTATAATTTAAATATAACCTAAATTTCAAAAACTGAATATCGCCTTAAATTTAATTATACTTGAAATATTCATTTAAATCACTCAAAACCAAAATCAAGTTATAACAATCATACCCTTTGGAGCCTCAGTTTTATTTAAATTTCAAATCAAATTTATTCGAGTATTATTCTTATGTAATTTAATTCAAACCTATTTCGTATTTATCTTCCAACCTTAATTCATTTAAGTCGTTATAAATTCTATATACAATATAATTTAAACAGATACTTAACCATATTATATAAAATCGATCAAACTTTATTATTTGGATTATTTTATATTTCCAAACAAATTAACACTAGCTAAAAATCAATAATAAAATAACATTTATATAACATCTGAAATCGATATTTATATAACCCATATATTTCTTTACGAAACCATAGTAATCATTTCAAAATATTTTTATATATAGACCGCAGTGTCTGTATTTAATTTTCTATCCTATGGTCAAGTGATACGGATATTTATCATTTAAATCCGTAATTTAAAACATAAATACGCTTATGTATCATTTCAAACCGCGGACCCAAATGAAATAAAATCCATAACAACTTGTAGTTTATAACAATAAAATACAACATCCATTCATCCAATACCAACCATCAAACATTTATCACAATCATCGTCCAATTTAATCAATAACATCAATATAGAACAGATAATAAATAACAAGTATTTACTGGCAGTTTATATTCAATAATTAATTAAATAACAATTTAACTGGCAGTTTATATGCAAACATAAATTAAATAATGATTTAATTCAACAAATTCAATTTAATTAGGACGATGATTAAAAATACGCCAAACAGTCATAAATAAATTTCTAATCATATCAGAAACTAATTTAACACATATAAAAAGTTTTAGAAGTTGTGAGTGGGTTAAAATGTAACAAACGAGATTTTCGACTTACGAAAGTCGACATTAATACGTCCACTGTATCAACTGCCGAGCAATCGAAGGCCAGAAAAAACGAATCGTTAGGGTTTTAGAAGAAGAAAAAGGGTAGAAGAAGAAGATAGAAGAAGAAAACAGAAACAATAACAGAATCTCACAATCGCAGCGGAACCACATATAATAGATAAATGAATATTCTTAAAACAAAGAACTATATCAATTATTACATTACATCACATTACATTATTAGAGTTTACAACAAAAAACAGCGGAAAAGAAATACTATATACTAGTAGAAACGCCATGCCATCCAGATTGCCTCTTAAGCTCCACAGCATCCTGAATTCCAAAATGACCTGATAACCTGACTCTAGACTGTCCGTTTGGAAAATGGTGGGCACCCAGAGTTTAGGAAGGAAAGAATAAACTCCAGGTCAGTCGTGGGACTGGTGTGAGAACTTAAAACAGTTTTTTTTATAAAGAAACTAGATTTACAAAAGAATTACGGTATGCTTTTGGAAAATGAAACTACCATAAGGCCTCCCGCCACACACACAATGCAAACGTAGAATTGGAGGAGATTTCTCCTTATGATAGTCAAACATGTTTGATACGCATTAAAAAACAACATTTGATATTATTACTAGTGCATAGTGCAGAAAACAATTCGAAAGTATAATATAAATCTTAGCCAGCATAGACATTCCGAACTATGCCTACTATAGCCACCATCTAAACAGTGGGGCGCCACCATAAGTAAATGGCAGGTTCTATAACTAAAACCGTACAAGGCTCGTATTGTTTCTTTCAATTTCCAACTAATGGTCAGGCCAAGGAACTTCCCATTGCCACATGGGTATGCATCTGGAAAGACGTCCCAAGAACCTAACCGGATCACTGCTAACCAAGGCCGGGTTACCTCTGCAAAAGTAGGTAACTACTGACACGCGTATGCCATCCCCCGGTTGTAACAACCTTTATCCGAGGATCCTCAACCAACATCAGTCACAAAGTTATATATATTTGCGACATTCACATAAGTTAAGTATCTGGGCTCCATACCATGATACCACTTCTATCCAGAAGGAAATGACATACACTAAGGGGCACTACTCACTAAAACCTTGCTGCATCTTTCCTGTTTTGACCATTACTGGGGTGTGAGGTCTGACGAAGTCTCGTCCACAAAGCTACGATTTATACAAAAGCAATGCTTTGATCAATAAATGATCAGCAGCACTTCGTATGCCACATTACCAAATTGGGAATGTATCACTAGTAACCATCAACTATATAACCTCTGAGCTCGTACATCTCAGAGAAGGGTGTTAAGCTAAGAGAATAAATTCTCCGCGACCAACAGAAATATATTTGATAGAAACCAGTTTTACATCTCAAATTGTAACGTCAGACACACATCCATACAAGTCCATTCCGGGATCGAACGGAACCGCAGGCACTTCCAAAGAAGCCCTTGCAATCCGGATATTCACTAATCATGACCAGAATTCCCATCACAAAGGGTGATAAAATCTCTATATCGGAGATCAGCCGATGCAGAGACATTCGACGGTAATCCTTTCGTTTTTGAAAATATCCGTTCTTCAACACCGGTCTTCAAATGCTATCCATTACGACGTATCACTATTCGGAATGGGATTCATGACCCAAAGGTCCACTCCTGGCTAAACCGAATAACGATCATTTTAAAATAAGTGTAGCATTCAAATTCAAGTAAATCAAAACAAATACCCATTTAAATGTAAATATTGATAGTCGGTTATTTAACTATCAATAGATATGCACAACATCATTAGATTCCGAATAATTCCCAAAATTATATATTTTCCAAAAATATCTTTCCAAGATATATTTTCCCACACTTCAACCATTTGAAAACAAATTTCAAATCATTTTTCACCTTTACAACTTTTAAAAACAAATTTTCAAAACATTTTCCTTTAGTGGAAACTCTTCAAATTTTTATTCATTTTTAATTTATCTTTAAAAGATAAAATATCAAAACATTTCACGTCATATTGGAAAACATTTTCATACTTATTTAATAATAAGTAATTCAAAATCTATTTATTTTCAGTACTTAGAAAATATTCAATATACTTAAAACACGATCAAGTATATATTTTATTCTTTAAGAAAACTTTCTCTTAAACACATTCATTTGAGTCAAAAGGAATGTTGCGTAAAACATCGTTACGACAACCCAAAATCACTAGTATAGGGATTCGAAATTAAGATAGATATATAAATCCCAATACTATATAAAACATTATCTTTGGAAAATCATTTACTATAACAACAGGGTTATAGTCCACCATTTTCCTTTTATTTCTTGAAAACGTTTATTTCAACAATGAATGTTGAAATCTATGGTTTTGATACTTAATACATTTTAAAACATCTTTAAATCATTTTAGTTCTATTTAAAATATCACTTCCTAAAACATTTCTTTAATTTATTATTCACTATCCAAAATCGTGAATATAAATCGTTTTTCAAATTCAACACTTCTACATATTTTTAATTTAAAGGATTATCCACTGTCCAAAATCGTGAATATAAATCATTTTTCAAATTCAACACTTCGACATATTTTATTTTAAAGGATTATCCACTGTCCAAAATCGTGAATAATCTCCTTTAATAGTCTATAATAATTGACTTATCAAAATAAGTCGATTTCGGATTTATAAAACAATGTTTATAAATTCACATTATATATATATTTTATAAAAACTTCAACTTTTAAAATCCCTTGATTAACAAATTCTATTTATATCTCATTTAAATGCCAAAATCCAATTTATAAGTAAATCACTTGTAAATCTTTTATTTTACAAAAATCATTTCATTTTATAACTTCACAATTTATAAATCTACAAATTTTATTCACTTATGAATTTCATTTGTACTTCCTTTTAACACTTATAAAAACTCGTTTTATGATTCCAATATTTCAATTTATAAATATCAATTTTATAAAACTTTTATATAAACCGTTTGTAATAATTCAAAAATCCCAATTTAAACCATTTTACAAATTAATCAACTACTTATTTCAAAAATCACATTTCGATTTTATTTCACAAAAATCATAATTTTTTATAACATAAAAATGATAACGTTTATTTATTTAAAATAAATCAATTCCAAAATTCCATAAAATGTATACTTTCAAAATCACCTTAAAAATCCTTTTAAAATTTGAAAATCATTACTTTAACATTTTTAATATTCTGAAAATAGGCCCAATGCTGCAACAGCACTAAATATAACAATCACGACATCCAAACATCATATATCAATATGATAATAGAATATATCGCAAATATGTGTAAATAAATCAATACTGTTGAGGATTCTAGTTGGATTCCTCCAACCTGTTTCCCTGCAGCCACAGATGTTAGCATAATACCAATTCCACTTTGAGGCGGAATATCGCGGTATATGGGATTTATAAAATATTATCTGCTATTATGCGGCGCAATAGGGTCTCATCCTCTATATAATGCGGGAAATCAACTCCAAGTACATATATAAAACCGATTCCACTTCGAGGTGGAATATCGCGTTATATGTGTTTAATAAATAACCTCCGCTTAATATGCGGCGTATAGGGTCTATTTCAAAACAATAGACAATAATTTATCATCCAAGCATACAATCAAGCAATTTTAAATTTAACTATTTTAAATTTACATCGAACAAATTCGAGTGAGTGAGAAGTTCTCACCTTGCTTTTAATAACGGTTGCAATGTTTTATTTCGAATAAAATTAAACGCTCGTTTAATTTTACCCAAAATTTTCACTAGCTCCAATCAATTCCAATCTACCTCCATCACGTAATGCTCGACAATACGATTGCAATGCAAGTCGTTTCGTGAAATTTCGACCTCGTATGAACAAGCTATGGTATTTTAAACATCGTACAATTCATAATATAAAAAAATTTACATTTTCTTTTTATATTTTTACAACCTTTCAATCCAAGCCATCCATCCCCTGCCCTAGATCTCAGCCGCATACCCTTTCTTCCTACTCACGTTCGTCTACAGGTAAGAACGCAACCGATTACCCATTGTCGCCCATCTAATCCTAAATTTTCGAGCCATCTACGAGCAACCCCACGACGATCAAAGGTCGCCATCTCGAAGAGCTTCGCGCAAGACCCCAATGTCCAGAGACCGGCCCCACTCGGCTACCCCATGCTCTCAAAAAACGTGCACAAACCGTGTACGTTTAAGCTCGAATTGACGACGATCTACCATATGAAATACAATCATACCCGTTGGATCCAAGGATCTCGTGATGCTCTTTGATGTTGTAGTTGAGAGTTTGTTGAATCGCTTTACGGGTTTAAAGAAAATGAGGGAGAAAGAAGGCACGTTTTCGGCCATTGGAGATAGGGGTGGCGGCTGAGACATTTTGACCTAGGGTTTGGTTTAGTTTGCAAATGTGAAATACGGAGGCCTTTTATAGAAAATTCGCCAAAACACTATTCATCCAAAATTTTCCGAACTCCAAACGAAGCATGCCGACTGACATTCCTAGGGTTTAACCCATGTTTCAGACGCAATGGAACATATTTCGGAGGCTAATTCAATCGTATGTGCGAGTTACGGAATTAAACGATCAAATTTAAATTAAATCGATTAAACTAATTTCTATGCGTTTTGGCTTGCTCCGGACAAACCGTAAATCCGATTGACACGAAATTTGAAATCTTTCAATAATTTAACATTACGTATCCATTGAAACTAGTTTCGTTGAAATCCGAGATTGTTTGAAAAATGACTATTTTTAGTCGTCAATTAAATATTAAAATATTCAATTTTCACAAATTAATTTTTATTTCAATTTTAAAAGTTCTATAACATCATTCTAACTCCAGTATGATTTAATATTACTTTACAAATCAATTTTAATCGCATTAAACCCAATTACCAATTATTTCTGTAATTTCAAATATTAAATTATCGATTTAACTATCCAACTAAATTTAGATATTCGAAATAAAACTTATTCGACTTACAATTTCTACTTATTAATATTTAAAATCGATTAAATATATGAATTTCAAATGACAGAAATTCTGGGTCGTTACATAAAACACTCACCTTTTGATTTTAAATCCAATTTAAACCCAAAATATGAACCATCTCAGAATTTGTCCAAACCAGTGACAAATTGTTTGGAATTTTGCTTGGATCACAGCGAAGAAAACCGCACGTAATTCCGACCTCGTATGTAAAAGTTAAGCATGTTATAACGATTGAAATTAAAATTTAAAAATAAATGAATAAAGAAAAATAGAGCCGCTAACGAGATGACAAGTCACCATGTTCTTGGTTCATGCGTAACCCTATCAGCAGCAAAATACGCATGACCGAAGGCCGACGCCTGCTGTTTATTGCCATGTCCATCTAACCGCGTCTACGTGCCCAGTCACGGCCTATCAGAAGCTTGTCGCCTCGCCTACGCCTCGCGAAGGCGCCAACCCCCAAAGCGCCGTACGATGCAAAAATTTGCCGCACCCACCGCCAAACATATCAACCCTAATCCTAATAATAGCCGCCAATCCAATCATTGATTTGTCGTATGAATTTCTCCGATGGACCACACGTTTGACTCTCTTCACACTGGTACAACTAGATCGACGATCGGTCGTGGGTGATCGCGCTCGATTAAACGACTGAGGATAACCCTCGAATTTCTGGATAATCGGTGATCCAAATGAAAAAACAAATTGCAAATATGAGTTGCGCTCGTCGAGAGCTTCCAAACGGTATATAATTTGATAGGGTTTGACGAGATTTAATTTTTGATTGATTTTGAATTGCAATTGGATTTAGAATTGAGAATTTGTTTGTCTGCCATTGAGGAGGTGGAACAGAAATTTCCGTACATATAGAAATAAGAAGTAAAAGGCTGGAAGGGTTTATAACAGGATATATATAGAAAACGATGAAAAATAGAGGAACGGATACGATTGGTTAGGACCGTTGAACGATAAATGGTCCGAAAAGCCCGTTTCGACTCCGGAACTAAATTGGGTCAACCCATATATCAAAATAGATGTTTTTAAATATTTTAAACGTAGTAGAATAGGTTTTAAGTCCAAATTCCATCGTATGAAGAAGTTATGCTAGAATCAAGTTATTTCAAATTGATTTCAATTGATTTCAGTTTAATTGATTTCTGGGCGTTTCGAGTCCGTACGATCAAACGACAAGTTCCATAGTTACGAAAGTTCAAATCCTACAATAATTCACTGTTACAGATCTGATGAATCTGGTTTCATCGAAATCCGAGTCAGTGGCCAAAATGGCGATTTTCCAGTTAGCTAAATAAATAAATTATTAATTAATTAAATCACGTTTTCAATTCTGATTCTACAATTAACAAATTTTATCATTTTTGATTTCTTAAACCTTCACAATAATTTAGACAAGTTCAGATATCCAATTTAATTTAATTAATTTACCGATCACCGTGTTAAATTTCAATTTCAAATAAATTCACTAATTATCAGCTGAAATTTCAATAAATCCATTTATTTGATTTTTAAATCTTGTTAGTCAATCCATTGTCACCAAATAGATACAATTAACATTGGTTCATGGTTTATTACATTAATATTCTCAAATTTCAACTTAATTCATATTAACGTAATACTTAAATATTTTATTTCAATTATTTGCAATTAATCCAATTACTAAAATTTTAAATTCCAATAAACTAATAAATCTTGATTTTTATTCTTTAAATCAACCAATTGTCATGTTATAAATGGAATTGCCACTATTTTCAAATATTATCTCAATTTACATTAACATACTATTTAATTATATTTATTGAAATTTATTTCCAATTTGCTAAATACAATCAATTATAACCTTACCATTGTTTCAATTAAATTGGGATTGCACTAGTTATTTATCAACTTGCATTAATATTATTACGTCACAACTTTTTATTTCTTGCAATATTAAACAACAAGATTCATTAAACTAACAAATTTAATTATCGAAATTTTATAGTCGTTACACTTTCTCCCGCTGAAAACTTTTCGTCCCCGAAAAGGTAAAAGAAGGGAAAAGAAAGGATTGAGTAAACATTACAACTTATTCGAAATATTTACTTTATTAACAAATAAATTTACTAAATTAATTAATTTAAATAAAATATACCAATTTATAACCATTAGATCTCTTTTTATATACTCAAATTAATAAAGTTTGAAAACCATTTTTCAAAAAAAAAAAATTCTAAGTCCAAAATTTTCGAAAATTTTCGACAGAGTCTCCTTTGTACGAAGAGGCTTAGGAGAAAATATAATATCAAATATAACAATATACAACATATATTTTCCAAAATAATATATACTAGCAATGGTAAAATAATATAATAATGCTAGAAAACGGTAATCTAAAAAGGTACGTATTTGTCGGGAAAACAACGTTTAGTTATGAAACCAAAAGCAGTAGTAGTTGCTTCCATAACCTGTATTTCACTTATATAATCCAAAAAGAGTTAATAATTATATAAAATGAAATATTTAAAGCAGTTTCAACCACAAACAAACAAATCAATATAAACAACAATCACCTTCAACCAACATACTGTCATCATATGAAGTCAAAACAAATCAATCATTCATCCATATCAACCCAAAACAATAGTTAGTTCGGGCTTAGAAACTTTTAAATTGTATAGAACGACAAATAAACTATTAAGTATATCATTTACTCAATATTCTTAGATAAACTGAATAGATTATTCATACATCCAAATGATTTTTAAAGTATCCTTACCCAATCAACCATAAACCAAACAAACACAATTTCAAACAATAGATCAAGTTCATTCTTATTAATTTCATTTCAAACATTGGTCATTTGATTTCCTTTTCATTCATATAATGATTTATCTTTTAATTCACATTTATTTCTTGCAAATTTTCATTTTTATTTATTCATATCAAATTGTTTTTTTATATTGCATTACATTCATTCATTCACTACTTAATTTCATTTATTTATAGTACTCACCTTTCTACTTATATTTATTATAAATAACCTCAACATTTACATAAGTTTATTATCATTTTTTTACGACCTTTCCATTATATTTAATTAGTAGCCTTTCAATCATACTTAAGTTTTTAACAACTACAACATCAAATTCTTACTTATTAAAGGATTTCGTTGAATACTTTCATTACATAAGTTTACTTGTATAATATCCTATTGTTAACGCTGAAATTTGAACGCTAACACCCCGGTGTATGAAGTGAGATTGTGAAAGCACCACCCGATAGCTCGGGAACAGATTACAAGTAGATAATAGCGAAAAAGCAGTAAACAACAGCAATTTTATAGTGGTTCGGCTTAAGAGAGAGCCTACGTCCACTTTGAATATCTTTATTGACGATTTGATTTCAAGTCGATGCAATTACACTTTGATTACAACACACTTCGAGTTACAAGTGACTTAGAACAAGTGGCCTAAACTTCAATGTCGATCCAAATCTTTGAACTCATGTTGGACAAGTATGATTTCTTCGTGAAGTTCCTTGAAATTGTTGAAGTAGTTCAGAATGCAGCAGAGTAACGGCGCTTGAAATGAATGAGCCAAAAGGTCCCCCTGAATGTTGGGGGTGGCCATGTATTTATAGGAGTTTTCGGTCTTGAGTCGTGAGTCGTACCCGACTCATCGTTAACTCGTAGCCGAGTCAGGTTGGGTCGTGGACGACTCAACAGGTTGAGCCCCAGCTTCGTATCAGCGCGCCTTCGATCCTCTGAATATAGCACAAGTCTTAAGTCGTATACGAGTCATTCCTCTTTGATATAAGTGTCATGATAGCGGGCTGCGACTTAGTGATTTTAGGTCGTGGACGAGTCATGGTGAGTCGTCTCATGTTAACACGCGGCCGTCCTACCGGGTTAGCTCCCGGCTTGGTCCCAAGCTATGCTTCCATTCCTATGAATAACACAAGTCCTGAGTCATTCACGAGTTAACCAGTTCAACTTTCTCTGATGTTAGTATGAGTCATACACGACTCATCATAAGCCGTATGTCGTCAACGAGTTATCTCATTATAGCATGGTATTGAACTTGTCTCTGAGGACTTAGGTCGTATCATCTTTATGTCGCAGTCCTCTTAAGTCGTAGACCTCCATAAGCCGTGACATTCCTCAGGTCGTTAATGTCTTAACTCGCAAGCCTTCCTTAACCCGTAAGATTCTTTAAGTCGTAAGGTTTCTTAACTCGCAAGGTTCCTTAAGTCGTACAATCTCTCCTTGGGTCGTTGAGTCGTAACCCTTTAAGTCGCTTTGAGCTTTAGGTCATTAACTTGTTGAGTCGGTGACTCGTTGAGTCGTGAGGCTTCCTGAGTCGTAGATCCTTCCTGAGCCGTTAAGCACCTTAAGTCGTGGCCCATCCCAGCCCTTAACTCGTTGACTCCTTTAACTCGTGGGCCTCTTAACTCGTAAGCTGGAACGGGGTTAACATTTGCCCCTCGAAGCACACGCTTAAGTCGTAAGTCGTGTGCTTCGACTTATCATAACTCGGGTGTGCCGATTAGAGTTCCACCTCTTCCAGATATAAAACACTTGACTCGTTCCTCCTATCTCCCACTTCTCATTACCTATCCTCTAAACCGCATCCGCCATTAACGCATCTCCAAGTTCTCACAGGCGATTCCAACTTGATTCTCCTCTGATCTGACACTACACTACGTAAGCAATCTTGCTTCCCTTCCGATTGTCGATCATCATTAACCTATGCGCTCCGTCCTTACCTCCAATTTACTCCCTTGAGCCTTGCAAGTTTGGTCACTCTAACCATCAATGGATGTAAGGTTGTCTGATCTGATGATTTGCGTCTTGAGGCGATTTAGTGGCGTGATAAGACTAGGGTTGTTGATTGACAGTTTATTGGGCTAATGGGTTAAAGGTTGGAAGATTAACGGGTTAGGAGTGAAATGGTTTATGGGTTAAAAGTTAGCAGGTAAACTGGTTAGGAGTTAGGTGATGAGTTGGCCAAATAGAGTCGAATACTGCTTTAGGTATGACTCGGCCATTTTTGTATGATCCAGCAACCCTTGCGATTTAAAAATGATCCGACCCAACATGCTTCACGACTTAAGCCTTGAGTCGTGGCCGAGATAAGACTTGGAGATTTTCTAATTACTTTGAACCAGAGCTTTTTCCCTTTTTCCACGACTTACGACTTAGGGCACTGCCGACTCAAAACACCAACGACTCAAAATCGAAGTGACCCGACTTAACTTGCTTCCCAATCCTTAGGTCGTGGACGAGCTAGCCAGAGAATCAGCGATTTATCTTAACCCGTAGGAAAAAGTTTTTGAGCCGTTGACGAGTTACGACTTGCATGAATTCTGTTCGAACTTTGAACCATTGCATAAACTTTGAACTGTCGAATTTTATTGCATTCATTCACAGGTTATTTTGACTTGCAGGCTAACAATCTGTTCAATACAACATTCACAGAAAATTGGGACGATTATACTGCCATCGACCGCCCATATCAAATGACAGATTAGTTAATAATAGATAACTAACTTAAATAAATCGTGTGAACGAAGTGCTATCGATTTCAAGTAGAATATTAAAGCAATACTGAAATAGTCAATTGAAACTGACCAGCCTGCACTAATATTATGCTTGAACCTTAAATTAACAAGTTCTGAAATTACCGTAGTCGATCAATCGTCGACCAGTTTAATTCCAGTTATATTTACTTGTTATTTTCATTAGTTCTGCACAACACTTGACACTTTTAGGAAACGTGCACCTTCGCATTTGAACATCCAGTTGCTTGTGTAGAATGACTTCTCAACAAGAAGAACCGATGGGCCAGGCTGAAGATGTCTTCCCAATAGCTAACCTAGTGGATAACCCTCCGGAGAGGACTTCCACAACTCTGAATCAGCGGGTGTTTAACCAATTGCGCATCCAGTTTGGCATTGCCGAAGCTGATTCCTTGCTGCCGGGGCCAAATGATACTGCAGATAGGCCCCCTCTTGGCTTTGTCGCTGTCAATCGCCAAATGTGCTTGAGCGGTGCCATCCCACCTTTTAATGACTTCCTTCAGCAGTTCCTGCTTCGGTTATCTATCTCTCCATTCCAATTGCACCCCAACGGTCATGCCATTCTGATGGGGTTATGTGTGCTATTTAGGAGAGCTTTGGACCGATTACCGAGCTTTGGGGAAATCTGCTACCTCTGCTCATTCACAAAAATTAAAGATCATCCCTCTATCGTAGTTATAAGGAGTGCTCGAAACCGCAAACTCATTACTGATCTTCCTGATAGCGCTCATGGATTTCTAAATCAGTATTTCTTCGTTCGCTGTCCTCCAGGGTTTTATGCCATCTGGAGAATAGGAAGTAAGATTTCCTGTTCTTATTTCTCCATTCTTGAGCTTTTCGAAATCTGAGTTGCTAAATGCTAACTTCGCTTCTTTTTTCTTTTTGTTCTAGCACTTCCTCCTCCCTCTAGAGATCCATGCTATAAGCAAAATTTTGAAAGACTGAATGCTGTGGCGGCAGAAGAGAGGAGTATAAAGTTTTTGTTAAATGATGAATTTTTACATCAATTTGGACTCCTTCACCCTTCTCGTTCCACTCAGCTTTGTGAAGTTCCCGATTCTCCAGCGAAGGCTGAAAAGCTTATGCCAAAAGATCCCTCCACTGAAACTCTACTGGTGAAGTGCCCCACTCTCACTGATGTTGTGGGGCCGTCTAGCAATTTGACACTTGCCCCAGTTATCGAAGAGGAAGAACCTCCACGATCTTCCGGGAGTTCTGCAGATGAAGGAGCTGAGAAAGCAAGTGCCAAAAAGCATGACGGTGATGATGTTTTTGAGGGGTTGAGTGACCTAATTGTGACTTCACAAGAAATTTTTAAAGATGATGTTTCCAAAACTATCTCTTCTGTAATTGAGGCGACATCTTCTCTACAACAAATGCCAACTCCTCCTACTCAAATTATCACCTCCTCTACTCCACAGAGTGGTTTGTAGCTTGATGCGTGTAGTTTACACATTACACAACACTTAGGATTTTTCAGCACTTGTTTGTGTTTGACTTCTTTTTTCTAAAGGCTTTTAAGACTTGTCTTTTTGCCTTTCAGATCCTTCAATGGGGCGTAGCGGCAGCGGTTCTTACTATAATGACTTTCAGCGCTATGTAGGGCGTGGCAATTATGATTACAGACGCTACCTTGCTGGTCCCAGAGAAACCGACGAGCAGAGAGCTGCTCGAAAAGCTAGAGAGAGGAGAGAATATGAAGAACGTCACGAGAGGGTAGATGTGCGACATGAGTCTTCTTCAAGAGGCGATGACTCCCACAAACGTAAAACACATGATGGTCAGAGGAAGAGCCACATTGTTGAGGACCCGAGCAAGCGGGCCAAGCCTAGTGGGAAACACGCATCTGCAATATCTGAAAAGCTTGACGCTCCCATTTCTATCGACATTCCTTCCAAATCCCCTGCTCTTGAAGGAAGCGCTATTCAAACACTTCTTAATAGGCCTTCATATCGTGTTCAAAGGGGCCCACCAACCCTACAGAGCCGGTTCCCGAATTGGTGTTTAAAGGGAGTTCGCTTCGATCTTGATTTAGTTCCCATCGATAAAGAAGCCATGTACCAAAATCTTGACGCCGTTAGACTCGACATTGAAAGAATGTATGGATGGAAAAAGCTCGTTGATGAACTTCAAAGGGTAAATCGAGCCAATATCGAGGCGATGCTAACCATGGAAAACGATAAGTCGGAATGGCAGAAGATTCTTGACCAGCACAACATTGAGATGAAAAACATAACTGAGTATAACGAAAAACTTGAAACTGAAGTCAAGCAACTTAAAGACGATCTTGCCACCTCTTCTAACACTTATACTCAAAGAGAAGAGGTGCTACAAAAACAAGTGCGGGATGCACATGCTGGCCAAAGAGATGCCGAAGCTAAAGTTGAGAGGCTAAAAGAGGTTGTAGAGAATTACCGCACTGATGCCGCTCAGTTGCGAAGTAAAATGAGCGCCCAAGACATGGAGATTGAAGCATTAAAAGCTCAACTTGCTAAAACCGAAAAAGAACGAGATGAGGCCATGGCTGGTAAAATCGCAGCTGAAGAATCTATTCAAGCCATGGAAGTCAACGTCAGTTCAACTTTATTCGACTTTTACTTGCACAGCGTCTTAGGGCATGGCAGTCTCTCTTTTCTCGGTCCTAAATACGAAATCACTTTGGCTGAAGTGTGGTAGGCTACTCTCGACATGTTCAAAGGCGCCGGGTATACCGAGGAAGAGCTTGAGGCGCGCTACCAAGATGAGGAAACTCGCGCTGCCCTTTCGAAGGGAAAAGAGCAACTCGCCAGAGTGCGGACTGGGATGGCGGAAGAGGGATGTTCTGAAAAAGAATTACAACCTACTACCTCCGAACGTCCTTTAGTTTCTCCTGAAGTTGACATCACAGGTTGCAGTGCTCATTCCCCACCTCCTACAAGAACCGGGGTAATTACCCCTACTGATGATGAGGCTTTGGAGGATATTGGAGCTCAAAATTATGAGATTGAACTAACGAAGCAAATATCTCTAGGTAATTTTGACATTGGCCCGATTCAGGCGGATTGCCTGCTTGCTCCTCAAAAGTTTGATGAGCTTCTCGATTACTTCTTGAATCTCGACGAACCCATATCTCCCTTCTTTTGGGGGGATACTAATATTTTTAATTTCTCTTCTTCTGCAGTTGAAACACCAAGTGCTGTGCAAAATTAGCCTCCTCCGGTTATCCCTCCTTCGTCTCTTCAGGTGACTCCTCCTTCTGCTTCACAGCCCGGGTCACAAGAGGAGCAAATTGAGGCTCTTCATGGCTTAGATGACCCTATCGCTTCGCAAGAGCAGAAAGACGAGGGACTTGAAGGAGGCGAGATCTCTCCGGAGCGGACTCCTTCTGATGACGTAATTTTGTCCGCTCTTGTTACTCCAGGGAGTGAGTCTTCTTCGAAGAGGAGAAAGAAGCATGGAACATCGAAGAGGAGGGGGAAGAAAATCATTGCTACAGAAGAGGAAACGGAAATTGCACCAGTTGCACCTCCCTCTCCTTCTTCCCTTATGCCTTCAGACCGTCCTGAAAAGCTAACCATTCGGCTGGGCAAAGGGTCTAAAGGTGGCAAGAAGAAATGAAGATTTCAGCTTTAAGTTTCTTGTCTTTTGCATGTACTGGTCGAGAACTGTGCGGGTACCGGCCCCTGCTTTTTATTTGGAAACTTGTATCTGCAATACAATTGAATAAAATGATCCTTTATTTGTACAGACTCCTGTTTGAATTTGAGAATGCATTTATTATTCATTTTTGCACAAGTTTATTTATATGATATTGCAGCGGGCTTATGGCATGTTGTTTGAGCATTACTTTCGCCGATGTGGCTATACCATATTGTATATAACTATACCATGTTGCCCCCATACCATAAGCTTGCTGCAATATTTTATACTTCGAGGGGACTTGCACTCTTATTTTCTGAAGAATAATTATTTCACTCTTGAAGAAATTCTTCGTAGAGTACAACTCCCTTCATATAAGTCTTTACGCTTTGTTCTTCGAAGAAATCACTTTTCTTTTGCTGATGTACACGTTTTACCAAGTGAATTCTTCTACGAGGTAAAGCGGGCCTCTGAAGGGTACTCTAACTTTTTTTTTTGAGGAAGGTTATTTTCCAGAATACGTAAATCACTCTTACTTTGAAAGTTAAAGTGTGCCCTTGATGAGGGTTCTTTTTTTTTACATAGAAAGTTGTGCCTCTGAGGAGGGATATTTTCACGTTTCAACACTTGGAAGTTTTATTTCAATCTCGGTGAAACGGTTACCTCCAAAGAGTTGTGCCTTTGAAGGAAGCCTTTTCACGTTTCAACACTTGGAAGTTTTATTTCAATCTCGGTGAAACGTGGGCTTCCGAAGAGGTCTTTCTTTTGTTTTACATTTCAACTCTGGTGAAGTGAAATTCCGAAGAGCGGTTGTAATACTTCAACTCCTGGTGAAATGAGCCTCCGAAGAGGGCTTTATTTTGTTTTACATTTCAACTATGGTGAAGTGAAATTCCGAAGAGCGGTTGTAACACTTCAACTCCTGGTGAAATGGGCCTCCGAAGAGGGCTTTATTTTGTTTTACATTTCAACTCTGGTGAAGTGAAACTCCGAAGAGCGGCTGTTACACTTCAACTCCTGGTGAAATGGGCCTCCGAACAGGGCTTTTATTTTGTTTTACATTTCAACTCTGGTGAAGTGAAATTCCGAAGAGCGGCTGTTACACTTCAACTCCTGGTGAAATGTGCCTCCGAAGATTGCCTGGAAGTTACTCTCTCATGGTTGAAGGGTCATGACTCCTCCAATCTTTTTTGGTTGAGTAGAGAACTTTCTTTTTTACGGCATATGCTTCGTTTGAGGTCTTTATCCTCCGAAGAGTTGTGCCTCCGAAGAGGACTTTAGTTGTTCCTTGTCCACTTGCTTATGCCTTTCCAGTGATTCTCTATTATTATTTTTCTTGCACTCCCTTCCCTTACAAGTAGCCTGTTTAATCCAAAGAAGTGTACTTCATTGCTAGGCCAGTTCACGAGAACGGACATAAGCTTCTTAATTGGATGTTTGTTTGTTCAAACTTCTCAATTTATTAGCTAAAGCCCGTTTACGGCGAAATCATTGACCTTTCAATTGAAGCGCTTCTTATCTAGGATTTAAGCTTGGGAATTTTGCGACTTGGAATTTGTTTGTTGAATGATAACAAGAATCACTTGGTCTTGTAAAGTGCAAGTTTTGTTTTCATTGCCTGCAAAAATTTAAATCGATATTTCAGTAATACATTTAATGTACTTTTCATATCGAAAATAAAGCAAACATGTAATAATAATAAGGAACACAAGATTTATAGTGGTTCGGCCAAGAATTTGGGCCTACATCCACTTTATAATCTTTCATTATTCACTTGCATCAGTTTTACAATCGCTTTCAATTACAGGAATCATACATTCATAATTCTTTTTACAATATTTCAACAAAGCTATCAAGTAAAGTATGGACGCAAGTGATTGCTGTTCCAAGCTCTTGGAATTTGATCTCCTTCGACAGTAGTGAGTTTGAATGTGCCGTCCAGAAGCTTTTGACCTATGACATATGGTCCTTCCCAATTTGGCCCAAACACACCTGTTGCTGTCATAATTCTCTTTAGGACTAGATCTCCAATTTCAAAGCTGCGTTGGCGAACTTTGGAATTGAAATGTCTGGCTATCCTTTGCTGATGAGATGCGATCCTGAGCTCAGCCTCTTCTCTTTTTTCATCAAGGAGATCTAGTGCCTCAAGCTGTAGTTTCTCATTCTCCGCTTTATTGAAATGGATTCTCCTATGTGAAGGGACCTCTGTTTCTACCGGAATCATTGCCTCTGATCCGTATGCCAATGAAAACGGAGTATGCCCAGTCGCAGTTTTGTGGGTAGTTCTGTATGCCCATAGTGCCAGCGGTAGCTTATCGACCCAACCACCTTTTGCTCTTTCAAGTTGCTTCTTGATGGTTGACTTGATAATTTTATTTACTGCTTCCACTTGCCCATTTGCTGGCGGATGGGCTACTGCTGAGAAGCTCTTTCGGTTTTTGAACCGTTTGCAAAAATCTTGGAATTCTTCACTTTCAAACTGAGTACCATTGTCTGTAATTATTTTTTGAGGCACACCGTATCTGCAAATGATGTTTTTAGTCACAAAACTTATCATCTTCTTTGAGGTGATAGTAGCCAGTGGTTCAGCTTCTGCCCACTTAGTAAAATAATCTACAGCAACAATGGCATATTTAATTCCAGATTTGGCAGTTGGTAATGGTCCTACAAGGTCTATCCCCCATATTGCAAACGGCCATGGACTGACCATCTGCGTGAGTTCAGTGGAAGGAGCTCTAGGAATCTTGGCGAATCTTTGGCATCTGTCACATTTTCGGGAATAATCTGCTGCATCTCGATTAATTTCTGGCAAAAAATATCCGTATCGGAGAATCTTTTTTGCTAAAGTTTGACCACCTAAATGATCACCACATTCTCCCCCATGCACCTCAGCTAGGATTGTTTCGGACTATTCCCTGGATACACATCGAAGTAACGGCATTGAGAATCCCTGTCTGTATAACTGGCCATCCTGGACTATATAGCGAGAGTCTTTCCTCAGTAGCTTCTTTCGTTCTTTTAAACTTTCCGGTAAAGATCCATTGAGCAGATATTCTGTTATTGGAGTCATCCATGATTCTTGCTCTTGAGACACGCTCATGATCCAATCAATATCCATCTCATCAATGCTTGGGGTCGACAGGATCTCCACTGGGGTTAACCCCAGAAATTGAGCTTCGCCTGTGCTAGAATACTTTGCGAGAGAATCTGCTTTCATGTTTTCTTCTCGAGGAATGTGACTTATCATGTAATGATCGAAATCACCCAGGAGTTCCCAAGCCTTTGACAAGTAGGCGGGCATATTCCCCCCTTTCGCTTGGAATTCCTTTTTGACTTGGCATACAATAAGCTGAGAATCACTAAAGACCTGTAACGCTCGGATGTTTAATTCTTTAGCAATCCTTTAGCCAGCGATAAGGGCTTCGTATTCTGCTTCATTGTTTGTTGAAGGAAATTCCAATCTTAGTGCATAGCATAATGATCAACCTTCAGGGGTCTCAAGTACAACTTCGGCTCCAGAACAGTAGTCGTTTCTTGCGCCATCGACATATAACTTCCATTGGATTGGGGAATCGTCGATCGTTTCCTCCTCACTGTTACCCTTATCTGTGAATTCTGCGATGAAATCTGCTAAAGCTTGTCCATTGATTGCTTTTCGGGGATGATAAGTGATGTCATATTGACTGAGTTCAATATTCCACTTTAGAAGACGACCCGAAGTCTCAGGGCGAAACAGGACTTGCTTTAAAGGTTGATCAGTGAGGACTCTGATCGGATGAGCTTGAAAATATTGCCTTAACTTCCTAGATGCAATTAGCAGGCAATAGGCGATTTTTTCCAACTTAGAGTAATTCATCTCTGCCCCAGTGAGTCTTTTGCTGATATAGTAAACTGGATGTTGAATCCTCTTGTCTTCTCGTATCAGCGCTGCACTTAAAGCATGAGATGATACTGCCAAGTATATAAGAAGATCCTCGCCATCGCCAGGCCTAGAAAGTATTGGAGGCGTTTCCATATGGCGAATCAATTCATCAAAGGCTTTTTGGCATTCGGGAGTCCAATCGAAGTTTTTCTTTCCTTTCTTTAGGGCATCAAAGAATGGGATGCATTTATCTGTGGCTTTGGAAATGAACCGACTCAAGGCGGCGACTTTTCCATTGAGACTTTGCAATTCCTTCTTTGTTCTAGGAGCTTTGATTTCCTTTAAGGCGGTAATTTGAGCTGGACTAGCCTCGATGCCCCTTGCGCTCACGATGAAACCTAAAAACTTGCCGGATTCCACTCCAAATGAACATTTTAAAGGATTGAGCTTCATTCTGTATTTTCGGAGGACTGCGAACATGTCTGCTAAGTGTTCTATGTGATCCACTGCTTTCTTAGACTTTACTAACATGTCATCGACGTAGACTTCCATAGTCTTGCCCAATTGCGGTTTGAACATAGCATTAACAAGTCTTTGGTATGTTGCCCTGCATTCTTCAACCCGAAGGGCATAACTCTGTAGCAGTAAAGACCAATGTCAGTGATAAAGCTCGTGTCCTCCTGATCTGGCTCATGCATCATGATCTGGTTGTATCCAGAGTAAGCATCCATGAAAGATAACAATTCGTGTCCCGCTGTTTCGTCTACCAGTTGATCGATTCTGGGTAATGGGAAGCAGTCTTTGGGGCAGGCCTTGTTTAGATCTGAAAAATCGATGCATACTCTCCATTTTCCATTGGCTTTCTTAACCAGCACTGGATTGAAACCCAATTCGGATAGGTAGATTCTTTAATAAAATTATTCTCCATGAGCCGATCAACTTCTTCTTTTAACGCTGTTGACCTTTCTGGACCCTGAGTTCTCCTTTTCTGCTTCACAGGTGTAAATTTTGGATCAATATTTAGAGCGTGTACTGCCACTTCTGGGGATATTCCGCACATATCGGCATGAGTCCAAGCAAAAACATCCAAATTTGCCTTTAAAAAAGATATTAAGATATTCTGAATTGATGCATTAAGTTGTGAACCCACATTCAACACCTTGTTTGGGTCCTTTGGGTCAACAGGTATTGGTACTGTCGTTTCCACTGGTACCACTCTATTCTCCCCTGCACTGACTTTTCTAGGATCCATTTCTTTCCTTGCTCCGCTGTGCTCGCCAGCGCAGGGTCCGCCCTGTAATTGCTACAAGGCTGGTTCTTTGATGCGGATTGAGGCTGCCGCATCCTTTCCCATTTCTCTTTTTCTGGTTTCTCGTAGCTCTGTTAGATAACATTCCGGCCCCGCATTTTGATCCCCTTTTATGACTACCACTCCATTATCTGTGGGAAATTTAATGGTGAGGCACCATGGGGCCAGAACAACTTTGAACGCTGCGAGAGTTGGACGGCCAAGGAAAGCATTGTAAGCAGAAAATTCGTCGACAATCACAAAAGTTTGCTTGCGGACCACTTTTCTTTCTCCTTCTCCAAGTTCCACAAACAAATCAACGGTTCCTATCGGCTGTTTCGGCTCCCCAGTGAAGCCAGCGATTTTTTGCGATGAGGCTTGCACATCAGCCATAGGGATTTTCATTTGGTCGAATGTTTTCTTGAAGATGATATTGCAGGATGCGCCACAATCAATAAGAACTCTTCTGACAATAGCTGGCCCGATACAAGCCGAGATGACTAAGGGATCCAAGGTAGGAGCTTCAATACCTGCGGAATCCCTGGCTCTGTACACAATATCATCATTGAAAGTTCTTTGTTGCTTCAGGGGCATAGCACCTTCCAAAACGAATACATCTTCCTCGGTCGGTACATATTTCAAAGCTCGGGTATACCTTTCCATCTCACCCCAGCTTCTGCCTGCTGGGTGAGGTCCTCCCGTAATGACATTGATAACAGGCCTCCGGATTCATGCCCTGTAGTCTTTTCACCTGTCCTGGGTTGATGAGCAGGAGCTCGTTGCCCCTGACTAGTCGAAGCGGGGTTGCTGCTATTCTTTTCCACAAATTGCTGCAGCTTGTTTTCCCTTATCAATTCTTCAATCAAATTTTTCAATTGGCGGCATTCGTCGGTATCATGACCAGGTTGATTATGAAAGCGACAGAACTTCCCACTTTGCACAGCTTTCCTCCCCGTTCTCAGAACAGGAGGTTTAGGATATTCAACAGAATCTTTAGTGGCAAGGTATATATGCTCTGGTGTATCTGATAAAGGAGTATACTCTGATGGCTTGAAGGATCGAGGCTTCTTCAGATTACCCTGTTTCTTCCCATTGTTATTTTCCCTTTTTTGCCCCACAAATTCATTCTTGCGTGGAGCAACAGTGTTATCTTCAGCTTTTTCCAACACTGCCTTTACCGGTACAGGACGGCTTTCTAGGCGTATGAACTCATCTGCTTTCTTGTAGAATTTTTCAAGGGAATTCGGTTCCTTCATGTTAAGCCATTTTCCAAATTCGCTCGACTTGTCGATGGCCCTCATCAGATAGGTCAAGATCATCCGTGGTTCTGCATTGTCTACCTCGGCCAGCGCTATATTAAAGCGATTCAAGAAAGATCTGATAGTTTCACCCGGATTCTGTTCTAAACTTGACAACGACATAATATCTTTGGCTTTTGAAGCGTATAGTCTGAACTGCTCCTTGAATTTCCGGGTTAAGTCAGAAAACTGATCGATAGATCAGACTGGCAGCTTGGTGAACCAAAGCAGAGCTACACCTTCCAAGTATACAGGAAAATATCGGCACTTTATTTCATCAGAAGCCCTGGCACCTGTCATGTGCCAATCATACTTATACAAGAATTCGTTCGGATCACTTGTTCCTTTGTAAGCTGGAATGGTTGGAGGGACAAACTTCCTTGGGAATTCAGCCTTTAAGATTTTCTCAGTAAATGGAGTTTTACTTGGGGCAAAACCCCATTCTTTCTCGTCTTCAACCCTCTGCATACTCTCTTTCATGATTTATCGGGCCATCCCAGAAAGATACTCCTCATCATGTCGAGTTCAAGATCCACCAACCTCAGGAAGTGTTTGTTCAAAGGGGCTAGCAGCCCTTTCAGGAGCATTCCTTTCTTCAGCATCATGAATGTTTCCAGCAAAGTTCCTTTCATTACCTGCCAGTTGATGGTTTGCCCCAAGCAAATCGTTCAACCTATTCAGAATTAGGGCATTTTGGGCATTCTGAGCCTCGAATTGTGCATTTTGGGCATTTATCTGCTGGTTCAGCCCTAAGATTGCAGCATCCAGCTCTGCCTTTGTAACTCCGACAGCTGGAGTTGCTTGATTCGATACAGGGGAAGTGGAAGTTCCCTCTTGAGCATTTCCAGATCTTACAGATCTACTCTTTCTACCCGGAGCCATGATTTCGGATAAACTTCTAGTCTTCAGAGAGGTTACTTCAACAAACTTTCGTGGAGCAATGATGACGATTTGCCCGAGTTCAGCCTTCTCAGTGAAAGCACCAAAAATGTTAACGCTGAAATTTGAACGCTAACACCCCGGTGTATGAAGTGAGATTGTGAAAGCACCATCCGATAGCTCGGGAACAGATTACAAGCAGATAATAGCGAAAAAGCAGTGAACAACAGCAATTTTATAGTGGTTCGGCTTAAGAGAGAGCCTACGTCCGCTTTGAATATCTTTATTGACGATTTGATTTCAAGTCGATGCAATTACACTTTGATTACAACACACTTCGAGTTACAAGTGACTTAGAACAAGTGGCCTAAACTTCAATGTCGATCCAAATCTTTGAACTCATGTTGGACATGTATGATTTCTTCGTGAAGTTCCTTGAAAGTGTTGAAGTAGTTCAGAATGCAGTAGAGTAACGGCGCTTGAAATGAATGAGCCAAAAGGTCCCCCTGAATGTTAAGGGTGGCCATGTTTTTATAGGAGTTTTCGGTCTTGAGTCGTGAGTCGTACCCGACTCATCGTTAACTCGTAGCCGAGTCAGGTTGGGTCGTGGACGACTCAACAGGTTGAGCCCGAGCTTCGTATCAAAGCGCCTTCGATCCTCTGAATATAGCACAAGTCTTAAGTCATATACGAGTCATTCCTCTTTGATATAAGTATCATGATAGCGGGCTGCGACTTAGTGATTTTAGGTCATGGACGAGTCATGGTGAGTCGTCTCATGTTAACACGCGGCCGTCCTACCGGGTTAGCTCCCGGCTTGGTCCCAAGCTATGCTTCCATTCCTATGAATAACACAAGTCCTGAGTCATTCACGAGTTAACCAGTTCAACTTTCTCTGATGTTAGTATGAGTCGTACACGACTCATCATAAGCGGCATGTCGTCAACGAGTTATCTCATTATAGCATGGTATTGAACTTGTCTCTGAAGACTTAGGTCGTATCATCTTTATGTCGCAGTCCTCTTAAGTCGTAGACCTCCATAAGCCGTGACATTCCTCAGGTCGTTAATGTTTTAACTCGCAAGCCTTCCTTAACCCATAAGATTCTTTAAGTCGTAAGGTTTCTTAACTCGCAAGGTTCCTTAAGTCGTACAATCTCTCCTTGGGTCGTTGAGTCGTAACCCTTTAAGTCGCTTTGAGCTTTAGGTCATTAACTTGTTGAGTCGGTGACTTGTTGAGTCGTGAGGCTTCCTAAGTCGTAGATCCTTCCTGAGCCGTTAAGCACCTTAAGTCGTGGCCCATCCCAGGCCTTAACTCGTTGACTCATTTAACTCGTGGGCCTCTTAACTCGTAAGCTGGATTACATTTCTTATAAGAATTAGAACTTTTAATATTTGGTAAGTTATGTATATGCTTTTAAAGATGTAATTGGAAGTTACACAAGTTTATTTTATTTCTTTTAATTAACTAAATGTTCAATGCTAATAGCCTTTGTTGAAAGTTCGGTGTGTATACAATTATATGTGCTAATATAGTATACACGGATCGTGTAATATGGACTACAATATAAATGCGGAAATAGATGATAATATCATAGTACATAAAAAATAGAAAAAATCACACCAGAGATTTTTATACTGGTTCGGAGCACCGTCCTACGTCCAGTCCCAGACTTCTATCTGGATTTTCACTATTAACTACCTCGCTTCACCCGGAGGAACAGCTTTACAACACCCGAACAACCGAACGGGATTTCACGCCTCTAATACACTGAGGACTTCAACACTTGCCTCTTACAACACAGAGGACTTCAACAAAAGAACAAATACAATTGTTGTTGACAACTTGTGCTCTTGAAAACACGGATTTGTCACTAGCAGTACACCCTTCCTATAATCTTATCCTCAAAGTATGCGAAATGTTGTTTTGAAAAGATTAAGGAAAGTATATTACTTATTGAATCAAAGGATATGAAATAGTTTCAATGATTCAATAAATAATTGAGAGCTTTTAGAATGCAGGAGTATGTATAAAGTAAGATCAGAGATTAGATTAAAAAGAATATGAAATCATGTGTTTTTAATCAACGAATTAGATGAGTTTATATAGATAAGAATGGTTGTAACTCTTTGTGAGCAGTTGCCATTAAGAGATATGATCTTTGGTGAAAGGTAAGAGATGCAACCTTTGGAGAAGAGAAGTGTCTTTTGGAAAAATTGCTTTCTGTTTAAAAACGGTCGACAGGTTAAAAAGTGACCAGTAGACAGGAATTTAAATATATATACGTTATGTGTATGTGTGCACGTTCAGTGTGCAAATTATGCAGGAACGGTCGACCCCCTATATTGTGACCGGTCGACCGGCACCTGTAAAGTTTCACACTAAATGTGCAACTATATTCCAATTGTATATATATTAATTTTCTTGAAAATGCATGATTATTTGAGGATAGATTTTAACAAGTTTATCACTAATATAATATCAAATAATCAATCTACAATCTATAGTAACATATGTAGCTCTAATGACCTTGTTTTGTCGATCGCCTTTAGTTATTTGTCAGAAATCAAAACTTTCATAAAACTTGTGACTCAACATTCTCCCCCTTTTTGATTGATGACAATATATATCTGCAAATCTGAATCTCCCCCTGAGTATGTGATCTCTTGAATTCTTATATATGTATGTTCCTACAAGCAATTGTTAGCCCTTTCTCCCCCTTTGTCATCGACAAAAAGGAGTAACAGATACTAGAATAGTAAAATGAATATGATATGCATAGCAAAATAAATCATTAACACATCCAAAACATAACAGAGTATACTAAAGATCATAATGTCAAATGAAAAACAAGAATAACGACACTATTTAGTACAAGTGTCGATGAATGTTTTTAAAGTGCTAAACCATAATAGAATCTAGGATGAAGCAGATCGTATCTCCTCTTCATCATCATCGTCGTCATCATCATCATCTTCTTCTTCTTCCTCGTCATTGTTTCCTCTAGATGATTCTCCATGTCCATGTCCACTCATACCTGTAGACTCGTCAGATGATGTCCAGGTGAAAACAGGAGCAGCAGGACGTTTTCCTGGGTCTTGTGCTTGAACAGAGGTGGATGTGGAACATGATATAGCATCCCATAGCATTCCAAAGAATGACTTGACCTTATTGAAGCGCTTATCAATTTTAGAGTCCATGCGCTTGAGATGTGATTCAAGCAAAAATTGGTTATGCGCAATCGTTTCAAGTGATTCTTTTGTGGATGACTTTGATTTTAATAGTTTTACTTCATCGGAACGAGGACGAGAGGAAGTTGCTCGTTGTTTTCTTGGTCCTCTTTGTTGCCATTCTTCAAAAGGCATAATCTCAAGATAAGGTGGAGGAAGCTTCATTCGTTTGATGGTTATGGAGTCAACGCATTTTGGTTTTGAGGTTGCAGAATCAGGAGGATTGACCCCACAAGCTAACAAAAGTCGCATGATATATTCATTGTAGAAGAAATGAGGCCGTGTTGAGTTATTTACCTTGAGAATTTCATCAAAAAGCATGTGTACCCAATTGATTTGGATTTCACCATAATAGCATAGAGTTCTTTGAAGTTTTCTTTATATACTGCATCATAATTTCCAAGTCTAGGAAAAAGAGAATGCATCAAAACACGATGAAGTAGTCTGGCTGTCGGTCGAAGTCCAATAGACTTAGTGCCATCACTATTGTCTTCTATGAACTGATGACTGGTACTATTTCGAGTGAAGACTTCGCAGAAGGTAGATGAAAACTCTTCGCCTCGATTTGGTATACCAAGTATAGAGGCAATTCTAGCATGAGTAAGAAAAATTTGCTTGCCACAGACACAGATCAGATGACGCCGTTTGGATTATCAGGTTGATACTCATCAAGATTCATATTGGCGTAAAACAATTTGATCATCAAATGATTTATCTCCACACTATTTTCTGAAAAATCTATTAATGGAGTAATGTTGGAATTATTGGCTAACCTCTGAACTCCATAAGCCGTGAAATCATCAAATTTGATGAAAGAGCCTGGATGAAACTTGTAATTTGTCATCTGATTATATCTTGTTAAAGCAATTGGACTTTGAAGCCATTTTTCGACGGAGATGGTAAGAGATGAAGTTTCAGAGGTTGCTCCTTTCTTGGATTTCTTTTGAGGAGGAGCCATTGTTGGAGGATTTGAGATTTGGGAATTGAAAATAGGAAACTAGGGTTTGTGATTTTGGGTAAAAGAACAGCTTGAGTAAAAAGTGAAAGAGGGTAGAGGGAAAAAATGACGCATAAGTATATATAAAAACTGAAAATACGTCAACCGGTCGACCTATGAAATATGGCCGGTCGACCGTTTTCAACCAGAGAGCAAACGGTCGACCGGTTATATATGGGGCGGTCGACTGGTTTTGGCCTGCTGAGCAAATCATGTTATTTTTCAAGTTTTTATAATATATCAACCTATATATATTATATTTCATTCTTAATACAAAATATAACCGTTATTACACAAGAGATATATAAAGATATAATAACTATATATAAATCTAATGAGAAAGTTCGTCATTAGAATTATCGGTGTTTCCTTCAATACGTTTGACCATGGACTCCATTGTTTCTGAGCTCCTTCATTCTTCTCATAGTTCCGATCCCACGAGTTAGGACTTTTAGATGTTGATGGCCTAGACGGCATTGGTTCATGCACGTCATGCTTGTTGGAACCGCAGAAAAATGTTGCCAACTTTTCTAAAACGGATAATCGTGCCGATGTCCGTTGTTGCTCGTGATAAAGTTGACTTTGCCCGTAATGGAGCTGTCTCTGAAGGTCTATCTGATGTTTCTAGTAGTGGTGTATCTCATCGATTTGTGCTTTGGTACGAGGAGAATAGAACAGTGTCCTCTTCACTCGTTTTGAATTTGGAGTTTTATCAGACATACAAGAGCATTGATGATGACAACTTGATTTTTGTTTTGGAGTTGTAGGAGAATAAAATTCTTCCGACTCAGAACTCGTAATTGAAATGTATGATTCTTGAGCACATTTATCACAAATGTGAGCCATAGTGTATGTTGTATAGAATATTATGGTTTAGAAAAAAAAGATGAACAAAATATAAAATTTTTGCAAGCTTATATACAAGTTTCTTATGTATAAACCTATGGATGTGAGTTAATGGAAAATTTTAACCAAGAAAACATAAGCAGAAATTTTGTTTTAACTCTAAAAATAGCTCTCTTTTTAAAGCTGAAATTATAAAATAAGAAAGGAAAGGACGATCACTAAAAGAAAAGAAAAAAATGAGTAAAGAGAATTTAACCATTAAATAAAGCAGTGGCTTATATTTAATGTAAAAAAAAAATAGTTTATGCAAAAGTTATGGTTAAAGGATAAATAAAAAGAATAACTAAAGGATAACTAAAAAGAAGACGTTCTTTAGAAATTACTTAGTCAAGATTTTTTCTTGAAATTAAACCAAGCTCTCTTCGTAATCTAATAAAATTAGATTCGAGCAGAGGCTTAGTAAAAATGTCTGCTAATTGATTGTCAGTATGAACATATTCAAGACATATATTTCCTTTGTCAATATTATCTCGAAGGAAATGATGACGGATATCAATGTGTTTGGTTCTAGAGTGATTTACTGGATTTTTAGAGAGATTTATAGCACTAGTGTTATCACAGTATATAATAGAATTTGATAAATGAATATCAAAATCTTGAAGTGTTTGTTGCATATATAGTACTTGAGTACAAGCGAGAGCTGCTGATATATATTCAGCTTCACATGTTGATAGTGAAACACAATTCTGTTTCTTACTGAACCAAGAGACAAGTGATTTTCCAATAAAATGGCACGTACCACTTGTACTTTTTCTATCCGTTCGTGAGCCACCGAAATCAGCATCACTATATGATACTAATTCAAATGGACATTCTTTTGGATAAAAAAGACCGAAATCTTTTGTATTATTAAGATAACGAATTATACGTTTCACTGCTCGTAGATGTGATTCCTTTGGATCGGCTTGAAAACGAGCACATAAACAAACACTCATTATTATATCTGGACGACTAGTTGTAAGATAAAGAAGAGAACCAATCATGCTCCGATATAATTTCTGGTCAACATTCTTACCACTTTCATCTTTTTCAAGATGTGTAGTTGTACACATAGGAGTTGGTTTACCAGATGTATTTTCTAATCCGAAGCGTTTGATAAGGTTTTCACAGTATTTTTCTTGATTGATAAAAATGTCGTTTGAAAGTTGCTTTATTTGAAGTCCAAGAAAATAAGATAGTTCTCCCATATGAGACATTTCGAATTCTTTGGTCATAATACTTGCAAATTCTTTGCAAAGTTTATCGTTTGTTGAACCAAAGATGATATCGTCTACATATATCTGAATAACTAGAATATCTTCTCAAGAATGTTTAATAAACAAAGTTTTATCGACTTTGCCTATTTGAAATCCTGAGCTAATAAGATAGCTACGTAGTCGTTCATACCAAGCACGAGGTGCTTGTTTTAAACCATACAGAGCTTTCTTAAGTTTGAATACATGGTCAGGATATTTTTCATGTACGAACAAAGGAGGTTGTTCGACATAGACATTCTCTTTGATAAATCCATTGAGAAAAGCACTTTTGACATCCATCTGATAAAGTTTGAAATTATGGTGACAAGCAAAAGATAATAGGATTCTAATAGCTTCTAGTCAAGCAAGTGATTCAAAAGTTTCTTCATAATCGATACCTTCTTCCTGATTATATCCTTGTGCTACTAATCTTGCTTTATTTTTGGTGATATTTCCTTGTTCGTCAGCCTTATTTTTATAGACCCATTTAGTACCGATTACTGACTGATCAGTTGGTCTTGGAACAAGTTCCCAAACGTCATTGCGCTCAAACTGATTTAGTTCTTCCTGCATGGCAATGATCCAGTAATCATCTATAGCATCTTCTTTTGGATTCTTAGGTTCGATATTTGAGAGAAAAGCGACATGACCCATTTGATTGAGTTGACTCCTTGTTCTGACATGTGATGTTATTTCACCGATTATATTTTGAGCCGGATGGTCTCTTAATATTCTTGGTGGTGATTGTAACTCACATATTTGAGGAATATTCTCAATAAATATTTCCGAGTCAGAATCAATATTTGTGATGATTTGATTGTCAGTGACTATTGATTCGTCATCATCTGATATAGTGTGAGGGTGCTGATAGATTTCATCAAAAGAGACATGAAGTGATTCTTCAATAGTTTTGGTTCGTTTATTAAATATCCGATAGGCCTTACTTCGTTCCGAATAACCGACAAATATTCCTTCATCGGCCTTTGGATCGAATTTGCCAAGCTGGTCTTTCGTATTTAAAATAAAGCACTTAGAACCAAAAACTTTGAAGTATGAGATTTTAGGCTTCCTTTTGTTGAATAATTCATAAGGAGTATTCTTGGTAAGAGGACTTATGGATACACGATTTAAAACATAACAGGCTGTTGCCACAGCTTCTGCCCAAAAATGTTTTGGTAAGGTGGTTCCATTCAATAATGTTCTTGCACATTCTTGTAAAGTTCGGTTCTTCCGTTCTACAACTGCGTTCTGTTGTGGAGTTCTGGGAAACGAAAAATTATGATATATACCTTTCTTTGTGCAAAAATGTTCAAATTCATTATTTTCAAACTCTCCGCCATGATCACTTCTTATATTTTTAACTTTAATCCCTTTTGGTTTTTGAATTCTTTTGACGAAAGATTTGAAATGATCGAAAGTGTCACTTTTATTTTTTAAGAAAATTGCCCATGTATAATGAGAGAAATCATCAACAATTACAAGCACATACTGACTGTGATTTATTGATTGAACTCTAGTAGGTCCAAATAAATCCATGTGTAGTAACTCAAGTGGTTGTAATGTTGATATGACTTTCTTTGATTTAAAAGATGATTTGGTCAATTTTCCTAATTGACATGCATCACAAATGTTGTTAACTTTAAAACTCATTTTGGGTAGTCCTCTAACTAGATTGTTTTTGGCTAGCTTGTCAATAGTTCTAAAGTTTATATGACAGAAGCGTTTGTGCCATAGCCATGGATCATTGTCATTAGCCACAAGACACATATCTGAATTATGATTAATATTCATATTCAGAATATAGATATTTCTGTCTCTATAACCTTCGAAAACCAAATTATGGTCTTTATCTAAAATACTACACTTATTATTTGAAAATGAAATTATAAAACCCTTGTCACATAACTGACTAATACGAAGCAAATTGTGTTTTAAATTTCTAACTAGCATGACATTAGTAATAAGAGGTAAGTTAGATGTACCGCAATTGCTCACATCGCCTTTGCCGATGATATAGCCTTTTGAATTGTCTCCAAAAGTGACGGAGCCACCATCTGAATATGTAATATTTGTTAATAAACTCTTGTCTCCTGTCATGTGCTTTGAGCAACCACTGTCCAATATCCACTTTCCTCTTTTCTTAAGTGGGACCTGCAAAAAATAGAATTAAGTCCATGATACCCACTTTTTATAGGGTCCTAAGAGTTAGGTCTTAGGAGTCCAAACCCATTTGGGTCTGGTATCCCCTTTATATATATAATTATTATTAAAATGCACAGTATTCATGAATTGCTGAATGTATTTGTTCCTAACCAAATTGTTATTTGTTTTAGGAACCCATATTTTGATAGTCTTGACATTTTTCTTTTGAAATTTCACTACTGGTTTTGGTTTGGAATATAATAAACTAAGATTTTTCTTAGCTTCAGTTTTTTGTACTTTCTTTTTCCTTTTATTTCCAAGATGTTTCTTGGTTTCTTGTTTGTTATATCCCAATCGTTGTTTGTCTGAGATAGATTGTGAACTTTCAATGATTTTTGTCAAATTTTCTCGACCTTTGTTAAAGTTAGAAACATTTTGAGTAATGTCATCAAACTTTGTTTGTAAGCTAGCTTTTCTAGGTCTAGAATTTTGACTTTTGCTTTAAGCTCATGATTTTCAGTAGTGAGAGCATTATTTTTCTCTTTTTGAGTTTCTATTTCTTTACTCAAAAGAGATATTTGAGAGTCAACATTAGATGATGATTCTTGAATATTTTCAAGTTCCTCTTCTAATATTTTCTTCTCATCTTTTAACATATCTCGTTCAAGCTCTGCTCTACTTAAATCTGCTTTGACTACTTTTAATTGACGTTTTATGTCTTTATATTTGACTATCAATTCAGCATTAATATCAAGTAATTCATCAAATGTAGGAATTTGTACCTCATCTTCTGTTGCCATAAAACAAACATTAGCTTGTTCATTCTCTAAATCACTTTCACTTTCTGATGAAGATGACTCTGAATCATCCCATGTTACTGAGAAGGCTCGTTTCTTAGATTTGTCCTTCTTATATTTGAATTTGTCATTTTCTGACTTCTTCTTTTGTTCTGGACAATCCTTCTGCATGTGTCCCTTTTTGTGGCAGTTGAAACATTCTATAGCAGATGAAGATGGTTTGTTTGATCCAGATTTCCTTTTATTGTAACGATTGGCTTTTCGATATTTTAGGAATTTTTTGAATCCTTTCGCAATGAATGCCAAATCTTCGTCTTCAGAATCTGATTCATTTCCATCTTTCTCAACATGAAATGCTACATTTTTCTTTTCTTCTTTCTGTTCTTTTCTAGCCTGCAAATTTGCTTCATAGGACATTAAATTTCCTATCAATTCATCTGGCTTCATGACGGAAAGGTCATTAGCTTCTTCAATTGCTAATACTTTTCCTTCCCATTCACTAGTCAGAGAATGTAGGACTGTTGAAACAACATCGAACTCAGAATACTTTTGTCCTAAGCCAATAAGTGCATGGTGAATAGTTTGAAACAGTGAATACATGTCATTGATTGTCTCATTTGGTTTCATTTTGAAATTTTGAAATTGACTTTTTAGCATGGCTATTTTGGCTTGTTTAACCTTGTTAGTACCTTCATGAGTGATTTTTAGTGTTTGCCAAATTTGATATGCAGTAGTGCAGATACTAACACGGTTATATTCATTTTGGTCTAATGCACAGAACAACATATTTATTGACGGCTGCTGCCGTTTTCTCAGCTGCAGTCCATTCTGAATAATCAGTTGTTGGATTCACTATTTCTCTTTGAGTGGCATTCCAAGCATCATAGCTATTTGATTGCATAAAGAATGACATACGTGTTGCCCGATAACTATAGTTAAGACCATGGAAAAATGGAGGTCTCTGTGTTGATTGACCCTCCGTGTAAGTGGTGTTTTGAGTGCTAGTACTTACATTATTTGCCATATTACTATAATATATCAAATAACTGTGTTACGGTTATATGATGACCGTGCTCTGATACCAAATGAAAGTTCGGTGTGTATACAATTATATGTGCTAATATAGTATACACGGATCGTGTAATATGGACTACAATATAGATGATAATAGCATATTAAATAAAAAATAGAAAAAATCACACCAGAGATTTTTATACTGGTTCGGAGCACCGTCCTACGTCCAGTCCCAGACTTCTATCTGGATTTTCACTATTAACTACCTCGCTTCAACCGGAGGAACAGGTTTACAACACCCGAACAACCGAACGGGATTTCACGCCTCTAATACACTGAGGACTTCAACACTTGCCTCTTACAACACAGAGGACTTCAACAAAAGAACAAATACAATTGTTGTTGACAACTTATGCTCTTGAAAGCACGGATTTGTCACTAGCAGTACACCCTTCCTATAATCTTATCCTCAAAGTATGCGAAATGTTGTTTTGAAAAGATTAAGGAAAGTATATTACTTATTGAATCAAAGGATATGAAATAGTTTCAATGATTCAATAAATAATTGAGAGCTTTTAGAATGCAGGAGTATGTATAAAGTAAGATCAGAGATTAGATTAAAAAGAATATGAAATCATGTGTTTTTAATCAACGAATTAGATGAGTTTATATAGATAAGAATGGTTGTAACTCTTTGTGAGCAGTTGCCATTAAGAGATATGATCTTTGGTGAAAGGTAAGAGATGCAACCTTTGGAGAAGAGAAGTGTCTTTTGGAAAAATTGCTTTCTGTTTAAAAACGGTCGACAGGTTAAAAAGTGAACAGTAGACAGGAATTTAAATATATATACGTTATGTGTATGTGTGCACGTTCAGTGTGCAAATTATGAAGGAACGGTCGACCGCCTATATTGTGACCGGTCGACCGGTACCTGTAAAGTTGCACACTGAATGTGCAACTATATTCCAATTGTATATATATTAATTTTCTTGAAAATGCATGATTATTTGAGGATAGATTTTAACAAGTTTATCACTAATATAATATCAAATAATCAATCTACAATCTATAGTAACATATGTAGCTCTAATGACCTTGTTTTGTCGATCGCCTTTAGTTATTTGTCAGAAATCAAAACTTTCATAAAACTTGTGACTCAACATTTGTTTCATAGGTTACAATTTCAAATTTCTTTTAATCCCATTTATAACTTAGCATTAAATCTCTTATTTCATTTAGGGGTTTCAATTATTAGTTAATTCCATTTCACTACACTAATTGAAACTAGTAATTAACGAAAGCCTAAAAACTAAATACCAGGTTAAATTTCAAATCATTTAAAAATAATAGATAAATGTATATACCTGCAATTTACATATCCAATTATGTCTAAAAAAAATTAAAATTTATATTTGTTTATCAAACTAATTTGCAGTAAAACTACTACAGCGACCTTCCCACTTTGAAACTCATTCATCACCGAAATTGTTTTCCCACGACAGAGTGAGGAGTACAGAACTTATTTCTTTTTAAAGTTTCTTTAAAATAATTCTTTCAAACTGTACTGTGATATTTTTATCAGAAAATACATCTAATAATATTATTACTATGTTCGAAAATCAGTGGAAATTTTTTTCAAAACCCCGAAACTTATGTTCTAAATTTTCAATTTATTCTCATTTATTTTATTTTTTTCAAATTTTGTTTCCAATCAATATTTATAAATTTCACTGCCCAACAACCAATATATTAGAACCAAATATACTTTTATAATATTTATTATATATAGAAAATATAATAGGCAAAATTATTTCATTTACCCATATTTCAAAATAAATATTGTGTCGGTCTGTACTATTAAGTGTTTAGAGATCCCTATTAATGTCATAGCGTCCTATGCACCAACCAGAATTTGTAAATACAAAACGAAACAAATTAACACAATATTAAAAACTTTTTATAACACTAACAAATACGCTCTCTCATATATATACACACTCAACGACTCATCACAGTGTATTACTACTCTATTGATAAAGAGTCAGACCCCACAAAGCTAAGGTTTATCGCTAAACCAAAGCTCTGATGCCAGATTTAACATCCCGCCTTATTGTACGCTTTAAAATCGACGATAAACCACACAAGTCGGACTTAAACCATATAAAAGGGTGGATTGTTAGTGGGGTGAATAATAAAATGTAACGACTCGCCTTTCATTCCATAGAGAGACGCATCATTAAGAAGAAAGAAAGGGACAGAAAAGAGAAAAGAAAGAAAAGAAAGAACCAAACAGCATCAGAATCTCACAGCGGAACGAATAAATTATATTATATCATATAAAATATTACATAGTATCATATACATTAGAGTTATACAACTTAATCAACACAAACTAGACATTTAAAAACACCCGTCAAGTTATTGCAACTCGGTTATATCATAGAAAAACAGATACAACACTAGATAGCGGAACCACTATATATATCTACTCGCTGAAACCTCCTGCTCCATAACTCCTCCAGAAATTCGTCAAAGCTAACCCGAAACCCTTGACTACTCATACATAATATGAGTACCCAAGAGTTTAACAAAACAGAAAATAAACATTTAGGTCAGACATGGGTCTAGTGTGAGTAAACGGGTTAAAGTTGCTTAACTTTGAAAATCTTTTGAAAACAAAGGCATCACGTAAGACTCCCCATAAATGAACATGGGTAAGTTTTCACCTTATGCTAACCAAAACAGTTGATAGGAAATCCAGTTATATTATAATAGGGTCTAGGGTTTTCAAGTAAATAGAAAATAGCCGAAATTGTTACATTTATTAAATTCTAGCTACATAGGTATACAACCAAAACCGTAAAGGGCACGTAGGAAGAATGAGTTTCCATCAATGGTAGGGCAACTGAGGTACTGCCCAACACAGTACGGGGCCCAGATCACCGTACTGGGAATCCACCTTAAATCCCATGTAACACAATGTCGGAACCATCCCATACTGGACATTCCCGAACAAGACAACCCCACAGATGGTCGTCACCAACTGCCCACACAACCGAATAAAAAGGAACCCCTAAACAGGGGTAAATCTCGTCCTACTTAGGTCTTACCCACTTAGCCTTGTTGCACCTCCCCTGTTTTAGCCATTCCCGGTTGATGAGGCTTGAGGCTACGATTACCTTTATAGAACACATCTATCTTAGAATGCTCATCGTCCTTCTGACGATGTTCTGAAAGCATTCAATCCATACAAGTTCGTTCCGGGTTCGAACGAAACCAAAGGCACTATCTCGCTACACTCATTTTGGAATCACCATTAGAGTTAACGACAATAGCCCTTGCACTCTGAATCTTCATCTCGAACCTGAAAGTACTACGCCATCAAACTCATATTGGAATCACCCTCAGAGTTTTAACGATGAATAGTCCTTACACCTCGAGTCTTCACTCTTCACTTAAGATTCACGGCCTAACTTTTAATTTGGATCGACGTGGTTTTTGGAATTCCAAATTTGGAAACCCGATCTTGGTCTCATCGAAATCCAAAACGTCATCTTAATGTCCAAGTGATTTTAGTTTTAATAATTTAATTCAATTTGAAACATTGAATTCATACAGCATCATTCATAGATAAATATCACACATTTATCCCAGCTATAATCAATAACATATCATAGCACATCATAGATTATTCAAAATATAAGCATCATTCAATTCAGCCATTCCACGCAATCAATCATCCACAAATAGGAACCATTAATCCAAATTGTAACTAATTTAATCATCTTAAATTAAATTAATTACTTAAGAATTATTCAACTAATCCTGCTTAAACAATCACTAATTAATTACTAACCATTTAATTAATTAATAACCTTTAATCACTTTATAAACTAATTAATTAATCTTCAATTAGATCCCGTAATTATTCATTAATTAATTACATCCAGTAGTTATTCATTAATTAATTACATCCAGTAATTATTCATTAATCACTTCACTAAGTAATTACATCTCATTAATTACATTAAGTAATAATACTTAATTCCATCATTAAGTAAGCCTCTTTAATTAATTAAACTTAATTAATTAATTAAAATTAATTCACATAAACTTAATTAATTACACCAAGTAATTAATTACTTTAATTACTTCATTAATTAATTACCTTAATAATCTTTTAACAATAATTACTTAACCTCTTAATTACTTATTACTTAATTATTTCTTAATTGATTAACCTTGATTAATCAAATATGAATTAAGTAATTAATTGCACTTAATTAATTACACAAATTAATTTATCTTAATTTAATTTTACAAATTAAACATCTTAGTTAATTAAGTAATTATACTTTAATTACTTTAGTTAATAAAACATGATTACGTTAAAATAAATCATTTATTACATTAACTCATAACTTTCATTTTACAATAAATAAATTTATAATCTTGAATATGATTTATTAAAATCATCATTCTTCGATTATTAAAGTTAAAATCTTTACTTCAATTCATATTTAAATTTCGACAAAATACCCTTTTTGATTTGAAAACATTTAAGGAAAAATTCAACAAATTATTATAATGTAATATTTATATAAACCAGAATTATTTTAAAACCAAATTAAAAATTAAAAATCCATGCTTTAAAATCTTAAATTTGTTAAACATTATTTCCTAACACAAACATTTTTATATGTTTAAAAGCTCGCTAAAAACCTTGATTAAACTTTAGCTTTGCTTTGAAATTTTGTAAATTGATTTCTGTTTAAAAAAAATCTGGACAAATTTTAAAATCCTGTAAACGAAATCCACTCGAGCAAACAACAATTTCCCGAGTTATCTGCAAACATCACTCGCGTAACCCTCACAAGCGACCACACGAACCATGCTTTGAGACAAACCCGCGTCAACACGAAGACACACCCGAGCATACCCCTTCTTCCCCAACCTTCGAAACCCAGATGCACGCAAATGTCAACGTGCGCGTGCACGGCTAGAAAATTCACTACCGACCAACTTTCTGATCTTCGGC
The DNA here is from genome assembly GCA_030765085.1 of Allium cepa. Classification (NCBI taxonomy): domain Eukaryota; kingdom Viridiplantae; phylum Streptophyta; class Magnoliopsida; order Asparagales; family Amaryllidaceae; genus Allium; species Allium cepa. The sequence continues at coordinate 462,559,093 of CM060942.1, forward strand.
AACTCACATACGACCTCATAAAACCCCCCAGCTATGCGGCACTACGAGAAATCAACGACAACCCAAAATGGATACTTCGATCGAAAATTGGAAAACTACCCTGATCAGAGATCAACAGCCATTGACGCAACCACGCCTCCTACACCCAAACTGTGTTAACCACAGGCGCCTCTCAAGCCACCGAAGCTATTCCACTCCATGTGAACGAACTCGGTGCGCCACCATTGCCGAACGAACCCCCAAAACATCATCGACAAAACAAGAGTGAAAAACCCTACCTCGTTCAAATCTCATCGTCACAGCCAATAGAAAAATAAATCAATATTTTTCCAGTGGTCCTTGCCTCCTCAACCACCTTCAAGCTAAAGCTTGAGCTTCCAGTCGCCCCCGATCATCGACAAAGAGCCAAATCCCAAAAATCGATCAACATTCAATATCTCGGCCAATACACCATTAAAAACTACAAAAATTGTTTCTAAATTCATGTTTTGGATTCACTATCCAGATTATAAAATCAAATTTATAAATTAACATATTTGATTTTTTTACCATCTTTTTTAATTTTTACTGTAATCTTTAAACTTACAGTAGTTTTTACAAATATAATCACTTAATTTTATTTTTGAAAACAAACACACACTTTGGTTAACAATTTTCTTTCAGTAACCAAATCTTAGTACTGATTATATAGGAAGATAGACATTATTTTGTGATGATGGTGATGAGTCTGTTATAAATACAGAGACCAAATATACCGAGACAAATTGCAGGCATACCATTCCCATATGCACACTTTCACATTCATACTCAAGCAAGCATTAGAGGCTATATTACTACAAATGCAACAAGATCATCCAGATTTTAAAAGAAAATGTTTTTGAAAACAAAAGTTTACTCACAAATATTGAAGAGCAGAGGACAGGATTTGTTTTCTAGAATAGTTTTGATCTGTATTTTGCTGTTTTGATTTGAATTTGCATGCGGTTGATTATTGTGTTTGAGTTCAATTTCCTTGCCTTTGATGAATTGAAACTGAAATGCCTTAAAATAGATTCCAATTTTGTACTGAAGCTTAAAACAAATGTTGTTGTTTGATCCAGAGAACCGCACTTGTTGATTTGCAGTTTGCAATTGATCATTGTTGTAGTAAACTTTCAATTTATCTTTTGCTTTGAATTTGCTAATGATCTTCATTTGTTATGTAAGATCACAGATTTGACAACTTTTGCAGATTTTTAAACAGATGTGTATTTGGTTTTGTACTTTCTTTTAAAAATCTGGTTTTGAATTTTCTTTTGAAATCTGATTTCAGTTTTAAGAAAAGAAGAAAGGTTTGAACTCACATAGATTTTGCCTAGTTTTTACTTGTTTATTTTTAATAAAAAAATAAACAAAATAAACAAAACAAATGCCACTTGTTGCTTTAAGATGTAGATTGTTTTACATCTGTCTTTCTCATAGTTTTAATGCCTTACACATGTTACATTTCAATAAACAATTTCTTAATTTTATAAATGTTTTTAAATTCATTTCTTATTAATGTTATCATGTTTTAATGTTTATATTAATTTAGCTTTTAATGTTTTTATATAAATTACCTTTAAAATTTACATTTTTTAATGTTTATTTGTATATTTTTAAAGTATGTTTTCAAAGCTAAATTTTAAAGCAAGAAAATTTAAAGAGAAAAGGATATTGAATTAAACCTTATTTTCAAAGTTTTTAACTAAAACTTTGTACTAAATTTATTTCAAAAGCCAATTTTTAAAGAAAACAAATTAGACTTTTATTATAATATATTATTTAAGCTATTATATTTTTAAATTAAAATAAATATTTACTTTAATTATTTTTGAAAATATAAGATAGATTTTTAAATAAGCTTTTGAAAAATTTCCATATTAAATTCAATCAAATCTTCCAATTCACAATATATACATACACACACATATATATATATATGTATATTATAAATTTGAAAATATTACTTATTGAATTTAAATTAAAATTAAAATCAAACTCCCTATTTACAATGTATACGCACATACATTATAAATAGAATATCTTTTTAATTAGCTTAGAAAGATAAATTTTATCATTTAAATATTTTTTACTTTGAAAAGAATAAAATTACTAAATTAAATTATCATTATTATTTGAAAAGATAGCATTTGTCAAATTAATAATTATTAGTTTTGAAAAGATAAATCCTGTTTAAATTAGATTATTAAATAAATATTGCCTAAATTTCCAAGACATCACATTCCTCCCCCCTTAAAAGAATTTCGTCCACGAAATTTAAAAGCAAAGATAATTTAATAATCCTATACATATTTTAATTTTAAAATAGCAAACATATGCTATCGACCAAATACTAGCAACCATAGCAATCAATTTAAACAAACAATTCTAATTATCCAGCAAAATTCTAGACAGATCTCCCTAGAGTTTCCTAGGTACAAACACCGGGATACTCGCTTTCCTGATCTTAACTGGCTACGCCACTCAGATCTAGAGCTCATATATATCTAGATCGACAAACTAAACAGGATACTAGCCCAAAGAAAAGTCTTGTTTAACTTCCAAAATCTCCCTAGAACTACTGGTTCTAAAACCAGTAATGGATCATACAAGTACTCCCTTAGAGATACATGAAATACACTACAAATCCCAGCCATCCAAACTGGCAACTCAATCCGCTAGATTAAACACTTAACCTTAAGAGCATACAAAAAAATCCAATGCACCTCTGAGCTAGCTTCCAGATATACCCAATCTTATCGCTCTTACGGTCGGAGAAAACATATCCAAAAATTAAATCTCCAACTTCGAATTCTGAATTCCCGTGTCTCTTATCCACAAATCTCTCATGCCGATCCTGGGCTGCCTTCAACCTTCTTGATCAATCCAATCTCGTAGATGCCTCACGGAACAAATCTGGACAAAGAAATAAACGATCTATAGATCCTACTCAACAAGATGGTTCTCCTAAGATCCATCAAAATCCACCACACAAACTCTACTACACAAACATCGGAAGACTTCGAACATAGTTCTTTTATTCGGAAAACAGAACGGATGTACAAGACAACCAAGCCTTCAGATTCCGAATGAACTTCTTGTAGAAATCCTCTGATCCAGGACAAACACAAATTTCAAATGAATCCGGGGTTGCTTCTATTCTGGAATAGCTGCCACCATGCTTCCGCTGCACAACTCTGATCTGAGGAATATGAGAATGCTGTTGATGAACACAAGCTCAGACTCGATCAACTCATCCTAGAAACATTGTCCATTAAATTCCATAAAATCCTAGTGACTTATCTGATTTGGTCACAAACACCACATCAAAAATCCAGTCAGAAAACAAGATCTGATCAATCCTGACTGCTTCACAAAAAATCCCTCTCACTCAAAGAGCCTCCTTCCTACTAGGCTGAACCACCGGGAAAGCTCAAAGAACCCAGTCGATATAGAACTCAATCTTCTGATACGGATGCAAAAATTAACTTCTCAAAGACAACCGAAAAAAATCTCAAACCACTTCAATGGCTCCCACATCCTCTAGAGATGCCTCAATCTCAAACAAAGATTACTCAGTGAACTTACAAACTATCACAAGTCACTTTTATGATTTTACCAGTTCAGATTCCAAAGAAACTGTACTGTCTTCACAATTCAGAACAACCTAAGCCTTCTTAACCCAAAAGAAGAAACAGACCAATCTGCTACTTTCGGACTCCACCTCTAAAACATTGCTAAGCCAAGAGACCTTCCTTACAGCACAATCAACACCTCCAAGCTGCCACTGCTGCCAAAGACAACTTTATCCAAATGCTCCTCGACTTACAAAGATATATTAGCCAACTCCACAACAGAGCCTTCTAGATAGACAGATATCTCTCAGAAAATTTGGCTTCAAACCAAGCACAAACACCTTGCTGATCTGAGTCTCAAACTCGAATACAGGCAAAACTCCTTCCTAAGGTTGCCAAGATACCATTACTTGCTACAACACTTCGAGAGATCCAAATTCTAGAAAATTCGCTCGCACGAGCGAAACCGGGCTTACACTCCCAAGATGGACTCTGAACCTTGAAAAGGTTTCCTTTAGAGATCGACAAAATACATATAGAATGCAGCTAAACGTACTCAAGATGTCCAATACTGCCCTGGCAGATACTCTTCCAATCACAATTACTCAGACTTCTCCTACAAGTGGTAGTCGTGCTATACACACCGCTACCTCTCCTACCTCTAGAAATATATTGGAAAACCCGAACAGGTAACCCAGCAAATAGGTACATATATATATAAATACAAGTAAGCTCTCTCAGAAAGAAATCACTCTAAATCCTAGGTACTGACTCAACCTAGCGCTCTAATACCACAATATAACGACCCGCCTTTCATTCCATTGAGAGACGCATCATTAAGAAGAAAGAAAGGGATAGAAAAGAGAAAAGAAAGAAAAGAAAGAACCAGACAACATCACAATCTCATAGCGGAACAAATAAATTATAATATATCACATAAGATATTACATAGTATCATATACATCAGAGTTATACAACTTCAACAACACAAACTAGACAGTTATAAACACCTGTCTAGTTATTGCAACTCTGTTATATCACAGTAGATACAACACTAGACTGCGGAAGCACTATATATATCTACTCGCTGAAGCCACTTGCTCCATAACTCCTCCAGAATTCGTCAAAGCTAACCCGAATCCCTTGACTAATCATACATAATATGAATACCCAAGAGTTTAATTAAACAAAAACTAAACACTTGGGTTAGACATGGGTCTAGTGTGAGTAAACGGGTAAAAGTTGCTTAACTTTGAAAATCTTTTGAAAACAAAGGATCACGTAAGACTCCCCACAAACAAACATGGGTAAGTTTCTTACCTTACGCTAACCAAAATAGTTGATAGGAAATCCAGTTATATTATAATAAGGTTTAGGGCTTTCAAGTAAATAGAAAATAGCCGAAATTGTTACATTTATTAAATTCCAGCTACATAGGTATACAATCAAAACCGTAAAGGGCATATGGGAAGAATGAGTTTCCATCAATGGTAGAGCTACTGGGTACCGCCCGTCACAGTACGGGGCCTAGATCACTATATTGAGGATCCACCATAAATCCCATGCAACACAATGCCGGAACCATCCGTTATTGGATAGTCCCTAACAAGACAACCCCGCAGATGGCCATCGCGCACTGCCCACACAGCCGAATAAAAAGGAACCTCTAGACAGGGTAAATCTCGTCCTACTTGGGTGCTTGCCACTTAGCCTTGCTGCACCTCCCCTATTTTAGCCATTCTCGGTTGATGAGGCTTGAGGCTACGATTACCATTATAGAACACATCTATCTTAGAATGCTCGTCGTCCACCTGCCGATGTTCTGAAAGCACTCAATCCATACAAGTTCCTTCCGGGTTCGAACGAAACCGAACGCACTATCTCGCTACACTCATTTTCGAACCACCCTTAGAGTTAACGACAATAGCCCTTGCACTCTGTATCTTCATCTCTAACCTGAAAGTACTACCTTGTTAAACTCGTATTGGATTCGCCCCCAAAGTTTAACGATGAATAGTCCTTACACCTCGTGTGATATCCCGAAATTTTAGACAATATCAATTTAACAATCTTTATATAAAATTAAATTGATATTGATAATATTTACTAATAAAATATGTTTTGGTTTAATAATCAGGTTTAAATAATATTTAATTTGTGAATTTATCTTTTAAATGCTAAAATAAATGTTTAAATTATAATGTGTATATATATATATATATTTGTATATATATTATAGTTCATCTTTGTTTTGAAATGCAATTAATAAATGAAGTTGCTTTTAAATTCTAATAAAATATTGAGTAATTAGTAAATTATGTTTTAAATTAATATTAAGCTTTTAAAAATCTATTTAAATTAATAACCATATGATTTGTAAATATTTACGATAAATGTTATATTGTTTAAAATTTGACTTAGCTTAATTTTTATTTTTCAATAAAGGTTGATTTTATTTCTTTTAAAAATATTATTTGATTAAATATGAATTGAGACTCTTTTATATAAGTTTAAAATATAAGATAACATATTATTTAAATTCATTTAATAATATAAAAGTGATTTATAATTTCTTTATAAATCATGTAAAGTTTGTGAATTAGTTATTTTAAGTCATATTAATTTTCATAAATATAAAAGGAAAATATAATCTTCATTTTTAAATTTGATTTTGGTTTTATTTCAAAGAATTAATTTGATTTGCAGTTTTATTTTGAAATTCAAATTACTTGATTCTTTAAAATATTTGTATAAGTTTTAGTTTATAAATTGTTTTATATACATTTACTTTTAAAATAAGAAATTCATATATATTCATAAACATAACATAAATTAAAGAAAACTCTTTTTAAACATTTAAAAATGTAACTAAATTTAATTTAAAACAAGTGTAATCAAATTAGCAATATAAGCTACATGTGTTAGTTGTAAATCAAGAAATGTGACAAGTGTCATTTAAATTCTACTTTTCTTTTATTTATTATGTTAAAATTACTTCAGCCTTTTTTTTAAAAAAAAGAAACATTTCCATTTCCCCTCATCCCCTTTTCAAAAACAAAAGATAAATGAATCTAAGGAAATCAAAAACCTGAAAACTCAAAACCCCTAAAAATAGATCTACATATTCATTTCAGAAACAAAGATCTGTAACTCCTCTCAAACCAAAACTTGTAACCAGAATATCAATCTGGTAATTCATATTGGAATATGCAGTAGTTACTAAAGCTCACTGCATTTTCCTCTCTGCAAATTTTGAACAAATCAAATAAAGTCTGCATTTCAATCTACCTGAAGATCAAACCTGCTTGCATGAAGTTTTAACAAGAATAAAAGCTCCTGCATTTTCCAGTACTGCTTTGTTCTTCAAAAATTTCAAGGTTAGTAACATTTTTGCTAAAATAATTTAAGTAACATGGTTGAATGATTTATTACTGTGATAAGTAGGTTTCTGCATATATATATATATATATCTATAAATTGTCAGTAGATACTTTGATGAAATATGTGAATGTTATCTTTGATCCTCTGCTTCTCATTTAAAATTCAGTTTTGCTTTGAAATTTATACCCCTATCATTGTATCATGGCATTGATTATGATCAAGTTACAAACAAATTTGTTTGTTAAAAATAAATCTGAAGCATGAGCATTTGAAATAAGGTAGATTGAAACAAGAACTTCTCTGTAAATCAATATGTCCTGAAACATGGTTGTGTTTAAAATGTAAATCCCTTAGTTTATTGAATTTAGATTGTGACATTAATATTTTAACTTAGGATTTAGGGAACATTGTTTGTTTAAAGTTATGAACTAAGTTAAAAAAATTTGATTTATTTAAATAGGTACTGTAACCTTCTCTGTAAATCAAGTTTAGGGGTAAAAACCATGTTACTGTTAAAAATTCAAACACTGATGATTTTAGTGTTCTGAAGTTTTTGTATTGCTTCCGTATATAGTAATATGATCAGGCTCATCATCAAAATATTCAAATCTGTAAATTGATTCTTGAATTAGTAAGAGGAGTGAGGAATTGTCTGTAGCCCTAAGTTTTTAATAAAGAAAGAATTCGATCACATAGCCACTGGGAATGATCGAGTGTTTTGCAACTCTGGGATTTGGTTGCTAGGTTTAAGAGGAGGTACTACCCGGAATCGTAGCCCTAACAATGGTCGGAGGGAGGTGGACATGCCGTTGACAGGTTTTTGTTTGGGTTAAAATAGTAGTTTCCAGGTTTTAGCAGTGGTGTAGTATGCTCGAGTATGTCTCGGGTAATTCCAATTTTTGCTCGGAGTTAAGGTAGGATGACTCGAAGTGATATTGTGGTTAACTCGGATACATTTAATTTTCATGTTGATCTCTGAAACCTAAACTGTTTAAGGTTTTCAAATTTTAAAACTAAATTAAATCTAAAAAGAAAACTAAGCAAGTTTAAATCTAAACTTTAAACAAGATTAAAACATGAATTCAAGTAGATTTTGAATTTCAGGTTTTGAATCTTAAAACTAGATTTAAAAATAGGCTAGGCAAGTTTAAATCTAAACTAAAGCAGGATTAAAACATGAATTCAAATAGGTTTTGAATTTCAGTTTTTGGATAAACAAGATTTGCAGAAAATGAAATATTTAAAATTTAAAATCCTGCACAGTTTTTATTGAGTGATTTTTTTTTTAAAATCAGAAAATAAGTTTTTTTTAAAACAAGATTTAAATTCTAAGTTAAATCTGAATTTCAAATCCTGGATTCAAATTTGAATTTGAATCTGAATGTTTCAAAAAGAAAATTGGTTGATAAATTCAAATGAAATATTTTAGTTCGAGTATTTTATAAAATCTGAAATGAAGAGTTAAAACAGAGTTTAAATTTAATCTGTGTATTTAAATCTGAAAACATGATTTAAAATTTTGGGTTTTAATAAAAATAAGATTTGAATTTATAGGTTTCAATATCATTTGAAATATTTAAGGTAATTTTATTTATATTGAATATAGGCTTAGGTAAACTATTAGTCTAAAATTACTTTAAGAGTTAAGTAAATCTGTAAAATGAAAACTAAAGAGTTTTTAAATACTTAAAATCTTGTTTAAGTTTAAATTTGATTTCATTTTAAATCTTAATTTAAATGGAATTTAGAAAATTTAAAAGCAATTTGTTTTTAATCTATTTTGATAATGATAATTAAATCATTAATGAAATTTATGATTATCATTAAGTTGATTTGAACTTAATGGTTTAATAATTAATCTAGGTAATTAAGTTTTGTAATTAACTAATTTAATTAATTAATAATTAGGTTAATTAATTAAATAATTAAGGGTTAATTTCATTAGTTAAAGGATTAAGTAAGTTAATTAAATTTGATTAAAGTATGATTTAGAAATTAATTTAAATAAGATTGGATTAATTAATTAATTGAATTAATCAAGTAATTAATAATTATTTAAGTTTTTAATTATCACTTGATTAATTTAATTTAATAATTATAGATTAATTAATGAGTTTAATAATTAATATTTATTAATTCAGTTAATTACTTTGGAAAAGTAATTAAAGATTTGTTATGAGTTAATGAAGGTCATTAACTTAATATTATTTTGTAATTAATTAATTTTAATAATTAATTGCATTAATTAATTTAAGATGATCCTTTGAATTATTTAAGTATAATTACTTAGTGAAAGTAATTAAGGAAATTAATTACTAATTGTAATTAATTGAGTTTATTTTGATTAATTAAGTTAATTAATTAAGTTTAATTAATTTAAATTAGTCATTGACTTGATTTGAGAAGTAATTACAAATGGAAAATTACTTAGTGAAGAAAATAAATTACTTGATGTAATTTAATGGAGGTGTTTTGGAATTAAACTACTTGTGTAATTAATATGAAATTAGAGTGTTGTATAATTACTTAAGTAAGTAATTAATAATTAATTACTTAGTGTAATTAATTTAGGTTTGATAATTAATTCAATGGAGTTATTTAAAATACTTTGAGATCATTAATTTATATAATTAATGATATGATTAAGAATTTATTAATTAAGAAAATTAATAAATGAAGGTATTAGTTAATTAATTAAGGATTAATTAATGAAGTAATTACAGGTTAATTACAGGGATTGGTTTGGATTAATTAAATTGTGAAATTAATTAGAGATTAATTACTTGAATGTAATTAAAGAATAATTAATCAAGATGATTAATTAGGGTAATTTGTTAAGAATAATTAATTGATGTATAAGCAAGATTTATTTGGATGAGTAATTAATTAATTTAAGGAAGAAGTAATTAATTTAATTCATTTTAAATTAATTATAGATTGGATTGATAAGTCTTTGCTTATGAATGATGATTGATATTACCCTGAATGGTTGAGATCTCAGTTATGAGATAAATGTTGTTGTGTGATTTGGATGCTATGGTTCCATTGAGTTGATAATATGATTTATCTGTTTAAGCTGATAATATAGATTATCTGATGTGATGATAATATCGATTATCTATTTTGATGTTAAGAATTATCTAGCTGTGTGTATATAGATAATATTGAATTGAATTATTTTAAACTTTATACAACTTGGCCCTAAAAGACACGCTTTGGATTTCGATGAGACCGGGATCGGGTTTCCATATTTGGATATCCGAAAACCACATCGATTCCAAATAACGTTAGGTCGTGAATCCAAATGGAGCTTTGTGAAGACTCGAGGTGTAAGGGTTGTACGTCAGTATAACTCTGTGGGTGATTCCGTAATGAGTTGACGGAATAGCGCTTATAGATTCGAGATGTAGATTTAGAGTGCAAGGGTTATTGTCGTTAACTCTGAGGGTGATTCCAAAATGAGTGTAAGGAGATAATGCCTTCGGTTTCGTTCGAACCCGGAACGAACTTGTATGGATTGAATGCTTTCAGAACATCGTCCGGTGGAAGATGAGCATTCTAAGTGATATGTCCTATAAAGATAATTGTAACCTCAAGCCTCATCAACCGGGAATGGCTAAAACAGGGGTGATGCAGCAAGGCTTCGTGGGTAGCTCCCACTGGAGAGCAAGATTTACCCCTGTCTAGAAGTCCCTTTATATTCGGCTGTGTGGGGCAGTTGATTGCAACAACTGCCGGGGTTGTCTTGTTCGAAACTATTCAGTAAGGAATGGTTCCGGCCTTGTGTTGCAGGGGAGTGGGAGTACTCCTCGGTACGGTGATCTAGGCCACGTACTGTGATGGGTGGTACCCCAGTAGCCCTGCCATTGTATGGAATCCAAAATCCAATAAGTGCCAACAGTTTTGATTGTATTACCCACTTTTGTGGCTAGTAGCTGGAATTTAATGAATGTAACAATTTCGTCTATTTTTATTTACTTGATAGCCCTAGACACTATTATAATATCATCGGATTTCCTATCAAATGTTTTGGTTAGCGTAAGGTAAAAACTTTTCCATGTTGGGAAGTCTTACGTGATACCTTTCATTTCAAAGGTTTTTAAAGTTAAGCAACCTTAACCTGTTACTCACACCAGACCCATGTCTGACCCGGAGTTTATCTTTGTTTTCTTAAACTCTTGGGTACTCAAATTTTTACGAGTAGCCAAGGGATTCAGGATTTCTTTGACGAATAATGGAGGAGCCTTGGGGCAGGAGGCTTCTGCGTTAGATATTTAGTTTCCGCTGTGTATTCTCTATGTTGTGATTGTATTGAGTTGTAAATACTAGACAGGTGTTTATAACTGTCTAGTATATGTGATGTTTATACTGTGTATCTCTGATTGGTATTGTATGTTATGTAAATACTTGTGTTATTAATAATATTTATCCGTTCCGCTGTTGAGATTCAAGTGTTGTTTCTTCTTTCTCTTCTTTCTTTTCTTCTTCTATCCCTTTCTTTCTTAATTGATGATGCGTGTGACGCCCCACCTCTATACCCACGCTAGCCAAGAACATTACGGTGAATGCTGTCAACTAGCATGGAGAATAAGGCTGTTGAGGAGCGACCATCCGTGTAATTGCTTTGTGCGAGCATCCATATGTCATATAGTATAACATGCAATTCTTTTCAAATGGAATCCGACATGCCGACACAAACTCAAAACTACTACACAGTGGCTATAATATCTTCGGAAACAAATATAGAGTAAACATAACATAAATCAGTCACAGATAATTCATATCACAAAGGCGGAATAAGATATGAATATTACACATAAAAGTGTACATCAGAGTAGTGGTCAAAAAGATCCACAATAATACAAACAAATAGATACAAGTGCTAGACAAAAATATGTCTACATCAAGGAGTCTATATATTAAATGTATACAACAAAAATTACCAAACTAAAGTAGTTAACCAAAAGATCAGATGTAGACGGATAAGGAGTCAAGCAGAAGCACCTGTAAAATCTCAGTCTGACCCGAGCATTATTTAATAAGAAAATAATAAACGGATCAGTCTAGCTATAAATATCAGATAACATGATATAGAATTAAGAGATATGGCATAAACATATAATAATCACAATGCCAAGCTGTGATACATAAGTAATTGAAAATCAACAAGAGATTAATCAGTATCACAATAACCTATTCAAGGATCAAAAGGAATGTCATACTCCTAATTTCATTCACCAAGCCACAATAATTGATAAATAAAATCAATAGAAATCACGAAGATAGGTGAAGCATAAATTCCAGAATTCAACACACGAAATCCAGAAATCACAAGAAAAGGACGGCCAATCCCATAAAAATGAGCCGGAGCTCCTCCACACAGGGTATAGTCCCCCATTGCGGACATTGAGCCGAAGCTCCTCCTGGTGAGTCAAAACTCCTCCTAACAGGGTATAGTCCCCCATTGCGGACTTTGAGCCGAAGCTCCTCCTGGTGAGTCAAAACTCCTCCTGACAGGGTATAGTCCCCCATTGCGGACTTTGAGCCGAAGCTCCTCCTGGTGAGTCAAAACTCCTCCTGACAGGGTATAGTCCCCCATTGCGGACTTTGAGCCGAAGCTCCTCCTGGTGAGTCAAAACTGCTCCTGACAGGGTATAGTCCCCCATTGCGGACTTTGAGCCGAAGCTCCTCCTGGTGAACCGAAGTTCCTCATGACAGGGTATAGTCCCCCATTGCGGACATTGAGCCGAAGCTCCTCTTGGTGAACCGAAGTTCCTCATGACAGGGTATAGTCCCCCATTGCGGACATTGAGCCGAAGCTCCTCCTGGTGAGCCGAAGCTCCTCAAAAATAAAGTATCGTCCTCGACATGGGCAAAGAGACATCGCATATTGCTAGTCTAAATCACAAAGATGATCGTCATGATCAACGAGAAGTGTCGATTACAGTAAGCTAGTAAATATATGAGCTTAGCTTCATGTCCCATAACCACTAGCTTAACTTAAATATATACGAACAAATTGTAGGTCTCCACTAGAAAATTGTCACAAGAGATTCAATCGAACAAGTCCAAGAATTAACCGACGAAGTAAACACAAGCGTTTCATACCACTCGTTTTACTAAGTCGTTTAATTAGATTTCTCATACGAGTGAGGTAAAAGGTTTGTATATACTAATAGATTAGAAGTCGGTTTGAGAAAACGATCTTTGTAATAAAATAGTGTTGAAATCATTTGAAGAAAGAGTTTTGATATTTACTACTAGTACAGAAAACCTTTATATTTTTAAAGTGACAAATCACAAAGAAGATTGTAAGAACAATCAATCACTAAAATTCACCTTCGAAGTCGTGAATAAAATCCAAAGAAACCGATAAAAAATCCATCAAAATGGATATTCAAAAATCCCTAAAAAGGAGTCGTCAAAGTCATAACAAATGATAACAACACACAGGAAACAACACGAATCGATTAAAGTTGGAAATTCAAACAACTAGGCAAAATAGGCAAAAATGCAGCAGGTCGGTCGGCCGGACTCCCTGAGTCGGTTGACCGAACCAGGGGTTAGAAGTGCCCGGAGCACCAGGTCGGTCGACCGGCCCAGGGGCTCGGTCGGCCGAGGCCTATAATCGGCACTTCCAAACAGAGGCAGGAAGTGCCTGGGTAGCAGGTCGGTCGACCGGCCCAAGGGCTCGGTCGGTCGAACCTGTTGCCAGCACTCCCCTGCCCTATTTCAAAAGAGGTGCAAACTCGATCAAATTGCATTCGCTCGAGCAACGGCGCTAAGGGTTTATGCCTATCGACTACCCGGTCTTATATGCTCCTCGATGCATCACCAAAAACATGTTCAAACATCAGAGCTATGATTTTTAAAGAATTGAACCCAAAACACCAAAAATTGGAATATTCACCAAATCAATCCAAACCAAAAGCAATTGCACACTAATAAGTGTTAGGAATTCATACCTAACAATCGAAGATAAATATAAGCATAGATATGAGATAAAAATCTCACCTTTGAATCCAAATCAATGAAGAAGAAGCTATAGAGCAATGGTAAGAACAATCACTCTTCAATTCCAACCCAACAAGCTTGAATATAAGCTTAAAGGAGAAACATTTCCAAAATTAGGTTTAGGAATTTTCTGAAATCAAAGAGAGAATGAGTTGGAGAAGAAGAAGGAGATGCTTACCAATGGGTTCACTTGTGTTTGGAGCAAGAAGATGGATTTGCAAAGCAAGCTAGGGCTTAGGAATTTCTATTTCCCATTCTCTTCCACCATTGTTGCTAAAGCTTGAGTGTTTAAGCAAAGAGGAGAAGTTATGAAGAGAAGGGGTTGGGCTGAGCTAATAAGGGTGCAGTCCAAACCAAAGGCATAAGCGGGAAAAAGTAGCAAAAATCAACTATCTCCAAACATATCGAAGATTATACTCAAAAAGGTCACAAACGACATTTTAAACTCAATGGGGGTGGTCTCGAGTCCCAATTCGACTGTTTGCAAAAATTAGCTTTTCGGACCAAAATCCGACGAACGATAAAATATTTAAATAAAATATTTAAATATAAAATCGATAAATATGCGGGTTGTTACAGACTCCCCTCCTTAAAGAAATTACGTCCTCGCAATACTTAAGAGGAAAGTAAGAAGTAACAGCCATGGAAGCATATCAACACCAAAAGAAAAATTGAAATAAGAAGTTCACCATAAAGAGCACGAAAGAGTTAGCAAGAACGGGATCGCTCAATGAATTCTCTAGATTCCCAAGAGTAATCCTTAAGATTTGGGAACCATTGAACTCTCACAAGAAGAATATCTTTATTTCGAAGGCGCTCAACCTCCGAAGCAATGATGCAAGTGGAATGTTGCTCATAAGTCGAACTTGGTGAAACTTCAATTTCATCAATATCACCGGGCTCAAGAATGAAAATCGAAATCCCTAAGGCATTTCCGTAGATGAAAGACATGGGGAACGTCAAGAATAGCAGAAAATTGAGCCGGTGCAACGGCGTAGTACAAAAACGGTACGCCCGAGGAACTAGGAACTCAAATAATTTGGGACATCAGCGTAGTACAAAAACGATACGCCCAATGAACCAAAGCAAAGACATTGATGTAGTACAAACGGTACATCCAATGAATCAAATAGAAAATACATTGATGTAGCACAAACGGTACATCCAATGAATCTAATAAGATGGAACATGGATGTAGTGTAATAACAGTACATCCGATGAACCGAACACCATAAAAGAACACCGGACACTAGTCCATAAAAGGAATGAGATAAAGCTCAATAAAATGAAGTGTACCAAAACGTCCGATGAACTTGATAAAAAGATAATTCCAATCAGACAACATCAAAGAATCAACCACTTGTTGCTTACGACAAAGCGCATTGGCAACACGATTTCCCTTCCAGGAATAAAAAGAATATCAAGATCATAAGATGTCAGGAACTCGAGTCAACATGGAGTTCCATATGAGAAAATAATTATTCCAAAGATTTATGATCGAGGCAGAGAACAAATTTCTCCCCCAAAGATGATGATGTCAAAACTCTAAAAGCGAAAACAATAACCGCGAGCACTAGATCATGAATGGCATACCTAGCCTCAATCGGCTTTTAATGATTTAGAAGCACACGAGATAGCACGTTCTCCTTTGCAAGAAAACGACATCCAAACCAATACGACTAGTATCGGTACAAATAGCAAAGTCTTGGTTCCCCTCCAGGAATCACAAGAATAAGAGTAACGAAAGGAAGAATTCTTTTAAATAATCCTCTTTCCCGAAAAACTAAAACTTTCAAAATTACAATCATCTTTAAGTAATTATCTTTCTAGATAAATTTACATTTTTACAAGTCAATTTATTGTGTCTGACTGTCACATCTAAGCGTTTAGGAAATTCCTATCGATAACGTTGATCAAGCGCATCGACCAAAATTCTTAAAACACTAAATGGGCAATAAAATCACAAAATCGTATTCTATAGGATAAGTAAGTTTCTCAAAAACTTCTAAGAATATTCTTTGTTCGTTTTAAGAACAAAAATCCGGTTATACTTCTAAATAAATATTATGAAAAAGATTTTGCAAAATTTTAAATTGCTATTTTCATCCAAAAATCAATACATAAAATAATGGTCTCATCGAAATATTTATAGAATATTTGATATATAAAATGGATGAAATAAGCTGGACAAATTGAACGACAAAATAAGTCATTCATTAGAATCATAACGAGTGCGGAGTGCGTAAGTGGAATGCTAACTCACGTGACTCGTAGCCAAATGAAAATCGGTGGCAAGGTCAAACTGAAAAGACCTTAGCACCACACAAAATATTACTTAGGTGATAATCCTAAGACAAGTCCAAATAAAACGGAAAATTTCACAAACTATTTAGATGAGAGAAATAAAACTTTCCTCATCATGAGGGTTTAAAGAATAAAATGATGCCTTCAAAAATTTGAAATCGGAATCACAAGGAAAAATAAAAATCTGCTTAACAGATAGAAAATGTCGAAGATGAATAGTCCACATGGAAAATAGGATATGAGCTTCACAACGATTAAGCCAATCCTTACAAAAATCAATTCCGAAGCCTAAGTAAAAATATCGGCTTGGAAAGATAAATTACATAAAATAATTTCGACATCAAATAAAAGCGAATTGAATGTTGCAGATCTATCATCCGGATTCGCAATCCTCAAAGAAGTCAACAAGCCCAAAATATTCAAAGAAAAAGAATCGACAAGTTCTTTTGATATAAAATAGTGATCCATATCAAAAAGAACTTAAATAGAAAGTTCACAAAATAAAACAATGCCATCAAGGATTGAATGTAAAATACCTTGACTAAGAGAAGTGTTGCTAGGGGCTTGCAGCTTTCCTTCTCTCCTGCTTTGACGCTTGGGACACGAAGAGATATAATGATCCGCACTTTTGCAATAGCGGCAAGAAATAGGCCTTGGACACCTATTTATATAGTGGTCCCTAGAGCCACAATTGTAGCATTCTCCGCGATTAGGGATGGGAGTATTTGCTATAGAAGTCTCTTGCTTCGCCCTCTTGTTAGGATTAGGACTTTCAAACCTAATAAAGGGATGCCTCTTCTTGTTGTTGTTGGAGTTCGGTTTGGCACTCCCAACCTCGACATCAATTTCTCTATCGGCCTCTTCAAGACAAAGAGCGATATCAATAAGCTGATCAAATGAAACCTCAAGTTTCAGGAGTAATGACTTCTTAAGATTCTTATTCAAGCCATAGACAAATCTCTAATTTTTCTTCAATGGGTTGTTAATGTATTCAATCCCGTATTTGGAAAGAGATTCGAAAGATGCGACATAGTCTTTCACAGAGGATCCACCTTGAACAAGGTCAATAAAACGCCGGGCCAAAGTTACTTTTTCAGCCTCCGGCACAAATTTCGATTCGAATCTTTCCCGGAATTGCTCCCAAGTGAGATCCGCTTCAACGATTTCAGAAATTAGGAGCTCATACCAATCTAACGCTCTTTCTTGGAGCATGCTAGAAGCCACTTGGACTCGATGAAGGTCAATAAGGTTCATGCGAGAAAAGATGCGATCGCATGATTTGAGCCAAGCTTGAATTTCTATAACACTCTCGGATCCCTTGAATGGCCTTCCACCCAAATCGGTGTAGTCTCTACACAAGTGTGCAAAACCAGATCTAGGATGAGTAGGCTCTGGATTGGGACCGGCTGCTTGAGCGTTCTTTACTAGATCAAGAAGCTGCCGGGCAGACATAAATACTCCATCCTGGGGAGTAGCACTAGATTGACAGGCGCTGGGACGGCCAGGTCTAACCATTTCTCTTCTTTAAGAAAGAAAGAAAGAAGAGGAAAAAGTTATTCTCAAAGTAAATTTCAATCAAACTTGATTGATAAAACAAGGAATCATAAAGAAAATAGGATGAATCGGTATGAAGACTCGAATTAAATCCTAAAGCACGACTCCTAAGAAAAACTTAGGACGATGATCCTTGTTATAATATTCCATATTATTCCGAAGTTTGGCTCTGATACCAAGCTGTGACGCCCCACCTCTATACCCACGCTAGCCAAGAACATTACGGTGAATGCTGTCAACTAGCACGGAGAATAAGGCTGTTGAGGAGCGACCATCCGTGTAATTGCTTTGTGCGAGCATCGATATGTCAGATAGTATAACATGCAATTCTTTTCAAATGGAATCCGACATGCCGAAACAAACTCAAAACTACTACACAGTGGCTATAATATCTTCGGAAACAAATATAGAGTAAACATAACATAAATCAGTCACAGATAATTCATATCACAAAGGCGGAATAAGATATGAATATTACACATAAAAGTGTACATCAGAGTAGTGGTCAAAAAAATCCACAATAATACAAAGGAATAGATACAAGTGCTAGACAAAATTATGTATACATCAAGGAGTCTATATCTTAAATGTATACAACAAAAACTACCAAACTAAAGTAGTTAACCAAAAGATCAGATGTAGACGGATAAGGAGTCAAGCAGAAGCACCTGTAAAATCTCAGTCTGACCCGAGTATTATTTAATAAGAAAATAATAAACGGATCAGTCTAGCTATAAATATCAGATAACATGATATAGAATTAAGAGATATGGCATAAACATATAATAATCACAATGCCAAGCTGTGCTATATAAGTAATTGAAAATCAACAAGAGATTAATCAATATCACAATAACCTATTCAAGGATCAAAAGGAATGTCATACTCCTAATTTCATTCACCAAGCCACGATAATTGATAAATCAAATCAATAGAAATCACGAAGATAGGTGAAGCATAAATTCCAGAATTCAACACATGAAATCCAGAAATCACAAGAAAAGGATGGCCAATCCCATAAAAATGAGCCGGAGCTCCTCCAGACAGGGTATAGTCCCCCATTGCGGACATTGAGCCGAAGCTCCTCCTGGTGAGTCAAAACTCCTCCTGACAGGGTATAGTCCCCCATTGCAGACTTTGAGCCGAAGCTCCTCCTGGTGAGTCAAAACTCCTCCTGATAGGGTATAGTGCCTCATTGCGGACTTTGAGCCGAAGCTCCTCCTGGTGAGTCAAAACTCCTCCTGACAGGGTATAGTCCCCCATTGCGGACTTTGAGTCGAAGCTCCTCCTGGTGAGTCAAAACTCCTCCTGACAGGGTATAGTCCCCCATTGCGGACTTTGGGTCGAAGCTCCTCCTGGTGAACCGAAGTTCCTCATGACAGGGTATAGTCCCCCATTGCGGACATTGAGCCGAAGCTCCTCCTGGTGAACCGAAGTTCCTCATGACAGGGTATAGTCCCCCATTGCGGACATTGAGCCGAAGCTCCTCCTGGTGAGCCGAAGCTCCTCAAAAATGAAGTATCGTCCACGACATGGACAAAGAGACATCGCACATTGCTAGTCTAAATCACAAAGATGATCGTCATGATCAATGAGAAGTGTCGATTATAGTAAGCTAGTAAATATATGAGCTTAGCTTCATGTCCCATAACCACTAGCTTAACTTAAATATTTACGAACAAATTGAGATCTCCACTAGAAATTGTCACAAGAGATTCAATCGAACAAGTCCAAGAATTAACCGACGAAGTAAACGCAAGCGTTTCATACCACTCGTTTTACTAAGTCGTTTAATTAGATTTCTCATACGAGTGAGGTAAAGGTTTGTATACACTAATAGATTAGAAATCGGTTTGAGAAAACGATCTTTGTAATAAAATAGTGTTGAAATCATTTGAAGAAAGAGTTTTGATATTTACTACTAGTATAGAAAACCTTTATATTTTTAAAGTGACAAATCACAAAGAAGATTGTAAGAACAATCAATCACTAAATTCACCTTCGAAGACGTGAATAAAATCCAAAGAAACCGATAAAGAATCCATCAAAATGGATATTCAAAAATCCCTAAAAAGGAGTCATCAAAGTCATAACAAATGATAACAACACACAGGAAACAACACGAATCGATTAAAGTTGGAAATTCAATCAACTAGGTGAAATAGGCAAAAATGCAGCAGGTCGGTCGGTCGGACTCCCTGAGTCGGTTTACCGAACCAGGGGTTGGATGCGCCCGGGGCACCAGGTCGGTCGACCGGCCCGGGGGATCGGTCAGCCGAGGCCTGTAATCGGCACTTCCAAACAGAGGCAGCAAGTGCCTGGGTAGCAGGTCGGTCGACCGGCCCAGGGGCTCGGTCGGCCGAACCTGTTGCCAACACTCCCCTGCCCTATTTCAAAAGAGGTGCAAACTCGATCAAATTGCATTCGCTCGAGCAACGGCGCTAAGGGTTTATGCCTATCGACTACCCGGCCCTATATGCTCCTCGATGCATCACCAAAAACATGTTCAAACTTCAGAGCTATGATTTTTAAAGAATTGAACCCAAAACACCAAAAATTGGAATGTTCACCAAATCAATCCAAACCAAAAGAAATTGCACACTAATAAGTGTTAGGAATTCATACCTAACAATCGAAGATAAATATAAGCATAGATGTGAGATAAAAATCTCACCTTTGAACCCAAATCAATGAAGAAGATGCTATAGAGCAATGGTAAGAACAATCACTCTTCGATTACAACCCAACAAGCTTGAATCTAAGCTTAAAGAAGAAACATTTCCTAAATTAGGTTTAGGAATTTTCTGAAATCAAATAGAGAATGAGTTGGAGAAGAAGAAGGAGATGCTTACCAATGGGTTCACTTGAGTTTAGAGCAAGAAGAAAGATTTGCAAAGCAAGCTAGGGCTTAGGAATTTCTATTTCCCATTCTCTTCCACCATTGTTGCTAAAGCTTGAGTGTTTAAGCAAAGAGGAGAAGTTATGAAGAGAAGGGGTTGGGCTGAGCTAATAAGGATGCAGTCCAAACCAAAGTCATAAGCGGGAAAAAGTAGCAAAAATCAACTATCTCCAAACATATCGAAGCTTATACTCGAAAAGGTCGCAAACGACATTTTAAACTCAATGGGGGTGGTCTCGAGTCCCAATTCGACTGTTTGCAAAAGGTAGCTTTTCGGACCAAAATCCGATGAACGATAAAATATTTAAATATAAAATCGATAAATATTTAGGTTGTTACAATGCGATTTTCTGGGAGTGAAAAGTCGGGTCGTGACAGGCAGTATCAGAGCATTAGGTTGAGTGAATACCTAGGCTCTGAAGTGGTGTCTATCTTGAGAGAGCGTATTGGTAATTTTTACTATATATATATATATATAAATATTATTTCTACCTATCTATTGGGTTACCTGTTCAGGTTTTCCAATATGGGTTATAAAGGTAGAATGGGGTAGTGGTGTGTATAACACAACTACCGATTGGTTGGAGTTTATATTTGAGGTTGAACGTGTATCTGTCGAGACTGTAGACCTAATACCATCTCGAGTGAGTTTTGAAGTGGTCAAGGACTTCATTGATCTCTGAAGGTAAACTGTTGAGGTTCGGAGTTCACCTTTGAAGTTGGATGAGTAGAATTTTGATTTGTTGGCTGAGCAGAAGTGAGGTTGGTATCTTGATATCTTCGGAGGTAGTAGCTGCGTGATGAGATGCAGTGACTATGGATGTTTCCGAAGATAATTTCTTTGGAACAATTTTAAGGAAGTAGGTCTGCTTCGGTGTTGTGGCTGAGTTCAGCAGGATGTTTCTGATTGGTTTGAAGTCCGAGTTCTCGAAGAGATTTGGATTGAGAATTCTTTGGCATTGGTGTCAGCAATGCAGCTCGGAGTGTGCTGTGTGTCAACAGAGTTTTCTGGAGATGGAATTCAGAAGCAGTAGAGTAGAATCCATTTCTTCGATGGGTTGGCAAGATCAGCATAAGCTGTTCTAATTGGTTTAGAGAGAACAGTTTTCTTTGGATTTTAGTTTGGTTGATCGCAAAAGTGACTTGCGATAGTTGGGTATTCTCTTAGGAATGTTGGAGATTTTCTGAATATTTTCAGAAAAGTCAGAGTTTGTCTTCATCTAGAGATTCAGTGGTACCCGTAGTTCAACTAGTTGAAGGTTGGTTTCTTGAGATGGAGTTTGTTGAAGTAACTCAGGATTTGAGGAACTTCTGAATTTTCTCTGGGTTATCGGAGATCTTCTTGGTTTTGCTGTCCAGTTGTGCTTTTGTTCTTCATCAGCATTCTTTTTTGCTTCAGATCAGAGTTGTGCAGCGGAAGCAGTTTGTGAGTGCATCTGCTTTTCTTTTATGGATAGGAGAAGTTGTTTTCTTCTAATGGTTGTGAGTGGAGTTGCTCTTGATCTTGATTGATCGTCGATGATCATTCTGATGGATTGGGTTTGGACCAGTTTATTTCTTGAGACATCAGCAAGGATTGAGCTGATCAGATAAGAGATAGGCAGTCGAAGATCTGATTTTGGATAAGTTCCCAGTTTTTAGGAGCTATAAATTTTGGTAAGGTTGGGTAAGCTAGCTCCGAGATGTTTTAGATTTCTTCTGTGTTCTGTTTTGGATAAATGTTTGATTATCTGGATTGAATTGCCAGTTTGGACAAATGGAATTTGATGTGTTTCACGTATCTCTGAGGGAGTACGCGTATATCTATTTCTGGTTTTGGAATCAGCTGTATGGGAGATTTTGGTGGTTAAGTCAGACTTGTCTATAGTCTGATGTCTTGTTCAGTTATAGATATAGATGAGTAGGAGTTCTGTAGCTTAGTAGTGTTGATTGTTTGGGCTTTATAGGGCGAGTATCCCAGTGTGTACTTGGGAAACTCGAGGAAACTCTATCTAGAATTTTGTCTGGATAGTTAATTTTGTTTGATTGGATGAATTGATTGCTACGGTTGTTAGCATATGTTTGATATATGCTTGGTTTTAAATTTTAAAATCTTAGATAGGTTATTAAATTACCTTTGTTTTAAATTTCGGGGACGAAATTCTTTTAAAGGGGAAGGAATGTGATATCCCAGAATTTTAGACAATATCAATTTAGTAATCTTTATATAAAATTAAATTGATATTGATAATATTGACTAATAAAATATGTTTTGGTTTAATAATCAGGTTTAAATAATATTTAATTTGTGAATTTATCTTTTAAATGCTAAAATAAATGTTTAAATTATAATGTATATATATATATTTGTATATATATTATAGTTTATCTTTGTTTTGAAATGCAATTAATAAGTGAAGTAGTTTTTAAATTCTATTAAAATATTGAGTAATTAGTAAATTATGTTTTAAATTAATATTAAGCTTTTAAAAATCTATTTAAATTAATAACTATATGATTTGTAAATATTTATGATAAATGTTATATTGTTTAAAATTTGACTTAGCTTAATTTTTATTTTTAAATAAAGGTTGATTTTATTTCTTTTAAAAATATTATTTGATTAAATATGAATTGGGACTCTTTTATATAAGTTTAAAATATAAGATAACATATTATTTAAATTCATTTAATAATATAAAAGTGATTTATAATTTCTTTATAAATCATATAAAGTTTGTGAATTAGTTATTTTAAGTCATATTAATTTTCATAAATATAAAAGGAAAATATAATATTCATTTTTAAATTTGATTTTGGTTTTATTTCAAAGAATTAATTTGATTTGCGGTTTTATTTCGAAATTCAAATTACTTGATTCTTTAAAATATTTGTATAAGTTTTAGTTTATAAATTGTTTTATATACATTTACATTTAAAATGATAAATTCATATATATTCATAAACATAACATAAATTAAAGAAAACTCCTTTTAAACATTTAAAAATGTAACTTAATTTTGATTTAAAACAAGTGTAATCTAATTAACTATTAACGCTAAAATTTGAACACTAACACCCCGGTGTGTAAAGTGTAGTTGTGAAAGCACCACCCGATGATTCGGGAACAGAGTATAAGCAGAAAACCATAGAAAAGGCAGTAAATAACAACGATTTTATAGTGGTTCGGCTCAATAGTTTGCCTACGTCCACTCTGAATATCTTTATTGATGATTTCGTTACAAGTTGATACAATTCTTCCCAAGTACAATTCACTTTGAACTACTAAACACTTTGAACGAGTAGCTTAAACTTCAATGTAAGTGAAAGTCCTCAAATCCATGTCGGATGCATGAGATTTCTTCTTGAAGTTTTTGATAGCGTTCTACGTGTCTTGAAAGCTTTGAGTGTTGAGTTGGTTTGTAATGTAGCAGAGTATCGGTGCTTGGAAAGAATGAGCCAAAAGTCCCTCTCATGCTTATGGTAGGTTGGTATTTATAGGAAAATTTTACCCTTAAGTCGTAACTCGTGACCGAGTTAAGGTAGGTCGTGGCCGACTTATTGAGTCTAGCTCGTAGCTTGGTAGAAATTTGCCCATCTGCTTGAATCCATGTCAAGTCCTAAGTCGCGCACGAGTTAACCGGACGCGGCTTCATTTGTTTACTTAAGTCGTGTACGACTCATCATAGATCATGGGTCGTGACCGAGTTAACAGGATGCGGCATAAGTGTTGTGGCAGCGGATTATAGCTTAGCGGCTTTAGGTCATGGACGACATAAGCTAAGTCGTGAGTCACAGCTTAACTGGTAAGCTTGTTTATTTCAGATAGCAACACAAATCTTAACCCGTTCACGAGTTAGGAGGCTATGTTTAATGAGCATCAGTGCTTTGTTTGCCTAAGTCGTTTACGACACATGCTAGGTCGTAGGTCGTAGACAGCTTTAGGTCGTTAACTTATTTCGTTCTTGAGTCGTGCCATCTCTTAAGCCGTAGACTTTCTTAAGTCATAGACTTCTTGGTCCGTTTCAACTCTTAAGTCGTCTGGACCTTAACTCGTTAAGTCGTGGAGACCCTAAGTCGTGTACCCTCCTTGATCGATTGCGTCGCTGTCTCCCTTGAGTCGTTGAGTCGGCCATTTCTTTAACACGTTAAACTGTTAAGTCGCACCATTCATAAGTCGTAGATCGTCCATAACTTGAGTCCTTAACTTGTTAAGTCGCAGAGTGCTTTAAACTGTTAGATCATGGTGGCCTCAAGTCATAAGTCGTTCATGCTTTGTCTTGTTAAATCGTCACGCATCTTAAGTCGTGAGGTTTGCTAAGCCGCAAACTTCTCTTGACCCGTTAAGTACCTTATGTCGTAAATCGTCCCAGGCCTTAACTCGTTGTCTTAACGGGGTTAACATTTGCCCCTCGAAGTACACGCCTAAGTCGTAGGTCGTGTGCTTCGACTTATCTTAACTCGTGTGCCATTTCAAATTCCTCTGCCTCGAGATATAAAAGGTTTAGGTCGCTCCTTCTTCACCAACTTGTTTCCGTGTTTACTTCCCCATTAACGACTTTCGAAACTTTTCAGAGACGAATTCGATCAGTTCACCTTATCACCAATTAAGTTCCTGCCACCTTCATCATTACACTGCGTAAGTAAACTCATCGCTCGCCCAATTTCACAATTACTGTTACCTTTCGAACGTGGATTTCCCATTTTCCAACCTCAATCCGAATCCTCACATCAGGCTTCTTCTTGAATCGCGTTATGATCGATTGCTGACAAGCTTGAAGCAGTTTGATTGAGTTTTTTAAATGACTTGCAAGGAGAAGGCGATGGGTCACCATATTTCGATTCAGTTGATTCATGAATTTAGAGGAGGCAATATCGTCTTACATGAGTTAACGGGTTAGGAGTTAGGAAGATAACGGGTTATTGGGTTGGAGAAGGATCGGTGGGTTGAGAAGAGATATCGTGAAGTTTTTGCGACTTTTCCAATTTGCATAGTTTTCGAAGTGACTGACTCAAGATCCCCCACGACCTTAATTGCATACGACTTAACCCCTTAGGTTATGTTTGCTTCTGGACGACTCAAGACTTAGCTTCATTTGCACTTCATTTGTTCTGTCTAGATTTGAGACTTTACGACTTGGCCTCTAGGTTGTGCACGACTTAGCCTTGAGTTGCAGCCGAGCTAAGAATTTATCTTTTAATTCGTGGACGACTTAACTTTTAGGTCATGCACGAATTATGACTTAGAGAATTCTTCGGACTGTGACTCAATGATTTGAACAAAATTTGAAAACTTAGAGATGTTGATAGAACTTAATTGTATTTCCAATTTGAATTGCCAGAATACACTGCTTGAACTTTGTTGTGTTTCTTCACAGATTATTCTAACTTTGACGCTATCAACCTGTTAAACACAACACTTGCAGAAAAATGGGACAAATATACTGCCATCGACTGCCCACGTCAAATGACAGATTAGTTAATAATAGATAATTAACTCAAATAAATTGTGTGAACGAAGTGCTTTCATCAATTTCAAGTAAAATATTACAGCAACACTGAAATAGTCAATTGAAACTGACCAGCCTGCACTAATATTATGCTTGAACTTTATATTAACAAGTTCTGAAATTTTGTAATCGATCAATCATCGACTAGTTTAATTCCAGTTATATTTACTTGCTATTTTTATTAGTTTTGCACGACACTTCACACTTTTAGGAAACGTGCACCTTCACATTTGAATATCCAGTTGCTTGTGTAGAATCACTTCTCAGGAAGAAGATACAACGGTTCACACTGGAGAGGCAACTCTAATTCCGGCTCCTCTGGTCAATCCTCCCGAAAGAGCCTCTTTTACTTTATCGTACAGAGTTTTCCGCCAATTGTGCGCTCGTTTGGCATTGCTGAATCAGATGCCATTCTTCCCGAGAGAAGTAACACTGCTGACATAGCACCCCCTGGCTTTGTAACGGTCAATCGACAAATGTGCCTGAGTGGGGGCGTTCCTCCTTTCAATGACTTTTTCCAACAACTTCTTCGTCAATTGGCCATCGCCCCATCCCAATTACACCCCAATGGTTATGCCATTTTAATGGGGTTGTGTGTACTGTTTAGGAGGACGCTTGATCGATTCCCAAGCTTTGACGAGATTTGCTTCCTATGCTCTTTCACCAGGACTAAAGATCACCCCTCTATTACTGTCGTGAGAAGTGCTCGAAATCGTAAATTGATCATCGGTCTTCCTGACAGCGCTCATGGGTTTTTGACTCAATTTTTCTATGTCCACTGTCCCCCGGGGTTTTACGTTGTATGGAGGGAAGGAAGTAAGATTAATCATTCTTACTGTGTTTGTTATCCGACTTTTGTGAGACTGAATTGTTAAGTGTTAACTCCGCTTCTCTTTTTTTAATTTTCAGCGCTCCCCTCTCCTTCTAGGGATCCCAGTCATAAGCCAACTTTCGAAAGGCTCAAGGCCGTGCCAGTTGAGGAGAGAGACATTCAATTTATGTTGAAAGACGAGTTTTTGCATCAGTACGGACTTTTGCATACTTATCGTTCTACTCATCCTCATGAAATCCCAGACTCCCCAGCCAGAGCGTCGGATGCCCCAGCTTCTACTGACACATCTATACCAAAAGGACCTACTCCCGAGGCTTCGCTAGTGAAGTGCTCCACCTCTGTTGATATTGCGGGGCCGTCTGACGAACTTGCCCCGGTTATTGAGAAAGAAGAGCCTCAGGGATCTCCCCGACGTTCACAGAAATCTGGCGAAGACGCCGAGAAAACTAGCCTTGTCAAGCAGAGCAGGGACGATACTTTCGAAGGGCTGAGCGACCTCTTTGCCACCTCGCAATATATCATCAAAGATGACCCTAACACTACCGGGGTTTCTTCTTCAGTAGTTGAAGCGACTTCTATCGTGCGACAGACTTCGTCAACTCAAGAGTTGACGCTAGCTATTACACCCACAACCACTCCTCAATTAAAGAGTGGTTCGTAGTTTGATGCGCGTAGTTTGCACATCACACACACTTAGAATTTTTTTGGCACTTTTATGATTTTGACTTTTTGTGCTTTGAAGAATTCTAAAATTTAGCTCTTTTTTATTTCAGATCCTCCGATGAGGCGCAGCGGATCCTACTATGATGATTTCCAGCGCTACGAGAGGCGTAGCCAATATGATTACAGGCGTTACCTCCCCTCTTACAGAGAATCTGATGAAGAAAGAGCCGCTCGAAAGGCTCAAGAGAAGAGGGCTCAAGAGGAGCGCCATGAAAGAAGAGAGAGGGAGGAGCGCCACGATTCTTCGCAGAGAGGCGACGATTCCCATAAAAGAAAATCCCATGATGACAGAGGAAAAAGTCATATGGTTGAAGATTCGAGCAAGTGAGCCCGACATGGTGAGAAGCACACCTCTGCAACTCCTGAAATGGTTACTGCCCCTGCCTCGCTCGACATTCCTTCCGGCTCTCCCGCTCTCGGGAAGACAGACATCCAAACAATAATTAGTAGGCCCAAATTCCAAGTCGGATCGGGTCCGGCCACTTTGCAAAGTCGGTTTCCACAGTGTGTCTGAAGGGAGTAAGGTTTGACCTTGACTTGGTCCCCATTGACAAGTCTTGTATGCTACGAAACCTCGATGCCGTCATGCTTGATATTGAGAGGATGTCGAACTGGCAAAAACTTGTTGACGAGCACCAAAGGGTTAATCGTGCACACATAGAGGCCATGCTCACCATGTAAAATGATAAAGCCGAATGGCAAAAGGTTCTTGAGCAACATGACACTGAGATGAGGAGCATTGCTTCTTACAATGAAGAGCTTGAAGCAAAAGTTGAAGAACTGAAACAAGAGGTTGCTGCTTCCTCTACTTCCTATTCTCAAAAAGAAGAAGTGCTCCTAAAACAAGTGAGAGATGCTCATGCCAGCCAAAGGGATGCCGAAGACAGGCTCGAAGTGCAAAAAAGGATCAGTTAGGGTTATATTGCTGATGTTGCAGAGCTTAGGAAGAAAACCAGCTCCCAAGAGGCGGAGATTCAAATGCTTAAGCTTCAACTTTCCAAAGCTGAAAGGGAGCGTGATGATGCCGTTGCCAGCAAAATTGCAGCTGAAGAATCTCACGAGGCAACGAGGACCAACATCAGCTCAACGTTATTTGATTTCTACCTGCATAGCATCTTGGGGCGCGATAGCCTCGCCTTTCTAGGCTCCAAGTATGAAATTACTCTGGCTGAAGTTTGGGAGGCCGCACTCAATACGCTTGGTGGTAACGGCGCTGGCTATGCTGAGTCAGCTCTTGAGGAGCATTATCTTGATGATGATGCCCGTGCCGCTCTCGCCAGGGGAAGGGAACAGCTTGCAAAATTAAGGGCCGAAACAACGGCAGGAGAATATTCAGGAAAAATCATCTCAACTGCTCCAATTCAACCTTCTCCTTCAGCCGAAATTGACATTATCAGTTCTAGTTCTCATTCCCCATCTCCTACTAAAGTTACCACTGAGATCACAAGCACACAAGGTGGAGATAAAGGCGGCGAGAGTGCTGAGGAACAGGCTTACGAAGTTGATGTCAGGGAACCGACTTCTGCAGGTAACCCTACTGACAATCTTGCCCAAGTAGACTGCTCATCTGTTTCTTACGAGCTTGATGGGCTTTTTGACTACTTCTTGAATCTTAGCGAACCGTTATCTCCTCTTTTTATTGACTTGAACTTTTTTCCTTCTGTAGAGAAAACGTCGGGCATTGTTCATGCTTCCCCACCTCCAATTATTCATCCTCCATCTATTCAGGTGACTCCTCCTTCCGCCTCGCAATCGGGATCACAAGAGGAGCAAATAGAAGCTCTTCAAGACATGGATGATCCCATTGCTTCACAAGAACACAAAGGAGAAAAACTGAAGGGAGTGAGAAGACTCCAGAAGCAACTGGTTTCGATGATGAACCATTAGCTAAACTTCTTTCTCCAAGGAGTGGGTCTTCCTCCAAGAAGAGAGGAAAGCAGGGAGTTTCCAAGAAGAAGAAGAAGAAGGGATCTTTAACTGGCGAAGAAGAGACGGAAGAAAGTCCGACTGAGCCCCTTTCTCCTTCATCCCCTACCTTTACAAGCCGGCCTAAGAAGTTGGTTATTCGGCCAGGTGCGGGCTCAAAAGGTGGGCGGAAGAAGAAATGATGGCTCTGGTTCTGTGGCTTTCATATCGCTTTTTTGCCTTTTTTGCATGTACTGACCGGAAATTGTGCGGGTACCGGCCCCCCGCTTTTCTTTTGCTTTTTACTTTGGAACCTGTACCTGTATAAAATTCTAATAATGTTGAATAAAATGATTCTTTTTCTTTGTACAAACTTCTTTCTGTATCTGAGAATGCATTTATTATTCATTTTTGTACAAGTTTCTTTGTACGATATTGCAGTGAGCTTGTGGTATATATTGTTTGAGCGCAATTTTACCGATGTAGTTATACCATGTTGCCCCTATACCATAAGCTCATTGTAATATTTTATCTTATGAGGAACTTGTACTTTTATTTTTTAGAGAATAATTATTCCACATTTGGAGGAATATTATTTCGTTAAAAAATAGAGTACAAACAAGTTTCTACGCTTCATCCTTCGAAGATATCACTTTTTATTTTGTGCATATACACATTTTACTGAATGAAATCTTCTATGTGGTAAAGCGGGTATTTGAAAGGTACTTCAACTTCTTTTTGAGGAAGAGAATTTTCTAGAATAAGTAATTCATTCTTCCTTTGGAGGTTAAAGTGTGCCTTTGATGAGGATTTTGTTAAGGGCTTCTTGATTTTTTCACGTTTCAACACCTGGAAGTTTTATTTCAATCTTGGTGAAACGTGTGCCTCCGAAGAGGTCTTTCTGCTTGATTGTGCCTCCGGGAGGAGGTCTTTTCATTTCTGCCTCTGGGAAGAGGTCTTTCTGTCTTATTGTGCCTCTGGGAAGAGGTCTTTTCGTTTCTGCCCCTTGGGAGAGGCTCTTTTTTTTTGCATTTCAACTCTGGTGAAGTGAAACTCCGAAGAGCGGCTGTTGCACTTCAACTCCTGGCGAAATGGGCCTCCGAAGAGGGCTTTTATTTTGTTTTACATTTCAACTCTGGTGAAGTGAAACTCCAAAGAGCGGCTGTTGCACTTCAACTCCTGGTGAAATGGGCCTCCGAAGAGGGCTTTCATTTTGTTTTACATTTCAACTCTGGTGAAGTGAAACTCCGAAGAGCGGCTGTTGCACTTCAACTCCTGGTGAAATGGGCCTCCGAAGAGGGATTTTATTTTGTTTTACATTTCAATTCCGGTGAAGTGAAACTCCGAAGAGCGGCTGTCACACTTCAACTCCTGGTGAAATGGGCCTCCGAAGAGGGCTTTATTTTGTTTTGCATTTCAACTCTGGTGAAGTGAAACTCCGAAGAGCGGTTGTCACACTTCAACTCCTGGTGAAATGTGCCTCCGAGGATTGCCTGGAAGTTACTCTCTCATGGTTGGAGGGTCATGATTCCTCCAATCTTTTTTGGTTGAGTAGAGAACTTTCTTTTTTGCGGCATATGCCTCGTTAGAGGTCTTTATCCTCCGAAGAGTTGGGCCTCTGAAGAGGACTTGTGCCTCCGAAGAGGGCTTTAGTTGTTCCTTGTCCACTTGCTTATGCCTTTTCAGCGATTCTCTATTTTTTCTTTTCAAGCTTGCACTCCCTTCTCTCAGAAGTAGTTTGTTTAATCGAAGGAAATGTACTTCATTGTTAGGCAAGTTCACGAGAACGGGCATAAGCTTCTTAATTGGATGTTTGTTTGTTCAAACGATCTCAATTTACGAGCAATGGCCCGTTTCCGGCGAAATCATTGGTCGTTCAATTGAAGCACTTCCTATCTAGGATTTGAATTCGGGACTTTTGTGCTTTTGTGACTCGAAATTTGTTTGCTGAATGATAACCAGAATCACTTGGTCTTGTAACGTGCAAGTTTTATTTTCGTTGTCTGCAAAAATTCAAATCGACATTTCAGCAATACATTTAACGTACTTTTCATATCGGAAATAAAGCAAACATGTAATAATAATGAGAAACACAAGATTTATAGTGGTTCGGCCAAGAATTTAGGCCTACATCCACTTTATAGTCTTTCATTATTCACTTGCATCGGTTTTACAATCGCTTTCAATTACAGGAATCATACATCATAATTCTTTTTACAATATTTCAACAAATCTACCAAGTAAAGTATGGACGCAAGTGATTGCTGTTCCAAGCTCTTGGAATTTGATCTCCTTCGATAGTAGTGAGTTTGAATGTGCCGTCAAGAAGCTTCTCACCTATGACATATGGTCCTTCCCAATTTGGCCCAAACACACCTTTCGCTGCAATAATTCTCTTCAAGACTAGATCCCCAATCTCAAAGCTGCGTTGGCGAACCTTGGAATTGAAATGTCTGGCTATCCTTTGCTGATGAGCTGCGATTCTGAGCTCAGCCTCTTCTCTTTTTTCATCAAGGAGATCTAGTGCCTCAAGCTATAGTTTTTCATTCTTCGCTTGATTGAAATGAATTCTTCTATGCGAAGGGACCTCTGTTTCTACCGGAATCATTGCTTCTGACCCGTATGCCAATGGAAACGGAGTATGCCCAGTCGTAGTTTTGTGGGTAGTTCTGTATGCCCATAGTGCTAGTGGTAGCTTATCGACCCAACCACCTTTTGCTCTTTCGTGTTGCTTCTTGATGGTTGACTTGATAATTTTATTTACTGCTTCTACGTGCCCGTTTGCCTGCGGATGAGCTACTGCTGAGAAGCTTTTTCGGATTTTGAATCGTTTGCAAAAATCTTGGAATTCTTCACTTTCGAACTGAGTACCATTGTCTGTAATTATCTTTTGAGGCACGCCATACCTGCAAATGATACTTTTAGTCACAAAACTTATCATCTTTTTAGAGGTGATAGTGGCCAGTGGTTCAGCTTCTGCCCATTTAATAAAATAATCTACAGCAACAACGACATATTTGATTCCAGGTTTGGCAGATGGTAACGGTCCTACAAGGTCTATCCCCCATATTGCAAACGGCCATGGACTGACCATCTGTGTGAGCTCAGTAGAAGGTGCCCTAGGAATTTTTGCGAATCTTTGGCATCTGTCACATTTTCGGGAATAATCTGCTGCATCTCGATTAATTTCTGGCCAAAAATATCCGTATCGGAGAATCTTCTTTGCTTAAGTTAGACCACCTAAATGATCACCACGTTCTCCCCCATGCACCTCAGCTAGGATTGTTTTGGACTCTTCCCTGGATACACATCGAAGTAACGGCATTAAGAATCCCCGTCTGTATAATTGGCCATCCTGGACTATATAGCGAGAGGCTTTCCTCAGTAGCTTCTGTCGTTCTTTCGGATTTTCCAGTAAAGAGCCATTGAGCAGATATTCTGTTATTGGAGTCATCCATGATTCTTGCTCTTGAGACACGCTCATGATCCAATCAATATCCATCTCATCAATGCTTGGAGCCGACAGGACTTCTACTGTAGTCAACCCCAGAAATTGAGCTTCGCTTGTGCTAGAGTACTTTGCGAGAGAATCTGCTTTCGTGTTTTCTTCTCGAGGAATATGACTTATCGTGTAATGATCCAAGTCACACAGGAGTTGCCAAGCCTTTAACAAGTAGGCAGGCAAATTTCCCCCTTTCGCTTGGATTTCCTTCTTGACTTGGCATACAATAAGTTGAGAATCGCTGAAGATCTGTAATGCTCGGATGTTTCGTTCCTTAGCAATTCTCAAGCCAGCGGTAAGAGCTTCGTATTCTGCTTCATTGTTCGTTGAAGGAAATTCCAATCTCAGTGCGTAGCATAATGACCGACCTTCAGGGGTCTCAAGTACAACTCCGGCTCCAGAACAGTAGTCATTTCTCGCGCCATCAACATATAACTTCCATTGGACTGGGAAATCATCGATCGATTCCTCCTCACTGTAACCCTTATCTGTGAATTCTACGATGAAATCCGCTAAAGCTTGTCCGTTGATTGCCTTTCGGGGATGATAAGTGATGTCATATTGACTGAGTTCAATGTTCCACTTTAGAAGACGACCCGAAGTCTCAGGGCGAAATAGGACTTGCTTTAAAGGTTGATCAGTGAGGACTCTGATAGGATGAGCTTGAAAATATTGCCTCAACTTCCTCGAAGCAATCAGTAGGCAATAGGCAAGTTTTTCCAACTTGGAGTAATTCATCTCTGCCCAAGTGAGTCTTTTGCTGAAATAGTAAACCGGATGTTGAATCCTCTTGTCTTCTCGTATCAGCGCTGCACTTAAAGCGTGAGATGAAACTGCCAAGTATATAAGAAGATCCTCACCATCGCCGGGCCTAGAAAGTATTGGAGGCGTTTCCATATGGCGAATCAATTCATCAAAGGCTTTTTGGCATTCGGGAGTCCAATCAAAGTTTTTCTTTCCTTTCTTTAGGGCGTCAAAGAATGGGATGCATTTATCAGTGGCTTTGGAAATGAACCGACTCAAGGCGGCGACTTTTCCGTTTAGACTTTGTAATTCCTTCTTCGTTCTAGGAGCTTTGACTTCCTTTAAGGCGGTAAATTGAGCTGGACTAGCCTCAATGCCCCTAGCGCTCACGATGAAACCTAGGAACTTTCCGGACTCCACCCCAAATGAACATTTTAAAGGGTTAAGCTTCATTCCGTATTTCCGGAGGACTGCGAACATTTCTGCTAAGTGTTCAATGTGATCCACTGCTTTCTTAGACTTTACTAACATGTCATCGACGTAGACTTCCATAGTCTTGCCCAATTGCGGTTTGAACATAGCATTAACAAGTCTTTGGTACGCTGCCCCCGCATTCTTCAGCCCGAAGGGCATAACTCTATAGCAGTAAAGACCAACATCGGTGGTAAAGCTCATGTCCTCCTGATCTGGCTCATGCATAATGATCTGGTTATATCCGGAGTAGGCATCCATAAAAGATAACAATTCGTGTCCCGCTGTTCCGTCTACCATTTGATCGATCCTGGGTAACGGGAAGCAGTCTTTGGGGCAGGCCTTGTTTAGATCTGAAAAATCGATGCACACTCTCCATTTTCCGTTGGCTTTCTTAACCAGCACTGGATTTGAAACCCAATTCGGATATGTAGATTCTATGATAAAGTTATTCTCCATGAGCCGATCAACTTCTTCTTTTAATGCTGCTGACCTATCCGGACCTTGAGTTCTCCTTTTCTGTTTCATAGGTGTAAATTTTGGATCAATATTCAGAGCGTGTACTGCTACTTCTGGGGATATTCCGCACATATCGGCATGAGTCCAAGCAAAAACATCCAAATTTGCTTTTAAAAAAGATATTAAGATATTCTAAATCGACACATGAAGTTGTGAACCCACATTCAACACCTTATTTGGGTCCTTCGGGTCAACAAGTACTGGTACTGTCGTTTCCACTGGTACCACTCTATTCTCCCCTGCACTGGCTTTTCTAGGATCCATCTCTTTTCGTGCTCCGCTGTGCTCGCCAGTGCAGGGTCCTCCCTGTAATTGCTACAAGGCTGGTTCTTTGATGCGGACTGGGGTTGCCACATCCTTTCCCATTTCTTTTTTCCTTGTTTCTCGCAGTTCTGTCAGATAACACTCCCGCCCAGCATTTTGATCCCCTTTTATAACTCTCACTCCATTGTCTGTGGGGAATTTAATGGTGAGGCACCATGGGGCCAGAACATCTTTGAACGCTGCGAGAGTTGGACGGCCAAGGAAAGCATTATAAGCAGAAAATTCGTCGACAATCACAAAAGTTTACTTGCGGACTACTTTTCTTTCTCCCTCTCCGAGTTCTACAAGCAAATCAATGGTTCCTATTGGCTGCTTTGGCTCCCCAGTGAAGCCAGCGATTTTTTGTGACGAGGATTGCACATCAGCCATAGGGATCTTCATTTGGTCGAATGTTTTCTTGAAGAGGATATTACAGGATGCGCCACAATCAATGAGAACTCTTCTGACAATAGCTGGCCCGATACCAGCCAAGATGACTAAGGGATCCAAGGTAGGAGCTTCAACACCTGTGGAATCCCCGGCTCCGAACACAATATCATCATTGAAAGTTCTTTGTTGTTTCACGGGCGTAGCATCTTTCAAAACAAAGACATCTTCTTCGGCCGGTGCAAATTTCAAAGCCTGGGTGTACCTTTCCATCTCACCCCAGCTCCTGCCTGCTAGGTGAGGTCCTCCCGTAATGACATTGATAACGGGCCTTCCGGATTCATGCCCTGTAGCCTTCTCACTTGTCCTGGGCTGATGAACAGGAGCTCGTTGCCCCTGGCTAGACGAAGCAGGATTGCTGCTATTCTTTTCCACAAATTGCTGCAGTTTGTTTTCCCTTATCAACTCTTCAATCAAAATTTTCAATTGGCGGCATTCATCGGTATCATGACCGGGTTGATTATGGAAGCGGCAAAACTTCCCGCTTTCTACAGCTTTTTTCCCGGTTCTCAGAACGGGAGGTTTAGGATAATCAACAGAATCTTTAGTGGCCAGGTAAATACGCTCCGGTGTACCTGATAAAGGAGTATATTCCGATGGCTTGAAGGAACGAGGCTTCTTCAGAATTTTTTATTTCTTCCCATCGATATTTTCCCTTTTTTGTCCTACAGATTCATTCTTGCGTGGAGCAGCAACGTTATCTTCAGCTTTTTCCAATACTGCCTTTACCGGTACAGGACGGCTTTCCAGTCGTATGAATTCATCTGCTTTCTTATAGAATTTTTCAAGGGAATTTGGTTCCTTCATGTTAAGCCATTTTCCAAATTCGCTCGACTTGTCGATGGCCCTAATCAGATAGGTCAAGATCATCCGTGGTTCTGCATTGTCTACCTCGGCCAGCGCAATATTAAAGAGATTCAAGAAAGATCTGATAGTTTCCCCTGCATTCTGTTCTAAACTTGACAACGACATGATATCTTTGGCTTTTGAAGCATATAGTCCGAACTGCTCTTTGAATTTCCGGGTTAGGTCAGAAAACTGATCTATAGACCGAATTGGTAGCTTGGTGAACCAAAGCAGAGCTACACCTTCCAAATATACAAGAAAATATCGACACTTTATTTCATCAGAAGCTCTGGAACCTGTCATGTGCCAATCGTACTTATACAAGAATTCGTTCGGATCACTTGTTCCCTTGTAAGCTGGAATAGTTGGAGGGACGAACTTCCTTAGGAATTCAGCCTTTAGGATCCTTTCAGTAAACGGGGTTTTACTTGGAGCGAAACCCCATTCCTTCTCGTCTTCATTCCTTTGCATGCTCTCTTTCATGATTTGTCGAACCATTTCAGAAAGATACCCCTCATCATTTCGAGCTTTAGATCCACCAACTTCAGGAAATGCCTGCTCAAAGGGGCTGGCAGCCCTCTCAGGACTGTTTCTTTCTTCAGCATCATGAATGTTGCCAGCAAAGTTCCTTTCATTACCCGTTGGTTGACGATTTACCCCAAGCAAATCGTTCAACTTATTCAAAATTAGGGCATTTTGGGCATTCTGCGCCTCCAATTGTGCACTTTGGGAATTTATCTGCTGGTTCAGCCCTAAGATTACAGCATCCAACTCCGCTTTTGTAACCCCAACAGGTGGAGTGGCTTGATTAGGTACTGGGGAAGCGGAGGTTCCCTCTTGAACATTTCCAGATCTAACAGATCTACTCCTTCTCCCCGGAGCCATGATTTCAGATAAACTTCTAGTCTTCAGAGAGATTACTTCAACAAACTTTCGTGGAGCAATGATGATAATTCGCCTGAGTTCAGTTCTCAGTGAAAGCACCAAAAATGTTAACGCTAAAATTTGAACGCTAACACCCCAGTGTGGAAAGTGTAGTTGTGAAAGCACCACCCGATGATTCGAGAACAGAGTATAAGCAGAAA
This sequence comes from Allium cepa, assembly GCA_030765085.1. Lineage (NCBI taxonomy): Eukaryota > Viridiplantae > Streptophyta > Magnoliopsida > Asparagales > Amaryllidaceae > Allium > Allium cepa. The sequence continues at coordinate 462,596,707 of CM060942.1, forward strand.
ACCACAGAAAAAGCAGTAAATAACAACGATTTATAGTGGTTCGGCTCAATAGTTTGCCTACGTCCACTCTGAATATCTTTATTGATGATTTCGTTACCAGTTGATACAATTCTTCCCAAGTACAATACACTTTGAACTACTAAACACTTTGAACGAGTAGCTTAAACTTCAATGTAAGTGAAAGTCCTCAAATCCATGTCGGATGCATGCGATTTCTTCTTGAAGTTGTTGATAGCGTTCTACGTGTCTTGAAAGCTTTGAGTGTTGAGTTGGTTTGGAATGTAGCAGAGTATCGGTGCTTGGAAAGAATGAGCCAAAAGTCCCCCTCATGCTTGTGGTAGGTTAGTATTTATAGGAAAATTTACCCTTAAGTCGTAACTCGTGACCGAGTTAAGGTAGGTCGTGGCCGACTTATTGAGTCTAGCTCGTAGCTTGGTAGAAATTTGACCATCTGCTTGAATACATGTCAAGTCCTAATTCGCGCACGAGTTAACCGGACGCGGCTTCATTTGTTTACTTAAGTCATGTACGACTCATCATAGATCGTGGGTCATGACCGAGTTAACAGGATGCGGCATAAGTGTTGTGGCAGCGGATTATAGCTTAGCGGCTTTAGGTCATGGACGACTTAAGCTAAGTCGTGAGTCACGGCTTAACTGGTAAGCTTGTTTATTTCAGATAGCAACACAAGTCTTAACCCGTTCACGAGTTAGGAGGCTATGTTTAATGAGCACCAGTGCTTTGTTTGCCTAAGTCGTTTACGACACATGCTAGGTCGTAGGTCGTAGGCAGCTTTAGGTCGTTAACTTATTTCCTTCTTGAGTCGTGCCATCTCTTAAGCCGTAGACTTCCTTAAGTCGTAGACTTCTTGGTCCGTTTTAATTCTTAAGTTGTCTGGACCTTAACTCGTTAAGTCGTGGAGACCCTAAGTCGTGTACCCTCCTTGATCCATTGAGTCGCTGTCTCCCTTGAGTCGTTGAGTCGGCCAATTCTTTAACACGTTAAACCGTTAAGTCGCACCATTCATAAGTCGTAGATCGTCCCTAACTTGAGTCCTTAACTTGTTAAGTCGCAGAGTGCTTTAAACTGTTAGATCATGGTTGCCTCAAGTCATAAGTCGTTCATGCTTTGTCTTGTTAAATCGTCACGCATCTTAAGTCATGAGGTTTGCTAAGCCGTAAACTTCTCTTGACCCGTTAAGTACCTTATGTCGTAAATCGTCCCAGGCCTTAGCTCGTTGTCTTAACGGGGTTAACATTAACAATATAAGCTACATGTGTTAGTTGTAAATCAAGAAATGTGACAAGTGTCATTTAAATTCTACTTTTCTTTTATTTATTATGTTAAAATTATTTCAGCCTTTTTTTTAAAAAAAAGAAACATTTTCATTTCCCCTTATCCTCTTTTCAAAAACAAAAGATAAATGAATCTAAGGAAATCAAAAACCTAAAAACCTAAAAACAGATCTACATATTCATTTCAAAAACAAAGATCTGTAACTCCTCTCAAACCAAAACTTGTGACCAGAATATCAATCTGGTAATTCATATTGGAATCTGCATTTGTACCTAAAGCTCACTGCATTTTCCTCTCTGCAAATTTTGAGCAAATAAAATAAAGTCTGCATTTCAATCTACCTGAAGATCAAACCTGCTTGCATGAAGTTTTAACAAGAATAAAAGCTCCTGCATTTTCCAGTACTGCTCTGTTCTTCAAAAATTTCAAGGTGAATAACATTTTTGCTAAAATAATTTAAGTAACGTGGTTGAATGGTTTATTACCGTGATAAGTAGGTTTCTGCATATATATATCTATAAATTGTCAGTAGATAATTTGATGAAATGTGTGAATGTTATCTTTGATCCTCTGCTTCTCATTTAAAATTCAGTTTTGCTTTTAAATTTATACCCCTATCATTGTATCATGGCATTGATTATGATCAAGTTACAAACAAATTTGTTTGTTAAAAATAAATCTGAAGCATGAGCATTTGAAATAAGGTAGATTGAAACCAGAACTTCTCTGTAAATCAATATGTCCAGAAACATGGTTGTGTTTAAAATGTAAATCCCTTGGTTTATTGAATTTAGATTGTGACATTAATATTTTAACTTAGGATTTAGGGAATATTGTTTGTTTAAAGTTATGAACTAAGTTATAAAAATTTGATTTATTTAAATAGGTACTGTAACCTTCTCTGTAAATCAAGTTTAGGGGTAAAAACCATGTTACTGTTAAAAATTCAAACACTGATGATTTTAATGTTCTGAAGTTTTGATATTGCTTCTGTATATAGTAATATGATCAGGCTCATCATCAAAATATTCAAATCTGTAAATTGATTCTTGAATTAGTAAGAGGAGTGAGGAATTGTCTGTAGCCCTAAGTTTTTAATAAAGTAAGAATTCGATCACATAGCCACTGGGATTGATCGAGTGTTTTGCAACTCTGGGATTTGGTTGCTGGGTTTAAGAGGAGGTACTAGCCGTAATTGTAGCCCTAACGATGGTCGGAGGGAGGTGGACATGCCGTTGACAGGTTTTTTTTTGGGTTGAAATAGCAGTTTCCAGGTTTCAGCAGTGGTGTAGTATGCTCGACTATGTCTCGGGTAATTCCAATTTTTGCTCGGAGTTAAGGCAGGAATGACTCGAAGTGATATTGTGTTGAACTCGGGTACATTTTATTTTCAGGTTGATCTCTGAAACCTGAACTGTTTTAGGTTTTCAAATTTTAAAACTAAATTAAATCTAAAAAGAAAACTAAGCAAGTTTAAATCTAAACTTTAAACAAGATTAAAACATGAATTCAAGTAGATTTTGAATTTCAGGTTTTGAATTTTGAAACTTGATTTAAAAATAGGCTAGGCAAGTTTAAATCTAAACTAAATTAGGATTAAAACATGAATTCAAATAGGTTTTGAATTTCAGTTTTTGGATAAACAAGATTTGCAGAAAATGAAATATTTAAAATTTAAAATCTTGCACAGTTTTTATTGAGTGATTTTTTTTAAAATCTGAAAATAAGTTTTTTAAAACAAGATTTAAATTCTAAGTTAAATCTGAATTTGAAATCCTGGATTCAAATTTGAATTTGAATCTGAAAGTTTCAAAAAGAAAATTGGTTGATAAATTCAAATGATATATTTTAGTTTGAGTATTTTATAAAATCTGAAATGAAGAGTTAAAACAGAGTTTAAATTTAATCTGTGTATTTAAATCAGAAAACATGATTTAAAATTTTGGGTTTTAATAAAAATAAGATTTGAATTTATAGGTTTTAATATCGTTTGAAATATTTAAGGTAATTTTATTAAAATAGAATATAGGCTTAGGTAAACTATTAGTCTAAAATTACTTTAGGAGTTAAGTAAATCTGTAAAATGAAAACTAAAGAGTTTTTAAATACTTAAAATCTTGTTTAAGTTTAAATTTGATTTCATTTTAAATCTTAATTTAAATGGAATTTAGAAAATTTAAAAGCAATTAGTTTTTAATCTATTTTGATAATGATAATTAAATCATTAATGAAATTTATGATTATCATTAAGTTGATTTGAACTTAATGGTTTAATAATTAATCTAGGTAATTAAGTTTTGTAATTAATTAATTTAATTATTTAATAATTAGGTTAATTAATTAAATAATTAAGGGTTTAATTAATTAGTTAAAGGATTAAGTAAGTTAATTAAATTTGATTAAAGTATGATTTAAAATTTAATTTAAATAAGATTGGATTAATTAATGAATTGCATTAATCAAGTAATTAATAATTATTTAAGTTTTTAATTATCACTTGATTAATTTAATTTAATAATTATAGATTAATTAATGAGTTTAATAATTAATATTTATTAATTCAGTTAATTACTTTGGAAAAGTAATTAAAGATTTGTTATGAGTTAATGAAGGTCATTAACTTAATATTATTTATAACTAATTAATTTTAATAATTAATTGGATTAATTAATTTAAGATAATCCTTTGAATTATTTAAATATAATTACTTAGTGAAAGTAATTAAGGAAATTAATTACTAATTGTAATTAATTGAGTTTATTTTGATTAATTAAGTTAATTAATTAAGTTTAATTAATTTAAATTAATCATTTATTTGATTTGAGAAGTAGTTACAAATGGAAAATTACTTAGTGAAGAAAATAAATTACTGGATGTAATTTAATGGAGGTGTTTTGGAATTAAATTACTTGTGTAATTAATATGAAATTAGAGTGTTGTATAATTACTAAAGTAACTAATTAATAATTAATTACTTAGTGTAATTAATTTAGGTTTGATAACTAATTTAATGGAGTTATTTAAAATAATTTGCGATCATTAATTTATATAATTAATGATATGATTAATGATTTATTAATTAAGAAAATTAATCAATGAAGGTATTAGTTAATTAATTTAGGATTAATTAATGAAGTAATTACAGGTTAATTACGGGGATTGGTTTGGATTAATTAAATTGTGAAATTAATTAGAGATTAATTACTTGAATGTAATCAAAGAATAATTAATCAAGATGATTAATTAGGGTAATTTGTTAAGAATAATTAATTGATGTATAAGCAAGATTTATTTGGATGAGTAATTAATTAATTTAAGGAAGAAGTAATTAATTTAATTTATTTTAAATTAATTATAGATTGGATTGATAAGTCTTTGCTTATGAATGATGATTGATATTACCCTGAATGGTTGAGATCTCAGCTATGAGATAAATGTTGTTGCGTGATTTGAATGCTATGGTTGCATTGAGTTGATAATATGATTTATCTGTTTAAGCTGATAATATAGATTATCTGATGTGATGATAATATTGATTATCTATTATGATGTTAAGAATTATCTAGCTGTGTGTATATAGATAATATTGAATTGAATTGTTTTAAACTTTATACAACTTGGCCCTAAAAGACACGCTTTGGATTTCGATGAGACCGAGATCGGGTTTCCATATTTGGATATCCGAAAACCACATCGATTCCAAATAACGTTAGGTCGTGAATCCAAATGGAGCTTTGTGAAGACTCGAGGTGTATGGGCTATACGTCAGTTTAACTCTGTGGGTGATTACGCAATGAGTTGACGGAATAGTGCTTCTAGATTCAAGATGGAGATTTAGAGTGCAAGGGTTATTATCGTTAACTCTGAGGGTGATTCCAAAATGAGTGTAACGAGATAATGCCTTCGGTTTCATTCGAACCCGGAACGAACTTGTATGGATTGAATGCTTTCAGAACATCATCCGGTGGATGATGAGCATTCTAAGTGATATGTCCTATAAAGGTAATCGTAACCTCAAGCCTCATCAACCGGAAATGGCTAAAACAGGGGAGGTGCAGCAAGGCTTCGTGGGTAGCTCCCACTGAAGAGCAAGATTTACCCCTATCTTGAAGTCCCTTTATATTCGGCTGTGTGGGGCAGTTGATTGCAACAACTGTCGGGGTTGTCTTGTTCGGAACTGTTCAGTAAGGAATGGTTCTGGCCTTGTGTTGTAGGGGAGTGGGAGTACTCCTTGGTACGGTGATCTAGGCCACATACTGTGACGGGCGCTACCCCAGTAGCCCTGCCATTGTATGGAATCCAAAATCCAATAAGTGCCAACGGTTTTGATTGTATTACCCACTTTTGTGGCTAGTAGCTGGAATTTAATGAATGTAACAATTTTGGCTATTTCTTATTTACTTGAAAACCCTAGACACTATTATAATATCATCGGATTTCCTATCAAATCTTTTGGTTAGCGTAAGGTAAAAACTTTTCCATGTTTATGTGTGGGAAGTCTTACGTGATACCTTTCTTTTCAAAGGTTTTTAAAGTTAAGCAACCTTAACCTGTTACTCACACCAGACCCATGTCTGACCCGGAGTTAATCTTTTTTTTCTTAAACTCTTGGGCACTCAAATTTTTACAAGTAGCCAAGGGATTTAGGTTTTCTTTGACGAATAATGGAGGAGCATTGGAGCAGGAGGCTTCTGCGTTAGATATTTAGTTTCCGCTGTGTATTCTCTGTGTTGTGATTGTATTGAGTTGTAAATACTAGACAGGTGTTTATAACTGCCTAGTATATGTGATGTGTATACTGTGTATCTCTGATTGGTATTGTATATTATGTAAATACTTGTGTTATTAATAATATTTATACGTTCCGTTGTTGAGATTCTAGTGTTGTTTCTTCTTTCTCTTCTTTCTTTTCTTCTTCTATCCCTTTCTTTCTTAATTGATGATGTGATTTTCTGGGAGTGGAAAGTCGGGTCACGACACCTCGAGTCTTCACTCTTCACTTGAGATTCACGGCCTAACGTTTAATTTGGATTGATGTGGTTTTTGGAATTCCAAATTTTGAAACCCGATCTCGGTCTCATCGAAATCCAAAACGCCATCTTAATGTCCAAGTGATTTTAGTTTGGACAATTTAATTCAATTTGAAACATTGAATTCACACAGCATCATTCACAGATAAATATCACACATTTATCCCGGCTATAATCAATAACATATCATAGCACATCACAGATTATTCAAACTATAAGCATCATTCAATTCAGCCATTCCACTCAATCAATCATACACAAACAAGAACCTTTAATCTAAATTATAATTAATTTAATCATCTTATATTAAATTAATTACTTTAGAATTATTCACATAATCCTGCTTAAACAATCATTAACTAATTAATTGCTAACCATTTAATTAATTAATCACCTTTAATCATTTTATAAACTAATTAATTAATCTTCAATTAGATTAATTATCCTTTAATTATCTTCTAAATTAACCACCTTTGATTAATTGTTACTTAATTACATTTAAGTAATTAACCTTTAAATTAATTACACAAATTAATTATGATTTAATCACTTAGTAATTAACCTTAATTAATTCCATTAATTAATTAATTATAATTAATTACATTAATCCTTAATTAATTACATTAATTAATTACCTCATAATCACTTCATTGATTAATTATCTCATAATTAATCACATTTATTAACCAATTAAACCTTTAATTATTATTGTTAATGACATTAATTAGTGATCCTCTAATTACTTTCATTAATTAATTATTCTCTAATTACCTTTTAATAATTAATTTTTAACTTAATTATATTCATTAATCAAACCTGATTAAACACATTAGTAATTAACTTCCCTTAATTACTTCTTAAATTAAACCAACTCCTTGATTAATTACATTAATTAATCCATTAATTACACTGAGTAATTATCACTTAATTACTTCCCTTCAGTAATTATCCTTTAATTACTATCCATAAGTAATTATCCTTTAATTAGTTCCCATCAAGTAATTTCCCTTAATTAATTACATCCAGTAATTATTCATTAATTACATCACTAAGTAATTACATCTCATTAATTACGTTAAGTAATAATACTTAATTCCATCTTTAGGTAGGACTCTTTAATTAATTAAATTTAATTAATTAATTAAAATTAATTAATTAATTAAAATTAATTCATATTAACTTAATTAATTACACCAAGTAATTAATTACTTTAATTACTTCATTAAGTAATTACCTTAATAATCTTCTTAACATTAAGTAATTAACCCCTTAATTACTTATTACATAATTATTTCTTAATTGATTAACCTTGATTAATCAAATATTAATTAAGTAATTAATTACACTTAATTAATTACACAAATTAATTTATCTTAATTTAATTTTCCAAATTAAACATTTTAGTTAAGTAATTATACTGTAATTACTTTAGTTAATAAAACATGATTAAATTAAAATAAATCATTTATTACATTAACTCATAACTTTCATTTTAAATAGATAAATTTAAAAGCTTGAATATGATTTATTAAAATCATCATTCTTTGATTATTAAAGTTAAAAAGTTTACTTTAATTCATATTTAAATTTCAACAAAATACCCTTTTTAATTTGAAAACATTTAAGGACAAATTCAGCAAATTATTCTAACGTCATATTTATATAAACCAAAATTATTTTAAAACCAAATTAAAAATGCATACTTTAAAAACTTAAATTTGCTAAACATTATTTCCTAACACAAACATTTTTATATGCTTAAAAAATGGTTAAAAACCTTGATTAAACTTTAACTTTGCTTTGAAATTTTGAAAATTCATTTCTGTTTAAAAAAAATCTGGACAAGTTTTAAAATTCTGTAAACGAAATCAACTCGAGCAAACAAAATTTGCCGTGTTATCTACAAACATCACTCGCGTAATCCCTCACAAGCGACCACACGAACCACGCTTCGAGACAAACCCACGTCAACACGAAGCACACCCGAGCACAACCCTTCTTCCCCAACCTTCGAAACCTAGATGCACACGATTGTCAACGTGCGCGTGCATGGCCAGAAAATTCACCGTCGACCAACTTTCTGATCTTCGACAACTCACATACGACCTCATCAAACCCTCCAATTATGCAGCACCACAAGAAATCAACGACAACCCAAAGTGGATACTTTGATCAAAAAATGGAAAACTACTGTGATCAGAGATCACCGGCCGGCCACCGACGCAACCACGCCACCTGCACCCAAACTATGTTAACCATAGGTGCCACTCAAGCCACCGAAGCCATTCCCCTCCATGCGAACGAACTCGGTGCGCCACCATTGCCGAACGAAACCCCAAAACATCGTCGACAAAACAACAGTGCAAAACCATACCCCTTTCAAATCTCATCGTCACAGCCAATAGAAAAATAAAACAATATTTTTCCAGTGGTCCTCACCTCCCCAACAACCTTCAAGCTAAAGCTTGTGCTTCTAGTCGCCGTCGATCATCGGCAAATAGCCAAAACCCAAAAATCGATCAACATTCAATATCTCGGCCAATACACCATTAGAAACTACAAAATTTGTTTCTAAATTCATGTTTTGGATTCACTATCCAAATTATAAAATCAGATTTATAAATTAAGATATTTGATTTTTACCCTTTTTTCTAATTTTTACCGTAATCTTTAAACTTATAGTATTTCTAACAAATAAAATCACTTAATTTTATTTTTAAAAACAAACACACACTTTGGTTAATACTGATTATACAGGAACTGTAACAACCCTGTATTTTCTGATTATTGAAATTGTATATTTTAATTATATTAATTTAAATTCCTAATTTAAAAACTTTATTTTATTTACTAAATTTAATATATTTTGTTAATTTAAATATAAATGTTGATTTTGATGTGGATTAGAATTTCAAACATGCATAAATTGAATATTTCCAAAAAATGTTGATTTTGGTCAAAATAGTCAAACTTTGACTTTTAACTTAAAAATTTAAAAGTTTGAAATTTTAAATTTTATCTTTTATTATGAAAATAGATTTAATAACTTGAACATTGCTTTTTGTTTCATGGAAAACGGAGTTAAACTGCAAAAGATATGTACATTTCAATTTTGAGTATAAATTGTTTATTTTGCAATTTTGTTATTTTAAATTGTATAAATTTTGTTTTTCTTTGTCATATTTTATTTTAATATGTTATATTATGTATATTTTGACTTTTAAATATTTTTGAAATGATAATAGAATTTTTCTAAAATTTACTATGATGATTTCCTATTTTTAAAAGGCAGTTTTCCTTTTTCTACTATTTTCTTCATCTAAACTATATTTAAATTAAAATTTATTTATTTATTTTTGTGATTTCCTTTGTATTTTGTGTTCTTATCTTTATTTAAAAATATTTTTAAGTACATAAAAAAATTTCCCAAGTTCATTGCACTTATTTTTCATATTTTCAAGACTAGTTGCAAATTTTGCTGTTTTATTTAATTAAACTATATATAATTAATAATTAATTTATTTATTTATTTTTATTTACTATATTTTCGTATTTTAACTGAATTTATATATGTTTTTCAGTTATATAAAAATTTAAAAAGAAATAATGAATATATGAAGAGTTTGAGATCTTTTGTATGCTTAGTCCTTTTGCATTCCGACCTTTCACTTTCCAAACTCCATTCATCAATGCTTTGGCCGTACCCTACTCCATCTTTCAGCCACATTCCTCACTCTTTCTCACGAAAATTTTATCATATTTCTTGAGAAAAAAACTCATGTCCATTTGTTTTACAAAAATTTGGTAAATTCTATCATCTTTCTTCTTGTTTTTATGATTTTCCTATTGATTTTTGCATTGATCCTTCTAGTGTTTTGCTAGGCCTAGCCTCTACCACCACCACTACCATCCTCTCCACCATCATCTCAGCAGCTCATAAGCCTCTCCTCTGACCAAGACAGTAGCCATGACCATCCGTTGATGTTGCACCACAAAATTTGCACAAAAGTTCCACCAAACTAGCCTAGCCAAACCCTTAAGGCCATAGCCTTCATTTTTAACCTAAACCACCTCCATGGCCGCCACCACCAGTCCCTCCACCACCTATGGCCGCCACTCCATCCACCACCTGACCATCCCCTTGCATGACCAAGCCCAATCCATGGTAGGCCGAACCTATAGTTGCACCAAAAATCCACTTAATTGCCTTGACTTTTGTATTTCTCATGTCACAACTTCCACTCCTTCATATCCAAGTTAGGCCGAGCCATATGAACCCATATTGACCCAAACCCGAGCCATGTTGGCATCTAGGATGAGCCTAGTATTATGAGAGCAAGCCCATTTGATCATGTGACAAGCTTATGTTGTCGTGGGCAAGTCTTTTGCTTCTAAGGTTTGGTCATCTCTCTTGTTTTGCAACTGTTCTGCAAACTAAAGTTGTTGATTATATTTGTATGTCGATATCTATGTTTTTGCTTATGTATGTTATATTTTGTGTTGTTTACAAGGGTCTCCATCAATTCAAATCAAATCGTGCTTGTCGTCCCTTTGGAATCGCTCTTGTGTGTGTTGTTTGTCTCTAGCTTCGTAAAAGGTGAGTCTTTCTCACTCTGACATTTATACTTATGAAATGGTGAATTGATGACAAGTGTTTAGTAATATAAAATGTTATGCAAGTTAATGATGATCATATGATATGCTATGCCATGTTATTACCATGTTAAAACTGTTAATTATCACCCGACATGTGATATATGACATTATATTGTGACACTGGCATTGTTTATATTGTTTATGCATATATTCACACTGCAAGTTCCCTGTTAGAATAGAATCACTATGGGTTGAAATGATACATACCCAAACGGACTTTAGATTAGGGAAAAATCGTTATGGGCTGAAATGATAGGCCTGGGCGATTTTTATTGTATTTTATTTGACTTGGGATTGCGGGTTTGAAATGATAGAACCCGGGTTTTCTTTGTAAACTGCGGATTGAAATGATATATATCCGTATCACTTGACCTAGGTTAGAAAATTATATACAGACCCCATGGTATATTTTTAAAAGATATTTATTAAAATATGTATTTTTAAAAGTATGAAATTTTGATTTAAAAATATATATTTTATGGTTTTAAGAAAATTAAATATTAAGTCTTCAAATTGTGAATTTGAGTACGTAAATGTGAAATAATTGAGATTTTTGACTTTAAATTTTATTTTAAAATGTAAATAAATAATGGAAATTAAATTTAAAGTTTTAAAATTATATTTGAAGTAAAATTTTAAGTTTATTAAATTTATAAGTTAATAAACAGTGAATTTTGACTTAATAAATGAATGGAGTTTTTAAATTGAATATTTGATCTTAAAATTTTATTGTGTTAAATCATATGTTAAAATGATTTTTATTGTGAAATTTGGAAGTCCAGAAATATGATTTTTAAGTAACAATAATAAAAATTTGGAGTTTTATTATTATTTTTGAGAAGTTAAAATAAAATCTGGAATTTTATAGCATTTCCAAAATGTTGTAGTCTTTTGACAGCATTTTAAATGCTGTTGTTTTTTTTACTTGACTATGTTTGAAATAACTAAATATCTATTACGGCATGTTATAAATGCCGTTATTATTGAACTAAACTAGTTTGGAAACTATAAGCTACTATAGTACTGTATAAATGTTGTCGTGGCTTTAATTTGACAATGTTTTGAAATGTTATAAAATTTAACACTGTTTGTGTTATATTTTAAAGTGTTATTATTTTTGAATATAAGGAGTTTTGAATATATTTTAATATTTAAATTTGAACTTTTAAGGAATTTAAATTGAATTTGAATTTAAATAAAGTTTACTTGGTTACGTGTTAAATGGAATGAAATGTAATAAGATAAATGAATTGGTGAATGTGATTTTGAAAGGTGTTTTGTAATGATGTTTGAAATAATAAATGAATGATATGTTTGATTTTAAAATGATATTTAAATTTGAATATTTGAATTTGAATTCAAATAATGATTTGATTATGAAGTTTTGAAAGGATGTATTTTTTTAATGATTTTGAAATGATTGGAAATGATTTGATCTTTATTTTAGAAAAGAATGTGAATGTGGAATCATATTTGATTTTGATTTATTTGATAAAGGAATATTGAAGTTTATATTTGTATGAAAAGATATTTGGTTTATTTGCAATTTAAGTTTATTTTAATAATATCGGATTTATGAAATGAATATTTCAAAACTACATAATAATGAAATTAGATTTGAGATATGAATATATGGAATTATAAAGTTTAGTTTTGAAATGTGGGATATTAAAGTTTGGAAACATATTAAAATTGGATAGCTTATTTTGTAGATCAAATCTATATTTGAAATTTATAAGATTTGAAATGTTTTGATAGAAAACTGAATTGAATTGAAATTGATGGTTTGATTTGAATTAAATTGGAAATTTGAAATTTTGAATTAAATTGGAAATAAATTTGTAAAATGTAAAGAATTAAATGAATGTTTCATGATTTCAAATGTATGATTTCAGAATGTTATAATTTTCAAAGTGTAATGATTTCAAGTATTTTGGTTTCGATAGAGTTTTAACTTTGAAAGTATTATGATTTTTGGAAGTGAATATAGGTTTGAGATGGAAATGATAAAGTATAAACTATTTTGATTTTAATATAGTTTTGAAATAAAAATGATTTTGGTTTCGAAGTATAAACTATTTTGATTGAATAAATAGTTTTGAAATAAAAATGGTTTTGGTTTCGAGGCGTAAACTATTTTGAAAGGAATATAGTTTTAAAGTGAAATGATTTGATCCTTTTGAAATATAAACTATTTTGAAATGACCACGACGCTATAATAACGTTTGGTTGTTAAAGAGACCGGGATCGGATGTTGTCATACTCTCTGCCAACTCCGAAAACCACTTTAACAACCGTGTATGCGATGGAGATTCCAGAATGAAGTAGGATAGTGGCGACGTTCTTGAGGTATATTACGTGGACCCAACTCCCGTGAGTTGGCATATGGTGGCTAAAACAGGATCGATCTCGGGCCAAGTGAGGTCATTCCTCCTATCGGGCACATTCCTTTGATACTATACTCTTACTGGTGATTGATTAGATGGCCATCCTCCGATTTTGATATGGGAGTGTGTTCCGAGGTGGGCGTATGTGGCTGCTGCGTTACCACCAGCCCGTGTGCGTAATTGGTATATCTACCCTGGCATTGCCTTGTGTGCCGTGTCACCTACCATACCAAGCCTTTACTACGAGTTTGTTTTTCTCCCGTAGCCCGTGTGGTATCCTCTGACAGTCACCCGGAGCGGAGATGGCATGATATTGGATGGACTACTGGGACTATTATGTGTGAAGGGTGATATGGGTAGCCCGGAACGCTATTTAAAAGTATGTTTATTTTACTGTAGACATTATTATAATAGCGCAATATTACTACATAGTAAATAGTTTAACGGATCATTAAAGGATGGGCGATCCCAAGCATCCTTTAAGTTACTGATGCATTTTTGTTACTGTTCATTTGAGTTGATTTATAGTTCATAAGTATTTATGTCCTGAATCGAGTGTTTTGTGTTTTGCTTTACACTCGAGTCAGATTGAGTGAGTTAGCATTAAAGATTCACCTTCGGAGTTGGAGCTTTCCTTGAAGATCCAGCCATCTATTTTGCTTTCTGTATCCAGTGATTTCAGTGATGTATTCTGATTTGTACCAGATGTATCTTGTTACTTTTTGTTGTGTCATGTTTAACTCTGATGTATCTTATTTTTATATAGTAGCTTCATGAAATACTATTTCTTTTAAATTCCGCTGCATTATTAAATACTCTGTGTCTGTGATCTGTGATTATGTATTTACTATATATTCTGAGATTTGCCAAATTTTATTTACAACGCGGTAGTTTGAGCAATTCAAGTCCGACATGTGCGGATGCGAATGGTTGAAAATATTGGGTCGTTACAGTTGGTATCAGAGCTTTGGTAGCTCTAGGCAAAACTCAGTATATAGGGTAAATGTGTTTACAGAATCACTTTCATTCGAGTTTAAACCTCTTCCTTTTTGACTCGATTCCTTTGAATTTTGGAACATTCCCTGTGGTTTCAAAATCCATTCGTGTCCCTCACTATTTATCTTCTTTTGTTTCTGGAGTATCCCATAACTCAACTTCAAAACATCTTCATAATGAGTCGGCGGTCTCGCCAACCTCAAATTTATTTGAAAAGGGGAAAACTCCTTTACAACAACATCGATTCTCCAGAGATTCTATATCCTCGGTTTAGATGCTAGTATCTCTTATAATTTCGAACTCTACATCTTGAGATCGAATGTCGATTTACCCAAGAAATCCACATCGGTCTTATTCTTTAAGTCACGGTTGACCGGGTTAAGCTTGCCCGCGATTTATATAAGCTTATCCATCTTTCTATTCTGTTATTTAATTATCTCATCTTTGTTTCCAACTTATCTTCAAATTATTCTTGAAGTGTATTTGTAAACTAATATTTAAAATGTTTTATATTGTGTTGTTTGAGTTGTTGATGTTGATTTGGGTTTCTAATCGATTCGTCTGATCAACGCCATCGATAAGATTTCCAAAACACTTGAACAGAGCAAACTGACACAATATGTTTTTAAAATTTAGTAATGAAATAAATTTTTGTGAAATAAATTTTGTACCTTTATTATATGTCTTTATCTGGATTTTATTTGAATTGGTTGTTAAGAAATAGTATTTGATTTTATATATCATTTTCTATTGTTTCATATATATAATTGAACTATAAAACATGGTTATAAATTTATTTGGAAATTTAAAATGAATGTAAAACAAGAATTTGAGAATTTAATTTTCGATGGATTTCAAACTTTGTGTTCAAAGTTTTAAAGGATATATTATTTAAAGTATTTTCGAATAGAAATTTGTTCCCAAAGAATTTTAAATTTAAATTTAGTGCTCTTCTCTTTTTCGCTGGAAAATAATTTCGGTGATGACTGCAGCATCATCGACGTTCATTTTCGAGTTTCGAAGTGAAGAGACCATCCTGTAGTCTTGCTACAGTTTTGTTTTGGGAAAATTTAATCGATTTTAATTTCTAAAATAAGAATGGATTTATAACATATGCTGATATACGATTTAAATTTGAATGGATATATATATATATATAGTATATGAGCATTTATTTATCTCTAAATAGTTTGGAATTTATCGGAAATTTAATTCCTAAATATTTTCTTCAAAGATAATTTCTAAGTATAATTTCAAGATTCGGATTAATATTCAAGCTTGAAATAATTTAATTAGAAAGTTTTATTTGTATAATACACAATTTCATTCCAATATAACTTACCTTAATTTTCAAAAGTTGAATATGTAATTGGATAATATACAATAAAAGATTTTATAAATAAAATTTGAGTGGTTATTATAAATGTTATATACTTAAATTCAAGTTATAAAAGGATTAACAAGGTAAATAAAGAAAAAGGGTAATGGAATAATTTACAATATAAAATGATGATAAAGGAACTAAGAATAAATTTAAGGAAGTTGCAATGAGTGTGAGCATATTTAACATAGGTGATAAAATATATTGAGAGGAATAAATTTAATTTTAATTAGTAGTGAAGAAGAATTAAATTTTATTTGGCACATTTTGAGTATAATAAAAGATTTTTCAAATACATGATTTTAGGGATTTGTTAATTTAAGATAATTGGATGATAAGATAATGAAATTAGAGACGCTTAAGATTTATTTGACTTATGTAAAATTAATTTTCAGTTTAAGTTGAAATTTTATGGTTTCAAATTTATTATCTTATTTTTTTTTTCAAACTATCTTTTGGTTGTCCTAATTTCCCTTGTCTTGCTACATAATGAGAGGTTATTGCTTATACCAGTCTGTTTAGAAATCTTTCTATAATCTTTAATAATCTTTGATACTCATCTTTGAATCTAAGCACTGCTTGCCATCCACAGACCGTCGGTTAAACGGAAAGGGTGAATCAGATTCTAAAAGATTTTTTTTCATGCTTGTGTTCTTGATTCTGGAGGATGTTGGAAAGATCATCTCCACCTTGTTAAACTTACCTATAGCAACAGTTATCAGGTATAATTTTAATCTTCTTGTCATCTTGTCTTAATACTATTTCATTCAATCTTTTTCTGCGCTTTCCCGTACCTCATTCCTTTTCGGGGACGAAAAGTTTTGAGTGGGGGAGAGTGTAACAACCCTGTATTTTCTGATTATTGAAATTGTATATTTTAATTCTTTTAATTTAAATTCCTAATTTAAAAACTTTATTTTATTTACTAAAATTAATATATTTTGTTAATTTAAATATAAATGTTGATTTTGATGTGGATTAGAATTTCAAACATGCATAAATTGAATATTTCCAGAAAATGTTGATTTTGGTCAAAATAGTCAAACTTTGACTTTCAACTTAAAAATTTAAAAGTTTGAAATTTTAAATTTTATCTTTTATTATGCAAATAGATTTAATAACTTGAACATTGCTTTTTGTTTCGTGGAAAACGGAGTTAAACTGCAAAAGATATGTACATTTCAATTTTGAGTATAAATTGTTTATTTTGCAAATTTGTTATTTTAAATTGTATAAATTTTATTTTTCCTTGTCATATTTTATTTTAATATGTTTTAATATGTTATATTATGTATATTTTGACTTTTAAATATTTTTGAAATGATAATAGAATTTTTCTAAAATTTACTATGATGATTTCCTATTTTTAAAAGGTTGTTTTCCTTTTTCTGCTATTTTCTTCATCTAAACTATATTTAAATTAAAATTTATTTATTTATTTTTGCGATTTTCTTTTTATTTTGTGTTCTTATCTTTATTTATAAATATTTTTTAAGATAAAAAATTTTCCCAAGTTCATTGCACTTATTTTTCATATTTTCAAGACTAGTTGCAAATTTTGCTGTTTTATTTAATTAAACTATATATAATTAATAATTAATTTATTTATTTTTATTTACTATATTTTCGTATTTTAACTGAATTTATATATGTTTTTCGGTTATATAAAAATTTAAAAAGAAATAATGAATATATGAAGAGTTTGAGATCTTTTGTATGCTTAGTCCTTTTGCATTCCGACCTTTCACTTTCCAAACTCCATTCATCAATGCTTTGGCCGTACCCTACTCCATCTTTCAGCCACATTCCTCACTCTTTCTCACGAAAATTTTATCATCTTTCTTGAGAAAAAAACTCATGGCCATTTGTTTTACAAAAATTTGGTAAATTCTATCATCTTTCTTCTTGTTTTTATGATTTTCCTATTGATTTTTGCATTGATCCTTCTTGTGTTTTGCTAGGCCTAGCCTCTACCACCACCACTACCATCCTCCCCACCATCATCTCCAGCAGCTCATAAGCCTCTCCTCTGACCAAGACAGTAGCCATGACCATCCGTTGATGTTGCACCACAAAATTTGCACAAAAGTTCCACCAAACTAGCCTAGCCAAACCCTTAAGGCCATAGCCTTCATTTTTAACATAAACCACCTCCATGGCCGCCACCACCAGTCCCTCCACCACCTATGGCCGCCACTCCATCCACCACCTGATCATCCCCTTGCATGACCAAGCCCAAGCCATGGTAGGCCGTACCTATAGTTGCATCAAAAATCCACTTAATTGCCTTGACTTTTGTATTTCTCATGTCACAACTTCCACTCCTTCATATCCAAGTTAGGCCGAGCCATATGAACCCATATTGACCCAAACCCGAGCCATGTTGGCATCTAGGCTGAGCCTAGTATGATGAGAGCAAGCCCGTTTGATCATGTGACAAGCTTATGTTGTCGTGTGCAAGTCTTTTGCTTCTAAGGTTTGGTCATCTCTCTTGTTTTGCAACTGTTCTGCAAACTAAAGTTGTTGATTATATTTGTATGTCGATATCTATGTTTGTGCTTATGTATGTTATATTTTGTGTTGTTTACAAGGGTCTCCATCAATTCAAATCAAATCGTGCTTGTCTTGCCTTTGGAATCGCTCTTGTGTGTGTTGTTTGTCTCTAGCTTCGTAAAAGGTGAGTCTTTCTCACTCTGACATTTATACTTGTGAAATAGTGAATTGATGACAAGTGTTTAGTAATATAAAATGTTATGCAAGTTAATGATGATCATATGATATGCTATGTCATGTTATTACCATGTTAAAACTGTTAATTATCACCCGACATGTGATATATGACATTATATTGTGACACTGGCATTGTTTATATTGTTTATGCATATATTCACACTGCAAGTTCCCTGTTAGAATAGAATCACTATGGGTTGAAATGATACATACCCAAACGGACTTTAGATTAGGGAAAAATCGTTATGGGCTGAAATGATAGGCCTGAGCGATTTTTATTGTATTTTATTTTACTTGGGATTGCGGGTTTGAAATGATAGAACCCGGGTTTTCTTTGTAAACTGCGGATTGAAATGATATATATCCGTATCACTTGACCTAGGTTAGAAAATTATATACAGGCCCCGTGGTATATTTTCAAATGATATTTATTAAAATATGTATTTTTAAAAGTATGAAATTTTGATTTAAAAATATATATTTTATGGTTTTAAGAAAATTAAATATTAAGTCTTGAAATTGTGAATTTGAGTACGTAAATGTGAAATAATTGAGATTTTAGACTTTAAATTTTATTTTAAAATGTAAATAAATAATGGAAATTAAATTTAAAGTTTTAAAATTATATTTGAAGTAAAATTTTAAGTTTATTAAATTTATAAGTTAATAAACAGTGAATTTTGACTTAATAAATGAATGGAGTTTTTAAATTAAATATTTGATCTTAAAATTTTATTGTGTTAAATCATATGTTAAAATGATTTTTAATGTGAAATTTGGAAGTCCAGAAATATGATTTTTAAGTAACAATAATAAAAATTTGGAGTTTTATTATTATTTTTGAAAAGTTAAAATAAAATCTGGAATTTTATAGCATTTCCAAAATGTTGTAGTCTTTTGACAGCATTTTAAATGCTGTTGTTTTTTTTACTTGACTATGTTTGAAATAACTAAATATCTATTACGGCATGTTATAAATGCCGTTATTATTGAACTAAACTAGTTTGGAAACTATAAGCTACTATAGTACTGTATAAATGTTGTCGTGGCTTTAATTTGACAATTTTTTGAAATGTTATAAAATTTAACACTGTTTGTGTTATATTTTAAAGTGTTATTATTTGTGAATATAAGGAGTTTTGAATATATTTCAATATTTAAATTTGAATTTTTAAGGAATTTAAATTGAATTTGAATTTAAATAAAGTTTACTTGGTTACGTGTTAAATGGAATGAAATGTAATAAGATAAATGAATTGGTGAATGTGATTTTGAAAGGTGTTTTGTAATGATATTTGAAATAATAAATGAATGATATGTTTGATTTTAAAATGATATTTAAATTTGAATATTTGAATTTGAATTCAAATAATGATTTGATTATGAAGTTTTGAAAGGATGTATTATTTTAATGATTTTGAAATGATTGGAAATGATTTGATCTTTATTTTAGCAAAGAATGTGAATGTGGAATGATATTTGATTTTGATTTATTTGATAAAGGAATATTGAAGTTTATATTTGTATGAAAAGATATTTGGTTTAATTGCAATTTAAGTTTATTTTAATAATATTGGATTTATGAAATGAATATTTCAAAACTACATAATAATGAAATTAGATTTGAGATATGAATATATGGAATTATAAAGTTTAGTTTTGAAATGTGGGATATTAAAGTTTGGAAACATATTAAAATTGGATAACTTATTTTGTAGATCAAATCTATATTTGAAATTTATAAGATTTGAAATGTTTAGATAGAAAACTGAATTGAATTGAAATTGATGGTTTGATTTGAATTAAATTGGAAATTTGAAATTTTGAATTAAATTGGAAATAAATTTGTAAAATGTAAAGAATTAAATGAATGTTTCATGATTTCAAATGTATGATTTCAGAATGTTATAATTTTCAAAGTGTAATGATTTCAAGTATTTTGTTTTCGAAAGAGTTATAACTTTGAAAGTATTATGATTTTTGGAAGTGAATATAGGTTTGAGATGGAAATGATAAAGTATAAACTATTTTGATTTGAATATTGTTTTGAAATAAAAATGATTTTGGTTTCGAAGTATAAACTATTTTGATTGAATAAATAGTTTTGAAATAAAAATGGTTTTGGTTTCGAGGCGTAAACTATTTTGAAAGGAATATAGTTTTGAAATGAAATGATTTGATCCTTTTGAAATATAAACTATTTTGAAATGACCACGGCGTTATAATAACGTTTGGTTGTTAAAGAGACCAGGATCGGAAGTTGTTATACTCTCTGCCAACTCCGAAAACCACATTAACAACCGTGTACGCGGTGGAGATTCCAGAATGAAGTAGGATAGTGGCGACGTTCTTGAGGTATATTATGTGGACCCAACTCCCGTGAGTTGGCATAAGGTGGCTAAAACAGGAGCGGTCTCGGGCCAAGTGAGGTCATTCCTCCTATCGGACACATTCCTTCGATACTATACTCTTAATGGTGATTGATTAGATGGCCATCCTCCGATTTTGATATGGGAGTGTGTACCGAGGTGGGCGTATGTGGCTGCTGCGTTACCACCAGCCCGTGTGCGTAATTGGTATATCTACCCTGCATTGCCTTGTGTGCCGTGTCACCTACCATACCGAGCCTTTACTACGAGTTTGTTTTTCTCCCGTAGCCCGTGTGGTATCCTCTGACAGTCACCCGGAGTGGAGATGGCATGATATTGGATGGACTACTGGGACTATTATGTGTGAAGGGTGATATGGGTAGCCCGGAACGCTATTTAAAAGTATGTTTATTTTACTGTAGACATTATTATAATAGCGCAATATTACTACATA
This sequence comes from Allium cepa, assembly GCA_030765085.1. Lineage (NCBI taxonomy): Eukaryota > Viridiplantae > Streptophyta > Magnoliopsida > Asparagales > Amaryllidaceae > Allium > Allium cepa. The sequence continues at coordinate 462,618,006 of CM060942.1, forward strand.
GTAAATAGTTTAACGGATCCTTAAAGGATGGGCGATCCCAAGCATCCTTTAAGTTACTGATGCATTTTTTTACTGTTCATTTGAGTTGATTTATAGTTCATAAGTATTTATGTCCTGACTCGAGTGTTTTGTGTTTTTGCTTTACGCTCGAGTCAGATTGAGTGAGTTAGCATTCAAGATTCACCTTCGGAGTTGGAGCTTTCCTTGAAGATCCAGCCATTTATTTTGCTTTCTGTATCCAGTGATTTCAGTGATGTATTCTGATTTGTACCTGATGTATCTTGTTAATTTTTGTTGTATCATGTTTAACTCTGATGTATCTTATTTTTATATAGTAGCTTCATGAACTACTATTTCTTTTAAATTCCGCTGCATTATTAAATACTCTGTGTCTGTGATCTGTGATTATGTATTTACTATATATTCTGAGATTTGCCAAATTTTATTTACAACGCGGTATTTTGAGCAATTCAAGTCCGACACGTGCGGATGCGAATGGTTGAAAATATTGGGTCGTTACAGGAAGATAGACATTATTTTGTGATGATGGTGATGAGTCTGTTATAAATACAGAGACAAATTTCAGGATACCATTCCCATATGCACACATTCACATTCATACTCAAGAAAGCATTAGAGGCTATATTACTACACAGGAAACAAGATCCAGATTTAAAAAAAAAACTATTTTTTAAAACAGAAGTTTACTCATAAATATTGAAGAGCAGAGGACAGGATTTATTTTCTAGGACAGTTTTGATCTGCATTTTGCTGTTTTGATTTGAATTTTCATGTAGTTGATTATTGTTGCTTGACTTCAATTTCCTTGCCTTAAGATGAATTGAAACTGAAATGCCTTGAAACAGATTCCAGTTTTGAACTGATGCTTAAAGCAAATGTTGTTGATTGATCCAGAGAACTGCACTTGTTGATTTGTAGTTTGCAATTGATCATTGTTGTAGTGAACTTTCAATTTGTCTTTTGCTTTGAATTTGTTGATGATCTTCATTTGTTATACATGATCACAGATTTGAAAACTTTTGCAGATTTTGAACAAATGAGTATTTGGTTTTGTACTTTCTTTTAAAAATCTTGTTTTGAATTTTCTTTTGAAATCTGATTTCATTTTTAAGAAAACAAGAAAGGTTTGAACTCATATAGATTTTGCTAAGTTTTTACTTAATATATTTTTAATAAAACGTTTTCAAATATAAACAAAACAAATACCACTTGTTGCTTTAAGATGTAGATTGTTTTACATGTGTCTTTCTCATAGTTTAAATGCCTTACACATGTTACATTTCAATACTAGAATAATTTCTTAATTTTATAAATGTTTTTAAATTCATTTCTTATTTATGTTATCATGTTTTAATGTTTATATTAATTTAGCTTTTAATGTTTATATATAATTTACCTTTAAAAATTACATTCTTTAATGTTTATTTGTATATTTTTAAAATTTATTTTCAAGGCTAAATTTTAAAGCAAGAAAATTTAAAGAGAAAAGGATATTGGATTAAACCTTATTTTCGAAGTTTTCTACAAAAACATTGTACTAAATTTATTTCAAAAGCCAATTTTTAAAGAAAACAAATTAGACTTTTATTATAATATATTATTTAAGCTATTATATTTTTAAATAAAAATAAATATTTACTTTAATTACTTTTGAAAATATAAGATAAATTTTTAAATAAGCTTTTGAAAAATTTCCATATTAGATTCAATCAAATCTTCCAATTCACAATATACACACATATATATATTATAAATTTGAAAATATTACTTGTGAATTTAAATCAAAATTAAAATAAAACTCCCTATTTACAATGTATGCACATATATATAAATTATAAATAGAATATCTTTTTAATTTGCTTAGAAAGATGAATTTTACCATTTAAATATTTTTAACTTTGAAAAGAATAAAATTCCCAAATTAAATTATCATTATTATAAATTTTGAAAAGATAGCATTTGTCAAATTAATAATTATTAGTTTTAAAAAGATAAATCCTATTTAAATTAGATTATAAAATCAATATTACATATTTTAAAATGATTATTAATGGAAATTATTAAATAAATATTGCCTAGATTTTCATGACATCACAGAAAAAGCAGAGGAAAAAACAAAACAGAATCTCACAACGGAATGACAAAATATAATAATCAAATAACAGTTCATGAAATTAAATAAAAGTCCATGAAGCCGTTTTACAAAACATTAGATTATACTTATACAACACATATCAAAGATACACATACTAGAGAATAATAAATAATGCAGTGGAAAAGTATGAACGTTATGGAATAATATAGTAAATAATAATAATGAAATCTCCATCTTCGTCGTCCAGAAATAAAATCTTTGAATCCTGAATTTCTCAGACTGACCCGAGAGAATTGAAAAGATAAAACACTCGAGTCAGAACTAAAAGATCTTATGTAAGCTAAATCAATGGTAAATAATATAAGTGGAATGACATCAGAGATGTTAATGGGATTTGACAATCTCCTATCCAGTGTCTAACGTGAGTGGAGTAACTTAAGAGATGCTCGCGATTCGCATCTCCTAAGGATCCATTACACTATTTACTATGTAGTAATATTTCGCTATTATAATAATGTCTACAGTAAAATAAACTAACTTTTAAATAGCGTTAAGGCTATACATTTTCCACCCTTACACGTAATAGTGCCAATAGTCTATACAATACCGTAATACCTCCTGATCGGGAGGCTACCAGAGAATACTCCATAGGTACGAAAGAAAACAAACTCGTACAGGACGCGCTAGGGTAGGTGACACGACACACAAGGCAATGCAAGGGCAGATATACCAATTACGCATCTGGGCTGGTAGTAATGCGTAGCAGCTACTATCGCCCACCTCGAGCCACACTCCAAAATCAAAAATCAAAAGTGGCCAATGAATCAATCCAAAAGTCAGAGTATAATATCGAAGGAGTGTGTCCGATAAGAGGGCTGCCTCCTTGGTCCGAGAATCGCTCCTGTTTTAGCCACCTTAAGCCAACTCACGGGAGTCGGGTCCACGTATAAACCTTAATAGAACGTCACCACCATCCTACTTCATTTTGGAATCTCCACTGCATATACGGTTGTTAAAGTGCTTTTCGAAGTTGGCAGAGAGTATGACAATTTCCGATCCCGGTCTCTTTAACAACCAAACATTATTATAACACCACGGTATTTTCAAAATAGTTTATACTATTAAAACCAGAATATAATATCCATTTCAAACCCATATAAAGACGATATCATTTTCGTTTTAAAACCCAAATCAATATGATATCATTTTTATAGAACCCAAATCGATATAATATCATTTTTATTTCAAATATATATATATATATATCCTCTTTTCCAAAATCATAGCACTTTCAATGTTACAACACTTCGAAACCAAACACTTGAAATTATAACATTCTCAAATCATAATACTTTGAAATTCGTAACTTTGAAACTTAACTTCCATAACATAAATGGTTCAAATATTAAAATACTTTATATAATAAATAGCTTCTTCAATTTCGCAAATCAATTCCAAAATAACTCGAATTCCAAAATTTTATATTTAAACCAAATCCCAAATCATAAATTTCAATACAATTCAGTTTCCAAATAAACTATTCCAAATTATATTTATTTCACAACCGATTGATCCAAAAAATAAACTCTTTTCAAATTTAGTATATTTCAAGCCTTAAGTATTCAACAATTTCAAAACTAAGTTTGATAATTACAATTCAGCAATTTAATTTTCTATTATTTAGTTTTGAAATATTTTACTTAATAAATCCATTATAATTTAAATATAACCCAAATTTCAAATAATTGAATATCTCCTTAAATTTAATTATATTTGAAATATTCATTTAACTCACTCAAAACCAAAATCAAATTATAAGAATCATACCCTTTAGGGCTTCAATTTTATTTAAATTTCAAAACAGATTAGTTCGAATATAATTCTTAAATAACTTAATTCAAACCAACTTCGTATTTATCTTCCAACCTTAATTTTATTTAAGTTACTATAAACTCTATATACAATATAACTTAAACCGATACTTGACCACATTATATAAAAACGATCAAATTTTATTATTTCGCTTATTTTATATTTCCAAACAAATTTACGCATAGCTAAAAATCAATAATAAAATAACATTTATATAACATCTGAAATCAATATTTATATAGCCCGTATACTTCTTTACAAAACCATAGTAATCATTTCAAGATATTTTTATATATAGACCGCGGTGTCTGTATATAATTTTCTATCCTATGGTCAAGTGATGCAGATATTTATCATTTCAATCCGTAATTTAAAACTTAAACACAGTTATATATCATTTCAACTCGCAATGCCGAATGAAATAAAATCCATAACGACTTGCAGTTTATAATAATAAAATACAACATCCATTCATCCAATACCAATCATCAAACATTTACCACAATCATGATCTAATTTAATAAATAACATCAATATAGAACATGTAATAAATAGCAGGTATTTACTGGCAGTTTATACTCCATAATTAATTAAATAACAATTTAACTGGAAGTTTATATCCAATAATAAATTAAATAACAATTTAATTCAATAAATTCAATTTAACTAGGATGATGATCAAAAATATGCCAAACAGTCATAAGTAAATTTCTAATCATATCAGAAATTAATTTAACACACATAAGAAATGTTAGAAGTTGTGAGTGGGTTAAAACACTCATCTTTTGAATTTAAATTGAATTTAAATCCAATTTAAACCCAAAATTTGAACAGTCTTAGAATTCTTCCAAACAGGTGACAAAACGTTCGAATTTTGCTAGGATCGCAGCGGAGAAAACCGTGCATAATTCCGACCTCGTATGTAAAATTTAAGCTTGTTATAACAATTAAAATCAAAATTAAAAAAAATGAATAAAGAAAAACAAAGCCACTCACGAGATGACATGTCACCATTTTCTTGGTTCACGAGTAACCCTATCAGCAGCAAAACACGCATGACCGAAGGCCGCCGCCTGTTGTTTATTTCCACGTCCATCCCACCGCGTCTCCACGCCCAGTAGCGGCCTATCAGAAGCTTGCTGCCTCGCCTACACCTCGAGAAGGCTCCAACCCCCAAAGCGCCGTGCAATGCAAAAAATTGACATAGCCTCCACCAAACATTTCAACCCTAATCCCAGTTATAGCCACCAATCCAACCGTTGATTTGCCGTACGAATTTCACCTATGGACCACGCGCTTCACTTTCTTCGCAGTGGTACAATCGAATCGACGATCGGTCGTGGGTGATCACGCTCGATTGAACGGCCGAGGATAACCTACGAATTTCTGGACAATGGGTGATCCAAATGCAAAAACGAATTGAAAATCTGAGTTACGCTCGTTGAGGGCTTCAAAACGGTTTATAATTTGATAGGGTTTGAGGAGATTTGATTTTTGATTTGATTTTGAATTGCAATTGAATTTGGAATTGAGAATTTGTTTGTCTGCCATTGAGAAGAAGGAACATAAATTTATGTACATATAGAAATAAGAAATAAAACGCTGCCAGGGTTTATAACATAATATATATAGACAAAGCTGAAAAATAGAGAAACGGATACGATTGGTTTGGAAAGTTGAACGATAAATGGCCAGAAAAACCCGTTTCGACTCCAGAACGAAACTGGGTCAACCCATATATCAAAATAGATGTTTTTAAATATTTTAAACGCAATGGAATAAGTTTCAACTCCAAATTCCAGCGAATGAAGAAGTTATGCTAGAATCAAGTTATTTCAAAATTATTTCAATTTAATTGACTTCTGGGCGTTTTGAGTCCGTACGATCAAACGAAAAGTCCCATTGTTATGAAACTTGAAATCCTATAACAATTCACTGTGGTGATCCAATGAAACTGGTTTCGTCAAATCTGAGTCAGTGGCCAAAATGGCTATTTTCCAATTAGCTAAATAAAAAAATTATTAATTAACTAAATCACCTTTTCAATTCTGATTCTATAACTAAATTTTTTTGTCATTTTTGATTTCTTAAACCTTCACAATAATTTAGACAAGTTTAGATATCCTAATTTAAGTCAATTAATTTACCCATCACCGTATCAAATCTCAATTTTAAATAAATTCACTAATTATCAATTGAAATTTCAATAAATCCATTTATTTGATTTTTTAGATCTTGTTAGTCAATCCATTATCACCAAATAGATACAATTAACATTGGTTCTTGGTTTAATACATTAATATTCTCAAATTTCATCTTAATCCCCATTAACGTAATATTTAAATATTTAATTTCAATTATTTGCAGTTAATCCAATTACTAAAATTTTAAATTCCAATAACCTAATAAATCTTGATTTCCATTCTTTAAATCAACCAATTCTCATGTTATAAATGGAATTGTCACTATTTACAAATATTATCTTAATTTACATTAACATAGTATTTAATTATATTTATTGAAATTTATTTCCATTTTACTTAATACAATTAATTAGAACCTTAACATTGCTTTAATTAAATTGGGATTGCACTAAATAAACTTGATTTAACATTATTACCTTACAACTTTTTATTTCTTCCAATATTAAATAACAAGATTTATTGAATTAACAAATTTGATTATCAAAATTTTACGGGTCGTTACATTCAGAAATTTTATAATGTACTCACTCATTCGACCAAATCGAATTATTTCTATTGCATGTTTTTTTATTTACATCCTTTTTATCCTCTACGAGTTTACTATAGACATACTACATATGTATCAATTACACACGTCCATTTCGGTGACAACTCATTAGTGAGTGGAACCATTTTGATATTAATAAACTTATGATTGCATACATCTATATGTATCAATTCGAAAAGTTCATCAATTCTTATAATGCTTCCACTATTGGGTGCATAACTCTTCAAATTTTTGAGATATAATTAGCCAGTGTTATATAATTCAAAATCATATAATATAAATTATTTCTCACGGGATAAAGGCTTTTGTAATGTTTTAGTGAGGCCATTGATGGCGGCACTAATGGCTTATTACAACCTTCCTCTTAGACGCACTTCGGTGAGGCTTTTTATGATGGCACTGAAGACTTAGGGCCTTTGATGGTCAGGGACCTCTTATGGTCATGAGCCTTTGATGGCTAGGGGCCTTCTTTGACCATAAGCCTTTGATGGCTATGTAAACACACTTATTTTGTTCTAAAAACCTCTATTGATCATTGACGTAATATCTTTGCACAAACTGGTGCAATTTCCCTTGACCTTAGAAAATTGATGATCATTCCTTCTACATTCCGCAATTGATTAGTATCATGATCACTTGCGAAGTGGTAGTGACAATATGACTTTTCATGATTTCTTTCCAACTTAGGTCTCCTATTTTATGAAGGCCAATAGTTATGCTTATCCTAAGTCCTAAAAAAGATGTTTTAGAGGGAAGTAGCGAGAATGCAATCTTTTGGAAGTCGTGATTTGGAGGCTAGCCTTCTTGGCTAATGCGTAACCTTTTCTTGCTTACTATAGATATCTCATCTTCTACGATTAGTTTTGATGTCCTTTGAACTTCACTCAGATTTAATGAATGACTTATGATCATAGAGCATTCTGAATAAGCATGTCAAAATCATTTATTATCTCTTTCTCATATATAGTTCCTTTGGCTTGGAATTTGATAGCCCTCTTTATCTTTAAGAACAAATTATCCTTCATTGGGCTCCCTCTTCCCGGTGCAAAAATTAGAATAGGGCCTATATGAAATGGACTTTTGCTCCAATTTTCTAGATCACAAAGGGCTGCCTGCTTCTTCTCATTTATAATTTGCAAGGCTGTTTATCTCAACACTTGTTCTTTATGAAGTTGAAGGCCACTAATAACTTGATAGGTAGGCATAATAATACGAGGCTCAAAAGATCCTTATTTAGACATCTTAACATGATTAAATGGCATGATGTTAGGGATTAAGTATAGTTATCTTGGAGTGGCGTATGCTTGGTTAATAAAGTTCTTTATGCGTGCAATATGTGGTTAGGAAGTTCCATTAGGATTTTAATGAAGTTGGAGGTTCATGCCCTCCTACTAGCGTCAAAATGTTAATGAATAAATTCAGTAACCCCAAAAGTGAATAGAAAATATTGCTAATGAATGAGAAGCCTAGTTAAGGCTTGTTAAAGTCATTGAGCTGAAGAATATTTCCATAGTTTCCCTTTGTAGTTCCACTAATGTCATAGTCATATGAGACATGATGTACGGTCAAAGATGGTAAGTGCCACAATATGCAAGCTAAAGCTAAACTAAATGTTCTATTCAAGTTCAAGGTCAAAATCAAGTATGATATACAAGTCTTAAATCCAAATAGTTCAAATAATTGGTACGCAAAGTCAAACGATTATTCATGTCATGAGTTTGAAGTAATTCAACATGTTATGCTATGTAGTGTTTAATTTCTAAATCCTTATGTGTATAAAGTTCAAATAGTACAATAGGCTTTCAAAATATACAAACTATTTTAAGGTTTACAAATTTAGAAAGTAAGAATTGAAAAGAGAGAATTTGCCCCATTCCACAAAGCCCCTTGGTCAATATTTATATCGACAAGTGGCAAGCTTCAATATCATTAGCTTCGATATTTTCAGTGTCGTCGATCATTAAGGTTGACACTTTATCGGCATCAACATTAGTACCATCATAGAACATTAAAGCTAGCATTCTTGTGTTCACATAACTTGGCTTCGATATTGGTGGCTTCTATTATGTTGATTGAATCTCATTGTAATCATGATGTAGCAGCATAGACGAGAGGCGACATTTGTTGGAGGTGACTTAAATGAATTCTATTGGCATTGATGATTTTTTACAAGGATAATGATTATCGGCAATGACTACTTTATGCCGTTTGATCTTCTTGATTGATGGTTGGTGGCATTACCCACTATTTAAGAGCGATGTAGGCATAGAACTGCGTTTTTAAACACAGTATTTGTTTTTAATGTAATGAAGACATTGATAATCCTCGATGTTAATACACAGCAGCTAATGAAATGCGACATCGACAACATCTGTGGACATTGACGATGAAAATCATCAACATCTCGTGTGTAGATTTATGGTGTCTTCTACGCATATTCATAAGAGCCGACACTACAGTAGTAGCAAACCTCGGCAACATTCATAATTTGTGTCTCACTTTATAAGGTAGTTTCAACGAGAAGCGACATTGGGATGGAACATACCGTCAGTACTTAATAATTTTGATCCAATTAGCATTAAGAATGGTTGACGTTGGCAACACCAACACTGATAGGATATGGCTTCATTCAACATTGATTTGGAAATAATGTATCTTGACGTCAACATCTAGCAGTTGTTGTAATGCAATAGCATAGTATTAATAGTATTGATGGCAGTCGACATGGCAAAAGACAGGTTCTTCATTTTGAAAGATGATGTTGGTGCCCCAAAGCGTCATGCTTTGCTGGGGCTAATGTACTTCACATGATGTCGCCATTCTTCAACTACAATCATCGTAGCGTTCACATTAATGATTATCAGAATTATTTCTTTAAATATCTTCGTTAATAATGATTGCAGTAACAAGAATAATAGAATGACACCAATTGTTGAATATTTCTGGTAGGGAGACTATCAAGAGATAAAACAGAAGCTAGTGCGATAAGGAACCAAGCTACAACTTTTACTATCAAGGATATTCTCTCCCTTATTTGAAGTGTGGTAGTTTAGAAAATGGATTAAAATTGTTAAAAGAAGCCCATGAGAGGTTCTGTGAGGATTAATGGCATGAAGTTGGCCAAAAAAGGTCAAGAGACAAGGATTTTATTGGCCCGGTATACATAATGATGCTATGAATCGTGTAAAAAGATGCGAAAAGTGTAATTTTTTTTCAAAATACCCTCATATACCACCAAATGAGTTAAACCCAATCTCATGTCCATGCCCCTTTCATGTGTGGGGAATCAACTTAATAGGACCATATCCTATATCAAAAGGCGGATCAAGTTTGCAGCAGTAACCATCGACTACCTTATCAAATGTGTGGGCAAAACCATTACCAAATATAACCTTAGAAAAATTGCTGAAGTTTATGATCAAGAACATAATCACTGTTTGGAATACTGAACAAGATAATACCTAACAGCGGGACCCAACTGAAAGTGAAGAATTCATAATATTCTACAATAAGAATAGTCCAATTGAAAATGAAGAATTCATAATATTCTACAATAAGGATGGCCCAAGAGCTTTTAATTAGTGGCTCATCCCAAGGCTAGTGAACCATCGAATCGCCCAACAAAACAATAAGGACCATCCTCAAGAAATGGCTTCACAAAGCAAAAGGATATTAGGTAAAAGAACCACCGCTTGTGCTCTGAGCGTATTTCTATTAGGACTGCAAGAAGATATACTCCATTTTCTTTGACATAAGAATATGAATCAATGCTTCCATTCGAAGTTGAAATACCATCCCATTGAAGGATTACATGTGCCTTTGATCCCAATCAAGAGGTGAAAATATAGCCCATAGAATTGATCAATGAATTGAGAAATGGAGTGGCCACACGAACAATCAAATGTCAATAAAGGATATCAAGATACTAAACTCCAAAGATAAAGCGAGATCATTTCAAAAAGGAGATTCACTGCTTCGAAAAGTCATGGAAAATACCAAAATTCCAAAAGATGGATCAATCAAACTTAGCTAGGAAGGATCCCTAATAATCCTACCAGGAATTTATCGACTAAGCTGATCTAACTGTAATATAATAGCAAGAACTTGGAATGCCAAGCATGTGAGACAATATTTTCCTATAGTGAATAAATAAAGAAACTGAAACAAGTATATATGTGGAATTGATAATCAACAGAAATGAAGGAACTTATGAAATAAAGAAAAAGCCTCTGATCCCGCTACAGGGGCCTGGTCAAAGCACTATTAGCCTCCGATCCAGCCTATAAGGTCTAACCATAGTACCTCCTAGAAGATTGTCAGAGTAAGCCTCTAGTCCTACCTATAAGGCCCGACCAAAGCACCACAAGCCTTTGATCCTGCCTATGAGGCCCTACCGGAGCTACTCCTGGATGGAGGACAAAGTAAGCCTCTGGTCCCACCTAAGATGGTCTGGCTAAAGCACCAACAAGATTTTGATCCTGCCTATAAGGCCTATCTATAGTGCCTCTTGGAGGGACGACGGTTAGAATTTGGTCCTGCCTAAGATGGCCTGGACAAAGAACCAACTTACAGCCTTCGATCCCACCCATAATGTCTTTATGGAGCATTACTTAGAGGGAGGATCGGCTAGACTTTGATCCTGCCTAAGATGGCCTAGCCGTGGCACCAACCAACAGCATTCGGTCCTTCTTACAAAGCCTATCTGGAGCGCCTCCTAGTAGGAGGACAGATTAGACTTTGGTCCTGCCTATGATGGCCTGGCCAGAGCACCAACCAACCTTCGACGATGGAAAAAAGGTATAGGTAAGATAATCTTATATAAAGAAGACAATAAGACAAGTCTAGATCCATCTCAAGGATTGGCCAATGCAATCTTCTAGAGGAAGTGTAGTCATACATAATCAATCTTACCCTAAGGAAAAGTTAAAGCACCCTTCAAAAAAAAGGTCAGAGAGCTTTCCATGCTCATACAATCTCATTTGACAAAAAAAAATTCATCAAGTTATCAACCATGAAACCCAGACCGAGGGAAAGAATTTACTCAAAAAAAAAAACCAGCCAGGGTAATGATATTTAAGTAGTAATGATTGTTTACAAAGTCATTTAACCTAGAAAGAGGAAAAGGTAAATTGATCCACATCTTTACCAAATTGGATAGGCTCACCTAAAATTCTGCTTATCAAATAATGGTGACGATCTCCCTATACCACCATCACGGATAATAACTAAACAGTGCACTGCAGTCGTGTCTGGCAGATATGGGAGATCATCTAAATGAATAGTAACAAACATAACTTATAACCTATCATATCTCACAGCGCATGGATAAAATATAAGATCATAGATATAACAAAAGATATAGTAATAATTATTTGAACAAATTATCAAATTACAGATCCATAAAGTTATACTTCAAATGTCATAGGGTTTACACAATGGAAACAAATTCAATAACAGTCTCAAATATAAATATAAGCAATTACTTCTAAGACTTCTCTATGTTGCACAACGGAATAAGCGCAAAATCCATGTATGCGTATAATACGAGATAGCTCCATCTAGCTCGTCCTCCAAAGAACTACAAATTCACCTTCACCTGTTACCTAGTCTACTCATTTAAGAGCACCCAAGATAATATGATGCAAAGCTTAAAACCATAGGTCAGACATCAGTCTAGTGTGAGCGGTAAATGAATCACTATATAGGTAAATATGGTAAGAAACAAGAATATATGAACAATGCCTGACCTATCTTTGCAACCAAAGCGTTAGTACATAATAATAAGACATATGCTTCTCGATACTATCACAAGTATACTACAAACCAAGCTTAAGAATATATGGACTCAAGGTATTCTTATCTCCAATACATTCACCCTGTGATATCTCCAAGTGACCGCCTACTAAAGAAAGCAACCAAAGAAACCATAGCATTCATCAAACAATCATAGCTACCACTCCATGTGCATGGAATGTACGACAGTTCCTATGACCTTCTTACTTCTAGGGGATTAATGGAAAACCATATTCTTGTTCTCCCTCCGTATCTCATAGCCCAAAGTTAGATACGTGTCATGCATCCAAAAGCTGGACACTAGACCTAAACCCACAGGTCCAAGGTATTTGGATCCTCGCTACAAATCCATGGGTGTCCCCACTTATAATAACTTGCTACAATAGAAAACACTTCAAGGATCCCTTAGCACACACACCCGAGCCCTCCTTTGCTACATTTGGATCTAAGTCCATCTTGCTCAATCCAGTTTCCATTATTCACGAGGAACCCTTCCACATTCGATGATCCTATGATTCCCTCCTTTATAATTTGCCATCTTTAGAACCTTATGCCAACATGAGCCAACATTTGAAGACCACATCTTTTCATCGTGACATTATATCATCATCCATCACTGATACAAAGGAGCTACCACCTCCAGCATGGCATATAGAACCTTAATAATAGGCCCTAGAGGGTCCACTATCAATAGACCTACCACCGTAACACGAGGCTGAGTTATCGTGAAACTCATCATCGAGTCATCACTTAGCTATTTCTTGATCCGGTCTTCCTTTCTACTTCTTGTACTCTTTCCCTAGATGGCTTAGACCTAGACCTATCCATCATAATAATGTGGTTTTCATTTCCAAGCATCTAACTCCAAGTTCGAGAAACAACTTGTCATATCAACCAACTGTTTGTCAAATTCCATGCAATTTTCCATAGAAGCCTTCTACTAGCCTTGCTATTCCCAGCCATCAAGTTGTAGAAGCACCATGAGTCATCCATATGAGTCAAAACTAACTCATGCCATAAATCAGTAAAGACTCATAACTTCATAATGGATGCAAGTTGTCACATAGGTTCCCACCATGCACCAAGGCATACCGACCAAGTTTTGTCCAATTCCAACTAACTATGATAAATCATCACTGACTCATCCCTATGACTCTTTGTCGACACAACCCGATGACTCGTTGTCGACACATCATTTTTCATCTAATCAAGGTGCAGATTATCTTGTATCCTCTTGCTGTGCTCCAAAGCCTATCTACCAAGTTTTATCCCATTCCAACCAACTTTACCTCCGATTTGCTAAATTCTCCAACCTATCTTTCTTTGAATTCATAGCACTAACAAACAATACCAAAACATAACATCCAATCATAGAATAACAAGCAATTTCATCCATTTAAAACATGAAATTCATACAAATATGATAAGCAAGTCAATTCAAACATACATCTACATATAATATAAGTGTATAAACATGAATCAAGGTGATTTCTTGTCAATCTATATCATATGCATGGATTAACATGTAACTAGAATTAGGAAAGGTTATTATATCCAAAAATCAATTTAAAACATTTTAAATCCTCTAATTCTATGTTATAAACAAGTGTAGTACAGTGAGAAGGTATAAACCACTCACCAAATTACCAAATTCGATCGATTTATGTATAGGTTTAATATGGAAGCAAAAAAGCCGTCCAAATGAGGAAAATTGATGATCTATATCTTCGATTTGAAGACCTAGTCACTAATCAACAAACTAATTTGAATTAGAGGGCAATTTGGAAGATTTAGAATGGATTAGAAGCTAATCCGGGTTCAGACCAAATTTGGAATGGAAGGGAAAGTTTTATTTTGACTCTTATAGCCCTTATTTATGGCGAATCTATAATTATACTAATGGACCAACTAATGGGCTCAATTAATTAAAAACTTATTCCAACTAGCAGTTATCTAGACTTAAAACCTGTATAAATTCCTGATCATTAGTTCATTTTTCTATTATGACCATTTTATGAAATGGAATACCATCCTGAAGTAATGTAACTTGTTTGAGACCCTAATTTAACTCCTATTAATAGTTATAGTCTAAATAATATTTTCAGGGCCAGATCATCATATATAAATTTGAAAAAAATCATAGGTGTGTAAAATGTCCCTAAGAGTAGTATTCTAAAATTATTGAATCACACGGCCTCACATGAATAAATAATTTTTTTATGATCCCTAATATGTAAAATACAAGTCGTTACATTCTCCCCTACCCCTTTTGGAATTTCACCCCCAAATTCCCCAAACAAGACAAAGTATAAACAACCATAGTTATCCCGCATGCCTACCAGTCATAAGCAACTGTCAAACATATCAAACATACAACAATACAACTAATAATGCAGGTGTTCCTGACCTAGCATGTGGAATACTAACCTATCAAACATAATATACAATGGTGAAAGTAGATACGATAAACGATGGATCATGCCACTCAAATAGCACTAGACACTTAGTCCTCGTGCTATCCTCCATCTCCCTTGCACAATCATCATCAATATCGCTCTATTGTACATTAAATAATTTCACCATCTTTCTCCTAAGTTGTTTTGTATCATAACCTTCAATAAGAAGGGACCTACAAGATATAGAAATATCTTACTTAACCTCCATGTCTTCTAGCTGATCTGGTGTAATAACCGCACCTGAGTCATGCACTAACTGCCGTAGATAAGAGCCATGAAAAACATTGTTCACGCACCTATATGCTAGCTTCTCATTCCCCTCGATTATCAGAAAAGGACCTAGAAAACTTGCCACCAACTTCCTATCCCTACCGAGTGAAACAACATTCTTTAGAGGAGAAACATTTACGAATACCATGTCTTTGATAGAAAACTCAAAATCTCTTCATCTTTTATCTGTATAGCTTCTTTGTCGATCCTGAGCAGCTTTCATTCATTGCTAGATGATCTCAATCTTCTCTAATATCTCTTTATCTATATCTTGTCCAAATATCAATTTCTCACCTATTTTGCACCAACATGAGCGAGTGTTATATGGTTGGTCATACAATGCTTCATACGACACCATACCAATAATAAACCGATAACTGCTGTTGTATACAAATTAGACCAAATGCAAATGATCATCCCACAGTCCTCCAAAACTTATAATGCATGCTTGCAAGAGATATTCCAATGTACGATTTACTCTCTCGATCTACCCTTCCGTTTGCGGGTGATAAGCAGTATAAAAGTGCATCTCTATCCCTATAGCCTCTTGTAAGCTCATCCAAATAATGAATGACCGGTCTTGGTCACTCTTAATGCTCTTCGCCACACTATGAAATCGTACTATCCACTTTACATATAACTCTGTCAGCTTAGTATTGTTCTTCTTGGCTTTATGGTATTCACCTTGTAATCTTGACCAACCGATCTACTATAGCCCAAATGGCATCGTACCATGTTCGAGTCCTCGGCAGTTCATCAGTAAAATCTATCGATACTTTCTTCCATTTCCACTCAGGAATACCTAGCGGTTGCAACAATCCACTAGTTTTCTTCTGCTCTACTTACACCAACTGGCAGTTTATACAATTAGAGATGAACAAACAACTTCCCATCTTTACGAACTGATATTCTTGTAGCACCATAATGAACTGTCAATTTGGAATGATGACATTCTTTTAGCACTTCATCCCACAATCCATCAACATTGAGAACAAGAAACTTCCTATCTTTACGAACTGACCTTCTCGGGCGAGTTTGTATTTCTTCATATTCTACTCCTTCTTTCTCTATTATGACCTCCGCTAGCCAAATATCTTGCTTCTGAATATTGCAGATCCTTTCAGTTAGAGTAACTCTGAGCGATAAGCTTGCCAAAATTTTAGGTTCTAGCTTGAAGTGAGGTATGAAATAAAATCCAACAATATACCCTATCAGCCTCCATTCCATAAACATCGCTCTCGAACCCAACATGCCCTCTACTCACTACATCTATGATCGCATTCCCTTGGAGTATAGGAAATAGTGAAATCATAAGAGACCAAGAACTCTAACCATCATTACTAACAAAAGTTGAAATCCTTCTTATAGAAAAGGTACTTCGAGGATTTGTGGTTCGTAAACAGCTTAAGCCTTTCTCCTAACGAATAGTGCTTGTACATCTTTAAAGCAAAACAATTACCACCAATTTCAAATCATGAGTTGGGTTATACTTATTGGAAATGCGGTACTTATCTTAAGACAGAATTAACACTAGAGGAGGGGATGAATAGTGTTTAATTAATTTTATGAATCTTTTCGAAATTTTTTCATATTAAACTCAAACAGATACAACTCACAAACACAGAGAAAATCACAGAATCAGACATGGAGGCAAATAGTAAATAAGAAGCTGTAACGGAAAGAACACACCTGAATTTTATACTGGCTCAAGTGCCATACAATTTTTTGTGCAAATTTCTTTTCAGATATAATGTTGATATTACAACATTGATTTCACGACCACGAGATACACCCTCCTATCTCCGAGTCCAGGGCAAACTCTCCTGATTTAACTAGGCCACAAGATCACATAATTGATTTACGGGCTACAATCACACCCAGTTGATTTACAGGCCACAGTCTCGCTGTTTTCAGTAACACATTGATAAATAGAGAGACTCGATACCCTTCTTCTATTACAAACGATCTTATAACTCTAAATACACTGTGATCTTTGAGAGAGCGCAGAGAATCAAACTAGAGATAATCAAGTTTGATTCACTTATGATTTCGGCAGAGTTTTGTAAGAATATTTAAAAATAAGACTGGAAGAGAAAGAGGAGAGAAAACAAAGAAAACTTAAGTTAAAACTAGTTGAATACTACTAGTATTTATAAGACAAAAACGGTCATGACCATTTGCGAAAGATTATAGTGAATAGACACTTCTTTTGAAAATTTAAAATTTGAAATCTATGGTCACCTCGCCGACTTAGGGGGATGTGGGATGTCGACATGCCTATAATAATTTTGAAAATTGATTTTGCTTTAAAATGATTTCTACTCTAAAACTTGTCAAAACAATTTCTAATCTTTATAAACCATTTTTCATATAGTTTAAACTTATAAAAAAGATTTAGAATGTAATCTTAAAATATATAATTTATAATATAAAAGTAATATTGAAAACTAAGCATAGACTTCTTTTGATTTTCTTGAGATTGAAAGCTATAATATAAGAACAAGGAGATAGTTTAAAAACAAGAGATGATTTAGAAATTAATATGATTAAAAAATTAGTTTTTTAATTAAGGCTATAATATTAAAATCGAGAGGGATGACTTTTAAAAAGATAGTTTTTGGAAAAATAGTTAAAATAAATTATTTTGAAAATTTCGTGGATTCTATTCCACTAGAGAAGATCATGGGCTCCATCCCACTAAAGAGGTCGTGGGTTCCATCCCACTCTTAAAGCGAGAAGGTGGATTCCATTCCACAATTAAAATTCGAATAAAGATTTTAGTGCTATTACGAAGTTTTAATATAAATCTAGACTCTATTACTTATCTTGATATCTGAAACTCTTTAAACTCTTGAACTCTTGATATCTTAAACTCTTGAACTCTTGATACTCATGGGTCTTCGGTCTTGATTTCTTCAATCTTGAATTCATCTGTCCATAACCTCTATATTGTGCAGTCATTATTCTCAGTACCTGCACACACACACAGATATGTATATATATAGCCAAAGATATTAGTATTTATACTTTATAACATGTCCTAAGGTTGTTGTCATCAAAACCACTATCTTAGAAACTAACAATCTCCCCCCTTTGATGATGACAACCTTTGTTTATAAAATATACGCCACCAAACTTTGATCCCCCTTAATCTACTAACTCCGCTTTAATCTATGCCTAACAAACAGCCTAACTATCCTATCTTATTTATAATTCTCCCCCTTTGTCCTCAACAAAAACTAAGCCCAAACTACATAACTCCCCCTTAAACTTATACTATGGAACTAAATGATAATAACGAAGTATATTAAGCGAAACATAAATCTAATTTTATTTTATATAATGTTATATTACACATATATACGAAACATAAACACAAATATATACAAGTATACAAAATATAAAAAAAAATTAATATAATAACAAACTAACGAGAGTCCTTGACAATTTGTGACTTATGAATAGAACAATTAGGGTAATGGAGACAAAAGTTTCCACATTGTTCGACCAAATTACCATTTTTGTCAAATAGACTTCTCCGATGCAAGTAACTTTATCGTCCACGTCTATTTGCACTTCATCCTCTTCTTTTTCTTCATCGTCTCCTAATGGATTATGAATACGTATGTTAGATGAATCATTCTTAATTATGATTGGGTCTGCATGATTATCCATTAGAAATTTTTACAAATTTCTAAGAATCTTTCCTTGTTTCTTTTATTCCTTAGCCATCTTTGTTTGCATGAATTGTAATTCAGTCTTGTAGGGAATCTTTCATAATTCCTCAATCTTCATTACTCAAGCCAATGTAGTTCGTTGAAATGGACCGAAAATAGGAGAAAGGAAGGAAGAGGTTACATTTTGGTTTGATTAAGAAGAGGAGGCAATTACTTTATATTTTTAGAAGTTTATTACAGAGAAAATGAAGTGAAAAGATAGAAGAATTCGAAACATAGTGATTTTATAACCACCAAACTAATTTTAGAGGGAAAAACAAAATTTTAATTTTACCGTTGTATGTCGACATGGAGGGTAGGGGCATGTCGACAACCTTATGAAAATTTTGACAATTTTGTTTTTCTATATTTATGTAAATATATATGTTACTATATCTATATTCTATATCTGAATTATAGAACAAATACCTAGTTCTCTTTTAAATTTAGTAATGGTTGATTGATTCAAGGGGTTGGTCAAAATACCAGCTATTTGATTCTCAATGTTGATCAATTCAAGAGAAATAATATCTTTACTTATATTATCTCTAAGAAAACGTTGTCTAATATCAATATGTTTGGTTCTGGCGTGATGAGTATATTTTTGGATAAATTTATTGCATTTCTATTGTCATAATAAATTGGTGATTTTGAAATATTTAATCTAAAATCCTTTAGGGTTTGTTGCATATAGATAACTTGAGAATAAGCCAAAGCAGTAGAGATATATTCTACTTCAGTTGTAGATAGTGAGATAGTATTTTGCTTTTTACTAAACTAGGAAGCCAGAGAATGTCCTAAAAAGTGACAAGTTTCACTTGTACTTTTTGGTCTTATTTACTACCAGCATAGTCAACATCACAATACGATATTAAATCAAATGAATCATTTTTAGGGTAAAATAGGCCATAGTCTAAAGTGTGTTTAACATATCTTAAGATACATTTAATAGCTTTTAAATTGGTTTCTTTGGGTTGAGACTGGTATCTTACAAAGAGATAGACACTACACATGATATTATACCTACTCGCTGTTATATAGGGTAGCAATCCATACATTCCCCTATAAGTTTTTGATCAACATCTTTTGACATGCCTTCTTTATTCGAGGCTACATTGGTTGCCATATGAGTTGGTTTTCCACTTGTAGTGGTCATACCAAACTTATTAATTAGATCCCTATCATACTTTTCTTGACTAATGAAAATACCACTATCTAATTGTTTTATTTGTAATCCTAAAAAGAAAGTAAATTCACCCATATGACTCATCTCAAACTCTTTTGTCATTATTTAAAAAAATTCTTTAACCATTGCATTGTCTGATGATCCAATACATATATCATCTACATAAATCTGTACAAACAAGATATCATTTTTGTTCATTTTAATAAAAAGTGTATTATCTAACCAATTTCAAAACTGATTATAACAGATAAGATCCTAGTCTGTCATACCAGGCTTTAGGAGCTACTTTAGACCATATAAAGCTTTCTTTAACTTGTAAACATGTTTGGAAATTTTTCACCTTCAAAAAGTGGGGCTTCTTTAACATAAACATCCTCTTTAACAAAATCATTAAAAATGCATGTTTGACATCTATTTGAAATAATTTGAAATTGTGATGGTTTGCAAAAGCAAGTAGAATTCTAATGGATTCTAATCTTGCTACGGGTGCAAAGGTTTCATCATAGTCTATTCCTTCTTCTTGACAATAACCTTGCATGTCTAACGGAGCTTTATTTATAATGACCTCACCTAGTCCATTTATTTTATTTTTATAAACCCATTTAGTTCCTACTATAGTTTTGTCCTCAGGTCAAGGAAGAAGTTCGCATACATCATTGCTGGTGAATTGATTTCATTCTTCTTACACAACAAGAATCCATGAATCATCAGATGATGCTTCCTCTGGATTTTTGGCTTCAATAGTTGATATAAAAGCTACATTACTCATCTTGTTTAGTAAATTTCTTGTTTTAATGATAGATTTAATATTTTCTAGTATATTTTCTACAGGATGATCTTTTAAAAGCCTGATCTTTTTATTAGAACAAATAGTTTCACAATTTGTTCCATTATTTAAAGCGACAAAATCGTCTTCATCATTTTGAAAAAATCTTTGAAATTTTCATCAAAAGATACATGCATTGTTTGTTCAATGGTGTTAGTTTTTAAATTGAAAACTTTATATGCTTTACTTTAATTAGAATATATGATAAAGATTCCTTTGTACGATATAGGATCAAATTCATCCAAATTGTCCTTTGTATTTAAAATATAGCATTTATTTCCAAAAAATTTAAAATAAGATACCTTTGGTTTCTTATTGAAAAGAAGTTCATAAGGTGTTTTACTGGTTAGAAGCTTAATTAAAATCCTATTCAAAATGTAACAAGCTTTAGCGACTGCTTCAGCCTAAAAATTTATTGGTAATTTACTATCAGAAAGCATAGTTCTTGTACACTCTTGAATCATCCAATTTTTAAGCTCCACTACTCCGTTTTGTTGTGGAGTTCATGGAAAGGAAAAATTATGAGTTATTCCTTTTTTATTATAGCAATTCTAAAAATTTTCATTTCCAAATTCTCCACCGGGATCACTACAAAAAGTTTTGATTTTTAAAGAAAGTTGGTATTGATTTTTTTTTTTCAAAAATTTTAAATAACTCAAAAGCATCAGTTTTAAGTTTCAGAAAAATTACCCTTGCAAATCTAGAATAATCGTCTACAATTACAAAAACATATTTGCTGTGATTTATTAAGTGAATTTGAGATGGATCAAACAGATCTAAATGAAGAAACTCAAGAGGTTTTGAAGTTGAAATCATATCACATCAGATGTACTATCTACTTTAAAATCCATTTTGGGAAGACCTCTTACTAATCAAGTTTTGATAATCTAGATAAAAGTTTGAAATTCAAATGCCCAAATATTTTATGCCAAATCCAAGGGTCACTTGTATTAGCCAAAAGACAGGTTACCATTTGAGATTTTCATACTGAGAATATAAATATTTTTCTTCCTAATTCCTTCAAAGATAATATTTGATTTATTATCCTTGATGTGACACTTGTCCTTTTCAAAGTTAATTTTGTAGCCCTTATCACATAGTTAACTTATGCTAAGTGTTGTGTTTTAGATTCTTAACTAACAAAACGTTAGAAATAGTTGGAGTTTTAGAGTTACCGACATTGCAAATGCCATTCACATTTCCTTTTGAGTTGTCTCCAAAGTTGATCATTCCTCCATCTTCATAGATTATGTCATTCAGTATTTCTGGATTGCTAGTCATGTGTCCTGAACATCCACTATTAAGTATCCATTTGTTCCCTTGATTTGCACCATTTGTCCGTTGAGTATTGATTCTTCAAAAGCCGTATAACACATCTGTTGCTGCACAACACACCAATTCAGTAGATAAATTGATTTTCTATAATAATAATATGAAAACTTATGAGAAAATAATGGTTTAGATAGTTTTAAACTAGTTTTAATGCTATCTTTGAAAATTGCCATTTGAAACTTTTCAAAATTCAGATTATGATAACTATGAAAACCAATGCTCTGATACCAAATATTGGAAATGCAGATTACGGGTCTTAAGGCTCAATTAACACTAGAGGGAGGGTGAATAATTTTTAATTAATTTTATGAATCTTTTTGAAATCTTTTCAAGTTAGATCCAAACAAGTGCAATTTACAAACACAGAGACAATTATAGAATCAGATACCGATGCAAATAGTAAATAAAGAGAAGTAAGGGAAAGAACACACAAGAATTTTATACTAGTTCGGAGTTACCATACATCCAGTCCCACCAAATTTCTTGTGCAGATTTCTTTTCAAATATAATGTCGATATTACAATGTTCATTTCAAGGGCACGAGATACACCCTCATGTCTCCGAGTCTAGGGCCAACTCTCTTGATTTAACCAGGTTGCATGATCACCAAATTGATTTACGGGCTGCAATCACAAACAATTGATTTACAGGCTACAATCACATTGTTTCCTATAGCACTTTGAGAGATATAGACAATCGATATGCTTCTTTGATTACAAATGATCCTATAACTCTGAATAGCACTGAGATCTTTAAGAGAGAGTGGAGAGAATCAATCTAGAGATGATCAAGTTTGATTCGCATAGAATTTTTGCAGAGTTCTTTTAATAATAATTGAAATTTAAGAATGGAAGAGAAAGATGGGAGATAAAAGAAAACTTAAGTAAAAATTCAATGAAAACTACTGATATTTATAGGAAATAACGGTACGTCCATTCACAAAAGGTTATGACGAGTAGACATTTCTTTTGAAAATTTGAAAATTTATTTCTACGGTTAACTTGTCGACATAGGGGGATGAGGGATGTCGACATGCCTATGATAATTTTGAAAATTGATTTTTCTTTAAAGTGGTTTCTATTTTAAAACTTGTCAAACCAATTTCTAATCTTTATATACCATTTTGGATATAGTTTAAACTTATAAAAGAGATTAGAAAGTAATCTTAATATTTATAATCTATAAGTAATATTAAAAACAAAGTGTAGACTTCTTTAAAATATTAATTTTGGGACTTAAAGCTATAATATTAAACAAGGAGATAGTTTAAAAACAAGAGATGATTTTGAAATTAATATGATTAAAAAAATAGTTTTGAATTAAGGCTAAAATATTTAAACCGAGAGAGATGACTTTTAAAAATATAGTAATTGGAAAAATAGTTAAAATAAATTATTTTGAAAATTTCGTGGATTCCATTCCAAATGGGTTAGTCTAGATAAGTTTGACACTTGTGCCAATTTCAAATGACTAAAACAAGAGCTATACCAGCCAAGTGGGTTAGCTACCCCAAGTGGACGCACTTCTTCATATTACCATCATTAACACTATTATTGATTGATGCGCACCCTTTGATTTTTTGGGAGTGTTGGACACGGTGGGCGGTCTGGCTATGAAGCGTTACCACCAGCCGGAAAGACTAAACTGGTAGTATCCTACCTTGGGTATTGCCTCACGTACCTTGTCATATTTGCATCCCAATACTATAACCATACGATTTTGGTTTAGTATTGTCGTATCATGGCGCATCCCTGACTACCGACGTTCTACTGGTAGCATCAAGTGCAAACTATACGCCAATGCTTAAAAACGCATTAAGGGGGATTATTGTAAAGCTTTAACGCTAAGAAAAATATTTATATCATTGATTAGACATTATATATGTTGCATATTCTACTACATATAAATATTTTGACGGATCCTTAAGAGAAAGTAAATCCCGTAACATATATAGAGTTATTGCACACACGTTATACACTAGATAGGAGATGTGAAAACCTGTAAGCATCTCTGACGCCATGAGACTCCTGTTATATGAGATATCGATTTGGCTCACATTATAATATTTTAGTCCCGACTCAAGTGTTTTGTCTTTTCATTACGTTCGGGTCAGCCCTGAGTTTTTCAGCATATTGAAGATTTATTCTCGAGGACAAAGACGAAGATTTCATATGTTTTTAATATTATTGGTCCTTGATCATGTTGTCTACTGCATTATTTATTTATCTCTCACCACACCAGAAAAGGCCTTTTGTAGCCTTAAATAAACGCTTCCGAAACTTAGAAGAATTTCGATAAATGCTGCATACGAATGCAACTAAAAGTCTGAAACTTTTTGTAGCATTACAGATAAGGCTAGCAAAACTTAACCTATTGTAAGGTTTTAGAAATGCTACAAAAGCTTCCAGACTTTTAGTGGCATGTTATATTGCAGCGTTTATCGAAACACTACTAAAAGTTTTTGTAGTGTTTTTTAGCGCTAAAAAGTAGTACACTTCTAGTTACATTTATTTTAGGAGGTTTTTTATTTGCTACTAAAAGTTATTGACTATTTTGTAGCATATTGTACACGTCACTATTTCATGTTAATGGCTTGTACCATTTTCGACGATCACTCACATAATAGTCTTATTACAACTAGCAATCAATAAGATAGTCGTCGTATTCATACAATCAAACAAGCAATTACATAATCATCGTATTCAAATAATTAAAAAAAAAATTTAATCACTTAATCACATATAATATCCATAACCATTTCGATAATAGTTTCTCGACAAATCGAGCAAATTCACATAAAATCCGTAATCATTCATAAACATGTTTGTAGAACAAGTACTAACAAAATGTTATAGTATGTATAAAAATTAAAGAAATGTTCATTACTTGATTACCAATAATTCTTCGCTGCACCTGGTATTTACTCCTAAAAAGCTAATTACCTATAGACAAGTTTAACAATCAACAAATGATTATTAAACTATTTCATGTTTAAAACATATCAAATGGCCTTAGTCGAACTTTTCTTAATATAAAAATTAGTTAAATTTTTATAAAAATTAGTTAATTTTTATAAAGAACTAATTTAATTTTTAAAAACTTATTTACGTAGTTAAATTCTAATAAAAAAATTAATTCATAGATATTTATTTTATTTTTATAAAACGACATATTATATAACTCTTAGTTAATTTTTAAAATTTTGATCAATTTTTAGTTAAATTTTTATAAAGCTCGGTTAACTTGTTTATAAATTTATTTATACTGATTCAATCTTACAAATTATCTCAATTAGTAAAACTTAAATGTCATGACTTATATTTTAATTAACTTAAATTGATAATTTTTTCGTAAACTTAGTTAATTTATTATTCTTATTACTATTATTATAAACTTGTTAATTTTATAATACTTAGTCAATACAAAGAGGATACTATGCATATTGCTAATGATGAAGCAATCAAAGAGAATTCCAAAGCAAAAGAAGATAATGGTACAATAAAGTTCAAAAAGTACCTTATGCACTAGTGATAGTCAGATGGTTCTAGAAGTTTTCAGTGATTGTGTAGATAGAAACTCGAAAGAATTCAAAGAGACTTTCAAAGAAAAAGAAGATAATGGAGTGACAAAGTGCAATGATTGTACCTTAAGCACTAGCAATTGTCAGATGGTTCTAGGAGCTTCTGACAAAAAAGATAATGGTGCAACAAAGTGCAATGATGGTACCTTAAGCAACGTCGATAGCCAAATGGTTCATGAAGCTTCTAAAGATTCTGCAGATGAAAACTTGGAAGTGCTTTCTTTAAAATGCAGACAGCATCCTTCACTAATTAGCGGAGTTATCCATGATTCCCCTTCTTTGAATGAAATGTGTGCCAAAAGTTTGATTAAGTCTTTGGAGAAAGAAAGATGCTTTTCATTTCAAGCCACGAATGAAACTAAAACAGCTAAGGTATCTAATAATCAGTCTGTGACTCTTGAATCTAAGATTCATCCAAATAATGTGATTTCAAATGATGAAATTGGAGATTCTATTACCTTTGAGAGTATATTTCAGTCTCAATCTAAATATACTACTAAGAAGAATGGTTCAAGTTTGGCAAGCCATGATATGTTATCAGATGCTAATATCATCAAGCCTAAAAGGAAGTTGGTTGTTTCAAAAAGAAGAAAGATACTCGTACATAATGTAAATGGACTACTTATTGACATTGTCTCTGATATTCTTAACTTATATAGAGAAGAATCAGAATTGGAAGCAATGAAGGTAAGTGTAGTAGTAACTAATATTGTAATTCCAGCATTTTTTATTTTATTGAATGTTGATAAATGACTACTAGTTTTCTTAATCTCAATATTTAAGAGGCTATTTTGCATTGATTGCATAAAATTCTGTTTTGAAAAGTTTAACCTTGGGTTCTGATCTTCACGGAAAAGGTACGTCTTATCATTTGTCATAATTATTTCATCCTATTTTTTATTTTCTTGTATAACTATAGTGATGGCATTGCTATGTATTTATAGATATAATGTTGAGCATGTTGTCGAATATTTAATGTCAGAAATTAGACACAAACTCTAGTTTTGTTGGGTAACGACTTTTTGCAGCAACTTAATTTGTAATAAGTGTATTCTTTTAGTGGGATAGGATTGGTAATCATTGTTACTAATGTTGTAAGAAATGTGTTATATAGACTAGCCAAATACGTACATCCTAATTGAACTCAAAACTTGTAGTGTGATAATAGAAAAAGGAAGAGTACCAGTTGAGTTTTCAAACAAGCCCATAGGTTTCAGCATACATTTGATGAGGGATCCAGCTCAATCACTATTCTCACATCAAAAAGTGCGGACCATTGGCGAAGGGAGAAGCTTTGGTAGGAGATACAAACGGACTACTGGGTAAATTGTGCTCAGTACCGTTGACAAACGTAGAAGAAAAGGTCATAATACGTGCACTTTTTTTTAACAATTACACAAATCAATAGAAATAATAGGGTTTTGCTTTTATATATAAAAAATAGTACATACTGAAATTTGGCATGTGTTAATTATCACATATAGTGCAGATGTATACAAATACTGAGCTCATTTTAAATAAACCAAATTACCTACTTTAAGTCCGTGATATAAAAATCCATATAGCAATAATCAGAAAACATGTCAATCTCTTCCTGGAATTTATTTTTTGAAGATTCAGCTAGAAACATAAAATACCTTCAACAAAAATTAATGATAAATGACGGATAATTGAATCTCAAAAGAATCTGTGTTAAATAACACAAAATAACAATCTAAAACTAACTTAGGCTGTAAATGTACGAGTTTCTTTCATGAACAATAATCCAAGACCCAAGAAACGTGAATAACATCTCCAGGACATAAGGCTGCCTTATATTTGATCCTTGTCAAAATTGGCTATAGCTTTCAACCCATACCTTACTAATTTCTGAATAACCATTATCAACTACAAAACCTTTTTTTCTCAGTTGCAAAATAATGCATAACTGCTTTATTAAGATTCATTGATAAGGTTCCTCCATGCTATGTTAACATTTTGTGGAATGATCAATAGTATCAGACCGAGGAACATTTGTAAAATCTAATAAATTCAAGGAAAGTTTTAATAATCATTAACCAATTTCATGCTAGTAAATCCTGAAAAAATAACATATAAAGTAAAGCATGCTTATGGAATTTTTATTTTAATATAATAATAGAAATCACCCTTTTATAAACCGTTAATTAGAAACAAATGATGCATGAATATCATTACCTACACTAATATACTGATGTTCCAAAGGGTTCCTGCTACAATAATTTTTTTAAAATGACAAGAGCGATACTTTCCTGCTATAATAACTTTAAAACAAAAAACATAATCTACCCAAAGATAGCAAGGTAACTCAGGCAAATGGTGAATAAAGGGAAAATTTAGTTGTTTAAAAGATGTTCTTAAAGATTTAAAAGAAGAGATGAAAAGATACAAAACACCATGTTCGAAAATATCAGGGTTTCACCCTTTACTCCAAAAACATCAGTCTGAGTGAAATTAGAAGGAATAATAGAGAAGTTTTTTCTTCCTCCCTTTCTTACTGCCTTTGTAGGTTTTTAATTTCTTACCACTCCATTGGAGATAGGATGTATTTATGTAAATCACGTGTATGGCATATGATATTTGATCTATATAAAATCATGTATTCTAGTGGTGAATAATTAAAATATATGTCCTATCACAACACTACTGGTAGAGGAGGGGCTAATGGACGCGGTGATGATACTTCTAAAAAGAAGGGGTGCCATAGGAAGACAACACAAACAATGATACTTCCAAAGGTTTTTATTCTACCTCAAATAGTTTAAATACGAAGTGGGATAACATTTTCGATAGTAGTTCAACTAACCCTCACTATTTGGTTGTTGTAGACAAATCGCTTCTTAAATGCTTTAGTTGTCATGTAGAGAACTTTATTTGGAAAAAGTGTGAGGTAATTTCACGGCTTTGGTAGTATATTGATTTGCATATTGTTATTATACAATTAATTGTTTTACGAATGAATTTTGTTTTTACCAAAGAAGGGGCTAACCGTTGTATTTCAAGCCATCGTAGGAAGAAAGTTAAAAGATTTTCCAACACTGGTATTGGACGCATTAAAAACTCAGATTTATGCAATTTGGTTTATTATCAATATAGTCGACCAAATTATGTTTCATTTTAGCATTTGTAGGAATGTGTCATCCAAAAACTAACTCTTTTTACGTAATTACTATCACTTGATGTTGTATCTTTTGAAGTTCCTACTGCAGGTAGATGTGCTTACGATGAAAATAATGGTTGGGATGTCATTATTCTTGTAGTTAAAAAGCTTTGGAGTTCATGAAAAAGTTGTGAAGTAAAAACCAATGATCTTATACTACGAAGTTTAATTTCTTACTCAATAACTTAGAGAAAGCCAAAAATGAAAAATATTAGCATCAATGTTTTTCATAGATTACAGAACCAATAATGAGAAAATTTATTTAAGATTGTTATCAAAGCACATGCTAACTTGATTATTATTGTAGTAATATTACATAAATAAGGACAAATGGTACTACAGACCGATCTATCTAAGTCCACTTTACAATATTCCCTTAATATAAATTGCTCACTCACAGGCGCCGAAGGAATGGCAAGCGAACGCAAGAATTGACTGTATTAAGCGTAGAGGTAGAAGAAATGTGAGTTTATTACCGAAATTTTTGTTGTCGAATTATGCAATGGACTTCCTATTCATAGCTAAGTACTCATGCATTTTCGTTTTGGAAATGCTGCAATAACCAACGGTTATATCAGTTCACTCAAAATTTTGAAAAAAATAAAATAAAAATATTTGTCTTTTATTAAAGTTCCATTACAAACCCTTTAGAAACCCGTACCATGCATGTGCACTGACCCTGTAGGCTCTATGGCTTCCATTGTTCTCCCTTTTCTATTTTTTTCTAAAAATAAATATACAACAAATTGCGTTGGATACTAATAGTGGAAGAATTTCCCTCAACATGAAGTTGTTATGGTAATATAACATCTTTTATTATTTCTTTTAACATGTATTTACACATATTACTCAAATTATAATCACTCTTTATTAGAACCACATAGTTTAGTTGAAAGCATTAGCAAGTTCAATCAATATGCATTAAAAACATTATTTTAATTAACCAGAAGAATTTATGGCTCCCGATCAGTGGAACTAATCAATAGTTTTTCATTAAATTCTAAACAAAATAAATTGAAGGTAATGGAGTTTTTCAATAAATTTAATTGAAGAAAAAGTCAAAATAAGCAGAAACTAACCAATCATTTCAATTTCTTTCTAAAGCTCATCTGATTTCTTCTGCTCCTCTATCATCCTCGTCAACATCATTTCTTGATTGATATTACCATCCATCAATCTTGGTGTCGGGAAATCCCAGGCTTTCCCGCTTCGTGACGTTAAGATAGGCACTTTAAGATTGAAAGTAGTAATGGGGGCACAAGAGTCTATAATTCTCTAATATGGAGATTCTTCCACTATACCAAAGAATAGTAGGATTACAGGAATATGATTACAAAAACAACTCACACTCGGTGGCTCACTCAAGCTTGAGGATAGAGACTTCCCAAGCTATCTTTCTTTTTCTCTCAAAGAGGCTCTCTTTTATAATTCTTGGATATTTTTTTGATTGATTGATTGATGGTTAAGAATGAAGGATTCTACCCCTATTTATACTACTCATCATACACAGTGAACGGTGGAGATTACTTGTTTCCAAGGGTGGAGATTGATTCTCTAGAATGCTCCACACTCTCTAGGAATCTCTACACTCTTTCATTTCCTTCTACATCCTTCCATACTCTTCCATAAGATTCCACACATCTTCAGAATATTCCAAAGGGTTCCACAATCTTCCACAAGCTTATAGAGAGTTCTCCGGAACGTTCTAGAAAATTCTATACTTCTCTAGAAAAATCTAGAATTTTCTTGAAACTCTCAAGTTAAGGAGGGATCCCAACAAATCTCCCCCTCCTGACTTAATTGGGGTAGTAGCAAACCGACACCTTGACAGCAATCTTGAAACTTCTTTGTTGGTGTTACCATGGTCATCATGTTTGACCGGTTCTCATTTATATGAACCTTATCAAGATGTATTTGCTTTTCCTTGAGGACTTCTCGGATCCAATGATATCTTGTATCAATGTGCTTTGTGAAAAAATGAAACGTTGAATTCTTTGCCAAGTAAATTGCACTTTGATCATCACACTTCAAGACATACTTTTCTTGATCTTTTCCCAACTCATGCAATAAGTTCTTTATCCACATCTCCTTGCAAGCTTTAGTAGCTGTGATATACTCTACCTCTATAGTGGATAATGTAACACACTTTTGCAGCTTTGATTGCCATGAAATAGGTTCCCTTACAAAAGTAGTTAAGTATCCCGATGTTGATTTCCTTAAATTGATGTCACCGGCCAAGTCTGCATCTGTGTATCCTTCTAATAAATGTTTTCCTTTTCCAAAGCATAAACATCTTTTGGAACTTCCACGTAGATATCGAAGGATCCATTTGACTGCAACCCAATGTTCATTCCCTAGGTTAGCCAAGAAGCGACTGACAATACCAACTGCATAGGCGATATCTGGTCTTGTGCATATCATTGCATACATAAGGCCGCCTACTACAGATGAGTATGGTATCTTCTTCATTTCCTCCAAGTCTTTTTCACTTGTCGGACTCTTCTTCGAAATTAGATTGAATCTTCCGGCAAGTGTAGTTTTAATCGACTTTGATTTGTGTATTTTGAACCTTTCCAACACTTTCTCAATGTACCTTTCTTAGGATAGCCATAATAGACTTTTTGATCTATCACGAGTAATAATTAAAATATCATCAACATGGAGCAGAAGTATGAGAAAGTCACCACTTGCATACCTCTTTGTGAAGACACAATGATCGCTTTCTGTCCTTTTGAAATCATGTTCTTCCATGAATGCTTTGAATTTCTTGTACCGTTGCCTTGGTGCTTGCTTAGTGTAACAATCCATATTTTTTATGAATAATTTTATTCCATTTTATTTAAAACTTTGATTTTTAATTATTTAAAAATTGAAATTTGGAATTTTACAATGTAATTTTGGATTTTGTTTGCACTCTATTTCCCAAATAGAATAAAATAAATATTTTCTGAAAATTTTATATTTTGGTCAACTGTGATCAGAATTTGGGTTTCAATTTTAAATTATAAATTTGAATATTAAATTTCTAATCTTTTTCTTGAAACTATACTTGATTATGATATTCATGCTGCTTTTTGTTTCGTAATATTCTGTTGTATACTTTTGAAATTTGATAAATTTCAGCATTTTACATGCGATTATTTTCAGCATTTTTCTGTTTATTTTCTATTCTATATTTTCTACTTCATTTCTAGTTTATATTTTATTTTCTATTTTGTTTCGACTTTTATTTGAATTTTGGGCTTTGGAAATTTAAGAGACATTAGTTTTCTTTTCTTTAATATAAAGTGAAGCTTTCCATTTTCCTAGTCGTTCCTCTCTATTGATTACCCGCACAAACTTCTCATCTCAAATTGTCATTCACGTGCAAATATTTCTCATCTCCATCTCTTTGTCATTTTCATTTCCTGTTGATTTTTTTTACAGTATGTTTCATTTTCTCCATCTCCATCTTTCTTTCTCCTTTCTCTTCTATTTTGCAAGCATATGCTCACCACCTTCCTCTTGCCGACCATCATCCCTTCTATCACCACCTATAGCCGGCCATCTCCTTCACATCATCTCCACCATAACCAGGCCGTGACCACCATAGACCCAAACCCATCTCCAATTGCCTTGAACACCCTAGTCGTGCACCACATCATCACCTTCCTTATTTCCCAAGCCTCGGCCACCAAAACTCCACTTCCATCTCCTTTTCGTGGCCATCCCCAAACCATTGCCTTCTGATGTGACCTGACCACATGAACCAGCCTTGAACCCAGGCTGAGCCAATTGCACCATGACCGAACCCATAGTTCCATTGGCCGAGCACAAATGACTACCAAATAGTGCACATGACCCTTCATTTTGCCCTTGACCATTTGCCTTCCATATGACTTTTTGTGTGCCATGTTATCACCAAACCATAGTCGTGCCTTTTACTTGCCATGGCCAGGCAAGCTTGCCTCAAAACCAAAGGGGTCGAGTCTTGTGTTGATGGCCGAGCCATGTTCCAAAGTGTTGAAGTTTATTTCCAATGTGGCCGAGCTCACTAGGTCTTGTTAAGCCCATTCTATTGCTTTGTTTTAATTTACATTTTCATGTGTTGTTATATATTTATATTTGTTGTATTTATGTGTTCACAAGATGTGAATCTTAGCACTCCATCCACTCGAATCTAATTCTTGTTGTCATGCTTTTCGATGTTTAGTTGTGTGTCTTGAAATTGTTATCTCCAGCTTTAGAAGGTGATTTTATCACTCTCGACATCCGTGCTTGTATAATTGTGAAACAATGGCTTGTGAATTGTAGTGATTGTATAATAGAAATTTATATATGCCTGTGATATGATTATATGATGTTAAAATATGATTATATATTTGTTACTTCACTTGATATGATATGCCATATGATACTGTTTATTTTATTTACTGTTTCTCACACTGCAAGTTCACTGTAGAATAGAATCATTATGAGCATAAATGATAGGCTCAAGCAATTTTTATTTTATTTTATTTGACTTGGGATTGCGGGTTTGAAATAATAGAACCCGAATTTTTATTTTAAATTACAGATTAAAATAATACATATCCGTGTCACCTGATCTAGGTTAGAAAATATTATACAGACCCATGGTTAATTTTTAATATAATATTTTCCTTAAAATTTATTGAGTATTTTGATTTTTTAGTTAAAGATTTGATTTAATGATTTAAAATATAAAGAGATATTGGTTTTCTATAAATTAAAAATTTTACAAGTCAACAATTGGTTTTAAATTGTAATTTAAAGATCGTTATTAATAATAAATAACTTAATAATTAAATTTGATTTAGTATGGAATTTTAAATCTAACCTAGTGATTGTAATAGATTTTATTTTATGAAATGGATATTTTTTGTAAAATAAATAATCATGATTTAGATGGTAAAATGTAACATAAATTTTGATTAACTTGACAATTGAAAATTTAGTTTTCAAATGGAAATGTTGAATTTAACTTTGAAAAAGAATATCTTATTTGTGAAATGGGTATTTTAAAATAAAGTGTTAAGTTATTGGTCAAAATAAAAGTTAAGTAAAATAATATACTTTGTACTTAATAAATGAATTATAGTTAATTTGGATATATTTTTTATAAAATTTTGTTTTTTTGATAATCAGTTAAATGATATCCAAATGAATATTTTCGGAAGCGTGAGATATGTTCTATAAGTTAAATGGCTAAAATTGAGGTTTTAATATTTCTGAAATGTAATAATAAATCTGGAATTAGTATTGAAACATTTCCAAAATGTTGTGGTTTTGAGGTCGCATTAGCTAAGTGCTACCATTTCTTAAATGTAGCAATGTTCTGAAATACTAAAATATCTATTGTAACACTTTATAAGTGCTGCTATTTCTGAAATTAATCTGTTTTTGAAATATTAAAATATCTACTGAAATACTTTAAAGTGCTGCTGTTTCTTAAAATGATAATATTTTGAAATTCTACTATATCTACTGTAACTTTTCTAAGTGCTGCTATTTCTGAAAATACAATGTTTTTGAAATCTTTATAATTGAACGAATGAACTTAGAAAATGCTACAACTTTAGTAATGAATATTGTTTTAATGGTGTTATGATTTTCTAAGTATTATGATTTCCAAATGATAACATTTCAAGTGCTATGATTTCCAAGTATTATGGTTTCGGTTTGGAGTTATTATAGCTTAGAAAGTACTATGATTTTGGAAATGATTTATTTGAAATAGTATTAAACTACGTATTGACTTTAAATATGTTGATTTGAAACATATTGAAATTGAAGATTGAAATATATGACTTTATATCGTGGTTTTAGGTTAGGATGATTTTAAAGAGTATTTCAAGTTAAATAAATTAAAGGAACTATTTAGTGATTTTAAAATTTGGATTTTGTTTAAAAAGGATATCATATTGATTTGGTTTTTAAATTGAAATGATATCGTATTGACATAGTTTTGAAATGGATATGATATTTTTGCTTTTGAAGTATAAATGATTTTGAAATAAATATCCATGGGTAATAATAACATTTGGTTGTTAATGAGACTAGGATCGGAAGTTGTCATACTCTTTGCCAACTCTGAAAACCACTTTAACATCCATGTACGCCGTGGAGATTCCAGAATGATGTAGGATGGTGGCGACATTCCTTTGAGGTATATACGTGGACCTGACTCCCATGAGTTGGCATAAGGTGGCGAAAACAGGAGCGATTGATGGGCTAATGAGGTAGCTCCACTTATCGGACACACTTCTTCATATGCCATTCTATTACTTTGTGATTGATTGGTGTGCACCATTGATTTTTGCGAGTGTGGCTCGAGGTGGGCAGTAGTGGCTGCTACGCGTTACCACCGGCCCAGTAGCATAATTGGTATATCTACCCTGGCATTGCCTAGTTGTGTCACCTACCCTAGCGTGCCTTGTACGAGTTTGATTTGTGTCGTACCTATGGAGTATCCTCTTGTAGCACCCCGATCAGGAGGTATGACGTTACTGTATAGACTATTGGCACTATATAGTGTTAAGGTGGAAAATGTAAAGCCTTAAAGCTATTTTTACATAAGTTTACATTACTAACAGATATTATTATAATAGCGCATATTACTACATAGTAAATAGTTTAACAGATCCTTAAAGGATGGGCGGTCCTAAGCATCCTTTAAGTTACTTGTGCATTTATATTACAGTCCACTTGAGTTGGTTTACATTGTATAAGTATATATGTCCCGACTCGAGTTTTTTTTGTTTTTCTTTAGTGTAACGACCCATAAATTTTCGATGTTAAATTTTAGTTATTTTAATAATATTTTATGAGTTAATATTGAATAAAATAAAATATTGCAATTTTATAATGGAATGATAACAAAATTTAGACTAGAACAATGTTAATACAAGTCAATTGTCAACAATCAAAATGAAACTCCAATTCATTTTATTTTAGCATGATACGCCTGGTTATAAAACTAAATATAAGTAACAAATGTAAACATTTAGTTATTGTACAAAATAGATAGTTAATGGTAATGAAATAAGATTAGTATTGTGTAAGGAATGATAATATGGGTGGTATTAATGGTTACACTGATTTATAGTGGGATGTAAAAGGTAATAAATTTATGCATAATTTAGGTAATAAAATAAGTTTATTTATGGAGTTAGATTGGCTATATTATCTTAGGCTATAAACCAAACAGAAGAGAACAAGCGTAAATCTTAAGGGTATAATAACAATTATTATATATTACCTAATATATTGGTCAATCAATTTATTTGAAATAAAGTCCTCTTGAATGTTAAGTAATTTTAATACTGTTATGGAGGAAACGTTACTTAATGATTTTTAATTTTAGTAACGAAAGAGTGAATGAGAATTTATAGAGAACATAAATTATTTATAAGTAAAAAGGAGTATATACTGAACAAATTTATGATAGTTGGATAATGGAGTGTTATTGGAAATAAATTAGTGTTATATATGGGATTTATACCTGGGTGGACAAGTAGTAAACTTATAAATGAAAGAAAGTGAGTAGGTGACCATTTATTTAGGTTATTTATGTTGAAACCTCGTTTACAAGGTTTCATATGTATTTTGACTACGACAACTATATACGTTATTTTTTTTAATAATAACATATTTTTGCAGGGATATCTATAAGACTGGAATCATATAATCTTCATGCTGCATATATGTTGTTTTGTGTCTTTGTTAAAACTGAAATATTGTGAAAATCTCTCCATTGGATATATTTATATATACACCTAATCAATCTCTCATGCACAAGGCTAAAAATGAAATTTCACGTCAAATTCAAACGTCTGAATTGACCTATTCAGATGTCTGAATCTGTAATGAAATTTAAAATTTAAACAATATTCAGACGTTTGAATTGGAAATTTCAAACGTTTGAATCTAGGAAAAAATAGCCTATTTCCTCTTTGCTTTGCATGTTTTAAATTTCAGAAGTCTGAAATTTATTTTCTGACGGCTGAATTTCTTCAATGGCTATATTTTTGAAAAGACATTTCATTTTCATGAAGAGCTACAACCTTTTACTAAGAGATGCATCCATACTCTTTCATGATAACTTTTCACGAATGATTACAACTCTTTATAGTCTATATAAACATATTAGAATCATTTGTTTAGCTTCACCGAATTGATTAAAAGCCTTCTATTTCTATACTTCACTGATTCTAACATTTTAAGCATTCAAATTTCTACATAATCATTCAATTACTTCCATATTCTTCACATACACACATATATATCAAAAGGAGAAGATTATAGGAAGATTGTACAATCAAAAGACAAATTCGTGTTATTGAGAACACAATGTGTCGTATACTTTCTGTATAAGTTGAAGTCCTCTTCTGCTGTTGAGGCGAAATCCCGTTCTGCTGCTCAGGTCCCTTATTCGGTTGTTCAAGGGTTATTGTAAACCTATTCCTCTGGGTTAAGTGATGATTGTTGTTAGTGAAGTTCCAAAAGGAGTCTTGGGCTGGACGTAGAACGAGAAGTTCGAACCAGTATAAAAATTCCTGGTGTGCTTGTTTTATTTTTATTATTTACTCTGCTATAGTAACTTTGTTTTATTTCCATACTAATATATTATAATTCCATATAACACGATCTGTACCATCTCTTTTATTTGGTATCAGATCAAGGCATCTTTTAACCGTTACACAGTTATTTGATATTTTTCTAAGATGGAAAAAACAACCCGCACTGTTAACACAAGTTTTATTGAAGGTCAATCTACTGCACGACCTCCACTATTTAATGGTATGGATTATAATTATTAGGAAACTCGAATGTGTATTTATATGTAAGCGAGTGGTTTTGACTCATGGAATATTACTCAAACTAATTATAACATTCCTACAACAGAATATTCTACATGGTCAAACACACAAAAACTAGATGCTACTGCTAATGCCAAAGCTATGAATATGTTATTTTGTGCTTTAGATAGAAATGAATTTAACCGTGTTAGCATGTGTACAACTGCTTATGAAATATGGAGAACACTTAAAGTTACCCACGAAGGAACTAACAAGGTTAAACAAAGCAAAATATCCCTGCTCAAAAGTCAATTTCAAAATTTTAGAATGAAGCAGGACGAATCTATAAACAATATGTACTCCAGATTTCAAGATATATATCACTCTTTACCCGGACTCGGAGAAAAGTATTCCGATTTTGATATTGTTTCAAAAATCCTTAACTCTTTAACGGATGAATAGGAAAGAAAAGTCTTAGCTGTTGAAGAAGCTAATGATCTTTCTACCATGAAACTAGAAGAGTTGATAGGAATCTAATGTCCTATGATGCAAATTCGCAGGCTAAAAGAGTACAAACACAAGATAAAAAGAATATGGCATTTCATGCTGAAAAAGAAGAATCAGATTCGGATGAAGAAGACTTAGCATTCATTGCTAAAAAGTTTAAAAAGTTTTTGAAGTACAGAGAAGGAAATCAAAACAACGGGAAAAGGAACTTCAACAACAATTCAAATGAGCCATCCTCATCTATACTAGAATGCTTTAACTGTCACAAGAAAGGACACATGCAAAAGGATTGTCCAGAACAAAAGAAGACATATCACAATAAGAGTCGAAAGGACAAGCCTAAAAGAAAAGCATTTTCAGTAACATGGGATGACTCGGATTCTTCTTCTTCAGAAAGCAGCAGTGATAGTGAGAAAGAACAAGCAAATGTTTTTTTATGGCTACAGGAAATGAGGTAAATGATCTTACTTTCGATGATATGATTGAAATTAATTCAGAACTTCTTGATAATTTAAAAAGCATTAAAACAAAATATAAAGAATCTCTAGAAAATCAGAGGAAAGCATAATTCGAGAGAGATATGCTTAACGATGAAAAGAAAATATTAGAAGAAGAACTTGGAAAACTTCAAGATAACTTCTCTAATGATAACTCTCAACTTACTTTATTGAGTCAAGAAATTGAAACTCAAAAAGAAAAGAATGATTCTCTTGTCTCTGAAAATCACGAGCTAAAAACTAAGATCAAAATGATAGAATTAGATAGTACTTGCCTCAATACCAAGTTAGATAATATTACTAGAAATGTTTCTAACTTTGATAAGGGTAGAGAAAATCTATCCAATATTATTGAAAATTCTCAATCCACTTCCAATAAGAAGGGACTAGGATACTCTAAGAAATCAAAATCTCCACCCAAAAAGGAAATTAGGAGAAATATTTCTTATACTAATACCTATCCAAAAATTAATTCTAAAACCATAAAAATACGGGTTCCTAAAACAAACAATAATTTGATTAGGAATAAATATATAAATATATTTTTGAAACTGTTCATAAAAATCAAAATTATATTTTTAAGGGGGATATTGAACCTACTTGGGTTTGGGTTCCGTGGACCTAACTCTTAGGACCCTATCATAAAGTGGGTACCAATGTTATTATTATTTTTTGCAGGACCCACTTATAAAGAGAGGAAAATGGATACTTGACATCGGTTGCTCAAAACATATGACCGGAGATAAAAATATGCAATCAAACATTACTTACTCAAATGGAGGCTCTGTCACTTTTGGAGACACTTCCAAAGGATATATCATTGGAAAAGGCGACGTCCGCAATGTCGGTACATCTGATTTACCTCTTATTTCTAATGTTTTATTAGTCAAAAATTTAAAACACAATCTTTTAAGTATCGGCCAGTTATGTGACAAAGGTTTAAAAATCTCGTTTTCTGAAGATAAGTGTAGCATTTTTGATAAGAATCAAAATCTTATATTTGAAGGAAATAGGGACAGAAATATCTATGTTCTGAATATGAAAATCAATCATAATTCAGATATGTGTTTAATAGCTAATGAAAATGATCCATGGCTATGGCACAAAAGATTTTGTCATATCAACTTCAAAATTAAAAAAAAAACTCTCTAAAAATGATTTAGTTAGAGGATTACAAAAAATGAACTTCAAAGTCAATCATATTTGTGAGGCATGTCAATTAGGAAAATTAACTAAATCATCTTTTAAATCTAAGAATGTTATTCTACTTTACAACCACTTGAATTACTACACATGGATCCATTTGGACCGACCCAGGTTCAATCCATAAACCATAATAGATATGTGTTTGTAATAGTAGATGATTTTTCTAGATATACTTGGTCCATTTTTATGAAACACAAAAGCGATACGTTTGAGCAGTTTAAAATTTTTGTCCAACGAATTCAAAATTTAAAAGGTTTGAAAATAAGGAATATAAGAAGTGATTATGGTGGAGAATTTGAAAACGAATTTCTTAACCATTTTTGTAAAAAAGAAAGGAATTTTTCATAATTTTTCGTTTCCTAGAACCCCACAACAAAATGGGGCTGTAGAACGTAAAAATAGAACTCTACGAGAATGCGCACGAACTTTATTAAATGGAAGCACTCTTTCAAAACATTTCTGGGCAGAAGCTGTTGCAACTGCTTGTTATGTTTTGAATCTTGTTTCTATTCGACCTCTAACGAAAACACTTCTTATGAACTTTGTACTGGAAGAAAACCAAAGATTTCTTATTTTAAAGTGTTTGGTTTGAATGTTTTATATTAAATACAAAAGACCAGCTTGGAAAATTCGATGCGAAATCCGACGAAGGAATCTTTCTAGGATATTCAGATCATAGCAAAGCTTATCGTGTATTTAATAAAAGATCAAATACTGTTGAAGAAACATTACACGTATCTTTCGATGAAAATTTTCTACAAAATCCAAGTACAAAAGATGATGAAGATTTTCCAAATAACATTACAAATACAGAAACTATAAATCTTGAAAATGATGAAAACATTGTTGACAATAATGATGAATTAAGATCTTCACCAAAAATATTACGGGATCATCCTGTTCAAAATATTATTGGAGAAATTAATTCAAATGTTCGAAATAGAAGTCAACTAAATCAAATGGGCCACGTAGAATTCCTTTCTAATATGGAACCAAAGAATCCCAAAGAAGCTTCCATAGATGATTACTGGATAATTGCAATGCAAGAAGAGCTAAACCAGTTTGAACGCAATGAAGTTTGGGAATTAGTTCCTAGACCAAGTGATCAAACTGTTATTGGAACGAAATGGGTCTACAAAAATAAAGCAGATGAACAAGGTAACATCACTAGAAACGAAGCAAGGTTAGTTGCACAAGGATACAATCAAGAAGAAGGAATTGACTATAAAGAAACGTTTGCTCCATTTGCAAGACCAGAAGCAATACGAATCTTAATGGCCTATGCATGTTTTCACAATTTCAAACTTTATCAATTGGATGTTAAAAGTGCTTTTTTGAATGGTTATATAAAAGAAAAAGTATACGTTGAACAACCTCCCTTATTTATTCACGAGAAATTTCCTAATCACGTTTGTAAACTTAAGAAAGCTCTTAACGGTTTAAAACAAGCACCACACGCTTGGTATGATCGATTAAAGACTTATCTAATTTCTTCGAGATTTCTAATTGGGAAAGTTGATCAAACATTTTTTATTAAACATTCGAAAAAGGATATTTTAATAGTTCAAATTTATTTTGACGATATGATTTTTGGTTCTACTAATGACAAATTGTGTCAAGACTTCTCCGAAATAATGACCAAATAATTTGAAATGTCTCATATTGGACAATTAATATATTTTCTTGGTTTACAAATTCAACAACTTCAAAATGGTATTTTCATTAATCAAGAAAAATATTTTAATAATTTAATCAAACGATTAGGAATGGAAAATACTTCTGTTCAAACCAACTCCAACGAGTACAACAACACATCTTGAAAAGGATGACAATGGCAAAAGTGTTGACCAAAAAGTATACCGAAGTATGATTGGATCATTACTATATTTAACTGCAAGTCCTCCTGACATAATGATTAGTGTTTGTCTATGTGCTAGATTCCAAGCCAATCCAAAAGAATCGCATTTATGAGCAGTAAAACGGATATTACGTTATCTTACAAACACAAAGGATTTTGGTATGTTCTATCCTAAAGAATGTCCATTCGAATTAGTTTCATATAGTGATGCTGACTTCGGTTGTTCTCAAACAGATCGAAAAAGTACAAGTGGTACGTGCCATTTTGTTGGAAAATCACTCGTATCTTGGTTTAGTAAGAAACAAAACTGTGTCTTTCTACATGTGAAGCAGAATATATTTCTGCTGCTTTGGCTTGTACTCAAGTAATCTATATGCAGCAAACACTTAAAGATTTCAATATAAATTTATCAAACTCAACTATATATTGTGACAACTCAAGTGCTATTAATTTGTCTAAAACTCTTATCAATCATTCACGAACAATACACATTGACATACGTCATCACTTTCTTCGTGACAATGTTGAAAAAGGAACAATCAATCTAGATTTTGTTTCTTCGGAAAATCAGTTGGCTGATATTTTTACGAAACCACTTTTAGAAAATATTTTTCTCAAACTAAGACGAGAGCTTTGTATTGTCTGTTTTAAAAGTTTATAATATTTTTTTTTGATATTAAGTTTTGTAAGTAATATTAATTTTTAGAAAATATTAACTTTTTGTTACTTTGCTTCATTATCTTTTGCTAACAGTTAACTATTACTAAAATTCCATAAACATTTAAATTTAACTAGTATTAATATTTGTTCCTTAGCTCATATTTTTTTTTGGTTGAAATCATCTTCTGTTTATGATTTGTTGCAAGCTTGACATTTACTAACAATGCTAGTTCTTAACATATTTTTTTATTCTAATATAAGCACATAACTATGCTTCTAACATATTTGTACTTCCTCCACTGCTTCCCATATCATCTATCACAAATTCTTCCAACCACATACTTGCAACTACTATCTCGAACCACATTGCTCTTACACATCACATACCCCACCCGAAACCAATTTTCACACACTGCCATACTTCTGCATTCCACACATAACCTCCTCCTAACATTTCTTTAAATATATGAGTTTTCTGTTACATGTTTTTTAACAGTAAATTTTCTTTTGAAAATTTCATTCGGCCAAAATTAATTTACTTTATCCTTTACCGTTAGTTTCTTTCCTTTCTAACAAATGGACAAAACTAACTATAAATTTTCAGCCATTCCTTTAAAACAAAATTTTCTATGAATAACTTTTCTATCTTCTATTAATGCGTACAAATTTTGTTATTCTTCCATCAAATAATTTCCATTTTCTGTCTACCAAAAGAAATTCTTTCTACAATGGAATACAACGTGATAATTTTGCTTCTCTCCATGGCATCTAATTCTGACAATTCTCCATCATCCTATTCTACATCGTCTATTGAAATTTTAGCAACTCCAACACCTCATGAAAAGGATAGACCTCGTCATTCATGTGAACTTCCGGTTATACTCCAGAAAAGAAGAAATCTCGACGGTTTCTTTTCTTTGGTTCTCCATCAACCAAAGAGAAAATATCCGAGATTCATCATTACCAAAGAGAACAATTGGATTTGCAATGAGGGATGTATTACGAACAAAAAGTTAATGCTAAATGACTTAGTTTCATTGAACAAGTAGCATTAAAATTCTGTGGTACATCTCCAAAGAAAGATGTAGTTCAACCGTCATAATCTCATCAAATAACTTCA
The DNA here is from genome assembly GCA_030765085.1 of Allium cepa. NCBI lineage: Eukaryota > Viridiplantae > Streptophyta > Magnoliopsida > Asparagales > Amaryllidaceae > Allium > Allium cepa. Next base: position 462,661,728 of record CM060942.1, read on the forward strand.
TTTGGATGGAATCCATGGGAGCCGAGTCCACAACATCCTCCGGTTTCTCCAAACTCTTAGGAACATCGATCATATTAGTCTCCTTTGCGACCATACACAGAGATAACCAAGATCGAACTGGAAGAGTGCAAAATTACAAGCGTCTCGGGCAAATAATTTCTTATATCTAAATATTTTGTTAAAATGTTCATATTCAGATCTTGTAAATCCTTCAAATAATAATATATTCTTTTTCTTTCATTTTAAATTAAAAAATTGTGCATATGTCTAAAACTCAAATTTCAGACGTCTGAACTCATTGTTTCAGACGTCTAAATGTTATAGAAGAATAACTTTTTCTTCAGTTTCATACGTTTGAAACAATCATTTCAGACGTCTAAAAGTAGTCGAAATTACACTAATTTCTTTATGTTTCATTTTTATTCAATTCAGACGTCTAAAAGTTTATTTCAGACGTCTGAAATCTAGTGTCTTTTCAAATTTGGAATTTCTGCATGAATTTCAATACACCTACCCCTTTATTCAACCTGTCTTTTGCTTTATTCCCATTCTTCATCTTCTCTTTCCAGTTTTACTTTCTCCATTAAAACTTATGTCTTTCTTCTCCTACAATCAAATGGAACCAAAATCAAAGAGATCGAGACCATCATCTTCTTCATCAACACCAAACATTGATCAATGGCGGTGGAATGAACAAGCTAGGCAACGATTTGCTCAAATGAGTAGATCTAACTTTTTTCCTGGAGCTTTCACCAAATTTAAGGAATTCAGCGCTTATCGTATTCATCAAATTGTAATAGCTAATGGGTTAGAGTCTCTAGTTTCTTTTGCTGCCAACAATATCAAGATTAATCATCTTTTAGTAAAATTATTTTTTGCGAATATGAATCTAGACCATCATACTCTTCACAATCCAAATGATTGTATTTGGACTTTGGTATGTGGAGTTAAAATATATCTACCAATTTCAAGACTTGGTGACATACTACAATGTCCATCAACCGGAAACGATTTAGATGAGATTGATGTGTCTTTAAACTTGGATGATAGAGATGAAGTATCACATCAATTCTTGAATGATGACATTACTCGACTCACTTCCATTCAACTTCGTCCTCAAGCTCGCATTCTACATAGGGAATTAATTCGATCCGTTATTCCACGGACCGAAAGTTATGAGATTATTAATAAAAGAAATTTCCAAGCCCTATATGCTATATACTTCGGTCAACCTATAAATTGGGCTCAAATAATTTTGGAAGAATTCATGGATGTAAATCGTCGGAGAGGACATAAGACTTTCCACTATGGTGCTTACATTGTGAAAATTCTTCAAAATTTCAACATTCCATTTCCTGAGTCCGAATTTTCTTCAATCAAAGAACTTGGGTCTAAAACTTTGGGTCTTATGGGGTTGCCAAAACAACAGGGAAGTTTGGCATATATCTCTTTTCAAGAATGGGTTGCCAACCGTGAACAAAACCGGCCACAACCTCGTCATCACACTCCTCATGCTCAATCAAGTGTTCCTCCATTGAAAGAAGAAGACAATGATGATATTGTGATTCTTTCTCCCGACTCAAGCTCAAGGAATGCCATAGTTACACTTTCCCAAAATCAAGAAAAGATTCACAACCGAATGGTCAAGCTTGAAAAGAAATCTGAAAAACGTTTTGATTCCATTCGAGGTTTTCTAAACAAAATTTGGGAACGAATTAGCTGTTCAACCTCGCCATCTACCGAAGTTCTCAACCCCACTCCATTTCATTGGTCATCAAGCTCAGGGAATAACAATGATGATGATGATGATGATGTTGTTGGAAGTGATTCGAGTCCTAGATTCTGATTTCTTTTGTTTATTCATGTTTATTTCCAAACTATTATGATGTTTGTTATTTGTCATGAACTCCTTATTTCTTAACTTACTGGTAATCTATTTTAATTCATGTTTACTTTGGTTTATCTTCTAAATTATTGATTACCTTTTTGCAATGACAAAGGGGGAGAAAAAGATGTTGATGCTTTTTGACAGGGAGAGTTTAGCATATAGTTGTCATCGTCAAAAAGGGGGAGAATGTTGAAACCTCGTTTACGATGTTTCATATGTATTTTGACTACGACAACCATATACGTTATTTTTTAATACTAACATATTTTTGCAGGGATATCTACATGACTGGAATTATATAATTTTCATGCTGCATATATGTTGTTTTGTGTCTTTGTTTAAAATTGAAATATTGTGAAAATCTCTCCTTTGGATATATATATACACCTAATCAATCTCCCATGCACAAGGCTAAAAATGAAATTTCAGGTCAAATTCAAACGTCTGAAATGACCTATTCAGACATCTGAATCTGTAATGAAATTTAAAATTTAAACAATATTCAGACGTCTGAATTGGAAATTTCAGACGTCTGAATCTAGGCAAAAATAGCCTATTTCCTTTCTGGTTTGCACATTTTAAATTTCAGAATTCTGAAATTTATTTTCAGAAGGCTGAATTTCTTCAACGGCTATATTTTTGAAAAGACATTTCATTTTCATGAAGAGTTACAACCTTTTACTAAGAGATGCATCCATACTCTTTCATGACATTTTTTCACGAACGATTACAACTCTTTATACTCTATATATAAACATATTAGAATCATTTGTTTAACTTCACCGAATTGATTAAAAGCCTTCTATTTCTATACTTCACTAATTCTAACATTTTAAGCATTCAAATTTCTACATAATCATTCAATTACTTCCATATTCTTCACATACACACATATATATCAAAAGGAGAAGATTATAGGAAGATTGTACTATCAAAAGACAAATTCATGTTATTGAGAACACACTGTGTCATATACTTTCTGTATAAGTTAAAGTCCTCGTCTGCTCTTGAGGCGAAATCCTCTTCTGCTGCTCAGGTCCCTTGTTCGGATGTTCGAGGGTTGTTGCAAACCTGTTCCTCCGGGTTAAGTGAGGATTGTTGTTAGTGAAATTCCAGAAGGAGTCTGGGACTGGACGTAAAACAGGAAGTTCGAACCAGTATAAAAATTCTGGTGTGCTTGTTTTATTTTTATTATTTACTCTACTACAGTAACTTTGTTTTATTTCCAAACTAGTATATTATAATTCCATATAACACGATTTGCACCATCACTTTTAATTTATTCATTTAGTATGTTAAATAAAAATTTGGGAATCAGATCTCAATTAAGGGAAATTAAGTTGCACGTTAATTTGAAATAAAATCTATTAAATATTACATTTATAGGGAATGTAGTGCGAATGGTTAGGGATTGTCAAATTTGGTAAAAAGGGATTGGACTTAGGAAACTTTGTTAATTGAGTTTAAAACCTTAATTAATACGCGTAATCGACAAGATTCACATATTAAAAAAAAATAAGCGTTGATAAAAATCTAAGATGTATATAGAAGTATTAATGTAGTGAAAGACAAACAAATATTAACTATGTTATTTGTGTAATTAATGGATAGGAATATCAAAGGCTAATTGTAGTAAGGAATATAAGTGGTAGAATAATAAAAATTTATGATTTTATTTTTGTTAACATATGTTAAGAGATATGTTTATGATCTTAATTTGAACTTTACTAATAACATGTATTACAGTAAGATAAAAAAAATGATAACATACGTCATGTGTATTTAATGACATTGTTTGAATGTAATTAATAATGGTGCTTATAATAATAAATGTTAGTAAAGAATAAGAATGAATAAGTTTAGTAAAAGAGTAAACATTCATTTATTAAAAGTGTTTGGCAACTGAAAGATTGATTGTAGAGATGAGAAACTATTATTTAGTAAGAAATATATATAATTACTGTTTGTAGCGAATAGTGTATTAATATGTTTAAATTACTATTAGATAGGAAATAATTGTTATATTTCTCATTACATTCATTTAGTCCATTTTGAAACTTAATCAACCGAAATTAATGTAATTGAAAATTTCCAATTAATAGGAGATAGAATACTAATTGTAAATTAATAGGTGTAAATAAAAGCAACATATGTTTTGTGAAAATATAGGGAAAGTTTGATTTAATAAAAAGAAAATTTTACATCGAATAAAATGAATGTTTCATCTGTGAATGTACGTTTAATTTCATTAAAATAAGAGTAGAAAGATTGATTTTAAAGAACGAAATATATGTTTATTTGAACTGTGTTTTAGCTTACAGACTGATTACAAGAATAGGAAAATAATCTATTTATTACTCTTGTGTATAAACAATAAATTTATAAACGTGTTTAAATAAACAATTGTTCTATTTATTTATCCATTTTTGTTGCCTATTTTAAAATTTAACTTTGTAAGTAACTGCAATTAATGTAATTCAAATGTTTCAATTAAAAAGAAAGAAACGTTGATTGCAATTAATAGATTTAATAAAAGAAACGCACGTTTTGTGTTAAACAAAAAGGGTGTTTTAATGGAAATAAAAGATCATTTTGAGAAAAAAAATTGAACGTTCTCATTTTTAAGGTAAGTATAAATATTTTATTATGCTTAGATAAAAACCTAAATGCGTACAAAATTCTACTTTCGTTTGCAACTTTTCCATTCCTACTTGCATTCCCTTATCTATTATTAATGCCTGAAGCTTTAATAATAAAACGTGACATTTATTTTTGTCCCTCCACATTCATTTCCTAATTATAAATAACCTACATCTTATTTCTTCTTCTACATTTTGTTTCTCCTAACACCTCATATTCAAAAGCTCTTATTATTGCAACTCCAAAAGCATTCTTTTATAAAAATGATTTTTTTTCATTTTTCGTACTGGAGAAGAACAAGGTCCTGTAGCGGGCTAAAGCTTTTGATGACGTGGCTATTTAATATGGGTTAGTTTTATTTTAATTTTATTTTCGTTTTCAAATGATTTAAATCAAATAACTTTCACATACGAACTTCGTTTCACGCGTGATTTTTTTGTTAGGATCATATTGAAATTCTGGATATTCTGACGCTGGCTTGGACGGATTTGGAGACTGTCAAATTTGTGGGTTTAAATCCGATTTGAATTCGATTTAAATTCAAAAGGTGAGTGTTTTAACCCACTCACAACTTTTAAGTTTTCTTATGTTTGGTAAATTGATTTAAGATATGAGTAGAAATTTATTTATGACTGTTTTGCATAATTTATTCATCATCTCAGTTAAATCGCATTTATTTAATTTAACTGTTAATTAATTTTATTATTGCATATAAATTGACAGGTAAGGTTATTTATTTGCATATAAACTACTAGTTAAACATTTATTTATTTGTTTATTTTTTTGAATATAAACTGTTCGTTGATATATGTTATATTTTATATGCTATATTAATGTTTGTTTAAATTGATGGTGATTGCAATAAATTGGCCGATGATTGATATTGGGTGAATGGATGATGTGTTCTATACAAACTGCAGGTTATTATGCTTTTTTCATTTCATTTGGGATTACGACTTGAAACGATATACAACCGCATTTATATTTTTAAATTGCGGATTAAAATGATAAATATATGTATCACTTGACCATATGATAGAAAATTTATACAGACACCGTCGGTCTATATATAATTATTTTGAAAACGATTTCTATGGTTTGGATAGGATACGGTTTAATGAATATTAAATTTTGATATTATATAAATATTATTTTATAAACATATATAGTTAAAATTTTGAATTTAGGCTATGTATAATCTATTAAATAAAAATGAATAAGTTGGAAAATTAGAGTTTGATAATTTATATTATATGTTTAAAGTACAGGTTTAAGATCTTGTGTGTATATAGAGTTTTAAATGATTCAAATCAATTAAGATTGGAAGATAAATTGAAAATTTATTTGGAATTGAGCTTATTTAAAAATTTAACTCCATAAGTGATGTAAACTTATTAAAATTGGAAATTTTAAAGGTATGATATTTATAACTGGATTTTTATTCATGATAAATTAAATGAATATTTCTAGTATAAAGAAATTGAAGGAAATATTTAACTGTTAGAAATTGAGTTTTATTTATGGATTTATTATGTGAATGTTTCAAACTAAATAATAGGACAATGAATTGGTGAAAATAAATTTTCAACCTTAAGTTTTAAAATTGTTAAATACTCAAGTTTGAAATATTTGGAAATTGAAAGGGTTTATTTAACTGAAAGTGAATTTAAAATTTATGGATTTAGACTAAATTTTAAATGAACAAAATTTTAAAGTCGGGGATAGTATTTTATTTTATAAAGTAATTTTAAACTCAAGCCATTTTACTGTATATACTGTTTGAATATCCAAACCATTCAAGTTTTAGAAGTTATGGTTTTAAAGCTTTGAATTTCAAAGTATTATGTTTTGAAAGTTATAATCCAAATGTTTGGTTTTCAGATAATATAAATTTCAAAGCAATATGATTTTGGAAAAGAAATATATTTGAAATAAAAATGATATTATTGATTTGGGTTTTATAAAAATAATATCAAAATGAGTTTGTTTTGAAAATGGAAATGATATTGTATTTATGGCTTTGAAATGGATAATTATATTCTGGTTTAAAGTATAAACTATTTTTAAAGACCGCGGTGTTATAATAACGTTTGGTTGTTTAAGAGACTAGGATCGGAAGTTGTCATACTCTCTGCCAACCCCGAAAACCACTATAACAACATGTACGCGGTGGAGATTCCAGAATGAAGTAGGTTGGTGGCAGCCTTTCCTGTAAGGTAAATACATGGATCCAACTCCCATGAGTTAGCATAAGGTGGCTAAAATAGGTGCGATCGACGGGTTAATGAGGTAGCATCTCTTATCGGACACTTCCCTTCGATACTATACTCTGACTTTGGATTGATTCGGTGGCCACCTTCACTTTTGATTTCTTTGATTTGGGGGAGTTTGTCCGAGGTGGGCGGTAGCTGCGGCTACGCGTTATGACGCAGCGGATTAACAGAAAATTAATAACACGATGAAAGTAGCAAATCGGTGGATTGAAGATACTGAAATGCCCAAATTCGTTGATCACAAAGATACCGAATTCTAGCTATCTTCGACACGTTGATCGCGCACGATACCGTGAGAGAAGATCTTCAATTCTTCAAGCGTTGATCAAGCGCACTTGATTCCGCGAATCGGCTTCAACGATCGTTGATTCGAGCGCACTCGAATAACCGAAAGTGGAGATAGGAGATTACACTCAACTACCAATTTAAGATGAAAGCACACAACAATCAACAAGAAATTTTATTCAAAAAAATCCACCCCTAAAAAGTTACAACTCACTCCCTATTTACAGTGTTTTCACACCCCTGACCCTTAAGTCGTTGCCGTCTCATGCCTCACGACTCAACTAGGTCGTTGCCGACTCAACGGACACTATATGCCTTAATTACAACACAACACAAAGCAACCGACTCAACAGATGACAATTGCACAATACACGGCCGACCTAACTAGGAACGACCTAACACGTAACCGACTTAAGACTAACACCACTCACGACTCTACTATATACATGACCGAGACAACTCTTAAGTCGTAGACGACTTATGTCACACTGCCACAAAATTACAGACTCAACACACTTAGGTCGTATACGACCTATGACTCAAAGAAAACACACTACACAAACACATTACAACTTCTTGCGGCATAACTCCTCAACGACTTAAATAGGTCGACTTATCATGGGTCGTAACTCGTTAACTCAACACATATACAACACATTAGACCGTTGCCGACCTAAGACCTTAGGTCGTGACTCGTTAGATTTAGGTCGTTAACTCGGCACCATTTTCCCTCTGGTATCCAGTTAGCTTGGAGGCGACTCAATCCCTTTTTTTTTTTACTAACTTGTATGCCTTCCCCCTGTGACTCCTTAGGTCGGAAACGACTTATAGGTACCATCTTAAGTCGTGAACGACTCGTCACTTTGGCCTGATCTGCATCATCCTCTCCTGGTTGAGAAAAATTCATCCTCGAATTTGTAAATTCTTCCACATCGAATTGTTTACCCCCATAATATGGTACAAGATGCTTAACATTGAATACGTCAGAAGTGTATACATCCTCCGGTAGCTTCAACTTATAAGCATTTTCATTAATCTGTTTCACAACTTCTACAGGACCAATTTTTTTGGCTTTCAACTTGTTATAAGCGCCTACTGGAAAACGATCCTTTGTTAATACAGCATACACCAAATCACCTTCGTTAAATTCAACATTTCGTCGCTTCAAATCTGCAGCTCGCTTATACTTCTCATTCGACTTCTCCAATCATTCCTGAACGATTTTATGACATTCCGTCAAGCCTTCAACAAAATCAGCAGCTCGTTTTACCGTCCCCTTTGACTGTGGTACTACTGTTAAATCCAATGGTCCCCTGGGTAAATTTGAATATACAATCTGAAATGGACTGAATCCTGTGCTACGATTCACTGCATGATTATGTGCAAACTCTGCCTGGCATAACTTCATGTCCCAACTTTTCAGACTGTCCTTCACAAGACATCGCAACAAATTTCCTAACGATCTGTTTACAACTTCGGTATGTCCATCTGTTTGTGGGTGATAAGAGCTGCTAAAGTTCAACTTCGTTCCCACCATCTTCCACAAACTAAGCCAAAAATGACTCAAAAATCTGGTATCCCTGTCTGAAACAATAGACTCCGGCAACCCATGTAAACGATAGATTTCCTTGAAAAATAACTGAGCAACACGAATAGCATCCATCGTCTTCTTACAAGTAATAAAATGCGCCATTTTCGAAAACCTGTCCACCACAACAAAGATAGAATCATTCCCCCTTTGAGTTCTAGGCAAACCCAAAACGAAATCCATGCTGATATCAGCCCATGGTTTAGATGGTACAGGTAACGGCATATACAATCCTGCATTGGTCGCAGTTACCTTCGAAACCTGACATATGTGACATCTTTCCACAAACCTTTCAACCTCTTTCCTCATCGACGGTCAAAAGTAAGATTGAGAAATCAAATGTAATGTACGATCACGGCCCACATGTCCTTCCCCGTGCAACTCTTTGATAATCCTCATTCTCAAACTGCTATCTGGTATACATAATCGATTCCCCTTGAATAAGAAACCATCAACTAACATAAACTCATCAGTACTCCCATCCTTAACTTTCTCAACAAACTTTGCAAAGTAAGGATCCTCCTCAAACAATTCAGGCAATAATTCAAACCCTGTCACCTCAGCTTTCATTGTAGTCAACAAATGGCTCCTCCTACTCAAAGCATCGGCCACACGATTCGTTGCCCCAGATTTATGTTTTACGACAAAAGTAAACTGTTGTAAATAAGAAATCCATGATGCATGTCTCGTAGAAATCTTATCCTGTCCTTGCAAATGCTTCAACGCCTCATGATCAGTGTAAAGAACAAACTCTTTCTGAAATAGATAATGCTTCCAATGTTTAACAGCTTGCACAATGGCATAAAACTCAACATCGTATGTACTATATCTCATCTTTGCTCCTGATAATTTCTCACTGAAATAAGCAACTGGCCTCCCACTCTGACTCAACACTCCTCCAATCCCAACCCTTGATGCATCAGTGTGTAGCTCAAACAACAACTGAAAATCTGGTAATACAAGAATTGGTACTGTCGTCAAAAGTTCTTTGATCCGTTCAAAAGCAACTCCTGCTTCCTCTGACCAAGAAAACCGTTTCCCTTTCATACAATCGGTAACTGGTGCCATCACGCTACTGAAGTGTGGAATGAATGCTCGGTACAATGATGCCAATCCATGAAAACTTCTAAATTCAGTGATAGTTCTCGGTTGTGGCCAATTTCTAATAGCTTCAACTTTACTCTGGTCCACCTGGATTCCCTTCTCAGATACAATATATCCCAAAAATAACACACTTCGAGTCATGAACACACATTTTTTCGTAGTTGCATAAAATTGTTCCTCACGAAGAATAATTAACACCTTTCTCAAATGCTCTACATGCTCCCCTGTGCTCGCACTATAAATCAGAATATCATCAAAGTAAACTACAACAAACTTCCCAATGTACAGTCTGAAAATTTGATTCATCACCCTCATAAATGTACTTGGTGCATTTGTTAGACCAAACGGCATAACCAACCATTCATATAAACCTTCCCTCGTCTTGAATGCGGTCTTCCATTCGTCTCCCGGTCTAATTCGAATCTGATGATAACCACTCTTCAAATCAATCTTCTTAAAGATAGTAGCCCCACTTAACTGATCTAGCAAGTCATCCAACCTTGGCATAGGAAACCTGTAATGAACAGTAATCTTGTTCAAAGCTCTACTATCGGTACAAATTCTCCATGTTCCATCCTTCTTCGGCACCAACATTGCTGGTACTGCACAAGGACTCAAGCTTTCCTGAATACGTCCCTGTTCTAACAACTCTTCCACTTGCCTTCGTAACTCCTCATGTTCCTTCGGACTCATTCGATAATGTGGTCGATGTGGTAAAACTACTCCCGGAACAAGATCAATTTGATGTTGAATGTCCCTCAGTGGCGGTAACTCCTTAGGCAACTCTTCTGGAAATACATCTTCAAATTCTTTCAAAACTGGCTTCGCTTGATCTGGAATTTCAACCTCTTCACTACACTCTCGTCCAATCAACAAAAAGACTTCACGCTCCTCTTCAACCTCCTTGACAAACTCCTTCAAAGATAGCAAAGTTTTCAGTTCTTCGATCTCCTCTAGCTTGCTTTCCTTCTCTTGCTGCCTTTTGGGAACTAAAGTGATTTTAGTACCTTCGAACATGAAACTATGGCTATTAGCACGACCATCATGTTGCACTGCTCTATCAAACTGCCATGGTCTGCCCAACAACAGATGACACACATCCATGTCTACAACGTCACACCAAATTTCACCTTTGTACTTCTTTCCAATTGAAAAATTCACACAAGCTCTTCGCCCAACTTTCACTTCACCACCCTTCCTTAACCATGCTAGCTTGTACGGTTTAGGATGCTTCTCAGTTTTCAAGTTCAACTTCCTCACTGCTTCAGTAGAGATAATATTTTCATAACTCCCAGCATCAATGACGAACTTGCAAAACTTTCCCAGAATAGTGCATGTGGACTAAAATATGTTATTCCTCAACCAACTGTGTTCCTCTTCTTGTTTCGGTGTAAGATAAGATCTTCACATCATAAGATTACAACTCTCATCTCCGGACAATAAGTCTTCCTCCTCAACTAGTAATGAATTAGAACATTCTGCATCTTCATCCTCTTCTTCAACCTCTGCAACCATTGCTCTCCTCTTCGGCTTCGGACATTCATTGCTTTTGTGACCCAACTCCTGACAATTGTAACATTTGAAACTGCTGTTTATCTTTGCCTTCTCAACCTCCTTCACAACTGGTTTACTGGTAGGTTTAGAAACATTAGAACTTCCACTGGCACCCTTTACCGGATTATTGGAATTAGTAAACACACCACCTCCACGCCTTCCCTGCTTCTCCGAAGCCAACGCTTTCTGATGTGCTTCCGCCACAGATCTTGGATCGAACATATTAACCATATCCTGAATCTGCATTCGCAACCCTCCAACAAACCTAGCAGTTAGCTGTACCTCTGTCTCCATAATGTCGTTTCAAGCAATCAGTTGATAAAACTCGTCAGCATAATCATTAACAGTCTTCGTTCCTTGCCTCAAGTTCTGCAACCTCTGGTGCATAAGTGATTGATAGTTGTAAGGTAAAAATGTAGCTCTCATCATTTTCTTCATCTTATCCCACTCAATAACCTTTGACTTCCCTATCCTTTCTCTCGTAAGTTTAGTTTGCTGCCTCCACGCTAATGCTCTCCCCCTCAGCTTTGTAGCAACTAACTTCACCCTTCGATTCTCCGGAATCTCCTTGAAATCAAAGATTTCCTCCACATTTGACAACCAATCTAAGAACTCTTCAGCTACCATCCCACCTTTAAATTCAGGAATTTCCATCTTCATACCCGATTCCCATCGACGATCATCATCCACATCTCGATATGAGTTTCGAACTGGGTCTCGATCTCGATAATGAATGCTAGTTCTATCACCCTCTTCATCAAAATCAAATGTACGTCTATCTCGATCTCGACCATTATCATCCCTTCGATCACGCATGTCTCTTCTACCATGTCTCTCTTCATCTCTATATGGCTCATCTTCAAACTCACGTGGAGTTCTCCTCTCTTCATGCGTATAGTCATGGTGATCTCTTCTCGATGAAATTGATGTTTCTCTTCTTTCTCTAAAAGATTGCGGTGATACCATCCTCGCTTCCGTAACCGATGGCGAAACTCGGTTTCCTCCATGGTTCGAGATTGGTGATCTCCTCCTTTGAGTTTGATTCAAATCATTCATCAACTTTTCTAACTTTCCAATGCCTTCATCAAATTTCTCATTAATATGTTGTTCCATAAGCTCGTCTTCTTCTCTTCTATACAACGCTTCAACATTTTGATGACGATTAACTCTCCTTGGTGGCATGGTTAAATTTCACAACACTTCAACAAATACTCCAAAATTCTTCAACAAAGCTTCTACACAACAATAAGTCACGGCTTAACACTTCTCCAACTCTAGATCCAAAATGAAATGGTTTAAAAACTTCAAACTTGTTCCAATCTCGCGATGAATACGATGAACACCAAACTTCAAACTTCAACTTCAAAAAATTGGCTCCAAGTCTCGGCTTAGCTATGATTGGCTAAGTCTAGCTTCGATACCAAAACTGACGAAGCGGATTAACAGAAAATTAATAACACGATGAAAGTAGGAAATCGGTGGATTGAAGATACTGAAATGCCCAAATTCGTTGATCACAAAGATACCGAATTCTAGCTATCTTCGACACGTTGATCGCGCACGATACCGTGAGAGAAGATCTTCAATTCTTCAAGCGTTGATCAAGCGCACTTGATTCCGCGAATCGGCTTCAACAATCGTTGATTCGAGCGCACTCGAATAACCGAAAGTAGAGATAGGAGATTACACTCAACTACCAATTTAAGATGAAAGCACACAACAATCAACAAGAAATTTTATTCAAAAAAATCCACCCCTAAAAAGTTACAACTCACTCCCTATTTACAGTGTTTTCACACCCCTGACCCTTAAGTCGTTGCCGTCTCATGCCTCACGACTCAACTAGGTCGTTGCCGACTCAACGGACACTATATGCCTTAATTACAACACAACACAAAGCAACCGACTCAACAGATGACAATTGCACAATACACGGCCGACCTAACTAGGAACGACCTAACACGTAACCGACTTAAGACTAACACCACTCACGACTCTACTATATACATGACCGAGACAGCTCTTAAGTCGTAGACGACTTATGTCACACTGCCACAAAATTACAGACTCAACACACTTAGGTCGTATACGACCTATGACTCAAAGAAAACACACTACACAAACACATTACAATCTTCTTGCGACATAACTCCTCAACGACTTAAATAGGTCGACTTATCATGGGTCGTAACTCGTTAACTCAGCACTATACAACACATTAGGCCGTTGCCGACCTAAGACCTTAGGTCGTGACTCGTTAGATTTAGGTCGTTAACTCGGCACCATTTTCCCTCTGGTGTCCAGTTAGCTCGGAGGCGACTCAATCCCCCTTTTTTTTACTAACTCGTATGCCTTCCCCCCGTGACTCCTTAGGTCGGAAACGACTTATAGGTACCATCTTAAGTCGTGAACGACTCGTCGCTTTGGCCTGATCTGCATCACATTACCACCGACCCAAAAGCATAATTGGTATATCTACCCTGGCATTGCCTAGTTGTGCCGTGTCACCTACCCTATCGCACCTTGTACGAGTTTCTATTTGTGTCGTACCTATGGAGTGTCTTCTCGTAGTCTCCCGATCAGGAGATATGCAGGCACTGTATAGACTATTGGCATTATTTGTGTTAAGGGGAATATTGGGTGACTCCTTAATGCTGTTTAAAAGTAAGTTTATTTTAAAAATAGACACTATTATAATAGCGAAATATTACTACATAGTAAATAGTTTAACAGATCCTTAAGAGATGTGAATCCCGAGCATCTTTTAAGTTACTGCACTCATATTTATTCCTGTTGATTTAACTTACATAAGATCTTTTAGTTCCGACTCGAGTGTTTCGTCTTCTCAATTAGCTCGGGTCAGTCCGAGCGTTTCAGGATTTTTAAAATTTAGCTCTGGAGGACGAAGACTAAGATATGTATTATTATTATTTATATTATTGCACTTCACTCATATTGTTCCGTTGCATTATTATTGGTATGTGTAACTCTGATATGTATTATATAGATATAATCAAATGTTTTTTTAAACAGCTTTATAAACTGTATATTTGATTATTATATTTTGTCCTTCCGTTGTGAGATTCTGTTTATTTTTATTTCTTTCTTGTTTTTTTTCTTATTTACCCCATAACAATCCGCCCTTCATAATGGTTTGAATTGGCACGTGTGTCGATTTAAAGTGTGCGAAAAGGCGGGACGTTACATCTGGTATCAGAGCGAGGTTTAGTGATAAACCTTAGCTTTGTGGGGTCTGACTCTTTACTAATAGGGTAGTAATACCCTTTGGGAGTCGTTGAGCGTATATATGAGAGAGCGTATTTGTTAGTGTTATAAAAGGTTTTAATATTGTGTTAATTTGTTCCATTTTGTATTTATAAATTCTGGTTAATGCATGGGACGCTATGACATCAATAGGGATTTCCAAACAATTAATAGGACAGACCGACACAATATTTGTTTTGAATATAGGTGAATGAAATAATTTTGCCTATTATATTTCTATATATATCTAGTAAATTTTTATCAAGATTATATTCGGTTGTGATATATTGGTTGTCAGGAAATAAAACTTATAAATAATAGTTGAAATAAGAATGAAAATAAAATAATTGAAATTGGAAATTTAGAACTTACGTTCCGGGCTATTGAAAATTTCTTTTGAGTAATTTTGGAATATAATAATATTGTTATTAGTATTTTCTGATATAAATATTTCAATTTAAATATGAAAGAAATACTTTTAAAAGAAGTTTTCGAAAGATGAAATTGTACTCCCCTCTCTATCGCTGGAAAATAATTTCGGTGATGAGTGCACGCATCATCGACATTCATTTTCGAGTTTCAAAGTGGGAAGACCGCTGTAGTAGTTTTACTACAAGTTTATCTGGAAAAAATATAAACTTTAAATTGTTGAAATATAATTAAATATATAAGTTATAAGAATATACCTTTATCTATTATTTTAAATGATTTTTTATATAAAAAAACTCGGGATTTAGTTCATAAGTTTCTGTTAATTAATAATTTCAATTATTATGGTGAAATTGAATGGAACTAATTTATAATTAGAACCTTTAAAAAAAGATATAAGTAATTAATGCTAAGGTATAATGGAAATTAAAGGAAATTTGTAACATATGAAACAAAGAGTAATATTATTGAACATTAAATTTAATTAAAGGATGAGATGAAACTTGTATAAGTTCATTTGCGTTTTCTTTAACATATATAACTTTCCAAATATTAAAAGTTGAAATGTTAATAAGAAAATGCAATAGATATTGTACAAGTAATAAATTTGAGGTAATGAAAGTAATTAATGAAATTCCTTTATAAATAAGAATTTGAGGTTATAATATTATAATCTTAAGTGTAATTGAAAAGTCTACTAATTGAAATAGAACGGTAGGTATTATAAATGGAAGAAAATAAATAAAATTAAGTAGTATATATGGAAGATAATAAACTTAAGTAAAGGATTGAAGCTATTTATTAATAAAATAAGAAGAAAGGATGAATGCAGTAAATATATAAGTGTAGACTTAAATTAATGTATTAATGTGCTAAGAAATTGATTTGCACATGAATACTATAAACAAACGAAGTTATGCAATATGAAATGAAAAGAGTAAAATGAATTTTATATATGTAAGTATAAGTGAAAACAAGTGTAATAAACACTAAATTAATGAATGGAGATAAAAGTTGTAAGAAATAAATGTAAAGTAATAAATGAAATTTTTAAGAATGAGCTTGATTTATTATTTGGAATTGTTGCTTGTTTGGTTTATTGTTGTTTGGGGTAAGATACTTTAAATTTGGATTTAGATGAATGATCAATCTATTTAGTTTTATCTAAGGCTGTTGAGTAAATGACACGCTAGTAGTTTATTCTTCATTCCATGCAATTTAAAAGTTTTGAACCCGAACAACTATTTGTTTGTTTGATTGAATGGTTGTTTTGTATTGTGTATGATGTTTGTTGAAATTGATGGTTGTTGTATTGATTTGTTGTTAGTGATTGAAACCATCTAAGTATTTCATTTTTTTATAAATTGTTAACCCTTTGGATTATATAAGTAAAATCCAGGTTATGGAAGCAATTGCTAATGCTTTTGGTTCCATAAAATAAGCGTTATTGCCCGACAAATAGGTACGTTTTCGGATTACGGGGTTTAGCGTTATTATTTTGTTTTTACCCCTGTTGGGATATATATTATTTTGAAAATATATGATATATATTTTTATAATTAATATTTTATTTTTCTTCCGAGCCTCTCCGTACAAAGGAGACTCTACCGAAATTTTTCGAAAATTTCGGACATAGAAAAAAAATTTTGAAAATGTTTTTCCAAACTTTAATAATTTAAATATAAAAGATTAAATAGTTATAAATTAGGATATCATGTTTAAAGTAATTAATTTTGTAAATTTAATTGTTTATAAAGTAAATGTTTTGATAAGATGTATTGTTTTTATTTCTTTTTTCCCTTTTTTTCCTTTTCGGGGACGAAAAGTTTTGAGTGGGGGAGAGTGTAACGACCCACAAATTTTCGATGTTAAACTTTTGTTATTTTAATAATATTTTATGAGTTAATATTGAACGAAATAAAATATTGCAATTTTATAATGGAATGATAACTAAATTTAGACTGAAACAATGTTAATACAAGTCAATTTTCAACAATCTAAATGAAACTCCAATTCATTTTATTTAAGCATGATACGCTTGGTCATAAAACTAAATATAAGTAACAAATGTAAACATTTAGTTATTGCACAAAATAGATAGTTAATGGTAATTAAATATGATCAGTATTGTGTAAGGAATGATAATATGGGTGGTATTAATTTTTACACTGGTTTATAGTGGGATGTAAAATGTAATAAATTTATGTATAATTTAGGTAATAAAATAAGTTTATTTATGGAGTTAGATTGGTTATATTATCTTAGGATATAAACCAAATAGAAGAGAACAAGCATAAATCTTAAGGGTATAATAACAATTATTATATATTACCTAATTTATTGGTCAATCAATTTTTTGAAATAAAGTCCTCTTAAATGTTAAGTAATGTTAATACTGTTATGGAGGAAACGTTACTTAATGATTTTTAATTTTAGTAACGGAAGAGTGAACGAGAATTTATAGAGAACATAAATTATTTATAAGTAAAAAGGAGTATATTGTAATGAACGCGATTTTTCGTCCACGAACGCCGACATCAATACGTCCACTGTATCAACTGCCGAGCAATAGAAAGCCGAAAAACCGTACCGTTAGAGTTTAAGAAAAAGAAAAAGGTAGAAGAAAAGAGAAAAAGAAGCAACAGAAACACAAAGAAATAACAGAACAACATCAGACTCTCACAATTCGCAGCGGAACAACATATAATAAATAAATGAATAATCTTTAAACAAAGAACTATATCAGTTATTACATTACATTACATCATCAGAGTGCACAACAACAAACAACCTCAACAGCGGAAAAGAAATATTATATACTAGTAATACGCCATGCCATCCAGCTTGCCTCCAGCAACTCCTGAATTCCAGAATATCCAGAAAACCTGACTCTTGACTGCCCGTGTGGAAATTGGTGGGCACCCAGAGTTTAGGAAGGAAAACAATAAACTCTGAGTCGGTCATGTGACTGGTGTGAGAACTCAAAACAGTTTATTTTTCTTTAAAATCAAAATAGAGGAATATTTTTAAAGTCAATTCGCAATACTTTTAAAAATTAGACTACCATAAGGCCTCCCGCACACACATACACACACAATGCAAACGCAGAATCGGAGGAGATTTCTCCTTATGATAGTCAAAGATGCTTGATACGCATTAAAAAGAAACATTTGATATTATTACTTGTCCATAGTGTATAAAAATTATTTCGAAAGTAAAGATATAAATCTTAGCCAACATACGACCATTATCGTATGCCTACTATAGCTACCATGTTCAATAGCAGGTTACCGCCACATTCCATGGCAGGTTCTACAACTAAAACCGTACAAGTTCTGTATTGTTTCTTTGGATGTCCAACAAATGGTCAGGCTAAGGAACTTTCCATTGCCACATGGAAACGCCTCTGCAATGACGTCCCGAGAACCAAACCGGATCTCTGCCAACACAAGGCCGGGTTACCCCTAACTGGGTAACTACTGACACGAATATGTCATCCCCCGATCGTAACCGATCTATCCGAGGATCCTCGATTTCCAACAACCAAAAAATTTGCAGCAACAACATAGGTTAAATATCTGGGCTCCATACCATGATACCACCTCTATCCAGAAGAAATGACATACAATAAAGGGGTGCTACCCCATAATAACCTTGCTGCATCCTTCCTGGTTTGGCCATTTCCGTGGTGTGAGGTCCGACGAAGTCTCGTCCACAAAGCCACGCTTTATACAAAAGCCATGTGTTGGGTCAACAAATGATCATAGAAATGATCACCAAGATAAATGATCAAATAAATGATCCTATCACCAATGATCAAACAATGATCATTTCACAGCAACACTCAGCATGCCACACTACCAAATTAGGAGCATATCACTAATAACCTTCAACTATATAACCCCTAAGCTCGTACGTCTCAGAGAAGGGTGTTAAGCTAAGAGAATAAATTCTCCGCCACCAACAGAAATATATTTGAAAGAAATCAGCTTTATATCTCAATTTGTAATGTCAGATGTTAACTCCATCTCGGCCATGACTCACCGATCTAGCACATCAAACAGTTAGCGACCCAGCATTCTGCCGACCTAAGGCACGAAGGGATGCCGACCTAGTATCTTAGCATGGAAGACCAACCTAACTGCGTAAGGCTTAAGAGGGATACCGACCTAAGGGGCTTGAGAAGCATGCCGACTTAAGGCCTTAAAGAAAGTTCCGACCTAACGTCTTGAAATGATGCCGACTTAAGGTTCAAGAGAAATCTGCGACCTAGGAAAACTTCGCGACTTAAGGTGTGTGGCGACTTACGAGTTAAGGCCTGGACGACTTGAGAAGTGTCACGACTCAGGAGGCTGCGGCCTAAAAAAGCTAAAAACAGGACGACCTAGTGACTCAAGACAAAAAAGAGTGGAAGCAACTACAGAGCTAAAAAACAGGACGACCTACGACCTAGTATAAGTCGTTCACGGCCTAAAACTATAGAGCTGAAAATAGATGCTGCCTCATTTTAAACAGTGAACCTCTTAACTCGTGAACGAGTCAAGACTTGTATCCAGATGAACAAAGGAAGACTCAGTGCCGCTTCACTCATGCCACTGCCTGCTAACTCTTGGCCCTTAGGTCGTGCGCGACCTACAACTTTCCCTAAGTCGGTCACGACTTATAACTTGGGCAATAATTCCAGACCAGAATTCTCTATAAATACCGACCTACCTCAAACATGAAGGGGACTTTTGGTCAATCATTTCAAGCGTCAATACTCTGCTGAATTCTCGACTCATTCAACACTTCAAGTACTCCAAACACCAAGGACTCTACTACGATCTTCAAGAGAAAATCTACATCATTCGACATGAATTCAGAAGATTATTCTCCATCAAAGTTTGATCTACTGGTTTAAAGTGTGTTGTAATTGAAGATTGTTGTAAAGTTGTAATCAAATTCAGTAATAAAGAGAGTAAAAGTGGACGTAGGCTTCTCATAAGCCGAACCACTATAAAAACTGTTGTCTTTTCTTCTTTTTTCTATGATTTCTCTACTTGTTCATTAGTTCCCGTGTTCACGGGTGGTGCTTTCGCTCAACTTCATTTTACACCGGGGTGTTAGCGTCTGATTTTCACGTTAACATTTTTGGTGCTTTCACTGAGAACCCAACTCAGGAAATTTCCACTATTGCTCCGCAAAGAATTGTTGAAAGAATTTCTTTTAAAACCAGAAGTTTGTTGGAAATAATGGCTCCTGGAAGAAAACGAAGTTCTGTAAGATCCGATAATGTTCAAGAGAACACCGCTACCTCTCCTCCTTCCAGTCAAGCAGCTCCAACTGTTGGATTTACACGGGCAGAACTGGACGCCGTAGTTTTGGGATTGAATCAGCAATTGAATGCTCAGAATGCGCAGTTGGAAGCTCAGAATGCCCAGAATGCCCTGATCTTGAGTAAGTTGAATGATCTACTTGGGGCAAATCGTCAATCAGCTAATAATGATGGGAACCCTACTGCGGGAGTTCAGAATGTTGAAGGAAATATTTCTCAAAGAGCCGCAGATTCTGCAGAAAGAACTCCTCTTCAAGCTGGAGGATCAGGGCCACAGCCGACTCTCCGTGAACGGTTGTCAAGGCAGAACTCAGAAAGAGTGGCTGATGTGTGCCCTCCAGAGCCTCTAAATGACGAAGAGTATTTTTAGGGTATGGTTCGTCAAATCATGAAAGAAAGTATGCGAAGAGATGAAGACGAGAAAGAGTGGGGTTTTGCTCCAAGCAAAACTCCATTTACTGAAAAGATCTTGAAGGCGGAGTTCCCAAGGAAATTCGTTCCTCCTACTATTTCGGCTTACTAAAGGATGAGTGATCCTAACGAGTTTTTGTATAAGTACGACTGGCATATGACTGGTGCCAGGGCATCTGATGAAATTAAATGCCGATACTTCCCAGTTTATCTAGAAGGCGTAGCTCTATTATGGTTTACGAAGCTGCCGGTAAGGTCCATCGATCAATTCTCCGATTTGACCAGGAAGTTCAAGGAGCAATTTCGGTTGTATGCTTCTAAAGCAAAGGATATAATGTCGCTATCAAGTGTAGAGCAAAATCCAGGGGAATCCATCAAATCATTTCTGAATCGCTTTAACATAGCATTGGCTGAGGTGGATAATGCTGAGCAACGCATGGTCTTGACATACCTGATGAGGGCAATTGATAAGTCAAGCGAATTTGGAAAATGGTTGAAAATGAAAGAACCAAACTCACTTGACAAATTCTACAAGAAAGTGGATGAGTTCATGCGCTAGGAAAGTCTTCAAACACCGACTAAAGTGGTAGCGGCAGAAGTCGGGAACAATGTTGTTCCTTCGAACAAGAAAGAGCTAACACTCAGAAAAGGGGAAACGATGGAGGAAAGAAACAAGGAGACTCTAAGAGAGGCCGTTCTTTCAATTTCACACCCTTGACCGATACCCCTGAAAACATCTTCTTCGCGACGAAAGATGATATCAATTATCCGGCGCCACCTAAAATGAGAGTTGCGATTAAGATGAAAAAAAGTGGAAGGTTCTGTCGGTTCCAAAACCAGCCCGGCCATGACACCAATGAAAGCCGTCAGTTGAAAGAGGTAATTGAACAGCTCTTGAAGGAAAACAAACTCCAGCAGTATGTGAAAAGGAACAGAAATGTCCCAGCTTCGTCAACTCGAGGACAAGAAGTTCCCGCTCACCGTCCTACCTCAAGTAAGAAGGCCGTGGAACATGAATCAGAAAAGCCTATCATCAATATAATAACTGGAGGACCTCACCCAGCAGGCAAAAGCCGGGGCGAGATGGAAAGGTATGCCCGGGCCTTGAGGCATGTACCAGCTGAAGAGAATGTTTTTGTCTTAGAGAATGATGCGCCTTTAAAGCAACAAAACACTTGCATAGATGATATTGTGTTCAGTGCCAGGGATTCTTTGGGTATCGAAGCTCCGACCATAGATCCTTTGGTCATATCCGCTGGTATTGGGCCGGCAACTGTGAGAAGAGTTCTAGTTGATTGTGGAGCCTCATGCAACATCCTCTTCAAGAAGACCTTTGATCAAATGAAAATTCCAATGGCTGACGTTCAAGCTTCATCATTTAAGATTGCTGGGTTTGCTAGAGAACCCAAATAGCCAATTGGGACCATAGATTTGTTTGTAGAACTCGGAAAGGGACCGAGGAAGGTGGCTAGAAAGCAAACCTTTATAATTGTTGAAGAATTCTCTGCCTACAACGCCTTTTTGGGCCGACCAACTCTTGTTGCATTCAAAGCTGTTCTTGCTCCATGGTGCTTGACTCTAAAATTCCCCACAGATAACGGAGTTGTTGTGGTTAAGGGAGACGAAGATGCGGGGCGAGAATGTTATTTTGCAGAATTGCGAGAATCCAGGAAGAGAGAGTTGGGAAAAGGTGCGGCGGCTCCAGTCCGCATCAAAGAACCAACCTTGTAGCAATTACAGGGTGGACCCTGCACTGGTGAATGTAGTGGGGCACGAAGAGAAATGGATCCAAGGAAAGCCAGTGCAGGGGAGAATAGAGTGGTACCAGTAGAGGTAACAGTACCGATGCCCGTAGACCCAAAGAACCCAAACAAAGTGCTTAATATGGGTTCACAACTCAATCCGACAGTTCAGAATGTTCTGATTGCATTTTTGAAGGCTAATTTGGATGTATTCGCTTGGACTTATGCTGACATGTGCGGAATATCCCCAGAGATTGCGGTACATACTTTAAACATTGATCCAAAGTTTACACCTATGAAACAGAAAAGAAGGACTCAGGGTCCTGAGAGAACTGCAGCGTTAAAAGAAGAAGTGGATTGGCTCATGGAGAACGGGTTCATTAGAGAATCTACTTATCCAAATTGGGTCTCAAATCCAGTGTTGGTTAAGAAAGCCAACGGAAAGTGGAGAGTGTGCATTGATTTTTCGGATTTGAACAAAGCCTGCCCCAAAGACTGTTTCCCACTGCCCAGGATCGATCAGTTAGTGGATGGGACAGCGGGACATGAATTGTTATCTTTCATGGATGCATACTCCGGATATAACTAGATTATGATGCATGAGCCAGATCAAGAGGATACGGGCTTCATCACAGATGTCGGACTTTACTGCTACAAGGTCATGCCTTTGGGACTCAAGAATGCAGGGGCAACGTACCAAAGGCTAGTTAAAGCCATGTTTAAACCACAGATTGGCAAGACAATGGAAGTTTATGTTGATGATATGCTAGTAAAGTCTAAGAAAGCAGTGGACCACATTGATCACTTGGCAGAGATGTTTGCAGTACTCCGAAAGTATAGAATGAAGCTTAATCCCCTGAAATGTTCATTTGGAGTGGAGTCCGGAAAGTTTTTGGGTTTCATTGTGAGCGCTAGGGGCATTGAAGCCAATCCAGCTCAAATCACTGCCCTGAGAGAGGTCAAGGCTCCTAGAACGAAGAAGGAATTGCAAAGTCTCAATGGAAAGGTTGCTGCTTTGAGTAGGTTCATTTCCAAAGCTACTGACAAATGCATTTCATGCTTTGATGCTCTGAAGAAAGGAAAGAAAAACTTTGAGTGGACTCCTGAATGTCAGAAAGCATTTGATGAGTTGATTCGTCATATGGAAGTGCCTCCGATACTTTCAAAGCCTGATAGTGGTGAAGGTCTCTTCATATATTTGGCAATTTCGTCTCATGCTCTCAGTGCAGTGTTGGTACGGGAAGATGCAAGGATTCAACGCCCAGTCTATTATATCAGCAAAAGGTTCACTGGGGCAGAGATGAACTAGTCAAGATTAGAAAAGCTCTCCTATTGTTTGCTGATCACATCAAGAAAATTGAGGCCTTATTTCCAAGCTCATCCCATCAAAGTCCTCACTAATCAGCCTCTAAAGCAAGTCCTATTCCGTCCTGAGACTTCGGGCCGTCTTTTGAAATGGAATATCGAACTCTGCCAGTATGACATCACTTATCATCCCCGAAAAGCAATCAATGGACAAGCTTTAGCAGATTTCATCGCAGAATGTACGGATAAGGGTGATAGTGAGGAGGAAGTCATCGGTAGCATCCCAATCCAATGGAAATTGTATGTCGATGGCGCAAGGAATGATTATTGTTCCGGAGCAGGGGTTGTCCTTGAAACCCCAGAAGGTCGATCACTATGTTATGCACTGAGGCTGGAATTCCCTTCGACAAATAATGAAGCTGAATACGAAGCTTTCATCGCTGGTTTAAGGATCGCTAAAGAATTAAACATCAAGGCATTGCATATTTTCAGTGATTCTCAACTTATTGTTTGTCAAGTCAAGAAGGCATTTCAAGCTAAAGGAGGAAATTTACCAGCCTATTTGTCAAAGGCCTGGGAGCTTCTTCAAAATTTTGACCGTTATTCAATAAACCATATTCCCCGAGAAGAAAATATGAAGGCGGATTCTCTCGCAAAGTATTCGAGTACTGGTGAAGCTCAACTATTGAGGTTAGTTCCCGTTGAAGTCTTGTCAGCTCCAAGCACAGATGAAATGGATTTTGATTGGATTATGAACATATCCCAAGAGCAAGAGTCATGGACGACTCCGATAATTGAATATCTACTCAATGGTTCTTTGCCAGAAAATTCAAAAGAAGGACAAAAGCTGATGAGGAGAGCTTCCAGGTATATAGTTCAAGATGGTCGTTTGTACAGACGAGGATTTTCAATGCCATTACTCCGATGTGTGACAAAGGAAGAAGCTAAGACGATTCTAACTGAAGTACACGGAGGGGGAGTGTGGAGATCATACAGGTGGTCAAACTTAAGCAAAGAAAATCCTCCGTTATGGGTACTTTTGGCCAGAAATGAATCAAGATGCTGCTGACTATTCCCGGAAGTGTGATAAGTGCCAGAGATTCGCTAAAATTCCTAGAGCACCTTCTACTGAGCTAACACAAATAGTCAGTCCATGGCCGTTTGCCATTTGGGGAATAGATCTCATTGGACCTTTGCCGACTGCCAAGTAAGGGATTAAATATGCTATCGTTGCTGTTGATTATTTTACTAAATGGGCTGAGGCCAAAGCCTTGGCCACTATTACTTCTAAGAAAATGATAAGTTTTGTGACTAAGAATATCATTTGCAGGTATGGTGTGCCTTAGAAGATAATCACAGACAACGGTACTCAGTTTGAAAGTGAGAAATTCCAAGATTTTTGCAAACGATTCAAAATCCGAAAAAGCTTCTCAGCAGTGGCTCATCCGTAGGCAAAAGGGCAAGTGGAAGCAGTAAACAAAATCATCAAATCAACCATCAAGAAGCAGCTGGAAAAAGCAAAAAGTGGACGGGTTGACAAGTTACCACTTGCAGTATGGGCATACAGAACCACCTACAAAACTGCGACTGGGCATACTCCATTTTCATTGGCATATGGATCAGAAGCATTGATTCCAGTGGAAACTGAAGTCCCCTCACACAGAAGAATCTATTTTGATCAAGATGAGAATGAAAAACTGCAATTGGAAGCACTTGACCTCCTTGATGAAAGAAGAGAAGAGGCAAGGCTTAGAATTGCAGCTCACCAGCAAAGAATAACCAGGCACTTAAATTCCAAAGTTCGTCAGCGCAGCTTTGAAGTTGGAGACTTAGTCCTGAAGAGAATCATGATAACAATAGGTGTGTTTGGGCCAAACTGGGAAGGACCATATGTTATTGGCGCAAAGCTTCTTGATGGCACATTCAAACTCACGATCGTCGAAGGAGAACCAATCCCAAGAGCTTGGAACAGCAATCATTTGCGTCCTTATTTTACTTGAAAGCTTTGCTGAAATGTTGTAAAAAAATTGCAAATATATGATTCTTGTACTGAAAACAATTGTAAAGCAACTAAATAATGAAAAGCTATAAAGTGGATGTAGGCCCAGTTTTTGCCCGAACCACTATAAATTTTGTGTTCTCTACTATTATAAACTGCTTTGTTTTATTTCGACATATAAAATACATTAATTGTGTAATTAAAATGTCGATTTAATAATGATGGTCATAAAAGCAAAGCTTACCCATCACAAGACCAAGAAATCCCCGACATCACTCAGCAAACAAACACTAAACCATTCAAAATTTCCATACTCAAATCCTACAAAAGAAGTTCTTCAAACAAAAGTTGGCAATGTGGATGGAAGTGGACCATTTCTAACTAAATGCAAATGTTTGAACAAACAAATAGCCAGTTAAATAAACTGTGTCTACCACCACCAACTCACTCAACTATGAAGTATATTTCTTTGGATAAGGGAAATTATTGGCAACTAGAAAGTGAAAACACTTGCAAAGGACAACGGGGGTCGCCGACGTGAATCGATGGCAAAGAGACATGGGCGAGCAAGCATCAATCAGCAAAAGACCTCTTCAGAGGCACAAGCCCTCTTCGGAGGCACAACTCTTCGGAGGATAAAGACCTCGAGCGGGCCTAGCCAGAAAAAGGGAGATCTTTCTCGTTACAAAGATGCGGAATGATCGGTCGATACACTCCCGTGAATCCGTCCAACCGAGAGAAAGAAACTCCAAACTTCCAGGCAAAAGCCCTACTCAGAGGCACACGTTTCACCGATATTGAAATAAAACTTTCAGGTGTTGAAACGTGAAAAGCCCTCTCCGGAGGCCCATTTCACCACAGTTGAAATGCTAAAAGACCTCGAGCGGGCCAACCAGAAAAAGAGAGATCTTTCTCGATACAAAGTTGTGGAATGATTGGTCGATACACTCCCGTGAATCCGTCCAACCGAGGGAAAGAAACTCCAAACTTCCAGGCAGTAACCCAGCTCAGAGGCACACATTTCATCATCGGTCGATACACTCCCGTAAAATGAAATGTGAAAAGCCCTCCTCGGAGGCCCGCTTCCCAGTGAACAGGGAAAAATAAAAGTATCTCCCAAGGGGCAGAAACCAAAAAGACCTCTTCCCAGAGGCACAACAAAACAAAAAGACCTCTTCCCAGAGGCAGAAACAGAAAGACCTCTTCCCAGAGGCAGAAATGAAAAGACCTCCTCCCGGAGGCACAATCGAACAGAAAGACCTCTTCGAAGGCACACGTTTTACCAAGATTGAAATAAAACTTCCAAGTATTGAAACGTGAAAAAGCCCTCCTCAGATGTGCAACTTTTCAAATAAGCAAAAATCAAAAAGCCCTTTACTGTGGCGTAAAAAATAAATTAAAAAATAAAAATAAATAAATAAAAAGCCATCCGGCACACTTTAACTCTCAAAGGAAGAATGATCCACCTATTATGGAAAATACTCTTCCTCAAAAGAAGTTAAAGTACTCTTCAGATGCCCGCTTTACCACAGAGAAGTATTCACTTGGTAAAATGTGTATATGCACAAAAGAAAAAGTGATATCTTTAAAGGATGAAGCGTAAAAACTTATACGGAAGGAGTTGTACTTTTTTTTAACAAGATAATATTCCTCCAAGTATGGAATAGTTGTTCTCCAGAAAATAAAAGTACAAGTCCCCTCAAAATATATAATGTTGCAACGAGCTTATGGTATAGGGGCAACATGGTATAACAACATCGGTAAAATTACGCTCGAACAATATACCACAAGCTCACTGCAATATCGTGTAAAGAAACTTGTACAAAAATGAATAATAAATGCATTCTCAGATACAGAGAGAAGTTTGTACAAAGAAAAAGAATCATTTTATTCAACACTGTTAAAATTTTGTACAGGTACAGGTTTCAAAGTAAAAAGTAAAAGAAAAGAGGGGGCCGGTACCCGCACAATCTCTGGTCAGTACATGCAAAAAGCAAAAAGCAAAAAGCAATATGAAAGCCACAGAACCAGAGCCATCATTTCTTCTTCCGTCCACCTTTTGAGCCCGCACCTGGCCGGATAACCAACTTCTTAGGCCGGCTTGTAAGAGTAGGGGATGAAGTAGAAAGGGGCCCAATCGGACTTTCTTCCGTGTTTTCTTCGCCAGTTGAAAATCCCTTCTTCTTCTTGGAGACTCCCTGCTTTCCTCTCTTCTTGGAGGAAGACCCACTCCCTGGAGAAAGAAGTTTAGCTAATGGTTCATCATCG
Source organism: Allium cepa (assembly GCA_030765085.1). Taxonomy (NCBI): domain Eukaryota; kingdom Viridiplantae; phylum Streptophyta; class Magnoliopsida; order Asparagales; family Amaryllidaceae; genus Allium; species Allium cepa. Next base: position 462,689,792 of record CM060942.1, read on the forward strand.
GAACCAGTTGCTTCTGGAGTCTTCTCACTCCCTTCAGTTTCTTCTCCCTTGTGTTGTTGTGAAGCAATGTGATCGTCCAAGTCTTGGAGAGCTTCTATTTGCTCCTCTTGTGATCCTGGTCGCGAGGCAGAAGGAGGAGTCACCTGAATAGATGGAGGAGGAATAATTGGAGGAGGGGAAGTTTGAACAATGCTCGACGTTTTCTCTACAGAAGGAAAAAAGTTCAAGTCAGTAAAAAGAGGAGATAAAGGTTCGCTGAGGTTGAAGAAGTAATCAAGAAGCTCATCAAGCTCGTAAGAAACAGATGAGCAGTCTACTTGGGCAAGATTAACAGTAGAGTTACCTGCAAAGGTCGGTTTTCTGACATCAACCTCGTAAGCCTGTGCCTCGGCACTCTCGTCGCCTTCATCTCCACCTTTTATGCTTGTGATCTCGGTGGTAACTTTAGTAGGAGATGGAGAATGAGAAATGGAACCGATAATGTCAATTTCGGCTGAAGGAGAAGGCCGAATTGGAGCAGTTGAGATAGTTTTTCCCGAATGTTCTCCTACCGCCGTTTCGACCCTTAATTTTGCAAGCTGTTCTCTCCCCCCGGCGAGAGCGGCGCGAGCATCATCATCAAGGTAATGCTCCTCAAGAGCTGATTCGGCATAGCCAGCGGCTTTACCGCCAAGCATATCAAGTGCAGCCTCCAAAACTTCAGCCAGAGTAATTTCATACGTGGCGCCTAGAAAGGCGAGGCTACCGCGCCCCAAGACGCTATGCAGGTAGAAGTCAAATAATGTTGAGCTGATGTTGGTCTTCGTTGCCTCATGAGATTCTTCAGCTGCAATTTTGCCAGCAACGGCCTCATCACGCTCTCTTTCAGCTTTGGAAAGTTGAAGCTTAAGCATTTGAATTTCCGCCTCCTGAGAGCTAACTTTCTCCTGTAGTTCTGTAACCTCAGCACGATACATTGCTGCTGTTTTCTGCTCAGCTTCAAGTTGTTCCTCGGCATGTCGCTGAGCTGCGTGAGCATCGCGAACTTGCTTTTGAAATACTTCTTCTTTTTGAGTATATGTGGTAGAAGAAGTAGCAAGCTCTTGTTTAAGTTCCTCAACTTTCGCTTCAAGCACTTCATTGTAAGTAGCGATGCTCCTCATTTCAGTATCATGCTGCTCAAGGACCTTCTGCCATTCGGCTTTATCGTTCTCCATAGTAAGCATGGCCTCTATATTTGCACGGTTGACCCTTTGGAGCTCGTCAACAAGCTTTTTCCAGTTCGACATCCTTTCAATATCAAGCCTGACGGCATCAAGATTTCGCAGCATGGCAGGCTTGTCAATAGGGATCAGATCAAGGTCGAACCGCACTCCCTTCAGGCACCACTGTGGAAACCGGCTTTGCAAAGTGGCTGGGCCCGGTCCAACTTGAAATTTAGGCCTGCTGATTATTGTTTGAATGTCTGTTTTCCCAAGAGCGGGAGAGCCGGAAGGAATGTCTAGCGAGACGGGGGCAGTGACCTTTTCAGGAGTTGTAGAGGTATGCTTCTCACCATGTCGGGCTCGCTTGCTTGGGTCCTCAACCATATGACTTTTTCCTCGGTCATCATGGGATTTTCTCTTGTGGGAATCGTCGCCTCTCTGTGAAGAATCGTGGCGCTCCTCCCTCTCTCTTCTTCCATAACGCTCCTCTTGAGCCCTCCTCTCTTGATCCTTTCGGGCGGCTCTTTCTTCATCGGTTTCTCTGTAAGATGGAAGGTAGCGCCTATAATCATATTGACTACGCCTCCCGTAGCGCTGGACGTCGCCATAGTAGGAGCTGCTACGTCCCATCGGAGAATCTAAAATAAAAAAGAAGAAATAAGTCTTAGAAGTCTTCAGAGAAAAGAAGTGTAACTTTAGAATCTTCAAAGAATAGAGAGTTAGAAGTAAAAGTGCCAAAAGATTCTAAGTGTGTGTGATGTGTGAACTACGCGCATCAAACTACGAACCACTCTTCAGTTGCGGAGTAGTTATTAGGGGTAGTAGTTAACGTCAACTCTTGGGTCGACGGAACTTGTTGCAAGGAAGAAGTCGCTTCCACTACTAAAGAAGAAACCCCGGTAGTGATAGGATCATCTTTAAAGATCTCTTGTGAGGTGGCAAAAAGGTCGCTCAGCCCTTCGAAAGTGTCGTCCCTGCTCTGCTTGACAGGGCTGGTTTTCTCGGCTTCCTCACCAGATTTCTATGAACGTTGGGGATATCCCTGAGGCTCTTCTTCCTCAATAACCGGGGCAAGTGTAAGATCGCCAGACGACCCCGCAACATCAATAGAAGTAGAGCACTTCACTAGTGAAGCCTCGGGAGCAGGTCCTTTTGGTATGGATGTATCGGTAGAAACTGGGGCATCCGACACTTTAGCCGGGGAGTCTGGGACTTCATGAGGATGCATAGAAGGAGAGGTACGCAAAAGCCCGTATTGATGCAAAAATTCATCCCTCAACAAGAATTTTACACTTCTCTCTTCCGCGACCACGACACTCAGTCTCTCAAAAACTTGCTTATGGATTGGGTCTCGAGAAGGGAGAGGAAGTGCTGAAAAGAGCAAAGAATAAGATTAGCAATTGATAATTCGGATCTCGGAAAAGTTTGGAAATGGAGAAAATAGAAACAGGTAATCTTACTTCCTACTCTCCAGATGGCATAAAACTCTGGGGGGCAGCGAGCAAAGAAAAACTGGTTCAAAAATCCATGAACGCTTTCTGTGAGATCAGAAATAAGCTTGCAATTTCTAGCACTTCTCACGATGATGAGGGAAGGATGGTCTTTACTCTTTGCAAACGAGCATAAGTACCGAATTTCTTCAAAACTCGGCAAGCGATCAAGAGTTCTCCTGAACAAAACACACAAGCCCATCAAGATGGCATAGCCATTAGGATGAAGTTGAAATGGAGAGATTGTCAACCGAAGGAGAAGGGTTCGGAGGAAGTCGTTGAAAGGAGGAATCGCCCCGCTTAAGCACATTTGACGATTGACTGCAACAAAACCATGAGGAGGACTATCGGCAGTATCATTTGGTCCAGGTAGTAGAGCATCATTTTCGGCAAAGCCAAACTGAGTGCGTAGCTGAATGAACGCTCTCGGAGTTAAGATAGTCGAAGTTCTCTCTGGAGGATTCTCTACGGGAATAGCTATCGGAAAGGTCTCTTCAGCTTGTGCTACCTCTACTTCTTCTTGATGTGAGGCCATTCTACACAAGCAACTGGATATTCAAATTTGATGGTGCACGTTTCCTAAAAGTGTGAAGTGTTGTGCAAAACTAATAAAAATAAACAAGTAAATATAACTGGAGTAAAGTTCGTCGACAATTGATCGATTATCAAATTTCAGGACTTGTTAATTTGAAATTCAAGTACAGTGTTAATGCAAACAGGATAGTTTAGTTGACTATTCAAATGTTGCCTTGATACTTTGCCTGAATTTGTTGTTTTAAAGCACTTCGTTCACACAATCTGTTCAAGTTAATTATTTGTTATTAACTTATCTGTCATTTGATGTGGGCATTCAGTGGCAGTATATTCGTCCCAATTTTCTGTAAATGTTGTATTAGACAGGTAATTAGCTTGCAAGAGTGACCTGCGGAAAAATGCAACAAAGTTTAACAAGCTAAAGTCCAAACAATTCAATATTCAGACAGTTTATTTTAGCAGATCAAGTTAAAGTTCAAGGTTCAAGCAAAATTGTAAACTGCAACTTAAGTGTTGACTCGGCGATGACTTAAGTGATAACTCGGCGACGACTTAAGTATTGACCCGGCGACGACTTAAGTATTGACTCGGCAACGACTTAAGTGTTGACAACGACTTAAGAAATTCTTCCTACGGGTTAAATCAAATCATTGGTTATCTGGCTAACTCGTCCACGACCTAAGGATTACGAGGCGAGTTAAGTTAGGTCGTTTCAATCTTGAATTGTTAGTGTCTTAAGTCGGCAATGCTCTAAGTCGTTAACCATGAAAAATAGAAAAGACTTCCGTCCGAAGCAACACAAATTTCCTCAAGTGCTAACTCGGTAACGACTCAAGGCTTAGGTCGCATTACGTTAGGCCAGCAAGTTCCCCAAGTGCTAGCTCGGCCATGACTTAAGGGTTAGGTCGGCAAGTTTCCCCAAGAGCTAGATCGGCAGCGACTCAAGGTTTAGGTCGGCCAAAAGATAAATGGCCCAAAATTGCTGGGTCAAGTCCAGGCCGATGTCTCACTCCACCTAACCCGTTAACCCTATAGCTGTTCCATCAACAAAAAACCTTCATCTCGTTCATAATACCGGATCATCCCATAAGCTGGTTCAAAACCACCACGAATCCAACGCCTTACAATCTGAACGCGATTCAAAATTGGCTACGCTTAAAGCAGTAACCCATCGGCATCATTTCATCGATAGCCTAAAGCCAGATCAAACTAACTAAGGATCATCAACTATAGGTGGAACAGGATTCGTGATGAAGTGTTGTACAAAAAGACGGTTTAAATTTGAGCGGCAGAATTCATGAATCGACGGTTATCTAGGATCGTGGAGGGAGCAAGTTGACTTACTCGATGAATGGCAAAGGTTATCAGTGATCGACTGGAGTAAAATCGCCTTTGGGAGCTCTGAACGATTTTAATGGCAGAATTGAGCAAGGGAGTAAGTAATGAAAAAGAAGGAGATGGATGTTTTATACCTTACAGTAGGGATAACTGAAGCGGCAGATATAACTATTGGGTCACGTACGACCAACCGACCTGGTGGCGGACGAGTTAAAGGATATCGAAGCACACGACCTAACCATTAGGCGAGTACTTCGAGGGGCAAATGTTAACTCCATCTCGGCCATGACTCACCGATCTAGCACATCAAACAGTTAGCGACCCAGCGTTCTGCCGACCTAAGGCACGAAGGGATGCCGACCTAGTATCTTAGCATGGAAGACCGACCTGACTGCATAAGGCTTAAGAGGGATGCCGACCTAAGGGGCTTGAGAAGCATGCCGACTTAAGGCCTTAAAGAAAGTTCCGACCTAACGTCTTGAAATGATGCCGACTTAAGGTTCAAGAGAAATCTACGACCTAGGAAAACTTCGCGACTTAAGGTGTGTGGCGACTTACGAGTTAAGGCCTAGACGACTTGAGAAGTGTCACGACTCAGGAGGCTGCGACCTAAAAAAGGTAAAAAGACAGGACGACCTAGTGACTCAAGACAAAAAAGAGTGGAAGCAACTACAGAGCTAAAAAACAGGACGACCTACGACCTAGTATAAGTCGTTCACGACCTAAAACTACAGAGCTCAAAATAGATGCTGCCTCATTTTAAACCGTGAACCTCTTAACTCGCGAACGAGTCAAGACTTGTATCCAGATGAACAAAGAAAGACTCAGTGCCGCTTCACTCATGCCACTGCCTGCTAACTCTTGGCCCTTAGGTCGTGCGCGACCTACAACTTTCCCTAAGTCGGTCACGACTTATAACTTGGGCAATAATTCCAGACCAGAATTCTCTATAAATACCGACCTACCTCAAACATGAAGGGGACTTTTGGTCAATCATTTCAAGCGTCAATACTCTGCTGAATTCTCGACTCATTCAACACTTCAAGTACTCCAAACACCAAGGACTCTACTACGATCTTCAAGAGAAAATCTACATCATTCGACATGAATTCAGAAGATTATTCTCCATCAAAGTTTGATCTACTCGTTTAAAGTGTGTTGTAATTGAAGATTGTTGTAAAGTTGTAATCAAATTCAGTAATAAAGAGAGTTAAAGTGGTCGTAGGCTTCTCATAAGCCGAATCACTATAAAAACTATTGTCTTTTCTACTTTTTCTGTGATTTCTCTACTTGTTCATTAGTTCCCGTGTTCACGGGTGGTGCTTTCGCTCAACTTCATTTTACACCGGGGTGTTAGCGTATGATTTTCACGTTAACAGTCAGATATTCAATCCATACAAGTCTGTTCCGGGCTCGAACAGAACCGAAGGCACTTCCAAAGAAGTCCTTGCAATTCGGATATTCAGTAAACACGACCGGACTTCCCGTCACTAAGGGTGATAAAACCTCTATATCAGAGATCATGTAACGACTCGGTATTTTCAACCATTCGCATCCATTATAAGTGTATAGGTAGACACTCATGCCGGAATTGGATTGCTCAAAATACCGCGTTGTTAGTAAAAATTTGGCAAATCTCAGAATATACAGTAAATAAAAATCACAGATCACAGACACAGAGTATATAAAAATGCAGCGGAAGAAAAAGAGATAGTAGTTTATGAAGCTATATATGAAATATAAGATACATCAGAGTTAAATAAGATACAACAGAAGAGTAACAGGATACATCAGGTACAAATTAGATACATCACTGAACCACTGGATACTGAAACAAAATAGATGCCTGGATCTTCAAGGAAAGCTCGAACGCCGAAGGTGAATCTGGAATGCTAACTCAATCAATCTGACCCGAGCGTAAAGCAAAACACAAAACCCTCGAGTCAGGATATAAATACTTATAAACTGTAAATCAACTCAAGTGAACAGTAACAAAATGCATCAGTAACTTAAAGGATGCTTAGGACTGCCCATCCTCTAAGGATCCGTTAAACTATTTACTAAGTAGTAATATACGCTATATACGGTAGTGTCTAATCAGTAAAGTATAATCATATAGAAAATAGCGTTAAGGGGATGTTGAACCTTAACGCGGTCGGATCTTTAAAACCAAAATCGTAGTGGGCTCGATATAAGGATATGACACGGCACGCAAGGCAGTGCCAGGGTGGATACACCATTTGCACTCCCGGACCGGTGGTGACGGCAAGCCAGCAGCTTCCGCCCGCCTCGAACAATACCCTCGAATCAAAGTGGAGCCACCGAATCAGATCACAACAGTAATAGAATGGTTTCCGATGGAGCATGCTCGATGAAAGGGTGCGACCCTTTGTGTAGCCCGGTATAGCTCCTGTTTTAGTCATATATGCCAACTCTCGGGAGTTGGGTCCACGTAATATACCTCGAGAACGTCGCCACCATCCTACTTCATTCTGGAATCTCCACCGCGTACACAGTTGTTAAAGTGGTTTTCGGTATTGGCCGGCTATAAGACAATATCCGATCCCGGACTCTTTAACAACCAATCGTTATTATAACCCGTAGTTATAACTTTAAAACAATATTTTATACTTAAAAATAAAATATCCTTTTCAATCCAAATCTTTATCAAAATAAAGATTAAATCATTTCCAAAACCATTTCAATATATCGTCGTAAAATATCGTTCAATTCAAATATTTATCAAAATAAATATCAAGTCATTTCTAACCATTTCAATATATTAAATTTTCATACCCTTTCAAATATTTATTAAAATATCTTTTTAAATCATGTTAATATCAAAATGTCCTATCTTTCAAACTCCGTTTTCAAATCATTTAATATCAAAAATATCATATCTTTCAAAACTTCGTTTCAAATCATTTTAATATATCAAAATATCATATCCTTTCAAAACTTCATTTCAAATCATTTTAATATATCAAAATATCGTATCTTTTCAAACTTCATTCATTTCATATCATTATTCATTTTATTCAATCTAAAATACCATTTCAATTCATATTTCAAAACAGTTTATATTCCAAAAATTCTTTTTTATCATTTCAATGAAGTTATTATGTTTAATAATTAAATTATTAAATTTCCAAAAATTTCAACTTCCAAAGTTTATTTATTCACTTAAGTTTATCAAAACCGTGAAAATTCACTTTTCGCAGTATTTAGAAAACGCTACGGAAGGTTACATTCAAAACAGTTCAATTTAACAAAAGACAGCATTTTAAAATGTTATAATAGGTTTACATAAATTTCGAATAACTTAGTTAAATTCAACAATTTATATCACTTACAAAAATTTCTATAATAGCTTTATTCAATTTAGCTTTTTAGTTCATTATCATGAACTACAGCGTTTACAAATGCTGTAATATCATTTACATTGTAATTAATAGCATTTCAAAAATGCATTCAATTAACTTGAAATATTCAATAAAATTTCTCAACCAATTAGATTTTTATTAAAAACATTTTTAACTTATGAAATCATACATTTTCACATTTATAAACATCATTTAATTTTTCCTCAAGTTCATGATTTTATAAAGTTAAATTTCCATTCAAAAATCAAGATTTAATAATAATTCACTTATTAAATTGCAATGTTGAATTTTTAAAATCCATTACATTAAATTTCAAATTAACCCTTAAGTTCAAATTCTCAAATATAACTTAGTTTTACTTTTATTTACTTAAGTAAAAGTTCACCTTTACGTCAATTTCATAAATTTCCAGTTTTAGTTATATTTCAAAATTTCAACTTACAATATTCATTCATTTCATATTTCACCTTTATTAAAATCATTAATATGGTATAAAAATCACTTGAAATTCATTTAAATTCAAATTATCATAAATTTATCATAATTTCATATTCAATTAAATTTCCAATTATAATTAAATCAAAATTTCCAAAATAACTTACGTTCAAAATTTCTAACTTTTTCATTAATTCATTTCACTTACAAATACTCAGAAAATCAATTATAATTTACAAAAATCCTTTTTTTATTAAATTTAAAATCAAAATATTATAATAATTAAATTTCTAAAATATTTAAAATTTTAGAAAAACATATTTTAACTACGGGCCTGTATATAATTTTCTACGCTAGGTAAAGTGATATGGGTAATATATCATTTCAACCCATAATTTACAAAGAAAATCCGGGCTTTATCATTTCAAACCCGCAATCCCAAGCCAAAATGAAAAATTTAAAACCATTCAGGGCTATCATTTCAGCCCATAACATTTTGTTTCTAATAGGGAACTTGTAGTGTGATCATATACAGAAATAATATAAACAAGGTCAATATCATAATATACAGTCATATATCAGATGTCAGGTGAAAATTAACAATTTTAACATGGTAATAACATGGTAATAACATGGCATAGCATATCATATGATCATCATTAATTTGCATAAACATTTTATATTACTAAACACTTGTCATCAATTCATTTTTCATAAGTATAAATGTCAGAGTGAGAAAGACTCACAATTTCAAGATGAAGACCAAAACAACAAAGACAAGTGCGATTCCAAAAGCACGACAAGCACGATATAGCATGACTTTTGATTTGAATTAATGGAGAGCCTTGATATTTGTCTTGTAAACAATAACCAAAACAAGACAATATACACATAAATAGTCAACGCAAAACAATGTTGAAACAATGAAAATACGAAGCAACAAAGGAATAGATTACTTGACCTTGCTTTAACCATTCAATTGCTTGGCCTAGGAGGTTCTTGGGTTCAGCCATGATGATGATATAGCTTAGGTTTGGCACCATAACTCACGGTTAGAAGGAGTATGGAGTGGTAGGGTTATAACATGAAGCATACAATTGATCAAGGCAACATATATGATGTTTTCGAGCACAACAAGGCTCGGCCTTGGGTCCAGTGGGGCTTGGCCATACTTGTACAGGTTTGGACAGTAGATGGAGGGGTGTGGCGAGGTCTGGAAAAGGTGGTGGCGGCGGCCTATGGTGGTGGCCAAGGTGGTGGATGAAGATATGAAGTGATAGGGTGGCTATCATGAATGTTTCAAGGCTTTATGCAGTGTTTTTTGTGGAGTTTTGGTTCATGGAGTCTTGGCCATGTCAATTTCAGATCTGGATAAAGACTAAGATGAAGTGTAGCGGTGGTAGCAAGGTGGTGGTCGTGGCTAGAGGTGGTGGCCATGGTGAAGTATGAAGGTGGTGAAGTAATAGTGGTGGCTAGTGCATTGTTTTGGACATTATTTGCAATTTTGTGGAGTTTTGTCACCAAGGGAGGTGTGGCCATGGATGGATCTGAAATGATGGATGGAGATGATGCCAAGGAAGAGTGGTAGGGGATGGTGGAGAGTATGGTGGTGATGGTGGGTGGTAGAGGCCAATCCAGAAAGCATAGAAAACTAGGCAAAATACATAGAAAATGAGAAGAAAAGGTAGAAAAAGATGTAGCCATTACCATATTTTATTCTCAAGATGGAGGTCATGATTTTTAGGGTTGAGAAATTGAAAAATTTCGTGACAAATGAGCAAGGGAAGTCGGCTGGAGATGGTATAGGGAAATGCCAAAAAAACAGATGTATTGATGACAAAAGAAACTGCAAAAGAAACAGCGAAACGTTTTTACATTTCTTAGCCTTTAACCCTTTCAAATTCCTCATATATATTTATATACATCTAATAAATGAAAATAATTAAAATCTCAGTTAAAATTCTAAAGTATAACAGATAAAAAAAATATTAATAATTAAATATTAATTAGATATGATCAAAACAAGAAAAATAGCACAGAAAATGAAAACTTGACTTAAGAATTAGAAATTACTTCAATATACTTTGGAAAAATTTACTTTAATTTAAATACATGTAAAATGAATAAAATAAAGTAAAACACAGAAAATAAAAGTGAGTGCATAAAATAAATAAATAAATTTTAATTATATATAATTAAATTAAGAAAATGGCTTAAAATTGTAGACTAGGCTTTAAAATTAGAAATAAATTCAAATGAACTTTAGAAAAATTATATTATCATTTTAAAAATACTTAAAATTCAAAATATACATAATATAACATATTATCACATATTAAAGTAAAATATAACAAAGAAGAAGTAACTTATACAATTTAAAATAGTCATTGTTAAATAACCCTATATACGCACAATATTGTAAAGGGTATAACTTTCACAATTTACATCCGATTTCAACGAAACGAAAAGTGGTGTTCTTAGAATTTTATGTACTTTCATAATAAAAGAAAAAATTTAAAATTTTGAACTTTTAAAATTTTAAGTTGAAAGTCACAGTTTGAGTCTTTTGACCAAAATCAGCATTTCAGGCAAATATTCAACTTACACAAGTTTGGAATTATAACTCATATAAAAATCAAGATTATATTTAAATAATAAATTTAATCATTTCAAATAAGTAAAATAAGTTTTTAAATCAAAATCTTACATTAAAATAATTAAAATATACAATAAAATAATTACAAAATACAGGGTTGTTACACTCTCCCCCACTCAAAACTTTTCGTCCCCGAAAAGGTATGAGGTATGGAAGGGCAGAAAAAAGATAGAGTGAAATAGGATTAAGATAAGATGACAAGAAGATTGAAGTTATACCTGATAACTGTTGTTTTAGGTAAGTTTTACAAGGTGGAGATTATCAAAGATTATAGAAAGATTTCTAAACAGAAAGATCATGAAAGATGCATATACCAGTCTATAGCAAGATGAGGATGATAAGGACAACAAAAGATAGTTTGAAAACAAAATAAGGAAATGAATTTGAAAGCATGGAAATTTCAACTTAAACAGAGAATGAATCTTTACACAAGTTAAATAAATCTTAACTATCTCAAATTTCATTATCTTATTATCCAATCATCTAAAATTAACCATTTTTAAAACCATGGGTTTGAAAAATAATCATTTATTACACTCATAATGCACTTAATAAATTTAATTCTTCTTTATTCCTAATTAAAATTAAATTTATTCCTCTCACTATATTTATCACTTATGTTAAACATACTTACACTTATTATAACTGCTTTCTTTCGTTCTTAGTTCTTTTAAGATCATTTTATTATAAGTTATTCAATTACCCTTTATTATATTTACCTCTGTTAATCATTTTATAATTAAAATTTAAGTGTACAACATTTATTATAACCACTCAAATTTCATTTATAAAATCTTTTTATATTGTATATTGTCCAATTACATTGTTAACTTCTGAAATTAAGGTAAATTATATTTGAATGCAATTGTATTATACAAATAAAATTTCCAATACAATCATTTCAAGCTTAAATCATTTATTCAGAATTTTTTTTATTTTCTTTTTATAATTGAAATTATTCTTTAAAAATAGAAGTTAAGAATTAAATTTTCGATTTCTTCAGACCATTTAGAGATAAGAAATAATATATATACATATATAATATGTCAAATCAAATTTCAATCATATATATATATATATATATATTATAAATCAAGTCATATTTTATAAATTCAAATCAATTTAATTTCCCAAAACAAAGCTGTAGCAAGACTACATAACAGTCTTTTAACTTCGAAACTCGAAAATGAACGTCGATGATGTCGCGATCATCACCGTAGTTATTTTCCAGTGACAAAGAGAAGAGCACTAATTTTAAACCTTTAAAGTTCTTTGAAAACAAATTCTATTCAAAATACTTTAAATAATATAACCTTTTAAAACTTTAAACCAAAGTTTGAAATGATCGGAATTTAAATCCTCAAATTCTTGTTTTAAATTCATTTCAGTTCCCAAATAAATTTATAAACAAATATTTATAGATCTATTTGTAGAACAATAAATGATAAATCAAGTATTATCATTTCAAATTATCAATTTAAATCATTTCATTAAGTTCCATAAATTTACTTATATATCAAAATTTATTTCATTAACCAATTTTTTTTTTTAAATATATTGTGTCCGTTTGTTCTGTCAAAGTGTTTTGGAAATCTTATCGATAGCGCTAATCAGACGTATCGATCAGAAACCCAACTCAACATCAACAACTCAAACAACAGAATATATAAAACATTTTAATTTTAAATACTAGTTTACAAATACACTATACATGAATAGATTTTCAAAGAAGGGCAGAGATTCAAATTTTTGATTTAACACAAATCAAAGGAGATTATGATTTAAAAATAAGTTGGAAACAAGGATGACATGATTAAATAACAGAATAGGAAGATGGATAAGCTTATATAAATCACAGGCAACCTTAACCGGGTCAACCGTGACTTAAAGAATAAGATCGATGTTGATTTTTCTAGGGTAAATCTACATTCGATCTCAAGAGTTAGAGTTTGAAATAACAAAAGATATTAGCATCTAAACCAAGGATAGATAAGAATCTCTGGTGAATCGATGCTAACTGCAAAGGAGTTTTCCCCCTTTTTCAATTAAATTTGAAATTGGCGTGACCGCCGACTCACTAGAAAGATCATTCCAAGCGGAGTTATGGAATACTTCAGAGTCAAAAGAAGATGAATAGTGAGGGATACGAAGGGATTTTGGAACTGTAGGGAACGTTCCAAAATTCAAAGTAATCGAGTCAAAAGGGAGAGATTCAAACTCGAATGAAAGTGATTCTGTAAATACATTCACTCCATATGCTGAGTTTTGCCTAGAGCTACCTAAGCTCTGATTCCAACTGTAAGGACTCGGTATTTTCAACCACTGGCATCCATTATAAGTGTATAGGTAGACACTCATGCCGGAATTGGATTGCTCAAAATACCGCGTTGTTAATAAAAATTTGGCAAATCTCAGAATATACAGTAAATAAAAATCACAGATCACAGACACAGAGTATATAAAAATGCAACGGAAGAAAAAGTGATAGTAGTTCATGAAGCTACTATATAAAATATAAGATACATCAGAGTTAAATAAGATACAATAGAAGAGTAACAGGATACATCGGGTACAAATCAGATACATCACTGAACCAATGGATACTGAAACAAAATAGATGGCTGGATCTTCAAGGAAAGCTCCAACGCCGAAGGTGAATCTTGAATGCTAACTTAATCAATCTGACCCGAGCGTAAAGCAAAACACAAAAACCTCTAGTCAGGATATAAATACTTATAAACTGTAAATCAACTCAATTGAACAGTAATAAAATGCATCAATAACTTAAAGGATGCTTGGGACCGCCCATCCTCAAGGATCCGTTAAACTATTTACTAAGTAATAATATACGCTATATACGGTATTGTCTAATCAGTAAAGTATAATCATATAGAAAATAGCGTTAAGAGGATGGTGAACCTTAACGCGGCCGGATCTTTAAAACCAAAATCGTAGTGGGCTCGATATAAGGATATGACACGGCACGCGAGGCAATGCCAGGGTGGATACACCGTTTGCACTCCCGGACCGGTGGTGACGGCAAGCCAGCAGCTTCCGCCCACCTCGAACAATACCCCCGAATCAAAGTGGCGCCACCGAATCGAATCACAACAGTAATAGAATGGTTTCTGATGGAGCATGCTCGATGAAAGGGTGCGACCCTTTGTGTAGCCCGGTATAGCTCCTGTTTTAGTCATATATGCCAACTCACGGGAGTTGGGTCCACGTAATATACCTCGAGAACGTCGCCACCATCCTACTTCATTCTGGAATATCCACCACGTACACAGTTGTTAAAGTGGTTTTCGGTATTGGCCGGCTATAAGACAATATCCGATCCCGGTCTCTTTAACAACCAATCGTTATTATAACCCGTAGTTATAACTTTAAAACAATATTTTATACTTAAAAATAAAATATCCTTTTCAATCCAAATCTTTATCAAAATAAAGATTAAATCATTTCCAAAACCATTTCAATATATCATCGTAAAATATCTTTCAATTCAAATATTTATTGTTAACCCTGCCTCGGTTACGACTCAGTGGTCCAGTATGTGGAGATGGCGCCGACTCAGGACTTAAAGGGATAGCCGACCTAACTGATTAACAAGGTGGCCGACTTAAATCGATACCGACTTAACTGGTTAAGGAGCATGCCGACCCAATGCCTTCACATAGATGCCGACCTAGTGCTTCAGAAGGAACTGGCCTAACGACTCAAGAAATAACAAAGGATCCGACTTAACATGGTGCCGACCTAACTGCCTAATGGAGTTGTCGACCTAATTCGATCCGACTTAAGGACTTAACATGTTTACCGACCTAACTGAGTGGAACAAGTTCACGACTTACACTTGTGTCGTGACCGACTCATGGTCTGTGCTAGGATGTGCGCGACCTGGGCAAGGGAGTTAGTTCACGTTTAGCTCGTCAATTCATTAAATCGGCAACGACCTATTTGAGCATGCACTTCCCATTTAAGTCGGAGGCCATGCATCAGAGAGAGGGAACGACCTACGACCTGGCTTGACCCGGTGACGACTTTGGACTTGTGCAAATTCAGCGAAGAAAGATCAACTCAGCTAGATCATAGTGGTGCTCCCATAAGTCGGCCACGACTTAGCTGGGTCGGGGGCGATTCAGAACCGGTTACGACTTAGCTTAGGTCCAAGATCTTTGCCTATAAATACCAACCTACCTCCAACATTAAGGGGACTTTTGGTCGATCAATTTCAAGCGCCATTACTCTGCCGAATTCCAGACTACTTCAACACTTAAAGCTTTTGAGATTCAAAGAACGTCTAAAAGAACTTCATAAAGAAATCATCTACATCCACCATGGATTTGAAGATTTTTGTCAACATCGAAGTTTGAGCTACTTGTTCTAAGTCTTTTGTAATTCAAAGTGTATTGTACTTGAGAAGATTTGTATCAACTTGTAACGTGATCATCAATAAAAGTACTTAAAGTGGACGTAGGCTATACCCATAAGCCGAACCACTATAAAATTGCTGTTGTTTACTGCTTTTCCGCTATTACTTGCTTATAATTCTTTCCCGATCTATCGGGTGGTGCTTTCACAACTACACTTCACACACCGGGGTGTTAGCATTCAAATTTTAGCGTTAACATTTTGGTGCTTTCACTGAGAATTGAACTCAGGACAGCTGTCATCATTGCTTCGCAAAGATTTGAAGAAAGAATTTCCTTAAAAACCAGAAGTATATCTGAGATTATGGCTCCTGGAAGGAAAAGTAGATCTATCAGATCTGGGAACATTCAAGAGGGAACCTCCGCTTCCCCTGTGCCCAATCTACCCACTCTGTCTGTTGGAGTTACAAAAGCGGAAGTGGATGCTGTGATTCTAGGGCTAAACCAGCAGATAAACGCCCAAAATGCACAACTAGAGGCTCAAAGTGCCCAGAATGCTCTGATTCTGAATAAGTTGAACGACTTACTTGGGGCAAACAATCAACCGGCTGGTAATGAAAGGAACTATGCTGGCAACATTCATGATGTTAATGAAAGGAATGCTCCTGAAAGGCCTACTAGTCCCTTTGAGCAGGCAGTACCTGACGCCGGTGGATCTAGAACTCGGCATGATGAGAAATATCTTTCTGGAATGGTCCGGCAGATCATGAAAGAAAGTATGCAAAGAGTTGAAGATGAGAAGGAATGGGGTTTCGCCCCAAGTAAAACTCCGTTTACTGAAAAAATCTTGAAGGCGGAATTTCCAAGGAAGTTTGTCCCTCCGACTATTCCAGCTTACAAAGGGACAAGTGATCCGAATGAGTTCTTGTATAAATATGATTGGCACATGACAGGTGCCAGGGCCTCCGATGAAATAAAGTGCCGATATTTCCCCGTATACCTGGAAGGCGTGGCTTTACTGTGGTTCACCAAGTTACCAGTCCGATCTATCGATCAGTTTTCAGACTTGACCAGAAAATTCAAGGAGCAGTTTAGACTATATGCTTCGAAGGCCAAGGATATTATGTCACTATCGAGTTTAGAGCAGAATCCTGGTGAGTCTATAAGATCCTTCTTGAACCGCTTCAATATAGCACTGGCTGAGGTGGACAATGCTGAACCACGAATGATATTGACTTATCTGATGAGGGCTATTGATAAGTCAAGCGAATTTGGGAAATGGTTAAATATGAAGGAGCCAACCTCTCTCGAAAAGTTCTACAAAAAAGCAGATGAATTCATTCGCTTGGAAAGCCGTCCTTTACCAGTAAAGACAGTGTTGGAAAAAGCAGAAGACAACACTGTCGCTCCACGCAAGAATGAATCGGTGGGGCAAAAAAGGGAGAATAGTAATGGGAAGAAACAGGGTAATCTGAAGAAGCCCCGATCCTTCAGGCCATCAGAATATACTCCATTATCACATACACCGGAGCACATCTACCTGGCCACTAAAGATTCCGTCGATTTCCCTAAACCTATCCCTTTGAGAACTGGGAGAAAAGCCATACAAAGTGGGAAATTCTGCCGCTTCCACAATCAACCAGGTCATGAAACTGATGAATGCCGCCAGCTGAAAAATCTGATTGAAGAGTTGCTAAGAGAAAACAAGTTGCAGCAATTCGTGAAAAAGAATAGCAACAATCCTGCATCGTCGAGTCAGGGGCAGCGGGCTCCTGTTCATCAGCCTGGGGCAGGAGAGAAAGCTACGGGGCATGAATCTGGAAGGCCCGTTATCAATGTCATTTCAGGAGGACCTCACCCAGCTGGAAAAAGTTGGGGTGAGATGGAGAGATATTCCAGGGCTTTGAAATATGCTCCAGCCGAAGAAAACGTCTTTGTTCTAGAAGACACTACGCCCCTTAAACAACAGAAAACTTTCAGTGATGATATTATTTTCAGAGCCAGAGATTCTACAGGTATTGAAGCTCCTACTTTAGATCCCTTGTCATCTCGGCTGGTATTGGACCAGCCATTGTCGGAAGAGTCCAAAACAATCCTAGCTGAAGTGCATGGAGGAGAATGTGGTGATCATTCAGGTGGTCAAACATTAGCAAAGAAAATTCTCCGATACGGATATTTTTGGCCGGAAATTAATCGGGATGCTGCAGATTACTCCCGAAAATGTGACAAATGCCAAAGATATGCCAAAATTCCTAGAGCACCTTCTACCGAACTCACACAGATGGTCAGTCCATGGCCATTTGCAATTTGGGGAATGGATCTCATTGGGCCGCTACCAACTGCTAAATCAGGGATTAAATATGCTATTGTTGCAGTTGATTATTTTACTAAGTGGGCTGAAGCTGAACCATTAGCTACGATCACTTCAAAGAAAATGATAAGCTTTGTGACCAAGAATATCATTTGCAGATACGGTGTGCCTCAGAAAATAATCACAGACAATGGTACTCAGTTTGAAAGCGAGGAATTCCAGGATTTTTGCAAGCGATTCAAAATCCAGAAAAGCTTTTCGGCAGTAGCTCATCCGCAGGCAAACGGGTAAGTGGAAGCAGTGAACAAGATCATCAAATCAACCATCAAAAAGCAACTCGAAAGAGCAAAAGGTGGTTGGGTCGATAAACTACAACTTGCACTATGGGCATACAGAACTACTCACAAAACTGCAACTGGGCATACTCCTTTTTCGTTAGCATACGGATCGGAAGCAATGATCCCGGTTGAAACAGAGGTCCCTTCACACAGAAGAATCCATTTCAATCAAGCAGAAAATGAAAAGCTGCAACTTGAAGCGCTGGATCTCCTTGATGAAAAAAGAGATGAAGCTAACCTCAGAGTTGCAGCTCATCAGCAAAGGATAGCCAGACATTTCAATTCCAAAGTTCGTCAACGCAGCTTTGAAATTGGAGATCTAGTCCTGAAAAGAATTATGACCGCGACAGGTGTGTTTGGGCCAAATTGGGAAGGACCATATGTAATAGGTCAGAAGCTTCTTGACGGCACATTCAAGCTCACCACTGTTGATGGAGATCAAATTCCAAGGGCATGGAACAGCAACCATTTGCGTCCATACTTTACTTGAAAATTTTGTTGAAACATTGTAAAAAGAATTATGAATGTATGATTCTTGTAATTGAAAGCAATTGTGAAACTGATGCAAGTAAATAATGAAAGAATATAAAGTGGATGTAGGCCCAATTTCATGGCCGAACCACTATAAATCTTGTGTTCCTTATTATCATTATATGTTTGCTTTGTTTTCGATATAAAAATACATAAAATGTATTGCTGAAATGTCGATTTAAATTTTTGCAGACAATGGAAATAAAACTTGCGCATAATAAGATCGAGCGATTCTCACCATCATTCAACAAACAAATTTCAAGTCACAAAGACCCCGAATTCAAATCCTAGATAGGAAATACTTCAATTGAACGGCTAATGATTTCGATAGAAACGAGCCCTTGCTGATAAATTGAGATTGTTTGAACAAACAAACATCCAATTAGGAAGCTAGTGCCCGTTCTCACGAACTTGCCTGGCAATGAAGTACACTTCCTTGGATTAAACAAGCCACTTGTGAGAAAAGGGGAATGAAAACTTGAAAAGAAAAAAAAAAAAAAAAAGGAAGGACCGCTGAAAAGGCATAAGCAAGTGAACAGAGGAACAACCAAAGCTACCATCAGCGGCACAAGTCCTCTTCGGAGGCGCAACTCTTCGGAGGATAAAAGACCTCTAATGGGTCATACGCCACAAAAAAGAAAGTTCTTTACTCAACAAAAAATATTGGAGGAGTCATGACCCTCCAACCATGAGAGAGTAACTTCCAGGCGATGAAAACCCTCTCTGAGGCACATTTCACCAGGAGTTGAAGTGTTATAACCGCTCTTCGGAATTTCACTTCACCAGAGTTGAAATGCAAACAAAATAAAAGCCCTCTTCGGAGGCCCATTTCACCAGGAGTTGAAGTGTTGTGACCGCTCTTCGGAATTTCACTTCACCAGAGTTGAAATGTAAACAAAATAAAAGCCCTCTTCGGAGGCACGTTTCGCCAGGAGTTGAAGTGTAATAACCGCTCTTCGGAATTTCGCTTCACCAAAGTTGAAATGCAAAAACAAAACAAAGACCTTCCTGAAAGTCCACGTTTCACCGAGATTGAAATAAAACTTCCAAGTGTTGAAACGTGAAAAGGCTTTCTTCAAAGGCACAACTCTTTGGGGGTACACGTTTCACCAAGATTGAAATAAAACTTCCAAGTGTTGGAACGTGAGAAATCCCTCCTCAGAGGTAGAACCCCCTCCCGGGGACACAATTAAGAAGAAAGACCTCTTCGGAAACCCACGTTTCACCGAGATTGAAATAAAACTTCCAATTGTTGAAACATGAAAAGGATTTCTAAGGCATAACTCTTTGGAGGTACACGTTTCACCGAGATTGAAATAAAACTTCCAAGTGTTGAAACGTGAAAAATCCCTCCTCAGAGGTACAACTTTCTATATATAAAAAAAAAATCCTTATCAGGGGCATACTTTAACTTCCGAATAAAGAATAATTTACCTATTCTGGGGAATAATCTTCCTCGGAAAAAAAAAGAGAAAAGAGAGGGAGTTAAAGTACCCTTCAGAGGTCCGCTTTACCACATAGAGGAATTCACTTGGTAAAATATGCACATAAGCAAAAGAAAAAAGTGATTTCTTCGAACGACAAAGCGTAGAAACTTATACGAAGGGAGTTGTACTCTACAAAAATTTTCTTTAAAGAATAAAATAATTATTCTTTAGCAAATAAGAGTGCAAGTCCCCTCAAAGTATAAAATATTGCAGCAAGCTTAAGGTATGGGGGCAACATGGTATAATAGTATAGCTGCATCAGTAAAGTAATACTCAAACAACATACCATAAGCCCGCTGCAATATCGTGTAAATTAACTTGTGCAAAAATGAATAATAAATGCATACTCAAATTCAAACAGAAGTTTGTACAAACGAAGAATCATTTTATTCAACTATAATGCAGATACAGGTTTCAAAATAAAAGCGGGGGCCGGTACCCGCACAACTCTCGGCCAGTTCATACAAAAGGCAAAAAGCTAAAATCTTCACTTCTTCTTCCCTCCTTTGGACCCTTTACTCGGTCGAATGACCAGCTTTTCAGGTCGGCCAGTGGGTATAAGGGAAGTAGGAGAGGCAGGTGTAACCGGTTCAACTTCCGGCTCCTCTTCAGTGGCGGCGATTTTCTTCCCCCTCCTCTTTGATGTCCCACGCTTCTCTCTCCTTTGTGAGGAAGACTCACTCCCCGGAGTGACAAGTTTTGATAGAACAATGTCGTCAGAGGGAGTCCGTTCCGGGGATATGTCACCTCCCTCAGGTCTCTCATCTTTCTGCTCTTGAGAAGCGATGGGATGATCCAAGCCGTGAAGAGCCTCTATTTGTTCCTCCTGTGATCCAGGTTGCGAGGCAGAACGAGGCGCCGCCTGAAGAGATGAAGGATGGATAACCGGAGGAGTAGAAGTTTGAGCAGTGCTTGGTACTTTTTCTACAGAAGAAAAGAGGTTAAAGTCAGTAAAGAGAGGAGATGAAGGTTCACCAATGAAGTCAGTAAAGAGAGGAGATGAAGGCTCATCAAGGTTGAGAAAATAGCCAAGGAGCTCATGAAACTCATGCGAAATAAATGAGTTACCCGCTTGAGCAGAATTGACAGTAGCGAGATTAACAGTGAAATTACCTGGAGAAGCTGGTTTCCTGATATCGACTTCATAAGCTTGCGCATCAGCGCTCTCTTCACCCTCATCTCCACCTTGCATGCTTGTAATCTCAGTGGTAACTTTGGTGGGAGATGCAAGATGGGAACTGGAACCAATAATGTCGACTTCAGACGAAGAAGGTGGTTGAACTAGAGTAGTTGAAGTGGTTTTCCCCAGCCGGTCCCCCTCCGTCACTTCAGTTCTTAATTTGGCAAGTTGTTCCTTTCCCTTGGCAAGGGCAGCGCGAGCGTCATCATCGAAATAATGCCTTTCCAGGGCTGATTCGTCGTAACCGGCACCTTCAGCACCAAGCATCTCAAGAGCGGCCTCCCATACTTCAGCTAAAGTGATCTCATACTTGGGACCAAGAAAAGCGAGGCTTCCACGTCCCAAGACACTATGCAAGTAGAAGTCGAATAATGTTGAGCCGAAGCTGTTTTTGGTCGCCTCATGAGATTCTTCGGCTGCGATTTTGCCGGCGACAGCCTCATCGCGCTCCCTTTCAGTTTTGGCAAGCTGAAGCTTAAGCATTTGTATCTCCGCCTCCTGGGAGTTGTTTTTCTTTCGAAGCTCAGCAATATCAGAGACATAGCCGTCACTGATTCTTTTTTGTGCTTCAAGCCTGTCCTCAGCGTCCCTCTGATTGGCATGAGCATCTCTAACTTGTCTGAGAAGCACTTCTTCTTTTTGAGAGTATGAAGTAGAGGAAGCAGCAAGCTCATCTTTCAACTTCTCAACCTTTGCTTCGAGCTCCTCGTTGTAGGAAGTAATGCTTCTCATTTCGGTATCATGCTGCTCAAGGACCTTTTGCCACTCAGCCTTATCGTTTTCCATGGTGAGCATAGCCTCTAAGTTGGCGCGGTTAACTCGTTGAAGCTCATCAACAAGCTTCTGCCAGTTTGACATCCTCTCGATATCAAGTTTAACGGCGTCAAGATTTCGTAGCATAGCAGGCTTGTCAATAGGGACCAGGTCGAGATCGAACCTCACACCCTTTAAACACCACTGCGGAAAACGACTTTGTAAAGTGGCTGGGCCCGGTCCCACTTGAAATTTAGGCCTGCTTATTATTGTCTGGATGTCTTCCTTCCCGAGAGCAGGAGAGTCGGAAGGAATGTCAAGAGGAGCAGGGGCAGTAGGCTTTTCGGGAGTAGTGGAAGCATGTCTCTCACCATATCGGGCTCGTTTGCCTGAACCTTCAACTACGTGACCTTTTCCTCGGTCATCGTGAGATTTCCTTTTGTGAGAATCATCACCTCTCTGCGAAGAATCGTGGTGCTCATCCCTATCCCTTCTGTCATAACGCTCTTCTGCATCCCTCCTTTCACGAGCCTTTCGAGCAGCCCTCTCTTCGTCAGACTCTCTATAGAAGGCGAAGTAGCGCCCATAATTATATTGGCCACGCCCCCCGTAGCGTTGGAAATCCTGATAATATGATCCGCCGCGTGTCATTGAAGAATCTGAAATAAGAAAAGATAAGCTTTAGAAATCTTTAAAGTATAAGAAGATAAGTGCATAAATGTGCTGGAAAATCTTAAGTGTTGTGTGATGTGCAAGCTACACGCATTAAGCTACAAACCACTCTTTGGTGCAGAGGTGATGATAGCTTGGGTATGAGGAGTTGATGTTTGTGTTGGTGTTTGTCGAAGAAGAGACGTCGCCTCAATTACAGGAGAGATAGTTTTAGATACGTCATCTCTAAAAAGCTCCTGCGAAGTCACTATTATGTCGCTCAACCCCTCATAAACATCGTCACCATCATGCTTGGTGGGACTTGTTTTCTCAATTCCTACATCAGCTAATCCCCCGAGAGGCCGTGAAGGTTCTTCTTCTTCCTCGATCGGGGCAAGCACCGTCTTACTAGATGACCCCATAATGTCGGTAGGAGTGGAACACTTCACCAATGAAGCTTCAATATTAGACTCTTTTGATGTGAGTTGTTCGACAGTAACCGGGGCGTCAGGAGTTTTCATCGGAGAATCGGGAGCTTCTGTTGGAACTTCATGAGCATGCGTAGAACGAGAAGCGTGTAGAAGCCCGTATTGGTGTAAAAATTCATCCTTCAGCAGAAATTTTATGCTCCTTTCTTCCGCAGCCACGGCACTCAACCTCTCAAAAACTTGTTTATGAATCGGATCTCTAGAAGGGAGAGGAAGTGCTGAAAAGAGCAAAGAATGAAGTTAGCAACTGAAAGTTCGGATCTTGAAAAAAGTTTCAAAAACGAAAAAATGGAAACACTAGTCTTACTTCCTATTCTCCAGATGGCATAAAACCCTGGAGGACAGCGAGCAAAGAAAAACTGGTTCAAAAATCCATGAACACTTTCAGTGAGATCGGAAAGGAGCTTGCGGTTTCTAGCACTTCTCACAATAATGAGTGAAGGATGATCTTTACTCTTTGTAAACGAGCACAGATAACGAATTTCTTCAAAACTCGGTAGGCGATCAAGAGTTCTTCTAAACAAAACACACAACCCCAACAAGATGGCATAACCATTAGGATGAAGTTGAAATGGAGAGATTGTCAACCGGAGAAGAAGAGTTCGAAGGAAGTCATTAAAAGGAGGAATCGCCCCACTTAAGCACATGTGGCGGTTGACTGCAACGAAACCATGGGGAGGATTATCAGCAGTATCATTTGACCCAGGGAATAGGACATCATTTTCAGCAAAGCCAAATTGAGTGCGCAGCTGAATAAATGTTCTCAAAGATAGAATAGTCGAAGTTCTTTCCGGAGGATTCTCTATCGGAACTGTTGTCGGGAAAGTTTCTTCTTCTTGAGTTACCACTTCTTCTTCTCGATGGGAAGTCATTCTACATAAACAACTGGGTATTCAAACATGAAGGTGCACGTTTCCTAAAGTGTGTGAATTGTTGTGTAGAATCAATCAAGCGGTAAACAAATATAACTGGAATAAAAACTAGCAAACATTTGTTAGTTATGAAATTCAGGGATTATTGTTTTAAGCCTAAATATGCAAGTAAGATGTTGGTGCAGACAAATCAGTTCAGATTGTTGATACTTTGCACTAATGCTTAACCCTAATTGATTGATTCGCAAACATTTCATGCAATATAATTAAGTTGTTTGTTTTGTCTTGACTAATCTGACATCTGACGTGGGCAGTCAATGGCAGTATTTTCGCCTTGGTTCTCTTTGTTTGTTATTTTTAGCAGGTTAGCAGCTTATAAGTTAATGCGGCATAATACAAGGAGATTCAGGCAAGTTTAAAGTTCAAAAATTCAGACAATTTAGTTCTTTAGCTCAAGGCAAATGCTCAAAGTAGGCCCATGCTCCTAAATGATAACATGTCTGAAGCTCAAGTACAAACTCGGCTACGGTTTAAAATTCTTTTGCAAGATAAAGCTAAGTCGGTAGCAGGTCAAGGTCTAAATAGTTTAACTTGGCAACTCGTTCCCCTAGGTCGCAAGCTCTGGTTCAAAAGGCAGGAATTTCTCAAGTGTTAGCTCGGTCACGATTCAAGCTTTAAAGTTTAGATCGGTAAGCTTCTTTCTGGCATTATCTCGGCCACGGTTTAAAGCTTAGATCGGCAGAATGGTAGGTCGGTGGGTCTCACTCAAGCACTAACACGGTCATGATTTATGATTTGAATCGGCCAAAAGATGAGTCACCTAGAATCACTGGGTCGCGTCTAAACCAATACCTCACTCCACTCAACCCATTAGCCCGCTAACCGCTCCTCCACCAGCAAAAACCCCTATTCCATTCATACCATTACCTGCTGCCGGACCGTCCACTAAATCAGTTCGAAGTTATCATAAATTTGTCGCATGGTAATCTCAAACGATTAGCCTAAGACGACGAGCCACTTTCATTATTTCATCGAACTTTTAATCGAGCAACCTGAGTTTCATCAACGGCAAATATGATAGAATTCGTGATGAAGCATCATGCAAGGAGGCCGTTCGAATTCAAGCGATAAAGTTTGAGAACCGAAGGTAATCTACAATCAAGGGAGGAGTAGAATCACTTACGCAATGAATAGTAGGAATTACTGGTGATCAGGTAGGATGGAATCGCCTTAAAGAACTCAGGAGAATTTTAATGGCAGAATCGAAATTGAGTGAATGAATAAGTGACGAAGAAGGTTGAAGGAGGCCGGCTTATATTCTGAAGTGAAATGATACGGGTCATCATACACGAGTTAGCTGATAAGTCGTTCACGACTTACCGACCTAAGAGTGACCGAGTTAAAAGGTATCGAAGCACACGACTTAATCCCAAGGCGTATACTTCGAGGGGCAAATGTTAACCCTGCCTCGGTTACGACTCAGTGGTCCAGTATGTGGAGATGGCGCCGACTCAGGACTTAAAGGGATAGCCGACCTAACTGATTAACAAGGTGGCCGACTTAAATCGATAACGACTTAACTGGTTAAGGAGCATGCCGACCCAATGCCTTCACATAGATGCCGACCTAGTGCTTCAGAAGGAACTGGCCTAACGACTCAAGAAATAACAAAGGATCCGACTTAACATGGTGCCGACCTAACTGCCTAATGGAGTTGCCGACCTAATTCGATCCGACTTAAGGACTTAACATGTTTACCGACCTAACTGAGTGGAACAAGTTCACGACTTACACTTGTGTCGTGACCGACTCATGGTCTGTGCTAGGATGTGTGCGACCTGGGCAAGGGAGTTAGTTCACGTTTAGCTCGTCAATTCATTAAATCGGCAACGACCTATTTGAGCATGCACTTCCCATTTAAGTCGGAGGCCATGCATCAGAGAGAGGGAACGACCTACGACCTGGCTTGACCCGGTGACGACTTTGGACTTGTGCAAATTCAGCGAAGAAAGATCAACTCAGCTAGATCATAGTGGTGCTCCCATAAGTCGGCCACGACTTAGCTGGGTCGGGGGCGATTCAGAACCGGTTACGACTTAGCTTAGGTCCAAGATCTTTGCCTATAAATACCAACCTACCTCCAACATTAAGGGGACTTTTGGTCGATCAATTTCAAGCGCCATTACTCTGCCGAATTCCAGACTACTTCAACACTTAAAGCTTTTGAGATTCAAAGAACGTCTAAAAGAACTTCATAAAGAAATCATCTACATCCACCATGGATTTGAAGATTTTTGTCAACATCGAAGTTTGAGCTACTTGTTCTAAGTCTTTTGTAATTCAAAGTGTATTCTACTTGAGAAGATTTGTATCAACTTGTAACGTGATCATCAATAAAAGTACTTAAAGTGGACGTAGGCTATACCCATAAGCCGAACCACTATAAAATTGCTGTTGTTTACTGCTTTTCCGCTATTACTTGCTTATAATTCTTTCCCGATCTATCGGGTGGTGCTTTCACAACTACACTTCACACACCGGGGTGTTAGCGTTCAAATTTAAGCGTTAACATTTATCAAAATAAATATCAAGTCATTTCTAACCATTTCAATATATTAAATTTTCATACCCTTTCACCACTACCTTTCAAATCATTTTAATATATCAAAATATCATAACCTTTCAAAGTTTCAGTTCCAAAATATCATATCTTTCAGAACTTCTTTTTAAATCATGTTAATATCAAAATGTCCTATCTTTCAAACTCCGTTTTCAAATCATTTAATATCAAAAATATCATATCTTTCAAAACTTCGTTTCATATCATTTTAATATATCAAAATATCATATCCTTTCAAAACTTCATTTCAAACCATTTTAATATATCAAAATATCGTATCTTTTCAAACTTCATTCATTTCAAATCATTATTCATTTTATTCAATCTAAAATACCATTTCAATTCATATTTCAAAACAGTTTATATTCCAGAAATTCTTTTTTATCATTTCAATAAAGTTATTATGTTTAATAATTAAATTATCAAATTTCCAAAAATTTCAACTTCCAAAGTTTATTTATTCACTTAAGTTTATCAAAACCGTGAAAATTCACTTTTCGCAGTATTTAGAAAACGCTACGGAAAGTTACATTCAAAACAGTTCAATTTAACAAAAGACAGCATTTTAAAATGTTATAATATGTTTACTTAAATTTGGAATAACTTAGTTAAATTCAACAATTTATAGCACTTACAAAAATTTCTATAATAGCTTTATTCAATTTAGCTTTTTAGTTCATTATTATCAACTCTAGCGTTTACAAATGTTGTAATATCATTTACATTGTAATTAATAGCATTTCAAAAATGCATTCAATTAACTTCAAATATTCAATAAAATTTCTCAACCAATTATATTTTTATTAAAAACATTTTGAACTTATAAGATCATACATTTTCACATTTATAAACATCATTTAATTTTTCCTCAAGTTCATGATTTTATAAAGTTAAATTTCCATTCAAAAATCAAGATTTAATAATAATTCACTTATTAAATTGCAATGTTGAATTTTTAAAATCCAATACATTAAATTTCAACTTAACACTTAAGTTCAAATTCTCAAATATAACTTAGTTTTATTTTTATTTACTTAACTAAAAGTTCACATTTACGTCAATTTCATAAATTTCCAGTTTTAGTTATATTTCAAAATTTCAGCTTACAATATTCATTCATTTCACATTTCACCTTTATTAAAATCATTAATATGATATAAAAATCACTTGAAATTCATTTAAATTCAAATTATCATAAATTTATCATAATTTCATATTCAATTAAATTTCCAATTATAATTAAATCAAAATTTCCAAAATAACTTGCGTTCAAAATTTCTAACTTTTTCATTAATTCATTTCACTTACAAATATTCAAAAAATTAATAATAATTTACAAAAATACTTTTTTAATTAAATTTAAAATCAAAATATTATAATAATTAAATTTCTAAAATATTTAAAATTTTAGAAAAACATATTTTAACTACGGGCCTATATATAATTTTCTACGCTAGGTAAAGTGATATGGGTAATATATCATTTCAACCCATAATTTACAAAGAAAATCCGGGTTTTATCATTTCAAACTCGCAATCCCAAGTCAAAATAAAAAATTTAAAACCATTCAGGCCTATCATTTCAGCCCATAACAGTTTTTTTCTAACAGGGAACTTGTAGTGTGATCATATATAGATATAATATAAACAAGGTCAATATCACAATATACAGTCATATATCAGATGTCAGGTGAAAATTAACAATTTAAACATGGTAATAACATGGTAATAACATGGAATAGCATATCATATGATCATCATTAATTTGCATAAACATTTTATATTACTAAACACTTGTCATCAATTCACTTTTCATAAGTATAAATGTCAGAGTGAGAAAGACTCACAGTTTCAAACTGAAGACCAAAACAACAAACACAAGTGCGATTCCAAAAGCACGACAAGCACGATATAGCATGACTTTTGATTTGAATTAATGGAGAGCCTTGATATTTGTCTTGTAAACAATAACCAAAACAAGACAATATACACATAAATATTCAACGCAAAACAATGTTGAAACAATGAAAATACGAAGCAACAAAGGAATAGATTACTTGACCTTGCTTTAACCATTCAAATGCTTGTCCTAGGAGGTTCTTGGGTTCAGCCATGATGATGATATAGCTTAGGTTTGGCACCATAAATCACGGCTAGAAGGAGTATGGAGTGGTAGGGTTATAACATGAAGCATACAATTGATCAAGGCAGCATATATGAAGTTTTTGAGCACAACAAGGCTCGGCCTTGGGTCAAGTGGGGCTTGACCATACTTGTACAGGTTTGGACAGTAGATGGAGGGGTGTGGGGAGGTCTGGAAAAGGTGGTGGTGGCGGCCTATGGTGGTGGCCAAGGTGGTGGATGAAGATATGAAGTGATAGGGTGGCTATCATGAATGTTTCAAGGCTTTATGCAGTGTTTTTTATGGAGTTTTGGTTCATGGAGTCTTGGCCATGTCAATTTCAAATCTAGACAGAGGCTAAGATGAAGTGTAATGTGGTAACAAGGTGGTGGTCGTGGCTAGAGGTGGTGGCCATGGTGAAGTATGAAGGTGGTGAAGTAATAGTGGTGGCTAGTGCATTGTTTTGGACATCATTTGCAATTTTGTGGAGTTTTGTCGCCAAGGGAGGTGTGGCCATGGATGGATCTGAAATGATGGCTAGAGATGATGCCAAGGAAGAGTGCTAGGGGATGGTGGAGAGTATGGTGGTGATGGTGGGTGGTAGAGGCCAATCCAGAAAGCATAGAAAACTAGGCAAAATACATAGAAAATGAGAAGAAAAGGTAGAAAAAGATGTAGTCATTACCAGATTTTTTTCTCAAGATGGAGGCCATGATTTTTAGGGTTGAGAAAGAGAAAAATTTCATGACAAATGAGCAAGGGAAGTCGGCTGGAGATGGTATAGGGAAATGCCAAAAAAACAGATGTATTGATGACAAAAGAAACTGCAAAAGAAGCAGTGAAACGTTTTTACGTTTCTTAGCCTTTAACCCTTTCAAATTCCTCACATATATTTATATACATGTAAATAACTAAAAATAATTAAAATCTCAGTTAAAATTCGAAGGTATAACAGATAAACAAAATATTAATAATTAAATATTAATTAGATATGATCAAAACAAGAAAAATAGCACAGAAAATGAAAACTTGACTTAAGAGTTAGAAATTACTTCATTATACTTTGGAAAAATTTACTTTAATTTAAATACATGTAAGATGAATAAAATAAAGTAAAACACAGCAAATAAAAGTGAGTGCATAAAATAAATAAATAAATTTTAATTATATATAATTAAATTAAGAAAATGGCTTAAAATTGTAGACTAGGCTTTAAAATTAGAAATAAATTCAAAAGAACTTTAGAAAACTTATATTATCATTTTAAAAATACTTAAAATTCAAAATATACATAATATAACATATTATCACATATTAAAGTAAAATATAACAAAGAAGAAGTAACTTACACAAGTTTGGAATTATAACTCATATAAAAATCAAGATTATATTTAAATAATAAATTTAATCATTTCAAATAAGTAAAATAAGTTTTTAAATCAAAATCTTACATCAAAAATAATTAAAATATACAATAAAATAATTACAAAATACAGGGTTGTTACAGATCAGCCGATGTAGAGTAACTCGACGGTAATCCTTCCGTTTCCACAAATATCCGGTCTTCAACACCGGTTATCGAATGCAATCCATTACGAATTATCACATATTCGGAATGGGTTATACGACCCTAAGGTCCTTTCCCGGCTAACACGAATAGTGAGCGCTTATTCAAAAATAAGTGTGGCATTCAAATTCAAACAATCATAACAAATACCTATTTAAAGGTAAATATTGATAGTCAGATTATTTAACTATCAATAGGCATGCTCAACATCACCAAATTCCAAATAATTTCCCAAATTATTTACTTTCCAAAATATCTTTACTAGATATATAATTTCTCACACTTCAAACATTTGAAAACTAACTTTTAAATAACTTTTTAATTCTTTACCATTTTTGAATACAAATTTCAATCATTTTCCTTTCTCGAAAATACTTTCATTTCAAAATGGTTTATTTAAACCAATTAAATAAATCCTTAACGATTTACTTTATATTTACATCCCAAATCCGTAAATTAATTCCCATAATTTCAAAAATAAATCAACGTTTATTTTTAAACTAATTTCCTTTTCTTTTATAAATTCCATAGTGAATTTATAATCCCAAAATATCTATGATGTACGATTTTCAATCGATTTTCAATATTCACTTTCAATTTATCTTACAAGGATAAATTCTAAAACGTTCACATTGGAAAAATATTTCCATACTTATTAAATAATAAGTACATCACAAATCTATTTATTTTCAACATTTGAAAATATTCGATATACTTAAATCAAAATTTAGTATATATTTCATCCCTTAAGGAAATCATTCTCTTAACACATTTATTTGGGCCAAAACGAATGTTGCGCAAAACATCGTTACGACAACCCAAAATCACTATTATAGGGATTCAAAGTTTAAATAAATATATAAATCCTAATACTATATAAAACATTTCCTTTTGGAAATCATTTACTATAACAACAGTGTTGTAGTCCACCATTTCCTTCTTTCTCGAAAACGTCTATTTCAACAATAATTGTTGAAATCTATGGTTTCGATTCATAATACATTTTAAAAGATCTTTAAAATAATTGATGCAGCTCAGGGGATAAGTCGTATGCAACCTAAAGAGGAAGATCGGTCTCGAGTTAAGGAAGCTTCGTTTTTAGGTCTTAAGTCGTTCACGAGTCAAGCAACTATGAGTCATGAACAACCTAACTGGTCGCGTGAAGGGGAGGTGCGACCTAACGAAGAAGAGGCACGAGATAACAAACACTTGAGTCGTATACGGGTTAATGGAACAGGGCTGCGACTCAACGGGAAATTGGGGTGTTCGAGGCTAATGAGTCGTACACGACTCAACGACCCATACATAAGTCGTTTACGACTTAACACGAAGAAGGGGAAGGTTTCAGCAAGTAAGGTCCTTGAGTCGGAGGCGGAACACGACCTAGCTAAGTCGTTCGAAGAGGCATGCCGCAAAGAACTTGGAAGCTTGAGTCGTGTGGGTCTTGAGTCGGTCCTTAGTTGAGTCGTGAGTCGTTCACGACCTATGTTGAGTCGTATATGTTGTATTACGAGCTGGTATGTAAACACTAGGGTTGAGTCGGTTGAGTCATGGTGTAATGTAATTGTTTTGAGTCGTGTGTTGTTCTGTTGAGTCGTGGCAATTTTAAGTCGTTAGTGTTGTACTGTTTGTGTAGGATCGATTTCACCCTAGAGGGGGGGTGAATAGGGTGATAGTGTAAATTATTAAAAATTAATCGCGGAAGCTTGTAAATTAATTTCAATTCTGATCACAGAATAGCAGCACAGATATAGCAGAATATAAATAACAGAATAAAACAGAACAACACAGAATTTACCCAGCTTCGGCAAAACCCTGCCTACGTGCTGCCCCCAAGGTTTCTACTAGAAATTAGATAGTCCCTCGCTTACACACGTAAACTCGCTATACACCGCTATTGACTAATCTAACTCTACGCTCAAAACCCTGCCACAACTCAACTACCGAGTTGCGAATTCTCAAGCTACACACCGTAGCTTGTCCCCTAGTCACACGACTAGAAAATATAAACGGTTTAAAAAAAACAGGAAAATACAATTAAAACAGTTAAAATAAAATGGCCCTAATATAAATAAAAAAACCCTTAAGAAAAAAATAAAACACGCCGGCCCAATATTATTCTTTCACCCGAATCTTTTTATTTTCTTTGTGACAATGTCGGCTTGTTCTTCAGATGAGATTAGGGCTTCGGCTCTTGTTTGTTCCTCTTCCTTCAATTAATTAGGGATAGAATCGAAGATGCCGATATTATTTTAGTCGATCGATTTTGTGATTTTCGTCTTTGCCCTGTCGATTGACTGCCTCCTTGTACCTTGCTTCGGCTACTTCGATTGATCGAGTTCGATTTCAATTTTGGTGAGTACTTTATTACTTTTTCTTTTTCTGGTTGATGCTTGAACTCGATACACATAAATGCCAATGATGATTAGGGTTTTAATAGGATTTGATTTCCTATTTTTGCGTTCGATTGATTGCTTCAACAATTCTTGCTTTGCCGTTCGATTACACTTTGATGCTGAGGATTGATCTGACTTTGTCAATTTCGTATTTCTAGTAGCTTGATTCACACGGCTTTGAATTGATTTCGTGATGACCACGGTTTTCGTTCCTTTTGCTGTTGACTTGTTAAAACACACGGCTTTGATACATTTTTGTATCTGCAGTTTGGATATAGATGATTCCCTCTGATGCTTGATAAAGTTGATTTGCTATTTTTGTAGCATACTTGACTTTTGGTAAAACTTCAGCTTGATGCTAGCATGTTGCACTCACTTACTTGCTGTCATAGACGTGTTGAACTGCATACTTCTTGTACAATGCTCGGCCATGTTATATTATTCACCTGTTGACTACACTTCATTCACTGCCTGTAGTTGTTTCTCTTGCATAGCTGAACTTCACTGTTGCACTTTTGTGCTTTATATTCCTGTAGTTTGCATTGTTGCTGTAGCTTTTTGAAGCTTGAGTTTCTGGTCACTGCACTTGTGTATATTTGGTTTCACCTTGATATTGTGTAGCCTGGTCTTTGTTCATTACTGAAACACTTCTCATACAGTTGAGTTTCAATTCATTGGAATTGATATTGTACTTCACTGTTGCCTTGTTCATCATTGTGCATTAACTTGACTGTTTGCATTAAAGTTGTATTTGTTGTTGTTGGTCTGGACATTTGGGTTTGTTGATATTGTGGTATACTTGAGCTTCAGTAGTTGTACTCTGGTTGGTCTTGACATTTGCATATTGCATTGCCTTGCTGAACCACTTGAATTTAATGTGGTGTTTATACTGCTGCATATCACCGATGCTTCTGTGCATTTCGTATACTGTCATGTTTGCTGTGATGTCATATCTTTGTGCTACCATCTTTTGATTGTTGCATTATGATGTTGTCTGGACATTTGGTCTTGGTTGTAGCTTTGGTCTTTGTTTGTTTGATCACCTTGCTGTTCCTGTAGTTGGTCACTGATGCAGTTTGAAGCTTTGAACTGTTTGCTTTTGCATTCATTCATTTGTTTATTTAATCATTTGACTGGCTGTTGTAGTCGAGCTGTATTCATGTACAGATGCATTTGGAATTTGAGTTGTCTGCTATCATGAATTCGAATTGGACTTGCTTGATCATTGACTTTCTTTTTGCACTTGCACACTTGCTCTTGTTGGCCATGCACATGAGTTGGCGAGGCAGTGCACACGTGTACGAATGTACACGTGTGTATTGCAGCCACTTATGGTTACCTGTCCCTGTAATATCTATGTGCACGACTTTGTGATGAATTCAAGTGCGAATGATGACGAACAACCCAAATAACTGAGGCAAACCATATTTTCAAAAGTCATATTTAATTTTATATTGCAAAAATATTTCTTTTTCAATTTTACTGCGTTAGTGAATATTTTTGCAGATTTCTCAGATGCTGGATTCAAACTGGAATGAAGTTGAAAAAATACGAGTGTGAGTGATATGTAGTGAGGTGAATTGTAAATGTGAAATGTGATGTAATTGTAATCAAAGTTGTATAGTTATAGTGAGAGCTTGAAATTGTACTATTCAAAGATGTAATAAATATTTGTTTGAATAAAATATTCGTTTGAATTCAAATTTCGTGTTATTTATTTTATTCTGCAACTATTTATTTAATCTGTGAAAAAATAAAAATAGTATATTATCAAATACATTTAAACGAATGTATATATGTTTATTATCATCAAACAAAAATCATATAAGCGCATATTCAACAATCTCCCCCTTTTGATGATAACAAACATATATTTAAGATTTTGAATATATTAAAAGTATTTGATAATTTCAATTGCTCCCCCTATTTGAATGCTTCCTTTCTATATGATACTCCCCCTACATATATGACTCCCCCTACATATATGCATACAAATAAAATGTGTGAATGAGCCTATATGCAAATGAAAAATTGTTTGACCTTTGCTTGATTTTATTAGACAAAATCTTAACTTTTCTCTCCCCCTTTTGTTATCAGCAAAAGAATAATAGTGTTAGAGAAAATAGAGATAAAGTTATCGATATTAATTCAACATTAAAACTCAATTGAATATAAATATTAAATTTCGATAAAAAATCAAACAAAAATCATAAATATTTTGTTAGGCGCATATTCCACTTTTAGGATGATGGAAATGATGTCATCATATAAAACCATACAGTTGTGTCTATTTGTGGCATATTTATATCAGGAATTTGAATATCTACTAACCATGCATAACCATTAGGACTTTTAAATGAGATTAGTAGTATTCCAATTTTAATTTTTTAAAAAAAATGAATTCAAGTATCTTCTAACCACGCATAACCGTCAGGACTTTTAAACGGGATTAGAATCAACTTGTTTATTTTAAAAGAAAGAAAAATAATCAACTTTTGATATGCGTTCCATACATGCATAACCGTGAGGACTTTTAAATGAGCATGGAAGCACATAACAAATTCCAAGTAATTCACCCATGCATAACCGTGAGGACTTTTAAATGAGAGTGAATACTTTGGTATTTATTTATATTTTTTTTTTTTTTTTAAAATGTGAAAATGAAAAACAAATGATTCCTGTTTAAAGTACCACATATCGACAAACTATATAGAATTTTGATGAATGATGGTTGATAGAAATATGATAGGTATAGAGATGGTCATGGAATTTTTACCAACAAAAAGTTTTATAACTCTTGTTTACATTTCTAAAGAAATTTTCTAATTATACTTTCTCGAGTTATAATATATAATCAATATCAACACTCATCACTTTTTTCAATCACTATTTTCCTTTTCGATAATTTGTAGGGAGAAAAAAAATGTTAAATATTCAGCAAATTTCTAAAACACCTGGACTGAGTCGTAGTTTACAAAAACTATTTTCTGGTAGGGGTTTTGTAAAGATGTCTGCCAATTGAGAATCAGTTGAAATAAAATTTATGCAGATATTTTCTTTGGAAATATGATCTCTAATAAAATGATGTCTTACATCTATATGTTTTGTTCGCGAATGATGTACAGGATTATTTGTGAGATCAATTGCACTTTTGCTATCACACATTAGTGGTACACGTTTAAAATTTAGGCCATAGTCATGCAAAGTTTGTATCATCCATAAGATTTGAGCAGAGCAACCGCTCAAAGCAATATACTCTGCTTCTGTTGTGGATAATGCAATACAATTTTGTTTTCTACTCGACCATGCAACTAATGAATGTCCTAACATAAAACATGCTCCACTAGTACTTTTTCTATCAACCAAATTTCCAGCATAATCAGCATCTGAAAAACCTTTCAATTCAAAATTATCATTTGATGGATACCAAAGACCAAACCGTGGGGTGTGCAATAAATATCTTATAATTCTTTTAACAGCTTTTAAATGAGATTCTTTTGGGTTAGATTGAAAACGCGCACATAAGCAGACAGAAAACATGATGTCAGGTCTAGAGGCGGTAAGATAAAGGAGTGATCCAATCATACATCTGTACAGATTTTGATCAACTGTCTTACCCTTTTCATCTTTGTCAAGTTTAAGTGTTGTACTCATGGGAGTTCTTGCTGGTTTAGCATCTTTCAATCCAAATTTGTTGACAAGTTCCCTAATATATTTTGTTTGAGAAATGAATGTGCCTTTATTGCTTTGTTGGATTTGAAATCCTAAAAAGAATTTTAACTCTCCAACCAAGCTCATTTCAAACTTTTCCTGCATGACTTTTTCAAATTTCTCATACAATAACTTGTTAGTAGCACCATAAATGATGTCATCAATATATATTTGAACAATCAAAATATCATTGTTTTCATGCAACAGAAATAGTGTGGTATCTACACATCCCTTTTTGAACCCATTTTCAAGGAGATAAGAAGTAAGACATTCATACCAAGCTCTGGGAGCTTGTTTTAATCCATATAATGCCTTCTTTAGTTTGTATACATGGTTTGGATATTCATGACTTTCAAAACCTTCTGGTTGTTCAACAAACACATCTTCTTTTAAAACTCCGTTAAGAAAAGCACTCTTAATATCCATTTGTCTTAGTTTAAATCCTTTGTAGCAAGCAAAAGCTAACAATATTCTAATTGATTCTAGTCTAGCTACAGGCGCAAAGGTTTCATCAAAGTCAACTCCTTCAATTTGATTGTATCCTTTAGCAACTAGTCTAGCTTTATTTCTAATTATATTTCCAGATTCATCATATTTATTTTTAAAAATCCATTTTGTTCCTATAACTGGATAATCCTTAGGTCTAGGTGCTAGACTCCAAACATTATTTCGTTCAAACTGATTTAGTTCTTCTTGCATGGCCATGAACCAGTTTTCATCATTAAGGGCTGAATCTATGCTATTTGGTTCTATTTCTGAAATAAATCCACTATACAAGCACAGATCACATAGATTTTTAAAGGATGAACGAGTTTGTATACCTGCTATAGGGTTTCCAATTACCAATTCTGGTGGATGGTCTGTTTTGTATTTCAGCTTTTCTGGATCCAGATTTCTTCTGACTTCTTGAGTTGTGGAAGTTTCTCTAGCATCAGCAGTTTCTTTTGGTTTTTCAAATTCATCTTTTTCTTTCTCCTCTTCAACGTTGCTTTTGGATGTATTCTGTTTGTCAATGCCTTCATCAAATTTCACATTGATTGACTCTACGATTGTTTTAGTCTTTTTGTTGTAGACTCTATAAGCTTTGCTTCTCGAAGAGTAACCCATGAAGATGCCATCATCAGCCTTTGCTTCAAATTTTCCTAACTGATCACCTGTATTAAGAATATAGCAAGGACATCCAAACACTTTGAAGTAAGCGATGTTTGGTTTTTTGTTGAACCATAACTCATAGGGGGTTTTGTTAAGAATCGGTCTGATGATAACTCTATTCATTACATAACATGCTGTATTTACAGCTTCTGCCCAGAGATGCAGAGGTAGTTCATATTCATTTAACATAGACCTAGCCAATTCTTGTAAAGTACGATTCTTTCTCTCAACTACCCCATTTTGTTGCGGAGTACGTGGTGCAGAGAACTCATGTTTGATTCCGTTTTCATCACAGAAAGTTTCAAATTCATAATTTTCAAATTCTCCACCATGATCACTTCTTAACGAAACAATAGAGACTTCTTTTTCATTTTGCACAAATTTTGCGAATCTTGTGAAGTATGAAAAAGTTTCTGATTTTTTAGCTAAGAAGTATACCCATGTATATCTTGAGTAATCATCAACTAACACAAAGCAATATTTCTTACCTCCTAAGCTAGCAATGTCATTAGGTCCAAATAGATCCATATGAATTAGTTCAAGAACTCTAGAAGTGCTTACATTGTTTTTGGCATGAAACGATGATTTTCTAAGTTTTCCCAAAGTACATGCTTTACAGATGTTTTCAGTTTCAAACTCATGTGATGGCAACCCTCTTACCGAACTTTTCCTTTTTAATTTGTTTAATAAGTTCATACTAGCATGCCCTAAACGTCTATGCCATAAATTCACTTCTATATCCTTAGCTACCAAGCATTTAGAGAGGATGAGATCATCAAAAGATAGAGAATATATATTACCTTTCCTTTTTCCTGAAAATAAGATTTCTTTTGATGATTTGTCAACAATTTTGCACATGTCAGAATCAAAGATAACATTCATACCTTTATCACATAGCTGGCTGATTGATATCAAATTGTGGTGTAGATTTTCAACATATAAAACGTCATTTAAGGTAAATGTATTGTTACCTACTTTACCTTTACCGACAATTTTACACTTGTCATTGTTCCCCATTGTGACTCTGCCACCTTTGTACTTTTCTAGGCTAAGGAACTTCGATTTATCGCCTGTCATGTGCCTGGAACAGCCAGAATCCAAGTACCATTGCTGTTGTTCCTTAGCCTGCCAGCATACCTACACGAAAAGAGAGTTTAGTGACCTATTTGTTTTTATAGGTCCATGGTTGTTAGTGGCAGAAAATTTTGAAAAATGATTTTGTGTGGACCCAAAACTATTTATAATTGTTCCCTTTGGCACCCAAATTTGTTTAACTTTGAGAGATTTTATATTTGTACCTTTTGAAACCCAAATCGGTATAGTTTTCACATGTTTGGGTCTATACCAACAATTATTGTGACCGTGTCCAAATTTTCTACAAATTGTGCACATAGAATTAACTTGATTAATCTTGTTTTCAACAATTTTCGAATTATTATATCCAAGTCCTTGTCTAACCGTATTAACAGTTTGCTTTCCTAATAGCATATTCAACGATTTTTCACTTTTTGAAAATTTATCTAAAGTCGTTGACAATTGTTGGACTTGTGATTTGAGAGATTCATTTTCGTTTAACAACTGTGTGCACTTTTTAATAGAATTCTCTCTCCTAGTATTTTCATTCTCTTTTAAAATCAGAATTTCATTTTCAAGTGATTTTATATTGATTTCCGATTTTTTAATTTCTTCTTCAAATGTTGGACACTTATCACACTTAGGGATCCTACGTTGATAGTTCTTAACTAATTGATCAAGTTGTTCATTGCATTCTATCAAAGTTTTCTTTTGAGATTCAAGTTTGGCGTATTTTTCCCTAAGTCGTTCATAACAGCCATTTACTTCATGGAAATAAATAAGTAATTCAGAATGAGTGAGTTTTGATACCTCGCTTGGCTCGTCATCATCACTGTCTGTAACTTCACCATGAAGGCACATGTTTGCTTTTTCACTCTCACTCTCGGTGTTATCACTTTCATCTTCGTCAGTTTCATCCCAAGTAGCCGCAAAGCTTTTCTTCTTTAGTTTCTTTCCTTGATTTGATCGTTTTTGAGGACATTGTGGCTTGATATGGCCGGGTTTGTTGCATTTGTAACAGATGATTTTCTGTTCTTCTGGGTTGTCTAGTGCTTTGCCTATTCTGCTTTTCAATTCATGATTTCGAGCTGGATTTCCGTATTTGCGATTCCACCTTTTGAATTTCTTTATTAGTAGCGCCAGCTCTGCTTCTCCATCATCATCATCATCGTTATCATCATCACTTTCGGTTGTTCCTTTGAGCGCTATTGATTTCTTTCGAGTATCTCCTCCTTCACGCTCTTCCTTGAATTTCATTTCTAGCTCATAAGTGGTGAGATTTCCAATGAGTTCTTCGACTTTGAGTTGTTTTAAATCTTTCGATTCTTGAATGGCAGTTACTTTTGCTTCAAAGCTTCGTGGAAGAACTCTGAGAATTTTCCGGACTATTTCCAATTCGGTGTATGTTTTTCCGAGAGCTTTTGATTTGTATACGATATTGGAAAGTCGACCGTACATCTCTTTGACATTTTCTTCCTTTGCCATTGTAAAGTTCTCGTATTCGCTGCTTAGCATGGCAAGGCGAGATTCTTTGACTTGAGATGTTCCTTCATGAGTCACTTCTAGTATGTGCCATATTTCCTGCGCAGTTAGACAATGTGAGACACGATTAAATTCAAATTGATCTAATGAACAGATAATAGAATTCATAGCTTTGGCATTAGTATTCTGTAATTTATTTTCTAGTTCTGTCCATTGTTCCTTTGGTTTCTCTATTCCCTGATCATCTACAGTTATAGTTGGTATTCTATAACCTGTCTCAACAATATCCCAAGCGTCAATGGTTTTCAAAAAAAATTTCATCCTATTTTTCCAAAAAGCATATTCACCATTGAACATTGGTGGTCTAACTATGGATTGACCTTCTGCAAAAGCATTATTAAAAGAAGCCATTTTAAAAATTCGAATTTTTAAACAAAAACTGATTTTTTCAAAAAAAAATAGAATTTTTAAAACAAATGTTGACTTCTATTCCTAGCTCTGATACCACTTGTAGGATCGATTTCACCCCAGAGGGGGGGTGAATAGGGTGATAGTGTAAATTATTAAAAATTAATCGCGGAAGCTTGTAAATTAATTTCAATTCTGATCACAGAATAGCAGTACAGATATAGCAGAATATAAATAACAGAATAAAACAGAACAACACAGAATTTACCCAGCTTCGGCAAAACCCTGCCTACGTGCTGCCCCCAAGGTTTCTACTAGAAATTAGATAGTCCCTCGCTTACACACGTAAACTCGCTATACACCGCTATTGACTAATCTAACTCTACGCTCAAAACCCTGCCACAACTCAACTACCGAGTTGCGAATTCTCAAGCTACACACCGTAGCTTGTCCCCTAGTCACACGACTAGAAAATATAAACGGTTTAAAAAAAAACAGGAAAATACAATTAAAACAGTTAAAATAAAATGGCCCTAATATAAATAAAAAAACCCTTAAGAAAAAAATAAAACACGCCGGCCCAATATTATTCTTTAACCCGAATCTTTTTATTTTCTTTGTGACAATGTCGGCTTGTTCTTCAGATGAGATTAGGGCTTCGGCACTTGTTTGTTCCTCTTCCTTCAATTAATTAGGGCTAGAATCGAAGATGCCGATATTATTTTAGTCGATCGATTTTGTGATTTTCGTCTTTGCCCTGTCGATTGACTGCCTCCTTGTACCTTGCTTCGGCAACTTCGATTGATCGAGTTCGATTTCAATTTTGGTGAGTACTTTATTACTTTTTCTTTTTCTGGTTGATGCTTGAACTCGATACACATAAATGCCAATGATGATTAGGGTTTTAATAGGATTTGATTTCCTATTTTTGCGTTCGATTGATTGCTTCAACAATTCTTGCTTTGCCGTTCGATTACACTTTGATGCTGAGGATTGATCTGACTTTGTCAATTTCGTATTTCTAATAGCTTGATTCACACGGCTTTGAATTGATTTCGTGATGACCACGGTTTTCGTTCCTTTTGCTGTTGACTTGTTAAAACACACGGCTTTGATACATTTTTGTATCTGCAGTTTGGATATAGATGATTCCCTCTGATGCTTGATAAAGTTGATTTGCTATTTTTGTAGCATACTTGACTTTTGGTAAAACTTCAGCTTGATGCTAGCATGTTGCACTCACTTACTTGCTGTCATAGACGTGTTGAACTGCATACTTCTTGCACAATGCTCGGCCATGTTATATTATTCACCTGTTGACTACACTTCATTCACTGCCTGTAGTTGTTTCTCTTGCATAGCTGAACTTCACTGTTGCACTTTTGTGCTTTATATTCCTGTAGTTTGCATTGTTGCTGTAGCTTTTTGAAGCTTGAGTTTCTGGTCACTACACTTGTGTATATTTGGTTTCACCTTGATATTGTGTAGCCTGGTCTTTGTTCATTACTGAAACACTTCTCATACAGTTGAGTTTCAATTCATTGGAATTGATATTGTACTTCACTGTTGCCTTGTTCATCATTGTGCATTAACTTGACTGTTTGCATTAAAGTTGTATTTGTTGTTGTTGGTCTGGACATTTGGGTTTGTTGATATTGTGGTATACTTGAGCTTCAGTAGTTGTACTCTGGTTGGTCTTGACATTTGCATATTGCATTGCCTTGCTGAACCACTTGAATTTAATGTGTTGTTTATACTACTGCATATCACCGATGCTTCTGTGCATTTCGTATACTGTCATGTTTGCTGTGATGTCATATCTTTGTGCTACCATCTTTTGATTGTTGCATTATGATGTTGTCTGGACATTTGGTCTTGGTTGTAGCTTTGGTCTTTGTTTGTTTGATCACCTTGCTGTTCCTGTAGTTGGTCACTGATGCAGTTTGAAGCTTTGAACTGTTTGCTTTTGCATTCATTCATTTGTTTATTTAATCATTTGACTGGCTGTTGTAGTCGAGCTGTATTCATGTATAGATGCATTTGGAATTTGAGTTGTCTGCTATCATGAATTCGAATTGGACTTGCTTGATCATTGACTTTCTTTTTGCACTTGCACACTTGCTCTTGTTGGCCATGCACATAAGTTGGCGAGTCAGTGCACACGTGTACGAATGTACACGTGTGTATTGCAGCCACTTATGGTTACCTGTCCCTGTAATATCTATGTGCACGACTTTGTGATGAATTCAAGTGCGAATGATGACGAACAACCCAAATAACTGAGGCAAACCATATTTTCAAAAGTCATATTTAATTTTATATTGCAAAAATATTTCTTTTTCAATTTTACTGCGTTAGTGAATATTTTTGCAGATTTCTCAGATGCTGGATTCAAACTGGAATGAAGTTGAAAAAATACGAGTGTGAGTGATATGTAGTGAGGTGAATTGTAAATGTGAAATGTGATGTAATTGTAACCAAAGTTGTATAGTTATAGTGAGAGCTTGAAATTGTACTATTCAAAGATGTAATTAATATTTGTTTGAATAAAATATTCGTTTGAATTCAAATTTCGTGTTATTTATTTTATTCTGCAACTATTTATTTAATCTGTGAAAAAATAAAAATAGTATATTATCAAATACATTTAAACGAATGTATATATGTTTATTATCATCAAACAAAAATCATATAAGCGCATATTCAACAGTTTGTATTTTTCCTAGGTCATCTATTGAGTCGTATGTGGTTGGGTCGTCTACTGCTAATGAGTCGCTACCGACTCAAGATGAGTCGTGAGTCGTGGGGGAGGATGAGTCATATACGACTTAAGGC
Organism: Allium cepa; assembly: GCA_030765085.1. NCBI lineage: Eukaryota > Viridiplantae > Streptophyta > Magnoliopsida > Asparagales > Amaryllidaceae > Allium > Allium cepa. The sequence goes on from CM060942.1 coordinate 462,733,162, forward strand.
TCAGGTCGAGGAAACACTATAAATAGGGGGGTGCGTTGTACATTGTTGGAGGTTGATTTTGAAATAAAATTTCTTGTTGATTGCTTTGTGCTTTCTTCTCCAATTGGTAGTTGAGTGTAATCTCCTATCTCCACTTACGTCATTCGAGTGCGCTCGAATCCACGTTTGTTGAAGCCGATTCACGGAGTGCGCTAGATCAACGTACGAAGAATCGTAGATCTTTGAACACGGTATAGTGCGCTATCAACGTGTTTGAGATAGTTAGAATTCGGTATCTTCGGATCAACGAATTTGGGCATTTTGGTATTCATCAATCCACCGATTGCTACTTTCACCGATTGAAGTTTATTTTGATTAATCCGCTGCGTCAGTTTTGGTATCAGAGCCATACTTAGCCAATCATAGCTAAGTTGAGTCTTGGAGCCAAGTATTTGAAGTTGAAGTTCGAAGTTGTTCATCATGTTCATCTTGAAGTTGCAACGAGACGAGAACTTTTAATCTATCTCATTTTGGATATAGATTTGGAGAAGTGTTTGAATTTGAAGTTAGGCCGTGTATACTTGGAAAGTAGCCGAGCCTAGTGAAGTTGTTTGAAGGTTGAGCCGTGACTTATTGTTGTTTTGTTGAAGTGTTGTGTTGATGCAATCATGCCGCCAAGGAGAGCTAACCGCGATCAAAATGTTGAAGCTTTGTATCGAAGAGAAGAAGCCGATCAAATGGAGCAACGTATGCATGAGAAGATTGATGAAGGCATTGGTAGGTTGGAGAAGCTTATGATTGATATGAATCAAAGTAGAAGAAGAAATTCACCTGAATCTATCCGTGGGGGTAGTAGAGTGTCATCACATTCAGAACGGGAAAGGAGAGAAAGTCAAGAGCCTAGGAGTATTGATAAACGAAGTAGGAGGAATGTTGATGATCATGATAGACGGGATGTTGGTAGTAGGAGTGGTGGTAGAGACACTGGAGGGCGTGAAAGACAAAGATATGCGTCAGACTTTGATGAGGAGTTTGATGGTGAGAGGGGAAGTATTCACTTCAGAGACCGAGATCAGGGACAACGTCAGTATCGGGTTATTGATGATGATCGACGTTGGGAATCGGGAATGAAGATGGAGATTCCGGAGTTTAAAGGAGGGATGGTAGCTGAAGAATTCTTAGATTGGTTATCTAATGTGGAGGAAATCTTTGATTTCAAGGAGGTTCCGGAGAATCGAAGGGTGGAGTTAGTTGCTACAAGGCTGAGGGGAAGAGCTTTGGCATGGTGGCAGCAAACTAAACTTACTCGTGAACGAATGGGGAAGTCAAAGATAGAATCTTGGGAGAAGATGAAGAAATTGATGCGAGCTACATTCTTACCATACAACTATCAATCACTTATGTACCAGAGATTGCAGAATCTGAGGCAAGGAACGAAGTCTGTTAGTGATTATGCTGACGAATTTTACCAACTCATTGCCAGGAATGATATCATGGAAACGGAAGAACAGTTAACTGCTAGATTCATTGGGGGATTGAGAATGCAGATCCAGGATATGGTTAATATGTTTGATCCTAGATTAGTGGCAGAGGCACATCAGAAAGCGTTGGCTTGGGAGAAGCAAGGAAGACGTGGAGGTGGTGTGTTTACTAATTCCAATAATCAAGCAAGGGGTATTAGTGGAGGTTCTAATATGCCTAAACCTGTCAATAAGCCAGTGGTGAAGGAGGCTGAGAAGACGAAGGTTAACAGTGGTTTCAAATGTTACAATTGCCAGGAGTTGGGTCATAAAAGCAATGAATGTCCGAAGCCGAAGAAGAGTGCAATGGTTGCTGAGATTGAGGATGATGGTGAGGAGGCAGAATGTTCAAATACCCCTTATGTTGAGGAGGAAGAAGAATTATCTGGAGATGAAGGTTGTAATCTTATGATGAGGAGGTCATGTCTTACACCAAAGCAAGAGGAGGATTGTAGTTGGTTGAGAAGTAACATATTTCAGTCGACATGCACTATTCTAGGAAAAGTTTGCAAGTTCGTTATTGATGCTGGAAGTTGCGATAATATTATTTCTACCGAGGCTGTGAAGAAGTTGAACTTGAAAACTGAGAAACATCCTAAACCGTACAAGCTAGCATGGTTAAGGAAGGGTGGTGAAGTGAAGGTGTGTCGAAGGGCTTGTGTGAATTTTTCTATTGGGAAGAAGTACGAAGATGAAATTTGGTGTGACGTTGTAGACATGGACGTATGTCATCTGTTGTTGGGCAGACCGTGGCAGTTTGATAGATCAGTTCAACATGATGGTCGTGCTAATAGCTACAGTTTCATGTTCGAGGGTACTAAAATCACTTTGGTTCCCAAGAAGCAGCAACAGAAGGAGAGCAAGCTAGAGGAGATTGAGGAATTGAAAACTCTGTTGACTTTGAAGGAGTTTGTTAAAGAAGTTGAAGAGGAGCCTGAAGTCTATTTGTTGATTGGGCGAGAGAGCAGTGAAGAGGTTGAAATTCCTGAAGAAGCAAAGCCAGTTTTGAAAGAGTTTGAAGATGTATTTCCAGAGGAGTTGCCTAAGGAGTTACCACCATTGAGAGACATTCAACATCAAATCGATCTTGTTCCGGGAGCCGTACTACCGCATAGACCACATTACCGAATGAGTCCGAAGGAACATGAAGAGTTACGAAGGCAGGTGGAAGAGTTGTTAGAACAGGGACGTGTTCAGGAAAGCTTGAGTCCTTGTGCTGTGCCAGCTTTGTTGGTGCCGAAGAAGGATGGAACATGGAGAATGTGTACCGATAGTAGAGCTTTGAACAAGATTACTGTTCATTACAGATTTCCTATGCCGAGGTTGGATGATTTGTTGGATCAGTTGAGTGGGGCAACTATCTTTTCGAAGATTGATTTGAAGAGTGGTTATCACCAGATTCGAATTAGACCAGGTGACGAATGGAAGACAGCTTTCAAAACGAGAGAGGGGTTATACGAATGGTTGGTTATGCCATTTGGTTTGTCAAATGCACCTAGTACATTCATGTGGGTGATGAATCAAATCTTTAGACCATTCATTGGGAAGTTCGTGGTGGTTTATTTCGATGATATTCTGATATATAGCAGGAGTATGGAGGAGCATGTTCTACATTTGAAGGAAGTGTTGATTATTCTTCGTGAAGAACAATTTTATGCTGCTACGAAGAAATGTGTGTTTATGACAAGAAGTGTTTTATTTCTGGGTTATGTTGTATCTGAGAAGGGAATCCAGGTGGACCAGAGTAAAGTTGAAGCTATTAGAAATTAGCCACAGCCGAGAACTATCACTGAAGTTAGAAGTTTCCATGGATTGGCATCATTCTACCGAAGGTTTATCCGACACTTCAGTAGCGTGATGGCCCCGGTTACTGATTGTATGAAAGGGAAGCAATTTTCTTGGTCGGAGGAAGCAGGGGTTGCTTTTGAACGAATCAAAGAACTTTTGACAACAGCGCCAATTCTTGTGTTGCCAGATTTTCAGTTGTTGTTTGAGCTACATACCGATGCATCAAAGGTTGGGATTGGAGGAGTGTTGAGTCAGCAGGGAAGACCTATTGCATATTTCAGTGAAAAGTTGTCAGGAGCAAAGATGAGATACAGTACATACGATGTTGAGTTTTATGCTGTTGTACAAGCTGTTAAACATTGGAGGCATTACCTATTTCAGAAAGAATTTGTTCTTTACACTGATCATGAAGCTTTGAAGCATTTACAGGGGCAGGAAAAGATTTCCGCAAGACATGCATCGTGGATTGCATATTTACAGCAGTTTACCTTTGTTCTTAAGCACAAATCGGGGGTGACGAACCGTGTGGCTGATGCTTTGAGTAGGCGGAGTCATTTGCTGACAACATTGAAAGTTGAAGTGACGGGGTTTGAATTACTACCAGAAATGATTGAAGAAGATCCTTACTTTGTGAAATATGTTGAGAAAGTGAAGGATGGGAGTACGGATGAATTTATGATAATTGATGGATTTTTGTTTAAATGAAATCGGTTATGTATTCTTGAGAGCAGTTTAAGAATGAAAATTATCAAGGAGTTGCATGAAGAAGGCCATGTGGGTAGAGATCGTACATTGCAGTTGATTTCTCAATCTTACTTTTGGCCGTCAATGAGGAAAGAGGTAGAGAGATTTGTGGAGAGATGTCATATTTGCCAGGTTTCAAAGGGAACAGCAACGAATGCAGGGTTATATATGCCATTACCTGTACCGTCTAAGCCATGGGTTGATATCAGCATGGATTTCGTTTTGGGTTTGCCTAGAACTCAAAGGGGAAATGATTCGATATTTGTTGTAGTGGACAGGTTTTCAAAGATGGCACATTTTATTGCCTGCAAGAAGACAGCAGATGCAGTTCGAGTGGCACGGTTATTTTTTAAGGAGGTGTATCGATTGCATGGTTTACCAGAATCTATTGTTTCTGATCGGGATACTCGTTTTCTGAGTCACTTTTGGTTAAGTTTGTGGAAGATGGTGGGAACGAAGCTGAAATTTAGTAGTGCTTATCATCCGCAAACTGATGGACAGACAGAAGTTGTAAATAGGTCATTGGAAAATTTGTTGCGATGTCTTGTACAAGATAATTTGAGAAGTTGGGACATGAAATTATGCCAAGCAGAATTTGCTCATAATCATGCCATGAATCGCAGTACGGGATTCAGTCCATTTCAGATTGTATATTCAAATTTACCAAGGGGACCGTTGGATTTGGCAGTGGTACCACAACCGAAGGGGACAGTTAAACGAGCTGCTGATTTTGTTGGTGAGCTGACTGAATGTCATAAAATCGTTCAGGAACGATTGGAGAAAGCGAATGAGAAGTATAAGCGGGCTGCTGATTTGAAACGACGAAGTGTTGAATTTAAGGAAGGTGATTTGGTTTATGCAGTATTGACGAAGGATCGTTTTCCGGTGGGTGCTTATAACAAGTTGAAAGCCAGGAAAATTGGTCCTGTAGAAGTTGTGAAACGGATTAATGAAAATGCTTACAAATTGAAATTGCCGGAGGATGTTTACACTTCTGACGTGTTCAATGTTAAGCATCTCGTACCATATTATAGAGACGAACATTCTGAGGTAGAAGAATTTACAAATTCGACGACGAATTTTTCTCAACCAGGGGAGGATGATGCAGCTCAGGGGATAAGTCGTATGCAACCTAAAGAGGAAGATCGGTCTCGAGTTAAGGAAGCTTTGTTTTTAGGTCTTAAGTCGTTCACGAGTCAAGCAACTATGAGTCGTGAACGACCTAACTGGTCGCGTGAAGGGGAGTTGCGACCTAACGAAGAAGAGGCACGAGATAACAAACACTTGAGTCGTATACGGGTTAATGGAACAGGGCTGCGACTCAACGGGAAATTGGGGTGTTCGAGGCTAATGAGTCGTACACGACTCAACGACCCATACATAAGTCGTTTACGACTTAACACGAAGAAGGGGAAGGTTTCAGCAAGTAAGGTCCTTGAGTCAGAGGCGGAACACGACCTAGCTAAGTCGTTCGAAGAGGCATGCCGCAAAGAACTTGGAAGCTTGAGTCGTGTGGGTCTTGAGTCGGTCCTTAGTTGAGTCGTGAGTCGTTCACGACCTATGTTGAGTCGTATATGTTGTATTACGAGGTGGTATGTAAACACTGGGGTTGAGTCGGTTGAGTCATGGTGTAATGTAATTGTTTTGAGTCGTGTGTTGTTCTGTTGAGTCGTGGCAATTTTAAGTCTTTAGTGTTGTACTGTTTGTATTTTTCCTAGGTCATGTATTGAGTCGTATGTGGTTGGGTCGTCTACTGCTAATGAGTCGCTACCGACTCAAGATGAGTCATGAGTCGTGGGGGAGGATGAGTCATATACGACTTAAGGCTCAGGTCGAGGAAACACTATAAATAGGGGGTGCGTTGTACATTGTTGGAGGTTGATTTTGAAATAAAATTTCTTGTTGATTGCTTTGTGCTTTCTTCTCCAATTGGTAGTTGAGTGTAATCTCCTATCTCCACTTTCGTCATTCGAGTGCGCTCGAATCCACGTTTGTTGAAGCCGATTCACGGAATCTAGTGCGCTAGATCAACGTACGAAGAATCGTAGATCTTTGAACACGGTATAGTGCGCTATCAACGTGTTTGAGATAGTTAGAATTCGGTATCTTCGGATCAACGAATTTGGGCATTTTGGTATTCATCAATCCACCGATTGCTACTTTCACCGATTGAAGTTTATTTTGATTAATCCGCTGCGTCAATAATTAACTTCATTCTATAATATTCCTTTTGCCAAACATGACTATTTCATTCAATAATGTATTCACTGTCCAAAATCGTGAATATATTTCCTTTAATAAACTTCACTATTCAATTTGTCAAATTAAATTGATTTCGAATTTATAAACAATGTTTATAAATTTCATTTCTATTTATAAGCTTCGATTTATAAATCTCATTATTAACAAATTCCATTTATATCTCATTTAAATGCCAAAATCCGATTTATAAGATAATTACTTATAAATCTTCTATTTTAGAAAATCTATTTATTTTTATAACTTCACAATTTATAAATCTATAAATTACGTTCACTTATGAAATCCATCTTTATTTCACCTTTAACACTTATAAAAGCTCGTTTTATAATTCCAATATTTTTAACTTATAAAAATAAATTTAAAAATCTTTTATAATGATTCAAAATTACAAATTAAACCATTTTATAAATTAATCACTATTTATTTCGAAAATCTCAAATTTGGTTATATTTTGCAAGAACAGTAATTTTTATAACATAAAAATTTATAACGTTTTAATTATTTAAAGTGAATCAACTCAAAATTTTATAAAAAAATATACTTTGAAAAATCACTTTAAAATCCTTTTATAACCAAAAATCATTATTTTAAAACTTCAGAAATGGATCCGATGATGCAACAACACCAAATAGTCAATCACGACATCCAAATATCATATATCGATATGATAATCAACAAATTCACAATATCTGTGAATAAATCAATACAGTTGAGGAATCCAGTTGGATCCCTCCAACCTGTTTCCCTACATCCACAAACATTAGCACAATAGCAATTCCACTCCAGTACGGAATTATCGCGGTATATGGGATTTATAAAATATTATCCACTTAATAGACGACGCAATAGGGTCTCATCCGCTATATAATGCGGGAAACCAATTCCAAGTACATAAATAATACCAATTTCACTATACTGTGAAATATTCGCGGTATATGTTTTTAATAAATAACCTCCGCTTACTAACGGCGCATAATGTCTATTTTAACAATCAATAGATAACAATCATCATTCAACATACAATCAAAAATTTTAAATCTAACTATTTAAAATTAAAATCCAAACCGATTCGATTGAGCGAGAAGTTCTCACCTTGATTTCAATTTCGTTATAGCGATTTATTTCAAATAAAATTAAACGGACGTTTAATTTTACCCGAAATTCTCACTAACTCCAAATGACTCTATTCAAATCCTATAGCGTAGTGCTCGTCCGTACGATTCCAACGCAACTGGTTTCGCGCGTTTTCGACCTCGTATAAAAAAGTTATGCATTTTCAAAGTTACTCGAATTTTAATAATAATAATTTACAACATATTTTAAATTTTTTGAAACCTATATTGATCTCGGCCGTTAGATCCTTGCAACTCCAAATCACAGCCGTCCCCTACCATCTTCCCCACACGCGTCCTCTACAGGTTTCTCACACGAAACCGAACCCATATCCACGTTTGTATATCTCCAAGTCGCGACCACCACGCTTGCTTCTACCTCGATCAAAGACCCCCACCACACGCGCCTCCCCCAGAGCCACCACCGGCCAGTGACCGCATGCGCGCGGTCTCTATCTCAGCGCGAAAAACGATGTTGAACGGCGAACCTTCATCGTCAATTTGCCGTCTATCCACTCATCAATTTTTTATCATAGTCGTTCATATTGTGGAGAAGGACGTGCTCTTCCACTTTCATGTTGGAAGTTTGTTGAATCGATGCATAGATTTGAGGAAAAATTGGGAAGAAGATCGTTGAATTTTGGCCTTTGGTTTCATAGCCGGCGGCTAGGGTTTTAAACTCTAAATTTTTTTTTTTTGTGAAGAAAGGGGGCTTTTATAGAAATCTATCGCACATTATTCATTCCGGAATTTCCAGACTCGGATTTACGCGCGGTGACCGGCGTTTCTAGGGTTTATCCCACGTTCCGGACATAATGGAATAGGTTTCGGAAGAGAATTCGATCATCTGTGCGAGATATGGCAATATACGATCGATTTAAAATTAAACCGATTAAACGATTTTCTAGGCGTTTTAGCTTGCACCGGACAAACGGTAAATCCAATTAACACGAAATTTGAAACCTTGTAATAATATCATATTACGGATCCAATGAAACTGCTTTCGTCGAAATCCGAGACTTTTTGAAAAATGGCTATTTTTAACTCGCCAAATTAATATTAAAACAATTTCGATGCATTTCGAGCTGCCAAGATCAAACGACAACTCCGATTGCTACGAAAATTGAAATCCGATAACGACAAACTATTACGGATCCAATGGAACTAGTTTCGTCCAATTCTGAGACAGTTCGAAAACGGCTAATTTTACAATCGATTATTAAATATTAAAATATTCAATTTTCACAAATAAACTTTTAATTCGATTTTTAAAAGTTCTAAAATATCATTATAACTCCAACATGATTAAATAAAATTTTACAAATCATTTTCAGTCATATTTAACCCAATTTTCAATTATTTCCGGAATTTCAATTTTTAAATTATCGATGTAATTGTCAAATTAAATCTAATATTCGAAAAATAAATTATTCGACTTATAAATTCCACTTTTTAATATTTAAATTCAATTAAATATTCAAATTTAAATTACCAAAAATTCTGGGTCGTTACAATCTTCCCCCCTTAAAAGAATTTCGTCCTCGAAATTACCAAGTAAGAAAAATTTGCAGAATCCATTAACTTTCCAAAACAAGTTTAAACTTCTTACAAAATCATTACTAAGTTTCCAAATCATACTTAGTTATCTTTTCAAAACCAAACTATATCGTTTAATTTTCAACTTCAAATCAAAACTTAGTTTTTCATAAATTTTCCCAATTTTCTCAAAAAAATTCTAACACCTAAAATTTTCGAAAAAATTCGCCGCAGTCTCCTTTGCGCGACTCGATCCGAAAAAAATGGCAGTATTTATATCACAAATATACATCTCGTCAAGTGATGAGGCATCCCGCAGGGAAAAAAGTGTAAAAGTACGGTATGTAATCCGAGATATGTACCTTACTATATTATTAGCGAGCATATACGACTAATATAGCGCGAAAGCGAGCTCCAAATGCGAAGCAACGCCATCCGCACCTACTAAACACTTAACAACATCATGAGAATCATGCATATATGAAAATAGTATCAATATACAACATATAGCAACATAACAACTACATGTGCCAATATAGCAAATGCAATAAAACAATAAATGCAAACATCAACCAACTATCATCCATAACCAAATCAATATTCATTCATATTCTCACTAATATTCATTGAAATGAGTTCTCAATTTAATCACATTTGATTCGTTTACATTGGATTTTATCAACATTCATTCTCAATTCAATTAGTTAACATTCACTCATTTAAATCTAATTCACATTCAATTCTATTCAAATTTATTTACTTTCAATTTGAATTCAATTTCATAGCTTCCAATTTCGCTAATTCAATTTCATTAAAACTTAATGAATTATATACAATCAACTAATAATCACATAACAACCAATGTATATTTAACACAACCAAATTTATTCACTTTACATTCAATTTGCTTCAACACTTTTAATTCCAATTGGATCATATTAAATTGACTTCCATTCAATTTACTCAACTTGCAATAACATTAGCTTTTAATGAATTTATACTTACAACCATTATTTCATATCAATTATTTACATTTAATTGATTAACATTTGATCCATTAGTTTAATTCAGTTGCTAATTCCTTTAACAATATAAAGTTGAATTTCATTCATATAACTCAAGTTCAAATTCTTAATGACTTCACTTCATTAATTCACTTATTAATTTACTTTGACACCAAAATAAACTTTATTCATCATTATTTAACTTATGTTCCTTTTCAACCATCTTATCAAATCCAAATCAATTTATTTAACTTTCCTTTTGTTAAATTTCAAATCACGTGTCTTTGATAACAAGTCAAATTTATTTCAACTTGGATTTTATTGATTTACTTATACTTCCTTTAATTTAACTCCATTCTTTAAGTTAAATTTATTCTACCAAAATTCAATTCTATAAGTTATCAATTCATTTATCATCCCTATAAATATTTTTAAATAGGACAGAGTCTTTTCAATCTTTCAAAACCATTTTTTTTAGAAATCAGTTCAATTATCTTTTGAATTCCCAAAACCAAACTCAAATTTTCCAAACAACATTCATTTAAACAATTTGGCAGCAATTCCTCTTTTGGAAACCCGAAAATAATTCTAATGATGTGGCCATCATCATCAGGATTATTTTCCAGCGATCGAAAAGAGTTTAGAGCTTTAATTTCTCCAAAACAATTTTCCAAAAATATGAAATCCTTTCAAAACACTTCTCTGGAATTTTATTTTCAGATTATAAATCACATTTATAAATCTTTTCCTTATATAATTTCACTTCTTATATATATAAGATTATTTCAAAATTGTAAATCATTTTAATTATAATTCCACACTTATAATTTATTTGTTTATACAATTCATTCTTTTTCAACTATTGTTTTTATTTAACTTATTCAACAACCAAACAATCAATTCATATACACTTTAATAATTCTGAAAAATTATTAATAAGTGGAATTTATCAAGGTAAAATTATTTCATTTACCCTATTAAAATGATATCGTCTCAATTTGTTCTCTACAAGTGTTTAGAGATCCCTATCAACAACATTAATTACTCGTGTTGACCAAAATCCATATACCACTCAACAAACCAATCATCACAATATAAAACAATTTATATTCACTAACAAATACGCGCTCGTATCTATTATTACACTCACACTCATTCTAGAGTACCGCTGACTCTATCTCTAATGAGTTATACCCAACCGAGCCATGGTTGTCGCTTAACCATAAGCTCTGATACCAAAATGTAACGAACGCGATTTTTCGTCCACAAACGCCGACATCAATACGTCCACTGTATCAACTGCCGAGCTAACGAAAGCCGAAAAACCGTGCCGTTAGGGTTTAAGAAAAAGAAAAAGGCAGAAGAAGAGAGAAAAAGAAGCAACAGAAACAGAAAGAAATAACAGAACAACATCAGAATATCACAATTCGTAGCAGAACAACATATAATAAATAAATGAATAATCTTTAAACAAAGAACTATATCAGTTATTACATTACATTACATCATCAGAGTGTACAACAACAAACAACCTCAACAGCAGAAAAGAAATATTATATACTAGTAATACGCCATGCCATCCAGCTTGCCTCCAACAACTCCTGAATTCCAGAATATCCAGAAAACCTGACTCTTGACTGCCCATGTGGAATTGGTGGGCACCCAAAGTTTAGGAAGGAAAACAATAAACTCCGAGTCAGTCATGTGACTGGTGTGAGAACTCAAAACAGTTTATTTTTCTTTAAAATCAAAATAGAGGAATATTTTTAAATTCAATTGGCAATGCTTTTAAAATTGAGACTACCATAAGGCCTCCCGCACACACAGACAATGCAAACGCAGAATCGGAGGAGATTTCTCCTTATGATAGTCAAAGATGCTTGATACGCATTAAAAAGAATCATTTAATATTATTACTAGTGCATAGTGTAGAAAAATTATTTCGAAAGTAAAGATATAAATCTTAGCCAACATACGACCATTATCGTATGCCTACTATAGCTACCATGTTCAATAGCAGGTTACCGCCACATTCCATGGCATGTTCTACAACTAAAAGCGTACAAGTTTGTATTGTCTCTTTGGATTTCCAACAAATGGTCATGCCAAGGAACTTCCCATTGCCACATGGAAACGCCTCTGGAATGACGTCCCGAGAATCAAACCGGATCTCTGCCAACACAAGGCCGGGTTGCCCCTAACTGGGTAACTACTGACACAAATATGTCATCCCCCGATCGTAACCGATCTATTCGAGGATCCTCGATTTCCAACAACTACAAGATTTGCAGCAACAACATAGGTTAAATATCTGGGCTCCATACCATGATACCACCTCTATCCAGAAGGAATGACATACACTAAACGGGTGCTACCCCCTAATAACCTTGCTGCATCCTTCCTATTTTGACCATTTCCGGGGTGTGAGGTCCGACGAAGTCTCGTCCACAAAGCCACGCTTTATACAAAAGTCATGCTTTGGGTCAACAAATGATCATAGAAATAAATGATCCTATCACAAATGATCAAACAATGATCATTTCACAGCAACACTCAGCATGCCACACTACCAAATTAGGAGTATATCACTAATAACCTTCAACTATATAACCTCTAAGCTCGTACGTCTCAGAGAAGGGTGTTAAGCAAAGAGAATAAATTCTCCGCCACCAACAGAAATATATTTTAAAGAAATCGGCTTTATATCTCAATTTGTAATGTCAGACATACAATCCATACAAGTCTGTTCCAGGCTCGAACAGAACTAAAGGCACTTCCAAAGAAGTCATTGCAATCCGGATATTCACTAATCACGACCGGACTTCCCGTCACTAAGCGTGATAAAACCTCTATATCGGAGATCAGCCGATGTAGAGTAACCCGATGGTAATCCTTCCGTTTTCACAAATATCCGGACTTCAACACCGGTCATCGAATGCAATCCATTACGACGTATCACATATTCGGAATGGGTTATACGACCCCAAGGTCCTTTCCCGACTAACCTGAATAGTGAGCTCTTATTCAAAAATAAGTGTGGCATTAAAATTCAAACAATCACAACAAATACCTATTTAAAGGTAAATATTGATAGTCGGATTATTTAACTATCAATAGGCATGCTCAACATCACCAAATTCCAAATAATTTTCCAAATTATTTACTTTCCAAAATATCTTTACTAGATATAAAATTTCCCACACTTCAAACATTTGAAAACTAATTGTCAAATCACTTTTCAATCCTTTACCATTTTTGAAAACAAATTTCAATCATTTTCCTTTCTCGGAAATACTTTCATTTCAAAATGGTTTATTTAAACCAATTAAATAAATCCTTAACGATTTACTTTATATTTACGTTCCAAATCCGTAAATTAATTCCCATAATTTCAAAAATAAATCAACGTTTATTTTTAAACTAATTCCCCTTTCTTTTATAAATTCCATAGTGAATTTATAATCCCAAAATATCTATGATGTACGATTTTCAATCGATTTTCAATATTCACTTTCAATTTATCTTACAAGGATAAATTCTAAAACGTTCATTTCACATTGGAAAAACATTTCCATACCTATTAAATAATAAGTACCTCACAAATCTATTTATTTTCAACATTTGAAAATATTGGATATACTTAAATCAAAATTTAGTATATATTTCATCCCTTAAGGAAATCATTCTCTTAATACATTTATTTGGGCCAAAACGAATGTTGCGCAAAACATCGTTACGACAACCCAAAATCACTAGTATAGGGATTCAAAGTTTAAATAGATATATAAATCCTAATACTATATAAAACATTTCCTTTCGGAAATCATTTACTATAACAACAGTGTTATAGTCCACCATTTCCTTCTTTCTCGAAAACGTCTATTTCAACAATAAATGTTGAAATCTATGGTTTTGATTCATAATACATTTTAAAACATCTTTAAAATAATTAACTTCATTCTATAATATTCCTTTTGCCAAACATGATTATTTCATTCAATAATGTATTCACTGTCCAAAATCGTGAATATATTTCCTTTAATAAACTTCACTATTCAATTTGTCAAATTAAATTGATTTCGAATTTATAAACAATGTTTATAAATTCCATTTCTATTTATAAGCTTCGATTTATAAATCTCATTATTAACAAATTCCATTTATATCTCATTTAAATGCCAAAATCCGATTTATAAGATAATTACTTATAAATCTTCTATTTTACAAAATCTATTTATTTTTTAACTTCACAATTTATAAATCTATAAATTCCGTTCACTTATGAAATCCATCTTTATTTCACCTTTAACACTTATAAAAGCTTGTTTTATAATTCCCATATTTTTAACTTATAAAAATTAATTTAAAAATCTTTTATAATGATTCAAAATTACAAATTAAACCATTTTATAAATTAATCACTATTTATTTCGAAAATCTCAAATTTGGTTATATTTTGCAAAAACAGTAATTTTTATAACATAAAAATTTATATGGTTTTAATTATTTAAAATGAATCAACTCAAAATTTTATAAAAACATATACTTTGAAAAATCACTTTAAAATCCTTTTAAAACCAAAAATCATTATTTTAAAACTTCAAAAATGGATCCGATGATGCAACAGCACCAAATAGTCAATCACGACATCCAAATATCATATATCGATATGATAATCAACAAATATCACAATATCTGTAAATAAATCAATACAGTTGAGGAATCCAGTTGGATCGCTCCAACCTATTTCCCTACATCCACAAACATTAGCACAATACCAATTCCGCTCCAGTACGGAATTATAACAGTATATGGGATTTATAAAATATTATCCGCTTAATAGACGGCGCAATAGGGTCTCATCCGCTATATAATGCAGGAAATCAATTCTAAGTACATAAATAATACCAATTTCACTATACTGTGAAATATTCGCGGTACATGTTTTTAATAAATAACCTCCGCTTACTAACGGCGCATAATGTCTATTTTAACAATCAATAGATAACAATCATCATTCAACATACAATCAAAATTTTTAAATCTAACTATTTAATATTAAAATCGAAACCGATTCGATTGAGTGAGAAGTTCTCACCTTGATTTCAATTTCGTTATAGCGATTTATTTCGAATAAAATTAAACGTACGTTTAATTTTACCCAAAATTCTCACTAACTCCAAACGACTCCAATCTAATTCCATAGCGTAGTGCTCGTCTATACGATTCCAACGCAACTGGTTTCGTGCGTTTTCGACCTCGTATGAAAAAGTTATGCATTTTCAAAGTTACTCGAATTTTAATAATAATAATTTACAACATATTTTAAATTTTTTTAAACCTATATTGATCTCGGCCGTTAGATCCTTGCAACTCCAAATCACAACCGTCCCCTACCATCTTCCCCACACGCGTCCTCTACAGGTTTCTCATATGAAACCGAACCCATATCCACGTTCGTATATCTCCAAGTCGCGACCACCACGCTTGCTTCTACCTCGATCAAAGACCCCCACGACGCGCATCTCCCCCAGAGCCACCACCGGCCAATGACCGCATGCGCGCGGTCTCCATCTCAGGGCAAAAAACGATGTTGAACGAAGAACGTTCATCGTCAATTTGCCGTCTATCCACTCATCAATTTTCGATCATAGCCGTTCATATCGTAGAGAAGGACGTGCTCTTCCACTTTCATGTTGGAAGTTTGTTGAATCGATGCATAGGTTTGAGGAAAAATTGGGAAGAAGATTGTTGAATTCTGGCCATTGGTTTCATAGCCGGCGGCTAGGGTTTTAAACTCTAAATTTTATT
The DNA here is from genome assembly GCA_030765085.1 of Allium cepa. Classification (NCBI taxonomy): domain Eukaryota; kingdom Viridiplantae; phylum Streptophyta; class Magnoliopsida; order Asparagales; family Amaryllidaceae; genus Allium; species Allium cepa. The sequence goes on from CM060942.1 coordinate 462,748,918, forward strand.
TTTTATTTTTTTGTTAAGAAAGGGGGCTATTTATAGAAATCTATCGAACCCAATGAAACGGTAAATCCAATTGACACGAAATTTGAAACCTTACAATAATATCACATTACGGACCCAATGAAACTATTTTCGTCGAAATCCGAGACTTTTGAAAAATGGCTATTTTTAACTCGCCAAATTAATATTAAAACAATTTCGACGCATTTCGAGCTGCCACGATCAAACGACAACTCCGATTGCTACGAAAATTGAAATCCGATAATAACAAACTATTACGGATCCAATGGAACTAGTTTCGTCCAATTCCGAGACTGTTCGAAAACGGCTAATTTTACAGTCGATTATTAAATATTAAAATATTCAATTTTCACAAATAAACTTTTAATTCGATTTTTAAAAGTTCTAAAATATCATTCTAACTCCAACATGATTAAATAAAATTTTACAAATGATTTTCAATCATATTTAACCCAATTTTCAATTATTTCTGGAATTTCAATTTTTAAATTATCGATTTAATTGTCAAATTAAATCTAATATTCGAAAAATAAATTATTCGACTTATAAATTCCACTTTTTAATATTTAAATTCAATTAAATATTCAAATTTAAATTATCAAAAATTCTGGGTCGTTACATAAATATTGAACAAATTTGTGATAATTGGATAATGCAGTGTTATTGGAAATAAATTAGTGTTATTTATGGGATTTATACCTGGGTGGGCAAGTAGTAAACTTATAAATAAAAGAAAGTGAGTAGGTGACCATTTATTTAGGTTATTTATTCATTTAGTATGTTAAATAAAAATTTGGGAATCAGATCTCAATTAAGGGAAATTAAGTTGTACGTTAATTTGAAATAAAATCTATTAAATATTACATTTATAGGGAATGTGGTATGAATGGTTAGGGATTGTCAAATTTGGTAAAAAGGGATTGGACTTAGGAAACTTTGTTAATTGGGTTAAAAACCTTAATTAATACACGTAATTGACAAGATTCACATTCTTAAAAAAATAACCGTTGATACAAATCTAAGATGTATATAGAAGTATTAATGCAGTGAAAGAAAAACAAATATTAACTATGTTATTTGTGTAATTAATGGATAGGAATACCAAAGGCTAATTGTAGTAAGGAATATAAGTGGTAGAATAATAAAAATCTATGATTTTATTTTTGTTAACATATGTTAAGAGATATGTTTATGATCTTAATTTGTACTTCTACTAATAACATGTATTACAGTAGGATAAAAAAAATGATAACATACGTCAGGTGTATTCAATGACATTGTTTGAATGAAATTAATAACGGTGATTATAATAAAAATGTTAGTAAAGAATAAGAATGAATAAGTTTAGTAAAAGAGTAAACATTCGTTTAGTAAAAGTGTTTGGCAACTGAAAGATTGATTGTAGAGGTGAGAAACTATTATTTATTAAGAAATATATATAATTACCGTTTGTAGCGAATAGTGTATTAATATGTTTAAATTACTATTAGATAGGAAATAATTGTTATACTTCTCAGTACATTCATTTAGTCCATTTTTAAACTTAATCAACTGAAATTAATGTAATCGAAAATTTCCAATTAATAGGAGAGCGAATACTAATTGTAAATTAATAGGTGTAAATAAAAGCAGCATATGTTTTGTGAAAATATAAGGAAAGTTTGATTTAACAAAAAGAAAATTTAACATCAAATAAAATGAATGTTTCATCTGTGAATGTATGTTTAATTTCAATAAAATAAGAACAGAAAGATTGATTTTAAAGAAAGAAATATATGTTTATTTGAACTGTGTTTTAGTTTACAGACTGATTACAAGAATAGGAAAATAATCTATTTATTACTCTTATGTATAAACAATAAATTTATAAACGTGTTTAAATAAACAATTGTTCTATTTCTGTATCCATTTTTGTTGCCTGTTTTAAAATTTAACTTTGTAAGTAACTGCAATTAATGTAATTCAAATGTTTCAATTAAAAAGATAGGAAACGTTGATTGCAATTAATAGATTTAATAAAAGAAACGCACGTTTTGTGTTAAACAAAAACGGTGTTTTAATGGAAAGAAAAGATCACTTTAAGAAAACAAAAATGAACGTTCTCATTTTTAAGGTAAGTAAATATTTTATTATGCGTAGATTAAAACCTAAATGTGTACAAAATTCTACTTTCGTTTGCAAACTTTTCCATTCCTACATACAATCCCTTATCTATTATTAATGCCTGAAGATTTAATAATAAAACGTGACATTTATTTTTGTCCCTCCACGTTCATTTTCCAATTATAAATAACCTACATCTTATTTCTTCTTCTACATTTTGTTTCTCCTAACACCTCATATTCAAAAGCTCTTATTCTTGCAACTCCAAAAGCATTCTTTTATAAAAATGATTTTTTTTTTCCATTTTTTGTAGTGGAGAAGAACGAGGTCCTATAGCATACTAAAGCTTTTGATGACGTGGCTATTTAATATGGGTTAGTTTTATTTTAATTTTATTTTCGTTTTCAAACGATTTAAATCGAATTACTTTCACATACGAACTTTGTTTCATGCGCGATTTTTTTTATAAGGATCGTATTGAAATTCCGAACATTCTGACGCTTGTTTGGACAGATTTGGAGACTGTCAAATTTAAAATCGGATTCAAATTCAATTTAATTTCAAAAGGTGAGTGTTTTAACCCACTCAAAACTTCTAAGTTTTCTTATATTTGTTAGATTGATTTAAGATACGAGTAGAAATTTATTTATGACTGTTTTGCACAATTTATTCATCATCTCAGTTAAATCACATTTATTTAATTTAACTGTTAATTAATTTTATTACTGCATATAAATTGACAATTAAGATTTATTTATTTGCATATAAACCGCTAGTTAAACAGTTATTTTTTTTGAATATAAACTGTTCGTTGATAACTGTTATATTTTATGTGCTCTATTGATGTTTGTTTAAATTGAAGATGATTGCAATAAATTGGTTGATGATTGATATTGGGTGAATGGATGATGTGTTCTATACAAACTACAGGTTATTATGCTTTTTTCATTTCATTTGGGATTGCGGTTTGAAACGATATACAACCGCATTTTTATTTTTAAATTGCGGATTGAAATGACAAATATCCATATCACTTGACCATAGGATAGAAAATTTTATACAGGCACCGTCGGTCTATATATAATTATTTTGAAAATGATTTCTATGGTTTGGATAGGATACGGTTTAATGAATATTAAATTTTGATATTATATAAATATTATTTTATATATACATATATAGTTAAAATTTTGAATTTAAGCTATGTATAATCTGTGAAATAAAAATGAATAAGTTGGAAAAATGGAGTTTGATAATTTATATTATATGTTTATGTTAACGCTAAAATTTGAACGCTAACACCCCGGTATATGAAGTGAGATTGTGAAAGCACCACCCGATAGCTCGGGAACAGATTATAAGCAGATAATAGTGAAAAAACAGTAAACAACCGCAATTTTATAGTGGTTCGGCTTAAGAGAGAGCCTACGTCCACTTCAAATATCTTTATTGACGATTTGATTACAAGTCAATGCAGTTGCACTTTGATTACAACACACTTTGAGTTTCAAGTGACTTAGAACATGTAGCCTAAACTTCAATGTCGATCCAAATCTTTGAACACATGTTAGACATGTTTGATTTCTTCGTGAAGTTCCTTGAAGGTGTTGAAGTAGTTCAGAATGCAGCAGAGTAACGGCGCTTGAAATGAATGAGCCCAAAGTCCTCCGCTAGTTGGAACTAGGGTCGTATTTATAGGCATTTTTCGGAGTTAGGTCGTAGGTCGTGACCGACCTAAGTTAGGTCGTAGGTCGTGACTGACCTAAGATGCACTGACTTCTCTTTCACAAGAACACGCATGCTGATTTGCACAAGTCCAGGGTCGTGAGTGACCTATCCCCTAGCGGCATGGTATAGGCGGCTTCTTTATTTATGCAGATAGGTCGAGAGCGACCTATCTTAGGTCGTTAGCGACCCATCATAGGTCGTGAGTACTTTCCTGTAACCATAGCTGGAGCCTTTAGGTCATTGAGTCTCTTAGGTCGTGGCCTCCTTTAGGTCGGGACATCTTTTATGTCGCAGCTTTCTTAGGTCGCGGCCTTTTTAGGTCGGTGGGCAGTTAGGTCGCTAAGACAATCATGTCGTTAGGTCGCTCCATCCTTTAAGTTGTAAGGTTGCTCTGGCTCATAGGTCGCTAAGTTGCTAAAACTTTAGGTCGCTAGGTCGCATTATCCTTTAGGTCGCGGCCTTCCTTAGGTCGAAGCACTCTGTTAGGTCGTGCGAGTTCTATAGGTCGCAGAATTCCATAGGTCGCAGCTTCTTTTAGGTCACTTGATCAGTTAAGTCGCTAGGCCATTCCTGTAGTTAGGTCGCTCCATATCTTTAGGTTTTAGGTCGCTAACTAAGAGGAGTTAACATTTGCCCCTCGAAGTACGTGCCTAGGTCATAGGTCGCGTGCTTCGATTCTCTTAACTCGAGTTCTGATGAGTTGTTAGGTCGCGAGCGACCTATCGAGGAAATTAGGTCGTGTGTGTCGATTCACATCTCACTTCCCTGGGGTATAAATGACATAGGTCGTTCCTCTTTCATCTCATCTGCTCTGAACTTCCTATTCGGCCATTATCAAGTTCTCAAGCTCTCGAAGGCAAATTCAACTCATTTAGTTGTCAATTTGTCTTCACCAACATAATACGTAAGTAAATTCAATCTCTAACCCACGATAATCGCCATCCAATTGCGAATCCACGTTTTCCGACTCGAGTCCAATTCATGTGTTGTGCCCTATTTTGAATGATTATTACGATTGATTTTTGATCGCCGTTCGATATGTCATCGTTGTGATTCAAGAAGGCACGGTAACATTAATGGATCGGAGGTATTTGGATTTGATTCCAGGATGATTCGGTGGCATGTAGGAATGACGAATTTTTACGAAGGGGATGATGGACTTGCTCATGAGTGATAACGGGTTAATGGGTTCTCAGCTACATGGGTAATGGAGGAGATGATGTGGCAGTGTGTGAGTGGAGGATCGACCTTAGGGCTGTCTGCTTGAATACTAACCATGTGACCTAACTTCTTAGCGATCTAACTTTGTAATGACCTAAGTTCTTGCGGCATTGATTTTAGGTCGCGGCCGACCTTAGACTTAAATTCCTGTGGCACAGAAGTTAGGTCGCTGCCGACCTAGTACTTGGATGGTTTGCACATGAACTTTGAACCGAACGACCTAACAGCTTAGCAACTTATCACCTTTGAATGACTGCATAGGGACTTAACACATCAACGACCTATCTTTTGCGACATAAGCTTTAGGTCGCGGCCGAGTTAGGACATGAACAGATTTGCATTGAGCGACTTAAGTTAACCCCGACCTAGGTTTGGTCACCAGACGACCTAGGACATGAATTCCAAGCAGCACGACTTAAGTTTTAGGTCGCGGCCGAGTTAGGACATGAATTCCAAGCAGAACGACTTAACAAATTAACGACCTAACTGTTTTGCGGCATAGGATTTAGGTCGTGGCCGAGCTAGGACTTGAACAAATCTGCATTGTTTTGAACCCCTTTAACTTGCACAGTGCGACCTAATATAGCCTTAACCTATGCTAAGTCGTAGGGGATAGTCTGGATGACCTATGACTTGTAAAATTTTGAGAGAATTTGATTGAACTGCTTGGACTTGAATCATTTGAAATTCATTACATTCCTTTGCAGATTGCTCTAACTTTTAATTTAACAACCTGTTTAAACATAACATTTGCAGAAAAATGGGACGAATATACTATCACTGACCGCCCACATCGAATGACAGATTAGTCGATAAAGAATAATCAACTTAAATGAACTGTGTGAGTGAAATGCTGTGAATCAACCGACTCAAATGAAGTGTTAAAGCAAAGCTAAAATTTTGTTTGAATTAACACTGCACTCGAGTTTTAAATTAACAAGTCCTGAAATCTCACAATCAATCAGTTGTCAATTAGTTTAATTTCAGTTATTTTGTTTGTTATTTTTATTAGTTTTGCACAACACTTCACACTTTTAGGAAACGTGCACCTTTACATCTGAACATCCAGTTGCTTGTATAGAATGACGTCTCAACAAGAAGAGATGATAGAACACGTCGAAGGGGCTCCTCCGATTGCTATTCCACTAGAGAACCCTCCGGAAAGAACTCCTACCCTTCTGAAACAGCGGGTGCTTAATCAATTATGCGTTCAATTTTGCATTGCCGAGGCAGAAGTTTTACTCCCTGGACCAAATGATTTTGCTGATAGACCACCTTCCGGTTTTGTTGCCATTAATCGCCAAATGTGCTTAAGTGGAGTAATTCCTCCCTTTAATGAATTTCTTCAACAAATCCTTCTTCGACTGACGATCTCTCCTTTCCAACTGCATCCCAATGGCTATGCCATTTTGATGGGATTGTGCGTTCTGTTCAGGAGAACTCTTGACCGTCTTCCGAGTTTTGAGGAAATCTGTTACCTGTGCACTTTTGCGAAGAACAAGGACCACCCTTCGATTGTACTTGTAAGAGGTGCGAGGAACCGTAAACTAATTTTGGATTTGCCGGAGAGTGCACATGGTTTTTTGAATCAATTCTTCTATATTCGTTGCCCCGCCGGATTTTACGCAGACTGGAGAATAGGAAGTGAGATCTTTTTTCCCTTCTCTCTTCAATTTCATTTTAAGTTTTTCATGGTTCGTATTGCTAGATGCTGATTCCATTCCTTATTTTTACAGCACTTCCTCCTCCTTCTAGAGATTCCAGTCATAAACCAGTCTTTGAAAGGCTAAGCATTGTGGCTGCTGAAGAGAGGAGCGCAAAATTTCTATTGACAGATGAACTTCTTCATCGGTTTGAGCTTTTACATTCTTCCCGTTCTACTCAACTTCATGAAGTTCCGACTGAAGTTCCCGATTCTCCGATGAAAACTCCTGATGCCCCGGTCCCTATTAAAGAGCACATGCGGGGAGGAACCTCTATAGAAACTTCACTAATAAAATGTTCCACTCCAAGGGATGATGCGGAGCCGTCTGAAAAGCCTGCACTTGCCCCCATAACTGAAGAAGAGGAGTCCCTTCCTCATACTGATAAGAACGTTGATCTTGGAGTTGATATTTTTGGGAGTTTAAGTGACATAATGGTCACTTCTCAAGAACTTTTTAGGGATGATGTTTCCAAAACTATCTCTTCTGTAATTGAGGCGACATCTTCTCTACAAAAAATGTCAACCCCTTCTACTCAAGCTATCACTACCTCTACTCCACAGAGTGGTCTGTAACTTGATGCATGTAGCTTACACGTTACACAACACTTAGGATTTTTCAGCACTTCTACGCATTCATCTTCTTATACTTTAAAGATTTCTAAAGCTTATTATTTTTATTCCAGATTCTCCAATGGGGCGCAGCAGCTCATACTATGATGATTTCCAGCGCTACGGGAGGCGTAGCCAATATGATTATATGCGTCACCTCCCCTCTTACAGAGAATCCGATGAAGAGAGGGCCATCAGGAAAGCAGACGAGAGACGGGCATATGAAGAACGTCATCGAAGAGAACAAGAAAGACATGACCCTCCCCACAGAGAAGATGATACCCAAAAAAGAAAGACTCACGATGAGAGAGGTAAAGGTCACATGGACGATTCTTCCAGCAAGCGGGCTAAACTTACTGAAGAAACAATGCCGACAGCTTCTGAAAATGTTCCTACTCAATCTCCTGCCCCCGTTCGTTCCGACATTCAAACAATCATCAACCGGCCCGCATACCAAGTTGGACAAGGTCCTCCTACTCTTCAAAGTCGATTCCCTCAGTGGTGCCTGAGAGGGGTTCGATTTGATCTCGACTTGGTTCCTCTCGACAAATCGGCTATGCTGCGAAATCTTGATACTGTCAGGACCGATATTGAAAGAATGTCGAACTGGCAAAAACTTGTCGACGAGCTTCAGAGGGTTAACCGAGCCAATCTCGAGGCCATGCTCACAATGGAGAACGATAAGGCTGAGTGGCAGAAGACTCTCGAACAGCATGACGTCGAAATGAGAAGTATTGCTTCTTATAATGAAAAGCTGGAAGCGGAAGTATAAAAGCTTAAGGAAGAATTAGCTACTTCATCTACTTTCTATTCTCAAAAGGAGAGCATGCTTCAGCAACAAGTACGAGATGCGCATGCCAGTCAAAGGGAAGTCGAAGATAAGCTTACACACAAGGAGAAGGTCATAGAAGAATATCGCGCTGAAACTTTACAGCTGCGAGAACAGACCGACTCTCAAAGCTTGGAGATAGAGATGTTAAAAGCTCGACTTGCTATGGCCGAAAAGGAGCGTGACGAGGCTGTTGCTGGTAAACTCGCGGCCGAAGAGGCCCATCAAGCAACCAAAGATGACATTGGCTCCACATTATTTGATTTTTATCTGCACAGCATTTTGGGGGCGTGGCAGCCTTGCCTTTCTAGGCCCTAAGTATGAAATTACACTAGCTGAAGTTTGGGAGGCAGCACTCGATATGCTCGGTGGTAAAGGTGCTGGCTATGCTGAGTCAGCTCTTGAAGAGCATTATCTTGATGATGATGCCCGCGCCGCTCTTGCCAAGGGAAAAGAGCAACTCGCCAGAGTGCGGGCCGGAATGGCGGAAGGGGAACGTTCTGAAAAAGAAATACCACCTACCACCTCTGAACGTCTTTTAGTTTCTTCTGAAGTTGACATCACAGGTTCCAGTGCTCATTCGCTGCCTCCTACGAAAACCGGTGTAATTACCCCTACTGATGATGGGGCTTTGGAGGATATCGGGGCTCAAAATTATGAGATTGAACTGACGAAGCAAACATCTTCAGGTAATTTTGACATTGGTCCGATTCAGGTGGATCGCCTGCTTGCTCCTCAAAAGTTTGATGAGCTTCTCGATTACTTCTTGAATCTCGACGAACCCATATCTCCCTTCTTCTGGGTAGATGCTAATATTTTTAATTTCTCTTCTTCTGTAGTTGAAACACCAAGTGCTGTGCAGACTTCACCTCCTCCGGTTATCCCTCCTCCGTCTCTTCAGGTGACTCCTCCTTCTGCTTCACAGCCCGGATCACAAGAGGAGCAAATTGAGGCTCTTCATGGCTTGGATGACCCTATCGCTTCGCAAGAGCAGAAAGACGAGGGACTTGAAGGAGGCGAGATCTCTCCAGAGCGGACTCCTTCTGATGACGTTGTTTTTTCCGCTCTTGTTACTCCAGGGAGCGAGTCTTCTTCGAAGAGAAGAAAGAAGCACGGAACATCAAAGAGGAGGGGGAAGAAAATCATTGCTACTGAAGAAGAACCGGAAGTTGCACCGGTTTGCACCTCCCTCTCCTTCTTCCCTTATGCCTATAGATAGACCTGAAAAGCTAATCATTCGGCCGGGCAAAGGGTCCAAAGGTGGTAAGAAGAAGTGAAGAGTCGGGCTTCGGGCTTTTTGATTCCTTTTTTGTGTAATGGTCGGATGTTGTGCAGGCACCGGCCCCTGCTTTTTTTATTTTGAAACCTGTATCTCTGAGGAGGGATTTTTCATGTTTCAACACTTGGAAGTTTTATTTCAATCTTGGTGAAACGTGTACCTCCAAAGAGTTGCGCCTTTGAAGTAAGCCTTTTCACGTTTCAACACTTGGAAGTTTTATTTCAATCTCGGTGAAACGTGGGCTTCCGAAGAGGTCTTTCTTTTTGATTGTGTCCCCGGGAGGGGGTTGTACCTCTGAGGAGGGATTTTTCACGTTTCAACACTTGGAAGTTTTATTTCAATCTTGGTGAAACGTGTACCTCCAAAGAGTTGTGCCTTCGAAGAAAGCCTTTTCACGTTTCAACACTAGGAAGTTTTATTTCAATCTCGGTGAAACGTGGACTTCCAGAAAGGTCTTTATTTTGTTTTGCATTTCAACTTTTGGTGAAGTGAAATTCCGAAGAGCGGCTGTTACACTTCAACTCCTGGTGAAATGTGCCTCCGAAGAGGTCTTTTATTTTGTTTGCATTTCAACTCTGGTGAAGTGAAATTCCGAAGAGCGGTTGTTACACTTCAACTCCTGGTGAAATGGGCCCCCGAAGAGGGCTTTTATTTTGTTTGCATTTCAACTTTGGTGAAGTGAAATTCCGAAGAGCGGTTGTTACACTTCAACTCCTGGTGAAATGTGCCTCAGAGAGGGTTTTCATCGCCTGGAAGTTACTCTCTCATGGTTGGAGGGTCATGACTCCTCCAATCTTTTTTGTTGAGTAGAGAACTTTCTTTTTTGTGGCGTATGACCCATTAGAGGTCTTTATCCTCCGGAGAGTTGTGCCTCCGAAGAGGACTTGTGCTGCCGATGATGGCTTTGGTTGTTCCCTTGTCCACTTATGCCTTTTCAGCGATCCTCTTTTTTCTTTTTTTTTCTTTTTTTACAAGTAACTTGTTTAATCCAAGGAAGCGTACTTCATTGTCAGGCAAGTTCGTGAGAACGAGCATCAGCTTCTTAATTGGATGTTTGTTTGCTCAAACGATCTCAATTTATTAGCAAAGGCCCGTTTCTGTCGAAATCATAGGCCGTTCAATTGAAGTACTTCCTATCTAGGATTTGAATTCGGAGCTTTTGTGACTTGAAATTTGGCGAGAATCACTTGGTCTTATTATGTGCAAGTTTCACTTCCATTGTCTGCAAAAATTTAAATCGACATTTCAGCAATACATTCTATGTACTTTTTATATCGAAAATAAAGCAAACATGTAATAATAATAAGGAACACAAGATTTATAGTGGTTCGGCCAGGAAATTGGGCCTACATCCACTTTATATTTTTTCATTATTTACTTGCATCAGTTTTACAATTGCCTTCAATTACAAGAATCATACATTCATAATTCTTTTTACAATATTTCAACAAAATTTTCAAGTAAAGTATGGACGCAAGTGATTGCTGTTCCATGCCCTTGGAATTTGATCTCCTTCAACAGTAGTGAGTTTGAATGTGCCGTCAAGAAGCTTCTGACCTATGACATATGGTCCTTCCCAATTTGGCCCAAACACACCTGTCGCTGTCATAATTCTCTTGAAGACTAGGTCTCCAATCTCAAAGCTGCGTTGGCGAACTTTGGAATTGAAATGTCTGGCTATCCTTTGCTGATGAGCTGCAATTCTGAGATTAGCCTCATCTCTTTTTTCATCAAGGAGATCTAGCGCTTCAAGCTGTAGCTTTTCGTTTTCTTCTTGATTGAAATGAGTTCTTCTATGTGAAGGGACTTCTATTTCTAACGGAATCATTGCCTCTGACCCGTATGCTAATGAAACCGGGGTGTGCCCAGTCGCAGTTTTGTGAGTGGTTCTGTATGCCCATAGTGCCAGTGGTAGCTTATCGACCCAACCGCCTTTTTCTCTTTCAAGTTGCTTTTTGATGGTTGACTTAATAATTTTATTCACGGCTTCCACTTGCCCGTTTGCCTGCGGATGAGCCGCTGCTGAGAAGCTTTTTTGGATTTTGAATCGCTTGCAAAAATCTTGGAATTCTTCACTTTCAAACTGAGTACCATTATCTGTAATTATTTTTTGAGGCACACCGTATCTGCAAATGATGTTTTTAGTCACAAAACTTATCATCTTCTTTGAGGTGATAGTAGCCAGTGGTTCAGCTTCTGCCCACTTAGTAAAATAATCTACATCAACAATGGCATAATTAATTCCAGATTTGGCAGTTGGTAACGGTCCTACAAGGTCTATCCCCCATATTGCAAACGGCCACGGACTGACCATCTGTGTGAGTTCAGTGGAAGGAGCTCTAGGAATTTTGGCGAATCTTTGGCATTTGTCACATTTTCGGGAATACTCTGCTGCATCTCGATTAATTTCTGGCCAAAAATATCCGTATCGGAGAATTTTCTTTGCTAATGTTTGGCCACCTGAATGATCACCACATTCTCCTCCGTGTACCTCCGCTAGGATTGCTTTGGACTCTTCCCTAGATACACATCGAAGTAATGGCATTGAGAATCCCCGTCTGTATAATCGGCCATCCTGGATTATATATCGAGAGGCTTTTCTCAGTAGCTTTTGTCGTTCTTTTGAGTTCCCTGGTAAGGATCCATTGAGTAGATATTCTGTTATCGGAGTCATCCATGATTCTTGCTCTTGAGACATGCTCATGATCCAATCAATGTCCATCTCATCAATGCTAGGAGTCGACAGGACCTCCACTGGAGTTAACCCCAGAAATTGAGCTTCGCCTGTGCTAGAATACTTTGCGAGAGAATCTGCTTTCATGTTTTCTTCTCGAGGAATGTGACTTATCATGTAATGATCGAAGTCACCCAGGAGTTCCCAAGCCTTTGACAAGTAGGCGGGTAGATTCCCCCCTTTTGCTTGGAATTCCTTTTTGACTTGGCATACAATAAGCTGAGAATCACTGAATATCTGTAACGCTCGGATGTTTAATTCTTTAGCAATCCTTAAGCCAGCGATAGGGGCTTCGTATTCTGCTTCATTGTTTGTTGAAGGAAATTCCAATCTTAGCGCATAGCATAATGATCGGCCTTCAGGGGTCTCAAGTACAACTCCGGCTCCAGAACAGTAGTCGTTTCTCGCACCATCAACATATAACTTCCATTGGATTAGGGAATCGTCGACCGTTTCCTCCTCACTGTTACCCTTATCTGTGAATTCTGCGATGAAATCCGCTAAAGCATGTCCATTGATTGCTTTTCGGGGATGATAAGTGATGTCATACTGACTGAGTTCAATATTCCACTTTAGAAGGTGACCCGAAGTCTCAGGGCGAAACAGGACTTGCTTTAAAGGTTGATCAGTGAGGACTCTGATAGGATGAGCTTGAAAATATTGCCTCAACTTCCTAGATGCAATTAGTAGGCAATAGGAGAGTTTTTCCAACTTAGAGTAATTCATCTCTGCCCCAGTGAGTCTTTTGCTGATATAGTAAACTGGATGTTGAATCATCTTGTCTTCTCGTATCAGCGCTGCACTTAAAGCATGAGATGATACTGCCAAGTATATAAGAAGATCCTCGCCATCGCCAGGCCTAGAAAGTATCGGAGGCGTTTCCATATGGCGAATCAATTCATCAAAGGCTTTTTGGCATTCGGGACTCCAATCGAAGTTTTTCTTTCCTTTCTTTAGCGCGTCAAAGAATGGGATGCATTTATCTGTGGCTTTGGAAATGAACCGACTCAAGGCGGCGACCTTTCCATTGAGACTTTGCAATTCCTTCTTTGTTCTAGGAGCTTTGACTTCCTTTAATGCAGTAATTTGAGCTGGACTAGCCTCAATGCCCCTAGCGCTCACGATGAAACCTAAAAACTTGCCGGATTCCACTCCAAATGAACATTTCAAAGGATTGAGCTTCATTCCGTATTTTCGGAGGACTGCGAACATGTCCGCTAAGTGTTCTATGTGATCCACTGCTTTCTTAGACTTTACTAACATGTCATCGACGTAGACTTCCATAGTCTTGCCTAATTGCGGTTTGAACATAGCATTAACAAGTCTTTGGTATGTTGCCCCTACATTCTTCAGCCCGATGGGCATAACTCTGTAGTAGTAAAGACCAATGTCGGTGATAAAGCTTGTGTCTTCCTGATCTGGCTCATGCATCATGATCTGGTTATATCCGGAGTAAGCATCCATAAAAGATAACAATTCGTGTCCCGCTGTTCCGTCTACCAGTTGATCGATTCTGGGTAATGGGAAGCAGTCTTTGGGGCAGGCCTTGTTTAGATCTGAAAAATCGATGCATACTCTCCATTTTCCGTTGGCTTTCTTAACCAGCACTGGATTTGAAACCCAATTCGGATAGGTAGATTCTTTGATAAAATTATTCTCCATGAGCCGATCAACTTCTTCTTTTAATGCTGCCGACCTTTCTGGGCCTTGAGTTCTCCTTTTCTGCTTCACAGGCGTAAATTTCGGATCAATATTTAGAGCGTGTACTGCAACTTCCGGGGATATTCCGCACATATCAGCATGAGTCCAAGCAAAAACATCCAAATTTGCCTTTAAAAAAGATATTAAGATATTCTGAATTGACGCATTAAGTTGCGAACCCACATTCAACACCTTGTTTGGGTACTTTGGGTCAACAGGTATTGGTATTGTCGTTTCCACTGGTACCACTCTATTTTCCCCTGCACTGACTTTTCTAGGATCCATCTCTTTCCTTGCTCCGCCGTGCTCGCCAGTGCAAGGTCCGCCCTGTAATTGCTACAAGGCTGGTTCTTTAATGCGGACTGGGGCTGCCGCATTCTTTCCCATTTCTCTTTTTCTGGTTTCTCGTAGCTCTGTTAGATAACATTCTCGCCCAGCATTTTGATCCCCTTTTATGACTCCTACTCCATTGTCTGTAGGGAATTTAATAGTGAGGCACCACGGGGCAAGAACAGCTTTGAACGCTGCCAGAGTTGGACGACCAAGGAAAGCATTGTAAGCAGAAAATTCGTCGACAATCACAAAAGTTTGCTTGCGGACCATTTTTCTCTCTCCTTCTCCAAGTTCCACAAACAAATCAATGGTTCCTACCGGCTGCTTTGGCTCCCCAGTGAAGCCGGTAATTTTCTGCAATGAGGCTTGCACATCAGCCATAGGGATCTTCATTTGGTCGAATGTTTTCTTGAAGAGGATATTGCAGGATGCGCCACAATCAATGAGAACTCTTCTGACAATAGCTGGCCCGATACCAGCCGAGATGACTAAGGGATCCAAGGTAGGAGCTTCAATACCTGCGGAATCTCTAGCTTTGAACACAATATCATCATCGAAAGTTCTTTGTTGCTTCAAGGGCGTAGCACCTTCCAAAACGAATACATCTTCGTCGGTCGGTACATACTTTAAAGCTCGGGTATACCTTTCCATCTCACCCCAGCTTCTGCCTGCTGGGTGAGGTCCTCCTGTAATGACATTGATAATGGGCCTTCCAGATTCATGCCCTGCAGCCTTCTCACTCGTCCTAGGCTGATGAGTAGGAGCCTGTTGCCGCTGACTAGATGAAGCAGGATTGTTGCTATTCTTTTTCACAAATTACTGCAATTTATTTTCCCTTAGCAACTCTTCAATCATATTTTTCAACTGGCGGCATTCGTCGGTCTCGTGACCGGGTTGATTATGGAGGCGGCAGAACTTCCCACTCTGTATAGCCTTTTTCCCGGTCCTTAGAGGAGGAGGTTTAGGAAAGTCAATAGAATCTTTAGTGGCAAGGTAGATACGCTCTGGCGTATCTAATAAAGGAGTATACTCTGATGGCTTGAAGGATCGGGGCTTCTTCAGATTACTCTGTTTCTTCCCATTGTTATTTTCCCTTTTTTGCCCTACAGATTCATTCTTGCGTGGAGCAACAGTGTTATCTTCAGCTTTTTCCAACACTGCCTTTACCGGTACGGGACGACTTTCCAAGCGTATGAATTCATCTGCTTTTTTATAGAATTTTTCAAGGGAATTTGGTTCCTTCATGTTAAGCCATTTCCCAAATTCGCTCGACTTGTCGATGGCCCTCATTAGATAGGTCAAGATCATCCGTGGTTCTGCATTGTCTACCTCGGCCAGCGCTATATTAAAGCGATTCAAGAAAGATTTGATAGTTTCACTCGGATTCTGTTCTAAACTTGACAATGACATAATATCTTTGGCTTTTGAAGCGTATAGTCTGAATTGCTCCTTGAACTTCCGGGTTAAGTCAGAAAACTGATCGATAGATCGGACTGGCAGTTTGGTGAACCAAAGCAGGGCTACACCTTCCAGGTATACAGGAAAATATCGGCACTTTATTTCATCAGAAGCCCTGGCACCTTTCATGTGCCAATCATACTTATACAAAAATTCGTTCGGATCACTTGTTCCTTTGTAAGCAGGAATGGTCGGAGGGACAAACTTCCTTGGGAATTCAGCCTTTAAGATTTTCTCAGTAAATGGAGTTTTACTTGAAGCAAAACCCCATTCTTTCTCGTCCTCAACCCTCTGCATACTCTCTTTCATGATTTGTTGGACCATCCCAGAAAGATGCTCCTCATCATGTCGAGTTCTAGATCCACCAACCTCAGGAAGTGTTTGTTCAAAGGGGCTAGCAGCCCTTTCAAGAGCATTCCTTTCTTCAGCCTCATGAATGTTGCAAGCAAAATTCCTTTCATTGCCTGCCGGATGACGGTTTGCCCCAAGCAAATCGTTCAACCTATTCAGAATTAGAGCATTCTGGGCATTCTGAGCCTCGAATTGTGCATTTTGGGCATTGATCTGTTGGTTCAGCCCTAAGATTGCAGCATCCAGCTCTGCCTTTGTAACTCCGACAGCTGGAGTGGCTTGATTTGATATAGGGGAAGCGGAGGTTCCCTCTTGAATATTCCCAGATCTAACAGATCTACTTTTCCTTCCAGTAGCCATAATCTCGGATAGACTTCTGGTTTTCAAGGAAATTCTCTCTACAAACCTTTGTGAAGCAATGATGATAGTTCTCCTGAGTTCAGCTCTCAGTGAAAGCACCAAAAATGTTAACGCTAAAATTTGAACGCTAACACCCCGGTATATGAAGTGAGATTGTGAAAGCACCACCCGATAGCTCGGGAACCGATTATAAGCAGATAATAGTGAAAAAAAAGTAAACAACAGCAATTTTATAGTGGTTCGGCTTAAGAGAGAGCCTACGTCCACTTTGAATATCTTTGTTGACGATTTGATTACAAGTCAATGCAGTTACACTTTGATTACAACACACTTTGAGTTTCAAGTGACTTAGAACAAGTAGCCTAAACTTCAATGTCGATCCAAATCTTTGAACACATGTTAGACATGTTTGATTTCTTCATGAAGTTCCTTGAAGGTGTTGAAGTAGTTCAGAATGCAGCAGAGTAACGGCGCTTGAAATGAATGAGCCCAAAGTCCTCCGCTATTTGGAACTAGGGTCGTATTTATAGGCATTTTTCGGAGTTAGGTCGTAGGTCGTGACCGACCTAAGTTAGGTCGTAGGTCGTGACTGACCTAAGATGCACTGACTTCTCTTTCACAAGAACACGCATGCTGATTTGCAGAAGTCCAGGGTCGTGAGCGACCTATCCCCTAGCGGCATGGTATAGGCGGCTTCTTTATTCATGCAGATAGGTCGAGAGACCTATCTTAGGTCGTTAGCGACCTATCATAGGTCGTGAGTACTTTCCTGTAACCATAGCTGGAGCCTTTAGGTCATTGAGTCTCTTAGGTCGAGGCCTCCTTTAGGTCGAGACATCTTTTATGTCGCAGCTTTCTTAGGTCGCGGCCTTTTTAGGTCGGTGGGCAGTTAGGTCGCTAAGACAATCATGTCGTTAGGTCGCTCCATCCTTTAAGTTGTAAGGTTGCTCTGGCTCATAGGTCGCTAAGTTGCTGAAACTTTAGCTCGCTAGGTCGCATTATCCTTTAGGTCGCGGCCTTCCTTAGGTCGAAGCACTCTGTTAGGTCGTGCGAGTTCTATAGGTCGCAGAATTCCATAGGTCGCAGCTTCTTTTAGGTCACTTGATCAGTTAAGTCGCTAGGCCATTCCTGTAGTTAGGTCGCTCCATATCTTTAGGTTTTAGGTCGCTAACTAAGAGGAGTTAACAGTTTAAGTACAGGTTTAAGATCTTGGGTATATATAGAGTTTTAAATGATTCAAATCATTTAAGATTGGAAGATAAATTGAAAATTTATTTGGAATTGTGCTTATTTAAAAATTTAACTCCATAATTGATGTAAACTTATTAAAATTGGAAATTTTAAAGGTATGATATTTATAACTGGATTTTTATTCAAGATAAATTAAATGAATATTTCTAGTATAAATAAATTGATGGAAATATTTAATTGTTAGAAATTGAGTTTTATTTATGGAGTTATTATGTGAATGTTTCAAACTAAATAATAGGACAATGAATTGGCGAATATAAATTTCCAACCTTAAGTTTTGAAATTGTTAAATACTCAAGTTTGAAATACTTTGAAATTGAAGGGGTTTATTTAACTGAAAGTGAATTTAAATTTATGGATTTAGAGTAAATTTTAAATGAATAAAATTTTAAAGTCGTGGATAGTATTTTATTTTATAAAGTAATTTTAAACTCAAACCATTTTACTCTATATACTGTTTGAATATCCAAACCATTCAAGTTTTAAAAGTTATGGTTTTAAAGCTATGAATTTCGAAGTATTATGTGTTGAAAGTTATAATCCAAATGTTTGGTATCAAGATATTATAAATTTTAAAGCAGTATGTTTTTGGAAAAGAAATATATTTGAAATAAAAATGATATTATTGATTTGGGTTTTATAAAAATATTATCAAAATGAGTTTGTTTTGAAAATGGAAATGATATCATATTTATGGGTTTGAAATGGATAATTATATTCTGGTTTAAAGTATAAACTATTTTTAAAGACCGCGATGTTATAATAACGTTTGGTTGTTGAAGAGACCGTGATCGGAAGTTGTCATACTCTGCCAACCCCGAAAACCACTTTAACAACCTTGTATGCGATGGAGATTCCAGAATGAAGTAGGTTGGTGGCGGCGTTTCCTGTAAGGTAAATACGTGGACCCAACTCCCGTGAGTTGGCATAAGGTGGCTAAAACAGGAGCGATCGATAGGTTAATGAGGTAGCACCTCTGATCACACACTTCCCTTCGATACTATACTCTGACTTTGGATTGATTCGGTGGCCACCTTCACTTTTGATTTTTTTTATTTTGGTGGAGTTTGTCCGAGGTGTGCGGTAGCTGTGGCTACGCGTCACCACCGACCCGGAAGCGTAATTGGTATATCTACCTTGGCATTGCCTAGTTGTGCCATGTCACCTACCCTATCGCGCCTTGTACGAGTTTCTATTTGTGTCGTACCTATGGAGTGTCTTCTCGTAGTCTCCCGATCAGGAGATATGCAGGCACTGTATAGACATTGGCATTATTTATATTAAGGGGAATATTGGGTCACTCCTTAATGCTATTTAAAAGTAAGTTTATTTTACAAATAGACACTATTATAATAGCGAAATATTAATACATAGTAAATAGTTTAACGAATCCTTAAGAGATGTGAATCCCGAGCGTCTTTTAAGTTACTGCACTCATATTTATTCCTGTGTATTTAACTTACATAAGATCTTTTAGTTCTGACTCGAGTGTTTTGTCTTTTCAATTCGCTCGGATCAGTCCGAGCGTTTCAGGATTTGAATATTTAGCTCTAGAGGATGTGACGCCCCACCTCTATACCCACATTAGCAAAGAGTATTAATAGATAATACCGTCTGCTAACACGGAGAATAAGGCTGGATAGGAGCGACCATCTATAGCCTTGCTTTTACTATCTATTAAATACGTCGACAATAATCATACCAAAACGATCGACATATCCAATGGATACTTAAAACAAAACCATAGGTGGCTAGGGGATCTATCAGAACAGAATATAACAACTCAAATGTAATATACATCACAGAACAGTAGATCATCATATACACATATACTGATGCATAACAGAGTATACTAAATAATACGTGTCAAGTGGTATAGCAAACCACAATATACCAATAAGCCCGAAAGAGTACATATCAGAGTTCCTACAAAATGGGACTACAAAAAAAGCTTTGACAAAAAGAAGCTAGCGGAGTAGTCCATGCGGAAGCAAAATAGGCTAAGTTCAAAAGCACCTAACCTGAAACATCTCGGTCTGACCCGAGTATAAAATACACTGGTCAGTCTAGCTAAACAAATCAGCAAGATAAACTGAACAACAATAAACCTACATGGTTACAAAGTATAACAAATATCTCTAAAAGAGATAACATTATCATCTAAAAAAAGATGAACATCACAAAACAAGCCTCATATCATCGGCATCTCATATAAACAAAGGATAAGAATATCCCAAAGCAAGCCAAAAGGCAAATAACAAATACCCATAAGGTATACAAGTTCCACAAGGTAATCGCTATATTCATGCGGCTCAAAAAGACCAACACCGAAGGGCGATACCAAGGGAATATACATATCAAATGAAACGTCGGAAAATTGCTCGAGCTCAGTACTGTATAAACAAGGATCCATGAGCCCGAAGACTCCAAACCCAAGATCACCCATGCGGCTTATAAAGACCAACATCGTAAGCGATACTATAGGGCAACAAACCCGAAGGCACAAACCCGAAGGTACAAACCCGAAGGCAACATACCCAAAGGGAACAAACCCCGAGGGCAATAAGCCCCGAAGGCAACAAACCGTAGTGGTGAAGGTCCGGAGGCCCAGTACTGGACACCACTAACTGGCGGATTGTGTCATAACTCTCGAAAAGGAATCCAAAAAGTGTTAACGTGAGTCCCATAACCACTCGTTCGCACTAAACGGTTTACTATCCGTCAGTCAATTTCGCACTCAAAGCAGTACAAAGTTCACCTCATTTCATCGGTAAATCAGACCAAAGGTCAAAACGATCAATTGAATAGGTCGAGGATTAATAGAAGGATAAACGCACAGATTCATGGTCTGTGTTTTTCCCAACCATTTAATCACCCTTCCACTTCGCTCGAAGTGTGAAATTGTGTGTGTTTTAAATAGAATTTATAAATTGGAGAAACGAGCTATTAAATGTGATTCGAGAGATTATTTTATAAAACCCGTGGATGAAGTCAAGAATAAGTTATCAAAGTCAAATATGCAATAACAACTACTAAGAACCAACTTGAATCGATAAAATTTGGAAAACCAATCAAAATGTGCACAAATAGGCAAAATAAGGGAAATAAGAGCAGGTCGGTCGACCGGACCTCCTGGGTCGGTTGACCGGGCCAGAAACATAGAGGTGCTCGGGGTAGCAGGTCGGTCGACCGGACTTCCTAGGTCAGTCGGCCGGAGCCTGTAACCTGCATTTCCAAAACAGAGGAAGGGAAGTGCTCAGGTAGCAGGTCGGTCGACCGGACCCTCAGGTCGGTCGACCGACCCTGAGTTCGGTCGGCCGAACCTGATGTTCAGCACTTCCTGCCCTATTAAATGAAAGTCAATCCTTTCCAAATAAAAAGCAATAGCACAGCATACTTTTTGGGAATTCATACCCAACATCAATCATAACAAGAGAAGTAGATGTGAGTTCAAAACTCACCTTTAACCCAAAAACTAAGAAGAAGGAGCTCAATTTGCAAAGAGAAGACCAACCAATCTTCACTTCAATCTAACAAGCTTCAATCAAAGGATAAAACACATATTTCCCAAATTAGGCTTAGGGAACTTTCTGAAATTGAAGAAGAAAGAGTTGGAGAAGATGAAGAGGAGGCCTACCTATCCTTCTCTTTGAATTTCAAGCAAGAATTTGGAGTTTGCAAATGGAACTAGGGCTTAGAGTTTCTAATTCTTCTTCCTTTCCCCCATTTTCAGTTTTCTTAAGTTAAAGGAATGAAATGAGGTGAATGGATGAAGAGTTAATGAGCTAGAGGGTTAAGAGGAGATTGGGGCTGAACCCAAACTCAAGCCCAAGTAGAAAAAGGGTCAAAATTTCACAAACTCCAAACATATCAAAGATTATACTCAAAAAGATCACAAACGCTATTTTGGAATCAATGGAAGTGGTTTCGAGCTCCAATTCGGCCGTTTGCAAAAAGTAACTTTTCGGACCCAAAAATCCGACTAACGACGTTATATTTAAATACAACATTTAAATATATAATCGTTAAATATGCGCGTTGTTACAGATCTCCCCTCCATACAAAAACTGCGTCCCCGCAATTCCTAGAGACGATATTTGTAACAACTACATACAACATTCAATAGAAAGGAAAATAAGCTTGAGATGAAAGGCATACTCACCGTTTCCAAGCTAAGAAAGAAAACCTGGATAAGATCGCTCACTAAACTCTCTGGTTTCCCAAGTACAGTCATTGGGATTAGCGGACCATTGAACTTTAACGAGCGGCAAGTCCTTGTTTCGAAGGTGTCGCACCTCTGTATCAAGTACGCGAATAGGCTGTTGTACAATAGATAAGTCTGGTGAGACCTCAAGCTCTTGCAAATCAGGAGAAGCAATAACATAATCCGACTTCCGAAGAAACTTCCGAAGTTGCGAGACGTGAAACACGTCATGAATACCAAATAAATGAGCTGGAAGTGAAACTCTATAAGCTACAAGGCCAATACGCTCAGTAATAGAAAATGGTCCTACATAACGAGGAGCCAATTTCCCAGTCGTACTGAAACGCATAACCCCTTTCAAAGGAGAGACACGAATAAAAACAAGGTCACCAATCGAGAACTCGAGAGGCTTCCTATGTGTGTCCGCGTAGGAATTCTGGCGACTCTGTGCCTCTTTCATCCTCAACCGGGTAAGATCAATCTTCTCGGAAGAATCACGAACAAAATTTGGTCCAAGAATAAGCTTCTCTCCAGATTCCAACCAACAAGAAGGTGATCGACATGGCCTTCCGTACAACGCTTCGAAAGGAGCCATACCGATACTAGATTGAAAATTATTATTATAGGAGAACTCTACAAGAGCTAGGTGATCCTCCCAACTACCACCAAAATCAAAAATACAAACACGGAGAAGCTTCCAAGATACGATTCACCCGTTCGGTCTGTTCGTCAGACTGCGGATGATAAGCTGTACTAAAATTAAGCTTTGTTCCCAAAGCTTGCTGAAGACTCTGCCAAAAATAACTCGTGAATAAAGTATCGCAGTCACACACAATAGAACTAGGAACATCGTGAAGTCTCACGATTTCTTTGAGATATAACTTAGCCAAATGCGAAGCAATCCTATTAGACTTAATTGGGACAAAATGAGCAGACTTAGTGAGGCGATCAACAATAACCTAAATTCTAGAATGGCCTGATCTCGAACGAGGTAGGCCGTCAATGAAATCCATAGAAATCTGATCCCATTTCCACAATGGAATCTTAAGGGGCTGAAGAAGGCCAGAAGGACGCTGATGTTTGGCCTTAATACGCTGACAAGTTATGCAATTACTCACATAACTCGCTACATCGCTCTTCATGCCTTCCCAATAATAAAGGCGACGCATCGGCATACATCTTACTACCACCAAGATGGATAGTTTACTTAGAACGGTGATAGTCGTCAAGAATGTCATGCCTAAGTGCAAAATCAGAAGGCACAAAAAGACGGTTCTTCCTATGAAGACACCCATGAGGATCAATGCTGAAATCCCACAACGCCTCATCAAAGGATTCAGACTTACAAAGCTGAATAAGATGCAACAAATCAGGATCACACCGCTGAGCATCGGCAATACGATCCAATAAAATGGGTCGAGCTCCCAAACTAAATAATACAATAGGAGAATCATAAGATGAACCTCTATCATGAATTTCACAAAAAGATAGAGCCTCAAGAACATCCCATTCGGCAAGCATCATGGAAACAATAGCCGAATGTTTGTGACTAAGCGCATCTGCAACACGATTACCCTTACCAGGGGTATACTAGATATCAAAGTCATAGGAGGCAAGAAACTCGAGCCAACGTTGTTGCCTCATATTGAGTTCCTTCTGAGTAAACAAATACTTCAAGGATTTATAATCGGTATAGAGAATGAAGCGCTCGCCCAATAAATAGTGTCGCCAAATCTTCAAGGCGAAGACAACGGCGGCTAACTCAAGATCATGAGTGCCATAGCGAACTTCATTCGGACGCAGTTGCCTAGAAGCATAAGCGACTACCTGATCCTTCTACATAAGAACAGCACCGAGACCACTACCACAAGCATTAGTGTAGACAACAAGATCATGATTCCCTTCGGGAACCACAAGAATAGGAGCATTAGTGAGAAGTTCCTTCAATGTCTGAAAGGAAGTTTCACACTTGTTGGACCAATCATAATGAATGCCTTTCGAGTAAGGCTGGTGAGAGGAAGCACAGCACGGGAAAAATCCTTAATGAACCGACGGTAATAACCCGCCAATCCAAGGAAAATATGAATCTCATGAACATTCTCGGGCCTCTTCCAATTATGGATGGCTTCGATCTTTGAGGGATCGACTGAAATGCCGTCGAAAGATACAACATGGCCTAAGAACTTAACCTTATTCTCCCAAAAATTGCACTTGGGAATTTGGCTCTAAGCTGATGGCGACGAAGAGTACTCAAGACAATACTCAAGTGATTAGCATGCTTGGCTTCAGACTTCGAATAAATAAGGATATCATCAATGAACACAAGGACGAACTTGTCGAGCTATTCCTGGAATACTCAATTCATTATATCAACAAAGAAAACAAGAGCGTTCGTCAAACCAAAAGGCATAACGAGCCACTCAAAAGAACCATATCGAGTGCGGAAAGCTGTAAGAGGTATGCTATCCTCCGCGACTTGTAGCTGATGAAAACCTGTGGCAAGGTCAAGCTGAGAAAAGACCTTACCACCACTCAATAGATCGAACATATCATCGATCCTAGGCAATGGATACCTATTTTTGATCGTTAACTCATTAAGCTTGCGATAGTCAATGCAAAGCCTAAGAGTTCCACCTGATTTCTTCACGAAAATGACCGCAGATCCCCATGGAGAAAAACTAGACTGAATCAACTGCTTGGACTCAAGCTCTAAAAGCTGCTTGTTGAGTTCCTCATTTTCCTTTGTAGCCATCCTCGTAGGAGGACGACTAACTGACTGCGCGTCTGGAATGAGATCAATGCGGAACTCAATTGCCCGCTTGGGTGGCAAACCCGATACAGGCTCAAAATCATTAGAAAAGTCACAAGCAATAGGAATACGAGATATATCATCATCATCTCGCGAGTCAAGAGAATATAAAGCCATCTCGGAATTATCCACATCCTGCAGAATAAGAGATAGCTGAGTAGGTGAACCCGGATGTCGAAGATATATAATTCTCTCCGAACAAATAATCCTGGCATCATATCTCACTAGCCAGTCCATTCCCAAAATCATATCAAATCCCAGACAAGAAATAACGTGTAGATTCGCACGAAAAGAAAAACCACATAAAACAATCTCAACATCATCACAAAGCAAGCTATGGGTCGCGGATCCCCCAATAGGATTCACAATCCTTAAAGAAGTAACCATACAAGAAACATCAAAAGATAAATCATCGACGAGCTTCTTCGATACGAAAGAATGTGAAGCACCCGTATCGAAAAGAACTCGAATACTATGGTCATGAAATAAAATAGAACCTTCCAAAATAGATGGAGATATACCTTTGGGTTGAGAAGGACCTTCAGAAGCCTTGGCAGCACTAAGCTTGCCAGACTTGGCACCACCAGGAATAGTAGGGCAAGCTGAAACATGATGACCTTCCTTGCAATAGCGGCAGAAGAGAGGTTTAGGACAAGCTCGAATAGTATGATCAGGAGAACCACAATTGGAACACTTCCGAATGAAAGGTGTTCCAGCAGACTGAGACTGAGAAGTAGAACCACCAATCTTCTTCTTCTTGGAAGGAAAAGACTTCTTCTGAAATGGAAACTGCTTCTTGTTGGGGTTCTTGGAAACCTCAACATCCTCACTACTATCACACTCCTTCTCGACATTTTTGAGATGAAGTGCCGAATCTACCAATTCCTCAAAAGAAAGCTTAAGCTGGAGCAACAAAGACTTCTTAAGATATTTCTTAAGACTAGAGAAAAACTTCAAATTCTTCTTATAAGAAGTGCTAGTGAATTCAAGACCATACTTAGATAAAGCCTCGAATGATGCAACATACTCATAAACAGAAGACTTCCCTTGCTTCAACTCAAGGAAGCGACGGGTCAATAAAACTTTTTCAGATTCAGGAACGAACATGAGTTCGAATCGCTCCCGAAACTGAGTCCAAGACAGAGTAGACTCATCAATTTCGGCTATAAGAAGCTCATACCAATCAAGGGCATGCTCTTGTAATAAGCTAGAAGTTACAAGAACTCTATCATTGTCAGAAAGATCCATACGAGAGAAGATACGCTCGCACGTGCGAAACTAAGCATGGACTCAAGAACAGATTCAGAACCTTTAAACGGCTTTCCTCCAAGATGAGCAAAATCACTGGACTAACGTGCAATAGCAGACTTGCGAGGTGGAGACACTCGGGGAGGAACTGGAGGCTGAGTGCTCCTAAACAACTCCAAAACTGATCAGCAGACATATAAACGCCATCCGGATGTGAGCCACTGGATTGCCCAGCATCAGAACGGCGTCCCCTGCCTCTTCCAACCATACGCTGAAAGTTAAGATAAGACCAAGATTATTCACAAGGTAGATATTGCAATATGGAATACAACGGAATAAAATTCCTAGACGTATTCCTAGATCCTATCTAACCTTCAATGGCAAGGCAAGATGACTCAAAGATTTGTATCACTTATTACACTCTGATGTATCGTAATATGTGTTTCTATTCTGTATTTATTGTACTGTGTTCTGAACTCAGCTCTGATACCAAGCTGTGACGCCCCACCTCTATACCCACATTAGCAAAGAGTATTAATAGATAATACCTTCTGCTAATACGGAGAATAAGGCTGGATAGGAGCGACCATTTATAGCCTTGCTTCATCTATCTATTAAATACGTCGACAATAATCATACCAAACAGATCGACATATCCAATGGATACTTAAAACAAAACCATAGGTGGCTAGGGGATCTATCAGAACAGAATATAACAACTCAAATGTAATATACATCACAGAACAATAGATCATCATATACACATATAACGATACATAACAGAGTATACAAAATAATAATTGTCAAGTGGTATAGCAAACCACAATATACAAATAAGTTCGAAAGAGTACATATCAGAGTTACTACAAAATGGGACTACAAAAAAAGCTATGACAAAAAGAAGCTAGCGGAGTAGTCCATGCGGAAGAAAAATAGGCTAAGTCCAAAAGCACCTAACCTGAAACATCTCAGTCTGACCCGAGTATAAAATACACGGGTCAGTCTAACTAAACAAATTATTTAGATAAACTGAACAACAATAAACCTGCAAGGTTACAAAGTATAAGAAATATCTCTAAAAGAGATAACACTATCATCTAACAAAAGATGAACATCACAAAACAAGCCTTATATCATCGGCATCTCAAATAAACAAAGGAAAAGAATATCCCAAAGCAAGCCAAAAGGCAAATAACAAATACCCATAAGGTATACAAGTTCCACAAGGTAATCGCTATACTTCATGCGGCTCAAAAAGACCAACACCGAAGGGCGATACCAAGCGAATATACATATCAAATGAAACATCAGAAAATTGGTCGAGCTCAGTACTGTATAAACAAGGATCCATGAGCCCGAAGACTCCAGACCCAATATCACCCATGCGGCTCATAAAGACCAACATCGTAAGCGATACTATAGTGCAACAAACCCGAAGGCACAAACCCGAAGGCAACATACGTGAAGGCAACAAACCCCAAAGGCAATAAGCCTCAAAGGCAACAAACCGTAGTGGTGATGGTTCGAAGGCCCAGTACTGGACACCACTAACTGGCGGAATGTGTCATAACTCTCGAAAAGGAATCCGAAATGTGTTAACGTGAGTCCCATAACTACTCGTTCGCTCTAAACGATTTACTATCCGTCAGTCAATTTCACACTCAAAGCAGTACAAAGTTCACCTCATTTCATCAGTAAACCAGACAAAAGGTCAAAACGATCTATTGAATATGTCAGGGATTAATCAGAAGGATAAATGCACAGATTCATGGCCCGTGTTTTGCCTAACCATTTAATCACCCTTCCACTTCGCTCGAAGTGCGAAATTGTGTGTGTTTTAAATAGAATTTATAAATTCGAGAAACGAGCATTTAAATGTGATTCGAGAGATTATTTTATAAAAACCCGTGGATGAAGTCAAGAATAAGTTATCAAAGTCAAATATGCAATAACAACTACTAAGAACCAACTTGAATCGATAAAATTTGGAAAAAAATCAAAATGTGCACAAATAGGCAAAACAGGGGAAATAAGAGCAGGTCGGTCGACCAGACCTCCTGGGTCGGTTGACCGAGCCAGAAACAGAGAGGTGCTCGAGGTAGCAGGTCTGTCAACCGGACTTCCTGTGTCGGTTGGCCGGAGCCTGTAACCTGCACTTCAAAAACAGAGGCAGGGAAGCGCTCAGGTAGCAGGTCGGTCGACCGGACCCTGAGTTCGGTCGGTCGAACCTGATGTTCAGCACTTCCTTCCCTTATAAATGAAAGTGAATCCTCTCCAAATCAAAAGCAATAGCACATGCATACTTGTTAGGAATTCATACCCAACATCAATGATAACAAGAGAAGTAGATATGAGTTCAAAACTCACCTTTAACCCAAAAACTAAGAAGAAGGAGCTCAATTTGCGAAGAGAAGACCAACTAATCTGCACTTCAATCCAACAAGCTTCAATCAAAGGATAAAACACATATTTCCCAAATTAGGTTTATGGAACTTTCTGAAATTGAAGAAGAAAGAGTTGGAGAAGATGAAGAGGAGGCCTACCTATCCTTCTCTTTGAATTTCAAGCAAGAATTTGGAGTTTGCAAATGGAACTAAGGCTTGGAGTTTCTAATTCTTCTTCATTTCCCCCATTTTCATTTTTCTTAAGCTAAAGGAATGAAATGAGGGTGAATGGATGAAGAGTTAATGAGCTAGAGGGTTAAGAGGAGATTGGGGCTGAACCCAAATTCAAGCCCAAGTAGAAAATGGGTCAAAATTTCAAAAACTCCAAACATATCAAAGATTATACTCAAAAAGATCGCAAACAGCATTTTGGATTCAGTGGAAGTGGTTTCGAGCTCCAATTCGGCCGTTTGCAAAAAGTAACTTTTCGGACCCAAAAATCCGACTAACGACGTTATATTTAAATACAACATTTAAATATATAATCGTTAAATATGCGGGTTGTTAAAGAGGATGAAGACGAAGATTTGTATTATTATTATTTATATTATTGCACTTCACTCGTACTGTTCCGCTGCATTATTATTGGTATGTGCAACTCTGATATGTATTATGTAAATATAAGCAAATGTTTTTTTAAACAGCTTTATAAACTTATATTTGATTATTGTATTTTATCCTTCCGCTATGAGAATTTGTTTTGCTTTTATTTCTTTCTTGTTTTTTTCTTATTTACCCCATAACAATCCGCCCTTCTGTATGGTTTGAGTTGGCACGTGTGTCGATTTAAAGCGTGCGAAAAGGTGGGACGTTACATTTAGGCTCAGGTCAGCCTGAGAATTAGCTTTGGATTTCACCTTATGGAGCTAGAGGAGTCACTGGGGGTTATCTATCTATCTATCTAGTTGTTAACTTTTTCTATTCAATATCTCTATTCAGCTTATGTACTAGTGGACATTTAGGTATTGGGATGTCTGTTGTATTAACTTTTCAGACTCTGTATTTTGTACTTGTTTTGAGACTGTGTTATAGTAGCTTCATAAACTACTATGGTTATTTTATTTCCGCTGCGAGTTATTCCGACTTATATGTGTTTGTGATTCTATGATTGGTTTTTTTGCTTCAAATTACATTACAATCTCTATTTTGAATTATTCAAGTCTGACATGTGTGGTTTTATTGTCGATTTGAAGGTCCAAAATAGCGGTTCGTTACATTTGGTATCGAAGCTTTGGTTTTAGGCAAACCTTAACCAGCGAAGCAAAAAATCATTTGCGATAGGGTAGAAATATCCTAGAATGAGTGAAATCAATCTTAGAATCATTTCTTTGTGAGAGAGCATATTTTAATGTATAAAATGATTTTCAAATGGTTTTCAAAGGATTTCAAAGATTATTTTGATATAAATTTTCTTTCTTTGAAATCAAATTTTTCTTCACTTCATTCCTTTCCTTATCCACCTCGTTAATTAAATTCCTTGGTTAGAGTTTCTTTTTTGGTTGAATCTTGTATTTTGTTTTTTAATTACCATTGTCCCACTCAACAGAAGGGTATGCCTTCTGGTATCTTTATTGTCGCCTCCGCTTCTTCACTTGCTCCTGGGGATACCCAAGGTACTCTTCAGGGCACTTTTTCTCTGTTTAGTTTTCCTATCCAAATCCTATTGGTGGTCTTGCGAACCTTAATAGGATTTGTAACTAAGGGAAACTCCTCTATTATGATCACCATTTCAGTGGTGATTTCTATGTTTCGTGTTTTAATGCTTTGATCTATTACTTAGAGGTGGTTGGCTAAAGAGGCATGAAGCCGTTATCTCTTGAAAAAACCGAACTGTTATCTCTCAGCTTAATCTTGCACATATTTTCACCAGCTCAGAGTTGCCGAGGAAAGTATCCCCAAGTCCGCTTTCCGTAATGAGAGTGGTTTCTATGAATTGTTAGTTATGTCTTTTGGTTTGACTAACACTCATGCTTTCTTTATTGATTTTAGCTTTGTTCTGGGAACTCTTAGGAGTCATCAGTGGAAGGCTAAATTCTCGAAATACCATTTCTGGAGGATGAAGTCCGATTTCTTGGGCACATTGTTTCTGTTGATGGATTTTTTTGTTCCAGTTGAAATCGCTGCGATCAATGTAAGTCTTTCTTCTCTTCTTTCTTTGTGGATAGATTGACCAAGTCAGCCCATTTCTTTTCGGTCAGGTCTACCCGTTCTGCTTCTTGTTTGGCTGAGATTTTATAAGGGTGATTGTTCGTCTCCATGGTGTTCCTATCAGTACTGTTTGTGATAGAGGTCATATGTTTACCTGTTAGTTTTGGAAAGATTTTCAGGAATCTTTTGGGTACTCGTCTGAATCTGAGCACTGCTTACCATCCGTGGACTGACGGTTAAACGGAAAGAGTGAATCAAATTCTTGAGGATCTACTTCGTGCCTGTGTTTTTGATTGTCGAGGATCTTGAGAAGATCGTCTCCATCTCGTTGAATTCACCTACAACAACAGTTATCAGGTATATTTCAATCTTCTATTTCAACCTTATCCTTACCCTTTATCTATCTCACTATCTTCAAATCCTTTTGATTAAAATTCCCCAAATTTTAATTTCTGTCCTTTTTTCGAAACCCATTCTAGAATCATCAAGGGAGGGAGGGAATTTTTATTAATATTGATGTTTTTTATGTTTTTTGTTTGGTTGTTGATGTTGATTTGGGATTTTGATCGATTCATCTGATCAGCGATATCGATAGGACTTCCAAAACACTTTAGCATAACAAATTAACACAATTTTGTTTTCAAAAGTGATATATGAGAAAATTTTATATGATAGATAAATAATACTTTTATAGATCTATATTATATGTTGAAAATTTATTTTAATTAGGATGTGAATAAGTTTGATTTGAAATTTATTAAATTGGAGATTTTAAAGGATATGATTTTTATAACTTGATTAGGTTTATTATATGATTTTTATAGATCTCCATCTCTTTCTCATTTTCATTTCCTGTACAAATTTTTTACAGTAAGTTTCATTTTCTCCTTCTTCCTTTTTCTTTCTCCTTTCTCTTCTATTTGCAAGCATATGCTCGGCCACCTTCCTCTTGCCGACCATCATCCCCTCGATCACCACCTATGGTCGGCCATCTCAATCACATCATCTCCACCATAACCAGGCCATGACCACCATAGACCCAAACCCATCTCCAATTGCCTTGAAGTTCCTAACCTTGCACCACATCGTTACCTTCCTTATTTCCCTAGCCTCGGCCACCACAAGTACACCTCCATCCCCTTGTCATGACTATCCCCTGACCATTGCCTTCTGATATGACCTGACCAGCTGAACCAGCCTTGAACCATGGGAGAGTCACTTGCACCATGACTGAACCCATAGAGCCATTGGCCGAGCACAAATGACCACCAAATACTGCGCATGACCCATCATTTTGGCCTTGACCATTTGCCTTCTATATGACTTTTGGTGTGCCATCCTTTCACCATACTATTGCCACGCCTTTTGCCACGGCTGTACATGCTTGCCTCAAAACCAAAGTGGTCGAGTCTTGTGTTGATGGCCGAGCCATGTTCCAAACTGGTCAAGCTTAATTCCAAAGTGGCCGAGCTTATTAGGTCTTGTTTAACCCATTCTTTTGCTTTGTTTTAATTTATATTTTCATGTGTTGTTATTTATTTACATTTGTTGTGTTTATGTGTTTACAAGATGTGAAACTTGGCTCTCCATCCGCTCGAATCAATTCGTGCTTTGTCATGCTTTTCGAAGTTCAGTCTTGTGTCTTGAACTGTTATCTCCTGCTTTAGAAGGTGAGTTTATCACTCTCGACATTCGTACTTAAATAATTGTGAAACAATGGCATGTGAATTGTAGTGATGATATGATAGTAATTTATATATGCATGTTATATGATTATGTGATGTTAAAATCTGATTATATATTTGTTACATCACATGATATGATATGCCATATGATACTGTTTATTTTATTTAATGCTTGTTCTCTGTAGAATAGAATCACTATGGGTTGAAATGATACATACCCGAACGGACATTAGAATAAGGAAAAATCATTATGAGCTGAATGATAGGCTCAAGCGATTTTTATTTTATTTTGTTTGACTTGGAATTGCGATTTTGAAACGACCGAACCCGGATTTTTATTTTAAATTATGGATTGAAATGTCACATATCGTATCACTTTACCTAGGTTAGAAATTACTATACAGACCCATGGTTAATTTTTAACATAATATTTTCCTAAAAATTTGTTGAGTATTTTGAATTTTTAAATGTATGAAATTTTAGCTTAAAGATTTGATTTAATAATTTAGAATAAAAAGAGATATTGGTTTTCTATAAGTTAAAAATTTAATAAGTCAATAATTGATTTTAAATCGTAATTTAAAGATCTTTATTGATGATAAATAACATAATAATTAAATTTTATTTAATATGGAATTTTAAATCTAACCTAGCGATTGTAATAGAATTTATTTTATGAAATGGATATGTTTTGTAAAATAAATGATCACTAGTGCGTGGCCCGTGCTACGCACACGGGTAGATGCGGAAGTTTGAAGTTTGTATTCATGGTATATTTAATTCATCTCATTTTTTCGGCAATGAGAGCTATGCGTTATTGTTATTCCGGTTATTTTTGTAAAGTTATATTTGCTTAGAGTATTGTAGAAATTTTCATTTCTTGTAAACAAAGCAAGTTGGTAAGTTTGTACCCGTTAACATTTCAAAAATTATTTTGAAAGATATTTAGATCTTGTTTAGATCGATTTAAATAAGATATTTTTTAGTTTTTCGAAAGGCAAAATGAATTGATTCTGAATTAACAAAAAAAAAAGGCAAAAATCAACTTATTTTAAGGCCATCCAAATGGGCCGCTAGTTTTTAGACCAGGTATATTAAGGAAATAATGGGAAAGTAATTATTTTGAAAAAAAACCGCAGTGATTACTGTTGTACAATAATTAATTCAAGTTGAATATGATTGACAGAATATACCTTTTTCTCCCATATATGTCATTTTTTTAACAATTAGTTGTAAATTGAAAACACAAATATACTAACAGAACTTTTTTCCAATATATGTCAAGCATAAGTTCACCTCGATAGTTTTGAAGGTAAAAATGTATAAATATTGCTTTCTTACCAACATGAACATGGGGCACCAAGCTTCCGTCATACTTTACACAGATGCCATGCAAAGGTCCTTCAACAAAAATAATAAATTTATACACTTCCTTCTCAACTCTAAAAGGACCAGCAATTTTATACAATCGTTCATTGGTAGCTTTTTCTTATAAACGACAATAACTTCCTTTATTTCATGAATGAGCGAAAATGCGAGGAATTGTCAATTGCAGAATTAAGTTGGCTTATTTTTGCATCAAGAGTCTGGAAATTTTTCTGAAAACCATCATTTTAGTAGATTGGATGCTTTGCCCTACCGACTCCATATTCTTCTTCTTTTTAATATCAATTAACTTATCTAGGGAGCAAAAACGTATTATATTGTACCAAAAACTGCTCCTACTAAAACAAAACAGCAATTGCCAAATTCATAACTTTACCACGTAATACACACTCCTAACATATACAAATTACCGAAATGCATTCTATTTAGATAACTAATAAATAAAATGTTAGGTTGTTAGCCACATGTACTTACAAACATTCCAAAATATTCACAATAAGAATTCAAAAAGTACCAGCAACAATCAATAATACATTAATACTATGACAGACCGCCATTTCTGCAATCAGCATCCCAAAAGCAAAGTAGCAGAACCTCAAACATTAGCATTTAAAGCACTGGGAAGAAGCTTATTTTCAAACAGCAATAGATGACTGATTCCAAGGACTATCGAACCTGATGAAAAATTCCTCATACTGCCATCGACAATCTGTTGTATTGTTTACCAGGTTCTTGATCCAGTAGCACCTATGTTAACGCTAAAAATTTAAACGCTAACACCCCGGTGTGTAAAGTGTAGTTGTGAAAGCACCACCCGATGATTCGGGAACAGAGTATAAGCAGAAAGCTGCAGAAAAACAGTAAATAACAACAGTTTTTATAGTGGTTCGGCTTATGATCAAGCCTACGTCCACTCTGAATATCTTTATTGATGATTTCGTTACAAGTTGATACAATTCTTCTCAAGTACAATACACTTTGAATTACTAAACACTTTGAACGAGTAGCTTAAACTTCAATGTAAGAGAAAGCCTTCAAATCCATGTCGGATGTATGAGATTCCTTCTTGAAGTTGTTGATACCGTTCTACGTGTCTTAAAAGCTTTGAGTGTCGAGTCGGTTTGGAATGCAGCAGAGTATCGGTGCTTGGAAAGAATGAGCAAAAAGTCCCTTTCTAGTTGGAGCTAGGGTCGTATTTATAGGGAAATCCCCCCCTTAGGTCGTAAGTCATGACCGGTCTAAGGTGAGTCGTGGCCGACTTATCTAGCCTAGCCCCATGGTCTCACAAAAGCTCATTTGTACAAGTCCTGTGTCGCCCACGAGTCAACATCTAAGTCGCAAATGAGCCAGCTGGTCCTTTTGATGCGGCATTGTACCTTCATCCAGTAGCTTTAGGTCATGGACGACTCAGGCTAGGTCGTGAGTCGTATACGAGTTAACTGATGAGCTTGTTCCCTTCAGATAATAAGCCAAGTCCTAAATTGCGTACGAGTTAATAGGTTACCGGGTTAAGCAAGGAGCAGCACCTCATTTGCTTAAGTCGCTCACGACATATGCTAGGTCGTAAGTCGCAGATAGCTCTAACTCGTTAGCTCGCTTCCTTCTTTAGTCGTGCTTTCTCTTGAACTGTTAAGTCATCTTGTCCTTGAGTCGCGGGCTTTCTTAAGTCGTGGATGCCTTAGGTCGTGGAGCATCCCATTCCTTCTAAACCGTTGAGTCTTAGACTTCTTTATGTCGTAAGTCGCTAAATCCTTCAACTCGTTGAACTGTTAGTTCGTCCGTTCCTTGAGTCGTAGGTCGTGCCGCTAGCTAAGTCGCTAAACCGTTATACATTTTAGGTTGTTAAGCCCTTAAACCGTTAAGTCGTTTTACCCCTTAAGTCGTCCAACCTCTTGACTCGCTGAGTCGCTTTCCATTAAGTCGCCGCCCAAATTGAGTCGTTTGCTTATTGAGTCGTTGACCATAGGAGTTAACATTTGCCCCTCGAAGTACACGCCTAAGTCGTAGGTCGTGTGCTTCGACTTATCTTAACTCGGTCGCGGGCGACCAAAGAGATTAATTTGCACATCTATTTGCTTCAGCCCTATATAAGCGTTAGCTCGCTTCTTCCTCCTCATCAACTGCTCCCATATCCTTTTCTGCCATTAGAGACTTTTCGAGTTACCAAAGGCGAATCCAAGTTAATCGATCAACAATCCATCTTACTATTACCTCATGTAAGTGAATTTGGTCCCTTATTCAATCGCGACTATTGCTGAAACATGAACCTTTACCTTCTGAGCCCAAATCACCTTCGCACGCCTTGCCTAGTCCTTCGAGTTAAGTTATGATTGATTTCAATCTTTATTGGCTATGTCGTCGCTGCGATTCATAGGGTTATAGGATCGTGCTAGGTTTATGGTAGCTCCGTGGTGATTTGGATCGGTTCTTGGGTTTTTCTTGAGAAGATGGTGGATTCTGTTGTTAATGGAAGATAACGGGTTATCGGGTTGGAGAGGGGTTAGTGGATGAAGGAGATAACCTTTAATCGCTGAATAACGCCAGAGACGACCTAAGGATTCTGAAAGTCGACGACCTAAAAATTCTTGCAACCCAATAGATACTGAACGACCTTCAGATTTGTGACCTAAATTCTTGTAGCACCACCCTTGCGACCTAACTTTTAGGTCGTGTGAACGACCTAGCCTTTAGGTCCTTAACACGGCTTTCCCTTTAGGTCGCGAATGGCTTAAGACTTGGACAGTTTTCTCACTGCTAAATTGCTACCTTCAGCCTAGACCAACTTCAACCCATCCTGTTAAGTCGTGAACAACTTAGGACTTAGAGAACTTCCGGACTGCGACTAAATAGCTTGAACAAAACTTGAAAACTTCGAGGTGTTGATAGAACTTGATTGTACTTTCAACTCAAACTTTGAACTATAGAAATAACTTGCATGACTTTGATGTGCTTTCTTAACAGATTATACCAAACTTGATGCTAATAACCTGTTAAATACAACATTTACAGAAAACTAGGGCGAATATACTACCATCGACTGCCCACGTCAAATGACAGATTAGTTAATAACAGATAATTAACTCAAATAAATTGCGTGAACGATGTGCTTTCATCAATTTCAAGTAAAATATTAAAGCAACACTGAAATAGCCAATTGAAACTGACCAGCCTGCACTAATATTATGCTTGAACTTTATATTAACAAGTTCTGGAATTTTGTAATCGATCAATCATCGACTAGTTTAATTCCAGTTATATCTACTTGCTATTTTTATTAGTTTTGCACGACACTTCACACTTTTAGAAAACGTGCACCTTCACATTTGAATATCTAGTTGCTTGTGTAGAATGACTTCTCAGGAAGAAGATACAACGATTCAGACTGGAGAGGCAACTGTAATTCCGGCTCCTCTGGTCAACCCTCCCGAAAGAGCCTCTTCTACTTTATCGTACAGAGTTTTCCGCCAATTGTGCGCTCAATTTGGCATTGCTGAATCAGATGCCATTCTTCCCGAGAGAAGTAACACTGCTGACATAGCACCCCCTGGCTTTGTAACGGTCAATCGACAAATGTGCCTGAGTGGGGGCGTTCCTCCTTTCAATGACTTTCTCCAACAACTTCTTCGTCAATTGGCCATCGCCCCGTCCCAATTACACCCCAATGGTTATGCCATTTTAATGGGGTTGTGTGTACTATTTAGGAGGACGCTTGATCGATTCCCAAGCTTTGACGAGATTCGCTTCCTATGCTCTTTCACTTGGACTAAAGATCACCCCTCTATTACTGTCGTGAGAAGTTCTCGAAATCGTAAATTGATCATCGGTCTTCCTGACAGCGCTCATGGGTTTTTGACTCAATTTTTCCATGTCCGTTGCCCCCTGGGGTTTTACGCTGTGTGGAGAGAAGGAAGTAAGATCATCTACCTTTACCTCTTTTATATTCTGAGTCTTTTGAAGTTCGAATTGCCAAGTGTTAACTTCGTCATCATTTCTTTTCTTTTATCTCAGTACTTCTCCCTCCTTGTAGAGATCCCAGTCACAAGCCAACCCTGGAGAGGCTTGTAGCAGTACCGATTGAAGAACGGGACGTCAAATTTTTGCTGAACGACGAATTCCTTCACCAGTTCGGACTTCTTCACCCTTCTCGCTCCACACGCCCCTACGAGGTTCCGGACTCCCCACCTAAAGCATCAGATGCTCTGGTTTCTACAGATACATCCATACCAAAAGGTCCTGCTCCCGAGGCTTCGCTAGTGAAGTGCTCCACTTCGGTTGATGTTGCGGGGCCATCTGTCGGGCTTGCCCCGGTTATTGAGGAAGAAGAGCCCCAGGGATCTCCTCGACTGTCACAGAAACCTGGCGAAGAAGCCGAAAAAACTAGCCTTGCCAAGCAGAGCAGGGACGATACCTTCGAAGGGCTGAGCGACCTCTTTGCTACCTCGCAAGAGATCTTTAAAGATGATCCTATCACAACCGGGGTTTCTTCTTCATTAATTGAAGCGACCTCTATCCTGCAACAGACTCCGTCGACTCAAGAGTTGACGCTAACTATTACACCCACAACCACTCCTCAATTAAAGAGTGGTTCGTAGTTTGATGCGCGTAGTTTGCACGCCACATACACTTAGAATTTCTTTTTTGGCACTTTTATGCTTCTGGTTTTTTGTACTTTGAAGAACTCTAAGATTTAGTTCTTTTTTATTTCAGATCCTCCGATGGGGCGCAGCGGATCCTACTATGATGATTTCCAGCGCTACGGGAGGCGTAGCCAATATGACTACAGGCGTTACCTTCCCTCTTACAGAGAATCTGATGAAGAAAGAGCCGCTCGAAAGGCTCAAGAGAAGAAGACTCAAGAGGAGCGTTACGAGAGAAGAGAGAGGGAGGAGCACCACGACTCTACACAAAGAGGCGACGATTCTCATAAAAGAAAATCCCATGATGATAGAGGAAAAAGTCATATGGTTGAAGATTCGAGCAAGCGAGCCCGACATGGTGAGAAGCACACCTTTACAACTCCTAAAAAGGTTACTGCTCCTGCCTCGCTTGACATTCCTTCCGGCTCTCCTGCTCTCGGGAAGGCAGACATCCAAACAATAATTAGTAGGCCCAAATTCCAAGTCGGGCCGGGTCCAGCCACTTTGCTGAGTCGGTTTCCACAGTGGTGTCTGAAGGGAGTAAGGTTTGACCTTGACTTGGTCCCCATTGACAATTCTGCTATGTTACGAAACCTCGATGCCGTCATGCTTGATATTGAGAGGATGTCGAACTGGCAAAAACTTGTTGATGTGCTCCAAAGGGTTAATCGTGCGAACATAGAGGCCATGCTCACTATGGAAAACGATAAAGCCGAGTGGCAAAAAGTTCTTGAGCAACACGACACTGAGACAAGGAGCATTGCTTCTTATAACGAAGAGCTTGAAGAAAAAGTTCAAGAATTGAAACAAGAGCTTGCTGCTTCCTCTACTTCCTATTCTCAAAAAGAAGAAGTGCTCCTAAAACAAGTAAGAGATGCTCATGCCAGCCAAAGGGATGCCGAAGACAGGCTTGAAGTGCAGAAAAGAATTAGTGAGGGCTATGTCGCTGATAATGAAGAGCTTCAGAAGAAGAACAGCTCCCAAGAGGCGGAGATTCAAATGCTTAAGCTTCAACTTTCTAAAGCTGAAACGGAGCGTGATGAGGCCATTGCCGGCAAAATTGCAGCTGAAGAATCTCACGAGGCAACGAGGGCCAACATCAGCTCAACATTATTTGATTTCTATCTGCATAGCATCTTGGGGCGCGGTTGCCTCGCCTTTCTAGGCCCCAAGTATGAAATTACACTGGCTGAAGTTTGGGAGGCCGCACTCGATGTGCTCGGTGGTAGCAGCGCTGGCTATGCTGAGTCAGCTCTTGAGGAGCGCTATCTTGATGATGATGCTCGTGCCACTCTCGCTAGGGGGAGAGAACAGCTTGCAAAATTAAGGGCCGAAACAACGGCAGGAGAATATTCAGAAAAAATCATCTCAACTTCTCCAAGTCAACCTTCTCCAAGTCAACCTTCTCCTTCAGCCGAAATTGACATTATCGGTTCTAGTTCTCATTCCCCGTCTCCTACTAAAGTTACCACTGATATCACAAGCATACAAGGTGGAGATGAAGGCGGCGAGAGTGCCGAGGCACAGGCTTACGAAGTTGACGTCAGGGAACCGACTTCTACATGTAACCCTACTGACAATCTTGCCCAAGTAGATTGCTCATCTGTTTCTTACGAACTTGATGAGCTTTTTGACTACTTCCTGAATCTCAGCGAGCCATTGTCTCCTCTTTTTACTGACTTGAACTTTCTTCCTTCTGCAGAGAAAACGTCGGGCACTGTTCAGGCTTCTCCTCCTCCAGTTATTCCTTCCCCGCCTCTTAAGGTCACTCCTCCTTCTGCCTCGCAACCCGGGTCACAAGAGGAGCAAATAGAAGCTCTTCACGGCTTAGATGATCCCGTTGCTTCTCAAGATCCGAAAGGAGAAGAAACTGAAGGAAGAGAGAGGACTCCAGAACCAACTGGCTCCAACGCTAAACCGTTATCCAAACTTCTTTCTCCAGGGAGTGGGTCTTCCTCCAAGAAGAGAGGAAAGCAGGGAGTTTCCAAGAAGAAGAAGAAGGGATCTTTAACTGGCGAAGAAGAGATGGAAGAAAGTCCGACCGAGCCCTTCTCTCCTTCATCCCCTACCCTCACAAGCCGGCCTAAAAAGTTGGTCATTCGGCCAGGTGCGGGCTCAAAAGGTGGGCGGAAAAAGAAATGATGGCTCTGGTTCTGTGTCTTTCATATCGCTTTTTGCCTTTTTTGCATGTACTGACCGGAAATTGTGCGGGTACCGGCCCCCCGCTTTTCTTTTGTTTTTTACTTTGGAACCTGTACCCTTATATAAAATAGTGTTGAATAAAATGATTCTTTTTCTTTGTACAAACTTCTGTCTGTATCTGAGAATGCAATTACTATTTATTTTTGTACAAGTTTCTTTGCACGATATTGCAGTGAGCTTGTGGTATATATTGTTCGAGCGCAATTTTACCGACGTAGTTATGCCATGCTGCCCCTATACCATAAGCCCATTGTAATATTTTATTTTATGAGGAACTTGTGCTTTTATTATTATTTTTTTAGAGAATAATTATTCCACATTTGGAGGAATATGAATTCATTAAAAAATAGAGCACAAATAAGTTTCTACGCTTCAACCTTCGAAGATATCACTTTTTATTTTGTGCATACACACATTTTATTAAATGAAATCTTCTACGTGGTAAAGCGGGTATTTGTAAGGTACTTCAACTTCTTTTTGAGGAAGAGAATTTTCTAGAACAAGTAATTCATTCTTCCTTTCAAAGTTAAAGTGTGCTTTTAGTGAGGATTTTTTTTTTTTTTTTTTTTTTTGCATTTCATCTCTGGTGAAGTGAAACTCCGAAGAGCGGCTGTTGCACTTCAACTTCTGGTGAAATGGGCCTCCGAAGAGGGCTTTTATTTTGTTTTACATTTCAACTCTGGTGAAGTGAAACTCCGAAGAGCGGCTGTTGCACTTCAACTCCTGGTGAAATGGGCCTCCGAAGAGGGCTTTTATTTTGTTTTACATTTCAACTCTGGTGAAGTGAAACTCCGAAGAGCGGCTGTTGCACTTCAACTCCTGGTGAAATGGGCCTCCGAAGAGGGCTTTTATTTTGTTTTACATTTCAACTCTGGTGAAGTGAAACTCCGAAGAGCGGCTGTTGCACTTCAACTCCTGGTGAAATGGGCCTCCGAAGAGGGCTTTTATTTTGTTTTACACTTCAACTCTGGTGAAGTGAAACTCCGAAGAGCGGCTGTTGCACTTCAACTCCTGGTGAAATGGGCCTCCGAAGAGGGCTTTTATTTTGTTTTACATTTCAACTCTGGTGAAGTGAAACTCCGAAGAGCGGCTGTTGCACTTCAACTCCTGGTGAAATGGGCCTCCGAAGAGGGCTTTTATTTTGTTTTACATTTCAACTCTGGTGAAGTGAAACTCCGAAGAGCGGCTGTTGCACTTCAACTCCTGGTGAAACGTGCCTCCGAGGATTGCCTGGAAATTACTCTCTCATGGTCGGAGGGTCATGACTCCTCCAATCTTTTTTGGTTGAGTAGAGAACTTTCTTTTTTGCGGCATATGCCTCGTTAGAGGTCTTTATCCTCCGAAGAGTTGTGCCTTTGAAGAGGACTTGTGCCTCCGAAGAGGGCTTTAGTTGTTCCTTGTCCACTTGCTTATGCCTTTTTAGCGATCCTCTATTTTTTCTTTTCAAGCTCGCACTCCCTTCTCTTACAAGTAGTTTGTTTAATCCAAAGAAGTGTACTTCATTGCTAGGCCAGTTCGCGAGAACAGGCATAAGCTTCTTAATTGGATATTTGTTTGTTCAAACTTCTCAATTTATTAGCTAGAGCCCGTTTTTGGCGAAATCATTGACCGTTCAATTGAAGCACTTCTTATCTAGGATTTAAGTTCGGGAATTTTGTGACTTGAAATTTGTTTGTTGAATGATAAGAAGAATCACTTGGTCTTGTAATGTGCAAGTTTTATTTTCGTTGCCTGCAAAAATTGAAATCGACATTTCAGCAATACATTTAATGTACTTTTCATATCGAAAATAAAGTAAACATGTAATAATAATAATAAGGAACACAAGATTTATAGTGGTTCGGCCAAGAATTTGGGCCTACTTCCACTTTATAGTCTTTCATTATTCACTTGCATCGGTTTTACAATCGCTTTCAGTTACAGGAATCATACATTCATAATTCTTTTACAATATTTCAACAAAGCTATCAAGTAAAGTATGAGCGCAAGTGATTTCTGTTCCAGGCTCTTGGAATTTGATCTCCTTCGACAGTAGTGAGTTTGAATGTACCGTCAAGAAGCTTCTGACCTATGACATATGGTCCTTCCCAATTTGGCCCAAACACACCTGTCGCTGTCATAATTCTCTTTAGGACTAGATCTCCAATCTCAAAGCTGCGTTGGCGAACTTTGAAATTGAAATGTCTGGCTATCCTTTGCTGATGAGATGCGATTCTGAGCTCAGCCTCTTCTCTTTTTTCATTAAGGAGATCTAGTGCCTCAAGCTGTAGTTTTTCATTCTCCGCTTGATTGAAATGGATTCTTCTATGTGAAGGGACCTCTGTTTCTACTGGAATCATTGCCTTTGATCCGTATGCCAATGAAAACGGAGTATGCCCAGTCGCAGTCTTGTGGGTAGTTCTGTACGCCCATAGTGCTAGCGGTAGCTTATCGACCCAACCACCTTTTGCTCTTTCAAGTTGCTTCTTGACGGTTGACTTGATAATTTTATTTACTGCTTCCACCTGCCCGATTGCCTGCGGATGAGCTACTCCTGAGAAGCTTTTTCGGATTTTGAATCGTTTGCAAAAATCTTGGAATTCTTCACCATTGTCTGTAATTATCTTTTGAGGCACACCATACCTGCAAATGATATTTTTAGTCACAAAACTTATCATCTTTTTAGAGGTGATAGTAGCCAGTGGTTCAGCTTCTGCCCATTTAGTAAAATAATCTACAGCCACAATGGCATATTTAATTCCAGATTTGGCAGTTGGTAATGGTCCTACAAGGTCTATCCCCCATATTACAAACGGCCATGGACTGACCATCTGTGTGAGTTCAGTGGAAGGCGCACTAGGAATTTTTGCGAATCTTTGGCACCTGTCACATTTTCGGGAATAGTCTGCTGCATCTCGATTAATTTCTGGCCAAAAATATCCGTATCGGAGAATCTTCTTTGCTAAAGTTTGACCACCTAAATGATCACCACATTCTCCCCATGCACCTCAGCTAGGATTGTTTTGGACTCTTCCCTGGATACACATCGAAGTAATGGCATTGAGAATCCCTGTCTGTATAATTGGCCATCCTGGACTATATAGCGAGAGGCTTTCCTCAGTAGCTTCTTTCATTCTTTTGAATTTTCCGGTAAAGAGTCATTGAGCAGATATTCTGTTATTGGAGTCATCCATGAGTCTTGTTCTTGAGACACGCTCATGATCCAATCAATATCCATCTCATCAATGCTTGGCGCCGACAGGACCTCCACTGGAGTCAACCCCAGAAATTGAGCTTCGCCTGTGCCAGAGTACTTTGCGAGAGAATCTGCTTTCGTGTTTTCTTCCCGAGGAATATGACTTATCATGTAATGGTCGAAATCACCCAGGAGTTCCCAAGCCTTTAACAAGTAGGCAGGCAGATTTCCCCCTTTCGCTTGGAATTCCTTCTTGACTTGGCATACAATAAGCTGAGAATCACTGAAGATCTGTAATGCTCAGATGTTTAGTTCTTTAGCAATTCTTAAGCCAGCGATAAGAGCTTCATATTCTGCTTCATTGTTTGTTGA
Source organism: Allium cepa (assembly GCA_030765085.1). Classification (NCBI taxonomy): domain Eukaryota; kingdom Viridiplantae; phylum Streptophyta; class Magnoliopsida; order Asparagales; family Amaryllidaceae; genus Allium; species Allium cepa. The sequence goes on from CM060942.1 coordinate 462,792,908, forward strand.
AGGAAATTCCAATCTTAGTGCATAGCATAATGATCGACCTTCAGGGGTCTCAAGTACAACTCCGGCTCCAGAACAGTAGTCATTTCTCGCGCCATCAACATATAATTTCCATTGGATTGGAGAATCATCGATCGTTTCCTCCTCACTGTTACCCTTATCTGTGAATTCTAGGTTGAAATCCGCTAAAGCTTGTCCATTAATTGCTTTTCGGGGATGATAAGTGATGTCATATTGACTGAGTTCAATATTCCACTTTAGAAGACGACCCGAAGTTTCAGGGTGAAACAGGACTTGCTTTAAAGGTTGATCGGTGAGGACTCTGATAGGATGAGCTTGGAAATATTGCCTCAACTTCCTTGATGCAATCAGTAGGCAATAGGCGAGTTTTTCCAACTTGGAGTAATTCATCTCTGCCCCAGTGAGTCTTTTGCTGATATAGTAAACTGGATGTTGAATCCTCTTGTCTTCTCGTATCAGCGCTGCACTTAAAGCATGAGATGATACTGCCAAATATATAAGAAGATCCTCACCATCGCCAGGTCTAGAAAGTATTGGAGGCGTTTCCATGTAGCGAATCAATTCATCAAAGGCTTTTTGGAATTCGGGAGTCCAATCAAAGTTTTTCTTTCCTTTCTTTAGGGCGTCAAAGAATGGGATGCATTTATCAGTGGCTTTGGAAATGAACCGATTCAAGGTGGCAACTTTTCCATTGAGACTCTGCAATTCCTTCTTCGTTCTAGGAGCTTTGACTTCCTTTAAGGCGGTAATTTGAGCTGGACTATCCTCAATGCCCCTAGCGCTCACGATGAAACCTAAGAACTTTCCGGATTCCACTCCAAATGAACATTTTAAAGGGTTAAGCTTCATTCCGTATTTTCGAAGGACTACGAACATGTCTGCTAAGTGTTCTATTTGATTCATTGCTTTCTTAGACTTTACTAAGATGTCATCGACGTAGACTTCCATAGTTTTGCCCAATTGTGGTTTGAACATAGGGTTAACAAGTCTTTGGTAGGTTGCCCCCGCATTCTTCAGCCCGAAGGGCATAACCCTATAGCAGTAAAGACCAACATCGGTGATAAAGCTCGTATCCTCCTGATCTGGCTCATGCATCATGATCTGGTTATATCCGGAGTAGGCATCCATAAAAGATAACAATTCATGTCCCGCTGTTCCGTCCACCAGTTGATCGATCCTGTGTAACGGGAAGCAGTCTTTGGGGCAGGCCTTGTTTAGATCTGAAAAATCGATGCACACTCTCCATTTTCCGTTGGCTTTCTTGACCAGCACTGGATTTGAAACCCAATTCAGATAGGTAGATTCTTTGATAAAGTTATTCTCCATGAGCCGATCAACTTCTTCTTTTAATGCTGCTGACCTTTCTGGACCTTGAGTCCTCCTTTTTTGTTTCACAGGTGTAAATTTTGGATCAATATTCAAAGCGTGTACTGCAATTTCTGGGGATATTCCGCACATATCGGCATGAGTCCAAGCAAAAACATCCAAATTTGCCTTTAAAAAAGAAATTAAGATATTCTGAATTGACATATTAAGTTGTGAACCCACATTCAACACCTTGTTTGGGTCCTTTGGGTCAACAGGTACTGGTATTGTCGTTTCCACTGGTACCACTCTATTCTCCCCTACACTAGCTTTTCTAGGATCCATCTCTTTCCGTGCTCCGCTGTGCTTGCCGGTGCAGGGTCCGCCCTGTAATTGCTACAAGGCTGGTTCTTTGATGCGAACTGGGGTTGCCGCATACTTTCCCATTTCTCTTTTCCTTGTTTCTCGTAACTCTGTCAGATAACACTCCCGCCTAGCATTTTGATCACCTTTTATAACTCCCACTCCATTATCTGTGAGGAATTTAACGGTGAGGAACCATGGGGCCAGAACAGCTTTGAATGCTGCGAAAGTTGGACGGCCTAGGAAGGCATTATAAGCAGAAAATTCATCGACAATCACAAAAGTTTGCTTGCGGACCACTTTTCTTTCTCCCTCTCCAAGTTCTACAAGCAAATCAACGGTTCCTATCGGCTGTTTTGGCTCCCCAGTGAAGCCATCGATTTTCTGCGATGAGGCTTGCACATCAGCCATAGGGATCTTCATTTTGTCGAATGTTTTCTTGAAGAGGATATTGCAGGATGCGCCACAATCAATGAGAACTCTTCTGACAATAGCTGGCACGATTCCAGCCGAGATGACTAAGGGATCCAAGGTAGGAGCTTCAATACCTGTGGAATCCCTGGCCCTGAACACAATATCATCATTGAAAGTTCTTTGTTGCTTCAGGGGCGTAGCACCTTCCAAAACAAAGACATCTTCCTCGGCCGGTACATACTTCAAAGCTCGGGTATACCTTTCCGTCTCACCCCAGCTCCTGCCTGCCGGGTGAGGTCCTCCCGTAATGACATTGATAACAGGCCTTCGGGATTCATGCCCTGCAGTCTTCTCACTTGTCCTGGGTTGATTGGCAGGAGCTTGTTGCCCCTGACTAGACGAAGCGGGATTGCTACTATTCTGTTCTAACAATTGCTGCAGCTTGTTTTCCCTTATCAATTTTTCAATCAAATTTTTCAATTGGCGGCATTCATCGGTATCATGACCGGGTTGATTATGGAAGCGGCAAAACTTCCCGCTTTGCACAGCTTTTTTCCCGGTTCTTAAAATGGGAGGTTTAGCATAATCGAAAGAATCTTTAGTGGCAAGGTAAATGCGCTCTGGCGTATCTGATAAAGGAGTATATTCTGATAACCTGAAGGAACGAGGCTTCTCAGATTTTTCTGTTTCTTCCCATCGTTATTTTCTCTTTTCTGTCCTACAGATTCATTCTTGCATGGAGCAGCAATGTTATCTTCATCTTTTTCCAATACTGCCTTTACCGGTATAGGACGGCTTTCTAGGCGTATGAACTCATCTGCTTTCTTGTAGAACTTTTCAAGGGAATTTGGTTCCTTCATGTTAAGCCATTTTCCAAATTCGCTCGTCTTGTCGATGGCCCTCATCAGATAGGTCAAGATCATCCGTGGTTCTGCATTGTCTACCTCGGCCAGCGCTATATTAAAGCGATTCAGGAAAGATCTGATAGTTTCCCCTGGATCCTGTTCTAAACTTGACAACGACATGATACCTTTGGCTTTTGAAGCATATAGTCTGAACTGCTCCTTGAATTTCCGGGTTAAGTCAGAAAACAGATCTATAGAACGAATCGGTAGCTTGGTGAACCAAAGCAGAGCTACACCTTCCAAATATACAAGAAAATATCAACACTTTATTTCATCAGAAGCTCTGGCACCTGTCATGTGCCAATCATACTTATATAAGAATTCTTTCGGATCACTTGTTCCCTTGTAAGCTGGGATAGTTGGAGGGACGAACTTCCTTGGGAATTCAGCCTTTAAGATCCTTTCGGTAAACGGGGTTTTACTTGGAGCGAAACCCCATTCCTTCTCGTCTTCATTCCTTTGCATGCTTTCTTTCATGGTTTGTCGAACCATTTCGGAAAGATACCCCTCATCATTTCGAGCTTTAGATCCATCAACTTCAGGAAATGCCTGCTCAAAGGGGCTGGTGGCCCTCTCAGGAATGTTTCTTTCTTCAGCTTCATGAATGTTGCCAGCAAAGTTCCTTTCATTATCCGTTGGTTGACGGTTTACCCCACGCAAATCGTTCAACTTATTCAAAATTAGGGCATTTTGGGCTTCTGAGCCTCCAATTGTGCACTTTGGGCATTTATCTGCTGGTTCAGCCCTAAGATTACAGCATCCAACTCCGCTTTTGTAACCCCAACAGGTGGAGTTGCTTGATTAGGTACTGGGGAAGCGGAGGTTCCCTCTTGAACATTTCCAGATCTAACAGATCTACTCCTTCTCCCCGGAGCCATGATTTCAGATAAACTTCTAGTCTTCAGAGAGATTACTTCAACAAACTTTCGTGGAGCAATGATGATAATTCACCTGAGTTCAGCTCTCAGTGAAAGCACCAAAAATGTAAACGCTAAAATTTAAACGCTAACACCCCGGTGTGTAAAGTTTAGTTGTGAAAGCACCACCCGATGATTCGGGAACAGAGTATAAGCAGAAAGCTGTAGAAAAACAGTAAATAACAGCAGTTTTTATAGTGGTTCGGCTTATGATCAAGCCTACGTCCACTCTGAATATCTTTATTGATGATTTCGTTACAAGTTGATACAATTCTTCTCAAGTACAATACACTTTGAATTACTAAACACTTTGAACGAGTAGCTTAAACTTCAATGTAAGAGAAAGCCTTCAAATCCATGTCGGATGTATGAGATTCCTTCTTGAAGTTGTTGATAGCGTTCTACGTGTCTTAAAAGCTTTGAGTGTCGAGTCGGTTTGGAATGCAGCAGAGTATCGGTGCTTGGAAAGAATGAGCTAAAAGTCCCTTTGTAGTTGGAGCTAGGTTCCTATATATAGGGGAAATCCCCCCTTAGGTCGTAAGTCGTGACCGGTCTAAGGTGAGTCATGGCCGACTTATCTGGCCTAGCCCCATGGTCTCACAAAAGCTCATTTGTACAAGTCCTGTGTCGCCCACGAGTCAACATCTAAGTCGCAAATGAGCCAGCTGGTCCTTTTGATGCGGCATTGTACCTTCATCCAGTAGCTTTAGGTCGTGGATGACTCAGGCTAGGTCGTGAGTCGTATATGAGTTAACTGATGAGCTTGTTCCCTTCAGATAATAAGCCAAGTCCTGAATTGCGTACGAGTTAAGAGGTTACTGTGTTAAGCAAGGAGCAGCACCTCATTTGCTTAAGTCGCTCACGACATATGCTAGGTCGTAAGTCGCAGATAGCTCTAACTCGTTAGCTCGCTTCCTTCTTAAGTCGTGCTTTCTCTTGAACTGTTAAGTCGTCTTGTCCTTGAGTCGCGGGCTTTCTTAAGTCATGGATGCCTTAGGTCGTGGAGCATCCCTTTCCTTCTAAACCGTTGAGTCTTAGACTTCTTTATGTCGTAAGTCGCTAAATCCTTCAACTCGTTGAACTATTAGGTCGTTCGTTCCTTGAGTCGTAGGTCGTGCCGCCAGCTAAGTCGCTAAACCGTTATACTTTTTAGGTTGTTAAGCCCTTAAACCGTTAAGTCGTTTTACCCCTTAAGTCGTCCAACCTCTTGACTCGCTGAGTCGCTTGTCCATTGAGTCGCCGCCCAACTTGAGTCGTTTGCTTATTGAGTCGTTGACCACAGGAGTTAACAACCTATAACAACAGAGCCGTTTTTTTATTTCAAATTACGTGTTTCTTGGAAATAACAAAAATATTGCAACAATATTCTTTTACTTCAGAAAAAAGCGAAACTATTTTTAACAAAGATGATATTTGCCCACATTATAACCATGTAAGTGCCCTTAAGCGGTAAGAGTATGACGTTGAAATTGTGAAAGTTCCATAGTGTTGCTTGCAGCCTTATGAAGCTTTATATTGAAGTTTTCCTCCTTGAAGTCTGGAAAGTTCATTTATTTGTTTACTTATTTTATAATTTTATAAGAGTATTGATGTAGAAGCGACAGTGACACTTGCAAATCATGCAATCTAATATCTTTTTTAAACTACCATTTTTAGAAATAACACATAAAAACGATAATGTTAAAGTGGAGAAGATCAAAAAATTACCTGAACCAAACAGACTGATAAATTGGATCAAAACATGATTTGTAGTAAATGTGTGTTTGAGAAAAATGTTATACAGTCGATTTTGGATTCAAGATTGGTGGTCGGGCGTAGGATGAAATTAAATGAAATACTACTTTTTTTAATCTTCTCTACTAAGTTTAAATTGCCGATATACGAAAAAATAGCTTTTTTTTTAAATAGTTTTGAAGGAAGCCTAAAACTGAAATAAATTTTTTCTCTAGCCTATGAATTTTTTTTTCCTTATTTAATAACCTACGTGCATAGTAGCAACATTTGATAAAACATTAAAATAATTAGATAGGAAAATTTAATGAACCAAAAATTACAACCAAATCAGTAAAATATCAAATTGTTCCATTCTAAATAAGTGAAGAAGGAGAATTTTGGCCGTACAATGTAAAAGGTGTAATGAAATAAATATAATGTAGTTGTCTTTCATTTATACAAAAAACTGTAACCTTCAAAATGCATAATTCACGAAAATATGGAAGAACTTAGTAAAGTCACATTGTTAACAGTGAAGATTGTAAATCAACTATATGTTTTTCCAAAACAAAAGGCTATCAAAGCACTTAAGGCTAATATGTACCTTTTCGACGTAAAAAGGAGAGAAAATCGAGGAGAATTTGCCTTTTTTCCAAAGTAACCAACTTTTCATAAGAGCAACAGAATTCGACATGCATGTTCTGCATAAAAACTGCAACCATCATAATAAGTAATTCATTTAAAAATGGAAGAATTTACATTGCTGCAAAGAACTTGCACTCTTTAACATTCCTTTTGTCTGTAAACTATTATGTATATAACTTTTACATACAAGAGCAACTATAAATACAGTGAAAATAAATATGCAATATAGAGTAGGAATACATAGATGGCTCGATCAAATAGGTAATATCGCTTGTTAACATCGAGTACTTTTATGGGTATTTGTAGTAAGTTCACCACTTAATGTTGTTTAAATCACTCACTTCTCTATGACTTAAAGTATAACCGTCAAAGTCCAGTCAGTAATTTAAACAGACAACTCAATTGGATGGATAAATCTTCTAAACCAACAAACCATAAGCCGCTTAAAAATTGAATCGGTGAACGCTGAATGGATTTAAAAAGACAACCAGTTTACGAAAAAACCAAACTGACCATAGTAAGAACATCAGTTCATCAAAGTCCAACTTCATGGTTGCAGAGGAAAATCAGTTTCAATTGTCATATCATGTTCAAAGCAACTACAACATATGTTCGTGAAAATAAGCATGGGAATAAAGACTGACTAAACATCTGTAGTTGTTCGATTTCAGACAATGAACGACTGAATTTACCTTTGTTTCGACCTCAACGGCAGCAAAAGATCAAAAACAAAAATCAGAAGATAGAAAAATCATAAGACAGAAGTAATAAATACCAGTTGAGCACTTTCTGAAAATCAGTTGAACTATTAACCTAAAATTAGGCAGCGTTTAGTCAATTGATTGAAGTTAAAGAAATTTATACTGTAATATTCATTTTAATATGATATAATTTTACATAATTTTTTTCAGAAGGTAATTCAATAATCATGACTTTTATCCCAATTGTTGTTCCATTTAACAATTAGGAATCCTTTTCTTCTTATATAGTAGGAAACATTTTGTATGGTAACCACATTAACAGCTGGAGTTAATAGTATTGACATAACAATTTCTGTTATATAATTCATGTTTTCTTAACCTAGCTGTATATGCAATAGTAGTGTAGAAGAATAATCCTTACAGGTAGTGTATGTATAACTTTTTTTTATGTAAAATTTTGAAAATCGTTTATTGATCAAATTAACAATACAATATTTTAAGAAAAATATATGAAGTGTCATAGATTCATGGAGTCCATTTAATCATTTTAATATGAAGGTACATCAATAAGTAAATGTGTTAAAACACATATCAACCCTTATGTTTAAATAACTGACCATACTACTCATAATTAAGTAATAGATATGAACACAAATAAGCATGAATAGAGAACTGAAAGTACTAACCTTTGCCCTTTAGATTTGAAACCATGCATACACTTGCCTTATCGTCAACTTCAATTTTGAGGCCGATTCTTTCTTTTTATCCTAAATTAAGTTTGGTGTTAGTTATCACCAAAATAATATAAGCTTGTAACTGAAGTCTATGTTCTGTGTTCATACGTGTGAGTGTGTACGTGTCCAAAAGGAATTGGGCTCGGTTTGAAGCTTTCTTCAAGTAGACTGCTCTATCCTTTGGAGAGCTGAAGCTTCTTCTTCCTTCTATGTGTGCTTGCTTTATCTTCACTGATGACGTCTCCGTCTTCATTACCGCCAGTTGAAAAAGCTGCTTCTTTCACCTCAGTAGCTGGCTTGTTTATCCCAATATATTTCACTGTCATTTTGGCCATCAATAATTCCTTTTACCTTTTGTTATAAACAAAAAAAGTAGTAGAAAAGGACTGTTTAAATAACTGACCATGCTACTAATAATTAAGTAATATATATGAACACAAATAAGCATGAATACAGAACTGAAAGTACTAACCTTTGCCCTTCCGTTCTGAAACCATACATACACTTGCCTTGTCGTCAGCTTCATCTTTGAGGCCGGTTCTTTCTTTTTATCCTAAATTAAGTTTGGTGTTAGTTATCACCAAAACGATATAAGCTTGTAACTGAAGTCTATGTTCTGTGTTCATACATGTGTGTGTATACATGTCCAAAAGGAATTGGGCTCGGTTTGAAGCTTTCTTCAAGTAGACTGCTCTATCCTTTGTAGAGCCGAAGCTTCTTCTTCCTTCTATGTGTGCTTGTGTGACGCCCCACCTCTATACCCACGCTAGCCAAGAACACTACGGAGTAATGCTGTCGACTAGCACGGAGAATAAGGATGTTGAGGAGCGACCATCTGTATAATTGCTTTGCGCGAGCACCGATATGCCAGATAAAAATATAACTTTTCATCTCAAGAGGAAATCCGACATACCGACACAAACTCAAAGCTACTACACAGTGGCTATAAAGGTCTTCGGAAACAAATATAGAAATAAACATAACATAAATCAGTCGCAGAGAATTCATATCACAAAGGTGGAAATAGATATGAATATTACACATGAAAGTGTACATCAGAGTAGTGGTCAAAAAGATCCACAATAATACAAAGGAATAGATACAAGAGCTAGACAAATATATGTATACATCAAGAAGTCCGTATCTTAAATGTATGCAACAAAAACTACCAAACTAGAGTAGTTAGCCAAAAGTCAGAAGATGGTTCCAGATAGGAAGCCATGAGGAAGCACCTGTAATATCTCTGTCTGAGCCGAGTATTATTTAATAAGAAAATAATAAACGGATCAGTCTAGCTATAAATATCAGATAACATGATATAGAATTAAGAGATATGGCATAACATATAATAATCACAATGCCAAGCTGTGATAAATAAGTAATTGAAAAATCTTCGAGAGATTAATCAATATTACAATAATCTACTCAAGATAAAAAGGAATGTCATACTCCTAATTTCATTCACCAAGCCACAATAAATGACATATATATTCATGCCAATCGTAAAAGTTGTTGAAACATAAATTCCAGAATTCAACATATGAAATCCAGAAATCACAATCAAAGAGAACAACGACGTCGTACAGCGGGACATCCGATGAACCAAATCACAATCAAAGGGAACAACGACGTCGTACAGCGGGACATCCGATGAACCAAAACAAAATCAAAGGGAACAATGACGTCGTACAGCGGGACATCCGATGAACCAAATCACAATCAAAGGGAACAACGACGTCGTACAGCGGGACATCCGATGAACCAAAACACAATCAAAGGGAACAACGACGTCGTACAGCGGGACATCCGATGAACGAAATCACAATCAAAGGGAACAACGACGTCGTACAGCGGGACATCCGATGAACCAAAACACAATCAAAGGGAACAACGACGTCGTACAGCGGGACATCCGATGAACCAAATCACAATCAAAGGGAACAACGACGTCGTACAGCGCGACATCCGATGAACCAAAACACAATCAAAGGGAACAACGACGTCGTACAGCGGGACATCCGATGAACCAAAACATAATCAAAGAGAACAACGACGTCGTACAGCGAGACATCCGATGAACCAAAATCTCTAAGACATTGCTTAATGCTAGTCTAAAACATAAAATGATCATCATGATCAAAGAGAAGTGTCGATTACAGTAAGCTAGTAAATATATGAGCTTAGCTTCATGTCCCATAACCACTAGCTTAACTTAAATATTTACGAACAAATTGAAGATCTCCACTAGAAACTTGTCACAAGAGATTCAATCGAACAAGTCCAAGAATTAACTGACGAAGTAAACGCAAGCGTTTCATACCACTTGTTTTACTAAGTCGTTTAATTAGATTTCTCATACGAGTGAGGTAAAGGTTTGTATATACTAATAGATTGGAAATCGGTTTGAGAAAACGAGCTTTGAAATAAAATAGTATTGAAATCATTTGAAGATAGAGTTTTGATATTTACTACTAGTATAGAAAACCTTTATATTTTAAAGTGACAAATCATAGAAGTGATTGTAGAAACAATCGGGCATAAAAATTCACATTCGAAGACGTGAATAAAATCCAAAGAAATCGATATAAAATCCATCAAAGTGGATATATCTAAAATTCCCAAAGAAAAGGTCATCAAAGTCGATAATAAATGACAACAACAAAAGGGAGACAACACGAATCGATTAAAGTTGGATATTCAAACGAATTAGCAATATAGGCTAATCTGGCAAATAGTAGCAGGTCGGTCGACCGGACTCCCTGAGTCGGTCGATCGAACCAGAGGTTGGAAGTGCTCGGGGCACCAGGTCGGTCGACCGGCCCAGGGGGCTCGGTCCGCCGAAGCCTGTAACCAGCACTTCCAAACAGAGGCAGGAAGTGCCTGGACTGCAGGTCGGTCGACCGACCCAGGGGGCTCGTTCGGCCGAACCTGTAAGCTTGCACTTCCTACCCTATTTCAAAAGAGGTGCAACTCTCGATTAAATTGCAATCGCACGAGCAAAGGTGCTAAGGGTTTTTGCCAATCGACTACCCGGCCCTATATGCTCCTCGATGCATCACCAAAAACAAGTTCAAACATCAAAGTTAGGATTTTTAGCGAATTGAACTCAAAACACTAAAAATTGGAATATTCACAAAAGTAATCCAAATCAAAATCAAATGCACATGAATGTGTTAGGAATTCATACCTAACAATAGAAGAGAATTATGAGCATAGATGTGAGATTAAAAATCTCACCTTTGAACCCAAGAAATTGGAAAAAGAAGCTTGAAAGCAATGAAGAATCAACCACTCTTCAAATCCAACTCAATGAGCTTGATTCTAAGCTTTAAAAGAAGAACATTCCCAAAATTAGGTATAGGAATTTCTGAAATGATAAGAGAATGAGTTGGAGAAGAAGAAGAGAAGCTTACCAATGGGTTCTTTTATTAGTTTGGAGCTATAGAGGAGAGGGTTGGAACTGAGTTAAGTGGGGTTAATGGGCTCAGCCCAAACTAAAGCACTAAGTAAAAAGTAGCAAAAATCAACTTTCTCCCAAACATATCGAAGCTTGTACTCAAAAAGGTCGCAAACGGCATTTTGAACTCAATGGGGGTGGTCTCGAGTCCTAATTCGGCTGTTTGCAAAACGTAGCTTTTCGGACTAAAATCCGACTAACGATAAAATATTTAAATAAAATATTTGAATATAAAATCGATAAATATGCAGGTTGTTACAGACTCCCCTCCTTAAAGAAATTGCATCCTCGCAATACTTAAGAGGAAAATAAGAAGTAACAACCATGGAAGCATATCAACACAAAAGAAAATTGAAATAAGAAGTTCACCATAAAGAGCACGAAAGAGTTAGCAAGAACGGGATCGCTCAATGAATTCTCTGGATTCTCTAGAGCAATCCTTAGGATCTGAGAACCATTGAACTCTCATAAGAAGAACATCTTTATTTCGAAGTCGTTTGAGCTCCGAAGCAATAATTCGAATAGGATGTTGCTCAAAAAAATCAAATCTGGTGAAACTTCAATTTCCACAATATCACCGGGCTCAAGAGTGAAAACTGGAATCCCTAAGGCATTTCCGTAGATGAAAGACGTGGGGAACGTCAAGAATAGCAGAAAATTGAGCTGGTGCAACGACGTAGCATAAAAACGGTACTTCCAATGAACCGATAAACCGGAACAATGATGTAGTATAATAATGGTACATCCATTGATCTAGATAAGATGGAACATCGATGTAGTATAATAACAATACATCTGATGAACCGAACACCATAAAAGAACATCGGACGCTAGTCCATAAAAGAAATGAGATAAAGCTCAATAGAACGAAGTATATCAAAACGTTCGATGAAATTAATAAAAAGATAATTCCATACAGACAACATCAAAGAATCAACCACTTGTTGCTTACGACAAAGCGCATTGGCAACATGATTTCCCCTTCGGGAATAGAAAGAATATCAAGATCATAAGATGCCAGGAACTCGAGTCAACATGGAGTTCCATATGAGAAAATAAATTATTCCAAAGATTTATGATCGAGGTAGAGAACAAATTTCTCCCCCAAAGATGATGTTGTCAAACTCTAAAAGCAAAAACAATAGCCGCGAGCACTAGATCATGAGTGGAATACCTAGTCTCGATAAGCTATAATGATTTAGAAGCACAAGTGATAGCACGTTCTCCTTTGCAGGAGAAAGGCATACAAACCAATACGACTAGTATCGGTACAAATAGTAAAGCCTTGGTTCCCCTTCAGGAATCACAAGAATAAGAGTATCGAAAAGAAAGAATTTCTTTTAAATAATCTTCTTTCCTGAAAAGTTAAAACTTTCAAAATTATATTTTTATTTTTATGTAATAATCTTTCTACAAAAATTTTACATTTTTACAAGTCAATATATCGTGTCTGATTGTCTCATAAAAGCGTTTAGGAGATTCTTATCGATAACGTTGATCAAGCGCATCGACCAGAATTCTTAACACACTAAATGGGTAATACAATCACAAAATCGTATTCTATAGGATAAGTAAGTTTCTCAAAAACTTCTAAGAATATTCTTTGTTCGTTTTAAGAACAAAAATCATGTTATACTTCTAAATAAATCTTATGAAAAAGATTTTACAAAATTTTAAATTGCTATTTTCATCCAAAATCAATAAGTATAAGAATGGAGTCATCGAGATATTCATAGAATATTTGATCTATAAAATGGATGAAATAAGCTGGACAAACTGAATGACAAAATAATTCATTCATAGAATCATAACGAGTGCGGAATGCGGTAAGTAGAATGCCAACTTCCGCAACTCGTAGCAATGAAAACCGGCGGTAAGGTCAAACTGAAAAGACCTTAGCACCACACAAAGATTACTTAGGTGATAAATCCTAAGACAAGCTCAAAAATACCAGAAAATTTCTCAAATTATTTAGACAAGAGAAATAACACTTTTCTCATCTTGAGGGCTTAAAGAATAAAATGATGCCTTCAAAAATTTGAAATCGGAATCACAAGAAAAAATAGAAATCTGCTTAACAGATAGAAAATGTCGAAGATGAATAGTCCACTCGAAAAATAGGATATGGGCTTCACAATGATCAAGCCGATCCCTTCAAAAAAATCAATTCCGAAGCCTAAGTAAAAATATCGGCTCGGAAAGAAAAATCCCATAAAATAATTTCGACATCAATAAAGACAAATTGAGTGTTGCGGATCTACCATCCGGATTCACAATCCTCAAAGAAGTCATCAAGCCCAAAATATTCAAAGAAAAAGAATCAACAAGTTCTTTTGATATAAAATAGTGAGATGGAACCCATATCAAAAAGAACTCAAATAAGAAGATCACGAAATAAAACAATGCCATCAAGGATTGAATGAGAAATACCTTGACCAAGAGAAGTATTGCTAGGGGCTTGCACAATATTTAGCTTTCTCATGTCCTTGTTCAAAAGTTTGGGACATGCAGATAAAAGATGACCCTGTTTCTTGCAATAGCGACAAAAGAGGGGTCTCGGACACTCCCTTGCATAATGGTCCGTGGAACCACAATTGTAGCATTGACCACGATTAGAGGTAGGAGTCTTTGCTACCGGAATTTGTTGCTTCCCTTTCATATTAGAACTGGGGCATTTGGATTTAATAGGCCTCTTTAAATTATTGTCGAAGTTCTGTTGGGCACGCAGAACTTCAACATCACCTTCTCTATCAGCCTCTTCAAGACGAAGAGCGATATCAATAAGCTGAACAAATGAAACATCAAGTTTCAGGAGTAATGGCTTCTTTAGATTCTTATTCAAGCCATAGACAAATCTCTGATTTTTCTTCAATGGGGTATTAATGTACTCAACCCCGTATTTGGACAGAGATTCGAAAGATGCGACATAGTCTGTCACAGAAGATTCACCTTGAACAAGGTCTATGAAACGCCGGGCCAAAGTCACTTTTTCAGCCTCCGGCACAAATTTCAATTCGAATCTTTCCCGAAATTGCTCCCAAGTAAGATCCGCTTCGATAATTTGCGATGTCAAGAGCTCATACCAATCTAACGCTCTTTCTTGGAGCATGCTAGAAGCCACTTGGACTTGATGTAGATCAATAAGGTTCATGCGAGAAAAGATGCGATCGCATGATTTGAGCCAAGCTTGAATTTCAATAACACTCTCGGATCCCATAAATGGCCTTCCACCCAAAACGGTGTAGTCTCTGCACAAGCGTGCAAAACCAGATCTAGGATGAGTAGGCTCTGGAATGGGTCCAGCTACTTGAGCGTTCTTTACTAGATCTAAAAGCTGCTGGGTAGACATAAATACTCCATCCTGGGGAGTAGCACTAGATTGACCGGCGCTGGGACGGCCAGGTCTAACCATTTCTCTTCTTTAAGAAAGAAAGAAAGAAGAGGAAAGAGTTATTCTCAAAATAAATTTCAATCAAACTTGATTGATAAAACAAGGAATCATAAAAAAAATAGGATGACTCAGTACGAAGACTCGAATAAAATCCTAAAGCACGACTCCTAGGATGGACTTAGGACGATGATCCTTGTTATAATATTCCATATTGTTCCGAAGTTTGGCTCTGATACCAAGCTGTGACGCCCCACCTCTATACCCACGCTAGCCAAGAACACTACGGAGTAATGCTGTCGACTAGCATGGAAAATAAGGTTGTTGAGGAGCGACCATCTATATAATTGCTTTGCGCGAGCACCGATATGCCAGATAAAAATATAACTTTTCATCTCAAGAGGAAATCCGACATACCGACACAAACTCAAAGCTACTACACAGTGGCTATAAAGGTCTTCGGAAACAAATATAGAAATAAACATAACACAAATCAGTTGCAGAGAATTCATATCACAAAGGCGGAATTAGATATGAATATTACACATGAAAGTGTACATCAGAGTAGTGGTCAAAAAGATCCACAATAATACAAAGGAATAGATACAAGTGCTAGACAATAATATGTATACATCAATGAGTCTGTATCTTAAATGTATACAACAAAAACTACCAAACTAGAGTAGTTAGCCAAAAGTCAGAAGATGGTTCCAGATAGGAAGCCATGAGGAAGCACCTGTAATATCTCAGTCTGACCCGAGTATTATTTAATAAGAAAATAATAAACGGATCAATCTAGCTATAAATACCAAATAACATGATATAGAATTAAGAGATATGGCATAACATATAAGAATCAAAATGCCAAGCTGTGATAATAAGTAATTGAAAAATCATCAAGAGATTAATCAATATCACAATAATGTACTCAAGATAAAAAGGAATGTCATACTCCTAAATTCATTCAACAAGCCAAAATAAATGACATATATATTCATGCCAATCGTAAAAGTTGGTGAAACATAAATTCCAGAATTCAACATACAAAATCCAGAAATCACAATCAAAGGGAACAACGACGTCGTACAGCGGGACATCCGATGAACCAAATCACAATCAAAGGGAACAACGACGTCGTACAGCAGGACATCCTATGAACCAAAAGACAATCAAAGGGAACAACGACGTCGTACAAAGGGACATCCGATGAACCAAATCACAATCAAAGGGAACAACGACGTCGTACAGCGGGACATCCGATGAACCAAAACACAATCAATGGGAACAATGACGTCGTACAGCGGGACATCCGATGAACCAAATCACAATCAAAGGGAACAACGACGTCGTACAGCGGGACATCCGATGAACCAAAACACAATCAAAGGGAACAACGACGTCGTACAGCGGGACATCCGATGAACCAAAACACAATCAAAGGGAACAACGACGTCGTACAGCGGGACATCCGATGAACCAAATCACAATCAAAGGGAACAACGACGTCGTACAGCGGGACATCCGATGAACCAAAACACAATCAAAGAGAACAACGACGTCGTACAGCGAGACATCCAATGAACCAAAATCTCTAAGACATTGCTCAATGCTAGTCTAAAACATAAAATGATCGTCATGATCAAAGAGAAGTGTCGATTACATTAAGCTAGTAAATATATGAGCTTAGCTTCATGTCCCATAACCACTAGCTTAACTTAAATATTTACGAACAAATTGTAGATCTCCACTAGAAAATTGTCACAAGAGATTCAATCGAACAAGTCCAAGAATTAACCGACGAAGTAAACGCAAGCGTTTCATACCACTTGTTTTACTAAGTCGTTTAATTAGATTTCTCATACGAGTGAGGTAAAGGTTTGTATATACTAATAGATTGGAAATCGGTTTGAGAAAAGGAGCTTTGTAATAAAATAGTGTTGAAATCATTTGAAGAAAGAGTTCTGATATTTACTACTAGTATAGAAAACCTTTATATTTTAAAGTGACAAATCACAGAAGTGATTGTAGAAACAATCGGGCATAAAAATTCACATTCGAAGACGTGAATAAAATCCAAAGAAATCGATATAAAATCCATCAAAGTGGATATATCTAAAATTCCCAAAGAAAAGGTCATCAAAGTCGATAATAAATGACAACAACAAAAGGGAGACAACACGAATCGAATAAAGTTGGATATTCAAACGAATTAGCAATATAGGCTAATCTGGCAAATAGTAGCAGGTCGGTCGACCAGACTCCCTGAGTCGGTCGACCGATCCAGAGGTTGGAAGTGCTCGGGGCACCAGGTCGGTCGACCGGCCAGGGGGCTCGGTCGGCCGAAGCCTGTAACCAACACTTCCAAACAGAGGCAGGAAGTGCCTGGACTACAGGTCGGTCGACCGACCCAGGGGGCTCGGTCGGCCGAACCTGTAAGCTTGCACTTCCTACCCTATTTCAAAAGAGGTGCAACTCTCGATCAAATTGCAATCGCACGAGCAACGGTGCTAAGGGTTTATGCCAATCGACTACCCGGCCCTATATGCTCCTCGATGCATCACCAAAAACATGTTCAAACATCAAAGTTAGGATTTTTAACGAACTGAACTCAAAACACTAAAAATTGGAATATTCACAAAAGTAATCCAAATCAAAATCAAATGCACATGAGTAAGTGTTAGGAATTCATACCTAACAATAGAAGAGAATTATGAGCATAGATGTGAGATTAAAAATCTCACCTTTGAACCCAAGAAATTGGAAAAAGAAGCTTGAAAGCAATAGAGAATCAACCACTCTTCAAATCCAACTCAATAAGCTTGATTCTAAGCTTTAAAAGAAGAACATTCCCAAAATTAGGTTTAGGAATTTCTGAAATGATAAGAGAATGAGTTGGAGAAGAAGAAGAGAAGCTTACCAATGGGTTCTTCTATTAGTTTGGAGCTAGAGTTGATTTGCAAGAGAAAACTAGGGCTTGGAGTTTTAATTTCCTCTTCCACTCTCCATTAACATAAAAGCTTGAGTATTAGGAAAATAGAAAAGAAGTGAATGAAGAGGAGAGGGTTGGAACTGAGTTAAGTGGGGTTAATGGGCTCAGCCCAAACCAAAGCCCTAAGTAAAAAGTAGCAAAAATCAACTTTCTCCCAAACATATCGAAGCTTATACTCAAAAAGGTCGCAAACGGCATTTTGAACTCAATGGGGGTGGTCTCGAGTCCTAATTCGGCCGTTTGCAAAAAGTAGCTTTTCGGACTAAAATCCGACTAACGATAAAATATTTAAGTAAAATACTTAAATATAAAATCGATAAATATGCGGGTTGTTACAGCTTGCTTCATCTTCACTGATGACGTCTCCGTCTTCATTACTACCAGTTGAGAAAGCTGCTTCTTCCACCTCAGTAGCTGGCTTGTTCATGTCAAAAAATATCATTGTCATTTTGGCCATCAATAATTCCTTTTGCCTTTTGTTATAAGCAAAAAAATAGTAGAAAGGGACTGTTAGTTTGTTTATAGCTAGAAGGGAGTATCAAATATATCTAAATTACACAGAGTTAAAACGGACTACAGTTCTAGTATTGGATGGTTCTCAATACAATCATATGGGGTCAAGCAACCAAGTCTACCATGTTTAATAGGATTCGTGTAACTGTTCATCACTCAAATATTAATTTTAAGGAAGTAAATATCAAGGTTTGTTATCACCGGGAGTTTACTAAAACCAAATAGCTATTTCAAAGTCTAAGAAATTGGATAATTAATTCAATTAAATTTAATTACGCATACAGAATTATTTCTACAAAATCGAATGTACAATATATCAAGTATCAAATTTCATTAATACTGACCAAACCTATTAGTCTATTAACTTACTTTCTTCTTCTCCTTCTTTATTAAATTAACCTATAAATCTATTAAATTGTCATACATTATTTTTTCTATTAAAAGATAAAAATATATAGATCACATACATTAGGTTAGGTACAAATAAAATAATAACAAAATTAATTGTAAAATAATTATGATCATTTATATCAAAATTTTACCGTAAGTAGCATTAGAAATTTTCTTTATTAACTTCAAATAGCCCCACATTAAGATTTCTACAATTTTTGCCAAATCCTTCTTAATTCTTTCCTACCGTTTATCTTTGTATCCTGATACATAAACTAATTACGTAATTTCAAAATTTAACATATTTTAAAAAGAAAAATCAATTACATAATTTTTGTTAATTCATCTAATAAATCATTAAAAAATGTCAGTTTCAATATACCATATTCATATTAACAATAATAGTACAGATGCACGTCCGATGGACATATGCATATGAAACTGTGTTTAAAATTGGAAATAGTGTTTAATTGAACCGTTCCTATCTTATATTGGACTTTTGCTTCAATGCTGAAGCATTTTAGCATAGATATTTTCTTATATTATTAGATGGTTTAGTCAAGCATGCATATATGCATAAATGGTTTTAAAGTAAGTAAAAGAAATTTTTCGCAACCTTTACATTTACAATAAATTATTGTGTACGTAATATATTTCAAATATGAAATATAGTGTATGTGAACTATTCTGGAAGTTTTGATGCAGTGTCTGCATGGATAGTTGATGAAGTTCTACCAATTTGATCGTTGGGTTGGTTTACTTTAAGAATAGTTGCATCATTTAAACATAAAGTTATAGCAGATGACGATATTTTCTAACGTTTGTGATCATATTAACCTCACATAATTTTTTGCCGATTGCCTATAACAATAATCAAGTGTACAAAATCAGTTCATTTGTCACATATACTCAAATCATAGATCAAATGGTTGCATGTATGATATATTTTTATGTTGGAATAATGAAAATTTGGTGGATGTATTAACAATACATGTGAATATTTTCTTGAAAAATGGTACTAAACTGAAAAAAATGCATCTAATCATTCTGTACATTAAAATAATTATACAATACTTATCGATCATTTCATCGAACAGTTTGAGTGCAAAATCTGAAGTAGACAATTATACATTAAGGGTACAAGTCTTCATAAAAGACAAATATTGCAGTATGCACAAAAGTAAACAGTAAGACATGGTGGCATAAAAGAACACTCGCTTAAAATGGTACACCTATTCGCTACGTACAAAATGGTCTTTGAAAAGCTTGCTTTGTATAACTCAACGCATGTTATGCATTATACATTTTATATAAAAATTCAAGTAGAATTTCATTCTAGCTTTTGTAGATATTTAGAAGGTTGAAATGTACAGGAGATTAATTATATTAATAATGAAATAAACATTATTTTGATGATGACATATGTATTATCACCGACCTTAACATGAACAGTTTTCAAGACAGATACAATTTTTTTCTACTATTGTTTCCTTTAAATATTAAAAATTATCAACAGATTAATCAAATTAGTTATCTGATAATGCATCTTTGTAATGCGGTAGTATTAGAATTAGAAAGCCTGATAATTACAATGACATAGGAAGCATAGTCAGCAGGAAAGCAAGAGTTAAATTTTAAAGATCTTCCACCCTTTTAAAAGTCCTTATGGTGCAACCTAATGAGACAATACACGGATACTAAAAAAGCATTTTATAGAATTTATGTTTTCAGTTGATGGAATAATAAAGTACACACAACTACTAAGGATCCACAAATCATGTGAGGAAAACCATAGTTCTTATTTCCCTAAACTAAAGGAATGTATAAAAAAGCTCAACACTTTGGTCATTGGAGCCAAGCATACCGACAATTAGTTCCATGGCTCGAACAAAAACTGGTCCAACACCTTTTCAAAGTGCTAGAACTCCATCACTAATAGAAATACAATTTTTTTTTCAAATTTAGGACTATATAGTCAGTCGTGAAACATAATATTATTATCCTATGGCTTAGGATTGAAAATGGATTAGTTAACAGAATTATTTGTTTACATAATTCCATCCTTCAAGCAATATACTACCTTAGCCTGCTGTGGCAATATTAGAGGATAAAGGAAGCAAGACATGCAAGTTAATAAGATAATTAGGTTTGTAACCTAATGAGAGGAAATTGTGCAAATAATACAAAACCATGTAGCATAAATTATAAATTAACTAATATACTTTCTAGTAGTTTGATTCAGTATATGTATGTAATAGGTGCCACAAATTACCCCAATTCTTCTAGAGATAACAATTATCCACTACCCCATTAATATTTTGATACTATTATAAATTACATATATGTATATTCTTAATGAAATTTAATGACATGTTAGCTATAGTATTATATCTTGTACATGTGGTATTTTTGAAGGATAGTTAAGTAAATATTTATCGACACTTCACTTTGATTGAACTTAAAGAATTTTGACCCAAAAATAACCATAATTCATGAAAATATGGAAGAACTTAGTAAAGTCACATTGTTAACTGTGAAGATTGTAAATCAACTGTATGTTTTTCCAAAACAAAAGGCTATCAAAGCACTTAAGGTGCTCAAATATACAATATGAATCAGTCTCTTAGTGTGTGTATTTATATGTGAATATGAGCGTATGCAGGCAAATATATATGTGTTAACGTAAAAATCAGACGCTAACACCCCGGTGTAAATTGAAGTTGAGTGAAAGCACCACCCGTGTACACGGGAACTACAAACAAGTAGAGAAAATCGATGGCTCGATCATTTATTTTTAGGCTAATATGTACCTTTTCGATGTAAAAAGGGGAGAAAATCGAGGAGAATTTGCCTTTATTTCCAAAGTAACCACTTTTCATAAGCGCAACAGAATTCGACATGCATGTTCTGCATAAAAACTGTAACCACCATAGTATGTAGTTCATTTAAAAATGGAAGAAATTACATTGCTGCAAAGAACTTGCACTCTTTAACATTCCTTTTGTCTATAAGCTATTATGTATATAACTTTTACATAGAGGAGCAACTATGAATATTGTGAAAAGAAATATGAAATATAGATTAGGAATACATAGATGGCTCGATCAAATAGGTAATATCACTTGTTAAGTTTGAGTACTATTATGGGCATTTGTAGTAAGTTCACCACTTAATGTTGCTTAAATCACTCACTTCTCTATGACTTAATGTATAACCATCAAAGTCCAGTCAGTAATTTAAACAGGCAACTCAATTGGATGGATAAATATTTTAAACCAACAAACCATAAGCCACTTAAAAATTGAATTGGTGAACACTGAATGGATTTAAAAAGACAGCCGGTCTATGAAAAAACTAAATTGACCGTAAGAACATCAGTTCATCAAAGTCCAGCTTCATGGTTGCAGAGGAAAATCAGTTTCAATTGTCATATCATCTTCAAAGCAACTACAATATATGTTCGTGAAAATAAACATTGGAATAAGGACCGACTAAACATCTGTAGTTGTTCGATTTCAGACAATTGTCGATAGAATTTACCTTTGTTTCGGCCTCAACGGCAGTAAAAGATCAAAAACAAAAATCAGAAGATAGAAAAATCAGAAGATAGAAGTAGTAAATACCAGTTTAGCACTTTCTGAAAATCAGTTGAACTATTAATTCAATTGATTTTTTCTGAATTAATCGCGAAGGAGTCGGTTGCAACCACTAATATTGGTGTATATTGACTTTGGTAAAAAAAATTTGTCGAACTTGGAGGAGATCGAAATAGATGTGGAATGGTAGGTGGCCGGTGACTGTTGTAGAATTTGGGAAAGATATTGGGATGCATATTGTTTTGGATGTTAGGGGAGAAAATGGGATGTAGTCGATGTTGGTTTTCTATATTTGTGAATAAAATAACCATCCACTAAACTTTGAGTGAGAAATCGGACGATGGTCTTTCCATTTTGTAGGAAAAAGATACGATCTCTTATAGATGACATGTGGTTGAAGATAAAGAGTGTGGTTCCTCCTTTCCTGTTTAAGTAATAGATGATTTAGATGGTAAAATGTATCTTAAATTTGGACTTAACTTGATAATTGAAAATTTAGTTCTCAAATGGAAATGTTGAGTTTACCTTTGAAAAAGAATATCTTATTTATGAAATGCGTATTTTAAAATAAAGTGTCAAGTATAGGTCAAAATAAAAGTTAAGTAAAATAGTGTACTTTGGACTTAATAAATGAATTATAGAAAATTTGGATATTTATTTATAAAATTTTATTTTATTTAATAATCAGTTAAATGATATCCAAATGAATATTTTCTGAACCGTGCGATATGTTTTATAAGTGAAAATGGAAAAAATTGAGCTTTTAATGTTTCTGAAATGTTATAATAAATCTGGAATTTGTATTGAAAGCATTTCCAAATTCTATGGTTTTGAGGTAGCGTTTGCTAAGTGCCACCATTTCTTAAATATAACTATGTTCTGAAATAGTAAAATATCTAAGGTAACACTTTATAAGTGCTGTTGTTTCTGAACTGTTTTTGAAATACTAAAAGATCTACTGTAATTCTTTATAAATGATATTTTTTCTGAAAATGACAATATTTTAGAAATACTACTATATCGACAACAGCGTTTTCTAAGTGATAAGTGATGTTATTTCTGAAAATACAATTTTTTTGAAATCGTTATAATTGAACGAATGAACATAGAAAATGCTACAACTTTACTAATGAATATTGTTTTAAAGTTGTTATGATTTTCAAAGTATCATGATTTCCAAATGACAACATTTCAAGTGTTATGATTTACAAGTATTATTGGTTCAAAGTATTTTGTTTCGGAGTTGTTATAGCTTTGAACATACTATGATTTTGAAAATGGAATTACTTGAAATTGTATTAAATTAAGAATTGACTTTAAATATGTTGATTTTAAACATATTGAAACTGAAGATTGAAGGATAAGACTTTATATTATGGTTCTGGGTTAAGATGATTTTAAAGAGTATTTCAAGTTTAAATAAATTGAAGGAACTATTCAGTGATTTGAAAATTTAGGTTTTATTTAAAAAGGATATCATATTGATTTGGCTTTTAAATGGAAATGATATCATATTGACAATTTTGAAATGGATATGATATTTTGGTTTTTGAAGTACAAATGACTTTGAAATAAATATCCATGGATAATAATAACATTTGACTGTTAGAGACACCGAGATCGGAAGTTGTCATACTCTTTGACAACTCCGAAAGCCACTTTAACATCCGTGTACGTGGTGGAGATTCCAGAATGAAGTAGGATGGTGGCGACGTTCCTTTGAGGTATATACGTAGACCCGACTCCCATGAGTTGGTATAAGGTGGCTAAAACAGGAGCGATTGACGGGCATAAGGTATTGGTAAATGAAGTTTTGAAATGGAAATCTCGAAAATTAGATTCGGGTATTAACAAGTGGAGTTCTGTTCTACTCCTTTGATTCTATCTTCTTTAATATGTATAAACCATTCAGGTCTTGTGCATATAAGAGTAATCTGATTTGCTACCTCTTGAGCTTGGACATCTTAGTCCATAATCGGATATGCCATTTCTCAGGCTTGGACATCTTAGTCTCTTTAAGATATGTTGTTTATCAGGCTTGGACATCTCAGTCTCTTATTTGATGAGCCTCTTCTTAGGGTTGGATATCTTAGTCCATTATTTGATAAGCCTCTTCTTGGGCTTAGACATCATAGTCCATTATTTAATGAGTCTCTTCTTAGGCTTGGGCATCATTTTCCATTATTTGATGAGCCCCTTCTTGGGCTTGAACATCTTAGTCCATTGTTTTTTGGTGTTCTTGGTTAGCTTATCTTAGAAGTTGGAACCAATTACTTACCTAACCTCTCTTCACGAGGCACCTTAACCTAGCTAGGATACTGTCAAGGGCTTGTCCGGTGCATTAGCCTGGCCATAGCATGGCTTGGATGAAGGCTTACTCCGATCTTCCTCCATGAGGCACCCTTCCCGTAGTGTGGCGCGGATAAAGACATGTTCCATGCTATATCTTAGCCATATTATGGCCCGGATAAAGGCTTACTCCATCCTTTATCTTGGAGGTGACTTGACCTTAGCAGAGGTACGGGAAAGGGCTTGTCTAGTGCTTTAACCTAGCCATAGCATGGCACAGTTAAAGGCTTACTCCGACCTTCCTTTATGAGGTGCTCTGCCCTAGCTGAACTCGGCATGGACAAAGACTTGCTACCATCTTAGGCACACTATCATCTTAGGCAGTTTGCAAATGCAAGGAGTATTTCACTCCCAAAAATGTAGATTTTCCTTAGAAAAGTTACGCTTTATTGATTTTTTCTCAAGTTCTCTTTATAGATTCTTTAATCTTTTCTTGATGGAAGAAATTTATTATCATCTCCTCTACAGCTTTGTAATTGTTGGTCTCATGCCCATTCATCATATGATAGTGACAATAGGATCCCCTAGATTTCTTTTATGTTTTGGCTTCTTTTTCTATGATGGCCAATTGTTAAGCTTATCCTTGGTTAGAAAATAGACGTTCTCTATGGAAGTTATCATGTTGCATTCTTTGGAAAGTCCAAACATGAAGCTTGATTCTTGAGGATGGCTTTTTGACTTTTTGTTTTTTGAACTTGTAGTTTCACATTCTTCAATTGCTTTTCTTTGTGCCACTTATTGGAGTTCTTGTGTTGGAAGTATTCCTGTAGTAGCTCATTTCCACTTATGTGCAAAGGCACTACAGTCAACCATTGTCTCTTTTTCAAAGAGTGTGCCTTTTGGTATAGGTCGGATAGTTCTTCTCATCTGATTGAACAAGATATCACTTTCGTTTTCCCTTTTTCCTAAAGCAAAAATAGGGGTTGGGCCAATATGAAAAAGGTTTAAGCTCCATTTCTCAAGATTGTATGTCTCCACTTTTTTCTTATTTATAATTCTTAGGGCTTCAAATCTGATCCGTTGCTCTTTGTTTTGGTTAGAATCCTTGAAGGTTCTTAAGGAGAATCCTATCAAATGTCGCTCGTAGGATCCTTGCCCAGATCTTTTGACTCTTTTAGTCTTGATTAGAACAAAGTAGATAAGCTTGAGATTGAATTAAAGTGGGTTAGAGACAAGTAGTGTTAGGTTTCAACCAAGTCGGAGGTTTGAGCCCTCCTTCTGATGCCAAAATGTTAACAAAATATCTTGTCAACACCCCAAAGTAGAATTTGAGGACAGGGTCAACTCCTTGTGTTTTCATTTAGGTAGGTTGAGGAGAATGGAATGTGTATATCTACTTGGGTTTCCTTTATGAAAAGGTTGTTGTAGTAGAAATTTTTTCATGCCTACCTTTCGACTCGGTCGAAATGATTGGTTCCTTTCCCTATCAAACTTTGATCTTGTTGAGATAGACTGGTTTTCCCTTCGAAAGCTCTCCTTTTGTAATGGTTACAGATCACAAAAAGAAATTCCTGAGAATCTGAGGTTAAGGCTTAATCTGAGGGGTTTCAACCTTATCCAAAGCTAGGTTGATTGGTGGTTAAGACTTGTTTCAGGAATCTAGAGATGGGGTTTCAACCTTATCAAATGCGGGATCCTTAGGCATCTTGCGTTAGGTTGCGATTTCTATGGTTAAAACTGATTAAGGCTAGGTTTCGACCTTGTTGAAAGCAGATGCCCAAAATATGTTAGACATGAGTGTATAACTAAAGTCCCTTGAATATGACGAGTTTCAACATGGTCAAAAGAGTCCTTTCTGTATGGTCGACACCTATGACACAAGGTTAGATCTAATAAAAGCTTAAGAAATAGTAAAGTAATTAGAAATACTGAAGATTTCCCTATCTCTGCTCAAAGAAAACTTTATTAGTCCATATCCCTAATTTGATTTACAAATTATGGTTTTATAACTCTTAGAATTAAGAAAGTACAAGTTTAGAATGAATGAATTTGGATCTCCTAAAACCAGACCCTTTGGTCTTATTTATAGATGTGGGTCAGCACCTTTCGACCCTAATACTTCCGACCTCGTCGAAAGGCGGCTATCAAAATGACTTTATAATGCTTCCATCTTTGTCGAAAGGAATGGTCGCGCTTCTCTTCTTTGTACTGCCTTGTAAGAGCTTTTTACTTTGTCGATGGGCATTGTTCAATTGTTTCGATGCTGTTGACATCTGATGGTTTCAATTTTATTGGTTGCTTCTAAAATTTTGCTCGCGACTTGATGCGGAACCCCCCGAATGATAATGGCTTTGACCTGTTCGAAAGGCTTGGTATAGCTTTTGAAAGGGTTGTTCAAGCCAATAGATGCTTTCGAGTGGCTTAAGTGAAGGCAAAACTTTTGTTACGAATGGTTTGGCGCATTACTTGAAGAGCCGTCCTTTATTGTCTTCGAAAGGTCATGCTTTGTATCATACGAAACGTCTTCGAGCATGTGGAATCATTTGCTTCGAAAGATGGTTACTGATGGCGGGAGGGTACTTTCAACTTCTTCAACCCCTTCAAAAGATAGAGAATCTAGTGGACTTTGACTGTTGCCTCCTTTCGACCCCTTTGAAAGGTTCTAAAGTTCTTGGACTTTTGTTGTAGCATCCCTTCGACACTTTTGAGAGGTCTAGTCGAAGTCTTTTACTCTTGTTCTTCTTTGTCCTCCACTCGAACAGGTTTTGACTAAGTCGAAAGAAATTTTTGATAGTAACAATTGACTTTTCAAGAAAATTTTTGCTTTTTCTTTGTGAAATTTTATTATTTTCAGACGAGTTGTTCGTAATCTTCTCCAACTCGTTGAGTTGCAATTTTCTATTTTTTCCCACCGTTTTTAGGATCAAAATTTATGTTCTTAATCTACCACAACGCTTTGTTTGACAGGTAAATGGCATGCTTTACCATATACTATCTACTAACCTAAAAAGAGACACCCCTAGATTAGTTTATACACAGTTCTACAAGTCTAAAGCGCATCTGCCAATTTTTGTGATCAATCTTTTCTATTTTTATTACAGTTTTCTTCAGAATTTGTTTGATTTGGCAATTTAAAACTTTAACTTGATCATAAGTTTAAGGATGAGAAGGAGTGGGTAGGGTTATCGAGTTTTCTTCATTATAGTTTCAAATAATCGATTACAGAAATGGGTTTCATTATCACTTATTATTATGTGAGGTGTTGTAACGACCCGTAAATTTTCGAAATTTAAATTTGTTAATTTAATTAAATTTTGTTATTTAATATTGGGAAAAATAGAAGTTTTTGATTTATTAAAGGAAATTCGTATACAGAATGAAATGGAATAAGGTTAATTTAAGAAAAGGATAACCTTTTCATGGAAGTTCAATTAATTGAAATAATGTAAGTGTTATATTTGGTTATAAAAGTGGATATAAGAAACAAATGTAAATAATTAATTACTGTCTGAAATAGATAGCTAATAGCAATTGAATAAAATTAGTATTATATAAGAATTGTAACATTTGTTTGTGAATAATGAATTCATAAGTGTAATTATAAGTTATGGTAACGATTGTTATAAGTTACCTGTATATTTAATTAATTGAATTGAAATTGGAAATCAACTTTTAACAAATGTAAATGAATGTTACATTAATGTGAAATGTAATAATGTTTAGAAGTTGTTAAATTGAGTACATCAAGGTAATGAAATGTTAAACAAAGGTTAACTTGGTTTATAGAGTAATAATGGACTTAATAAAAAGGATTGGAATTGAATCAAATCAAAAGATTGGAATTAATTATAAATAAATGGAATCCCATTTATAGTAAAATGATTTATTGTAAATAAATGAAATTAAATACTACGTTAATTGAAATTTAGATGAATTTGGAAATTATAAGTGCACTAAGATAAAATTATATCCGTAAGATGATAATTGATTAAATAACAGGATTGAAAATAAAATAAATAAATTTATTGGAATTCCAATTGATATTAATGAATTTACTAAAATTGAAGTTTAATACTATAATTGATAAATTAATTAACTTTAAATCGGTATCTAAATTGTTTTAAGTATTGTAATTGTTTAAGAAATCCAAAAATGGTAAAATTTGTTAATTATAGGATTGAAATTGAAAATTTGATTTAATTAACTTAATATTAATTTATTTAATCAACTGAAATACAACCATTTTGACCACTTGCTTGGATTTCGACGAAACCAGTTTCATCGGATCCATAACGGTGAATTATTGAAGGATTTTAAGTTTCGTCGTGATCGTACTTGTTGTTTGATCGTACGGACTAGAAACGAATAGAAATCAATTTAATTGAAATCAACTGAAATCAATTTGAAACAAGCTGATTTTAACATAACTTCTTTATACGATGGAATTAGGAATTGAAACCTGTTCATTGAATTTAATATACTTGAAAACATCTATTTTGATATATGGGTTAACCCATTTTCATTCCGAAGGCAGAAAGGGCTTTTCAGGTCATTTATCACTCCAACCCAAATCAAATCCAATCTGTTATTTCTATTTTCTAACCTGCCTATAAATATATTGTTATGAACCCTAAAAACTTCTTATTCTCAATTGAATGTACTTAACTTTTCTTCTCAACACCTCTTTCCAATGGAAGACAAAAACTAAATCCCAAATTTCAATTCAATTTCAAATTCAAACTCCAAAATTCAAACTCCTCAAACTATATCGAATTATATATCGATTTGAAGCTCTCGGCAAGCGTAAGTCAAATATTTGATTCTTTTTTTAATTTGTATCATCTGACCAGAAATTACCGAAGAAGTTTCGGTCGTTCATTGGCCATGGTCTCATTTAATGGTGGATCTACGTCCCGTGGACAATCAGAGGGCATGGATGCGTAGAGGGTGTCGAGTAGGTTCAATCCATGATGTTAGTTCATCGATTGAACGACCCGACTTCCTACTCCCAGGAAGACGTATCGCTAATAAAGAAAGAAAAGGGTGAGAAAATAGAAAAGATAGAGAAGAAAGAACAACAACATCAGAATCTCACAGCGGAACGAATAAATTATATTAATCACATAAGTGTTTACATAATATATAACATCAATCAGAACTATACATATAGTACATCACATACTAGACAGTTATAGACACCTGTCTGGTTATACAACTCAATACATTATACATCACAGAAATATCAATACAGCGGAACTATATATATATCTACAACGCTGAAGCCCCCTGCTCCATTGCTCCTCTAGAATTCGTCAAAGCTAACCTGAATCCCTTGACTACCCGTAAAAATTTGGGTACCCGAGAGTTTATGAAAAACAAAAATAAACTCCGGGTCAGACATGGGTGTGGTGTGAGTAACAGGTTAAAGTTGCTTAATTTTGAAAATCCTTTGAAAACAAAAGGTATCACGTAAGACTTCCCACACATAAACATGGAAAAGTTTTTACCTTACGCTAACCAAAACATTTGATAGGAAATCTAGTGATATTATAATAGGTCTAGGGTTTTCAAGTAAATAGAAAATAGCCGAAATTATTACATTCATTAAATTCCAGCTACTCGCCACAAAAGTGGGTAATACAATCAAAACCGTTGGCACTTATTGGATTATGGATTCCATACAATGGCAGGGCTACCGGGGTACCGCCGGTCATAGTACGTGGCTTAGATCAAAGTACCGAGGATCACTCCCGACCCCGTGCAACACAAGGCCGGAACCATTCCTTACTGAACAGTCCCGAACAAGATAACCCCGCAGTTTGCTGCAGACCAACTGCCCACACAGCCGAATAAAAAGGGGCATCTAGACAGGGGAATATCCTTATCCTGCTTGGGCATGACCCACCAAACCTTGCTGCACGTCCCTTGTTTTAGCCATTCCCGGTTGATGAGGCTTGAGGTTACGATTACCTTTATAGAACATATCTCTTAGAATGCTCATCGTTTGCCTGACGATGTGCTGAAAGCATTCAATCCATACAAGTTCATTTCGGGTTGGAATGAAACCTAAGGCATCATCTCGTTACACTCGTTTTGGAATCACCCTCAGAGTTAACGACGAAAATCCTTGCATTCTGAGTCTTCGTCTTTACTTCAGATTGACGACCTATCGTTGATTTGGAATTGATGTGGTTTTCGGATGTTCCAAATGTGGAAACCCGATCCCGGTCTCATCGAAATCCAAAATGTGTCTTTTAAGGCCAAGTTGTCTATTTAGTCTTAACAGTGAATTCAATATTATCAATAAACCCACAGATAGATAATTCACATCTCATAATAGATAATCACATTATCATCATAAACGGATAATTAATATCATCATCCAAACAGATAGTTAAATATTATCATACTTAAACCATACATCCATATCACATAGATATTATCCATCTCATATCTGAGATCACAATCAAACAATGAAATATCAATATCATCAATAATCATGATTTATGAATCACAATCTATAATTAATTTAAAATAAATTAAATTAACTACTTCCATCTTTAATAAATTAAATTAATTATTCATTCCATAAATCCTGCTCATACACCATTGATTAATTAATCATTCCCTAATTTCAATAAGTGATTGAGTCTTTAATTAATTTCTCTAAATCATTCATAGCAATTAACATTTAATTACTTCCCCATTTAATTATTCCTTAATTAAACAATTTTTAATTACATCATTAATTATATTAATTAATTATCTCTAATTTATATTAAATTACTTTATTTAAATTAATTACATTAAGTGATTAATCTTTATTTAAACACAATTATTAATCACCCTTGATTAATAACAAACCAGTAATTAACTACCCTTAATTACTTATTAATCATTCCATGATTAATTAATTTCATAAATTAATTCTTTGATTAATTACAAAAGAAATTACCCAAATTACTTCACTTACAAATCATCTTGCATTAATTTATCAAGTAACTATCATCCAATTACTTTCCTAAGTAATTATACTCCATTAATTACACTAACTAATTACACATACCAAAGCATCAAATGATTTCTTAAATTAACTAAAATTAATTAACTTAATTTTAAATCTTATCATCAATGGCTTATATATTCCAATTAATCATCTTTGATTTAAATATCTTTTGTTATATTCCAATAGTTTTCCTTAATTTATTTACAGAAATTAATCTTGAATAAATCCATTAATTAATTACATTTATATCGATTTATTACCATTTAATTATCTTGTTGATTTATTATTCCCAAATAAATAAATTTCTAATTCCATCATTAATTATATTAATTAATGATTTCTAATTACATTTTCATTTGTTATTTTATTAATTATATTAAGAACGCAAATCTTCAAATCACATATATTAACCCCTTATTAATACATACAGTAACTAATTGTCCTAAATTAATTACTTTTCAATAACAAGCTTAATCCCTTGATTAATTTCAAGTAATTATACTCCAATTACTTCCATTAACAACATCACCCAATAATTTCATCAATTATTTCACTAAGTAATTTACTTCCAAAATATCAGTTGATTAAATTAAATTAATTAACTCATATTAAATTAATTTGCACAATCAATAAGTAATTAATTTCTTAATTACTTTCCAAATAAATAATTACATTTAAACTCTTACAATGATTATTATTGAATTAAATAATCCAATTAATTAGTAAAAATCAATCACATTAGTTAATTATAAAATAATCTAGTTAATGATCTTCATTAACACTTATTTAATTATTTTCTTCTAAAATAATTAACTTATATGAATCATTATTAATTATAAGTTTGATTAACCATTAAAATTTATTAATCTAAATAAAAATCTAATCTATGGTTCTTAATCACATATTAGTTACTTAATTCATTATTTAAACTTTAATTACTACATTTAAATTTATAATTACTAGTTTAAATAATATCAATCATTAATTATTCATACTTAATTAACTTAAAGGTTAATGAATATAAATTCTAAGTCTTCATTACTTAAAGTAAACTGTCTTATTATTGATTAAAATTTCACTTCCAATATGTTTTAAACATTTATTTTAAATTACTTTCGAAATAAATCCCAATTTATCATTAATAAAGTTTTTAAACTAATTTTTTCCAAAACCCCTTTAAACTTACATATTTATTAGCATTAAAACTTATTTGAATCAAATTATATTATAAAACTTTATTTTAGTTCCAAATCTAGAATTTCAAATCTAAGTCCTGATTTCAATTTTGGAGTTAACTTGTTTAAATCTTTTCTTAACAATTTATATTTCATTTCTAAGTCAACTCTTTTGAATACCCTTAAACATTAAGCACTTTTAAGTTATTAAATAATTTAAATTATGGAACTTTATTATTTCCAACTCAACTTAAATTCACTGTTAAACTTGAGTTAGAACTAGGTTCAACTTTGATTAAATTTTAAAACCAAGATTTCAAAACTGTTAAAAAGTGTTACAGGTTTTAAAACCTGAATAACAGTAACCCGAGCCCCCCTCTTGTTTACTTCGAGTAAATATACGAAGTTCCCCCGAGAAAACAACGAACTGCTTCGAGTTTCCCCCCATGCGCGCAAACTGAATATGAGAAAAACAAAACCTGGAAACACAACTCCACTACCCCTAAAACCTGTCAACATCTCGTGTACGATACTCTGACCATCGGAGGCCACCAAATTCCGGCTACAACATCGACCATCTTCCCTCAACCTCCCCTCAAAACGGCGTGTCACTCGAACGCTTGGACAGGCCGCGGCGATCAACACTCAATGTGACGAACTGGATTTTGCGCGCTCGAAAATCGACATCCATACTTCAAATCGTACTCGAAAGTCGTAGATTCGACCACACGTTGTAGATCCATACTTCAAATTATTCTTCGAATTCTTCTTCATTTCCAGACTCCTCCTTGGGTTCTTCAACTTGAGGTTGTGGCTGCACCACAGGTTCTTCTGGCACCTCCTCACGTCCTGATGGTTCACCCAAATCATCTCGAATCCTACTAGATGAACCAAAATCACCAACCCTTCTGGCCTTTCCACCTCGGCTGATGCTATTTGTTCTCTACAATTAAAATCAAAATCTAGATATTAAGATCCTAATGGTTTTAGAATTTTATAGGTTGAGAAATACAACAAATTTATATTCCAGATTTTATTCTACCCAAGAAGTTATAACAGAAATCTAAAATTTGGTTTTAAACGAAATCGTTTTATCGACACAATTCAATTTATCCTTCATATTCCATTAACCAATTTAACTCAAATTTAAATTTCAAATTTATTCAAAATTTCCAATTTCAATTTTCAAATTCATATTCATTAAAGTTTAAATCGAAAAACTGATAAGAAACTGATGAGGATACGAAGTAAGAATTTCCTATAACGATTCATAAGGTCCTCATCACACCGAATCTTCTTCTTGTAATTGTCACTAAGCAATCAAAAAAATTTAGAAACGAATCAAAGAAAATTGATAAGAAAGTCATTTTCACCGTTGTAGGGTATTGACCATTATAGTCATACTTCCATGTCCCCTATCTCGTTCCCTTCTTGCACTCATACTCACTATCACTGGATATTAAGAGAATTCACTGAGACATTCGAACGGATATCTTAGGGATATACTCATTCTAGGATTTACTTCAACCTATCTCTAATGAGCTACTTAATGTGTTATACTCCTGAGCTAAAGTTTAACCTTAGCTCTGATACCAAAATGTGACGAACTGGATTTTGCGCGCTTGAAAATCGACATCCATACTTCACATCGTACTCGAATGCCGTAGATTCGACCGTTCAAATCCGATTTGCTGGAGCTTATAACAAAATTAAGTAAATAACACAGCGGAATAAAAGAATAATACATTGATATACAGCTTTGATACAATATCTGATACAACAGATGATCCAGTAGATATCAATATACATCAGAGATATGATACAATAAATAGCAGCGGAAAAGAAAATAAATAACATCTAGCAGCGGAACCACTAACTCTCAGACAGTCTTCAAGAGAGAACTCCGAGAACTGCAACTCCATTTCCAAGAATCAATCCAGCAATAGCTCGAACTCCCAATAACCATGCACCAAGCTAAGCAAGACTGGTGTGGTCCAAAGACTGAACTAACTCTAGATAATCTACTAAACCTGACTATCAGAAAAAACCAACTCTAGACTGCTCGTGTAGAAAATTATGAGCACCTAGATTTTAGGAAAGAAACAATAAACTCCGGATCAGTCGTGGGACTGGTATGAGCAACAAAAACAGTTTATCTTTTAAAACATTCAACAAAAGATTTTCAAAGTCAATTCGCAATGCTTTTTAAAAATGAGACTACCATAAGGCTTCCCGCACACACACACAATGCAAATACAGAATTTGAGGAGATTTCTCCTTATGATAGTCAAAGATGCTTGATACGCATTAAAAAGAAACATTTGATATTATTACTAGTGCATAGTGTAGGGAAAATCATTTCAAAGGTAAAGATATAAATCTTAGCCAACATACGACCATTATCGTATGCCTACTATAGCTACCATCCAAACAGTGGGGCGCCAACATAAGTGAATGATAGGTTCTACAACTAAAACTGTACAAGTCTCGTATTGTTTCTTTGGATTTCCAACAAATGGTCGGGCTAAGGAACTTCCCATTGCCACATGAGAACGCCTCTGGAAGGACGTTCACGAGAACCAAACCGGATCTCTGCCAACACAAGGCCGGGTTACCCCTAACTGGGTAACTACTGACACGAGTATGCCATTTCCCGGTCGTAACAAACCTTTAACCGGGGCCCCAGCAACAAATCACCAAGTAATATATATATCATCTGCGATATCTACATATGTTAAGTATCTGGGCTCCATACCATAATACCACTTCTATCCAGAAGGAAATGCACATACCCTAAGGGGTGCTACCCCCAATAACCTTGCAGCATCTTTCCTGTTTTGACCATTTCGGGGTGTGAGGTCCGATGAAGTCTCGTCCACAAAGCCACGCTTTATACAAAAGCTGTGCTTTGGGTCAACAAATGATCAAAGAAATGATCACAAAGATAAATGATCAAATAAAGGATCATATCACAAATGATCAAACAATGATCATTTCACAGCAACACTCAGCATGTCACATTACCAAATTGGGAATATATCGCTGATAACCATCAACTACATAACCTCTGAGCTCGTACGTCTCAGAGAAGGGTGTTAAGCTAAGAGAATAAATTCTCCGCTACCAATAGAAATATATTCGAAAGAAATCAGCTTTATATCTCAAATTGTAATGTCAAACATAACCATCCATAAAAGTCTGTTCTGGGTTCGAACAGAACCGAAGGCACTTCCAAAGAAGTCCTTGCAATCCGGATATTCACAATCCTGATCGGATTTCCCATCACTTAGGGAGTCTCTATACCGGCGCGACTCGGTGCAGAAACAAGCGATAGGTCATTCTATCGCTTTCGCAAGTACCTGGTCTTCACCACCGTTCTTCAAATGCTATCCATAACGTCAAATCACATATTCGGAATGGGTTATATGACACAAAGGTCCTTTCCCGGTTAAACCGAATAGTGAGCGAAAATAATTTTAAAACATATGGATATGGGATTTCAATTAAGTCACAACTTAATAATTCAAAACTTTCTTTTCAATGGTTTAAACCAATTACCTTTCAAATCTTTAACAAAAAGATTTATTTCATAAAGTTCACCTACTTTCACAAGTATTCTTTTGCGGATTTCAAAACAATTCCGTTTCAAAAAGATTAATTCATTTAAATCTTTTAAATCAAAGATTTGTCTCATAGTTTTCAAATCGTTCCCAAATATTCATTTTCAAAATTCATTTTCTGAATATTCATCTATATCTTGGAAAACTATTTTAATTTAACTTGGAATTCCTTTTAATAAGATTTGAAACAAAAGCTTTTTATCATTTAAAAACAACAGTTTTAATTTGGATAAACCCGATTTCTTTTATACAAGTTACAATCTTTGGTTTAATTCGAATTCCCAAAACAATACTTTAAATATGGTTTCAAACCATATATAACTAACATAACATTTTTAATCCCTAATTTCAAATCATAGAATTCAATTACTAATTTTGAATTCAAATTTAAATCAAATTATTTAAATTTCCAAAACTAAATCAAGTAATTTAAAAATAAATTTTATTTTGGAATTCCATTCCAAAAGCTTTTCACATTTATTTCGATTCCATTTCCAAAACATTTGAATTTAAAAATTCAAATTATAAACTATTTCAAAATCTGTGACTTAATCGATTTCCTCGTGAAATCCATCATTGTGTGTGTATGGTGTGGTCTAGGGGTTTAACACAATAGTGCAACATCATTCAATCATCACAGATTAAAATACAGAAATATAGTTGATAAGCGATATAAACATAACGCTTATCGCTCATTCACAGATTCACAGATAATATACAAATGCATCATCAATAAATGAATAAATACACAGCTCAATTCACAGAACAAAATATCACAGATCAGATAGGAAAAATCAATTCAAGGCATCTCATACAATACAATCATTCATGAGTAAGTCAAGTATTCAATAGTCATTTATAAGAAGGATTAATTAAATCGTTTTTAATCCTAATCAGTTTAATTTATTTCCAAGTAAATTTATTACTTATGAATTAATTATCCCATCCTGATTTATTAATTACAAATCATTTGATATTAATAAATTAATCAATCACCTTAATTAATTAAATTATTCTTGATTAATCATATCAATTAAATCAACCTTTTAAACGAATTTCATAATTAATTATCTTTAATAAATCAAAATATCCAACTTTAATTTTAATAAGTGATTAATCCTTAAAATCATTTCTTAATTAATTATTATTTCTCAATTACTTGATTATTTTATTAAATCAATTATTCACTTGAACTAATTTAATGAGTGCATATCATTTTATCTTCATTAATTCAAATTTAAAACATTTTCTATCTAATGTTTTAATTATCATCGCAAAACAAATTTAAACAATTTGTTTCAAATTTATCTTTTTCATATTTCATTTTAAACTTAAGGGTTAAAATGAGTAAATCCCAATTTTAACAAAGTTTTCCAAAAACCACTTAAACTTCTTAATCTCAGGCTTAAAGAAATTCAAAACATTTGCTTTTGAACCGGATTTTAAAACTTGATTTTGAATTGGGAACAAACAGTTTCCAAAGGAACTTGTAATAACTTTAATACCCGAGCCCCTCTTCTATTTGCTTCGAGCAAAAATTCGAAACACACGAGAATTTCCGGAGTTCCCATCCTGATCCTATCTTCTTCCCTCCTCTCTCTTTTTTTCCTTTAAAACTGTTAAGTAAAAAAAAAACAATAATGCACGAACAACTCACGCAAAACTCGAGCAAAATCCCGTGTTCCCTCTCCTTCCCCAAAGACGCAACTCAATGCCAAAAACCCAAAGACCAAACGTGCATGCGGCGCACTTGCACCAACGGCTTCGGCCTCTGGCGGCGGTCGCGACCATCCCCAACAACCACACGAACCTACGTGAACATGAATGCGAACCCAGATCGCACGAAAACCCAACGAGTCAAAATTGAAGCGCTCTCGACCAATCAGGAAACCACCATGGTCCGAAAACTCCACCTTCCCCATCGCCCGCGACCTCGAGACTACCCGCCATCATCACCGAGGCTTCTCCATACAATCCCGCGACCATTCCCACAATCGCGATCAACTCCGATGACATATAGTTGACGCCACGACCTCGACAGTTCAATGTTTCAAAATGCAGTATTAAACCCTAAATCGTTTTCGTCCCAAACATTCTTACATTGAATAAAATATTTAGCATTTTTCCTGAAATCATCGATCAACCAACTATCTCCAAACGAAAATTCAACATCTCAGATTTGCTAAATTTCCAGAAATTGATTAAAAAGCACATTCGGTCAAATTTGAAACTACACGTTGCACACTCAGCTAAAAATCCTCATATTTGTTTTAAAAATCTGATTTTTGAGTGTAGATTCCAATTATATACTTGAATCAATATTTTATGACACTCGACTTTTCCAGAATTTCAAACTTTACTAATGAATTTTTATTTCCAGAGACATATTTGTATTATTTTGTCTTGAGTAACTCTCCAGACTAAATTTTGTAGTTAAACAAACAATTTTCATTTGATTCTTGAGTTTAAACAGAGAGTGAATAAAAAGATTTTTAAATTTTCTTCTGCAAAAAAAAATCTGGAAGCTAAATACAGAGAGTACTCTGTCAATTCACCTGCATTACATATCATACATTCATATGTACTAAATAGAATTGGATTTATATTTGCACATTTCATACTTACTTAAGATGAATTTAAGAGTGAGGTTACTCACCTTCCAAATCATTGTTTGAATCCAAGAGTTTACAAGTTGGAGTTTGGTTTATCTGAAGCTTTACTTTTGCTTCCAAACTGCCAAGCTTTGATTGATGGGAAAATGTTTTTATGTTGAATGATTGTTTGAGTTAAAGAATGACCTTTATACTTCAGTTTACAATGGTGAACAAAACTGAGATGAGAAGGTGATGTATATAAAAATGAAGTTATAGGTGATGTTGTAGAGTATAGGGTGATGGTTTATGTTGTACAATAGTCATGGCTGAGGATAATTTTAACTCCTATTCGTATGTACTTTGATTGGTTTTCATCATTTTGCAAGTGTGCATGCATATATACTTTCCTGTCATATTTATATCAGAGGTTACTTTATAAATAGAGGCTGCAGTGATGTTATACTGATATGTTATTGTACTTTATTTTTACTATTTTATTTTTTTAGTTATGTTTTGGTTGTACTTATTTATGCATATGTATATTTAGTTTGTTTGTTCACACTTTATCTTTGACAAAGCTTCTTTGTGGTGGCTGATGATGCTTTCATTAAACGCATGACATTTGTTCCCATGCTTGCCTTACTTCAGTACTTTTGCTTGCATACTAAAACTTTTGTATTTGTTTGTATTTACTTTGTTTTGTTTATGTTTATGTTTATATGTGAATGTATTTCATACTTAAATATTTATCTTTAACTTACATACTTATCTTAGTTGTACAAAAGATATTTATATTTTTACTTTGTTTTGTTCATTTTATTTTATTTTTTTCCCATGTTGCTTTTTACTTGTGTTAGTGTTCATACTTATGTTAATACTTATTATTATTTCAAACCATTTGTAACCATTTCTATTTATTTTAAAAACCATTTATTTAAGATTTTATCTCAAATCCAATATATACATATATATTCACATATATACAAATTTCCAAATTCATATGACTTAATATATCTTCTATTTGAATCGGGGAAACTCGCTGCCTTTTAAAATCAATTTTACAAATTTTAATTCAAAAATTCATTTAAATTATCAATTTAAATTCATAAAAATCCGCGGTCGTTACAATCTTCCCCCCTTAAAAGAATTTCGTCCTCGAAATTGCACCGCTCTTTT
This sequence comes from Allium cepa, assembly GCA_030765085.1. Classification (NCBI taxonomy): domain Eukaryota; kingdom Viridiplantae; phylum Streptophyta; class Magnoliopsida; order Asparagales; family Amaryllidaceae; genus Allium; species Allium cepa. The sequence continues at coordinate 462,832,816 of CM060942.1, forward strand.
CATGAATTATACACCCAAAAAAAAGACTAATTCCAATTCAAACTATACTAGTAATCATATGGATATTTTCGGGTAATTCATAATATATCTCATGTAAAATGGTACTCATAATATTAGTACACAAGTTATAGTCATCATAACTCTACTAACATCCAACCCTCACTACAATTTTAATTCAAAAACACGTACATAAACATACCTTAACCAAAAGAAGCCAATCCAACCAATCACAGATCCTCACTGTCAGAACATCCTCTCTTAGGATCTGACAGTTCTATTACTTCAGCCTCATCGTCTGTCTCAAAAAATTCCTCTGGGTCAGAGTCTATCTGAATAAAACCTCCACCATCTAGCTCCTCGTCTTCTATAGCATCATCATTCTCTACGGCATTATCTAAATCCCAATGAATTTCTTCATCACCTTTGGACTCTATCTCCATTTCAGGTTCTTCTTCCACCTCAAACTCTTCCTCAAATTCTTCTTCGAACTCTTCTTCGAATTCTTCTTCATTTCCGGACTCCTCCTTGGGTTCTTCAACTTGAGGTTGTGGCTGCACCACAGGTTCTTCTGGCACCTCCTCACGTCCTGATGGTTCACCCAAATCATCTCGAATCCTACTAGATGAACCAAAATCACCAACCCTTCTGGCCTTTCCACCTCGGCTGATGCTATTTGTTCTCTACAATTAAAATCAAAATCTAAATATTAAGATCCTAATGGTTTTAGAATTTTATAGGTTGCGAAATACAACAAGTTTATATTCCAGATTTTATTCTACCCAAGAAGTTATAACAGAAATCTAAAATTTGGTTTTAAACGAAATCGTTGTATCGACACAATTCAATTTATCCTTCATATTCCATTAACCAATTTAACTCAAATTAAAGTTACAAATTTATTCAAAATTTCCAATTTCAATTTTCAAATTCATATTCATTAAAGTTTAAATCGAAAAACTGATAAGAAACTGATGAGGATACGAAGTAAGAATTCCCTATAACGATTCATAAGGTCCTCATCACACCGAATCTTCTTCTTGTAATTGTCACTAAGCAATCAAAAGAATTTAGAAACGAATCAAAGAAAATTGATAAGAAAGTCATTTTCACCGTTGTAGGGTATTGACCATTATAGTCATACTTCCATGTACCCTATCTCGTTCTCTTCTTGCTCTCATACTCACTATCACTGGACATTAAGAGAATTTACTGAGACATTCGAACGGATATCTTAGGGATATACTCCTTCTAGGATTTACTTCACCCTATCTCTAATGAGCTACTTAATGTGTTATACTCCTGAGCTAAAGTTTAACCTTAGCTCTGATACCAAAATGTGACGAAACTGGATTTTGCGCGCTTGAAAATCGACATCCATACTTCACATCGTACTCGAATGCCGTAGATTCGACTGTTCAAATCCGATTCACCGGAGCTTATAACAACATTAAGTAAATAACACAGCGGAATAAAAGAATAATACATTGATATAAAACTTTGATACAATATCTGATACAACAGATGATCCAGTAGATATCAATATACATTAGAGATATGATACAATAAATAGCAGCGGAAAAGAAAATAGATAACATCTAGCAGCGGAACCACTAACTCTTAGACAGTCTTCAAGAGAGAACTCCGAGAACTGCAACTCCATTTCCAAGAATCAATCCAGCAATAGCTCGAACTCCCAATAACTATGCACCAAGCTAAGCAAGACTGGTGTGGTCCAAAGACTGAACTAACTCAAGATAATCTACTAAACCCGACTATCTGAAAAACCCAACTCTAGACTGCTCGTGTAGAAAATTATGAGCACCCAGAGTTTAGGAAAGAAACAATAAACTCCGGATCAGTCGTGGGACTGGTGTGAGCAACAAAAACAGTTTATCTTTTAAAACATTCAACAAAAGATTTTCAAAGTCAATTCGTAATGCTTTTTAAAAATTAGACTACCATAAGGCCTCCCGCACACACACACACAATGCAAACGCAGAATCGGAGGAGATTTCTCCTTATGATAGTCAAAGATGCTTGATACGCATTAAAAAGAAACATTTGATATTATTACTAGTGCATAGCGTAGTGAAAATCATTTCGAAGGTAAAGATATAAATCTTAGCCAACATACGACCATTATCTTATGCCTACTATAGCTACCATCCAAACAGTGGGGCACCACCATAAGTGAATGATTGGTTCTACAACTAAACCCGTACAAGTCTCGTATTGTTTCTTTGGATTTCCAACAAATGGTCAGGCCAAGGAAATTCCCATTGCCACATGAGAACGCCTCTGGAAGGATGTCCCCGAGAACCAAACCGGATCTCTGCCAACACAAGGCCGGGTTACCCGTAACTGGGTAACTACTGACACGAGTATGCCATTTCCTGGTCGTAACAAAACTTTAACCGGGGCCCCAGCAACAAATCACAAAGTAATATATATATATATATATATATATATATATATATATATATATATATCTGCGATATCAACATAAGTTAAGTATCTGGGCTCCATACCATGATACCACTTCTATCCAGAAGGAAATGCACATACCCTAAGGGGTGCTACCCCCAATAACCTGCCGCATCTTTCCTGTTTCGACCATTTCGAGGTGTGAGGTCCGATGAAGTCTCGTCCACAAAGCCACGCTTTATACAAAAGCTGTGCTTTGGGTCAACAAATGATCATAGAAATGATCACAAAGATAAATGATCAAATAAATGATCATATCACAAATGATCAAACAATGATCATTTCACAGCAACACTCAGCATGTCACATTACCAAATTGGGAATATATCGCTGATAACCATCAACTACATAACCTCTGAGCTCGTACGACTCAGAGAAGGGTGTTAAGCTAAGAGAATAAATTCTCCGCCACCAACAGAAATATATTTGAAAGATTTCAGCTTTATATCTCGAATTGTAATGTCATACATAAAATCCATACAAGTCTGTTCTGGGTTCGAACCAGAACCGAAGGCACTTCCAAAGAAGTCCTTACAATCCGGATATTCACAATCCTGATCGGATTTCCCATCACTTAGGGAGTCTCTATACCGGCGCGACTCGGTGCAGAAACAAGCGATAGGTCATCCTATCGCTTTCGCAAATACCCGGTCTTCACCACCGTTCTTCAAATGCTATCCATAACGTCAAATCACATATTCGGAATGGGTTATATTACACAAAGGTCCTTTCCCGGTTAAACTGAATAGTGAGCGAAAATATTTTTAAAACATATGGATATGGGATTTCAATTAAGTCACAACTTAATAATTCAAAACTTTCTTTTCAATGGTTTAAACCAATTACCATTTCAAATCTTTAACAAAAAGATTTATTTCATAAAGTTAACCTACTTTCACAAGTATTCTTTTCCGGATTTCAAAACAATTTCGTTTCAAAAAGATTAATTCATTTAAATCTTTTAAATCAAAGATTTGTCTCATAGCTTTCAAATCGTTCCCAAATATTCATTTTCAAAATTCGTTTTCCGAATATTCATCTATATCTTGGAAAACTATTTTAATTTAACTTGGAATTCCTTTTAATAAGATTTGAAACGAAAGCTTTTTATCATTTAAAAACAACAGTTTTAATTTGGATAAACCCGATTTCTTTTATACAAATTACAATCTTTGGTTTAATTCGAAATCCCAAAATAATACTTTAAATATGGTTTCAAACTGTATATAACTAACATAACATTTTTAATCCCTAATTTCAAATCATAGAATTCAATTCCTAATTTTGAATTCAAATTTAAATCAAATTATTTAAATTTCCAAAACTAAATCAAGTAATTTAAAAATAAATTTTATTTTGGAATTCCATTCCAAAAGCTTTTCACATTTATTTCGATTCCATTTCAAAAATATTTGAATTTAAAAATTCAAATTTTAAACTATTTCAAAATCCGTGACTTAATCGATTTCCTCGTGAAATCCATCATTGTGTGTGTATGGTGTGGTCCAGGGGTTTAACACAATAGTGCAACATCATTCAATCATCACAGATTAAAATACAGAAATATAGTTGATAAGCGATATAAACATAACGCTTATCGCTCATTCACAGATTCACAGATAATATACAAATGTATCATCAATAAATGAATAAATACACATCTCAATTCACAGAACAAAATATCACAGATCAGATAGGAAAAATCAATTCAAGGCATCTCATACAATACAATCATTCATGAGTAAGTCAAGTATTCAATAGTCATTTATAAGCAGGATTAATTAAATCGTTCTTAATCCTATTCAATTTAATTTATTTCCAAGTAAATTTATTACTTATGAATTAATTATCCCATCCTGATTTATTAATTACAAATCATTTGATATTAATAAATTAATCAATCACCTTAATTAATTAAATTATTCTTGATTAATCATATCAATTAAATCAACCTTTTAAACCAATTTCATAATTAATTATCTTTAATAAATCAAAATATCCAACTTTAATTTTAATAAGTGATTAATCCTTAAAATCATTTCTTAATTAATTATTATATCTTAATTACTTGATTATTTTATTAAATCAATTATTCACTTGAACTAATTTAATGAGTGCATATCATTTTATCTTCACTAATTCAAATTTAAAACATTTTCTATCTAATGTTTTAATTATCATCACAAAACAAATTTAAACAATTTGTTTCAAATTTATCTTTTTCATATTTCATTTTAAACTTAAGGGTTAAAATGAGTAAATCCCAATTTTAACAAAGTTTTCCAAAAACCACTTAAACTTCTTAATCTCAGGCTTAAAGAAATTCAAAACATTTGCTTTTGAACCAGATTTTAAAACTTGATTTTGAATTGGGAAGAAACAGTTTTCCAAAGGAACCTGTAACAACTTTAATACCCGAGCCCCTCTTCTATTTGCTTCGAGCAAAAATTCGAAACACACGAAAACTTCCCGAGTTCCCATCCTGATCCTATCTTCTTCCCCCCTCTCTCTTTTTTTCCCCTTTAAAACTATTAAGTAAAAAAAAAATAAGGCAAGAACAACTCACGCCAAACTCGAGCAAAATTCCGTGTTCCTTCTCTTTCCCCAAAGACGCAACTCAATGCCAAAAGCCCAAAGACCAAACGTGCACGCGGTGCACTTGCACCAACGCTTCGGCCTCTGGCGGCGGTCGCGACCATCCCCAACAACCACACGAACCTACGTGAACATGAAGGCGAACCCAGATCGCATGAAAACCCAACGACTCAAAATTGAAGCATTCTCGACCAATCAGGAAACCACCATGGTCTGAAAACTCCACCTTCCTCATCGCCAACGACCTCAAGACCACCCGCCATCATCACCGAGGCTTCTCCATATAATCCCGCGACCATTCCCACAATCGCGATCAACTCCGATGCCATATAGTTGACGCCACGACCTCGACAGTTCAATGTTTCAAAATGCAGTATTAAACCCTAAATCGTTTTCGTCCCAAACATGCTTACATTGAATAAAATATTTAGCATTTTTCCTGAAATCATCGATCAACCAACTATCTCCAAACGAAAATTCAACATCTCAGATTTGCTAAATTTCCAGAAATTGATTAAAAAGCACATTCGGTCAAATTTGAAACTACACGCTGCGCACTCAACTAAAAATCTTCATATTTGTTTTAAAAATCTTATTTTTGAGTGTAGATTTCAATTATATGCTTGAATCAATATTTTATGACACTCGAATTTTCCAGAATTTCAAACTTTACTGATCAATTTTTATTTCCAGAGACATATTTGTATTATTTTGTCTTGAATAACTCTCCAGACTAAATTTTGTAGTTAAACAAACAATTTTCATTTGATTCTTGAGTTTAAACAGAGAGTGAATAAAAAGAGTTTTAAATTTTCTTTTGCAAAAAAAAAAATCTGGAAGCTAAATACAGAGAGTACTCTGTCAATTCACCTGCATTACATATCATACATTCATATGTACTAAATAGAATTGGATTTATATTTGCCCATTTCATAATTACTTAAGATGAATTTAAGAGTGAGGTTACTCACCTTCCAAATCATTGTTTGAATCCAGGAGTTTACAAGTTGGAGTTTGGTTTATCTGAAGCTTTACTTTTGCTTCCAAACTGTCAAGCTTTGATTGATGGGAAAATGTTTTTATGTTGAATGATTGTTTGAGTTAAAGAATGACCTTTATACTTCAGTTTATAATGGTGAACAAAACTGAGATGAGAAGGTGATGTATATAAAAATGAAGTTATAGGTGATGTTGTAGTGTATAGGGTGATGGTTTATGTTGTACAATAGTCATGGCTGAAGATAATTTTAACTCCTATTCGTATGTACTTTGATTGATTTTCATCATTTTGCAAGTGTGCATGCATATATACTTTCCTGTCATATTTATATCAGAGGTTACTTTATAAAGAGAGGCTGCAGTGATGTTATACTGATATGTTATTGTACTTTATTTTTATTTTTTTTATTTTTTTAGTTATGTTTTGGTTGTACTTATTTATGCATATGTATATTTTAATTTGTTTGTTCACACTTTATCTTTGACAAAGCTTCTTTTTGGTGGCTGATGATGCTTTCATTAAATGCATGACATTTGTTCCCATGCTTACCTTACTTCAGTACTTTTGCTTGCATACTAAAACTTTTATATTTGTTTGTATTTACTTTATTTTGTTTATGTTTATATGTGAATGTATTTATTACTTAAATATTTATCTTTAACTTACATACTTATCTTAGTTGTACAAAAGATATTTATATTTTTACTTTGTTTTGTTCATTTTATTTTATTTTTTTCCCATGTTGCTTTTTACTTATGTTAGTGTTCATACTTATGTTAATACCTATTATTATTTCAAACCATTTGTAACCATTTCTATTTATTTTAAAAACCATTTATTTAAGATTTTATCTCAAATCCAATATATACATATATATTCACATATATACAAATTTCCAAATTCATATGACTTAATATATCTTTTATTTGAATCGGGGAAACTCGCTGCCTTTTAAAATCAATTTTACAAATTTTAATTCAAAAATTCATTTAAATTATCAATTTAAATTCATAAAAATCTGGGGTCGTTACACTCAAGCATAGTAAAAATTTAGGTTTATTAATTTTAAACCCACGCCGCCGCTTCCACGACCCACTATGCCGCCACCTACCATTTTTCCTTGATCCACGGTAGCCTCCTCCACCCCCAGACAGAAGCTCGACCCTCCAGATCAACGTGATCGCCCACAACAACTCAAAAAGCCCCAAACAGAAAAACGCAAGCCGCACTCATCTCACACCATTAAAAATCCCCACACCCACCTTAAAAATCATCAATTCCGGTATAGATTCTAGTAAGGTACCTGAATCAATGATCGGTGAAGTCCGAAATTTGGCCAATCTTAAGTTTGTTCAAAATTTTGGGTTTCCAAAGATAATCTTTGAGTTGTTTAATCTTAAATGAATTTGTTAACCCCGTATTGTCAACGAGTTAAGGCCGGGGCTGACTCATCAGATAAAGTTCTCAGCGACTCAGTGGATTTACGACTCAAGGTACTTCAAGAACTCAACAGGTTACTGACTCAACAAATTGAAGAGTGGCACGAGTTAAAGAATTGTGCGACTTACGACTTAAGGAGGTGAACGGTTTACGGCTTAAGGACTGAACGACTTAATGAGTTGACAGAATGAGCCACTCGCAACTCAGAGAAATCTGCGACTTAAGGCCTCCGTGACTTAAGATATGTCACGACTCAGGGAGGTACACGACTTTAGTGGCTACAACCTAAAAGACCTAAAGGCAGAACGACCTATTGACTCAAGACAAAGGAGGGCGAGAGCGGCTGCATTTGAGTCGTGACCAACTTACGACCTAGTATAAGTCGAACACGACCTAAAACCACAGAACCAAAATTTTAGTGCTGCCTCATTTTAAACCGTGTCTTCTTAACTCGCGAACGAGTTAGGACTTATATCCAGATGAATGAAGAAAAGCTGAGTACCACTTCACCTACTCCATTGCCTGCTGACTCTTGACCCTTGAGTCGAGCGCGACCTACGACTCTCCCTGAGTCGGTCATGGCTCAGGACTTGGGTGAAAAATTCTTATCCAGATTTGCCTATAAATACGTGACGATCTCCAACATGAGGGGGACTTTTGGATCATTTTCTTCAAGAGATTGAGACTTCACCATCTTCAAAGCAATCTACACTCCATCGCTCCAGGCACACGCAAGACGCTTAGATCAACTTCGCACAGGAATTTAACACATTCAATCATGGATTCGAAGAACCCTGTCACGACGAAGTTTTCCTTAGCTACTTGTTTTCTGAATTGAATTGGATTGTAATTGAAAAAGATTGTAATAAGTTGTAATTCAGTAAGCAATAAAAAGGATTGAAGTGGACGTAGGCTCGATCATAAGCCGAACCACTATAAACTCTGTGCTCATTCACTGCATTTTCTGTTACTTACTGTTATTTCTTGATTCTCGTATTACGGGTGGTGCTTTCACATCGTTTTTACACACACCGGGGTGTTAGCGTTCAAACTTTAGCGTTAACATTTTTGGTGCTTTCACTGAGAACTGAACTCAGGTGAATTATCATCATTGCTCCACGAAAGTTTGTTGAAGTGATCTCTCTGAAGACTAGAAGTTTATCTGAAATCATGGCTCCTGGGAGAAGGAGTAGATCTGGAAATGTTCAAGAGGAAACCTCCGCTTCCCCAGTACCTAATCAAGCCACTCCACCTGTTGGGGTTACAAAAGCAGAGTTGGATGCTATAATCTTAGGGCTGAACCAACAGATAAATGCCCAAAATGCACAATTGGAGGCTCAGAATGCCCAAAATGCCCTAATTTTGAATAAGTTGAACGATTTGCTTGGGGCAAACCGTCAACCAACAGGTAATGAAAGGAACTTTGCTGGCAACGTTCATGATGCTGAAGAAAGAAATATTCCTGAGAGGGCTGCCAGCCCCTTTGAGCAGACATTTCCTGAAGTTGGTGGATCTAAAGCTCGAAATGATGAGGGGTATCTTTCTGAAATGGTTCGACAAATCATGAAAGAGAGCATGCAAAGGGATGAAGACGAGAAAGAATGGGGTTTCGCTCCAAGTAAAACCCCGTTTACCGAAAGGATCTTAAAGGCTGAGTTCCCGAGGAAGTTCGTCCCTCCAACTATTCCAGCTTACAAGGGGACAAGTGATCCGAACGAATTCTTGTATAAGTATGATTGGCACATGACAGGTGCCAGAGCTTCTGATGAAACAAAGTGTCGATATTTTCCTGTATATTTGGAAGGTGTAGCTCTGCTTTGGTTCACCAAGCTACCAATCCGGTCTATAGATCAGTTTTCTGACCTAACCCGGAAATTCAAGGAGCAGTTCAGACTATATGCTTCAAAAGCCAAAGATATGATGTCGTTGTCAAGTTTAGAACAGAATCCAGGGGAAACTATCAGATCTTTCTTGAATCGCTTTAATATAGCGCTGGCCGAGGTAGACAATGCAGAACCACGGATGATCTTGACTTATCTGATGAGGGCCGTCGACAAGTCGAGCGAATTTGGAAAATGGCTAAACATGAAGGAACCAAATTCCCTTGAAAAATTCTACAAGAAAGCAGATGAGTTCATCCGCCTGGATAGCCGTCCTGTACCGGTAAAGGCAGTATTGGAAAAAGCTGAAAATAACATTGCTGCTCCACGCAAGAATGAATCTGTAGGACAGAAAAGGGAAAATAACGATGGGAAGCAACAGAAAAATCTGAAGAAGCCTCGTTCCTTCAAGCCATCGAAATATACTCCTTTATCAGATACGCCGGAGCGTATTTACCTCCCCACTAAAGATTCTGTTGATTATCCTAAACCTCCCTTTCTGAGAACCGGAAAAAAAGCTGTACAAAGCGGGAAGTTCTGCCGCTTGCATAATCAACCCGGTCATGATACCGATGAATGCCGCCAATTAAAAAATTTGATTGAAGAGTTAATAAGGGAAAACAAGCTGCAGCAATTTGTGGAAAAGAATAGCAGCAATCCTGCTTCGTCTAGCGAGGGGCAACAAGCTCCTGCTCATCAACCCAGGACAAGTGAGAAGGCTGCAGAGCATGAATCCGGAAGGCCTGTTATCAATATCATTACGGGAGGACCCCACCAAGCAGGCAGGAGCTGGGGTGAGATGGAAAGGTATACCCGGGCTTTGAAATATGTACCGGCCGAAGAAGATGTCTTTGTTTTGGAAGATGCTACGCCCCTGAAACAACAAAGAACTTTCAATGATGATATTGTTTTCAGAGCCAGGGATTCCACAGGTGTTGAAGCTCCTACCTTGGATCCCTTAGTCATCTCGGCTGGTATCGGGCCAGCTATTGTCAGAAGAGTTCTCATTGATTGTGGCGCATCCTGTAATATCCTCTTCAAGAAAACATTCGACCAAATGAAGATCCCTATGGCTGATGTGCAAGCCTCGTCACAGAAAATCGCTGGCTTCACTGGGGAGCCAAAGCAGCCGATAGGAACCATTGATTTGCTTGTAGAACTCGGAGAGGGGAAAGAAAAGTAGTCCGCAAGCAAACTTTTGTGACTGTTGATGAATTTTCCGCTTATAATGCTTTCCTTGGCCGTCCAACTCTTGCAGCGTTCAAAGCCGTTCTGGCCCCATGGTGCCTCACCATTAAATTCCCCACAGACAATGGAGTAGGAGTTATAAAAGGGGATCAAAATGTCGGGCGGGAGTGTTATCTGACAGAGCTGTGAGAGGCAAGGAAAAGAGAAATGGGAAAGGATGTGGCAACCCCCGTTCGCATCAAAGAACCAACCTTGTAGAAATTACAGGGTGGACCGTGCACTGGCGAGCACAGCGGAGCACGAAAAGAGATGGATCCTAGAAAAGCCAGTGCAGGGGAGAATAGAGTAGTACCAGTGGAAACGACAGTACTAGTACCTGTTGACCCGAAGGACCCAAATAAGGTGTTTAATGCGGGTTCACAACTTAATGTGTCAATTCAGAATATCTTAATATCTTTTTTAAATTCAAATTTGGATGTTTTTGCTTGGACTCATGCCGATATGTGCGGGATATCCCCAGAAGTTGCAGTACACGCTCTGAGTATTGATCCAAAATTTACGCCTGTGAAACAGAAAAGGAGAACCCAAGGTCCAGAAAGGTCAGCAGCATTAAAAGAAGAAGTTGATCGGCTCATGGAAAATGACTTTATCAAAGAATCTACCCATCCGAATTGGGTTTCAAATCAAGTGCTGGTTAAGAAAGCCAACGGAAAATGGAGAGTGTGCATCGATTTTTCAGATCTAAACAAAGCCTACCCCAAAGACTGCTTCCCATTACCCAGGATCGATCAACTGGTAGATGGAACAGCGGGACATGAATTGTTAACTTTTATAGATGCCTACTACGGATATAACCAGATCATGATGCATGAGCCAGATCAGGAGGACACGAGCTTTATCACCGATGTTGGTCTTTACTGCTACAGAGTTATGCCCTTCGGGCTGAAGAATGCGGGGGCAACCTACCAAAGACTTGTTAATGCTATGTTCAAACCGCAATTGGGCAAGACTATGGAAGTCTACGTCGACGACATGTTAGTAAAGTCTAAGAAAGCAGTGGATCACATAGAACACTTAGCAGAAATGTTCGCAGTCCTCCGGAAATACGGAATGAAGCTTAACCCTTTAAAATGTTCATTTGGAGTGGAGTCCGGAAAGTTCTTAGGTTTCATCGTGAGCGCTAGGGGCATTGAAGCTAGTCCAGCTCAAAATACCGCCTTAAAAGAAGTCAAAGCTCCTAGAACGAAGAAGGAATTGCAAAGTCTCAACGGAAAAGTCGCCGCCTTGAGTCGGTTCATTTCCAAAGCTACTGATAAATGCATCCCATTCTTCGACGCTCTAAAGAAAGGAAAGAAAAACTTTGATTGGACTCCCGAATGCTAAAAAGCCTTTGATGAATTGATTCGCCATATGGAAACGCCTCCAATACTTTCTAGGCCTGGCGATGGTGAGGATCTTCTTATATACTTGGCAGTATCATCCCATGCTCTAAGCGCAGCGCTGATACAAGAAGACAAGAGGATTCAACATCCGGTTTACTATATCAGCAAAAGACTCACTGGGGCAGAGATGAATTACTCCAAGTTGGAAAAACTCGCCTATTACCTACTGATTGCATCAAGGAAGTTGAGGCAATATTTCCAAGCTCATCCTATCAGAGTCCTCACTGATCAACCTTTAAAGCGAGTCCTGTTTCGCCCTGAGACTTCGGGTCGTCTTCTAAAGTGGAACATTGAACTCGGTCAATATGACATCACTTATCACCCCCGAAAAGCAATCAACGGACAAGCTTTAGCGGATTTCATCGCAGAATTCACAGATAAGGGTAACGGTGAGGAAGAAACAATCAATAATTCCCCAATCCAGTGGAAGTTATATGTTGATGGCGCAAGAAATGACTACTGTTCTGGAGCCGGGGTTGTGCTTGAAACCCCTGAAGGTCGGTCATTATGCTATGCGCTAAGATTGGAATTTACTTCAACGAACAATGAAGCAGAATACGAAGCTCTTATCGCTGGCTTGAGAATTGCTAAAGAGCTAAACATCCGAGCATTACAGATCTTCAGTGATTCTCATCTTATTGTTTGCCAGGTTAAGAAGGAATTTCAAGCGAAAGGGGAAATCTGCCTGCCTACTTGTCAAAGGCCTGGGAACTTCTATGTGACTTCGATCACTACACGATAAGCCATATTCCTTGAGAAGCAAACACGAAGGCAGATTCTCTCGCAAAGTATTCTAGCACAGGCGAAGCTCAATTTCTGGGGTTAACTCCAGTGGAAGTCCTGCCGGCTCCAAGCATTAATGAGATGGATATTGATTGGATCATGAGTGTATCTCAAGAACAAGAATCATGGATGACTCCAATAACAGAATATCTGCTCAATGGCCCTTTACCGGAAAATTCAAAAGAACGACAGAAGCTACTGAGGAAAGCCTCTCGCTATATAGTCCAGGATGGCCAATTATACAGATGGGGATTCTCAATGCCACTACTTCGATGTGTATCCAGGGAAGAGTCCAAAACAATCCTGTCTGAGGTACATGGAGGAGAGTGTGGTGATCATTTAGGTGGTCAAACTTTAGCAAAAAAGGTTCTCCGATACGAATATTTTTGGCCAGAAATTAATCGAGATGCTGCAGACTATTCCCGAAAATGTGACAAGTGCCAGAGATTTGCCAAAATTCCTAGAGCACCTTCCACTGAACTCACACAGATGGTCAGTCCATGGCCATTTGCAATCTGGGGGATAGACCTTATAGGACCTTTACCAACTGCCAAATCTGGAATCAACTATGTCGTTGTTGCTGTAGATTATTTTACTAAATGGGCCGAAGCTGAACCATTGGCTACGATCACCTCTAAAAAGATGATAAATTTTGTGACTAAAAGTATCATTTGCAGAAATGGTGTGCCTCAAAAGATAATTACAGACAATGGTACTCAATTCGAAAGTGAAGAATTCCAAGATTTTTGCAAGCGATTCAAAATCCGAAAAAGCTTCTCAGTAGTGGCTCATCCGCAGGCAAACGGGCAGGTGGAAGCAGTAAACAAAATTATCAAGCCAACCATCAAGAAGCAACTCGAAAGAGCAAAAGGTGGTTGGATCGATAAGCTACCACTAGCACTATGGGCGTACAGAACCACCCACAAAACTGCGACTTGGCATACTCCATTTTCATTGGCATACGGGTCAGAAGCAATGATTCCGGTAGAAACAGAGGTCCCTTCACATAGAAGAATCCATTTCAATCAAGCGGAGAATGAAAAACTACAACTTGAAGCACTTGATCTCCTTGATGAAAAAAGAGAAGAGGCTAAGCTCAGAATTGCAGCTCATCAGCAAAAGATAGCCAGACATTTCAATTCCAAAGTTCGCCAACGCAGCTTTGAAATTGGAGATCTAGTCCTGAGGAGAATTATGACGGCAACAGGTGTGTTTGGGCCAAATTGGGAAGGACCATATGTCATAGGTCAGAAGCTTCTTGACGGCACATTCAAACTCAATACTGTCGAAGGAGATCAAATTCCAAGGGCTTGGAACAGCAATCACTTGCGTCCATACTTTACATGGAAGCTTTGTTGAAATATTGTAAAAAAAAAAAATTTTTTATGAATGTATGATTCTTGTAATTGAAAGCAATTGTAAAGCCGATGCAAGTGAATAATGAAAGACTATAAAGTGGATGTAGGCCCAAATTCTTGGCCGAACCACTATAAATCTTGTGTTCCTTATTATTATTACATGTTTGCTTTATTTTTGATATGAAAAGTACATTAAATGTATTGTTGAAATGTCGATTTAAATTTTTGCAGATAATGAAAATAAAACTTGCACGTTACAAGACCAAGTGATTCTTGTTATCATTCAACAAACAAATTTCGAGCCACAAAAGCCCCGAATTCAAATCCTAGATAGGAAGTGCTTCAATTGAACGGCCAATGATTTCGCCGAAAACGGGCCCTTGCTAATAAATTGAGATCGTTTGAACAAACAAACATCCAATTAAGAAGCTTATGCCCGTTCTCGCGAACTTGCCTAGCAATGAAGTACACTTCTTTGGATTAAACAAACTACTTGTAAGAGAAGGGAGTGTGAGCTTGAAAAGAAAAATAGAGGATCGCTGAAAAGGCATAAGCAAGTGGACAAGCAACAACTAAAGCCCTCTTCGGAGGCATAAGCCCTCTTCGGAGGCACAACTCTTCGGAGGATAAAGACCTCTAACGAGGCATATGCCGCAAAAAAGAAAGTTCTCTACTCAACAAAAAAGATTGGAGGAGTCATGACCCTCCAACCATGAGAGAGTAAGTTCCAGGTAATCAAAAGCCCTCTTCGGAGGCACATTTCACCAGGAGTTGTAGTGTAAGAGCCCCTCTTCTGAGGCCCACTTCATCAGAGTTGAAATGCAAAACAAAGCAAAGCCCACTTCGGAGGCACATTTCACCAGGAGTTGAAGTGCAACAACCGCTCTTCGGAGTTTCACTTCACCAGAGTTGAAATGCAAAACAAAGCAAAGCCCTCTTCGGAGGCACATTTCACCAAGAGTTGAAGTGCAACAGCCGCTCTTCGGAGTTTCACTTCACCAAAGCTGAAATGCAAAACAAAAAAATATATAATAAATAAAAGACTTCTTCCTAGAGGCAGAAATGAAAAGACCTCCTCCCGGAGGCACAATAAAGCAGAAAGACCTCTTCGGAGGCACACGTTTCACCAAGATTGAAATAAAACTTCCAGGTGTTGAAACGTGAAAAAGCCTTCCTCAGAGGTGCAACTTTTCAAAGAAATGAAAATCAAAAAGACCTTTACTGTGGTATATATATAAAAAAAATTCTCATCAAAGGCACACTTTAACTTTCGAAGGGAAAATGATTTACCGATTCTGGAAAATAATCTTCCTCAAAAAGAAGTTAAAGTGTCCTTCAAAGGCCCGCTTTATCGCATAAAAGAATTCACTTAGTAAAATGTGCACATGCACAAAAGAAAAAGTGATATCTTCGAAAGATGAAGCGTAAAAACGAATTTGTACTCTGTTTTTTAACGAAATAATATTCCTCCAAATGTGGAATAATTATTCTTTAGAAAATAAAAGTACAAGTTCCTCATAAAATAAAATATTACAATGAGCTTATGGTATAGGGGCAACATGGTATAACTACATCGGTAAAATTGCGCTCGAACAGTATACCACAAGCTCACTGCAATATCATGTAGAGAAACTTGTATAAAAGTGAATAATAACTGCATTCTCAAATTCAAACAAGAAGTTTGTACAAATAAAGAATCATTTTATTTAATTTGGTTACAATTTCTTACAGATACAAGTTTCGAAATAAAGAAAACGGGGGCCGGTACCCGCATAATTTCCGGTCAGTACATACAAAAAAGGCAAAAAGCGATATGAAAGCCACAGAACTAGAGCCATCATTTCTTCTTCCGTCCAGCTTTTGAGCCCGCGCCCGGCCGAATAACCAACTTCTTAGGCCGACTTGTAAGAGTAGGGGATGAAGGAGAAAGGGGCTCAGTTGGACTTTCTTCCATTTTTTCTTCGCCAGTTAAGGATCCCTTCTTCTTCTTCTTGGAAACTCCCTGCTTTCCTCTCTTCTTGGAGGAAGACCCACTCCCTGGAGAAAGAAGTTTAGCCAATGGTTCATCATCGGAACCAGTCGCTTCTGGAGTCTTCTCACTTACTTCAGTTTCTTCTCCTTTGTGTTCTTGTGAAGAAATGGGATCGTCCAAGTCTTGAAGAGCTTCTATTTGCTCCTCTTGTGATCCCGGTTGCGAGGCGGAAGGAGGAGTCACCTGAATAGATGGAGGAGGAATAATTGGAGGTGGGGAAGCTTGAACAATGCCCGACGTTTTCTCTACAGAAGGAAAAAAGTTCAAGTCAGTAAAAAGAGGAGATAAAGGTTCGCTGAGATTCAAGAAGTAGTCAAGAAGCTCATCAAGCTCGTAAGAAACAGATGAGTAGTCTACTTGGGCAAGATTGTCAGTAGGGTTACCTGCAGAAGTCGGTTTCCTGACGTCAACTTCGTAAGCCTGCGCCTCAGCACTCTCGTCGCCTTCATCTCCACCTTGTATGCTTATGATCTCGGTGGTAACTTTAGTAGGAGATGGGGAGTGGGAACTGGAACCGATGATATCAATTTCGGCTTAAGGAGAAGGTTGAATCGGAACAGTTGAGATAATTTTTCCTGAATATTCTCATGCCGCTGTTTCGGCCCTTAATTTTGCAAGCTGTTCTCTCCCCCTGGAGAGAGCGGCGCGAGCATCATCATCAAGATAATGCTCCTCAAGAGCTGACTCAGCATAGCCAGCACCTTTACCGCCAAGCATATCGAGTGCGGCCTCCCAAACTTCAGCCAGAGTAATTTCATACTTGGGGCCTAGAAAGGCGAGGCTACCGCGCCCCAAGATGCTATGCAGGTAGAAATCAAATAATGTTGAGCTGATGTTGGTCCTCGTTGCCTCGTGAGATTCTTCAGCTGCAATTTTGCCAGCAACGGCCTCATCACGCTCCCTTTCAGCTTTGGAAAGTTGAAGCTTAAGCATTTGAATCTCCGCCTCTTGGGAGCTTTTTTTCTTCCGAAGCTCTTCAATATCAACAACATAGCCCTCACTAATTCTTTTTTGCACTTCAAGCCTGTCTTCGGCATCCCTTTGGCTGGCATGAGCATCTCTCACTTGTTTTAGGAGCACTTCTTCTTTTTGAGAATAGGAAGTAGAGGAAGTAGTAAGCTCTTGTTTAAGTTCCTCAACTTTTGCTTCAAGCTCTTCATTGTAAGAAGCGATGCTCCTCATTTCAGTATCGTGTTGCTCGAGAACCTTTTGCCATTCGACTTTATCATTTTCCATAGTGAGCATGGCCTCTATATTTGCACGATTAACCCTTTGAAACTCATCGACAAGTTTTTGCCAGTTTGACATCCTCTCAATATCAAGCTTGACGGCGTCGAGATTTCGTAACATGGCAGACTTGTCAATGGGGACCAAGTCAAGGTCGAACCTCACTCCCTTCAGGCACCACTGTGGAAACCGACTTTGCAAAGTGGTCGGGCCCGGTCCAACTTGGAATTTGAGCCTGCTGATTATTGTTTGAATATCTGCTTTCCCAAGAGCGGGAGAGCCAGAAGGAATGTCAAGCGAGGCAGGGGAAGTAACCTTTTCAGGAGTTGTAGAGGTGTGCTTCTCACCATGTCGGGCTCGCTTGCTCGAATCTTCAACCATATGACTTTTTCCTCGGTCATCATGGGATTTTCTTTTATGGGAATCGTCGCCTCTCTGCAAAGAATCGTGGCGCTCCTCCCTCTCTCTTCTTTCATAACGCTCCTCTTGAGCCCTCTTCTCTTGAGCCTTTCGGACGCTCTTTCTTCATCGGATTCTCTGTAAGAGGGGAGGTAACGCCTATAATCATATTGGCTACACCTCCCGTGGCGCTGGAAATCATCATAGTAGGATCCGCTGCGTCCCATCGGAGGATCTGAAATAAAAAGAGCTAAATTTTAGAATTCTTCAGAATACAAAAAGTCAGAAGCATAAAAGTGCCGAAAGATTCTAAGTGTGTGTAATGTGCAAACTACGCGCATCGAACTACGAACCACTCTTTAATTATGGAGTAGTTATGGGAGTAGAAGTTAACATCAACTCTTGAGTTGACGGGGTCTGTTGCAGAATAGAAGTCGCCTCGACTACTGAAGAAGAAACCCCGATAGTAATAGGATCATCTTTAAAGATCTCTTGCGAGGTGGCAAAGAGGTCACTCAGTCCTTCGAAAGTGTCGTCCCTGCTCTGCTTGACAGGGCTGGTTTTCTCAGCTTCTTCGTCACCAGGCTCCTTTGAATGCAGAGAAGAATCCCGAGGCTCTTCTTCTTCAGTGACCGGGGCAAGTTGGCCAGATGACCCCGCGGCATCAACAGAAGTGGAGCACTTCACTAGAGAAGCTTCGGGAGCGGGATCTTTTGGTACAGGTACGTTAGAAGAAACCGGGGCATCTGGTGCTTTAAGTGGGGAGTCTGGAACCTCGCAGGGGTGTGTGGAGCGAGAAGGGTGAAGAAGTCTGAACTGGTGAAGGAATTCGTCGTTCAGCAAAAATTTCATATCCCGCTCTTCAACCAGTACGGCTACAAGCCTCTGCAGAGTTGGCTTGTGACTGGGATCTCTACAAGGAGGGGGAAGCGCTGAAATAAAAATTAAATGATGATGAAGTTAACACTTGGCAATTCGAACTTCAAAAAAAAAACTCAGAGTATAGAGGAGGCAAAGGTAGATGATCTTACTTCCTTCTCTCCACAGAGCATAAAACCCCGGGGGGCAACGGACATAGAAGAATTGAGTCAAAAACCCATGAGCGCTGTCAGGAAGACCAATGATCAATTTACGATTACGAGCACTTCTCATGACAGTAATAGAGGGGTGATCTTTAGTCCTGGTGAAAGAACATAGAAAGAAAATCTCGTCAAAGCTTGGGAATCGATCAAGCGTCCTCCTAAACAGTACACACAACCCCATTAAAATGGCATAGCCATTGGGGTGTAATTGGGATGGGGCGATGGCCAATTGACGAAGAAGTTGTTGGAAAAAGTCATTGAAAGGAGGAACGCCCCCACTCAGGCACATTTGTCGATTGACCGTTACAAAGCCAGGGGGTGCTATGTCAGCAGTGTTACTTCTCTCGGGAAGAATGGCATCTGATTCAGCAATGCCAAACTGAGCGCACAATTGGCAAAAAACTTTGTACGATAAAGTAGAAGAGGCTCTTTCAGGAGGATTGATTAATGGAACTGGAATAGGAGCGACAACTCCAGCCTGTGCTGTTATCTCTTCTTGCAGGGAAGTCATTCTACACAAGCAACTGGATATTCAAATGTGAAGGTGCATGTTTCCTAAAAGTGTGAAGTGTCGTGCAAAACTAATAAAAATAGCAAGTGAATATAACTGGAACTAAACTAGTCGATGATTGATCGACTACAAAATTTCAGAACTTGTTAATCTAAAGTTCAGGCATAATATTAGTGCAGGCTGGTCAGTTTCAATTGACTATTTCAGTGGTGCTTTAATATTTTACTTGAAATTGATGAAAGCACTTCGTTCACACAATTTATTTGAGTTAATTATCTGTTATTAACTAATCTGTCATTTGATGTGGGCAGTCGATGGCAGTATATTCGTCCTAATTTTCTGTAAATGTTGAATTAGACAGGTTATTAGTTTGCAAAAGTGACCTGTGAAGAAAACGCAAAAAAAGTTTAACAGGTTAAAGTCCAAACAATTCAGCACTCAAGCAGTATATTTCAGCAAATCAAATTAAAGTTCAAGGTTCAAGCAAAATTGTAAACTGCGACAACTTAAGTGTTGACTCGGCAACGACTTAAGTGTTGGCAACGATAGGAAGAATTTCTTAAGTCGTAAGTCATGGAAAGGAGGAAAAGCTCCAGTTCGAAGCAACCAGAAATTCCTCCAAGTTCTAACTCGGCCGCGACTTAAGGGGTAAGTCGCAAAGGTTTTTAAGTCGGTCAAGGTTTAAATTGTGAAGGTTCTTAGGTCGTTCGAGATTACTGAGTCGCGCCAAAGCTAACGTCACGACCAACCCCTTCTCAGATCCATAACCCGTCATCCTCCTTACTCCTAACCCGTTAACCCATATGAGATAGTATCGTCTCCTCTAAAATTCGTGAATCAACTGACTCGAAATATAGTAACCCATCATCTTGTCCCTGCAAATCACATAAAAAACTCAATCAAACCGCTCTAAGCTTGTCAACAGTTAATTATGACGTGACTCGAGATGAAATATGGTGTGAAGATTCGGTTTGGGGTTAGAAAATTGGGAAACCATGCTCAAAGGGTAACGGTAGTTGTGTAACTGGATGAACGAGGAGTTTACTTGCGTAGTGTGATGACGAGGATTGTAGGAACTTGGTTGGCAATGAGGAAAATTGATTGAATTCGTCTCTTAATGTTTCGAAGGTCGTTAATGGCGGAAGTATGCAACTGAAGAGATAAAGTAATGAGAAGAAACGACCTAAGCCATTTATACCTCGGAGTAGCGGAAGATGAGTCGGCACGCACGAGTCAAGATGAGTCGAAGTACACGACCTACGACTTAGGCGTGTACTTCGAGGGGCAAATGTTAACCCCGTTTTGTCAACGAGTTAAGGCCTGGGCCGACTCATCAGATAAAGTTCTCAGCGACTCAGTGGACTTACGACTCAAGGTACTTCAAGAACTCAACAGGTTACCGACTCAACAAATTGAAGAGTGGCACGAGTTAAAGAATTGTGCGACTTACGACTTAAGGAGGTGACGGTTTACGGCTTAAGGATTGAACGACTTAATGAGTTGATAGAATGAGCGACCCGCGACTCAGAGAAATCTGCGACTTAAGGCCTCCGCGACATAAGATATGTCACGACTCAGGGATGTACACGACATAAGGGGCTATGACCTAAAAGACCTAAAGGCAGAACGACCTATTGACTCAAGACAAAGGAGGGCGAGAGCGGCTGCATTTGAGTGATGACCGACTTACGACCTAGTATAAGTCGAACACGACCTAAAACTACAGAACCAAAATTTTAGTGCTGCCTAATTTTCAACCGTGTCTTCTTAACTCGCAAACGAGTTAGGACTTATATCCAGATGAATGAAGAAAATTTGAGTACCACTTCACCTACTTCATTGCCTGCTGACTCTTGACCCTTGAGTCGAGCGCGACCTACGACTCTCCCTGAGTCGGTCACGACTCAGGACTTGGGTGAAAAATTCTTATCCAGATTTGCCTATAAATACGTGACGATCTCCAACATGAGGGGGACTTTTGGATCATTTTCTTCAAGAGATTGAGACTTCACCATCTTCAAAGCAATCTACACTCCATCGCTCCAGGCACACGCAAGACGCTTAGATCAACTTTGCACAGGAATTTAACACATTCAATCATGGATTCGAAGAACCCTGTCACGACGAAGTTTTCCTTAGCTACTTGTTTTCCGAATTGAATTGGATTGTAGTTGAAAGAGATTGTAATAAGTTGTAATTCAGTCAGCAATAAAAAGGATTGAAGTGGACGTAGGCTTGATCATAAGCCGAACCACTATAAACTCTGTGCTCATTTACTGCATTTTCTGTTACTTACCGTTATTTCTTGATTCCCGAATTACGGGTGGTGCTTTCACATCGTTTTTACACACACCGGGGTGTTAGCGTTCAAACTTTAGCGTTAACAGAATTTTTAAACTTAGTTTAAGATGATACAGACATCTTTTCCTTGAATCTGAAGTTCAATCACCAATCACAAAAGGAGTAAATGGTTTTTGAAAGAAAGGTTTTTGTTTCCAGAGTATCAGAGAGAAAGCGTATACAAACACTTCCAGTTTCAGTTTATACCCTGAGGATCCTGTATATATGCACAGGCTGATTCACCAATATATGTATCTATTTCACCCAAAGCAAAGTCTCAGATTTTAATCATACAACTAGATTGAAACTTAAGTTATTAAATATGAAGTTACTTGCTGTTTTTAGAACAGAAGAACAGAGACCCTTTTGAACAGGCTTGAATACAAGCTGAAACTCTTTTCTTTGCTTCTCAGTATTGATTGATCTTGAGGGTAGTTTAAACTGAATTTTGTTTAAGTTTGTAATAGTTTTTATTTCATATTTTAGTTTTGGGTTTTGAACTGAGAACAGATAAAGTTTAAAACAACAGCCTGTAACACTTCATCAAATTGAAAATATACACCAAAAGGACCAACAGATATACATACATGATTATTGACTTATAAGCATTCAACAAATTTATTTATTTTCTTTTTAAAATTACTCACCAGATAAAAAGAACAGTTCTTTCAAAAGGAAATAGGATTGAAAATTTCAAGCTAAACTCTTCATCTTGATCCTCTGTTGGATTGCATCTTGATTTATGTTCAAGTAGAGCTTTGTTTTAGTTTGAATGGGTTTTTTTAAATGAAGTTTATTTTATATTTTTTCTCAGCTCGAACTGAATAAGGTGAAGTTGGTTTATAAACAAGCTTTACAGGGCATATGCAGACAGGTTTATACATACAGGGTATATTATTATTATGTTTCATATAACTGTGACAATATTGGTACAATACAGCATAAAAATCTTGTTTGTACAGATTTTAAAACAGAGATATTTTATGATGGAGGCTGATTTGAAATACATTGTGTGCTAGAAACATTTACATTAATTACTTTTGTTTGTTTGTTTAACAATGCATAATACTCTCTTCCCTAGCAAGCCTTCATATATATATTTGTTTTTGTTACTGTCTTTACTTTGTTTTTCAGCCTGCACACATTTGATTTGCACCTAGATTTTATTTGTCGCCTAGTTATTTTGTTTGCTTTTACTTTCCTATTCATGTGTTATGAATAAATATGTTATGTGTCTTATATTTTTTTATTTCCTTTTTTTTTTTGAAATCTCAGCCTGCACACATTTGATCTGCATCTAGATTTTATTTATATTATAAAACACATTATCAAATTGAAATGTATTTATTTACCATTTGACAAAATTGCATCAAAACTCATATAAAATTTTAAATCCATATTTTTATCAAGCTATGCTAAAAAGAAAAGAAAACAAATCTTTTTGTTAATAAATTTGAATCTACACTTAAGTTAAAATAAGTTTTTAAACTACTTAAGCATTTATCCTACGTATTTAAAATCACATAATTTAATGGCTTTGAAAAACTTATATTAAATAAAACATAATTCCTAATTCACTAAAATGTATATTAGCATTTGAAACATAACTTATTAGTTAAACTTTTAAAACAAAGCTCAACTATTTACAATGTATGCAAATATATACATTTACAAATAGAAAACAGTCAATTAATTTTTAACAGATAAAATTTACCAATTAAATATTTATTAAAAGAAAAGTATCAATTCAGATCTAATTAACAAAGATATATCAAATCAATTTAATTTTTAATAAAAATTAATAAATTGATATTGCTCGAAAATTCCGGGTTATCACATTCTTCCCCTTTAAAAGAATTTCGTCTCCGAAATTTAAAAGCAAAGGTAATTTAATACTCTATTTACGATTTTAAATTTTAAATCACACTCATATATCAATCAAATGCTAACAATAATCACAGCCAATCTACTCAATCAACAAAGCTAACTATCCAGACAAAATTCTAGATAGAGCTCCCTAGAGTTTTCCCAGCATAATACCGGAATACTCGATATATAGAATCCAAACAGTCTATTCTATTAATCTACAGAGCTCCTTTGAATCAGAGAAAATTCATCCAAATCAAATCTCCGACTTCGAAATCCAATTTCCTTCATCTCTTATTCACCAAATTCCTCTAATGATCCAGAGCTGCTTTCATCCTTACTGATCTGCTCAACCTTTGCTGATAACTCCTAAAACAATCTGAATCCAAAAACAATCCAGTAGAATGATGTTCTCAGAATCAACCAAAACCAAGAACACAACCTTTATCATCAGTAGAAAACAATTTCTCCTTTTCCAAAAAAGAAAAACAGATGCACTTCTAACTGCTTCCGCTGCACAACTCTGATCTGGGTAGATGAAAGTGCTGATGATGCATATAAATATAAACTAGACAACACATTACAAAAATATGATTCAACAGATCGAAAATAAAACTCCGAGGTTCCTCCAAAACTTGAGCTGCTTTACCAATTCCTTTCTCTAGAAACCATTCTACTACTAGGCTGAACCATCGGCACTACTTCTGAAATCCAATCGATATGAAAACTCAATCCTCAGATGCTAAGGCAAATCACTGACCTCTTCAAAGATATCTATAAAAATTTCTGCCATCCCAGAGATTACTTAACTATCGCAAGTCTCTTTTGCGATCAACCCAGGCTAATATCCAAAGAAAACTGTACTCTCCTTACCAATTTGAACAGCTTAAGCAATCAAGCCAATTCATTGAAGAAATGGATCTACAAAACTGCCTTTGAACTTCACCTCTAAAGAACTGCTGACAGATGACGTCCTCGCGTGCCGACAGAACAATCTGAGCTGCAATACTGCTACTGATGCCAAAACTCCTTAATCAAAAATTCCTCGAAAAACTCAGGCCTCAAAGCCAAACACAACATTCAGCTGAACTCAGCCCCAAAACTAATGCAGATACACTTCCTTATATAAAGATCCTTGAGAACTTCTTCGAAAACAATCTATCGCTACTGCACCTCAACACACAACTACTACTTCTTAAGTTACCAAGATAATATTTCTAGCTTCTGCTCAACTGACAAAAATCCAAATTCTAGTCATCCAAACTGGTACTACAAAAATGGACTCCAAATTTTAACAGGTTTCCTCCAGAGATTTGGTGAAATCCTTACATCACAAATTTACTCGAGACGGTATTAGGTCTACAGTCTCGTCAAATATACTTCTAACCACAGGTAGTCGTGTTACACACACCACTACCCAATCTACCCTTATACTTATATTGGAAAACCCGAACAGGTAACCCAACCAATAGATAGAAATGAATATATATATATATATATATATATATATATATATATATATATATATATATCAAAATTACAAATACGCACTCTCAGGAAAGAAATCACTCAAGTGCCTAGGTATTCACTCAACCTAGCACTCTGATACCACTGTAACGACCCGACTTCCTACGCCCAGGAAGACGTATCGTTAATAAAGAAAGAAAAGGGTGATAAAATAGAAAAGATAGAGAAGAACGAACAACAACATCAGAATCGCACAGCGGAACGAATAAATTATATTAATCACATAAGAGGTTACATAATATATAACATCAATCAGAACTATACATATTGTACATCACATAATAGATAGTTATAGACACCTGTCCGGTTATACAACTCAATACATAATACATCACAGAGATATCAATACAGCGGAACTATATATATATATATATATATATATATATATATATATATATATATATATATATATCTACAACGCTGAAGCCCCCTGCTCCATTGCTCCTCCAGAATTCGTCAAAGCCAACCTAAATCTCTTGACTACCCGTAAAAATTTGGGTACCCGAGAGTTTATGAAAAAAAAAACTCGGGTCAGACATGGGTCTGGTGTGAGTAACAGGTTAAAGTTGCTTAATTTTGAAAATCCTTTGAAAACAAAAGGTATCACGTAAGACTTCCCACGCATAAACATGGAAAAGTTTTTACCTTACGCTAACCAAAACATTTGATAGGAAATCTAGTGATATTATAATAGGTCTAGGGTTTTTAAGTAAATAGAAAATAGCCGAAATTGTTACACTCATTAAATTCCAGCTACTAGCCATAAAAGTGGGTAATACAATCAAAACCATTGGCACTTATTGGATTATGGATTCCATACAATGGCAGGGCTACTGGGGTACCGCCCGTCACAGTACGTGGCCTAGATCAACGTACCGAGGATCACTCCCGAACCCCTGCAACACAAGGCCGGAACCATTACTTACTGAACAGTCCCGAACAAGATAACCCCGCAGTTGGCTGCAGACCAACTGCCCACACAGCCGAATAAAAAGGGACGTCTAGACAGGGGAATATCCTTGTCCTTCTTGGGCATGACCCACCTAACCTTGCTTCACCTCCCCTGTGGCCATTCCCAGTTGATGAGGCTTGAGGTTACGATTACCTTTATAGAACATATCTCTTAGAATGCCCATCGTCCGCCTGACGATGTGTTGAAAGCATTCAATCAATACAAGTTCGTTCCGGGTTCGAACGAAACCGAAGGCATCATCTCGTTACACTTTTTTGGAATCACCCTCAGAGTTAACGACGAAAATCCTTGCATTCTGAATCTTCATATTTATTTCAGATTGACGACCTATTGTTGATTTGGAATTGATGTGGTTTTCGGATGTTCCAAATGTGGAAACCCGATCCCGGTCTCATCGAAATCCAAAACGTGTCTTTTAAGGCCAAGTTGTCTATTTAGTCTTAACAGTGAATTCAATATTATCAATATACTCACAGATAGATAATTCACATCTCATAATAGATAATCACATTATCATCATAAACAGATAATTAATATCATCATCCAAACAGATAATTAAATATTATCATACTTAAACCATACATCCATATCACATAGATATTATCCATCTCATATCTGAGATCACAATCAAACAATGAAATATCAATTTCATCCATAATCATGATTTATGAATCACAATCTATAATTAATTTAAAATGAATTAAATTAACTACTTCCATCTTTAATAAATTAAATTAATTATTCATTCCATAAATCCTGCTCATACACCATTAATTAATTAATCATTCTCTAATTTCAATAAGTGATTTAGTCTTTAATTAATTTCTCTAAATCATTCATAGCAATTAACATTTAATTACTTCCCCATTTAATTATTCCTTAATTAAACAATTTTTAGTTACATCATTAATTATATTAATTAATGGTCTCTAATTTATATTAAATTACTTTATCTAAATTAATTACATTAAGTGATTAATCTTTATTTAAACACAATTATTAATCACCCTTGATTAATAACAAACCAGTAATTAACTACCCTTAATTACTTATTAATCATTCCATGATTAATTAATTTCATAAATTAATTCTTTGATTAATTACAAAATAAATTACCCAAATTACTTCACTTACAAATCATCTTGCATTAATTTATCAGGTAATTATCATCCAATTACTTTCCTAAGTAATTATACTCCATTAATTACACTAAGTAATTACACATACCAAAGCATCAAATGATTTCCTAAATTAATTAAAATTAATTAACTTAATTTTAAATCTTATCATCAATTGCTTCTATATTCCAATTAATCATCTTTGATTTAAATATCTTTTGCTACATTCCAATAGTTTTCCTTAATTTATTTACAGAAATTAATCTTGAATAAATCCAGTAATTAATTACATTTACATCAATTTATTACCATTTAATTATCTTGTTGATTTATTATTCCTAAATAAATCAATTTCTACTTCCATCATTAATTATATTAATTAATGATTTCTAATTACATTTTCATTTTTTATTTTATTAATTATATTAAGAATACAAATCTTCAAATCACATATATTAACCCCCTTATTAGTACATACAGTAATTAACTGTCCTAAATTAATTACTTTTCAATAACAAGCTTAATCCCTTGATTAATTTCAAGTAATTATACTCCAATTACTTCCATTAACAACATCATCCAATAATTTCATCAATTACTTCACTAAGTAATTTACTTCCAAAATATCAGTTAATTAAATTAAATTAATTAACACGTATTAAATTAATTTACACAACCAATAAGTAATTAATTTCTTAATTACTTTCCAAATAAATAATTACATTTAAACTATTACACTGATTATTATTGAATTAACTAATCCAATTAATTTATTAAAAATCAATCACATTAGTTAATTATAAAATAATCTAGTTAATGATCTTCATTAACACTTATTTAATTATTTTCTTCTAAAATAATTAACTTATATTAATCATTATTAATTATAAGTTTGATTAACCATTAAAATTTATTAATCTAAATAAAAATCTAATCCATGGTTCTTAATCACATATTAGTTACTTAATTCATTATTTAAACTTTAATTACTACATTTAAATTTATAATTACTAATTTAAATAATATCAATCATTAATTATTCATAATTAATTAACTTAAAGGTTAATGAATATAAATTCTAAGTCTTCATTACTTAAAGTAAATAGTCTTATTATTGATTAAATTTTCACTTCCAATATGTTTTAAGCATTTATTTTAAATTACTTTCTAAATAAATCCCAATTTATCCTTAATAAAATTTTAGAACTAAATTTTTCCAAAACCCCTTTAAACTTACATATTTAATAGCATTAAAACTTATTTGAATCAAATTATATTATAAAACTTTATTTTAGTTCCAAATCTAGAATTTCAAATCTAAGTCCTGATTTCAATTTTGGAGTTAACTTGTTTAAATCTTTTCTTAACAATTTATATTTCATTTCTACATTCAACTCTTTTGAATACACTTAAACATTAAGCACTTTTAAGTTATTAAATAATTTAAATTATGGAACTTTATTATTTCCAACTCTATTTCAAAACTAACTTAAATTCACTGTTAAACTTGAGTTCGAACTAGGTTCAACTTTGATTAAATTTTAAAACCAAGATTTCAAAACTGTTAAAAAACTGTTACAGGCTTTAAAACCCGAATAACAACAACCCGAGCCCCCCTCTTGTTTACTTCGAGTAAGCATACGAAGTTCCCCCGAGAAAACAACGAACTGCTTCGAGTTTCCCCCCGTGCGCGCAAACTGAATATGAGAAGAACAAAACCTGGAAACACAACTCCACTACCCCTCAAACCTATCAACATCTCGTGTACGATACTCTGACCATCAGAGGCCACCAAACTCCGGCTACAACGTCGACCATCTTCCCTCTACCTCCCCTTAAAACGGTGTGTCACTCGAATGCTTGGACAGGCCGTGGCGATCAACACTCGAGCAAAGTAAAAATTTAGGTTTATAAATTTTAAACCCACGCCGCCGCTTCCACGACCCACTACGCCGCCACCTACCATTTTTCCTTGATCCACGGTAGCCTCCTCGACCGCCAGACAGAAGCTCGACCCTCCAGATCAACATGATCGCCCACAACAACTCGAAAAGCCCCAAACATAAAAACGCAAGCCGCACTCATCTCACACCATTAAAAATCCTCACATCCACCGTAAAAATCATCAATTCCGGTACAGATTCTAGTAAGATACCTGAATCAATGATCGGTGAAGTCTGAAATTTGGCCAATCTTAAGTTTGATCAAAATTTTGGGTTTCCAGAGATAATCTTTGAGTTGTTTAATCATAAATGAATTTTTAAACTTAGTTTAAGATGATACAGACATCTTTTGCTTGAATATGAAGTTCAATCATCAATCAGAAAAGGAGTAAATGGTTTTTGAAAGCAAGGTTTTGTTTCCAGCGTATCAGAGAGCAAGCATATACAAACACTTCCATTTTAAATTTATACCCTGAGGATCCTGTATATATGCACAGGCTTATTCACCAATATATGTATCTATTTCACCCAAAGCAAAGTCTCAGATTTTAATCATACAACTAGATTGAAACTTAATTTATTAAATATGAAGTTACTCACTGTTTTTAGAACAGAAGAACAGAGACTCTTTTGAACAGGCTTGAATACAAGCTGAAACTCATTTCTTTGCTTCTCAGTATTGATTGACCTTGAGGGTAGTTTAAACTGAATTTTGTTTAAGTTTGCAATAGTTTTTATTTCATATTTTAGTTTTGGGTTTTGAACTGAGAACAGATAAAGTTTAAAACAAAAGCTTGTAACACTTCATCAAATTGAAAATATACACCATAAGGACCAACAGATATACATACATGATTATTCACTAATAAGCATTTAACAAATTTATTTATTTGATTTTTAAAGTTACTCACCAGATAAAAAGAACAGAGCTTTCAAAAGGACACAGGATTGAAAATTTCAGGCTAATCTCTTCATCTTGATCCTCTGTGGATTGCATTTTGATTTATGTTCAAGTATAGCTTTGTTTTAGTTTGAAATGGATTTTTTTAAACGAAGTTTATTTTATATTTTTGCTCAGCTCGAACTGAATAAGGTGAAGCTGATTTATAAACAAGCTTTACAGGGCATATGCAGACAGGTTTATACATACATGGTATATTATTATTATGTTTCATATAACTGTGAAAATATTGGTACAATACAACATAAAAATCTTATTTGTACAGATTTTAAAACAGAGATATTTTATGATGGAGGCTGATATGAAATACATTGTGTGCTAGAAAGATTTAGATTAATTACTTTTGTTTGTTTGTTTAAGAATGCATAATACTGTCTTCCCTAGCAAGCCTTCATATATATATTTGTTTTTTTACTGTCTTTATTTTGTTTTTCAGCCTGCACACATTTGATTTGCATCTAGATTTTATTTGTTGCCTAGTTATTTTGTTCGTTTCTACTTACCTATTCATGTGTTATGAATAAATATGTTATGTGTCTTATATTTTTTTTTTTTTTTTTTTTTTTTGAATTCTCAGCCTGCACACATTTGATTTGCATCTAGATTTTATTTATATTATAAAACACATTATCAATTTGAAATGTATTAATGTACCATTTGACAAAATTGCATTAAAACTCATATAAAATTTTAAATCCATATTTTTATCAAGCTATACTAAAAATAAAAGAAAGCAAATCTTTTTGTTAATAAATTTAAATCTAAACATAAGTTAAAATAAGTTTTTAAACTACTTAAGCATTTATCCTATGTATTTAAAATCACATATTTATTTATTTAGTGGCTTTGAAAAACATATATTAAATAAAACGTAATTCCTAATTCACTAAAATGTATATTAGCATTTGAAACATAACTTATTAGTTAAACTTTTAAAATAAAGCTCAACTATTTACAATGTATACAAATATATACATTTATAAATAGAAAACAATCAATTAATTTTTAACAGATAAAATTTACCAATTAAATATTTATTAAAAGAAAAGTATCAATTCAGATCTAATTAACAAAGATATATCAAATCAATTTAATTTTTAATACAAGTTATTAAATTGATATTGCTCGAAAATTCCGGGTTGTCACAATCGAGATGGTTGTCGGAATCGCCATAAATTCGAGAACTTCGCGTGCAGCGGCGAGGTAATTCCAGCAAACGGTGGTAGCGCGCATGGCCTTCGTAGGGTCGACCAGAGATGGATGGGTCAGTGGCGAGCCCCGATTTGTGGTTCGGCGAACTTGGAAGTGGCGGTGGGGTTGAGGACGATGGCTGCGCATGATGGTCGATCACGATTCTTTGTGTGTGCATTGCTAGTGTTCTAAAGCGCTCAGGGCTTGGTGATGTGGCGGTTTTGGATTGGGTAATATATATTATTTATTTAAATTTCAATTCAAAGTTTCTAAAATACATAACTTTTGCATACGAGGTCTGATTCACACATGATTTGTTCCGCTGGGATCGTATCGAAAGTCAGGACATTTTGACACTAGTTCGGATGAATTCTGAGACTATTTGAATTTTCGGTTTAAATTGGATTTAAATTCAATTTAAATTCAAAGGTGAGTGTTTTAACCCACTCACAACTTCTAATATTCCTTATGTTTGTTAAATTTAATTTTTGATATGATTAGAAAATTATTTACGACTTGTTGGTATATTTAAATTGCTATTTCTGTTAATTTGAATTTATTTGAATTAAATTGTCATTTAATTTATTACTGAATATAAATTGCCAGTAAATGCCTGTTATCGATTATTAGTCCTGTATTGATATTTATTGATTATTTTGGATGATGATTGTGATGGATGTGGATTGTTGATATTGGGTGAGTGGATGTTGCATTTTTATATCGTTATAAACAGCAAGTTCACTATGGGTTGAAATGATACATACCCGAATGATCTATAGATTAGGAAAAAATCGTCACGGGTTGAAATGATAGACTCGAGCAATTTTATGGATGTTACTTATTTTGGGATTGCGGTTTGAAATTATATATAACCATAAGATTTTAAATTGGGAATTGAAATGATAAATATCCGTATCACTTGACCCTAGGGTAGAAAATTGTATATGGACACTGGATTGGTTGAATTAAATGATTTTAAAATCCTTAAATTTTTGAATTTAATCAATTGATGTTTTGAAATAAAATTTGATGTATATAAATTGAAGTATTATTGGAAAATCATGTTTTGTGTTAAAATGCGAATTGGTTTAAAAGGTATTTTTTTAAGAAACTAAATCAGAAGTTTAAAGTTAAACCTTTATGTATAAATGAAATATATCGAAATTGAGTTATTGAATTTGTTGAAAATAACTTTGAAATATTTTAAGATTTGAGTAATCCTTATTTGAGCATGGATACAACGATATGAAATTCGATGGTTCATTGAAATTTGGTTTGTCGATTTGGAAATTTGAAATGGTTCAAATATGTTGAAATGAAAGGAATGGTTAAATTTGATAAAAAAGGATATTCCAAATTCATATTTTAATATAAGTTGGTTTAAAAATATTTTATTTTAAAATTTCAAATCATTAATGTTTTCAAATTTATTAAACTATTTAACTAATATTCACTAGATAAATTATTTTGATCTATTTTAAACCAAATTAACTTATTTTAAACTAATTAAACAATTTTAATTTATTTTAAATCTAGTTAAACTATTTTAAAGCTATCTAATCTATTTTAATTTTATTTAATCTATTTTAAATCTATTTAACTATTTAATACTATTTTCTTCTAAATTCCAAACTAAGTAAAATGGATATGTTATATTCAAATTCTCGAATTTTAAGTGAATATTGTTAATGATGTTGTAACCTAAGTTGGGATTTAAATGTTAACTAATCGAAATGATGATTTTAAGGCAGGAATTTAACCTGTTTTAGAAATATGACTTTTGGAAGAAATATGATTTGAAAGTGGTATAGTTTTTTTGAGAACACGATATTTTGATATAAATTGTTAATTTGACTTTGGAAGGAAATATAATTATCGAACTATGATTTCAAACGCGAATATGATTTTGAAAGTGATATGGTTTTAATTGAATATGATATTTTGATATCAATTATGTAATGATTTTGGAAGTGTAAAAGAACCATCTGGTGTATAATAATCGATTGGTTGTCAAAGAGACCAGGATCAGATGTTGTCATACTCTCTGCCAATACCGAAAACCATTTTGACAATTGTCTACGCGGTGGAGATTCCATAATGAAGTTGGATGGTGGCGACGATCCTACATGAGGTATATACGTGGACCCGACTCACAGGAATTGGCACAAGGTGGCTAAAACGGGAGCGATTCTTGGGCCAAGTGAGGTAGCTCCTCCGATCGGACACAATCCATCGATATTATATTATGACTTTTGATTTATTTAGTGGCCATCCGCGATTTTTCTGGGGAGTGTATTTCGAGTTCGACGGTTGTTGCGGCTATGCGTTACCAACAATCTGGATGGGTAACTGGTATATCTACCCTGGCATTGCCTAGTTGTGCCGTGTCACCTACCCTAGCGCGCCTTCTACGAGTTTGTTTTGTGCCATACATATGGAGTGCCCTCTAATGGCACCCAGTACGGGTAGGATTATAGTACTGTATAGACTATGAGAATAAATAAAATGTGTTAAGGTGGAAAATGTAAAGCCTTAATGCTTTTTTAATACTCTTACTTTACTGTAGACATATTATAATAGTGTATTGTACTACATAGTAGATAGCTTAACGGATCCTCAGGAGATGTGAATCCCGAGCATCTCTTAAGTTACTACACTCATGTAAGACACTGGATAGAAGTGGTCAAACCCCGTAAATATCATTGACGCCGTTCCACTCATATTTATTTCCTTGATTTAACTTACATAAGATCTTTTATTTCTGACTCAAGTGTTTTGTCTTTTCAATTCGCTCGGGTCAGCCCGAGCATTTCGGGATTTGAAGACCTCATGTCCAGAGGACGAAGAAAAAGATCGTATTATTATTATTTGCTATATTATTCCATTGCATCACACTGTTCCGCTGCAATGTTATTTATTTATCTCTGATGTGTGTAACTCTGATTTTATATTGTATAAGTATAATCAAATATTTTGTATACAGCTTCATGAACTGTTATTTGATTATTATATTTTATCATTCCATTGCGAGATTTTGTTTTGTTTTTTCTGTTTCTGCATTTTCTTATTCACCCTAATAACAATCCGCCCTTCTGTATAGGTTGAGTTGGCACGTGTGTCTACTTAAAGCGTCTAAAAAGGCAGGATGTTACAGGTGATCCAAAAAGATGTTTTCTTTTATAAATTTCACAACAACTTTGTGGTCATTTGTTTTACATGGAATGTCTTTCAACCATTTAGAGACGTAATCAACAGTAAGAAGAATGTATAGATTTTTGAAAGAGTAAGTGGTCCCATAATGTCAAGTACCTAAACATTTGGAAGTGATCACAAGTTTTAAAGAATTCGAATGCATATTTGAAAAGCGTAAGCCAGTAAAAACTGTATTGTAGCACCTTTTCCCTTGATTCTTCGGACCAAAATGACCACTACAGGCATGGTCATGAAAAAACGAATGGACACTCTTAATTTCACAATATGGGATGTAATATCAAATGATTTGGTTGGAACAATGCTTAAACAAGTATGGATCATCCCAAATAAAAATATTTAACTTGGGAAAGACATTTGTATTTATCTTGTTTTGACCAAGATAAAGGAATTTCCTTAGTGACTAAATAGTTCACTATATCGGCATGCCATGGATCGATGAAAATGGAAAGGATTTTTTCATCAGGAAAGTTCGATAAAGAAGGTGGTGCGTTTGTAAGATGCGATAGACGATAAGTAGTGATGTTGTCGGCTCCTTTTTTTCTTTGATCGTAAGGTCAAATTCTTGAGTAAAAGGATCTAACGGATCAAATGAGACTTCACATTCTATTTGGAAAAAAGGTACCTAAGAGAAGAATGGTCACTATAAACTGTAATGTGTGAGCCAATCAAATAAGGTCAGAACATTTCGAGCGCAGAACTACCACTAGAAGGTTTTTTCCAATGGTTGTGTAATTCCGTTGAGAATCATTTAGAATTATACTAGCGTAGTAAGTGACATAAAGAATTTTGTCGATGCATTGTCCTAAAACAACACGAACCGGAAGGTTAGCGGCATCGCACAATATCTCAAAGCGAAGATTCTAGTTGTGTGAGGAAACGATGAGAGTGGAAATGAGTTCATTTTTGAGATGTTCATAAGTAGAACACACAGTTAGAATTAAAGTCAAATGGAACATCTTTTCCAAGAAGGGTCATCATAGATCGAGAAATTTTACTAAAGTCTTTCACAAAGCGTTGATTAAAACCAGCGTGTCCCTGAAACGAACGAATGTCCTTAACAGATTTGGGAATGGGTAGATTCGCAATTACGTCAACTTTTGTTTATCTACCTCAATATCTTTGTTCGAAATGATATGTCCAAGAATAATGCTAATGTTTTACCATAAAATGGCATGTTTCCCAGTCTAACGTTAAGTGTTTGTCCTCGCATAGATTCAACACCATCTCGAGATGGTGTTAGCACTTAGAAAAAGTGTTTCCAAAGATGAATAAAAATCATCCATAAATATTTTTTAAAAGCATTTATTCATGTCGAAAAAGATGCAAACATTGCATATCTAGAAATTAGAAGGAGCATTGCAAAGGCCAAATAGCATACATCGATATGCATAGTGCCAAAGGGACATGTGAACGTCATTTTCTCTTGATCTTCGGAAGAAATCAGAATTTAGTTATAACTAGAATAATAATCATGAAAGCAATAGAATTCTTGGCCAGCTGATCCATCAATCATTTGGTCAATGAAGGGAAGAGGGAAGTGATCTTTACATGTTGTAGAATTTATTTTCGATAATCAATGAAAACTTGCCAACACATTTGGGTATGAGTTGGAATGATTTCGTTAGCGTTGTTCGTGATAACGGTAAGTCCAAATTTTTTAGGCACAACATGAATTGGGATAATCCATGAACAATCACAGATGGGATATAAGATTGCGTTATCAAGGATTTCTAGAATTTCGTCTCCAACTGCATCTTTCATTTTTAGGTTATGCCTTCGTTGCAAAACACAAACAGGATTGGCTTTGTCAACTAAGTAGATACGATGTTGAACAAGAGTTGGACTAATTTCTTTAGTATTGTAATTGACCATCCAATTGTGTGACGACCCGACCTTCCACTCCCGGAAAATCGAATCACCTTTAAGAAAGAAAGGGATAGAAAAGAGAAAAGAAAGAAGAGAAAGAAGAAACAACATAAGAATCTCAACAGCAGAACGAATAAATTATATTAATAACATAAGTATTACATAGTGTACATCAAATATCAGAGTTACACCGACATATACAACACATACTAGACAGTTATAAACACCTGTCTAGTTATTACAACTCAATACATTCACAACTCAAAGATTCCAACACAGCGGAAAACTATTTAACTATACGCAGAAGGCTCCTACTCCATTTGCTCCACCACAATACGTCAAAGCTAACCTGAATCCTAACCTGAATTCCCTTGGCTACTCGTAAAAATTTGAGTACCCAAGAGTTATAGAAAAAACAGAAATAACTCCGGGTCAGACATGGGTCTGGTGTGAGTAACAGGTTAAACTTGCTTAACTTTTGAAAAATCTTTGAAAAGAAAAGGTATCACGTAAGACTTCCCACCCATAAACATGGAAAAGTTTTTACCTTAACCAAAACATTTGATAGGAAATCGATGATATTATAATAGTGTCTAGGGTTTTCAAGTAAATAAGAAATAACCGAAATTGTTACATCTATTAAATTCCAGCTACTAGCCACAAAAGTGGGTAATACAATCAAAACCGTTGGCACTTATTGGATTTTGGATTCCATCAATGGCTGGGCTACTGGGGTACCGCCCGTCACAGTACGTGGCCTAGATCACCGTACCGAGGATTACTCCCTTCATCCCCTGCAACACAAAGTCGGACCCGTTCCTTACTGAACAGTTCCAAACAAGACAACCCCGCACTTGTGATCAGCAACCGCACCACTAAGCCGAAAATATAAAAGGGACCTCTAGACAGGGATCAATATTGCTCTCAAGTGGGTGCTACCCACGAAGCTTTGCTGCACCTCCCCTGTTTTAGCCATTCCCGGTTGATGAGGCTTGAGGCTACGATTACCTTTATAGGACATATCACTTAGAATGTTCATCGTCCGCCTGACGATGTTTTGAAAGCATTCAATCCATACAAGTTCGTTCCGGGTTCGAACGAAACCGAAGGCATTATCTCGTTACACTCGTATTGGAATCACCCTCAGAGTTAACGACAATAACCCTTGCACTCTGAATCACCATCTCGAATCTATAAGCACTATTCCGTCAAACTCATTACGGAATCATCCACAGAGTTATACTGACGTATAGCCCTTATACCTCGAGTCTTCACTCGCTCCACTTGGATTAACGACCTAACATTATTTAGAATCGATGTGGTTTTTGGATTCCAAATATGGAAACCCGATCCCGGTCTCATCCAAATCCAAAGCCTGTCTTTTAAGGTCCATGTTGTTTTAAGGTTTTAAAACAATTCAATTAAATTATCTAAATATACACAGATAGATAATTCACAACACAATAGATAATTCAACATTATCATTATCAACAGATAATTCATATCAAATTCAGATAATCTATATTATCATCCAAAATCAACCAATGCATCCATATCACATACACTACTCATCTCATAACTGAGATTACAAACCATACTAGGCAATTAATATCAATCATCAAACATAAGCAATGATCTAATGATCATTCCATTGATAATTAATTTAAAATGAATTAAATTAATTACTTAAACTCTAATTAATTTAAAATAAATTAAATTAATTACTTCATCCTTAAAATTATGCTTAACTTAATAATCAACTGATTATAAATCAATTTATAAATCACCATTTCAATATTCATTTCAATTAACCATTATTGATTAACTATCTCTAATTACAATAAGTAATTAGCATTTAATATTATTTATACCTTAATTAATCAATTCCAAATTACATCATTAATTGATCAATTTCTTAAAATAAATTAATTACATAAGTAATTAATCTTCAATTTAAAAAACATATATATTAATCACCCATGATTAATAATCTGTAATTAACTACTTTAATTACTCATCCCATAATTAATTACCCTTAATAAATTATCTTCAATTAATCCTTAATTAATTCTAAAGTAATTTAAATCCAAATTACTTCTATAATAAATATCTTAATTACATTCAGTAATTATTATTTAATTACTTCCTTAAGTAATTGCAAATTCATTAATTACATAAGTAATTATCAATAATCCACAAATGTTTAAATTAATTAAACTTAATTAATCTAAACTAATCACCTTAATCAAATTAATTACACTAAGTAATTAATTCATTAATTACTTCATTAAGTAATTAATATAAACAGTTGATTATTATTAATTAATTAATC
This sequence comes from Allium cepa, assembly GCA_030765085.1. Taxonomy (NCBI): domain Eukaryota; kingdom Viridiplantae; phylum Streptophyta; class Magnoliopsida; order Asparagales; family Amaryllidaceae; genus Allium; species Allium cepa. The sequence continues at coordinate 462,871,567 of CM060942.1, forward strand.
TAATTAATTAGTAAAATTAATCACATTAATTAATTGTTAAAATAATCTTAAGTTATTGACCTTCATTAACATCACTTAATTACCTAATTAGGAATTAACTTTAATTATTCATTATTAATTATTCATTATCAATTAATTAATATTTAATTAATCTCAAATTATTTATTAATTAAGTGTTAATTAAAATCTAAATTATCTTTTAATCACTTGATTAAGTAAATTTTAATCATAAATTAAAACTTAATTAATCATCCTTAATTATAGATTAATTAACCTTAATTAATTAATCTCAAATCTTAATTATCTAACTTAAAAATTATTAAATACTTAATTTATAATCCACATTAATAATTAATTAAATAATTTCTGTTTCATTTAAATTAATTTAATAATTTAAATGAAATCAATTTCTTAAGTTCAAAGTTTAAGAAACATTCTTCTTATTCAAAATATTTCAAACACTTTATTTCAAAAAAAAATTCAATTTAAAATTTCTTTTTTCAAAATTTCAAACTGAAACATAATCTACATTTTCATTCCAAATCCAAACTTAACAATTTAAAACTTTATTTACACTTCCATCTTCATCTTTATTTCCAAATTCAAATTATTTAACCTTTTCTAAAATGGTTAAAAAAAATTTAAATTTAAAAAAACTATTAAATTTTAAAAACTGACATTATAGTAAAATCTCAGGTTTTAAAACTAAATTTAAACTTAGTTTAAACTTTATTTCATACATTAAAACTTATAGTTTTAAATTTCAAATCAATGTTCTTTTATACTTTGAAAAGTTTTAAAAATCTAAATTTAAACTTCTCAGATTTAAATTCAACTCAAATTTATTTATACAAAAATTTAGTTTCCAGTTTTAAACTTGTTTTTAATTTTCAGTTGTTTAATTAAATTTTACTTCAGATTTAAAACAGATACAAAAAAAGTTTTCTGTTTGGTTTAAAAACATACTACATTTTTGAATACAAAAATGATTCAAAAACTCAGTTTTAAATTATTGAATTCATAATTACATTTCAGGTTTGAAAACTCCTGTTCAACTCGAACTTACAATTTAAATTTTACTTTTAAATTTTGAAAACAGAACATAGTTTCTGTTTTTTTTTAAGACTTTAAACCCAAAACTAAATTTAAAATCTGAATAATTACAAATACCAAGATTTAAATTATTTAAACTTCAGGTTCCAAACTAGTTTTCCAATTTTAGTTTGCATTACTACACTACACTTCACTTCAGTTTTATTTTTAAAAACCTAGAAACTAGTTTTCTTCAAAAACTAAAACCTGTAATACTTACCCTTTTTTAAAAACTCAAATCATTACAAAAATCCCAAAATTCAAACTTTGAATTCATATTTAAATTCAATTTCAACTTATACTTAGTTCAGGTTTTAAATTTTCCTTTTAAAAACTTACTTTTTAAAATTTTTAAAACTGGAAATAAGGTTCTGTTTAACCCTAAAACATTATAACCCGAGCTACCACCTAATCTACTTCGAGAAAAATGATTCCCTGCTTCGAGTCATTTCACAAATAACTCGAGACCATCTCGGGTTTTAAAACCCTGCAACAAAACAGAACACCACCATGCACACACACCCCTGTGCATCCATAATCCAACTCTGGCCATCTCTGACCCTTATCAACTACCATCCCCCATCCACCAGTGACCTCTCATCACACTCCCATCCTCAAATTCCCATAATTCAACTTGAATTTGAATTCAAGTTTTAAATCCAAAACCTGAAACACCATCCCCTTCCCACTGTCTAACCTGTGAAGGACGAGATCACCTAACTCCGACCACAACCATCCTTTAAACTCCAATGGAAACTCCATCAACACATAACCTATCCATAAACAAAAGAGCTTTGAACTCGATTCAATAAAAATTGCAGAAAAGCTTGATTCATCACAACCCAGAAATAACTAGGGTTCATAAATAAAAACCCCAAATTCAACATCAACAGGAAATCGTAATCCAATTTAGTATTTTTCCCATCATTTTAGTTAACCTCTCCACCTCCAGAACAAATTTCAACACCTCCAAACACTTGAGGTATCAACAATGCTTCAAAATATAAAATGCAGAGAATAGGGAACTGCATTTTGTATAAAGCATTAAAAATTGTAAATTTTCTTTTAAAAATCCTGATTTAGTATAATGATTTGATTTATAACTCTGAATTCATAAATTTCCAAACTTGAGATTTCACTAATTTAATGTTTGATCATCAGTTGTGATTCCACCGCCATTTCCATATATTTTTTTAACTTAAGTACAATTTTAATCTGAAGTTTATAATAGAACACACATATTTTGTTTAAGTCTTCAACTCAAACGAAGAACAAATCAACAGTCAATGGGTTTTAAAAACTTTCTGAAGCCAGAAATCAAAGAACAGAGATGCTTCAGGTAAAACAACCATGCACACACATAAATATGTTTATAGATACTTCCACAGCCAATTTATGATATATTCTTGTCTAAATAAAACATGCAATCAAATTTTTTTATTTACCTACTTTTAAATTTTAAAAAAAAAGTTGAGTTACTCACTTGTACTTGAAAAATGCAGAGTATAAACTCAATTTGCAGGTTCCAGATTGAAGAAACAAAATGCAGACCTCTTTCTTGCTTGAAGTTGTTGCATGCAGGTTGATTGCTTGAGTAAAATTGAAATGCAGGCTTCTGAATCACTGAAATGCAGATGCAAATTTCCCCCTCCCCCCAGGTTGTTTTTGAATGCATGCAGGCTTGTTTTATTTCCAGAGTTTTGAAAAGTGAATGCATGCTTTAGTTTACACACATGCAGGCTTTTGTATTTTGGGAAATGCAGATTTGAGAAATGAATGCAAGTTAATTACAGAAGCATGAATTATGAAGAGGGGTTTCAGATTTTTTAGATTTCTTTTTAGAATGAAAGAAAAGAGAAAGAATGAAGGAATGAGTATTGTAATATTTTATAATTTAAATTTATGATTTAATTAAAATTAAAGAAAAACAAAACGACAACATGACACTTGTCTAAGATGTTAACACATGTAAATTTACACTCTTAAATATTTAACACATGTTTAACTATGCTTACATGTGTCTTTTAAATATTTTTGTTATTTAAATTAAGTGTTAAAGAAAATTATACTTAGTGAATGCATGTTTATATTTAAAATTGTATTTTAAATTTCAAATTAAATTTTCAAATCAAAATTATCAATCAACATTTAAAAAGAATTAACACAAACATTTTGTAACTTATTTTAAATATACACCTTAATAAAAATGAATTTTAAACCAATTGAAACATTTTTCTTATATTTAAAAATCATATAGTATTTTATTAAATATTTTTGAAAAGCTTAAATTAAAAATAAATCTCAATTTCTATTTTCAAAATATTGAAATTATGCTATTCTAATTTAACAACTTATCTATTTAAAATATATATAAATGCATATACATTATTAAATAGAAAACAATTTATCAGTTTATTAAAAATAAATTTACAAATTAAATATTTAAATAAAGAAGATTATTAAATCCAATCAAATTTATTAAGAAAAATCATTAATTCAATTTAAATTTAAACTCAGATTATTAAATTTAAATTATCCAAAATTCCTGGATATTACAATCCTTCCCTCTTGAAAGAATTTCGTCCCCGAAATTTAAAAAAAAGGTAATTTAATAATCTATTTATAGATTTTATTTCAAAACACAGCATATGTTAATCATATGCCAACAACCATAACAACCAATTCACACAATCAGAACAAATCGAATTATCCAAAAGAATTTTGGATAAAACTTTCACGAGTTTCCCCGGTATATATATATATATATATATATATATATATATATATATATATATATATATATATATATATATATATCGGGATACTCGCTCTATACAGTACAATCAATCAATACTACCAAGTTATAGAGCTTCTAACAACAATTGTAAACAGAATATCAGACTACAAACGAGTCTGACTCAACAACCAAACCATCCTAAACTGCTAGTTCTACAACAAGAAATACCAAACACGTACTCCCTGAGAGATACGTGAAAACACTCTGAATCCCAGTTATCCAAACCGGCAATTCAACTCTAGAAAACCAAACACTGATCAAACCCAAAACACAGAAGAAACCAAAACACTTCGGAGCTAGCTTCCCAAACTTATAGTTCTTTGGATCAGAGAAAAAGTTATCCCAAATCAAATCCCCGATTCCAAAATCCAAATTCTCTGCCTCTTATCCATAAAAACTCTTCGGACGATCCTGGGCTACCAACATCCTTTCAGATCAGCTCAACTCTACGCTGATTCCATTAGAAACAAACTGAATCAAAACAATCCAATGATCTCCTCAAGATCACTTAAAAACCAAGAACATAAACCCTGCTTCTCAACAACAGAAGACAGAACAAACTTCTTCTTATCTGAGAAAAACAAAACAGAAGCACCCCCAAACTGCTTCCGCTGCACAACTCTGATCCGAAACAGAAGGAAATGCTGAAGAAGAGCACAAGCACAGGCTAGACAACCCAACACAGAAATATGGTTCCATATATCCATAAGATAACTCAGATGTTCCTCCCAAACCTGAGTTACTTCACAAACTTCTATCTTAAGGAACCATCCATCTACTAACTGAACTACCAGTTCCATCCTGGAAAGAAAACTCGATCTCCAGATGTAGACAAACTCTGACTTCCTGGAAGAAATCCGGAAAATCTCCAACAATCCAAAAGAACACACTATCACAAGTCACTTTTGCGATCAACTCAGCCTAAATCCAAAGGAAACTGCTCTCTCTCTCAACCAACCAGAATAGCTTACGCTGGCTTAGCCAACTTACTAGAGAGAAGATCCACTCTACTGCTTATGAACTCCACTTCAGAAAAACTACTCAGCCAGAAGACTCACTACCAGCTCAGAAGACTCTGCTAAACTCAGCCACATCACCGAGCAGACTCACTTCTTGCTCTTGTTCCAAAGAAACGTCTTCGGAAATATCCATAGTCACTGCATCTCATCACGCAGCTACAACTTCCTGAGATATCAAGATATCATCACTCACTGGCTTCTGCCTAAACGACAGATCCAAACTCAACTCTGCACTTCAAAGATGAACTCCGAACCTTGACAGGTTACCTTCAGAGATTGATGAAGTCCTTCATCACTACAGAACTCACTCGAGACGGTATTAGGTCTACAGTCTCGACAAATACACTTCCAACCTTATCCAGCAAACTCCAACCAATGGTAGTCGTGTTACACACACTTCTACCTCATTTACCTTTATAACTTACATTGGAGAACCAGAACGGGTAATCCAACAAATAGGCACAACCATTTATATATATATATATATATATATATATATATATATATAATAAAAATACAAATACGCTCTCTCAAGATAGACACCACTACAGAGACTAGGTATTCACTCAACCTATTGCTCTGATACCAACTGTGACGACCCGACTTTCCACTCCCGAAAAATTGCATCATCTTTAAGAAAGAAAGGGATTGAAAAGAGAAAAGAAAGAAGAGAAAGAAGAAACAACACAAGAATCTCAGCAGCAGAACGAATAAATTATATTAATAACATAAGTATTACATAGTGTACATCAAATATCAGAGTTACACTTACATAGTGTACATCAAATATCAGAGTTACACCGACATATACAACACATACTAGACAGTTATAAACACCTGTATAGTTATTACAACTCAATACATTCACAACACAGAGATTCCAACATAGCGGAAAACTATTTAACTATACGCAGAAGCCTCCTGCTCCATTTGCTCCACCACAATACGTCAAAGCTAACCTGAATCCTAACCTGAATTCCCTTGGCTACTCGTAAAAATTTGAGTACCCAAGAGTTATAGAAAAAACAGAAATAACTCCGGGTCAGACATGGGTCTGGTGTGAGTAACAGGTTAAAGTTGCTTAACTTTTGAAAAATCTTTGAAAAGAAAAGGTATCACGTAAGACTTCCCACACATAAACATGGAAAAGTTTTTACCTTACGCTAACCAAAATATTTGATAGGAAATCCGATGATATTATAACAGTGTCTAGGTTTTTCAAGTAAATAAGAAATAGCCGAAATTGTTACATCGATTAAATTCCAGCTACTAGCCACAAAAGTGGGTAATACAATCAAAACCGTTGGCACTTATTGGATTTTGGATTCCATCAATTGCTGGGCTACTGGGGTACCGCCCGTCACAGTACGTGGCCTAGATCACCGTACCGAGGATTACTCCCTTCATCCCCTGCAACACAAAGCCGGACCCGTTCCTTACTGAACAGTTCCAAACAAGACAACCCCGTAGTTGTGATCAGCAACCGCACCACTAAGCCGAAAATATAAAAGGGACCTCTAGACAGGGATCAATCTTGCTCTCAAGTAGGTGCTACCCACGAAGCTTTGCTGCACCTCCCCTGTTTTAGCCATTCCCGGTTGATGAGGCTTGAGGTTACGATTACCTTTATAGGACATATCACTTAGAATGCTCATCGTCCGCCTTACGATGTTCTGAAAGCATTCAATCCATACAAGTTTGTTCCGGGTTCGAACAAAACCGAAGGCATTATCTCGTTACACTCGTATTGGAATCACCCTCAGAGTTAACGACAATAACCCTTGCACTCTGAATCACCATATCGAATCTATAAGCACTATTTTGTCAAACTCATTACGGAATCACCCACAGAGTTATACTGACGTATAGCCCTTACACCTCGAGTCTTCACTCGCTCCACTTGGATTAACGACCTAACGTTATTTGGAATCGATGTGGTTTTCGGATTCCAAATATGGAAACCCGATCCCGGTCTCTTTAAGGTCCACGTTGTTTTAAGGTTTTAAAACAATTCAATTTAATTATCTAAATATACACAGATAGATAATTCACAACACAATAGATAATTCAACATTATCGTTATCAACAGATAATTCATATCAAAATCAGATAATCTATATTATCATCCAAAAGCAACCAATGCATCCATATCACATACACTACTCATCTCATAACTGAGATTACAAACCATACTAGGCAATTAATATCAATCATGAAACATAAGCAATGATCTAATGATCATTCCATTTATAATTAATTTAAAATGAATTAAATTAGTTACTTAAACTCTAATTAATTTAAAATAAATTAAATTAATTACTTCATCCTTAAAATTATGCTTAACTTAATCATCAACCGAGTATAAATCAATTTATAAATCATCATTTCAATATTCATTTCAATTAACCATTATTGATTAACTATCTCTAATTACTATGAGTAATTAGCATTTAATATTAATTATACCTTAATTAATCAATTCCAAATTACATCATTAATTAATCAATTTCTCAAAATAAATTAATTACATAAGTAATTAATCTTCAATTTAAACAACATATATATTAATCACCCATGATTAATAATCTGTAATTAAATACTTTAATTACTCATCCCATAATTAATTACCCTTAATAAATTATCTTCAATTAATCCTTGATTAATTCTAAAGTAATTTAAATCCAAATTACTTCTATAGTAAATATCTTAATTACATTCAGTAATTATTATTTAATTACATCCTTAATTAATTACAAATTCATTAATTACATAAGTAATTATCAATAATCCACAAATGTTTAAATTAATTAAACTTAATTAATCTAAACTAATCACCTTAATCAAATTAATCACACTAAGTAATTAATTCATTAATTACTTCATTAAGTAATTAATATAAACAATTGATTATTATTAATTAATTAATCTAATTAATTATTAAAATTAATCACATTAATTAATTGTTAAAATAATCTTAAGTTAATGACCCTCATTGACATCACTTAATTACATAATTAGTAATTAACTTCAATTATTCATTATTAATTATCAATTAATAAATCTTTAATTATCATTTAATTAATCTCTAATTATTTATTAATTAAGTGTTAATTAAAATCTAAATTATCTTTTAATCACTTGATTAAGTAAATCTTAATGATAAATTAAAACTTAATTAATCATCCTTAATTATAGATTAATTAACCTTAATTAATTAATCTCAAATCTTAATTATCTAACTTAAAAATTATTAATTACTTAATTTATAATCCACATTAATAATTAATTAAATAATTATTGTTTCACTTAAATTAATTTAATAATTTAAATGAAATCAATGTCTTAAGTTCAAAGTTTAAGAAACATTCTTCTTATTCAAAATATTTCAAACACTTTATTTCAAAACAAAATTCAATTTAAAATTTCTTTTTTCAAAATTTCAAACTGAAACATACTCTACATTTTCATTCCAAATCCAAACTTAACAATTTAAAACTTTATTTACACTTCCATCTACATTTCCAAATTCAAATTATTTAACCTTTTCTAAAATGGTTAAAACAAATTTAAATTTAAAAAAAACTATTAAATTTTAAAAGCTGACAATAAAGTAAAATCTCAGGTTTTAAAACTAAATTTAAACTTAGTTTAAACTTTATTTCATACATTAAAACTTATAGTTTTAAATTTCAAATCAATGTTCTTTTATACTTTAAAAAGTTTTAAAAATCTAAATTTAAACTTCTCAGATTTAAATTCAACTCAGATTTATTTATACAAAAATTTAGTTTCCAGTTTTAAAATTGTTTTAAATTTTCAGTTGTTTAATTAAATTTTACTTCATATTTAAAACAGAAACAAAAACAGTTTTCTGTTTAGTTTAAAAACATACAACATTTTTGAATACAAAAATGATTCAAAAACTCAGTTTTAAATTATTGAATTCATAATTACATTTTAGGTTTGAAAACTCCTGTTGAACTCCAACTTACAATTTAAATTTTACTTTTAAATTTTGAAAACAGAACATAGTTTCTGTTTTTTTTTTAGACTTTAAACCCCAAACTAAATTTAAAATCTGAATAATTACAAATACCAAGATTTAAATTATTTAAACTTCAGGTTCCAAACTAGTTTTCCAATTTTAGTTTGCATTACTACACTACACTTCACTTCAGTTTTATTTTTAAAAACCTAGAAACCAGTTTTCTTCAAAAACTAAAACCTGTAATACTTACCCTTTTTTAAAAACTCAAATCATTACAAAAATCCCAGAATTCAAACTTTAAATTCATATTTAAATTCAATTTCAACTTATACTTAGTTCAGATTTTAAATTTTCCTTTTAAAAACTTACTTTTCCTCCTTTTAAATTTCGAAGGTCACGAGTTCGAGCCCCGAAACTGACAACCCTGTAACAAGTACCCGAAGTATGTGTTTGGCAGGCACATACTTCCCTAGAGTTTACAAGCGAAGCTTGGTTCTCTAGGTAATTCAAAAAAAAAAAAAAAAAAAAAAAAAAAAAAACTTACTTTTAAAAATTTTTAAAACTGGAAATAAGGTTCTGTTTAACCCTGAAACATTATAACCCGAGCTACCACCTAATCTAATTCGAGAAAAATGATTCCCTGCTTCGAGTCATTTCACAAATAACTCGAGACCATCTCGGGTTTTATAACCCCGCAACAAAATAGAACACCACCATGTACACACACCCCTGTGCATCCATAATCCAACTCCGGCCACCTCTGACCCTTATCAACGACCATCCCCCATCCACCAGTGACCTCTCATCACACTCCCATCCTCAAATTCCCATAATTCAACTTGAATTTGAATTCAAGTTTTAAATCCAAAACCTGAAACACCATCCCCTTCCCACCGTCTAACCTGTCAACGACAAGATCACCTAACTCCGGCCACAACCATCCATCAAACTCCGGCGGAAACACCATCAACACATAACCTATCCCTACCCAAAAGAGCTTTGAACTCGATTCAATAAAAATTGCAGAAAAGCTCGATTCATCACAGCCCAGAAGTAACTTGGGTTCATAAATAAAAACCCCAAATTCAACAACAACAGGAAATCGTAATCCAACTTAGTATTTTTCCAATCATTTTAGTTAACCTCTCCACCTCCAGAACAAATTTCAACACCTCCAGACACTTGAGGTATCAACAATGCTTCAAAATATAAAATGCAGAGAATAAGGAACTGCATTTTGTATAAAGCATTAAAAATTGTAAATTTTCTTTTAAAAATCATGATTTAGTATAATGATTTGATTTATAACTCTGAATTCATAAATTTCCAAACTTGAGATTTCACTAATTTAATGTTTGATCATCAGTTGTGATTCCAGAGCCATTTCCATATATGTTTTTAACTTAAGTACAATTTTAATCTGAAGTTTATAATAGAACACACATATTTTGTTTAAGTCCTAAACTCAAACGAAGAACAAATCAACAGTCAATGGGTTTTAAAAACTGACTGAAGCTAGAAATCAAAGAACAGAGATGCTTCAGGTAAAACAACCATGCACACACATAAATATGTTTATAGATACTTCCACAGCCAATTTATAATATATTCTTGTCTAAATAAAACATGCAATCAATTTTTTTTTATTTACCTACTTTTAAATTTTAAAAAAAAGTTGAGTTACTCACCTGTGCTTGAAAAATGCAGAGTATAAACTCAACTTGCAGGTTCCAGATTGAAGAAACAAAATGCAGACCTCTTTCTTCGCTTGAAGTTGTTGCATGCAAGTTGATTGCTTGAGTAAAATTGAAATACAGGCTTCTGAATGAGTGAAATGCAGATGCAAATCCCCCCCCAAGGTTGTTTTTGAATGCATGCAGGCTTGTTTTATTTCCAGAGTTCTGAAAAGTGAATGCATGCTTTAGTTTACACACATGCAGGCTTTTGTATTTTGGGAAATGCAGATTTGGAAAATGAAGGCAACTTAATTACAGAAGCATGAATTTTGAAGAGGGGTTTCAGATTTTTTAGATTTCTTTTTAGAATGAAAGAAAAGTGAAAGAATGAAGGAATGAGTATTGTAATGTTTTATAATCTAAATTTATGATTTAATTAAAATTAAATAAAAACAAAATGACAACATGACACTTGTCTAAGATGTTAACACATGTAAATTTACACTCTTAAATATTTAACACATGTTTAACTATGCTTACATATGTCTTTTAAATATTTTTGTTATTTAAATTAAGTGTTAAAGAAAATTGTACTTAATGAATGCATGTTCATATTTAAAATTGTGTTTTAAATTTCAAATTAAATTTTCAAATCAAAATTATCAATCAACACTTAAAAAGAATTAACACAGACATTTTGTAACTTATTTTAAATATACAACTTAAATAAAAATGAATTTTAAACCAATTGAAACATTTTTCTTATATTTAAAAATCATATAGTATTTTATTAAATATTTTTGAAAAGCTTAAATTAAAAATAAATCTCAATTTCTATTTTCAAAATATTGAAATTATGCTATTCTAATTTAACAACTTATCTATTTAAAATATATATAAATGTATATACATTATTAAATAGAAAACAATTTATCAGTTTATTAAAAATAAATTTACAAATTAAATATTTAAATAAAGAAGATTATTAAATCCAAGCAGATTTATTAACAAAAATCATTAATTCAATTTAAATTTAAACTCAGATTATTAAATTTAAATTGTCCAAAATTCCGGGATGTTACAAATTGCCTCTTTTTTTGATAGAATTGAAAGAAGAGAAGCTTCTTGATCAAGAGAACGATTTGAAGAGATTATGATAGGAAATGTTTTGTTGTCACCTAACTATTCATACTTAAGGTGATCAGGAAGAGGTTTGAGTTTCAACCCATTTCTTAACTAAAGAATTTGGTTAGAGTTTTGAATCAACCATAAGGGGTTCAATCGGAAGCACATTTTCAATCTCGTTTGGCTCATCTTGAAAGTGTTCATATTTGTTCTTGTTTTCATTGTTAAGGTCTATTTCATTTTCAAAATTTTCTTGAATGGAGCTAACTTCCAACGTTTGGTCAAGTTGTTTGTTCTACTGATTTTCGAGATTGAAGATGTTAAGATCCAAAATCATATTTCCAAAAGAAATTTTCATCAAAACATTTCGACTGTTGATTAGGGCATTTGAAGTGGCTAAGAAAGGTTGTCCTAAAATCAATGGAATTTGAATCATCGCATTATTCACGGAATGTTTCTCTAGGACAATAAAATCAACGGGGAATATGAATTGATCGACTTTGATGAGTATGTCCTCTATTTCTCCTATGGATTTCTTCATCATACGATCCGAAATTAAAGAGTCACAATTTTAGTTCACCTAAGCAAAGTCTCTAGTAAACTCAATAAGAATCAAATTGAGAATCGCACCCAAGTCCAGCATGCACTTATTAATCGTCCTGTCTCTTATCATGCACGAGATCATCGGACATCAGGATCTTTGTATTTTACGATGATTGATTGAGACAAGACTTCTCTAAGATCGGCAGCTAGGAAAACTTTATTATGTACATGAGTGTGTCATTTTCGAGTATACAAGTCTTTCAAGAATCTAGCGTAAGTCGAGACTTGTTGAAGGATACAAGAAGAGTGATGTTCAATTTGACTTGGTAGAAAATTTACAACATCTTTTCCATTTTATCAGAATGTTTCTTAGGTCGAATTGATGTGGAAATGGAATTCGATACTCAGTATGGTGGTTTACTTGAGTAGGAAAGGAATTTTGATTGGAATTTGATTCAATATTTGACTCGATGTTTTGTTCAGAATCACTAGTCATTTTCAAAGTGCTAAGAGGAGCTTCCTATAAATCATTTGGATTGACAACTTGGTTATCAATTAGTTTACGAGATGGCAAAGCTGTTTTAGCATTTATTTCGTTCATATTATTGCTTTCAATGGCATAAGCATGATTCGAATTCGTGTTTTGATTTCTAGAGTTCGGAACTGGATGACTTAGGAATGTGCCTCGTTCACATTCACTCATAGAAGTGGCTGATTGACTCATTTGCGTTTCTAGTTTAGCAATTGATTGACTCGTATTTTGCATGCACGAGGATAACAAAATTTTCAAATTGCTATTTGATTGAAGGTTTTGAGTGGTCGGTTTAGCCAATGTTTCGATACTTTTCTCATGTGAAGTCAATCATTTATCGTCCTGGGGGGCAAAAGATTGTTGTAGTTAATTTTGAGATGTAGTTGCAAATTTTTTTTGAAAGTGGTTGGCCTAAAAGGAAGGATTCGAAACATAATTCAAAAATGCTTGAAAATTGGGACGAAATAAATTTGTGTTAGAATCATTTTGCTTCCATGCAAAATTATGATGATTTCTCCAACTAAGATTGTACGTTGACAAAAATGGGTCATTCTTAACCTTGTCAAAAGCATTGGCTGAATGAGGGCATTGATTAGAGACATGATTCAGATCATTACATTTATAACACAATGCTTGCGAAGCTTGGTTCATTTGATTGGATGAGAAAACATTGTCGAATTTATTAATCATTGCATCAATTTTTTCTTTCAAAGCTAAAGAGGATCCTATTGAGCGTGCGCATCATAAATAAATGGATTTCTCGTTAGAATGTTCCTATTGGGATAATTTTTCGGCGAAGTTCTCAAACGATTGCCAAGCATCATCATGATGTAGGATGAGAAGATTGCCCGGCATGTTGATTCAAGCATGGTTCGTGTGTTATTTTCAAGTCCACCACATAAGATTTAGCAAAGAGTCCATTTTTCAATATTATGATGTGGACCTTTTATTAAAAGCTCTTTAAATCTTTTAAAATATTTTTCGAAGGTTCAGCCCTGAATTGATGAAATGCAAAAAAATTCTTTGGATGTTGATCATTTTTCCAAAAGGTATATTTTTTTAAGAAACTTTAAAAATTCATCCTGAGTTTTCACCAAATTCAAAGAATGAGCTATATAATCATTTTTTAGCATAATCGTTAAGGGCGAGTTTAACCGAAGTTTGATTCCATCATCACATAATTGTTGGAGTTTAATGGTGCACGTACTTATTCGAATTTCATTAAGAAGATGGATGGGCTGTCATGTTCAAAATTGCCAAATTTCAAAAACGTGGCAATATGATTCGAATGAATTTCAAAATGATTACTTGTTGGGTTAGGTAATGTGATATAAGAAGGGATAAAAACTCTATCGGAAAGATATATCCATGAGAGTTTGGAGGGAGTTTTCATTAGCCATGTTGGAGGATCGTTCGTTCGAGTTAAAAGATTCGTCATTATGTCACGAGTCCAGATACTCACGCACAAGTGAAAAGATCAAGGAGAGAAAGACGTGATACACAAGGTTAAGAGAATGAAACAAGGTTTAGAGGATTAAATGAAGTGAAAAATTCTTTTCTTTTGTTTTTTAAAGGAAAAATACATATAAAAAGAAATATTTTTCAAATGGGAGATTTGAATCGTTTTGTTGCTGTTTTGGATTTTTTTTTAAATTTTTTAAAATGTTTTTGTTTTTTTACAAAAGATTTTTTTAACTTTTGGCTTTTAAAAAAACTAAATTAGGTAAAATGAATTTTTTTTTGAATTTTTTATTTTGTTTGATTTATTTTAATTTTTTGGATTTTTTTGTTTTCGACTTTTGTTTAAAAAATAAATTAAAGAAAATGGGAATTTTTTTGACTTTTGGTTTTTTTGTTGGTATTTTAATGTATGCATGAACTAATGTAATTAAATGAATGCAAGGACTTAATTATAAATTTTCTATCCTTAGTAGCACCTAACCCAATATTGTATAATCACACTTTGACTTAATCCAACAGAATAGTTCTTAGCCAAGTAACAAACAGGGATTATCGGTGCATCACGAATCACCTTAGCAATGCAACCAAAGATTTAAGTACCTTTATAGATACAATCATTATAATATTTACGAATCATTGTATTATTTATAAATAATTATTGCTCTGCCGTAGGCTAGACACCAGAAAATACACTGTTCATAGAGTAAAACTTGTCAAGATAAATTAAGCCCTAGATGAGCTCATAACACCCTTAAGTCCAATGGCTAACCATTATTATTAGTCAAACTCTACGATGAAATGCAATTTATCGGCCAAGGAAGGGGGGATGAGATCCCCACCTTATGTGGATTTGAATGTTGCCTTAAAAAAGAAAAATAAGATAAGATGAATGCAACTACGAATGAAATTTTTTATTTTTGTTTTTTATAAATGCAAGAAACCAACAATGTAAGAGAAATATGAACATGAAATAAGAACACGATACCAAAGCATGCAGAATTATTTGCAAACTTTTTTAAAAGCAATGACTTTTTTAGCACAAAATATTTTTGGCAAGCAAAGCAAATCAAACAGTTCTTCTCCTATTAATTTTACAACCTGAAAAGTATACAGAAAGGTTATTCACTTTTCAAAGGAGATAATAGAAACAAATTAATTTTTTTAAAGGATGGAATGAGAAAAAAGCTATTTTTTTTCCAAAACCAACACAAAATCTTTGAACTTTTGAAAACAAAACAATGCAACCCGATTACAAAAGAAAACTCACTTTTTTTTTAAAAGCCGCCCAGATTTTTTTACGCATTTAGCCTACTACGCAACATCCCACTATGCAAGTTAAAAATCAAAAATACCCAATATCCTCCTCTATAAGTGGAACGTGGTTTCTTCGTTCCAAATCAAAAAAGAAAAATGTGAGGAAAAGAAGAAAAGAAAATAACACGATCCAAAATTATTTGAATTTGAGCAATTGGAGGTCGAGATAGTTGAGGGGATTAAGGCTACGATTTGAGGTGGCTACTGATTATAGGGACGGGTCGTTTGTTTTTGTCAATTATAGGTTGTATGTCAATTTTGGTAGAGGCAAATTAGGGGATTTGTGAAAAGGAGCAGGCTCCGGTTAGTTGGAGATGGAGTTTAAGGAAGGGATTTGTTTTTCTATTGCTTCTGGTTTTGGGTTGCGTGTTCAAATGTGAGCTGATGGTTGCTTTATGCAGTGGAAGAAAGTGATGTAGAGGGTTGGGCTATTGTTATAGTAGTTTTAATTGAGGGAGTAGTGGAGATTGGGAGGAAGTGATATGTTGTTTGGGTTTGTACGTTGTAACGGAGGTCGTGGTTAATGTATCTGTGATGGTTGATACACTATAGGAGAGGGTATTGATTTTTGTTGTTTTAAGTATGTGTTTGGCAGAGGGATGTCTTTGAGATGATGATGATTTGGCTAATTTGTGAGGTGACGTTACAAGTTGTTGGCTAGGGAGAAGTAGGTGATGGTGGAACTAAGGAGTTGAGGTAACGAAGCTTGGTTCGTTCACGGAGATGAGTGGTTTTGGCAAGGGTGATTGATTAAGGAGTACTGAAGAGGTGTTGGTTAAGGATTGGGTGAGCATGGTTGATCGCTGAGGTGGGCTGAGTCGAAGAGATGAGGTAATGAGGATTTGATTGGCATTGAGTGATTGAGTGAAACGAAGTGTGGTACCGATTGTGTCTTAGTGTTTTGCAGTGGGTAGTGACTATGAAGTGGTTGTGGACTGAAATTACTGCATTGATTTGGTGGTAGGAATAGGGTGGTGGAAGTTGCAGTTTGTTTGGCGATTGTCGTTGTGATGGGGTTGCTGCGTTTGGATGGTTGAAGTGCTATAGGAGGAAGTTTAGGCCCCGTTTGGTTTGTCATTTTTAGTTTTGTGTTTTCGTCTACACAAAAAGCCCGTCCATTTTATACATTGTTGAGAAAAATAATTTTGAAAAATGAAATTAACATGTAAAATAGAAAACAAGTTTATTTTGTTTTTCGTGTTTTGAAAGATAACAAAAGCACGGAGAACAATCCAACTCCTTCGTCGTCCATTGATCATCGCAATGGCTAACAAATATAAATGTTCTTCTCTTATTTTTTGCTAATTCTCAGTGCAAGTTGAAAACACAAAACCTAAAATACAAAATGAAACCAAACGGGCCTTTGGTTTTCTGATGAAAAGGATGTTAGTGTTTGATTGATAGTTTGGAACAAAATAATTGCAATTTGGTGCTTGGTGGAAGTTGGAGCAGAGGGTAGTGCTCTATGAATTAAGTTGAAGTGAGGAATAAGAAAATAGAAAACAGAGCATAAAACAGAATTAGCAGAAAATAACAGAGGACCTAAGGAGAGAAACAAAATGTGAATAGATGGAGTGTAACAAGGAAATGGCAGAAAACAAAATGAACTCAAAATAGGATGTTTGAATTCTCTTGAGCCTATTTGTAATTAAACAGAAATAAAATGTAATGTATTATAATGAAATGCAATGGAGAAGGTAAATTGGGAATAAAGAGAGATGCAACAATGAGATGCAAGCAACAAAAATAGTGAAAATAGAGACGCTTTGAAATGCAACAGAAAAATTTACAATTACATGATGAAATGTAAATGAAAATGCAATGTGGGCTTTTTTAATGAAAACATGAAATAGAATGTATAGGAATGAAAATAGGAATGAGGAACACAATGAAATGCAATAAAAAGATGAAAACAAATGCAATGGACTGTTATGATTTTTTTTGAAGACAAACACAAAATAGAATAAAACAACAACAAATGTAAAAATAATTCAAAGAGTAGAATTAAAGTAGAATTGCTTTCTACAGCAACGGTGCCAAAAACATGTCAATCGATGGATTTTCTATTGATTAGAAAACCACCAAAAATACATCGTTATAAAACTGCAAGCGCACCATATACAATCGTAGTACATATGCGAGTACATGTCAATCTACATGGAAAAAATTAAATTCTAATGTTACTCAATCAAATTAGCCCAAGGTTTTGAAATTGTTTTAAACTAAGAAAATTGTATAAATATAAACTAAAAAGGGAATGTAAATGAGAATAAAACTATGAGACTAAGGAGTAATTAAGAGGCAAATTCATTTTCAATCATTCATATAAATCGACACAAATTTCATCTGTTAACGTGAAAATCTGAACGCTAACACCCCGGTGTATGTAAAGTTAATGTGAAAGCACCACCCGTTAATACGGGAATCAGAGTTAAGCAGTAAAATCACAGAAAAGCAGTAAAAGACACAATTTTTATAGTGGTTCGGCTTAAGATCGAGCCTACATCCACTTCAATCTTCTTTATTGCTCATTTGATTACAACTCTATACAACTTTCTTCAATTACAATAAACTTTGGACTAGTAGCTCAAACTTCAAAGAAGTATAATCTCTCGAATTCATGTTGAATGATGTTGATTCTCTTTTGAAGTTCGTTGTAGCGTCCTTGATGATAGAAATGCTTGAAGTGTTGTTTGAGTTGAGAATGCAGCAGAGTAATGGCGTCCTCCAAGAATCCGAAGAAGATCCCCTGAATGATGGAGCTAGTGGCGTATTAATAGGGGTTTTTGAACAGGTCTTAGGTCGTGACCGACTTAAGGTAAGTCGTAGGTCGGCCGTTGCGACTTATCATAGGTCGTGGGCCTCTTCTGAGCGAGCTAACAAATTATGGACGACTTAGGGATAAGTCGGCTAGGATAGGTCGGCTAGAACTTAGGTCGTGGGCGACCTAAGAAATGGCAGGGGAGAGAGATGCGACCTACCAAATGCGGCCTAAAGGAACTGCTCCGACCTACTTAGGTCGCGAGCGACTTAGTGATACTTAGGTCGCGAGCGACTTAGTGATACTTAAGTCGCTCGCGACCTAAGTATCACTAAGTCGCTCGCGACCTAAGTAGGTCGGAGCAGTTCCTTTAGGCCGCATTTGGTAGGTCGCATCTCTCTCCCCTGCCATTCCTTAGGTCGCCCACGACCTAAGTTCTAGTCGACCTATCCTAGCCGACTTATCCCTAAGTCGTCCATAACTTGTTAGCTCGCTCAGAAGAGACCCACGACCTATGATAAGTCGCAACGGCCGACCTACGACTTACCTTAAGTCGGTCACGACCTAAGACCTGTTCAGAAACCCGTATAAATACGCCACTAGCTCCATTATTCAGGGGATCTTCTTTGGATTCTTGGAGGACGCCATTACTCTGCTGCATTCTCAACTCAAACAACAATTCAAGCATTTCTATCATCAAGGACGCTACAATGAACTTCAAAAGAGAATCAACATCATTCAACATGAATTCGAGAGATTATACTTCTTTGAAGTTTGAGCTACTAGTCCAAAGCGTATTGTAATTGAAGAAAGTTGTATAGAGTTGTAATCAAATGAGCAATAAAGAAGATTGAAGTGGACGTAGGCTCGATCTTAAGCCGAACCACTATAAAAATTGTGTCTTTTACTGCTTTTCTGTGATTTTACTGCTTAACTCTGATTCCCGTATTAACGGGTGGTGCTTTCACATTAACTTTACATACACCGGGGTGTTAGCGTTCAGATTTTCACGTTAACATTTTTGGCGCTTTCACTGAGAACCCAACTCAGGAATACTTTCACCATTGCTTCGCGAAAGTTTGTTGAAAGAAACTCTCTAAAGACCAGAAGTTTATCCGAGATAATGGCTACTGGAAGACAGCTCAGATCTGACAGATCCGGTAATGCTCATGAGAATACTACAACTTCTCTTGCTCCAAATGAAGCAGCTCCGAGTGTAGGAATTACACAAGAGGTGTTTAATGCTGCAGTTTCTGGGTTATATCAGCAAATGGAAGCCCAGAACGCTCTAATGCTGGAAAGAATGAATGCTTTACTTGGAGGCAACCGTCAAGCAGAAAATAATGAAGAGACCTTTGCAGACAATGCCCATGATTCCCAAGAGAAAGGTATCCCTCAAAGAGCAGTTGGCACCGCCGCAGGGGCACCTTCTCAAGCTGAAGGTTCAAGGCCGCAGCCATGCGAACATTTGCCCAAGCAAACTTCTGAAAGAGCAGCTGACTTCTGCCCGGCAAAGCCTCTGAACGATAAGGAGTACCTATCAGGGATGATTCGCTCAATTATGAAAGAGAGCATGCAGAGGCAAGAGGATGAAAATGATTGGGGGTTTGCTCCAAGTAAGACACCGTTCACCGAAAAGATCTTGAAGGCAGAGTTTCCAAGGAAATTTGTACCTCCTACTATCCCGGCCTATCGAGGCACAAGTGACCCTAATCAGTTCCTGTACAAGTACGATTGGCATATGACCGGGGCAAGAGCAACAGATGAAATCAAATGCCGATACTTTCCGATATACTTAGAGGGAGTGGCCTTACTTTGGCTCACAAAGCTGCCAGTTAGATCCGTGGATCAATTTTCCGACTTAACACGAAAGTTCAAAAATCAGTTCAGGCTATATGCTACAAAGGCCAAGGATATAATGTCACTCTCTAGTCTAGAACAAAATCCCGGGGAGTCTATCAGATCGTTCTTAAACCGCTTCAATATAGCCTTGGCCGAGGTTGATAACGCAGAGCCACGGATGGTTTTGACTTATCTGATGCGGGCTATCGATAAATCGAGTGAATTTGGCAAATGGCTAAAAATGAAGGAGCCAAACTCACTTGAGAAATTTTATAAGAAGGCCGACGAGTTTATGCGCTTGGAAAACTTTCCTATGCCAACAAAAGCAGTCGTGACCGAAATTCAGAATGTCAATGTTGCTTCTAATAAAGGAAAATCTGGAGGACAGAAAAGGAAGAATGATGATGGGAAAAGGCAGGGAAATCCAAAGAAAAACCGCCACTTTGAACCGTCGAATTATACTCCCTTAACTGATACTCCAGAGAACATTTTCTTGGCAACAAAGGATATTGTTGAATATCCTAAACCACAGAATTTGAGACTAAGGAAAAATGCCACGCAAAGTGAAAGATTCTGTAAATTCCACAATCAACCTGGCCATGACACTGACGAGTGTCGCCATTTGAAGGATCTGATTGAGAAGCTGTTGAAAGAGAATAAACTTCAGCAATATGTCCGGAGAAACAGGAATGATCCATCCTCATCCACTCAGGGGCAAATACTTCTCACTCATCATTACGGCCCAAATGAAAGAACTGCAACGCAGGGATCTGAGAGGCTTATCATTAATGCTATCACAGGGGGCCCTCACCCAGCGGACAGAAGTTGGGACGAGATGGAAAGATATGCTTGTGCTTTGAGACAAGCCCCGGAGGGAGAGAATATCCTTGTTCTGGAAGATGATGCCTAATGGCCATATTTCACTTAATGGCTTTTGCTTAAAATTCATAGAATAATACTGGACTTATGATTCCTGTATAAAATGCCATTGTAAAAACAGTGCAGATAAATAAGAGGAACTATAAATCTTGAACTTTCTATTACTATAAAATGCGTGTTTCATTTCGATATGCAAATAACTTAAAATATATTGCTAAAATGTTGATTTAATGTTGCAGGCAATCAAAGCAAAGCTCACCTAGTCAACACATCACAAAGCCAAGCGATTCCTACAAATCGCTCAACAGGCGAATATCAGGCCACAAAAATTCCAGACCCAAATCCTACATAAGAAGTGCTTCAAACAAACAGTGATTGATTCAACCGGAAGTGGGCCCTTGCAAACTAATTGAGATCGTTTGTGCAAACGAACATTCGATTAAGTAGCTTGTGTCCGCCCCTGCGAGCTCACTTAACAGTGAAGTACACTTCTTTGGATAAAATAAACTACTTCCAAAAGAAGGAAATGTGGGTTTGGAAATGATAATGGGGAATCGCTGAGGATCAAATGGTGAAAAGACATGGGTGAGCAGGCAGGAAACAAATAAAGACCTCTTCGGGGGCACATTTCACTGGAGCTGAAGTGCAAACTCTTCGGAGGCCCACTTCTCCAGAGCTGAAATGCCAAATAAGGACCTCTTCGGGGCTACATTTCACCAGAGCTGAAGTGCAAACTCTTCATAGGCCCACTTCTCCAGAGTTGAAATGCCAAATAAAGACCTCTTCGGGGGCACATTTCACTAGAGCTGAAGTGCAAACTCTTAGGAGGCCCACTTCTCCAGAGCTGAAATGCCAAACAAAGACCTCTTCGGGGGCACATTTCACCGGAGCTGAAGTGCAAACTCTTCGGAGGCCCACTTCTCCAGAGCTGAAGTGCCAAACAAAGACCTCTTCGGGGGCACATTTCACCGGAGCTGAAGTGCAATCTCTGTGGAGGCCACTTCTCCAGAGCTGAAATGCCAAACAAAGACCTCTTCTAGGGCACATTTCACCAGAGCTGAAGTGCAAACTCTTTGGAGGCCCACTTCTCCAGAGCTGAAATGCAAATAAAGACCTCTTCGGGGGCACATTTCACAAGAGCTGAAGTGCAAACTCTTCGGAGGCCCACTTCTCCAGAGCTGAAATGCCAAATAAAGACCTCTTCGGGGGCACATTTCACCGGAGCTGAAGTGCAATCTCTGTGGAGGCCCACTTCTCCAGAGTTGAAATGTCAAATCAAAGCCCTCCAGCGAGGCGCAACAAAAAAAAAGAGGAAAAAAGGCTTCTCCATTACAAGGCGCACTCTACTAGAGCAAGAATAATATTTCCTCAAAAATGGAAAATTATTCTCTAAAGAAAGAGTGCATGCCTTCTCAAAATGGAAGAGTTATTCTCTAAAGTAAGAGTACAAGTCTTCTAAAAACAGAAGAATTGTTCTCCAAAATCTCCTCAAAATGGAGAATATTACAATGAGTTGTGGTATGGGGGCAATATAATATTGCTACATTACTAAAAGCAGAACCCAAGCAACGTACCACAAGCTCACTGCAATATCATGCAAAGAGAATAAAGAAACTTGTATGAAAATGAGGAATAAATACATTCTCAAATACAGACACAAGTTTCCATAAAATTTGTTATGCACGTGCAGGTTTCATAAGGCAGAACAAGAAGGATGACCCCACACCGTCAAATGGAGTAAAACATTACACCAATAAGGCTTCCGCAATAGGTTCCATTGATGCAAGTTCCTTTGCGAAAGATGGGGCATCTGAAGTTTCTGCTTGAAAACCAGGGGCATCGTGTAGCTGAATCGACCAAAAAGAGTGCAAAAATCCGAATTATTGCAAAAATTCATCTTTCAGCAAAAAAATTAACGCTCATCTCCTTAACCGTCACAGCACTTAGTCTTTTAAAAATTGATTTGTGACTGGAATATTCGAAAAGAGGAAGGAAGTGCTGCAAAAGTAAAGAATGAAATTAGTACCGGACAACTCAGATTTTGAAAATCCCAGAAATGGAAAGATCCAGTTTGCCCCACTATTTCATCTTATCGAAAACACATTCTATATGAAGAACTGAATATTCGAAAGTAAAGGTGCACGTTTCCTAAAAGCATGCGAAGTGTTGTGCAAAGCTGCTTAAATAACAAGTAAATAAAGTAATACTTGAAATAATACTGGTTGGCACATGTCAATTCAGAAAAATTGGAGGCTTGTTATTTGAAAGTAAGTGCGGTATCAATGCAGATAGCAGTTATAACTGTGTAAACTTTGTGTTGATACTTCATTCAAGACAGTTGATTTGCAACACTTCATCAAGACCATACTAATTTACTTACAGTAAAATACCAGTTCTTTGATCTAATCCATCACTCGATATGGGCAATCAGTGATGAGTATATTCGCCCTATTTTTATGCAAATGTTGCGTTTAATAGGTTGTTAAAATAATATGTAAAGAGATGCAACAAGTTCAGGTCAAAGTTCCATTGAATCGCATTGGTCAAGTTTAAAAGGCTTCAGGTCAAAACAAAGCAAAGTTGCCTAATTACAAGCTCAGCAGCTCAGTAAAGCACGAGTTAAGAAGAATCGAAGCACACGACCTAGTCCCTAGGCGTATACTTCGAGGGGCAAGTGTTAACTCCACTTTTTTAGCAAGGCCGTGATATCAAAAATCGACCGAGAAACCAATGATAGTTCGTCTCGAAGAATAGTCAACTCAGCATCCCAACAAAGCAAGTTCTGTTGAATGGCTTTTCAGATAAGATCCCCTATGGAGGGGGGGTCCAGGGGGGTGCCAACCCCCCAAGGTGGGGGTGCGGGGGCAACGCCACCACTACGGTGATCAACCTGCCCGGTCAGGTCGCAGGGTCCAAGGGGGAGCGCCCTCGGCGGGGTGCGGGGCAGCGCCCCGTCCAAAACGGTATACGACTTAGAGAATGGAGCGACCTATCTTCTACACGAAGTCAGCGACCTAACACATGATGCGGGCCAAGCGACTTAACTTCTGAAGTGGGTTACCGACATAACAAGGTTGCCGACTTAATAAGGTTGCCGACTTAACAAGTGGCACGACCTACCGACTTAAAAGGCATCGCGACTTAGCGAGTTAAGCAACTCAGCGGCTTAAGGCATAAAGCGGCTCAACCGAGTTAACGAGCTAACAGGAGAAGGGACTTAACAGGTAACGACCTAAGTACTCCGCGACCTAAGAATCACTAAGTCGCTCGCGACCTAAGTATCACTAAGTCGCTCGCGACCTAAGTAGGTCAGAGCAGTTCCTTTAGGCCGTATTTGGTATGTCGCATCTCTCTCCCCTGCCATTCCTTAGGTCGCCCACGACCTAAGTTATAGCCGGCCTATCCTAGCCGACTTATCCCTAAGTCGTCCATAACTTGTTAGCTCGCTCAGAAGAGACCCACGACCTATGAAAAGTCGCAACGGCCGACCTACGGCTTACCTTAAGTCGGTCACGACCTAAGACCTGTTCAGAAACAACTATAAATACGCCACTAGCTCCATCATTCAGGGGATCTTCTTCGGATTCTTGGAGGACGCCATTACTCTCCTGCATTCTCAACTCAAACAACACTTCAAGCATTTCTATCATCAAGGACGCTACAACGAACTTCAAAAGAGAATCAACATCATTCAACATGAATTTGAGAGATTATGCTTCTTTGAAGTTTGAGCTACTAGTCCAAAGTGTATTGTAATTGAAGAAAGTTGTATAGAGTTGTAATCAAATGAGCAATAAAGAAGATTAAAGTGGACGTAGGCTCGATCTTAAGCCGAACCACTTTAAAAATTGTGTCTTTTACTGCTTTTCTATGATTTTACTGCTTAACTCTGATTCCCGTATTAACGGGTGGTGCTTTCACATTAACTTTACATACACCGGGGTGTTAGCGTTCAGATTTTCACGTTAACATCATCTATAATCTCTCGTTTAATTTTAAGTAGAAATGACTGATGTTTTATTATAAGTATGGTTTATTTGTGCTATTAATTAGCATAAATTAAACAATCAAACACTAACACACCATTCAAACCCACTTGCCAATTCTCATGTGTAAAACTATTTTAATCACGATCTATTTACTATGAACTAGTAATATAGATTATCAAATTTTGATTCTAGTTTCACTTTCATCATCAAAATCACATAGGAAAATGATCAAATAGCTTATGTTTATTTTGATTTAAGCATAGCTTATCGGAGATGTTAACATAGCCTATCAAATTCACCAAAAAACATAAACTCTCATCATTCATAATTTCGATTAAGCACAAAAGAGTGATCATAAATGCAACCATTTTATATTGATTTAGTATGATTCATGAGAGTTTCATTACCCCTAAATTAAACGGGTTTAGTTTCTCATATTTGAAATCATATCAAAATAAAATTATTTAAGCATTAAAAGCAAAGAAAATGAGAGCTAATTAAAATAAAAGAGAACTAACTACATGTATACAATAAATCTAAACTAATTGCATGAATTAAATCTACACTATTGACATGAATAAAAGAGACATAAACTAACATAAAAGAGCATAAAATAAAATAGCATAAGAGAAAAGAACATGTAAACAAAAGCAAATAAGAAGAAGGCTAAGAAGCCATTAAAAAGACATTTTATTTATCGTTGATTTTTTGGCTGCAATACGCATAAAAAAGAAGAGCTTGTTACATGAAACGCAAGGGTTATTTATACATGTTTAAAACCCTAGTTCCATTAACATGTGTATGTGCTTTTAGTTATGGTCCATTAGTTAGTCGGCATGTAGGTTCCTCCATATTGCAAGAATTCTTTTAGTCCTTTCTTCATCTACTTTCAACATATGTGCATGGATACATCAATGAAGCTCCATCTAATTTGCATTCAGTTTCCTACAAATTAAAATTAAAATGTGCAAATAAATTTTCTCAAAATTAATTCATACAAAAATGACTATTTTGCCAACAAATGAAGATGAATGAATGATGATTTGAAAATAATTTAGATTTTGGTTTAAACAAGTAAAATATACCATAATATGCTCATTTATTTTAACAAAAGAAGATTAAATATGCGAGTAAAAATATACACTTTTACATTCACATCAATCACCATCTCCACAAGTCTTAATTACTCCTACCGCTACTCCAAGTTCTGACCAACGCCTTGATTCCGAGAAGATAGCAGTTTTGGAGAACCTGGAGGACGTGTTTTTATCCCCATAAAAAGACTTTCTTTAACAAATGGAATGGACCCAACCAATCAAGTTACCATGGTGGAGAGTCTAAAGATTGACGATTTCAAGGTAAGGATTAAAAAGGATCATGGGACTGAAAAATCCACCTGTTCTACATCGTCGAGCCCCTCTGCTAGACTCTCCCTTATCAAGCTAAATCCCCCTGAAGATCAAATCTTTTGATGCCCCCACAGAGAAGGATGATGAGCCCCAAGCTTATGATAATTGGAAGCCTACTTCCTACTAGTCTGCTCATTAAATGAGCATAATGGTCGGACATTAAAGGATCTAAGAACTTGATCATATATTTGTCAGTGCTATGAAATTGTAGACTATAAATATATATAATTGTTATCATCCATTAGCCAACCCAATTCATAATTTTCATAATCTACAAGAAACAATGATGTCCTCTTCATTATTGGGTATATGCTAAAGTAATTTCGATAGTCTCGATGCTTTCTCTACAAATATATATTACATATGTGTTAAGTCTAACACTCATTTTAAATTAAAAATCGGTATAACTCTCCTACTATATCGGTTATTTTCATTGTACCCTTGATGCATATGCAAACTAGATGGGGTGCAAAATTATACTATTTTGTAGGTGAATCCCCATTTAAACGAAATAGGAGAAAATAATCAAACTCTTTATTCTATTCAAAATGCCATAATCGTAGCCTTGAATTCAAAAGCCATGAGGTTCATTAAATGCAACCCAATTCTTTACAGTTTACTTGGTAATTGAATGGTTCAAAACATGTATAGTATTCTTACTTACATCTTCTATAGGATTCAAGTACCTATTTTTTCTTATAGGGTTATTATATTTAATAACACCTCAAATTAAATGTTTAATATAATCTTTTGGCATGTGGCAATAAGTCAATTATACTGTATTTAAAGGTAGTTTCCTAATAAAGTCAAAAAAATATTTTAATGTAGTATTTATCGAACATCCACTTGAATTGCAGCACCTTCAGCTATTTCAATTTTGAAATGAAAAAAGCATTAGTTTTCAATGCCTATAAGCTACGAAATTAAACACTAATCACTGCTTAAATGGTGTCTCATGATATTCATCTTTTATTCTGTGCACAAATGCTCTACGTGCACCTTATAATGAAAATTTATATCCTTAAATTATGTATTCCATAAGAGAACCTTCTCCATTCTTGCTTTATACAATTTTCTTGTGTAATTACTGTATTAGGATAGATCTGGTTACCAAGTTTAATTTTCCAAGGGCAATAAATGCACAGTTGAATTTTGGCAACACTGCATGGAGAATTCAAAAGGTCAAGAATAGCTTAGTAACGGTGAAAATGGGACACGAATCGAAGCGTGCTCAAGTTGTCATGATTTGAAGTTGGGTGAAGCACAGAAAGTCAGACGTTTGGCAGGAATTCCCAGATGTTTGACATTTGGTTTATTGTAACCTGAGAGTTGTGCTAGACATCTAACAATAGGAATTCTGGATCCCGAGAATATCATCAAACATCTAAGGGGTTTTGTTAGATGTCTAACGTGTTGCAATTTTGATTTTCTGGCTTCGAATTTATGTATTTGATTACGAGGGCTTCAAGGGGCGAATTGGGTATTTGCCAAAGAAGGATTGTTCACTATATAAGCTACATTCCGAATTCAAAGACTTGACAAATTCCAAGGTTTTATTGATCAAGCTTTATCCTCTATCAAATAAGGTTTACCTAAACCTAGTTTTCTTCATTCTCTTCTCCACGGATCTATTCTATTTGAATATTTATCATTGTAATCAGTCTTTGTACTCTTCTCATTGGTATTTATAAAGACTCTTTCTTAAGGTGGATGTACACTAACAAGACATTAGTGCAACCAATATAAATCAGTATGTGATTTATTTTATCATTATTATTTTGTTTAACTATTGCTTGTTCGGTGATTTTGGTTGGTTTTGGATTGGATTGAGATTTGGATCGAGATACTGATTGGTTGTTTTTTCACTTCTCACATGATCTCATTTTCTGTTGTGCTTTAGGGTTTTGATTTGAGTGTTCTTTAGTTAGAATTCCCATATTAACATTTGGTACCAGAGCTTTTAGTGTTGGTAGGTATTTGTGGAAACACCAGAATTGGATAATACCTTGGGTAGTCCTTCAATAACCGGTCTAAGTAATGTAGCGCCATATGTACTTGGATCGTATGCGGCTTCAAGATCTCAATGGGTTATAGACAAGTGGAATGGCGATAATGATTTTGAAAAGTGGTAATTGAAGATGAAAGCGATTCTTAGGCAGAATCATGTGCATCGGCAGTGTTTGATACACGTTTATTACCGACGGACATCTTGGATGTTGAAAGCGAGAAAATGGAAAAGTGGGCATTCACTGCACTTCAACTTGCTGTGGGAGAGTGTGATCTCAGAAATTAGTTGTGAAATTACTGCTAACAGTATTTGGACAAGTTGGAGGAGTAGTATATAAAGAAGTCTTTGACAAATCGTTTGATCATATTGCAAACTTCTTCGTATATAAGATAGAGGAGTGTACTTCGATAAAGGCCCACTTGAATGTCTTTGATGATTTGCTAATGAAGTCGAAGACAATAAATTTGAAGATTGAGGAAGAAAAAAAGGCGATGATATTGTTGTGTTTATTACTGGACCGTTGTACGGGATTCTCAAATAGTTTGATCTATAGTCGGGATACAGTGACTCTTGATGATATCAAAACGGGTCTCTTTATTATGGAGTTGCATGATCAAATGAAGGATTTGAGTGATGGAAGTAGTGGTGGTCACAATTTATTTGTGGACAAGGAGAAGAACGTGAAGAAGTAGAATCGGGGGCATTCTAGATCACGGAAGCAAGGTTGGAGAGTAAAGTCAATCGAAAGAAATAGAAAGTGCTTTATTTGTAAGAAACCTGGTCATTGGAAGAATGGGTGTCACTACAAGGAGAAAGCATAAAAGGAAGTAGCATCTTCATTCGTTATGGTGGAGAATGGAATTAGTGAGGGTGACGTAGATGTTTTGATAGCTGTATCATCAGATATTTCGATTAGCGAATGGTTGCTCGATTTGGGAGCATCTTATTGTATGACATCAAATAGGAATTTTTTTCTTCTTATAACAACAAAGAGTGAAATTCAATTCCTATAAGTAATGGTGCTATTTGTAAGTTGAAGGGCACTGGCTCGGTGCAAATTCGAATGTTTGACAGAGTAGTTCGTACTCTCACTAATGTAGGCTATGTTCCGAGACTTCTTTCTTTTTTCCATAGGAAAATTGGATTCTTTATTTTGTAAGATCCTTATTGTGAGCGATAGCTTCGGGTTTTGAAGGGTGCGCTTTGGTGAGGAAGGATGCTAGGGCTCATGGTGTTTACTTTTTTAAGGTATAACTATTGAAGGTGAAACTTGTGTGAGTGTTGATAGTTTTTGTGGCTTGGTTGGGACTAGGTTGTGGCATTGGAGGTTAGGTCATGTCTCGAAGAAGAATATGGATACTCTTTAGAGGAAGAAGATGATAGGTAGAGAGAGATTCAACAAGCTTGAGGTTTGCAAGGAATGTGCCATGGGCAAGCAAACAAAAGTATCATTAAGTGAAGGGAAGCATGATTCAATCTTGAGTATGTTTACATGGATGTTTAGGACCAGCACCTGTAACTTCTTTGAGGGGAGCTCGTTATAATATTTTTTTAGTGATGACTTTTATTCATTGATATGGACGTAAGTAATGAAGGCCAAGTTGGAGGCATTTGCTAAGTTCAAAGTTTGGAAGGCGCTTGTTGAGAATGAGAGTGGTAGGTCTTTGATGGTTATGAGATCCAACAATGGCGAAGAGTATGTTTCCAAAGAATTCTTGGATTTTTGCAAGCATCATAATATTTGAAGGCAATTTACTGCACCAAGAGATCTACGATCAAATGGTGTTACGGGGAGGATGGACCGTACTCTACTTGAGAAAGCTCGATGCTTTAGATTGACATCGGGTTTGTCTAAGGGATTTTGGGCCAAAGCTTTATCGACCATAATGCATATTCTAAATCAAATTATATGTTCGGCTATTGATGAAAAAGTTCCAAAGGAAGTATGGAAGAGGAAGAGCATTGACTTGAATTATCTTCCTGCGTTTGGTAGTCCGATTTATGTGTATTATCTGAGAAATGATAAGTTTAAGCCTAGAGCTTTCAAGGGGATTTTTCTCGGTCATACAAATGGTGTAAAAGGCTACTAGATATGGAATCTGGAAACAAAGAATGTTTTTAATTCCCGTCGTGTTAGGTTTGATGAGTCGTCTTTATTCAAGGAGAATGAGAGCTAATCGGACGTTTCGGATTTGGTTCATGATGAATCGAAGGAGGAAGTTATCCCCACTTTTCGTCCAAGGAGTAGTGTAGTCAATGTTGCTTGTGAATGGGAACTGGTTGATGTTACAACACATAGTCCATATGGTTCCTCTAGTAGTGTTAGTGATGTACATGATTCTAAGGGGATTCTATTCAAGGTGGAGTCAAAAGGAGTTTAGGTGATGATATTGCTACTCGGGTGGGTCACCGTGCTATATGGCCACCCGATAGACAGAGTGATTGGAACTATCTTAGATGTTGTGATAATTTGGACTATACTCTTCATATAGTCCAAGGCGATGGCCTTGATGGCATTACGGATTTAAGATATAGGTTGAAGTGGATTTGCACCATGGAGGAAGAGATGCAATTGTTGTTGAATAATCAAATTTGGGATTTGGTTCCATTTCCAAAAGAAAACCATGCTATTGGTTGCAAATGGATGTATAAGGTGAAGGACAATGGGATATACAAAGCTTGATTAGTAGCTAAGGGGTTTACACAAAGGAAGAGAAAGGAGTACAATGAGATTTTCATAGTGGTTGTGCACCATTCTTCAAACTATATACTACTTGCTATAGTTGTTATTCACGACTTTGAATTGAAGCAATCTGATGTGAAAACTATCTTCTTGCATGATGACTTAGACGAAGATATCTACATGAAGCAAGCAGAAGACGGTAAGTCAAATCATGTTTGCAAGTCAAAGAAATCAATATATGGTTGAAAGCAATCACCTAGACAATAGTACAAGAGATTTGATCATTTTATGCATGAAAATGGTTTTGGCAGAAGCCTCAAAGATGCTCGTGTGTATCAAGAAGTTTAAAAATGATTCTTGGGTGTATTTACTTTTTTATATGGACGACATGCTCTTGGCTTCTAAGATATAAATGAAATCAATAGGATCAAATTGAGTTTAAAATCCAAAATTGAAATGAAGGATTTTGGAGAAGCAAAGAGGATATTAGGTATGAAAATAGAGAGAGATTGAAAGCATTTTGAGTTAAAATTGACCCAAATGGAGTATGCATAGTAAGTGCTTTACCAGTTTAGTATAGAGAATGCAAAGGCATCAAATACACATTTACCTTTGTAAGTGAAGCTTTCGGGTAAAGGATCACCTATCTTGGAGAAAGACAAGGCTAATATGGCAAAGGTGCCATATACCCGTGCAGTTGGAATTTTAATGTATGTTATGGTGTGTAAAAGGCCCAGTATTGCAAATTATATTGGCATGGTATTGCTGATCGGGGAAATGGCACTGCGAAGCTTTGAAGAATATATTGAGATAACTTAGAGGTACATCATCTCATGGACTTGTTTTTGGTGGTAGTAAGGGGATGAATTGCAAGTTGGTTAGTTATTGTGATTCGGACTATGCCCGTGATAGGGATCGAAGAAAGTTAACTTCTGGATATGCCTTCACACTTGGTGGTACGATCATAAGTTGGAGACTGAGATTGCGAACCATAGTTGCTTTACCCACTACGTGTTGGAGACGATCTAGTCTACAGTAGAAGAAATGAGTGAATTTCAAAAAATTTACCATTTTGGATCTTTAATGAGCCTATGAAGTCTAGATATACTTATAATTTTTCTAAGTTTCTTTTATATAAAATCATTATTTTTTTAATCCCGTAAATAAAGTTTTGCTATATGTTAACGCTAAAATTGAACGCTAACACCCCGGTGTAAGTAGAGATAAAGTGAAAGCACCACCCGTCGATACGGGAATTAAGAATAAGCAGAAAAATCACAGAAGAACAGTAAAGAGACAACAGTTTTATAGTGCTTCGGCTTCAAGTTAAGCCTACGTCCACTTTAATCTTCTTTATTGCTGATTCGATTACAACTTATACAACAATCTTCGATTACAACACCACTTAGACAAGTAGCTAGAACTCCGATGTAGAAGAACCCTTCGAATTCATGTCGAATGTGTTAGATCTCTTCTTGAAGTTCATTGAAGCATCTTCGGAGTTTGAAGTGTCGGATGAGTTGAGAAAACAGCAAAGTGTAGGCGTTCCCGAAGTGAGCCAAAAGTACTTTTTCAGTTGGAGTAGGTGGGGTATTTATAGGGAATTTCTGGAGTTAGGTCGTAGGTCGTGGGCGACCTAGGGGTTAGGTCGGCCATGTTATAGGTCGTGGGCGACCTAAGGAATGGCAGGAGAGGGAGTGGAGACCTAAGGACCTACGACATAAAGAGTAGCGGCATAAAGGTTAGAGGCATAAAGAAGTTGCCTTGGTATGTTTAGGTCGCGAGCGACCTAGTAGAAGATGCAATATGCAGATTAGGTCGCGAGCGACCTAATGGAAGAGATCATGTGAATTCGGCTCTTGCTTGTGGAAGATGCTAGGTCGTAACTTGTTAATTCGCTAAGCTTTTAGGTTGTTAGGTCGTTCCCCCTTTTAGGTCATTAGGTCGCTCCCCCTTTTTAGGTCGTTAGGTCGCTCCCCTTTTTAGGTCATTAGGTCGCAAGACCTCTTAACTTTTTAGGTGGTTAGGTCGTTGGGCTCTTCAATTGGTTAGGTCGCTGGGCTCTAAGATTGGTTTGGTCGCTGGGCTCTAAGATTGGTTAGGTCGCTGTTCAGAATAGGGTTAACACTTGCCCCTCGAAGTATATGCGTATGTAATAGGTCGTATGCTTCGATCTAACTTCGCTAGGTCATGAGCAACCTAAATAAGCTCGCTAGCTCGCGTGCAGATGCATCCTTTGCTCTTTCCCCTATATAAGCCATTAGCTCGCTTCATCTTCTTTATTGAATTGTTTACCTCTACCGCCATTGATATACCAGAGCCCAGAGACTTAGCACGAAATATTTCCTTTTTCTTCTCCAATCATCAATTCCATCAGTGAATTTAGGTAATTTCGAGCACTTATTCGCTTCATTTGTCACCGATTCCCCAATAATCATCTCCTTACGATTTTTGTTGTTATGTTGCAAAATTGTATTCAGATTTGCCCTTCGATTCTTGTCGAGTTGCTAGTAATTGCTGTAAAAACGAATCGGCCTAGGGTTTCATGGAGTTTTTGGAAATTTGGAGGAGATGATGAGGTTTCAGGAGTTTGGAGGAGGCGAAGGGATACTTGGTTAACGGGTTAATGTATAGCGGGTTACGCGATTTGCTGAGTGGAGAGGAGCGAACAAGTTAAAGAGAGTTAAGAAATGATCGGCTTAGGAGCTTAGGACGACCTTAGGCTTATTGGTTTGAATGTGAATGGCACGACCTAACTTGCTTGCGACTTAACTTGCTCGCGACCTATCTTGCTTGCGACTTAACTTGCTGGAACAACATAAGGCTTAAAGCAGAGCGACCTAAGGAAACCCGACCTATGCTAGGTCACTTGAGTATGATCTGGATGACCTAAGGAACCCTGAGTTAACTTAAGTCATTCTTGCGACCTACGAAGTGAACAGGGCTTGAATACTTGCAAAATTTGACATAACTTGATTAAATTTTCAATTTGAACAGCCAGAATGAACTGCTTGAACTTGATGCACTTTGTCATAGATTATATTAACTTTTGAAGCTAACAACCTGTTAAGTACAACATTTGCAGAAAACTAGGGCGATTATACTGCCACTGATCGCCCACATCGAATGACTGATTAGTCGATAAATAATAATCAACTTAAAGAAATTATACGAATGAAATGCTATGAATCAACAAATTCAAGTGAAGTATTAAAGCAAAGCAAAGTTAATCAACTAAAGCTGATCTGTTTTCATCAACACTGCACTTGTACTTGAACCTAAAATAACAAGCCCTGAAACTTTATAAACGACAAATGCCTATTAGTTTAAATTCATCTATATCTGCTTGTCATTTTATTAGTTTTGCACAACACTTCACACATTAAGGAAACATGCACCTTCGTATTTGAATATCCAGTTTCTTGTGTAGAATGACTTCTCAACAAGAAGAGATAATAGGACAAGCTGGAGAGGTCTTCTCGATAGCCAATCCATTGGATAATCCCCGAAAAGAACTTCAACTACCCTGAATCAACTGGTGTTCAACCAACTATGCATTCAGTTTGGTATTGCTGAAGCAGATACTTTACTTCCTGGGGAAAACGATACTGCTGACAGGCCACCTCTCAGTTTTGTCGCAGTTAATCGTCAGATGTGCCTGAGTGGTGCTATTCCTCCCTTCAATGATTTTCTTCAACGGCTCCTTCTCCGATTAACTATCTCTCCCTTCCAGTTGCACCCCAATGGCTACGCCAACGAAAAACTATGGAGTGAGTCATTCCATGGTTATCAAATTACCATTAGTATATAAGCTTTTGGTGACCTTAGTGGTTATGAACAATGCACTTCCTAACATTTGGAGAACATTACTTAATCTATTCTCAATGGATACATCGATATCCAGTCCCGATGCATCTTGACAAGGAACATTTATAATGTAATATTTATTTCATTGTGATAAATTATTCATGGTCACAACACTTTGCAACTACTATTAAAAATATACCATTTATGATTTTCTACTAAATATAAATTTAGTTAACTTGATTAATTAATATAATTACATTATATCAAGTATGTAATAAAAAAACACCTTTATTTTGGAACAAGATTGGTCAACGAGTAGATATACGTAACAAATTATATAACTTCCCCTAGGTGTAACACCCCATGTTTTTAGTAACATTATTTAGAATGTTTAATTAGCTAAGTTAAATAAAATAATGTGTTGATTAATGGATTAGGATTTGACTTATAATAAAGGAAGTCGTGCCTTATAAAATGAATGAACTAAGATAAACTAAAATGAAATAGATGAGAGGTAAAATTGGATAATAGGCATTCTAATACACTAAAACCCTTAGCCATGAATCGTCACCTTCATTCATTTGCAAAAATCAAAACCAAGTAGAGGTCAACCATAATATTCAAGAGCATGAGAAAGAATAATAAAGAGGAATGTAACAGCCCGCAAATCCATACCCCTTGAATCAACACTATTCTACCTCTATTAACTCAAGTGGAACAGAAATACGAACCATTAGGGTTAAAGAAGAAGAGATAGAAGAAGAAGAAACTAAACAATATCAGAATCTCACAGTCACGGCGGAATAAGATATAATACTCAATAGTAGATCTTCACACAAAATGAAATCTATATCTGTTTTATACAATATATCATCAGAGTATCTCATACATCAAAAAATACCAATCAGAAATTACCATACAACTATAGCAGCGGATATATATACAAATACGGATAATATGTCTCGGAATCCAGCTCCTCACCTGCACCATATCATCCTATCCTGAACATATAATACTCGGTCTGACCCGGGTATTATAATGAAATAACACCCGAGTCGGTCTGGAATACCAGCTGATAATAATGCATCCAAATTGATTATTAAAGTTTCAAAAATCCTTTTGAAAACAAAAGCATCTCGTAAGGCCACGCCACAAATAAACATGTCGGGTTTTTACCTTACGATAACTAAAACACTTTTTATAGAAATCCTCTGATATTATAATAGGGTCTATATACAAATACTTATAAAATAGCCGAAATTGTTACATCTATTAAATTCCATCTACTAGCAACAGAGTGGGTAATACAAACAAAACTTGTAAAAGGCTCGTAGGGAGAATGGATACGAACTAATGACTAGGCACTGGGGTACCACCTGTCACAGTACAGGGCCTAGATCACTGTACCGAGGACCACTCTCGATCCCCTGCAACACAAGGCCGGACCCATCCCTTACTGGACAGTTCCGAATAAGATCACCCCATGATTGGGATCAGCAACCGCACCACTAAGCCGAATAAAAAGGGACTTCTAGACAGGGATGACCTTACTCTCAAGTGGGGGCTACCCATGAAGCCTTGCTTCATATCCCTTGATTTTCAGTCATTCCCGGTTGATGAGGCTTGTGGCTAAGCTTTCCCTTTAGAACGTTTCACTTAGAATGCCCATCACCCACCTGACGATGTCTCGAAGCATACAAGTCCGTCCTGGGTTCGAACGGAACCGAAGGCACTACTCCTACTACATCCATTTTGGAAATATCCTCAGGATTAGTAGCGACTAGCCCTTTCACTTCACAGCTCCATCTTCGACTCCGAACACGTTTCACGAAACGTACAAACCAGATCGAAGTAGTTTTCGAGAAATAATTCTCGATCCCGGTCTCTTCGAAACGATCAATGCATTTTTCCAATATTGATAGTCGGTGATTTAACTATCAATTTATATTCACAAACATCCATCACACAATAAATAATTCCCACATTATTTATTTGCCTCAAATATCTTTAAAAGATATATTTCCAAATTTCCAAAACTCATTTGAAAACAATTTCCCAAAGATAATCCTTTACAAGGTAAATTCTTTAACCTTTATTCCCATTGGAAATAACCAAGTTCAAAACAATTTAGATTTTTAACAAGTAAAACACTTTATTCTAAAATATACTTTAAAATATGGAAATTTACTACTAGTTATTACACGAAAATATAATTTCAACATGTAAAGTAAAACCTTTTATTATGATATAAACTTGGATTGTATAAAGGTTTTGTTAAACTAAATTTAAAAGTAGAGTTGTAAAAGGATTAATATTAATTTCAAATAACTTAGGTCAAAACTAACCTTTAAATAAATTCATTTTTAAAAACAATTACTAATTTAATCGCAAATAATCACTATTGCTAATTTATTAGTTAGTTACTTTAAAATAATAATTTTCAAAATACTCTTTTAAATAGGTTTTAAACTTAAACTTTCTTTTAATAAAATCCGTTTAAAACTCGAACTTGGTTACCCAGCGAACTCACCTTCCATTCCCACATCCCAAAGAATACGTCTTATAAATCCAGCCGATTTATTACCATTCAAATTCATGTTTTAATAACATAAATTTCCTTTCCATGTTTTAAAATAACTTCTTTCGAAGCCCAACTTAGTTTTCCAGTCCCGAAAATTCGCTTTCAAAGTTCGGGTTTAAAAATCTTTTAAATAAACCTTCGGGAATTTATTAAAGGAAAATAATACTTATGAATTACTTGAATAAAATTCCAATGGTGAAAATTTCATTTCAAAATATTTTATTTACATTTAAAACTGTTAATTTATATTTGGAAAGCCTCATTGAAATATATTTTAATTTCCAGCAAAACATCATCAAATAACCCCATCGTTATTTTTAACAATTTATAATTTATATAGAATTTATCTCCAGAAATATATACTTTCACATTTATCTACTGATAAATTTCCTCTTCGTTTATAATTCCAAATTTTACCAATTTCCAATCTTCATCCAAACCAAATTCCCAATTTTTATTCCTTAAATTCTTTATTTAACAGTTCATTTTATTCTTAAGAACCCAATATAATTCATTTATACTTAAAATTCTAGGTTTATACTTATCCAACAACATCACGGTACAATATAACTCCTGGTTTATCTATCATGTATATAAATAGAATGCATCATCAATTATAAAAATAATTACTATATTGTGAGGAATCCAGCTGGATCCCTCCAACCTGTTTTCCCTGCACCCATAGATATTAGCCCAACAATTAAATATATATACATAAATCCAGACTAATAACCACATTATATTCAACCAATCACACAGATATCTAAATACTAACTATTTAAAATTAGCTAGCATCCAGATATGAGTGAGTTAAACTCACCTTGAGTTTTCGACGAGCTTTTGAAATCTTAAATTAAACCGAACCGCGTACGATTTAACCTAAATTTTCCACTTGCTCCGATCGTCTCCAAACTTGCGCTGTAGCGTAGAGTACGATGTTGCGATTCCGGCGCTACCAAAATCGTCAAAATCTGATAACGTATGAACATGTTATGAAATTTTAAACTTCTGGATATAATTTACAAAAATAATTTATTTTATTTACTCAGAAGCCATCGTAGCCATTCATCACGAAATGAAGGCCGCACTTCCCGTCTCCATCACGCGATCGATCTCCAGGCCACAACGAACAACCGAACCCAACTCTTGCCGAATAGGGTTGAAAATCTCTACCACCCCTTCGTTCTAGAACTCGATCGGAACCCTACACAACGAAGCCCTATACGTCACCCACCATTGGCCAAGATACGGTCCCCTCCGGTCCCCCACAGCTCGCGTAAAACGAGCCTAGCCGATCAACGAACGCGACTATCCCCCGGCCTCCACACTCCACTATGACTCAACATCGCCGTAGAGATTTCATCGTGTAGAGATTTCATCGTCTCGATGGGCTCTTCGATTTACTAGTTGACGATTTTGGCAAAATTCGATGGATAGAGAGAGATTGGTGGGGGAAGACGATCGTTTTTGGCCATTTGTTGTGATAGAAACGGTGGCCTGAGGATAATAGCTAGGGTTTTGAGAAAATGTTAATATATATAATTATTTAATATTATTTAATTCTCGTTCTTCAAATTTTAACAACCTATGCAAACGAACTCAAATCCTTACGTACCAATAGGCGTTCCTAGGGATTTTCCGCATTTCGGACACTATGGGTCATATTTCGGAAGCTAATTCGGTCATATGTGCGAGTTACAGAATTAAACGATCACTTTAAAATTAAAACAGTTAAAACAATTTCTATGCGTTTTTAGCTGCCAGGGTCAAACATCGACTTCGATTGCTACAAAAATAGAAATCCGATAATAACTAACTATTACGGATCCAATGGAACTAGTTTCGTCGAATTCTGAGACTGTGCTCCGGAAGGCTATTTTAACTCGTAGATTAAATCGGACGATTTCTGAAATCGTCGAAATCACTTGAAATTTCACTTTTAAAATTTTATTAACTCTATTACAACTCGTATAAAATTTATATTCATATTTAAAATATTTCTAGTTCAGGTTAAATCAAAATCTGATTATTCACATTATTATATAATTATATTGCATTATTAAATTAATATAAAATTCTAAACTCAATCTACCGACTATTGATTCCATCCAACAGTCCAATATTACAATTCAAATCCAATTAGACTCAAAATAAACTTTAGAATTGAATTTTATATCTATTTACACTCAGAATTGCCAATTATTCCAATTCTAATATTAAGCTATTATTATTCAAATCTCGATTAAATTCCCGTATTTGAAACTTAACTAGTTCTATTAACTTAACCAAAAATTCAAATTATAACACACATTCAACATTTAAAATGAATTAAATGTTCAAATTTAGCGATCCAAAATTCCAGGTCGTTACATTCCTCCCCCCTTATAAAAATTTTGTCCCCGAAAATTGCTATTGTAGAAAAGAATGTTCCAAACCCAATAGCAAAACTTGCCTAGTGAAAATCTCAAATTCACTTTACCCAAATCCTTTAGTTTCAAATCGAAACTACTAATTCAATCCTATTCCAAAATCCTTTATTTTCAGTTGTTATTTGAAATCAACTTGTCGCTAATGAAACAAATGCTCCTACACTCATTAACTTAACCCAGTCTTCTTTAGTTAAAACTTATATACACTTCCCAAGACCATTTAACTCAAATTCAAACTCATTAGCTTTATTTATACTCAAAAGCTTTTGTTTCAACATTATCTCAATAACAACTTTTCAAGTTAATTTCAATTTTCCAAAAATTTTCTAACTCCCAAAATTTTCGGAAAATTTTGGCAGAGTCTCCCCTATACGAAGGAGCTTTCGCGATATCGTGATACAAATAAATATATATACATCGACCCACATGGTCGGAAATCAAAATATATCACAATATATATATCATTTCCCAAATTTATTTCCGTAGGCGTACCTTTTATCAGCATTTAAAAAAAACAAGCAGCTAATATAACGCATATACGCGCTCCAACTCTATCGATTGCCTCCCGTACCTGTACTATACCCAACAAACTCATCAGTTTTCAAAGATATGAACATTTTATTAACATTTCCAATATTAATCTAAACCAAACATATCAATTTCATAATCCAATCAACAAATTGCATGATTTCATAAGTAAATCGCATTTTATAGCATGTACAAAGTTTCTTTTCTAATTCCAAGCTCCATTTTATTTCACACAAATGATTTACATACAAGTTCACCATTCTCAATTCATAATTACTACCACCAATTCATATTCACTTCAATATTATGAATATATGCTTTTAATTCATTTACCTTTCTTTTTAATTAACCTGCATTTACATACAAACCCACTAAATAGATTCCAATCCATTCCCATAATTCAAATATCATTTTCATTTACTTCCTTTAATTCATTCACTTAAGTTTAATGACTAATTTCTATTCAGGTTGTGGTTATTCAAACAAATAACCAATTCTTAAACTTATAACCATTAACATTAATTCCAACTTATATTCATATTAATTTTGTTCAATTTTGCATGGTTCACAATCCAAGCATTCTCATTCCGTTGCAATTTTTAACTCAATTTCATATTTTCACTTCAAGATCATCATTTAAGTTTAAATTAATGACATCTCATTCTATATTATTTACAGCCCAAACATTCTTGCTTTATCACAATTATGGAATTAAATTTCAAATCTTATATTTCCAGTTCATTATCCATATAGGTTTATATTAGTATCATTCAATTCTGGTTTATATACAACTCATACATTCTTATTTCCTCAAAATAGTTAATTTAGAATTCATTTACTTGCATTCCAATTTTATTATCTAAACCAATTTATCCAAGACCACATTATAAGCTTGATCATAGATTTTTTTTTTCTTCAATTTGCTTAAGTTGTTTCAATCACACAATATTTCCATTTCTTCTTATATCAATTGTATTTTACTTCATTTGATTTTCATCCAAATCAATTCCAATCCATTTACAAATTTAATGCATTTTGTTTATTTATTCAATCCATTTTTAAGTTTATTTTATTATTAAAGAAACCGCTTTAAATTATTTCACTCATTTGAATTTATTTATAATTCAAACCATCACTATTATAATCTTATTCCATTATTCATTCACACTCAACTTTTATTGCCAATACTAAATCCCTTTAACTTAGTATACACTAAATCCATCTTCAAGCTTCTTTTTATTTAATTTAGCTTACGCTGAATTCATTCTCAAACAAATCCTTTAAATTTAGTTGAGTTAAAATTTTATTCATACAATATCATTCTTACTTAATCTAAATTAAATTTCCTTTTAATTTAATTCTTTT
This sequence comes from Allium cepa, assembly GCA_030765085.1. NCBI lineage: Eukaryota > Viridiplantae > Streptophyta > Magnoliopsida > Asparagales > Amaryllidaceae > Allium > Allium cepa. The sequence goes on from CM060942.1 coordinate 462,913,395, forward strand.
CCAAATTTAATTCAAGTTTAGCTAAATTCTATTTAGCCAACTTGTGTTCATTCCGTTGCTTTTACTATTTTAATTAAGAATTTAATTCTATTCAAAATTAATTGTAACACAACTGAATTTTGATTTTAATTCAATCCAAATTCAACTCCATTTCATTTAATCGAAGTTAAATCCAATTTTAATTCTCCATATACAAGTTCAAAACTTATCTACTAACTGAAGTTCATTCACCATTGTATATTTTATATTTTCTTCACCTTATCTTACTTTACATCTCATTTAGGATTAAATTTGAATCCCCCATACCATTTAACTATTTCTCATTTGAGATTATAATTTCATTTCCTATTTATAAGTTCACCAAATTATTTACTTCAAAGTTTATATTGCTCATTTCAATCCATTTACATCTTATAATCACAATTCTAAATTCTATATATATATATATATATATATATATATATATATATCTGAATTCTTAAGGATATAAATTTTCTTTCACCTTAATCCTTTGCAAATTTTAAATTCACAATTTCAAATAATAAGCATAGCACTTAATAGCTCATGTATACAATTTATTACACAATGACTCACAAATACAAAGTCATTTTACATTTCAATTTAATCCAAATCTATTTAATTTAAGTTCAATTTGTTTAACTTATCCCAAGTTCAATTCAAATTTTCTATTCACTCCAATATATTTTATTCACTTCCATTTACTCAAGTTAAATTTTAATTCCAAGATTAAAATTTACATTTCCTTCTTATTAGCATCAACTTTACCAAAATAAGTTCATTAGTTGATGCATTTTAACTTTGCACACCATTTAAATAGAATGTTCCAGAATTCAATTACCCGGTTTTATTCCAAAACCATTTTGAAATATATCAAATATATACCAATTTGGTATTCAATCAAATCTCCAGATTTTCCAAAATAACTTGTTTATACCAAAACAAATTTCCTCCCTTAAAATTTACAAAACAACTGGCATACCAACAAATCCAAACAATATCATAACCAACCATTTTAGTAGCAATCCATCACTTTAGAAACTCGAAAATGAATTTTAATGATGTGGCCAGCATCATCAGGATTATTTTCCAGCGACTGAAGTGAGTTCAATGCTTCTTACCTTCCCAAATTCATTTCAAAACAGTTTCCATTCAAAAATACTTCCCAAAATAATATTTCATCATTGCCTTCAAACATCTTAGCAACATCTCAAACTTTCCCAGGATTTTAAATTTCCAAACTTTTATTTTCATTACATTTAAAATCCTTTCCAAAATTTCTGGCATATAAATTCTGGTTTAGTCTAAATTTAGTTATTCTCTTTTGTATAATTTGTACTCACAAAATTTTATTAAATTACAACCATTTCAAATTTAAGATTAAATTTTAGATTCTTATTTAATAATAGTATCAACAACCAATCATCCAAAAATATAAATAATAATTTTAGAAAAACTATTCCTTTTATATCAGAATATAATTTTGGCTAAAATTGTTTCATTTACCCACTTTAAAGACAATACTATGTCGGTTTATCTTGTTTACGAGTTTAGAAACCCTTATCGATACGGTTGTACTTCCCGCACCGACCAGAATTCATAAACACCCAACTGATAAGTTAACACGGTATAAAAATAATTTTGTATTCACTAACAAGTACGCTCTCATATCTATTAATATGTTCAACTCATTATAGATGTAACGACCCGCAAATCCGTACCCCTTGAGTCAACACTACTCTACAAAAAATCAACTCAAGTTGCACAGAAATACGAACCATTTGGGTTAGAGAAGAAGCGGTAGAAGAAGAGAAAACAAAATCAACATCAGAATCTAGCCATCGCAGCGGAATAAAATATAGTAGATAGTAAATAATCTTTACTCAAAATCAAATATATCAGTTTACACATATTACATCATCAGAGTACATCAGTCACAGCTCACATCAATAACATACAATGGGTACACAACAACTCAACACAGCGAAAATATATATATACAAGTACGAGAATACATATCGTCATCTAGCTCGTCTCCTGAGCTCCACAGCACGTCCTGTATCCTATAATACTCGGTCTGACCCGAGCATTACAGTTAAATAATACCCGAGTCAGTCTGGAATACCAGAGTGAGAAAATCACACCCAATTGATTATTAAAGTTTCAAAAATCCTTTGAAAACAAAAGCATCTCGTAAGACCACGCCACAAATAAACATGTCGGGTTTTCACCATACGATAGCTAAAACAATTTTTATAGAAATCCTCTGATATTATAATAGGGTCTATATACAAATACTTATAAAATAGCCGAAATTGTTACATTCATTAAATTCCAGCTACTAGCCATAGAGTGGGTAATACAAATAAAACTCATACAAGGCTCGTAGGGAGAATGGATTTCCAACGATGACTAGGCACTGGGGTACCACCTGTCACAGTGCGGGGCTTAGATCACCATACCGAGGATTACTCCCTTCATCCCCTGCAACACAAGGCCGGAACCATTCTTTACTGAACAGTCCCGAACAAGATAAACCCCGTGGTCGGCGCGACCAACCACCCACTAAGCCGAAAGATATAAAAAGGGACATCTAGACAGGGGAAATATCTTGTTCTGCTTGGGCATGACCCACCTAACCTTGCTGCATATCCCCTTCAGTCATTCCCGGTTGATGAGGCTTGAGGCTAAGCGTTACCTTTAGAACATTTTCACTTAGAATGCCCATCGTCCACTTGACGATGTTTCGCAAGCATTCGTCCATACAAGTCCGTCCCGGGTTCGAACGGAACCGAAGGCAATATTCCTACTACATCCATATTGGAAATATCCTCATGAATAGTAGCGACTAGCCCTTGCACTTCACTGCTCCATCTTCGACTCCGAACACGTTTTTCGCACGAAACGTACAAACGAGAAATAAATCTCGATCCCTGTCTCTTCGAAACGATCAACGCATTGTCCAATATTGATAGTCGGTTATTTAACTATCAATTAATATTCACAAACAACCATCAACCAATAAATAATTTCACAAATTATTTATTTATCTCAAAATATCCTCAAAGATATATTTCTATTTTCAACCCTTTGAAAACAGTTTCAAAACCATCTTCCTTTTAGAATAAACTTTCTCAAATATTTTATATCTCCTCTGAAATCACCAAGCACAAAACTAGATTTTTAAAATAATTTAAAACACTTCACTTTGAAATATATATATATATATATATATATACTTTAAAACGTTTAAGTTAAAACTACTTAAATAATTTTGTTAAAAATACATGCTACATGAGAAAGTAAGGTTATTTTATAAAATATAAAACGAGGTTTTTACTTTTGAAAACAAAATACTAAGTCACACTTTAAATAACTACTACTATAATAGATTTGAGAAAATACATATTTTAGAATTTAAATATTATCCAAAACTTTCTTTTTACAACAACTTTAAAACCTTTAAATTTATTTAAAAATTTACTTAAAAAATATGTACTTGATTATCCATGGAAAATCCCGACTTAAATCAATTTCCCTAATTGATTTCCAATTTTTTCCCTTTTAATTCAGAATCTATTAATTTCAGATTTTCTTTCCTGATTATGATTTAAAAATATTTTAACTAAAAATTCCAATTTTAGATATCTCAATTACTTCCTTATTCTTTTAAATAAATTTAAACTTTGAGTTTATATAATTCTTTATTTCTTTAATTGATAACTTAAGTTTACAATTTATCAATTTCATTTTATTCAAAATTCCATTTCTCTTCATACTCGAAGTTATTTAATATTATTTTCATATTACTTCTATTTCTTTTCAATTCATTCTTAATTTATTCAAACTTTCTATAATTATTTCGCTTACAAATTTACTTCTTTTTAATTTCTTTCAACAATCCAATTCATATAATTTGGTAATTCATTATACCTAAATATCCAATCAACCATAACATTCAATATACCAATATAACTCATCATGAGATATCAAATAATCACAACAGAGAATATGGAATAATTTGAATAAATGTGAGGGGTCCAGTTGGATCCCTCCAACCTGTTTCCCTGCATCCACAGATGTTAGCACATATAATATGCCAATTCTAGAATATCATACTAAATAACATCACTCAATTCATCCATCCAAGCAATTATTTAAATTTAAACATTTAAATTTAAATTAACTGAGTGAAATTAACTCACCTTTGCATTTGTTTGCAGTTCACTTCAATTCTGTCTTGGTTTCCCGGTTTAACCTTGTATAAACATTACATATATTTTTTTAGCAACATTCAAGCAATTTGAAAATTTTAAATTCCATTTATAATTAAATTAACCGGTGATTTGATTTTTAAACTAGTAATGTAATCTTAACTAATAATTTCCCTTTTGAACTATATATATATATATATATACACATTTATAAAATAATTTATAGATTTCGAAAAAAAATCTAATTTTAAATAAACTTATTAACATTTTAAAATTCCTAAGTATTCTCCCAAAATTATTCAAATATATTATATGAAATAAAATTCCTCCTCAACCCATATTTTAATTGAAAACAGAATTTTTGTTTTGAACTTTACCCATAACTATATATATATTTCTACTAATAACTCACTTCCCTCTTCTGTTAATTATTTCTAAAATAAAAACAACTCTTAATAAAATTACAAATTGAAAGCTCAAAATCAAAACAGCATACCTCACTACCCAGAAATCCACCAACGCGGCTGCTCAAGAGATTGCCCACTATCCATAACCTATACCCAAAATTGAATCCCTAGTTGAGTCACGCCTCGGCTGCCGATGTCTTAACACTTGCATCACGGCCTCGCTTCATCCAGCCGCCGTCATCCAACATCGCGACCACCAAAATCGCGTCGCCAACCCTCGCTGCCTCGCGGCCTCGACTTCGAAGTAGCGACGCCTCAAACTTCACCGAACCCGACTTGAGTCGATACAATACGAAATCGTATTCAAAATTCAAACCCTTCTCTACCCTTCATGCATCGATCGATTCTCATAATAAGGATTCGCTCGGCCTCGATTGGGATTTGAATCCGGCCATTTGTTTTTTTTTTCTCGATTCGAATTCGATCTGTTTGGGCTTCGAAAATTATAAAAAAGGTGAATAAGGGTTTTGGTTCAAGATAAAAGAGACGTGGTTATATATATATAAAAAAAAGAAAATATCTGGCTTGGCTTCCTTCAGAAGCAAGACGCGAGTAATACCTCTTTTTATTTTTTTTTATTTTTTTATATTTTTTTTATTTTTTTACGATTTTAAAAGAGAACGGGAACGATTTTGAGATAAGGGGGGTCGCGTACGCAAAACTTGACTAATTAAAATAAAATAAATTAGATTATTATCAATTACATTTTCAACGTGTTTATATATCGTACACTCACACAACAATTCCGATTAATATGAAATTTTGAACTCCGATAATAATTCAATATCACGGACCCAATGGAACTGGTTTCGTCGAATTCCGGGACTGCGCCTCTGAAGGCTATTTTTAAATTCAATTTAAACGATAAAATTTCAAAACTGAATAAATCACTATTAAATTTAATTTTAAAGCTTCTATTATCTTCAATAATATCAATATAAATTTTACAAGTCTTCTAATTATTATTTTTCGGCTTAAAATTCTAGATTCAATAATTTTTCCCAACTTTAAATTATTTAATTCTATAATTTAATCATCAAATAAATTGTGATATTCATAATTTAAGTTAAAATTACTTTAATTGAATATTTAAAATCAATTAAATATCCTGATTTTAAATGCTTGAAAATTCCGGGTTGTCACATTCCTCCCCACTTAAAAGAATTTCGTCCCCGAAATTACAAGTTAGGAAGAATGATCCAATACCACTTACTATTTTCCAAAACCAAACAGTTTTTAACAACCCAATAATCTTTATTAAAGACACACTATCCATCTTACTAACTTCCCAACTCTTCCATTAGATTTCTACCAATGTCATTGACCCAACCCATTCAGATGTAAATTTTAAACCCAATGTAAATTTTCAAAAATTTCTCAAAAATTTTCTAACTCTCTAAATTTTCGAAAAATTTCGCCAGCGTCTCCTTTGCGCGGCTAGCTCGATACTACTACAAAAATGGCTCTACGGCCTCCCAAATCCAAAAAGAAAACAAAAAGCCAAGTGGCTCAATCCAAATCCAAGTCCCAATCAAATTTCATACCAAATTTACATACATACCTTTTTGTCGAGCATTTCAAATTTATCTCTTGAAATCAATTCAATTCTCTTTTCCCTTTATAGTGCCTGCATATCCTGTTTAGTACTAATATCCAATCACAATATCCCAAAACATTTTATCGACTTTTCACAAAATGTCAACATCTATTCATTCTAATATTGACTTAAATTACATTGGTAGTATCAATGTCCAACTTCGAATTTACCATTCCTTTCTTAAGTTAGTATAAACATTTTATATGTTTCTTATCTTTATTTCTCTTTACCTCTTTTAGTTTATACTTATTTCTATTCAAATCGATTTCCACATTACATATGTATTTCATTTATTTTCAACTTTGAATTTTTAAAATTTTATCCTTCATTTATAACTAATTTAAGTCATTGCTATAATTAGTTTCATTTACTAACTTATTTTAGTCCCAAATTCTAAATAGTTTTGTCGTTAACAAAATTTTCCAAAATTTTCAAAAATTTTCTAACTCCCAAAATTTCTTAAAAATTTTGGCAGAGTCCCCTTTGTACGGAGGAGCTTTTGCAATTTGATAAAAGAGATAAATATATATATATCGACCCACCCGGTCGGAAAAATCAAAAACAGTTCATATTTCCTATTTTAATTGCGTAGGCGTACCTTATTTAGCATTTTAAGCAAGCGGCTTATTATTTTTAGCAAATAGCCCAACCCAAATCCAGCCATATGGCTTCCAGGTACCTGTACTTACTCAATTTAAACATGTAAGTGCCAAATATAAGAAGTTTAACACATTTCATTTACTTGCAATAGTTAAAACATATGAATTCTAAAAGAAATTCACTTACACCAAACATTTTTCCATAAGCAACTTCTACAATTTCCATGTTAATTCAACTGTTCCAATTTGTTTATAAACCATTTTTATGCAATTTGAATGGTTTTCAATCCATTCGTATACAACCTCATCAATTTTAAATGGTTTTAATCTCAATCACTTACATTTAATTTATTTTTAAGGAAACTGAGCTCATATTTAATTCAATTGCTTCAAAATCAATTTATTTTACTACTCTCACTCATAGAATGTTTAATTACCCCATTTACAACAAACAACAATTTATTCCATGCAATTTGGCGAGATTTATGTGAATAAATTAGTATTTATGCTTTATAACCAATTTAAATTGATTTCCCATCAATTTATTCTTACTTCTATTCCATTTCGGATTTATTCACAATCCATATATTCTCAGTTTCATTGCATTTCAATTTTATTAACCAAACTAATTCATTCAAAACCGTTAACAATTTAGGTACATCTCCATTACGAATTAAATTTTCCTTCTTATTTTAATTCATTCACATCCATTCATTTACATTTAAAACCATTCCGTAATTGTTTATTCCAAACTATTTTATTTAGCTCAAAACAACCAAGCCATATCATTCTATAACCACTTCTCAACTTATTTAAACCATACTTCATTTGATTCTTATTTATTTCATCCATTCATTTATTCAATAAAATTAATTTACCCACATTCACTTAAACCATTCTAATAAACTTGAAACATTCTATTTTTCTTATTGCCTCAAGTTATTTCAATCCCTTAATAATTAAAATGGTTTACAATTATTTATTTAAGCATTTCCACTCCATTAAATATCATCGGCATCACACCGAATTTTATTTCAATTAAAATTTATTCTTACTTGATTTAAATCCAATTTACTATTACTAAACTTAATTTTAAGTTGAATGCAATTCAACTCATTTCCATTTTTTTCTTTATTTTAGCTTAAGTTTATTCACTCCAATTTTATACTTAAGCCCATTTATTTTCCAATAAATCTCCCACTTTTTTTTCTTTCTATTCTTAAGCTCAATTCTTTTTTACAATTAAATTTCTCTTTTCAATTCAATTTGATTCTATCTCAATCCAATCTCATTTCAAACTTATTTAATTAGTTATTATAAAATTTAACTTTTCAGATTTAACCCATTCAATTTATTCTCTGGCTATTTCCAAGTTATCTTCACTTATGGATTTTATTTGCACATTCAAACATTGCTATTTTAATCCATTTACATTTTTATCCGATACATTCCCAATTATATTTAATTTGTTGACACTTCAAGTTAAATTTTAATTTATAGCTCAAGTTCTGATTTTACCATTCACTTTTAAAATTACCATCCAATTTTAATTATCTTACATTGCAATTTAATTCGCAAATCATTTAATTAATTGCAAGGCCACTTTCAATTATATTTTCTTCACTAATGATTCAAGTCGAATTTGATTTATAACTTGAGTTTTATTTCTCATTTTATCCTGAATTCACAATTCAGCTTCTATTAAACAACACTATTTTCCCATTTACACATTTCATTACTAATTTATTATACAATTAGTTCTCTCCTATTTATGGTTCAATACTTGATTTTTAATTTCAAATATCACTTCATCTAATTTTCTTAAGTTCAATGTGTTTTGTAATTCAAGTTTGGATTTTATTCTATTATCCAGAACATCTACCAATATTTATTTTGGATTTTCTATCCCACTCTCAAAATCCATAAGTCACAACTAATTAGTTACACAATTCCATTTATTATAGGCTTGAATATATTTATCTTTTATTTTAAACTGAAGCCTTCTATTTATTTATAGCCCTAGCATATTTTATTTCCATGGATCTTTAATTCTTTTATAAGTTATTCTGATTTATTGATTTCAATTCTCATTTCTTATCCAATTTAGTTTCCATTTATTCAGGTAAGAATTTAATTCCATTCAATATCACACATAACTCAACTGAATTTTATTCCAATTTAATTCTATTTTAACTCAAATTTATTTAACTCAATTCTATTTCAACTTGATTCGAATACAACTGGATATTATTTCAGCCTATCCAATTAATTTCAATCCAATCAAATTTTTATTTCCAACTCCAAGTAAATTTTCATTTTCAACTTTTCTCTTTAAATTTAAGTTCCAACCTTCAAAGCCTATATTTCCTTCCTGATTTAAAACTCATCTCAATTTTATAAGCTTACAACCCATCCTATCAGGATTTTTAAACTCCTAGCTTTAGTTTCAAATTGTTTTGAAATCTCCAACATCTCAAATCACATTTCTCACAAAATTAAACTAATCCTGTTTTATTCCCAACAAATTTCCTTTGAAATTTTCAAAAACAACTCGTTTTTCCTGAACAAATCAATCTGGCAACAATCTGTCACTTTGAAATTCGAAAACGAATACTGATGATGCGGTCGTCATCATCAGAATTATTTTCCAATAATCCAAGTGATTTCAATACTACTTCACTTCCAAAATCTATTTTAAAACAGATTTCCATTCAGAAATATCTCCAAAACAATAATGCTATTATTTATCTCCAAAACACTTTCAAAATTCCGGGATTTAAATTTCCAAATCCTGCTTAAATCATTTTTTTTTATATAATTCATTTGCATAGCTTATGGTCATACAAATTCTCATTTGATTATATTTCAATTTATAATTTACATTTATAATTCACATTTATAAATTTCATTTCATAATTGAATTTATCTCCTTAAACTTTGGTTATATTTCCAATTTCTAGTTAAATTTTCCTTAAAAATGATAATACTTTAATATTATCATTCCTAACATCCAAGCAACCATATATTAGATAAAATAGTTTTCAAAAACTTTTCTTATATCAAAATATGTTTTTGGGTAAAATTATTTCATTCACCCATATTTAAAACAATACCATGTCGATTGTTCTATTCAAGCGTTTAGAAACCCCTTCGATACAGTTGCGCAGACTATGTCGACGAAGGTTCATATGCCACTCAATAAATCAATCAACACAGTATTAAAACAATTTATATTCACTAACAAATACGCGCTCATATCTATTAATACGCTCAAACTCATTATAGAGTAACATGGACTCTATTTTAAATGAGCAATTCCCACCAGAGCCAATGTTATCTCCAACCTAAGCTCTGATACCAAGTGTAACGACCCGCAAATCCGTATGTTAACGCTAAAAGTTGAACGCTAACACCCCGGTGTATAGAAGGTAATTGTGAAAGCACCACCCGTTGGTACAGGAACAAAATATAAGCAGAGAAATCACAGAGAAGCTATAAAAGACACAATATTTATAGTGGTTCGGCTTAAGATCTAGCCTACGTCCACTTTAAAGCTCTTTATTGCTAATTTGGTTACAATTCTTTATAACAATCTTCAATTACAACACACTTAGACAAATAGCTCAAACTCTGGTGTAGAAGAATCCTTCGAATGCATGGCGAATGAGTTAGATTTCCTCTCAAGATTTGTTGAAATGTCTTTGGTGATTGGAGTGATAGAAGTGTTGCTTGAATGTTGCTTGAAGTCGAGACAATGGCAGAGTAATGGCCTCTAGGAAGTCCGTCCAAAAAGAAGAAGTCCTTTTTCTAGTTGGAGTTAGGGTCATATTTATAGGCATTTTTTAGAGTTAGGTCGTAGGTCGTGGCCGACCTAAGCAAGGTCGTAGGTCGTGACCGACCTAAGTATGGTTGTAGTCAACCTGAAGAGTATTGGTGCTTCCTTCCTTATGCAAATTTGCACAAGTCCTAGGTCGCAAGCGACCTATCCCCCTGCGGCATAGTATAGTTCAACTCCTTTACTCTGGCAGTTAGGTCGCTAACGACCTACCCTAGGTCGTGAGTAATTTCCTGCATCCATAGTTGATCTTAAATCGTTGAGTTCCTTAGGTTGCGACCTTCCTTAGGTCGCGGAGCTTCATAGGTCGGTGGACAGTTAGGTCGCATAAAATCTTTAGGTCGCTTGCTTGCTTATCTGGTTAGGTCGCGGCAATCCTTAGCTCGCCAGGTTACTTCAGTAATTAGATCGTCCCCTTTTTTTAGGTTGCTTCTTCTTTTAGGTCGTGGCCTTTTTGGGTCGCTACTGCCTTTAGGTCGAGACAGTCTTAGGTCGCAACACTTTAGGTCGCAGCTACTCTGTTAGGTCGCGAAGCTTGATAGGTCGCTCTCCTCTTTAGGTCGAGCCATCTTTAAGTCGCTAGACCATTCCTATAGCTTGGTCGTTCCATGTCTTTAGGTCTTAGGTCGCTAATGAAGGGGAGTTAACATTTGCCCCTCGAAGTATACGCCTAGGTCGTAGGTCGTGTGCTTCGACCTTCTTAACTCGTGCTCTGATGAGTTGTTAGGTCGCAAGCGACCTATTGAGGAAACTAGGTCATGCGTGTCGATTCACATTTTACTCCTCCGGGGTATAAATAGCTTAGGTCGTTCCTTCTTCATCTCATCTGTTTTAATATCTCATTCGGCCATTAACAGAATCTTGTGATTTCAAAAGCAATTCTGAGTTTAATCGTCCACCGATTCATTCCTGCTATCATATTGCGTAAGTATACTTAATCTCTATCCATCTCGCGATCATCATTGAACCACGAATTTCCATCTCCGAACCTCATAACAATTTTGTATGCCGCGTTTCATCTTTTGAGTCAAGTCGTGGTCGATTTTGATCGCCATTATTTGTAATTCATGAAAGCACAGTAGTGAGTTGAATTCGTGATTCCTGTGAACGTGGTAGTATATCGGATTTGTGATGAGTTTGAGGCGATTTGGGTTGGATTCTTGGGTAATTCGTGACGATGTAGGAGGAAGATGGTGAATTATGGTGTTTCGAACTAATTGGCTTACAAATTTGGAGGAGATGAGGAAGGTTCCGACGGGTTAACGGGTTAATGGATTTTTAGCTACACGGGTGATGGAGGAGATGATGTGGCAGCGTGTGAGTGGAGGGTCGACTTTAGGGTGGTCTGCTTGAATATGAACCATGCGACCTAACATCTTAGCGATCTAACCCTGTAATGACCTAAGTTTTTGCGGCATTGGTTTTAGGTCGCGGCCGACCTTAGACTTAAATTCCTGTGACACAGAAGTTAGGTCACTGCCGACCTAGTACTTGGATGGTTTGCACATGGACTTTAAACCGAACGACTTAACAGCTTAGCAACTTATCACCTTTGAATGACTGCATAGGGACTTAACATATCAACGACCTATCTTTTGCGATATAAGCTTTAGGTCGCGGCCGAGTTAGGACTTGACCGATTCGCATCATTTTGACATAAAGCCTTGAACTCTTTTATTTGCACAATGCGTCCTAATGAAGCCCCGACCTATGCTAGGTCGCTGGACGACCTAAGACTTGTGAAATTTTGTGAGGACTTGGTTGAACTGTTTGAACTTTGAACTATATGGACTTGAATTCTGTTGCACTTTGTTTTAGGCTATCTCTAATGCTAATAACCTGTTAAACATAACATTTGCAGGAAACTGGGACGAATATACTGCCATTGACTGCCCACATCGAATGACAGATTAGTCGATAAAGAATAATCAATTTAAATGAACTGTGCGAATGAAATGCTGTGAACCAATGAATTCAAGTGAAGTGTTAAAGCAAAACTAAAATATCCAATTAAAGCTGATTCGTTCGCATTAACACTACACTTGAGATCTATATTAACAAGTTCTGAAATCTCATAGTCGACTAATTGTCAACTAGTTTGATTTCAGTTATGTTTGCTTTCCTCTTTTTTTTTTAAGTTCTGCACAACACTTCACACTTTTTAGGAAATGTGCACCTTCTCATCTGAACATCCAGTCGCTTATGTAGAATGATGTCTCAACAAGAAGAGATGATAGAACACGCTGAAGGGGTTTTCCCAATTGCTATTCCACTAGAGAATCCTCCGGAAAGAACTCCTACCCTTTTGAAATAGCGGGCGCTTAATCAATTATGCGTTCAATTTGGCATTGCCGAGGCAGAAGTTTTACTCCCTGGACCAAATGACTCTGCTGATAGACCACCTTACGGTTTTGTTGCCATTAATCGACAAATGTGCTTGAGTGGAGCAATTCCTCCTTTTAATGAATTTCTCCGGCAAATCCTACTTCGACTGACGATCTCTCCTTTTCAGCTGCACCCCAATGGCTATGCTATTTTGATGGGATTGTGTGTTCTGTTCAGGAGGACTCTTGATCGTCTTCCGAGTTTTGAGGAAATCTGTTACTTGTGCACTTTTGCGAAGAACAAGGACCATCCTTCAATTATACTTGTAAGAGGTGCGAGGAACCGCAAACTTATTTTGGATTTGCCGGAGAGTGCACATGGATTCCTAAATCAATACTTCTACATTCGTTGCCCCGCAGAATTTTACGCAGATTGGAGAGTAGGAAGTGAGATCTTTTTTCTCTTTAATTTTATTCTAAGTTTTACCTGGTTCGTATTGCTAGATGCTGATTCCATTCCTTATTTTTCCAGCACTTCCTCCTCCTTCTAGAGATTCCAGCCATAAGTCAGTTTTTGAAAGGCTAAGCACTGTGGCTGCTGAAGAAAGAAGCGCAAAATTTCTATTGACAGAAGAACTTCTTCATCAGTTTGAGCTTCTACATCCTTCTCGTTCCACTCAAATACATGAAGTTCCAACGGAGGTTCCTGATTCTTCGACGAGCACTCCTGATGCCCCAGTCTCCACTAAAGAGCACTTGCAGGGAGGAACCTCTATAGAAACTTCACTAGTTAAGTGTTCAATTCCGAAAGATGCTGCGGGGCCATCTGACAAGTCTGTACTTGCCCAGTTACTGAAGAGGAAGAACCCCCTCGATCTACTAGTGAAGGAGTTAAGAAAGCAAGCTCCAAAAAACAAGATGGCGATGATGTTTTTGAGGGGTTGAGCGATTTAATTGTGACATCTCAAGAACTTTTCAAAGATGATGTTTCCAAAACTGCCTCTTCTGTAATCGAGGCAACATCTTCTTTACAACAAATGTCAACTCCTCCTACTCAAGTTATCACTACCTCTATTCCACAGAGTGGTTTGTAACTCGATGCGCGTAGTTTACACATTACACGACACTTTGGATTTCTCATCACTTCTACGCACTTATCTTCTTGTACTTTAAAGATTTCTAAAGCTTATTATTTTTATTCCAGATTCTCCTATGGGGCGCAGCGGCTCGTACTATGATGATTTCCAGCGCTACGGGAGGCGTAGCCAGTATGATTATAGGCGTTACCTCCCTTCTCACAGTGAATCGGATGAAGAGAGGGCCATCAGGAAAGCCGACGAGAGACGAGAATATGAAGAACGTCGCCGAAGGGAAGAAAGTCCTAACTCGGCCGCGACCTAAAGCTTATATCGCAAAAGATAGGTCGTTGATATGTTAAGTCTCTATGCAGTCATTCAAAGGTGATAAGTTGCTAAGCTGTTAAGTCGTTCGGTTTAAAGTCCATGTGCAAACCATCCAAGTACTAGGTCGGTAGTGACCTAACTTCTGTGTCACAGGAATTTAAGTCTAAGGTCGGCCGCGACCTAAAACCAATGCCATAAAAACTTAGGTCATTACAGGGTTAGATCGCTAAGAAGTTAGGTCGCATGGTTCATATTCAAGCAGACCACCCTAAAGTTGACCCTCCACTCACACGCTGCCACATCATCTCCTCCATCACCCGTGTAGCTAAAAATCCATTAACCCGTTAACCCGTTGGAACCTTCCTCATCTCCTCCAAATTTGTAAGCCAATTAGTTCGAAACACCATAATTCACAATCTTCCTCCTACATCGTCACGAATTACCCAAGAATCCAACCCAAATCGCCTCAAACTCATCACAAATCCGATATACTACCACGTTCACAGGAATCACGAATTCAACTCACTACTGTGCTTTCATGAATTACAAATAATGGCGATCAAAATCGACCACGACTTGACTCAAAAGATGAAACGCGGCATACAAAATTGTTATGAGGTTCGGAGATGGAAATTCGTGGTACAATGATGATCGCGAGATGGATAGAGATTAAGTATACTTACGCAATATGATAGCAGGAATGAATCGGTGGACGATTAAACTCAGAATTGCTCTTGAAATCACAAGATTCTGTTAATGGCCGAATGAGATATTAAAACAGATGAGATGAAGAAGGAACGACCTAAGCTATTTATACCCCGGAGGAGTAAAATGTGAATCGACACGCATGACCTAGTTTCCTCAATAGGTCGCTTGCGACCTAACAACTCATCAGAGCACGAGTTAAGAAGGTCGAAGCACACGACCTACGACCTAGGCGTATACTTCGAGGGGCAAATGTTAACTCCCCTTCATAAGCGACCTAAGACCTAAAGACATGGAACGACCAAGCTATAGGAATGGTCTAGCGACTTAAAGATGGCTCGACCTAAAGAGGAGAGCGACCTATCAAGCTTCGCGACCTAACAGAGTAGCTGCGACCTAAAGTGTTGCGACCTAAGACTGTCTCGACCTAAAGGCAGTAGCGACCCAAAAAGGCCACGACCTAAAAGAACAAGCAACCTAAAAAAAGGGGACGATCTAATTACTGAAGTAACCTGGCGAGCTAAGGATTGCCGCGACCTAACCAGATAAGCAAGCAAGCGACCTAAAGATTTTATGCGACCTAACTGTCCACCGACCTATGAAGCTCCGCGACCTAAGGAAGGTCGCAACCTAAGGAACTCAACGATTTAAGATCAACTATGGATGCAGGAAATTACTCACGACCTAGGGTAGGTCGTTAACGACCTAACTGCCAGAGTAAAGGAGTTGAACTATACTATGCCGCAGGGGGATAGGTCGCTTGCGACCTAGGACTTGTGCAAATTAGCATAAGGAAGGAAGCACCAATACTCTTCAGGTTGACTACAACCATACTTAGGTCGGTCACGACCTACGACCTTGCTTAGGTCGGCCACGACCTACGACCTAACTCTAAAAAATGCCTATAAATATGACCCTAACTCCAACTAGAAAAAGGACTTCTTCTTTTTGGACGGACTTCCTAGAGGCCATTACTCTGCCATTGTCTCGACTTCAAGCAACATTCAAGCAACACTTCTATCACTCCAATCACCAAAGACATTTCAACAAATCTAGAGAGGAAA
The DNA here is from genome assembly GCA_030765085.1 of Allium cepa. Lineage (NCBI taxonomy): Eukaryota > Viridiplantae > Streptophyta > Magnoliopsida > Asparagales > Amaryllidaceae > Allium > Allium cepa. The sequence goes on from CM060942.1 coordinate 462,929,621, forward strand.
TCTAACTCATTCGCCATGCATTCGAAGGATTCTTCTACACCAGAGTTTGAGCTATTTGTCTAAGTGTGTTGTAATTGAAGATTGTTATAAAGAATTGTAACCAAATTAGCAATAAAGAGCTTTAAAGTGGACGTAGGCTAGATCTTAAGCCGAACCACTATAAATATTGTGTCTTTTATAGCTTCTCTGTGATTTCTCTGCTTATATTTTGTTCCCGTACCAACGGGTGGTGCTTTCACAATTACCTTCTACACACCGGGGTGTTAGCGTTCAACTTTTAGCGTTAACACCGTACCCCTTGAGTCAACACTACTCTACAAAAAATCAACTCAAGTTGCATAGAAATACAAACCTTTTGGGTTAGTGAAGAAGAGGTAGAAGAAGAGAAAACAAAATCAACATCAGAATCTAACCATCGCAGCGGAATAAAATATAATATATAGTAAATAATCTTTACTCAAAATCAAATATATCAGTTTACACATATTACATCACCAGAGTACATCAGTCACAGCTCACATCAATAACATACAATGGGTACACAACAACTCAACACAGCGGAAATATATATATACAAGTACGAGAATACATATCGTCATCCAGCTCGTCTCCTGAGCTCCACAGCACGTCCTGTATCCTATAATACTCGATCTGACCCGATCATTACAGTTAAATAATACCCGAGTCAGTCTAGAATACTAGAGTGAGAAAATCACACCCAAATCATTATTAAAGTTTCAAAAATCCTTTGAAAACAAAAGCATCTCGTAAGACCACGCCACAAATAAACATGTCGGGTTTTTACCTTACGATAGCTAAAACAATTTTTATAGAAATCCTCTGATATTATAATAGGGTCTATATACAAATACTTATAAAATAGCCGAAATTGTTAAATTCATTAAATTCCAGCTACTAGCCACAGAGTGGCTAATACAAACAAAACTCGTACAAGGCTCGTAGGGAGAATGGATTTCCAACAATGACTAGGCACTGGGGTACCACCTGTCACAGTACGGGGCCTAGATCACCGTACCGAGGATTACTCCCTTCATCCCCTGCAACACATGGCCGAAACCATTCCTTACTGAACAGTCCCGAAGAAGATAAACCCCGTGGTTGGCGCGACCAACCACCCACTAAGCCGAAAGATATAAAAAGGGACATCTAGACAGGGGAAATATCTTGTCCTGCTTGGGCATGACCCACCTAACCTTGCTGTATATCCCCTGATTTACAGTCATTCCCGGTTGATGAGGCTTGAGGCTAAGCATTACCTTTAGAACGTTTTCACTTAGAATGCCCATCGTCCACCTGACGATGTTTCGCAAGCATTCATCCATACAAGTCCGTCCCGGGTTCGAACGGAACCGAAGGCACTATTCCTACTACATCCATATTGAAAATATCCTCATGATTAGTAGCGACTAGCCCTTGCACTTCACTGCTCCAACTTCGACTCCGAACACGTTTTTCGCACGAAACGTACAAACGAGAAATAAATCTCGATCCCTGTCTCTTCGAAACGATCAACGCATTGTCCAATATTAATAGTCGGTTATTTAACTATCAATTAATATTCACAAACAACCATCAACCAATAAATAATTTCACAAATTATTTATTTATCTCAAAATATCCTCAAAGATATATTTCTATTTTCAATCCTTTGAAAACAGTTTCAAAACCATCTTCCTTTCAGAATAAACTTTCTCAAATATTTTACATCTCCTCTGAAATCACCAAGCACAAAACTAGATTTTTAAAATAATTTAAAACACTTCACTTTGAAATATATATATATATATATACACACTTTAAAACGTTTAACTTAAAACTACTTAAATAATTTTGTTAAAAATACATACTATACGAGAAAATAAGGTTACTTTATAAAATATAAAACCAGGTTTTTACTTTTGAAAACAAAATACTAAGTCACTCTTTAAATAACTACTACTATAATAGATTTGAGAAAATACTTATTTTAGAATTTAAATATTATCCAAAACTTGCTTTTTACAACAACTTTAAAACCTTTAAATTTATTTAAAAATTTACTTAAAAAAAAATGTACTTGATTATCCAGGGAAAATCCCGACTTAAATCAATTTCCCTAATTGATTTCCAATTTATTCCCTTTTAATTCAGAATCTATTAGTTTCAGATTTTCTTTCCTGGTTATGATTTAAAAATATTTTAACTAAAAATTCTAATTTTAGATATCTCAATTACTTCCTTATTCTTTTAAATAAATTTAAACTTTGAGTTTATATAATTCTTTATTTCTTTAATTGATAACTTAAGTTTACAATTTATCAATTTCATTTTATTCAAAATTCCATTTCTCTTCATACTCGAAGTTATTTAGTATTATTTTCATATTACTTCTATTTCTTTTCAATTCATTCTTAATTTATTCAAACTTTCTATAATTATTTCGCGTACAAATTTACTTCCTTTTAATTTCTTTCAACAATCCAATTCATATGATTTGGTAATTCATTATACCTAAATATCCAATCAACCATAACATTCAATATACCAATATAACTCATCATGAGATATCAAATAATCACAACAGAGAATATGGAATAATTTAAATAAATGTGAGGGGTCCAGTTGGATCCCTCCAACCAGTTTCCCTGCATCCACAAATGTTAGCACAATATAATATGCCAATTCTAAAATATCATACTAAATCACATCACTCAATTCATCCATCCAAGCAATTATTTAAATTTAAACACTTAAATTTAAATTAACTGAGTGAGATTAACTCACCTTTGCATTTGTTTGCAGTTCACTTCAATTCTGTCTTGGTTTCCCGGTTTAACCTTGTATAAACATTACATATATTTTTCTATCAACATTCAAGCAATTTGAACAATTTAAATTTCCATTTATAATTAAATTAACCGGTGATTTGATTTTTAAACCAGTAATGTAATCTTAACTAATAATTTCCCTTTTGAACTATATATATATATATACATTTATAAAATAATTTATAGATTACAAAATAATTCTAATTTTAAATAAACTTCTTGACATTTTAAAATTCCTAAGTATTCTCCTAAAATTATTCAAATATATTATATAAAATAAAATTCCTCCTCAACCTATATTTTAATTGAAAACATAATTTTTGTTTTGAACTTTACCCATAACTATATATATATTTCTACTAATAACTCACTTCCCTCTTCTGTTAATTCTTTCTAAAATAAAAACAACTCTTAATAAAATTACAAATCGAAAGCTCAAAATCAAAACAGCATACCTCACTACCCAGAAATCCACCAACATGGCTTCTCACGAGATTGCCCACTATCCACAACCTATACCCAAACATCGAATCCCTAGTCGAGTCACGCCTCGGCTGCCGATGTCTTAACACTCGCATCACGGCCTCGCTTCGTCCAGCCGCCGTCATCCAGCATCGCGACCACCAAAATCGCGTCGCCGACCCTCCCTGCCTCGCGGCCTCGACTTCGAAGTAGCGACGTCTCAAACTTCACCGAACCCGACTTGAGTCGATACAATACGAAATCGTATTCAAAATTCAAACCCTTCTCTACCCTTCATGCATCGATCGATTCTCATAATAAGGATTTGCTCGGCCTCGATTGGGATTTGAATCCGGCCATTTGTTTTTTTTTTCTTTTTTTCTCGATTCGAATTCGATCTGTTTGGGCTTCGAAAATTATAAAAAAGGTGAATAAGGGTTTCGGTTCAAGATAAAAGCGACCTGGTTATATATATATGTATAAAAAAAATATCTGGCTTGGCTTCCTTCAGAAGGAAGAAGCGAGTAATACCTCTTTTTATTTTTTTATATATTTTATTTTTTACGATTTTAAAAGAGAACGGGCATGATTTTGAGATAGGGGGGTCGCGTACGCAAAACTTGACTAATTAAAATAAAGTAAATTAGATTATTATCAATTAAATTTTCAACGTGTTTATATATCGTACACTCACACAACAATTCCGATTAATATGAAATTTTGAACTCCGATAATAATTCAATATCACGGACCTAATGGAACTGGTTTTGTCGAATTCCGAGACTGCACCTCCGAAGGCTATTTTTAAATTCAATTTAAACGATAAAATTTCAAAACTGAATAAATCACTATTAAATTTAATTTTAAAGCTTCTATTATCTTCAATAATATCAATATAAATTTTACAAGTCTTCTAATTATTATTTTTCGGCTTAAAATTCTAGATTCGATAATTTTTCCCGACTTTAAATTATTTAATTATATAATTTAATCATCAAATAAATTGTGATATTCGTAATATAAGTTAAAATTACTTTAATTGAATATTTAAAATCAATTAAATATCCTGATTTTATATGCTTGAAAATTCCGGGTTGTCACAATAGAGTACTATTGACTCTGTTTAATGAGTAATATCCCCACCAAAGCCTAGGTTGTCGCCAACCTAAGCTCTGATACTAAGTGTAACAGCCCGCAAATCCGTACCCCTTGAATCAACACTATTCTACCTCTATTAACTCAAGTGGCACAGAAATACGAACCATTAGGGTTAAAGAAGAAGAGATAGAAGAAGAAGAAAATAAACAATATCAGAATCTCAAAGTCGCAGCGGAATAAGATATAATAGTCAATAGTAGATCTTTACACAAAATGAAATCTATATCTATTTTATGCAATATATCATCAGAGTATCTCATACATCAACAAATACCAATCAGACATTACCGTACAATTATAGCAGCGGGTATATATACAAATACGGATAATACGTCATGGACTCCAGCTCCTCTCCTGCTCCATAGCATCCTATCCTGAACATAAAATACTCGGTCAGACCCGAGCATTATATATAACACCCGAGTCAGTCTGGAATACCAGCTGATAATAATGCATCCAAATTGATTGTAAAAGTTTCAAAAATCCTTTTAAAAACAAAAGCATCTCGTAAAACCATGCCACAAAAAACATGTCGGGTTTTTACCTTACGATAGCTAAAACACTTTTTATAGAAATCCTCAGATATTATAATAGGGTCTATATACAAATACTTATAAAATAGCCAAATTGTTACGTCTATTAAATTCGAGCTAGTAGCTACAGAGTAGGTAATACAAACAAAACTCGTAAAAGGCTCGTAGGGAGAATGGATTCCAACTAATGACTAGACACTGGGGTACCACTTATCACAATATGGGGCCTAGATCACTGTACCAAGGACCACTTCCGATCCCCAGCAACACAAGGCCGGACCCATCCCTTACAGGACAGTTCCAAATCAGATCACCCCACGGTTGGGATCAGCAACCGCACCACTAAGCCGAATAAAAAGGGACAACTAGACAGGGATGACCTTACTCTCAAGTGGGGGCTACCCACGATGCCTTGCTGCATATCCCCTGATTTTCAGTCATTCCCGGTTGATGAGGCTTGAGGCTAAGCATTACCTTTAGAACATTTCACTTAGAATGCCCATCGCCCACCTGACGATGTCTCGAAGCATTCGTCCATACAAGTCCATCCCGGGTTCGAACGGAACCGAAGGCACTACTCCTACTACATCCATTTTAGAAATATCCTCAGGATTAGTAGCGACTAGCCCTTGCACTTCACAGCTCCATCTTCGACTCCGAACACGTTTCACGAAACGCACAAACCAGGTCAAAGTAGTTTTCAAGAAATAATTCTTGATCCCGGTCTCTTAGAAACGATCAACGCATTTTTCCAATATTGATAGTCGGTGATTTAACTATCAATTTATATTCACAAACATCCATCACGCAATAAATAATTCCCACATTATTTATTAGCCTCAAATATCTTTAAAAGATATATTTTCAAATTTCCAAAACTTATTTGAAAACAATTTTCCAAAGATTCTCCTTTACAAGGTAAATTCTTTACCCTTTATTCCCATTGGAAATAACCAAGTTCAAAACAATTTAGATTTTTAACAAGTAAAACACTTCATTCTAAAATATACTTTAAAATATGGAAATTTACTACTAGTTATTACACAAAAATATAATTTCAATATGTAAAGTAAAACCATTTATTATGATATAAACTTGGATTGTAAATAAGGGTTTTGTCAAACTAAATTTAAATGTAGAGTTGTAAAAGGATTAATATTAATTTCAAGTAACTTAGGTCAAAACTAGCCTTTACATCAATTCATTTATAAAAATAATTACTAATGTAATCTCAAATAATCACTATTGCTAATTTATTAGTTAGTTACTTTAAAATAATAATTTTCAGAATACTCTTTTAAATAGGTTTTAAACATAAACTTTCTTTTAATAAAATCTGTTTAAAACTCGAACTTTGTTACCCAGGGAACTCACCTTCCATTCCCACATCCCAAAGAATCCGTCTTATAAATCCAGCCGATTTATTACCATTCAAATTCATGTTTTAATAACATAAATTTCCTTTCCATGTTTTAAAAATAACTTCTTTCGAAGCCCAACTTAGTTTTCCATTCCTGAAAATTCACTTTCAAAGTTCGGGTTTAAAAATCTTTTAAATAAACCTTTGGGAATTTATTAAAGGAAAATAATACTTATGAATTACTTGAATAAAATTCCAATGGTGAAAAATGCATTTCATAATATTTTATTTACATTTAAAACTGTTAATTTATATTTGGAAAGCCTCATTGAAATATATTTTAATTTCCAGGAAAACATCATCAAATAACCCCATCATTATTTTTAACAATTTATAATTTATATAGAATTTATCTCCAGAAATCTATACTTTCACATTTATCTACTGATAAATTTCCTCTTTGTTTATAATTCCAAATTTTACCAATTTTCAATCTTCATCCAAACCAAATTCCGAATTTTTATTCCTTTAAATTCTTTATTTAACAGTTCATTTTATTCTTAAGAACCCAATTTAATTCATTTATACTTAAAGTTCTAGGTTTATACTTATCCAACAACATCACAGTCCAATTTAACTCCAGGTTTATCTATCATATATATAAATAGAATGCATCATCAATTATAAAAATAATTACCATATTGTGAGGAATCCAGCTGGATCCCTCCAACCTGTTTTCCTGCACCCACAGATATTAGCACAACAATTATATGTATATATATACATATACATATAAATCAAGACTGATAACCACAGTATATTCAACCAATCACACAGATATCTAAATATTAACTATTTAAAATTAGCTGGCATCCAGATGTGAGTGAGTTAAACTTACCTTGAGTTTTCGACGAGCATTTGAAGTCTTAAATTAAACCGAACCACGTTCGATTTAACCTAAATTTTCCACTTGCTCCGATCATCTCCAAACTTGCGCTGCAGCGTAGAGTACGATGCTGCGATTTCGGCACTACCAAAATCGTCGAAATCTGATAACGTATGAACAAGTTATGAAATTTTAAACTTCTGGATATAATTTACATAAATAATTTATTTTATTTACTAAGAAGCCATCGTAGCCGTTCATCACGAAATCAAGGTCGCACTTCACCATCTCCCTCATGCGATCAATCTCCAGGCCACAACGAACAACCGAACCCAACTCACGCCGATTAGGGTTGAAAATCGCTACCACCCCTTCGCTCTAGAACTCGATCAGAACCCTACACAACAAAGCCCTATACGTCACCCACCATCGGCCAAGATCCGGTCCCTTCCGGTCCCCTCCGGTCCCCCACAGCTCGCGTAAAACGAGCCTAGCCAATCAACGAACGCAACTACCACCAGGCCTCCACACTCCACTACGACTCATCATCGCCGTAGAGATTTCATCGTCTCGATGGGCTCTTCGATTTACTAGTTGACGATTTTGGCAAAAGTCGATGGATGGAGAGAGATTGGTAGGGGAAGACGATCGTTTTCGGCCATTGGTTGTGATAGAAACGGCGGCCTGAGGATAATAGCTAGGGTTTTGAGAAAATGTTAATATATATACATATATATATAATTATTTTATATTATTTAATTCTCATTCTTCAATTTTTAACAACCTACGCAAACGAACTCCAATCCTTACGTACCAACAGGCGTTCCTAGGGTTTTTCCGTGTTCCGGACACAATGGGATATGTTTCGGAAGCTAATTCGGTCATATGTGCGAGTTACAGAATTAAACGATCACTTTAAAATTAAAATGGTTAAAATGATTTCTATGCGTTTTGAGCTGCTTGGGTCAAACGTCAACTCCGATTGCTACAAAAATTGAAATCCGATAATAACTAACTATTACGGATCCAATGGAACCGGTTTCATCGAATTCCGAGACTGTGCCCCGAAATGCTATTTTAACTCGTCGATTAAATCGGACGATTTTCGAAATCGTCGAAGTCACTTGAAATTTCACTTTTAAAATTTTATTAACTCTATTATAACTTGTATAAAATTTATATTCACATTTAAAGTCATTCTGGTTCAGTTTAAATCAAAATCTGATTATTTACATTATTATATTATTATATTTGATTATTAAATTAATATCAAATTCCAAATTCAATCTATCGACTATTGATTCCATCCAACTGTCCAATATTACAATTCAAATCCAATTAGACTCAAAATAAACTTTAGAATTAAATTTTATCTATTTACACTCAGAATTGCCAATTATTCCAATTCTAATATTAAGCTATTATTATTCAAATCTCGATTAAATTCCCGTATTTAAAATTTAACTACTTCAATTAACTTAACCAAAATCTTTTATTTCAAAATTCAAATTATAACACACATTCAACATTAAAATGAAATAAATTTTCAAATTTAGCGACCCAAAATTCCGAGTCGTTATAGGGAAGCTTAATCAACATCAAATTCATTCAAATCTCAAACTCTTTAATCTCAAGATAAGGTGAATAATTACTACATCTCAATTTCTTATAGTTTTCAATTTTAAGGATCATCTGAAGTGTTTTTTCATACTTATGCCAATGAATAAATGTTTATATATACTTGTTGATGATTTATGCTTTTTCATATTGGTTTTTATGATATGTTTTGATATAAAAAAGCTATTAAATGACATCCAAATGCCTTGCGATTTTAGATATAAATCTGATATGATGTTTTAGAGACGGGCTTTAAATTTTCATAATTTTCTGAATTAATGTTGATTTTATATTAATTTTCTAGTGTAGAAAATGATTATTTTGGTTTTAAATTATTTACGCTAAATAATTAATTATATGGGTTTGAAATTACTATACGTAAGAAAACATATTAAATTGGATTTTCTAGAATATTTATAGATTTTCTTAAGTGTTTTGATGAATATGTAAAATTATTTAATGTATGAGACTTAAATGTTATATATATCTATTTAAGGAGAAAATTTATTTTGTAAAATAAAATTATTATTTATTTCTGAAATCTTGGCAGCACTTTTGAAAAAGAATTTTGTAACTAATCAGTGGTTGATAAACGTAGCAGGTTAGTTGAAAAGTGTTTCTCTTTTAAGTCAAAAACAAAATTTAGATGTTTTTAGCATGTTCCGCCACTTTTGGCACCAAGGGTTTTGACCTAGATATTTCTCCACTATTTCTTTTGACACAAATGCATATGGTATCAATACGCTTGGTACATAGCGAATTAGATAGAGGTAGAAGGTATAAGATCGAAACGTTGGGCTTTCGAATGGGTTGAAGCATGCTTTTGTTTTAAAATGAAGTAGCGCCTGCTTTGCTTTCGAAAGGTTAGCTTTCGACTTGGTTGTCTTTTGGATGAGTCAAATGTTTTTAAGGGAAAGGTTTCAAATAGGTTGCGCCCTTTTATTTTAAGTAATGCTTTCGAAGGGGTCGAAAACACTAGCTATCGCTTTTCTACTTTTCAAAGTTCGTAGTTTCGAAAGGTATACTTAGCTTTATAACTTAGCAACTTTTCCAATGCTTTTGGAAGGGTATTTCGATACTGTTAACTCCACTTTTTCAGCATGGCCGTGATATCAAAAATCGACCGAGAAACCAATGATAGTTCGTCTCGAAGAATAGTCAACTCAGAATCCCAACAAAGCAAGTTCTGTTGAATGGCTTTTCAGATAAGATCCCCTACGGAGGGGGGGTCCAGGGGGGTGCCAACCCCCCAAGGTGGCGGTGCGGGGGCAACGCCACCGCTACGGTGATCGACCTGCCCGGTCGGGTCGCAGGGGTCCAGGGGGCAGCACCCCCGGTGGGGTGCTGGGCAATGCCCCGTCCAAAACGGTATACGACTTAGAGAATGGAGCGACCTATCTTCTACTCGAAGTCAACGACCTAACTGATGAAGCGGGTTAACGAGCTAACAAGTGGCACGACTTACCGACTTAATAAGGTTGCCGACTTAACAAGGTTGCCGACTTAACAAGGTAGCCGACTCAATAAGCTTAACGACTCAGTGACTTAAAAGGATGCCGACCTAACAGCTTGCTGACTTAACTGCCCTAAGAAAATAGACCGACTCAACTATCAACTGCCTGGAAGAGTTACCAACTCAATACCTTGCGGTAGTTACCGACTCAAGCCATGGCCGTCTTACGACTTATGCTAGGTCGCTCACGACCTAAGCACAAAAGAAAATCTGATGTTGTGTTACTTAAACCGGTGCCTGTTAACTCATTCGCGACTCAGTACTTGTACTCAGTAGGCACAACATCCCAGTTAAGCCTTATCTCGGAAACGCAACTTACGACTTATCCTTAAGTCATTGCCGGCCTATAACCTGGCTTAGGTCGGTAACGACCTATCAGTTAGTACTAAAGGATATAAGCGAGCCAACTAAGTCATAAATCCGGATGCCTTAACTCGCCAACGACCCACGACTTATCCTAAGTCGGCCACGACTTACCTTAAGTCGGTCACGACCTAAGACCTGCTGAGAAAACCCCTATAAATAAGCATGAGCTCCAACATTTGGGGGATCTTCTTCTGATTCGGGGAGGACGCCATTACTCTGCTGCATTCTCAACTCAAACAACACTTCAAGCATTTCTAACATCAAGGACGCTACAACGAACTTAAAAAGAGAATCAACAACATTCAAATTGAATTCGAGATATTATACTTCTTTGAGGTTTGAGCTACTAATCCAAAGTGTATTGTAATTAAAGAAAGTTGTTAAGGGTTGTAATCAAATGAGCAGTAAAGAAGATTGAAGTGGACGTAGGCTCGATCTTAAGCCGAACCACTATAAAAATTGTGTCTTTTACTGTTTTTCTGTGATTTTACTGCTTATCTCTGATTCCCGTATTAACGGGTGGTGCTTTCATTTAATCTCTATTTGCATCGGGGTGTTAGCGTCTGATTATCACGTTAACAGATACCATCACTTCTTTTCTTAGGAATGCTTTCGAAAGATAGGCTTTCGACTAAGATGGTTTCAAATGACCCTTTTTGCTCTATTAAAGGTAGAACCCAAATCATTTCAAAGGAGATAGTTCAATGGTTTCGAAAGGTGTTTTTCCACATGTTTTAAATTTAACCCAAGTGCTTTCGAAGGGTTTGTGTTATAAAGGTTTTGATGCTTTTGAAAGGTTTTGAAGAATGGTTTCGATTGGATGGTTCCCCAATGGTTTCGAAAGGTTCGAAAGGTAAGGTTTTTCTAAATGTTTCGAAAGGGTCAAAAGGCAAGGTTTTTCCAAGAGTTTCGAAAGGCTAGTTTAAATTGTTTTTAGATATGATGTCTAAGGTTTTCTACCTTTCGAAGGAAAGGTTTTTCATTGGTTTCGAAAGGTTTATACGAATGGTTTCGAATGGAAGGTTTTGGCCTTTTGGCCTAGGTTAAACAAAGGGTTTTACTTGATTTGGAAAGAGGTGCTTTCAATAGCTTTGAAAGGGGTACTTTCAATATATTCGAATGGGTTATTTTCAAAGGTTTAAATGTTTTCATCAGCTAAGGTTTGAGTAAAGTGAGTCTATATATATATATAATGGCAAGGTGATATTGAGTAAAGCATAGAGATCATATAATTTCCTTGTTTAAGTTTGATTTAAAGGTTTTAAATCATTTGGAAAAAGAATTCAAGGAAATTTAAGGGAAAGGTTCCCTAAGTAAAATGACTCAGATATTAGAATACCAGATGGGACTAGTATAAGGTCGCTCCCTGTACATTAGCTATTGGCCTAAGCTAATTTTGTCCAATATTCCATTGTGTATGGCTTTATCATGGGTAAGACTAAAATTATGTTTACATACAGAAGGGAATGTTTATTTTTATAAGAATAGATTATTGGTGAGCTCGCAAAACCATAAGGATGGGTGACCCTGGGAGATGTTAGGTTAGGGATAGACTATCCAGAAGAGAAGTATTTAACATGTAGTTAAGGATAGACCATCCAGAAGAGGAGTGCTTAACAGATGTTAGATAATTTTGTTTATATTGTCTGGTAGGCCTGAATCAACCAAAGGTTAGTAGTTAGACAAACAAAACTATAATGTTCAAACAAATAGTTCATTTATTACCTGATATGTATGTTTACAGAATGATGCTTTATAGTTTTAACTAGTTTTGGTTATAGGAAAAAATATTTGCAAAAGAAAGATATGTTTTAAAAGGATGTAAGTAAGGGAAAACTGTTTCACTATGCAGTGTGGTCTCATTTAACATTAATAACCGAGACATATAAAATTATTCACACTAGGCTTTATGTCTGACTCGAAGTTTATGTTTTCAACCTTAAACTCTTGGGTGCTCAAAATTGATTTGAGTAGGCTGAGCATTGAGGTTTTTCAGTTTTAGCAAGATGATGAATAAAGCTACCGAAGGCGAGCAGGATGCTAACAAATAGCTATTTAGCAGTTGTAATTCTTGTTTTGTTGTTTATTTCCACTGTGTGCACTAAGTCAGTTATTACTATATTACTATGATAAACCAAGAGGGCATCATCATCTGTCGCTCTTGGCGTATTTATTTAATAATATATTTTGATCTTTACCTAGGAAATGTTTTGGTATTGTTTAATTTGAATATGGAATATGTGTTTGAAATGTAATGAAAAATGCTATTTTGAATCTGTGATTTGTTTCATATCCAAGTGCTTCTGATATTATAATTACCATTAACATAGCCGTATATAGTTACCGAAAGTTAATACTGTAGATTACTGCAGCATTTGTAGCGCTTAGCTTGGGCCTCTAGATAGGGGAAGTTACTACTTGGTATTAGAGAATAGGTCTATGAAATTCTTCAACTAAAAAAATGATTTTTGAAAACATAATCCTAAGAAATTAGAGTTAAGATCAAGGTATGTGATAATGCTATAGTAACGTAGTTGTATTTGCTATGTATAAGTATACGCTATCTCTCTATTCTTCTATCCCTTTTAGGCTATTCTTTTGTATCTCGCGAGGCTTGAATGCAGATGTGGACGCAAGAAGAGGTAGAGTTAACTTAGGAGGAGGCAGCTCCACCACAAATGGAAATGCCCAATCAAATACTAGAAAGAACCAAGATCAGGCTTAGGTTGAGAATATTGGTGCTGGGGTCCCACATGTGGATATGGAAGCCATGTATCTGTTGTTCGTGAACATGCTGCAAGCTGGAATTGCAGCTGGAGTTGTTGGAGGGAATGTCGCAGGAGGAAAAGTTCAAGAAGATCTGATTATCAAACCATTATGCTAACTTAAGCAGGGATTATGTTAGGCTTGGACGGAATCCCTTTATTGGAACCGAAGATGCTATTGAGGTGGAAAATTGGCTGCTACACTGTGAAAGGATTTTTGCTAAGTTGGTGCTCAATGATGAGCAGAAAAGGATGCTGGTTTGTGACAGCTTTAAGGAGCATCATTGTTTTGGTGGAATAGTGTGATGACTGGTGTTGATGAGGAGACAATGACATGGGAAGAGTTTAAAAGAATGTTCCAGGAGAGGTTCATGTCCGTCATGGCATAGTCTGTTTTGATTAGGAATTTTGTTGAGCTAGAGCAAGGAGAAATGACTGTTTGGATAATGCGAGTAGGTTTGAAGAGTTTGCTAAATATAGTTATGCTATTGTGGATACGGTGACGAAAAGGAATGAAAAGTTTATTAGGGGATTGAAGGCTGAGTTGGCTAGGGCTAGATTACCTCATATTAGAGATCCTTGTGATTTGCAGTAGGGATGGAATTAAGACATGAAGATATGCTTTCTTGTTCGGAGAAGAAAAAGGAGAAGGAGGTCCAGGTTGGGCAAGGCCAAAAGAGGAAGTTCTCTCACAAGAAGGGTGCTTAGAAAGGAGGAGCAGCGAAGAAAGGAAAGATTGAGGTGGTCTGTTTTAAGTGCAAGAAGAAAGGGTGCTATGCTTATTAGTGTCATCCCGGAAAGGCTAAGGAGGTGATCGAAAAGAAGAACATTAGGTGCTTCAATTGCGATCAAGTAGGCCATTATAAGAATCAATACAAAGTGCCTTCTAAGGATGGAAAGGGTAAGGCGTATGCATTGGAGCCTACTACATCAAAGTCCACAGTGTAGGAGAAAGGAAAGGCGGTGTTAGGAAGTACGCTTCAGACTCATGGTATGTCTTTTAGCATCCTGTTTGATATTAGTGCATCACATTCTTTAATATCTCCATGTTTGGTAGATAGCTTAACCTAGAACCCTTATATTTAGTTACTTCCTTAAGGGTTGCAATTCCAATAGGAGGGTATGCGATACTTAGGACGAAGTGTGACCACATTGAGTTTGATGTGTTAGGTCATTCCTTTGCCTGCAGTTTGCATGTGTTTGGTTTTGTAGGGTTAAAAATTATACGTGGTATGGATTGGTTAAGTGAATATGATGCTAGAATTTTTTGCCATGTTAGGAAAATATCACTTAGTTACCCTGACTATAATGATCGCATAGTTTATACTATAGAAAACCCTATTTGTGAGATGAATGCTTTATTGGGTGTTGTGGAGTTGGAAGACGAGTTAAATCGAGTTTTCGTGGTTATATAATTCGTGGATTATTTCAAGCTAGGAGCTGGGTTGCAACTGAAATGGGCTATTGAGTTTTGGATTGATTTTGTGCCTAGAGCAGAACCGGTGAATAGACCACCAAGCATGATGATATATATAGAGATGAGAGAGTTGAAGGTGTGGTTGGTGACTTTGAAAGGTAGGAGTTTTATTAGGCTGAGTAGTTCACCTTGGGGAGGAGCAGCAGTGTTTGCTAAGTAGCCAGATGGATCGTTAAGGTTATGTATCGATTATCGTAGGTAAAATGAGTGGACGATAAAGAATTGATATCCAATGCCAAGAATTGACGATTTGTTCGATCTGTTGAGTGGAGCCAAGGTGTTTTCTTAGTTAGATTTGGCAACAGGTTTTCATCAGCTTAGGGTACCAGAGGATAGCATACCTTTGACGGTGTTTAGGACAAGACATGGATCGTATGAATGGTTAGTTATTCCATTCGGACTAATTAATGCGCCGACATTCTTCATGGATTTGATGAGCCGGGTTTTCCAAGAGCACGTGGATAGGTTCATGTTGGTTTTCATAGATGATATCCTGATACATTCTAAGGATGAGAAGGAGCATGAAGTTCACCTTAGAGTGGTGCTTGAGAAGCTGAGGCAGCATCAGTTGAAGGCAAAATTTTCGAAGTGCCATTTCTGGAAGAAGGAAGTGAAGTTTCTTGGTCAACTAATCTTGGAGAAAGGGTTGTCCATTGACCCAACTAAGATTAAAACGGTAAATAATTGGAAGAGACCCAAGGCACTAACCGAGGTAAAGAGTTTTCTGGGATTGGCTAGATATTATCAGAGGTTTATAAAGGATTTTTCACGTATAGCAATATCGATGACTAGGCTAAAGTGAAAGGATGTGAAGTTCGTGTGGACCGATATGTGTAAGGAAGCATTCCAGAGCCTGAAACACTTATTGGTCCATGCACTTGCATTAGTTGTTCTAGAGGGGAATCAGGATTTGGCAGTTTATACAAATGCATGTGGAACTGGACTAGGAGCTATGTTGATGTAGAGAGGTAAAATAGTTGCCTATTCTTCTAGACAGCTTAGACCGCATGAGGCTAGATATCCAACGCATGACTTGGAATTAGCTACTTTGAAGGTGTGGAGGCATTACCTTTAGGGAGAGTTATTTGAGTTACATACAGATCAAAAATCTTTGAAGTGCTTGTTCTCTCAGAAGGAGCTGATCATGAGACAGCAGAGATGGTTAGAGTTTATTGCGGTTTATGATTTTGGGATTGAGTACACACCAAGAAAAGGTAATAAGATAGCAGTTGCACTTAGCAAGAAGCATCAGAATGCAGTGATGGCAAGGATTGCTGAATGGAAAGATTTGGAAGCACTGATGACCTATAGATTTTAGTGTAGATCCGAGGCTGGGTCTAGTGAAGAAAGTGTTATGTTGTCTTATTTGGAAGTTCGACCGGTACTGATTGAAATGATAGCTTTTAAACAAGAGGAGGATCCAGTTTTAGTTGAACGGATCATGAAGTTAAGGGAAGGGACGGAGAGCGATGAATTGAAGGATTACAGTCTTAATAAGAGCGGGTGGTTGAGAAAGAAAGGAAGTTAATGTGTTCTGAATATTAGAGACGTTAGGAAGGAAGTTTTGGGCCATCATACGAAGTTCACTTTTCATCCAGGAGGAACTAAGATGTATTAGAATATTAAGAGGAGTTTCTTATGGGAAGGTATAAAACGAAATATTAGCTTATGGGTAAGCATATCTTGAATTTCCAACAAGAAAATTGTTAACACCAGAAGCCAAGTGGATTGCTTCAGCCATTGGATATTCCATTATGGAAGTAGGATTCTATTTCTATGGACTTTATTGACGGGTTTACAAGATCTAGTAGAGGAAATGGAAGCATATGAGCCATAGTGGATAGATTAACCAAGAGTACCCATTTCATTCCAGTTAAGTCAACTAAGATGGAAACTATTTTTGCTAAGTTGTTTTTGAAGAATGTGGTTAGACTGCATGGAATTCCTAGTAGTATTGTTAGTAATAGAGATTCTTTATTTAGTAGTAAGTTATGGAGGAGTCTACATGAGATTTTGGGAACCAAGCTCAATAAGAGTACCGCTTACCATACATAGACTGATGGACAAATGGAAAGTGTTAACAAAGTCTTAGAGGATTTATTAAGAGCTTATGTGTTGGGATTTGGGGGATCATGGGAGGACCATCTACATTTAGTCGATTTTTTGTATAACAGTAAACTAGTATTGAGATGGCATCGTTTGATGCTTTGTATGGAAGGCCATGAAAATATCCTGTTTGTTGGTTGGAGATTGGAGATAGATTGGTTCTTGGTTCGAATTTAGTGAGAAAAGTTGCAGAAAAGATTGAGTTAATTCGAGCTAGGATGAAAGAGGCTCAGTTTGGATAGAAGATATATGCAAATAGAAGAAGGAAAAATTAGATTTCTTTACTAGAGATCATGTGTTTGTTAATGTTTCACTGATGAATGGTGTGATTAGATTAAGAAGATCAAGGAAGTTAGCACCGAGGTTCGTTGGAACTTTTCGTATTGTTGAGAGGATCAGGAAACTTGTGTATAGAGTAGAGTTACCGAGCAGTTTGGCTAGAGTCCACAATTTTTTCCATGTTTCTAATCTTAGAGAGCGTTTTAGAGACCCGAAAGCTACTATAGCACCGATAGTGTTAAAGGATTTAATAGTTTAATCAGACTTTAGTATACTTAGAAAACTGATTCCTATAGTCACAGGAGATGAGAAGAAGCAAAGGAACAAGGCATCATGCCAGTGAAGGTTCGGTGGAGCGACGACGAGAGAGACTGTACTTGAGAGACTAAGAGCAGAATTAGAGACGCTCATCCTGAGTTGTTCGATGGTATGTTTTACCTTGTTGATTGATTTGTTGTGTACTTTATCGTAATTTCGAGGATGAAATTCCTTAAGGAGGGGAGTCTATAACACCCCATATTTTTAGTAACCTTATTTAGGATATTTAATAGCTAAATTAAATAAAA
Source organism: Allium cepa (assembly GCA_030765085.1). Taxonomy (NCBI): domain Eukaryota; kingdom Viridiplantae; phylum Streptophyta; class Magnoliopsida; order Asparagales; family Amaryllidaceae; genus Allium; species Allium cepa. The sequence continues at coordinate 462,947,537 of CM060942.1, forward strand.
TAATTTGGTGATTAGGGGATTGAGATTTGATTTATAATATGGGTAGTCGTGCCTTAGAAAATGAATGAACTACGATAAACTAAAATGAAATATAAGAGGGTTAAAATAAGAAAATAGTCATTCTAACACCTAAACCCCTTGGTTGTGAATTCACACCTTCATTCATTTACAAAAATCAAAACTAAGTAGAGGTCGGCCACCATTTTCAAGAGCAATAGAAAGAAAGATAAATGGGAAGATTAATCAACATCAAATTCTTTCAAATCTTAAATTCTTTAATCTCAAGCAAAGGCGAATAATTAATAAATCTCATTTTCTCATAGTTTTCGGTTTTAGGGATAATCAAGATTGTTTTTGCATACTTATGCCATGTGTTGAATGGTAAAATGTTTATGTATACTTGTTGATGATTTATGCATGTTCATAATGGTTTTTATGATATTTTTTCAAAAGGAAACCTTATTAAATGACATGCAAATGCCTTGCGATTTTTGATATAGATCAAAAACGATATTTTAGAGATGGGTTTCTATTTTCATAATTTTCTGAATTAATGTGGATTTTATGTTAGTTTTCTAGTGTAGAAAAATGATTATTTGGGTTTTAAATTATTTATGGCTAAATAATTAATTTTTTGGCTCTGAAATTAATATATGTTAGAAAACATATTAAATTGGATATTATGGAATTTTTATAGAATTTTCCTAAATGTTTTGATGAATGTAAAAAATTACTTAAGTTATATTTTGTATATTTATTTAAGGAGAAGGGGTATTTTGTAATATAAATTTATTGTTTATTTTTGAAATCTTGGCAGCACTTTTGAAAGAGGAATTTAGCAACTAATGAAATTTGACAAACACAGCCGGTTAGTTGAAAAACGTTCCTCTTTTAAGTTAAAAATAAAATTTATATGTTTTTAGCATATTCCCCCACTTTCGGCACCAATGTTCTGAAGAAGACGTTTGGCCACCGTTGCTTTCGACACTGATGCACATGGTATTAATACACTTGGTACACATCATATCAGATAGAGGCCGAAGGTATAAGATTGAAATGTTGGGGTTTCGAAGGGGTTGAAGCATTCCTTTATTTTAAAATGAAGTAGTGCCTGCTTTTCTTTCCAAGGATTAGCTTTCGACTTGGTTGGCTTTCAATTGAGTCAAATGTTTTTAAAGGGAAGGTTTCAAATGGGTTGCGCTCCTTTGTTTTAAGTAATGTTTACAAACGGATCGTCTAGCTGCCATTTTCTACCTTTTGAAGTCAATGATTTCAAAAGATATACTTAGCTTTTAAAATTAGCCACTTCTACAGCGCTTTCGAAAGTGTGGTTTCGACACCATAACTTTTTTGCTTAGGAATGCTTTTGAAAGATAGGCTTTCGACTTAAATGGTTTTAAATGACCCATTTTGCTCTATTGAAGATAGAACCCAAATGGTTTTGAAGGAGATCATATATGGTTTCGAAAGGCGTTTTTCAATATGTTTTAAATTGAACCCAAGTGCTTTCGAAAGGTTTGTATTTATGAAGATTTTGATGCTTTCAAAAGGTTTTAAAGAATGATTTCGAAGGGGTTGTTTCCCAATGGTTTCGAAAGGTTTGAAAGGTAAGGTTTTTCTAAAATGTTTCGAAAGGTTCGAAAGGAAATGTTTTTCCAAGGGTTTTGAAAGGTTGTTTTAAAGTGTTTTAAGATATGATGCATAAGATTTTTTAGCTTTCGAAGGAAATGTTTTTCATGGGTTTCGAAAGGTTTATATTAATGTTTCGAAATGAAGGTTTTGGCCTTTTGGCTTAGGTTAAATAAAGGGTTTTACTTAGTTTGGAATGTGGTGCTTTTAATGGTTTTGAAGGTGGTACTTTCAATAGATTCAAAAGGGGTACTTTCAAAGGTTTATTGTTTTCATCAACAAAGTTTTGAGTAATATATATATATATATATATATATAACATGGCAAGGTGATTATGAGTAAAGCATAGAGACAATATATTTTCCTTGTTTAAGTTTGATTTAAAGGTTTTAAATCATTTTAAAAAGGTTTTCAAGAAAATTTAAGGGAAAGGATCCCTAGGTAAAATGGCTCAAATATTAGAATACCAGATGCGCCCTATACATTAGCTATTATCCAAGCTAATTTTTTCCCAAATTTAGTGTGTAGAGCTTTGTCATAGGTAAGAATAAAATTATGATTACATACATAAGGGAATATTTATTTGTATACAAATAGGTTATTTGTGAGCCCGCAAAACCATTAGGATCTAGTGACCCTGGGAGATGTTAAGTTAGGGACATACTGTATAGAAGAGAAGTATTTAACAAATAGTTAATGGCAGACTGTCCATAAGAGGAGTGTTTAATAGATGTTAGATAAATTTTGTTTCTATTGTCTGGTAGGCCCAAGTCAGCCAAAGGTTAGTAGTTAGCAAAACAAAACTATAGTGATCGAACATATAATTCATTTATTACCAAATATATATGTTTAAGTAATGATGCTTTATGGTTTTAACCAGTTTTGGATGTAGGAAAAAAGTTTTGCAAAAGAAAGATATGTTTTAAATGGTTGTTAGTGAATGGAAACCCATTTTGCTAAGCAGCGTGTCTCACTTAATATTAATAATCGAGATTTACAGTATTATTCACACTAGGCTTTATGTCTGACTCGAAATTTATGTTTTTCTTCATAAACTATCGGGTGCTCAAAATTAATTTAAGTAGGCTGAGGGTTGAGGTTATTAGGTTTTAGTAGGATGACGAATAAAGCTACCGAAGGCGAGTAGGAGGCTAACAAATAAATATTTAGGGGTTGTAGATCTTGTTTTGTTGTTTACTTCCACCATATGCATTAAGTCGGTTATGACTATATTGCTCTGATCAACTAAGAGGGCATCATTATATGTCGCTCTTGGCATATTTATGTAATAATATTTTTGATCTTTACCATGGAAATGTTTTGGGATTGTGTAATTTGAATATGGAACCTTTGTTTTGAATCTGTGATTTGTTTCATATCCAGGTGCTTCTGATATTACAGATACCATTAATATAGCTGTATGTCATCACTAGAAGTTAATACTATAGATGATTACATCATCTATATCACTTAGCTTTGGGCCTCTAGATAAGGGATGTTACACAAGGGCATACCCCTAAGTCTATCTATCTCCAACTTGCACTTAGGGTCAACTATGGAATCTTATTCCAACTTCTCAAATCAGTTTTCTCCAAACCAATTGGGTCAGTCCCTTTGTGAATGGGTATGCTATTATGTTTTAATTATCAATTCTGTCAATCAACTCTGTTCGACGGCAATAAAGTGCTTTATCATGCAGAACAATTCGAAGTATGTTTCTTGACTTTTATTGAGTTATAAGTTCTATAACAAACTATATCATGACATTATTATCATATAACAATGTTACGAGATTCTCACTTGAAATCGGCTAAGTTATAAATTTATGCACTCATATTTTTATATCTATTGTTTTTTTGCGACGCTATTCAAGGCGATGTTCTTAGTCTTTTTCATTGAATCAACCGTGGTCTTTCATTTGGAACATTTCCAAGTTACAGATTCCAAAATTGAATTTATTATTAACATACTATACTCGATAATCAATTATGAAGTTTAAGCCCGAACACCTTAATAAGGAGTTTCTGTTTCTGTAAACAATTCGCTAGTATGTCATAAATACACGAGGACACTACAAACAAGCATTTAGTGATATCAATTTGGATTTGATATTTTCTTCATATATCAAAAACATAAAAAAATCATGTTATCGTAGATAACATAACATATATGATAATTCCTATTGCCAATGCATAAGAAATTAATCTTACATGTTCCGTATTAAGCAATTTAATAATGGGTCTTTGCATATTAATTTAGGACATTCCCAGTATCTTTTATACTTACTATAACAGACATCATTTACAATCCAAAGTTGAGGTTTAAAAAACTAAGGTTGATTTTAATACAAGTACGTCATCAAAATCAACAACATGTTGTTATAGTTTAGAAATACCAATGTACCTTTTAACGTACTTTCTTATGAATGCACGCTTCATTTGCATTTTGATTTTGATATTTCTATCAAAATATTTTTTCAATTTTATTGCTTATAAAATAATATTTTCTATCATTTCTTGGATCTTATCCAAAGGCTCACAAGCTCAATATCACTACCAATGACTTTGAGTTATTTTTGATTATTATGTGTAAACAGTTTACTCTTGATCGTTGTTTAAAATTTTCCGTTTCAATACATATATGCCAAACATAAGATAATGCTAAGTGGTAATTTTGTGTGTAATTTCAACAACTGAAATTTGAGATATTATTCTTGTTAAAATTGCTTATTTAATTCTATCTACATTAGTCTTGCTCATTAAGAAAAAATCACAGCTGATGGGTCATAACCCTTCGGTTACGACAACCAAAATCATATTTTGATAGTGTACTTGGAATTATTTTAGATTTCCACATAATACCATTGAGTTATCACTCTTAATGGTTTAATTAAACAACCAATAGATTATTTATTTTTGACATTGATATGAAACTCATAGTTTCTCTTCAATATGCGAGAATACTTATTAGAAAATCTAGTGCTTTACGATCATTTATGTTAGTTAGTTTCATTTCATCTCATCTAATTAGCCAATTCCTTTTTTCTATCAATAATTCCTCAAAGAAATCTTTACAATGAATTTGGTATTTCTTGAAACAACAATTGTTTCTTAATGCAATAGAATTGGTATTTATAAACGTTCTATGAATTTGTTTATTTATAAAACTGATTTAGTTTTAGTTTATAAAATTTATGTTCAAAACTTAAACATGTCATCTAATGACTGTCTTCCAAAAAAAAATTTGCGGAGATTCACTCAAGATCCCTTACGAACAATTATTACGTGCAATCTTTCGACTTGCACAACTTGCCAACTTCATGGCATAGAACATATTCGGATTTCTTATAACCCTTATTTTATGTGATTTTGTAAACTAAATTTTTGATGAAATAATGTTAACCTTGTCTACTATTCTTAAGTACATGACCTTATAGAATGAAACTAACTCAACTTCATTGACAATTAATCGCACATTGTCCAACAATTTTGATTACTCCTTATCGATGCATCATTATATATTACATGGAGGAGTGACTTTTGAGATATCTTTATACATTTTTAGGTACGTTCAAAAATTTTCCAATGTACTCAATCATTCGACCAAATCGAATCATTTCTATTGCATGTTATTTTATTTACATCCTTTTTATACTCTACGAGTTTACTATAGACATACTACATATGTATCAAGTACACATATCCATGTCGGTGGTAACTCATTGGTGAGTGGAACCATTCTGATACTAATAAACTTATGATTGCGTACATCTATATGTATCAATAGTAAAAGTTCATCAATTCTTATGATGCTTCCACTATTTGGTGCATTACTCTTCAAATTTTTGAGATATAATTAGCCAGTGTTATATGATTCATAATCATATAATACAAATTATTTCTCACGGGCTAAAGGAATTCGTAGTGTTTTAGTGAGGCCTTTGATGGCGTCACTAATGGCTTATTACAGCTTCCCTCTTGGATGCACTTCAGTGAGGCTTTTTATGATGGCACTGAAGGCTTAGGGCCTTTGATGGTCAAGGACCTCTTGTGGTCATGAGCCTTTAATGGCCAAGGGCCTCGTTTGACCGCGAGCCTTTGATGGCTATATACACACACTTATTTTGTACAAAAAACCTTTATTGATTATTGACGTAACATCTTTGTAGAAACTGGTGCAGTTTCCCTTGACCTTAGAAAAATGATGATCATTCCTTCTACGTTCCGCCATTGAATGGTATCATGACCACTTGTGAGGTAGTAGAGACAATATGACTTTTCATGATTTCATTCAAACTTGGGTCTCCTCTTTTATGAAGGCCATTAGTTATTCTTATCCTTAATCCTATAATAGATGTTTTAGAGGGAAGTAGTGAGAATGCAATCTTTTGGAAATCGTGATTTAGAGGCTAGCCCTCTTGGCTAATGCTTAACCTTTTTTTGCTTACTATAGGTATCTCATCTTCTGCGATTAGTTTCCTCTTTGATATCCGTTGAACTTCACTCAGGTATAATGAATGACTTATGATCATAGGCCATTTCTGGGTGAGCATGTCAAAATCACTTATTATCTCTTTCTCATATATTATCATCGCCCTATTTATCTTTAAGAACAAGTTATCCTTCATCGGGCTCTCTCTTTCCAAGGCAATAATTAGAGTAGGGCCTATATAGTAACGATCTCGGATTTTAATTGAGTTTAAATGAATAATTAATTTAATTTCTGAATAAAAATTGTGTAATAATTGGTAATTTATAAATAAAATTTTACTTAAATTTTAATAATCGAGAATAAATTTGGGTATTTGAAAATAAATTATAAAATGGTGGATAGTTAAACTTTAAAAGGAAATAAAATTTGTGTTGATGTTAAACAAATATTCAAATAAATCTATAGTCATATGAAATATGAAATGAACAAATGTTTAAAGAAAAGCTATACATATATATGAATGTTTTACAGAATAAAGTATATAAAAAAATATGTATATATATAGAACTATGCAAAATAAATAATAATTAAGTTAGGAATATATTTAAACAACATGTTAATAATAGGATTTCATTTAAAATACAAAGTAATAGAACAAATCAAAGAAGTGCAGTCAAGTTAAACAAAATATATAAGATAAGTATGAACAAATACGCAACACATTATCATATCAGCCGAAGTCAATACAAAGTAATGCAAAACAAGGACATAAAAAAGTACAAACAAATAGTAACTTCGCTGTAATGCAGCCCATAATGCAAGCATCTTCATCCATGCCTATTATACAAACAAGATTACCCTGTACATTCTTTTCTATATGTACATCCCCTTTGTTTCATTTTCGTTCATCAAAGCTTGCATTCCAGTTTCAAATCTGCAAAACTAAGGGTAAATCAAAACCCTGTAGTTCATCTTCAAACCAGAGGCCAATAACTCATATTTTTTAGCAAGATTGCAAATCATTTTCAAAAGAGAAAACCAGCCTGCATTTCTTCAACCTTGAACTAAAATGTGAAAGGTGAGTAAACATCAATTTTTAAAAAAAGCTTTAAGTTTAATAAAACAACAGTACAGGATTCATTGATAATATGTTTTGTATATGCTTTAGTTTTGGATATAATTTTGTGTTGATCATTGGGTTGCCCTGTATATTATGCTTCTCTATTATTTGTTACAGGTTGGATATTTTTTCAAAAACTCAGATTATCTTCATCAAATCATTATAAAGCTTTAATTTTTCAACAAAACAAGATGTCTAAACTTAAATCGGGACTTTTAAATTTGTTTTAAAAACATATTTCTGGAATCAAGTTTTACAGGCAAACAAGAATTAATTTGGATAAATTTGATTTTTGTAAAATGCTAATTCAAATTTATAACTTGAATCCTTACTGAAAGATAAGATTTTTAAAACAAAAATGGGAATTTTTAGTGATGTATGCTTTTAGCAGTTCATAAATGAATTGGATAGGCTTTTTGATCAATTTCTGGAAATCAAAGAAATATTGGATGTTGAGTTTATTTTTGACGCTTGCTTAGCCATCAATGGAGTTGGGAAAAATGTTTAAATAAAATTCTATTGCAAGGATTTTGGTGTCGATTCTATATAGGCTTTTGGTTCATAATTTTTTGTGTTCTGTAATTTGAGGATCGTGCCAACATAAATTGATTGAGTATCACGTTCTTCTGCATGAAGGTAGAGGAGGGCATGGTCGAGGTATGGCCGGAGTTTCGTCGCGTCAGGTGGTCGTAGTTAGGGGGCCGAGGCAATTTTGTTCGGTGTATTCGAGTTGTTGGTTCACGCTTCAGGCAAAATTTTGATTTTGATTATTTCGTGACGAATTGATATTCGATCTTCTATGTAAGGTCGAATTGTGATTTGTGGGAGGAGATGGGAGTTGTCAGAGGGGTGGCGAACCACCGTGCATGTGCACGGTGGCGTGTGAATGTCAGCGGCTTCGTGTGTTGATTCGTCTTGAGATTATTACTCGAGAAAATAGGGAAGTTGCATCGAGTAACCTGGTGCGTGAGTGAGTCGCGTAGTACAGCAGTTTTAATTTTTAACTTAGCTAAAAAAAAGAAAAACAAAAAGAGAAGCAAGAATAAGTAGAAGAGGAAGAAAAGTATGAGGAAGGAGGAGCTCAGGGAAAACTGGAAGAATGGTAGCTCGGGTATAATTTTAGTTAGACCTGGAAATTTTTATGAGTTATAAATGGCTTTTGTTTAAATGCAAGATAAATGTTCTGATTGTAATTAATAGCAAGAAGATTAGGAAATGTTAAGAAAGTTTTAAATTGAAATTTAAGATCAAATAAAATTGTAATTAAGAAATTTTATTTATAAGAAATGTTTAATAAGTTTGTGATTAAGAGATTTTTTAACTGATGATAGTTAATATATAATTAAGAGTTAACTGATTCAAAATTTAATTAAAAATTTATAACTAATTGATTAGGAAATTAACTAAGTAATTAGTAATAAATAAATGATTAATTAAGTTTTATTAATTGATAATAAGGTCATCAATTAATAATAAATTAAGATTAATTGATTTAAAGATAATTAAGAATTGATGAATTTCATGTTTTGAAGTTAACAAATTAATTTATGATTAGTTAAAGCATGCAAATCCGTTCTACTTAGAGTTAGTAAAGTGTAATTGATTGAATAATTAGAGGTTTACCAATTTGTAATTAAAGATTGGTTAATTTAATAATTAAGTGTTTAATTTAATTATAATTAAGAATTGTTAATGATAATTATTTACAAATATGGTTAAATTAAAGATGTTTAATAAGTTTAGTGAATTAGTTAAAGGTTAATTACATATTTTAAGGGTTAATTATTTAATATTTAAAGGTTGATTAATTTAATAAATAAATGATTAAAGGACAATTAATCAAATGATATGAAACCAATTAAAGTTAATTAACCATGATCAATGACCCATCTGATTTAAATTAATCAGCTAATTAATGGAGCTTACTTATAGATGTTTGAATTCTATTGATTGTTGAGCTGTTTGACATTTATGATATGTTATGCTTTGTGCTATGAATTGTTTCGGTGTGACCTGTAATGAATGTAATTAATTTATCTGTGATAAACTTATATTTATTTATCTGTGAATGAATGATAAGCATTATAGATTATACCGTTTATCAACATTGCTATGATTGTATCTGTGATGATTGATGATGTTACACTATTGTGTGAAACCCCTGGACCACACCATACATATACAAATGTGGATTGTACGAGGAAGTCGGCTAAGTCACAGATTTTCAACAATTTTAAAGATTGAATTCTTGAATCCAAAATAGTTTTGGAATTGAAATTGATTTTTTTTTAAAATGAGTTTTAAAAAATAAAAGTTATTTTAAATAACTTAATAAAGTTTTGAAATTTAAATAAATTGATTTAAATTTGAATTCAATATTTGAATATGAATTCAATGATTTGAAAATTCAATATTTGAAATTGAATTCAATGATTTGGAAATTCAATATTTAAAAAGTATGGTTTTGGAAATTTAAATTTAAATCCAAGTTTTATACTTGGATGGCTTTAACTTATATCAATTGTAATCAGTTTTCCCAAACGGAAACTATTTTTTTCAAATAATAATAGCTTTCATTTAAAAGAAAGGATTTCCAAATTGTGTTGAAAGATTTCAAGTTTCAAATGGAATTGAAATGTTTTGAAAGCTATGAAATGAGTCTTTGATTCAAAGACCGCATGAGTTAATTCAACTTGAAATGAAATTGTTTTGGAAGGCTATGAATGAATCTTTGGAAACTAGTTTTGAAAACTACAAGTTAAATCCTGATTTAAAGATTTAACGAGTTAAACCAATTGAAATGAAAATTGTTTTGAAATCCATAAATGGATCTTTGTGAATGGGGTGAACTTTGTGAATTGAATCTTTTTGTTTAAAAGATTAAAAGTGTAGAAATTGTTTAAACCATTGAAGGTTGTTGAAATAAATCTTTTTGTTTAAAAGATTGGAAATGGTAATTTGTTTTAACCATTTGAAAGAAAGGTTTTGGGCTTTAAGCTGTGATTTAACTGAGAATCCAGTATCCATATGATTTTTAATATTGTGCTCGTTATTCGGTTTAGCCGGGGGAGGACCTTTGTGTCATATAACCCATTCCGAATAGTGATACGACGATATGGATAGCATTTGAAGACCGCTGGTGAGGACCGGGTATTTGCGAGAGTGATAGGATGACTTATCGATTATCTCTACATTGAGTCGCGCCGGTATAGAGATTCCCTAAGTGATGGGAAGTCTGATCGAGATTGTGAATACCCGGATTGCAAGGGCTTCTTTGGAAGTTCCTTTGGTTCTGTTCGAATCCGGAACAGACTTGTATGGATTGTATGTCGGACATTACATTTTGAGATATAAAGCAGATTTATTTCAAATACATTTCCGTTGGTGGCGGAGAATTTATTATCTTATCTTAAACACCCTTCCTTGAGACGTACGAGCTCAGAGGTTATGTAGTTGATGGTTATCGGTGATATACTCCCAATTTGGAAATATGGCATGCTGAGTGCAGATGATCATTTGTTTATCAAAGCATGGCTTTGTGAGAAGCGTAGCTATGTGGATGAGACTTCGTCGAGCCTCACAACCCGGTAATGGTCGAAACAGGAATCATGGCAGCAAGGTTTCAAGGGTAGCTCCCCTAGGGTATGACCATTTCTTATGGAAAAGGGTAGTATCATGGTATAGAGCCCAAGTACTTACTCATGTGGACACCGTAGTATATTTATTACCGTGTGATGTTGTTCGAGGGCACTCGTATAAAGGTCCCAAAGGACCGGCGGTGGCATATCCAAGGTTTTATTCCCTGGGAACGGGGGTAGCAGTAACAACCCGCATATTTGTCGATTTTTATATTTAAATATTTTATTTAAATATTTTATCGATACTCGGAATTTAGTCCAAAAAGCTACGTTTTGAATATGGTCGGATTAGGACTCGGGGCCACTCCCATTGAGTTTGAAATGCCGTTTGCGACCATTTTGAGTATAAGCTTTGATATGTTTGGAGAAAGTTGATTTTTGCTACTTTTTCACTTTGGGTTTGGGTTTGGGTTTAGCCCTATGTTTAACTTATACTCAAATCTGAGCCACTCCTCCCCATTCACCCTCACTTTCTCCTCTTTTCAGTTTTAAAGCATCGATGGTGGGAGAGATGGGAAATTAAAACTCCAAAACCCTAGTTTCCTTTTGCAAATCAAGCTCTAGCTCCAAACTAATAGAAGAACCCATTAGTAAGCTTCTCTTCTTCTTCTCCAACTCTTTCTCTCTTTGATTTCAGAAAATTCCTAAACCTAATTTGGGAAATGTTTCTCTTTTTAGCTTAGAATCAAGCTTCTTGAGTTGAATTTGAAGAGTGGTTGATTCCCCTTTTGCTTTCAAGCTTCTTTTTTCAATTTCTTGGGTTCAAAGGTGAGATTTTTTATCTCACATCTATGCTTATAATTATATTCGAATGTTAGGTATGAATTCCTAACACTTATTCGTGTGCATTAGCTTTTGGTTTGGATTGATTTGGTGAATATTCCAATTCTTAGTGTTTTGGGTTCAAACCCTTAAAAATCATAGCTTTGATGTTCAAATGCGTTTTTGGTGATGCAACGAGGAGCTCACAGGGCCGAGTAGTCGATTGGCATAAATCCTTAGTGCCGATGCTCGAGCGGTTGCGAATTGGTCATGATGTGCCATAGTATTCGATGGGCTAGGAAGGGACTGGGAACAGGTTCGGCCGACCGAGCCCTGTGGCCGGTCGACCGACCTGCTACTAAGGTGCATAGGCACCTTTCTGTCTCTGGTCCGGTCGACTGGCTACAGGGCTCAGCCGACCGACCTGCTTCCCGAGACTTTTTTTGGAACAGGGTCCGGTCGACCGAGCTCTGCAGCCGGCCGACCGACCTGATGATATTTTGCCTATTTTGCCTAGTTGCTTGAATTTCCAACTTAAATCGATTCGTGTTGTTTCCTTTTTGTTGTTATCATTTATTATGACTTTGATGACTCCTTTTTAGGGATTTTTGAATATCCATTTCGATGGATTCTTTATCGGTTTCGTTGGATTTCTATTCACATCTTCGTATGTGAATTTTAGTGATTGATTGTTCCTACAATCTTCTTCGTGATTTGTCACTTTAAAAATATAAAGGTTCCTATACTAGTAGTAAAAATTAAAAATCTTTCTTCAAACGATTTCAACACTATTTTAGTACAAAGCTCGTTTCTTAAACTGTTTTCCAATCTATTAGTATATACAAACCTTTACCTCACTCGTATGAGAAATCTAATTAAACGACTTAGTAAAACAAGTGGTATGAAATGCTTGCGTTTACTTCGTCGGTTAATTCTTGGACTCGTTCGATTGAAACTCTTGTGACAATTTTCTAGTGGAGATCTACAATTTGTTCGTAAATATTTAAGCTAAGCTAGTGGTTATGGGACATGAAGCTAAGCTCATATATTTACTAGCTTACTGTAATTGACACTTCTTGATGATCATGACGATCATTTTTGTGATTTAGACTAGCAATGTGCGATGTCTCTTTGTCTGCGAGGGAGACTAAACCCCGTTTTGTGGAGTTTCGACTCAAATTGATTGGGTAGAGCCCCATGGTCTTCGGGCCGTTCGCGTGTCAAAAATTAATGGCTAGCTACCATGAGATAGCATCTCGTTCGTGTGATACATATGTTGGTGAGTTTTCATGCTCCCGTTCGTGTAATAGGCCTCCCCCCTATTTTGTGTGATTTCTGGATTTCGTGTGTCGAATTCTGGAACTTTCTTCTTCACCTATTTTTGTGATTTCTATTGATATGATTTATCAATTTTTGTGCATAGGTGAATTCGTGTGTCATTGACTGGATTTCTTGAGATGATTTCTAGAATTTGTGCTTCACCAATTTTCGTGATTTCCATTGATAAGTTTTATCAATATTTGTGCATTGGTGAATTTGTGTGTCATTGACTTTTATGATTGACATTGATATAATCGTCAATATTTATGGTTTGGTGAACGAAATAAGGAGTATGACATTTCCTTTGATTCTTGAGTAGATTTGGTGATATTGATTAATCTCTTGTTGATTTTTCAATTACTTATATATATCACAGATTGGCATTGTGATTGTTATGTGTTTAGTCATATCTCTTATTTTATATCGTTTCATATGGTATTTATAGTTAGACTGATCCGTTTATTATTTTCTTATTAAATAATACTCGGGTCAGACCGAGATGTTACAGGTGCTTCTGCTTGACTTACATCCGGGATTACCTCCTTGACTTTTGGTTAACTACTTAGATTAGTAGTTTTTGTTGTATACATTTGAGATATAGACTCCATAATGTATACTTATTCTTTTGTGCAGTTCGTGTAACTATCCTTTTGTGATATTGTGGATCTTTTTAGACCACTACTCTGATGTACACTTCCTCGTGTAATATTCATATCTATTTCCGCCTTTGCGATATGAATTGTCTGTGACTGACTTATGTTATGTTTATTTCTATATTTGTTTCTGAAGATATTAGAGCCACTGTGTAGTAGCTTTGAGTTTGTGTCGGTATGTCGGATTTCCCTCTTGAAAAATAAATACATGTTATACTATCTGACATATCGATGCTCGTGCAAAGCAATTACACGGATGGTCGCTCCTCAACAGCCTTATTCTCCGTGCTAGTTGACAGCATTCACCGTAATGTTCTTGGCTAGCGTGGGTATAGAGGTGGGGCGTCACAGTAGCCGGCCTTGTTTGGCAGAGAGCTAGGTAAGTTCTCGGGGCATCCTGCCAGAGGCATTCCTATGTGGAAATAGGAAGTTCCTTAGACTGACCATTTGTTGGAAATCCAATCAAAACAATACGTGCCCTGTACGGTATTAGTTGTATAACCTGCCATGGAATGTGGTGGTAACCTGCTATTGAACATGGTAGCTGTAGTAGGTATAGTATGAAATGCCTATGCTGGCGTAGATTAATATTATACTTCGAAATGTTTTCAGCACTTTGCACTTATAGTAATAATGTCAAAGAAATTCGCATATCAAGCACGTTTGACAATCATAAGAAGAAATCTCCTCCAATTCTGCGATTGCATGGTGTGTGTGGCGGGAGGTCTTATGGTAGTTTCATTTTCCAAAAGCATATCGGCTTTTCTTTTGTAAATCTTTTTTTATTTAAAAGATAAACTGTTTTTTTTTGCTCACACCAGTCCCACGACTGACCTGGAGTTTATTGTTCCTTTCCTAAACTCTGGGTGCCCACTATTTTCCACACGGGCAGTCTAGAGTTAGTTTTTTTAGATAGCCAGGTTTAGTAGATTATTCGGAGTTAGTTCAGTCTTCGGATTAGGACTGCACTTGCTTATCTTAGTGCATCGTTATCGGGAGTTCGAGCTATTGCTGGATTGGTGCATTGGAGATGGAGTTATTGTTCCGCTGCTGGTGTTATCTTTTTCTTTCCGCTGCTATCGTCTTGTATCATAGCTCTGATGTATATTGATATGCATTGTATCATCATTGTATCAAATGTTGAATATGATATTATTCATTTTGTTCCTCTGTGTTGTACTTGATGTGTTATAAGCTCCGACGAACCAGGTTCGACGTTTGGATCTGAGGCATTTGAATATGAGTGTCGTATTAGGTGCCGATTTTCGAAGATCGAGTCAGGGTCTTTACATTTGGTATCACATCTAAGGTTGAACTTTAGCTCAGGAGTATAACACATTAGGTAGCTCATTGGAGATAAGGTGAAGTATACCCTAGAATGAGTGTATCCCTAAGACATCCTTTCAAATGGCTAAGTAAATTCTCCTGCTATCCATTGATAGTGAGTATGAGTGCAAGAAGAGTGTGAGATAGGGGACACGGGAATACGACTATAAATGGTCAATACCCTATAACAACAAGGAAACAATCTTTTCTCTATCAAACCCTTTTGTTCAGCATTTTCTCAATTCTTCGATAGTTTCTGATAGATCCAGGAAGAAATTCGACATATTAATATGGGACATAAACTCTAGATAGAAAAAAAAATTTTGTTCGTTTGGATGTAATTGATTGTTTTTGTTGCTATGGTTAATAGGTATACTTTAGTTTTTAAACTAAAAGTTTTCAGATTTTATCTATATATCTATTTCTTTGGGATCCCGAAAATATTCTACGAATGGCTAGTTATCCCTTCAAACTAACCGATATCACTCCATATTTCGTAGATTTGGATGACCCGAGTATAGATATAGTGTGAAAAACTTAACAGATTCTTTCTTGTATCTATTGTTGATATTCTGATTTGGTAAGCCAAATGGAGAATAGATATTCAGTTTGATTTGATGAATCATCTTTCATCTATCTTTGGGTTTTAATTTTGATTGTAGAGAACCCACAGCATCGGCCGAGGCGGAGCAGCCTCAAAGGCTAGAAGAGTTGGTAATTATGGTTTGGCTAGTCTGATTCAGGAGCCGTCTATAGATGAGGAAGTACCAGAGGAGCCCAAGGAGGAGACTGAAGAAGAACCCGAGGAGGTCTTCGACGATGAAGAAGAATTCGAGGTAGAGTAAGGACTCGAAGAGGACGAGGAAGAGTTTGAGGACGAACAAGAATTTGAAGTTGAGGAGTATTATGCACAGTTAGAAGATGATGAAACAATTATTTGGGATTTAGATGATGCCATTGAGGAGCTAGATGGTGGAGGTTTTATCCCTGTAGTATCTGATCCAGTGGAAGTTGCGGAATCGGACAGTGAAGCGGAGGTCAGGGAATTGTCAGGGCCTAAAAGGGGAAGCTCTGATAGTGAGGATCTGTAGATGATTAGGATGTTCCCTTTTGGGTAGTGTCATGTATTTTGACTCAGAATGTCGTGAATGCTAGACATATGTATATGTATGGTTGGATGAATGACAATAACATCTATACGAATGCCCTTAGTAACACTTAATATAAAGTGTATTTTGGATTAACCATAAGAATCTATGTGTTTACCGGTATAGTTGAGTTGTTATTAGTCTATTTTGTGTGAATGGATATAAAACTAAACTTGCAAATTTCGAGGACGAAATTTCTTAAGGGGGAATCTGTAACGATCCCGCATATTAATTAAGTTTAAATGAATAATTAATTTAATTTTTGAATAAAAATTGTGTAATAATTGCTAATTTATATATAAAATTTTAATTAAATTTTAATAATCGAGAATAAATTTGGGTATTTGAAAATAAATTATAAAATGGTGGATAGTTAAACTTTAAAAGGAAATAAAATTTGTGTTGATGTTAAACAAATATTCAAATAAATTTATAGTCATATGAAATTTGAAATGAACAAAAGTTTAAAGAAGAGCTATACATATATATGAAAGTACTACAGAATAAAGTATAAAAAATATGCATATATATAGAAATATGCAAAATAAATAATAATTAAGTTAGTATTAAATTTAAACAACATGTTAATAATAGGATTTCATTTAAAATACAAAGTAATAGAACAAACCAAAGAAGTTCAGTCAAGTTAAACAAAATATATAAGATAAGTATGAACAAATACACAACACATTATCATATCAGCCGAAGTCAATACAAAGTAATGCAAAACAAGGACATAAACAAGTACAAACAAATAGTAACTTCTCTGTAATGCAGCTCATAATGCAAGTATCTTCGGCCATGCTTATTATACAAACAAGATTACCCTGTACATTCTCTTCTATAAGTACATCCCCTTTGTTTCATTTTCGTTCATCAAAGGTTGCATTCCAGTTTCAAATCTGCAAAACTAAAGGTAAATCAAAACCCTGTAGTTCATCGTCAAACCAAAAGCCAGTAATTCATATTTTTTAGCAAGACTGCAAATCATTTTCAAAAGAAAAAAACGGTCTGCATTTCTTCAACCTGGATCTAAAATGTGGAAGGTGAGTAAACATCAATTTTTTAAAAAAGCTTTAAGTTTAATAAAACAACAGTAAATGATTCATTAATAATATGGTTTGTATATGCTTTAGTTTTGGATATAATTTTGTGTTGATCATTAGGTCGCTCTGTATATTATACTTCTCTGTTATTTGTTACAGGTTGGATATTTTTCCAAAAACTCAGATTATCGTCACCGAATCGTTATAAAGCTTCAATTTTTCAACAAAACAAGATGTCTAAACTTAAATCAGCACTTTTAAATTTGTTTTAAAAACATAATAGTGAACTATGCTGTGGAATCAAGTTTTACAGGCAAACAAGATTAATTTGGATAAATTTGATTTTTGTAAAATGCTAGTTCAAATTTACAACTTGAATCCTTACTGAAAGATAAGATTATCAAATCAAAAATGGGTATTTTTAGTGATGTATGCTTTGAGCAGTTCATAAATAAATTGGATAGGCTTTTTGATCAATTTTTGGAAACAAAGAAATATTGAATGTTGAGTTTATGTTTGAAGCTTGCTTAGCCATCAATGGAGCGGTGAAAAATGTTGAAAAAAATATTCTATTGCAAGGCTTTTGGGGTCGATTTGAATATAGGGTTTTGGTTCATAATTTTCTGTGTTCTATAATTTGAGGATCGTGGCACCATGAATCGATCGAGTATCATGTTCTTCTGCATGAAGGTAGAGAAGGGCATGATCGAGGTTTGGACGGAGTTTCGTCACGTCAGGCGGTCGTAGTTAGGGGGCCGAGGCAATTTTGTTCGGTGCATTCGATTTGTTGGTTCACGCTTCGCGCAAAATTTTGATTTTGACTGTTTCGCGATGAATTGACTTTCGATCTCGTATGTAAGTTTGAATTGTGGTTTGTGGGAGGCGATGGGAGTTATCGGAGGGGCGGGGTACCACCGTGCACGTGCATGGTGGCGTGTGAATGTCAGCGGCTTCGTGTGTTGATTCGTCTCGAGATTATTACTCGAGAAAATGGGGAAGTTGCATCGAGTAACCTCATGCATGAGTGAGTTGTGTAGTACAACAGTTTTAATTTTTAAATTAGCTAAAAAAACAAAAATAGAAGAAAGAATAAGTAAAAGAGGAAGAAAAGTATGAGGAAGGAGGAGCCCGGGGAAAACTGGAAGAAGGGTAGCTCGGGTATAATTTTAGTTAAACCTAGAAATTTTTAAGTGTTATGTAAGGTTGCGACTTTTCGACGCTCGAAAACAGACATCAATACGTCCACTGTATCAACTGCCGAGCAATCGAATGCCGGAAAACCGAACTGTTATGGTTAAAGAAGAAAAGGGTAGAAGAAGAAGAAACAGAAAACAATATCAAAATCTCACAATCACAGCGGAGCAACATATAATAGATAAAAGATTAATCTTTAAACAAAGAGCTATATCAGTTATTACATTACATCACATTTCATTATCTGAGTGTACAACAACAAACAACAGAAAAGAAATACTACATACTAGTTGATACGCCATGCCATCCAGCTTGCCTCTTGCAACTCCTGAATTCCAGAATGACCTGATAACCTAACTCTAGACTGCCCGTGTGGAAATTGGTGGGCACCCAGAGTTTAGGAAGGGAAACAATAAACTCCAGGTCAGTCATGGGACTGGTGTGAGAACTTAAAACAGTTATTTATCTTTAAAACAAAAACAAAGGAAGTATTTTAAAAAATAGATCCGCAATGATTTTGGAAAATGAAACTACCATAAGGCCTCCCGCCACACACATAATGCAAACACAGAATTGGAGGAGATTTCCCCTTATGATAGTCAAAGATGCTTACTACGCAAAAATCAAATCATTTTTGATATTATTATTAGTGCATAGTGTAGAAAACATTTCGAAAGTAGAATATAAATCATAGCCAACATACGACCATTATCGTATGCCTACTATAGCTACTATGTTCAATAGCAGGTTACCGCCATATTCCATTGCAGGTTATACAACTAAAACCAGACAGGGTTCGTATTGTTTCTTTAGATTTCCAACAAATGGTCAGGCAAAGGAACTTCCTACACCAAAATGGGTACGCCTCTGGAAAGACGCCCCGAGAACCTAACCGGATCTCTGCTGACACAAGGCCGAGTTATCACACGCTTCTGGGTGCAATGAAGCTGTAACTTGATAACTCCGCATAAAAAAGTATGCCATCCCTGGTCGTTACCGACCTTTATCCGAGGATCCTCAATACCAACAACCAAAAAGTAATTAATTTTGCAGCAACCACATAGGTTAAATATCTGGGCTCCATACCATGATACAACCTATATCCAGAAGAAAATAGACATACCTTAGGGGCGCGACCCCTAAAAAACATTGCCGCAACAATACTTTTTCGACCATTTCCGGGTTGTGAGGCTCGACAAAGTCTTGTCCACAAAGCTACGCTTTTTTTCACAAAGCCACGCTTTGATCAACAAATGGTCAATAAATAATCATCACACAGCAACACTAAGCATGCCACATTACCAAATTGGGAGTACATCACTTATAACCTTCAACTACAAAACCTCTGAGCTCATACGTCTCAGAGAAGGGTGTTAAGCAAGGAGAATAAATTCTCCACCACCAACAGAGATGTATTTGAAAGAAATCTGCTTTATATCTCAAAATGTAATGTCAGACACGTAACCATACAAGTCCGTTCCATGATCGAACGGAACCGAAGGCACTTCCAAAGAAGCCCTTGCAATCCGGATATTCACTAATCACGTCCGGTTTCCCATCACAAAGGGTGATAAAATCTCTATATCGGGGAACAGCCGATGCAGAGACATTCTACGGTAATCCTTCCGTTTTCAAAAATATCCTATCTTTAACACCGGTCTTCAATGCTATCCATTACGTCGTATCACTATTCGGAATGGGTAATCCGAATAACGAGCGCAATAATTTAAAAATAAGTGTAGCATTCAATTTCAACCATTCACAACAAATACCTATTTAAAGGTCAATAATGATAGTCGGTTATCTAACTATCAATCAATATTCACAACATCACCCGATTATAAATAATCTTCCCAAATTATTTATTTTTCAAAATATCTTTACAAGATATATTTTCCACACTTCAACCATTTGAAAACAAATTTCAAATATTTTTTCACCTTTCATTCTATGAAAACAAATTTCAAATCAATTTCCTTAAGCGGAAACACTTCCAAATATTTATCCATTTTAAATTTAAAATGGTTCATTTAAATCAATCAAATAAATCCGTACCGATTTATTTTAAACATACGTTCCAAATCGGTAAATTTATTTCCACACTTCAAAAATAAATCAATGTTTATTTTTAAACAAATTTCCCTTTCTTTTATAAATTCCATAGTGAATTTACATGTCCAAAATATTTATGAATATATGATTTTCAAATCGATTTCTATTATTCATTTTCAATTTAACTTTAAAACATAAAATCTCAAAACATTCACTTCATATTGGAAAAACATTTCCATACTTATTTAATAACAAGTAATTCACAAATCTATTTATTTTCAACATTTAGAAAATATTAAATATACTTAAACAAAATTAAGTATATATTTTACTCTTTAAGGAAAACATTCTCTTAAACACATTTATTTGAGTCAAAACGAATGTTGCGTAAAACATCGCTACGACAACCCAAAATCACTAGTATAGGGATTCGAACTTAAAATAGATATATAAATCCCAATACTATATAAAACATTTCCTTTCGAAAATCATTTACTATAACAACAGTGTTATAGTCCATCATTTCCCTATATCTCGAAAACATCTATTTCAATAATGAATGTTGAAATCTATGGTTTCGATAGTTAATACATTTTAAAACATCTTTAAAACAATTAACTTCGTTTTATAATATCACTTCCCCAAAAACATATTCATTTTCTTTAATAATATATTCACTGTCCAAAATCGTGGATATACGTTATTTTCCCAATTCAGTGTTTGTACACATTTATTAAAAGATTATCGACTGTCTAAAATCGTGGATATATTCCCAACCAAACTCTTCATTACTACACCTATCATATAATTGATAATTCGCTATCCAAAACCGCGAATATATCCCCTTTTATAAACTTCTATGTTTAATTTATCAAATTCAATTGTTTTCGGATTTATAAAACAACGTTTATAAATCCACACACACACACACACACATATATATATTTTATAAAAACTTCGACTCATAAAATCACTTTTATTTACCAATTCAGTTTATAATTCAATTTTATACCAAAAATCTAATTTACAAGTTAATTACTTATAATCTTTTATTTTACGAAAATCTATTCATTTTAAAATTTCACAGTTTATAAATCTATAAATTTCATTCACTTATGAATTCCATTTTTATTTCATTTTAACACTTATAAAAACTCGTTTTATAAATTTCAATATTTTTAATTTATAAATATCAATTTTATAAATCTTTTATATAAACCGTTTATAATAATTCAAAAATCCCAATTTAAACAATTTTACAAATTAATCAACTACATATTTCAAAAATGACATTTCGGTTATATGTCACAAAAATCATAATTTCTACAACATAAAAATTATAACATTTATTTATTTAAAATGAATCCATTCCAAAATTCAGTTAAACATATACTTTGAAAAATCACTTGAAAATCCTTTATAAATTCAAAATCGTTACTTTGATATTTTTAAAATTCTAAAAATAGGCCAATGCTGTAACAGCAACAATATATCAATCATGACAATCAAAACATCATATATCAATATGATAATCAACAAATATCACAATATGTATAAATAAATCAATACAGTTGAGGAATCCAGTTGGATCCCACCAACCTGTTTCCCTGCATCCACAGATCTTAGCACAATACCAATTCCGTTTAAAACGGAATATTGCGGTATATGGGATTTATAAAATATTATCAGCTATTATATGACGCAAATAGGATCTCATCCGCTATATAATGAGGGAAATCAACTCCAAGTACATATATAACACCAATTCCACTTTACGGTGAAATTATCGCGGTATGTGTTTTTAATAAATAACCTCCGCTTAATATACGGCATATAATGTCTATTTTAACAACCAATAGATAATCATTTATCATCCAGGCATACAA
Source organism: Allium cepa (assembly GCA_030765085.1). NCBI lineage: Eukaryota > Viridiplantae > Streptophyta > Magnoliopsida > Asparagales > Amaryllidaceae > Allium > Allium cepa. Next base: position 462,969,742 of record CM060942.1, read on the forward strand.
TCAAGCAATTTAAAATCTAGCTATTTAAAATTTAAATCGAAACAATTTCGATTGAGTGAGAAGTTCTCACCTTATTTCCAATACAGTTGTAGTGTTTGATTTCGAACAAAATTAAACGAGCGTTTAATTTTACCCAAAATTTTCACTATCTACAAACGACTCCAATCTAGTTAGTGCTCGCCAAAACGAAGCCAACGCAAGTTGTTTTGTCCATTTTCGACCTCGTATGAACAAGTTACGCTAATTTAAAGTTTACACAATTTAAGTATAATTAATAATTACAATTTCATTTTATTTTACAACCCTATTCACATCAGGATCGCACGTTTTAAACCTTGCAATCCAGGCTGCCCCATCTCTTTCTTTTCTCCCTCACGTAAACACTCCATGTCCTTCACGCATGAACGAAACCCATTTGCCGTCATCCATTCGTGAATAAACGCACCAACTATGAACATTTTTGCAACAATCAACGGCCACCACTGCGAAGGCCTACTCAAACTCCACCTTCAGCCGTGATATAGACGAGCTCGGCCTCTATTCTACCTCGAAAAATGTGAAAGACTGTCGCGTCTTTAAACAAAGATTGCCGCTAATCCACTTCGTATTTTACGATCATCACCGTTGGAATTAAAGATCTCTTCGTCCTCTACAATATTGTAGTTGACAACTTTTGCTAATTGTTGGTAGATTGTGAAATATTTTTGGAAGAAAAAGATTAATTTCTGGCCAAGGAATTGAAAATGGCGGCCAGACCTAGCTGATTAGGGTTTTGAGTGTAAATAAGAAAGTGGAGGTCCTTTTATAGAAAATCGACGAAAAACTATTCATACAAAATTTTCCGAACTCCAAACGAAGCATGCTGGCTGGCAATTCTAGGGTTTACCCCGCATTCCGGACACAATGGAATGTGTTTCGGAAGCTAATTTGGTCATATGTGCGAGTTATGGAAATAAACGATCGATTTTAAATTAAATCGTTTAACTAAATTTCTACGCGTTTTAGCTTGTCCCGGACAAACGGTAAATCCGATTGACACGAAATTTGAAACCATACAATAATATAACATTACGGATCCGATGAAACTAGTTTCGTCGAAATCCAAGACTGTTTGAAAAATGACTATTTTAACTCGTCAATTAAATATTAAAATATTCAATTTTCACAATTCAACTTTAAATTCGATTTTAAAAGTTCTATAACATCTTTCTAACTTCCACATTATAAAATATAACTTTACAAATAAATTTTAATCATATTAAACCTAATTTCCAATTATTTCTGTAATTTTCAATATTAAATTATCGATTTGTACCCAATTAAATCTAGATATTCAAAATAAAATTTATTCGACTGTTTAATTTCACTTGTTAATATTTAAATCAATTAAATATACGAATTTAATTGAGAGAAATTCTGGGTCGTTATAAACTTCCCCCCTTAAAAGAATTTCATCCTCGAAATTACCAAGTAAGAAAAAGTTACAAAATCCATTAACTTTCCCAAAATCTATAGTTAAACTTCTTACAATACTTCACTAAGTTTTCAAATCATACTTAGTTATCTTTTTCAAAATTTTCAAATTTCTCAGAAATATTCTTACGCCTTAAATTTTCAGAAAATTTAAGGCGTAACCTCCTTTGCGCGGCACGATCCGAAAAAAATATGACAGTATATATATCATAAATATACGTCTCATCAAGTGATGAGGCTTCCCGCAGGGAAAAAGTGTAAAAGTACGATATGTAATCCGAGATATGTACCTTATATATTATTAGCGAGCATATACGGCTAATATAGCGCGAAAACGAGCTCCAAATGCGAAGCGAGCTCCATCCGTACCTACTAAACACTCAACAAACCATGAGAGACATGTATATATGAAAGTAACATCAATATACAACATATACCAACAACTATATATGCCAATATAGCAAATGCAACAAAACAACAAATCCAACCATCATTCAACTAGCATTTAACTAACATCCATAACCAAATCAATTACATTCACTCCTCATTAATACTCAATGAATTGTTTTTTTTTCCAATTGATTCATTAACATTGGATGTTTTCTGCTAACGTTCATTTATTCATATTCAATTAGTAATGATACATTAATTCATATTCAAGTTGGTTCACTTACAAATCAAATTCAATTCTATTTAAGATTCACTTAACTTCCAATTTGATTTTAATGATTTATAGCTTTCCATTTCATTACTTCATTTTCATTTATTTCCAATTGGTTTAGTATTAAATTGGCTTCCATCCAATTATTCAATTAACTTTAAATGAATTAACACTTATATCCATTGTTTCATATCAAATATTTACATTCTATTGATTAACATTCAATCCATTCATTTATTAATTCAATTGCTAATTCATTTTACAAATAAGGTTGAATTCCATTTATATAACTCAAGTTCAAATTCTTAATGACTTCATTTCATTAATTCACATATTAATTTACTTCGACCCTAAAATCAACTTCATTCAACATCACTTATGTTATATTCCATTTCAAACATCATTTGTTTAGCTCAACTTAAGATTCCACTTATAAATCCAATTCAGATTTCAATTCTAAAGTAAACTTTATTTAACTTTTACCAAAGCTAAATTTATTAACTCATATTATAATTTCAAAACTTATTTCACTTATATTCATCAATTTCAATAGCTTATCTAATCCAAATCAATTTATTTAACTTTCCTTTTGTTAAATTTCAATCACATGTCTTTGATGACAACTCAAATGTATTTCAACTTGGATTTTAAATTCAAATTTGTTTACCATAACAAAACGTCAATTCCCAATTTACTATGGTAGCAAATATATCACATAGAGACTCGAAAATGATACTGATGATGCTGCAGTCATCACCCTTTTTATTTCCCACTAATAGTAGTGAATTCAGTGCTTAATATTGTTTCAAAATTTTCCTTTTACTTATAACTCACATTTATAAATCCTTTGCCTATAGAATTTCACTGTTTAACTTTCAATTTTGAAAAATAACTTCCAAAATAAACAGGATTCAAAATTTTCAAATTCATAGTCCAAATTCATTTTTATATTTACAACTCATATTAATAAATATATTCATATAGTTTCACCTTTATGTACAAGATTATTTCACAATTGTAAATCATATTAACTATAATTCCATACTTTATAATTCAATTGCTTAAACAATTATTCTTTTAATTAACTTATATTCATTCTTACATTTTTAACGACCAAACAATCAATTCATATATACTTAACAATTCTGAAAAATTATTCCTTTGTATATAAAATATAATCAAGGTAAAATTATTTCATTTACCCTATTTTAAAACGATATCGTGTTAAATTGTTTTGTACAAGTGTTTAGAGATCCCTATCAACAACGTTAATTACTCGCATTGACTAGAATCCTTATACCACTCAACAAACCAATCATCACAATATAAAACAATTTATATTCACTAACAAGTACGCTCTCATAGCTATTATTACACTCAAACTCATTCTGGAGTACTGCTGACTCCATCTCTAATGAGTAACACCCAATAGAGCCATGGTTGTCGCTTAACCATATGCTTTGATACCAAATGTAACGTTGCGACTTTTCGACGATCGAAAACCGACGTGAATACGTCCACCGTATCAACCGCGGAGCAATCGAATGCTGGAAAGACGAACTGCTATGGTTAAAGAAGAAGAAAAGGGTAAAAGAAGAAGAAAGAAGAAGAAAAACAAAACAATATCAAAATCTCACAATCGCAGCGGAACAACATATAATAGATAAATGAATAATCTTTAAACAAATAACTATAACAGTTATTACATTACATCACATTTCATTATCACAGTGTACAACAACAAACAACGGAAAAGAAATACTATATACTAGTTGATACGCCATGCCATCTAGCTTGCCTCCTACAACTCCTGAATTCCAGAATGACCTGATAACCTAACTCTAGACAGCCCGTATGGAAATTGGTGGGCACCCAGAGTTTATGAAAGGAAACAATAAACTCCATGTCAGTCATGGGACTAGTGTGAGAACTTAAAACAATTATTTATCTTTAAAACAACAACAAAGGAAGTATTTAAAAAAATAGATCCGCAATGCTTTTGGAAAATGAAACTACCATAAGGCCTCCCGCCACACACACAATGCAAGCACATAATTGGAGGAGATTTCTCCTTATGATAGTCAAAGATGCTTACTACGCAAAAATCAAACCATTTTTGATATTATTATTAGTGCACAGTGTTGAAAACATTTCGAAAGTAGAATATAAATCTTAGCCAACATACGACCATATCGTATGCCTTCTGTAGCTACCATGTTCAATAGCAGGTTACCGCCACATTCCATGGCAGGTTATACAACTAAAACCATTCAAGGTTCGCATTGTTTCTTGGGATTTACCACAAATGGTCAGGCAAAGGAACTTCCCACACCGAAATGGGTACGCCTCTGGAAAGACGCCCCGAGAACCTAACCGGATCTCTGTTGACACAAGGCTGAGTTACCACACACTTCTGGGTGCAATGAAGCTGTAAGTTGATAACTCCACACAAAAAAGTATGCCATCCTCGGTCGTTACCGACCTTTATCCGATGATCCTCAATACCAACAACAACAAAGTAATTAATTTTGGAGCAACCACATAGGTTAAATATTTAGGCTCCATACCATGATACAACTTCTATGCAGAAGAAAATGGACATACCTTAGAGGCGCGACCCCTAAAAAACCTTGCCGCAACATTCCTGTTTTGACCATTTCCGGGTTGTGAGGCTCGACGAAGTCTCGTCCCCAAAGCTACGCCTTTTGTTCACAAAGCCACGCTTTGATCAACAAATGATCAATAAATAATCATCACACAACAACACTCAGCATGCCACATTACCAAATTGGGAGTATATCGCTTATAACCTTCAACAACAAAACCTCTGAGCTCGTACGTCTCAAAGAAGGGTGTTAAGCTAAGAGAATAAATTCTCCGCCACCAACAGAGATGTATTTGAAAGAAATTTGCTTTATATCTCAAAATGTAATGTCAGACACGTAACTATACAAGTCCGTTCTGGGATTGAATGGAACCGAAGGCGCTTCCAAAGAAGCCCTTTGCAATCCGGATATTCACTAATCACGTCCGGACTCCCATCACAAAGGGTGATAAAATCTCTACATCGGAGATCAGCCGATGCAGAGACATTTGACGGTAGTCCTTCCGTTTTCAAAAGTATCCGGTCTTCAACACCGGTGTAACGACCCTAGATTTTAATTTAATTTAAATTAATAATTAAATGAAATTTTGAATCAAAATTTATAAAATTAATTATAAATAGTGATGCGAGTTTCCCCGAGTTCAAATATATTCTATATAAATCATTTAAATTTTTAAATATTATGTATATATGTATATATGTGAATATATATATATATATATGTATATTTGGGTATATATGAACAAAGTAAAAAAAAGTATTAGCAATAAATGTTTCAAATAAATTTATGGTTAGAAATAAATGTTAAAATTAATTAGAATTCAATACATAAGTAAAATAAACTACAAGTATAAATATAAATTTTAATATAAGTTTTGAATTCAATCGAATCGAGATTTATAAATAAAATACAAATACATTCAAGTGTAAAGTAAATACATTGGCAACAATTCTAACAATAATTATAATAGCCTTATATCTATGTAAATGAAGTATAAAAGCATAACTAAACAAAAGGTTAGTTGTTCTTTTTAAATATAGTTGATAAATAAGGAATTTATTAATATAAAGATAAATTCTTTTTATTTTAATTTCAATAAGGAGTTATTTTTTTTAAAAAATAATATTAATAAGATATATATAAAATATGTGTGTAAATAGAGAAATATAAAACAATAGTTTTTAAAGTAAAATTTATGATAAATATTTAAACTAAAAATAAAATAAATACAAGTATGCAAGACAAGAAAATATAAAACAAAAACAAAAGTAAAGTAATACAAAATTTCTACAACCATATCCTTTTGCAAAACAAAATGAAGTTGCAGCCACAAAACATATATGCAAGTAAACAAAATAATTGAAACAAAATAAAGTAGAAGTAAGAATGCAGGCTGGAATAAACACATAGGCCGTAAACAAGAAGTAAAGGCATAAACAAATAAATATGTACAATGGCAATTAATGCCATGTCCTTAGCACACATTTTTCATCTCAGCCGAAGTAAGGCTGAAGTAAACAAATGCATTAACATGCATAACCAAGTACAATAGCATATCAAAGCAAAATCATCTCAGCCCATAACTATGGTACAAACAAACATTAATAATCCCTGTACAAACATTTTTCTCTACATGTATACCTCTATCCTATTTCATTCATTCACTAAAAAATATAGCATGCCTGAGAGAAAATTTAAAGTAAATATCATCTAAAGATTTAAACAAAGAAGCAAAGCAGAGAAAGCAAAATAAAAAGAAAGAAAGGGAAAGCTACAACTAGAAAACAATTATCATCAACAAGACAAGAGGCCTCTGTTCTTTTCTGGAAACAAGGTGAGCAACTTTAATTTTTGTTTAAAAAAAACCATTTCTTTGAATCCCTGCTTGAGAATCTGTGAGTAACTTCATTTAAGTAGTAAACTGGTTGCATAAAATCTTTGAGATTTCTATGTTGAATGCATGTATATATTGGTGCTTCTCTCTGCATTTATACAGGAATGCATATACATATACAAATGTTGCCTCTGTTTATACATTCCAACAGCCTAAGTTGCTTCAAAAATCATGTATGCTCAAATCTATTGATTGTTAGAGTAAAGTATATAAACAAATTTTGTTTAGGAAAGTATAAAGTGAATTTTAAAAATTTAAATTCATAATAAAAAGGTTGAGCTGCTCTGGGAATAAGCATAGGACAGTAATACATAACATAAATCAAAATTTCGAACATCTTGAATTTTCGATTCAAGTTTAGGAACTGATTGCTTAATCATAAATAGGATTTTTAAAGCTCAATTCATATTTTTTTGTAAAGAGTAGAAGTGGCATGGCCGTGTTGATCATTTTGGGAAGATGGGGTTGCCTCGGGTAACACAGTTGATCAGAGAAGTCGAAAATTGGTGGGGAGGAGCTAACATGATCGATGATCACAGGAAAAATACTAAAAAAAATTTCGAATGAGTAAATTTTTGGGTTGGATCGAAACTAGGGTTTAAGAGGGGTAATGGGTTTAGCTCGGTTGTCGAGGCAATGCGAGGGCATCAGGGAATTAGAGGCGATCGCACCAGGGGGAGTAGTTGCGTGGGTCATCAGCGAAGCTTCGGACCAAGTTTCGAGGTGGCCGGTGGTCGTGGGTGATGGTACATTGGGTTTTTGGGTGGTCGAGTTTTTGGGTCAGTGGGTTCGATTGGGTCAAATTCGATCTGATCGAACTTTCTTCGATTTGGATAATGCTTTGAGGTCTCGTGTGTTTGTGTGTGTGTGTGGGATGGACGCGGTGCTCATCGGTGGCCGGAGGAGCGTGGGTAGGTGCACGGTGCACGTGTGTGCACTGGGGAGGAAGGAAGGTGGTATCTGGGTTTGGGGGGTTGTGGAAGAAGCAGAGCGAACGCGAGAGGGAATGGGGTGTGTTCTCGGTGAAGCGGATGCGTGACTCGAAGCAAACGTTAGTTTGACTCGGGGAGGTTTTCGCGTGGGCATGGGTTGTTGAAGCACTGCAGATTTTGGGGGGAAATATAAGTACAGGTTTTACAGTAACCTGTTTGTTTGTTTTGTTTTTAAATATGTGTTGTTTACTGAAGTAAGGTTTTAAAAACTAAAGTTTAAGACAAGTTTTAAAACCTGGGTTTAAAAGCAAATTTTAAGATGCAAATTTGAAATAAAACCAGTTTATAAAATATAAACATTTAAACCATTTTAAATGTTTAAAGCAAATTAAATAAGGGTTTTAAAATTTGAAATCTAGGATTTAAAACAAGTTTAAATAAAAGGTCTAAATACAAATTCAAATTTAGATTGTACAATTAGATTTTGAATAGAATAAAATTTTGTTTTAATTCAAACTTGTTTAATAACTTTAAAAATGTTTATTGAAGTCAAGATGGAATTCAGATTAACTCTTGAATTCTGGTTTGAAATAAATGAAGTTTATAAAAATTTAAAGTATTTAAACAACTTTAGAATGTTCACGTATATTTCATAAAATGATTTGAAATTGAATAATTGGGTTTAAACTCTTATATAAATTTCTTCATAATGGTGGGTAAAGATTGGTTAATTAAATTTTTAGTTGTAATTAGTAATGGATGATGGGTGATAAATGAATTTGCAATTAACTACTTAAGTTAACAAATGAATGATTAACAGTCAATTAATTTAGTAATTTAATTGAGAATTAAATGATTAATTAATTGAGAATTAATGGTTGATTAAATAATTAGTGATTAATTATATGATTTCAAAGGCTAATTAAAGAGTAATTAACAATAATTAAATTGAGTTCAATTACTTAAGAATAGTAATTAAATAATTATGAATAGTTAATAAGGATCATTTACTTGAGATTTATTTGATAATTTATTAATGTGATTAATCTTGATAATTAATGTGATAAATTAATTTGTGGATTGTATTAAGTATAATTATTTAATAACAGTAATTTAGAAATAAATTATTCAATAAAATTAATTGGGTTAATCAAATCTGTTTAAATTAAATTCTTAATTTAACTAATTCAGAATAATCACTCGATAATTTTGGAAAGGTAATTACTTAGAGAAATAATAAATGGATAATTTATTCATAAGTAATTAATTAAATTGGAAATAACTTGAATTAATTAGGATTAAACGATTTACTAAACCTGTTTATGAATGATTATCAAATGCTTGGCCTTACTTATGAATGATTTTATTGTATGAAATACCTTGAATTGATTGTCATATATGATCTATGATACTTTGTGATATATACTGATTTATGTATGACCTGTAATGTAGTTTATTTATCTGGGATAAATGTAATTCATTATCTGTAATTTATATATCTGTGATCTGTGAAATAAGGATAAGCATTATAGTTTATATCGCTTATCAATTATATTTCTATATTTTGAACTGTGATGATTGAATGATGTGGCACTATTGAGTTAAACCCCTGGACCACACCATACACACACAAATATGGATTTCACGAGGAAATCGATTAAGTCGCAGATTTTTGAAATAGTTAAATTTGAATTTTTAAATTCAAATGTTTTGGAAATGGAATCGGAATAAATGTGAAAAGCTTTTGGAATGGAATTTCAAAATAGAATTTATTATTTTTAAATTATTTGATTAAGTTTTGGAATTTAAATAAGTTGATTTAAATTTAAATTCAATACTTGAAATTGAATTCTGTAATTTGAAATTAGGGATTAATGATATTATACTAGTCATTATGAGTTAAACCATTTTTAAAGTATTATTTTTGGGAATTTGAATTTAACTCAAGGATTTCAACTAGTATAGATGAATCAGATTCCAAAAATGTAAACTGTTGTTTTCAAATGATAAACACTTTTAGATAAGAACTGAGATTCCAGTTAATTAGGGGAATTTCAAGATTGAATAGAGAAATGATTTTCCTAAGTTATGAATGAATTCTTTTTGAAAGCTATGAATTAAATCTGTTTATTCTTAACAGATTTAAATTGATGATTATTTAAATCAAATTGAAATGAAATTGTTTTGAAGGCTATATGTTAAATCTTTGATTTAAAGAATTAACGAGTTAATCAAATTGAAATGAAGATTGATTTGGAAAATCTGTGAATGAATCTTTTATTTAAAAGATTTAAATGTGAAAATTGTTTAAACCGTTAAAGGTTGTGAAAATGAATCTTTTTGTTTAAAGATTGAAAATGGTAATTTGTTAAACCATTTGAAAGAAAGTTTTGAATTATTAAGTTGTGACTTAATTGAAATCCCAATATCCATATATTTTTAAAATGTTTCGCTCACTATTCGGTTTAACGGGGAAAGGACCTTTGTGTCGTATAACCCATTCCGAATATGTGATACGTCGTTATGGATAGCATTTGAAGACCGGTGATGAAGACCGGGTATTTGTGAAAGCGATAGGATGACCTATCGATTGTTTCTGCACCGAGTCGCGCCGGTATAGAAACTCCCTAAGTGATGGGAAAATCCGATCGGGATTGTGAATATCCGGGTTGCAAGGACTTCTTTGTAAGTGCCTTCGGTTCTGTTCGAACCCAGAACAGACTTGTATGGATTGTATGTCTGACATTACAAATTGAGATATAAAGCCGATTTCTTTCAAATATATTTCTGTTGGTGGCGGAGAAATTATTCTTTTAGCTTAACACCCTTCTCTGAGACGTACGAGCTCAGAGGTTATATAGTTGAAGTTATCAACGATATATTCCCAATTTGGTAATGTGACATGCTGAGTGTTGCTGAAATGATCATTGTGTTGATTATTGTGATAGGATCGTTTATTTGATCGTCTATCTTGGTGATCATTGTGTTGATCATTTGTTGACCCAAAGCATGGCTTTTGTATAAAGTATGTTTTTGTGGACGTGACTTCGTCGAGCCTCACACCCCGGAAATGGTCAAAACAGGAAAGATGCGGCAAGGTTATGAGGGGTAGCACCCTTTAGGGTATGTACATTTCCTTCTGGATAGAGGTGGTATCATGGTATGGAGCCCAGATATTTAACCTATGTGGTTACTACGAATTTATTACTTTGTGGTTGTTGGCTTTCGGGATCCCGTGAGAAAGGTCGTTTACGATCGGGGAATGGCGTGCTCGTGTCAGTAGTTACCCAGTTAGGGGTAACCCGGCCTTGTGTTGGCAGAGTTCCGGTTTGGTTCTCGGGGATGTCTTTCCAGAGGCATTCTCATGTGGCAATGGGAAGTTCCTTGGCCTGACCATTTGTTGGAAATCCAATGAAACAATACGAAACTTGTACGGTTTTAGTTGTAGAACCTATCATTCACTTATGGTGTCGCAACACTGTTTGGATGGTAGCTATAGTAGGCATACGATAATGGTCGTATGTTGGCTAAGATTTCTATTCTACTTTCGAAATGAATTTTTCTCTACACTATGCACTAGTAATAATATCAAATGTTCTTTTAATGCGTATCAAGCATATTTGGCTATCATAAGGAGAAATCTCCTCCGATTCTGCGTTTGCAAGTGTGTGTGTGCGGGAGGCCTTATGGTAGTCTCATTTTTCAAAAGCATTGCGAATTGACTTTAAAATCTTTTGTTGATTATTTAAAAGATAAACTGTTTTTGCTGCTCACACCAGTCCCACGACTGATCCGGAGTTTATTGTTTCTTTCCTAAACTCTGGGTGCTCATTATTTTCTACACGAGCAGTCTAGAGTTGGGTTTTACAGATAGTTAGATATAGTGGATTATCTGGAGTTAGTTCAGTCTTTGGATCGCACCAGTCTTGTTTATCTTCGTGCATCGTTATGGGGAGTTCGAGCTATTGCTGGATTGATCCTTGGAAATGGAGTAGCAGTTATTTTTGGAGTTCTTCGTTGAAGACTATCTTAGAGTTATATTGTTCTGTATGTTAGATGTTATCTATTTTCTTTCCGCTGTTATTTTAATGTATCATATCTCTGATGTACATCGATATCTATTGGATCATCTGTTGTATCAGATATTGTATCAAAGCTGTATGTCAATGTATTATTCTTTTATTCCGCTGTGTTGTTTACTTAATGATTGTTATAAGCTCCGGCGATTCGGATTTGAACGGTTGAATCTATGACATTCGAATACGATTTGAAGTATGGATGTCGATTTTTGAGCGGGCAAAATTCAAGCCGTCACAACCGGTCTTCAATGCTATCCATTATGTCGTATCACTATTCAGAATCGGTAATACGAATAACGAGCACAATAATTTGAAAATAAGTGTAGCTTTCAATTTCAACCAATTCACAACAAATACCTATTTAAAGGTCAATATTGATAGTCGGTTATTTAACTATCAATCAATATTCACAGCATCACCAGATTATAAATAATCTTCCCAAATTATTTATTTTTCAAAATATCTTTACAACATATATTTTCCACACGTAAACCATTTGAAAACAAATTTCAAATCATTTTTCACCTTTCAATCTTGGTAAACAAATTTCAAATCAATTTCCTTAAACGAAAACACTTCCAAATATTTATCCATTTTAAATTTAAAATGGTTCATTTAAATCAATCAAATAAATCCTTACCGATTTATTATAAACTTACGTTCCAAATCTGTAAATTTATTTCCACACTTCAAAAATAAATCAATGTTTATTTTTAAACAAATTTCCCTTTCTTTTATAAATTCCGTAGTGAATTTACATTTCCAAAATATATATGAATATACGATTTTCAAATCGATTTCTAATATTCATTTTCAATTTATCTTTAAAAGATAAAATCTCAAAATATTCACTTCATATTGGAAACACATTTCCATACTTATTTAATAATAAGTGTTAACCCTAACTCGTTCACAAGTTAACAGGTCCACGAGTTAAGGCATGTACGACTCAAGGCATGTACGACTCAAGGGATACATGAGTCAGCAACTTCCTACAACTTAAAGACCTCTACGAGTTAGCAAGCTTACGAGATAAGCAGCCTACGAGTTAAGGAGTACCCGAGTTAAGCTACTTGCGAGATAAGCCTTTACGAGTTAGCATATCTACAAATTAGCAAGTGTACGAGTTAAGATCTTCCACAAGTTAATCCTCCACGAGTTAAGCCTCTACGAGTTAATCTTCTGCGAGTTAAGATCTTCTACGAGTTAGCAGGCATACGAGTTAAGAAAAGCTAACGACTTAAGGTCTTTACGACTTAAGGAAATTGATGGCCTACGACTTAATGATAACTGCAGTTTGTACGACTTAAGACCCTTACGACTTAAAGAAGTTATACGACTTAAGGAGGATACGACCTAAAGACACACCTCTTAACTCGACTACGAGTTAAGACTTGCTTTAAACCAGTTGCAATTAGTTAAGTCGACTACGACTTACGACATAAAAAGAGTCGTATACGACTTAAGAAAGGAAATTAGCAATTGCAGCCAGATGACTCGCACACGACTTAGAACTTAGGGATGGGTTCAAAAAAAAGGGAACTGCCATAGACTCGGCTCAGTGACCCGGGGACGACTTACCTTAAGTCGAACACGACTTATCTTAAGTCGGCCACGAGTTAGGACTTAGCACTTTTTCCGCCCAGAACTCTCTATAAATATGAAACCATCTCCAACATGCAAAGGACTTTTTTGGGGGCTCATTCTCTTCAAGCGCCATTACTCTGTCGAATTCCAGACTACTTCAAAGCTTTTTAGATCCAACAAACTTCTAAAGGAACTCCATGAAGGAATCATCCACATTCGCCATGGATTTGAAGATGATTGTCAACATCAAAGCTTGAGCTACTTGTTTCACATGTCCTATCACTTGAAGTGTGTTGTAATTGAAAGATCTTGTAAAGAATTGTAATCAAACTAGTGATAAAAAGATTAAAGTGGACGTAGGCTGGATTATAAGCCGAACCACTATAAATATTGTGTCTCTTACTGTTTTTCTGCATACTTTCTGCTTATTTCTGTTTCCCGTACGAACGGGTGGTGCTTTCACAATCACATCTTATACACCAGGGTGTTAGCGTTTAAATTTGAGCGTTAACATTTTGGTGCTTTCACTGAGAATTGAACTCAGGACATCTATCATCATTGCTTCAGAAAGATTTGTAGATAAAGTTTCTTTAAGAACCAGAAGTCTATCCGAAATCATGGCTCCTGGAAGGAAAAGTAAATCTGTGAGATCTGCAAACATTCAAGAGGGAACCTCCGCTTCCCCAACACCAAATCAAGCCACTCCAGCTGTTGGAGTTTCAAAAGCGGAATTGGACGCTGCTATTTTTGGGTTGAATCAGCAAATAAATGCCCAGAACGCGCAATTGGAAGCTCAGAATGCTCAGAATGCTCTGATTCTGAATAGGTTAAACGATTTGCTCGGGGCAAACCGTCAACCTGCGAATAATGAAAGGAACTTTGTCGGTAATGTCCATGATGCTGAAACTAGAAACATTCCCGAAAGGGCTGCTAGCCCCTTTGAACGGACATTGCCTGAGGCTGGAGGATCCAGAAATAGGAATGACGAAGAATATCTTTCTGGTATGGTTCGACAGATTATGAAAGAAAGTATGCAAAGGGTCGAAGATGAGAAAGAGTGGGGTTTCGCTCCGAGCAAGACTCCGTTTACTGAAAAGATCCTAAAAGCTGAATTCCCAAGGAAGTTCGTCCCTCCGACCATTCCAGCTTACAAAGGGACAAGTGATCCAAATGAGTTCCTGTACAAATATGATTGGCACATGACAGGTGCCAGAGCTTCTGACGAGATAAAATGCCGCTATTTTCCTGTGTATTTGGAAGGGGTAGCTCTGCTTTGGTTCACAAAACTACCTGTCCGGTCCATCGATCAGTTTTCAGACCTAACCAGGAAATTTAAAGAGCAATTTAGGCTATATGCTTCAAAGGCAAAAGACATCATGTCGTTATCCGGTTTGGAACAGAATCCGGGGGAAACTATCAAGTCTTTTTTAAATCGCTTTAATATAGCGTTAGCTGAGGTGGATAATGCAGAACCCCGCATGGTCTTGACCTATTTGATGAGAGCTATTGATAAGTCAAGTGAATTCGGAAAGTGGCTGAACATGAAGGAGCCAAATTCTCTGGAAAAGTTCTACAAAAAGGCGGATGAATTCATGCGTTTGGAAAGCCGTCCTGTCCCGGCAAAGGCAACAGTAGAGAAAGCTGAAGACAACACTGCTGCGCCACGTAAGAATGGATCTGTGGGACAGAAAAGAGAAAATAATGATGGAAGGAAACAACACAATTCAAAGAAGCCTCGATCCTTCAAGCCATCAGAATATACTCCTTTGTTAGAGACACCAGAGCGCATCTACCTGGCTACAAAAGATTCTTTTGAGTATCCCAAACCTCCTGTTCTCAGAACCGGAAGAAAAGCTGTGCAAAGTGGGAAGTTCTGTCGCTTCCATAATCAGCCTGGTCATGACACAGACGACTGCCGTCAATTGAAAAATATAATCGAAGAATTGCTAAGAGAAAATAAGCTGCAGCAATTTGTGAAGAAGAGTGGTAATGATCCTGCTTCGTCAAGTCAGGGGCAACAAGCTCTTGCTCATCAGCCCAGGACAAATGAGAAGGCCGCAGGACATGAATCTGGAAGGCCAGTTATTAATGTCATCACAGGAGGACCCCACCCAGCAGGCAGAAGCTGGGGTGAAATGGAGAGGTACACTCGAGCTCTGAAACATGTGCCAACTGAAGAGAATGTCTTTGTTTTAGAGGACTCTACACCCCTTAAACAACAAAGGACTTTTAATGATGATATTGTGTTCAGGGCTAGAGATTCCACGGGCATTGAGGCCCCTACTTTGGACCCGTTAGTCATCTCGGCCGGTATTGGACCGGCTATTGTCAGAAGAGTTCTTATTGACTGCGGCGCATCTTGCAACATCCTCTTCAAGAAAACGTTTGACCAGATGAAAATCCCGATGGCGGATGTGCAAGCCTCATCTCAGAAGATTGTTGGCTTCACTGGGGAGCCAAAGCAACCAGTTGGGACCATTGATCTACCTGTTGAACTTGGAGAAGGAGAAAGGAAAGTGGTCCGCAGACAAACTTTTGTGATCGTCGATGAATATTCTGCTTATAATGCTTTTCTTGGCCGTCCAACACTCGCAGCATTCAAGGCTATCCTAGCCCCGTGGTGCCTCACTATTAAATTTCCTACTGACAATGGAGTAGGAGTTATAAAAGGGGATCAAAATGTCGCGCGAGAATGTTATTGGACAGAGCTGCGAGAGTCAAGAAAAAGAGAAATGGGAAAAGATGCGGCAACCCCAATCCGCATCAAAATTCCAACCCTATAGCAACTACAGGGCGGACCCTGCACTGGCGAGCATAGCGGGGCACGAAAAGTGATGGATCCTAGAAAGGCCAGTGCGGGGGAGAGTAGGGTGGTACCAGCAGAAACAACGATACCGGTGCCCGTTGATCTGAAGGACCCAAACAAGATGCTGAATGTGGGTTCACAACTTAATGTGTCAGTTCAGAATGCCTTGATATCTTTTTTGAAAGCAAACCTGGATGTTTTCGCTTGGACCCATGCCGATATGTGCGGAATATCCCCAGAAGTTGCGGTACATGCTCTGAATATTGACCCAAAGTTCACGCCAGTAAAGCAGAAAAGAAGAATCCAAGGTCCAGAAAGGTCGACAGCATTGAAAGAGGAAGTTGACCGGCTCATGGAGAATAATTTCATCAGAGAATCTACCTATCCAAATTGGGTTTCAAATCCAGTGCTGGTTAAAAAGGCCAATGGTAAATGGAGAGTGTGCATCGACTTTTCAGATCTAAACAAGGCCTGTCCCAAAGACAGCTTCCCATTACCCAGGATCGATCAACTGGTAGATGGAACAGCGGGTCATGAATTGTTGTCTTTTATGGATGCCTACTCCGGATATAATCAGATCATGATGCATGAGCCAGATCAGGAGGACACAAGCTTTATCACCGATGTCGGTCTTTACTGTTACAGAGTTATGCCCTTTGGGTTGAAGAATGCAGGGGCAACATACCAAAGACTGGTCAATGCTATGTTCAAACCGCAGTTGGGAAAGACTATGGAAGTTTACGTTGATGACATGCTAGTAAAATCTAAGAAAGCAGTGGATCACATCGAACACTTAGCAGAAATGTTCGCAATCCTCCGAAGTTACGGAATGAAGCTTAACCCTTTAAAATGTTCTTTCGGGGTAGAATCTGGAAAGTTCTTGGGTTTCATCGTGAGCGCTAGGGGCATTGAAGCTAGTCCAGCTCAAATCACTGCTTTAAAAGAAGTCAAAGCTCCTAAAACAAAGAGGGAATTGCAAAGTCTCAATGGAAAAATTGCCGCCTTAAGTCGGTTCATATCCAAAGCTACTGATAAATGCATTCCATTCTTCGACGCTCTAAAGAAAGGAAAGAAAAACTTTGACTGGACTCCCGAATGCCAGAAAGCCTTTGAAGAATTGATTCAACATATGGAAACGCCTCCAATACTTTCCAGGCCCGGCGATGGCGAGGATCTCCTTATATACTTGGCAGTTTCATCTCATGCTTTAAGTGCAGCGCTGGTACGGGAAGACAAAAGGATTCAACATCCAGTTTACTATATCAGCAAAAGACTCACTGGGGCAGAAATGAATTACTCCAAGTTGGAAAAACTCGCCTATTGTCTATTGATTGCCTCAAGAAAGTTGAGGCAATATTTCCAGGCTCATCCTATCAAAGTCCTCACTGATCAACCTTTAAAGCAAGTCTTGTTTCGCCCTGAGACTTCGGGCCGCCTTTTAAAGTGGAATATTGAATTGAGCCAATATGACATCACTTATCATCCTAGAAAAGCGATCAACGGACAAGCTTTGGCAGATTTTATTGCAGAATTTACAGACAAGGGTAACAGCGAGGAAGAAACAATCGAGAACTCCCCAACCCAATGGAAGTTATTTGTAGATGGCGCAAGAAATGATTACTGTTCAGGTGCTGGAATTGTTCTTGAAACTCCTGAAGGCCGGTCATTATGCTATGCACTAAGATTAGAATTTCCTTCAACAAACAATGAAGCAGAATATGAAGCTCTGATTGCTGGTTTGAAAATTGCTAAAGAACTAAACATTCGAGCGTTACAGATCTTCAGTGATTCTCAGCTTATAGTATGCCAAGTCAAGAAGGAGTTTCAAACGAAAGGAGGAAATCTGCCCGCTTATGTGTCAAAGGCTTGGGAACTTTTATGTGAATTCGACCATTACACGATAAGTCATATTCCTCGAGAAGAAAACATGAAAGCAGATTCTCTCGCAAAATACTCAAGTTCTGGCGAAGCCCAATCCTTAGGGTTAGTTCCAGTGGAAGTTTTGTCAAATCCGAGCATTGATGAAATGGATATCGATTGGGTTATGAGTATGTCGCAAGAGCAAGAATCATGGATGACTCCAATAACAAAGTATCTACTCAATGGCTCTTTACCAGAAAACTCTAAAGAACGACAAAAGCTACTGAGAAAAGCTTCTCGATATATAATCCAGGATGGTCAATTATACAGACGAGGATTCTCAATGCCATTGCTTCGATGTGTATCCCGGGAAGAGTCCAAAACAATCCTAACTGAAGTGCATGGAGGAGAATGCGGTGATCATTCAGGTGGTCAAACATTAGCAAAGAAAATTCTCCGATACGGATATTTTTGGCCAGAAATTAATCGGGATGCCGCAGATTACTCCCGAAAATGTGACAAGTGCCAAAGATATGCCAAAATTCCTAGAGCACCTTCTACCGAACTCACACAGATGATCAGTCCATGGCCATTTGCAATTTGGGGAATGGATCTCATTGGGCCGCTACCAACCGCTAAATCAGGGATTAAATATGCTATTGTTGCGGTTGATTATTTTACTAAGTGGGCTGAAGCTGAACCATTGGCTACTATCACTTCTAAGAAAGTGATAAGCTTTGTGACCAAGAATATCATTTGCAGATACGGTGTGCCTCAAAAAATAATCACAGACAATGGTACTCAGTTTGAAAGTGAGGAATTCCAGGATTTTTGCAAACGATTCAAAATCCAGAAAAGCTTTTCGGCAGTAGCTCATCCGCAGGCAAACGGGCAAGTGGAAGCAGTGAACAAGATCATCAAATCAACCATCAAAAAGCAACTCGAAAGAGCAAAAGGTGGTTGGGTCGATAAACTACCACTTGCACTATGGGCATACAGAACTACTCACAAAACTGCAACTGGGCATACTCCTTTTTCGTTAGCATACGGATCGGAAGCAATGATCTCGGTTGAAACAGAGGTCCCTTCACACAGAAGAATCCATTTCAATCAAGCAGAAAATGAAAAGCTGCAACTCGAAGCGCTGGATCTCCTTGATGAAAAAAGAGATGAAGCTAACCTCAGAGTTGCAGCTCATCAGCAAAGGATAGCCAGACATTTCAATTCCAAAGTTCGTCAACGCAGCTTTGAAATTGGAGATCTAGTCCTGAAAAGAATTATGACCGCGACAGGTGTGTTTGGACCAAATTGGGAAGGACCATATGTAATAGGTCAGAAGCTTCTCGACGGCACATTCAAGCTCACCACTGTTGATGGAGATCAAATTCCAAGGGCATGGAACAGCAACCACTTGCGTCCATACTTTACTTGAAAATTTTGTTGAAACATTGTAAAAAGAATTATGAATGTATGATTCTTGTAATTGAAAGCAATTGTGAAACTGATGCAAGTAAATAATGAAAGAATATAAAGTGGATGTAGGCCCAATTTCATGGCCGAACCACTATAAATCTTGTGTTCCTTATTATCATTATATGTTTGCTTTGTTTTCGATATAAAAATACATAAAATGTATTGCTGAAATGTCGATTTAAATTTTTGCAGACAATGGAGATAAAACTTGCGCATAATAAGACCGAGCGATTCTCACCATCATTCAACAAACAAATTTCAAGTCACAAAGACCCCGAATTCAAATCCTAGATAGGAAATACTTCAATTGAACGGCTAATGATTTCGATAGAAACGAGCCCTTGCTGATAAATTGAGATTGTTTGAACAAACAAACATCCAATTAGGAAGCTAGTGCCCGTTCTCACGAACTTGCCTGGCAATGAAGTACACTTCCTTGGATTAAACAAGCTACTTGCAAGAAAAAGGAAAATAAAAAAAAAGGAGAGGATCGCTGAAAAGGCATAAGCAAGTGAACAGAGGAACAACCAAAGCTACCATCAGCGGCACAAGTCCTCTTCGGAGGCGCAACTCTTCGGAGGATAAAAAGACCTCTAATGGGTCATACGCCACAAAAAAGAAAGTTCTCTACTCAACAAAAAAAGATTGGAGGAGTCATGACCCTCCAACCATGAGAGAGTAACTTCCAGGCGATGAAAACCCTCTCTGAGGCACATTTCACCAGGAGTTGAAGTGTTATAACCGCTCTTCGGGATTTCACTTCACCAGAGTTGAAATGTAAACAAAATAAAAGCCCTCTTCGGAGGCCCATTTCACCAGGAGTTGAAGTGTTATAACCGCTCTTCGGGATTTCACTTCACCAGAGTTGAAATGTAAACAAAATAAAAGCCCTCTTCGGAGGCCCATTTCGCCAGGAGTTGAAGTGTAGCAACCGCTCTTCGGAATTTCACTTCACCAAAGTTGAAATGCAAAAACAAAGACCTTCTTGAAAGCCCACGTTTCACCGAGATTGAAATAAAACTTCCAAGTGTTGAAACGTGAAAAGGCTTTCTTCAAAGGCACAACTCTTTGGGGGTACACGTTTCACCAAGATTGAAATAAAACTTCCAAGTGTTGGAACGTGAGAAATCCCTCCTCAGGAAAGACCTCTTTGGAAACCCACGTTTCACCGAGATTGAAATAAAACTTCCAAGTGTTGAAACGTGAAAAGGATTTCTAAAGCATAACTCTTTGGAGGTACACGTTTCACCGAGATTGAAATAAAACTTCCAAGTGTTGAAACGTGAAAAAATCCCTCCTCAGAGGTACAACTTTCTATATATAAAAAAAAAATCCTCATCAAAAGCGTACTTTAACTTTCAAAGGAAAAGTAATTTGCCTACTATGGGAAATGATCGTAAAAAGAAAAGAAGTTAAAGTACCCTTCAGAGGTCCGCTTTACCGCATAGAGGAATTCACTTGATGAAATATACACATAAGCAAAAGAAAAAAGTGATTTCTTCGAACGACCAAGCGTAAAAACTTATACGAAGGGGGTTGCACTCTACAAGAATTCTTTTTAAAATAAAAAATAAAATAATTATTCTTTAGCAAATAAGAGTGCAAGTCCCCTCGAGGTATAGAATATTGCAGCATACTTATGGAATGGGGGCAATATAGTATAATTACACACAATATGGTATAACTAAACCAGCAAAAGGTAACGCTCAAGTAACATACCATAAGCTCGCTGCAATATCAAATAAACTCATGCCAAAACGAATAACAAATGTATTCTTTAATTCAAACAAAAGTTTGTACAAACGAGGAATCATTTTATTCAATTACAATGCAGGTACAGGTTTCAAAATAAAGAAAAGCGGGGGCCGGTACCCGCACAATTCTCGGCCAGTACATGCAAAACACAAAAAACTAGAAACTGAAGATCTTCACTTCTTTTTGCTGCCTTTAGACCCTTTACCCGGCCGAATGATCAGCTTACCAGGGCGGTTGGTGGGCACAAGGGAAGTGGGAGAGGAAGGCGCAACCGGTCCAGCTTTCAGCTCCTCTTCAGTGGTGGTGACTATCTTCCCCCTCCTCTTTGGTGTCCCACGCTTCTTCTTTCTTCTTTTTGAGGAAGACTCACTCCCGGGAGTGACAAGTTTAGATAGAACAATCTCGTCAGAGGGAGTTCGCTCTGAAGATGTGTCACCTCCCTCAGGCCTTTCATCTTTCTGCTCTTGTGAAGCAATGGGATCGTCCAAGCCGTGAAGAGCCTCTATTTGTTCTTCTTGTGACCCAGGTTGCGAGGCAGAAGGAGGCGCCACTTGAGGAGATGGAGGAAGGATCACCGGGGGAGAAGAAGCTTGAGTTCGGCTCGGTGCTTTCTCTACAAAGGAGAAAAAACTTAAAATATCAGTATCTTTCGAAAAGAGAGGGGATGACGGCTCGTCAAAAGTCGGGAATTCATTGACATTTGAGGAATAATCAAAAGTCGGGAATTCATTGACATTTGAAAAATAATCAAGAAGATCGTCAAGATCACAAGGAGCGAACGAGCAGTTCACCACTTGGGCTGGTCCGGTGTCAAGTTTACCTGGGGCAGTTGGATCTCTGAGGCTGATTTCATATCGCTGTGCTTCGTTGCTTTCACCACCTTCATCCCCGCCTTGTGCACTTGTAGTTTCAGTTACTGTCTTAGTTGCAGGCGGAGTATAGGAGCTAGAACCCGTGATGTCAACCACAGGAGGAACTGAAGGTTGGACAGAGGAAGTAAGCGTTAATTCCTTTCCAGAACATTCCTCTTCCACCATTCCAGTTCTCATCCTGGCAAGTTGTTCTCGCCCCTTCGCAAGAGCAGCGCGAGCTCCCTCATCCAGGTAACGCGCCTCAAAATCTTCATCGCCATACCCGGCGTCTTTAAACATGTTAAGAGCAGCTTCCCACACCTCGGCCAGGGTGATTTCATACTTAGGACCAAGAAAAGAGAGGCTGCCGCGTCCCAAGACACAGTGTAAATAAAAATCGAATAAAGTCGAATTGATATCGGTTTCCATGGTCTGAGCAGTTTCTTCGGCTGCAATTTTGCCAGCCATGGCCTCATCTCGATCTTTTTCGGTCTGAGCAAGTTGGGCTTTTAGCGCTTCAATCTCCATGTCCCGGGCGCTCAGTTTGTTCTGCAACTGGGTGACATCAGTGCGGTGGTTCTCTACAGCTTGTTCTAACCTCTCAGCTTTAGCTTCAGCGTCCCTCTGGCTGGCGTGCGCATCTCGCACTTGTTTTTGCAATACCTCTTCTCTTTGGGTGTAAGTATTAGTAGAAGAGGCAAGATCATCTTTGAGCTGCTTTACTTCAGCTTCGAGCTTTTCATTGTATTCGGCTATCTCCTTCATCTCAGCGTTGTGTTGATCAAGAATCTTCTGCCATTCTGATTTGTCATTTTCCATGGTCAGCATTGCTTCGATGTTAGCCCGATTAACTCTTTGAAGTTCATCAACCAGTTTTTGCCATCCAGACATTCTATCGATATCAAGCTTGACAGCATCGAGATTTCTGTACATAGCTTCTTTGTCAATGGGGACCAAATCAAGGTCGAAGCGTACCCCCCTCAAACACCAGTTCGGGAATCGGCTCTGCAAAGTCGGGGGGCCCCTTTCAACATGGTATGAAGGCCTGTTGAGAAGTGTTTGGATGGCACTTCCTTCAAGAGCAGGAGATTTGGAAGGGATGTCGATAGAAACTGAGGCGCCAGGTCTCTCAGATGTCACGGGCACGTGCTCCTCGCCAAGTTTGGTCCGCTTTCTCGAATCTTCAATATGGCTCTTCCCCCTATCATCGTGCGTTTTACGTTTATGGGAATCATCATCCCTTGGGAAGGATTCATGTCGCGTGCCCGCTCCCTCATGACGTTCTTCATACCTTCTCCTCTCTTCAGCTTTTCGCGCAGCTCTCTGCTCATTGGTTTCTCTGGGATCGGCATAGTATTGCTTGTAATCATAGCTGCCACGCCCTCCATAGCGTCGAAAGTCCTTGTAATAAGAACCGCTGCCGCTGCGCCCCATAGAGGAATCTGAAAAGGCAAGAATAGCAAGTCTTAGAAACTTCCGGAGAAAAGAAGTTAAATATGAACAAATGCCAAAAAATCCTAAGTGTTGTGTGATGTGCAAGCTACGCGCATTAAGCTACAAACCACTCATTGGTGTAGAGGTGATGATAGCTTGGGTATGAGGGGTTGGTGTTTGTGTTGGTGTTAGTCGAAGAAGGGACGTCGCCTCAATTATAGGAGAGATGGTTTTAGACACGTCATCCCTAAAAAGCTCCTGTGAGGTCACTATTATGTCGCTCAACCCATCATAAACATCGTCACCATCATGCTCGGTGAGACTTGTTTTCTCAGTTCCTACATCAGCTAATCCCCCGAGAGGCTGTGAAGGTTCTTCTTCTTCCTCAATCGGGGCAAGTGCCGTCTTACTAGATGACCCCATAATGTCGGTAGGGGTGGAACATTTCACCAATGAAGCTTCGATGTTAGACTCTTTTGATGAAGGTTGTTCGATAGTAACGGGGGCATCCGATGCTTCAGTCGGGGAATCGGGAACTTCAGTCGGGGCTTCATGAGGCTGAGTATAGCGAGAAGAGTGGAGAAGCCCGTATTGATGTAAAAAGTCATCTCTCAGCAAAAACTTTATACTCCTCTCTTCTACTGGCACAGCATTCAATCTTTCAAAAATTTGCTTATAGCCTGGGTCTCTAGAAGGAGGTGGAAGCGCTGAAAAGTAAAAAGGGAAATTAACATCTAACTACTCAGGCTATGAAAAGATTTTATAAGGAAAACATGTGTCAGGAATAAAGCTGAACGCCCTTACTTCCAACTCTCCACACACCATAAAACCCCGGAGGGCAACGAACATAGAAGAATTGGGTTAAAAACCCGTGAGCAGTATCAGGGAGGCCAACAATCAGTTTGCGGTTTCGGGCGCTCCTCACAACAGTAATGGAAGGATGATCCTTAGTCCGAGTAAAAGAGCATAGATAACAAACTTCGCCAAAGCTTGGAAGTCGATCAAGTATTCTCCTAAAAAGCACACACAACCCCATTAGAATGGCATAGCCATTGGGGTGTAGCTGGGATGGAGCAATGGCCAGTTGACGGAGAAGTTGTTGGAAAAAGTCGTTGAAAGGAGGAATGCCTCCACTTAGGCACATTTGCCGGTTAATTGTCACAAAGCCAGAAGGAGCTATATCGGCAGTGTTATTTCTTTCGGGAAGAATGGCATCTGATTCAACGATACCAAACTGAGCACACAACTGGCGAAAAACTTTGTATGATAGTGAAGTAGGAGCTCTTTCGGGAGGATTAACCAGTGGAGCCGGAAGAACAGTTACCTCTCCAGTCCGAACTGTTGCATCACCTTCCTGAGAAGTCATTCTACACAAACAACTGGATATTCAAATATGAAGGTGCACGTTTCCTAAAAAAGTGTGAAGTGTTGTGCAAAAAACTAATAAAAAATAACAAGTAAATATAACTGAAATAAGACTAGTCGACGATTGATCGATTACAAAAATTTCAGAACTTGTTAGTCTTTAGTTCAAGTATAATATTAATGCGAGCTGGTCAATTTTAATTGACTATTTCAGTATTGCTTTAGTATTTTACTTGAAGTTAATAAGTTGAGCACTTCATTCACACAATCTGTTTAAGTTTAATGACTGTTATTAGCTAATCTGTCATTCGAAGAGGGCGATCAATGGCAGTATATTCGCCCCGGTTTTTCTGTAAATGTTGTATTGGACAGGTTGTTAACTTGCGAGTCAAAGTAATTTGTAAAAGAAGGCATCAAAGTTCAACAGTTCAACATCACTGCAACAATTCAAGGTTTAAGCAGATCCTAAAAAAAAAAAAAAAAAAAAAAAAACACAAGTGCTAAGTCGTATCGAACTCAAGTGCTAAGTCAAAACCAACTCAAGTACTAAGTCGCAACCGACTCAAGGGATGAGTCGTTCCTATCCTCAGCCATCAAACACATCAAGCTGCTTATCCTCTAAGTCCTAAGTCGTAACTCGGGGAACAGGAGAAAGGCTCTGATCCAAAACAACTAGAAATCCTCCAAGTCTTAACCCGGCTACGGCTCATGGAAATCGCTAAGTCACGTGGAAGAAGCCGAGTCATATATGAGACGATCTCTTGTTATTTTCAATCAACTTATTCGACCAACTCGCCTCCCTTTCAAATCTCTTAACCTGTTCATCCTTGGCTTCTTCAGCAGCGACAACCTTAACCCGTTACACTATGAATCGCCTCAAAGCGCGAATCACCATAGGCCAAATCGGATGAATTTTAGTTCATCGGTAATCAATTCGAATAGAATTCGCAGGGTTTGAATGGGGCAAACCAAAGATGATGAACTGAATACATAAAGTAACAATGGTTAACGGTCGAAGTTTGAAGCAAGATCTCTTACGATTGTTTGATGCTAGAAAGAATCAGAGATGAATCGGGTCGAAATCGCCTCGGAGAGCTTGAAGATGCGTTAATGGCAGAAAGCAGTTTAAAAGGTTAAGTGATGGGAAGAAGGACGACTCAGGCTTTTATATCTGGAAGGGTTGGGATTTGAAACGACATGACCGAGTTATGATAAGTCGAAGCACACGACTTACGATTTAAGCGTGTGCTTCGAGGGGCAAATGTTAACCCTAACTCGTTCACAAGTTAACAGGTCCACGAGTTAAGGCATGTACGACTCAAGGCATGTACGACTCAAGGGATACATGAGTCAGCAACTTCCTACAACTTAAAGACCTCTACGAGTTAGCAAGCTTACGAGATAAGCAGCCTACGAGTTAAGGAGTACCCGAGTTAAGCTACTTGCGAGATAAGCCTTTACGAGTTAGCATATCTACAAATTAGCAAGTGTACGAGTTAAGATCTTCCACAAGTTAATCCTCCACGAGTTAAGCCTCTACGAGTTAATCTTCTGCGAGTTAAGATCTTCTACGAGTTAGCAGGCATACGAGTTAAGAAAAGCTAACGACTTAAGGTCTTTACGACTTAAGGAAATTGATGGCCTACGACTTAATGATAACTGCAGTTTGTACGACTTAAGACCCTTACGACTTAAAGAAGTTATACGACTTAAGGAGGATACGACCTAAAGACACACCTCTTAACTCGACTACGAGTTAAGACTTGCTTTAAACCAGTTGCAATTAGTTAAGTCGACTACGACTTACGACATAAAAAGAGTCGTATACGACTTAAGAAAGGAAATTAGCAATTGCAGCCAGATGACTCGCACACGACTTAGAACTTAGGGATGGGTTCAAAAAAAAGGGAACTGCCATAGACTCGGCTCAGTGACCCGGGGACGACTTACCTTAAGTCGAACACGACTTATCTTAAGTCGGCCACGAGTTAGGACTTAGCACTTTTTCCGCCCAGAACTCTCTATAAATATGAAACCATCTCCAACATGCAAAGGACTTTTTTGGGGGCTCATTCTCTTCAAGCGCCATTACTCTGTCGAATTCCAGACTACTTCAAAGCTTTTTAGATCCAACAAACTTCTAAAGGAACTCCATGAAGGAATCATCCACATTCGCCATGGATTTGAAGATGATTGTCAACATCAAAGCTTGAGCTACTTGTTTCACATGTCCTATCACTTGAAGTGTGTTGTAATTGAAAGATCTTGTAAAGAATTGTAATCAAACTAGTGATAAAAAGATTAAAGTGGACGTAGGCTGGATTATAAGCCGAACCACTATAAATATTGTGTCTCTTACTGTTTTTCTGCATACTTTCTGCTTATTTCTGTTTCCCGTACGAACGGGTGGTGCTTTCACAATCACATCTTATACACCAGGGTGTTAGCGTTTAAATTTGAGCGTTAACAATAAGTAATTCACAAATCTATTTATTTTCGACATTTAGAAAATATTCAATATACTTTAATCACAATTAAGTATATGTTTTGCTCTTTAAGGAAAACATTTTCTTAAACACATTTATTTGAGTCAAAACGAATGTTGCGTAAAACATCGTTACGACAACCCAAAATCACTAGTATAGGGATTCGAACTTAAAAAAGATATATAAATCCCAATACTATATAAAACATTTCCTTTCGAAAATCATTTACTATATCAACAGTGTTATAGTCCATCATTTCCTTATTTCTCGAAAACGTCTATTTCAACAATGAATGTTGAAATCTATGGTTTCGATAGTTAATACATTTTAAAACATCTTTAAAACAATTAACTTCGTTTTATAATATCACTTCCCCAAAATCATATTTATTTTCTTTAATAATATATTCACCCTCCAAAATCGTGAATATACTTTATATTCCAAATTCAGTGTTTCTACACATTTATTAATAGATTATCCACTGTCCAAAATCGTGGATATAATTCCCGACCAAACTCTTCATTACTACACCTATCATATAATTGATAATTCGCTATCCAAAATCGTGAATATATCCCCTTTTATAAACTTCTATGTTTAATTTATCAAATTCAATTATTTTCAGATTTATAAAACAACGTTTACAAATCCACACACACACACACACATATATATATATTGTAAAAACTTCAACTTATAAAATACTTTTATTTACCAATTCAATTTATAACTCAATTTTATACCCAAAATCTAATTTATAAGTTATTACTTATAATCTTTTATTTTACGAAAATCTATTCATTTTAAAATTTCACAATTTATAAATTTATAAATTTCATTCACTTATGAAATCCATTTTTTATTTCATTTTAACACTTATAAAAACTCGTTTTATAAATTTCAATACTTTTAATTTATAAATATCAATTTTATAAATCTTTTATATAAACCGTTTATAATAATTCAAAAATCCCAATTTAAACCATTTTACAAATTAATCAACTACTTATATCAAAAATCACATTTCGGTTATATTTCACAAAAATCATAATTTTTACAACATAAAAATTATAACATTTATTTATTTAAAATGAATCCATTCCAAAATTCATTAAAAGGTATACTTTCAAAAATCACTTGAAAATCCTTTATAAATTCAAAATCGTTATTTTAATTTTTTTAAAACTCCAAAAATAAGCCAATGCTGCAACAACAACAGTATGTCAATCACGACAATCAAAACATCATATATCAATATGATAATCAACAAATATCACAATATCTGTAAATAAATCAATACAGTTGAGGAATCCAATTGGATCCCTCCAACCTCTTTCCCTGCATCCACAGATGTTAGCACAATACAAATTCCGTTTAAAACGGAATATTGCGGTATATGGGATTTATACAATATTATCCGCTATTATACGGTGCAAATAGGGTCTCATCCGCTATATAATAACTCCAAGTACATATATAATACCAATTCCACTTTACGGTGAAATTATCGCGGTATATGTTTTTAATAAATAACCTCCGCTTAATATACGGCATATAATGTCTATTTTAACAATCAATAGATAATAATTTATCATCCAGGCATACAATCAAGAAATTTTAAATCCTGCTACTTAAAAGTTAAATCGAAACAATTTCGATTGAGTGAGAAGTTCTCACCTTATTTCCAATACAGTTGCAGTGTTTGATTTCGAACAAAATTAAACGAGCGTTTAATTTTACCCAAAATTTTCACTAGCTCCAAATGACTCCAATCCAGTTCCATAGCGTAGTGCTCGCCAAAACATAGCCAACGCAAGTTGCTTCGTCCATTTTCGACCTCGTATGAACAAGTTAAGCTAATTTAAAGTTTACACAATTTAAATATAATTAATAATTACAATTTATTTTTATTTTACAACCTTACATTAGGACCGCACGTTTTAAACCCTTGCAATCCAGGCCGCCCCCTCTCTTTCTTTTCTCCCTCACGTAAACACTCCAGGCCCTTCACGCGTGAACGAAACCCATTTGCCGCCATCCATTCGTGAGTTAACGCACCAGCTACGAACATTTTGTAACGGTCAACGGCCAATGCAATCTTCTAGAGGAAGTGTAATCATACATAATCAATCTTACCCTAAGGAAAAGTTAAAGCACCCTTCAAAGAAAAGGCCAGAGGGCTTTCCACGCTCATACAATCTCATTTGACAAAGAAAAATCATCAAGTTATCATCCATGAAACCTAGACCAAGGGAAAGTATTTACTCTAAAAAAACCAGCCAAAGTAATGATATTTAAGCTGTAATGATTGTTTATAAAGTCATTTAATCTAGAAAGAGAAAAAGGTGAATTGATCCACATCATTACCAAATTGGATAGGCTTACCTAAAATTCTGCTTATCAAATAATGGCAACGACCGCCCTATACCACCATCATGGGTAATAACTAAATAGTGCCCTGCAGTCGTGTTTGGTAGATATGGAAGAACTCTAAATGAATTGTAACAAATTTAACACATAACTTATGATATCTCACAGCGCATGGATTAAATATAAGATCAAAGATATAATAAAAAATATAGTAATAATTATTTGAACAAATTATCAAATTACAGATCCGTAAAGTTATAAATCAAATGTCATAGAGTTTGTACAACGGAAAAAAACTCAATAACAGTCTCAAATACAAGTATAAGCAGTTACTACTAAGACTTCTCTGTGTTGCACAACGGAATAAAAGCAAAATCCATGTATGTATATAATACGAGATAGCTCCATCTAGCCCGTCCTTCGAAAAACTACAAATTCACCTTGACCAATTACCTAGTCTACTCATTTAAGAGTACCCAAGATAATAAGATGCAAAGCTTAAAACCATGGGTCAGACATCAGTTTGGTGTGAGTGGTAAATGAATCACTATACAGGTAAATATGGTAAGAAAAAAGAATATATGAACAATACCCGACCTATCTTTGCAACCCAAGAGTTAGTCATAATAATAAGACATATGCTACTCAATACTATTATAAAAGTAAACTAAAAACCAAGCTTAAGAATATCAGGGCTCAAGGTATTCTTATATCTAATACATTCTCCCTGTGATATCTCCAAGTGATAGCCTACTAAAGAAAGCAACCAAAGAAACCACAACATTGATCAGACAATCATAGCTACTACTCCATGTGCATTGAATATATGATAATTTGTATAGCCTCCTTACTTCCAGGGGATTAATGGAAAACCAGATTCTTGTTCTCCTTCTGTAACGACCCGCCCTTCTCGACCCTCGAAAATTGACATAAATACGCCACTATATATTATGCCGACGATCGAGTGTCGGGAAATGGCAGATTGCTGAGGGTAAAGGAAGAAAGAGGTAGAAGAAGAAATAGAAAACAACATCAGAATCTCACAATCGTAGCGGAACAATATATAATAGATAAATGATTGATCTTTATACAAAAGAAACTGTAATTGTTTTATATATACATCATCAGAGTACAATATCAACAAAAGCAAAACACTGGACAGTTATTATAACTTGTCCACACAAAGCTGAATATACAGCACACCAAGTACCATGGAAATAAGACAGATACGTGTGATACGTGTCGCCATCCAGCACATCCCTTTATCTCTATAGCAGTCCATCCAGATTTGTAATCTATAATACTCGGTCTGACCCGTGCATTATAGAGAAATAACACCCGAGTCAGTATGGAAAACCAGAGTGAGAAAACACACCCATTTGGATTATAAAGTTTCCAAAATCCTTTGAAATCAAAAGTATCTCGTAACACCATGCCACAAATAAACAAGCTGGGTTTTTTTCCCTTACGATAACCAAAACGTTTTATCAAATCCGTCTGATATTATAATAGTGTCTATAGAAAGTAAAATAGAATCTAGCTGAAATGCTTGCATCTCACGTTTTAGCATAGTTGGGCACAATAAAAACCGTACTGGCACTTATTGGAGATTGGATTCCATACAATGGCAGGGCTACTGGGGTACCGCCCGTCACAGTACATGGTCTAGATCACCGTACCGAGGATCCCCCCTGATCCCCCTTGATCCCCTACTACACAAGACTAGAGCCCCTTGCTGGATAGTCCGAATAAGATCACCCTGCGGTTGGGATCAGCAACCGCCCACACAGCCGAAATCAAAGGGACATCTAGACAGGGATGACCTTACCCTAATTGGTTGCTAGCCACTTAGCCTTGCTGCACCTCCCCTACTTCAGCCATTCTCGGTTGATGAGGCTCGAGGCTATGCGTTACCTTTTTAGCACACATTCACTTAAAATGCTCATCATCCTCCTGACGATGTTCTGATAGCATTCATCCATACAAGTCCGTTCCGGGTCCGAACGGAGCTGAAGGCCCTATTCCTACTACATCCATTTTGGAATCACCCTCAGGATTAGTAGTGATTAGCCCTTGCACTTCAATGCTCCATCTTCGACTCCAAGCTCTTGTCTTCCTCACGAAAACGTTCAAACCGGATCGAAGTGGTTTTCGTGAAATTAATCACGATCTCGGTCTCTTCGAAACGATCAGCATATTGTCCAATATTGATAGTCGGTTATTTAACTATCACATAACATCCACAAACAACCATCAGACCTTAATAATTTCCATATTATTTATTTCAAAATATCTTTACAAGATATTTTCCACACTTCAACCCCTTTGATAATTGTTTTCAAATCACTTTTCTCTCATGGTATAAATTTTCGCATAAATTTTTTTATTTCCACTAAAAATCACCTAGTTTAAATACTTTAGATTTTAAAGTAATTGAAATCACTTTATCCAAAATATATGCTTTAAAACACTTAAAATAAAAATAAAAATTATTTAAAACACTTTCTTTAAAATACTAGTTATGAAATTTATAATAATTTCTCATGTAAAACTTAAGCCAAAATTAAATTTAAACTAAAAGTTATTTTATAAGGTATAAATATTAGATAATTGTCTTATAAATCATAATACTAGTTAAACCTTTAAAATATTTTACTTATATAATTAACTTAATAAATATTTGCTTTTAAAATTTTTAAAACTACTAAATAATAGTTTCTTTCTAAAACATTCTTTTAAAACCACTTTAAAACCTCTAACTTATACTTGGAAATCTTTCATTGAAAATATACTTGGCTTTCCAAGGAAATACACTTTCCTTTCCACACCTTTAAAAATAAACCACTATTTATTTTTAAACAAATCAACATTCCTTATAAATACCCATCCTGAATTTATACTTCCAAATTATCCTCTGATAAATATTTCACTTTATTTATAAACCTTGTTTATAAATTTCATAATCTCATTCTCCTTTATTCACGGTTTAATGCTTAGTCGGTTTTCAAATCGATTTCCAAAACCAACTCCATTTCAAAATAAATTTCTTTATTTCTCCAGATTTATTTTAAAACCCATTGATTCCATATTTACTCCTTTATTTAGATTAAAAAAATCTTATTTAAATCTAGAATATTAATTTCATATTTTAATTCCAAAATTCTGCCTTTATTTTTCATAAACCATTTTAAATCCCGAATTTAAAATAAATTCTTCAAATTTTAAGCAATATAACTTAAGTTATCAAAGTTCGTTTTATCCCCATTTATACAAAATCTTTTTCCCATACTTGGACTTATTCGGTAGGATTTCAAAAAAAATCAACTTTTTATTCTTTTCCAAATTCCTTCTTTTTATTTATCTAATTTCGCTAAGATTATTTTACCTAAAATTCTCTCTTTTAATTTCCTTCAAAAATCCAATTTTTATATTTTCGATATCTTAAAATACCAAAACATATTCATCCAAACCACAACATTCAATAATTTTAATTACAAATATAATCTATCACGGATTATCAAATAAATCATATCACAGAATATGATATAAATTCATCACTTTTGAGGAATCTAGCTGGATCCCTCCAACATGTTTCCCTGCATCCACGGATGTTAGTCAACAAATAAATTACCAATCCCACTCGAGATGGAATATCGCGGTATGTGGGGTCATCCGCTATTATGCGATGCACATAGGGTCCCATCCGCTATATAATGCAAGAAATCAATCACTCCAATATATATATACACACACTACTATATATAATATCACATCCAGTTAGTCCAATCATTTACCCAATAATTTAAATTTAACTATTTAAATCTAAATGGTAATCCAAATGAGTGAGATTAACTCACCTTTATTTCCGTTTGCCATCCATTTCAATCTCGACTTGCTTTCTTTCAGATTTTGACCTTGAATAAACATTTATACGGTTTATTAATATTTGAACTAATTCAAGCAATTAAATTCAACTTAATAATTTTATTTAGTTTAATAATTTAATTTTAAACTAATTTTCTTTTAATAATTATTTTTAGCGACTAAAATAATTGAATAAGTTTACTAAACAAATCAACCACCTTACTAAATTATTTTTAGAATCAAACAAGTGGTTTGAAATATGTACATGTATATTTACTTTATTTTTCATTTTCAAACTGTTTACAAGAATAATCAATATCCTTCTAAATGAAAATATATTTCTGCTTATCTACATATTTTAAATGAAAATACATACCTATACTTATATTTATAAAAATTAAATTTTCCATTCTGTATATTTCCATGTATATATAAAACTTAATTTGAAAAAAACTGATATACCATATTGCCCAAAATCCAAATTCACGAACCGAACCCCCTTCTCCTCCTTGCGTGTACGACTTCTACTTCCCCATGTCGCCGCTTCCCATGCCTTTGACTCAACATCGAGCTTTCCTCACCACGCTTCCTTGCGTGCCACCGCGTCCCCAAATTGCCAGCACTTCGAAACCAGATCGAAAATCCCTCCCCGGTTGCCACATGCGTACGCTACCAAGTCGAGATGTTGCCCACCATCGAGAGCTCGCACTTGCGAACTTGAAGAATACGAAGGAATCTTGGCCCTGCTTTCTCAATTTGGGGGATAAAGGGGAATGGAGTACTCGCGATTTCCCCACACTCTATTTTATCGATTGGAACAAGATTTGCGGAAAATTAAAGAAGACGAACATTATTATAAACTCGGCCAATCTCCCCTCTTTCGAACGATTTGATTTTCATTTTTCGTTTATATTTTTCATTTATACATTTTCTTTGTTCTGCCATTTTATTTTGAACTTTCCATTTCGATTTTTGTTATGAAGATAAAGCAAAGCTTGGGTTTTCTTTTTAATTTACTGTTTTGCGTTTTATCGTATTTTTTTTAAAATTGTTACATGCCTTTGAATCAGAAAAGGAGAAACACGTGTTATCGGGGAGGACAAGTGCTTCTACGGTGAAAGAAGACAACGATGTGAAATATTTCGACCGAGGTTGACCATTATATATATATATATATATATATATATATATATATATATATAAGCACACACACATTTAGTTTTAAATTTAAATTTAAATCTTCTTGAATTCGTAACTCAAAATCTTGACCTCTTATTGAGGTGTGCCGCTAGGTGTTCATCATGTTATACCCCTATTCCGAAGGCACTGGAAAAGGTTTTGAGTCCTAATTCGATCGCATGGAGAAGATAGCTTCTGACCAAGTTATTATATTGAATTCTCGATATAAATTTCGACGCGTTTATTTATCGTATGACCTCACGATACCTCTAAACACTACGAAATTTGAAATCTGATAATAAATCACTACTACGGATGCAATGGGACTGGTTTCGTCGAAATCCGAGACTGTGCCTCGGAAAGCTATTTCAAACGTCAATTTAGAAGATATATTTTCAAAACTGAACAAACCACTTTCAAATTCTAATTTAAAGCTTCTCTTGTCTTCAGTATAACAAATATAAATTTCTACAAGCCTTTGAAATATTTTTAACCATCTTAAAACCAAGATTCACTATTTCAACCAATTTCCAATTATTCAATTCAATAATTTAATTGGCAAATAAACAGTGATATTTGAAATTCAAGTTAAACTAACTTTCAAATATTTAAAATCAATTAAATATTCTAATTTCAAATATCCAAAATTTCTGGGTCGTCGCATTCCTCCGCCCTTAAAAGAATTTCGTCCCCAAAATTACTAGTTAAAAAGAATGGTCCAATACCCGTTTACTATTTCCCAAAACCATATAGTTTTTACATCACCTAAAACAAACAGTTTTTAACAAAACCCAAAAAAATCTTTTTAATAAAGAAACTATCACTCTTTCTAACTTCCTAAACTCATCCATTAGTTCCAAACAATATTACTTACTAAACAATTCAAATTTAAATTTAAAACCAAATTTTATATTATCAAAAAATTTCTCTCTCTAAATTTTCGAAATTTTTTGCCATCGTCTCTTTTGCACGGCTAACTCGGAACAACTACAAAATGCCTCTACGGCCATCTAGATTTCAAAAGAAAAAAAAATGCCAAGTGGCTAGACCAGAAAACCATCAAATTTATACATAAATTTTAACACATACCTTTGTCGGGCAATTCAAATTTATCTTCTGAAATTACAACATCAATTTTTCCTATGCTTTTAATTACCCGTGTTCTACTTAGCAGTAATACCCAAGTCACAGAATTCAAAATCATTTTATTCACTTCTTTCAAAATTTTCAGTCTCTATTTCATTTAAGCCTGTATGATTTACACATATCATCCGTGCGCAATACCAAATCCGATTGCTCACTCGATCACACAATTTCACTTTCGAACTAGTATCGTCCACCCGGCTTCCTAGTGCGGACACAGATCTGGTTCCTTGATCAGAAACAGTCATTCTCCTTGCATATCCTAAATTATGATAGCGAATTTCAGAGTAAATCAAAAATCCATATCCAGGGTTCGCCGTCGAAAATCGAGTGAAAAATCCCAACTCAGATCGGTATAACTACCACGAAATTCTGTGCTCGAATCTGGATCAAATTGCTATGCGAATAAAATAA
Source organism: Allium cepa (assembly GCA_030765085.1). Lineage (NCBI taxonomy): Eukaryota > Viridiplantae > Streptophyta > Magnoliopsida > Asparagales > Amaryllidaceae > Allium > Allium cepa. The sequence goes on from CM060942.1 coordinate 463,005,974, forward strand.
TATACGTACATCCTACGTATTTATCTCAATTGATTATTAACTATATCAATTCTCTTTTTATTCTCATTATTATGATTTCATTCACTTATTCACAATTATCCACCTCACAGTTTTACTGGACCCTCATTCAAATATTAACTTAGAATATTTTCCCAATACCAAATTTACTTAAAATTTTTACCATCCATTTCTTAATCCCAATATAAATATTCTATATACTTCTTATATTTATCTTCAATTCATCACCTTAGTTTTTTTATATCCATTTTTATTCACTTTGCATTTTCACATCCATTTGAATTCAGTTTACCTTACATTCTTTTTAAATATTGAATTCTATTCATCTCAAACCAATTTAATTAATCATTTGTTTAATTAGTTCCACTTACTAATTTATTTTAAATCTCATTGGATTTATTTCCAAACTTTAATTATTTTTAGTCCACTTTGAACCAATTTTATAACTTCACTTTACTTTGCACAATTTAAATTAAATATCATCCTAATATTAAATTTTCAATTCATTTGCTTGCCAATTTAAATCAATTAGTTCTATCCCCTAATTCGTTTCTAATCAAATTTTTATTTCAAATCTTTTCATTCACAAATTTATTTCCTACTCAATAAATTTTTATTTTAATGGCCATTCCATTTAATCAACTTAGATTTATTTCCTCGATTCTCTTTGATTTAACTTAATTCAGTTAAATCCCAATTCAATTCAAAATTTAAACTTCTATAAGTTTTCCAACTTATTTACATTCCATTTACTAATCTCCTTTGATTTACTTTTCTTAATTGGCTTACATTCTAACTTATTTCGTTTTCTTACTTAATTTAATTTTTTTACTCTTCTTCAAGTTAAAATTTTCTATTCTAGAAAGTTTCTAATTTTACTAGTTATCAAACCCATTTATTTTAAATAAGATTCCAGAGCCTTTTAAACAGTTACTTAATATTTCAAAATCATTTTTGAAATAAATTTTATACATAATTCATTTGCATATCAAATTATGCTTTGAATTTTAAACCCAATTTTGCAAACAACCAATTCAAAACTTTCGTGCAGCAATTCCTCCCTTGGAAACTCGAAAATGAACATCGATGATGCAGCAGTCATCACCGAAGTTATTTTCCAGCAAACGAAGAGAGTTCAATGCTTTTACCCCTTAAAAGTATTTCAAATATTTTTAAATTCCAAATCTCACGGGATTTCAAATCCAATTCAAAAATATTTTCAAATAATATCACTATTATTCCTTCACACTTTTGAAAAATCATTTTCAAACCCAAAAGAAATTAAATTTTCCAAATTTTCGAATTTCAAATCCTTTCAATCTATATTCAAATATTACTTTGGAATTTTATCCTATTTCAAATTATAAGTCCCATTTATAATTTCACATTTAAAAACTCTATTCTGTTATCCGAATTTATTCCCTTACTTTGGTTATAATTTTAAACCCTAGTTTAGTTTCCACACAAGAATGATAATAATTTAATATTATCACTTCCTAACAACCAAGCGACCATATATAAGTATAATAATTTACGGAAAATTATTCGTTTTATGTACAAAAATAATTTGGGTAAAATTATTTCATTTACCCTATTTTAAAACAATATTGTGTTGGTTTATCTTGTTTAAGAGTTTCGAAACCCCTATCGATGACATGGCGTCCCACATATCGACCAGAATCCACAAACACTCCACTGATAAGTCAACACAATAAAAAAACAATTTTTATATTCACTAACAAATACGCGCTCATAACTATTAATATAATCAAACTCATTCTAGATACCACGGACTCTGTTTCTAATGAGTAATCCCCACCGGAGCCAAGGTTCTCGCTTAACATTTTAGCTCTGATACCAACTGTAACGACCCGCCCTTTTGGACCCTCGAAAATCGACAAAAATACCCCAATGTATAATATGTCGATGATCGAGCGCCGGGAAAATACAGATTACCGAGGGTAAAGGAAGAAGGAGGTAGAAGAAGAAGTAGAAAAGAACATTAGAATCTCACAATCGCAGTAGAATAATATATAATAGATAAATGACTGATCTAGATACAAAAGAAACTATAATTGTTTTATATATACATCGTCAGAGTACAATATCAACAAAAGCACAACACTAGATAGTTATGATAACTTGTCCACACAAAGCTAATTATACATCATACAAAACACAATGGAAATAAGACAGATACGTGTGATATGTCTCCCCATCCAGCATATCCCTTTAGCTCCATAGCAGTCCATCTAGAACCTGTACTCTATAATAGTCGGTCTGACCCGAGCATTATTATGAAATAACACCCGAGTCAGTTTGGAAAACCAGAGTGAGAAAACACAACCAATTGGATTATTAAAGCTTCCAAAATCCTTTGAAATCAAAGGTATCTCTAAGACCACGCCACAAATAGACATGCCGGGTTTTTCACCTTACGACAACCAAAATATTTTTATCAAATCCATCTGATATTATAATGGTGACTATAAAAAGTAAAATAGAATCTAGCTGAAATGCTTGCATCTCACGTTTCAGCATAGTCGGCAGAATCAAAACCGTACAGACGCTTATTGGAGATTGGATTCCATACAATGGCAGGGCTACTAGGGTACCGCCTGTCACAGTACGTTGTCTAGATCACCGTATCGAGGATTCCCCCTGATCCCCTACTACACAAGACCAGAGCTACCCCTTAGTGGATAGTCCGAATAATATCACCCCGTGGTTAGGATCAGCAACCGCCCACACAGCCAAAATCAAAGGGACATCTAGACAGGGATGACCTTACCCTAATTGGTTGCTAGCCAATTAGCCTTACTGCACCTCCCCCATTTCAGCCATTCTCGGTTGATGAGGCTCGATGCTATGCGTTACCTTTTTAGCACACATTCACTTAAAATGCTCATCGTCCTCCCGATGATGTTCTGATAGTATTCATCCATACAAGTTCGTTCCGGGTCCGAACAGAGCCGAAGGCACTACTCCTACTACATCCATTTCGAAATCACCCTCAGGATTAGTAGCCATTATCCCTAGCACTTCACTACTCCATCTTCGACTCCAAGCTCTTGTCTTCCTCACGATAACTTTCAAACTAGATCGAAGTGGTTTTCGAGAAATTAATCCCGATCTCGGTCTCTTCAAAACGATCAGCGCATTGTCCAATATTGATAGTCGGTTATTTAACTATCACATAACATCCACAAACAACCATTAGACCATAATAATTTCCAAATTATTTATTTCAAAATATGTTCGCAAGATATTTTCTACACTTCAACCCCATTGAAAATAGTTTTCAAATCACTTTTCTCTCTTGGAATAAATTTCCACCCAATTTTTTTTATTTCCACTGAAAATCAGCAAGTCTAAATACTTTAGATTTTAAAATAATTAAAATCACTTTATCCAAAATATATACTTTAAAACACTTAAAATAAAAATAAAAATTATTTAAAAAACTTTCTTTAAAATAATAGTTATGAAATTTATAATAATTTCTCATGTAAAACTTAAGCCAAAACTAAATTTAAAACAAAAGTTATTCTATAAGGTATGAATATTAGATAATTGTCTTTTAAATCATAATACTAGTTAAACCTTTGAAATACTTTACTTATACAATTAACATAATAAATATTTTCTTTTAAAATTTTTAAAACCACTAAATAATAATTTCTTTCTAAAACATTCTTTTGAAATCACTTTAAAACCTCTAACTTATACTTGGAAATCTTTCTTTGAAAACATATTTGGCTTTCCAGGGAAATACACTTTCCTTTCCACACCTTTAAAAATAAACCACTATTTTTTTTAAACAAATCACCATTCCTTATAAATATCCATCCTGAATTTATACTTCCAAATTATCCTTTGATAAGTATTTCACTTTATTTATAAACCTTGTTTATAAATTTCACAATCCCATTCTCCTTTGTTCACAGTTTCAATACTCTGTCGGTTTTCAAATCGATTTCAAAACCAACTCCATTTCAAATAAATTCCTTTATTTCTCCAGATTTATTCAAAACCCCTTGATTCCATATTCACTCCTTTATTAAGATTAAAAAAAATCTTATTTAACTTTGGAACATTAATTTCATACTTTAGTTCCAAAATTCACCCTTAATTTTTTCCCAAACCATTTTAAATACCGAATTCAAAAATAAATTCTTCAAATTTGATAAAATATAGCTTAAGTTCTCAAAATTCGTTTTATCCCCATTTATAAAAAATCTTTTTCCCATACTTGGACTTATTCGATAGGATTTAAAAAAATCAACTTTTTACTCTTTTCCAAATTCATTCTTTTAATTTATCCAATTTCTCTAAGATTATTTTACGTAAAACTCTCTCCTTTAATTTCATTCAAAAATCTAATTTTTATATTTCTGATATCTTAAAATACCAAAACATATTCAGCCACACCACATCATTCAATAATTTCAATTACAAATATAATCTATCACGAATTATCAAATAAATCATATCACAGAATATGAAATAAATTCATCACTTTTGATGAATCCAGTTGGATCCCTCCAACCTGTTTCCCTGCATCCACAGATGTTAGTCAACAAATGAAATACCAACCCCATTTCGAGGTGGAATATCACGGTATATGGGTCATTCGCTATTATGCAGGGCGCATAAGGTCTCATCCGCTATATAATGCGGCAAATCAATCAATCTAATATATGTGTGTGTGTGTGTGTGTGTGTGTGTGTGTGTAATATCACATCCAGTCAATCCAATCATTTACCAAATAATTTAAATTTAATTATTTAATCTAAATGGCAATCCAAATGAGTGATTAACTCACCTTTATTTCCATTTGCCATCCACTTCAATCTCGACTTGCTTTCTTTCAGATTTTGACCCTGAATAAACATTTATATGGTTTATTAATATTTGAACCAATTCGAACAATTAAATACCATTTAGTTATTTTATTTAGTTTAATAATTTAATTTTAAACTAATTTTCTTTTAATAAAATATTTTTAGTGACTAAAATAATTAAATAAGTTTATTAAACAAATCAATCACCTTACTAAATTATTTTAGAATTAAACTAGTGGTTTAAAATATGTATATGTATATTTACTTTATTTTCCATTTTCAAACAGTTTATAAGAATAATCAATATCCTTCTAAATGAAAATATATTTATGTTTATCTATATAATTTTAAATGTAAATACAAACCTATACTTATATTTATATAAATTAATTTTTCCATTCCGTATATTCCATGTATATATAAAACTTAAATTGAAAAAAAACTAATATACCTAATTGCCCCTTCTCCTCCTTGCGTGCGCGACTTCTACTTCCCCATGTCGCCGCTTCCCATGCCTTCGACTCAACATCGAGCTTTCCTCGCCATGCTGCCTTGCGTGCCACCGCGACCCCAAATCGCCAGCACTTCGAACCCAGATAGAAAACCCCTCCCCGGTTGCCGCCTATGTACGCGACCAAGTTGGGACATTGCCCACCATCGAGAGCTCACACTTGCGAACTCGAAGAACACAAACGAATCTTGGCCCTGCTTTCTCGATTTGGGGAATAAAGGGGAATGGAGTACTCATGATTGCCCTTCACTCTATTTTTTCGATTGGAATGAGATTTAGGGAAAATTAAAGAAGACAAACATTATTATAAACTCGACCAATCTCCCCTCTTTCGAACGATTTGATTTTCTTTCTTTATTTATATTTTTTGTTTATACATTTTCTTTGTACTGCCTTTTTTTTGAACTTTCAATTTTGATTTTTGTTTTGAAGATAAATCAAAGCTAAGGTTTTCTTTTTAATGTACTGTTTTGCGTTTTATCATATATATTTTTAAAACTGTTACGTGCCTTTGAATCAGAAAAAATGAAACACGTGTTATCAGGGAGGACATGTGCTTTTGCGGTAAAAGAAACAATGATGTCAATTATTTCAGCTGAGGTTGACCATTATGTATATATATTTATATTTAAATTTAAATTTAAATCGTCTTGAATTCGCAACTCAAAATCTCGTCCTGCTATTAAGGTGTGCCGCTAGGCGTTCATAATCTTATACCCCTATTCCGAACGCACTGGAAAAGTTTTCGAGTCCTAACTCGATTGTATAGAGAAGATAGCTTTTGACCCAGTTATTATTTTTAATTCTCGATATAAATTTCGACGCATTAATTAACCGTACGACCTAACGATACCTCCAAACACTACGAAAATTGAAATCCAATAATAAAACACTATTATGGATCTAATGGAATTGGTTTCGTCGCAATTCGAGACTGTGCCTTTCAAACGTCAATTTAAACGATATATTTTGAAAACTGAACAAACCACTTTCAAATTCAAATTGAAAGTTTTTTTATCTTCAGTATAATAAATATAAATTTTTACAAGCCTTTGTACTATTTTTAACCAGCTTAAAACCAAGATTCACTATTTCAACCAATTTCCAATTATTAAATTATATAATTTAATTGCTAAATAAATAGTGATATTTGAAAATCAAGTTAAACTAACTTTAAAATATTTAAAATCAATTAAATATTGTAATTTCAAATATCCAAAATTTTCGGGTCGTCACACCTCCCGTATCCCATAGCCCAAAGTTAGATACACGTCATGCATCCTAAAGCTGGACACTAGACCCAAAGCCATAGGACTAAGGTATTTGGATACTTGCTACAAATCCATAGGTGTCCCTACTTATAATAACTTGCTTTTGGTACAATAGAAAACACTTCAAGCATCAATGGTCCCTTTGCACACACACCCGAGCCCTCCTTTGCTACATTTGGATCTAAGTCCATCTTGCTCAATCCAGTTTCCATTATTCTTGAGGAACTCTTCCACATTCGATGATCCTATGATTCCTTCCTTTATGATTCACCATCTTCAAAACCTTATGCCAACATGAGCCAACATCTGAAGACCACATCTTTTCATCATGACATTATATCATCATCCATCGCTGATGCAAAGGAGCTATATCCTCTCGCATGGCATATAGAACCTCAATTGTAGTCCCTACAAGGCCTGCTGTCCATTGACCTACCACTGTAACGCGGGGTTGAGTTAGCATGAAACTCATCACCGAGTCGTCACTTAGCTATTTCTTGATCCAGTCTTCCTTTCTGCTTCTAGTACTCTTGCGCTAGATGGCTTAGACCTCGACCTATCCATCATAATAACTTGGTTTTCATTTCCAATCATCTAACTCCAAGTTACAGAAACAACTTGTCATATCAACCAACTCTTAGTCAAATTCCATGCAATTTGCCATTGAAGCTTTCTACTAGCCTTGTTATTCCCAGCCATTAAGTCGTAGAAGCACCACGAGTCATCCATATGAGTCGAACCTAATTCATGCCATAAATCAGTAACGACTCATAACTCCATAGTGGATGCGAGTTGTCACATAGGTTCCCACCATGCTCCAAGGCACACCCACCAAGTTTCGTCCGATTCCAACTAACTATGATAACTCATCACCGATTCATCCCTACGACTCATTATGGACAAATCACTATGACTCGTTCTCGACTCATCATTTTTCATCTAATTAAGGTGCAGATTATCTTGTATCCTCTTGCCATGCCCAAAAGCCTATCTACCAACTTTTGTCTAATTTCGACCAACTTTACCTCTGATTTGCTCTTCTCCAACCTATCTTTCTATGAATTCACAGCACTAACAAACAATACCAAAACATAACATCCAATCGAAGCACAACAAGCAATTTCGTCCATCCAAAACATGAAATTCTTAGAAATATGATAAGCAAGTCAATTCTAACGTACATCTACATATAGCATGAATATATGAACATAATTCAAGGTGATTTCTAGTCAACCTATGTCATATGCATGGATTAACATGTAATTAAAATTAGGAAAGGGTATTATAGCCAAAAATCATTTTAAAAGATGTTAAATCCTATAGTTCTACCATATAAACAAGCATGGTATAGTGAGAAGGTATAAACCACTCATCCAATTACCAAATTCAATCGAATTGCATACATGTCTAACATGGATAGCAAAGAAATGCAGTCTAAATGAGGAAAATCGACGATCTATATCTTCTATTTGATGATCAAATAACTAATCAACAACCTAGTTTGAATTAGAGAGCAATTTGGAAGATTTAGAATGGATCAGAGGCAAAGTAGGGTTCAGAGTGAATTTGGAATGAGAGGTAAAGTTTTATTTTGACTCCTATAGCCCCTATTTATAGCGATTCTATAATTAGACTAATGGACCAACTAATGGGCTCAATTAGTTAAAACTTATTCCAACTAGCAGTTATCTAGATTTAAAACCGGTATAACTTCCTAACCATTAGTTCATTTTTCTATTATGACCATTCTATGAAATGGGATACCATCATGAAGTAATGGAACTTGTTTGAGCCCCTGAATTAACTCCTATCAATCGTTATAGCCCAAATAATATTTTCAGGATCAAATCATCACATATAAATTCGGAAAAAATCATACGTGTGTAAAATGTCCTTAATAGTAGTATTCCAAAATTATAGGATCACAGAGCCTCACACGAATAGACAAAAAAATTTTTTAATCCTCTGATACGTAAAATACGAGTCGTTGCATTCTCCCCCTCACCCTTTGGGAATTTCTCACCTGAGTTCCCCAAACAAGACAAAGTATAAACAACCATAGTTATCTTGCATGCCTACCAATCATAAGCAACCGTCAAACATATCATACATGAAGCAATGCAACTAATAATGTCGGTGTTCTTGACATAGCATGTGCAATTCTAACCTATCAAACATAATATACAATGGTGAAAGTAGATACGATAAACAATGGATCATACCACTCAAATAGCACAAGAAACTTAGTCCTTGTGCTATCCTCCATCTCCTTTGCATAATCATCATCACTACCGCTCTATTGTACTTTAAATAATTTCATGTCTTTCTCCTAAGCTGTTTTGTATCGTACCCCATAATACGAAGGGACCTACAAGATATTGAAATTTCTTACTCAACCTATGTTTCCTCTAGCTGATCTGGTGTAATAACCACACCCGAGTCATGCACAAACTGACATAGATAAGAGACATGAAAAACATTGTTCACGCACCTTATATGCTAGCTTCCCATTCCATTCGATTATCGGAAAGGGCCTACCAATCTTGCCGCCAACTTCCTATCCCTACTGAATGGAACAACGTTCTTTAGAGGAGAAACGTTTACAAATACCATATCTTCGATAGAAAACTCTATGTATCTTCGTCTTTTATCCGTATAGCTTCTCGGTTGATCCTGAGCAGTTTTCATTCCTTGCTAGATGATCTCAATCTTCTCTAATGTCTCTTTATCTATATCTTGTCCAAGTATCAATTTTTCACCTATTTTCCACCAACATGAAAGAGTGTTATATGGTTGGTCATACAATGCTTCATACGAAGCCACACCAAAAATAGACTGATAACTACTGTTGTATACAAAGTTTACCAAATGAAAATGATCATCTTACAACCCTCCAAAACTTATAATGCGCGCTTGCAAGAGATCTTCCAATGTACTATTTACTCTCTTGGTCTGCCCTTCCGTTTGCGGGTGATAAGTAGTACAAAAGTGCAACTCTATCCCAATAGCCTCTAGTAAGCTCTTCCAAATAGTGAACAATAGGTCTCGCTCGCTCATAATGCTCTTCGGCACACTATCCACTTTACATATAACTCCACCAGCTTGGATGTTGTTTTGCTTGACTTTAAGGTATTAACCTTGTAATCTTGACCAACCGTTCTACTATGACCCAATTGCCATCATACCATGCTTGTGTCCTCGGCAGTCCATTTATAAAAATCTACCGATACTTGCCTCCATTTCCACTGAGGAATACCTAGCAGTTGCAAAAATCCACTAGTTTTCTTCTGCTCTACTTACGCCAACTGGCAGTTTATACACATAGAGATGAACAAACAAATTCCCATATTTACGAACTGATATTCTTTTGCCACAAGAATGAACAGTCAATTTGGAACGATGATATTCTTTTAGCACTTCATCCCACAATCCATCAACATTGAGAACAAACAACTTTCTATCTTTACGAACTGAATATCTCGGGCGAGTTCGTATTCCTTCATATCCTCATATACTACTCCTTCCTCTTTCTCCATTATGACCTCCGCTAGCCTAACATCTCGCTTCTGAATAGTGCAGATCCTTTCAAGTAGAGTAGCTCTGAGTGATAAACTTGCCAAAATTTTAGGTTGCAGCTTGAAGTGAGGTATGAAATCAAATCCAACGATATACCCTATCTTCCTTCATTCCAAAAACATCACTCTCCCATCCAGCATGTCTTCTACTCAATGCATCTATGATTTCATTCCCTTGGAGTATAGGAAATACTAAAATCATAAGAGACCAAGAATTCTAACGACCGTTACTAACAAAAGTTGAAATCCTTCTTATAGAAAAGGTACTTCGAGGATTTGTGGTTCGTAAATAGCTTAAGCCTTTCTCCTTACGAATAGTGCTTGAACATCTTTAAAGCAAAACAATTACTGCCATTTTCAAATCATGAGTTGGGTTATACTTGTTGGAAATGCGGATTACGAATCTTAAGGCAAAATTAACACTAGAGAAGGGGGTGAATAGTGTTTAATTACATTTATGAATCTTTTTGAATTTTTTTCAAATTAAACTCAAACAGATGAAATTCCAAACATAGAGACAATCACAGAATTAGATACAGATGCAAATAGTAAACAAAAAGTAATAAAGGAAGGAGCACACTTGATTTTTATACCAGTTCAAAGTTACCCTACATCCAATCCCACACAATTTCTTGTGCAGATTTCTATTCAAATATAATGTCAATATTACAACCTCGATTTCACGGCCACGAGATACACCCTCCTGTCTCCGAGCATAAGTTAAGCTCTCTTGATATAACTAGGCCACAAGATCACCTAATTGATATATGGGCTACAATCACACCCAATTGATTTACACGCCACAATCACATTGTTTCCAATAAAACTTTGATAGATATAGAGACCCGATACCCTTCTTTTATTACAAATGATCCTATAACTCTGAATAGCACAGAGATCTTTGAGAGAGAGTGGAAGAGAATCAAACTAGAGATGATCAAGTTTAATTCACTTAGGATTTCGACAGAGTTTGTTAAGAATATTTGAAAATAAGGCTGGAAGAGAAAGAGGAGAGAAAACAAAGAAAACTTAAGTTAAAATTCATTGAAAACTACTGGTATTTATAGGAGAATAAAGGTCATGTCCATTTGTGAAAGGTTATGGTGAATATAAACTTCTTTTGAAAATTTAAAATTTGAATTCTATGGTCACCTTTCCACTTGGGGGGATGAGGGATGTCGACATGCCTATGACAATTTTGAAAATTGATTTTGCTTTAAAATGATTTCTATTCTAAAAATTGTCAAAACAATTTCTAATCTTTATAAACCATCTTGAATATAGTTTAAACTTATAAAGAGATTTAGAAAATAATCTTAAAATATATAATTTATAATATAAAAGTAATACTAAGGACTAAATATAGAATTCATTATTATTTTTTGAGATTTAAAGCTATAATATTAAGACAAAGAGATAGTTTAAAAACAAGAGAGGATTTTGAAATTAATATGTTTAAAAAATTAGTTTTTTGATTAAGGTTATAATATTTAAATTGAGAGAGATGTCTTCTAAAAAGATAGTTTTTGGAAAAATAACTGAAATAAATTATTTTGAAAATTTCGTGAATTCCATTCCACTAGAGAAGGTCGTGGGTTCCATCCCACTAATGAGGTCATGGGTTCCATCCCACTATTAAAGCGGTAAGGTGGATTCCTTTCCGCAATTAAAATCTGAATAAAGATTTTAGTGCTATTATGAAAATATAAACCTAGACTCTATTACTTATCTTGATATCTGGAACTCTTTAAACTTTTGAACTCTTGATATCTTAAACTCTTAAATTCTTGATACACATGGGTCTTCGGTTTTGATTTATTCAATCATGAATTCGTCAGGCTTGAATCTCTATATTGTACAGTCTTCATTCTCAGTACCTTCATATATATATTTAGCCAAAGATATTAGTATTTATATTTTATAACAAGTCCTAAGGTTGTTGTCATCATAACCATTATCTCAGAAACTAACAATGTAACATCCCAAATTTTTTAATTTAAATAAGTTGATTTATTTCAACTTTTGTAAATTAATTTGAAAAGTTTCAAGACAAAATATAGTATTATTAATGTTAAGTATTACAAAAATATATGAATATAAATAAAATATTTGGTAGTTTAAGCTTTAAATAAATAAAGGAGAAAAAATGTATAACAAACAAGAATTGTGTTAAAAACATAAATACATAAGGTAAGTTACAAACTATAAAAATAACTATGACAATCTTATATTAAGCAAGGCAATCAAACAAAAAAAATGTATGTATGTGAAATTATGCAAGCAAGAAAGAAAAAAAATCTATAAATAAAACAAAGAAGTACTTACAGAAAAAAAATCAATAGGATATGCATGTAAACTTAGATGGAAGCATAGCATTTAATGCTATCTATTCGTAGCAGACCATAATAGATTATCAGCCCCCAAAGGAAGCTTGTCTGGTCAAAAATTGTAGGCAAAGAAAAATCTGAGCAAATAAAAAAAATATCTTTGACTTTTGATTATACAACAAAATAATATCACCTGTAAAACTATTTCTATATCTACATCCTTTTACTCCAGTTTGTTCAAACAACTTAGCAAAGCCAGAGAGAAGAAAAAAAGAAGTAAAACATCACCTTATTTTACAAACTTAAGCAAATCATTCAATTAATCAAAACAAGATTCAAAAGAAGATAAACTGCAAGTTTTTCAAACAAAAAGCAGCTCTCTGTTTCAGAACTTTTCAGGTGGATTTTAAACTTTTTGTTTGAAGTTATGTCTGAATGTATGTGAAAAATGTTTGCATGAGTACAAATAAGTGTATATTTGTATGTGAATATGTTATATGCATGTCTTGAAGCTATGAACTTTGGTTCTGTTCCATACTTACACGTATTAAACCTGTTGAAGAAACAAAATCAATCAACTTCCATCCCTTTGATTCATTGTAGGTGTCATGAACTAAATAAAATATGTTTTGCTAACTTGTTTCAAGTTTTAAAATTTAAGTTGAGCAAATTTAATCAAATATTTTCTTGAAATATGAACAATACAGGAAAACTCAATATATGTCAAAAATCCAACCATTTTCTGGTTTAAATTATATCATCAAAATCGTTTTTGAAATTAACGATTTTTAAAGGTAGAATCATAATTTTTAGTTGTGGATTTTAGGAACAGTTGTTCTTGAACGAAAATTGGGTTTTGACCAATTTCAGACGGTCGGAGGCGTTTTGGGAGTCGTGGTTTTGCATGGAGGTGGAAGGGCCTACGGTGTGTCGGGGAAAAATACTCGAAGGTGTTCCAGTTCGCTGTGGTGACGACGGCGAGGGGATTTAATTTTTAACCCTAATTTTGGCGATGGTCGGAAAAGGGGTCGCTGAGGCTTCGTGCGTGCATCGAGTTGCACATGGCCTTGGGAGGTGATTGCTGGGTGGGTGATGGAGTCGTGTCCGGGGGCTTGTGTTTTCTGCTGGTCGGGGTGTGAAGAACGAGGTGATTCTAGTTGTGCGTGTGCACGAACTCCTGATGGGTATCAGTAGTTTGGTTTTGGAAAAAAAAAGAAAACTCGAGTGTTGCCCCAAAAGTGGTTTGGTGTTATACGAGTTTTGTACTTAGACAAAAAAATTTGAAAAAAATGTGGAGCACAGGTGTAGTTTAGTGGATAACTCGAAGCAAGCAGTATGACGTGTCGGGGAAGACTCGAAGCAGCTTCAGGGGGGTCAGCATACAGAACAGTTTTGCTCAAGTAAAGAACTTTCAAACAATTTTAAACTCATGTTCTTATTTAATAATTTTGATTTGAGTTTAAAATAAATTAAAGTTTAAGTAAGTTATTTCAATAAGTAATTAAATTTGGCCACATTATTTTATAAAATTAATTATACAGTGTAATTAAGAATGATGTTAACATAAATTCTATGCAAACCAATTTTGATCTCTCAAGACAATTTATGTGATAAATTTAACTAATTTTACAAGATAGTCAAAATGGTTAACAAAGATAAGAAGGTTTATCTTTTAAATTTGATAAGTAATTTATGATTTACATAAGTGATAAATCATTTACTTAAAAAATAAAATATTTAAATTAATTACTTAATATTTTAAAGATTAATTAAGTAAATAATGAAGGTTAATCAAATTGTAATAAATGAAGATAATTAATTAAGGAATAATTAATTAATAAAAGTAGTTAAGATTTAATTAATGAACAATTAAGGATTAATTAATTAAGGAATGTTTAATTGACGAAGATGATTAAGATTTAATTAATTTTAATTAAGGATAACTACTCATTGATTGAAGATAATTAACGAAATTAATTATGTAATTAATTATTTTAAATCACACGATTGATTAATCTTAGTTGTAGATGATTGATAACTATTCTATGATGTGTACTGACTAATAACTCTGATTGCAATTGTGATGCTATGTGATATGAATTGCTTCGTGCTAAGCTATGATTCTGTATATTTCTGTGTGAATATGAAACCCTTTGGCCCGTAAAATGGCTTTTGAATTTCGATGTGACATGGAGTTGGATTTCAGTTATTTATCTGAAACCCACATCGAACCCTGAATATGAATCTTTGTGATTGATACATCCATGTGTTTTCAAATTGAACGCTCACTATTCGGTTTAGCCGGGAGAGGACCATTGTGTCGTATAACCCATTCCGAATATGTGATACGACGAAATGGATGGCAATTGAAGACGGTGGTAAAGACCGGGTGTCTTCGAAAACGATAGGATAACCTATCGAATGTCTCTGCATTGAGTTGCTACGGTATAGAGATCTCCATATGTGATGGGGAGTTCGATCGGGATTGTGGATGCCCGTATTGCAAGGACTTCTTCGGAAGTGCCTTCGGCTCTGTTCAAACCCAGAACAGACTTGTATGGTTGTATGTCCGACATTACTATTTGAGATATAAAGCTGATTTCTTTCAAATACATATCTATTGGTGGCAGAGAATTTATTCTCTTAGCTTAACACCCTTCTCTGTGACGTACGAGCTCAGAGGTTATGTAGTTGAAGGTTATTAGTGATATACTCCCAATTTGGTAGTGTGTCATGCTGAGTGCTGCTGATCATTTGTTGATCCAAGCATGGCTTTGTGAAAAAGCGTAGCTTTGTGGACGAAACTTCGTCGAACCTCACAACCCGGTTATGGTCAAAACAGGAATCGTGTAGCAAGGTTATTTGGGGGTAGCTCCTCCTGAGGGTATGTCCATTTCCTTCTGGATTATAAGTGGTATCATGGTATGGAGCACAGATACTTACTTTGTGGTTGCTGCAAAACTTATTGCTTTGTGGTTGTCAGTTAAGAAGCTCTTCGGATAAAGGTTCGTAACAACCGGGAGGTGGCATACTCATGTCAGTTGTTACCTAGTCACAGATGTAACCCGACCTTGTGTAGCGGAGATCTGCTTAGGTTCTCGAGGACGTCCCCCCAGAGGCGTTCCATTTTATGTGGGAAGTTCCTTTGCCCAACCATTTGTTGGAAATCCAAACAAAACAATATGATCCCTTACGATTTTAGTTGTATAACCTGCCATGCGGCGTGGCTGTAACGTGCTACAAAAAATGGTAGCTATAGTAGGCATACGACGAAATGTGGTATGCTGGCTAAGATTAATATTATACTTTCGAAAATGTTTTCACACTATGCACTAATAATAATATCTAAAAGTGTTTTCTCATATCAAGTAATTTTGACTGTCATAAGGAGAAATCTCCTCCAAGTTTGCGCTTGCATTGTGTGTGTGGTGGGAGGCCTTATGGCAGTTTCATTTCAAAAAGTATTGCGGATTTCTTCCAAATTCTTTTGTTTTCTTTTTGATAAAAAAATGAAGTATTTTTATTTCAAACAACTGATTTTTCTTCTCATACCAGTCCCATGACTGACCCGGAGTTTATTGTTCCTTTCTAAAACTCTGGGTGCCCATAATTTGCCACACGGGCAGCCTAGAAGTAGGTTATCCGTGTTTTTGGAGCTAGCTTGGATTTGAAGTCTTCTGGAAGCTTTGGATTTGGAAATCTTTTGAAGTGTTGGAGTTTTTGAAGATCTTGTCGAAGTTGAAGTATGTTGGAAACTTGTTGAAGTTTCTATTATTATTATTCTATTATTGTATCATATTTGTATCACTCTGACATTGATGATCGATGTTGTATTGGATATTGTATCATGTTGTATGTGTTGATATATGCTACTCAATTGTTTCCGCCGTTTATATTCATCTAATGTTGTTATAAGCTCCATCCGACTAGAGTTCGATGTTTGAATCTTTAACAGTCGAATACAAGTGAGGTATTTAGTGTCAATTTTCGAACATTGGATTTCGAATCGTGACAAATTGGTATCAGAGCTGAAGGTTGAGTAAGAACTTTAACTACGGAGTATAACACATTAGATGGCTCATTAGAGATAGGGTGATGTATACCCTAGAATGAGTATAAACCGAAAGACCGAAACCCCAAATTTCCTTAGGCTATTTCTTTTAAACTGTTGATGTTTCCTAAGATATCTTGTCCATGTGACTAAGTCAAGATTTCTTGCTATTTACAGATAGTAAGAATGAGCGGAAGAAAAGGACAAGGTAGGGAATAGGGAAATACCACCGCAATTGGTCAAATTCCTGCAACTGCAACCGTGCCTACTGAACATCAGCCAAATCTAGCTGATTTGTATAAGAATTTCTTGAGACTTCGTGGAAATCCGTTTAATGGCTAGGAATTTGTTGCAGAAGCCTAAGCCTGGATCCGATCCTGTGAAAGAATTTTCGGGGGATTGAAGTTAGAAGACGATGAAAAGCGATTAATAGCTTCTTGGCAACTCCAAGATGAAGCGTTAGCTTGGTGGTAGACAGTTACTGTGGATGAGTCAGAAGATAAGTTTACTTGAAGACGATTTAAAGAAGTGTTTGAGCAGTGATACATTCCATCTGTTGGCATCTCTCGAATTTACTAGGAGTTCCTAGATTTGAAGCAAGGAAGTCTTTCATTAGAGGAGTACTTGAGCAAATTCAATGAATTGTCTCGATTTGGTCCGGAGCTAGTGAGTGCACCCTTGAAGAAGAATGAAAAAAATCATTCGGGGAATGAATAAGAAGCATCACGAGAGAATGATAGCCTACATTAAAGATTCTTTTATGGACTTGATTGATATAGGTTATCATTATGCTACTCAAGATATGTAGAAAGTTCCGGAAGAGAAGGGAATTCAAGTAGTTAGAATTGGAAGAAAAGAAAATTCGAAGGAAAGAGGCCAGTTCATGGCAAGGAGAAGAAGAGGAGTAATCAAGCGAATTCAGCCAGAAATGCTATTTGTTATAATTGTCAGGAGAAAGGCCATTCGGTAAATGATTGTGAGAAGCCGAAGAAACAAATTCAGAAAGATCAACTTGTAAAGACAAGTCGAAGATCCAAGGAATGTTATCGTTGTCACCAGCCAGGTCATGGAATTAAGAATTGCCCGAAAAAGAAACAAGCACAAATAGCGAAAGTGTGTGCAATAAAAGATAACCCCTTAACTTCAAAAGCGAATGAAGGAAAGGGAGTTTTGGAGGGTAACCTTATTGTTGGTGAAAGAGTTCTTAGAGTCTTATTCGACACAGGAGCTTCACATAGCTTTATCTCCCAACAGATCGTGGATGAATTAAAACTTAAACTCAAGTTTGTCGATGAACCTATTTGTGTGAAGAATCAATGGGTGGTCCTGCAAATCTTTGCCTATATTGTAGGAGGGTGCCTATTTCTTATTTTGGCCATCTATTTCCTATTAACCTTTATGTTTTTGACCTCAATGAATTTGAAATCCTACTCGGGATGAATTGATTTATCGAGACACGAAGCCAAGTTAGATTGCAGCAATCGAACGATTCTAGTCAAAATTAAACTTGGATATTCCGTTGTAATTTCTTGTGAAGACCCTAGTCCGAAAAGAGATAAACTGATGTATATATTGGGATATCCAGAATCTAGTTTGGAGTCCATTCCTATTGTCGAGAATTTTCCCGATGTATTCAAAGAAGTAGAATCTTTACCCCCACATAGAGAGATTGAATTCAAAAATTGTTTAATTCTGAATGCTCGTCCTGTCGTTCATGCTAGTCACAGGATGGGACCGCGGGAAAGAATTGAACTAGTCAAGCAAACCGGTGATTTGCTAAAAAAGGGATTGACTCGTCCTAGTGTTTCTGAATGGGGTTCAGCGGTAGTATTTGTGGCTAAATCTGATTGGTCTCTGAGATTGTGTGTCGACTATCGCTATCTCAATAAGCAAACTCTCAAGAACAAGTTTCGTTTACCCAGGATCGACGACTTATTCGATCAACTTCATGGTGCACGATTCTTTTCTAAGATGGATCTAGTCCAAGGATTCCATCAATTTCGAATTGTCGAAGATTGTGACGCCTAACTTCTTTTGGGGATCCGGATGTGTTCTACGAGTGGTTAGTCATGCCTTACGGACTAACTAACGCTCCCGCATGTTTCGTAGATTTGATGCCCGTGTGTTACGGGAGGTGCTGAATAAATTTGTTTTCGAATTTATCGATGATATCCTAATCTACTCCAAAACTATAGAGGAGCATGCTGAACATCTCAGAATTGTTTTGGAGATTTCGAGAAGGAACATCTTATTCGCTAAATTTTCTAAATGTCACTTTTGGGTTAAAGAAGTCAGTTTTCTTGGCCATATTGTTAATGCGGAAGGGATTTCTATTGATCCGAGCAAAATTTCCGCTATTCTTGACTGGAAGCGACCAACAACTCCGAAAGAAGTTCGAAGTTTTCTTGATTTAGCAGGTTATTGTCGAAAGTTTATTCAGGACTTTTCTAAGATAGCTAGTCCGTTGACTAAGCTAACGATGAAGGACGTAAAGTTTAATCGGACTCCGAAATGTGACGAAGCTTTTCAGGAGTTGAAGAAGAGATTAACCACCGCTCCTGTTCTCGCTATTATCAACGAGAACGAGGGATTATCTGTTTATACCGATGCCTGCGGTGATTGTTTGGGTGCAGTATTAATGCAGAATGGGAAGGTAATTGCCTATGAGAGTAGACAATTACGTCCTTATGAAAGAAACTACCCAACCCATGATTTGGAGGTTCTAGCTGTTATCTTCGCCTCAAAAATCTGGCGACATTATCTTCTGGGTAAGAATCTCCTTCAGCATTTCTAAAAGGAAACTTTAAAGTTCGACTTAACTTAATATATACTAAATAAATCTTTCTTGTTTAGGTGAAAAATTCGAATTATTCATCGACCATAAATCTTTAAAGTATCTCTTTTCCCAGAAAGATTTGAATCTACGACAACAACGTTGGTTGGAATTTCTGGCATCTTATGACCTAAATATTCAATATACACCTAGAAAAGCCCAGGTAGTTGCTGATGCTTTAAGTAGGAGGCGTGCTGCTCTCGCATATCTGGTTATTACTCCTACCCTCCTTGAAAAGATTGCTAGCAAACAGAGGGAAGACCAATTTCTTCATGGAATTTGTAAAAGAATACATCAAGGTGAGAATTCCAGTTTTGGAATTGGTGATAAGGGAGTTATAAGATTAAAAGGCAGGATTTGTGTCCTGGACATTCCTGAACTGAAACGTGAAGTTTTGGACGAATGCCACAAATCTAAATTCAGCATCCATCCAGGAGTCAACAAAATATATCGTAATATCAAAAGAACATTCTGGTGGAAGGCGATGAAAAGGGACATATTATTTTATGTGAGTCGCCGTGCTACTTGTCAACAAATTAAAAACGATCAAAAGAAAGTAGAGGGTTTACTTCAGCCTTTGGAAGTACCGAAGTGGAAATGGGATCAAATATCGATGGATTTCATCGACGGATTGCCACGAACCAAGAAGGGAAATGAAGCAATTTGGTTATAGTGGATCGTCTAACCAAAACTGCTCACTTTATTCCAATGAAATCCACTCGGACTGCAGCAAGCATAGCAGAGCTATATATGAAGGAAATTGTCCATCTCTACGGTATTCCTAGCAGCATAGTGAGTGATCGTGATCCGATCTTCACTACTAGATTTTGGGAGGCATTCCAGGCAGCATTGGGAATAAAACTGAATTTCAGCACTTCTTATCATCCACAATCTGATGGGCAGATAGAAAGGATAAATTGAATTTTAGAAGACCTATTGTGTGCTTGTATACTTGATTTTGGTGGTTCTTGGGAGGACCATTTGCATATGGTCGAGTTCTCTTATAACAATAGCTATCAACCCAGTATTGAAATGGCTCCTTATGAGGCTTTATATGGTCATCCGTGTCGATCACCTATATGTTGGATCGAATTAGGTGATAGACTCATCCTTGGACCAGATATGATTAAAGAAGCCACGGAGAAGGTAGATTTTATTCGAAAGAAATTAATAACTGCTCAAAGACGTCAGAAGAGCTATTATGACCATCGAAGTGATTTGGAATTTCAAGTTGGAGATCCTGTATTTCTGAAAGTGTCTCCAATGCGGGTTGTATTGAGGTTTGGGAAAAACGGAAAGCTAGCACCGCGTTATATTGGTCCTTTTCATATTCTAGAGAGAATCGGTCCTCTAACATATCTAGTGCAGCTACCCAGCTGGTTATCTAGCGTGCACAATGTGTTTCATATTTCTAACCTTCGAAAATTTGTGCACGACCCAGATAGTATTATTGAGGAAGCAGATCAGTAGAATCTTGAGATCACTCCTAACTTGGCAGTAAAGAGGGAACCAATAAAGATTGTGGATCGTGACAAACAATCTGCCCCCTTTGATGATGAAAATCTTTATTTATAAAATATACTCCTCCAAACTTTGGTTCTAATTCCTCCTTATTCGAACAACCCCCCCTTAATCTACTAAATCCCCTTTAATCTAAGCCTAACTAACAGCCTAACTATCTTATCTTATTTTATAATTATCCCCTTTTGTCTTCAACAAAAACTAAGCCTAAACTACATAACTCCTCCTTAAATTAATGATATGGAACTAAATGCTAATAACGAAGTATATTAAGCGAAACATAAATCTAATTATTGTATATAATGTTATATTACACATATATATGAAACATAGACACAAATATATACAAGTACACAAAATATAAAAAAGTTAATATAATAACAAACTAATGAGAGTCCTTGACAATTGGTGACTTATGAATCGAAAAATAGGGTAATGGAGACAAAAGTTTCCACGTTGTTCGACCAAATTACCATTTTTGTCAAAACAGACTTCTCCAACACAAGTAACTTATTGTCCTCGTCCATTTGCACTCCATCCTCTTCTTCTTCTTCATCGTCTTCTAATGGATTATGAATACATATGTTAGAGAAATCATCTTTAATAATGATAGGGTCTGCGTGATTATCCATTAGAAATTTTTGCAAATTTCTAAGAATCTTTCCTTGTTTCTTTTGTTCCTTAGCCATCTTTATTTACATGAATTATAATTCAGTCAGCATTTGTGGGGAATCTTTTGTAATTTCCTCGATCTTGATTACCCGAGCCAATGTAGTTCGTTGAAATGGACCAAAATTAGGAGAAAGAAGGAGGGGTTTACATTTTGGTTTGATTTAGAAGAGGAGGCCATTAATTTATATTTTCAAAACATTATTATAGATAAAATGAAGTGAAAAGATAGAAGAATTCAAAATATAGTGATTATATAACTACCAAACTAATTTTAGAGGGAAAGTAAAAATTTTAAATTTTACCATTGTATGTCGACAAGGAGGGTAGGGGCATGTCAACAACCTTATGAAAATTTTGACAATTTTGTTTTTCTATATTTATTTAAATATATATGTTACTATATCTATATTCTATATCTCAATTATAGAACAAATACCTAGTTCTCTTCTAAATTTAGTAATGGTTGATTGATTCAAGGGTTTGGTCAAAATATCAGCTATTTGATTCTCGGTGTTGATAAATTCAAGAGGAATAATCTCTTTATTTATATTATCTCTGAGAAAATTATGTCTGATATCAATATGTTTGGTTTTGGCATGATGAGAAGGATTTTTGGATAAATTTATTGCACTTGTATTGTCACAATAAATTATTGGTATTGAAATATTTAATCAAAAATCCTTTAAGGTCTGCTGCATATAGGTAACTTGAGAATAAGCTGAAGCAACACAGATATATTCTACTTCAGTTGTAGATAGCGAGATAGTATTTTACTTTTTACTAAACCAGGAAACCAAAGAATATCCTAAAAAGTGACAAGTTCCACTTGTACTTTTTCGGTCTGATTTACAAATAGCACAGTCAACATCACAATACGATATTAAACGTGATGAATCATTTTTAGGGTAAAATAGGCCAAAGTCATGTTTAACATATCTTAAGATACATTTAATAGCTTTTAAATGGGTTTCTTTAGGTTGAGATTTGTATCTTACATAGAGACAGGCACTATGCACGATATCAGGCCTACTCGCAGTTATATAGAGTAGCGATCCATTCATTCCCCTGTATAGTTTTTGGTCTACATCTTTTGACATGTCTTTTGTATTTGAAGCTTCATTGGTTGCCACATGAGTTGGTTTTCCACTCACAGTGGTCATACCAAACTTATTAATTACATCCCTAGCATACTTTTCTTGACTAATGAAAATACCACTATCTAATTGTTTTATTTGTAATCCTAAAAAGAAAGTAAATTCATCCATATGACTCATCTCCAACTTTTTTGACATTATTTCAAAAAATCTTTGATCATTTCATTGTTTGTTAATCCAAAAATTATATCATCTACATAAATCTGTACTAATTGGATATCATTTTTGTTCCTTTTAATAAAAAGAGTATTATCTACTATACCAATTTCAAAATTTGATTGTAATAGATAAGATCTTAGTCTGCCATTCCAGGCTCTAGGAGCTTGTTTCAGACCATATAAAGCTTTTTTCAACTTGTAAACATGATTTGGAAACTTTTTACCTTCAAAAGTGGGGGTTTTTTAACATAAACATCCTCTTTAACAAAATCATTTGAAGATGCACTTTTGACATCCATTTGAAATAATTTGAAATTGTGATGGTTTGCAAAAGCAAGTAGAATTCTAATAGCTTCTAATCTTGCTACTGCTGCAAAGGTTTCATCATAGTCTATTCCTTCTTCTTGAAAATAACCTTGCGCGTCTAATCGAGCTTTATTTGTAACGACCTCACCTTGTTCATTTATTTTACTTTTATAAACCCATTTAGTTCCAACTATAGTGTTGTCCTTGGGTCTAGGAATAAGTCCGCATACATCATTTCTGGTGAATTGATTTAGTTCTTCTTACATAGTAAGAATCCATGAATCATCAGATGATGCTTCCTTTGGATTTTTGGCTTCAATAGTTGATATAAAAGCTACATTACTCATCTTGTTTAATATATTTCTTGTTCTAACAATAGATTCAACATTTTCTAGTATATTTTCTACAGGATGATCTTTTAAAAGCCCGATCTTTTTATTAGGATGAATAGTTTCGCAATTTGTTTCATTATTTAAATTGAAAAAAATCATCTTCATCATTTTGAAAAAAATCTTTGAAATTTTCATAAAAGATACATGCATTTTTTGTTCAGTGGTGTTAGTTTCTAAATTGAAAACTCTGTATGCTTTACTTTAATTAGAATATTTGATAAAGATTCCTTTGTAGGATATAGGATCAAATTTATCCAAATTGTCCTTTGTATTTAAAATAAAGCATTTACTTCCTAAAAATTTAAAATAAGATACGTTTGGCTTCTCATTGAAAAGAAGTTCATATGGTGTTCTATTGGTTAGAAGCTTTATTAAAATCTATTCATAATGCAATAAGCTATTCGGCCCAAAAATTTCATGGTAATTTACTATCAAAAAGCATAGTTCTTGCACACTCTTGAATCAACCTATTTTTACACTCTACCACTCCGTTTTGTTGTGGAGTTCATGGAGAAGAAAAATTATAAGTTGTTCCTTTTCTATTGCAGAAATTCTCAAAATTTCCATTTTTCAAATTCTCCGCGCGATCACTACAAATGGTTTTGATATTTAAAGAAAGTTGATTTTGACTTTTTTTGCAAAAGTTTTAAATCACTCAAAAGTATCACTTTTAAGTTTCAGAAATTGTCCTTGTAAATCTAAAATAATCATCTACAATTACAAAAACATATTTACTGTGATTCATTGAGTGAATTTGAGATGGACCAAAAAGATCTAAATGAGGTAACTCAAGAGGTTTTGAAGTTGAAATCAAATCTTTCAGTTTGAATGAACTCTTCCTAAGTTTTCCAAATTGACAAGCATCAGATGTACTATCTACTTTAAAATCCATTTTGGGAAGACCTCTTAATAAATCTAGTTTGATAGCCTAGATAAAAGTTTGAAATTCAAATGCCCAAATATTTTATGCAAAACCAAGGGTCATTTGTATTAGCCAAAAGACGTAGGTTATCATTTGAGATTTTCATACTGAGAATATAAATATTTTTCTTCTTAATTCCTTCAAAGATAATATTTGATTTATTATCCTAGATGTGACACTTATCCTTTTTAAAGATAATTTTGTAGCCCTTATCACATAATTAACTTATGCTAAGTAAATTGTGTTTTAGATTCCTAACTAACAAAACATTAGAAATAGTAGGAGTTTTAAAGTTACTGACATTGCCAATGCCAATCACATATCCTTTTGAGTTTCTCCAAAGTTGACCATTCCTTCATCTTCATAAATTATGTCATTCAGTATTTCTTGATCGCTAGTCATGTGTCCTGAACATCCACTATCAAGTATCCATTTGTTTTCTTGATTTGCACCGTTTTTCCATTGAGTATTGATTCTTCAAAAGCCATATAACACATCTGTTCCTGCGCAACACACCAATTTGCTAGATAAATGATTTTCTATAATAAAAATATGCAAACTTATGAGAAAATAATGATTTGGATAGTTCTGAACTAGTTTTAATACTACTTTTAAAAATTGTTATTATAAACTTTTCAAAATTCAGATTATGATAACTTTGAATACCAATGCTCTGATACCAAACGTTGGAAATGCGGATTACGGGTCTTAAGGCACAATTAACACTAGAGGGAGGGTGAATAGTGTTTAATTAATTTTATGAATCTTTTTGAAATCTTTTCAAATTAGACCCAAATGGATGCAATTTACAAACACAGAGACGATCATAGAATCAGATATAGATGTGGATGCTAAATAAAAAGTCGTAAAGGAAAGAACACGCCAGAATTTTATACTAGTTCGGAGTTACCATACATTTAATCCCATACAATTTATTATGTAGATTTCTTTTCAAATATAGTGTCGATATTACAACGTTGATTTCAAGGCCATGAGATACACCCTCCTGTTTCCGAGTCTAGGGCAAACTCTCTTGATTTAACCAGGTTGCAAGATCATCAAATTATAGGCTACAATCACACCCAATTGATTTACAAGCCACAATCACAATGTTTCTAATAACACTTTGGTAGATAGAGAGACTCGATACATTTGTTTGATTACAAATGATCCTATAACTCTGAATAACACTGAGATCTTTGAGTGAGAGTGGCAGAGAATCAATCTAGAGATGATGAAGTTTGATTCACATAGGATTTTTATAGAGTTTTGCTAAGAATAGTTGAAAATAAGAATAGAAGAGAAAGAGGAGAGAAAACAAAGAAAACTTAAGTTAAAATTCAATGAAAACTACCGATATTTATAGGAGATAACAGTCATGTCCATTCACGAAACGTTATGACGAATAGACACTTCTTTTGAAATTTTAATTCTACGGTCACCACGTCGACATGGGGGGATGAGGGATGTCGACATGCCTATGATGATTTTGAAAATTGTTTTGCTTTAAAATGGTTTCTATTTTAAAACTTGTCAAAAAAATTTCTAATCTTTATAAACCATTTTGAATATAGTTTAAACTTGTAAAAGAGATTAGAAAGTAATCCTAATATATAATCTATGATATAAAAGTAATATTAAAACTAAATAGAGACTTCTTTAAAATATTTTTTAGGACTTAAAGCTATAATATTAAAACCAGGAGACAGTTTAAAAACAAGGGATGATTTTGAAATTAATATGATTAATTTTTTTTTTGAATTAAGGATAAATATTTAAACCGAGAGAGATGACTTTTAAATAGATAGTTTTTGAAAAAATAGCGAATATAAATTATTTGGAAATTTCGCGGATTCCATTCCACTAGAGAAGGTCGTGGATTCCACCCACTAAAGAGGTTATAGGTTCCATCCTAGTATTAAAATCTGAATAAAGATTTTATTGCTATTATGAAGTTTAAACATAAATCTAGACTATATTGGTAACAACCCAAAATTTGAGCTATAATAATTAATTAAATGATAAAATTACTTCATGAAATTTTCGAAACCGAGCTATGGGAGTTGCACAATTGTGTTGTTGTAATTTTTTGGTCAACTTCCATATATAATTCGACAAAATCCGAGCTAGTATGAAGAAGATACGAAAGAAACAAGAATTCAGAATAAAAAG
The DNA here is from genome assembly GCA_030765085.1 of Allium cepa. NCBI lineage: Eukaryota > Viridiplantae > Streptophyta > Magnoliopsida > Asparagales > Amaryllidaceae > Allium > Allium cepa. Next base: position 463,032,701 of record CM060942.1, read on the forward strand.
AATACTAAGGCCTAGGTCGACCCAAGCCTAAGTCTGGTCGACCTTAGGATCGACCCTCACTATAGGCAGGTCGACCTAGGGGTCGACCCCTGTTATATTTAGGTCAACCCGCCTACTCTCTTGGATGATACTTTGTCCAGGTCCGTACCGATAAAAGTATTTTCCAATTTTCTTCAAATCTTCTGCGTTTGTGCTTCTATCTGACGGTTTCTAGTAAGCCTATGACATGGTAGTACCAGATTTAATCTTCAAATCCAATGGTCTGAGATCCCTAAGTACACTATAAATAAGACCTAGGCCTAGCTAATTTTCTCATTCTGATTTTCTCCTATTGGGTTCATCGCCAGAGGTTAGACCCTAAAAGAAATTTTTTTAGGGAGAAAATCTTTTCGATAAAAAGATTCTATGCCCTTGAAGTGGATCCGGGAAGGCCAAGGACTAGAGCTAAGGACCACAAGTGAGCGTTTTCTAATTATTTTTTATTTTTAAGTAATTTAAAATAATAGGGTTCTAAATAGTTGTAGTTTTTCTACAATTTTGAGACGATTTTTATATAAGCTTATTTACAGTCTATTTTTAAATAAATTTTAGAAGTTCTTTTCAGTCTATTTTTATTAAGCTATTTTATTCATTTATTTACAGTATTTACAATTATTTACATTTTATTTACATCTGTTTTAAGTTGGAATTTAGCCTGTAAATGTTAGTTTCTCTTTATTCCTTTTTAAGCGAGTAAAATATTAAAAAGGAAAGACTATGCTAATATGGTTTAAAATAGAAAATCCAATAAATTTTTAGAAAATAAGAAAAATTGTAATAAAACCGCAATGAATTGAAATAGACAAATTTAAGATATTTTCGGGCACTTGTTACTAAAAAGAGAAAATAGAAGAGTAATAATTATAACAGGTTATAATTAAGTGGAAAGAACAGAAAAAGCTTATTTTAAAACTTAGATTAAGTTAATAAGCAAATATAACAAAAGAGGATTATTTTTATACTTACACTAATAAGAAAATATAAGAAGTAGGACCCATAGCAACAGCATTCCCTTTTAGTCAGGAACTGATGGTCTCACAATAGTTAGGTGAGGCCGGGACATGCTTATGCTAATTAGGGTAAATAAGTGGCCAATAGATAGAGGCTCAAACATGGGGATTAGGGCAAGGGGCGCAAACTAGAATTTGTTTGTTCGGACCAGTACCTGCAGCATTCCCTTCCAGGTCTAGGACTGATTGCTCACAACACTTAGGTGAGGCTGAGCAGCATTCCCTTTCAGGACTAGGTCTAATGGTCTCACAATAGATTAAGTGAGGCTGGGCATGCTTATGATGATTCAGGTAATAAGAGATCACAAGAGGGGGCGACAGTTCGTGTGTACCGGCGATGACTGAGCGTGCGACATCGATTAGGGTAAATAATTCACTACTGCGTTCCAAGCGCTAAATATGTGTCTTTTGTTGTAGGACCAACATGATTGGATCAGCTCACAGTGGCACGACAGAGATAGAAGGCCGATCAATGGTTCAGCATAATTAAAATACGATTAGGATTTTCGACTAATCACCGCAGTTTAAGACAAGTGCAAACAATCCAAACAATCGAAACAACCAAAGCAAAACAATCAGATAGAATCAAAAATGGTATTTTATCCCAGTTTTATCTTTTGAGTATTTCTTTCCATACTAGAGCTATTGCTTAGTCTATTATCTTTATCTTGCTTAGAAATACTAGTAATTACTTTCACCCACCAGACTTATTGTCTGGCCCACTCCTCTATTTCTCCTTTCCTCTCCATAGGCTCGCATAGACATGGACAGCAGATTCGGATAGCATGAGAGATATTTTCAAAGTTCTTCACGTATTCTTCTCCTTTTTTTCAGTTTCTTTTGACTTTGGTTAAACTGGTGCTTTATGAGAGGGATGATTTTTATTGCTTATGTACTCTGATGATGTGACTAAGATTGTATTTTTCATGAGACATGTGTATTTTATTATTAAGACATATTCTATTTTTATGACTTATTTTATTAAGTAATGATAAGCATTTTAAATGTTTTCACTATTATTATTTATTTGTCTGGTGAATCTTAGTCTCTGTGATGTTTTAGTTGCACCTATAACGCATCATATCCTTTGGTGTGCTATTTTTGGATATACTAATGGCATGGGGTGTTTCACTTGTTATTAGAGCCTAAGGTTATAGGATTCCTAAAACTTGTTTTAAAAAGTAAAGTAATTTTCAGAGATAACTTATCTTCAAATCAAAAAGTATTTTCAAAAGAAACTCTTATTATAGAAATGGTTTTCAGGTATAAAAGTGAGTTTTTATAAAAAAATCCCCGCAAACTACAGTTTAACCTTTTTTCGATTCTTTCGAGCCTAAATTCTCTTTTTCTTTGCATAGTATGGCGGACGCCCCAAATTTTCTATAGAGTGTCCAAGTCCCTGGTTGGTTCTGTAGATACCTCCAATTTATGACACAAGAGGTGCAAGGGCAAGCGCCCAATGCAGCGCCGGCGGTTGGAGATCCCGTTAATCCACCTACAGCAGGTAATTATTCTAAGCTATGCAAGGACTTCGCTAATCAAGGAGGCAAGACATTTTCTAGCATGGAGGACTTCGTCGAGGCACGAACTTGGTTTAGGAATATGGAGCGGATATTTGGGATGTTAGGATTGAAGGATTGACAGAGAATTTTAGCTTGCATCTTGGCGGCTAAAGGAAGAAGCTTCTTACTAGTGAGAGATCATAGAGATGGAAGGAAGAGACATTGGTTGGTTTGGATTCCGAGAAAGGTTTGAGAGAAATTTCTTGTCGCAAGCCGAGTAAACCATGCAGTTGGATAAGTTCACTAGTCTGAAAGACAGGGAGTCTTTCGGTGAAGGAGTATATAAACTAGTTTAATGTGTTGTCGCTGTTCGGAAGGGAGCTTGTTAATACACCTCATAAGAAGGCCAAAAAGTTTGTTAAGGGTTTGAATCAGCCCCTCCAAGTGTTGTTATTGACACATGTACCTATGGGAGCGACATATGTGTCACTTGTGGAAATGGCTCTCACGTTAGACGCTATTAAGGAAGGAGAAGTTAAGGAGGTTACTAAACCGAAAAACTCTAAGAAGCACTGGTGGAATAGGAAGAAGGGTAAGGATAAGAAGAAAGGAGGAGGACCTCAAAGATAAGTCTAGAAGGGCAGGAAATGTCATAGTGGTGGATTGGTTGGTCATTTCACGAAGGACTGTAAGAAGGACACGATGAATTGTGTTACAATTGTGGGCAGCCTGGACACCTTAGTAGAGCTTGTTCTCATAGAGTAGGGGAGAGAGAAGGTACACCTATAGCGTAACTACAGGCTTTGGATGCAACACCTTCTAGTAGTGGACCGAACCGAGATAGGAAAGTTTCTATAGAAGGTTTGATCTCTATTTCGAATTTTCCTATTCGAAATCTTTTTTACTCTAGAGCATCATACTCTTTAATTTCAAGTTCCTTGGTTGATTTCTTGCACTTAGATATCTCTCTAGTAGTGGACCCCAAGTTGTTTCAAACCCTACAAGAGGATCGACACATTTATCCATGATTTGTAGGGGTTTGAAATTTTTTATACTAGGCATAAAGTTTGATTGTGATGCCAATGTACTGGGATTTTCAGGATATGGTATGTTTTTGGGGATGGACTGGTTATCCACTTTTGGTGTGATATTTGACTGTGAGGGGGGAGTGGTCAGATTAGAGACATGTAGCAGAAGGACCCTTGAGGTTTCTTGCGACCCACAAGGGTCAATAATGTTGAGCCTCCTTTATTCCCTTGATTTATCACTAGGAAAGTTAGATTCCATTCGAGTCGTTAGATATTTCGTAGACATTTTCAAGGTGGTTAGGGGACTTCCCGGTAAAAGAGAGATCGACTTTAGGATCTATCTGAATGACAATGTTAAGCCAACGACATTGTCCGTGAGACATATGGCTCCTAGGGAGAGTAAGGAGTTAAGTAAGCAGATTGGTGAGATATAGAGAAAGGCTTCAACAAATGGAGCATATCTGAGTGGGGAGCTCCAATTGTCCTCGCTACAAAGGTGGATGGTTCCCTTCGACTTTGCGTAGACTATAGAGAGTTGAATAATCTCATGAAGAAGAACCCTTACTTACTTCCTAGGATAAAAGATCTTTTAGATCAGTTAGTTGGCTCTTCAGCAATTGCTCAGCTTGATTTAGCCATTGGATTTCATCACCTAAGGGCCGCTGATGATAACAGCGATAGGTAGCTTTTAGGACGCCCAAAGGATTCTTTGAGTGGTTGGTTATGCCATTTGGGCTGACCAATGCCCTAGCCTATTTTGTAGACTTGATGAGCCGTGTTTTTTGAGATGACCTAAATAAGTTTGCTGTAGTGTTTGTGGACGACATTTTGGTGTTTTCCAATAGTATGGAAGAGCATGCTATTCATCTTGAGGAGATTCTTGGTACACTTCATGTTCATCAATTGAAAGATACATTCTCCAAATGTCATTTTTGAAATAAGTAAGTGTGTTTCTTGGGGCATGTAGTCTCAAGAGAGGGTCTAGCGGTGGATTCCACTAAGGTAGTAGCAGTATAGGATTGGAAGGCCTCCAAGAACGCCACTGAAGTCATAAGCTTCCAAGGTTTATCTGGCTATTATAGGAAGTTTATCAAAGACTTTGCTAAGACTTCAACACCGCAGACTCGACTCAATCAGAAGAATGCGGCATTTGTGTGGGATGTGGATTATAAGGATTCCTTCACGATGCTGAAGAAGGACCTTACTAGTGCACTAGTGTTTGTTTTACTCGATGGAGCTGAGCCTTTTCCATTATACACTAATGCATGTGGGATGGGTCTTGGAGCAATATTGATGCTGGAAGAGAGGGTAGTATGCTATGGAAGTAGACAGTTGAGAACTCATGAGAAGAACTACCCAACCCATGATTTTGAGCTAGCTGCTATTTCTTTCTCACTCAAGTCATGGAGGCATTACTTGCTATGAGAGAGGTTCGAGCTTTTCACTAACCATAAATCATTGAAGTACCTATTCTCACTAAAGGATTTAAACTTCAAGCAATAGTGTTCGATGGAGCTTTTGGTATCATATGACTTTGAGATAGCTTACACCCCTGGAAAAGGAAACGTAGTTTCAGATGAGTTAAGTAGGAAGAGAGAAACCTTTAGTCCAATCTTTGTGGAGTGGAGAAACCTAGAGTTTATTTCAACCTTGGATTTTAGGCCCTCTACGGACATTACCCCTTGATTACTAGCAAAACCTGAGGTTAAGCCTACCTTCATAGATCAGATTGGCTCAAGGCAGCGAGAGGATTCGGAGCTTATGGAAATTATAGAGGATTATCAAAGAAAAGGTCTCTAGACATCTCCAATGCTATTCCGTTGATGGTAAAGGGTGGCTAAGGAGAGATGGATGACTTTGTGTCCCCGCACTAGTGATTTGATTAGAGCGGTTCTAGCAAAGGCAAACCATTCTCGGATGACTATCCATCCGGGTGGTGATACGATGTATAAGGTTATGAAGAGTGTGTTTTATTAGAGCACATGAAGAAAGATGCAGCAAAGTTTGTAGCTAAGTATCTTGTGTGCCAAAGGGTTAAGGCGGAGCAGCAGAAGCATGGGTAATTGCTTCAACCATTGGATATACGCGAATGAAAGTGGGATAGTGTTTTGATGGATTTCATAGATGGTTTACCCTGATCTAGGAAGGGGAACACCATTATTTGGGTGATTGTAGATCATTTAACTATGAGCGTCCACTTCATTCCAGTCAAGAGTAAGAGGACAACACCTTAATTAGCATCCTTATACATTCGTGAGATATTCCGACTTCATGGAGTTCCCTCTAGCATAGCGAGCAATAGTGACCCTATCTTTACTAGCGGGTTTTGGAGAAGCTTCCAAGAGGCTTTAAGGACATAGGTTAGATCGAATACGGCCTACCATCCTTAGATGGATGGTCAAATGGAGAGAGTTAATAGTGTTTTTGAGGAATTGTTGAGGATGTGCATTCTTGATTTTGGAGGAACTTGGGAGAAGTGCATCCCTTTAATGGAATTCACATATAATAATAGTTTTCATGCTAGCATCAGGATGGCACCTTTTGAAGCCCTTCATGGAAGACAATGTAAGTCGCCATCATGTTGGCTGGAGCCTACATAAAGATTTCTACTTGGTCCCGACATGGTTAGAGAGACTTCGGAAAAGACTGATTTGATTAGAAGAAGAATAATGACGGCCTAAGATAGGCAGAAACCCTATGCAGATAAGCAAAGAAGGGATATTGAGTTTGAGGTAGGAGATTTTGTTTTCATTAAGGTATCTCCGATAAGAAAGGTAGTTAGATTTGGATAAGTGGGAAACTTGCTCCCAAATTCGTAGGATGGTTCCCCATTGTGGAAAGGGCAGGGATGATGGCATATCAGATAAAGTTATCGGAGAGGCTTGTAGAAGTTCATGATGTTTTTCGTATTTCGTGCTTGAGAAAGTGCTTACACGATTCAACAAAGGTAGTGGAACCTAGTAAACTTAAAGAAGTTGAAGTGGAGAGAGAAGCGGTGGTTCGTCGCATTCCTACCAAGATTATTGGAAATGACACCAAGAAGCTTAGGAATAAGGAAGTCCCTTTGGTTAAGATGCAGTGGGGAGATAGTATTGAAGAAGCTACGTGGGAGGCTGTGGAGAAAATACGTACCTCTTGTCTGCATCTCTTCAATGTTACATCTTGAATTTGCTATTTCCATCTTTAGTTTTGAATAGGTTCTTTCCTTTAGTATCCTTTAGGAGGGTAGATCTTAGGATTTAACCTATTGATGGTAGGAGTGAATGTAAACATGTTACTAGAACAAGTTATAAATGATGGATGCTAATGGTTGTAGGTGTTTGCTAGTGGATGCTAATTGACGCATAAAAATACACTAGGCACTATTATCTCTTAGTGATCAGCCTAACTAGGTCAATAATGCATATGCATATGGATATGTGTGTATTTGCATTTTTATTTTATTTCCATGGTTGCTATAAATGGATGATTGTCATATGATTGTTGCATGTCGATGATGATTGTAGAACTATCGGTTGTCATTAAGGAATTTGCATTCATTTGGATACATGCTACGAGCATGATTGCATAAAAAGGAGGTCGACTGAATTAGAAGACCACTTAATCCTTTGCATTAGTTAAGGACATTGACACTACACTATTGCATATAACATAAATTGCATTAGAAAGCTTAAGGACAATGGATTTATGGATGATGGATGAATATTTGGTTGTAGAATTTGGATGAAAATATTTATTTCATTCTTCTATCCTTGGAGATTTTAGGGATGAAATCCTTTATTGAGGGAAGAATGTAACAACCCAAAATTTGAGCTATAATAATTAATTAACGAATTAATTGAATAATAAAATAATTCTATGAAATTATCAGAATTGAGCCACGAGAGTTGAACCATTGTGTCCTTGGTAATTTTCTGGCCAATTTCCATATATAATTTGTCAAAATCCGAGCTAGTATGAAGAAGATATGAAAGAAACAAGAATTTGGAATAAAACAATAAAAGTACTAAGGCCTAGGTCGACCCAAGTCTAGGTTGTATCGGCCTTAGGGTCGACCCTCACTATACCCAGGTCGACCTAGGGGTCGACCCACATTGCATTTAGGTCGACCCGCCTATTCTCTTGGAAGCTATTTGGTCCAAGCGTACTGATAAACATATTTTGCAATTTTCTTCAAATCCTGTGCATTCATGCTTCTATCCGACGGTTCCTAGTCAACCCATGACGTGGTTACACCAGATTTGTAACACACTGAAATATTCAACCATTCGCATCCATACAAGTCAGATTTGAATTTCTCAAAATATCAGATTGTTAATTTCAATTTGGTAAAACTCAGTATATACGGTAAATAGATAATCACAAATTCACAGACACAGAGTAAAATAACGATAATGCAGCGGAAACAAAAGAATAGTAGTTCATGAAGCTACTATATATATAACAGAGTTAAATAAGATACAACAGAAGTCTCGAATGCATAGATGTCTCTCTACAATTATTAAATACCAAATCAGAATGCATCGCTAGAATCAACTGGATAACTCTAAGCCGAATCAATAGATGTAGATGAATCTCTAAGCGATTCTTCAACTCCAAAAGTGAGTCTCAAAGTCTGGTACACTTGGTCTGACCCAAGCATAATGCAAAACACAAAACACTCGAGTCAGGATTTAACATTCTTACGTCAATAAATCCAACTCAAGTGAAATAGCAACTGAAATACAAGTAACTCAAAGGATGTTTGGGGTAACCATCCTCTAACGATCCGTTAAACTATCTACAATGTAGTAATATATGCTATTATAATAATGTCTAAAATAAAGTAAACTATTAAAATAGCGTTCAGGCGTTATACATATTCCCCTTAACAAATTTTATAGTGCCAATAGTCTATACAGTACCATCGTACCTCCAGATCGGGGGCTACCATAAATACTTCATAGGTACGACATAAATCAAACTCGTAGTAAAGCACGATAGGGTAGGTGACATGGCACAACTAGGCAATGCCAGGGTAATGTACTAATTAACGCATAACCGCGGTTACCGCCCACCTCGAGCCAAACTCCTAGAATCAAAAATCAAAAGTGGCCACCAAATAAATCACAAAGTCAAAATATAGTATCGAAGGAGTGTGTCCGATCAGAGGAGCTACCTCATTGGCCCGTCAATTGCACCTGTTTTAGCCAATTTATGCCAACTCACGGGAGTCGGCTCCACGTATATACCTCATATAGGATCATCGTCACCACCCTACTTCATTTTGGAATCTCCACCACGTACACAGTTGTTAAAGTGGTTTTCGGAGTTGGCAGAGAGTATGACAACTTCCGATCCTGGTCTCTTGAACGACCAAACATTGTTATAACACTATGGTCATTTCTAAATAGTTTATACTTCAAACCAAAATATCATTGCCATTTCAAAACCTTATCAATATGATATCATTTCCATTTAAAAACCAAATACGATATCATTTCCGTTTCAAATATATCTTTTTTCGAAATCACGGCACTTTCAAAGTTATAACACTTCGAAACCAAAACACTAGAAATTATAACACTTTCAAAACATAATACTTTGAAATCAAAATTACTTTGGGAACCTCAACACTTCCCTTTAAATAGTTTAGATATTAATAATAATATATAAAATAAAATAGTTTATATAAAATAGTTATAAGTTAAAATAGTATATACTAAAATAGTTTACCAAAAATAATTTATATGAAATTAATTCATAAAGTAAAATATAAAAATAGTTTTAAATATAATTTAAAAATACTTTATATAATAAAATAGTTTCCTTAAAATTCCACAAATCAATTCCAAATCAACTCGAATTCCAAAATTCAAATTTAGTCGAATCTCAAATCAATTATTTCAATTCAATTCAGTTTCTCGATAAACCATTTCAAACTATATCAATTTCAAATACAGATTCGAACCTCAAATAAACTATTTCAATTTCAATAATTTCAAAGCTCAAATATTCCAAAATTTTAAGACTAAATCTGACTATTCCATATGTATAACAAATTCGCTTTACTACTATTTAGTTTGAAATATTTACTAAATCATTCCAATAACAGTTAAATAAACTTAAAATTTCAAATTTAAATAAAACTAAATATTCCATTTTAACTTATAAAAATTTGAAATATCCATTTAAATCACCTTTAATCAGAATCAAGTTATAAAATCATCTACTTATTAAAAACTTTGGAAATCATTTCAAAATATATATATTAAATCAACTTTGATAAATCAACTTATTATTAAACTTATAAAATCATTAAAAATCTATTTAAAATGTAATCTTAAATGAATACTTAAACATCTTATTAAATTTATTCATATATTAAATCTATTTATATATTCTGAAAATAGTAAAATCATAAATAAATTCTTGAAATTTATAATTTTAAAATTATCTTATAACTATACAATTTTCAAAACATATAAATTTAAAAATCAAGAACTTAACTTTATAATAATACATTCATATATAATATCTTGAAATCAATGCTTATTAAACCATATATTTCTTTCCAAAACCATAGAAATCATTTCAAATATATATATATATAGACCAACGGTGTTTGCATATAATTTTCTATCCTATGGTCAAGTGATACGAATATTTTTCATTTCAATCCATAATTTAAATGTATACGGGTATATATATCATTTCAACCCGCAATCCCAAATTCAATTCAATGAAAATCGCTTGGGTCAATCATTTCAACCCATATCGATTTTCTCATGTTCTATAGATCATTCAGGTATGTATCATTTCAACCCATAAGGAATTATATCTAACAAGGAACTTGCAGAGTGATAATAAATATGATAATAATATAATAGGCATATATCATCAATATAAATAATAGATAATGGTGTCAGATGTCGCATGTGAACTGATATAGATAATATCATATATAACAATGTAAATAACTAACAACAACATATTTCAATTGTCATTTCAATTGAAATCAAATTTAATTAATATAAGAGCATAAACCGAGTGATTGCTTACCTTTTGAGGCTAGAGACCAACGGAAATGAGAAGAGTTATGAATCCAAGCATGAATTCCCAAGAAAGCAAGATTAAGCACGAATTAGGCGAACCTGATATATAAGAATTGATGAAGATGAATTAGAACCATCAGGATAGAAACAGAATATATATATATGTAATATTTATTTCCAAATCAATATTAATTTAAACACATACTAAATTATATATATATATATATTTCAATATCATAGTTTTATTTAAAATAAAATTTGAAATAGGTATATATATACATATATACACTTATAAACAAATACGTAACAACCTATAAATATAAAATAAACTATTATATTCTTTGCATTAAAACATAATAGGCTAATATATCCGATATATAAACTTCAAAATTTTATTTTATAATGTAAACTTAAATCACATGATATTCTTACATTTATATAACTTATATACACTTTAATACATATACTGTAACTTGTTTAAAATCTCAAGTATGAACAGATCATATAACTATAGATCAACTAAGCAATGAATATACAAACTATATCTCTAAACTGATACAATTTAAAACAACTGTACAAATAAATTATAAAAACTAAAAGTCGAGAAAATTTGTAAACAAATATATTTAAAGTTCGCAACAAATTCCATGATATAAACATTATATAATGACTTATATAGCTTACACGTATAAGCTAACCCATCATAAAAGTTATATAACATATATATTAACTCAAATTGATAATACAAATCCTATACAAACTTACACATAAACATATCTTATATATATATATACACACACACTTTCGTATTCATATGCTTTAAATCAAAACTAGAACAGCTTTATATTCGAAAATACAACTACACATAGATATTAGAGCTACATACTTACTGTATCGTTAATATATACTTATATATAATTGTGGAAACTCACACAAGTAAACTGGTATATATTTTATATATGAATGCATATGTATGCTTACGTTAATATAACACTTACGAATAAAAAGTCAGGCCAAGAAGAAGATCAGGGGGGTAGTGGGAAGCTTATGTCGAAAAGGAAAAGGGCTACTAGGTCGATAGCTGCTGGACGTATGGAAGTGAAGTGTCAGAAAGATGGATGGTCGGTTGCATAGTGCTCTGGTTGCGGAGAGTTTGAGATGACCTGATGGCAGCGGCTGAAGGTTAGTGCAGTACTCAAAAAGGTAGATGGACATGGGGAATCGATGGAAGGGAGGAAGTAGGGTTGACGCATTAGTGCTCGTCTGTGAGGCTGGGGCTGTCACCTTGGGATAACGAGCTTGGATAATGGAAAAGCCTGGATTGGTGGTTGCTTGGTGGAAGTGTTGGAGGTAAGAAATGAGGAGGCACAGGTGGTGATGGGTCTCAGGCAAAAGAAAGTGAATAGGAGCAAACATATGAAAGTTAACTCATATTTAATATAAACTTTATTCTTTCTAAACGAACCTGAAAGCAAAAGAAGAGACAAAAGAAAATAAAGGAACCAGCATGTCATAAATTTTGAATAGGAAATAGAGAAGGTCAGGTGCTGAATTCCGGGGATGATTAATAAATTATGACCGTTGGTTTACAACAGAGGGTCATGAAAGCACAGGAAAACCAAAAGCCCAAATACAGAACCGATTAGGTTAGCCGTTTCACGTGTTCCGCTGTGTACCAGACTTCAAAACTTAGAATTGAATATACCACAGAGATCAGCACGACGAGACGATCAAAGCAGTATATAGATATCAGTGGTACGATCGTCCTACCAAAAGTCGATAATCGGTATCGAAAAATGCTACAAATCTGCTGAAAATAAGGTAGACGGGGCAATAACAGTCCGAATTTGGGAAAACGAAAGATGACGTGTCACTCAGAAGATAATTTATCAAGTTTCTATACAAAAATATTTAGGTTTGGCAAATATGTTATTATCATAAAATTTTAACTAATTTGAATTGAAATAAAATTACACGGTAAAATAGAATTCCATATTATCTGATGAAAATTTACCATTTGCTATGTTTAATTAGACGTATTCTAAATATCAAATTTATATTTCAAAATTCAAATATTTAAACATTCACAAAATTTCAATTAATTAAATAAAATAAAACCACTAAAATTTACGGTTCGTTACACTCTCCGCCACTCAAAACTTTTGGTCCCTAAAAAGGAAGGAGGTAGGAGAATAGAAACAACCAAAAAGAAAAATAGATTGAAATACAAAATAAAAAAATTAATTTAAACCATACAAATTCTAATTTGAATTAATTTTACATTCAACAATTGATTTTAAATTCAAGGTATTTCATTAAGTTGATTAAATTTCAATTTGTAAATATTCGATACAAAAAGGTTTCTTTCAATCAGAATTTTATTTAATTTGTCTAATTTACTATTCATTAAACTTATTATTCTGTTCATCTCTATTAACACTTTATAATTAAAATTGAAATGTATAACATTTACTATAACCATTCAGATTTATTTATAAAATCACTTTATATTGTATATTATCCAATTACATATTCAACTTCCGAAAAATTTAGGTAAGTTATATTAGAATGAAATTGGGTATTATACAAGTAAACTTTCTAAACTCAATTATTTCAAGTTTAAATTTTTATTCAAAATTTTTGGATTTATTTATAATTAAAATCATCCTTTAACATAAATTTAAGAATTAAATTTCCGATACACTTCAAACCATTTAGAGATAACTATATATATATAAACTATATATATCAAATCTAATCGATAATATATACCTATATATTTATTATACATTAAGTCATTGTTAACGTAAAAATCAGACGCTAACACCCCGGTGTAGATTTAAGTCGAGCGAAAGCACCACCCGTGAACACGGGAACTAAAAACAAGTAGAGAAATCACAAGGAAAGCAGAAAAAACAACAGTTTTTATAGTGGTTCGGCTTAGGGTAAGCCTACGTCCACTTTAACTCTCTTTATTACTGAATCGATTACAACTTTACAGCAAACTTCAATTACAATTCCGATGAGACAAACAACTAGAACTTTGATGCAGAAGAATTCTTTAAATCCATGTCGATTGCGTTAGATTTGCTCTCGAAGTTAGTTGAGATGCCTTAATGTTTAGTTCTTTAGCGATCCTTAAACCAGCAATGAGAGCTTCATATTCAGCTTCATTGTTTGTCGAAGAGAATTCTAGTCTCAGCGCATAACATAGCGATCGCCCCTCTGGGGTTTCAAGGACAACCCCTGCTCCGGAAAAGCAATCATTCCTTGCGCCATCGACATACAATTTCCATTGGATTAGGACGCTATCAATGACTTCTTCCTCAGTATCACCCTTATCTGTACATTCTGCGATAAAATCTGCCAAAGCTTGTCCATTTATTGCTTTTCGGGGATGGGAAGTGATGTCATATTGGCTGAGTTCAATATTCCATTTCAAAAGACGGCCCGAAGTCTCAGGACGGAACAGGACTTGCTTTAGAGGTTGATCAGTGAGGACTTTGGTGGGATGAGATTGGAAATACGGCCTCAATTTTCTTGATGCGATCAATAAACAATAGGCGAGCTTTTCTAATCTTGAATAGTTCATCTCGGCCCCAGTGAATCTTTTGCTGATATAATTGACTGGGCGTTGAATCCTTGCGTCTTCCCGTACCAACACTGCACTGAGAGCGTGAGACGAAATTGCCAAATATACGAAGAGATCTTCACCACTGTCAGGCCTTGAAAGTTTCGGAGGCACTTCCATATGATGAACCAACTCATCAAATGCTTTCTGACATTCAGGAGTCCACTCAAAGTTTTTCCTTCCTTTCTTCAGAGCATCAAAGAATGGAATGCATTTGTCAGTAGCTTTGGAAATGAACCGACTCAAAGCAGCAACCTTTCCATTGAGACTTTGCAATTCCTTCTTCGTTCTAGGAGCCTTGACCTCTCTCAGGGCAGTGATCTGAGCTGGATTGGCTTCAATGCCCCTAGCGCTCACAATGAAACCCAAAAACTTTCCAGACTCCACTCCAAATGAACATTTCAGGGGATTAAGCTTCATTCTGTACTTGCGGAGTACTGCAAACATCTCTGCCAAGTGATCCATATGGTCCACCGCTTTCTTAGACTTTACTAGCATATCACCAACATAAACTTCCATTGTCTTGCCAATCTGTGGTTTAAACATGGCATTAACAAGCCTTTGGTAAGTTTCCCCTGCATTATTGAGTCCGAAAGGCATGACCTTGTAGCAGTAGAGTCCAACATCTGTGATTAAACTAGTATCCTCTTGATCTGGCTCATGCATCATAATCTGGTTATATCCGGAATATGCATCCATAAAAGATAACAATTCGTGTCATGCCGTCCCGTCCACCAACTGATCGATCCTGGGCAGCGGGAAACAGTCTTTGGGGCAGGCTTTGTTTAGATCTAAAAAATCAATGCATACTCTCCACTTTCTATTAGCCTTTTTCACCAGCACTGGATTTGATACCCAATTTGGATAAGTAGATTGTCTGATGAGACCGTTCTCCATGAGCCGATCCATTTCTTCTTTTAACGATGCCGTTCTCTCAGGGCCCTGAGTCCTTCTCTTCTGTTTCACAGGTGTAAACTTTGGATCAATGTTCAGAGTGTGTACTGCAATCTCTGGGGATATTCGGCACCTGTCAGCATGAGTCCAAGCGAATACATCCAAATTAGCCTTCAAAAATGAAATCAGAACATTCTGAACTGTTGTGTTAAGTTGTGAACACACATTAAGCACTTTGTTCAGATCCTTTGGGTCAACGGGCACCGGCACTTTTACCTCTACCGGTACTACCCTATTCTCCCCTGCACTGTCTTTCCTTGGATCCATCTCTCTTCGTGCGCCACTACATTCGCCAGTGCAGGGTCCACCCTGTAATTGATACAAGGTTGGTTCCTTGGTGCGGACTGGAGCCGCCACACCTTTTCCCATTTCTCTTTTTCTTGATTCTCACAACTTTACAAAGTAACATTCTCGCCCGGCATCTTGGTCTCCCTTAATCACACCAACTCCGTTATCTGTGGAGAATTTTAGAGTCAGACACCATGGGGCAAGAACAGCTTTGAACGCAGCAAAAGTTGGTCGGCCTAAAAAGGCATTGTAGGCAGAGAATTCTTCAACAATTATAAAGGTTTGCTTTCGAGCTACCTTCCTTAGTCCCTTTCCGAGTTCTACAAACAAATCAATGGTCCCAATCGGCTGTTTGGGTTCTCCAGCAAACCCAACAATCTTAAGTGACGAAGCTTGAACGTCAGCCATTGGAATTTTCATTTGATCGAAGGTCTTCTTGAAGACGATGTTGCATGAAGCTCCACGATCAACTAGAAATCTTCTCACACTTGCCGGCCCAATACCAGCGGATATGACCAAAGGATCTATGGTTGGAGCCTCGATACCCAAAGAATCCCTGGCACTGAACACAGTATCATCTGTGGAAGTCTTTTGTTGCTTTAAAGGCGCATCATTTTCTAAAACAAAAACATTCTCTTCAGCTGGTACATGCCTCAGGGCCCGGGCATACCTTTCCATCTCGCCCCAGCTTTTTCCTGCTGGGTGAGGTCCTCCAGTTATTATATTGATAACAGGTCTTTCCGGTTCATGCTCTACGGCCTTCTCACTTGAGGTTGGACGGTGAGCGGGAACTTGTTGTCCTTGAGTTGACGAAGCTGAGGCATTTCTGTTGCTTTTCACATACTGCTGGAGTTTGTTTTCCTTCAGGAGCTATTCAATTACTTCTTTCAACTGACGACATTCGTTGGTGTCATGGCCGGGCTGGTTGTGGAATCGGCAGAACCTTCCACTTTTTTCCATCTTAATCGCAACTCTCATCTTAGGTGGTGTCGGATAATTGACATCACCTTTGGTTGCAAAGAAGATGTTTTCAGGGGTATCGGTCAAGGGTGTGAAATTGAAAGAACGGCCTTTCTTAGCGTCTCCCTGTTTCTTTCCACCATCATTTCCCCTTTTCTGAGTGTTAGGTTCTTTCTTATTCGAAGCAGCACCATTGTTCCCGGCTTCCGCTGATACCACCATAGCCGGTGTTTGGAGGCTCTCCAAGCGCATGAATTCATCCGCTTTCTTGTAGAATTTGTCAAGTGAGTTTGGTTCTTTCATTTTCAACCATTTTCCAAATTCACTCGATTTGTCAATCGCCCTCATCAAGTATGTCAGGACCATACATGGCTCAGCATTATCTACCTCAGCCAATGCTATGTTAAAGGGATTCAAAAATGATCTGATGGATTCTCCCGGATTTTGCTCTAGACTTGACAGTGACATTATATCCTTTGCTTTAGAAGCATACAATCGAAATTGCTCCTTGAATTTCCTGGTCAAATCGGAGAATTGATCAATGGACCTGACTGGCAGCTTTGTAAACCACAATAGAGCCACACCTTCGAGATATACCGGGAAATATCGACACTTAATTTCATCTGACGCCCTGGCACCAGTCATATGCCAGTCGTACTTATACAGAAACTCGTTTGGATCACTCATCCCCTTGTAAGCTGGAATAGTAGGGGGAAAGAATTTCCTTGGGAACTCTGCCTTCAAGATCTTTGCAGTAAATGGAGTTTTGCTTGGAGCAAATCCCCACTCTTTCTCATCTTCATCTGTTCGCATACTTTCCTTCATTATTTGATGAACCATACTCAAAAAATACTCTTCATCATTTACAGGCTCTGGAGGGCACACATCAGCAACTCTCTCTGAATTCTGTCTTGACAATCGTTCACGGAGGGTCGGCTGCGGTCCTCATCCTCCAGCTTGAGGAGGAGTCCTTTCTACAGGGTCTGCGGCTCTTTGAGAAATGTTCCCTTCAACATCCTGAACTCCCGCAGTAGGGTTCCCATCATTATTAACCGGTTGACGATCTGCCCCTAGTAGATCATTCAACTTACTCAAGATCAGGGCATTCTGGGCATTCTGGGCTTCCAACTATGCATTATGAGCATTCAATTGCTGATTCAATACCAAAACTACGGCATCCAATTCTGCTCATGTAACTCCAACAGTTGGAGCTGCTTGACTTGAAGGAGGAGAGGTAGCGGTATTCTCTTGAACATTGTCGGATCTTACAGAATTTCGTTTTTCTCCCAGGAGCCATTATTTCCAATAAACTTCTGTTTTAAAAGAAATCCTTTCAACAATCCATCGCGGAGCAATAGTGGAAATTTCTTGAGTTCAATTCTCAGTGAAAGCGCTAAAAATGTTAACGTAAAAATCAGATGCTAACACCCCGGTGTAGATTGAAGTTGAGCGAAAGCACCACCCGTGAACACGGGAACTAAAAACAAGTAGAGAAATCACAAAGAAAGCAGAAAAAACAACAGTTTTTATAGTGGTTCGGCTTAGGGTAAGCCTACATCCACTTTAACTCTCTTTATTACTGAATCAATTACAACTTTACAACAAACTTCAATTACAATTCCGATGAGACAAACAACTAGAACTTTGATGCAGAAGAATTCTTTTAATCCATGTAGATTGCGTTAGATTTCCTCTCGAAGTTAGTTGAGATGCCTTTCATACTTGAAATGTCGGGTCAGTCGAGAATTCAGCAGAGTATCGACGCTTAAAGAGGTCGGCCAAAAGTACCCTTTCATGCTTGAGGTAGGTTGGTATTTATAGGGGAAATCTCCCCCTTAGGTCGTAAGTCGTGACCGGTCTAAGGTAAGTTGTGGCCGGTCTAAGGTAGGTCGTAGCCGATTCATCTGGCCCTTTCACGGTTTCACAAAGGTTCCCTTGCATAAATCCTAGGTCGCCTCCGAGTCAACACAACCTTGTATCAGTAATACGACATCGGGCTTATATTTAGTAGCTTTAGGTCATGGACAACTCAAGCTAGGTCGTGAGTCGTGAATGAGTTAACTGGCAAGTCGCAAGTCACGGCTTAACTGATAAGTCCTGGATCGTGTACGAGTTAAGAGGCCGCTGCGCCAAGTAGCCGCATTGAACTTGTCTTCATTTGCTTGGGTCGTGAACGACTTAACATAGATCATAGGTCGGTTGTGACTTAGGTCGGTAGCTGTCTTAGATCGGTAGCTATCTTAGGTAGTTGAGTCGGCGTTCTTGTTAAAGCATTAGGTCGGTAACTGTTCATCCTTAGGTCGGTATCCCTCTTAGGCCTTAGGTCGGCAACCCTCTCAAGCCTGTTAGGTCGGCATCCTTGTTAAGCCTGTTAGGTCGGTAACCTTGTTGAAGTATTAGGTCGGCATACCCCTTAGGCCTTAAGTCGGCATACTTGTTGAAGTATTAGGTCGGCATACCCCTTAGGGCTTAAGTCGGCATACTTGTTGAAGTATTAGGTCGGCATACCCCTTAGGCCTTAAGTCGGCATACTTGTTGAAGTATTAGGTCGGCATCTCTTTGAGTCGCTGAGTCAAAATCGTGGCGGAGTTAACAGTCATACTTCAGAAATTCAAAATAATTTATTTTCCAAAACAAAGTGAAGCAAAGCTACCGAATGGTCTACCCACTCTGAAACTCGAAAATGCATGTCGATGATGCTGCCGTCATCACCAAAATTATTTTCCACCGACAAAAGAGGAGAGTACTAATTTTAAACTTATAAAATTCTTTGATACCGATTTCTATTCGAAGATACATTCAACAATAATATATATATATATTAGAACTTAAAACCAAAGTTTGAAATTATCGAAAATTAATTCTCAAACTCTTAACTTAAATTCGTTTTAAATTCTAAATGAAATTGTAACCAAGTTTTATAAATTCATTTATTTATATTATGCAATGGTCAATGGTTTACAAAATAATAAATGAAAATCAAATATTATCATTTCTGGCAAAAAAATTATTAACAATTTAATTTCAGAAAAATTTATACTTATATATAATATAATCATACAAAATTATTTTATTTACCAAATTTGAGAACAATATTGTGTCAGTTTGCTCTACTCAAGTGTTTTGGAAATCCTATCGATAGCGTTTATCAGACGAATCGATCGAAAACCCAAATTTACATCAACAACTCAAACAACACAATATATATATAAAACATTTTTAATATTAATTTACAAATACACTTCCTAGCTCGACAATATAAGTATGGATTTCAAAGCAAGGATAGAGATTCAAATTTGATGGACTCGAATAAAAGAGAATTTTGAATTGAAGATAGGTTCGAAACAAAGATAAGATGATTAAATAACAAAATAGGAAGATGGATAAGTTTATATAAATCGTTGGCAAACCTTAACCGGGTCAACCGTGACTTCAAGAATATGATCGATGTAGAATTCCGAGGCAAATTTACATTCGACCGCAAGAGATAGAATTCAGACATAACAAGAGATAGATAGCATCGTAAACCGAGGATATAGAAATCTTTGGTGAATCAATTCCTGTTCTAAAGGAGTTTCACCCTTTCACAATTCATACAGTGGGGCTATGGGATGCTCATGAATCAAGAAGATACGGATAAGGGGAGATGAGAATGAATTTCAGAACAAATGAGAGAGGAAGGAATGGATTTTTGGAACCGAAAGAAACGTTCTAAAATTCAAAGGAAATCTAAATCAAGAGGAAGAATTCAAGCTCGAACGAAAGCAATTCTTTAATTAAATTTACTTCATATGCTAAGTTTTGCCTAAAACCAAAGCTCTAATACCACATGTAACACCCTGAATTTTTCAACCACTCGCATCCATACATGTCGGATTTGAATTGCTCAAAATATCAGATTGTTAATTTCAATTTGGCAAAACTCACATATAATTAAATAGATAATCATAAATTCATAGACACGGAGTAAAATAACGATAATGCAGCGGAAACAAAAGAATAGTAGTGCATGAAGGTATTATATATATAATAGAGTTAAATATGATACAACAGAAGTCTCGAATACATAGATGGCTCACTACAATAGTCAAATACCAAATCAGAATGCATCGCTGGAATCAACTGGGTAACTAACAGCCGAATCAATAGATGTAGATGGATCTCCAAACGAAGCTCCAACTCCAAAAGCGAATCTCAAAGTTTAGTACACTCAGTCTGACCCGAGCGTAAAGCAAAACACAAAATACTCGAGTCAGGATTTAACATTCTTATATCACTAAATCCAACTCAAGTGAAAAAACAACCGAAATACAAGTAACTCAAATGATGTTTGGGATAACTATCTTCTAGGATCTGTTAAACTATCTACTTTGTAGTAATATACGCCATTATAATAATGTCTAAAGTAAAGTAAACTATTAAAATAACGTTAAGGCGTTACCCATATCACCCTTAACACATTTTATAGTGTCAATTGTCTATACAGTACCATCGTACCTCCAGATCGGGAGGCTGCCATAAATACTCCATAGGTACAACACAAATCAAAAACGTAGTAAAGCACGCTAGGGTAGGTGACACGGCACAACTAGGCAATGTCAGGGTAATATACCAATTACACTTCTGGACTAGTGGTAACGCATAACCGCAGCCACGCCCAACTCGAGCCACACTCCTAAAATCCAAAATCAAAAGTGGCCACCAAATCAATCAAAAAGTCAGAATACAGTATCGAAGGAATGTGTCCGATCAAAGGAGCTACCTCATTGGCCCGACAATTGCTCCTGTTTTGGCCACCTTATGCCAACTCACAGGAGTCGGGTCCACGTATATACCTCATATAGAATCGTCGCCACCATCCTACTTCATTCTGGAGTCTCCACCGCATACACAGTTGTTAAAGTGATTTTCAGAGTCGGCAGAGAGTATGACAACTTTCGATCCCGATCTCTTTAACAACCAAACATTATTATAACACCGCGGTCATTTCAAAATAGTTTATACTTCAAACAAAAATATCATTGCCATTTCAAAACCATATCAGTATGATATCATTTCCGTTTCAAAACTAAATACGATATCATTTCCATTTCAAATATATCTTTTTCTGAAATCATAGCAATTTTAAAGTTATAACACTTCGAAACCAAAACACTTGAAATTATAACACTTTCAAAACATAGTACTTTGAAATCATAATTACTTTGGAAACCACAACACTTCCCTTTAAATAGTTTAGTTATTAATAGTAATATATAAGATAAAATAGTTTATATAAAATAGTTATAAGTTAAAATAGTATATATTAAAATAGTTTATATCAAAAATAATTTATATGAAATTAATTTATGAAGTAAAATATATAAAAAGCTTTAAATATAATTTAAAATTACTTTATATAATAAAATAGTTTCCTTAAAATTCCACAAATCAATTCCAAATCAACTCGAATTCCAAAATTCAAATTTAATCAAATTTCAAATCATCCATTTCAATTCAATTCAGTTTCTCGATAAACCATTTCGAACTATATCAATTCCAAATACATATTTGGACCTCAAATAAACTATTTCAATTTCAATATATTTCAAAGCTCAAATATTACAAAATTTCAAGACAAAATCTGACAATTCCATATGTATAACAATTTCGCTTTACTATTATTTAGTTTGAAATCTTTACATAATCATTCCAATAACATTTAAATAAACTTAAAATTTCAAATTTAAATAAAACTGAATATTCCATTTTAACTTATATAAATTTGAAATATCCTTTTAAATCACCTTTAATCAGAATCAAGTTATAAAATCATCTACTTATTAAAAACTTTGGAAATCATTTCAAAAAATATATAATAAATCAACTTTAATAAATCAACTTATTATTAAACTTATAAAATCATTTAAAATCTATTAAAATGTAATCTTAAATGAATAATTAAACATCGTATTAAATTTATTCATATATTCAATCTATTGATATATTTTGAAAATAGTAAAATCATAAATAAATTCTTAAAATTTATAATTTTAAAATTAACTTATAACTATGCAGTTTTCAAAACGTATAAATTTAAAAATCAAGAACTTAACTTATAATAATACATTCATATATAATATCTTGAAATCAATACATATTAAACCATATATTTCTTTCCAAAACCATAGAAATCATTTTCAATATATATATATATACACACACACACACATATATATATATATATATATATATATAGACCAACAGTGTCTGTATATAATTTTCTATCCTATGGTCAATTGATACGGATATTTATCAGTTCAATCCGTAATTTAAATATACGGTTATATATCATTTCAACCCACAATCCCAAATTCAATTCAATGAAAATCGCTTCGGTCTATTATTTCAACCCATAACGATTTTCTCCTATTCTACAGATCATTCGGGTAAGTATCATTTCAACCCATAGGGAATTCTATATTAACAGGGAACTTGCAGAGTGATAACAGATGTGATAATAATATAACAGGCATATATCATCAAAATAAATAATAGATAATGGTGTCATATGTCACAGGTGAACTGATATAGATAATAGCATATATATAACAATGTGAATAACTAACAGCAGCATATTTCAATTTTCGTTTCAATTAAATTCAAATTTAATAAATATAGGAACATAAATCATGAATGATTACTCATCTTTCGAGGCTAGAGACGAACGGAAATGAGAAGAGTCACGAATCCAAGCATGAATTCACAAGAAAACAAGATTGGACACGAATTTGACGAAGCTGATAGATAAGAATTGATGAAGACGAATTAGAACCATCAGGATAGAAACAGAATATATATAATATTTATTTTCAAATCAATATTAATTTAAACACGTATTAAATTAAATATATATATATATTTCAAAATCGTTGTTTTATATTACAAAATAAAATTTGAAATAAATATATATATATACACTTATATACAAATACGTAACAACCTATATATATAAAATAAACTATTATAATCTTTACATTAAAACATAATATATATACTTCAAAATTTGTATTCTCTGATGTAAACTTAAATCACATGATATTTTTACATTTATAAAACTTATATACACTTTAATACATATACTGTAACTTGTTTAAAATCTCAGGTATGAACAGATCATATAAATATAGATCAACTATGCACTGAATATACAAACTATCTTTAAACTGACACAATATAAAACAATTGTACACATAAATTACAAAAACTAAAAGTCAAGAAAATTTGTAAACAAATATATTTAAAGTTCGCAAAAAAATTCCCTGATATAAACATTTTATAACGACTTATATAGCTTATACGTATAACTATAAGCTAACCCATCATAGAAGTTATATAACATATCTATTAACTCAAACTGATAATACAAATCCTATATAAACTTATATATAAACATATCTTATATTTATATATATACTTTCATATTCATATACTTTAAATCAAGATTAGAACAGCTTTATATTCGAAAATACAACTACATGTAGATATTAGAGCTACATACTTACTGTATCATTAACATATACTTATATATATGCTTGTGGAAACCCACACAAGTAAACTAGTATATATTTTATATATGAACGCATATATATAATTAATGAATATAACATTTGCGAATCAAAAGTCAGGCCAAGCAGAAGATCGAAGAGGAAGTGGGAATTTTGTGTCAAAAATGAAAAGGGCTGCTTGGTCGATAGCTGCTGGATATGTGGAAGTGAAATGTCAGGGAGATAGAGGGTTGGCTGCAAAGTGCTTTGGTGGCGGAGAGTTTGAGATGACGTGATGGCAGCGGCTGAAGGTTAGTGTAGTGCTCATAAAGGTGGATGGACAAGGAGAATCGGTGGAAGGGAGGAAGTAGGGTTGACGTGTCTGTGCTCGTTTGTGAGGCTGGGGTTGTCACCTTGGGATAGAGAGCTTGGATAATAGAGAAGCCTGGATCGGTGGTTGCTTGGTAGAATTGTTGGAGGTAAGAAATGAGGAGGCACAGGTAGTGATGGGTCTCAAGCAAAAAAAAGTGAATAGGAGCAAACATATGAAAGTGAACTTATATTTAATATAATTTTTTTTTCTTTCTAAACGAACCAGAAAGCAATAAAAGAGACAAAAGAAAATAAAGGAACCGGCATGTCATAAATTTTGAAAAGGAAATAGTGAAGGTCAGGTGCTGAATTCCGGGGATGATTAATAACTTATGACCGTTGGTCTACAACAGAGGGTCATGAAAGGACAGGAAACCCAAAAGCCCAAATACGGAACCGATACAGTTAACGTTTCACATGTTCCGTAGTGTACCAAACTTCAAAACTCAGAATTGAATATACCGCAGAGATCATCACGAGGAGATGATCAAAATGGTATATAAATATTAGTGGGACGATCATCCTATCAAAAGTCGATAATCGGTATCGAAAAATGCTACAAATCTGCAAAAAATAAGATAGAGGGAGCAATAGCAGTCTGAATTTAGGAAAACGAAAGATGATGTCTCATTCAGAAGATGATTTATCAATTTTCTATTGAAAAATATCTAGGTTTGGAAAATATTTTATTATCATAAATTTTTAACTGATTTGAATTGAAATAAAATTACACAGTAAAATAGACTTCCATATTATCCTCTTAAAATTTACCATTTGCTATGTTTAATTAGACGTGTTCCAAATATCAAATTTATTTTTCAAAGTTCAAATATTTAAAAATTCACAAAATTTCAATTAATTAAATAAAATAAAACCACTAAAATTTACGGGTCGTTACGAGATTTAATCATCAAATCCAACTTTCTGTGATCCCTAAGCTACAATATAAATAAGACCCTGGGCCTAGCTATTTTTCTCAATCATATTTTCCCTTATTCGGGTTCATTACCAGAATGTGACGACCCGCCTTTCTATCCATAGAAAGTCGTATCATCTTGAAGAAAGAAAGGGATAGAAAAGAGAAAAGGTAGAGAAGAAAGAAGAAACAACATCAAAATCTCAATAGCGGAACAAATAAATTATATTAATCACATATGTATTACACAATATATAACATCAATCAGAGTTACACAGATAATACATCACATATTGGACAATTATAAAGACCTGTCTGGTTATACAACTCAATACACAATACAACACAGAGATACCAACACAACGGAACACTATATATATATATATATATATATATATATATATATATATATATATATATATATATATTTACAATGTAGAAACCTCCTGCTTCATTGCTCTTCCATAATTCGTCAATGCCTGAATCCCTTGGCTACTCGTAAAAATTTGAGTACCCGAGAGTTTAGAAAAAACAGAAATAAACTCCGGGTCAGACATGGGTCTGTTGTGAGTAACAGATTTAAATTGCTTAACTTTGAAAAACCTTGGAAAACAAAAAGGTATCACATAAGACTTCCCACACATAAACAAGGATAAGTTTTTACCTTACGCTAACCATAACATTTTATAGGAAATCTAGTGATATTATAATAGGTCTAGGGTTTTCAGGTAAATAAGAAATAACCGAAATTGTTACATTTATTAAATTCCAGCATACTGGCCACAATGTGGGTAATACAATCAAATCCGATGGCGCTTATTGGAATTTAGATTCCATACAATGGCAGGGCTACCGCGGTATCGCCCGTAATAGTGCGTAGCCTAGATCAACATACCGAGGATTACTCCCAATCCCCTGCAACAGAAGGCCGGAACCATTCCTTACTGAACAGTCCCGAACAAGATAACACCGCGGTTGTAGCTATTAACCTCCTACATAGCCGAAATAAAAAGGGACATCTAGACAAGGGTATATTTCATACTACTTGGGCATGACCCAACTAACCTTGCTGCACATCCCCTGTTTTAGCCATTCTCGGTTGATGAGGCGTGAGGCTACGATTACCTTTAGAGAACACATCTCGTAGAATGCTCATCGCCCACCTTACGATGTTCTAAAAGCATTCAATCCATACAAGTTCGTTCCGGGTTCGAACGAAACTTAAGGCATTATCTCGTTGCGCTCATTTTGGAATCACTCTCAGAGTTAACGACGATAACTCTTGCACTATGAATCTTCATCCTCACTTCAGATTCACGACCTATCTTTAATTTGGATCGATGTGGTGCTCAGATGTCCAAATATGGAAACCCGATTCCGGTCTCATCGAAATCCAAAACATATCTTTTAAGCCCAAGTTGTTTTAAAGTTTAAAACAATTCAATTCAATTATCAATACACACAAACATATAATCCACAATGTCACAATAGATAATCAACATTATCATCATAAACAGATAATCCATATTATCATCACAAACAGATAATTATCATCATATTTTAATCGGAGCATCCATATAACGTAGCATCATTTATCTCGCATCTGAGATCTCAAACCATTCAAGGTAAACAATATCATCCATCCATACATAAGCAATCACATCAGCTATGATTAATTTAAAATGAATTAAATTAATTACTTCATCTCTAATTAATTTAAAGTAAATTAAATTAATCACTTCACCATTATAAATCTTGCTTATATAACTATTAATCAATTACCAACTAATTAATATATCATTCACTAATTATTCATTTCAATTAATCACCCTTGATTAAATAACTTTTAATTTTATTCAAGTAATTATCGTTTAATAGATTTTACAAATTAATTATCCTTAACCAAACATAATAATTAACCTTTAATTACTTCATCAATTGATTAACTATAATTAATTACATTACTTCTTAATTAATTACAATAATAAATCCTTTCATTTATTAACTATTTCCTAATAAATCCATTCTAATTTACATCATTAATTAGAATAATTAATGATCTGTAATTACATTTTCTATTTAAATTAATTACATTAAGTAATTAATCTTCAATTAAACAAACTTGTTAATCGCCTTTGATTAACTCCATTCAGTAATTAACTACCCTTAATTACTTCATCGAATAAATAAATTACTCCTTAATTAATTATCTCTAATTAATCCCTTGAATAATCTCACAAAGTAATTTAGACTTAAATTACTTCCAATATTAAATCAACCTCAGTTAATTACATCTTGTAATTATCATTAAATATTTCCTTAATTATTTATACTTATCTCATCATCAAATGGTTATTTAAATTAATTAAACTTAATTAATTAACTTAAACAATTCATATTGAATTTAATTAATTACAATGAGTAATTAATTCCTTAATTACTTCCATTAAGTAATTCACTTAAATAATTTACAATTGATTATCTTTAAATTAATCAATCTAATTAATTATTAAAAATTTAATCAAATTAACTAATTATTAATAATTCTAGTTAATGACCTTTAGTAACTATTAACAATTCTTTAATTACTTTTCCAAAGTAATTAACTAAGATTAATCATTATTAATTACCATTTAATTTTATTGCTAATAACTTATTAATTAATCCTTAATTATTTAATTAATTAAGTGTCGACTTTAACTTAATTAATCCTTAATTAATTGACTAATTAATTATTAATCATTAATTTAAATTCAACCTTATTTAATTAACAGTTACCGATTTATTTATCCCAAATTAATTAGCTTAAACCTTAATTAACTAATTTAAACTCTTAATTACTTAATTAATTAATCCAAATCATTAATTATCCATTTTAATTAGCTTAATAATTACAAATCATTAAGTCTTCATTTATTTAAACATAAAAAAACATTTTTCTTATTAATGATCAAATTATCATTAACAAGGTATTTAAAAAAAACTTACTTTAAATTTACTTTTAAATTTCATTCAAATTTCATTTTAAATTTAAGATTTTAAAATGAATACAAATTTAACCTAAACGAAGTTTAAAAACAATTCAAAAACCTTTAATCTCACATGTTAAAGAAATACCCATTTTATAAAAGAAGTTTAAAAGAATTTTAAAACCAAATTCATTTTTAAATTCAAATAAATTTAAATATACTCTTTATCATTAAAGTTGTTTAAATCTTTTCAAATTTAAAAACTTCGTTTAATTTCAAAACTGAAATACAGATTTAAATATTTGATTCTAGAATTAAACTTAACTTTAAAACTTACTCAAATTTTTTTAAAATTCAAACTACTTAACTGTTAACGCTAAAATGTGAACGCTAACACCCCGGTGTGTAAAGTGTAGTTGTGAAAGCACCACCCGATAGATCGGGAAAGAATTACAAGCAAGTAATAGCAGAAAAGCAGTAAACAACAACGATTTTATAGTGGTTCGGCTTAAGGGTATAGCCTACGTCCACTCTAAGTACTTTTATTAATAATCCCGTTACAAACTGATACAATTCTTCTCAAGTACAATACACTTCAAGTTACAAGTGATTTGGAACAAGTCTTAAGCTTCAATGTCGATTAAAGTTCTTAGATTCATGTTGAAGATGTGTGGTTTCTTCGTGAATTTCTTTGATGTATTCCTCTAATCTTGAAATCTCTAAGTGTTGATGAAGTTCTCAATGCAGCAAGGTAACGGTGTATGAAGAGAATGTGCCCAAAAGTCCCTTGAATGTTGGAGATGGGTGCCTATTTATAGAGAGTTCTGATTCTGAAATTTGCCAAGTCCTAAACCGCGGTCGACTCAAGTTAAGACGCAGCCGACTTAAGGTGAGTCGTGACCGGTCTAAGGTCGCCTCCGAGTCAACACCCCCTCTTCTCAGTAACATGGCATCGGGCTTATATTAGGTCGTGGGCGAGTTAACTTGGTAAGTCGCAAGTCACGGTCTGAACGAGATAACTGGGGAGCTGGATCGGTTGTGACTTAGGTCGTTGCTGAGTTAACATGCGCGTGTCAAGTAGCTGTATAGGATTTGCCTTCATTTGCCTAGGTCGTGAACGGCTTGGCATAAGTCTTAAGTCGGTTGCGACTTAAGTATAGGTCGTGCACCTTTCCATGTCCTGATCAGTTAGGTCGGCAACTCCTTTAGGTAATTAGATCGGTACTTAAGTTAGGTCAGTAGACTTCCTAAGTCGGCATCCTTCAAAGCGTTAGGTCGGCACACTCTTAGCAGTTGGGTCGGCAGACGATGTGAATGGCTAGGTCGGCAACAAGCTTAGGCTATTGAGTCGGAACTTCCTTTGAGCCTTAAGTCGGTCTCCTTCTCAAGCCTTTTAGGTCGGTATCTATCTTAAACCTTATGCAATTAGGTCGGTCTTCCGTGTTAAGATATTAGGTCGGCACCCCCTCGCTAAGTCGGCAGAATGTTAGGTCGTCTATCATTTTGGATCGGTGACCCACGGCCGAGGCGGGGTTAACATTTGCCCCTCGAAACATACGCCTAATAGTTAGGTCGTATGCTTCGATATCCCTTAACCCGTTCCTTTTTAGATCGGTAGATCGTACGCGACCTAACAGTTGGTCGGCCTATGTCCCTTCAGTCCCTACCATAGTGAGATATAAATCGTCCATTTTCTTCTTCCTTCTCATTACCTATTTCTTCGATTCCGCCATTAAAAATCTTCCGGGCTCAAAAAGGACGATTTAATTCCAATCAACTACTGAAAACATCTGCTATTCATTGCGTAAGCGATTTCATTCTTTTTTCGACCATAGATTACCATTGATTCGTGAATTCTGTTGCCTAAACTCGTATCGCCTCCCTATATGACGCTCCATCACGAATCTCATCATGTTTATAGCTGATGGAGCCTAGGTTGCTCAATCCGGCTTCAGATGATCGCCGATACAACGAAGGTGATTTATCACCTTAGGCTCGATGATCTCTGATGGCAGGGAATTGGATATGTGACAACTTCGAACTGTTGTATTGGGTGATTCGATAGCATGAATGAAGGCTGTTGTTGATGGAATGGTTATCGGGTTAATGGGTAGATGGAGTGCGATGTTGGTTTGGGAGCGAGTCAGTGATTTTGGGTGGCTTATCCTTTAGCCGACCTGGCTCTTAGCAACCTTAAGTCATGGCTGAGATAGTGCTTGAAGAACACTTGCCGATTTAAACTTTAAGGCCTGAATCGTGACCGAGTTAATACTTGGAAAAGTTCCTGTCTTTCGGACCGGAGCTTACATTCTTATCTCTCCCTTGCGACCTAGAGGACTGAGTTGCCAAATTAAAATGCTTAGACTCTGACCCGCTACCGACCTAGCCTTATCTCGCGAAAAACTTTTGAACCGTAGCCGACTTAATACTTGAGCTTTAGACGTGTTATCATTTAGGAGCATAGACCCACTTTGAGCATTTGTCTTGAGTTACCGAACTATATTGTTTGAAGTTTGAACTGCCCCAACTTTAAACTTGCTTGAATCTCATTGTATTATTTCACAGGCCGCATTAACTTATAAGCTGCTAACCTGCTGAAAATAACAAACAAAGAAAACCAAGGCGAAAATACTGCCATTGATTGCCCACGTCAGATGACAGATTAGTCGAAACAAGACAAGCAACTTAAATATATTGCGTGAAATGTTTGTGAATCAATCAATTAAAGTTAAACATTAATGCAAAGTATCAACAATCTGGACTGATTTGTCCGCATCAACATCATACTTGTATATTTAGGCTTAAAACAATAGTCCCTGGATTTCATAACTAACAAATGCTTGCTAGTTTTTATTCCAGTTATATTTGTTCACTGCTTGATTGATTTTACACAACACTTCACACACCTTAGGAAACGTGCACCTTCATGTTTGAATACCCAGTTGTTTATGTAGAATGACTTCCCACCGAGAAGAAGAAGTGGTAACTCAAGAGGAAGAAACTTTTCCGATAGCGTTCCCATAGAGAATCCTCCGGAGAGAACCTCAACTATTCTAACTTCGAGAGCGTTTGTCCAGCTGCGCACTCAATTTGGCTTTGCTGAAAGTGATGTTCTTCTCCCTGGGCCAAGTGATACTGCTGACAATCCTCCCTATGGCTTTGTTGCAGTCAATCGCCAAATGTGCTTAAGTGGGGCGATTCCTCCTTTTAACGACTTCCTTCGAACTCTTCTCCTTCGGTTGACAATCTCTCCGTTTCAACTTCATCCCAATGGCTATGCCATCTTGACGGGGTTATGTGTTTTGTTTAGAAGAACCCTTGATCGCCTACCGAGTTTTGAAGAAATTCGTTATCTGTGCTCGTTTGCAAAGAGTAAAGATCATCCTTCCCTCATTATTGTGAGAAGTGCCAGAAACCGCAAGCTCATTTCCGATCTTACTGAAAGCGTTCATGGATTTTTGAACCAGTTTTTCTTTGCCCACTGTCCCTCAAGGTTTTATGCCATCTGGAGAGTAGGAAGTAAGATTAGTGTTTCTATTTTTTCCGTTTTGAAACTTTTTCGAGATCGAACTTTCAGTTGCTAATTTCATTCTTTGTTCCTTTCAGCACTTCCTCTCCCTTCTAGAGATCCAATTCACAAGCAAGTTTTTGAGAGGTTGAGTGTCGTGGCCACAGAAGAGAGGAGCATAAAATTTCTGTTGAGGGACGAATTTTTACATCAACATGGGCTTCTACACACTTCTCGCTCTATGCATGCTCATGAAGTTCCAACGGAAGTCCCCGATTCTCCGATAAAGACTCCTGAATCTTCGCTGGTGAAGTGCTCCACTTCTGTCGATGTTGCGGGGCCATCTGGTAAACTTGCCCCGGTTATCGAGGAAGAAGAGCCTCAGGGATCCTCTCACCATTCACAAGAATCTGGTGAGAAGGCTAAGAAATCCAGTCCTGTCAAGCAAAGCAGGGACGATACCTTCGAAGGATTGAGCGACCTCTTCGCTACTTCACAAGAGATCTTCAAAGATGACCCTACTACTGCCGGGATTTCTTCTTCAGTAGTTGAAGCTACTTCTATTTTGCAACAGCCGTCGTCGACTCAAGAGTTGACGTTAACTATTACACCCACAATCACTCCCCAAATAAAGAGTGGTTCGTAGATTAATGCGCGTAGTTTGCACAACACACACACTTAGAATTTCTCATCACTTCTATGCACTTATCTTCTTGCACTTTAAAGATTTCTAAAGCTTATTATTTTGATTCCAGATTCTCCTATGGGGCGCAGCGGCTCGTACTATGACGATTTCCAGCGCTACGGGAGGCGTAGCCAGTATGATTACAGGCGTTACCTTCCTTCCTACAGAGAGTCGGATGAAGAGAGGGCTGCCCGAAAGGCTCATGAAAGGAGGACTGAAGAAGAACATCGTGAAAGAAGGGAGAGAGAAGAGCGCCATGATTCTTGGCAAAAAGGCGATGACTCTCACAAGAGAAAATCTCATGACGATCGAGGAAAAGGTCACATGAGTGAAGACTTAAGCAAACGAGCCCGTCACAGTGAAAAGCAGGCCTCTACTACTCCTGAGAAAGTTACTATTCCTGCCTCACTCGACATTCCTTCTGACTCTCCCGCTCTTGGGAAATCAGATATTCAAACGATAATTAGCAGGCCCAAATTTCAAGTTGGACCGGGTCCTGCCACTCTGCAGAGCCGATTTCCTCAATGGTGCCTTAAGGGGGTGAGGTTCGACCTAGACTTGGTCCCCATCGACAAGTCTGCTATGTTGCGCAATCTTGATGCAGTCAAGCTCGATATCGAGAGGATGTCAAACTGGCAGAAGCTTGTCGATGAGCTTCAAAGAGTTAACCGTGCCAACATAGAGGCCATGCTTACTATGGAAAACGATAAGGCCGAATGGCAAAAGGTCGTTGAGCAACACGACACCGAGATGAGGAACATTGCTTCTTACAATGAGGAGCTTGAAGCAAAAGTCGAGGAATTGAAACATGAGCTTGCTGCTTCCTCTACTTCCTATTCTCAAAAAGAAGAAGTGCTCCTGAAACAAGTGAGAGACGCTCACGCTAGCCAAAGGGATGCCGAAGACAGGCTAGAAGTACAAAAAAGAATCAGTGAAGGCTATGCTACTGATATTGCTGAGCTCCGAAAGAAAAACAACTCCTAGGAGGCGGAGATACAAATGCTTAAGCTTCAGCTTGCCAAAACTGAAAGGGAGCGTGATGAGGCTGTCGCCGGCAGAATCGCAGCTGAAGAATCTCATGAGGCGACTACAAACAGCATCAGCTCAACATTATTCGACTTCTACTTGCACAGCGTCTTGGGGCGTGGAAGCCTTGCCTTTCTAGGCCCCAAGTATGAAATCACACTGGCTGAAGTTTGGGAGACAGCACTTGATATGCTCGGTGGTAAAGGTGCTGGATATGCTGAGTCAGCCCTTGAAGAGCATTATCTTGATGACGAAGCCCGTGCCGCTCTTGCCAAGGGTAAGGAGCAGCTTCCAGAGCGCGGGCCGGGATGGCGGAAGAGGAGCGTTCTGAAGAAGAAGTGCCGCCTACCATCTCCGAACGTCCTCTAGTTTCTCCCGAGGTGGACATTACAGGCCCTAGTGCTCATTTGCCGCCTCCTACAAGAACTGGGGTAATCACCCCTACTGATGAAGAGGCTTTGGAGGACATTGGGGCTCAGAATTATGAGATTGAACTGACAAAGCCAATATCTTCAAGTAATTTCGACATTGGTCCGATTCAGGTGGATTGCCTGCTTATTCCTCAAAAATTTGATGAACTTCTCGATTACCTCTTGAATCTCGATGAACCCATATCTCCCTTCTTTCGGGAAGATACTAACATTTTCAATTTTTCTTCCTCTGCAGTTGAAACAACAAGTGCCGTGCAGACTTCGCCTTCTCTGGTTATTCCTCCTCCATCTCTTCAGGTGATTCCTCCTTCTGCTTCACAACCTGGGTCACAAGAGGAGAAAATTGAGGCTCTTCATGGTTTGGATGACCCTGTTGCCTCGCAGGAGCAAAAAGATGAGGGACTCGAAGGAGGCGAGATCTCTCCGGAGCGGACTCCTTCTGACGACGTAGTTTTGTCCGCTCTCGTTACTCCGGGGAGTGAGTCTTCTTCGCAGAGAAGAAAGAAGCTTGGGACATCGAAGAGGAGGGGGAAGAAAATTATCACCACTGAAGAGGAACCGGAAATTGCGCCAGTTGTACCTCCCTCCCCTTCTTCCCTTATGCCTTCAGACCAACCTGGAAGACCCGAAAAGCTAACCACTCGGCCGGGTAAAGGGTCTAAAGGCGGCAAGAAGAAATGAAGAGTTGAGCTTTTTGATTCCTTTTTTGTGTAATGGTCGGATGTTGTGCAGGCATCGGCCCCTGCTTTTTTATTTTGAAACCTGTATCTGCAATATCTGCAATTGAATAAAGTGATTCTTTATTTGTACAGACTTTTGTTTGAATTTGAGAATGCATTTATTATTCATTTTTGCACAAGTTCTTTTTATACGATGTTGCGGTGAGCTTGTGGTATGTTGTTTGAGCGTACTTTACCGACATAGTTATACCGCTTTGTATGTAACTATACCATGTTGCCCCTATACCATGAGCTTACTGCAATATCGCATACTCTAAGGCGACTTGCACTCTTGTTTTCTAAAGAATAATTACTTCATTCTCGAGAATAATTTTCGTAGAGTGCAACTTCCTTCATATAAGCTTCTACGCTTTGTCCTTCGAAGAAATCACTTTCTCCTTTTGCGTATGTATATATTTTGCCAAGTGAATTCTTCTATGTGGCAAAGCGGACCTCTGAATGTACTTTAACCCCCTTTTTTTTTTGAGGAAGATCATTCTCCATAATAGGTGAATTACTCTTCCTTTGGAAGTTAAAGTATGCTCTTGATGAGGATTTTTTTTTTTTATATATATAGAAAGTTGTACCTCTGAGGAGGGATTTTTCATGTTTCAACACTTGGAAGTTTTATTTCAATCTCGGTGAAACGTGTACCTCCAAAGAGTTATGCCATAGAAATCCTTTTCACGTTTCAACACTTGGAAGTTTTATTTCAATCTCGGTGAAACGTAGGTTTCCGAAGAGGTCTTTCTTCTTGATTGTGTCCCCGGGAGGGGGTTCTACCTCTGAGGAGGGATTTTTCACGTTCCAACACTTGGAAGTTTTATTTCAATCTTGGTGAAACGTGTACCTCCAAAGAGTTGTGCCTTCGAAGAAAGCCTTTTCACGTTTCAACACTTGGAAGTTTTATTTCAATCTCGGTGAAACGTGGACTTTCAGAAAGGTCTTTCTTTTTAATTGTGTCCCCGGGAGGGGGTTGTACCTCTGAGGAGGGATTTCTCACGTTTCAACATTTGGAAGTTTTATTTCAATCTTGGTGAAACGTGTACCTCCAAAGAGTTGTGCCTTAGAAGAAAGCCTTTTCACGTTTCAACACTTGGAAGTTTTATTTCAATCTCGGTGAAACGTGGACTTTCAGAAAGGTCTTTCTTTTTAATTGTGTCCCCGGGAGGGGGTTGTACCTCTGAGGAGGGATTTCTCACGTTTCAACATTTGGAAGTTTTATTTCAATCTTGGTGAAACGTGGACCTCCAAAGAGTTGTGCCTTCGAAGAAAGCCTTTTCACGTTTCAACACTTGGAAGTTTTATTTCAATCTCGGTGAAACGTGGGCTTTCAGGAAGGTCTTTATTTTGTTTTTGCATTTCAACTTTGGTGAAGTGAAATTCCGAAGAGCGGTTGTTACACTTCAACTCCTGGCGAAATGTGCCCCCGAAGAGGTCTTTATTTTGTTTGCATTTCAACTCTGGTGAAGCGTAATTCCGAAGAGCGGCTGTTACACTTCAACTCCTGGTGAAATGTGCCCCCGAAGAGGTCTTTATTTTGTTTGCATTTCAACTCTGGTGCAGCGTAATTCCGAAGAGCGGCTGTTACACTTCAACTCCTGGTGAAATGTGCCCCCGAAGAGGTCTTTATTTTGTTTGCATTTCAACTCTGGTGAAGCGTAATTCCGAAGAGCGGCTGTTACACTTCAACTCCTGGTGAAATGTGCCCCAGAGATGGTTTACATTGCCTGGAAGTTTACTCTCTCATGGTTGGTGGGTCATGACTCCTCCAATCTTTTTTGTTGAGTAGAGAACTTTCTTTTTTGCGGCATATGTCCCATTTGAGGTCTTTGTCCTCCGAAGAGTTGTGCCTCCGAAGAGGAGCATTTTGCCTCCGAAGAGGGCTTTGGTCTCTGAGGAGAAGCATTCGGTCCCCGTAGAGAAACTTTTTTGCCTCTGAAGAGGGCTTTGGTCCCTGAGGAGAAGCATTCGGTCTCCGTAGAGAAGCATTTTGCCTCCGTAGAGGGCTTTGATCTCTGAGGGGAAGCATTCGGTCTCCGTAGAGAAGCATTTTGCCTTCGTAGAGGGCTTTGATCTCTGAGGAGAAGCATTCGGTCTCCGTAGAGAAGCATTTTGCCTCCGAAGAGGGCTTTGGTCTCTGAGGAGAAGCATTCGGTCTCCGTACAGAAGCTTTTCGCCTCCGAAGAGGGCTTTGGTCTCTGAGGAGAAGCATTCGGTCTCCGTAGAAAAGCATTTCGCCTCCGAAGAGGGCTTTGGTCTCTGAGGAGAAGCATTCGGTCTCCGTAGAGAAGCTTTTCGCCTCCGAAGAGGGCTTTGGTCTCTGAGGAGAAGCATTCGGTCCCCGTAGAGAAGCATTTTTGCCTCCGAAGAGGGCTTTGGTCTCTGAGGAGAAGCATTCGGTCTCCGTAGAGAAGCATTTTGCCTCCGAAGAGGGCTTTGGTCTCTGAGGAGAAGCATTCGGTCTCCGTAGAGAAGCATTTCGCCTCCGAAGAGGGCTTTGGTCTCTGAGGAGAAGTATTCGGTCTCCGTAGAGAAGCTTTTCGCCTCCGAAGAGGGCTTTGGTCTCTGAGGAGAAGCATTCGGTCTCCGTAGAGAAGCATTTCGCCTCCGAAGAGGGCTTTTCACATTTCATCTCACAGGAGTCTGTTGACCGGTTGTGGTGAAATGCGCGCCCCTAAGTAGGGTTATTGTCAGGAAGTTTGGAGTTTCCTTTTCTCGGTTGGATGGATTCTCGGGAGTGTGTCGACCGATAACTCCACGACTTTGTAACGAGAAAGACGCCTTTTTTCGGTGAAGCCCGCTTGAGGTCTTTATCCTCTGAGGAGTTATGCCTTCAAAGAAGGCTTGTGCTTCTGAAATATTAGGCTTGTGCTTCTGAAATATTCTTTTTGCTGGCTGACGCTTGCTCTCGCATGTCTCTTTGCCGTTGATTCATGTTGACAATCCCCATTGCTTCGCAAGTGTCACCACTTTCAGCTACCATGCCTCTCCCTTACCCGAAGGAGTATATTTTATAGTTAAGCGAATTGGTGGTGGCAGATTTAGGTTCTTTAACTTGATGTTTGTTTGTTCAAACATTTGTAGTTAACTATATATGATCTGCTTCTATCCACCTTGCTTACTTTCGTTTGAAGTTCTCCTTTTGTAGGATTTGAATATGGGAATTTTGAATGGCCCAGTGCTTGATTGCCGGATGATGTTGGGGATCGCTTGGTCTCGTGACTGGTAAGCTTTGTTTTTATGGCCTGCATTATTAAATTGTTTTTTTTTAGTAACACGATTAACGTATTTCATATGCCGAAATAAAACAAAGCAGTTTATAATAGTAGGGAACATAAGAATTATAGTGGTTTAACCGAAACTGGGCCTATATCCACTTTATAGCTTTTGTTATTCGCCTGC
Source organism: Allium cepa (assembly GCA_030765085.1). Lineage (NCBI taxonomy): Eukaryota > Viridiplantae > Streptophyta > Magnoliopsida > Asparagales > Amaryllidaceae > Allium > Allium cepa. The sequence continues at coordinate 463,070,704 of CM060942.1, forward strand.
CTTGCAATTGCCCTTAACAAGAGAATCATATATTTGTAAATTCTTTGCAATATCTTAGCAAAGTTTTCATGTAAAATATGGATGTAGATGGTTGCTGTTCCAAGTTCTTGGAATTGGTTTTCTTTTGACAGTTGCGAATTTGATTGATTATATTAGCAACTCCTTAGTGCCGTCTTTAAGTGTGCATCATCTTCTTCTGTTGGCGGGTGGTTTTAACTGAAGAAACATACTCTAGCCAAATCTTATTTGTTTGCTTAGAGTACTTCTTATTCAGGGTTTGACCCTGGAATTCTGTTGTTTAAGGCTTGCTTTTGAATGCTACCAAGGATTGCTTGATATTGCAATGAATCAGCTTGGTATTGATTGCCTGCAAATTTAGATCGATAATCTTAGTGATATTCTCAGAATATTTCACATATCGAAATAAAATAAGCGACTCGTAATAATAGGGAAAGCAAGACTTATAGTTTTATTATTTATTGGCATTGTTTTTACTACAGATTTTGAAACAAGAATCATTGGATCAGCATTCTTTTACAAATTTGAAACAAAGTGTTCAAGTAAGGTATGGAAGCAATTGCTGCCCCAGGCTTTAGGAATTGAATTTTTTGGCATAAGAGGACTGGATGGCAACATCTTTCAGAATCGAAACTTCCTTTCACTTTGAAGGTCTCCTTGGAGCGTGAGCACATCTTCCCGCCTCATCCAATTTTTCCCTGCCTGGTGAGGGCTTGCTGTGATGACACTGATGATAGGACCTTCATCTCCCTGTGCCACGGTTCTCTTACTTGAGCTACATTGTTGAGCGGGAACCAGCTGCACCTTAGAGGATGAGGAGTAGTTAATTTCATCTTTTTTCACATACTGTTGCAGTTCATTCTGCTTGATCAATTCTTCAATCTCCTTCCTTAGATGGCGACATTGGTTAGTTTCATGGCCAGGTTGATTGTGAAATTGACAGAATTTCCCATTGTCTGTCGCGCTTCTCCTCATCAGAGATGGTTTGGGGTAAACAACAACATCCTTTGTTGCCAAGAAGATACTTTCCGGAGTGTCGGTCAAGGGAGTGAAGTTGGAGGGTATGAAGCGTCGAGCTTTTTTCAAGAGTTTCTGTTTTCTTCTTCCCCCATTCTTCTCTTTCTGTTCAATCATTTCCGGTATGTATTCTTCATCGTTACCAGGACTCAATGGGTAATCATCAACTATTCTTTAAAAAGCTCGCCTTGACAAACGTTCGTGGATAGTTGGTCGTGGCCATGAATTCTCTGTTTGGGGGAATGTTCCAATAGTAATGCCAGTTGCTCGTTGAGGAGCATTCCATTCTTCTGAAACCTGGACCTCTTTGGCAATGGTTTTTATATCACTTTCTAGTCGATGGACTTCTTCCTGCAATGCGTTCATCTTATCCAGTATCCTATTGCTTTGAACTTCCATGTGTTGATATATTCCATATATCACGGCATTTAATTCAGCCCTTGTGACTCCAATACTTGAAGCTGTTTCACTTAGCGTGGGAAGAGCAATGGCATTGCTGCAAGTACCTTCAAACCTTAACAACTTCCGTTTCCTTTCTGAAGCCATGGTTTCTGTTAGAATTTTGTTGAACAATGGTTGAAGTTTGCCCCTGAGTTCAATTCTCAGTGAAAGCACCAAAAATGTTAACGCTAAAATGTGAACGCTAACACCCCGGTGTGTAAAGTGTAGTTGTGAAAGCACCACCCGATAGATCGGGAAAGAATTACAAGCAAGTAATAGCAGAAAAGCAGTAAACAACAACGATTTTATAGTGGTTCGGCTTAAGGGTATAGCCTACGTCCACTCTAAGTACTTTTATTAATAATCCCGTTACAAACTGATACAATTCTTCTCAAGTACAATACACTTCAAGTTACAAGTGATTTGGAACAAGTCTTAAGCTTCAATGTCGATTAAAGTTCTTAGATTCATGTTGAAGATGTGTGGTTTCTTCATGAATTTCTTTGATGTATTCCTCTAATCTTGAAATCTCTAAGTGTTGATGAAGTTCTCAATGCAGCAAGGTAACGGTGTATGAAGAGAATGTGCCCAAAAGTCCATTGAATGTTGGAGATGGGTGCCTATTTATAGAGAGTTCTGATTCTGAAATTTGCCAAGTCCTAAACCGCGGCCGACTCAAGTTAAGACGCAGCCGACTTAAGGTGAGTCGTGACCGGTCTAAGGTCGCCTCCGAGTCAACACCCCCTCTTCTCAGTAACATGGCATCGGGCTTATATTAGGTCGTGGGCGAGTTAACTTGGTAAATTGCAAGTCACGGTCTGAACGAGATAACTGGGGAGCTGGATCGGTTGTGACTTGGGTCGTTGCTGAGTTAACATGCGCGTGTCAAGTAGCTGTATAGGATTTGCCTTCATTTGCCTGGGTCGTGAACGGCTTGGCATAAGTCTTAAGTCGGTTGCGACTTAAGTATAGGTCGTGCACCTTTCCATGTCCTGATCAGTTAGGTCGGCAACTCCTTTAGGTAATTAGATCGGTACTTAAGTTAGGTCAGTAGACTTCCTAAGTCGGCATCCTTCAAAGCGTTAGGTCGGCACACTCTTAGCAGTTGGGTCGGCAGACGATGTGAATAGCTAGGTCGGCAACAAACTTAGGCTATTGAGTCGGAACTTCCTTTGAGCCTTAAGTCGGTCTCCTTCTCAAGCCTTTTAGGTCGGTATCTATCTTAAACCTTATGAAATTAGGTCGGTCTTCCGTGTTAAGATATTAGGTCGGCACCCCCTCGCTAAGTCGGCAGAATGTTAGGTCGTCTATCATTTTGGATCGGTGACCCACGGCCGATGCGGGGTTAACATTAACCATTTAGATAAAAACAATTTAAATTTAAAAACTCTATTTATTTTTAAACTAAGATTCACTATCTTGAATTCCAGATTTTAAAACTTGGGTTTAAAATTATTTAAAACTTTGCTTTTCATTTTTAAACTTCAGTTTTTTTTTAAATTTTAAAACAAACACTACAGGTTTCTTAAAACCTGTAACCAATGTATAACCCGAGGCAACATTCTATAATGCTTCGAGCCAAGATCAACTCCCTCAGAAAATCATCAAACCACTTCGAGTCAACATCAATTAACTCGAACAGTCCAACACCAAAGGAACTTCATCAGATAACAGTGCATCCGAGCTTGTGTATTGTGCCGCCGATCAACTCCAGCCATCTCCGATGATCTTCGCATATCGGAAATCATCTCTCCACCCTATCGCGATCATCAAAGCATCATTCCAGTCTCGAAATCGAATTCGAGCTGCTAAATCCAAACCTGGAAACTGAGATCACCACAACACCCAAACCTGTCAACGCAATGCCTTCGATCCTCCGACCACCGTAGGTTCTGCAACTCCGGCCCTGACCTCGTCTACGACCACAGTACCATCTCCCAAAATCCCACTAATCTCGATCAATTGTATAAATCGTGGTGATCGATTCTATTAAGCCTAGTTAAACCAGGATTCCATACTCAAAACCTCAACACCACCTCCACCATGCTCTAATTAATTCCCAGCCAATTTTCCTCGATTCACTGATTAGCCTTCTGTCATCATCCTAGATCCCGACCCTCCCAAACCTTTGGATCACAAGAAAACCCCACAAGTACATTTCCATTTCAAACCCAAACTGCACCTTTATTCCCAAACTAAAAATCTTGATTCTTGTGTTAAAAATCATATTTTTGTTGATGTATTCGATTTATAATACTAAATTTATAAATTAAAAAGTTTGAGTTTTGATTTATATTAACTTGCACTGATGTTTTAATACTTCCAGAGACAAACAAGCCTTATTTTTGACTAACTTAAATTTTTAAACTTTAATCCAGGTTAAATCAAACAACATTTGTTTGATAATCAGATCCTCTCAAGAACTAGATCATGTGGTAAAGATTTTAAATAAAAAATTTGATCCTATGAAAAACAAGCAGAACAGAGCAATTATAAACAGCATGCACACAAATAAATATTCACATCAGACATTCACATATATGTACATGCAATACACATTTATATTCAACCATACTAGCATGCATCCAAATTATATTATAAATTTTAAAAAGTTAATCACAAGATTTTGAAGAAGACAGGGCCTCCAGATTTAATTTGAAAACCTCTTTGAAAATTTTGAACTCTTCTAAAAATTGAAACTCTTTTTGCTTTAAAACTTTGTACTTGCTCCTTGATTTGAAAACTTGTATTTTGAAAACATGAAAGCTTGCAACAAATTAACTTGAAAACTTTGTCTTGCTTTGATTGACGAAGTTATGATGAACGAATAGAAATAAGAAGATATATAGAAAAGAAAAGTTTTGTAAAAGGTAGGTCTTATCTGGGTATAAGCTTCCTATTTTGACAAAAGATTTCTTTTTTGTCTTATCAGGCAAGATTTTATGAGGCTGAATTGATTTTTTAGACCAATTCGAATTGACTTAAGTTTGTGCTAAGATGAAAGCATTTAATGCTTAAGTACTTTATGTTTTATGTTTACCCATTTTTGTGTATGTTGATATTTTACTTTGCAGCATATCTAAACTTCATATATAAGATTCTTGCCTGATTATATGTGCATATATACTTTTTGTCTTGTTTCGTACTTATCCATTTTTATGTTCATATTTTCTTTTACTTTGTTTATTCTTGCCTAATTACTTACAGGTTACATACAAGATTCTTTTATACTTTGTTTATTTTTACCCTGCATACTACTTTACATACATATTATTTTGCCTAGTTTGCTTTATTTTTCTCTTCGCATATACATATGTATACTTTTGTTTTAGTTATTGTTATAAATTCTTAACTTAAGCATTTAGTCCTATTCTTGACATAATTGCTTATTTTTATCTCTCTTTTTATTTTTAAACTTAAACTATCAATCACTTAATTTACTTATTATTTATTCTTATACTTATGTTTAATATTAATAAGGTTTATTTTATTTTCAATATTTCTTAAAACTTTATTTCAAATTTTCAAATCATAGGTTCTTCCAAAATACATATACATATACATATATATAAATAAAGTTGAAATAACAATTTCTATTTATATTAAAATCCATTTGTAAAGACATTACATTATTAGTATTGTTTAAATATAACTCATTATTAAATTAAAATAATTTATAAAAGAAACTATCTCTTCATTAATAAATCACTTATATTATCAAGCTATATTTAAAAAAACAAAACAAACCTTTTTTTTTAAATTTAAACTTAATGTGACGACCCGGAATTTCTAACAACTTAAATTTGAATAGTGAATTGATTTTAAATATTTAAAAGTTAATTTTAACTTGAATTCCAAATATCAGTATTTACTTGATAATTAAATCATTGAATTATATAGTTTAAATATTGAATTATATAATCTGAAATTGTGTAAAACATTGAATCTGGAGTTTTAAGCCTGTTAAAAATAATTTGAAGGCTTATAAAATTTTTATTGATAACACTGAGGGTAGTAAAAGTGTTGAAATTGAATTTGGAAATGTTTTTGTTAAGCGTTGGAAATTTTATCGTTTAAATCGATATTTAAAAATAGCCTTCCGAGGCACAGCCTCGGAACTTGATGAAACCATTTCCATTGGATCCGTAATAGTTAGCTATTATCGAATTTCAATTTTCGTAGCGTTTGGATTTACCATTTCCTCGTACGGTGAGAAACGCGTTGAAATTAAAATCGACAATTTAATATTTTTAATTGATTTTTAAAGCTAACTTCCACATACGATTAAATCAGCTTCCGAAACACGTTCCATTGTGTTCGGAACGCGGGTAAAACCTTATAATCGCCTAGCCGCATTTTTGAAAAGGAGTTCGAAATTTCACGGTATGCAACACGAGATATTTTCAATATTCAATTATATAATAATCAAGCGTATTCAGGAAGCTATTCCCCCAAACTGACATTTTATTTTCATCATCCTCTCTATGCTTAAACGAGAAATCGAATTGATAAAAAAATGTGGGATTTGCCGTTGTTTTCCTAAACCCCGTTCTATTTCCCCCTCAAATTGATCTTAATCGAATCTAAACTCAAAATTAAAAAATGGAAAACGATTTCGAATCGAACTCGAGAGGGGAAGAGCGGTCGCGAGAGAAAAAGGGAGGCCGAGGGTTTTGCCTTGTGCATCGATGTTTTGGCAGCCAAGCATCGCGACCTGGGTTGCGCGCAAACTAGGGTTCGCTATAATTTTGGGAAGACGCGATGAGGGAAGAAGGGAAATGTGAAGCGGTGGTGGCAGCGACAATCAGTGGAGGTGGGTTTCGACAATGGTGGTGAGGGTTTGTCGCGATCAATTGTGGAGGATTCGAAACCCAGCTCGAGTGTGGTGGCTGCAGTGCGTGGAGGGGCGAGCGATTTGGGAGGTCGCAATTTCTGTCATGGCGTGCGATTTGGAGCAAAGTCGAGTGTTGGGCTTTGGTCGCCGCGGGCATCAGGTCGTGCGTGAGACAGTGGGTATTATCTCTTCCTTCTTTGTTTAAAGTATATACAGGTTTTTACTGTTTTTTTTTAAATGTGTATATGGTAGAAAGAGATTTTATTTTTGGATTTAATAAGTGTATGTGGAGAAATTTTTTTACAATAAAGTAAACTACTGTTGTGTGTTACAGAAAAGAAAATAAATATAATTAAGCGTTTGATTTTAACAAGTAGAATATACAGTTTATTTCAATTTAATATATATGGACACAAGCAGGAAGATAAAAAAGGGTTTTAAATTACTGTGGGGTTTAAATAAAAAAATATAATAAAATAAATAATTTAAATCAGTAGAAGATTTAATGAGTAATGGTGATAACTTATTTGATTAATTCAGATAATAATATATCGTGAAATGTTCATACAAGATCAAATCTGTGAAGACAAAATCGAACTGGAATGGAGTGCAAACTGCAGGATAAAAGGTGAGTTAATCTCACACTCCTGGATTTTATTGGAATTTAAGTGGTTAAATTTAAATAATTGGTTGAATAATTGGATTGTTGGATGTGCTGTATTATATATAGTAGTACATAGTATATATTGAAGTGATTGATATTCTATGATGGATATTATTGGTAATTGGAATATTGAATGCTGTCGGTTGCTTGAATATTTCGGTACCCTGAGTTATCGAAATATATTAAATTGGATCTTTTTTGAAAGTGAAACAATTATAGAATAAAAAAATAAGAATGAATTGGAAGAAATACAAGTGATATTTAAAAACTGAAGTTAAATTGTAAGTAGAGATTTAAGGCAAGTTTTAAATTAGAGTTAAATCTGGAATTCAAGGGTGAATCTGGGTTTTCAAACAAATAAGTTTCTAAAATTTAATTCATTCTAACAATTTGAATGTTAAAGTGCATCTTTAAATTGATTTGAATTTAAACTGAATTTGGTTTAAATTCCTTTGAACTTCTATTTTAAAACGAGTAATTAAATTATTTAATGAAGTAAGTAAAAGGTAGTTAATTATAGGTTGAGATTAATCGAGAATTATTAATATTGTGGTTCAATTAATGTAACTAAATTAGATTAGGATAAATTGAAATACAATTAGTAATCATTAATTTATATAATTAATGATTTAACTAAAGATTGATAAATTTAGATTGATTATTCGATAATAAGTGGCATGTGAGAAGTTAATTAATATAAGTAATCAAGGATTAATGTAATTAATATAGTTAATTAATTTATGAAGTAATTAAGATTACTTATTGATTTTGGTTAAGAATAATTAACATTGTGAAATGAATTAAAGTTGACTACTTGAATGTAATTGAAGGATAATTAATCCAGGGTGATTAATTAAGACGAATAATGAAGGGTTGACTAATTAATTGATTTGAAATTAATTAATGTTAAATGAAGAAATTTAAGTGTTTGAGGTTAGTAAATTAAATCAGGATTAGTTAAATTAAATTTTTATGTGATTAAGCTTTGCTTACGGATGATTGAATGGCATTGAATAGTTTGAATGAGTTGATATCTCTAATATGAAATGTTGTGTATTTCATGTGGATAACTTGGGTTAGACGACATTGGACTCGAAGAGACCGGGGTCGGGTATTAAGAAATACCCGAAACCACTTCGAATTTCTATAGATTGATATGTGAAATCTATAGGCTGGAATGAAGTGATTTAAAGGAATGGGTCTATTACAATCAAAAATTTTGTCAAATTAGAAATTTGATGGTAAAATAAGTAATGTCCACAATAAATTATGGATTTGTGAATTGATATGAGCACCCTGGGTTTTATATAAGTTGTATGCTTTGTATTTCACTGTTAACTCCACTTTTTCAGTATGGCCGTGATATCAAAAATCGACCGAGAAACCAATGATAGTTCGTCTCGAAGAATAATCAACTCAGCATCCCAACAAAGCAAGTTCTGTTGAATGGCTTTTCAGATAAGATCCCCTACGGAGGGGGGGTCCAGGGGGGTGCCAACCCCCCAAGGTGGGGGTGCGGGGGCAACGCCACCGCTACGGTGATCGACCTGCCCGGTCAGGTCGCAAGGGTCCAGGGGGCAGCGCCCCCGGCGGGGTGCGGGGCAGCGCCCCGACCAAAACGGTATACGACTTAAAGAGTGAAGTAAGCCAGCGACTCAACTTATCTGGTTGCCGACTCAACAGCCTTGAGGAGTTACCGACTGAACAGCCTTGAGGAGTTACCGACTTAACGGCCTTGAAGGGTTACGACTCAACGACTCACGAGGAATAACGACTCACCGGGTTATAACCTTAGCGACTTAAAGGTGCCGGCCGACTCAACGGGTCAACGGGTTAACGACTCATGGAGTTAGCGACTCATGGGGCAGATCGACTCAACGGGTTAACGACTCATGGAGTTAGCGACTCATGGGGCAGACCGAAACAACGGGTTAACGACTCATGGAGTTAGCGACTCATGGGGCAGACCGACTCAACGGGTTAACGACTCATGGAGTTAGCGACTCATGGGGCAGACCGAAACAACGGGTTAACGACTCATGGAGTTAGCGACTCATGGGGAAGACCGACTCAACGGGTTAACGACTCATGGAGTTAGCGACTCATGGAGCAGACCGACTCAACGGGTTAACGACTCATGGAGTTAGCGACTCATGGGGCAGACCGACCTAAGGATTTCAACGACTCAGGATGACTAACGACCTATCATAAGTCGCTGGCGACTCAAGCGAACAAGGAACAACCTTAATACCGATACATCTATGCCGCTGCCTGCTGACTCGTGGTATGTGAGTCGGTCACGGCTCATCTTGAGTCGGTCACGGTTCATCCTGAGTCGGTCACGACTTATGACTTGATCAACAATTCCAGCCCAGAAATTTGCCTATAAATACATGGCCACCTCCAACATTCAAGGGACTTTTTTTTTGGGCTGACTTCCTGGACGCCATTACTCTGCCATTGTCTTGACTTCAAACAACGCTCAAGCAACACTTCTATCACTCCAATCATCAAAGACATTTCAACAAATCTCAAGAGGAAGAATAACTCATTCGCCATGCATTCGAAGGATTCTTCTACATCGGGGTTTGAGCTATTTGTCTAAGTGTGTTGTAATCGGAGTTGATTGTAAAGAATTGTAACCAAATCAGCAATAAAGAGCTTTAAAGTGGACGTAGGCTAGATCTTAAGCCGAACCACTATAAATATTGTGTCTTTTATAGCTTTTCTATGATTTCTTTGCTTATACTTTGTTCCCGTACCAACGGCTGGTGCTTTCACAATTACCTTCTACACACCGGGGTGTTAGCGTTCAATTTTTAGCGTTAACATTTTTGGTGCTTTCACTGAGAATTGAACTCAGGAATACTTTCACCATTGCTTCGCGAAAGTTTGTTGAAAAAAAAAATCTCTCTAAAGACCAGAAGTTTATCCGAGATAATGGCTACTGGAAGACAGCTCAGATCTGATAGATCCGGTGATGCTCATGATAATACTACCACTTCTCTTGCTCCAAATGAAGCAGCTCCGAGTGTTGGAATTACACAAGAGGTGTTTGATGCTGCAGTTTCTGGGTTATATCAGCAAATGGAAGCCCAAAACGCTCTAATGCTGGAAAGAATGAATGCTTTACTTAGGGGAAACTGTCAAACAGAAAATAATGAAGAGACCTTCGCAGATGATGCCCATGATTACCAAGAGAAAGGTATCCCTCAAAGAGCAGTTGGCACCGCCACAGGGGCACCTTCTCAAGCTGAAGGTTCAAGACCACAGCCAATTTTTCACGAACATTTGCCCAGGCAAACTTCTGAAAGAGCAGCTGACTTCTGCCCGGCAAAGTCTCTGAACGATAAGGAGTACCTATCAGGGATGATTCGCTCAATTATGAAAGAGAGCATGCAGAGGCAAGAGGATGAAAATGATTGGGGGTTTGCTCCAAGTAAGACACCGTTCACCGAAAAGATCTTGAAGGCAGAGTTTCCAAGGAAATTTGTACCTCCTACTATCCCGGCCTATCGAGGCACAAGTGACCCTAATCAGTTCCTGTACAAGTACGATTGGCATATGACCGGGGCAAGAGCAACAGATGAAATCAAGTGCCGATACTTTTCGATATACTTAGAGGGAGTGGCCTTACTTTGGTTCACAAAGCTGCCAGTTAGATCCGTGGATCAATTTTCCGACTTAACACGAAAGTTCAAAGATCAGTTCAGGCTATATGCTACAAAGGCCAAGGATATAATGTCACTCTCTAGTCTAGAACAAAATCCCGGGGAGTCTATCAGATCGTTCTTAAACCGCTTCAATATAGCCTTGGCCGAGGTTGATAACGCAGAGCCACGGATGGTTTTGACTTACCTAATGCGGGCTATCGATAAATCGAGTGAATTTGGCAAATGGCTAAAAATGAAGGAGCCAAACTCACTTGAGAAATTCTATAAGAAGGCCGACGAGTTTATGCGCTTGGAAAGCTTTCCTGTGCCAACAAAAGCAGTCGTGACCGAAATTCAGAATGTCAATGTTGCTTCTAATAAAGGAGAGTCTGGAGGACAGAAAAGGAAGAATGATGATGGGAAAAAGCAAGGAAATCCAAAGAAAAACCGCCACTTTGAACCATCGGATTATACTCCCTTAACTGATACTCCAGAGAGCATTTTCTTAGCAACAAAGGATATTGTTGAATATCCTAAACCACAAAAGTTGAGACTTAGGAAAAATGCCACACAAAGTGAAAGATTCTGTAAATTCCACAATCAACCTGGCCATGACACTGACGAGTGTCGCCATTTGAAGGATCTAATTGAGAAGCTATTGAAAGAGAATAAACTTCAGCAATATGTCCGGGGAAACAGGAATGATCCATCCTCATCCACTCAGGGGCAAATACTTCTCACTCATCATTACGGCCCAAATGAAAGAACTGCAACGCAGGGATCTGAGAGGCTTATCATTAATGCTATCATAGGGGGCCCTCACCCAGCGGACAGAAGTGGGGACGAGATGGAAAGATATGCTCGTGCTTTGAGACAAGCCCCGGAGGGAGAGAATATCCTTGTTCTGGAAGATGATGCCTAATGGCCATATTTCACTTAATGGCTTTTGCTTAAAATTCATAGAATAATACTGGATTTATGATTCCTGTATAAAATGCCGTTGTAAAAACAGTGCAAATAAATAATAGAAACTATAAATCTTGTGTTCCTTATTATTATTACATGCTTGCTTTATTTTTGATATGAAAAGTACATTAAATGTATTACTGAAATGTCAATTTAATTTTTTGCAGGCAACGAAAACAAAACTTGCACATTACAAGACCAAGTGATTCTTGTTATCATTCAACAAAAAAATTCCAAGTCGCAAAATTCCCGAGCTTAAATCCTAGATAAGAAGTGCTTCAATTGAACGGTCAATGATTTCGCCGAAAACGGGCTTTAGCTAATAAATTGAGAAGTTTGAACAAACAAACATCCAATTAAGAAGCTTATGTCCGTTCTCGTGAACTGGCTTAGCAATGAAGTACACTTCTTTGGATTAAATAGGCTACTTGTAAGAGAAGGGAGTGCAAGCTTAAAAAAAAAAAATAGAGGATCACTGACAAGGCATAAGCAAGTGGACAAGGAACAACTAAAGTCCTCTTCGGAGGCACAACTCTTCGGAGGATAAAGACCTCTAACGAAGCATACGCCGTAAAAAAGAAAGTTCTCTACTCAACCAAAAGAGATTGGCGGAGTCATGACCCTCCAACCATGAGAGAGTAACTTCCAGGCAATCTTCGAGAGGCACATTTCACCAGGAGCTGAAGTGCAAACTCTTCGGAGGCCCACTTCTCCAGAGCTGAAATGCCAAATAAAGACCTCTTCGGGGGCACATTTCACCGCTGAAGTGCAAACTCTTCGGAGGCCCACTTCTCCAGAGCTGAAATGCCAAATAAAGACCTCTTCGGGGGCACATTTCACCAGAGCGGAAGTGCAAACTCTTCGGAGGCCCACTTCTCCAGAGCTGAAATGCCAAATAAAGACCTCTTCGGGGGCACATTTCACCAGAGCTGAAGTGCAAATTCTTCGGAGGCCCACTTCTCCAGAGCTGAAATGCCAAATAGAGACCTCTTCGGGGGCACATTTCACCAGAGCTGAAGTGCATACTCTTCGGAGGCCCACTTCTCCAGAGCTGAAATGCCAAATAAAGACCTCTTCGGGGGCACATTTCACCGCTGAAGTGCAAACTCTTCGGAGGCCCACTTCTCCAGAGCTGAAATGCCAAATAAAGACCTCTTCGGGGGCACATTTCACCGGAGCTGAAGTGCAAACTCTTCGGAGGCCCACTTCTCCAGAGCTGAAATGCCAAATAAAGACCTCTTCGGGGGCACATTTCACCAGGGCTGAAGTGAAAAATCTTCGGAGGCCCACTTCTCCAGAGCTGAAATGTCAAATAAAGACCTCTTCGGGGGCACATTTCACCAGAGCTGAAGTGCAAACTCTTCGGAGGCCCACTTCTCCAGAACTGAAATGCCAAATAAAGACCTCTTCGAGGGCACATTTCACCGGAGCTGAAGTGCAATCTCTGTGGAGGCCCACTTCTCCAGAGTTGAAATGTCAAATCAAAGCCCTCCAGCGAGGCGCAACAAAAAAAAAGGAAGAAGGGCTTCTCCAACACAAGGCGCACTCTACTAAAGCAAGAATAATATTTCCTCAAAAATGGAAAATTATTCTCTAAAGAAAGAGTGCATGCCTTCTCAAAATGGAAGAGTTATTCTCTAAAGTGAGAGTACAAGTCTTCTAAAAAACAGAAGAATTGTTCTCCAAAATCTCCTCAAAATGGAGAATATTACAATGAGTTGTGGTATGGGGGCAATATAATATTGCTACATTAATAAAAGCAGAACCCAAGCAACGTACCACAAGCTCACTGCAATATCATGCAAAGAGAATAAAAAAAAAACTTGTATGAAAATGAGGAATAAATACATTCTCAAATACAGACAAAAGTTTCTATAAAATTTGTTATGCACGTGCAGGTTTCAAAAGGCAAAATAAGAAGGATGACCCCACACCGTCAAATGGAGTAAAACATTACACCAGTAAGGCCTCCGCAATAGGTTCCATTGATGCAAGTTCCTTTGCGAAAGCTGGGGCATCTGAAGATTCTGCTTGAAAGCCAGGGGCATCGTGAAGCTGAGTCGACCAAAAAGAGTGCAAAAATCCGAATTAGTGCAAAAATTCATCTTTCAGCAAAAAATTTAACGCTCCTCTCCTTAACCGTCACAGCACTTAGTCTTTTAAAAATTGACTTCTGACTGGAATATTCGGAAAGAGGAAGGAAGTGCTGCAAAAGTAAAGAATGAAATTAGTACCGGACAACTCAGATTTTGAAATTCCCAGAAATGGGAAGATCCAGTTTGCCCCACTACTCTTCTTATCGAAAAGACATTCTATATGAAGAACTGAATATTCAAAAGTAAAGGTTGTTAAAATAATCTGTAAAGAGATGCAACAAGTTCAGGTCAAAGTTCCATTGAATCGCATTGGTCAAGTTTAAAAGGCTTCAGGTCAAAACAAAGCAAAGTTGCCTAAGTACAAGCTCAGCAGCTCAGTAAAGCACGAGTTAAGAAGAATCGAAGCACACGACCTAGTCCCTAGGCATATACTTCGAGGGGCAAGTGTTAACTCCACTTTTTCAGTATGGCCGTGATATCAAAAATCGACCGAGAAACCAATGATAGTTCGTCTCGAAGAATAATCAACTCAGCATCCCAACAAAGCAAGTTCTGTTGAATGGCTTTTCAGATAAGATCCCCTACGGAGGGGGGGTCCAGGGGGGTGCCAACCCCCCAAGGTGGGGGTGCGGGGGCAACGCCACCGCTACGGTGATCGACCTGCCCGGTCAGGTCGCAGGGGTCCAGGGGGCAGCGCCCCCGGCGGGGTGCGGGGCAGCGCCCCGACCAAAACGGTATACGACTTAAAGAGTGAAGTAAGCCAGCGACTCAACTTATCTGGTTGCCGACTCAACAGCCTTGAGGAGTTACCGACTGAACAGCCTTGAGGAGTTACCGACTTAACGGCCTTGAAGGGTTACGACTCAACGACTCACGAGGAATAACGACTCACCGGGTTATAACCTTAGCGACTTAAAGGTGCCGGCCGACTCAACGGGTCAACGGGTTAACGACTCATGGAGTTAGCGACTCATGGGGCAGACCGACTCAACGGGTTAACGACTCATGGAGTTAGTGACTCATGGGGCAGACCGAAACAACGGGTTAACGACTCATGGAGTTAGCGACTCATGGGGCAGACCGACTCAACGGGTTAACGACTCATGGAGTTAGCGACTCATGAGGCAGACCGAAACAACGGGTTAACGACTCATGGAGTTAGCGACTCATGGGGCAGACCGACTCAACGGGTTAACGACTCATGGAGTTAGCGACTCATGGAGCAGACCGACTCAACGGGTTAACGACTCATGGAGTTAGCGACTCATGGGGCAGACCGACCTAAGGATTTCAACGACTCAGGATGACTAACGACCTATCATAAGTCGCTGGCGACTCAAGCGAACAAGGAACAACCTTAATACCGATACATCTATGCCGCTGCCTGCTGACTCGTGGTATGTGAGTCGGTCACGGCTCATCTTGAGTCGGTCACGGTTCATCCTGAGTCGGTCACGACTTATGACTTGATCAACAATTCCAGCCCAGAAATTTGCCTATAAATACATGGCCACCTCCAACATTCAAGGGACTTTTTTTTTGGGCTGACTTCCTGGACGCCATTACTCTGCCATTGTCTCGACTTCAAACAACGCTCAAGCAACACTTCTATCACTCCAATCATCAAAGACATTTCAACAAATCTCAAGAGGAAGAATAACTCATTCGCCATGCATTCGAAGGATTCTTCTACATCGGGGTTTGAGCTATTTGTCTAAGTGTGTTGTAATCGGAGTTGATTGTAAAGAATTGTAACCAAATCAGCAATAAAGAGCTTTAAAGTGGACGTAGGCTAGATCTTAAGCCGAACCACTATAAATATTGTGTCTTTTATAGCTTTTCTGTGATTTCTTTGCTTATACTTTGTTCCCGTACCAACGGGTGGTGCTTTCACAATTACCTTCTACACACCGGGGTGTTAGCGTTCAATTTTTAGCGTTAACATTCATGTTGGATGGATTTACTCACGCTGGTTTCCAGCCCGACCTGGGTGTTACTTTGATGTAATGCTCGCGTCAGACCGAGTGTTAAAGATTTTCAGGTAAGAACGTTCTGGAGCTCAAGAGTCGAGCTGGATGGCAAGAACGTATATAGTATTTCTGTTGTATTATATTATTGCATATCTGAGGCATGGTAATTGTGTATATTCAGTGTCTGTATAAATGTGTAACTCTGATGTATTATAGATGTAATCGACAGATATATTATTCTTTTATAAACTGTTATTATTTATTATTATATTTTATCCGTCGCGAATGTGAGGTGTTGATGTTTTCTGTTCCCCTTCTTCTATCTCTTTCTTCTTTTCCATAACTGTCTGGAATTTTTGGGATCAAAAATTTCGGGTCGTTACAGTTGGTATCAGAGATGAAAGGTTAAGCGAGAACCTTGGCTCTGGTGGGGATTACTCATTAAATAGAGTCCGTAGTACTCTAGAATGAGTTGAGTATATACACATATGAGCGCTTACTTGTTATTTTCTTATATAAATGTTTTAAATGATTTTATATAAAATATATTTTGATATATAAAGTAATGTTTTCTTCTAACAAATATTAAGGTGATTGGATGATAAATTAATGGAATTAAATTAAGAAGTAATATAATACAACCAAATTAATTGGAATGAAATTCTATAATTAGAACTCAGAAATTAAATTATTTAAAAACTTTAAATGAACAAAGTTAATTTGGTTTAAAAAGTTAAACCAACCTTTGAGAATTTAACTCGAATTTATATAATTCGAGATGGTTTAAAATTTGAAATTGGAATTGAATTCATTCAAATTGAATCTGATTTAAATTAATTGGATTTATGGTTTAAGATTTATAAGTTTAAAAATTTAAATGGAAAATTTGAATTTGATCAAATTGAAATGATTTGAGATTGAAGTCGGTTTAATCGATATTAGTCCAAATTGATTGGAATAATATGAAATTATAATTTAAGTTGAACAGGATTGAAATCAAATGGAATTTGATTTGGATTGAGAAAGAAATCAAGATTTATTCAACTTGAATTGGGGTTAAATGAATTTCGATGGGAATTGAAGCTCTACAAATTAGAATTGAGTCAATTAAATGGAAGTGGAAATTTAAATTGAATTGTTAGGGAAGTGAACAGTTTTGACTCTGGACTATTTTCAATATAAATTGTTTTAATATAAACTTATTTTTCCAAGCTATTAAATATATACAACCTTTCTTTTTAAAGCCAATTTCAAATGGAATCGAGGTAATTGTAAATAAGTGAATGAAATATAGGTGAATGTGAATAGAAAGGAAATTGATTTGGCTAATAACCAATGAAAACAAACACGTAGGATGTACGTATATTATTCTATTCACGTACTGATTTAATCCAGATTCGAGCATAGAATTTCGAGATAGTTATATCGATCCGAGTGGGATTTTTCACTAGATTTTCGACGGCGAACCTGGATATGGATTTTTGATTGGTTCCAGATATTCTCTATCATAGTTATGACAACGCAAGGAGAATGACGGTTTCTATTCAAGGAACAAGACCTGTGTCCGCACTAGGAAGTCAGGTGGAAGATACTAGTTCGGAAGTGAAATTTTGCGATCGATTGAGCGATCAGATTGGTATAGCGTACGGATGATAGGTGTACATCGTACGGATTTGAATAAAAATGATATTTAAAAGAGTAATCAAAATTGGAATATTTGATTTTGAATGAACAAAGTTATATAACTTTGTTATATACAAGATAAATCTCCTTTTGTTGAATCTATTGACGGAAGAAAAGATTTTGAAAATGTTTGAAGTATAAAAGGGTTTTTATACAAATTTAAAATGATCGAAAGATTTTTTATCAAGGATTTTATATATCTATATGTATAAAGGATCTTATGAGGATTTTTGAAAAAAGGTTTTGGGAACCTTTGGATTTGGAAAGGCTTTTGATTTTTGGGTAAAATTAATATGAGAATTTGGAAAGCCTAGTTTGAGAGTTATCGATTTTGGGATAATCGATTTTGTGTAAAGGAGCCTTGTATGAGATCATACTAGGTGTATGATTTGAAAGATACTATATGTGTATAGTATAAAGTGTTTTGATGATGGCTCTGGGGAAAAAGGCACTCCCTTGAAATGAACTTCTCAGGAGTGCCACAGGTGGTGCTGCCTTGAGCCCTAAGGGGGGGTTCTAAAGTTGATCATGTGAGGAGTCCGGACAAAACTAGTTCCTAAGGATTATGAGTAGAGTATACCATAGCAAAAGTCCTGTGTGCAGCTGAGAGCCAACGGTCTACGTTTGATTTTATGTCGGTAGACTGCGACCTATGGTAACATAGCGAAAGTCGTGTGTGCCGCTGAGAGCCAACAGTCGGCGTTTGATTTTACATCAGTAGACTGCGACCTATGTAGGAGTGGAGAAGTTTCATTTTGACAGTGAAAGTCGTGTGTGCCGCTGAGAGCCAACAGTTACATGGACTTTTGCTACGAGGGCAACATAATCCTGGAATGTAACTGTGATCTGTTGTGGGTTCCATGGCGTAATCGAGGGGCATGAAGTGCCTACAGTTTCATGGAATTTTGCTGCGATGGCAACGTAACCCAGGATGTAACCGCGACCATGGACGGGGGTGATGATTCCTAGAGCATTCTCACAAAGAAATTTCCTCTATTTTCAAAAACTGTTTTCTATATTTTCAACAAAATTATTTTCCTAAGTATTTTCACCGGATGTTGAAAACGGGTTTACCAAGTACTTATAGATTTGCAGTCCTACGCCTGATCAGCGTATGACTGAATTTCTATGAGAACAAGGATGGACTGGTTGAGACATCGAGTTATAAGAAGTATCTTTTTTAATAAAGAGCTATTTTATTAGTATGCTGTGAATTTAATAGCATTTCTAAATTTTTAAATAAAGGTGTTGGAATTTTGAAAGATGAAAGAAAATCCAAACTAGAATTATAAATAAGATTTAACTCGGGAAAATCTAATGAAGTGATTTTTGTAATAAAAGTTGGAAGTAAGCTATTCAGCTAAATAAATTATTTGATGGAATATATTAATAAAATTTAATTCGGTTAAATAAATGGATTGTAAGTTAATAATGGAGTTTGGAAATGAATTCGAAATGTAAATAAAATTCACCTTGGATTTGATAATGAATTAAATAAGTGGAGATGCTGTAAAAATAAAAATAAAGTAGAGTTGGATCGAAATAGTGATGGTTGGAATCGCAAATAAAATTCAAGTGTGATTTGAATAATATTTAACGAAATTTGCAAGTAAACTAGAAATAAGGGAAGTGTGTCGAATGAAATGAAATTGAATTAAAATAGACATGGTTTGAATTGCAAATAAAACCCAGGTGAGTAGAAATAAATTGAGAATGGCTGTGTATAAATAAAATAAATTCGAAAATGAATTAAGTAGATGAATTTAAAATTTAAAATGGGGCGAATAAATGGGTTAATTGAATTAAATAATAATGGATGAAGTTTGATTGAATAGAAATTAATTCGAAGTTTTAATTTAAAATTGGGTTATGAGAATGGAAGACCATTAAATAGGGATTTGGGTTAAATTGATCTGGAAAATGGATATTAATATAAGCAATGAGTATTGTCAAGCTCAATGGAATAGTTTTAAAATGGAAACGATGCAGAGATGAAATGAAATGCAAATGTATGGTTGGTGAATAAGTTTGAAATGGAATTACATACAGAATTGGTTGAAATTAATTTGAAGTAGTTATAAACTAAAGTAGATACTCTATTAAGCGAGTATCGCCGAATTTACATAAAAATAGTTGTCCTTTGACGTAAACGAAGGTAAAGAAATTCTATGAATTAATAGAAGCAAATAAAAATTAATTTTTGAATCATTTGAAGTGAATGTGAGTTTGTTTGGCTTAAAAATGAATTGAATGTAAGAAATTGAGTTGAAAACCATTAAAATTGAATGAAATAGCAAACAAATTTGGTTGGAAGTGATTGGAATTAGCTTTAAACATACAAATTGCTTATGGCAAGCGTTTGGTGTTTGTTGCTTTTGAAATGCTTGTGTTTAGCCATTAAAAGTAAGTGAAATGCAAATAGATTTTCCATATATTGCACTTAAATATTTAAATTGAGTAAGTACAGGTGCACGAAGGCCGTTTGGCTGGATTCAGATGCACTATTTGCTAAAATAAATAAGCCGCTTGCTTAAAATTCTAAAAAAGGTACGCCTCCGGAATAAAAATAGGAAATATAAACTTTTTTTGCGTTTCTGATCGTGTGGGTCGATGTACATATATTTACAACTCTTATCAAATTGCAAAAGCTCCTCCGTACAAAGGAGACTGCCAAAAAAATTTCGAAAATTTTGGGAGCTAGAAAATTTTTGGAAAATTTTTGTTAGCGATAAAACGATTTCAAATTGGAAATTGAAATTAATTAATGGATGAAACTAATTTAAACAATGATATGAATCAATTATAAATGAAAAATAAAATTCAATATTTAGATTTGAAGATAAATTGAATTCATATGGAAGTGGAAAAAACTAATTTGAATAGAAGTAGGTATGAAACTTATGTGAGGAAATGTATAAAATGATTTGAAAGGTTACGATTGGATATTGTAGCTAATTGGGATATGCAGGTATTATAAAAGGAAAGGAAAATTGGTTTTGATTTCAGACAACAAATTTGAATTGCCCGACTAAAAGGTATGTGTTTAAATATCTGTATGAAATTAGATTGGGTTTTTGGATCTAGCCACTTGGCGTTTTGTTTTCTTTTGAAATTTAGGAGCCCGAGGAGGCATTTTGTAGTTGTAACGAGCTAGCCGCGCAAAGGAGATGCTGGCAAAAATTTTTGGGATTTAGAGAGTTAGAAAATTTTGAGAATACTGTGATAATTTAAATTTGAATTTTAAATTTAAATTATAATAAGTGGAGTAAATAATGTTGTTGGAAACTATAGAAGGTTTTGGGAAGTTGGTTGAGGTGATAGTGGGTCTTTAATAAAAGATAGTTGGTAGAATGTTGAATTGTGGGTTTTGGGAAAAGGTAAACGGGTGTTGGATCATTCTACTTAACTAGTAATTTCGGGGACGAAATTCTTTTAAGGTGGAAGGAATGTGACGATCCAGAATTTCTAACAACTTAAATTGGAATAGTTAATTGGTTTTAAATATTTAAAAGTCAATTTTAAGTTGAATTCCAAGTATCAATATTTAGTTGATAATTAAATCATTGAATTATAAAGTTTAAATATTGAATTATATAATTTGAAATTGGGTAAAACGTTGAATTTGGAGTTTTAAGCCTGTTAAAAGTAATTTTAAGGCTTATTAAATTTTTATTGATAGCACTGAGGTTAGTGAAAGTGTAGAAATTGAATTTGGAAATTTTTTGTTAAGTATTGGAAATTTTATCGTTTAAATCGATATTTAAAAATAGACTTCCGACGCACAGTCACAGAATTTGATGAAACCAGTTCCATTGGATCCGTAATAGTTAGTTATTATCGAATTTCAATTTTCGTAGCATTTGGATTTACCATTTGATCGTATGAGAGAGAAACTCGTTGAAATTAAAATCGATAATTTAACATTTTAAATCGATTTATAAAGCTAACTTCCACATACGGTAAAATTAGCTTCCGAAACAAGTTCCATTGTGTTCGTATCACGGGTAAAACCTTATAATCGCCTAGTTGCATTCTTGAAAAGGAGTTCGAAATTTCGCGGTATGCAACACGAGATATTTTAAATATTCAATTATATAATAATCGAGCGCATTCAAGAAGCTATTCCCCCAAACCAATATTTTATTTTCGTCTTCCTCCCTAAGCTTAAACGAAAAATCGAACTGATAAAAAAAATGAGGGAGTCGCCGTTGTTTTCCTAAACCCCGTTCTATTTCCCCCTCAAATTAATCGAAATCGAAACTAAACTGAAAAAAAATGGAAAACAAGTTCGAATCGAACTCGAGAGGGGAAGAGGCGCGGTCGCGAGAGAAAAAGGATGGCCGAGGATTTTACCTTGTGCGTTGATGTTTTGGCAGCCAAGCATCGCGACCTGGGTCGCGTGTGAGCTAGGGTTCGCTGTAATTTTGGGAAGACGCAATGAGGGAAGATGGGAAACGCTAAGCAGTGGTGGCAGCGACAATCAGTGGAGGTGGGTTTCGGAAATGGTGGTGAGGGTTTGTCGCAATTAATTGTGAATGATTCAAAACCGAGCTCGAGTGTGGTGGCTGCAGTTCGTGGAGGGGCGAGCAATTTGGGAGGTCGCAATTTCTGTCATGGCGTGCGATTTGGAGCAAAAGTCGAGCGTTGGGCTTTGGTCGCCGCGAGCATCAGGTCGTGCGTGAGAACGTGGGTATTATCTCTTCCTTCTTAGTTTAAAGTATAAATAGGTTTTTACTTTTTTATTTTAAATATATATATGGTAGAAAGAGATTTTATTTTAGGATTCAATAAGTGTATATGGAGAATTTTTTTACAGTAAAGTAAATGCTGTTGTGTGTTACAGAAAAGAAAATAAATATAATTAAATTTTTGATTTTAACAAGTAGAATATACAATTTATTTCAATTTAATATATATGGACACGATCGGGAAGATTAAGAAAAGGGTTTTAAATTACTGTGGGTTTAAATAAAAAATTAAAATAAATAGTTTAAATTAGTTGAAGATTTGATAAGTAATGATGATAAATTATTTGATTAATTCAGGTATTAACATATCGTGAATTGTTCATACATGTTAACGATAAAAATGTACGCTAACACCCCGGTGTGAGTTATGATATAGTGAAAGCACCACCCGTTGGTACGTGAACTCGAAATAAGCAGAAAATAGCAGAAAATAGTAAAGAGACGACAATTTTTATAGTGGTTCGGTTCAAAGTCAAGCCTGTGCCCACTTTATATCTTTTATTATGATCTTTGAGAACATTTTGTTACAACTAAACTTCAAGTGCAACAAACTTCGAAGACTTGAGCTTCCAAAGTAGAATCAAATCGGTGAAGAAGTTTGATCCATTCTGGAATTGATATCTGAAGTTGTTTTTATGTTGTAGGACTTGGAGAATGAGTTGCTTGAATTTCAAAGTGGCAGAGTCTCGGCTTTCCCTGAAAAATCCCCCTTGAAGTGTGGAGCAGTTGAGGTATATATAGGAGAGGTTGGGTTTAGGTCGGGCTTGTCATAGGTCGTGAGCGACCAAAGGGGTTGCGATATAAGGGTTATTCTGAGGCAGCGTGAGTCGTTAACCACTTAATGGAGTCATCCTCGACGAGATATACGATTTGAACGACTTAGTATGTGTAATGCAGGAGTTATCTCGGCTAGCTTAGGTCGCAAGCAACCTAATGGAAGAGGCAGTGTGCATGCGGCTTTACCCTGGAGCTCGCTAGGTCATTAGGTCGCTTTCATTTTAGCTCGTTAGGTCGTTAGGTCGCTAGGTCGCTTCCTTTTTTAAGCCATTGAGTTGTAGGAGCCTTTAGGTTATTATCCCGTTGAACCGTAGGGTCCTTAGGTCGTTGGGTCGCTGGAGCTCCTTAAGCCGTTAAGTCGCGCCATGTTAAGCAGCTTTATGATTTAGGTCGCTCGGATGTGCCACATTAAGTCGCCTTGTGCTTTTAGCTTGTTAAGTCGCTAGGTCATAAAAAGAGGTGTTAACACTTGCCCTTCGAAGTATAAGCCTAGGGGCTAGGTCGTGTTCTTCGATTTAACCCTGTTAGGTCGTGAGCGACTTATGAGAGAGTTGGGTCGTTCGTGCCGATTCGAGTTCCACTGCCCCGGTATATAAGTAGTTTATGTCATTCCTTCTTCACTTCATCTGCTCTAACATTCTAACTTGCCATTAAGAAATTTCCAAGCTCTCGAAGATGAATTCAAATCAATTAGCCTTTGATCATCTTCACCATCACATTACGTAAGTGAATTCGATCAATATCCAACCACGTCCATCACCAAATCGCGAAATCCCCATTTTCTGACCCTAATTCAATTTCATGTACTCCGTTTTCCCACGAATCATGTTACAATCGATATCTAGTCGTCTTTGGACGCGTTGTCGTTGTAATTCTCGAGAACACAGCAGCGTATTAGATTCATGGTGGATCTGAGGCGATTTGAATAGGTTTTGGGCGATTTGGCGGTGTGGAGAGATGATGGATTTTATTGTGGAGATGAAATGGGTTATCGGGTCAGAAGTTAATGAGTTTGTGACTTAGGCGAGTTGTTGTGTGAAGAGGAGCTAGTGGGTTAAGCAGAATTAGGAAATACCCAGTTTACGAGCTTCGAACGACTTAGGGCTTAGTAGTTTGGACATGAATCACACGACCTAACGGCTCAACGACTTAACATCCAAATTCTGAGCGACATAAGAGACTGTGACCCAGATGACTTGACTTGCGACTTAACTTGCCAGAGTAGCATATGAATTTCAAACAGAACGACTTAGGGAAGCCATACCTATGTTAAGTCGTTTGGGCATGATCTGGACGACTTAAAGAGTCTCGAGCTAACTTAATTTGTTCCTGCGACTTAAGGAATGAATAGGACTTGAACACTTGTAGAATTTGACAGAACTTGATTGAACTTCCAACTTGAACTGCCAGAATGGACTGCTTGAACCTGTTCAATTTTTCATAGATTATATTAACTTTTAAGCTAACAATTTGTTAAATACAACATTTGCAGAAAACTAGGGCGAATATACTACCACTGACTGCCCACATCGAATGACAAATTAGTCGATAAATAATAATCAACTTAAAGGAATTATGTGAACGAAGTGCTGTGAGTCAACAAGTTCAAGCGAAGTATTAAAGCAAAGCTAAATTAATCAACTAGATCTGATCTGTTTGCATCAACACTGTACTTGGACTTAAAATAACAAACCCTGAAACTTTATAATCGACTAATGCCAACTAGTTTAATTCCAGTTATATTTGCTTATCATTTTATTAGTTTTGCACAACACTTCACACATTTAGGAAATATGCACCTTCATATTTGAATATCCAGTTCCTTGTGTAGAATGACTTCTCAACAAATGCAAGAAGAAATACCAAAGCAAGCCGATGAGGTCTTCCCAATAGCTGACCCTTTAGAGAATCCTCCGGAAAGAGTTACAACTTCATTGAGCCAACGGGCTTTCAGCCAGCTATGCACTCAATTCGGCATTGCTGAAGCAGATGCTTTACTTCCTAGGGTAAATGACACTACCGATAGGCCGCCTCATGGCTTCGTTGCAGTCAATCGAGAAATGTGCCTGAATGGAGCTATTCCTCCTTTCAAAGATTTTCTTAGAATACTCCTCCTTCGATTAACTATCTCTCCATTCCAGCAGCACCCTAACGGCTACGCCATTTTGATGGGTTTGTGCGTACTGTTTAGGAGGATGCTTAACCGCCTCCCAAGCTTCAAGGAGATCTGTTACTTGTGTTCATTCGGGAGGAACAAAGATCACCCGTCCATTACTCTTGTAAGGAGTGCAAGAAACCGAAACTTATTAAAGATCTTCCCAAGAGTGCTCATGAGTTTTAAATCAGTTCTTCTTTGTTCGCTGCCCCCCGAGATTCTACGGTATCTGGAGAGTAGGAAGTAAGACTACTTATCTCCTTTCACTATATTTGTGGGCCTTTCAAAATTCAAGTTGTCAAGTGCCAACGTCATTCTTTACTTGTGCAACACTTCCTCTTCCCTCTAAAGATTCCAACCATAAACCGACTTTCGAAAGATTCAATGTCGTAGCTGCTGATGAGAGAAGTATTAAGTTCCTACTGAAGGACTAGTTTTTGCACCAATTCGGACTTTTGCAGTCTTCTCGATCCATTCAAACCCGTGATGCCACCAGTTCTCAAACAAAAGTGTCAGATGCCCCAGCCTCCGTAAAGGAATCCGCACAGAAGGAACCTATTGTAGAGGCTTCATTAGTGAAATGCTCTAGTTCTGTTGACGGTGCAGGATTATCTGGAAAATCTGAACTTCTCCCAGTTATTGAAGAAGAGGAACTTCCTCAATGTCTTGGGAAGGCTACTGGAGAAGCTGATGAGGGAGCTGAGAAAGAAAGTTCCACTACAAAGAGTGCAAAGTGTTCTGAAGAGGGCATGACCCACTGCGTTGGACACGATGGTGATGATGTCTTTGGAGGACTGAGCAACCTTATGGCGACTTCCCAAGAGCTTTTTAAAGATGACACCATCACCTCTAAGCTCGCTTCTCCATCAATCGAAGCAACATCCGTTTTGCAATCAACTCCATCAACCCAAGAGTTGACTCTTGCTACAAAAGCTAACATCACTGCTAAGCTGAAGAGTGGTTTGTAGCTTGACGCGCATAGTTCACACGCCACACACACTTAGGATTTTTGGCAATTATGTGCACTTTCCTACTTCATTTAGAAGATTTCTAAACTTTGCCTCTTCTTCAATTTCAGGTTCTACCATGGGACGCAGCGGTTCATATTACGATGACTTTCAACGCTATGGGAGGCGCGATTCTTATGACCTCAGGCGTTATCTTCCTGCCCCTAGGGAGACCGATGAGGAAAGAGCAGCTAGGAAAGCTCGCGAGAGGCAGGCTTATGAGGAGCGTTATGGGAGAAGAGATGACCGACATGACTCTTATCAGAGGGATGATGAATCCCATAAGAGAAAGCCTCACGACGACAAGGGAAAGAGTCATGAAGCTGAAGATTCCAGCAAATGAGCCAAACTTAGTGAAAAATCTTCAGCTGAAATTTCTAAAGTGCCCGCTACTTCTATTTCTTTAGACATCCCTTCTAGCTCCCCTTCCCTCAAAAGAGCTGAGAGTCAAACAATCATTAATAGGCCTCCGTATCAAGTTGAGAAGCTTCCGCTTGCACTCCAAAGCCGATTTCCACATTGGTGTTTGAAGGAGTATGCTTTGATCTGGACTTGGTTCCCATTGACAAACACGTTATGCTGAGAAATCTTGATGCTGTTAAGGTTGACATTGAAAGAACGTCCGGGTGGCAAAAGCTAGTTGATGAACATCAAAGAGAAATCGCTTAAATCTCAAGGCTATGCTAACCATGGAAAGGGAAAAATCTGAATGGCACAAAGTTCTTGATCAGCATGATACGGAGATGAAGAATATCACCGCATATAATGAGAAACTTGAGGATGAAGTCAAGAAACTTAAAGACGATCTTGCACCTCTTCCACTTCTTATACTAAAAAAGAAGAGGTTCTTCAAAACCAAGTAAGAGATGGCCACGCTAGTCAACCAGATGTTGAGGCTAAACTTGAGGCACAAAAAAGAATCATGGAAAACTACCGCAGTGATGTTGCTCAGCTATAGGAAAAGAATAGTTCCCAAGATTTGGAGATAGCAATGTTAAAAGCTCAGCTTTCTAAAGTTGAAAAGGAGCGTGACGAGGCCATTGTTGGAAAAGCAGCAGCTGAACAATCTCATGAGGAGACTAAGGCCAACGTCAGCACCACTTTATTCGAATTTTTCATTTAGAGCGTCTAAGGGCGTGGCAGTCTTTCATTTTTGGGTCCAAATTATGAAATTACCTTGGTCGAAGTGTGGTATGCATCAATTGAAATGCTTAAAGGTGCCGGCTACGCCGAGGAGGGTCTTGTGGCTCATTTTTTGGATGATGAGGGTCAAGCCGCCCTTGCCCGAGGGAAAGAACAACTCGCCAAAGAACGAGCCCACGCGGCGGAAGGAGAGCATTTAGTGAAGGCACCTTTGACCGACCCGAATCATCCTTCGGCTTCGGTTGGCGTTGATATTATTGGCTCTAGTTCTCATTTTCAACCACCGGCCAAAGCCGAACCCGAAATTACAACCGCTCATGCCGAGGCCCAGGAAGACATTGAAGCCCATGATTCCGAAAGTGACGTGATAAAGCCAACTTCTCCAGGTAACTTCAACAGTGATCTAGCTCAAGTGGACTACTTGTTTGCTTCGCATGAGCTTGATGAACTTCTTGATTATTACTTAAACCTCGATGTGTCACTGTCTCCTCTCTTTGCGAGAAATACTGATGTTTAATTCTTCTTTTTCTGTAGTGAAAACAACAAGTGTTGTGCAACCTTCGACTCTTCCAGCTGTTGCTCCTCCATCTCTTCAAGTTACTCCTTCCGCTTCTCAACCGGGGTCACAAGAAGAACAAATAGAAGCTCTTCAAGGCTTAGATGACCCGGCCGCTTCACAAGTGCAGAAAGCTGAAGAACTTGAGGAGGGTGAAAGGTCCCCAGAGGAATTTACTGGCGATGATACAAAGTTGATTGATCTTATGGCTTTGGGCAGCGAATCTTCTTCAAAGAAGAGGGGAAAGCGTGGAGTTTCAAAGACAAGGAAGGAGACATCTGCTGGTGATGAGAAAGAAGAAGAGGACCCAATTGCACCTCTTTCTCCTCTTTCCCCGACTCGTTCAAGCCGACTTAAGAAGTTAACCATTAGGCCTGGCGAGGGCTCCAAAGGCGACGGGAAGAAAAAGTGATGGGTCCGGCTTTATCCTTCTTGTTTTGTTTTTTTGCTTGTATTTAAAGACTTGTATGGACCGGAGATTTTGCGGGTACCGGCCCCCGCTTTTTGAAACCTGTACTTGTGTACAAATCTTTTATAGTATGGAATAAAATGACTATTTTTACTTGTACAATCTTTTGACTGTATTTGTGAATGGATTTATTCCTTATTTTCACACAAGTTTCTTTATTTTCTTTGTGCGATATTGCAGTGAGCTCGTGGTACGTTGCTTGAGCGTTGCTTTTATTAATGTAGCTATATTGTATTGCCCCCATACCACGGCTTGTTG
The DNA here is from genome assembly GCA_030765085.1 of Allium cepa. NCBI lineage: Eukaryota > Viridiplantae > Streptophyta > Magnoliopsida > Asparagales > Amaryllidaceae > Allium > Allium cepa. Next base: position 463,099,159 of record CM060942.1, read on the forward strand.
CAATCTTCTTCATTTGAGAAGACTTGTACTTTTACTTTGGAGAACAATTCTTCCACTTTGAGAAGACTTGTACTCTTACTTCGGAGAACAATTCTTCCATTTTGAGAAGACTTGTACTCTTACTTTGGAGAATAATTCTTCCATTTTGAGGAAATATTATTCCGCTCTAGTAGAGTGTGCCTTGTATTGGAGAAGTCTTCTCTCTCCTTTTTTAGAAAGAGTTTTTACACTTCAACTTTCGGAGATGGTCACTTTTTTGAGAAGTGGATTCTCTTACGCGGTGAAGCGGGTTTCCATAGAAGGCTTTCATTTGGCACTTCAACTTTTGGGGAAGAATGTTCTCATTATGGAGAAATTGATCTTCCCTTGAGAGTAGAATTGTGCCCCCGAAGAGGGCTTTTTTTTCTTCTTTTTTTCCTTTTTTCGTGTGCCTCCGAGGAGGGCTTTTTTGGCACTTCAACTTGGTGAAGTAGGCCTCCGAAGAGGTCTTCGGCACTTCAACTTGTTGAAGTGGGCCTCCGAAGAGGGCTTTGGCACTTCAACTTGGTGAAGTGGGCTTCCGAAGGGGGCTTTTGCCTTCGTAGAGGGATTTGACACTTCAACTTGGTGAAGTGGGCCTCCGAAGAGGGCTTTTGCCACCGAAGAGGGCTTGTGCCTCTGAAGAGGACTTTTGCCTTCGAAGAGGGCTTGTGCCTCCGAAGAGGCTTTGTTATGCCTCCGAAGAGGGCTTTTTCCTCCGAGGAGGGCTTGTGCCTCCAAAGAGGGCTTGTTGTGCCTTCGAAGAGGGCTTTTTCTTCCGAAGAGGGCTTGTGCCTCCGAAGAGGGCTTTGTTGTGCCTTCGAAGAGGGCTTTGTTGTGCCTTCGAAGAGGGATTTTGTGCCTCCAAAGAGGGCTTTGTTGTTTGCTTGGAAGGTTGCATCTCACCGTTAAGTGGATCCACGGAGCAGACGCGAGCTACCTAGCTGGATGTTTGTTTGCACAAACGATCACAATTAACTAGCAAGGGCCTAGAACCTTCACTTTGGGAAGGTGACCCTTCGGTGGATCCACCAACCTTTTTGGTTGAGACACAAAATTCCATTTTAGGTGCTCTTTGTCTGCTTGCCCATGTATTTTTACCCTCTGCCTTCCAGCGATTCCTCGTTATCGTTTCCATGCACATGTTTCCTTCCTTTGCAAGTTATTTTCTTTTTTTCAGAGAAGTGTATTTCATTGTTACGTGATTCCATGGGGCAGACGCAAGCTACTTAATCGGATGTCCGTTTGCACAAACGATCGCATTCAGTTAGCAAGGGTCTGGAACCTCCACGTAGGGAAGGTGCCACTTCGGTGGAATGATCAACTGTTTGTGAGAAGCACTTCTTGTATAGAAATTGAATCTGGAATTTTTGTGGCTTGACATTTGATTGTTGAGTGATTTGTAGAAATCGCTGGGCCTTGTGATGCGTTGAATAGGCAAGCTCTGCTTTGATAGCCTGCAATATTAAATCAACATTTTAGCAATATATTTAAAATATTTGCACATCGAAATGAGACAGGCATTTTATAGTAGTAGAGAACACAAGATTTATAGTGGTTCGGCCAAGAACTGGTAGTTCTTATTATTGGTTTACACTGATTTTACAATGGCTTACAATACAAGAATGATACATCCATAATCATTTTACAACTTTAAGTGAAGCTTCTAAGTAAAATATGGACGCAAGTGATTGCTGTTCCAGGCTCTAGGAATTGGATCTCCTTCGACAGTTGTGAGTTTGAAAGTTCCATCAAGAAGTTTTAGGCCTATGACGTACGACCCTTCCCAGTTTGGCCCAAACACTCTTGTTGCTGTCATGATCCTTTTCAAGACAAGTTCCCCAATTTCAAAGCTACGTTGGCGAACTATGGAATTGATGTGCCTGGCTATCCTTTGCTGATGGGCTGCAATTCTGAGCTTAGCCTCTACCCTTCTTTCATCAAGGAAGTCAAGTGCTTCAAGTTGTAGCTTTTCATTTTCTGCTTGGATGAAATTAATTCATCTGTGTGAGGGGACCTTTATTTCCACCGGAATCATTGCTTCTGATCCACATGCTAATGAGAATGGAGTGTGCCCAGTTGCAGTCTTGTGGGCAGTTCTGTATGCCCATAGTGCTAGTGGAAGCTTATCGACCCAACCACCTTTTGCTTTTTCCAGCTATTTTTTGATGGTTGATTTGATAACTTTGTTCACTGCTTCCACTTGCCCGTTTGCCTGCGGATGAGCCACTACTGAGAAGCTTTTTTGGATCTTGAATCGCTTGCAAAAGTCCTCGAATTCTTCGCTTTCGAATTGGGTACCATTGTCTGTGATTATCTTCTGAGGCACACTATACGTGCAAATGATATTTTTAGTCACAAAGTTTATCATCTTTTTAGAGTTAATAGTAGCCAATGGTTTAGCTTCAGCCCATTTAGTGAAATAATCAACAGCAACAATAGCATATTTGATTCTGGACTTGGCAGTTGGCAAAGGTCCAATGAGATCTATCCCCCAAATGGCGAATGGCCATGGAATGTCCATCTGTGTTAGCTCGGTGGAAGGTGCTCTTGGGGTTTTTGCAAATCTATGGCATCTGTCGAACCTTCGAGAGTAGCTAGCAGCATCTCGATTAATGTCCGGCCAAAAATACCCATAGCGGAGAATTTTCTTTGCTAGAGTTTGGCCACCTGAATGATCCCCACACTCTCCTCCGTGTTCCTCAGCTAAAATTATCTTAGCCTCTTCCTTGGTTACACATCGGAGTGATGGCATCGAGAATCCTCGTCTGTACAACCGACTGTCTTGAATTACATATCTCGACGATTTTCTTAATAGCTTCCGGAGCTCCTTTGAGTTTTCTGGCAGGGAGCCGTTGAGTGGTTATTCCTTGATCGGAGTCATCCACGACTCCTGCTCTTGAGATACAGCCATGATCCAGTCAATATCCATCTCATCGGTACTGAAGCTGACAAGACTTCCACAGGGACCAATCCCAAAAATTGAGCTTCGCCAAAACTTGAATACTTTGCGAGTGAATCTGCCTTTATGTTCTCTTCCCAGGGTATATGGGTTATTGTATAATGATCGAAATCATCGAGAAGCTCCCAGGCCTTTGACAAGTAAGCAGGATGATTTCCTCCTTTAGTTTGAAACTCTTTCTTGACTTGGCATACAATCAGCTGAGAATCACTGTAGATCTACAGTACTCTGACATTCAGTTCTTTAGAAATCTTCAAGCCGGCAATAAGAGCTTCATATTCTGCTTCATTATTTGTCGAAGGAAATTCTAATCTTAATGCATAGCACAGTGGCCGCCCTTCGGGGGTTTCAAGCACAACCCCAGCCCCGGAACAATAGTCATTTCTTGCACCATCAACATATAATTTCCATCGGATTGGGGTGTCATCAGTCACCTCTTCCTCATTGTCACCTTTATCTGTGTATTATGCAATGAAATCTGCTAAAGCTTGTCCGTTGATTGCTGTTCGAGTATGATAAGTGATATCATATTGGCTGAGTTCAATATTCCACTTCAGTAGATGACCCAAAGTTTCCGGCGAAATAGGATTTGCTTTAGAGGTTGATCAGTGAGGAATTTAATAGGATGAGATTGGAAATATGGCCTCAACTTTCTGGATGCAATCAATAGACAATAGGCAAGCTTGTCCAGTTTTGAATAATTCATCTCTGCCCAAGTGAATCTTTTGCTGGTGTAATATACCGGACGTTGAACTTTTGCGTCTTCCCGTACCAATGCTGCACTGAGAGCATGAGATGAAACTGCCAAATATATGAAAAGATCTTCACCATTACTGGGCTTAGAAAGTACTGGAGGCGTTTTCATGTGACGAATCAGTTCATCAAAAGCTTTCTGACATTCAAGAGTCCATTCAAAGTTTTTCTTTCCTTTCTTCAGAGATCAAAGAAGGGAATGCATTTATCACTAGCCCTAGGAATAAACCGACTCAAAGCAGCGACTTTCCCGTTGAGGCTTTGCAATTCCTTCTTTGTCCTAGGGGCTTTGACTTCTCTTAAGGCATTAATCTGAGAAGGATTAGCTTCAATTCCCCTAGCACTCATAATGAAACACAAGAACTTTCCGGACTCTACCCCGAATGAACATTTCATAGGATTTAGCTTCATTCCATACTTGCGGAGGATCGCGAACATTTCTGCCAAATGATCCATATGGTCTGTTTGTACCAGAATTGGGCACAACATTCTTTGGAAGTTTTTTGGAGAGATAATAAATGAAGAGTATGAATTGAAAATGAGGATTATCCGACAAAAACTCCAAATAACAGTAAAATAAAGACAAAGGCAAGTAATTTATAGTGGTTCGGCTCGTTGCCTACGTCCATTGAGAAGTTTTAGCAATTTTATTAATTCTCTTTCCACGTTTACAAGCGATTACAGCAAACAACAGCAAGTTACAGCTGAAAATTCGAAATCAGCAGCAAGTATATGATGTAGGATGATGAAGATTTCAATCCGGCAGAGTCTGGGCACTTCAGAGTCGAAAGATCCTTTTTCTGTTGGCTGTGGGGCTCTATTTAAAGGCGTAGGATGCTGATATTTCGCTGAAAACTCGGGCGACTTCTTCTGGCACGTGAGGGGGCCCCACACGCCCAGCCTCAGGAAATTTGGACCCACTTTGGCATCGATTCGAACTCCATTCGAATCGATCAAGAATTCATCCAATCGAGGTGAAATTTGGTGTGGATATTACTCGACACGAATGCAAGCTCCTGTGCAAATTTCGTGGCATTTGGATCAGTGGATTGAGAGATATGATGGATTCGAGATAGGAACCATTGCGTGGCTGTTTGGTTCAAAACAATCCGTTCGAATCGATGGTTTCGAATCGATGGTGGCACGCTCCTTCATGGTGACGTGGCGCGCAAACTTCGAACCAATCCGGTCTTCACTCCGAGCTGACCGCTTCGACTCCATGTATCTCGGCGCATTCGAACCGATGGATGACACGTCATCGTGGCTAGTTGATCTAGTGGATTCGAACGAAGCTTCACAGATGGGTTCGAACAAGGCTCCAATAATGGGTTCGAACAACTGATGCTTGGTGGATTCGAACAAGGATTTTTTGATGGATACGAGCTTTGCAACCTCTCCATGGGCATGAGCCCTACCGACACGAACTAGATGGGTTCGAAGTTGATGTAGTCGAACCGAGGCACTCCGATGGGTTCGAGGTCCATCGATTCGAAGGTGATCGGTTCGAATGGTGTTTGGTGATGGGTTCGAAGACACCTACCATGATGGATTCGAAACCAGTGTTTTTGCCTTCAAGTTGAATCGATCATAACTTGAGCGTATGAACTCGGATTGACTCGAAATTTGAGATGACGACTTCTACGATCTTTCTTGTCATGTCCCATTAATTGTAGCTCAACCTGGGCTCGGACAAAATTCAGTGATATCCATAGCGAAACGAAGTATGACCAATCTTTGAGACGAACCGTTCTCCGTTTTCGATCGATTTTTTGGTATCGCGGCTTTGCCAAAAAGCGGGATAACATTTTCCCCCCCAAAGTACGTCTTGTGGGTAGCTTTGAATAGCTGCAGTTTCTCTCTGAACAATCATTGCTCTCTTTTTTGTTAAGACTCGTACTCTGTATTGTTGTAACCTCGCATTGATATGATTTATTGCTGTATAATAGTGCTTTAGCCGTTGGCTGTTGCACCTTTAACAAGATGAGTATTCGATCCCTATAAACGTTTAGAATCGAATGTTAGTTCTGCATGTATGCACATATGTTAGTTTGACCCTTGTTAAGGTCGTGCGTCCACGAGTCGTTGTCGGTTTTGTTTGCTATTGAATTTCGTATCGATTCTCTCCTGAACTGATTCAGAAATTTGTGTTGAGACAACGCTTGATGGTTGTTTTGAAAAACCCCTTCGTATCGATCCTCTCCTGAACCGATATAGAAGGTTGAAGGAATTGAATTTGTATTGCGTGAATGTAATATTTCGAACCGATGGGTATGAGCACCGATTGATTCGAGATAAACATTCGTATGGAAGGAGTACGCTTATACTATGATGGGTACGAGACCGACATTCAAACCGACGGCTTGGATGAGGACGAATCGCCCATTCGAACCGATGAGAAAGGGTGGATACGAAAACGTCGTTCGTATCGATAGGGAATGATGGATATGAAATCTCTGTTCGTATCGGTTGGTTGTGGATGGAGTTGTGGGTCTGTTGATGTGAACAGGGGTTTCGAAGTAATGTGCTCACTGTTTGTTTCGTATCGATGCGACTCGATGTTTTGTCGTGTGCTTCGTATCGATGAAATATGAGGTTAGCTTCGAATCCACAAGGCATCAGGTTAATGGTCTCGAATGGAGATTTCGAACCGATCCACGCTTTGACTGGTTGCGACCGGTCAAGTTTACCGAAAGGGGAATCTCTCGGTTGCTCTCAAGGCTTCATATAAATAGCGGTGGGTTTCACTTTTTTCACTTTTTACTTTTTTACTCTCGCCTTGCGTTTACTGTGTCCTGCCTCGTTTCAAAGTTTCAGAGAAGAAAACACTGCGTCACGTCACCAAATCAATTAAGATTCAAGTCTTCAATTCCTCGAATCCATCATCCAAACTAGGTAATTAGCCTCGAATCCAAACGGCAAAGCTATTTCGAACCTACCTCTTCTTCATCGATTGGCCACTCTGGTGATTGGTAAAACCATATCTGGTTTGGGAGAGCTTCGAATCGATTCGTGGACTCGAGTTCGAATCGATTATGGCAGCGTCATTTTTCCTTGGACTTCGCATCGATCCCTGGAATGACTTTATAGGGGTGATGCGGTTCACACCGACTGATTATCTTTGATGGGTCCATTCAAACCGATGGATTCGAATCCATCAGCCATCGGTTCGAAGCTCTTGACTTTACATCGATACGGAGGGTATCGATTCGAACATGGTTGATGTTAAGTTGAAGGCTCCCTCATCGGTTCGAACCAGTTAATCAAGGATCGATTCGAAATCATCCTTCAATGATCCATTCGTATATGACACCTGATCATCGATTCGAAGCGCGCCTTTCTGCATCGATTCAAAGTGATGTTGGGATGGGTTCGAATGAGCTCCCTGTGATCGGTTCGAACCCTCTATGATGGATACCAATGTTTGACATTTTCTAAGCATAATTCCGACGAGCTTCATCCTTGCATATCTGGACTTGATAATTAATACTTGACCACCTTTTGAAGCTCGTCGATGGAACTATAACAACTTCTATCCACATCAAATTCCATCATACAAATGGTTTAGTGATGACGGTCAGCAATGACGGTCATTACTATTGGGTCTCCTACCTTTTTCGTTTGCACATTTCCTTTAATTCTACGATATTTATTCAAGTAATGCATGGCATTGTACAACATACATCCATACACTTGACACTGGGAAACGCACGGGTCCTTTGTAGTCTAACGATGGTTTCTCATGAGTTAGCTAGTCATGGAACCTTCAAGTTCGCAACAGCAGGAGGTTCAAAGCACTGTTACTCCGAGACTAGAGGATCCAGATATTGAACCTGAGATCATCGGTCCGGCCTCGGATGAAGTTCCCAATGCGTATTTCATTGCCAATCCATCGGATTCTGTTCAATCCAATATTTCTGAAGATATGTTGGCGAGAATATGCTCAAGGCACGACCTGTCGCTGGACGACGTGTTATTGCTGGGGCCGAATGATAGACCACACAACCCGCTGGAGGGATATACAGCATTTAACCGCCACGCGTGTGCGGCCGAGACGCTTCCTCCGTTCAACGAGTATAGAAAGGAAGTGTTGTTTTTTTGAGGATCGCTCCATCTCAACTACACCCGAACGGATATGCTTCCGTGAACAGTTTATTCATCGTCTTCATGGAGTACCTACATAGACCACCGATCCCGACCGAGATCAGATATCTATTTAATTTCAAAAACCTAGGTGATTACCCTTCCTTCACCTTCCTGGAAGCAGTAGGGAATTGCCAAGTGGTCACTGGGTCCTGGACCAGGTTGAGTTACTACAGGACGGAATGGTTCTATGTCAGATGTCCTCCGGAGTTTGCCCGACGATGGTTATTCAGACGTGAGTGTAGCCGAGTTATCAAATAATTATTAAGGCAATTGTAGCCAAAGTGAAACTTATTTTTCTTCCTTTTTTTTTACAACGACGATTCAACGACCTGAGGGCGAACACTTTAAGGAGATGGTGCGAGTATTTCGAGAAGTCCCGAGTGGAGATAGGGATATCGAGTTGCTTTTGACCGATACGAATCTCTGGACTTACGGGTTGATTGAACGAGGGAAGAGCATAAAGTTCGACGGGACATTAAGGACCGTTTCGAAGAAACGAGTCAAGCACAAGAAGCCCAAAGTTATTATAGCCGAGGAGGCTGATTCTGAAAGAACTCATACCGATGACGAGCCGTTGTTGGAGCCTACAGACGTGGTTCAGGACGTCGCGGAGCAAAGAAAAGGCAAGGCAGCCGTCGTCACGTCAATTAAGAAGGGGAGATGGAAATCAGTTGTCATGGCCCGATCCTCTCCCGGAGTTAGAATTTCAAAGATGTCTCCTCCGAGAACTGAAAGTCTTTATGAAGGGCTCACCGATATTCTAATTCCGGACGATGTGTCCCTGCAGCATGATGCCGGATTGGAAGAACATTCAGAAACTTTAGTTTTGAGCGAGTCTTTTCCCACTGGTGTGGCAGACACATACGGTTGGTCGGGGGGTTGCACATTCATACATATTTCACAACACTACATAACCTTTGACTATAAACCACATGTATAGAAGAGTGACTAATCCTACTTTATTTTGTTCTGCAGATACCATGTCCGGGCGAGGTTCTATGTTAGGGAGTCTCCGACACGCGCGCAAATCTTCATATCATGGGTCGAGCAGACGGGAGGGGGACAAAGATTATGACCACGGACGCTCTGGGTACTCTGGTCACGAGAGATATGACACAGATAGAGGCTATAAGCGTCGATCCCGATTGCGTACTCCTCCTCCTCCTAGAGATCTCATGCAACCCCCTGTTCATGTCTCCCGTCCTTCTGAATCTTCACATTACATGTCGGCCTCTCAATCTTCTAGGCATGAATCCCGCCGTTCTAGGAGCGAAACAATAACTACCGCCATTACAGAACAGCCCCCCGTGGAAATTTCAGAGGAAGGAGCAATCAGGCTTACTCAGCTAAAGAAAGATTTTCCAAACATCTGCTTCGACAACTATATCTTTCCTCCACACTTAAAGAAGATCCCGGCGGAAGATGAGAAGCTGGTACATGACTACGTACACGATTTTTATGCTCAGTACAAAGCGTGGTCGAAAGCAGCTGACAAAGCCTCGGCATTGGCCTTTGAGCGTGGGGCCACCATCGAGAGATTGCAGGCCGAGCTAGCTCAAAAGAGCCATATTATTGAGGTGCTAAACACTAAGGCTAAATCTTCTCGGAAATCTGAAATGGAAGCTTCCAAAAAAACCGACGAAGCCCAAGCAAAGATGGATAGAATGAAACGTGAGCATTTTGCCACGGTAGACGATATGGGCCATCGAAACACCCAGGTCACTGCCGAGAGGGATGCAGCCCTGAAGGAGTTAAACGAGCCTAAGTCCAAATTTGCCGAAATCGCCAAGGATAGGGATGATGCGAATAACGCAGCCTAGGAGGCGTGTGAACAAGCCGTGATTCTCCGGACTGAACGGGATGTGGCAGTAGCCATGGTCCATGCGGTAGAGACGGAGGTGGAGGAGAAAGATCGACAAGCGGAGGCCAGGCTGGAGGCCGATATTGAAGATTTGCTCATCACTTACAATGCTAATGTGTTGAGACACAGAAATTTGGCCTGGCTGCAAGACTACCCGTACACCTCCGCAGCGCTTGGGGTCGATTAGTTGAGGAAGAAGAGGAAGCGCATCCGGATGAATCAGTCGACCGATTCGAACTCGAAAACCGGTTGCTGACAGATGATGAGAAGAAGATCCTCCATGACGCTATTATTGCTCATGAGACGAAGATGATTGGTGGCCGATCTCTGGAGGTGGGAGAGGGATCAGGTGTTGAGCATCACACCACTGTTACTGACATCATCGCTCCACCTTCATTAGAGCCTGTATCTATGGATGGTTCACAATCTGTTCCCGCTTATGACCCGGAACAGCCGCGATTATCTCCCATCCGGGAGCATGTCTTTGAGGCCATCCACCCGTCAATGAGTCAAACTGAGGAAGGTACTTTGAACATATCTCAAGTGTGTTTCTATTAAAGTGTTTGTCTTGAAGCGGTTACTAATAACTTCTTCTTATCTTTGCTTAGTAATCGAGATTACTCCGGCATCTTCGGCCCAGGAGTCTATTCAAGGGCAAAAGGCCATCACCACTGAAACGACTGTCGTGACGACGGCAGTGTCTACCGAGATGGCGCAGGGGAGATCCTTAACTCTTGACGAACAAATGGTAAGTGAGCTGCTTGGCCAACAGGGTGACCCTTCTACAGACTTGCCATTTATCATCAGTGATCTTCCATCGACCTCCTATTTTGTGACGCAGACCACGGCTGCCGCCAGCCCGGCCCCATCAACCCGAGACGAGGAAATCTAGGCCGAGATCAATGTCGACATAAAGGCTGCGGGGCAAAGTGGTAGTATTGGTGGTAGCACGGCGGCGCATAGCTCAGCACCTTTAAGGGTAATATCATCAGGCGGCGTCACCACGCCTTCAGTCGCGGACCCAGTCCCTCCTACTCCTCCGGTGGAAAGCCTTCATGTAGATTCGAGCTCTGAGGAGTACATTGACATTATGCCCCCAGCCGAAGAGCAGCCACCGGAGAGGAGAACCTCTAAACGAAGGATTTCTGTTCCTAGTGATTCCGACGACAAACCACTGATAAGGAGATCCAAAAAGAAGAAGTAGATGGGACGTTTAAGCAGATTTTTTGGTAGATAGGTCGTGTATAGATGCAGGTTCGGGCCCTGCAAGTAGGAATTCTTTTTTGGAAGAACTTATTTTCGTGTAAGTCTTTGTCTCTAGTTAGTTGAAATAAAATTCAGTTTCTTTGTTTCAATTCTCGTTTTATTTGTGCTTAACCATTTGCAGTGTTTAGCTTCTAGTCCGGTGTACTTGTGGTGTTTTTTACCGTCAAGTAGAGTTCCTTTTATTTGCCAAGTCTGAGAATCTTGGTCGCAAGTTGTGATCGACGAATAAGTTGAACTGCGGACATTGTATCACTTTGGTTAGTGATTAACACTTAGCTTTTTTTTGCCCCCTAGTCTCGGGGAATAACATTTGTATTTCAGTAGTTGATCGCATTTATTGCAAATCTTTAGCACATGTCCCCATTCTGTGGACTTAGGAAAATTTGAGATCGATAAAAGTGTTTGTAACACGGTTCGCGCTCCGGGTACGAGTTATTGAATATTTATACTCCAATTCACACTCAGGGAAGTTGGAGTCTGTTCGAACTCCGAGAATGATTTTGTTGAATGTTTATACTCCAATTCACACTCTGGGGACTTGGAGTCCGTTCGCACTCCGGGAACGAGTTATTGAATATTTGTACTCCAATTCACACTTTGGAAAGTTGGAGTCCGTTCGCACTCCGGGAACGATTTTGCTGAATGTTTATACTTCAATTCGCACTCTGAGAATTTGGAGTCCGTTCGCACTCCGGGAACGAGTTATTGAATATTTATACGCCAATTCACACTTTGGGAAGTTGGAGTCCGTTCGCACTCCGGGAACGATTTTGCTAAATGTTTAGACTCCAATTTGCACTCTGGGAATTTGGAGTCCGTTCGCACTCCGGGAACGAGTTATTGAATATTTATACTCCAATTCACACTCTGGGAAGTTGGAGTCCGTTCGCACTCCGGGAACGAGTTATTGAATATTTATACTCCAATTCACACTCTGGGAAGTTGGAGTCCGTTCGTACTCCGGGAACTAGTTATTGAATATTTATACTCCAATTCACACTCTGGGAAGTTGGAGTCCGTTCGCACTACGGGAACGATTTTGCTGAATGTTTATACTCCAATTCGCAATCTGAGAATTAGGAGTCCGTTCGCACTCCGGAACGAGTTATTGAATATTTATACTCCAATTCACACTCTAGGAAGTTGGAGTCTGTTCGCACTTCGGGAACGAGTTATTGAATATTTATACTCCAATTCACACTCTGGGAAGTTGGAGTCCGTTCTTACTCTGGGAACGAGTTATTGAATATTTATACTCCAATTCACACTCTGGGAAGTTGGAGTCCGTTCGCACTCCGGGAACGATTTTGCTGAACGTTTATACTCCAATTCGCACTCTGGGAATTTGTAGTCCATTCGCACTCCGGGAATGAGTTATTGAATATTTATACTCCAATTCAGACTCTGCGAAGTTGGAGTCCGTTCGCACTCCGGGAACGAGTTATTGAATATTTATACTCCAATTCACACTCTGGGAAGTTGGAGTCCGTTCGCACTACGGGAACGATTTTGTTGAATGTTTATACTCCAATTCGCACTCTGGGAATCTGGAGTTAGTGTGAGGATTGTCGGGTATCAATCCTTTCAAATATTAACGTGGTGACATGCCCCCGAGCTTGTGCTTCACATAGTGAGTGGCCGGTCGTATCACAGTCACTCCCTACTTGAATTAGAACCCACCGTATGATGGAACTTAACTCTTCGTGTATTGTGATGTTTTGTGGCGTATTTGATAAATCACAGCTCTGGCTTGAAGAGATAGCATTTTATTGCTGAAATAAGAAAATATGGCAAAGTCAGCAGCCTTATTACAAGCTCAAGTTTCAAAATGAGAAAACAAAATGCAAAGGAAATAACGGGCTAAAACAAATAAAGCTTGTCATGTATAGTAGCGACGGAGACTCTCGCTATTCCAGGCTCTCGGCAGAGTTAGACCGTCAATGGTCGATAACTTGAATGTGCCATCTCCGAGCTTTTGTGAAATCACATACGGTCCTTCCCAATTCGGCTTCATGTGAGAAGGAACCGGATAAATTCTTTTGAGTACAAGGTTGCCAAGTTCGAAGGTCCGTGTAGGACTTTGACATTGTACATTCGGGCGACTCGACTCTGATATGCGGCTGCCCTAAAATCAACCTCTTCGCTCCTCTCATCGAGCAGATCCAGGGATTCGGCAAGTAGTATAGTATTCGTTTTCGGATCATAATATGTCTCACGATGAGAATGAACTTCCATTTCGACCGGAATAACGGCTTCAGCGCCATAAGATAGAGAAATGGAGTGTGTCTGGTTGCAGTTTTGTGAGTCGTCTGATAAGCCCATAAGGCCATAAGAAGCTCATCAACCCACTTGCCCCCGGCCTTTTCCAGTCTTTTCTTCAAAATAGATTTGATGACCTTATTAACGGCTTCGACTTGGTCACTCGCTTGTGGATGTGCAACTGCGGAGAATTTCTTATGGATATGGAATCGCAGACAGAAATTCTTGAATTCACGCTGTCAAATTGGGCTCCGTTATCGGTGATAACAGTATGCGGGAGACCGAACCGACAGATGATATTGCGTACTACAAAGTTGATAACTTTCTTCGTCGTGATTGTTGCAAGAGGTTCGGCTTCCGCCCATTTTGTGAAGTGATCGACTGCGACGATAGCATACTTCGCGCCACCTTTGGCCAAAGGCAATGTGCCAATTATATCAATCCCCCATATTACAAATGGCCATGGACTGACCATTTGGGTTATCTCGATAGGCGGGGCTCTAGAAATCCGAGCGTGTTTTTGACATTTATCACATTTTTTGGTATAGTCCATGGCATCGCGATTTACGGTAGGCCAATAATATCCATATCAGAGTATTTTCTTGGCAAGTGCATGTCCCCTAGTGTGATCGCCATATTCTCCTTCGTGCACATCGTTTAACACTCGTTTGATTTCATCATGTGCGATACACCGGAGAAGAGGAATGGAATATCACCTTCGATACATAACTCCATTCTGAATGACGAATAGCGAAGCTTTTCGAAGAATTTGTCTTCTCTCACTTCGACGCTCGGGTAGTATGCCATGCTCAATGTAATCTCGGTAGGGGGTCATCCACGATTCCTTCCTTGTAGTAGCCTCAAATGTGCAACCAGTTTCCATCTGACCAATGCTCGGAGAAGATAGAGTTTCAACGGGAACGAGCCCCAACTGTTGAGCTTCGCCCGTACTTTCTAACTTTGCCAATGAGTCGGCTTTTTGATTATGCTCTCGGGGAATGTAGAAAATGGCATAATAATCAAACTGGTCGAGAACCTCCCGGACTCGAGTTAGGTAAGCAGCTAATCTTCAATTCTTAGCCTGATATTCTCCCCGGACCTGACATACGATTAGTTGGGAGTCACAGTAAACTTCCACCGCGGTAATTTTCAGATCGCGGGCCGGCTTTAGACCAGCAAGTAGGGCTTCGCATTCGGCTTCATTATTGGTTGCGCGGAACTCGAACGTTAAAGCATAACATATGGATCGGCCCTCGGGGGTTTCAAGTATTACCCCAGCGCCTGAACACCGATCGTTGATGCACCGTCGGTGTGTAGCTTTCAGATATACTCAGGAGATTTACTGGCCTCGGGTAATTCTTCAGGGACAGTGAACTCGGCTATAAAATCTGCTAGGACTTGACGTGAATTGCTCTCCTTGGAGTGTAAGTAATGTCGAATTGACTCACTTCGATGTTCCATTCGAGTAATCTACCAGACGTCTCAAGCCGCGTGAGGACCTGTCGTAACGGCTGATCGGTGTATATAGTAATGGGATGAGCCTGAAAGTATGGACGGAGCTTCCTCGAGGCAATGACTAGGCAGTAGGCTAATTTCTCCAGCTTCGGATAGTTTCTCTCAGCTCCGGTGAGTCGTTTGCTAACATAATAGACCGGTTTCTGCACTCGATCTTCTTCCTGGACAAGGGCAGCACTGATCGTGTTTTATGATACCGCCAATTAAAGATACAACTGTTCGTGGTTGATCGGCTTTGAAAGAATCGGCGGTGTGGTAAGATATTGGACCAATGACTTGAATGCATCTTCGCACTCCGAGGTCCATTCGAAGTTCCGCTTCCCTTTTCGGGTCAAATCGAAGAATGGGATGCATTTATCAGTGGACTTTGAAATGAACCTACTAAGTGCCGCCACCTTTCCGTTGAGACACTGGACTTGCTTTATAGTTCTCGGGGTTTGTAAATTTCTGATGGCCCAGATCTTTTCGAGGTTGGCTTCTATTCCTCTGGCATTGACGATGAACCCAAGAAATTTTCCGGATGCGACTCCAATATAACACTTAAGCGGGTTGAGCTTCATCCCGTATCTCCGAAGGGTATTGAACATCGAATACAAGTTTTGAACGTGATCAGTAGAGTATCGTGATTTCACCAACATGTTGTCCACATAAACCTCCATTGTTTTTCCGACCTGGTTAGTGAACATTCGATTAACCAATCGTTGGTAAGTTGCTCCGGCGTTTTTCAATCCGAAGGGCATGACATTGTAGCAGTATAATCCAAGATCGGTTACGAAGCTCGTATGCTCTTGGTCGGGCACATGCATGGGTATTTGGTTATAGCCAGAGTAAGCATCCATGAATGCTAGCAATTCGTGTCCGGGTGTTGAATCCACAAGTTGATCAATTCGGGGGAGCGGAAAGCGGTCTTTTGGACAACCTTTATTTAAGTCAGAATAATCAATACACGTCCAACATTTTCCATTTGGTTTCCCGACAAGTACAGGGTTGGATACCCACTCCACGTATAAAGCGTCTCTAATGAACCTATTTGATTTCAATTTATCGACCTCTTCCTTCAGGGCGGCAGATCTCTCTGGATCCACACCACGCCTTTTTTGCTTGACCGGGACAAACCGTGGGTCAATATTTAGGGTGTGGCTCGCAATGTCCGATGAGATCCCACACATATCAGAATCCATCCAAGCAAATACGTCCAGATTTGCTTGGAGAAATTCGACCAATTCCCGTTGCGCTCGCAGGCTCAACTGAGACCCAATTTTCAACAACTTTGATTCATCGTTATCACTGATCGGAACGTCAATTGTTAATTCAGCTGGGGAAGCCTGACTTTCTCTAGATTCATCTTTATTCTCATTATCTCTGGGGTCTAGATCTTTCTGGAATTGGTCGTGGTGCCTGGGCCGAGGCCCGGGAGTTAATTGTCAATTGTCGGTGAAACGGACATAGAGAGATTCCTCTACGCCATTTCCCTTTTCTTTTCGTTGCGCCTCCCACAGCTCATCAACATAGCAAGCTCTCCCCGCAGCTTGATACCCTTGTACAACCCCTATCCCGCGATCAGTAGGGAACTTAAGGGTCAAACATTATGGGGCAATAGCAGCCCTAAATTCAGCAAGGGCCGGTCGGCCCAAGAAGGCATTATACGGAGAAGGAATATCCAAGACAACAAATTGCAACATCCAAACTCTTCTGCATTCTCCCACTCCCAACTCCACCGGCAATTAAACCATTCCAGTTGGTATCGTCGCACTTCCGTTGAAGCCATGGACTCATGATTGACAAGGTTTTAAGTCCTTAGCTTCCATCTTCATTAAATCATATGCTCTTTTAAATAGTATGTTCGCAGAACTCCCACTGTCTACCAAGATCCTCTTCATCCAAGCAGGATGAACTTGAGCGGATATAACCAGTTGGTCGATTGTGGGGGCTACGATCCTTTTGGCATCTCGAATTCTAAACACGATGTCGTCGGTCATCGTCTTCTGTTGTTTAGCCGGAGCCCCGTCTTCAGAATTGCTACAACATTCGAAGTCTGCATGCCTGATCGAACTGGCATACTACTCCATTTCCTTCCAACTTCTGTCTGCCGGATGGGGGCCACCACTTACTGTATTGATAACCAACCTCCCACCCGTATGAGCGGGTTCACCCTGCCTTTCCTGATTCTGCGTACGATTTTGATTGGATGGGCCTGCCCCAGCAGACTGCGGCGCCCGAACAAACTGATCCAACTTTCTCTCTCTGATCAACTATTCAATGAGGTCTTGCAAATGCCTACACTCATTGGTGTTATGCCCATAACTTTCATGAAACCTACAGAATTTTCTTGTTTGAATCTACCTCTCCGACGAAGGCTTCGGAGCAGGCTTCTTGTATTGCATAGTATTACAAGTCTGTAGGTATATGTTTTCCAGCGACGTGTTAAGTGGTGTGTAACTGTCAAACATTGCGGCCCTACGCCTCGGACCTCGATTCTGATCTTTCTTATTGCTCCGGTTATCACCGTTTCTCGGTTGTTGAGCCTGTTTATTTTGAATATTCAACTGGACTTTTCTTAAACTTTCGCCAGACTGTTTAACCGCAACATTACTCTGAACCCCTTCACCGCTGGGGCTCGTATCGTCCTGCTTCCTAGACTATTTCGCATCCTCTCGCCTCAAGAATTGGGCGGCTTTGGAATAGAAACGGTCCAACGATGCCGGAGGCTTTCCAGCCAACCAATTTTCAAACTCGGAATCAGGGTCGATTCCTTTAGTCAAAGCCATTAAGATAGAATTATCATTGGGGTTGGTGATCTCTACGCATGCAGCATTGAACCTCTCCAAATATCGTCTAAGTGTCTCTCCGGGAGCTTTGAGTAACACTTGATAAGGTACTAACATCTTTAGGTCTGGCAATATGCATACGAAACTGCTCAACAAATTTGGTAGCTAACTGATCAAATGAAGTAATGGATTGCGGTGTTAGTCGTGTAAACCGCATCGTCGCAATTCCCCCTAAGGAAATGGGAAAACTACGGCATTTTACTGCGTCGTCAGCTCTCGCAGCAGTCATCGACCATTCGTATTTCAAAATATGTTGATTTGGGTCGGAATTCCCTTCATACATGGGCAGGGTCGGCATCCTGAATCGACGAGGAGGCTCAGCATATAATATGTCATCGGTGAACGGAGTATGACTTTGGGAGATTCCCCAATCGTCATTTGTTAAGCCCTGACTCTCACGAATCATTTGGCGTACCATGGCTAAGAGGTCTGGCGTTGCTACATTCTGAGGGTGGTGAGCCAAAGTGTGGTCGGGTTCCATAGTGCGGGATGGGATCGGACGTTGTCGACGATCCGTGTCTCGCCTCCTTGGCACGATGTCTTCCGGGACATATGGTT
This sequence comes from Allium cepa, assembly GCA_030765085.1. Lineage (NCBI taxonomy): Eukaryota > Viridiplantae > Streptophyta > Magnoliopsida > Asparagales > Amaryllidaceae > Allium > Allium cepa. The sequence continues at coordinate 463,117,322 of CM060942.1, forward strand.
CTGGTGCTCGTTCCTGCTGGTGGTAATTCTGGTTGGAGTGATTTCGAGTATCAACTCCTATGTCAACCGCAGCGGTGGCGGCATGGTTATCCGCGGTGTGTTGCGGAACAACGCCCCCTCGGGATGAGGGCCCCGTATGAAACTAGTGGATGGGCCGACTCTTATCTGTCCCACGGTCAATGCTGGCTGGTGGTCAATGGCCTGTGCATAATTTCCCTCTAGCCTGGGACAGGTGGATCTGTGATTTTAGTCGGAAGAAGCAGAACTTTCCATGGAGGAACGAGACGCATGATCCCTCCTGAATCTTCTACACCCTTGGCGATCTAGTTGGTTGGCTAACTCAATGTTGACGTGCAACTGCTCGGCCAGCTGTTGCCGACTTTGAGTTAGTTCTCGGAACAATATCTGAAACTCTTGCCTGGTGACCGGGCCTGATGGGTCGGAATGCTCGGTATCATCTTGGTTAGGTGGAGGTAGTTGCGTGGGATTTTGTCTATCCCGGCCTTCTTGACCAGCGGTAGATGCGGTTCTTGTGCTAACCATTTTAGATAATGAACTCCTTCCCTAGACTTTGGAAAATCTGAATAGAACGGAAGGAATCTGAAACTGAAATCTGGATCTCTCCATTAGATTTATGCAATCCGGTATCAGCGATAGATCCAAGGAGCAGGAGAAAAACTAGGTTTTCTCAGTGAAAGCACCAAAGTGTTTGTACCAGAATTGGGCACAACACTCTTCGGAAGTTTTTTGAAGAGATAGTAAATGAAGAGTATGAATTGAAAATGAGGATTATCTGAAAAAAACTCCAAATAACAGTAAAATAAAGACAAAGGCAAGTAATTTATAGTGGTTCGGCTCGTTGCCTACGTCCATTGAGAAGTTTTAGCAATTTTATTAATTCTCTTTCCACGTTTACAAGCGATTACAGCAAACAACAGCAAGTTACAGCTGAAAATTCGAAATCAGCAGCAAGTATATGATGTAGGATGATGAAGATTTCAATCCGGCAGAGTCTGGGCACTTCAGAGTCGAAAGATCCTTTTTCTGTTGGCTCCGGGGCTCTATTTATAGGCGTAGGATGCTGATATTTCGCTGAAAACTCGGGAGACCTCTTCTGGCACGTGAGGGCCCACATGCCCAGCCTCAAGAAATTTGGGCCCACTTTGGCATCGATTCGAACTTCTTTCGAATTGATCAAGAATTCATCCAATCGAGGTGAAATTTTGTGTGGATATTCTTCGACACGAATGCAAGCTCCTGTGAAAATTTCGTGGCATTTGGATCAGTGGATTGAGAGATATGATGGATTTGAGATGGGATCCATTGCATGGCTATTTGGTTCGAAACCATCCGTTCGAATCGATGGTTTAGAATCGATGGTGGCACGCGCCTTCGTGGTGACGTGGCGCGCAAACTTCGAACCGATCCGGTCTTCACTCCGAGTTGACCGCTTCGACTCCATGTATCTCGGCGCATTCGAACCGATGGAGAACACATCATCGTGGCTAGTTGATCCAGTGGATTCGAAAGAAGCTTCACAGATGGGTTCGAACAAGGATCCAATAATGGGTTCGAACAACTGATGCTTGGTGGATTCGAACAAGGATTTTTTGATGGATAAGAGCTTTGCAACCTCTCCATGGACATGAGCCCCACCGACACGAACTAGATGGGTTCGAAGTTGATGGAGTCGAACCGAGGCACTCCGATGGGTTCGAGGTCCATTGATTCGAAGGTAATCGGTTCGAATGGTGTTTGGTGATGGGTTCGAAGACACCTACCATGATGGATTCGAAACCAGTGTTTTTGCCTTCAAGTTGAACCGATCATAACTTGAGCGTATGAACTCGGATGGACTCGAAATTTGAGATGACGACTTCTATGATCTTTCTTGTCATGTCCCATCAATTATAGCTCAACCTAAGATCGGACAAAATTCAGTCATATCCATAGCGAAACGAAGCATGACCAATCTTTGAGACGAATCGTTCTCCATTTTCGATCGATCTTTTGGTATCTCGGCTTTGCCAAAAAGCGGGATAACATGGTCAACTGCCTTCTTCGATTTCACCAACATATCATCAACAAATACTTCCATAGTCTGGCCAATCTGGGGTTTGAACATGGCATTAACAAGTCTGTGATAAGTTGCCCCCGCGTTCTTTAGTCCGAAGGGCATGACTTTATAGCAGTAAAGAACAACATCAATGATGAAGGTCGTGTCATCCTTATCTGGCTCATGCATCATGATTTGATTATATCCTGAGTAAGTATCCATAAAAGACAATAATTCATGCCTGGCTGTTCCATCCACCAACTGATCGATTCTAGGTAATGGGAAACAGTCCTTAGGGCATGCTTTGTTTAAGTCTGAAAAGTCGATGCATACTCTCCACTTTCCAATTGCCTTTTTAACCAACATCGGATTAGAAACCCAATTTGGATAAGTGGATTCTCTGATGAAGCCATTTTCCTTGAGCCGATCTACTTCTTCTTTTAGTGTTATCGACCTTTCAGAACCCTGGGTTCTTCTTTTCTACTTTACGGGTGTAAATTTTGGATTAATATTCAAAGCATGCACCGCGATTTCTAGAGATATTCCACGCATGTCGGCATGGCTCCAAGCGAATACATCCAAGTTTGCTCTTAAGAATGATATCAACATATTCTGAACCGTCACGCCGAGTTGTGAACCCACATTCAGCACCTTGTTTGGATCATTCGGGTTAACAGGTTTTGGCACCGTCACTTCCACCGGCACCACTCTACTCTCCCCTGCACTGGTTTTTCTGGGATCAATCTCTTTTTGGGCACTACTATGCTCACCAATGCAGGGTCCACCCCGTAATTGCTACAAGGTGGGTTCTTTGATGCGGAGCGGTGCTGCCACACCCTTACCCATTTCTCTCTTTTTCACCTCCCGTAACCCTGTGCGATAGCATTCTCGCCCTGCATTTTGGTCCCCTTTCACAACACCGACGCCATTATCAGCGGGGAACTTCATAGTCAGGCACCATGGGGCGAGAATGGCCTTGAATGCAGCAAGAGTTGGCCGATCCAAGAAAGCATTGTAAGCAGAGAATTCATCAACAATTACAAAAGTTTGCTTTCGGACCACCTTCTTTTCCCCTTCTCCAAGTTATACAAATAGGTCAATAGTCCCAACAGGCTGTTTTGGTTCTCCAGTGAACCCAACAATTTTCTATGAGGAAGCTTGGACATCAGCCATGGGAATTTTCATCTGATCAAATGTCTTTTTGAAGAGGACATTGCAAGAGGCGCCACAGTCAACAAGCACCCTTCTTACAATGGTTGGTCCGATGCCTGCAGATATCACCAAAGGATCGATGGTGGGAGCCTCCACACCAATAGAGCCTCTAGTCCGGAATATGATGTCATCGTTGAAAGTTTTTTACCTTTTTAGAGGTGCAGCATCTTCCAAGACAAAAACACTTTCTTCAGTTAGGGCATATCTCAAAGCATGAGCATATCTTTCCATCTCAACCCAACTCCTGCCTGCTGGGTGAGGACCCCCTGTGATCACATTAATGACTGGACTTTCAGATTCATGCACTGCAGTCCTTTCACCTGAGTCGGGTTGATGAGCAGGAACTTGTTGCCCCTGAGTAGATGAAGTTGGATCGTTTCTGTTTCTCTTCACGTATTATTGTAGTTTATTCCGTCTCAACAAATCTTCAATCAAACTCTTCAAATGGCACATTCATTAGTGTCATGGCCAGGTTGATTGTGGAACCGACATAATCTTCCATTTTGCACAACATTTTTCCTAAGCTTTATCTTAGGTGGTTTGGGATATATAACAACATCCTTGGTTGCAAAGAAGATATTCTTTGAGGTATCAGTTAAGGGAGTGAAATCTGTAGGTCTAAAGTGGCGAGTTTTCTTCACATTTCTCTGCTTTTTTCCATCGTCATTCTCCCTCTTCTGGCCACCAGATTCCTTTTTGTTTGAAGCAACATTGTTATTCTCAACCTCAGTCACGACTGCTTTCGCTGGCACAGGAAGGCTTTCTAAGCGCATAAATTCATCGGCCTTCTTGTAGAATTTCTCAAGTGAATTTGCTCTTTCATCTTTAGCCATTTTTCGAATTCACTTGATTTGTCAATAGCCCACATTAAGTAAGTCAGAATCATTCGAGGCTCTGCATTATCTACATTGGCCAAGGCAGTATTAAAGCGGTTTAAGAAAGATTTGACAGGCTCTCCAGGGATCTGTTCGAGGCTGGATAGTGACATTATGTCCTTGGCCTTCGAAGCATATAACCTGAACTGATCTTTGAATTTCCGAGTAAGGTCGGTGAACTGATCCACGGAACGAACTGGTAGCTTCGTGAACCAAAGCAAGGCCACTCCTTCCAATTACACAGGAAAGTACCAGCACTTGATCTCATCCGTTGCTCCGGCACTTGTCATATGCTAGTCATATTTGTGTAAGAATTGATTAGGATCACTTGTCCCCCAATAAGCTCGAATAGTGGGAGGAACGAACTTCTTCTCAAATTCAGCCTTTAGAATTCTTTCAGTAAAAGGAGTCTTGCTTGGAGCAAAACCCCAATCACTTTCATCTTCTTCCTTTGCATGCTTTCCTTCATAATTTGTCGAATCATTCTAGAAAGGTACTCCTCATCGTTTATAGGCCCCACGGGACAGACGTAAGCTACTTTTTTGGAAGTTTTCTTGGACAAACGTTCGCGAAGACTTGGCTGCGGCCTTGAACGTCCGGCTTGGGAAGGTGCCCCTTCGGCGGTGCTAGCTACCCTTTGAGGAATACTTCTCCCTTGGGAATTATGGACATGTTCAGCAAAGGTTTCTTTATTGTTCTCTGGTTGATGGTTAACTCCAAGCAAAGCATTTAACCTGTCCAACATCAAAGTGTTCTGGGCTTCCATTTATTGATACAACCCAGACACTACAGCATCCAACTTCGCCCTTGTGACTCCAACACTAGGAGCCGCTTCATTTGATGCGGGAGAAGTGGCGGTGTTGCCACAAGTATCTCCAGATCTAGTAGATCTACGTTTTCTTCCAGGAGCCACAATTTCAGATAGACTTCTAGTTCTTAGGGAGAGTCTTTCAACAAATCTTTGTGAAACAATGGTTAGAGCAGTCCTGAATTCAATTCTCAGTGAAAGCACCAAAAATGTTAACGATAAAAATGTACGCTAACACCCCAGTGTGAGTTATGATATACTGAAAGCACAACCCGTTGGTACGGGAACTCGAAATAAGTAGAGAATGGCAGAAAATAGTAAAGAGATGACAATTTTTATAGTGGATCGGCTCAAAGTCAAGCCTACGTCCACTTTATATCTTTTATTACGATCTTTGAGTACACTTTATTACAACTAAACTTCAAGTACAACAAACTTCAAAGATTTGAGCTTCCAAAGTAGAATCGAATCGGTGAAGAAGTTTGATCCATTCTAGGATTGATCTCTGAAGTTGTTATGATATTGTATAACTTGGAGAATGAGTTGCTTGAATTTCATAGTGGCAGAGTCTCGGATTTCCATGAAAAATCCCCCTTGAAGTGTGGAGCATGTGAGGTATATATAGGAGAGGTTTGGTTTAGGTCGGGCTTGTCATAGGTCGTGAGCGACCTAAGGGGTTGCGACATAAGGGTTATCCGAAGGCAGCATTAGTCGCTAACGACTTAGTGGAGTCATCCTCGACGAGATATACGCTTTGAACGACTTAGTATGTGCAATGCAGGAGTTATCTCGACTAGCTTAGGTCGCAAGCGACCTAATGGAAGAGGCAGTGTGCATGCGGCTTTACCCTAGAGCTCGCTAGGTCGTTAGGTCGCTTTCCTTTTAACTCGTTAGGTCGTCGGGTCGCTTCCTTTATTAAGCCATTAAGTTGTAGGAGCCTTTATGTAATAAACCGGATTTTCGGGCATCAGATAATTGAATAATTATCTAATAATAATGGAAAATACTGATTTATAAGTTGATAAATAATTCTGGTAACGAAAATATATATCTGAACAAGTAGTTATATATGTATAACTTGATTTGTAAATTGGATTTTAGGATTTAATTTGAATTTGAATTCAAATTTAAAGTTTTGAAATTCAAAAGATGGATATTTTGATATATTGGAATTTAAAGATATTTGGATATGCTTTTACTCGTAATTTGTTTTATTACATTTTCTTTACATAAGAATAAATAAATTAAGTAAAACCTTTATTAACATTTAAAATAAAAAGAAAATAATACAAAGACAAGTGATATCATAATAAAACTTAATATGAACATGTATTAACTAATGAACTAAGGTTTATGACAAGTGGCATTTTTAGATTTAATTCTCTTTTATTTTTGTTAAACAATTTTCAGCCTAAAAACATATACTTCTCTCTATCTATTTCTTTTTCAAAAAAATTCAAAAGCTAAGAAAAAATATGAACTCAAACAATCCCTCAAAACAAAATTTGCCTCTAAAACCAGATAATAAATCAATCTAAACCCTGTAACTAATTATCAACAACAAACTTGAACCATCAAAGCTGCGAGTATTTCTTAAAATCTGGAAAATAAATGCCTGCATCTTTCTTCAAATCTGGAAATTTGTTTAAAGCAAGTCTAAGTTCCAATAGCATGCGTGCAAGTTCAATACAATTTTATCTAGCAACAACTTCAGATTTAAACTAAGCAAAGATTCATGTTTATTCAAAATTGAGCAAGATCATAAATCAGGGCAGATTTCATTTTTTTTTCCAAAGCCTGTTCTTCTTCGTCATCAAAACAAGTGAGTAATCCTAACCCATATATCAGTTTTTAATTGTTGTAAGTGACATGATTGATGTGAATTTCGTGATACATGTTTAAATTTTTGTATGCATGCTTGTTTAAATATGGATACATGATTATATGCCTATACATATTGGTACGCAAGTTGTGCTTAACTCTGTTATTTCCTAACAGACTCAATAAGCAGATTTCAAATTAAGTTTTCTTCATGTGATCCTTGTTAGGCTAAACAATCAAACAAATATTGATTGTTTTATACGTAATTAAGTTTTAAAATTTTATTTACAAAAAATAAGTTCAAAGTCTTTCTGGAAATTGCTAGAACAATAAAAAATGAAGGTCAGCTAAAGAAAAGTTAAAGTTTATACAATTAAGCTTCAAGATCAAAATTCAGATAAAGCAAGGTAGACGTAAATCAAATCTAGATCAAACCTGGAAAAAAAAAGTGGTATTATGCTTGCATGTTTGTGAAATGTGTACAGGATGGATTACATGTCAGTGTTTATGTACGTACAAAGTTTTGTTCCAGATTTACACTCTGATCAAAATCATGATCTCATGATTCAAATCTTTATCAAGGATTTGGTTTCAAACAAAATATCGTTGAGTAATACAAGTTTAAAGTTTAAAATTTTATAAAAAAGAAAAGAAAAGAAAATCGAAAATATCTCTGAAACACAAATACAACAGAACAAATTGTATATAAGTATAAATTTGATTACCCAGATTCATTGATTAAAGTTTATAAACTAATTACATTATAAAAAAATTGAATTTTAAAAACAAAAATTAGAATTTATAGTTGAATTTCTGGTTTAACTGGAAATCCTATTGTGGGTTTGAACTATCGAGTTAGAAAGTTTGGGTAGCCATGTTTTTCTTTGGTGATTGAATGATGATCGTAGATGCAAGGAAAAATGGTGAGAAGTGAATTAAAGCAGTGTGGCATCGGGAATCTTGAATCAAAGATTATAACCCTAGTTTCCACTATTGATCAGTAATGTGATCACCGCGACCTATATAAGTGATCGAGCTTGCCTTGATTCATGTTGGTGATTGTTGGAGTGTGGAGGAATTAGTAGCCGGAGGCAAAGTCATTCTGGTGATCGGATGTGACGACCCGGAATTTTCGGGCATTTAAGACAAGGATATTTAATTGATTTTAAATATTCAGTAATACAATTTTGAATTGAATTACGGATATTACAAATTATTTGATAATTAAATTAAATAAGTGAAGTTGGGAAAATTGTTGAATCTGGAGTTTTATGCCTATTAACAATATATTTGAAGGCTTATAAAATTTATATTGATAACGCTGAAGATAATAGAAGTTTTAAAACTGAAATTTACAGTGGTTTGTTCAGTTTTAAAATTTTATTGTTTAAATTGAATTTAAAAATAGCCTTTCGAGGCACAGTCTCGGAATTTGACGAAACCAGTTCCATTGGGTCCGTGATATTGAATTATTATTGGATTTCAAATTTCGTATTGATCAAAGTTAGTGTGTGGATGTACGATATATAAACGTGGAAAATTTAATTGATTTTAAGCTAATGAAATTTAATTTAATTAATTAAGCTTCTTGTGTACGCCTGGTCAAAATCATTATAAGCTTCCTTTGCATGCTTCCTTCCTTTCAATCACTTCCAGCCTACTTCATCAACACAGCCGAATAGATGAACAAGTTTTTCCCCTAATTCTAATTCATTCCCCAATTCGAAAATCAAAATAAAATGGCCGAACTATTGTAAACAAAAAAAAATCATGCAACACCCTCTTTTATTAGTTCGCCGGTTCCCCCTTTTCTTCTTCCAAGTACAAATCGAAAATCATTCGAAAAAAAATGGGCGATTGAAATCGCGATATCCAGAAAGGCGAGCGGACGAGGTAAGGAGGAGTTGGCGTTCGATGTTTCGAGTTTTAGGGTAGAATCGAAGCGGCGATCGATTGTCGTTCGAAGGTAGAAATGGGGAGCGCGCATGACCATGTGAATCACGATGGCGAGGCAAGGCTTGAGGGGGGGTGTGCTGCAGCGCTCGAATTTTTGGTCGAAGGCGACGCCGATGTCGAGTGGCGTGAGAAGGCTGGGGACCTAGGGTTGGCGAGCATTTAGGAGGGGAACGCGAGCGTAGTCAGGAAGACATGGCGATGCGAAAGTCGCGATGGTGGCCGGTTTCGTGGCGCGATAGAGAGGTACGATAATTTTATTTAAATTTAAAATTTATATATACATAATTACATTTTAAATTTACTTGGTTATTTTAAATAGCATGTAAGGAGGTATTGCAGCTCCTTTTATTTTAAGTATATATATTAGGAAATTTTAATATACATACAGAGAAAGAAATTTGAATACCTAATCTTAATTTACAAATATAAATTACAGAGAAATTTTTACAGTAAAACAACGTACTGTTCTTGTTAATTAACAGCTATATATATATATATATATTAATATATGGATAAATACAGCAAAGAAGGGAATTGTTTATAGATCAGAAGTCGGAAAGAAGGAATTTTATAATGTTTAAGGTATATATAAAATTAGAGCTTTAGTTTCAAATATAGATTATAAACCTACTATTTAATTTCTAAAACATGGATTATAATGTGTTAACGCTAACACCCCGGTGTGTAAAGTGTAGTTGTGAAAGCACCACCCGATGATTCGGGAATAGAGTATAAGCAGAAAGCTGCAGAAAAATAGTAAATAACAGCAGTTTTTATAGTGATTCGGCTTATGATCAAGCCTACGTCCACTCTGAATATCTTTATTGATGATTTCGTTACAAGTTGATACAATTCTTCTCAAGTACAATACACTTTGAATTACTAAACACTTTGAACGAGTAGCTTAAACTTCAATGTAAGAGAAAGCCTTCAAATCCATGTCGGATGTATGAGATTCCTTCTTGAAGTTGTTGATAGCGTTCTACGTGTCTTAAAAGCTTTGAGTGTCGAGTCGGTTTGGAATGCAGCAGAGTATCGGTGCTTGGAAAGAATGAGCAAAAAGTCCCTTTCTAGTTGGAGCTACGGTCGTATTTATAGGGGAAATCCCCCCCTAGGTCGTAAGTCGTGACCGGTCTAAGGTGAGTCGTGGCTGGTCTAAGGTGAGTCGTGGCCAACTTATCTGGCCTAGCCCCATGGTATCACAAAAGCTCATTTGTACAAGTCTTGTGTCGCCCACGAGTCAACATCTAAGTCGCAAATGAGCCAGATGGTCCTTTTGATGCGGCATTGTACCTTCATCCAGTAGCTTTAGGTCGTGGACGACTCAGGCTAGGTCGTGAGTGGTATACGAGTTAACTGATGAGCTTGTTCCCTTCAGATAATAAGCCAAGTCCTGAATTGCGTACGAGTTAATAGGTTACTGTGTTAAGCAAGGAGCAGCACCTCATTTGCTTAAGTCGCTCACGACATATGCTAGGTCGTAAGTCGCAGATAGCTCTAACTCGTTAGCTCGCTTCCTTCTTAAGTCGTGCTTTCTCTTGAACTGTTAAGTCATCTTGTCCTTGATTCGTGGGCTTTCTTAAGTCGTGGATGCCTTAGGTCGTGGAGCATCTCTTCCCTTCTAAACCGTTGAGTCTTAGACTTCTTTATGTCGTAAGTCGCTAAATCCTTCAACTCGTTGAACTGTTAGGTCGTCCGTTCCTTGAGTCGTAGGTCGTGCCGCCAGCTAAGTCGCTAAACCGTTATACTTTTTAGGTTGTTAAGCCCTTAAACCGTTAAGTCGTTTTACCCCTTAAGTCGTCCAACCTCTTGACTCGCTGAGTCGCTTGTCCATTGAGTCGCCGCCCAACTTGAGTCATTTGCTTATTGAGTCGTTGACCATAAGAGTTAACATTTGCCCCTCGAAGTACACGCCCAAGTCATAGGTCGTGTGCTTCGACTTATCTTAACTCGGTCGCGGGCGACCTAAGAGATTAATTTGCACATCTATTTGCTTCAGCCCTATATAAGCGTTAGCTCGTTTCTTCCTCCTCATCAACTGCTCCCATATCCTTTTCTTCCATTAGAGACTTTTCGAGTTCCCAAAGGCGAATCCAAGTTAATCGATCAACAATCCATCTTACTATTACCTCATGTAAGTGAATTTGGTCCCTTATTCAATCGCGACTATTGCTGAAACATGAACCTTTACCTTCTGAGCCCAAATCACCTTCGCACGCCTTGCCTAGTCCTTCGAGTTAAGTTGTGATTGATTTCAATCTTTATTGGCTATGTCGTCGCTGCGATTCATAGGGTTATAGGATCGTGCTAGGTTTATGGTAGCTCTGTGGTGATTTGGATCAGTTCTTGGGTTTTTCTTGAGAAGATGGTGGATTCTGTTGTTAATGGAAGATAACGGGTTATCAGGTTGGAGAGGGGCTAGTGGATGAAGGAGATAACCTTTAATCGGTGAATAACGCCAGAGACGACCTAAGGATTCTGAAAGTCGACGACCTAAAAATTCTTGCAACCCAACAGATACTGAACGACCTTCAGATTTGTGACCTAAATTCTTGTAGCACCACCCTTGCGACCTAACTTTTAGGTCGTGTGAACGACCTAGCCTTTAGGTCCTTAACACGGCTTTCCCTTTAGGTCGCGAACGGCTTAAGACTTGGACAATTTTCTCACCGCTGAATTGCTACCTTCAGCCTAGACCAACTTCAACCCATCCTGTTAAGTCGTGAACAACTTAGGACTTAGAGAACTTCAGGACTGCGACTAAATAGCTGGAACAAAACTTGAAAACTTCGAGGTGTTGATAGAACTTGATTGTACTTTCAACTCGAACTTTGAACTACAGAAATAACTTGCATGACTTTGCTGTGCTTTCTTAACAGATTATACCAAACTTGATGCTAATAACCTGTTAAATACAACATTTGCAGAAAACTAGGGCGAATATACTGCCATCGACTGCCCACGTCAAATGACAGATTAGTTAATAACAGATAATTAACTCAAATAAATTGTGTGAACGATGTGCTTTCATCAATTTCAAGTAAAATATTAAAGCAACATTGAAATAGCCAATTGAAACTGACCAGCCTGCACTAATATTATGCTTGAACTTTATATTAACAAGTTCTGGAATTTTGTAATCGATCAATCATCGACTAGTTTAATTCCAGTTATATCTACTTGCTATTTTTATTAGTTTTGCACGGCACTTCACACTTTTAGGAAACGTGCACCTTCACATTTGAATATCCAGTTGCTTGTGTAGAATGACTTCTCAGGAAGAAGATACAACGATTCAGACTGGAGAGGCAACTGTAATTCCGGCTCCTCCGGTCAACCCTCCCGAAAGAGCCTCTTCTACTTTATCGTACAGAGTTTTCCGCCAATTGTGCGCTCAGTTTGGCATTGCTGAATAAGATGCCATTCTTCCCGAGAGAAGTAACATTGCTGACATAGCACCCCCCGGCTTTGTAACGGTCAATCGACAAATGTGCCTGAGTGGGGGCGTTCCTCCTTTCAATGACTTTCTCCAACAACTTCTTCGTCAATTGGCCATCGCCCCGTCCCAATTACACCCCAATGGTTATGCCATTTTAATGGGGTTGTGTGTACTGTTTAGGAGGACGCTTGATCGATTCCCAGGCTTTGACGAGATTTTCTTCCTATGCTCTTTCACTAGGACTAAAGATCACCCCTCTATTACTGTCGTGAGAAGTGCTCGAAATCGTAAATTGATCATCGGTCTTCCTGACAGCGCTCATGGGTTTTTGACTCAATTTTACTATGTCCGTTGCCCCCCGGGGTTTTACGCTGTGTGGAGAGAAGGAAGTAAGATCATCTACCTTTACCTCTTTTATATTCTGAGTCTTTTGAAGTTCGAATTGCCAAGTGTTAACTTCGTCATCATTTCTTTTCTTTTATCTCAGTACTTCCCCCTCCTTGTAGAGATCCCAGTCACAAGCCAACCCTGGAGAGGCTTGTAGCAGTACCGGTTGAAGAACGGGACGTCAAATTTTTGCTGAACGACGAATTCCTTCACCAGTTCGGACTTCTTCACCCTTCTCGCTCCACACGCCCCTGCGAGGTTCCGGACTCCCCACTTAAATCATCAGATGCTCTGGTTTCTACAGATACATCCATACCAAAAGGTCCTGCTCCCGAGGCTTCGCTAGTGAAGTGCTCCACTTCGGTTGATGCTGCGGGGCCATCTGTCGGGCTTGCCCCGGTTATTGAGGAAGAAGAGCCCCAGGGATCTCCTCGACTTTCACAGAAACCTGGCGAAGAAGCCGAAAAAACTAGCCTTGCCAAGCAGAGCAGGGACGATACCTTCGAAGGGCTGAGCGACCTCTTTGCTACCTCGCAAGAGATCTTTAAAGATGATCCTATCACAACCGGGGTTTCTTCTTCATTAATTGAAGCTACCTCTATCCGGAAACAGACTCCATCGACTCAAGAGTTGACGCTAACTATTACACCCACAACCACTCCTCAATTAAAGAGTGGTTCGTAGTTTGATGCGCGTAGTTTGCACGCCACATACACTTAGAATTTCTTTTTTGGCACTTTTATGCTTCTGGTTTTTTGTACTTTGAAGAATTCTAAGATTTAGTTCTATTTTTATTTCAGATCCTCCGATGGGGCGCAGCGGATCCTACTATGATGATTTCCAGCGCTACGGGAGGCGTAGCCAATATGACTACAGGCGTTACCTTCCCTCTTACAGAGAATCTGATGAAGAAAGAGCCGCTCGGAAGGCTCAAGAGAAGAAGACTCAAGAGGAGCGTTACGAGAGAAGAGAGACGGTGGAGCGCCATGACTCTTCGCAAAGAGGCGACGATTCTCATAAAAGAAAATCCCATGATGACAGAGGAAAAAGTCATATGGTTGAAGATTCGAGCAAGCGAGCCCGACATGGTGAGAAGCACACCTTTACAACTCCTGAAAAGGTTACTGCTCCTGCCTCGCTCGACATTCCTTCCGGCTCTCCTGCTCTAGGGAAGGCAGACATCCAAACAACAATTAGTAGGCCCAAATTCCAAGTCGGGCCGGGTCCAGCCACTTTGCAAAGTCGGTTTCCACAGTGGTGTCTGAAGGGAGTAAGGTTTGACCTTGACTTGGTCCCCGTTGACAAGTCTGCTATGTTACGAAACCTCGATGCCGTCAAGCTTGATATCGAGAGGATATCGAACTGGCAAAAACTTGTTGATGAGCTCCAAAGGGTTAATCATGCGAACATAGAGGCCGTGCTCACTATGGAAAACGATAAAGCCGAGTGGCAAAAAGTTCTTGAGCAACACGACACTGAGATGAGGAGCATTGCTTCTTATAATGAAGAGCTTCAGAAGAAGAACAGCTCCCAAGAGGCGGAGATTCAAATGCTTAAGCTTCAACTTTCTAAAGCTGAAACGGAGCGTGATGAGGCCGTTGCCGGCAAAATTGCAGCTGAAGAATCTCACGAGGCAACGAGGGCCAACATCAGCTCAACATTATTTGATTTCTATCTGCATAGCATCTTGGGGCGCGGTAGCCTCGCCTTTCTAGGCCCCAAGTATGAAATTACACTGGCTGAAGTTTGGGAGGTTGCGCTCGATATGCTCGGTGGTAGCGGCGCTGGCTATGCTGAGTCAGCTCTTGAGGAGCACTATCTTGATGATGATGCTCGTGCCGCTCTCGCTAGGGGGAGAGAACAGCTTGCAAAATTAAGGGCCGAAACAACGGCAGGAGAATATTCAGGAAAAATCATCTCAACTGCTCTAATTCAACCTTCTCCTTCAGCCGAAATTGACATTATCGGTTCTAGTTCTCATTCCCCATCTCCTACTAAAGTTACCACTGATACCACAAGCATACAAGGTGGAGATGAAGGCGGCGAGAGTGCCGAGGCACAGGCTTACGAAGTTGACGTCAGGGAACCGACTTCTGCAGGTAACCCTACTGACAATCTTGCCCAAGTAGATTGCTCAATTGTTTCTTACGAACTTGATGAGCTTTTTGACTACTTCTTGAATCTCAGCGAGCCATTGTCTCCTCTTTTTACTGACTTGAACTTTTTTCCTTCTGCAGAGAAAACGTCGGGCACTGTTCAGGCTTCTCCTCCTCTAGTTATTCCTTCCCCGCCTCTTAAGGTCACTCCTCCTTCTGCCTCTCAACCCGGGTCACAAGAGGAGCAAATAGAAGCTCTTCACGGCTTAGATGATCCCGTTGCTTCTCAAGATCCGAAAGGAGAAGAAACTGAAGGAAGCGAGAGGACTCCAGAACCAACTGGCTCCGACGCTGAACCGTTATCCAAACTTCTTTCTCCAGGGAGTGGGTCTTCCTCCAAGAAGAGAGGAAAGCAGGGAGTTTCCAAGAAGAAGAAGAAGAAGGGATCTTTAACTGGCGAAGAGGAGACGGAAGAAAGTCCGACCGAGCCCCTCTCTCCTTCATCCCCTACCCTCACAAGCCGGCCTAAAAAGTTGGTCATTCGGCCAGTTGCGGGCTCAAAAGGTGGGCGGAAGAAGAAATGATGGCTCTGGTTCTGTGGCTTTCATATCGCTTTTTGCCTTTTTTGCATGTACTGACCGGAAATTGTGCGGGTACCGGCCCCCCGCTTTTCTTTTGTTTTTTACTTTGGAACCTGTACCTGTATTTAAAATAGTGTTGAATAAAATGATTCTTTTTCTTTGTACAAACTTCTGTCTGTATCTGAGAATGCATTTACTATTTATTTTTGTACAAGTTTCTTTGCACGATATTGCAGTGAGCTTGTGGTATATATTGTTCGAGCGCAATTTTACCGATGTAGTTATGCCATGCTGCCCCTATACCATAAGCCCATTGTAATATTTTATTTTATGAGGAACTTGTGCTTTTATTATTATTTTTTTTAGAGAATAATTATTCCACATTTGGAGGAATATGAATTCATTAAAAAATAGAGAACAAATAAGTTTCTACACTTCAACCTTCGAAGATATCACTTTTTATTTTGTGCATATACACATTTTATTGAATGAAATCTTCTACGTGGTAAAGCGGGTATTTGTAAGGTACTTCAACTTCTTTTTGAGGAAGAGAATTTTCTAGAACAAGGAATTCATTCTTCCTTTGAAAGTTAAAGTGTGCTTTTAGTGAGGATTTTTTTTATTTTTTTTTATTTTTTTTTTGCATTTCATCTCTGGTGAAGTGAAACTCCGAAGAGCGGATGTTGCACTTCAACTCCTGGTGAAATGGGCCTCCGAAGAGGGCTTTTATTTTGTTTTACATTTCAACTCTGGTGAAGTGAAACTCCGAAGAGCGGCTGTTGCACTTCAACTCCTTGTGAAATGGGCCTCCGAAGAGGGCTTTTATTTTGTTTTACATTTCAACTCTGGTGAAGTGAAACTCCGAAGAGCGGCTGTTGCACTTCAACTCCTGGTGAAATGGGCCTCCGAAGAGGGATTTTATTTTGTTTTATATTTCAACTCTGGTGAAGTGAAACTCCGAAGAGCGGCTGTTGCACTTCAACTCCTGGTGAAATGTGCCTCCGAGGATTGCCTGGAAGTTACTCTCTCATGGTTGGAGGGTCAAGACTCCTCCAATCTTTTTTGGTTGAGTAGAGAACTTTCTTTTTTGCGGCATATGCCTCGTTAGAGGTCTTTATCCTCCGAAGAGTTGTGCCTTTGAAGAGGACTTGTGCCTCCGAAGAGGGCTTTAGTTGTTCCTTGTCCACTTGCTTATGCCTTTTTAGCGATCCTCTATTTTTTCTTTTCAAGCTCGCACTCCCTTCTCTTACAAGTAGTTTGTTTAATCCTAAGAAGTGTACTTCATTGCTAGGCCAGTTCGCGAGAACGGGCATAAGCTTCTTAATTGGATGTTTGTTTGTTCAAACTTCTCAATTTATTAGCTAGAGCCCGTTTTCGGCGAAATCATTGACCGTTCAATTGAAACACTTCTTATCTAGGATTTAAGTTCGGGAATTTTGTGACTTGAAATTTGTTTGTTGAATGATAAGAAGAATCACTTGGTCTTGTAATGTGCAAGTTTTATTTTCGTTGCCTGCAAAAATTTAAATCGACATTTCAACAATACATTTAATGTACTTTTCATATCGAAAATAAAGCAAACATGTAATAATAATAAGGAACACAAGATTTATAGTGGTTCGGCCAAGAATTTGGGCCTACATCCACTTTATAGTCTTTCATTATTCACTTGCATCGGTTTTACAATCGCTTTCAGTTACAGGAATCATACATTCATAATTCTTTTACAATATTTCAACAAAGCTATCAAGTAAAGTATGAGCGCAAATGATTGCTATTCCACGCTCTTGGAATTTGATTTCCTTCGACAGTAGTGAGGTTGAATGTACCGTCAAGAAGCTTCTGACCTATGACATATGGTCCTTCCCAATTTGGCCCAAACACACATGTCGCTGTCATAATTCTCTTTAGGACTAGATCTCCAATCTCAAAGCTGCGTTGGCGATTCTTTGCTGATGAGATGCGATTCTGAGCTCAGCCTCTTCTCTTTTTTCATCAAGGAGATCTAGTGCCTCAAGCTGTAGTTTTTCATTCTCCGCTTGATTGAAATGGATTCTTCTATGTGAAGGGACCTCAGTTTCTACCGGAATCATTGCCTCTGATCCGTATGCCAATGAAAACGGAGTATGCCCAGTTGCAGTCTTGTGGGTAGTTCTGTACGCCAATAGTTCTAGCGGTAGCTTATCGACCCAACCACCTTTTGCTCTTTCAAGTTGCTTCTTGATGGTTGACTTGATAATTTTATTTACTGCTTCTACTTGCCCGTTTGCCTGCGGATGAGCTACTGCTGAGAAGCTTTTTCGGATTTTGAATCGTTTGCAAAAATCTTGGAATTCTTCACTTTCGAACCGAGTACCATTGTCTGTAATTATCTTTTGAGGCACACCATACCTGCAAATGATATTTTTAGTCACAAAACTTATCATCTTTTTAGAGGTGATAGTACCCAGTGGTTCAGCTTCTGCCCATTTAGTAAAATAATCTACAGCCACAATGGCATATTTAATTCCAGATTTGGTAGTTGGTAATGGTCCTACAAGGTCTATCCCCCATATTGCAAACGGCCATGGACTGACCATCTGTGTGAGTTCAGTGGAAGGCGCTCTAGGAACTTTTGCGAATCTTTTGCACCTGTCACATTTTCGGGTATAGTCTGCTGCATCTCGATTAATTTCTGGCCAAAAATATCCGTATCGGAGAATCTTCTTTGCTAAAGTTTGACCACCTAAATGATCACCACATTCTCCCCCATGCACCTTAGCTAGGATTGTTTTGGACTCTTCCCTGGATACACATCGAAGTAACGGCATTGAGAATCCCTGTCTGTATAATTGGCCATCCTGGACTATATAGCGAGAGGCTTTCCTTAGTAGCTTCTTTCGTTCTTTTGAATTTTCCAGTAAAGAGCCATTGAGCAGATATTCTGTTATTGGAGTCATACATGAGTCTTGTTCTTGAGACACGCTCATGATCCAATCAATATCCATCTCATCAATGCTTGGAGCCGATAGGACCTCCACTGGAGTCAACCCCAGAAATTGAGCTTCGCCTGTGCTAGAGTACTTTGCGAGCGAATCTGCTTTCGTGTTTTCTTCCCGAGGAATATGACTTATCATGTAATGGTCGAAATCACCCAGGAGTTCCCAAGCCTTTAACAAGTAGGCAGGCAGATTTCCCCTTTTCGCTTGGAATTCCTTCTTGACTTGGCATACAATAAGCTGAGAATCACTGAAGATCTGTAATGCTCGGATGTTTAGTTCTTTAGCAATTCTTAAGCCAGCGATAAGAGCTTCGTATTCTGCTTCATTGTTCGTCGAAGGAAATTCCAATCTTAGTGCATAGCATAATGATCGACCTTCAGAGGTCTCAAGTACAACTCCGGCTCCAGAACAGTAGTCATTTCTCGCGCCATCAACATATAATTTCCATTGGATTGGGAATCATCGATCGTTTCCTCCTCACTGTTACCCTTATCTGTGAATTCTGCGATGAAATCCGCTAAAGCTTGTCCATTAATTGCTTTTCGGGGATGATAAGTGATGTCATATTGACTGAGTTCAATATTCCACTTTAGAAGACGACCCGAAGTTTCAGGGCGAAACAGGACTTGCTTTAAAGGTTGATCGGTGAGGACTCTGATAGGATGAGCTTGGAAATATTGCCTCAACTTCCTTGATGCAATCAGTAGGCAATAGGCGAGTTTTTCCAACTTGGAGTAATTCATCTCTGCCCCAGTGAGTCTTTTGCTGATATAGTAAACTAGATGTTGAATCCTCTTGTCTTCTCGTATCAGCGCTGCACTTAAAGCATGAGATGATACTGTCAAGTATATAAGAAGATCCTCACCATCGCCAGGTCTAGAAAGTATTGGAGGCGTTTCCATGTGGCGAATCAATTCATCAAAGGCTTTTTGGCATTCGGGAGTCCAATCAAAGTTTTTCTTTCCTTTCTTTAGGGCGTCAATGAATGGGATGCATTTATCAGTGGCTTTGGAAATGAACCGATTCAAGGCGGCAACTTTTCCATTGAGACTCTGCAATTCCTTCTTCGTTCTATTAGCTTTGACTTCCTTTAAGGCGGTAATTTGATCTGGGCTAGCCTCAATGCCCCTAGCGCTCACGATGAAACCTAAGAACTTTCTGGATTCCACTCCAAATAAACATTTTAAAGGGTTAAGCTTCATTCCGTATTTTCGAAGGACTGCGAACATGTCTGCTAAGTGTTCTATGTGATTCACTGCTTTCTTAGACTTTACTAACATATCATCGACGTAGACTTCCATTGTTTTGCCCAATTGTGGTTTGAACATAGCATTAACAAGTCTTTGGTAGGTTGCCCCCGCATTCTTCAGCCCGAAGGGCATAACCCTATAGCAGTAAAGACCAACATCGGTGACAAAGCTCGTGTCCTCCTGATCTGGCTCATGCATCATGATCTGGTTATACCGTAGTAGGCATCCATAAAAGATAACAATTCATGTCCCGCTGTTCCGTCCACCAGTTGATCGATCCTGGGTAACGGGAAGCAGTCTTTGGGGCAGGCCTTGTTTAGATCTGAAAAATCGATGCACACTCTCCATTTTCCGTTGGCTTTCTTGACCAGCACTGGATTTGAAACCCAATTCGGATAGGTAGATTCTTTGATAAAGTTATTCTCCATGAGCCGATCAACTTCTTCTTTTAATGCTGCTGACCTTTCTGGACCTTGAGTCCTCCTTTTTTGTTTCACAGGTGTAAATTTTGGATCAATATTCAGAGCGTGTACTGCAACTTCTGGGGATATTCCGCACATATCGGCATGAGTCCAAGCAAAAACATCCAAATTTGCCTTTAAAAAAGTATTAAGATATTCTGAATTGACATATTAAGTTGTGAACCCACATTCAACACCTTGTTTGGGTCCTTTGGGTCAACAGGTACTGGTATTGTCATTTCCACTGGTACCACTCTATTCTCCCCTGCACTGGCTTTTCTAGGATCCATCTCTTTCCGTGCTCCGCTGTGCTCGTCAGTGCAGGGTCCGCCCTATAATTGCTACAAGGCTGGTTCTTTGATGCGGACTGGGGTTGCCGCATCCTTTCCCATTTCTCTTTTCCTTGTTTCTCGTAACTCTGTCAGATAACACTCCCGCCCAGCATTTTGATCCCCTTTTATAACTCCCACTCCATTATCTGTGGGGAATTTAACGGTGAGGCACCATGGGGCCAGAACAGCTTTGAATGCTTCGAGAGTTGGACGGCCTAGGAAGGCATTATAAGCAGAAAATTCATCGACAATCACAAAAGTTTGCTTGCGGACCACTTTTCTTTCTCCCTCTCCAAGTTCTACAAGCAAATCAATGGTTCCTATCGGCTGTTTTGGCTCCCCAGTGAAGCCAGCGATTTTCTGCGATGAGGCTTGCACATCAGCCATAGGGATCTTCATTTGGTCGAATGTTTTCTTGAAGAGGATATTGCAGGATGCGCCACAATCAATGAGAACTCTTCTGACAATAGCTGGCCCGATTCCAACCGACATGACTAAGGGATCCAAGGTAGGAGCTTCAATACCTGTGGAATCTCTGGCCCTGAACACAATATCATCATTGAAAGTTCTTTGTTGCTTCAGGGGCGTAGCACCTTCCAAAACAAAGACATCTTCCTCGGCCGGTACATACTTCAAAGCTCGGGTATACCTTTCCATCTCACCCCAGCTCCTGCCTGCCGGGTGAGGTCCTCCCATAATTACATTGATAACAAGCCTTCCGGATTCATGCCCTGTAGTCTTCTCACTTGTCCTGGGTTGATTAGCAGGAGCTCGTTGCCCCTGACTAGACGAAGCGGGATTGCTGCTATTCTGTTCTACAAATTGCTGCAGCTTGTTTTCCCTTATCAATTTTTCAATCTAATTTTTCAATTGGCAGCATTCATCGGTATCATGACCGGGTTGATTATGGAAGCGGCAAAACATCCCGCTTTGCACAGCTTTTTTTCCGGTTCTTAAAACGGGAGGTTTAGGATAATCGACAGAATCTTTAGTGGCAAGGTAAATGCGCTCTGGCATATCTGATAAAGGAGTATATTCTGATGACCTGAAGGAACGAGGCTTCTTCAGATTTTTCTATTTCTTCCCATCATTATTTTCTCTTTTCTGTCCTACAGATTCATTCTTGCGTGGAAGAGCAATGTTATCTTCATCTTTTTCCAATACTGCCTTTACCGGTACAGGACGGCTTTCCAGGCGTATGAACTCATCTGCTTTCTTGTAGAACTTTTCAAGGGAATTTGGTTCCTTCATGTTAAGCCATTTTCCAAATTCGCTCGTCTTGTCGATGGCCCTCATCAGATAGGTCAAGATCATCCGTGGTTCTGCATTGTCTACCTCGGCCAGCGCTATATTAAAGCGATTCAGGAAAGATCTGATAGTTTCCCCTAGATCCTGTTCTAAACTTGACAACGACATGATATCTTTGGCTTTTGAAGCATATAGTCTGAACTGCTCCTTGAATTTCTGTGTTAAGTCAGAAAACTGATCTATAGACCGAATCGGTAGCTTGGTGAACCAAAGCAGAGCTACACCTTCCAAATATACAGGAAAATATCGACACTTTATTTCATCAGAAGCTCTGGCACCTGTCATGTGCCAATCATACTTATACAAGAATTCGTTCGGATCACTTGTTCCCTCGTAAGCTGGGATAGTTGGAGGGACGAACTTCCTTGGGAATTCAGCCTTTAAGATCCTTTCGGTAAACGGGGTTTTACTTGGAGCGAAACCCCATTCCTTCTCGTCTTCATTCCTTTGCATGCTTTCTTTCATGATTTGTCGAACCATTTCAGAAAGATACCCCTCATCATTTCGAGCTTTAGATCCATCAACTTCAGGAAATGCCCGCTCAAAGGGGCTGGTGGCCCTCTCAGGAATGTTTCTTTCTTCAGCTTCATGAATGTTGCCAGCAAAGTTCCTTTCATTATCCGTTGGTTGACGGTTTACCCCAAGCAAATCGTTCAACTTATTCAAAATTAGGGCATTTTGGGCATTCTGAGCCTCCAATTGTGCACTTTGGGCATTTATCTACTGGTTCAGCCCTAAGATTACAGCATCCAACTCCGCTTTTGTAACCCCAACAGGTGGAGTGGCTTGATTAGGTACTGGGGAAGCGGAGGTTCCCTCTTGAACATTTCCAGATCTACTCCTTCTCCCCGGAGCCATGATTTTAGATAAACTTTTAGTCTTCAGAGAGATTACTTCAACAAACTTTCGTGGAGCAATGATGATAATTCACCTGAGTTCAGTTCTCAGTGAAAACACCAAAAATGTTAACGCTAAAATTTAAATGCTAACACCCCGGTGTGTAAAGTGTAGTTCTGAAAGCACCACCCGATGATTCGGGAACAGAGTATAAGCAGAAAGCTGTAGAAAAACAGTAAATAACAGCAGTTTTTATAGTGGTTCGGCTTATGATCAAGCCTACGTCCACTCTGAATATCTTTATTGATGATTTCGTTACAAGTTGATACAATTCTTCTCAAGTACAATACACTTTGAATTACTAAACACTTTGAACGAGTAGCTTAAACTTCAATGTAAGAGAAAGCCTTCAAATCCATGTCGGATGTATGAGATTCCTTCTTGAAGTTGTTGATAGCGTTCTACGTGTCTTAAAAGCTTTGAGTGTCGAGTCGGTTTGGAATGCAGCAGAGTAACGGTGCTTGGAAAGAATGAGCAAAAAGTCCCTTTCTAGTTGGAGCTAGGGTCGTATTTATAGGGGAAATCCCCCCTTAGGTCGTAAGTCGTGACCGGTCTAAGGTGAGTCGTGGCCGACTTATCTGGCCTAGCCCCATGGTCTCACAAAAGCTCATTTGTACAAGTCCTGTGTCGCCCACGAGTCAACATCTAAGTCGCAAATGAGCCAGCTGGTCCTTTTGATGCGGCATTGTACCTTCATCCAGTAGCTTTAGGTCGTGGACGACTCAGGCTAGGTCGTGAGTCGTATACGAGTTAACTGATGAACTTGTTCCCTTCAGATAATAAGCCAAGTCCTGAATTGCGTACGAGTTAAGAGGTTACTATGTTAAGCAAGGAGCAGCACCTCATTTGCTTAAGTCGCTCACGACATATGCTAGGCCGTAAGTCGTAGATAGCTCTAACTCGTTAGCTCGCTTCCTTCTTAAGTCGTGCTTTCTCTTGAACTGTGAAGTCATCTTGTCCTTGAGTCGCGGGCTTTCTTAAGTCATGGATGCCTTAGGTCGTGGAGCATCCCTTTCCTTCTAAACTGTTGAGTCTTAGACTTCTTTATGTCGTAGGTCTCTAAATCCTTCAACTCGTTAAACTGTTAGGTCGTCCGTTCCTTGAGTCGTAGGTCGTGCCGCCAGCTAAGTCGCTAAACCGTTATACTTTTTAGGTTGTTAAGCCCTTAAACCGTTAAGTCGTTTTACCCCTTAAGTCGTCCAACCTCTTGACTCGCTGAGTCGCTTGTCCATTGAGTCGCCGCCAAACTTGATTCATTTGCTTATTGAGTCGTTGACCATAGGAGTTAACATAATGCTTTACTTATTCAATCACCATGTTCAATTACTTTAGTTAATAAAAATAATTGGAAAAAAATAATTAGTTCAAATAAACTTGTTAGTTTAAATTAAACGGTTAGTTTAAATTTAAATCATTAGTTAAACTACATTATTAAATGATTTAATGGTAGTTAATTGTTCAATCGATTCAAGTATTAATAAATGATATAAATATCTACACAAGGTCTTAAATCATGGAGAATCGAGCTGGTTTGGAAATGGGTTGCAAACGGAATAAGGTGAGTTAATCTCACTCAGTTTAAACTTAAATTATTTAAATGATTAAATTTAAATAATTGTTAGAATGGTTGAACTGATTGTTGTGTTATATAATAGTATATATACTACGCCTTGAAATGATTGATTTCCCTCATTTTGTAGGGAAGATATCTCATATTGTACTAACGTCTGTGGATGCAGGGAAAACAAGTTGGAGGGATCCAACTGGATCCCTCAACATTTATTATTTAATATCCTCTGTGGTGGTTATTTGTTATTCTATGATTAATTATATTAGAATATTGTATGCCATGGTTCGATTTGATATAACTGGGTATAGTGAATTACCAAAATTATATATACATATTGGATTCTGGAAGGAAAATAAAAGAAGTAAATTTGAATTAAATTATAGGAATGAATTGGGAAAGAAATAATGTGCCCCTTTAAAATTTTAAATCTTGTGTATAGAAAGGGAATTTTGAATAACAGGAAATTAATGAATTTTTAAAATTCAATGTTATTATTTAAAAAGAACAAAACGTTTATTTGAAATTTAAGATTTAAAATATTGAAAAGGATAAACAAGACATTGGGATAAGATCGAAATTTGTATATTTCAGCTAAAAGATTTAAAATCAAATGGAAAATAATAACAATAATAATTAAGTGCATAATTAATGAAATTTGAAATGGATTGAGTAATTAAAGAAACTTATTTCAAATGGAATAAATTGGGAATCAATTTGGAAAATTGATTTAAGTGATTGAAGTTGGAATTCTCCCTGGATAACTTGGTACGTTTCAAGTAAATTTTTAAATATAAGTTAACAGGTTTAAAATTGTTTTAAAAGGATGTTTTGAAAAAAAAATTATTATTTCTAATATTTAAATTCTAAAGTAAGTATTTTTCTCAAATCTATTGTAGTAGTAATTATATTAAAAGTGACTTAGTATTTTGTTTCAAAAGTGAAAATCTAGTTTTATATTTTATTAAGTAACTTTAATTTAAAATATTCATATAAGATGTATTTTTAACAAATTATTAAAGTAGTTTTAAGTTAAATGTTTTAAAAGTTTATATTCAACGTAAAGTGGTTTAAATAATTTTAAAAATCTAGTTTTGTGCTTGGTGAATTCAGAGGAGATAGAAAATATTTGTGAAAAATTTATTTTGAAAAGAAAGATGGTTTTGAAACTGTTTTCAAAGGATTGGAAATAGAAATATATCTTGTGAAGATGTTTCTGGAGATTAATAATTTATTGGTTGATGGTTGTTTTGTGAATAAAATTGATAGTTAAATCACCAACTATCAATATTGGCCAAATGCGTTGATCGTTTCGAAGAGTCCGGGATCGAGATTTATTTCTCGAAAACCACTTCGATCCGGTTTGTACGTTTCGTGAAACGATTTTGGATTCGAAGATGGAGCAGCGAAGTGCAAGGGCTAGTCGCTACTAATTCTGAGGATATTTCCAAAACGGATGTAGTAAGAATAGTGCCTTCGGTTCCGTTCGAACCCTGGACGGACTTGTATGGATGAATGCTTGCGAAACATCGTCAGGTGGACGATGGGCATTCTAAGGAATATATTCTATAAAGGTAACGCTTAGCCTCAAGCCGCATCAAATGGGAATGGTTGAAAATCAGGGGATATGCAGCAAGGCTTCATGGGTAGCCCCCACTGGAGGGTGAGGTCATCCCTGTCTAGATGTCCCTTTATTTCGGCTTAGTGGGCGGTTGTTGATCCCAACCGCGGGGTGATCTTGCCCGGGACTGTCCAGTAAGGGATGGTTCCTGTCTTGTGTTGCAGGGGAGTTAGGGTGGCTCCTCCGTACGCTGATCTAGACCAGGTACTGTGACAGGTGGTACCCCAGTGCCTAGCCATTAGTTGGAATCCATTTTCCCTACGCGCCCGTATGGTTTTGATTGTGCCCAACTATTGATGAAACGTGAGATGCAAGCATTTCAGCTAGATTCTATTTTACTTTCTATAGACACTATTATAATATCAGAGGACTTTAATAAAAATGTTTTAGCTATCGTAAGGTAAAAACCCGACATGTTTGTTTGTGGCATGGTCTTACGAGATGCTTTTGTTTTCAAAGGATTTTTGAAACTTTAATAATCAATTGGGTGTGATTTTCTCACGCTAGTAATCCAGACTGACTCGGGTGTTATTTAACTGTAATGCTCGGGTCGGACCGAGTATTATAGGATACAGGACATGATGCTATGGAGCTCAGGAGACGAGCAGGATTGACGATACGTATATTCGTACTTGTTTATATATATATTCCGTTGTTTGAGTTGTTGTGTATCCATTGTATGTATTTGATGTGAGCTGTGACTGATTTACTCTGATGATGTAATATATGTAAACTGATATATTTGATTTTGAGTAATGATTACTTACTATCTATTATATTTTATTCCACCGCGATAGTTAGATTCTGATGTTGTTTTCTATTTTTTTCTTCTTCTTCTTCTACCTCTTCTTCTTTAACTTAAATGGTTCGTATTTCTGTACAATTTGAGTTGATTTAGGTAGAATAGTGTTGACTCAAGGGGTACGGATTTGCGGGCTGTTACAATTGGTATTAGAGCTTAGGTTGATAATAACCTTGGCTTTGGTTGGAATTACTCATAAAATAGAGTCTATAGTGCTCTATAATGAGTTTGAGCGTATTAATAAATATGAGTGCGTATTTGTTAGTAGATATAACCTATTTTAATATCGTGTTGATTGGTTTATTGAGTGGCATATGAACCTTCGTCGACACAGTCTGCGCAACTGTATTGAAAGGGTTTCTAAACACTTGAATAGAAAATCGACACGGTATTTTTTTGCATGTGGGTAAATGAAATAATTTTACCCAAAAAAAAATATTTTTGATATAAAGAAAAGTTTTTGTAACTAGCTAATATACGGATGTTGTAATGACCCGAAAATTTCGTTAACTAAATTTGTCATATTTTCCATAATTTTTAATAAAATGAATGTTAGGAATTTGGTGTTGCCATTTGTTCTTATTAAAAGTTAACAATTTAAAATGAGATTTCCAATTCAATAAAATAATGTAAATATTGTGGTTTAAATTTTGAATGGAATATGTGAAAACAAGAGTAATTATGGAATAATATGTTATTTATTTAGAGTATTGAATAAAGAAAATTTTTAAGCCAATTTTAATTAATGGTAATAATGCGATATAAGCTAATAAATTTGATCTCAATGCGATAACCATTTAATGAAGGTAATGAAACAGGATTTAGAAAAAATATATACTAGGTATAAATCAAATAGAAGGAAACAAAGGTATATATCGAATTGATTTATGAATAAATACTTTGGATAGTAATTGAATGTACAGTAATGGTAATTTAAAACTTATTTATAGTAAGACTGCATAAGATTCAGTAAATTAAGTGGTGGAAAGATTTTTCCTAGATATACTTTGAAGATGTGAAATTAAAGGTGAATATTAAAATTGGTTAATGTAAAATAACATTGATTAACCATAAATGGGAATAAGTTTGAAAATAAAAATTTATGTTACAAGTGGGTGAAATTAAAGATAAGGGTTAAGAGCGTTGAAATAGGTATATTAGAATAACTATCAAGTGTAAATGTATGTATTTATAACAACATGAATTATTGAAGGAAAATAATTGGTAAACGGGGTTTGGGCTAAGGAAATGTTATTGATTGTTTTGAAACCTTATATATTATGGGAAATTAATTTAGCATAAGCAAAACTAATGCAAATATATAATTTATCAGGAAAGTAATAATAAATAGTAATCAATGCAAATTATGTAACAATAGAATGTGAAATTTGGGGAATAGACGCAAAGTATATATGAGTTGCTAAAAGTATGCATAATAAGTGCAAATTTAATAAATCAATGTCCTGTAGAGGTTGGAGTATGGTTAGTAATAAAAGCTTTTAAAGGAAAAACCTTTAATTTATAAATCAAAATCAATGCATTAAATTAGGTGTAACTGAATGCATGTAAATAATTTTGTAAGAATAAGTTATAAACAATTTATTTGTGCATACCCGATTTAATTGAAATAACAGAAAAGACAAGAACTTGATTTGCCTAGGTATATATATATTGATAAACTATAACTAAATAGAAAGATTGGTAGTAAATAGGATATAAGAAGACAAAGGCAACTAGTAAATTAATAAATGAATTCATAATAATAAGTAGTAATAAATGCATATATATTTGGCATTAGTGATAATTACAAATCTTTACCCATTTATCTAATTTATTTAATTAAATCTAAATCTATGACAACATTGTTGTAATGATGGTTGTAAGTGAATTTGAATGTAAAAGGGTAACAATTATTTAGGTTAACCATTTTGAGTATGTTAAGTTAAGAATGGCAATCGATTGAAATAAATCTAAATTAATTATTTTGTTTTGGTTAATGTGTTCTAGTTAATAAAGGGGAGTTTATAAGAAATGAAGCATGCACTAATGACATGTGTTATAATTCAAATGTTATTTATACCCATAAAATGTCTATTTACTGAATAGAAAGATTTTAAATCAATAAGCGAATTTATTGAGGTTCCAATTTTTAATTTATAACATTTAATGTAGACTCAATTACAAAATTGACTTAAATCGTGCAGTTAGCGTTGATTTGTTTTGTAATTGGAGTAGTTAAATCTATAAGATGAAGTTAATGCTAATTCTATTTATAATTGGACCATTTGTTGATATAGATTATAGAAAGAAAGATGTATAAATTTAATTAAAGTATCAACATTCAACAATTGTAATTATTGAAATTTAAAATGGAAGTTGAGGATAATAAGGTGAAACCATGAACAAATGTTAATGCATCCATATTACTGGTAAAAGATGAGTATATAAAAGTTTGAAAATCAAAAATAGGTTTTTTGAAAACTTAATTTATAATTTCTAAATATAAGGAAGTGGAGAAATTAACACTGCAATGGATAGACTTATCAGCTTTTAATTTACATCTAAATTTGTTTAGATCAATTTGGAAATTAATAAAATTGTGGATATATTTTGAAACGTAAACGAAACGTCTAGATTTACATTTGTATATATGTTAAAATAAAATGTAAATGATAAGGAATTTATTTATTTCCTAAATCCGTAACGTGTGTAATTAATATTATTTATCTTTTGGGACCACTTCCGTTTGCACGTTAAAATTCGTGCACACCTATTCTTTTGCGATCTATCTACAAATAGACGATCAAAAAAAAACCCTAGCCTCCATCTTCTATCATTTGTCTGTACGTTCTTTTCTTCAACTCCTTCTCCTCCTCAAATGGATGCAAGCCTAGATCTATCTCTATTCAAATTTCAAATGAAAATTCAAACATCTCAGAAAAATTCCAATATATATATATATATATATATATATATATATATATATATATGTTGTAGATTTCATCCATATGAATCTACGCGCAGTCTCTGCTTTTGAAATCGATACTCGAGTCAGCGGCAAATCGCGGTCAAAATCAGGAAATTCGAAACCTAAGTCAATTTGGGCGTTTTGATTTGGAGCTACTATTTGCAAATTGATTTCTGGGTATTGGAGAGCTCGGCTAGGGAAGTCGTAATGGTGGAGGCGCGTCACCATCTGGTTGCCTGGGGCGGTCTAAAGGCACGGTCAAAGATGGGGAGGGTGTGCGTTGAAATGGGTTCATTACCTGGACGAGCATACGTGAGTTGAGAAGAAGTTTTATGACGTGGCAAGCTTTAATTAGGTTGTTGTTTAATTTTGTTTTATTTAATTTTTGTTTCAACTCATTAAAATTGAACAACTTTTTCATACGTTACCCGTTTCGCGCGAAATTTCTTTTGTTAGGATCGTAATTAAATTCCGGATCTGATGACGCTGGTTTCGACAGATTTGGAGATCGTTGGATTTTTCAGTTTAAATTGAATTTAAATTCGATTTAAATTCAAAAGGTGAGTGTTTTAACCCACTCACAACTTCTAAAAGTTTTTATGTTTGCTAAATTTATTTTAGATATGAGTAGAAATTTATTTATGATTGTTTGGCATGTTTTATTCAACATATCGATTAATTCGCATTTATTTAATTTAACTGTCAATTTAATTCATTTATTGCATATTAATTGACAGTTAGAATTTATTTATTTGCATAAAAACTACTAGTTAAACAGTTATAAATTTAACTGAATATAAAATGTTAGTTAATAACTGTCAATTATTTCTTGTTATATTGTATATATATTGATGGTTGTTAAACTGATGATGTTTGAAATAATTTTGATTGATGATGGGTGAATGGATGTTTTATTGTATATCATTAAACTACAAGTTATCATGCATTTTTCATTTCATTCGGGATTGTGGTTTGAAATGATATACAACCGCAGATTTTATTTTTAAATTGCGGATTGAAATGATAAATATCCGTATCACTTGACCATAGGATAGAAAATTTTATACAAGCACCGTGGTCTATATATAAATTATTTTAAAGTGATTTCTATGGTTTGGATGGGATACGGTTTATAAATTTTTTTAATTTTGATATTTTATAAATGTTATTCTTCTATAAATATACATGTGAAGTTAAAATTTTTGAATTTAAGCTGTGTATAAATCTATTAAATAAAAATGGGAAAATTGAGAAATGGAATTTGATAATTCATATTATATGTTTAAGTTTGGAAAATTTTAAGGTATGATATTTATAACTGGATTTTTCCAAGATAAAAATAAAATGAATATTCTAGTATAATTTAATTGAAGAAAATATTTAATTGCTAGAAATTGGAGTTTTATTTATGGATTTTTATGTAAATATTCAAGACTAAATAATAGAACATTTAATTTGGTTGAAGGAATAAATTCCAACTTTAGTTTTGAAATATTAATACTCCAGATGGATATATATATATAGAAATCGAAGTGGTTTTGGAACTTGAAAGTGATATTTAAATTTTGGTTTAGACTTTAAATAAAGAAATATATTTGTAAAGCCATGGAAATTATTTTCTTTACAAAGTAACCTTAAAGTCAAACCATTTATTTTATATACCATTGAATATCCAAACCATTCAAGTTTTAGAAGTTATGGTTTTAAAATATATGAATTTCGAAATATTATGCTTTGAAAGTATAAGTCAAATATTTGGTTTCCAGATATTTTAAATTTTAAAGCAGTACGATTTCGGAAAAGAAATATATTTGGATAAAATGATATCATATTGTTTTGGGTTTTAAGATGATATCTATTCATAGTTTTGAAATGGAATTTTTATTCTGGTTTTAAAGTATAAACTATTTTAAATGACCGCGGTGTTATAATAACGATTGGTTGGCAAAGAGACCGGGATCGGATATTGTGACGCCCCACCTCTATACCCACGCTAGCCAAGAACACTACGGTGTAGTGCTATCAACTAGCACGGAGAATATGGCTGTTGAGGAGCGGCCATCAATAGTTGGCCTTACACTAGTATTGGTTATCTCGATGGGAGTGATATATAAATATATATATTCTTTCATTTTTCATCTCTGATTTATTTTCTCCCATCGACATACCCCAATTCCAGTATAAAACGAACTACGATGGTTCGTAATAGTTTAGAACAGTAAATATAAAATAACAACACAGATTATATAAATGCGGAACACAGATGAAACAGAAAGTCTCATATATATATATATATAATAACTGATGTCAGTTACAATACATTCACACGGTACATATGACACGGTACATATGATACAACTACAACAGTCGACTCAGAAAGTTACATATACAAGTACATTAACGTATATAATATACATGAATACATATCTTCCTATACAATCATACAGACTACTACAAATAACGACGACTACTCCAAAAGATATGAAAGAACTTCATAGCTCTAGCAGCAATCCAAAGCAGAATATCTACAACCTGAAATACTCGGTCTGACCCGAGTATTAAATTCAAAGAAAATAATACTCGGGTCAGTCTAATTCAAACTCAGTTATTAGTGCACAGAAGCAATAATAATTAAATAATGAATAGACGACAGTAATTAAACCAAATCAGAATGCAATTCAGAATATTAAATCGAAATAACAGAACAGTTCAAACCATTGAAATATCAATTAAAATATTAAGATGAGTAGGGCTGCAGTACACGCACGCGTGTACTGCCTCGCCACTACAGCACATGAACTACGCAAGAGATTAATAAATCAAAACAAAATAGAATATCACAAAACCATACCGTGTGGCTGTAGTTCACGCTTGCGTGCACTGCCTTGCCACTATAGTGATGTCGTACCCAAAAACTCAATACCGTGTGGCTGCAGTTCACGCTTGCGTGCACTGCCTTGCCACTATGGTACAAGACGACATCATAACTCCAACTATTGACGGCAATCAATACTCCAGAGGTCAAGTCACCACTAACATGATTCAACACAACCACAAAACCAAGCCAAAACTACAGCGACAACAAAATGCAGCAAACGACAGTAAAGTCTCACTAATGAAATGAAGTGAAGATTCCAAAAATCAATGCTACAGCCTCAACAATATAATGTGACAGGTCTGGGGAACATGACCTGAGTGCACAACCTCAATGATACCCAACATAAATGAACTGTGTGTTCTATATTCAATTGCATGCACATTCAACTAGTGATTATAAAAATGAATGGGCCTGTAGTGTTTTATGCCATAACAGGTACATATGTCTGCATGTCGTGCATATGTATGCAATCCAATTCAGGTTAGAGAGGGATACAGGCAGTTTACACGGCATAGGACAGGGAACCAACATGTACAACATCAAGTGACACAACTACACATGACTGCATAGTATAAAGGTGATCAGTGAATCAATGAGTAAGACTGCACAGTGAAACGACACGCAATTGAAACAGGCAGTGGCAACACAATGATGAAGTATATAAGTGCAGATGCACAGTGTAGCAGATATGAATGTTCATATTCATGTGCAACATCAAGGGAAGCACCATTAAAGCAGGCTACTACAGTGGATTACCACCTAATCGAACTATCGAAGACCAATGGACAGTGGCAGTGAAACAACAAAGAAATGCTCCAGTCAATGAATCGACACGAGTTCAAGAATCGTAAAACAGCTGTCTCAAATCAAGACAATGCCACCCAGATTATTTTCGCAAAAAAAATCAAGTATGCAAACCAAGTCCCAAAAATAACTGCAGTGCAATTTAACAACACATGCATACACACATACAAAGGTATGTATGAACACATATGAAGACAAGTAAAAAAAAAAAGTAGGAAGTGAATTGCAAAATCAATACAGAGGGGATTCCAACCCATAGTTCAGAGCAATGCCCAAGACACAATCGAAACGAGTTCGAAAACTCATGGGCTGCTGTTTCAAATCAAGACAGTAATCCAAAGTGCACAATCAAAGGATGCAAGCATTCACATGAACACATGAAGTAATGAAACGAAGCCACAATATCATATAATCAAATACCAGACACCACAATGCATCAACCACTGACTCCAGCAATAAGTAAACAGCAAGAGGGATGCCAGTATGATATGCAACAGGCCTCAAGGAGGACGCAAAACAGGGAGTGAGCAATGCATATGAACAAGTGAAACAGGGTAACACCAAAGAATACCAGAACAAACAAAAATGTTTGTACTAAATAGTGTGGATTCCAAGCAAGAGAGTCTTGAAATCAAAGAATCAGCAATTTTCAAAATTCCAGTTCCATAAAAGTCAAACATTATCAAAATCGGAGTCATAGAATACATATACAAATTAGGGCAGGGAACCAAATTCAAAGTGATACCGAAATCAAGGAGGAACCAACAATGATACACAATAATCGAACGGCCGAGCACAGAAGAACTTCACAAAACAACATCGAATCAACGTGAAATTGCCGAAACACTATATTAAGCATGAATTAGATGTGAGTGGTAGCACTCACCTTGTCGACGAATTGAAGCATCACAGAGACGAGCAAAGCCAAGGACGAACGAAACCCCAATTTGGGAAGAAGGGGTAGGAGCGATCGAACGTAGCCGCCATTAATTTCCTCTCGATCGATTAGGGCACGCGAATGAAAATGAAAGGGGATCGGGTCAAAGAACGTAAAGAGGGGGATTGGGTTTTTAAAATTTTTCACGGCCCAAAAAAGGTAAGGCCAAATAAGTAAATAAAAAAAAATAAAAATAAAAAGAAAACTTTTATTTAAAGTTCTAAATTTCTTTTATCAATTTATAAATCAATTTTAATTCAAAGTTTAAAAACTTCAAATAGAAGTTTTTGTCAATATTAATCGTTTAAATTGTTGATTATAATTGACGCAAAATACCGGGTTGTTACAGACTCCCCTCCTTAAAGAAATTGCGTCCACGCAATCCTAAGGAATAGATGGACAAAAGGTAACAACCATAAGAGCATGAGAAGGTAAGCTTTTAATTTCATAAAAGAAATTCCCAAATTCTCAACAAAGTTTGATTATCAAATAGATAATCAGAATAAAGAAATCTTAAAACAGTAAAATCAGCAAATCTAATTATCAACAAAGATAACTAGAAAACACAAATATCTAACTATCAAAAACGATAATCAGGAATTACCACAACGGTAATCAAATTTCAAATCACAAATATTTAATTATCACAATTGATAATCAAATCTCAAATCGCAAATGTTTAATTATCACAAACGATAATTAACCCACAAATATCTAATTATCACAAACGATAATTAGAAACAATAAATATCTGATTATCAAAAACTATAATCAGAAATCATAAATATTTAATTATCACAATTGATAATCAAATCTCAAATCGCAAATGTTTAATTATCACAAACGATAATTAAACCACAAATATCTAATTATCACAAACGATAATTAGAAACAATAAATATCTGATTATCAAAAACTATAATCAGAAATCATAAATATTTAATTATCACAATTGATAATCAAATCTCAAATCGCAAATGTTTAATTATCACAAACGATAATTAAACCACAAATATCTAATTATCACAAATGATAATTAGAAACAATAAATATCTGATTATCAAAAACTATAATCAGAAATCATAAATATTTAATTATCACAATTGATAATCAAATCTCAAATCGCAAATGTTTAATTATCATAAACGATAATTAAACCACAAATATCTAATTATCACAAACGATAATTAGAAAAAATAAATATCTGATTATCAAAAACTATAATCAGAAATCATAAATATTTAATTATCACAATTGATAATCAAATCTCAAATCGCAAATGTTTAATTATCACAAACGATAATTAAATCTCAATTATCTGATTATCACAAGCGATAATCAGAAATCACAAATTTTCAATTAACGAGTCCGAAATTAACCGAAATAGCAAACGCACATGACCCATAACCACGAGTTTTACTAAATCGTTTAATTCACTTCATCGTTTCCTTGAAAGTGCAAAATTGTGTATTTTAAATAAATAACATTTTACGTTCTCAAACGGACAAGTCCGGAATTAAGCGAATCAGTAAAAGAAAGGGGTCATAGTCCTCCATTTTTCTGAAACGTTTAATTCACTTCCTCATTCTTTTGAAAGCGCAAATCGTAAAAATTTTGAAAACAATTTTGATTTATATTTTGAAATATTTTGAAGAATAACAAATTTTTAAAACAGGTGATTAAAATAGCAATGTCAGTAGCAACTTTGACATACGTCAAAATTTCATCGAAATAATTGGCATCAAAATATAATACCAATGAATTTTCGTTCATCAAAAGTGTCACAAGAATCTTCTCAAAGATAGAAAGGGATATCATACCCTAAACTTGTATTCATAACAAGTCAATAACACACGAATTCACCAATGCACAAGAATTGATGAAACTTATCAATAGAAATCACGAAAGTTGGTGAAGCACAAATTCTAGAAATCTACACAAGAAATCCAGAAATCACAAGATAAGAGTATGAGAACTCGAACGGAGTATGAAAACTCGAACGGAGTATAAAAACTCGAACGGAGTATAAAAACTCGAACGGAGTATGAAAACTCGAACAGAGTATGACATAGAATAAAAGATATGGCATAACATAAAATATCCATAATGACATACTACTATAAGTATGTAAATAATGATCAACAGGAGATCAACCGATGAGGGGTATGGCATAAATATAAAATATCCATACTGACATACGACTATAAGTATGCAAATAATGATCAACAGAAGATCAACCGATAAGAGATAATCAATATCACAAGAATCTTCTCAAAGATCCAAAGAGGTAACATACCCTAAATTTGTACTCATGACAAATTAATAACATATGAATTCACCAATGCACAAGAATAGGTGAAGCATAAAATTTCCAGAAATCAACATAAGGAATCTAGAAATCACAGAAAAAGGGAAAGAGGCCTATCACATGACGGTCCGAAGACCATGGGGAGCTACCCCACATGTGTGAATGGAATCACACAGATTGAGGTCAAGACTAACCAAAAAGCAGAAAGGTATGTGTGAATGGAACCACACAAGTGGTGTCTAGTCTGACCATCAGAACGATCATCATGATCAACGAGGGGTGTCAATTACACTAAGCATGTGTGAATGGAATCACACAGATTGAGGTCAAGACTAACCAAAAAGCAGAAAGGTATGTGTGAATGGAATCACACAAGTGGTGTCTAGTCTAACCTCGCAATGAAAGAGACATCGCGCAATTGCTAGTCTAATTCATAAAGCGATCATCAAGATCAACGAGAAGTGTCAATTACACTAAGCTAGTAAATATAAAAGTTTAGCTTCATGTCCCATAACCACTAGCTTAACTTGAATATTTACGAACAAACTGTAGATCTTCACTAGAAAAATGTCACAAGTGGTTCAATCGAACAAGTCCAAAAATTAACCGACGAAGTAAACGCAAGCGTTTCATACCACTTGTTTTGCTAAGCCGTTTAATTAGATTTCTCATACGAGTGAAATAAAGGTTTGTATATACTAATATATTGGAAAACGGTTTAGGAAAAGATTTTGATATTGAAAATAGAGTTGAAAACATTTTGATAAAAGAGTTTTGATATTTACTACTAGTATTGAAACATTTATATTTTTAAAGCGACAAATCACAAAAATGATTGCAGAAACAATCAACCACAAGAATTCACATACGAAGACGTGAATAGAATCCAAAGAAATCGATGCTTTATCCATCCAAAAGTATGTTCACGAAAATCCCGAAGAAAATGTTATCAAAGTTGCTAATAAATGATAGCAATAAATCGGGAAATTAACAAGAATCAATTATATTTGGAAACCAAATCAATTCACTAAAATTCACCTTCGAAGACGTGAATAAAATCCAAAGAATTCGATTCTAAATCCATCAAAGTAGGAATATCCAAAAATTCCAGAAATAGAAGTTTTCAAAGTCGACAAAGATGACAACAACTAATCGGAAAAGAAGAATCGATTGACAAATGGAATAATGAAACCAAACGAGCATAAATGCATAAATGACTTCAACAAAAAATAAAAATCAAGTCTATGCCGAAGTCAACAATTAATGGCCATAATAGAGTACAAAACGATTCAACATCATCAACAAAGAATTCAACGGCAAGTAATGTCAGAGTCTTGGAAATCAAGAATTTAGAAATTTCTCAAAACAAAGTGACCGAAGTCGAATGGAAATCAATCAGAGGAAAACATAAAATATCAAGTTCGGAATCGCTGAGATTCGAACAAAAATCAATCATCGGCTAAATCAAATCAAAGCCGAAAACACAAGAATCAAAATCAAATGCATATGAATAAGTGTTAGGAATTCATACCTAACAATCAAAGACAATCATATGCAAATACGAGAGATTAAACGTCGACAAATAGTTGTAACATATGTTCCATCCAAGTTATGTTTTATATTTGTTCTAAACCCCAGGCTTTGATACCAAGCTGTGACGCCCCACCTCTATACCCACGCTAGCCAAGAACACTACGGTGTAGTGCTGTCAACTAGCATGGAGAATATGGCTGTTGAGGAGCGGCCATCAATAGTTGGCCTTACACTAGTATTGGTTATCTCGATGGGAGTGATATATAAATATATATATTCTTTCATTTTTCATCTCTGATTTATTTTCTCCCATCGACATACCCCAATTCCAGTATAAAACGAACTACGATGGTTCGTAATAGTTTAGAACAGTAAATATAAAATAACAACACAGATTATATAAATGCGGAACACAGATGAAACAGAAAGTCTCATATATATATATAATAACTGATGTTAGTTACAATACATTCACACGGTACATATGACACGGTACATATGATACAACTACAACAGTCGACTCAGGAAGTTACATATACAAGTACATTAACGTATATAATATACATGAATACATATCTTCCTATACAATCATACAGACTACTACAAATAACGACGACTACTCCAAAAGATATGAAAGAACTTCATAGCTCTAGCAGCAATCCAAAGCAGAATATCTACAACCTGAAATACTCGGTCTGACCCGAGTATTAAATTCAAAGAAAATAATACTCGGGCCAGTCTAATTCAAACTCAGTTATTAGTGCACAGAAGCAATAATAATTAAATAATCAATAGACGACAGTAATTAAACCAAATCAGAATGCAATTCAGAATATTGAATCGAAATAACAGAACAGTTCAAACCATTGAAATATCAATTAAAATATTAAGATGAGTAGGGCTGCAGTACACGCACGCGTGTACTGCCTCGCCACTATAGCACATGAACTATGCAAGAGATTAATAAATCAAAACAAAATAGAATATCACAAAACCATACCGTGTGGCTGCAGTTCACGCTTGCGTGCACTGCCTTGCCACTATAGTGATGTCGTACCCAAAAACTCAATACCGTGTGGCTGCAGTTCACGCTTGCGTGCACTGCCTTGCCACTATGGTACAAGACGACATCATAACTCCAACTATTGACGGCAATCAATACTGCAGAGGTCAAGTCACGACTAACATGATTCAACACAACCACAAAACCAAGCCAAAACTACAGCGACAACAAAATGCAGCAAACGACAGTAAAGTCTCACTAATGAAATGAAGTGAAGATTCCAAAAATCAATGCTACAGCCTCAACAATATAATGTGACAGGTCTGGGGAACATGACCTGAGTGCACAACCTCAATGATACCCAACATAAATAAACTGTGTGTTCTATATTCAATTGCATGCACATTCAACTAGTGATTATAAAAATGAATGGGCCTGTAGTGTTTTATGCCATAACAGGTACATATGTCTGCATGTCGTGCATATGTATGCAATCCAATTCAGGTTAGAGAGGGATACATGCAGTTTACACGGCATAGGACAAGGAACCAACATGTACAACATCAAGTGACACAACTACACATGACTGCATAGTATAAAGGCGATCAGTGAATCAAGGAGTAAGACTGCACAGTGAAACGACACGCAATTGAAACAGGCAGTGGCAACACAATGATGAAGTATATAAGTGCAGATGCACAGTGCAGCAGATATGAATGTTCATATTCATGTGCAACATCAAGGGAAGCACCATTAAAACAGGCTACTACAGTGGATTACCACCTAATCGAACTATCGAAGACCAATGGACAGTGGCAGTGAAACAACAAAGAAATGCTCCAGTCAATGAATCGACACGAGTTCAAGAATCGTAAAACAGCTGTCTCAAATCAAGACAATGCCACCCAGATTATTTTCGCAAAAAAAATCAAGTATGCAAACCAAGTCCCAAAAATAACTACAGTGCAATTTAACAACACATGCATACACACATACAAAGGTATGTATGAACACATATGAAGACAAGTAAAAAAAAAAGTAGGAAGTGAATTGCAAAATCAATACAGAGGGGATTCCAACCCATAGTTCAGAGCAATGCCCAAGACACAATCGAAACGAGTTCGAAAACTCATGGGCTGCTGTTTCAAATCAAGACAGTAATCCAAAGTGCACAATCAAAGGATGCAAGCATTCACATGAACACATGAAGTAATGCAACGAAGCCATAATATCATATAATCAAATACCAGACACCACAATGCATCAACCACTGACTCCAGCAATAAGTAAACAGCAAGAGGGATGCCAGTATGATATGCAACAGGCCTCAAGGAGGACGCAAAACAGGGAGTGAGCAATGCATATGAACAAGTGAAACAGGGTAACACCAAAGAATACCAGAACAAACAAAAATGTTTGTACTAAATAGTGTGGATTCCAAGCAAGAGAGTCTTGAAATCAAAGAATCAGCAATTTTCAAAATTCCAGTTCCATAAAAGTCAAACATTATCAAAACCGGAGTCATAGAATACATATACAAATTAGGGCAGGGAACCAGATTCAAAGTAATACCGAAATCAAGGAGGAACCAACAATGATACACAATAATCGAACGGCCGAGCACAGAAGAACTTCACAAAACAACATCGAATCAACGTGAAATTGCCGAAACACTATATTAAGCATGAATTAGATGTGAGTGGTAGCACTCACCTTGTCGACGAATTGAAGCATCACAGAGACGAGCAAAGCCAAGGACGAACGAAACCCTAATTTGGGAAGAAGGGGTAGGAGCGATCGAACGTAGCCGCCATTAATTTCCTCTCGATCGATTAGGGCACGCGAATGAAAATGAAAGGGGGATCGGGTCAAAGAACGTAAAGAGGGGGATTGGGTTTTTAAAATTTTTCACGGCCCAAAAAAGGTAAGGCCAAATAAGTAAATAAAAAAAAAAGAAAAAGAAAACTTTTATTTAAAGTCCTAAATTTCTTTTATCAATTTATAAATCAATTTTAATTCAAAATTTAAAAACTTCAAATAGAAGTTTGTGTCAATATTAATCGTTTAAATTGTTGATTATAATTGACGCAAAATACCGTGTTGTTACAGATATGGACATACTCTCTGTCGATACCGAAAACCACTTTGACTAACCGTGTACGCGGTGGAGATTCCAGA
This sequence comes from Allium cepa, assembly GCA_030765085.1. Taxonomy (NCBI): domain Eukaryota; kingdom Viridiplantae; phylum Streptophyta; class Magnoliopsida; order Asparagales; family Amaryllidaceae; genus Allium; species Allium cepa. The sequence goes on from CM060942.1 coordinate 463,158,381, forward strand.
ATGAACTAGGTTGGTGGCGGCGTTTCCTGTAAGGTAAATACGTGGACCCGACTCCCGTGAGTTGGCATAAGGTGGCTAAAACAGGAGCGATTCTTGGGCCAATGAGGTCATTCCTCTGATCGGACACTCCTCTTCGATATTATACTTTGACTTTGGATTGATTCATTGGCAACTTTTATTTTTGATTTTGGGGGAGTTTGTTCGAGGTGGGCGGCAGCTGCGCGCTGCGCGTTTCCACCAGCCCGGATAGCAATTGGTATATCTACCCTGGCATTGCCTAGTTGTGCCGTGTCACCTACCATACAGAGCCTTTACTGTGAGTTTTGTTTTGTACCATACCTATGGAGTGCCCTCTGACGACGCCCATTACGGGGGAGATTACGGTACTGTATAGACTATGGGAATATATTCTGTGTTAAGGGCTATATGGGTAACCCCTTAACGCTATTAAAAAGTAAGTTTATTTTATAAATAGACATTATTATAATAGCGCAATATACTACATAGTAAATAGTTTAACGAACCCTTAGGAGATGTAAATCCCGAGCATCTCTTGAGTTACTGTACTCATATTTATTTCTGTTAATTTTACTCACATAAGATCTTTTAGTTCTGACTCGAGTGTTTTTGTCTTTACAAATTCGCCCGGGTCAGTCCGTTCGTTTCAGGATTTGAGGATTTAGCTCTGGAGGACGAAGACAAAGATTTGTATTACTAGTATCTACTATATTATTTCACTACACCATTTAATTCCGCCGCATTGGTAGTATTGGTATGGGTAACTCTAATATTCATTGTACAAGTAAAATAAAATATTTTGTAAAACAGTTTCATGAACTGAATATTTTATTATTATATTTTATCCTTCCGCTGTGTGATTCTGTTTTGTTTTATTTCTGCTCTTTTTTTTTCTTATTTACCCCATAACAATCCGCCCTTCCGTATGGTTTTAATCGTCATGTGTGTCGGTTTAAAGTGTGCGAAAAAGCGGGACGTTACAGATGTTTGGATGTTAGAAATGATAATGTTAAAGTATTATCATTGTTAAGTGAAAATTTAACTATAAATTAAAATATAACTTAAGTTTAAGGGAATAAACTCATTATAAAATGGAACTTATAAAATATAAATTATAAATGTAATTTATAAATTGAAATATAATCAAATAAAAATTTGTATGAGAATAAATTGTATAAATGAATTATAGTTAAAATTTATTTAGGCAGGCTTTAGAAATTTAAAATCCCGAGACTTTGGAAGTGTTTTAATGATACATAATAGTATTATTGTTCTGGAGATATTTCTGAAAGGAAATTTGTTTTAAATGGATTTTGGAAGTGATATAGCATTGAAATCACTTGGATTATTGGAAAATAATTCTGATGATGACGGCCGCATCATCATTGTTCATTTTCGAGTTTCTAAGTGATGAATTGCTGCCAATTTGGTTTGTTCAGGAAAACCTGGTTGTTTTTGAAAATTTCAAGGGAAATTTGTTAAGAATAAAACCAGGATTGGTTTGACTTTTGAGAAATGTGATTTGAGACGTTGAAGATTTCAAAATGTTTTGAAACCAATAACCGGGTGTTTAAAAATTCTGAAGAGATAGGTGGTAAGCTTATAAATTGAGATGATTTTAAATCATGAAGGAAATATAAGCTTTGAATAATGGAATTTAAATTTAAAAGGGTAAATTGAGGTTAACTTGGATTGGAGAATAAAAATCTAACTGGATTGGAATAAATTAAATAGGATGGAAATAATATCCAGTTGTATTCGAATCAAGTTAAAAAAAAAATCGAATTGAGTTAAATAAAACTGAGTTAAAATAAAATTGAGTTGAAATAAGAATTCAATTGAATTATTGAATGGAATTAGATTCTTACATGAATTAATGGAAAATGAGTTGGTTAAGGATTGCGTTGAAATAAATTAGAATAACTTGTAAAGGAATTAAAAATCCATAGGAATAAAAATATGCTTGGGTTATAAATAAGCATAAGACTTGAGTTAAAAATAAAAGAAGAATATATTCAAACCTAGAATGAATGGAAGTGTGTAAAATAATAAGTTATGACTTATAGATTGAAAAATGGGGTAGAAAATCCTAAATAAATAGTATTGATGAATTGGAGAATAGAAATAAAATCAAAACTTGAATTAAAATTAAATGGAGTAATATTTGGAGTTAAAATTCAAGTGTTGGATTATAAATAAGGAAAGAACAAATTTGTTAATAAATTAGTTAATGAAATTGAATTGTGAGTTATGATGAGGTTTGAAAATAAAACTCAAGTTATAATTAAATTTGACTTAAATTGTCGATGAAGAAAATGTAATTGAAAGTGGCCTTGCAATTAATTAAATGAATTGAGAATGAAATTGAATTGTGAGTTAGTAAATTGGATGGTACATTAAAGGAGAATGGTGGGATCATGACTGGAGTTATAAATTAAAAATTTAACTTGAAATGTTACCAAAGTAGATATAATTGGAAATGCATTGAATAAAAATGAAATTGGATTAAAACAGTAATGGTATGAATTGCAAATAAAATCCAAATAAGTGGAAATAAATTGGAGATGACCATGTAATCAATTGAATGAGTTGAATCTGAAAGTTAAATTTTATAATAACTAATCAGATGAAATTGTAAATATTAAAATGAGATTTAACTGAGATGAGATTAAGTTGAATGAAAGAGAAAGATTTACTCGTAAGATGAAACAAGTTTAGGTATAAAATTTGGAATAAATTGAAGTAAATTGACATAAGCTAAATGAATGAAGGGGAGTTGAATTGAATTCAACTTAAACAAAGTTTAATGATATTGGGTTGGATTTAAATTAAGTAAAAATAAATTTGAATCGAAATAGAATTTAGTGGGTTGTAAATAAAATTTAAGAAAATGAAAATTCAAAATGGATTGAGTGGATAAACTAATTATATTGAATACATAAATGATAGAATAAATACGTATCAAATGAAATGTGTTCTAAATGAGTTGAAAAATGGTTATTGAATGGAATGGCTCGGATCATTTTCGAGTTAAATAAAATAGTTTGGAATAAACAAATATGGAATGAATGCAAGTGAAAGTATTCAAATCTGAAATGTAATGAAAATGAGAATATATGAGTTGTGGATAAATTTAAAAATGGAATAGAATTAAGTATAAATTGAGTTGAAATCCATTTAAATTGGTTATAAAACATAAATACTTGTTTATTTATATAGATCTTGTCAAATTTGCATAAAATAAATATCACTGGATGAAAATGGAGGTAATTAAAATTCTATGAATTAATAGGAGTGAAATAAATTTATTTTGCAAGCAATGGAATTAAATATGAATTGATTTTGCATAAGAATAAATTAAATGCAAGCGATTGAGTTTTAAACCATTCAAATTTGAATGAAAATGGTTTGTAAATTAATTGAAATAGTTGAATTACTATGAAAGTGTAAAAAAAAATTGCTTTCGGAAAATGTTGGGTGTGCATTTCATTAGAATTCATATGTTTTAGCCATTGCAACTAAGTGAAATATAGTTAAACTGCATATATTTGGCACTTACATGTTTAAATTGAGTAAGTACAGGTACCTGGAAGCCGTGTGGTTGGATTTGGTTGTGCTATTTGCTAAAAATAATAAGCCGGTTGCTTAAAATGCTAAATAAAATACGCCTACGCAATAAAAATAGGAAATATGAACTGATTTTGGTTTTTCCTACCATGTGGGTCGATGTATATATATTTATCTCTTTTGTCAAATTGCAAAAGCTCCTCCGTACAAAGGAGAATCAGCCAAAAAATTTCGAAAATTTTGGGAGTTAGAAAATTTTAGAAAATTTTGGAAAATTGAGTTAACAACTAATCAATTCAAATTGGAAACTAAACTAAATTAGTAAAGGAAACCAACTTAAAGTAACGATATGAATTAGTTATTAATGGAAAATAAAATTTAAAGTTTAGAGTTGAAAATAAATTGAATTCATATGGAAATGAAAGAATCGATTTGAATAGAAATGGGTATAAACTAATGTGGTGAAGTGAAAATAAATATAAGAAACATATAAAATGTTTATGTTAACTTATGTAAAGAATGGTCAATTCTTAATTGGAAATTGAATATTGCAAATGTATTCTAAGTTGATATTTGGATGAATATTGACATTTGGTAAGAAAGTCGATAAAATGTTTTGGAAGTTGTGATTGGATATTGATGCTAAACAGGATATGCAGGTAATATAAAGGGAAAAATGACTTGGTTTTGATTTCAGAAAGATAGATATGAATTGCCGGACAAATGGTATGTATTTTAAATTTGGTATGAAATTTGATTGGGATTTGGATTGAGCCACTTGGATTTTGTTTTCTTTTTGGATTTGGGAGGCCGTAGAGCCATTTTTGTAGTAGTGCCAAGCTAGCCGCGCAAAGGAGACGTTGGCGAAATTTTTCGGGAATTTAGGGAGTTAGAAAAATTTTGAGAAAATTTTGAAATTTCAAAATATGGTTTTAAATTAAAACTTGATTGGTTAAACAAATAGTATAGTTTGAAACTATAGGACAGTTGAGAAGTTAATAAGAATGGTAATGGGTCTTCTATAAAAAAAAATAGTTGGTAGGATGTTGAACAGATTGGTTTTGGGAAAAGTAAACGGGTATTGAACCATTCTTCCTAACTTGTAATTTCGGGGACAAAATTCTTTTAAGGGGGAAGGAATGTGACGACCCGGAATTTTCGAGCATTTAAAATAAGGATATTTAATTGATTTTAAATATTCAATAGTGCAATTTTAAATTGAATTATGGATATTACAAATTATTTGATAATTGATTAATTAAATTAAATAAGTGAAGTTGGGAAAATTGTTGAATCTGAAGTTTTAAGCCTATTAAAAATATATTTGAAGGCCTATAAAATTTATATTGATAACGCTGAAGACAATAGAAGTTTTAAAACTGAAATTTACAGTGGTTTGTTCAGTTTTAAAATTTTATTGTTTAAATTGAATTTAAAAATAGCATTCCGAGGCACAGTCTCGGAATTTGACGAAACCAGTTCCATTGGGTCCGTGATATTGAATTATTATCGGATTTCAAATTTCGTATTGATCAAAGTTAGTGTGTGAGTGTACGATATATAAACGCGGAAAATTTAATTGATTTTAAGCTAATGAAATTTAATTTAATTAATTAAGCTTCTTGTGTACGCCTGGTCAAAATCATTATAAGCTTCCTTTGCACGCTTCCTTCCTTTCAATCACTTCCAGCCTACTTCATCAACACATCCGAATAGATGAACAAGTTTTTCCCCTAATTCTAATTCATTTCCCCAATTCGAGAATCAAAATAAAATGGCCGAACTATTGTAAACAAAAACAAAAAATCATGCAACACCCTCTTTTATTAGTTCGTTGGTTCCCCCTTTTCTTCTTCCAAGTACAAATCGAAAATCATTCGAAAAAAGAAATGGGCGATTGAAATCGCGATATCCAGAAAGGCAAGTGGACGAGGTAAGGAGGAGTTGGCGTTCAATGTTTCGAGTTTTAGGGTAGAATCGAAGCGGCGATCGATTGTCGTTCGAAGGTAGAAATGGGGAGCGCGCGTGATCATGTGAGTCGCGATGGCGAGGCAAGGCTTGAGGTGGGGGTGTGCTGCAGCGCTCGAATTTTTTGTCAAAGGCGACGCCGATGTCGAGTGGCGTGAGAAGGCTCGGGACCTAGGGTTGGCGATTATTTTAGGAGGGGAACGCGAGCGCAGTCAGGAAGACATGGCGATGCGAAAGTCACGATGGTGGCCGGTTGCGTGGCGCGACAGAGAGGTACAATAATTTTATTTAAATTTAAAATTTATATATACATAATTACATTTTAAATTTACTTGGTTATTTTAGATAGCATGTAAGGAGGTATTGCAGCTCCTTTTAATTTAAGTATATATATTAGGAAATTTTAATATACATACAGAGAAAGAATTTTGAATACCCAATCTTAATTTACAAATATAAATTATAAAGAAATTTTTACAGTAAAACAACGTACAGTTCTTGTTAATTAACAGCTATATACATATATTAATATATATGGATAAATACAGCAAAGAAGGGAATAGTTTATAGATCAGAAGTCGGAAAGAAGGAATTTTAAAATGTTTAAGGTATATATAAAATTAGAGCTTTAATTTCAAATATAGATTATAAACCTACTATTTAATTTTTAAAACATGGATTATAATGCTTTACTTGTTCAATCACCTTGTTCAATTACTTTAGTTACTAAAAATAATTGGAAAAAAATAATTAGTTCAAATAAACTTGTTAGTTTAAATTAAACGGTTTGTTTAAATTTAAATCATTAGTTAAACTACATTATTAAATGATTTAATGGTAGTTAATTGTTCAATCGATTCAAGTATTAATAAATGATACAAATGTCTACACAAGGTCTTAAATCATGGAGAATCGAGCTGGTTTGGAAATGGGTTGCAAACGGAATAAGGTGAGTTAATCTCACTCAGTTTAAACTTAAATTATTTAAATGATTAAATTTAAATAATTGTTAGAATGGTTGAATTGATTTTTTTGTTATATAGTAGTATATATACTACGCCTTGAAATGATTGATTTCCCTCATTTTATAGGGAAGATATCTTATGTTGTACTAACGTTTGTGGATGCAGGGAAAACAGATTGGAGGGATCCAACTGGATCCCGCAACATTTATTATTTAACATCCTCTATGGTGATTATTTGCTATTCTATGATGAATTATATTAGAATATTGTATGCTATGGTTCGATTGGATATGACTGGGTATAGTGAATTACCAAAATTATATATACATATTGGATTCTGGAAGGAAAATAAAAGAAGTAAATTTGTAAGTAAAGTAATTATAGAAATTTGAATTAAATTGTAAGAATGAATTGGGAAAGAAATAATGTGCCCTTTTAAAATTTTAAATCTGGAGTATAGAAAGGGAATTTTGAATAACAGGAAATTAATGAATTTTAAAAATTCAATGTTATTATTTAAAAAGAACCAAACATTTATTTGAAATTTAAGATTTAAAATATTGGAATGGATAAACAAGGCATTGAGATAAGATCTGAAATTTGTATATTTCAGCTAAAAGATTTTAAATCAAATGGAAAATAATAACAATAATAATTAAGTGCATAATTAATGATATTTGAAATGGATTGAGTAATTAAAGAAACTTATTTCAAATGGAATAAGTTGGGAATCAATTTGGAAAATTGATTTAAGTGATTGAAGTTGGAATTCTCCCTGGATAACTTGGTACGTTTCAAGTAAATTTTTAAATATAAGTTAACAGGTTTAAAATTGTTTTAAAAGGATGTTTTGAAAAAAAAAATATTATTTCTAATATTTAAATTCTAAAGTAAGTATTTTTCTCAAATCTATTATAGTAGTAATTATACTAAAAGTGACTTAGTATTTTGTTTCAAAAGTGAAAATCTAGTTTTATATTTTATTAAGTAACTTTAATTTCAAATATTCATATAAGATGTATTTTTAACAAATTATTAAAGTAGTTTTAAGTTAAATGTTTTAAAGTTTATATTCAAAGTTAAGTGGTTTAAATAATTTTAAAAATCTAGTTTTGTGCTTGGTGAATTCAGAGGAGATAGAAAATATTTGGGAAAAATTGATTTTGAAAAGAAAGATGGTTTTGAAACTGTTTTCAAAGGATTGAAAATAGAAATATATCTTGTGAAGATATTTTTGGAGATTAATAAATAATTTGGAAAATTATTTATTGGTTGATGGTTGTTTTGTGAATAAAATTGATAATTAAATCACCAACTATCAATATTGGCAAAATGCGTTGATCGTTTCAAGAGTCCGGGGTCGAGATTTATTTCTCGAAAACCACTTCGATCCGGTTTGTACGTTCCGTGAAACGATTTTGGATTCGAAGATGGAGCAGCAAAGTGCAAGGGCTAGTCGCTACTAATTCTAAAGATATTTCCAAAGCGGATGTAGTAGGAATAGTGCCTTCGGTTCCGTTCGAACACGGGACAGACTTGTATGGATGAATGCTTGTGAAACATCGTCAGGTGGACGATGGGCATTCTAAGGAATATATTCTATAAAGGTAACGCTTAGCCTCAAGCCGCATCAAATGGGAATGGCTGAAAATCAGGGGATATGCAGCAAGGCTTCGTGGGTAGCCCCCACTGGAGGGTGAGGTCATCCCTGTCAAGATGTCCCTTTATTTCGGCTTAGTGGGCGGTTGCTGATCCCAACCGCGGGGTGATCTTGCCTGGAACTGTCCAGTACGGGATTGTGACGCCCCACCTCTATACCCACGCTAGCCAAGAACATTACGGTGAATGCTGTCGACTAGCACGGAGAATGAGGCTGTTGAGGAGTGACCATCCGTGTAATTTCTTTGTGCGAGCATTGATATGTCAGATAGTATAACATGCAATACTTTATCAAGAGGAAATCCGACATACCGACACAAACTCAAAGCTACCACACAGTGGCTATAATATCTTCGGAAACAAATACAGAAATAAACATAACATAAATCAGTCACAGATAAATCATATGACGAAGGCGAAAGAAGATATGAATATATAATTAACACATGGAAGTGTATATCAGAGTAGTGGTCAAAAAGATCCACAATAATACAAAAGAATAGCAACACGTGCTGTACAAAAGAATACAACAATGAGTCTATATCTCAAGTGTATATAACAAAATAAACTACTAATTTAAGTAGTTTGCCAAAAGTCAGAGAAATCAATCCCAAGGGAGAAGTCAAGCAGAAGCACCTGTAACATCACGGTCTGACCCGAGTATTATTTAATAAGAAAATAATAAACGGATCAGTCTAACTATAAATATCAGATGAAACGATATAGAATCAGAGATATGACTAAACACATAATAATCACAATGCCAAGCTGTGATATATATAAGTAATTGACAATCAACGAGAGATTAATCAATATCACCAAATCTACACAAGAATCAAAGAAATGTCATACTCCTCATTTCGTTCACCAAACCACAATAAATGACATATTATATCAATGCCAATCACAAAGGTCAATGACACACAAATTCACCAATACACAAATATCGATATAGCTTATCGATGGAAATCACGAAAATTGGTGAAACACAAATTCTAGAAATCATCTCAAGAAATCCAGAAATCACAAAAGTCAATGACGCACAAATTCACCAATACACAAATATCGATATAGCTTATCGATGGAAATCACGAAAATTGGTGAAAACAAAATTCGAGAAATCATCTCAAGAAATCCAGAAATCACAAAGAGGGGGAGGCCTATCACAAACGGGAGCATAAAGCTCGCCAACACGTGTATCACAAACGGAATGCTAATTCCATGGTTGCTACCCATCACAAATTGAGCCGAAGCTCCACAAACGGCCCGAAGACTATGGGTTGCTACCCCACCAATTTGAGTCGAAACTCCACAAAACGGGGTTTAGTCTCCCTCGCAGACAAAGAGACATTGCACATTGCTAGTCTAAATCACAAAGATGATCGTCATGATCAACGAGAAGTGTCAATTACACTAAGCTAGTAAATATATGAGTTTAGCTTCATGTCCCATAACCACTTGCTTAACTTAAATATTTACGAACAAACTATAGATCTCCACTATAAAATTGTCACAAGGGATTCAATCGAACAAGTCCAAGAATTAACCGACAAAGTGAACGCAAGCGTTTCATACCACTTGTTTTACTAAGTCGTTTGATTAGATTTCTCATACGAGTGAGGTAAAGGTTTATATATACTAATAGATTGGAAAACGGTTTTATAAACGCATTTGGTATTAAAATAGTATTGAAATCGTTTGAGGAAAGAGTTTTGATATTTACTACTAGTATAGAAAACCTTTATATTTTTAAAGTGACAAAACACAAAGAAGATCGTAGGAACAATCAATCACTAAAATTCACATACGAAGATGTGAATAAAAATCCAACGAAACCGATAAAGAATCCATCAAAATGGATATTCAAAAATCCCTAAAAAGGAGTCATCAAAGTCATAACAAATGATAACAACACATAGGAAACAACACGAATCGATTAAAGTTGAAAATTCAAACAACTAGGCGGAATAGGCAAAAATGCAGTAGGTCGGTCGGCCGGCTATAGAGCTCGTTCGACCGGACCCTGTTCTCGGAGTTCCTCGGGAAACAGGTCGGTCGGCCGAACACTGTACTCGGTCGACCGAACCTTTAAACAGGGGAGTGCTTATGCACTTGGCAGCAGGTCGGTCGGCCGGCTGCAGTGCTCGGTCGACCGGACCTGTTGCCAGTCCACTCCCAGTCCATCCAATTGAGGTCCAACCTCCACCAAATTGCATTCTCTCGAGCAACGGCACTAAGGGATTATGCTAATCAACTACCCGGCCCTATATGCTCCTCGATGCATCACCAAACACATGTTCAAACATCAAAGTTCGGAATATTCACCAAATCAATCCAAACCAAAAGCAAATGCACACGAATAAATGTTAGGAATTTATACCTAACAATAGAAGATAAATATAAGCATAGATGTGAGATAAAAATCTCACCTTTGAACCCAAGAAATTGGAAAAAGAAGCTTGAAAGCAACGGAGAATCAACCACTCTTCAAATCCAACTCAATAAGCTTGATTCTAAGCTTTAAGAGAAGAACATTCCCAAAATTAGGTTTAGGAATTTCTGAGATCAAAGAGAGAATGGGTTGGAGAAAAAGAAGAGAAGCTTACCAATGGGTTCTTCTATTAGTTTGGAGCAAGAGTTGATTTGCAAGAGAAAACTAGGGTTTTGGAGTTTTAATTTCCAATCTCCCCCACCATTATTGCCTTAGAACTGAAAAGAGGAAGGAAATGAGGGTGAATGGGGAAGAGTGGCTCAGTTTTGAGTATAAGTCCAAACATAGGGCTGAACACAAACCCAAACCCAAATTGAAAAGTAGCAAAAATCAACTTTCTCCAAACATATCGAAGCTTATACTCAAAAAGGTCGCAAACAGCATTTTAAACTCAATGGGAGTGGTCCCGAGTCCTAATTCGACCGTCTGCAAAAAGTAGCTTTACGGACTAAATTCCGAGTATTGATAAAATATTTAAATAAAATATTTAAATATAAAATCGACAAATATGCGGGTTGTTACAGGGATGGTTCCGGTCTTGTGTTGCAGGGAAATTAGGGTGGCTCCTCGGTGCGCTGATCTAGACCAGGTATTGTGACAGGTGGTACCCCAGTGCCTAGCCATTAGTTGGAATCAATTTTCCCTACGCGCCCGTACGGTTTTGATTGTGCCCAACTATTGCCGAAACGTGAGATGCAAGCATTTCAGCTAGATTCTATTTTACTTTCTATAGACACTATTATAATATCAGAAGACTTTAATAAAAATGTTTTAGCTATCGTAAGGTAAAAACCCGACATGTTTATTTATGGCGTGGTCTTACGAGATGCTTTTGTTTTCAAAGGATTTTTGAAACTTTAATAATCAATTGGGTGTGATTTTCTCACGCTGGTAATCCAGACTGACTCGGGTGTTATTTAACTGTAATGCTCGGGTCAGACCGAGTATTATAGGATACAAGATATGATGCTATGGAGCTTATGAGACGAGCTGGATTGACGATACGTATATTCGTACTTGTTTATTTATATATTCCGTTGTTTGAGTTGTTGTGTATCCATTGTATGTATTTGATGTGAGCTGTGACTGATGTACTCTGATGATGTAATATATGTAAACTGATATATTTGATTTTGAGTAAAGATTATTTACTATGTATTATATTTTATTCCACCGCGATAGTTAGATTCTGATGTTGTTTTCTATTTTCTTTCTTCTTCTACCTCTTCTTCTTTAACCTAAATGGTTCGTATTTCTGTACAACTTGACTTGATTTAGGTAGAATAGTGCTGACTCAAGGGGTACGGATTTGCGGGCTGTTACATCGGAGGTGAGTGATTCTCGGTGATTTCAGATTCGACATTTTGTTCCTGTTTTCGAGCTTGAATCTCGATTTGGATTTTTGTTTCTGCATGTCTTTTGATGATCGGGATTGTATTGGGAGGTGATCGTTGACTTGCGAGGAGGGTCGCGCATGGTCGGAGGTAGGTGGCTGGTCGGTACACATGCACCGTGCACATTGTGTTTCTGGAGTGAGAAGCTGGTTTGGGGAAGAAGGATTTTACCAGGAGTAGTTTATGTTATATCTTGCGTTGGACTCGAAGTTGTAATAGTGGGGGAAAGCTTGTTGGGTGTATCGAGTATACACTAACTTTGTCACGAGTTTTACCTCGACGAATTGAAGTATTGGCTGTGGAAACATTTTGTTTGGTTTCTAGTTTACCCTGTTTAGTTTTTAAAACTAAATTGATTTCCAAAATTTTAAGTAAATTTAGATTTTAAGCAAGATTTAACATATTTAAATTTTTAATTTAGAAATGATGTTTTTAACATATTTAAATTTAGAAGTATGGATTTTAAAGTTACAAATCTTGTTTTGAAATAATCTGATAAATATTTCATAGAGTAATTTTGTAATCAGTTATAAACATTTTTCAACTTAAATATAATTGTTAAAATATAATTTGGTTTAGGTAATTTAACTTGTGTCAAAGGAGGATGATTTTTCATATCCAAGCTTTCGAATTAAATTTAACGAAAAATGAAAGTTAAGGGGTAATGTGATAAATTAATTTGAGTAGAGATCATTAAATCAAGGATAGATTATTTAGGAATAATTTCTTTAGGAAGAATTTAAAAATAGTCAATGTAGGTCATTAACTTAAGATTGTTTAAAAATTTATTTATGTGATTAATTTTAATAATTAATTAGATTAATAAATTGATAATAATCAATTGAGAAATTGTTTAAGTTTAATTACATAATAAAAGTAATTAAGAAATCAGTTACTTAATTGGGTTAATGTGATTAGTTTAGATTAATTAAGTTTAATTAAACAATTGACGATTGATGAATAATTACTTAATGTAATTAATGGTAGTGTAAATACTTAAGGAAGTAATTAATGGTAATTACTCAATTTAATTAGTGGAAGATAGAATTGTGGAAGTAGTTTGGACCAAATTATTGTGTATAATTAATCAAGGGATTAATTGGAGATGATTAAGGATTAATTAATTTATTTGATGAAGTAATTAAGGGTAGTTAATTACTGATGTTATTAATCAAGGGTGATTAATATTTATGGTTAGAAATTGATTAATGAAATAATTAAAGGATAATTACCGTATTAGGTTAAGGATAATTAATTTGTGAAATTAATTAAGGGTTGATTACTTAAATGTAATTAAAGGATAAATAGAACGATATTGGAGGATTTTGATTAATTGTTATTCCTAATATGTGATTTGTGATGCTATGTGTTAAGATATGTTGATTTAAACTGTGATGATGTGGTTATCTATTGTTGATGAATTAGGTGACATTCTGTATTTAAAATTGAGTTTTTTTGACTTGAATAATTTAGGTTAAGTTAACAATGGTTTCGAAGAGACCGGATTCGGGTATTAGTAAATCCCCGAAACCACTTTTATTCTTTATAAATTGATATGTGAAATCAACAGGCTAGTATGGAATGATTTAAGTGAATTTGATTAAATTGTGAAGTTGAAAATTGATATAAGTTACCCTAGGTTCATATATGTTGTATACTTTTGTATTCCATGATAGATGGGTTTACTCACGCTGGTTTCCAGCCTGACCCGGGTGTTACTTTGATGTAATGCTCGGGTCAGACCGAGTATTACAGATGTCCAGGTAAGGACGATCTGGAGCAAAGGAGGCGAGCTGGATAGCAGGAACGTATGGAGCGTCCCCGCTGTATATATTATAGTTGTATATCTGGACATGATTGTTTTAAACTGTCCAATGTTGTGTTTATGTTGTAACTCTGATGTATAAAAATGTAAATATACTGATTAAGTTTTTCTTTGTAAAACTATTATTTATGTGATATTATATTTTATCCGCTGCAAATGCGAGACTCTGAGTTTGAGTTTCCTGTTTCATCTTCTTTCTTTTTCTTCTTTTCACTAAGTATTTGGAAATTTCTGGATCGAAATATCCGGGTCGTTACATTTGGTATCAGAGCGGAAGGTTAAGCGAGAACCTTGGCTCTGGTGGGATTACTCATTAAGGATAGGGTAAGTGGAACCCTAGGATGAGTTAAGTATATAAATATGAGACAGTGTACTTGTTATTTTCTTATATAAAGGTTTTTAAATGATTTCAAAAGTAAATGAATCTATAAGAAATATATTATATATTATATTAAGAAAATTGGATGTAGTATTAATTAAACTAAAATTAATAGTAAGAATTAAATTAAGAAGTAATAGAATGCAACCAAATTGAAGTTGGAATTAAATAAAATAAGTTTAAAATGGATTCAAACTTAAATTAAAATCTTAAAGTTAAGGAAGAATTTCAAAATAAGATGAATCAGAATTGATTTCAAACCAGGAAATTGAATGGTTATTGTGTTTAATAATGGGATGATTGTTTTAAACAATAAAATATTTTAAGGAAATAACCATTTGATGAGAATAACTTGTAAATTAGAAAGGATGGAAATTGAAGTGGATTTAAAATTGTGAAGTTTTGAATTCTAAATTTAAACATTTAAATTGATTTCAAAATGTTAAAGGACATAATATAATTCAAACTATTTTGAATATGATCTTATTTTAAAATAAGAGATGTTATTTAATATATTCAAATGAAAGGGTCCTATTTCAAGCAAGGGTTGTTTGAAATTTTAAAAGAATTTGCTTAAACTAAAAACCAAAGGTGGTTTAAAATTTTAAAGTATAACTTGGTATGTAAAAGAAGTTATATATGTGGATATATATAATATCAAAAATGGTTTGAAACAAACTCTAAATGTTGAGTTTTGAATATGGAATAAGATGTGATACCCGAAATGCTAAGTTTTTGAACTTAATAAGTGGGAAGATTATTTATGAGAAGTTCAAAATTTGAAATGGGAGTTCAAACTAGGTAAGGTTGACTGGATTAAGTGAATTGAGTTTAACTTAGAAAAAGTTAAATATGTTGGGATGTTCAACCTGATTTGTAAATTTTAAGATGAAATTAAGATTTAACCTATAAAGTTAAATGGTTGATTTGAATTAGGGAGTTTGAGTGATCTCAAATTGGGTTTGAGATTAGAAAATTGAAAATGGATGGATGTTTTGAAATAATTAGATAATATAATTCTATTGTTGTTCAAAATCTTTAAGTTGTGAATTGGAATTGTTTAAATGAATGAGAGATGGTTTAAATTTGAAATTTGAATTAGTTCAAATTGAATTTGATTTGAAGTAATTGAAAGTGTGATTGAAGATGTATGAGTATATGATTCAAATGGAAAATTTGAATTGGATTAATTTGTAATGATTTGAAATTGAAGTGGATTCAATTTCAAATTAGTCCAAATTTATTGGAATAATTTGCAACTATAATTAATGATTGAATGGTTTTAAATTCAAATGGAATTTGAATTGAATTTGGGAAGAAATCAAGAATAATTCAACTTGATTTGGAAATGGAGTTTGAAATTGGAATTAATTCAAACTGGAGTAGAAATGAATTGAAATTGGAACTAGTTAAATTGAAATTTATTTGAATTGGTAGAATTTGAGATCAAGGTTGAATAAAGTTAAATTTGAAAAGAAACTGAGGTTAATTCAACTTGAATTGGATTGATTCAATTTCAATGGAAATTGAAGTTATTTAAATTGGAATTGGGTCAATTTAAATGTAAAAGGGAATTTAAATTGAATTGATGAGAATGGAGATTGGGAAGTGAATAGTTTTGACTCTGGATTATTTTTAATATAAACTATTTTAATATAAACCTATTTTTTTCAAGCTATTCATTATATAAACAACCTTTCTTTTAAAAGCCAAATTATCTTATACTTGCTTTACAATTATTTTCGAAACTGTCTAACAATTTTCTAACTATTATATAAACTAATTACTATTTTCAACAACTAATTACTATTTTATAGCTATTTTGCAATTATTTAAAATTTCTATGACTATTTAACTATTTTCCAATTAATTTACAATTGCTGAACTATTTTACAGCTATTCTACAAACCAGTAATTATTTTTCAACTACTTATCTATTTCTTTAACTTTTCAAGTTATTTTCTAAATTTAAATTGGACGGAGTTTAAACTTTTATTGGTTGAATACCCAATCGACATAAGAATAGAGGTGATAATCCAAATGGATTGAAGTAAATGTGAGTAAATGAATAAAAATCAAGTGGATGTGAATAGAAATGAAATTAATTTGGCTAATAACAAATAACGACAAATAAGTAGGGTGTACGTATGTTATTCTATTCGCATAGTGATTTGACCCAGATTCGAGCACGGAATTTCGAGATAGTTATATCGATCCGAGTGGGATTTTTCACTCGATTTTCAACGGCGAACCAAGATATGGATTGTTGATTGGTTCTGGATATTCTCTATCATAGTTATGACTATGCAAGGAGAGTGACGGTTTATGATCAAGAAACCAGATCTGTGTCCGCACTAGGAAGTCGGGTGGACGATACTAGTTCGGAAGTGAAATTGTGTGATCGAGTGAGCGATCAGATTGGCATAGCGTACGGGTGATAAGTGTACATCGTACGGATTTGGATGAAAATGATATTGAAAAGTGTAATCAAATTTGGATACTGATTTTGAGTTAATAAAGTAAATATCTATGTTTTATAAGATAAAACTTCCCTTGATGAATCTATTGCTATAAGGAAAGGATTTTGAAAGTGTTTAAAGTATGAAAGGATTTTTATACAAGTTTATAATGATCCAAAGATTTTTATCAAGGATTTTATATATATCTCTATATATAAGGGATCTTATGAGGATTTTGGAAAAGGTTTTGGGAACCTATGGATTTGGAAAGGCTTTTGATTTTTGGGTAAAATCAATATGAGAATTTGGAAAGCCTAGTTTGAGAATTATTGATTTTGGAATAATCGATTTTGTGTAAAGGAGGATTGTATGAGATCATACTAGGTGTATGATTTAAAGATACTATATATATATATATATAGTATAAAATGTTTTGATGATGGCTCTGGGGAAAAAGGCGCTCCCTTGGAATGGACTTCTCAGGAGTACCACTGGGTCGTGCTGCCTTGAGCGCCAAGGGGGTTCTAAAGCTGATCCTATGAGGAGTCCGGACAAACTAGTTCCTGAGGATTATTGGGTAGCGAAAGTCGAGGGCGCTGATGCCTACAGGGGCATTTGGGTTATGCTGTGACGACAGTGTAACTCAATGTCACTGCGGTCTACTGTGGGGACCATAGCGAAAATCTTGTGGAGGATGAGTGTCAACGGTATACACTTGATTTTGCCGGGAAGGTGTAGCAACATCGGTAGACTGCGATCTATGGTCAAGTGGAGTGGAGAAGTTTCATTCTTTTGGCAGCGAAATTCGAGGGCGCTGATGCCGACAGTTATATGGGTTTTTGCTGTGATAGCTACGTAACCCCAGTTGTAGCTGCGATCTGTAGCGGGTTCCATGGTGTAATCGAGGGGCGGGAGACCTTCAGTTATCTATGGATTTTGTCGGGACGGCGACGTAGCCATCGGGTTAACTGCGACCATGGATGAGGGTGATGATTTCCAGAGCATCCTCACCAAACATATATCCTTTATTTTCAAAAACTGTTTTCTGTATTTTCAATAAAATTATTTTCCAAATATTTTCACTGGATGTTGAAAATGAGTCTGCTAAGTATTTATAGATTTTCTGTCTTACGCCTGATCAACGTATGACCGAATTTTTTATGAGAACGAGGACGGAGTTATTGAAACATCTAGTTATAAAAACTATTTTCATAAAAACTAATTTATAATACTATACAGATTTTAAAAGTGTTTTAAATAATCAAAGAGAATTTATCTGATTACAAGCATTTTAATAAATATGGCTTCGTTCCTTTTCGAGGACGAAAAGATTATAAGAGGGAAGGAATGTAATAACCCAGATTTTCGGGCATCAGATAATTGAATAATTATCTAATATTAATGGAAAATACTGATTTATAAGTTGATAAATAATTCTGGTAACGAAAATGTATATCTGAATAAGTAGTTATATATGTATAACTTGATTTGTAAATTGAATTTTAGGATTTAATTTGAATTTGAATTCAAATTTAAACTTTTGAAATTCAAAAGATGGATATTTTGAAATATTGGAATTTAAAGATATTTGGATATGCTTTTATTCATAATTTGTTTTATTACGTTTTCTTCACATAAGAATAAATAAATTAAGTAAAACCTTTATTAACATTTAAAATAAAAAGAAAATCATACAAAGACAAGTGTTATCATAATAAAACTTAATATTAACATGTGTTAACTAATGAACTAAGGTTTATGACAAGTGGCATTTTTAGATTTAATTCTCTTTTATTTTTGTTAAACAATTTTCAGCCTAAAAACATATACTTCTCTCTATCTATTTCTTTTTCAAAAAAATTCAAAAGCTAAGAAACAAATATGAACTCAAACAATCCCTCAAAACAAAATTTGCCTCTAAACCAGATAATAAATCAATCTAAACCCTGTAACTAATTATCAACAGCAAACCTGAAGCATCAAAGCTGCAAGTATTTCTTAAAATCTGGAAAATAAATGCCTGCATCTTTCTTGAAATCTGGAAATTTGTTTCAAGCAAGTCCAAGTTCCAATAGCATGCATGCAAGTTCAATCCAATTTTATCTAGCAACAAATTCAGATTTAAACTGAGCAAAGATTCGAGTTTATTCAAAATTGAGCAAGATCATAAATCAGGGCAGATTTCATTTTTTTCCAAGAGCCTGTTCTTGTTCATCATCAAAACAAGTGAGTAATCCTAACCCATAGATCAGTTTTGTGTTGTATGTGACATGACTGATGTGAATTTTGTGATACATGTTTAAATTTCTTTATGCACGCTTATTTAAATATGGATACATGATTATATGCCTGTACATATTGGTATGCAAGTTGTGCTTAACTCTGTTATTTCCTAACAGACTCAATAAGAAGATTTTAAATTAAGTTTTCTTCATGTGATCCTTGTTAGGCTAAACAATCAAATAAATATTGATTGTTTTATAAGTAATTAAGTTTTAAAATTTTATTTACAAGAAATAAGTCGAAAATTTTTCTGTAAATTGCTAGAAGAGTAAAAAAAAATGAAGGTCAGGTAAAGAAAATTTAAAGTTTATACAATTAAGCTTCAAGATCAAAATTCAGATAAAGCAAAGTAGATGTAAATCAAATCTAGATCAAATCTGGAAAAAAATGTGGTATGATGCTTGCATGTTTGTGAAATGTATACAGGATGGATTACTCGTCAGTGTTTATATACATACAGAGTTTTGTTCCAGATTTACACTCTGATCAAAATCATGATCTCATGATTCTAATCTTTGTCAAAGATTTAGTTTCAAACAAAATATCGTTGAGTAATACAAGTTTAAAGTTTAAAATTTTATAAAAAAAAAGAAAATTGGAAATGTCTCTGAAACACAAATACAGCAGAACCAATTGTATATAAGTATAAATTTGATTACCCAGATTCATTAACTAAAGTTTATAACTAATTACATTATCAAAAACTTGAATTTTAAAACAAAAATTATAATTTATAATTTGAATTTGGTTGATAATTTCTGGTTTAACTGGAAATCCTATTGTGGGTTTGAACTATCGAGTTAGAAGTTTTGGGTAGCCATGTTTTTCTCTGGTGATTGACGATTGTAGATGTAAGGAAAAATGGTGAGAATTGAATCAAAGAAGTGTGGTGTTGGGAATTTCGAATCAAAGATTATAACCCTAATTTCCACTATTGATCAGTAATTTGATCACCGCGACCTATATTAGTGATCGAGCTTGCCTTGATTCATGTTGGTGATTGTTGGAGTGTGGAGGAATTAGTAGCCGGAGGCGAAGTCATTCTGGTAATCGGAGGTGAGTGATTCTTGGTGATTTCAGATTCGACATTTTGTTCCTGTTTTCGAGCTTGAAGCTCGATTTCGATTTTTGGTTTCTGCATGTCGTTTGATGATCGATATTGTATTGGGAGGTGATCGTTGACTTACGAGGAGGGTCGTGCATGGTCGGAGGTAGGTGGCTCGCCGGTACACGTGCACCGTGCACGTTGTGTTTCTAGAGTGAGAAGCTGGTTTGGGGAAGAAGGTTTTACCAGGAGTAGTTTATGTTATATCTCGCGTTGGACTCGAAGTTGTAATAGTGGGGGAAAGCTTGTTGGGCGTATCGAGTATACCCTAACTTTGTCACGAGTTTTACCTCGAGGAATTGAAGTATTGGCTGTGGAAACATTTTGTTTGGTTTCCAGTTTACACTGTTTAGTTTTTAAAACTAAATTGATTTCCAAAATTTTAAGTAAATGTAGATTTTATGCAAGATTTAACATATTTAAATGTTTAAGTTAGAAATGATGTTTTTAACATACTTAAATTTTAGAGGTATGGATTTTAAAGTTATAAATCTTGTTTTGAAATAGTTTGATAAATATTTCATTAGAGTAATTTTGTAATCAGTTATAAACATTTTTCAACTTAAATGTAATTGTTAAAATATAATTTTGGTTTAGGTAATTTAACTTGTGTCAAAGGAGGATGATTTTTCATATCCAAGCTTTCGAATTTAATTTAATGAAAAATGAAAGTTAAGGGGTAATGTAATAAATTAATTTGAGTAATTGATTAAGTATAGGAGATCATTAAATCGAGGATAGATTATTTAGGAATAGTTTCTTAAGGAAGAATTTAAAAATAGTTAATGAAGGTCATTAACTTAAGATTGTTTAAAAATTTATTTATGTGATTAATTTTAATAATTAATTATATTAATAAATTGATAATAATCAATCGAGAAATTTTTTAAGTTTATTACTTAATAAAAGTAATTACGAAATCAGTTACTTAATTGGGTTAATGTGATTTGTTTAGATTAATTAAGTTTAATTAAACACTTCACGATTAATGAATAATTACTTAATGTAATTAATGGAAGTGTAATTACTTAAGGAAGTAATTAATGGTAATTAATGAATATAACTAGTGGAAGATGGAATTGTGGAAGTAGTTCGGATCAAATTATTTTGTATAATTAATCAAGATAATTAAGGATTAATTAATTTATTTGATGAAGTAATTAAGGGTAGTTAATTACTGATGTTATTAATCAAGGGTGATTAATATTTATGGTTAGAAATTTATTAATGAAATAATTAAAGGATAATTACGGTATTAGGTTAAGGATAATTAATTTGTGACATTAATTAAGGGTTGATTACTTAAATGTAATTAAAGGATAAATAGAATGATATTGGAGGTCTTTGATTAATTATTATTCCTAATATGTGATTTGTGATGCTATGTGTTAAGAAATGTTGATTTAAATTGTGATGTTATGGTTATCTATTGTTGATGAATTAGGTGACATTCTTTATTTAAAATTGAGTTGTATTTCACTTGAATAATTTAAGTTAAGTTAGCAATGGTTTCGAAGAGACCGGAGTCGGGTATTAGTAAATATCCAAAACCACTTTGATTCTTTATAAATCGATATATGAAATCAACAGGCTAGTATGGAATGATTTAAGTGAATTTGATTAAATCTAAGTTATTGGTACTTAGAAATCGATGTGTGAAATAGTGATGTCTATAACAACTTGTGAAGTTGAAAATTGATATAAGTTACCGTGGGTTCATATCTGTTGTATACTTTTGTATTCCATGATAGATGGGTTTACTCACGCTGGTTTCCAGCCTGACCCGGGTGTTACTTTGATGTAATGCTCGGGTCAGACCGAGTGTTACAGATTTCCAGGTAAGGACGATATGGAGCTCAGGAGGCGAGCAGGATAGCAGGAACGTATGGTGCATACCCGCTGTATATAGTATAGTTGTATATCTGGACATGATTGTTTTAAACTATCCAATGTTGTTTTTATGTTGTAACTCTGATGTATAAAAATGTAAATATACTGATTAAGTTTTTCTTTGTAAAACTATTATTTATGTGATATTATATTTTATCCGCTGCGAATGTGAGACTTTGAGTTTGAGTTTCCTGTTTCTTCTTCTTTCTTTTTCTTTTTTCACTAACTATTTGGAAATTTCTGGATCGAAATTTCCGGGTCGTTGCACTTTAGGTCGTTATCCCGTTGAACCGTAGGGGTGCTTAGGTCGATGGGTCGCCGAAGCTCCATAAGTCGTTGAGTCGCGCCATGTTGAGCCGCTTTATGATTTAGGTCGCTCGGTCGTGCCACATTAAGCCGCCTTGTGCTTTTAGCTTGTTAAGTCGCTAGATCATAAAAAAGAGGTGTTAACAAAGGTCAAAACTATGAAGACAAAATCGAATTTGAATGGAATGCAAACAGCAGGATAAAAGGTGAGTTAATCTCATACTAATGGATTTTATTTGAATTTAAGTTGTTAAATTTAAATAATTGGTTGAATGATTGGATTGTCGGATGTGTTATATTATATATAGTAGTATATCATATATATTGAAGTGATTGATATTCTATGATGGATATTATTGGTAATTGGAATATTGAATGCTGTGGGATGCTTGAATATTTCGGCACCCTGAGTTATTGAAATATATTAAATTGGATTTTTTTTTTGAAAGTGAAATAATTATGGAATAAAAAATAAGAATGAATTTGTAACGACCCAGAATTTCTGTCATTTAAAACTCATATATTTAATTGATTTTAAATGTTAATAAGTAAAATTTGTAAGTCGAATAAATTTTATTTCGAATATATAGATTTAATTGGATAATTAAATCGATAATTTAATATTTGAAATTACAGAGATAATTGGAAATTGGGTTTAATGTGATTAAAAATGATTTATAAAGTTGTATTAAATCATATTAGTGTTAGAATGATGTTATAGAACTTTTAAAATTAAATTAAAAATTAAATTGCAGAAAATGAATATTTTAATATTTACTTGACAAGTAAAAATAGTCACTTTTCAAACAGTATCGGATTTCGACGAAACAAGTTTCATCGGATCCATAATATTATATTATTTTAAGATTTCAAATTTCGTGTCAATCGGATTTACGGTTTGTCCGGGGCAAGCCAAAAAGTATAGAAATTAGTTTATCGATTTAATTTAAATTTGATCTTTTATTTCCATAACTCACACATATGATCGAATTGGCTTCCGAAGCACGTTCCGTTGTGTCCGAAACGTGTGGTAAACCTTAAAAACGTCAACCGGCACGCTTCCTTTGGAGTTCGAAATTTTTTGGGATGCATAGTGGGCGTGATATTTTCTATATAAGGCCCTCTGTTATTCACTTTTGCACTCAAACCCTACTCAGAAACCCTAGCCGCCATCAACAGTACTAATGGCCGAAAATGTACACTTCTTCTCCCTCGTTTTTCTTCTAATCCGTGAGCTTATAGCAGAAACTTCCAACAAGAGAAGTGTAGAGCTTCTCAAGCTCTACACATCTGTACGTTGGGTCGACGTGAAGATCGACGTGGTGGCCAGAAATCAAGCGGGAAAGGGTCGCGTTTGAGCTCAAATTTCGAGGCCTATGGTGGCCGAGCTGCACGTCGCTCACGTCGCAGGTTGAGCTCGTGATGGGCTAAAAGATGGTGGTGCCTGATCATTGTACAAATGAGCGTGGAAGGTGTGAAAATTCGATGAAGAAAGGCGGCCGTGGGATTCATCGTGCGCGATTTTTTACCTGGGGAGAAGATGGGTGGCGCACGGCTCTGATGGAAGCAGCAAAGGAAATCAAACGGCCGAGATTTAGGTTTATAAAATAAAAATAAATTGTGAATTAATTTTATTATAAATCGTATAAATTTTGTAATGCAATAACTCTTTCATACGAGGTCGAAAACCGACGAAACGACTTGCGTTGGGATCGTATGGACGAATACTACGCAATCGAGCTGGATTGGAGTCGATTGGAGATAGATTGAATTTTGATTAAAATTAAATGCGCGTTTAATTTTATTCGAAATAGAATAGCGCAACTGTACTGGAAGCAAGGTGAGAACTTCTCACTCAATCAAATTGCATTTCTATTTAAATTTCAAATAGTTAGATTTAAAATTGATTGATTGTGTTGATTGTATGCTTGGATGATAAATTATTATCTATTGTTTTGAAATAGACTCTATACACTGCATATTAAGCGGAGGTTATTTATTAAACACATATACTGAGATATTTCACCTTGAAGTGGAATTGGTATTATATATGTACTTGGAGTTGATTTCCCGCATTATATAGCGGTTGAGGCCCTATTGCGCCGCATAATAGCGGATAATATTTTATAAAAATCATGTACCACGATATCCCGTCTTGAAACGGGATTGGTATTGTGCTAACATCTGTGGATGCAGGGAATCAGATTAGAGGGATCCAAATGGATTCCTCAACGGTACTGATTTATTTACAGATATTTGCGATATATTCTGTTATCATATTTATATATGATGTTTTTGGATGTCGTGGTTGATGTATTGGTGTTGTTGCAGCATCGGGCCTATTTTAGAGTTTTAAAAAAATGTTAAAAGTAACGATTTCGAATTTAATAGGATTTTCAAGTGATTTTTGAAGGTATACATTTTATTGAATTTTGGAATTGATTCATTTTATATAAATAAACATTAGAATTTTTATGTTATAAAAATTATGATTTTTGTGAAGTATAGCCGAAATGTGATTTTTGAAATAAGTAGTTGATTACTTTGTAAAATGGTTTAAATTGGGGTTTTTGAATTATTATAAACGGTTTATATAAAAGATTTATAAAATTGATAGTTATAAATTAAAAATATTGGAATTATAAAACGAGTTTTTATAAGTGTTATCCCGCCTTTTTCAGCAAGGCCGTGATATCAAAAGATCGACCGAGAGAAGCAAGATAGCTCGTCTCAAAGATTGGTCAAATCAACATCTCAATAAAGCAAGTTCTGTTGAATGTTTTTTTCATCTAAGATCCCCTACGGAGGGGGGGTCCAGGGGGTGCCAACCCCGCAAGGTGGGGGTGCAGGGGCAACGCCACCGCGATGGTGTTCGACCTATCTTCTACTCGAGGCCAGCGCCTACAACCTAAGAAGACCTCGCGACCTAAGGCGTGACCAAGTTAAGCGACCTAGCGGCTTAACACGTGGAGCGACCTAAGCTAGACCAAGGGTCAACGACTTAACGGGTTAACCTATCAGCGACTTAAGGCATAAAGCGGCTCAACCGAGTTAACGAGCTAACAGAAGAAGCGGCTCAACGACCTAAGGCTAAACGAGTTAGCAACTCACCAGAAGGTCCGACCTAACAGAGTCCACGGCCTAACGAATTAACTATGTGGCACGAGTTACGACTTATCTTAGGTCGTCCACACGACCTAACTCCTTAAGTCGTCCCTGCCGACCTAACTCCTTAAGTCGTCCCTGCCGACCTAACTACTTAAGTCGTCCCTGCCGACCTAACTCCTTAAGTTGTCCCTGCCGACCTAACTCCGATTTCACCTATAAATACTCCATCAACTCCACATTTGGGGAGGGACTTTTCTGGATTTGAAAGCGCCTACACTCTGTTGATTTCTGGACTCTCCGAGCACCTCAACCATCAAATATTCTTCATCAAGAGATCTACTTCATCCAAGAGAGATTCGAAGAGCAATTCACCATCAACGTTCTAACTTCTTTCTCCGTTCATGTTGTAATTGTAAGATCGTGTTGTAAAGGTGTTGTAATCGAGAGATCATGCTGTAAAAGTGTTGTAATCTTGTAAAAGTGTGTACAAAGAAGATAATGAAGAATGTAAAGTGGATGTAGGCTTACTAGAAGCCGAACCACTATAAAAATCTCTATCTCTTTTACTTTTCTGCGACTTTTCTTTTTACTTTGCTTCCCATATAAACGGGTGGTGCTTTCACTTCATCACGAGATACACCGGATGTTAGCGTTAAAGCTATTTTTACCGTTAACAATAAGTGTTAAAATGAAGTATAAATGGATTTCATAAGTGAATGAAATTTATAGATTTATAAATTGTGAAGTTTTAAAATGAAATGATTTTGTAAAATAAGAGAATTATAAATAATTTACTTATAAATTGGAGTTTAGCATTTAAATGAGATATAAATAGAATTTGTTAATCAAGGGATTTTATAAGTTGAAGTTTTTATAAAATATATATATATATATATATATATATATATATATATATATATATGTGTGTGTGTATATATAATGTGAATTTATAAACGTTGTTTTACAAATCTGAAACTAATTGAATTTGATAAGTTAATATGAAAGCTTATTAAAGGAGATATATCCATGATTTTGGACAGTGGATAATCCTTTAAATTAAATATGTCGAAGTGTTGAATTTGGTAAACGATTTATATTCACGATTTTGGACGATGAATAATATATTAAAGAAATGTTTTGGGGAAGTGATATTTTAAATAGAATTAAACGATTTAAAGATGCTTTAAAATGTATGATGTATCGAAACCATAGATTTCAACATTCATTGTTGAAATAGATGTTTTCGAGAAATAAAAGGAAATGGTGGACTATAACACTGTTGTTATAGTAAATGATTTTCAAAAAGAAAATGTTTTATATAGTATTGGTATTTACATATCTATCTTAATTTCGAATGCCTATACTAGTGACTTTGTGTTGTCGTAACGATGTTTTACGCAACATTCGTTTTGACTCAAATGAATGTGTTTAAGAGAATGTTTTTCTTAAAGAATAAAATATATACTTAATCGAATTTTAAGTATATTGGATATTTTCTAAGTATTAAAATAAATAGATTTGTGAATTACTTATCATTAAATAAGTATGGAAAGGTTTTCCAATATGAAGTGAAATGTTTTGAGATTTTATCTTTTAAGATAAATTGGAAATGAGTAAATATTTGGAAGTGTATCCGCAGAAGGAAAATGATTTGAAATTTGTTTTCAAAAGTTGTAAAGGTGAAAAATGATTTGAAATTCGTTTTCAAATGATTGAAGTGTGGTAAAATATATCTTTTAAAGATATTTTTGGAAAATAAATAATTTGGGAAATTATTTGGAATCTGGTGATGTTGTGCATATCTATTGATAGTTAAATAACCGACTATCAATATTTACCTTTAAATGTGTATTTGTTGTTATTTGCTTGAATTTGAATGCTACGCTTATTTTAAGATAATCGCTCGTTATTCGGTTTAGCCGGGAGAGGACCTTTGGGTCATGAATCCCATTCCGAATAGTGATACTCGTAATGGATAGCATTTGAAGACCGGTGTTGAAGACCAGATATTTTTAAAAGCGGAAGGATCATCGTCGAATGTGTCTGCATCGGCTGATCTCCAATATTGAGGTTTATCACCCTTTGTGATGGGAAGTCCAGTCGTGGTTAATGAATATCCGGATTGCAAGGGCTTCTTTTGAAGTGCCTTCGCTTCTGCCCGGTCCTGGAACGGACTTGTATGGATCTGTGTCCAACGTTACAATTTGAGATGTAAAGCTGGTTTCTATCAAATATTATTCCGTTGCTGGCGGAGAATTTATTCCCTTAGCTTCACACCCTTAGAGGTTATGCAGTTGATGGTTACTAGTGATACATTCCCAATTTGGTAATGTGGCATACGAAGTGCTGCTGATCATTTGTTGATCAAAGCATTGCTTTTGTATAAAGCGTAGTTTTGTGGACGAGACTTCGTCGGACCTCACACCCCGGTAATGGTCAAAACAGGAAAGATGCAGCAAGGTTTTAGGGAGTAGCGCCCCTTAGTGCATGTCATTTCCTTCTGGATAGAAGTGGTATCATGGTATGGAGCCCAGATACTTAACTTATGTGAATGTCGCAAATAGATATATGACTTTGTGATTGATGTTGGTTGAGGATCCTCGGATAAAGGTTGTTTACAACTGAGGGATGGCATACTCGTGTCAGTAGTTACCTACTTTTGTAGAGGTAACCTAGCCTTGTGTTGGCGGAGATCCGGTTGGGTTCTCGAGGCGTCCTTCCAGAGGCATACCCATGTGGCAATGGGAAGTTCCTTGGCCTGACCTTTAGTTGGAATCCAAAGAAACAATACGAGCCCTATACAGTTTTAGTTGTAGAACCTGCCATTTACTTATGGTGGCGCCCCACTGTTTAGATGGTAGCTGTAGTAGGCATACGATAAAGGTCATATGTTAGCTAAGATTTATATCATACTTTCGTAATGTTTTTTCTGCAGTTTGCACTTATAGTAATAATATCAAAGAAATTTCCCGTATCAAGATTGTTTGACTATCATAAGGAGAAATCTCCTCCGATTCTGCGTTGGCATTGTGCGTGTGTGTGGGAGGCCTTATGGTAGTTTCATTTTCAAAAAGCATTGCGAATCTATTTCAAGATATTTCTCTGTTTGATTTTAAATATAAACAGTTTTAAGTTCTCACACCAGTCCCATAATTGACGCGGAGTTTATTGTTCCCTTCCTAAACATTGGGTGCCCACCAATTTCCACACGGGTAGTCTAGAGTCAGGTTATCAGGTTATTCAGGCATTCAGGAGATGCTGTGGAGCTAAAGAGGCAAGCTGGATGGCGTGGCGTATCAATTAGCATGTAGTATTTCTTTTCTGCTATATGTTGTTGCAAACTTTGATAATGTAATGTAATGTGATGTAATGTAATAACATATAAGATTCTTTGTTTTAAAGATTATTCATTGATATATTATATGTTGTTCCGCTGCGATTGTGAGATTCTGTTATTGTTTCTGTTTTCTTCTTTCTTTCTTTCTTTCTTCTTCTACCTCTTCTTCTTTAACCCTAACAATTCGGTTTTTCCAGCCTTCGATTCCTAAACTTTCGTGAGTCGAAAATCCCGTCTGTTATAATGTGGTATCAGAGCATTTGGTTAAGCGACAACCTTGGCTCTGTTGGGTGTTACTCATTAGAGATAAAGTCAGTAATACTCTAGGATGAGTGTGAGTGTAATAATATATATGAGCGCGTATTTGTTAGTGAATATTAAAAAAAAATGTTTTATATTGTGATGATTGGTTTGTTGAGTGGTGTATGGATTCTGGTCAATACGAGTAATTAACGTTATTGATAAGAATCTCTAAACACTTGTATAGAACAAATTCGACACGATATCGTTTTAAAATATGGTAAATGAAATCATTTTACCTAAATTATTTTCGTATATAAAAAAGAAAAAAAATTCTGTGAATTATTATAATATATGATTGTTTGGTTGCTAGAAAGTGATGATATTAAATTATTATCATTATGTTGAAAAAGAAATTGAAATCATAACTCCAAAGTTAAGAAATAAATTCACATACAAATAGAATTGGAGAATATAAATTGTAAATTAGATTTGTAATTTGAAG
Source organism: Allium cepa (assembly GCA_030765085.1). Classification (NCBI taxonomy): domain Eukaryota; kingdom Viridiplantae; phylum Streptophyta; class Magnoliopsida; order Asparagales; family Amaryllidaceae; genus Allium; species Allium cepa. The sequence goes on from CM060942.1 coordinate 463,187,880, forward strand.
TAAAATTCCAGAGAAATATTTGGAAATGTTTTGAAGGGTTTACAATTGGGAAATATTTTGAAAATAGTTTTCAAGGGTTCTGGAAAAAGGTTTTTGAAGGGATAAAAGCTCTAAACTCTTTTCGGTCGCTGGAAAATATTTTCGGTGATGACTACAGCATCATCGGTGTTCATTTTCGGGTTTCCAAAAGAGGGATTGCTGCCAAGTTGTTTTAAATAGAAATTGTTTGGAAAATTTGGGTTTTGGTTTTGAAATTCAAAGGATAATTTGAATTGGTTTCAAAAATGGTTTTGAAATGTTGGAAAGACTCTGGAATCTGATAAAAAGTAGTTATGGAATAAAATTTATTAAGTTAAAAATAAATTTGGGGTTGAAACAAGTGAATTGAAATTGAGTTTGAATTATGGAAATAAAATTTATGAATGAATGAATTTACAATTGCGAGTAAATGAAATTGGAAACTAAATGTCGAAATTCATCTTGAAATTGCAAGTAAATAATTTTTTTTTTCAAATTGGATCAAATGAAGCTGAGTATTAAAATAAAATTAGTAAGTAAAACTAATCGAAGAAAGGACAAATTTAATATGGATTGAATTGAATTGAATTCAACATTTATAAATAAAGGGTAAATTAAATTCATATGGAATTTTAAATCCGGTTTAAATATAAGTGGTTATAAACCGAAATAGCGAATTGAATTATGTTTGGGAACGGACAAAAGAATATAAACTGAAATTGAAAACTGAATATCGAAAACCAATTTAAATTGTGCGAGTTGAAATGAGTTAGAACTTGTAATGAATTAGTAAAAGAAACTAATTTAAAATAGCAAGATGAATCAGTTGTGAATGAGGAATAATTGATAAAATTCAATATTCAGAAGGCAAATTGAATCCAAATAGAATTGAAATGTAAATCGAATTCAAATGAAAAAGATGATGTGAGATTGAATGAAAACGGATATTATGGTTAGCAGGATTTACAGGTGAATTAAAGGAAATTGGGATTTTGATTTCGAAGATAAGAAAATTGAATTGCTCGACAGAAAGGTATGTATTTCAATTTCAGTATGAAATTAGTTGATTTTCTTGTCCAACCACTTGGCGTTTTCTTTTCTTTTTGAAATCTAGGGGCCATGGTGCCATTTTTGTAGTTGTACCGTGCTAGCCGTGCAATGGAGGTGCTAGCGAAATTTTTCGAAATGTAAGGCGTTAGAATATTTTTGAGAAAATTGGAAATTTTGAAAACTATAACTTTGATTTTGAAGTGAAAAGTTAAACGATATAATTTGTTTTGAAAATATAACTAAGTATGATTTGAAAACTTAGTAAAGTTATTGTAAGAAGTTTAACTATGGATTTTGGAAAATTTAAATTGTTTAAATGAATTTGAAATTTAATTTGAACGAATGGTTTTGAAAAGTTAATGGATTTCAAGACTTTTTCTTACTTGGTAATCTCAAGGACGAAATTCTTTTAAGGTGGGAAGTTTATAACGACCCAGAATTTCTGTCATTTAAAATTCATATTTTAATTTATTTTAAATGTTAATAAGTAAAATTTGTAAGTCGAATAAATTTTATCTCGAATATATAGATTTAATTGGACAATTAAATCGATAATTTAATATTTGAAATTGCATAGATAATTGCAAAATGGGTTTAACGTGATTAAAAATGATTTATAAAGTTGTATTAATTCATGTTGGAGTTAAAATGATGTTATAGAACTTTTAAAATTAAATTAAAAATTAAATTGCAGAAATTGAATATTTTAATATTTAATTGACGAGTAAAAATAGTCATTTTTCAAACAGTCTCGGATTTTGACAAAACAGTTTCATCGGATCTATATTATTATATTATTGTAATATTTAAAATTTCGTGTCAATCGGATTTACGGTTTGTCCGGGGCAAACCAAAACATATAGAAATTAGTTTAATCGATTTATTATAAATTTGATCATTTATTTTCGTAACTCACACATATGATCGAATAGGCTTTTGAAACACATTCTGTTGTGTCCGAAACGCGGGTTAAACCTTAGAAACGTCAACCAGCACGCTTCGTTTGGAGTTCGAAAATTTTGGAATGAATAGTGCGTGTGAAATTTTCTATATAAGGCCCTCTATTATTCACTTTGCACTCAAACCCTACTCAGAAACCCTAGCCGCCATCAATAGTATTAATGGCCGAAAATGTGCACTTCTTCTCCCTCGTTTTTCTTCTAATCTGTTAGCTTATAGCAGAAACTTCCAACAAGAGAAGTGTAGAGCTTCTCGAGCTCTACACATATGTACGTGGGTCGACGTGAAGGTCGACGTTGTGGCCAAAAATCAAGCGGGAAAGGGTCGCGTTTGAGCTCAAATTTCGAGGCCTATGGATGGTCGAGCTGCACGTCTCTCACGGCGTAGGTTGAGCTCGCGATGGGCTAAAGATGGTAGTGCCTGATCATCGTAGAAATGAGCGTGGAAGGTGCAAAAATTCAATGAAGAAAGGCGGTCGTGGGATTCATCGTGCGCGATTTTTTACCTCGGGAGAAGATGGGTGGCACACGGCTCTGATGGAAGCAGCAAAGGAAATCAAAGGACCGAGATTTAGGTTTGTAAAATCAAAGGAAATTGTGAATTAATTTTATTATAAATCGTATAAACTTTGTAATGCAATAACTCTTTCATACGTGGTCGAAAACTGACGAAACGACTTGCATTGGGATCGTATGGACGAATGCTATGCGATGGCGCTAGATTGGAGTAGATTGGAGATAGTTTGAATTTTGAGTAAAATTAAATGCGCGTTTAATTTTATTCGAAATAGAACACTGCAAATGTATTGGAAGAAGATGAGAACTTCTCACTCAATCGAATTGCGTTTCTATTTAAATTTTAAGTAGTTAGATTTAAAATTGATCGATTGTGTTGATTGTATGCTTGGATGATAAATTATTATCTATTGTTTTGAAATAGACCCTATACGCCGCATATTAAGTGGAGGTTATTTATTAAACACATATACCGCGATATTTCACCTTGAAGTGGAATTGGTATTATATATGTACATGGAGTTGATTTCCCGCATTATATAGCGGATGAGACCCTATTGCGCCGCATTATAGCGGATAATATTTTATTAAACCCATGTACCGCGATATCCCGTCTTGAAAAGGGATTGGTATTGTGCTAACATCTGTGGATGTAGGGAAACCGGTTGGAGTGATCCAACTGGATTCCGTAACAGCACTGATTTATTTACATATATTTGTGATATATTCCGTTATCATATGATATATGATGTTTTTGGATGCCGGGGTTGATGTATTGGTGCTGTTGCAGCATTGGGCCTAATTTTAGAGTTTTAAAAGAATGTTAAAGTAACGATTTCGAATTTAAAAGGATTTTCAAGTGATTTTTGAAGGTATACGTTTTACTGAATTTTTTAATTGATTCATTTTAAATAAATAAACGTTAGAATTTTTATGTTATAAGAATTATGATTTTTGTGAAATATAACCGAAATGTGATTTTGGAAATAAGTAGTTGATTAATTTGTAAAATGGTTTAAATTGGGATTTTTGAATTATTATAAACGGTTTATATAAAAGATTTATAAAATTGATATTTATAAATTAAAAATATTGGAATTATAAACGAGTTTTTATAAGTATTAAAATGAAGTATAAATGGATTTCATAAGTGAATGAAATTTATAGATTTATAAATTGTGAAGTTATAAAATGAAATGATTTTATAAAATAAGAGAATTATAAATAATTTACTTATAAATTGGACTTTAGCATTTAAATGAGATATAAATAGAATTTGTTAATCAAGGGATTTTATAAGTTGAAGTTTTTATAAAATATATATATAATGCGAATTTATAAACGTTGTTTTATAAATCCGAAACTAATTGAATTTGATAAGTAAATATGAAAGCTTATTAAAGGAGATATATCCACGATTTTGGACAGTGGATAATCCTTTAAATTAAATATGTCGAAGTGTTGAATTTGGTAAACGATTTATATTCACGATTTCGGACATGAATAATATATTAAAGAAATGTTTCGGGGAAGTGATATTTTAAATAGAATTAAAACATTTTGAACTTGTTTTCAAATGTATTAAGTATCGAAACCATAGATTTCAACATTCATTGGTGAAATAGACGTTTTCGAGAAATAAAAGGAAATGATGGACTTTGACACTGTTGTTATAGTAAATGATTTCAAAAAGAATTTTTTTTATATAGTATTGGGATTTGTATATCTACTTAATTTGAATCCTTATACTAGTGATTTTGGGTTGTCGTAACGATGTTTTACGCAATATTCCTTTTGACTCAAATGAATGTGTTTCTGAGAATGTTTTTCTTAAAGAATAAGATATATACTTAATCGTGTTTTAAGTATATTGGATATTTTCTAAGTATTGAAAATAATTAGATTTGTGAATTACTTATTATTAAATAAGTATGGAAAGGTTTTCCAATATGAAGTGAAATGTTTTGATATTTTATCTTTTAAGATAAATTGGAAATGAATAAATATTTGGAAGTGTTTCCGCGTAAGGAAAATGATTTGAAATTTGCTTTCAACGGTTGTAAAGGTGAACAGTGATTTGAAATTTGTTTTCAAATGATTGAAGTGTGGAAAAGTATACCTTGTAAAGATATTTTGGGAAAATAAATAATTTGGGAAATTATTTGGAATCTGGTGAAGTTATGCATATCTATTGATAGTTAGATAACCGACTATAAATATCTACCTTTAAATGGGTATTTGTTGTGATTTGCTTGAATTTGAATCCTGCACTTATTTTAAGATAAGCGCTCGTTATTCGCTTTAGCCGAGAGAGGACCTTTAGGTCATGAATCCCATTCCGAATAGTAATGCGTCGTAATGGATAACATTTGATGACCGGTGTTGAAGACCGGATATTTTTGAAAAAGGAAGGTTTACCGTCGAATGTCTCTACATCGGCTGATCTTCGATATAGAGATTTATCACCCTTTGTGGTGAGAAGTCTGGTCATGATTAGTGAATATCCGGATTGCAAGGGCTTCTTTGGAAGTGCCTTTGGTACCGTTCGATCCCAGAACGGATTTGTAAGGATGTGTGTCTGACGTTACAATTTGAGATGTAAAGCTGGTTTCGATCAAATATATGTCCGTTGGTGGCGGAGAATTTATCTCTTAGCTTCACACCCTCAGAGGTTATGTAGTTGATGGTTACTGGTGATACATTCCCAATTTGGTAATGTGGCATACGAAGTGCTGTTGTTCATTTGTTGATCAAAGCATTGCTTTTGTATAAAGCATAGCTTTGTGGACGAGACTTCGTCAGACCTCACACCGCGGTAATGGTCAAAACAGGAAAGATGCATCAAGGTTTTAGGGAGTAGCGCGCCTTAGTGTATGTCATTTCCTTCTAGATAGAAGTGTTATCATGGTATGGAGGTCAGACACTTAACTTATGCGAATGTCGCAAATATATATGACTTTGTGATTGATGTTCATTGAGGATCCTCGGATAAAGGTTGTTTACAACCGGGGGATGGCATACTCATGTCAGTAGTTACCTACTTTTGCAGAGGTAACCCGGCCTTGTGTTGGGAGAGATTCGGTTAGGTTCTCGGGGCGTCCTTCCAGAGGCGTACCCATGTGGCAATGGGAAGTTCCTTGGCCTGACCATTAGTTGTAAATCCAAAGAAACAATACGAGCCCAGTACGGTTTTAGTTGTAGAACCTGTCATTTACTTATGGTGGCGCCCCACTGTTTAGATGGTAGCTATAAATGAGCATACGATAATGGTCGTATGTCGGCTAAGATTTTACATCATACTTTCGAAATGTTTTTTTGCACTTTGCACTTATAGTAATAATATCAAAGAAATTTCTCGTAACAAGCATGTTTGACTATCATATGGAGAAATCTCCTCCGACTCTTCGTTTGCATTGTGTGTGTGCGGGAGGCCTTATGGTAGTTTCATTTTCTAAAAAGCAGTGCGATTCTATTTCAAGATATTTCTCTGTTTGATTTTAAAGATAAACTATTTTAAGTTCTCACACCAATCCCATGACTGACTTGGAGTTTATTATTCCCTTCCTAAACTCTGGGTGCCCACCAATTTCCACACGGGCAGTCTAGAGTCAGGTTATCAGGTTATTCAGGCATTCAGGAGATGCTGTGGAGCTAAAAAGGCAAGATGGATGGTGTGGCGTATCAACTAGTATATTGTATTTCTTTTCCGCTGTTTGTTGTTGTAAACTCTGATAACGTAATGTAATGTGATGTAATGTAATAACAGATTAGATTCTTTGTTTTAAAGATTATTCATTGATATATTATATGTTGTTCCCTGCGATTGTGAGATTCTATTATTGTAACTATTTTGTTCTTTCTTTCTTTCTTTCTTTCTTCTTCTACCTCTTCTTCTTTAACCCTAACAATTTGGTTTTTCCGGCCTTCGATTGCTCGGCAGTTGATACGATGGACGTATTAATGTCGACTTTCGTGAGTCGAAAATCCCATCTGTAACAGAATTGGAAGAAATTCAAGTGTTATTTAAAAACTAAAGTTAAAGTGTAGGTAGAGATATAAGACAAGTTTTAAATCAGAGTTAAATTTTCGAATTCAAGAGTGAATCTAGGTTTTCAAACAAATAAGTTTCTAAAATTTAATTTATTCTAACAACTTGAATGTTAAAGTGCATCTTTAAATTGATTTGAATTTAAACTTAATTTGGTTTAAATTCCTTTGAACTTCTATTTTAAAATGATTAATTAAATTATTTAATGAAGTAAATAAAAGATAGTCAATTATAGGTTGAGATTAATAGAGAATGATTAATATTATGGTTTAATTAATGTAATTAAATTAGATTAAGATAAATTAAAATACAATTAGTAATCGTTAATTTATATAATTAATGATGTAATTAAAGACTGATAAATTTAGATTGATTATTCAATATTAAGTGACATATGAGAAGTTAATTAATATAAGTAATTAAGTACTAATGTAATTAATATAGTTAATTAATTTATGAAGTAATTAAGATTACTTATTGATTTTTGTTAAGAATAATTAACATTGTGAAATGAATTAAAGTTGATTACTTGAATGTAATTGAAGTGTAATTAATTCTGGGTGATTAATTAAGACGAATAATGAAGGGTTGACTAATTAATTGATTTGAAATTAATTAATGTTAAATGAAGAAATCTAAATGTTTGAGGTTAGTAAAGTAAATCAGGATTAATTAAATTAAATTTATATATGATTAAGCATTGCTTACGGATGATTGAATGGTGTTGAATGCTTTGAATGAGTTGATATATCTAATATGAAATGTTGTGTATTTCATGTGGATAACTTGGGTTAGATGACATTGGACTCGAAGAGACCGGGGTCGGGTATTAGGAAATACCCGAAACCACTTTGAATTTTTATAGATTGATATGTGAAATTTATAGGCTGGAATGAAGTGATTTAAAGGAATGGGTCTATTAAAATCAAAAATTTTGTCAAATTAGAAATTTGATGGTGAAATAAGTAATGTATATAATAAATTGTGGATTTGTGAATTGATATGAGTACCCCGGGTTTTATATAAGTCGTATGCTTTGTATTCCATGTTGGATGGATTTACTCACGCTGGTTTCCAGCCTGACCTGGGTGTTACTTTGATGTCATGCTTGGGTCAGACCGAGTGTTACACATTTTCAGGTAAGAACGTTCTGGAGCTCAGGAGTCGAGCTGGATGGCAAGAACGTATAGAGTATTTCCGCTGTATTATAATATTGTATATCTGAGGCATGGTAATTGTGTATATCCAGTGTCTGTATAAATGTGTAACTCTGATGTATTATAAATGTAATCGGTAGATATATTATTCTTTTGTAAACTGTTATTATTTATTATTATATTTTATCCGCTACTAATGTGAGGTGTTGATGTCTTCTGTTCTCCTTCTTCTATCTCTTTCTTCTTTTCCATAACTATCTGGAATTTTCGGGATCGAAATTTTCGGGTCGTTACACTTAAGCTAGAATCATTTTAAACAAATTAAACTTTTATCTTGAGTATTTTATAGCTATATGGTTATTTATTTAATAGCTTAATATTAAATTAAATTTCTAAATTACCAAAAATATTAGAATTAGAAAACATGACTTTATTTATTAAATTTAAAACAAATCTTATCTATTTACAATATATAAAAATATATATACATTATAAATAGAAAAGAATTTATTTAGCTTTTAAAAGATAAATCATCCATTTAAATATTTATTAAAGAAGATTATTAAATCAATTCAAATTTATTATTAACAATATTATCAAATCTATTTAATTTTAACACAGATTATTAAATTGGTATTGCCAAAAATTCCAGGATATCACATTCCTCCCCGCTTAAAAGAATTTCATCCCCGAAATTTAAAACAAATGTAATTTAATAATCTAATTAAAGATTTAATTTTAAAACAGAAGCATATATCAATAATATGCTAACAACCATAACAACCAATTCATCCAATCAAACAAATCTGACTATCCGGACAAGATTCTGGATAGAATTTTCTCCAGTTTTCAAGTATAAATATTGGGATACTCGCTCTACAGAATCCAAACAATCAATACAACTAAGCTACGGAGCTTCAACTCATCTAGATCTACAAAACAAGAAAGGATATCAGACTACAGAGAAGTCTGACTCAACAACCAAAACTCCCTGAACTACTGGCTCTACAACCTGAGAAAGATCTTACACGTACTCCCTCAGAGATATGTGAAACATAAGGAATCTCAGTTATCCAAACTGACAATTGAATCTTGAAGACCAAACACTTATCCAGAATCAAATCTCCGACTTCGGAATCCAAATTCCTCCGTCTCTTATCCACAAAACTCTTCCGACGATCCTGCGCTGCATATATCCTTACTGATCAACTCAACCTACACTGATGCCCCCAGAAACAAATTGAACCAAAAAAATCCTACAAAATGAACTTTTCAGGATCAATTCAAAAATCAAAACATAACTCTATTCCAAAACCAGAAGACTGGTCTGACTTCTCCCATCTGGAAAAGATAAAAACAGATGCACTCCAATCTGGCCTCAGATCCTGAAAAAGTTCCTGTAGAAACTCTCTAATCCAAAACACTGCAATTTCTAGTTGTTTCCAAACTAAAACAGCCACCACCATGCTTCCACTGCGCAACTCTGACTGAGCGGATAAAAATGCTGATGATGATCACGAGCACAAACTGGACAACACATCCCAGGACTATGTATCAACAGATCCATTAAAAGAAACTTGGAAGTTCCTCCAAAACCTGAGCTGCTTCACCAAACTCATTCTCCAGAAACCATCCTTCTACTAAGCTGAACCATCGGTACCACTTCTGGTACCCAGTCGATAGGAAAATTCAATCTCTAGATGCATACAAACCTCTAATCTCCCGAAGACATCCAGAAAAAATCTCTGACAACCCAAGAGAACACTCAGCTATCGCAAGTCACTTTTGCGATCAATCCAGCCTAATTCCAAAGAAAAACTGTTCTCTCTTTACTAATCAGAACAGCTTATGCTTAATCAGCCAATCCATCGAAGAAATGGAACCACTCTACTGCTTTTGAAATTACCTCAAGAAAAAATGCTAAGCCAGAAGATCTCCTTGACAGCACACAGAACACTCCGAACTGCCACTGCGGACTCAGATGCCAAAGACTTCCTATCCAAATCTCTTCGGGAAACTCGGACCTCAAACCAAACAAAACATCCTGCTGAGCTTAGCCACAACTCTGAAGCAAACGCACTTCCTTAACTTGCTCCCAAGAAACAACTTCGGAGACATCCATAGTCATTATGTCTCATCACACAGCTACTACATCCTGAGGTATCAAAATATCATGACTTGCTTCCGTCCAACCGACAGATCCAAACTCTAGCTCATCCAAACTTACACTTCAAAGATGAATTCTGAACCTTAATAGGTTTCTTTCAGAGATCGATGAAATCCTTACACCACCCAAAGCTTACTCGAGATGGTATTAGGTCTACAGTCTCGACAGATACACTTCCAACCTCAAACATTCAAACTCCAACCATTGGTAGTCGTGTTACACACACCACTACCCTACCTACCTTTATAACTTATATTGGAAACCCAACAAATAGGTAGAAATATATATATATATATATATATATATATATATATATATATATATATATATATATTACAAATACGCTCTCTCAAAAAAGAAACCACTCAAGAGCCTAGGTATTCGCTCAAACTAGTGCTCTGATACCAACTGCGATGACCCGCCTTTCTATTCACAAAAAGACGTATCATCTTAAAGAAAGAAAGGGATAGAAAAGATAAAAGATAGAGAAGAAAGAAGAAAAAACGTCAGAATCTCAACGGCTGAACGAATAAATTATATTAATCACATAAGTATTACATAATATATAACATCAATCAGAGTTAGACAGATAATACATCACATAATAGATGGTTATAAACACTTGTCTAGTTATACAACTCGATACACAATACAACATAGAGATACCTGTTGAGTCACAGCTTCTATGAAGATTTTGATTGCTGACAACAATATTAAAACGATCGACAAATCAAGACCTACATATGGTACTCTAGATTATAGGTTGATTATTTGATGTTATAATAGTAATAAAATTGTCAAAATCTATCCTCAAATAATCATGCACAAAATATAATATATATATATACACATTTATATAGGTTGTGCACTTTATTGTGCAACTTAACAGAGACCGGTCGACCGGTCCAAAAATGAACGGTCGACCGTTCCTGTTGAATGTGCACAATAAACGTGCACACATGCACATAACGACTATATTTTTAAAAACCTGTCTACCGGTTAGTTTTTGACCTGTCGACCGTTTTTAAACAGAGAGCAACTTCTTCCAAAAGACACATCTTTCTCCAATGGTTGCGTCTCTTCTTCTTCATCAATGATCATAACTTTTGACTGCAACTTTTCATCAAGGGTTATAACTATTTTCTCTCTATAAATACACATCAATATCATTGATTAAAACAATAAGTTTTATTAAGATTATATATGCTCTCTATCTATTCTTTGAATTCACTTGCATTCAAAAAGCTCTAAACTACTTTCATTCCTTATTGAATCATTGACACTATCTCATATATATTGATTCAATAAGCAATATAAATTCCATAATCTTCACAAACATCATTCACAATTTGAGGATAAGATTATAGGAAGAGTGTACTACAAGTGACAAATCCGTGTTTACAAGAGCACAAGTTGTCAACAACAATTGTAATTGTTTTTGTTGAAGTCCTCGGTATTGTAAGAGGCAAGTGTTGAAGTCCTCAGTGTTGTAGAGGCGTGAAATCCCGTTCGGCTGTTCGGGTAATTGTAAACCTGTTCCTCCGGGTGAAGCGAGGTTGTAATTAGTGAAAATCCAGATAGTAGTCTGGGACTGGACGTAGGACGGTGCTCCGAACCAGTATAAAAATCTCTGGTGTGATTTTTCTATTTTCTATTTACAATGCTATTATCATCTATTTCTGCATTTGTATTATAATCCATATTACACGATCCGTGTATACTATATTAGCACATATAATTGTATACACACCTCACTTTCATTTGGTATCAGAGCGAGGTCATCATATAACCGTAACACAGTTATTTGATATATTCTTGTAATATGGCAAATAACGCAAGTACTAGCACTGAAAACACCACTTACACAGAAGGGCAATCGACACAAAGACCTCCATTTTTCAATGGTCTTAACTATAGTTATTGGGCAACACGTATGTCATTCTTTATGCAATCAAGTAGCTATGATGCTTGGAATGCTACTCAAAGAGAAATAGTGAATCCAACAACTGATTATTCAGAATGGACTGTGGCTGAGAAAACGGCAGCAGCCGTAAATGCAAGAGCAATAAATATGTTGTTCTGTGCATTAGACCAAAATGAATATAATCGTGTTAGTATCTGCACTACTGCATATCAAATTTGGCAAACGCTAAAAATCACTCATGAAGGTACTAACAAGGTTAAACAAGCCAAAATAGCCATGCTGAAAAGTCAATTTCAAAATTTCAAAATGAAACCAAATGAAACAATCAATGACATGTATTCACGGTTTCAAACTATTCACCATGCACTTATTGGGTTAGGACAAAAGTATTCTGATTTTGATGTTGTTTCAACAGTCCTACATTCTCTGACGAATGAATGGGAAGGAAAAGTATTAGCAATTGAAGAAGCTAATGATCTTTCCGTCATGAAGCCAGATGAATTGATAGGAAATTTAATGTCCTATGAAGCAAATTTGCAGGCTAGAAAAGAACAGAAAGAAGAAAAGAAAAATGTAGCATTTCATGTTGAGAAAGATGAAAATGAATCAGATTCTGAAGATGAAGATTTGGCGTTCATTGCTAAAGGTTTCAAAAAATTCCTAAAATATCGAAAAGCCAGTCGCTACAATAAAAGGAAACCTGGATCAAATAAACCATCTTCATCTGCTATAGAATGTTTCAACTGCCATAAAAAGGGTCACATGCAGAAGGATTGTCCAGAACAAAAGAAAAAGTCAGAAAATGACAAATTCAAATATAAGAAGGACAAATCAAAGAAATGAGCCTTCTCAGTAACATGGGATGATTCAGAGTCATCTTCATCAGAAAGTGAAAGTGATTCGGAGAATGAACAAGCTAATGTTTGCTTTATGGCAACAGAAGATGAGGTACAAATTCCTACATTTGATGAATTACTTGATATTAATGCTGAATTGATAATCAAATATAAAGACTTAAAACGTCAATTAAAAGTAGTTAAAGCAGATTTAAGTAAAGCAGAGTTTGAACGAGATATGTTAAAAGATGAGAAGAAAATATTAGAAGAAGAACTTGAAAATATTCAAGAATCATCATCTAATGTTGACTCTCAAATATCTCTTTTGATTCAAGAAATAGAAGCTCAAAAAGAGAAAAATAATGCTCTCACTACTGAAAATCATGAACTTAAAGCAAAAGTCAAAATTCTAGACCTAGAAAAAGCTAGTTTACAAACAAAATTTGATGACATTACTCAAAATGTTTCTAACTTTAACAAAGGTCGAGAAAATTTGACTAAAATCATTAAAAGTTCACAATCTATTTCAGATAAACAAGGTTTGGGATATAACAAACATGAAACTAAAAAACATCTTAGAAATAAAAGGAAGAAGAAAGTACAAAAAACTGAAGCTAAGAAAAATCTTAGTTTATTATATTTCAAACCAAAACCAGTTGTGAAATTTCAAAAGAGAAATGTCAAGACTATCAAAATATGGGTTCCTAAAACAAATAATAACTTGATTAGGAACAAATACATTCAGCAATTCATGAATAATGTACATTTTAATAACAATTATATATATAAAGGGGATACCGGACCCAAATGGGTTTGGACTCCTAAGACCTAACTCTTAGGACCCTATAAAAAGTGGGTACCATGAACTTAATTCTATGTTTGCAGGTCCCACTGAAGAAAAGAGGAAAGTAGATATTGGACAGTGGTTGCTCAAAGCATATGACGGGAGACAAGAGCTTACTAACAAATATTAAATACTCAGATGGTGGCTCAGTCACTTTTGGAGACAATTCAAAAGGTTATATCATCGGCAAAGGCGATGTGAGCAATTGTGGTACATCTAACTTACCTCTTATTACTAATGTCATGCTAGTTAGAAATTTAAAACACAATTTACTTAGTACTAGTCAGTTATGTGACAAGGGTTTTATAATTTCCTTTTCAAATAATAAGTGTAGTATTTTAGATAAAGACCATAATTTGGTGTTTGAAGGTTATAGAGACAGAAATATATATATTCTAAATATGAATATTAATCATAATTCAGATATGTGTCTTATGGCTAATGACAATGATCCATGGCTATGGCACAAACGTTTCTGTCATATAAACTTCAGAACTATTGACAAGCTAGCCAAAAACAATCTAGTTAGAGGACTACCCAAAATGAGTTTTAAAGTTAACAACATTTGTGATGCATGTCAATTAGGAAAATTGACCAAATCATCGTTTAAATCCAAGAAAGTCATATCAACATTACAACCGCTTGAGTTACTGCACATGGATTTATTTGGACCTACTAGAGTTCAATCAATAAATCACAGTCAATATGTGCTTGTAATTGTTGATGATTTCTCTCGTTATACATGGACAATTTTCTTAAAAAATAAAAGTGATACTTTCGATCATTTCAAATCTTTCGTCAAAAGAATTCAAAAATCAAAAGGGATTAAAGTTAAAAATATAAGAAGTGATCATGGCGGAGAGTTTGAAAATAATGAATTTGAACATTTTTGTACAAAGAAAGGTATATATCATAATTTTTCGTTTCCCAGAACTCCACAACAGAACGGAGTAGTAGAACGAAAGAACCGAACTTTACAAGAATGTGCAAGAACATTATTAAATGGAACCACCTTACCAAAACACTTCTGGGCAGAAGCTGTTGCAACTGCCTGTTATGTTTTAAATCGTGTGTCCATAAGACCTCTTACCAGGAATACTCCTTATGAATTGTTTAACAAAAGAAAGCCCAAAATCTCATACTTCAAAGTTTTTGGTTCTAAGTGCTTTATTTTAAATACGAAAGACCAGCTTGGAAAATTCGATCCAAAAGCCGATGAAGGAATATTTGTCGGTTATTCGGAACGAAGTAAGGCCTATCGAATATTTAATAAACGAACCAAAACTATTGAAGAATCACTTCATGTATCTTTTGATGAAATCTATCAGCATCCTCACACAATATCAGATGATGACGAATCAATAGTCATTAATAATCCAATCATCTCAAATACTGATTCTGACTCAGAAGTAATTATTGAGAATACTCCTCAAATATGTGAATTACAATCACCACCAAGAATATTAAGAGACCATCCGGCCCAAAATATAATAGGTGAAATAACATCACATGTCAGAACAAGGAGTCAACTCAATCAAATGGGTCATGTCGCTTTTCTCTCAAATATCGAACCCAAGAATTCAAAAGAAGCTGCTACAGATGATTACTGGATCATTGCCATGCAGGAAGAACTAAATCAGTTTGAGCGCAATGACGTTTGGGAACTTGTTCCGAGACCAACTGATCAGTCAGTAATTGGTACTAAATGGGTCTATAAAAATAAGGCTGACGAACAAGGAAATATCACCAAAAATAAAGCAAGATTAGTAGCACAAGGATACAATCAGGAAGAAGGTATCGATTATGAAGAAACTTTTGCACCAGTTGCTAGACTAGAAGCTATTAGAATTCTATTATCTTTTGCTTGTTATCATAATTTCAAACTTTATCAGATGGATGTCAAAAGTGCTTTTCTCAATGGATTTATCAAAGAGAATGTCTATGTCGAACAACCACCTTTATTCGTACATGAAAAATATCCTGACCATGTGTTCAAACTTAAGAAAGCTCTGTATGGTTTAAAACAAGCACCTCGTGCTTGGTATGAACGTTTACGTAGCTATCTTATTAATTCAGGATTTGAAATAGGCAAAGTCGATCAAACTTTGTTTATTAAACATTCTCGAAATGATATTCTGGTTATCCAAATATATGTAGACGATATCATCTTTGGTTCAACAAACGATAAACTCTGCAAGGAATTTGCAAGTATTATGACCAAAGAATTCGAAATGTCTCATATGGGAGAACTATATTATTTTCTTGGACTTCAAATCAAACAACTTTCAAACGGTATTTTTATCAATCAAGAAAAATACTGTGAAAATCTTATCAAACGCTTCGGATTACAAAATACATCTGGTAAACCAACTCCTATGAGTACAACTACACATCTTGAAAAAGATGAAAGTGGTAAGAATGTTGACCAGAAATTATATCGAAGCATGATTGGTTCTCTTCTTTATCTTACAGCTAGTCGTCCAGATATATTAATGAGTGTTTGTTTATGTGCTCGTTTTCAAGCCGATCCAAAGGAATCACATTTACGAGCAGTGAAACGTATAATTCGTTATCTTAATAATACCAAAGATTTTGGTCTTTTCTATCCAAAAGAATGTCCATTTGAATTAGTATCATATAGTGATGCTGATTTTGGTGGCTCACGGACGGATAGAAAAAGTACAAGTGGTACGTGCCATTTTATTGGAAAATCACTTGTCTCTTGGTTTAGTAAGAAACAGAATTGTGTTTCACTATCAACATGTGAAGCTGAATATATATCAGCGGCTCTCGCTTGTACTCAAGTACTATATATGCAACAAACACTTCAAGATTTCGATATACATTTATCGAATTCTATTATATACTGTGATAACACGAGTGCAATAAATCTCTCTAAAAATCCAGTAAATCATTCTAGAACCAAACATATTGATATCCGTCATCATTTCCTTAGAGATAATATTGAAAAAGGTAATATACATCTTGAATATGTTCACACTGACAATCAAATAGCCGATATTTTGATGCAGCAAGGCATATGGGAATTCAGAAGTTAACTCGTAAGACGTACATGAGCTTAAGAGGTGCATGCTTGATGAGTCGGTCACGGGATAGTGGAGGCATAAGTCGGTGCCGATTTAACGAAGCTTGGGAGTTGGGTAGCTCGGGGATTTTAAGTCGTTACCGACTTATGGGACACAGTTTACGACCCAAGACGAAGACTCCAAGTCGTTTGCAACTTATTAAAACAAAGAGGAACGCGTTAGGAAAGGGACGACCTAACCAAACTATGAGTCGTTCGGTGTTGGGGGGAAATGAGTCGTCCACGACTCAGCGTGAGGGGATTAAGTCGCCTAACAACAGTAGTATAAGTCGTCGGCGACTCATCATAAAGCCAGGGGAAGCTCCATCTTTGGAAAGTCTTGAGTCGGAGAGAAGGGGGCACGACCTAACTGAGTCGCTCGAAGAGACATGCGGCAAGAAACTGGGAAGCTTGAATCGTATGAATGTTGAGTCGGTAATGGCTTGAGTCGGCCTCAGTTGAGTCGTGAGTCGTTTGGCAAGTTGAGTCGTTAAAGTGTTTTCTTGAGTCGGTAGTGTAGCGTGTAGTATGATGAGTCGTTTGTATTTTGAGTCGTGTATTGTTGAGGCTGTACATGTCTTGAGTCGTATTACCTGCTTTGTCTGTGAGTCGTGCCTTGTTGAGTCGGCAGCGACTTAGATGAGTCGGCAACGACTTAGATGAGTCGTGAGGGATGAGTCGGTGCCGACCTAAGAGTTGGGTGTTGTTTGTTGTGTTGGGATGTAACTCCTATAAATACGCGTGTGTTGTACATTTTTGGGGTGGTTGATTTTTGAATAAAACTCTCTTTTGTTAGCTTTGTGCTTTCATACCAATTGGTAGTTGAGTGTAATCTCCTATCTCCACTTACGTCATTCGAGTGCGCTCGAATCCACGTTTGTTGAAGCCGATTCACGGAATCTAGTGCGCTAGATCAACGTGCGAAGAATCGTAGATCTTTGAACACGGTATAGTGCGCTATCAACGTGTTTGAGATAGCTAGAGTTCGGTATCTTTGGATCAACAAACTTGGGCATTTTGGTATCTTCAACTCACCGATTGCTACATTTCATCGATTGAAGTTTTGTTTGATTAATCCGCTGCGTCATTATTGGTATCAGAGCCATACTTAGCCAATCATAGCTAAGTTTGATTCTTGGAGCCAAGTTTTTGAAGTTTTTGAAGTTTATGAAGTTTGAAGTTGTTCATTGTGTTCATATTGAAGTTGCATCAAGTTTGAAGAGTTTGATCCATTCCATTTAGGATCAAAAGGAGCAAAGGTGTTTGAATTTAGTCTTGTTGAAGTTGCGCGCCAAGGTTTGAAAGGTGAGGCCGTGTATACTTTGTGCCAAGCCGAGACAAGTGGGAGCCGATCTTGCTTGAGTCGTTAACTCGTTGCCGAGTTAGTGAGAGCCGAGACAAGCATCGCCGTGTAGTGTTGAGCCATAACTTGTTATTTTGTTGAAGCTTGAAGTCTTGTGTTGAATTTTTGAAGTCTTGGGAAGTTTTTCAACCATGCCACCGAGGAGAGCTAACCGTCATCAAAACGTTGAAGCTTTGTATCGTAGAGAAGAAGCTGAACTTATGGAACAACGTATTAATGATAAATTCGATGAAGGCATTGGTAAACTGGAGAAATTGATGATTGATATGAGTCAGAATCGAAGAAGAGTTTCACCTGAATCAAACCGTGGAAATAGCAGAGTTTCATCACATTCTGAACGGGAGAGAAGAGGAAGTCAAGAGCATAGAAGTGTTGACAATCGAAGTAGGAGGAATGTTGATGATCATGATAGAAGGGATGTTGGTAGTAGGAGTGGTGTTAGAGATAGAAGAGAAACATCAATTTCATCACGAAGAGATCATCATGACTATGCACATGAAGAGAGAAGAAGTCAACGTGAATTTGACCATGAAGCATATAGAGATGAGGAGAGACATAGTCAAAGAAGCATGCATGAACAAAGGGATGACATTGGTCGAGATCGATGTAGGCGTACTTTTGATTTTGTTGAAGAGGGTGATAGAGCAAGTATTCATTATCGAGATCGAGACCAAGTTCGAAATTCTTACCGTGATGTGGAGGATGACCGTCGTTGGGAGTCGGGTATGAAGATGGAAATTCCGGAGTTTAAAGGCGGGATGGTTGCTGAGGAGTTCTTAGATTGGTTGTCTAATGTGGAGGAAATCTTTGATTTCAAGGAGGTGCCGGAGAATCGAAGGGTGAAGTTGGTTGCTACTAGGTTGAGGGGGAGAGCTTTGGCGTGGTGGCAGCAAACTAAACTTACTCGAGAACGAATGGGGAAGTCAAAGATAGAATCTTGGGAGAAGATGAAAAAGTTGATGAGATCTACATTTTTGCCTTATAACTACCAATCACTTATGTACCAGAGGTTGCAGAATCTGAGGCAAGGGACAAAATCTGTTAGTGATTATGCTGATGAATTTTACCAACTCATCGCCAGGAATGATATCATGGAAACAGAAGAACAGCTAACTGCTAGATTCGTTGGGGGTTTGAGAATGCAGATCCAGGATATGGTTAATATGTTTGATCCTAGATCCGTTGTAGAGGCACATCAGAAAGCGTTAGCTTGGGAGAAACAAGGAAGGCGTGGAGGTGGTGTGTTTACTAATTCCAATAATCAAGCAAGGGGTGTTGGCGGAAGTTCTAGTGTTCCTAAACCTGTTACAAAGCCAGTGGTGAAGGAGGCAGAGAAAGCGAAGGCTAGTAGTGTTTTCAAATGTTATAATTGTCAGGAGTTGGGTCACAAAAGCAACGAATGTCCGAAGCCGAAGAAGAGAACCATGGTTGCAGAGGTTGAGGCAGATGATGGTGAGGAGGCAGAGTATTCAAATGTACCTTATGTTGAGGAGGAAGAAGAAGTGTCGGGAGATGAAGGATGTAATCTTATGATGAGGAGAAGTTGTTTGACACCAAAGCAAGAGGAGGATTGTAGTTGGCTGAGAAGCAATATTTTTCAATCGACATGTACTATTCTGGGAAAGGTCTGCAAGTTTGTTATTGATGCAGGAAGTTGTGATAATATTATTTCTACAGAAGCAGTGAGAAAGTTGAACTTGAAGACCGAGAAGCATCCTAAACCATATAAGCTAGCATGGTTAAGGAAGGGAGGTGAAGTAAAAGTGTGTCGAAGGGCTTGTGTTAATTTTTCGATTGGGAAGAAGTACAAAGATGAAATCTGGTGTGATGTCGTAGATATGGATGTTTGTCACTTATTGTTGGGCAGACCATGGCAGTTTGATAGAGCAGTTCAGCATGACGGTCGTGCCAACAGTTACAGTTTCATGTTCGAGGGTACTAAAATCACTTTGGTTCCTAAGAAGCAACAGCAGAAGGAGAACAAACTGGAGGAGATTGAAGAATTGAAAACTCTGTTGACTTTGAAGGAGTTTGTTAAAGAAGTGGAGGAAGAACCGGAAGTGTTTTTGTTGATTGGGAGAGAGAGTAGTGAAGAAGTTGAGATTCCCGAAGAAGCAAAGCCAGTTTTGGAAGAGTTTGAAGATGTCTTTCCAGAGGAGTTGCCAAAGGAGTTACCACCACTTAGAGACATTCAGCATCAGATTGATCTTGTTCCGGGGGCAGTGTTACCACATCGACCACATTATCGTATGAGTCCGAAGGAACATGAGGAATTGAGAAGGCAGGTGGAAGAGTTGCTTGAACAGGGTCGTATTCAGGAAAGTTTGAGTCCATGTGCTGTGCCAGCATTGTTGGTACCCAAGAAGGACGGAACTTGGAGGATGTGCACTGATAGTAGAGCTTTGAATAAGATCACTGTACGTTACAGATTTCCTATGCCAAGGTTGGATGATTTGTTGGATCAGTTGAGTGGGGCAACTATATTTTCAAAGATTGATTTGAAGAGTGGTTATCATCAAATTCGTATCAGACCTGGAGACGAATGGAAGACAGCTTTCAAAACTAGAGAGGGGTTGTACGAATGGTTGGTTATGCCATTTGGTTTGTCTAATGCACCTAGTACATTCATGTGGGTGATGAATCAAATTTTTAGACCACTCATTGGAAAGTTCGTCGTGGTTTATTTCGATGATATTTTGATTTATAGCAGGAGTACGGAGGAACATGTTCTACATTTGAGGGAAGTGTTGCTTATTCTTCGTGAAGAACAATTTTATGCTGCTACCAAGAAATGTGTGTTTATGACACCTAGTGTTTTATTCCTGGGTTATGTTGTTTCAGGGAAAGGTATTCAAGTTGACCAGAGTAAAGTTGAAGCAGTCAAGAATTGGCCACAGCCAAAGACAATTACAGAAGTGAGAAGTTTTCATGGGCTAGCGTCATTCTACCGAAGGTTCATACCACACTTCAGTAGCGTGATGGCTCCAGTTACTGATTGCATGAAGGGGAAGCAGTTTGTATGGTCAGAGGAAGCGGGGGTTGCCTTTGAGAAGATTAAGGAATTGTTAACGTCTGCACCAATTCTTGTTCTACCTAATTTTCAGTTATTGTTTGAATTGCATACTGATGCTTCGAAGGTTGGTATTGGAGGAGTTCTGAGCCAGAATGGAAAGCCAGTTGCTTATTTTAGTGAGAAACTGTCAGGGGCAAAGATGAGATACAGTACATATGACGTTGAATTTCATGCTGTTGTTCAGGCTGTTAAGCATTGGAGACATTACTTATTTCAGAAGGAATTTGTTCTTTACACTGATCATGAAGCATTGAAGCATTTACAGGGACAGGATAAAATTTCAGCAAGACATGCATCGTGGATTGCATATTTACAGCAGTTTACTTTTGTCGTTAAGCACAAATCTGGGGTGACGAATCGAGTAGCTGATGCTTTAAGTAGGAGGAGTCATTTGTTAACGACAATGAAGGTTGAAGTGACCGGGTTTGAAATGTTGCCAGAAATTATTGAAGAAGATCCTTACTTTGTGAAATATGTGGAGAAAGTGAAGGATGGGAGTACCGATGAATTCATGTTGGTTGATGGTTTTCTGTTTAAAGGGAATCGTTTATGCATACCGGACTGTAGTTTGAGGATGAAGATTGTGAAGGAATTACATGAAGAAGGGCATGTGGGCCGTGATCGTACTTTGCAGTTGATTTCACAATCTTATTTTTGGCCATCGATGAGGAAAGAGGTTGAAAGATTCGTGGAGCGATGTCATATTTGCCAAGTTTCAAAAGGAACAGCGACGAATGCAGGATTGTATATGCCATTACCAGTACCATCTAAGCCATGGGTTGATATCAGCATGGATTTCGTTTTGGGTTTGCCGAGAACTCAAAGGGGAAATGATTCGATATTTGTTGTGGTGGACAGGTTTTCGAAGATGGCACATTTTGTTGCTTGCAAGAAGACAGCAGATGCAGTTCGAGTAGCGCAGTTATTTTTCAAGGAGATTTATCGACTTCATGGTTTACCAGAATCTATTGTTTCTGATCGAGATACTCGTTTTCTGAGTCACTTTTGGCTGAGTTTGTGGAAGATGGTGGGAACGAAACTGAAATTTAGTAGTGCTTATCATCCACAAACTGATGGACAGACAGAAGTTGTTAACAGGTCATTGGGGAATTTGTTGCGTTGTCTTGTACAGGATAATTTGAGAAGTTGGGACATGAAGCTATGCCAGGCAGAATTTGCTCATAATCATGCAGTAAATCGTAGCACAGGATTCAGTCCGTTTCAGATTGTTTATTCAAATTTACCCAGGGGGCCGTTGGATTTGGCAGTAGTCCCACAATCGAAAGGAACAGTTAAACGAGCTGTCGATTTTGTTGATGAGCTGACTGAATGTCATAAAATCGTTCAGGAACGATTGGAGAAATCAAATAAGAAATATAAGAAGTTTGCAGATTTGAAACGTCGGAATGTTGAATTTAAGGAAGGTGATTTGGTTTATGCAGTATTAACAAAGGATCGTTTTCCGGTGGGTGCTTATAACAAGTTGAAGGCACGAAAAATTGGTCCAGTTGAAGTTTTGAAGAAAATCAATGAGAATGCTTATCGATTAAAGTTACCAGATGATGTTTATACTTCTGATGTTTTTAACATCAAACACTTAATTCCGTATCATGGGAATGAGATTGTTGAGGAAGAATTTACAAATTCGAGGTCGAATTTTTCTCAACCAGGGAAGGATGATGCAGCAAGGCATATGGGAATTCAGAAGTTAACTCGTAAGACGTACATGAGCTTAAGAGGTGCATGCTTGATGAGTCGGTCACGGGATAGTGGAGGCATAAGTCGGTGCCGATTTAACGAAGCTTGGGAGTTGGGTAGCTCGGGGATTTTAAGTCGTTACCGACTTATGGGACACAGTTTACGACCCAAGACGAAGACTCCAAGTCGTTTGCAACTTATTAAAACAAAGAGGAACGCGTTAGGAAAGGGACGACCTAACCAAACTATGAGTCGTTCGGTGTTGGGGGGAAATGAGTCGTCCACGACTCAGCGTGAGGGGATTAAGTCGCCTAACAACAGTAGTATAAGTCGTCGGCGACTCATCATAAAGCCAGGGGAAGCTCCATCTTTGGAAAGTCTTGAGTCGGAGAGAAGGGGGCACGACCTAACTGAGTCGCTCGAAGAGACATGCGGCAAGAAACTGGGAAGCTTGAATCGTATGAATGTTGAGTCGGTAATGGCTTGAGTCGGCCTCAGTTGAGTCGTGAGTCGTTTGGCAAGTTGAGTCGTTAAAGTGTTTTCTTGAGTCGGTAGTGTAGCGTGTAGTATGATGAGTCGTTTGTATTTTGAGTCGTGTATTGTTGAGGCTGTACATGTCTTGAGTCGTATTACCTGCTTTGTCTGTGAGTCGTGCCTTGTTGAGTCGGCAGCGACTTAGATGAGTCGGCAACGACTTAGATGAGTCGTGAGGGATGAGTCGGTGCCGACCTAAGAGTTGGGTGTTGTTTGTTGTGTTGGGATGTAACTCCTATAAATACGCGTGTGTTGTACATTTTTGGGGTGGTTGATTTTTGAATAAAACTCTCTTTTGTTAGCTTTGTGCTTTCATACCAATTGGTAGTTGAGTGTAATCTCCTATCTCCACTTACGTCATTCGAGTGCGCTCGAATCCACGTTTGTTGAAGCCGATTCACGGAATCTAGTGCGCTAGATCAACGTGCGAAGAATCGTAGATCTTTGAACACGGTATAGTGCGCTATCAACGTGTTTGAGATAGCTAGAGTTCGGTATCTTTGGATCAACGAACTTGGGCATTTTGGTATCTTCAACTCACCGATTGCTACATTTCATCGATTGAAGTTTTGTTTGATTAATCCGCTGCGTCATATTTTCACTAAACCATTACTTGAATCTAGTTTTATTAAACTACGAAGAGAGCTTGGCTTAGTATCTCGGAAAGATCTAGAATAGAATAAGTAACCTTCAAACTTAGGCTATATATTTTTCAAATAATTCTTAAATTTCAGCCTATAACAAACTATACCTATTTTTATAACTTTTTTATCTATCATTGTTTTTATTTACGGCTAATTATCTCTAACAAATCCTATCCTCAAGTTCATTGGCAAACTTTTTTTTTCTATATAAACGTTTGAAAAATACACTTTCATTCATTCACCTTCTTGCTGAAAATTATAAATCACCTTAAACAAGCTACCATGGCACACATTTGCGACAAATGCGCAGAGGAATCTCATATTTCTATCACAAGCTCGGAGTCGGAGGAACAATACTCTCCGATTACACCGAAACAAAGGCAGGAATGCCCTCACCATTGTTTTCACACACCTGGCCATACTCCAACATCCAAGCGTGCAAAGAAAGCACTATTCTGCTCTCCGCGCACGAAGGCGCAAATCGATGAGATTCATCACTACCAAAAGCATCAAATCGATCTTCAACGACAACTACATTATGGTCAAAACCTACTATACCATGAACAACAACGTACTTCAACTCGTTTATCCGCTTTAGAACGAATGGCTTCATTCTTCTGCGGTTCAAACAAACACGATGTTCATGAACCAATGCCGTCAAGACCATCGACTTCAACAACTCCAAATTCTTGGGATAAAAACTATAACGAGAATGAAGGAGCTCGATATAAGTGGAGTCCGTGGGCTAAACGCATTGAAAACGACAAGAATTCTAATAACAACTCACCTTCTCATTAGAATTCCATAATGTATATTATTTTGCTTTCATATATAATTCTTGTAATACAGTATATTTTTGCAATAATAACATAATATATAATATATTCATTCGACTCGTTTTCAAAATTTTTTGCCAAATTCTGCATTTTTACACACAGAGCCAAACCGGTCGACAGCCTAAAATATGACCGGTCGACCGTTTTGCTCTCGGGTTGAAAACGGTCGACCGGCAATATGCAGGCGGTCGACCGGTCGGCAGTTATTTATTTTTTTATATACTTCACGTATATATTTTGCCACCAACCCTCTTTATTTTCTACTCTCTACTGAAAATTTTCCCATTTCCAAACCCTAGCTCATATTCTCAAGCTTCACAAACTCTCAAATTCTCTTCAATGGCTCCTCCTCAGAAGAAATCAAAGAAAAGAGCAACATCAGAAACTTCTTCTCTTACTCTCTCTGCTAGAAAATGGCTAGAATCTCCGGTTGCAGTAACTAGATGGAATCAAATGACAAATTACAAGTTCCATCCGGGCTCATTCATCAAATTCGACGATTTCACTGCATACGGTATTCAAAGATTAGCAAATAGATCTCGTATCTCTCCTCTTATTGATTTTTCTGTAAATAGCGTACAAATTATTAAGGAATATACTCCGGATAATCCAAATGGAGTTATTTGGTCAGTAGTATGTGGCAAACGAATCTATCTCACTTATGATAGAATTGCTTCTATTTTGGGAATACCGAATAGGGGTGAAGAGTTTTCATCGACATTTTGTGAAGTTTTCACCCGGAATAGTACGAGTCATAAATTTATAGAAGATGATAGTAACGGCACCAAATCGATTGGGCTACGACCGACTGCAAGGTTGTTACACCATGTCCTAATGCACTCTCTATTTCCTCGATTAGGAAACTATGATGCCGTTTACAAAGAGAATTTCAAGGCTCTTTATGCTATCTACGATGATATCGAAATAAATTGGGTTCACATGATTTTCGATGAAATTCTTAAGGTAAGTAACTCTACTCGTCCACATTTCTTCTATAACGAGTATATTATGCGTATGTTGCTTGCATGTGGAGTCACACCCCCGGATTCGGCATATTCTACACCAAAGTGTATTGACTCCACTACTATCAAACGGATGAAGCTTCCTCCTCCATATGTTCATATTATGCCATTCGAACAATGGCAACAACGCGATACTCAAGAACAACAAGCTCCACCATCTCGTCGTCGTTCTGAAGATGTTAGATTATTGAAATCTAAATCATCTACAAGAGAATCTCTTGAAACCATCGCTCGGAATCAATTTTTACTTGAATCAAGACTAAAACGAATGGATTCGAAAATTGATAGACGATTCAATAAGGTAAAGTCATTCTTCGGCGCTATATGGGATGCTATATCATGTAGCACATCCGTCTCGACCCAACATCAAGACCCCGGAAAACGTCCGGCTCCTCCAACTTTTACTTGGTCGACATCCGAGGAATCCGGTGGTACAAGCGGACAAGGTCGTGGGGACAATGACGATGATGATGACGATGACGACAATGATGATGATGATGATGATGAGGAAGAGATTCAGTCGGAATGAAGTTAGTTTGTTTTTCTTTTCATTTCTTTAAAAACATATATGGCACTTGTACTAAATAGTGTCCATCTTTTTATTCGTAGTAGACTATGACTTGCATTGTACTAAATAATATCCTGTGTTTGAATGTATGCATTGTTCTCTTTGGTTTATATTTTCTATTGTTTACTCCTTTTTGTCGATGACAAAGGGGGAGAAAGGTGCTAATAATTGTTTGCAGGATGAAAGAAGCTAATAATTGTCTGCAGGAAATCACATATTCAGGGGGAGATCCTATACTTGAGTTTTTATATTGTCATCAATCAAAAAGGGGGAGAATGTTGAGTCACAGCTTCTATGAAGATTTTGATTGCTGACAACAATATTAAAACGATCGACAAATCAAGACCTACATATGGTACTCTAGATTATAGGTTGATTATTTGATGTTATAATAGTAATAAAATTGTCAAAATCTATCCTCAAATAATCATGCACAAAATATAATATATATATATACACATTTATATAGGTTGTGCACTTTATTGTGCAACTTAACAGAGACCGGTCGACCGGTCCAAAAATGAACGGTCGACCGTTCCTGTTGAATGTGCACAATAAACGTGCACACATGCACATAACGACTATATTTTTAAAAACCTGTCTACCGGTTAGTTTTTGACCTGTCGACCGTTTTTAAACAGAGAGCAACTTCTTCCAAAAGACACATCTTTCTCCAATGGTTGCGTCTCTTCTTCTTCATCAATGATCATAACTTTTGACTGCAACTTTTCATCAAGGGTTATAACTATTTTCTCTCTATAAATACACATCAATATCATTGATTAAAACAATAAGTTTTATTAAGATTATATATGCTCTCTATCTATTCTTTGAATTCACTTGCATTCAAAAAGCTCTAAACTACTTTCATTCCTTATTGAATCATTGACACTATCTCATATATTTTGATTCAATAAGCAATATAAATTCCATAATCTTCACAAACATCATTCACAATTTGAGGATAAGATTATAGGAAGAGTGTACTACAAGTGACAAATCCGTGTTTACAAGAGCACAAGTTGTCAACAACAATTGTAATTGTTTTTGTTGAAGTCCTCGGTATTGTAAGAGGCAAGTGTTGAAGTCCTCAGTGTTGTAGAGGCGTGAAATCCCGTTCGGCTGTTCGGGTAATTGTAAACCTGTTCCTCCGGGTGAAGCGAGGTTGTAATTAGTGAAAATCCAGATAGTAGTCTGGGACTGGACGTAGGACGGTGCTCCGAACCAGTATAAAAATCTCTGCTGTGATTTTTCTATTTTCTATTTACAATGCTATTATCATCTATTTCTGCATTTGTATTGTAATCCATATTACACGATCCGTGTATACTATATTAGCACATATAATTGTATACACACCTCACTTTCAATACCAACACAGTGGAACACTATATATATATATATATATATATATATATATATATATATATATATATATATATATATATATATATCTACAACGCAGAAGCCTCCTGCTCCATTGCTCCTCCATAATACGTCAAAGCTAAGCTGAATCCCTTGGCTACTCGTAAAAATTTGAGTACCCGAGAGTTTAGGAAAAACAGAAATAAACTCCGGGTCAGACATGGGTCTGGTGTGAGTAACAGGTTAAAATTGCTTAACTTTGAAAAACCTTAGAAAACAAAAAGGTATCACATAAGACTTCCCCCACATAAACATGGGTAAGTTTTTACCTTACGCTAACCAAAACATTTTATAGGAAATCCAGTGATATTATAATAGGTCTAGGGTATTGAAGTGAATAAGAAATAGCCAAAATCGTTACATTTATTGAATTCCAGCTTACTAGCCACAATGTGTGTAATACAATCAAATCCGATGGCGCTTATTCGATTTTGGATTCCGTACGATGGCATGGCTACTGCGGTACCGCCCGTAATAGTACGTGGCCTAGATCAACGTACCGAGGATTACTCCCAATCCCCTACATCACAAGGCTGGAACGATTCCTTACTGAACAGTCCCGAACAAGATAACCCCACGGTTGTAGCTAGCAACCGCCTATACTGCCGAAATAAAAAGGGACATCTAGACATGGGGTATATCTCAGCCTACTTAGGCATGACCCACCGAACCTTGCTGCACATCCCCAGTTTTAGCCATTCCCGGTTAATGAGGCTTGAGGCTATGAATACCTTTAGAGAACACATCTCTTAGAATGCTCATTGCCCACTTGACGATGTTCTGAAAGCATTCAATCCATACAAGTTCGTTCCGGGTTCGAACGAAATCGAAGGCATTATCTCGTTACACTCATTTTGGAATCACCCTCAGAGTTAACGACGATAACCCTTGCACTCTGAATCTTCATCTTCACTTCAAATTCACGATCTATCGTTAATTTGGATCGATGTGGTTTTCGGATGTCCAAATATGGAAACCTGATCCCGGCCCCATCAAAATCCAAAATTTATCTTTTAAGGCCAAGTTGTTTTAGTGTTTAAAACAATCCAATTCAATTATCTATATACACACAGACAGATAATCCACAATATCACAATAGATAATCAACATTATCATCATAAACAGATATTCCATATTATCATCACAAATAGATAATTATCATCATATTTTAATCAAAGCATCCATATCACATAGCATCATTTATCTCATATCTGATATCTCAAACCATTCAAGGTAAATAATATCATCCATCCATACATAAGCAACCACATCAGCTATAATTAATTTAAAATGAATTAAATTAATTACTTCATCTCTAATTAATTTAAAATAAATTAAATTAATTACTTCTACATTATAAATCTTGCTTATATAACTATTAATCGATTACCAACCAATTAATAAATCATTCACCAATTATTCATTTCAATTAATCACCCTTGATTAATTAACTTTTAATTATATTCAAGTAATTATCCTTTAATTAATTTTACAAAATAATTATCCTTAACCAAACACAATAATTAACCATTAATTACTTCATAAATTGATTAACTATAATTAATTACATTACTTCTTAATTAATTACATTAATAAATCCTTCCATTTATTAATTATTTCCTAATAAATCCATTTTTAATTACATCATTAATTATAATAATTAATGATCTCTAATTACATTTTTTATTTAAATTAATTACATTAAGTAATTAATCTTCAATTAAACCAAATTGTTAATCACCTTTGATTAACCCCATTCAGTAATTAACTAACCTTAATTACTTCACCAAATAAATTAATTACTCCTTAATTAATTATCTCTAATTAATCCCTTGATTAATCTCACAAAGTAATTTAGACTTAAATTACTTCCAATATTAAATCATCCTCAGTTACTTCCATGCAGTAATTATCATTAATTACTTCCATGAGTAATTAACTTATCACATCATCAAATGTTTATTTAAATTATTTAAACTTAATTAATTAACTTAAACAATTCATATTAAACTTAATTAATTGTAATGAGTAATTAATTCCTTAATTACTTCCATTAAGTAATTACACTCAAACAATTTACAATTGATTATCTTTAAATTAATTAATCTAATTAATTATTAAAAATTTAATCACATTAATTAATTATTAATAATTCTAGTTAATGACCTTCATTAACTATTAACAATTCTTTAATTACGTTTCTAAAGTAATTAACTAAGATTATCATTATTAATTACCATTTAATTTTCTCTTTAATAACTCATTAATTAAACCTTAATTATTTAATTAATTAAGTGTCAACTGTAACTTAATTAATCCTTAATTAATTGATTAATTAATTACTAATCATTAATTTAAATTCAGTCTTATTTAAATAACGATTACCAATTTATTTATCCTAAATTAATTAGCTTAAACCTTAATTAACTAATTTAAACTCTTAATTACTAAATTAATTAATCCAAATCATTAATTATCCATTTTAATTAGCTTAATAATTACAAATCATTAAATCTTCATTTATTTAAAGATAAAAAACATTTTTCTTATAAATGATCAAATTATCATTAACAAGGTATTTAAAAAATAATTTACTTTAAATTTACTTAAATTTCATTCAAATTTCATTTTAAATTTAAGATTTTAAAATGAATACAAATTCAACTTAAACAAAGTTTAAAAACAATTCAAAAACCTTTAATCACACATGTTAAAGAAATACCCATTTTATAAAAATGTTTAACAGAATTTTAAAACAAAATTCATTTTTAAATTCAAATCAATTTAAATATACTATTTATCATACAAAGTTGTTTAAATCTTTTCAAATTTAAAAACTTCATTTAATTTCAAAACTGAAGTACAGATTTAAATATTTGATTCCAGAAGTAAACTTAACTTTAAAACTTATATACATTTTTAAAACTTCATTTTTTTTAAAATTCAAACTACTTAACCATTTAAAGGTAGATAAAAACAATTTAAATTTAAAAACTTTGTTTATTTTTAAACTAAGATTCACTATCCTGAATTCCAGATTTTAAAACTTGGGTTTAAACTTATTTAAAACTTTGCTTTTCATTTTTAAACTTCAGTTTTTTTTTAAAATTTTAAAACAAGGTTTCTTAAAACCTGTAACCAAAGTATAACCTGAGGCACCATCCGATAATGCTTCGAGCCAAGATCAACTCCCTCGAAAAATCATCAAAACACTTCGTCAACATCAATTAGCTTGAGCACTCCAACACCAAAGCAACTTAATCAGATAACAGTGCACCGTGCTCGTGTACTGTGCCACCGATCAACTCCAGCCATCTCCGATGATCTTCACACATCGGAAATCATCTTTGCACCCTATCACGATCATCAAAGAATCATCCCAGACTCGAAATCGAATTCGAGCTGCTAAATTCAAACCTGTAAACTGAAATCAACACAACACCCAAACTTGTCAATGCATCGCCTTCGATCCTCCGACCACCGTAGGTTCTGCAACCCGGCCCTGACCTCGTCTACGACCACACTACCATCTCCCAAAATCCCACTACACTCGATCAATTGTATAAACCATGGTGATCGATTCTACCAAGCCTAGTTAAACTAGGGTTCCATACTCAAAACCTCAACCACTACCTCCACCATGCTTCAATCAATTCCCGGCCAATTTTCCTCGATTCACTGATCAGCCTTCCATCATCATCCTAGATCCTGACCCCTCCAAACCTTTGGATCGCTAGAAAACCGCACAAGTTCATTTCCTGTTCAAACCCAAACTGCACCTTTAATCCCAAACTAAAAATCTTGATTGTTGTGTGAAAAATCATATTTTTGTTGATGTATTCGATTTATAATACTGAATTTATAAATTAAAAAGTTTGAGTTTTGATTTATATTAACATGCACTGATGTTTTAATGCTTCCAAAGACAAACAAGCCTTATTTTTGACTAACTTAAATTTTTAAACTTTAATCCAGGTTAAATCAAACAACATTTGTTTGATAATCAGATCCTCTCAAGAACTAGATCATGTGGTAAAGATTTTAAATAAAAATTTTGAGCTTGAGAAAAACAAGCAGAACAGAGCAATTATAAACAGCATGCACACAAATAAATATACACATCAGACATTCACATATATATACATGCAATACACATTTATATTCAACCAACTAGCATGCAACCAAATTATATTTTAATTTTTAAAAAGTTACTCACAAGATTTTTAAGAAGACAGAGCCTCCAGATTTAATTTGAAAACCCCTTTGAAAACTTTGAACTCTTTTAAAAAATGAAACTCTTTTTGCTTTAAAACTTTGTGCTTGCTCCTTGATTTGAAAACTTGTATTTTGAAAACATGAAAGCTTGCAACAGATTAACTCGAAAACTTTGTCTTGCTTTGATTTCTTTAAATCATCTTGCTTTTGATTGATGAAGTTGTGATGAATGAATAGAAATAAGAAGATATATATAGAAAAGAAAAGTTTTGTAAAAGGTAGGTGTTATCTAGGTATAAGCTTCCTATTTTGACCAGAGATTTCCTTTTTGTCTTATCAGGCAAGATTTGTGGAGGCTGAATTGATTTTTTAGACAAATTCGAATTGACTTATGTTTGTGCTGAGATGAAAGCATTTAATGCTTAAGTACTTTATGTTTCATGTTTACCCATTTTTGTGTATGTTGATATTTTACTTTGCAGCATATCTAAACTTCATATATAAGATTCTTGCTGATTATATGTCCATATATACTTTTTATCTTATTTCATACTTATCCATTTTTATGTTAATATTTTCTTTTACTTTTTTTATTCTTTCCTAATTACTTACAGGTTACATACAAGATTCTTTTATACTTTGTTTATTTTTACCCTGCATACTACTTCACATACATATTCTTTTGCTTGGATTGCTTTATTTTTCTCTTTGCATATACATATGTATACTTTTGTTTTAGTTATTGTTATAAATTCTTAACTTAAGTATTTAGTCCAATTCTTAACATAATTGCTTATTTTTATCTCTCTTTTTATTTTCAAACTTAAACTATTAATCGCTTAATTTACTTATTATTTATTCTTATACTTATGTTTAACATTAATAAGGTTTATTTTACTTTAAATATTTTTGAAAACTTTATTTCAAATTTACAAATCATAGCTTCTTCCAAAATACATATATATATATAAACAAATTTGAAATAAAAATTTCTATTTATGTTTATTACATTTGTAAAGACATTACATTATTTTTTTTAAATATAACTCATTATTAAATTAAAATAATTTATAAAAGAAACTATCTCTTTATTAATAAATCACTTATTTTATCAAGCTATATTTAAAAAAACAAAACATACCTTTTTGTTTAAATTTAAACTTAAGCTAGAATCATTTTAAGCAAATTAAACTTTTATCTTGAGTATTTTAAAGCCATACGGTTATTTATTAATAGCTTAATATTAAATAAAATTTCCAAATTACCAAAAATATTAGAATTAGAAAACATGCCTTTATTTATTAAATTTAAAACAAAGCTTATCTTCTTACAATATATACAAATATTTATACATTATAAATAGAAAACAATTTAATTAGCTTTTAAAAGATAAATCACCCATTTAAATATTTATTAAAGAAGATTATTAAATTAATTCAAATTTATTATTAACAATATTATCAAATCCATTTAATTTTAACATAGATTATTAAATTGATATTGCCAAAAATTTCGGGATATCAAACAGAGGTTGGACCCTAAAAGAATTATTTTCTAGGGAGAAGAACTTTTTGATAAAAATATTCTACGCCCTAGAAGTGGATCCGGGAAGGCCATGGACTAGAGCTAAGGACCACAAGTGGGTGTTTTGTAATTATTTTACATTTTTAAGTAATTTATAATAATAGCGTTTTCAATAGTTATAATTTTTCTACAATTTTGAGACAGTTTTATATAAGCCTATGTAAAGTCCATTTTTAAGTAAATTTCAGAACTTCTTTTCAGCCTATTTTTATTAAGCTATTTTATTCATTTATTTATAGTTATTTACAGTAATTACATTTTATTTACATCTCTTTAATATTGGAATTTAGCTTGTAAATTTTAGTTTCTCTTTATTCCTTTTTACACGAACAAAATATTAAAAAAGAAAAGAATTCACTAATATGTATTAAAATAGAAAAAAAACACTAAATTTATAGAAAAATAAGAAAAAAATGTAATAAAACAGAAATGAACTGAAATAGGAAAATTGAAGATATTTACAAGCACTTATAACTAAAAAGAGAAAATAGAAGAGTAACAATTATAACGTTGGTTATAATTAAGCAGAAAGAATAGAAAAGTTTTATTTTAAAACTTAGATTAAGTTAATAAGAAAATGTAGCAGAAATAACAAAAGAGGCTTATTTTAGAACTTACACTAAGTTAATAAGCAAATATAAGAAGTAGGGCCCGTACCAACAGCATTCCCTTTCAGTCAGGAACTGATGGTCTCACAATAGCTTGGTGAGGCTGGGACACGCTTATGCTAATTAGGATAAATAAGTGGCCAATAGATAGAGGCTCAAATCCAGGGATTTGGGCAAGAGGCACTACACCATATCAAAATATGGCATTGTTAATAATTAGATACGACATTAAGCCATTTCTAACCTGTAAATTAGATACGGCTCATAGCCGTATCTAAGTGATCAATAAGATACAGCTTAAAGCCGTAGCTTACTGACATCATAGATACGGCATAAAACCGTATCTAATTTACCCGCTAGATAAGGCTTTAAGCCGTATCTAACTGACCCCATAGATACGGCTTAAAGCCGTGTCTTACTGAGCCATTGAGCCATTGCCTTGCTCATTAGATACGGCTTTTAGCCGTGCCTAAGTTGACAACTAATCTGCTTCCATTTTTCAACTAGATACTGCACATATACAATCAATTTATATAATCACACACATACAGTAATAGTTCATACCTAATACCCAACGCAATGATGCATATTGTACAATAAATTACTGAAATACATTCAGTTACATTTTAAACAGAAATACATTCAATTACAATACATATTATCACTACCAATCCACCCTTACATATTTGATTACTTAGGTTCCCACACAGTCACTCATTTCGTAGTTACTTCAATTATAAATAGTTCATAGTTATTACATTACATTAATACAACATGTCAAGCTTCAACAACTACACAGTCAGCTTCACTGCTTCAATCTTCAGTCTCCACTTTGTATTCTCCAAGTCTATCTATACAAAAATAATAGTTTGTATTAGCAAGCATGTACTGCAACTGAATATGAATACAACATATTAATGAACATGAATACTGATGTGAAGTTGAAACTGAGGCATCTCATACACGGTATCACAATAAACAAGCACATTTCACAAATCCCTTTTTACTGCCTCCACCAACTCCACACCATCCAATTCACAAAAACCACATCCACCACTACCATAGTGCACTTCACAGTGCTCAAAACCCACTACCATACTTACACTTCCAACAAATACGGTCAACTTTTATCACTCTGCCTATTGCTGCTCTCACAAACTCCACTTCCCCTATCGATAGTTCAATTTGCAACAACTGATCATCCTTCTTACTCCTCAACCAAACTCTGACCATCAAACCACTACCTTTTGCAACTTTCCCTGCCCCACATTTCCACCATAGTAACAACTTCTGCCATACCAACCCACATACCCCTGTCATCTGATAACTTCCTCCTCCCGTTACCTCTGTCATCACTGCACATCCACATCTAGATACAACTGTGCTTCACTGCCATCCAGATGAACAACATCATCATCTAACTGTGCAAGCCTACCGAGCCTAAACCACTGTGCACACAACCATACATAGTGCACCATCAAAACATACAACCAAACATTTTGCAAGCCCACATACCCACCTTCATACCTCCCATAGCAACTTCTGTCAAGCAAACCATAGCCAATAACATTCTACATCTACTGTCAACACCACAACTGTCAACAACTTCATCTCACTGCAAGTGACAACATAACATCTTGCCTACCACCAGTCATCACCACCTAACTGCTGCCATCTCCCTGCTTCGACAAGCTCTCTGTCACAATAACAAGTAACATCACCCGAAGATCCACTACAACTTAGAAAAGCCTTATAATCCCACTACTCTTCCTACTACACTATTTTTGTTCACCACTGTGCCATTATCTCCACTGCACACATATACTCCCACTTTGTAGTTCATACACCATTCACATCCACCTTCATAGTCAACAGACTCTCCTTCACCTTCACATCCTCTGAACACAATCCTATTACTTCCTTTACTTCACTCACCACCAAAACATACACTAGCCTGCACATCTCCCTAGTTCCCCTTCCCCTACTGCTTTGTACACCACAACTAAACCATATCCTTGAAACTGCACTTCGAACTAACAAATTGCACCACTACAGCCGTTACAACATTACTGTAAACCTCAAATCAACTCACAACAGCACTGTCAATAAATTTTAACCCACAACAACAACTCAACTCCTTCTGCTGCTATCAAATTACTAGCGCCTAAACTATTCAACTGCTGCACCAATGTTCTGCAACCAAAACCATCCTCCTGTCAATCTAAGCAAACTTACACAACCAATAAACTGAGCAACACACCCATCAGACAACAACCACCTCCTCTGACATAACCATTCCTGCTACATTCATATAAAAAAAATCTTACCATTTGCTCCAACTTATCTCCTAACACTAAACTTTGACCTACCCACTCAAATACAAACGAGCACCTCTGTAGCGAAACTACAATGCTGCCGCACCAATCTACTCAAAGCAATGACTGCAACTCAAATTGAGCAACCCAGTGACCAAGCAACACAGTCTATTAATGGATATGAAGTTGAAAATGGATATGAATACAACATACTGATGAACATGAATACTGATATGAAGTTGAAACTGTTATTTTTCCATTGACTTTTGGTATGTAAATTACTGCACATATTTAAGTTTGTCATCCAAATATGAATACAGACATTTATATGATTTGGGTATACATTAAATATAAATAAGATTTGTAAAACAGTGTATTCTCTCACACTAATATTACCATCATACTAGACCAAGGATGAATCAAATCAACAAAAATTGTTTATGCATTATATATCATGCACATCAAATAGCATTGGTGAATTATCCAAAAAAAATAAGGAAGGTTTAAGTATTAACATGAATACTGATATGAAGTTGAAACTGAGTCTCGATGACGTTTTTAACCGAGTCTTAGAGTCAGTAAACTGAGTCTTAGACTTAGTTTTAACTGAGTCATGGCGACTTAGTTTTATATTAACATGTCATGTATATAGTGGAAGAGGTTTCAAAACACAATACATAGTAAAATATTAACATAAACAGAAAATATACCTGCTCCAATGTCTAAAGAAAATGAGTAAGACCCTTCGGATGACACAAATACCCACCCACTCCAACTTCAGCAAAGGTCTCTGCAAATTGGTAATTTATTTTGCTAGTTCTCTCTTCTGGTAGCAGTATGTTGTCCAACACCACTTTTTCATGTGTGGGTGGTATAGATTTCCCATGGATTTTGGACAATGTAGAATCTCGGCATACAGTACCTATTGTAATAAATATGTTTAGATCTATCCAACAAAATATCTGCTTGAAAGCAACTAAACATAGAAATCTTGTAATACCTTTTGCTATTATGTCTAAATTAGATTTGAGGATTTCACATCTTTGATTGTTCGCTACATCGATCGAATTATGGAACTACGAAGCAACAAATTCAGAAGCATTGAATTGTGTGGCGCGTCCTCGATCAGAAGAATTAACCGGTGCGTGAATTCCCTATTTGATGTTTCCCACCATGTTGATCAGAACCTCCATTTGCCCCGACAAATTTCCTACTGTACCCTCCAATCTTCCCACCCTCATTTTCAACTCATCATGCTCTCCATGAACATGTCTGAGTCATTTCTGTGCAATGGCACAAGCCATAACTTTAGTCTTTGGTATAACGGTCCCAACACCGCGGCTCCTACCCCTTGCATCCTTAACAAGCACTTGTGATAAGATGTCTTCATCAACTGTCAATTTTTCTTCGTCACCATCAGTGATCTTTTCCAAAGCTTTCGCAATTTGATCCCGAAATATGATAATACTTATATGAATAAGGAATTTTAAAGAATATGCAAGTTAGTATTTGTTATAAGTATGAAGAAGTGGCATACACATATGTAACATCTGATTAGTATTTGTTTAACTTACAAAGTATGAAGAAGTGGCATCTGATATGCTGCCATCTTTTTTCCTGTGTGTCTTCTCCCATACTTGACGACGACTGATATTTGTTGATGGACTAGCAGCGATCTACAATACAAGTACAAATTTGATTGAAATAGTTGATGTTTGTACATATGTAGATGTATGTATATAGATTGTAGATACAGTAAATACTAAAGCATAAGAATGAAAATGGATGTAAATTACCATTTCTTGTTCTATTTTAGCGTGACTTTTACGTCCTGCATGGTGACCATAACTGAGCAATGCTCTATTCTTTTTGCCAGTCTCCCTTCTTCCGCTCGCTTCAGGTGTTGCTTTATTTTTTATGAACTGTTCCCAATCTTCTTGAGCAACTGTAGGTGGACAACTTTTCAACCATTCTTCGTCATTTTTGAAAGTGTCATAATAAATTACTCTCAGGTTTTTATTGTATCTCCTAAAAGCGTCGGCCATTCTCTTTAAAAACATTTCCTTTGAAAGCGGATCGAGATAATAAATTTTCTGCAAAAATAACTCAAAAGGTATAGATCACATGAAATAGTATTGGCATCATAAATATATAGCATCAATTGCATGGTACACATCACATGAAATAACAGCACATGGCATGGGAATATAATAGCATGCAACATGCATGATGGAAGAACACAAAAGGTATAAATAAGGCATGAGCTTAGATGAAAGAAAATGCAAAAGAATAAGAAGCAAAATGCTAATCTGGAGTCGTAAAACAGAATCAAGGCAACCAAATCATCAAATATACAAGGTAGCAAAAGGAAAGTCCACGGGTTCACTGCATAAGGAAATGCACATGCACAAGGTAGCAAGAAATGTGCAATTCGAAGAGTCAAGAATACTGGAAAAAAAGTAAGATCAGGGTGGTCCAGTGCACAACCAAATCCAGTAAAGGCGTACATCATCAGTTTCAGATACAAGAAGAAAAATTGTAACAACCCTGTATTTTGTAATTATTTTATTGTATATTTTAATTATTTTTAATGTAAGATTTTGATTTAAAAAACTTATTTTACTTATTTGAAATGATTAAATTTATTATTTAAATATAATATTGATTTTTTATGAGTTATAATTCCAAACTTGTGCAAGTTTAATATTTGCCTGAAATGCTGATTTTGGTCAAAATAGTCAGACTGTGACTTTTAACTTAAAATTTTAAAAGTTTAAAAATTTAATTTTTTTCTTTTATTATGAAAGTACATAAAATTCTAAGAACACCACTTTTCGTTTCGTTGAAATCGGATGTAAAGTGTGAAAGTTATACCCTTTACAATATTGTGCGTATATAGGGTTATTTAACAATGACTATTTTAAATTGTATAAATTACTTCTTCTTTGATTTATTTTATGTTAATATGTGATAATATGTTATATTATGTATATTTTGACTTTTAAGTATTTTTAAAATGATAATATAATTTTTCTAAAGTTTATTTGAATTTATTTCAATTTATAAAGCCTAGTTGGTATTTACTGCATTTTTCTTTATTTAACTTTCTATTTAATAAAAATTAAATTATTATTTTACCTTGAAAATGTTTTAAAACCATTTTTAATTCAAATTTTGTGTTTTAATATTTTTTTATGAAGAAATAAATTTTCCAAAGTCATTGGAGATCTTCTCGTAATTTTTATGTCAAGGTTGCTATTTTTAAGCAATTTCTTATTTCCTTTTTCTACTTTACTTAAAATAAATTATTTATTTTATTTTATTCTTACTTAGTTTCGGTTTTAAATAACATTTATGAGTTTATTTGGTTTTTATAAAATTAAAAAGAAAAGGAAATGCAAAAGGTTTAGAAGGTTAAGAGATCTTAAATGCCTGAAACGTAAAGGCGTTTTATCCGTTTCTTTTTGCAATTAATACATCAATTTGTTGATTTATTTTATACATTCACTTTTATTGCCGTGTTTTACTTTATTTTATTCATTTTACATGTATTTAAATTTAAGAAAAATTTTCCAAAGTGTATTGAAGTTATTTCTAATTCCTAAGTCTAGTTTTCATTTTTCTATGTCGTTTTTCTTATTTTAATCATATCTAATTAATAATTAATTATTAATATTTTGTTTATCTGTTATATTTTCGAATTCTAACTGAAATTTATAAGTGTTTTCAGTTATTTAAGATGTATATGAATATATATAGGAAGTTTAAAAGGTTTGAAAGCAAAGAAACGCAAAACCGTTTTAACGTTTCTTCTTCCGTTTCTTTTCCAATTAATAGATTAAATTTCCTTTGACCGTTCCTTTCTTTGTTGTAGCTATGCATTTCTTACCTCATTTTCACGTGAAAACATTCCTCTCCACTTCATTTTTCACAGCTAATAAGGTTTGGTAATGGCTCCTCTTTTCCTCTTCTTTTTGCTCTTCTTTTTCCGTTGTTTTCTTATATTTTGCCTTGTTTTCTCATGTGTATTGCTTGGCCTCTACCACCCACCATCACCACCATACTCTCCACCATCCCCTACCACTCTTCCTTGGCATCATCTCCAGCCATCATTTCAAATCCATCCATGGCCACACCTCCCTTGGTGACAAAACTCCACAAAATTGCAAATAATGTCACAAAAACTCAACTTATTTAACCTTGACCCTATATATGCTTTATGTTGCACCACTACACCTTCATCTCCACTTGTTGCCTCACCTATATGATGTTAAACCTGACCTATATGATGTCATACCTAAGCCAAAGTATCATCATAGCCAAGCATAAGTGTCCCTTAGGCCAAGCATTGAAGTGGTTGAAGCAAGGTCCAATCTATCTTGTTCATTTTGCTTTGTATTTCAAAATTGTTTCAATGTTATTTTATGTTGAATGTTTATATATTGTCTTGTTTGTTTTGTTTTGGGTTGTTGATACAAAATCATATCTTGGCTATCTTTCAACTCAAATCAAAAGTCGTGCAATTGTGCTTGTCGTGCCTTTGGAGTCGTGCTTGTATGTTGTTTTGGTCTCTAGCCTTGAAAAAGTGAGTTTTTCTCACTCTGACATTTACACTTATGAAAAGTGAATTGATGACAAGTGTTTAGTAATAAAAAAATGTTTATGCAAGTTAATGATGATCATATGATATGCTATGCCATGTTATTAACATATTATTACCATGTTAAAACTGTTAATTTTCACCTGACATCTGATGTATGACTGTATATTGTGATACTGACCTTGTTTATATTATTTCTGCATATGATCACACTGCAAGTTCCCTGTTAGAAAAAAAATGTTATGGGCTGAAATGATAGGTCTGAATGGTTTTAAACTTTTCATTTTGACTTGGCATTGCGGGTTTGAAATGATAAAACCCGGATTTTCTATGTAAATTACGGGTTGAAATGATATATTACTCGTATCACTTTACCTAGCGTAGAAAATTTTATACAGGCCCGTAGTTAAAATATGATTTTCTAAAAATTTTAAAATATTTTAGAAATTTAATTATTATAATATTTTGATTTGAAATTTAATAAAAATAATATTTTGTAAATATTATTGATTTTTTGAATAATTGTAAGTGAAATGAATTAATGAAAAAGTTAGAAATTTTGAACGTGAGTTATTTTGGAAATTTTGATTTAATTATAACTGGAAATTTAATTGAATATGAAATTATGATAAATTTATGATAATTTGAATTTAAATGAATTTAAAGTGATTTTTATATCATATTAATGATTTTAATAAAGGTGAATTGTGAAATGAAGGAATATTGTAAGTTGAAATTTTGAAATATAACTAAAACTGGAAATTTATGAAATTGACCTAAAGGTGAACTTTTAGTTAGGTAAACAAAAATAAAACTAAGTTATATTTGAGAATTTGAACTTAAGTGTTAAGTTGAAATTTAACGTAATGGATTTTAAAAATTCAACATTGCATTTTAATAAGTGAATTATTATTAAATCTTGATTTTTGAATGGAAATTTAACTTTATAAAATCATAGACTTGAGGAAATTTAAATGATGTTATAAATGTGAAAATGTATGATTTTATAAGCTAAAAATGTTTTTAATAAAAATATAATTGGTTGAGAAATTTTATTGAATCTTTGAAGTTAATTGACTGCATTTTTTTGTAATGCTATTAATTACAATGTAAACGATATTACAGCATTTGTAAACGCTGTAGTTGACGATAATGAACTAAAATGCTAAGTTGAATTAAAAGCTATTATAGCAATCTTTGAAAGTGCTATAATTTTTGAATTTAACTAAGTTATTCGAATTTAAGTAAACCTATTATAACATTTTAAAATGCTGTCTTTTGTTAAATTGAACTGTTTTGAATGTAACTTTCGGTATAAGTTTTCTAAATGATGCGAAAAGCGAATTTTCATTGTTTTGATAAACTTAAGTGAATAAATGAACTTTGAACGTTGAAATTTTTGGAAATTTAATAATTTACTTATTAAGCATAATAACTTCATTGAAATGAAAAAAAAAGAATTTTTGGAATATAAACTGTTTTAAAATATGAATTGAAATGGTATTTTAGATTGAATAAAATGAATAAAGTTTTGAAAAGATACGATATTTTGATATATTAAAATGATTTGAAAATGAAGTTTTGAAAGGATATGAGATTTTGATATATCAAAATGATTTGAAAACGAAGTTTTGAAAGATATGATATTTGGGACTGAAAGGTAGTGGTGAAAGGGTATGAAAATTTAATATATTGAAATCGTTAGAAATGACTTGATATTTATTTTGACAAATATTTGAATTGGAAGATATTTACGATGATGTATTTAAATGGTTTTGGAAATGATTTAATCTTTATTTTGATAAAGATATGGATTGAAAAGGATATTTTATTTTGAAGTATAAAATATTTTTAAAGTTATAACTACGGGTTATAACAACGATGTGTCGTTAAAGAGACCAGGATCGGATATTGTCTTATAACCGGCCAATACCGAAAACCACTTTAACAACTGTGTACGCGGTGGAGATTCCAGAATGAAGTAGGATGGTGGCGACGTTCTCGAGGTATATTACGTGGACCCAACTCTCGTGAGTTGGCATATATGACTAAAACAGGAGCTACACCGGGCTACACAAAGGG
The DNA here is from genome assembly GCA_030765085.1 of Allium cepa. NCBI lineage: Eukaryota > Viridiplantae > Streptophyta > Magnoliopsida > Asparagales > Amaryllidaceae > Allium > Allium cepa. Next base: position 463,231,051 of record CM060942.1, read on the forward strand.
TCGCACCCTTTCATCGAGCATGCTCCATCGAAAACTATTCTATTACTGTTGTGATTCGATTCGATGGCGCCACTTTGATTCGGGGGTATTGTTCGAGGTGGGCGGAAGCTGGTGGCTTGCCGTCACCACCGGTCCGGAAGTGCAAAAGGTGTATCCACCCTGGCATTGCCTCGCGTGCCGTGTCATATCCTTATATCGAGCCCACTACGACTTTGGTTTTAAAGATCCGACCGCGTTAAGGTTCACCATCCCCTTAACGCTATTTTCTATATGATTATACTTTACTGATTAGACACTACAATATAGAGCGTATATTACTACATAGTAAATAGTTTAACGGATCCTTAGAGGATGGGCGGTCCCAAGCATCCTTTAAGTTACTGATGCATTTTGTTACTGTTCACTTGAGTTGATTTACAGTTTATAAGTATTTATGTCCTGACTCGAGGGTTTTGTGTTTTGCTTTGCGCTTGGGTTAGATTGATTGAGTTAGCATTCAAGATTCACCTTCGGCGTTGGAGCTTTCCTTGAAGATCCAGCCATCTATTTTGTTTCAGTATCCAATGGTTCAGTGATGTATCTGATTTGTACCTGATGTATCCAGTTACTCTTCTGTTGTATCTTATTTAACTCTGATGTATCTCATATTTATATAGTAGCTTCATGAACTACTACCTCTTTTTCTTCCGCTGCATTTTTATATACTCTGTGTCTGTGATCTGTGATTTTTATTTACTGTAAATTCTGAGGTTTGCCAAAAGTTTATTTACAACGCGGTATTTTAAGCAATTCAATTCCAGCATGAGTGTCTACCTATACACTTATAATGGATGTAAATGGTTGAAAATACCGAGTCGTTACAGTTGGTATCAGAGCTTTGGTAGCTCTAGGCAAAAACTCAGCATATGGAGTGAATGTATTTACAGAATCACTTTCATTCAAGTTTGAATCTCTTCCTTTTTGACTCAATCCTCTTGAATTTTGGAACGTTCCCTACGGTTCCAAAATCGATTTGTATCCCTCACTATTCATCTTCTTTTCACTCTGGAGCATTCCATAACTCCGCTTCGAATGATCTTTCTAGTGAGTCGGCGGTCACGCCAATTTCAAATTTAATTGAAAAAGGGGGAAAACTCCTTTGCAGTTAGCATCGATTCACCACAGATTCTTATCTATCCTTGGTTTAAATGCTAATATCTTTTGTTATTTCAAACTCTAACTCTTGATATCGAATGTAGATTTACCCTAGAAAAATCAACATTGATCTTATTCTTTAAGTTACGGTTGACCCGGTTAAGGTTGCCCGTGATTTATACAAGCTTATCCATCTTCCTATTCTGTTATTTAATCATGTCATCCTTGTTTCCAACTTATTTTTAAATCATAATCTCCTTTGATTTGTGTTAGTCAAAAAAATTTGAATCTCTATCCTTCTTTGAAAATCTATTCATGTATAGTGTATTTGTAAACTAGTATTTAAAATTAAAATGTTTTATATATTGTGTTGTTTGAGTTGTTGATGTTGAGTTGGGTTTCTCATCGATACGTCTGATCAGCGCTATCGATAAGATTTCCAAAACACTTTGACAGAACAAACAGACACAATATATTTTTTTTAAAAAAAATTGGTTAATGAAATAAATTTTGATATATAAGTAAATTTATGGAACTTAATGAAATGGTTTAAATTGATAATTTGAAATGATAATACTTGATTTATCATTTATTGTTCTACAAATAGATCTATCAATATTTGTTTATAAATTTATTTGGGAACTGAAATGAATTTAAAACAAGAATTTGAGGATTTAAATTCCGATTATTTCGAACTTTGGTTTAAAAGTTTTAAAAGGTTATATTATTTAAAGTATTTTGAATAGAATTTGTTTTCAAAGAATTTTAAAGTTTTAAAATTAGTGCTATTCTCTTTGTCGCTGGAAAATAACTTCGGTGATGATCGCGACATCATTGACGTTCATTTTCGAGTTTCGAAGTTAAGAGACTGTTCTGTAGTCTTGCTACAGCTTTGTTTTGGGAAATTGAATTGATTTGAATTTCTAAAATATGACTTGATTTATAATATATATAGATATAGATATATGATTGAAATTTGATTTGACATATTATATATGTATATATATTATTTCTTATCTCTAAATGGTCTGAAGAAATCAGAAATTTAATTCTTAAATTCTATTTTTAAAGAATAATTTCAATTATAAAAAGAAAATAATTTTTTTTTGAATAAATGATTTAAGCTTGAGATAATTGAATTGGAGAGTTTTATTTGTATAATACAATTGCATTCAAATATAAGTTACAATAATTTCAGAAGTTAAAATGTAATTGGATAATGTACGATATAAAAAGATTTTATAAATAAAATTTGAGTAGTTAAAATAAATGTTATACACTTAAGTTTTAATTATAAAATGATTAACAGAGGTAAATATAATAAAGGGTAATTGAATGAATTACAATAAAATGATGTTAAAAGAACTAAGAATAAAAGAAAGTAGTTATAAAAAAAAGTGTAAATATATTTAACATGAGTGATAAATATATTGAGAGGAATAAATTTAATTTTGATTAGGAATAAAAAAGAATAAAATTTATTAAGTACAATGTGAGTGTAATAAATGATTATTTTTCAAACCCATGGCTCTAAAAATTGTTAATTTAAGATGATTGGATAATAAGATAATGAAATTTGAGATAGTTAAGATTTAGTTAACTTGTGTAAAGATTTATTCTCTGTTTAAGTTGAAATCTCCGTGCTTTCAAATTCATTTCCTTATTTTGTTTTTCAAAATATCTTTTGGTTGTCCTTATCATCCTTATCTTGCTATAGACCGGTATAGGCATCTTTCTATAATATTTGTGTTTAGAAATCTTTCTATAATCTTTGATAGACCTTTGGTAATCATTTTGAATCCACCTTTTTCGTGCTTGTGTTCTTGATTCTGGAGGATCTTGGAAAGATCACCTCCACCTTATAAAACTTACCTATAACAACAGTTATCAGGTATAACTTCAATCTTCTTGTCATCTTATCTTAATCCTATTTCACTCTATCTTTTCTGTTCCCTTCCATACCTCATTCCTTTTCGGGGACGAAAAGTTTTGAGTGGGGGAGAGTGTAACAACCCTGTATTTTGTAATTATATTATTGTATATTTTAATTATTTTGAATGTAAGATTTTGATTTAAAAAACTTATTTTACTTATTTGAAATGATTAAATTTATTATTTAAATATGATCTTGATTTTTTATGAGTTATAATTCCAAACTTGTGTATGTTGAATATTTGCCTGAAATGCTGATTTTGGTCAAAATAGTCAGACTGTGACTTTCAACTTAAAATTTTAAAAGTTTAAATTTTTTTTTCTTTTATTATGAAAGTACATAAAATTCTAAGAACATCACTTTTCGTTTCATTGAAATCGGATGTAAATTGTGAAAGTTATACCCTTTACAATATTGTGCGTATATAGGGTTATTTAACAATGACTATTTTAAATTGTATAAATTACATCTTCTTGGTTTTATTTTATGTTAATATGTGATAATATGTTATATTATGTATATTTTGACTTTTTAGTATTTTTAAAATGATAATATAATTTTTCTAAAGTTTATTTGAATTTATTTCAATTTATAAAGCCTAGTTGGTATTTACTGCATTTTTCTTTATTTAACTTTCTATTTAATAAAAATTAAATTATTATTTTACCTTGAAAATGTTTTAAAACCATTTTTAATTCAAATTTTGTGTTTTAATATTTTTTATGAAGTAATAAATTTTCCAAAGTCATTGGAGGTCTTCTTGTAATTTTTATGTCAGGGTTGCTATTTTTAAGCAATTTCTTATTTCCTTTTTTTATTTTACTTAAAATAAATTATTTATTTTATTTTATTCTTACTTAGTTTCGGTTTTAAATAACATTTCTGAGTTTATTTTGTTTTTATAAAATTAAAAAGAAAAGGAAATGCAAAAGGTTTAGAAGGTTAAGAGATCTTAAAATCCTGAAACGTAAAGGTGTTTTATCCGTTTCTTTTTGCAATTAATACATCAGTTTATTGATTTATTTTATACACTCAATTTTATTGCTGTGTTTTACTTTATTTTATTCATTTTACATGTATTTAAATTTAAGAAAATTTTTCCAAAGTGTATTGAAGTTATTTCTAATTCCTAAGTCTAGTTTTCATTTTTCTATGCCATTTTCCTTATTTTAATCATATCTAATTAATAATTAATTATTAATATTTTGTTTATCTGTTATATTTTTGAATTATAACTGAAATTTATAAGTGTTTTCAGTTATTTAAGATGTATATGAATATATATAGGAAGTTTAAAAGGTTTGAAAACAAAGAAACGCAAAATCGTTTTAACGTTTCTTCTTCCGTTTCTTTTCCAATTAATAGATTTAATTTCCTTTGACCGTTCCTTTCTTTATTGTAGCTGTGCATTTCTTACCTCATTTTCACGTGAAAACATTCCTCTCCACTTCATTTTTCACGACTAGAAAGGTTTGGTAATGGCTCCTCTTTTCCTCTTCGTTTTGCTCTTCTTTTTCCATTGTTTTCTTATATTTTGCCTTGTTTTCTCATGTGTATTGCTTGGCCTCTACCACCCACCATCACCACCATACTCTCCACCATCCCCTACCACTCTTCCTTGGCATCATCTCCAACCATCATTTCAGATCCATCTATGGCCACACCTCCATTGGTGACAAAACTCCACAAAATTGCAAATAATGTCACAAAAACTCAACTTATTTAACCTTGACCCTATATATGCTTTATGTTGCACCACTACACCTTCATCTCCACTTGTTGCCTCGCCTATATGATGTTAAACCTGACCTATATGATGTCATACCTGAGCCAAAGCATCATCATAGCCAAGCATAAGTGTCCCTTAGGCCAAGCATTGAAGTGGTTGAAGCAAGGTCCAATCTATCTTGTTCATTTTGCTTTGTATTTCAAAATTGTTTCAATGTTATTTTATGTTGAATGTTTATATATTGTCTTGTTTGTTATGTTTTGGGTTGTTGATACAAAGTCATAACTTGGCTATCTTTCAACTCAAATCAAAAGTCGTGCAATTGTGCTTGTCGTGCCTTTGGAGTCGTGCTTGTATGTTGTTTTGGTCTCTAGCCCTGAAAAAGCGAGTCTTTCTCACTCTGACATTTATACTTACGAAAAGTGAATTGATGACAAGTGCTTAGTAATAAAAAAATGTTTATGCAAGTTAATAATGATCATATGATATGCTATGCCATGTTATTAACATATTATTACCATGTTAAAACTGTTAATTTTCACCTGACGTCTGATCTATGACTGTATATTGTGATATTGACCTTGTTTATATTATTTCTGCATATGATCACACTGCAAGTTCCCTGTTAGAAAAAAAATGTTATGGGCTGAAATGATAGGCCTGAATGGTTTTAAATTTTTCATTTTGACTTGGGATTGCGGGTTTGAAATGATAAAACCCGGATTTTCTTTGTAAATTACGGGTTGAAATGATATATTACCCGTGTCACTTTACCTAGTGTAGAAAATTTTATACAGGCCCGTAGTTAAAATATGCTTTTCTAAAAAATTTAAAATATTTTAGAAATTTAATTATTAAAATGTTTTGATTTGAAATTTAATAAAAATAAGATTTTGTAAATATTATTGATTTTCTGAATAATCTATTACTTATATAGGAAAGGAGAAACCAAAGAGTTTATCTGGCGACACCTGTCTTCTATTCCTAGCTACGCTCTTTTTAACATAATTAAAACGGTTTGTCCACATACTTGCTTTCATCCGTCATTATCCCCTTTTCCAGTTTTTAACTCCACTAAACCGGCATTCTCTAATTGCATTCAACTGCTCTCCCACCCTTTTAAAAAAAACTTCACCATCCTCAAAAACCATCGTCGCAACCCTATTGAAATTGAGTAATTTTCCTCTACTCTTACGTTCAAATTTCTTGACGTAGTTGCAGGCATCGATGTTGTAACCCCACGGTCGTCATAGACGTTTTTAAAAATTAGGGATTCCAAGGTTAGTTATTTTGCCTTCTCTAACTCAGTTTCACTGTTCGTAATTCTGTACCTATGAATATGTGTTGTGGGAGGTTTAAATCCAATGACTATGATCTGTGAATGTTATGCAGTTAGGTTTTGTCCCTTCCACCTTTATTCTCCGACCAACTCCACTTCACCAAACCTGTCCACAACGGATATCCACTGCGGTTGATTAAATCCTGTAGTCAACTCGGGGAGTTAACAGGAAATAGGTCAGTAGTTTGTTCATAGTTATTACTCTTATTACGGATTTCCTATACAGCCCAACGCAGTTGCTAAGATATGGGTTATAACCATTTTTGAATGATTAAATTTCATAACAATTGCTTACCTATTTGTCCGAACTTATTTACTTCCACTGTGTTGGTTTACTGATTGTAGTTCAGTTGGCGATGTGGTTTTATTTACTGTCCCAAGCATAGATGTGATGACAGTCTTAATCTTTCTTACTGCAATATTGTTGTGCGTAGAAGGTAATATCTAGATTGTATGGTTTTTAATTTGCTCCAGTAATCGATCGAAATTGATTGCCAAAATTCAATTATGGGGAACTTCTCTGATTTATAATACAAGTTTGGTATCAAGCAGAATAATTTAATTTGTTTTACTTAACTAGACTCTTAGTATATGGAATTGAGAAAATCGTAAATTATTACGGTAACACCAGCAAAGGAAAGATGAAAAAGATGTTCTTCATTCTGTAATATGAAGGAAAACATTGTCAACTGAACTGAAAAATAACCAGGGAAATGATTATATATTATAATAGCTTGGGTAGCAGTTCATGTGGATGTCAACAGAAATCTCAACCATGAAAGGTAAGTTCTTCAACAAAATGTATAGGTTCTGTTTTATTTTCGACATTGATTTAGTTGGGAGTTAGACATTTCGGGAATAAAAATGTTGGGCAGATGTACAAAAATTTAGCCTCTTTATCTTTTATTTCTATTATCTACATGTTTAGTCATATCGGTAATGGTGTAAAAATAGAATTCTACCAAATATGATTTATTCCTCTGAAATGCATGCTTTATTAATTTTCAATAAGTTACTACAGTCATTTCTGAAGTTTAATGGTATTTGGTGGGTAAATAACAAATTTTTGACATTTCAAACTTAATTTTCCAACTTAAACTGCAAATTTACATAAATAAACTTGAACTTCAAATCAAAACGAGGTGCTCTCCAGTCCTTCTTTGTACGATCTGCTAGGGAAATAATGTAAATAGAATAACCCATTTTGCCACATCTGCTGTTTTCGATTATTGGTTGATGTGTGTTACACTGTATGGCGAGCATCCCATAACTGTGAATGGAAATTTATCAGCTTATTATGTGTAGAAATTTAACACGGTACAGAACAATAATTTTTATGCTAAACTTTCAATTTAATTTAATTATTATTCATATAATGGCGGGTCATAATTTGGCAGTCCTTTGTATTTGGGTGGAGATGAGACTATATCTGTATGTATCCAACGTATAGTGAATTCTCGTATCTTTTATTACACTAGTAGACAGCCTTATAAAATGCATAAACAGTGATTAAAATGTTAACGGACTTTGATCTATCTTCTAAATCTTTACTTTGTTTCAATAGTCGATGTGTTTTTGTATGATACATTAGTTTTCTAATGTGAACAGGACATTTGTTTTTAATGGTGAGTTGAAGCAGGTATTGGGACATTAATTTTCTATGAATCTATCTTAAGTAATTCAGCATGTCCATGTGTACACATTATATAATGCAGGAGTAGTTAAATAGTTTATACGACTTCATGGTCACATCATTCAAAAATTGTTGCATAATTGTTCGTAGTGTTGGTGGTAGTTTCAACGATACGACATTTTGGAAGGTAAACCGAGTCAGGAAAAATAAAAACTAACGTGGTGCGTTACAAATTTTATACCAGCCCCAAATCAACTTCCAACGTGATTCCTAAAATTTATCTTGCTATAAGTAATTTTGCTAATTTTAGTTGATTAATACTTTTATAATTCTACTGGACATCATTCACTCAGTTATTTCTTAGTTGTTTCTAAATGAACTGTGCATTACGATTGGCATAACCAACCAACAGTATTTTTTAATATCTACTGCCAAGAATTTTATGTGTCTCTATTTTTCTTATACATTGCGTCTTTCATGTTCTCTGTCTCCAAATTACTATCCTTTTGAAAACATAAAATGATTCCAAAAACCTGATTTTGACAGTTAATATTTTGTGATTTTACTCATAATCCTTAAGATGAAATATGTTGCATTCTTTTTTTTAACATGCTTCTGGTTGGTTTTATAGTTATAATCCCATTTTTCTTTTTCTGTTAATGTAACAGAGATTCAGTTAGGGTGTTGACTACATACTCGAATAAACAATAGTACTTGAATACTATATGTATTTTAACTCTTCTTCTCTCTTTGTATTACGTATCTGTAACGTAGTCTTATTTTATATTCATTATTTATATAGGTGAAACAATTGTGATTTGTTAGACTGTGTTAAGGTAGAGTCTCACAATTAAATTGAGGAAAACGATGGCTCAGAGGGTTGCCGAACCAAATTAAGGGTGCGAGAGAAGTTTGATTTGTGGAGGAATATTTACAATGAAATTCAGTGGCCTGCTTTTCTTCATTTAATCCAGGTCTAAAAATTAGTTTCAATTTCAAATTTTTGTTATATGCTGTTGAGAAAATTGATTTTGTGTTAATGAAGCACTAAAAAGTTTTATGAATAAAAAAGTTTGGTGCGGTAGGGAATTAAGTAATGCAGCTAAAGTGAGGATCTTTAGTAAGGAATTATTATTTGCTCTTTTTGAAGTTTAAGGTAAGCCACATCAATTTTCCTTTAAGTTCATGAGTTTTTTAATTCCATTGCAATTTCCTCTAACCATTGCATGAAAGTATATTATTTCATTGTACTACTGCAACTTAATGAAAATAAATTGGTAATATAACATATTGTACATTCACTGTTGTCGTCGAAGAATTTTATGTCACAACATGGATAATATATTATCAATGTTATTTAAAATTGCACATTGGAAATTTGCATGTTTGCAAAAATTAATCAACAGGAAATAACCATGTTTGTGAAAATAAATAAATTAAAAGTATTTTTCTTACTTACCAGATATAGGCCACGTTAATATGCTTATAAGTGCAAAATAAGTAAGAAAGAAACATATTGCTTTCTTAGTACTTTACATGTGCTAATTTTAGAAATAAAATTATAAATCAGCTTACATATACTTAAGTCATGATATAAAGTTGATTTAGTCTAATTTAGTATGAATTTCCGTCATGAACCTTACCATATCTCCATTTACTATTTACAACTAAAGTCGTTTTAAAAACTATATTGATACTACTATTATCATCGTCATCATTTTTATCATGTAAAACATTTATATGAAGATTTAGTGATGTAAGACACATATAGTTATCAAAGTCCTTTCTTGGTAAGATATTACAAGCTGAAGTGGGATAATGTGGTTAGTTTGTTATCTATTTGCTGTGTATGGCTATTTGTAAAAATACAAAAGTAAGTCATAAGGTTTCCCCATAATTCTTTCTGTTGTACTTTACAAGTTAACAAATTATTGGATGTTGATGGTGCATATGTTGTTGGAAATGTTAACTTGGTAGATTAGCTAATATAAGTTTAGTTTCATTTTTTTTAAATTCCCAGTTGTCAGCTTTGGACATTTTATACGCCATTTTTTTGCTCCATAAAATATAATAGAGACGGGACATGCCGTTGAAACCAATTGTACATCTCAAACTGTTATTTTCTTATGTAATATGACTAATCCATTTCAAATTGTTTCCCCTTTGTAATGAGTAAAGTGCTTGCCTAATTAAGTTGGATCCATATTGTTATGTATAGATTGATGGAATAATCCTTTGTGAGGTAAATGTCTCAAATTCTTGAACTTTCTATGACTCAAACCATTATTGTTCTTATTTTGTAAGGGTTACTAATATTTGACTCTTAGATCCACTAAGGTGGTTGTTATTAATTAAAATATTAGGAGGAGTTGAAATGTAGTTACATGCACTTTAGGGAAGATACTTTATCATAATTTCTTTTGTTGTTTGGTTAATGATCGTATTACTGCTAACGAGAAAAGGAAACTTTAGATTGCTTCTTTAACAGATAATAATATGATGATGACACATGTAATATGTCTTCACTTTATTTTTGACGACCCGTAATTTGTCCAGTGGAACTGATACAGAAAAGACTTACAATTTTACCCAGTAAATTTTTTACATTTCCATCTCTTCTTTAAAGTACAAGGATATGTTGAATACTTCTTCTTCCGTATGATAATATGTGCACCAGTAATCAGTTTCGTATTCCTTATTTTTATTACTTTGTACCAATGATTTTTTTTAACAAAATCATTATTAAAACAAAAATTTATTTACCTAATTTGTGCTTACCTATGTTAATTTGGGATCAATTATATTTATTATGTGATTAAAAAAAAGATATTATATACATAGTTTAACTGCCTTTTTTTGAAATATTGAAAGTGGACATATGTATTGATTTGCATTCAATTTGTTGTTACTACTATTAATAATCCTTATGATTGTACTTGGATGTTGTTACTATAGTGACAATGTGTTTTTGACTATACCTGCATGTTGCTACTGTAAATGTTCTTCTTTTCAAATCTGGCCCGTATTGTGTTGTTTGTATTAGTTTTGGATATCACTGTTTTCCACGTCAACCTTCCTGACCTGTATGCAATAACTGACTACACTTTTTTCTTTGGTTGCTAGAAGGAAAAGAAACATGTTATATTGTTGACTAAAAGAAGGGTAGACGTACAGAAAAAGAGAATTTCATTTGTTAAGGCGTAATGGCAAAAGCGAATGTTCTTCACTATTTTCTCCTTTTTCATTTGATGGCTATTTTGGTCTTCCAACCAACCAACACATTTTATTCCACCATTGCTTAAATTTACAACTAATACATTCAGAAACTTCTCTATGTAGAAGTTATCAACCATCTCACATGATGAAAATAGTACTGCAAATAAAGGGTAATGGAAGGACAATGACATCTGGATAGTTAAAGGAATTCCATGTAGAACTTAGATCGAACAGATATTCACTTAGGGACTGAGGCAAGCAACCATGGGCAGTCGAATCAGTATGGGCTGATGGATGCAAAATGTGGCAATAGCCGGCAGATCGTGCTTACAACTGCAAATACACATTGCAGTTGTGAGCTGAAGTGAATTAAAAGTTTAATAAAAGCTAAGCAAGGAATGCGAGATGCGTGATTCAGGATGTGTGGAGTGAGCTGCTGGTCCGTATCTGAGAAGAGTAGTATCAAGTTAATAGCAGGTTCATGATTTCAGTGCACCATTAAAACAGATTTCAATATTACATTAATTCTCAAATTAATTAGTCCCTTCAGTTTTCATATTGTTGTTGATAAATTTTCCATTCAGTTATTACTTTATTGGTCTGACTCCAACTGAATGTTGATATAGCACTTGCTGCTTATTATCGTACTTCATTTTTGGTTTAAACTAGTGTACATGTTACTTAGACATTTGGTCGAATTATCTTATTAACCGGCACTGACTCTGTCACTGTCATTCATGTTGGATTCTATTTATACAAATTGTTTAGTCAACGCCTACCTTTTCCACCTCAGTTTACCAACTACAGCGCACTAACTATATTTGATATTATACCCAACATGTTTTAAGCACATATTGCAGAAGTATACATGTTGTAGAAACTTTGATCGCTGCATGATAGCTATTTAAACCCATCACGAGGAGGAACATCCTCAAAAACAACCAAACCTGAAGCAATTTTAGAGAAAATAAAAGCACAGAGCAAACTACTATGACTGACAGTTTTAAAATGAAGTGCAACGACAAACAAAGGGACTGAAGTGACTTGAACTGTTTTCAACTACTGTGCAGTTAAGACAGATCCGGGTCCCACAAATAAGTGGTTTATTTTTTTCTATTTTGAAGTATCACAAGCTATAATTTTTAATAATTTCCACAACTACATGATTATAGCTATGGAGAATGTGTTTCTTATGGGTTTTAGGATCAAGTTATGGTAGGTAGTGTCATTTATTTCTATGTGTTATCTTCGTATTACTCAATATTTTACACGACGTTAATGCATTTTTATATTGAAGGGCAGTAAAATACTTGGCTGTTTTCTTCATGCTTCATTCTTCAGGTTGCACTTTAGGCTGCATACTGGGAATAAACAAAGATGGCAATACTACAGTTTTCACACTGAAGGACCGTGACATACGTAATTGTGCACTCAATGATTAAATAAACTTCATCTTCCACTATAGGCAGCGTAGTGGAATAAAATATCAAATTTCATACTTATCATCATTGCATAGTTCTTTGTCGTTGATATAATAATCGTTAAAAATTATTTACACCTATACCTTTATTGTGGGTATACATGTACTACTATTCATATTCTGACCATATACTATTATTCATAATATTACAACTACCCTATTGTTCGTCATTTTCCATTTGCTACATGTTGTTTTGTGTTCCATGTAGAACAGATCCCACACATGTACCCGACAAAAAATAAATTGCTAGAGGCGGAATCATCAACATATCCATATAGTACTTATTAAAAATTATGTCAATGGTTCCTGTTTTCATAATTTTTGGGAGGATTATGTTTACATCGAATTTCTATATTGGTTATACTAATTTTGCTTAGGATCTGTAGTTATATGTTCGGTATATGTTTGTACAACAAATGTACAGAAAAAAATACAATGATTCTCAATGTATAATTAACATAAAGAACAAAGAATGAGAAAAAAAATTGAACAACTTCACATCATACAAAGAAAGGACTCTCTCTCCGCTCTTTCCATTAATTAAACATAAACTTATGAGTGTAATTGACATGCAATTTGGTTGCATCCAAATTGTGGTGTCATCAAGCACTCACTTTCACACACACACACAAAAAGTGGTAAGCGAGGAGATATAAGTTTCACTTCACTTAATGTCACTTAACTACCGCTTATTCATCACCTAACCACTGCTTAATTTATTAGCATAAATTATTCGTATCAATATAATCGTATTTAAATATCATTGTCATTATTAACTACATCATCTTTGTCTTCACAAATCGATCACAAAGAAGTAATGTCTAATCTATGAATTCATACATTGCAACAACTAGATATCATTGTCATTATTCGTTACATTAAGTATGCTCAAGCTGAGTACAAAAAATGTCACATTCGTTTGAAAATATACTTATATCTTAACGCATAAAACTAATCACCATCCATCAACCCATAAGATATAATATGATTGTTGGCTATAACCCAATTTCTTCCTATTTTAAATAAAATATCTTTCTACCCAACCATACTATTCATGGATTAAATTTTAGCCCCCACGTAAAAGAACCAACTATGCATGCTTAAGCACTCATCGCCTAACTCTACTGCTTTTCCATAAAATTTAGCTTTGTACAAGCCTTTAGTGCTTAAGCACACTTTTCATTTGATATATAAATACATGTTTGTATGTTTGTATGTATATTACAATTACACATATACATCAAAATATCCTACAAATCCACATTCCTCCCCTATATAAAATACCTTTACGTTAACACATAATATTCTAAAATAACTTTTACTACTAATTTGAGTACCAACACTGCCTGTATGCGTAGCACGGGCCACACACTAGTTGTAAGTGAAATGAATTAACGAAAAAGTTAGAAATTTTGAACGTGGGTTACTTTGGAAATTTTGATTTAATTATAATAGGAAATTTAACTGAATATGAAATTATGATAAATTTATGATAATTTGAATTTAAATGAATTTAAAGTTATTTTTATATCATATTAATGATTTTAATAAAGGTGAAATGTGAAATGAATGAATATTGTAAGCTGAAATTTTGAAATATAACTAAAACTGGAAATTTATGAAATTGACGTAAAGGTGAACTTTTAGTTAAGTAAACAAAAATAAAACTAAGTTATATTTGAGAATTTGAACTTAAGTGTTAAGTTGAAATTTAACGTAATGGATTTTAAAAATTCAACATTGCATTTTAATAAGTGAATTATTATTAAATCTTGATTTTTGAATGGAAATTTAACTTTATAAAATCATAGACTTGAGGAAATTTAAATGATGTTATAAATGTGAAAATGTATGATTTTATAAGTTAAAAATGTTTTTAATAAAAATATAATTGGTTGAGAAATTTATTGAATATTTGAAGTTAATTGACAGCATTTTTTTGAAATGCTATTAATTACAATGTAAACGATATTACAACATTTGTAAACGCTGTTGTTGACGATAATGAACTAAAAAGCTAAGTTGAATTAAAAGCTATTATAGCAATCTTTGAAAGTGCTATAATTTTTGAATTTAACTAAGTTATTCGAATTTAAGTAAACCTATTATAACATTTTAAAATGCTGTCTTTTGTTAAATTGAACTGTTTTGAATGTAACTTTCCGTATAAGTTTTCTAAATGATGCGAAAAGTGAATTTTCACTATTTTGATAAACTTTAGTGGAGAAATGAACTTTGGAAGTTGAATTTTTTTGAAATTTAATCATTTAATTATTAAGCAAAACAACTTCATTGAAATGAAAAAAAAAATTTGGAATATAAACTGTTTTAAAATATGAATTGAAATGGTATTTTAGATTGAATAAAATGAATAATGATTTGAAATGAATGAAGTTTTGAAAAGATACGATATTTTGATATATTAAAATGATTTGAAAATGAAGTTTTGAAAGGATATGAGATTTTGATATATTAAAATGATTTGAAAACGAAGTTTTGAAAGATATGATATTTTGGGACTGAAAGGTAGTGTTGAAAGGGTATGAAAATTTAATATATTGAAATGGTTAGAAATGACTTGATATTTATTTTGATAAATATTTGAATTGGAAGATATTTACGATGATATATTTAAATGGTTTTGGAAATGATTTAATCTTTATTTTGATAAAGATTTGGATTGAAAAGGATATTTTATTTTGAAGTACAAAATATTTTTAAAGTTATAACTACGGGTTATAATAACGATGGGTTGTTAAAGTGACCGGGATCGGATATTGTCTTATAGCCGGCCAATACCGAAAACCACTTTAACAACTGTGTAAGCGGTGGGGATTCCAGAATGAAGTAGGATGGTGGCGACGTTCTTGAGGTATATTACGTGGACCCAACTCCCGTGAGTTGGCATATATGACTAGAACAGGAGCTATACCGGGCTACACAAAGGGTCGCACCCTTTCATCGAGCATGCTCCATCGGAAACTATTCTATTACTGTTGTGATTTGATTCGGTGGCGCCACTTTGATTCGGGGGTATTGTTCGAGGTGGGCGGAAGCTGCTGGCTTGCCGTCACCACCGGTCCGGGAGTGCAAACGGTGTATCCATCCTGGCATTGCCTCGCGTGTCGTGTCATATCCTTATATCGAGCCCACTACGATTTTGGTTTTAAAGATCCGACTGCGTTAAGGTTCACCATCCCCTTAACGCTATTTTCTATATGATTATACTTTACTGATTACACACTACCGTATATAGCGTATATTACTACATAGTAAATAGTTTAACGGATCCTTAGAGGATGGGCGGTCCCAAGCATCCTTTAAGTTACTGATGCATTTTGTTACTGTTCACTTGAGTTGATTTACAGTTTTTAAGTATTTATGTCCTGACTCAAGGGTTTTGTGTTTTGCTTTACGCTCGGGTCAGATTGATTGAGTTAGCATTCAAGATTCACCTTCGGCGTTGGAGCTTTCCTTGAAGATCCAGCAATCTATTTTGTTTCAGTATCCAGTGGTTCAGTGATGTATCTGATTTGTACCTGATGTATCCAGTTACTCTTCTGTTGTATCTTATTTAACTCTGATGTGTCTCATATTTATATAGTAGCTTCATGAACTACTATCTCTTTTTCTTCTGCTGCATTTTTATATACTCTGTGTCTGTGATCTATGATTTTTATTTACTGTATATTCTGAGGTTTGCCAAAATTTTATTTACAACGCGGTATTTTGAGCAATTCAATTCAAGCATGAGTGTCTACCTATACACTTATAATGGATGCAAATGGTTGAAAATACCGAGTCGTTACAAATATGCACGAAGGCACACATGTTTTTAGAAAGTACAACTAGACTTAAGGCTAGAAAATGGCTCAGCACATAAGAATGAACATGCACCTTAAAGGGACAAGGCCCATTCGCACAAGAACAAGGCAAATGCATAACTATTGTTAAATACGTTCACAAAAATATTTACTTACCACCAATTCGTTCCAAACGTTGTCCTTATATATTCCGGGTACTTTATCCCAACTTATATATGATATCGACACATGAGCTCTTACTAGTTTACCAAGCGTAGTAGCGATTTTTCCAGCGTTATCTGAGACCGAAATACCAAGTAAGTTTTGATCAACTTTCTTCGCCTCTGAGCAAGACGAATGTGAATATGTTGGATTTTCTGACATGGAAAATTTGTTTTGCTTTTGGTTCAAACCTGCACAGCAAGTGAAGATGTACGGCAAGTGATGAATCTAAGTATCAAACAATCTACAAAAGCCGGTTTCTTTATTGTAGGACAATCAAATATTTAAGAAGCTTCAAAGTCAAAGTAATTTCCAAAATCTTAAACAAAGCAACTAAATAAAAAAACCTTCAGTCATTTACCTTTCATTTACCTTCCAAAAGTTAAAGTAATATTGCCAATTGATTTAACTTACAAATTTGACGACAAACTAAATAAACCATATAGTCGTCAAATTTAGTTATAAGTTAGTTATCTTTGCCAATTAACTAAATAAGTTATAAACTAAATTGCCGATTTAGTTATCATTTAGTTATTTCATTAACTAACTAACTAAATAAACTTTCAGTGAACAAGCTGAGTTATTTACTTGTAACTAAATTGTTAAATGATAAGTAAATTGCCGATTTAATTTAGTTAATGTTAAATGCTTAGTTACAAACTAAATAAACATTTAACAATTAACAATAACTGCCACAATATTTAGTTACAAACTAAATTGGCAATTACTTGTAACTAAATTTAGTTATTTCATTAACTAAACTTAGTTATTAAAACTCTATGACTTTCTTCCTACAACTTGGTGCTTAATCACCCAACGAATCCTTAAAAGATCAAAATATAATACAACATCATAATGGAGAAAAGAATACGGAGATTTTGCAAATTATAACTTGCAAAACATCTAGGAAAATAAAAACCATGTATAAAATATTCAAAACCATACATACACCCAATCATGCAATTAAAAATACACAGCCACACAATCTTGTGATGTACGAATACTAATAAGTTAACATATGGAATTGGTAAGGTCTTCTAATTTTTCATTGTCTTCAAAAGCTGATTGATAGACGGTAGGGAACTCAATGTCATCCACATTTGTAGTCAACTGTTTTGGTGTATGCAAGACCACAGACCATCCGTTATTTTTTAAATCTTTTGAGTAGAAAACTTGACTCGCTTCTGATGCAAGAGTAAATGGCTCGTTATTAACGTTATTTTTGTTCTTTAATTTCTCTAAATTTACCATGATCAGGTTTGAAATAGGATCTATTTTGCAACCATTGACCTTATCCTCGACCTTTACCCAATCACAATAAAAAACTGTTTGTTTGAAGTCAGTCTAATCCAACTCAAATATCTGTTTAATGACTCCATAATACGTTGTTTCTGCTTCCTTATAATTTTTATCCTTACCACTCGCTCTAAATTTTTTAATTGCTCTCATGCATACACCGCTATTTTGTGTTACCATACAGCCTTCATACTTTTTCATGGATAATGAAAATCCATTCACTTGGTACTTCATATAACTACGCGTTATGAATTTCGGCCCGTGCACTAGCCACCACAGAGTTGGATGAACATCAATGTTCTTTAACAGGTACATAAAACAAAATAAGTAAAAAAAGCCTGATCACGAAGGTGTATTGCACACTTATAAACACATGAAATACTTACGACGATGTTATACCTTATTACGTAACTATAGATTAAAACTTTGAACGACTTCCTCGGTGGTAGCCCTTCCTTGAGGTTGAAATCTAGTACTTTTCACATAGGAGTTATACCTCCTACAAAAAACACATATAAAAATGTATATATAAAATGAATTAAGAAAATTGAAATTCCAGACAAGTTCGTGAACTTACTTCTTCCATTCATCCAATCAATCATACTTATCAAGGACCCATCTACGCACTTGCTGCACTTGGATTAACGTTATATCTTTACCATTATCCAGAGGTATCTCACCAGCAAACTCGTCGTTCTCGTCTAAAAACGCTTCGTGGGTATGTTTATGATTGCCATCACCTCCGTTTGGCATATATTGCATGCAGTAAAGACTAGCTTCTTGTACGATATATCCTTCTGCAATACACCCTTCAATGTATCTTTTGTTGCGCACATATCCTTTATATGTTTTCATCAACCTATAAATGTGATCAATTATATATTGTAGACGGTAGCTATTTATGTGAAATAATGATGTACATAACTGAAATTAGAAATTTATCGTTCAAATGGATACATCCATCTCGTAATGACCCGGGTAAATTCGATGTTTAAAATGAATATAATTAATAGGATTTTTAATTTAAATCTAGAAAGAAACAGAAATCTTATTTATTCATATGAAAGAGAATGTTGAAATTTGATGTTATCAAGGGTAATTAATAATTTACAAATTAAATTATATATTGCAAGTAATAGTAATAGTGGAAATTGTTGCATTTGATATAAAATTTGAATAAGTAAACTAAGACAAGTGTTGAATTTATCAATGAAGTAAAATATTGATTTGTAGAATTTGAATGTAAATGGAGGAAATAGAGTAACGCAGGACAATAAATAATGTATTTAGTACAATCCCTTTTTATGTGTAAACTATTGTAAGGTGTTAATTGATTGAAATATGAAAATTTGGAAATAGGTTCAAAATTTATGTTAGACAATGAACTGCAATAATTAAAGTTAATAATTAACCTATGAAAATATTACATTGGTTGTAATAGACGTAATTATAAAGATGGAATTTAATAAACCTTATTTATTTGGAAGCTTGTTTATTGATACGCAAAGGTATAATGAATGAGTTATTACAAGAGATTTAAAATTTAGATAACATTCTAATAAATGAATAGTGGAAAGGATTATACAGAGGTATACTTTAGTATGAGAGAGGAAATTATTTAAATTGATTTGGTAATAAAAAAACATTGTAAACGGTAATTGGAATGAATTAAGAAGTATGTTTGTATAAGTTAATTTTTAATAACTGGAAAGGAAATCCAACCGATTCAAGTTAAGGATTTCACTTGATTAAAAATTTAATATAAGAGAAATAATAAATATTGAATAAATTTTGGAATAGTTTGAAATAAATGTGAATTGAGTAAAATCAAGGTTATGTAAGTAACTGCAATATTGAGGGTGTAAATATTGAACCTCTAAAAGCATAATTAAGAGTAGTGGTAATATTTGTTGTACGTTACTTATTTTATTAAGTTATTAAGTGAATTCGTAATCAATTTCAATTAATTCACTAAATTATGGCAGTTAATGTGGTAAGTGATAAATGTTAGATTCAATAAGATGTAACCAAGGTAAAATTCCATTCATAATAGGATGATTGATGAAATAAAAAGGGCGTGAAACCAAGTGAACCAATTTATTTAGGATAGTTAATCGTAATTAATAGATATAATTTGCTAAGAAATAATAAATGGAAATAGGAAGGTCATTAATTAAGGGAGAATATGTAATAATTGCATTTATTTGTTAGTGGAAATAAATCGTTAATGAGAACAAGTATTTAAGATTAACAATCTGTTTAGTATATTAAGTTATAACGGATAATCAATTGCAATAATTAAAAATAAATTTATTACATTAACGACAATGAAGTAATATTTGAAATTTAATATTTAGGTATTATGCAAATATAAATGTAGATGAAATTGGAGAGATTTACGAATCCAATGATAAATTTATCAATTTGACAAAACTATATGGAAAGTAAATTTAATTAAATTATTGGAAATTTAATTTGTAATTGGTGAGTTTAATGAAATTTGAGAATTTATAGATTTTAATTCAACGGTTAAATTTTGTTTAAGTTAGTAAAGATGATTGAAAATTTATGATGATAAGAATCGTCAATTATCGAAGTGAAATGGGAAATTTGATTTAATTAACTAATTTTTAATTTATTTAATTAATACAAAAATAGCCATTTTGGTCACGAACTCGGAATCCGACGAAACCAGTTTCATCGGATCCGTAACAGTGAATTATTGTAGGGTTTCAAGTTTCGTAGCGATCAGACTTGTCATTTAATCGTACAAACGCGAAACACCTTGAAATCGATTTAACTGAAATCAATTTGAAATCAATTTGGAAATTTTGTTTTCAGCATAACTTCTCCATACGATCGAATTTGGATGTGAAACTTTTTCCATCGCGTTCGGAATATTTTAAATTACCTATTTTGATACATGGGTTTAACAAATTTCGTTCCGAGGTCAGAACGGGCTTTTTGGGCCAACTATCGTGTAGCGCGTTTATAGTTCGTGCCCCCTATTCTATTGCAGTTGTCTATAAATAGGCTGTTATAAACCCTAGCAGAGTCTATTCCTTACTTCTACACGTATAGGAAGCTCTGTACTCCTCTTCTTCAATGGCAACAAATAATTCTAGATCCATTTTTTAATTTCAAAAATCAAATCAAAAGTCAAAAATTCAAACACCTCAGAAAATTTCCAAAAAAAAATATATATTGAAGATTTTGACGAGGGGAACTCAGATCTGAAATTCGATTATCGATTCAGTTGTTCGTTTGTCCAGAAATTTATGGTTTTGTTCCGGCCGTTCATAGGTAGTTATCCATTTTAACGGCGGATCGTCCGCCAATCGTCAATCAGGAAGCATAGGCTTGTAGGGGGCGTCGAGGGAAGTGGATCTATGCGGTTACTTCGACTGAAGGGTTTGTCGAACGGCGGTAATTAGGTGATGATGGGTCGATTTTTTTTGAACGGCCGTGTGCCCGTGACGCGACCGGAGGTGGCCGCAATAGGGGGGTGAGGTCGACGTTGACTGGCTAGCCGAATGATGGTGGCGGATCATCTCAGAAGTGGCGGCGTTTTCGTAGAAAAATTGATGGAGGCAGCGGCTAGGGTTGTGCGTTCTGTAGCAAGAGGGAATGCGTATTGTTTTCGCGTGAGGAAGATGCAGTGGTATGCTGACGTGGCAGTTCGTGTTGGGAGAGTTTTGTTTAATTTTATTTTTGAAATTCAAATCGTTGTATCGCTATAACTTTCTCATACGACATCGTTTTCACGCGAGATTTTTTTGTTAGGATCGTAATTTAATTTCGGATCTGTTGACGCTAGTTTGGGCAAATTCTGAGACAGTCAAATTTTTGGGTTTAAATCGGATTTAAATTCGATTTAAATTAAAAAGGTGAGTGTTTTAGCCCGCTCACAATTTCTAAAATTTCTTGTGTTTGTTAAACTAATTTTATATACGAGTAAAAATTTATTTATGACTGTTTGGCATGTTTTATTTGTCATCTCAGTTAAATTGCATTTATTTAATTTAACTGTCAATTAATTTTATTTATTGCATAAAATTGACAGTTAGAATTTATTTATTTGCATATTAACTGCCAGTCATAGTTATGTTAAATTTTTATTTCATATCAACTGACAGTTAAACTTGAATTTATTTTTTTATATAAACTCCTAGTAACAGTTATTAAATTTATTATTGAATATAAACTATTAGTTAATACCTGTTATTTATTACCTGTATAATTTGTATGCTCTATATCGATGATTGTTTAAGTTGGGTGATGATTGCAAATGATGGTTGATGATTGATATTTGGATGAATGGATGCTATATTCATATTGTGTAAACTGCAAACCATCTTGCATTTTCATTTCATTCGGGATTGCGGTTTGAAATGATATATAACCGCACTTTTTTATTTTAAATTGCGGATTGAAATGACAAAAATCTTTATCACTTGACCATAGGGCAAAAAATTTTATGCAGGCACCGCGGTAAATATATAAAGTTATTTTTGAAATGTTTTACTATGGTTTTGTAAAGCTATATATATGGTTTATTGGATATTGATTTGGTTATTTATATATATATATATATAGAAAATTTTCGGTTTTTAAGCTCTGTATAAATTTGATTTGAAGTATAAAATAAAGTTTGATTTTCTAGATCAAATACGATTAAGAATTTATTTAAAATTAAATTTCTGGAGTTTTATTGACTTAAAAGAGAACAAGGTTGGAAGATGAAAATTAAGTTAAATTAAAATTTAATGAAAATAGAATTTTAAAAGGATATGATTTTATAACTTGATTTTTGTGTAGAGTGATTTTAATGAATATCAGGTTGATTTAAATGAATATATAATAAATTAAAAGATTTTCCAATCATGCGAAGTTAAAGGTTTCTTAAATTATATTGAATTCATTAAGTAAAGATTTCAAGTTTAAAAAAAATAAGTAATTGAATTTTATATATATGGATTTGTCAAATGAGTTGTTTTTGAAATGGTGAAAATATTTAAAGCTGCGAAACATAAGAATTGAAATGGTATTTGGAAGTTTAAATCAATATTTGAAATTGATTTGTGAAATCTAAAGTAGCTATTTTGGTTTATAAAGGTAATTTAATATTTAACCATTTAAGAAATGGAAACTTGTTTCAAAGTTATGATTTTCAAGGTAGTATAAATTGAAAATTTTATATTCAAGAGTTTTGATTTCTAAATATTTTGCTTTGAAAATCCTATGATTTTGGAAAAGAATATATTGGAAAATAAAGATGATATCATATTGTTTTAGGTTTTAAAAGGAAATGATATCATATTTATATGGTTTTGAAATGGATATTTTATTCGGGTTTTAAAAGCATAAATTATTTTAAATGACCGCGGTGTTATAATAACGTTTGGTTGTTGAAGAGACCGGGATCGGAAGTTGTCATACTCTCTGCCAACTTCGAAAACCACTTTAACAACCGTGTACGCGGTGGAGATTCCAGAATGAAGTAGGTTGGTGGCGACGTTTCCTATAAGGTAAATATGTGGACCCAACTCCCGTGAGTTGGCATAAGGTGGCTAAAACAGGAACGATTGACGGGCCAATGAGGTCATACCTCTGAACGGACACTCCTCCTCGATACTATACTTTGACTTTGGATTGATTCGGTGGCCACCTTTATTTTGATTTTGGGGGAGTTTGTTTGAGATGGGCGGCAGCTGCGCGCTGCGCGTTTCCACCAGCCCGAATGCGTAATTGGTATATCTACCTTGGCATTGCCTAGTTGTGTCGTGTCACCTACCCTATCGTGCCTTGTTCGAGTTTGAATTTCTCCCGTAGCCCGTGTGGTATCCTATGGTGGCTTTCCGATCAGGGGGGACTATGATATTGGATGGACTACTGGGACTATTACGTGTTAAGGGGAATATTGGGTCACTCCTTAACGTTATTTAAAAGTAAGTTTATTTTACAATTAGACACTATTATAATAGCGCAATATACTATATAGTAAATAGTTCAACGGATCCTTAGGAGTTGTAAATCCCGAGCATCTCTTGAGTTACTGCACTCATATTTATTTCTATAAACTTAACTTACATAAGATCGTTTAGTTCTGACTCGAGTGTTTTGTCTTTTCAATTCGCTCGGGTCAGTCCGAACATTTCAGGATTTGAAGATTTAGCTTTGGAGGACGAAGACGAAGATGTATTATTATTATTTATACTAGTGCACTACACACTGTTCCGCTGCATTGTTATTGGTATGTGTAACTCTGATATGTATTATATAAATGTTTTGTAAACAGATTTATAAACTATATATTTTATTATTATATTTTATCCTTCCGCTGTGAGATTCTGTTTTCTTTTATTTTTTTCTTGTTTTTTCTCTTATTTACCCCATAAAAAAAATCCGCCCTTCCGTATGCTTTGAATAGGCATGTGTGTCTGTTTAAAGCGTGCGAAAAGGCGGGATGTTACAGTTGGTATCAGAGCTTTGGTTTAGCGATAAAACCTTAGCTTTATGGGGTTTAAGTCTTTACTAATAGGGTACTAATACCCTATGTGAGTCGCTGAGTGTATATATATGAGAGAGCGTATTTGCTAGTGTTATAAAAAGGTTTTATATTGTGTTAATCTGTTCCATTTTGTATTTATAAATTCTGGTTGGTGCATGGGACGCTATGACATCAATAGGGATTTCGAAATGCTTAATAGGACAGACCGACATAATATTGTTTTAATATAGGTGAATGAAATAATTTTGCCTATTATATTTTCTATATATAAAATAATTTTTTTTCAATTGATATCTATATTTGGCTTCAATAGATTGGTTGTTAGGTAATAAAGTGTATAAATAATAATAGAAATAAGACAGAAAATAAAGTAAATGAAATTTGGAAATTTAGAACTTAAGTCCGGGGTTTTGAAATATCTTTTGAATGATTTTGAAATATAAATAATAATATTTTAAAGAAAGTACTTTCTGATATAAGTATGACTATATAATGTGAAATAAAGGAATTTTGGAAAGATAAAGTTGTACTTCCCTCTCTGTCGCTGTAAAATAATTTCGGTAATGGCGGCCGCATCATCGACTTTCATTTTCAAGTTTCGAAGGGGGAAGGCCGCTGCAGTAGTTTTACTGCAGATTCATTTTGAGAAATATATAAATTTTGAATTGTTTTAAATATAATGAGAGATATATAAGTTGTAAGCATATATTTATCTATTATTTTAAAATAATTTGAAATTTAACCCGGTATTTAACTCTTAAATTTCCTTTAATTAATTGTTTCAATTATTGTAGTGAAATTTAATTTAACAAATAATTAAAACCCTAAATAAAATAAGAGATTTAAATGCTAAGTTATAAATGGAAATTTGTAACATATGAAACAAGAGTAATATTATTGAACATTAAATTTAATTAAAGGATGAGATAAAACCTGTATAAGTTCATTGGCATTTTCTTTAACATATAGCTTACCTAAAATAAAAAGTTGAAATGTTTTATAAGAAATGTAATAGAAGTGTGTATAAGTAAAAGTAGGTAATGAAGTATTCAATGAATTGCTATTATAAATGAGAATTTAATGGTATAAACTTAAGTTATGATTGAAATTTTACTAAAATTAAAGGTAAGTATTATAAATAGAGGATTTTAAACTTAAGTAAATAAAATGAAATTCTTTAATAAATAAGGGTTGATGTGTAGGGTTAAAAAACTTAAGTATGATTTAAATGCTACTAGTTGAATATAAATGGGAGGTAGGTAATATAAATAAATGACTGCAAATCCTAGTTAAAGAATTAACAAAATCTGTTACTTATAAGAATGGATGTTATAAGGTTAAGAATTTAAGTGTAATTAAAAAGAGTTACCATAATTAAATATAATAGAAATGTAAACATTAAATAAATGATTGAAATTGAGAAGTGCATTAAGTATAATACAAATAAAAGAAACTTTCATGACCTGAGTTAATGGAAATGAAAGATTGTAAGTAATAAGAAAATAAATGAAGCAAACCTTTAATGGGTAAATGTAAATTAAAACGATGAATCACTGTATAAATAAAAAGATAGTCCAACAACTAAAGTATGAAATGAATTTATATAAGTTAATTTGATTGTTGGTTTGAATCGTTATTGTTTGATTTATGGTTGGTTGAGTAAGGAAATTTGAAGTTGTTGGATGAATAAATAATCTATTTTTGTCCCATCTAAGACCGTTGAGTAAATGATGCACTTGATAGTTATTTTTCATTCCATACAATTTCAAGTTTTGAACCCGAATAACTATTTGCTTGTTGATTGAATGGTTGTTTTGTTGTGTATGTTGTTTGTTGAAATTGATGGTTGTTGTATTTATTTGTTGTTATTGATTGAAACCACTTAAATATTTCACTTTATATAAATTGTAACCCTTTCGATTATATAAGAAAATGCAGTATCTTAGAAATATTTTGAAAATGTTTTTCCAAACTTTAATAATTTAAATTTAAAGGATTAAATAGTTATAAATTAGGATATCTTATTTAAAGTAATTAATTTTGCAAATTTAATTGTTTATAAGTTAAATATTTTGAAGAAGATGTATTGTATTTAATTCTTCTTTTCCCTTCTTTTCCTTTTCGGGGACGAAAAGTTTTGAGTGGGGGAGATTGTAATGACCCGTGCAAATTCGATGTTCAAAATGAATATAATTAATAGGATTTTTAATTTAAATCTAGAAAGAAATAGAAATCTTATTTATTTATATGAAAGAGAATGTAGAAATTTGATGTTATCAATTTACAAATTAAATTATATATTGCAATTAATAGTAATAGTGGAAATTGTTGCATTTGATATAAAGTTTGAATAAGTAAATTAAGGCAAGTATTGAATTTATCAATGAAGTAAAATATTGATTTATGGAATTTGAATGTAAATGGAGGAAATAGAGTAATGCAGGACGATAAATAATGTATTTAGTACAATCCCTTTTTATGTGTAAACTATTGTAAGGTGTTAATTGATTGAAATATGAAAATTTGGAAATAGATTCAAAATTTATGTTGGACAATGAATTGCAATAATTTAAGTTAATAATTAACCTATGAAAATATTACATTGGTTGTAATAGACGTAATTATAAAGATGGAATTTAATGAACCCTATTTATTTGGAACCTTGTTTATCGATACGCAAAGGTATAATGAATGAGTAATTACAAGAGATTTGAAATTTAGGTAACATTCTAATAAATGAATAGTGCAAAGGATTATACAGGGGTATACATTAGTATGAGAGATAAAATTATTTAAATTGATTAGGTAATAAAAAAACATTGTAAACGGTAATTGGAATGAATTAAGAAGTATGTTTATATAAGTTAATTTTTAATAACTGGAAAGGAAATCCAACCGATTCAAGTTAAGGATTTCACTTGATTAAAAATTTAATATAAGAGAACTAATAAATATTGAATAAATTTTGGAATAGTTTGAAATAAATGTGAATTGAGTAAAATCAAGGTTATGTAAGTAACTGCAATATTGAGGGTGTAAATATTGAACCTCTAAAAGTATAATTAAGAGTAGTGGTAATATTTGCTGTACGTTACTTATTTTATTAGGTTATTAAGTTAATTCGTAATCAATTTCAATTAATTCGCTAAATTATGGCAGTTAATGCGGTAAGTGATAAATGTTAGATTCAATAAGATGTAACCAAGGTAAAATTCCATTCATAAAAGGATGATTGATGAAATAAAAAGGGCGTGAAACCAAGTGAACCAATTTATTTAGGATAGTTAATCGTAATTAATAGATATAATTTGCTAAGAAATAATAAATGGAAATAAGAAGGGCATTAATTAAGGGAGAATATGTAATAATTGCATTTATTTGTTAGTGAAAATAAATCGTTAATGAGAATAAGTATTTAAGATTAACCATCTATTTAGTATATTAGGTTATAACGGTTAATCAATTGCAATAATTAAAAATAAATTTATTACATTAACGATAATGAAGTAATATTTGAAATTTAATATTTAGGTATTATGCAAATATAAATGTAGATGAAATTGGAGAGATTTACGAATCCAATGATAAATTTATCAATTTGACAAAAATATATGGAAAGTAAATTTAATTAAATTATTGGAAATTTAATTTGTAATTGGTGAGTTTAATGAAATTTGAGAATTTATAGATTTTAATTCAACAGTTAAATTTTGTTTAAGTTAGTAAAGATGATTGAAAATTTATGATGATAAGAATCGTCAATTATCGAAGTGAAATGGGAAATTTGATTTAATTAACTAATTTTTAATTTATTTAATTAATACAAAAATAGCCATTTTGGTCACGAACTCGGAATCCGACGAAACCAGTTTCATCAGATCCGTAACAGTGAATTATTGAAGGGTTTCAAGTTTCGTAGCAGTCGGACTTGTCGTTTGATCGTACGAACGCGAAACGCCTTGAAATCGATTTAATTGAAATCAATTTGGAAATTTTATTTTCTGCATAACTTCTTCATACGATCGAATTTGGACGTGAAACTTTTTCCATCGCGTTCAGAATATTTTAAATTGCCTATTTTGATATATGGGTTTGACAAATTTCGTTCCGAGGTCAGAACGGGTTTTTTTGGGCCAACTATCGTGTAGCGCGTTTATAGTTCGTGCCCCCTATTCTATTGCAGTTGTCTATAAATAGGCTATTATAAACCCTAGCAGCCTCTATTCCTCACTTCTATACGTATGGGAAGCTTTGTACTCCTTTTATTCAATGGCAACAAACAATTCTAGATCCATTTTCTAATTTCAAAAATCAAATCAAAAGTCAAAGATTCAAATACCTCTGAAAATTTCCAAAAAAATATATATTGAAGATTTTGACGAGGGGAACTCAGATCTGAAATTCGTTTCTCGATTCAGTTGTTCCTTTGTCCAGAAATTTATGGTTTTGTTCTGGACGTTCATTGGTAGTTATAAATTTTAACGGCGGATCGTCCACGAATCGTCGATTAGGAAGCATGAGCTGGTAGGGGGCGTCGAGGGAAGTGGATCTATGTGGTTACTTCGACTGAAGGGTTTGTCGAACGGCGGTAATTAGGTGATAATTGGTCGATTTTTTTCAAACGGCCGAGTGCTCGTGACGCGACCAGAGGTGGCCGCAATAGGGGGGTGAGGTCGACGTTGACTGGCTAGCCGAATGATGGTGGCGGATCATCTCAGAAGTGGCGGCGTTTTCGTAGAAAAATTGATGGAGGCGGCGGCTAGGGTTGTGCGTTCTGTAGCAAGAGGGAACGCGTATTGTTTTCGTGTGAGGTAAATGCAGTGGTATGCTGACGTGGCAGTTCGTGTTGGGAGAGTTTTGTTTAATTTTATTTTTGAAATTCAAATCGTTGTATCGCTATAACTTTCTCATACGACCTCGTTTTCACACGAGATTTTTTTTGTTAGGATTGTAATTTAATTTCGGTTCTGTTGACTCTGGTTTGGACAAATTATAAGACCGTCAAATTTTTGGGTTTAAATCGGATTTAAATTCGATTTAAATTCAAAAGGTGAGTGTTTTAGCCCACTTACAATTTCTAAAATTTCTTGTGTTTGTTAAATTAATTTTAGATATGGGTGGAAATTTATTTATGACTGTTTGGCATGTTTTATTCGTCGTCTCAGTTAAATTGCATTTATTTAATTTAACTGTTAATTAATTTTATTTATTGCGTAAAATTTGACAGTTACAATTTATTTATTTGCATATTAACTACCAGTCATAGTTATGTTAAATTTTTATTTCATATCAACTGACAGTTAAATTTGAATTTATTTTTGTATATAAACTGCTAGTAACAGTTATTAAATTTATTATTGAATATAAACTTATAGTTAATACCTGTTATTTATATGCTCTATATCGATGATTGTTTAAATTGGACGATGATTGCAAATGATGGTCGATGACTGATATTTGGATGAATGGATGCCATAATCATATTGTATAAACTGCAAACCATCATGCATTTTCATTTCCTTCGGGATTGCGGTTTGAAATGATATATAACCGCATTTTTTTATTTTAAATTGCGGATTGAAATGATAAAAATCCGTATCACTTGACCATAGGGTAGAAAATTTTATACAGGCACCGCGGTATATATATAAAATTATTTTTGAAATGTTTTACTATGGTTTTGTAAAGCTATATATAAATATATATGGTTTATGGGATAATGATTTGGTTATTTATATATATATAGAAAATTTTCGGTTTTTAAGCTTTGTATAAATTTGATTTGATTTATAAAATAAAGTTTGATTTTCGAGATCAAATACGATTAAGAATTTATTTAAAATTAAATTTCTGGAGTTTTATTGACGTAAAAGAGACAAGGTTGGAAGATGAATATTAAGTTAAATTGAAATTTAATGAAAAGTAAGAATTTTAAAAGCATATGAATTTATAACTTGATTTTTGTGTAGAGTGATTTAAATGAATATTAGGTTGATTTAAATGAATATATAATAAATTAAAAGATTTTCCAGTCATGTGAAGTTAAAGGTTTCTTAAATTATATTGAATTCATTAAGTAAAGATTTCAAGTTTAAAAAAAAAAGCAATTGAATTTTATATATATGGATTTGTCAAACGAGTTGTTTATGAAATGGTGAAAATATTTAAAGCTTTGAAACATAAGAATTGAAATGGTATTTGGAAGTTTAAATCGATATTTGAAACTGATTTGTCAAATCTAAAGAAGCTATTTTGGTTTATAAAGGTAATTAATATTTAACCATTTAACAAATGGAAACTTGTTTCAAAGTTATGATTTTCAAGGTAGTATAAATTGAAAATATTATATTCAGGAGTTTTGATTTCTAAATATTTTACTTTGAAAATCCTATGATTTTGGAAAAGAATAAATTGGAAAATAAAGATGATATCATATTGTTTTGGGTTTTAAAAGGAAATGATATCATATTTATATGGTTTTGAAATGGATATTTTATTCGGGTTTTAAAAGAATAAATTATTTTAAATGACCGCGGTGTTATAATAACGTTTGGTTGTTGAAGAGACCGGGATGGGAAGTTGTCATACACTCTGCCAACTCCGAAAACCACTTTAACAACCGTGTACGCGGTGGAGATTCCAGAATGAAGTAGGTTGGTGGCGACGTTTCCTGTAAGGTAAATACGTGAACCCAACTCCCATGAGTTGGCATAAGGTGGCTAAAATAGGAGCGATTGACGGGCCAATGAGGTCATACCTCTGATCGGACACTCCTCTTCGATACTATACTTTGACTTTGGATTGATTCGTTGGCCACCTTTATTTTGATTTTGGGGGAGTTTGTTCGAGGTGGGCGGCAGCTGCGCGCTGCGCGTTTCCACTAGCCCGGAGGCGTAATTGGTGTATCTACCATGGCATTGCCTAGTTGTGCCGTGTCACCTACCCTATCGCGCCTTGTACGAGTTTGGATTTCTCCCGTAGCCCGTGTGGTATCCTCTGGTGGCTTCCCGATCAGGAGGGACTATGATATTGGTTGGACTACTGGGACTATTACGTGTTAAGGGGAATATTGGGTCACTCCTTAACGCTATTTAACAGTAAGTTTATTTTACAATTAGACACTATTATAATAGCGCAATATACTATATAGTAAATAGTTTAACGGATCCTTAGGAGATGTGAATCCCGAGCATCTCTTGAGTTACTGCACTCATATTTTTCAAAAACACACATTGCTTCTACTAAGCTAGCCTTTGCATTTAAAAGATGTTCCCTATTGATCACCTTTGAACACAAAATGTTAAAGAATAAACTAATACGATGAACAACATTTCGCAGATCCTTATGTTATGGATAAGAATGTTGAAGCAATACCGGAAGCAAATGCTGCATTATGACATGGTAATCAAGTGACTTCATATTTCATAGTTCAGGAGGATTGATGCTCACATTGCTGTGGAAGTTAGAAGAGAATTTGTTAGGCACTTTCAGATTTTTCAAAACAATGCAAAACCGTATTTTTTCTTCTTTGCTTAAAGTGAAAGTTGCCTTTGGTATGCTTATTTTTTTTGTTTCAGGATCTTCCTTCACCCGCAACTTTTGTTTTATACCCATGATTTTCAAATCCTTGCGTGCATTGATGCCATCTTTTGACTTATCTTTATGGTCCATAATGGTGCTATTGAGATGCTCCATGACATTCTTCTCCGTATGCATAACACAAATATTATGTTGGATCAAATTTGCTTTCCAATATGGTAAATCAAAAAAGATAGACCTCCTATACCATCCAGAAATATTGTCAACATCTTCGTTGATTGACTTTTTTCGTTTTCGACCAATTTCTTCTTTTTGTTTACCAACTTTCATTTTGATATTCGCTACTTTCTTGTCAACTTGAAAACTAGCAAATGACCATTTAGGAGACGAAGTTCTTGTTCGTTGTTGAAATTTGTCTTATCGTATCGAAACTTGTGTTCGTTAGGAAGAAACATCGATGTCCCATGTAACACATCTTCTTACTTTCAGAAAGATGATAAGAACAAGTGTTTTCCCCACAAATAGGACATGCAAAGTAACTGTGAGTTGTACATCCCGATAAAGTCCCAAAAGCAGGGTGATCATGGATTGCCCACAGCACCCTAGCTCTCATTGTGAACTCAGATTTACGTAACGAGTCAAATGTAACGACTCCTTCCCATAACTGCTTTAACTCATCTATCAACGACTGTAAATAAACATCAATATTTTTTCCTGTTTGTTTTGGCCCAGAAATCAACAATGTTAACATTGAGAACTCCCTTTTCATGGACTTAGATGGAGGAAGATTATATGGTACTATAATTATTGGCCAACAACTGTAAGGGTTAGAGAGAGAAGCATGTGGACAGAAACCATCTGTTTCTCTTCCAAGTGTGACATTTCGTGGCTAGGAAGCAAAAATTTGGTCAAAAGAATCTACGGCTTTCCATTGAGAAGTGTCACATGGATGACGCATTACGGTTGGATCAGACTTGGCAGGACCATGTCGGTCATCACATCTCCTATCCATGGTACAGTATACAGTCTCCTCAATCTAGAAATTAAAGGAAAATGCCTTAATATCTTTCGAGGTACTTTGGTGTATTTTCTCTCTTCGTTTAATGATGTCATATATCTAGGTTCATTGCAACTTGTACATGAAACTTTGTTCTCATCATCTTTCCAGTACAATACGCAATCATTGATGCATGCATCATAAGTTTTGTAATTCATCCCAACTTACTTAATGATCCTCTTCACATCGGAGTACTTTGTCGGCAGCGTGTTACCTTTGAGGTGTAACTCCTTTATTAGTTTGAGAAGTGCAGTCACACCATTATCTAAAAAGTCGTATTGGGTCTTAAAGCTATTCATTTTCACAATGGCATACAGCTTCGTAATCCCTTTTGAACATGAACGATACAGTTGCTCTTTTACGCTACCGAAAATTGATTTATATTTCTTACTTCATTGGCCTGCCAATCTGGATAATCAGTAGAGTGCTCTCCAACATTAGCATGATCGGGAAACGGATTTGCAGGTTGAAAATGATGGAATCTATCTGCAACATTGATCAGATCTTCCATCCTAATATGTTCAGACTCATCAGTAGTTGTGCCATGACTAACTGGTTGTTGTTTTTCCATCTCCGCCCTTTTTCCCCATGAAAATACCACACTGTATATGATTAGATGATACCCCATCTAAGCAAATGAAAATGAATTTCATATAATTTGATCGTCTTCGCATTTTTGCACCGGGTGCAAGGGCATAAATACACTCATTTCTTACAACCGTTTTCTTCAACAAAACTAATGAACTTCTACACCCCGTCTATATAGTATGTAGATCTTAGATCTGATTCAGTTATCCATTGTTTGTCTCTGTTGAAAGACATACTACCCTCCTATATAATATATAACAGAACATGAGACTTGCTCTTCAATGGGTCCTCATTCCAATTGCTCGAAAATAAAAATTTTGAAAAATTCAAGTGGGAAATTATTGGAATTTTTTTGAATTGAAATGAATTATTAAAAATACGAGAACAGAATAGTCCCACATTGTAAGGTAAGGGTCGTGTTTTCAGATGTGTGAAGTATATTGATATAGACTATTTTCTATGATACTCTTAATTATAAAAATAGCATTTTTGTAAAAGTTAACATTAGCACCAAACTATTTCCAAAATTTTTACCATTAAAACGGCGCTATTTTGTAGCACCAGAGTAATGTCTATGCATTACCCCTCTCCTGACTTAGCTTGCACCATTAACAATAATTTTATTCCTAATATTAACACGCTGCCATCTACAACGCATGAACAAAAAATCTTCATTCCTAATATTCATAACGGGATCATGGTAAATGCATTTAGTTGCATCTAGTTTTATAAATATCATTCTAATAACATCATACATATCGGCATAATAAATGAGTTTTGAATCCTACTTTCATTTCAACTTCTATCCTACAAATAATAACATCTTTATATGTAGTAAGAAATAAAAAATTTCGAGTGTTAGTATTTATAACTCAGATATTTTACTACTTAAAACTATGACATATGTTACATCCACACGGTAGAAGTTCAGTTTGTACAGATGAGTGGAGGTTATGCTTTGTAACAACATTAAACAATGTCTAAAAAGATGCAAATAAGGTCCACAAATAACACAGCAAAAGGAAAATTTATTACTAATCCCATCTGCAATGAAGTTAAAATATGCTTTAACTTTTCACCTGTTTGTAAACATTTATATTTTACAGTAGGATCATGTCACATATGTATTACATTAGAAATAAAACCCAAAAATTGATTAGGCATTGTGTTAAAATAAGATATTGACAATTTCTTATTTATGAATGAGTAGAAAAACAATTGAGTAAAGGAATTTTATGGCAGAATATCAAGTACATTAAGCGAAGGAAAAACAAACTTGAACAAACGAATTAAGACAGTCCAAAAAATTGAAAATTTTCAATCAGAAAAAAAAGACTTGCGCTAAAACATATCAATTGAATCAACTTTCAATTATAAGGAACAGAGATTGAAGATGGAATAAATGAAAACAGTTAGAAAAAGCGAGGATGGAAACATCGTATCTGAAAAGTAGTAATTCTGGATGATTGAGGCAGCAATCAAATATCGAAAAACAAAGCGCCGCAGCAAAGCAACAAAAATAAGCAGAAGCATTGAAGTGATTCACAAGTAGCAAGACAAATATAGGAAGAAGAGCAACGTTACCTGATGCTGATTCGGATGTGACGAAGAAGACAAAAAATAACAACGGTGGGACGACTATGGATATATAGGCAGAACGAGGGGGATGATTTCAACCTTAAGAGGTGGATTGAGGGGAGCCAGCAACCCTATTTTAGAAGAAATGGAATTTGGGGAAAATGATAAGTATGGAGCATGTTTTGCTTGTAAAAGTTTCGCAACAAAAATAGGCACAACAAGTGATATGGCTAAAGACCGTATTAGATATAATAGTAGGCATGAAATTGGATACGGTTGCAAGCCTTATCAAATTTGATACGGCTATTAGCCGTGTCCAAACAATTAGGTAGGGCTAGAGTTGTATCATATTAGGTACGACTTTAAGCCGTACCTAAAAAGGCGGATGGATGGGTGGCTAAAACTGTTTTTTGGTGTAGTGGGCGCAAACTACAATTTGTTTGTTAGGACTAGTACCGGCAGCATTCCCTTTCTGGTCTAGGACTGATGGCCTCACAACACTTAGGTGAGGCTGGGCAGCATTCTATTTTAGAACTAGGTCTGATGGTCTCACGACAAATTAGGTGAGTCTGGTTACGCTTATGCTGATTAGGGAAAATAAGAAGTCACAAGAGGGGATGATAGTTTGTGTGTACCGGCGATGACCGAACATGCGACATCGATTAGGGTAAATAATTCGCTACTACGTTCCAAGCGCTAAACAAGTATCCTTTATTGTGGGACTGTAATGGCCCAAAAATTTTATCTATTTAAAATTATTATATTTAATGTAGTTATTCAATAAAAATGGTTAAAGATAAAATTTAATGGTTTTGAATGAAAATTATTGGATACGAACTTGAATAAAATTTTGAAATAAACTAATTTCAAAGATTTGGTGATAAAGATTATTGAAATGAAATTATATATATAAACTGGGTTTATAATCAATAACTGAAATTGAATAATAATTGTGAATTATTTAGTTAGAAATAAAATGACGTACCTAAAATTTATTTGGAACATAAAGATTTATTTATATTGATTTATACAATAAATAAATTGTTTAAATTTAATATTGGAATTTTTAAATAATTGAAGCTTGAATTAAATATGATTGAAAATGATATCAGAACTTGATGTAAATTTTATTTAAACAAGAATGAAGATTCTTAACATTTAAAATAGGTTTAAAAGTCAATAATAAGAAATTGGAAATTTTATATTATAATCGAGACGTTAAAATAGCAATCCGGGGCACAGTCTTGAAATTTAACGAAACCAGTTCCATTGGATTCGTAATAGTGTATTATTATCGGGTTTCAAATTTTGTATCGCTTAGAGTTATCATTTGGTTGCACCGTATAGAAATGCGTTGAAGTTAATATCGAAAATTCAATATAATAATAGGGTCCAAAAAGCTATCTTCTCCATACGATTGAATTAGGAATCGAAACCTTTTCCACTACATTTGAAATAGGGGTATAATGTTATAAGCGCCTAATGACAAGCCTCGATAGGGGTTCAAAATTTTAAGTTACATAAATCGAGATAGTTTGACAATTTAAATTATATATATATATATATATATATATATATATATTTGACTTGACCATCCTTTCACCTCATCCCATATTCTCGCACATCAGCCACCCTAGTGCCTATTATTTTTACAATACACCCCTCTCTTCTTCTTTTTAACCTCACAGTCGATTACAGTGAAATGAAAAGAAAAATCCAAACTTCAAAAAAATTATATCATGAAATATATGCAACTAAAAATCCTAAAACTAGTTTTAAAAATCTAGTTATGGCCAAAACTTCGATTTTGTGTGTCATTTGCAAGGTGAGGTGGCGGTGGGAGTTCTCGACAGTGAGAGTCAAGTGGTCGTACGAGCTAGGGTTTGCGTTTTTTGGAGAATTAGATTTCGATGTGGAAGTTTGGGCTTAGATTCTTGCTTGTCGCGATGAGCTGAAGCTGTGGTGTTGTTTTGGTGGAGCTCGGTGTATGATGGGGTCACTCATTTGAAGTCATTGTGAAGAATCGAGCATGTCGCGGTTGGAGATAGTGGATCGAGTGTGGGTTCGTGGGTGTAGATGGATAGAGATCGCAAAGGGATGAAGTTTGGTGGTTTCGATTTGTTGATTCAACGAAGTCTTTGACGTATCATTGATGTGCACGAATGCAACCATGGGTTTCAAACGTATACATGAGAATTTTGATGGTGGAAGGAAGAAGATAAGAGAGGGTAAACGCGTAATTTAAATATAAGTGGTTTGATTTAAATTTTAATTGTCAACATCTTATAAAATGTATATCTCTCTAACAATAGGTCTGATTGGGACGAAGCATTTTGCGTTGCGATCATGATGACGAAGGCTAAGAAAACTGGCTTGGATGGATTTGGAGATAGTCAAAATTTAAGAAAAAATCGAACGTTGTTCGGTTTTATTTCCAAACCGGAATGTCTTGGCGACAACAGAAACTCGAGGTGAGTGTTTTGTAACACTCACAAGTACTAGG
Organism: Allium cepa; assembly: GCA_030765085.1. Lineage (NCBI taxonomy): Eukaryota > Viridiplantae > Streptophyta > Magnoliopsida > Asparagales > Amaryllidaceae > Allium > Allium cepa. The sequence goes on from CM060942.1 coordinate 463,268,612, forward strand.
ATATTGTTGTGCTAGTTAAATTTGAAATTATGAAGTGATATGAATTTATTGGTCGTTTGATATTTAGTTGTCATCCGAATTAACCGTTAAAATTAAAATTGACCATTATATTTGAAATTGGAATTTATTTGCCAGTAAAATACCCGATACTAATAACTATGTAATTATTATGATTTACTGACTGTTTGGATGATTGATTGTGATGGATGCCAATTGACTGGTATTTGGATGATTGGATGTTTATTTATTTTTATATGTATCATGTTATCACCTGTTAAATTATTTACAGCATATAAACTGTAAATTGAATTTTTTGAATAAATTAAGAAATAGGTTGAAATGATGTATACCTATGATATTTAATTTGGATTCAAATGATAAATATCCATCCCTGAAATTAAATTGAAATAAATGATCATTTGGCCATAGGATAGAAAATCCTATATGGGAAATGATTTTAAAAATCTTCATGTAGAAATTATTAATGATTTTAAATTTAAAGAAATGAAAATCGAATTTTCGAAATTAGAATAAATCACGAATTCGAATTTGGAATGCTGAAATTTAAATTTGGTAAATGAAAAGTTTTAAATAATTGAAGTTGGGATTTTCAAGTTATAATCGGATTATGATTTAAATTTCAGAAATTGATTTGATTTAAAGGATGGGACTTTTATTCAAACTTTGAATTTTACTGAGCAAAAGTATTTGAAAATTTGGATTTCAAATTGGATATTGAAGGTTTATTGATTTATGTGTTTTGAATCGATATTCGGAAGATCGAGCTCGAAATCAACATAAATTAAAATTGAAATTGAATTAATTGGATTTGAAAGTGGAATTGAATTAATTTGAAATTAAAGTTGAAATTGATTTGAATTGAAATCGAAATTGAATCGATTGAGTGGAAATTGGAATTGATTCGAATTGGGAAGTTGGAATTGAATTGGTTTGACTTTGAAGCTACTTTCAATAAAATTATTTTAATATAAACTGTTTAAAATCTATCTTCTTAAAATACAAATCATTTTAGTTTTCCAAATTATTTTACTATATAAACCATTTTAATATTTAAACTATTTTTTGTAAAACCATTTTAACAATTTACACTATTTTTAACTATTTTAAACATTTAAACTATTTTTAACTATTTTAATCGTTTGAACTATTTTAAAATATTTTTAACTATTTTTATTATTTAAGCTGCTTTAAAACTATTCAAACTATTTTTCAAAATTTCAAACTGGTCAAGGGTGGAATGTTTATTTTTAAATCATAGGTTTAAATATGAATTAGGTTAAATGAATTTATAACTTAAATTTGAATTCGACACCATTTTCAAAGCGAAATCGAGATATTAAGGCGAAAATGATTTTGAACTGAAATAGTATATTTTGAGTAAATATGAAGATTTAGAAATGGATTTGATTTTGAAGCGAATATAATATTTTGATATCAGTTATAAATTGCTTTAAAATGTGATAGTACCAACCGATGTGTAAAACAACGTTTGCTTGTTAAAGAGACCGGTGCCGAATATGGGCCTACTCTCTGTCGATACCGGAACCACTTTGACAATTGTGCATGTCGAGTGATGATCCAGAATGAAGTGGTTGGATTTGACGTCATTTGTTAAATTTGAAGAAAGAGAACGATGATAGATTAGGCCGACAGTTGTGCCAATTTGTAATGACTAAAGCAGGAGCCGTATCGGCCAAGTGAATTAGCTACCCTGAGCGGACGCACTTCTTCGTATTACCATCATTTACATTGTGATTGATTGGTGCGCACCCTCCGATTTTATGGGAGTGTTGGACGCGATGGGTGACCATGGCTATGATGCGTTACTACAAGCCGAGAAGGGTAAACTAGTAGTATCCAACCTTGGGCATTGCCTCATGTGCCTTTTCATACTTTTACCCCTATACGAGACCCATACGATTTTGGTTTAGTGTTGTTGTATCACGGCGCATCCCTGACTACCGACTTTCTACTGGTTGTGCCAAATACAATCCGTATGCTAATGCTTAATAACGCGTTAAGGGGAACTAACGTAAAGCCTTAAAGCTGAGAAAGGTATTTATTTTATTTGTTAGACATTATATATGTAGCGTATTCTACTACGTATAAATATTTTGACAGATCCTTTAGAGATGGAAAATCCCATAACATCTCTTAATTTATTGCACGCACGTTATACACTAGATATGAGATGTGAAAACCAGTAGGCATCTCTAACGCCATGACAGTCATGTTATATGAGATACCGATTTGACCCACATAAGAATATTTTAGTCCTGACTCGAGTGTTTAGTCTTTTCATTACGCTCGAGTCGGCCTTGAATTTTTCAGCTTATTGAAGATTTATTTTGGAGAACAAAGATGAAGATCTGGTATATTATTACTATTAGTAGTCCTGCATCATGTTGTCTACTATTATTAGAGATAAATATTCCTATTATTACTATTACTATTATCTGTTGAATATATATACTATTGAATCTGGTATAATATACCTATTATTAGAGATATATACATTTGATTATTTTTACACTAGATTTCTATTTATATACATTTGATTATTAGAGATATATACATTAGATATATACTATTATTAGTAATAATATATATTTGATTATAATCTAATAGTATTTATATATATATATACTATTATAAGAGATATATACATTAGACCTGGTGTCAGGACCCGATTCTTCGACTCCTGAAATTCGACATCAATACGTCCACTGTATCGTATGTTGATCAGTCGAATGCCGGAAAACCGAACACTGAGGGTTTTAAGAAAAAGAAAAGAAGTAGAAGAGAGAGAGAAGATAGAAAATAGAGAGAAAAGAAAATAGAACGGAACAGAAAACAGCAGAACAATATCAGAATCTCACAATTCGCAGCGGAACAACATATAATAGATAAATGAATAATCTTTAAACAAAGAACTATATCAGTTATTACATCACATTTCATTACATTACATCAGAGTGTACAACATCAAACAACAACAACAATGCAGCGGAAAAGAAGTACTATATACTAGTAATACGCTATGTCATCCATCTTGCCTCCAGCAACTCCTGAATTCCAGAATATCCTGATAAACCTTAACTCTTGACTGCCCGTGTGGAAATTGGTGGGGACCCAGAGTTTAGGAAGGAAAACAATAAACTTCGAGTCATTCATGTGACTGGTGTGGGAACTCTAAAACAGTTTAATTATCTTTAAAATAAAGTAGAGGAATATTTTTAAAAATCAATTCGCAATGCTTTTAAAAAAGAGACTACCATAAGACCTCCCACCACACACACAATGCAAACGCAGACTTGGAGGAGATTTCTTCTTATGTTAGTCAAATATGCTTGATACGCATTAAAAAGAAACATTTGATATTATTATTAGTGCATAGTGTAGAAGATATTTCGAAAGTAGAATATAAATCTTAGCCAGCATAGGTACCATTATATTATGCCTACTATAGCTACTTCCTGAGGAAGCAGGTTCTACAACTAAAACCGTACAAGTTTCGTATTGTTTCTTTGGATTTCCAACGAATGGTCAGGCCAAGGAACTTCCCATTGCCACATGAGAACGCCTCTGGATGGACGTCCTCGAGAACCAAACCGGATCTCTACCAACACAAGGCCGGGTTACCCCTGACTGGGTAACAACTGACACGAGTATGCCATCCCCCGGTCCTTTGGGACCTTTAACCGAGCGCTCGTAATCAATTCACACAATCATAAAGTGTTTTCAACATGAGTAAGTATCTGGGCTCCATACCATGATACCACCCTTTTCCAGAAGGAAATGCACATACCCTAAAGGGAGCTACCCCTCATAACCTTGCCGCATCTTTCCTGTTTTGACCATTCCGGGGTGTGAGGCTCGACGAAGTCACGTCCACAAAAACATACTTTATACAAAAGCAATGCATTGGGTCAACAAATGATCATAGAAATGATCACCAAGATAGACGATCAAATAAATGATCCTATCACAAATAATCAACACAATGATCATTTCACAGCAACACTCAGTATGTCACATTACCAAATTGGCAATATATTGGTAATAACCTTCAACTATATAACCTATGAGCTCGTACGTCTTAGAGAAGGGTGTTAAGCTAAAAGAATAAATTCTCCGCCACCAACAGAAATATATTTGAAAGAAATCGGCTTTATATCTCAATTTGTAATGTCAGACATACTATCCATACAAGTCTGTTCCGGGCTCGAACAGAACCGAAGGCACTTACAAAGAAGTCCTTGCAATCCGGATAATCTCTAATCATGTCCGAATTTCCCATCACATATGGAGATCTCTATACCGGGGATCAGCCAGTGCAGAGACAATCAACAAGAAACCCTTTCGTTTTCGAAGATATCCGGTCTTCAACACCGATCTTCAAATGCAATTCATAACGACGTATCACATATTCGGAATGGGTTATACGACCCCAAGGTCCTTTCCCGGTTAACCCGAATAGTGAGCGCTTATTTAAAAAAAATAAGTGTGGCATTCAAATTCAAGCAAATCACAACAAATACCTATTTAAAGGTAAATATTGATAGTCGGTTATTGAACTATCAATAGATATGCACAACATCTCCAGATTCCAAATAATTTTCCAAATTATTTATTTTCCAAAAATATCTTTACAAGATATATTTTTTTTTCCATTCTTTAAAAATAAATCAATATTTATTTTAAAACTCATTTTCCAAATTCCATTTATAAATTCCATATTGAATTTATATTTCAAAAAATATTCATGAATATACGATTTTCATTCGATTTCTAATATTCATTTTCAATTTTATCTTCAAAAAGATAAATTCCAAATATTCGCTTAATATTGGAAAAGCATTTCCATACTTATTTATTTATAAGTAATTCACAAGTCTTTTTATTTTCTATACTTGGAAAATATTCAATATACTTTAATCGAAATTAAGTATATATTTCATTCTTTAAGGAAATCATTCTCTTAAACATATTTATTTGGGCCAAAACGAATGTTGCGTAAAACATCGTTACGACAACCCAAAATCACTAGTATAGGGATTCGAAACTAAAATAGATATATAAATCCAAATACTATACAAAACATTTCCTTTCGGAAATCATTTACTATAACAACAGTGTTATAGTCTACCATTTCCTTCTATTTCTCGAAAACGTCCATTTCAACAATGAATGTTGAAATCTATGGTTTCGATGGTTAATATATTTTAAAACATCTTTAGATCGTTTTAATTCTATTTAAAACATCACATCCAAAACATTTCTTTAACATATTATTCATTGTTTAAAACGTGAATATACTTGTTAACCAATTTCATCATTTCTATTCCTTTTATTTTAAAGGATTATTCACTGTCTAAAACGTGAATATAACTCCATTAATAGGTTACAACAGTTTACTTATCAAAATAAGTCGTTGCGGATTTATAAACAATATTTATAAATTCCATTTCTATTTATTTTATAACACTTCCTCTTATAAATTTCCTTTATTAATTTATTTGATTTATAACTCAATTATATACCGAAAGTCCATATTATAAGTTAAATGCTTGTAATTTATTTGTTTACAAAAACATTCTTTTAAACTTCATAATTATAAATCTTATAACTTATAAGATTCATTTATTTATCCAAATCTATTCTTTTAAATAACTTTACAAATTTTATAAACCTACTGTTTATAAAATTCCATTTATAACTTCACCGTTATAATCCTATAAATTTCATTCATTTACGAAATTCATTCACAATTCATTCTTACACTTAGAAAAGCTCGTTTTACACTTCAAATATTTTTAATTTATAAATCTTTTAATATAAAACAATTTATATTACTATTTTAAAACGTCCTTAAACTCAATTATAATTTCACCATTTTGATTTATAAAATAATCAAATTTCCATTTATAACTTTACCGTTATAATCCTATAGATTTCATTCCTTTATGAAATTCATTTACAAATCATTCTATCACTTATAAAAGCTCGTTTTACAATTCCAATATTTTAAATTTATAAATATCAATTTATAAATCTTTTATATGGATCAATTTATATCATTCTTTTAAAACGTTTTTAAACTCCTTTATAATTTCATCATTCTCTTAGATTTACAAAATAATCAAATTTCATAAATCCAAATTTTAAACTTTTTATAATAAATTCAGAAATCCCAGTTTAAACTATTTTATAAAATCATTAATCCCATATTTTCAAAAATCAACTTTTAACTGTATTTCTCAAAAATCATAATTTTTATAACATTAAAATTATAACGTTTATTTATTTAAGATGAATCAATTAAAAAATATATTTTATAAACGTATACTTTCAAAAATCACTTTAGAAATCCCTTAGAAATCAAAATCGTTATTTTTAAACTTCAAAATTGGATTCGATGATGCAACACATCAAATAGTCAATCACGACTTTCAAACATCATATATCGATATGATAATCAATCAAACATCACAATATCTAAAATTAAATAAATATTTGTGAGGAATCCAGTTGGATCCCTCCAACCTGTTTCCCTGCATCCACAGACATTAGCACAATACCCATTCCACTTCGAGATGGAATATCGCGGTATATGGGATTTTATAAAATATTATCCGCTTAATAGGCGGCGCAATAGGGTCTCATCCGCTATACAATGCGGGAAATCAATCAACTGCAATATATACATATGCCAATATATATATATATATTGCTATATATATAATATAATACCAATTCCACTTCAAGGTGGAATATCGCGGTATATGTGTGCAATAAATAACCTTCGCTTACTAACGGCGTATAGGGTCTATTCACATCCAATATATATATATATATACATATATATATATATATATAACAATCATCATTCAAGCATTCAATCAACACAACTAACAATTTTAAATCTAACTATTTAAAATTTAAATAATTCTTTTAGAGTGAGAAATTCTCACCTTAGCTTTTATTTTGCCATCCATTTCCCATCTTGACTCGATTTTCTTGATTTATACCTTGTATAAATATTTACACAATTTATTAATATTCGAAATAATCGAATAATAAATTTTCATTAGATTTAACTAGTTTATAATTTAATTTGGGCTTAATCACTCATTCCAAACAAATTCCCCTTTTATTTTAACAGATTACTCTTAACAAATTTGTCTAATAAAATTTAAATTTCAACTAAATTTTCTTTAATAAATTTATTTAAACTAATTTTCCTTTTAAAATAATTCTAACTAGAAATTTCTAATTGAACTAAATTTCCTTTTTATAATTTTTAAATCAACTAATTTTTCTTAAATAAAATTATTTTAACTAATGATTAAATTCTTCCTTTTATTTTAACAAATGTGATTAACTAAAAACTATATTTTAAACTAAATTTCCATTAATAATTTATTTCTAGTAACTAAACGAATCAAATAAACTTATCAAACAATCCATTAATAAATTCGTTTAACTAAAATTTTGGTTTTTAAAAATTAAAATTTTCTTTTAATATAACTTACTCGTATTTACTTATAATATGATATATTATTTCTTTACTGCCAATTTTTTTCCTATTTAAATCAAATTTAACTTAAAACCGTATATAGTATATTTAAATTACTGTTTTAAATTTAAATACTTATTTTTGAATAATTCAAGAGTTTAAATTGTTTGAACCTACTGTCTATATATATATATAATTTATTTTATTTTTAAAAAATCGAACAAAATAAAATAAAATAAAATAAAAATTACCTTACTGATAAATGAAGAACCCAGACCATCGCCACTCCTCCACGAGTCGCGCGACTGCCTTTGCCCTCGACGAACCCTAACTTCGCGGCGCGCCACATCCACCCAGCTCCTCACTGCCGCCTCGCGCCTTGTCGTCGCTTCCAAATCGCAGCCGCCGCCATCGGTCGCGTGTGCTTCACCTTCGTGGTCGTCTCGAGTTCCCACTGCCTTCTTTGAATCGCGCGCCGCCGAGTCTCCAACGTTCACGCGCCTCCCCACGAGCCTAGCTCCATCGCACCTTCGCGTCGAACCCACTGCAGCGTGCTCCAAAAATTCCCAAGCTCTCCCCCAATCGATCGCGTCACTCGCCTGGAACTCCAATAGCCATCGCGATTTTGAATCGAGGCAGCCCTAGCTCCCACCCCTTATTCGAACAAACATCGCCATTTTTTTTTTTGGACTTCGATTTCGTGAATAAGGTTTTGGAAAGGGGGAAAAGCGGCCATTGTTTTGAACGAAAGAGGAGAGGCCAGTATTCTTCTGTGATTTTGAACTGAGGAGCGATTATTTAAAAGCGAGCTCGGCCATGCTTAGCACGATTTTTAGCATGATACTCTGCGTGATTTTAGGCATAATGTTGGGGAAGATAACGTGTTCAAATTTGACTGAAATGCAAATTTAAATTTAAATTGAATTCGATTCAATTTCAATGCGTTTACTCACCGTGTGCTCACATATCAACTCCGAAAAAATCGAAATTCGAAATCCGAGAATAATTCAATATTACGGACCCAATGGAACTGGTTTCGTCGAATTCCAAGACTGTGCCTCGGACGGCTATTTTTAAATATCGATTCAAACGATAAAATTTCAAAACTGAACAAAGCAGTTTCAAATTCAATTCTGAAGCTTCTATTATCCTCAATATTATCAATATGAATTTTACAAGCCTTTGAAATATTTTTAATCGGCTTAAAATTGAAGATTCAAATCTTTATTCAATTTTCTATAGATTAAATTCTATAATTTAATCGCTAAATTCAAAGTTATATTGAAAATTCAATTCAAACCATCATTCGAATATTTAAAATAAATTAAATATTTTCAGATTAAATTGTTCTAAATTCTGGTTCGTTACAATCTTCCCCCCTTAAAAGAATTTCGTCCCGAAATTACAAGTTAAGAAGAATGCCCTTATCCCATCTATCATTTTTCACAATCCAAATAGTTTTATCAACTTACTAACCTAAATCTTTTTACTAGAGATTCATTATCATTTCAACTAGCTTTCCAACTTCCAATTATAAGTTTCAAACAATATTGTTTTCCTAACAATTCAACTTTAAATTCAAATTCAAATTTTAAACTTTCAAAATTTCAAAATTTCTCAAAATTTTTCTAACACCCTAAATTTTCGAAAAATTTCGCCAGCGTCTTCTTTGCGCGGCTAGCTCGGTACGACTACAAAATGGCACCACGGCCCCTCAGAATCAAAAAGAAAAGAGAAAGCCAAGTGGCTGGAGAAGAAAATCATCAAATTTCATACTGAAATTCAAATACGTACCTTTTTGTCGAGCCATTTAAATTATCTTCAAAATCAAAATCCAATCCCTTTGTAATACCTGTATATCCTGCTATCCATAATATCCAATTCCAACATTCAAACTATTTTGCCAATTTCATTACAAAATTTCCAATATATGCTTTTTATACGTTTTTACTTCACTGTTGAAGTTACATATTCATTTTCATTAAATTTTACATTTCAATTCAATTCACAATTTCAATTCTATTTGAATTCAATTCATAATTTAAATTCCATTCGAATTCAATTCACAATTTCTAAATATTGAATTCTAACGATTAACTTTCGTTTACTAATTCATATTACTAATTTAAATTAGTTTCATTCACTTATTCATTTTAAATTTATTTCTTTTACCTACTGGAATTTACATACAAATTCAAATTTATCTTCAAATTTAGCTCACAACTAAACTTTAATTTAACTAATTCAAATTCCAATTCATTAGTCCATGAATCAATAATTTATCAAGTTAGTTTACTTGAATTCAATCCATTTTATTTCTTATTTAATTCCATATACTAATGATAATAATTTAATATTATTAACAACCATGCAACCATATACTATAATAATTCTTAGAAAATCACTTCTTTTCTATCCAAAAATAGTTTTGGGCAAAATTATCTTACTTACCCGATTCAAAAACAATTTTATATTCACTAACAAATACGCGCTCATATCTATTATTACACTCAAACTCATTCCAGAGTACTGCTGACTCTATCTCTAATGAGTAACACCCAACAGAACCATGGTTGTCGCTTAACCATAAGCTCTGATACCACATTGTCAGGACCCGATTCTTCGACTCCCGAAATTCGACATCAATACGTCCACTGTATCGAATGCCGATCAGTCGGATGCCGGAAAACCGAACACTGAGGGTTTTAAGATAAAGAAAAGAAGCAGAAGAGAGAGAGAAGATAGAAAATAGAGAGAAAAGAAATAGAACGGAACAGAAAACAGCAGAACAATATCAGAATCTCACAATTCGCAGCGGAACAACATATAATAGATAAATGAATAATCTTTAAACAAAGAACTATATCAGTTATTACATCACATTTCATTACATTACATCAGAGTGTACAACATCAAACAACAACAACAATGCAACGGAAAAGAAGTACTATATACTAGTAATACGCTATGTCATCCATCTTGCCTCCAGCAACTCCTGAATTCCAGAATATCCTGAAAAACCTTAACTCTTGACTGCCCGTGTGGAAATTGGTGGGCACCCAGAGTTTAGGAAGGAAAACAATAAACTCCGAGTCAGTCATGTGACTAGTGTGGGAACTCTAAAACAGTTTATTTATCTTTAAAATAAAGTAGAGGAATATTTTTAAAAATCAATTCGCAATGCTTTTAAAAATGAGACTACCATAAGACCTCCCACCACACACACAATGCAAACGCAGACTTGGAGGAGATTTCTTCTTATGTTAGTCAAAGATGCTTGATACGCATTAAAAAGAAACATTTCATATTATTATTAGTGCATAGTGTAGAAGATATTTCGAAAGTAGAATATAAATCTTAGCCAGCATAGGTACCATTATATTATGCCTACTATAGCTACTTCCTGAGGAAGCAGGTTCTACAACTAAAACCGTACAAGTCTCGTATTGTTTCTTTGGATTTCCAACGAATGGTCAGGACAAGGAACTTCCCATTGCCACATGAGAACGCCTCTGGATGGACGTCCCCGAGAACCAAACTGGATCTCTACCAACACAAGGCCGGGTTACCCCTAACTGGGTAACAACTGACACGAGTATGCCATCCCCCGGTCCTTTGGGACCTTTAACCGAGCGCTCGTAATCAATTCACACAATCATAAAGTGTTTTCAACATGAGTAAGTATCTGGGCTCCATACCATGATACCACCCTTTTCCAGAAGGAAATGCACATACCCTAAAGGGAGCTACCCCTCATAACCTTGTCGCATCTTTCCTGTTTTGACCATTCCGGGGTGTGAGGCTCGACGAAGTCACGTCCACAAAAACATACTTTATCAAAAGCCATGCTTTGGGTCAACAAATGATCATAGAAATGATCACCAAGATAGACGAGAAAATAAATGATCCTATCACAAATAATCAACACAATGATCATTTCACAGCAACACTCAGTATGTCACATTACCAAATTGGGAATATATTGCTAATAACCTTCAACTATATAACCTCAGAGCTCGTACGTCTCAGAGAAGGGTGTTAAGCTAAAAGAATAAATTCTCCGCCACCCACAGAAATATATTTGAAAGAAATCGGCTTTATATCTCAATTTGTAATGTCAGACATACTATCCATACAAGTCTGTTCCGGGCTCGAACAGAACCGAAGGCACTTACAAAGAAGTCCTTGCAATCCGGATAATCTCTAATCACGTCCGAATTTCCCATCACATATGGAGATTTCTATACCGGGGATCAGCCAGTGCAGAGACAGTCAACAAGAAACCCTTTCGTTTTCGAAGATATCCGGTCTTCAACACCGATCTTCAAATGCAATTCATAACGACGTATCACATATTCGGAATGGGTTATACGACCCCAAGGTCCTTTCCCGGTTAACCCGAATAGTGAGCGCTTATTTTAAAAAAATAAGTGTGCCATTCAAATTCAAGCAAATCACAACAAATACCTATTTAAAGGTAAATATTGGTAGTCGGTTATTGAACTATCAATAGATATGCACAACATCACCAGATTCGAAATAATTTTCCAAATTATTTATTTTCCAAAAATATCTTTACAATATATATATATATATATATATATATATATATATATATATATATATATTTTCCATTCTTTAAAAATAAATCAATATTTATTTTTAAACTCATTTTCCAAATTCCATTTATAAATTCCATATTAAATTTATATTTCCAAAAATATTCATGAATATACGATTTCCATTCGATTTCTAATATTCATTTCCAATTTTATCTTCAAAAAGATAAATTCCAAATATTCGCTTAATATTGGAAAAGCATTTCCATACTTATTTATTTATAAGTAATTCACAAGTCTTTTTATTTTCTATACTTGGAAAATATTCAATATACTTTAATCGAAATTAAGTATATATTTCATTCTTTAAGGAAATCATTCTCTTAAACATATTCATTTGGGCCAAAACGAATGTTGCGTAAAACATCGTTACGACAACCCAAAATCACTAGTATAGGGATTCGAAATTAAAATTGATATATAAATCCCAATACTACACAAAACATTTCCTTTAGAAAATCATTTACTATAACAACAGTGTTATAGTCTACCATTTCCTTCTATTTCTCGAAAACGTCTATTTCAACAATGAATGTTGAAATCTATGGTTTCGATGGTTAATATATTTTAAAACATCTTTAGATCATTTTAATTCTATTTAAAACATCACATCCAAAACATTTCTTTAACATATTATTCATTATTTAAAACGTGAATATACTTGTTAACCAATTTCATCATTTCTATTCCTTTTATTTTAAAGGATTATTCAATGTCTAAAACGTGAATATAACTCCGTTAACAGGTTACAACAGTTTACTTATCAAAATAAGTCATTGCGGATTTATAAACAATATTTATAAATTACATTTCTATTTATTTTATAAAACTTCCTCTTATAAATTTCCTTTATTAACTTATTCGATTTATAACTCAATTATATACTGAAAGTCCATATTATAAGTTAAATGCCTGTAATTTATTTGTTTACAAAAGAATTCTTTTAAACTTCATAATTATTAATCTTATAACTTATAAGATTCATTTATTTATCCAAATGTATTCTTTTAAATAACTTTACAAATTTTATAAACCTACTGTTTATAAAATTCCATTTATAACTTCACCGTTATAATCCTATAAATTTCATTCATTTACGAAATTCATTCACAATTCATTCTAACACTTAGAAAAGCTCGTTTTACACTTCAAATATTTTTAATTTATAAATATCAATTTATAAATCTTTTAATATAAAACAATTTATATTACTATTTTAAAACGTCTTTAAACTCATTTATAATTTCACCATTTTGATTTATAAAATAATCAAATTACCATTTATAACTTTACCGTTATAATCCTATAGATTTCATTCCTTTATGAAATTCATTTACAAATCATTCTATCACTTATAAAAGCTCGTTTTACAATTCCAATATTTTAAATTTATAAATATCAATTTATAAATCTTTTATATGGATCAATTTATATCATTCTTTTAAAACGTTTTTAAACTCCTTTATAATTTCATCATTCTCTTAGATTTACAAAATAATCAAATTTCATAAATCCTAATTTTAAACTTTTTATAATAAATTCAGAAATCCCAGTTTAAACTATTTTATAAAATCATTAATCCCATATTTTCAAAAATCAACTTTTAACTTTATTTCTCAAAAATAATAAATTTTATAACATTAAAATTATAACGTTTATTTATTTAAGATGAATCAATTAAAAAATATATTTTATAAACGTATACTTTCAAAAATCACTTTAGAAATCCCTTAGAAATCAAAATCGTTATTTTTAAACTTCAAAATTGGATTCGATGATGCAACACATCAAATAGTCAATCACGACTTTCAAACATCATATATCAATATGATAATCAATCAAACATCACAATATCTAAAATCAAATAAATATTTGTGAGGAATCCAGTTGGATCCCTCCAACCTGTTTCCCTGCATCCACAGACATTAGCACAATACCCATTCCACTTCGAGATGGAATATCGCGGTATATGGGATTTTATAAAATATTATCCGCTTAATAGGCGGCGCAATAGGGTCTCATCCGCTATACAATGCGGGAAATCAATCAACTGCAATATATACATATGCCAATATATATATATATATATATATATATATATATTGCTATATATATAATATAATACCAATTCCACTTCAAGGTGGAATATCGCGGTATATGTGTGCAATAAATAACCTCCGCTTACTAACGGCGTATAGGGTCTATTCACATCCAATATATATATATATATATATATATATATATATATATATATATATATATATATATATATATATATATATAACAATCATCATTCAAGCATTCAATCAACACAACTAACAATTTTAAATCTAACTATTTAAAATTCAAATAAATCCTTTAGAGTGAGAAGTTCTCACCTTAGCTTTTATTTTGCCATCCATTTCCTATCTTGACTCGATTTACTTGATTTATACCTTGTATAAATATTTACACAATTTATTAATATTCGAAATAATCGAATAATAAATTTTCATTTGATTTAACTAGTTTATAATTTAATTTGGGCTTAATCACTCATTCCAAACAAATTCCCCTTTTATTTTAACAGATTACTCTTAACAAATTTGTTTAATAAAATTTAAATTTCAACTAAATTTTCTTTAATAAATTAATTTAAACTAATTTTCCTTTTAAAATAATTCTAACTAGAAATTTCTAATTGAACTAAATTTCCGATTTACAAATTTTAAATCAACTAATTTTTCTTAAATAAAATTATTTTAACTAATGATTAAATTCTTCCTTTTATTTTAACAAATGTGATTAACTAAAAATTATGTTTTAAACTAAATTTCCATTAATAATTTATTTCTAGTAACTAAACGAATCAATAAAACTTATCAAACAATCCATTAATAAATTCGTTTAACTAAAATTTTGGTTTTTAAAAATTAAAATTTTCTTTTAATATAACTTTCTCGTATTTACTGATAATATGATATATTATTTCTTTACTGCCAATTTTTTTCCTATTTAAATCAAATTTAACTTAAAACTGTATATAGTATATTTAAATTACTGTTTTAAATTTAAATACTTATTTTTGAATAATTCAAGAGTTTAAATTGTTTGAACTTACTGTCTATATATACATATAATTTATTTTATTTTTAAAAAAATCGAACAAAATAAAATAAAATAAAATAAAAAATACCTTACTGATAAATGAAGAACCCAGACCATCGCCACTCCTCCACGAGTCGCGCGACTGCCTTTGCCCTCGACGAACCCTAACTTCGCGGTGCTCCACATCCACCCAGCTCCTCACTGCCGCCTCGCGCCTTGTCGTCGCTTCCAAATCGCAGCCGCCGCCATCGGTCGCGTGTGCTTCACCTTCGTGGTCGTCTCGAGTTCCCACTGCCTTCTTAGAATCGCGCGCCGCCGAGTCTCCAACGTTCACACGCCTCCCCACGAGCCCAGCTCCATCGCACCTTCGCGTCGAACCCACTGCAGCGTGCTCCAAAAATTCCCAAGCTCCCCCCCAATCGATCGCGTCACTTGCCTGGAACTCCAATAGCAATCGCGATTTTGAATCGAGGCAGCCCTAGCTCCCACCCCTTATTCGAACAAACATCGCCATTTTTTTTTCTGGACTTCGATTTCGTGAATAAGGTTTTGGAAAGGGGGAAAAGCGGCCATTGTTTTGAACGAAAGAGGAGAGGCCAGTATTCTTCTGTGATTTTGAACTGAGGAGTGATTATTTAAAAGCGAGCTCGGCCATGCTTAGCACGATTTTTAGCGTGATACTCTGCGTGATTTTAGGCATAATGTTGGGGAAGATAACGTGTTGATATTTGACTGAAATGCAAATTTAAATTTAAATTGAATTCGATTCAATTTCAATGCGTTTACTCACCGTGTGCTCACATATCAACTCTGAAAAAATCGAAATTCGAAATCCGAGAATAATTCAATATTACGGACCCAATGGAACTGGTTTCGTCGAATTCCGAGAATGTGCCTCGGACGGCTATTTTTAAATATCGATTCAAAGGATAAAATTTCAAAACTGAACAAAGCAGTTTCAAATTCAATTCTGAAGCTTCTATTATCCTCAATATTATCAATATGAATTTTACAAGCCTTTGAAATATTTTTAATCGGCTTAAAATTGAAGATTCAAATCTTTATCAATTTTCTATAGATTAAATTCTATAATTTAATCGCTAAATTCAAAGTTATATTGAAAATTCAATCCATTCAAATATTTAAAATAAATTAAATATTTTCAGATTACATTGTTCTAAATTCTGGGTCGTTACAATCTTCCCCCCTTAAAAGAATTTCGTCCCGAAATTACAAGTTAAGAAGAATGCCCTTATCCCGTCTATCATTTTTCACAATCCAAATAGTTTTATCAACTTACTAACCTAAATCTTTTTACTAGAGATTCATTATCATTTCAACTAGCTTTCCAACTTCCAATTATAAGTTTCAAACAATATTGTTTTCCTAACAATTCAAATTTAAATTCAAATTCAAATTTTAAACTTTCAAAATTTCAAAATTTCTCAAAATTTTTCTAACACCCTAAATTTTCGAAAAATTTCGCCAGCGTCTCCTTTGCGCGGCCAGCTCGGTACGACTACAAAACGGCACCACGGCCACTCAGAATCAAAAAGAAAAGAGAAAGCCAAGTGGCTGGAGAAGAAAATCATCAAATTTCATACTGAAATTCAAATACGTACGTTTTTGTCGAGCCATTTAAATTATCTTCAAAATCAAAATCCAATCCCTTTATAATACCTGTATATCCTGCTATCCATAATATCCAATTCCATCATTCGAACTATTTTGCCAATTTCATTACAAAATTTCCAATATATGCTTTTTATACGTTTTTACTTCACTGTTGAAGTTACATATTCATTTTCATTAAATTTTACATTTCAATTCAATTCACAATTTCAATTCTATTTGAATTCAATTCATAATTTAAATTCCATTCGAATTCAATTCACAATTTCTAAATATTGAATTCTAACGATTAACTTTCGTTTACTAATTCATATTACTAATTTAAATTAGTTTCATTCACTTATTCATTTTAAATTTATTTCTTTTACCTACTGGAATTTACATACAAATTCAAATTTATCTTCAAATTTAGCTCACAACTAAACTTTAATTTAACTAATTCAAATTCCAATTCATTAGTCCATGAATCAATAATTTATCAAGTTAGTTTACATGAATTCAATCCATTTTATTTCTTATTTAATTCCATATACTAGTGATAATAATTTAATATTATTAGCAACCATACAACCATATACTATAATAATTCTTAGAAAATCACTTCTTTTCTATCCAAAAATAGTTTTGGGCAAAATTATCTTACTTACCCGATTCAAAAACAATTTTATATTCACTAACAAATACGCGCTCATATCTATTATTACACTCAAACTCATTCTAGAGTACTGCTGACTCTATCTCTAATGAGTAACACCCAACAGAACCATGGTTGTCGCTTAACCATAAGCTCTGATACCACATTGTCAGGACCCGATTCTTCGACTCCCGAAATTCGACATCAATACGTCCACTGTATCGAATGCCGATCAGTCGGATGCCGGAAAACCGAACACTGAGGGTTTTAAGAAAAAGAAAAGAAGTAGAAGAGAGAGAGAAGATAGAAAATAGAGAGAAAAGAAAATAGAACGGAACAGAAAACAGCAGAACAATATCAGAATCTCACAATTCGCAGCGGAACAACATATAATAGATAAATGAATAATCTTTAAACAAAGAACTATATCAGTTACTACATCACATTTCATTACATTACACCAGAGTGTACAACATCAAACAACAACAACAATGCAGCGGAAAAGAAGTACTATATACTAGTTATACGCTATGTCATCCATCTTGCCTCCAGCAACTCCTGAATTCCAGAATATCCTGATAAACCTTAACTCTTGACTGCCCGTGTGGAAATTGGTGGGCACCCAGAGTTTAGGAAGGAAAACAATAAACACCGAGTCAGTCATGTGACTGGTGTGGGAACTCTAAAACAGTTTATTTATCTTTAAAATAAAATAGAGGAATATTTTTAAAAATCAATTCGCAATGCTTTTAAAAATGAGACTACCATAAGACCTCCCACCACACACACAATGCAAACGCAGACTTGGAGGAGATTTCTTCTTATGTTAGTCAAAGATGCTTGATACGCATTAAAAAGAAACATTTGATATTATTATTAGTGCATAGTGTAGAAGATATTTCGAAAGTAGAATATAAATCTTAGCCAGCATAGGTACCATTATATTATGCCTACTTTAGCTACTTCCTGAGGAAGCAGGTTCTACAACTAAAACCGTACAAGTCTCGTATTGTTTCTTTGGATTTCCAACGAATGGTCAGGCCAAGGAACTTCCCATTGCCACATGAGAACGCCTCTGGATGGACGTCCCCGAGAACCAAACCGGATCTCTACCAACACAAGGTCGGGTTACCCCTAACTGGGTAACAACCGACACGAGTATGCCATCCCCCGGTCCTTTGGGACCTTTAACCGAGCGCTCGTAATCAATTCACACAATCATAAAGTGTTTTCAACATGAGTAAGTATCTGGGCTCCATACCATGATACCACCCTTTTCCAGAAGGAAATGCACATACCCTAAAGGGAGCTACCCCTCATAACCTCATAACCTTGCCGCATCTTTCCTGTTTTGACCATTCCAGGGTGTGAGGCTCGACGAAGTCACGTCCACAAAAACATACTTTATACAAAAGCCATGCTTTGGGTCAACAAATGATCATAGAAATGATCACCAAGATAGACGATCAAATAAATGATCCTATCACAAATAATCAACACAATGATCATTTCACAGCAACACTCAGTATGTCACATTACCAAATTGGGAATATATTGCTAATAACCTTTAACTATATAACCTCTGAGCTCGTACGTCTCAGAGAAGGGTGTTAAGCTAAAAGAATAAATTCTCCGCCACCAACAGAAATATATTTGAAAGAAATCGGCTTTATATCTCAATTTGTAATGTCAGACATACTATCCATACAAGTCTGTTCTGGGCTTGAACAGAACCGAAGGCACTTACAAAGAAGTCCTTGCAATCCGGATAATCTCTAATCACGTCCAAATTTCCCATCACATATGGAGATCTCTATACCGGGGATCAGCCAGTGCAGAGACAATCAACAAGAAACCCTTTCGTTTTCGAAGATATCCGGTCTTCAACACCGATCTTCAAATGCAATTCATAACGACGTATCACATATTCGGAATAGGTTATACGACCCCAAGGTCCTTTCCCGGTTAACCCGAATAGTGAGCGCTTATTTTAAAAAAATAAGTGTGGCATTCAAATTCAAGCAAATCACAACAAATACCTGTTTAAAGGTAAATATTGATAGTCGGTTATTGAACTATCAATAGATATGCACAACATCACCAGATTCCAAATAATTTTCCAAATTATTTATTTTCCAAAAATATCTTTACAAGATATATATATATTTTCCATTCTTTAAAAATAAATCAATATTTATTTTTAAACTCATTTTCCAAATTCCATTTATAAATTCCATATTGAATTTATATTTCCAAAAATATTCATGAATATACGATTTCCATTCGATTTCTAATATTCATTTTCAATTTTATCTTCAAAAAGATAAATTCCAAATATTCGCTTAATATTGGAAAAGCATTTCCATACTTATTTATTTATAAGTAATTCACAAGTCTTTTTATTTTCTATACTTGGAAAATATTCAATATACTTTAATCGAAATTAAGTATATATTTCATTTTTTAAGGAAATCATTCTCTTAAACATATTTATTTGAGCCAAAACGAATATTGCGTAAAACATCGTTACGACAACCCAAAATCACTAGTATAGGGATTCGAAATTAAAATTGATATATAAATCCCAATACTATACAAAACATTTCCTTTCGAAAATCATTTACTATAACAACAGTGTTATAGTCTACCATTTCCTTCTATTTCTCGAAAACGTCTATTTCAACAATGAATGTTGAAATCTATGGTTTCGATGGTTAATATATTTTAAAACATCTTTAGATCGTTTTAATTCTATTTAAAACATCACGTCCAAAACATTTCTTTAACATATTATTCATTATTTAAAACGTGAATATACTTGTTAACCAATTTCATCATTTCTATTCCTTTTATTTTAAAGGATTATTCACTGTCTAAAAGGTGAATATAACTCCATTAACAGGTTACAACAGTTTACTTATCAAAATAAGTCGTTGCGGATTTATAAACAACATTTATAAATTCCATTTCTATTTATTTTATAACACTTCCTCTTATAAATTTCCTTTATTAACTTATTCGATTTATAACTCAATTATATACCGAAAGTCCATATTATAAGTTAAATGCTTGTAATTTATTTGTTTACAAAAACATTCTTTTAAACTTCATAATTATAAATCTTATAACTTATAAGATTCATTTATTTATCCAAATCTATTCTTTTAAATAACTTTACAAATTTTATAAACCTACTGTTTATAAAATTCCATTTATAACTTCACCGTTATAATCCTATAAATTTCATTAATTTACGAAATTCATTCACAATTCATTCTAACACTTAGAAAAGCTCGTTTTACACTTCAAATATTTTTAATTTATAAATATCAATTTATAAATCTTTTAATATAAAACAATTTATATTACTATTTTAAAACGTCTTTAAACTCATTTATAATTTCACCATTTTGATTTATAAAATAATCAAATTTCCATTTATAACTTTACCGTTATAATCCTATAGATTTCATTCCTTTATGAAATTCATTTACAAATCATTCTATCACTTATAAAAGCTCGTTTTACAATTCCAATATTTTAAATTTATAAATATCAATTTATAAATCTTTTATATGGATCAATTTATATCATTCTTTTAAAACGTTTTAAAACTCCTTTATAATTTCATCATTCTCTTAGATTTACAAAATAATCAAATTTCATAAATCCTAATTTTAAACTTTTTATAATAAATTCAGAAATCCAGTTTAAACTATTTTATTAAATCATTAATCCCATATTTTCAAAAATCAACTTTTAACTGTATTTCTCAAAAATCATAATTTTTATAACATTAAAATTATAACGTTTATTTATTTAAGATGAATCAATTAAAAAATATATTTTATAAACGTATACTTTCAAAAATCACTTTAGAAATCCCTTAGAAATCAAAATCGTTATTTTTTAACTTCAAAATTTGATTCGATGATGCAAAACATCAAATAGTCAGTCACGACTTTCAAACATCATATATCAATATGATAATCAATCAAACATCACAATATCTAAAATCAAATAAATATTTGTGAGGAATCAAGTTGGATCCCTCCAACCTGTTTCCCTGCATCCACAGACATTAGCACAATACCCATTTCACTTCGAGATGGAATATCGCGGTATATGGGATTTTATAAAATATTATCCGCTTAATAGGCGGCGCAATAGGTTCTCATCCGCTATACAATGCGGGAAATCAATCAATTTCAATATATACATATGCCAATATATATATATATTGCTATATATATATATATAATATAATACCAATTCCACTTCAAGGTGGAATATCGCGGTATATGTGTGTAATAAATAACCTCCGCTTACTAACGGCGTATAGGGTCTATTCACATCCAATATATATATATATATATATATATATATATATATATATATATAACAATCATCATTCAAGCATTCAATCAACACAACTAACAATTTTAAATCTAACTATTTAAAATTTAAATAAATCCTTTAGAGTGAGAAGTTCTCACCTTAGCTTTTATTTTGCCATCCATTTCCCATCTTGACTAGATTTTCTTGATTTATACCTTGTATAAATATTTACACAATTTATTAATATTCGAAATAATCGAATAATAAATTTTCATTTGATTTAACTAGTTTATAATTTAATTTGGGCTTAATCACTCATTCCAAACAAATTCCCCTTTTATTTTAACAGCTTACTCTTAACAAATTTGTCTAATAAAATTTAAATTTCAACTAAATTTTCTTTAATAAATTTATTTAAACTAATTTTCCTTTTAAAATAATTCTAACTAGAAATTTCTAATTGAACTAAATTTCCTTTTTATAAATTTTAAATCAACTAATTTTTCTTAAATAAAATTATTTTAACTAATGATTAAATTCTTCCTTTTATTTTAACAAATGTGATTAACTAAAAATTATATTTTAAACTAAATTTCCATTAATAATTTATTTCTAGTAAGTAAACGAATCAAATAAACTTATCAAACAATCCATTAATAAATTCGTTTAACTAAAATTTTGGTTTTTAAAAATTAAAATTTTCTTTTAATATAACTTACTCGTATTTACTGATAATATGATATATTATTTCTTTACTGCCAATTTTTTTCCTATTTAAATCAAATTTAACTTAAAACTGTACATAGTATATTTAAATTACTGTTTTAAATTTAAATACTTATTTTTGAATAATTCAAGAGTTTAAATTGTTTGAACTTACTGTCTATATATATATATAAAAAAAATTTAAAAAAAATCGAACAAAGTAAAATAAAATAAAATAAAATAAAATTTACCTTACTGATAAATGAAGAACCCAGATCATCGCCACTCCTCCAGGAGTCGCGCGACTGCCTTTACCCTCGACGAACCCTAACTTCGCGGCGCTCCACATCCACCGAGCTCCTCACTGCCGCCTCGCGCCTTGTCGTTGCTTCCAAATCGCATCCGCCGCCATCGGTCGCGTGTGCTTCACCTTCGTGGTCGTCTCGAGTTCCCACTTCCTTCTTCGAATCGCGCGCCGCCGAGTCTCCAACGTTCACGCGCCTCCCCACGAGCCCAGCTCCATCGCACCTTCGCGTCGAACCCACTGCAGCTTGCTCCAAAAATTCCCAAGCTCCACCCCAATCGATCGCGTCACTCGCCTGGAACTCCAATAGCCATCGCGATTTTGAATCGAGGCAGCCCTAGCTCCCACCCCTTATTCGAACAAACATCGCCATTTTTTTTTCTGGAGTTCGATTTCGTGAATAAGGTTTTGGAAAGGGGGAAAAGCGGCCATTGTTTTGAACGAAAGAGGAGAGGCCAGTATTCTTCTGTGATTTTGAACTGAGGAGTGATTATTTAAAAGCGAGCTCGGCCGTGCTTATCACGATTTTTAGCGTGATACTCTGCGTGATTTTAGGCATAATGTTGGGGAAGATAACGTGTTGATATTTGACTGAAATGCAAATTTAAATTTAAATTGAATTCGATTCAATTTCAATGCGTTTACTCACCGTGTGCTCACATATCAACTCCGAAAAAAACGAAATTTGAAATCCGAGAATAATTCAATATTACGGACCCAATGGAACTGGTTTCGTCGAATTCCGAGACTGTGCCTCGGACGGCTATTTTTAAATATCGATTCAAACGATAAAATTTCAAAACTGAACAAAGCAGTTTCAAATTCAATTCTGAAGCTTCTATTATCCTCAATATTATCAATATGAATTTTACAAGCCTTTGAAATATTTTTAATCGGCTTAAAATTGAAGATTCAAATCTTTATTCAATTTTCTATAGATTAAATTCTATAATTTAATCGCTAAATTCAAAGTTATATTGAAAATTCAATCCAAACCATCATTCAAATATTTAAAATAAATTAAATATTTTCAGATTAAATTGTTCTAAATTCTGGGTCGTTACAATCTTCCCCCCTTAAAAGAATTTCGTCCCGAAATTACAAGTTAAGAAGAATGCCCTTATCCCGTCTATCATTTTTCACGATCCAAATAGTTTTATCAACTTACTAACCTAAATCTTTTTACTAGAGATTCATTATCATTTCAACTAGCTTTCCAACTTCCAATTATAAGTTTCAAACAATATTGTTTTCCTAACAATTCAAATTTAAATTCAAATTCAAATTTTAAACTTTCAAAATTTCAAAATTTCTCAAAATTTTTCTAACACCCTAAATTTTTGAAAAATTTCGCCAGCGTCTCCTTTGCGCGGCTAGCTCGGTACGACTACAAAATGGCACCACGGCCCCTCAGAATCAAAAAGAAAAGAGAAAGCCAAGTGGCTGGAGAAGAAAATCATCAAATTTCATACTGAAATTCAAATACGTACCTTTTTGTCGAGCCATTTAAATTATCTTCAAAATCAAAATCCAATCCCTTTATAATTCCTGTATATCCTGTTATCCATAATATCCAATTCCAACATTCGAACTATTTTGCCAATTTCATTACAAAATTTCCAATATATGCTTTTTATACGTTTTTACTTCACTGTTGAAGTTACATATTCATTTTCATTAAATTTTACATTTCAATTCAACTCACAATTTCAATTCTATTTGAATTCAATTCATAATTTAAATTCCATTCGAATTCAATTCACAATTTCTAAATATTGAATTCTAACGATTAACTTTCGTTTACCAATTCATATTACTAATTTAAATTAGTTTCATTCACTTATTCATTTTAAATTTATTTCTTTTACCTACTGGAATTTACATACAAATTCAAATTTATCTTCAAATTTAGCTCACAACTAAACTTTAATTTAACTAATTCAAATTCCAATTCATTAGTCCATGAATCAATAATTTATCAAGTTAGTTTACTTGAATTCAATCCATTTTATTTCTTATTTAATTCCATATACTAATGATAATAATTTAATATTATTAACAATCATGCAACCATATACTATAATAATTCTTAGAAAATAATTTCTTTTCTATCCAAAAATAGTTTTGGGCAAAATTATCTTACTTACCCGATTCAAAAACAATTTTATATTCACTAACAAATACGCGCTCATATCTATTATTACACTCAAACTCATTCTAGAGTACTGATGACTCTATCTCTAAAGAGTAACACCCAACAGAACCATGGTTGTCGCTTAACCATAAGCTCTGATACCACATTGTCAGGACCCGATTCTTCGACTCCCGAAATTCGACATCAATACGTCCACTGTATCGAATGCCGATCAGTCGGATGCCGGAAAACCGAACACTGAGGGTTTTAAGAAAAAGAAAAGAAGTAGAAGAGAGAGAGAAGATAGAAAATAGAGAGAAAAGAAAATAGAACGGAACAGAAAACAGCAGAACAATATCAGAATCTCACAATTCGCAGCGGAACAACATATAATAGATAAATGAATAATCTTTAAACAAAGAACTATATCAATTATTACATCACATTTCATTACATTACATCAGAGTGTACAACATCAAACAACAACAACAACAATGCAGCGGAAAAGAAGTACTATATACTAGTAATACGCTATGTCATCCATCTTGCCTCTAGCAACTCCTGAATTCCAGAATATCCTGATAAACCTTAACTCTTGACTGCCCGTGTGGAAATTGGTGGGCACCCAGAGTTTAGGAAGGAAAACAATAAACTCCGAGTCAATCATGTGACTGGTGTGGGAACTCTAAAAAAGTTTATTTATCTTTAAAATAAAGTAGAGGAATATTTTTAAAAATCAATTCGCAATGCTTTTAAAAATGAGACTACCATAAGACCTCCCACCACGCACACAATGCAAACGCAGACTTGGAAGAGATTTCTTCTTATGTTAGTCAAAGATGCTTGATACGCATTAAAAAGAAACATTTCATATTATTATTAGTGCATAGTGTAGAAGATATTTCGAAAGTAGAATATAAATCTTAGCCAGCATAGGTACCATTATATTATGCCTACTATAGCTACTTCCTGAGGAAGCAGGTTCTACACTAAAACCGTACAAGTCTCGTATTGTTTCTTTGGATTTCCAACGAATGGTCAGGCCAAGGAACTTCCCATTGCCACATGAGAACGCCTCTGGATGGACGTCCCCGAGAACCAAACCGGATCTCTACCAACACAAGGCCGGGTTACCCCTAACTGGGTAACAACTGACACGAGTATGCCATCCCCCGGTCCTTTGGGACCTTTAACCGAGCGCTTGTAATCAATTCACAGAATCATAAAGTGTTTTCAACATGAGTAAGTATCTGGGCTCCATACCATGATACCACCCTTTTCCAGAAGGAAATGCACATACCCTAAAGGGAGCTACCCCTCATAACCTTGCCGCATCTTTCCTGTTTTGACCATTCCAGGGTGTGAGGCTCGACGAAGTCACGTCCACAAAAACATACTTTATACAAAAGCCATGCTTTGGGTCAACAAATGATCATAGAAATGATCACCAAGATAGACGATTAAACAAATGATCCCATCACAAATAATCAACACAATGACCATTTCACAGCAACACTCAGTATGTCACATTACCAAATTGGCAATATATTGCTAATAACCTTCAACTATATAACCTCTGAGCTCGTACGTCTCAGAGAAGGGTGTTAAGCTAAAAGAATAAATTCTCCACCACCAACAGAAATATATTTGAAAGAAATCGACTTTATATCTCAATTTGTAATGTCAGACATACTATCCATACAAGTCTGTTCCGGGCTCGAACAGAACCGAAGGCACTTACAAAGAAGTCCTTGCAATCCGGATAATCTCTAATCACGTCCGAATTTCCCATCACATATGGAGATCTCTATACCGGGGATCAGCCAGTGCAGAGACAATCAACAAGAAACCCTTTCGTTTTCGAAGATATCCGGTCTTCAACACCGATCTTCAAATGCAATTCATAACGACGTATCACATATTCGGAATGGGTTATACGACGCCAAGGTCCTTTCCCGGTTAACCCGAATAGCGAGCGCTTATTTTAAAAAAATAAGTGTTGCATTCAAATTCAAGCAAATCACAACAAATACCTATTTAAAGGTAAATATTGATAGTCGGTTATTGAACTATCAATAGATATGCACAACATCACCAGATTCCAAATAATTTTCCAAATTATTTATTTTCCAAAAATATCTTTACAAGATAAATATATATTTTCTATTCTTTAAAAATAAATCAATATTTATTTTTAAACTCATTTTCCAAATTCCATTTATAAATTCCATATTGAATTTATATTTCCAAAAATATTCATGAATATACGATTTCCATTCGATTTCTAATATTCATTTTCAATTTTATCTTCAAAAAGATAAATTCCAAATATTCGCTTAATATTGGAAAAGCATTTCCATACTTATTTATTTATAAGTAATTCACAAGTCTTTTTATTTTCTATACTTGGAAAATATTCAATATACTTTAATCGAAATTAAGTGTATATTTCATTCTTTAAGGAAATCATTCTCTTAAACATATTTATTTGGGCCAAAACGAATGTTGCGTAAAACATCGTTACGACAACCCAAAATCACTAGTATAGGGATTCGAAATTAAAATAGACATATAAATCCCAATCCTATACAAAACATTTCCTTTCGGAAATCATTTACTATAACAACAGTGTTATAGTCTACCATTTCCTTCTATTTCTCGAAAACGTCTATTTCAACAATGAATGTTGAAATCTATGGTTTCGATGGTTAATATATTTTAAAACATCTTTAGATCGTTTTAATTCTATTTAAAACATCACATCCAAAACATTTCTTTAAAATATTATTCATTATTTAAAACGTGAATATACTTGTTAACCAATTTCATCATTTCTATTCCTTTTATTTTAAAGGATTATTCACTGTCTAAAACGTGAATATAACTCCATTAACAGGTTACAACAGTTTACTTATCAAAATAAGTCGTTGCGGATTTATAAACAATATTTATAAATTCCATTTCTATTTATTTTGTAACACTTCCTCTTATAAATTTCCTTTATTAACTTATTCGATTTATAACTCAATTATATATTGAAAGTCCATATTATAAATTAAATGCTTATAATTTATTTGTTTACAAAAACATTCTTTTAAACTTCATAATTATAAATCTTATAACTTATAAGATTCATTTATTTATCCAAATCTATTCTTTTAAATAACTTTACAAATTTTATAAACCTACCGTTTATAAAATTCCATTTATAACTTCACTGTTATAATCCTATAAATTTCATCCATTTACGAAATTCATTCACAATTCATTCTAACACTTAGAAAAGCTCGTTTTACACTTCAAATATTTTTAATTTATAAATATCAATTTATAAATCTTTTAATATAAAACAATTTATATTACTATTTTAAAACGTCTTTAAACTCATTTATAATTTCACCATTTTGATTTATAAAATAATCAAATTTCCATTTATAACTTTACCGTTATAATCCTATAGATTTCATTCCTTTATGAAATTAATTTACAAATCATTCTATCACTTATAAAAGCTCGTTTTACAATTCCAATATTTTAAATTTATAAATATCAATTTATAAATCTTTTATATGGATCAATTTATATCATTCTTTTAAAACGTTTTTAAACTCCTTTATAATTTCATCATTCTCTTAGATTTACAAAATAATCAAATTTCATAAATCCTAATTTTAAACTCTTTATAATAAATTCCGAAATCCCAGTTTAAACTATTTTATAAAATCATTAATCCCATATTTTCAAAAATCAACTTTTAACTGTATTTCTCAAAAATCATAATTTTTATAACATTAAAATTATAACGTTTATTTATTTAAGATAAATCAATTAAAAAAATATTTTATAAACGTATACTTTCAAAAATCACTTTAGAAATCCCTTAGAAATCAAAATCGTTATTTTTAAACTTCAAAATTGGATTCGATGATGCAACACATCAAATAGTCAATCACGACTTTCAAACATCATATATCAATATGATAATCAATCAAACATCACAATATCTAAAATCAAATAAATATTTGTGAGGAATCCAGTTGGATCCCTCCAACCTATTTCCCTGCATCCACAGACATTAGCACAATACCCATTCCACTTCGAGATGGAATATCGCGGTATATGGGATTTTATAAAATATTATCCGCTTAATAGGCGGCGCAATAGGGTCTCATCCGCTATACAATGCGGGAAATCAATCAACTGCAATATATACATATGCCAATATATATATATTGCTATATATATAATATAATACCAATTTCACTTCAAGGTGGAATATCGCGGTATATGTGTGTAATAAATAGCTTCCGCTTACTAACGGCGTATAGGGTCTATTCACATCCAATATATATATATATATATATAACAATCATCATTCAAGCATTCAATCAACACAACTAACAATTTTAAATCTAACTATTTAAAATTTAAATAAATCCTTTAGAGTGAGAAGTTCTCACCTTAGCTTTTATTTTGCCATCCATTTCCCATCTTGACTCGATTTTCTTGATTTATACCTTGTATAAATATTTACACAATTTATTAATATTCGAAATAATCGAATAATAAATTTTCATTTGATTTAACTAGTTTATAATTTAATTTGGGATTAATCACTCATTCCAAACAAATTCCCCTTTTATTTTAATAGATTACTCTTAACAAATTTGTCTAATAAAATTTAAATTTCAACTAAATTTTCTTTAATAAATTTATTTAAACTAATTTTCCGTTTAAAATAATTCTAACTAGAAATTTCTAATTGAGCTAAATTTCCTTTTTATAAATTTTAAATCAACTAATTTTTCTTAAATAAAATTATTTTAACTAATGATTAAATTCTTCCTTTTATTTTAACGAATGTGATTAACTAAAAATTATATTTTAAACTAAATTTCCATTAATAATTTATTTCTAGTAACTAAACGAATCAAATAAACTTATCAAACAATCCATTAATAAATTCGTTTAACTAAAATTTTGGTTTTAAAAATTAAAATTTTCTTTTAATATAACTTACTCGTATTTACTTATAATATGATATATTATTTCTTTACTGCCAATTTTTTTTCTATTTAAATCAAATTTAACTTAAAACTGTATATAGTATATTTAAATTACTGTTTTAAATTTAAATACTTATTTTTGAATAATTCAAGAGTCTAAATTGTTTGAACTTACTGTCTATTTATATATAATTTTTTTTTTAAAAATCGAACAAAATAAAATAAAATAAAATAAAATAAAAATTACCTTACTGATAAATGAAGAACCCAGACCATCGCCACTCCTCCACGAGTCGCGCGACTGCCTTTGCCCTCGACGAACCCTAACTTCGCGGCGCTCCACATCCACCCAGCCCCTCACTACCGCCTCGCGCCTTGTCGTCGCTTCCAAATCGCAGCCGCCGCCATCGGTCGCGTGTGCTTCACCTTCGTGGTCGTCTCGAGTTCCCACTGCCTTCTTCGAATCGCGCGCCGCCGAGTCTCCAACGTTCACGCGCCTCCCACGAGCCCAGCTCCATCGCACCTTCGCGTCAAACCCACTACAGCGTGCCCCAAAAATTCCCAAGCTCCCCCCCAATCGATCGCGTCACTCGCCTGGAACTCCAATAGCCATCGCGATTTTGAATTGAGGCATCCCTAGCTCCCACCCCTTATTCGAACAAACATCACCATTTTTTTTTCTGGACTTCGATTTCATGAATAAGGTTTTGGAAAGGGGGAAAAGCGGCCATTGTTTTGAACGAAAGAGGAGAGGTCAGTATTCTTCTGTGATTTTGAACTGTGGAGTGATTATTTAAAAGCGAGCTCGGCCATGCTTAGCACGATTTTTAGCGTGATACTCTGCATGATTTTAGGCATAATGTTGGGGAAGATAACGTGTTGATATTTGACTGAAATGCAAATTTAAATTTAAATTGAATTCGATTCAATTTCAATGCGTTTACTCACCGTGTGCTCACATATCAACTCCGAAAAAAACAAAATTTGAAATCCGAGAATAATTCAATATTACGGACCCAATAGAACTGGTTTCGTCGAATTCCGAGACTGTGCCTCGGACGGCTATTTTTAAATATCGATTCAAACGATAAAATTTCAAAACTGAACAAAGCAGTTTCAAATTCAATTCTGAAGCTTCTATTATCCTCAATATTATCAATATGAATTTTACAAGCCTTTGAAATATTTTTAATCGGCTTAAAATTGAAGATTCAAATCTTTATTCAATTTTCTATAGATTAAATTCTATAATTTAATCTCTAAATTCAAAGTTATATTGAAAATTCAATCCAAACCATCATTCAAATATTTAAAATAAATTAAATATTTTCAGATTAAATTGTTCTAAATTCTGGTCGTTACACCTGGTATAATATCAATCATTATCATTTATTGTTTGAATAGTTAATATTCTCTAAACTATTAGCTATTATTTGATTATAAGAAACTGAAAAATGTATTAATGTGATTTGTAAAGTATAATTTGTAAAGTATAATTTGCAATTAAAATGAATATAAAAATTTTGCTGAATATAATTTGCAAGTTAATATTTTGCTGAATTTTTATACTCCACCAGACGATGTTCTGAAAGCATTCAATCCATACAAGTTCGTTCCGGGTTCGAACGAAACCGAAGGCATTATCTCGTTGCACTCATTATTGGAATCACCCTCAGAGTCAACGACGATAACCCTTGCACTCAGAATCTCCATCTCGAATCTATAAGTACTATTCCGTCAACTCATTACGGAATCACCCACAGATTTATAATGACGTATAGCCCTTACACCTCGAGTCTTCACAAAGCTCCATCTGGATTCACCGTTATTTGGAATCGATGTGGTTTTCGGATATCCAAATATGGAAACCCGATCCCGGTCTCATCGAAATCCAAAGCGTGTCTTTTAGGTCCAAGTTGTTTTAAAGTTTAAAACAATTCAATTCAATATTGTCTATATACACAAAGATAGATAACTCTCAACATCAATATAGATATTCAAAATTATCATAACATCAGATAATCTATATTATCAACTCAAATAGATAAATCATATTATCAACTCAATGCAACCATAACATCCAAATCACACAACAATATTTATCTCATAACTGAGATCTCAACCATTCAGGGTAATAAATATCAATCATCGTTCATAAGCAAAGACTTATTAAACCACCATCCTATAATTAATTTAAAATGAATTAAATGAATTATTTCTTCCTTAATTAATTGAAAATGAATCAAATTAATTACTCATCCATATAAATCCTTCTTACATATTCCTTAATTAACTATAAATCAATCAATTAATTATTCTTAATTAAATTACCCTAATTAATCTTCTTAATTAATTATCCTTTAATCACATTCAAGTAATTAACCTCTAATTAATTTTCCCAAATTAATTATTCCAAACCAATCCCTGTAATTAACCTGTAATTACATCATTAACTAATTAATTATAATAAATTACATTAATCCTTAATAAATTACATCAATTAATTCCTTCCTTGATTAATTGTTCATAATTAATCAATCCTTAATCACATCATTAATTATTTAAATTAATGATCACGAATTATTTTATTTATAACATTACTCTATTAAATTGATTATCAATTATCCATATTGATTAATTACTCTTGACTAATCACATTGAGTAATTACATTAAATAAATTATATCTATTAACCATTCTCAAATAACTTAATTATCAAAATCTAAATTAATTACACTAAGTAATTAATTAATTATTAATTATTTCTTTAGGTAATTATACAACATATAAATTACATATTAATTACACAAAGTAATTAATTTCCAAAACTCCTCCATTAAATTACATCGTGTAATTTATTTCCTTAATTATTCACTAAGTAATTTTCCATTTTTAATTATATTTGTAATTACTTCTCAAATTAATCAGTGATTAAATTAAATTAATTAAACTTAATTAATTAACTTTATTAATCAAAATAAACTTAATTAATTATAATCAGTAATTAATTCCCTTAATTACTTCATTAAGTAATTCACTTAAACAATTCAAATGATTATTAATTAATCCAATTAATTGTTAAAATTAATTACACTAATTAATTATAAAATAATATTAAGTTAATGACCTTCATTAACCAGTAGCAAAACTTTAATTACTTCTCCAAAGTAATTAATTGAATTAAACAATATTAATTCTTAATTTATTTATAAAACTCATTAAGTAATCTATAATTGTTAAATTAATCAAGTAATAATTGAAAACTTAATTAATTATTAATTACTTGATTAATTAATTCAATTCGTTAACTAAATTAATCAAATCTTACTTAAATTAATTTCTAAATCACACTTTAATCAAGTTTAATTAACTTCTTAATCCTTTTAATTAATTAAATAAAACCCTTAATTATTTAATTAATTAACCCAATTATTAATTAATTAAATTAATTATAAACTTAATTACCTTAATCAGGTAATAAATTATTAAGTTCAAAACTATTTAATGAAAATCATTAATTTCATTAATGATTTAGTTATCATTATTAAAGAAATTTAAAAACAAATTGCTTTTAAATTTTTCTTTAAATTCCATTTGTAATTAAATTTTAAAAATGAAATCAGATTTAAACTTTAAACATGATTTTAAGTATTTAAAAACTCTTTACTTTTTAATTTAAAGAATCACTTACCCTTTAATGTAGTTTTAAAAGAATAGTTTAACTTTATCCCATATTCAAATTTAACAAATTTAAAATACCTTAAATAATTCAAGTGATACTGAACATATAATTTCAAATCTTATTTATATTACAACCAAAATTCAAATCATGTTTTCAGATTCAGGTTCAAAAATTGAAATTTAAAATCCTGTTTTAAATTTCATTTCAGATTTATAAAAACATATGTTATACATACTGAATGTTAACCCTATCTCGGTTACGACTCAGCAGGTCTAGTACGTGGAGATGGCGCCGACTCAAGAGATGCCGACTCAGAAGAGTTGCCGACCTAACAACCCAAAGACTTTGCCGATCTAACAGCTCAGGACTTAATTCGATGCCGACCTAACCAATTAACAAGGTGGCCGACTTAGTTCGGTGCCGACCTAATTAGTTAAGAAACGCGCCGATCCAATGCTTTCCCATAGATACCGACCTAAAGCATGAAGAAATACCGACCTAAGGCATGAAGAAATTCCGACCTAAGGCTTGAAGGGATGCCGGTCTAACGAGGCTATGCCGACCTAAGGAAAGTTCCGACCTAGTATGGAAGCCGACCTAGTGTATGTTCCGATCTAGCAACTCGAGGACTTTACCGACTTATAGTAAGTCGTAACCGATCTAAGGGTGTAAAGGATGGAGTAGCGGGGCAGTTTAGCATGTGACATACTAACTCGGTAGCGACCTAGCTTGTTTCCATTAAGTCGTAGGGCTTGACTCGTTAGATCGGCGAAGGGATAAGATAAGTCGGTCGCGACCTAGCTTGACCCGGTAACGACTTTGGACTTGTGCAAATTCAACGAAGGAAGATCAACACAGCTTGATCATATAAGGGCTCCTATAAGCCGGCTGCGACTTAACTGGGTCGGTGAGGAGTTAAGACCGAGCCTAAGTCCAAAAATCTTTGCCTATAAATACCACCCTACCTTCAACATTAAAAGGACTTTTGGTTGATCAATTTTCAAGGGCCATTACTCTGCCGAATTCCAGACTACTTCAAAGCTTTTTAGATCCAACAAACTTCTAAAGGAACTCCATGAAGGAATCATCCACATTCACCATGGATTTGAAGATGATTGTCAACGTCAAAGCTTGAGCTACTTGTTTTACATATCCTATAACTTGAAGTGTGTTGTAATTGAAAGATCTTGTAAAGGGATTGTAATCAAACTAGTGATAAAAAGATTAAAGTGGACGTAGGCTGGATTATAAGCCGAACCACTATAAATACTGTGTCTCTTACTGTTTTTCTGCATACTTTCTGCTTATTTCTGTTTCCCGTACGAACGGGTGGTGCTTTCACAATCACATCCTATACACCAGGGTGTTAGCGTTTAAATTTGAGCGTTAACATTTTGGTGCTTTCACTGAGAATTGAACTCAGGACAACTATCATCATTGCTTCAGAAAGATTTGTAGAAAAAGTTTCTTTAAGAACCAGAAGTCTATCCGAAATCATGGCTCCTGGAAGGAAAAGTAAATCTGTGAGATCTGCAAACGTTCAAGAGGGAACCTCCGCTTCCCCAACACCAAATCAAGCCACTCCAACTCTTGGGGTTACGAAAGCAGAGTTGGATGCCGCAATTTTGGGGTTGAACAGACAGATACATGCTCAAAATGTGCAAATGGAAGCCCAGAATGCCCAAAACGCCTTAATCCTGAATAAGTTGAACGATTTGCTCGGGGCAAACCGTCAATCAACAGCCAATGAAAGGAATTTTGCTGGTAATATTCATGAAACTGAAGAAAGGAATGTTTCCGAAAGGGACACTAACCCCGCTGAGCAAATACTTCCTGAGGTAGGCGGATCTAGGGCTCGCAATGATGAAGAATATATCTCTGGAATGGTTCGCCAAATTATGAAGGAGAGCATGCAAAGAGTCGAAGATGAGAAAGAGTGGGGCTTTGCTCCAAGCAAGACTCCATTTACTGAAAAAATTCTAAAGGCTGAATTCCCGCGAAAATTCGCTCCTCCAACTATCCCAGCTTATAGGGGGACAAGTGATCCAAACGAATTCCTGTACAAATATGATTGGCATATGACAGGTGCCCGAGCCTCAGATGAAGTAAAATGCAGATATTTCCCCGTATATCTGGAAGGCGTAGCTCTGCTCTGGTTCACAAAGCTACCTGTCCGGTCCATCGATCAGTTTTCAGACCTAACCA
Source organism: Allium cepa (assembly GCA_030765085.1). Classification (NCBI taxonomy): domain Eukaryota; kingdom Viridiplantae; phylum Streptophyta; class Magnoliopsida; order Asparagales; family Amaryllidaceae; genus Allium; species Allium cepa. The sequence goes on from CM060942.1 coordinate 463,304,497, forward strand.
GGAAATTTAAAGAGCAATTTAGGCTATATGCTTCAAAGGCCAAAGACATCATGTCATTATCCGGTTTGGAGCAGAATCCGGGGGAAACTATCAAGTCTTTCTTAAATCGCTTTAATATAGCGTTAGCTGAGGTGGATAATGCAGAACCCCGCATGGTCTTGACCTATTTGATGAGGGCCATAGATAAATCTAGTGAGTTTGGAAGATGGTTGAATATGAAGGAACCAAGCTCTCTCGAAAAGTTCTACAAGAAAGCAGACGAGTTCATGCGTCTGGAGAGCCGCCCTGTATCGACAAAAGCAGCATTGGAAAAGGTTGAAGCTAACACCAATGCTCCACGCAAAAATGAGTCTGTGGGACAGAAGAGGGAGAACAACAATGGAAAACAACAGAATAATCAGAAGAAGCATAGATCCTTCAAGCCATCAGAATACACACCTTTGTCAGATACTCCAGAACGAATCTACCTGGCTACCAAAGATTCTGTCAATTATCCTAAACCCCCAGTCTTGAGAACCGGGAAAAAAGCTGTGCAAAGTGGGAGGTTCTGTCGCTTCCATAATCAGCCCGGTCATGATACTGATGACTGCCGTCAATTGAAGAATCTAATTGAAGAATTGTTAAGGGAAAATAAACTACAACAATTTGTGAAGAAGAATGATAATAATAATCCTGCTTCGTCGAACCAAGGACAACAAACTCCTGCTCATCAATCTGGGACTAATGGTGAAGATGCAGGTTTTGAGTCTGGAAGGCCTGTTATCAATATCATTACAGGCGGACCTCACCCAGCGGGCAGAAGCTGGGGTGAGATGGAAAGGTATTCCCGGGCCCTGAAATATGCACCGGAGGAAGAAAATGTTTTTTTTCTAGAAGACACCACGCCTTTGAAGCAACGAAAGACATTCAATGATGACATTGTATTCAAAACCAGGGATTCCATCGGTATTGAAGCCCCAACCTTGGATCCTTTGGTCATCTCGGCTGGCATTGGGCCAGCCATCGTCAGAAGGATTCTTATCGACAGCGGCGCATCCTGTAATATCCTCTTTAAGAAAACCTTCGACCAGATGAAGATTCCTATGGTTGAAGTGCAGGCATCATTGCAAAAAATTGCTGGCTTCGCAGGGGAGCCAAAGCAACCAGTAGGAACCATTGACTTGCTTGTGGAACTCGGAGAAGGAGAAAGAAAAGTAGTTCGCAAGCAGACTTTTGTGATAGTAGATGAATTTTCTGCTTATAATGCTTTCTTTGGTCGACCTATTCTTGCTGCATTCAAAGCTGTCCTTGCCCCATGGTGTCTTACTGTTAAATTCCCTACAGACAATGGGGTAGGAGTTATTAAAGGAGACCAGAACGCTGGGCGAGAATGTTATATGACAGAGCTGCGAGAAACAAGGAAGAGAGAAATAGGAAAAGATGCGGCAACCCCAATCCGCATCAAAACACCAACCCTATAGCAACTACAGGGCGGACCCTGCACTGGCGAGCATAGCGGGGCACGAAAAGTGATGGATCCTAGAAAGGCCAGTGCGGGGGAGAGTAGGGTGGTACCAGCAGAAACAACGATACCGGTGCCCGTTGATCTGAAGGACCCAAACAAGGTGCTGAATGTGGGTTCACAACTTAATGTGTCAGTTCAGAATGCCTTGATATCTTTTTTGAAAGCAAACCTGGATGTTTTTGCTTGGACCCATGCCGATATGTGCGGAATATCCCCAGAAGTTGCGGTACATGCTCTGAATATTGACCCAAAGTTCACGCCAGTAAAGCAGAAAAGAAGAATCCAAGGTCCAGAAAGGTCGACAGCATTGAAAGAGGAAGTTGACCGGCTCATGGAGAATAATTTCATCAGAGAATCTACCTATCCAAATTGGGTTTCAAATCCAGTGCTGGTTAAGAAAGCCAATGGTAAATGGAGAGTGTGCATCGACTTTTCAGATCTAAACAAGGCCTGTCCCAAAGACTGCTTCCCATTACCCAGGATCGATCAACTGGTAGATGGAACAGCGGGTCATGAATTGTTGTCTTTTATGGATGCCTACTCCGGATATAATCAGATCATGATGCATGAGCCAGATCAGGAGGACACAAGCTTTATCACCGATGTCGGTCTTTACTGTTACAGAGTTATGCCCTTTGGGTTGAAGAATGCGGGGGCAACATACCAAAGACTGGTCAATGCTATGTTCAAACCGCAGTTGGGAAAGACTATGGAAGTTTACGTTGATGACATGCTAGTAAAATCTAAGAAAGCAGTGGATCACATCGAACACTTAGCAGAAATGTTCGCAATCCTCCGAAGATACGGAATGAAGCTTAACCCTTTAAAATGTTCTTTCGGGGTAGAATCTGGAAAGTTCTTGGGTTTCATCGTGAGCGCTAGGGGCATTGAAGCTAGTCCAGCTCAAATCACTTCTTTAAAAGAAGTTAAAGCTCCTAAAACAAAGAGGGAATTGCAAAGTCTCAATGGAAAAATTGCCGCCTTAAGTCGGTTCATATCCAAAGCTACTGATAAATGCATTCCATTCTTCGACGCTCTAAAGAAAGGAAAGAAAAACTTTGACTGGACTCCCGAATGCCAGAAAGCTTTTGAAGAATTGATTCAACATATGGAAAAGCCTCCAATACTTTCTAGGCCCGGCGATGGCGAGGATCTTCTTATATACTTGGCAGTTTCATCTCATGCTTTAAGTGCAGCGCTGGTACGGGAAGACAAAAGGATTCAACATCCAGTTTACTATATCAGCAAAAGACTCACTGGGGCAGAAATGAATTACTCCAAGTTGGAAAAACTCGCCTATTGTCTATTGATTGCCTCAAGAAAGTTGAGGCAATATTTCCAGGCTCATCCTATCAAAGTCCTCACTCATCAACCTTTAAAGCAAGTCCTGTTTCGCCCCGAAACTTCGGGCCGCCTTCTAAAGTGGAATATTGAACTGAGCCAATATGACATCACTTATCATCCCAGAAAAGCGATCAACGGACAAGCTTTGGCAGATTTTGTCGCAGAATTTACAGACAAGGGTAGCAGCGAGGAAGAAACAATCGAGAACTCCCCAATCCAATGGAAGTTATTTGTAGATGGCGCAAGAAATGATTACTGTTCAGGTGCTGGAATTGTTCTTGAAACTCCTGAAGGCCGGTCATTATGCTATGCGCTAAGATTAGAATTTCCTTCAACAAACAATGAAGCAGAATATGAAGCTCTGATTGCTGGTTTGAAAATTGCTAAAGAACTAAACATTCGAGCGTTACAGATCTTCAGTGATTCTCAGCTTATAGTATGCCAAGTCAAGAAGGAGTTTCAAACGAAAGGAGGAAATCTGCCCGCTTATGTGTCAAAGGCTTGGGAACTTTTATGTGAATTCGACCATTACACGATAAGTCATATTCCTCGAGAAGAAAACATGAAAGCAGATTATCTCGCAAAATACTCAAGTTCTGGCGAAGCCCAATCCTTAGGGTTAGTTCCAGTGGAAGTTTTGTCAAATCCAAGCATTGATGAAATGGATATCGATTGGGTTATGAGTATGTCACAAGAGCAAGAATCATGGATGACTCCAATAACGAAGTATCTACTCAATGGCTCTTTACCAGAAAACTCTAAAGAACGACAAAAGCTACTGAGAAAAGCTTCTCGATATATAATTCAGGATGGTCAATTATACAGACGAGGATTCTCAATGCCACTACTTCGATGTGTATCCAAAGAAGAAGCCAAAATAATCCTATCAGAGGTACATGGAGGAGAATGTGGGGATCATTCAGGTGGTCAAACTTTAGCAAAGAAAATTCTCCGATATGGATATTTTTGGCCAGAAATTAATTGAGATGCTGCAGATTACTCTCGAAAATGTGACAGATGTCAAAGATTTGCCAAAATTCCTAGAGCACCTTCTACTGAACTCACACAAATGACCAGTCCGTGGCCGTTTGCAATTTGGGGAATAGATTTGATCGGACCTTTACCAACCGCCAAATCTGGAATCAAATATGCCATTGTTGCTGTAGATTATTTCACTAAATGGGCTGAAGCTGAACCATTGGCAACCATCACCTCCAAAAAGATGATAAATTTTGTGACTAAGAATATCATTTGCAGATACGGTGTGCCTCAAAAGATAATTACAGATAATGGTACTCAATTTGAAAGTGAAGAATTCCAAGATTTTTGTAAACGATTCAAAATCCTGAAAAGCTTCTCAGCAGTAGCTCATCCGCAGGCAAACGGGCAAGTGGAAGCAGTAAATAAAATTATCAAGTCAACCATCAAAAAGCAACTTGAAAGAGCTAAGGGTGGTTGGGTCGATAAGCTACCACTAGCACTATGGGCATATAGAACTACCCATAAAACTGCAACTGGGCATACTCCGTTTTCATTAGCATACGGGTCGGAAGCAATGATTCCGGTAGAAACAGAGATCCCTTCACATAGAAGAATCCACTTCAGTCAAATGGAAAATGAAAAGTTGCAATCTGAAGCACTAGATCTTCTTGATGAGAAAAGAGAAGAAGCAGAACTCAGAGTTGCAGCTCATCAACAAAGAATAGCCAGACATTTCAATTCTAAAGTTCGCCAACGCAGCTTTGAAATCGGAGATCTAGTCCTGAAAAGAATTATGACCGCGACAGGTGTGTTTGGGCCTAATTGGGAAGGACCGTATGTGATAGGTCAGAAGCTTCTTGACGGCACATTCAAACTCACTACTGTTGAAGGAGATCAAATTCCAAGGGCATGGAACAGCAATCATTTGCGTCCATATTTTACTTGAAATTCTTGTTGAAATATTGTAAAAAGAATTGTGAATGTATGATTCTTGTAATTGAAAGCAATTGTAAAACTGATGAAAGTGAATGATGAATGAATATAAAGTGGATGTAGGCCCAGATTTTTGGCCGAACCACTATAAATCTTGTGTTCCTTACTTTTATTACATGTTTGCTTTATTTTCGATATAAAAAGTACATAGAATGTATTGCTAAAATGTCGATTTAAATTTTTGCAGACAATGGAAGTAAAACTTGCACATAATAAGACCGAGCAATTCACTCCATCATTCAACAAACAAATTTCAAGTCGTAAAAAACCCGAATTCAAATCCTAGATAGGAAATATTTCAATTGAACGGCTAATGATTTCGTAAAAACGAGCCCTTGCTAATAAATTGAGATTGTTTGAACAAACAAACATCCAATTAGGAAGCTAGTGCCCGTTCTCACGAACTTGCCTGTCAATGAAGTATACTTCCTTGGATTAAACCAGCTACTTGCAAAAAAGGGGAAATGACGACTTGGAAAGGAAAAATAGAGGAATTGAAAGGCATAAGCAAGAAGACGAGGAAACAACCAAAATCCATCATCAGCAACACAAGTCCTCTTCAGAGGCACAACTCTTCGGAGGATAAAAGACCTCTAATGGGTCATATGCCACAAAAAAGAAAGTTCTCTACTCAACAAAAAAGATTGGAGGAGTCATGACCCTCCAACCATGAGAGAGCAACTTCCAGGCGATGAAAACCCTCTCTGAGGCACATTTCACCAGGAGTCGAAGTAGTTACTCTTCGGAGTATCACTTCACCAAAGTTGAAATGCAAACAAAATAAAGACCTCTTCGGAGGCACATTTCACCAGGAGTCGAAGTAGTTGCTCTTCGGAGTTTCACTTCACCAAAGTTGAAATGCAAACAAAATAAAGACCTCTTCGGGGGCACATTTCACCAAGAGTTGGGGTAGTTACTCTTCAGAGTTCCACTTCACCAAAGTTGAAATGCAAATAAAATAAAGACCTCTTCGGGGGCACATTTCACCAAGAGTTGGGGTAGTTACTCTTCAGAGTTCCACTTCACCAAAGTTGAAATGCAAATAAAATAAAGACCTCTTCGGAGGCATATTTCACCAGGAGTTGAAGTGTAACAGCCGCTCTTCGGAATTTCACTTCACCGGAGTTGAAAGACAAGCAAAATAAGGACCTCTTCGGAGGCACAATCAAGAAGAAAGACCTCTTCGGAAGCCCACGTTTCGCCGAGATTGAAATAAAACTTCCAAGTGTTGAAACGTGGAAAAGCTTTCTAAGGCAAAACTCTTTGGAGGTACACGTTTCGCCGAGATTGAAATAAAACTTCCAAGTGTTGAAACGTGAAAAAAATCCCTCCGTAGAGGTACAACTTTCCATATATAAAAAAGAAAAATCCTCATCAGGGGCATGCTTTAACTCACAAAGGAAGAGTAATTTACCTATTCTGGAAAATGATCTTCTTTTAAAAAAAAAAAAAAAAAAGGAAGAAGAGAAGAGAAAAGGAGTTAAAGTACCCTTCAGAGGTCCGCTTTGCTACATAAAAGAAATCACTCGGTAAAAAAGAAAATGTACTTAAGCAAAAAAGAAAGAAGTGATTTCTTCAAAGGACAAAGCGCGTAGAAACTCATATGAAGGGGGTTGCACTCTACAAGAATTCTTTTTAAAATAAAAATAAAATAATTATTCTTTAGCAAATAAGAGTGCAAGTCCCCTCGAGGTATAGAATATTGCAGCATACTTATGGAATGGGGGCAATATAGTATAATTACACACGATATGGTATAACTAAACCAGCAAAAGGTAACGCTCAAGTAACATACCATAAGCTCGCTGCAATATCAAATAAACTCATGCCAAAACGAATAACAAATGTATTCTTTAATTCAAACAAAAGTTTGTACAAACGAGGAATCATTTTATTCAATTACAATGCAGGTACAGGTTTCAAAATAAGGAAAAGCGGGGGCCGGTACCCGCACAATTCTCGGCCAGTGCATGCAAAACACAAAAAACTAGAAACTGAAGATCTTCACTTCTTTTTGCTGCCTTTAGACCCTTTACCCGGCCGAATGATCAGCTTATCTGGGCGGTCGGTGGGCATAAGGGAAGTGGGAGAGGAAGGCGCAACCGGTCCAGCTTTCAGCTCCTCTTCAGTGGTGGTGACTATCTTCCCCCTCCTCTTTGGTGTCCCACGCTTCTTTTTTCTTCTTTTTGAGGAAGACTCACTCCCGGGAGTAACAAGTTTAGATAGAACAATCTCGTCAGAGGGAGTTCGCTCTGAAGATGTGTCACCTCCCTCAGGCCTTTCATCTTTCTGCTCTTGTGAAGCAATGGGATCATCCAAGCCGTGAAGAGCCTCTATTTGTTCTTCTTGTGACCCAGGTTGCGAGGCAGAAGGAGGCGCCACTTGAAGAGATGGAGGAAGGATCACCGGGGGAGAAGAAGCTTGAGTTTGGCTCGGTGCTTTCTCTACAAAGGAGAAAAAACTTAAAATATCAGTATCTTTCGAAAAGAGAGGGGATGACGGCTCGTCAAAAGTCGGGAATTCATTGACATTTGAGGAATAATCAAAAGTCGGGAATTCATTGACATTTGAAAAATAATCAAGAAGATCGTCAAGCTCACAAGGAGCGAACGAGCAGTTCACCACTTGGGCTGGTCCGGTGTCAAGTTTACCTGGGGCAGTTGGATCTCTGAGGCTGATTTCATATCGCTGTGCTTCGTTGCTTTCACCACCTTCATCCCCGCCTTGTGCACTTGTAGTTTCAGTTACTGTCTTAGTTGCAGGCGGAGTATAGGAGCTAGAACCCGTGATGTCAACCACAGGAGAAACTGGAGGTTGGATAGAGGAAGTAAGCGTTAATTCCTTTCCAGAACGTTCCTCTTCCGCCATTCCAGTTCTCATCCTGGCAAGTTGTTCTCGCCCCTTCGCAAGAGCAGCGCGAGCTTCCTCATCCAGGTAACGCGCCTCAAAATCTCCATCGCCATACCCGGCGTCTTTAAACATGTTAAGAGCAGCTTCCCACACCTCGGCCAGGGTGATTTCATACTTGGGACCAAGAAAAGAGAGGCTGCCGCGTCCCAAGACACAGTGTAAATAAAAATCGAATAAAGTCGAATTGATATCGGTTTCCATGGTCTGAGCAGTTTCTTCGGCTGCAATTTTGCCAGCCATGGCCTCATCTCGATCTTTTTCGGTCTGAGCAAGTTGGGCTTTTAGCGCTTCTATCTCCATGTCCCGGGCGCTCAGTTTATTCTGCAACTGGGTGACATCAGTGCGGTGGTTCTCTACAGCTTGTTCTAACCTCTCAGCTTTAGCTTCAGCGTCCCTCTGGCTGGCGTGCGCATCTCGCACTTGTTTTTGCAATACCTCTTCTCTTTGGGTGTAAGTATTAGTAGAAGAGGCAAGATCATCTTTGAGCTGCTTTACTTCAGCTTCGAGTTTTTCATTGTATTCGGCTATCTCCTTCATCTCAGCGTTGTGTTGATCAAGAATCTTCTGCCATTCTGATTTGTCATTTTCCATGGTCAGCATTGCTTCGATGTTAGCCCGATTAACTCTTTGAAGTTCATCAACCAGCTTTTGCCATCCAGACATTCTATCGATATCAAGCTTGACAGCATCGAGATTTCTGTACATAGCTTCTTTGTCGATGGGGACCAAATCAAGGTCGAAGCGTACCCCCCTCAAACACCAGTTCGGGAATCGGCTCTGCAAAGTCGGGGGGCCCCTTTCAACATGGTATGAAGGCCTGTTGAGAAGTGTTTGGATGGCACTTCCTTCAAGAGCAGGAGATTTGGAAGGGATGTCAATAGAAACTGAGGCACCAGGTCTCTCAGATGTCACGGGCACGTGCTCCTCGCCAAGTTTGGTCCGCTTTCTCGAATCCTCAATATGGCTCTTCCCCCTATCATCGTGCGTTTTACGTTTATGGGAATCATCATCCCTTGGGAAGGATTCATGTCGCGTGCCCGCTCCCTCATGACGTTCTTCATACCTTCTCCTCTCTTCAGCTTTTCGCGCAGCTCTCTGCTCATTGGTCTCTCTGGGATCGGTATAGTATTGCTTGTAATCATAGCAGCCACGCCCTCCATAGCGTCGAAAGTCTTTGTAATAAGAACCGCTGCCGCTGCGCCCCATAGAGGAATCTGAAAAGGCAAAAATAGCAAGTCTTAGAAACTTCCGGAGAAAAGAAGTTAAATGTGAACAAATGCCAAAAAATCCTAAGTGTTGTGTGATGTGCAAGCTACGCGCATTAAGCTACAAACCACTCATTGGTGTAGAGGTGATGATAGCTTGGGTATGAGGAGTTGGTGTTTGTGTTGGTGTTAGTCGAAGAAGGGACGTCGCCTCAACTATAGGAGAGATAGTTTTAGACACGTCATCTCTAAAAAGCTCCTGTGAGGTCACTATTATGTCGCTCAACCCATCATAAACATCGTCACCATCATGCTCGGTGAGACTTGTTTTCTCAGTTCCTACATCAGCTAATCCCCCGAGAGGCTGTGAAGGTTCTTCTTCTTCCTCAATCGGGGCAAGTGCCGTCTTACTAGATGACCCCATAATGTCGGTAGGGGTGGAACATTTCACCAATGAAGCTTCGATGTTAGACTCTTTTGATGAGGGTTGTTCGATAGTAACGGGGGCATCCGATGCTTCAGTCGGGGAATCGGGAACTTCAGTCGGAGCTTCACAAAGCTGAGTATAGCGAGAAGGGTGGAGAAGTCCGTATTGATGTAGAAATTCGTCGCTTAGTAGAAACTTGATACTTCTCTCTTCTGCGGCTACAGCGCTCAGTCTATCAAAAGTCTGCCTATGTATCGGATCTCTAGAGGGAAGGGGAAGTGCTGAAAAAAGCAAAGAATGAGATTAGCAATTTGGACCCCGAAAAGAGTTAAAAAAGAAAGTGGAAAGACGGAAATAAATGATCTTACTTCCTACTCTCCAAGAAGCATAAAACTCTGGGGGACTGCGGGCAAAGAAAAATTGGTTTAAAAATCCATGGACACTTTCAGTAAGATCAAGAATGAGCTTGCGGTTTCTTGCACTTCTCACAATGATAAGAGAAGGATGGTCTTTGCTCTTTGCAAACGAGCATAAGTAGCGAATTTCTTCGAAGCTCGGCAGTCGGTCAAGATTTCTTCTGAACAAAACACCCAACCCCATCAAGATAGCGTAACCATTAGGATGAAGTTGGAACGGAGAAATTGACATCCGAAGAAGAAGAATTCGAAGAAAGTCATTGAAAGGTGGGATCGCCCCACTTAAGCACATTTGACGATTAACCGCGACAAAACCATAGGGAGGTCTGTCAGCAGTATCATTCGGTCCAGGAAATATGACATCATCTTCAGCAAAGCCGAATTGAGTACGCAACTGAATAAATGTTCTCGAAGATAGAATAGTCGAAGTTCTTTCCGGAGGATTCTCTATAGGAACAGCTATCGGGAAAGTTTCTTCTTCTTGACTTGCTGCTTCTTCTCCTTGATGGGAAGTCATTCTACACAAGCAATTGGATATTCAAACATGAAGGTGCACGTTTCCTAAAGTGTGTGAAGTGTTGTACAAGTATCAATCAAACAATAAGCAAAGGTAACTGGAATAAAACCTAGCAAACATTTGTTAGTTATAAAAACCAGGAATCTTTGTTTTGAGTTTGAATATGCAAATACAATGTTGATGCAAACAAATCAGTTCAAATTGTTGATACTTTGCATTAATATTCTACTTTAGTCAATTAATTTACAACATTTCATGCAATATGTTCATATCTCTTATCTTGTCTTAACTAATCTGTCATTTGATATGGGCAGTCAATGGCAGTATGTGCGCCTTGGTTTTCTTTGTTTGTATGTTATTATCAACAGGTTTACAGCTCAAAAGTGAGAATGATATGTGAAGTGACACAATGACATTCAAACAAATTTAAAGTTGGGGCATTTCAAATCTTAATCCCTGTTCAAGGTTTATTCAATTTAGTTCGGTAGTCCGGGTTAAAATACTTGAAGAAGGCCTATGTTTCTAAGTGTCAATACGTCCAGAGCCCAAGTGTTAGCTCGGCTACGATTCAAAAATTCTCATGCGAGATAAGACTGAGTCGGTAACGGGTCAAAATCTAGGTGGTTCAGCTTGGCGACTCATTTCCTCTAGTTCGCATGGGGGAGATAAGAAGGCAAGCTCCAAGTCGAAAGGCAGGAATTCCTCCAAGTCTTAACTCGGTCACGATCTAAGCTTTAATGTTTAGGTCGGCGAGATTCTTTCAAGCATTATCTCAACCACGATTTAAGGTCGTGTAAGAGCTAGATCGGTCGAAGGCTAAGCCACCTAAACCCACTAACTCGCCTTCGAGCCAACATCCCATAGCATTAAACCCGATAACCCAATAGCCATTTCTTCAACAGCAGCCTTCATTCAAGCTATCGGATCATCCAATAAAACAGCTCCAAATCGCATAAGTCCGTTGCTCTGCCTTCAGAGATCATTGAACCTGAGTGATAAAACCTTCTTCATCATCTCAACGATCATCTGAAGCCAAAATCGAGTAACCTAAACTTCATCGACTACAGGTATAGTGAGATTCGTGATGGAACGTTGCGCGAAGAGACAATTCGTATTCAAGTGACAGAATTCATGAACCAATAGCAATCTATGATCGAGAAGGGGACGGATTCACTTACGCTCTGAATAGTAGGAATTGCTGGTGATCAGGTAGGATGGAATCGCCTTAAAGAACTCAAGAGAATTTTAATGGCGGAGTTAAGAGAGCAGGTAATGAGAAAGAAGAAGGGGATATGATTTATACCTCGTAGTGAAAGGAACTGAAGCGGCAATTCGCCGGCTTAACTTTTGGACCGTGCCCGATCTAATAACGTGCCGACTCAGTGAAGGGCCGAGATAAGAGATGTTTCGAAGCACACGACTTAAGCCTAAGGCGTATACTTCGAGGGGCAAATGTTAACCCTATCTCGGTTACGACTCAGCAGGTCTAGTACGTGGAGATGGCGCCGACTCAAGAGATGCCGACTCAGAAGAGTTGCCGACCTAACAACCCAAAGACTTTGCCGATCTAACAGCTCAGGACTTAATTCGATGCCGACCTAACCAATTAACAAGGTGGCCGACTTAGTTCGGTGCCGACCTAATTAGTTAAGAAACGCGCCGATCCAATGCTTTCCCATAGATACCGACCTAAAGCATGAAGAAATACCGACCTAAGGCATGAAGAAATTCCGACCTAAGGCTTGAAGGGATGCCGGTCTAACGAGGCTATGCCGACCTAAGGAAAGTTCCGACCTAGTATGGAAGCCGACCTAGTGTATGTTCCGATCTAGCAACTCGAGGACTTTACCGACTTATAGTAAGTCGTAACCGATCTAAGGGTGTAAAGGATGGAGTAGCGGGGCAGTTTAGCATGTGACATACTAACTCGGTAGCGACCTAGCTTGTTTCCATTAAGTCGTAGGGCTTGACTCGTTAGATCGGCGAAGGGATAAGATAAGTCGGTCGCGACCTAGCTTGACCCGGTAACGACTTTGGACTTGTGCAAATTCAACGAAGGAAGATCAACACAGCTTGATCATATAAGGGCTCCTATAAGCCGGCTGCGACTTAACTGGGTCGGTGAGGAGTTAAGACCGAGCCTAAGTCCAAAAATCTTTGCCTATAAATACCACCCTACCTTCAACATTAAAAGGACTTTTGGTTGATCAATTTTCAAGGGCCATTACTCTGCCGAATTCCAGACTACTTCAAAGCTTTTTAGATCCAACAAACTTCTAAAGGAACTCCATGAAGGAATCATCCACATTCACCATGGATTTGAAGATGATTGTCAACGTCAAAGCTTGAGCTACTTGTTTTACATATCCTATAACTTGAAGTGTGTTGTAATTGAAAGATCTTGTAAAGGGATTGTAATCAAACTAGTGATAAAAAGATTAAAGTGGACGTAGGCTGGATTATAAGCCGAACCACTATAAATACTGTGTCTCTTACTGTTTTTCTGCATACTTTCTGCTTATTTCTGTTTCCCGTACGAACGGGTGGTGCTTTCACAATCACATCCTATACACCAGGGTGTTAGCGTTTAAATTTGAGCGTTAACACTGAAATATTCAAACTAAATTTTAACATTTGAATTTATCAACCTATTTTCTTTTTGAAAATTTCAGATTCAAATTCAAATTTGAATCCAGGATTCTAAATTCAGATTTAACTTAGAATTTAAATCTTGTTTTAAAAACTTATTTTCAGATATATAATCACTTTATAAAAACTGTGCAGGTTTTATTATTTAATTATGTATTTTATTTTATTACTGCAAATTTATTCAAAATCTGGAATTCAAATCTATTTGAATTCATACTTAAACTTACTTCCACTCTTGTTTTAAATTTTATTTCCAGGTTTAAAAATTACTTTATATAAAAACTGTGCAGATTTCAGTAAAAAAAAACTATTCATTCCTGCAAATTTTGTTTAATTCTGAAATTCAAATCTATTTGAATTCATAGTTTAAATCCTGCTTTAAGTTTAGATTTATACTTGCTTAGTTTTCTTTTTAGATTTAATTTATTTTTAAAATTTGAAAACCTGAAACAGTTCAGGTTTCAGAAAACAAAACACTGCATAAAAAAAACTACCCGATCCAAAACTATCCTACTTCGAGTCGTCTTCCACTTAACTTCGAGTCACAATCTCAGATTACTCGGGTATTCCCCGAGTCACGTTCTCTATAATTCCCAGAAACCAATTCCACATCCAAAACCTGGAAACCGCAGTACCACCCAAACTCCTCACCTGTCAACGGCAAATTCACATCACTCGGACCATCGTTCAATCTAAAATTCTGGTCACTTCCCCCTCTATGGTCCAGCAACCAATCACCAGAGTTTCTAGACACTCGATCAATCCTAGTGGCTATGATGATCGAATTCTTTCCTTGTTTAAAAACTTAGGGTTACAGTAAAAAAAAACCACTCCTTAGCTAATTCAAAAAATAATTCACCAATTAGTAAATTTTTGTGAATTGCCTAATCCCTCTTCTTCCTTCATAAGAGAATTTCAAACCCCCTAATGTCCAATATCAACAGAATTCATCAAAGTTACATTTTCCAAATGGAAGTAAACTGTCCCTGAAATCTTAAACCATAAATTGTTTTTCCTGAGTTAAAAATCATGTTTTTAAGAACATTTTCATGTCACAATATAAATTCAATAAACTAAGGAATTTATGTTTAAACAATTTCAAATTTACTGAACACTTTGGATTTAAAGAAAGTTTGGGTTTAATTTACCTTATTAAATTTTTATGGCTCAGATTTATGTTTAACAATCCAGTATGTTTGTAACTTCAAACATAAACATGCCATGATCCAGAGATAGGGTAAAAATATGCAAAACTGGGTCTTAAGCTAGAAGCAGAGGATCATAGATAGACATGTACACATTTTACTCCAATATCTACAGATTATTCTTAGATATCTATATATACAGAATCTTATTGATCACCATTCATGATTATTCACAGAAACAAATCATGCAACCATATGACCTTAAATTATTAAATCAAAAATGTTACTCACCTTAAATCTGAAGAACAGAGCAGCATTGAAAGCTTGAATCTTTAAAAAAAAAATTAAATTGCTCCTTGACCCAAAATTACATGGATGCAGGCTTGGTCTTTTAATTATTGAAAAATGCAGATTTTTGTTCTATAGTTTGCTAATCTGATTTTAGGTTGCTTGCTTTTAACTCCGCCCCGGCCATGGCTCGGCGACTTAAAGGTTGCCGACCTAAAAGGTTACCGACCTAACATGGATGCCGATCTAACTGCCTAAGCCTTAAGAGGGATTCCGACCTAAGTTACTTGAGGGGATGCCGACCTAATGCTTTAACAAGGTTACCGACCTAAGACTTAATAAGAACGCCGACCCAAGACATAAAGGATACCGACCTAATTGTCTAAAACAGGATGCCGAACTAAGAAAGCTACCGACCTAACATGGGTGCTGACCTAAGATAGAAGCCGATCTAACTATCCAGGGAGTTTGCCGCCCTAACTGCTCAGGACAGGGACAAGATCATGAACTATACTTGAGTCGCAACCGACCTACGGCCTATGTTAAGTCGTACACGACCTAGGCAAAGGAAGGAAAGTCCGATGCAGCTGCTTAGCATGCGGCCTCTTAACTCGTACACGGTTCAGGACTTGTAGAGTTCAACAAGGATGCCGTTCTTAAGTGTCGACCAAGCATTTGAATCGCGACCGTTCCATGACCTAATTTAAGTCGTCCACGACCCAACTTTGGTCGGTGGCGATTTAGGACTTGGCAATATTTTCTGCTCAGAATTCCCTATAAATGGATGGCCATCTCCAACTTTCAAAGGACTTTTGGCCGATCTCTTTAAGCGCCGATACTCTGCTAAATTCTCGACTCACTCGATACTTAAAATATGAATGGCATCTCAACAAACTTCAAGAGGAAATCTAACGTAATCAATATGGATTCAAATAATTCTTCTACGTCGAAGTTCTAGTTGTTTGTCTCATCAGTGTTGTAATTGAAGATTGTTGTAAAGTTGTAATTGTGTCAGTAATAAAGAGGATTAAAGTGGACATAGGCTTACCTGAAGCCGAACCACTATAAAAACTGTTGTCTTTTCTGCTTTCTCTTTGACTTTTCTACTTGTTTTCAGTTCCCGTGTTCACGGGTGGTGCTTTCACTCAATCTCAATATACACCGGGGTGTTAGCATTCGATTTTCGATTTTAAACGTTAACATTTTTGGTGCTTTCACCGAGAAACCAACTCAGGATACTTCCATCATTTCTCCGCAAAGGTCTGTTGAAAGGATTTCTTTTAAAACCAGAAGTTTATTGGAAATAATGGCTCCTGGAGAAAACGAAGTTCTGTAAGATCGGACAATGTTCAAGAGAATACTGCTACCTCTCCTCCTTTAAGTCAAGCAGCTCCAACTGTTGGAGTTGCGCGGGCAGAATTGGACGCCGTAGTTTTGGGGTTGAATCAACAATTGAATGCTCAGAATGCGCAGTTGGAAGCCCAGAATGCCCAGATTCCCTGATCCTAAGTAAGTTGAATGATCTGCTAGGGGCAAATCGTCAACCGGTTAATAATGATGGGAACCCTACAGTGGGAGTTCAGGATGTTGAAGGGAACATTTCTCAAAGAGCCGCAGACCCTGTAGAAAGGACTCCTCCTCAAGCTGGAGGATCAGGGCCGCAGCCGACCCTCCGTGAACGATTGTCAAGACAGAATTCAGAGAGAGTGGCTGATGTGTGCCCTCCAGAGCCTCTAAATGATGAAATGTATTTTTCGGGTATGGTTCGTCAAATCATGAAGGAAAATATGTGGAGAGATGAAGATGAGAAAGAGTGGGGTTTTGCTCCAAGCAAAACTACTTTTACAGAAAAGATCTTAAAGGCAGAGTTCCCAAGGAAATTCGTTCCCCCTACTATTCCGGCTTACAAGGGGACGAGTGATCCTAACGAGTTACTATATAAATACGACTGGCATATGACGGGTGCTAGGGCGTCTGATGAAATCAAATGTCGATATTTCCCGGTATATCTTGAAGGTGTGGCTCTACTGTGGTTTACAAAGCTGCCAGTCAGGTCCATTGATCAATTCTCCGATTTGACCAGGAAATTCAAGGAGCAATTTCGATTGTATGCTTCTAAAGCAAAGGATATAATGTCGCTGTCGAGTCTAGAGCAAAATCCGAGAGAATCTATCAGATCATTTTTAAATCGTTTTAACATAGCATTGGCCGAGGTAGATAATGCTAAGCCACGCATGGTCCTAACATACTTGATGAGGGCGATTGACAAATCAAGTGAATTTGGAAAATGGTTGAAAATGAAAGAACCAAACTCGCTTGACAAATTCTACAAGAAAGCGGATGAATTCATGCGCTTGGAGAGCCTCCAAACACCGGCTAATGTGGTATCAGCGGAAGCCAGGAACAATGGTGCTCCTTCGAACAAGAAAGAACCTAACACTCAGAAAAGGGGAAATGATGGTGGAAAGAAATAGGGAGATGCTAAGAAAGGCCGTCCTTTCAATTTCACACCCTTGACCGATACCCCTGAGAACATCTTCTTTGCGACCAAGGATGATGTCAATTATCCGACACCACCTAAAATGAGAGTTGGGATTAAGATGGAAAAAAGTGGAAGGTTCTGCCGCTTCCACAACCAACCCGGCCATGACACCAACTAATGTCGTCAGTTGAAAGAGGTAATTGAACAACTCTTGAAGGAAAACAAACTCCAGCAGTATGTGAAAAGAAGTAGAAATGCCCCAGCTTCGCCAACTCAAGGACAACAAGTCCCCACTCACCGTCCTGGCTCAAGTGAGAAGGCCGTAGAGCATGAATCGGAAAGACCTGTCATCAATATAATAACTGGAGGGCCTCACCCTGCAGGCAAAAGCTGGGGCGAGATGGAAAGGTATGCCCGGTCCTTAAGGCATGTACCAGCTGAAGAGAATGTTTTCGTTTTAGAAAATGACACGGCTTTAAAGCAACAAAAGACTTCCACAGATGATATTGTATTCAGTGCAAGAGATTCTTTGGGTATCGAGGCTCCTACCGTAGATCCTCTGGTCATATCCGCTGGTATTGGGTCGGCTACTGTGAGAAGAGTTCTAGTTGATTGCGGAGCTTCATGCAACATTCTCTTCAAGAAGACCTTTGATCAAATGAAAATTCCAACGGCTGACGTTCAAGCTTCATCACTTAAGATTGCTGGGTTTGCTGGAGAAACCAAACAGCCGATTGGGACCATAGATTTGTTTGTAGAACTTGGAAAGGGACTGAGGAAGGTGGCTCGAAAGCAAACCTTTATAATTGTTGAAGAATTCTCTGCCTACAATGCCTTTTTAGACCGACCAACTCTTGCTGCATTTAAAGCTGTTCTTGCCCCGTGGTGTCTGACTATAAAATTCCTCACAGATAATGGAGTTGGCGTGATCAAAGGAGAACAAGATGCGGGGCGAGAATGTTATCTTGCAGAGCTGCGTGAATCAAGGAAAAGAGAGATGGGAAAAGGTGCGGCGGCTCCAGTCAGCACCAAAGAACCAACCTTGTAGCAATTACAGGGTGGACCCTACACTGGTGAATGTAGTGCCGCATGGAAAGAGATGGATCCAAGGAAAGCCATTGCAGGGGAGAATAGGGTGGTACCGGTAGAGGTGACAATGTCGGTATCCGTTGACCCAAAGGACCCGAACAAAGTGCTGAATGTGGGTTCACAACTCAACACAATGGTTCAGAATGTTCCGATTTCGTTTTTGAACGCAAATTTGGATGTATGCGCTTGGACTCATGCTGACATGTGTGGAATATCCCCAGAGATTGCAGTACACACTCTGAACATTGATCTAAAGTTTACACCTGTGAAACAGAAAAGAAGAACCCACGGTCCTGAGAGGACAACAGCATTAAAAGAAGAAGTGGATCGGCTCATGGAGAACGGGTCCATCAGAGAATCTACTTATACAAATTGGGTATCAAATCCAGTGCTGGTTAAAAAAACTAACGGAAAATGGAGAGTATGCATTGACTTTTCAGATCTGAACAAAGCCTGCCCCAGAGACTGTTTCCCGCTGCCCAGGATCGATCAGTTGGTTGATGGGATGGCAGGGCATGAATTATTATCTTTTATGGATGCATACTCCGGATATAATCATATTATGATGCATGAGCCAGATCAAGAGAACACAAGCTTCATCACAGATGTTGGACTCTATTGCTACAAGGTCATGCCTTTCGGACTCAAGAATGCACGGGCAACTTACCAAAGGCTTGTTAACGCCATGTTTAAACCACAAATTGGAAAGAAAATGGAAGTTTATGTTGATGACATGCTAGTGAAGTCTTAGAAAGCAGTGGACCACATGGATCACTTGGCAGAGATGTTCGCAGTACTCCGAAAGTACAGAATGAAGCTTAATCCCTTGAAATGTTCATTTGGAGTGGAGTCCGGAAAGTTTTTGGGTTTCATTGTGAGTGCTAGGGGCATTGAAGCTAATCCAATTCAGATCACTGCCCTGAGAGAGGTCAAGGCTCCTAGAACGAAGAAGGAATTGCAAAGTCTCAATGGAAAGGTTGCTGCCTTGAGTCGGTTCATTTCGAAAGCCACTGACAAATGCATTCCATTCTTTGATGCTCTAAAGAAAGGAAGAAAAAACTTTGAGTGGACTCCTGAATGTCAGAAGGCATTCGATGAGTTGGTTCGTCAGATGGAAGTGCCTCCGATACTTTAAAAGCCTGACAATGGTGAATATCTCTTCGTATATTTGGCAATTTCATCTCATGCTCTCAGTGCAGTGTTGGTAGGGGAAGACACAAGGATTCAACGACCAGTCTATTATATCAACAAAAGATTCACTGGGGCAGAGATGAACTATTCAAGGTTGGAAAAGCTCGCCTATTGTTTATTGATCGCATCAAGAAAATTGAGGCCGTATTTCCAAGCTCATCCCATCAAAGTCCTCACCGATCAACCTCTAATGCAAGTCCTATTCCGTCCTGAGACTTCGGGACGTCTTTTGAAATGGAATATTGAACTCAGCAAATATGACATCACTTATCATCCCCGGAAAGCAGTCAATGGACAAGCTTTAGCAGATTTCATCACAGAATGTACGGATAAAGGTGATAGTGATGAAGAAGTTACTGATAACGTCCCAATCCAATGGAAATTGTATGTTGATGGCGCAAGGAATGATTACTGTTCCGGAGCAGGAGTTGTCCTTGAAACCCCAGAATGGCGATCGCTATGTTATGCACTGAGACTGGAATTCCCTTCGACAAATAATGAAGCAGAATATGAAGCTCTCATCGCTGTTTTACGAATCGCTAGAGAACTAAACATCAAAGCATTGCAGATCTTCAGTGATTTTCAGCTTATTGTCTGCCAAGTCAAGAAGGAATTTCAAGCTAAAGCAGGGAATCTACCCGCCTATTTATCAAAAGCCTAGGAGCTTCTTCAAAATTTTGACCGTTATTCAATAAACCATATACCCCGAGAAGAGAACATGAAGGCGGATTTTCTCGCAAAGTATTCGAGTACTGGTGAAACTCAACTATTGGGATTAGTTCCCGTCGAAGTCTTGTCAGCTCCAAGCATAGATGAAATGGATGTTGATTGGATTATGAATGTATCTCAAGAGAAAGAATCATGGATGACTCCGATACTTGAATATTTACCCAATGGTTCTTTGCCAGAAAGTTCAAAAGAACGACAGAAGCTGATGAGGAAAGCCTCCAGATATATAGTTCAAGATGATCGTTTGTACAGACGAGGATTTTCAATGCCATTACTCCAATGCGTGACAAAGGAAGAAGCTAAGACAATTCTGACTGAAGTACATGGAGGGGAATATGGGGATCATACAGGTTGTCAGACTTTAGCAAAGAAAATCCTTCGTTATGGATACTTTCGGCCAGAAATTAATCAGGATGCTACTGACTATTCCCGAAAGTGTGATAAATGCCAGAGATTCGCCAAAATTCCTAGAGCACCTTCTACTGGGCTAACTCAAATGGTCAGTCCATGGCCGTTTGCCATCTGGGGAATAGATCTCATTGGGCCTTTGTCGACTGCCAAATCAGGGATTAAATATGCCATCGTTGTTGTTGATTACTTCACTAAATGGGCTGAAGCCGAACCATTGGCTACTATTACCTCTAAGAAAATGATAAGTTTTGTGACTAAAAATATCATTTGCAGGTATGGTGTGCCTCAGAAGATAATCACAGACAATGGTACTCAGTTTGAAAGTGAGGAGTTCCAAGATTTCTACAAACGATTCAAGATCCGAAAAAGCTTCTCAGTAGTGGCTCATCCGCAGGCAAACGGGCAAGTGGAAGCAGTAAACAAGATCATCAAATCAACCATCGAAAAGCTGCTGGAAAAAGAAAAAGGTGGTTGGGTCGTTAAGTTATCGCTTGCACTATGGGCATACAGAACCACCCACAAAACTGCGACTGGGCATACTCCATTTTCATTGGCATACGGATCAGAAGCGATGATTCCAGTGGAAACTAAAGTCCCCTCATACAGAAGGATCCATTTTGATCAAGATGAGAATGAAAAATTGCAATTGGAAGCACTTGACCTCCTCGATGAAAGAAGAGAAGAGGCTAGGCTTAGAATTGCAGCTCACCAACAAAGAATAGCCAGGCACTTCAATTGCAAAGCTCGTCAGCGCAGCTTTGAAGTTGGGGACTTAGTCCTGAAGAGAATTATGACAGCCATAGGAGTGTTTAGGACAAACTGGGAAGGGCCAGATGTTATAGGCACGAAACTTCTTGATGGCACATTCAAACTCACAACTGTCAAGGAGAACCAATCCCAAGAGCTTGGAACAACAATCATTTGCGTCCATATGTTACTTAAAAGCTTTGTTGAAATGTTGTAAAAGAATTACGAATATATGATTCTTGTATTGAAAGCAATTGTAAAGCAAGTGAATAATGAAAAGCTATAAAGTGGATGTAGGCCCAGCTTTTGGCCGAACCACTATAAATCTTGTGTTCTCTACTATTGTAAACTGCTTTGTTTTATTTCGACATATAAAATACGTTAATTGTGTTACTAAAATGTCGATTTAATAATGGAGGTCATAAAAACAAAGCTTACCCATCGCAAGACCAAGCGATCTCCAACATCACCTAGCAAGCAAACGCTAAACCATTCAAAATTTCTATACTCAAATCCTACAAAAGAAGTGCTTCGATCAAAAGTTAGCGATGTGGATGGAAGTGGACCATTTCTAACTAACTGCGAATATTTGTACAAGCAAGCATCCAGTTAAATAGCCTGTGTCCATCACCACCAAATCGCTTAACTATGAAGTATATTTCTTTGGATAAGGAAAATTATTGGCAACTACAAAGGGACGACACTTGCAAAAGATAACGGGGATCGCCGACATCAATAGATGGCAAAGAGACATGGGCGAGCAAACATCAAACAGCAAAAGACCTCTTCGGAGGCACAAGCCCTCTTCAGAGGCACAACTCTTCGGAGGATAAAGACCTCGAGCGGGCTTCGCCAGAAAAAGAGAGATCTTTCTCGACATAAAGTTGCGGACTGATCGGTTGATACACTCCCGTGAATCCGTCCAACTGAGAGAAAGAAACTCCAAACTTCCAGGCAAAAGCTCTACTCAGAGGCACACGTTTCACCGAGATTGAAATAAAACTTCCAAGTGTTGAAACGTGAAAAGTCCTCTTCGGAGGCCCATTTCACCACAGTTGAAATGCTAAAAGACCTCGAGCGGGCCTAACCAAAAAAAGAGAGTTCTTTCTCGACATAAAGTTGCGGACTGATCGGTTGATACACTCCCGTGAATCCGTCCAACTGAGAGAAAGAAACTCCAAACTTTCAGGCAAAAATCCTACTCAGAGGCACACATTTCACCGTGATCGGTGATACACTCCCCTGAGTCGAAATGTGAAAAGCCCTCTTCGGAGGCCCGCTTCCCAGCGAACAGGGAAAAAATAAAAGCCTCTCCCAAGAGGCAGAAACAAAAAGACCTCTTCCCAGAGGTAGGAAACTAAAAGACCTCTTCCCAGAGGCAAAAACAAGAAGACCTCTTCCCAGAGGCAGAAACGAAAAGACCTCTTCCCAGAGGCACAATCAAACAGAAAGACCTCTTCGGAGGCACACGTTTCACCAAGATTGAAATAAAACTTCCAAGTGTTGAAACGTGGAAAGCCTTCCTCGGAGGAACAACTCTTCGGAAGCACACGTTTCACCAAGATTGAAATAAAACTTCCAAGTGTTGAAACGTGAAAAAGCTCTCCTCAGAGGTATAACTGTTCAAAGGAGCATTTCATCAGAAATGCAAAGCAAAGATCAGAAAGCCCTCCACCGAGGCGAAATTAAAAAAAAAGCCCTCTTCAAAGGCACACTTTATCTCTTAAAGGAAGAATGGTTCATCTATTCTGGAAAATACTCTTCCTCAAAAAGAAGTTAAAGTACCCTTCAGAGGCCCGCTTTACCACATAGGAGAATTCACTTGGTAAAAATGTGTGTATGCACAAAAGAAAAAGTGATATCTTCGAAGGTTGAAGCGTAGAAACTCATATGGAGGGAGCTGTACTCTATTTTGAACCCTCTAAGTATGGAATAATTATTCTCCAGAAAATAAGTGTACGAGTCCCTTCAAAGTATAAAATATTGCACCGAGCTTATGGTATAGGGCAACATGGTATAACTACATTGGTAAAAATTACGCTCGAACAACATACCACAAGCTCACTGCAATATCATATAAAGAAGCTTGTACAAAAATGAATAGTAAATGCATTCTCAAATACAGATAGAAGTTTGTACAAACAAAAAGAATCATTTTATTCAATCCTGTCAAAATTTTGTACAGGTACATGTTTCAAAATAAAAAGAAAAAGAAAAGCGGAGGCCGGTACCCGCACAATCTCCGGTCAGTACATGCAAAAAGCAAAAAGCAAAATAAAAAGCACAGGACCAAAGCCATCATTTCTTCTTCCTTCCACCTTTTGAGCCTGCACCTGGTCGGATGGTCAACTTCTTAGGTCGGCTTGTAAGAGTAGGGGATGAAGGAGAAAGGGGCACAATTGGATTTTCTTCTGCTTTTTCCTCGCTGGCTGAAGATTCCTTCCTCTTCTTTGAAACTCCACTTTTCCCCCTCTTCTTAGAAGAAGACCCGCTTCCTGGAGTGCAAAGTGTGGTTAACGACATATCGTCGTAATCAGTTGGTTCCGGAGTCTTTTCGCCCTCTTCAGTTTCTTCTCCCATGTGTTCTTGTGAAGCAATGGGATCGTCCAAGTCTTGGAGAGCTTCTATTTGCTCCTCTTGTGATCCTGGTTGCGAGGCAGAAGGAGGAGTGACCTGAAGAGACGGAGGAGGAATAATTGGAGGAGGGGAAGTCTGAACGATGTTCGACACTTTCTCTACAGAAGAAAAGAAGTTATAGTCAGTAAAGAGAGGAGATAAAGGCTCGTTGAGGTTCAGGAAATAGTCAAGAAGCTCATCAAACTCATAAGAAGCAAATGAGCAGTCTACTTGGGCAAGATTAACAGTAGAGTTACCTGGAGAAGTCGGCTTCCTGATATCAACCTCATAAGCCTGTGCTTCTGCGCTCTCTTCGCCTTCATCTCTACCCTGTATGCTTGTGATCTCAGTTGTAACTTTAACCAGGGATAGAGAATGAGAACTGGAGCCGACAATGTCGATTTCGGCCGAAGGTGAAGGCTGAACTGGATCAGTCGAAGTAGTTTTTCCTAATTGTTCTCCTTTTGCCATTTCATCTCTTAATTTCGCAAGTTGTTCTTTTCCCTTGGCGAGAGCGGCGCGAGCGTCGTCATACAAGTAATGCTCCTCAAGAGCTGATTCGACGTAGCCAGCACCTTTAGCACCAAGCATATCAAGTGCGGCCTCCCACACCTCAGCCAGAGTAATTTCATATTTAGGACCTAGAAAGGCGAGACTACCGCGCCCCAAGATGCTATGCAGGTAAAAGTCAAATAATGTCGAGCTGATGCTGGTCTTCGTTGCCTCATGAGATTCTTCAGCTGCAATTTTACCGGCAACGGCCCCATCACGCACTCTTTCAGCTTTGGAGAGTTGAAGCTTAAGCATTTCGATCTCCGCCTCTTGAGAGTCGGTTTTCTTCCGAAGCTCTGCAATATCAGCAATATAGCCCTCATTGATTCTTTTTTGCACTTCAAGCCTGTCTTCGGCGTCTCTTTGGCCGGCATGAGCATCTCTCACTTGTTTTTGAAGCACTTCTTCTTTTTGAGTGTAGGAAGTAGAAGAAGTGGCGATTTCTTCTTTAAGTTTCTCGACCATCGCCTCAAGCTCTTCATTATAAGTAGTGATGCTCCTCATCTCGATATCATGCTGCTCAAGAACCTTCTGCCATTCAGCTTTGTCATTTTCCATAGTAAGCATGGCCTCGAGATTCGCACGGTTTACCCTTTGAAGCTCATCGACAAGCTTTTGCCAGCTCGACATTCTTTCAATATCAAGCCTGACGGCATCGAGATTTCGCAGCATGGCAGGCTTGTCAATTGGAACTAAGTCGAGATCGAAGCGAACCCACTTTAAGCACCATTGTGGAAACCGGCTTTGCAGAGTGGCTGGGCCTGGTCCAATTTGAAATTTAGGCCTGTTAACTATTGCCTGAATGTCTGTCTTCCCGAGAGCAGGAGAGCCAGAAGGGATGTCGAGTGAAATGGGGGCTGTGGCCTTTTCAGGAGTTGTAGATGCACACTTCTCACCGTACCGGGCACGCTTGCTTGGGTCATCAACTATATGGCTTTTTCCCCAATCATCATGCGACTTTCTTTTGTGAGAGTAGTCACCTCTCTGGGAAGAATCATGGTGCTCCTCCCTTTCTTTTCTCTCATAACGCTCTTCTCGAGCCCTCCTCTCCTAAGCCTTTCGAGCGGCTCTCTCTTCGTCGGTTTCTCTGTGAACGAGAAGGTAGCGCCTATAATCATATTGACTACGCCTCCCGTAGCGCTGAAAGTCGTCATAGTTAGAGCCACTGCGTCCCATCGGAGAATCTGAAGAAAAAAAGACGAGTCTTAAAAGTCTTCAGAGAAAAGAAGCGTGACTTTAGAATCTTCAAAGTACAAAGAATTAGGTGCATGAAAGTGCCGAAAGATTCTAAGTGTGTGTGATGTGCAAACTACGCGCATCAAACTACGAACCACTCTTCGATTGCGGAGTAATCGTGGGGGTAGTAGTTAACGTCAACCCTTGGGTCGACGGAGCTTGTCGCAAAGAAGAAGTCGCTTCCACCACTGAAGAAGAAATCCTAGTAGTGACAGGGTCGTCTTTAAAGAGTTCCTGTGAGGTGACAAAGAGGTCGCTCAACCCTTCGAAAGTGTCATCCCCGCTCTGCTTGACAGGGCTTGTTTTCCCGACTTCTTCACCAGACTTCTGTGAATGTTGGGGAGATCCCTGAGGCTCTTCTTCCTCAATGACTGGGGCGAGTGCGAATTTGCCAGACGACCCCGCAACATCGACAGTAGTAGAGCACTTCACCAGAGAAGCATCGGAGGCAGGTTCTTTTGGTATGGGTTTGTTAGTGGAAACTGGGGCATCTAATGCTTTAGGTGGGGAGTATGGAACCTCATGGGGATGTGTAGAACGAGAAGCGTGCAAAAGTGCATACTGATGCAAAAATTTGTCCCTCAACAAAAACTTTATACTTCTCTCTCTAGCAGTCACAACACTTAACCTTTCAAAAACTTGCTTGTGGATTGGATCTTTAGAGGGGAGAGGAAGTGCTGAAAAGAACAAAGAACGAAATTAGTAATTAGTAATTCGGATCTCAAAAAAGTTTGGAAAATGGAGAAAATAGAAACAGGTAATCTTACTTCCTACTCTCCAGATAGCATAAAACCCTAGGGGGAAGCGAGCAAAGAAAAAGTGGTTCAAAAATCCATGAACACTTTCGGTAAGATCAGAAATAAGCTTGCGGTTTCTAGCGCTTCTCACAATAATAAGGGAAGGATGGTCTTTACTCTTTGCAAACGAGCAAAAGTAGCGAATTTCTTCAAAACTTGGCAAACGATCAAGAGTTCTCCTAAACAATACACACAACCCCATCAAGAAGGCGTAACCATTAGGATGAAGTTGGAATGGAGAGATTGTCAACCGAAGGAGAAGGGTTCGAAGGAAATCATTAAAGGGAGGAATCGCCCCGCTTAGGCACATTTGACGATTGACTGCGACAAAACCAAGGGAGGACTGTCGGCAGTAACATTTGGCCCGGGAAGTAGGGCATCATTTTCAGCAAAACCAAATTGAGTACGTAGCTGAATAAACGCTCTTGGAGTTAGGATAGTCGAAGTTCTCTCTGGAGGATTCTCTATGGGAACAGTTGTCTGAAAGGTCTCTCCCGCTTGAGCTGCCACTTCTTCTTCTTGGTGGGAAGTCATTCTACACAAACAACTGGATATTCAAACATGAAGGTGCACGTTTCCAAAAATGTGCGAAGTGTTGTGTAAAATCAACAAAGCAATAAGCGAATATAACTGGAATAAAAACTAGCAAGCATTTGTCAGTTATAAAGTCCAGGGTTTGTTGTTTTAAATATGAAAGTGAAATGTAGATGCAAACAAATCAGTTCAAGACAGTGATGCTTTGCATTGATATTTCACTTTATTTGATTGGTTCACAACATTTCATACAGTGTGTTTAAGTTGATTACTCTATGTCGACTAATCTGTCATTTGATGTGGGCAGTCAATGGCAGTATATTCGCCTTGGTTTTCTATGATTGTTGTTTTCAGCAGGTTGTTAGCCTATAAGTTAATGTGGTCTGTGAAATAAGGCAACAAAGTTAAAACAATCAAGGATTTAAGCAATTCAGTCCAGCAGATCAAGTTAAGTGTTCAAATTGGAATTATGCTTTTAAAATTCAAGTTGGGCATCCAAGTGTTAACTCGGCTGCGACCCAAGGAATCTTTCACGAGTTAAGATTAAGTTTCTGATTCTTTAAATCGGCGGTTCTTTAAGTCGTAAGGAGTAGTAAGGAGAAAGGCTCCGGTTCAAAAAAGTGGTGCAAAATTTCCCCAAGTGCTAGTTCTTCCACGATTTAAAGGGTAAGTCGGCAGATTTTTCCAAGTGCTAGTTCGGCCACGATCTAAGGGTTGGATCGTATCAAATTAGGTCGGCCAAAAGTCATGTCACCCAAAATCACTGGGTTGCGTCCAAATCGATATCTCACTCCACTCAACCCGTTAACCTGATAGTAGCTCCATCAACGGCGGCCTTCATTTCATTCATGATATCAGATCATTCAATAAAACAGTTTGAAATCATCACAAATTCAATGCTTTGCCACCCTTACGCGAATCAAAATCAACTAGCCTAAAGCAGTAAACCATCTTCGTTGTTTCATCCGTCATTTAAAGCCAAATCGAGCAACCTAAGCTTCATCAACTATAGATGTAATGGAATTCATGATGAAGCATTGTACAGGGAGGCGGTTTAAGTTTGAGTGACGGAGTACATGAACCAACAGCCACCTATGATCGAGGAAGATTTACTTACGCGATGAATAGCAAAGGTATCAGTAATTGATTGGAGTGAAATCGCCTTTGGAAGCTCAGGAGAATTCTAATGGCGGAATCAAGCGAAGGAGCAAGTAATGGAGAGGAAGACGAAGATGAATGACTTATACCTTACAGCGGTGAGAACTGAAGCGGCACGTGTGACCTAACTTTTAAGTCGTACACGACCTACCGACTTAGAGAGTGGACGGGTTAGAAAATATCGAAGCACACGACCTAACCATTAGGCGTGTACTTCGAGGGGCAAATTTTAACTCCTCCCCGGCCATGGCTTAGCAACTTAAAGGTTGCCGACCTAAAAGGTTGCCGACCTAACATGGATGCCGATCTAACTGCCTAAGCCCTAAGAGGGATTCCAACCTAAGTTACTTGAGGGGATGCCGACCTAATGCTTTAAAAAGGTTACCGACCTAAGACTTAACAAGAACGCCGACCCAAGACTTAAAGGATACCGACCCAACTGTCTAAAACAGGATGCCAACCTAAGAAAGCTACCGGCCTAACAGGGGTGATGACCTAAGATAGAAGCCGATCTAACTATCCAGGGAGTTTGCCGCCCCAACTGCTCAGGACAGGGACAAGATCATGAACTATACTTGAGTCGCAACCGACCTACGGCCTATGTTAAGTCGTACACGACCCAGGCAAAGGAAGGAAAGTCCGATTCAGCTACTTAGCAAGCGGCCTCTTAACTTTTACACGGTTCAGGACTTGTAGAGTTCAACAAGGATGCCGTTCTTAAGTGTCGACCCAGCATTTGAATCGCGACCGTTCCACGACCTAATTTAAGTCGTCCACGACCCAACTTAGGTCGGTGGCGATTTAGGACTTGGCAATATTTTCTGCTCAGAATTCCCTATAAATGGATGGCCATCTCCAACTTTCAAATGACTTTTGGCCGATCTCTTTAAGCGCCGATACTCTCCTGAATTCTCGACTCACTCGATACTTAAAATACGAAAGGCATCTCAACAAACTTCAAGAGGAAATCTAACGCAATCAATATGGATTCAAAGAATTCTTCTACGTCGAAGTTCTAGTTGTATGTCTCATCAGTGTTGTAATTGAAGATTGTTGTAAAGTTGTAATTGATTCAGTAATAAAGAGGATTAAAGTGGACGTAGGCTTACCTAAATCCGAATCACTATAAAAACTGTTGTCTTTTCTGCTTTCTCTGTGACTTTTCTACTTGTTTTCAGTTCCCGAGTTCACGGGTGGTGCTTTCACTCAATCTCAATATACACCGGGGTGTTAGCGTTCAATTTTAAACGTTAACACTTGCAGAGAAGGAATTTCAGATTTGAATTTTACTTGCATGCTGATGGTTTTCCAGAGGAAGAAAATGCAGGGATTGATTTACTTTGAGTTTTTGAAAATGCGAACAATTGCCTTTTTAAACTGAACTACAGTTTTCTTGCTTTTCAAAGTAGAATTGAGGAAAATGCAAGGTTTTTTTTTGATTTGAGGATGACAGGTTTGTTGCTGGAAATTGACTTGCATGTTTGAGTTGCTTACTTAATTTTGAAATGGAATGCTTCCAGGTTGAAGAAGTAAACTGGATTTGTAGGTTAGAGTTTCAGATATGTTTTGGTTAACAGATGATCTCAAACTTGCTTTATTAGCTTAGAATTTGAAAAGAAAATTTAGAGGGCGAAGACAATGTTATAAAAGGCTGAAAATATTTAAATAAAAAAATAAAGAAATGAATAAAAATAAATGACATTTGTCATTGTGCTTGATTCACCATTTAACACATGTAGTTTATATGGTTAATAGTTTAACACTTGTCTTTTTCTTAAGTAAGTTATATTTTTAAATATTTATAAAGAGTTTCCTTTAATTTATTTTATGTTTATGTAAATATATATATGAATTTCTATTAAAAGTAAATGTAAATAAAACAATTTACAAATTAAAACTTATACAAATATTTTAAAGAACCAATTAATTTGAATTTCAAAATAAAATCCTAAATCAAATTAATTCTTTGAAATAAAAACCAAAATCAATTTAAAAATGAAGATTCTATTTTTTTATTTATGAAAATTAATATGACTTAAAATAACTAATTAACAAATTTTATATGATTTATAAAGAAATTATAAATCACTTTTATTATTAAATGAATTTAAATAATATGCTATTTTCAGACTTACATAAAATATACTTAAATCATATTACTCAAATAATATTTAAAAAAAAAAAAAATCAACTTTATTTAAATTTAAAACAATATAACATTTATTATAAATATTTACAAATCATATAGTTATTAATTTAAATAGATTTTTTTATTAATTAAAACATAATTTCCTAATTACTCAATATTTTATTAGAATTTAAAAACAAAACTTCGTTTATTAATTAAATTCCAAAACAAAGATAAACTATAATATATATACAAATATATATATATATATACATTATAATTTAAAATTTATCTTAGCATTTAAAAAGATAAAATCACAAATTAAATATTTATTTAAATCTGATTATTAAACCAAAACATATTTTATTAATCAATATTGTCAACATCAATTTAATTTATATAAAGATTATTAAATTGATATTGTCTAAAATTCCGGGATATCACATTCCTTCCCCCTTAAAAGAATTTCATCCCCGAAATTTAAAACAAAGGTAATTTAATAACCTACTTTAGATTTTTAATTTTAAAACCAAGCATATATCAAACATATGCTAACATCCATAGCAATCAATTCATCCAATCAAACAAAATTAACTATCCAGACAAAATTCTGGATAGAGTTTCCTCGAGTTTCCCCAGTAAACACCGGGTTACTCGCTCTATAGAACCCAAACAGTTAACTCCACTAAGTTACAGAACTCCTACTTATCTATTTCTATAACTGAACAAGACATCAGACTATAGACAAGTCTGACTCAACAACCAAATCTCCCCGACATCTGATTCCAAAAACAGAAATAGATCACACACGTACTCCCTCAGAGATACGTGAAACACAACGAATTCCAGTTGTCCAAACTGGCAGTTCAGTCCAGATAATCAAACACTTATCCAAAACAAAACACAGAAGAAATCCAAAACATCTCGGAGCTAGCTTACCCAACCTTACCAAAATTTATAGCTCCTAAAACTGAGAAAACTTATCGACAATCAGATTTCCAACTTAGATCCACAAAACCCTTCGGACGATCTCGGGCTGCCTACCTCCTACCTGATCAGCTAAATCCTTGCTGATGTCACAAGAAATAAACTAGACCATCCCAAACCACCAGAATGATCCTCCACGATCAATCAAGGTCAAGAACACACTCCACTCACAACCATCAGAAGAAAACAAACTTCTCCTATCCGGAAAAGAAAAGCAGATGCACTCCAAACTTCTTCCGCTGCACAACTCTGGTCTGGAGTAGAAAAGAATTATGATGAAGAACACAAGCACAACTGGACAGCAAAACCAAGAAGATCTCTAATAACCAAGAGAAAACTCAGAAGTTCCCCAAATCCCGGGTTGCTTCAACAAACTCCATCTCAAGAAACCAACCTTCAACTAGTTGATCCACCGGAACCACTGAATCTCTAGATGAAGACAACTCTGACTTTCCTGAAAATATCCAGAAAATTCTCCAACAATCCAAGAGAATACTCAACTATCGCAAGTCACTTTTGCGATCAACTTAATCTAATTCCAAAGAAAACTGTTCTCTCTTTGCCAATCAAAACAGCTTATGCTGGTCTTACCAACCCATCGAAGAAATGGATTCTACTCTACTGCTTCTGAACTCCCTCTCCAGGAAACTGCTAAGTCAGACAACTCTGCTGACACCTAGAACACTCCGAGCAGCACTGCTGACACCAATGCCAAAGAATTCTCATTCCAAAGCTCTTTGAGAAACTCGGACTTCAAACCAAACAGAAACATCCTGCTGAACTTAGCCACAACACCGAAGCAGACTCACTTCCTTAAACTTGTTCCAAAGAAGTCATCTTCGGAAACATCTATAGTCACTGCATTTCATCACGCAGCTACTACTTCCTTGAGATATCAAGATATCATCACTCGCTTCTGCTCAGCCAACAGATCCCAACTCTACTCATCCAACTTCAAAGATGAATCTTCGAACCTTAGCAGGTTACCTTCAGAGATCAATGAAGTCCTATACCACTTCAAAGCTCACTCGAGACGATATTAGGTCTACAGTCTCGACAAATACACTTCCAACCAAACATACAAACTCCAACCAATTGTAGTCGTATTATACACACCACTACCTTAATCTACCTTATAACCCATATTGGAAAACCCGAACAGGTAACCCAACAAATAGGTAGAAATAAATAAATAAATATATATATATATATATATATATATATAGTAATATATAAAAATTACAAATACGCTATCTCAAGATAGACACCTCTCCAGAGCCTAGGTATTCACTCAACCTAATGCTCTGATACCACCTGCGACGACCCGACTTTCCACTCCCAGAAAATCGCATCATCAATTAAGAAAGAAAGGGATAGAAGAAGAAAAGAAAGAAGAGAAAGAAGAA
Source organism: Allium cepa (assembly GCA_030765085.1). Taxonomy (NCBI): domain Eukaryota; kingdom Viridiplantae; phylum Streptophyta; class Magnoliopsida; order Asparagales; family Amaryllidaceae; genus Allium; species Allium cepa. The sequence goes on from CM060942.1 coordinate 463,336,939, forward strand.
ACAACACTAGAATCTCAACAGCGGAACGAATAAATTATATTAATAACATAAGTATTTACATAATATACAATACCAATTAGAGATACACAGCATATACATCACATATACTAGACAGTTATAAACACCTGTCTATTATATACAGCTTAATATAAACACAACACAGAGAACACATAGCGGAAAACTATATCTAACGCGGAAACCTCCTGCTCCATTGCTCCTCCATTATTTGTCAAAACCAACCTGAATCCCTTGGCTACTCGTAAAAATTTGAGTACCCAAGAGTTTAAGAAAATAAAGATAAACTCCGGGTCAGACATCGGTCTGGTGTGAGTAACAGGATAAGGTTGCTTAACTTTAAAAAGCTTTGAAAAGAAGGGTATCACGTAAGACTTCCCACACATAAACATGGAAAAGTTTTTACCTTACGCTAACCAAAACATTTGATAGGAAATCCGATGATATTATAATAGTGTCTAGGGTTTTCAAGTAAATAAGAAATAGCTGAAATTGTTACATTTATTAAATTCCAGCTACTAGCAACAAAAGTGGGTAATACAATCAAAACCGTTGGAACTTATTGGATTTTGGATTCCATACAATGGCAGGGCTACTGGGGTACCGCCCGTCACAGTACGTGGCCTAGATCACCGTACCGAGGAGCCACCCTAACTCCCCTACAACACAAAGCCGGACCCGTTCCTTACTGAACAGTTCCGAACAAGACAACCCTGCAGTTGTTTGCAACCAACTGCCCACACAACCGAATATAAAGGGACTTCTAGACAGGGATCAATCTTGGTCTCTAATGGGAGCCACCCACGGAGCCTTGCTGCACCTCCCCTATTTTAGCCATTCCCGGTTGATGGGGCTTGAGGCTACGATTACCTTTATATGACATAACACTTAGAATGCTCATCGTCCACCTGACGATGTTCTGAAAGCATTCAATCCATATAAGTTCGTTCCGGGTTCGAACGAAACCGAAGGCATTATCTCGTTGCACTCATTATTGGAATCACCCTCAGAGTCAACAACGATAACCCTTGCACTCTGAATCACCAGCTCGAATCTATAAGTAATATTCCGTTAACTCATTACGGAATCACCCACAGAGTTATACTAACGTATAGCCCTTACACCTCGAGTCTTCACAAAGCTCCATCTGGATTCACGACCTAACGTTATTTAGAATCGATGTGGTTTTCGGATATCCAAATATGGAAACCCGATCCCGGTCTCATCGAAATCCAAAGCGTGTCTTTTAGTTCCAAGTTGTTTTAAAGTTTAAAACAATTCAATTCAATATTATCTATATACATACAAATAGATAACTCTCAACATCAATATAGATAATCAAAATTATCATAACATCAGATAATCTATATTATCAACTCAAACAGATAAATCATATTATCAACTCAATGCAACCATAACATCCAAACCACACAACAATATTTATCTCATAACTGAGATCTCAACCATTCAAGGTAATAAATATCAATCATCATTCATAAGCAAAGACTTATTAAACCACCATCCTATAATTAATTTAAAACGAATTAAATTAATTATTTCTTCCTTAATTAATTTAAAATGAATTAAATTAATTACTCATCCATATAAATCCTTCTTACATATTCCTTAATTAATTATAAATCAATCAATTAATTATTCTTAATTAAATTACCCTAGTTAATTTCTTGATTAATTATGCTTTGATTACATTCAAGTAATTAACCTCTAATTAATTTTCCCAAATTAATTATTCCAAACCAATCCCTGTAATTAACCTGTAATTACTTCATTAACTAATTAATTATAATTAATTACATTAATCCTTAATAAATTACATTAATTAATTCCTTCATCGATTAATTGTTCATAATTAATCAATCCTTAATCACATCATTAATTATTTAAATTAATGATCACAAATTATTTTATTTATAAAATTACCCTATTGAATTAATTATCAGTTATCCATATTGATTAATCACTCTTGATTAATCACATTGAGTAATTACATTAAATAAATTACATCTATTAATCATTCTCAAATAAATTAATTATCAAAAACTAAATTAATTACACTAAGTAAATAATTAATTATTAATTATTTATTTAGGTAATTATACAACATAAAAATTACATATTAATTACACAAAGTAATTGATTTCCAAAACTCCTCCATTAAATTACATCCAGTAATTTATTTCCTTAATTATTTCACTAAGTAATTTTCCATTTTTAATTACATTTGTAATTACTTCTCAAATCAATCGGTGATTAAATTAAATTAATTAAACTTAATTAATTAACTTTATTAATCAAAATAAACTCAATTAATTACAATCAGTAATTAATCCCTTAATTACTTCATTAAGTAATTCACTTAAACAATTCAAATGATTATTAATTAATCCAATTAATTATTAAAATTAATTACATTAATTAATTATAAAATAATATTAAGTTAATGACCTTCATTAACCAGTAACAAAACTTTAATTACTTTTCCAAAGTAATTAATTGAATTAATCAATATTAATTCTTAATTTATTTATAAAAATCATTAAGTAATCTACAATTATTAAATTAATCAAGTAATAATTAAAAAATTAATTAATTATTAATTACTTTATTAATTAATTCAATTCATTAACTAAATTAATCAAATCTTATTTAAATTAATTTCTAAATCACACTTTAATCAAGTTTAATAAACTTCTAAATCCTTTTAATTAATTAAATAAAACCCTTAATTATTTAATTAATTAATCCAATTATTAATTAATTAAATTAATTATATACTTAATTACCGTAATCAAGTAATAAATTATTAAGTCATAACTATATAATGAAAATCATAAATCTCATTAATGACTTAATTATCATTATTAAAGAAATTTAAAAACAAACTGCTTTTAAATTTTTCTCTAAATTCCATTTTACATTAAATTTTAAAAATGAAATCAGATTTAAACTTTAAACAAGATTTTAAGTATTTAAAAACTCTTAAGTTTTTACTTTAAAGAATCACTTGCCCTTTAAAGTAGTTTTGAAAGAATAGTTTAACTTTATCCCATATTCAAATTTAACAAATTTAAAATACCTTAAATAATTCAAGTGATATTGAACATATAATTTCAAATCTTATTTGTACTACAACCAAAATTCAAATCATGTTTTCAGATTCAGGTTCAAAAATTTAAACTTAAAATCCTGTTTTAAATTTCATTTCAGATTTATGAAAACATATGTTATACATACTAAAATATTCAAACTAAATTTTAACATTTGAATTTATCAACCTATTTTCTTTTTGAAACTTTCAGATTCAAATTCAAATTTGAATCCAGGATTCTAAATTCAGATATAACTTAGAATTTAAATCTTGTTTTAAAAACTTATTTTCAGATATATAATCAATTTATAAAAACTGTGCAGGTTTTATTATTTAATTATATACTTTATTTTATTACTGCAAATTTATTCAAAATCTGGAATTCAAATCTATTTGAATTCATATTTAAACTTGCTTCCAATCTTGTTTTAAATTTTATTTCCAGGTTTAAAAATTACTTTATATAAAAACTGTGCAGATTTCAGTAAAAAAACGATTCATTCCTGCAAATTTTGTTTAATTCTGAAATTCAAATCTATTTGAATTCATAGTTTAAATCCTGCTTTAAGTTTAGATTTAAACTTGCTTATTTTTCTTTTTAGATTTAATTTAGTTTTAAAATTTGAAAACCTGAAACAGTTCAGGTTTCAGAAAACAAAACACTGCATAAAAAAACTACCGGAGCCAAAACTATCCTACTTCGAGTCACAATCTCAGATTACTCGGGTATTCCCCGAGACACATTCCCTATAATTCCCAGAAACCAATTCCACATCCAAAACCTGGAAACCACAGTACCACCCAAACTCCTCACCTGTCAACGGCAAATTCACATCACTCTGACCATCGTTCAAGCAAAAATTCCGGTCACTTCCTCCTCTATGGTCCAGCAACCAATCCCCAGAGTTTCTAGACACTCGATCAATCGTAGTGGCTATGATGATCGAATTCTTTCCTTGTTTAAAAACATAGGGTTATAGTAAAAAAAAACCACTCCTTAGCTAATTCAAAAATTAATTCACCAATTAGTAAATTTTTGTGAATTACCTAATCCCTCTTCTTCCTTCGTAAGAGAATTTCAAACCCCCTAATGTCCAATATCAACAGAATTCATCAAAGTTACATTTTCCAAATGGAAGTAAACTGTCCCTGAAATCTTAAACCATAAATTGTTTTTCCTGAGTTAAAAATCATATTTTTTAGAACATTTTCATGTCACAATCTAAATTCAATAAACTAAGGAATTTATGTTTAAACAATTTGAAGTTTACTGAACACTTTGGATTTTAAAGAAAGTTTGGGTTTAATTTACCTTATCAAATTTTTATGCCTCAGATTTATGTTTACCAACCTAGTATGTTTGTAACTTAAAACATAAACATGCCATGATCCAGAGATAGGGTAAAAATATACAAAACTGAGTCTTAAGCTAGAAGCAGAGGATCATAGATAGACATGCACACATTTTACTCCAATATCTATAGATTATTCTTAGATATCTATATATACAGAATCTTACTAATAACCATTCATGATTATTCACAGAAACAAATCATGCAACCATATTAACTTAAATTATTAAATCAAAAATGTTACTCACCTTAAATCTGAAGAACAGAGCAGCATTGAAAGCCTGAATCTTTTAAAAAAAATTGAATTGCTCCTTGACCTAAAATTACATGGATGCAGCTTGGTCTTTTAATTATTGAAAAATGCAGATTTTTGTTCTATAGTTTGCTAATCTGATTTCAGGTTGCTTGTAGAGAAGGAATTTCAGATTTGAATTTTACTTGCATGCTGATGGTTTTCCAGAGGAAGAAAATGCAAGGATTGATTTACTTTGAGTTTTTGAAAATGCAAACAATTGCCTTTTTAAACTGAACTACAGGTTGCTTGCTTTTCTGTAACGATCTCGAATTTTGAATCAAATTTAAATTTATAATTGATGTAAATTTTGGAATAGATTTTGAATTTATATTTAATTTGACCTTAGAATTTGAATTTGAAATATTGAATTTGTATTTAATAAATAAATGACTTACAAAATGTTGATAGTTAAAAAAAAAGAAAACTTTAAAACAAAATATCGTCATACAAATTTTTTTATTTATAGCATTTTCTTTTAAAAATAATATGTAATGATAATAATGAGACATAAGGATAAATGAAAACATCTTTGAACTTGCAAAGGAAAAATAGAGGATATATTTAAAGTATAAAGACAAGTATGCAACCTAGGGTAAACTAATACAAATAACTAAAACAACATTATATTAAGTAAGAAAATAAGTAAACGAAATAATAACATACGTACATAAAGTGAAAGCAAAGGTAATATAGGCAAATAAAATAAAGTATACAGCCTGTAAAGAAGTTTAGTTTGTAAGCACAAAAGAAATAAAACATAAAAATAAATACACTTAAACTTGAAACAAAACTGCAAATTATATATAATAAGTATGAATAAACAAAAGAAAGGTAAATGTGCAGATTTGGGAAAACATACAGGTATGACAAAAGCTAATGAAGTACAATATAAAACAAACAAACAAAACATTAATATTCAAGTGCAAAAGAAGAAAACAAAAAAAAGTAGACAAAGAAAACTGTGCTTACATAACAAGGTATAAGCTGTAAACAAAAGTAGAGACACATGCATTTATTACCCCATCTCCTCAGTACAAACTATATCATCCCAGCCGAGTAAGTAATGCAGGCAAGGAATAAACATAAACAAAGTAAAGTAAACATCTATTGTACAAGCAAAGTTGAAAATAAAATAAAATATATATATATATATATATAGACTTGAAAGGAAAAAATATATCTAGTAGCTTGTAAAAGAAGCACAAAGTAATTAATGCCATATCCTATTTGCAGCCAACAAATGTCTACATAGTCACAAAAGAGAATAATATCTCTGGCTATTGTACAAGAGAATTAATTACCCTATACAAACACATCAACCAGTGATACTTGAGCCTGCAACTGTCTTTTATATATGCATATCTTCCCATTCAAGCTGAGCAAACCCCTAAAGTAATATCATCTCAAACGTAACTTCAATTTAAACAACCTCAAACCAAAAATCAAAAAGCTTGAGTATTAGTGAGAAAAAAAACTACAACTTGAACAACAATCTACAATAAACAGAGATTAAAGGAAAGGAGAATTTGCGGAAAATTCAAAACCGTTTGCAACAAGCAGGCCCTGTTTCATTTCTCTGGCGAAAAAAAAAACACTGTGAGTAACATTACAATTAAAATAGTTCAAGTACATTGTTCTGTTGCATGTTCCCTCTGGAATTCACTTTGTTGTGTGATTTTAGTATTTCTCTGTGTTGTGTTTAAATATAGTGATGAGGATCTCTGTGTTTCCCTCTAACTTCAGTTCCAGAATCAATTTTTATTTTTTTTATTTTTTTCAAAACTCAATTACTCTTGATCCAAACCTTATTGAGTCATAAGTCTTGAACCAAGTATGCTTGTTAGATCATAGATTTTAGTTTAAAAACTTGTTCAAGTTAAAATAACTTAAAATTGTTTTTGGAAATAGGAAATACATAGTAAACCTAATTAAGTCAAAAATAAATTGTCTTAGTTTATAAATTCAGGTATATGAATCAAAAGCTAGCACTAAATATTGATTTTTGAAACAAAAATTATTATTTTTAGTTAAGCATTGAAGTAGCAGTTTGGGTTTGATCATTTTAGGTATTTTGGGTCGCCATGGGTGATCCCATTGATCAAAGGGGACGAGTTTCCTCCTGGAGGTAGAGGAGTGACCAGTAGGGTTGGGAAAAATGGCTGGAGCTGTTCCAGTTCAACGAGGTGACGGCGGCGAGCTCGTGTAGTTTTTAAACCTAGTTTCAACATAGGTTCGAGTTTGGATCGTCTCGTTCTCCTCAGTGCGTCGAACTGCACGAACTATTGGGAGGTGATAGTGTGGTGTGTGTTGAAGTCGTGGTCGAAGTCGCGTGACTTCAGGTGGTCGGAGCGGTGGGGTGGAGTTGTTGCCAGGTTTCGAGAGGAAGTTGCTCTCGAGTTTCCAGGCTACGAATTTTTCTCGAATTCGAATTCGAGATGTAGGCGAAGTTCAGGTGGTTGCGAATCGATCTAGGGATGATCGTCGACTTGCTCGACGTAGTGGTGGTGCCGAACGATCGCCAGCGGCGATGTACATGTGCACGAGTATTTTGCGCCTGGGTGTTGTTTTGCTTGGGAAGAAGAACGAGTGAAATTCTCGCGTGTGACTCGGGTGATTCGAGCAAATTACTCAAAGTAGATTCGCAAAGGCTCAAGTGAACGTTTGTTTCAGGTTTTAAAAACCTGAACGTGTTGGTTTTGATTTAAACATAACTTGAATTCAAAACAGATTTCAATATAAGTTTAAAAGTCAGAATTTGGAAGATGGAATTCAAATTTACTTTTGAAATAAATGAAGTCTTATAAAAATTAAAGTATTCAAACAACTTTAAAATGTTCAAATATACTTTATACAATGATTTGAATTTAAATAATTGGGTTTAAACTCTTGTAAATTTCTTTTACAAGACTAATATTATTTAACATGTGAGTTTAAAAGTTTTAACAATTTAGTGGTAGACTATATTAAGGATAAACTGGTATTTCATTTTAAATCTTGGATTTAAAATGAAATTTAAAAGTAAAAATTGGATGAAAAGTTTAATAAATTAGTTTAACTTAAAATTTGTAAGTTAAATAAATTAATTTATCTTTTAAAGCTGGAATGTAAATAAATTTGATTTAAACTTAAAATTTAAAATGGAACTAATTTGTAAGTTCAAAAGTAAAATGTTTAAATATATATGTTAATGTTAATTAAGTCATTAATAAAGGAATGGGTTACCTTGGAGATAATTAAGGTAATTAAAATGATTTAATTATAAGGTGATTGAAGAATGATTCATTTTATTATAAATTAATAATTTAAATTATAATTAGAAAAAATTAATAATGGACTAATCTAGGATAATTTCTTAAGAAAGAAATTAAAGAAATGTTATTAGCTAATAAAGATAATTAACTAGGAATTATTAGGTAATTAATCTGATAAATTTTGAAAATTAATTAGATTAATTAAATTAGATAATCAATTATACATTTTTAAATGTAATTGTTAATTGAAAGTAATTAAGGAATTAATTGCTTATTGTAATTAATTTTGGATACTTCAATTTATTAAAGTTAATAATTTTGGTTTAAGAAAATCATTAGATTAAATTGGTAATTAATGATTTCTTTTTGTGAGATAATTACTTTATGATAAGTAATTAAAAGTTTAATTTCTTAAGATAATTAATTAAGGGATAAATTAATTAAGTAATTGGTTTAAAGGGTTAAATTAATTAATATGATTAATTAAGAATAATTTAATTAATTAAAGTGTTTGATAAATAAATTTATATCAAATGATTTGTAATTATTAAATAAGGATTGGATAATTAAATTCATAAGTAATTAATTTACTTGGAGATAAATTGAATTGATTAGGATTAAACGATTAATTAATCCTGCTTATGAATGATTGTATTGAATGAGTTGCCTTGAATTGATTGTCATATATGATCTGTGATACTTTGTTCTGTGGATTGTGCTATATATAATTCATTTATTGATGATACATCTGTATATTATCTGCGGATCTGTAAATGGAAGATAAGCATTATAGTTTATACCACTTATCAATTAAATTTCTATATTTTGAACTGTGATGATTGAATGATGTGGCACTATTGTGTTAAACCCCTGGACCACACTTATACACACACAAATATGGATTTCACGAGGAAATCGATTAAGTCACAGATTTTGAAATAATTTTCAAAGTTGAATATTTAAATTCAAGTATTCTGGAAATGGATTGGATTTAAAGTGAAAAGCTTTTGAAATGAAATTTCAAAGATGAAATTTATTTTGAATAACTTGATTGAGTTTTGAAATTTAAGTATTTTGAATTAGATTTGAATTCAATATTTGAAATCGAATTCTATGATTTGAAAACTAGGGAATAAAGATATTATCCCAGTGATACATGGGTTAAACTATTTTAAAGGTATTGATTTGGGAATTTAAATTTAAATTCCAAGGCTTTAACTCGTGTAAATAAAATTTGATCTTTCTGAAATGAAACTGTTCATTCCAAATAATAAAAGCTTTCATGTGAGAAGCGAACTTCCAAATTGTGTTAAAAAGGGGATTTCAAGTTAAAAATGAAAATGATTTTTCAAGTTATGGAAACAATTTGAAGGCTATAAGTTAAATCTTTAATTTAAAGATTTTAAACGAGTTAATCCATTTGAAATGGAAATTGATTTGAAATTCGTTAATGGATCTTCGTAAAAATGGGTGATCTTTGTGAAATAAATCTTCTGTTTGAAAGATTTGAAAATGGTACTTGGTTTAAACCATTTGAAAGAAAGTTTTGAATCATTAAGTTGTGACTTAATTGAAATCCCATATCCATATGTTTTTAAATGTTGCGCTCACTATTCAGTTTAGCCGGGAGAGGACCTTTGTGTCGTATAACCCATTCCGAATATGTGACTCGACGTTATGGATAGCATTTGAAGACCGGTGGTGAAGACCGAGTATTTGTGAAAGCGATAGGATGACCTATCGATTGTGTGACGACCCGCCCTTCTACTACCAGAAAGACGTATCATCATGAAGAAAGAAAGAGGTAGAAATAGAAAGGAAAGAGAAAGAAAGAACAACATCAGAATCTCACAGCGGAATGGAATAAAATATAATACATCACATAACAATCTCATAGTTTACATATATCAGAGTTATACAATATTTTATATTTGACAATGTTATATATACATCAGTCACTACATACATCTCAAATACAACATACTCTAACTAACACAGCGGAACTAGATAGATATCTACAACGCCGAAGCCTCCTGCTCCATTTGCTCCTCCGGCATTCGTCAAAGCTAACCTGAATCTCTTGACTACCCGTAAAAATTTGGGTACCCGAGAATTTATGAAAAACAAAAATAAACTCCGGGTCAGACATGGGTCTGGTATGAGTAAACAGTTTAAATTGTTTAACTTTGCAAAACTTTTGAAAATAAAGGTATCACGTAAGACTTCCCACAAATAAATACGGGTAAGTTTTTACCTTACGCTAACCAAAACATTTTATAGGAAATTCTCTGATATTATAATAGTGTCTAGGGTTTTCAAGTAAATAGAAAATAGCCGAAATTGTTACATGATTAAATTCCAGCTACTAGCCACAAAAGTGGGTAATACAATCAAAACCGTGGGCACTTATTGGAAAATGGATTCCATACAATGGCAGGGCTACTGGGGTACCGCCCGTCACAGTACGGGGCCTAGATCACCGTACCGAGGATTACTCCCTTCATCCCCTGCAACACAAGGCCGGAACCATTCCTTACTGAACAGTCCCGAACAAGATAAACCCCGTGGTTGGCGCGCCCAACCACCCACTAAGCCGAATAAAAAGGGACATCTAGACAAGGGAAATATCTTGTCCTGCATGGGCATGACCCACCTAACCTTGCTGCATCTCCCCTGTTTTAGCCATTCCCGGTTGATGAGGCTTGAGGCTACGATTACCTTTAAAGAACACATTTTCTTAGAATGCTCATCGCCCGCCTGACGATGTGTTGAAAGCATTGAATCCATACAAGTTCGTTCCGGGTTCGAACGAAACCGAAGGCATTATCTCGTTACATTCATTTTGGAATCACCCTCAGAGTTAACGACGACAACCCTTGCATTCTAAACCTTCATCTTCATATCAGATTAACGACCTAACGTTAATTTGGATCGATGTGGTTTTCGGATGTCCCAAATGTGGAAACCCGATCCCGGTCTCATCGAAATCCAAAACGTGTCTTTTAGGGCCAAGTTGTTTTAAAGTTTAAAACAATTCAATCTCAATTATCCATATACACACAGATAGATAATTCATAGTATCACAATAGATAATCAACATTATCACCATAACAGATAAGCAATCATAACAGATAATCCATATTATTATCATACTATAATCAAGCATACATTTTACAGAGCATCATTTATCTCATGCTAGGAATTTCAAACCATTCAGAGTAAACAATATCATCCATCCATATATAAGCAATCATATCAGCTATAATTAATTTAAAATGAATTAAATTAATTACTTGCATCTCTAATTAATTTAAATTAAATTAAATTAATTACTTAACCATTATAATTCTTGCTTATTTAACTATTAACCAATTATCAATCAATTTATAAATCCATTTCACTTAATCATACTTTGATTAATTAACATTAAATTCAAGTAATCATTCTTAATTATTTCCAAATTATTTATCTTATCCAAATTTAGAAATTAACCTTTAATTACATACATTACATTACTTCTTAATTTCACCAATTAATTTCTCTTTAATCTTTCATTATTAATTTCATTATTTAATGATTGCTAATTACATTTCATTTCATTATCCTATATTAAATTAATTACCTTAAGTAATTAAATCTTCAATTAAACTATATTTATTAATCACCCCTGATTAATACTATTCAGTAATCAAACACCTTTAATTACTCTTATCGCATCACTTATTTACTTCTCATCTGATTTCCTTTAATCAATCCCTTGATTAAATTTGCACAAAGTAATTATACTCAATTACCTCCATTATCAAATCATCCTTATTCAATTATATCCAGTCATTATCATTAATTACTTCTCCAAGTAATGTTACTTATCACATCATCAATTAATTATTTAAATTAATTAAACTTGATTAATTAACTTAAACAATTCTCATTAAACTTCATTGATAAGAAATAAATTTCTTAATTACTTGATTACTTAATTAGTTTTTCCTTAATCACTCAACACTTAATCAATTTGTTTAACCTTAAATACTTAATTAACTATTCTTTAATTATAAATTAACATCTTAATAAAACATAATTATTCATTTATTTAGTACTAATTACTTAGTAAATTGTTAATTTATTCTTAATTAAATTACTTAATTAATTAACTATTAATTCATTCATTAATTATCATAAGTAGTTAATTACACTTTATTAATCACATAATCATTACCTAATCCTTAATTACACTTGTAAAGTAATTATTCTCAATTAACTATTTATTTATTTTTTCTTTAAAATAGTTTATTGACATTAATTTGCTCAAATTGATTAAACATTAAAAGTCTTCTTTAAAATTTTGAAAATAGTATGGGCTACAAACTTTAATGTTAATCCCTTCCATACTTAACTTAATTATTAAAACAATAATTAAATGTGAAATACATTGTTACTTATTAGCCTAATAACTTAAAACTGGTATTTAAATCTGTTAAACATTCTTACAGGTTACTGTAAAAACAAGGTTCACAAAATCTTATTATTAATATACTTCTTTCTGAGGATTATAAGAAACTCGAGTCTCCCCCTAAGAAATACCGTGTTTACTTCGAGTCGTTCTCACTTTTCCCCGGGTCTTCCAGTACGCTCCCCTTCTTCTTCTTCTTCTTATATTTTTTTTTTTTTTGTTTAAAATGAGAAGACAACATACATCAGGTTCCACCCAGAAAACTCGCACTCAACCCGAAGCCCCTAACCTATTTTCTGGTCCTCGACTCGAAGGATCATCACTGACCAACGTTCGACGTCCTCCTCCACGCTGTGCACGTGCACAGCGTCACCAACAACCTCCGGCGAACCCCCACCTCGCCGACAAGTCACGTAATTCACGAACAAAAGGAAATCAAACTCAAACTTCGCTTCAACCCATTGAAACGAAACTTTGCCTACTGACTGAATTTTAAAACTCAACTGATAGGACGAATCGACCTCGTCACCGCCGCCGTGACCACCGGAAGTCCCCAACTTCTGACTGCACCTCGACAACACCCCTCCTTTCCATTTCCCGAAGTTTCAAACAGCTCGATCACATTAGAATGGCGAACTCGACGCATTTACAAGCAGGTTAAAATTTTGGGCAAAAACCCTACATTGATTCCAATCCCTTAATTTATTTTATATAAAAATTATCTGATAATTTTTACGTGCTCATCGATGTTTAAGTTTGCTTCAATCCAAATTTGAGCATTTATAGTTAATTAAATCACTAGATATTGATAAAAATACAAGTTTCATTTACTTGAGTACTGCTCCTTCATTACTACACTAAAAATCTTTCTATTTGTTTTAAAAATCATATTTTGCTATAAGAATTCAATATATAAGCTTGAATCAATGTTTTGCAACAATCAAATATTTTAAATTATCACTTGATTTTTCCTTTACATTATTGTTACAGTTACATGCTTGAGGAAAATGACTGTAATCTACTTTTAAAAAATCTTATTTAAGCTTACCATCATATTTTGTTTAAAAAATCAAAGCTTGTCAATGATTTACATAAGGATAATTTAAGGTTTTTCACAAAAATATTCAACCTGTACCAAATACAGAACATCACCCAGTCCTAATCCAAACTAAAGCATGCATAAACCAAATTATAAATGAAGTTTGAACTGATTTTGATTAACTTAAAGTTTTAAAAATTGTGTTTACTCACAAGCCAAATTCTGTTGAAACTGAAATGTTAAAGCTGCAAACTTGAATCAGCTCTTACAAAATTAAATTTGTTAGTTTTCTTACTTGACTTCCTGAAAACTTAACCTTCAGTAAATAGTTTTCTGAACTTTTTTTAATTTGTTTCCAAAGTCTGGTTTAATGTTCTCAACATCTTGTTTGTTGGGAAAACAAGCTAATAAAGGTTTAAATAAAAATAACATGAGTGTTAACATCAACTATATGGTCTGCATCCATCACAGAGAAACAACAGAGCATAACCCAGATATTCACAAACTCCTACTCACCCATCACTGATTCCATTCCATAAATAAATGAAATCAACTTATTTGAATTTAAATAAACTAAAAATTTAAATCTTGATGTTTACTCACCAAAACAATTGTTGAACAAGGCATGGTTGTTAATAAATGCCTGTAGTTTGAAGCTTGAATAAAATCAGAGTTTACTTGCATCTTTTCCCTTTTCTTTCTGTTTTCCCCTTTTATAATTTCTTCTTCTTACAGTTACTGTTTTACTCTTATATATTTCTTAGGTATACTATGCTACTGATCAAATAAAGGATGCATACACATAATATATAGAAGATAAGAATATGAATGGAAGAGGTTTTGACTTTGTTGGGTGTTATCTGCTACTGTTCAATTTTGTTTTATCAGGCAAGCTTCTACTCTTTTTTTTTTCTTTTTTTTTATGATCTTGAATTCGGCTGAGATGCTAAGTCATTAATGTCAATGTACTATTGTCTACACATAACCTTATAAATACATAGATGTTTATTAACTTTGCCTGCATAATTACCTACAGGTACACATAATACATAATTATATACTGACAGCATGTACTAACAATACATACTATCTCTGTTTTCAAATGTTAATCAGGTCTATTCACTGTAAAAGATAAAAGATAAAAATTTGTGCAAATATAAATGAACACAAAAGTGTGCTCGACTCAGAGTAGCATTGAATGATTGTGTTGCTAAGTCTTGTTTCACATTATTATGTTTACTGAGTTTGCTTCCTTAGTTAATCAGGTTTCTTTCCTTTTTTTTTTTTCAAGTTTACAGATATTTGTATTAAAACAATATGTGAGGTTTGTGTTTGCACTTTATAAATGAGGATCATACCCTTTGCAACATTTGTTTTATTATTGTATATCCTATGTTTAAATTTATATGAGAAAATATGGTGTAAAACTTATTCTTGTTTTATGAATTGCTTACTTGAAAAATAATCATGTTTGGGTCAGATGTATATTTACTTTGGTTTGCTTGTAACAATAAATTGTTTTATTGTTTCTAACTTGAATAATTAATATACAATATAGTTGTTTTCAATTTGTAAATGAAAATATTTTGTTTAGTTAACTTCTAATTTATATAAGTTATACATGATAGTTAAAGTTTGGTTTTACATTGTATTTGATTTTATTTTACTTTACTTTGAATCTTATACTTTTGTTCTTATTTTAGATTATTAAGTTATGTTGTATAAAGTTTTAACTGATTAATCTTTATTTTAAATTACATTAGTACTTTATATTTAACTGTCAATATACAAGTTATATTTCAAAATAAATTTTCTTACTTATATTTGCATTCATTTTCATTTGTACTTTGCTATCACTTATTTAAATTAAGTTATAAACACATATTTGATTTATGTTCTACATTTATATTTTATTTTGTTAGAATTATATTTTAAATTTTAAATATTATCATCCATAATATATTTTCAAATGTAAACAAAGTACAGTATTTTAATTTAGTTACATAAGGTCAATATTATTAAAAAGTTCTATTTAAATTTCCAAAATCAAACTCCCCTTTAAAATACAAATTTATATAAACAATTGGCAATTATCCCAAAATCATATTCATTTTAAAAATAATCAATTCACATTTTATTTAATCATATCAAATATTTATTAAAATAAACAGGGCCAAAATTCAGGGTCGTTACATTCCTCCCCCCTTAAAAGAATTTCGTCCCCGAAATTTAAAATAAAGATAATTTAAAAGCTGATATACCCACCATTCACACATACGTATCATTCATACAATAGCAAACAATCAAACAGTCTATCTTAACAAGCAACACTAGCTATCCGAATACAAATCTGGATAAACTTTCCTAGAGCTATCCAGAGTCTCCCAGGTGCAATCACTGAGATTCTCGCTCCACTGTACTCGACAAGCTTCACTACTACTCCTGAGTTGCCTCTCAGTTGATCAACAATCTGAACAGGATTCCTGACTACAGTCAAACTCCGCTTGACTTCCCAAATCTCCTTGAACTACCAGTTCTACCACTAATGATGGATCTTAAACAAAATTCCAAGATGGAATGCATGGGATTCATTATGAATTCCAGACATCCTTCTGGCAATTTAATCTTATAAGATACAACCCCTATCCAAGTTGAATTTCATATTTATACATAACTCGAGGTCTCAGCCTCCCATTCATTTTAAATTTACAATCAAATTCATTAATTCACCATCCAACTTTATTTAACCAATTTAAATCTCATTAACCTATTCAATCAACCAATTTATTCCAAATTAGTTCACTTCCATTTCCAATCCCATATTGGACTTTTATCTTCAAAAATCATCTTATTATTTTATCTGTGTTCAATTTTATTTTATAATTCAATTTTGGATTTTTATTTCATTCTCCAAATACAAAACAAGTTTTATTGACTTACTATTTAATTTCCCCATATTTACTCTCATAAGTCTCACATTCACATTTCACCCAATTTAAGCTTGAATATATTCATGTTTCAATTTAACTCAAAATTGAACACCTATCTACAGCCAAAAATATTCCTAATCAATGTGTTGCCAATTTCCTTTATAAGTTATCGGAGTATATTTATTCTAATTCAATTTCACATCAACTCACCTAGATCAATTCCATTATTATCTTATAAATCTATTCAATTTGTTTATCTTAACTTCCATTAAATTAAGCACTATACCATTCTCTTTACTCTACTAACCCATTTGGATTTGATTAAATAAGAACTTAATTTTATTTTAATATCATCCAAATCTCAATTCATTTTATTTCAATCTTAAATTGAAATCCAACTATTAAGCTTAAGTAAATCTCAACCAAAATTTTATCTCTATTAGATTTTCACACCAAATTCATTTACATTATATATTTGATGTACTTCATTAATTTATTATATTTTTAATCATTAGTTTAATTCCAAAATTAAATTAAACTTTCAACTTAATTCAAAATAAATCTTCATTTTCAACTTCATTTTTAAATTTCAATTCCAAGTTAAATTTCTTACTTCCTTGGTTATATAAGCTATTGTAAATTTTTATAATCCTATTTGTCTATTAACACTATCATCCAAATACTATAATTATATATAATAATTACAGAATTTTTTTTATATATATATATCAAAATAGATTTTGGATGAAATTATTTTAATTCATCCACTTTGGAAAACAATATCATGTCGAATTGATCTATTCAAGTGTTTAGAAACCCCTTCGGTACAGTTGTGCAGACTGCACTGACTAAGGTTCATATACCACTCAATAAATCAATCAACATAATATAAAACCATTTTATATCCACTAACAAGTACACGCTCATATCTATCATTACGCTCAGACTCATTCTAGAGTACCGCCGACTCTATCTCTAATGAGTAATCTCCACCAGAGCCAAGGTTCTCACTTAACCTTTCTGCTCTGATACCAACTGTGACGACCCGCCCTTCTACTACCAGAAAGACGTATCATCATGAAGAAAGAAAGAGGTAGAAATAGAAAGGAAAGTGAAAGAAAGAACAACATCAGAATCTCACAGCGGAATGGAATAAAATATAATACATCACATAACAATCTCATAGTTTACATATATCAGAGTTATACAATATTTTATATTTGACAATGTTATATATACATCAGTCACTACATACATCTCAAATACAACATACTCTAACTAACACAGCGGAACTAGATAGATATCTACAACGCCGAAGCCTCCTGCTCCATTTGCTCCTCCGGCATTCGTCAAAGCTAACCTGAATCTCTTGACTACCCGTAAAAATTTGGGTACCCGAGAGTTTATGAAAAACAAAAATAAACTCCGGGTCAGACATGGGTCTGGTATGAGTAAACAGTTTAAATTGTTTAACTTTGCAAAACTTTTGAAAATAAAGGTATCACGTAAGACTTCCCACAAATAAATACGGGTAAGTTTTTACCTTACGCTAACCAAAACATTTTATAGGAAATTCTCTGATATTATAATAGTGTCTAGGGTTTTCAAGTAAATAGAAAATAGCCGAAATTGTTACATGATTAAATTCCAGCTACTAGCCACAAAAGTGGGTAATACAATCAAAACCGTGGGCACTTATTGGAAAATGGATTCCATACAATGGCAGGGCTACTGGGGTACCGCCCGTCACAGTACGGGGCCTAGATCACCGTACCGAGGATTACTCCCTTCATCCCCTGCAACACAAGGTCGGAACCATTCCTTACTGAACAGTCCCGAACAAGATAAACCCCGTGGTTGGCGCGCCCAACCACCCACTAAGCCGAATAAAAAGGGACATCTAGACAGGGGAAATATCTTGTCCTGCTTGGGCATGACCCACCTAACCTTGCTGCATCTCCCCTGTTTTAGCCATTCCCGGTTGATGAGGCTTGAGGCTACGATTACCTTTAAAGAACACATTTTCTTAGAATGCTCATCGCCCGCCTGACGATGTGTTGAAAGCATTCAATCCATACAAGTTCATTCCGGGTTCGAACGAAACCGAAGGCATTATCTCGTTACATTCATTTTGGAATCACCCTCAGAGTTAACGACGACAACCCTTGCATTCTAAACCTTCATCTTCATATCAGATTAACGACCTAACGTTAATTTGGATCGATGTGGTTTTCGGATGTCCCAAATGTGGAAACCCAATCCCGGTCTCATCGAAATCCAAAACGTGTCTTTTAGGGCCAAGTTGTTTTAAAGTTTAAAACAATTCAATCTCAATTATCCATATACACACAGATAGATAATTCATAGTATCACAATAGATAATCAACATTATCACCATAACAGATAAGCAATCATAACAGATAATCCATATTATTATCATACTATAATCAAGCATACATTTTACAGAGCATCATTTATCTCATGCTAGGAATTTCAAACCATTCAGAGTAAACAATATCATCCATCCATATATAAGCAATCATATCAGCTATAATTAATTTAAAATGAATTAAATTAATTACTTGCATCTCTAATTAATTTAAAGTAAATTAAATTAATTACTTAACCATTATAATTCTTGCTTATATAACTATTAACCAATTATCAATCAATTTATAAATCCATTTCACTTAATCATACTTTGATTAATTAACATTAAATTCAAGTAATCATTCTTAATTATTTCCAAATTATTTATCTTATCCAAATTTAGAAATTAACCTTTAATTACATACATTACATTACTTCTTAATTTCACCAATTAATTTCTCTTTAATCTTTCATTATTAATTTCATTATTTAATGATTGCTAATTACATTTCATTTCATTATCCTATATTAAATTAATTACCTTAAGTAATTAAATCTTCAATTAAACTATATTTATTAATCACCCCTGATTAATACTATTCAGTAATCAAACACCTTTAATTACTCTTATCGCATCACTTATTTACTTCTCATCTGATTTCCTTTAATCAATCCCTTGATTAAATTTGCACAAAGTAATTATACTCAATTACCTCCATTATCAAATCATCCTTATTCAATTATATCCAGTCATTATCATTAATTACTTCTCCAAGTAATGTTACTTATCACATCATCAATTAATTATTTAAATTAATTAAACTTGATTAATTAACTTAAACAATTCTCATTAAACTTCATTGATAAGAAATAAATTTCTTAATTACTTGATTACTTAATTAGTTTTTCCTTAATCACTCAACACTTAATCAATTTGTTTAACCTTAAATACTTAATTAACTATTCTTTAATTATAAATTAACATCTTAATAAAACATAATTATTCATTTATTTAGTACTAATTACTTAGTAAATTGTTAATTTATTCTTAATTAAATTACTTAATTAATTAACTATTAATTCATTCATTAATTATCATAAGTAGTTAATTACACTTTATTAATCACTTAATCATTACCTAATCCTTAATTACACTTGTAAAGTAATTATTCTCAATTAACTATTTATTTATTTTTTCTTTAAAATAGTTTATTGACATTAATTTGCTCAAATTGATTAAACATTAAAAGTCTTCTTTAAAATTTTGAAAATAGTATGGGCTACAAACTTTAATGTTAATCCCTTCCATACTTAACTTAATTATTAAAACAATAATTAAATGTGAAATACATTGTTACTTATTAGCCTAATAACTTAAAACTGGTATTTAAATCTGTTAAACATTCTTACAGGTTACTGTAAAAACAAGGTTCACAAAATCTTATTATTAATATACTTCTTTCTGAGGATTAAAAGAAACTCGAGTCTCCCCCTAAGAAATACCGTGTTTACTTCGAGTCGTTCTCACTTTTCCCCGGGTCTTCCAGTACGCTCCCCTTCTTCTTCTTCTTCTTATATTTTTTTTTTTTTAGTTTAAAATGAGAAGACAACATACATCAGGTTCCACCCAGAAAACTCGCACTCAACCCGAAGCCCCTAACCTATTTTCTGGTGCTCGACTCGAAGGATCATCACTGACCAACGTTCGACGTCCTCCTCCACGCTGTGCACGTGCACAGCGTCACCAACAACCTCCGACGAACCCCCACCTCGCCGACAAGTCACGTAATTCACGAACAAAAGGAAATCAAACTCAAACTTCGCTTCAACCCATTGAAACGAAACTTTGCCTAGTGACTGAATTTTAAAACTCAACTGATAGGACGAATCGACCTCGTCACCGCCGCCGTGACCACCGGAAGTCCCCAACTTCTGACTGCACCTCGACAACACCCCACCTTTCCATTTCCCGAAGTTTCAAACAGCTCGATCACATAAGAATGGCGAACTCGACACATTTACAAGCAGGTTAAAATTTTGGGCAAAAACCCTACATTGATTCCAATCCCTTAATTTACTTTATATAAAAATTATCTGATAATTTTTACGTGCTCATCGATGTTTAAGTTTGCTTCAATCCAAATTTGAGCATTTATAGTTAATTAAATCACTAGATATTGATAAAAATACAAGTTTCATTTACTTGAGTACTGCTCCTTCATTACTACACTAAAAATCTTTCTATTTTTTTTAAAAATCATATTTTGCTATAAGAATTCAATATATAAGCTTGAATCAATGTTTTGCAACAATCAAATATTTTAAATTATCACTTGATTTTTCCTTTACATTATTGTTACAGTTACATGCTTGAGGAAAATGACTGTAATCTACTTTTAAAAAATCTTATTTAAGCTTACCATCATATTTTGTTTAAAAAATCAAAGCTTGTCAATGATTTACATAAGGATAATTTAAGGTTTTTCACAAAAATATTCAACCTGTACCAAATACAGAACATCACCCAGTCCTAATCCAAACTAAAGCATGCATAAACCAAATTATAAATGAAGTTTGAACTGATTTTGATTAACTTAAAGTTTTAAAAATTGTGTTTACTCACAAGCCAAATTCTGTTGAAACTGAAATGTTAAAGCTGCAAACTTGAATCAGCTCTTACAAAATTAAATTTATTAGTTTTCTTACTTGACTTCCTGAAAACTTAACCTTCAGTAAATAGTTTTCTTAACTTTTTTTAATTTGTTTCCAAAGTCTTGTATAATGTTCTCAACATCTTGTTTGTTGGGAAAACAAGCTAACAAAGGTTTAAATAAAAATAACATGAGTGTTAACATCAACTATATGGTCTGCATCCATCACAGAGAAACAACAGAGCATAACCCAGATATTCACAAACTCCTACTCACCCATCACTGATTCCATTCCATAAATAAATGAAATCAACTTATTTGATTTTAAATAAACTAAAAATTTAAATCTTGATGTTTACTCACCAAAACAATTGTTGAACAAGGCATGGTTGTTAATAAATGCCCGCAGTTTGAAGCTTGAATAAAATCAGAGTTTACTTGCATCTTTTCCCTTTTCTTTCTGTTTTCCTCTTTTATAATTTCTTCTTCTTACAGTTACTGTTTTACTCTTATATATTTCTTAGGTATACTATGCTACTGATCAAATAAAGGATGCATACACATAATATATAGAAGATAAGAATATGAATGGAAGAGGTTTTGACTTGGTTGGGTGTTATCTGCTACTGTTCAATTTTGTTTTATCAGGCAAGCTTCTACTCTTTTTTTTTTTTTTTTATGATCTTGAATTCGGCTGAGATGCTAAGTCATTAATGTCAATGTACTATTGTCTACACATAACCTTATAAATACATAGATGTTTATTAACTTTGCCTGCATAATTACCTACAGGTACACATAATACATAATTATATACTGACAGCATGTACTAACAATACATACTATCTCTGTTTTCAAATGTTAATCAGGTCTATTCACTGTAAAAGATAAAAGATAAAAATTTGTGCAAATATAAATGAACACAAAAATGTGCTCGACTCAGAGTAGCATTGTGACGCCCCACCTCAATACCCACGCTAGCCAAGAACACTACGGTGTAATGCTGTCAACTAGCACGGAGAATAAGGCTGTTGAGGAGCGGCCATCAATAGTTGGCCTTACACTAGTATTGGTTATCTCGATGGAAGTGATATAAATATATATATTCTTTCATTTTTCATCTCTGATTTATTTTCTCCCATCGACATACCCCAATTCCAGTATAAAACGAACTACGATGGTTCGTAATAGTTTAGAACAGTAAATATAAAATAACAACACAGATGATATAAATGCGGAACACAGATGAAACAGAAAGTCTCATATATATATAATAACTGATGTCAGTTACAATACATTCACACGGTACATATGATACAACTACAACAGTCGACTAAGGAAGTTACATATACAAGTACATTAACGTATATAATATACATGAATACATATCTTCCTATACAATTTTACATACTACTACAAATGACGACGACTACTCCAAAAGATATGAAAGAACTTCATAGCTCTAGCAGCAACCCAAAGCAGAATATCTACAACCTATAAATACTCGGTCTGACCCGAGTATTAAATTCAAAAGAAAATAATACTCGGGTCAGTCTAATTCAAACTCAGTTATTAATGCACAGAAGCAATAATAATTAAATAATGAATAGACGATAGTAATTAAACCAAATCAGAATGCAATTCAGAACATTGAATTGAAATAAACAAAACAGTTCAAACCATTGGAATATCAATTAAAACATTAAGATGAGTAGGGCTGCAGTACACGCACGCGTGTACTGCCTCACCACTACAGCACATGAACTACGCAAAAGATTAATAAATCAAAACAAAATAGAATATCACAAAACCATACCGTGTGGCTGCAGTTCACGCTTGCGTGCACTGCCTTGCCACTATAGTGATGCCGTACCCAAAAACTCAATACCGTGTGGCTGCAGTTCACGCCTGCGTGCACTGCCTTGCCACTATAGTGATGATGTACACAAACGGGCACAAGGTCAAATCCGAAATATCGGATTCAACTCAAGCAACTTCGAAAACAATCCATTTGCATCAATGCAATGCAAAACAACAAGGCCAAGACCGCATACCCAAAAAAAAACTGCAGTCAACAATGAATGCATCATTACATACAACAGTAATGAGTCAGGTACAAGAACATGAAGGAACCAGCTGATGAACAAAGAGTCAGCACCCAAAACAGATGCAAGCGCAGTCTGCACCTAGGTGAAGACCACAAGAACTTAGTGCAACACAATTATTCAAGTGCATATACAGGAATGCAACAATGAATCACGAACCAAGTGTACCAAAGAGACAACATGTTTGCAACTGTGAAACTGGCAGTGCAAATATCAGACTCGATAACGAAGGCAGTAGCACACACAATTCAACTTCAAATGCACTGCAGCTACATGTATTCAGGTACATGAAGACAGCAAATACACACTGAACTACATGCCTCGAAGAATAGAGGACAGAACTAATGCAATCCCTACATGAAGTGGAAGTGAAACAGTGTCCACTAAATGAAACTGGAAAAATGCAAATGAATACAAAGCATCAAGGCGATGTATCAGATATGAGAATAAAGGCAGTAGTACATCACAATTCAACTACACTGCAGTTCAAAGTAAAAGTGATGCGACACAAGATAAATCAGATCAGGCAGCAACTCCAGAT
This sequence comes from Allium cepa, assembly GCA_030765085.1. Taxonomy (NCBI): domain Eukaryota; kingdom Viridiplantae; phylum Streptophyta; class Magnoliopsida; order Asparagales; family Amaryllidaceae; genus Allium; species Allium cepa. The sequence continues at coordinate 463,361,050 of CM060942.1, forward strand.
GGATATCAATAGTACAGACTCAAATGTACAACTCGAAGCAATACTCAGAGTACGACTTACAAGTTCATACGTACAACAAACACAAAGCCTATGAAGACTACGAACCGAACCAATATATGCAGAGTCAATATGATCAAGAGCAACAGGCATACGTGTATGCAGTGACCAAGGAACTACAGAATGAGGTTGGACATTTCATATATACAAATGACCACAAAGACTTCAAAGTGATATATATATATATATACGTGCAACACTACAGCAGGTCGAAAATGCTCAGGAAGGAGTACAAAATGACTAGAGTCGAAACAACACACAATACGATGAGCTCGATCACAAGAAAACTCACATCCAGAGTGAACAACATAATGCACAAATCAAAACCCGAGCTTATAGAGGGCTCAGTGCCAAAGCCGATCGATTCAAACAAGAAAAATGGAACAAAGTAGAGACTGTCATCAAAATTAGTTCAACAATAAGCTACTGTGAACTGAAGTGAAGGCATGAATCCAAATCAGACACATTACAACAGATTACAGTGGACAAATGAAGCATCTGTGTAAATGTATGTAGCAAGTTCAAGCTACAAATCAATACAACGTATAGACATTCATATCTATGTCAATTGAAACAGTAGCAGCATAAGCAAGTGGCACAGCACGTTCAAAAACAGAGGGGATTTCAAGTCATCTAGGAATCGCAACTCTTAATCTATGTCGTTTTAAATAAGAGACAGTTTTGAACTAAATTCCAAGTCATGACCAGAGGGGAAATACCAGTGAACTAGGCTCAAATGTGCAAGTAAATAAGGATGCAATACAGCCAAAACAAGCACATGGCAATACAGCAAGGCACATCAACATATTCCAGTAAAGTCAAACCGAAATCATCAACCTCAAAACACAAAATCAACTAAGCATCAGTGAATCACCCGAAGATAGCAAGTTCGAGCAAATAAAGTCAAGTAGCATAGTAAATCGATGTCCAAAACCAAACGAACCAAAAAAAAACACATCGAAAATCACAGATGTCGAAAGCGAGTAGAAGAAGATGTGAGTGAGAACGTTCACTCACCTTTGCCAAGAATTGGAGCAGCCGCGCGCACACAAGAATGAACGAGGAAGAGCGAAGCCCTAATTTGGAGAAGAGGACGAACGAGACCACCGCCATTTTTATTTCTTCGTTCGTTTAGGGTTTCGAATAATTGAAAATGAGAGAGAGGGTTCGGGTTGCAAACGAAGAATGGGAGATTGGGTAGTTAAAATTTTTCACGGCCCAAAATTTCTTTTAACAATTTATAAAATAATTTAAAAATTAAAAATTCAAAAACTTCAAATGGAAATTTGCAATCATATTAATCATTTAATGTCGATTAAAAATAGACGCGAAATACCGGGTTGTTACAGACTCCCCTCCTTAAAGAAATTGCGTCCTCGCAATCGTAAGGAATAAATGGGCAAAAGGTAACAACCAAAAGAGCACATCATCACAAGATGAAGAAATTCGAAATATGAAGTTCACCATAAAGAGCATGAAGGAGCAAGCCAGAACGTGTTTGCTCAAAGTCAAATCTAGTGAAACTTCAATTTCTTCAATAATACCGGGCTCAAGAATAAAGATCGGAAATCCCAAAGGCATTTCCGTAATTGGAAGACGTGGAAAACGTCATGAATAGCAGAAAATTGAGCCGGTACACTGGCGTAGTACAATATAAACGCCAAAGAAATCTTTTAATTTCATAAAGGAAATTCACAAATTATCAACAAAATCTAACTATCAATAGATAATTCAGAGATCTCAAATCACAAATATTCGATTATCAAAAACGATAATCAAATCAACAAGTATTCGATTATCAAAATCGAAAATCAATCTTAAATCACAAATATTTAATTATCACAATTGATAATCAAATCACAAATATCTAATTATCACAATTGATAATCAAATCACAAATATCTAATTATCACAAACGATAATTAGATCTCAAATATCTGATTATCACAAGCGATAATCAGAAACAATAAATATCTGATTATCAAAAACGATAAATCAGAAATCATAAATATCCAATTATCAAAACGATAATCAGAAATTACCACAACGGTAATCAAATTTCAAATTACAAATTTTTTCAATTAACGAGTCCGAAATTAACCGAAATAGCAAACGCACATGACTCATAACCACGAGTTTTACTAAATCGTTTAATTCACTTCATCGTTTCCTTGAAAGTGTTAAATTGTGTATTTTAAATAAATAACATTTTACGTTCTCAAACGGACAAGTCCGGAATTAAGCGAATCAGTAAAAGAAAGGGGTCATAGTTCTCGATTTTTCTGAAACGTTTAATTCGCTTCCTCATTCTTTTGAAAGCGCAAATCGTAAAGATTTTGAAAACAATTTTGATTTATATTTTGAAATATTTTGAAGAATAACAAATTTTTAAAACGCGTGATTAAAATAGCAATGTCAGTAGCAACTTCGACATACGTCAAAATTTCATCGAAATAATTGGCATCAAAATATAATACCAATGAATTTTCGTTCATCAAAAAGGTCACAAGAATCTTCTCAAAGATAGAAAGGGGTATCATACCCTAAACTTGTATTCATAACAAGTTAATAACACACGAATTCACCAATGCACAAGAATTGATAAAACTTATCAATAGAAATCACGAAAATTGGTGAAGCACAAATTCTAGAAATCCTCACAAGAAATCCAGAAAACACAAGCTAAGAGTATGAGAACTCGAACGCGAGTATGAAAACTCGAACCGGAGTATGAAAACTCGAACGCGAGTATGAAACCTCGAACCGGAGTATGAAAACTCGAACGCGAGTATGAAAACTCGAACGGAGTATGAAAACTCGAAGGAGAGTATGGAAACTCAAACGGAGTATGAAAACTCGAAAAGAGTATGAAAACTCAAACGGAGTATGAAAACTCGAACAGAGTATGAAAACTCAAACGGAGTATGAAAACTCGAACAGAGTATGAAAACTCAAACGGAGTATGAAAACTCGAACAGAGTATGAAAACTCAAACGGAGTATGAAAACTCGAACAGAGTATGAAAACTCAAACGGAGTATGAAAACTCGAACGGAGTATGAAAACTCGAACGGAGTATGAAAACTCAAATGGAGTATGAAAACTCGAACGGAGCATGAAAACTCAAAGGAGAGTATGGAAACTCACCATCACGCGAGCATGAAAATTCATCAACACATGTAACGCAAAGCGACAAACGTAGTATGAAAACTCGAACAGAGTATGAAAACTCGAACGGAGTATGAAAACTCGAACGGAGTATGAAAACTCGAACGGAGTATGAAAACTCGAACGGAGTATGAAAACTCGAACGGAGTATGAAAACTCGAACGGAGTATGAAAACTCAAACGGAGTATGAAAACTCGAACGGAGCATGAAAACTCAAAGGAGAGTATGGAAACTCACCATCACGCGAGCATGAAAATTCATCAACACATGTAACGCAAAGCGAGAACGGGAGCACGGAATCTCACCTACACGTGAGCATGAAAGTCACCAACACGGGCAACGCAAAGCGAGAACGGGAGCACGGAATCTCACCTACACGCGAGCATGAAAAATCATCAACACGTGCAACGCAAAGCGAGAACGGGAGCACGGAATCTCACCTACCCGCGAGCATGAAAAATCATCAACACGTGCAACGCATAACGAGAACGGGAGCACGAAAACTCACCTACATGCGAGCATGAAAACTCACCAACACGTGCAATGCAAAGCGAGAACGGGAGCACAGAATCTCACCTACACGTGAGCATGAAAGTCACCAACACGGGCAACGCAAAGCGAGAACGGGAGCACGGAATCTCACCTACACGCGAGCATGAAAAATCATCAACACGTGCAACGCAAAGCGAGAACGGGAGCACGGAATCTCACCTACCCGTGAGCATGAAAAATCATCAACACGTGCAACGCATAACGAGACGCTATCTCATGGTTGCAAGCCATTAATTTTGACACACGAATGGCCCGAAGACCGTGGGGCGCTACCCCACATGTGTGAGTCGAAATCACACAGATTGAGGTCCAGACTAACCAAAAATCAAAAGAGGTATGTGTGAGTGGAATCACACAAGTGGTGTCTAGTCTAACCTCACAATCAAAAGAAAAGTATGTGTGAATGAAATCACACAAGTGGTGTCTAGACAATCCTCAAAGCCCAAGAGATATGTGTGAGAGGAAATCACACCGATGAGGCCTAGTCTAACCGTAAAAATGATCGTCATGATCAACGAGAAGTGTCAATTACACTAAGCTAGTAAATATAAAAGTTTAGCTTCATGTCCCATAACCACTTGCTTAACTTAAATATTTACGAACAAACTGTAAATCTTCACTAATAAAATTTGTCACTAGAGGTTCAATCGAACAAGTCCAAGAATTAACCGGCGAAGTAAACGCAAGCGTTATATACCACTCGTTTTACTAAGCCGTTTAATTAGATTTCTCATACGAGTGAAATAAAGATTTGTATATACTAATAGATTGGAAAACAGTTTCAAAAACGAGTTTGGTATTGAAAATAGAGTTGAAAACATTTTGATAAAAGAGTTTTTGATATTTACTACCAGTATTGAAACCTTTATATTTTTAAAGTGACAAATCACAAAAATGATTGTAGAAACAATCAATCACAAGAATTCACATACGAAGACGTGAATAGAATCCAAAGAAATCGATACCGGATTCATCGAAAGGTATGTTCACAAAAATCCCGAAGAAAAGGTCATCAAAGTTGCTAATAAATGATAGCAACAAATCGGGAAATAATCAAGAATCGATTAAATTCGAAAACCAAATCAATTCACTAAGATTCACATTCGAAGACGTGAATAAAATACAAAGAATTTCGATTCCAAATCCATCAAAGTAGGAATACCCAAAATTCCTGAAATAGAAGTTATCAAAGTCGACAAAGGTGATAACAACTAACCGGAAAAGAAGAACCGATCAACAATTGGAAAAACAAAGCATAACGAGTATAAATGCTTGAATGACTTTTAGCAAAAGTAAAAGTCAAGTCAACGTCGATATCGACAAGGCAAAGACCAAGACAATTTCTTTTATACCAAAGAAATTTTAAAACTATCAGAGAGAGGCACAAGAAAACCAACAAACCATGGATAAACAGACAGAGTCGACAATTGGAATGCAATTTGTCTCAAAGATTGATACCCAAAACCCAATTGTATGGAAATTGCATTAAGTACACGAATCAGAGATAAGAATGCATATATATAGCAGTTCGAATAAACAATGCGAGTTCAAATCGAAGTGGGTACTAGTTGCAGCAATATGCAACTTGATAGAGCATATATATACTGATACTTAGAAGTGTAAACTCAAGTGAGCAAGTGCGATAGAGAATAGCAGCAATGCTCACGAATAAGCGTTAGGAATTCATTCCTAACAAATCAAAGATGATCTTAAGATAAAGATGTGAAATAAAACATCGACAAATAGTTGTAACACACGTACTATCTAAGTTATGTTTTATATTTGTTCTAAACCCCAGGCTTTGATACCAAGCTGTGACGCCCCACCTCAATACCCACGCTAGCCAAGAACACTACGGTGTAATGCTGTCAACTAGCACGGAGAATAAGGCTGTTGAGGAGCGGCCATCAATAGTTGTCCTTACACTAGTATTGGTTATCTCGATGGAAGTGATATAAATATATATATTCTTTCATTTTTCATCTCTGATTTATTTTCTCCCATCGACATACCCCAATTCCAGTATAAAACGAACTACGATGGTTCGTAATAGTTTAGAACAGTAAATATAAAATAACAACACAGATGATATAAATGCGGAACACAGATGAAACAGAAAGTCTCATATATATATAATAACTGATGTCAGTTACAATACATTCACACGGTACATATGATACAACTACAACAGTCGACTAAGGAAGTTACATATACAAGTACATTAACGTATATAATATACATGAATACATATCTTCCTATACAATTTTACAAACTACTACAAATGACGACGACTACTCCAAAAGATATGAAAGAACTTCATAGCTCTAGCAGCAACCCAAAGCAGAATATCTACAACCTGTAAATACTCGGTCTGACCCGAGTATTAAATTCAAAAGAAAATAATACTCGGGTCAGTCTAATTCAAACTCAGTTATTAATGCACAGAAGCAATAATAATTAAATAATGAATAGACGATAGTAATTAAACCAAATCAGAATGCAATTCAGAACATTGAATTGAAATAAACAAAACAGTTCAAACCATTGGAATATCAATTAAAACATTAAGATGAGTAGGGCTGCAGTACACGCACGCGTGTACTGCCTCACCACTACAGCACATGAACTACGCAAAAGATTAATAAATCAAAACAAAATAGAATATCACAAAACCATACCGTGTGGCTGCAGTTCACGCTTGCGTGCACTGCCTTGCCACTATAGTGATGTCGTACCCAAAAACTCAATACCGTGTGGCTGCAGTTCACGCCTGCGTGCAGTGCCTTGCCACTATAGTGATGATGTACACAAACGGGCACAAGGTCAAATCCGAAATATCGGATTCAACTCAAGCAACTTCGAAAACAATCCATTTGCATCAATGCAATGCAAAACAACAAGGCCAAGACCGCATACCCAAAAAAAAACTGCAGTCAACAATGAATGCATCATTACATACAACAGTAATGAGTCAGGTACAAGAACATGAAGGAACCAGCTGATGAACAAAGAGTCAGCACCCAAAACAGATGCAAGCGCAGTCTGCACCTAGGTGAAGACCACAAGAACTTAGTGCAACACAATTATTCAAGTGCATATACAGGAATGCAACAATGAATCACGAACCAAGTGTACCAAAGAGACAACATGTTTGCAACTGTGAAACTGGCAGTGCAAATATCAGACTCGATAACGAAGGCAGTAGCACACACAATTCAACTTCAAATGCACTGCAGCTACATGTATTCAGGTACATGAAGACAGCAAATACACACTGAACTACATGCCTCGAAGAACAGAGGACAGAACTAATGCAATCCCTACATGAAGTGGAAGTGAAACAGTGTCCACTAAATGAAACTGGAAAAATGCAAATGAATACAAAGCATCAAGGCGATGTATCAGATATGAGAATAAATGCAGTAGTACATCACAATTCAACTACACTGCAGTTCAAAGTAAAAGTGATGCGACACAAGATAAATCAGATCAGGCAGCAACTCCAGATGGATATCAATAGTACAGACTCAAATGTACAACTCGAAGCAATACTCAGAGTACGACTTACAAGTTCATACGTACAACAAACACAAAGCCTATGAAGACTACGAACCGAACCAATATATGCAGAGTCAATATGATCAAGAGCAACAGGCATACATGTATGCAGTGACCAAGGAACTACAGAATGAGGTTGGACATTTCATATATACAAATGACCACAAAGACTTCAAAGTGATATATATATATATACGTGCAACACTACAGCAGGTCGAAAATGCTCAGGAAGGAGTACAAAATGACTAGAGTCGAAACAACACACAATACGATGAGCTCGATCACAAGAAAACTCACATCCAGAGTGAACAACATAATGCACAAATCAAAACCCGAGCTTATAGAGGGCTCAGTGCCAAAGCCGATCGATTCAAACAAGAAAAATGGAACAAAGTAGAGACTGTCATCAAAATTAGTTCAACAATAAGCTACTGTGAACTGAAGTGAAGGCATGAATCCAAATCAGACACATTACAACAGATTACAGTGGACAAATGAAGCATCTGTGTAAATGTATGTAGCAAGTTCAAGCTACAAATCAATACAACGTATAGACATTCATATCTATGTCAATTGAAATAGTAGCAGCATAAGCAAGTGGCACAGCACGTTCAAAAACAGAGGGGATTTCAAGTCATCTAGGAATCGCAACTCTTAATCTATGTCGTTTTAAATAAGAGACAGTTTTGAACTAAATTCCAAGTCATGACCAGAGGGGAAATACCAGTGAACTAGGCTCAAATGTGCAAGTAAATAAGGATGCAATACAGCCAAAACAAGCACATGGCAATACAGCAAGGCACATCAACATATTCCAGTAAAGTCAAACCGAAATCATCAACCTCAAAACACAAAATCAACTAAGCATCAGTGAATCACCCGAAGATAGCAAGTTCGAGCAAATAAAGTCAAGCAGCATAGTAAATCGATGTCCAAAACCAAACGAACCAAAAAAAAACACATCGAAAATCACAGATGTCGAAAGCGAGTAGAAGAAGATGTGAGTGAGAACGTTCACTCACCTTTGCCAAGAATTGGAGCAGCCGCGCGCACACAAGAACGAACGAGGAAGAGCGAAGCCCTAATTTGGAGAAGAGGACGAACGAGACCACCGCCATTTTTATTTCTTCGTTCGTTTAGGGTTTCGAATAATTGAAAATGAGAGAGAGGGATCGGGTTGCAAACGAAGAATGGGAGATTGGGTAGTTAAAATTTTTCACGGCCCAAAATTTCTTTTAACAATTTATAAAATAATTTAAAAATTCAAAATTCAAAAACTTCAAATGGAAATTTGCAATCATATTAATCATTTAATGTCGATTAAAAATAGACGCGAAATACCGGGTTGTTACAAGCATTGAATGATTGTGTTGCTAAGTCTTGTTTCACATTATTATGTTTACTGAGTTTGCTTCCTTAGTTAATCAGGTTTCTTTCCTTTTTTTTTTCTTCAAGTTTACAGATATTTGTATTAAAACAATATGTGAGGTTGTGTTTGCACTTTATAAATGAGGATCATACCCTTTGCAACATTTGTTTTATTATTGTATATCCTATGTTTAAATTTATATGAGAAAATATGGTGTAAAACTTATTCTTGTTTTATGAATTGCTTACTTGAAAAATAATCATGTTTGGGTCAGATGTATATTTACTTTGGTTTGCTTGTAACAATAAATTGTTTTATTGTTTCTAACTTGAATAATTAATATACAATATCGTTGTTGTCAATTTGTAAATGAAAATATTTTGTTTAGTTAACTTCTAATTTATATAAGTTATACATGATAGTTAAAGTTTGGTTTTACATTGTATTTGATTTTATTTTACTTTACTTTGAATCTTATACTTTTGTTCTTATTTTAGATTATTAAGTTATGTTGTATAAAGTTTTAACTGATTAATCCTTATTTTAAATTACATTAGTACTTTATATTTAACTGTCAATATACAAGTTATATTTCAAAATAAATTTTCTTACTTATATTTGCATTCATTTTCATTTGTACTTTGCTATCACTTATTTAAATTAAGTTATAAACACATATTTGATTTATGTTCTACATTTATATTTTATTTTGTTAGAATTATATTTTAAATTTTAAATATTATCATCCATAATATATTTTCAAATGTAAACAAAGTACAGTATTTTAATTTAGTTACATAAGGTCAATATTATTAAAAAGTTCTATTTAAATTTCCAAAATCAAAGTCCCCTTTAAAATACAAATTTATATAAACAATTGGCAATTATCCCAAAATCATATTCATTTTAAAAATAATCAATTCACATTTTATTTAATCATATCAAATATTTATTAAAATAAACAGGGCCAAAATTCAGGGTCGTTACAGATTGTCTCTGCACCGAGTCGCGCCGGTATAGAGATTCCCTAAGTGATGGGAAGTCCGATCGGGATTGTGAATACCCGGATTGCAAGGGCTTCTTTGGAAGTGCCTTCGGTTCTGTACGAACCTGGAACAGACTTGTATGGATTGTATGTCTGACATTACACTTTGAGGTATAAAGCAGATTTCTTTCAAATACTTATCTGTTGGTGGCGGAGAATTTATTCTCTTAGCTTAACACCCTTCTCTGAGATGTACGAGCTCAGAGGTTATGTAGTTGAAGGTTATCAGCGATATACTCCCAATTTGGTAGTGTGGCATGCTGAGTGCTGCTGTGTGTTGATGATCATTTGTTGATCATTTATTATTAGAGCATGGCTTTTGTATAAAGCGCAGCTTTGTGGACGAGACTGCATCAGGACCTCACACCCCGGAAATGGTCGAAACAGGAAAGATGCGGCAAGGTTATGAGGGTCGCGCCCTTTAGGGTGTGTCATTCCCTTCTGGTAAAGGGTGGTATCATGGTATGGAGCCCTGATATTTAACCTATGTGGTTGCTCCAATCTCATTTACTATGTGGTTGTTGCTTAGAGGCGCCTCGGATAAAGGTCCCAAAGGACCGGGGAATGGCTTGCTCGAGTAGTAGTTACCTAGTTACAGAGGTTACCCGGCCTTGTGTTGGCAGAGATCCGGTTAGGTTCTCGGGACGTCCCGCCAGAGGCGATCCCATGTGGCAGTAGGAAGTTCCTTAGCCTGACCATTTGTTGGAAAATCCAAAGAAACAATACGAGCCTTTTACGATTGCAATTGTATAACATGCCTCCTCAGGAGGTAGCTATAACGGGCATAATATAATGGTACCTATGCTGGCTAAGATTTAAATTCTACTTTCGAAATGTTTTCTACACTATGCACTAATAATAATAAAAATCAAATGATTTTGCGTATTAAGCATGTTTGACTATCATAAGAAGAAATCTCCTCCAATTCTACGTTTGCATTATGTGTGTAGCGGGAGGTCTTATGGTAGTTTCATTTTCTAAAAAGCATATCGGATTTTCATTATAAATCTTGTTTTATTTTAAAAGATAAACTGTTTTTGTTGCTCACACCAGTCCCATGACTGACCGGGAGTTTATTATTCCTTTCCTAAACTCTGGGTGCTCACTATTTTCCGCACGAGCAGTATAGAGTTGGGTTTTTCAGATAGTTAGGTTCAGTATATTGTCTGGAGCTAGTTTCAGTCTTTGGATATGGACGTGACTTGCTTAGCTTTGTGCATCGTTATTGGGAGTTCAAGCTATTTCTGGATTGGTTCTTGGAGATGGAGTTGCATTTTTGGAGTCCTTTCTTGAAGGTGATCTTAGCGTTATTGTTCCGCTGTTGGTTTTATCTATTCTCTTTTCCGCTGCTATTATATTGTATCATATCTCTGATGTATATCGATATCTATTGTATCATCTGCTGTATCAGGATGTTGTATCAGATGTTGTATATTGATATTCATTATTTCTTCCGCTGCGTTATTTACTTAATTGTGTTATAAGCTCCGGCGACTCGGATTTGAACGCTCGAATCTGCGGCATTCGAGTATGATGTAAAGTATGGATGTCGATTTTCGAACGGACAAAATCCGCTTCGTCACATTTTCAAAGTAGAATTGAGGAAAATGCAGTGTTTTTTTTTGATTTGAGGATGAGAGGTTTGTTACTGGAAATTGACTTGCATGTTTGAGTTGCTTACTTAATTTTCATCTGGAATGCTTCCAGGTTGAACAAGTGAACTGGATTTGTAGGTTAGAGTTTCAGATATGTTTTGGTTAACAGATGATCTCAAACTTGCTTTATTAGCTTAGAATTTGAAAAGAAAATTTAGGAGGAGAAGACAATGTTATAAAAGGCTGAAAATATTTAAATAAAAAAATATAAAGAAAAGAATAAAAACAAATGACACTTGTCATTGTGCTTGATTCACTATTTAACACATGTAGTTTATATGGTTAATAGTTTAACACTTGTCTTTTTCTTAAGTAAGTTATATTTTTAAATATTTATAAAGAGTTTCCTTTAATTTATTTTATGTTTATGTAAATATATATATGAATTTCTATTAAAAGTAAATATAAATAAAACAATTTATAAATTAAAACTTATACAAATATTTTAAAGAACCAATTAATTTGAATTTTAAAATAAAATCCCAAATCAAATTAATTCTTTGAAATAAAAACCAAAATCAATTTAAAAATGAAGATTCTATTTTTTTTATCTATGAAAATTAATATGACTTAAAATAACTAATTAACAAATTTTATATGATTTATAAAGAAATTATAAATCACTTTTATTATTAAATAAAATTAAGTAATATGCTATTTTTAGACTTATGTAAAATATACTTAAATCATATTACTCAAATAATATTTAAAAATAAATAAAATCAAATTTATTTAAATTTAAAACAATATAAAATTTATTATAAATATTTACAAATCATATAGTTATTAATTTAAATAGATTTGTTTTAAAAGCTTAATATTAATTAAAACATAATTTCTTAATTACTCAATATTTTATTAGAATTTAAAAACAAAACTTCATTTATTAATTAAATTCCAAAACAAAAATAAACTGTAATATATATACAAATATATATATACATTATAATTTAAACATTTATTTTAGCATTTAAAAAGATAAAATCACAAATTAAATATTTATCTAAATCTGATTATTAAACCAAACATATTTTATTAATCAATATTGTCAATATCAATTTAATTTTATATAAAGATTATTAAATTGATATTATCTAAAATTCCGGGATATCACAGCATCCAAGTTCGCCGAACCACAAATCAGGCCTTGCCACTGACGTATCCATCTCTGGCCGACCCTACAAAGGCCACGCGCGCTACCTCCTTTGGCTGGAACCACCTCGCCGCCGCACGTGAAGTTCGCCAATTTCTGGCGATTTCGACAACCATCTTGGCGAACTAACCGCATGGATCGAACCTACTCGACACCCTCTATGCAACCACGCCCTCAGATCGTCCACAAGACACAGATCCACCATTTAACGAGACCATGGCCAATGAACGACCGAACTTCTTCAGTAATTCCTGGTCAGACAATAATTCAAATTGAAAAACGAATCACGTATTTTACTTGCGCTCGTTGAGAGCTTCATATCGATATATAATTCGATATAGTTTGAGGAGTTTTAATTTCGGAGTTTGAATTTGAAATTGAATTGAAATTTAGGAATTAGGTTTTGTCTGCCATCGGAAATAGGAGTTAAGAAGAAAAGCGATGTACATACAATTGAGAATAAGAAGTGCCTGGGGTTTATAACAATATATTATAGGCAGGTTAGAAAATAGAAATAACATATCGTATTTGATTTGGGTTGGAATGATAAATGACCTGAAAAGCACGTTCTGCCTCCAGAACGAAAATGGGTCAACCCATATATGAAAATAGATATGTGACGACCCGAAAATTTTAACGATTTAAATTAGAATAATTAATTGATTTTAAATATTTGAAAAGTTAATTTTAACTTGAATTTCACATATAAATATTTACGTAATAATTAAATTATTGAATTATATAAATTACTAAAGCAAGAATTTCGTAGTAAGGTATACATACAACATAACTTTAGCATTTGTAAACAAAGTATAAAAATAAGCACAAAATATAAAATGAAACAAGACCACAGTAAATGTAAAACCTGACACGAAACAAACATTGTTTTTATACAAAACAAATCTTCATTTACAAGCTTACATGCAAGTATATATTTTTAAACAAAACATCTTTGCACAACAAATCTTCATATGCAAGCCATATGTTTACCTGCCGTAAGTACAAATCTTCATACAAATATCTATCTACAGCAAATATGATGATAATTATGTAAACTATTTAAGAAACAAGCATTTAAATTTCTATCATCTCAGCCTAACTTTTGTCTATTCAATATATTTGGCAAATCTTATCTTTTCATAAACAAAAATCTGGACAAATAAAACAATAGTACCAGTTAGAACCTGTGACGACCCGCCCTTCTCACTACCAGAAAGACGCATCATCATTAAGAAAGAAAGGGGTAGAAATAGAAAAGAACAGAAAAGAAAGAACAAAAACATCAGAATCTCACAGTGGAACGGAAAAAAATATAATATATCACATAACTATTACATAGATTTCATATATCAAAGTTATACAATATCAATACACATGACAATCAGGCATACATCTGTCACTATATACATCGGAGATACAGTATACATCAACTAACACAGCGGAACTAGATAGATATCTACAACGCTGAAGCCTCCTGCTCCATTGCTCCTCCAGAATTTGTCAAAGTCGACCTGAATCCCTTGGCTACCCGTAAAAAAATTGGGTACCCGAGAGTATGAAAAACAAAATATAAACTCTGGGTCAGACATGGGTTTGGTATGAGTAAATGGTTTAAATTGTTTAATTTTGAAAATCCTTTTAAAACAAAGGTATCACATAAGACTCTCCACAAATAAATACGGGTAAATTTTTACCTTACTCTAACCAAAACATTTTATAGGAAATCCAGTGATATTATAATAGTGTCTAGGGTTTTCAAGTAAAATACAGAAATAGCTGACATGCTTACATCTCACATTCCAACGTAGTTGGGCACAATCAAAACGTACGGCGCTTATTGGAAACTGGATCCCATACAATGGCAGGGCTACTGGGGTACCCCCCGTCACAGTACGTGGTCTAGATCACTATACTGAGGAGCCACCCTAACTCCCCTGCAACACAAGGCCGGAACCATTCCTTACTGAACAGTATCGAACAAGATAACCCTGCAGTTGGTGCGCATATCCAACCGCCCACACAGCCGAAATAAAGGGACATCTAGACAGGGGTATATCTCGTCCTGCTTGGGCATGACCCACCTAACCTTGTTGCACCTCCCCTGTTTTAGCCATTCCCGGTTGATGAGGCTTGAGGCTGCAATTACCTTTCAGGACATATTTCTTAGAATGCTCATCGTCCGCCTGACGATGTGTTGAAAGCATTCAATCCATACAAGTTCATTCCGGGTTCGAACGAAGCCGAAGGCATTATCTCGTTACACTCATTTTGTAATCACCCTCAGAGTCAACGACGATAACCCTTGCATTCTGAAAGCACCATCTTGATCTTCACTTGAGAATTCACGACCTAACGTTTAATTTGGATCGATGTGGTTTTCGAAATATCAATTGGATACCCGATCCCGGTCTCATCGAAATCCAAACGCGATTTTTAAGGCCAAGTTGTCTAATTAACTTAAATAGTTAAATAATTTAAAGTCAACAACTGAATTAATATAACATTTATCACAGATGAATCATATTCAAATATTATAGATATGTCACAGCATATCATAGAGCATCACAAAATATCACCGAATAAATATCACAACCGGATGTTCTATAAACATAACCATTCAAAGCAATCACCTTGAATTCTCAATTTAATCATGTCAATTGAATTAATTACTTGAGGATTAACCTCTTAATCCTGTTAGATTAATCATTAGTTAATAATTCATTACTTATTCCATTCAAATTATTTAATTAATAAATCATTTCTTAATTAATATTTATGTCTTAATTGCTTAATTACTTAATCATTATTTAACTAATTACTTTCTTAATCAAGTTATCTAACTTTAATTACTTAAGTAATTATTTCTTAATCATTAATTAACAATCTAAATTAGACAGATTACCTATTCATTTACTACTAATTACTTCCTTAATTCTTAATTAAATTACTCGATTAATTAACTATAAATAGTTCATTAATTAATTAAGTGGTTAACTCAATCTCACTTATTACTTATAATACATTACTAATTAAGATCACAAAGTAATTACTCTTAATTACTTCTAAATCCAATCAATCACTATTGATTATTCACTTAATTAACATTCAAGACTTCTTGAAATTTGATATCAACTAGATTACTAACTAAAAAAATTATTTGTTAATTTACTTAATTTGTTACTTATTAAAATATTAACAAGATTTTAAAAGCATGGTTAAGCTTGAACAAAAGTAATTAGTAAATTTAAATAATTAATCACGAGTTAAAACTAATGTTAAGTCTTAACTAGGCTAATTAATACTTGAATGAACAATATTCATTTCCTGTGATACTTGCTGAAATCATTTATTCACTAACACAATTTACAAAAATCTTACACGCAAATATAAAGAACCCGAGACTTCCCAGTTACACTCACTCACTACTTCGAGTAGATCGCTCCTTCACCCGAGTCTCCAACCCAAAAACGCAAACTCACCTTCTTCCCTCTTTATGATTTACATCAAGCTTTATTTAAACTTAATTAAAGGATAAACATCAGAGGATTTACGCACTCGAACTCAAAGGAAACTCGAAGCAAACGTTCAATCTTCTCGAGATTGACTCAAAACAGCACCCGTCCTTTCACGCACTGATACGCCACCGTTCTGTACACGTGTACAACGTCGCTCGTGGCTCCGGCGATCTTCTGAAACTTCGCGCAAATCCAAACTAGCAGGAATAAGTGAAATCCAAAGTCGCATACCACCAAGAATTCCAATTCAAAAATTTTGCAGTTCGAACGAAAGGGACAGTCAACCACTCTGCAAACAAACGCCTTGCCACCAAAACACGATCCACCGGAGGCGATGGAAACTCGTTCATAACTCGACAACGTCCCCAGCAACCTTCCTACTAAGCCTCGAATCACTCGATCATAGGGACGCGTCGAATCTCATATTTTACTGACATGAACAAAAACACGCAGTAAACCCTACAATGATCTCGAATCAAAATTCTACGCAATGAAAAAATTAATGAACATTTTTCCTAAAACCACTAATCTTCATACTTGCTTCGATAAGAATTTCAGTATTTTATATTGAGTAATTTTCGAGAATTAGATAAAATTTCAATTTCCATTCAACCTCAAACTGCTCATGAAATACTTAAGTAAAAGACTACTTTTTTGTTTCAAAAATCATGAACTCCGGTAATATTTCAAATTATAAACATGAATTAACTTATTTCATCAGTAGGATTTATCAAAAATTTTACTAATTTCCTGTAAACATGGTTTCAGGGTTACTGTTCTTGCAACATGCTTAAACAAATTTAAAAATCTTGGTTTAGGTTTTAAACATCTTGTTTGTAAAATCAAAAACTCTAATCTTTACATAATTAGATGAGAATAATTTGAGTTTTGACGAGAATGTACAAACTGTAACACACAGATAAGTACAGAGCATCATATAATACACACAGAATTATATCCAGTCCAAAAGATACAATACAACATAAATAAATGAATTATCTTTACTAATTTTAATTAAACTCAAACTTAAAATTGATGTTCACTCACCTCAAATAATTGTTGAATAGGAATCCCTTTTGATATCTTGAAAACTACATATGGAGCAACCTGAGTTATTCATGAATCTGCCTTTCCCTTTTTGATTTGAATATGTTTTCTCTTTTTCTTATTTTAGCTTCTTCTGGTTTCAGTCTTTTTCCTTTTTGTTTTACGAACTTGCAGTAGCATGAGATATACATATAAATAAAGAACAGGATGGGAAGGCTTCAACTAGACAGAAGCTTCTTGATTGAACAGGTTTATAAATATCTTGAGTTAATAAAGATTGGCTGAGAAGATTGGCAATTTAATGCCTTGTTTACCTAATAGGTTTACATACTTATTATGTTTGGCTGCTTACAGATACTGTATATAATTGTTTTGTACTATGCATAAGGATATTAGTTTGTTCTTTATGTTGCAGACCAGCATAGCTTGCACAAAATGCTACTCATTTGTACATATTTGCTATATCTTAATTAGTTTGCATAATTATTAAAATATTTACATAGTTATCATGTTTTGCTATGTAAGAGAATTTTGTATGACTGTAAATACTTGCAGGTAGGTCTAAGGCTTGTGAAAGAAGATGTCTTATTATTTCCAATTTGAACTTCAATATATAAATATGTTTGTGTAAATGTATTTGTCTTCTTTCTTGATTCATATACACTAGTTTGACTTAGAATTCTAACTTAATAATTCATATGTTTATGCCAGGCTTACTTTCTTTGGTCTGGTAAATGAAAATAAGTTGTTTTGTTATTTTTGTTTGTGCATAACATTTGCAGATATATGTATTCATGTATATATGAAGTTAATTTGTTTTATTATTTTATACGTCATGCTTATCTTATTTTACGCTCTCAAATTAAAAGTTTAGGTAGTATGCTTGTTTATTTATGTTATTTTATTTTATACAGTATTTTTATTCTACTCTATACTTTGTTCTTAATTTAGTTATAGTCATGTGTTATACTTAATATTCTTATATTTATAATTTAACTGTCCATATTTAAATTAGATTCGTGAGTTTACTCCTTCTTTATATTTATTTTATTTGTATTTAACTATAAATATTTAAATTATGAATGATATGATTTATTTACATTTACACTAATTTATATTTATCTCCATTTGTATTTTATTTAAATTATAAGCATAAGTTTGACTTATATTTCACATTTATATTTCAATCCTATTTCAAACATTATCATTCATATGTGTACTTACCAAATATCAACAAAGTAAGATATTTTAATTCAATCATAAAAGACAAATTTTATTGTGAATATTATTAAGAAAATTTATTAAACTTCCAAATCACTTTTCTTTTAAAAATACCATTTATATAAACAACGACAATCATTTCAAAATCATATCCGTTTCAAATGAATAAGTATTCATTTTATTTAAATTTATTTGAATATTTATTAAAATAAATAGGGCCAAAATCCAGGGTCGTTACATTCCTCCCCCTTTAAAAGAATTTCGTCCCCGAAATTTAAAACAAAGATAATTTAAAAGTTGTCATATCAACCATTCAAACATACATATCATTCGTATATTAACAAACAACCAACATCTATCCTAACAAACATCGCTAGCCACCCGGACACAAATCTAGATAAGTTTGTCTAAAACTATCCAGAGTTTCCTGGTGAAATCTCTGGGATTCTCGCTCCGCTATACTATGACAAGCTACACTACTACACTCCTGAGTAGCCTCTCACCTTAACTAACAATCCGAATTGAATTTCTATCCACAGTCACATTCGACTCATCTTTCAAATCTTCCTGTGCTATTGATTCTACAACTAATACTAAATCAAGAACAAATTTCTTTAGATGGGTCACACAGAATACACTATGAATTCCAGACATCTGTTCCGACAATTCGACTCTGTAAGTTACAGTTCCAATCTTTTCAATATCCAAAATAGTCCAATATATTCTGAGTCAAGTTTTTCCCGCCGTCCGAATCTAATAGTTCCGTTTTAATCGGGAAACTTTGTGCAAAAAAAAATTACCAACAACAAATTCCAATTGTCTACTTCTTATCTGCGTACTTCTTCTGACGGTCCTGAGAAGCTCTTATCTTATCCTTTGATAAGCCTAATCTTATCAGAAACTTCACCAAACAAAACTTTGGTCCAATCACAAGATAGTCTTTCCACATTTCACCAAAATTCAAAACTCAAACTTACCCCATATCCTCTAAAATACGGTTCAGTCTCTCTGTTCGTCCATCTGAGGATTATAGGCTATACTAAATTTCAAACTCGAACCCAAAGTCAATTGTAGAGCCCTACAGAAATTTGCTGGCGAAAAATAAGGTCACGATAACTTATTATGCTAACAGGAACACCAAGCAATTTTACTATTTTCTTCAAGAAAATTTTTGGCCTGAAACTGTAGTTCGAGTTACCTTTTCTGGTATAGAATGAGCATTCTTAGTTAATCGATCCACAATAATCCATATTTCATCTCTTCTTTTATTGGCTCTTGGCAAACCATCGATGAAATCCATCGGAATCATCGCCCACTTCCATCTGAGATTTCTAAAGATTGCAATAATCCTAGACAACTTCTATTGATCACCTTAACTTGCTGATAGAAAGTACAACTATAAACGAAAACAACTACGACCCTCTTCATGCCCGATCTCCAGAAAATTCTTCTCATATCTTTATACATCTTAAAGATTCTGGGAGAATATTCAGTCTAGAGTGATGTCATTTACCTAAATCTTATTCCCTCAATTCATCCATATCAAGCACACAAACAACCACTAATCCTTTAAGCACCTTGATCATCTACCTTACAATCTGAACACCGTCTATCCTTAGTTCAAGAATCAATTCCTTAAAAGATCTATCCTCCCTTAGCTTACTTATGATTCTTCCCTTGAGAGAAGGAATAACTTCTAAAGGAACAAAACTGCATTCCTATTAAGAGCATTAACCACAACATTCGCTTATCCTGGGTATACAACATATCCATAACATATGAGGTCAGAAAATCGACTCGCCACGGCTGCCTCAAATTAAAATCCCCTTAGAGAGGGAAATTCCAATGGTTTGTGGTCCATTAATAACCCAACTTCTCTCCCAACAAATAGTGCCTCCAAATTTCAAAACAAACACAATGGCTATCTACTCAAGGTTATGCGTAGCATAGTTCCCTTCATGTTGCTTTAATCACTGACGCGCATACGCAGTTACTCTTCTATCTTGCATCAACACTGCTTCCCAAATCAATTATATAAGCATCCGTATAAATTCCAAAGCTGCCCTTTCCTTCCGGAATAACAATCACTGGAGCTCTAGTTAGTCTCGTCTTCCATTCTTAGAATAGATTCTCCCTTCGCTGGGTCAACAGAGATATCTTCACCCTTAATAATGTGCCTCAAAAATAACTTCCGATTTCCAAAAATGGCACTTAAAGAACTCGCCTTCAAAACATGCCTCTCCAGTGTCCCCAACACCATTCTCCAATACAGCTTGAGCTCTTCTTCAAACTTAGGACATACCAAAGCAAACTTATTCATACTCTTATCGATCCTAAATCTGATCAACTAACTCTACTCCCTTTCTCGGAACCATTCTCCAATTAGGCTGAATCACTAGCACTACTCAAGAATCAAATCATCACGCAACTCTATCTCTCGATGGGAAGACAAACAATTTGGATCACATCAATAACTTAAAACTTCTCTTGAGAAGTCCCACTCCAATAAGAGACTACTCAAATAAGTTTGTTCTCCCTTCACAATCCAAAACAGTAATATACTGTTCGGTTCAACCTTCGAAGAAATGAATTCACTCTGCTACTTCTGAAATCACCTCAAGAAAACTGCAAATCAATAACCTCTCGACAGCACACAGAACACTTCCAGCTATAGGGTTAACCTTAATGTCCAAAGACTTCTATTCAAAGCTCTCCTAGAAACTCGGGCCTCAATCGAACAAAAATACCCTACTAAACTTAGCCACAATTCCGAATCGGACATACTTCCTTAACTTGTTCCAAAGAAACATCTTCGGAGACATCCAAACTCACTGTGTCTCATTACGCAGCTACTACACCCTCAGATATCAAGATATCATGATTCGCTCCTGTCCATCCGATAGATCCAAACTCAAGTTCATCCAAAATGACATTCCAACAACGAAATTCTCACATCACCCAAAGCTCACTCGAGATGGTAATAGGTCTGCAGTCTCAACAGATATACTCCCTCTACAAATATTCAAAACTCCAACCATCGGTAGTCGTGTTTCACACACCACTATCTTATCTACCTTTATAACTTATATTGGAAAACCCGAACAGGTAACCCAATAAATAGGTAGAAATATATATATATATATATATATATATATATATATATATATATATATATCAAAATTACAAATACGCTCTCTCAAGAAAGAAATCACTCAAGAGCCTAGGTATTCATCAACCTAGCGCTCTGATACCAAGTGTGACGACCCACCCTTCTCACTACCAGAAAGACGCATCATCATTCAGAAAGAAAGGGGTAGAAATAGAAAAGAATAGAAAAGAAAGAACAAAAACATCAGAATCTCACAGCGGAACGGAGAAAAATATAATATATCACATAACTATTACATAGATTTCATATATCAGAGTTATACAATATCAATACACATGAAAATCTGGCATACATCTGTCACTATATACATCAGAGATACAGTATACATCAACTAACATAGCGGAACTAGATAGATATCTACAACGCTGAAGCCTCCTGCTCCATTGCTCCTCCAGAATTTGTCAAAGCCGACCTGAATCCCTTGGCTACCCGTAAAAAAATTGGGTACCCGAGAGTTTATGAAAAACAAAATATAAACTCCGAGTCAGACATGGGTCTGGTATGAGTAAACGGTTTAAATTGTTTAATTTTGAAAATCCTTTTAAAACAAAGGTATCACGTAAGACTTCCCACAAATAAATACGGGTAAGTTTTTACCTTACGCTAACCAAAACATTTTATAGGAAATCCAGTGATATTATAATAGTGTCTAGGGTTTTCAAGTAAAATACAGAAATAGCTGAAATGCTTACATCTCACATTCCAACGTAGTTGGGCACAATCAAAACGTACGGCGCTTATTGGAAATTGGATCCCATACAATGGTAGGGCTACTGGGGTACCACCCGTCACAGTACATGGTCTAGATCACTGTACCGAGCAGCCACCCGAACTCAACTGCAACACAAGCCCGGAACCATTCCTTACTGAACAGTCCCGAACAAGATAACCCCGCAGTTGGTGCGCATATCCAACCGCCCACACAGCCGAAATAAAGGGACATCTAGACAGGGGTATATCTCGTCCTGCTTGGGCATGACCCACCTAACCTTGCTGCACCTCCCCTGTTTTAGCCATTCCCGGTTGATGAGGCTTGAGGCTGCGACTACCTTTCAGGACATATTTCTTAGAATGCTCATCGTCCGCCAGACGATGTGTTGAAAGCATTCAATCCATACAAGTTCGTTCCGGGTTCGAACGAAGACGAAGGCATTATCTCGTTACACTCATTTTGGAATCACCCTCAGAGTCAACGATGATAACCCTTGCATTCTGAAAGCACCATCTTGATCTTCACTTGAGAACTCATGACCTAACGTTTAATTTGGATCGATGTGGTTTTCGGAATATCAATTGGATACCCGATCCCGGTCTCATCGAAATCCAAACGCCATTTTAAAGGCCAAGTTGTCTAATTAACTTAAATAGTTAAATAATTTAAATTCAACAACTAAATTAATATAACATTTATCACAGATGAATCATATTCAAATATTATAAATATATCACAGCATATCACAGAGCATCACAAAATATCACCGAATAAATATCACAACCAGATGTTCTATAAACATAACCATTCAAAGCAATCGCCTTGAATTCTCAATTTAATCAAGTCAATTGAATTAATTACTTGAGGATTAACATCTTAATCCTGTTAGATTAATCATTAGTTAATAATTCATTACTTATTCCATTTCTAATTATTTAATTAATAAATCATTTCTTAATTAATATTTATGTCTTAATTGCTTAATTACTTAATCACTATTTAACTAATTACTTTCTTAATCAAGTTATCTAACTTTAATACTTAAGTAATTATTTCTTAATCATTAATTAACAATCTAAATGAGACAGATTACCTATTCATTTACTGCTAATTACTACCTTAATTCTTAATTAAATTACTTGATTAATTAACTATAAATCGTTCATTAATTAATTAAGTGGTTAACTCAATTTCACTTATTACTTATAATACATTACTAATTAAGATCACAAAGTAATTACTCTTAATTACTTCTGAATCCAATCAATCACTATTGATTATTCACTTAATTAACATTCAAGACTTCTTGAAATTTGATATCAACTAGATTACTAACTGAAAACATTATTTGTTAATTTACTTAATTTGTTACTTATGAAAATATTAACAAGATTTTAAAAGCGTGGTTAAGCTTAAACAAAAGTAATTAGTTAATTTAAATAATTAATAACGAGTTAAAACTAATGTTAAGTCTTAACTAGGCTAATTAATAATTGAATGAACAGTATTCATTTCCTGTGATACTTGCTGAAAACATTTATTCACTAACACAATTTATAAAAATCTTACACGCAAATATAAAGAACCCGAGACTTCCCAGTTACACACACTCACTGCTTCGAGTAGATCGCTCCTTCACCCAAGTCTCCAACCCGAAAACGCAAACTCACCTTCTTCCCTCTTTATGATTCACAGCAAGCTTTATTTAAACTTAATTAAAGGATAAACATCAGAGGATTTACACACTCGAACTCAAAGGAAACTCGAAGAAAACATTCAATCTTCTCGAGGTTGACTCGAGACAGCGCCCCTCCCTTCACGCACTGATACGCCACCGTTCTGTACACATGTACAGCGCCGCTCGTGGCTCCGGCGATCTTCAGAGACTTCGTTCAAATCCAAACTAGCATGAATACGTGAAATCCAAAGTCGCATACCACCAAGAATTCCAATTCAAAAATTTTGTTGTTCGAATGAAAGGGACAGCCAACCACTCTGCAAACAAACGCCTCGCCCCCAAAACCCGATCCACCGAAGGCGATGGAAACTCGTTCATAACTCAACAACGTCCCCAGCAACCTTCCCACTAAGCCTCGAATCACTCGATCATAGGTACGGGTCGAATCTCATATTTTACTGACATGAACAAAAACACGCAGTAAACCCTACATCGATCTCGAATCAAAATTCTACGCAATGAAAAAATTAATGAAATTTTTTCCTAAAACCACTAATCTTCATACTTGCTTCGATAAGAATTTCAGTATTTTATATTGAGTAATTTTCGAGAATTTGATAAAATTTCAATTTCCATTCAACCTCAAACTGCTCATGAAATACTTAAGTAAAAGACTTCGTTTTTGTTTCAAAAATCATGAATTCCAGTAATATTTCAAATTATAAACATGAATTAACTTATTTCATCAGTAGGATTTATCAAAATTTTTACTAATTTCCTATAAACATGGTTTCAGGGTTACTGTTCTTGCAACATGCTTAAACAAATTTAAAAATCTTGGTTTAGGTTTTAAACATCTTGTTTGTAAAATCAAAAACTCTAAGCTTTACATAACTAGATGAGAATAATTAGAGTTTTGATGAGAATGTACAAACTGTAACACACAGATAAGTATAGAGCATCATATAATACACACAGAATTATATCCAGTCCAAAAGATACAATACTACATAAATAAATGAATTATCTTCACTAATTTTAATTAAACTCAAAATTAAAATTGATGTTTACTCACCTCAAATAATTGTTGAATAGGAATCCTTTTTGATATCTTGAAAACTACGGATGGAACAACCTGAGTTATTCATGAATCTGCCTTTTCCTTTTTGATTTGAATATGTTTTCTCTTTTTCTTATTTTAGCTTCTTCTGCTTTCATTCTTTTTCCTTTTTGTTTTACGAACTTGCAGTAGCATGAGATATATATATATATATATATATAAAGAACAGGATTGGAAGGCTTCAACTGGACAGAAGCTTCTTGATTGAACAGGTTTATAAATATCTTGAGTTAATAACGATTGGCTGAGAAGATTAGCAATTTAATGCCTTGTTTACCTATAAGGTTTACATACTTATTATGTTTGGCTGCTTATAGATACTGTATATAATTGTTTTGTACTATGCATAAGGATATTAGTTTGTTCTTTATGTTGCAGACCAGCATAGCTTGCACAAGAAGCTACTCATTTGTACATATTTGCTATATCTTATTTAGTTTGCATAATTATTAAAATATTTACATAGTTATCACGTTTTGCTATGTAAAAGAATTTTGTATGACTGTAAATACTTGCAGGTAGGTCTAAGGCTTGTGAAAGAAGATGTCTTATTATTTCCAATTTGAACTTCAATATACAAATATGTTTGTGTAAATATATTTGTCTTCTTTCTTGATTCATATACACTAGTTTGACTTAGAATTCTAACTTAATAATTCATAGTTTATGTCAGGCTTACTTTCTTTGGTCTTGTAAATGAAAATAAGTTGTTTTGTTATTTTTGTTTGTGCATAACATTTGTAGATATATATATTCATGTATAAATGAAGTTAATTTGTTTTATTATTTTATACGTCATGCTTATCTTATTTTACGCTCTCAAATTAAAAGTCTAGGTTGTATGCTTGTTTATTTATGGTATTTTATTTTATACAATATTTTTATTCTACTCTATACTTTGTTCTTAATTTAGTTATAGTCATGTGTTATTTTTAATATTCTTATATTTATAATTTAACTGTCCATATTTAAATTAGATTCGTGAGTTTACTCCTTCTTTATATTTATTTTATTCGTATTTAACTATAAATATTTAAATTACGAATAATATGATTTATTTACATTTATACTTATTTATATTTATCTCCATTTGTATTTTATTTAAATTATAAGCATAAGTTTGACTTATGTTTCACATTTATATTTTAATCCTATTTCAAACATTATCATTCATATGTGTACTTACCAAATATAAACAAAGTAAGATATTTTAATTCAATCATAAAAGACAAATTTTATTATGAATATAATTAAGAAAATTTATTAAACTTCCAAATCACTTTTCTTTTGAAAATACCATTTATATAAATAATGGCAATTATTTCAAAATCATATCCGTTTCAAATGAATAAGTATACATTTTATTTAAATTGATTTGAATATTTATTAAAATAAATAGGACCAAAATCCAGGGTTGTTACAGAACCTCCCTCATACATATCTGTTATCTTCTATATATATGTATCCATCTGCTTTAGTTCGTTCAGTAATACCTAAGAAAAAAAAGCAAGCAAACTCAAATTTAATGCAAACTAAAAACAGAACAAAACTGGGCAGATTCATACTGCAGATTGTCAAAACATCAAAGTGGGCTTTGTCAGCAACTCTTGCAAGTGAGTGAACCTGAAATTTGAAGCTTGAAGTTTAATTTAAAAAACATGTCATGATTTATTGATATATGGTGGTATATGCATTGATCTTGAAAGTAATCCTGTGTTGCTTATGCTTCTCTGTTTAACTATACAAGGTGAATATTTCTTTTTCCAAACTCAAATTTATTTTCTGTTAATCATTGTTAAGTTTTAATTCTTCAATCAAACAAGATATGTAAACTTATATTAAGAATTTGTAAAAGCTGATTAAACCATCTTGGTAAGGAACACAACTATAATATTATTTTGCAGGTAAATAAGCAACAAGTTGATAAATTTGATTGTTGTAAAATCTTAATTCCGGTTTATAAATCAAATTCTTACTCCAAGTTAAGGTTCTTAAAAAAAATTGAAGATTTTTAGTTTTGTATTCACAGAGTAGTTTGAATTTGAATAAAATTTGCATTTTCCCCATTTTCTAACAATCGATCCAGTTTAAAATGTTGAAAATTTGTTTGAAGCTTGTATAAACATCACTGATTTCGAGAAAATTGTCAGAGAATTTTTCCATTGCATAAATTAAGAAAACGAGGTCGAATTAGGGTTTGTGTGCAAGCTTTTAGACATGTCTGTAAATGTGATGATTTTGTCGTCTTTAAGTGATCGAGCTTCGCGTAACTTTGGGAAATGGATGCTTTGTGCATTGTCGTGGTGTGGATGAAATCTGGGCGTCTCTGGAGATCGAAGTGATGGAGGCAAGGCTATTGTGTTGACTGGGGTGAGCTTCAGGTTCGAGCAAAAATGTCTTTTTCGACTTTGAATTTTTGGGGACAAGTCGAATTTGGATTTCGAGTGTTTGGATTATTTACGACTTGCTGGTGGTCATGGAGTTCGCCAGAGCTTGGTCGCGTTGTCGTGCACTGTATTGCAGTAGGGATGGGTATCAGTGGCGTGGTATCTTAGGTCACAAGTTGCTACTCGAGTCGTTACTCGAGTCATCTAAGTGGTGGCTTCAGGTTTAGGTCGAGTTCGAGTGTGAGTTTCCCGATGCTTCAATTTTTACTTAAGTTTAAACTTAAACTTACTGCAAAATAAAAAAAACAAGAAGAAGAAGAAGAAGATGGACCTGTGAGAGGGAGAGAGTGTGTCGGGAATAACCGGTGGGAGACTCGAAGTAACGCTCGAAATTAAATTAGGGGAGAGTTCGGGTTTTCAAAACTGCTGCATATAAGGAAAAGAATTTAAGGTTCAAATAAAAAAATTTGTCTTCAACCAAATCGAGCACTGTGAACATAATAAATTTTTATCAAGTTTAAGTTAAGATTTTAATACAAATTATAATTATTTAGTTAATACTTAACAAGGTTTTAGCTCTTAACTATTATTTTGATTTAGTAATTAACTTAAGTTAAGTATAAAAATTATTAACATTAAAGATTTGTAGTTAATAATAATTTGATTTTCAATATTAAAGAAGATTTCTTTTAAAATGTTAGTTAAGATGATTAATTATTCAATTAATTATTTTTATAAAGTAATTAAGAATAATTAAATTATAATTATAATTAGATGTTGGATTAATTAATGAATAATTAATAAATAAATTTGTAATTAACTATATAAAGTTAATTAACGAATAACTAGTATTTAAGTAAACTAAGCAATTTAATTAACTGGCGATTAAGGAATACTTAAATTGTAATTAAGTTGTGTTAATCAATAATTAAGCTTTATTAAATAATTGTTGAAGAAAAATTAATCTGCAATTAGGATTTATTAATTGGATTTAAGGGTAATTAAGGGATGGATTACCCAATTGAAATTAATTTTTTAATTAATTAAAGGTAATCTCTTGGAGATTAATTAAATACAACCACTTGATGAGATTTAGTGAAGAAATTCATAATTTCAGGATGTAATAAACTAAAAGGAATTAATTAAAGGGGAAGTAATTAAAGGTTAATTGCTTAGTAGAAGTAATTGAGAATAAATTATTTGGTGTAATTAATCAAAAAGGATTAATTATTAAGTAAGGGATTAAGTACTTAAGTAAGTAATTACAAAGGGGTAGTTACTGTTTATGAGTAATTGGGGTTGATTAATGGATGCGATTAATTAAGGACAATCATTCATGGAATATGGTTAAGAATAATTACTTAATGGAAGTAATTAAATGATGATAAATCTTAATGTAATTAAAGATGAATGATTATGCAATGGTTAACCAATTGGGTTGAAATTAATTAATAAGCAGGACTTAAAGGTAATTGATTTAATCCGATTATAGTTAATTAGATTTATTCGAGATGGTGTGATTGATTATCTTGCTTATGTATCATAAGTGATTGTTTAAATGCCCTGAATTGATTGATACCCCTGATATGAAATGGTTCGTGATATGATGTGTTTGGGTGGGCAATGATAATTTGGCTATTTGTCAATGATGAATTGCTGAGTTAAAAGGGTGACATCTTCTATTTGAAGTTGAATTGCATTTCTCTTGAATAACATGTGTTAAGATGAACAGAATTCGAAGAGACCGGAGTCGGGTATTAGTTAATACCCGAAACCACTTCGATTCTTTATAAATTGATACGCGAAATCAATAGGGTGTAATGGAATGATTTAAGTGAATTGGACCATATAATCTAAGTTCTGGCACTTAATTGATTTTTGAAGTAAGTGATGTCTATAGCAACTTGTGAAGTTGTAAATTGATATAAGAACCCCGGGTTTATATGAGTTGCACACTTTTGTATTCTATGTTAGATGGGATTACTCACGCTGGTTTCCAGCCTGACCCGGGTGTTACTTTGGTGTAATGCTCGGGTTAGACCAAGTATTACAGATTTTCAGGTAAGTACGTTCTGGAGCTCAGGAGGCGAGATGGATGACAGGAATGTGTAGAGTATTTCCGCTGTATAATATTATTGTAATTCTGTGACATGTTGATTTGTATATGTCCAGTGTCTGAATATATGTGTAACTATGATGTATATTAATGTAATCGACAGATATAGTATTCTTTTGTAAACTATTATTATTTGTTATTATATATTATCCGCTGCGAATGTGATGTCTTGGTGTTTCTGATCTTCTTCTTCTATCTCTTCCTTCTTTCTCATAACTATCTGGAATTTTCGGCTTCGAAAATTTCGGGTCGTTACATTTGGTATCAGAGCTGAAGGTTAAGCGAGAACCTTGGCTCTGGTAGGGATTACTAAATAAATAGAGTCCGTAGAACTCTAGGAGTTGAGTATATACATATGAGAGCGTACTTGTTATTTTCTTATATAAAAGGGTTTTAAATGATTTTATATAAAAGTATATATTGATATATTAAGCAATATTTCCTTCTAATAAATATTTAGGTGATTGGTTGTTAAATCATTGGAATTAAAATTAAGAAGTAATATAATAAAATCAAATTGAAATCTTGAATTGGAATTAAATTAGGTGATAACAAAAATACAACCAAATTAAAATTAAATTAACTAAAAATGAAATTCTGGGATTAGAACTCAAAAATTAAATTGTTTAAAAACTTTAAATGAACAAAGTTAATTTGGTTTAAAAAGTTAAACCAACCTTTGAGAATTCAACTCGAATTTATATAATTCGAGACGGCTTAAAAGTGAGATTGAAATTGAACATAGTCTTATTGTAAATCAAGAAATGTTCGGAAGATTTTTAAGGGTTTGTTTTGAAACTAAAACCAAGGGTTGTTTAAAATTTAAAGGTAACCTGGTGTGTAAAGGAAATAAATATGTATATATGTATGGATATACATGATATCAAAGATAATTTGAAACAAACTCTAAGGTGTTGAGTTTTGATTTTCCCTAAAGTGTGATGTAAAAACCCAAAGTGATATAAATTTTGAACTTATAAGAGGGAAAGAATTTTGAAATTTGAAGCGGGAATTCAAATTGAGTAAGGTTGATTGGATTAAGTATATTGAAATTTAACTTTGGGAAAGTTAAATAAGTGTAGAACAAGCAACCTGAATTGGAAATTTCAAGATGAAATTAGAATTTAACTTGGAAAGTTAAATGGTTGATTTGAATTGGGAATTTATGTGATCTCAAAATGGGTTTGAGATTTAAAGTTGAAAATGAATGGATGTTTTAAAATAAATTGGATGATACCATCCTATTGTTGTTAAAAATCTTTAAATTGTGGATCGGATTTGTTTAAATGAATGAGAAATGAAGTGTGGTATTATATCAATTATTGAGATAAAAGGGGAAATTAAACTTTAATTTGAAAGAAAGGATTTGGAATTACTTTAAACTAAAAATTCGAATAATTGAATTTGTAAATTAAAATTGTTTAAGAGCTGGTTTCAAAAACTGGAAGATACAATTGAGTAATAAGTTGAATTTTTTTTTAAGATAAAATTATTTTGAACTCTTATGTAAACTTTGAAATAAGTAAGTAACGATAATTTAAAATGAAATTTGATTTAAATTTGGAAAGAAATTGAGAATTAATTCAACTTGAATTGGTGTTAATCCAATTTCAGTGGAAATTGAAGTTATTTAAAGTGGAATTGGAAGTTGGGAAAGTGATCAGTTTTGGCTCTGGACTATTTTCAATGTAAATTGTTTTAATATAAACTTATTTTTCCAAGCTATTTAATACATATAACCTTTTTTTAAGCCAAATTATCTTATACTTGTTTTACAATTATTTTTGGAACTATTTAACCATTTTTCAACTGTTTTATAAACTAATTACTATTTTTCAACTATTTTTTTACAAATTAATAACTATTTTACAACTATTTTGCAATTATCTAAAAGTTCTGAAACCATTTAGCTATTCTCCAATTATTTTACAATTAGTTAATTATTTTACAGTTATTTTGCAAACTAATAGTTATTTTTCAACTACTTATCTATTTTAAAAAATTTCAAGCTATTATCTAAATATACCCTAGTCGGAGTTCAAACTGTTATTAATTTAAATACCCAATTGAGATAAGAATTGAAGTGATAATCCAAATGGAGATTAAGGAAAATATGAATAAGTGAATGAAAATTTAAGTGAATGTAAATAGAAAAAGAAGTTGATTTGGCTAATAATCAGTGAAGTTAAATACGTAGGATGTACGTATGTTATTCTATTCGCATAGTGATTTGATCCAGATTCGAGCACAGAAGTTCGAGATAGTTTATCGATCCGAGTTGGGATTTTTCACTCGATTTTCGACGGCGAACCGAGATATGGATTGTTGATTGGTTCTGGATATTCTCTATCATAGTTATGGCTATGCAAGGAGAATGACGGTTTCTGATCAAGCAACCAAATATGTATCCGCACTAGGAAGTTTGGTGGGCGATACTTGTTCAGAAGTGGAATTGTGTGATCGAGTGAGCGATCAGATTGGTATAGCATACGGATGAGTAATGTGCATCACACGGATTTGAATTAAATTGGTATTGGAAAGAGTAATCAAATTTTAATATTTTATTTTGAATAAACAAATCTATATATCTTTGTTATAAAGATAAATCATCCTTTGTTGAATTTATTGCTGGAAGAAAAGGAATTTTAAAAGTGTTTGAAGTATAAAAGGAGTTTTATACGAGATTGAATTGATCCAAAGTTATAAAAAAATTGTATGTGTGTGTGTGTGTGTGTGTATATAAAGAAACTTATGAGGATTTTTGGAAAAAGGTTTTGGGAACCTTTGAATTTGGAAAGGCTTGTGATTTTTGGGTAAAATCAATATTGGAATTTGAAAAGTCTAGTTTGAGAATTATCGATTTTGGGATAATCGAAGGAGCCTTATGTGGGATCATACTAGGTGTATGATTTGAAAGATACTATACGTGTATAGTATAAAGTGTTTTGATGATGGCTCTGGGGAAAAAGGCGCTCCCTTGAAATGAACTTCTCAGGAGTGCCACCGGGAGGTACTGCCTTGACCCCCCTGGGGGGGTTATAAAGTTGATCCCGTGAGGAGTCCGGACAAACTAGTTCTTGAGGATTATTGGTTAGCGAAAGTCGAGGGCGTTGATGCCTATAGGGGAATTTGGGTTATGCTGTGACGAAAGTGTAACTCGATGTCACTGCGATCTACTGTGGGACCATAGCAAAAATCGTGTGGAGGATGAGTGCCAACAGTCTACACTTGATTTTGCCGCGAAGACAACGCAACATCGGTAGACTGCGATCTATGGTCGAGTGGAGTGGAGAAGTTTCATTTTTTTGGCAGGAAAATTCGAGGGCGCTAATGCCTACAGTTATATGTGTTTTTGTTGTGTTAGCTACGTAACCCCAGTTGTAGCTGCATTTTGTAGCGGGTTCCATGGTGCAATTGAGGGGCGTGGAGGCCTACAATTATCTATAGCTTTTTTCAGGATGGCGACGTAAACATCGGGTTGACTACGACCATGGATGGGGGTGATGATTCCCATAGCATTCTCACCAAGATATTGCCTCTATTTTCAAAAAAAATTGTTTTCTATATTTTCAATAAAATTATTTTTCCAACTATTTTCACTAGATGTTGAAAATGGGTCTGCTAAGTACTTATAGATTTTTGGTCCTACGCTTGATCAACGTATGACTAAATTTCTATGAGAATAAGGATGGACTAGTTGAGACATCGAGTTATAAGAAATATTTTTATAAAAAGCTATATTAATAGTATGAGGTGGGTTTAAAAGCAATTATAAATTTTTAAAATAGAAGTGTTGGAATTTTGGGAAAATTTTGTTAGCGATAAACAATTTCAAATTGGAAACTGAAATTAATTAGTGGATGAAACTAATTTACAATAATGATACGAATCAGTTATAAATGGAAGATAAAATTCGATATTCGAAATTGAAGACAAATTGAAATCATATTAAAAATGGAAAATTAATTAGAAATAGATATGAAAACTTCTGTAAGGAAATGTATAAAAGATTTTAAAAGGGATATGATTGGATATTATTGCTAGGAAAGTTATGCAGGTATTATAAAGAGAAAAAGAAAATTGGATTTGATATCAGAAGATAAATTTGAATTGCTCGACTAAAAAATATGTATTTAAATTTCTGTTTGGAATTGGATTGGGTTTTTGGTCTAGCCACTTGGCTTGTTGTTTTCTTTTGAAATTTGGGAGCCTATAGAAGCATTTTGTATTTGTACCAAGCTAGCCGCGCAAAGGAGACGTTGGCAAAAAATTTCGGAAATTTAGAAAGTTAGGAAAATTTTGAGAAAATTTTGATAATTCAAAATTTGGTTAAATTGAAATTTAAATGATTGAGAAAAAGGGTAATGTTTGAAACTATAGAAGGTTTTGGGAAGTTGGTTAAGATGATAGTGGGTCATTAATAAAAGATAGTTGGTACGAAGCTGAATTGTGAGTTTTGGGAAAAGATAATCGGGTTTTGAACCATTCATTCTAATTAGTAATTTGGGGGACAAAATTCTTTTATGGGGGGAGGAATGTGATGACCCGGAAATTTTAACAATTTAAATTAGAATAATTAATTGATTTTTAAATATTTGAAAAGTTTATTTTAACTTGAATTTCACATATCAATATTTACGTAATAATTAAATTATTGAATTATATAAATTACAGAAGCAAGAATTTCGTAGTAATGTATACATACAACATAACTTTAACATTTGTAAATAAAGTATAAAAATAAGCACAAAATATAAAATGAAACAAGACCGTAGTAAAAGTAAAACCTGACACAAAACAAACATTGATTTTATACAAAACTAATCTTCATTTACAAGCTTACATGCAAGTATATATATTTTTAAACAAAACATCCTTACACAACAAATCTTCATATGCAAGCCATATGTTTACCTTCGATAAGTACAAATCTTCATACAAATATCTATCTACAGTAAATATGATGATAATTATGTAAACTAATTAAGAAACAACATTTAAATTTCTATCATCTCAGCCTAACTTTTGTCTATTCAATATATTTGGCAAATCTTATCTTTTCAGAAACAAAAATCTGGTCAAATAAAACAATAGTACCAGTTAGAACCTCCCTCATACATATCTGTTATCTTCTATATATGTGTCCATCTGCTTTAGTTCATTCAGTGATACCTGAGAAAAAAAAGAAGCAAGCAAACTCAAATTTAATGCAAACTAAAAACAGAACAAAACTGGGCAGATTTGTACTTCAGATTGTCAAAACATCAAAGTGGGCTTTGTCAGCAACTCTTGCAAGTGAGTGAACCTGAAATTTAAAGCTTCAAGTTTAATTTAAAAAACATGTCAGGATTAATTGATATATGGTGGTATATGCTTTGATCTTGAAAATAATCCTGTGTTGCTTATGCTTCTTTGTTTAACTGTACAGGGTGAATATTTCTTTTTCCAAACTCAAATTTATTTTCTGTTAATCATTGTTAAGTTTTAATTCTTCAATTGAACAAGATATTTAAACTTAAATTAAGAATTTGTAAAAGCTGATTAAACCATCTTGGTAAGGAACACCACTGTAATATTTTTTACAGGTAAATAAGCAACAAGTTGATAAGTTTGATTGTTCTAAAATCTTAATTCCAGTTTATAAATCGAATTCTTACTGCAAGTTAAGATTTTTAAAACAAAAATGAAGATTTTTAGTTTTGTATTCACAGAGCAGTTTGAATTTGAATAAAATTTGCATTTCTCCCATTTTGCTAACAATCGAACCAACTTAAAATGTTGAAAATTTGTTTGAAGCCTGTATAAACATCATTGATTTCGAGAAAATTGTCAGAGAATTTTTCCATTGCATAAATTAAGAAAACGAGGTCAAATTAGGGTTTGTGTGCAAGCTTTTAGGCATGTCTGTAAATGTGATGATTTTGTCGTTTTTAAGTGATCGAGCTTCGCGTAACTTTGGGAAATGGATGCTTTGTGCATTGTCGTGGCGTGGATGAAATCTGGGCGTCTCTGTTGGTCGAAGTGATGGAGGCAAGGATGTTGTGTTGACTGGGGTGCGCTTCAGATTCGAGCAAGAATGTCTTTTTCGACTTTGAATTTTTGGGGACAAGTCGAATTTGGATTTCGAGTGTTTGGATAATTTACGATTTGCTGGCGGTCGTGGAGTTCGTTGGAGCTTGGTCGCGTTGCTGTGCATGTGTACGGCAGCGGGGATGGGTATCAGTGGCGTGGTATCTTAGGTCATGAGTTGCTACACGAGTCGTTACTCGAGTTTTTTAAGTGGTGGCTTCGGGTTTAGGTTGAGTTCAAGAGTTAGCTTCCTGGTGCTTCAATTTTTAATTAAGTTTAGACTTAAACTTGCTGGAAAATAAAAAAAGAAGAAGAAGAAGACGGACACGAGAGAGGGAGAGAGTATCTCAGGAAAAACTGGTGGGAGACTCAAAGTAACGCTCGAAATTAAATTAGGAGAGAGTTTGGGTTTTCAAAACTGAAGCATATAAGGAAAAGAAATTAAGGTTCAAAAAAAAATTTGTCTTGAACCACATCGAGCACTGTGAACATAATAAATGTTTATCGAGTTTAAGTTAAGATTTTAATACAAATTATAATTATTTAGTTAATAGTTAATACTTAACAAGGTTTTAACTCTTAATTATTATTTTGATTTAGTAATTAATTTAAGTTAAGTATTAAAATTATTAACATTAAAGATTTGTAGTTAATAATAATTTGATTTTCAAACTTAAAGATGATTTCTTTTAAAATGTTAGTTAAGATGATTAATTATTTGTTAACGCTAAAATTTGAACGCTAACACCCCGGTGTGTGAAGTGTAGTTGTGAATGCACCACCCGATGATTTGGGAACAGAGTATAAGCAGAAAACTGCAGAAAAAACAGTAAACAACAGCGATTTTATAGTGGTTCGGCTTAATAGTTTGCCTACGTCCACTTTGAATATCTTTATTGATGAATTCGTTACAGATCGATACAATTCTTCCCAAGTACAATACACTTTGAATTACTAAACACTTTGAACGAATGGCTTAAACTTCAATGTGAGTAAAGTCCTCAAATCCATGTCGGATGTATGAGATTCCTTCTTGAAGTTGTTGGTAGCGTTCTACGTGTCTTGAAAGCTTTGAGTGTCGAGTCGGTTTGGAATGCAGCAGAGTATCGGTGCTTGGAAAGAATGAGCCAAAAAGTACTTTTCTAGTTGGAGCTAGGGTCGTATTTATAGACATTTTTCGAGGTTAGGTCGTAACTTGTACACGACTCATAATAAGTCGTAACTCGTACATGACTCATGATAGGTCGCGACCGACCTACTGGGTTTAGCTCCTGGCTGGTCCAAAGTTATGCACCCATTTAAATGAATGATACAAGTTCTAAGTCGTCCCTGAGTTAACCAAATGCAACTTCCTTTATGCTAGCATGAGTCGTACACGACTCATCATAAGTCGTAAGTCGTCAACGAGTCATTTCATTACAACATGGTATTGAACTTGTCTTCAAGTCTTAGGTCATGAATGACTTATCTGCAGTTATAAGTCAGCAGCGACTTAAGTGTTGTTGACTCTTCTTTTTAGTGCTTTAAGTCGTCACTCCTTTAGGTCGTGGACTTTCTTAAGTCGTAAGCTGTGAGCTGTGGTCGCGCGCGAGTTAACTAGTCATAGCTCCTTGTTTGCTTGCTTGAGTCGCTGACGATTCAAGGTAGGTCGTAAGCACAATTCTTTAACTCGTGCAACTCCTCAATTGTTGAGTCGGTAACTTGCTGAGTCATGAAGTACCTTGAGTCGCGAAGTACCTTGAGTCGTTAAGTACCTTGAGTCGTTAAGTACCTTGAGTCGTTAAGTACCTTGAGTCGTTAAGTACCTTGAGTTGTTAAGTCGGCAAGCAGTTGAGTCGTCATTCATTTTAGGTTGGCAACGAGCTAAGGCTGTTGAGTCGTGACATTCCCTAAGTCGTTTAAGTCTTAACCTGTTAGGTCGTTAGCTCCTTAACTCGTAAGCTCTTTATCTCGTAGACGCCTTAACTCGTGTGCTCTTTAACTCGTAGGCTCCTTAACTCGTAGACGCCTTAACTCATGGTCGAAACAGGGTTAACATTTGACCCTCGAAGCACACGCTTAAGTCGTAAGTCGTGTGCTTCGAATCATCATAACCCGGGCGCGCCGATTCGAGTTACAGTTCCTCCAGATATAAAATGCTTGAGTCGTTCCTCCTATCTCACTCTTCTCATTACTTATCCCCTGAGCCATTCCTGCCGTTATCACGTCTTCAAGCTTCCAAAGGCGATCTCGACCCAATTTTACTTCCAACCATCTCTAGCTTCACACCACGTAAGCAACTTTCTCTTTTTCCCAATCGCCGATCACCATCATCGATCTCCGCCCACGATTTACATCCTTGAGCCTTGCAAATACAACTGCATGGATCATCGGTGGACTTAAGGCTATTTGATTTGATTCAGGATAACTTGCGATTTATAACGATTTCGTGGTGTGATAAGATTAAAGTTAAGGATTGTGAAGTTACTGGATTATTGGGTCAGGAGGAAAAAGCTTGTGGGTTAGGAAAAAATACTAACGGGTTAGGGGGAGAAGTTAACGGGTTAAGAGTGAACCGTTGTTTTGAGTATGATTCAGCAGTCTAATGCGACCAAGTATTCTCTGCGACTTAGCAACCTTTACGACTCAAAACCCTGAGTCGTAGCCGAGTTAAAGCTTTGAAATCTTGAGTCGTGGCCGTGTTAGTACTTAGGAAATTTCCCACTGCTTTTCTAGTGCAGTCCTTCCTCTGTTTCGTGGCCTTTGACCCAAAGCACTGCCGACTTAGAACACCATTGATTTAAAATTGAAGCAACTTAAACTGACTCGCCCCTTAATCCTTAAGTCATGGGCAAGCTAGCCAGAAAACCAATGACCTGACCTAACTTTGAACCGTTGCATGGACTTTGAACTGTTGAACTTTATTACATTCATTCACAGGTCACCTTAACTTGCGAGCTAACAATCTGTCCAATACAATATTTATAGAAAATTGGGACGAATATACTGCCATCGACTGCCCACATCAAATGACAAATTAGTGAATAACAAATAATTAACTCAAATAAATTGTGTGAACGAAGTGCTTTCATCAATTTCAAGTAAAATATTAAAGCAACACTGAAGTAGTCAATTGAAATTAACCAGCCTGCACTAATATTATGCTTGAACTTTAGATTAACAAGTTCTGAAATTTTGTAGTCGATCAATCATTGAGTAGTTTAATTCCAGTTATATTTACTTGCTATTTTTATTAGTTTTGCACGACACTTCACACTTTTAGGAAACGTGCACCTTCACATTTGAATATCCAGTTGCCTGTGTAGAATGACTTCTCAGGAAGAAGGTACAATAGTTCAGGCTGGAGAGGCAACTGTTATTCCAGCTCCACTAGTCAATCCTCCCGAAAGAGCCCCTATCACGCTATCATACAAAGTTTTTCGCCAGTTGTGCGCTCAGTTTGGCATTCCCGAATCAGATGCCATTCTTCCTGAGAGAAGTAACACTGCTGACATAGCACCCCCTGGCTTTGTGACAGTTAACCGACAAATGTGCCTGAGCGGGGCCATCCCTCCTTTCAACAACTTTCTCCAGCATCTTCTTCGTCAACTGGCCATCGCCCCATCCCAGCTACATCCCAATGGTTATGCCATTCTAATGGGGTTGGGTGTGCTATTTAGGAGAACGCTTGATCGACTTCCGAGCTTTGATGAAATCTGTTGCTTATGTTCCTTTACCCGGACCAAAGATCATTCTTCTATTACTGTTGTGAGAAGCGCCCGAAACCGCAAATTGATCGTTGGCCTTCCAGACACTGCTCATGGGTTCCTAACCCAGTTCTTCTTTGTTCGTTGCTCCCCGGGGTTTTATGCTGTGTGAAGGGAAGGAAGTAAGATCATCCATCTTTGTTACTACGTTTGTTATCCGACTTTTGCGGGAATGAATTGTTAAGTGTTAACTCCGCTTCTTTTTACTTTCAGCGCTCCCTCCTCCTTCTAAGGATCTCAGTCATAAGCCAAATTTCGAGAGGCTCAAGGCCGTGCCAGTTGAGGAGAGAGACATTCAATTTCTGTTGAAAGACGAATTTTTGCATCAGTATGGACTTTTGCATACTTCTTGTTCTACACATCCTCATGAAATCCCAGACTCCCCGGCTAGAGCGTCGGTTGCCCCAGCTTCTACTGACACATCTATACCAAGAGGACCTTCTCCCGAGGCTTCGCTAGTGAAGTGCTCCTCCTCTGTTGATATTGCGGGGCCATCTGACAAACTTGCCCCGGTTATTGAGGAAGAAGAGCCTCAGGGATCTCTTCAATATTCACAGAAATCTGGTGAAAAAGCTGAGAAAACCAGTCCTGTCAAGCAGAGCGGGGACGATACTTTCGAAGGACTGAGCGACCTCTTTGCCACCTCGCAAGAGATCTTTAAAGATGATCCTATCACTACCGGTATTTCTTCTTCAGTAGTCGAGGCTACTTCTACTCTGCAACAGACTCCGTCAACTCAAGAGTTGATGTTAACTTCTACACCCATAACTACTCCACAATTAAAGAGTGGTTCGTAGTTTGATGCGCGTAGTTTGCACATTACACTCACTTATAATCTTTCAGCACTTTTATGCTTCTGACTTTTTGTACTTTGAAGAATTCTAAAATTTAGCTCTTTTTTATTTCAGATCCTCCGATGGGGCACAGCGGATCCTACTATGATGATTTCCAGCGCTACGGGAGGCGTAGCCAATATGATTACAGGCGTTACCTCCCCTCTTATAGAGAATCTGATGAAGAAAGACCTGCCCGAAAGGCTCAAGAGAAGAGGGCTCAAGAGGAGCGTTATGAAAGAAGAGAGAGGGAGGAGCGCCACGATTCTTCGCAGAGAGACAACGATTCCCATAAAAGAAAATCCCATGATGACCGAGGAAAAAGTCATATGGTTGAAGATTCGAGCAAGCGAGTCTGACATGGTGAGAAGCATACCTCTGCAACTCCTGAAAAGGTTACTGCCCCTACCTCGCTTGACATTCCTTCTGGCTCTCCCGCTCTTGGGAAAGCAGATATTCAAACAATAATCAGCAGGCCCAAATTCCAAGTTAGACCGGGCCCGGCCACTTTGCAAAGTCGGTTTCCACAGTGGTGTCTGAAGGGAGTAAGGTTTGACCTTGACTTGGTCCCTATTGACAAGTCTGCCATGTTACGAAACCTCGATGCCGTTAAGCTTTATATTGAGAGGATGTCAAACTGGCAAAAACTTGTTGACGAGCTCCAAAGGGTTAATCGTGCAAATATAGAGGCCATGCTCACTATGGAAAATGATAAAGCCGAATGGCAAAAGGTTCTCGAACAACAAGATACTGAAATGAGGAGCATCGCTTCTTACAACGAAGAGCTTGAAGCAAAAGTTGAGGAACTGAAACAAGAGCTTGCTACTTCCTCTACTTCTTATTCTCAAAAAGAAGAAGTGCTCCTAAAACAAGTGAGGGACGCTCATGCCAGCCAAAGAGATGCCGAAGACAGGCTCGAAGTGCAAAAAAGGATCAGTGAGGGCTATATTGCTGATGTTGCAGAGCTTCGGAAGAAAACTAGCTCCCAAGAGGCGGAGATTCAAATGCTTAAGCTTCAACTTTCCAAAGCTGAAAGAGAGCGTGATGAGGCCGTTGCCGGCAAAAATGCAGCTGAAGAATCTCACGAGGTGACGAAGACCAACATCAGCTCAACATTATTTGATTTCTACCTGCATAGCATCTTGGGGCACGGTAGCCTCGCCTTTCTAGGCCCTAAGTATGAAATTACTCTGGCT
This sequence comes from Allium cepa, assembly GCA_030765085.1. Lineage (NCBI taxonomy): Eukaryota > Viridiplantae > Streptophyta > Magnoliopsida > Asparagales > Amaryllidaceae > Allium > Allium cepa. Next base: position 463,402,416 of record CM060942.1, read on the forward strand.
GAAGTTTGGGAGGATGCACTCGATATACTTGGCGGTAAAGGCGCTGGCTATGCCGAGTCAGCTCTTGAGGAGCATTATCCTGAGGATGATGCTCGCGCCGCTCTTGCCAAGGGAGAGAACAGCTTGCAAAATTAAGGGCCGAAACAGCGGCAGGAGAATATTCGGGAAAAACCATCTCAACTGTTCCACTTCAGCCTTCTCCTTCGGCCGAAATTGACATTATCGGTTCTAGTTCTCATTCTCTATCTCCTACCAAAGTTACCACCGAGATCACAAGCATACATGGTGGAGATGAAGGCGACGAGGGTGCCGAGGCACAGGCTTACGAGGTTGATGTCAGAATACCGACTTCTGCAGGTAACCCTACTGTTAATCTTGCCCAAGTAGACTGCTCATATGTTTCTTACGAGCTTGATGAGCTTTTTGACTATTTTCTGAACCTCAGCGAGCCTTTGTCTCCTCTCTTTACTGACTTTAACTTCTTTTGTTCTGTAGAGAAAGCACCGAGCATTGTTCAGGCTTCTCCTCCTCCAATTATTCCTTCTCCGCCTCTTAAGGTCACTCCTCCTTCTGCCTCGCAACCCGAGTCACAAGAGGAGCAAATAGAAGATCTACACGGCTTGCATGATCCTGTTGCTTCTCAAGATCCGAGAGGAGAAGAAACTGAAGGAAGCGAGAAGACCCCAGAACCTACTGGCTCCGATGATGAACCGCTAGCTAAACTTTTTTCTCTAGGGAGTGGGTCTTCCTCCAAAAAGAGGGGAAAGCAGGGTGTCTCTAAGAAGAAGAAGAAGAAGGGATCCTTAACTGGCGAAGAAGAAATGGAAGGAAGTCCGACTGAGCCCCTTTCTCCTTCATCCCCTACTCTTACAAGCCGGCCTAAGAAGTTGGTTATCCAGCCGGGTGCGGGCTCAAAAGGTGGACGGAAGAAGAAATGATGGCTCTGGTTCTGTGGCTTTCATATCTCTTTTTGCCTTTTTTTTTGCATGTACTAACCGGAAATTGTGCGGGTACCGGCCCCCGCTTTTCTTTTGCTTTTTACTTTGAAACCTGTACCTGTATAGAATTCTAATAGTGTTGAATAAAATGATTCTTTTTCTTTGTACAAACTTCCGTCTGTATCTGAGAATGCATTTATTATTCATTTTTGTACAAGTTTCTTTGCACGATATTGCAGTGAGCTTATGGTATACTGTTTGAGCGCAATTTTACCGATGTAGTTATACCATGTTGCCCCTATACCATAAGCTCGTTGCAACATTTTATATTTTGAGGGGACTTGTACTTTTATTTTTTAGAGAATAATCATTCCCCACTCGGAGGAATATTATTTCGTTAAAAAAAAATAGAGTACAACTCCCTCCACATAAGTTTTTATGCTTCATCCTTCAAAGGTATCACTTTTTCTTTTGTGCATATACACATTTTATCAAGTGAATTCTTCTACGTGGTAAAGCGGGTATCTTAAGGGTACTTTAACTTTGTTCTGAGGAAGAGAATTTCCCAGAATAGGTGGATCATTCTTCCTTTGAGAGTTAAAGTGTGCCTTTGAAGATGGTTTTTTTTATTTTTTACTTGCCACAGTAAAGGGCTTCTTGATTTTTTTGTTTCTTTGAAAAGTTGCACTTCTGAGGAAGGCTTTTTCACGTTTCAACACCTGGACATTTTATTTCAATCTTGGTGAAACGTGTGCCTCCGAAGAGGTCTTTCTGCTTGATTGTGCCTCCGGGAGGAGGTCTTTTCATTTCTGCCTCTGGGAAGAGGTCTTTCTGTCTTATTGTGCCACTGGGAAGAGGTATTTTTGTTTCTGCCCCTTGGGAGGGCTTTTTTTTATTTCAACTTTGGTGAAGTGAAATTCCGAAGAGCGGCTGTTGCACTTCAACACCGGGTGAAATGTGCCTCCGAAGAGGTCTTTTGCATTTCAACTCTGGTGAAGTGAAACTCCGAAGAGCGGCTGTTGCACTTCAACTCCTACTGAAATGTGCCTCCGAAGAGGGCTTTGCTTTGTTTTGCATTTCAACTGTGGTGAAGTGAAACTCCGAAGAGCGGCTGTTGCACTTCAACTCCTGGTGAAATGTGCCTCCGAAGAGGGCTTTTGATTGCCTGGAATTTACTCTCTCATGGTTGGAGGATCATGACTCCTCCAATCTTTTTTGTTGAGTAGAGAACTTTCTTTTTTGCGGCATATGCCTCGTTAGAGGTCTTTATCCTTCGAAGAGTTGTGCCTCCGAAGAGGGCTTATGCCTCCGAAGAGGGCTTTAGTTGTTCCTTGTCCACTTGCTTATGCCTTTTCAGCGATCCTCTATTTTTCTTTTCAAGCTCACATTCCCTTCTCTTACAAGTAGTTTGTTTAATCCAAAGAAGTGTACTTCATTGCTAGGCAAGTTCGTGAGAACGGTCGTAAGCTTCTTAATTGGATGTTTGCTTGTTCAAACGATCTCAATTTATTAGCAAGGGCCCGTTTTCAGCGAAATCATTGGCCGTTCAATTGAAGCACTTCCTATCTAGGATTTGAATTCGGGGCTTTTGGGGCTCGAAATTTGTTTGTTGAATGATAACAAGAATCACTTGGTTTTGTAATGTGCAAGTTTTATTTTCGTTGCCTGCAAAAATTTAAATCGACATTTCAGTAATACATTTAATGTAATTTTCATATCGAAAATAAAGCAAACATGTAATAATAATAAGGAACACAAGATTTATAGTGGTTCGGCCAAGAATTTGGGCCCACATCCACTTTATAGTCTTTCATTATTCACTTGCATCGGCTTTACAATTGCTTTCAGTTACAAGAATCATACATTTATAATTCTTTTTACAATATTTCAACAAAGCTTTCAAGTAAAGTATGGACGTAATTGGTCGCTGTTCCAAGCTCTTGGAATTTGATCTCCTTCAACAATAATGAGTTTGAATGTGCCGTCAAGAAGCTTCTGACCTATGACATATGGTCCTTCCCAATTTGGGCCAAACACACCTGTCGCCGTCATAATTCTCTTCAGGACTAGATCTCCAATCTCAAAGCTGCGTTGGCGAACTTTGGAATTGAAATGTCTGGCTATCCTTTGCTGATGAGCTGCGATTCTGAGCTCAGCCTCTTCTCTTTTTTCATCAAGGAGATCTAGTGCCTCAAGCTGTAGTTTTTTATTCTCCGCTTGATTGAAATGGATTCTTCTATGTGAAGGGACCTCTATTTCTACCGGAATCATTGCTTCTGACCCGTATGCCAATGAAAACGGAGTATGCCCAGTCGCAGTTTTGTGGGTAGTTCTGTATGCCCATAGTGCTAGTGGTAGCTTATCGACCCAACCACCTTTTGCTCTTTCGAGTTTCTTCTTGATGGTTGACTTGATAATTTTGTTTACTGCTTCCACCTGCCCGTTTGCCTACGGATGAGCTACTGCTGAGAAGCTTTTTCGGATTTTGAATCGTTTGCAAAAGTCTTGAAATTCTTTACTTTCGAACTGAGTACCATTGTCTGTAATTATCTTTTGAGGCACACCATACCTGCAAATGATACTTTTAGTCACAAAACTTATCATCTTTTTAGAGGTGATAGTGGCTAGTGGTTCAGCTTCTGCCCATTTAGTAAAATAATCTACAGCAACAATGGCATATTTGATTCCAGATTTGGCAGTTGGTAAAGGTCCTACAAGGTCTATCCCCCATATTGCAAACGGCCATGGACTGACCATCTGTGTGAGTTCAGTAGAAGGTGCTCTTGGAATTTTGGCAAATCTTTGGCATCTGTCACATTTTCGGGAATAGTCTACTGCATCTCGATTAATTTCTGGCCAAAAATATCCGTATCGGAGAATCTTCTTTGCTAAAGTTTGACCACCTAAATGATCACCACATTCTCCCCCATGCACCTCAGCTAGGATTGTTTTGGACTCTTCCCTGGATACACATCGAAGTAATGGCATTGAGAATCCCCGTCTGTATAATTGGCCATCCTGGACTATATAGCGAGAGGCTTTCCTCAGTAGCTTCTGTCGTTCTTTTGAATTTTTCGGTAAAGAGCCATTGAGTAGATATTCTGCTATTGGAGTCATCCATGATTCTTGTTCCTGAGACACACTCATGATCCAATCAATATCCATCTCATTAATGCTTGGAGCCGACAGGACTTCCACTGGAGTTAACCCCAGAAATTGAGCTTCGCCCGTGCTAGAGTACTTTGCGAGAGAATCTGCTTTCGTGTTTTATTCTCGAGGAATATGGCTTATCGTGTAATGATCGAAGTCACATATGTTAAATATGCGCTTATATGATTTTTGTTTGATGATAATAAACATATATACATTCATTTAAATGTATTTGTTAATATACTATTTTATTTTAATTTTCACAGGATAAATAAATATTTGCTGAATAAAAATAAATAACACAGTTTTTGAATTCAAATGAATATTTTATTCAAACAAATATTTATTACAACTTTGATAGTACAATTTCAATCTCTCACTATAACTATACAACTTTGATACAATTTCAATTACATCACTATTTTACATCAGCACCTCACGACATATCACTCACACTCGTATTTATCTTCAACTGCATTCAAGTTTGAATCCAGCATCTGAGCAATCTGCAAAAATATAAACTAACGCAGTAAAATTGAAAATAAAATATTTTTGCGATATAAAATAAAACGTGAATTTTGAAAATGATATTTGCCTCAGTTATTTGGGTTGTTCGTCATCATTTAAATTTGAATTCATCATACACGAACAACTTGTGACATACATAGTATATTACTGTATATGCCACAAGGCCGTGCACGCCGATATATACACTTGATTGATTTACAGGGACAGGCAAGCACAGGTCAAACCCAAATAAAAAGTCGGGTTCAACTCACGTGCAATAATATAAATGTCACAATTCTCAGCACAAGGTCAAACCCGAGTTGTGAAACTGGATTCAACACAGGTGCAAACTCAAAAATCAATTTACAATGGCCAGACCAACCAGCAAAGGTGCAATCCAAATATGCAGTGCATACAAGTAACCCAAGTAATACAAGAACAGTGCATAGAACAATGTGCACAGATACAAGTTCAAGTGCTCAGTGCACACCAGGTTACAACATGGCGAAGACTACAATGCAATGTAAACATATATGCACATGAACAACATGACATGAACAATGCAAAACAACGACACAGTGGCAACATGCTCGAAGACTACACAAATGACCAAGTACAGGTGAAGTAAATCATGTCAAAGAAAATGCATGAAAGCTACAAACTGCAACATGCTTGAAGATGGTTACCAACACAAGACTGCAGCCAAAAGGTAAGAGATACACAAGTTTACATGAGCGTCAATACCAAATGCATGTAACCAAGACAGTACAACATTACAAGAGAACAAAGACCAAATGAAGTCAGCAGTGATAATGGTCGAGAATTATACAAATGTTTGAAGACTACAGATGAAGCCAGAGACAGTGTAAGTACAGGTGAACAACGACTTCAAATTCAAGTGCAGACCAGAGGAACCAGTGAAAATAGTGGACATCAAGTACACAAATTCAATTACAAGAACATCACAAGTTGCCAACATACACTTCAGGTCAACATTAATGAATGTATATGACTACACTGACACAAAGCACAAAAGTGCAACAGCAAATGCAATGACCATGTACAGGTGCAAGTGAATCAGAATGAAGCATGCAACAGAGACCAAGAACAAGCACAACATGTATCAGTGGATCTGCATACATGAATACCAGATGTTCAAGTGAAGTTCAGGTAAAGGTTATGGAGACCAGAGCATAGAAATGTGCAAACCCAACCAACAAACTCAAATCAGAGAGCATATGCATCAACTACAAGCAGATGCAAGCTAACCAGCAAATGAACAAAGGCAACAAGTTCAGAGTTTTAAAATGCACAAATATGCTATGCAGTGAAGCAATACACAGCAAGTGGATATAAACATCAAGCCAGAAAATCAAAGCATACTGAAGCCGAGAATGTACAGGTATGAAATGGTCAGGGTGTCAACAAGTCAAAGCCATGGTTGTCGAAGCCAAAGTCAGAGACCTCAACCAAGCAACAAATATATTCAATTATGAACAAGTCAAGGCCGAAGCTGTAGCAATCAAGAAGCCGTAGTCAACAACGTGATGACCAAGGAGTCGATCAATGCCGTGAATGTCAAGCAATCGAAGTAAATACGAACTGAAGAAGTCAGAGATCAATCTCAGCATCAAAACAAAATCAAGCGACCGAGATGAATATTTGACAAATTCAAACATATTTTATACGAACGAGAATATAGGAATTCGATTCCTATTTAAACAATTCATCATCGGCAAATTTTAGTATCGAATTCCAGAAAGCATAAAATCAGAAAAGCACAAGCAAATAATTACATACCGAATCGAAGAAGGAATTCGATCAAAGAAGTAGCCGAAGTGAGCATCAATCAATCAAGGATACACACAAGAGATCATAGAATCAATCTACATACTATCGGCACTTCAAAAGCCCTAAATCTGGAAAAGGAATGAAGCCCTAAATTTGCAAGAGGAACGGCCACCATTATACACGCAAACGAACGGAGTAAAGCAAAAGGAGACGGGTCAAAATAATAAAAGGGGCCGGCCTATATATTTTAAGGGCTTTTAATTATATTAGGGTTATTTATTTTAATTTGTTTTTAACTTCGTATTTACTTTTAAACCGTTTAATTTTCTAGTCGTGCGACTAGGGTGCAAACTACGGTGTGTAGTTTAAGAATTCGCAACTCGGTGGTTGAGTTGTGGCAGGGTTTTGAGCGTAGAGTTAGATTAGTCAATAGCGGGTATAGCGAGTTTACGTGTGTAAGCGAGGGACTATCTAATTTCTAGTAGAAACCTTGGGGGCAGCACGTAGGCAGGGTTTTGCCGAAGCTGGGTAAATTCTGTGTTGTTCTGTTCTGCATTTTATTATTCTGCTATTTATTTCTGTGCTGGTAGTATTCTGTGATCTGTGTTAATATTAGTTTATAAGCTTCCGCAATTAATTTTTATAATTAACACTATCACCCTATTCACCCCCTCTCTAGGGTGAAATCGATCCTACAAGTGGTATCAGAGCTAGGATTAGAAGTCAATTTTGAAAAAATTCGATTTTTTTCAGAAATCAGTTTTTGTTTTAAAATTTTGATTTTTCAAAAATCAGTTTTTGTTTTAAAAATTCAATTTTTCAAAAATCAGTTTTTTTTTGTTTTAAAAATTGATTTTTTTTTATAAAAAAAAAACGGTTTTTGTTTAAAAATTTGAATTTTTAAAATGGCTTCTTTTAATAACGCTTTTGCAGAGGGTCAGTCGATAGTTAGACCACCAATGTTCAATGGTGAATATGCTTACTGGAAAAATAGGATGGAAATTTTTCTGAAAACCATTGACGCATGGAATATTGTTGAGACGGGTTATAGAATACCAACTATAACTGTAGATAATCAGGAAATAGAGAAACCAAAGGATCAATGGACAGAACTAGAAAATAGATTACAAAATACCAATGCTAGAGCTATGAATTCTATTATCTGTTCATTAGATCAATTTGAATTTAATCGTGTCTCACATTGTCTAACTGCGCAGGAAATATGGCACACACTAGAAGTGACTCACGAAGGAACATCTCAAGTCAAAGAATCTCGCCTTGCAATGCAAAGCAGCAAATACGAGAACTTCAAAATGGCGAAGGAAGAAAATGTCAAAGAGATGTACGGACGACTTTCCAATATCGTATACAAATCAAAAGCTCTCGGAAAAACATACACCGAATTGGAAATAGTCCGAAAAATCCTCAGAGTCCTTCCACGAAGCTTTGAAGCAAAAGTAACTGCCATACAAGAATCGAAAGATTTAAAACAACTTAAAGTTGAGGAACTCATCGGAAATCTCACCACTTATAAGCTTGAAATGAAATTCAAAGAAGAGCGTGAAGGAGGTGACACTCAAAAGAAATCAATAGCTCTCAAAGGAACAACCGAAAGTGATGATAATAACGATGAAGATGATGGAGCAGCATAATTGGAGCTGTTAATAAGGAAATTCAAAAAATGGAATCAAAAACATGGTAACTCAGCTCGAATTCAAAAAGCAAAAAGCAGAATAGCCAAAGCACTAGACTACTCGGAAGAACAAAAGTTTATTTGTTATAATTGCAACAAACCCGGCCATATCAAGCCCGATTGTCCACAAATTAAATCCAGCCACGGAAAGAAACAGAAAAAGAAAAGTTTTGCAGCCACTTGGGATGAAATAGACGAGAATGATCAAAGCACTGGCAGTGAAAGCGAAAAGGCAGAATTGTGTCTTCGAGATGATACAACTGACAGTGACGATGACGAGCCAAGTGAGGTATCAAAACTTACCCATTCTGAGTTGCTTATATATTTTCATGAAGTAAACGGTTGTTTTGAACGACTTAGGGAAAAATACGCCAAACTTGAATCTCAAAAAGATACTTTGATAGAATGTAATAAACAACTTGATCAATTAGTTAAAACCTATCAAAGTAGGATCCCTAAGTGTGATAAGTGTCCAACATTTGATGAGGAAATTAAAAAATCAGAAATTAAAATAAAATCGCTTGAAAATGAAATTCTGATTTTAAAGGAGAATGAAAATACTAGGAGAGAGAATTCTATTAAAAAGTGCACACAGTTGTTAAACGAAAATGAATCTCTCAAATCACAAGTCCAACAATTGTCTACGACTTTAGATAAATTTTCAAAAAGTGAAAAATCGTTGAATATGCTATTAGGAAAGCAAACTGTTAATACGGTTAGACAAGGACTTGGATATAATAATTCGAAAATTGTTGAAAACAAGATTAATCAAGTTAATTCTATGTGCACAATTTGTAGAAAATTTGGACACGGTCACAATAATTGTTGGTATAGACCCAAACATGTGAAAACTATACCGATTTGGGTTCCAAAAGGCACAAATATAAAATCTCTCAAAGTTAAACAAATTTGGGTGCCAAAGGGAACAATTATAAATAATTTTGGGTCTACACAAAATTATTTTTCAAAATTTTCTGCCACTAACAACCATGGACCTATAAAAACAAATAGGTCACATAAATCCTTTTCCGTGTAGGTGTGGTGGCAGGCTAAGGAACAACAATAGTGTTCTCTGGATTTTGGCTGTTCCAGAAACACAACGGGCGACAAAGCTAAGTTCCTTAGCCTAGTATAAAGGTGACAGAATCACAACGGACAACAACGAAAAATATCGTAAATGTAAAACAGGTATGGTATGTTTTAAACGATATATTAAATGTGATAATCTGCACCGTATTTTGAATTAAATCAGCCAATATTGAGATTGATGAAAAGATGATGATTTTGATTCTGACTTTATTCAAAATTGTTAGCCATTTATATTCTTATGCCAAAAACACTATAAAATTCTCTAGAATTACTTGATATATAAGTTTGAGAGAAAAATAGTGTTTTGATTGGATAATAATATTGTTGGCTAAATCTATATTCATGTTTTGACACGGCCTCGATTTAAAATCCTAATGAATTCTATTTTAAAAATTGTAAAAAGGATTTTAAATTTTTTTTGAAATTGTTGAAACTTTTAAGAAATTGCTTTGAAATAAAAATAATGTTTGATGGCTTCTAAAATTGACACTTTAATATATGTTTGATTGTTGACACGGTTTTCATTTCAAATCCAAGAGAATTTCATTTAAAATTTGTTGATAATAATCATGAGAAAATTTGTTGAAATTTCTTAATCTGGTCTTTGACATTCAACGAGTGAATTTTGAGTGAAATTTAAATTCAGATGCAGATTACACTGGTAATATGGTTGATAGAAAAATTACTAGTGGAACGTGATTAATTTTTGACACATTCATTTGCTGCATCGTTTTTCAAAGAAAATGTCTGCATATTTTTCATTTGAAATTATTTTTTATAGCAGAAAATTTTCTTATGAAACCCTTTCTAGAAAATTAGTTTTGACCTTGTATCAGATTAGTTATTTAAGAAAACTTGATTTTATAACTATTTTTGAAATTGATTTCAAATAACTATATTAACTAATCTGACCCCCTAATAATTATCGAAAAGATATATAGTGATTGAAAATAAGATGAGTGTTGATATTGGTCAAATATTATAACTCGAGAAGGTATAATTAGTAAATTTCTTTAGAAATTTAAACGAGAGTTATAAAACTTTTTGTTGGTAAAAATTCCATGACCATCTCTATTTCTATCATATTTCTAACAATCATCACTCATCAAAATTCTATATACTTTGTCAATATGTGGATACTTTAAACAGGAATCATTCACTTTTCATTTTACACTTTAAAAAAAAAAAATAGAAAATCTTATAAAAATAAAATACCAAAGTATTCACTCTCATTTAAAAGTCCTCACGGTTATGCATGGGTGAATTACTTGGAATTTGTTATGTGCTTCCATGCTCATTTAAAAGTCCTCACGGTTATGCATGTATGGAACGCATATCAAAAATTGATTTTTAAAATAAACAAGTTGATTCTAATCCCATTTAAAAGTCCTTACGGTTATGCTTGGTTAGAAGATACTTAAATTCATTTTTTTTAAAAATAAAATTGAAATACTACTAATCTCATTTAAAAGTCCTAACGGTTATGCATGGTTAGTAGATATTCAAATTCCTGATTTAAATAATCACAAATAGACACAACTGTATGGTTTTATATGATGACATCATTACCATTCATTCTAAAAGTGGAATATGCGCCTAACAAGAAGTAGTTATGATTTTTGTTTGATTTTTATTGAAGTTTAATATTTTATACTCAATTGAATTTTAATATTGGATTAATATTGATAACTTTATCTCTATTTTCTCTAACACTATTATTCTTTTGCTGATAACAAAAAGGGGAGAGAAAAGTTAAGATTTTGTAAAGAAAAGGAGAGAAAAGGTCAAACAATTTTTCAATATACATCTAGGCTCATTTGCACGTTTTATTTGTATGCATATATGTAGGGGGAGTCATATATGTATGGGGAGTATCATATAGAGAGGAAGTATTCAAATAGGGGGAGCAATTGAAATTATCAAATACATTTAATATATTCAAAATCTTAAATATATGTTTGTTATCATCAAAAGGGGGAGATTGTTAAATATGCGCTTATATGATTTTTGTTTGATGATAATAAACATATATACATTCATTTAAATGTATTTGTTAATATACTATTCTATTTTAATTTTCACAGGATAAATAAATATTTGCTGAATAAAAATAAATAACACAGTTTTTGAATTCAAATGAATATTTTATTCAAACAAATATTTATTACAACTTTGATAGTACAATTTCAATCTCTCACTATAACTATACAACTTTGATACAATTTCAATTACATCACTATTTTACATCAGCACCTCACTACATATCACTCACACTCGTATTTATCTTCAACTGCATTCAAGTTTGAATCCAGCATCTGAGAAATCTGCAAAAATATAAAATAACGCAGTAAAATTGAAAATAAAATATTTTTGCGACATAAAATAAAACGTGAATTTTGAAAATGATATTTGCCTCAGTTATTTGGGTTGTTCGTCATCATTTAAATTTGAATTCATCATACACGAACAACTTGTGACATACACAGTATATTACTGTATATGCCACAAGGCCGTGCACGCCGATATATACACCTGATTGATTTACAGGGACAGGCAAGCACAGGTCAAACCCAAATAAAAAGCCGGGTTCAACTCACGTGCAATAATATAAATGTCACAATTCTCAGCACAAGGTCAAACCCGAGTTGTGAAACTGGATTCAACACAGGTGCAAACTCAAAAATCAATTTACAATGGCCAGACCAACCAGCAAAGGTGCAATCCAAATATGCAGTGCATACAAGTAACCCAAGTAATACAAGAACAGTGCATAGAACAATGTGCACAGATACAAGTTCAAGTGCTCAGTGCACACCAGGTTACAACATGGCGAAGACTACAATGCAATGTAAACATATATGCACATGAACAACATGACATGAACAATGCAAAACAACGACACAGTGGCAACATGCTCGAAGACTACACAAATGACCAAGTACAGGTGAAGTAAATCATGTCAAAGAAAATGCATGAAAGCTACAAACTGCAACATGCTTGAAGATGGTTACCAACACAAGACTGCAACCAAAAGGTCAGAGATACACAAGTTTACATGAGCGTCAATACCAAATGCATGTAACCAAGACAGTACAACATTACAAGAGAACAAAGACCAAATGAAGTCAGCAGTGATAATGGTCGAGAATTATACAAATGTTTGAAGACTACAGATGAAGCCAGAGACAGTGTAAGTACAGGTGAACAACGACTTCAAATTCAAGTGCAGACCAGAGGAACCAGTGAAAATAGTGGACATCAAGTACACAAATTCAATTACAAGAACATCACAAGTTGCCAACATACACTTCAGGTCAACATTAATGAATGTATATGACTACACTGACACAAAGCACAAAAGTGCAACAGCAAATGCAATGACCATGTACAGGTGCAAGTGAATCAGAATGAAGCATGCAACAGAGACCAAGAACAAGCACAACATGTATCAGTGGATCTGCATACATGAATACCAGATGTTCAAGTGAAGTTCAGGTAAAGGTTATGGAGACCAGAGCATAGAAATGTGCAGACCCAACCAACAAACTCAAATCAGAGAGCATATGCATCAACTACAAGCAGATGCAGGCTAACCAGCAAATGAACAAAGGCAACAAGGTCAGAGTTTTAAAATGCACAAATATGCTATGCAGTGAAGCAATACACAGCAAGTGGATATAAACATCAAGCCAGAAAATCAAAGCATACTGAAGCCGAGAATGTACAGGTATGAAATGGTCAGGGTGTCAACAAGTCAAAGCCGTGGTTGTCGAAGTCAAAGTCAGAGACCTCAACCGAGCAACAAATATATTCAATTATGAACAAGTCAAGGCCGAAGCTGTAGCAATCAAGAAGCCGTAGTCAACAACGTGATGACCAAGGAGTCGATCAATGCCGTGAATGTCAAGCAATCGAAGTAAATACGAACTGAAGAAGTCAGAGATCAATCTCAGCATCAAAACAAAATCAAGTGGCCGAGATGAATATTTGACAAATTCAAACATATTTTATACGAACGAGAATATAGGAATTCGATTCCTATTTAAACAATTCATCATCGGCAAATTTTAGTATCGAATTCCAGAAAGCATAAAATCAGAAAAGCACAAGCAAATAATTACATACTGAATCGAAGAAGGAATTCGATCAAAGAAGTAGCCGAAGTGAGCATCAATCAATCAAGGATACACGCAAGAGATCATAGAATCAATCTACATACTATCGGCACTTCAAAAGCCCTAAATCTGGAAAAGGAATGAAGCCCTAAATTTGCAAGAGGAACGGCCACCATTATACATGCAAACGAACGGAGTAAAGCAAAAGGAGACGGGTCAAAATAATAAAAGGGGCCGGCCTATATATTTTAAGGGCTTTTAATTATATTAGGGTTATTTATTTTAATTTGTTTTTAACTTCGTATTTACTTTTAAACCGTTTAATTTTCTAGTCGTGTGACTAGGGTGCAAACTACGGTGTGTAGTTTGAGAATTCGCAACTCGGTGGTTGAGTTGTGGCAGGGTTTTGAGCGTAGAGTTAGATTAGTCAATAGCGGGTATAGCGAGTTTACGTGTGTAAGCGAGGGACTATCTAATTTCTAGTAGAAACCTTGGGGGCAGCACGTAGGCAGGGTTTTGCCGAAGCTGGGTAAATTCTGTGTTGTTCTGTTCTGCATTTTATTATTCTGCTATTTATTTCTGTGCTGGTAGTATTCTGTGATCTGTGTTAATATTAGTTTATAAGCTTCCGCAATTAATTTTTATAATTAACACTATCACCCTATTCACCCCCCCTCTAGGGTGAAATCGATCCTACAACATAGAAGTTCCCAGGCCTTTGACAAGTAGGCGGGAAGATTTCCCCCTTTCGCTTGGAATTCCTTCTTGACTTGGCATACAATAAGCTGAGAATCACTGAAGATCTACAACGCTCGGATGTTTAGTTCTTTAGCAATTCTCAAGCCAGCGATAAGAGCTTCGTATTCTGCTTCATTGTTCGTTGAAGGAAATTCCAATCTTAGTGCATAGCATAATGACCGACCTTCAGGGGTTTCAAGTACAACCCCGACTCCAGAACAGTAGTCATTTCTCGCGCCATCAACATATAACTTCCATTGGATTGGGGTATCATCGATCGTTTCCTCCCCACTGTTACCCTTATCTGTGAATTCTGCGATGAAATCCGCTAAAGCTTGTCCATTGATTGCTTTTCGGGGGTGATAAGTGATGTCTTATTGACTGAGTTCAATGTTCCACATTAGAAGACGACCCGAAGTTTCAGGGTGGAACAGGACTTGCTTTAAAGGTTGATCAGTGAGGACTTTGATAGGATGAGCTTGGAAATATTGCCTCAACTTCCTCGATGCAATCAGTAGGCAATAGGCGAGCTTTTCCAACTTGGAGTAATTCATCTCTGCCCCAGTGAGTCTTTTGCTAATATAGTAAACCGGATGTTGAATCCTATTGTCTTCTCGTATCAGCGCTGCACTTAAAGCATGAGATGATACTGCCAAGTATATAAGAAGATCCTCACCATCGCCGGGCCTAGAAAGTATTGGAGGCGTTTCCATATGGCGAATTAACTCATCAAAGGCTTTTTGGCATTCGGGAGTCCAATCAAAGTTTTTCTTTCCTTTCATTAGAGCGTTAAAGAATGGGATGCATTTATCAGTAGCCTTGGAAATGAACCGACTCAAGGCGGCGACTTTTCCGTTGAGACTTTGCAATTCGTTCTTCGTTCTAGGAGCTTTGACTTCTTTTAAGGCGGTAATTTGTGCTGGACTAGCTTCAATTCCCCTAGCGCTCACGATGAAACCTAATAACTTTCCGGACTCCACCCCAAATGAACATTTTAAAGGGTTAAGCTTCATTCCGTATTTCCGGAGGACTGCGAACATTCCTGCTAAGTGTTCTATGTGATCCACTGCTTTCTTGTACTTTACTAACATGTCGTCGACGTAGACTTCCATAGTCTTGCCCAATTGCGGTTTGAACATAGCATTAACAAGTCTTTGGTAGGTTGCCCCGGCATTCTTCAGCCCAAAGGGCATAACTCTGTAGCAGTAAAGACCAACATTGGTGATAAAGCTCGTGTCCTCCTGATCTGGTTCATGCATCATGATCTGGTTATATCCGGAGTAGGCATCCATAAAAGGTAACAATTCATGTCCCGCTTTTCCATCTACCAGTTGATCGATCCTGGTTAATGGGAAGCAGTCTTTGGGGCAGGCCTTGTTTAGGTCTAAAAAATCGATGCACACCCTCCATTTTCCGTTGGCTTTCTTAACCAGCACTGGATTCGAAACCCAATTCGGATAGGTAGCTTCTTTGATAAAGTCATTCTCCATGAGCCGATCATTTTAATGCTGCTGACCTTTCTGGACCTTGGGTTCTTCTTTTCTGTTTCACAGGCGTAAATTTTGGATCAATATTAAGAGCGTGTACTGCAACTTCTGGGGATATTCCGCACATATCGGCATGAGTCCAAGCAAAAACATCCAAATTTGCTTTTGAAAAAGATATTAAGATATTCTGAATTGACACATTAAGTTGTGAACCTATATTCAATACCTTATTTGGGTCCTTCGTGTCAACAGGTACTGGTACTGTCGTTTCCACTGGTACCACTCCATTCTCCCCTGCACTGGCTTTTCTAGGATCCTTCTCTTTTCGTGCTCCGCTGTGCTCGCCAGTGCAGGGTCCGCCCTGTAATTGCTACAAGGTTGGTTCTTTGATGCGGACTGGGGTTGCCTCATCCTTTCCCATTTCTCTTTTCCTTGCCTCTCGCAGCTCTATCAGATAACACTCCCGCCCGGCATTTTGATCCCCTTTTATAACTCCTACTCCATTGTCTGTGGGGAATTTAATGGTGAGGCACCATGGGGCCAGAACAGCTTTGAACGTTGCAGGAGTTGGACGGCCAAGGAAAGCATTATAAGCGGAAAATTCGTCAACAATCACAAAAGTTTGCTTGCGGACTACTTTTCTTTTTCCCTCTCCGAGTTCTACAAGCAAATCAATGGTTCCTATCGGCTGCTTTTGCTCCGCAGTGAAGCCAGCGATTTTCTGTGACGAGGCTTGCACATCAGCCATAGGGATCTTCATTTGGTCGAATGTTTTCTTAAAGAGGATATTACAGGATGCGCCACAATCAATGAGAACTCTTCTGACAATAGCTGGCCCGATACCAGCTGAGATGACTAAGGGATCCAAGGTAGGAGCTTCAACACCTGTGGAATCCCTGGCTCTGAACACAATATCATCATTGAAAGTTCTTTGTTGTTTCAGGGGCGTAGCATCTTCCAAAACAAAGACATCTTCTTCGGCCGGTACATATTTCAAAGCCCGGGTATACCTTTCCATCTCACCCCAGCTCCTGCCTGCTGGGTGAGGTCCTCCCGTAATGACATTGATAACAGGCCTTCCGGATTCATGCCATGTAGCCTTCTCACTTGTGCTGGGTTGATGAGCAGGAGCTTGTCGCCCCTGACTAGACGAAGCAGGATTGCTGCTATTCTTTTCCACAAATTTCTACAGCTTGTTTTCCCTTATCAACTCTGCAATCAAAATTTTCAATTGGCGACATTCATCGGTATCATGACCGGGTTGATTATGGAAGCGGCAGAACTTTCCGCTTTGTACAGCTTTTTCCCCGGTTCTCAGAATGGGAGGTTTAGGATAATCAACATAATCTTTAGTGGCAAGGTAAATACGCTCCGGCGTATATGATAAAGGAGTATATTCCGATGGCTTGAAGGAACGAGGCTTCTTCAGATTTTTCTGTTTCTTCCCATCGTTATTTTCCCTTTTCTGTCCTACAGATTCATTCTTGCATGGAGCAGCAATGTTATCTTCATCTTTTTCCAATACTGCCTTTACCGGTACAGGACGGCTTTCCAGGCGTATGATCTCATCTGCTTTCTTGTAGAATTTTTCAAGGGAATTTGGTTCCTTAATGTTTAGCCATTTTCCAAATTCGCTCGACTTGTCGATGGCCCTCATCAGATAAGTCAAGATCATCCGTGGTTCTGCATTGTCTACCTCGGCCAGCGCTATATTAAAGCGATTCAAGAAAGATCTGATAGTTTCCCCTGGATTCTGTTCTAAACTTGACAATGACATGATATCTTTGGCTTTTGAAGCATATAGTCTGAACTGCTCCTTGAATTTCCGGGTTAGGTCAGAAAACTGATCTATAGACTGGATTGGTAGCTTGGTGAACCAAAGCAGAGCTACACCTTCCAAATATACAGGAAAATATCGACACTTTATTTCATCAGAAGCTCTGGCACCTATCATGTGCCAGTCATACTTATACAAGAATTCGTTCGGATCACTTGTCCCCTTGTTAGCTGGAATAGTTGGAGGGACGAACTTCCTCGGGAGCTCAGCCTTTTAGATCCTTTCGGTAAACGGGGTTTTACTTGGAGCGAAACCCCATTCTTTCTCGTTTTCATCCCTTTGCATACTCTCTTTCGTGATTTGTCGAACCATTTCAGAAAGATACCCCTCATCATTTCGAGCTTTAGATCCACCAACTTCAGGAAATGTCTGCTCAAATGGGCTGGCAGCCCTTTCAGGAACGTTCCTTTCTTCAGCATCATTAACGTTGCCAGCAAAGTTCCTTTCATTACCCGTTGGTTGACGGTTTGCCCCAAGCAAATCGTTCAACTTATTCAAAATTAGGGCATTTTGGGCATTCTGAGCCTCCAATTTTGCACTCTGGGCATTTATCTGCTGATTCAGCCCTAAGATTATAGCATCCAACTCCGCTTTTGTAACCCCAACAGGTGGAGTGGCCTGATTAGGTACTGGGGAACCGGAGGTTCCCTCTTGAACATTTCCAGATCTAACAGATCTACTCCTTCTCCCCGAAGCCATGATTTCAGATAAACTACATACTTCAGAGAGATTACTTCAACAAACTTTCGTGGAGCAATGATGATAATTCGCCTGAGTTCGGCTCTCAATGAAAGCACCAAAAATGTTAACGCTAAAATTTGAACGCTAACACTCCGGTGTGTGAAGTGTAGTTGTGAAAGCACCACCGATGATTCAGGAACAGAGTATAAGCAGAAAACTGCAGAAAAAACAGTAAACAACAGCGATTTTATAGTGGTTCGGCTTAATAGTTTGCCTACGTCCACTTTGAATATCTTTATTAATGAATTCGTTACAGATTGATACAATTCTTCCCAAGTACAATACACTTTGAATTACTAAACACTTTGAACGAATGGCTTAAACTTCGATGTGAGTGAAAGTCCTCAAATCCATGTCGGATGTATGGGATTCCTTCTTCAAGTTGTTGGTAGCGTTCTACGTGTCTTGAAAGCTTTGAGTGTCGAGTCGGTTTGGAATGAAGCAAAGTATCGGTGCTTGGAAAGAATGAGCCAAAAGGTCCTTTTCTAGTTGGAGCTAGGGTCGTATTTATAGACGTTTCTTGGGGTTAGGTCGTAACTTGTACACGACTCATAATAAGTCGTAACTCGTACATGACTCTTGATAGGTCGCGGCCGACCTACTGGGTTTAGCTCCTGGCTTGGTCCAAAGTTATGCACCCATTTAAATGAATGATACAAGTTCTAAGTCGTCCCTGAGTTAACCAAATGCAACTTCCTTTATGCTAGCATGAGTCGTACACGACTCATCATAAGTCGTAAGTCGTCAACGAGTCATTTCATTACAGCATGGTATTGAACTTGTCTTCAAGTCTTAGGTCATGAATGACTTATCTGCAGTTATAAGTCAGCAGCGACTTAAGTGTTGTTGACTCTTCCTTTTAGTGCTTTAAGTCGTCACTCCTTTAGGTCGTGGACTTTCTTAAGTCGTAAGCTGTGAGATGTGGTCGCGCGCGAGTTAACTAGTCGTAGCTCCTTGTTTGCTTGCTTGAGTCGCTGACGATTCAAGGTAGGTCGTAAGCACAATTCTTTAACTCATGCAACTCCTCAATTGTTGAGTCGGTAACTTGCTGAGTCGTGAAGTACCTTGAGTCGCGAAGTACCTTGAGTCGTTAAGTACCTTGAGTCGTTAAGTACCTTGAGTTGTTAAGTACCTTGAGTTGTTAAGTCGGCAATCAGTTGAGTCGTCATTCATTTTAGGTTGGAAACGAGCTAAGGTTGTTGAGTCGTGACATTCCCTAAGTCGTTTAGGTCTTAACCTGTTAGGTCGTTAGCTCCTTAACTCGTAAGCTCTTTATCTCGTAGACGCCTTAACTCGTGTGCTCTTTAACTCGTAGGCTCCTTAACTCGTAGACGCCTTAACTCGTGGTCGTAACGGGGTTAACATTATTCAATTAATTATTTTTAGAAAGTAATTAAAAATAATTAAATTATAATTATAATTAGAAGTTTGATTAATTAATGATTAATTAATAAATAAATTTGTAAGTAACTATATAAAGTTAATTAACGAATAATTAGTAATTAAGTAAATTAAGCAATTTAATTAACTGGCGATTAAGGAATACTTAAATTGTAATATTAAGTTGTGTTAATCAATAACTAAGGTTAATTAAATAATGGTTGAAGAAAAATTAATCTGAAATTTAGATTTATTAATTGGATTTAAGGGTAATTAAGGGATGGATTACCCGATTGAAATTAATTTGTTAATTAATTAAAGGTAATCTCTTGGAGATTAATTAAATACAACCACTTGATGAGATTTAGTGAAGAAATTCACAATTTCAGGATGTAATAAACTAAAAGGAATTAATTATAAGGGAAGTAACTGAAGGGTAATTGCTTAGTAGAAGTAATTAAGGACAAATTACTTTGTGTAATTAATCAAAAAGGATTAATTATTAAGTAAGGGATTAATTACTTAAATAAGTAATTACAGAGGGGTAGTTACTGTTTATGAGTAATTGGGGTTGATTAATGGATGCAATTAATTTAGGATAATCATTCATGGAATATGGTTAAGAATAATTACTTAATGAAAGTAATTAGAAAATGATGATAAATCTTAATGTAATTAAAGATGAATGATTATGGAATGGTTAATCAATTGGGTTGAAATTAATTAATAAGCAGGACTTAAAGGTAATTGATTTAATTCGATTATAGTTAATTAGATTTATTCGAGATGGTGTGATTGATTATCCTGCTTATGTATGATAAGTGATTGTTTAAATGCCCTGAATTGGTTGATACCCCTGATATGAAATGGTTCGTGATATGATTTGTTTGGGTGGGCAATGATAATGTGGTTATCTGTCAATGATGAATTGCTGAGTGAAAAGGGTGACATCTTCTATTTGAAGTTGATTTTCATTTCACTTGAATAACATGTGTTAAGATGAATAGAATTCGAAGAGACCGGAGTCGGGTATTAGTTAATACCCGAAACCACTTTGATTCTTTACAAATTGATATGTTAAATCAATAGGGTGTAATGGAATGATTTAAGTGAATTGGACCATATAATATAAGTTCTGCACTTAATTGCTTTGTGAAGTAAGTGATGTCTATAGTAACTTGTGAAGTTGTAAATTGATATAAGTACCCCGAGTTTATATGAGTTGTACACTTTTGTATTCTATGTTAGATGGGTTTAGTCACGCTGGTTTCCAGCCTGACCCGGGTGTTACTTTGGTGTAATGCTCGGGTCAGACCGAGTATTATAGATTTTTAGGTAATGACGCTCTGGAGCTCAGGAGGCGAGCTGGATGACAGGAACGTGTACAGTATTTCCGCTATATTATATTATTGTAATTCTATGACATGTTGATTTGTATATGTCCAGTGTCTTAATGACGCGGCGAAATTACGAAAATTAGATGAAAAGATGAAAGTAACGATCGATGGGTTGAGATATACCAAAATGCCCAAATTCGTTGATCCGAAGATACCGAATTCTAGCTATCTCTGGCACGTTGATCGTGCACGATACTGTGAAAAGAGATCTACAATTCTTTGAGCGTTGATTAAGCGCACTTGATTTCGCGAATTGGCTTCAACGAACGTTGATTCGAGCGCACTCAAATACCGTAGGTGGAGATACGAGATCACACTCAACTACCGATTTAATGAAAGCTCAAAGCTAGCAACAAGAATTTTATTCCCCAAAAATAAACCCTTACAAATGACCCGTTCATGCCTATTTATAGGCTTACAATATGTACAAGACTCGTATGCACGACTTAGCATAGGTCGGCAGCGACGTATCATCGAACGACTCAACATAGGCAACTTAACAGACCCAAACGTCCTAAAAACACACGGGTTACGACCTATGCATCCATGCGACTTAACAGTTACAACACTGAATATTACAATGACTCAACATAAGACGACTTACGACCTAACAAGGTCGTTAACGACTTAATTTCAACACGTTACAACACTTCCCTGTACAGTTTCCAATGATCTAACACTGGACGACCTATGACTTAAGAAAACTGTGCGACTCAAGGTTCTTCATGCGACTTATCCAAAGGGCGACATAAGGGAAGCACGGCTTCAAGATTATGCGATCCATGAAAATAGCGTCCTAACTTAGGTCGTAGCTTGATAAGGTCGTGGACGACTTATCTAATATTAACAACAGAACATCATCATGCGTCCTAACTAGGTCGCTAGGACGTTTGGGCGACTTAAGGAAGCAGCATGTGGAGCAATTAGGTCGTTAACTCGTGAATCCCCACTAGTTCGTTGCTTGTTAACTCGCGCGTCTCTACTAGGTCGTAGGCGACCTAAATTTCCTGTGCGACCTAAGACCGTGGCTTCCTCCGAATGACCTAAGGCTTCGTTAGCTCGCGCTGCATCATCCTCCCTCGGTTGACAGAAATTCGACCTCGAATTTTCACCATCTTCTTCCAGCACAAATTCATTTCCATGATATGGAATTAAGTATTTGACGTTGAAAACATCAGTAGTATGAACATCATCTGGTAACTTCAATTGATACGCATTCTCATTGATTTTCCTCAAAATTTCAACAGGACCAATTTTCCATGCTTTCAACTTATTGTACGTTACCACCGGAAAACGATCTTTTGTCAACACTGCGTAAAACAAATCTCCTTCCTTGAAATTTACACTTCTCCGCTTTTTATCCGCTAGTTGTTTATACTTTTCGTTAGATGCAAGCTACCGTTCATGAACAGTTCTGTGGCACTCCTGTAACTCATTTACGAAGTCACAGCCTGCTTAACAACTCCCTTCTAATATGTTACTGTTGTCAAATCCAACGGTCC
Organism: Allium cepa; assembly: GCA_030765085.1. Classification (NCBI taxonomy): domain Eukaryota; kingdom Viridiplantae; phylum Streptophyta; class Magnoliopsida; order Asparagales; family Amaryllidaceae; genus Allium; species Allium cepa. The sequence continues at coordinate 463,424,781 of CM060942.1, forward strand.
TTTCGGAATTTCAGAATACACAACCTGAAACGGACTAAATCCAGTACTTCGATTCACAGCATGATTATGTGCAAATTTCGCTTGACATAACTTCATATCCCAGCTTTTCAAATATTCTTTCATAAGACATCTCAATAAGTTTCCCAACGATCTATTAACCACCTCTGTTTGCCCATCAGTTTGCGGATGGTAAGCGCTACTAAACTTCAGCTTCATTCCAACTGTCTTCCACAAACTTAACCAAAAATGACTCAGAAAACGAGTATCCCTATCCGGCACAATAGACTCCGGGAATCCATGAAGTCGATAGATCTCCTTGAAATATAATTGAGCAACATGAATAGCATCTGCCGTCTTCTTGCAAGCAACAAAATGTGCCATTTTCGAAAACCGGTCAACCACCACTTAAATGGAATCGTTACCCCTTTGAGTTCTAGGCAAACCCAAAACAAAATCCATTCTCACATCAACCCAAGGTTTAGTCGGTACGGGTAACGACATATATAATCCTGCACTGGTCGCGGTTCCCTTCGAAACCTGACAGATATGACATCTCTCCACAAACCTCTCCACCTCTTTCCTTATTGAAGGCCAGAAATAAGATTTCATTATCAACTGCATTGTACGATCATGGCCCACATGACCTTCCTCGTGCAACTCTTTGATAATCTTCATTCTCAAATTGCCTTCTGGAATACACAATTTATCTCCCTTGAACAGAAAACCATCCACTAATATGTACTCATCCGTCTTTCCCTTCTCTACTTCATTCACCACCTTAGCAAAATAAGGATCATCGACAAATAATTTTGGAAGTATATCAAACCCCATTACTTCAACCTTCATAGTAGTCAGTAAATGATTCCTTCTGCTTAATGCATCTGCTACTCGATTTGTCACCCCTGACTTGTGTTTCGCAACAAAAGTAAACTGCTGAAGATACGCGATCCAAAAAGCGTGTCTGGCTGAAATTTTATCTTGTCCTTGCAAATGCTTCAAAGCTTCATGATTCGTATAAAGAACAAACTCCTTCTGAAATAGATAATGTCTCCAATGCTTAATAGCTTGTATAATCGCATAAAACTCCACATCGTACGTGCTATATCTCAATTTGGCTCCAGGCAACTTCTCACTGAAATAAGCAACTGACCTTCCACTCTGACTCAATACTCCACCAATCCCAACCTTCGACGCATCCGTATGTAACTCGAACAACGACTGAAAATTCGGTAAAACTAGAATTGACGCTGGCGTCAATAGTGTCTTGATCTTCTCAAAAGCTAACTTTGCTTCCTCTGTCCGCACGAACTTCTTTCCTTTCATGCAATCGGTTACAGGTGCCATCACACTGCTAAAGTGTGGAATGAACCTTCGGTAAAAAGATACCAACCCATGAAAACTACTTACTTCAGTAATTGTCTTCGGTTGTGGCCAATTTCTAACAGCTTCCACTTTGCTTTCATCCACTTGAATACCCTTCTTCGACGGTACATATCCCAAAAACAAAACACTGTCCGTCATAAACACGCACTTCTTTGCTGCTGCATAGAACTGCTCCTGTCGTAGAATCAACAGTACTTCTCGCAAATTTTTGATGTGCTCTTCCGTACTCCTACTATAAATCAAAATATCATCAAAGTAAACAACCACGAACTTCCCAACAAATGGTCTGAAAATCTGGTTCATTACTCTCATAAAAGTACTAGGAGCGTTTGACAAGCCAAATGGCATAACTAACCATTCGTATAAAACCTCCCTGGTTTTAAAAGCAGTCTTCCACTCATCACCCGGTCTAATACGAATTTGATGGCATCCACTCTTCAAGTCAATTTGGAAAACACAACAACCCCACTCAGCTGGTCAATCAAATCATCAAACCTCGGCATAGGAAATCTGTATCTCACAGTGATCTTGTTTAGAGCCTAACAGTCCATACACATCCTCCACGAACCATCCTTCTTTGGCACCAATAAAGCTGGCACTGCACAAGGACTCAAGCTCTCCTGAACACGCCCTTGTTCTAACAACTCCTCCACCTGCCTTCTCAGTTCCTCATGCTCCTTAGGACACATCCTGTAATGTGGCTTGTGTGGTAATACTGCCCCTGGAACAAGATCTATCTGATGTTGAATATCTCTCAACGGTGGTAACTCTGTTGGCAATTCTTCAGGAAATACATCTCTGAATTTTTCCAATATCGGTTTTACTTCCTCTGGAACTTCAACGGATTCAGTAGCTTCATGTCCAATCAACAAAAACACTTTTGGACTCTCCTCTACTTCTGCAACAAATTCCTTCAAAGTCAGCAAAGTTTTAAGCTCCCCAATCTCTTATGATTTGCTCTCTCCCCGCTTTCTCTTTTTTGGAACTAAAATAATCTTAACGCCTTCAAACATAAAACTGTAGCTATTGGTTCGACCGTCATGCTGCACTGCTCGATCATACTGCCACGGTCTTCCCAAAAGCAAATGACAAACATCCATCTCAACTACATCACACCAGATCTCGTCTTTATATTTCTTCCCAATAGAAAATGGAACTCAAACTCGCCTGTCCACCTTCACCTCTCCTCCTTTTCATAGCCACGCTAACTTGTAAGAATTAGGATGTTTCTCCGTTTTCAACTTCAACTTTCTCACAGCTTCGGTAGAAATGATATTGTCACAAGTCCCTGCATCAATTACAAACTTACAAACTTTTCCCAGTATAGTGCATGTCGACTGAAGGATGTTACTCCTCAACCAACTAGCCTCATCCTCTTGCTTCGGTGTTAAACAAGACCTCCTCATCATTAGATTACACCCTTCGTCTCCTGACGCGATTTCCTGTTCATCTTCCTCCGCTGGACTAGAATCACCTTCTCCCACATCCTCGCCTTCAACTTCAACAATCATCGTTCTCTTCTTTGGCTTTGGACATTCATTGCTCTTGTGACCCACTTCCTGGCAATTGTAACATTTGAAACTGCTGTTGACCTTTGCCTTCTCAACCTCTTTCACAACTGGTTTACTGACAGCTTTAGAAACATTGGAACTCCCACTAACACCTTTGCTTTGAATATTGGAACTTGTAAACACACTTCCTCCTCGTCTCCCTTGTTTCTCCCAAGCAAGTGCTTTCTGATGTGCTACTGCAACAGATCTCGGATCAAACATATTCACCATATCCCGGATCTGCATTCTCAACCCTCCAACAAATCTAGCAGTCAGCTGTTCCTCCGTCTCCATAATGTCATTTCGAGCGATCAGTTGATAAAATTCATCAGCATGATCACTAACAGTCTTTGTCCCTTGCCTCTAATTCTGCAACCTCTAATACATGCGTGATTGATAGTTATATGGCAAGAACGTAGCTCTCATCAACTTCTTCATCTTCTCCCATGATTCAATCTTTGACTTCCCTATTCTCTCCCGTGTAAGTTTAGTTTGATGCCACCATGCCATAGCTCTTCCTCTCAACCTTGTAGCAACTAACTTCACTCTTCTATGTTTAGGTACTTCTTTGAAGTCAAAAATTTCTTCAACATTAGACAACCAATTAAGAAATTCTTCTGCTACCATTCCACCCTTGAATTCTAGAATTTCCATCTTCATACCCGACTCCCATCGTCGGGCATTCTCTACATCTCGATATAAATTCCGAACTTGATCTTGATCTCGATAATGAATGCTGGCTTTATCACCCTCTTCATCAAAATCAAATATACGTCTATATCGATCTCGGCCTTCAACATCTCTACGATCACGCATGTCTCTTCTACTGTACTTTCATCATCATGATAGGGCTCATCTCCAAACTCATGTGGAGTTCTTCTCTCTTCATGTCTTTACTCATGGTGGTCTATTCTCAATGAAACTGAAGATTCTCTTCCATCTCGGAAAGATTGCGGCGACACCGTCCTCGCTTCCGTAACCGATGGCGAAACTCGGTTTCCTCCATGCTTCGAGGTTGGCGACCTTCTCCTTTGACCTTCATTCATGTCAATCATCGGTTTCTCTAACTTTCCAATGCCTTCGTCAAATTTCTCATTGATACGTTGTTCCATTTGCTCGGCTGCTTCTCTTCTATACAATGCTTCAACATTTTGATGACGATTAGCTCTCCTTGGTGGCATGATTAATTCGCACGGCTCCAACTACCTCGATTCAAAGCGACGCGACCTAACTTAGTTAGCGCAAACTCTTCAAGTAGCTCAGCCTAACCTCCAACTTAACTTGATCTTGATCTTCAACACTTCAAACTAACTCCTTGGCTCCAAGACGCGACTTAGCTATGATTGGCTAAGTCTATCTTTGATACCAAAACTGACGCAGTGGAATTACGAAAATTAGATGAAACGATGAAAGTAATGATCGATGGGTTGAGGTATACCGAAATGCCCAAATTCGTTGATCCGAAGATACCGAATTCTAGTTATCTCTGACACGTTGATCGCGCACGATACCGTGAAAAGAGATCTACAATTCTTCGAGCGTTGATCAAACGCACTTGATTCCGCGAATTGGCTTCAACGAACGTTGATTCGAGCGCACTCGAATACCGTAGGTGGAGATAGGAGATCACACTCAACTACCGATTTAATGAACGCACAAAGCTAACAACAAGAATTTTATTCCCCAAAAGTAACCCCTTACAAATGACCCGTCCATGCCTATTTATAGGCTTACGTTATATACAAGACTCGTCTGCACGACTTAGCATAGGTCGGTAGCGACCTATCATCGAACGACTCAACATAGGCGACTTAACAGACCCAAACGTCCTAAAAACACACGGGTTACGACCTATACATCCATGCGACTTAACAGTTACAACACTGAATATTACAATGACTCAACATAATACGACTTACGACCTAATAAGGTCGTTGACGACTTAATTTCAACATGTTACAACACTTCCATGTACAGTTCCAACGATCTAACACTGGACGACCTACGACTTAAGAAAACTGAGCGACTCAAGGTTCTTCATGCGAATTATCCAAAGAGCGACATAAGGGAAGCACAGCTTCAAGATTATGTGACCCATGAAAATAGCATCCTAACTTAGGTCGTAGCTTGATAAGGTCGTGGACGACTTATCTAATTTTAACAACAGAACATCATCATGCGTCCTAACTAGGTCGTTAGGACGTTTGAGCGACTTAAGGAAGCGGCGTGTGGAGCAATTAGGTCGTTAACTCGCGAATCCCCACTAGTTTGTTGCTTGTTAACTCGCGCGTCTCTAATAGGTCATAGGCGACCTAAATTTCCTGAGCGACCTAAGACCGTGGCTTCCTCCGAACGACCTAAGGCTTCGTTAGCTCGCGCTGCATCACTTAATATATGTGTAACTCTGATGTATATTAATGTAGTCGACAGATATAGTATTCTTTTGCAAACTATTATTATTTGTTATTATATATTATCCGCTGCGAATGTGAGGTGTTGGTGTTTTTGATCTTCTTCTTCTATCTTCCTTCTTTCTCATAACTATCTGGAATTTTCGGCTTCGAAAATTTCAGGTTGTTACTAGATGTCTTCGAATATTTAAAATTCAATGAACAGGTTTTAAGTCCTAATTCCATCGTATGAAGAAGTTATGTTAAAATCAGCATATTTCAAATTTATTTTAGTTAATTTCAATTAAATTGATTTCTAGGCGTTTCTAGTCCGTACGATCAAACAACAAGTACGATTGCGACGAAACTTAAAATCCTACAATAATTCACCGTTATGGATCGGATGAAACTGGTTTCGTCGAAATCCGACCAAGTGGTCAAAATGGATGTATTTCAGTCGATTAAATAAATTAATATTCAGTTAATTAAATCCAATATTAAATTTCAATCCCACAATTAACAAATTTTGCCATTTTTAGATTTCTTAAACAATTACAATACTTTAAACAATTTGGATATCAATTTAAAGTAAATTTAGTGATCAATTACAGTATTAAATTTCAATTTTAGCAAATTCATTAATATCAATTGGAATTCCATATTTATTTTATTTTCAATCCTGTTATTAAATCAATTGTCATCTTATGGATGTGATTTTATCTTAGTGCACTTATAATTTCCAATGCATCTTAATTTCAATTAACGTGGTATTTATTTTCATTTACTTACAATAAATCCATTTACTATAAATGGGATTCCAACTATTTATAATTAATTCCAATCTTTTGATTTGATTCAATTCCAATCCATTTTATTAAGTCCGCCATTACTCTATAAACCTAACTAACCTTTGTTTTACCTTTCATTGCCTTAATATACTCAATTTAACAACTTGTAAACATTGTATTACCTTTCACATTAATGTAACATTCATTTACATTTATTAAAAATTGATTTCCAATTTCAATTCAATTAATTAAATAAACAGGTAACTTATAACAATCGATACCATAACTTTTAGTTACACTTATGAATTCATTATTCACAAACAAATGTTATAATTCTCATATAATACTGATTTTACTCAATTGCAATTAACTATCTATTTCAAACAATAATCAAATACTTACATTTATTTCTTATATCCACTTTTATAACCAAATATAACACTTACATTATTTCAATTAATTGAACTTCCATAAAAAGGTTATCCTTTTCTTAAATTAACCTTATTTCATTTCATTCTGTTTATTAATTTCCTTTAGTAAATCACAAACTTCTGTTTTTCCCAATATTTAATAACAAAATTTAATTAAATTGACAAATTCAAATTATCGAAAATTTTATGGGTCGTTACAATACCTCACACAATAAAAAGTGATAATGAAACCCATTTCCGTAACCGATTACTTGAAACTATAATGAAGAAATACTTGATAACCCTACCCACTCCTTATCATCCTTAAACTTGAGATCAAGTTAAAGTTTTAAATTGCCAAATCAAAGAAATTCTGAATAAAATTATAAATAAAAATAGAAAAGATTGATCACAAAAATTGAGAGATGCGCTTTAGACTTGTAGAACTGCGTATAAAACTTATCTAGGGTGTCTCCTTTTAGGTTAGTAGATAGTATATCGTAAAGCATGCCATGTACCTGTCGAACTAAGCGTTGTGGTCGATTAAGAACATAAATTTTGATCCTAAAAAAGCTGGCGAAAAAAGAAAAATGTAACTCAACGAGTCGGAGAAGATTACGAACAACACGTCTGAAAATAAGGAAATTTTACAAAGAAAAAACCATAAAATTTCATGACAAATCAATTATTACTATCAAAAATTCCTTCTGACTTAGTCAAAACCTGTTTGAGCATAGGAAAAGAAGAACAAGAGGAGAAGACTTCGACTAAACCGGTCGAAAGAGTCGAAGGGATGCTACAACAAAAGTCCAAGAACTTTAGAACCTTTCAAAGGGGTCGAAAGGATGAAACAGTCAAAGTTTAGAAGATTCTCAATCTTTTGAAGGGGTTGAAGAAGTCGAAAGCACCCTCCCGCCATCAGTAACAACCTTTTGAAGCAAATGGTTCCACATACTTGAAGACGTTTTGTATGATACAAAGCAAGACCTTTCGTAGACAATAAAGGACAACCCTTCAAGTAATGCACCAAACCATTCGAAACGAAGGTTTTGCCTTCAGTTAAGCCACTTTAAAGCATGTATTGGCTTGAACAACCCTTTCGAAAGCTATACCAAGCCTTTCGAACTGATCGAAGCCATTATCATTCAGGGGTGTTCCGCATCAAGTCACAGGAAAAAGTTCAGAAGCAACCAATAAATTCGAAACCATCAGCATTTCAATAGCATCGAAACAATTGAACAACGCCTATCGACAAATTCGAAAGCTCTTACAAGGCAGTACAAGTAAGAGAAGTGCAACCATTCCTATCGACTATGACGGAAGCATTACAAAGTCATTTCGGCTGCCCCCTTTCGACCAGGTCGAAAGTATTAGGGTCGAAAGGTGCTGACCCACATCTATAAATAAGACCAAAGGGTTTGGTTTTAGGAGATCCGAATTCATTCATTCTAAACTTGTACTTTCTTAATTCTAAGAATTATAAAACCATAATTTGTAAATCGAATTGGGGATATGGACTAATAAAGTTTTCTTTGAGCAAAGATAGGGAATTCTTCGGTATTTCTAATTACTTTACTATTTCGTAAGCTTTTATTAGATCTAACCTTGTGTCATAGGTATCGACCATATAGAAAGGACTCTTTCGACCAGATCGAAACCCGTCATATTCAAGTACTTCAGTTATACACTAAAGGCTAACATATTTTGGACATCTGCTTTAGACAAGGTCAAAACCAAGCCTTAATCAGTTTTAACCATAGAAATACCAACCTAACATAAGATGCATAAGGATCCCACTTTTGACAAAGTTGAAACCCCAACTCTAGATTCCTGAAACAAGTCTAAACCACCAATCTACCTAGCTTTCGATAAGGTCGAAACCCCTCAGATTAAGCCTTAACCTCAGATTCTCAAGAATTTCTTTTTGTGATCTACAACCATTACAAAAGAGATCTTTCGAAGGGAAAACAAGTCTATCTCAACAAGATCGAAAGGTTGATATGGAAATGAACCAACCATTTCGACGGAGTCGAAAGGTCCACATGAACAAATTTCTACTACAACAACCTTTTCATAAAGGATACCAAAGTAGATATACACATTCCAATCTCCTCAACTTGTCTAAAAGAAACTACAAGGAATTGACCTTGTCCTCAAATTCTATATTGGGGTGTTGACAAGATATTTTATTAAAATTTTGGCGTCAGAAGGAGGGCACAAACCTCCGACTGGGTTGAAACCTAACACTACTTGTCTCTATCCCACTTTAATTCAATATCAAGCTTATCAACTTTGTTCTAATCATGACTAGAAGAGTCAAAAGATCTAAGCAAGGATCCTCCGAGCCACATTTTATAGGATTCTCCTTAAGTACCATCAAGGATTCTAACTAAAACGAAGAGCAAAGGATCAGATTTGAAGCCCTAAGAATTATAAACAAGAAAAAGTATAGTCAACAATCCTGCGAAATGGAGCTTAGACCTTTTTCATATTGGCCACCCCGAAAATGGGAAAACGAAAGTGATATCTTGTTTAATCAAATGAGAAGAACCAACCGACCTATTCCAAAAGGCACAGTCTTGGAAAAAGAGATAATGGTTGACTGTAGTGCCTTTGCACATAAGTGGAAACAAACTACTGCAAGAATACTTCCAACACAAGAACTCCAATAAGTGGCACAAAGAAAAGAAATTGAACAATGTGAAACTACAAGGATAAGAAACAAAAAGTCAAAAAGCCATCCTCAAGAATCAAGCTTCAAGTACAGACTTTTTGAAGAATGCAACTTGATAACTTCCATAGAGAACGTCTACTTGCTCACCAAGGATAAGCTTAACAGTTATCCATCATGTAAAAAGAAGCCAAAACATGAAAGAAATCTAGGGGGATCCTATTGTCACTATCATATGATGAATGGGCATGAGACCAACCATTGCAAAGTCGTAGAAGAGATAATAATAAATTTCTTCCATCAAGAAAAGATTGAAGAATCTATATAGAGAATTAAGAAAAAATAAATAAAGCGTAACTTTTCTAAGGAAAATCTACATTTTTGGGAGTGAAATACTCCTTACATTTGCAAACTGCCTAAGATGACAGTCTACCTAAGATGGTAGCAAGCCTTTGTCCACGCCGAGTTCGATCAGGCACAGCACCTCATACAGAAGGTTGGAGTGAGCCACTAACTGCGCCACGCTATGGCCGGGTTAAAGCATCAGACAAGCTATTGCCCACGCCTCTGCTAAGGTCAAGGCACCTCCTAGATAAAGGATGGAGTAAGCCTTTATCCAGGCCATAATATAGCTAAGATATAGCATAGAACATGTCTCTATCCGCGCCACGCTATGGCCTGGACAGGGTGCCTCTTGGTGGGAGGTTGGAGTAAGCCTTCATCCACACCATGTTATGGCCAGGCTAAAGCATCGGACAAGCCCTTGACAGTATCGTGGCCAGGTTAAGGCGCTTCGTGAAGGGAGGTTGGATAAGTCATTGGTTCCAACCTCCAAGATAAGCTAACCAAGAACACCAAACAACAATGGACTAAGATGTTCAAGCCCAAGAAGAGGCTTATCAAATAATGGAAAATGATGCCCAAGCCTAAGAAGAGACTCATTAAATAATGGACTAAGATGTCCAAGCCCAAGATGAGGCTTATCAAATAATGGACTAAGATATCCAACCCTAAGAAGAGGCTCATCAAATAAGAGATTGAGATGTCCAAGCCTGAGAAACAACATATCTTCAAGAGACTGAGATGTCCAAACCTGAGAAACAACATATCTTCAAGACGTCCAAGCCTGAGAAATGGCACATCTGATTATGGACAAAGACGTCCAAGCTCAAGAGGAAGCCAATCAGATTACTCTTATATACACAAGCCCTGAATGGTTTATACATGTCAAAGGAGATAGAATCAAAGGAGTAGAACAGAACTCCACTTGTTAATACCCGAATCTATGTTTCGAGATTTCCATTTCAGAACTTCTTTTACTAATACCTAAATTTGGGTTTTGGGCCTTTATCAATCACTAACTGTCTTCATCATACCCGAATCTTGGTTTCAACTATTACTTATTTATACTTTAATCCAGGCTTGATGTTTCTATTATGGATTTTTATTTATCCATCACAAAATGCCCAAATCTGGGTAAAAAATATATTCTCAAGATCGTTATTATAATTTCCGTTAATACCCGAATATATGTTTTGGAATTCTAAGTTTTCAAATTGCATTAATACCCAAGAATAGGTCGTTGGTTTTCTATACGAATATTCAGATAATGATTTCTGGACTTTTCCATATTAAGCTCTTTATTAACTATCTCAAGATAACTACTCTCTAACATTTATACCCGGCTTTAGGCCAGGATTTTCTATCAACAGATTTCAAACATTCCAGCAAAGTGGTCAAAGTTAAATTCTTAATTATTACACATCAGGGTCAAAGATGAGATTTAGACATTTGATACAAACTACTTTTCATATGATTAACATGATGATTTATTAATCTACACGAATAATGTACATAGATTTATATGTCAATTCCAAGCTAAGAGTTGGAAATATTGTTTGCTTCATACTTTTTAGGAAAATCCAAATAGCAAAGAAGAATGAAGAATTTAGCAAACACAAAAATTATAGTATGAGCTATTAAACAAGTATTTCAGATGTGATATTATAGGAAAGAATCACAAATCAGGTGATATTTACAAAGTTTATATGATTTACATTGTCTTATGAACTATTTACAAATATACAAAATAAGTATACACATTTTATGAATACTAATTTATCGTAAGTCTTGAGTAGCCTTGCTCAGATTCTAAGCAATCGAAGGATTAACTATGTCATGAATTACGATGCAGAGAACCTCTTTAAGTTTCTTTTCTTACTTCCTTGCCATGTATGTATCGTTAATCGCATTAATGTTAGTCTATAGAGCATAGTTGAAAGCTCTATTTGCGCCCCTAAAGGTCTTGTTTTCCCTTTCTAATTCCGTGAAGCGCTTCTGAAGGAATTAGTTATCGCGTTCAAGTCTCTATATCCTGGCGGCATACTCATTTATACTCTTCGAATACTTTGCTCTTTGTTGTTCATCAAAATACCTAACCACTTCAAATTTAACTTTTTTGCACCATTCGCCCACAACCTTCTCGTCTAAGCCAAGAGGAGGATTGGTCATTGTAGGTAATTTCTAGGCAGCAAGGGAAGTAGACCTCGTAGGTCAGGAAATAGAGGGAGTAGTGCGAAAAGAGGTAAATCAACGCTTGGAATCTTATCTCCCGTAATATATTCCAATAACTCACAATGAGCTTGACCGTTCTTTAGTTTCACCTTTAAATTGCTTATTTGTCGAACGAGTTTTGACATTTACTGATTGAAATCAATTAAATGGTTCTACTTTACTTGTCTCTTTAGTGCAAAAATCATTTCATCTTTACTTTTTGCATCAGTCTCAAGATTGGCAATTTGATCTTTAAGATTGCTAACAATAGTTTTCTGAAGTAAATATCATTTATGCCATTTTAAGGCTTCGGCGTTGCCATGGAAGCATGCCAGTAAGATTTCTTCAAAGGGTTCACTCCTTTTAAATTCTTTTTATAGCTTATCTCTAAGACTAGTGAGCCATGTCGCTGAAACAAGTGAGAGAGTAGCTGTAGATAATTGTTACTCCTATTTTAATAAAAGAAACAAAATAGGGTCAAAATTAAAATGAAGAATCTCTTATTATTATAATAAAAGATTACAACTCAATTGATAACGAAATCAAAAGATACATTAGACATTGGACTTACACCTAAAAAAGAGATACAGCATCTCTAACTTTATTTAATGAATTGGATGAAATGATGATTGTAGAATCAAAAAGAATATTTAGCCCCTCTGGGGTAATCACCGAGGAACATTTGCTATAGTCCCACTCCCCAACTGGAGGACTATCATAGTCACAAATTAGAATGTCCTGATTTCTTAAGAAGTTTATCTTTTTCATCAAGAAAATCGAAACGGAGTCGAGGATCTTCCATACACAGTTTTTGCAAGTCTCTAATAAAACGGTATCTTGCTAATTCTACTAAAATCGATCCCTTTTGAAGGTAAAATCTTCTCGGTTTAGCATATTGACTTAAATGACCGCTAGAAACAAGTTGGCCTGATGAATAGTCACTCTGTGATAGCATAATGAAATGAAGCTAAGCATAAAAAGTAAGATTGAACCAAATATTTTCAAATCAATATATTATTACTTGTTTACAATTATTCATCCAGTTCATACAAGATAGACTTAGTAAAAAATTTGGAAAAAAATTTATCCTTATAATACTTAAGTTTTTGAGGAGGGATATCTTGGGAAATGGATCTGACTCGCGGTGAATTCCAATAAGCCAAGGATGCGAGTCAGATCCGAATTCGTCCAAGTACTTCTTATGAAAGCACCTAAACAGAACCCCACTACATTCTCCTAAATATGAAAAGTTTACAATTAGGGGTCTATAATAAGCCTTACATAAGAAGTGAACTAAAATGTACCTCTCTTCAATAAACATCCAAATAAGGTGATTAGTTCTCTGTTTTCTTTTAAGAGAGCATCATAGTGAAGGCGTGCTCTCCTTAGTAGGGGATGGTTTCTTGGTACTTGAAAGACGCCAGTAGTGATGCACTTCTATTAAGCCTATGATATGTATCAAAAAATACATTATGCTCCATTATTTTCTTATCTAACTCCCTATATAATATGTTTATGTCTGCTTATTTTCTTTCAAGTTTGGTTTTATGAGGGGGACACATCTCTTCCTTAAAATAGATGATTTACACTATTCGTATATTCGAAGTGAAAGAAATTCAAATAGAGAATTACATACCTGAGACATTGGGACTGAGGCTTAGGAAGCTTGTTCTGCTCCACATCAGTAAAAGCAATCCCTTCTTCTTAAGGAGCAGAGAGCCTGGTAGGTTCAGGCGGAACTTCTTTCTGGGGAGATAGATCATTTTCAGAAGCTTTAGTGTTATCATCTCCATCCTTATCGAAAGTCTCAATATGGACTGCTCTGCCACCACCTTAACATTATCCACCATTGGTGTTTTCATCGTCGTTGTCATCATTGTTATCATTGTTATCATCATCATTATGGTCACCCTCTTCTCAAACAGCGTCGTCTTTGTCGTCTTCGTCTTTTGAGTCAGATTCGACTTCAAAAGAGAGGACTTCGAAAGAGATAATCTAAGAGACATCAATTTCCCCCTTTTTAACAGTCTCGATTCCCTGCTTTATAAGGGTTATCTTGCCTATAAGTCTGTCTACAAGGGAGGATTCGAGCGAAGGAAAACAGAGATCAGGGCATTTGCCAATATTACGTATGCAAGCATCAAAAGCCTCTTCAAAAGAGCCCAACATGATCTTCCCAAGGGTAGTATAAAGAAACTGAGATACAGGCTATTTGGCGTCTGAAATCGTATTAATTGCCAGTTTCAAGGAAGTACTCTTCTTCTTCAACATCCCTTTTAAAGAAATGTTTTATGCTACAATTTGGGCCTTCTCCTCGTCGGATTCTTTTATTGTTAGTTGCATTGCAAAGTTTTTGTCGATGAGGAATTGGTGAGCCTGTCTTTCATCCAAAATAGCAGATTTCAACTAGGCAAGAGAAGTTCTCAAACTCTCGAATTTAGAGGTTACTTCATCTTTTAATGTAGCTAAAGAAGAAACTTAGTTCTTTAAGGTAGAAAGCTCCTCTTGAAACTTGGAGGACTCGACAGAAGATTTGCACGCCTGCTCACCTATAATTAGCCCACTCTTGGAAATCTGAAATAAGAAATGCAACGCAAGTCGGAGATTTAAAGAAGACCAATAATGATAAAGTCAATTGAAGTGAAACTAACCAAGAATGTTGTTCTACCAGAGAACGATAGTGACCTACTAAGTTAAAAATGGAGGAAGGCGGTTGGATAAGGGTAAAAGACTCAGAATTTAGGATAGATTGGGCTATCTCTTCAAAATTAATGGAAGAAGAAGAAGAAGAAAATGTTGGCTTTGGAGGAATGCACTTTGGAGTGGGGGTTATCTCCAAAGCTTGTTGCATCTGTTCAAGTGCGTCCGAAGAGCTCGAAATAGTAATGTTAGAGGGAGGATCGATTGCAGTATGAGTCTTCTTAGAGTTATCTTAAGATGATTCAACAATCGGGCTCGCTAAAGCTTTATCAAGAGATGAAGACACCTCCTCTTTTGAATTAGGAACATTAATCACTTTAGATATCTTCAAAGGTGGTTCCGCTTCGGTTGACTACGCCAACTTCCTTTTGATGGCCTTCCTACTTTTGGCAAGAGATTAAATGGTGGATGGCATAGGAGAAGAGGTAGGAGCAGGAGCTAGAGCAAAAATGGGCTTTGTAATCTTAGAAGTAGCTGTAAAGACTTTATACAGATCAAAAGTCAGCAGAATAATTTGGAAAGCAACATAGAAATAGAAAGCAAATGTTGTGTTTATAACTTACTAAAATAATCATATCAAATAGGTGATATGGGAGAGAAATGCGTGGGATGTCCTAAGGAAAGGAAGCATTTACTTCAGAATGTCTGCTGGATCAAAGGAGGGAGCCCCAAAATCCTTTGACCGGAGGGGAGGAGAGAATGCTTCTTCAGGTTAGAAAGGTTCAACAGCCTCAATCGATTTTGGATCATATCAGAAGCTACGATTAGAGAATCCATCGTTCTTTCATCAGACTTGTTAAGTTCTTTGACAGGAGCACCTAACGTAAGAAAAATATTAAACAAGAAAAACCATGGAATATAAGGAAAATAATGAAAAACGTCACTTATGGGGGGTAGAGAAAGTCCCACTGATATTTGGGAAGCATCTAATAAACCAAAAATGGTTCTCCAAGTCTTTAAGCTTGTTAACCCCCTCTGATATCAGATTCTTTGAAGGGTTTTCTCTGAAAATTTGATGGCTGAGATTGCTAAGCTTAACCAATTGAACCAAATAGTTCGATATTTAAGCATTTAGAGAAGGGAGGCCAGACTCTAATACTATTAACTCCAGAGACAGAAGGTAAGTGTATAAATTTGGGGATAGCTGGACTGGAGCAATTCCAAGTTAAGAAAGGAACTTAGACAGCTACTCTGGAAAAGGAAGGAACCCTCCATGCCATATTTGAATGGCAGTATAAGAAAAGAACACTTCGGGAAGGTTGCTAATGGTGTTAGACTCCCTAGGTGGGCATATTGGTAATTCCGTAGTTATTGAGAATGGCATCTACTTCACCTTGTGAGGAATCAGAGAATGCTTTGAAGTGGCCTCGACCTTATTTGGAGAGCTCATGTTTCTACCATGTAAAAATGTTTTAGAAAGTGAAGAAAAGAACATACTTTATAAGAAAAGTCAAAAAGGGATGATGGTCATTCGATCGGATTCAAATAAGTGGTTAAGATTCACATGGGAAGACTACGAGGCTGGAAGTTTCTAGGTTTCGACACAACTGACTTAGAAATTCAAGAGCAACCCTTCACAAGAGGGGGCAAATGTTACTACCAAAAATTCTTTCGCCTTAGTCAAAAGCTGTTTGAACCGAGGACAAAAAAGAACAAGAGAAAAAGGCTTCGGTTAGGCCTTTAAAAAGGGTCAAAGGAATGCTACAACAAAAGTCCAAGAACATTAGAACCTTTCGAAGGGGTCGAAAGGATGCTACAGTCAAATTCAAAAAGGTTCTCTACCTTATGAAGGGGTCGAAAGTACCCTTACACCTTCAGTTACCACTTTACGAAGTAGATGATTCGGCATTCTTGATGACCTTTCGAATGAGACAAAGAAACACCTTATGAAGACTATGAAGGAAAACTCTACAAGTAACGCACCAAACAATTCGGAACCAAAAGTTTACCATCACTCAAGCCACTCAAAAGCATGTATGGGCCTGAAAAACCCTTTCGAAAGCTATACAAGCCTTGCGAACTAGTCAAAGCCATTATCATCTAGGGAGGTTCTACATTAAGTCATAGGCAAAAGTTTAGAAGCAACCAACAGAATTGAAACCATCAGCATTTCAACACCATCGAAACCACTGAACAAAGCCTATCGGCAGAGTCAAAATCTCTTACAAGGCAGCATAAAGAAGAGAAGCACAACCGTTCCTTTCGACATAGGCAGAAGCGTTATAGAGTCATTTTGGTAGCCATCTTTCGACCACGTCGAAAGCATTAGGGTCAAAAGGTGCTGACCCGCACCTATAAATAAGAACAAAGGGATCTGGTTTTAGGGGATCAGAATTCATTCATTCCAAACTTGTACTTTCTTAATTCTAAGATCTTTAAAACCCTAATTCGTAAATCAAATTTGGGATATTGATTTAAAAAGTCTTCTTTAAGCAGAGATAGGGAAGCCTTCGGTATTTCTAATTACTTTATTATTTCTTAATCTTTTCTCAGATCTTACCTTGTGTTACAAGTATCGACCGTACTAAAAGGTCCCTTCTGATCAGATCGAAACCTATCATATTCAATTAACTTCAGTTATGTAATCATGAGTAACTTCTTTTGGGCTTCTGCTTTCGACAAGGTCGAATCTAACCTTAATCCATTTTAACGATCGAAACCCTAACCTAGCACAAGGTGCCTAAGGATCCATCTTTCGAAGAGGTCGAAACCCCAACTCCAGATTCCTGAAATAAGTCTTAACCACCAATCAACCTAGCTTTTGACAAGGTCGAATCCCCTCAAATTTAGTCTTAACCACAGATTCTCAGGAATTTGACCTTCGCAACCGTTTCGAAAAGAGAGCTTTCGTAGGGAAAACCGATCTTTCTCAACAAAATCTAAAGGTCGACAAGGAAAGGAACCAACTGTTACAACCATGTCGAAAGTTCGACCTGAAATTTATTTTACTACATCGACCTGTTCAAATGGATTCCAAAGTAGTTATACACATTCCATTCTCCTCAAATCATCTAAAAAACCATAAGGAATTGACCTTGTGCTCAAATTCTACTTTGGGGTGTTGATTTCTTATTAACATCAATCCTAAGGAAAACATTTTTGCCAAATCAAAATGTTATTTTGTATGACTCTCGACTTCATTTGTTCCATATGTAATTAAAATCAAGGTGGATAGGACCATATGTGTAATGACCTGTCTTTTGGACAATTTAAATCGACGATAAACCACACACGTCAGACTCAAACCATTAAGAATGGCAGATTGTTACGGGGTAAATAGGAAAAGGCAGAGAAAGAAAGAAAAAAATACAAAATCTCACAGTAGAATGACAAAATATAATGATCAAATAACAGTTCATGAAGCTGTTTTATAAATACATTTGATTATTCTTTTACAAGATAAAAATCAGAGGTACATAAACATGAATAAATAAATAAATGAAGCGGAACAACATGATGCAGTGGAATAGATATAATAAGTAATAATAGTACAAATTCTTCGTCTTCATCCTCCAGAAAGCAGTCTTCGATAAACAGAAAAGCTCAGACTGACCCAAGTGAATTGAAAATACAAAATACTCAAGTCAGAACTAAACGATCTTATATAAGTTAATCAACAGTAAATAAATATGTGTAACAGCGTCAGAGATGTTTACGAGGTTTGACATCTCCTATCCAGTGTCTAACGTGAGTGCAATAACTTAAGAGATGTTCGGGATTTCCATCTCTTAAGGATCCATTAAACTATCTATTATGTAGTACAATACGTTATTATAATATGTCTACAGTAAAGTATAGTATTAAATAAGCGTTAAGGCGCTGCTCATATCCCCCTTAATATATTTTTATGTATTCTCGTAGTCTATACAGATACTGTAAGCCTCACCAAACTGATGGGATATTCAGGGAGCACTCCATAGGTACGGTACAAAAAACTCGTAGAAGGCGCAGTAGGGCATGTAAACAGGGCACTCGAGGTAATGCCAGGGTAGATATACCAACTACGGATCCAGACTGGTGGTAATGCATAGCAGCTACTACCACCCACCTCGGAGCACACTCCCATAATCAAAATCGAGGGGTGGCCACCAAATCATCACTAAGTCATAATATGGTATCGAAGAAATGTGTCCGATCGAAGGAATGATTTCACTTGGCACTGCGTGGCTCCTATTTTAGGTAAATCTACGCTGACTCATAAGAGTCAGCGTCACGTAAATAACTCATACAGAATCGTTCCCCAAACCATCCTACTTCACTTCAGGAATCTCCACCATGTACACAGTTGTTGGAGTGGTTTTAGGTATTGGCAGAGAGTATGACAGCATCCGATCCCGGTCTCCTTAACAACCAAAAGCTTATTTCACAGTGGATGGTTCTTTTACATTTCAAAAGGTCAATTCACAATTGGTATCAAAATATCTTATTCTCACAACCATATCATTATCGAATCATATTGAATTTCAAAATCATATCCACTTTCAAAATCATGTTTACCTAGATATGTCGTTCCACAAAAGGTATCAATTCCAAATTCCTACTTAGGTTGTATCATCATCAAGGATATAATTATAAATACTTCAACTTACACAGTCTAAGATTTTGAAAATATTTTAAATAGTCATAAATAGTTTTAATAGTTTTTTAAAAAAAATAAGTTTAAAATATATTGAAATAATTGAAATAGTAAATAGTTTAAAGAGGTTTAAATTTGATTTAATTTGATTTTAAATATATTAAATAAATTTAGAATAGATTTGAATAATATTAAATAGATTTAACAAATTTAAAATAGATTAAATATATTTAAAATAGACTAAATAAATTTAAAATAGATTAAATAGATTTAAATAATATTAAATAAATTTAAAATTGTTTAAATAAATTTTAAATAATTTAAAATAAGTAAAATGGATTAAAAAGGTTATGGTAGATTAAAATAAATTGAATAGTTTAAGTTGATTAAAATAGTTTATATTAATTAAGATAGTTTAAATTAGTTCAAAATAGATTTTCAAGTTATATCCATACATTTTCAATAACTCAATTTCGATAAATCCATTTATATTTGACACCTCAACTTTGAAATTCAAATTTAAATCCTTTGAGCAATTCATTAAATCAATTCCAGTTTATCATTTACGCTTAGGCTTTCGAAGTAATTTAGTTTATATAAATCAATTTCTACTTCAAAATACCAGTTAACTAAATTCATAATTTAAAAATTCAAAAGTCATTTAATTTAATCGATCCGGTGTCCGTACATTGTTCTCTACCCTAGGGTCAAGTGATATTGTGATAACCCAAATTTCTGGACATGTGTTAAATGGAAATTAACAGGATTAAAATTTTAAAAATACTTATTTGTAAATAAAATAAATGAAATTCTGACATATATATTTATATATATATATATATACTGGATAAGTATTGGCTTGATAATCCTCCAAGTATAATTATTTAAATTGGTAAATTTATTATTTCAAACAATAATGACAATGGATTGTTTTAAATGTAGATAAATAATTTTTTAAAAAATAGAATTATTAATTACAAATTGGATTGGAAATGTATATGTATCGTTGACTTGATTTTTAATTAGATTTTCAAACTTAATTTGATTTTGAATTTTAATTTATTAAGCAATTCAAAGAATAGACATTTTAAAATATTTGGATTTAAAATATATGTATAGAATTTTATTTATATGTAATTTGTTTTATTGCATTTTCTTTAAAAGAGATTCGTATATACATTTACATAAATAAATAAAGTAACAGCTTTTACTAACATTTTAAAACCAAATATAAGTTACATAATTACAAGTGTATGTATATTAAGGCTTCATTATAACAAATGTTGATTAATAAACTATAGTGAATCAACTAAGGTAAATTTTTATAACATAAGGATTTAAGATAAATTTAAAATTTAATAATACAAAGGGTTTAAACATAAATTTTCTTGTTTATGACACTTGTTAAGTTTTAAACTCATGCATTAATAATGTGTTTTAACAAGTATTACTTAACTTACATGTGTCAGCTCAGCAATTACAAGTGGCAATTTTTTTTGTTTCTTTACAAATTTAATAATTTAATTCTAGTAATTAGAAAGAAAACCCTTTCTAGTTTTTACATTAATTTTTATGAATTTCTTCTTCCATCAAACAAAAGAAGAATAAAATAAAATAAAAATCAACCTGAGAAACCGGATTCAAAACAAAAACAGTTCAAAGAAATATTAAACTGGTAATCTTAATCCTTGAAGCTAAGCATGATAGCCCAAGACTAGAGTAAACAAGGCAAATCTCAAATCAGAAGTTTAAAATCAAGAAGCTTCATTTTTCAATTCAAATTCTGAGCTTTCAGTTTCAGATCATCATCTTGTGCTAGAAAGAAAGGGGATCAACTGTCTTCTGTTTTCTGCTAACTGTGAGTAAATCAAGCCTAACTGTTTGGATCTGATGCATGCAATAATGTTTGGAAAGAATGATGAGATAATAGTTTGCATGAATAATATTATGTTTGCAAGTTTTAAAATTATGAATGTGACAGGATGCATGACTGCATACACATATATTACTCTGTTTCCTCAATCATAAAAGTAAACACAGAGACTTGCTGGAATATGTTTGGATGTGTGTGTTTTCTGTGATTTATTTTAACTAAAGGTAAAATATATTTTTATATACATACCAGAATAATTGTAGTTATGATGTGCATGACTGTTGCACAGACATGCCTCTTTGTTCCAGGTTTCTGGAATCTAAATAAAAAAATATACAGAGTTTAACATTTCATAAGAAAAAAAATTCAAACACCTTACCCAAATTAATATTAGACTTAGAATTTAAAACAATATGAGTTTGAGAAATCATAATTCACGTTTTAAAACTTGCTTAAGTATTTTGGATTTGCAAATATTCTGTAACCATGTAGATACAGTAAGATTTTAGAAAAAATGTTAAAATCAAATAAATTGTTTTATGAATTTAAAGCTTGCAGCTTAAATCAACATAGGAAAACTTGAATTTTAAAGCTCAAATGATGAGATTTAGTTGGGTATTGGGTTAGTATTTTGGGAATGATCAGATTATGGGATTAGGGCTTCCCTGATGATCGGAGTGAAGGAGAAGGGTAGTGGTTGTTTTAGGAGGTAGCATGAAGTTCAGAGAACTCGGAAAAAATGTATGATGACTTTTCCGATCATCATGGTGATCGGTAGAGGAAGGAGTAGGGTTTTGGTTTCCTGTTTTGAAGGCGACGCAGATATGGGTTTCACGGTGTCATGGATTGATCGGAATCTTTCTTTAGCGTGGCTTGCGAGAGTTACTTGAAGTTGAGACGAAGGGATTGTGTGGATGGCGAGGTTAATCGAAACGGTGGCGTCGGTGATAAGGAGGGTTATTGGCCATGGTGGTTCCAGTATGGTCGAGTTTTGGCTCGATTTTGTTTCGTGGGTTTTTCGATCGATCTGAGTTATGGGGGAAGTTGCCGAGATCGTACGTGGTTGGTCGGCAACCAGATAGTTGATCGGAGAGGGTTGACTTGGATGCGCACGTGCACATGTGTACCGTGTGCACTGGGTGTTTGATTTGGGGAAGAAGAGGGAGTGAGCTCAGGTAGTTCATGTTTGTCTCGAAGCATATAGGACTTGGTCTCGAAGTATTTTATACTCTGACCTGAAGAAGTTTGGGTAGGCTCAATTGGTTATTATAACAGGTTTTTTTTTTAGAAAGCTGAATTGTTTTGTTTTAAATTTTCAAACTAAGTTTTTAGATGATAAGCAAAAGTTTTAAACTAAGTTTTAAAGCAAACCAAATTAAAAATGTGGAGGCAAGTTTAAGCTAAATCTTAGTTTTTTTTAAAAAAAATTTAAACTTGAATTGTAAAACTACTTTAGAAATGTTTAAGTAGTTTGAATTTTAAATAAATAAATAAAAAGTTTTAAAATATAAGAAGAGGTTTTAAATCTGAAGATTTAGCTGAAATAATATTGTAAATAAGTATTTCAGTTTTGAAATATAGGAATGATTTAAAATTTGAGATGGTTTAAACTATTTAAAATATTTAATGGCTAATTTAAATTGATTGAATTTGAATATGAATTTGGTTTTAAATCCCTTTAAGCTTCTTGATTAAATGAGTATATCTTTAACTTGTGAAATGAAGGGTTAAGGAATGTGTTTTAAAAACTTTGTTAAAGATTTGTAATTCATTTAATTATAAGGAAATTTAAATGGATAATTGATTTATTTGATAAATTAATCATTTGGGTTAATTAATTAGATATTCAAGATTTATTAGTATGAAATTAATAATGATTAATGTAAGTGAATTACTCAAAGAAAAGTAATTAAAGAATTAATAATAGCTAATGATGGTCATTAACTAAGGGCTATTTAGTAATTAATTAAAATGATTAATTTTTAATAATTAATTAGATTAATTAATTTATGATAATCGTTTTCGAGAAATTGATTATGCTTAATTACTTAATGGAAGTAACTAAGAAATTAACTACTTAATGTAATTAATGGGGATTAATGTGATTGGTTTAAATTAATTAATTAAGTTAATTTTAATCACTTGATGATTTGATAATAATTACTTAATGAAATTGATGAAATATAATTACATAGTTCAGTAATTAATGATAATTACTGAATATAATTAGAGGAAGATGAAAATGTGGAAGTAATTTAGATTAAATTATTTTGTAGAATTAAACAGGGGATTAATTAGAGATAATTAAAGGGTAAATAATTTATTTGATGAAGTAATTAAGGGTAGTTAATTATTGATGTTATTAATCAAGGGTGAGTAATAGTTATGGTTAATAATTATTAATGTGGTAATTAAAGGTTAATTACTGTATTCGGTTAAGGATAAATTAATTTGTGAAATTAATTAAGGGATAAACAGAATGATATTGGAAGCCTTTGATTAGTTATTATCCCTAATATGTGGTTTGTGATGCTATGTGATAAGATATGTTTGATTTTAACTGTGATGATGTGGTTCTCTATTGATGATGAATTACTGTGACATCCTGTGTTTAAAGTTGAATTGTATTTCACTTGAATAATTTAAGTTCAGATGATATTGGTTTCGAAGAGACCGGAGTCGGGTATTAGTAAATACCCAAAACCGCTTCGATTCTTTATAGATTGATGTGTGATATATGTGATGCCTAAAACAACTTGTGGGGTTGTAAATTGATATAAGTTACCCCGGTTTATATAAGATGTATGCTTTTGTATTCCTTGTTAGTTGGGTTTACTCACACTGGTTTCCAGCCTGACCCGGGTGTTACTTTGATGTAATGCTCGGGTCAGACCGAGTATTACATATTTTCAGGCAAGGATGTTCTGGAGCTCAGGAGGCGAGCTGGATGGCAGGGACGTATAGAGAGTATCCACTGTGATATTGTAGTGTCTGGACATGATTGTTTTGTCCAATATTTATGTACATGTGTAACTTTGATGTATTTAGATGTAAATTAACAGATATGGTTTTCTTTGTATAACTGCTATTTTATTTGATATTATATTTGATCCGCTGCGAATGTGAGATTTCTGTGACTTGTTCTGTCTTCTTCCTCTTTCTCTTTTTTTCTTTTCACTAACTATCTGAAAATTTCGGGAATGAAATTTCCGGGTCGTTACATTTGGTATCAGAGCTGAAGTTAAGCGAAAACCTTGGCTCTGGTGGGTATACTCATTGAGGATAGGGTAAGTGGTGCCCTAGGATGAGTTGAGTATATATTTATGAGAGAGCGTACTTGTTATTTTCTTTTATAAAGTTTTTTTTAAATGATTTCAAAAGTAAATGAATCTTATATAAGAAATAGATTATCTATTATATTAAGGAAATTGGTTGTTAAAATTATTGGAATTAAATTGAGAAGTAATAGAAATACAACCAAACTGAAATTTAATCTTGAATTCGGGAAAGGTTTCAGGATAAGGATAATCAATTAACTTATGTAATTAATTAAACTTTATTTAATGAGATTATTTAATGGATAATAATTGGAATTGATAAATAATAGGAAGTTATTTAATGAAGTAACTAGAGATAAGTAATTTAAGGGACAATTACTTAATGAAGGTAGTTAAGAAATAAGTTAATTTCCGAATGTGATTAATTAATGATATAATTAATTTAAAGAAATAACAAATAATATTATGCATTTGAATGAAATGGTCCTATTTCAAACAAGAGTTGATTGAAATTTTAAAACAAATTTGTTTTGAATTAAAACCAAAGGCGGTTTAAAATTTTAAAGTATAACTTGGTATGTAAAAGAAATTAACATGTATACATGTGGATATACATAATATCAAAGGTGGTTGGAAATAAACTCTAAATGGTAAGTTTTGAGTTTGGAATAAGATGTGATACCTAAAGTGATAAGTTTTTGAACTTAATAAGTGGAAAGATTATTTATGAGAAGTTTAAAATTTGAAATAGAGGTTTAAACTGGGTAAGATTGACTGGATTAAGTGAATTGAGTTTAACTTGGGAAAAATTTAAATAAGTTCGAATGATATCATCCTATTGTTATTAATAATCTTTAAATTGTGAATTAGATTTGTTTGAATAAATGAGAAGTGAAGTGTGGTAATATATCAATTATAGAGATAATTTAAATGGAATTTTGAGAATTTCACTCGAAATTAAATTTTTTAAAAGCCTTTAATAAAGGATAACTTGGTTTAAAGGGTTAAACCAACCTTAGTAAATTTAACTCGAATTTATATAATTCGAGATGGTTTAAATCTAGAATTTGAATTGAAATTAGTTCAAATTGAATTTGTTTTGAAGTAATTGAAATTGTGATTGAAGATGTATGAGTATAAGATTCAAATGGAAAATTTGAATTGGATTGATTTGAATAATTTGGAATTATAATTAAAGTTGAATAGTATAAAATTCAAATGGAATTTGAATTGAATTTAGAAAGAAATCAAGAATAATTCAACTTGATTTGGAAATGGAGTTTGAAATTGGAATTAATTAAACTGGAGTTGAAATGAATTGAAATTGAAACTAGTTCAATTGAAATTTATTTGAACTAGTAGAATTTGAAATCAAGGTTGAATAAAGTTAAATGTGGAAAGAACGGAGGTTAATCCAACTTGAATTGGGGTTGAATAAATTTCAATGGAAATTGAAGATATTTAAATTGGAATTGGGTCAATTTATATGGTAGTGGAAAATTAAAAATTGAATTGATGAGAATGGAGATTGGGAAGTGAGCAGTTTTGACTCTGGACTATTTTTAATATAAAATTGTTTTAATATAACCCTATTTTTCCAAGCTATTTATTATATATACAACCTTTCTTTTAAAAGCCAAACTATCTTAAACTTGTTTTACAATTTTTTTTGAAACTATTTAACAATTTTCCAACTGTTTTATAAACTAATTACTATCTTACTATTATTTTGCAATTATCTAAAATTTCTGTAATTATTTTAACTATTTTCCAACTATTTTACACCTATTTTACAAACTAATAATTATTTTCCAACTACTTATCTATTTTTAAAAAATTTCAATCTATTTTCTAAATAAACTAGTCGGAGTTCAAACTGTTATTGGTTGAATACCCAATCAAAATAAGAATAGAGGTGATAATCCAAATGGATTTAAGCGATTGTGAATAAGTGAAAGAAAATCAAAGTGAATGTGAATAGAAATGGAATTGATTTGGCTAATAACAAATAAAGATAAATACGTAGGATGTACGTATGATATTCTATTCGCATAGTGATTTGATGCAGATTCGAGCACAGAATTTCGAGATAGTTATTTTGATCCGAGTTGGAATTTTTCACTCGATTTTTGAAGGCGAACCTGGATATGGATTGTTGATTGGTTCTGGATATTCTCTATCATAGTTATGACTATGCAAGGATAATGACGGTTTCTTATCAAGAAACCAGATCTCTGTCCGCACTAGGAAGTCGAGTGGACGATACTAGTTTGAAAATGAAATTGTGTGATCGAGTGAGCTATCAGATTGGTATAGCGTACGGATGATATGTGTACATCGTACGGATTTGAATGAAATTAATATTGAAAGGAGTAATCAAATTTGAATATTTGATTTTGGATTAATAAAGTTAATATGTCTTTGTTTTATAAAATAAAACTCCCCTTGATGAATCTATTGCCAGAAGGAAAGGATTTTGAAAGTGTTTGAAGTATAAAAGGATTTTATACAAGTTTATAATGATCCAAAGATTTTTATTAAGGATTTTATATATATCTCTATATATAAAGGATCATATGAGGATTTTGGAAAAAGGTTTTGGGAACCTATGGATTTGGATAGGCTTTTGATTTTTGGGTAAAATCAATATTGAATTTGGAAAGCCTAGTTTAAGAATTATCGATTTTGGGATAATCGATTTTGTGTAAAGAAGCTTTGTATGAGATCATACTAGGTGTATGATTTGAAGATACTATATATGTATAGTATAAAATGTTTTGATGATGGCTCTGGGGAAAAAGGTGCTCCCTTGAAATGAACTTCTCAGGAGTACCACCGGGTGGTGCTGCCTTGAGCCCCAAGGGAGGTTCTAAAGTTGATCATGTGAGGAGTCCGGACAAAAATAGTTCCTGGGGATTATGAGTAGAGTATACCATAGCGAAAGTCGTGTGTGTCGCTGAGAGCCAACAGTCTGCATTTGATTTTATATCGGTAGACTGCGACTTATGGTATAACATAGTGAAAGTCGTTTGTGCCGCTGAGAGCCAACAGTCTGCGTTTGATTTTATATCGGCAGACTACGACCTATATAAGAGTGGAGAGGTTTCATTTCGACAGCGAAAATCAGAGGCCACTGAGAGCCTGCAGTTACATGGACTTTTGCTATGACGGCAACGTAACCCTGGATGTAACTCTGATCTGTTGTGTGGGTTCCGTGGCATAATCGAGAGGCCGCGGAGTGCCTGCTGTTACATGGACTTTTGCTGCGACGACAACGTAACCCTGGAATGTAACTGTGACCATGGATGGGGGTGATGATTTCCAGAGCATTCTCACCGAAGATATATCCTCTATTTTCAAAAACTGTTTTCTATATTTTCAATAAAATTGTTTTCAAAGTATTTTCACTAGGTGTTGAAATTGGGTCTGCTAAGTACTTATAGAATTTCAGTCGTACGCCTAATCAACGTATGATCGAACTTCTGTGAGAACAAGGACGGACTTATTGAAACATCGAGTTATAAAAAGTATTTTCATAAAAACTATTTTAGAATACTATATAGATTTTAAAAGTGTTTTAAAATAATTAAAGAGAAATTTTTCTGATTACAAGCATTTTAATAAATCTGGCTTCGTTCCTTTTCAAGGACGAAAAGATTCAAATGGGGAAGGAATGTGATAACCCAAATTTCTGGACATGTGTTAAATGGAAATTAATAGGATTAAAATTGTTAAAATACTTATTTGTAAATCGAATAAATGAAATTCTGATATATATATATATATATATATATATATATGGATAAGTATCGGTTTGATAATCCTCCATGTATAATTATTTTAATTGGTAAATTTATTATTGCAAACAATAATGACAGTGGATTGTTTTAAATGTAGATAAGTAATTTTTTTTAAAAATAGAATTATTAATTACAAATTGGATTGGAAATGTATATGTATCGTTGACTTGATTTTTAATTATATTTTCAAACTTAATTTGATTTTTAATTTTGATTTATTAAGCAATTCAAAGAATAGACATTTTAAAATATTTGGATTTAAAATATATGTATAGAATTTTATTTATTTGTAATTTGTTTTATTGCATTTTCCTTAAAAGAGATTCATATATACATTTACATAAATAATAAAGTAACGGCTTTTACTAACATTTTAAAACCAAATATAAGTTACATAATTACAAGTGTATGTATATTAAGACTTCATTATAACAAATGTTGATTAATAAACTATAGTGAATGAACTAGTGTAAATTTTAATAACATAAGGATTTAAGATAAATTTATAAACTTAATAATACAAAGGGTTTAAACATAAATTTTCTTGTTTATGACACTTGTTAAGTTTTAAACTCATGCATTAATAATGTGTTTTAACAAGTATTACTTAACTTACATGTGTTAGCTCAGCAATTACAAGTGGCAATTTTTTTTGTTTCTTTAAAAATTCAGTAATTTAATTATAGTAATTAGAAAGAAAACCCTTTCTAGTTTTTACATTCATTTTTCTGAATTTCTTCTTCCACCAAACAAAAGAAAAAGAAAATAAAATAAAAATCAACCTGAGAAACCAGATTCAAAACAAAAACAGTTCAAAGAAATATTAAACTGGTAATCTTAATCCTTGAAGCTAAGCATGATAGTTCAAACCCAAGACTGGAGTAACCAAGGAAAATATCAAATTAGAAGTTTAAAATCAAGCAGCTTCATTTTTCAATTCAAAGTCTGAGCTTTCAGTTTCAGATCATCATCTTGTGCTAGAAAGAAAGGGGATCAACTGTCTTCTGTTTTCTGCTAACTGTGAGTAAATCAAGCCTAACTGTTTGGATCTGATGCATGCTAATAATGTTTGGAAAGAATGATGAGATAATAGTTTGCATGAATAATATAATGTTTACAAGTTTTAAAATTATGAATGTGACAGGATGCATGACTGCATACACAAATATTACTATGTTTCCTCAATCATAAAAGTAAACACAGAGACTTGCTAGAATATGTTTGGATGTGTGTGTTTCCTGTGATTTATTTTAAGTAAAGGTAAAATATATTTTTATATGCATACAAGAATAATTGTAGTTATGATGTGCATGACTGTTTCACAGAAATGCCTCTTTGTTCCAGGTTTCTGGAATCTAAATAAAAAAATATACAGAGTTTAACTTTTCAGAAGAAAAAAAAATTCAAACTCCTTACCCAAATTAATATTAGACTTAGAATTTAAAACAATATGAGTTTGAGAAATCATAATTCATGTTTTAAAATTTGTTTAAGTATTATTGATATGCAAATATTCTGTAACCATGTAGATACAGTAAGATTTTAGCAAAATTGTTAAAATCAAATAAATTGTTTTATGAATTTAAAGCTTGCAGCTTAAATCAACATAGGAAAACTTGAATTTTAAAGCTAAAATTATGAGATTTTGTTGGGTATTGGGTTAGTATTTTGGGAATGATCAGATTATGGGATTGGGGCTTCCCTGATGATCGGAGTGAAGGAGAAGGGTAGCGGTTGTTTCAGGAGGTAGCATGAAGGTCAGAGAACTCGGAAAAAAAGTATGATGACTTTTCCGATCATCATGGTGATCGGTAGTGGAAGGAGTAGGGTTTTGGTTTCGTGTTTTGTAGGCGACGTAGATATGGGTTTCGCGGTGTCGTGGATTGATCGGAATCGTTAGCGTGGCTTGCGAGAGTTACTCGAAGTTGAGACGAAGGGATTATGTGGATGGCGAGGTTAATCAAAACGGTGGCGTCGGTGATAAGGAGGGTTATTGGCCATGGTGGTTCCAGTAGGGTCGAGTTTTGGCTCGATTTTGTTTCGTTGGTTTCTCGATCGATTTGAGTTATGGGGGAAGTTGCCGAGATCGTGCGTGGTTGGTCGGCAACCAGATAGATGATCGGAGAGGGTTGACTTGGATGCACACGTGCACATGTGTACCGTGTGCACTAGGTGTTTGATTTGGGAAGAAGAGGGAGTGAGCTCGGGTAGTTCATGTTTGTCTCGAAGCATATAGGATTTGGTCTCCAAGCATTTTATACTCTGACCCGAAGAAGTTTGGGTAGGCTCAGTTAGTTATTATAACAGGTTTTGTTTTTTTAGTAACCTGAATTGTTTTGTTTTAAATTTTCAAACTAAGTTTTTAGATGATATGAAAAAGTTTTAAACTAAGTTTTAAATCAAACCAAACTAAAAATCTGGAGGCGAGTTTAAGCTAAATCTTAGTTTTTTTTTTAAAAAAGTTTTAAACTTGAATTGTAAAACTACTTTAGAAATGTTTAAGTAGTTTGAATTTTAAATAAATAAATAAAAAGTTTTAAAATATAAGAAGAAGTTTTAAATATGAAGATTTAGCTGAAATAAAATTGTAAATAAGTATTTCAGTTGTGAAATATAGGAATGATTTTAAATTGGAGATGATTTAAACTATTTAAAATATTTAAAGGGTAATTTAAAATGATTGAATTTGAATATGAATTTGGTTTTAAATCCCTTTAAGCTTCTTGGTTAAATGAGTATATCTTTAACTTGTGAAATGAAGGGTTAAGGAATGTGTTTTAAAAACTTTGTTAAAGATTTGTAATTCATTTAATTTATAAGGAAATTTAAATGGATAATTGATTTATTTGATAAATTAATCATTTGGGTTAATTAATTAGATATTCAAGATTTATTAATATGAAATTAATAATGATTAATGTATGTTAATTACTCAAAGAAAAGTAATTAAAGAATTAATAATAGCTAATGATGGTCATTAACTAAGGGTTATTTAGTAATTAATTAAAATGATTAATTTTTAATAATTAATTAGATTAGTTAATTTATGATAATCATTTTCGAGAAATTGATTAAGTTTAATTACTTAATGGAAGTAACTAAGAAATTAACTACTTAATGTAATTAATGGGGATTAATGTGATTGGTTTAAATTAATTAATTAAGTTAATTTTAATCACTTGATGATTTGATAATAATTACTTAATGAAATTGATGAAGTATAATTACATAGTTCAGTAATTAATGATAATTACTAAATATAATTAGAGTAAGATGAAAATGTGGAAGTAATTTAGATTAAATTATTTTGTATAATTAAACAAGGTATTAATTAGAGATAATTAAGGGGTAAATAATTTATTTGATGAAGTAATTAAGGGTAGTTAATTACTGATGTTTTTAATCAAGGGTGACTAATAGTTATGGTTAATAATTATTAATGAGGTAATTAAAGGTTAATTACTGTATTCCGTTAAGGATAAATTAATTTGTGAAATTAATTAAGGGATAAACAGAATGATATTGGAAGCCTTTGATTGGTTGTTATCCCTAATATGTGGTTTGTGATGCTATGCGATTAGATATGTTTGATTTAAACTGTGATGATGTGGTTTTCTATTGATGATGAATTACTGTGACATCCTGTGTTTAAAGTTGAATTGTATTTCACTTGAATAATTTAAGTTCAGATGATATTGGTTTCGAAGAGACCGGAGTCGGGTTTTAGTAAATACCCAAAACCACTTCGATTCTTTATAGATTGATGTGTGATATATGTGATGCCTATAACAACTTGTGGAGTTGTAAATTGATATAAGTTACCCTGGGTTTATATAAGATGTATGCTTTTGTATTCCTTGTTAGTTGGGTTTACTCACGCTGGTTTCCAGCCTGACACGGGTGTTACTTTGATGTAATGCTCGGGTCAGACCGAGTATTACATATTTTCAGGTAAGGACGTTCTGGAGCTCAGGAGGCGAGCTGGATGGGAGGGACGTATAGAGAGTATCCACTGTGATATTGTAGTGTCTGGACATGATTGTTTTGTCCCATATTTATGTACATGTGTAACTCTGATGTATTTAAATGTAAATTAACAGATATAGTTTTCTTTGTGTAACTGCTATTTTATTTGATATTATATTTGATCGGCTGCGAATGTGAGGTTTCTGTGACTTGTTCTGTCTTCTTCTTCTTTCTCTTTTCTTCTTTTCACTAACTATCCGAAAATTTCGGGAATGAAATTTCTGGGTCATTACAGATATGGATATTTATCATTTCAATCCGCAATTTAAAATTTTACGGTTATATATCATTTCAAATCGCACTCCCAAATTAAACAAAATCCATGAAATCGCTCGACTCTATCGTTTCAACCCATAATGATTTTAACTGTAATTAAATCCAATTTATTAAAATTTAATTCCAATAAATTGTTTTAACTTGATTTCAGACTTTTCATTCAATCAATTATTATTTTATGGACAAAGTTGTATTGGTTTATATCTTATTACATTAATATGCTACAATTTTCATCTTTTATCATATTAATTGCAGCATTCCAATAAAATTAAACCTTTGTGGATTTTTTCATTAATTATAATTTATAATCTCAATGACTCCATTAATCTTGGTTTCATTTTTATTATTAAATCAATTTATTGCCTTGTAATTGAAATTTCTGTACATTTTATTACATTTCCAAATTGTAGTTACTGTATTAACTCACATTAATGTAAAATTTATTTACATTTATTTGTAATTGATTAATTAAATTGGTAACAAATAACAATTGTTACCATTTCTACATTTAGTAACATTTGTAAGTTTATTATTTACAAACAATTGTTATAACAACTCTCATATTACAAATTTTATTCAATTTCCATTTATTATACACTATTTTATTAATTAATCAACATTTCATTTATCAATTGCTCTTTTAATCCAATTATCAATTTATACACACATTATTGTAATTAATTTACAATCTATAACCAATTATAACTCTGTAACCATTTTAATTAGTTGAAATTACATTTAAAGCAGTTATCAATTACCTTAAACTAATACCATTACAATGCATCCCCGTTATATTCCTATTATTAAATCATAAATTTTTATTTCTTCTAACATTAAGTCACTAAAACTTATTAAATTAACAATTTTTAATTATCGAAAATTACGGATCATTACAATATGTGATATGTACTATTTTACCATACGGCACCATAGAAATAGAAAACCCTAGGGACGGATCGATTTTTAAAGTCAATGGTCATCGTTTAAACCTTACTTGGAGTTGGTGAGTGATCGAGAGGAGGAGCTCATGATTCTTTATGAGTCACACTATGCATAGTAAGAAATTTTGACCCTCTCTTTTAAATATGTATATAATTTTCTCCATTACACTCGTTATATCATGCAATGATTGTAGGGCATGGCCAAAATCAAGTTTGGGGTGAGTCTCATGTTTATTTTGATTATATATGGTATATTTTTTTGTATTTTCGTTCCAAAAATGCAAAAAAGCCCAAAACAAATTTTTTTTTCTTTTAGCACGTTGATTTACTTCAAAAACATTATAAAATAAGTATACAATTTTTGTTATTAAACTGAAATTTTTGAAAAATTTACTTGCCTTAACAAAAAAAAACTTTGATTAGAGGTAACTATGATGTAGCTAGTATATAGGAAGGTTCATAGGTGACAATTATAAAGTATATCTAAATTGTAATGTTTATTTAAAAGAGCGGTTGATTTAAAGTAAAGGAAATAACATTTTTGATCTTCTCGGTTAAGTGGTACAAAGATGATCTTGCATGACTCACTCTTTCCAAAATAAAATAAAAAATAAATATTTCATAAAAATTGGAAACACCTAAAGTTATGTGGTTACACTAAGTATGTACACTTGGCACGCTCTGTAGCCTTCTAAGCCTAAATGATAGTGCATGATCGGTATATCTGGCCTCAGTTTATATGATTTAGGTGTATGTAAATAAAATTAAAAGGATAATAATAAACACCTAAAGACGTGTTTATACGCAAGTGTGTACACTCGCCGTGCTTTGTACTCTTCTCACATAAGCCCGAAAGGCATTGCATGATCGGTATATATTGCCTAGTTCATCGGATTTAGGTGTGTAAATAATAATGTTAATATTTTTCAAAATAGAGAGAGAAAGCAATTGAAACCCAAACATTATCTTCACTTATTTGATTTGACTTGCTATTCAAAAGAAATAAAAATGCCACTTTGCAAAACTTCGATAATGAATTAAAGGATTCATTTCATAGTTGCACTATGTTATCAACCAAAATAACCAGCCAAACTAGAGTCTAATTGTGATGATAACTTTGAAAGTTTTGATGGGTAAAAGGACTAAAATTTCATGGTAATAACCAAAACTTATATTTAACATACATGCTTCAGTTTAAAAGTAAATTCTTCTTTTATAAATATTTTTGAATACTTGCATCATGTAGTTGCTTTAAAATTTGCATATCACATTTGGATTTTGTGAGTTGAATCCATTGAAAACCCTCATAAGATAACACTCATCATATTAGGGATACCTACAGGTTTAACGGCTTGTTGCATATGCTCAACGTAATCATATTTGTTACGAAAACAGATTTATCTTAGTTTTAGTTTACTCAAGGACAAATAAAAAGATTAGTGTGGGGGTATTTGATGTGCATGTACAAATGTATATTTTTACTCGCATATTTAATCGTATTTTGTTAAAATAAATAAGCATATTTGGGTATTATACGTGTTTAAACCAAAATCTAAATTGTTTTCAAATCATCATTCATTCATCTTCATTTGGGGAAAAAATGCTAATTTTGTGTATGAATTAATTTTGATAAAATTTATTTTAACATTTTTATTTTTATTTGTAGGAGATTGAGTGCAGACTCTATGAATCTTCATGGATGTATGCATGCATATATGTTGAAAGCAAATGAAGAAAGAAAATAAAAGAATTCATCCAACAAGAAGGAGCACACATGCCCACTAACTAATGAACCATAATTAAAAGCACATACACATGTTAATAGAGAATAAAAGGTATGTTAGTTGGGAATAAAGGCATGCTAGTAGGGATAAACTAATTCCTTAATGATTATTGAAGATTACATAATCTCAAAAGCATTTTTGGCAGCCCACTAAAAATGAAATTAGTGGTTTAAGCATGTATAAACACCCTTTATGTTTCATGCAATGGGCTCTTCTTTTTTATGCATGTTGTAGCCACAAAATCAATGATAAATAAAATGTGTATTTAATGGTTTCTTAGCTTTCTTCTTATTTTCTTTTGTTTACATGCTCTTTTCTCGTATGTTATTTTATTTCACGCACTTCTATGTTAGATTACGTCTCTTTTATTTGTAATTAGTTTAGATTTATTTTACGCAACTATTTAGTTCTCTTTTCTTTTAATTAGCTCTCATTTTCCTTGCATTTTATGCTTAAATCATTTTATATTGATATGAATTCAAATATGTGAAGCAGAACCCCTTCAATTTAGGGATAATGAAGCTCTCATGAATTATACTAAATCAACATAATATGTTTGCATTTATGATCTCTCTTTTATGCCTAATAGAAATTATGAATGATAATATTTTATATTTTTTTAGTGAATTTGATACTATGTGGACATCTCAAATAGGCTATGCGTAATACAATTTAAACATAAACTATTTGATCATTTGTTAATGTGATTTTGATGATGAGTAAAACTATAATCAAAATTTGATGATCTATATTACTAGTTCATAGTAAAGAGATCATGCTTAACATAGATTTTATTTTTAACTTCATTTCATTTTCATGAGAATTGAAAATTGTGTTTGAATAGTGTGTTAGAGTTTGATGGTTTAAATTGTGCTAACTGATAGCACAAGTAAACCATATTTGTAATAAACACATCAATCATTTCTACTTAAGTGAGAGATTATAGACGAATTTTGTGTTGATTTATATAAATTATTAGAAGTGGATTTGTCTCTACTCTTTAATCTTAGATTACATTCTATTTTTAATTCATTTTTCTACAATTTCCTTAGTTTAAAACGATTTTAGAACCTTCGACGAGTTTGATTGAGTAATATTAGAATTTAATTCTTTCCTTTTGGATTGGTCAATACTCGCATACGTACTATGATTATACGCCATGCTCTTCCGGTTTTAGAATGAAATATTTTCGACTGTTTTCTAATCGATAGAAAATCTATGCCTTAAGTGGCTAGCTATAGAGGAGAAAGATGTGGATGACCTACGAGTTGGTAAACGAAATGGTAAAGTTTAGAAACGAATTCATAAGAGAACTGGAGTTTGTAGAAAATGGTGTAATAAGAGATATACCTTCGCCCAAGTTGATTGTGAAGTAGGACATTAAGAAATTTCTTCCTCTTCGAGTGAGTCGTAGATTAGTTGGTTAATAAAGGGTGAAATGTGGGCTTAACAAAAGTAGGCGCTGTAGATGCTAGAACGGTCTAGGTAGCCTCGGAGTTGGCCCCTCAATCTTAAGGATAACTGTCACATGCTCTTTAACCTTAAAACGGACGAATCCATTAGATCCGATGCAGTTGGGCCAGCAAAAGCCTTGACAGTAACAATAGCAGGGAAAGGTCCTCTTAAGAAAGATTAGTCTTTCCCTCTTTGAGTTTAGCCATATATCGGCATAGAGGTACTTAGCTATTAGTTATTCTTTGATAAGACCTTTATTGGATGCTTTAGAACGATGCAACACTTTCTCCCAAGCATTGAGGAGGGTTATGACATATGTACTCCTTAGCTATATAGATTCTTGAACTGAATCACATTGGCAAAGAATTATTGGAGAGTATTATTCATTTTTTCCCTTTCTTTGGCCTTTTCTGCTTTAAGGTCTTTTATCTCTTGCACGGTGAAAGAATTGTCGACCTCCATACCTAGGTTTTTGGTTTTACTAATAGTAGGCTCTCTTCGAGCTTATCTTTCCCTACGTGCAGCATTTGAATCTTGGAGGCCTATTCTTCAGTGGTATTGTCCCTAGATAGGATTGTTTCATCTTTTGCGGTAAGGGTTAGGTTCTTATCAACAATTTGCATCTTCAAAGCATCATTATCCTCTTGCGCAAATCTGTGCATGTCCTTAAGCATGGATTCTATATTGGTGTGAGCCGTTCTCATTTTTGCTATCAGGCTGTCAACTTTAGCCTTGGACTCTATAATGACATCTCTTTCCACCTTCATCTTCTTCAGGACTCCCTTATGACCCTCAATGAGGTTCTCATAAGTCTTTTTCTCCAATTCGAAGGATTCGATATCCGTATAGCTAATGCGATTAACCTTCAAGAGGGCATAAGTGAGAATTTTCCTATCTTAGCCCTAATCAATGAGCTTTTGGATCCATTGGGCATCCATGTCCGCTTCTTCGAAATGTCTTGGGTACCATGGTCAAACTTAAAAACTTGCAGGAAGAGGTTAGAAAAAGCAGCCTGCGGATAGTGCAGCGGGAAGAGTTGGTGAAGTAGAGATTCTCTTGGAATGAGCATGCACGGTAATTATCAAGGATTGCGAAGAAGTAATTTGTTGGTGAGAAGGAACCTGGGATTAAATGTAGGGTTGGAAAGTGTAGGAAGAGGAGCCGTAGTGATCTTGTGATTCCTCATGTCGCTTGGTGTGATCAGAAGGTAGCCTTTCTTTGGTTTCCTTTTCTTTCTTTCTCTTTCAGCTTTGCGGTCATATTCTATTTCTCGTTCTTTCCTACTAGATCTCTCTTCCTCGATTTTGTAATGACCTTCGTAGCTGGATCGATGCGGATATGGGTCGAGAGTTTGCCTACTCGATTCTTCAGTGCCATACTGGAGCTTGCCTTATCTCTCTTACCATATCACCTAAACAAGAAGAAAGATCGTATAATTTCTAGAATTTTAGGATTTAAATGAATGTAGGGTTGTGTGTTTGTTATCATAGTGGAGTATAGAGTGTTGACGTCCCTTTGAATGCTCTAGAAACCGTATTTGCAGAGAAGCAAAGACGGAGTCTCGCCACCATTATCTATGATACCTACCGATGGGACCTAAAGTTTGGAGCGCCTTTCTTATGGAGATCGCTAATGGAAAATCTAACTTTCTTAAGGAGGCAAAAACACACCCAAAAGATTCGAATGGATTATTTGTCATGATTACCGGCATTGTGCTCATTTTTGCAGCCTATTCGAAAGATATGATGATGATCTTCGAACGGGGCAAGAAAGGAAGTCGAGTGCCTTTAGGAGACGTCTTGCAAAACGATTTGTTTCCCTTTGGATTGGCATTGTAGTCAATGTCGCCTTCTACAGCGCTTTCTTCTCCTTCTCCTTCCTTCTCTACCATTTCTTCTTTTCGTCTCTTTAATCCTCGTCTTCACTCTCTTCTGGAATCATTCTCATTCAAGTGCCTACTTCACTTTCTTTAGGAATTTCACGAGTAGCTGGCACATCTACCATTCTATCAGTAGATTCAGCGACATTCGACACTCTAAAAGGGCCTTCCACTTCCCCATAAATTTTTTCGCTAGCACCGCGTGCGAGGGTGGAAGATCAAGTCGGCACCTTGGAGCTGCTTAGACAGAAAAGTTGATCACATTCTCATCACTTTCTTATAATTCCACCTTTTTTAACCATTCAAAAGCCTTCCTATTTAGCCGACATTTGGTCGTCCTAACCATGCTATTTTTGGCCAAAATATGAATGCCCCTACGGGCCTAAAACCTAGTCCAGACATGTCCATTACATTTAAATTCAACTTTAAATGTGTATCGATATCATATATCGATCAACATATTTATAACTCTTATAAATATACAGTTTAAATTGTTCAATGTATTAAATACAAAATTTTACAAATAAATTTTAAAAATATTTATTAATTTAATTAATTAAGAACATGATAAAAGGAATATTCATCATTTTGTTTCTGTGAACCTTAGGGCTAAATTTAATCAGCAGTTAATGTTGACCAATTTGACATTCACACATCACTTAGCATGTGGTTTGACATTATGGCCAAATTTATCATTTACTTGTTTTCAATAAAATTCGATTTTACTTTACTAAGTATTACCCGGTAGTGATAATTATTTGCATCATTATCTTCGTCAAAACTATATCAATCTGAACTTATAGAATTTGGTAATGGAAATAATTCCAGTATTTTTCATATTTAATTCCATAGTAAAAAAATGATATTCTAGGTTCAATACTAACAATTATTATTATCCTAATTACTCTAGCTAGAGATTTTGACTTTGACCTAACTTCAGTTAACCGTGATATTAACTCCATATAAATGAGAATACGAATCCTCGTTTGAAAAGTGTTTCACACTCAATACTTCCACTTCAACCAACTACAGTTATTCGATTGATGTCATGTCATGATTTGGTTAAAATCAAAGTAAAGCTTTCATATGGAAGATCGAAAGTTTTCTTAAGTCAAGAGAACACTATTAAACGGGTCATTTTATAATTATCTAGTAATTATCAATATGTAACCCTTTGGTACCTCTAGTGGTCATGAGTAATACACTGCCTAAAATTTGGAGAGCATTACATACTTTAGTCTCAATAGATACATTGATATCTAGTCTCGATGCATTTTAACTAGGAATCTTTAAAATGATGTGTTTATTATATTATGATGTAATACTCATGGTTACAACTATTTGTAATTACTAACACAAACACATAATTTACTGATTTTCTATTAAATATATTTTAATTAAATATTTATTTATTTATTGCACATTTTAACGAACATATAATAGAAATAAAAATACCTATATTTCAAATGAAAACTGATTACATAGTTAATTAAGTTAAAATAAATTAAAGAATTGTCCCTGGAGTATTCCTCTAACCGAATCAATTTCCCTTACAACTCGTTTCATATGGAAACAAGTTAATTATATAATGCACTATCCTCAATTAAAAAGTGAATCCTAAAAAAATTGCCAATTCCTTCTGTTAACTCCGCCCCAGTTTTGACTCAACGACTTGAAAGATTGCCGACCCAAAAGGTTGCCGACCTAACATGGATGCCGATCTAACGGCCTAAGCCCTAAGAGGGATACCGACCTAACAGGCTTGAGATGGATGCCGACCTAATACCTCAACAAAAGTTACCGACCTATGATGGCTACCGACCTAACACGGGTACCGGCCTAGCGCCTTAGAGGATGCCGACTTAACAGGAATGCCGACCTAAGATTTGAGGGGGTACCAACCTAAGACTTAGGTGGGTTACCGATCTAACAAGGATGCTGGCCTAAGGGAGATGCCGATCTAACTGTCGATGGAAGTTGCCGTCCCAACTGCTCAAGACAGGGACAAGATCACGAACTACACTAGGGTCGCTACCGACTTACGACCTATGCTAGAACGTTCACAACACAGGCAAAGGAAGACAAGTCCGATGCAGCTACTTGGCACAGTGGCCTCTTAACTCGTACACGATTCAGGACTTACCAGTTAAGCCATGACTTGCAACTTGCCAGTTAACTCGTTCACGACTCACGACCTAGCTTGAGTCGTCCACGACCTAAAGCTACTAAATATAAGCCCGATGTCGTATTACTTATACAAGGTTGTGTTGACTAGGGGGCGACTTGGGACTTATGCAGGTGAACCTTTGTGAAACCATGGGGTTTGGCCAGATAAGTCGGCCATGACCCACCATAGGTCGGTGACGACTTACGACCCAAGGGGGGAAATTTCCCTATAAATACCAACCTACCTCAAGCATGGGGGGATCTTTTTGGCTCATTTGAGAAATGACGATACTCTGCTGAATTCTCGACTCACTCAACACTTCAAATACGAAAGGCATTTCAACAAACTTCAAGAGGGAATTTAACGCAATCAACATGGATTCAAAGAATTCTTCTACATCGATGTTCTAGTTGTTTGTCTCATCCGTATTGTAATTGGAGATTGTTGTAAAGTTGTAATTGATTCAGTAATAAAGAGGATTGGAGTGGACATAGGCTTACTTAAAGCCAAACCACTATAAAAACTGTTGTCTTTCCTGCTTTCTCTGTGACTTTTCTACTTGCTCACGGGTGGTGCTTTCACTCAATCTCTATATATACCGGGGTGTTAGCGTTCGATTTTAAGCGTTAACATTTTTGGTGCTTTCACTGAGAATTGAACTCAGGATACTTCCATCATTGCTCCGCAAAGGTCTGTTGAAAGGATTTCTTTTAAAACCAGAAGTTTATTGGAAATAATGGCTCCTGGGACAAAACGAAGTTCTGTAAGATCCGACAATGTTCAAGAGAATACTGCTACCTCTACTTCTTCAAGTCAAGCAGCTCCAACTGTTGGAGTTACGCGAGCAGAATTGGACGCCGTAGTTTAGGGGTTGAATCAACAATTGAATGCTCAGAATGCGCAGTTGGAAGCCCAGAATGCCCAGAATGCCCTGATCTTAAGTAAGTTGAATGATCTACTTGGGGCAAATCGTCAACCGATTAATAATGATGGGAATCTTACTGTGGGAGTTCAGGATGTTGAAGGGAACATTTCACAAAGAGCCGCAGACCCTGTAGAAAGGACTCCTCCTCAAGCTGGAGGA
Organism: Allium cepa; assembly: GCA_030765085.1. NCBI lineage: Eukaryota > Viridiplantae > Streptophyta > Magnoliopsida > Asparagales > Amaryllidaceae > Allium > Allium cepa. Next base: position 463,466,365 of record CM060942.1, read on the forward strand.
TCAGGGCTGCAGCCGACCCTCCGTGAAAGATTGTCAAGACAAAATTCAGAGAGAGTGACCGATGTGTGCCCTCCAGAGCCTTTAAATGATGAAGAGTATTTTTCGGGTATGGTTCGTCAAATCATGAAGGAAAATATGCAAAGAGATGAAGATGAGAAAGAGTGGGGTTTTGCTCCAAACAAAACTCTATTTACTGAAAAGATCTTGAAGTCAGAGTTCCCAAAGAAATTCGTTCCCCCTACTGTTTCGGCATACAAGGGGACGAGTGATCCTAACGAGTTTCTGTATAAATACGACTGGCATATGACGGGTGCTAGGGCGTCTGATGAAATCAAATGTCGATATTTCCTGGTATATCTTGAAAGTGTGGCTCTATTGTGGTTTACAAAGCTGCCAGTCAGGTCCATTGATCAATTCACCGATTTGACCAAGAAATTCAAGGAGCAATTTCGATTGTATGCTTCTAAAGCAAAGGATATAATGTCGCTGTCAATTCTAGAGCAGAATCCGGGAGAATCTATCAGATCATTTTTAAATCGTTTTAACATAGCATTGGCCGAGGTAGATAATACTGAGCCACGCATGGTCCTAACATACTTGATGAAGGCGATTGACAAGTCGAGTGAATTTGGAAAATGGTTGAAAATGAAAGAACCAAACTCACTTGACAAATTCTACAAGAAAGTGTATGAATTCATGCGCTTGGAGAGCCTCCAAACACTGGCTAAGGTGGTATCAGTGGAAGCCGGGAACAATAGTGCTGCTTCGAACAAGAAAGAACCTAACACTCAGAAAAGGGGAAATGATGTTGGAAAGAAACAGGGAGATGCTAACAAAGGCCGTTCTTTCAATTTCACACCCTTGACCGATACCCCTGAGAACATCTTTTTTGCGACCAAGGATGATGTCAATTATCCGACACCACCTAAAATTAGAGATAGGATTAAGATGGAAAAAAGTGGAAGGTTCTGCCGGTTCCATAACTAGCCCGGCCATGACACCAACGAATGTCGTCAGTTGAAAGAAACAATTGAGCAACTTTTGAAAGAGAACAAGCTCCAACGGTATGTGAAAAGGAATAGAAATACCCCAGCTTCGTCAACTCAAGGACAACAAGTTCCCACTCACCGTCCTAGCTCAAGTGAGAAGGCCATAGAGCATGAATCTGAAAGACCTGTCATCAATATAATAACTGGAGGGCCTCATCCAACAGGCAAAAGCTGGGGCGAGATGGAAAGGTATGTTCGGGCCTTGAGGCATGTACCAGATGAAGAGAATGTTTTTGTTTTAGAGAATGATGCGCCTTTAAAGCAACAAAAGACTTCCACAGATGATATTGTATTCAGTGCCAGAGATTCTTTGGGTATCGAGGCTCCTACCATAGATCCTTTGGTCATATCCGCTGGTATTGGGCCGGCTACTGTGAGGAGGGTTCTAGTTGATTGTGGAGCTTCATGTAACATTCTCTTAAAGAAGACCTTTGATCAAATGAAAATTCCAATGGCTAACGTTCAAGCTTCATCACTTAAGATTGGTGAGTTTGCTGGGGAACCCAAACAGCCGATTGGGACCATAGATTTGTTTGTAGAACTCGAAAAAGGACTGAGGAAAGTGGCTCGAAAGCAAACCTTTATAATCGTTGAAGAATTCTCTGCCTACAATGCCTTTTTAGGCCGACCAACTCTTGCTGCATTTAAAGCTGTTCTTGCCCCGTGGTGTCTGACTATAAAATTCCCCACGGATAATGGAGTTGGCGTGATCAAAGGTGACCAAGATGCGAGGCGAGAATGTTATCTTACAGAGCTGCGTGAATCAAGGAGAAGAGAGATGGGAAAAGGTGCGGCGGCTCCAGTCCGCACCAAAGAACCAACGTTGTAGCAATTACAGGGTGGACCCTGCACTGGTGAATGTAGTGCCGCACGAAGAGAGATGGATCCAAGGAAAGCCAGTGCAGGGGAGAATAGGGTAGTACCGGTAGAGGTAACAGTGCCAGTATCCGTTGACCCAAAGGACCCGAACAAAGTGTTGAATGTGGGTTCACAACTCAACACAACGGTTCAGAATGTTCTGATTTCATTTTTGAAGGCAAATTTGGATGTATTCGCCTGGAGTCATGCTGACATGTGTGGAATATCCCAAGAGATTGAAGTACACACTATGAACATTGATCCAAATTTTACGCCCGTGAAACAGAAAAGGAGAACTCAGGCTCCAGAGAGGACGGCAGCGTTAAAAGAAGAAGTGGATCGGCTCATGGAGAACGGTTTCATCAGAGAATTTACTTATCCAAATTGGGTATCAATTCCAGTGCTGGTTAGAAAAGCTAATGGAAAGTGGAGAGTATGCATTGACTTTTCAGATTTGAACAAAGCCTGCCCTAAAGACTGTTTCCCGCTGCCTAGGATTGATCAGCTGGTGGATGGGACGGCAGGGCATGAATTGCTATCTTTTATGGATGCATACTCGAGATATAACCAGATTATGATGCATGAGCCAGATCAAGAAGATACAAGCTTCATCACAGATGTTGGACTCTACTGCTACAAGGTCATGCCTTTCGGACTCAAGAATGCAGAGTCAACTTACCAAAGGCTTGTTAATGCCATGTTTAAACCACAGATTGGCAAGACAATGGAAGTTTATGTTGATGATATGCTAGTGAAGTCTAAGAAAGGAGAGGACCACATGGATCACTTGGCAGAGATGTTCGCAGTACTCCGAAAGTACAGAATGAAGCTTAATCCCTTGAAATGTTCATTTGGAGTGGAGTCCGGAAAGTTTTTGGGTTTCATTGTGAGCGCTAGGGGCATTGAAGCTAATCCAACTCAGATCACTGCCCTGAGAGAGGTCAAGGCTCCTAGAACGAAGAAGGAATTGCAAAGTCTCGATGGAAAGGTTGCTGCCTTGAGTCGGTTCATCTCGAAAGCCACTAACAAATGCATTCCTTTCTTTGATGCTTTGAGGAAAGGAAGAAAAAACTTTGAGTGGACTCCTGAATGTCGGAAGGCATTCGATGAGTTGGTTCGTCATATGGAAGTGCCTCCGATACTTTCAAAGCCTGACAATGGTGAAGACCTCTTCGTATGTTTGGCGATTTCATCTCATGCTCTCAGTGCAGTATTGATACGAGAGGACACAAGGATTCAACGCCCAGTCTATTATGTCAGTAAAAGATTCACTGGGGCAGAGATGAACTATTCAAAGTTGGAAAAGCTCGCCTATTGTTTGTTTATCGCATCAAGAAAATAGAGGCCGTATTTCCAAGCTCATCCCATCAAAGTCCTCACTGATCAACCTCTAAAGAAAGTCCTATTCCGTCCTGAGACTTCGGGCCGCCTTTTGAAATGGAATATCGAATTCAGTCAATATGACATCACTTATCATCCCCGGAAAGCAATCAATGGAAAAGCTTTAGCAGATTTCATCGCGGAATGTACGGATAAAGGTGATAGTGAGGAAGAAGTTACTGATAACGTCCAAATCCAATGGAAATTGTATGTTAATGGCGCAAGGAATGATTACTGCTCTGGAGCAGGGGTTGTCCTTGAAACCCCAGAAGGGCGATCGCTATGTTATGCACCGAGACTAGAATTCCCTTCGACAAACAATGAAGCAGAATATGAAGCCCTCATCGCTAGTTTAAGGATTGCTGAAGAACTAAAGATCAAGGCATTGCAGATCTTCAGTGATTCTCAACTTATTGTTTGCCAAGTCAAGAAGGAATTTCAAGCTAAAGGAGGGAATCTACCCGCCTATTTATCAAAAGACTGGGAGCTCCTTCAAAATTTTGACCGTTATTCAATAAACCATATACCCCGAGAAGAGAACATGAAAGCGGATTCTCTTGCAAAGTATTCGAGTACTGGTGAAGCTCAACTATTGGGATTAGTTCCCGTCGAAGTCTTGTCAGCTCCAAGCACAGATGAAATGGATGTTGATTGGATTATGGATGTAACCCAAGAGCAAGAATCATGGATAACTCCGATACTTGAATATTTACTCAATGGTTCTTTGCCAGCAAGTTCAAAAGAACGAAAAAGCCGATGAGGAAAGCCTCCAGATATGTAGTTCAAGATGGTTGTTTGTACAGACGAGGATTTTCAATGCCATTACTCCGATGCGTGACAAAGGATGAAGCTAAGACAATTCTGACTGAAGTTCACGGAGGGGGATGTGGGGATCATACAGGTGGTAAAACTTTAGCAAAGAAAATCCTCCATTATGGATACTTTTGGCCAGAAATTAATCAGGATGCTGTTGACTATTCCCGGACGTGTGATAAATGCCAGAGATTCGCTAAAATTCCTAGAGCACCTTCCACTGAGCTAACACAAATGGTCTGAGCTAACACAAATGGTCAGTCCATGGCCGTTTGCTATCTGGGGAATAGATCTCATTGTGCCTTTGCCGACTGCCGAATCGGGGATTAAATATGCTATCGTTGCTGTTGATTACTTCACTAAATGGGCTGAAGCCGAACCATTGGCTACTATTACCTCTAAGAAAATGATAAGTTTTGTGACTAAAAATATCATTTGCAGGTATGGTGTGCCTCAGAAGATAATCACAGACAATGGTACTCAGTTTGAATGTGAGGAGTTCCAAGATTTCTACAAACGATTCAGGATCCAAAAAAGCTTCTCAGCAGTGGCTCATCCGCAGGCAAACGGGCAAGTGGAAGCAGTAAACAAAATCATCAAATCAACCATCAAAAAGCAGCTGGAAAAAGAAAAAGGTGGTTAGGTCGATAAGTTACCGCTTGCACTATGGGCATACAGAACCACCCACAAAACTGTGACTGGGCATACTCCATTTTCATTGGCATACGGATCAGAAGCGATGATTCTAGTGGAAACTGAAGTCCCCTCACACAGAAGGATCCATTTTGATCAAGATGAGAATGAAAAATTGCAATTGGAAGCACTTGATCTCCTCGATGAAAGTAGAGAAGAGCCTAGGCTTAGAATTGCAGCTCACCAGCAAAAAATAGCCAGGCACTTCAATTCCAAAGTTCGTCAGCGCAGCTTTGAAGTTGAGGACTTAGTCCTGAAGAGAATTATGACAGCCATAGGTGTGTTTGGGCCAAACTGGGAAGGGCCATATGTTATAGGCACGAAACTTCTTGATGGCACATTCAAACTCACAACTGTCGAAGGAGAACCAATCCCAAGAGCTTGGAACAACAATCATTTGCGTCCATATTTTACTTAAAAGCTTTGCTGAAATGTTGTAAAAGAATTACGAATATATGATTCTTGTATTGAAAGTAATTGTAAAGAAAGTGAATAATGAAAAGCTATAAAGTGGATGTAGGCCCAGTTTTTGGCCGAACCACTATAAATCTTGTGTTCTCTACTATTATAAACTGCTTTTTTTATTTCGATATAAAATATGTTAACTGTGTTACTAAAATGTCGATTTAATAATGCAGGCCATAAAAACAAAGCTTACCCATCGCAAGACCAAGCGATCTCCGACATCACCCAGCAAGCAAATGCTAAACCATTCAAAATTTCCATACTCAAATCCTACTAAAGAAGTGCTTCGAACAAAAGTTAGCGATGTGGATGGAGGTGGACCATTTCTAACTAGCTGCAAATGTTTGAACAAACAAACAACCAGTTAAATATCCTGTGTCTACCACCACCAACTCGCTTAACTATGAAGTATATTTCTTTGGATAAGGAAAATTATTGGCAACTAAAAAGGGATGACACTTGCCAAAGATAACGGGGATCGCCGACATGAATAAATGGCAAAGAGACATGGGCGAGCAAGCATCAAATAGCAAAAGACCTCTTCGGAGGCACAAGCCCTCTTCAGAGGCACAACTCTTCGGAGGATAAAGACCTCGAGCGGGCTTAACCAGAAAAAGAGAGATCTTTCTCGATACAAAGTTGCGGACTGATCGGTTGATACACTCTCGTGAATCCGTCCAACCGAGAGAAAGAAACTCCAAACTTCCAGGCAAAAGCCCTACTCAGAGGCACACGTTTCACCGAGATTGAAATAAAACTTCCAAGTGTTGAAACGTGAAAAGCCCTCTTCGGAGGCCCATTTCACCGCAATTGAAATGCTAAAAGACCTCGAGCGGGCCAAACCAAAAAGAGAGAGATCTTTCTCGATACAAAGTTGCGGACCGATCGGTTGATACACTCCCGTGAATCCGTCCAACCGAGAGAAAGAAACTCCAAACTTCCAGGAAAAAACCCTACTCAGAGGCACACATTTCACCGTGATCGGTGATACACTTCCGTGAGTCGAAATGTGAAAAGCCCTCTTCGCAGGCCCGCATCCCAGCGAACAGGGAAAAATAAAAGCCTCTCCCAAGGGGCAGAAACAAAAGACTCCATCCTAGGGGCACAATCAAACAAAAAACCTCTTCCCAGAGGCGCAATCAAACAGAAAGACCTCTTCGGAGGCACACGTTTCACCGAGATTGAAATAAAACTTCCAAGTGTTGAAACGTGGAAAGCCCTCCTCGGTGGCACAACTCTTCGGAGGCACACGTTTCACCGAGATTGAAATAAAACTTCCAAGTGTTGAAACGTGAAAAAGCTCTCCTCAGAGGTATAACTGTTCAAAGAAGCATTTCATCAGAAATGCAAAGCAAAAATCAGAAAGCCCTCCACCGAGGCGCAATATAAAAAAAAAGAGAAGCCCTCTTCAAAGGCACACTTTAGCTTTCAAAGGAAGACTGGTTCATCTATTCTCTAAAATACTCTTCCTCAAAAAAGAAGTTAAAGTGCCCTTCAGAGGCCCGCTTTACCGCATAGGAGAATTCACTTGGTAAAAATGTGTGTACGCACAAAAGGAAAAGTGATATCTTCGAAGGTTGAAGCGTAGAAACTCATATGGAGCGAGTTGTACTCTATTTTTAGCAGAATAATACTCCTTCAAATATGGAATTATTATTCTCCAGAAAATAAGAGTACAAGTCCCCTCAAGGTATAAAATATTGCAACGAGCTTATGGTATAGGGGCAACATGGTATAACTACATTGGTAAAAATTATGCTCGAACAACATACCACAAGCTCACTGCAATATCATATAAAGAAACTTGTACAAAAATGAATAGTAAATGCTTTCTCAACTACAGACAGAAGTTTGTCCAAACAAAAAGAATCATTTTATTCATTCAATACTGTCAAAATTTTGTACAGCTACAGGTTTCAAAGTAAGAAGAGAAAGAAAAGCGGAGGCCGGTACCCGCACAATCTCCGGTCAGTACATGCAAAAAGAAAAAAGCGATATAAAAAACACACTCGGCCTAAACCTTAAGTCGTGGCCGAACTAGCATTCGGGGAAGCTTGTCGACCAAGCCCTTAAATCGTGGCCGAATTAACACTTGGGGAAATTTGCCGACCTAATTCTCAGATCGTGGCTGAATTAACACTTGTGGAATTTTGCACTACCTTTTGAACCGGAGCCATCCTCCTTACTACTCCTCACGACCTAAAGAACTGACGATTTAAGGAACCAGAAACTTAATTTTAACTCGTGAAAGATTCCTTGGGCCACAGCCGAGTTAACACTTGGATACCCAACTCGAATTCTCACTTAGAAGCATAATTCCAATTTGAACACTTAACTTGATCTGCTGGACTGAATTGCTTAAATCTCTGATTGTTTTAACTTTGTTGCTTTATTTTACAGACCACATTAACTTATAGGCTAACAACCTGCTGAAAACAACAATCGCTGAAAACCAAGGCGAATATACTTCCATTGTCTGCCCACATCAAATGACAGATTCGTCGACATAGAATAATCAACTTAAATACACTGTATGAAATGCTGTGAACCAATCAACTAAAGTGAAGTATTAATGCAAAGCATCGCTAACTTGAACTGATTTGTTTGCATCAACATTACACTTGCATATTAAAACAATGAACCCTGGACTTTATAACTGACAAATACTTGTTAGTTTTTATTCCAGTTATATTTTCTTATTGCTCGATTGATTTTACACAACACTCCATACATCTTAGGAAACGTGCACCTTCATTTTTGAATATCCAGTTGTTTGTGTAGAATGACTTCCCACCAAGAAGAAGAAGTGGAAGCTCAAGCGGAAGAGACCTTTCAGATAGCTGTTCCTATAGAGAATCCTCCAAAGAGGACTTCGACTATCCTTACTCCGAGAGCGTTTATTCAGCTACGTACTCAATTTGGTTTTACTGAAAATGATGCCCTACTTCCCGGGCCAAATGACACTGCCGACAGTCCTCCCCATGGTTTTGTCGCAATCAATCGTCAAATGTGCCTAAGCGGGGCGATTCCTCCTTTCAACGACTTCCTTCGAACCCTTCTCCTTCGGTTGACAATTTCTCCGTTCCAACTTCATCCTAATGGCTTTGCCATCTTGATGGGGTTGTGTGTTTTGTTTAGGAGAACTTTTGATTGCTTGCCAAGTTTTGAAGAAATTCGCTACTTATGCTCATTTGCAAAGAGTAAAGACCATCCTTCCCTTATTATTTTGAGAATCACAGAACCAAAGCCATCATTTCTTCTTCCTTCCACCTTTTGAGCCTGCGCCCGGCCGGATGGTCAACTTCTTAAGACGGCTTGTAAGAGTAGGGGACGAAGGAGAAAGGGGCACAATCGTACTTTCTTCTGCTTTTCCCTCGCTGGCTGAAGATTCCTTCTTCTTCTTTGAAACTCCACTTTTCCCCCTCTTCTTAGAAGAAGACCCGCTTTCTGGAGTGAAAAGTGTGGTTAATGGCACATCATCGAAACCAGTTGGTTCTAGAGTCTTCTCACTCCCCTCAGTTTCTTCTCCTTTCGGGTCTTGAGAAGCAATAGGATCATCTAAGCCATGAAGAGCTTCTATTTGCTCCTCTTGCGACCCGGGTTGAGAGGCGGATGGAGGAGTGACCTGAAGAGACGGAGGAGGAATAACTGGAGGAGGGGAAGTCTGAGCGATGCTCGACACTTTCTCTGCAGAAGAAAAGAAGTTAAAGTCAGTAAAGAGAGGAGATAAAGGCTCATTGAGGTTCAGGAAATAATCGAGAAGCTCATCAAACTCATAAGAAGCAAATGAGCAGTCTACTTGGGCAAGATTAACATTAGAGTTACCTGGAGAAGTCGACTTCCTGATATTAACCTCATAAGCCTGTGCTTCGGCGCTCTCTTCGCCTTCATGTCCACCCAGTGTGCTTGTGATCTTAGTTGTAACTTTAACCAGGGATGGAGAATGAGAACTGGAACCGACAATGTCGATTTCGGTCGAAGGTGAAGGCTGAACTGGATCAGTTGAAGTAGTTTTTCCTAAACGTTCTCCTTCTGCCATTTCAGTTCTTAATTTTGCAAGTTGTTCTTTTCCCTTGGTGAGAGCGGCGCGAGCTTCGTCACCCAAGTAATGCTCCTCAAGAGCTGATTCGACGTAGCCAACACCTTTAGCACCAAGCATATCAAGTGCGGCTTCCCACACCTCAGCCAGAGTGATTTCATATTTGGGACCTAGAAAGGCAAGGCTACCGCGCCCCAAGACGCTATGCAGGTAGAAGTCAAATAATGTTGAGCTGATGATGGTCTTCGTTGCCTCATGAGATTCTTCAGCTGCAATTTTACTGGCAACGGCCTTATCACGCTCTCTTTCAGCTTTGGAGAGTTGAAGCTTAAGCATTTCGATCTCGGCCTCCTGAGAGTCGGTTTTCTTCTGAAGCTCTGCAATATCAGCAATATAGCCCTCACTGATTCTTTTTTGCACTTTGAGCCTGTCTTCGGCGTCTCTTTGGCCGGCATGAGCATCTCTCACTTGTTTATGAAGCACTTCTTCTTTTTGAGCGTAGGAAGTAGAAGAAGTGGTGAGTTCTTCTTTAAGTTTCTCGACCTTCGCCTCAAGCTCTTCATTATAAGCAGTGATGCTCCTCATCTCGGTATCATGCTGCTCAAGAACCTTCTGCCATTCAGCCTTGTCATTTTCCATAGTAAGCATGGCCTCGAGATTCGCACGGTTTACCCTTTGAAGCTCGTCGACAAGCTTTTGCCAGCTTGACATTCTTTCGATATCAAGCCTGAGGGCATCGAGATTTCGCAGCATGGCAGGCTTGTCAATTGGTACTAGGTCGAGGTCGAAGCGAACCCCCTTCAAGCACCATTGTGGAAACCGGCTTTGCAGAGTGGCTGGGCCTAGTCCAATCTGAAATTTAGGCCTGTTAACTATTGCTTGAATGTCTGTCTTCCCGAGAGCAGGGGAGCCAGAAGGGATGTCGAGTGAAACGGGGGCAGCGGCCTTTTCGGGAGTGGTAGATGCATGCTTTTCAACGTGCCGGGCATGCTTGCTTGGGTCCTCAGCCATATGGCTTTTTCCCCGATCATCATGCGACTTTCTCTTGTGAGAGTCATCACCACTTTGGGATGAATCATGGTGCTCCTCCCTTTCTTTTCTCTCATAACGCTCTTCTTGAGCCCTCCTCTCCTGAGCCTTCCGAGCGGCTCTCTCTTCGTCGGTTTCTCTGTGAATGGGAAGGTAGCGCCTATAATCATATTGACTACGCCTCCCGTAGCGCTGAAAGTCGTCATAGTAAGAGCCACTGCGTCCCATCGGAGAACCTGAAATTTAAAAAAGACAAGTCTTAAAAGTCTTCAGAGAAAAGAAGCGTAACTGTAGAATTTTCAAAGTACAAAGAATTAGGTGCATGAAAGTGCCGAAAGATTCTAAGTGTGTGTGATGTGCAAACTACGCGCATCAAACTACGAACCACTCTTCGATTGCGGAGTAATCGTGGGGGTGGTAGTTAACGTCAACTCTTGAGTTGACAGAGCTTGTTGCAAAGAAGAAGTCGCTTCCACCACTGAAGAAGAAACCCTAGTAGTGACAGGGTCATCTTTGAAGAGCTCCTGTGAGGTGACAAAGAGGTCGCTCAGCCCTTCGAAAGTGTCGTCCCCGCTATGCTTGGCAGGGCTTGTTTTCCCGACTTCTTCACCAGACTTCTGTGAATGTTGGGGAGATCCCTGAGGATCTTCTTCCTCAATGACTGGGCAAGTGCGAATTTGCCAAACGACCCCGCAACATCGACAGTAGTAAAGAACTTCACCAGAGAAGCTTCGGAGGCAGTTTCTTTTGGTTTGGGTTCGTCAGTGGAAACTGGGGCATCTAATGCTTTAGGCGGGGGGTCTGGAACCTCATGGGGGTGTGTAGAGCGAGATGCGTGCAAAATTCCATACTGATTCAAAAATTCATCCCTCGACAAAAATTTTATTCTTCTCTCTTCTGCAGCCACGGCGCTCAGTCTTTCAAAAATTTGCTTATGGCTTGGATCTTTAGAGGGGAGAGGAAGTGTTGAAAAGAGCAAAGAATGAAATTAGCAACTGGTAGTTCGGATCTCGAAAAAGTTTAAAAATGGAGAAAATAGATACAGGTAATCTTACTTCCTACTCTCCTGATGGCATAAAACCCTAGGGGGCAGCGAGCAAAGAAAAACTGGTTCAAAAATCCATGAACACTTTCGGTAAGATCAGAAATGAGCTTGCGGTTTCTAGCACTTCTCACAATAATAAGGGAAGGATGGTCGTTACTCTTTGCAAACGAGCATAAATAGCGAATTTCTTCAAAACTTGGCAAGCGATCAAAAGTTCTTCTAAACAAAACACACAACCCCATCAAAATGGTATAGCCATTAGGATGAAGTTGGAACGGAGAAATTGTCAACCGAAGGAGAAGGATTCGAAGGAAGTCGTTAAAAGGAGGAATCGCCCCCACTTAGGCACATTTGACGATTGATTGCGACAAAACCATGGGGAGGACTGTCGGTAGTGTCATTTGGCCCGGGAAGTAGGGCATCATTTTCAGCAAAACCAAATTGAGTACGTAGCTAAATAAACGCTCTCGGAGTAAGGTTAGTCGAAGTCCTCTCTAGAGGATTCTCTTTAGGAACAGCTATCTGAAAGGTCTCTTCCGCTTGAGCTTCCACTTCTTCTTCTTGGTGGGAAGTCATTCTACACAAACAACTGGATATTCAAACATGAAGGTGCACGTTTCCTAAGATGTGTCGAGTGTTGTGTAAAATCAATCAAGCAATAAGCAAATATAACTGGAATAAAAACTAGCAAGTATTTGTCAGTTATAAAGTCCAGGGTTCATTGTTTTAATATGCAAGTGTAATGTTGATGCAAACAAAACAGTTCAAGTTAGCGATGCTTTGCATTAATACTTCACTTTAGTTGATTGGTTCAAAGCATTTCATATAGTGTATTTAAGTTGATTATTCTATGTCGACTAATCTGTCATTTGATGTGGGCAGTCAATGGCAGTATATTCGCCTTGGTTTTCTGTGATTGTTGTTTTCAGCAGGTTGTTAGCCTATAAGTTAATGTGGTCTGTGAAATAAAGCAACAAAGTTAAAACAATCAGAGATTTAAGCAATTCAGTCCAGTAGATCAAGTTAAGTGTTCAAATTGGAATTATGCTTCTAAGTGAGAATTCGAGTTGGGTATCCAAGTGTTAACTCGGCTGCGACCCAAGGAATCTTTCACGAGTTAAGATTAAGTTTCTGCTTCCTTAAATCGGCAGTTCTTTAGGTCGTGAGGAGTAGTAAGGAGGAAGGCTCCGGTTCAAAAGGTAGTGCAAAATTCCACAAGTGTTAATTCGGCCACGATTTGAGAATTAGGTCGGCAAATTTCCCCAAGTGTTAATTCGGTTACGATTTAAGGGTTAGGTCGGCAAGCTTCCCCGAATGCTAGTTTGGCCACGACTTAAGGCTTAGGCCGCGTCAACTTAGATCGGCCAAAGTTAAGTCACCCAAAATCACTGGGTCGCGTCCAAACCCATGTCTCACCCCACTCAACCCGTTAACCCTATAGTCGCTCCATCAACGACAGCCTTCATCTCATTCATGATATCGGATCATCCAATAAACCAATTCGAAACCACTACAAGTTCAACACCTTGTAATCCTAACGCAAATCAAAATCAACTAGCCTGAATCAGTAAACCATCTTCATCGTCTCATCGGTCATTTAAAGCCAAACCGAGCAACCTAAGCTCCATCAGCCATAGGTGTAATGGGATTCGTGATGAAGCATCATACAATGAAGCGTTTTAAGTTTGGGTGACGGAATTGATGAGCCAACAGTAATCTATGATCGAAGAAGAAGGTTTACTTACGCGATGAATAGCAGAGTTTGTCAGTGAAATCGCCTTTTGGAGCTTGGGAATGTTTTTAATGGCAGAATCAGGAGAGTAAGTAATGAAGAGGAAGAAGAAGATGTGTGACTTATACCTTGCAATGGAGGGACCTGAAGCGGCACATGCGATCTAACTTTTAGGTCGTACACGACCTACCAACTTAGAGAGCGGACGGGTTAGAAGATATCGAAGCACACGACCTAACCATTAGGCATATACTTCGTGGGGCAGTTGTTAACTCCGCCCCAGTTTTGACTCAACGACTTAAAAGATTACCAACCCAAAAGGTTGCCGACCTAACATGGATGCCGATCTAACAGCCTAAGCCCTAAGAAGGATACCGACCTAACAGGCTTGAGATGGATGCCGACCTAATACCTCAACAAAAGTTACCGACCTAAGATGGCTACCGACCTAACACGGGTACCGGCCTAGCGCCTTAGAGGATGCTGACTTAACAGGAATGCCGACCTAAGATTTGAAGGGGTACTGACCTAAGGCTTAGGTGGGTTACCGATCTAACAAGGATGCTGGCCTAAGGGAGATGCCGATCTAACTGTCAAGGGAAGTTGCCGTCCCAACTGCTCAAGACAGGGACAAGATCACGAACTACACTGGGGTCGCTACCGACTTACGACCTATGCTAGAATGTTCACAACACAGGCAAAGGAAGACAAGTCCGATGCAGCTACTTGGCACAGTGGCCTCTTAACTCGTTCACGATTCAGGACTTACCAGTTAAGCCATGACTTGCGACTTGCCAGTTAACTCGTTCACGACTCACGACCTAGCTTGAGTCGTCCACGACCTAAAGCTACTAAATAAAAGCCCGATGCCGTATTACTTATACAAGGTTGTGTTGACTCGAGGGCAACTTGGGACTTATGCAAGAGAACCTTTGTGAAACCATGGGGTTTGGCCAGATAAGTCGGCTATGACCCACCATAGGTCGGTGACGACTTACGACCCAGGGGGGGAAATTTCCCTATAAATACCAACCTACCTCAAGCATGGGGGGATCTTTTTGGCTCATTTGAGAAATGACGATACTCTGCTGAATTCTCGACTCACTCAACACTTCAAATATGAAACGCATTTCAACAAACTTCAAGAGGGAATTTAACGCAATCAACATGGATTCAAAGAATTCTTCTACATCGAAGTTACAGTTGTTTGTCTCGTCCGTATTGTAATTGGAGATTGTTGTAAAGTTGTAATTGATTCAGTAATAAAGAGGATTGGAGTGGACGTAGGCTTACTTAAAGCCGAACCACTATAATAACTGTTGTCTTTTCTGCTTTCTCTGTGACTTTTCTACTTGTTTGTAGTTCCCGTGCTCACGGGTGGTGCTTTCACTCAATCTCTATATACACCGGGGTGTTAGCGTTCGATTTTAAGCGTTAACACCTTCCCTAAAGTTTAGGAATTAATTAATGAAGGTCGATACTGTTAACGCTAAAATGTGAACGCTAACACCCCGGTGTGTGAAGTGTAGTTGTGAAAGCACCACCCGATAGATCGGGAAAGAATTACAAGCAAGTAATAGCAGAAAAGCTGTAAACAACAACGATTTTATAGTGGTTCGGCTTAAAAGTATAGCCTACGTCCACTCTAAGTACTTTTATTAATAATCCCGTTACAAGCTGATACAATTCTTCTCAAGTACAATATACTTCAAGTTACAAGTGATTTGGAACAAGTCTTAAGCTTCAATGTCGATTAAAGTCCTTAGATTCATGTTGAAGATGTGTGGTTTCTTCGTGAATTTCTTTGATGTATTCCTCTAATCTTGAAAACTCTAAGTGTTGATGAAGTTCTCAATGCAGCAAGGTAACGGTGTATGAAGAGAATGTGCCAAAAGTCCTTTGAATGTTGGAGGTGGGTGCCTATTTATAGAGAGTTTCGGCCTGGAATTATTGCCAAGTCCTAAGTCGTGGCCGATTTAAGTTAAGTCGCAGCCGACTTAATATGAGTCGTGGCCGGTCCATCTGGCCCCTTCATGGCTTCACAGGAGTTCACTTGCACAAGTCCTAGGTCGCCTCCGAGTCAACACCACCCCTCCTTAGTAATACGGCCTCGGGTTTATATTAGGTCGTGGACGAGTTAACTTGGTAGGTCGCAAGTCACGGTCCAAATGATAAGTCCTGGATCGTGTACGAGTTAAGAGGCCACTGTGCCAAGTAGCTGCAATGAACTTACCTTCCTTTGCTTAGGTCGTGACCGACTTAACATTGGTCATAGGTCGGCCACGACTTAGGTCGGTAGCTATCTTGGGTCGGCGTTCTTTAAGTCTTAGGTAGGTATACATGCTAGAGCATTGGGTCGGCACCTCTCTTAAGTCGGTATCCCTTTTCGGCCTTAGGTCGGCATTCCTGTTAAGGCAGTTAGGTCGGCAACCAGTTAAGTCGGCAATCTCCCTAGACTGTTAGGTCGGTATCTATGTTGAGTCGGTAGCCTTTTTAAAGTATTAGGTCGACATACTTGTTGAAGTGTTAGGTCGGCATACCCCTTAGGCCTTAGGTCGGCATCTCTTTGAGTCTTAGGTCGGTATCGTTTCAAGTCGCTGAGTCCAAACCGAGGCGGAGTTAACAATTGCCCCTCGAAGTATAGGCCTACTGGTTAGGTCGTGTGCTTCGATATCCTCTAACTCGTCCACTCTTTAGGTCGGTAGGTCCTCTACGACCTAGCAGTTTGGTCACACGCGCCGCTTCAGGTCTCTCTACTATAAGTCGCATATTCTCTCCTTTCTTCTCATTACTTACTTTCTTGCTTCTGCCATTAAAGACTTTCTCGAGCTCCAAAAGGCGATTCCATTCCAAACAATCACCGATAATCTTTGTTGTTCATCACGTAAGTAAAACCTGCTCTTCTTTTGATCCCTTATTGTCATCGATTCACGAATTCTATTCAAATCGAACCCACCTCTTGCGCGCTTTTTTACTGCGAACCTCATTGCGCCAGTAGTTTGTGAGCTCGAGTTTGCTTGGTTTTGGCTCTAAATGATCAACGAGATGATGGAGATGGTGTACTGCTTCTGGCTAGTTGATTTTGATTTGCATTAGGATGGCTAAGCATTGAATTTGGGTGATTTTGAACTGACTTAGTGGATGATCCGATAGCATGAAATAGCGTAAATGAAATGAGGGTTTCTTGGTTGAGGGAGTGGCTAACGGGTTAACGGGTTGAGTGGGGCGAGGTATTGATTTAGATGCGACCCGGTGATTTGAAGTGACTTAGCTTTTGGCCGACCCAATCCTTAAATCGTGGCCGTGTTAGCACTTGGGAGAAATCTGCCAACCTATTCTTCTGCCGATCTAAGCCTTATACCGTGGCCGAGTTAATCCTTGGGGAAATCTGCCGATTTAACCTTCTACTGATTTAACCTTGAACCGCAGCCAAGTTAACCCTTAAGTCGTGACCGAGCTAAGCCCTTAAACCGTGACCGAGTTGGCTCTTAAACCGCTGCCGAGTTAACACTTAAGCTTTGGGCATGCTGACTTTTTGAGAGCATAGATCCACTTTGAGTTTCTTGAACTGCCAAACTAAGTTTCCTAAATTTTGAACTGCCCCAACTTTAAATTTGCTTGAATCTCAATGTATTATTTCACAGATCGCATTAACTTATAAGCTGCTAACCTGCTGAAAATAACAAACAAAGAAAACCAAGGTGAAAATACTGCCATTGACTGCCCATGTCAGATGACAGATTAGTCAAGACAAGACAAGCAACTTAATTACACTGCATGAAATGTTTGTGAATCAATCAATTAAAGTTAAACATTAATGCAAAGTATCAACAATCTGAACTGATTTATCTGCATCAACATCTTACTTGCATATTTAGGCTTAAAACAATAGTCCCTGAATTTCATAACTAACGAATGCTTGCTAGTTTTCATTCCAGTTATATTTGTTCACTGCTTGATTGATTTTACACAACACTTCACACACTTTAGGAAACGTGCACCTTCATGTTTGAATACCCAGTTGTTTATGTAGAATGACTTCCCACCGAGAAGAAGAAGCGGTAACTCAAGAGGAAGAAACTTTCCCGATAGCTGTTCCCATAGAGAATCCTCCGGAGAGAACCTCGACTATTCTAACTTCGAGAGCGTTTGTCCAGCTGCGCACTCAATTTGGCTTTGCTGAAAGTGATGTTCTTCTCCCTGGGCCAAGTGATACTGCTGACAATCCTCCCTATGGCTTTGTTGCAGTCAATCGCCAAATGTGCTTAAGTGGGGCGATTCCTCCTTTTAACGACTTCCTTCGAACTCTTCTCCTTCGGTTGACAATCTCTCCATTTCAACTTCATCCCAATGGCTATGCCATCTTGACGGGGTTATGTGTTTTGTTTAGAAGAACCCTTGATCGCCTACCGAGTTTTGAAGAAATTCGTTATCTGTGCTCGTTTGCAAAGAGTAAAGATCATCCTTCCCTCATTATTGTGAGAAGTGCCAGAAACCGCAAGCTCATTTCCGATCTTACTGAAAGCGTTCATGGATTTTTGAACCAGTTTTTCTTTGCCCGCTGTCCCTCAGGGTTTTATGCCATCTGGAGAGTAGGAAGTAAGATTAGTGTTTCTATTTTTTCCGTTTTGAAACTTTTTCGAGATCCGAACTTTCAGTTGCTAATTTCATTCTTTGTTCCTTTCAGCACTTCCTCTCCGTTCTAGAGACCCAATTCACAAGCAAGTTTTTGAGAGGTTGAGTGCCGTGGCCACAGAAGAGAGGAGCATAAAATTTCTGTTGAGGGATGAATTTTTACATCAACATGGGCTTCTACACACTTCTCGCTCTATGCATGCTCATGAAGTTCCAACGGAAGTCCCCGATTCTCCGATAAAGACTCCTGAATCTTCGCTGGTGAAGTGCTCCACTTCTGTTGATGTTGCGGGGCCATCTGGTAAACTTGCCCCGGTTATCGAGGAAGAAGAGCCTCAGGGATCCTCTCACCATTCACAAGAATCTGGTGAAAAGGCTAAGAAATCCAGTCCTGTCAAGCAAAGCAGAGACGATACCTTCGAAGGATTGAGCGACCTCTTCGCTACTTCACAAGAGATCTTCAAAGATGACCCTACTACTACCGGGATTTCTTCTTCAGTAGTTGAAGCTACTTCTATTTTGCAACAGTCATCGTCGACTCAAGAGTTGACGTTAACTATTACACCCACAACCACTCCCCAAATAAAGAGTGGTTCGTAGATTAATGCGCGTAGTTTGCACAACACACACACTTAGAATTTCTCATCACTTCTATGCACTTATCTTCTTGTACTTTCAAGATTTCTAAAGCTTATTATTTTAATTCTAGATTCTCCTATGGGGCGCAGCGGCTCGTACTATGACGATTTCCAGCGCTACGGGAGGCGTAGCCAGTATGATTACAGGCGTTACCTTCCTTCTTACAGAGAGTCGGATGAAGAGAGGGCTGCCCGAAAGGCTCATGAAAGGAGGACTGAAGAAGAACATCGTGAAAGAAGGGAGAGAGAAGAGCGCCATGATTCTTGGCAAAGAGGCGATGACTCCCACAAGAGAAAATCTCATGACGATCGAGGAAAAGGTCACATGGGTGAAGACTTAAGCAAACGAGCCCGTCACAGTGAAAAGCAGGCCTCTACTACTCCTGAGAAAGTTACTACTCCTGCCTCGCTCGACATTCCTTCTGACTCTCCCGCTCTTGGGAAATCAGATATTCAAACGATAATTAACAGGCCCAAATTTCAAGTTGGACCGGGTCCTGCTACTCTGCAGAGCCGGTTTCCTCAATGGTGCCTTAAGGGAGTGAGGTTCGACCTAGACTTGGTCCTCATCGACAAGTCTGCCATGTTGCGCAATCTTGACGCCGTCAAACTTGATATCGAGAGGATGTCAAACTGGCAGAAGCTTGTCGATGAGCTTCAAAGAGTTAACCGTGCCAACATAGAGGC
Organism: Allium cepa; assembly: GCA_030765085.1. Lineage (NCBI taxonomy): Eukaryota > Viridiplantae > Streptophyta > Magnoliopsida > Asparagales > Amaryllidaceae > Allium > Allium cepa. Next base: position 463,485,428 of record CM060942.1, read on the forward strand.
CATGCTTACTATGGAAAACGATAAGGCCGAATGGCAAAAGGTCGTTGAGCAACACGACACCGAGATGAGGAACATTGCTTCTTACAATGAGGAGCTTGAAGCAAAAGTCGAGGAATTGAAACATGAGCTTGCTGCTTCCTCTACTTCCTATTCTCAAAAAGAAGAAGTGCTCCTGAAACAAGTGAGAGACGCTCACGCTAGCCAAAGGGATGCCGAAGACAGGCTAGAAGTACAAAAAAGAATCAGTGAAGGCTATGCTACTGATATTGCTGAGCTCCGAAAGAAAAACAACTCCCAGGAGGCGGAGATACAAATGCTTAAGCTTCAGCTTGCCAAAACTGAAAGGGAGCGTGATGAGGCTGTCGCCGGCAGAATCGCAGCTGAAGAATCTCATGAGGCGACCAAAAACAGCATCAGCTCAACATTATTCGACTTCTACTTGCACAGCGTCTTGGGGCGTGGAAGCCTTGCCTTTCTAGGCCCCAAATATGAAATCACACTGGCTGAAGTTTGGGAGACAGCACTTGATATGCTCGGTGGTAAAGGTGCTGGATATGCTGAGTCAGCCCTTGAAGAGCATTATCTTGATGACGAAGCCCGTGCCGCTCTTGCCAAGGGTAAGGAGCAGCTTGCCAGAGCGCGGGCCGGGATGGCGGAAGAGGAGCGTTCTGAAAAAGAAGTACCGCCTACCATCTCCGAACGTCCTCTAGTTTCTCCCGAGGTGGACATTACAGGCCCTAGTGCTCATTTGCCGCCTCCTACAAGAACTGGGGTAATCACCCCTACTGATGAAGAGGCTTTGGAGGACATTGGGGCTCAGAATTATGAGATTGAACTAATAAAGCCAATATCTTCAGGTAATTTCGACATTGGTCCGATTCAGGTGGATTGCCTGCTTATTCCTCAAAAATTTGATGAGCTTCTCGATTACCTCTTGAATCTCGATGAACCCATATCTCCCTTCTTTCGGGAAGATACTAACATTTTCAATTTTTCTTCTTCTGCAGTTGAAACAACAAGTGTCGTGCAGACTTCGCCTTCTCTGGTTATTCCTCCTCCATCTCTTCAGGTGACTCCTCCTTCTGCTTCACAACCTGGGTCACAAGAGGAGAAAATTGAGGCTCTTCATGGTTTGGATGACCCTGTTGCCTCGCAGGAGCAAAAAGATGAGGGACTCGAAGGAGGCGAGATCTCTCCGGAGCGGACTCCTTCTGACGACGTAGTTTTGTCCGCTCTCGTTACTCCGGGGAGTGAGTCTTCTTCGCAGAGAAGAAAGAAGCTTGGGACATCGAAGAGGAGGGGGAAGAAAATTATCACCACTGAAGAGGAACCGGAAATTGCGCCAGTTGTACCTCCCTCCCCTTCTTCCCTTATGCCTTCAGACCAACCTGGAAGACCCGAAAAGCTAACCACTCGGCCGGGTAAAGGGTCTAAAGGCGGCAAGAAGAAATGAAGAGTTGAGCTTTTTGATTCCTTTTTTGTGTAATGGTCGGATGTTGTGCAGGCACCGGCCCCTGCTTCTTATTTTGAAACCTGTATCTGCAATATCTGCAATTGAATAAAATGATTCTTTATTTGTACAGACTTTTGTTTGAATTTGAGAATGCATTTATTATTCATTTTTGCACAAGTTCTTTTTTTTTTTTTTTTTTTGCACAAGTTTTATTTATACGATGTTGCGGTGAGCTTGTGGTATGTTGTTTGAGCGTACTTTACCGACATAGTTATACCGCTTTGTATGTAACTATACCATGTTGCCCCTATACCATGAGCTTACTGCAATATCGTATACTTTAAGGGGACTTGCACTCTCGTTTTCTAAAGAATAATTACTTCATTCTCGAGAAGAATTTTCGTAGAGTGCAACTTCCTTCATATAAGTTTCTACGCTTTGTCCTTCGAAGAAATCACTTTCTCCTTTTGCGTTTGTATATAGTTTGTCAAGTGAATTCTTCTATGTGGCAAAGCGGACCTCTGAATGTACTTTAACCCCCTTTTTTTTTTTGAGGAAGATCATTCTCCATAATAGGTAAACTACTCTTCCTTTGGAAGTTAAAGTATGCTCTTGATGAGGATTCCTTTTTTTTTTTTAGTAAAAATTTGTGCCTCTGAGGAGAGATTTTTTCACGTTTCAACACTTGGAAGTTTTATTTCAATCTTGGTGAAACGTGTTCCTCCAAAGAGTTGTGCCTTCGAAGAAAGCCTTTTCACGTTTCAGCACTTGGAAGTTTTATTTCAATCTCGGTGAAACGTGGGCTTCTGAAGAGGTCTTTCTTTTTAATTGTGTCCCCGGGAGGGGGTTGTACCTCTGAGGAGGGATTTCTCACGTTTCAACACTTGGAAGTTTTATTTCAATCTTGGTGAAACGTGTACCTCCAAAGAGTTGTGCCTTCGAAGAAAGCCTTTTCACGTTTCAACACTTGGAAGTTTTATTTCAATCTCGGTGAAACGTGGGCTTCCGGGAAGGTATTTATCTTGTTTTGCATTTCAACTTTGGTGAAGTGAAATTCCGAAGAGCGGTTACGACACTTCAACTCCTGGTGAAATGGGCCTCCGAAGAGGGCTTTTATTTTGTTTGCATTTCAACTCTGGTGAAGTGAAATTCCGAAGAGCGGTCATAACACTTCAACTCCTGGTGAAATGGGCCTCTGAAGAGGGCTTTTATTTTGTTTGCATTTCAACTCTGGTGAAGTGAAATTCCGAAGAGCGGTCATAACACTTCAACTCCTGGTGAAATGTGCCTCAGAGAGGGTTTTCATCGCCTGGAAGTTACTCTCTCATGGTTGGAGGGTCATGACTCCTCCAATCTTTTTTGTTGAGTAGAGAACTTTCTTTTTTGTGGCGTATGACCCATTAGAGGTCTTTATCCTCCGAAGAGTCGTGCCTCCGAAGAGGACTTGTGCTGCCGATGATAGCTTTTGGTTGTATTCTTGTCTTCTTGCTTATGCCTTTTCAGCGATCCTTTTTTTTTTCCTTTTCAAGTTTTCATTCCCCTTTTCTTGCAAGTAGCTTGTTTAATCCAAGGAAGTGTACTTCATTGACAGGCAAGTTCGTGAGAACGGGCACTAGCTTCCTAATTGGATGTTTGTTCGTTCAAACAATCTCATTTTATTAGCAAGGGCTCGTTTCTATCGAAATCATAAGCCGTTCAATTGAAGTATTTCCTATCTAGGATTTGAATTCGGGGCCTTTATGACTTGAAATTTGTTTGTTGAATGATGGTGAGAATCACTCGGTCTTATTATGAGCAAGTTTTATTTCCATTGTCTGCAAAAATTCAAATCGACATTTCAGCAATACATTTTATGTACTTTTATATCGAAAATAAAGCAAACATGTAATAATAATAAAGAACACAAGATTTATAGTGGTTCGGCCAGAAATTTGGGCCTACATCCACTTTATATTCATTCATTATTCACTTGCATTAGTTTTACAATTACTTTCAATTACAAGAATCATATATCCGCAACTCTTTTACATTATTTCAACAAAATTTTCAAGTAAAATATGGACGCAAGTGATTGCTGTTCCATGCCCTTGGAATTTGAACTCCTTCAACAGTAGTGAGTTTGAATGTGCCGTCAAGAAGCTTCTGACCTATCACATATGGTCCTTCCCAATTGGGCCCAAACACACCTGTCGCGGTCATAATTCTTTTCAGGACTAGATCTCCAATTTCAAAGCTGCGTTGACGAACTTTGGAATTGAAATGCCTGGCTATCCTTTGCTGATGAGCTGCAACTCTGAGATTAGCTTCGTCTCTTTTTTCATTAAGGAGATCTAGCGCTTCAAGTTGTAGCTTTTCATTTTCAGCTTGATTGAAATGGATTCTTCTGTGTGAAGGGACCTCTGCTTCAACCGGAATCATTGCTTCCGATCCGTATGCTAACGAAAAAGGAGTATGCCCAGTCGCAGTTTTGTGAGTAGTTCTGTATGCCCATAGTGCAAGTGGTAGTTTATCGACCCAACCACCTTTTGCTCTTTCGAGTTGCTTTTTGATGGTTGATTTGATGATCTTGTTCACTGCTTCCACTTGTCCGTTTGCCTGCGGATGAGCTACTGCCGAAAAGCTTTTCTGGATTTTGAATCGTTTGCAAAAATCCTGGAACTCCTCGCTTTCAAACTGAGTACCATTGTCTGTGATTATTTTCTGAGGCACACCGTATCTGCAAATGATATTCTTGGTCACAAAGCTTATCATTTTCTTAGAAGTGGTAGTAGCCAATGGTTCAGCTTCAGCCCATTTAGTAAAGTAATCAACTGCAACAATAGCATATTTAATCCCTGATTTAGCAATTGGTAGCGGCCCAATGAGATCCATTCCCCAAATTGCAAACGGCCATGGACTGACCATCTGTGTGAGTTCGGTAGAAGGCGCTCTAGGAATTTTGGCAAATCTTTGGCATTTGTCACATTTTCGGGAGTAATCTGCAGCATCTCGATTAATTTCTGGCCAAAAATATCCGTATCGGAGAATTTTCTTTGCTAATGTTTGACCACCTGAATGATCACCACATTCTCCTCCATGCACCTCAGCTAGGATTGTTTTGGACTCTTCCCGGGATACACATCGAAGCAATGGCATTGAGAATCCCCGTCTCTACAATCGGCCATCCTGAATTACATAGCGAGAGGCTTTCCATAGTAGCTTTCGTCTTTCTATCGAATTTTCTGGCAGAGAACCTCTGAGTAGGTAGTCCAATATTGGAGTCATCCATGACTCTTGTTCTTGAGATACATTCATAATCCAGTCTATATCCATCTCGTCTATACTTGGTGCTGATAGGACTTCTACAGGGACCAATCCCAATAGTTGAGCTTCACCAGAACTTGAATACTTTGCGAGGGAATCTGCCTTCATATTCTCTTCCCGAGGAATGTGGCTTATTGAATAGTGATCGAGTTCACATAGGAGTTCCCAAGCCTTTGACAAGTAGGAAAGCAGGTTTCCACCTTTTGTTTGAAATTCCTTCTTGACTTGGCATACAATAAGCTGAGAATCACTGAAGATTTGTAATGCTCGAATGTTTAGCTCTTTAGCGATTTTCAGACCTGCAATAAGAGCTTCATATTCTGCTTCATTGTTTGTTGAAGGAAATTCCAATCTTAATGCATAACATAATGATCGACCTTCAGGAGTTTCAAGTACCACTCCGGCTCCAGAACAGTAGTCATTTCTTGCGCCATCAACATACATCTTCCACTGGATTGGGGAATCACTGATCGCTTCATCCTCACCATTATCCTTCTCTGTGAATTCTGCAATGAAATCAGCTAAAGCTTGTCCGTTGATTGCTTTTCGGGGGTGATAAGTGATGTCATATTGACTGAGTTCAATGTTCCATTTTAGAAGGCGACCCGAAGTTTCAGGGCGAAACAGGACTTGCTTTAGAGGTTGATCAGTAAGTACCCTGATAGGATGAGCTTGGAAATATTGCCTCAGTTTCCTTGATGCAACTAGTAGGCAATAGGCGAGTTTTTCCAACATGGAGTAATTCAGCTCTGCCCCAGTGAGTCTTTTGCTGATATAGTAAACCGGATGTTGAATCCTTTTGTCTTCCCGTATCAGCGCTGCACTTAGAGCATGAGATGATACTGCCAAGTATATAAGAAGATCCTCACCATTGCCTGGCCTAGAAAGTATTGGAGGCGTTTCCATATGACGGATCAACTCATCGAAGGCTTTTTGGCATTCGGAAGTCCATTCAAAATTCTTCTTTCCTTTCTTCAGGGCGTCAAAGAATGGGATGCATTTATCAATGGCTTTGGAAATGAACCGACTCAGGGCGGCGACCTTTCCGTTGAGACTCTGCAATTCCTTCTTCGTTCTAGGAGCTTTAACTTCTTTCAAGGCAGTAATTTGAGCTGGACTAGCCTCAATGCCCCTAGCACTGACGATGAAACCTAAGAACTTTCCGGACTCGACCCCAAATGTACATTTCAGAGGGTTAAGTTTCATTCTGTATTTCCGAAGGACTGCGAACATTTTTGCTAAGTGTTCAATATGATCTGCTGCTTTCCTGGACTTCACTAACATGTCGTCGACGTAGACTTCCATAGTTTTGCCCAATTGCGGTTTGAACATAGCATTAACAAGTCTTTGGTAGGTTGCCCCTGCATTTTTCAATCCGAAGGGCATAACTCTGTAGCAATAAAGTCCAACATCTGTGATAAAGCTTGTATCCTCCTGATCCGGCTCGTGCATCATGATTTGGTTATAACCGGAGTAGGCATCCATGAAAGATAACAATTCATGTCCCGCAGTTCCGTCTACCAGTTGATCGATCCTGGGTAACGGGAAGCAATCTTTGGGGCAAGCCTTGTTTAGATCAGAAAAATCGATGCACACTCTCCATTTTCCATTAGCTTTCTTGACCAGCACAGGATTTGAAACCCAATTCGGATATGTAGATTCTTTGATGAAGTTATTTTCCATGAGTCGATCAACTTCTTCTTTTAATGCTGCTGACCTTTCTGGACCTTGGGTTCTTCTTTTCTGTTTAACTGGCGTAAACTTTGGGTCAATATTCAGAGCGTGTACTGCAACTTCTGGAGATATTCCACACATATCGGCATGAGTCCAAGCGAAGACATCCAGATTTGCTTTCAGGAAAGATATCAAGATATTCTGAATTGACACATTAAGCTGTGAACCCACATTCAACACCTTATTTGGGTCCTTCGGGTCAACAGGTACCGGAACTGTCGTTTCCACCGGTACCACTCTATTCTCCCCTGCACTGGCTTTTCTGGGATCCATTTCTTTCCGTGCCCCGCTGTGCTCTCCAGTGCAGGGTCCGCCCCGTAATTGCTACAAGGCTGGTTCCTTGATGCGGACTGGGGTTGCCGCGTCCTTTCCCATTTCTCTTTTTCTTGACTCTCGCAGCTCTGTCAAATAGCATTCTCGCGCAGTATTTTGATCCCCTTTTATAACTCCTACTCCATTGTCAGTAGGGAATTTAATAGTGAGGCACCACGGGGCTAGGATAGCTTTGAATGCTGCGAGTGTTGGACGGCCAAGAAAAGCATTATAAGCAGAAAACTCATCGACAATCACAAATGTTTGCTTGCGGACCACTTTCCTTTCTGCTTCCCCAAGTTCTACAAGCAGATCGATGGTCCCAATTGGTTGCTTTGGTTCCCCAGTGAAGCCAGCGATCTTCTGTGATGAGGCCTGTACATCGATCATAGGGATTTTCATTTGGTCAAATGTCTTCTTGAAGAGGATATTACATGATGCTCCGCAGTCGATGAGGACTCTTCTGACAATGGCCGGTCCAATACCGGCCGAGATGACCAAGGGATCTAGGGTAGGAGCTTCTATACCTGTGGAATCTCTGGCTCTGAAAACAATATCATCGCTGAAAGTTTTCTGTTGTTTCAGGGGCATAGTGTCTTCTAAAACAAAGACGTCTTCTTCGGCTGGAGCATATTTCAAAGCCCTGGAATATCTCTCCATCTCACCCCAGCTCTTACCAGCTGGGTGAGGCCCTCCTGTAATGACATTGATAACGGGCCTTCCAGATTCATGTCCCGTAGCTTTCTCACCTGTCCTAGGCTGATGAACAGGAACCTGTTACCCCTGACTTGACGATGCAGGATTGTTGCTATTTTTCTTCACGAATTGCTGCAGTTTGTTTTCTCTTAGCAACTCTTCAATCAGATTTTTCAACTGGCGGCATTCATCAGTCTCATGACCGGGTTGATTGTGGAAGCGGCAGAATTTCCCACTCTGTATTGCTTTTTTCCCGGTTCTCAAAGGGATAGGTTTAGGGAAATCGACGGAATCTTTAGTGGCCAGGTAGATGTGCTCCGGTGTATGTGATAATGGAGTATATTCTGATGGCTTGAAGGATCGGGGCTTCTTCAGATTACCCTTTTTCTTCCCATTATTATTCTCCCTTTTTTGCCCCACCGATTCATTCTTGCGTGGAGCGACAGTGTTGTCTTCTTCTTTCTCCAACACTGTCTTTACTGGTAAAGGACAGCTTTCCAAGCGAATGAATTCATCTGCTTTTTTGTAGAACTTTTCGAGAGAGGTTGGCTCCTTCATATTTAACCATTTCCCAAATTCGCTTGACTTATCAATAGCCCTCATCAGATAAGTCAATATCATTCGTGGTTCAGCATTGTCCACCTCAGCCAGCGCTATATTAAAGCGGTTCAAGAAGGATCTGATAGACTCACCAGGATTCTGCTCTAAACTCGATAGTGACATAATGTCCTTGGCCTTCGAAGCATATAGTCTAAACTGCTCCTTGAATTTTCTGGTCAAGTCTGAAAACTGATCGATAGATCGGACTGGCAACTTGGTGAACCATAGTAGAGCCACACCTTCCAGGTATACGGGGAAATATCGACACTTTATTTCGTCAGAGGCCCTGGCACCTGTCATGTGCCAATCATATTTATACAAGAACTCATTCGGATCACTTGTCCCTTTGTAAGCTGGAATAGTCGGAGGGACAAACTTCCTTGGAAATTCCGCCTTCAAGATTTTTTCAGTAAACGGAGTTTTACTTGGGGCGAAACCCCATTCCTTCTCATCTTCAACCCTTTGCATACTTTCTTTCATGATCTGCCGGACCATTCCAGAAAGATATTCCTCATCATGCCGAGTTCTAGATCCACCAGCCTCAGGAACTGCCTGCTCAAAGGGACTAGTAGCCCTTTCAGGAGCATTCCTCTCACTAACATCATGAATGTTGCCAGCATAGTTCCTTTCATTACCAGCTGGTTGATTGTTTGCCCCAAGTAAATCGTTCAACTTATTCAGAATCAGAGCATTCTGGGCACTTTGAGCCTCTAATTGTGCATTTTGGGCGTTTATCTGCTGATTTAGCCCTAGAATCACAGCATCCAACTCCGCTTTCGTAACTCCAACAGACGGAGTGGGTTGATTAGGTACAGGGGAAGCGGAGGTTCCCTCTTGAATGTTTCCAGATCTGATAGATCTACTTTTCCTTCCAGGAGCCATAATCTCAGATAGACTTCTGGTTTTTAAGGAAATTCTTTCTTCAAATCTCTGTGAAGCAATGATGACAGTTTTCCTGAGTTCAATTCTCAGTGAAAGCACCAAAAATGTTAACGCTAAAATGTGAACGCTAACACCCCGGTGTGTGAAGTGTAGTTGTGAAAGCACCACCCGATAGATCGGGAAAGAATTACAAGCAAGTAATAGCAGAAAAGCAGTAAACAACAACGATTTTATAGTGGTTCGGCTTAAAAGTATAGCCTACGTCCACTCTAAGTACTTTTATTAATAATCCCGTTACAAGCTGATACAATTCTTCTCAAGTACAATATACTTCAAGTTACAAGTGATTTGGAACAAGTCTTAAGCTTCAATGTCGATTAAAGTCCTTAGATTCATGTTGAAGATGTGTGGTTTCTTCGTGAATTTCTTTGATGTATTCCTCTAATCTTGAAAACTCTAAGTGTTGATGAAGTTCTCAATGGAGCAAGGTAACGGTGTATGAAGAGAATGTGCCAAAAGTCCTTTGAATGTTGGAGGTGGGTGCCTATTTATAGAGAGTTTCGGCCTGGAATTATTGCCAAGTCCTAAGTCGTGGCCGATTTAAGGTAAGTCGCAGCCGACTTAATATGAGTCGTGGCCGGTCCATCTGGCCCCTTCATGGCTTCACAGGAGTTCACTTGCACAAGTCCTAGGTCGCCTCCGAGTCAACACCACCCCTCCTTAGTAATACGGCCTCGGGTTTATATTAGGTCGTGGACGAGTTAACTTGGTAGGTCGCAAGTCACGGTCCAAATGATAAGTCCTGGATCGTGTACGAGTTAAGAGGCCACTGTGCCAAGTAGCTGCATTGAACTTACCTTCCTTTGCTTAGGTCGTGACCGACTTAACATTGGTCATAGGTCGGCCGCGACTTAGGTCGGTAGCTATCTTGGGTCGGCGTTCTTTAAGTCTTAGGTTGGTATACATGCTAGAGCATTGGGTCGGCACCTCTCTTAAGTCGGTATCCCTTTTCGGCCTTAGGTCGGCATTCCTGTTAAGGCAGTTAGGTCGGCAACCAGTTAAGTCGGCAATCTCCCTAGACTGTTAGGTCGGTATCTATGTTGAGTCGGTAGCCTTTTTAAAGTATTAGGTCGGCATACTTGTTGAAGTGTTAGGTCGGCATACCCCTTAGGCCTTAGGTCGGCATCTCTTTGAGTCTTAGGTCGGTATCGTTTCAAGTCGCTGAGTCCAAACCGAGGCGGAGTTAACAGATACTATTTCCTTGCCTAAAAATTCCTTCCCATTTATTTCTCACTTTTCGTCATATATATGTTAATCATGTTCTTCCTATCAAAAAATTAAACAACGACATAAGGGAAATTTTCTTTTTCTTTCAAAATTTATGAAATTTAAGACCTTTGAAATGCTAATAAATCGAATAAAACTTCAAGAAATAGAAATTCAAAATTAACAAATGTAATCATTTAGAGACTTCCAACTTTATCAAAATGACAAGTCACCATTAATCGTTTGGATAATTATTTAGACCTCTTATTTTGCAATGTTGTTTTTAAGTAATAATTTATTAAATGAGAAAATTTGAACAAACATACCCTTATATGAAAAATGTTTATCGTGATTTTATATTATGAACAAAATATTGTGGCTTAGATAATTTTAATTGCACCCTTGAAAGTTGCTACTTATTAATTTAAGAAGTATTAGCATTAAACTTGTGACGAATTGCTCAATGTCAATGGCGTTGAAATTTATTAACTTTCAAACAAATCGTTTTTATACTCACGTTAATGGATAAAAGTGTAGAGATCTAATATATTTCATATTCACATGCTTTCACATAAGATTGTTTAGAAAATAGTGCAATCCAATCATAATAATGGTAAGGATTGTGTTGTGGATGTTAGGTTGTTATTTATCAGGTGTAGGAAGAACATTCCCAAAAAGGTGGAGAATTTGCTTTCATTTGTTGGTGGAAGAAATACAAAACCCCTAAATTATTTTATAATTTTGACACAGATGAAAATTATTTTTGTGGACAAAGATTATAGTGGCTTACGAATTGAAGGATAACCCATCTATGATTGTTTGTACTATCGTGTTGTATTCATGGAAGTGTATTGCATGTAGACCAAGGAGTGAATATTTGAGGGTGAAGTTATTTTAGGAAATAAAAAACCCATGTGGCGGTATCTGTTTACATGTATTTGTACATATATAAGTATATAAATAAACAAAGATGATCAAAGACTTGGGTAAAAACATTTCTACCGTAGGTGATTTATGTTGGAAATTAATATTGATATTTGTAATGATGTATGTTTATGGTGAAGTTATATTAAAAGTGGTATGCGAAGAGATTGCTTGAATCCGATGGAAAAAAGATATACGTATTGTTATTGGAAAAAATCAAAGAGAGCGGTCATTCCACTTAAGTTTAAATTTATTTCCATAATTCGTCGTTAAGGTGTTTTAGGATAAACATGGTATATATAGGGGATGTTGTTTTGAATTTTTAAGCTGTGGCAGAAACATTACTAAAAAATGTAGAATTTGTTTTCATTAGATAGTTTAAATCATAATAAATCCTTATACTCTTAATTCGATGGGCATGCGAATTTTCATTGTAGACAAAAGTTATGGTGCATTAGGAATGGATGGATAACTCTTGAAAGTACATGTGTGTTTATTCTATCTTGTTTTACTAATGGAAGTGTTAAGTTTTTTACAAACTATCCAATCGGTGAATCTTTAACAATGAAGTATTTCTAAGAGAAGAAAGATTGAATATAGATGTGTGTGTGTTTCTAGGAGAAGAAAGATTGAATATGGATTTGCTTACGTACATATGTGTGTGCATCTTAACAAGCACGAATAAGAAGAGATTCGGGTTAGCATATTTTCACTGCCTTTGATATTTGTTGGAAATTAATCTTGATTTTATTTTCTATATACTTTGATTTTATTTACTTCTTACTTTTGATGTTATAGTCGAAAAGAAAAAACAATTTGAGTCATGAAAGTTATTTCTATAATAAGGTGGTTAAGATCCTTAAGATAAAATGTATCTCCACCATTCATTTTGAAGGTGTTTATTTTACCAGAAAATTATAGCTTCAAATATTGTATCTTCAAAAAAATTTATTGAACACTTGAAAATTCCTTTTTTTTATTACTGAAGATTTCTTAATATTCCATGGTATAAAATTTGATTAACGCTCAAACAAGTTACCATTACATGTTTATTGAGTTATTAAGGAACAAACAACTAATATTTAGCATTTCTTAATATTCCATGGTACAAAATTTGATTAACGCTCAAACAAGTTACCATTACATATTTATTGAGTTATTAAGGAACAAACAGCTAATATTTAGCATATTTCCACAGTAGCAAAATAGATATTTATAAATTAATGGAACTAGTGCGAATCCTTACTACATACGGTGTATTCAACTATATTTTGTATTTAACGTTATGATGTAATGCCATGTGAATTAGAAAATGAGCACATTTCATTTTTGTTCTTTCACCATAATGTTTTACATGCTTATGAAACCAACGAACAAGCATATAAAAGACTTATATAATAATGAGACGTTTATTGTGACGACCCGTCCTTCTACTACCAGAAAGACGTATCATCATGAAGAAAGAAAGGGGTAGAAATAGAAAAGAAAGAGAAAGAAAGAACAACAATCACGTAATCTCACAGAGGAATGGAATAAAATATAATGCATCACATAACAATTACATAGTTTACATATATCAGAGTTATACAATATTATCACTTGACAATTTTATATACATCTGTCACTACATACATCTCAAAATACAACATACTCTAACTAACACAGCGGAAATATATAGATATCTACATACGTCTGGTCTCCTGCTCCAAGCTCCTCCAGAACTCAACAATCCAAGAACCTATCATTTGGCTACTCGCAAAAATTTGAGTACCCAAGAGTTTATGAAAAACACAAAATATAAACTCCGGGTCAGACATGGGTATGGTATGAGTAAACGGTTTAAATTGTTTAACTTTGAAAAACATTTGAAAATAAAGGTATCACGTAAGACTCCCCACAAATAAATACAGGTAAGTTTTTACCTTAGCTAACCAAACATTTCATACGAAATTCTGTGATATTATAATAGTGTCTAGGGTTTTCAAGTAAATAGAAAATAGCCGAAATTGTTACATTATTAAATTCCAGCTACTAGCCACAAACGTGGGTAATACAATCAAAACTGTGGGCACTTATTGGAAAATGGATTCCATACAATGGCAGGGCTACTAGGGTACCACCCGTCACAGTACGGGGCCTAGATCACCGTACCGAGGAGAACGCTCGCTCCTCTGCAACACAAGGCCGGAACCATTCCTTACTGAGTAGTCCCGAACAAGATAAACCCCGTGGTTGGCGCGACCAACCACCCACTAAGCCGAATAAAAAGGGACATCTAGACAGGGGAAATATCTTTTCCTGCTTGGGCATGACCCACCTAACCTTGCTGCACCTCCCCTGTTTTAGCCATTCCCGGTTGATGAGGCTTGAGGCTACAATTACCTTTAGAGAATATATTCCTTAGAATGCTCATCGCCCGCCTGACGATGTGCTGAAAGCATTCAATCCATACAAGTTCGTTCCGGGTTCGAACGAAACTGAAGGCATTATCTCGTTACACTCATTTTGGAATCACCCTTAGAGTTAACGACGACAACCCTTGCATTCTGAATCTTCATCTTCACATCAGATTCACGACCTAACGTTAATTTGGATCGATGTGGTTTTCGGATGTCCAAATATTGAAACCCGATCCCGGTCTCATCGAAATCCAAAACGTGTATTTTAGGGCCAAGTTGTTTTAAAGTTTAAAAAAAACAATTCAATTATCCATATACACACAGATAGATAATTCACAATATCACAATAGATAATCAACATTATCACCATAAACAGATAGGCAATATTATCATCACACAGATAATTCATATTATTATCATACTACAATCAAGCATACATTTCACCCTGCATCATTTATCTTATACTAGCAATCTCAAACCATTCAAAGTAAACAATATCATTCATTCATACATAAGAAATCATATCAGCTATAATTAATTCAAAATGAATTAAATTAATTACTTGCATCTCTAATTAATTCTACACTATTATAAATCTCGCTTATATAACAATTAACCAATTATCAATCAATTAATAAATTAATCACACTTGATTAACTAACATTTATTTTATTCAACTAATCATCTTTTAATTATTTTTACATATTAATTATCTAATCCAATTATAGAAATAAACCTTCAAAAACAAACATTACATTACTTCTTAATTACACTAATTAATTACTCTTTAATCTCTTATTATTATTTATATTTATTAATGATTACTAATTACATTTAATTTCATTATCCTGTATTAAATTAATTACCTTAAGTAATTAATCCCTAATTAAACTACACTTATTAATCACTCCTTATTAATACTATTCAGTAATCGACCACCTTTAATTACTCTATCACATCACTTAATTACACCTCAACTGATTTCCTTAAAATTAATCCCTTGATTAATTGCCCAAAGTAATTATACTCAAATTACTTTCACTATTAAATCATCCTCATTCAATTTCATCAGTCATTATCATTAATTACTTCTCCAAGTGTTTATGCTTATCACATCTTCAATAATTATTTAAGTCAATCAAACTTAATTAATTAACTTAATAATTCATTATAAACTTTATTAATTACAATAAGTAATTAATACCCTTAATTACTCAATCACTTAATCAATTTGTTTAACCTAAATTACTTAATTAACTATTCTTTAATTATCCAATTATTAATCACTAATTATTTAGTTAATTTATTAATTTATTCTTAATTAGATTACTTATTAAATTAACTACTAATTCATTCATTAATTATCATAAGTAGTTGATTAGACTTTATTAATCATTCAATCATTACTTAATCCTTAATTACAATTGTTGTAAAGTAATTATTCTTAATTACTTCTTAAAATAATTAGTAAATTACTATTGATCTTAATTAACATTTGAAAGAATTTTCTTAAAGTTTGAAATCTGAAATGTTGATTAACTTTATTCTTAACTTAAATCAATTGCTTAAGTTAAAAAAATAATAAAGTGTTAAATGCATTTGTTAAGTACTAAATAAATAACTAAAACTTGTATTTAAGCCGTTAAACATTCCCCAAGTTCACAGAATTTAAAACTGTTAAAACCAAATCCATTGAACTTCATTTTTCTTTTTGTACTATGATTGAAAGAAACCCGGTTTCTCCTCTATTAAATCCCGAGTGTAGCTTCGAGTTGCACGCTAACATTCCCGAGACACCCACCTCATTCCCACGCAAAACTCCTTCTTCTCCCTCTCTTTTTTTTTCTTCTGTAGTTTAAGTTAAACTTGGATTAATTAACTTCAGGTACTCACTCGAACACGACGTAAACCTGAAGAAATCACTAGGTAAACTCGAGAATGACTCGAGATCACTCACTGACACAACGCAGACACATCCTCCACGTCATACACGTGCACGGCGGCACAACTCATCTCTGACGATCACCCATCCCATCGGCAAGTCGCGAGTTCTCCATAGGTTCGAAAAACCAAACCCAATTCGACCCTAAAATATCGAGTCGAAAATTTTCCTTCAGCTCGAAAAAAAAACATGTCCATCCCTAAATCGTTGCGCCACCATCGCATAAACCACCGAAGTTGACGACACTTCGCCCACACTACAACAACTCGGCAAACCACCTCCCACCGAACCCTCGAGCAGCTCGATCGCGTGAAGAGGCCGGACACCTTATGTTACATACATGAAACAAAAACTGTGCACAAGCCCTAATTTGCATTCGTTCGGTTAATTCTTGAATTAGAAAAATTAACCAACATTTTTCCCAACATCACGCATGTTCATACTAACTTCACAACAAATTTCAACAATTTAAATTCAATTGATAACCAGAAATTCGTAAAAATGCAGTCTTTGTTTATTTACTAACTGCTCTTTGAATATTGATCTACAAATCTTTATTTTTGTTTTAAAAATCATATTTCTCTATAAGAATACAAGATATAATCTTGAATTAATGTTTTACAAAAATCAATTTTATCAAGTTATCATTTGATACCTGTAAATAAAATTACAGTAATTATATTTTACAACAAAGTTTAATCAGTTTTTAGAAATCAAAATTTATGTTTAAACATCTTGCTTTAGATGAAAAGCTTAAAGCTTTATGATAATCTGAAGAGAGTAAATCAAATTTTGAAAGAAAATTCACAACCTGAATCAATCAACAGAGGTGAACAGTGCATCACAACAAACTGAAACATATATATATATATAATCCAGGATATCAAACAACCTTGAACTATTTTAAAATAACTTAAAGCTTTAAAAACTTCTTGTTTACTCACCCGAAACCAAATACTGTTGAACAGAGCATACTTGACATCTGCAATCCATCTGTTCTTATGAGTTTAAGCTTGGGCTTTGCTTCTTTTATGTTTTTCTCTTTATATTTTTTTCTTTAAGTATACATAAGTTACTGATCCAACTAAATATAAGATGAATACCTATATATATATAGAAGATAAGAAGTTATGTATGTATGGAAAAAGTTTTAACCTGGTTAGGTGTTATCCGTACTATTCCTTTTTGTTTTATCAGGCAAGCTTCTTTTTTTTTGTAAGGCTGATATGATTCTAGAATTCGACACAATGTTTTGCTGAGATGCTAAACATTAAATGCTAATGTACTTATTGTTTTACACATAACCTTATCAGTGCATAGATTTTTATTACTTGCTTTACCAAAGTCATTTGCAGGTTCCATATATATTCAAGCCTGTTACATTTTTTATACTTAACTTACTGCTATTCAATTATGTTGATCAGATTTCATTACTACAAAATAAAGATTTGCATATTATAAATAAACAGAAAGATGTGCTCTAACAGAAGAGCATTAATTGTTATGTTGCTTAATCTATTTACATAATTATGTCGTACTGTGAAGACATGTTATGCACTTGTATGAGCTATGAGCTTCAGCAAGTAGCTTGCATAAGAAGACAAATTATTTTATTGCTTGTATTTCAATCTACCTGAGTTTGTCAGGTTTTTCATGTTTACATATATTTGTGAATGAGGATTATTTCCCTTGCAACATTTGTTTTATTATTTTATATCTTATATTTAGATTTATTTGTGAAGATACTGTGTCAAAAAAATGTTTTATTCATTGCTTGCTTGAATAATGAATATATTTAAGTCAGATTTATTTTTAGACTTTGGTTTGCTTTGAAAACATTTGTTTCATTGTTACTAACTTGAATAATTATATATATAGTTGTTGTTAATTTGTGTATGAAAATATTTTGTTTAGTTAACTTCTAATTTACATAAGTTATACATAAATGTTTTAGTTTGGTGTTATATTACATTTGATTTTGTTTTACTTTATAATACCTTGTTCTTATTTTAGCTTTGTTTACAAATTTTTAATTTATGATGTATGCAATATTAACTAATTGATTCTTATTTTAAATCTTACATTTGTATTTTATATTTGACTATCAATGTTCAAGTTATATCTAAAATGATTTCTTACTTATATTTGTATTCATTTCTATTTGTACTGTACCATCACTTATTTAAATTAAGTTATATATTAAGTTACATACACATATTTGATTTATGTTTTACATTTATTTTTTACATTTATATTTTATTTTGTTAGAACTAGATTTTAAATTTAAACTTTAACATCCATATGTATATTTCCAAATGTAAACAAGGTATCGTATTTTAATTTAGTTATATAAGGTAAATATTATTAAGAAATCCTATTTAAATTTCCAGAATCAAATTCCCTTTTTATAAATACAAATTTATATAACCAAATGGCAATTTATTCCAAAATCATATCCATTTGAAAATAATTAGTTCACATTTTATTTAATCAGATTAAATATTTATTAAAATAAACAGGGCCAAAATTCAGGGTCGTTACATTCCTTCCCCCTTAAAAGAATTTCGTCCCCGAAATTTAAAACAAAGACAATTTAAAAGCTGTTATACCAACCATTCACACATACATATCATTTATACATTAGCAAATAATCAAACAGTTTATCCTAACAAGCAACACTAGTTATCCGAACACAAATCCGGATAAACTTTCCTAGAACTATCCAGAGTCTCCCAGGTGCAATCACTGAGATTCTCGCTCCACTACACTCGACAAGCTTCACTACTTACTCCCGAGTTGCCTCTCGTCTTAATCAACAATCTGAACAGGATTTCTGACCATAGTCCAACTCTGCTTGACTTCCAAAATCTCCCTGAACTACTGGTTCTACAAGTAATGATGGATCCTAAACAAGATTCCAAGATGAGATGCATGGGATACATTATGAACCCCAGATATCCATTATGGCAATTCAATTCTATAAGATACAACACCAATCCAAGTTGAATTTCATATATTTATCTCAAGGTCTCAGCCTCCTATTTATTTTAATTTACAATCAAATTTATTAATTCACCATCCAACTTTATTTGACCAATTTCAATTTCATTTACATACTTAATTTACTAATTTGTTCCAATTTATTTATTGCCACTTCCAATTTAATATTTGATTTCATCTCAAAAAGCACTTCGTTGAATTCATTTCTAGTTTGTAATTCTGGTTTGGATGTTTATTTATACAAAATAAATTTCTTATCCAACTATTTCTATTCGAATGAAAATTTTATTTCATTCAACTTAAATCATTCAAGCTTTACTAAATAAACTATCCATTTCCTTGAAGCTACGCTTCTATAAAGTTTAATCTTTGGTTAATTTACCTATTTCCATTTCATACATAAATTTATTTCCAACTTATTTGATACTCACCAAGATCAACTTCCATTTATTTTGTTAAGATTAATCCAAGACCATATTTATGTCATCCATACTTGAATTGGATTTATATCTTCAAAAATCATATTATTATTTTATCAGTGTTCCATTTTATTTTATAATTCTAGTTTGGATTTTAATTTCATTCTCCAAATACAAAACAATCTTATTTTGGCATACTATTCAATTTCCCCATATTTCTTTTATAAGTCTCACATTCACATTTTACCCAATTTAAGCTTGAACATATGTTCATATTTCAGTTCAACTCGAGATTGAACACTTATCTACAGCCAAAAATATTCTTAATCAATGTGTTGCCAATTTTCCCTTACAAGTTATCGGAATATATTTATTCCAATTCAATTCCATTTCAACTTACTTTTATCTATTTAAGTAAGAATTTAATTTATTTAATATCATCTATATCTCAACTGAATTCTATTCCAATTCAATTTATTTAACTTAACTTCCGTTAAATTAAGCACCATACTATTCTCTTTAATCTACCAATCCATTTGGATTAAATAAGAACTTAATTTCATTTAATATCATCCATTTCTCAATTCATTTCAAATCTTAAATTTAAGTCCAATTATTAAGCTTAAGTTAATCACAACCAAAATTTTATTTCTATTAAATTTCCCAATCCAATACATTCACACTCTAAATTTGATGTACTTTATCAATTTATTTACATCCTTATTATTATTATATTAGTTTAATTCCAAAATTAAATTAAACTTTCAACTTAATCCAAAATAAATTCTCATTTTCAACTTCACTTTTAACTTTAATTCCAAATTCAATCTCATACTTCCCTTGGTTACACAAGCCATTGTAAAAACCTTTTTTTTATAAATCTTATTTGTCTGCAACACTATCACCCAAACCCTTTAATTATATATATAAAAAAAAATTCAAAATATATTTTGGATGAAATTATTTAACTCACCCACTTTTTTAAAAAAAATATCATGTCGAATTGTTCTATTCAAGTGTTTAGAAACCCCTTCGGTACAGTTGTGCAGACTGCACTGACGAAGGTTCTTATACCACTCAATAAATCAATCAACATAATATAAAGCCATTTTATATTCACGAACAAGTACGCACTCATATCTATTATTACGCTTAGACTCATTCTAGAGTACTACCGACTCTATCTCTAATGAGAAATCTCCACCAGAGCCAAGGTTCTCACTTAACCTTTCAGCTCTAATACCAACTGTGACGACCCGCCCTTCTACTACCAGAAAGACGTATCATCATGAAGAAAGAAAGGTGTAGAAATAGAAAAGAAAGAGAAAGAAAGAACAACAATCATGTAATCTCATAGTGGAATGGAATAAAATATAATACATCACATAATAATTACATAGTTTACATATATCAGAGTTATACAATATTATCACTTGACAATTTTATATACATCTGTCACTACATACATCTCAAAATACAACATACTCTAACTAACCCAGCGGAACTATATAGATATCTACATATGTCTGGGCTCCTGCTCCAAGCTCCTACAGAACTCAACAATCCAAGAACCTATCACTTGGCTACTCGTAAAAATTTAAGTACCCAAGAGTTTATGAAAATAACAAAATATAAACTCCGGGTCAGACATGGGTATGGTATGAGTAAACGGTTTAAATTGTTTAACTTTGAAAAACATTTGAAAATAAAGGTATCACGTAAGACTCCCCAAAAATAAATACGGGTAAGTTTTTACCTTACGCTAACCAAACATTTCATAGGAAATTTTGTGATATTATAATAGTGTCTAGGGTTTTCAAGTAAATAGAAAAAAGCCGAAATTGTTACATTATTAAATTCCAGCTACTAGCCACAAAAGTGGGTACCGTGGGCACTTATTGGAAAATGGATTCCATACAATGGCAGGGCTACTGGGGTACCGCCCGTCACAGTTTGGGGCCAAGGTCACCGTACCGAGGAGTACGCCCGCTCCTCTGCAACACAAGGCCGGAACCATTCCTTACTGAATAGTCCCGAACAAGATAAACCCCATGGTTGGCGCGACCAACCAACCACCCACTAAGCCAAATAAAAAGGGACATCTAGACAGGGGAAATATCTTGTCCTGCTTGGACATGACCCACCTAACCTTGCTGCACCTCCCCTGTTTTAGCCATTCCCGGTTGATGAGGCTTGAGGCTACAATTACCTTTAGAGAACATATTCCTTAGAATGCTCATCGCCCGCCTGACGATGTGCTGAAAGCATTCAATCCATACAAGTTCGTTTCGGGTTCGAACGAAACCGAAGGCATTATCTCGTTCCACTCATTTTGGAATCACCCTCAAAGTTAATGACGACAACCCTTGCATTCTGAATCTTCATCTTCACATCAGATTCACGACCTAACGTTAATTTGGATCGATGTGGTTTTCGGATGTCCAAATATGGAAACCCGACCCCGGTCTCATCGAAATCCAAAACGTGTCCTTTAGGGCTAAGTTGTTTTAAAGTTTAAGAAAAACAATTCAATTATCCATATACACACAGATAAATAATTCACAATATCACAATACATAATCAACATTATCACCATAAACAGATAGGCAATAGTATCATCACAGAGTGTAACAACCCTGTATTTTGCAATTATTTTATTGTATATTTTAATTTTTTTAATATAAAATTTTGATTTTAAAACTTATTTTACTTATTTGAAATGATTAAATTTATTTTTTAAATATAATCTTGATTTTTATATGAGTTATAATTCCAAACTTGTGTAAGTTGAATATTTGCCTGAAATGCTGATTTTGGTCAAAATAGTCAAACTGTGACTTTCAACTTAAAATTTTAAAAGTTTAAAAAATTTAATTTTTTTATTTTATTATGAAAGTACATAAAATTCTAAGAACACCACTTTTCGTTTCGTTGAATTTGGATATAAATTGTGAAAGTTATGCCCTTTACAATATTGTGCGTATATAGGGTTATTTAACAATGACTATTTTAAATTGTATAAATTACTTCTTATTTGTTATATTTTATTTTAATATGTCATAATATGTTATATTATGTATATTTTGACTTTTAAGTATTTTTAAAATGATAATATAATTTTTCTAAGCTTATTTGAATTTATTTCAATTTATAAAGCCTAGTTGGTATTTACTGCATTTTTCTTTATTTAACTTTCTATTTAATAAAACTTAAATTATTATTTTACCTTGAAAATGTTTTAAAACCATTTTTAATTCAAATTTTGTGTTAAAATATATTTTTTGTGAAGTAATAAATTTTCCAAAGTCATTGGAGATTTTCTTGTAATTTTTATGTCAGGGTTGCTATTTTTAAGCAATTTCTTATTTCCTCTTTCTATTTTACTTAAAATAAAATATTTATTTTATTTTATTCTTACTTAGTTTCGGTTTTAAATAACATTTCTGATTTTATTTTGTTTTTATAAAATTAAAAAGAAAAGGAAATGCAAAAGGTTTAGAAGGTTAAGAGATCTTAAAAGCCTGAAACGTAAAGGCGTTTTATCCATTTCTTTTTGCAATTAATACATCAATTTATTGATTTATTTTATACATTCACTTTTATTGCTGTGTTTTACTTTATTTTATTCATTTTACATGTATTTAAATTTAGGAAATTTTTTCCAAAGTGTATTGAAGTTATTTCTAATTCCTAAGTCTAGTTTTAATTTTTCTGTGCCATTTTTCTTATTTTAATCATATTTAATTAATAATTAATTATTAATATTTTGTTTATCTGTTATATTTTCGAATTCTAACTGAAATTTATAAGTGTTTTCAGTTATTTAAGATGTATATGAACATATATAGGAAGTTTAAAAGGTTTGAAAGCAAAGAAACGTAAAACCGTTTTAACGTTTCTTCTTCCGTTTCTTTTCCAATTAATAGATTTAATTTCCTTTGACCGTTCCTTTCTTTATTGTAGCTGTGCATTTCTTACCTCATTTTCACGTGAAAACATTCCTCTCCGCTTCATTTTTCACGGCTACAAAGGTTTGGTAATGGCTCCTCTTTTCCTCTTCTTTTTGCTCTTCTTTTTCCATTGTTTTCTTATATTTTGCCTTGTTTTCTCATGTGTATTGCTTGGCCTCTACCACCCACCATCACCACCATACTCTCCACCATCCCCTACCACTCTTCTTTGGCATCATCTCCAGCCATCATTTCAGATCCATCCATGGCCACAACTCACTTGGTGACAAAACTCCACAAAATTGCAAATAATGTCACAAAAACTCAACTTATTTAACCTTGACCCTATATATGCTTTATGTTGCACCACTACACCTTCATCTCCACTTGTTGCCTCGCCTATATGATGTTAAACCTGACCTATATGATGTCATAACTGAGCCAAAGCATCATCATAGCCAAGCATAAGTGTCCCTTAGGCCAAGCATTGAAGTGGTTGAAGCAAGGTCCAATCTATATTGTTCATTCTGCTTTGTATTTCAAAATTGTTTCAAAGTTATTTTATGTTGAATGTTTATATATTGTCTTGTTTGTTTTGTTTTGGGTTCTTGATACAAAATCATATCTTGGCTATCTTTCAACTCAAATCAAAAGTCGTGCAATTGTGTTTGTCGTGCCTTTGGAGTCGTGCTTGTATGTTGTTTTGGTCTCTAGCCTTGAAAATGTGAGTCTTTCTCACTCTAACATTTATACTTATTAAAAGTGAATTGATGACAAGTGTTTAGTAATTAAAAAATGTTTACGCAAGTTAATGATGATCATATGTTATGCTATGCCATGTTATTAACATATTATTACCATGTTAAAACTGTGAATTTTCACCTGACATCTGATATATGACTGTATATTGTGATATTGACCTTGTTTATATTATTTCTGCATATGGTCACACTGCAAGTTCCCTGTTAGAAAAAAATGTTATGGGATGAAATGATAGGCCTGAATGGTTTTAAATTTTTCTTTTTGACTTGGGATTGCAGGTTTGAAATGATAAAACCCGGATTTTCTTTATAAATTATGGGTTGAAATGATATATTACCCATATCACTTTACCTAGCGTAGAAAATTATATACATGCCCGTAGTTAAAATATATTTTTCTAAAATTTTAAATATTTTAGAAATTTAATTATTATAATATTTTGATTTTAAATTTAATAAAAAAAGGATTTTTGTAAATTATTATTGATTTTCTGAATAATTGTAAGTGAAATGAATTAATGAAAAAGTTAGAAATTTTGAACGTGAGTTATTTTGGAAATTTTGATTTAATTATAATTGGAAATTTAATTGAATATGAAATTATGATAAATTTATGATAATTTTAATTTAAATGAATTTAAAATGATTTTTATCATATTTTTGATTTTTAATAAAGTTGAAATGTGAAATGAATAAATATTTTAAGTTGAAACTTTGAAATGTAACTAGAATTGGAAATTTATGAAATTGACGTAAAGTGAACTTTTAGTTAAGCAAATAAAAATAAAACTAAGTTATATTTGAAAATTTGAACTTAAGTGTTAAGTTGAAATTTAATGTAATGGATTTTAAAATTGAACATTGCATTTTAATAAGTGGATTATTATTAAATCTTGACTTTTGAACGGAAATTTAACACTATAAAATCATAAACTTGAGGAAAATTAAATGATGTTATAAATGTGAAAATGTATGACTTTATAAGTTAAAAATGTTTTAATAAAAATATAACTGGTTGAGAAATTTTATTGAATATTTGAAATTAATTAACTGCATTTTTGAAATGATATTACAGCAATTATAAACACTGTAGTTGATGATAATGAAGTAAAAAAAAGCTATTGAAAAAACTATTATAGAAATTGTTGTAAGTACTATGATTTTTGAATTTAAATATGTAACAACCCGCATATTTATCGATTTTATATTTAAATATTTTATTTAAATATTTCATCGTTAGTCGGATTTTAGTTCGAAAAGCTACTTTTTGCATATGGTCGAATTAGGACTCGGGACCACTCCCATTGAGTTTAAAATGCCGTTTGCGACCTTTTTGAGTATAAGCTTCGATATGTTTGGAGAAAGTTGATTTTTGCTACTTTTCACTTTGGGTTTGGTTTTGGGCTCAGCCCTATGTTAACTTATGCTCAAATCTGAGCCACTCTTCCCCACTCACCCTCATTCTCTTCTCTTTTCAGTTCTAAGGCATTAATGGTGGGTGGGATTGGAAATTAAAACTCCAAAACCCTAGTTCCTCTTGCAAATTCAATTCCTAACTCCAAATTCAAGAGAACCCATTGGTAAGCATTCTCTTCTTCTTCTCCAACTTATTCTCTTACCAATTTCAGAAATTCCTAAACCTAATTTTGGGAATGTTCTTGTTTTTGAGCTTAGATTCGAGCTCAATTGGGTTGTGTTGAAGAGAGGTTGATTCTCCATTTGCTTTCAAGCTTCTTCTTGGTTGATTTTGTGACAAAGTGAGATTTTTAATCTCACATCTAAGTCTGTGAATTATCTTCGATTGTTAGGTATAAATTCCTAACACTTATTCTTGTGCAATTGCTTTTGATTTGGATTGCTTTTGAGAATATTCCAATTTTAGTGTTTGAAAGCCAAATCCTTAAAAATAATAGCTTTGAGGTTCAAATGTGTTTTTGGTGATGCATCGAGGAGCCAATAGGGCCGGGTAGCCGTTAGGCATAATTCCTTAGCGTCCGTGCTCGTTCGGATGCGAATTGGTGGAGGTTGCATATCAATTTATGGGCATCAATTTGCAGAGCATCAGGTTCGGCCGACCGACCCCCCTGGTCCGGTCGACCGACCTGCTAGTATAAGCGCCTCTGTTTCTGGTTCGGCCGACCGACCCCCCTGGTTCGGTCGACCGACCTGATGCCCGAGAAGTTTTTTAAAACAAGGTCCGGTCGACCGAGCCCTGCAGCCGGTCGACCGACCTGATGTTATTTTGCCTACTTCGCCTATTTTGTGTGGTTTCAAACTTTAATCGATTCGTGTTGTTTCCTATGTCTTGTTATCATTCATTATGACTTTGATGACTCTTTTTTAGGGATTTTTGAGTATCCATTTTGATGGATTCTTTATCGGTTTCGTTGGATTTTTATCCACATCTTCGTATGTGAATTTTAGTGATTGATTGTTCCTACAATCTTCTTTGTGTTTTGTCACTTTAAAAATATAAAGGTTTTCTATACTAGTAGTAAATATCAAAACTCTTTCCTCAAACGATTTCAATACTATTTTAATACCAAATTCATTTATAAAACCGTTTTCCAATCTATTAGTATATATAAACCTTTACCTCACTCGTATGAGAAATCTAATTAAACGACTTAGTAAAACAAGTGGTACGAAATGCTTGCGTTCACTTTGTTGGTTAATTCTTGGACTTGTTCGATTGAAACTCTTGTGACAATTTTCTAGTGGAGATCTACAATTTGTTCGTAAATATTTAAGTTAAGCTAGTGGTTATGGGACATGATGCTAAGCTCATATATTTACTAGCTTACTGTAGTCGACACTTCTCGTTGATCATGACGATCATCTTTGTGATTTAGACTAGCAATGTGCGATGTCTCTTTGTCTGCGAGGGAGACTAAACCCCGTTTTGTGGAGTTTCGACTCAATTTGGTGGGGTAGCAACCCATGGTCTTCGGGCCGTTTGTGGAGCTTCGGCTCAATTTGTGATGGTTAGCAACCATGGAATTAGCGTTCCGTTTGTGATACACGTGTTGGTGGGCTTTATGCTCCCGTTTGTGATAGGCCTCCCCCCTTTGTGATTTCTGAATTTCTTGAGATGATTTCTAGAATTTGTGTTTCACCGATTTTCGTGATTTCCGTTGATAAGTTTTATCAATATTTGTGCATTGGTGAATTTGTGCGTCACTGACTTTTGTGATTTCTGGATTTCGCATATTGAATTCTTGAATTTGTGTGTCATTGACTTTTGTGATTGACATTGATATTATTGTTAATATTTGTGCAATGGTGAATTTGTGTGTCATTGACTTGTGTGATTGACATTGATATTATTGTCAATATTTGTGCATTGGTGAATTTGTGTGTCATTGACTTTTGTGATTGACATTGATATAATCGTCAATATTTGTGGTTTGATGAACGAAATAAGGAGTATGGCATTTCTTTGATTCTTGTGTAGATTTGGTGACATTGATTAATCTCTCGTTGATTTTCAATTACTTATATATATCACAGCTTGGAATTGTGATTATTATGTGTTTAGTCATATCTCTTATTCTATATCGTTTCATCTGATATCTATAGTTAGACTGATCCGTTTATTATTTTCATATTAAATAATACTCGGGTCAGACCGAGATGTTACATGTGCTTCTGCTTGACTTCTCTCTTGGGATTGATTTCTCTGACTTTTGGCTTACTACTTAGATTAGTAGTTTATTTTAGTGTATACATTCGAGATATAGACTCCATAATGTATACTTATTCTTTGTGTAGTTCATGTAACTATTCTTTTGTGATATTGTGGATCTTTTTAGACCACTACTCTGATGTACACTTCCTAGTGTAATATTCATATTTATTTCCGCCTTTGTGATATGAATAGTCTGTGACTGATTTATGTTATGTTTATTTCTATATTTGTTTCCGAAGATATTATAGCCACCGTGTGATACCTTTGAGTTTGTGTCGGCATGTCGGATTTCCACTTAAAAAGAATTGCATGTTATACTATTTGACATATCGATGCTCGCACAAAGCAATTACACGGATGGTCGCTCCTCAACAGCCTTATTCTCCGTGCTAGTTGACAGCATTACTTCGTAGTGTTCTTGGCTAGCGTGGGTATAGAGGTGGGGCGTCACAGCTTGGTATCGGAGCCAAACTTCGGAACAATATGGAATATTATAACAAGGATCATCGTCCTAAGTCCATCTTAGGAGTCATGCTTTAGGATTTAATTCGAGTCTTCGTACCGATTCATCCTATTTTCCTTATGATTCCTTGTTTATCTATCAAGATTGCTTGATATTCAATTTGGTGAATAATCTTCTTCTTGCTCTTCTTTCTTTCTAAGGAAGAGGAATGTCTAGACCAGGCCGTCCCAGAGCTGGACCATCTAGTGTTCCACCCCAAGATGGAGCTTTTATGACTGCTCAACAGCTTCTTGATTTAGTGACGAATGCTCAAGCAGCTGGAGCTAACCCGGAACCTACTCACCCAAAGTCGGGATTTGCACGCTTGTGTAGCGATTACACTAATTTGGGTGGGGAGCCATTCAAAGGTTCCGAAACTGTTATTGAAGTACAGGCTTGGCTAAGGTCATGCGATCGAATCTTTTCTCTCATGAATCTTATTGACCTTCACCGAGTTCAGGTGGCCTCTAGTATGCTCCGAGAAAGACCATTGGACTGGTACGAGCTTCTTATTTCTGAGATTAATGAAGCGGATCTCACCTGGGAGAAATTCCGGGAACGCTTCGAGTTGAAATTTGTACCGAAAGCAGAGAAAGTGACATTGGCTCGACAATTTATAGACCTTGTTCAAGGTGATTCCTCCGTGACTGATTACGTCGCCTCCTTCGAGTCGCTTTCCAAATATGGGGTTGAATACATCAACAACCCTTTAAAGAAGAACCAGAGGTTCGTCTATGGCTTAAACAAAAATCTCAAGAAGCCATTACTTCTAAAATTAGAAGTTTCTTTCGACCAACCCGTTGATATCGCTCTTCGTCTTGAAGAGGCGGATAGGGAGAATGATGTTGAAGTGGTGGGTTCCAAACCAAACTTCAACAACAAGAAGAGGCCAAATAAATTCAAAGGACCTTATCCCAATAAGAAAGGGAAGCAGCAACCTCCATGGCAAAGACTTCTTCCTTTGGCCGTGGGGAATGTTATAATTGTGGTTCGAAGGACCATTATGCGAACAAGTGCCCAAGGTCTCTCTCTTGTCGCTACTGCAAAGTTCCCGGTCATGTTATATCTTCATGCCCCAAGCTTCAGGGCAAGAAGGAGGGAAAGCTTAATGTTGCTCAAGCCCCTGGCAACACATCTCGTGGCCAAGGTATTTCTCATTCTATTCTGGATGGAATTATTTTATTTCGTGATCATCCTATTCGAGTTTTTTTTGATACGGGTGCGTCCCATTCTTTTATATCAAAAGAACTTGTTGATACTTTTTCTTTGGATGTTTTGTGTTTAATGACTTCTTTGAGAATTGCGAATCCGGTTGGTGGATCCGCGACAATCAGTTTATTGTGTAAAGATGTCGAGATGATTTTGTGTGATTTTTCTTTCCGAGCCAATTTGCATGTCATGCGTTATTTAGGCTTTGGAATGATTTTGGGAATGGATTGGCTTAACCGTTATGAAGCCCATATTCTATGTCCTGAGCGAACGATTCATCTTCGACATCCTCAATCTGTTAAGCAGATTTCTATTAATCTTAAAGATTCAGATTCCAGCTTGGTTGCATCTTTGTACTCTTTAAATCCTCGTGATGACGACGATGATGACGAGGGTGATATTATTTCTCTTATTCACGTCGTTTGTGAATTTTCCGACATATTTGACCCGTTTTAGGATTACCACCTAAGCGAGCAATTGAGTTTAGAATTAATCTTATTCTTGGAGCCCAACCTATCACTCGTCCTCCGTATCGTATGTCCAATAAAGAAAACGAGGAGATGCGTAAGCAATTATCTGAACTGGAGACGAAGCAATTTATTCGCTCTAGTTCCTCGCCTTGGGGAGCTTCGGCTATTTTCGTGAAGAAATCCGATGGAACACTTAGGCCTTGCATTGACTACCGCAAGCTTAATGATCTTACTATCAAAAATAAATATCCTTTACCTCGGATTGATGATTTATTTGACCAACTTAGTGGTGCTAGAGTCTTTTCACAATTGGACTTGGCTACCGGTTTTCATCAGCTTCGTATTGCAGAGGATAGCATTCCTTTGACATCGTTCCGTACTCGGTATGGATCTTATGAATGGCTTGTTATGCCATTTGGGTTAACGAATGCCCCGGCTTATTTCGTTGACTTAATGAATCGAGTTTTTAAAGACTTCCTCGATCGATTTGTTCTCATCTTTATGGATGATATTCTTGTGTATTCTAAAACCGAGGAGGAGCATGAAAAACATCTTCGGATTGTGTTGGAAACTCTTAGGAGTAATCAATTAAAGGCAAAATTTTCTAAATGCCACTTTTTGCAATTTCGTGTGAAGTTTCTCGGTCACATTATTTCCGAATCCGTAATTTCCGTGGATCCTTCAAAGATTGAAGCGATTCAAGATTGGAAGAGACCGGAAAGTGTGACAGAGATTCGTAGTTTTCTCGGATTGGCGGGCTATTTTTGTCGTTTTATCAAAGACTTTTCTAATATTGTTGTGCCTCTCACTAGCTTAACGAAGAAAGGTATTAAATACATTTGGTCGGACAAATGTGAAACTTCTTTTCAGAAACTAAAAGAACTCCTTTCTGATGCTCCTATTCTTGTTATTCCCGAGGGGAATCAAGATTTCGTTGTTTTTACCGATGCTAGTCGCGTTGTTTTGGGTGCCGTTCTTATGCAAAGAGAACGTGTTATTGCTTATGCTTCTAGGCAATTGAAGCCTGCTGAGCTAGATATGCCACTCATGACTTAGAGTTCGCGGCTATTGTTTT
Source organism: Allium cepa (assembly GCA_030765085.1). NCBI lineage: Eukaryota > Viridiplantae > Streptophyta > Magnoliopsida > Asparagales > Amaryllidaceae > Allium > Allium cepa. The sequence goes on from CM060942.1 coordinate 463,516,013, forward strand.
CGTCCTTCGTATTTGGCGTCATTATCTTTTAGGAGAGAAATTTGTTCTTTATACCGATCATAAATCTTTGAAGTATTTATTCTCTCAAAAGGAACTTAATTTGCGTCAACAACGTTGGCTCGAGTTCCTTGCTTCTTATGATCTTGATATTCTTTATACACCCGGTAAGGGTAATCGTGTCGCCGATGCTCTTAGCCGTAAACAACAAGCTGTTGTTTCTATGATGATATCCGAATGGAATGATCTCGAGATTTTATCCACTTGCGAAATTCGAGACCGTGTTTCCGATTTATGTTCATCTCTTGTTTTATGTAGCCTTGAGGCTCGTCCTTCTCTTTTTGACCGCATTCTTGAAGGTCAAGGGCTAGATCCTGAATTGGCTCTTCTTGGCCAAAATACTAAGGATAAGATTGATATTGAAGGTTTGAAGGACTTTGATATCGATTCTCGTGGCGGCCTTCGAAAATTTGGTAGACTTATCGTACCAAATATTGGTGATCTTCGTAAAGATATTTTGAAAGATTCCCATCATTCTGAATTTACCATTCATCCCGGTAGTAGTAAAATGTACGCAGATATGAAGCGACTTTATTATTGGGAGGGAATGAAACTTGACATCGCTAACTTCGTTAAGCGTTGCATGACTTGCCAACTCATTAAGGCCAAACATCAAAGGCCCGGTGGGTTATTGCAACCTTTAGAAATTCCAATTTGGAAGTGGGACCAGATTTCCATGGATTTTATAGATGGCCTTCCCCGTTCTCATTTGGGTCATGATAGCTTATGGGTGATTGTTGATAGGCTTACTAAATCTGCCCATTTTATTCCCGTTCGGTCTAACCGAACCGTTCCTCTTTTGGCCAAGCTCTTTATCAAAGAGATTGTTAAATTGCATGGGGTTCCTACTTTGTTAGCGATCGTGATCCATTGTTTACTAGTGGATTTTGGAAGAGTCTTCAAAAAGCTTTGGGAACGAAGCTTAATTTTAGCACCGCTTATCATCCCCAATCCGATGGACAAACTGAGCGTGTGAATCAAACTCTTGAAGATCTTCTTCGTTCTTGTGTGCTTGATTTTGGTGGAAGTCGGGAAGATCATATTTCACTTGTTGAATTTTCCTATAATAATAGCTTCCAATCTAGTATTGGTATGGCACCTTTCGAGGCACTCTATGGAAGGACATGCCGATCTCCTTCTTGTTGGCTTGAGGCCGGTGAGAAGCTGGTTTTAGGTCCAGATTTTATTCGTGATTCCACAGAAAAGATTGATCTTATTCTTCATAGGATGAAAGAAGCCCAGAGTAGACAAAAATCCTATGCCGATAACCGGAGAAGGAAGTTAGAATTTTCTGTGGGAGATCTTGTGTTCATTCGTGTTTCACCTATGAAAGGTGTTGTACGTTTCAGTCGATCGGGAAAATTGGCGCCTCGATATATTGGGCCATTTCCTATCACCGAACGTATTGGTTCCATGGCTTATCGCCTTTTATTACCGGCTCAATTTTCTGCTATTCATGACGTGTTTCACGTTTCTCAATTACGGAAGTGCCTTCGAGATTCCGATTCTGTTCTTGAGCCCGGTATTGTGGAAGAGATTGAAGTTTCGCCTAATTTATCTTATGAGCAACATCCTATTCGTATCATTGCTTCGGAGGTCAAACGACTTCGAAATAAAGATGTTCCGCTTGTTAAAGTTCAATGATCTTCAAATCCTAAGGATCGTTCTTGGGAATCTAGAGAGTACATCGAGCGAACACATCCGGACTTACTTTCTCGTGCTCTTTGAGGTGAACTTCTTTTTTCAAACTTCTTTTGTGTTGAATATGCTTTTATGGTTGTTACTATATATCTTCTTCTTAAAATATTATGAGGACGCAATTTCTTTAAGGAGGGAAGTCTGTAACAACCCGCATATTTATCGATTTTATATTTAAATATTTCATCGTTAGTCGGATTTTAGTCCGAAAAGCTACTTTTTGCATACGGTCGAATTAGGACTCGGTACCACTCCCATTGAGTTTAAAATGCCGTTTGCGACCTTTTTGAGTATAAGCTTCGATATGTTTGGAGAAAGTTGATTTTTGCTACTTTTCACTTTGGGTTTGGTTTTGGGCTCAGCCCTATGTTAACTTATGCTCAAATCTGAGCCACTCTTCCCCACTCACCCTCATTCTCTTCTCTTTTCAGTTCTAAGGCATTAATGGTGGGTGGGATTGGAAATTAAAACTCCAAAACCCTAGTTCCACTTGCAAATTCAATTCCTAGCTCCAAATTCAAGAGAACCCATTGGTAAGCATTCTCTTCTTCTTCTCCAACTTATTCTCTTACCAATTTCAGAAATTCCTAAACCTAATTTTGGGAATGTCCTTGTTTTTGAGCTTAGATTCGAGCTCAATTGGGTTGTGTTGAAGAGAGGTTGATTCTCCATTTGCTTTCAAGCTTCTTCTTGGTTGATTTTGTGACAAAGTGAGATTTTTATTCTCACATTTAAGTCTGTGAATTATCTTCGATTGTTAGGTATAAATTCCTAACACTTATTCTTGTGCAATTGCTTTTGATTTGGATTGCTTTTGAGAATATTCCAATTTTAGTGTTTGAAAGCCAAATCCTTAAAAATCATAGCTTTGAGGTTCAAATGTGTTTTTGGTGATGCATCGAGGAGCCAATAGGGCCGGGTAGCCGTTAGGCATAATTCCTTAGCGTCCGTGCTCGTTCGGATGCGAATTGGTGGAGGTTGCATATCAATTTATGGGCATCAATTTGCAGAGCATCAGGTTTGGCCGATCGACCCCCCGGTCCGGTCGACCGACCTGCTAGTATAAGTGCCTCTGTTTCTGGTTCGGCCGACCGACCCCCCTGGTTCGGTCGACCGACCAGATGCCCGAGAAGTATTTTAAAACAAGGTCCGGTCGACCGAGCCCTGCAGCCGGTCGACCGACCTGATGTTATTTTGCTTAGTTCGCCTATTTTGTGTGGTTTCCAACTTTAATCGATTCGTGTTGTTTCCTATGTCTTGTTATCATTTGTTATGACTTTGATGACTCTTTTTTAGGGATTTTTGAGTATCCATTTTGATGGATTCTTTATCGGTTTCGTTGGATTTTATTCACATCTTCGTATGTGAATTTTAGTGATTGATTGTTCCTACCATCTTCTTTGTGTTTTGTCACTTTAAAAATATAAAGGTTTTCTATACTAGTAGTAAATATCAAAACTCTTTCCTCAAACGATTTCAATACTATTTTATTACAAAATTCGTTTGTAAAACCGTTTTTCAATCTATTAGTATATATAAACCTTTACCTCACTCGTATGAGAAATCTAATTAAACGACTTAGTAAAACAAGTGGTATGAAACGCTTGCGTTCACTCTGTTGGTTAATTCTTGGACTTGTTCGATTGACACTCTTCTGACAATTTTCTAGTGGAGATCTACAATTTGTTCGTAAATATTTAAGTGAAGCTAGTGGTTATGGGACATGATGCTAAGCTCATATATTTACTAGCTTACTGTAATCGACAGTTCTCGTTGATCATGACGATCATCTTTGTGATTTAGACTAGCAATGTGCGATGTCTCTTTGTCTGCGAGGGAGACTAAACCCCGTTTTGAGGAGTTTCGACTCAATTTGGTGGGGTAGCAACCCGTGGTCTTCGGGCCGTTTGTGGAGCTTCGGCTCAATTTGTGATGGTTAGCAACCATGGAATTAGCGTTTCGTTTGTGATACATGTGTTGGTGGGCTTTATGCTCCCGTTTGTGATAGGCCTCCCCCTTTTGTGATTTCTGGATTTCTTGAGATGATTTCTAGAATTTGTGTTTCACCAATTTTCGTGATTTCCATTGATAAGTTTTATCAATATTTGTGCATTGGTGAATTTATGCGTCATTGACTTTTGTGATTTCTGGATTTCGCATATTGAATTCTGGAATTTGTGTGTCATTGACTTTTGTGATTGACATTGATATTATTGTCAATATTTGTGCATTGGTGAATTTGTGTGTCATTGACTTGTGTGATTGACATTTATATTATTGTCAATATTTGTGCATTGGTGAATTTGTGTGTCATTGACTTTTGTGATTGACATTGATATAATCGTCAATATTTGTGGTTTGATGAACGAAATAAGGAGTATGGCATTTCTTTGATTCTTGTGTAGATTTGGTGATATTGATTAATCTCTCGTTGATTTTCAATTACTTATATATATCACAGCTTGGAATTGTGATTATTATGTGTTTAGTCATATCTCTTATTCTATATCGTTTCATCTGATATCTATAGTTAGACCGATCCGTTTATTATTTTCTTGTTAAATAATACTCGGGTCAGACGGAGATGTTACAGGCGCTTCTGCTTGACTTCTCTCTTGGGATTGATTTCTCTGACTTTTGGCTTACTACTTAGATTAGTAGTTTATTTTGTTGTATACATTCGAGATATAGACTCCATAATGTATACTTATTCTTTATGTAGTTCATGTAACTATTCTTTTGTGATATTGTGGAATTTTTTTTACCACTACTCTGATGTACACTTTCTAGTGTAATATTCATATCTATTTCCGCCTTTGTGATATGAATTGTCTATGACTGATTTATGTTATGTTTATTTCTATATTTGTTTTCGAAGATATTATAGCCACCGTGTGATACCTTTGAGTTTGTGTCGGCATGTCGGATTTCCACTTAAAAAGAATTGCATGTTATACTATCTGACATATCGATGCTCGCACAAAGCAATTACATGGATGGTCGCTCCTCTACAGCCTTATTCTCCATGCTAGTTGACAGCATTACTTCGTAGTGTTCTTAGCTAGCGTGGGTATAGAGGTGGGGCGTCACAAAATAAGTTTATTTGAAATTTAAGAAAACTCTATTACAACATTTTTAAACGTTGTCTTTTGTTAAATTGAACTGTTTTGAATGCAACTCTCCGCACAGTTTTCTAAATGATGCGAAAAGTGAATTTTCACTGTTTTGATAAACTTAAGTGAATAAATGAACTTTGGAAGTTGAAATTTTTGGAAATTTAATAATTTAATTATTAAGCATAATAACTTCATTAAAATGAAAAAAAAAGAATTTTTGGAATATAAACTGTTTTAAAATATGAATTGAAATGGTATTTTAGATTGAATAAAATGAATAATGATTTGAAATGAATGAAGTTTTCAAAAGATATGATATTTTGATATATTAAAATGATTAGAAAATGAAGTTTTGAAAGAATATGATATTTTGATATATTAAAATGATTTGAAACGAAGTTTTGAAAGATATGATATTTTTGATATTAAATGATTTGAAAAACGGAGTTTGAAAAATAGGACATTTTGATATTAACATGATTTAAAAAGAAGTTCTGAAAGATATGATATTTTGAAACTGAAAGGTAGTGTTGAAAGGGTATGAAAATTTAATATATTGAAATGGTTAGAAATGACTTGATATTTATTTTGATAAATATTTGAATTGAAAGATATTTTACGATGATATATTGAAATGGTTTTGGAAATGATTTAATCTTTATTTTGATAAAGATTTGGAATGAAAAGGATATTTTATTTTGAAGTATAAAATATTGTTTTAAAGTTATGACTACGGGTTATAATAACGATGGTTGTTAAAGAGACCGGGATCGGATATTGTCTTATAGCCGGCCAATACCGAAAACCACTTTAACAACTGTGCACGCGGTGGAGATTCCAGAATGAAGTAGGACGGTGGCGACGTTCTCGAGGTATATATTACGTGGGCCCAACTCCCGTGAGTTGGCATATATGACTAAAAAAGGAGCTATACCGGGCTACACAAAGGGTCGCACCCTTTCATCGAGCATGCTCCATCGGAAACCATTCTATTACTGTTGTGATTCGATTCGGTTGTGCCACTTTGATTCGGGGGTATTGTTCGAGGTGGGCGGAAGCTGCTGTCTTGCCGTCACCACTAGTCCGGGAGTGCAAACGGTGTATCCACCCTGGCATTGCCTCGCATGCCTTGTCATATCCTTATATCGAGCCCACTACGATTTTGGTTTTAAAGATCCGACCGCGTTAAGGTTCACCATCCCCTTAACGCTATTTTCTATATGATTATACTTTACTGATTAGATACTACAGTATATATCGTATATTACTACATAGTAAATAGTTTAACGGATCCTTAGAGGATGGGCGGTCCCAAGCATCCTTTAAGTTACTGATGCATTTTGTTACTGTTCACTTGAGTTGATTTACAGTTTACAAGTATTTATGTCCTGACTCGAGGGTTTTGTATTTTTCTTTACGCTCGGATCAGACTGATTGAGTTAGCATTCAAGATTCACCTTCGGCGTTGGAGCTTTCCTTAAAGATCCAGCCATCTATTTTGTTTCAGTATCCAGTGGTTCAGTGATGTATCTGATTTGTACCTGATGTATCCAGTTACTCTTCTGTTGTATCTTATTTAACTCTGATGTATCTCACATTTATATAGTAGCTTCATGAACTACTATCTCCTCTTTTACTTCCACTGCATTATCATTACTCTGTGTCTGTGATCTGTGATTTTATTTACTGTATATTCTGAGATTTGCCAAATTTTTAATTACAACGCGGCATTTTGAGCAATTCAATTCCAGCATGAGTGTCTACCTATACACTTATAATGGATGCGAATGGTTGAAAATACCGAGTCGTTACAGTTGGTATCAGAGCTTTGGTAGCTCTAGGCAAAAACTCGGCATATGGAGTGAATGTATTTACAGAATCACTTTCATTCGAGTTTGAATCTCTTCCTTTTTGACTCAATTCCTTTGAATTTTGAAACATTCCCTACGGTTCCAAAATCCATTCGTATCCCTCACTATTCATCTTATTTTGAATATGGAGTAACCCATAACTTCGCTTCGAATGATCTTTTTAGTGAGTCGGCGGTCACGCCAATTTCAAATTTAATTGAAAAAGGGGGAAAACTCCTTTGTAGTTAGCATCGATTCACCAGAGATTCTTATCTATCCTTGGTTTAGATGCTAATATCTTTTGTTATTTCAAACTCTAACTCTTGAGATCGAATGTAGATTTACCCTAGAAAAATCAACATTGATCTTATTCTTTAAGTCACGGTTGACCCGGTAAATGTTGCCCGTGATTTATTTAAGCTTATCCACCTCCCTATTTTGTTATTTAATCATCTTGTCTTTTGTTTCCAACCTATCTTCAAACATTGTGAATTATACTTGTAAATATATGTTTTTTTATATATTGTGTTGTTTGAGTTATTGATGTTGATTTGGGTTTCCAATCGATTCGTCTGATCAACGATATCGATAGGATTTCTAAAACACTTTGACATAACAAGCTGACACAATATTATTTTAAAATTTGGTTAATGAAATAAATTTTGATATATAAGTAAATTTACGAAACTTAATGAAATGATTTAAATTGATAATTTGAAATGATAATACTTGATTTATCATTTATTGTTCTACAAATAGATCTATAAATATTTGTTTATAAATTTATTTGGGAACTGAAATGAATTTAAAACAAGAATTTGAGGATTTAAATTCCGATTATTTCGAACTTTGGTTTAAAAGTTTTAAAAGGTTATATTATTTAAAGTATTTTGAATAGAATTTGTTTTCAAAGAATTTTAAAGGTTTAAAATTAGTGCTCTTCTCTTTGTCGCTGGAAAATAACTTCGGTTATGATCGCGACATCATCGATGTTCATTTTCGAGTTTCGAAGTTAAGAGACTGTTCTGTAGTCTTGCTACAGCTTTTTTTTGGGAAATTAAATTGATTTGAATTTCTAAAATATGACTTGATTTATAATATATATATATATATATATATATATATGTAGATATATGATTGAAATTTGATTTGACATATTATATATGTATATATATTATTTCTTATCTCTAAATGGTCTGAAGAAATCGGAAATTTAATTCATAAATTCTATTTTAAAGAATAATTTCAATTATAAAAAAATAATTAATGATTTAAGCTTGAAATGATTGAATTGGAAATTTTATTTGTATAATACAATTGCATTCAAATATAAATTACCAAAATTTCAGAAGTTAAAAATGTAATTGGACAATATACGATATAAAAAGATTTTATAAATAAAATCTGAGTGGTTATAATAAATGTTATACACTTAAATTTTAATGATTAACAGAGGTAAATATAATAAAGGATAATTGAATAACTTACAATAAAATGATGTTAAAAGAACTAAGAACGAAATAAAGCAGTTATAATAAGTGTAAGTATGTTTAACATAAGTGATAAATATAGTGGGAGGAAAAAATTTAAGTTTAATTAGGAATAAAGAAGAATAAAATTTATTAAGTACATTGTGAGTGTAATAAATGATTATTTTTCAAACCCATGGTTTTAAAAATGGTTAATTTTAGATGATTGGATAATAAGATAATGAAATTTGAGATAGTTAAGATTTATTTTACTTGTGTAAAGATTTATTCTCTGTTTAAGTTGAAATCTCTATGCTTTCAAATTCATTCCCTTATTTTGTTTTTCAAACTATCTTTTGGTTGTCTTTACTATCCTTATCTTGCTATAGACCGGTATAGGCATTTTTATATAATCTTTCTGTTTAGAAATCTTTCTATAATCTTGATAGACCTTTGGTAATCATTTTGAATCCACCTTTTTCGTGCTTGTGTTCTTGATTCTGGAGGATCTTGGAAAGATCACCTCCACCTTGTTAAACTTACCTATAACAACAGTTATCAGGTATAACTTCAATCTTCTTGTCATCTTATCTTAATCCTATTTCACTCTATCTTTTCTGTGCCCTTCCATACCTCATTCCTTTTCGGGGATGAAAAGTTTTGAGTGGGGGAGAGTGTAACAACCCTGTATTTTGTAATTATTTTATTGTATATTTTAATTTTTTTTAATATAAAATTTTGATTTAAAAACTTATTTTACTTATTTAAAATGATTAAATTTACTTTTTAAATATAATCTTGATTTTTATATGAGTTATAATTCCAAACTTGTGTAAGTTGAACATTTGCATGAAATGCTGATTTTGGTCAAAATAGTCAAACTGTGACTTTCAACTTAAAATTTTAAAAGTTTAAAAAATTTAATTTTTTTTCTTTTATTACGAAAGTACATAAAATTCTAAGAACGCCACTTTTCGTTTCGTTGAATTTGGATGTAAATTGTGAAAGTTACACCCTTTACAATATTGTGCGTATATAGGGTTATTTAACAATGACTATTTTAAATTTTATAAATTACTTCTTCTTTGTTATATTTTATTTTAATATGTCATAATATGTTATATTATGTATATTTTGACTTTTAAGTATTTTTAAAATGATAATATAATTTTTCTAAAGTTTATTTGAATTTATTTCAATTTATAAAGCCTAGTTGGTATTTACTACATTTTTCTTTATTTAACTTTCTATTTAATAAAAATTAAATTATTATTTTACCTTGAAAATGTTTTAAAACCATTTTTAATTCAAATTTTGTGTTAAAATATTTTTTTTGTGAAGTAATAAATTTTCCAATGTCATTGGAGATTTTCTTGTAATTTTTATGTCAGGGTTGCTATTTTTAAGCAATTTCTTATTTTCTTTTTCTATTTTACTTAAAATAAATTATTTATTTTATTTTATTCTTACTTAGTTTCAGTTTTAAGTAACATTTCTGAGTTTATTTTGTTTTTATAAAATTAAAAAGAAAAGGAAATGTAAAAGGTTTAGAAGGTTAAGAGATCTTAAAAGCTTGAAACGTAAAGGCGTTTTATCCGTTTCTTTTTGCAATTAATACATCAATTTATTGATTTATTTTATACATTCACTTTTATTGCTGTGTTTTAATTTATTTTATTCATTTTACATGTATTTAAATTTAAGAAAATTTTTCCAAAGTGTATTGAAGTTATTTCTAATTCCTAAGTCTAGTTTTCATTTTTCTGTGCCATTTTTCTTATTTTAATCATATCTAATTAATAATTAATTATTAATATTTTGTTTATCTGTTATATTTTCGAATTCTAACTGAAATTTATAAGTGTTTTTAGTTATTTAAGATGCATATGAATATCTATAGGAAGTTTAAAAGGTTTGAAAGCAAAGAAACGTAAAACCGTTTTATCGTTTCTTCTTCCGTTTCTTCTTCCGTTTCTTTTCCAATTAATAAATTTAATTTCCTTTGACCGTTCCTTTATTTATTGTAGCTGTGCGTTTCTTACCTCATTTTCATATGAAAACATTCCTCTCCACTTCATTTTTCACGGCTACAAAGGTTTGGTAATGGCTCCTTTTTTCCTATTCTTTTTGCTCTTCTTTTTCCATTGTTTTCTTATATTTTGCCTTGTTTTCTCATGTGTATTGCTTGGCCTCTACCACCCACCATCACCGCCATACTCTCCACCATCCCCTACCACTCTTCCTTGTCATCATCTCCAACCATCATTTCAGATCCATCCATGGCCACACCTCCCTTGGTGACAAAACTCCACAAAATTGCAAATAATGTCACAAAAACTCAACTTATTTAACCTTGACCCTATATATGCTTTATGTTGCACCACTACACCTTCATCTCCACTTGTTGCCTCGCCTATATGATGTTAAACGTGACCTATATGATGTCATACCTGAGCCAAAGCATCATCATAGCCAAGCATAAGTGTCCCTTAGGCCAAGCATTGAAGTGGTTGAAGCAAGGTCCAATCTATCTTGTTCATTTTGCTTTGTATTTCAAAATTGTTTCAATGTTATTTTATGTTGAATGTTTATATATTGTCTTGTTTGTTTTGTTTTGGGTTGTTGATACAAAATCATATCTTGGCTATCTTTCAACTCAAATCGAAAGTCGTGCAATTGTGCTTGTCGTGCCTTTGGAGTCGTGCTTGTATGTTGCTTTGGTCTCTAGCCTTGAAAATGTGAGTTTTCTCACTCTGACATTTATACTTATGAAAAGTGAATTGATGACAAGTGTTTAGTAATAAAAAAATGTTCATGCAAGTTAATGATGATCATATGATATGCTATGCCATGTTATTAACATATTATTACCATGTTAAAACTGTGAATTTTCACCTGACATCTGATATATGACTGTATATTGTGATATTGACCTTGTTTATATTATTTCTACATATGGTCACACTGCAAGTTCACTGTTAGAAAAAAATGTTATGAGCTAAAATGATAGGCCTGAATGGTTTTAAATTTTTCATTTTTACTTGGGATTGCGGGTTTGAAATGATAAAACCCGGATTTTCTTTGTAAATTATGGGTTGAAATGATATATTGCCCATATCACTTTACCTAGCGTAGAAAATTATATACAGGCCCGTAGTTAAAATATGTTTTTCTAAAATTTTAAATATTTAATTTAATTATTATAATATTTTGATTTTAAATTTAATAAAAAAAAGGATTTTTTTAAATTATTATTGATTTTCTGAATAATTGTAAGTGAAATGAATTAATGAAAAAGTTAGAAATTTTGAACGTGAGTTATTTTCGAAATTTTGGTTTAATTATAATTGGAAATTTAATTGAATATGAAATTATGATAAATTTATGATAATTTGAATTTAAAATGATTTTTATCATATTTATGATTTTTAATAAAGTTGAAATGTGAAATGAATAAATATTTTAAGTTGAAACTTGGAAATATAACTAGAATTGGAAATTTATGAAATTGACGTAAAGTGAACTTTTAGTTAAGCAAATAAAAATAAAATTAAGTTATATTTGAAAATTTGAACTTAAGTGCTAAGTTGAAATTTAATGTAATGGATTTTAAAATTGAACATTGCATTTTAATAAGTGGATTATTATTAAATCTTGACTTTTGAATAGAAATTTAACACTATAAAATCATAAACTTGAGGAAAATTAAATGATGTTATAAATGTGAAAATGTATGACTTTATAAGTTAAAAATGTTTTAATAAAAATATAACTGGTTGAGAAATTTTGTTGAATATTTGAAGTTAATTGACTGCATTTTTGAAATGATATTAATTACAATGTAAATGATATTACAGAAATTATAAACACTGTAGTTGATGATAATGAACTAAAAAAAAGCTATTGAAAAAACTATTATAGAAATTGTTGTAAGCACTATGATTTTTGAATTTAAATAAGTTTATTTGAAATTTAAGAAAACTCTATTACAACATTTTTAAAGGTTGTCTTTTGTTAAATTGAACTGTTTTGAATGTAACTCTCCACAGAGTTTTCTAAATGATGCGAAAAGTGAATTTTCACTGTTTTGATAAACTTAAGTGAATAAATGAACTTTGGAAGTTGAAATTTTTGGAAATTTAATAATTTAATTATTAAGCATAATAACTTCATTGAAATGAAAAAAAAAGAATTTTTGGAATATAAACTGTTTTAAAATATGAATTGAAATGGTATTTTAGATTGAATAAAATGAATAATGATTTGAAATGAATGAAGTTTTGAAAAGATATGATATTTTGATATATTAAAATGATTTGAAAATGAAGTTTTGAAAGAATATGATATTTTGATATATTAAAATGATTTGAAACGAAGTTTTGAAAGATATGATATTTTTGATATTAAATGATTTGAAAAACGGAGTTTGAAAGATAGGACATTTTGATATTAACATGATTTAAAAAGAAGTTCTGAAAGATATGATATTTTGAAACTGAAAGGTAGTGTTGAAAGGGTATAAAAATTTAATATATTGAAATGGTTAGAAATGACTTGATATTTATTTTGATAAATATTTGAATTGAAAGATATTTTACGATGATATATTGAAATGGTTTTGAAAATGATTTATTCTTTATTTTGATAAAGATTTGGAATGAAAAGGATATTTTATTTTGAAGTATAAAATATTGTTTTAAAGTTATGACTACGGGTTATAATAACGGTTGGTTGTTAAAGAGACCGGGATCGGATATTGTCTAATAGCCGGCCAATACCGAAAACCACTTTAACAACTGTGTACGCGGTGGAGATTCCAGAATGAAGTAGGATGGTGGCGACGTTCTCGAGGTATATACTACGCGGACCCAACTCCCGTGAGTTGGCATATATGACTAAAACAGGAGCTATACCGGGCTACAGAAAGGGTCGCACCCTTTCATCGAGCATGCTCCATCGGAAACCATTCTATTACTGTTGTGATTCGATTCGGTGGCGCCACTTTGATTCGGGGGTATTGTTCGAGGTGGGCAGAAGCTGCTGGCTTGCCGTCACCACCGCTCCGGGAGTGCAAACGGTGTATCCACCCTGGCATTGCTTCGCGTGCCGTGTCTATCCTTATATCGAGCCCACTACGATTTTGGTTTTAAAGATCCGACCGCGTTAAGGTTCACCATCCCCTTAACGCTATTTTCTATATGATTATACTTTACTGATTAGACCCTACCGTATATAGCGTATATTACTACATAGTAAATATTTTAACGGATCCTTAGAGGATGGGCGGTCCCAAGCATCCTTTAAGTTACTGATGCATTTTGTTACTGTTCACTTGTGTTGATTTACAGTTTCTAAGTATTTATGTCCTGACTTGAGGGTTTTGTGTTTTGCTTTACGCTCGGGTCAGGCTGATTGAGTTAGCATTCAAGATTCACCTTCGGCGTTGGAGCTTTCCTTGAAGATCCAGCCATCTATTTTGTTTCAGTATCCAGTGGTTCAGTGATGTATCTGATTTGTACCTGATGTATCCAGTTACTCTTCTGTTGTATCTTATTTAACTCTGATGTATCTCATATTTATATAGTAGCTTCATGAACTACTATCTCCTCTTTTACTTCCGCTGCATTATCATTACTCTGTGTCTGTGTTCTGTGATTTTATTTACTGTATATTCTGAGATTTGCCAAATTTTTAATTACAACGCGGTATTTTGAGCAATCCAATTCCGGCATGAGTGTCTACCTATACACTTATAATGGATGCGAATGGTTGAAAATACTGAGTCGTTACACACAGATAATTCATATTATTATCATACTACAATCAAGCATACATTTCACCCTGCATCATTTATCTTATACTAGCAATCTCAAACCATTCAAAGTAAACAATATCATTCATTCATACATAAGAAATCATATCATCTATAATTAATTTAAAATGAATTAAATTAATTACTTGCATCTCTAATTAATTCTACACTATTATAAATCTCTTTTATATAACAATTAACCAATTATCAATCAATTAATAAATTAATTACACTTGATTAATTAACATTTATTTTATTCAAATAATCATCTTTTAATTATTTTCACATATTAATTATCTAATCCAAATATAGAAATAAACCTTCAAATACAAACATTACATTACTTCTTAATTACACTAATTAATTACTCTTTAATCTCTTATTATTATTTATATTTATTAATGATTACTACTTACATTTAATTTCATTATCCTGTATTAAATTAATTACCTTAAGTAATTAATCCCCAATTAAACTACACTTATTAATCACTCCTGATTAATACTATTCAGTAATCGAACATCTTTAATTACTCTATCACGTCACTTAATTACACCTCAACTGATTTCCTTTAAAATTAATCCCTTGATTAATTGCCTAAAGTAATTATACTCAAATTACTTTCACTATTAAATCGTCCTCAGTCAATTTCATCAGTCATTATCATTAATTACTTCTCCAAGTGTTTATGATTATCACATCTTCAACAATCATTTAAGTTAATTAAACTTAATTAATTAACTTAATAATTCATCATAAACTTTATTAATTACAATAAGTAATTAATTCCCTTAATTACTCAATCACTTAATCAATTTGTTTAACCTTAATTACTTAATTAACTATTCTTTAATTATCCAATTATTAATCACTAATTACTTAGTTAATTTATTAATTTATTCTTAATTAGATTACTTAATAAATTAAATATTAATTCATTCATTAATTATCATAAGTAGTTGATTACACTTTATTAATCACTCAATCATTACTTAATCCTTAATTACAATTGTTGTAAAGTAATTATTCTTAATTACTTCCTAAAATTATTAGTAAATTACTATTGATGTTAATTAACATTTGAAAGAATTTTCTTAAAGTTTGAAATATGAAATGTTGATTAACTTTATTCTTAACTTAAATCAATTGCTTAAGTTAAAAAAAGTGTTAAATGAAATTGTTAAGTACTAACTAAATAATTAAAGCTTGTATTTAAGCCGTTAAAAATTCTCCAAGTTCACAGAATTTAAAGCTGTTAAAACCAAATCCACTGAACTTCATTTTTCTTTTTGTACTATGATTGAAAGAAACCCGGGTTCTCCCATATTAAATCCCGAATGTAGCTTCGAGTTGCACGCTAACATTCCCGAGACACCCACCTCATTCCCACCCAAAACTCCTTCTTCTCCCTCTTTTTTTTTCTTCTATAGTTTAAGTTAAACTTGGTTTAATTAACGTCAGGTACTCACTCGAACATGACGTAAACCCAAAGAAATCACTAGGTAAACTCGAGAATGACTCGAGATCATTCACTGACACAACGCAGAGACATCCTCCACGTCGTACACGTGCACGGCGGCACAACTCATCTCTGGCGATCACCCAACCCATCAGCAAGTCGCGAGTCCTCCATAGGTTCGAAAAACCAAACCCAATTCGACCCTAAAATCTCGAATCGAAAATTTGCCTTCAGCTCGAAAAAAAACTCGTCCATCCCTAAATCGTGTCGCCACCGTCGCATAAACCACCGGAGTTGCCGACACTTCGCCCACACAACAACAACTCGACAAACCACCTCCTACCGAACCCTCGAGCAGCTTGATCGCGTGAAGAGGCCGGACACCTTATGTTACAGACACGAAGCAAAAACTGTGCACAAGCCCTAATTTGCATTCGTTCGGTTAATTCTTGAATTAGAAAAATTAACCAACATCATGCATGTTCATACTAACTTCACAACAAATTTCAACAATTTAAATTCAATTGATAACCAGAAATTCGTAAAAATGCAGTCTTTGTTTATTTACTAACTGCTCTTTGAATATTAATCTATAAATCTTGATTTTTGTTTTAAAAATCATATTTTGCTATAAGAATTCAAGATATAATCTTGAATTAATGTTTTACAAAAATCAATTTTATCAAGTTATCATTTGATACCTGTAAATAAAATTACAGTAATTATATTTTACAACAAAGTTTAATAAGTTTTAGAAATCAAAATTTATGTTTAAACATCTTGCTTTAGATGAAAAGCTTAAAGCTTTATGATAATCTGAAGAGAGTAAATTGAATTTTGAAAGAAAATTCACAACCTGAATCAATCAACAAATGTGAACAGAGCATCACAACAAACTGAAATACGCACACACACACACACAGATATATATATATATATATAAAATCCACGATATCAAACAATCTTGAACTATTTTAAAATAACTTAAAGCTTTAAAAACTTCTTGTTTACTCACCCGAAACCAAATACTGTTGAACAGAGCATACTTCGCATCTGCAATCCATCTGTTCTTATAAGTATAAGCTTGGGCTTTACTTCTTTTATGTTTTTCTCTTTATATTTTTTTTCTTGAAGTATACTTATGTTACTGATCCAACTAAATATAAGAAGAATACCTATATATATATATATATATATATATATATATAAGATAAGAAGTTATGTATGTATGGAAAAAGTTTTAACCTGGTTAGGTGTTATCTGTACTATTCCTTTTTGTTTTATCAGGCAAGCTTCTTCTTTTTTTATAAGGCTGATATGATTCTTGAATTCGACCCAATGTTTTGCTGAGATGCTAAACATTAAATGCTAATGTACTTATTGTTTTACACATAAACTTATTAGTACATAGATTTTTATTACTTGCTTTACCAAAATCATTTGCAGGTTCCATATATATTCAAGCCTGTTACATTTTTTTATACTTAGCTCACTGCTATTCAATTATGTTGATCAGATTTCAATACTGCAAAATAAAGATTTGCATATTATAAATAAACACAAAGATGCGCTCGAACAGAAGAGCATTAATTGTTATGTTGCTTAATGTGTTTACATAATTATGTTGTACTGTGAAGACATGTTATGCACTTGTATGAGCTATGAACTTCAACAAGTAGCTTGCATAAGAAGACAAATTATTTTATTTCTTGTATTTCAATGTACCTGAGTTTGTCAGGTTTCTTCATGTTTACATATACTTGTGAATGAGGATTATTTCCCTTGCAACATTTGTTTTATTATTTATATCTTATGTTTAGATTTATTTGTGAAGATACTGTGTCAAAAAAATGTTTTATTCATTGCTTGCTTGAATAATGAATATGTTTAAGTCAGATTTATTTTTAGACTTTGGTTTGCTTTGAAAACATTTGTTTCATTGTTTCTAACTTGAATAATTATATATATAGTTGTTGTTAATTTGTGTATGAAAATATTTTGTTTAGTTAACTTCTAATTTACATAAGTTATACATAAATGTTTTAGTTTGGTGTTATATTACATTTGGTTTTGTTTTACTTTATACTTTGAGTTTTGTACCTTGTTCTTATTTTAGCTTTGTTTACAAATTTTTAATTTATGATGTATTCAATCTTAACTAATTGATTCTTATTTTAAATCTTACATTTGTATTTTATATTTGACAATCAATGTTCAAGTTATATCTAAAATCATTTCTTACTTATATTTGTATTCATTTCTATTTGTACTGTACCATCACTTATTAAATTATGTTATATATTAAGTTATATACACATATTTTATTTATTTTTTACATTTATTTTTTACATTTATATTTTATTTTGTTAGAATTAGATTTTAAATTTAAACATTAACATCCATATGTATATTTCCAAATGTAAACAAGGTACCGTATTTTAATTTAGTTATATAAGGTAAATATTATTAAGAAATCCTATTTAAATTTCCAAAATAAAATTCCCTTTTTAAAAATACAAATTTATATAAACAAATGGCAATTTATTCCAAAATCATATCCGTTTGAAAATAATTAGTTCACATTTTATTTAATCATATTAAATATTTATTAAAATAAACAGGGCCAAAATTCAGGGTCGTTACATTCCTTCCCCTTAAAATAATTTCGTCCCTGAAATTTAAAACAAAGATAATTTAAAAGCTGTTATACCAACCATTCACACATACATATCATTCATACATTAGCAAACAATCAAACAGTTTATCCTAACAAGCAACACTAGTTATTCGAACACAAATCCGGATAAACTTTCCTAGAACTATCCAGAGTCTCCCAGGTGCAATCACCGAGATTCTCACTCCACTGCACTCGACAAGCTTCACTACTTACTCCCGAGTTGCCTCTCGTCTTAATCAACAATCTGAACAGGATTTCTGACCATAGTCCAGCTCTGCTTGACTTCCAAAATCTCCCTAAACTACTGGTTCTACAACTAATGATGGATCCTAAACAAAATTCCAAGATGAGATGCATGGGATACATTATGAACCCAGACATCCGTTCTGGCAACTCAATTCTATAAGATACAACCCCAATCCAAGTTAAATTTTATATATTTATCTCAAGGTCTCAGCCTCCTATTTATTTTAATTTACAATCAAATTTATTAATTCACCATCCAACTTTATTTGACCAATTTCAATTTCATTTACATACTTAATTTACTAATTTGTTCCAATTTAGTTTATTGCCACTTCCAATTTAATATTTGATTTCATCACAAAAACCGCTTCATTGAATTCATTTCTAGTTTGTAATTCTTGTTTGGATGTTTATTTATACAAAATAAATTTCTTATCCAACTATTTCTATTTGAATGAAGATTTTATTTCATTCAACTTAAATCATTCAAGCTTTACTAAATAAACTCTCCCTTTCCTTGAAGCTACGCTTCTATAAAGCTTAATCTTTGGTTAATTTACCTATTTCCATTTCATACATAAATTTATTTTCAACTTATTGATACTCACCAAGATCAACTTCCATTTATTTTGTTAAGATTAATCCAAGACCATATTTATGTCATCCATACTTGAATTGGATTTTATCTTCAAAAATCATCTTATTATTTTATCAGTGTTCAATATTATTTTATAATTCAAGTTTGGATTTTAATTTCATTCTCCAAATACAAAACAATCTTATTTTGGCATACTATTTAATTTCCCCATGTTTCTTTTATAAGTCTCACATTCACATTTTACCCACTTTAAGCTTGAACATATATTCATATTTCATTTGAACTCGAGATTGAACACTTATCTACAGCCGAAAATATTCTTAATCAAAGTGTTGCCAATTTGCCCTTACAAGTTATCGGAATATATTTATTCCAATTCAATTCCATTTCAACTTACTTTTATCTATTTAAGTAAGAATTTAATTTATTTAATATCATCTATATCTCAACTGAATTCTATTCCAATTCTATTTAACTTAACTTCCGTTAAATTAAGCACCATACTTTTCTCTTTAATCTACCAATCCATTTGGATTAAATAAGAACTTAATTTCATTTAATATCATCCATTTCTCAATTCATTTCAAATCTTAAATTTAAGTCCAATTATTAAGCTTAAGTTAATCTCAACCAAAATTTTATTTCTATTAAATTTCCCAATCTAATATATTCACACTCTAAATTTGATGTACTTTATCAATTTATTTATATCCTTATTATTATTATATTAGTTTAATTCAAAAACTAAATTAAATTTTCAACTTAATCCAAAATAAATTCTCATTTTCAACTTCACTTTTAACTTTAATTCCAAATTCAATCTCATACTTCCCTTGGTTACATAAGCCATTGTAAAACCCTTTTTTTTATAAATCTTATTTGTCTGCAACACTATCACCCAACCCTTTAATTATATATGAATTTTTTTTTTATCAAAATATATTTTGGATGAAATTATTTAACTCACCCACCTTTGAAAAAAATATCACGTCGAATTGTTCTATTCAAGTGTTTAGAAACACGTTCGCTACAGTTGTGCAGACTGCACTGACGAAGGTTCATATACCACTCAATAAATCAATCAACATAATATAAAGCCATTTTATATTCACGAACAAGTACACATTCATATATATTATTACGCTCAGACTCATTCTAGAGTACTACGGACTCTATCTCTAATGAGAAATCTCCACCAGAGCCAAGGTTCTCACTTAACCTTTGATGTAGTTCAGGCCAAAGGGGTAAGGCATATATGACTTAAGGAAGGGATTATAGGTCGTCCACGATTTAAAGAGATGGAGCTACGACCTAACAAAGAAGATGAAAGGAAGTTACGACTTAACAGGGGCTTAAGTCGTTTGGGATGGATGAGTCGTATACGAGATAACGACATGGTTATAAGTCGTCCACGACTTAAGATGGTAGCTATTGGTCGTTTCCGACCTAAGGAGACAGGTGAAGGGGAGATGCAAGCTAATGAAGAAGACCTAAGTCATTTTCGACCTAGCACGGGCTTAAGTCGGTCAGGGCCA
Source organism: Allium cepa (assembly GCA_030765085.1). Classification (NCBI taxonomy): domain Eukaryota; kingdom Viridiplantae; phylum Streptophyta; class Magnoliopsida; order Asparagales; family Amaryllidaceae; genus Allium; species Allium cepa. Next base: position 463,536,530 of record CM060942.1, read on the forward strand.
TTAGTACGTGTACGGTCTAAGGCTACAGGAGGAGCATCACGGGATAACAAGATAGCAACACGAGTTGTAATGCAAGGTTTAAGTCGGCTGCGACCTAAGATAAGTCGTTAAGCCAACCTGCCGATCTTATGAAGAGTCGCTGAAGTGTAAGCCGCGTGGAAGTTAAGTCGTCTGTGTTTCTTTAAGTCGGGTGTGTGTTAGGTCGTACCTAGTTGAGTCGGTTGAGCCGCTGTATTGTATGTATGTGTTGTGATGTAGTGGCTTGAGTCGTGTATGTATGTGTTAGTTCGCGTACGACCTAAGGGTGAGTCGTTTGCATGCGCAGTATTGTAAAAGGGGGATAAGTCGCTATGGTGTTAAGTTGTTGCCGACTTAAATTGGGTTGTAAGTCGCATACGACTTAAGGGTCAGGTGTGAAACTTCTATAAATAGGGAGTGAGTTGTAACTTTTTGGAATAAAATTCTTGTTGATTGCTGTGTGCTTTCTTCTTAAATTGGTAGTTGAGTGTAATCTCCTATCTCCACTTTCGGTTATTCGAGTGCGCTCGAATCAACGATTGTTGAAGCCGATTCGCGGAATCAACTGCGCTTGATCAACGCTTGAAGAATTGAAGATCTTCTTTCACGGTATCGTGCGCGATCAACGTGTTAGCGATAGCTAGAATTCGGCATCTTCGGATCAACGAATTTGGGCATTTTGGTATTCATCTATCCACCGATTGCTACTTTCATCGATCCATATCGTTTTGTTAATTATCCGCTGCGTCAGTTTGGTATCAGAGCTAGACTTAGCCAATCATAGCTAAGCCGAGTCTTGGAGCCAATTTTTGAAGTTGAAGTTTGAAGTTGTTGTTCATCGTGTTCATATTGAAGTTGCAAAGAGTTTGATGATTTTGATCCATTTCATTTTGGATCTAGAGTTGGAGAAGTGTTTGAATTTGAATTTGCAAGTGAGGCCGAGTCAATTTGCAAGTGAGCCGAGCCAAGCTAAGTGTGAAGCCGTGCCGACCTAACCATAAGTCGTTGCACGTTGAGTCGAGTTAAGGAGTCAAGCTAGTGAAGATTTGTGCCGAGCGACTTAAGCCTTAAGTCGTACGTCTTGTTCGAGTTAGTGGATTGAGCCGTGATTTGTTGCTTGCGTTGAAGATTTGTGTTCAAGTTATTGAAGTTTGTAAGAAGTTTTCAATCATGCCGCCGAGGAGAGCTAATCGTCATCAAAATGTTGAAGCGTTGTATAGAAGAGAAGAAGCCGAGCTTATGGAGCAACGTATTAATGAGAAATTTGATGAAGGCATTGGAAAATTAGAGAAGTTGATGAATGACTTGAATCAAACTCAAAGGAGGAGATCACCAAACTCGAACCATGGAGGAAACCGAGTTTCGCCATCGGTTACGGAAGCGAGGAGGGTATCACCACATTCTTTTAGAGATAGAAGAGAAACATCAATTTGATCACGGAGAGATCATCATGACTATGGACATGAAGAAAGAAGAATTTCACGAGAATTTGAGAATGAGGCATATAGAGATGAAGAGAGACATAGTCGAAGAAGCATGCATGAACGAAGGGATGATAATGGTCGAGATCGATGTAGGCATACTTTTGATTTTGATGAAGAGGGTGATAGAGCTAGCATTCATTATCGAGATCGAGACCAAGTTCGAAATTCTTATCGGGATGTTGAAGATGATCGTCGATGGGAGTCGGGAACGAAGATGGAAATTCCAGAGTTTACGGGTGGAATGGTAGCAGAAGAATTTCTTGATTGGTTATCTAATGTTGAAGAGATCTTTGATTTCAAGGAGGTTCCGGAGAATCGTCGAGTAAAGTTGGTTGCTACTAGGTTGAGGGGGAGAGCTTTGGCATGGTGGCAGCAAACTAAACTTACAAAGGAGAGAATGGGAAAGTCAAAGATTGGATCATGGGAGAAGATGAAGAAGTTGATGAGAGCTACTTTCTTACCATATAATGATCAATCACTTATATACTAGAGGTTGCAGAATCTGAGGCAAGGGACGAAGTCTGTTAGTGATTATGCTGATGAATTTTACCAACTCATTGCTAGGAATGATATTATGGAAACGGAAAAACAACTAACTGCTAGATTCATTGGGGGATTGAGAATGCAGATCTAGGATATGGTTAATATGTTTGATCCTAGATCAGTAGCAGAGGCACATCAGAAAGCGTTGGCTTGGGAGAAGCAGGGAAGGCGTGGAGGTGGTGTGTTTACTAATTCCAATAATCACGTGAAGGGTGTTAGTGGGAGTTCTAATGTTCCTAAACCTGTCAGTAAGCCAGTGGTGAAGGAGGCTGAGACGGCAAAGGTTAGCAGTGGTTTCAAATGTTACAATTGCCAGGAGTTGGGTCATAAAAGCAATGAATGTCCGAAGCCAAAGAAGAGAACCATGGTTGCAGAGGTTGAGGAGAATGATGGTGAGGAGGCAGAATGTTCAAATATACCTTATGTTGAGGAGGAGGAAGAATTGTCTGGAGATGAAGGTTGTAATCTTATGATGAGGAGATCTTGTCTTACACCAAAGCAAGAAGAGGATTCTAGTTGGTTGGGAAGAAATATTTTCCAGTCGACATGCACTATTTTGGGGAAAGTTTGCAAGTTCGTTATTGATGCTGGAAGCTGTGACAATATTATCTCTACAGAAGCAGTAAGGAAGTTGAACTTGAAAACTGAGAAGCATCCTAAACCATACAAGCTAGCGTGGTTAAGGAAGGGAGGTGAAGTGAAGGTGTGTCGAAGGGCTTGTGTGAATTTTTCTATTGGGAAGAAGTACAAAGACGAAATTTGGTGTGACGTTGTAGACATGGATGTGTGTAATTTGTTGTTGGGTAGACCATGCAGTTTGATAGAGCAGTGCAACATGATGGTCGTGCTAATAGTTACAGTTTTATGTTCGAAGGTACCAAAATCACTTTAGTTCCCAAGAAGCAACAACAGAAGGAGAGCAAGCTAGAGGAGATCGAAGAGCTGAAAACTTTATTATCTTTGGAGGAGTTTGTTAAAGAAGTTGAAGAGGAGCCTGAAGTCTATTTGTTGATTGGGCGAGAGTGTAATGAAAAGGTTGGAATTCCAGAAGAAGCGAAGCCAGTTTTGAAAGAATTTGAAGACGTATTTCCAGAGGAGTTGCCTAAGGAGTTACCGCCACTGAGAGACATTCAATATCAAATTGATCTTGTTCCGGGAGCAGTGTTACCACATCGACCTCATTATCGAATGAGTCCGAAGGAACATGAGGAGTTGCGAAGGCAAGTGGAAGAGTTATTAGAGCAGGGACGTGTTCAGGAAAGCTTGAGTCCTTGTGCAGTACCAGCACTGTTGGTGCCGAAGAAGGATGGAACATGGAGAATGTGTACCGATAGTAGAGCTTTGAACAAGATTACTGTTCGCTACAGATTTCCTATGCCGAGGTTGGATGACTTGCTAGATCAGTTGAGTGGGGCTACTATCTTTTCGAAGATTGATTTGAAGAGTGGTTATCATCAAATTCGAATTAAAACAGGAGACGAATGGAAGACTGCATTCAAGACAAGGGAAGGACTGTATGAATGGTTGATTATGCCGTTTGGTATATCGAATGCACCAAGTACATTTATGAGGGTGATGAATCAAATTTTCAGACCGTACATTGGGAAGTTTGTTGTAGTTTACTTTGATGATATTCTAATTTATAGTGCGAGCACAGAGGAGCATGTAGAGCATTTGAGAAAGGTGTTAATTATTCTTCATGAGGAACAATTTTATGCAGCTACGAAGAAATGTGTGTTCATGACGAGAAGTGTGTTATTTTTGGGATATGTTGTATCTGAGAAGGGAATCCAAGTGGACCAGAGTAAAGTTGAAGCTATTAGAAATTGGACACAGCCGAGAACTATCACTGAATTTAGAAGTTTTCATGGATTGGCATCATTCTACCGAAGGTTTATTCCACACTTCAGTAGCGTGATGGCACCGGTTACTGATTGTATGAAAGGAAAGCAGTTTTCTTGGTCGAAGGAAGCGGGGGTTGCTTTTGAACGAATCAAAGAACTTTTGACGGCAGCGCCAATTCTTGTATTACCAGATTTTCAGTTGTTGTTTGAGCTACACACTGATGCATCAAAGGTTGGGATTGGAGGAGTGTTGAGTCAGAATGGGAGGCCAGTTGCTTATTTCATTGAGAAGCGATCAGGGGCAAAGATGAGATACAGTACCTACGATGTTGAGTTTTATGCTGTTGTACAAGCTGTTAAACATTGGAGGCATTATCTATTTCAGAAAGAGTTTGTTCTTTACACTGATCATGAGGCGTTGAAGCATTTACAGGTGCAGGACAAGATTTCAGCGAGACATGCATCGTGGATCACATATTTACAGCAATTTACCTTTGTTGTTAAGCACAAATCTGGGGTGACGAATCGTGTGGCTGATGCTTTGAGTAGGAGGAGTCATTTGTTGACTACAATGAAAGTTGAAGTGATAGGGTTTGAATTATTGCCAGAGTTGATTGACGTAGATCCTCACTTTGCAAAGTTCGTTGAGAAAGTTAAGGATGGAGATACTGATGAATTTATGTTGGTTGATGGATTCTTGTTTAAAGGAAATCGATTATGTATTCCAGAGAGCAGTTTGAGATTGAAGATTATCAAAGAGTTGCACGAGGAAGGACATGTGGGCTGTGATCGTACATTGCATTTGGTTTCTCAATCTTACTTTTGGCCGTCAATGAGGAAAGAAGTAGAAAGGTTTGTGGAGAGATGTCATATCTGCCAAGTTTCGAAAGGAACTGCGACCAATTCTGGGTTGTATATGCCTTTGCCTACACCATCTAAGCCATGGGTTGATGTGAGTATGGACTTTGTGTTGGGATTGCCGAGAACGCAACGTGGCAATGATTCTATCTATGTGGTGGTTGACCGATTTTTGAAGATGGCACATTTTATTGCTTGTAAGAAGACGGCAGATGCTGTTCGTGTTGCTCAGATGTTCTTCAAAGAAATCTATCGACTTCATGGGTTACCAGAATCTATTGTGTCGGATAGAGATACCCGTTTTCTGAGTCATTTTTGGTTGAGTTTGTGGAAGATGGTAGGAACGAAGTTGAAATTTAGCAGTGCTTATCATCCGCAAACGGATGGACAAACCGAAGTTGTTAATAGATCGTTGGGAAATTTGTTGCGATGTCTTGTGAAGGAAAGTCTGAAAAGTTGGGACATGAAGTTATGCCAGGCAGAGTTTGCACATAATCATGCAGTGAATCGTAGCACAGGATTCAGTCCATTTCAGATTGTATATTCAAACGTACCCAGGGGACCGTTGGATTTGGCAGTAGTACCACAACCGAAGGGAACGGTTAAACGAGCTGTTGATTTTGTTGATGGTTTGACGGAATGTCATAAAATCGTTCAGGAACGATTAGAGAAGTCGAACGAGAAGTATAAGCGATTTGCAAATTTAAAGCGACGAAATGTTGAATTTAACGAAGGTGATTTGGTGTATGCTGTATTAACAAAGGATCGTTTTCCAGTAGGCACTTATAACAAGTTGAAAGCCAGAAAATTTGTCCTGTAGAAGTTGTGAAACGAATCAATGACAATGCTTATAAGTTGAAACTACCGGAGGATGTATACACTTCTGACGTGTTCAATGTTAAGCATCTTGTACCATATTATGGGGATGAACAATCTGATGTGGAAGAATTTACAAATTCAAGGACGAATTTTTCTCAACCAGGGGAGGATGATGTAGTTCAGGCCAAAGGGGTAAGGCATATACGACTTAAGGAAGGGATTATAGGTCGTCCACGATTTAAAGAGAAGGAGGTACGACCTAACAACGAAGATGAAAGGAAGTTACGACTTAACAGGGGCTTAAGTCGTTTGGGATGGATGAGTTGTATACGAGATAACGACATGGTTATAAGTCGTCCATGACTTAAGATGGTAGCTATTGGTCGTTTCCGACCTAAGGAGACATGTGAAGGAGAGATGCAAGTTAATGAAGAAGACCTAAGTCATTTCCGACCTAGAACGGGCTTAAGTCGGTCAGGGCCATTAGTACGTGTACGGTCTAAGGCTACAGGAGGAGCATCACGGGATAACAAGATAGCAACACGAGTTGTAATGCAAGGTTTAAGTCGGCTACGACCTAAAATAAGTCATTAAGCCAACCTGCCGATCTTATGAAGAGTCACTGAAGTGTAAGCTGCATGGAAGTTAAGTCGTCTGTGTTTCTTTAAGTCGGGTGTGTGTTAGGTCGTACCTAGTTGAGTCGGTTGAGCCGCTGTATTGTATGTATGTGTTGTGATGTAGTGGCTTGAGTCGTGTATGTATGTGTTAGTTCGCGTACGACCTAAGGGTGAGTCGTTTACATGCGCAGTATTGTAAACGGGGGATAAGTCGCTATGGTGTTAAGTTGTTGCCGACTTAAATTGGGTCGTAAGTCGCATACGACTTAAGGGTCAGGTGTGAAACTTCTATCAATAGGGAGTGAGTTGTAACTTTTTGGGGGATCGATTTTTGGAATAAAATTCTTGTTGATTGCTGTGTGCTTTCTTCTTAAATTGGTAGTTGAGTGTAATCTCCTATCTCCACTTTCGGTTATTCGAGTGCGCTCAAATCAACGATTGTTGAAGCCGATTCGCGGAATCAAGTGCGCTTGATCAACGCTTGAAGAATTGAAGATCTTCTTTCACGGTATCGTGCGCGATCAACGTGTTAGAGATAGCTAGAATTCGGCATCTTCGGATCAACGAATTTGGGCATTTTGGTATTCGTCAATCCACCGATTGCTACTTTCATCGATCCATATCGTTTTGTTAATTATCCGCTGCGTCAACCTTTCAGCTCTGATACCAACTGTGACGACCCGCCCTTATACTACCAGAAAGACGTATCATCATGAAGAAAGAAAGGTGTAGAAATAGAAAAGAAAGAGAAAGAAAGAACAAAAATCATGGAATCTCACAGCGGAATGGAATAAAATATAATACATCACATAACAATTACATAGTTTACATATATCGAAGTTATACAATATTATCATTTGACAATTTTATATCCATCTGTCACTACATACATCTTAAAATACAACATACTCTAACTAACACAGCGAAACTATATAGATATCTACATACGTCTGGGCTCCTGCTGCAAGCTCCTCCAGAACTCAACAATCCAAGAACCTATCACTTGGCTACTCGTAAAAATTTGAGTACCCAAGAGTTTATGAAAAACACAAAATATAAACTGCGGGTCAAACATGGGTCTGGTATGAGTAAACGGTTTAAATTTTTTAACTTTGAAAAACATTTGAAAATAAAGGTATCACGTAAGACTCCCCACAAATAAATACGGGTAAGTTTTTACCTTACGCTAACCAAACATTTCATAGGAAATTCTGTGATATTATAATAGTGTCTAGGGTTTTCAAGTAAATAAAAAATAGCCGAAATTGTTACATTATTAAATTCCAGCTACTAGCCACAAAAGTGGGTACCATGGGCACTTATTGGAAAATGGATTTCATACAATGGCAGGGCTACTGGGGTACCGCCTATCACAGTACGGGGCCAAGATCACCGTACCGAGGAGTACGCCCGCTCCCCTGCAACACAAGGCCGGAACCATTCCTTACTGAATAGTCCCGAACAATATAAACCCCGTGGTTGGTGCGACCAACCACCCACTAAGCCGAATAAAAAGGGACATCTAGACAGGGGAAATATCTTGTCCTGCTTGGACATGACCCACCTAACCTTGCTGCACCTCCCCTGTTTTAGCCATTCCCGGTTGATGAGGCTTGAGGCTACAATTACCTTTAGAGAACATATTCCTTAGAATGCTCATCGCCCGCCTGACGATGTGCTAAAGCATTCAATCCATACAAGTTCGTTCCGGGTTCGAACGAAACCGAAGGCATTATCTCGTTACACTCATTTTGGAATCACCCTTAGAGTTAACGACGAAAACCCTTGCATTCTGAATCTTCATCTTCACATCTGATTCACGACCTAACGTTAATTTGGATCGATGTGGTTTTCGGATGTCCAAATATGGAAACCCGATCCAGGTCTCATCGAAATCCAAAACGTGTCCTTTAGGGCCAAGTTGTTTTAATGTTTAAAAAAAATAATTCAACTATCCATATACACACAGATAGATAATTCACAATATCACAATAGATAATCAACATTATCACCATAAACAGATAGGCGATATTATCATCACACAGATAATTCATATTATTATCATACTACAATCAAGCATACATTTCACCCTGCATCATTTATCTTATACTAGCAATCTCAAACCATTCAAAGTAAACAATATCATTCATTCATACATAAGAAATCATACCAGCTATAGTTAATTTAAAATGAATTAAATTAATTACTTGCATCTCTAATTAATTCTAGACTATTATAAATCTCGCTTATATAACAATTAACCAATTATCAATAAATTAATAAATTAATCACACTTGATTAATTTACATTTATTTTATTCAAGTAATCATCTTTTAATTATTTTTACATATTAATTATCTAATCCAAATATAGAAATAAACCTTCAAATACAAACATTACATTACTTCTTAATTACATTAATTAATTACTCTTTAATTTCTTATTATTATTTATATTTATTAATGATTACTACTTACATTTAATTTCATTATCCTGTATTAAATTAATAACCTTAAGTAATTAATCCCCAATTAAACTATACTTATTAATCACTCCTGATTAATACTATTCAGTAATCGACCATCTTTAATTACTCTATCACATCACTTAATTACACCTCAATGATTTCCTCTAAAATTAATCCCTTGATTAATTGCCCAAAGTAATTATACTCAAATTACTTTCACTATTAAATCATCCTCAGTCAATTTCATCAGTCATTATCATTAATTACTTCTCCAAGTGTTTATGCTTATCACATCTTCAATAATTATTTAAGTTAATTAAACTTAATTAATTAACTTAATAATTCATTATAAATTTTATTAATTACAATAAGTAATTAATTCCCTTAATTACTCAATCACTTAATCAATTTGTTTAACCTTAATTAACTATTCTTTAATTATCCAATTATTAATCACTAATTACTTAGTTAATTTATTAATTTACTCTTAATTAGATTACTTAATAAATTAACTATTAATTCATTCATTAATTATCATAAGTAGTTGATTACACTTTATTAATCACTCAATCATTACTTAATCCTTAATTACAATTGTAGTAAAGTAATTATTCTTAATTACTTCCTAAAGTAATTAGTAAATTACTATTGATCTTAATTAACATTTGAAAGAATTTTCTTAAAGTTTGAAATCTGAAATGTTGATTAACTTTATTCTTAACTTAAATCAACTGCTTAAGTTAAAAAAAATTAAAGTGTTAAATGCATTTGTTAAGTACTAACTAAATAACTAAAAGTTGTATTTAAGCCGTTAAACATTCTCCAAGTTCACAGAATTTAAAACTGTTAAAACCAAATCCACTGAACTTCATTTTTCTTTTTGTACTATGATTGAAAGAAACCCGGGTTCTCCCCCATTAAATCCCGAGTGTAGCTTCGAGTTGCACGCTAACATTCCCGAGACACCCACCTCATTCTCACGCAAAAATCCTTCTTCTCCCTCTCTTTTTTCTTCTTCTGTAGTTTAAGTTGAACTTGGTTTAATTAACGTCAGGTACTCACTCGAACACGACGTAAACCCGAAGAAATCACTAAGTAAACTCGAGAATGACTCGAGATCACTCACTGACACAACGTAGAGACATCCTCCACGTCGTACACGTGCACAGTGGCACAGCTCATCTCTGGCGATCACCCAACCCATCGGCAAGTCGCGAGTCCTCCATAGGTTCGAAAAACCAAACCCAATTCGACCCTAAAATCTCGAATCGAAAATTTCCTTCTGCTCGAAAAAAAACTCGTCCATCCCTAAATCGTTTCGCCACCATCGCATAAATGACCGGAGTTGCCGACACTTCGCCCACACTACAACAACTCGACAAACCACCTCCTACCGAACCCTCGAGCAGCTCGATCGCGTGAAGAGGCCGGACACTTTATGTTACAGACATGAAACAAAAACTGTGCACAAGTCCTAATTTGCATTCGTTCGGTTAATTCTTGAATTAGAAAAATTAACCAACATTTTTCCCAACATCATGCATGTTCATACTAACTTCACAACAAATTTCAACAATTTAAATTCAGTTGATAACCAGAAATTCATAAAAATGTAGTCTTTGTTTATTTACTAACTGCTCTTTGAATATTAATCTATAAGTCTTGATTTTTGTTTTAAAAATCATATTTTGCTATAAGAATTTAGGATATAATCTTGAATTAATGTTTTACAAAAATCAATTTTATCAAGTTATCATTTGATACCTGTAAATAAAATTACAGTAATTATATTTTACAACAAAGTTTAATCAGCTTTTAGAAATCCAAATTTATGTTTAAACATCTTGCTTTAGATGAAAAGCTTAAAGGTTTATGATAATCTGAAGAGAGTAAATTGAATTTTGAAAGAAAATTCACAACCTGAATCAATCAACAGAGGTGAACAGAGCATCACAACAAACTGTAACATATATATATATATATAATCCAGGATATCAAACAATCTTGAACTATTTTAAAATAACTTAAAGCTTTAAAAACTTCTTGTTTACTCACCCGAAACCAAATACTGTTGAACAGAGCATACTTGACATCTGCAATCCATCTGTTCTTATGAGTTTAAGCTTGGGCATTACTTCTTTTATGTTTTTCTCTTTATATTTTTCTTCTTCAAGTATACTTATGTTACTGATCCAACTAAATATAAGATGAATACATATATATATATATATATATATATATATATATATATATATATAGAAGATAAGAAGTTATGTATGTATGGAAAAAGTTTTAACCTGGTTAGGTGTTATCTGTACTATTCCTTTTTGTTTTATCAGGCAAGTTTCTTTTTTTTTATAAGGCTGCTATGATTCTTGAATTCGACCCAATGTTTTGCTGAGATGCTAAACATTAAATGCTAATGTACTTTTTGTTTTACACATAACCTTATTAGTACATAGATTTTTATTACTTGCTTTACCAAAATCATTAGCAGGTTCCATATATATTCAAGCCTGTTACATTTTTTATACTTAACTCACTGCTATTCAATTATGTTGATCAGATTTCGTTACTGCAAAATAAAGATTTTCATATTATAAATAAACACAACGATGTGCCCGAACAGAAGAGCATTAATTGTTATGTTGCTTAATCTGTTTACATAATTATGTTGTACTGTGAAGACATGGTATGCACTTGTATGAGCTATGAACTTCAGCAAGTAGCTTGCATAAGAAGACAAATTATTTTATTTCTTGTATTTCAATCTACCTGAGTTTGTCAGGCTTCTTCATGTTTACATATACTTGTGAATGAGGATTATTTCCCTTGCAACATTTGTTTTATTATTTTATATCTTATGTTTGAATTTATTTGTAAAGATACTGTGTCAAAAAAATGTTTTATTCATTGCTTGCTTAAATAATGAATATGTTTAAGTCAGATTTATTTTTGGACTTTGGTTTGCGTTGAAAACATTTGTTTCATTGTTTCTAACTTGAATAATTATATATATAGTTGTTGTTAATTTGTGTATGAAAATATTTTATTCAGTTAACTTCTAATTTACATAAGTTATACATAAATGTTTTAGTTTGGTGTTATATTACATTTGATTTTGTTTTACTTTATACTTTGAGTTTTATACCTTGTTCTAATTTTAGCTTTGTTTACAAATTTTTAATTTATGATGTATGCAATCTTAACTAATTGATTCTTATTTTAAATCTTACATTTGTATTTTATATTTGACTATCAATGTTCAAGTTATATCTAAAATGATTTCTTACTTATATTTGTATTCATTTCTATTTGTATTGTACCATCACTTATTTAAATTAAGTTATATATTAAGTTATATACACATATTTGATTTATGTTTTACATTTATTTTTTATTTTGTTTGAATTAGATTTTAAATTTAAACATTAACATCCATATGTGTATTTCCAAATGTAAACAAGGTACCGTATTTTAATTTAGTTATATAAGGTAAATATTATTAAGAAATCCTATTTAAATTTCCAGAATCAAATTCCATTTTTAAAATACAAATTTATATAAACAAATGGCAATTTATTCCAAAATCATATCCATTTGAAAATAATTAGTTCACATTTTATTTAATCAGATTAAATATTTATTAAAATAAACAGGGCGAAAATTCAAGTGTAACAACCCGCATATTTATCGATTTTATATTTAAATATTTTATTTAAATATTTTATCGTTAGTCGGATTTTAGTCCGAAAAGCTACTTTTTGCAAACAGCCGAATTAGGACTCGAGACCACTTCCATTGAGTTCAAAATGTCGTTTGCGACCTTTTTAAGTATAAGCTTCGATATGTTTGTAGAAAGTTGATTTTTGCTACTTTTTCCCGCTTATGACTTTGGTTTGGACTGCACCCTTATTAGCTCAGCCCAACCCCCCTTGTCTTCATAACTTCTCCTCTTTGCTTAAACACTCAAGCTTTAGCAACAATGTTGGAAGAGAATGGAAAATGGAAATTACTAAGCCATAGCTTGCTTTGCAAATCGAACTTCTAGCTCCAAATTCAAGAGAACCAATTGGTAAGCATCTCCTCCATCTTCTCCAACTCTTTCTCCATTCAATTTCAGAAATTTCCTAAACCTAATTTAGGAAATGTTTCTCCTTTAAGCTTAGATTCAAGCTTCTAGTGTTGAGATTGAAGTGTGGTTGATCTTCCCTTATATTCAAGCTTCTCATTCATTGATTTGGGTTCAAAGGTGAGATTTTTATCTCACATCTTTGTCTATAATTATCTTCGATTGTTAGGTATGAATTCCTAACATTTATTCTTGTGCAATTGATTTTGGTTTGGATTGATTTCGTGTATATTCCAATTTTTGGTGTTTTGGTCTAATTTATGAAAATCCTATTATGGATATTTGGACACTGATATTTGAGGCGTATCGAAGAGCCGTTTGGGCTGGGTTGTCGTTCGACGTAATTCCTTAGTCATCGCCATTTGCTCGTTCGATCGTTTCCGATATTCGTTTGGCCATTTTTGGCCTAGGTTCAGGTAATGCCCTGAACCCTTCATTCAGACGTCTGAAACGTAATATTCAGACGTCTGAATATGGTTCTAGGAAGATTTCTATTCCCAGATTCAGACGTCTGAATATATGGTTTCAGACGTTTGAATTGGTTCATTTGGTACCAGAAAGGAAATAGGCTAAAAAGTGCCTATTTCAGACGTCTGGATCCAAGGATTCAGATGTCTGAATTCTGTCTTTGGAAAATATTTATTTTCCAGATTCAGACATCTGAATCCTTGATTTCAGACGTATGAATCAACACTATTTTGCCTATTTGCCTATTTGCTTAAGGATTCCAATTTAAATCGATTCGTGATGATCCTATTTATTGTTATCATTTATTATGACTTTGATGACTCCTTTTTAGGGATTTTTGAATATCCATTTTGATGGATTCTTTATCGGTTTCTTTGGATTTTATTCACGTCTTCGAATGTGAATTTTACTGATTGATTGTTTTTGCAATCTTCTTTGTGATTTGTCACTTTAAAAATATAATGGTTTTCTATACTAGTAGTAAATATCAAAACTCTTTCTTCAAACGATTTCAACTCTATTTTCAATTACAAAGCTCGTTTCCTAAACCGTTTTCCAATCTACTAGTATATACAAGCCTTTACCTCACTCGTATGAGAAATCTAATTAAACGACTTAGTAAAACAAGTGGTATGAAACTCTTACGTTTACTTCGTTGGTTAATTCTTGGTCTTGTTCGATTGAAACTCTTGTGACAATTTTCTAGTGGAGACCTATAATTTGTCCGTAAATATTTAAGTTAAGCTAGTGGTTATGGGACATGAAGCTAAGCTCATATATTTACTAGCTTACTGTAATCAACACTTCTCTTTGATCATGACGAACATTTTATGTTTTAGACTAGCATTGTGCAATGTCTTTGTGTTTTGGTTCATCGGATGTCACGCTGTACGACGTCGTTGTTCCCTTTGATTGTGTTTTGGTTCATCGAATGTCACGCTGTACGACGTCGTTGTTCCCTTTGATTGTGTTTTGGTTCATCGAATGTCACGCTGTACGACATCGTTGTTCCCTTTGATTGTGTTTTGGTTCATCGGATGTCACGTTGTACGACGTCGTTGTTCCCTTTGATTGTGATTTGGTTCATCGGATGTCACGCTGTACGACATCGTTGTTCCCTTTGATTGTGATTTCTTGATTTCGTATGTTGAATTCTGGAATTTATGTTTCACCAACTTTTACGATTGGCTTTGATATATATGTCATTTATTGTGGCTTGGTGAATGAAATTAGGAGTATGACATTCCTTTTTATTTATGAGAAGATTTTATGATATTGATTAATCTCCTGTCGATTTTCAATTACTTATATATATCACAGCTTGGCATGGTGATTATTATACGTTTAGTCATATCTCTTATTCTATATCATTTCATCTGATATTTATAGCTAGACTGATCCGTTTATTATTTTCTTATTAAATAATACTCGGGTCAGACCGAGATGTTACAGGTGCTTCTGCTTGACTTCTCCCCTGGGATTCATTACTCTGACTTTTGGCAAACTACTTAGATTAGTAGTTTATTTTGTTGCATACACTTGAGATATAGACTCATAGTTGTATTCTTTTGTATAGCACGTTTTGCTACTCTTTTGTATTATTGTGGATCTTTTTGACCACTACTCTGATTTACACTTTCATGTGTTAATTATGTATTCATATCTTCTTCCGCCTTTGTGATATGAATTATCTGCGACTGATTTGTGTTATGTTTATTTCTATATTTGTTTCTGAAGATATTACAGCCACTGTGTGGTAGCTTTGAGTTGGTGTCGGTATGTCGGATTTCCCACTTGAGAAAGAAATGCATGTTATACTATCTGACATATCGGTGCTCGCGCAAAGAAATTACACGGATGGTCGCTCCTCAACAGCCTTATTCTCCGTGCTAGTTGACAGCATTACACCGTAGTGTTCTTGGCTAGCGTGGGTATAGAGGTGGGGCGTCACATCAAGGTCGTTACATTTATGGTATTTCAAATTATGCTAATATCATTTTTTGTTTTTCATGCTAACCATATATTTCCAATGAGCATTTGACATAACTTGACGGTAGATAAAAAGATATTTAATCCTAATTCCAACTGTGAAATACAAAATTAAATGTACCAAGAAAATGAGAAGATATGAACTATACAAATTATTATATTACAACATTCAGATAATGAGTACTGCCAAATGGCTACATTTACTTTTAGAGGAGGCAAATATGGATTCATACATCCGTCCGAATATATGTCCTTTATTATTTTACAACTAATTCTAAATAACTCTTCAATTATCAATTATGAATATAGTGAAAACTGTTGTACATACTTTTCACGCTGATTTTGTTGAATTTTATCATAATGGCAGAAGAAAACGCTCCTTGTGATGCTTGAAACACACTTTTTTGCTAAATATTCATTATGTGGCCAACCTCCTATTTGTAGCTTTCAATTTTTAATTTCAAATCTTGTTGATTTAAAGTGTGCCTAAATGCTTGCAGGAACCCTTGCACTTTACAAAATATGAAAATTATGATTTAGCTGTATAGATTGTTATATTTAACAGCATAATGCTAATGTCCTAGAAGTACCAATTATATCTCTTAGATAGCTGATTTTTTGCAAATAATTTTGTAGGTTGGAGATAACAAAAATTCGAACTTTGTTACATGAATTTTAGTATATATTGATTTTTGGGTACACATTTGTATCCTATTCTGAAATTGTGTAAAATAATTGATTAAAAACTATGTAGGATAACACAAAATGAAATTTGAAATATATAATGATAATTTAGTTTTATCCATTTGTACATGCTTATGCAAACTATTAAGTAAATTCTTTAATGAATCTAGATGTATTCTAATGCTTCAAACTTTAAATGCGAAAGTCCTTAATAAAAAAACATAGCAAAAATTAGTTTTCCTCGAAGATCACATTGATAAATATAGTAAAGAATGGAGGAGAGTTCAATGCTTTCATTGATGATCCATCAAGACCGCAAATATGGAATGAAGGCGAGAAAATTTAGTTAGCATACTCAAAGGAAAAAAATTATAAAATATATTTGTTTATAATTCAAACCATATAAAATTGTCCCTTGAATTTTGAAGCTTGAACAAGCTATACATTTAAATCTTGGAAGTTGCCTTTTTCAAATCTTCAATAATAAAGTTTAAAAATTAAAAAGCTCAAAAGTTGAGCAAATATCTTCCAATATCTTTTCTTTAAAGAAAAAATTAAATGAATAATGGCAATATATCATTACAACGTTACTTTTAGTGACAGGCTATATATATAACACCATAAAGTAAAGCATCCTAAGTTTCTAAAAATTATGTTGAGTATGCCTTTGAAACTTTCCCTTCTTATTTTGAACAAAGAAATAAACATTGTAACTACTAAGAATGATCCATTTGACATAATTTAACATCTAAATACATAAAAACAATATTGTTCAATTAAAAATGAAAGAATGCATGTGACAAAAATACCAAGTAATCTATTGAAAAATTAATGATATTACAGATCAATCAAATCTTCGAGATAACGGCAAACCACTTTTTTAATCTCAAGTTAAGCACAACCCAATAGAATTTACAGTGATAAAGACAAGCTATTGCGAGAGTAAGGCTTTGTGGAAGGAATAACGATTGATGGATAAAATTAGTAAGAAAATTCAATACTAAACTAATAAGATTCATACATAATGCTAAATTATTTTCTATCTTTTACCTAAATTAAATCACATTTGGTGTTAACATCAAAATACGAACTAACATACATGAATAGTTAAATTGTTTAATTCCCTCTTTGGAAATTTAATTGGTATACATCAAAATATAAATTGTTATAAATAAACAGTCAAATAATTTTTGATTCTATTACAAGCAACTGAAATTGAAATTTAAAAAGGTGAATTTGCGGAATTATTTACTTCCACCATTTGGAAAAAAAATATATTTATAGCCCACTTAATCCTTCAAACTAATTGATTAATCCTACATCTTAGTAGCTTTATAAATTTCTATAAGCATAATCATCAAAACACATTATATTCTTTAACATAAACAAAATAATCAACGGCCTCCTCCTTTATTCAAAGGCTTGTTATTGTTAAAAAGTTACTTTTGTCGGACAAGCTAGAAATATATGAGCGGATACACGATACAAAAAACGACAATCTTTCTAACAAATTATCAACTATTTCAACGCCAAAACAAAAGCGAATGCTTTCAAACATTAACAATATCTCATGAAGGTGTGAATCGATTAATGTTTTATAAATTTGTTTATAATTTTTTTTCATTATTGATAAAATTTGTTTGTAACCTTTCGTTGCAATAGTTTTGGTTATTATGAAAGGCAACTTTGTATGAACATGATATATAAGAAATCGACGAACTTAAGACAAAAACGTCAGTTGTCAAAAAAGAATTTAAACCAATATTAGATAATGAAGAATTAATAATGTACCAAAAAAATATAATGTAATTAACGTTCCATTACACTAGTTTGACGGAACTAAAACCTTATGGGTGGCATCACATATTTCTTTTCGTTTTTAAAGAGCCACCCTACATGTCTATTCCAACTACCCACCACTACGGTAACATATTTTACCGAACAAATCTCTTTCAACTAACCATATCTAATTTTCACCTTTCTTTCATAATCAGGTGCAACAAATTCTAATTGCACTTCAAATGATTCGGTCATGCCTCCTTCTTGAACCCGCTATATTTATGCTTTTCTCAAGATAAATTATCACTTCTAGTTAAATGAACTGAAATCTATTTTGATTGGGGTTGACAAAATGAATTCTTAAAATAGACAATGACGTCATAAATTGATTGAAATATAAAGTTCTAACTAGATTTGTTAAAATGTTTGACCTGCATTTCATTTGAGGTATTAACTTTTAATTTATTTCTTACTTTCACTCCGTTGTCTTATGATCTAAAATTTGTAAAATTGGTTACACTGACTTTTGTTTTCAATTGGCTAGTTCTTCTTTTTATCACATATTGTTCTTAGGATCACTCATTCATTGCCTATGGCAATTTACCAACTCTTAGATCTCTTTTTTTTCCTGAAAAATTGAATTAAAAGCATGTGAAAGTGCCGATATGATAGAAGCATTCTTATCCAGGTCAACGCCACTGAAGCATTGAAATATGTAAATCGAGATAAATTTGAATTTTTTCGACAGGCAAATACGATCACGGGTTTCTCCATGCGTAATTATATAGAAAAACCCACTATACCATTGATAATTAATGTGTATTCCTCCTTTTTTGGAAAAACAAGAGGCTAGTGCTGAACAAAATTTTAAAACAAGAAAAGAGACACGTTATGCTAGATGTTCAAACTAGCATAAATATTATTTAATCAATAAGAGGCATTCGCCCTCCACTACGCAGTTCGGTTGATCGACTAGTTGGATTTGATTGACAATGTCATTGTTTAGATCGACTCCAAGCATATTCTATATTATATCAGGAAAAAGAAAACAAACTTTAGAGCTCATTTGTCTACAACAAACGCAAACGAATATTCAATCGAATCCGTCCGGTAAGTTTCCATAATATGAATTAATTTTATAACATTATACTTAATCAAACTGATTTTTTCACGCATAAAGAATATGTCGAGGCTGGCGGGTAAAACCCTGTGCCTCGTAATCTTATGATGCGATTCGCATATAAAGAAAGAAAAAAAGGAGTGGACATACTATCGCGGAATGTAAAATATCATCAGCGAACCACAATGTACCTTGCGTCCCTCCTTTTTTGAAAGTGTCGCTCTTTGAAGACGCGGTCGGAATAAAGAGAGTACGTTCATATAAAAAACTTTGAACCTGTAAAGTATGAGAAAAGTATAACGAAGGCGTAGAATTTTATTTGTTTATTACGGGAAACGTACAAAGTCAATTAACCATTTTTTTTCTTTTTTTAATTCTACTTTATTCCCAAAGCGTTATACTACGATTATATTCAATTAAAAATGTTTTGATTAGAAACAAAATATCTTAGAAAGCGAAATGTTTTTTAACCAGTATAATTTGAAATTCTAATTTATTCCCGACGATAATATTATAATCGATTAAAATTGTTTTGATTAGAAATAAATTATCTTAGAAAGTGAAGTGTTTTTTAACCAATACAATCGTAGTATAATGCTTTCAGAATAAAATGGAATTAGAAAAAGAAATTGGTTATTTATTTTATAGGTTCCCTTCGACTAACACAAAATCTCCTACGCATTCCTCATACTTTACAGGTTTAAATTTTCTTATAAGGACAGACTCTTTTAATTCCGATAGCGTCATCAAACAACGCACATCCATAAAAGGAGGGAGTGCTAGGTACATTGTGGCTCGTTGAAGATATGTTGCATATCAAGATAGTTCGTTTGCACCTTTATAGGAATCACAGATGGAATTATAAGATACATGGACAAAAAATATAAAATCAATTGGCCATAACGTTAAAAAAATTAAATTTAGAATTCACGTACATTACAGAAACTTATAGAACATACTTGATTCAATATTTATTTGGTTGCGGTAGACAAAGAAGCTCCAAAGATAATCCTTTTCTGAGATAATATAAAATCTATTTGGAGTTGGTTGAGGAATGGCATCCTTAGTCAAATTCAACTAATCAACCAACTAAACTACAAGACCTAAGGACAGTGCTTCACATTTAGTTTAAACATCGACTGAAGCTTCACCATAGTAGACTGAACATCCAGTATAATAAGTTTCATTCCCTATTCTAAAAAGTTATCCTGCATCATCCTTTACAAAAATATTATATTTTTAACATGTTATATTAAAGCCTTAACATATTATTTGATAAGGAATATAACATATTATATTCCCTATTTTAAAAATTATCTATGACCATTCTATTTCATGAAGCCTTGCTCTCATAGTTGTTTGCCTTCTCAATTGTTTACCCTTTACACCGTAAATTCTATCGAGATGTACTTGATTAGAGATTTTGTTTACCAAGATATAAAAAACTAATTTCATACCAACTTGAACATCTAATCAATTTGCAATACCGTTAATTTACCAGTAAATTAGTTGGTTATCACATTCATTCTCTTATTTTAACTGAATTTATTGATATGTTAACCACAATACCTAAAGTATTTTCATAAAAGAATTTGAGCAGCAGATTTTGTGTAAAATTTTGAGTAAAGAACAAACATAAGTTTTGTTAAAATTTCACTGTTCAAGTCAAAATATCAATGTCGTACTATAGTAAAAGACTTAGAAGCATTCCGCGGCTTAAATAATTTATAAAAATAAAACTAATTATTTAGGATCTAATTACCAACTCTAATCGCGAACAGTGTATGTATTAAAAAGATATTTTAATACAAACCACTTACTAAGGAAATGTATAAAACCACGAGGAAGATGAAAGAGCTTTTGAAATAAAGCATGCATATCAAGCTACATGTGCAAATGCCTGTTAATAATAAAAAATATGTGAAAGAAACATGCATACATCAAAATTATTTGTTGTACGTAACAATTCGAGTGCCCATTAATTAAATATAATCATATTCGAGCCAATTAAGTTTACATACATATAATAGCAACTTTTTAAATGTATTGCAAATTAAATTGTAATAGTTATATTTAGTTTATGGACTTGTACTAGATGGTAATATAAATTGTATCTTTCATCAAATTTCCAATGTAAATGTATAATTGAAACCGCAAATTCTAAATTTGCAATACTATAATTTTTGTCTAATAATTGAATTAAAACAACAATCAGATTCTTCTATTTGTAACATCTTATCTCAAGTACAAATAATAACTAAATTGAGTCTGCCATTACATATAATGCAAAATGATAAAAAGCATTAAAAGATTTCCGCTTATTTAGAAAATAAGATCTCATTACGACTATGTTTGCGGCAATCAAAGAAATCTATTATGAAGAAAGTCAAGCGACAATGCATTTACTATTATTATTACCAAATATATCATTTGCTTATTTAAATGAATTGTGGAAAAATAACATAAATATGTCATGGTTATGTGTGAATACATACTATTTTTATAACAGTCGATTTACAATTAACCAATAACATTAGAACTTGTATCAAATATCAAGTTCAAATATCTGCACATTTATGAACAAATATCAAATTTTTGTTTATAAAATTATATAACTAGGTATCTTCTCTAATATTCCACTTGTTAATTGGAAAAATAAACATGTTTTCAACTATATGAAATCTATACATACACATAATAAAACCATTATCTTAATAAAATAGTCAACATAATTGTCCATTACGCTGAATACAGAGGCAGTTTTAACTAAAATGATGTATGCTTAAACGAACACAGTAAACTAGAACAATAACAATTTGTTAGAAAAGTTTACAGAACAAATTGTTTTTCTCTCCCTAATTCAACAAAGCTTTTTATTGAACATGTAAAATCCAACAATCAAAAGGATACAGAGTAATAGACGAATCAACTCTAACGAACCAAACAATTGAAAGGAAAAAAAAACTAAGACGATGATAGAATATCAGAGCACAATCATGATTGAAAAGGAAAAATTAACAGAAAACCGAGACCATTTTTTCTCTAATCCAATTAATTCAACATCTTTTGGCAAATTAAAGTTGCAGCACAACAGAAATTGATCACACTACGGTGGTTTCCAGTGCAATATAGTGCAAACAGTAACATTATAAACAAAACATTTAATGGC
This sequence comes from Allium cepa, assembly GCA_030765085.1. NCBI lineage: Eukaryota > Viridiplantae > Streptophyta > Magnoliopsida > Asparagales > Amaryllidaceae > Allium > Allium cepa. The sequence continues at coordinate 463,558,521 of CM060942.1, forward strand.
TCGTACAAGACTAATCCAGAACATTGATACATTTTGTTGAAACAACAAATTACGACATAACAAAACTAAATTTAGTAAGAAATGAGCAAGGGAAAAAAATTAGAAATCCAACATTATACTTTCAATAAGACATTTGACAAACCGTTCAACTTTGGTATGAGGCTTTGGTTGCTTACCTAAATAAGAAGTACAGATCATGGCACAGAAGAAATTATGAGAAGAAAACCAAAGCGAAATTGAAAACAAGATTGAACGGATCCATCAAAATTGCAAACAAATCGCGATAATAACTTCGATCACAAAACTACAAAGTGAAATAATTGTTGCTCGGGTAACCGCTCAGGAACAAATTTCCATCAGTCACAGATTTTCAGCATTTAAATTTAATGGTCTCATCATTGCAACAACACAAATATAAAAATTAAGAACAGAAGATGAGGAAAGGGACATAGAAATATTTTCTGAATCAGAAAAAGAAAGTAAGAAGACGATCTTTGTCAGCCGTCTGGATATTGAACAGAACCCTAATTTGTTCAGAGAGGAAGAGGTTTATAAAGTCATGTCGCCGAAGGGATAATAACGGGTTTGCCTTGGACTTGTCATTATCCTTTCATATTTGTATTTTGTTAAAAAAAAACTAAATGTGACGCCCCACCTCTATACCCACGCTAGCCAAGAACATTACGGTGAATGCTGTCAACTAGCACGGAGAATAAGGCTGTTGAGGAGCGGCCATCCGTGTAATTGCTTTATGCGAGCATCGATATGTCAGATAGTATTACATGTAATACTTTATCAAGAGGAAATCCGACATATCGACACAAACTCAAAGCTACTACACAGTGTCTATAATATCTTCGGAAACAAATACAGAAATAAACATAACATAAATCAGTCACAGATAATTCATATCACAAAGGCAAAAGAAGATATGAATGTATAATTAACACATGGAAGTGTATATCAGAGTAGTGGTAAAAAAGATCCACAATAATACAAAAGAATAGCAACACGTGCTATACAAAAGAATACAACTATGAGTCTATATCTCAAGTGTATACAACAAAATAAACTACTAATTTAAGTAGTTTTCCAAAAGTCAGAGTAATGAATCCCTGGGGAGAAGTCAAGCAGAAGCACCTGTAACATCTCGGTCTGACCCGAGTATTATTGAATAAGAAAATAATAAACGGATCAGTCTAACTATAAATATCAGATGAAACGATATAGAGTAAGAGATATGACTAAACACATAATAATCACAATGCCAAGCTGTGATATATATAAGTAATTGAAAATCAACAAGAGATTAATCAATATCACCAAATCTACACAAGAATCAAAGGAAGTGTCATACTCCTTATTTCGTTCACCAAACCATAAATATTGACGATCATATCATTGTCAATCACAAAAGTAAATGACACACGAATTCACCTATGCACAAAAATTGATAAATCATATCAATAGAAATCACAAAAATAGGTGAAGAAGAAAGTTCCAGAATTCGACACACAAAATCCAGAGATCACACAAAATAGGGGGGAGGCCTATCACACGAACGGGAGCATGAAAACTCACCAACATATGTATCATACGAACGAGACGCTATCTCATGGTAGCTAGCCATTAATTTTTTTTTACACACGAACGGCCCGAAGACCATGGGGCGCTACCCCACATATGTGAGTTGAAACTCACACAAACGGGGTTTAGTCTCCCTCGTAGACAAAGAGACATCGCACATTGCTAGTCTAAATCACAAAAATGATCGTCATGATCATGAAGAAGTGTCAATCACAGTAAGCTAGTAAATATATGAGCTTAGCTTCATGTCTCATAACCACTAGCTTAACTTAAATATTTACGAACAAATTGTAGATCTCCACTAGAAAATTGTCATAAGAGATTCAATCGAACAAGTCCAAGAATTAACCGGCGAAGTAAACGCAAGCGTTTCATACCACTTGTTTTACTAAGCCGTTTAATTAGATTTCTCATACGAGTGAGGAAAAGGTTTGTATATACTAATAGATTGGAAAACGGTTTTATAAACGAATTTGGTATTAAAATAGAATTGAAATCGTTTGAGGAAAGAGTTTTGATATTTAGTACTAGTATTGAAACCTTTATATTTTTAAAGTGACAAAACACGAAAATGATTGTAGAACAATCAACCACCAAAATTCACATTCAAAGACGTGAATAAAAATCCAAAGAAATCGATCCGAATCCATCAAAATGGGTATTCCCAAAAATTCCAAGAATAGAAGTCATTAAGGTCGTAGCAACAACAAGTGGGAAATAACACGAATCGATGGAATTTGGAAACCAAGCAAAAATATGCACAAATATGCACAATTAGGCAAATAGGTGCAAGTCGGTCAACTTACTAAAAGGTCCAGTCGACTGGACCAGAGGCATGAAAAATAATTTCCTGTAGTCAGTCGACTGACCTAAAAATTCAGTCGACTGAATGTAGGGGAAACAGAGGACCCGAGCCTCAAGTAGTTGCCTTTGGAATGCCTATGTGCTACAGCCAGTCGACTGACTCAAAGGTCCAGTCGACTGACTGGCATCAAGGATGCTTTCCAGCCTATAAAATGAAGATGCAATCTTCTTCAAAATGCAATCGAGCGAGCACGGTCACTAGGGGTTTATGAAAATCGACTACCCGGCCCTATAAGTTCTTCGATGCATCACCAAAACAAGTTTAAACAACAAAGCTATGATTTTTTAAGATTTAAACTCAAAACACTAAAATTTGGAATGTTCACAAAACCTATCCAAATCAAATACACATGAATAAGTTGTAACGAACCGCCGCCCTGACCGCCTCTATTCGGTAATTAAACCAACTCGAAACGATCAAAATGACGGATTGTTGTTCAGTGTATAAAGTTTAAACAGAATCAGCCACAGAATCACAGAATAATCATAATATTACTCATAAATGAATTTTTCTTACATACATATATCAGAGTTTGTACAATGCATTAAATTTTATACAGCGGAACAATTTATTTACTATTAAGTACAAGAAAAAATTTCTAGAAAAACTTTAGTGGAGTGCTTTCCCCTCTCTCTAACTTCGCGGCCTGAAAATCTTCAAGCTGTAAAAGTACTCGGTCTGACCCGAGTATTATATTCAAAAGAAAATAATACACAGGTCAGTCTAATTCAAACTCAGTTATTAGTGCATAGAAGCAATAACAATCAAACAACAATTAGACGAAAGTCAATATAAATTTACCTATCCGATTCTTTAACAAGTAATCGGATAACGGTAAATATAACACTTAACAGTGTTAAACAACAATTCAACAGATTCAGATTATCAATGAGATAGATGAAGGGATTATTGATGAAGATCATTTAGGAAACAATCAAAATTTGCCTAAACGGCAATTAACAACAAAATCATCAAAATCGATTCAAAATATATTGAATTGGCAACATAAAACAATTTTCATCAAAGAAAACATCAATTTAAACATTAAATTTGGCAGGGCTGCAGTACACACACGCGCGTACGGCCTCGCCACATTTAAAATGTCAACTCCGTGGCTGCAGTTCACGCTTGCGTGCACTGTCTCTCCACTACCGTAATGAAATATGCAAAAGATCATAAATCAAAACAAAATAGGATATCAATAAAAATCAATATCGTGTGGCTGCAGTTCACGCTTGCGTGCACTGCCTTGCCACTATCGTGATGATATACTCAAAAAAATCAACGAACCAAAATTAATGAAGGTCCAAATATCGATTCAAAATGTCGATAATACGTGGCTGCAGTTGCACGCACGCGTGCGCTGCCTCGCCACAACAACTTGTGAAATAAAACAAGTTTCCAAACAACTTATTACTGCACGCTTCAACAAGTGCAAAATTTTCATAAAAATGAAACTGCAGTCATTACTTGGACACAAAGGCGAACTGCAACAATAATGCAGTCACCACAAGTACACAAAGCACGAAGGCTCGAATGACCCAGTGTGCAAAGGCAGGAGTGCCAATTACAGAAAACGGCAGAAAGAGGTGAGGGCACCAAAATGTAGCACCACAACACACAATGTTTAAGTAACAAAACATCAGTACCAATCAAAGGCAAAATATACAAGAGGGGCACAGCAATTACAAACTGCAACAATGAACTCAAAACAACACACATAAGTATATGTGTATATATGGCATATACCAGTGGATCAATTCAGTACTAAAATCAGCAAAGGCAATGTACCAGTTCAACTCGAAAGCATCACAACACAAATGTACATAAGCAACAATGCACTGTACATTAAGTGATACAACAATGCAACACCAATGACAACTTTTAAAACCAAGTATAAAGCAGTGTCAACGAGTACTGTAAGTAAGACCAGGATGCAAGTTAAAGGCAAGATTATAGTGCAACAGGACAACAACAGTGAAACAACAATGTTTGCACCCATGCGATCCAGTGAACCAGATCAAAGCAGAAAATAAATTGGCACTTGTATATACACGGTGTCTTGCAGACTATACATGGATCAAAAAAACAAAATCGAGTGCAATCACAAGTGAACAAAGCAAAATACAATGCCCAGTCGCAATTATCAGTTTTGAACCAAGATAACTGCAACCATGAACCCAACAAAAATGAAACTGACTCGAAGCAAACTCAGTGCACAACAATCAAATGAACACAGCAATATGAAGGTGAGGGCACCATAGATATGGCACCGCAGCACACAATAGTCAATATCCAGCACTAGGTTGAAGAATGATATAAGTGAAGAAACAGTATGTTGATAACAAAGATCAATGTTGTGCTTTACCAAAAATCGCACAAGTCAAAAGAAAATTGAAGCTGTGGTCAGCTACTGATATAGGCATACACAATGACAACATGTGTACCTACATGAATGCATATATACACACGCAAGCACTCAAGTGCTGTCTCGAATCACAGTGGAAATTTTCAAAAACTTATTCAAGGCCGAGATGTACATTTTTACAAAAAAATAAAATTATACAGTACCAAAGTAAAAATGACACAGGGGTGGCAGCATGGAGTTACAGGCCAGCAAAGCACCCAAAACAAATGTATACCCAATACATATATGTACTACTCTAATAAACAAGTAGACATAGCACAAACAAGTGACAAGTAGCAATTTTGAACAAGGGCAACTACAGTTCGAATCAATTGCAATACATCTTGATGACAAAGGACTATGCTTCTAAGATGTGTGGATACACAATGAAGATCAGAAGCAATAATAATCATATATATACACACATAAATGCATATATATACATGATAATAGAAGGACACATATATGTACAAATGAAGACATCTTACAGTGAATATAGTGGCTCAACATCAAAGAATATGTTGAACAGGTTAGGGAAGTGGTGGTAAAGAAACAAACAGTTCAGGTTCAAAGCCATGGAAACAAGTATCACAATGAATGAACTCAATAAGTCAGTAAATCATCCATGTCCAGAAATTCATCAAAGTACACGAGATCGATAAAACCTGGGATTGAAGTACGAACAGTTCAATATCGAACAAGCATATTTCAGAACGAAATAAACAAGTCCAAATCAAGTTTAGGAATAGGCAAGGCCGCAGCCAACAGAAAATGTCAAAATCACTTGCAGTTCAAATCAAACTGTGGTAATCATGAATTCGAACTAGTAAAGTTTAAATGCCGCAAGTCAACAAGAAATGAAGTTTAAATACCACAAATCAACAAGAAGGAATTTAACCAAATAAAAAAAATATCAACGGAGAAATCATCAACATGATAACAAAATCGAACTACTGAGAATGAAAATAGATGTGAGGGTCACTCACCTTTCACCGAAGCGGTCGCGAGCAAGATTGAAGCCGAAACAAACCCAAATTTCGAAAAGCCCTAATTGTTGAAGAGGAACGGCGAATTTAGGCCGCCATTGTTTCTTTGTTTCGTTTGAAAGGGTTTTGAATGGGAAAGGTAAAGGAGGTATCGGGTATAAAAGAATAGGGAAGACGTGTTTTTGCAGAGTTGAAGGCGTGGGTTAAGGCATGTTTTTGGCTGATAGGGGTAAGGTAATGTATTCTTTTTTTTTTATTTTTTTTTATTATTATTTTATGTTACATTATTACATTTTTTTTATTTTAAATTCAATTAGTTTTGTATATTTTGCTTTGTTTTGTTTTGTTAAAATTATGTTGTTAAAATTTTTCCAACGTAGTTACATTATATTTTACAAAATTTATAAATATGTTGTTTGAATTTTTAACTATGGGTATTGATATATATTTCGTATTGATTAAAAATTTTATTCTATTTTATTTTAGTTAAAGAAAAATGTTATTTATAAGTAAACATCGATTTATAAATTCACATAAATAATAATTCTCAAAATCCAAATTATTATTCCTAGTCATTCGTTCAAATTTTAAATACCAATTTAATATTCAATTTCAAACTCCAAAGTTAAATTTAAATTTTATTCAACTTTAAACAGATTAAATTCAAAAATTTAATCGCCAATTTATCCTGAAAATTTGAAATTCAAGTCAAATCATCATTTAAATATTTAAAATAATTTAAATATTTACAAATTAAATTGTTCAATATTCAGGATCGTTACAATCTCCCCTACTTAAAAGAATTTCGTCCTGAAATTATAAGTTAGGAAAACGATTGCTAAAATCTCACCGATATTTATACCCTACACAATTTTATCAAGTTTCAAACTCACAAATAATTATAGGATTCATTCCATTTATTTTATCTCACTAGTTTTGTTCATCAATTTCAATAATCAATACACAAAAGTCTTTTACCAATTGTTTTTTTTTTTTTTTGACTTACAAAACTCAGATTTTTTAAACTTGAAATCTTTCATGCTAAATATTTGCATATTACATCCTTTCCAAAGCTGTGTGCTTTCAAGATATTTAAAAAAAAAAATCTTCTTCCTTAATTCATTAAGTTAGAATTATGTAATTCTAATTTCAGATTATTGATTTTCTATTCAAAGTTCGAAAATACTTGATAACTCGAAGTTTAACAAGTCCATCGTCGTTCTCACAGACTTTAGGCATACGCTGGCCAGGCGCAAGACTAAAAATCTCCAAGTACTAAATATATTGCTTCAACTTCCAGTGAAAATACTTTTTTTTTTAAATTCTTTTAAAAATGGATATGGAAAGCACGTTACCCCATGGATCACAGTTTACCCGGCGGTTACGCTATTATCTCAGTAGAATCGCTTGTAATCTTAGGTTTCTCATCACTCCTGAATTTCGCCATGGTTGTCGCCTTAGATCGCGGTCCACACGGCGGTTACGCTACTATCTTAGTAGAATCGCTCGGGGCCTTAGGCATCACGCCCCTCGAATTTCGCTTCGGTTTCCAGATCGCAGTTTACTCGGCGGTTGCGCCACTATCTCAGTGGAATCGCTTGTAACTGTAGGCATCACGCCCCACGAATTACGCCAGCATCAATTCACATAATCCCAAACACGATGATCCATCGTGGGGGATATCATATCAGTCCCAATGGACATTCCACTAATGGAATTCTACGTAGCTACGATTTCCAATGGACACTCCACCGAGTTCCAATCACCTTCACAAATAATAAATGGAAGGTACATTTCCATATCCTCAGTTTTTAGAAAACATATGTGATATACATATAGTACTTCATTTCACATTTCGTACATATCATACCTATGTAAACCTACACAGGACTTTCATAATAATGACTTTCCAAACTGATAGTTTTCGATTATATTCACATATACAAGTTACGAGAACTCAATTCACATTCACAACAAATAGAGGATTCCAAATTTTCCATCACGTTTAAAATTTTCCTCTAAATCGATTTGAAAATTTAAGGTTATCTCAAACCTAATTCACATTCACAATCCAATTTATTATCGAATTCACATTCGATTTGGATTTCACGTTACATCGTCAATTCTCAACACATAATTGATGTCTATCGATATATAACCTCTAAGCTCGTACGTCTCAGAGAAGGGTGTTAAGCTAAAAGAATAAATTCTCCGCCACCACAGATATATATTTAATAGAGATCAAATGCTATGTCATCAATTCACAATGTTAGACATACAATCCCAATCGACTATCCAAAATTCAAAGTTCAACTTATATTGTTTTTGGTGTCAAAGTTAAACTCAATTTAACTCAAGATTCAATCTTCTTTGGAAAATATTCAAGTTGAACTGATTGTTCATATTTCTCAAAATAATATCTTTACAAGATATATATAATTTTCCAACTTAACCATTTGAAACAAATTTCAAATATTCATTTTTCAATTTATCTTTAAAAGATAAAATTTCAAACCTTTCATTTCATATTGGAAAACATTTCCATACTTATTAAATAATAAGTAATTCACAAGTTCATTTATTTTCAACTCTTGGAAAATATTCAATATACTTGAATCAAAATTAAGTATATATTCCATTCTTTAAGGAAATCATTCTTTTAAACACATTTATTAGAATCAAAACGAAGGTTACGTAAAACATCGTTACTACAACTCAAAATCACTAGTATAGGGATTCAGATTTAAAATAGATATATAAATCCAAATACTATAAACAACATTTCCTTTCGGAAACCATTTACTATAACAACAGTGTTATAGTCCACCATTTCCTTATTTCTCTCTCGAAAACGTCTATTGAATGTTGAAATCTATGTATTCGATACTTAATGCATTTTAAAACATCTTTAAAACCATTAACTTTTCCAATTTCAACTTCAACTTAATTCATAGTTTGAATTCCTCCTACTTTTCACAATATTAGTTTTAAACAAATTTCAAACCTTTCAATATTAAGTTTTTCACTTAATTCAATTTTCCGCACGTTTAAATTCAAATTCATCACTGAATTTATTAAACCTATAATAGATTATCATGTTGACAACTTCAAATTTGAAATCTAAATTCTATTTGAACTTTGCATTTGCTTTCTATTTCAAAAATAATCAACTAGTTCTTTAGTAAGTCATTCGTCAATTTAGTTCCATTAAATTCATATTTCCACAATAACCTCATTTCATAATATCACTTCTCTCAAACATATCTGTTTTATTCAATAATATATTCACTGTCCAAAATCGTGAATAAAATTCCCAACCAACTTTTACTATCACAATATTCAACTTAAAGGATAATTCGCTGTCCAAAATCACGAATATATCTCCTCTAATAACTTCTATTTTTCATTTATCAAATTCAATTTGATTTCGAATTTATAAAAAACCTTTACAAATTCAATTTCTATTTATAAAACTTCAATTTATAAATCTTTTTATTAATTCAATTCAATTCAATTTATATAACTCAATTATATACCAAAAGTCCATTTATAAGTTAAATACTTATAATCCATTTATTTATTAACTCGTTCTTCACAACGTTTGAAATCAATTTCTCAAAAGAATTCAGAATCAAATTCTCAAGTTATAGTTTAATTATCCTCTTGGCTATAACTAAATTGAAATATCATTTTATTTCACAATTTATTATTTTGGAGATATTCACAATATTTGATTCAAACCAATTCATTAATTCATTTCACTTATATTTTATTTTTCATAAGTCTCGATAATTCGATAATGGATTTTCGAATGAGAAACTATCACAATCCTAAATTTAGAGAGGGGAATTTTCAAAATAATTTTAATTTCCAAAATGCCTTTCACTTTAAAGAAAACAATTTTATACTTCTTTAGATTTGAAAACACTTTTCTTTAAAGTGGTTCTAGTAACTATTCATATTAAACATCATAAACTGAGCTTTGAGTAAACCAAAGCTCTGATACCACTTTTGTAACGACCCGCCGCCCTGACCGCCTCTAGTCGGTAATTAAACCAACTCGAAACGTTCAAAATGACGGATTGTTGTTCAGTTTATAAAGTTTAAACAGAATCAGCCACAGAATCACAGAATAATCATAATATTATTCATAAATGAATTTTTCTTACATACATATATCAGAGTTTGTACAATGCATTAAATTTTATACAGCGGAACAATTTATTTACTATTAAGTACAAGAAAAATTTTCTAGAAAAACTTTAGTGGAGTGCTTTCCCCTCTCTCTCTAACTTCGCGGCCTGAAAATCTTCAAGTTGTAAAAGTACTCGGTCTGACCCGAGTATTATATTCAAAAGAAAATAATACAGGTCAGTCTAATTCAAACTCAGTTATTAGTGCATAGAAGCAATAACAATCAAACAACAATTAGACGACAGTCAATATAAATTTACCTATCCGATCCTTTAACAAGTAATCGGATAACGGTAAATATAACACTTAACAGTGTTAAACAACAATTCAACAGATTCAGATTATCAATGAGATAGATGAAGGGATTATTGATGAAGATCATTTAGAAAACAATCAAAATTTGCCTAAACGGCAATTAACAACAAAATCATCAAAATCGATTCAAAATATATTGAATTGGCAACATAAAACAATTTTCATCAAAGAAAACATCAATTTAAACATTAAATTTGGTAGGGCTGCAGTACACACACGCGCGTACGGCCTCGCCACATTTAAAATGTCAACTCCGTGGCTGCAGTTCACGCTTGCGTCCACTGCCTCGCCACTACCGTAATGAAATATGCAAAAGATCATAAATCAAAACAAAATAGGATATCAATAAAAATCAATATCGTGTGGTTGCAGTTCACGCTTGCGTGCACTGTCTTGCCACTATCGTGATGATATACTCAAAAAAATCAACGAACCAAAATTAATGAAGGTCCAAATATCGATTCAAAATGTTGATACTACGTGGCTGCAGTTGCACGCACGCGTGCGCTACCTCGCCACAACAACTTGTGAAATAAAACAAGTTTCCAAACAACTTATTACTGCACGCTTCAACAAGTGCAAAATTTTCATAAAAATGAAACTGCAGTCATTACTTGGACACAAAGGCGAACTGCAACAATAATGCTGTCACCACAAGTACACAAAGCACGAAGGCTCGAATGACCCAGTGTGCAAAGGCAGGAGTGCCAATTACAGAAAACGGCAGAAAGAGGTGAGGGCACCAAAATGTAGCACCACAACACACAATGTTTAAGTAACAAAACATCAGTACCAATCAAAGGCAAAATATACAAGAGGGGCACAACAATTACAAACTGCAACAACGAACTCAAAACAACACACATAAGTATATGTGTATATATGGCATATACCAGTGGATCAATTCAGTACTAAAATCAGCAAAGGCAAAGTACCAGTTCAACTCGAAAGCATCACAACACAAATGTACATAAGCAACAATGCACTGTACATTAAGTGATAAAACAATGCAACACCAATGACAACTTTTAAAACCAAGTATAAAGCAGTTTCAACGAGTACTGTAAGTAAGACCAGGATGCAAGTTAAGGCAAGATTATAGTGCAACAGGACAACAACAGTGAAACAACAATCTTTGCACCCATGCGATCCAGTGAACCAGATCAAAGCAGAAAATAAATTGGCACTTGTATATACACAGTGTCTTGCAGACTATACAAGGATCAAAAAAACAAAATCGAGTGCAATCACAAGTGAACAAAGCAAAATACAATGCCCAGTCGCAATTATCAGTTTCGAACCAAGATAACTGCAACCATGAACCCAACAAAAATGAAACTGACTCGAAGAAAACTCAGTGCACAACAATCAAATGAACACAACAATATGAAGGTGAGGGCACCATAGATATGGCACCGCAGCACACAATAGTCAATATCTAGCACTAGGTTGAAGAATGATATAAGTGAAGAAACAGTATGTTGATAACAAAGATTAATGTTGTGCTTTACCAAAAATCGCACAAGTCAAAAGAAAATTGAAGCTGTGGTCAGCTACTGATAAAGGCATACACAATGACAACATGTGTACCTACATGAATGCATATATACACATGCAAGCACTCAAGTGCTGTCTCGAATCACAGTGCAAATTTTCAAAAACTTATTCAAGGCCGAGATGTACATTTTTACGAAAAACTAAAATTATACAGTACCAAAGTAAAAATGACACAGGGGTGGCAGCATGGAGTTACAGGCCAGCAAAGCACCCAAAACAAATGTATACCCAATACATATATGTACTACTCGAATAAACAAGTAGGCATAGCACAAACAAGTGACAAGTAGCAATTTTGAACAAGGGCAACTATAGTTCGAATCAATTGCAATACATCTTGATGACAAAGGACTATGCTTCTAAGATGTGTGGATACACAATGAAGATCAGAAGCAATAATAATCATATATATACAAACATAAATGCATATATATACATGATAATAGAAGGACACATATATGTACAAATGAAGACATGTTACAGTGAATATAGTGGCTCAACATCAAAGAATATGTTGAACAAGTTAGGGAAGTGGTGGTAAAGAAACAAACAGTTCAGGTTCAAAGCCATGGAAACAAGTATCACAATGAATGAACTCAATAAGTCAGTAAATCATCCACGTCCAGAAATTCATCAAAGTACACGAGATCGATAAAACCAGGGATTGAAGTACGTACAGTTCAATATCGAACAAGCATATTTCAGAACGAAATAAACAAGTCCAAATCAAGTTTAGGAATAGGCAAGGCCGTAGCCAACAGAAAATGCTCAAAATCACTTGCAGTCAAATCAAACTGTGGTAATCATGAATTCGAACTAGTAAAGTTTAAATGCCGCAAGTCAACAAGAAATGAAGTTTAAATACCACAAATCAACAAGAAGGAATTTAACCAAATAAAAAAAAATCAACGGAGAAATCATCAACATGATAACAAAATCGAACTACTGAGAATGAAAATAGATGTGAGGGTCACTCACCTTTCACCAAAGCGGTCGCGAGCAAGATTGAAGCCGAAACAAACCCAAATTTCGAAAAGCCCTAATTGTTGAAGATGAACGGCGATTTTAGGCCGCTATTGTTTCTTTGTTTCGTTTGAAAGGGTTTTGAATGGGAAAGGTAAAGGAGGTATCGGGTATAAAAGAATAGGGAAGACATGTTTTTGCAGAGTTGAAGGCGTGGGTTAAGGCATGTTTTTGGCTGACAGGGGTAAGGTACTGTATTTTTTTTTTATTATTATTATTTTATGTTGTATTATTATATATATTTTTTTTATTTTAAATTCAATTAGTTTTGTAGATTTTGCTTTGTTTTGTTTTGTTAAAATTATGTTGTTAAAATTTTTCCAATGTAGTTACATTATATTTTACCAAATTTATAAATATGTTGTTTGAATTTTTAACTATGGGTATTGATATTTATTTCGTATTGATTAAAAAATTTATTCTATTTTATTTTAGTTAAAGAAAAATGTTATTTATAACTAAACATCGATTTATAAATTCACATAAATAATAATTCTCAAAATCGAAATTATTATTCCTAGTCATTCGTTCAAATTTTAAATACCAATTCAATATTCAATTTCTAACTCCGAAGTTAAATTTAAATTTTATTCAACTTTAAACAGATTAAATTCAAAAATTTAATCGCCAATTTATCCTGAAAATTTGAAATTCAAGTCAAATCATCATTTAAATATTTAAAATAATTTAAATATTTACAAATTAAATTGTTCAATATTCAGGATCGTTACATAAGTATTAGGAATTCATACCTAACAATCAAAGATAATCATAGACCTAGATGTGAGATTAAAAATCTCACCTTTGAACCCAAACGATTGAAGAAGATGCTTGAAAGCAAAGGAGAATCAACCACTCTTCAAATGCAACTCAAGAAGCTTGATTCTAAGCTTTAAAAGAAGAACATTCCCAAAGTTAGGTTTAGGAATTTCTAAAATTGATAAGAGATTGAGTTGGAGAAGAAGAAGAGAAGCTTACCAATGAGTTCTTCTATTAGTTTGGAGCTAGAACTTGATTCGCAAAAGAAAACTAAGGCTTGAGTTTTAATTTCTCATCTCTCCCAACATTGTTGCTAAAGCTTGAGTATTAGGAATTGGAAATGAAGTAAATGAGGAGGAGAGGGGTTGGGACTGAATACATAAGTGGGCTCAGCCCAAATCAAAACCCTAAGTGAAAAAGTAGCAAAAATCAACTTTCTCCAAACATATCGAAGCTTATACTCAAAAAGGTGGCAAACGGCATTTTGAACTCAATGGCGGTGGTCCCGAGTCCTGATTCGACCGTATGCAAAAAGTAGCTTTTCGGACTAAATTCCGAGTATCAAAAAAAATATTTAAATAAAATATTTAAATATAACATCAACAAATATGCGGGTTGTTACACTAAATGCTCTTATCTATTTGAGTCATTTGTTTATGAATAAATTCCAACATGTTTTTGTTAAATAAATCATTCGAAAATTAGTAACTAAAACCTCGTCCTTAATCTTTCTAAAAAAATATGTATTATATTTTTTCAAATAATAAATATAATACATATTTTTTTTAGAAAGATTAAGTACAAGGTTTTAGTTACTAGTTTCCGTATGATTTATTTAACAAAAACATGTTGGAATTTATTCATAAACAAATGATTCAAATAGATAAGAGCAATTAGTATTTTTTTTAACACAACACAAATATGAAAGGATAATCGATTAAACATGCTTTGATTTAAAATAAACTATCTTACAAGGTGAAGTGTTTTTTACCAATATAATCATAGTATAATGCTTTCGAAATAAAGTGGAACTAAAAAAATTGGTTATTTAATTTTATAGGTTCCCTTCGAGTAACACAAAATTTCCCGCGCTTTCCCATACTTTATAGGTTTAAATTTTCTTACAAGGAGACTCTTTTAATTCTGATAGCGTCATCAAAAAATGCACATCCAAAAAGAAGGAAGTGCAAGATACATTGTGGCTCGTTGAAGATATGTTGCATATCACGATAGTTCGTTCGTACCTTCGTTGCTTTCTCTTTGTAGGAATCGCAACATGGCATTACAAGGTACATGGACGGAAAAAATAAAATCGATTGGCTATAATCTTAAAAAAATTTAAATTTAGAATTCGCACACACTATAGAAACTTATCGAACATACTTGATTCAATATCTGTTTGGTTGCTATAGACAAAAGAGCTCCAAAGGTAATCTTCTTCCGAGACAATATAAAATCTGTTTAAAGTTGGTTGAAGAATGACATCCTCAGTCAAATACAACTAATCGACCAACTGAACTGCATGGCCGTAGGAGAATGCCATACATTTAGTTCGGACATTGACTGAACATTCATCGTAGTAGACTGAACATCCAGTATAATAAGTCTTGTTCCCTATTCTAAAATGTTATCCAACATCATCCTTTCTCAACATATAATAGTTTCTTAACATATTATATTGAAGCCTTAACATATTATCTGATAAGGATATAACATATTATATTCGCTATTTTAAAAAGTAATCTAGCACCACCCTATTCACCCTATTTCATGAAGTCTTACTTTTCCAGTTGTTTGCCCTCTCAATTGTTTGCTCTTACGACTGCAAATTCTATCGGGATATACTTGATTAGAGATTTTGTTTATCAAGAGGTTAAAAAACTGGTTTCATACCATCTTGAACATCAAGTCAATTTGCAATACCATTAATTTAACAGTAAATTAGTTGATATTTTTATCACATGCATTCTCTTATTTCTACTGAACTTATTGAAATGTCAAAACCATAATAGCTAAAGTATTTTCATAAAAGAATTTGAGCAGTAGATTTCGTGTAAAAAATTTTAGCAAAGAACAAACATAATTTTTGTTAAAATTTCACGGCTCAAACCGGAATGCCAATGTCATACTATAGTAAAAGACTTAGAAGCATTCCACGGCTCAAATAATCTAAAAAGGCTAATTATTTAGGATCTAATTACCAACTCTAATAGCGAACAGTGTACGTATTAAGAAGTTATTTTAATACAAACCAATTACTAAGGAAATGTACGACTTGTGAGATTGTGAAATAAAGAAACATGTATACATCAAATTTATTTTTTGTACGTAACAACTTGGGTGCCCATTAATTAAGTATAAACATATTTGAGCTAATTTAGTTTACACACATATAATAACACCTTTTCAAATGTCTTACAAATTACAAATTGTAATAGTTATATTTAGTTTGTGGAGTAGTACTGGATGGTAATATAATTTGTATCTTTCATCAAATTTCCAAAGTAAATGTTGAATTGAAACGGCAAATTGTGAATTTGCTATACTATAATTTGTGTCTAATAATTGAATTAAAACAATAATCATATTCTTCTATTTGTAACATCTTATCTCAAGTACAAATAATAACTAAATTGAGTCTGCCATTATATATAATGCAAATTGACAAAAAGCATTAAAAGATTTTCGCTTATTTAGAAAATAAGATCTCATTACCACTATGTTTGCGGCAATCAAAGAAATCAATTACGAAGAAAGTCAAGCGATAATGCATTTATTATTATTACCAAGTATAACATAAAATATATTATTTGCTTATTTAAATGAATTGTAGCAAAGTAACATAAATATGTCACAGTTATTTATACTTTGCCTATTTCCTTTCTGGTCGAAATTTAGCCAATTCAGACGTCTAGAATATAAATTCAGACGTCTGAATCTGGGGGTTGAAATTTCCCTTGAACAATATTCAGACGTCTGAAAATAGGGTTTCACACGTCTGAAACCAGATGGTTAGGCAATTTCTGAACCAAGGCCAACTATGGTGTAACGGCTCGAATTTTTCGCGTTCGAAAATCGACATCCATACTTTACATTGTACTCGAATGCCGCAGATTCGACCGCTCAAATTCGAGTCGCCGGAGCTTATAACACATTAAGTAAATAACACAGCGGAAGAAAATGAACAACATATATCAATATACAACACTTGATACAATAACTGATACAACAGAATGGTACAATAGATATCACCATTATCAGAGATACAAAGAATAGCAGCGGAAATAAAAGATAACACTAGCAGCGGAACACATCTCCAAAATAGTCTTCAGGGAAGAACTCCAGTATCGGTAATCTCCATCTCCAAGGCACCAATCCAGAATAGCTCGAACTCTCAAATCAAGATGAAGAGAAGCAACTCGATCCAATTGCGATTGCCAAATCCTAAGGCTTGAAAGCTATCGAATCTACACCTATTACTGATTATCTGAAAACCCCAACTCTAGACTGCCCGTGTGGGAAATAGTGGGCACCCAGAGTTTAGGAAAGGAACAATAAACTCCAGGTCAGTCGTGGGACTGGTATGAGCAAACAAAAACATTTGGTCTTTAAAACAAACTAAAGAATTTAAATTTGAAACCCGCAATGCTTTTTGGAAAATGAAACTACCATAAGGCCTCCCGGCACACACACAATGCAAACGCACACATGGGGGAGATTTCTCCTTATGATAGTCAAACATGCTTACTACGAGGAAAATTCTTTGATATTATTACTAGTGCATAGTGGAAAATCTTTCGAAAGTATAATATAAATCCTAGCCAGCATAGGTACCATGATGCTATGCCTACTATAGCTGCCATGTTAAATGGCAGGTTCTACAACTAAAACCGTACAAGGCGCGTATTGGATGAATGGATTTCCAACAAATGGTCAGGCTAAGGAACTTCCTACCGCCACATGGGATCGCCTCTGGCGGGACGTCCCGAGAACTAACGTTACGGTTAGATCTCTGCCAACACAAGGCCGGGTTACCTCTGTAACTAGGTAACTACTACACGAATATGCCATCCCCCGGTCCTTTGGGACCTTTATCCGAGCGCTCGCAACAACACCACACAGTAATAGATATAGTGTATCCACATGAGTAAGTATCTGGGCTCCATACCATGATACCACCCTTTACCAGAAGGGAATGACATACCCTAAAGGGCGCGACCCTCATAACCTTGCCGCATCTTTCCTGTTTCGACCATTTCCGGGGTGTGAGGTCCTGATGCAGTCTCGTCCACAAAGCTACGCTTTGTGTAACAAAGCCATGCTTTGGGTCAACAGATGGCCAAAGCAATGATCACAAAGATAAATGATCAAACAAATGATCATATCACAAATGATCAACCAATGATCATCACACAGCAGCACTCAGCATGCCACATTACCAAATTGGGAATATCACTGATAAATATCAACTACATAACCTCTGAGCTCGTACGTCTCAGAGAAGGGTGTTAAGCTAAGAGAATAAATTCTCCGCCACCAAGCAGAAATGTATTTGATAGAGATCAGATAACATCTCAAAGTGTAATGTCGGACATACAACCATACAAGTCTGTTCCGGGTTCGAACAGAACCGAAGGCACTTCCGAAGAAGCCCTTGCAAATCCGGGTATCCACAATCCCGATCGGACTTCCCATCACTAAGGGAATCTCTATACCGTAGCTACTCGGTGCAAAGACAATCGATAGGTTATCATATCGTTCTCACAAATACCCGGCCTTCACCACCGGTCTTCAATTGCTATCCATAACGTCGTATCACTATTCGGAATGGGTTATATGACACAAGGTCCTCTCCCGGCTAAACCGAATAATGAGCGTCATATATTTAAAACATATGGATATGGGATTTTAGTTAAGTCACAACTTATAACATCCAAAACTTTTCTTTCAAATGGTTAAACAAATTACCATCTTTAAATCTTTAAACAAAAAGATTTATTTCACAAAGTTTCACCCGGTTTCACAAAGATCTATCCCTAGATTTCAAAACAATTCCCGTTCAATTTGGATTAACCCAATTAAATCTTTAAATTAAAGATATATAGCTTTCAAAACATGTTTCCAAAGATTTATCTATAACTTGGAAAACCATTTTCATTTTTAGACTTGAGGCCCTTTAACACAAATTGAAAGTTCATTTCTTATAGGAAAGCAAATCTAATTTATACAAGTTGAAATCTTGAGTTGAATTTAAATTTCAAAACATCACCTTTAAAAATGGTTTAAAACCCATATAAACCCATTTGTAAGTTGAATAACTTTTTAAACAATAGTTTCCAAATTTTAGAATTCAATTTCAAATATTGAATTCAAATTTATACCAATTCATTTAATTTTCAAGATTCAATCAGGTTATTTAAAATAACTATCATTTTTGAAAACTCATTTTCAAAAGCTTCAATTCCAATTCCAAAACTAATTTGGATTCAAAAATCAAATTTTTAAAACAATTTCAAAAATCTGTGACTTAACCCATTTCCACGTGCAATCCATATTTGTGTGTGTATAAGTGTGGTCCAGGGGTTCAACACAATAGTGCACAACATCATCATCACAGGTTCAATCATATCGATAAGCGGTATAACCCATAACGCTTATCTATATTCACAGATTCATAGATAAAGTAAAATATCATTCACAAAGATTAACTAATATGATTCGATGTGGGTTTCGGATAACCGATTGGAATCCGACTCCCTGTCGCATCGAAAACCAAATGTCATTCTACGGGTCAAGGGGTTTGCATAACAATATGTATATATCACAGATATGACAGCTTAGCACAAACATCACATAGCATCACATCACGTATCAAATATATCAATCCATCACAGAACATCCAATAACAATCAAACATCTTTAATTAAGATGAATAAACCGTGTCGTTATAAATTTATTACCCTCATAATCACTTTTATTTGAAATCTTTAAACCAATGATCAATTATCATTAACTAAAATAAATTAAGTCTTAACCATCTTCATTTATTAATCATTTATTAATTTTCATAATTAATTATTCTTTAATTATAATCATTTAATCTTAATTACTTATTCCTCAATTAATTACTTTAACTAATAAACTTTTAATTTTTGGTTAATTAAATCTTAGTTAAAATTATTTGTCCTTAATAAATAGATTTATTATTCCTTAACTAATTCCAACAATTAATTATACTTAACCAATTACAATTAATTATATTCAATTAATTAATCTAGTCAATTATCAAAATTAATTGCATTAATTAATTACTAAATTATCCCTAGATAATTATCACCCATTATTAACAACATTCCATTAATTTTACACTTAAGAAAATTTGAATTAGATTAATAAATCATTTCTAATTAATATTAATCTAAATCATTATTTAAAAATCAAATAATTAAGTGAAATCCTTAATTATCCAAACTAACCTAATTACTTATTAATTGACCCGTTTAAATTCAAAATGTATTAAACAATACATTTCTAAATTTAAATTCAAATTCAATTTAAAAATTTGATATTTAAAATGTTTAATCATTAAACATTAATTCAAATTAAAATAATTATAAACCTTATAACAAAATGAATGTTAAAGAACATTCATTATCTAAATATAAAGAAAGATTTAAATTGATTATTTCAATTTCCAAAATTAAATTAAACATTTCATATTTTAATTCAAATACTAAAGGAAACAAATTCTTTCAAGTTTTAAAACTTATTTGAAATCAAATTTCATTTTCAAATTCACTTTTAAACATATGAACATGTTCATTCATTTTTAAATTTACAAACTGTTGAATTCAAAACTGGTTTTCAGAGAAACTTAAAAAAAAAACCCAGTTTTTAAATCTGAATTCAAAAAAACAAATTTAAGTTTTACTTCAACATTTAAATCTGTTCATACTTTTTAAAACTTACAAAACTGTTTTTAAATCTAATTCTGGTTTTTAAAAAAAACAAACCTGAAACTGTTTTAGACTTGTCTTCAAATCTGAATTTAAAACTTGTTTAAATTTAGATTTTCATTTTAAAAACTTTGAATTCACAACTACATTTGAATTCAGTTACAACCTATGCTTGAATCAAAACCCAACTAAAAAAAGATTCATTTAAAAATTAAAACTGCATAATCCTTTGGTTTAAAACCTGCAACTGTTTTAAATTTTGATTTAAAACTGAATTTGATTTTAAGATTTCATTTTTAAAAAAAAACTTTTGAACTCAAAACTATATTTGAATTCAGATTCAAGTATTACCTGATTCAAGTTTCAACTTAAAATATGAATTTATTCAAAAATTTAAAACTGCCAACCTCTCAGGTTTAAACCTGAAAACTATTTTAAAATTTAATTTGAAACAGAATTAAAACTTATTTAAAATCTAAAAATTCCATTTTTAAAACCTTGAACTCAAACTCCATTTGAATTCAGATTTAAATCTCACTTAAATCAAAACAGCACTAAAGTTTGAATCTCCAAAAAACTGCAAATACTCTCAGTTATACCTATAGCAAACTACCCGAGCAACATACAAAATTACTTCGAGTCAAATACAGAAATACCCGAGTTCTACTTCGGGTCAAAAACCCTGCACACCCCATAGTTCACCTGAGTTCCACTGCAACCAAGACCAACCTGTCATCACCTAGTAATACCACCTCCAGCCACCATCATCGACACAACCTTGGCCATATCTACCTCTACACTCCCTACTCAACCTCTCAAATTCCTAATCCACTTAATGCAACAGATGGATGTGCAGACCTGCAACCTTCAAAACCAGTTTTTTTTTTTCCTTTTTTTTTTTTTTTTTTAGAATTCTTAAGTTAATTGTACTTAGATTTATTTTAGAAGCTTAAACATGTTCAAACAAACATTTTTTTTTTTCCTAAGATTTAAACAAGAATCAGGAAGGAATATTTTTAATTCCCACACAGGTTTGAAACCTGTTTTCCAGACAGAGGCAAAATGCCTGTTACTAACATGCACAGATATATCTGCATATACATACTTGGATTCATTCATATGCAAACTAATTTCTTCAGCTTACTTTAAGCATTAATCATTTCCATCAAGTCATTAAATCAGATTAAGAGTAAGTTTTGCTCTCAGTGGATATTTTTCTTTTCTTTTTTTTTTTTTTTTTGAACTGTAAAAGGTAACAGAGAAAATTTTTTTTTTTTCAATCAACACACACACTATCAAAGCATCACTCCAAGCATAAGTGGATAAAAGGGATTAGTATACCCATAAACAACAATAACAGATTCAAAGTTGAAGGTTTTGCTCACATATTTTTCAGATGACAAAAGCTTTTGACAGTTTTTCAAGCAGAGATGGAAGCATGCAACCCCTTTTTTTCTTTTACTGTATATTAATATTTCTAGGTAGTCTTGAAACAAAACGTACTCAAGCTATTTTTAAAACTTAAGTCTGGGTTGTATAAACAATTTCATTTAGATCCTAAAGTCTAAGATAAATTTGAGAAGGAGATTTTAGTTTAAGAACAGGGTTTGAGAGCCTGTAAACATGGGAGCAGATGTACATATGTCTGTAAAATAGGCATGCACTAATATACTCAAGTACACAGTCATATCAACAACATTTCCAGAACAAGTTTCAAGCATCAAGCACAACATCACAGAACATAGGCCAATATAAGTGAGTTTGCTCACCTGGGTATTTGTACCAGAGAAGAACAGAGAGGAAACAAGCCTGCATTTTTTTTTTTTTTTCTTTAATTCCTGAAGTTTAGATCTGCAAATTCATAAATACAGATCTTTGCTTAATTTCCTATTGCATTTGTTACTTATTTCATTAATTAACAAATAAAAGAATCAATTTACTTACAGTTTGTTTAATTCCAGAAAGGATTGCTTCTTCCAGGTGTTTTTTTTTTTTTCCAGATTTAAAATCTTCTTCTTAAGATCTTGGAGTTTTAAACCTGTCAATTGTAAGTATAGATCTTTATTTCCCTTTTGTTTTGTTCATCCATTTCATAAATAAACAAAGTTTTTAAATCCTCCTTACTTACAGTTTAAATGGCAGAGAAGTATACCAAAACAGTTTTAATTTTTTTTTTTTCTCTGCAACTTGAAATCCAGAGACCAAATTTAGCCTTGAACTTGATATTCCCTGCAACTTATTAAATAAAAATTGTTCAAATCTTGTTTTATTTATTGATTGCAACATAAAATCTAAAATTTAAAAAGAAATCTTCACTTGCCTTTAAATTGTGATCTTCCAGAGAGCTTGCATTTGCACTGGATTATGCTTCTAGATTTCCAGATTATCATTTTGTCTGTTTTCAAAGCTTCAGTTTGTAAACTTCATCAACTTGTTTGATTTGGAAGCACTTGAGCCTGATCTGTTCTTTGATCTTGCATTTGTTTTACTTGATTTTCTTTTGACTTAAACTTTGCTTTGATTGCTTGAAGACAGAGTTTTGATCTAGTATTTGAAAACTTAAAATTCTTTTCTCTCTGCAGCTATAATTTAGCCCAGAGGAAACTGCACTTCCATTTTAAACTCCTTGTCTTAATTGCTTCAGATTTATTTTGAAACTGAGTTTGAATCTTCTTGAATTCCAGATTTTTGTAATTTGCTTTAGGAATCATTGCCTGTTTTCCAGGTTTGTTTTCTTGAGAAAAAGACTTGTTTTAAATTTAATTTCTGTTCTTGTAATTTTGTTAACAGGACTTGAAAAGATAAGAAAAGAATTTGTTTTTCTTTTAATTACATTCTAATTAAATTTTATTTTAGAATAAATATGGGTTTGCCACTTGTTTAACTTTGTTTGACATTTGTAATTTCATTTGTTAGTTTTCTTACATTTGTTATGTTTAAACAAAATTATGTAAAGTCCCTTTTCATAAATTTATTTACAAATTGTTTTTAAACCTTGTTTTATTTTTAACTTACAAATCATGTTCATGTTTTATTTGAATATAACATTTTTTTTTTATGTTCCAATGGTTTAAATCTTTTAATCAAATCAAATTTTATATTCAAATCTAATTTTTTACATTTTTAATTCAAATTCAAAATTTAATATAGAATAAATTTGTACTTATAAATGAATAAATAATCAAATACCTTTTTAAATATATCTTTACATTCCATTTGATGTCAAATTAATAAATTTTATTTACAATAGATATATTTATTCATTCAAATTTTCAAAAGATAATCTCAATTTTATTTTCAAAATTAAATAAATTGTCAAATTAAACTTGTTCAAAATTCAGGAATGTTACAGATTTCCCCCCTCAAAATAATTTCGTCCTCGAAATTGCAAGGAAGACGAGAAAGAAAAGATAATAGATAAAGAAATGATTGATCAGATCAGATCGAAATATTTATTCTGCATTCGGCTTACCAAATCAGAATATCGACAATATGAGAACAAACTCATATAATCATTACACAAGATATTTGGGTCCACCGGTCTACGAATATGCAAGGGCGTTGATTAATTCGAAGGGATAACTAATCGTTCGTAGAATATATCGGATCCCAGAGAATAGATAGATGGATCAAATCTTCATATTAGTTAACCAATTTACTTAATTTAAAATTTCCAATTTATTTAATATTATAAATTTCCAATTCATTAGAGTTTAGATCGAAAAGCTGATAAGAAACCGATGAAGATACGAAGTAAGGATTTTTCTACAACGATTCGTAAGGCCACCATCACACCGAAGCTTCTTTCTGGAGCAGCTACGAAGCAATCAAAAGAATTCGAAATCGAATCAAAGGAGATTGATAGAGAAAATTGTTTCCACTGTTGCAGGGTGTTGACCATTTGTAGTGGTACTCCCCTGTCCCCTACCTCGTTCTCTCCTCGCACTCATACTTACTATCGGTGAATAGTAAGAGAATTTACTGAGGCATTCGAACGGATATCTTAGGGATATACTCATTCTAGGGTATACTTCACCCTATCTCTAATGAGCTACTTAATATGTTATACTCCTGAGCTAAGGTTTTAACCATCAGCTCTGATACCAAATGTAACGGCTCGAATTTTTCGCGTTCGAAAATCGACATCCATACTTTACATTGTACTCGAATGCCGCAGATTCGACCGCTCAAATTCGAGTCGCCGGAGCTTATAACACATTAAGTAAATAACACAGCGGAAGAAAATGAACAACATATATCAATATACAACACTTGATACAATAACTGATACAACAGAATGGTACAATAGATATCACCATTATCAGAGATACAAAGAATAGCAGCGGAAATAAAAGATAACACTAGCAGCGGAACACATCTCCAAAATAGTCTTCAGGGAAGAACTCCAGTATCGGTAATCTCCATCTCCAAGGCACCAATCCAGAATAGCTCGAACTCTCAAATCAAGATGAAGAGAAGCAACTCGATCCAATTGCGATTGCCAAATCCTAAGGCTTGAAAGCTATCGAATCTACACCTATTACTGATTATCTGAAAACCCCAACTCTAGACTGCCCGTGTGGGAAATAGTGGGCACCCAGAGTTTAGGAAAGGAACAATAAACTCCAGGTCAGTCGTGGGACTGGTATGAGCAAACAAAAACATTTGGTCTTTAAAACAAACTAAAGAATTTAAATTTGAAACCCGCAATGCTTTTTGGAAAATGAAACTACCATAAGGCCTCCCGGCACACACACAATGCAAACGCACACATGGGGGAGATTTCTCCTTATGATAGTCAAACATGCTTACTACGAGGAAAATTCTTTGATATTATTACTAGTGCATAGTGGAAAATCTTTCGAAAGTATAATATAAATCCTAGCCAGCATAGGTACCATGATGCTATGCCTACTATAGCTGCCATGTTAAATGGCAGGTTCTACAACTAAAACCGTACAAGGCGCGTATTGGATGAATGGATTTCCAACAAATGGTCAGGCTAAGGAACTTCCTACCGCCACATGGGATCGCCTCTGGCGGGACGTCCCGAGAACTAACGTTACGGTTAGATCTCTGCCAACACAAGGCCGGGTTACCTCTGTAACTAGGTAACTACTACACGAATATGCCATCCCCCGGTCCTTTGGGACCTTTATCCGAGCGCTCGCAACAACACCACACAGTAATAGATATAGTGTATCCACATGAGTAAGTATCTGGGCTCCATACCATGATACCACCCTTTACCAGAAGGGAATGACATACCCTAAAGGGCGCGACCCTCATAACCTTGCCGCATCTTTCCTGTTTCGACCATTTCCGGGGTGTGAGGTCCTGATGCAGTCTCGTCCACAAAGCTACGCTTTGTGTAACAAAGCCATGCTTTGGGTCAACAGATGGCCAAAGCAATGATCACAAAGATAAATGATCAAACAAATGATCATATCACAAATGATCAACCAATGATCATCACACAGCAGCACTCAGCATGCCACATTACCAAATTGGGAATATCACTGATAAATATCAACTACATAACCTCTGAGCTCGTACGTCTCAGAGAAGGGTGTTAAGCTAAGAGAATAAATTCTCCGCCACCAAGCAGAAATGTATTTGATAGAGATCAGATAACATCTCAAAGTGTAATGTCGGACATACAACCATACAAGTCTGTTCCGGGTTCGAACAGAACCGAAGGCACTTCCGAAGAAGCCCTTGCAAATCCGGGTATCCACAATCCCGATCGGACTTCCCATCACTAAGGGAATCTCTATACCGTAGCTACTCGGTGCAAAGACAATCGATAGGTTATCATATCGTTCTCACAAATACCCGGCCTTCACCACCGGTCTTCAATTGCTATCCATAACGTCGTATCACTATTCGGAATGGGTTATATGACACAAGGTCCTCTCCCGGCTAAACCGAATAATGAGCGTCATATATTTAAAACATATGGATATGGGATTTTAGTTAAGTCACAACTTATAACATCCAAAACTTTTCTTTCAAATGGTTAAACAAATTACCATCTTTAAATCTTTAAACAAAAAGATTTATTTCACAAAGTTTCACCCGGTTTCACAAAGATCTATCCCTAGATTTCAAAACAATTCCCGTTCAATTTGGATTAACCCAATTAAATCTTTAAATTAAAGATATATAGCTTTCAAAACATGTTTCCAAAGATTTATCTATAACTTGGAAAACCATTTTCATTTTTAGACTTGAGGCCCTTTAACACAAATTGAAAGTTCATTTCTTATAGGAAAGCAAATCTAATTTATACAAGTTGAAATCTTGAGTTGAATTTAAATTTCAAAACATCACCTTTAAAAATGGTTTAAAACCCATATAAACCCATTTGTAAGTTGAATAACTTTTTAAACAATAGTTTCCAAATTTTAGAATTCAATTTCAAATATTGAATTCAAATTTATACCAATTCATTTAATTTTCAAGATTCAATCAGGTTATTTAAAATAACTATCATTTTTGAAAACTCATTTTCAAAAGCTTCAATTCCAATTCCAAAACTAATTTGGATTCAAAAATCAAATTTTTAAAACAATTTCAAAAATCTGTGACTTAACCCATTTCCACGTGCAATCCATATTTGTGTGTGTATAAGTGTGGTCCAGGGGTTCAACACAATAGTGCACAACATCATCATCACAGGTTCAATCATATAGATAAGCGGTATAACCCATAACGCTTATCTATATTCACAGATTCATAGATAAAGTAAAATATCATTCACAAAGATTAACTAATATGATTCGATGTGGGTTTCGGATAACCGATTGGAATCCGACTCCCTGTCGCATCGAAAACCAAATGTCATTCTACGGGTCAAGGGGTTTGCATAACAATATGTATATATCACAGATATGACAGCTTAGCACAAACATCACATAGCATCACATCACGTATCAAATATATCAATCCATCACAGAACATCCAATAACAATCAAACATCTTTAATTAAGATGAATAAACCGTGTCGTTATAAATTTATTACCCTCATAATCACTTTTATTTGAAATCTTTAAACCAATGATCAATTATCATTAACTAAAATAAATTAAGTCTTAACCATCTTCATTTATTAATCATTTATTAATTTTCTTAATTAATTATTCTTTAATTATAATCATTTAATCTTAATTACTTATTCCTCAATTAATTACTTTAACTAATAAACTTTTAATTTTTGGTTAATTAAATCTTAGTTAAAATTATTTGTCCTTAATAAATAGATTTATTATTCCTTAACTAATTCCAACAATTAATTATACTTAACCAATTACAATTAATTATATTCAATTAATTAATCTAGTCAATTATCAAAATTAATTGCATTAATTAATTACTAAATTATCCCTAGATAATTATCACCCATTATTAACAACATTCCATTAATTTTACACTTAAGAAAATTTGAATTAGATTAATAAATCATTTCTAATTAATATTAATCTAAATCATTATTTAAAAATCAAATAATTAAGTGAAATCCTTAATTATCCAAACTAACCTAATTACTTATTAATTGACCCGTTTAAATTCAAAATGTATTAAACAATACATTTCTAAATTTAAATTCAAATTCAATTTAAAAATTTGATATTTAAAATGTTTAATCATTAAACATTAATTCAAATCAAAATAATTATAAACCTTATAACAAAATGAATGTTAAAGAACATTCATTATCTAAATATAAAGAAAGATTTAAATTGATTATTTCAATTTCCAAAATTAAATTAAACATTTCATATTTTAATTCAAATACTAAAGGAAACAAATTCTTTCAAGTTTTAAAACTTATTTGAAATCAAATTTCATTTTCAAATTCACTTTTAAACATATGAACATGTTCATTCATTTTTAAATTTACAAACTGTTGAATTCAAAACTGGTTTTCAGAGAAACTTAAAAAAAAAACCCAGTTTTTAAATCTGAATTCAAAAAAACAAATTTAAGTTTTACTTCAACATTTAAATCTGTTCATACTTTTTAAAACTTACAAAACTGTTTTTAAATCTAATTCTGGTTTTTAAAAAAAACAAACCTGAAACTGTTTTAGACTTGTCTTCAAATCTGAATTTAAAACTTGTTTAAATTTAGATTTTCATTTTAAAAACTTTGAATTCACAACTACATTTGAATTCAGTTACAACCTATGCTTGAATCAAAACCCAACTAAAAAAAGATTCATTTAAAAATTAAAACTGCATAATCCTTTGGTTTAAAACCTGCAACTGTTTTAAATTTTGATTTAAAACTGAATTTGATTTTAAGATTTCATTTTTAAAAAAAAACTTTTGAACTCAAAACTATATTTGAATTCAGATTCAAGTATTACCTGATTCAAGTTTCAACTTAAAATATGAATTTATTCAAAAATTTAAAACTGCCAACCTCTCAGGTTTAAACCTGAAAACTATTTTAAAATTTAATTTGAAACAGAATTAAAACTTATTTAAAATCTAAAAATTCCATTTTTAAAACCTTGAACTCAAACTCCATTTGAATTCAGATTTAAATCTCACTTAAATCAAAACAGCACTAAAGTTTGAATCTCCAAAAAACTGCAAATACTCTCAGTTATACCTATAGCAAACTACCCGAGCAACATACAAAATTACTTCGAGTCAAATACAGAAATACCCGAGTTCTACTTCGGGTCAAAAACCCTGCACACCCCATAGTTCACCTGAGTTCCACTGCAACCAAGACCAACCTGTCATCACCTAGTAATACCACCTCCAGCCACCATCATCGACACAACCTTGGCCATATCTACCTCTACACTCCCTACTCAACCTCTCAAATTCCTAATCCACTTAATGCAACAGATGGATGTGCAGACCTGCAACCTTCAAAACCAGTTTTTTTTTTTCCTTTTTTTTTTTTTTTTTAGAATTCTTAAGTTAATTGTACTTAGATTTATTTTAGAAGCTTAAACATGTTCAAACAAACATTTTTTTTTTTTCCTAAGATTTAAACAAGAATCAGGAAGGAATATTTTTAATTCCCACACAGGTTTGAAACCTGTTTTCCAGACAGAGGCAAAATGCCTGTTACTAACATGCACAGATATATCTGCATATACATACTTGGATTCATTCATATGCAAACTAATTTCTTCAGCTTACTTTAAGCATTAATCATTTCCATCAAGTCATTAAATCAGATTAAGAGTAAGTTTTGCTCTCAGTGGATATTTTTCTTTTCTTTTTTTTTTTTTTTTTTTGAACTGTAAAAGGTAACAGAGAAAATTTTTTTTTTTTCAATCAACACACACACTATCAAAGCATCACTCCAAGCATAAGTGGATAAAAGGGATTAGTATACCCATAAACAACAATAACAGATTCAAAGTTGAAGGTTTTGCTCACATATTTTTCAGATGACAAAAGCTTTTGACAGTTTTTCAAGCAGAGATGGAAGCATGCAACCCCTTTTTTTCTTTTACTGTATATTAATATTTCTAGGTAGTCTTGAAACAAAACGTACTCAAGCTATTTTTAAAACTTAAGTCTGGGTTGTATAAACAATTTCATTTAGATCCTAAAGTCTAAGATAAATTTGAGAAGGAGATTTTAGTTTAAGAACAGGGTTTGAGAGCCTGTAAACATGGGAGCAGATGTACATATGTCTGTAAAATAGGCATGCACTAATATACTCAAGTACACAGTCATATCAACAACATTTCCAGAACAAGTTTCAAGCATCAAGCACAACATCACAGAACATAGGCCAATATAAGTGAGTTTGCTCACCTGGGTATTTGTACCAGAGAAGAACAGAGAGGAAACAAGCCTGCATTTTTTTTTTTTTTTCTTTAATTCCTGAAGTTTAGATCTGCAAATTCATAAATACAGATCTTTGCTTAATTTCCTATTGCATTTGTTACTTATTTCATTAATTAACAAATAAAAGAATCAATTTACTTACAGTTTGTTTAATTCCAGAAAGGATTGCTTCTTCCAGGTGTTTTTTTTTTTTTCCAGATTTAAAATCTTCTTCTTAAGATCTTGGAGTTTTAAACCTGTCAATTGTAAGTATAGATCTTTATTTCCCTTTTGTTTTGTTCATCCATTTCATAAATAAACAAAGTTTTTAAATCCTCCTTACTTACAGTTTAAATGGCAGAGAAGTATACCAAAACAGTTTTAATTTTTTTTTTTTCTCTGCAACTTGAAATCCAGAGACCAAATTTAGCCTTGAACTTGATATTCCCTGCAACTTATTAAATAAAAATTGTTCAAATCTTGTTTTATTTATTGATTGCAACATAAAATCTAAAATTTAAAAAGAAATCTTCACTTGCCTTTAAATTGTGATCTTCCAGAGAGCTTGCATTTGCACTGGATTATGCTTCTAGATTTCCAGATTATCATTTTGTTTGTTTTCAAAGCTTCAGTTTGTAAACTTCATCAACTTGTTTGATTTGGAAGCACTTGAGCCTGATCTGTTCTTTGATCTTGCATTTGTTTTACTTGATTTTCTTTTGACTTAAACTTTGCTTTGATTGCTTGAAGACAGAGTTTTGATCTAGTATTTGAAAACTTAAAATTCTTTTCTCTCTGCAGCTATAATTTAGCCCAGAGGAAACTGCACTTCCATTTTAAACTCCTTGTCTTAATTGCTTCAGATTTATTTTGAAACTGAGTTTGAATCTTCTTGAATTCCAGATTTTTGTAATTTGCTTTAGGAATCATTGCCTGTTTTCCAGGTTTGTTTTCTTGAGAAAAAGACTTGTTTTAAATTTAATTTCTGTTCTTGTAATTTTGTTAACAGGACTTGAAAAGATAAGAAAAGAATTTGTTTTTCTTTTAATTACATTCTAATTAAATTTTATTTTAGAATAAATATGGGTTTGCCACTTGTTTAACTTTGTTTGACATTTGTAATTTCATTTGTTAGTTTTCTTACATTTGTTATGTTTAAACAAAATTATGTAAAGTCCCTTTTCATAAATTTATTTACAAATTGTTTTTAAACCTTGTTTTATTTTTAACTTACAAATCATGTTCATGTTTTATTTGAATATAACATTTTTTTTTTATGTTCCAATGGTTTAAATCTTTTAATCAAATCAAATTTTATATTCAAATCTAATTTTTTACATTTTTAATTCAAATTCAAAATTTAATATAGAATAAATTTGTACTTATAAATGAATAAATAATCAAATACCTTTTTAAATATATCTTTACATTCCATTTGATGTCAAATTAATAAATTTTATTTACAATAGATATATTTATTCATTCAAATTTTCAAAAGATAATCTCAATTTTATTTTCAAAATTAAATAAATTGTCAAATTAAACTTGTTCAAAATTCAGGAATGTTACATATGGCCACGCAAATCGAAAGCAATTGGATGCGTGTTGATTATGGGCTTGCGTCAAATGACAACCCAACCTTGACAACACCTCCAAACACTCCGAACAACAAAAACATCAACCATATAAGGTTTTTTTTCCATAGATTTGGCTTCAAAATTCAATATTTGGTAATTCACCAAAGCAATCCAAATCGAAAGCAATTGCACATGAACAAGTATTAGGAATTCATTCCTAACGTCAATGATATCAAAAGAAGTAGATGTGAGTTCAAAACTCACCTTCTAACCTCACAAACCAAGAAGATGAAGAAGCACAAATGCAAGGAATCAACCAACTACACTCCACTTCAACACTACAAGCTCCAATCTAGAATCAAAGCAAGTATTTCCTAAGTTAGGGTTAGGAAATTACTGAAATTGAAGAGGAGAGGAGATGGAGAAGATGGAGATGAACTTACCAATGGATCCCCTTTGATTTTGGAGCAATTATGTAATTTGTAACATATATCTAACTGAAAGTGCGGTGTGTATACAATTATATGTGCTAATATAGTACACACGGATCGTGTAATATGGTCTACAATATAAATGCGGAAATAGATGATAATAGCATAGTAAATAAAAATAGAATAATCACACCAGAGATTTTTATACTGGTTCGGAGCACCGTCCTACGTCCAGTCCCAGACTTCTATGTGGATTTTCACTATAAACTACCTCGCTTCACCCGGAGGAACAGGTTTACAAGACCCGAGCAACCGAATGGGATTTCACGCCTCTAATACACTGAGGACTTCAACACTTGCCTCTTACAACACAGAGGACTTCAACAAAAGAACAAATACAATTGTTGTTGACAACTTGTGCTCTTGAAAACAAGGATTTGTCACTAGTAGTACACCCTTCCTATAATCTTATCCTCAAAGTATGCTAAATGATGTTTTGAAAAGATTAAGGAAAGTATATTACTTATTGAATCAAAAGATATGAAATAGTTTCAATGATTCAATAAATAATCGAGAGCTTTTAGAATGCAGGAGTATATATAAAGTAAGATCAGAGATTAGAGTAAAAGCATATAAAATCATGTTGTTTTAGTCAACGAATTAGATGAGTTTATATAGATAAGAATGGTTGTAACTCTTTGTGAGCAGTTTCCATTAAGAGATATGATCTTTGGTGAAAGGTAAGAGATGCAACCTTTGGAGAAAAGAAGTGTCTTTTGGAAAAATTGCTTTTTGTTTAAAAACGGTTGACAGGTTAAAAAGTGACCAGTAGACAGGAATTCAAATATATATACGTTATGTGCATGTGTGCACGTTCAGTGTGCAAATTATGCAGGAACGATCGACCGCATATATTGTGACCGGTCGACCGGTCCCTGTAAAGTTGCACACTTAATGTGCAACTACATTCTAATCGTATATATATTGATTTTCTTGAAAATGCATGATTATTTGAGGATAGATTTTGACAAGTTTATCACTAATATAATATCAAATAATCAACCTACAATCTAGAGTACCATATGTAGCTCTTTATAGCCATAATGACCTTGTTTTGTCGATCGCCTTTAGTTATTTGTCAGAAATCAAAACCTTCATAAAACCTGTGACTCAACATTCTCCCCCTTTTTGATTGACGACAATATATATCTGCAAATCTGAATCTCCCCCTGCGTATGTGATCTCTCTCTTTGAATTCTAATATATGTACCTTCCTGCAAACAATTGTTAGCCCTTTCTCCCCCTTTGTCATCGACAAAAAGGAGTAACAGATACTAGAATAGTAGAATGAATATGATATGCATAGCAAAATAAAACATTAACACATCCAAAACATAACAGAGTATAATACAGACCATAATGTCAAACGAAAAATAAGAATAACGACACTATTTAGTACAAGTGTCGATGAATGTTTTTAAAGTGCTAAACCATAATAGAATCTAAGATGAAGCAGACCGTATCTCCTCTTCATCATCATCATAGTCGTCATCATCATCATCATCTTCTTCTTCTTCCTCATCATTGTTCCCTCTAGATGATTTTCCATGTCCATGACCACTCATACCAGTAGACTCGTCAGATGATGTCCAGGTGAAAACAGGAGCAGCAGGACGTTTTCCTGGGTCTTGTGCTTGAACAGAGGTGGATGTGGAACATGATATAGCATCCCATAGCATACCAAAGAATGACTTGACCTTAATGAAGCTCTTATCAATTTTAGAGTCCATGCGCTTGAGACGTGATTCAAGCAAAAATTGGTTACGCGCAATTGTTTCAAGTGATTCTTTTGTGGATGATTTTGATTTTAATAGTTTTACTTCATCGAAACGAGGACGAGAGGAAGTTGCTTTTTGTTTTCTTGGTCCTCTTTGTTGCCATTCTTCAAAAGGCGTAATCTCAAGATAAGGTGGAGGAAGCTTCATTCGTTTGATGGTTATGGAATCAATGCATTTTGGTTTTGAGGTTGCAGAATCAGGAGGATTTACCCCACAAGCTAACAAAAGTCGCATGATATATTCATTGTAGAAGAAATGAGGTCGTGTAGAGTTATTTACCTTGAGAATTTCATCAAAAAGCATGTGTACCCAATTGATTTGGATTTCACCATAAATAGCATAGAGAGCTTTGAAGTTTTCTTTATATACTGCATCATAATTTCCAAGTCTAGGAAAAAGAGAATGCATCAGAACACGATGAAGTAGTCTGGCTGTGAGTCGAAGTCCAATAGACTTTGTGCCATCACTATTGTCTTCTATGAACTGATGACTGGTACTATTTCGAGTGAAGATTTCGCAGAAGGTAGATGAAAACTCATCGCCTCGATTTGGTATACCAAGTATAGAGGCAATTCTAGCATGAGTAAGAAAAATTTGCTTGCCACAGACCACAGACCAGATGACTCCGTTTGGATTATCAGGTTGATACTCATCGAGATTCATGTTGGCGTAAAACAATTTGATCATCAAATGATTTATCTCCACATTATTTTCTGAAAAATCTATTAATGGAGTAATGTTGGAATTATTGGCTAACCTCCGAACTCCATAAGCCGTGAAATCATCAAATTTGATGAAAGAGCCTGGATGAAACTTGTAATTTGTCATCTGATTCCATCTTGTTACAGCAATTGGACTTTGAAGCCACTTTTTGGCGGAGATGCTTTGAGATGAAGTTTCAGAGGTTGTTCCTTTCTTAGATTTCTTTTGAGGAGGAGCCATATTTGGAAGATTTGAGATTTGGGAATTGAAAATAGGAAACTAGGGTTTGTGATTTTGGGAAAAAATAACAGCTTGAGTCAAAAGAGAAGGAGGGTTGAAAGAAAATGACGCATAGATATATATATAAAAACTGAAAATACGTCAACCGGTCGACCTATGAAATATGGCCGGTCGACCTATGAAATACTACACTTATTATTCGAAAATAAAATTATAAATCCCTTGTCACATAACTGACTAATACTAAGAAAATTGTGTTCTAAATTTATAACTAGCATGACATTAGTAATAAGAGGTAAGTTAGATGTACCGCAATTGCTCACATCGCCTTTGCCGATGATATAGCCTTTTGAATTGTCTCCAAAAGTGACGGAGCCACCATCTGAGTATGTAATATTTGTTAATAAGCTCTTGTCTCCCGCCATGTGCTTTGAGCAACCACTGTCCAATATCCACTTTCCTCTTTTCTTAAGTGGGACCTGCAAAAAATAGAATTAAGTCCATGGTACCCACTTTTTATAGGGTCTTAAGAGTTAGGACTTAGGAGTCCAAACCCATATGGGTCCGGTATCCCCTTTATATATATAATTATTATTAAAATGCACAGTATTCATGAATTGCTGAATGTATTTGTTCCTAATCAAATTGTTATTTGTTTTAGGAACCCATATTTTGATAGTCTTGACATTTTTCTTTTGAAATTTCACAACTGGTTTTGGTTTGGAATATAATAAACTAAGATTTTTCTTAGCTTCAGTTTTTTTGTACTTTCTTCTTCCTTTTATTTCCAAGATGTTTCTTGATTTCTTGTTTGTCATATCCCAATCCTTGTTTGTCTGAAATAGATTGTGAACTTTCAATGATTTTTGTCAAATTTTCTCGACCTTTGTTAAAGTTAGAAACACTTTGAGTAATGTCATCAAACTTTGTTTGTAAGCTAGCTTTTTCTAGGTCTAGAATTTTGACTTTGCTTTAAGCTCATGATTTTCAGTAGTGAGGGCATTATTTTTCTCTTTTTGAGCTTCTATTTCTTGACTCAAAAGAGATATTTGAGAGTCAACATTAGATGATGATTCTTGAATATTTTCAAGTTCCTCTTCTAGTATTTTCTTCTCATCTTTTAACATATCTCGTTCAAACTCTGCTCTACTTAAATCTGCTTTGACTACTTTTAATTGACGTTTTATGTCTTTATATTCGACTATTAATTCAGCATTAATATCAAGTAATTCATCAAATGTAGGAATTTGTACCTCATCTTCCATTGCCATAAAACAAACATTAGCTTGTTCATTCTCTGAATCACTTTCACTTTCTGATGAAGATGACTCTGAATCATCCCATGTTACTGAGAAGGCTCGTTTCTTAGATTTGTCCTTCTTATATTTGAATTTGTCATTTTCTGACTTCTTCTTTTGTTCTGGACAATCCTTCTGCATGTGTCCCTTTTTGTGGCAGTTGAAACATTCTATAGCAGATGAAGATGGTTTATTTGATCCAGGTTTCCTTTTATTGTAACGACTGGCTTTTCGATATTTTAGGAATTTTTTGAATCCTTTCGCAATGAATGCCAAATCTTCGTCTTCAGAATC
This sequence comes from Allium cepa, assembly GCA_030765085.1. NCBI lineage: Eukaryota > Viridiplantae > Streptophyta > Magnoliopsida > Asparagales > Amaryllidaceae > Allium > Allium cepa. The sequence goes on from CM060942.1 coordinate 463,595,353, forward strand.
CGATTAATTTTCATCTTTCTCAACATGAAATGCTACATTTTTCTTTTCTTCTTTTTGTTCTTTTCTAGCCTGCAAATTTGCTTCATAGGACATTAAATTTCCTATCAATTCATCTGGCTTCATGACGGAAAGGTCATTAGCTTCTTCAATTGCTAATGCTTTTCCTTCCCATTCACTAGTCAGAGAAGGTAGGATTGTTGAAACAACAACGAAATCAGAATACTTTTGTCCTAAGCCAATAAGTGCAGGGTGAATAGTTTGAAACCGTGAATACATGTCATTGATCGTCTCATTTGGTTTCATTTTGAAATTTTCAAATTGACTTTTCAGCATGGCTATTTTGGCTTGTTTAACCTTGTTAGTACCTTCATGAGTGATTTTTAGTGTTTGCCAAATTTGATATGCAGTAGTGCAGATACTAACACGGTTATATTCATTTTGGTATAATGCACAGAACAACATATTTATTGCTCTTGCATTTACGGCTGCTGCCGTTATCTCAGCTGCAGTCCATTCTGAATAATCAGTTGTTGGATTCACTATTTCTCTTTGAGTGGCATTCCAAGCATCGTAGCTATTTGATTGCATAAAGAATGACATACGTGTTGCCCAATAACTATAGATATGACCATTGAAAAATGGAGGTCTTTGTGTCGATTGACCCTCCGTGTAAGTGGTGTTTTGAGTGCTAGTACTTACGTTATTTGCCATATTACTATAATATATCAAATAACTGTGTTACGGTTATATGATGACCGTGCTCTGATACCAAATGAAAGTGCGGTGTGTATACAATTATATGTGCTAATATAGTACACACGGATCGTGTAATATGGTCTACAATATAAATGCGGAAATAGATGATAATAGCGTAGTAAATAAAAATAGAAAAATCACACCAGAGATTTTTATACTGGTTCGGAGCACCGTCCTACGTCCAGTCCCAGACTTCTATCTGGATTTTCACTATTAACTACCTCGCTTCACCCGGAGGAACAGGTTTACAACACCCGAGCAACCGAACGCGATTTCACGCCTCTAATACACTGAGGACTTCAACACTTGCCTCTTACAACACAGAGGACTTCAACACTAACTTGTTGAACCATCTTGTTCACAATAAAGGTGTTTCTTTCTATTATATACTTGATATAACGTGGTTATATTAATTAATTAATTTAATTAATTTAATTAAAATTATATTTAATACAAAATTCATAAATGGTATATTTTGTGATAGTAGATACAAAATGCTGTAAACATGAGTAATTTATAACAATAAAACAAATATAACGTTTTAAATGTTCCTAGTCAAGGTACATTGAGACTGAATATTGATGTTTTCATTGAGATTAGAATATGTAATGCTCTTCAAATGTTGGGCAGTGTATTACTCAAGACTGCTGGTGGAAGCTGGGGGTTATATATTGGTAGTTATTCGATAACTATGGAACAACTCGCTCGATAGTTCTCTATCGGTTAATATAACTAACGTCCAACAGAAAATATTGATGTGATTGATTTACGTAGTTCTCTCGACTTGAGAATACTATAGATCTTCAACATGAAAGCTTCACTTTGATTATAATCAAATCATGGCATGACGTTCCATCAAATGACTATAGTTGGGTCGAGTTAAAGTATTGGAAGTGAAATACTAAATAAGAGAGGATCCATCTCCTCAGTCATATGTGGTTAGTCTCATGTCAACTCAAGTCAAGTTAAAGTCAAAGCCTTTAGCCAGAGCATTTTGGTTAATAATAATTGCTATTATTCAACCAAGGACTTTATGTTTGGACTATAAAGTTGAATGTGGATAATATATGAATTTTGACCATTACAAATTCCATAAGTCCAAAGTGATATAATTTTGATGAAAAGAATTGGTGTAAATAATGGTCGATATTAGGTACCGCTTATAATAAGTAATATTGGATTTTCACCAAATGATGAATAGGCAATAAATCCAGGCGGAATGTCACACCACCTGCTTAGTAAAGTATGAAATTTAATATTCGAATAGTTCGATGTTAATCGCTGACTGAATTTGCACTTTGAGTCGCATGACGTAATGATGAATTCTATGAAAAACCATACGATTTAATTAATTATAAAATGTTGTAAATTGATCAGATTAATTGATATTTAAGAAATATTAATTATTATTTATTTGACGTTTAGAAGTTTTTGTAATAATTTCAATGCATTTATAAAAGTATTATTTGCGGAATGTCACACCACCTCACTCGGCCTTCCCCAAAACTATGATTGAGCACCACCAAATCATGTTGGGGTAAAGTTCACACCAAAGCTAGTATTTTAAAACAAGTTTCATGATTTTTAATTTAGTAAATTTGTTGATATTTATTTTTTTTGAAGTTTTAAATTTAAAAGAAACCAACGTTCTAATTATTACAGGCAAGACTTTTATAGGAGCGGGGAGTATAGTGGCTGGTATGGGCAATGGCGAGGCTAAATAAGTCATGAACAATGATATGTTATGGGCTCGATATGGCTGATTTTCTAATATATTATTTTAATTTTAAATATTCACAAAACATACTCGAAAATTCTGAACTTCGAACGAGGTGTGCCGCCTGGTGCTTCTATTCTTTTACCCCTATCCCAAACACAATGGAACTTGTTTCGAGTCTTAATTTGATCGTATGCAGAAGTTAGGTTTTTGGACCTAATTATTATATTAAATTTTCATATTAACTTAAACGCCTTTTATTCTCTCACGGCCGAACAATTTATAAATCATCACAAAATTTGACAACGTATTATAATTCAGTATTACGGATCTAATGAAACTGATTTCGTCTCCCCGAAAGGCTAATTTCATAGATTTAAATATTTAATTATAGGTATTCATCCAATCTGTTATATATTTGTAAATAAATTTACAAATTGAATTCACCAATGTTATTTATTAGTTAAATAGGGCTAAATAAAATTATTAGATCCATTTAAATGGCATTTAATTCACAATTCAAACATTTATTTATTCCTTATATTTGAATTTTAAATTATTAAATTCCAAAATTCAACTATTTTAAATGTTTGAAATTGATTAAACATTTAAAATTAAATAACCAAAATTTTGGGTCGTTACAGAACCTATCGACATACGATATCGATGTAATTTAAAGACAATTGCGTGAAATGATTTATAAAAAATTTATGTCATTCGATGACATGATTTATGGAAATTTTATGTCACTTAATGACATGATTTATGAAAATTTTATGTCATTTGATGACATGTCACGTGCAAAGAAAGGAATGGAGAGAGAACTATCAAGGAATTAACTAGGGAAATTTTAATTAAAGAATGGAAAGGCTTCCATTCCTTCAAATAAAACATATTCTCTAGTTCATTAAGTACAATTCATCCTTTCTCATTCAGTCTAATTCTTTCACTCCCCCTCACTTTTCATGACAGGAAACAAAAATTCCCAAAATCTTTCAATCCCATATAAAAGCATAAAATAATAAATCCAAAGTGGTTTATCCATCTCTTATAAAGATAGGATGGGGATCTTGAAGATCTAAGGAGACATCATCATTCAAGGTGCAAATCAAAGGCAACATTAACAACATGCATTTTAAGGATTAGACAGCATGGTATGTCATTTTCTACATATGGATATTGATTTTGCTATGTTTGACGGAAATTTAATTTGACTTTAATAATTTGTATGATATATTTTTCTCTTGTTTTACTTAAAAAATGTTTATGGAAGATTGAATTACTTACTGAATTATATGATTGAGTTTTCATTTGGTAGAACAAAATTAAATTTGTTTAGTTTTAAAATAACACTTAAGTGCAGATCTATGTTTTAAAAAAATTATAATTAAACTATAATTCTTCAGATCTAACTGTTTACATGTTCAAATTGATTAGCTGTTCTTCTTTACTTTATTAAATTGAAGCTAAATCTATATATGTTAAAATACAATGTTTTGTTTTAGTTCTACGTTTTAACATTTATTTTAAATCCATTTCCTTAAATCTGAAAATTTATGTTTTCATGTTGTTGATCGAATTATATTTAAGGTTAAAAATTAAATTTATATGGAATCGGTACAATGTTTCAACTGTATATCTATATTCTAATCTTTAATAACAAAGTGCAATGTTAGTTTGAATTTTAATGTATGTATGTATGCATATATTACTTGCACTTATTATTGCATTGGTTATATATATATGAATAGAAGGAATTTTAACAACAAATCACAGTTTTGAAATTGGCTGTAATGACAACCTAATTTATATTATTAGAAAGATCTGATTGAATTCCATATATACATATTTGGATCTACTTGTATATTTTCATATAAAATTTATTTTTCATTACATATATTGTCATAGTATGAAATCATTGCATTTTTTAATTAAGATAATGATGTATACATACAGTTCATTGTTTACCTTCTTTTTTTCTGCACTATAGTACCTATTGATTGTCATTAATATATTAAATTAATTGAGTTTACTAAAAGGAAGAGTGTATTAGTTACCCTTGTCATCACTTATTTATTTCCATTTCAATTCCTATGTAATAACCAATCAAATTGTTCCTTTTGTTTTATGTATACATATCAGTTACCAATGACTACTCATACTCCATATATGTTACACTTATGCATTATTTAATGTGAATATATTTACAATTCATGTCATTTTTAGATTAGTCATTAATGTTATTTCATTAATAAATTATTTAACTTAATTAAGAGAAGAAAAATGAAAAGTTTCATTCTCTAACTAAACTTATGATCCATCATTAATTGAATAATTTAAAAGAAAGGAAATGAAAAGTTTCCTTCTATAAATAAATTTATGCCCCATAAGTAATTGATTAATTTAAGAGATAGGAAAATGAAAAGTTTTCTTCCCTAAATAAATTTAATAGATTACTGTGACACACAAATATGTACATAAGAGTATATTCGATACACTCTAATTTACATACATAATAAATTTATGCAAAACTTTATTTATAAAATTAAACCAAACACTTATTTTATTTAGAAGAAACCTAGAAAAGTTAAGTATATTTAGACTTTGTAGGTCAATCAAAGATCTAAAATGGCTATTTTTTGAAATTTACCTATTTCTTCCACTGCGGGCTGGTCCGGTACCTTCAATGATATCATAACCCAATGTGGCAGTAACCAGTCTTGTGTTGGCAGAGATGCAGGTAGGTTCTCGGGACGTCCCTCCATAGGCGTACCCATATGGCAGTAGGAAGTTCTTTAGCCTGATCATTTATTGGAAATCCAATTCCAATATGAACCAAGTACGGTTTTAGTTGTATAACCTGCCATGTACTTACGGTGGTCACCATTGTTTAGATGGTAGCTATAGCAAGCATAGTTCGGAATGTCTATGCTGGCTAAGATTAATATTGTACTTTCGAAATATTTTCTGCACAATGCACTAACAATAATATCAAAAGGATTTTGCTTATTAAGCATGTTTGATTATCATAAGGAGAAATCTCCTCCAATTCTGCGTTTGCATTGTGTGTGTGGTGGGAGGCCTTGTGGTATTTTCATTTTCCAAAAGCACGATGGATTTCTTTTTATTTTCTTTGTAAAAATAACTATTTTTAAGATCTCACACCAGTCCCATGACTGACTTGGAGTTTATTATTCCCTTTCTAAAATTTGGGTGCCCATAATTTTCCAGACGGGCAGCCTAGAGTCAGGTTATCATTTATTCGGAAGTGAAGTCAAGAAGTCGCTATGGAGATCTGGAGGCAAGCTGGATGGCGAGACGTACCACTTATACTATGTAGTGTCTTTTGCGTCTGGGTTAGTGCAAGTCAAATTTTATTGTACACAAGTTACTATAACTGCCAGTGTTTGTATTGTGTCGTTGTAAACTCTGATAATGTGATGTATAAACTAATATAGTGCTTTTGTTTTAAAGATATTCATTTATCTATTATATGTTATCCCGCTGCGAATTGTGAGATTCTGTTATTGTTTCTGTTTCTTCTTCTGTCTTCTTCTTCTTTAAACCCTAACGGTACGGTTTTCTGGCATTCGACTATTCGCCATTCAATACAGTGGACGTATTGATGTTGAATTTCGGGCGTTGAAAAATTGGGTCGTTACATATTTGTATCAGATCATTTGGTAAAGCGACAACCTTGGCTCTGTTAGGTGTTACTCATTTGAGATAGAGTCGACATTACTCTAGAATGAGTTTGAGTGTAATAATAGATATGAGCGAGTACTTGTTAGTGAATACAAAATTATTTTATATTGTGATGATTTGTTTGTTGAGTGGTATATGGATTCTGGTCGGTACAGTCCGTACAACTCTATCGATAGGAATCTCTAAACACTCGTACAGAACAATTAGGCATGATATTGTTTTAAAATAGAGTGAATGAAATAATTTTACCCACAACTATTTTCGTAGATAAATGAAATAATCTTTGTAAATTATTATAGTATATGGTTGCTTGATTGTTAGGAAGTGATAATATTATTATCATTTGAGTAGGAAATTGAAATGGTAACTCCAAAGTTAAGAAATAAATTCACATACAATGGAATTGGAGAATATAAATTGTAAATTTGATTTATAATTTGAAGTAAAATTCCAGAGGAATATTTGGAAATGTTTTTCAAAGGATTTGAAAATTTTGAAATTTGGAAAAGATTAAATTCCTTCTGAGTTCTAAGATGATTTTCAAAGGTTTTGGAAAAGTGTTTTAAAGGGATGAAAGCACTAAACTCTTTTCAGTCGTTGGAAAATGATTCCGCTAAATATCGCGATATCATCGGTGTTTATTTTCGTGTTTCCAAAAGAGAAATTGCTGCCAAATTGTTTTAAATGGAAGTTGTTTGGAAAATTTGGGTTTGGTTTTGAAATTCAAAGGATAATTTGAATTGTTTTCAATAATTGTTTTGGAAAAGGTGGAAAGACTCTAGAATTTTATTAAAAATAGTTATGGAATAATAAGTTTGAAAACATAGGAAATTCAGATTTAAACTGAAATTGACTTGAGTTAATTTGAATAAAGGTGAATTTTAGAAGTCTAATAGACTAAAATGATTGGAATAAAATTATTAAGATGGAAAATAAATTGTGAATGAATGAATAAATTTGCAATTGCAAGTACATGAAAGTGAAGTTGAATGTTGAAATCCATTCCGAATTTGTAAGTAAAAAGAACTGGAATTGGAATTGAATTTGGTTTTGTGATAAATAAAGAAAAGTATCGAAATGAAATTAGTAAGTGAAATTAATTGAAGAAATAACAAATTTATAAGGTTTGAAATGAATTGAATTCAATATTTATAAATGAAAGATAAATTAAATTCATACGGAATTTGAAATCCAGTTTAAATATAAGTGGTTGTAAACCAAAATGGTGAATTGAAAATATATTTTTGAATGAATAAAAGAATAAAACTGGAATTGAAACTGAATATTGAAAACCAATTTGAATTCTGTGAAATAAAATGAAGTTGTAAAATTAGTTCGAAGTGAACTAAAGGTAATAAAGATAGAAATATAAAAAAATGGATTGAGCTAAAATGAATTGGAATTTGTAATAACTAGTAAGTGAAACTAATTTAAAATAGCGAGAGGAATCAAATGTGAATGAATGATAGTTGATAAAATTCAATATTCGGAAGGTAAATTGAATTTAAATAGAACTGAAATTGTGGATTGAATTCAACTGAAATTGAAAATGTAAGAGTAAATGAAAATGGATATAGAACTCCAATAGTGAAGTAGAAATGGTATAAGAAGTATTGAAATTTTGTAATGAAATAAGCAAAATGATATTTGAATGTTGTAATTGGATATTATGGTTAGCATGATATACAGGTGTATTAAAGGAAATGGAATTGGGATTTTGATTTCAAAGATAAATTTGAAATGCTCGGCAAAAGGTATGTATTTATATTTCAGTATTGAATTTGATGATTTTCATGTCCAACCGCTTGGCTTTTTGTTTTCTTTTGAAATCTGGGGGCTTGTAGTGCCATTTTGTAGTCGTACCGAGCTAGTCGCACAAAGGAGACGTTGGCGAAATTTTTCGAAAATTTAGAGAGTTTGAAAGTTTTAAAGAAATTTTGGATAATTTGAATTTAAAATCTAAAATTGAATTATTGAGAGAACAATGTTGTTTGGAATCTATGATTAATTTTGGAAAGTTAGTTGAAGCGATAATGGGTTGTTAATTAAAAAAAGATTTGTTTGGTAAGTTGATAAAACTGTTTAGTTTTGGAAAGATAGCAAATGGGTTAAGGATCGTTCCTTTTATCTTGTAATTTAGGGACGAAATTCTTTTTAGGGGGAAGGATGTGACGACCTAAAATTTTATAGATTTGAAATCGACATATTTAATTGATTTTAAATATTTGGAGGTTAGTTTAACTTGAATTTCGAATATAAATATGAATTGGCAATTTAATTATTGAATTTAATTTATTGAAGTTGTGTAAAATTTGAATTTTCAATTTTATGCTTGTTAAAAATATTTTCAAGGCTTAGAAAATTCATATTGATAATACTGAAGATAATGAAAGCCTCAGAACTGAATTTGAAAATAATTTATTCAATTTTGAAATTATATTGTTTGAATCGATATTTAAAAATAGCCTTCCAAGGTGTAGTCTCGGATTTTGGCAAAACAAGTTCCATTGGATTCGTAATATTGTATTATTATCGGATTTCGATTTTCGTAGTGTTTAGAGTTGTTGTGTGAGCGTATGAGATATAATCACGCTTAAATCTATATCCAAAATTAAATAATAATTGATTCAAAAAGCTATCTACTCCATACGATCGAATTTGGACTTAGAACCTTTTCCATTGCGTTCGAAATAGGGGTATAACTTCATAAACGCCTAGCAGCATGCCTCGATAGGAGTTCGAAATTTTAAGTTGCATTTATCGAGACAATTTGAATTTAAAAAATTAAAATATATATTATTTGCATATGTCTGATCAGCCGAAATATTTAGTCAATCTATATCTTATCCTATTCTCGTGCCTTCTTATCCCTTTTGTAATACGCTAACCATTTACCTTTAAATCACGTTATACCTTTTTCTCCACCATCAGAGCAAATTGAATGGTCGAGCTTCTCCTTAATAAAAAAATCGCAAGTGCCAGTTCAAACAGGCTGCCACTCTTCATTCAGATCGAATAGTGGCGGCCTTTCTCCCTAATTCAAAATCGTGAAAAAAAAAGAAAAAAAATCGAGCTCGTTCGAAATAAAAATATATGGCCTCCTCCGATTTCAAGAACGAGAATGAGGGGCGGCCGTAGCCTAAATCGATGAACTTGGGGTGTCGCAATGGTCGCGTATGCGTGGGCAGGTGCGACGATGTCGTGTTTGAATTCGCGATGGCGAATGTCGAAGGCAGCAAGATGTAATCGATCGTTGCAGGCTGTTAGGGCAAGCTTTCGCGAGGTTAATCGAAGTTGAGTCGGGTCGATGGCGAGCAAGTACGAGGAGGCGCGATGGCTTAGGGCTCAGGTTCGACGATTGCTGTAGGGTCGATCGAAGTTCGAACGGCAAAGGCAAGGATTAGGGTTTCCAGATGTTCAAACGCCAGGGCCGTGAGGTATTGAATTTTAATAATTTCAATATATGTGTATATACATCTAGATATTTGGAAATAAATTTAAAATAAGGTTTAAATAAAAAAAATTATGCAATAAGGTATATGCAGATTTAATATTTATTCTGGTATTTTATAGTAAGCTGTAGATAAACAGGAAAATTTATACTGAAAAGAAAATAAAATTTATTAGTTTAAAATTAATTTATATTAGTTTCTAAAAATAATTTATTACAGGTAATTGATTGAAAAATTAATTATTCGTCTAAAATAACCAAATTGTTAATTTAAATTAAATATTATTAAATGGAAATTTAATTTTTCGGCTTCGAATATTAATAAAAACCTTATGATGTTTGTTACAAGGTTTAAAGATCGTGAAAAACAAACTGGAATGGAAAATGGATTGCATGCATTGTTAAACATGGGATATTCTCAATCATTCAACATTGTACTGATTTAAATTTTGAATAGTTAAATTTAAAATTGGTTGACTGTGTGCTTCGATGATTGATTTATAATAATTTGTTCACTGGATGATATTATACATATAATAGTATATAGTATATATTGGTTGATTGATTTCCCACATTATATGGCGGATGAGACCCTATGCACCGCATAATAACAGATGACATTTTATAAATCCCAATACCGCGATATTCCACCTCGAAGTGGAATTGGTATTTAATTGTTGTGCTAACATCTTTGGATGCAGGAAAATAGGTTGGAGGGATCCAACTAGATTCCTCAAATAATTGAATTTATTTCAATATTGTGTGTTGATCATTTATAATCTGTGTGTGACTATTTATGATTGAAAATGTTGAAGGCTATAATTTAGCCAAATATATTTTTGGTATCGTGGGATACCAGAAATAAATAAAAATTGATTTTTGAAATTTAGTAGAAAAGTTATTGTAAATTAATTTTAGAAAATTGAATAAATTTAAAAGAAGGAATCTGTTTCAAAGGATAATAAATTTGGTGTTTGAAATAAATTTTAGAATTAATTTGAAATTTGATTTGGGGTTTTAAAATAAATTAGAAAATCAATTTGATATAGATTTGGTAAAAAAATTTTTTTTAGGAAATCGATCTAAAATTGACTTGATATTTAAAAAATAAATTTTGGGAAACCAATTATGAAAATGGATTTGGTGTTGAAAGGGAATATTTGGAAATTGATTTGAAAATCATATATCTGTGGATATTTAAAAATTTAAGATTCACAATGGGAATTTTATAAAAGAAAGGGAAATTTGTTTTAAAAATAAATATTGTTTCATTTTTTAAAAGTGTGGAAAGGAATTTATGAATTTGGGACGTAAATTTAAAGTAAATCCAGAAGGATTTATAAATTGAATTGAATGAACCATTTCAGAATGAAATGTGTATTTTCACTTGAAAGCCGAGAATGTTTTCAATATAGTTCATAAATATAAATTGAAGTTGTAAAGATGGTTTAAGGGAAAGAATGTTTGGAAAAAATAATTTGCTTAGATTATTTTGAAAATATTTAAAGTAAAAATATATTTTAAACCATTATAGAAGTGATTATTTAAAGTTTTTAATTGATATTTATTTTAGAAATTGGATATTTAAATGGTTATATCCTATCTATTAGTTTTATTTTAAAATTAGTTTTGGACCTAAATTTTTATATGAAATATTAGTATAATATTTTCATAACTAATATTTAAGCAAGTGTTTCAAAATAGTTTTATTTTAAATATCTAAGTGTATTTTGATATGCATTTTAAATTATTTTAAAATATGTGAACCCGACAGATTTTCAGTGGAAATGAATAAATATTTGGAAATATTTTCCGCGTAAGGAAAATGATTTGAAATTATTTTCAAAGTATTAAACTGTGAAAAGTGATTTGAAATTTGTTTTCAAATAGTTGAAGTGTTAAAATTTTATCTTGCAAAGATATTTTTGAAAATAAGTAATTGGGAAAAATTATTTAAATCTTGCCGATTGTTGTGAATATTTATTGATAGTTAAATAACGGACTATCAATATTGGCCTTTAAATGGCATTAGAATTTCGATGCGACCAGGAGTCGAATTCTAAATGGATATTTGAAACCCATATCGAACCTTTGTGATTGTGATGAATCTTTGTTTACGAAGATCAAAGTGGAAGTTTGTTGTGATTTGTTTGAAATCTGAATGAACACTTATTTTTAAAAATAAGCACTCATTATTCGTATTACCCGGGAGAGGACTTTGTGTCATAAAACCCATTCCAAATAATGATACGGCGAAATGGAATTGCATTTGAAGATGGTTTTGAAGACCGAGTGTTTTCGAAAATGAAAGGATTACCTGTCGAATGTCTCTGCACCGTGTTGCTCTGCTATAGATATTTTATCACACTTTTTGATGGGAATTCCGGACGTGATTAGTGAATATCCGGATTTGCAAGGGCTTCTTTTGAAGTGCCTTCGGTTCCGTTCGATCCCGGAATGGACTTGTATGGATGTGTGTCTGACATTACACTTTGAGATATAAAGCTGATTTCTATGAAATACATTTCTGTTGGTGGCGGAGAATTTATTCTCTTAGCTTAACACCCTTCTCTGAGACGTACGAGCCTAAAGGTTATGTAGTTGATGGTTATTAGTGATATACTCCCAATTTGGTAATGTGGCATATGAAGTGCTGTTGATCATTTGTTGATCAAAACATGACTTTGTGAAAAGTGTAGCTTTGTGGACGAGACTTCATCGAGCCTCACACCTTAGAAATGTTGAAACATGAAAGATGCGGGAAGGTTTCAAGGGTAGCTCCCCTACGGTATGTCCATTCCTTCTGGAAAATGGTGGTATTAGGTATGGAGCCTTGATATTTAACCTATGTGGTTACTGCAAATACTTTTCTTTATGGTTGTTGGTCTAGAGGATCCTTGGATAAAGGTCGCAAACGACCAGGTGTGGCATATCTTAGGTTTTACTCCTTGGGAAGGGGGTAACCGGCCTTGTGTTGGATAAGATCCGGGTTTGTTTTCGGGACGTCCCTTCAGAGGCGTACCCATGTGGCAGTAGGAAGTTCCTTAGCCTGATCATTTGTTGGAAATCCAATTCCTAATACGAACCCTGTACGGTTTTAGTTGTATAACCTTCCATTTACTTATGGTGGTCACCACTGTTTAGATGGTAGCTATAGTAGGCACAGTTCGGAATGTCTATGCTGGCTACGATTAAGATTATACTTTTGAAATGTTTTTTGCACTATGCACTAATAAGAATATCAAAAGGATTTTGCGTATTAAGCATGTTTGACTATCATAAGGAGAAATCTCCTCCAATTCTGCGTTTGCATTGTGTGTGTGGCAGAAGGCCTTATGGTAGTTTCATTTTCCAAAAGCATAGTGGATTTCTTTTCATTTTATTTGTAAAAATAACTATTTTTAAGATCTCGCACTAGTCCCATGACTGACTCGGAGTTTATTGTTCCCTTTCTAAACTCTGGGTGCCCACAATTTTCCACACGGGCAGCCTAGAGTCAAGTTACCAGTTATTCGAGAGCGAAGTCAAGAAGTTGCTATGGAGATCTGGATGGCGAGACGTACCACTTATACTATGTAGTGTCCGTTGCATCTGCGTTAGTGCAAGTCAAATTTTATTGTGCACAAATTACTATGACTGCCAGTGTTTGTATTATGTCGTTGTAAACTCTGTTAATGTGATGTATAAATTGATATAGTGCTTTTGTTTTAAAGATATTCATTTATCTATTATATGTTGGCCCGCTGCGAATTGTGAGATTCTGTTATTTTTTCTGTTTCTTCTATCTTCTTCTTCTTTAAACCCTAACGGTTCAGTTTTCTGGCATTCGACTGTTCGGCATTTGATACCGTGGACTTATTGATGTCGAATTTAGGGCGTCGAAAAATTCGGTCGTTACAGTTTCTCTCTCTCTCTCTTTTTAAACTATGGTGTTTTGTTCATCTACAGAATCTTTAATAGTTATAAAATTATTCTTTAAAACACCAAGTTGATTTTCTAAATCTAGCTTCTCATTTTTCAAATTCTCGTTTTCACGTTCTACATATTTCATCTTTTCTAAAATAATAAAATTAAGCTTTGAAATCTTATTGCTAATACTAACTAATTCATTATTATCATTTAATGAAATTTGTAAATCAGAAAGTACCTTTTTGTAGTCCTCACCGATGGCTTCGACAGGGATTTTGTCCATTGTATTTCGATTAGATCGTTTTATGGCCATTATTCTATGATGTTGTGACGATCGATAGAATTCCAAGGTTTTAGATTATCAGATAACTGTGTTACGGTTATATGATGACCTTGCTTTGAAACAAAATGAAAGTGTATAGGACCGTATAATATGGAAATACAATAATACAGAGTATAGTGATGATAAATAGTGCGAAATAAAAAGCAGTATAGTAAAAATGACACCAGAGATTTTTATACTGGTTTGGAGCATCGTCCTACGTCCAGTCCCAGACTCCTTTTGGAATTTCACTAAAACAAAAATCCTCACTTAACCCGGAGGAACAGTTACACAGTCTGAGCAGAAGAACAGACACCTGAGCAGCAGAACAGGATTTTCGCCTCAGAAGTAGAAGAGGACTTCACTAATACAAAAGTATATCTGACACTGATTGTTCTTGATAACACTAATTTGATTCTGATAGTATAAACCTCCTATAATCAAATCCTCAAGTAATGAAGTGTATGTGAAGATATGAAGATATGGTAATGCTAAGAATCGTAGATTATGAAAGTTTATTTGATGATTCAAAGTAGTAAAAATGTTTGTTCCCCGTTTGAATGCAAGTATGAGAGCACAAGAAGAATATAAGAAATTTAGAATGAATTTCGGTGATTATGAACTGTTTAGGAACATGTATTTATAGTAGACAGAGAGTTACTGGCATTGGTGAAGGGTTCTGACCAAAAGGAGCATCCATTTTCGTTCATAGAAAGAACACAACCTTTCGCAGAATGAAGATGTCTTTTCAAAATATGACAGTTGGGTTCAGGTCAGTCGACTGGTCGAAAATGGTCAGTCGACTGGTCGAAAATGGTCAGTCGACTGAATAGTGAAGACATGTAAAAAAATTGTGTACAAATATGTTAAAATGAACAGATTTAGTCGACTGACTGACTGTATTCAATCGACTGAATTCTTTTGTTAAGCAAAAATTGCAGTAGCTCATTTTGTTAGAGTACTTGCCTTCCAAACTAGTGACCCTAGTTCGAGCCCTGCTTCATGCATTTTTGACACTTGATTTTGATTAAAATATACATGCAAGTTTATTATAATGTGGATGATGATTCTTGAGGAAAGATTTTAACAAAGCACTAAACTAGACTTTAAATACACATTTGATGACTCTTGTTAAAATATAGAACCATACAAACCATATATTGAGCCGATGAGTCTGGATGTTATCGTAATCGTAGATTCATGAATTATTGTGTCTTGTCAGCAATCGAAACCTATGATCCAACAGGTACAACATATAGATTATCTCTTCAGGAGCATACCTAAAGATATTTCTTCAAGAATACTTGTGCATATAACATTTGGTTCATTATAAGTTCTAAAAAGTAGAAGGTTACATATCACTATATGCTTCTAAATTTGTCTAATGGAGCTACGGGTCCGTGATAATAGACGATTGAATTTTAGGTAATTGATTATCACATTACTTTTTGAAGTGTTATATCATATTTGAAAATATTCCATAGGCAATTATGATATAGTGCAATACGATGATATAATATCACTTCTGGGGATATTTTATAAACAACACTCCTAAAGTTGTACATATCACTTCTAAAGATACTTTATATGCAATGTTTTTAGGATGTCACCAATACCAATACCTTTTTCTACATAATTGGCATAATTCTACAACATCTCTTCTAGGATGTTCGGATTTGACAATATAAAAATCATAAAACATCTCTTCAAGAGTATGTCATATGGATTATCTCTTCTGGAGAATATTAAAATGTACTTCTTCATATATATAGTTTGGCAAACACACCCAAAAATTATCAAAACTTGGGTTTACCAACTTCAACCTGATTTACAAAACTAACTTAAAAAAAAATCCATATAGCATACTTCAAGCTGCTACTAGTTGATCAATTCGATCATATCATTTATTATTGCACTTAGATTTTCATCATTAATGAGGCTTTCATCAATACCTTTGAAGGAATGATATAACTTCATGTTAGAATTACCAGACAATCCTTTCACACAATTTCAATTTAGAAGTAAAGGAATTGTATTTTCTAACAGATTTATAGTCTTGAAACTTCAAGTTCAACCTCTCTTGTCTAGTGCTTGGAAGTGTGACCATCTTCTAGTGGTCATAACACTTCTTCAAGGAGTACCATAAGTAAAGGTGATCTTTTTCAGTTATATGTTTTATTTTAAGATTGTCGTGGATATGACACCTTAAAAATATAAGAGCCTTTGTTTTATCCTACTGGGACATATTACTAATTTTTTAATGGCATTTTCTAAGCAATGAGATTGTAATTGAATGTCAACATCCAATATCTATGACAAAACGATATCTCCTAACATATCCAAAGCTTTAAATTCAAGCTTGGATGTGTTTATCATATTACCAAATATAAGTGGAAATAAAAATGCATAAGCATCAAAATATTGTTCATGGGTATATAATCAATGCATTTCATAAAATAAGAACCCATATATAATAGTAGTTATAGTTGAAGAAAGAAAAACATTACTGCAAAATAGTAAAAGACAACCAAATATAATCTATAAAAGCGACTATAATTTCTTATTTACATCCTTTTGATAGCTCTAGATCCAATCCCATTTATTCATTCATTGATTTCCTTGAAAATGCAAAATTACCCTTGAAAATATAGAACGACCTTTATATGGATTGATTGGTAGAGAAGGGGTGAATTATAATCAAAGATTTGCTGACTTTATTATGTTTACTTTCATAGTATAAGCAGATTCAAAAATATGAATAGGTAGTATTAAATACCATTTATTGATTCATAACAACTGGAATATTGAGAACCACAAATATATACCATGTATGTAGATTATGATCCTTGTCAATAATAAGAGATATAAAAGAATAATAAATGTGTGAAGTATTCATATGTATCTTTGATGGACCATAATCAATTAAGTTTATTTGTAGATTTACTAATTGCTATAGATTAATATATGAATTAATATATGTGTCTACTTACATATTGTAAATACAGAGAGAGGAAATTTGTACATCACACGGTTTATGAATAATATCATGAAAATCAAAATAGTTTGACTTGACAACTAAAAAGTATATTGTATTTGTTACAGCTATTGATAACAATCAATAAGTATATTCTTGTGACATTACAAAAATAGGTAAAAGATTAAGCATATGAAATTATAAACATTGGAATACCTCTTTACTGAAAGAGGAAAGATAATATAACAGAATTATTGGGTGTATAAATATTAACATTCATTTTATGAAGAATCCAAAATACTTACTTGATAAGCCAAAGGAAAGAAACTTGATCTATTCCATATTTTCCCTTTGAAAGGCATGATTGGATGAATGGAAGAAGGAAAAAAAAAATTGGAAATAAACTTCCTGTTAGAATACCTTATTTTCTACTAAAAAGAAAGAGAGCGGGAGAGTAGATATATTTCTATGTATTAATTGGTTTAATAAAAACGTCAAATATATCAACAAATCTCTTCTAGAGACATTTTATCATTACTAAATATACAAATCTCTTCTAGAGATTTTTTTTATTATCACCACTTCTGGAGTGAATAAATTTTTATACTTTTATTTGGTTTAGTAGTTAATGCTATTGACAAATATTTTTAGAACTTCAGGTTCCAATTTTACTTTAAAGTAAAGTCTTTATTTAGTACTTTAGATCATAAATGGTACAAGTTGATTTTCATTATCAAACTTCAGCTTTGATTGCAAACATGGTTAGAATTTACCATAATCCGGATTAGCTTTTCTAAAAATTCAACGCTTCAAATCTCAAATTTATAGAGTTTTGATATATAATCTCGTTTTTTTAAGGAACACAAACTTATATGCATAAATTTTATTTTAGAATTCTAGGTCTCCAATATTGGATAAACATTATGAAACAAGAAGATTCTTCATAATTGCATTCAAATATAAGATTCACAATACAATTTCTCATCAAGTAAATAGTACTTACCACATCTGTAATGTTATTCCAACATATTGTTTTTATGTTATGTCTTTTGGACATATCAACATACTATTTCTCCTGGAATTGCTCGCTTATTTTCTTCAAGGCTTTATTTCATCTTATGAAAGCTTAAATCTTTCACCTTCGTATAAATGAACTTCAGGTTCATGTTCTTTTATATAAACTTAATACGATCTTCTAAACACGAATTATCCTTATATTTATTTCTCTAAGAAACAACAAAATATTTCTTCTGGAAATATGAATCATGTAGCCGAATCATTTCTATAGTTCTTATTCAAATCGAAATCCGAACAAAAAAATTTCAAAATGAAAACCCCCTTTCTATTTTTACCAAACAACAGAATGAGATCTAAAAGTTTAGATTTACGGTAAAATGAGATCTAAAATGATAATATTAATAGAGCAAGATCTATAAGATATATATATATATATATATAACGAAATTTGGAAAATTAGATATATGATGGATAAGATCTAAAAAGAATACTAATAGAATATGGTCTGAAATTACATTTTAGTCTACGAAACAATTTTAGTTTCAGATCAAATTTAAAATTATCACAAAATATGGATATACATTTATAAAAATTAATAAGAGATCTTATGATTAAAATCTACAGATCTAAAAGGTATATCATTTGAACATGACATTAAGATCTACAACAGATCTGAAATATTAGAAAAAAAATATAAGATCTGCAACAAAACGAAATCTAAAATACATGAACAAAAAATAAGTTGTACAAATAGAATTGAATCTAAATAATTAGATCAATGATACAACGAGAACTAAAAGAAATAAAATTAGAAGAATGAGATCCGAAAGATTTGATTAATCAGATAAGAAATAACTTACCGCTTTGAAGATTTATAATCAAATCTGAAATTTTCCTTTTATTTAGAGAACGTGTTATAAAGTAAAGAAAGCAGAAGCCACTAGAGTGAGATCAATTTTATTCATTCAGAGATTAGTTATCCATTTTCATTACATTAGCACCTTTATATAAAGGCCTAGGAGCTTGGGATAGAACTAATCCCACGATGTGGGACTAAATACAAAATGGTACATTGCATATTCACTATTTATATTTACATATATTATAACAATTCTTGGTTCAATACTAACAATTATTATTACCTGAATTACTCTAGTCAGAGATTTTGACTTTGACTTGACTTCAGTTAACCGTGATATTAGCTCCATAAAAATGAGAATATGAATCCTCGCTTGAATAGCGTTTCACTTCCAATACTTCTACTTCAACGAACTATAGTTATTCGATTGATATCATGCCATGATTTGGTTATAATCAATGCACATCTTTCATATTGAAGATCGACACTTTTTTTAAGTCAAGAGAACAGTTTAAATTAGTCATATCAATATTTTTTGTTCGATCTTAGTTATATTTACCAATAGTAAACTACTAAGCGAGTCATTTTATCATTATCCAATAAATATCAGTACGGAACACTTTGGTTACTCCAGTAGTCAGGGGTAATACACTGCCAGAAATTTGGAGAGCATTAAGTACTCTAGTCTCGGCGGATGCATCGATATCCATTCTCAATGCATCTTAACTAGGAATATTTAAAATGATTTATTTATTATATTATGATACAATACTTATGATTACGACTATTTGTAATTACTAGCGCAAACAAACCATTTATTGATTTTCTATTAAATATATTTTAATTAAATATTTAATTATTTATTGCACATTATAACAAATATATAATAGAAAGAAAATACCTTTATTTCAATTGAAAACTGATTACATAGTTAATTAAGTTAAAATACATTATATAATTGTCCCAAGGGATTCCTCTAACTGAATCAATTTCCCGTATAATTCATTTGATATGTAAACAAGTTAAATATATAATGCACTATCCTCAATTAAAAAGTTAATCCTAAAAACATTTCCAATTCCTTCCCTAAATTTAGGAACTAATTAATGAAAGTCGATCCTATTTCCTTGCCTAAAAATTCCTTCCTATTTATTTCTCTATTTTCGTCATATATATGTTGATCATGTTCGTCCAATAAAAAAGTTGACAACGACATAATGGAAATTTTCTTCTTTTTCAAAATTTATGAAAATTGAGACCTCTAAAATGCTAATAAACCGAATAAAACTACAAGAAATAGAAATTCAAAATTAACAAATGCAACCATTTAGAAACTTCCAACTTTATCAAAATGACAAGTCACCATTAATCGTTTGGATAATTATTCAAACGACTTATTTTGCAATATTATTTTTAAGTAATAATTCATTAAATGAGAAAATTTTAACAAACATACCCTTATATGAACAATGTTTATCACGATTTTGTATTATGAATAAAATATTGTTGCTTTGATAATTTTATATTGCACCCTTGAAGATTGCTGCATATTAATTTAAGAAGTATTAACATTAAACTTGTGACAAATTGCTCGACGTTATTGGCATTGAAATTTATTAACTTTCAAACAATTCGTTGTTATACTCACCTTGATGTGTAGGGATCTAATATATTTCATATTCACATGCTTTCTCATAAGATTGTTTAGAAAATAGTGCAATCCAATTATAATAATGGCAAGGATTTTGTTGTGTATGTTAGGTTGTTATTTATCCGGTGTAGGAAGAACATTACCAAAAAGGTGGAGAATTTGTTTTCATTTGTTGGTGGAAGAAAGACAAAATCCTTAAATTATTTTATAATTTTGACACGGATGAAAATTCTTATTGTGGACATAAGATTACAATGGCATAGGAATTGAAGGATAACCCATCTATGTTTGTTTGTACTATCATTTTGTATTCATGGAAGTGCATTGCATGTAGGGCAAGGAGTGAATATTTGATGGTGAAGTTATTTCAGAAAATAAAACAACCCATATGGCGGTATTTGTTTACATCTATTTGTACATATATGAGTATATGAAAAAACAAAAAGGATCAAAGACTGGGATAAAAATGTTTCTACCATAGGTGATTTATGTTGGAAATTAATCTTGATATTAGAAATGAAGTATGTTGGTCATATTAAAAGAGGTATGCGAAGAGATTGCTAGAATCTGATGGAAAAGCATATACTTATCGGTTACTGGAAAAACTTCTAGAGAGCGGTCATTCCACTTAAGTTTAAATTTATTTCAACAATTCACCGTTAAGGTGTTTAGGACAAACATGGTTTGTATAGAGGAGGTTGTTTGAATTTTTAAGTTGTGGTAGAAACATTACTTAAAAATCTAGAATTTGTTTTCATTAGATGGTTAAAATTATAAAAAATCCTTATACTCTTAATTCGATGGGCATGCAAATTCTCGTTGTAGATAAAGGTTACAGTGCATTGGGAATGGACGGATAACTCTTGAAAATATATATGTGTTTATGCTATCTTGTTTTATTAATGGAAGTGTTAAGTTTATTACAAACTATCCAGTCAGTGAATGTTTAACAATGAAGTATTTTTAGGAGAAGAAAAATTGAATATGGGTGTGTGTTTGTGTACATATGTACATACATATGTGTGTGTATCTTAACAAGCACGAATAAGAAGAGATTAGGGATAGCATATTTCCGTTGCCTTTGATTTTGTTGGAAATTAATCTTGAGTTTATTGACTATATATTTTGATTTTGTTTACTTTTTTACTTTTGATGTTATAGTTGGAAAGAAAAAATAATTTGAGTCATGAAAGTTGTTTCTATAATAGGGTGATTAAGCTTAAGATAAAATGTATCACCAACATTCATTTTGAAGGTGTTTTCTTTACTTGAAAATCCTAGCTTCAAATATTCTATCTTCAAGAAAAATAACTGCACGCTTGAAAATTCCTATTTATTATCTTTTTTTATTACTGAAGATTTCTTAATATTCCATGGTATAAAAATTGATTAACAATCAAACAAGTTACTATTACATGTTTATTGAGATATTAAAGAACAAACGGCTAATATTTAGCATATTTCTATAGTAGCAAAGGTTTATAAATTAATGGAACTAGTGCGAATCCACACTACATATAGTGTTTTCGATTACATTTTCCATTTAATGTTATGATATAAATGCCTCTTGAATTAAAAAAAATCAAATTTTATTTTATTCTTTCACCATAATGTTTTACATGCTTATGAAACCAACGAACAAGCATATAAAAGATATATATAATAATCAGACTTTTATGGTAACTATATATTTCCAATGAGCATTTGATATAACTTGACGGTAGATGAGATGATATTTAATCCTAATTCCAACTGTGAAATACAAATTAAAATGTACTTAGAAATTGAGAATATATGTGTGACGACCCGAAAATACGAACAATTTATATTGGAATATTTAATTGATTTTAAATATTTAAAAGTAAAATTTTAAATTGTGTTAGAATATTATTATTTAGCAATTAAGTTATTGGATTTAATAAACAGAAGTTAGGTAAATTGTTGAATCTTTTGTTTTAAGCCTGTTAAAAATAAATGAAGGCTTGTAAAATTTATGTTGACAATATTCAAAATAGTAAAGGTGTTAAAATTGAATTTGGGAGTGTTTTGTTCAGTTCTGAATTTTATATCGTTTAAATTGAATTTAAAAATTGCACTCGGAGGCATAGTCTCGGATTTCGACGAAAGCAGTTCCATTGGATCCGTAATATTATATTATTATCGGATTTCAATTTTTGCAGTATTTGGAGTTAACGTTTGGTGATCTGAAATGCCAAGAATAACCTAATGGAATTTAATTTAAATAGTCAAACCTCCTCATATAAGCCACACCCTTCCACCTTTTAACGCAAGCTTATTTCCTCTTTCGCCTTCTTTCTCGAATTCACATGCTAGAGAAGAAAAAAGGGGGGAAATCAATGGCCGAACTTAGGAAGATAATTTGTAACGAATCAAAACCTGACTCCTTCTCCTCTTCCTCTTTTTCAATTCAAAATTGAATCATTTTCGAAGAAAAAAAGGGGCAAAATGGTGCATCTCGAGAAAAGGGAGGATTTAGGAATCGCGACCCCATCGCGAGAATCAACTCGAGTTGGACATGGCGGCTCATATAGGGTCGATCGGTGATGATCTCCCGCGATCGATTTTAAGAGGGAGCCTGCTGTGGTTCGAGTTGATGGCTTCGGTTCGCGCAGAGACGACGATGCACTTTTGGGCTTGGTTAGGGTTGTGACGGCGTTCGAACTGGGATGGGAGCTGGGTTGGAAGTCACGATCGAAAGGAGTGGGAGGTGAAGTCTGGAGGCGGCGACGTGTTTGGGCATTTGGGTTGTGTCGTGGTGATGTCTGCTGGTCGTAGCTTGTTCGTGGTGAGCCTGGTATCGAGCAGAAGCTCGTCAATATTGTCTTCTAGTACAAATTTAGTGTGACGACCCAGAATTTTTGAGCATTTAAAATCAGAATATTTAATTGATTTTAAATATTCAATAGGGTAATTTTAACTTAAATTACGAATATCACGATTTATTTGATAATTAAATTATTGAATTAAATAATTTGAAGTTGGATGAAATATGAAACCTGAGATTTTAAGCCTGTTAAAGATATAATTTGAAAGCTTATAAAATTATATTGATAACATCGAATATAATAGAAGTGTTAAAATGGATTCTAACACTGTATTGGTCAGTTTTGAAATTTAATCGTTAAATTGAATTTAAAAATAGCCTCCCGAGGCACAGTCTCCGAATTCGACGAAACCTGTTTCATTGGATCTGTAATATTGTATTATTATCGGATTTCGAATTTCGTAGCGTTTGGGGTTGTTGTGTGAGCATACGATATTCAAACGCATTGATATATTTACATAGTTTTGTCAAACCTTAGCTGAAATATTTCACTTCAGCACTTTTCTTTCCCACTCTTTTCAAAACCACTATTGTCCTTCTGATTCACGCCGACTCCCTTACCATCATGCTCCTTTTTTTATAAACATCGCGAGATTGCTAGAAAACATAATCATCGCGTTCCCCTTCTTCTTGTACAGCTGATTAAATCAATAAATAAATAAAAAGAATAATAAGAGAAATGAAACCCAGTTTTTCCCCTTTCTATCCTTTTAAAATCGAAAGCTTAAAAAAAAATTGAAAATGGCCGGCGCTTCGAAGATCAAGGAAGCAATCATTGATTCTTGCCCCTTCTCGCCCAATCCACGATCTCATGTGGTACCATCATCATCTCACCGATTCCATCTTCATCTTCTTCCTCTTCAAAGTCCCTTCTTTGCATGCTCGTCGTTCAGTGGCGCTGACCAATACTTCAGGAATAGCTTGCAATGTTCGATTTTAGGGTTTCGGTTATCAGATCCTTCTGAGCAGTGGGACTAGGGTAGAGTTCGCTACTTTGTCACGGTGAGTGTTCCAGGCTCGACAATTCATGGATGCGAGCGAGCGATGCAACACGGCTCCAGCTAGGGTTTGTGTTCGCGAGTTTCACTGTCGGGAAGGTATCGATTTCTTATTCTTGTTTAATAAAATTATAATAAGGTTAAATAATAGCAAGGTTAAATTCTTTGATTCGATTTGAAATAATTTATATATATGATTAAACATGTTTACAGAGAATGTTTTTATATACAATAAGTAAAGTTTATTATTGTTTTTCAGAGAGAAAATCATTTGGAAACCAGATTCATATATATATATATATATATGAGTATAGGCAGGAAAAATGTTGACAGTAAATTTAAAAAAAACTTATGTTAGTTTTAATTATGTATATATCTAGTTAGTTAAAAAAAAAATCAATGAACTGCAGTTTTGATAATTTGAAAAGAAAATATAATAACTATTAAGAGGGCTAATTTATTTAATTAGCCTATTCTGTTACTTTTGTCATTAGAAATAAATTATTTAAAGGAAAATTAGTTTGAATAAAATTCTTAGTTAATTAAATTATGAATTAATTAAATTGTAAAAAGGGAAGATTAATTGTTTGATCAATTCAAATATTAATAAAATAATCTAGCGTTTACTTAAGGTTTGAAAACCTGAAGAAATCAAGCTGGGTTGGATGGACTACAAAATTAAGTAACAGGTGAGTTAATCTCACTTAGTTATATTTAAATTTAAATGATTAAATTTGAATAATTGTTTGAATGGTTGAATTGATTGATGTGTTATGGCATGTCATATTATACTGTACTAACATCTGTGGATGCAGGGAAAACAAGTTGGAGGGATCCAACTGGATCCCTCAACATTTATTTAAATTATTTAATACCTTCTGTTATTGTGATTATTTGATATTCCATGATGGATTATATTGCAATATTGAATGCTATGGTTCATTTGGATATAATTGGGTATAATGAATTACCAAAAATATATAAATTGGATTTTGGAAAGGAAATAAAAGGAGTAAATTTGAAGGTAAAATGATTATAGAAAAGTTGAATATATTTAAGAATGAATTGGAAAGGAAATTTTTGAATAAACAGAAAGTTAATGAATTTTAAACTTCAATATGAACATTTAAAAGGAAATAAATTATCAATTTGGAAAATTGATTTAAGTGAGTGAGATTGGAAATTTCACCCTGAGTAACCAAGTACGTCTTCATACTAAACTTTTAATTTAAATTAAAGATTTTAAAGTTGTTTTTAAAAGAACAAGTTTTGGGAAAATTTCTTATTTCTAATATTTAAATCCTAAAGTAATTATTTTCTCCTAATTTGTTATATTAGTAATTATTTGAGGAATGACTTAATATTATGTTTTTAAAAGTATAATTTTAGTTTTATATTTATTAAGTAACCTTATTTTCAAATATGCATAAAGTATGGTGTTTTTAGTAAATTATTGATGTAATTTTAACTTAAATGTTTTCAAGTATATTTCAAAGTAAAGTCTTTTAAATTATTTTAAAAATCTATTTTGTGCTTGGTGATTTCAGAGGAGAAAGAAATTATTTGGGAAAGTTTATTCTGAAAAGAAAGATGGTTTTGAAACTGTTTTCAAAGGGTTGAAAATAGAAATATATATTATGATGATATTTTGAGGTTAATAAAAAATTTGGGAAATTATTTATTGTTGGATGGTTGTTTGTGAATATAATTGATAGTTAAATAACCGACTATCAGTATTGGACAAATGCGTTGATCATTTCGAAGAGACCGGGATCGAGATTTATTTCTCGAAAACCACTTCGATCCGGTTTGTACGTTTCGTGTAAACGATTTCGGATTCGAAGATGGAGCAGTGAAGCGCAAGGGCTAGTCGCTACTAATCCTGAGGATATTTCCAAAATGGATGTAGTAGGAATAGTGCCTTCGGTTCCGTTCAGACCCAGGACGGACTTGTATGGATGAATGCTTGCGAAAACATCGTCAGGTGGACGATGGGCATTCTAAGGGATATATTCTTAAATGGTAACGCTTAGCCTCAAGCCTCATCAAATGGGAATGACTGAAAATCAGGGGTTATGCAGCAAGGCTAGGTGGGTAGCACCTGTTAACTCCATTTAGGCAACGAGTTAAGGTCTGGGCCGATTCACGACTTAAGGTTCTTAACGGTTCAGGAGGGACCCACTACTCAAGAAGCCTCACGACTTAAAGGGTGAACCGACTCAACAAGCAACCGACTCAACAAGCTACCGACTCAACAAGCTAACGAGTTAAAGCTTAAGGCGACTTAGAGGAGTGGAGCGACTCAAGGGATTAACGGTGTATGGGATAGACCGACTCAAGTTCTCTAACGACTCAACGACCTAAGGTGTCAAATGACCTAACTGACTAAAATCCCAAAACAACAAAGGACCGACCTACGACCTATGGTAGGTCGTTCACGATCTAAGCAAAAGAATTCGATACCACTTCATTTTACATCGTGGCCCATTGACTCGTACACGACTCGGTAAGCAAGCTAACCGGTTAGGCCACGACTCACGACCTAGCTTGAGTCGTCCACGACTTAAAGCTACTAAGTAGAAATCCAATGCCGCCTCATTTTAGACCATGACCTTTTAACTCGCAGACGAGTTAGGACTTGTGCTATATACAGAGGACCGAAGACGCTTTGATACGAAGCCTGGGCTTAACCAGATGAGTCGCCCACGACTCATGACTTAACAATTCCAGCCCAGAAATTTGCCTATAAATACATGGCCACGTCCAAACATTCAAAGGACTTTTGGCTCATTCATTTCAAGCGCCGTTACTCTGCTGCATTCCGAACTACTTCAACACCTTCAAGGAACTTCACGAAGAAATCAAATATGTCAAACATGTGTTCAATGATTTGGATCGACGTTGAAGTTTAAGCTACTTGTTCTGAGTCACTTGAAACTCAAAGTGTGTTGTAATCAAAGTTGTAACTGCATTGACTTGTAATCAAATCATCAATAAAGATATTCAAAGTGGACGTAGGCTATCTCTAAAGCCGAACCACTATAAAATTGCTGTTGTTTACTGTTTTCTACTACTATCTGCTTATAATCTGTTCCCGAGCTATCGGGTGGTGCTTTCACGATCTAATTTCATACACCGGGGTGTTAGCGTTCAAATTTTAGCGTTAACATTTTTGGTGCTTTCACTGAGAAGTGAACTCAGGAGAGTTATCATCATTGCTTCATAGAGATTTGTAGAGAGAATTTCCTTGAAAACCAGAAGTCTATCCGAGATTATGGCTCCTGGAAGGAAAAGTAGATCTGTCAGATCTGGGAATATTCAAGAGGGAACCTCCGCTTCCCCTATATCGAATCAAGCCACTCCAGATGTCGCAGTTACAAAGGCAGAACTGGATGCAGCAATCTTAGGGCTGAACCAACAGATAAATGCCTAAAATGCACAATTCGAGGCTCAGAATGCCCAATGCCCTAATTCTGAATAGGTTGAACGATTTGCTTGGGGCAAACCGTCAACCGGCAGATAATGAAAGGAATTTTGCTGGCAACATTTGTGATGCTGAAGAAAGAAATGCTCCTAAAAGGGCTGCTGGCCCCTTTGAACGAACACTTCCAGAGGTTGGTGGATCTAGAACTCGACATGATGAGGAGTATCTTTCTGGAATGGTCCGACAAATTATGAAAGAGAGTATGCAGAGGGTTGAAGACGAGAAAGAATGGGGTTTCGCCCCAAGTAAAACTCCTTTTACTGAGAAAATCTTAAAGGCTGAATTCCCAAGGAAGTTTGTCCCGCCAACCATTCCAGCTTACAGGGGGACGAGTGATCCGAACGAATTCTTATACAAGTATGATTGGCACATGACAGGTGCCAGAGCCTCTGATGAAATAAAGTGCCGATATTTTCCTGTGTATCTCGAAGGTGTAGCTCTGCTTTGGTTCACCAAACTTCCAGTCCGATCCATCGATCAGTTTTCTGACTTAACCCGGAAGTTCAAGGAGCAGTTCAGACTATACGCCTCAAAAGCCAAGGATATCATGTCACTGTCAAGTTTGGAGCAGAATCCAGGGGAGACTATCAGATCTTTCTTAAACCACTTTAATATAGCGCTAGCTGAGGTGGACAATGCAGAACCGCGAATGATATTGACTTATCTGATGAAGGGTATTGACAAGTCGAGCGAGTTTGGGAAATGGCTAAACATGAAGGAACCAAATTCCCTTGAAAAGTTCTATAAAAAATCAGATGAATTCATACGCTTAGAAAGCCGTCCCGTACCGGTAAAGGCAGTGTTGGAAAAAGCCGAAGATAACACTGTTGTTCCACACAAGAATGAATCTGTAGGGCAAAAAAGGGAAAATAACAATGGGAAGAAGCAGAGTAATCTGAAGAAACCCCGATCCTTCAAGCCATCAGAATATACTCCTTTATCAGATACGCCGAACCGTATCTACCTTGCCACTAAAGATTCTGTTGACTTTCCTAAACCTCCTCCTCTAAGGACCGGGAAAAAGGCTATACAGAGTGGGAAGTTCTGCCGCTTCCATAATCAACCCGGTCACGAGACCGACGAATGCCGTCAGCTGAAAAATCTGATTGAAGTGTTGCTAAGGGAAAAAAACTACAACAATTTGTGAAAAAGAATAGCAACAATCCTGCTTCATCTAGTCAGGGGCAACAGGCTCCTACTCATCAGCCTAGGACGATTGAGAAGGCTTCAGGGCATGAATCTGGAAGGCCCATTATCAATGTCATTACAGGAGGAACCCACCCAGCGGGCAGAAGCTGGAGTGAGATGGAAAGGTATAGTCGAGCTTTAAAGTATGTACTGACTGAGGAAGATGTATTCGTTTTGGAAGGTGCTACGCCCTTGAAGCAACAAAGAACTCTTGATGATGATATTGTATTCAAAGCTAGGGATTCTGCAGGTATTGAAGCTCCTACCTTGGATCCCTTAGTCATCTCGGCTGGTATCGGGCCAGCTATTGTCAGAAGAGTTCTCATTGATTGTGGCGCATCCTGCAATATCCTCTTCAAGAAAACATTCGACCAAATGAAGATCCCTATGGCTGATGTGCAAGCTTCATCGCATAAAATCGCTGGCTTCACTGGGGAGCCAAAACAGCCGGTAGGGACCATTGATTTGTTTGTGGAACTTGGAGAAGGAGAGAGAAAAATGGTCCGCAAGCAAACTTTTGTGATTGTCGACGAATTTTCTGCTTACAATGCTTTCCTTGGTCGTCCAACTCTGGCAGCGTTCAAAGCTGTTCTTGCCCCGTGGTGCCTCACCATTAAATTCCCTACAGACAATGGAGTAGGAGTTATAAAAGGGGATCAAAATGCTGGACGAGAGTGTTATCTGATAGAGCTACGAGAAACCAGAAAAAGAGAAATGGGAAAGAATGCGGCAGCCCCAGTCCGCATCAAAGAACCAGCCTTGTAGCAATTACAGGGCGGACCCTGCACTGGTGAGCACAGCGGAGCAAGGAGGGAGATGGACCCTAGAAAAGTCAGTGCAGGGGAAAATAGAGTGGTACCAGTGGAAACGACAATACCAATACCTGTTGACCCAAAGGACCCGAACAAGGTGTTGAATGTGGGTTCACAACTTAATGTGTCAATTCAGAATATCTTAATATCTTTTTTAAAGGCAAATCTGGATGTTTTTGCTTGGACTCATGCCGATATGTGCGGAGTATCCCCAGAAGTTGCAGTGCATGCTCTAAATATTGATCCAAAATTTACACCTGTGAAACAGAAGAGGAGAACTCAAGGTCCAGAAAGGTCGGCGGCATTAAAAGAAGAAGTTGATCGGCTCATGGAGAATAATTTTATCAAAGAGTCTACCTATCCGAATTGGGTTTCAAATCCAGTGCTGGTTAAGAAAGCCAACGGAAAATGGAGAGTATGCATCAATTTTTCAGATCTAAACAAGGTCTGCCCCAAAGACTGCTTCCCATTACCCAGAATTGACCAATTGGTAGACGGAACAGCGGGACACGAATTGTTATCTTTTATGGATGCTTACTCCGGATATAACCAGATCATGATGCATGAGCCGGATCAGGAGGATACGAGCTTTATCACCGACACTGGTCTTTACTGCTACAGAGTTATGCCCTTCGGGTTGAAGAATGCAGGGGCAACATACCAAAGACTCGTTAATGCTATGTTCAAACCACAACTGGGCAAGACTATGGAAGTCTACGTCGATGACATGTTAGTAAAGTCTAAGAAAGCGGTGGATCACATAGAACATTTAGCAGACATGTTCGCTGTCCTCCGGAAATACAGAATGAAGCTCAATCCTTTAAAATGTTCATTTGGAGTGGAATCCGGCAAGTTTTTAAGCTTCATCGTGAGCGCTAGGGGCATTGAGGCCAGTCCAGCCCAAATTACTGCATTAAAAGAAGTCAAAGCTCCTAGAACGAAGAAGGAATTGCAAAGTCTCAATGGAAAAGTCGCCGCCTTAAGGCGGTTCATTTCCAAAGCCACAGATAAATGCATCCCATTCTTTGACGCTCTAAAGAAAGGAAAGAAAAACTTCGATTGGACTCCCGAATGCCAAAAAGCCTTTGATGAATTGATTCGCCATATGGAAACGCCTCCAATACTTTCTAGGCCTGGCGATGGCGAGGATCTTCTTATATACTTAGCAGTATCATCTCATGCTTTAAGTGCAGCGCTGATACGAGAAGACAAAAGGATTCAACGTCCAGTTTACTATATCAGCAAAAGACTCACTGGGGCAGAGATGAATTACTCTAAGTTGGAAAAACTCGCCTATTGCCTACTAATTGCGTCTAGGAAGTTGAGGCAATATTTTCAAGCTCATCCTATCAGAGTCATCACTGATCAACCTTTAAAGCAAGTCCTGTTTCGCCCTGAGACTTCGGGTCGTCTTCTAAAGTGGAATATTGAACTCAGTCAGTATGACATCACTTATCATCCCCGAAAAGCGATCAATGGACAAGCTTTAGCAGATTGCATTGCAGAATTCAAAGATAAGGGTAATAGTGAGGAGGAAACAGTCGACGATTCCCCAATCCAACGGAAGTTATATGTCGATGGTGCGAGAAACGGCTACTGTTCTGGAGCCGGAGTTGTACTTGAGACCCCTGAAGGCCGATCATTATGCTATGCACTAAGATTGGAATTTCCTTCAACAAACAATGAAGCATAATACGAAGCCCTTATCGCTGGCTTAAGGATTGCTAAATAATTAAACATCCGAGCATTACAGATATTCAATGATTCTCAGCTTATTGTATGCCAAGTCAAAAAGGAATTTCAAGCAAAAGGGGGGAATCTGCCCGCCTACTTATCAAAGGCTTGGGAGCTCCTGGGTGATTTCGATCATTACATGATAAGTCACATTCCTCGAGAAGAAAACATGAAAGCAGATTCTCTCGCAAAGTATTCTAGCACAGGCGAAGCCCAATTTCTGGGATTAACTCCAGTGGAGGTCCTGTCGACTCCTAGCATTAATGAGATGGATATCGATTGGATCATGAGCATGTCTCAAGAGCAAGAATCATGGATGACTCCGATAACAGAATATCTGCTCAATGGATATTTACCAGGGAACTCAAAAGAACGACAAAAGCTACTGAGAAAAGCCTCTCGCTATATAATCCAGGATGGCCGATTATACAGACGAGTATTCTCAATGCCATTACTTCGATGTGTATCCAGGGAAGAGTCCAAAGCAATCCTAGCGGAGGTGCATGGAGGAGAATGTGGTGATCATTCAGTTGGCCAAACATTAGCAAAGAAAATTCTCCGATATGGATACTTTTGGCCAGAAATTAATAGAGATGCAGCAGAGTATTCCCGAAAGTGTGACAGATGTCAAAGATTCGCCAAAATTCCTAGAGCTCCTTCCACTGAACTCACACAGATGGTCAGTCCATGGCCGTTTGCAATATGGGGAATAGACCTTGTAGGACCGTTACCAACTGCCAAATCTGGAATTAAATATGCCATTGTTGCTGTAGATTATTTTACTAAGTGGGCAGAAGCTGAACCACTGGCTACTATCACCTCAAAGAAGATGATAAGTTTTGTGACTAAAAACATCATTTACAGGTACGGTGTGCCTCAAAAAATAATTACAGACAATGGTACTCAGTTTGAAAGTGAAGAATTCCAAGATTTTTGCAAGCAATTCAAAATCCGGAAAAGCTTTTCAGCAGTGGCTCATCCGCAGGCAAACGGGCAAGTGGAAGCCGTGAACAAAATTATTAAGTCAACCATCAAGAAGCAACTTGAAAAAGCAAAAGGTGGTTGGGTCGATAAGCTACCACTGGCACTATGGGCATACAGAACCACTCACAAAACTGCTACTGGGCACACCCTGTTTTCATTAGCATACGGGTCAGAAGCAATGATTCCGGTAGAAATAAAGGTCCCTTCACATAGAAGAATCCATTTCAATCAAGCAGAAAACGAAAAGCTACAGCTCGAAGCGCTAGATCGTCTTGATGAAAAAAGAGATGAGGCTAATCTCAGAATTGCAGCTCATCAGCAAAGAATAGCCAGACATTTCAATTCCAAAGTTCGCCAACGCAGCTTTGAGATTGGAGACCTAGTCCTGAAGAGAATTATGACAGCGACAGGTGTGTTTGGGCCAAATTGGGAAGGACCGTATGTCATAAGTCAGAAGCTTCTTGACGGCACATTCAAACTCACCACTGTCGAAGGAGATCAAATTCCAAGGGCATGGAACAGCAACCATTTGCGTCCATACTTTACTTGAAAATTTTGTTGAAATGTTGTAAAAAGAATTATGAATGTATGATTCTTGTGATTGAAGGCAATTGTAAAACTGATGCAAGTAAATAATCAAAGAATATAAAGTGGATGTAGGCCCAATTTCCTGGCCGAACCACTATAAATCTTGTGTTCCTTATTATTATTACATGTTTGCTTTATTTTCGATACAAAAAGTACATAGAATGTATTGCTGAAAGGTCGATTTAAATTTTTGCAGACAATGGAAGTGAAACTTGCACATAATAAGGCCAAGTGATTCTCGCCAAATTTCAAGTCACAAAAGTCCCGAATTCAAATCCTAAATAGGAAGTACTTCAATTGAACGGCCTATGATTTCGACAGAAACGGGCCTTTGCTAATAAATTGAGATCGTTTGAACAAACAAACATCCAATTAAGAAGCTAATGCTCGTTCTCACGAACTTGCCTGACAATGAAGCACACTTCCTTGGATTAAACAAATTACTTGTAAGAAAAGGGAATGAAAGCTAAAAAAATATATATATATATAAAAAAAAGAAGGATCACTGAGAAGGCATAAGCAAGTGGACAAGGGAACAACCAAAAGCCGTCATCAGCAGCACAAGTCCTCTTCGGAGGCGCAACTCTTCGGAGGATAAAGACCTCTAATGGGTCATACGCCACAAAAAAGAAAGTTCTCTACTCAACAAAAAAGATTGGAGGAGTCATGACCCTCCAACCATGAGAGAGTAACTTCCAGGCGATGAAAACCCTCTCTGAGGCACATTTCACCAGGAGTTCAAGTGTTACGACCGCTCTTCGGAATTTCACTTCACCAGAGTTGAAATGCAAACAAAATAAAGACCTCTTTGGAGGCACATTTCACCAGGAGTTGAAGTGTTACGACCGCTCTTTGGAATTTCACTTCACCGGAGTTGAAATGCAAACAAAATAAAGACCTCTTCGGAGGCCCATTTCACCAGGAGTTGAAGTGTTACGACCGCTCTTCGGAATTTCGCTTCACCAAAGTTGAAATGCAAAACAAAATAAAGACATTTCTGGAAGCCCACGTTTCGTCGAGATTGAAATAAAACTTCCAAGTGTTGAAACGTGAAAAGGCTTTTTTGCAAAGGCACAACTCTTTGGAGGTACACGTTTCGCCAAGATTGAAATAAAACCTTCCAAGAGTTGAAACGTGGAAAATACCTCCTCAGAGGTACAACCCCCTCCCGGGGACACAATCAAAAAGAAAGACTTCTTCGGAAGCCCACGTTTCACCGAGATTGAAATAAAACTTCCAAGTGTTGAAACGTGAAAAGGCTTTCTTCGAAGGCACAATTCTTTGGAGGTACACGTTTCACCAAGATTGAAATAAACTTCCAAGTGTTGAAACGTGAAAAATCCCTCCATATATATCCTCATCAAGGGTGTACTTTAACTTTCAAAGGAAGATAACCTTCCTCAAAAAAAAAAAGAGGTTCATAGGCCTGCTTTACCACATAGAAGAATTCACTTGGCAAAATGCGTACTTAAGCAAAAGAAAAAAGTGATTTCTTCGAAGGACAAAGCGTAAAAACTTATGTGAAGGAAGTTGTACTCTACGAAAAATTTCTTCAAGAATGAAGTAATTATTCTTCAGAAAATAAGAGTGCAAGTCCCCTCAAAGTATAAAATATTGCAGCAAGCTTATGGTATGGGGGCAGCACGGTATAGTTACATACAAAATGGTATAGCTACATCGGTAAAGTACGCTCAAACAACATACCACAAGCTCACCGCAATATCATATAAATAAACTTGTGTAAAAATGAATAATAAATGCATTCTCAAATTCAAATAAGAGTCTGTACGAATAAAGGATCATTTTACTCAATTGCAGATACATGTTTCAAAATAAAAAAAAAGCAGGGGCCGGTGCCTGCACAACATCCGACCATTACACAAAAAAGGAGTCAAAAAGCCCGAAGTCCGACTCTTCACTTCTTCTTGCCACCTTTGGACCCTTTGCCTGGCCGAATGATTAATTTTTCAGGTCTACCTATAGGCATAAGGGAAGAAGAAGAGGGAGGTGCAACCGGTGCAACTTTCGGTTCCTCTTCAGTAGTGATGATTTTCTTCCCCCTCCTCTTCGATGTTCCGTGCTTCTTTCTTCTCTTCGAAGAAGACTCACTCCCTGGAGTAACAAGAGCGGACAAAACTACGTCATCAGAGGGAGTCCGCTCCGGAGAGATCTCGCCTCCTTCAAGCCCCTCGTCCTTCTGCTCTTGCGAAGCGATAGGGTCATCCAAGCCGTGAACAGCCTCAATCTGTTCCTCTTGTGACCCGGGTTGTGAAGCAGAAGGAGGAGTCACCTGAAGAGACGGAGGAGGGATAACCGGAGGAAGTGAAGTCTGCACAACACTTGGTGTTTCAACTGCATAAGAAGAGAAATTAAAAATATTAGTATCTCCCCGAAAGAAGGGAGATATGGGTTCGTCGAGATTCAAAAAGTAATCGAGAAGCTCATCAAACTTTTGAGGAGTAAGCAAGCGATCGACCTGAATCGGACCAATATCAAAATTACCTGAAGATGTTTGCTTCGTTAGCTCAATCTCATAATTCTGAGCCCCGATATCCTCCAAAGCCTCATCATCAGTAGGGGTGATTACCCCAGTTCTTGTAGGAGGCAGCGAATGAGCACTAGAGCCTGTAATGTCCACTTCGGAAGAAACTAAAGGACGTTCAGAAGTGGTAGGTGGTATTTCTTTCTCAGAACGTTCCCCTTCCGCCATTCCGGCCCGTACCCTGGCGAGTTGCTCTTTTCCCTTGGCAAGAGCGGCGCGGGCATCATCATCGAGATAATGCTCTTCAAGAGCTGTCTAAGCATAGCCAGCACCCTTACCACCTAGCATATCAAGTGCTGCCTCCCAAACTTCAGCTAGCGTAATTTCATATTTAGGGCCTAGAAAGGCAAGGCTGCCACGCCCCAAAATGCTGTGCAGATAGAAATCAAATAATGTGGAGCTAATGTCAGCTTTGGTTGCTTGATGGGCCTCTTCGGCCGCGAGTTTACCAGCAACAGCCTCGTCACGCTCCTTTTCGGCCATAGCAAGTCGAGCTTTTAGCATCTCTATCTCCAAGCTTTGAGAGCCGGTATGTTCTCGCAGCTGTAAAGTTTCAGCGCGATATTCTTCTATGACCTTCTCCCGGTGTGTAAGCTTATCTTCGACTGCCCTTTGACTGGCATGCGCATCTCGTACTTGTTGCTGAAGCATGCTCTCCTTTTGAGAATGGAAAGTAGATGAAGTAGCTAATTCTTCCTTAAGCTTTTCTACTTCCGCTTCCAGCTTTTCATTATAGGAAGCAATACTTCTCATTTCGGCGTCATGCTGTTCGAGAGTCTTCTGCCACTCAGCCTTATCGTTCTCTATTGTGAGCATGGCCTCGAGATTGGCTCGGTTAACCCTCTGAAGCTCGTCGACAAGTTTTTGCCAGTTCGACATTCTTTCGATATCGGTCCTGACAGTATCAAGATTTCTTAGCATAGCCGATTTGTCGAGAGGAACCAAGTCGAGATCAAATCGAACCCCTCTCAGGCACCACTGAGGGAATCGACTTTGAAGAGTGGGAGGACCTTGCCCGACTTGGTATGCGGGACGATTGATGATTGTTTGAATGTCGGAGCGAACGGGGACAGGAGATTGAGCAGGAGCATGTTCAGAAACTGTCGGCATTGTTTCTTCGGTAAGTCTAGCCCGCTTGCTAGAAAAATCGTCCATGTGACCTTTACCTCTCTCATCGTGAGCTTTTCTCTTTTGAGTATGATCATCTCTGTGGGGAGGGTCATGTCTTTCTTGTTCCCTTCGGTGACGTTCTTCATATGCTCGTCTCTCGTCTGCTTTCCTAATGGCCCTCTCTTCATCGGATTCTCTGTAAGAAGGGTGGTAACGCCTATAATCATACTGGCTACGCCTCCCGTAGCGCTGGAAATCGTCATAGTATGAGCCGCTGCGCCCCATCGGAGAATCTGGAATAAAAATAATAATCTTTAGAAATCTTTAAAGTACAAGAAGATAAGTGTGTAGAAGTGATGAAAAATCCTAAGTGTTGTGTAACGTGCAAACTACACGCATCAAGTTACAGACCACTCTGTGGAATAGAGGTAGTGATAACTTGAGTAGGAGGAGTTGACATTTGTTGTAGAGAAGATGTCGCCTCAATTACAGAAGAGATAGTATTGGAAACATCATCTTTGAAAAGTTCTTGAGAAGTCACAATTAAATCGCTCAACCCCTCGAAAACATCATCACCATTATGTTTTTTAGGACTTGCTTTCTTAACCCCTTCGTTAGTAGATTTTTCGGAAGATCGTGGAGGTTCTTCCTCTTCAATAACTGGGGCAAGTACAGACTTGTCAGACGGCCCCCCGACATCTTTCGGAATTGAACACTTTACTAGTGAAGTTTCTATAGAGGTTCCTCCCTGCATGTGCTCTTTAATAGAGACCGGGGCATCAGGAGTTTCCGTCGGAGAATCAGGAATATCAGTTGGGACTTCACGAGGCTGAGTGAAGCGAGAAGAATGAAGAAGCCCATATTGATGTAAAAATCCGTCATTTAACAAGAACTTTATACTCCTCTCTTCTACCACCACGGCGTTCAGTCTCTCAAAAATTTGTTTATAGCATGGATCTCTAGAGGGAGGAGGAAGTGCTAAAACAGGAAAAAAAGAAGAAGCCAAGTTAGCGTTTAGCAACCCAGATTTCGAAAAGCCCAAGAATGGAGAAATAAAAGCTGGAAAATCTTACTTCCTACTCTCCAGATGGCATAAAACCCTTGAGGACAGCGGACAAAGAAGTACTGATTTAGAAATCCATGAACGCTTTCAGGAAGATCGGTGATGAGCTTGCGGTTTCGAGCACTCCTTATAACTACGATAGAGGGATGATCTTTAATTTTTGTGAATGAGCAGAAGTAGCAGATTTCCTCAAAGCTCGGTAATCGGCCCAGAACTCTACTAAATAGCACACATAACCCCATCAGATTTGGCATGACCATTGGGGTGCAATTGGAATGGAGAGATAGATAGTCGAAGCAGGAACTGCTGAAGAAAGTCATTGAAAGGTGGTATGGCACCGCTCAAGCACATTTGGCGGTTGACAGCAATAAAGCCAGAAGGGGGCCTATCTGCAGTATCATTTGGCCCCGGCAGTAAGGCATCAGCCTCGGCAATGCCAAACTGGATGAGCAATTGGTTAAACACCCGCTGATTCAGAGTTGTGGGAGTTCTCTCCGGAGGGTTATCCAACAAGTTGGCTACTGGGAAGACATCTTCAGCCTGGCCCATCGGTTCTTCTGGTTGAGATGTCATTCTACACAAGCAACTGGATACTCAAATGCGAAGGTGCACGTTTCCTAAAAGTGTGAAGTGTTGTGCAGAACTAATGAAAATAATAAGTAAATATAACTGGAATTAAACTGGTTGACGATTGATCGACTATGGTAATTTCAGAACTTGTTAATTTAAAGTTCAAGCATAATATTAGTGCAGGCTGATCAGTTTCAATTGACTGTTTCAGTGTTGCTTTAATATTCTACTTGAAATCGATAGCACTTTGTTCACACGATTTGTTTAAGTTAATTATCTGTTATTAACTAATCTGTCATTTGATATGGGCAGTCGATGACAGTATATTTGCACCAGTTTTCTGTGAATGTTGTATCGAACAGATTGTTAGCCTGCAAGTCAAAATAACCTGTGAATGAATGCAATAGAATTCGACAGTTCAAAGTTTATGCAATGGTTCAAGGTTCAAACAGAATTCACGCAAGTCCTGACTCGTCAACGGTTCAAAAATTCTGAGTCGGCAGTGCCCTAAGTCATGAGTCGTAGAAATAAGGAGATTATCTCCAAGTCTTATCTCGGCCACGACTCAAAAGTTTTATCTCGGCCACGACTCAAGGCTTAGGTCGTGGAGCATCTTGAGTCGTATCATGGTTAAATCGCAAAGGTCACTGGATCATACAAAAATAGCCGAGTCATACCTAAAGCGGTATTCGATTCTATCTGACCAACTACACCCAACTCCTAACCCATTAACCATCTAATCCTTAACCCGATAACCCAATAACCTCGCAATGGTTAACCCCAGTTCCATCACACCACTAGGTCGCCTCAAATCTCGAATCGTTACAAGTAAGATCAAACCGCCTGCCTTTAATCCATTAATGTCCGATGTAATAATATTCGCAAGGATCAAGGGAAAAAAAAATAGAGGCGGAGATCGGCAATCATCAGCAATTGAAAAAAGATGCAAAATCTCTTACACGGTGTGATGCTAAAGATGATCGAAAATAAATCAGGTTGGAATCGCCTTTGAGAGCTCGAAGATGCGTTAATGGCAGACACGGTTCAAAGGATAAGAAATGAGAAGAAGGAAGTGAGGGGAACGACTCAAGTCTTTTATAGCTTTGAGCAGTGGCATTTGAATTGGCACACGAGTTAAGATGAGTCGAAGCACACGACCTACGACTTAGGCGTGAACTTCGAGGGGCAAATGTTAACTCCGTTTAGGCAACGAGTTAAGGTCTGGGCCGATTCACGACTTAAGGTTCTTAACGGTTCAGGAGGGACCCACTACTCAAGAAGCCTCACGACTTAAAGGGTGAACCGACTCAACAAGCAACCGACTCAACAAGCAACCGACTCAACAAGCTACCGACTCAACAAGCTAACGAGTTAAAGCTTAAGGCGACTTAGAGGAGTGGAGCGACTCAAGGGATTAACGGTGTATGGGATAGACCGACTCAAGTTCTCTAATGACTCAACGACCTAAGGTGTCAAATGACCTAACTGACTAAAATCCCAAAACAACAAAAGACCGACCTACGACCTATGGTAGGTCGTTCACGATCTAAGCAAAAGAATTCGATACCGCTTCATTTTACATCGTGGCCCATTGACTCGTACACGACTCGGTAAGCAAGCTAACCGGTTAGGCCACGACTCACAACCTAGCTTGAGTCGTCCACGACTTAAAGCTACTAAGTAGAAATCCAATGCCGCCTCATTTTAGACCACGACCTTTTAACTCACAGACGAGTTAGGACTTGTGCTATATACAGAGGACCGAAGACGCTCTGATACGAAGCCTGGGCTTAACCAGATGAGTCGCCCACGACTCATGACTTAACAATTCCAGCCCAGAAATTTGCCTATAAATACATGGCCACCTCCAACATTCAAAGGACTTTTGGCTCATTCATTTCAAGCGCCGTTACTCTGCTGCATTCTGAACTACTTCAACACCTTCAAGGAACTTCACGAAGAAATCAAATATGTCAAACATGTGTTCAAAGATTTGGATCGACGTTGAAGTTTGGGCTACTAATTCTGAGTCACTTGAAACTCAAAGTGTGTTGTAATCAAAGTTGTAACTGCATTGACTTGTAATCAAATCATCAATAAAGATATTCAAAGTGGACGTAGGCTATCTCTAAAGCCGAACCACTATAAAATTGCTGTTGTTTACTGTTTTCAACTACTATCTGCTTATAATCTGTTCCCGAGCTATCGGGTGGTGCTTTCACGATCTAATTTCATATACCGGGGTGTTAGCGTTCAAATTTTAGCGTTAACAGCACCCAAGCAGGGTGAGGTCATTCCAGTCAAGATGTCCCTTTTTATTTTGGGTTAGTGGGCGGTTGCTGATCCCAACCGCGGGGTGATCTCACTCGGGATTATCCAGTAAGGGGTAGTCCCGGCCTTGTGTTGCAGGGAAGCGGGCGTACTCCTTGGTACGGTGATCTAGGCCCCGTACTGTGATAGGTGATACCCCAGTGCCTAGTCATTAGTTGGAAATCCATTCTCCCTACGAGCCTTGTACGAGTTTTGTTTGTATTACCCACTTTGTGGCTTGTAGCTGGAATTTAATCATGTAACAATTTCGACTATTTTATAAGTATTTGTATATAGACCCTATTATAGCATCATAGGATTTCTATAAAAGTAGTTTTAGCTATCGTAAGGTAAAAACCCGACATGTTTATTTGTGGCGTGGTCTTACGAGATGCTTTTGTTTTCGAAGGATTTTTTAAACTTTAATAATCAATTTGGAGTGATTTTCTCACGCTCGTTTTCCATACTGACTCGGGTATTATTTAACTGTAATGCTCGGGTCAGACCGAGTATTATAGGATACAGGAAATGCTATGGTGCTCAGGAGACGAGCAGGATGATGATACGTACTATCGTATTTGTATGTATGTATGTATATATATATATATATATATATATATTTCCGCTGTGTTGAGTTGTTGTGTATCCATTTGTATGACATTGATGTTGAGCTGTGACTGATGTACTCTGATGATGTAATATATAAACAAAGATATTTGATGTTGAGTAAAGAGTACTTATTATCTATTATATTTTATTCCGTTGCGATGGTTAGATTTTGTTGTTGATTTCTATTTTCTTCTTCTACCTCTTCTTCTTTAACCCAAATGGTTCGTATTTCTGTGCAACTTGAGTTGATTGTTGTAGAATAGTGTTGACTCAAGGGGTACGGATATGCGGGTCGTTACACTTGGTATCAAAGCATAGGTTGTAGATAACCTTGGCTCTGTTGGGAATTACTCATAAAATAGAGTCTATAGTACTCTAGAATGGGTTTGAGCGTATTAATAGATATGAGCGCGTATTTGTTAGTAAATATAAATTGTTTTAATATTGCGTTGATTGATTTATTGAGTGGCATATGAACCTTCGTCGACACAGTCTACGCAACTGTATCGAAGGGGTTTCTAAACATTTGAATAAAGCAATCAACACGGTATTGTTTTAACTATGGGTAAAAGAAATAATTTCACCCAAAACATATTTTGATATAAAGACTATTTTTTGTAAACTATTTAGCTAATACATGGTTGCTTGGATGTTAGAAATAATGATATTAAAGTATTATCA
This sequence comes from Allium cepa, assembly GCA_030765085.1. Taxonomy (NCBI): domain Eukaryota; kingdom Viridiplantae; phylum Streptophyta; class Magnoliopsida; order Asparagales; family Amaryllidaceae; genus Allium; species Allium cepa. The sequence goes on from CM060942.1 coordinate 463,637,232, forward strand.
TTGCTAAGTAAAAATTTAAATACAAATTGAAATATAACTAAAATTTAGGGGAATAAATTCATTATAAAATAAAATTTATAAATATGAATTATGGATGTAATTTATAAATTGAAATACAACCAAATGAGAATTTGTATAAGCATAAGTTATACAAATGCATTGTACTTAAAATTTGAATTAAAACAGAATTTGGAAAATTAAAATCCCAGAAATTTGGAAGCATTTGAAGATAGATGATAGTATAATTGTTTTGGAGATGTTTCTGAATGGAAATCCGTTTTAAATGAATTTTAAAAGTGAAATAGCATTGAAATCACTTGGATTATTGGAAAATAATTCTAATGATGACGGCCGCATCATCGGTATTCATTTTTGAATTCCTAAGTGATGGATTGCTGCCAAAAAATTAATTTGCTCAGAAGAGCCAGTCGTTTTTGAAAATTTCAAGGGAAATTTGTTGAGGGTAAAACCAGGGTTGGTTTGGTTTTTGAGAAATGTGATTTTTAAATCAGAAAGTAAATATAAGCTTTGAACAATGGAATTTATATTTGAAATGAAAATGAAATAAGCTTGGATTGGGAAATAAAAATTTAACTGGATCGGAATAAATTGAATAAGTTGAAAATAATATCCAGTTGTATTCGAATCAAGTTAGAATCGAATTAAGTTAAATAAAACTGAGTTAAAATAAGATTTCGTTGGAATAAGAATTCAATTGAATTATTGAATGGAATTAGATTCTTACTTGAATTAATGGAAAATGAGTTGGATAAGGGTTGCATTGAAATAAATAAATCAGAATAACTTATAAGAGAAATTAAAAATCCATAGGAAGAAAAATATGCTTGGGTTATAAATAAGCATAAGGCTTGAGTTAAAAATAAAAGAATAATATATTCAAGCCTTTGAGGAATGGAATTGTGTAAATAATAAGTTGTGACTTATTAAATTTGAAAAGTGAGATACAAAACTCCAAAATAAATAGTATTGATGAATTGGAGAATAAAATAAAAATCAAAACTTGAATTATAAACTAAATTGAACTAGGAAAATTAAATGTTGTGATATTTGGGATTAAAATTCAAGAGTTGGATTATAAATAAGGGAAGAACTAATTGATAATAAATTAGTTAATGAACTGTGTAAATGGAGTTCAATGTAGTTAATAGAAGCTGAATTGTAAGCTAATAATGAAGATTGGAAATAAGACTCAAGTTATAAATCAAATTCGACTTGAATCATTAGTGAATAAAATATAATTGAAGTGGCCTTGCAATTAATTAAATGATTTATGAATGAAATTGCAATGTAAGTTAATAAAATTGGATGGTAAATTAAAATGTGAATGGTGAAATCAGAACTTGAGTTATTAATTAAAATTTAACTTGAAGTGTTAACAAATTAGATACAATTGAAATGTATCGGAAAAAAATGGAAATGGATTTAAATAGTAATGGTTTGGATTGAAAATAAAATCCAACTAAGTGGAAATAAATTGGAAATGACCATGTAATAAATTAGATGAACTGAATCTGAAAGGTTAAAATTATAATAACAAATCAAATGAAATTGTAAATTTTAAAAGGAGATTTAACTGAAATAGAATTAAATTGAATGGAAGCGAAAGATTTTAAATTGAATGGAAGCGAAAGATTTACTTGAAACGAAATGAGCTTAAGTATAAAATTGGAGTGAATAAATTTAAGCTAAAAGATGGAAAAGATTTGAATTGAATTCAACTAAAAATTAAGTTTAATAATAGTGGATTGGATTTAAATCAAGTAAAAATAAATTTTAATTGAAATAAAATTCGGTGAGTTGCCGATAATATTTAATGGAATGAAAATGCTTAAATAAATAATTGTAAACCATTTAAATTACTAAGGGATTGAAATATCTTGAGACAATAAGGAAAATAGAATGTTTCGATTTTATTAGAATGGTTTAAGTGAATGTGGATAAACTAATTATATTGAATAAATAAATGATGGAATAAATAAGTATCAAATGAAATGTGGTTTAAAAAAGTTGAGAAATGGTTATTGAATGAAATAGATTGGATTGCCTTCGAGCTAAATAAAATAGTTTGGAATAAACAAATATGGAATGAAATGTAAATAAATGGATTGTAAATGAAATTTAAATGGAATGTGTCGAGCTAAATAAATGATTGTGAATGGATTAAAATAAAAAGAAATTTAATTGGTAATGGAGATGGAACCTAAGTTATTAATGGTTTTGAACGAACTAATTTTTTTAATAAAATTGAAATGCAATGAAACTGAGAATATATGGATTGTGAATAAATTTTCAAATCGAATAGAATTAAGAATAAATTGAGTTAAAATCCATTTAAATTAGTTATAAAACATAAATACTTGTTTATTCACATAGATCTCGTCAAATTGCATAGAATAAATTGTTATTAGATATAAATGGAAGTAATTAAAATTCTATGAATTGATAGAAGTAAAATAAATTGATTTTGAGATCAATTGAATTAAATATGAGTTCAGTTTGCTTAAAAATAAATTAAATGTAAGTGATTGGGTTTTAAACCATTCAAATTGATGAGGTTGTATATGAATGGATTGAAAATCTTTCGAATGGAATGAAAATGGTTTATGAATTAATTGAAACAGTTGAATTAGCATGAAACTATAAAAATTTCTTACGGAGAATGTTGGATGTGCATCTCTTTAGAATTTATATGTTTGAACCATTGCAACTAAGAGAATATAGTTAAACTGCATATATTTGGCACTTACATGTTTAAATTGAGTAAGTTCAGGTATCTGGGAGCCGTGTGGCTGGATTTGGTTGTGCTACTTGCTAAAAAAAATAAGCTGCTTGCTTAAAAATGCTAAATAAGGTACGCCTACGCAATTAAAATAGGAAATATGAACTTTTTTTGGTTTTTCCGACCGTGTGGGTCGACGTATATATATTTATCTCTTTTGTCAAATTAAAAAAGCTCCTCCGTACAAAGGGGACTATGCCAAATAAATTCGAATTTTTTTGAAAATGTTGGAAAATTTTGTTAACGACAAAACAATTTCAAACTGGAAATTGAAATAAGTTAGTAAATGAAACTAGTTAAAGTAATGACATGAATTAGTAATAAATGACAAATAAAATTTATATATGCAGAGTTAAAAATAAATTGAATCCATATGGAAATGAAAGAATCAATTTAAATAGAAATAAATATTAACTAAAGTGGTAAAGTGAAAACAAACAAAGAAGCATATAGAATGCTTATACTAGTTTAAGAAGGGAATGATAAATTCTTAATTGAAAATTGAATACTGCAAATATATTCTAAGTTGTTATTTGAATGAATAAATATTGACATTTGTAAGAAAGTCGATAAAATATTTTGGGAATATTGTGATTGGATATTGGTGCCAAACAAGATATGCAGGTATTATAAAGAGAAAAGAGAATTGGTTTTCGATTTCAAGAAGATAAATTTGAAATGCTCGACAAAAAGGTATGTATTTAAATTTGGTGTGAAATTTGATTGGGATTTGGATTGAGCCACTTGGCCTTTTGTTTTCATTTTGGATTTGGGAGGCCGTAGTGCCATTTTGTAGTTGTGCCGAGCTAGCCGCGCAAAGGAGACGCTGGCAAAATTTTTCGGGAATGTAGGGAGTTAGAAAATTTTGAGAAAATGTTGAGAATTCAAAATTTGGTTTCAAATTTAAACTTTAATGGTTAAACAAATGGTATAGTCTGAAACTAGAGAAAGGTTTGGAAAATTAATAAGGATGGTAATGGTCTTTTATAAAAGATAGTTGGTTGGATGTTGGATTGTTTGGTTTTGAGGAAAAGTAAACGGGTATTGGACCATTCTTCCTAACTAGTAATTTCGGGGACGAAATTCTTTTAAGGGGGAAGGAATGTGACGACCCGGAATTTTCGAGCATTTAAAATAAGAATATTTAATTGATTTTAAATATTCAATAGGGTAGTTTTAACTTAAATTACAAATATCACGATTTATTTGATAATTAAATTATTGAATTAAATAATTTGAAGTTGGATGAAATATGAAACTTGAGATTTTAAGCCCGTTAAAGATATAATTTGAAAGCTTATAAAATTATATTGATAACATCGAATATAATAGAAGTGTTAAAATGGATTCTAACACTATATTGGTCAGTTTTGAAATTTAATCGTTAAATTGAATTTAAAAATAGCCTCCCGAGGCACAGTCTCGGAATTCAATACGAAACCTGTTTCATTGGATCCGTAATATTGTATTATTATAGGATTTCGAATTTCGTAGCGTTTGGTGTTGTTGTGTGAGCATACGATATTCAAACGCATTGATATATTTACATAGTTTAGTCAAACCTCAGCTGAAATATTTCACTTCAGCACTTTTCTTTCCCACTCTTTTCAAAACCACTATTGTCCTTCTGATTCACGTCGACTCCCTTACCATCGTGCTCCTTTTTTTTATAAACATCACGAGATTGTCAGAAAACATAATCATCGCGTTCCCCTTCTTCTTGTACAACTGATTAAATCAATAAATAGATAAAAAAATTAAGAGAAATGAAACCCAATTTTTCCCCTTTCTATCCTTTTAAAATCGAAAGCGTAAAAAAAAATGAAAATGGCCGGCGCTTCGAAGATCAAGGAAGCAACCATTGATTCTTGCCCTTCTCTCCCTATCCACGATCTCATGTGGTACCACCAACATCTCACTGATTCCATCTTCATCTTCTTCCACTTCAAAGTCCCTTCTTTGCATGCTCGACGTTCACTGGCGCAGACCAATACTTCAGGAATGGCTTGCAATGTTCGATTTTAGGGTTTCGGTTATCATATCCTTCTGGGCAGTGGGACTAGGGTGGAGTTCGCGACTTTGTCACGGTGAGTGTTCCAGGCTCGACAATTCATGGATGCGAGCGAGCGATGCAACACGGCTCCAGCTAGGGTTTGTGTTCGCGAGTTTCACTGCCGGGAAGGTATCGATTTCTTATTCTTGTTTAATATAATTATATTAAGGTTAAATTATAGAAAGGTTAAATTCTTTGATTCGATTTGAAATAATTTATATATATGATAAAACATGTTTACAGAGAATGTTTTTATATACAGTAAGTAAAGTTTATTATTGTTTTTCAGAGAAAAAATCATTTGGAAACCAGACTCATATATATATATGAGTATAGGCAGGAAAAATGTTGACAGTAAATTTAAAAAAAAACTTATGTTAGTTTTATTTATGTATATATCTAGTCAGTTAAAAAAAAATCAATGAACTGCAGTTTTGATAATTTGAAAAGAAAATATAATAACTATTAAGAGGGACAATTTATTTAATTAGCCTATTCTGTTACTTTTGTCATTAGAAATAAATTATTTAAAGGAAAATTAGTTTGAATAAAATTCTTAGTTAATTAAATTATGAATTAATTAAATTGTAAAAAGGGAAGATTAATTGTTTGATCAATTCAAATATTAATAAAATAATCTAACATTTACTTAAGGTTTGAAAACGTGAATAAATCAAGTTGGGTTGGATGGACTGCAAAATTAAGTAAAAGGTGAGTTAATCTCACTCAGTTGTATTTAAATTTAAATGATTAAATTTGAATAATTGTTTGAATGGTTGAATTGATTGATGTGTTATGGTATGTCATATTATATTGTGCTAACATCTGTGGATGCAGGGAAAACAGGTTGGAGGGATCCAACTGGATCCCTCAACATTTATTTAAGTTATTTAATACCTTCTGTTGTTGTGATTATTTGATATTCCATGATGGATTATATTGAAATATTGAATGCTATGGTTCAATTGGATATAATTGGGTATAATGAATTACCAAAAATATATAAATTGGATTTTGGAAAGGAAATAAAAGGAGTAAATTTGAAGGTAAAATGATTATAGAAAAGTTGAATATATTTAAGAATGAATTGGAAAGGAAATTTTTGACTAAACAGAAAGTTAATGAATTTTAAACTTCAATATGAACATTTAAAAGAACAAAACATTTATTTAATATTTAAGATTTAATTTATTAAAAGAATCAAGAAGAAATTGGGAACAACCTAAAATTTGTATATTTCAGTTAAAGATTTAAAAATCAAACAGAAACTAATAATAACAATAAAGTCCATAATAAATGAATTTTGAAGTGAATTGAGTAAGTAAAGAAATTTATTTCAAAGCAAATAAATTATCAATTTGGAAAATTTATTTAAGTGAGTTAGATTGGAAATTTCTCCCTGGGTAACCAAGTACGTCTTCAAACTAAACTTTTAATTTTAATTAAAGATTTTAAAGTTGTTTTTAAAAAATCAAGTTTTGGGAAAATTTCTTATTTCTAATATTTAAATCCTAAAGTAAGTATTTTCTCCTAATTTGTTATATTAGTAGTTATTTAAGGAATGACTTAATATTATGTTTTTAAAAGTATAATTTTAGTTTTATATTTATTAAGTAACCTTATTTTCAAATATGAATATAGTATGGTATTTTTAATAAATTATTGATGTAATTTTAACTTAAATGTTTTAAAGTATATTTCAAAGTATAGTGTTTAAATTATTTTAAAAATCTATTTTGTGCTTGGTGATTTCAGAGGAGATAGAAAATATTTGGGAAAGTTTATTCTGAAAAGAAAGATGGTTTTGAAACTGTTTTCAAAGGGTTGAAAGTAGAAATATATCTTGTGATGATATTTTGAGGTTAATAAATAATTTGGGAAATTATTTATTGTTGGATGGTTGTTTGTGAATATAATTGATAGTTAAATAACCGACTATCAATATTGGACAAATGCGTTGATCTCTTCGAAGAGACCGGGATCGAGATTTATTTCTCGAAAACCACTTCGATCCGGTTTATACGTTTCGTGTAAACGATTTTGGATTCGAAGATGGAGCAATGAAGTGCAAGGGCTAGTCGCTACTAATCCTGAGGATATTTCCAAAATGGATGTAGTAGGAATTGTGCCTTCGGTTCCGTTCAGACCCGGGACGGACTTATATGGATGAATGCTTGCGAAAACATCGTCAGGTGGACGATGGGCATTCTAAAGGATATATTCCAAAAAGGTAACGCTTAGCCTCAAGCCTCATCAAATGGGAATGACTGAAAAACAGGGGTTATGCAGCAAGGCTAGTTGGATAGCACCCAAGCAGGGTGAGGTCATTCCAGTCTAGATGTCCCTTTTTATTTCGCCTTAGTGGGCGGTTACTGATCCCAACCGCGGGGTGATCTCACTCGGGATTATCCAGTAAGGGGTAGTCCCGACCTTGTGTTGAATGGGAGCGGGCGTACTCCTTAGTACGGTGATCTAGGCCCCGTACTTTGACAGGTGGTACCCGAGTGCCTAGTCATTAGTTGGAAATCCATTCTCCATACGAGCCTTGTACGAGTTTTGTTTGTATTACCCTCTTTGTGGCTAGTAACTGGAATTTAATCATGTAACAATTTCGGCTATTTTATAAGTATTTGTATGTAGACCCTATTATAATATCAGAGGATTTCTATAAAAGTAGTTTTAGTTATCGTAAGGTAAAAACCCGACATGTTTATTTATGGCGTGGTCTTACGAGATGCTTTTGTTTTCATAGGATTTTTGAAACTTTAATAATCAATTAGGTGTGAGTTTCTCACGCTGGTATTCCAGACTGACTCGGGTATTATTTAACTGTAATGCTCGGGTCAGACCGAGTATTATAGGATACAGGAAATGCTGTGGTGCTCACGAGACGAGCTGGATGATGATACGTACTCTCGTATATGTATATATATATATATTTCCGCTGTGTTGAGTTGTTGTGTATCCATTTGTATGACATTGATGTTGAACTGTGATTGATGTACTCTGATGATGTAATATATAAACAAAGATATTTGATGTTGAGTAAAGAGTATTTATTATCTATTATATTTTATTCCGCTGCGATGGTTAGATTCTGTTGTTGATTTCTATTTTCTTCTTCTACCTCTTCTTCTTTAACCCAAATGGTTCGTATTTCTGTGCAACTTGAGTTGATTGTTGTAGAATAGTGTTGACTCAAGGGGTACGGATATGCGGGTCGTTACATTTAGGTAAGTTTCTGTTTTAATTTAAAGAATCGATTTAAGGTTATTGTTGATATTTCAAATTAATTTCGATAATTCCAGAAAATGAAATATATATATATATATAGTGAGAGAGAGAGTTCTATTTAAATATATATATGTAAATTTACATATTAGGAATTGTTTAAACAGTAAATATGTATATGTGTATAAGATTTTGTAAAGAATATGGGAATTTATATTAGGTTTACTGTGATAATCTTTATGCAAACGGAAATTTTATTTTAGAAGGGTATAAATTAATTTGGTTTTTAATTTAATATATATATATATCCTTATGAATGTTTTAATATATAAAAGTTAACAGGATTTTTTTTACATAGATAAGGTTTGAAAAATAACAGGGATTTGAAAATGTTGATAATTTATATACTTATTTACATTTACTAGTTAATTTTAAAATAATTAATTAACTAAATTTATTGAATGGTAGTTGATTTTGCAATTGGTTCAAATGTTAATAAAATCATATAAATTGTTTATTAAAGGTCGAAAATCAAGAAACCAAGGCAATATTGAAGTGGATTGCAAAACAAAATCAAAGGTGAATTAATCTCACTCATCTGGGTTGTTTAGATTTAAACAGTTAAATTTAAATAATCGATTGAATGATGGAGTTGTGATGTACGATATTATATATAGTAGTATATAATATATCTTGGAATGTTTGATTTCTCGCATTATATAGCGGATGAGACCCTATGCGCCGCATAATAGTGGATGAAATTATATTTAAAACCCATATACCATGATATTCCACCTCGAAGTGGAATTAGCATTGTGCTAACGTCTGTGGATGCAGGAAAACAGGCTGGAGAGATCCAACTGGATTCGTCAACGTTTATTTAGATTATTTAGTATTCTCTGTTATGATTATTTGATATTCTATGATGAATTATATTGAAATATCGAATGCTATAGTTTGCTTGAACATTTCGGTACATTGAGTTATCAAAATATATAGAATTAGATTTTTTGAAAAGAAAATAAAAGAGTGAAATTGTAAGTAAAATAATTATAGAGAATTTGAATAAAGTGAAGGATAAATTGGAAAAGAATAAAAGTGATTTTCAAAATAAAAATCTAATAAATAAATTTCGAGTATGGAAAGGGCATTTTAAATAAACAGGGAAATAATGAATTTTAAACCTTAAGTGACATTATTTAAAGGAATAAAGAATTTATTTTAAAATCGAAGTTCTAAATTTATTGAAATAGATAAAGAAGGAATTTATTTCAAAATGGAGTAAATTGAAATCAAATTGGAAATTAATTTAAATGTTTGAAACTGGGATTATAAAGGAGAAGGTTACTATGGAATTTATAAACTGGGTTTATAAAAACTGAAGTAATATATCAGTAGATATTTGAAAGAATAAATTCACGGTGGGAATTTATTAAAGGAATGGGCAAATTTGTTTAAAAATAAATAGTGATTTATTTGTATAGGACGTGGAAAAAAAGCTGATTTCCTTGAGTAGCCAAGTACGTTTCCAAACAAATTTAAAGGTTTAACTTAAAAGTTTTGAGTTGTTTTAAAAAGTTTTGAGTTGTTTTAAAAAGTATGTTTTAGAAAAATTATAATTTCTGAATGTTTAAATTTTAAAGTAAGTATTTTTCACAATGTATTATCGTAACAATTATTTAAAAGATGTTTTGGTATTTGTTTAAAGGAAAAAAAATCTAGTTTTATATTTTATAAAATAACCTTATTTTAAATATTCCTAAAGTATTATTTTTCATTAAGTATTAAAGTAGTTTTTTAAATTTAAATGTTGAAGCATATTTTACAATAAAGTGTTTTTAAATTATTTTAAAAATCTAAAGTTTTATGCTTGGTGATTTCAGTGGAAATAGAAATTAGTTAGGAAATTTATTCTGTAAAAGGAAGATAGTTTGAAACTTTTTTCAAAAAGGTTTGAAAAGTGGAAATATATCTTGTGAAGATAGTTTGAGATGAATAAATAATTTGGGAAATTATTTTTTTTTGAATGTTAATTGATAGTTAAATCACTGACTATCAATATTGGCTAATGCGTTGATCGTTTCGAAGAGACCGGGATCGGTATTAATTTCTCGAAAACCACTTCGATCCGATTTGTACGTTTTCATGGAAAACGAGTACAGAATCGAAGATCGAGTAGTGAAGTGCAAGGACTAGTCACTACTAATCCTGAGGATATTTCCAAAATGGATGTAGTAGGAACAGTGCCTTCGGTTCCGTTCGAACCCAGGACGGACTTGTATGGATGAATGCTTTCGAAACATCGTCAGGTGGACGATGGGCATTCTAAGTGAAACGTTCTAAAAATGTAACGCTTAGCCTCAAGCTTCATCAATCGGGAATGACTGAAAATCAGGGGTTATGCAGCAAGGCTTGGTGGGTAGCACCCATTTCCGGTGAGGTCATCCCCGTCTAGATGTCTCTTTTATTCGTCTTAGTGGTGCGGTTGCTTATCCCAACCGTGGGGTAATCTTACTTGAGATTATCCAGTAAGGAGTAGTCCGGGTCTTGTGTTGCAGGGGATCAGGCGTGGTCCTCGGTACACTGATCTAGACCAGGTACCGTGACAGGTGATACCTCAGTGCCTAGTCATAGTTGAAAATCCATTTCCCTACGCGCCTGTACGATTTTGATTGTGCCAAACTATTGCTGAAACGTGAGATGCAAGCATTTCAGCTAGATTCTATTTTACTTTCTTTACACACTATTATAATATCAGATAATTTTAATGAAAAGTGTTTTAGCTATCGTAAGGTAAAAACCCGACATGTTTATTTGTGGCGTGGTCTTACGAGATGGTTTTGATTTCCAAAGGATTTTTGAAACATTGATAATCAATTCGAGTGTGATTTCTCATGTTGGTATTCCAGACTGACTTGGGTGTTATTTAACTATAATGCTCGGGTCAGACCGAGTATTATAGAATGCAGGATATGATGTTGTAGAGCGTAGGAGACGAGTTGGATGGTGATACGTACTTCCGTACTTGATTATATTCCGTTGTGCATTCAGTGGTGTGAGATAGGTTATGATTACTGTCCAATTGTGTGTTATGTGATTGATGTACTATGATGATGTAATGTATGAATAGATATATTTGTTTTTGTGTAAAGATCATTTATCACCTATTGTATTTTATTCCGCTACGATTGTTAGATTCTGATGTTGTTTTCTACTTTCTTCTTCTACCTCTTCTTCTATAACCCAAATGGTTCGTATTTTTGTTCATCTTGAGTTGATTGATATAGAATTGTGTTGAATCAAGGGGTACGGATTTGTGGGTCGTTACAGTTGGTATCGGAGAATAGGTTGGTGATAACCTTTGCTCTGGTGGGAATCACTCATTGAAAATAGAGTCCGTAGTACTCTAGAATGAGTTTGAGTGTATTAATAGACATGAGCGTGTATTTGTTAGTGAATATAAATTGTTTTATATTGTGTTGATTGATTTATTTAATGGTATATGAACCTTCGTCGGCACAGTCTGGACAACTGTATCAAAGGAGTTTCTAAATACTTGAATAGACTGATTCGACACGGTACTGTTTTAAATGTGGGTGAATGAAATAATTTTACCCAAAATATATTTTGATATAAAAGAAAAGTTTTTTGTAAACTATTTTAGCTAATATATGGTTTCTTGGATGTTAGGAATGATAATATTAAATTATTATCATTGTTGTGTGAAAATTTAACTAGAAATTGAAAATATAACCAATGGTTAAGGAAATAAATTCAGTTATAATGAAATTTGTAAATTTGAATTATAAACGTTATTTATAAATTGAAATATGATCAAATGGGAATTTGTATGAGCACAAAGTATACAAATGAATTATAGTTAAAATTTGATTTAAGTTAAAATTTGAAAATTCAAAACCCTAGAGATTTTGGAAGTGTGTTTCGAAGTGTTTTGAAGACAAATAATAACATCATTATTTTAGAATTATTTATGAAAGGAAATTGTTTCAAATAAAATTTTGGGATGGGATATAGCATTTAATTCACTTCATTCGCTGGGAAATAACTTCGGTGATGACTACAGCATTATCGACGTTCATTTTCGAGTTTCTAAGTGATGGATTGCTGCCAAATCAATTTGTTCAGAAGAACCAGTTTGTTTTTGTAACGACCTGACTTCCTACGCCCAGGAAGACGTATCGTCTTTAAGAAAAGAAAGAGGTGAGAAAGTAGAAAAGATAGAGAAGAAAGAACAACAACATCAGAATTTCACAGCGGAACGAATAAATTATATTAATCACATAAGTATTTACATAATATACAACATCAATCGGAGTTATACAGTCAATACATCACATGCTAGACAGTTATAAACACCTGTCAAGTTAATACAACTCAATACAACACAAGCAAATAACTCAGAGATACCAACGCAGCGGAACTATATATATATCTACAACGCTGAAGCCTCCTGCTCCATTACTCCTCCAGAATTCGTCAAAGCTAACCTGAATCCCTTGGCTACCCGTAAAAATTTGGGTACCCGAGAGTTTATGAAAAACAAAAATAAACTCCGGGTCAGACATGGGTCTGGTATGAGTAACAGGTTAAAGTTGCTTAACTTTGAAAATCTTTTGAAAACAAAAGGTATCACGTAAGACTCCCCACACATAAACATGGAAAAGTTTTTACCTTAAGCTAACCAAAACATTTGATAGGAAATTCTGTGATATTATAATAGGTCTAGGGTTTTCAAGTAAATAAAAAATAGCCGAAATTGTTACATGATTAAATTCCAGCTACTAGCCACAAAAGTGGGTAATACAATCAAAACCGTTGGCACTTATTGGATTGTGGATTCCATACAATGGCAGGGCTACTGAGGTACCGCCCGTCACAGTACGTGGCCTAGATCAACGTACCGAGGATCACTCCCGACCCCCTGCAACACAAGGCCGGAACCATTCCTTACTGAACAGTCCCGAACAAGATAAACCCCGGCAGTTGTTGCAATCAACCGCCCACACAGCCGAAAATAAAGGGACATCTAGACAGGGGAAATAACTTGTCCTGCTTGGGCATGACCCACCTAACCTTGCTGCACATCCCCTGTTTTAGCCATTCCCGGTTGATGAGGCTTGAGGCTGTGGTTACCTTTAAAGAACATATCACTTAGAATGCTCATCGTCCGCCTGACGATGTGCTGAAAGAATTCAATCCATACAAGTTCGTTCCGGGTTCGAACGAAACCGAAGGCATTATCTCGTCACACTCATTTTGGAATCACCCTCAGAGTCAACGACGATAACCCTTGCATTCTGAAAACACCATCTCGATCTTCATTTCAGGATTCACGACCTAACGTTTAAATTGGATCGATGTGGTTTTCGGGGAATCAAATTTGATTCTTCCGATCCCGGTCTCATCGAATCCAAACGCCATTTTAAGGGTCAAGTTGTCTATTTAACTTACCAGTTCAATTTAATATCAGAATTAAAATAACATATATAACAGATAAGTCAAACACGGTTATCACAGATATCCATAATATATCACAACATATTACAGAAACATCATCAACAGATATCAAAGTCAATCAAACACAATCATCAATGCATACCATGCGGTTTGGATTTACTTAACTGAATTATATGCTTAAGATTATCTATATTTTATTCTGCTTAATTAATTACTGATTAATTAACCTATCAATGATCAATTAATTACTCAATGAATCATTAATAAACCAATTTATTAATTATTCAATCTTTAATAAATTAATAAATTACTAAACTTTTATTCATTAACTCATACTTAATTACTCAGTTAGTTAGTTAATAACTGACTTATTAAAACGAATTAATTATTTAATTGTCACAAATCACTTTAATAAATCAATTATTATCAATTTAAATAAAGTATAATTCCTATTAATCATCCTAATTATCCTAATTACTTATTATTACTCACATTTCTTTTCTTACTTACCTAAATCAACCTTAAATTAAAATACTAACTTAAATAACTAACAATTACTTAATTTACATCATTAATTATATTAGTTAATTAATGATCTCTAATTTAGATTTAAATAACTTACTTTCTTTAAATTAATTACATTAAGTGATTAATCTTTAATTAAACTCAATTATTAATCACCCTCGATTAATATCATTCCAGTAATAAATTAATTATTCCCATAATTAATTATCTCCATTAATTAATCCCATGATTAATTATAAAAGTAATTATCCAAATTACTTTATTAACACATCATTTCACATTAATTACATCCAGTAATTAACATTAATTACTTCTTAAGTAATTGTGCTCCATTGCATACACTAAGTAATTACACTTATCAATTATCAAATGATTTTCTTAAATTAATTAAACTAAATTAATTAACTCAAATTAAACATTTTATCAAAATGAATTAAAATAAGTAATTAATCTCATAATTTCTTTTATCAAGTAATTTACGCTTAACCATTTACAATAGATTATCTAATTAATCTGATTACTTATCAAAAATTAGTCATATTAATTAGTTAGGTATTCGTAGTTAGTTTTCTTTATTAACCAATATCATCTCCTAATTTACTTCTTAATTCATCCTTATTTATGAATTAATCTAAATTATTAATTTATAAATTTAATAAATACACCATTCCTTTATTGTCTTATTAATCAAATCATTTAATACCATCATTATTCTTAAGATAATTTATTTCTTATTTAATGACTTAATTAATATAAAAGTGTATCAGAACATTACACTTTTTAAATTTTAGATTCAAATTCCATTTTGAATTCAAGATTCAAAAGAGATTATTTTAAATATTTACCAAATTCAAATTCTATTTGAAACAAATTTACTTTCCAAATTTTTTTTTTTAAACTGGTTACATATCTTTAAATTTAAAAACTGATTCAAATGTCAGATTTGAATTCGAGAAAACTTGAACTCATTGGTTTAACCTTAAATTTAAAACTTTGGTTTTTACTTGCTTTTGAAAACTTGATTTTAAAAATCTTGCTTAAATTTCAAATTCGTTTTCTTTTTACCTTAGATTCAAAGTCTATTTGAACCTATACTTTAAACTTCGAATTTAAACCTCTGTTAAATTTCTGTTTTCAAATTTTAAATTAGATTTTAAAATATGAAAATTGTCAGGTTAGTAAACCTGAAAATCCACAATTAATCATTTTGAAACCTTTATCTCATTTTAGATTTGAATTCAAAAATAAGTTTGAATTCACTCTTCAAGCTTATTTAAACTTGGTTCAAATCTTGTATACAATTTAAAGTTTCACTTAAATTTGTTTAAAAACAAATTTGCTGCCAGGTTTTTACAATTAGCCTGGAACAACAACTGACTCGAGTCAATCTAAGATGTGCTTCGAGTCTTTTGTCTTGCTACTTCGAGTCGCATACTCGAATTACCCGAGTTTTCCCACAGCTCCAAAAAGAAACTGCGCACAGAAAAAAAACAAGAACCCCACTTCCTCTCGAAACATGTCAACGCTCGCCTCTCGTCGCTCCAACCACCTGAAGGTCGGCAGCTCCGGCTACACCTTCATCTACCTCTCCTCTACGAATCCCCCACGGCCCATAACGCTCGATCGTCTCTGGTCCTCGAGCGAGACCAAAATGCAACCGCGACAAAAACTAGGTCTAGAAACTTCATCCACCTACCGCTGGCGCCACCGTGGCCGTGACCACCCCTGACCATTTTTCCAGGCACCCCCATAGGCTTTTCCATCTCCAGCCATGAACTCGACCACCACGAATCGGTCGATCATCAGCAATTGATCGAAATTCAAATTTCGAACAACATTAAACTGCTCTTAAACCTAATTCTTGAAAATCAATAGACCATGCGTAAAAATCATATTTTTGTTGACATATTCCATTTATAATACTGATTTAATAAATTAAAAAGTTTGAGTTTTCTCTTATTCAAAATTTGCCCTGTTAATTTGATTTTTCAGAACAATATTCAAGTTTAATTTGACTTAAATAAAACTGAAACTCTAAATTATGTTGGAACAGTCAATTTCTGTTTGTTTTGCAAATCTTAAAGACTACTAGATCAAGCAGTACAAAAGATTGATTTAACTCAAGCCTGAAACAAAATTACTGAGTTTGTTACAGAGACATCATAATGTATCCTGACAACCTTCATATGCACAGAGAATTTTATACATACTACTACATTCATTCCAAATTTTACAACAAGTTTAAATACTTAAGTTTTAGTAATTAAAGTTACTCACTGCAAATGAAAGACAGAACAAATTAAATGAAGGTAGTTTGAATTTTCCAGGTTTTGAAAACATACAGAGTTTCATCACACAAACATCAGAGAAAATGAATAATAATTATTCACACCATATATTTAAGCATCTAAATATTAACTTGCATCAGATTGTAAAACTTAAGTAATTTTTAAAAAATTGTTACTCATAAATGCTTTGAGAATGACAGAGCACTTCCTGGTATTGAAACAGTCCTGAATTTTAAAACTGGAAATATTTTACTTGATGTTCCTTTAATTCATTTTGCTTTCTTCAGTTGTAAATATTACTAAGTTTGTAAAATTGAAAATGTTTGCCATTTTTCTTTGTTTCGGGTTTTTAATGAACGAACTAAAAACAGTATGCATATATAAAGAAGTTTACAGGGGTAGGTGTTTACTGGGTTAAGCATATGCTGGAACAATCATACTTTTGTTTGTATCAGGCAAATGCTTTATTTTGGAGGCTGAAAGATTTTTATACAAATTTCGAAATGACATAAGATTATGCTGAGATGAAAGCTTTTTAATGTGTAAGTACTTTATGTCTCAACTTACCTATTTTTTATGCTTAGATATTTTTGCATTTCTCTGCTCTAATCTGTACATGTAATTTTATTTACTTTGCTTTGCTCATTACATTTATATTATAAGCATATATTTTTACTTTGCATCTCCAAGTACTACAGGCTATACACCTATTTTACCTGGCAACTTCATTTATTTGATCTTTTTAAACAAGGCCTGCATATTTTCATACTACAAGCTATAAGCATTTTATTTTATTTTATTTTGTTTAATTGCCAACATAATTATTGCATAGTCATGATTACATGTTTCCTTTCTTAGCTTTGCATTTTATTTTACATGTTTATATTCTTGCCATGAACCTTCATCTATAAGCTATTTGCGTATTATTGTATAGGTCAGAGCCTTTTTATTTTTCCCAGTTGAATATAAAAGCATTAAATGCTTTGAGTACTTCTTGCATTTATTTTATACTTTTCTTGTTTTGTTTATAGATTTGCTTTGTATTTCATCTACAGGTTGACTTCATTTTCTTATGCCTGCATATTTTATTTTTAGCTACTTGCATATGTTTGTCTTGCTTCTTGCCTGAGTTATATTAATAGTTTACCTTCCCTTTATTTTTTTTTTATTTTTTTTATTTTTTTATTTTTATTACACAACCTGGTTTGCTTTCATACTTAATGTCCATAGATATAAAGTTGTTTTATTTTGACTTTGCTTAGATATTTTATAAAATTTCTTTTATCTTAAACATTCTTGAAAGATGTTATTTTATATTTCAAATCATTGCTTTCCAAAACATATATGTATATATATATATATATATAAATTGAAAATAACAATTTCTTTTTATATAAAAATCTACTTGTAAAGATATTGCATTATTAATATTTTTTTTTATATAACTCATTATTAAATTAAAATGATTCGTAAATGCAATCACTACATAAATAAATTACTTTTTTAAACTCTAGGCTACAATTTATTTTTAAACAAATTAAATTTATCTTGGTTAGTTTTAAAATCATATTATTATTTATTCAATATTAAATTTCCAAATTATCAAAAATATTAGCCTTAGAAAACATAACTTTATCTATTAAATCTAAAGACAAACTTATCTATTAAATTTAAAAACAAAACTGATCTATTTATAATATATGCCTATATATACATATATACATTATAAATAGACACAATTTAAATTAGCTTTTAACAGATAAATTATCAGTTAAATATTTATTGAAAAGGAGATTTTTAAATCAATTCAAATATTATTAACAAATATTATCAAATCAATTTAATTTTTAATGTAGATTATTAAATTGATATTTCCCCAAATTTCCGGGATATCACATTCTTCCCCCCTTAATAGAATTTCGTCCCCGAAATTTAAAACAAAGGTAATTTAATAATCTAGTTAAATATTTATTTTAAAACACAAGCATATATCAATCCACAAGCTAACAATCATAGCAACCAATTTATCCAAACAAATAAATCTAACTATCCATACAAGATTCCGGATATGATTTTCTCGAGTTTCCCCAAGTATAAATACCGGGTTACTCGCTCTATAGAATCTAATCAAACAATGCCACTAAGCTAAAGAACTTCCACTCATCTAGATCTACAAAACAAGACGGGATATCAGACTATAGACAAGTCTGAATCAACAACCAAAATTCCCTGAACTGCCGATTCAATAACCAGAGATAAATCTTACACGTACTCCCTCAGAGATACGTGAAACACAACGAATTCTGACAATTCAATCCCGAGGACCAAACACTTATCCAAAATCAAATCTCCAATTTGGGAATCCCAATTCCTTCATCTCCTATCCACAAAGCTCTTCAGACGATCCTGGGCTTCCTTCATCTTTCCTGATCAGCTCAACTCTTGCTGATGCTCCTAGAAACGAACTGGACCAAAGATAGTCCAACAAAATGATCTTTCCAAGATCAACCAAACTCAGAACACAAACTCTATTCCAAATCAGAAAACAGAACTCACTTCTCTCATCCGGAAGAGATAAAAATAGATGCACTCCAAACTGGCCTCAGATCCTGAAAAATTTCCTGTAGAACTCTCCAATCCAAACATTGCAATATCCAATTGCTTCCAAACTAAAACAGCTACCACCATGCTTCCACTGTGCAACTCTGACTGAACAGATGAAAATGCTGAAGTCGAACACAGACTGGACAATATATTCCAAAAATAAATTTCACATATCTAAAAGAAAACTCTGAAGTTTCTCCAAAGCCCGAGCTACTTTACCAAACTCAAAAACCATCCTACTACTAAGCTGAACCATCGGTATTACTTCTGGAATCCAGTTGATACCAAACTCAGTCTCCAAATGTTAGCAAAACCTTTGACTCCTTGAAGACATCCAGAAAATGTCCCTGAAACACAAGAGAACACTCAAATTATCGCGAGTCACTTTTGCGATCAATCTAGCCTAATCCCAAAGATAATGCTTTCTCTTTACCAAATAGCTTACACTTATGTGGCCAATCCATCGAAGAAATGGAATTACTTTACTACTTCTGAAGTTACCGAAGAAAAATTTCTAAGTCAGAAAAACTTCCTAATCCAAAGCTCTTCGAGGAACTCGGACCTCAAAGCAAACAGAAACTTCCAACTGAACACAGTCACAACACCGAAGTAGACACTCCTCCTTAACTTGCCCCAAAGAAACATCTTCGGAGACACCCATAGTCACCGTGTCTCATCACACAACTTCTACTCCTTGATATATCAAGATATCATGCCTGACGACATATCCAAATTCTAGCTCATCTAAACTACACTTCAAAATGAACTTCGAATCTTACCAGGTTTCCTTCGGAGATCGATGAAATCCTTACACCACTCAAAACTCACTTTAGACGGTAATAGGTCTACAGTCTCGACAAATACACTTCCAACCTCAAACATGAAACTCCAACCATTGGTAGTCGTGTTACACACACCACCACCTATCTACTTTTATAGCTTATTGGAAAGCCTGAACAAGTAACCCAACAAATAGGTAGAAATATATATATATATATATATATATATATATATATATGTATGTATATCAAAATTACAAATACGCTCTCTCAAGAAAGAAAACACTTAAGAGCCTAGGTATTCACTCAACCTAGCGCTCTGATACCACTGTAACGACCCGACTTCCTACAACAAGGAAGACGTATCGTCTTTAAGAAAAGAAAGAGGTGAGAAAGTAGAAAAGATAGAGAAGAAAGAACAACAACATCAGAATCTCACAGCGGAACGAATAAATTATATTAATCACATAAGTATTTACATAACATACAACATCAATCAGAGTTATACAGTCAATACATCACATACTAGACAGTTATAAACACCTGTCAAGTTAATACAACTCAATACAACACAAGCAAATAACTCAGAGATACCAACGCAGCGGAACTATATATATATATATCTACAACACTGAAGCCTCCTGCTCCATTACTCCTCCAGAATTCGTCAAAGCTAACCTGAATCCCTTGGCTACCCGTAAAAATTTGGGTACCCGAGAGTTTATGAAAAAAAAAAAAACTCCGGGTCACACATGGGTCTGGTATGAGTAACAGGTTAAAGTTGCTTAACTTTGAAAATCTTTTGAAAACAAAAGGTATCACGTAAGACTCCCCACACATAAACATGGAAAAGTTTTTACCTTACGCCAACTAAAACATTTGATAGGAAATTCTGTGATATTATAATAGGTCTAGGGTTTTCAAGTAAATAAAAAATAGCCGAAATTGTTACATGATTAAATTCCAGCTACTAGCCACAAAAGTGGGTAATACAATCAAAACTGTTGGCACTTATTGGATTGTGGATTCCATACAATGGCAGGGCTACTGGGGTACCGCCCGTCATAGTACGTGGCCTAGATCAACGTATCGAGGATCACTCCCGACCCCCTGCAACACAAGGCCGGACCCATTCCTTACTGAACAGTCCCGAACAAGATAAACCCCGGCAGTTGTTGCAATCAACCGCCCACACAGCCGAAAATAAAGGGACATCTAGACAGGGGAAATATCTTGTCCTGCTTAGGCATGACCCACCTAACCTTGCTGCACATCCCCTGTTTTAGCCATTCCCGGTTGATGAGGCTTGAGGCTGCGATTACCTTTAAAGAACATATCACTTAGAATGCTCATCGTCCGCCTGACGATGTGCTGAAAGCATTCAATCCATACAAGTTCGGTCCGGGTTCGAACGAAACCGAAGGCATTATCTCGTCACACTCATTTTGGAATCACCCTCAGAGTCAACGACGATAACCCTTGCATTCTGAAAACACCATCTCGATCTTCATTTCAGGATTCACGACCTAACGTTTAAATTCGATCGATGTGGTTTTCGGGGAATCAAATTTGATTCTTCCGATCCCAGTCTCATCGAATCCAAACGCCATTTTAAGGGCCAAGTTGTCTATTTAACTTACCAGTTCAATTTAATATCAGAATTAAAATAACATATATAACAGATAAGTCAAACACAGTTATCAAAGATATCCATAATATATCACAACATACTACAGAAACATCATCAACAGATATCAAAGTCAATCAAACACAATCATCAATGCATACCATACAGTTTGGATTTACTTAACTAAATTACATGCTTAAGAATATCTATATTTTATTCTGCTTAATTAATTACTGATTAATTAACCTATCAATGATCAATTAATTACTCAACGAATCATTAATAAACCAATTTATTAATTATTCAATCTTTAATTAATTAATAAATTACTAAACTTTTATTCATTAACTGATACTTAATTACTCAGTTAGTTAGTTAATAACTGACTTATTAAAACGAATTAATTATTTAATTGTCACAAATCACTTTAATAAATCAATTATTATCAATTTAAATAAAGTATAATTCCTATTAATCATCCTAATTATCCTAATTACTTATTATTACTCACATTTCTTTTCTTACTTACCTAAATCAACCTTAAATTAAAATACTAACTTAACTAACTTACAATTACTTAATTTACATCATTAATTATATTAGTTAATTAATGATCTCTAATTTAGATTTAAATAACTTACTTTCTTTAAATTAATTACATTAAGTGATTAATCTTTAATTAAACTCAATTATTAATCACCCTTGATTAATATCATTCCAGTAATAAATTAATTATTCCCATAATTAATTATCTCCATTAATTAATCCCATGATTAATTATAAAATTAATTATCTAAATTACTTTATTAACACATCATTTCACATTAATTACATCCAGTAATTAACA
The DNA here is from genome assembly GCA_030765085.1 of Allium cepa. Taxonomy (NCBI): domain Eukaryota; kingdom Viridiplantae; phylum Streptophyta; class Magnoliopsida; order Asparagales; family Amaryllidaceae; genus Allium; species Allium cepa. Next base: position 463,659,464 of record CM060942.1, read on the forward strand.
TTAATTACTTCTTAAGTAATTGTGCTCCATTGCATACACTAAGTAATTACACTTATCAATTATCAAATGATTTTCTTAAATTAATTAAACTAAATTAATTAACTCAAATTAAACATTTTATCAAAATGAATTACAATAAGTAATTAATCTCTTAATTTCTTTTATCAAGTAATTTACGCTTAACCATTTACAATAGATTATCTAATTAATCTGGTTACTTATCAAAAATTAATCATATTAATTAGTTAGTAATTTGTAGTTAATTTTCTTTATTAACCAATATCATCTCCTAATTTACTTCTTAATTTAACCTTATTTATGAATTAATCTAAATTATTAATTTATAAATTTAATAAATACACCATTCCTTTATTGCCTTATTAATCAAATCATTTAATACCTTCATTATTCTTAAGATAATTTATTTCTTATTTAATGACTTAATTAATATAAAAGCGTATCAGAACATTACACTTTTTAAATTTTAGATTCAAATTCCATTTTGAATTCAAGATTCAAAAGAGATTATTTTAAATATTTACCAAATTCAAATTCTATTTGAAACAAATTTACTTTCCAAAACTATTTTTTTAAACTGGTTACATATCTTTAAATTTAAAAACTGATTCAAATGTCAGATTTGAATTCGAGAAAACTTGAACTCATTGGTTGAACCTTAAATTTAAAACTTTGGTTTTTACTTGCTTTTGAAAACTTGATTTTAAAAATCTTGCTTAAATTTCAAATTCGTTTTCTTTTTATCTTAGATTCAAAGTCTATTTGAACTTATAATTTAAAATTCGAATTTAAACCTCTGTTAAATTTCTGTTTTCAAATTTTAAATTGGATTTTAAAATATGAAAACTGTCAGGTTAGTAAACCTGAAAATCCACAATTAATCATTTTGAAACCTTCATCTCATTTCAGATTTGAATTCAAAAATAAGTTTGGTTTCGCTCTTCAAGCTTATTTAAACTTGGTTTAAATCTTGTATCCAATTTAAAGTTTCACTTAAATTTGTTTAAAAACAAATTTGCTGCCAGGTTTTTACAATTAGCCTGGAACAACAACTGACTCGAGTCAATCTAAGATGTGCTTCGAGTCTTTTGTCTTGCTACTTCGAGTCGCATACTCGAATTACCCAAGTTTTCCCACAGCTCCAAAAAGAAACTGCGCACAAAAAAAAAACAAGAACCCCAACCACTTCAATGGAACGGTGCACGTGCACCGTGGCCCCAACCAACGCCGGCCATCCACACTAACCCCAATACGTCGCCAACTACCCCCAGATAACCCCACGGCCACCTGAAATCCATCACCACGCCCAAAACAAAAATGAGCTGCTCACGGCAAAACCTGGAAAACAGGACCCCCCTTCCTCTCGAAACCTGTCAACGCTCGCCTTTCGCCGCTCCAACCACCTGAAGGTCGGCAGCTCCGGCTACACCTTCATCTACCTCTCCTCTACGAATCCCCCACAGCCCATAACGCTCGATCGTCTCTGGTCCTCGAGCGAGACCAAAATGCAACCGCGACAAAAACTAGGTCTAGAAACTTCATCCACCTACCGCTGGCGCCACCGTGGCCGTGACCACCCCTGACCATTTTTCCAGGCACCCCCACAGGCTTCCTCATCTCCAGCCATGAACTCGACCACCACGAATCGGTCGATCATCAGCAATCGATCGAAATTCAAATTTCGAACAACATTAAACTGCTCTTAAACCTAATTCTTGAAAATCAACAGACCATGCTTAAAAATCATATTTTTGTTGACATATTCCATTTATAATACTGATTTAATAAATTAAAAAGTTTGAGTTTTCTCTTATTCAAAATTTGCCCTGTTAATTTTTTTTTTCAGAACAATATTCAAGTTTAATTTGACTTAAATAAAACTGAATCTCTAAATTATGTTGGAACAGTCAATTTCTGTTTGTTTTGCAAATCTTAAAGACTAGTAGATCAAGCAGTACAAAAGATTGATTTAACTCAAGCCTGAAACAAAATTACTGAGTTTGTTACAGAGACATCATAATGTATCCTGACAACCTTCATATGCACAGAGAATTTTATGCATACTACTACATTAATTCCAGATTTTACAACAAGTTTAAATACTTAAGTTTTAGTAATTAAAGTTACTCACTGCAAATGAAAGACAGAACAAATTAAATGAAGGTAGTTTGAATTTTCCAGGTTTTGAAAACATACAGAGTTTCATCGCACAAACACCAGAGAAAATGAATAATAATTATTCACACCATATATTTAAGCATCTAAATATTAACTTGCATCAGATTGTAAAACTTAAGTAATTTAAAAAAAATGTTACTCACAAATGCTTTGAGAATGACAGAGCACTTCCTGGTATTGAAACAGTCCTGAATTTTAAAACTGGAAATATTTTACTTGATGTTCCTTTAATTCATCTTGCTTTCTTCAGTTGTAAACATTACTAAGTTTGTAAAATTGAAAATGTTTGCCATTTTTCTTTGTTTCAGGTTTTTAATGAACGAACCAAAAACAGTATGCATATATAAAGTAGTTTACAGGGGTAAGTGTTTACTGGGTTAAGCATATGCTGGAACAAACATACTTTTGTTTGTATCAGGCAAATGCTTTATTTTGGAGGCTGAAAGATTTTTATACAAATTTCGAAATGACATAAGATTATGATGAGATGAAAGCTTGTTAATGTGTAAGTACTTTATGTCTCGACTTACATATTATTTATGCTTAGATATTTTTGCATTTCTCTGCTTTAACCTGTACATGTAATTTTATTTACTTTGCTTTGCTCATTACATTTATATTATAAGCATATATTTTTACTTTGCATCTCTAAGTACTACAGGTTATACACCTATTTTACCTGGCAACTTCATTTATTTGATCTTTTTAAACAAGGCCTGCATATTTTCATACTACAAGCTATAAGCATTTTATTTTATTTTGTTTAATTGCCAACATAATTATTGCATAGTCATGATTACATGTTTCCTTTCTTAGCTTTGCATTTTATTTTACATGTTTATGTTCTTGCCTTGAACCTTCATCTATAAGCTATCTGCATATTATTGTATAGGTCAGAGCATTTTTATTCTTCCCAGTTGAATATAAAAGCATTAAATGCTTTGAGTATTTCTTGCATTTATTTTATACTTTTCTTGTTTTGTTTATAGATTTGCTTTGTATTTCATCTACAGGTTGACTTCATTTTCTTATGCCTGCATATTTTATTTTTAGCTACTTGCATATGTTTGTCTTGCTTCTTGCCTGTGTTATATTAATAGTTTACCTTCCTTTTATTATTTTATTATTTTTTTTATTTTTTTATTTTTATTACACAACCTGGTTTGCTTTCATACTTAATGTTCATAGATATAAAGTTGTTTTATTTTGACTTTGCTTAGATATTTTATAAAATTTCTTTTATCTTAAACATTCTTGAAAGATGTTATTTTATATTTCAAATCATTGCTTTCCAAAACATATATATATATATAAATTCAAAATAACAATTTCTTTTTATATAAAAATCTATTTGTAAAGATATTGCATTATTAATATTTTTTTTATATAACTCATTATTAAATTAAAATGATTCGTAAATGCAATCACTACATAAATAAATAAATTTTTTAAACTCTAGGCTACAATTTATTTTTAAACAAATTAAATTTATCTTGGTTAGTTTTAAAATCATATTATTATTAATTCAATATTAAATTTCCAAATTATCAAAAATATTAGCCTTAGAAAACATAACTTTATCTATTAAATCTAAAGACAAATTTATCTATTAAATTTAAAAACAAAACTGATCTATTTATAATATATAACAATATATACATATATACATTATAAATAGTCACAATTTAAATTAGCTTTTAACAGATAAATTATCAGTTAAATATTTATTAAAAAGGAGATTTTTAAATCAATTCAAATATTATTAACAAATATTATCAAATCAATTTAATTTTTATTGTAGATTATTAAATTGATATTGCCCCAAATTTCCGGGATATCACAGTTTTTGAAATTTCAAAGGAAATTTGTTGGGGATAAAAACCAGGATTGGTTTAAAATTTTGAGAAGAGTGATTATGAGATAATGGTGATTTCGAAATGATATAAAACCAAAAGCCGGGTGTTTAAAAATCCGGATGAGATAGGTCATAAGCTTATAAATTGAGATGATTTTAAATCAGGAAGGAAATATGAGCTTTGAATGTTGGAATTAAAATTTAAAGTGAAAAGTTAAAAATGAAATTAACTTAGATTGAGAAAGAAAATTGAATCGAATTGAATTAAATAAATCTGAGTTAAAATAGAATTGAACTAGAATAAAATTCAGTTGAGTTATAGGTGAAATTGCATGGAATTACATCCTTACTTTAATAAATGGAAGTAAGTTGGAAAAGAGTTGGATTGGAATAAATGAATTAGAATAACTTACAAAAGAATTAAAAATCCATGGGATAAAAATATGCTTGGGTTATAAATAAGCGTAAATCTAGAGTTAAAAATAAAAGATGAATAATCAAGCCTAGAATGAATCGAAATGTGTAAAATAATAACTTGTGAGTTATAAAATTGAGATGTGAAATAGAAAACCCAAATAAATATTGTTCGAAGTTTTGGAAAATGAAACAAAAATCTAAACTCGAATTATAAAACAAAATTGAACTTAAGAAAACTAAATGAGGAGATTTTTGAGATTAAAAATCAAGTATTGGATTATAAATAGGGGGATAACTAATTAGATAATAAATTAGTTAATGAAAAGTGTAAATAGAACATAATGTAGTTAAATAGAAGCTGAATTGGGAGTTAATAACGAAGTTTGGAAATAAAACTCAAGTTATAAATAAAATTTGACTTAAATCGTTAGTAAAGTAAATATAATTGAAAATGTTGCCAGATAAAACGAATTGGATTAAAGCAGGGATGGTATAGTTGAAAATAAAACCCAGATGAATTTGGGAATAAATTGAAATGGCCTTGTAATCAATTAAATGAATTGAGAATAAATTGAATCTGGAAATTTAAAATTTATACGAAACAGATGAACTAATCAAATAAATTTGTAGCTTGAAATGAGGTTTGATTGAAATAGAATCAAGTTAAATTGAAAAAAAAAATTGCAAAATGAAAACGAGATTAAGTATGAAATTTGAAGTAAATTAATTTAAGTTTAAAATTAGTGGAAGCCTGGCTTCGAAAAAGGGTAAAAGTCCATTAAATAAAAGCTTGGGTAAATTTAAATTGGGAAACGGTTATCAATATATAAGCATGGAATGGTTCAAGCTTAAGAAAATGGTCTCAAATGAAATGAAGGCAAATATGGAATGAAATGTAAATGAATGGATCGTGAATAAAATTAAAAGGAATAAAATTGAAATATAATGTGTCGAGCTAAATAAAATGGTTGTGAATGAAATAAAATAGAAAGAATTAAATAATAAATTGAGTTGGAATCAATTTAAGATAATTATAAGCTTAAATAATTGTTATTTGCATGAATAACATCAAATTTGAACAGAAAATTAGTCATCTTGTAGTGAATGAAAGTAAATGTATTAACAAAGGTGAATAGAATTGTTTTTTAAATCAACTGGAATAATGTGGGTTTGTTTAAATTAAAAATGAATTGAATGTAAGTGTTATCCCGCCTTTTGGCAACGCCAAGATACCAAGGAACGGACCAGAAAGAAACAGGATCATACGTCTTCAGCTCCGGATGATCGTTGGGCAACTACAGATATCGATGAATTTTATCCAAGTCCGGATTGAGCTACGATTGGTAAGACACGTCAAGCAAAGCTGTAGAAACCAGCGGTCCAAATTTCAGGGAGATCCGAGTCCATATGCTCAAGATGTCATCAAGAGAAAGTAAGGAGGGTAGGCCTTATTTCGAATCCATCAGAAAGATCCAGGGTCGAATCGATCTGAGTTCGAATCCATAAGCAGGAACATCGTTCGAATCCATGAAGTTCAAGAAGCCTCGACTCCAATTCATAACCATCTTCGAATCCATGGAGCAGAGAACCCTTCGTATCGATCGAACCATGAAACGCCTTGATCGATACGAAGGAACACACGATTGATCGAATCGAAGGAGCATACCTTCGAATCCTTCTCTTCGAATCCTTCTCTTCGAATCCATCAAGGCGCTCCTGTCTTCAAATCCATCAAGGCGCTCCTGCCTTCGAATCCATCGAGGCGCTCCTGCCTTCGAATCCATCGAGGCGCTCCTGTCTTCGAATCCATAAAAGCACCCCTGTCTTCGAATCCATTAAGCAAGAGTTCATCGAATCCAACATACTGAAGCAACTTCGAATCAATCTGCAGTAGCTAGCAAACAATCGATTCGAACAAATACCAACACCATCAATTCGAAAGACATGGATTCGAAGCACGTATGTCAGTTAAAAATGCGATCTTGAATCGATCATAACTTGAGATCTACAAGTCCAAATGCCATGAAATTTTCACAGGAGCTTGCACGTACATAGAGGAATGGCCTCGCCAAGTTTCATCCCGATTGGACACTTTTTTGATCGATTCGAACCAAGGGTCGAATCGATCCAAAAGCGGGCCCGGATCTCCAGAATTCAGCCATGTGGGCCCCCTGCACGCGTCAGAAGTGGTCTTCCCAAATTTTAGGAGAAATATCAGCCTCCAGCACCTATAAATAGAGCCCCTGGTCATTCAGAAAGGGGATCGGAGAATTTCTAGAGATAAAGCACGCCTGGACGCCGCTAGAATCACTTCAGAGCACCGCCGCTAGCTTTGACTTCGAATTTTTGCCTAAGAACTGCTGTACTTAACCATATAAAAGTTGTATTCTCCGAATATCGAGCAATAAAATAACAAAGCTTCATAGTGGACATAGGCACATCGCCGAACCACTCTAAATTGTTGTCTTCTATGCAATTTACTTTCTGTTGCTTGGAGTTTTTGTTAGATAATCCTCATTTTAATTTGCCTTCTTCATTTATTATCTCTTCAAAAACTTCCGAAGAGTGTTATGCCCAATTTTGACACAAACACTTTGGTACTTTCACCGAGAAAAAACCCAGTTTTTTCTCCTGCTCCTTGGATCTATCTTCGATACCGGATTGCAAAAATCTAAGAGGGATGTTAACCCCGCTGAAACTTGAACCGACTCATTTACTCAACTAATCCCGACTCATCCATGTAGCGGGAAGGACGACTCATCACGACCCCGTCTCAACAACCTCACGACTCTGCAAGTCCTTGAGTTAACAGGCCACGACTTAAGGTGCTTAACGGTTCAGGAAGGATCTACGACTCAAAGACCCAAGGAGAGATTGTACGACTTAAGGAACCTTACGAGTTAAGGAACCTTACGACTTAAGGAATCTTACGGGTTAAGGAAGGCTTGCGAGTTAAGACATTAACGACCTGAGGAATGTCACGACTTATGGGAGTCTGCGACTTAAGAGGTATGCGACATAAAGGTGATACGACCTAAGACTTCAGAGACAAGTTCAATACCGTGCTATAATGAGATAACTCGTTGACGACATACGACTTATGATGAGTCGTGTACGACTCATACTAACATCAAGGAAAGTTGCACTGGTTAACTCGTGAACGGCTCAGGACTTGTGTTATTCATTTAAATGGGAGCCTAGCTTTGGACCAAGCAGTGAGCTAACCAAGTAGGTCGGCCGCGACCTACTATGAGTCGTGAACGGGTTATGGCTCATCATGAGTCGTGTACGAGTCATGACCTAATTCCGAGAAATGACTATAAATACGACCCTAGCTCCAACTAGGAAAGGACTTTTGGCTCACTCTCTTCAAGCGCCGATACTCTGCTGCATTCCGAACCAATTTAACACTTGAAGCTCTCAAGACACTAAGAACGCTACAAACAACTTCAAGAAGAGATCACATACATCCAACATGGATTCGAAAACTCTCATCTTCATCGAAGTTTAGGCTACTTGTTCTAAGTCTCTTGTAATTCGAAGTGTATTGTACTTGGGAAGAATTGTATCAGCTTGTAACGAGATTATTAATAAAAGTACTTAAAGTGGACGTAGGCTATACCCTTAAGCTGAACCACTATAAAATTGTTGTTGTTTACCGCTTTTCTGCTATTATCTGCTTGTAATCTGTTCCCGAGCTATCGGGTGGTGCTTTCACAACTACAACTCATACACCGGGGTGTTAGCGTTCAAATTTTAGCGTTAACATTTTTGGTGCTTTCACTGAGAACGGAACTCAGGAAAAATTATCATCATTGCTTCACAGAGATTTGTAGAGAGAATTTCCTTGAAAACCAGAAGTCTGTCTAAGATTATGGCTCCTGGAAGGAAGAGTAGATCTGTCAGATCTGGGAACGTTCAAGAGGGAACATCCGCTTCCCCTGTACCTAATCAACCCACTACGTCTGCTGGGGTTACGAAAGCGGAGTTGGATGCTGTAATATTAGGGCTGAACCAGCAGATAAACGCCCAGAATGCACAATTAGAGGCTCAGAGTGCCCAAAATGCTCTAATTCTGAATAAGTTGAATGATTTGCTTGGGGCAAACAATCAACCGGCTGGTAATGGAAGGAATTATGCTGGCAACATTCATGATGCTAATGAAAGGAATGCTCCAAAAAGGGCTGCCAGTCCCTTTGAGCAAACGCTTCCTGAGGTTGGTGGATATGGAACTCGACATGATGAGGAGTATCTTTCTGGAATGGTCCGACAAATCATGAAAGAAAGTATGCAAAGGGTTGAAGATGAGAAAGAATGGGGTTTCGCCCCAAGTAAAACTCCATTTACTGAGAAAATCTTAAAGGCGGAATTTCCAAGGAAGTTTGTCCCTCCAACTATCCCAGCTTACAAAGGGACAAGTGATCCGAATGAATTCTTGTATAAATATGATTGGCACATGACAGGTGCCAGAGCCTCTGACGAGATAAAGTGCCGATATTTCCCCGCATACCTTGAGGGTGTGGCTCTACTGTGGTTCACCAAGTTGCCAGTCCGATCTATTGATCAGTTTTCAGACTTGACCCGAAAGTTCAAGGAGCAGTTCAGACTATATGCTTCAAAGGCCAAGGACATCATGTCGTTGTCAAGTATAGAACAGAATCCTGGTGAATCTATCAGATCTTTCTTGAACCGCTTTAATATAGCGCTGGCAGAGGTGGACAATGCTGAACCGCGAATGATATTGACTTATCTGATGAGGGCTATTGATAAGTCGAGCGAAATTGGGAAATGGCTAAACATGAAGGAGCCAACCTCCCTCGAAAAGTTCTACAAAAAGGCAGATGAATTCATACGCCTAGAAAGCCGTCCTGTACCGGTAAAGGCAGTGTCAGAAAAAGCTGAAGATAACACTGTTGCTCCACGCAAGAATGAATCTGTAGGGCAAAAAAGGGAAAATAACAATGGGAAGAAACAGAGTAATCTGAAGAAGCCCCGATCCTTCAAGCCATCAGAGTATACTCCTTTATCAGATACGCCGGAGCGTATCTACCTTGCCATTAAAGATTCTGTTGACCTCCCTAAACCTATCCCTTTGAGGACCGGGAAAAAGGCTATACAAAGTGGGAAGTTCTGCCGCTTCCATAATCAACCCGGTCATGAGACCGATGAATGCCGCCAGTTGAAAAATCTGATTGAAGAATTGCTAAGAGAAAACAAGCTGCAGCAATTTGTGAAAAAGAATAGCAACAATCCTGCATCGTCAAGTCAGGGGCAACAGGCTCCTGTTCATCAGCCTAGGATAGGTGAGAAAGCTACGGGGCATGAATCTGGAAGGCCCATTATCAATGTCATTACAGGAGGACGTCACCCAGCTGGCAAGAGCTGGGGTGAGATGGAGAGATATACCAGGGCTTTGAAAAATGTTCCAGCCGAAGAAGACATCTTTGTTTTAGAAGACACTACGCCCCTGAAACAACAGAAAACTTTCAGTGATGATATTATTTTCAGAGCCAAAGATTCCACAGGCATCGAAGCTCCTACCCTAGATCCCTTGGTCATCTCAGCTGGTATCGGACCGGCCATTGTCAGAAGATTTCTCATTGACTGCGGAGCATCATGTAATATCCTCTTCAAGAAGACATTCGACCAAATGAAAATCCCTATGGTCGATGTACAAGCCTCATCGCAGAAGATCGCTGGCTTCACTGAGGAGCCAAAGCAACCAATAGGAACCATCGATCTGCTTGTAGAACTTGGGGAAGGAGAAAGGAAAGTAGTCCGCAAGCAAACATTTGTGATTGTCGATGAATTTTCTGCTTATAATGCTTTCCTTGGCCGTCCAACGCTCGCAGCGTTCAAAGCTATCCTAGCCTCGTGGTGCCTCACTATTAAATTCCCTACAGACAATGGAGTAGGAGTTATAAAAGGGGATCAAAATGCTGCGCGAGAGTGCTATTTGACAGAGTGGCGAGAGTCAAGAAAAAGGGAAATGGGAAAGGATGCGGCCGCCCGGGTCCGCATCAAAGAGCCAGCCTTGTAGCAATTACGGGGCGGACCCTGCACTGGCGAGCATAGCGGGGCACGGAAAGAGATGGATCCCAGAAAAGCCAGTGCAGGGGAGAATAGAGTAGTGCCGGTTGAAACGACAGTACCGGTACCTTTTGACCCGAAGGACCCAAATAAGGTGTTGAATGTGGGTTCACAGCTTAATGTGTCAATTCAGAATATCTTGATATCTTTCCTGAAAGCAAATCTGGATTTCTTCGCTTGGACTCATGCTGATATGTGTGGAATATCTCCAGAAGTTGCAGTACACGCTCTGAATATTGACCCAAAGTTTACACCAGTAAAACAGAAAAGAAGAACCCAAGGTCCAGAAAGGTCAGCAGCATTAAAAGAGGAAATTGATCGACTCATGGAAAATAACTTCATCAAAGAATCTACATATCCGAATTGGGTTTCAAATCCTGTGCTGGTTAAGAAAGCTAATGGAAAATGGAGAGTGTGCATCGATTTTTCAGATCTGAACAAGGCCTGCCCCAAAGATTGCTTTCCTTTACCCAGGATCGATCAACTGGTAGATGGAACAGCGGGGCATGAATTGTTACCTTTCATGGATGCCTACTCCGGATATAACCAGATCATGATGCATGAACCGGATCAGGAGGACACGAGCTTTATCACCGATGTTGGTCTTTATTGCTACAGAGTTATGCCCTTCGGATTGAAAAATGCAGGGGCAACATACCAAAGACTTGTTAATGCTATGTTCAAACCGCAATTGGGCAAAACCATGGAGGTCTACGTCGACGACATGTTAGTAAAGTCTAAGAAAGCAGCGGATCACATTGAACACTTGGCAGAAATGTTCGCAGTCCTCCGAAAATACAGAATGAAGCTTAACCCTCTGAAATGCACGTTTGGGGTCGAGTCCGGAAAGTTCTTAGGGTTTATCGTCAGCGCTAGGGGCATTGAGGCTATTCCAGCTCAAATTACTGCCTTGAAAGAAGTCAAAGCTCCTAGAACAAAGAAGGAATTGCAAAGTCTCAATGGAAAAGTTGCCGCCTTGAGTCGGTTCATTTCCAAAGCCACAGATAAATGCATCCCATTCTTTGACGCCCTAAAGAAAGGAAAGAAAAACTTCGATTGGACTCCCGAATGCCAAAAAGCCTTTGATGAATTGATTCGCCATATGGTGACGCCTCCAATACTTTCTAGGCCTGGCGATGGCGAGGATCTTCTTATATACTTGGAAGTATCATCTCATGCTTTAAGTGCAGCGCTGATACGGGAAGACAAAAGGATTCAACATCCAGTTTACTATATCAGCAAAAGACACACTAGGGCAGAGATGAATTACTCTAAGTTGGAAAAACTCGCCTATTGCTTACTAATTGCATCTAGGAAATTGAGGCAATATTTTCAAGCTCATCCTATCAGAGTCCTCACTGATCAACCTTTAAAGCAAGTCCTGTTTCGCCCTGAAACTTCGGGTCATCTTCTAAAGTGGAATATTGAACTCAGTCAGTATGACATCACTTATCATCCCCGGAAAGCAATCAATGGACAAGCTTTAGCGGATTTCATTGCAGAATTTACAGATAAGGGTAACAGTGAGGAAGAAACGGTCGACAATTCCCCTATCCAGTGGAAGTTATATGTCGATGGTGCGAGAAACGACTACTGTTCTGGAGCCGGAGTTGTACCTGAGACTCCTGAAGGTCGATCATTATGCTATGCACTAAGATTGGAATTTCCTTCAACAAACAATGAAGCAGAATACGAAGCCCTTATCGCTGGCTTAAGGATTGCTAAAGAATTAAACATCCGAGCGCTACAGATATTCAGTGATTCTCAGCTTATTGTATGCCAAGTCAAAAAGGAATTCCAAGCAAAAGGGGGGAATCTGCGCGCCTACTTGTCAAAGGCTTGGGAACTCCTGGGTGATTTCGATCATTACATGATAAGCCACATTCCTCGAGAAGAAAACATGAAAGCAGATTCTCTCGCGAAGTATTCGAGCACAGGCGAAGCTCAATTTCTGGGGCTAACTCCAGTGGAGGTCTTGTCGACTCCTAGCATTGATGAGATGGACATTGATTGGATCATGAGCATGTCTCAAGAGCAAGAATCATGGATGACTCCGATAATAGAATATCTGCTCAATGGATCCTTACCAGGGAACTCAAAAGAACGACAAAAGCTACTGAGAAAAGCCCCTCGATACGTAATCCAGGATGGCCGGTTATACAGACGGGGATTCTCAATGCCATTACTTCGATGTGTATCCAGGGAAGAGTCTAAAGCAATCTTAGCAGAGGTACACGGAGGAGAATGTGGTGATCATTCAGGTGGCCAAACATTAGCAAAGAAAATTCTCCGGTACGGATATTTTTGGCCAGAAATTAATCGAGATGCAGCGGAGTATTCCCGAAAATGTGACAGATGTCAAAGATTCGCCAAAATTCCTAGAGCTCCTTCCACTGAACTCACACAGATGGTCAGTCCATGGCCGTTTGCGATATGGGGCATCGACCTTGTAGGACCGTTACCAACTGCCAAATCTGGAATTAAATATGCCATTGTTGCTGTAGATTATTTTACTAAGTGGGCAGAGGCTGAACCACTGGCCACTATCACCTCAAAGAAGATGATAAGTTTTGTGACTAAAAACATCATTTGCAGATACGGTGTGCCTCAAAAAATAATTACAGACAATGGAACTCAGTTTGAAAGTGAAGAATTCCAAGATTTTTGCAAGCGATTCAAAATCCGGAAAAGCTTCTCAGCAGTAGCTCATCCACAGGCAAACGGGCAGGTGGAAGCCGTGAAAAAAATTATTAAGTCAACCATCAAGAAGCAACTTGAAAGAGCAAAAGGTGGTTGGGTCGATAAGCTACCACTGGCACTATGGGCATACAGAACCACTCACAAAACTGCGACTGGGCACACCCCGTTTTCATTGGCATACGGGTCAGAGGCAATGATTCCGGTAGAAATAGAAGTCCCTTCACACAGAAGAATCCATTTCAATCAAGCAGAAAACGGAAAGCTACAGCTTGAAGCGCTAGATCTCCTTGATGAAAAAAGAGATGAGGCTAATCTCAGAATTGCAGCTCATCAGCAAAGAATAGCCAGACATTTCAATTCCAAAGTTTGCCAACGCAGCTTTGAGATTGGAGACCTAGTCCTGAATAGAATTATGACAGCGACAGGTGTGTTTGGGCCAAATGGGGAAGGACCATATGTAATAGGTCAGAAGCTTCTTGACGGCACATTCAAACTCACCACTGTTGAAGGAGATCAAATTCCAAGGGCATGGAACAGCAACCATTTGCGTCCATACTTTACTTGAAAATTTTGTTAAAATATTGTAAAAAGAATTATGAATGTATGATTCTTGTAATTGAAAGCAATTGTAAAACTGATGCAAGTAAATAATGAAAGAATATAAAGTGGATGTAGGCCCAATTTCCTGGCCGAACCACTATAAATCTTGTGTTCCTTATTATTATTACATGTTTGCTTTATTTTCGATATAAAAAGTACATAGAATGTATTGCTGAAATGTCGATTTAAATTTTTGCAGACAATGGAAGTGAAACTTGCACATAAAAAGACCGAGTGATTCTCGCCAAATTTCAAGTCACAAAAGCCCTGAATTCAAATCCTAGATAGGAAGTACTTCAATTGAACGGCCTATGATTTCGACAGAAACGGGTCTTTGCTAATAAATTGAGATCGTTTGAACAAACAAACGTCCAATTAAGAAGCTTGTGCTCGTTCTCACGAAATTGCCTGACAATGAAGCGCACTTCCTTGGATTAAACAAGTTACTTGTAAAAAAAAAGGGGGGGCAGAGGATCATTGAAAAGGCATAAGCAAGTGAACAGAGGAACAACCAAAGCCATCATCGGCAGCACAAGTCCTCTTCGGAGACACAACTCTTCGGAGGATAAAGACCTCTAATGGGTCATACGCCACAAAAAAGAAAGTTCTCTACTCAACAAAAAAGATTGGAGGAGTCATGACCCTCCAACCATGAGAGAGTAACTTCCAGGCGATGAAAACCCTCTCTGAGGCACATTTCACCAGGAGTTGAAGTGTTATGACCGCTCTTCGGGATTTCACTTCACCAGAGTTGAAATGCAAACAAAATAAAAGCCCTCTTCGGAGGCCCATTTCACCAGGAGTTGAAGTGTTATGACCGCTCTTCGGGATTTCACTTCACCAGAGTTGAAATGTAAACAAAATAAAAGCCCTCTTCGGAGGCACATTTCGCCCGGAGTTGAAGTGTAACAACCGCTCTTCGGAATTTCACTTCACCAAAGTTGAAATGCAAAAACAAAATAAAGACCTTCCTGAAAGCCCACGTTTCACCGAGATTGAAATAAAACTTCCAAGTGTTGAAACGTGAAAAGGCTTTCTTCGAAGGCACAACTCTTTGGAGGTACACGTTTCACCAAGATTGAAATAAAACTTCCAAGTGTTGAAACGTGAAAAATCCCTCCTTAGAGGTACAACCCCCTCCCGGGGACACAATCAAGAAGAAAGACCTCTTCGGAAGCCCACGTTTCACCAAGATTGAAATAAAACTTCCAAGTGTTGAAACGTGAAAAGGCTTTCTTCAAAGGCACAACTCTTTGGAGGTACACGTTTCACCGAGATTGAAATAAAACTTCCAAGTGTTGAAACGTGAAAAATCCCTCCTCAGAGGTACAACTTTGTACATAAAAAAAGAAAAGAAGTTAAAGTACCCTTCAGAGGTCCGCTTTACCACATAGAAGAATTCACTTGGTAAAATATGCACATAAGCAAAAGAAAAAAGTGATTTCTTCGAACGACAAAGCGTAGAAACTTATACGAAGGGAGTTGTACTCTACAAAAATTTTCTTTATAGAATAAAATAATTATTCTTTAGCAAATAAGAGTGCAAGTCCCCTCGAAGTATAAAATATTGCAGCAAGCTTAAGGTATGGGGGCAACATGGTATAATAGTATAGCTGCATCAGTAAAGTAATACTCAAACAACATACCATAAGCCCGCTGCAATATCATATAAATAAACTTGTTCAAAAATGAATAATAAATGCATTCTCAAATTCAAACAGAAGTATGTACAAACAAAGGATCATTTTATTCAATTGAAATGCAGGTACAGGTTTCAAAATAAAGAAAAGCGGGGGCGGTACCCGCACAATTCTCGATCACTACATACAAAAGGCAAAAAGCTAAAATCTTCACTTCTTTTTACTACCTTTGGACCCTTTTCCCGGCCGAATGATTAGGTTTTCAGGTCGGTCAGCTGGCACAAGGGAGGAAGGAGGGGTAGGCGCAGCTGGTCCAACTTCTGGCTCCTCTTCAGTAACAGTGATTATCTTCCCCCTCCTCTTTGACGTTCCGTGCTTTTTCCTCCTCTTTGAGGAAGACTCACTTCCTGGAGTGACAAGTTTAGACAAAGTTATGTCATCAAAAGTAGTCTGCTCCGGAGATATCTCACCTCCCTCAAGTCCCTCGTCTCTATGCTCTTGCGAAGCGATGGGATCGTCTAAACCATGAAGGGCCTCTATTTGTTCCTCTTGCGACCCGGGCTGTGAAGCAGGAGGAGGAGCCACCTGGGGAGACGGAGGAGGGATAACCGGAGGAGGAGAAATCTGAGCGGTGCTTGATACTTTCTCTACAGAAGAAAAGAGGTTAAAGTCAGTAAAGAGAGGAGATGAAGGCTCATCAAGGTTGAGAAAATAGTCAAGGAGCTCATTAAACCCATGTGAAATAAATGAGCAATCCACTTGAGCGAAATTTACAGTGGAATTACCTGCAGAAGTTGTCTTTATTACGTCAATTTCATAGTCCGGAGCTTCAGCACTCTCTTGCGATTCATCTGTGGCTTGAGTAATTTTGGCCCCGGTATCAGTTTGAGCAGGGATCGGTACATAAGAGCTAGAGCCAATAATGCCAGCATCGGCCGAAGTTGAAGGAGGGACAGGAGCAGTCAAATTTGTTTCTTTTTCTTGATGCTCTTCCCCCACTATTTCAACCCGCGATCTGGCAAGTTGCTCCTTCCCTCTGGCAAGGGCTGCGCGAGCCTCAAAGTCTAAGTAGTGCACCTCCAACTCCTCTTCAGTGTATCCGGCCCCTTTAAACATATCTAGTGCGGCCTCCCACACTTCGGCCAGGGTAATCTCATACTTGGGGCCCAGGAATGCAAGACTGCCACGCCCTAATATACAATGCAAGTAGAAATCAAATAGTGTCGAGCCAATATCAGCTTTGGTAGCTTCACGGGCCTCTTCAGCTGCAATTCTACCCGCAACAGCCTCATCCCGCTCTCTCTCGACTTTGGATAACTGGGCTTTCAATTTTTCAATCTCTGCAGCCTGAAGGCCAGTTTGTCCTCGTAACTGAGTAATATCAGTACGGTTGCCCTCTATAATCTGCTCCAACCCATTAGCCTTGGCCTCAGCATCCCTTTGCGCGACATGAGCATCCCGCACCTGTTGAAGAAGCACACTCTCCCTTTGAGAATAAGAAGTGGAAGAAGTAGCAAGCTCCTCTTTAAGTTTCCCAACTTCTGCCTCAAGTTTCTCATTATAATCGGCAATACTCCTCATTTCTGCATCATGCTGTTTAAGGATCTTTTGCCATTCAGTTTTGTCATTCTCCATGGTAAGCATAGCTTCGAGATTGGCCCTATTCACCCTTTGGAGCTCATCAACGAGTTTCTGCCAAGATGACATCCTCTCAATATCGGTTCTGACTGCATCAAGGTTCCGTAACATAGCACCTTTATCTATGGGAACCAGATCGAGGTCAAAGCGAGCTCCTTTTAAACACCAATTAGGAAATCGGTGTTGAAGAGTGGCTGGACCTGGTCCAACTTGGTAAGATGGCCTATTGATGATTGCTTGGATATCAGTAGGGGAAGGGGCAGGAGATTGAGAAGAAGTAGGAGCAGTAATCTTCTCTGAAGGCGCAGGCATTGGCTCCTCAATAACTTTGGCCCGTTTGCTCGAGTCATCAGTTGTGTGACTCTTCCCTCTATCATCATGAGATTTGCGTTTAAGGGAGTCACTCTCTCTGTGGGAGGAATCATGTCGATTATCTGGTCTTCCAAAGCATTCTTCATAATCACGTCTTTCCCGAGCCTTCCGGGCAGCCCTTTCTTCATCAGTCTCTCTATGAACAGGAGGATAGGATTGATAGCCATACTGGCTGCGTTTCCCATATCGCTGAAAGTCATTATAGTACGAGCTGGCTCGCTCATTGAAGAACCTAAAATAAAAAAAAAAAGGAAACAAAACTTGAGAATTTTTCAAATATCAAAAAAAAAGAGCATAAAAGTGCCAGGAATTCTAAGTGTGTGTGATGTGCAAACTACGCGCATCAATCTACGAACTACTCTTTAATTGGGGAGTAGTTGTGGGTGTAATAGTTAGCGTCAACTCTTGAGTCGACGGCGACTGTTGCAAAATAGAAGTAGCTTCAACTACTGAAGAAGAAATCCCGGCAGTGATAGGATCGTCTTTAAAGATCTCTTGTGAAGTAGCAAAGAGGTCGCTCAGTCCTTCGAAAGTATCGTCCCTGCTCTGCTTAACAGGACTGGATTTCTCAGCTTTTTCACCAGATTCTTGTGAATGATGGGAAGATCCCTGAGGCTCTTCTTCCTCGATAACCGGGGCAAGTTTGTCAGATGGCCCCGCAGCATCAACAGAAGTGGAACACTTCACTAGCGAAGCCTCAGGAGCAGGTCCTTTTGATATGGATGTGCTAGTAGAAACTGAGGCATCCAACGCTCTAGCTGGGGAGTCTGGGATTTCATGAGGACGTGTAGAACGAGAAGTATGAAAAAGTCCGTACTGATGCAAAAATTCATCTTTCAACAGAAATTGAATATCTCTCTCCTCAACCGGCACGGCCTTAAGCCTCTCAAAAGTCGACTTGTGACTGGGATTCCTAGAGGGAGGAGGCAGCGCTGAAAATAAAAAGAAGCAGAGTTAACACTTAGCAGGTCAGTCTCACAAAGGCCAGATGACAAACGAAGTAAGGATGGATGATCTTACTTCCTTCCCTCCACACAGCATAAAACCCCGGGGGGCAACGAACGAAGAAGAACTGGGTTAGAAACCCATGAGCAGTGTCAGGAAGGCCAACAATTAATTTGCGGTTTCGGGCGCTTCTCACAACAGTAATAGAAGGATGATCTTTGGTCCGGGTGAAGGAGCATAAGTAACAAATTTCATCAAAGCTTGAAAGTCGATCAAGTGTTCTCCTAAATAGCACACACAACCCCATTAGAATGGCGTAGCCGTTGAGGTGTAGCTGGGATGGAGCAATGGCCAATTGATGAAGAAGTTGTTGGAAAAAGTCATTGAAAGGAGGAACGCCCCCACTTAGGCACATTTGTCGGTTAACTGTCACAAAGCCAGAAGGTGCTATGTCAGCAGTGTTACTTCTCTCAGGAAGAATGGCATCTGATTCAGCAATGCCAAACTGAGCACACAACTGGCGAAAAACTTTGTATGATAGTGTGGTAGGGACTCTTTCGGGAGGATTAACTAGTGGAGCCGGAAGAACAGTTGCCTCTCCAGTCTGAACTGTTGCATCTTCTTCTTGAGAAGTCATTCTACACAAGCAACTGGATATTCAAATATGAAGGTGCACGTTTCCTAAAAGTGTGAAGTGTCGTGCAAAACTGGTAAAAATAACAAGTAAATATAACTGGAATTAAACTGGTCGACGATTGATCGACTACGGTAATTTCAGAACTTGTTAATTTAAAGTTCAAGCATAATATTAAGTGCAGGCTGGTCGGTTTCAACTGACTATTTCAGTGTTGCTTTAATATTCTACTTGAAATCGATAGCACTTCGTTCACACAATTTATTTAAGTTAATTATCTGTTATTAACTAATCTGTCATTTGATGTGGGCGGTCGATGGCAGTATATTCGTCCCAATTTTCTGTAAATATCATATTAAACAGATTGTTAACCTACAAGTCAAAGTAATCTGTAAAAGAATGCAGCAGAGTTCAACGGTTTGAAATTCAAGCAGCAGTTCAAAGTTCAAGCAGAGTTTAGGAGTGCAAGTGCTAAGTCGTAGACGACTTAAGTGCTAAGTCGTAGACGACTCAAGTGCTAGGTCGTAGACGACTCAAGAGCTAAATTATACACAACTCGAATGCTAACTCGGCAGCGCCTTAAGTGCTAACTCGCCAACAACTCAAGAGTTTTTCCTACGGGTCAAGACAAATCATCGGTTCTCTGGCTAGCTCGTCCACGACCTAAGGATTGGGGGGCAAGCTAGGATGAGTCGATTTAATTTTGGGTCGTTGGTGTTTTGAGCCAGCAGCGCTCTGAATCGTGAGTCGTGGTGAAAAGAAAAAACTCTAGTTCTAAGCAGCAAGAAGATCTCCAAGTCCTATCTCCAAATCCTAACCCATAACCCGTTAACCCAATGGCATCTCCAAAAATAACAACTTTAATCCTATCACGATACAGAGTCGCCTCGAATGACGAATCGCCACAAGACAAATCAGGCAAGCCCAAATTCATCGGCGATCAATCCAACCAAACTCGTAAAGCTCGAAGGAATGAACCGGAAGTGGAAAATTAAACGAATGAGCCAGTGATGATCGACAATCGGAAGGAAAGCAGGATTGCTTACGTAGTGTGATGCCCGAAAAAATTGAAGGTGGATTGAGTTGAAATCGTCTTGGGAAGCTCGGAGAAGTGTTAATGGCAGATGCGATTTAGGAGATTGGTATGAGAAGAAGAAGATGAAAGTGACGAGTCATGCCTTTTATACTAAGGTAGTAGGACATGAGTCGGCACATGCGGGTTAAGATAAGTCGAAGCACGCAACCTACGACTTAGGCGCGTGCTTCGAGGGGCAAATGTTAACCCCGCTGAAACTTGAACCGACTCATTTACTCAACTAATCCCGACTCATCCATGTAGAGGGAAGGACGACTCATCATGACCCCGGCTCAACAACCTCACGACTCTGCAAGTCCTTGAGTTAACAGGCCACGACTTAAGGTGCTTAACGGTTCAGGAAGGATCTACGACTCAACGACCCAAGGAGAGATTGTACGACTTAAGGAACCTTACGAGTTAAGGAACCTTACGAGTTAAGGAACCTTACGAATTAAGGAATCTTACGGGTTAAGGAAGGCTTGCGAGTTAAGACATTAAAGACCTGAGGAATGTCATGACTTATGGGAGTCTGCGACTTAAGAGGTATGCGACATAAAGGTGATACGACCTAAGACTTCAGAGACAAGTTCAATACCGTGCTATAATGAGATAACTCGTTGACGACATACGACTTATGATGATTCGTGTACGACTCATACTAACATCAAGGAAAGTTGCACTAGTTAACTCGTGAACGGCTCAGGACTTGTGTTATTCATTTAAATGGGAGCCTAGCTTTGGACCAAGCAGTGAGCTAACCCAGTAGGTCGGCCGCGACCTACTATGAGTCGTGAACGGGTTATGGCTCATCATGAGTCGTGTACGAGTCATGACCTAATTCCGAGAAATGACTATAAATACGACCCTAGCTCCAACTAGGAAAGGACTTTTGGCTCACTCTCTTCAAGCGCCGATACTCTGCTGCATTCCGAACCAATTTAACACTTGAAGCTCTCAAGACACTAAGAACACTACAAACAACTTCAAGAAGAGATCACATACATCCAACATGGATTCAAAAACTCTCATCTTCATCGAAGTTTAGGCTACTTGTTCTAAGTCTCTTGTAATTCGAAGTGTATTGTACTTGGGAAGAATTGTATCAGCTTGTAACGAAATTATTAATAAAAGTACTTAAAGTGGACGTAGGCTATACCCTTAAGCCGAACCACTATAAAATTGTTGTTTTTTACCGCTTTTCTGCTATTATCTGCTTGTAATCTGTTCCCGAGCTATCGGGTGGTGCTTTCACAACTACAACTCATACACCGGGGTGTTAGCGTTCAAATTTTAGCGTTAACAAGGGAGATCCAGATTTCATATTCAAACTCCTTCCATTCTACTCAGATTTGTCAAAAAGTCTAGAAAAGAATTCAACGTTTCAAAATGGTGAGTACAAGAACCACTTCCAACATTGGTGATCAGGAAGGCCGGGATAGGCAAAACCCCACACAACTACAATCCACAAACCAAGATGTTGTTGGGCATACGGATCAGTCAGGTCCGGTCACGAGGCAAGAGTTCCAAGCACTACTTCAAGAATTAACCCAGAGCAGACAACAGCTAACTGAGCAATTGCGCGCTAATGCTGAGTTGACCAATCAACTAAATCACCAAAAACGAAGAAAATCCAGAAGGGATCAAGCTCCTCGTTCTTCCACCGAAAGCTCCGCTTCCTCAGATTACAACACCCGATCTATCCGTCCCAGGCTAGACGGAAATTATACGCAAGCCGCTGACTGTCAACAGGCAGTAACCGTTGGGCAGATAAGGGTTGGCCCTTCAACCAGCTTCCATACCGGACCCTCCTCCCGAGGAGGCACTATTCCTCAGTACACTGCAGATGGTCGAGCTGCTACAACCGCTGCAGTTGACATAGGGGTTGATGCTCGAGATCACTCCAATCAAAATTATCATCAGCAGGGACAGGCTCCAGAGCCATATATCCCAGAAGATATCGAGCCAAGGAGGCGAGATGAGGATCGTCGACAGCGTCCGATCCCACCTCGCACTATGGAACCCGACCATACTTTGGCTCACCACCCACAGAATTTTCCAATACCAGACTTCTCAGCCATGGTGCGGCGAATGATTCGCGAGAGTCAAGGCCTAACAAATGACGACTGGGGAAACTCCCGGAGTCATACCCCATTTACTGATGACATATTGTATGCTGAACCTCCTCGCCGATTCAGAATGCCAACACTTCCCATGTATGAAGGAAATTCCGACCCAAATCAACATGTTCTGAAATACGAATGGTCAATGACTGCTGCAAGAGCTGATGACGCAGTAAAGTGCCGCAGTTTTCCTATTTCCTTAGGGGGAATTGCGACGATGTGGTTCACCCGATTACCACCCCGATCTATTTCTTAGTTTGACCAGTTAGCTACTAAATTTGTTGAACAATTTCGCATGCATATTGCCCGACCTAAAGATGTTAATACCCTATCAAGTGTCACTCAAGATCCCGGAGAAACACTCAGACGATATTTGGAGAGATTCAATGCTGCATGCGCAGAGATCACCAACCCTAATGATAATTCCATTCTAATGGCCCTGACTAAAGGAATCGACCCCGATTCTGAATTTGGGAATTGGCTAGCCGGAAAACCTCCCGCATAGTTGGACCGTTTCTATTCCAAAGCTGCTCAATTCTTGAGGCGAGAGGATGCGAAACAGTCTAGGAAGCAGGACGATGCAAGGCCCGGCAGTGAAGGGATTTAGAGTAATGTTGCGATTAAACAGTCCGGAGAAAATTCGGGAAAAGTCGAATTGAATATTCAAAATAAACAGGCCCAGCGATCAAGAAATGGTGATAACCGAAGCAAGAAGCAAAATCAAAGTCGTGGCCCGAGGCGTAGGGCCGCAATGTTTGACAATTATACACCGCTTAACACGTCGCTGGAAAATGTATACTTACAGACTTGTAATACTATGCAATACAAGAAGCCTGCTCCGAAGCCTTCATCGGAGAAGCAAATTCAGACAAGGAAGTTCTGTAGGTTTCATGAAAGTTATGGGCATAATACCAATGAGTGTAGACACTTGCAAGACCTCATTGAAAAGTTGATCAGAGAAAGAAAGTTAGACCAGTTTGTTCGGGCACCGCAGTCTGGTGGAGCGGGTCCATCTAATCAAAATCGAACACAGAATCAGGAAAGAAACAATGAACCTGCTCGCACAGGCGGAAGGTTGGTTATCAATACGATAAGCGATGGTCCTCATCCGGCTGACAAAAGTTGGAGAGAAATGGAGTCATATGCTAGATCAATCAGGCATGTAGACTTTGAATGTTGCAGCAACTTGGAAGACGGAACAACGGCTAAGCAACAAAAGACAATGACTGATGAAATAGTGTTTAGAAATCGAGATGCTGATAAAGTCGAAGCTCCCACAATCGATCCATTGGTTATATCCGCTCAAGTTGGTCCTACTTGGATGAAGAGGATCCTGGTAGACAGCGGAAGTTCCGTAAATATCTTATTTAAAAGAGCATATGATTTAAAAAAAATGGAAGCTAAGGACTTAAAACCTTGTCAATCACGAGTCCACGGCTTCAATGTGAGTGCAACAATACCAACTGGAATAGTCGAATTGCCAGTAGAGTTGGGAGCGGGAGAATGCCGAAGAGTTCGGATGTTGCAATTTGTTGTCTTAGATATTCCTTCCCCATACAATGCTTTTTTGGGCCGACCGGCCCTTGCCGAATTTAGGGCTGCTATCGCCCCATGGTGTTTAACTCTGAAGTTCCATACTGACCACGGAATAGGAGTTGTACAAGGAGATCAGGCTGGTGGAAGAGCCTGTTATGTTGCTGAGCTGCGAGAGGCACAGCGGAAAGAGAAAGGAAAAGGCGTAGAGGAATCTCTCTGCGCCCGTTTTACTGACGATTGACAACTAGCGCCTGGGCTCCAGCCTGGGCACCACAACCAATTCCAAAAGGATCTTGATCCAAGGGATAATGATAATAAAGAAGAATCTACAGAAAGTCAGGCTTCTCCGGCCGAGCTGACCATTGATGTCCCGATTGATGATGATCACGACGACTTGAGAATATTGAAGATTGGGTCTCAACTTGACCGAAAGACACAACAGGAATTGGTTGATTTTCTCCGGTCGAATCTTGACGTGTTCGCCTGGACACACTCTGATATGTGCGGAATCTCGCCTGACATTGCGAGCCACGCCTTGAACATTGACCCGCGATATATCCCGGTCAAGCAGAAAAGGCGTAGTATGGATCCAGAGAGATCTGCTGCCCTTAAAGAAGAGGTCGATAAGTTGAAATCAAATGGGTTCATTAGAGACGCTTTATACCCAGAATGGTTGTCAAATCCCGTACTTGTCCGAAAACCGAATGGAAAATGGAGAACGTGTATCGATTACTCTGACTTGAATAAAGCCTGCCCGAAAGACAGCTTTCCACTCCCCCGGATCGATCAACTGGTAGATTCAACCGATGGACATGAATTGTTATCTCTCATGGATGCTTACTCAGGTTACAACCAGATACCCATGCATGTACCGGATCAAGAACACACAAGCTTCGTAACCGTCTTGGGGTTGTACTGCTACAAAGTCATGCCTTTTGGATTAAAGAATGCTGGCGCGACCTATCAACGCTTAGTCAACCGAATGTTTGCCAATCAGATTGGAAAGACTATGGAGGTATATGTAGATGACATGTTGGTGAAGTCGCGTACTCTGGTGATCATGTCAGGGACCTGGAATCAATGTTCGACATCCTCCGGAAATACGGAATGAAGCTTAATCCACTCAAGTGTCATTTCGGAGTCGCATCCGGAAAATTTCTTGGGTTCATTGTCAATGCCCGAGGAATAGAGGCCAACCCCGAAAAGATTTGGGCAATCAGAAATCTACAAACTCCGAAAACCATAAAGCAAGTTCAGAGTCTTAACGGGAAAGTGGCAGCACTGAGCAGGTTTATCTCAAAATTGACCGACAAATGCCTCCCATTTTTCGATTTAATTCGAAAGGGAAAACGAAACTTCGAATGGAACACAGACTGCGAGGGCGCATTTCAATCACTAATCCAGCATCTTTCCGTACCACCAATCCTCTCAATGCCTGTAGATCATGAACAGTTATATCTTTACCTGGCAGTATCAGAGAATGCGATCACTGCTGCATTGATTCGGGAGGAAGACTGAGTGCAAAAGCCGGTCTAATACGTGAGTAAACGATTAACCGGAGCCGAGAGAAATTATCCAAAGCTTGAAAAGTTGGCATATTGCCTAGTCATTGCCTCGAGGAAGCTCCGGCCATATTTCCAGGCTCATCCTATTACTGTGTACACCGATCAGCCGTTACGACAGGTCCTTACGCGGCCTGAGACGTCTGGTAGGTTACTGAAGTGGAACATCGAACTGAGTCAATTCGACATCACTTATACTCCAAGGAGAGCCATTCACGGCCAAGTCCTAGCAGATTTTATAGCCGAATTCACTATTCCTGAAGACTTGCCCGAAACCAACATATCTCCCGAATACATCTGGAAGATGTACACCGATGGTGCGTCAAACGATCGGTGTTCAGGAGCTAGGATAGTGCTTGAGACCCCCGAAGGACGATCCATATGTTATGCTTTGAAATTCGAGTTCCGCGCAACCAACAATGAAGCCGAGTACGAAGCTAAACTTACTGGATTAAAACTTGCCCGTGATCTGAAAATCATCGCTGTAGAGATCTATTGTGATTCCCAATTGATAGTGTGTCAAGTCCGAGGTGAATATCAAGCCAAAGATCAAAGACTGGCCGCTTATCTAATTCAAGTCCTAGAGATACTTAATCAATTCGATTACTATGCCATTTTCTACATACCCCGAGAGCACAATCAGAAAGCTGATTCATTGGCAAAGTTAGCAAGCACGGGTGAGGCTCAACAGTTGGGGGTTGTTCCGATTGAAACCCTATCATCTCCGAGCATTGATCGAAGGGAGACTGATTTCGCATTTGAAGCAACCTCCACCAAGGAGTCGTGGATGACTCCTTATCAAGATTATATCGAACGTGGTGTATTGCCCGAGCGGCGAAGCGAGAAAAGACAAGTTCTGCGAAAGGCTTCACGGTTTGTGATTCAGAATGGAGTCATGTATCGGAGAGGATACTCTGTTCCTCTCCTCCGGTGTATCGCACATGATGAAATCAAACGAGTGTTACACGATGTACACGAAGGAGAATGTGGTGATCACACTGGGGGGCAAGCACTAGCAAAGAAGATACTTCGATATGGGTATTATTGGCCTACCGTTAATCGCGATGCTGCAGATTACGCTAGAAAATGTGACAAATGCCAGAAACATGCTCGAATTTCAAGAGCCCCGCCTACTGAGATAACCCAAATGGTCAGTCCTTGGCCATTTGCAGTGTGGGGAATGGATATCATCGGGACATTGCCTCTGGCCAAAGGTGGCGCGAAGTACGCCATCGTCGCGGTTGATTATTTCACCAAATGGGCTGAAGCTGAACCCCTTGCGACAATCACAACAAAGAAAGTAATCAACTTTTTAGTGCGTAACATCATCTGCTGTTTCGGTCTCCCACATACTATCATTACCGATAACGGAACTCAATTCGACAGTGCTGAATTCAAAAATTTCTGTCAACGATTTCACATCCAAAAGAAATTCTCTGCAATAGCACACCCACAAGCAAATGGTCAGGTTGAAGCAGTTAACAAAGTTATTAAGTCCATTCTAAAGAAGCGACTGGAAAACGCTGGGGGCAAATGGGTTGACGAACTTCCTATGGCATTATGGGCCTATCGAACGACCCATAAAACTGCAACCGGTCATACCCCGTATTCCTTATCTTATGGTTCTGAAGCCGTTATTCCGGTCGAAATGGAAGTGCATTCCCATCGTGTAACGTATTACGATCCGAAAACAAACGCCATATTACTTGCTGAATCGTTGGATTTACTCGATGAGAAGCGCGAAGTGGCTGATTTGAGGGCAGCCGCATATCGTAATCAAGTCGCCCGACTGTACAACGCCAAGGTCCGTCCGCGAACCTTCGAACTCCGCGATCTCGTGCTCAAAAGAGTTTATCCGGTCCCTTCACACATGAAGCCAAATTGGGAAGGGCCGTATGTGATTTCACAAAAGCTCGGAGATGGCACGTTCAAATTATCAACAGTTGACGGTTTTACCTTGCCGAGAGCTTGGAATAGCGAAAGTCTTCGTCGCTACTACATATGAGAAATTTTACCTATTTACTTTCTGTCAATCTACTTCTTTGCATTTTATTCTAGTATTTTGAGACTTAAATTTGTAATAAGGCAACTGACTTTGCGGTATTCTTTCGTTTCAGCAATAAAATGCCATCTCTTCGAGCCAGAGCTGTGATTTACTGAATATGACGCACTATATTACAATGCACGAAGGGCTAAGTCCCATCACGAGGAGGGACTTATTCAAGTAGGGAGTGATTGTGATGCGACCAGTCACTCACTAAGTGAAACCCGAGCTCGGGGACAGAACACTACATCAACATTCACGGGGATTGACACACGACAATCCCCCCGCCAACTCCAAATTCCCAGAGAGTGAATTGGAGTATAAACTTCAACTCCAACTTCCCGGAGCGCGAATTGGAGTATAAACATAAAACAATTCGTTCCCAGAGTGCGAACGAACTCCAACTTCCCGGAGCGCGAATTGGAGTATAAACATAAAACAATTCGTTCCCAGAGTGCGAACGGACTCCAACTTCCCGAAGCGCGAATTGGAGTATAAACATAAAACAATTCGTTCCCAGAGTGCGAACGAACTCCAACTTCCCGGAGCGCGAATTGGAGTATAAACATAAAACAATTCGTTCCCAGAGTGCGAACGGACTCCAACTTTCCGGAGCGCGAATTGGAGTATAAACATTAAAACAATTCGTTCCTAGAGGGCGAATGAACTCCAACTTCCCAGAATGCGGGTTGAAGTATAAACATCAAATGATTCATTCCCAGAGTGCGAACCGAATTATCAGTCTCAAATTGTCTTAAGTCCCCAGAATGCGGACACGTGTTTAAAGTTTGCAGTAAACGCACTTGAATCACAAAAATGCAAATGTCGTTCCCCGAGACTAGGGGGCAAAAAAGCTAAGTGTTAATCACTGGCCGAAGTGGGACAATGTCCGAAGTTCGGTTATTCATCGATCACAACTCACGACCAAGATTGTCAAACTCGGCAAATAAAAACAATCTCTACTTGACGGTGAATGTAACAACCCGGTATTTTGCATCAATTATAATCAAAAATTTAAACGATTAATATTGACACAAACTTCTATTTGAAGTTTTTAAATTTTGAATTAAAATTTATTTATAAATTGATAAAAGAAATTTAGGACTTTAAATAAAAGTTTTCTTTTTATTTTTTATTTTTATTTACTTATTTGGCCTTATCCCCTCTTTAATTTCAAACCCCCCCCCCCTTTTATCCATTTTTCATTTTGTTCACCAACCCTAACCAAATCACGAAATAATGGAGACCGTTCCTTTCATTCTCTCTCTGCTCTGGAAATTAGGGTTTCGATTCCGATGGTTGCTCGTCTCTTGTGGCGCTCGCGTTGCTTGCTTCGACATTCGGTTGCTCCTTTAATTCGTCGACACGGTGAGTTTGCTCACATCTAATTCATGTCTCGAGTTATCTGTGTATTTTGTTGCTTGAATTCTTGGCTAATGTTGCTTCGAGTTTTAGTGATTTTTGATTTTTGTTCTATTTCCGTTCCATGACTTTTGAACTTGAGTGAGTTTTACTCACATCTTTCTCTACTTGGTTGTCTCGGCACTGTTTTGTTGAGATGTCGATGATTTCTGGTTTTGGCAATTTCGTATATTTGTGTATCGAATTGGATTAACTTCGTGTCCACCACGAGGTTGCCTTCGAGTGACTTCGACTTGTACCTTGCTGAGTTTTAACTTGGATTTATCGACTGTTTTTGACCTGAGACTTTGATTTCTTTTCGTGACTTCACAATTTGACTTCTGGTAAACCCTTGAGTTGTACCACTGCAGACATTCTCAGTCTTGTTGATTACCTTGGCTACTGTCTTGATCATGTTCCCTTTTGAACTTGAAGTGGTACTTGTTATAAGCTTATCACTTCGAGGTTTGACACTGTCAAACTCGGCTCTGACTTGATAATGTGTTCGTCTTTTATGTGACTGCTCCATTGGGTTGTCTTGATGTCCTGAGTTGACCTGCTGCCTGGTTATGTTAACATGCGTGTGTAAATATGAATTCATTCACCTAGTATTGCACTTTGGTCTTCATATGTACACTGGGTTTGGCAATTTGATTAGTGCTTCGAGTTGCTGCCGTTTCCACTCTTGTTCATGCAGTTTTATATGATGATTATTCTAGTCATTCATACTTTATGTTGTAAACATGTGCATGTTAACAATTGATGTTCACTATTCATGTCCTTTACTTGGTGCCTTTTGCAGTTTTGTTCACTTTTCTGAACAGTTCTGGTTGCATACCCATTCCATGTTTATAGTCCTCACTGTCACTGTCCATTTGATCGCCCTGATGCGAATTCATCCTCTGGTTACTTGGTACATTTCTGTAGCACCACTGCACTTTATAGTTGCTGATCATTTTCATTCATGAATGGTTGTATATCCAAATGACATATGGACTTTGAGTGAATGCATTATTCATTACTGAGTTGCCATTTCATATGCATTGAGCTTTGGTCCATTGCTGTGTTATCATCATATCGAACTGGTTTTCTTGTTGTTGCATGCTTGTATCACAGCATACTGCACGTTTTATCTCTGAAGCTTGGCATTTGAATAAAGTTTTTCTTTCTTTTAAATTTGCAGTAGTTTGCTAATTATTTCTTTCGGAAATGTTTGCTGGTTATCACCATGTATATACATACATATATGTATATATATGTGTGTGTGAATGGCATAACTACAGCTCCAATGTGTTCATTGCTGTGTTGTTTTCTTGCCTTCATTTTGTTTGCATATTTAATATGCAGTAACCTGTATTCTTGACTTTGAGTATTTATGTGTACGAGCATTGGTATCCGGCACATGTGTTATGTGCATTTCAGTTGTACTTCTTTTATTGCCTGGTCTGGATTTGTGTTCTGGTTCTTGTTTAAGCACTGTTCACTTTGTGTTAGCATTACACTTGTGTTGAACTTGGTTTTCGAGTTTGACCTTGTGCTCGTGTGTGAATTTTTATTGTGTACAACAGCACTATAGTGGCAAGGCAGTGCACGCAAGCGTGAACTGCAGCCACACGGAATTGAGTTTTTGGGTACGATAGCATTATAGTGGCAAGGCAGTGCACGCAAGCGTGAACTGCAGCCACACAGTACGGCGTGTTTGATATTCTATTTGTTTTGACTTATGGATCTTTTTGCGTATTCCTTATGCTGTAGTGGCGAGGCAGTGCACGCGTGCGTGTACTGCAGCCCTACTTGAATTAATATTTTAATTGATATTTCAATGGTTTGAACTGTTTGTTCATTTCAATTCAATATTTTGAATTGCATTCTGATTTGGTTTAATTACTGTCGTCTATTCAGTAATTAATTATTATTGCTTCTGTGCACTAATAACTGAGTATGAATTAGACTGACGAGTATTATTTTCTTTTGAATCTAATACTCGGGTCAGACCGAGTATTTCAGGTTGTAGATACTCAGCTTTGGGTTGCTGCTAGAGCTATGAAGTTCTTTCATATCTTTTGGAGTAGTCGTCGTCATTTGTTGTAGTCTGAAAAATTGGATAGGAAGATATGTATTCATGTATATTATATACGTTAATGTACTTGTATATGTAACTTCTTGAGTCGACTGTGGTAGTTGTATCATATGTACCGTGTCTTATGTATTGCATCAAATGTATTGTAACTGACATCAGTTATTGTATATATGAGACTTTATGTTTTATTTGTGTTCCGCATTATATTATCTGTGTAATATTTTATATTTTATGTTCTAAATTATTATGAACCATCGTAGTTCGTTTTATACTGGAATTGGGGTATGCCGATGGGAGAAAATAAATCAGAGATGAAAAATGAAAGAATATTTATATTTATATACCACTCCTATCGAGATAACCAATACTAGTGTAAGGCCTAACTATTGATGGCCGCTCCTCAACAGCCTTATTCTCCGTGCTAGTTGACAGCACTGCACCGTAGTGTTCTTGGCTAGCGTGGGTATAGAGGTGGGGCGTCACAGCTTGGTATCAGAGCTTGGGGTTTAGAACAAATATAAAACATAACTTGGATGGAACATATGTTACAACTATTTGTCGACGTTTAATCTCTCGTATTTGCATATGATTGTCTTTGATTGTTAGGTATGAATTCCTAGCGCTTATTCATATGCATTTTATTTTGATTCCTGTGTTTTCGGCTTTGATTTGATTTAGCCGATGATTGATTTTGTTCGAATCTCAGCGATTCCGAACTTGATATTTTATGTTTTCCTCTGATTGAATTCCATTCGACTTCGGTCACTTTGTTTTTGAGAAATTTCTAAATTTGTGATTTCCAAGACTCTGATTTGGTTTGCCGTTGAGTCCTTTTATGATGATGTTGAATCGTTTTGTACTCTATTAGGGCCATTAATTGTTGACTTCGACATTGACTCGATTTTTATTTTTGTTGAAGTCATTTATGCATTTATGCTCGTTCTGCTTTGTTTTTTTTTCCAATTGTTAATCGATTCTTCTTTTCCGATTAGTTGTTATCTTCTTTGTCGACTTTGATAACTTCTATTTCTGGAATTTTTGGATATTCCTACTTTGATGGATTTAAGAATCGAATTCTTTGGTTTTTATTCACATCTTCGAATGTGAATTTTAGTGAATTGATTTGGTTTCCAAATTTAATCGATTCTTGTTAATTTCCCGATTTGTTGCTATCATTTAGTAGCAACTTTGATGACCATTTCTTCGGGAATTTTTGTGAACATACCTTTCGATGAATTCGGTATCGATTTCTTTGGATTCTATTCACGTCTTCGTATGTGAATTCTTGTGATTGATTGATTTTACAATCATTTTTGTGATTTGTCACTTTAAAAAAATATATAAACGTTTTAATACTAGTAGTAAATATCAAAACTCTTTTATCAAAATGTTTTCAACTCTATTTTCAATATCAAAATATTTTCCTAAACCGTTTTCCGATCTATTAGTATATACAAACCTTTGTTTTCACTCGTATGAGAAATCTAATTAAACGGCTTAGCAAAACAAGTGGTATGAAACGCTTGCGTTTACTTCGTCGGTTAATTTTTGGACTTGTTCGATTGAACCACTTGTGACATTTTTCTAATGAAGATCTACAATTTGTTCGTAAATATTTAAGTTAAGCTAGTGGTTATGGGACATGAAGCTAAACTTTTATATTCACTAGCTTAGTGTAATTGACACTTCTCGTTGATCTTGATGATCGCTTTATGAATTAGACTAGCAATTGCGCGATGTCTCTTTCATTGCAAGGTTAGACTAGACACCACTTGTGTGATTCCACTCACGCATACCTTTTTGCTTTTTGGTTAGTCTTGACCTTAATCTATGTGATTCCATTCACACATGCTTAGTGTAATTGACACTCCTCGTTGATCATGATGATCGTTCTGATGGTCAGACTAGACACTACTTGTGTGATTCCATTCACACATACCTTTCTGCTTTTTGGTTAGTCTTGACCTCAATCTGTGTGATTCCATTCACACATGTGGGGTAGCTCCCCTTGGTCTTCGGACCGTCATGTGATAGGCCTCTTCCCCTTTTTCTGTGATTTCTAGATTCCTTATGTTGATTTCTGGAAATTTTATGCTTCACCTATTTTTGTGTACTGGTGAATTCATATGTTATTGATTTGTCATGAGTACAAATTTAAGGTATGATACCTCTTTGGATCTTTGAGAAGATCTTGTGATATTGATTATCTCTTATCGGTTGATCTCCTGTTGATCATTATTTGCATACTTATAGTCGTATGTCAGTATGAATATTCCATATTTATGCTATACCTCTCATCGGTTGATCTCCTGTTGATCATTATTTACATACTTATAGTAGTATGTTTTTATGGATATTTTATGTTTTGCGTTGCATGTGTGGGTGATTTTCATGCTCACGTGTAGGTGAGATTCCATGCTCCCGTTCTCGCTTGTGTTGCACGTGTTGGTGATTTTTCATGCTCACGTGTAGGTGAGTTTTCATACTCGCGTTTGAGTTTTCATACTCCGGTTCGAGTTTTCATACTCGCGTTCGAGTTTTCATACTCCGGTTCGAGTTTTCATACTCTCATCTTGTGATTTCTGGATTTCTTGTGTAGATTCCTAGAATTTGTGCTTCACCAATTTTCGTGATCTCTATTGATAAGTTTTATCAATTTTTGTGCATTGGTGAATTCGTGTGATATTGACTTGTTATGAATACGAGTTTAGGGTATGATACCCC
The DNA here is from genome assembly GCA_030765085.1 of Allium cepa. Lineage (NCBI taxonomy): Eukaryota > Viridiplantae > Streptophyta > Magnoliopsida > Asparagales > Amaryllidaceae > Allium > Allium cepa. Next base: position 463,693,096 of record CM060942.1, read on the forward strand.
TTTCTATCTTTGAGAAGATTCTTGTGACACTTTTGATGAATGAAAATCCATTTATCGAAGTTGCTACTGATGTCGCTGTTTTAATCACGTGTTTTAAAAATGGTTTCAAAATATAAATCCAAATTGTTTTCAAAATTTTACGATTTGCGCTTTCAAAAGAATGAGGAAGCGAATTAAACGTTTCAGTAAAATCGAGGACTATGACCCCTTTCTTTTGCTGATTCGCTTAATTCCGGACTTGTTCGTTTGAGAATGCAAATTGTAATTTTATAAATAAAATGGTTTTCAAAATTTTTACAGTTTGCGCTTTCAAAAGAATGAGGAAGCGATTTAAACGTTTCAGAAAAATCGAGGACTATGACCCCTTTCTTTTACTGATTCGCTTAATTCCGGACTTGTCAGTTTGAGAACGTAAAATGTTATTTATTTAAAATACACAATTTTGCACTTTCAAGGAAACGATGAAGTGAACTAAACGATTTAGTAAAACTCGTGGTTATGGGTCATGTGCGTTTGCTATTTCGGTTAGTTTCGGACTCGTTAATTGAAAATTTTATGATTTGAAATTTGATTACTGTTATGCTAATTTCTAATTATCGTTTTGATAATCGGATGTTTGTGATTTCTGATTTATCGTTTTTGATAATCAGATATTTATTGTTTCTAATTATCGTCTGTGATAATTAAATATTTGTGGTTTAATTATCGTTTGTGATAATTAAACATTTGCAATTTGAGACTTAATTATCAATTGTGATAATTAAATATTTATGATTTGAAATTTGATTACCGTTGTGGTAATTTCTGATTATCGTTTTGATAATCGGATGTTTGTGATTTCTGATTTATCGTTTTTGATAATCAGATATTTATTGTTCCTGATTATCGCTTGTGATAGTTAGATATTTGTGTTTTCTAATTATCTTTGTTGATAATTAGATTTGCTGATTTTGCTGTTTTAAGATTTCTTTATTCTGATTATCTATTTGATAATCAAACTTTGTTGAGAATTTGGGAATTTCTTTTATGAAATTAAAAACTTACCTTCTCATGCTCTTATGGTTGTTACCTTTTGTCCATTTATTCCTTAGGATTGCGTGGACGCAATTTCTTTAAGGAGGGGAGTCTGTAACAACCCGGTATTTTGCATCAATTATAATCAACAATTTAAACGATTAATATTGACACAAACTTCTATTTGAAGTTTTTAAATTTTGAATTAAAATTAATTTATAAATTGATAAAAGAAATTTAGGACTTTAAATAAAAGTTTTCTTTTTCTTTTTTATTTTTATTTACTTATTTGGCCTTATCCCCTCTTTAATTTCGAACCCCCCCCCCTTTTATCCATTTTTCATTTTGTTCACCAACCCTAACCAAATCACGAAATAATGGCGACCGTTCCTTTCGTTCTCTCTCTGCTCTGGAAATAAGGGTTTCGATTCCGATGGTTGCTCGTCTCCTGTGGCGCTCGCGTTGCTTGCTTCGACATTCGGTTGCTCCTTTAATTCGTCGACATGGTGAGTTTGCTCACATCTAATTCATGTCTCGAGTTATCTGTGTATTTTGTTGCTTGAATTCTTGGCTAATGTTGCTTCGAGTTTTAGTGATTTCTGATTTTTGTTCTATTTCCATTCCATGACTTTTGAACTTGAGTGAGTTTTACTCACATCTTTCTCTACTTGGTTGTCTCGGCACTATTTTGTTGAGATGTCGATGATTTCTGGTTTTGGCAATTTCGTATATTTGTGTATCGAATTGGATTAACTTCGTGTCCACCACGAGGTTGCCTTCGAGTGACTTCGACTTGTACCTTGCTGAGTTTTAACTGGGATTTATCGACTGTTTTTGACCTGAGACTTTGATTTCTTTTCGTGACTTCACAATTTGACTTCTGGTAAACCCTTGAGTTGTACCACTGCAGACATTCTCAGTCTTGTTGATTACCTTGGCTACTGTCTTGATCATGTTCCCTTTTGAACTTGAAGTGGTACTTGTTATAAGCTTATCACTTCGAGGTTTGACACTGTCAAACTCGGCTCTGACTTGATAATGTGTTCGTCTTTTATGTGACTGCTCCATTGGGTCGTCTTGATGTCCTGAGTTGACCTGCTGCCTGGTTATGTTAACATGCGTGTGTAAATATGAATTCATTCACCTAGTATTGCACTTTGGTCTTCATATGTACACTGGGTTTGGCAATTTGATTAGTGCTTCGAGTTGCTGCCGTTTCCACTCTTGTTCATGCAGTTTTATATGATGATTATTCTAGTCATTCATACTTTATGTTGTAAACATGTGCATGTTAACAATTGATGTTCACTGTTCATGTCCTTTACTTGGTGCCTTTTGCAGTTTTGTTCACTTTTCTGAACAGTTCTGGTTGCATACCCATTCCATGTTTGTAGTCCTCACTGTCACTGTCCATTTGATCGCCCTGATGCAGTTTTCATGTTGAATTCATCCTCTGGTTACTTGGTACATTTCTGTAGCACCACTGCACTATATATTTGCTGATCATTTTCATTCATGAATGGTTGTATATCCAAATGACATATGGACTTTGAGTGAATGCTTTATTCATTACTGAGTTGCCATTTCATATGCATTGAGCTTTGGTCCATTGCTGTGTTATCATCATATTGAACTGGTTTTCTTGTTGTTGCATGCTTGTATCACAGCATACTGCATGTTTTATCTTTGAAGCTTGGCATTTGAATAAAGTTTTTCTTTCTTTTAAATTTGCAGTAGTTTGCTAATTATTTCTTTCCGAAATGTTTGCTGGTTATCACCATGTATATACATACATATATGTATATATATGTGTGTGTGAATGGCATAACTACAGCTCCAATGTGTTCATTGCTGTGTTGTTTTCTTGCCTTCATTTTGTTTGCATATTTAATATGCAGTAACCTGTATTCTTGACTTTGAGTATTTATGTGTACGAGCACTGGTATCTGGCACATGTGTTATGTGCATTTCAGTTGTACTTCTTTTATTGCCTGGTCTGGATTTGTGTTCTGGTTCTTGTTTAAGCACTATTCACTTTGTGTTAGCATTACACTTGTGTTAAACTCGGTTTTCGAGTTTGACCTTGTGCTCGTGTGTGAATTTTTATTGTGTACAACAGCACTATAGTGGCAAGGCAGTGCACGCAAGCGTGAACTGCAGCCACACGGAATTGAGTTTTTGGGTACGATAGCATTATAGTGGCAAGGCAGTGCACGCAAGCGTGAACTGCAGCCACACAGTACGGCGTGTATGATATTCTATTTGTTTTGACTTATGGATCTTTTTGCGTATTCCTTATGCTGTAGTGGCGAGGCAGTGCACGCGTGCGTGTACTGCAGCCCTACTTGAATTAATATTTTAATTGATATTTCAATGGTTTGAACTGTTTGTTCATTTCAATTCAATATTCTGAATTGCATTCTGATTTGGCTTAATTACTGTCGTCTATTCAGTAATTAATTATTATTGCTTCTGTGCACTAATAACTGAGTTTGAATTAGACTGACCTGAGTATTATTTTCTTTTGAATCTAACACTCGGGTCAGACCGAGTATTTCAGGTTGTAGATATTCAGCTTTGGGTTGCTGCTAGAGCTATGAAGTTCTTTCATATCTTTTGGAGTAGTCGTCGTCATTTGTTGTAGTCTGAAAAATTGGATAGGAAGATATGTATTCATGTATATTATATACCTTAATGTGCTTGTATGTGTAACTTCTTGAGTCGACTGTGGTAGTTGTATCATATGTACCGTGTCTTATGTATTGTATCAAATGTATTGTAACTGACATCAGTTATTGTATATATGAGACTTTATGTTTTATTTGTGTTCCGCATTATATTATCTGTGTAATATTTTATATTTTATGTTCTAAACTATTATGAACCATCGTAGTTCGTTTTATACTGGAATTGGGGTATGCCGATGGGAGAAAATAAATCAGAGATGAAAAATGAAAGAATATTTATATTTATATACACTTCCTATCGAGATAACCAATACTAGTGTAAGGCCTAACTATTGATGGCCGCCCCTCAACAGCCTTATTCTCCGTGCTAGTTGATAGCACTACACCGTAGTGTTCTTGGCTAGCGTGGGTATAGAGGTGGGGCGTCACAGTGAAAACACCACAAGTACACCAAACTGTTAACTGCAGATTATGTTAAGTCCCCGAAGTGCGGACATGTATACAAGGCTTATAGCATATATGGGCATAAGCTAATCAATGCAATACTTAAGCAAATAAAAAAAAAGAGTTGTTTTCTATTTTATTAACAAACGAAAAAAGAGTTTGACTACATGATATAACCAAAAAAAAACAACTCATAAAGTGGATGCCGAATCCACACTCATACACGGCCAACAAAAGAGAAGTAAAAAGAAGTTCTGCTTCGCAACTGCATGACAAAACAAGAAGTTCAGTCCTTCTTCTTCCGATGTCTCTTCTTTGGGGTTGAGCCGCTAGACCCGCTACCCGGCTTCTTACGAGATTTCTTGTCCTTCTTTGGAGCGTCCTCAGGGTCTGGCATGATATCTACATCTTCCTCAGAACTAGAAGGGACAGAGATCCTTTTTAGAGGGCGAACCGAAGGCGGAGGAGCCGTAGCGGGTGGCGAAGCTTCAACACTAGAAGTTATAACATTGCTGGTGAGAGAAGTAATGATTGAAGAAGTTAAGCTTGGTGGAGCGACATCGCCTCCAGAACCACCAACTGCCGTAGCCATTTCAGCGCTTATCTCAGCAAGAATTTCTTCTTCTCGGATAGATCGATCAGCGCTGGAAACAGGGACGGTCGGTACAAATGAGCTAAAAGAAGAGGCAACACCACCCATTGTAAAGGAAGTGTCAGGGAAAGGTTCACAAGGTTGTTTGAGAAGCTCCTCGGTCATCTGAACATCAAACGACATCGAGCTCCCTCCTCCCATCTCGCTGGTAAAAACAGTGGTCGTGATGGCCTCAGTAACAACAGCTCCTAGCGTTGGCTGCGAAACTTGTGGAATTGGAACTGCTGGCGCATCGCTTTCAGTCACTGATTAAACCAAAAGAGGATTGGTCAAAAGATCGACTACAAGTTCAAAATTCCAGAAACACTTAAAGCAACATTTATAATACCTTCTTTGCTGCGGCTCGTTGATAGAACAGGTTCAGAAGCGGTAGATGTACCGAGAGACAATTCCAGTCGATCCGGATTATAAGCTGGGATAACTTGTGGACCAGCTGTAGTAACGACTCCAGATGAGGTTGGGGCATCAACTGGAACATTCTCACTGTCATGTGCGGCTCCCGAACCTTCACCCGTCTCTACATGATGAAACCCAAGTCTCTCCCTCTCAGCGGAGATCATCGCATCATGGAGAAGTTTTCTCTCCTCTTCGTTCAGTAAGCGAGATTCAAGTTCAAACTCATCTACGGCGCCTTCGGGGAGAGATGCTCTTTTATTCGCCACCAATTTTTTCCAAGCGCTAAGAAGAAGCATAGAATAATCTCCGAGCCACGAGAGATTCCTATGCTCAAGTACATTAACATTATAAGTGTCGAGAAGATCGTCAAATTCAGCTTCCACTCTGAATATCTCCGCTTGAACTCTCCCTTCTACCTCTGCTTCCACCGCTCCAACCTTAGCAACCGCTGCGTCTCGCTCAGCTCGAAGAGACACAGCTTGCTCACACGCCTCCTGTGCAGCTGCATTAGCGTCGTCTTTTTCCTTATTTAAACTGGCGAATTTAGCTTTTAACTCCTCAAGTTCCCTGACTGCCGCATCTCGTTTGGCCTCAACGTTTTTGTATCGATAGCCTAAATCCTCAACTAAAGTACAGTGCGCTTGTTGCATTTTTGCCATCTCAGCCAATGTCTCATCGACCTTCTGTAACGACTCCAGTTCAGCCTTGCGAGAAGACTCCGTTTCAGATTGAAGAACGTCAACGATACGGTTCTTCTAAGCCAAGTCTGCTTCAAAGTTCTCAATAATTTTGGCTCGTTCGAAGGCTACTTTTGAGGCTTTAACAGCTGCCCTGTACCATTCTTTATATTGAGCATAAAAATCCCGAGTATAGCTGAGGGCAGTGTGCACGGCCTCTTTAGGAATTCTGTTAAGGTTGGGTGGAAAGATATAGGCGTCAAAGCATATCTCTGGAAAGTCTTTTTTCAACTGAGCAATTCTAATAGCCCCTTCACCAGATGGTTCAAGGGGTGCTTCCTCTACGGTTACGGTCGTGGCTGTATCGGTCCTTGAGCGATGTGGACCGGGTTTAGAAATTTGCTGAGATGATTGTTGCCGCGAAGTTTCAACTACAGGTACTTGGCCCCTGGATGACGGAGGAGAACGAGAGGGTGAACGATACCTTCGGTCCCTATCAGAATGTTCCTGGCTGGAGTAGTGTCGGGAATGGTCCCTATCACGGTGCTCCTGCTCATAATACCTCCGCTCACGATATCGGTCAGAATCCCTGCGGCGAGACTCATAGTAGGATGAAGAATGGTGTACTCGCCGAAGTTTGTCAAGTGTAGAAGGACGATTCGACATGATGCCTGCAAAAAAGGAACAATTCGATTAAGTACCAAGAAAAAACACTGCAATGCGTGTGGAAGTCGTGAAGTGTTGTGAAAAGTGAATAAATGCGCAAACCCCCCGACCAACCAGAAGCGTCGATTACACTAACGGGTAAAGAATCGCTTATGTCAAGCGCTCCCCGGAGCTCTTCCAACCCGGACCCGTGATGGAGAGATACGTAGTCCGGAATGGGAATATCGTCCAACCCGGTGAAATGGTCTCCAGACTGACAAGGAGAAGCACTGGAAACGGTAACCCCAGGTTGGGAACGGGTTACAACTACAGACTTCCGTCTCTTAAGCCTAGGTACAACAGCCTTGCCTTTCTGACCCTCTTCTATTCGGGAAAGGTCGGCTGCTATATCAGTGTCTGTGGGCGTTCTTTCGTCATCGCTCATTTCTCTTATTACAATGCCAGGTTTTCTTTTTGCCACTTTTTTCTTCTTCCTCGAGGCCGATTTCGCCAAACCTTCAATCACAATACTCTGGCCCATCTCAATCAAACCCATTGTCCTTAAGTTATCATCGGTCAATAGCAAATCTATGTGCCTTACGTCATGGGGAACCCTTTGCAAGCTTTGAACGACACCCCTATAATGCCCACCAGCAGGTCTTGAAATGGTGGCTGCAAGAGTAGCAGAATATTAATGTAAAGTATTAAGAGTGACCACTCAATAACGAATTATGATGCTTACGTCTGGATAACCATCTCTTGGCAAACCCTGGGGGGCAACGAACAAAAAACCACTCGTTCTTGAAATAACTAAGCCTGGTCAAGGCCCCGGTCACGACCTGACAGTTCCTGACCGCCTCCAGAAAAGTGAAAGACGGGCTATCACCCCTACTCTTAAAATTGAAGATGTGCCTGATCTCGTTAGGTCTTGGCGGGCGAAAAAGGCAATCCATAAATATGACGAAGAAGCTGTTTAGTAGTGCATGCCCGTTGGGATGAAGCTGCGAAGGAGTGATTCCTAAGAACGACAACATCTCTCTGATATATTGGTTAAAAGGAGGAAGAGATCCAGCCGCACAGGCATGGCGGTAAAAGGCAGTATATCCCTCAGGAGGGTTGTGTGGTCTATCGTTGGCACTGGGTAATAAGACATCGTCCAGAGATATGTTGTGTTTCGAACATAACCGGCCCAACAGAGACTCTGAGATATTGGATTGAACAGAATCAACCGGATCTTGGATAAATATCGCCTCCGGTAATTCATCCGGAGCCGGATCCATGACTTCAGGAGGAATGTCCGGAATCTCGAGCATTGGAAAGGGCGAGCTTTGTGCTTCTTGTTGTTGAGAACTCGAAGACTCCATAATTAACTAGCTCACCAGAAAGTGGCGTTAAAAACGTAAAAAAACCCAAGCATTCCCGCGGTGCAAAGTGTATGAATATGATGTGCAATACAAATGCTAGAAAAAATTTTAAGCAGACTTTACAAAGATGAAACGAGGTATCTGAACTACGAAATTTTGGAATTTGAGAATGAAAACGACCGTCATCGCTGACCGTCACTTTCACGCCACCCAGAAGCTATTGGCCAATTCAAGTAGTAAATTTGTTGGATTTTGTTTAAGTCATGGTGCCATCGACGAGCTTCAATGGAGATGTCAAGTTAGATTCGATTATGCAAGGCCGAAGCTCGTCGGGGTCAAGTATGCTAAAGTTCATTAAGCTCGACAAAAAGTTCAAACTTGAAATTGGTCATAGCTCAAAAGTTGGAGCCAATCATAGAGTTAGAAGTTTCATATGTTCGAACGTTCGAATCGATCGACTCGAATCGATACGAGTCGAATCGAAGACGTTCGAATCCATGCGCCTCGAAGCCAGGAAGGTCGACTCGACGCAGCTTTAGGATGGAGAAGGTACTTCGAATCCATTAGCTTCGCGTAACTTCGAATCGATCAGCACTGAACATCTTCGAATCGATCAGGGTATTATCACTTCGAATCGATCAGCACGGTCCTTCGAATCCATCGGTTCGAAATCTCACAATCTTGATCGATTCGAACTACCTACTCCTGCATCGATTCGAAGCCTCACCTACTTGATCGGTTCGAACTACTTATGCCCTAATCGATGCGAAGCAAGGAAGGAGGATGACAACCAACGTTGCCTACACTTCTCCCTGATGATGCTCAGAATCGATACGACTTGAATGGCTTCAATCCCCAGATCCATCGAGTCAACCCACTTCAGACCTCACTATCACTCATGGTTTTCGAAAGAAAAGATTGAAGTCGATGTCAAATTTTCAGTTTTCATTGTTCTATACTCGGATCGATCCCTTGGCCTACCTGATTGGTTCGATTACGATAAGAAACTTGGAGAAATTGAATCGATTCGTGCAGAATGCAGTTGTATCTGACGTTGGAGGACCGATTCGAAGGTAGAACTACAGTAAAAAGTGAAAAGTAAGAAGTAAAAATGAAGACGGCCTTGGATATTTATATGGATTCCACAGAAAACGCGTGGCTTTTCGACTCCCGGTTGTGTTTACCCCCTACCGCCGGTCACTAGCCAAACCCCATCGATTCGAACAAGCACTCGATAACCCATTGCATTCGAATCCATCACAGTGAAAGGTCATAACTTCGAATCCATCACATGGCCAAATCCATATTCCACTTCGAACCCGTTACCTTCCGATCCCTTACACGATCGAATCCATCCGAGGTTAATCGACGCGAGGCACCATCGATTCGATGAAACACTGAGCAAAGGCAAGACCATTGGTTCAGAAATACATGATTTCGAACCCACTAGGACAACATCGATTCGAAGCACTTGAATAAGGACTGAGTTGAAAACCCTTATCGATTCCAACAACCTATTCCATAACCAGCAATTCAATCAATTCGAAACCCTATCGATTCAAACAAGCATGCTTCGAATCCATTTAGCACCGTTGATGAGAATGAATGCAACACTTCGACATGAAAAGATGACTAGAGGGTCGATACAAAAGGATGATCATAGATGGCAATAACAAACCAAACCGGCAACAATTTGCAATCACGCAATACTAACCAGAATCAAGGTGATACATGTATGCGCGTATGTTTGACTAAAATTTAATCTTTATCATCCACAGGAATCAGACATCCACCTTGTCATGGTTTCAACGACGAACAACCAATCGCAATCATACGACAATTGATAACAGCAATAAAGAATACAGCTTTCAATAGAGCATGTCCTAATTGTCCGGCGTCAGATTTTAGCTTTTCAAAGCACGTCATGTTTACACAAGACGTACTTTGGGGGGTAAATGTTATCCCGCCTTTTGGCAAGGCCAAGATACCAAGGAACGGACCAGAAAGAAAGAGGATCATACGTCTTCAGCTCCGGATGATCGTTGGGCAACTACAGATATCGATGAATTTTATCCAAGTCCGGATCGGGCTACGATTGGTAAGACACATCAAGCAAAGCTGTAGAAACCAGCGGTCCAAATTTCGGGGAGATCCGAGTTCGTATGCTCAAGATGTCATCAAGAGAAAGTAAGGAGGGTAGGCCTTATTTCGAATCCATCAGAAAGACCGAGGGTCGAATCGATCTGAGTTCGAATACATAAGCAGGAACATCGTTCGAATCCATGAAGTTCAAGAAGCCTCGACTCCAATTCATAACCATCTTCGAATCCATGGAGCAGAGAACCCTTCGTATCGATCGAACCATGAAACGCCTTGATCGATACGAAGGAACACACGATTGATCGAATCGAAGGAGCATACCTTCGAATCCTTCTCTTCGAATCCTTCTCTTCGAATCCATCAAGGCGCTCCTGTCTTCGAATCCATCAAGGCGCTCCTGCCTTCGAATCCATCGAGGCGCTCCTGCCTTCGAATCCATCGAGGCGCTCCTGTCTTCGAATCCATCAAAGCACCCCTGTCTTCGAATCCATTAAGCAAGAGTTCATCGAATCCAACATACTGAAGCAACTTCGAATCAATCTGCAGTAGCTAGCAAACAATCGATTCGAACAAATACCAACACCATCGATTCGAAAGACATGGATTCGAAGCACGTATGTCAATTAAAAATGCGATCTTGAATCGATCGTAACTTGGGATCTACAAGTCCAAATGCCATGAAATTTTCACAGGAGCTTGCACGTACATAGAGGAATGGCCATGCCAAGTTTCATCCCGATTGGACACTTTTTTGATCGATTCGAACCAAGGGTCGAATCGATCCAAAAGCGGGCCCGGATCTCCAAAATTCAGCCATGTGGGCCCCCTGCACGCGTCAGAAGTGGTCTTCCCAAATTTTAGGAGAAATATCAGCCTCCAGCACCTATAAATAGAGCCCCTGGTCATTCAGAAAGGGATCGGAGAATTTCTAGAGATAAAGCACGCCCGGACGCCGCTAGAATCACTTCAGAGCACCGCCGCTAGCTTTGACTTCGAATTTTTGCTTAAGAACTGCTGTACTTAACCATATAAAAGTTGTATTCTCTGAATATCGAGCAATAAAATAACAAAGCTTCATAGTGGACGTAGGCACATCGCCGAACCACTCTAAATTGTTGTCTTCTGTGCAATTTACTTTCTGTTGCTTGGAGTTTTTGTTAGATAATCCTCATTTTAATTTGCCTTCTTCATTTATTATCTCTTCAAAAACTTCCGAAGAGTGTTGTGCCCAATTTTGACACAAACAGTAAGCAAGTGGGTTGTAAACCATTCAAATTGAATGAAAATGGTATATTAATTAATTTAACACATTGGAATTAATATTAAAACTATATAAATTGCTTACGGAAAGTGTTTAGTGTGCATTGCTTTTAGAATTCATGTGTTTAACGATTGCAAATAAGTGAAATATTGTTAAACTTCGTATACATGGCACTTACATGCTTGAATTGAGTAAGTACAGGTTCAGGGAAGTCGTTGGGCTGGATTTGATTGCGCAAAATGCAAAATAAATAAGCGGCTTGCTAAAAAATGTTAAATAAAGGTACGCCTACGCAATAAAAATAGGAAATATGAACTATTTTTGTTTTTCCGACCGTGTTGGTCGATGTATATATATTTATATCACTTGTCAAATTGCAAAAGCACCTCCGTACAAAGGAGACTCTGCCAAAATCTTTCGAAAATTTTGGGAGTTAAAAAAATTTAGAAACTTTTTGGGAACATTTTCGTTAGCTACAAAACGATTTCAAACCGGAAATTGAAATAAATTAGTGGATAAAACTAATTTGAAATAATGATATGAATCGATTATAAATGGAAGATAAAATTCAATATTCGGAGTTGAAGATAGATTAAATTCATATGGAAATGGGAAAACTAAATTGAAAAGAAGTAGATATGAAAACTTCTGTAAGAAAATGTATAAAATGATTTTAAAAGCTATGATTGGATATTATTGAGGATATGCAGGTATTATAAAGGGAAAGAAAAATTGGTTTTGATTTCAGATGATAAATTTGAGTTGCCCGACAAAAAAGGTATGTGTTTAAATTTTTATATGAAATATGATAGGGTTTTTGATCTAGCCACTTGGCTTTTTGTTTTCTTTTGGAATTTGGGAGCCCGTAGAGACATTTTGTAGTTGTACCGATCTAGCCGCGCAAAGGAGACGCTGGCAAAAATTTTCGAAAATTTAGAGAGTTGGAAAATTTTTGAGAAAGTTTTGATAATTTAAATTTGAATAAATTAAGTAAATAATGTTATTGGAAACTATGGCAAAGTTTTGGAAGTTAGTAGAAATGATAATGTGTCTTTAATAAAAAGATTGTTATGAAAAGTGTTTGAAACTGAATGGTTTTAGGGAATGGGTACTGGACCATTCTTCCTAATTAGTAATTTCGGTGACGAAATTCTTTTAAGGGGGGAGGAATGTGACGAACCAGAATTTTGGACAATTCAAATTGGAATATTTAATTGATTTTAAATATTTAAAAGTAAAATTTTAACTTGAGTTCGAATATTATTATTTAGTAATTAAGTTATTGGATTTAATAAACTGCAATTAGGTAAATTGTTGAATCTTTTGTTTTAAGCCTGTTAAAAATAGTTTGAAGGCTTGTAAATTTATATTGATAATACTGAAAATAGTAAAAGTGTTAAAATTGAATTTGGGAGTGTTTTGTTCACTTCTGAATTTTATATCGTTTAAATTGAATTTAAAAATAGCCTTCCGAGGCACAGTCTCGGATTTCGAGGAAACCAGTTCCATTGGAACCGTAATATTATAGTATTATCGAATTTCAATTTTTGCAGTATTTGGAGTTACCTTTGGTCGTACGATCTGAAATGCCTAGCATAATCTAATGGAATTTAATTTAAATATTCGAACCTTCTCATGTAAGCCACACCCTTCCAGCTTTTACCGCAAGCTTCTTTCCTCTTTCGCCTTCATTCTCGAATTCACGTGCTAGAGAAAAAAAGGGAAATCAATGGCCGAACTCATGAAGATAATTTGTAACGAATCAAAACCCGACTCCATCTCCTCTTCCTCCTTTTCAATTCAAAATCGAATTATTTTTGAAGAAAAAAAAGGGCAGAATAATTCATCTCGAGAAAAAGGGGGATTTGGGAATCGCGACTCCATCGCGAGGATCAACTCGAGTTCGACACGGCGGCGCTCGTATAGGGTCGAGCGGTGACGATCTCTCGCGATCGATTTTAAGAGGGGGGCTGTGGTGGTTCGAGTTGAAGGCTTCAGTTCTTGCAGAGACGACGATGCAGTTTGGGGATTGGTTAGGGTTGCGACGGCGTCCGAACTGGGATGGGTGTTGGGTTGGAAGTCGCGACCGAAAGGAGTGGGCGGTGAAGTCTGGAGGCGGCGACGTGTTGGGCATTTGGGTTGCGTCGTGGTGATATTTGCTGGCGTAGCTTGTTCGTGGTGAGCCTGGTATCGAGCAGAAGCTCGTCGATATTGTTTTCTAGTACAAATTTAGGTAAGTTTCTGTTTTAATTTAAAGAATAGGTTTAAGGTTATTATTGGATATTTCAAATTAATTTCGAGAATTCCAGAAAATGAAAAATATATGTATATATATAGAATTCTATTTCAATATATATATATATATATATATATATGTAGATATATATTAGGAATTGTATAAACAGTAAATATGTATATGTGTATAAGATTTTGAAAAGAATGTGTGAGTTTATATTAGGTTTACTGTGACAATATTTATGAAACGGAAATTTTATTTTAAAAGGGTATAAAATAGTTTTGTTTTTAATTTAATATATATATATATATATATATATATCCTCATGCATGTTTTAATATATAAAAGTTAGAGGATATATTTTTTTACATAGATAAGGTTTGAAAAATAATAGGTATTTGAAAATGTTGAAAATTTATATACCTATTTACATTTACTAGTTAATTTTAAAATAATTAATTAACTAAATTTATTGAATGGTAGTTGATTTTGAAATTGGTTCAAATGTTAATAAAATCATATAAATTGTTTATTCAAGGTCGAAAATCGAGGCACCAAGGAAATATTAAAGTGAATTGCAAAAAATAGTAATCAAAGGTGAGTTAATCTCACTCATCTGGGTTGTTTAGATTTAAATAGTTAAATTTAAATAATTGATTGAATGATTGAGTTGTGACGTGTGATATATATATAATAGTATATAATATATCTTGGAATGATTGATTTCCCGCATTATATAGCGGACGAGACCCTATACGTTGCATAATAGTGGATGATATTATATTTAAAACTCATATACCACGATATTCTACCTCGAAGTGGAATTAGTATTGTGCTAACATCTGTGGATGCAGGGAAACAGGTTGGAGGGATCCAACTGGATTCCTCAACGTTTATTTAGATTATTTTGTATTCTCTGTTATGATTATTTGACATTCTGTGATGAATTATATTGAAATATCGAATGCTATAGTTTGTTTGAACATTTCGGTACATTGAATTATCAAAATATATAGAATTGGAATTTTTTGAAAAGAAAATAAAAGAGTGAAATTGTAAGTAAAATAATTACAGAGAATTTGAATAAAGTAAAGGATCAATTGGAAAAGAATAAAAGTGATTTTTTTAAAAAATTCTAATAAATAAATTTCGAGTATGGAAAGGGGATTTTAAATAAACAGGGAAACAATGAATTTTAAACCTTAAGTGACATTATTTAAAAGGAATAAAGAATTTATTTTAAAATCCAAGTTCTAAATTTATTAAAATAGATAAGGAAGGAATATATTTCAAAATGGAGTAAATTGAAAATCAAATTGGAAATTAATTTAAATGTTTGAAACTGGAATTATAAAGGAGAAGGTGACTATGGAATTTATAAACCGGGTTTATAAAAAGTGAAGTAATATACCAGTAGATATTTGAAAGAATAAATTCATGGTGGGAATTTATTAAAGGAATGGGAAAATTTGTTTTAAAATAAATAGTGATTTATTTTTAAAGGACGTGGAAGAAAGGCTTATTTCCCTGAGTAGCCAAGTACGTTTCCAAACAAATTTAAAGGTATAAGTTAAAAGTTTTGAGTTGTTTTAAAAATTATGTTTTATAAAATTTATTATTTCTGAATGTTTAAATTCTAAAGTAAGTATTTTTCAAAATTTATTATCGTAATAATTATTTAAAAGATGATTTGGTAATTTGTTTAAAGGAGAAAATCTAGTTTTATATTTTATAAAATAACCTTATTTTAAATATTCCTAAAGTATTATTTTTCGTTAAGTATTAAAGTAGTTTTTTAAGTTTAAATGTCGAAGCATATTTTACAATAAAGTGTTTTTAAAATATTTTAAAAAACTAAAGCTTTGTTCTTGGTGATTTTAGTGGAAATTGAAATTATTTGAGAAATTTATTCTGTAAAGGAAGATAGTTTGAAACTGTTTTCAAAAAGGTTTGAAAATTGGAAATATATCTTGTGAAGATAGTTTGAGATAAATAAATAATTTGGAAAATTATTTATTTTGTGGTTGATGTTTGTGAATGTTAATTGATAGTTAAATCACGGACTATCAATATTGGCCAATGCGTTGACGTTTCGAAGAGACCGAGATCAGGATTAATTTCACGAAAACCACTTCGATCCGATTTGTACGTTGTCATGGAAAACGAGTTCAGAATCGAATATGTAATAGTGAAGTGCAAGGACTAGTCGCTACTAATCCCGAGGATATTTCCAAAATGGATGTAGTAGGAACAGTGCCTTCGGTTCCATTCGAACCCGGGATGAACTTGTATGGATGAATGCTTTCGGAACATCATTAGGTGGACGATGGGTATTCTAAGTGAAATGTTCTAAAAAAGTAACGCTTAACCTCAAGCCTCATCACGAGAATGACTGAAAATCAAGGGTTATGCAGCAAGGCTTGGAGGGTAGCACCTATTTCCGGATGAGGTCATCCCTGTCTAGATGTTCCTTTTATTTCGGCTTAGTGGTACGGTTGCTGATCCCAACCGTGGGGTGATCTTACTCGGGATTATCAAGTAAGGGGTAACCCAGGTCTTGTGTTGCAGGGGATCGGGCGTGGTCCTCGGTACACTGATCTAAAATAGGTACCGTGACAAGTGGTACCCCAGTGCCTAGTCATTAGTTGGAAATCCATTTTCCCTACGCGCCCGTACAGTTTTGACTGTGCCCAGCTATTGCTGAAACGTGAGATGCAAGCATTTCAGCTAGATTCTTTTTTACTTTCTATAGACACTATTATAATATCATAGAATTTTAATAAAAAGTGTTTTAGCTATCGTAAAGTAAAAACCCGACATGTTTATTTGTGGCATGGTCTTACGAGATGCTTTTGATTTCCAAAGGATTTTTGAAACTTTAATAATCCTGTGGAGCTCAGGAGACGAGCTGGATTGCAATACGTACTTCCGTACTTGATTATATTCCGCTGTGTATTCAAGTGTTTGAGGACAGGTTATGATTACTGTCCAGTTGTGTGTTATGTGATTGATGTACTATGATGATGTAATGTATGAATCGATATATTTATTTTTGTGTAAAGATCATTTTTTGTCTATTATATTTTATTCCGCTGCGATGGTTAGATTCTGATGTTTTTCTACTTTCTTCTTCTACCTCTTCTTCTTTAACCCAAATGGTTCGTATTTCTGTTCATCTTGAGTTGATTAATGTAGAATAGTGTTGACTTAAGGGGTACGGATTTGCGGGTCGATACAAAATGTACTGTACAAAATGTTATATTACAACATTCAGATAATGAGTATTGCAAATGGCTACATTCAGTTTTAGAGGAGGCAAATATGGATTCATACATCCATCCGAATATATGTTCTTTATTATTTTACAACTAATTCTTAATAGTACTTCAATTATGGATATAGCGAAAACGGTTATACATACTTTTACGCTGATTTCGCTGAATTTTAATCATAGTGGCAGAAGAAATCGCTCCTTATGATGCTTGAAACACACTTTTTTTGAAAATTCATTATGTAACCAAACACCAATTTATAGCTTTGAATTTTTAATTTCAAAACTTGTTGAATTAAAGTGTGCTCAAATGCTTGCAGGACCCTTGCACGTTGCAAAATATGAAAATCATAATTTAGCTGTATAGGTTAATTTCAGATGTTATATTTAACTACACAATGCTGATATCCTAGAAGTACCAATTATATCTCTTAAGTAGCTATTTTTTTTACTTAGAATTTTGTAGGTTGTAGATAACCAAATTATGAACTTTTTTACATGAATTTTAGTATACATTGATTTTTGGGTACCCGTTTGTATTCTATTTCAAAATTGTGTACATTAATTGATTAATAACTATGTATGATAACACAAAATGAAATTAGAAAGATATCGTGATAATTTTATTTTTTTCCATTTGTACATGCTTATGCAAACTATTAAGTAAATTCTTTAATGGATCTAGATGCATTCTAATGCTTCAAACTTTAAATATGAAAGCCCTTAATGAAAAAAACGTGGTAAAAATTAATTTTCCTCAAAGATCTCGTTGACAAACATGGTAAATAATGGAGGAGAGTTCAATTGCTTCCTTTGATGATCCATCAAGACAACAAATATGGAATGAAGGAAAGAAAATTTAGTTAGAATGTTCAAAGGAAAAATAATTATGGAATATATTTTTTTATAATTCAAATCACATAAAATTGTACCTTAAATTTTGAAGCTTGAACACTTTGTAAACTATAAATTTAAATTTTGGAAGTTACCTTTTTCAAAACTTCAACAGTAAAGTTTAAAAATTAAAAAGCTTAAAAGTTAAACAAATATCTTACAATATCTTTTCTTTAAAGAAAAAAATTAAATGTATAACGACATTATATCATTACAATGTTTTTTTGAGTGATAAGCTATATAACACCATAAATCAAGGCATCATAAGTTTCTAACAATTATGTTGAGCATGCCTTTGAAACTTTCCCTTCTTATTTTGAACAAAGAAATAAACATTGTAACTACTAAGAGTGATCCATTTGACATGATTTAACATCTAAATACATAAAAATATTATTGTTCAATTAAAAATAAGAGAATTAATGTGGCAAAAATACCAACTAATCTATTGGAAAATTAATGCTATTGTAGATTAATCAGACCATCAAGATAATAGGAAACCGCTCTTTTAATCTCTAATTAAGCACAACCCAACAGAATTTACAGTGATGAAGGCAAGCAATTGCAAGAGTAAGGCTTTGAGAAAGGAATAACGATTGATGGATAAAATTATTAAGAAAATTCAATACTAAACTAATAAGATTCATATATAATCTAATTTATTATTTATCTTTTACCTAAATTAAATCACATTTGATGTTAACATCAAACTACAAATTGACATACATAAATAGTTAAATAGTTTAATTCCCTCTTTGGAAATTTAATTGCTATATATCAAAATATAAATTGTTACAAATAAACAGTCAAATAATTTTTGATTCTATTTAAAGCAGCTAAAATTGAAATTTAAAAAATGAATTTGCGGAATACTTTACTTCCACCATTTGGAAATTTTTTTGTATTTATAGCTCATTTAATCCTTCAAATTAATTGATTAATCATACATCTTAGTTGTAACGACCCGAAATTTTTGAAGCCCAAAATTTCAGATAGTTATGAAAAAGAAGAAAGAAATAGAAGAAGAAGAAGAAGAGAAACACCAAACATCTCACATTCGCAGCGGATAAAATATAATAAATAATAAATGTCTACAAAAGAATACTATATCTGTTGATTACATTTACAATACATCAGAGTTCCACACATATACAGTCACTGAATAAATACAAGTATCATGTCTCAGATTAACGAATACATAAATATAGCGGAAATACTCTACTCGTTACTACTATCTAGTTTGCCTCCGAAGCTCCAGAACGTCCCTACCTGAAAATCTGTAATACTTGGTCGGACCCGAGCATTACACCAAAGTAACACCCGGGTCAGGCTGGAAACCAGCGTGAGTAAACCCAACTAACATGAAATGCAAAAGTTTACAACCCATATAAACCCGGGTAACTTATATCAATTTCCACTTCATAAGTTGTTATAGACATCACTTATTCCACACATCAATTTCTATGTGTCAGAACTTAGATTTTATGGTCCAATTCACTTAAAATCATTCCAATATGCCCTATTGGTTCCACGTATCAATTTGTAAAGAATCGAAGTGATTTCAGGTATTAACTAATACCCAACTCCGGTCTCTTCGAATTCAATGTTATTAATTTACCTTCCCTTTTCACAATAATCACATCTATCGTTGAATTAATCATGCTCATAAATTTACTAACCCTCCATAAATTTTGTTACACTAATTAAACAAGTAATTAATCCTCAATTAAGTAATTACCAATAATTACCCCCTTTGATTTATGATATTAAATAATTTTTCTTCGATTGCTTTTATTAGTAAATTCTATTAACTACATTGATTAATTACCTTAATCAAACATTGATTACTCCAAATTATTAATTTCTCTAGAATTAATTAACCTTTAATTGATTATATTATATTAATTGTTCACAATCATTAACTACTCATCTTAATTAACTTCTTAGTTTCCATTAACAAACTCTTTTTTTTAACTTACATTTGTATGTACAATTTCAGCTTATGTTACAAGCATATCCAAATTACTTAATTCAAATTCCGTTTTGTCATATAAGTTTATTCTTTAACTTTGGTTATAAGTTTCAATTTGGTCGTATTTTATATTACTTTCTTAACATAATTCCAATAACTTAACAACCAATCACCTAAATATTCATTAGAAGGGAATATTGCTTTATATATATAATATATCCTTATGCAAATTCATTAAAAATCTTCATAAGAAAATAACAAGTACGCCCTTATATATATATATACTCAACTCATTCTAGAGTACCACAGACTCTACTTAATGATTAATCCCCACCAGAGTCAAGGTTCTCGCTTAACCTTCTGCTCTGATACCAAATGTAACGACCCGAAATTTTCGAAGCCCAAAATTCGAGATAGTTATGAAAAAGAAGAAAGAAATAGAATAAGAAGAAGAGAAACACCAAACATCTCACATTTGCAGCGGATAAAATATAATAAATAATAAATGTCTACAAAAGAATACTATATCTGTTGATTACATTTACTATACATCAGAGTTCCACACATATACAGTCACTGCATAAATACAAGTATCATGTCCCAGATTAACGAATATATAAATATAGCGAAAATACTCTACTCGTTACTGCCATCCAGTTTGCCTCCTGAGCTTCAGAACGTCCCTACCTGAAAATCTGTAATACTCGGCCTGACCCGAGCATTACCAAAGTAACACCCGGGTCAGGCTGGAAACCAGCGTGAGTAAACCCAACTAACATGAAATGCAAAAGTTTACAACCGATATAAACCCGGGTAACTTATATCAATTTCCACTTCATAAGTTGTTATAGACATTACTTATTCCACACATCAATTTCTATATGCCAGAACTTAGATTTTATGGTCCAATTCACTTAAATTCATTCCAATATACCCTATTGGTTCCATGTATCAATTTGTAAAGAATCGAAGTGATTTCGGGTATTAACTTATACCCGACTCCGGTCTCTTCGAATTCAATGTTATTAATTTACCTTCCCTTTTCACAATAATCACATCTATCCTTGAATTAATCATGCACATAAATTTACTAACCCTCCATAAATTTTGTTACACTAATTAAACAAGTAATTAATCCTCAATTAAGTAATTACCAATAATTACCCCTTTTGATTTATGATATTAAATAATTTTTCTTCGATTGCTTTTATTAGTAAATTCTATTAACTACATTGATTAATTACCTTAATCAATCATTGATTATTCCAAATTATTAATTACTCTAGAATTAATTAACCATTAATTGATTATATTGTATTAATTGTTCACAATCATTAACTACTCATCTTAATTAACTTCTTAGTTACCATTAACAAACTCTTTTTTTTTTAACTTACATTTGTATGTACAATTTCAGCTTATGTTACAAGCATATCCAAATTACTTAATTCCTGCTTTTATTTACATTTGTATTTTATATTTTGACTATCAAGATTTGAATTATATTCAATATGGTGTACTTATATTTAATACCCATCCTTTCTATGGTCTTATACCGCATCCTCGGTTAATTCTTATGTGTCAAAATACTTCTTTAAAGTGGTTTACTTAGTATACTCAACCATAATGAAAAGAAACTCATCAAATTGTTTATCAAATCAAAGATAAAAATCTAACAAGTAAGACATTTTCTTAGAAACAAAAATGTTCATTTCGGGTAGAAATTTAACCCAAGCTTGCACCTCAAATTCTTATATATAGATCGCCGAATTTTAAAAAGTGATAGAAATAAAAGTTATAGGCCTTTCCGATATCTTTTCAGAATGACCAAGATCATCGAATTTTAATCAACGGTTCAAAAGTTACGACCATTTTACTAAAAACATTAAGCTTAGCCTGAACTTATGTATTTGCAGGACAGCGACCTACAATTGCAATTTTAGCGTAGTAAACATCGAAATTTGGCAAAATGAATAAAGCAATAGTTGTAGCTTAGTTTCTAAGTTTTGTGGAACATTAAAAATTACCGAATTCCGATAAGATTTGTAAAAGTTATGGATAAAACAATTCTGAGATTTGAATTCCACAACTACTGTCATTTTGTCTCGGCACAGCGATAAACAATTATAATTTTGGCCAAGATAACTTCGAAATTTTGGAAACCATAAAACTTAAAAGTTTTAGAACAAAGTCTAAGCTTTCTGGAACATCTAAATTTATCGAAATCGGTTGAGGAACGAAGAAGTTATGGCCAATTTAGTTTCAGCCTTAAGCAAAGAGCTAATATTGGTTTTGCTCTCGGGATTACAGTAGAAAAATTCAATTTTTACATAGCTAACTTCCAAATTATAGAAAATACAAAACATCAAAGTTGTAGCACATGAAATTTGCTTTCAAGAACATCCAAGAAATCGAAATTTCATAAAGAATTGAGAAAGTTATGGTCAAATTACTACGCTACGTTTTTGATAGAAACAAGCCACTTTTACTTACAGCTATCATCACTTCAAGAATAACATGAATACTAGAAATTAAATAGTTTTTCTCACCTTACACTTGTGTATTTGACTTTACTCTTTTTCCTTAGCTTTCTCCAAGCTTTTTCACTTTATCCTACTTTTGTTTCTGCTTTGTGAAAAAAAAGAAAAATAAGTGAACATTTCCACCCTTTGTATAGTAATTTTCAAGGCTAGTTTGGTAATTTTAGTTTTGGACACTTGTCTACTTCTCTTTGCACAAGCTTTAGAATGTTGACACATGACTACTGAGGTGTCTTAAGATGTTTCTACACATGGACACCTAATGGGTTTATGTGTCACTATTTTATTTAATCTTGTGACACATGTCCTTCATTTTTTTATGCAAGCCTTAATTCATGATACATACCTTATTTAGTAATCATTTAGGATGTTCTAGAAGTGTACACCAAAGTGATATATGTGTCATAATTCTATTTCATCTTAAGATAGGTGTATGGTCCATATTATGCCACTTGTCTTCACCATGTCATGCCACTTATCCCATACTTATAAGTGTATACATACTTATACCTTTTGTATTATTTAAAAGCATACATAAATATAAATAAATAGAGATGGTGTAGATAGTATATTTTCAAAACCGAACAAATCACCTTTAAATTAAATTTCAACAATTCTATTATCTACAGTATCATCATTATAAATTCTATAAGCCTTCAAATTATTTTAAACAGGCTTAGAAATTTCAGATTCAACAATTTACCCAATTTCAATTATTAAATACAATATTTAAACTATATAATTCAATGATTTAATTTTCAAGTAAATACTTATATCTCAAATTCACGTTAAAATTAACTTTTAAATGTTTAAAATCAATTCAATTATCCCATTCTACATTGTTAAAAATTCTGGGTCATCACATTCCTCCCCCCTTAAAAGAATTTCGTCCCCGAAATTACTAGTAGGAAGAATGGTCTAATACCCGTTTACCTTTTCTCCAAAATTCCCAATTAAACACTCTACAACTATCTTTTATTAAAGGCCTACTATCACCTTAACTAATTTCCTAAAACCTTCTATAGTTTCAAACAACACCCCTTTGCTCAATCATCTAAATTTCAATTTTAAATCAAATTTTTAATTATCAAAATTTTCTCCAATTTTTTCTAACTCTCTAAATTTCCGACAATTTTTGCCAGCGTCTCCTTTGCGCGCCTAGCTCGGTCAACTACAAAAGGCCTCTACGGGCTTCCAAATTCCAAAAGAAACAAAGCGCCAAGTGGCTAGATCAAAAACTCAATCCAATTTCATACACAAATTTAAATACATACCCTTTTTGTCAGGCAGCTCACATTTATCTTTTGGAATCAAATCCAATTTCTTTTCCCTTTAATACCTGCATATCTTACTTAGCAACAATATTCAATTACAACCTTTCAAATTATTTTATACAACTCTTCACAGAAATTTTCACATCTACTTCTATGCAAATTAGTTTTTTCCCGTTTTCATACGAATTCAATTTATTTTCAATTTTGAATATTAGATTTTAACTTCCATTTATAATCGATTCATATTAGTTTCATCTACTAATTTATTTTAATTTCCAATTTGTGATCGTTTCGTCGCTAACGAAATTATTTCAAAAATCTCCAAAAAATTGCTAACTCCCAAAATTTGTGGAAAATTTTGGCGGAGTCTCCTTTGTACGGAGGTGCTTTTGCAATTTGAAAATAGATATAAATATGTATACATCGACCCACATGGTCGGAAAAAGCAAAAACAGTTCATATTTCCTATTTTTATTGCGTAAGCGTACCTTTATTTAGCATTTTAAGCAAGCAGCTTATAAATTTAAGCAATTAGCGCAATCCAAACCAACCAAACAGTCTTCAAGTATCTGTACTATCTCAATTTAAATATGTAAGTGCCACATATAGAAATTCTATTAGCATTTCACTTACTTTTAAAGGCTAAACACAAGTATTTCAAAAGCAACAAACACCAAACACTTAACATAAGTGATTTATATAATTTAAAGTTAATCCAATTGCTTCCAACCAAATTTATATGCCATTACATTCAATTTTAATGGTTACAATGCAATTGCTTACATTCAATTCATTTGTAAGCAAAATAAACTCCTATTCATATCAATTGATTCAAAAAGCAATTATATTTGCTTCCACTAATTCATAGAATTTAATTAAATCTCGTTTACGTTAAACGACAATCATTTCTACGCAATTTGATATCCATGTGAATAATAATTACTTAAGTTTTATAACCAATTAAAATTGATTCCAACTCAATTTTATTTAATTCAGTTCCTTTTTAATTTATTCACAATCATTTTATTTAGCTCGACACATTCCATGCTTGTGTACTACTAACCATTCCCAAATTAATTTAAGCTGAGCTTTTATTTAATGGCTTTTACCCTTATTCGAAGGCAAGCTTCCTTAAATTTAAACATAAGTTACATTACTTTAATTTATTCCAACATCAAACTTAAGTTTACTTCTATTTGATTCTCATTTAATCAAATTCCATTAAACTCAGTTAGCCCACCATTTCATTTTACTTCACCTCCACAATTTATCAAAATAATATCCAAGCGTATACTTAACTCATTTATACTTCAAATCAATATGCCACCGAACTTAAGTTCAGTCTGATAATCCAATTTCAATCACAACCTTGATTTAGTTTTTTTTATTCAATCAGACTTCGTCCATTTATTATTTAATTCCATCAACTCATTTTATATTTCACTTTCTTAATTAATTTGCGAATTTATTTTATTTATACAAAGTCATTCTCAATTTACTTGCAACTTTTGTTAAATATTATTCATATCAAGTTTGAATTTTATTTGTAATTCAAACCATCACTTTTCCAATCCAACTCTATTTTATTTCTACAACATCTCTTCTTATTTAATTCATTATCAAATCCAAGTCGAATTCTATTGACAAATTCGAATTCATTTCCAAACTCCATTATTAATTTACAATCCATTTGTTTAACCGAGTTAAAGTTTATCAACGTACTTTATCAAATAATTATTTATTAACTCACTTCCAACTTTTATGACAAAGAAAATTACTTCATTAAATTTTCCTGAGTTCAAAGTTATTTTTATAATTCCAGTTTGGAGTTTCCCTTTTATTTTTCCAAAATTTCAACACGTCTATTTTAAAAATTTAGAAATGCTTTTAAACCCACCTCATACTATTAAAATAGCTTTTATAAAAATATTTCTTATAACTTGATGTCTCATCCAGCCCATCCTTGTTCTCACAAAAATTCAGTCATACGTTGATCAGACGTAGGACTGAAAATCTATAAGTACATGGTAAACCCATTTGCAACATCCAGTGAAAATACTTGGAAAATAATTTTATTGAAAATATAGGAAACGGTTTTTGAAAATAGAGGAAATATCTTTGGTGACAATGCTCTGAAAATCATCACCCCCGTCCATGGTCACAGTTACATTCCAGGGTTACGTTGCCGTCGCAGCAAAAGTCCATGCAACTGCAGGCTCTCCGCGGCCTCTCGATTACGCCATGGAACACACAAAATAGATCACAGTTACATCCAGGGTTACGTTGCCGTCACAACAAAAGTCCATGTAAATGCAGGCTCTCAGCGGCCTCTGATTTTCGCTGTCGAAATGAAACCTCTCCACTCCTACATAGGTCGTAGTCTGCCGATATAACATCAAACACAGACTGTTGGCTCTCAGCGGCACACACGACTTTCGCTATGTTATACCATAGGTCGCAGTTACATCTTGGGTTACGTTGCCATCGCAGCAAAAGTCCATGTAATTGTTGGCTCTCAGCGGCACACACGACTTTCACTATGGTATACTCAACTCATAATCCTTAGGAACTAGTTTTGTCCGGACTCCTCTCAGGATCAACTTTAGAACCCCCCCTTGGGGCTCAAGGCAGCACCACCCGGTGGCACTCCTGAGAAGTTCATTCCAAGGGAGCACCTTTTTCCCCAGAGCCATTATCAAGACACTTTATACTATACACATATAGTATCTTTCAAATCATACACCTAGTATGAATTTTATCAAAGCTCCTTTACACAAAATCGATTATCCCAAAATCGATAATTCTCAAAATAGGCTTTTCAAATTCCATATAATGATTTTACCCAAAAATCAAAAGCCTTTCCAAATCCAAAGGTTCCCAAAACCCTTTCCAAAATCCTCATAAGATCCTTTATATATGTATATATAGATATATATAAAAAAATTAAAACTTTGGATCACTTCAAACTCGTATAAAATTCCTTTTATACTTCAAACACTTCCAAAATCCTTTTTCTTCCAACAATAAATTCAACAAGGGGAGAATATATAACAAAGATATAACTTTGTTTACCCAAAATCAAATATTCAAATTTGATTACTCTTTCCAATATCAATTTCCTTTCTATTCACATTCACCTAAAATTTCATTCACTTATTCAATTTTCCTTAATCCCTATTTGGATTATTACCTCAAGTCTTATCCCAGTTCGTTATTTAATCAATAACAGTTTGAACTCCGACCAGTTTATATTTAGAAAACAGCTTCAAAATTTTAAAAATAGAGAAGTGGTTGAAAAATAATTATTAGTTTACAAAATAACTATAAAATAGTTGGAAAATAGCTAAGTAGTTATTGAAATCTTAGATAATTGCAAAATAGTTGTAAAATAATAATTAATTCGTAACTTAGTTGAAAAAAAAATAGTAACTAGTTTAGAAAATAGTTGAAAAATTGTTAAATTGGTCCAAAAATAATTGTAAAAAATGTATAAAATAATTTGGCTTTAAGAAAGAAGGTTTATATATATTTAATAACTTGGAAAAATAAGTTTATATTAAAACAATTTATATTGAAAACCATCCAGAGTCAAAACTGTTCACTGCCCCCAACATTTCAATTTAAATTTCCACTCCCATTTAAATTGACCCAATTCTAAATTGAATAATCTTCAATTTCCATTGAAATTGATTTGATCCCAATTCAAGTTGAATTAATTCTCAATTTCCTTCCAACTTCAAATCAAATTCCGTTTGATCTTTAAACTTGTACAATTTTAATTACAATTTCTATCTTACTATTTCTATTTATAATTAATTGCATTCACATTTTGCTTCTAACTCGGAATTATACATTTTATTTAGCCAATGTATTATGCCATAAACATTTTAAATCAAGATTCCAGAGTTTAAACAAATTTTCAAGATTTCAATATTACCTTAGAATTCAACTATATCCAAAATTCCTTGCAAATTCAATTATCCTTTTGAATTTCGAAACCAAACCCAGTTCACAAACAACTCCAATTTTAAACAATTTGGCAACAAATTCTCTTCTAGAAACTTGAAAATGAACATCGATGATGCTGCAGTCATCATCGACGTTATTTTCCCGTGACCGAAAGAGTTCAATGCTTTTATCTTTTTAAAAACATTTCCAAATATTTTTAATTTCAAATCTCCCAGATTTCAAATTCACCACAATTTTTTTTGAAATAATACTATTATTTTTCCAAAACCTTTGGAAACCACTTCCAAATCCAAAGAAATTTTAAATTTTCCCAAAAATTCCAAATTCCCAATCCATCCAATTCATATTTAAACATTACTCTGGAATTTTCATCATACTTTATTTCCAAATATTCTCTGGAATTCTATTTCAAATTATAATCTTATTTACTATGAAGTTTATTTCAATTTATAAATTACATTCATAATCTATAATTCAAATTCCATTTTGTCATATAAGTTTATTCTTTAACCTTGGTTATAAGTTTCAATTTGGTCGTATTTTATATTACTTTCTTAACGTAATTCCAATAACTTAACAACCAATCACCTAAATATTCATTAGAAGGGAATATTGCTTTATATATATAATATAACCTTATGCAAATTCAATAAAAATCTTCATAAGAAAATAACAAGTACGCCCTCATATATATATATATATATATATATATACTCAACTCATTCTAGAGTACCACAGACTCTGCTCAATGATTAATCCCCACCAGAGCCAAGGTTCTCGCTTAACCTTCTACTCTGATACCAAATGTAACGACCCGAAATTTTCGAAGCCCAAAATTCCAGATAGTATTGAAAAAGAAGAAAGAAATAGAATAAGAAGAAGAGAAACACCAAACATCTCACATTCGCAACGGATAAAATATAATAAATAATAAATGTCTACAAAAGAATACTATATCTGTTGATTACATTTACTATACATCAGAGTTCCACACATATACAGTCACTGCATAAATACAAGTATCATGTCCCAGATTAACGAATATATAAATATAGCGGAAATACTCTACTCGTTACTGCCATCCAGTTTGCCTCCTGAGCTCCAGAACGTCCCTACCTGAAAATCTGTAATACTCGGCCTGACCCGAGCATTACCAAAGTAACACCCGGGTCAGGCTGGAAACCAGCGTGAGTAAACCCAACTAACATGAAATGCAAAAGTTTACAACCCATATAAACCCGGGTAACTTATATCAATTTCCACTTCATAAGTTGTTATAGACATTACTTATTCCACACATCAATTTCTATGTGCCAGAACTTAGATTTTATGGTCCAATTCACTTAAATTCATTCCAATATACCCTATTGGTTCCACGTATCAATTTGTAAAGAATCGAAGTGATTTCGGGTATTAACTAATACCCAACTCCGGTCTCTTCGAATTCAATGTTATTAATTTACCTTCCCTTTTCACAATAATCACATCTATCCTTGAATTAATCATGCTCATAAATTTACTAACCCTCCATAAATTTTGTTACACTAATTGAACAAGTAATTAATCCTCAATTAAGTAATTACCAATAATTACCCCTTTTGATTTATGATATTAAATAATTTTTCTTCGATTGCTTTTATTAGTAAATTCTATTAACTACATTGATTAATTACCTTAATCAATCATTGATCATTCCAAATTATTAATTACTCTAGAATTAATTAACCATTAATTGATTATATTATATTAATTGTTCACAATCATTAACTACTCATCTTAATTAACTTCTTAGTTTCCATTAAAAAACTCTTTTTTTAACTTACATTTGTATGTACAATTTCAGCTTATGTTACAAGCATATCCAAATTACTTAATTCCTGCTTTTATTTACATTTGTATTTTATATTTTGACTATCAAGATTTGAATTATATTCAATATGGTGTACTTATATTTAATACCCATCCTTTCTATGGTCTTATACCGCATCCTCCGTTAATTCTTCTGTGTCAAAATACTTCTTTAAAGTGATTTACTTAGTATACTCAACCACGATGAAAAGAAACTCATCAAATTGTTTATCAAATCGAAGATAAAAATCTAACAAGTAAGACATTTTCTTAGAAACAAAAATGTTCATTTCGGGTAGAAATTTAACACAAGCTTGCACCTCAAATTCATATATATAGATCGCCGAATTTTAAAAAGTAATAGAAATAAAAGTTATAGGCCTTCCCGATATCTTTCCAAAATGACCAAGATCATCGAATTTGGATCAACGGTTCAAAAGTTCTGACCATTTTACTAAAAACATTAAGCTTAGTCTGAACTTATGTATTTGCAGGACAGCGACCTACAATTGCAATTTTAGCGTAGTAAACATCAAAATTTGGCAAAATGAATAAAACAAAAGTTGTAGCTTAGTTTCTAAGTTTTTCGAAACATTAAAAATTACCGAATTCCGATAAGATTTGTAAATGTTATGGATAAAACAATTCTGAGATTTGAATTCCACAACTTCTGTCATTTTGTCTCGGGACAGCGATAAACAATTATAATTTTGGCCAAGATAACTTCGAAATTTTGGAAAACATAAAACTTAAAAGTTTTAGGAAAAAGTCAAAGCTTTATGGAAGATCTAAATTTATCGAAATCGGTTGAGGAACGAAGAAGTTATGGCCAATTTAGTTTCAGCCTTAAGCACAGAGCTAATATTGGTTTTGCTCTCGGGATTACAGCAGAAAAATTCAATTTTTAAATAGCTAACATCCAAATTACAAAACTACAAAACATCAAAGTTGTAGCACATGAAATTTGCTTTCCAGAACATCCAAGAAACCGAAATTTCATAAAGAATTGAGAAAGTTATGGTCAAATTACTACGCTACGTTTTTGGTAGAACCGAGCCACTTTTACTTACAGCTATCATCACTTCAAGAATAACATGAATACCAGAAATTAAATAGTTTTTCTCACCTTACACTTGTGTATTTGACTTTACTCTTTTTCCTTAGCTTTCTCCAAGCTTTTTCACTTTATCCTACTTTTGTTTCTGCTTTGTGAATAAAAAGAAAAATAAGTGAACATTTCCACCCTTTGTATAGTAATTTTCAAGGCTAGTTTGGTAATTTTAGTTTTGGACACTTGTCTACTTCTCTTTGCACAAGCTTTAGAATGTTGACACATGACTACTGAGGTGTTTTAAGATGTTTCTACATATGGACACCTAATGGGCTTATGTGTCACTATTTTATTTAATCTTGTGACACATGTCCTTCATTTTTTTATGCAAGCCTTAATTCATGACACATACCTTATTTAGTAATCATTTAATGTGTTCTAGAAGTGTACACCAGAGTGATATATGTGTCATAATTCTATTTCATCTTAAGATAGGTGTATCGTCCATATTACGCCACTTGTCTTCACCATGTCATGCCACTTATCCCATACTTATAAGTGTATATATACTTATACCTTTTGTATTATTTAAAAGCATACATAAATATAAATAAATAGAGATGGTGTAGATAGTATATTTTCAAAACCGAACAAATCACCTTTAAATTAAATTTCTACCATTCTATTATCTTCAGTATCATCAATATAAATTCTATAAGCCTTCAAATTATTTTAAACGGGCTTAGAAATTTTAGATTCAACAATTTACCCAATTTCAATTATTAAATACAATATTTAAACTATATAATTCAATGATTTAATTTTCAAGTAAATACTTATATCTCAAATTCACGTTAAAATTAACTTTTAAATGTTTAAAATCAATTCAATTATCCCATTCTACATTGTTAAAAATTCTGGGTCGTCATATTAGTAGCTTTATAAATTTCTATAAGCATAATCATCAAAACACATTATATTCTTTAACATAAACAAAATAAATCAATGGCCTCCTTCACTCAATGGCTTATTATTGTTAAAAAGTTACTTTTGTCGGACGAGCTAGAAAATATATGGGCAGATATACGACACAGTAGGCAACAATCTTTCTAACAAATCATCAACTATTTCAATGCAAACAAAAGAGAATGCTTTGAGACTTCAACAATATCCCATGAAGGTGTAAATCGATGAATGTTGTATAATTTTATTTATAATTTTGTTCATTATTGATAAAATTGGTTTATAACCTTTCATTGTGTAACGACTCGGATTTTTCATTGCCGAAAAACCGAAATGTTAGGGTTAAAGAAGAGATAGAAGATGGAAGAAGAGAGAGAAAGAGAGAACAGAACAGAAAGAAACAACAGAACAATATCAGAATCTCACAATCACCGCGGAACAACATATAATAAATAAATGAATAATCTTTAAACAAAGAACTATATCAGTTATTACATTACATCATTTTATATTACATTTCATTACATCATAAGAGTGTACAACAACAAACAACAACAAATAGCGGAAAAGAAATACTATATACTAGTAATACGCCATGCCATCCAGCTTGCCTCCAACAACTCCTGAATTCCAGAATATCCTGATAAACCTTAACTCTAGACTGCCCGTGTGGAAAATGGTAGGCACCCAGAGTTTAGGAAGGAAAACAATAAACTCCGAGTCAGTCATGTGACTGGTGTGAGAATTCAAAACAGTTTATCTTTAAAACAAAATAGAGGAATATTTTTAAAGTCAATTCGCAATGCTTTTTAAAAATGAGACTACCATAAGGTCTCCCGCACACACACACAATGCAAACGCAGAATCGGAGGAGATTTCTCCTTACGATAGTCAAAGATGCTTGATAAGCATTAAAAGAGACATTTGATATTATTACTAGCGCACAGTGTAGGAAAAATCATTTCGAAAATAAAGATATAAATCTTTGCCAGCATAGGCATTCCGCACTTATGCCTACTATAGCTACCATCCAAACAGTGGGGCGCCACCATAAGTGAATGATAGGTTCTACAACTAAAACCGTACAAGATCGTATTGTTTCTTTGGATTTCCAACAAATGATCAGGCCAATGAACTTCCCATTGCCACATGGAAACGCCTCTGGAATGACGTCCCGAGAACCAAACCGGATCTCTGCCAACACAAGGCCGGGTTACCCCTAACTGGGTAACTACTGACACGAATATGTCATCCCCCGATCGTAACCGATCTATCCGAGGATCCTCGATTTCCAACAACCATATAAGAATAATAATGCAGTACCAACATAGGCTAAGTATCTGGGCTCCATTCCATGATACCACCTCTATCCAGAAGGAATGACATACACTAAAGGGGCGCTACCCCTAATAACCTTGCTGCATCCTTCCTGTTTTGACCATTTTCGGGGTGTGAGGTCCGACAAAGTCTCATCCACAAAGCCACGCTTTATACAAAAGCTATGCTTTGGGTCAACAAATGATCATAGAAATGATCACCAAGATAAATGATCAAACAAATGATCATATCCCAAATGATCAAACAATGATCATTTCACAGCAACACTCAGCATGCCACGCTACCAAATTGGGAGTATATCACTAATAACCTTCAACTATATAACCTCTGAGCTCGTACGTCTCAGAGAAGGGTGTTACAGAATTTCATCCTCGAAATTACCTAGTAAGAAAAAGTTACAGAATTCATTAACTTTACAAAACAAACCATTCAAATTGGATATTTTTTTTTTCAAATCTTTTAAGTGTTTAACTCTCCCAAAATTCATAGTTAAACTTCTTACAAAATCTTTACTAAGTATCCAAATCCAACTTAAGTTTTCAAAAAAAAATTCCAATTCCAAAACCAAAATTATAGTTTTCACAAATTTCCCAAATTTTCAAATTTTTTCTAACGCCTTAAATTTTCGAAAAAATTCGCCATAGTCTCCTTTACGCGGCTCGATCCGAAAAAAAATGACAGTATATATATCACAAATATACATCTCATCAAGTGATGAGGCATCCCGTAGGGAAAAAAGTGTAAAAGTATGATATTTAATCCGAGATATGTACCTTATATATTATTAGCAAGCGTATACAGCTAACGTAGCGCGAAAGAGAGCCCCAAATGCGAAGCAAACGCGATCCGCACCTACTAAACACTCGACAAATAGATGAGAAACATGTATATAGACAATAGTATCGATATACAACATATAGCAACATAATAACTATATATGCCAACATAGCAAATGCAGTAAAAGTAACAAATGCAACCATCAAACAACTATCATCCAACAAATCAATATTCATTCATACCCTCATTAATATTCATTGAATTTGGTTTTCCAATTGATTCATTAGCATTGAATTTTACAAACATTCATTCATGTCCAATTTTCAATTAGTTTGCATCCACTAATTTACATTCACATTAGTTCACTTCCAAATCAAATCAAATTCAATTCTATTCAAATTTACATATTATCCATTTGAATTCAATTACACGGCTTCCAATTTCATTAATACATTTTCATTTAACACTTAACGAATTATATACAATCATCCAACATTCATATAACAACCAATGTACATCCAACATAACCAAATTATTTAATTTACATTCAATTTGGTCCAACACTTTTAATTCCAATTAGTTCATATTTAATTGACTTTCATTCAATTTATTCAATTTCCAATAACATTAGCTTTTAATGAATTAACACTTATATTTATTGTTTCATACTAATTATTTACATTGAATTGATTAATATTTCATCCGTTCATCAATTCAATTGTTAATTCCTTTAACAATATAAAGTTAAATTTCATTCATATAACTCAAGTTCAAATTCTTAATGACTTCATTTCATTAATTCACTTATTAATTTACTTTGACACCAAAAATCAACTTCATTCAACATCACTTAAGTTATATTCCATTTCAAACATCTTATCAAATCCAAATCAATTTATTTAACTTTCCTTTTGTTAAATTTCAAATCACATATCTTTGATGACAACTCAAATTTATTTCAACTTGGATTTTATTGATTTACTTATACTTCCTTTAATTTAACTTCATCCTTTAAGTTAAATTTATTCTATCAAAATTCAAATTGTATAGGTTATCAACTCATTTATCATTCCCATAAATATCCTAAATAGGATTCCAGAGTCCTTCCAAATCTTTCAAAACCATTTTTGAAATCAATTCAATTATCTTTTGAATTTCAAAACCCAAACTCAAAATTTTCCAAACAACTTTTATTTAAAACAATTTGGCAGCAATTTCTCTTTTGGAAACCCGAAAATGAATTCTAATGATGTGGCCATCATCATCAGGATTATTTTCCAGCGACCGAAAAGAGTTTAGAGCGGTAATTTCTCCAAAACAATTTTCCAAATTATCAAATACTTTCAAAACACTTCTCTGGAATTTTATTTTCATATTATAAATCACATTTATAAATCTTTTACTTATATAATTTCACTTCTTATATATATAAGATTATTTCACAATTGTAAATTACATTAATTATAATTTCACACTTATAATTTATTTGCTTATACAATTCATTCTTTTTCAACTGTTGTTTTTATTTAACTTATTCAACAACCAAACAATCAATTCATATACACTTTAATAATTCTGAAAAATTATTTCCTTTATATATAGAATATAATCAAGGTAAAATTATTTCATTTACCCAATTTGAAACAATACAGTGTCGAATTGTTCTATTCAAGTGTTTAGAGATCCCTATCAACAACGTTAATTACTCGTGTTGACCAAAATCCATATACCACTCAACAAGCCAATCATCACAATATAAAACGATTTATATTCACTAACAAATACGCGCTCATATCTATTATTACACTCAACTCATTCTAGAGTACTACTGACTCTATCTCTAATGAGTAATACCCAACAGAGCCATGGTTGTCGCTTAACCATAAGCTCTGATACCAAATGTAACGAATCGGATTTTTCGTTGCCGAAAACCAAAATGTTAGGGTTAAAGAAGAGGTAGAAGATAGAAGAAGAGAGAGAAAGAGAGAACAGAACAGAAAGAAACAACAGAACAATATCAAAATCTCACAATCGCAGTGGAACAACATATGATAAATAAACGAATAATCTTTAAACAAAGACCTATATCAGTTATTACATTACATCATTTTATATCACATTTCATTACATCATCAGAGTGTACAACAACAAACAACAACAAATAGTGGAAAAGAAATACTATATACTAGTAATACGTCATGCCATCCAGCTTGCCTCCAGCAACTCCTGAATTCCAGAATATCCTGATAAACCTTAACTCTAGACTGCCCGTGTGGAAATTGGTGGGCACCCAGAGTTTAGGAAGGAAAACAATAAACTCCGAGTCAGTCATGTGACTGGTGTGAGAATTCAAAACAGTTTATCTTCAAAACAAAATAGAGGAATATTTTTAAAGTCAATTCGCAATGCTTTTTAAAAATGAGACTACCATAAGGCCTCCCGCACACACACACACAATGCAAACGCAGAATCGGAGGAGATTTCTCCATATGATAGTCAAAGATGCTTCATACGCATTAAAAGAGACATTTGATATTATTACTAGTGCATAGTGTAGGAAAAATCATTTCAAAAATAAAGATATAAATCTTATCCAGCATAGGCATTCCGCACTTATGCCTACTATATCTACCATCCAAACAGTGGGGCGCCACCATAAGTGAATGA
The DNA here is from genome assembly GCA_030765085.1 of Allium cepa. Taxonomy (NCBI): domain Eukaryota; kingdom Viridiplantae; phylum Streptophyta; class Magnoliopsida; order Asparagales; family Amaryllidaceae; genus Allium; species Allium cepa. The sequence goes on from CM060942.1 coordinate 463,729,136, forward strand.
TAGGTTCTACAACTAAAACCGTAGAAGATCGTATTGTTTCTTTGGATTTCCAACAAATGGTCAGGCCAAGGAACTTCCCATTGCCACATGGAAACGCTTCTAGAATGACGTCCCGAGAACCAAACCAGATCTCTGCCAACACAAGATCGGGTTACCCCTAACTGGGTAACTACTGATACGAATATGTCATCCCCCGATCGTAACCGATCTATCCGAGGATCCTCGATTTCCAACAACCATATAAGAATAATAATACAGCAACCACATAGGCTAAGTATCTGGGCTCCATTCCATGATACCACCTCTATCCAGAAGGAATGACATACACTAAAGGGGCGCTACCCCCTAAGAACCTTGCTGCATCCTTCCTGTTTTGACCATTTCCGAGGTGTGAGGTCCGACGAAGTCTCGTCCACAAAGCCACGCTTTATACAAAAGCTGTGCTTTGGGTCAACAAATGATCATAGAAATGATCACCAAGATAAATGATCAAACAAATGATCAAACAATGATCATTTCACAGCAACACTTAGCATGCCACACTACCAAATTGGGAGTATATCACTAATAACCTTCAACTATATAATCTCTGATCTCGTACGTCTCAGAGAAGGGTGTTAAGCTAAGAGAATAAATTCGCCGCCACCAACAGAAATATATTTGAAAGAAATCAGCTTTATATCTCAATTTGTAATGTCATACATACAATCCATACAAGTCTGTTCTGGGCTCGAACATAACCGAAGGCACTTACAAAGAAGTCCTTGCATTCCGGATAATTTCTAATCACGTCTGGACTTCCCGTCACTAAGGGTGATAAAACCTCTATATCGGAGATCAGCCGATGCAGAGTAACTTAACGGTAATCCTTCCATTTTCAAAAATATCCGGTCTTCAACACCGGTCATTAAATGCAATCCATTACGACGTATCACATATTTGGAATGGGTTATACAACCCCAAGGTCCTTTCCCGGCTAACCCGAATAGTAAGCGCTTATATTAAAAATTAGTGTGGCACTCAAATTCAAACAATCACAACAAATACCTATTTAAAGGTAAATATTGATAGTCGGATTATTTAACTATCAAAAGGCATGCTCAACATCACCAGATTCCAATTAATTTTTCAAATTATTTATTTTCCAAAATATCTTTACAAGATATATATATTTCCCACACTTCAACATTTGAAAACTAATTTTCAAATCAGTTTTCACCTTTACCACTTTTGAAAACAAATTTCAAGCAATTTATTTATGCGAAATACTTTCATTTCAACATGGTTCATTTAAACCAATTAAATAAATCCTTACCGATTTACTTTATATTTACATTCCAAATCCGTAAATTTATTCGCACACTTTAAAAATAAATCAACGTTTATTTTTAAACTAATTCCCCTTTCTTTTATAAATTCCATAGTGAATTTATAATCCAAAAATATCCATGATGTACGATTTTCAATCGATTTTCAATATTCACTTTCAATTTATCTTTACAAGGATAAATTCTAAAACGTTCATTTCACATTGGAAAAATATTTCCATACTTATTTAATAATAAGTACTTCACAAATCTATTTATTTTGAACATTTGAAAATATTCAATATACTTAAATCAAAATTAAGTATATACTTCATTACTTAAGGAAAACATTCTTTTAACACATTTATTTGGGTCAAAAATGAATATTGCGTAAAACATCGTTACGACGACCCAAAATCACTAGTATATGGATTCGAAATTAAGATAAATATATAAATCCCAATACTATATAAATCATTTCCTTTCGGAAATCATTTACTATAACAACAATGTTATAGTCCACCATTTCCTTATTTCTCGAAAACGTCTATTTCAACAATGAATGTTGAAATCTATGGTTTTGATAGTTAGTCCATTTTAAAACATCTTTTAAAACAATTAACTTAATTTTAAAATTTCACTTCTCCAAATCATACCTGTTTTATTCAATAACGTATTCACTGTCCAAAATCGTGAATATATTTCCTTTAATAAGCTTCAATATTCAATTTATCAAATTTAGTTGATTTCGAATTTATAAACAATGTTTATAAATTCCATTTATATTTATAAGCTTCGATTTATAAATCTCCTTTATTAACCAATTCTATTTATATTCCATTTATATGTCGAAATCCGGTTTATAAGTAAATTACTTTTAATTCATTTATTCACAAATCCATTCTTTTATATCAACACTAATTTATAAATCAAAAATTCTTATTTACTTATGAATTTAGATTTAAACTTTATTTTAACACTTATAAAAAGCTCGTTTTATAATTTCTATATTTTAATTTATAAATATCAATTTTATACAACTTTTATATAAACTGTTTATAATAATTCAAAAATCTCAATTTAAATAAACCAATCTCTTTATTAATTTACGAAACGTTATTTAAAACTTATATAACTCCAAAATTAAACTTAAGTATTATTTTCCCAAAAATATAACTTTTATAACCATAAAATTAAAATGTTTATTTATTTTAACAATTCAAAATTAATAAAACGTGTACTTTCAAAATCACTTTAAAAATTCTTTTAAAAACCAAAATCATTATTTTAAAACTTCAAAAATGGATCCGATGATGCAACAACACCAAATATTCAATCACGACATCCAAATATCATATATCTATATGATAATCAACAAATATCACAATATCTGTAAATAAATCAATACAGTTGAGGAATCCAGTTGGATCCCACCAACCTGTTTCCGTGCATCCACAAACATTAGCACAATACCAATTCCATTCATGTACGGAATTATCGCGGTATATGGGATTTATAAATTATTATCCGCTTAATAGACGGCGCAATAGGGTCTCATCCGCTTTATACTGCGGGAAATCAATTCCAAGTACATAAATAATACCAATTTCACTATTTATGAAATATTCGCGGTATATGTTTTTAATAAATAACATCCGCTTACTAATGGCGCATAATGTCTATTTTAACAATCAATAGATAACAATCATCATTCAACATACAATTAATAATTTTAAATCTAACAATTTAAAATTAAAATCGAAACCGATTCGATTGATTTAGAAGTTCTCACCTTGATTTCAATTTTGTTCCAACATTTTATTTCGAATAAAATTAAACGTGCATTTAATTTTATCCGAAATTCAAACTAGCTCCAATCGCTTCCACTCCAGTTGCTCTCGTCAATACGAAGCCAACGCAAAAAGTTTCGTCGAATTCCGACCTCGTACGACAAAGTTATGATAGTTTAAACATTATACAATCTTTAATATAATTAATTTACATTTCTTTTTTTTATAATTTTTAAACCTCATCAGATCTGGGCCGTTCATTGCAAACCCTATAATCTAGCCCGTTCGCATATGCTTCTTCCTCCCCAGATACCTCACGCGAGCAACATACCCAATAGCCACCTCCAATCTTGAATTCTTGTGCCCCATATACTCAACTTCAAGTCGATTAAACCATGCCACAACGAAGCTCCATCCACCACGCGGCAATGGCCAGCGACCGACGCCACTCGGTCATCACTTTATCTTGAACGACGTGCGCAAACGACTCACGCACTCGAGCGAATTACAGCCTTCATACGACGTTGTTTCAGATCTCAACCGTTGGATTGAACGATCTTGTGATGTTCTTAATTTTATTAGTTGAAAGTTTTTGACGATAGTCATTGGATGAGGATATCGGAGGGGAAGAAGATGGACGATTTTGGCCATTAACCTGAAGGGGGCTGCTGGCTTAGAGAATTAGGGTTTCTCTTTTTTTTTGTGAATAAATGGGCCTATTTATAGAAATTTAACGAACACTATTCATCCGGCTTTTCAAAACTACGATTTACGCGCGGTGACCGGCGTTTCTAGGGTTTACCCTGCGTTCCGGACACAATGGAATAGGTTTCGAAAGCCAATTCGATCATCTGTGCGAGTTATGGCAATAAGTGATCGATTTTAAATTAAACCGATTAAACGATATTCTAGGCGTTTTGGCTCGCCCCGGACAAACCGTATATCCAATTGATACGAAATTTGAAACCACACAATAAGATCACATTACGGATCCGATGAAACTAGTTTCGTCAAAATCCGAGACTGTTTGAAAAATGACTATTTTAACTCGCCAAATAAATATTAAAAACAATTTCGATGCGTTTCGAGCTGCCATGGTCAAACGACAACTCCAATTGCTACGAAAATTGAAATTCGATAATAACAAACTATCACGGATCCAATGAAACTAGTTTCGTGAAATTCTAAGACTGTTCGAAAAATGGCTAATTTCACTAGTCGATTAAATATTAAAATATTCAATTTTCACAAATTAACTTTTAATTCGATTTTAAAAGTTCAAAAATAACGTTCTAACTTCAATATTATAAAATAAAATTTTACAAATCATTTTCAATCACATTTAACTCAATTATCAATTATTTCTGTATTTTCTCATATTAAATTATCGATTTAATTATTCAATTAAATCCAATTATTCGAAATAAAATTTATTCGACTTATAAATTTCACTTATTAATATTTAAAATTAATTAAATATTCAAATTTTAATTAATAAAAATTATGTGTCGTTGCAATCTTCCCCCCCTTAAAAGAATTTCGTCCTCGAAATTACCAAGTAAGAAAAAGTTACAGAATTCATTAACTTTCCAAAACAAACCATTCAAATTGGATATTTTTTTTCAAATCTTTTAAGTGTTTAACTCTCCCAAAATTCATAGTTAAACTTCTTACAAAATCTTTACTAAGTTTCCAAATCCAAACTTTAGTTTTCAAAAAAAAAATTACAATTCCAAAACCAAAATTATAGTTTTCACAAATTTTCCAAATTTTTCAAAATTTTTCTAACGCCTTAAATTTTCGAAAAAAATCACCATAGTCTCCTTTACGCGGCTCGATCCGAAAAAAATGACAGTACATATATCACAAATATACATCTCATCAAGTGATGAGGCATCCCGTAGGGAAAAAAGTGTAAAAGTATGATATTTAATCCGAGATATGTACCTTATATATTATTAGCAAGCGTATACAGCTAACGTAGCGCGAAAGAGAGCCCCAAATGCGAAGCAAACGCGATCCGCACCTACTAAACACTCGACAAATAGATGAGAAACATGTATATAGACAATAGTATCGATATACAACATATAGCAACATAATAACTATATATGTCAACATAGCAAATGCAGTAAAAGTAACAAATGCAACCATCAAACAACTATCATCCAACAAATCAATATTCATTCATACCCTCATTAATATTCATTGAATTTGGTTTTCCAATTGATTCATTAGCATTGGATTTTACTAACATTCATTCATGTCCAATTTTCAATTAGTTTGCATCCACTAATTTACATTCACATTAGTTCACTTCCAAATGAAATCAAATTCAATTCTATTCAAATTTACATATTATCCATTTGAATTCAATTACACGGCTTCCAATTTCATTAATACATTTTCATTTAACACTTAATGAATTATATACAATCATCCAACATTCATATAACAACCAATGTACATCCAACATAACCAAATTATTTAATTTACATTCAATTTGGTCCAACACTTTTAATTCCAATTAGTTCATATTTAATTGACTTTCATTCAATTTATTCAATTTCCAATAACATTAGCTTTTAATGAATTAACACTTATATTTATTGTTTCATACTAATTATTTAGATTCAATTGATTAATATTTCATCCGTTCATCAATTCAATTGTTAATTCCTTTAACAATATAAAGTTGAATTTCATTCATATAACTCAAGTTCAAATTCTTAATGACTTCATTTCATTAATTCACTTATTAATTTACTTTGACACCAAAAATCAACTTCATTCAACATCACTTAAGTTATATTCCATTTCAAACATCTTATCAAATCCAAATCAATTTATTTAACTTTCCTTTTGTTAAGTTTCAAATCACATATCTTTGATGACAACTCAAATTTATTTCAACTTGGATTTTATTGATTTACTTATACTTCCTTTAATTTAACTTCATCCTTTAAGTTAAATTTATTCTATCAAAATTCAAATTGTATAAGTTATCGACTCATTTATCATTCCCATAAATAACCTAAATAGGATTCCAGAGTCCTTTCAAATCTTTCAAACCCATTTTTGAAATCAATTCAATTATCTTTTAAATTTCAAAACCCAAACTCAAAATTGTCCACACAACTTTTATTTAAAATAATTTGGTAGCAATTTCTCATTTCGAAACCCGAAAATGAATTCTAATGATGTGGCCATCATTATCAGGATTATTTTCCAGCGACCGAAAGAGTTTAGAGCTTTAATTTCTCCAAAACAATTTTCAAAATTATCAAATCCTTTCAAAACACTTCTCTGGAATTTTATTTTCAGATTATAAATCACATTTATAAATCTTTTACTTATACAATTTCACTTCTTATATATATAAGATTATTTCACAATTGTAAATTACATTAATTATAATTTCACACTTATAATTTATTTTCTTATACAATTCATTCTTTTTCACCTGTTGTTTTTATTTAACTTATTCAACAACCAAACAATCAATTCTTATACACTTTAATAATTCTGAAAAATTATTTCCTTCATATATAAAATATATTCAAGGTAAAATTATTTCATTTACCCTATTTAAAACAATACTGTGTCGAATTATTCTATTCAAGTGTTTAGAGATCCCTATCAACAACGTTAATTGCTCGTGTTGACCAAAATCCATACACCACTCAACAAACCAATCGTCACAATATAAAACAATTTATATTCACTAACAAATACGCGCTCATATCTATTATTACACTCAACTCATTCTAGAGTACTACTGACTCTATCTCTAATGAGTAATATCCAACAGAGCCATGGTTGTCGCTTAACCATAAGCTCTGATACCAAATGTAACGACTCGGATTTTTCGTTGCCGAAAAACCAAAATGTTAGGGTTAAAGAAGAGGTAGAAGATAGAAGAAGAGAGAGAAAGAGAGAACAGAACAGAAAGAAACAACAGAACAATATCAGAATCTCACAATCGTAGTGGAACAACATATAATAAATAAATGAATAATCTTTAAACAAAGAACTATATCAGTTATTACATTACATCATTTTATATCACATTTCATTACATCATCAGAGTGTACAACAACAAACAACAACAAACAGTGGAAAAGAAATACTATATACTAGTAATAGGCCATGCCATCCAGCTTGCCTCCAGCAACTCCTGAATTCCAGAATATCCTGATAAACCTTAACTCTAGACTGCCCGTGTGGAAATTGGTAGGCACCCAGAGTTTAGGAAGGAAAACAATAAACTCCGAGTTAGTCATGTGACTGGTGTGAGAATTTAAAACAGTTTATCTTTAAAACAAAATAGAGGAATATTTTTAAAGTCAATTCGCGATGCTTTTTAAAAAAGAGACTACCATAAGGCCTCCCGCACACACACACAATGCAAACGCAGAGTCGGAGGAGATTTCTCCTTATGATAGTCAAAGATGCTTCATACGCATTAAAAGAGACATTTGATATTATTACTAGTGCATAGTGTAGGAAAAATCATTTCGAAAATAAAGATATAAATCTTAGCCAGCATAGGCATTCCGCACTTATGCCTACTATAGCTACCATCCAAACAGTGGGGCGCCACCATAAGTGAATGATAGGTTCTACAACTAAAACCGTACAAGATCGTATTGTTTCATTAGATTTCCAACAAATGGTCAGGCCAAGGAACTTCCCATTGCCACATGGAAACGCTTCTGGAATGACGTCCCGAGAACCAAACCAGATCTCTGCCAACACAAGACCGGGTTACCCCTAACTGGGTACCTACTGACACGAATATGTCATCCCCCGATCATAACCGATCTATCCGAGGATCCTCGATTTCCAACAACCACATAAGAATAATAATGCAGTAACCACATAGGCTAAGTATCTGGGCTCCATTCCATGATACCACCTCTATCCAGAAGGAATGACATAGACTAAAGGGGCGCTACCCCCTAATAACCTTGCTGCATCCTTCCTGTTTTGACCATTTTCGCGGTGTGAGGTTCGACGAAGTCTCGTCCACAAAGCCACGCTTTATACAAAAGCTGCGCTTTGGGTCAACAAATGATCATAGAAATGATCACCAAGATAAATGATCAAACAAATGATCATATCACAAATGATAAAACAATGATCATTTCGCAGCAACACTCAGCATGCCACACTACCAAATTGGGAGTATATCACTAATAACCTTCAACTATATAACCTCTGAGCTCGTACGTCTCAGAGAAGGGTGTTAAGCTAAGAGAATAAATTCTCCGCCACCAACAGAAATATATTTGAAAGAAATCAGCTTTATATCTCAATTTGTAATGTCAGACATACAATCCATACAAGTCTGTTCCGGGCTCCAACAGAACCGAAGGCACTTACAAAGAAGTCCTTGAATTCCGGATAATTTCTAATCACGTCCGGACTTCCCGTCACTAAGGGTGATAAAACCTCTATATCGGAGATCAACCGATGCAGAGTAACTCAACGGTAATCCTTCCGTTTTCAAAAATATCCGGTCTTCAACACCGGTCATTAAATGCAATCCATTACGACGTATCACATATTCGTAATGGGTTATACAACCCCAAGGTCCATTCCCGGCTAACCCGAATAGTGAGCGCTTATATTAAAAAGAAGTGTGGCATTTAAATTCAAACAATCACAACAAATACCTATTTAAAGGTAAATATTGATAGTCGGATTATTTAACTATCAAAAGGCATGCTCAACATCACCAGGTTCCAAATCATTTTTCAAATCATTTATTTTCCAAAATATGTTTACAAGATATATATTTCCCACACTTCAACATTTGAAAACTAATTTTCAAATCACTTTTCACCTTTCCACTTTTGAAAAAAAATTTCAATCAATTTCCTTATGCGAAATACTTTCATTTCAACATGGTTCATTTAAACCAATTAAATAAAGCCTTACCGATTTACTTTATATTTACGTTCCAAATCCGTAAATTTATTCCCACACTTTAAAAATAAATCAACGTTTATTTTTAAACTAATTCCCCTTTCTTTTATAAATTCCATAGTGAATTTATAATCCCAAAATATCTATGATGTACGATTTTCAATCGATTTTCAATTTATCTTTACAAGGATAAATTCTAAAACGTTCATTTCGCATTGGAAAAATATTTCCATACTTATTTAATAATAAGTACTTCACAAATCTATTTATTTTCAACATTTGAAAATATTCGATATACTTAAATCAAAATTAAGTATATATTTCGTTACTTAAGGAAAACATTCTTTTGACACATTTATTTGGGTCAAAAACGAATGTTGCGTAAAACATCGTTACGACGACCCAAAATCACTAGTATAGGGATTCGAAATTAAGACAGATATATAAATCCCAATACTATATAAAACATTTCCTTTCGAAAATCATTTACTATAACAACAGTGTTATAGTCCACCATTTCCTTATTTCTTGAAAACGTCTATTTCAACAGTGAATGTTGAAATCTATGCTTTCGATAGTTAATCCATTTTAAAACATCTTTTAAAACAATTAAATTCATTTTAAAATTTCACTTCTCCAAATCATACCTGTTTTATTCAATAATGTATTCACTGTCCAAAATTGTGAATATATTTCCTTTAATAAACTTCAATATTCAATTTATCAAATTCAATTGATTTCGAATTTATAAACAATGTTTATAAATTCCATTTCTATTTATAAGCTTCGATTTATAAATATCCTTTATTAACCAATTTTATTTATATTCCATTTATATGTCGAAATCCGGTTTATAAGTAAATTACTTACAATTCATTTATTCACAAATCCAATCTTTTATATCAACACTAATTTATAAATCAAAAATTCTTATTTACTTATGAATCTAGGTTTAAACTTTATTTTAACACTTATAAAAAGATCGTTTTATAATTTCTATATTTTAATTTATAAATATCAATTTTATACAACTTTTATATAAACCGTTTATAATAATTCAAAAATCTCAATTTAAATAAACCAATCTCTTTATTAGTTTACAAAACGTTATTTAAAACTTATATAACTCCAAAATTACACTTAAGTTTTATTTTCCCAAAAATATAACTTTTATAACCATAAAATTAAAATGTTTATTTATTTTAACAATTAAAAATTAGATAAAACGTATACTTTCAAAATCACTTTAAAAATACTTTTAAAAACCAAAATCATTATTTTAAAACTTCAAAAATGGATCCGATTATGCAACAGCACCAAATTGTCAATCACGACATCCAAATATCATATATCGATTGATAATCAACAAATATCACAAAATCTGTAAATAAATCAATACTGTTGAGGAATCCAGTTGGATCCCTCCAACCTGTTTCCTTGCATCCACAAACATTAGCACAATATCAATTCCGTTCCAGTACGGAATTATCGCGGTATATGGGATTTATAAAATATTATCTGCTTGGTAGACGGCGCAATAGGGTCTCATCCGCTATATACTGCGGGAAATCAATTCCAAGTACATAAATAATACCAATTTCACTGTTTATGAAATATTCGCGGTATATGTTTTTAATAAATAACATCCACTTACTAACGACGCATAATGTCTATTTTAACAATCAATAGATAATAATCATCATTCAACATACAATCAATAATTTTAAATCTAACTATTTAAAATTAAAATCGAAACCGATTCAATTGAGTGAGAAGTTCTCACCTTGATTTCAATTTCGTTCCAACGTTTTATTTCGAATAAAATTAAACGTGCGTTTAATTTTATCCAAAATCCAAACTAGCTCCAATCGCTTCCAATCCAGTTGCATAGCGTAGTGCTCGTCAATACGAAGCCAATGCAAAAAGTTTGGTCGAATTCCGACCTCGTACGACAAAGTTATGATAGTTTAAACATTATACAATCTTTAATATAATTAATTTACATTTCTTTTTTTTATTATTTTTAAACCTCATCAGATCTGGGCCGTTCATTGCAAACCCTAGAATCTAGCCCGTTCGCGTATGCTTCTTCCTCCCTAGATACCTCACGTGAGCAACATACCCAATAGCCGCCTCCAATCTTGAATTCTTGTGCCCCATATACTCAACTTCAAGTCGATCAAACCACGCCACAATGAAGCTCCATCAACCACGCGCCAATGGCCAGCGACCGACGCCACTCGGTCATCACTTTATCTCGAACAACGACTCACGCACTCGAGCGAATTATAGCCTCCATACGACGTTGTTTCAGATCTCGACCGTTGGATTGAACGATCTTGTGATGTTCTTCATTTTGTTAGTTGAAAGATAGTCATTGTATGAGGAGATCGGAGGGGAAGAAGATGGATAATTTCGGCCATTAACCTGAAGGTGGCAGCTGGCTTAGAGAATTAGGGTTTCTTTTTTTCTTTTTTTGTGAATAAATGGGCCTATTTATAGAAATTTAACGAACACTATTCATCCGGCTTTTCAAAACTCCAATTTACGCGCGGTGACCGGCGTTTCTAGGGTTTACCCCGCGTTTCTGACACAATGGAATAGGTTTCGAAAGCCAATTCGATCATCTGTGCGAGTTACGGCAATAAACGGTCGATTTTAAATTAAACCGATTAAACGATATTCTAGGCGTTTTGGCTCGCACCGGACAAACCGTAAATCCAATTGACACGAAATTTGAAACCACTCAATAATATTACATTAAGGATCCGATGAAACTGGTTTCGTCGAAATCCGAGACTGTTTGAAAAATGACTATTTTAACTCGCCAAATAAATATTAAAAACAATTTCGATGCGTTTCGAGCTGCCACGGTGAAACGACAACTCCAATTGCTACGAAAATTGAAATCCAATAATAACAAACTATTACGGATCCAATGGAACTAGTTTCGTCGAATTCTGAGATTGCTCGAAAAATGGCTAATTTCACTGGTCGATTAAATATTAAAATATTCAATTTTTACAAATTAACTTTTAATTCGATTTTAAAAGTTCTAAAATATCGTTCTAACTTCAATATGATAAAATAAAATTTTACAAATCATTTTCAATCATATTTTACTCAATTTTAAATTATTTCTGTATTTTCACATATTAAATTATCGATTTAGTTATTCAATTAAATCCAATTATTCGAAATATAATTTATTCGACTTATAAATTTCACTTATTAATATTTAAAATTAATTAATATTCAAATTTTAATTAATAGAAATTCTGGGTCGTTACACATTGCAATAGTTTTGGTTATTTATGAAAGACAACTTTGGTTGTACACAATATATAATTTACCTATACCATAAGAAAATCGACAAATTTAAGACAAAAACGTCATTTGTCAAAAAAGAATTAAAACCAATATTAGATAATGAAGAATTCATGATGTACCAAAAAAATTATAAAGCAATTAACATTCTATTACACTAGTTGGATGGAACTAAAAACTTATAGATGGCATCGCATATTTCTTTGCTTTTTCTGAAAACCACCCTACGTGCATGTACCAACTACTCTCTACTACGGTAGCCTATTTTACTGACCAAATCTCATTCAACTAACCATATATAATTTTCCACTTTCTTTCATGATCGATCGTAACAAATTCTGATTGCACTTCAAATGATTCGATCATCCCTCCTTGAACGCGCTACATTTATGCTTTACTCAAGATAAAATAACACTTCCAGCTAAATGAACTGAAATCGATTTTGATTGGGGTTGACAAAATGATTTCCTAAAATAGATAATGATATAAATTGATTGAAACATAAAGTTCTAGATGGATTTGTTAAAATGGTTGACCTGGATTTCATTTAAGGTATTAACTTTCAATTGGCTAATTCTTGTTTTTATCACATATTGTTCTTAGTAGCACTCATTCATCGCCTATGCCAATTTACCAACTCTTACATCTCTTTTACCCCGGAAAGATACATTAATGGCGTATGGAAGTACCGATATGATCGAAGCATTCTTATCCAGGTCAACGCCACCGAAGCGGTGAAGTATGTAAATCGAGATAAATTTGAATTTTTTCAACAGACTAATATGATAATGGATTTCTCCTTGCATAATTATTAAAAAAAACCCACTATATCATTAATAATTAATGCATATGCCTCCTTTTTTAGAAAAACAAGAGGCTGGTGCTGAACAAATTTTTAGAATAAGAAATGAGACACATTGTGCTTGGTGTTCGATCTACTATAAATATTATTTAATCAATAACCCAATTGAATGTGAGGCATTCATCCTCCGCCGCCTAGTTCAGTTGATTGACCTGGGTTTGATTGGAGATGTCATTGTTCAGACCAACTCCAAGCATATTCTATATTATCTCAGAAGCAAAAATACAACCTTTAGAGCTCCTTTGTCTACAACAACCGCAAACAAATATTTAATCGAGTTCGTCCGGTAAGATTCTATAATATGAAATAATTTGAAAATTTTAACATTATACTTAATCAAATTGATTTTTTCGTGCACGAAGAATGCGTCTGCAACGACCCTCCTTTTTGGACAGTTTACACCGACGATCAAATACACATGTTGATTCAAAACCATTCAAAAGGGCGGATGGTTATTGGGGTAAATAAGAAAAGAAAAGAAAGAGCAATAAAGGAAATGAAACAACACAGAATCTCGCAGCGGAACGATAAAATACAATAGTCAAATAAACAGTTCATGAAGCTGTTTACTATACTTTGACAATTATTTATACAACATTTATCAGAGTTATACATACACAACAGAACAATTAAAATAATGCAAAAGATAGCATGATGCAAGGGTAATAATAGTAATAGTATACCAAATCTTCGTCTTCATCCTCCAGAATAGATCTTCAAAAATATGAAAACTCAGGACTGACCCGAGCGTAATGAAAAGACAAAACACTCGAGTCAGGACTAAAATATCCTTATGAAAGTTTAATCAATCGTAAATAAATATGAGTGTAACGGCGTCAGAGATGTTTACGGGGTTTGACATCTCATTATCCAGTGTCAACGTGCGTGCAATAACTTAAGAGATGTTACAGGATTTTCCATCTCTTAAGGATCCGTTAAACTATCTACTATGTAGTAATGTACGCTAAGTAGATAATGTCTATCAGTAACATAAAGTATCAAAATAGCGTTAAGGCGTTACCGTAATCCCCCTTAACACGTTTTTATAATGCCATAGTCTATACAGCACCATAAGCCCCACCGTAAACAGGTGGTTATCAGAGGGAACCCCATAGGTATAACACAAAACCAAACGTAGTGGTCGCGAATAGGATAATCAGTATGACAAGGTACATGAGGCGATACCAACTAGGATACTAGTAATTGCATGATCTGGACTGATGTTGGGCATAGCCAGCAGCTACCCCAACACCGCGAAACAACACTCCCAAATCAAGGGGTGCACCCAAATCGCATCACAAATGTAATAGATATGGTATCGAAGAAGTGCGTCCACTAGAGGTGGCAAACCTCAATGGCCCGGCGAGGCTCCTGTTTTAGTCATCTCAAGGGTCATCCAATATCGTTTTCTTTTTTCAATCAACGCGTTCACCAAACCATCCACTTCATTCTGGATCAACATTCCGCGTATAATAGTTATTAAAGTGGTTTTCGGTATCGACATAGAGTACGTCCATATCCGATCCCGGTCTCTTTAATAACTACGTATTATTACACCGTTGGTTCTTTTACATTTCAAATCGATTCATAATTGATATCAAAATATCATGTTCGCTTCAAAAATCAAATCCATTTCAAATATCATTGTATCTTTTCAAATGTAAGATTCCGTTTCAAAAATCATTTTTCGCATCAATATCTCATTTCGATTTTAAAATCATTTCGAATTTCAATTTAGGTTGCAACTTCATTTAACCCAATTCGTATTTAAATTCAAGATTTAAATATAAACATTTCACCTTATTGACCATCTTAGAATTTTAGAAAAATAGTTTTAAGTAGTTTAAAAGTAGTTTTAAATGATTAAAATAGTTAAAATACTTAAAATCTTAAAATGGATTTGAAATAGAAAATTAGTTTAAAATAATTTAAACTGAGTTAAGTAGATTTAAAAAAGATTAAAATAGTTTTAGTATTCAAAACTTGTTTATATAACTGAGTAATTTGGAAAACGAAATAAAACAGCTTTAAAACCAAACCATTTCAATTATAACTTCCTAATTCAAAACAATTTCAATTTCCCTTATGCCGATTCAATTTCGATTCCGATTCCATCAATGTCAACTTTGACTTCAAATTAATAAAATTTTATATTCAGTTTCAATTAATTCAATTTCAATTTATATCGATTTGGAGCTTGCTTTCCAAAATATCCATTTATAACACTTAACAAAATTTTCCATCGATATTCAAATTTATATCCCAATTACAAATATGATTCAATTCCAAGCTCAATTTCAAAATATCATTTTATATCGATTTTACTTAGTAATATTCAAAGCTCGAATTAAGGTTAAATCTTTAAACAAACCAATTTTCGAAATTCAATCATATACCGATTTTTAAATTCCAAAGTCTCCACTTTAATTATTTAACAATTTCTTTTAACCAAAATTTATTTCAACATTCCAAACTCAATTTTCGATGAATTCGATTTCTATAAATTGATTTCTATTTATAACTTTTAAATCAAAACATTTAAATAAATTTCAAATCGACGATTTTAAAAATTATAAATTTAGCCAATTCGGTGTCCGTGTATAATTTTCTATCCTATGGCCAAGTAATTATTTATTTCAGTTAAATGTCAGGGATGAGTGTATATTACTTAATCAAATCATGGTGTCATATGTATGCATAACAGTATATATAAGCAAATAAACATCCAAACATTTAAATATCAACCAATAACATCCATCAAAATACATCATCCAATAGACAATACAATTCATGGTAGTTTCATAGTTATCAATGTCAGGTAATTTAATCGCAATTCAATTTTAATTTCAGTTTAACTGCCAATTTAATTTTTCAACGGTTAATTCAAATGACAAGCTATATTACAATCAAATTTTTATCAAACAACGATAAATAAAATCACAACACTACATAATGTCAAATTTAACTAGCATAAAGATATTTAGTACGTTGTGAGCGTTATAAAACACTCACCTTGATTTCAATGCAGTGCCAACGTTTTATTCCGAATCAAATTAAACGAGCATTTAATTTTACCCGAAATTTTCTCTAGCTCCTAACGACTCCAATTCAGCTCATAGCGTAGTTCTCGACAAAACGATTGCAACGCAATTTGTTTCGTGCGTTTTCGACCTCGTATGAAAAAGATACAGCGTATTAAAGTTTACACGAATAATAAATATAATAATTTCACAATTTCTATTAAATTTTCAACCTCATCAGATCTAGGCCGTTCGTTTTTGGAGATGGAAATCCAGGCCGTGCGCGCATCTCACCTTCTCCCTCAATCACGTACGCGCTCCATTTTACTCACGGCCGAACCCATCATCAAAACTAGGGTTAAATTTTTCGAGCTTCCACGACGACTTCGACAACGATCAGAAGCTTCCATTCCAAAGCCCATCCCCTTCTCTTCACTCGGCTGCAAAGCCATGGAGCTCGGCCCCCTATTGAGCATGCGAAACGAGGCCGAACTGCAGGCCTTCAAGCTCCCTTTCCCATTGATCCACTTCGAATTTTACGATCTTGACCGTTCAGGTTGAAGGTCTCACAATGCTCTACAAATTGTTAGTTGCGAGTTTGCTGTAAAAGCTGATGGATTTGGAGAATTCGAGGGGAGAAAACGAGTGATTTTCGGCCTTCGGTTTAGAAAATGGCGGCCGTCTATAAGAAACCCTAGCCCTTTTTTTATTTTAATTTGTGAATAAAGGGGCTATTTATAGGAAACGACGAATACTAATCATCCGGCTTTTCCAAACTCCGAATTACGCGCGGTGACCGGCGTTTCTAGTGTTTATCCCACGTTCCGGACCCAATGGAATAGGTTTCGAAAGCTAATTCGATCGTCCATGCGCGTTACGGCAATAAACGATCAATTTAAATTAAATCGATTTAAACTAATTTTTGTGCGTTTTTGCTTGCCCCGGACAAACGGTAAATCCGATTGACACGAAATTTGAAATCTTACAATAATATCACATTACGGATCCGATGAAACGGTTTTGTTGAAATACGAGACCGTTAGGAAAATGACTGTTTTAACTCGTCAAATTAAAATTAAAACAATTTCAACGCGTTTCGAGCTGCCACGGTCAAACGACAACTCTGATTGCTACGAAAATTGAAATTCGATAATAACTAACTATTACGGATCCAATGGAACTAGTTTCGTCCAATTCTGAGACTGTCCAAAAATTCGCTATTTTTCAATCGATAATTAAATATTAAAATATTCAATTTTTACAAATAAATTTTAAATTCAGTTTTAAAAGTTCTATAACATCACTATGACTCCAATATGATAAAATAAAATTTGACAAATCATTTTTAATCATATTAAACCTGTTATTCAATTATCCAATAAATTCCAATTTTAAAATCTTATTAACTCCATTATAATCCCGATATAACTTACATTCACTTTGGAAACCAATTTGAATCCTATTAAATCAAATTTCAATTATTCACTCTATTTTCGTACATTAAATTTCAATATCATATTAATCATATCAAATTCGGAATTTAATTATTCAAACATTTGTAATATTAAATTTAACAAATTTTATTATTCTTGAATTACTATCTTTTGAGATATTCAAAATGAACTTAAAATTTAACTTTTGAAACGAATTAAAATTTATAGAACAACCATTTCCATTATACGGTTATTCAATTCCCATTATTAAATTATTCAATAAATCCCAAATATTAAATTTAAACAATTTCGCTTATCCAATAATTCATTATCTTTTGAAATATTGAAATCGAACTTATAAGATTCAACTTTTAAAACCAATTCACAATTTCGAATACTATTTTCATTTTACAGTTATTCAATCGTTCAATAAGTTTTAAATATTTAATTTAAACAATTTACCTGTTTAATATTCAATGTTTGATTTTAAATAGATTTTACTTATCAATCAATTACTCTATTATACCCAATGAATTCAACATTTATTATCCTATTCAACTATTGATTGCAAAGGCATTCACTAAGTAGCTTTTATTTTTCATTACATGGATAATTGTTGTTGCAATTCATTCCACTTATTATTATTCCAAACGAATTACAATTTTTTTCTAGCATTAAATCATGAAATCTTATTAAATTAACTATTTTAATTATCGAAAATTTACGGGTCGTTACACTCTCCCCCACTCAAAACTTTTTGTCCCCGAAAAGGAAAAAGAAGGGAAAAGGAACTAAGTATAGAATTCAATATTAGATATATTTTATTCGAAGTTACCAACTTATAAACAACGAAATTCCATTTATAAAGTCATTACTTCACTTTCACTAAGTTATTCCAAACGACTTTCTAACTTTAAAAGTTAGTTATCAAAACAAGTAATAAAAAATTTTAAAACTTGAAAAATTTTCTAACACCCGGATTTACGGAAAATTTCGGCAGAGTATCCTTTGCGCGGCTCGATCAGTACAGCTACAAAACGCTTCTACGGGCCCCAAACCAACAAAAGAAAAATCAAAAGCCAAGTGGCTCATCGAAAATCACCAAATCCAATGATAAAATAGACATGTACCTTATATTTTTATTAGCGAGCATATATGACTAATATAACATGAAAGCGAGCTCCAAATGCGAAGCAAGCGCAATCCGCACTACTAAACACTCAACAAACCTTGAGAAACATGCATATATGAAAATAACATCAATATACATCATATAGCAACATAACAACTACATGTGCCAACATAGCAATTGCAACAAACAACAAATGAATCGACCAAATCAATTATCATCCAACTATCATCCAACAAATCCATAACCAATCAATATAAATTTACTTCTCATTAATATTTATTGACTTGGGTTTCAATTTTAATAACAGTTGATTCATTAACGTTGGATTTTACTAACATTCATTCTCAATTCAATTAGTTAACATTAACTAATTTATATTTACATTAGTTCGCTTCCAGTTTGAATCAAATTAAATTCTATCTAAATTCATTTAACTTCCAATTCGATTTCAATGATTTATAGCTTTTAATTTCAATAACACTTAATGAATTACATACAATCAACTAACAATCAACTAACAACCAAATCATACCCAACATAACCAAATTATTAAGTTTACGTTCAATTTGGTTTATCTCTTTTATATATATCATGTTGTATAATTTTAAAAGAATCATTTTATATTTGGAATCTTAAATTTCCAATATTAACTTTAATTAAGTCCGTAAGCCATACATATATCATCCGTGAGAAATATCAGTCTAATCGCTTATTCGATCACACAATTTCGCTTCCAAACTAGTATCGTTCACACGACTCTCTAGTGCGGACTCAGATTTGGTTCCTTGATTGGAAACTGTTACTTTCCTTGCATAGCTATATACTACGATAGAGAATTCCAGAATCAAACCAAAAATCCATAGCCAGGGTTCGCCGTCGAAAATCGAGTGAAAAATCCTAACTTGGATCGATATAAATCATCTCGAAATTTTGTGCCCGAATTTGGATCAAATCGTTATGCGAATAAAATAATATACGTACAACTTATTTATCACCTTTCAATAGATTTCTATACAATTTATCTATATTAAATTATTTTATTGACTTTCATTTTATTTACAATTAATTTTTCACAATCCATTATTCAGTTAATATATCCATTTCTTTACATAGCATATTCTTTAACATTATCTTTTCCTAAACATCATATCAAAGAATTTTTTTACTCAAGTTCATTTTAAACATTCTATGTAATTTAATTAAATCCAATTTCATTTTCCAATTGATTCTTAGCTATAAGAAATTCCTTTGTTTACATTTATTGCATTTTCATAATTTCAGTTAATAACGAATTCATTTGTGTAACCTTTTATTAATCATCACTTTAGTTTATTAATCATCCTATAAAAGTCTAATCTCTCATAAATAACCTTTCTTAGTTTACAGTTATCTTAAAGGTTACAAATTCAAAAAAAAAATCCTATAACCAATTTACAAAGATATAATATGGTTCATTTATCTTCTTTCTTAAGTTCACTTACTTGTTCCATTTATCCATTCATCATTTCATGCTATATTTAAGTATATAAATTTTTTATCACAACCATATTTCATTTATATACATTTTAATTTCTTTTGAGTTTTCCTTACTTGTATACTTCAATTATTTTCAGGTTCTGTTTATTTGTACACTATCTCATTACATATCCAAAACATCATTTGAACTTTTTAATATTTGGTAAGTCTGGTTATATGTTATCAGAATGTAATTTTGGTATTATACAAATTTAAAGAATTTCATTTTACTAAATTAGAATGTTCACAAATTTAATTTGTTTAAATCCTCTTTTCCTTTCAACTTTAAAGTTTTCCCAAAACTATAGCCTCGATATCTTAATCCTCTTATTTTATAAATTCTGGTTATTCACATTTTATTCAAATAATTTGAAAATTATTAATTAACAGAACTTAGAAATTTAAATGCTCGGTTCTTTTCAAAACATTTGAAATAAAT
The DNA here is from genome assembly GCA_030765085.1 of Allium cepa. Taxonomy (NCBI): domain Eukaryota; kingdom Viridiplantae; phylum Streptophyta; class Magnoliopsida; order Asparagales; family Amaryllidaceae; genus Allium; species Allium cepa. The sequence continues at coordinate 463,749,892 of CM060942.1, forward strand.
ATATACACTTATATCTTTAATATATCAAATCATACCTTTGGAGTTTAAACCAAAACCCATTTATCCAAATAATTTCGAAGAAAAGCAAAGCTTCTTAGAAGCCTCCCCCACTTTGAGACTCAAAAATGAACGTCGATGATGCTGCGCTGTGACGCCCCACCTCTATACCCACGCTAGCCAAGAACATTACGGTGAATGCTGTCAACTAGCACGGAGAATAAGGCTGTTGAGGAGCGACCATCCGTGTAATTGCTTTGTGCGAGCATCGATATGCCAGGTAGTATAACATGCTATTCTTTATCAAGAGGAAATCCGACATACCGACACAAACTCAAAGCTACTACACGGTGGCTATAATATCTTCGGAAACAAATATAGAAATAAACATAACACAAATCAGTCACAGACAATTCATATCACAAAGGCAGAAATAGATATGAATATTATACTTAGAAGTGTGTATCAGAGTAGTGGTCTAAAAAGATCCACAATATCACAAAAGAATAGTTACATGAACTACACAAAACAATAAGTATACATTATGGAGTATATATCTCAAATGTATACAACAAAATAACTACTAATCTAAGTAGTTAGCCAAAAGTCAGAGAAATCAATCCCAAGTGAGAAGTCAAGCTGATGCACCTGTAACATCTCGGTCTGACCTGAGTATTATTTAATAAGAAAATAATAAATGGATCAGTCTAACTACAAATATTAGATGAAACGATATAGAATGAGAGATATGACTAAACACATAATAATCACAATGCCAAGCTGTGATATATATATATATATATATATATAAGTAATTGAAAATCAACAAGAGATTAATCAATATCACCGAATCTACACAAGAATCAAAGAAATGTCATACTCCTTATTTCGTTCACCAAACCACAAATATTGACGATTATATCAATGTCAATCACAGAAGTCAATGACACACAAATTCACCAATGCACAAATGTTGATAAAACTTATCAATGGAAATCACGAAAATTGGTGAAACACAAATTCTAGAAATCATCTCAAGAAATCCAGAAATCACAAAAAGGAGGGGAGGCCTATCACAAACGGGAGCATAAAACTCACCAACACGTGTATCACAAACGGAACGCTAATTCCATGGTTGCTAACCATCACAAATTGAGCCGAAGCTCCACAAACGGCCCGAAGACCATGGGTTGCTACTCCACCAAATTGAGTCGAAACTCCACAAAACGGGGTTTAGTCTCCCTCGCAGACAAAGAGACATCGCACATTGCTAGTCTAAATCACAAAGATGATCGTCATGATCAACGAGAAGTGTCAAGTACACTAAGCTAGTAAATATATGAGTTTAGCTTCATGTCCCATAAGCACTAACTTAACTTAAATATTTACGAACAAATTGTAGATCTCCACTAGAAAATTGTCACAAGAGATTCAATCGGACAAGTCCAAGAATTAACCGACGAAATAAATGCAAGCGTTTCATACCACTTGTTTTACTAAGTCATTTAATTAGATTTCTCATACGAGTGAGGTAAAGGTTTGTATATACTAATAGATTGGAAATCGGTTTTAGAAAACGAGCTTTGTAATAAAATAGTGTTCAAATCATTTGAAGGAAGAGTTTTGATATTTACTATTAGTATCGAAACCTTTATATTTTTAAAGTGACAAATCACAAAGAAGATTGTAGGAACAATAAATCACTAAAATTCACATACGAAGATGTGAATAAAATCCAAAGAAACCGATAAAGAAACCATCGAAATGAATATTCAAAAATCCCTCAAAAGGAGTCATCAAAGTCATAATAAATGATAATAACAAATTGGATCATCACGAATCGATTTAAATTGGAAATTCAATCCAAAAAGGCAAAATGGACTCAAACAGCAGGTTCATTCGACTGAACATAGTTTTCAGTCGGCTGACCCTGTGCTTGGAAATTTTCCAGGTTCAGGAAACTTTCTGTTTCCAGTTTCAGTCGACTGAACAAAGGATTCAGTCGACTGAATCATGCCTGGAAACTTTTGGGTTCCAGGTTCAGTCGACTGAACAGAGGATTCAGTCGACTGAATCATGCCTGGGCTGTTTTTCAGCCTATTCAAATCAAGAGCAAACTCTTCCAAAATGCAACTGGACGAACATTGGCTCTAAGGATTTATGCCAATCGGCAACCCGGCCCTATATGCTCCTCGATGCATCACCAAAAGCATGATCAAACATCCATAAAAGGATTTAACACAAATTTGACTTAAAAACCCAAAAATTGGAATATTCGCAAAACCAATCCAAATCAAGAGCAAATGCACATGAAGAAGTGTTAGGAATTCATACCCAACAAGCATAGATAACTGTAGTCATAGATGTGAGATAAAAATCTCACCTTTGAACCCAAACAATAGAAGAAGAAGCTTGAAAGCAAGCTAGATCAGTTCCTCTTCAATAACAACTCAAGAAGCTTCAATCTAAGCTTAGAGGAGAAACATTTCCTAAATTAGGTTTAGGAAATTTCTGAAATTGGAAAGAGAATGAGTTGGAGAAGAAGAAGAGAAGGCTTACCAATGGGTTCACTTGAGTTTGGAGCAAGAAGATGATTTGCAAAAGAAAACTAGGGCGTGAGTTTTAATTTACCATCTCTCCCACAATTGTTGCTAAAGCTTGAGTATTAGGAATTGGAAATGAAGTAAATGAGGAGTTGAAGTGGAGTTGGGACTAAATACATAAGTGGGGTTATTGGGCTCAGCCCAAACCAAAGCCCTAAGCAAAAAGTAGCAAAATTCAACTTTCTCCAAACTTATCGAAGCTTATACTTTAAAAGGTCGCAAACGGCATTTTAAACTCAATGGGAGTGGTCCCGAGTCCTAATTCGACCGTATGCAAAAAGTAGCTTTTCGGACTAAAATCCCGACTACGATACCATATTTAAATAAAACATTTAAATATATAAATCATAACATATGCGGGTTGTTACAGACTCCCCTCCTTGAAGAAATTGCGTCCACGCAATCATAAGGAATAAATGAACTAATAGTAACAACCATAGATGCATATCAACACAAAAGAAGAAATTGAAAATAAGAAGTTTGCCTTAAAGTGCACGAGAGAGTAAGTCCGGATGTGTTCGCTCGATGAATACCCTAGATTCCCAAGAACAATCCTTAGGATTTGAGGACCATTGAACTTTAACAAGAGGAACATTTTTATTTCGAAGTCGTTTGACCTTCGAAGCAATGATACGAATAGGATGTCGCTCATAAGTTAAATTAGGCGAAACTTCAATCTCTTCCACAACACCGGGCTCAAGAATAGAATCGGAATCTCAAAGACACTTTCGAAGTTAAGAAACGTGAAACACATCATGGATAGCAGAAAATTGAGCCGGTAATAAAAGGAGATATGCCAAGGAACCAATACCTTCAGTGAAAGGAAATGGCCAAATATATCGAGGCGCTAACTTTCCTAATCGACTGAAACGCACAACACCTTTCATAGGTGACACACGAATGAACACAAGATCTCCCACAGAAAACTCTAACTTCCTCCTCCGGTTATCGGCATAGGATTTTTGTCTACTCTGGGCTTCTTTCATCCCATGTCGAATAAGTTCAATCTTTTCTGTGGAATCTCGAATAAGATCTGGACCTAAAACCAGTTTCTCACCGGCCTCAAGCCAACAAGAAGGAGATCGGCATGGCCTTCCATAGAGTGCCTCGAAAGGTGCCATACCAATACTAGATTGGAAGCTATTATTATAGGAAAATTCAACAAGTGAAATATGATCTTCCCAACTTCCGCCAAAATCAAGAACACATGCACGAAGAAGATCTTCAAGTGTTTGATTCACACGCTCGGTTTGTCCATCGGACTGAGGATGATAAGCGGTGCTAAACTTAAGCTTCGTTGCCAAAGCTTTTTGAAGACTCTTCCAAAATTCACTAGTAAACAATGGATCACGATCACTAACAGTAGAAGTAGGAACTCCATGCAATTTAACAATTTCTTTAATAAAAAGTTTGGCTAAAAGAGGTACGGTTCGATTAGATCGAACGGGGATAAAGTGGGCGGATTTAGTAAGCCTATCAACAATCACCCATAAGCTATCATGACCCGAACGAGAATGGGGAAGGCCATCTATAAAATCCATGGAAATATGGTCCCACTTCCAAATTGGAATTTCTAAAGGTTGCAATAACCCACCGGGCCTTTGATGTTCGGCCTTAACGAGTTGGCAAGTCATGCAACGCTTACCGAAGTTAGCTATGTCAAGTTTCATTCCCTCCCAATAATAAAGGCGCTTCATATCCGCGTACATTTTGCTACTAGCGGGATGAATGGTAAATTTAGAGCGATGGGAATCTTCTAAAATATCTTTTCGAAGATCACTATTATTTGGTACGATAAGTCTACCAAATTTTCGAATGCCGCCACGAGAATCATAAAAGAGAAGGATCTAGCCTTTTATCCTTAACATTTTGGCCAAGAAGAGCCGATTCGGGATCTAGGCTTTGAGCTTCAAGAATGCGGTCTAAAAGAGAAGGACGAGCCTCCAGGCTACATAAAACAAGTGATGAGCACAAATCGGATACGCACTCTCGAATCTCACAAGTGGATAAAATCTCAAGATCGTTCCATTCAGATATCATCATAGAAACAACCGCTTGTTGCTTTCGACTAAGTGCATCCGCAACGTGATTTCCCTTTCCGGAAGTATAAAAGATATCAAGATCATATGGTGCAAGAAATTCGAGCCAACGCTATTGACGCAAATTAAGTTCCTTTTGAGAGAATAAATACTTCAAGGACTTATGATCGGTGTAAAGAACAAATTTCTCTCCTAAAAGATAATGACGCCAAATACGAAGGGCGAAAACAATAGCCGCGAGCTCTAAATCATGAGTGGCATATCTAGTCTCAGCAGGCTTCAATTGCCTAGAAGCATAAGCAATAACACGTTCTCTTTGCATAAGAATGGCACCCAAACCAACGCGACTAGCATCGGTATAAACAACGAAATCTTGATTCCCCTCGGGAATAACGAGAATAGGACCATCAGAAAGAAGTTCTTTTAATTTCTGAAAAGAAGCTTCACATTTGCCCGACCAAATGTATTTAACACCTTTCTTCGTCAAGCTAGTGAGAGGCACGACAATCTTAGAAAAGTCTTTGATAAAACGACGGTAATAGCCCGCCAATCCGAGAAAACTACGAGTGTCTGTCACACTCTCCGGTCTCTTCCAATCTTGAATCCCTTCAATCTTTGAAGGATCCACGGAAATTCCGGATTCGGAAATAATAAGACCGAGAAACTTCACACGAGATTGCCAAAAGTGGCATTTAGAAAATTTTGCCTTTAATTGATTACTCCTAAGAGTTTCCAACACAATTCGAAGATGTTTGTCATGCTCCTCCTCGGTTTTAGAATACACAAGAATATCATCGATAAAGATGAGAACAAACCGGTCGAGGAGGTCTTTGGAAACTCTATTCATAAGGTTAACGAAATAAGCCGGAGCATTCGTTAGACCAAATGGCATAACAAGCCATTCATAAGATCCATAACGAGTACGGAACGATGTCAAAGGAATACTATCCTCTGTAATACGAAGCTGATGAAATCCAGTAGGTAAGTCTAATTGTGAAAAGACTCTAGCAGCACTAAGTTGATCGAATAGATCATCAATCCGAGGTAAAGGATATTTATTTTTGATAGTAAGATCATTAAGCTTGCGGTAGTCAATGCAAAGCCTAAGTGTTCCATCGGATTTCTTCACAAAAATAGTTGAAGCTCCCCAAGGTGAGGAACTAGAGCGAATAAATTGCTTCATCTCCAATTCGAATAATTGTTTACGCATCTCCTCGTTTTCTTTATTGGACATACGATACGGAGGACGAGTGATAGGTTGAGCTCCAGGAATAAGATTAATTCTGAACTCAATTGCTCGCTTAGGTTGTAATCCTAAAACGGGCTCGAATATGTCCGAAAATTCACGAACGACGTGAATAAGAGAAATAATATCACCCTCATCGTCATCATCGTCATCACGAGGATTTAAAGAATATAAAGATGCAACCAAGCTGGAATCCGAATCTTTAAGATTAATAGAAATCTGCTTAACCGATTGAGGATGTCGAAGATGAATAGTCCGCTCAGGACATAGTATATGAGCTTCATAACGGTTAAGCCAATCCATTCCCAAAATCATTCCAAAGCCTAAGTAACGCATGACATGCAAATCGGCTCGGAAAGAAAAATCACCCAAAATAATCTCGACATCATTGCACAATAAACTGATTGTTGCGGATCCACCAACCAGATTCGCAATTCTCAAAGAAGTCATTAAAGCAACAACACTTAAAGAAAAAGTATCAACGAGTTCTTTTGAAATAAAAGAATGAGATGCACCCGTGTCAAAAAGAACTCGAATAGATTGATCCTGAAATATGATAATGCCATCAAGGATAGAATGAGACATACCTTGATTTCGAGATGTGTTGCCAGGGGCTTGAGAAACATTCAACTTTCCCTCCTTCTTGCCCTGAATCTTGGGGCATGAAGATATAACATGACCTGGACCTTTGCAGTAGCGACAAGAGAGAGACTTTGGGCACTTGTTCGCGTAATGGTCCTTCGAACCACAATTATAGCATTCCCCATGACCAAAGGAAGAAGTCTTTGCCACAGAGGTTGCTTGTTTCCCTTTCTTATTGGGGTAAGGGCCTTTGAATTTATTAGTCCTTTTCTTGTTGTTGTTGAAGCTTGGTTTGGAACCCACCACTTCAACATCATTCTCCCTATCCGCCTCTTCAAGACGAAGAGCGAAATCAATGAGTTGGTCGAAAGAAACTTCTAACTTTAGAAGTAATGGCTTCTTGAGATTTCGGTTTAAGCCATAGATGAACCTCTGGTTCTTCTTTAAAGGGGTGTTGATGTATTCAACCCCATATTTAGAAAGCGACTCGAAGGAGGTGACATAATCAGTGACGGAGGACTCACCTTGAACAAGGTCTATAAATCGTCGAGCCAATGTCACTTTCTCCGCTTCTGGTACAAATTTTAACTCGAAGCGCTCCCGGAATTTCTCCCAGGTGAGATCTGCTTCATTAATCTCATAAATAAGAAGCTCGTACCAGTCCAATGCTCTTTCTCGGAGCATACTAGAGGCCGCCTGAACTCGGTGAATGTCAATAAGATTCATGCGAGAAAAGATTCGATCGCATGACCTTAGCCAAGCCTATGCTTCGACAATAGTTTCGGAACCTTTGAATGGCTCCACACCCAAATTAGTGTAATCACTGCACAAGCGTGCAAATCCCGACTTTGGGTGAGTAGGTTCCGGGTTAGCTCCAGCTGCTTGAGCATTCGTCACTAAATCAAGAAGCTGTTGAGCAGTCATAAAAACTCCATCCTGGGGCGGAGTGCTAGATGGTACGGCTCTGGGGCGGCCTGGTCTAGACATTTCTCTTCCTTTAGAAAGAAAGAAGAAGATAAAAAAGGTTATTCACCAAATTGAATATCAAGCAATTCTTGATAGATAAAACAAGGAATCATAAAAGAAAATAGGATAAATCGGTTCGAAGACTCGAATAAAATCCTAAAGCACGACTCCTAAGATGGACTTAGGACGATGATCCTTGTTATAATATTCCATATTGTTCTGAAGTTTGGCTCTGATACCAATCAGTGACGCCCCACCTCTATACCCATGCTAGCCAAGAACACTACGGTGAATGCTGTCAACTAGCACGGAGAATAAGGCTGTTGAGGAGCGACCATCCGTGTAATTGCTTTGTGCGAGCATCGATATGCCAGGTAGTATAACATGTTATTCTTTATCAAGAGGAAATCCGGCATATCGACACAAACTCAAAGCTACTACAGAGTGGCTATAATATCTTTGGAAACAAATACAGAAATAAACATAACACAAATCAGTCACAGACAATTCATATCACAAAGGCGGAAATAGATATGAATATTACACTTAGAAGTGTGTATCAGAGTAGTGGTCTAAAAAGATCCACAATATCACAAAAGAATAGTTACACGAACTACACAAAAGAATAAGTATACACTATTGAGTCTATATCTCAAATGTATACAACAAAATAACTACTAATCTAAGTAGTTAGCCAAAAGTCAGAGAAATCAATCCCAAGTGAGAAGTCAAGCCGAAGCACCTGTAACATCTCGGTCTGACCCGAGTATTATTTAATAAGGAAATAATAAATGGATCAGTCTAACTATAAATATCAGATGAAACAATATAGAATGAGAGATATGACTAAACACATAATAATCACAATGCCAAGCTGTGATATATATATATATATATATATATAGGTAATTGAAAATCAAAAGAGATTAATCAATATCACCGAATCTACACAAGAATCAAAGAAATGCGATACTCCTTATTTCGTTCACCAAACCATAAATATTGACGATTATATCAATGTCAATCACAGAAGTCAATGACACACAAATTCACCAATGCACAAATGTCGATAAAACTTATCAATGGAAATCACGAAAATTGGTGAAACACAAAATCTAGAAATCATCTCAAGAAATCCAGAAATCACAAAAAAGAGGGGATGCCTATCACAAACGGGAGCATAAAACTCACCAACACGTGTATCACAAACGAAACGCTAATTCCATGGTTGCTAACCATCACAAATTAAGCCGAAGCTCCACAAATGGCCCGAAGACCATGGGTTGCTACCCCACCAAATTGAGTCGAAACTCCACAAAACGGGGTTTAGTCTCCCTCGTAGACAAAGAGACATCGCACATTGCTAGTCTAAATCACAAAGGTGATCGTCATGATCAACGAGAAGTGTCAATTACACTAAGCTAGTAAATATATGAGTTTAGCTTCATGTCCCATAACCACTAACTTAACTTAAATATTTACGAACAAATTGTAGATCTCCACTAGAAAATTGTCACAAGAGATTCAATCGGACAAGTCCAAGAATTAACCGACGAAGTAAACGCAAGCGTTTCATACCACTTGTTTTACTAAGTCGTTTATTTAGATTTCTCATACGAGTGAGGTAAAGGTTTGTATATACTAATAGATTGGAAATCGGTTTGAGAAAACGAGCTTTGTAATAAATTAGTGTTGAAATCATTTGAAGGAAGAGTTTTGACATTTACTATTAGTATCGAAACCTTTATATTTTTAAAGTGACAAATCGCAAAGAAGATTGTAGGAACAATCAATCACTAAAATTCACATACGAAGATGTGAATAAAATCCAAAGAAACCGATAAAGAATCCATCGAAATGGATATTCAAAAATCCCTAAAAAGGAGTCATCAAAGTCATAATAAATGATAACAACAAATAGGATCATCACGAATCGATTTAAATTGGAAATTCAATCCAAAAAGGCAAAATGGACTCAAACAGTAGGTTCAGTCGACTGAACAGAGTTTTTAGTCGACTGACCCTGTGCTTGGAAATTTTCCAGGTTCAGGAAACTTTCTGTTTCCAGTTTCAGTCGACTGAACAGAGGATTCAGTCGACTGAATCATGCCTGGAAACTTTCGGGTTCCAGGTTCAGTCGACTGAACAGTGGATTCAGTCAGCTGAATCATGCCTGGGCTGTTTTTCAGCCTATTCAAATGAAGAGCAAACTCTTCCAAAATGCAACCCGACGAACATTGGCTCTAAGGGTTTATGCCAATCGGCAACCCGGCCCTATATGCTCCTCGATGCATCATCAAAAGCATGATCAAACATCCATAAAAGGATTTCACACAAATTTGACTTAAAAACCCAAAAATTGGAATATTCGCAAAACCAATCCAAATCAAGAGCAAATGCACATGAAGAAGTGTTAGGAATTCATACCCAACAACCAAAGATAACTATAGTCATAGATGTGAGATAAAAATCTCACCTTTGAACCCAAACAATAGAAGAAGAAGCTTGAAAGCAAGCTAGATCAATTCCTCTTCAATAATTACTCAAGAAGCTTCAATCTAAGCTTAAAAGAGAAACATTTCCTAAATTAGGTTTAGGAAATTTCTAAAATTGGAAAGAGAATGAGTTGGAGAAGAAGAAGAGAAGGCTTACCAATGGGTTCACTTGAGTTTGGAGCAAGAAGATGATTTGCAAAAGAAAACTAGGGCTTGAGTTTTAATTTCCCATCTCTCCCACCATTGTTGCTAAAGCTTGAGTATTAGGAATTGAAAATGAAGTAAATGAGGAGTTGAAGTGGAGTTGGGACTGAATACATAAGTGGGGTTATTAGGCTCAGCCCAAACCAAAGCCCTAAGCAAAAAGTAGCAAAATTCAACTTTCTCTAAACTTATCGAAGCTTATACTAAAAAAGGTCGCAAACGGCATTTTAAACTCAATGGGAGTGGTCCCGAGTCCTAATTCGACCGTATGCAAAAAGTAGCTTTTCGGACTAAAATCCGACTACGATACCATATTTAAATAAAACATTTAAATATATAAACCATAACATATGCGGGTTGTTACATGCGCAGTCACCATCGAAATTATTTTACAGCGATAGAAGAGAGGAGTACTGAATTCATTCCTTCTTTTAAAAAATACTTTCAAAATATTTCCATAAACAATTTCCAACTAATATTACTATATATTTCTTCAAAATTTTGAAAACCATTTTTCAAGATCTCCGGGTCTTATATTCAATATTTTCCAATTTAAATCTATTTTAATTTATATGTCACCTTTATAAAATATCTTATAGGAATTTTTCTTAAAACAATCCACAAGTGTTTTATCATTTTTCATTTTGCAGTTCACCTTATTTATTAAATTACAATGTCCAATTAATGATAATAACCGATATTATCATTATTAACAACCAGGTAAGCTAGATAAGTCACAATAATTTCTTAAAATAAATCCTTTATATACAAAATATAATTAGGGCAAAATTATTTCATTTACCCAATTTCAAAACAATACTATGTCGAATTGTTCTGTTTAAGTGTTTAGAGATCCCTATCAATCACATTAATTACTCGTATTGACCCGAATCCATAGGCCACTCAACAAATCAACTGACACAATATAAAACATTTTATATCACTAACAAATACGCTCTCTCATATATATATATATATATATATATATATATATATTCACTCATCGACTCATCATAGGGAATTACTACCCTACTTATAAAGAGTCCGACCCCACAAAGCTAAGGTTATCGCTAAACCAAAGCTCTGATACCAACTGTAACGACCCACCTTTTTGGACAGTTTAAACCAGCGATCAAATACACATGTCGATCCCAAACCATTCAAAAGGGCGGATGGTTATTGGGGTAAATAAGAAAAGAAAAGAAAGAGAAATAAAGGAAATGAAACAACATAGAATCTCGCAGCGGAACAATAAAATATAATAGTCAAATAAACAGTTCATGAAGCTGTTTACTATACTTTGACAATTATTTATACAACATTCATCAGAGTTATACATACACAACAGAACAATTAAAATAATGCAACAGATAGCATGATGCAAGGGTAATAATAGTAATAGTATACCAAATCTTCGTCTTCATCCTCCAGAATATATCTTCAAAAATCTGAAAACTTAGGACTGACCCTAGCATAATGAGAAGACAAAACACTCGAGTCAGGACTAAAATATCCTTATGAAAGTTAAATCAATCGTAAATAAATATGACTGTAACGGCGTCAGAGATGTTTACGAGGTTTGACATCTCATTATCCAGTGTCAACGTGCGTGCAATAACTTAAGAGACGTTACGGGATTTTCCATCTATTAAGGATCCGTTAAACTATCTACTATGTAGTAATCTACGCTAAGTAGATAATGTCTATCAGTAATATAAAGTATCAAAATAGCGTTAAGGCGTTACCATAATCCCCCTTAACACGTTTTTATAATGCCATAGTCTATACAGCACCGTAAGCCCCACCGTAAACTGGTGGTTATCAGAGGGAACCCCATAAGTATAACACAAAACCAAACGTAGCGGTCGCGAATAGGATAATCAGTATGACAAGGTACATGAGGCGATACCAACTAGGATACTAGTAGTTGCGATATCCGGACTGATGTTGGGCATAGCCAGCAGCTACCCCGACACCGCGAAACAACACTCCCAAATCAAGGGGTGCACCCAAATCGCATCACAAATGTAATAGATATGGTATCGAAGAAGTGTGTCCACTAGAGGTGGCGAACCTTAATGCCCCGGCGGGGCTCCTGTTTTAGTCATGTTAAGGGTCATCCAATATCGTTCTCTTTCTTCAGTGAACGCATTCACCAAACCATCGACTTCATTCTGGATCAACACTCCGCGTATAATAGTTATTCAAGTGGTTTTTGGTATCGACAGAGACTATGTCCATATCCGATCCCGGTATCTTTAATAAATGCGTATTATTACACCGTTGGCTCTTTTACATTTCAAATCGATTCATAATAGATATCAAAATATCATGTTCGCTTCAAAAGTCAAATCCATTTCAAATATCATCGTATCTTTTCAAATGTAAGATTCCGTTTCAAAAATCATTTTTCGCATCAATATCTCATTTCGATTTCAAAATCATTTCGAATTTCAATTTAGGTTGCAACTTCATTTAACCCAATTCGTATTTAAATTCAAGATTTAAATATAAACATTTCACCTTATTGGCCATCTTAGAATTTTAGAAAAATAGTTTTAAGTAGTTTAAAAGTAGTTTAAAATGATTTAAATAGTTAAAATACTTAAAATCTTAAAATGTATTTGAAATAGAAAATTAGTTTAAAATAATTTAAATTGAGTTAAGTAGATTTAAAATAGATTAAAATAGTTTTAGTATTAAAAAATGGTTTATATAACTGAGTAATTTGGAAAACAATATAAAACAGCTTTAAAACCAAACCATTTCAATTATAACTTCCCAATTCAAAACAATTTCAATTTCCCTTCCACCGATTCAATTTCGATTCTGATTCCATCAATGTCAACTTTGACTTCAAATTTATTAAATTTTATATTAACTTTCAGTTAATTCAATTTCAATTTATATCGATTTGGAGCTTGCTTTTCAAAATATCCATTTATAACACTTAACAAAATTTTCCATCGATATTCAAATTTAAATCTCAATTACAAATATGATTCAATTCCAAGCTCAATTTCAAAATATCATTTTATATCGCTTTTACGTAGTAATATTCAAAGCTCGAATTAAGGTTAAATCTTTAAACAAACCAATTTTCGAAATTCAATCATATCCCCATTTTTAAATTCCAAAGTCTCCACTTTAATTATTTAACAATTTCTTTTAACCAAAATTTATTTCAACATTCCCAACTCAATTTTCGATGGATTCGATTTCTATAAATTGATTTCTATTTATAACTTTTAAATCAAAACATTTAAATAAATTTCAAATCGATGATTTTAAAAATTATAAATTTAGCCAATTCGGTGTCCGTATATAATTTTCTATCCCATGGCCAAGTAATTATTTATTTCAATTAAATGTCAGGGATGAGTATATACTACTTAATCAAATCACGGTGTCATATGTATGCATAACAGTGTATATAAGCAAATAAACATCCAAACATTTAAATATCAACCAATAACATCCATCAAAATACATCATCCAATAGACAATACAATTCATGGCAGTTTCATAGTTATCAATGTCAGGTAATTTAATCGCAATTCAATTTTAATTTATGTTTAACTGTCAATTTAATTTTTCAACGGTTAATTCAAATGACAAGCTATATGACAATTAAATTTTTATCAAACAACGACAAATAAATTCATAACACTTCATAATGTCAAATTTAACTAGCATAAAGATATTTAGTACGTTGTGACCGTTATAAAACACTCACCTTGATTTCAATGCAATTCCAGCGTTTTATTCCAAATAAAATTAAACGAGCATTTAATTTTACCCGAAATTTTCTCTAGCTCCAAAAGGCTCCAATCCAGCTCCATAGCATAGTGCTCGACAAAACGATTGCAACGCAATTCGTTTCGTGCGTTTTCGACCTCGTATGAAAAAGATACAGCGTTTTAAAGTTTACACGAATAATAAATATAATAATTTCACAATTTCTACCAAATTGTCAACCTCATCAGATCTGGGCCGTTCGTTTTTGGAGATGGAAATCCAGGCCACGCGCGCATCTCACCTTCTCCCTCAACCACATACGTGCTCGATTTTACTCACGGCCGAACTCATCATCAAAACTAGGGTTAAATTTTTCGAGCTTCCACGACGACTTCGACAACGATCAGAAGCTTCCATTCCAAAGCCCATCCCTTCCTCTTCACTCGGCTGCAAAGCCATGGAGCTCGGCCCCTTATTGAGCACGCGAAACGAGGCCGAACTGCAGGCCTTTAAGCTACCTTTCCCGTTGATCCACTTCGGATTTTACGATCTTGACCGTTCAGATTGAAGGTCTCACAATGCTCTACGAATTGTTAGTTGGGAGTTTGTTGTAAAAGCTGATGGATTTGGAGAATTCGAGGGGAGAAGACGAGTGATTTTCGGCCTTCGGTTTAGAAAATGGCGGCCGGCTATAAGAAACCCTAGCCCCTTTTTTTATTTTAATTTGTGAATAAAGGGGCTATTTATAGGAAACGACGAATACTAATCATCCGGCTTTTCCAAACTCCGAATTACGCGCGGTGACCGACGTTTCTAGGGTTTATCTCTCGTTCTGGACACAATGGAATAGGTTTCGAAAGCTAATTCGATCGTCCGTGCGAGCTACAGCAATAAACGATCAATTTAAATTAAATCGATTTAAACTAATTTCTATGCGTTTTTGCTTGCCCCGGACAAACGGTAAATCTGATTGACACAAAATTTGAAATCTTACAATAATATCACATTACGGATCCGATGAAACTGGTTTCGTCGAAATCCGAAACCGTTTGAAAAATGACTATTTTGACTCGCCAAATTAAAACTAAAACAATTTCAACGCGTTTCGAGCTGCCACGGTCAAACAACAACTCCGATTGCTACAAAAATTGAAATCCGATTATAACTAACTTTTACTGATCCAATGGAACTAGTTTCGTCCAATTCATAGACTGTTCAAAAATTGGCTATTTTTCAGTCGATAATTAAATATTCAAATATTCAATTTTCACAAATAAATTTTATATTCAGTTTTAAAAGTTCTATAACATCACTATAACTCCAATATGATAAAATAAAATTTTACAAATCATTTTTAATCATATTAAACCCGTTATTCAATTATCCAATAAATTCCAATTTTAAAATCTTATTAACTCCATTATAATCCCGATATAACTTATATTCACTTTGGAAACCAATTTGAATCATATTAAATCAAATTTCAATTATTCACTCTATTTTCATATATTAAATTTCAATATCATATTAATCATATCAAATTCGGAATTTAATTATTCAAACATTTATAATATTAAATTTAACAAATTTTATTATTCTTGAATCACTATCTTTTGAGATATTCAAAACGAACTTAAAATTTAACTTTTGAAACGAATTAAAATTTATAGAACAACCATTTCCATTATACGGTTATTCAATTCCCATTGTTAAATTATTCAATAAATCCCAAATATTAAATTTAAACAATTTCGCTTATCCAATAATTCATTATCTTTTGAAATATTGAAATCGAACTTATAAGATTCAAATTTTAAAACCAATTCACAATTTAGAATATTATTTTCGTTTTATAGTTATTCAATCATTCAATAAGTTTTAAATATTTAATTTAAATAATTTACCTGTTCAATATTCAATGTTTGATATTAAATAGATTTTACTTATCAATCAATTACTCTATTATACCCAATGAATTCAACATTTATTATCCTATTCAACTATTGATTGCAAAGGCATTCACTAAGTAGCTTTTATTTTTCATTACTTGGATAATTATTGTTGCAATTCATTCCAGTTATTATTATTCCAAACGAATTACAATTTTTTTCTGGCAATAAATCACGAAAGCTTATTAAGTTAACTATTTTGATTATCGAAAATTTACGGGTCGTTACAGCGTCGAGGTTGGCAAATAAAACCCCGTGCCTTGTAATCTTATGATGTGATTCACATTTAAACAAAGAAATATACGAGTGAACAAACTATCGTGAAATGCAAAATATCAGCGAACGACAATGTACCTTGCGTCCCTCCTTTTCTGACAGTGCCGCTTTTTGAAAAAGCTATTGGAATCAAGAGAGTACGGTCGTATAAAAAACTTTAAACCTATAAAGTATATGAAAAGTATGATGAAGACATTGAAGATTTTATGTTTATTGCGGGAAACCTACAAAGTCAAATAACCTTTTTTTTTCTTTTTTTAATTCCACTTTATTCCCAAAGCATTATACTATGATTATATTACATTAAAAATGCTTTGATTAGAAATAAACTATCTTATAAAGCGAAGTGTTTTTTAACTAGTATAATTTCAAATTCTACCTTATTCCCAATGATAATATTATAATCGATTAAAAATACTTTGCTTAGAAATAAACCATCTTAGAAGGTGAAGTGTTTTTTAACCAATATAATCATAGTATAATACTTTCGAAATAAAATGGAACTTTAAAAAATTGGTTATTTAATTTTATAGGTTTCCTTCGACTAACACAAAATTTTCTACGCTTTCCTCGTACTTTATAAGTTTAAAATTTCTTACAAGGACAGACTCTTTTAATTCTAATAGCATGATCGAAAAACGCACATCCAAAAAGGAGGAAGTGCAAGTAACACTGTGGCTCGTTGAAGATATGTTGCACATCACGATAGTTCGTTCGCACCTTCGTTGCTTTCTCTATATAGGAATCACAACATGGGATTACAAGATACATGGACGAAAAAAATAAAATCAATTGGCCATAATGTTAAAAAAAAATTAGAATTCACACACATTACAGTAACTTATTGAACATACTTGATTCAATATCTGTTTGGTTGCTGTAGACAAAAGAGCTCCAAATGTAATCTTCTACTGAGATAATATATAATCAGTTTAGAGTTGTTGAAGAATGACATCCTCAACCAAATCCGACTATTCGACCAACAGAACTACATGGCCAAAAGAGAATACCTCACATTCAGTTCGGACATTAATTGAACATTCACCATAGTAGACTGAACATTCAGTATAATAAGTCTCATTCCCTATTCTAAAATGTTATCCGACACCATCATTTCTCAACATATAATATTTTCTTAACATATTATATTGAAGCCTTAACATATTATTTGATAGATATAACGTATTATATTCCATATTTAAAAGTAATCTAGCACCACCATATTCACACTATTTCATGTAGTCTTACCCACCCAGTTGTTTGCCTTCTCAATCGTTTGCCCTTACGATTGTAAATTCTATCGAGATATACTTGATTAGAGATTTTGTTTATCAAAAGGTTAAAAAGCTGGTTTCACACCATCTTGAACATCTAGTCAATTTGCAATACCATTAATTGTTTGCCCTTATGATTGTGAATATGCACTATTTTTATAATAGTCGATTTACAATTAACCAATAACATTCGAACTTTATCAAATATCATGTTTAAATATCTGCACACTTGTGAACAAATATCAAACTTTTGTTTATAAAATTATACAACTAGGTATCATCTTGAGTATTCCACTTGTTAATTGGAAAAATAAACATGTTTTCAACAATATGAACATCTATACATATAAAACCATTATTTTAATAAAATAGTCAACAAAATTGTCCATTATGCTGAATACGGAGGCAGTTTTAACTAAAATGATGTATGCTTAAACTAACACACTAAACTAGAACAATAACAATTTGTTAGAAAAATTACAGAACAGATTGTTTTTCTCTCCCTAATTTAACATAGCTTTTGATAGAACATGTAAAATCCAACAATCAAAAGGATACAGAATAATAGGCGCATCAACTCTAACGAACCAAACAATTGAAAGGAAAAAAAAAAAAACTAAGACGATGATAGAATATCAGAGCACAACCATGATTGAAAAGGAAAAATTAACAGAAAACCGAGACCCTTTTTTCTCTAATCCAATTAATTCAGCATCTTTTGGCAAATTAAAGTTGCAGCACAACAGAAAATGATCATACTAAAGTGGTTTCCAGTGTAATATAATGCAAACAGTAACGTTATAAACAAAACATCCAATGGCTCGTACAAGATTAATCCAGAACATTGATACATTTTGTTGAAACAACAAATTACGGCATAACAAAACTAAATTTAGTAAGAAATAAGTAAGGGAAAAAAATAGAAATCCAACATTATACTTTCAATAAGACATCAAACGAACCGTTCAACTTTGGTATGAAGCTTTTGTTTGCTTACCTGAATAAGAAGTACAGATCATGGCACAGAAGAAATTATGAGAAGAAAATCAAATCGAAATTGAAAGCAAGATTGAACGGATCCATCAGAAATGCAAACAAATCGCCATAAAAACTTCGATCGCAAATTTCCATCCATCACAGATTTTCAGCATTTAAATTCAACGGTCTTTTCATTGCAACAACACAGATATAAAAAATAAGAACAGAAGATGAGGAAAGGGAAATAGAGATATTTTCTGAATCAGAAAAAGAAAGTAAGAAGACGAGCTTTGTCAGCCGTCTGGATATTGAACAGAACCCTAATTTATTCGGAGAGGGAGAGGCTTATGAAAGCCATGTCGCCCTAGGGATAACAACGGGTTTGCCTTGGGCTTGGGCTGTGTAGTGCGGAATCGTGGACTATCTTTACAAAAATATTGCTGCATATTAAAATATGAAGAGCCGACCTCTTTTCTCCGTTATTGCTAGAAGGTTCATTTACGGTAACATATATCAAAATAAAATGAATCCTTTTATTTTATTTTTAAATTTTGTCTATTGTATTGCTAGCACAATTATATAGCATTAAAGGAACCGACCATTAAATTACATGAGTAGAAGAAAATATTATAGCATTTTTAGATTAGTTTCTACCAAACACTTAAATGATAATATATGTAACATCCTGTTTCGGGTTAAAAATAAAATAAATATATTATAGTAAAATTAGGAGATTTGATTGAATTTTGAATTGGGAATTCAAGTATTTGAATATAATTTTTGGAAGTAAGATTTAACCTAAGTTTTAAATGCTCTAAAAGTGTTTTATGCGATTAAATAAACTTAAACGGCTATTTTTGAATATTTTGTTGAATTTAATTGAATAAGTAGAATTTTTGGTTTTATTTGATAATAAAAAAGGAATATTGGTTTAAAATTCAAATTTAAAATTTGAAACTGTGTTTCAAAATCCAAAAGTCATTTAGAAATTTATTTTGACAAAATAAATAATATTTGTGGAATTTTAAAATTTATTTTGAAATAAAATAATTAATTTATAATTGTTGAAAATTGTAATTTTAATAAATAAAATTTGTTATAAACATAAAATGAAATTTGGAATGAAATGAATCGAGCGAAATTTCAATTGGAGATCAAATAGCGGTAAGTGGTTAGGTTTGGCTAGATTTAGAAGGAAAGATTAAAATTCTCCTCTTCTCTTATTAGACAACTCACCTTAAACCCATGCACAACCCACCCGTCCATTTGTTCTTATCATGTCCCATATTTAACTCTCCATGCCTTAATTCCACAAGTCAGAAAAATCCCAGAAAAATAAGGCGCATGCTGTTGTAACAGCATGAAGGAGGAGGATCGTCGATGTGGCTTTGCATAAGAAAATGGGAGAAGATGCAAAGGAGCGCGATGCTGGAACGATGACGACAATGGCATCTCTAGGCTAAGTGCGCACATCGATGGCTAGGTTAGAGCTGAATGGTGGCATTAACTTGGGAGGCTATTGGTCTAGGAGTGGCTCGCGATGATCGTAGATGCACACATGGTGCTAACGCTTATTTCGTTAGTGGCAAAATTATGGATCTTAAAGCTAATTAGACACTAGAATGGAAACGAATAGCGTTTTATAAATCATTTTGAAAATCTTTTAAGTTTATTGTTAATCAACACGGAATGAACAATCATAGATGCAAATGCATATAGGTATAAATGCAAGTAAAAAGTTGAGAATTAATGAGATCGCACCAGAGATTTTTATATCGATTCAGAGTTGCCCTACATTTAGTCCTCTATCATTACTTGCACAGATTTCTTTACAAATGCTAATCTTCCAACGGGTAGAAGGTAAACTCAATACAATCTCGACTTCAAGGCTAAGAGGCACACCATTTAGATATTCCGAGCTCTGAGTACACTTACTTGATTTGGACGGGGCATAAGAACACCCACTTAGATTTCTAGAGCATCAATCACACCCATATGATTTAAACATGACACAAGCACCTTCACTAAAACACAACTAGAGTTTGATGGTTTTTCCAAAGACAATTTCTTTTCATTACAATAAATCCTATAGCCTCTTTGCAAAGCACTTTGATCTTTGATTGAGAGAGAGATGATTGAAAGCAAAAAGTAAATAGTAGAAAATCGATGTAATGAAGATTAAATTGAATCTGGTTCGAGTTTGAGAAGATTTGTATATATTTTCAATACATCTTTCGACAGAGTAAGAGGAGAGAAGATAGTAAGAAAGTAGTTGATAAAAATTCATTTGAAACCCCCATACATATAGAGAATACATTGACGTATCCATTTGCGAATAGTTACGACAAATAAACACTTTATTTCTGATACAATTAGGGGTATGCTCAAGGAGCAATTATGTAATTTGTTACATATATCTAACTTGTTGAACAATCTTGTTCACAATAAAGGTGTTTCTTTCTATTATATACTAGATATAACGTGGTTATATTAATTAATTAATTTAATTAAAAATATATTTAATACAAAATTCATAAATGGTATATTTTGTGATAGTAGTTACAAAATGTTGTAACCATGAGTAATTTATAACAATAAAACAAATATAACATTTTAAATGTTCTTAGTCAAGGTGCATCGAGACTGGATATTGATGTTTTCATAGAGATTAGAATATGTAATGCTCTCCAAATGTTGGGCAGTGTATTACTCATGACTGATGGGGGAAGCTGGGGGTTATATATTGGTAGTTATTGGATAACTATGGAACAATTCGCTCGATAGTTCTCTATCGGTTAATATAACTAAGGTCCAACAGAAAATATCGATGTGATTGATTTACATAGTTCTCTCGACTTGAGATTATTGTAGATCTTCAATATGAAAGCTTCACTTTGATTATAATCAAATCATGGCATGACGTTCCATCAAATGACTATATTTGAGTCAAGTGGAAGTATTGGAAGTGAAATACTAATTAAGAGAGGATCCATCTCCTCAGTTATATGCGGTGAGTCTCATGTCAACTCAGGTCAAGTTAAAGTCAAAGACTTTGGCCAGAGCATTTTGGTTAATAACAATTGCTATTATTGAACCAAGGACTTTATGTTTGGACTATAAAGTTGAATGTGGATAATATCTGAATTTTGACCATTACAAATTCCATAAGTCCAAAGTGATATAATTTTGACGAAAAGAATTGGTGTAAATAATGGTCAATATTAGGTACCGCTTATAATAAGTAATATTGGATTTTCACCAAAAGATGAATAAGCAATACATAAAGTCAGAATGTCACACCTCCTACTTAGTGAAGTATGAAATTTAATATTCGAATAGTTCGATATTAATCGCTGACTAAATTTGCACTTTGAGTCGCATGACGTAAGGTGAATTCTATGAAAAATCATACGATTTAATTAATTTATAAAATGTTGTAAATTGATCAGATTAATTGATATTTAAGAAATATTAATTATTATTTATTTGACGTTTAGAAGTTTTTGTAATTATTTCAACGCATTTATAAAAGTATTATTTGCGGAATGTCACACCACCTCACTCGGCCTTCCACCAAACTATGATTGAGCACCACCAAATCATGTCGAGGTAAAGTTCACACCAAAGCTAGAATTTTAAAACAAGTTTCATGATTTTTAATTGAGTAAATTTGTTGATATTCTTTTTTTTGAAGTTTTAAATTTAAAAGAAACCAACGTTCCAATTGTTACAAGTAAGACTTTTATAGGAGTAGGTAGTATAGTGGCTGGTACGGGCAAGGGCGAGGCTGAATAAGGCATGAACAGTGAAATGTATGGGCTAGATATGGCTGATTTGTTAATATATTATTTTAATTTTAAATATTCACAAAACATACCCGAAAATTCCGAACTCCGAACGAGGTGTGCCGCCTGGTGCTTCTATTCTTTTACCCCTATCCCAAACACAATGGAACTTGTTTCGAGACTTAGTTTGATCGTATGAAGAAGGTAGGTTTTCGGACCTAGTTATTATATTAAAATTTCCATATTAACTTCAACGCCTTTCAATCTCCCACGGCCAAACGATTTATAAATCATCACAAAATTTTGACGACGTATTATAATTCAGTACTACAGATCCAATGAAACTGATTTCGTCACCCCGAAAGGCTAATTTCATAGATTTAAATATTTAATTATCGATATTTATCCAATCTATTATATATTTATAAATAAATTTACAAATTGAATTCACCAATATTATTTATTTGTTAATGGGGTTAAATAAAATTATTAGATCCATTTAATAGGCATTTAATTCACAATTCAAATATTTATTTATTCCATATATTTGAATTTTAAATTATTAAATTCCAAAATTCAACTATTTTAAATGTTTGAAATTGTTAAACATTTAAAATTAAATAACCAAAATTTTGGGTCGTTACAAAGCCCATTGATATACGATATCGATGTAATTTAAAGACAATTGCATGAAATGATTTATAGAAATTTTATGTCATTCGATGACATTATTTATGGAAATTTTATGTCACTTAATGACATAATTTATGAAAATTTTATGTCATTTGATGACACATCACATGCAAAGAAAGGATTGGAGAGAGAAACTATCAAGGAATTAACTAGGGAAATTTTAATTAAAGAATGGAAAGGGTTCCATTCCTTCAAATAAAACATATTCTCTAGTTCATTAAGTACAATTCATCCTTTCTTATTCAATCTATTTCTTTTACTCCCCCTTACCTTTCAGGACAGGAAATAAAAAATTCCGAAAATCTTTCAACTCCATATAAAAACATAAAATAATAAATCCAAAGTGGTTTATTCATCTCTTATAAAGATAGGATGGGGATCTTGAAGATCTAAGGAGACATCATCATTCAAGGTGCAAATCAAAGGCAACATCAACAACGTGTATTTTAAGGATTAGACAGCAAGGTATGTCATTTTCTACATTTGGATATTGATTTTGCTATGTTTGAAGAAAATTTAATTTGACTTCCATAAATTGTATGACATATTTTTCTCTTGTTTTACTTAAAAGATGTTTGTAGAAGATTGAATTACTTACTAAATTACATGATTGAGTTTTCATTTGGTAGACCAAAATTAATTTTGATTAGTTTTAAAATAACACTTAAGTGAAGATCTATGTTTTAAAATAATTATAGTAAACTATAATTCTTCAGATCTGATTGTTTACATGTTCAAATTGATTAGCTGTTTTTCTTTACTTTATTAAATTGAAGCTAAATCTATATATGTTAAAATACAATGTTTTGTTTTAGTTCTATGTTTTAACAGTTATTTTAAAATCCATTTCCTCAAATCTGAAAATTTATGTTTTCATGTAGTTGATCGAATTATATTAAGGTTAAAAATTAAATTTGTATGGAATCGGTACAACGTTTCAACTGTATATCTATATTCTAATCTTTTATAACAAAGTGCAATGTTAGTTTGAATTTTAGTGTATGTATGTATGCATATATTAACTACACTTATTATTGCATTGGTTATATATATATATATATATATATATGAATAAATGGAATTTTAATAACAAATCAAAGTTTTGAAATTGACTGTAATAACAATCTAATTTATATTATTAGAAAGATCTGATTGAGTTCCATATATACATATTTGGATATACTTGTATATTTTCATATAAAATTTATTTTTCATTACATATATTGTCATAGTATGAAATCATTTCATTTTTTAATTAAGATAATAATGTATACATATAGTTCATTCTTTACCTTCTTTTTTTCTAAATTATGGTACCCATTGATTGTCATTAATATATTAAATTAATTGAGTTTACTAAAAGTAAGAGTGTATTAATCGCCCTTGTCACCACTTATTTATTTCCATTTCAATTCCTATGTAATAACCATTCAAATTGTTCTTTTTATTTTATGTATACATATCAGTTACGACTGACTATGCATACTCCATATATGTTACACTTACACATTATTTACTGTGAATATATTTACAATTCATTTCATTTTTTGATTAGCCATTATTGTTATTTCATTAATCAATTATTTAACTTAATTAAGAGAAGATAATGAAAAGTTTCATTCTCTGACTAAACTTATGATCCATCATTAATTGAATAATTTAAAAGGAAGGAAATGAAAAGTTTCCTTCTATAAATAAATTTATGCCCCCTCAGTAATCGATTAATTTAAGAGATAGGAAAACGAAAAGTTTTCTTCCCTAAATAAATTTAATAGGTTACTGTTACACGCAAATATGTACATAAGAGTATATTTGATACACTCTAATTTACATACACAATAAATTTAAGTAAAACTTTATTTATAAAATTAAATAAAATATTAATTTTATTTAAAAGAAACCTAGAAAATTTAAGTATATTTAGACTTCATAGGTCAATCAAAGATCAAAAATGGCTATTTTTTGAAATTTATCTATTTCTTCCACCGGGGCTGGTCCAGTACCTTCAACGGTATCAGAACCCAATAGCCTGTCCGTTCTAAATTAGTCATGTTAGGGTTAACTAATTAAGCTTGCGAACTTAGTACTAAGAATGACAATGGGGCAGGTTGGGGTGGGTTTCTTGGTCCCCAGACCTGCTTCGAGTCTTCTAGACTCAGCCTTAGACCCGTCCCGTAGCTCGGTGCTGGTCCTGATGTTGCCCGAAACCGAAACCCATACGGGTCAGGGTAGACCCACCCTACCCCTAGACCTAGTAAGGTTTTTTGTATTGTTCAAAATTATATAATATATGTATATATATATATATATATATTTGTTGTTTCTAAATGATACATTAAATACAAAAAACAATGTGCTTACAATGGCAGGGGAAGATGATAAAAATATGGTGTGCAAAATAGTTCAAAAAAATATGCATCTATTTTTGTTAATTATCATTGATGTAGCTTAATACTATAAAAATTTATAGCTTATTGATTGGAACATTTTAATATCCATATCATAATCACTTATATATTCAATATATATATATATATATATATATATATATAAAGATTAACAAATCATCATTATAATACTAAAGCAATTTCATGAGATCTCAATAGTGCAGGTCGGATTGGGGTAGGTCATCCTAGCCCCAGCCCGACCCTAGATTTAGAGCACTCAAGAATGTGTCACGGGTCTACCCGCCCCATTGACCCAATTAGGTGCGTCCTGATAGGCCAAAATAGTGGCGGGTCAACTAAGTTTGGACCCTAGACCCGCTCCATTACCATCCCTACTTAGTACAGTGTTTAGAACGGTGATGTCTAGGAATGGAATTAGGAAATCAAGTACCCTATCCTACCTGGTTACATGCCTGGCCTGAAAGTTGAAGCGAGCCCAAAGGTTACCCTCGATAGAAAAGGCCCAATTTGAATTGGGCCTTGGACTAATTTTAAAAATAGTTTTGAAAATTAAGACAAAATTTTAAATTAAAATGTTAAATTTAAATAAAAACATGTTTGTTATAAAAGGTTATAATATAACAAAAAATTTCAAAATGTTTGAATATGCAATGAATGTTTCAATATGTTTGAAACTATTCTAATATTAACTACAAAATTTAAAATTTATCAGTAAGATTAATAAAATAAATTAATTAAATGAGTTAATTAATTAATACTTATATGCAAGTATTATATACATTGATATAGGTTATGTTATTTTAAAGTCTTAAGATAATATAAGTATACATGTATCTAAGAATATTTTTAAAATTGATATAATTTAATTAAAATTGCTTAATTAAATAAATTAATTGAAATAGATAAACATATATAAGATATATGTGTTACAGTATATATGCTTAGTAGATATGTCTAATAAAATATTTTATTGGAATGCTAATATAAAATTAATTAAAGATTTAATTAGCGAAATATATACATAAGACAATCGTATAAGTGATATGAAATATAAAAGCTATATAACAACAAAACTTATATGATATAAATGTATATAGCAGTGGAACATTAAAGAAACCCAAATGAACTTGAGTAATAATTACATACGTAAATGTACATATACATTGATTTTTGACGTGCCTAACATTTGAATCATGAGGATATTTCATAAGAAATACATTATTTCATAAGTTGATATCATTCAATATAACGTTGCCCCCTCTACCATATATATATATATATATATGTATAATTACTTGCATACTCACTAGTTGTTGAGCAAACTCTAGCTAGGGTATTATGTGTAGTAGTATTAATATATTGAATAGATGAGGTAAAATAACTATATGTATTTCTTGAGCAAACTGAAGGTACATTTACATTTATATCAGATACATTTCTGTTGGTGGCGGAGAATTTGTTCTTTTAGCTAAACACTCTTCTCTGAGACACACGAGCTCAGAGGTTATGTAGTTGATGGTTATTAGTGATATTCTCCCAATTTGGTAGTGTGGCATACGAAGTGCTGCTGATCATTTGTTGATCAAAGCATGACTTTGTGAAAAGTGTGGCTTTGTGGACGAGACTTCGTCGAGCCTCACACCCTAGAAATGGTCGAAACAGGAAAGATGCGGCAAGGTTTCAGGGGTAGCTCCCCTAGGGTATGTTCATTCCTTCTTGTAACAACCCTGTATTTTGTGATTTATTTTTTTTGTATATTTTATTTATTTTAATTGAATTTTTGATTTAAAAAAAACGTACTTTTTTTTGAATGATAAACTTTAGTTTTGATATGAATTATCATTCCAAAGCATGACTAAAAAGAATATTTTCCAAAAAGTGAATTTTGGTCAAAATAGTCAAACTTTAACTTTTATTAAAAAAAAATTAAAAGTTTGAAAATTTAAATTTTTTATTTTATTTTGAAAGTACATAAAATTTTAGGAACACTGCTTTTTTGTTTCGTTGGAAACGGATTTAAATTGTGAAAGTTATGTATATTTCAATATTGAGTGCAATTCGTTTATTCTGCAATTTTGTTATTTTAAAATAGTATAAATTTTATATTTCTTTGTCATATTTTATTGTAATATGTATTGATATGCTATTTTATGTATGTTTTTGTCTTTTAATATTTTTGAAGTGAGGTAGGAATTTTTCTAGAGCTACTAGTATTTTTCCTGTAATTTCCACGCCCTGTTTTGAATTTTTAAACATTTTCTTTAGTTCTTTTCTATTTTTATTCAATTTAATTATTTATTTTATTTTAGAAATGATAACTAAATTATTTTATTTTAAAATTTTTCTTTAGAATATTTTTAAAATGAAGTAGATATTTTTCCAAAGCCATCGATGTTTTAGTTATAATTTTTAAACCCTGTTTTCAATTTTTAAGCAATTTCCTTAATTCTTTTTATATTTTCTTTAAATTTAATTAAATATTTTTATTTTTTTCACTTTGTTTCGGTTTTTAGATGTACTTTCTAAATTTTATTTTGTTTTATTTGATTTAAAAGAAAAGGAAGTATGGAAGGTTTTAAAAGCTAAGAAACATAAAGTCGTTTCACCGTTTCTTTTACCGTTTCTTTTTCAATCAATACATCAGTTATTTTGGTCATTCCTTATACTATCTTCAGCTGACTTCTTTTTCTTCATTTTCACGTGAAAACATCTTCCTCATCTCATTTTCATGGCTAGAGAAAAATTGGTAATGACTTCTCTATATTTTTCTACTTTTTCTCCTTCCTTTTTGCTTGTTTTTGCCTTGTTTTCTTTGTTTGTTTTACTCGGCCACCACTAGCTAGCCTTGGCCATCACCTCCACCACCTTCTCCTATTCACCATCCACCACTTAACATCATATCCTCCTCTGACTTGACCAGGCTGCACCCTCCTCCTTGACAAAACTCCACACAAAAGCCTTGAAAACTCCTTAAAAACATGTTAGCCTAGCCTAGTTGCTTCACTACCTTCATCCACCACCAAGGCCACCACCTTAGGCCACCACCACCACCTTGATATGACCACCACCCATCACCTAAGCTACTGTCCAGATCTGAAACCTGAAACGGTGAGCCCAAACATGCCTTAGCCGACCCCAGAAAGTTCACCAAAACTCTTATATATGCCTTAACCTTTTATATTCTCTACATTTAAACTCCTACCCAATTCATCACCTTGTAACCGCGTCTTTCCCTACCCATACCTGATCCAAACCATGCTCAAACCTGACCTTATTAATCCCCTAGGCCATGCGAACAAGCATAGGAAGCAAGTGCAAAGTCTTTGGTTTTGTTTTATACATCTATTTCTAACATTTTTAAGTATATCTTGTTTTTGAAACTTATCTCTCATATATTTGTTTCGTTTGAATGTATCCAAGGCTATAAATCTTTACCTCTCCACTCTCAAGTCATATTCATGCTTTCATGCCATCGAAGATCTTTGTTGTGTGTAGTTGTTTATCATCTCCAACTAATGCAAGTGAGTAAATCTCACCAGATGTTTATACTTATACAAATGTGAATTGACACCTTGTGAATCTGTAGAACTATATTATCATGTTATATATGCTTATATTATTATCATATGATGTTCACACCTGTTATTACACTTATTATATTATATGTTACTGTTATTCATGTTATTCTGTATATTTTATCAGTTTATCACACTGCAAGTTCCCTGTAAATTAGAATCACCATGGGTGAAATGATACCTACCCGAACGGACTTTAGAATAGGAAAAATCGTTATGGGCTGAAATGATAGGCTTGAACGGCTTTTATTTAATTTATTTTAACTTGAGATTGCGGGTTTGAAATGATAAAACCCGGATTTTCTTTGTAAATTACGGGTTGAAATGATATATTACCCGTATCACTTTACCTAGCGTAGAAAATTATATACAGGCCCGTAGTTAAAATATGTTTTTCTAAAAATTTTAAAATATTTTAGAAATTTAATTATTATAATATTTGATTTGAAATTAATAAAAATATAACTTTTGTAAAGTATTATTTATTTTCTGGAAATCTATAAGTTAAATAAATTATGGAAAAGTTAGAAAATATGAATGTAAGTTATTTTGGAAATTTTGATTTAATTTTTAATGGAATTTAAATTAACTTTGAAAATACGATAAATTTATGATATTTTGAATTTAAATTAATTTAAAGTGATTTTATATCATATTAATGATTTTTGGTAAAGTTGAATGTGAAATGAATGAATATTTAAGTTGAAATTATGAAATATAACTAAAATTGGAAATTTATGAAATTGACTTAAATGTGAACTTTTTGTTAAGCAAATAAAAATAAAACTAAGTTATATTTGAGAATTTGAACTTAAGTGTTAAGTTGAAATTCAATGCAAGGAATTTAAAATTGAACATTGCAATTTAATAAGTAAATTATTATTAAATCTTGATTTTTGAATGGAAATTAAACTTTATAAAATCATGAACTTGAGGAAAATTAAATGATGTTTATAAATGTGAAAATGTATGATTTTAAGAGTTAAAAATGTTTTAAATAAAAATATAATTGTATGAGAAATTATATTGAATATTTGGAGTTAACTGACTGCATTTTTGAAATGCTATTAATTACAATGTAAATGATATTACAGTATTTGTAAATGCTGTAGTTGATGATAATGAACTAAAAAGCTAAATTGAATTGAAAACTATTATAGCAATTTTGTAAGTGCTATAATTTTTGAATTTAACTAAGTTTAATTGGAATTTAAGTAAACCCTGTTACAACATTTTAAAATGTTATCTTTTGTTAAATTGAACTGTTTTGAATGTAACTTTCCGTAGCGTTTTCTAAATACTGCGAAAAGTGAAATTTCACTGTTTTGATAAACGTAAGTGAATAAATGAACTTTGGAAGTTGAAAATTTTGGAAATTTAATAATTTAATTTTTAACATAATAACTTCATTTTTATGATTAAAAATGATTTTTTTTTGGAATATAAACTGTTTTGAAATATGAATTGAAATGGTATTTTAAATTGAATAAAATGAATAATGATTTGAAATGTGGTTTCGAAAAGATATGATATTTTGATATATTAAAAGGATTTGAAATGTGGTTTCGAAAAGATATGATATTTTGATATATTAAAATGATTTGAAATGTGGTACTGAAAGATATGATATTTTGATATATTAAAATGATTTGAAACGACATTTTGAAAGATATGATATTTTGATACTAAATGATTTAAAAAGTAAAGCTTTGAAAGGTTATGATATTTTGATGTATTAAAATGATTTGAAAGGAAGTTTTAAAGGATATGATAATTTAAAATATTGAAATGGTTAGAAATGAGTTGATATTTATTTTGATAAATATTGTATTGAAAGATATGGTATGATGATATATTGAAATGGTTTGGCAATGATTTAATCTTTATTTTGATAAAGATTTGGGTTGAAATGACATTTTATTTTTGAAGTATAAAATATTGTTTTAAAGTTATAACTACGGGTTATAATAACGATTGGTTGTTAAAGAGACCGGGATCGGATATTGTCTTATAGCCGGCCAATACCGAAAACTACTTTAACAACTGTGTACGTGGTGGAGATTCCAGAATGAAGTAGGATGGTGGAGACGTTCTCGAGGTATATTACGTGGACCCAACTCCCGTGAGTTGGCATAAATGACTAAAACAGGAGCTATACTGGGCTACACAAAGGGTCGCACCCTTTCATCGAGCATGCTCCATCGAAGCCCATTCTATTACTTTTACGATTCGATATGTGGCGCCACTTTGATTCGGGGGTATTGTTCGAGGTGGGCGGAAGCTGCTGGCTTGCCGTCACCACCGGTCCGGGAGTGCGAACGGTGTATCCACCCTGGCATTGCCTCGAGTGCCGTGTCATCTCCATATAGTGAGCCCACTACAATTTTGGTTTTAAAGATCCGACCGCGTTAAGGTTCACCATTCGCTTAACGCTATTTTCTATATGATTATATTTTACTGATTAGACACCGCCGTATATAGCGTATATTACTACATAGTAAATAGTTTAACGGATCCTTAGAGGATGGGCGGTCCCAAGCATCTTCTAAGTTACTTGTACCTTTGCTACAGTTCACTTGAGTTGGTTTACATTTCATAAGTATGTATGTCCTGACTCGAGTGTTTGTATTTTTATTTACGCTCGGGTCAGCCTGAGTATTCACAGATTTGGATTTCCACTTTCTGGAGATTGGAATCGCTGGAGATTATCTGCTTGTCAAGTTTTATCTTTTGCAGTCTGTTGGTCCTTTCCAGCTATTGTATTAGTAGATTTCTATATATTGAGACTTCTTTTGTACTTTATTTTTTCTGTTGTATATTATGTAACTCTAATATATTTATATAGTAGCTTCATGAACTACTATCTCTTTTACTTCCGCTGCATTATTATTACTCTGTGTCTATGATCTGTGATTTTTATTTACTGCGTATTATGAGATTTGCCAAATTTTTATTTACAACGCGGTATTTTGAGCAATTCAATTCCGCCATGAGTGTCTACCTATACACTTATAATGGATGCGAATGGTTGAAAATACTTGGTTGTTACAGTTGGTATTAGAGCTTTGGTAGCTCTAGGCAAAACTCAGCATATGGAGTGAATGTATTTACAGAATCACTTTCATTCGAGTTTGAATCTCTTCCCTTTTGAATCGATTCCTTTGAATTCTGGAACGTTCCCTACGGTTCCAAAATCCATTCGTATCCCTCACTATTCATCTTCTTTTGACTTTGGAGTATTCCATAACTCCGCTTCGAATGATCTTTCTAGTGAGTCGTCAGTCACGCCAATTTCAAATTGAATTGAAAACGGGGGAAAACTCCTTTACAATTAGCATCGATTCACCAGAGATTTATATCTATCCTTGGTTTAGATGCTAATATCTTTTGTTATTCCAAACTTTATCTATTGAGATCGAATGTAGATTTACCCTAGAAAAATCCACGTTGATATTATTCTTTAAGTCACGGTTGACCCGGTTAAGGTTGCCCGTGATTTACTTAAGCTTATCCACCTTCCTATTTTGTTATTTAATCATCTTGTCTTTTGTTTCCAATCTATTCTTCCAAACATTTTGAATTATACTTGTATATCTATGTTTTGTTTTATATATTGTGTTGTTTGACTTGTTGATGTTGATTTGGGTTTTCGATCGATTCGTTTGATCAACGCTATCGATAAGATTTCCAAAACACTTTGACAGAACAAACTGACACAATATTATTTTAAAATTTGGTTACTGAAATAAAATTTTGATATATATATTTATGGAACTTAATAAAATGATTTAAATTGATAATTTGAAATGATAATACTTGATTTATCATTTATTGTTCTACAAATGAATCTATAAATAGTTGTTTATAAATTTATTTGGAAACTGAAATGAATTTAAAACAAGAATTTGAGAATTTAAATTCCGATTATTTCGAACTTTGGTTTAAAGTTTTAAAAAGGGATAATTATTTAAAGTATTTTCAAATAGAATTTATTTCCAAAGAATTTTAAAGTGCTCTTCTCTTTGTCGCTGGAAAATAACTTCGGTATTGATCGCGACATCATCGACGTTCATTTTCGAGTTTTGAAGTTAAGAGACTGTTCTGTAGTCTTGCTACAGCTTTGTTTTGGGGAATTTAATTGATTTGAATTTCTAAAATATGACTTGATTTATAATGTATATATATAGATATATGATTGAAATTTGATTTGACATATTATGTATATATTATCACTTATCTCTAAATGGTTTGAATGTAATCGGAAATTTAGTTCTTAAATTTTATTTTAAAGAATAATTTCAATCATATAAAAAAATCAATCAAAATTTTAAATGAATATCAAGCATGAAATGATTTAATTAGAAAGTTTATTTGCATAATACAATTGCATTCAAATATAACTTACCTAAATTTCAGAAGTTAACAATGTAATTGGATAATATACAATATAAAAAGATTTTTTTAATAAAATTTGAGTGGTTATAATAAATGTTATACACATCAATTTTAATTATAAAATGATTAACAGAGGTAAATATTATAAAGGGTAATTGAATAACTTACAATAAAATAATGTTAAAAGAACTAAGAATAAAAGAAAGCAGTTATAATAAGCGTAAGTATGTTTAACATAAGTGATAATTATCTTGAGAGGAATAAATTTAATTTTAATTAGGAATAAAGAAGAATAAAATTTATTAAGTACATTGTGAGTGTAATACATGATTATTTTTCAAACACATGGTTTTAAAAATTGTTAATTTAAGATGATTGGATAATAAGATAACGAAATTTGAGGTAGTTAAGATTATTTAACTTGTGTACAGATTTATTCTCTATTTAAGATGAAATTTCCATGCTTTCAAATTTATGTCCTTATTTTGTTTTTAAACTATTTTTTTGTCGTCCTCATCATCCTTACCTTGCTATAGACTGGTGTATGCATCTTTATATATTCTTTTTATTAGAAATCTTTCTATAATCTTTGATAATCTTTGGTACTCATTTTGAATCTATTTTTGCGTGCTTGTGTTCTTGATTTTGGAGAATCTTAGAAAGATCATCTCCACCTTGCGAAACTTACCTATAACAACAGTTATTAGGTACAATTTCAATCTCCTTGTCATCTTGTCCTAATCTTGTTTCACTCTATCTTTTTCTGTGCTTTCCCGTGCCTCATTCCTTTTCTGGGACGAAAAGTTTTGAGTGGGGGGGAGTGTAACAACCCTGTATTTTGTGATTTATTTTTTTTGTATATTTTATTTATTTTAATTGAATTTTTGATTTAAAAAAAAAATTATTTTTTTTTGAATGATAAACTTTAGTTTGGATATGAATTATCATTCCAAAGCATGACTAAAAAGAATATTTTCCAAAAAGTGAATTTTGGTCAAAATAGTCAAACTTTGACTTTTATTAAAAAATCTAAAAGTTAGAAAATTTAAATTTTTTTCCTTTATTTTGAAAGTACATAAAATTTTAGGAACACTGCTTTTGTGTTTCGTTGGAAACGGATTTAAATTGTGAAAGTTATGTATATTTCAATATTGAGTGCAATTCGTTTATTCTGCAATTTTTTTATTTTAAAATAGTATAAATTTTATTTTTCTTTGTCATATTTTATTGTAATATGTATTGATATGCTATTTTATGTATGTTTTTGTCTTTTAATATTTTTGAAGTGAGGTAGGAATTTTTCTAGAGTTACTAGTATTTTTCTTGTAATTTCCATGCCCTGTTTTCAATTTTTAAACATTTTCTTTAGTTCTTTTCTATTTTTCTCCAATTTAATTATTTATTTTATTTTAGAAATGATAACTAAATTATTTTATTTCAAAATTTTTCTTTAGAATATTTTGAAAATGAAGTAGATATTTTTCCAAAGCCATCGATGTTTTACTTATAATTTTTGAACCCTGTTTTCAATTTTTAAGCAATTTCCTTAATTCTTTTTATATTTTCTTTAAATTTAATTATATATTTTTATTTTTTTTCACTTTTTTTCGGTTTTTAGATGTAATTGCTGAATTTTATTTTGTTTTATTTGATTTAAAAGAAAAGGAAGTATGGAAGGTTTTAAAAGCTAAGAAACATAAAGTTGTTTCACCGTTTCTTTTACCGTTTCTTTTTCAATCAATACATCAGTTATTTTGGCCATTCCTTATACTATCTTCAGCTGACTTCTTTTTCTTCATTTTTACGTGAAAACATCTTCCTCATCTCATTTTCACGGCTAGAGAAAAATTGGTAATGGCTTCTCTTTATTTTTCTACTTTTTCTCCTTCCTTTTTGCTTGTTTTTGCCTTATTTTCTTTGTTTGTTTTACTCGGCCACCACTAGCTAGCCTTGGCCATCACCTCCACCACCTTCTCCTATTCAACATCCACCACTTAACATCATCTCCTCCTCTGACTTGACCAGGCTGCACCCTCCTCCTTGAAAAAACTCCACACAAAATCCTTGAAAACTCCTTAAAAACATGTTAGCCTAGCCTAGTTGCTTCACTACCTTCACCCACCACCAAGGCCACCACCTTAGGCCACCACCACCACCTTGATATGACCACCACCCATCACCTAAGCTACTGTCCAGATCTGAAACCTGAAAGGGTGAGCCCAAACATGCCTTAGCCGAGCCCAAAATGTTCACCAAAACCCTTATATATGCCTTAACCTTTTATATTCTCTACATTTAAACTCCTACCCAATTCATCACCTTGTAACCGCGTCTTTCCCTACCCATACCTGATCCAAACCATGCTCAAACCTGACCTTATTAATCCCCTAGGCCATGCGAACAAGCATAGGAAGCAAGTGCAAAGTCTTCGGTTTTGTTTTATACATCTATTTCTAACATTGTTAAGTATATCTTGTTTTTGAAACTTATGTTTCATATATTTGTTTTGTTTGAATGTATCCAAGGCTATAAATCTTTGCCTCTCCACTCTCAAGTCATATTCATGCTTTCATGCCTTCGAAGATCTTTGTTGTGTGTAGTTGTTTGTCATCTCCAGCTAATGCAAGTGAGTAAATCTCACAAGATGTTTATACTTATACAAATGTGAATTGACACCCTGTGAATCTGTAGAACTATATTATCATGTTATATATGCTTATATTATTATCATACAGTGTTCACACCTATTATTACACTTATTATATTATATGTTACAGTTATTTCATGTTATTCTGTATATTTTATCAGTTTATCACACTGCAAGTTCCTTGTAAATTAGAATCACCATGGGTTGAAATGATACCTACCCGAACGGACTTTAGAATAGGAAAAATCTTTATGGGCTGAAATGATAGGCTTGAACGGTTTTTATTTAATTTATTTTTACTTGGGATTGCGGGTTCGAAATGATAAAACCCGGATTTTCTTTGTAAATTATGGGTTGAAATGATATATTACCCGTATCACTTTACCTAGCGTAGAAAATTATATACAGGCCCGTAGTTAAAATATGTTTTTCTAAAAAATTTAAAATATTTTAGAAATTTAATAATTATAATATTTGATTTGAAATTAATAAGAATATAACTTTTGTAAAGTATTATTTACTTTTTGGAAATCTATAAGTTAAATAAATTATGGAAAAGTTAGAAAATATGAATGTAAGTTATTTTGGAAATTTTGATTTAATTTTTAATGGAATTTAAATTAACTTTGAAAATATGATAAATTTATGATATTTTGAATTTAAATTAATTTAAAGTGATTTTATATCATATTAATGATTTTTGATAAAGTTGAATGTGAAATGAATGAATATTTAAGTTGAAATTTTGAAATATAACTAAAATTGGAAATTTATAAAATTGACTTAAAAGTGAACATTTTGTTAAGCAAATAAAAATAAAACTAAGTTATATTTGAGAATTTGAACTTAAGTGTTAAGTTGAAATTCAATGCAAGGAATTTAAAATTGAACATTGCAATTTAATAAGTGAATTATTATTAAATCTTGATTTTTGAATGGAAATTTAACTTTATAAAATCATGAACCTGAGGAAAATTAAAGGATGTTTATAAATGTGAAAATGTATGATTTTATGAGTTGAAAATGTTTTAAATAAAAATATAATTGGTTGAGAAATTATATTGAATATTTGGAGTTAGTTGACTGCATTTTTGAAAAGCTATTAATTACAATGTAAATGATATTACAGCATTTGTAAACGCTGTAGTTGATGATAATGAACTAAAAAGCTAAATTGAATTGAAAACTATTATAGCAATTTTGTAAGTGCTATAATTTTTGAATTTAACTAAGTTTATTTGGAATTTAAGTAAACCCTATTACAACATTTTAAAATGTTGTATTTTGTTAAATTGAACTGTTTTGAATGTAACATTCCGTAGCGTTTTCTAAATGCTACGAAAAGTGAAATTTCACTGTTTTGATAAACGTAGGTGAATAAATGAACTTTGGAAGTTGAAAATTTTGGAAATTTAATAATTTAATTTTTAACATAATAACTTCATTTTTATGATTAAAAATGATTTTTTTTGGAATATAAACTGTTTTGAAATATGAATTGAAATGGTATTTTAAATTGAATAAAATGAATAATGATTTGAAATGTGGTTTCGAAAAGATATGATATTTTGATATATTAAAATGATTTGAAATGTGGTTTCGAAAAGATATGATATTTTGATATATTAAAATGATTTGAAATGTGGTACTGAAAGATATGATATTTTGATATATTAAAATGATTTGAAACGACGTTTTGAAAGATATGATATTTTGATATTAAATGATTTGAAAAATGAAGCTTTGAAAGGTTATGATATTTTGATGTATTAAAATGATTTGAAAGGAAGTTTTTAAAGGATATGATAATTTAAAATATTGAAATGGTTAGAAATGACTTGATATTTGTTTTGATAAATATTTGAATTGAAAGATATGGTATGATGATATATTGAAATGGTTTGGAAATGATTTAATCTTTATTTTGATAAAGATTTGGGTTGAAATGACATTTTATTTTTGAAGTATAAAATATTGTTTTAAAGTTATAACTACGGGTTATAACAATGATTGGTTGTTAAAGAGACCGGGATCGGATATTGTCTTATAGCCGTCCAATACCGAAAACCACTTTAACAACTGTGTACGCGGTGGAGATTCCAGAATGAAGTAGGATGGTGGCGACGTTCTCGAGGTATATTACGTGGACCCAACTCCCGTGAGTTGGCATAAATGACTAAAATAGGAGCTATACCGGGCTACACAAAGGGTCGCACCCTTTCATCGAGCATGCTCCATCGAAACCCAGTCTATTGCTTTTGCGATTCGATATGTGGCACCACTTTGATTCGGGGGTATTGTTCGAGGTGGGCGGAAGCTGCTAGCTTGTCGTCACCACCGGTCCGGGAGTGCAAACGGTGTATCTACCCTGGCATTGCCTCGCGTGCCATGTCATCTCCATATAGTGAGCCCACTACGATTTTGGTTTTAAAGATCCGACGGCGTTAAGGTTCACCATTCGCTTAACGCTATTTTCTATATGATTATATTTTACTGATTAGACACTACTGTATATAGCGTATATTACTACATAGTAAATAGTTTAACGGATCCTTAGAGGATGGGCGGTCCTAAGCATCTTCTAAGTTACTTGTACCTTTGCTACAGTTCACTTGAGTTGGTTTACATTTTATAAGTATGTATGTCCTGACTCGAGTGTTTGTATTTTTATTTACGCTCGGGTCAGCCTGAGTATTCACAGATTTGGACTTCCACTTTCTGGAGATTGGAATCGCTGGAGATTATCCGCTTGTCAAGTTTTATCTTTTGCAGTCTGTTGGTCCTTTCCAGCTATTGTATTAGTAGATTTCTATATATTGAGACTTCTTTTGTACTTTATTTCTTCTGTTGTATCTTATGTAACTCTGATATATTTATATAGTAGCTTCATAAACTACTATCTCTTTTACTTCTGATGCATTATTATTAATCTGTGTCTGTGATCTGTGATTTTTATTTACTGCATATTCTGAGATTTGCCAAATTTTTATTTACAACGAGGTATTTTGAGCAATTCAATTCCGGCATGAGTGTCTACCTATACACTTATAATGGATGCGAATAGTTGAAAATACCTGGTTGTTAAACTTCTGGAAAAGGGTGGTATCAAGTATGGAGCCCTGATATTTAACCTATGTGGTTACTGCAAATACTTTTCTTTGTGGTTGTTGGTGTAGAGGATCCTCGGATAAAGGTCGCAAACAACCGGGGGTGACATATCTTAGGTGTTACTCCCCGGGGAGGGGGTAACCAGCCTTGTGTTGGCAGAGATGCGGGTAGCTTCTCGGGACATCCCTCCAGAGGTGTACCCATGTAGCAGTAGGAAGTTCCTTAGCCTGATCATTTGTTGGAAATCCAATTCCCAATATGACCCAAGTATGGTTTTAGTTGTATAACCTGCCATTTACTTATGGTGGCCACCACTATTTAGATGGTAGCTATAGCAGGCATAGTTCGAAATGTCTATACTGGCTAAGATTAATGTTATACTTTCGAAATGTTTTCTTCACAATGCACTAATAATAATATCAAAAGGATTTTGCGTATTAAGCATGTTTGACTATCATAAGGAGAAATCTTCTCCAATTCTGCGTTTGCGTTGTGTGTGGCGGGAGGCCTTATGGTAGTTTCATTTTCCAAAAGCATGGAGGATTTCTTTTTATTTTCTTTGTAAAAATAACTATTTTTAAGATCTCACACCAGTCCCCTGACTGACTCGCAGTTTATTGTTCCCTTTCTAAAATTTGGGTGCCCATAATTTTCCACACGGGCAGCCTAGAGTCAGGTTATCATTTATTCAGGAGTGAAGTCAAGAAGTTTCTATGGAGATCTGGATGGCGAGACATACCACTTATACTATGTAGTGTCCGTTTCGTCTGGGTTAGTGCAAGTCAAATTTTATTGTACACAAGTTACTATAACTGCCAATGTTTGTATTGTGTCGTTGTAAACTCTGATAATGTGATGTATAAACTGATATAGTGCTTTTGTTTTAAAGATATTCATTTATCTATTATATGTTGTCCCGCTACGAATTGTGAGATTCTGTTATTGTTCCTGTTTCTTCTTCTATCTTCTTCTTCTTTAAACCCTAGCGGTACGGTTTTCTGGCATTCGACTGTTCACCATTCGAAACAGTGGACGTATTGATGTCGAATTTCGGACGTCGAAAATTGGGTCGTTACAGATTGATATCAGAGCATTTGGCAAAGCGACAACCTTGGCTAGGTTGGGTATTACTCAGTAGAGATAGAGTCGGCAGTACTCTAGAATGAGTTTGAGTTTAATAATAGATATGAGCGCGTATTTGTTAGTGAGTACAAAATTATTTTATATTGTGATGATTGGTTTGTTGAGTGGTATATGGATTTTGGTCGGTATAGTCCGTACAACACTATTGATAGGCATCACTAAACACTTATACAGAACAATTCGACACGGTATTGTTTTAAAATAAAGTAAATGAAATAATTTTACCCAAAACTATTTTCGTAGATAAAGGAAATAATATTTGTAAATTATTATAGTATATGGTTGCTTGATTGTTAGGAAGCGATAATATTATTATCATTTGAGTAGGAAATTGAAATGGTTACTCCAAAGTTAGGAAATAAATTCACATACAAATGGAATTTGAGAATATAAATTGTAAATTTGATTTATAATTTGAAGTAAAATTCCAGAGGAATATTTGGAAATGTTTTTGAAAAGAGTTGAAAATTTTGATACTTGGAAAAGATTAAATTCCTTCTGAGTTTGAAGATGATTTTCAAAGGTTTTGGAAAATTATTTTGAAGGGATGAAAGCACTAAGCTCTTCGGTCGTTGGAAACTAATTCCGGTAATGATCGCGACATCATCGGTGTTCATTTTCGTGTTTCCAAAAGAGGAATTGCTGCCAAATTGTTTCAAATGGAAGTTGTTTGGAAAATTTGGGTTTGGTTTTGAAATTCAAAGGGTAATTTGAATTGTTTTCAATAATGGTTTTTGAAAAGGTGGAAAGACTCAAGAATTTTATTAAAAATGTTATGGAATAATAAGTTTAAAAACTTAGGAAATTCAGATTTAAACTGAAATTGACTTTTGTTAATTTGAATAAAGGTGAATTTTAGAAGTCTAATAGACTAAAATGATTGAAATAAAATTTTTAAGATGGAAAATAAATTGTGAATGAATGAATAAATTTGCAATTGCAAGTACATGAAAGTGAAGTTGAATGTTGAAATTCATTTCGAATTTGTAAGTAAAATAACTGGAATTGGAATTGAATTTGGTTTGTGATAAACAAAGCAAAGTATCGAAATGAAATTAACAAGTGAAATTAATTGAAGAAATGACAAATTTATATGGTTTGAAATGAATTGAATTCAATATTTATAATGAAAGATAAATTAAATTCATAGGAATTTGAAATCCAGTTTAAATATAAGTGGTTGTAAACCAAAATGTTGAATTGAAAATAATTTTTTGAATGAATAAAAGAATAAAACTGGAATTGAAACTGAATATTGAAAACCAATTTGAAATGTGTGAAATAAAATGAAGTTGTAAAATTAGCTCGAAGTGAACTAAAGATAATAAAGATAGAAATATAAAAAAAATGGTTTGAGGTAAAATGAATTGGAATTTGTAATAATTAGTAAAGGAAACTAATTTAAAATAGTGAAAGGAATCAAATGTTGATGAATGATAGTTGATAAAATTCAATATTCAGAAGGTAAACTGAATCCAAATAGAATTGAAATTGTGGATTGAATTCAACTGAAATTGAAAATGTAAGATTAAATGAAAATGGATATATAACTCCAATAGTGAAGTAGAAATGGTATAAGAAGTATTGAAATTTTGTAATGAAATATGCAAATTGATATTTGAATGTTGTAAGTGTATATTATGGTTAGCAGGATATACAGGTGTATTAAAGGAAATGGAATTGGGATTTTGATTTCAAAGTTAAATTTTAATTGCTCGGGAAAAGGTATGTATTTAAATTTCAGTATGGAATTTGATAATTTTCTTGTCCAGCCGCTTGGCTTTTTGTTTTCTTTTGAAATATGGGGGCTTGTAGTGCCATTTTATAGTCATACCGATCTAGTCGCGCAAAGGAGACGCTGGCGAAATTTTTCGAAAATTTAGGGAGTTTGAAAAATTTAAAGAAATTTTGGATAATTTTAAATTGGAATTTAAAATTTAAACCTGAATAATTGAGAAAACAACGTTGTTTGGAATATATGGTTAATTTTGGAAAGTTAGTTGAAGCAATAATCGGTTGTTAATTAAAAAAAGATTTATTTGGTAAGTTGATAAAACTATTTAGTTTTGGAAAGATAGCAAATGGGTTAAGAATCGTTCTTCTTAACTTGTAATTTCGGGACGAAATTCTTTTAAGGGGAAGGATGTGACGACCCACAATTTTGTTGATTTGAATACGAAATATTTAATTGATTTTAAATATTTGAAGGTTAGTTTAACTTGAACTTAGAATATAAATATGAATTGGCAATTTAATTATTGAATTTAATTTATTGAAGTTGGGTAAAATTTGAATTTTCAATTTTATGCTTGATAAAAAAATTTCAAGGCTTAGAAAATTCTTATTGATAATACTGAAGATAATGAAAGTCTCAGAATTGAATTTGGAAATAATTTATTCAATTTTGAAATTATATTGTTTGAATCGATATTTAAAAATATCCTTCCAAGGCGTAGTCTCAGATTTTGACGAAACCAGTTCCATTGGATTCGTAATATTGTATTATTATCGGATTTCAATTTTCGTAGTGTTTGGAGTTTTTGTGTGAGCGTACGATATATAAACGCGCTTAAATCTATATCCAAAATTAAATATAATAACTGATTCAAAAAGCTATCTTCTCCATACGATCGAATTTGGACTCAGAACCTTTTCCATTGCGTTCGAAATAGGGGTATAACTTTATAAATGCCTAGCAGCATGTCTCGATAGGAGTTCAAAATTTTAAATTGCATTTATCGAGACGATTTGAATTTTAAAATTAAAATATTTTTATTTGCATATGTCTGATCAGCTGAAATTTTTAGTCAATCTATATCTTATCCTATTCTCGTGCCTTCTTATCCCTTCTGTAATACGCTAACCATTTACCTTTAAATCACGTTATTCCTTTTTCTCCTCCATCAGAGCAAACTGAATGGCCGAGCTTCTCCTTAATAACAAAATTGCAAGTGCCAGTTCAAACAGGCTGCCACTCTTCGTTCAGATCGAATAATGGCGACCTTTCTCCCTAATTCAAAATCATGAAAAAAAAGAAAAAAAATCGAGCTCGTTCGAAATAAAAATATATGGCCTCGTTCGATTTCCAGAACTAGAATGGGGAGCAGCCGTAGCCTAAATCGATGAGCTTGGGGTGTCGCAATGGTCGCGTATGCATGGGCAGGTGCGGCAATGTCGTGTTTGAATTCGCGATGGCGAAAGTC
The DNA here is from genome assembly GCA_030765085.1 of Allium cepa. Lineage (NCBI taxonomy): Eukaryota > Viridiplantae > Streptophyta > Magnoliopsida > Asparagales > Amaryllidaceae > Allium > Allium cepa. Next base: position 463,793,196 of record CM060942.1, read on the forward strand.
GAAGGCGGCAAGATGTAATCGATCGTTGGAGGCAGTTAGGGCAAGCTTTCGTGAGGATAATCAAAGCTAAGTCGAGACGATGGCGAGCAAGTACGAGGAGGCATGATGGCTTAGGGCTCAGGTTCGACAATTGCCGTGGGGTCGATCGAAGTTCGAACGGCAAAGGCAAGGATTAGGTTTTCCAGATGTTCGAACCCCAGGGCCGTGAGGTATTGAATTTTAATAATTTCAATATATGTGTATATACATATAGATATTTGGAATAAATTTAAAATAAGGTTTAAATAAAAAAATTTATGTAGTAAGGTATATGCAGATTTAAATATTTGCACTGGTATTTTACAGTAAGCTATAGACAAACAGGGAAATTTATACGGAAAAGTAAACAAAATTTATTAGTTTTAAATTAATTTATATTAATTTCTAAAAATAATTTATTACAGGTAATTGACTGAATATTTAATTATTGGTCTAAAATAACCAAATTGTTAATTTAAATTAAATATTATTAAATGGAAATTTAATTGTTCGACTTCGAATATTAATAAAAACCTTATGATGTTTGTTACAAGGTTTAAAGATTGTGAAAAGAAAATTGGAATGGAAAATGGTTTGCCTGCATTGTTAAAGATGGGATCTTCTCACTCATTCAACATTGTTCTGATTTAAATTTTGATTAGTTAAATTTAAAATTGGTTGACTGTGTGCTTGGATGATTGATTTATAATAATTTATTCACTGGATGATATAATACATATAGTAGTATATAGTATATATTAGATGATTGATTTCCCACATTACATAGCGGATGAGACCCTATGCGCCGCATAATAACAGATGATATTTTATAAATCCCAATACCGCGATATTCCACCTCGAAGTGGAATTGGTATTTAATTGTTGTGCTAACATCTGTGGATGCAGTAAAATAGGTTGGAGGGATCCAACTGGATTCCTCAAATAATTGAATTTATTTCAATATTGTGTGTTGATCATTTATAATCTATGTGTGACTATTTATGATTGAAACTGTTGAAGGCTATAATTTAGACAAATATATTTTTGGTATCGTGGGATACGAAAAGTACATAAAATTTGATTTTTGAGATTTAGTAGAAAAGATATAGTAAATTAATTTTAGAAAATTAAATAAATTTAAAAGAAGGAATTTGTTTCAAAGGATAATAAATTTGCGTTTAAAATAAATTTGAGAATCAATTTGAAATTTGATTTGGAGTTTTGAAATAAATTATAAAATAAATTTGATATTGATTTGGTAAAAATAATAAATATTTGGGAAATCGATCTAAAATTGACTTGATATTTAAAAGGTAAATTTTGGGAAACCAATTCTGAAAATGGATTTGGTGTTGAAAGTGAATATTTGGGAATTGATTTGAAAATCGTATATCTGTGGATATTTAAAAATTTAAGATTCACAATGGGAATTTTATAAAAGAATGGGAAATTTATTTTAAAATTAAATATTGTTTCATTTTTTAAAAGTGTGGAAAGAAATTTACGAATTTGGGACGTAAATTTAAAGTAAATCTAGAAGGATTTATAAATTGATTTGAATGAACTATTTCAAAATGAAATGTGTATTTTCCCCCGAAAGCCGAGAATGTGTTCAGTATAGTTCATAAATATAAATGGAAGTTGTAAAGATGGTTTAAGGAAAGAATGTTTGGAAAAAAATTTATTTGCTTAGATTATTTTGAAAATATTTAAAAGTAAAAATATATTTTAAACCATTATAGAAGTGATTATTTAAAGTTTAAATTGATATTTATTTTAGAAATTGGATATTTAAATGGTTATATCCTATCTATTAATTTTAATTTAAAATTAGTTTTGGACCTAAATTTTTATATGAGATATTAGTTTAATATTTTCATAACTAATATTTAAGCAAGTGTTTCAAAATAGTTTTATTTTTAATATCTAAGCGTATTTTGATAAGCATTTTAAATTATTTTAAAATATGTGAACTCGGCAGATTTTCAGTAGAAATGAATAAATATTTGAAAATATTTTCGGCGTAAGGAAAAATGATTTGTAATTGTTTTCAAAGTATTGAACTACGAAAAGTGATTTGAAATTTGTTTTCAAATAGTTGAAGTGTTAAAATTTTATCTTGCGAAGATATTTTTGAAAATAAATAATTGAGAAAAGTTATTTAAACCTTGGTGATTGTTGTGAATATTTATCGATAGTTAAATAACAGGCTATCAATATTGGCCTTTAAATGGCATTAGAATTTCGATGCGACCGGGAGTCGAATTCCAAATGGATATTCGAACCCACATCGAACCTTTGTGATTGTGATGAATCTTTGTTTAAGAAGATCAAAGTGGAAGTTTGTTGTGATTTGTTTGAAATCTGAATGAACACTTATTTTTAAAAATAAGCGCTCATTATTCGGATTAGCCGGGAGAGGACTTTGTGTCATAAAACCCATTCCGAATAATGATACGATGAAGTGGGATTGCATTTGAAGATGGTAGAAGACCGGGTATTTTCGAAAACGAAAGGATTGCCTGTCAAATGTCTCTGCACCGGGTTGCTCTAGTATAGAGATTTTATCACACTTTTTGATAGGGATTCCGGACGTGATTAGTGAAAATCCGGATTTGCAAGGGCTTCTTTTGAAGTGCCTTAGGTTCCGTTCGATCCGGGAATGGACTTGTATGGACGTGTGTCTGACATTATGCTTTGAGATATAAAGCTGATTTCTATCAAATACATTTCTGCTCGGGGCGGAGAATTTATTCTCTTAGCTTAAGACCCTTCTCTGAGACATACGAGCTCAGAGGTTATGTAGTTGATGGTTATTAGTGATATACTCCCAATTTGGTAATGTGGCATATGAAGTGCTGCTGATCATTTGTTGATCAAAGCATAACTTTGTGAAAAGTGTAGCTTTGTGGACGAGACTTCATCGAGCCTCACACCTCGGAAATGGTCGAAACATGAAAGATGCGGCAAGGTTTCAGGGGTAGCTCCCCTAGGGTATATCCATTCCTTCTGGAAAATGGTGGTATCAGGTATGGAGCCCTGATATTTAACCTATGTGGTTACTGCAAATACTTTTCTTTGTGGTTGTTGGTGTAGAGGATCCTCGGATAAAGGTCGCAAATGACCAGGGGTGGCATATCTTAGGTTTTACTCCCTGGGAAGGGGGTAACCGGCCTTGTGTTGGCAGAGATCCGGGTAGGTTCTCGGGATGTCCCTCCAGAGGCGTACCCACGTGGTAGTGGGAAGTTCCTTAGCCTGACCATTTGTTGAAAATCCAATTCCTAATACGAACCCAGTACGGTTTTAGTTGTATAACCTGCCATTTACTTATGGTGGTCACCACTGTTTAGATGGTAGCTATAGTAAGCATAGTTCGGAATGTCTATGCAGGCCAAGATTAATATTATACTCTCAAAATGTTTTCTGCACTATGCACTAATAATAATATCAAAAGGATTTTGCGTATGAAGCATGTTTGACTATCATAAGGAGAAATCTCCGCCAATTCTGCGTTTGCATTGTGTGTGTGGCGGAAGGCCGTATGTTAGTTTCATTTTCCAAAAGCATAGCGGATTTCATTTTGTTTTCTTTGTAAAAATAACTATTTTTAAGATCTCACACTATTCCCATGACTGACTCGGAGTTTATTGTTCTCTTCCTAAACTCTGGGTGCCACAATTTTTGTAACGACCCGATATTTTCTACCATTCGCATCCGCACATGTCGGACTTGAATTGTTCAAAATACCGTGTTGTAAATAAAATTTGGCAAATCTCAAAATATATTAATCACAGAATCACAGACACAGAATCAGAATACTCGCAGCGGAATTTAAAATACTTAGTGGTTCATGAAGCTACTATAAATAGTCTCAATCAAATAAAAATTACATAGTCTTTAATCCAAATATAGTTTTAAATCATCAGTAGAACAATCCAAATGTCCACTAGCCTTGATTTCATAAATTTAGATAAAGAACTGGAAGGGAAGTTTGCCAGCTGCTTGAAAGTGATGTACAGAAATCCTAGCTCCGGGATGAAAACTGAACTGCAACTCAGGCTGACCCGAGCGTAAAATAAAACATAAACACTCGAGTCAGGACATACATACTTATATAGTGTAAGCTAATTCAAGTGTACTGTAATATAGAGCAAGTAACTTAAAGGATGCTTGGGACCGCCCATCCTCTAAGGATCCGTTAAACTATTTACTATGTAGTAATACTTCGCTATTATAATAGTGTCTATTAGTAAAATAAACTTACTTTTAAATAGCGTTAAGGGGTTACCCATATAGTCCTTAACACAAATAATGCCAATAGTCTATACAGTACCGTAATACCTCCTGATCGGGAGGCTACCAGAGGATACTCCAAAGGTACGACACAAATAGAAACTCGTAGAAGGCGTGCTAGGGTAGGTGACACGGCACAACTATGCAATGCCAGGGTAGATATACCAATTACGCTTCCGGACCGATGGAAACGCGCAGCGCGCAGCTGCCGCCCATCTTGAACAACACTCCCAAATCAAAGGTGCACACCAAAACAATCACCAAAGTAATAGAACGGCATACGAAGAAGTGCGTCCGATCAGAGGTGCTACCTCATTAATCCGTCAATCGCTCCTGCTTTAGCCACTTATGCCAACTCACGGGAGTCGGGTCCACGTATTTACCTTAAAGGAAACGTCACCACCATCCTACTTCATTCTGGAATCTCCACCGCGTACACGGTTGTCAAAGTGGTTTTCGGTATCGACAGAGAGTATGCCAGATATCCGATCCCGGTCTCTTTAACAACCAAACGTTATTATAACCCGTGGTTACAACTTTTAGAAATGGTATTTATACTTTAAAAATCAAAATAAATTTCAAATACATTTCAATGCCATAATATCATTTCAACCATCATTTATTTAAACATCAGTCATTTTATTTACTATAAAATACCATTTAAATCTATTCAATTTATTTAGGAATTAATTTGCCTTTCAACTCACATTTAAAAGTTAAATTCTTCCATTTAAAAACATTTAAAGTCAATTCCTTATTTTTTATTAATTACATATTAAATTCCAAAAATTTAAGCCTTTTTCCCCAAAGATTATTTCCATTTATTTTAAACAATCCGAAAATTCAGTTTCCGTAGCATTTATGAAATGCCACCTAAAGTTTGTAAGTCAAAACAGTTCATTTATAAAAGACAACATTTAAGTGCTGTAATAAATTATTAACTTAACAATCAAATTTTAAATTCCCAAATATAACTTATTATCAAATATTTTCTTAACTAAAACTCACTTTTAATAAAATTTCAGAATTTCCCAAAATAAGTTATATTCCAAAAATTTTACTTAAACATTTATTTATTTAACATTTTGACTTATTCAAAAATCATTATAAATTTTATAAAAATCCTTTAAATACATTTGATCCAGAATATTATGAATTCCCATTTAAAATATTTTTAAACATTTCAGAGAAATATTATATAAACCACGGGTCTGTATATAGTTTTCTAGCCTAGGTCAAGTGATACGGATTTATATCATTTCAATCCGCAATTTACAAAATCCCGGGTTCTATCATTTCAAACCTGCAATCCCAAGTTAACAAATAAATAATTAAACAATTAAATAAATGAACAAATGATTATCGTTCAGGCCTATCATTTCAGCCTATAACGATCTCAAATTTACAGGGAACTTATAGTGATGATTAAATCAGTAAATAAGCATTACATTGTATAACTGCAATAATATTACAATAGATAAACAACTGATGAGGTGTCAATTTAAAATGAGGTTTAACATCATACGTTATATCACAGGCAGATAAAATTTAATAAATAATTTACAAATACACTTGTGATAAATCACGGATATATAGGTATGTTTGTCTGGTGAGAAATACTCACCTTTCCTCTGCTGAAGATTCAAATCAAACAACGGTATCTACCTCGAAAGAAATGAACAGAGGCACGATAAATCCAACAGATGTGACACCTCAATTACGAACTTGAAAAATAAACCAAAAATAAATTACGCGATTATGAAGTGATGAAAGCAAAATTTAATAACAACCGGAACGAGATTTATAAATTAAAAGATTTTTGACACCCGCAGCTTGACCGCTCGATCACTTAATTTGTTCAACATCTCCAATCCTCTTCCCTTTCCAAATTTGTTATTTAAATGCTTTGGGAAAAATGCTTTGTAAAAAAAATGCTTTGTTAAATCAAATAGGTTGAGTCTTGAAACAAAACGTTATTAGATTTTCATAAAAAAAATACTTTGAAAAAATGTATGCATGCACTTATGAAATGACAAGGTCGTGTGATTTGTTTCACACGCAACTAATAAACCACAAATCATTTTCCAAGTTTGTCTCCATTACACACTCCCATTTGTTAAAATCTTCAAAGTGGCTCACGCATGCAAATTCACATGTCCACCAAAACTACATGCGTATATGGTTTCTTCTCCAGTGATGCAAAAATGAAAGATATTTATTTTGTTTGTTAACATTTTATTCAAAAGTGACACCCTTATTCAATTTCACGTGGCCACAACTACAGGGACGCAGGCTAATATGTTCTACAGCATGCAAAAGAAAGAAACTAGGCTTGATTCCCTATATTATTGGACATGCATGGCAAGATCAGGAGGAAAGGAGATGCATACTTATCAGGGATGGCAACAACATACTTGAGAGGTGGAGTAGTCAAGCATGGTGGAACGAGAAGAAGGAGCAAAGCATGCAACGTGAAAAGCATGAGAAGTAGAAATAAAATAAAATAAAAGACAGATGTGTATCTTCAACACACGCATGCGAGAAAAGAATGTGAAGCTCTCCAGGTGATGTAAAAATTGTTTTGAACGTGTGTTGTATAAATATAGGGGAAGGTCACGTTGATTTTAAGGATGACCAAGATTTCAGGTAAGGAGAAAAATTAAATGCGTGAAAGAAAAAGGCAGGAAATCTTTGCATTTGAAATTCAACGTTAAAAGAAATGACTTCTTGCATTTTTAAGAGTGCGTACATTTCAAGTAACGGTTGAAAAGGAAAAAAAATACGTAAAAGAAATTTGATTGATCTAAGATACTATTTCAAGAGAAACGTGCATTGATTTAGATGAGCAAATAGATAGGAAGAATATAAATATTGATTTTTATCAATTGAATGCAAATGGCTACGAAATTAAAACAAAAGAAACGGGTAGTTAAGATTAGATTATAGGATAATATTTTCAAATAATATTGAATGCTTTAATTTTATCCTTTTTGTTTGAACGTGTTATAAAAATAAGAAGCTGCATGATTTGTTTCTTTAGAGATTTAGAAATTTTGTTCTCACAGGTAAGGGATAAGTTGCTTCCATTAAACGTTTATTCCCAGAGCTACAAATGAGATGCGTGTTTCCAGTATTTAGATGAAGGGAATATGGAAAATATTTAGGAAGCAAGAGAAAAATAACGTGCCTAAATTTACGCGCTAAATTATAGGAAAGAAAAGAGGCAAGAATTAAATTTCTTCAGGAACGACAAAATTTCCACTTAATTGCGTAGAAAGAATGGCGACTGAATTTAATTGTTAACTGAAAAAAAATGTTTCATTGCATATTAAAGGTTGCGTGTAAAAAAAAATTTGTTAGGCTAAAAGATGTATACATATACAGAAAATTTCGAAATCTGGGTAAGAAATAAATGCAGACAAGAAAGAAACGGCAACTAGAAAATTTGAAATTTCCGTGCGTTGATAAAGTGGGATGAGTGAAATTTATGGTGAAGAAACGGCAAGTGATTAATAGATTGGTTCATTTTAAACTTTTTCTTCAATTAATGATTGTGTGCGTTTCTTTCTTTATATAGGCTAAGTGATTTTAGCAGGATTTGACGCCAATTTAAAACCAATGAAAGCTGTGGAAAAAGTAACGTTTTGCTATAAAAATATACTAACTGATTTATTAATCCATATAGATATTGCAGTATGCATTTTAATATACGCCAGACCGACGCCCAAAATTTATGCAAAAGTAACATTTTTAATTTATACGTTTATACGTTACTTATACCATTACAATGCGTGCCCTTTTTAAATGCGAAATTTAACCGTCTGTAAAACACTGAATTTTACAAAGTTATACTTAACTAAAATTTTAACTTGTTTACATTCTTCGTATTTAAAATATACATAATTCGTTTTTATTAAAATTCCAATTGGAGTTGTCTTTTAACAAAGTAAAAATTTCAAAACTTCCAATTATATATTTAGACATTTAGGAAATGATTAAATCAAGTTAAAATTTATATTAAATTTCAAGGTTTTATAAATAAAAAGAAATAAAGAGTAGGCAATTAAAACGGCAAGCAATTAAGACAATATAACGCATACCCTTTTAGTTTCTTCCAAGCCATAAATAAAAGATATAAACAAGCAATAATCTAATAAATAAACATGACTGTCAAAAATAAAAATAGAGGTGGATATATGAATAATAATAATAAGAACAAATATATATATATAATATGTAATAAAAGTAGAAAAATTTATTGCGTGTAAAACGTTGTATTTTATCAAAAAAAAAAAGTATAAGTTTTAAATTCCCAATAAATCCATATATTTGATTTCTCAATCATGTTATTGAATCGACTATTAACTTATCCTCTTATGGGTAATATTAAAATTGGTTTTTATACTAATACATAAAAAAAATTCCCAATTCATCCAAATTTCAATTAATTACTTTCCAACAACTACCATGCTTTAATCCTACTCTTTTATTAAATCTGTTATCACTTTATAAACCTAGTTATTATTTGTTTATCTTTCCTTACAAAAATATATATTTCAATTTTCATCTTTGTTTTGTAATAACTTGTTATTTTCAATTATATTGAATTTTCCAAATATATACATTTATCATAAATAAAACCTAAATCAATTTATTCAACTTGGTTTCATTCCTTTATTTCATCTTATGAATAAAATATAAATTTCCATTTATGTCATTTCATTTACATTCACACATTACAGTTACAGTCCTATCACACATTAATGAACATTTACCTACATTTAAATGTAATTGACTTCCTACTCTGAATTTAGCAGCCCTAAATAAAAGGTGACATGCATAAATGTTGTCACTAACTTTATATTACACTCAAGTTTATTATTTCCACTAATTATCAGAATTGCTTATATAATGTTGAATTGACTCCATTACCATACGTTAATTTGCATATATTCAATTTAATACCCAAATGTAACAGTTAAAACTTCATTAATAGACCAATTAAATAGTAACTTACAACCATTAATATATCCCTATTATTTTAATTTCATTTTAAACACTCACTTCATTATAAATTATAAAGGTTTTTTTTTCTTCTTAAATTTAATTACAGAAATCCTATTAAATTAACCAGTTTAATTATCGAAATTTACAGATCATTACAATTTTCCACATGGGCAGCCTGGAGTCTGGTTATTAGTTATTCGGAAGCGAAGTCAAGAAATTGCTATGGAGATCTGCAGGCAAGCTGGATGGCGAGACGTACCACTTATACTATGTAGTGTCCGTTGCGTCTGGGTTAGTGCAAGTCAAATTTTATTGTGCACAAGTTACTATAACTGCCAGTGTTTGTATTGTGTCTTTGTAAACTCTGATAATGTGATGTATAAACTGATATGGTGCTTTTGTTTTAAAGATATTCATTTATCTATTATATGTTGTCCCGCCTGCAAATTGTGAGATTCTGTTATTGTTTCTGTTTCTTGTTCTATCTTCTTCTTCTTTAAACCCTAACGGTTCGGTTTTTCGGCATTCGACTGTTTGGCATTCGATACAGTGGACATATTGATGTCGAATTTAGGGCGTCGAAAAATTGGGTCGTTACAGTTTCTCTCTCTCTTTTTCAAATATGGTGTTTTGTTCATCTACAGAATCTTTAATAGTTATAAAATTATTCTTTAAAACACCAAGTTGATTTTCTAAATCTAGCTTCTCATTTTTCAATTTCTCGTTCTCACATTCTACAGATTTCATCTTTTCTAAAATAATTAAATTAAGCTTTGAAATCTTATTGCTAAAACTAACTAATTCATTATTATCATTTACTGAAATTTTTAAATCTGAAAGTACCTTTTTGTAGTCCTCACTGGTGGCTTTGACAGGGATTTTGTCCATTGTATTTCGATTAGATCGTTTTCTGGCCATTATTCCATGATGTTGTGACGATCGATAGAATTCCAAGGTTTTAGATTATCAGATAACTGTGTTATGGTTATATGATGACATTGCTTTGATACCAAATTAAAGTGTATAGGACCGTATAATATGGAAATACAGTAATACAAAGTTATAAATAGTGCGGAATAAAAAGAAATATAGTAAAAATGACACCATAGATTTTTATACTGGTTTGGAGCATCATCCTACGTCCAGTCCCAGAACACACAGTGTCAGATATACTTTTGTATTAGTGAAGTCCTCTTCTACTGCTGAGGTAAAAATCCTGTTCTGCTGCTCAGGTGTTTGTTCTTCTTCTCAGATGTGTAACATGTTCCTCCCGGTTAAGTGAGGATTGTTGTTTTAGTGAAATTCCAAAAGGAGTCTTGATAACACTAATTTGGCTCTGATAGTACAAACGTCCTATAATCAAATCCTCAAGTATATGAAGTGTATGTGAAGATTTGAAGTGACGGTAATGCTAAGAATCGAAGATTATGAAAGTTTATTCGATGATTCAAAGTAGTAAAAACATTTGTTCATTGTTTGAATGCAGGTATGAAAGCACAAGAAGAATATAAGAAAGTTAGAATGAATTTCGGTGATTATGAAGTGTTTGGGAACATGTATTTAAAGTAGACAGAGAGTTACTGCCATTGGTGAAGGGTTCTGACCAAAAGGAGCGTCCATTTCCGTTCGTAGAAAGAACACAACCTTTCATAGAATGAAGATGTCTTTTCAAAATATGACAGTTGGGTTCAGGTCAGTCAACTGGTCGAAAATGGCCGTCGACTGAACAGTGAAGACATGTAAAAAAAATTGTGTACAAATATGTTAAAATGCACAAATTCAGTCGACTGACTGACTGTATTCAATCGACTGAATTCTGTTGTTAAGCAAAAATTGCAGTAGCTCATTTTGTTATAGTACTTGCCTTCCAAACTAGTAACCCAAGTTCGATCCTTGCTTCATGCATTTTTGACACTTGATTTTGATTAAAATATGCATGCAAGTTTATTTGAATGTGGATGATGATTCTTGAGAAAAGATTTTAACAAAGCACTAAGCTAGACTTTAAATACACTTTTGATGACTCTTTTTAAAATATATAACCATACAAACCATATATTGAGCCGATGAGTCTGGATGTTATCGCAATTGTAGATTCGTGAATTATTGTGTCTTGTTAGCAATCAAAAGCTATGATCCAACAAATACGACATATAGATTATCTCTTCAGGAGCATATCTAAAGATATTTCTTCAAGAATACTTGTGCATATAACATTTGATTCATTATAAGTTCTGAAAAGTAAAAGGTTACATATCACTATATGCTTCTAAATTTGTCTAATGCAGCTACGGGTCCATGAAAATAGATGATTTAATTTTAGGTAATTGATTATCACATTACTTTTTGAAGTGTAATATCATATTTGACAATATTCTATAGGAAATTATGTTATAGTGCTATACGATGATATAATATCACTTCTGGGGATATTTTATAAACACCGCTTCTAAAGTGTTACATATCACTTCTAAAGATACTTCATATGCACTGTTTTTGGGATGTCATCAATACCAATATCTTTTTCTACATAGTTGTCATAATTCTACAACATCTCTTCTAGGATGTTTGGATTTTGCAATATTAAAATCATAAAACATCTCTTTAAGAGTATGTCATATGGGTTATCTCTTTTGGAGAATATTAAAATGTACTTCTTCATATATAAAGTTTGGCAAACACACCCAAAAATTATCAAAACTTGGGTTTTACCAACTTCAACCTGATTTACTAAACTAAAGTAAAAAAAAATATCCATATAGCAAACTTCAAGCTGCTACTAGTTGATCAATTCGATCATATCATTTATATTGCAGTAAGATTTTCATCATTAATTAAGTTTTCATCAATACCTTTGAAGAAATGATCTTACTTCATGTTAGAATTACCAGACAATCCTTTCACACAATTTCAATTTAGAAGTAAAGGAATTGTATTAACTAACAGATTTAAAGTTTTGAAACTTCAGGTTCAACCACTCTTGTCTAGTGCTTAGAAGTGTGACCATCTTCTAGTGGTAATAACACTTCTTCAGGGAGTACCATAAGTAAAGGTGATCTTTTTCAATTATATGTTTTATTTTAAGACTGTCGTGGATATGACACCTTAAAAATATAAGAGCCTTTGTTTTATCCTACTGGGACATATTATTACTATTATTTTTAATGACATTTTCTAAGCAATGATATTGTAATTGAATGTCAACATCCAATATCTATGACAAAATGTTATCTCCTAATATATCCAAAGCTTTAAATTCAAGCTTGGCTGTTTTTATCATATTACCAACTATAAGTGTAAATAAAAATGCATAAGCATCCAAATATTGTTCATAGGTATATAATTAATGTATTTCGTAAAATAAGAACCCATATATAATAGTAGTTATAGTGAAAGAAAAACATTACTGTAAAATAGTAAAAGGCAGCCAAATATAATCTATAAAAGCGACTATAATTTCTTATTTACATCCTTTTGATAGCTCTAGATCCAATCCCATTTATTCATTCATTAATTTCCTTGAAAATGCAAATTTACCCTTGAAAATATGGAACGGCTTTTATATGGATTGATTGGTAGAGAAGGGGTGAACTATAATCAAAAATTTGCTGACTTTATTATGTTTACTTTCATAGTATAAGCAGATTTAAAAATATGAGCAGGTAGTATTAAATACAATTCATTAATTCATAACAACTGGAATAGTGAGAACCACAATATATACCACGCATGTACATTATGATCCTTGTCAACAATAAGAGATATAAAAGAATAATAAATGTATAAGTATTCATACGTATCTTTGATTGACCATTCTCATTAATCAATTAATTTTATTTATAGATTTATTAATTTCTATAGATTAGTATATGAATTATTATATGTGGCTACATACATATTGTAAGTGCAGAGAGAGGAAATTTGTACATCACACAGTTTATGAATAGTATCATGAAAAACAAAATAGTTTGACTTGACAACTAAAAAATATATTGTATGTCTTACAGCTATTGATAACAATCAATAAGTATATTCTTGTGACATTACAATAATAGGTAAAAGATCAAGCATATGAAATTATAAACATTGGAATACCTCTTTGCTGAAAGAGGAAATATAATATAACAGAATTAATGGATGTATAAATATTAACATTCATTTTATGAAGAATCCAAAATACTTACTTGACAAGACAAAGGAAAGAAACTTGATCTATTACATATTTTACCTTTTGAAAGGCATGATTGGGTGAATGGAAGAAGGAAAAAAATTAGGAAGTAAACTTCCTGTTAGAATACCTTATTTTCTACTAAAAAGAAAGAGAGCAGGAGAGTAGATATGTTTCTATGTATTAATTGGTTTAATAAAAACACCAAATATATCAACAAGTCTCTTCTCGAGACATTTTACCATTACTAAATATAAAAATTCTCTTCTGGAATTTTTTTATTATTATCACTACTTCTGGAGTGAACAAATTTTTATACACTTATTTGGTTTATTAGTTAATGTTATTGACAAATATTTTTAGAACTTCAGGTTCCAATTTTACTTTAAAGTAAAGTCTTTATTTAGTATTTTAGATCATAAATGGTACAAGTTGATTTTCATTATCAAACTTCAGCTTTGACTGCAAACATGGTTAGAATTTACCATAATCCGAATTAGCTTTTCTAAAAATTCAACGCTTCAAATCTCACATTTATAGAGTTTGATATATAATCTCCTTTTTTTAGGAATACAAACTTATATGCATAAATTTTATTTGAGAATTTTGGGTCTCCAATATTAGATAAACATTATGAAACAAGAAGACTCTTCACAATTGTATTCAAACATAAGAATCATAATACTATTTCTCTTCAAGTAAATAGTATTTACCAAATTTGTAATGTTATTACAACATATTGTTTTTATGTGATGTCTTTTGAACATATCAACATACTATTTCTTATGGAATTGCTTGCTTATTTTCTTTAAGGCTTTATTTCAGCTTATGAAATCTTTAACCTTTCACCTTCGCATAAATGAACTTCAAGTTCTTGTTCTTTCATATAAACTTAATACGATCTTATAAACACGTATTATCCTTATATTTGTTTCTCTATGAAACAAAAAAATATTTCTTCTGGAAATATAAATCATGTAGCCAAATCATTTCTATAGTTGTTATTCAAATCGAAATCCGAACAAAAAAATTTCAAAATGAAACCCCCCCCTTTTATTTTTACCAAACAACATAATGAGATCTAAAAGTTTAGATCTATGGTAAATGAGACCTAAAATGATAATATTAATAGAGAAAGATCTATAAGATATATATATATATATATATATATCATGAAATATGGAAAATGAGATATATGATGGATAAGATCTAAAAAGAATACTAACAGAATAAGGTCGGAAATTACATTTTAGTCTATGAAACAATTTTAGTTTCAGATCAAATTTAAAATTATCACAAAAAATGGATATACATTTATAAAAATTAATAAGAGATCTTATGATTAAAATCTACAGATCTAAAAAGTATATCATTTGAAAATGATATTAAGATCTACAAGATATCTGAAAAATTAGAAAAAAAATATAAGATCTGCAACAAAACCAAATCTAAAATACAGGAACAAAAAATAAGATGTACAAATAGAACCGAATCTAAATAATGAGATCAATGATACAATGAGACCTAAAAGAAATAAAATTAATAGAATGAGATTCGAAAGATTTGATTAACCAGATCAGCAATAGCTTACCGCTTTGAAGATTTATAATCAGATCTGAAATTTTCCTTTTATTTAGAGATCGTGCTGATAACGTGCTATAAAATAAAGAAAGCAGAAGACACTAGAGTGAGATTAATTTTATTCATTCAGAGATTAGTTATCCATTTTCATTACATTAGCACCTTTATATAAAGGCCTAAGAGCTTGGGATAGAACTAATCCCATGATGTAGGACTAAATACAAAACGGCATATAGCATATTCACTATTTATATTTACATATATTATAACAATTCTTGGTTCAATACTAACAATTATTATTATCTGAATTACTCTAGCAAAAGATTTTGACTTTGACTTGACTTCAGTTAACCGTGATATTAAATCCATATAAATGAGAATATGAATCCTCGCTTGAATAGTGTTTCACTTCCAATACTTCTGCTTCAACCAACTATAGTTATTCGATTGATATCATGCCATAATTTGGTTATAATCAATGCAGAGCTTTCATATTGAAGATCGACATTTTTCTTAAATCAAGAGAACGGTTTATGTTGGATCATAGGTTTTGATTGCTGATAAAAATTCACGAATCTACGACTACGACAACATCCTGACTCAATGACTCAAAGTATGGTTCATATAGTTATATATTTTACCAAGAGTCATCATATATGTATATAGAGTCTAGTTTAGTGCTTTGTTAAAATATTTCCTCCAGAATTATCATTCACATTCAAATAAACTTGCATGCATATTTTAATCAAAATCAAGTTTTCAAAAAAAGCATGAAGCGAGGCTCGAACCCAGTCACTAGTTTAGAAGGCAAGTTCTCTAACCAAATAAGCTGTGGTGCTTTTAGTTATCAATAGAATTCAGTCGACTGAACAAAATCGACCAGTCGACTGAATATCTATAAAACAGCCTATTATACACAGATATGCACTGTTTTTTTACCACCTTTGAATATTCAGTCGACTGACCGTTTTTCCCCAGTCGACTGAATTCTGCAATAGTCATTTTTTATGAAAAGACACTTCCTTTTTTGAATAGCCTTCTTCCTCCCCAAGGGTTGCAACCATTGCTATTTGCAGAGATCTCTTCACCAGTAGTTGCAACTCCTTAACTACTATATATATGCATGAATTTTAAGATCAAATAACTTCACTTACTTGCTTATACTTGAATTATATTTTCTGAATCAACTACTCTCTTGAATTCATATATTCATTGCTTAAAATCACAATTCTATGTTTCTAAAATAATTTGAAACTTTCTAATCGTCATATACATACAACTATACACATTATACTTGAGGAAAAGATTATAGGAAGGGTGTACTACAAGTGACAAATCCATGTTATTAGAACACACAAGGTCAAGACAATCTACTTTGTAATCAAAGTCTTGTTCGGTTGCTTAGGCGGTAAAGTCCTGTTCTGTTATTCAGGCGGTAAAAGTCCTCTTCGGTTGTTGAGGCGGAAAAATCATGTTCGGTTGCTCAGGTGTTGTTTACCTATTCCTCCAGGTTAAGTGAGGGGTTATTGAGAGAAATTCCAGAGGGAAGTCTGGGACTGGACGTAGAATGGGAAGTTCGAACCAGTATAAAAACTCCTGGCGTGCTTATTCTTATTTACTTTACTATTATTATCTGTTTTCGCATTTAGATTATAATACATTCCATATTACACGATCCTAAGTGATAACTAGCCACACCTTAGTCACTTTCATTTGGTATCAAGGCCTGGTATTCTAGAGATCGTAACAACATCCTAGAATAAATGGCTACAAAGAGATCCAGTCAAGGCAATAAGAAGAGGAAGAGCAATAAAGAAAAATCAAAGGAGCAAGCAAACAAATGCTTCATGGAAAAAGATAATGAGGTTAGTGATCTAACTTTTAATGATATGATGGAAATAAATTCAGAACTTCTAGTCAGTTTAAAAATTCTCAAAAGAAAATACAAGGAAGCTTTAGAAAATCAGAAGAAAGCAGAATTCAAAAGAGATATGCTTAAAGATGAGAAGAAAATATTAGAAGAAGAACTTGAGAAAATTCAAGATTCATTCTTCGACAATTCTCAACTCGCTCTATTAAGTCAAGAAATAGAAGCTCAAAAAGAAAAGAATAATGCTCTAGCTTTTGAAAATCATGAGTTAAAAATTAAAATTAAAATTATTGATTTAGATAGCACTAGTCTCAAAACTAAGCTTGATGACTTTACTAAAAATATTTTCAATTTTACTAAAGGTAGAGAAAATTTATCCAGGATTATTGAAAATTCTCAACCTGTTTCAAATAAGAAGGGATTAGGTTATGTTAAGAATTCAAAAGCTCATAATGATAAAAGTGGTTTAGGATATAATAAAACTGATCGTATAAATAGCACTAAATATGCTTTCATATATAGTAAAAATGATAGTGCTAGTACTAAATTTTGAGTAAAGCGTAAATCCAATTTTTATAGAAATTCAAATACTACTATGACCTATAATGTTGATAATTTCTCTAGAAGTACAAAATCATTAACAGGAAATATGAATAAAAAATTTCTTAGTATTTGGGTTCCTGTTAATTGGAAAAATAGAGAAAAATACATTGATAATTATTTTGATATGGTAGTTAATAATGAAAATTATATTTATAAAGGTTCAACCACACCCAAATGGGTATGGTTTCCTAAAAATTAGGAAATTATAAGAACCTTGGGTATCGCATGCTTTAAACGTTAATTTTTTTCTGACACCTTACATTATAAGTAGTAGTTATTTTGTTTTATATTTCTCTACGTTAACACTTATGTAAAATATATTTTACATCATCATATAACTCTCCTTTTTGTCGATGACAAAGGGCGAGAAAGATATTGCTCTCTAACACTATTTGCAGGAATAAACCATGCAAGCACAGATTAAGGGGGAAAAATATTAATTATCTATAGGAATATATAGCATAGATTCAGGGGGAGAAATCTATAGAACAATTACAGGAAGATATTCAGTGAGAGAGATAAGATCAACAATGTTTGTCAAAGATTCGTTCATAGAAAATGGAGTTGTCATCATCAAAAAGGGGGAGAATGTTGGATCATAGGTTTTGATTGCTGACAAAAATTCATGAATCTACGACTACGACAACATCCTGGCTCAACGACTCAAAGTATGGATCATATAGTTGTATATTTTAACAAAGAGTCATCAGATATGCATATAGAGTCTAGTTTAGTGCTTTGTTAAAATCTTTCCTCAAGAATTATCATTCACATTCAAATAAACTTGCATGCATATTTTAATCAAAATCAAGTTTTCAAAAAATGCATGAAGCAGGGCTCGAACCCAAGTCACTAGTTTAGAAGGCAAGTGCTCTAACCAAATGAGCTGTGGTGATTTTTAGTTATCAATAGAATTCAGTCGACTAAACAAAATCGACCAGTCGACTGAATATCTATAAAACAGCATATTATACATAGATATGCACTGTTTTTTTACCATCTTTGAATATTCAGTCGATTGACTGTTTTTCCCCAGTCGACTGAATTCTGCAATAGTCATTTTTTGTGAAAGACACTTCCTTTTTTGAATAGCCTTCTTCTTCCCCAAGGGTTGCAACCATTGCTATTCGCAGAGATCTCTTCACCAGCAGTTGCAACTCCTTAACTACTATATATATGCATGAATTTAAAGATCAAATAACTTCACTTACTTGCTTATACTTGAATTATAATTTCTGAATTAACTACTCTCTTGAATTCATACATTCATTGCTTACAATCACAATTCTATATTTCTAAAGCAATTTGAAACTTCCTAATCTTCATGTACATACAACTATACACATTATACTTGAGGAAAAGATTATAGGAAGGTTGTACTACAAGTGACAAATCCATGTTATTAGAACACACAAGGTCAAGACAATCTGCTTTGTAATCAAAGTCCTGTTCGGTTGCTCAGGAGGTAAAGTCCTGTTCTGTTATTCAGGCGGTAAAAGTCCTCTTCGGTTGTTGAGGCGGAAAAATCCTGTTCGATTGCTCAGGTGTTATTTACCTATTCCTCCAGGTTAAGTGAGGGGTTATTTAGAGAAATTCTAGAGGGAAGTCTGGGACTGGACATAGAACGGGAAGTTCGAACCAGTATAAAAACTCCTGGTGTGCTAATTCTTATTTACTGATGCAGCTCAGACTAGTGGTGAAGGATTGCAAACTATCATTTTCCAAGGCATAAGTCATCCACGACCTAAGCAAGGAGAGGACTTAGGTCATACACGACCTAAGGACGAAAATTTAAGTCGCTTCCGACCTAACTGGAATCCAGAATGTGAAGGCCTAGGTCGTCCACGACCTAAGGAGGAATGTTTAGGGCATTTCCGACCTAACAGGAGACCAGGGGGGAAAGTTAGCATAGGTCGTTCACGACCTAAGGAGGAGAATTTAGGTTGTTCCCGACCTAACTGGAGATCAGAAGGGGAAGATACATCGAGTTCACGACCTAACGGAAACGGGTTAACTTAGGTCGTAGGTCATAGGTCGCTAAGAGTTTAAGTCGTTAACGACTTAACTTAGGTCGTAAGTCGCAACGAGGTTAAAATGCGAGTGCTGGGTTGTAATATGTTTGTAATTGTTAAGTCGTAGATCGTTTCTTTCTTAAGTCGCGTGAGTAATTAGGTCGTATACGACCTAAGTGTTGTAAATATAGGTCGAGTGTTTTAAGTCGTGAACGACTTAAGTGTTTGAGGGGCGTCTATTGTTAGGTCGTTACCGACCTATGATAAGTCGTAAGTCGCGGCCTGGGTTAGGTCGTGGAATGTTGTTGGTACTTAGGTCGTGAGTCGTGAGTGTTAGGTCGGGGACGGCCTAAGGGGCTGCATTGTAAAATGCTATAAATAGGGAGTGCGTTGTACATTTCAAGAGGTTGTTGATTTTTGAATAAAATTCTCTTTTGTTAGCTTTGTGCTTTCAATTTAAATTGGTAGTTGAGTGTAATCTCCTATCTCCACTTTCGGTTATTCGAGTGCGCTCGAATCAACGATTGTTGAAGCCGATTCGCGGAATCAAGTGCGCTTGATCAACGCTTGATGAATTGAATATCTTCTCTCACGGTATCATGCGCGATCAACGTGTCGAAGATAGCTAGAATTCGGTATCTTTGTGATCAACGAATTTGGGCATTTTAGTATCTTCAATCCACCGATTATTGCATTTTCATCGTTATATCGATTTTTTGATAATCCGCTGCATCAGTTTTGGTATCGGAGCTTGACTTAGCAAATCATAGCTAAGACGAGTCTTGGAGCCAAGGAATTTGAAGTTTGAAGTAGTGTTCGTCGTGTTCATATTGAAGTTGCAACAAGTTTGGAGTATTTGATCCGTAGCCTTTTGGATCAAAGTGTGCAAAGGTGTTTGAATTCGAGGGAAAGTTTGCGCGCCCAAATTTGAAGTGTGCGAGCCAAGTTGAGTTGTGAAGTGGGGTTACCGACTTAGTGCAAGTGCGAGCTAGAAGTTGAATTCGAGCGACTTAATCCTTAAGTCGTTCTTTTTATTCGAGTTAAGTGGCATTTTGAACCGAGCTACTTTGTGACGAGCCAAGGAGTTTTTGTGCGAGCTAGTCTGAACCGTGACTTGTAGTTGTGTTGAAGTTTGAAGATTTTTTGAAGTATTTGTTGAAGTATTTGTGTAGATTCAATCATGCCACCAAGGAGAGCTAATCGCCACCAGAATATTGAAGCACTATATCAAAGAGAAGAGGCCGATCAAATGGAGCAACGTATGCATGAGAAGATTGATGAAGGCATTGGTAGATTGGAGAAGTTGATGATCGACATGAGTCAAAATAGAAGAAGTGTTTCACCTGAATCCAACCGTGGGGGTAGTAGAGTTTCACCACATTCAGAACGGGAGAGGAGAGAAAGTCAAGAGCATAGAAGTATTGACAATCGAAGTCGGAGGAATGTTGATGATCATGATAGACGGGATGTTGGTAGTAGAAGTGGTGGTAGAGATGTTGGAGGGTGTGAACGACAACGTTATACATCAGATTTTGATGAGGAGTTTGATGTTGAGAGAGGAAGTGTTAATTACAGAGATCGAGGTCAGGGACAACGTCAGTATCAAGTTATTGATGATGATCGACGTTGGGAATTGGGAATGAAGATGGAGATTCTGGAGTTTAAAGGTGGGATGGTAGCTGAAGATTTCTTAGACTGGTTATCTAATATGGAGGAGATCTTTGATTTCAAGGAGGTTTCGGAGAATCGAAGGGTGAAGTTAGTTGCTACAAGGCTGAGGGGGAGAGCTTTGGCGTGGTGGCAGCAAACTAAACTTACGCGAGTACGGATGGGGAAGTCAAAGGTTGTTGAGTGGGATAAAATGAAGAAGATGATGAGAGCTACATTTTTACCATACAACTATCAGTCACTTATGTACCAGAGATTGCAGAATCTAAGGCAGGGGACGAAATCCGTTAATGATTATGCGGATGAATTTTACCAACTCATCGCCAGGAACGACATTATGGAAACGGAAGAACAACTAACTGCTAGGTTTGTTGGAGGGCAGAAGATGCAGATCCAGGATATGGTTAATATGTTCGATCCAAGATCTGTGGCGGAGGCACATCAGAAAGCGTTGGCTTGGGAAAAGCAAGGAAGGCGTGGAGGTGGTGTGTTTACTAATTCTAACAATCAAATGAAGGGTGTTGGTGGAAGTTCTAATGTTCCTAAGGTTGTTGCCAAACCTGAAGTAAAGGAGGGTGAGAAGGATAAGGTTAACAATAGTTTCAAATGTTAAAATTGCCAGGAAGTGGGTCATAAAAGCAACGAGTGTCCGAAGCCGAAGAAGAGAAATATGACAGCTGAAGTTGAAAGTGAGGATGCTGTTGAAAGTGAAGATAGTCCAGTTGAGGAGAATGAACAGGATATCGCATCGGGAGACGAAGGGTGTAATCTAATGATGAGGAGGTCTTGTTTAACACCAAAGCAAGAAGATGAAGCTAGTTGGTTGAGGAGTAACATCTTTCAGTCGACATGCACGATATTGGGAAAAGTTTGTAAATTTGTGATTGATGCAGGAAGTTGTGACAATATTATTTCTACAGAAGCGGTGAGAAAATTGAAATTGAAAACGTAAAAACATCCAAATCCTTATAAGTTAGCGTGGCTGAGAAAAGGAGGAGAGGTGAAGGTGGATAAACGAGTTCGAGTTCCATTTTCCATTGGGAAGAAATATAAAGCCGAGATCTGGTGTGATGTAGTTGAGATGGATGTTCGTCATTTGCTTTTGGGTAGACCGTGGCAGCATGATCGAGCAGTGCAGCATGACGGTCGAACCAATAGTTATAGTTTTAAGTTTGAAGGCGTTAAGATTATTTTAGTTCCAAAGAAGAGACAGCAGGAAGAGAGTAAATCTGAGGAGATTGAAGAGCTGAAAACTTTGTTAACTTTGAAGGAGTTTGTTAAGGAAGTTGAAGAGGAGCCTGAAGTCTATTTGTTGATTGGACGAGAGAGTCATGAAGAGGTTCAAATTCCAGAAGAAGCAAAGCCAGTATTTCCAGAGGAGTTGCCAAAGGAGTTACCATCACTGGGAGACGTTCAACATCAAATAGATCTTGTTCCAGGTGCTGCATTGCCATATCAACCACATTATCGGATGAGTCCGAAGGAACATGAAGAATTGAGGAGGCAGGTGGAAGAGTTGCTTGAACAGGGACGTGTGCAGGAAAGTTTGAGTCCGTGTGCTGTGCCAGCTTTGTTAGTACCGAAGAAGGACGGAACTTGGAGGATGTGCACTGACAGTAGAGCATTGAACAAGATTACGGTAAGATATAGATTTCCAATGCCAAGGTTGGATGACTTGCTGGATCAGTTGAGTGGGGCAACTATCTCTTCGAAGATTGATTTGAAGAGCGGTTATCATCAAATTCGAATTAGACCTGGAGACGAATGGAAGACAGCTTTTAAGACGAGAGAGGGGTTGTACGAATGGCTGGTCATGCCGTTTGGTCTTTCAAATGCACCAAGTACATTCATGCGAGTGATGAATCAAATTTTTAGACCTTTTATCGTGAAATTTGTGGTGGTGTATTTTGATGATATTCTGATATATAGCAGGAATATGGAGGAGCATGTTCAACATTTGAGGGAAGTGTTGATTATTCTTCGTGAGGAACAATTTTATGCTGCTACGAAGAAATGCGTGTTCATGACGCATAGTGTTTTATTCCTGGGTTATGTTGTTTCGGAGGAAGGTATACAGGTGGACCGGAGTAAAGTTGAAGCAGTCAGAAATTGGCCACAACCGAGGACAATTACAGAAGTGAGAAGCTTTCATGGACTAGCGTCATTCTATCGGAGGTTTATTCCACACTTTAGTAGTGTGATGGCTCCAGTTACTGATTGCATGAAGGGGAAACAATTTTCTTGGACAGAGGAAGCTGGGATTGCTTTTGAGAAGATCAAGTAACTGTTGACGACAGCACCAATTCTTGTTTTGCCAGATTTTCAATTATTGTTTGAGCTACATACTGATGCATCAAAGGTTAGAATTGGGGGAGTCTTGAGTCAGAGTGGAAAACCCGTTGCTTATTTCAGTGAGAAGTTATCAGGAGCAAAGATGAGGTATAGCACGTACGATGTGGAATTTTACGCAATTGTTCAGGTTATTAAACATTGGAGACACTATCTATTTCAGAAAGAGTTTGTTTTATACACTGATCATGAGGCGTTAAAGCATTTACAAGGCCAAGACAAGATTTCAGCGATACATGCATCATGGATTGCCTATTTACAGCAGTTTACTTTTGTTGTCAAACATAAATCAGGGGTGACGAACCGTGTAGCAGATGCATTAAGCAGAAGGAATCACTTGTTGACCACATTGAAGGTCGAGGTGACTGGGTTTGAATTATTGCCAGAGCTGATTGAGGAAGATCCATATTTTATGAAGTTCATTGAAAAGATCAAGGAGGGCAGTACTGATGAATACGTGATAGTTGATGGTTTTCTGTTCAAGGGGGACAAGTTGTGTATTCCGGAGAGCAGTTTGAGATTGAAGATTATCAAGGAGTTACACGAGGAAGGACATGTGGGCCGAGATCGTACATTGCATTTGATTTCTCAATCTTACTTTTGGCCATCAATGAGGAAGGAAGTAGAAAGGTTTGTGGAGCGATGTCATATTTGCCAGGTTTCGAAAGGAACTGTGACCAATGCTGGATTGTATATGCCGTTACCTGTACCATCTAAACCATGGGTTGATGTGAGTATGGACTTTGTGTTGGGATTGTCGAGAACGCAGCGTGGTAATGATTCTATATATGTGGTGGTTGACAGATTTTCAAAAATGGCACATTTTATTGCTTGCAAGAAGACGGCGGATGCTGTTCATGTCGCTCAGATGTTCTTCAAAGAAATCTATCGTTTACATGGGTTGCCGGAGTCTATTGTTTCAGACAGGGATACCAGATTTTTGAGTCATTTTTGGCTTAGTTTGTGAAAGATGGTGGGAACGAAGTTGAATTTTAGCAGCGCTTATCATCCGCAAGCAGACGGACAGACCGAAGTTGTTAACAGATCATTGGGAAATTTGTTGCGATGTCTTGTGAAGGACAATCTAAAAAGTTGGGATATGAAGTTATGCCAGGCAGAGTTTGCTCATAATCATGCAGTGAATCGTAGTACGAGATTCAGTCCATTTCAGATTGTATATTCAAGTTTGCCAAGGGGACTGTTGGATTTGACAGTGGTACCACAACCGAAGGAGACGGTTAAACGGGCTGTTGATTTTGTTGATGAATTAACTGAATGACATAAAGTCGTTCAGGAACGAATAGTGAAGGCAAATGAGAAGTATAAACGATCTGCAGATTTGAAAGGAAGAAATGTTGAATTTAATGAAGGAGATTTGGTATATGCTGTGTTAACAAAGGATCGTTTTCCAGTAGGCGCTTATAACAAGTTGAAAGCCAGAAAAATTGGTCCTGTAGAAGTTGTGAAACGAATTAATGAAAATGCTTATAAGTTGAAGCTGCTAGAGGATGTGTACACTTCTGACGTGTTCAATGTTAAGCATCTTGTGCCATATTATGGAGATGAACAGTCGGATGTGGAAGAGCTTACAAATTCGATGACGAATTTTTCTCAACCAGGGGAGGATGATGCAGCACAGACTACTGGTGAAGGATTGCAAACTATCATTTTCCAAGGCATAAGTCGTCCACGACCTAAGCAAGGAGAGGACTTAAGTCATACACGACCTAAGGACGAAAATTTAAGTCGCTTCTGACCTAACTGGAATCCAGAATGTGAAGGCCTAGGTCGTCCACGACCTAAGGAGGAAAGTTTAGGTCGTTTCCGACCTAACTGGAGACCGGGGGAGAAACTTAGCATAGGTCGTCCACGACCTAAGGAGGAGAATTTAGGTCGTTCCCGACCTAACTGGAGATCAGAAGGGGAAGATACATCGAGTTCACGACCTAACGGAAACAGGTTAACTTAGGTCGTAGGTCGTAGGTCGCTAAGAGTTTAAGTCGTTAACGACTTAACTTAGGTCGTAGGTCGCAACGAGGTTAAAATGTGAGTGCTGGGTTGTAATATGTTTGTAATTGTTAAGTCGTAGATCGTTGCTTTCTTAAATCGCGTGAGTAATTAGGTCGTATACGACCTAAGTGTTGTAAATATGGGTCGAGTGCTTTAAGTCGTGAACGACTTAAGTGTTTGAGGGGCGTCTGTTGTTAGGTCGTTGCCGACCTATGATAAGTCGTAAGTCGCGGCCTGGGTTAGGTCGTGGAATGTTGCTAGTACTTAGGTTGTGAGTCGTGAGTGTTACGTCGGGGACGTCCTAAGGGGCTGTGTTGTAAAATGCTATAAATAGGGAGTGCATTGTACATTTCAAGAGGTTGTTGATTTTTGAATAAAATTCTCTTTTGTTAGCTTTGTGCTGTCAATTTAAATTGGTAGTTGAGTGTAATCTCCTATCTCCACTTTCGGTTATTCGAGTGCGCTCGAATCAACGATTATTGAAGCCGATTCGCGGAATCAAGTGCGCTTGATCAACGCTTGAAGAATTGAAGATCTTCTCTCACGGTATCGTGCGCGATCAACGTGTCGAAGATAGCTAGAATTCGGTATCTTTGTGATCAACGAATTTGGGCATTTCAGTATCTTCAATCCACCGATTATTACATTTTCATCGTTATATCGATTTTCTGATAATCCGCTGCGTCATTTACTTTACTATTACTATATGTTTTCGCATTTAGATTATAATACATTCCATATTACACGATCCTAAGTGATAACTAGCCACACATGAGTCACTTTCAGTTTAAATCAGTCATATCGATATTTTTTGTTCGATCTTAGTTATATTAACCAATAGTAAACTACTAAGCGAGTCATTTTATCATTATCCAATAAATATCAGTACGTAACCCTTTGGTACCTCCAGTAGTCATGAGTAATACACTGCCAGAAATTTGGATAGCATTAAGTACTCTAGTCTCGGCGGATGCATCGATATCTAGTCTCGATGCATCTTAAATAGGAATATTTAAAATGATGTGTTTATTATATTATGATACAATACTTATGATTACGACTATTTGTAATTACTAGCACAAACACACCATTTATTGATTTTCTATTACATATATTTTAATTAAATATTTAATTATTTATTGCACATTATAACAAATATATAATAGAAAGAAAAAACCTTTATTTCAATTGAAAACTGATTACATAGTTAATTAAGTTAAAATAAATTATATAACTGTCCCAAGGGATTCCTCTAACTGAATCAATTTCCCGTACAATTCATTTGATATGTAAACAAGTTAAATATACAATGCATTGTCATCAATTAAAAAGTTAATCCCAAAAACATTTCCAATTCCTTCCCTAAATTTAGGAATTAATTAATGAAAGTCGATACTATTTCCTTGCCTAAAAATTCCTTCCTATTAATTTCTCTATTTTCGTCATATATGTTGGTCATGTTCTTCCAATAAAAAATTTGACAACGACATAATGGCGATTTTCTTCTTTTTCAAATTTTATGAAAATTGAGACCTCTAAAATGCTAATAAACCGAATAAAACTACAAGAAATAGAAATTCAAAATTAACAAATGCAACCATTTAGAAACTTCCAACTTTATCAAAATGACAAGTCACCATTAATCGTTTGGATAATTATTCAAACGGCTTATTTTGCAATGTTGTTTTTAAGTAATAATTCATTAAATGAGAAAATTTTAGCAAACATACCCTTATATGGACAATGTTTGTCACGATTTTGTATTATGAACAAAATATTGTTGCTTTGATAATTTTATATTGCACCCTTGAAAATTGTTGCATATTAATTTAAGAAGTATTAACATTAAACTTGTGACAAATTGCTCAACGTTAATGGCGTTGAAATTTATTATCTTTCGAATAATTCGTTGTTATACTCACCTTGGTGGGTAACAGTGTATGGATCTAATATATTTCATATTCACATGCTTTCTCATAAGATTGTTTAGAAAATAGTGTAATCCTATCATAATAATGGCCGGGATTTTGCTGTGTATGTTAGGTTGTTATTTATCAAGTGTAGGAAGAACATTACAAAAAAGGTGGAGAATTTGTTTTCATTTATTGGTGGAAGAAACACAAAATCCCTAAATTATTTTATAATTTTGACACGGATGAAAATTCTTATTGTTGACACAAGATTATAATGGCTTAGGAATTGAAGGATAACCCATCTATGTTTGTTTGTACTATCATGCTGTATTCATGGAAGTGCATTGCATGTAAGGCAAGGAGTTAATATTTGATGGTGAAGTTACTTCGAAAAATAAAACAACCCATGTGGCGGTATTTGTTTACATCTATTTGTACATATATAAGTATATGAAAAAACAAAAAGGATCAAAGACTAGGATAAAAATGTTTCTACCGTAGGTGATTTATGTTGGAAATTAATCTTGATATTTCTAATGAAGTATGTTGGTTATATTAAAAGAGGTATGCGAAGTGATTACTAGAATATGATGGAAAAAGATATATTTATCGGTGACTGGAAAAAATTCTAGAGAGCGGTCATTCCATATAAGTTTAAATTTATTTCTACAATTCACCGTTAAGGTGTTTTAGGGTAAACATGGTTTGTATAGGGGAGGCTGTTTTGTATTTTTAAGTTGTGGCAGGAACATTACTTAAAAATGTAGAATATGTTTTCATTAGATGGTTAAAATTATAAAAAATCCTTATACTCTTAATTCGATGGGCATGCAAATTCTCATTGTAAATAAAGGTTATAGTGCATTGGGAATGGATGGATAACTCATGAAAATATATGTGTTTATGCTATCTTGTTTTATTAGTGGAAGTGTTAAGTTTATTACAAACTATCCAATCAGTGAATCTTTAACAATGAAGTATTTTTAGGAGAAGAAAAATTGAATGTGGGTGTGTGTTTGTGTACATATGTACATACATATGTGTGTATCTTAACAAGCACGAATAAGATGAGAATAGGGATAGCTTATTTTCATTGCCTTTGATTTTTGTTGGAAATTAATCTCAACTTTATTGACTATATACTTTGATTCTGTTTACTTTTTTACTTTTGATGTTATAATTGGAAAGGAAAAATAATTTGAGTCATGAAAGTTGTTTCTATAATAGGGTTATTAAGCTTAAGATAAAATGTATCACCAACATTCATTTTGAAGGTGTTTTCTTTACTTGAAAATCCTAGCTTCAAATATTCTATCTTCAAAAAAAATTATTGCACGCTTGAAAATTCCTATTTATTATCTTTTTTTACTACAGAAGATTTCTTAATATTCCATGGTATAAAAATTGATTAACAATCAAACAAGTTACTTTTACATGTTTATTGAGATATTAAAGAACAGACAGCTAATATTTAGCATATTTCCATAGTAACAAAATTTTATAAATTAATGGAACTAGTGCGAATCCACACTACATATAGTGTTTTCGATTACATTTTCCATTTAATGTTATGATATAAATGCCACATGAATTAGAAAAAAAGTCAAATTTTATTTGATTCTTTCACCATAATGTTTTACGTGTTTATGAAACCAACGAACAAGCATATAAAAGATATATATAATAATCAGACTTTTATGGTATTTCAAATTATGCTAATATCATTTTTTGCTTTTTATGCCAACCATATATTTCCAATGAGCATTTGACATAACTTGAAGGTAGATAAGATGATATTTAATCCTAATTCCAACTGTGAAATACAAATTAAAATGTGCTTAGAAATTGAGAATATATGTGTGATGACCCGAAATTTCGGACAATTTAAATTGGAATATTTAATTGATTTTAAATATTTGAAAGTAAATTTTTAACTTGAGCTAGAATATTATTATTAAGTTATTGGATTTAATAAACTGAAGTTGGGTAAATTGTTGAATCATTTGTTTTAAGCCTGTTAAAAATAATTTAAAGGCTTGTAAAATTTATATTGACAATACTGAAAATAGTAAAGGTGTTAAAATTGAATTTGGGAGTGTTTTGTTCAGTTTTGAATTTTATATCGTTTAAATTGAATTTAAAAATAGCATTCGGAGGCACAGTCTCGGATTTCGACGAAAGCAGTTCCATTAGATCCGTAACATTATATTATTATCGAATTTCAATTTTTGTAGCATCTGGAGTTACCATTTGGTCGTACGATCTGAAATGCCTAGCATAATCTAATGGAATTTAATTTAAAAGGTCAAACCTTCTCATATAAGCCACACCCTTCCAGCTTTTAACGCAAGCTTCTTTCCTCTTTCGCCTTCATTCTCGAATTCACGTGCTAGAGAAGAAGAAAAAGGGGGGAAATCAATGGCCGAACTTAGGAAGATAATTTGTAACGAACCAAAACCCGACTCCTCCTCTTCCTCTTTTTCAATTCAAAATCGAATCGTTTTCGAAGAAAAAAGCGGCAAAATGATTCATCTCGAGAAAAGGGAGGATTTGGGAATCGCGACTCCACCGCAAGAATCAACTCGAGTACGACACGACGGCTCGTATAGGGTTGAGCGGTGATGATCTCTTGCGATCAATTTTAAGAGGGGGCCCGTTGTTGTTGGAGTTGATGGCTTCGGTCCGCGCAGAGACGACGATGCAGTTTGGGGCTTGGTTAGGGTTACGACGACGTTCGAACTGGGATGGGTGCTGGGTTGGAATTCATGATCGAAAGGAGTGGGCAGTGTAGTCTGGAGGCGGTGACTTGTTTGGGCATTTGGGTTGCGTCGTGGTGATGTCTGCTGGTCGTAGCTTGTTCGTGGTGAGCCTAGTATCGAGCGGAAGCTCATCGATATTGTTTTCTAGTACAAATTTGGGTAAGTTTCTGTTTTAATTTAAAGAATCGATTTAAGGTTATTGTTGGATATTTCAAATTAATTTCGAGAATTCCAGAAAATGAAATATATATATATATATAATTCTATTTAAATATATATATATATATATATGTAGATATATATAGGAATTGTTTAAATAGTAAATATGTATATGTGTATAAGGTTTTGAAAAGAATGTGGGAATTTATATTAGGTTTACTGTGATAATCTTTGTGCAAACGGGAATTTTATTTTAGAAGGGTATAAAGTAATTTTTTTTAATTTAATATATATATATATCCTCATGCATGTTTTAATATATAAAAGTTAACAGGACTTTTTTTTACATAGATAAGGTTTGAAAAATAACAGGGATTTGAAAATGTTGAAAATTTATATACCTATTTAGATTTACTAGTTAATTTTAAAATAATTAATTAACTAAATTTATTGAATGGTAGTTGATTTTGCAGTTGGTTCAAATGTTAATAAAATCATATAAATTGTTTATTCAAGGTCGAAAATCGAGAAACCAAGGCAATATTGAAGTGGATTGCAAAACAAAATCAAAGGTGCGTTAATCTCACTCATCTGGGTTGTTTAGATTTAAACAGTTAAATTTAAATAATTGATTGAATGATTGAGTTGTGATGTGCGATATTATATATAGTAGTATATAATATACCATGGAATGATTGATTTCCTGCATCATATAGCGGATGAGACCATATGCGCCGCATAATAGCAAATGATATTATATTTAAAACCCATATACCACGATATTCCACTTCAAAGTGGAATTGGCATTGTGCTAACATCTGTGGATGCAGGAAACATGTTGGAGGGATCCAACTGGATTCCTCAACGTTTATTTAGACTATTTAGTATTCTCTGCTATGATTATTTGATATTCTATGATGAATTATATTGAAATATCGAATATTATAGTTTGCTTGAACATTTTGATACATTGAGTTATCAAAATATATAGAATTGGATTTTTTGAAAAGAAAATAAAAGAGTGAAATTGTAAGTAAAATAATTATAGAGAATTTGAATAAAGTGAAGGATAAATTGGAATAGAATAAAAGTGATCTTTTTTTAAAATTCTAATAAATAAATTTCGAGTATGGAAAAGGGATTTTAAATAAACTGGGAAATAATGAATTTTAAACCTTAAGTGACATTATTTAAAAGGAATAAAGAATTTATTTTAAAATCCAAGTTCTAAATTTATTGAAATATATAAAGAAGGAATTTATTTCAAAACGGAGTAAACTGAAAATCAAATTGGAAATTGATTTAAATGTTTGAAACTGGAATTATAAAGGAGAAGATGACTATGGAATTTATAAACTGGGTTTATAAAAATTGAAGCAATGTATCAGTAGATATTTGAAAGAATAAATTCACGGTAGGAATTTATTAAAGGAATGGGCACATTTGTTTAAAAATAAATAGAGATTTATTTGTAAAGGACGTGGAAGAAAAGCGTATTTCCTTGAGTAGCCAAGTATGTTTCGAAACAAATTTAAAGGTGTAACGTCCCACCTTTTCGCACGATTTAAACTGACACACGTGCCAGTTCAACCATACGGAAGGGCGGATTGTTATGGGGTAAATAAGAAAAACGAGAAAAAAATAAAAAAAAACAGAATCTCGCAGCGGAAGGATAAAATATAATAATAAAATGTATAGTTTATAAATCTGTTTACAAAACATTTATGTACTACATATCAGAGTTACACATACCAATAACAATGCATCGGAATTAAATGGTGTAGTGGAATAATATAGTAGATAATAGTAATACAAATCTTCGTCTTCGTCCTCCAGAGCTAAATCCTCAAATCCTGAAATGCTCGGACTGACCCGAGCGAATTGAAAAGACAAAACACTCGAGTCAGAACTAAAAGATCTTATGTGAGTTAAATCAACAGGAGTAAATATGAGTGCAGTAACTCAAGAGATACTCGGGATTTACATCTCCTAAGGATCCGTTAAACTATTTACTATGTAGTATATTGCGCTATTATAATAGTGTCTAATTGTAAAATAAACTTACTTTTTAATAGCGTTAAGGGGTTACCCATATAGCCCTTAACACAGAATATATTGCCATAGTCTATACAGTACCGTAATCTCCCCCGTACTGGGCGTCGTCAGAGGGCACTCCATAGGTATGGTACAAAACAAAACTCGTAGTAAAGGCTCGGTATGGTAGGTGACACGGCACAACTAGGCAATGCCAGGGTAGATATACCAATTGCTATCCGGACTGGTGGAATCGCGTAGCCGCAGTTACCGCCCACCTCGAACAAACTCCCCCAAAATCAAAAATAGAAGTGGCCACTGAATCAATCCAAAGTCAAAGTATATTATCGAAGAGGAGCATCCGATCAGAGGTATGACCTCATTGGCCCGAGAATCACTCCTATTTTAGCCACCTTATGCCAACTCACGGGAGTCGGGTCCACGTATTTACCTTACAGGAAACGTCACCACCACCTATTTCATTCTGGAATCTCCACCGCGTATACGGTTAGTCAAAGTGGTTTTCGGTATCGACAGAGAGTATGTCCATATCCGATCCCGGTCTCTTTGCCAACCCATCGTTATTATAACACCGCGGTCATTTAAAAATAGTTTATACTTTAAAACCAGAATAAAATTTTCCATTTCAAAACTATGAATAAGATATCAATTTAAACCCAAAACAATATGATATCATTTTATCTCAAATATAATTCTTTTCCAAAATCATGCTGGTTTAAAATTTAAAATATCTGGAAACCAAATATTTGAAATATACTTTCAAAGCATAATATTTTGAAATTCAAAATTTTAAAACCATAACTTCTAAAACTTGAACGGTTTGGATTTTCAACGAATGTAAAATAAATGGTTTAACTTTAAAGTTACTTTGTAAAGAAAAATAATTTCCATGGCTTTTCAAATATATTTCTTTATTTAAAGTTTAAACCATAATTTAAATATCACTTCAAGTTCAAAAAACCCCTTCAATTTCTATATATATATATATATATCCATTTGGAGTATTAATATTTCAAAACTAAAGTTGGATTTTCTTCTTTCAACAATTAATATTCTATTATCTAGTCTTGAATATTCATATAAATTCCATAAATAAAACTCCATTTTCTAGCAATTAAATATTTTCTCAAGTTTACTTTATACTAGAATTTTCATTTTTAATTCATCTTGGAAAATCCAGTTATAAATATCATACCTTAAAATTTCCAAACTTAAACATATAAGATAAATTTCCAAATTCCATTTTCTCAATTTTTCATTTTTATTCAACAGGTTTATACACAACTTAATTTTCAAATTTTTAACTTCATATGTATATATATCGAAGAATAATATTTTATAAAATATCAAAATCAAATTTTTATAAGCCGTATCCCATCCAAACCATAGAAATCACTTTAAAATAATTTATATATAGACCACGGTGCCTGTATAAAATTTTCTATCCTATGGTCAAGTGATACGGATATTTATCATTTCAATCCGCAATTTAAAAATAAAATTTTGCGGTTGTATATCATTTCAAACCACAATCCCGAATGAAACGAAAAATGCATGATAACTTGCAGTTAAATGGTATAAAATAAAATATCCATTCATCAACATCATCCATCATCCAAATCACAATCATCATCCAATAATAATTCAATATCAATATATATCTGATAATATATATCAGGTAATAACTGGCGGTTATATTCAAAAATAAATTTAATCAACTATTAAACTAACAGTTTAAATTTAGTAATAAATTTTACAACTGTTTACTAGTAGTTCCTATGCAAATAAATAAATTCTAACTGTCAATTAATATGCAATAAATAAAATAAATTAACAGTTAAATTAAATAACGCGATTTAGCAAATATGATGAACAAAACATGCCAAACAGTTATAAATAAATTTCTACTCATATCGAAAATAAATTTAACAAACATAAAAACGTTTAGAAGTTGTGAGTGGGTTAAAACACTCACCTTTGGAATTTAAATTGGATTTAAATCCAATTTAAACCCAAAAATTTGACGGTCTCCAAATTTATCCAAACTAGTTCCAAACTGTCCGGAATTTAATTACGATCCTAACAAAAAAAGTTTCGCATGAATCCGTGGTCGTATGAAAAAGTAATGCGATTTAAACGATTTGAAAATCTAAATAAATTATAAAACAAAACAAACCTTAATTAAATACTCGCCACATCACTATCGTCTTCCACGCGCTTTGGTTACAGGAGCACGCGAATATGTTTCCAGACCGAACCCAAAATGGAAAACGAACACCACCAGTAGATTGCGTATTCTGAGAACTCCAACATATAATTTTTCTGGAATTTTTAGAGGAGTTTGAATTTTGACTTTTATTTGGATTGAAAATGGATCTAGAAATTGTCTGTTGCCTTTGAAGAAGAGAAGAAGTTGAAGAAGAGACTGTACAGAGGAATGAAGATGGAGGCTAGGGTTTCACCGCCTATTTGTAGATAGATCGCAAAAGAATTGGCGTGCATGAATTTTAACGTGCAAACGGAGGTGGTCCCAAAAGATAAATAATATTAATTACACACGTTATGGATTTAGGAAATAAATAAATTCCTTATCATTTAGATTTTATTTTAAATGTATTTACAAATGTAAATCTAGACGTTTCTTTTACGTTTCAAAATATATCCACAATTTTATTAATTTCCAAATTGATCTAAACAAATTTAGATGTAAATTAAAAGATGATAAGTCTATCCATTGCAGTGTTTATTTCTCCACTTCCTTATATTTAGAATGGAAACGTTCACTTTATTTCCTCAACATTCTTTTATTTTCCTTAAAATGCTAATTTGTTACTTGCAATTCATAATGTAAACATTCTTATATTCTAAAATGATCAACTTAGGCAATATTAAATCAATTCTTATATTTCCAAATAATGTACATTCATAATGAAAACATTCTTACATAAATATTATTAATTGCACTTTGTTTCTTTTCCTTTTTCAATTGAAAGATTTTAATAAATTTATTTCCAATTAAT
This sequence comes from Allium cepa, assembly GCA_030765085.1. NCBI lineage: Eukaryota > Viridiplantae > Streptophyta > Magnoliopsida > Asparagales > Amaryllidaceae > Allium > Allium cepa. Next base: position 463,828,681 of record CM060942.1, read on the forward strand.
TATAATCTTCCACTTCAAAACAGACCCTAATTGATGAAATCAATTAAATAAATACGTTAACATTGTTATCCTTATTTATAGTCAAGCAAACATGTTTATAAAATTACAGGTTTCAACAAGCATTAAATTACATACTAAATAAATCTTTTTCTCTATTCAATTAAATAATCAAATGTTTATTCCATCTAAAAATTTAAAGTAGAAGGATTCCATGTTGGGTTCAAAATCTATTATTTTAATATCCTTGAATTTTAGTTTAATCTCTATAAACAAAATATTTAAACGTTAATTTCATTTATTTTGCAATACTTAATTAAACCAAAATATAATTTTCTGAACTTAAATCTATGCTCCCATTGATTCATTCAATTTGCACTTATTATGTATTATTTTAACAACTCATTTATAACTTTGAATCTATTCCCCAAATTTCACATTTCTATCGTTATATACATTTGAATTTCATCCTATTTAATATTTCAAATATTACGTCATTATCATTAATGAAATAAATATATTGTTAATTATTGCAATTTATTTTCCGTTATAACTTAATATACTAAATAGGTGGTAAATCTTAAATACTTGTTCTCATTAACAATTTATTTCTACTTACAAATTAATGCAATTATTACCTATTTCCATCTTTATCTCCAATTAACGTAAAATGTTATATTCAAATTCCATAAATTTCAATAGATTCAAATTATCATATCTATGAAGAACATTTACGTTATTATCCATTTATTACCTTAATTATTCAACGTAACATTTAATTTATATTTAATGCAATGATTTCCAAATCAATTGGATTGAATTAAATATATATGTATCACTCATAATAACTTGTGGTCACAACTCTTGATCACCATTAATAAGTTTATTATTTACAATCCAAAAATCGCCATTCTATATATATATATATATATATATATATATATATATATATATACACGAATTAACAAATTCAATATTTCCATTTTGTTTTCCTATCCTAAATTTATTACTAAGTGTATTTACTCCATTCCAACAAGTTGGAATTCCATTTTTACTATACAATCATTTCCCTATTCACTTTTATTACTAACCCATCATCATTGCATTTATTGTCTTTTATTGATTTAATCAATTTACCCCATATTCCCTTAAACTCATACTAATGAAACATTCAATTCTATTTATCTCATAAACTCCATTTCATAAATCTACTTGCAATTTCTACCTAGAAATAAGGTTACATTTCCGTTGAAAATACATTTACATCTTATGTTACTACATTAATAGTTAGTAACGTTTATATCATCAACCATCACTTATGAATAATTAGCGTTTCCTATTTATTTTGTTACATTCAGTTATATTCATTTATGAATAAATTGGTATTCCCTTTAACCTATTAGTTACTAACTTTAATTATTGCAATTCATTTATCTAACATAAATTTTGAATCTATTTCCGAATTTTCATATTTCAATTAATTAACACCTTACAATAGTTTACAAATAAAAGGGATTGTACTAATTACATTATTTATTTTCTTGCATTACTTTATTACCTCCGTTTATATTCAATTTCCGTAAATCAATATTTTATTCCATTGACAAATTCAATACTCGCAACAATTTCCACTATTACTATTAATTGCAATATATAATTTAATTTGCAAATTTTAATTACCTTTGATACATCAAATTTCAATATTTTCTATCATATAAATTAATAAGATTTTTATTTCTTTCTAAATTTTAAAATAAAATCCTATTAATTTAATTCATTTCAAACGTCGAATTTACGTGGGTCGTTACACTCTCCCCCACTCAAAACTTTTCGTCCTCGAAAAGGAAAAGAAGGGAAAAATTAAATACAATACATCTTATCCAAAATATTTAACTTATAAACAATTAAATTTTACAAAATTAATCACTTTAAATAAGATATCCTATTTATAACTATTTAATCCTTTATATTTAAATTATTAAAGTTTGGAAAAACATTTCCAAAATATTTCCAAGATACTGCATTTTCTTATATAATCCAAAGGGTTACAATTTATATAAAGTGAAATATTTAAGCGGTTCAACCATTAATCAACCAATCAATACAACAACCATCAGCTTTACAAACAACATACATACACAAGACAAAGCAACCATTTAATCCAACAAACAAATAGTTGTTCGGGTTTAAAACTTGAAATTGTATGGAATGAAAATAACTATCAAGTGCATCCTTTACTCAACAGTCTTAGATGGAACAACGATAGATTATTTATTCATCCAACAACTTCAAATTCTCTTGCCCAACCAACCATAAGTCAAACAATAACAATTCAAACCAACAACCAAATTAACTTATTATACATTTATTTCATCCTTTAGTTGTTTAATTTCTTTTCTTTCATTTATTGAGTGATTCCTTCATTACTTACAATTTTCATTTTTCATTTATTACAATATTCATTATATTTGCATTCCGTTTTATTTACTTAAGTTTATAATCATCTATTAATAATACTTAAAATTTCCATTTTAACTTAAGTTTATACATTTAATTCTCATTTTGTAAAAGCAAATTCATTGAATACCTTTATTACCTCAAGCTTCACTTATAAGATTTCCCCTTACATTTTCTTACTAACATTGCAACTTTTATTATATGGTAAGTTCTATATATGCTTTAAGAATGTAAGTGAAAATTATACAAGTTTCTTCTCAATTCCCTTAATTAATTAATGGTTTAATAACTATATATATTCGTTTTATAAATTACAATTTCAACTTACTTTTAATTTAATTCATTTATTTAATGCTTACATTTCTATTATATTTAATAATGGAAACAATTTAAGTACACTAAATTTGCAACTTTATACATCAATTCTTATAAATAAAGAAGTTCACTAATTCATTTAATAATGTTTACAATCGTTTATTTACATTACTTATCTTCCTATTGTATTAAATTTTTACTTTAATTAAAGGTTCCAATTTCTACACTTAATTGAACTATTAATTAACTGGAACTTAAGAACCAAATACCGGGTTTAATTTTTAAATCATTTAAAATAATAGATAGATATCTATTCTTAACATATATATATATATATCCAATTATAATTAAAATGATAAAAATTTCTTAAACAATTCTGCAGTAAATTTCTACAGTGGCCTTCCCACTTCGAATCTCGAAAATGAAAGTCGATGATGCGTGCACTCATCACCGAAATTATTTTCCAGCAACAGGGAGGAAAGTACAAAACTTATTTTTCCGAAATCTTCTTTAAAACAATTTTTCCGAATTATATTGAAATATTTATATCAAAAAATACTTATAAATAATATTATTATATTCCAAAATTTATTCGAAACAAATTTCAAAACCACAGAATTTAAGTTCTAAATTTCCAAATTTCATCAATCTTATTTTCCAATCTAACTTATATTATTAATTATACACTTTATCACCTAACAACCAATCTATTGCAGCCAAATATAGATATAGATTGAAAAATTTATTTTATATATAGAAAATATAATAGGAAAAATTATTTCATTCACCTATATTAAAACAAATATTATGTCGGTCTGTCCTATTTAGTGTTTAGAAACCCCTATTGATGTCACAGCGTCCCATGCATCAACCAGAATTTATTAATACAAAACGGAACAGATTAACACAATATTAAAATCTTTTTATAACACTAACAAGTACGCTCTCTCATATATATACACTCAGCGACTCCCATAGGGTATTACTACCCTATTAACAAAGAGTCAAACCCCACAAAGCTAAGGTTTATCGCTAAACCAAAGCTCTGATACCAACTGTAACGTCCCGCCTTTTCGCACGATTTAAACCGACACACGTGCCAGTTCAACCATACGGAAGGGCAGATTGTTATGGGGTAAATAAGAAAAACGAGAAAGAAATAAAAGAAAACAGAATCTCGCAGCGGAAGGATAAACTATAATAATAAAATGTATAGTTTATAAATCTGTTTACAAAACATTTATATACTACATATCAGAGTTACACATACCAATAACAATGCAGCAGAATTAAATGATGTAGTGGAATAATATAGTAGATACTAGTAATACAAATCTTCGTCTTCGTTCTCCAGGGCTAAATCCTCAAATCCTGAAACGCTCGGACTGACCCGAGCGAATTGAAAAGACAAAACACTCGAGTCAGAACTAAAAGATCTTATGTGAGTTAAATCAACAGGAGTAAATATGAGTGCAGTAACTCAAGAGATGCTCGGGATTTACATCTCCTAAGGATCCGTTAAACTATTTACTATGTAGTATATTGCGCTATTATAATAGTGTCTAATTGTAAAATAAACTTACTTTTTAATAGCGTTAAGGAGTTACCCATATAGCCCTTAACACAGAATATATTCCCATAGTCTATACATTACCGTAATCTCCCCCGTACTGGGCGTCGTCAGAGGGCACTCCATAGGTATGGTACAAAACAAAACTCGTAGTAAAGGCTCGGTACGGTAGGTTACACGGCACAACTAGGCAATGCCAGGGTAGATATACCAATTGCTATCCGGGCTGGAGGAAACGCGTAGCCGCAGTTACCGCCCACCTCGAACAAACTCCCCCAAAATCAAAAATAGAAGTGGCCACTGAATCAATCCAAAGTCAAAGTATAATATCGAAGAGGAGCGTCCGATCAGACGTATGACCTCATTGGCCCGAGAATCACTCCTGTTTTAGCCACCTTATGCCAACTCACGGGAGTCGGGTCCACGTATTTACCTTATAGGAAACGTCACCACCACCTACTTCATTCTGGAATCTCCACCGCGTACACGGTTAGTCAAAGTGGTTTTCGGTATCGACAGAGAGTATGTCCATATCCGATCCCGGTCTCTTTGCCAACCCATCGTTATTATAACGCCGCGGTCATTTAAAAATAGTTTATACTTTAAAACCAGAATAAAATTTTCCATTTCAAAACTATGAATACGATATCAATTTAAACCCAAAACAATATGATATCATTTTATCCCATATATAATTCTTTTCCAAAATCATGCTGGTTTAAAATTTAAAATATCTGGAAACCAAATATTTGAAATATACTTTCAAAGCATAATATTTCGAAATTCAAAATTTTAAAACCATAACTTCTAAAACTTGAATGGTTTGGATATTCAACGAATGTAAAATAAATGGTTTAACTTTAAAGTTACTTTGTAAAGAAAAATAATTTCCATGGCTTTTCAAATATATTTCTTTATTTAAAGTTTAAACCATAATTTAAATATCACTTCAAGTTCAAAAAACCCCTTCAATTTCTAAATATATATATCCATTTGGAGTATTAATATTTCAAAGCTAAAGTTGGATTTTCTTCTTTCAACAATTAATATTCTATTATCTAGTCTTGAATATTCATATAAATTCCATAAATAAAACTCCAATTTCTAGCAATTAAATATTTTCTCAAATTTACTTTATACTAGAATTTTCATTTTTGATTCATCTTGGAAAATCCAGTTATAAATATCATACCTTAAAATTTCCAAACTTAAACATATAAGATAAATTTCCAAATTCCATTTTCTCAGTTTTTCATTTTTATTCAACAGGATTATACACAACTTAATTTTCAAATTTTTAACTTCATATGTATATATATCGAAGAATAATATTTTATAAAATATCAAAATCAAATTTTTATAAACCGTATCCTATCCAAACCATAGAAATCACTTTAAAATAATTTATATATTGACCACGGTGCCTGTATAAAATTTTCTATCCTATGGTCAAGTGACACGGATATTTATCATTTCAATCCGCAATTTAAAAATAAAATTTTGCGGTTGTATATCATTTCAAACCACAATCCCGAATGAAATGAAAAATGCATGATAACTTGCAGTTAAATGATATAAAATAAAACATCCATTCATCAACATCATCCATCATCCAAATCACAATCATCATCCAATAATAATTCAATATCAATATATATCTGATAATATATATCATGTAGTAACTGGCGGTTATACTCAAAAATAAATTTAATCAACTATTAAACTAACAGTTTATATTTAGTAATAAATTTTATAACTGTTTACTAGCAGTTCCTATGCAAATAAATAAATTCTAACTGTCAATTAATATGCAATAAATAAAATAAATTAACAGTTAAATTAAATAACGCGATTTAGCAAATATGATGAACAAAACATGCCAAACAGTTATAAATAAATTTCTACTCATATCAAAAATAAATTTAACAAACATAAAAACTTTTAGAAGTTGTGAGTGGGTTAAAACACTCGCCTTTGGAATTTAAATTGGATTTAAATCCAATTTAAACCCAAAAATTTGACGGTCTCTAAATTTATCCAAACTAGTTCCAAACTGTCCGGAATTTAATTACGATCCTAACAAAAAAAGTTTCGCGTGAATCCGAGGTCGTATGAAAAAGTTATGCGATTTAAACGATTTGAAAATCAAAATAAATTATAAAACAAAACAAATCTTAATCAAATACTCGCCACGTCACTATCGTCTTCCACGCGCTTTGGCTATAGGAGCACGCGAATATGTTTCCAGACTGAACCTAAAATGGAAAACGAACACCACCAGTAGATTGCGTATTCTGAGAACTCCAACATATAATTTTTCTGGAATTTTTAGAGGTGTTTGAATTATGACTTTTGTTTGGATTGAAAGTGGATCTAGAAATTGTCTATTGCCATTGAAGAAGAGAAGAAGTTGAAGAAGAGACTATACAGAGGAATGAAGATGGAGGCTAGGGTTTCACCGCTTATTTACAGATAGATCGCAAAAGAATAAGTGTGCACGAATTTTAACGTGCAAACGGAGGTGGTCCCAAAAGATAAATAATATTAATTACACACGTTATGGATTTAGGAAATAAATAAATTCCTTATCATTTACATTTTATTTTAAACGTATTTATAAATGTAAATCTAGACGTTTCGTTTACGTTTCAAAATATATCCACAATTTTATTAATTTCCAAATTGATCTAAACAAATTTAGATGTAAATTAAAAGCTGATAAGTCTATCCATTGCAGTGTTAATTTCTCCACTTCCTTATATTTAGAATGGAAACGTTCACTTTATTTCCTCAACATTCTTTTATTTTCCTTAAAATGCTTATTTGTTACTTGCAATTCATAATGTAAACATTCTTATATTCTAAAATGATCAACTTGTACAATATTAAATCAATTCTTATATTTCCAAATAATGTACATTCATAATGAAAACATTCTTACATAAATTTTATTAATTGCACTTTGTTTCTTTTCCTTTTTCAATTGAATGATTTTTAATAAATTTATTTCCAATTAATTTTAATCTTCCACTTCAAAACAGACCCTAATTGATGAAATCAATTAAATAAATACGTGAACATTGTAATCCTTATTTATAGTCAAGCAAACATGTTTATAATACAGGTTTCAACAAGCATTAAATTACATACTAAATAAATCTTTTTCTCTATTCAATTAAATAATCTAATGTTTATTCCATCTAAAATTTGTAAGTAGAAGGATTCCATGTTGAGTTCAAAATCTATTATTTTAATATCCTTGAATTTTAGTTTAATCTCTACAAACGAAATATTTAAACGTTAATTTCATTTATTTTGCAATACTTAATTAAACCAAAATATCGTTTTCTAAACTTAAATCTATGCTCCCATTGATTCATTCAATTTGCACTTATAATGTATTATTTTAACAACTCATTTATAACTTTGAATCTATTCCCCAAATTTCACATTTCTATCGTTATATACATTTGAATTTCATCCTATTTAATATTTCAAATATTACGTCATTATCATTAATGAAATAAATATATTGTTAATTATTGCAATTGATTTTCCGTTATAACTTAATATACTAAATAGGTGGTAAATCTTAAATACTTGTTCTCATTAACGATTTATTTCTACTTACAAATTAATGCAATTATTACCTATTTCCATCTTTATCTCCAATTAACGTAAAATGTTATATTCAAATTCCATAAATTTCAATAGATTCAAATTATCATATCTATGAAGAACATTTACGTTATTATCCATTTATTACCATAACTTATTCAACGTAACATTTAATTTATATTTAATGCAATGATTTCCAAATCAATTGAATTGAATTAAATATATATGTATCACTCATAATAACTTGTGGTCACAACTCTTGATCACCATTAATAAGTTTATTATTTACAATCCAAAAATCGCCATTCTATATATATACGAATTAACTAATTCAATATTTCCATTTCGTTTACCTATCCTAAATTTATTACTAAGTGTATTTACTCCATTCCAACAAGTTGGAATTCCATTTTTACTATACAATCATTTCCCTATTCACTTTTATTACTAACCCATCATCATTGCATTTATTGTCTTTTATTGATTTAATCAATTTACCCCATATTCCCTTAAACTCATACTAACGAAACATTTAATTCTATTTATCTCATAAACTCCATTTCATAAATCTACCAGCAATTTCTACCTAGAAATAAGGTTACATTTCCGTTGAAAATACATTTACATCTTACGTTACTGCATTAATAGTTAGTAACGTTTATATCATCAACCATCACTTATGAATAATTAGTGTTTCCTATTTATTTTGTTACATTTACTTATATTCATTTATGATTAAATTGGTATTCACTTTAACCTATTAATTACTAACTTTAATTATTGCAATTCATTTATGTAACATAAATTTTGAATCTATTTCCAAATTTTCATATTTCAATTAATTAACACCTTACAATAGTTTACAAATAAAAGGGATTGTACTAATTACATTATTTATTTTCTTGCATTACTTTATTACCTTCGTTTATATTCAATTTCCGTAAATCAATATTTTATTCCATTGACAAATTCAATACTTGCAATAATTTCCACTATTACTATTAATTGCAATATATAATTTAATTTGCAAATTTTAATTACCTTTGATACCTCAAATTTCAATATTTTCTTTCATATAAATTAATAAGATTTTTATTTCTTTCTAAATTTTAAAATAAAATCATATTAATTTAATTCATTTCAAACATCGAATTTACGTGGGTCGTTACAAAAGTATAAGTTAAAAGTTTTGAGTTGTTTTAAAAAGTATGTTTTAGAAAATTTATAATTTCTGAATGTTTAAATTCTAAATCAAGTATTTTTCCAAATTTATTACGGTAATAATTATTTAAAAGATGATTTGGTAATTTGTTTAAAGGAGAAAATCTAGTTTTATATTTTATAAAATAACCTTATTTTAAATATTCCTAAAGTATTATTTTTCATTATGCATTAAAGTAGTTTTTTAAATTAAATGTTGAAGCATGTTTTTAAAATAAAGTGTTTTTAAATTATTTTAAAAATCTAAAGTTTTGTGCTTGGTGATTTCAGTGGAAATAGAAATTCTTTGGGAAATTTATTCTGTAAAAGGAAGATAGATTGAAACTGTTTTCAAAAAGGTTTGAAAAGTGGAAATATACCTTGTGAAGATAGTTTGAGATAAATAAATAATTTGAGAAATTATTTATTTTGTGATAGATGTTTGTAAATGTTAATTGATAGTTAAATCACCGACTATCAGTATTGGCCAATGCGTTGATCGTTTCGAAGAGACTGGGATCGGTATTAATTTCTCGAAAACCACTTCGATCCAGTTTGTACGTTTTTGTGGAAAACGAGTTCAGAATCGAAGATGGAGTAGTGAAGTGCAAGGACTAGTCGCTACTAATCCTGAGGATATTTCCAAAATGGATGTAGTAGGAATAGTGCCTTCGGTTTCGTTCGAACCCGGGACAGACTTGTATGGATGAATGCTTTTGGAACATCGTCGGGTGGACGATGGGCATTCTAAGTGAAACGTTCTAAAAATGTAACGCTTAGCCTCAAGCCTCATCAATCGGGAATGACTGAAAATCAGGGGTTATGCAGCAAGGCTTGGTGGGTAGCACCCATTTCCGGGTGAGGTCATTTCTGTCTAGATGTAACTTCTATTTCGTCTTAGTGGTGCGGTTGCCGATCCCAACCGTGGGGTAATCTTACTTGGGATTATCCATTAAGGAGTAGTCCGGGTCTTGTGTTGCAGAGGATCAGGCGTGGTCCTCGATACACTGATCTAGACCAGGTACCGTGATAGGTGATATCCCAGTGCCTAGTCATTAGTTGGAAATCAATTTCCCCTACGTGCCCGTACGGTTTTGATTGTGCCCAACTATTGCTAAAACGTGCGATGCAAGCATTTCAACTAGATTCCATTTTACTTAATATAGACACCATTATAATATCAGAGAATTTTAATAAAAGTGTTTTAGCTATCGTAAGATAAAAACTCGACATGTTTATTTGTGGCATGGTCTTACGAGATGCTTTTGATTTCCAAAGGATTTTTGAAACTTTAATAATCAATTTGAGTGTGATTTCTCACGCTGGTTTTCCAGATTGACTTGGGTGTTATTTAACTATAATGGTTGGGTCAGACCGAGTATTATAGAATATAGGATATGATGTTGTAGAGCTCAGGAGACGAGTTGGATGGTGATACGTACTTCCGCACTTGATTATATTCCGCTGTGTATTCAGTTGTGTGAGACAGGCTATGATTATTGTTCAATTGTGTGTTATGTGATTGATGTAATCTGATGATGTAATGTATGAATAGATATATTTGTTTTTTGTGTAAAGATCATTTATTATCTATTATATTTTATTCCGCTGCGATGGTTGGATTCTAATGTTGTTTTCTACTTTCTTATTCTACCTCTTCTTCTTTAACCCAAATGGTTCGTATTTTCATTCATCTTGAGTTGATAGATGTAGAATTGTGTTGAATTAAGGGGTACGGATTTGTGGGTCGTTACAGTTGGTATCAGAGCATAGGTTGGTGATAACCTTTGCTCTGGTGGGAATCACTCATTGAAAATAGAGTGCGTAGTACTCTAGAATGAGTTTGAGTGTTTTAATAGATATGAGCGCGTATTTGTTAGTGAATATAAATTGTTTTATATTGTGTTGATTGATTTATTGAGTGGTATATGAACCTTCGTCGGCACAGTCCGGACAACTGTATCGTAGGGGTTTCTAAATACTTGAATAGAACAATTTGACACGGTATTGTTTTAAATGTGGGTGAATGAAATAATTTAACCCAAAATATATTTTGATATAAAAGAAACTATTTTGGCTAATATATGGTTGCTTGGATGCTAGGAATGATAATATTAAATTATTATCATTGTTGTGTGACAATTTAACTAGAAATTGAAAATACAACCAAAGGTTAAGGAAATAAATTCAATTATAAAATGAAAATTGTAAATGTGAATTATAAACATGATTTATAAATTGAAATATGAGCAAATGGGAACTTGTATGAGCATAAACTATACAAATGAATTATAGTTAAAATTTGATTTAAGTTAAAATTTGAAAATTTAAAACCTTGAAGATTTTGGAAGTGTTTTGAAGACAAATAATAACATCATTGTTTTAGAAGTATTTCTGAAAGGAAATTGTTTCAAATAAAATTTTGGGAAGGGATATAGCATTTAATTCACTCCAGTCGTTGGAAAATAACTTCAGTGGTGACTACAGCATCATCGATGTTCATCGAGTTTCTAAGTGACGGATTGCTACCAAATCAATTTGTTCAGAAGAACCAGTTTGTTTTTGAAATTTCAAAGGAGATTTGTTGGGGATAAAAATCAGGATTGGTTTAAAATTTTGAGAATAGTGATTATGAGATAATGGTGATTTCAAAATGATTTAAAACCAAAAGCCGGGTGTTTAAAAATCCCGATGAGATAGGTCATAAGCTTATAAATTGAGATGATTTTTAAATTAGAAAGGAAATATGAGCTTTGAATGTTGGAATTAAAATTTAAAGTGAAAAATTAAAAATGAAATTAACTTAGATTGAGAAAGAAAATTGAACCGAATTGAATTAAATAAATCTGAGTTAAAATAGAATTGAACTAGAATAAAATTTAGTTGAGTTATAGGCGATATTGCATGGAATTAGATCTTACTTTAATAAATGGAAGTAAGTTGGATAAGAGTTGGATTGGAATAAATGAATTAGAATAACTTATAAAAGAATTAAAAATCCATGGGATAAAAATATGCTTGGGTTATAAATAAGCGTAAATCTCGAGTTAAAAATAAAAGATGAATAATCAAGCCTAGAATGAATGGAAATGTGTAAAATGATAAGTTGTGACTTATAAAACTGAAATGTGAAATAGAAAACCCAAATAAATATTGTTTGATGTTTGGGAAAATGAAACAAAAATCCAAACTTGAATTATAAAAAAATAAATTGAACTTAAGAAAACTAAATGAGGTGATTTTTGAGATTAAAAATCAAGTATTGGATTATAAATAGGGGAGAACTAATTGGATAATAAATTAGTTAATGAAATGTGTAAATGGAATGTAATGTAGTTAAATAGAAGTTGAATTGGGAGTTAATAATGAAGTTTGGAAATAAAACTGAAGTTATAAATTAAATTCGACTTGAATCGTTAGTAAAGTATATATAGTTGAAAATGTTGCCAGATAAAAAGAATTGGATTAAAGCAGGGATGGTTTAGTTGAAAATAAATCCGAGATGAATTTGGGAATAAATTGAAAATGGCATTGTAATCAATTAAATGAATTGAGAAAAAATTGGATCTGGAAATTTAGTATTTATACGAAACAAATGAACTAATCAAATAAATTCGTAGTTTTAAATGAGGTTTGATTGAAATATTATCAAGTTAAATTGAAAAAAAAAATTATTTGTAAAATGAAAATGAGCTTAAGTATGAAATTTGAATAATTTGAAGTAAATTAATTTAAGTTTAAAATTAGTGGAAGCTTGGCTTCGGAAAAGGGTAAAAGTCCATTAAATAAAAGCTTGGTAAATTTAAATTGGGAAATGGTTATCAATATATAAGCATGGAATGGTTCAAGCTTATTAAAATGGCCTCAAATGAAATGAAGGCAAATCTGGAATGAAACCTAAATGAATGGATCGTGAATAAAATTAAAAGGAATAAAATTGAAATATAACGTGTCGAGCTAAATAAAATGGTTGTGAATGAACTAAAATAGAAAGAATTAAATAATAAATTGAGTTGGAATCAATTTAAAATAATTATAAGCTTAAATAATTGTTATTTGCATGAATAACATCAAATTTGCACATAAAATTAGTCATCTTGTAGTAAACGAAAGTAAATGTATTAACAAAGGTGAATAGAATTGATTTTTAAATCAATTGGAATAATATGGGTTTGTTTAAAATTAAAAATGAATTGAATGTAAGCAAGTGGGTTGTAAACCATTCAAATTGAATGAAAATGGTATATTAATTAATTAAAAATAGTTGAATTAATATTAAAACTGTATAAATTGCTTACGGAAAGTGTTTAGTGTGCATTTCTTTAGAATTCATGTGTTTAACTATTGCAAACAGGTGAAATATTGTTAAACTTCATATATATGGCACTTACATGTTTGAATTGAGTAAGTACAGGTTCAGTGAAGTTGTTGGGCTGGATTTGATTGCGCAAAATGCTAAATAAATAAGCTGCTTGCTAAAAAATGCTAAATAAAGGCACGCCTGCGCAATAAAAATAGGAAATATGAACTGTTTTTGTTTTTCCGACCGTGTGGGTCAATGTATATATATTTATATCTATTGTCAAATTGCAAAAGCACCTCCGTGCAAGGGAGACTCTGCCAAAATTTTCCGAAAATGTTGGGAGTTAGAAAAATTTAGAAAAATTTTGGGAAAATTTTCGTTAGCGACAAAACGATTGCAAATTGGAAATTGAAATAAATTAATGGATGAAACTAATTTAAAATAATGATACGTATCGATTATAAATGGAAGATAAAATTTAATAATCGGAGTTGAAGATAGATTGAATTCATATGGAAATGGGAAAACTAAATTGAATACAATTAGAAATGAAAACTTCTGTAAGAAAATGTATAAAATGATTTTAAAAGCTACGATTGGATATTATTGCTAAGTAGGATATGCAGGTATTATAAAGGGAAAGAAAGTTTGGTTTTGATTTCAGATGATAAATTCGAGTTGCCCGACCAAAAACGTATGTGTTTAAATTTCTATATGAAAATTGATTGGGTTTTTGATCTAGCCACTTGGATTTTTGTTTTCTTTTGTGATTTGGGAGCCCGTAGAAGCATTTTGTAGTTCTACCGATCTAGCCGCGCAAAGGAGACGCTGGCGAAATTTTTCGAAAATTTAGAGAGTCAGAAATTTTTTGAGAAAGTTTGATAATTTAAATTTGAATAAATTATGTAAATAATGTTGTTGGAAACTATGGGAAAGTTAAGGAAGTTGTATGGATGAATGCTTTCGGAACATCGTCAGGTGGACGATGGGTATTCTAAGTGAAACGTTTTAAAAAAGTAACGCTTAGCCTTAAGCCTCATCAACTGGGAATGACTGAAAATCACGGATTATGCAGCAAGGCTTGGTGGGTAGCACCCATTTCCGGATGAGGTCATCCCTATCTAGATGTCCCTTTTATTTCGGCTTAGTGGTGCGGTTGCTGATCCCAACCATGGGGTTATCTTACTCGGGATTATCCAGTAAAGGGTAGTCCGGGTCTTGTGTTGCAGAGGATCGGGCGTGGTCGTCAGTACACTGATCTAGACCAGGTACCGTGACAGGTCGTACCCCAGTGCCTAGTCATTAGATGGAAATCCATTTTCCCTATGCGTCCGTAGGGTTTTGATTGTGCCCAGCTATTGCTGAAATATGAGATGCAAGCATTTCAGCTAGATTCTATTTTACTTTCTATAGACACTATTATAATATCAGATAATTTTAATAAAAAGTGTTTTAGCTATCGTAAGGTAAAAACCCGACATGTTTATTTGTGGCGTGGTCTTACGAGATGCTTTTGATTTCCAAAGGATTTTTTAAACTTTAATAATCAATTTGAGTGTGATTTCTCACGCTGGAATTCCAGACTGACTCGGGTGTTATTTAACTATAATGCTCGGGTCAGACCGAGTATTATAGAATACAGGATATGATGCTGTGAAGCTCAGGAGACGAGCTGGATGACGATACGTACTTCTGTAGCTGATTATATTCCGCTGTGTATTCAGTTATGTGAGGACAGGTTATGATTACTGTCTAACTGCGTGTTATGTGATTGATGTACTCTGATGATGTAATGTATGAATAGATATATTTGTTTTTGTGTAAAGATCATTTATTGTCTATTTTATTTTATTCCGCTGCGATGGTTAGATTCTGATGTTGTTTTCTACTTTCTTCTTCTACCTCTTCTTCTTCAACCTAAATGGTTCGTATTTTCGTTCATCTTGAGTTGATTGATGTAGAATAGTGTTGACTTAAGGGGTACGGATTTGCGGGTCGTTACAACATGTACTGTACAAAATGTTATATTACAACATTCAGATAATGAGTATTGCCAAATGGTTACATTCAGTTTCAGAGGAGGCAAATATGGATTCATACATCCATCCGAATATATGTTCTTTACTATTTTACAACTAATTCTAAATAGCTCTTCAATTATGGATATAGCGAAAACTATTATACATACTTTTATGTAACGTCCCAGAATTTCTATTAATTAAAATTTGAATATTTAATTAATTTTAATTATTAATAAGTGGAATTTATAAATCGAATAATTTATTTATCGAATATTGGATTTAATTTGACAATCAAATCGATAATTTAATAGTTGAAAATACAGAAATAATTGAAATTTGGGTTAAATATGATTGAAAATGATTTGTAAAATTTTATTTTGTCATATTGGAGTTAGAATGATGTTATAGAACTTTTAAAATTGAATTTTGAGTTTAATTGTGAAAATTGAATATTTTAATATTTAAATCGACTAGTGAAATTAGCCAATTTTCGAACAGTCTTAGAATTGGACGAAACTAGTTCCATTGGATCCGTAATAGTTTGTTATTATCGGATTTCAATTTTCGTAGCAATTGGAGCTATCGTTTGACCGTGGCAGCTCGAAACGCATCGAAATTGTTTTTTATATTTATTTGGCGAGTTAAAATAGTCATTTTTCCAAACAGTCTCTTATTTTGACGAAACCAGTTTCATCGGATCCGTAATGTGATATTATTATATGGTTTCAAATTTCGTGTCAATTTGATTTACCGTTTGTCCGGTGCAAGCTAAAATGCCTAGAAAATCGTTTAATCGGTTTAATTTTAAATCGAACGTTTATTGCCATAACTCGCACAGATGATCGAATTAGCTCCCAAAACATGTTCCATTGTGTTCGGAACGTGGGGTAAACCTTAGGAACGCCAACCGATACGCTTCGTTTGGAGTTCGGAAAATCTGGGATGAATAGTGTCGCACGAATTTTCTATATTAGGCCTTGGATTTGTCACTTTTGCAAATTCTTTAAACCTAACCCTAATTCTTCAGGAGCCGCCGCTTGTTTAAACCAATGGCCAGAAATTTCTTTCCTTTCCTCCTCAATTACTTCCAATCCATGCAATATTTCACGAAATCTTCAACATGAAAGTTCAAGAGCTCGAGGAGGGCTTCGAATCTATGCGGTTGTGATGGGTTATCGCGCAGCGTGGAGGTTCTAAATGGGCCGCGTCCTACTGCATTTCGGCACGAATTTCGAGGATTTTAGGGTGGCCGAGCTTCGCAAGCTCCCAGGCGTGGGTGGCATTCGCAACGACGAAGGAGGTGGTGTATCCTGATCGAAGTATAGATGAGCGTGGAAGAGGCAATGTTTACCCTAGTTTATTGCTATGGGTTTCTTGGTTGCGTGCGTTCCTGATGAGTACGTGTGCGTGGAAGAAGAAATCAAGTGGCCGAGATCTGTGCGAGCTAAAGGAACGGCCAGGATTAGATTTAGGTTTGAGAAAATTAAATTATGTTGTAAAATTATGAATATAAAATCGTGTAACTTCTAAAATTCATAACTTTTTCATACGAGGTCGAAAACACGCGAAACCAGTTGCGTTGGGTTTGTATTGACAAATAATACGCTATGGAATTGGATTGGAGTTGATTGGAGTAAGCGAAAATTATGGATAAAATTAAACGCGCGTTTAATTTTATTCGAAATAAATCGCTAAAACGAAATTAAAATCAAAGTGAGAACTTTTCACGCAATCGAATCGGTTTCGATTTAATTTTAGATAGTTAGATTTAAAATTCTTGAATGCATGTTTGAATGATGATTGTTATCTATTGATTGTTAAAATAGACATTATGCGCCGTTAGTAAGCGGATGTTATTTATTAAAAACATATACGGCGAATATTTCATAAACTGTGAAATTGGTATTATTTATGCACTTGGAATTGATTTTCCTGCAGTATATAGCGGATGCGACCCTATTGCGCCGTCATTTAAGCGGATAATATTTTATAAATCCCATATACCGCGATAATTCCGTACTGGAGCGGAATTGGTATTGTGCTAATGTTTTTGGATGCAGGGAAGCAGGTTGGAGGGATCCAAATGGATTCCTCAACTATATTGATTTATTTACAGATATTTTGATATTTGTTGATTATCATATCGATATATGATATTTGGATGTCGTGATTGACTATTTGGTGCCGTTGCATCATCGGATCCATTTTTGAAGTTGTAAAATAATGATTTTTGGTTTTAAAAGGAATTTTAAAGTGATTTTCAAAAGTATACGTTTTATTAAATTTTAAATTGTTAAAATAAATAAACGTTAAAATTTTAATGTTATAAAGTAAGATTTTTACGAAATGTAAGCGAGAAGTTATTTTTGAAACAAATAGTTAATAAATTTATGAAATGGTTTAACTATTACAAACAATTTTTGTAAAAGATTTATAAAATGGATAATTATAAATTAAAATTATTGGAATTATAAAACAAGTTTATTAAGTGTTAAAATGAAGAATAAAATGGATTTCATTGAAATTTATAGATTTATAAATGGTGAAGATATAAAATAAATAGATGCTGTAAAATAAAGATTTATAAGTAATTAACTTATAAACTGGGTTTTAAGCATATAAATGGGATATTTATAGAAATTTTTAATAAAGGAGATTTTATAAGTTGAAGTTGTTATAAAATATAAAGGAATCTTCTAAGTAATAAGATTTATGATTTGTGAAGTTTTGAAAGAACGATTTTTGTAAATAAATGAATTATAAGTAATCAACTTATAATATGGACTTTTGGTATATATTGAGATATACAAATAGAATGAGTAAATAAAGGAAATTTATAAATCGAAGTTTATAAATAGAAAAGGAATTTATAGAAATTTTCTATAAATTCGAAATCCTTGGAATTTGATAAATTGAATGTTGAAAATTGGTAAAGGAAGTATATTCACGTTTTTGGACGGTGAATATATAATTATAAATAAAATGGATATGCTTGAGGAAATGAATGTTATAAAATGAAGTTAATCGTTTTAACGATGTTTTAAAATGGATTAAATATCGAAACCATAGATTTCAACATTCATTGTTGAAATAGACGTTTTCGAGAAATAGAAGGAAATGATGGACTATAACATTGTTGTTATAGTAAATGATTTCCCAAAGGAAATGTTTTTGTATAGTATTGGGATTTATATATCTATCTAAATTTCGAATCCCTATACTAGTGATTTTGGGTTGTCGTAACAATGTTTTACGTAACATTCGTTTTGACCCAAACAAATGTGTTTAAGAGAATGATTTCCTTAAAGAATGAAATATATACTTAATTTCGGTTTAAGTATATTGAATATTTTCCAAGTGTTGAAAATAAATGGATTTGTGAATTACTTATTAATAAATAAGTACGGAAATGTTTTTCCAATGTGAAATGAAACGTTTTGAGAATTTATCTTTTTGAAAACAAATTGAAAATGAATATTAGAAATCGATTTGGGAATCATATATTCATAAATATTTTGAAATGTAAATTCACTGTGGAATTTATAAATGAAAAGGGGAATTTGTTTAAAAATAAAAGTTGATTAATTTTTGAAATTATGGGAATTAATTTACGGATATGGAACGTAAATATAAAGTAAATCGTTAAGGATTTATTTAATTGGTTTAAATAAACCATTTTGAAATGAAAGTATTTCCGAGAAAGGAAAATGATTGAAATTTGATTTCAAAAATGGTAAAGGATTGAAAAGTGATTTGAAAATTAGTTTTCAAATGTTTGAAGTGTGGAAAATTTTATATCTAGTAAAGATATTTTGGAAAGTAAATAATTTGGGAAATTATTTGGATTTGGTGATGTTGAACACGCCTATTGATAGTTAAATATCCGACTATCAATATTTACCTTTAAATAGATATTTGTTGTGATTGTTTGAATTTTAATGCCACACTTATTTTTGAATAAGCGCTCACTATTCGGGTTAGCCGGGAAAGGACCTTGGGGTCGTATAACCCATTCCGAATATGTGATACGTCGTAATGGATTGCATTCGATGACCGGTGTTGAAGACCGGATATTTGTGAAAATGGAAGGATTACCTTCGAGTTACTCTACATCGGCCGATCTCCGATATAAAGGTTTTATCACCCTTAGTGACGGGAAGTCCACCCGGAACAGACTTGTATGGATTGTATGTCTGACATTACAAGTTGAGATATAAAGCTGATTTCTTTCGAATATATTTCAGTTGGTGGCGGAGAATTTATTCTCTTAGCTTAACACCCTTCTCTGAGACGTACGTGCTTAAAGGTTATATAGTTGAAGGTTATTAGGGATATACTCCCAATTTGGTAGTGTGGCATGCTGAGTGTTGCTGTGAAATGATCATTGTTTGATCATTTGTGATATGATCATTTGTTTGATCGTTTATCTTTGTGATCATTTCTATGATTATTTGATTGACCCAAAGCACAGCTTTTGTATAAAGCGTGGCTTTGTGGACGAGACTTCGTCGGACCTCACTCCCCGGAAATAGTCAAAACAGGAAGGTTGCGGCAAGGTTATTAGGGGGTAGCGCCCATTTAGTGTATGTCACTCCTTTTGAATAGAGGTGGTATCATGGTATGGAGCCCAGAAATTTAACCTATGTTGTTGCTGCAAATTTTGTGGTTGTTGGAAATCGAGGATCCTCGGATAGATAGGTTACGATCGGGGGATGACATATTCGTGTCAGTAGTTACCCAGTTAGGGGTAACCCGACCTTGTGTTGGCAGAGATCCGGTTTGGTTCTCGGGACGTCATTCTAGAGGCGTTTCCATGTGGCAATGGGAAGTTCCTTGGCCTGAGCATTTGTTGGAAATCCAAAGAAACAATACGATCTTGTACGGTTTTAGTTGTATAACCTGCCATGGAATGTGGCGGTAACCTGCTATTGAACATGGTAGCTATAGTACGCATAAGTGAGAAATGTCTATGCTGGCTACGGTTTATATCTTTACTTTCGAAATGAATTTTTCCTACACTATGCACTAGTAATAATATCCAATGTTTCTTTTTAATGCGTATCTAGCATCTTTGACTATCATAAGGAGAAATCTCCTCCGATTCTGCGTTTGCATTGTGTGTGTGTGCGTGAGGCCTTATGGTAGTCTCATTTTTAAAAAGCATTGCGAATTGACTTTAAAAATATTCCTATATTTTGATTTTTAAAAGAAAAATAAACTGTTTTAGTTCTCACATCAGTCACATGACTGACTCGGAGTTTATTGTTTTCCTTCCTAAACTCTAGGTGCCCACCAATTTCCACACGGGCAGTCAAGAGTTAGGTTTATCGGGATATTCTGGAATTTAGGAGTTGTTGGAAGCAAGCTGGATTGCATGGCGTATTACTAGTATATTATATTTCTTTTCCGCTGCATGTTGTTGTACACTCTAATGATGTAATGTAATGCAATATGATGTAATGTAATAACCGATATAGTTCTTTGTTTAAAGATTATTCATTTGTCTATTATATGTTGTTCCGCTGCGAATTGTGAGATTCTGATATTGTTCTGTTGTTTCTGTTCTATTCTATCTTTTTCTCTCTTCTTCTACCTTTTTCTTCTTCTTTAACCCTAACATTTCGGTTTTTCGGCAACGAAAAATCGCAAACGTTACATCTGGTATCAGAGCTTATGGTTAAGTGACAACCATGGCTCTGTTGGGTATTACTCATTAGAGATAGAGTCAGTAGTACTCTAGAATGAGTTTGAGTGTAATAATAGATACGAGCGCGTATTTGTTAGTGAATATAAATTGTTTTATATTGTGATAATTGGTTTGTTGAGTGGTATTTGGATTTTGGTCAACACGAGTAATTAACGTTGTTTATAGGGATCTCTAAACACTTGAATAGAACAATTCGACACAGTATTGTTTTAATAGGGTAAATGACATAATTTTACCTTGATTATATTTTATACATAAAGGAAATAATTTTTCAGAATTATTAAAGTGTATATGAATTGATTGTTTGGTTGTTGAATAAAAAGAACAATTTTTAAAAGAATAATTGTATAAGCAAATGAATTATAAGTATGGAACTATAATTAATGTGATTTACGATTGTGAAATAATCTTATATATAAGAAGTGAAATTATATAAGTAAAAGACTTATAAATGTGATTTATAATCTGAAAACAAAATTCCAAAGAAGTGTTTTTAAAGGATTTGGTAATTTGGAAAATTGTTTTGGAGAAATTAAAGTTCTAAACTCTTTTCGGTCGCTGGAAAATAATCCTGATGATGATGGCCACATCATTAGAATTCATTTTCGGGTTTCCAAAAGAGAAATTGCTGCCAATTTTTTTAAAATAAAAGTTGTTTGGAAAATTTTGAGTTTGGGTTTTAAAATTCAAAAGATAATTGAATTGATTTCAAAAATGGTTTTGAAAGATTGAAAGGACTCTGGAATCCTATTTAAATATTATGGAAATGATAAATGACTTGATAACTTATACAAATTGAATTTCGATAGAATAAATTTAACTTAGAGGATGGAGTTAAATTAAAGAAGAGTTAAATAGGATTGGAGTTTGAATTGGATTTATAAGTAAAAACTTAAGTTATGTTAAACAAAAGGGGTTTGAAAAGGAATATAACTTAAGTCAAGTTGAATGAAGTTGATTTTGGTATCGAAGTAAATTAATAAGTGAATTAATGAAGTGAAGTCATTAAGAATTTGAACTTGAGTTATATAAATGAAATTCAACTTTAAATTGTTAAAGGAATTAGCAATTGAATTGATAAATGGATTGCATGTTAATCAATTAAATGTGAATAATGGATATGATATAATGGATATAAGTGTAAATTCATTAAAAGCTAATGTTATTAGAAATTGAATAAATTGAATAAATTGAATGAAAGTCAATTTAGTACGATCCAATTGGAATTAAATTTGTTGAACCAAATTGACTGTAGATTTAATAAATTTGGTTGTATTGAATATGCATTTGTTGTTATATGATTGTTAGTTGATTGTATAAAATTCATTAAGTGTTAATGAAATTGAATTAGAGAAATTGGAAGCTATGTAATTGAATTCAAATTGGAAGAAAATGAATTTGAATAGAATTGAATTTGATTTGGAAGTGAACTAAAATGAATGTAAATTAGTGAATGTATATTAATTGGAAATGAAAGAATGAATGTTGGTAAAATTCCAACATTAATAAATCAAATGTGATTTAAATTGAAAACCAATCCATTGAATATTAATGAGAATATGAATGAATATTGATTTGGTTATGGATGATAGTTGGTTGGTGGTTTCATTTGTTGCTTTAGTTGCATTTGCTATATTATGTAGTTGTTATGTTGCTATATGATGTATATTGAGATTATTTCCATATATGCATGTTCTCATGTTGTTTGTTGAGTGCTTAGTAGGTGCGGATCGCGCTTGCTTCGCATTTGGAGCTCGCTTTCGCACTATATTAGCCGTATACGCTCGCTAATAATAAATAAGGTACATATCTTGGATTACATACCGTACTTTTACACTTTTTTCCCTGCGGGATGCCTCATCACTTGATGAGATGTATATTTGTGATACATATACTGTCATTTTTTTCGGATCAAGCAGCGCAAAGGAGATTATGGCGAATTTTTCCAAAAATTTAAGGCGTTAGAAAAATTTTGAGAAAATTTGGGAAATTTGTGAAAACTATAACTTTGATTTTGAATTGAAAGTTAAATGATATAGTTTGGTTTTGAAAGATAACTAAGTATGAATTGAAAACTTAGTAAGTTATTGTAAGAAGTTTAACTATGGATTTTGGAAAGTTAATGAATTATGTAACTTTTTCTCAACTGGTAATTTCGAGGACGAAATTCTTTTAAGGGGAGAAGTCTGTAACGATCCAGAATTTCTATTAATTAAAATTTGAATATTTAATTAATTTTAATTATTAATAAGTGGAATTTATAAGTCGAATAATTTATTTATCGAATATTGGATTTAATTTGACAATTAAATCGATAATTTAATAGTTGAAAATATAGAAATAATTGAAATTTGGGTTAAATATGATTGAAAATGATTTGTAAAATTTTATTTTATCATATTGGAGTTAGAATGATGTTATAGAACTTTTAAATTGAATTTAGAGTTTAATTGTGAAAATTGAATATTTTAATATTTAAATCGACTAGTGAAATTAGCCAATTTTTGAACAGTCTTAGAATTGGATGAATCTAGTTCCATTGGATCTGTAATAGTTTGTTATTATCGGATTTAAATTTTCATAGCAATTGGAGTTATCGTTTGACCGTGGCAGCTCGAAACGCATCGAAATTGTTTTTAATATTTATTTGGCGAGTTAAAATAGTCATTTTTCAAACAGTCGCGGATTTCGACGAAACTAGTTTCATCGGATCTGTAATGTGATATTATTGTATGGTTTCAAATTTCGTGTCAATTGGATTTATCGTTTGTCCGGTGCAAGCTAAAACGCCTAGAAAATCGTTTAATCGGTTTAATTTTAAATCGAACGTTTATTTCTATAACTCGCACAGAAGATCGAATTAGCTCCTAAAACATGTTCCATTGTGTTCGGAACGCAGGGTAAACCTTAGGAACGCCAACTGGCACGCTTCGTTTGGAGTTCGGAAAATCCGGGATGAATAGTGTCGCGCGAATTTTCTATATAAGGCCTTGGATTTGTCACTTTTGCAAATTCTTTAAACCTAACCCTAATTCTTCAGGAGCCGCCGCTTGTTTAAACCAATGGCCAGAAATTTCTTTGCTTTCCTCCTCAATTACTTCCAATCCATGCAATATTTCACGAAATCTTCAACATGAAAGTTCAAGAGCTCGAGGAGGGCTTCGAATCTATGCGGTTGTGATGGGTTATCTTGCAGCGTGGAAGTTCTAAATGGGTCGTGTCCTCCTTCATTTCGTCACGAATTTCGAGGATTTTAGGGTGGCCGAGCTTCGCAAGCCCCAGGCGTGGGTGGCATTCGCAACGACGAAGGAGGTGGTGTATCCTGATTGAAGTATAGATGAGCGTGGAAGAGGCAATGTTTAACCCTAGTTTATTGCTATGGGTTTCTTGGTTGCGTGCGTTCCTGATGAGTACGTGCGCGTGGAAGAAGAAATCAAGTGGCCGAGATCTGTGCAAGCAAAAGGAACGGCCAGGATTAGATTTAGGTTTGAGAAAATTAAATTATGTTGTAAAATTATGAATATAAAATCGTGTAACTTCTAAAATTCATAACTTTTTCATACGAGGTCGAAAACGCGCGAAACCAGTTGCGTTGGGCTCGTATTGACGAATACTATGGAATTAGATTGGAGTTGATTGGAGCAAGCAAAAATTTTGGATAAAATTAAACGCGCGTTTAATTTTATTCGAAATAAATCGCTAAAACGAAATTGAAATCAAAGTGAGAACTTCTCACTCAATCGAATCAGTTTCGATTTAATTTAAATAGTTAGATTTAAAATTCTTGAATGCATGTTTGAATGATGATTGTTATCTATTGATTGTTAAAATAGACAATATGCGCCGTGAGTAAGCGGATCCTATTTATTAAAAACATATACCGCGAATATTTAATAAACAGTGAAATTGGTATTATTTATGTACTTGGAATTGATTTTCCCGCAGTATATAGCAGATGAGACCCTATTGCGCCGTCTATTAAGCGGATAATATTTTATAAATCCCATATACCGCGATAATTCCATACTGGAGCGGAATTGGTAGCTAATGTTTTTGGATGCAGGGAATCAGGTTGGAGGGATCCAACTGGATTCCTCAACTGTATTGATTTATTTACATATATTTTGATATTTGTTGATTATCATATCGATATATGATATTTGGATGTCGTGATTGACTATTTGGTGTTGTTGCATCATCGGATCCATTTTTGAAGTTTTAAAATAATGATTTTTGGTTTTAAAAGGAATTTTAAAGTGATTTTCAAAAGTATACGTTTTATTAAATTTTGAATTGTTAAAATAAATAAACGTTAAAATTTTAATGTTATAGAAATATGATTTGTACGAAATGTAAGCGAGAAGTGATTTTTGAAAGAAATAGTTAATAAATTTATGAAATGGTTTAACTATTACAATTTTTTTTGTAAAAGATTAATAAAATGGATAATTATAAATTAAAAATATTGGAATTATAAAACAAGTTTATTAAGTGTTAAAATGAAGAATAAAATGGATTTCATTGAAATTTATAGATTTATAAATGGTGAAGATATAAAATAAATAGATGTTGTAAAATAAAAGATTTATAAGTATTTAACTTATAAACTGGGTTTTAAGCATATAAATGGGATATTTGTAGAAATTTTTAATAAAGGAGATTTTATAAGTTGAAGTTGTTATAAAATATAAAGGAATCTACTAAGTAATAAGATTTATGATTTGTGAAGTTTTGAAAGAACGATTTTTGTAAATAAATAAATTATAAGTAATCAACTTATAATATGGACTTTTGGTATATATTGAGATATACAAATAGAATGAGTAAATAAAGGAAATTTATAAATCGAAGTTTATAAATAGAAATGGAATTTATAGAAATTATTTATAAATTCGAAATCCTTGGAATTTGATAAATTGAATGTTGAAAATTGGTTAAGGAAGTATATTCACGTTTTTGGAAAGTGGATATATTATTATAAATAAAATGGATATGCTTGAGGAAATGAATGTTATAAAATGAAGTTAATCGTTTTAACGATGTTTTAAAATGGATTAATTATCGAAACCATAGATTTCAACATTCATTGTTGAAATAGACGTTTTCGAGAAATAGAAGGAAATGATGGACTATAACATTGTTGTTATATTAAATGATTTCCCAAAGGAAATGTTTTTGTATAGTATTGGGATTTGTATATCTATCTAAATTTCGAATCCCTATACTAGTGATTTTGGGTTGCCGTAACAATGTTTTACGTAACATTCGTTTTGACCCAAACAAATGTGTTTAAGAGAATGATTTCCTTAAAGAATGAAATATATACTTAATTTCGGTTTAAGTATATTGAATATTTTCCAAGTGTTGAAAATAAATGGATTTGTGAATTACTTATTAATAAATAAGTACGGAAATGTTTTTCCAATGTGAAATGAAACGTTTTGAGAATTTATCTTTTTGAAAACAAATTGAAAATGAATATTAGAAATCGATTTGGGAGTCATATATCCACAAATATTTTGGAATGTAAATTCACTATGGAATTTATAAATGAAAAGCGGAATTTGTTTAAAAATAAAAGTTGATTTATTTTTGAAATTATGGGAATTAATTTACGGATTTGGAACGTAAATATAAAGTAAATCGTTAAGGATTTGTTTAATTGGTTTAAATAAACCATTTTGAAATGAAAGTATTTCCGAGAAAGGAAAATGATTGAAATTTGTTTTCAAAAATGGTAAAGGATTGAAAAGTGATTTGAAAATTAGTTTTCAAATGTTTGAAGTGTGGGAAATTTTATATCTAGTAAGGATATTTTGGAAAGTAAATAATTTGGGAAATTATTTGGATTTGGTGATGTTGAACACGCCTATTGATAGTTAAATATCCGACTATCAATATTTACCTTTAAATCGGTATTTGTTGTGATTGTTTGAATTTGAATGCCACACTTATTTTTGAATAAGCGCTCACTATTCGGGTAAGCCGGGAAAGGACCTTGGGGTCATATAACCCATTCCGAATATGTGATACGTCGTAATGGATTGCATTCGATGACCGGTGTTGAAGACCGGATATTTGTGAAAACGGAAGGATTACCGTTGAGTTACTCTACATCAGCTGATCTTCGATATAGAGGTTTTATCACCCTTAGTGACGAGAAGTCCGGTCGTGATTAGTGAATATCCGGATTGCAAGGACTTCTTTGGAAGTGCCTTCGGTTCTGTTCGAGCCCGGAACAGACTTGTATGGATTGTATGTCTGACATTACCAGTTGAGATATAAAGCTGATTTCTTTCAAACATATTTCTGTTGGTGGCAGAGAATTTATTCTCTTAGCTTAACACCCTTCGCTGAGACGTACGAGCTCAGAGGTTATATAGTTGAAGGTTATTAGTGATATACTCCCAATTTGGTAGTGTGGCATGCTGAGTGTTGCTATGAAATGATCATTGTTTGATCATTTGTGATATGATCATTTGTTTGATCGTTTATCTTTGTGATCATTTCTATGATTATTTGATTGACCCAAAGCACATATTTTGTATAAAGCGTGGCTTTGTGGACGAGAATTCGTCGGACCTCACTCCCCGGAAATGGTCAAAACAGGAAGGATGCGACAAGGTTATTAGGGGGTAGCGCCCCTTTAGTGTTTGTCATTCCTTCTGGATAGAGGTGGTATCATGGTATGGAGCCCAGATATTTAACCTATGTTGTTGCTGCAAATTTTGTGGTTGTTGGAAATCGAGGATCCTCGGATAGATCGTTACGATCAGGGGATGACATATTCGTGTCAGCAGTTACCCAGTTAGGGGTAACCCGGCCTTGTGTTGGCAGAGATCCGGTTTGGTTCTCGGGACGTCATTCCAGAGGCGTTTCCATGTGGCAATGGGAAGTTCCTTGGCCTGACCATTTGTTGGAAATCCAAAGAAACAATACGATCTTGTACGGTTTTATTTGTATAACCTGCCATGGAATGTGGCGGTAACCTGCTATTGAACATGGTAGCTATAGTAGGCATAAGTGCGAAATGTCTACGCTGGCTAAGATTTATATCTTTACTTTCGAAATGAATTTTTCGTACACTATGCACTAGTAATAATATCCAATGTTTCTTTTTAATGCGTATCAAGCATCTTTGACTATCATAAGGAGAAATCTCCTCCAATTCTGCGTTTGCATTGTGTGTGTGTGCGGGAGGCCTTATGGTAGTCTCATTTTTAAAAAGCATTGCGAATTGACTTTAAAAATATTCCTCTATTTTGATTTTTAACAGAAAAATAAACTGTTTTAGTTCTCACACCAGTCACATGACTGACTCGGAGTTTATTGTTTTCCTTCCTAAACCTGGGCACCCACCAATTTCCACACGGGTAGTCAAGAGTTAGGTTTATCAAGATATTTTGGAATTTAGGAGTTGCTGGAAGCAAGCTGGATGGCATGGCGTATTACTAGTATATTATATTTCTTTTCCACTGCATGTTGTTGTACACTCTGATGATGTAATGTAATGTAATATGATGTAATGTAATAACTGATACAGTTCTTTGTTTAAAGATTATTCATTTATCTATTATATGTTGTTCCGCTGCGAATTGTGAGATTCTGATATTGTTCTGTTGTTTCTGTTCTGTTCTATCTTTTTCTCTCTTCTTCTACCTTTTTCTTCTTCTTTAACCCTAACATTTCGGTTTTTCGACAACGAAAAATCGCAAACGTTACATTTTACACTGATTTCGCTGAATTTTAATCATAGTGGCAGAAGAAATCGCTCCTTACGATGCTTGAAACACGCTTCTTTTTGAAAATTCATTATGTAGACAAACACCAATTTATAGCTTAGAATTTTTAATTTCAAATCTTGTTGAATTAAATTGTTCTCAAATGCTTACAGGAACCCTTGCACGTTGCAAAATATGAAAATCATAATTTAGCTGTATAGGTTAATTTCAGATGTTATATTAAACAGCACAATGCTGATATCCTAGAAGTACCAATTATATCTCTTAAGTAGCTAATTTTTTTACTTAGAATTTTGTAGGTTGTAGATAACCAAATTTTGAACTTTTTTACATGAATTTTAGTATACATTGATTTTTAGGTACCCATTTGTATCCTATTTCAAAATTGTGTACATTAATTGACTAAAAACTATGTATGATAACACAAAATGAAATTAGAAAGATATAACGATAATTTAATTTTTTCCATTTGTACATGCTTATGCAAACTATTAAGTAAATTCTTTAATGCATCAAGATGTATTCTAATGCTTCAAACTTTAAATATGAACAGTAGAGACCAACGTCGGTGATGAAGCTCGTGTCCTCCTGATCCGGCTCATGCATCATGATCTGGTTGTATCCGGAGTAAGCATCCATAAAAGATAACAATTCATGCCCGGTTGTTCCATCCACCAACTGACCTATCCTGGGTAACGGGAAGCAGTCTTTGTGGCAGGCTTTGTTTAAATCTGAGAAGTCGATGCATACTCTCCACTTCACATTAGCTTTCTTAACCAGTACTAGATTTGAAACCCAATTCGGATAAGTAGCCTCCCTGATGAAACCATTCTCCATGAGCCGGTCTACCTCTTCTTTCAACGCTGCTAACCTTTCAGGACCCTGGGTTCTTCTTTTCTGCTTTACCGGTGTAAACTTCGGATCAATATTCAAAGTATATACTAAAATTTCTAGGGATATTCCACACATATAGCATGAGTCCAAGCGAACACGTCCAAATTTGCTTTCAAGAATGATACCAAGGAATTTTGAACCATTACACTAAGTTGCGAACCCACATTCACCACTTTGTTCGGATCTTTCGGGTCAACAGGTATAGGTACTATTACTTCCACTAGCACCACTCTATTCTTCCCTGCACTGGCTTTTCTAGGATCCATTTCTCTTCATTTCCCACTATGCTCGCCAGTGCAGGGTCCACCCTGTAATTGCTACAAGGTTGGTACTTTGATGCGGACTGGGGCTGCCGCATCTTTTCCCATCTCTCTCTTCCTTACTTCACGCAACTCTATAAGATAACATTCTCGCCCAGCATTCTGATCCCCTTTAATAACACTAACTCCGTTATCCGTGGAGAATTTCATAGTGAGGCACCACAGGGCGAGAATTGCCTTAAAAGCCGCAAGAGTTGGTCGGCCTAGGAAGACGTTGTAGGCAGAAGATTCATCAACAATTACAAAAGTCTGTTTTTGAACCACCTTTTTCTGCCCCCTCTCCAAGCTCGACAAACAAGTCAATAGTTCCAATTGGCTGCTTCGGTTTCCCAGTGTACCCAACAATCTTCTGAGATGAAGCTTGAACATCAGCCATTGGAATTTTCATTTGATCGAATGTCTTTTTGAAGAGAACGTTGCAAGAAGCACCGCAATGTACATGTACTCTTCTCACAATAGTCGGCCCAATGCCTATAGAGATGACCAAGGGATCCATGGTTAGGGCTTCAATGCCCATAGAGTCCCTGGCTCTGAACACAATATCATCGTTAAGAGTTTTCTGCTGCTTCAAAGGCGCAACATCTTCTAGCATGAAAACACTTTCTTCTGCTGGTGCGTACTTCAAGGCACGGGCATATCTTTCCATCTCGCCCCAGCTTCTGCCTGCTGGGTGAGGACCACCCGTAATCACATTAATAACATGCCTTTCTGATTAATGCACAGTGTTCCTCTCACCCGAGCTAGATGGATGAGCTGGAAGTTGGTGGCCGTTAGTAGATGAAGTTGGGTCATTCCTTTTTCTTTTAACATATTGCTGCAACTTGTTCTCTCTCAGCAGTTCTTCGATCAAACTTTTCAGATGGCGACATTCGTTGGTATCATGACCGGGTTGATTATGAAACTGACAAAATATCCCGCTTTGAGCAGCTATTTTGCCAACTCTCATCTTAGGCGGTTTAGGATATTCTACCGCATCTTTAGTAGAAAAAAAGATATTATCCGGGGTGTCAGTCAAAGGAGTGAAATCTAAAGGCATTAAGAAGCGTGGTTTCTTCACATCCTTCAGCTTCTTCCCACCATTATTCTCCCTCTTTTGACTTCCGAATCCCTTTTTGGTAGGAGCAGCAGTATTATCCTTAACCTCTGTCAATGCCACTTTAACCGGTGCTTGAAGGCTTTCCAAGTGCATGAATTCATCAACTTTCTTATAGAATTTCTCTAGCGAATTCGGTTCTTTCATCTTCAGCCACTTCCCAAATTCGCTTGACTTGTCGATTGCCCTCATCAAGTATGTCAAGACCATCCGTGGCTCTGCATTGTCCACTTCATCCAAAGCTATGTTGAAGCGGTTCAAGAAAGATCTAATAGGTTCCCTAGGATTCTGTTCCATGCTTGACAGTGAAATAATATCCTTTGCCTTTGAAGCATACAACCTGAATTGCTCTTTAAACTTCCGAGTCAAATCGGCGAACTGGTCTATGGATTGGACCGAAAGCTTTGTGAACCATAGTAGAGCCACTCCTTCCTAATATGCCGGAAAGTACCGGCATTTGATCTCATCAGATGCTCTAGCACCGGTCATGTGCCAATCATACTTATACAGGAATTGATTAGGGTCGCTTGTTCCGTTATAAGCCGGGATGGGAGGAGGAACATACTTCCTTGGGAATTCCGCCTTTAGAATCCTTTCAGTGAACAGAGTTTTTCTCGGAGCGAATCCCTATTCCTTCTCGTCTTCTTCCCTCTGCATGCTCTATTTCATGATTTGTCGCACCATGCCCGAAAGGTATTCCTCATCGTTTAAAGGCTCTGCAGGACAGACTTCAGCCATTTTCTCGGAAGTTTGTCTGGACAAACGTTTGCGGAGAGTTGGCTACGGTCTCGATCCTCGAGCTTGGGGTGGTGTTTCTTTGGCGGGACTAGCTTCTCTTTGAGGAATATTCCTCTCTTCAGGATTATGAACATCATTTGCAAGGTTCTCTTCATTATTCACCAGTTGACGGTTAGCTCCAAGCAAAGCATTTAACCTATCAAGCATTAAAGCATTCTGAGTTTCCATCTGCTGGTATAACCCAGATACTGCAGCATCTAACTCTGCTCATGTAATTGCAACACTTGGTGCTGCTTGACTTGACGAAGAAGAAGTGGCAGTATTCTCACGAACATCACTGGGTCTAGTAGATCCGTGCTTTCTTCCAGGAGCTATTATCTCTGATAGACTTCTGGTCTTGAGAGAGGTTTTTCAACAAACTTTTGCAAAGCAATGACGAAAGTAGCCTGAGTTGGGTTCTCAGTGAAAGCACTAAAAATGTTAGCTGTAGCGACCCGACTTTCCACTCCCGGAAAATCGCATTACTAATTTCGAAATAAAGGGATAGAAGAAGAAAAGAAAGAGAAGAAAAAGAAAACAACACATCTGAATCTCACAGCAGAACAATTTAAATATAATATAGAACATATACATAGTATCATATACATCAGAGTACGCAACTAAACATCTCAATTTAGACAGTTATAACATTTCTGTCTAATACAATACAAGAACAGCAACACAGAAAACACACACAGCGGAAACTCTAACCATATATCTACACGCTGAAGCCTCCTGCTCCAAAGCTCCTTCAAACTCGTCAAGAGATAACCTGAATCACTTGACTACTCATATATAATATGAGTACCCAAGAGTTTAATAAAACATAAAATAAACACTCGGGTCAGACAGGGGTCTGGTGTGAGTAAACGGTTTAAGATTGCTTAACTTTAGAAAATCCTTTTGAAAGGAAAAGGTATCACGTAAGACTTCCCACACATAAACATGGAAAAGTTTTTACCTTATGCTAACCAAAACATTTGATAGGAAATCCAGTGATATTATAATAGTGTCTAGGGTTTTCAAGTAAATATGAAAATAGCCGAAATTGTTACATGATTAAATTCCAGCTACTAGCCACAAAAGTGAGTAATACAAACAAAACCGTAGGGTCTTGTAGGGAAAATGGGTTTCCATCAATGGCAGGGCTACTGGGGTACCGCCCGTCACAGTACGTGGCCTAGATCACCGTACCGAAGATTACTCCCTTCATCCCCTGCAACACAAGGCCGGGACCATTCCTTTCTGAACAGTCCCGAACAAGACCACCCCGTAGTTGGCTGTAGACCAACTGCCCACAGAGCCGAAATATAAAGGGACTTCTAGACATGGATGTATCTTGCTCTCCAGTGGGCGTGACCCACGAAGCCTTGCTGCACCTCCCCTGTTTTAGCCATTCCCGGTTGATGAGGCTTGAGGCTGCGATTACCTTTATAGGACAAATTATCTTAGAATGCTCATCGTCCGCCTGACGATGTGCTGAAAGTATTCAATCCATACAAGTTCGTTCCGGGTTCGAACGAAACCAAAGGCACTATCTTGTTGCACTCATTTTGGAATCACCCTCGGAGTCAACAACCGTAGCCCTTGCACTCTAAATTACCATCTCGAATCTATAAGCACTATTCCGTCAAACTAATTACGGAATCACCCACAGAGTTGTACTGACGTATAGCCCTTACACCTCGAGTCTTCACTTGCTCCACTTGGATAAACGACCTAATGTTTTATTGGAATCGATGTGGTTTTCGGATATCCAAATATGGAAACCCGATCCTGGTCTCACCGAAACCAAACGCCATTTTAATGTCCAAGTTATTCTTAAGGGATTTGAACAACAGATATTTAGAAATATCACTTAACGTAAATGGATGTATTCACAACACAGATAGATAATCATCTATTATCACATGCATCCATACATATCACAAAGCAGCATATATATCACATTCGGATATAGCATATTCACAACATCACATATCAATCAATGTCATCCAACAACAACCAATATCATTAACTCATCCAATGATATATATCATCCAATCATTAATCATTCATAAACAAGTTTGATTCAAACTAGATTAATTCAATTAAATTAATCCTTAAATTAGATTAATCCTTAATTAAACGCTTGGATTATCTTCAATCCAATCTTCTATTCATTAATTAATTACAAATTAATTAATTAACTGACATTACTTAATTACCCAACTCAATTAATCTTTCTTGATTAATTATCACTTAATTACTTTAAGTAATTCTTACTTAATTACCATATTAATTAATCATCCTGATTATATACTTCCAAAATATACTATGTAATTACCTCTTAATTACTTTCTAAATTAATCATCCTTGATTAATTATCCTTTAATTATCCTGATAATTATTCCTTAATTATCTTTTAATCATACCCGATTAATCACTTTTAATTAATCACATTGATTAATTACTTTTAATTAATCATATTTAATTAATTATTCTTAATTAATCACCCTTTTATTAATTACCTTTAATTACATTTAGTAATTGAAACTAAATTATAAATTAATTATTCTTTAAATTAATAATTAATGATTAATTAATCGTTCTCATTAATTAATGATTACTTCATTAATTAAATTTCCTCATTAATAGATTACTTTAACAAGTAATTAATCACTTAATTAATTACTCTTAATACTTTTATTAAATAATCATTAAATAATTTAAATCTTTAACTAATTATTAATTAATTCATTAATTAATAACTAAGTGATTAACTCTTAATCACATTACTTAATTACTTTTCATAAAGTAATTATCCTTTACTTAATTACCTTCTAAATTAATCACTTAATTACTTAAGTTACTTCCCTAAGTAATTAGATTAGATTAATCCAAAGTGATTATCTTAATTAATCACAAGTTAATTACTTAATTAACCTTTTAACTTAATAATTTAAAATTAATTAAATGATTCTTTAACTTCTTATATTATAAAGATTCTTAATTAAGAAAACAATTATTTTAATTAAATCATTTATATTAACCAATAATCTTTCAATGGTTAATAATTTAATTATCTTAATTATCTTTCCAAATTTGGTTATCTTTAATTAAATCAAAATTTCAATTTACATAAGATAAATCTTTATTACAATTGATTATCAAATTCTAAATCATTAAAATATAACATTTAGAAATCAATTATAATTAAACATATTTTAAATTGAACCTTTAAATCTTTAAAACGTTTCCAAAGATCTTTGATAAAAATTTAATACAAACTTATTCAAACATTCACTTATTTATTTTAAAACTTTCATATTTTAAAATATATAAACCTGTTGAAATTTTAACTTTTAAAACAAATTTAGTTTTATAACTAAAAACTTGTTTTACTTTTGTTTAAAACTTTAATTATTTATATAACCAAAATTTCTTTGTTTTCAAACTTTTAAAACTTAAACTTTTTAAAACTGCAAACCCATCAAACCCTGTAAAATAACTCGAGCCACCCAATGAACATTTTCCCTCGCGTATACCCGAGAAACCCCAACTAAACCTAGCTTCGAGAAAAAACAACAAACTCTCCATGCATGCTTCGAGTAAACCCAGCAAATACCCGAAGTACTTCTCCAGCCAACCTTCTCGATTCCACTAAACTGCCC
Organism: Allium cepa; assembly: GCA_030765085.1. Classification (NCBI taxonomy): domain Eukaryota; kingdom Viridiplantae; phylum Streptophyta; class Magnoliopsida; order Asparagales; family Amaryllidaceae; genus Allium; species Allium cepa. The sequence continues at coordinate 463,864,348 of CM060942.1, forward strand.
CGAGTACTCAACTTCTTCTCCTGCTTCGAGCCATATCCACATACTCCCGATGCCTGCTTCGTGTTCGATCCATCTTCCCCCACAACCCACCATTGAAACACGAACTGTGCACGTTAACGTGCACATCGCCGTTGGTCAACGGCGATCCCCTCTCCGGCCTCCACTAAGTCACAAACGCCCTCGACAACAACACGCATGTTCCAGCAAACCAAATTCAATCAAGCTCCGAAGAATGACTGTTGAGCCCAAAAATTTCGAGACACCATCACCGGTAAATCAAACATCCACGGCAACACACACCTCAAGAAGTCCCACCATTACTTCTGAAGCTTCATCGCAACCTACCAACCCCTCAGCAACACTCGCGATCACCTCCGGTTATGCTCTGTTGCCGCAAAAACCCAAAGAACCTTGTCGACCAAAACAGGTACGAAACCCTACTACCTCAAACAACGATCACCACACACCTCAATAAAATACAACAATATTTTTCGCATGATCACTGAAGCCCCTTCCACCTTCATGTCCAACGGCGAGGTCCAGTTCGCCATGGATTGCCGTGATTTGGCTAAAAACCCCAAATCAGTTAAATCCCAATAGCTCCCTAATTTCCCCATTAAAAATTATGATTCATGTACTAAAAATCATCATTTCCCATTTGCAATTCAATTATAAATCCAAAATAAAAAATTGAATCCATGAATTTCTGACCCAAATTGGAAATGTACTGTAAATTTAAATATTTATAACAAACTATTCAATTTAAAATCTTGAAATTATTTTTAGATGATAGCTCATATGATTACCATCAACATCTATTTACACTTCCAAGTCTAATTCGAATTTAAATTCAAGTTATTTAATTTATGATCAAATTGTAACCCTGCTATTATCACAGAGTATAAATTTCAACTGCACAGGAACTCAAGCATGCATACATATGCTTCCAAGAATCAGACAATGCATCATGATTACATATATAAGATCAAGATGAAATTCAGAATCAAAATCTGTTTTTAAAAAATTCCTTTTACTCACCTGTATAAAGCAGAAGACGGAGAATCAAATTTGTTTCCAGGCTTTTGAATCCATCTACATGTTTGAATTTTTATTTGCTAATGCTCCATATTTGCATGATGAATTTCCAGATTTGTTGAAGTTTTACTTGCATTTGAAGATCTTGTATTGATGTTGAACTGTTTTTAAATTTCTTGTTTCCGGATTTCTTCCTATTTCAGGTTTTACAGTTTTCTGCATTTATCTCTTTTGATTTACAATTTTTTCAGATTTCTTCTTTCTGATTTTATTTAGTTTGGTTGAGATGAAGATAATATTATTTTCTTTATTAGCTGAAAAAAAAACTTTTGTTTTATGTTTACAATTTTAAATTTTAAATTATATTTACAATTTTAAATTTTAAATTATATTTACAAGAGAATGCCATTTGTCACAATGAAACTCTAATCTACTTACACCTATGTAAATATGATTACAAGTGTTTTAACATACATTAATATACTTACAAGTGGTTTTATAAGTGTTATTAAATTTTATTTTAAATGTTATTTTATTTTTAATAATCTCTTTAAGCTATATATATAAATATTTGTGTAATGTTAGATAACTATAAGATGATTCCATCTTATAGAAATAAACTTTAGGCTTTCATTATCTTAAAACAAATTCATGTAGGCATTTTTTTAAATAACTAGTATTTTAATCAATTTAATTTTACCATTTGTTCATAAATTGAGAAAATTAGTTTAACTCCTTACATAGATTTTTAAAACAATTTTTATCTTATTAAAAACAAAAGCTAAAATATATGTTTATAAAATAAGAAATTAACTTTATTATTTAAAATTTAAATTTCAAATATCATTTCAAAGATATTAAATCAAATTATCATTTCAAATTTCAAAAATAAATATATTCAAGTTTGAAAACTCTTATTAAATTCAAATTAATACAATTCCTATTTCAAACATATATATACAAATATACATATACATATTTCAAATAGAAACATTCTAACATTAAATTTGATAATTTCTATATTAAATTTTAAAACAAATTCAAATCACACAATATATAAATTTATATATATATTACAATTTGAATATAAAGTTTTATTACATTAAAAACTTCTTATTTACCAAAATAAATATTTTCAAATCAAAATATTATTAGCTTTCAAATGAATTAAATTTGCCAATTCATATTGTCAAGAAAAAATGTTAATAGATATGAACAAATTATTATCATTAACCTTTAAAATAAATTTAACTTGTCAATTTATAATATAAAAGGATCAAATCAATTTAATTATTATCAAAGATTATTAAATTGATATTGCTCAAAATTCCGTGTTAACGTGAAAATCCGACGCTAACACCTCGGCGTGTGTAGAAACGATGTGAAAGCACGACCCGTGAATATGGGAATCAAGAAATAACAGTAAGTAACAGAAAATGCAGTAAATGAGCACAGAGTTTATAGTGGTTCGGCTTATGATCAAGCCTACGTCCACTTTAATCCTTTTTATTGCTGATCGGATTACAACTTGTTACAATCTCCTTCAATTACATTCCAATTCAATTCAAAAAGAAACAAGTAATTAGGGAAAACTTCGATGTGACAGAGTTCTTCGAATTCATGATTGAATGCGTTGAATTCCCGTTCGAAGTTGACCTAAGCGCCTTGCGTGTACTTGAAGTGATGGATTGTAGATTGCTTTGAAGATAGTGAAGTTTCAATGCCTTGAAGAAAAATGATCCCCCGTCCTCTGAATGTTGGAGGTGGTAGTGTATTTATAGGCGTGATTCAGGGCAGCGGTTTTCGCCCAAGTCATGTGTCGTGCCCGACTCAGGGAAAGTCGTAGGTCGCGCTCGTCTTAAGGGTCAAGAGTTATCAAGCAGTGTAGTAGGTGAAGCGGTTCTGAGTTGTTCACCTGGATATAAGCCTTAACTCGTTTGCGAGTCAAAGGTCACGAGACAAGGCAGCATTAAATTTATGTTTTGTAGTTTCAGGTCATGAACGACTCATCCTAGGTCGCAGATCAGTCACGACTTAAATGCAGTTGCTTGCGCTTTTTCCTCTCTTGAGTCACTAGGTCGTAGCTCCTTAGTTCGTTGAGTCGTTGGTGGTCTTGAGTCGGTTTTCTTTTTTAAGTCGTAAATCTTCTTGAGTCGTAGACCCACTGAGTCGTTAGGAACCTCAAGTTGATGAGTGATGGATAGCTCTGAGTCGTTCACTCACTTCTTTCCTTGGCCATGCCGTCTCTTGAACCGTTGAGTCGTAGCATTCTCTAAGTCGTAAGTCGCCTAGTCTCTCGGCCCACTAAGTCGCACAACTTTTAAGTCGTGGATCACAACGGGGTTAACATTTTCCCCTCGAAGTACGCGCCTACGTCGTAGGTCGTGTGCTTCGACTCATCTTAACTCGTGTGCCGATTCATGCTCCACCGTTCAAAGCTATAAAAGGTTTGACCCATTCTCCTTACTTCCTTCTTCTTGTTGTTGCAACTATCTCTTCCGCTATTATCAAGCTTCGAGCCTTCAAAAACAAATTCAACCAGTTTATCCTACCGTTGATTCAGTCTTCATCATCGCATCGTGTAAGTAAGTCTGCAGTTCGTTTGATTCCGCGATTTCCATTAACTTGCAAATCTGGACTCCCCATTGTCAACTTTTAATTCAGTTCCTTATACCGCGCTTCACCACGATTGTAGCTACGATCGATTGCTGGCAAGCTCGAGGAAGTTTGATTAGGTTTTGGATAATTCGCGAGGAGAATTCGCGAGGAGAAGATAATGGGTTTCGATATCTTTTAGGCTATTAGAGGTTTGGAGAAGATGAGATAATAGTCAGCGGGTTCATGGGTTTAGGAGTGAGACGGTTTATGGGTTTAGGAGTGGGGATACGGTCATTCGACTAGTTGTGGCATGAGTCTTAGGTCGTATCTTTTTGACTCGAAATCTTGTCTCTCCTTTATGACTCACGACTCAAAGGACTACCGACTCAAGGTATCAACGACTCAAAAGTGCAGCGACCTGTCCCGCCTCGAAGTCCTTTAGGTCGTGGACGAGTCAACCAGAGACATTGCTGAGTCAACCTAAGTCGTCACCGAGTCAGCACTTGTTATTTACAGCTTGGCATTTTGCACTTTTAACCCTTTTTGAACTTTGAACTGTTTAATCTTTGCACTGTTGCTTGAACTTTAAACTGTTAAACTTTGCTGCATTTTTTCCACAGATCATTTTGACTTGCAAGCTAACAATCTGTTCAACATTTGCAGAAAAATGGGACGAATATACTGCCATTGATTGCCCACATCAAATGACAGATTAGTTAATAACAATTAATCAACTTGAACAGATTGTGTGAACGAAGTGCTTTAAAACAACGAATTCAGGCAAAGTATCAAGGCAACATCGGAATAGTCAACTAAACTTTCCTGTTTGCATTAACACTGTACTTGAACTTCAAATTAACAAGTCCTGAAATTTGATAGCCAATAAATTGTTGACGAGCTTAACTCCAGTTATATTTACTTGTTTATTTTTATTAGTTCTGCACAACACTCTACACTTTTAGGAAACGTGCACCTTCAAATTTGAATATCCAGTTGCTTATGTAGAATGGCCTCACATCAAGAAGAAGTAACGGAACAGATTGGAGAGGCTCTTCCAATAGCTGCTCCATTGGCTACTCCGTCGGAAAGAGTCTCAACTTCCTTAAACTACCGGACGTTTAGCTTATTGCGTGCTCAGTTTGGCATCGTTGAAACGGATGCTATATTGCCTGGGCCAAATGATTTTCCTGATAGACCTCCCCGTGGTTTCGTCGCTGTCAACCGCCAAATGTGCTTGTGCGGTGCTATTCCTCCCTTCAACGAGTTCCTTCAACAATTTCTACTTCGATTGACTATCTCCTCGTTTCAACTGCACACCAATAGTTACGCCATTCTGATGGGGTTGTGTGTTTTATTAATGAGAACCCTGGGTCGGTTACCGAGCTTTGGAGAAATTTGTTACTTATGTTCCTTCACCAAGATTAAAGACCATCCCTCCATTGTCGTCATAAGGAGTGTTAGGAATCGCAAACTCGTGACCGACCTACCCGAAAGTGCTCATTGATTTTTAAATCAGTTTTTCTTCGTTCGCTACCCCCAGGGTTTTATGCCATCTGGAGAGTAGGAAGTAAGATTACCTGCTCCTATTTTCCATTCCCGAACTTTTTGAATTTTGAGTTGTTAATCGTTAATTTCACTCTTTCCTTTTTCACCACTTCCCAGAGATCCAGGCCATAAGCAAGTTTTTAAGAGACTGAGTGCCGTGGCCGCGGAAGAGAGAAGTGTAAAATTCTTGTTGAGGGATGAATATTTGCACCAATACGGGCTTTTGCATACTTCTCGCTCTACACACCCCCATGAAGTCCCCGACTCTCCGGCTAGAGCGTCGGATGCCCTAGTTTCTACTGACTGATCCATACCAAAAGAACCTGCTTCTGAGGCTTCTTTAGTAAAGTGCTCCACTTCTGTTGATGTCGCGGGGTCATCTGGCAAACTTCCCCCGGTCACTGAAGAAGAAGAGCCTCGGGAATCTCCTCCGCATTCAAAGAAGTCTGGTGACGAAGAAGCTGAGAAAACCAGCCCTGTCAAGTAGAGCAGGGACGACACTTTTGAAGGACTGAGTGACCTCTTTGCCACCTCACAAGAGATCTTTAAAGATGATCCTATCACTACCGGGGTTTCTTCTTCAGTAGTCGAGGCGACTTCTATTCTGCAACAGACTCCATCAACTCAAGAGTTGATGCTAACTTCTACACCCACAACTACTCCACAATTAAAGAGTGGTTCGTAGTTTGATGCGCGTAGTTTTCACATTACACACACTTAGAATCTTTCGGCACTTTTATGCTTCTGACTCTTTGTACTTTGTAGAATTCTAAAACTTATCTCTTTTTATTTCAGATCCTCCGATGGGACGCAGCGGATCCTACTATGATGACTTCCAGCGCTACGGGAGGCGTAGCCAATATGATTATAGGCGCTACCTTCCCTCTTACAGAGAATCCGATGAAGAAAGAGCCGCCCGAAAGGCTCAAGAGAAGAGGGCTCAAGAGGAGCGTTATGAGAGAAGAGAGAGGGAGGAGCGCCACGATTCTTCGCAGAGAGGCGACGATTACCACAAGAGAAAATCCCATGATGACCGAGGAAAAAGTCATATGGTTGAGGACTCAAGCAAGCGAGCCCGACTTGGTGAGAAGCATACCTCTACAACTCCTGAAAAGGTTACTGCCCCCGTCTCGCTAGACATTCCTTCTGGCTCTCCCGCTCTTGGGAAAACAGACATTCAAACAATAATCAGCAGGCCTAAATTTTAAGTTGGACCGGGCCCAGCCACTTTGCAAAGCCGGTTTCCACAGTGGTGCCTGAAGGGAGTGCAGTTCGACCTTGATCTGATCCCTGTTGACAAGCCTGCCATGCTGCGAAATCTTGATGCCGTCAGGCTTGATATTGAAAGGATGTCGAACTGGCAAAAGCTTGTTGACGAGCTCCAAAGGGTCAACCGTGCAAATATAGAGGCCATGCTTACTATGGAGAATGATAAAGCGAATTGCAGAAGGTTCTTGAGCAGCACGATACTGAAATGAGGGCATCGCTACTTACAATGAAGAGCTTGAGGCGAAAGTTGAGGAGCTTAAACAAGAGCTTGCCACTTCTTCTACCACATATACTCAAAAAGAAGAAGTATTTCAAAAGCAAGTTCGCGATGCTCACGCAGCTCAGCGACATGCCGAGGCACAACTCGAAGCTGAGCAGAAAACAGCAGGAATGTATCTTGCTGAGGTTACAAGACTACAGGAGAAAGTTAGCTCCGAGGAGGCGGAAATTCAAATGCTTAAGCTTCAACTTTCCAAAGCTGAAAGAGAGCGTGATGAGGCCGTTGCCGGCAAAGTTGCAGCTGAAGAATCTCATGAGGCAACGAAGACCAACATCAGCTCAACATTATTTGACTTCTACCTGCATAGCATCTTAGGGCGCGGTAGCCTCGCCTTTCTAGGCCCCAAGTATGAAATTACTCTGGCTGAAGTTTGGGAGGCTGCACTTGATATGCTTGGCGGTAAAGGCGCTGGCTATGCCGAATCAGCTCTTGAGGAGCATTACCTTGATGATGATGCTCGCGCCGCTCTCGCCAGGGGGAGAGAACAGCTTGCAAAATTAAGGGCCGAAACGGCGGTAGGAGAATATTTGGGAAAAACTATCTCAACTGCTCCAATTCGGCCTTCTCCTTCGGCCGAAATTGACATTATCGGTTCCAGTTCTCATTCTCTATCTCCTACTAAAGTTACCACCGAGATCACAAGCATACAAGGTGGAGATGAAGGCGACGAGAGTGCCGAGGCACAGGCTTACGAAGTTGATGTCAAGAAACCGACTTCTGCAGGTAACTCTACTGTTAATCTTGCCCAAGCAGACTGCTCATCGGTTTCTTACGAGCTTGATGAGCTTTTTGACTACTTCTTCAACCTCAGCGAACCTTTATCTCCTCTTTTTACTGACTTGAACTTTTTTCCTTCTGTAGAGAAAACGTCGAGCATTGTTCAAACTTCCCCTCCTCCATCTATTCAGTTGACCCCTCCTTCTGCCTCGCAACCGGGATCACAAGAGGAGCAAATAGAAGCTCTCCAAGACTTGGACGATCCCATTGCTTCACAAGAACAGAAGGGAGAAGAAACTGAAGCGAGTGAGAAGACTCTAGAAGCAACTGGTTCCGATGATGAACCATTAGCTAAACTTCTTTCTCCAGGGAGTGGGTCTTCCTCCAAGAAGAGAGGAAAGCAGGGAGTCTCCAAGAAGAAGAACAGATCTTCAACTGCCGAAGAAAAAACGGAAGAAAGTCCGACTGAGCCCCTTTCTCCTTCATCCCCTACTCTTACAAGCCGGCCTAAGAAGTTGGTTATCCGGCCAGGTGCGGGCTCAAAAGGTTGACGGAAGAAGAAATGATGGCTCTGGTTCTGTGGCTTTCATATCGCTTTTTGCTTTTTGCATGTATTGACCGGAAATTGTGCGGGTACCGGCCCCCGCTTTCTTTATTTCGAAATTTGTATCTGTAAGAAATTGTAACAGAACTGAAGAAAATGATCCTTTATTTGCACAAACTTCTTGTTTGTATTTGAGAATGCATTTATTTTTTATTTTTGTACAAGTTTCTTTATATAACATTGCAGTGGGCTTATGGTATGTTGTTTGAGCATTATTTTTGCCAATGTAGCTATACCATGTTTTGTTGCCCCCATACCATAAGCTCGTTGCAATATTTTCAATTTCGAGGGGACTTGTACTCTTTTCACTTTTTGGAGAATACTTATTCCGTTCTTGGAGGAATACTATTCTACTTGAAATAGAGTTCTCCTCGTTTCGTATGAGTTCTCACGCCCTACCCTTCGGAAATATCACTTTTTTCTTTGCATATATATATATTATTATTATTATTATTTTTTTACAAAGTGAATTCTCCTATGTAGTAGAGCGGGTATCTGAAGGGTACTTTAACTTCTTTTTGAGGAAGAGAATTTTCTAGAATAGGTGGATCGTTCTTCCTTTGAGAGTTAAAGTGTGCCTTTGAAGATGGTTGCTTCTTTTTTTATGCCGCAGTAAAGGGCTTTTTGATTTTTGCTTCTTTGAAAAGTTGCACCTCTGAGGAGAGCTTTTTCACATTTCAACACTTGGAAGTTTTATTTCAATCTCGGTGAAACGTGTGCCTCCGAAGAGGTCTTTCTGCTTGCTTGTGCCTCGGGGAGGAGGTCTTTTCATTTTTGTCTCTGGGAAGAGGTTTTTATTTTTCCCTGTTCGCTGGGAAGCGGGCCTCCGAAGAGGGCTTTCCACATTTCAATGCTTGGAAGTTTTATTTCAATCTTGGTGAAATGTGTGCCTCTGAGTAGGGTTACTTCCTGGAAGTTTGGAGTTTCTTTCTCTCGGTTGGACGGATTCACGGGAGTGTATCGACCGATCAGTCCGCAACCTTGTATCGAGAAAGATCTCTCTTTTTCTGGTTTGGCCCGCTCGAGGTCTTTGATTTGGACCCTAAAGAGAAGCATTGGACTCTGAGGAGTAGCGTTGGACTGTAAAGAGTAGCGTTGGACTCTGAAGAGAAGCGTTGGGTCTCCGAAGAGAAGCATTTGGACTCTAAAGAGCACTTTGGACTCTAAAGAGTAGCGTTGGGTCTCCGACGAGGAACATTTGGACTCTGAAGAGTAATTTGGACTCTAAAGAGTAGCGTTGGGTCTCCGAAGAGCAGCATTTGGACTCTGAAGAGTACTTTGGACTCTAAAGAGTAGCGTTGGGTCTCCAAAGAGAAGCATTTGGACTCTGAAGAGTACTTTGAACTCTAAAGAGTAGCGTTAGGTCTCCGAAGAGAAGCATTTGGACTCTGAAGAGTACTTTGGACTCTAAAGAGTAGCGTTGGTGCTTGTGTCTTTATACCCTGCGCTTCTTAGCAATCCCTCACAATAACTTCAAGTACATGTCCCCTTCTTTCATTTGTTCTTTGCTAGAGAAATGTGCCTTATTGCTGAGTGGATCCATGGGGCAGATGCAAGCTACTCCGCCAGATGTTCGTTTACACAAACGATCGTGGTCGGTTAGCAAAGGCTCAGAATCTTCTTATCAGGAAGGTGCCCTCTTTGGTGGAGTCCTCAATCGTTTGCAAATTGCACTTCTTTCGAAATACTTGAATTCGGAGCATTTGTGACTTGTCACTTGTTTACTTCGTGATTTGTAGGGATCACTTCGCTTTGTGATGTATTGGATGAGAAAGTTTTATTTTGGTAGCCTGCAATACTAAATCGATATTTTCAGTAATATTTGCATATCGAAATGAAACAGGCATTTTAACGGCATTAAGGAATACAAGATTTATCATTGCTCACTACTGATTCACATCAAATTTACAGTGGTTAACAGCACAAGAATTATACATCCATGATCATTTTACAAAGTTAAGCAACGGTATTAAGTAAAATATGGGTGTAAATGAATGCTATTCCATGATTTTGTGATTCATATGTTAGTCAATGACCAGCTTCTCGGATTCCTGCTCTGTAGTTCTGTTGCCTGAGCTGGACCGATAAGTAGGACATGGTTGCCCTTGAGTGGACGAGGTTGGGTCAATTCCGTCTTTCTTCACATATTGTTGAAGTTTATTCTGTTTCAGCAATTCTTCAATCACACTCTTTAACTGGCGACATTGATCAGTATCGTGACCGGGTTGATTGTGAAATCGGCAGAATTTCCCATTTTGCACTGCACCTCTCCCCATCTCAGGTGGTTTAGGGTACTTGACAACATCCTTTGTTTCCAAGAAGATCTTTTCCGGTGTATCAGTTAAGGGGGTGAAATCTGAAGGGTGAAAACGTCGAGGTTTTTTCTTATTCCCCTGCCTTTTTCCTTCATCACTCTCCCTTTTCTGGTTTCCAGATCCTTTCTTTTTAGAGATGACATCGTCATTCTTGATTTCGGCCATCACTGCTTTTACTGGCATTGAGAGGTTTTCTAGGCGTATGAATTCGTCGGCCTTTTTATAAAACTTCTCGAGTGAGTTTGGTTCCTTCATTTTGAGCCATATCCCGAATTCGGTTGATTTGTCGATGGCCCGCATTAAGTATGTTAGGATCATTCGGGTTTCCGCGTTGTCTACCTCGGCTAAGGCTATATTAAAACGGTTCAAAAAAGACTTGATGGGTTCTCCCGGTTCTTGTTCTAGACTGGACAGTGACATTATATCTTTTGCCTTTGACGCATACAATCTGAATTGTTCTTTAAACTTCCGGGTTAAATCGGAGAATTGATCTATAGATCGAACTGGTAGCTTGGTGAACCAAAGCAAAGCCACCCCTTCTAAATATATTGGAGAATATCGGCATTTAATCTCATCTGATGCTCGTGCCCCAGTCATATGCCAATCGTATCTGTATAGAAATTGGTTAGGGTCACTTGTCCCTCGATAGGCTGGGATGGTAGGAGGTACAAATTTCCTGGGAAATTCCGCCTTTAAAATCCTTTCAGTGAACGGAGTTTTGCTCGGAGCGAATCCCTAATCGTTTTCACCCTCATGCCTCCGCATACTTTCTTTCATGATTGAGCGAACCATCCCTGATAGATACTCCTTGTCGTTTTGAGACTTTGCCTGTAAGAAGTTAGCTGCCCTTTCGAAAGTTTGAAAGGTTGGCTGTGGCCTTGACCCTTTAGCTTGAGAAGGTGCCGTTGCAGCGGTGTTGTCTGGTCTTTGAGGAATATCTTTCTCTTGGGGGCCACGGGCATCTTAAGCATAGATTGCTTCATTATTCTGACGTTGGTGATTTGACTCAAGCAAGGCGTTTAACCTATCCATAATCAAGGCATTCTGGGCATTCTGAGCCTTTAATTGTGCATTCTGAGCATTTAACTGTTGATTTAATCCCAAAACCACAGCGTCCAATTCCGCTCACGTAACTCCCACAGTTGGAGTTGTTTGACTCAGAGGAGGAGAAGTGGCGGTGTTCTCTTGAACATCATCAGATCTGGCAGATCTACGTTTCCTTTCGGGAGCCATATTTTCTGTTAGACTTCTGGTCTTAACGGAGATTCTTTCCCCAAAGTTTGGTGAAGCAATGATGTAAATACCCTAAGTTCACCTCTCAATGAAAGCACCAAAAATGTTAACGTGAAAATCCGACGCTAACACCTCGGTGTGTGTAGAAACGATGTGAAAGCACCATCCGTGAATACGGAAATCAAGAAATAATAGTAAGTGACAGAAAATGCAGTAAATGAGCACAGAGTTTATAGTGGTTCGGCTTATGATCAAGCCTACGTCCACTTTAATCCTTTTTATTGCCGATAGGATTACAACTTGTTACAATCTCCTTCAATTACATTCCAATTCAATTCAAAAAGAAACAAGTAACTAGGGAAAACTTCGATGTGACAGAGTTCTTCGAGTTCATGATTGAATGTGTTGAATTCCCGTGCGAAGTTGACCTAAGCGTCTTGCGTGTACTTGAAGTGATGGAGTGTAGATTGCTTTGAAGATAGTGAAGTTTCAATGCCTTGAAGAAAAATGATCCCCCGTCCTCTGAATGTTGGAGGTGGCAGTGTATTTATAGGCATGATTTAGGGCAGCGGTTTTCGCCCAAGTCATGAGTCGTGCCCGACTCAGGGAAAGTCGTAGTTCGCGCTCGTCTTAAGGGTCAAGAGTTAGCAAGCAGTGAAGTAGGTGAAGCGGTTCTGAGTTGTTCACCTGGATATAAGCCTTAACTCGTTTGCAAGTCAAAGGTCACGAGACAAGGCAACATTAAATTTATGTTTTGTAGTTTCAGGTCGTGAACGATTCATCCTAGGTCGTAGATCAGTCACGACTTAAATGCAGTTGCTTTCGCTTTTTCCTATCTTGAGTCACTAGGTCGTAGCTCCTTAGTTCGTTGAGTCGTTGGAGGTCTTGAGTCGGTTTGCTTTTTTAAGTCGTAAATCTTCTTGAGTCGTAGACCCACTGATTCGTTAGGAACCCCAAGTTGATGAGTCGTGGATAGCTCTGAGTCGTTCACTCACTTCTTTCCTTGGCCATGCCATCTCTTGAACCGTTGAGTCGTAGCCTTCTCTAAGTCGTAAGTCGCCTGGTCTCTCGGCCCACTAAGTCGCACAACTTTTAAGTCGTGGATCACAACGGGGTTAACATTCCGAGTCGTCACATTCCTCTCCCCTTAAAAAATTTCGTCCCCGAAATTTAAAAGCAAAGATAATTTAATAACCCAGATAAAGAATTTAAATTAGCAATCATACAATCAATCATACTCTACCAATCAAAGCACCCAATTCAAACTAATAATTTCATCTATCCAGAAAAATTCTGAATAGAACTTCCTAATATTATCAAGAGTTTCCAGATACCTATACTGGAATACTCGCTCTACAAATCTTAAGTAACTATACTACTAAAACCAAGAACTCCCTCATCTGATCCTACACCTCGGAACAAGATATCAGACTAAACTCAAAACCAACTCAACTACCAGATTCTTCTAAACTGCTAATTCTATCACTCGAAGAATCATACACATTTCCTCAGAGATATGTGAAATACCATGAATTCCAGCTATCCAAACTGGCAATTCAATCCTGTAGATCAAAATCTAATCTCCAGAAAACACAGATAAAACTCAAAATACCTCCAGAGATAACTTTCCAGTTTTACCCAGTCTTATATCTCCTTTGATTGGATAAAACTAAAACAATATCCAAACTCTAACTGCACATTCCAAATCTCCTCAATTCTTAACTGCACAACTCTTCAGATGCTCTGAGTCACCTCAAATCTTCTTGATCAGCCTAACCCTTGCTGATTGCTCCATGAAACAACAAGACCAACTCAAACCAAATCTCCAGGTCCTACTCAAGAAAATGGCTTTCTCAAAAATATTTTGCTGAAATCCAAAATACAACTCTATTCCACAAACATTAATGGACTTCAAACCTACCTCTCTTATCTGGAATAACCAATCAGTTGTACTTGACAACCTTACCTTCAAATCCAGAAAATTACCCTCATACTTGAATTTCCTGTAGAAATCCTCTAAACCAGGTAACCTACAACTTCCGGTTGCTCCATACTAGAATAATTGCCAACTCGCTTCCACTGCACAACTCTGATCTAAGCAGATAAGTATGCTATCGAAGAACAAGCAAAATCTTTCTCCATACACAGTTCATCCGACTCATAAAAATCTTAGTGACCATTCCACTTGGTCAAAACATCTCAACAGAATCTTAACTTAGAATAAGATGATCAACCCAAAGAATCATGAGCTGCCTCACTAAACTCTTCTCCCTCCAGGAGTCATCCTACTACAAGGTTTGAACCATCAAAATTACTCTTGAATTCCAAGTTGATAAGAAAACCCAATCTTCGATTCGGGTCAACTTCTAATTCCCTCAAAACATCTGGAGACCTTCCGACTACTTCCATTGCCTTTCCCTCCATGAGAAATGCCTCAATCTCAAACCAAATAATACTAAAAGATTCCCAACTAATCGCAAGTCACTTTTGCGATCCTACTCAGTTCTGATTCCAAAGAACTATCTTCCCAACTAAAACAGCTTTCCTAATCAAGTCCAATCTTCAAGAATGGCTTACCTATCAGAAAACTGATAGATCACTTCCAACAAATATCCTACTCTACTGAGCTTCCCGAAGAAAAGAATAAGCCTTCACCATCTGCCTGGTCTACCGATAGTAGAATCCCAAAGGTTCCTGAATCATTGAAGAAACAGATCCATGCTGCTACTTCCAAACTTCACTTCAATGATACTGCTAAGCCACAAGATCTTCCTTAACCACCAATTCCTGAAATTCAAAACTATCACTTAATTCCATTAAACATCCTTGAGATGAGTAAACATCTCCTCAAAGAAACTCGGCTCAAAATCAAACATCAACTACTTATCTTCTTAAGAAAACAATTGAGACCATGTCTGAAATGAGGTAACTCATCGACCTTAGTCTCCTACTTTAATATAGACAAGACACCCTTACTTGAGATTCAGAGAATCTCTAAACATCCGAATCTTCAGAACCATCTATGGAAACTGCATCTCATCATACAGCTACCCTTCTTGAAGCTATCAAGATACCACCACCTGCTTCTGCTTAGCGGACAACTCAACTCTTGGAAATCCCTGCTCATTTGAGAGCAAATCAAACTCACACTTCAAGAATATACTCCAATTCTTGCAAATACTTCCTCTGGACTCAAGGAATCCTTTCACCAATCTACACAACTTATTCGAGACGGTATTAGGTCTACAATCTCGATAAACACCTCCAATCATAACATATAAACCTCTTCCATTAGTGGTAGTCGTGTTCCACACACTCCTACCTTATCTACCTTTATAACCTATGTTGGAAAATCCGAACAGATAACCCAACAGATTAGGTAGTTATATAAATATATATATATATATATATATATATATATATATATATATATAAATTACAAGTACGCTCTCTCAAGATAGACACCACTCCAGAGCCTAGGTATTCACTCAACCTAATGCTCTGATACCAGCTGTAGCGACCCGACTTTCCACTCCCGGAAAATCGCATCACTAATTAAGAAAGAAAGGGATAGAAGAAGAAAAGAAAGAGAAGAAAAAGAAAACAACACATTTGAATCTCACAGCGGAACGATTTAAATATAATATAGAACATATACATAGTATCATATACATCAGAGTGCACAACTAAACATCTCAATTTAGACAGTTATAACATTTCTGTCTAATACAATACAAGAACAACAACACAGAAAATATACACAGCGGAAACTCTAACCATATATCTACACGCTGAAGCCTCCTGCTCCAAAGCTCCTTCAAACTCGTCAAGAGATAACCTGAATCACTTGACTACTCATATATAATATGAGTACCCAAGAGTTTAATAAAACAGAAAATAAACACTCGGGTCAGACAGGGGTCTGGTGTGAGTAAACGGTATAAGATTGCTTAACATTAGAAAATCCTTCTGAAAGGAAAAGGTATCACGTAAGACTTCCCACACATAAACATGGAAAAGTTTTTACCTTACGCTAACCAAAACATTTGATAGGAAATCCAGTGATATTATAATAGTGTCTAGGGTTTTCAAGTAAATATGAAAATAGCCGAAATTGTTACATGATTAAATTCCAGCTACTAGCCACAAAAGTGGGTAATACAAACAAAACCGTAGGGTCTCGTACGGAAAATGGGTTTCCATCAATGGCAGGGCTACTAGGGTACCGCCCATCACAGTACGTGGCCTAGATCACCGTACCGAGGATTACTCCCTTCATCCCCTGCAACACAAGGCCGGGACCATTCCTTACTGAACAGTCCCGAACAAGACCACCCCGCAGTTGGCTGCAGGCCAACTGCCCACACAGCCGAAATTTTAAGGGACTTCTAGACAAGGATGTATCTTGCTCTCCAGTGGGCGCGACCCACGAAGCCTTGCTGCACCTCCCCTTTTTTAGCCATTCCCGGTTGATGAGGCTTGAGGCTGCGATTACCTTTATAGGACCAATTATCTTAGAATGCTCATCATCCGCCTGACGATGTGCTGAAAGCATTCAATCCATACAAGTTCGTTCCAGGTTTGAACGAAACCGAAGGCGCTATCTCATTGCACTCATTTTGGAATCAGTCTCAGAGTCAACGAGCACTCTAAATCACCATCTCGAATCTATAAGCACTATTCCGTCAAACTCATTACGGAATCACCTACAGAGTTGTACTGACGTATAGCCCTTACACCTCGAGTCTTCACTTGCACCACTTGGATAAACGACCTAACGTTTTATTGGAATCGATGTGGTTTTCGGATATCCAAATATGGAAACCCGATCCCGGTCTCACCGAAACCAAACTCCATTTTAATGTCCAAGTTATTCTTAAGGGATTTAAACAATAGATATTTAGAAATATCACTTAACATAAATGGATGTATTCACAACACAGATAGATAATCATCTATTATCACATGCATCCATACATATCACAAAGCAGCATATATATCACATTCAGATATAGCATATTCACAACATCACATATCAATCAATGTCATCCAACAACAACCAATATCATTAACTCAACCACTGATATATATCATCCAATCATTAATCATTCATAAACAAGTTTGATTCAAACTTGATTAATTCAATTAAATTAATCCTTAAATTAGATTAATCCTTAATTAAACACGTGGATTATCATCAATCCAATCTTCTATTCATTAATTAATTAAAATTTAATTAATTAACTGACATTACTTAATTACCCAACTCAATTAATCTTTCCTGATTAATTATCACTTAATTACTTTAAGTAATTCTTACTTAATTACCATATTAATTAATCATCCTGATTAATTACTTCCAAAATATACTAAGTAATTACCTCTTAATTACTTTCTAAATTAATCATCCTTGATTAATTATCCTTTAATTATCTTGATAATTATTCCTTAATTATCTTCTAATCATACCTGATTAATCGCTTTTAAATAATCACATTGATTAATTACTTTTAATTAATCATATTTAATTAATTATTCTTAATTAATCACCCTTTTGTTAATTACCTTTAATTACATTTAGTAAATGAAACTAAATTATAAATTAATTATTCTTTAAATTAATAATTAATAATTAATAATTAATTAATCGTTCTCATTAAT
Source organism: Allium cepa (assembly GCA_030765085.1). Taxonomy (NCBI): domain Eukaryota; kingdom Viridiplantae; phylum Streptophyta; class Magnoliopsida; order Asparagales; family Amaryllidaceae; genus Allium; species Allium cepa. The sequence continues at coordinate 463,881,605 of CM060942.1, forward strand.
TAATGATTACTTTATTAATCAAATTTCCTCATTAATAGATTACTTTAACAAGTAATTAATCACTTAATTAATTACTCTTAATACTTTTATTAATTAATCATTAAATAATTTAAATCTTTAACTAATTATTAATTAATTCTTTAATTAATAACTAAGTGATTAACTCTTAATCACATTACTTAATTACTTTTCATAAAGTAATTATCCTTTACTTAATTACCTTCTAAATTAATCACTTAATTACTTAAGTTACTTCCCTAAGTAATTAGATTAGACTAATCCAAAGTGATTATCTTAATTAATCACAAGTTAATTACTTAATTAACCTTTTAACTTAATCATTTAAAATTAATTAAATGATTCTTTAACTTCTTATATTATAAAGATTCTTAATTAAGAAAACAATTATTTTAATTAAATCATTTATATTAACCAATAATCTTTCAATGGTTAATAATTTAATTATCTTAATTATCTTTCCAAATTTGGTTATCTTTAATTAAATCAAAATTTCAATTTACATAAGATAAATCTTTATTACAATTGATTATCAAATTCTAAATCATTAAAATATAACATTTAGAAATCAATTATAATTAAACATATTTTAAATTGAACCTTTAAATCTTTAAAACGTTTCCAAAGATCTTTGATAAAAAATTTAATACAAACTTATTCAAACATTCACTTATTTATTTTAAAACTTTCATATTTTAAAATATATAAACCTGTTGAAATTTTGACTTTTAAAACAAATTTAGTTTTATAACTAAAAACTTGTTTTACTTTTGTTTAAAACTTTAATTATTTATATAACTCAAATTTCTTTGTTTTAAAACTTTTAAAACTTAAACTTTTTTAAACTGCAAACCAAACAAAACCTGTACAATAACTCGAGCCACCCACTGAACATTTTCCCTCGCGTATACCCGAGAAACCCCAACTAAACCTAGCTTCGAGAAAAAACAGCAAACTCTCCATGCATGCTTCGAGTAAACCCAGCAAATACCCGAAGTACTTCTCCAGCCAACCTTCTCAATTCCACTAAACTGCCCCGAGTACTCAACTTCTTCTCCTGCTTCGAGCCATATCCACATACTCCCGATGCCTGCTTCGTGTTCGATCCATCTTCCCCCACAACCCACCATTGAAACACGAACTGTGCACGTTAACGTGCACATCGCCGTTGGTCAACGGCGATCCCCTCTCCAACCTCCACCAAGTCACAAACGCCCTCCACAACAACACGCAAGTTCCAGCAAACCAAATTCAATCAAGCTCCGAAGAATGACTGTTGAACCCAAAAATTTCGAGACACCATCACCGGTAAATCAAACATCCACGGCAACACACACCTCGAGAAGTCCCACCATTACTTCCGAAGCTTCATCGCAACCCACCAACCCCTCAACAACACTCGCGATCACCTCCGGTTATGCTCTGTTGCCGCAAAAACCCAAAGAACCTTGTCGATCAAAACAAGTACAAAACCCTACTACCTCAAACAACGATCACCACACATCTCAATAAAATACAACAGTATTTTTCGCATGATCACTGAAGTCCCCTCCACCTTCATGTCCAACGGCGAGGTCCAGTTCGCCATGGATTGCCGTGAATTGGCTAAAAACCCCAAATCAGTTAAATCCCAATAGCTCCCTAATTTCCCCATTAAAAATTATGATTCATGTACTAAAAATCATCATTTCCCATTTGCAATTCAATTATGAATCCAAAATTAAAAATTGAATCCATGAATTTCTGACCCAAATTGGAAATGTACTGTAAATTTAAATATTTATAACAAACCATTCAATTTAAAATCTTGAAATTATTTTTAGATGATAGCTCATATGATTACAATCAACATCTATTTATAATTCCAAGTCTAATTCGAATTTAAATTCAAGTTATTTAATTTATGATCAAATTGTAACCCTGCTATTATCACAGAGTATAAATTTCAACTGCACAGGAACTCAAGCATGCATACATATGCTTCCAAGAATCAGACAATGCATCATGATTACATATATAAGATCAAGATGGAATTCAGAATCAAAATCTGTTTTTAAAAATTCCTTTTACTCACCTGTATAAAGCAGAAGACAGAGAATCAAATTTGTTTCCAGGCTTTTGAATCCATCTGCATGTTTGAATTTTTATCTGCTGATGCTCCATATTTGCATGATGAATTTCCAGATTTGTTGAAGTTTTACTTGCATTTGAAGATCTTGTATTGATGTTGAACTGTTTTTAAATTTCTTGTTTCCAGATTTCTTCCTATTTCAGGTTTTATAGTTTTCTGCATTTATCTCTTTTGATTTATAATTTTTTCAGATTTCTTCTTTCTGATTTTATTTAGTTCGGTTGAGATGAAGATAATATTATTTTCTTTATTAGATGGAAAAAAACATTTGTTTTATATTTACAAGTTTAAATTTTAAATTATATTTACAAGAGAATGCCATTTGTCACAATGAAACTCTAATCTACTTACACCTATGTAAATATGATTACAAGTGTTTTAACATACATTAATATACTTACAAGTGGTTTTACAAGTGTTATTAAATTTTCTTTTAAATGTTATTTTATTTTTAATAATCTCTTTAAGCTATATATACAAATATTTGTGTAATGTTAGATAACTATAAGATGCTTCCATCTTATAAAAATAAACTTTAGGCTTTCATTATCTTAAAACAAATTCATGTAGGCATTTTTTTAAATAACTAGTATTTTAATCAATTTAATTTTATCATTTGTTCATAAATTGAGAAAATTAGTTTAACTCCTTACATAGATTTTTAAAACAATTTTTATCTTATTAAAAACAAAAGCTAAAATATATGTTTATAAAATAAGAAATTAACTTTATTATTTAAAATTTAAATTTCAAATATCATTTCAAAGATATTAAATCAAATTATCATTTCAAATTTCAAAACTAAATATATTCAAGTTTGAAAACTCTTATTAAATTCAAATTAATACAATTCCTATTTCAAACATATATATACAAATATACATATACATATTTCAAATAGAAACATTCTAACATTAAATTTGATAATTTCTATATTAAATTTTAAAACAAATTCAAATCACACAATATATACATTTATATATATATATATATATTACAATTTGAATATAAAGTTTTATTACATTAAAAACTTCTTTTTCTTTGTTTTTTTTAAAAAAAAACTCAACCCCGAAGGGAAGAGCCCCAACCTAGTGAGTCCGCCAACCCTAGGAGGGATTTTATGCCAGCCCCAGCACAGAGGTTTGATGTTCCCAACCATTATCGGTTTCTGGGAATCCACCTCCGCGCCTTGAGGGGAGTAGGGCAGATGGGTATCGAACTCGCGACCTCGTTAACAGGAGGCAAGTGTCTCAACCACTGCGCCACTACTTGCGGACAAAATTTTGGGGACAGGTAGACTATGTCGCCCTGACCTTTGGTTAAGCCGGTTTTAGAGTGGCCGTGCACTATGCCTCATACTTGTGGCCGCTGGGATTCGATCCGGTGCACTATGCCTCATATTAGCTTTCAAAAGAATTAAATTTGCCAATTCATATTGTCAAGAAAAAATGTTAATAGATATGAACAAATTATTATCATTAACCTTTAAAATAAATTTAACTTGTCAATTTATAATATAAAATGATCAAATCAATTTAATTATTATCAAAGATTATTAAATTGATATTGCTCAAAATTCTGGGTCGTCACATTAACGCTTAAAATTGAACGCTAACACACCGTTGTAAGTAGAGATTAAGTGAAAGCACCACCCATCAATACGGGAATCAGAAGTAAGTAGAAAAGTCACAGATAAAGGAGTAAAAAGACAACAGTTTTATAGTGGTTCAGCTTCAAGTTAACCCTACGTCCACTTTAATCTCCTTTATTGCCGAATCAATTACAAATTTACAACAATATTCGATTACAACACTGCTAGGACAAATAGCTAGAACTTCGATGTAGAAGAACTCTTTGAATCCATGTCGAATGTGTTAGATTTCTTCTTGAAGTTTGTTGAGATGTATTTCGTGTTTGAAGTTTCGAGTGATTCGAGAATTCAACAGAGTATAGGCATTCCAGAAATGAGCCAAAGATCCCCTTTTAGTTGGAGCAAGTGGGGAATTTATAGGAGAATTCTGAATTAGGTCGTAGGTCGTAAGCGACCTTGGATAGGTCATAGGTCATGAGCGACCTAGTGGACGTGTTCTTCGGCTTAACAGGAGCGCACTTGATCACTTTGAATAAACCGGCAAGTCATTGGTCGTCAACGACCTAAGGAGGAAGCGGCATAATAAGTTACTTCGGTATTGTTTAGGTCGTGAGCGACCTAGGGGAGGATGGTTGGCAACTTAAGGTTGGAAGTGGCCTATAAGCAAGCGGCTTCATTCTGTGATAACTCGCTAGGTCGTTGGATCTTTTATGTCGCTAGGTCGCTTTGCTACTAGGTCGCTTTAGTCCATAGGTCATTAGGTCGCAGATCTCTTGTACTTTTAGCCAGTTAAGTCGCGAAGCCTCTTTATTGTGATATGCTATGGCCCTGTGTTGATGGTTAGGTCATTAAGTCGTTGATAAGCTTAGGTCGCTAGGTCGCGATATCTTTAGGTCGCTAGGTCATTGGGGGTCTTTAGGTCGTTAGGTCGTTCGTACTTTAATTCTTTCAGGTCGCTTATTTCCTTAGGTCGCGGAACCGTGGAATACAGGAGTTAACAGTTTAATTGAATAAATTTGTAAAATGTAAAGAATTAAAGGAATGTTCCATGATTTCGAATGAATGATTTCAAATGTTATGATTTTCAAAGTGTAATGATTTCAAGTATTTTGGTTATGGAAAAGTTATAACTTTGAAAGTACTATAATTTTTGAAAGGTAAATATATGTTTGAAATGGAAATGATAAACTATTTTGATTTGAATGTAGTTTTGAAATAAAAATGATTTTGGTTTCGAAGTATAAACTACTTTGATTGAATAAGTAGTTTTGAAATAAAAATGATTTTTGTTTCGAAGTATAAACTATTTTGATTGAATAAATAGTTTTGAAATAAAAATGGTTTTGGTTTTGAAGTATAAACTATTTTGGAAGGAATATAGTTTTGAAATGAAATGGTTTGATCGTTTTGAAGTATAAACTATTTGAAATGACCACGGCGTTATAATAACGTTTGGTTGTTAAAGAGACCGGGATCGGAGGTTGTCATACTCTCTGCCAACTCCAAAAAAAACTTTAACAACCGTGTATGCAGTGGAGATTCCAAAATAAAGTAGGATGGTGGCGACGTTCTTGAGGTATATTACGTGGACCCAACTCCCATGAGTTGGCTTATGGTGGCTAAAACAGGAGCGATCTCGGGTCAAAAGGGGTAGCTCCTTTGGTCGGACACATTCCTTCGATACTATAGTCTTACTTATGGCTGATTTGATGGTCACCCTCCGATTTTGATTGGGAGTGTGTTCCGAGGTGGGCATATGTGGCTGCTGCATTACCACCAGCCCGTGTGCGTATTTGGTATATCAACCCTGGCATTGCCTTATGCGCCGTGTCACCTACCATACTAAGCCTTTACTACCAGTTTGTTTTTCTCCCGTAGCCCATGTGGCATCCTTTGAAAGTCTCCCGATGTAGAGATATCATGTCATTGGATGGACTACTGGGACTATTATGTGTGAAGGGTGATATGTGTAAGCCCGGAAGGCTACTTTAAAGTAAGTTTATTTTACTGTAGACAATATTATAATAGCGTAATATTACTATATAGTAAATAGTTTAATGGATCCTTAGAGGATGGGTGATCCCAAGCATCCTTTAAGTTACTGATGCATTTTTGTTACCACTCACTTGAGTTGATTTACAGTTCATAAGTATTAATGTTTTGACTCAAGTGTTTACTGTTTTGCTTTACGTTCGAGTCAGATTGTGTGATTCTACATGCATGACTCACCTTCGGAGTCGGAGCTTTTCTTGAAGATTCAGCCATCTATTTTGCTTTCAGCATCTAGTGTTTCAGTGGTGTATTTTGATTTGTAAATGATGTATCTTATTACTCTTCTGTTGTATTTTGTTTAACTCTGATGTGTCTTATTTTTACATAGTACCTTCATGAACTACTATCACTTTTAATTCCATTGCATTATTATTTACTCTGTGTCTGTGATATGTAATTATTAATTTACTGTATATTGGCAAAAAAAATTAAAACGTGGTATTTTGAGCAATTCAAGTCCGACGTGTGCGGATGTGAATGGTTGAAAATATTGGGTTGTTACACATGTTTTATTACATTTGATGTATGTATTGATATGTATCGTTTCTGTGTTGTTGTTCTGTGACTTGTAATTGATATAATTATTATGTTTTTTTTTTGAATCGGTCCTATAGCCACCATAGTTGTAACAACCCGATATTTTCATCCATTTGCATCCTCGCATATCGAACTTGAATTGCTCAAAATACCACATTGTAAATAAATTTGGAGCAAATGAAATACAATCGCAGACACATAAATATCAGAATAACTAACAATGGAAATTTAAATGCCACAGTAGTTCATGAAGCTACTATAACAAACTCTCAGAACAAAATACGTAATATCAGTCTAAAACATATACAATAGAAATCTCAAATACATAGAAGTTTATAAATACCAGAGCTGAAATAGAACAACTGAAAATGAAAGGGAATAGATAACTAAACAAGCAGAATCTCCAACTATTTCTTGCTCTAGAAAAGAAATCCAACGCTAAGCTATAAATACTAAGGCTGAACCGAGCGTAAAGTAAAACACAAAACACTCGAGTCAGGACATATATACTTATATAATGTAAACCAACTCAAGTGAACTGTAGTAGTAATGCACTATAACTTAAATGGCGCTTGAGATCGCCCATCCTCTAAGGATCAGTTAAACCATAAATTTAATACATCCCATGGTTAAAATTCCAAAATGGTATTTTATACTTCTAAATCAAATATCATTTAAAATTCAGTATCACTTCAAATGTAACGATCGCGAATTTTTGTCCACGAAAATCAACATTAATATGTATACTATATCAACTGCCGAGCAATCGAATGCCGGAAAACCGTACCGTTATGGCTGAAGAAGAAGAAAATGATAGAAGATGAGAGAGAAAGATAGAACAGAACAGAAAGAAACAATAGAACAATATCATAATCTCACAATCGTAGCGGAACAACGTATAATAGATAAATGAATATCATTAAAACGAAGAACTATATCAGTTATTACATTACATCACATTACATTACATTACAACATCAGAGTGTACAATAACAAACAGCGGAAAAGAAGTACTATATACTAGCTTGATACGCCATGCTCTCCAGCTTGCCTCCGATTCTCTACAGCAACTCCCTAATTCCAGAACGACCTGATAAACCTGACTCTAGACTACCCATGTAGAAATTGGTGGGCACCCAAAGTTTAGGAAGGAAAAACAATAAACTCCAGGTCAGTCATGGGAATGGTGTGAGAATTTAAAACAGTTTATATTTTAAAAACAAACCAAGGGACATTTTAAAATAGATTCGCAACGCTTTTTGGAAAATGAGACTACCATAAGGCCTCCCGCATACACACACAATGCAAACGCAGAATCAGAGGAGATTTCTCCTTATGATAGTCAAAGATGCTTGATACGCATTAAAAAGAAACATTTGATATTATTACTAGTGCATATAGCAGAAAACATTTCGAAAATAAAGATATAAATCTTAGCCAGCACAGGCCTTCCGCACTTATGCCTACAATAGCTGCCATCTAAACAGTGGTGACCACCATAAGTAAATAGTAGGTTCTACAACTAAAATCGTACAAGATGCGTATCGAAATTTGGATTTCCAACAAATGGTCAGGCCAGGGAACTTCCCATTGCCACATTGGTACGCCTCTGGAAAGACGACCCCGAGAACATAACCTAACATTACAGTTAGATCTCTGCCAACACAAGGCCGGGTTACCCCTAACTGGGTATCTACTGACACGAATATGTCATTCCCCGATCGTAACCGATCTATATCCGAGGATCCTCGATTCCAACAACCACAAAGTAATAAATTTGCAGCAACAACATAGGTTAAATATCTGGGCTCCATACCATGATACCACCTCTATCCAGAAGGAATGACGTATACTAAAGGGGAGCTACCTCCTAATAACCTTGTTGCATCCTTCCTGTTTTGACCATTTTCGGGGTGTGAGGTCCGACGAAGTCTCGTCCACAAAGCTACGCTTTATACAAAAGCTGTGCACTGTTCAACAAATGCTCAACAACACTTCGTATGCCACATTACCAATTTGGGAATGTATCACTAGTAACCATCAACTACATAATCTCTGATGTGAGCCTCACCTCTATACCCATTTCTAGCCAAGGACACTACGGTGTAATGCCGTCAACTAGTGTGGAGAATTAGGCTATTTAGGAGCGAACCTCCGTGTAATTGCTTTGTGCGTACACCGATGTGTCAGATAGTACAAGGGAAATCCGACATACCGAAGCAAACTCAAAGCTACTATACAGTGGCTATATATATTCTACGGAAACAAACATAGAAGTAAACATAATAGAAATCAGTCACAGACATCCGTATCACAAAGGCGGTAATAGATATGAATATATAACACATGAAAGTGTACATCAGAGTAGTGGTCAAACAAGATCCACAATGTCACAAAAAAATAGCTACAAGTACTAGACAAAAGAATATGGATACATAAATGAGTCTATATCTCAAATGTATACAACAAAAACTACTAATCTAAGTAGTTAGCCAAAAATCAGGGTGATGATCCCAGATGTGAAGTCAAGCAGAAGCACCTGTAACATCTCGGTCTGACCCGAGTATTATTTAATAAGAAAATAATAAACGGATCAGTCTAGCTATAAATATCAGATAAAATGATATAGAATAAGAGATATGACATAAATATATAATAACCGTAAAGCCATACTGTGATAAGTATGCAATTGAAAAATCAACTAGGGATTAATCAATATCACAAGAATCTTCTCAGAGGTCAAAATGAATGTCATACTGCTTATTTACTAAATCACCAAACTATAAATATTGACAATAATATCAATGCCAATCACAAAAGTTAATGACACACAAATTCACCAATGCACAAAAATTGATAACACATATCAATGAAAATCACGAAAATTGGTGAAAACACAAATTCCAGAAATCATCAATGGAAATCCAGAAGTCACAAAAAGAGGGAGGCCTATCACAAAACGGGAGCATGAAAACTTACAAACATGTGCATCATAAAATGGAACGCTATTCCATGGTAGCTAACCATTAATTTTTGAGCCGAAGCTTCATAAAACGGCCCGAGGACCATGGGTCGCTACCCCACCAATTTGAGCCAAAGCTCCACAGAAGCAGGATTTAGTCTCCCTCGTAGACAAAGAGACATCGCACAATTGCTAGTCTAAATCAAAAGAATGATCATCTACGATCATCAAGAAGTGTCAATTCTAGTAAGCTATTAAATATAAAAGCTTAGCCTCCTGTCCCATAACCACTAGCTTAACTCAAATATTTACGAACAAATTGTAGGTTTCCACTAGAAAATTGTCACAAGAAATTCTGTCGAACAAGTCCAAGAATTAACCGGCGAAGTAACTGCAAGCGTTTCATACCACTTGTTTTACTAAGTCGTTTAATTAGATTTCTCATACGAGTGAGGTAAAGGTTTCTATATACTAGTAGGTTCGAAAACTGTCTTATAAACAACTTTGGATGCATCTGTATGTAACTCAAATAGTAACTAAAAATCTGGCAACACTAGAATCGGTGCTGAGGTTAAAAGTTCCTTGATTTGCTCAAAAGCAGATCCTACCACTTTCGTCCATGAAAACTGCTTTCCTTTCATACAATCAGTAACAGAAGTCATTACACTACTAAAGTGCGGTATAAATCTGGGAAGAAATGAAGCTAACCCATGGAAACTTCTCATTTCTATTATAGTTTTGGACTGTGGCCAATTTCTGATTGTGGCTACTTTACTCTGGTCCACTTGTAACCTTCCTTGGACACGACATAACCCAGAAATAAAACACTTGGCATCATGAACACGCATTTCTTCGTCGCTGCATAGAATTGTTCTCGACGAAGAATAGTTAACACCTTTCGCAAGTGTTGAATGTGCTCCTCTGTGCTAGCACTATATATCAAGATATCATCAAAGTAGACCACAACAAACTTTCCGATGTAAGGTTTGAAAATTTGATTCACCACTCTCATAAATATGCTTGACGCATTAGATAGACCAAATGGCATGACCAGCCATTCATATAATCCTTCCCGAGTCTTGAATGCTGTCTTCCATTCATCACCTGGTCTTATGCGAATCTGATGATAACCACTCTTAAGATCGACCTTAGAAAAGACTAGAGATCCACTAAGTTGATCCAATAGATCATCACGTCTTGGCATAGGAAATCTGTATCAGACAGTTATTTTGTTGAGTGCCCTGCTGTCTGTACACATTCTCCATGAACCATCTTTCTTTCGTACCAACAAAGCTGGTACAACACAAGGACTGAGACTCTCTCGAACACGCCCTTGCTCAACCAAATCCTCGACCTGTCTCCTTAACTCTACATGCTCATTTGGACTCATACGATAATGCGGCTTATGCAGTAAAACAGCACCTGGCACTAGATCAATTTGATGTTGTATATCCCTCAGTGGCGGTAATTCCTTGGGTAATTCCACAGGAAAGACATCTTTAAATTCATTTAACACCAGTCTAGCTTCCGCAGGAATTTCAAGATCTTCACTTGTTTCATACCCAATCAACATAAACATTTCAGCACTATCTTTCACTTCTTCAACAAATTCTCTCGTAGATAATAGACTAGTTGATTCCACTTTCTTCTCTGACTTGCTTTCACTTTTTTCACGCTTCTTAGGAACTAAGGTAATTTGGGTCCCTTCGAACATGAAACTGTAGCTGTTGGTGCGACCATTATGTTGTACAGCTCTATCACATTGCCATGGTCTTTCCAATAGTAAATGACACACATCCATATCGACGACATCACACCATACATCATCTTTGTACTTCTTCCCAATAGAGAATGTAACAAATCGTCTTCCCACTGTCACTTCTCCACCTTTCTTTAGCCTTGCCAGTTTATAAGGTCTAGGGTGTTTTTCAATCTTCAACCCTAACTTCGTGACGGCTTCTTCAGAAATGATGTTATCGCAGCTTCCTGCATCAATAACAAATCGACAAACCTATCCCAAGATAGTACATGTAGACTGAAAGATATTTCTTCTCAGCCAACCAGAATCATTCTCATGCTTTGGCACTAAACAAGACCTCCTTATCTTCAAGTCACACCCTTCGTCTCCTACACAACTTCTTTATCTTCATCAAACTTCGATGGTTGAGAATAATCAATTTAAGTTTCCACATCCTCATACTTACATTCCTCTACAACTAATGCTCTCTTCTTTGGCTTTGTACATCCATCACATTTATGGCCAAACTCCTGACAATTATAGCACTTGATACTGTTATTGACCTTCGCTTTAGCGGCCTCATTGACAATTTGATGCAGCGGATTAACAAACTTTGACGTGTTATTAATGTTTCGATACTAATTGATGCAAATTCTTCCTCACGAAATGATTCATGTCAAGTAAAACAAGATAAATGCCCAAATTCGTTGATCTCTCGAGATACCGGATTCTAGCTATCTTCAACACGTTGATCGCGCACGATTCCACGTTAGAAGATCTACGATTCTTCGATGTTGATCCCACGCACGAGATTCCGTGAATCAACTTCAAGTTCGTTGATTCGAGTGCACTATAATAACCAAAGGTGGAAGAAGTAGGAGATCACACTCAACTTCAACAAAAGTGGCACAAAGCCTACAAACAAATTTTGTTCAAAATCAACTCATTTTTTGCAATGACACCACGCCCCTATTTATAGGCAGTTACAATATAGGTCGGCAACTCACACACACGCGACCTACGACCTATCATATACATGCGACCTAACAACAACATAAACGACTTAACGACATAGCATCAGTGCGACTCATCATCATTACATCACACAATTTACAACATTACAACATTATACGATTTACAATACTACATGTATGCGACTTACAATACAACATACAAAATACGACTCTCGTCATAACAACATAACAGATACGACGTTAGCGACATAGCAACTCAGCGACTCAAACAATAAGCCATAGGACATTAGCATAGGTGCGTGACTTAAGGGCGGAGCGACTTAAGTACTGGAGCGACATAAGGAAGTGTGCAGTGAGCGACTTAAATTTGACGGCCTACTGAAGAAGCTTCAACTTAAGGACCTTGCAATCTAGGCTTCAGCGTTTTTAATGTGCACACGGCAGCGACATAAGACTCGTTAGGTTGCTCAAGTGACTTATCTTGATGACTTACCTCGCTGGGTCGCTCAGGCAACTTAACTTGCTGTTGGCAAAATCCGCTAGGTCACAGGAGACTTAAGGAATGCGAATGATTTAAAACCCACGAGCGACTTACGGCGAGATGTGCTGCATCATCCTCCCCTGGTTGAAATGAATTCGACCCCGAATTCAAACTTTCCTCTTCCTCGACAAGCTTGTCTTCATGATACGGAATCAAATGTTTGATGTTGAAAACGTCAGTAGTATGAATATGATCCACTAATCTTAACCGATAAGCATTATCATTGATCTTCTTCAAGATTTCTACTGGACCAATCTTTCGAGCTTTCAATTTGTTGTAAGTTCCAACTGGAAAACGATCGTTCGTCGATACTACTTAAACAAAATCACCCTCTTTGAAGTCCACGCTCCTTCGATTCTTATCTGCCAATTGCTTGTACTTCTCATTTGACTTAAGCAATGGTTCATGAACAATCTTGTGACACTCCCGCAACTCATTCACAAAATCACAAGCTCGTTTAACAACCCCATTCTGACGTGGAACTGTCGACAAATCCAACGGTCCCTTTGGAATAGCTGAATATACTACTTGAAATGGACTGAATCCAGCACTTTGATTAACAGCATGATTATGTGTGAATTCTGCCTGGCACAAGTTCACATCCCGGCTCTTCAAATTATCCATCATAAGACATCTCAATAAGTTTCCCAAAGATCTGTTCACCACTTCCGTTTGCCCATCTGTTTGTGGATGATAGGCGCTACTAAAATTCAGCTTAGTCCCAACCATCTTCCACAGACTCAACCAAAAATGACTTAGAAATCGAGTATCCCGGTCAGAAACAATGGTCTCAGGTAGACCATGTAGTCGATAAACCTCTTTAAAGAACAATTGAGCAACACGGACTGCATCGGCGGTCTTTTTACAAGCTATAAAATGTGCCATCTTCGAAAATCTATCGACCACAACATATATAGAATCATTCCCTCGTTGAGTTCTTGGTAAATCCAAAACAAAATCCATGCTAACATCAACCCATGGTCTAGTAGGTATGGGCAATGGCATATACAATCCTGCATTCGTCGCTGTCCCTTTGGAAACTTGACATATTTGACATCTCTACACAAATCTTTCAACTCCTTTCCTCATGGAAGGCCAAAAATATTATTGAGAAATCAACTGCAAGGTATGATCTCTTCCCACATGACCTTCTTCATGCAATTCCTTCACAATTTTCATTCGCAAACTGCACTCTGGTATACACAACCGATTTCCTTTGAATAGAAAACCATCTACTAGCATATACTCATCCGTCTTCCCTTTCTCGACTTCATCTATAATCTTAGAAAAGTAAGGATCCTCAACAAACAATTCTGGAAATACACCAAACCCTGTCACTTCAACTCTCATCGTAGTCAACAAATGATTTCTTCTACTCAATGCGTCTGCCACACGATTTGTAACCCCCGACTTATGATTTACAACAAATGTAAACTGTTGCAAGTATGCAATATATGAAACATGCCTGGCTGCAATCTTATCTTGTCCCCACAAATGTTTCAATGCTTCATGTTCGATATACAACACAAACTCTTTATAAAACAAGTAGTGTCTCCAACGCTTTATGGCTTGGACAATAGCATAGAACTCCAAGTCATAGGTACTGTATCTTGTCTTGGCTCCAGAAAGTTTCTCGCTAAAATAAGCAATTGGACGCCCCTTTTGACTCAATATTCCACCAAATCCAACTTTGGACGCATCAGTATTCATCTAAAAGAGTAATTGAAAGTCCGAGCATCTAAGAATCGGTGTTGTAGTCAAAAGCGTCTTGATCTATTGAAAAGCTGAATCAGCCTCTTCAGTCCACACAAACTGCTTTCCTTTCATACAATCTGTCACCGGCGCCATCATGCTACTGAAATGTGGAATAAACCTTCGGTAGAATGATGCTAAACCATGGAAACTTCTCACTTCAGTTATAGTCCTGGGTTGTGGCCAATCCTTGATTGCTTCAACTTTATCTTGATCCACATGAATATATTCCTTGGACAACGCATGTCCCAATAACAAAATACCGTGTGTCATGAATATGCACTTCTTTGTTGCCGCGTAAAATTGCTCCTGACGAAGTATCATCAACACTTCCCGCAAGTGTTGTAGATGTTCTTCTGTACTTCCACTGTATATCAGTATATCATCAAAGTATACCACCATGAACTTTCCAACAAATTGTCGAAAGATCTGATTCACCACTCGCATAAAAGTACAGGTGCATTCGAAAGACCAAATGGCATGACCAGCCATACATACAACCCCTCCAGTGTCCTGAAGGCTGTTTTCCATTCATCGCCTGGTCGAATTCGAATCTGATGACACCCACTCTTCAGATAAATCTTTGAAAAGATAGAAGCTCCACTCAGCTGATCTAACAAGTCATCCAATCTTGGCATTAGAAATCTGCACCACACTGTAATCTTGTTTATTGCTCGACTATATGTACACATTCTCCACGTTCCATCCTTCTTTGGTACTAACAAGGCTGGTACTGCACAAGGACTTAAACTTTCTTGTACGCGCCCTTGTTCAAGTAACTACTCTACCTGCCTTCTCAACTCTTCGTGCTCCTTTGGACTCATTCTACAATGGGTCTATGTGGTAACACAGCTCCCGGAACAAGATCAATCTGATGCTGTATGTCTCTCAACGGTGGTAATTCTTTTGGTAATTCTTCAGGAAATACATCTTCAAATTCCTTCAACACTGTTTAACTTCCTCAGGAATTTCAACCGTTTCACTACTTTGACGTCCAATCAACAGAAATACTTCTGGCCCATCCTCTACTTCTTTGACAAACTCCTTCAAAGATAATAGAGTCTTTAATTCCTCGATTTCCTCCAACTTGTTTTCACTTTGTTGTCGCTTTTTAGGAACTAAAGTGATTCTAGTGCCATTGAACATGAAACTATAGTTGTTAGTCCTACCATCGTGTTGCATGGCTCTAACAAATTGCCACGGTCTTCCCAACAACAAATGACATACATCCATATCTACCACTTCACACCAAATTTCATCCTTATACTTCTTTCCGATGGAAAAAGTTACACAAGGTCTTCGACTAATCTTCACTTCCCCACCTTTCCTCAACCAAGCCAATTTGTAGGGTTTGGGATGCTTCTCTGTCTTTAACGCTAACTTCTTTACAGCTTCTGTAGAGATGATCTTATCACAACTTCCTGCATCGATAACAAACTTACAAACCTTTCCCAAAATAGTGCATGTTGGCTGAAAAATATTACTTCTCAACCAGCTAGTCTCCTCTTCCTTCTTTGGCGTCAAGCAAGATCTCCTCATCATTAATATCCCTCGTCTCCCGATAGTAATTCTTCTTCCTCCTCAACTTGGGCTGAATTGGAACATTCTATTTCTACATCCTCATCCTCATGCTCAGCAACCATCGCTCGCTTCTTAGGCCTCGGGCATTCATTGCTCTTATGACCAAACTCCTGACAGTTATAACACTTGAAATTGTTGTTGACCTTGGTCTAAGCAACTTCGTTGACAATCGGTTTACTTACAGCCTTGGATACATTAGTATTGCTACTAACCCCTTTCACCTGATTGATCGAACTTGTAATTGCACCACCTCCTATTCTACCTTGCTTCTCCCAAGCTAGAGCCTTCTGTTGTGCTTCAGCAACGGATCTTGGATCAAACATATTCACCATATCCTGAATTTGCATTCTCAATCCTCCAACAAATCTAGATGTCAACTGTTCCTCCGTTTCCATGATATCGTTTCTCGCAATCAGTTGATAAAACTCGTTTGCATAATCATTTACCGATTTTGACCCTTGTCTCAAATTCTTTAAGCGCTGACACATAAGAGACTGATAATTATAAGGCAAGAAAGTAGCCTTCATCAACTTCTTCATCTTTTCCCATGAAACAATCTTCGGCTTTCCCATTCTTTCCCATGTAAGTTTAGTTTGTTGCCACCATGTCATAGCTCTTCCCCTCAATCGTGTAGCAACCAACTTAACTCTTCGATTCTCGGGTACTTCTCGGAAGTCAAAAATTTCTTCAACATTTGATAACCAATCCAGAAATTCTTCTGCTATCATTCCCCCTTTGAATTCTGGAATCTTTGTTTTCATCCCCGACTCCTATCGACGATCATATTCAAAATCTCTATTTCGTCTTCGTCCTTGGCCATGGTTTCGATAAAAGCTACTATCACCATCACTGGTTTCCTCCAAGTCTGACGTATGTAGATGTCGATTCTGACCATCAACGTTTCTGCTACCACGCACGTCTCTTTCTCCCGAAATTGAAGGTGAAACTCTGTTTCCACTATGGTGCGAAACTGGTGATGTTCTCCTTTGACTTTGATTCATGTCTCTCATCAACTTCTCTAACTTTCCAATACCTTCATCGAACTTTTCATTGATACGCTGCTCCGTCTGCTCAGCTTCTTGTCTTCTATATACATCTTCAACATTTTGAAATCGATTAGCACGTCTCGGAGGCATGATCTTTAAACAATCTCTTTTTCGATCTAACTGTGATATAGTTCGACTTAACTAGGCTTGCACTAGGACTTAGCTCGGCTCGGACTGACCTGGATTCAACCAAACTTAGTTATTCAAGCTCTGATACCAAACTGACGCAATGGATTAACAAACTTTGATGTGCTATTAATGATTCGATACAAATTGATGCAAATTCTTCCTCACGAAATGATTCGTGTCAAGTAAAATAAGATAAATGCCCAAATCCGTTGATCTCTCGAGATACCGGATTTTAGCTATCTTTAACACGTTGATCGTGCACGATTCCGCGTTAGAAGATCTACGATTCTTCGACGTTGATCCCGCGCACGAGATTCCGTGAATAGGCTTTAAGTTCGTTGATTCGAGTGCACTCGAATAACCGAAGATGGAAGAAGAAGGAGATCACACTCAACTTCAACAAAATTGGCACAAAGCACACAAACAAATTTTATTCATAATCAACTCATTTTTTACATTGACACCATGCCCCTATTTATAGACAGTTACAACATAGGTCGGCGACTCACACACGCGCGACCTACGACCTATCATATACATGCGACCTAACAATAGCATAAACGACCTAACGACATAGCATCGGTGCGACTTATCATCATTACATCACACAATTTACAACATTACAACATCATATGGTTTACAATACTACATGTATGCGACTTACAATACAACATACAACATACGACTCTCGTCATAACAACATAAAAGATACGACATTAGCGACATAGCAACTCAGCGACTCAAACAATGTGGCATAGGACATTAGCATAGGTGCGCGACTTAAGGGCAGAGCGACTTAAGTACTGGAGAAAAATAAAGAAGTGTGTAGTGAGCGACTTAAATTTGACGACCTACTGAAGCGGCTTCATCTTAAGGACCTTGCAATCTAGGCTTCATCGTCTTAATGTACACACGGCAGCGATATAGGACTCGTTAGGTCGCTCAAGCGACTTATCTGGATGACTTACATCGCTGGGTCGCTCAGGCAACTTAACTTGCTGTTGGCAAAATCCGCTAGGTTGTAGGCGACTTAAGGAATATGAATGATTTAAATCCCGCGAGCGACTTCGGCGAGATGCGCTGCATCACAATTGTTTTATTGACTACGTTGGAAACATTAGCACTGCTACTTGCACCCTTATTCTGGTTGTTAGAACCCACAAACACACCAATTCCTCATCTCCCTTGTTTCTCCCAAGCTAGAGCTTTCTGATGTGCTTCAGCAAGAGACATTGGATTAAACATGTTAACCATGTGTTGAATTTGCATTCGCAACCCTTCAATAAATCTAGCTGTTAGCTGTTCCTTGGTCTCCATAATATAATTCCTTGCAATTAATTGATAGAATTCTTCTACAGAGTCATTCACTGTCTTCGTCCCTTGTCTCAAATTATGCAAACGTCGATACACAAGAGATTATAATTGTACGGCAAGAAAGTCTCCTTCATCATCTTTCTCATCTTCTCCCAAGTGACAACTTTTGATTTTCCCATTCTCTCCCAAGTTAGTTTAGTTTGTTGCCACCAAGCTATAGCTCTTCCCCTTAGTTTTGTAGCAACTAATTGGACTTTGCGATTCTCAGGCACCTCCTTGAATTTCAAAATTTCTTCAGCACTCGACAACTAATCAATAAATTCTTCTGCTTGTATACCACCATTGAATTTTGAAATTTCCATCCTCATACCTGACTCCCATTTACGATCATTTTCTGAATCTATATATTGATTTCGCACTTGGCCTCGATTTCGATAATGAATACTACCTCCATCACCATCCTCCTCAAAATCAGATGTATTTCGATATCGATCTTGACCATATACGTCCCTACGACCATGCATGTCCCTTCTACCCTGTCTTTCAACATCACGATATAGTTCATTCTCAAACCCACATTGAGTTCTTCCCTCTTCATTTCGATACGCATGTCGGTCTCGCATCATCGAAACTGATGATTCTCTCCTATCTTGATAAGACTGAGGTGACATTCTCCTTTCTCCCGAAACCGATGGTGAAACACCTGTTTCCACTCTGGTTCAAAATTGGTGACGTTCTCCTTTGATTTCGATTCATGTCCTTCATCAATTTCTCTAATTTTTCAATACCCTCATTGAATTTTTCATTAATACGCTGCTCCATCTGCTCAGCTTCTTGTCGTGTATACAAATCTTCAACATTATGAAAGCGATTAGCATGTCTCGGAGGCATGATCATCAAACAATCTCGTTTCCGTCTCTAATCTAGCTCTGATACCAATTGACGCAGCTTCTTCTAGGCTTGACCAGCTTAGATATCAAACTGTCGCAACCTATCCAGGATCTTCCTCACTAAATGATGATTTCGTGTCAAATAACCCTATAGAACGATAAATGCTCAATTCCGTTGATCGTGATGATACCAGAATCTTGCTATCTCCAACCCGTTGATCTCGCAAGATACCATGTTGAAAGATCTACAATACGATCGTTTATCACTCGAAAGTGATACCGAGAATTGGCTTCAACTTTGTTGATTCGCGCACGAATAACCCGAAGATGGAAAGAAGAAGGAGATCACATTCAACTTAAACAGTGGTGGCCAAAGCTCACACACAAATTTTATTCAAAATCAACTCTCCTTTACAAATGACACCACACCCCTATTTATAGGAATTACAACACACACGACTCAAACTTGCGACTCAACATCACACGCAGTATAAGAAAACACACGACATACAACTTAACATCATTACAACATCATACGACTTACAGTACAATACACGACCTACGACAAACGAGATAACATTACAAGACATAACAACATTCAACACATTTGCGACTTAACAATACAACGTACATGACATAACAACATACGACTCACGACTTAGCGACTCAACAACATAAGAAGAAAACATGGCTTCAGGAACTGCTTAAGGGACTTAAGCGACACAAGTAATCGGCCTTCATGCGACATAAGAACAATGCGACATAAGCAACTTAAGGAGTGTGGCATCAGATAATGGCTTAAGGAAATGCGACATAAGATGGCGGCTTAAGGATGAGCGACTTATGAAGAATGTGACTTAAGGACCGCGGCTTCAGGGAATGACTTAAGAGATGCGGGCTTGATATACTGAGTCGTTTATCAAGGCAGACGACTTTCGACTTATGGTGGGCGGCCTTGTTTTCTTCAGCCGTTATCTTTAAGGCATGCGACTGATGGACGAGCGACTTAAAGCCGAGCGACCTATGTTGGTTGAGCGACTTATCATATTGTGTTGCGTCATGCCGTGTCACCTACCCTAGCGAGCCTTATACGATTTTGGTTTTGTACTATACCTATGGAGTGCCTTCTGATGACGCCCAGTACGGGGGAGCTCACGATACTGTATAGTCTATGGGAATATATTATGTGTTAAGGCCTATATAGGTAACCCCTTAACGCTATTTAAAAGTAAGTTTATTTTACTAATAGACACTATTATAATAGCAAAGTAATACTATATAGTAAATAGTTTAACAGATCCTTAGAGGATGGTCGGTCCCAAGCATCCTTTAAGTTACTTGCCTTTATATTACAGTTCGCTTGAATTAGCTTACACTGTATAAGTAAGTATGTCCTGAATCGAGTGTTTATGTTTGTTTCTTACGCTCGGGTCAGCCTGAGTATCAGTTCGGACATTATTTCCCCAGAGCTAGGACTGTTGAAGATCATCTTTATCGAGCTGCTGTCTATTTTCTATTCAGTTTTATCTTCGCTAATGTAGTTTGAGGCAAATGAATTTGGGATATTCTATGGTTATTTCAAACTGTATTGGTTTTAAGGTTATGTAATTCGAACTTATTTTGAGTGGCTTCATGAACCAATAAGTTATTCTAATTCCGCTGCGAGTATTCTGATTCTGTGTCTGTGATTTTGTGATTATTTATTTACTGTATGTTCTGAGATTTGCCAAATTTTATTTACAATGCGGTATTTTGAACAATTCAAGTCTGACATGTGCGGATGCGAATGGTTGAAAATATCGCGTCATTACACCCTTTGTAATTAAAACCCATGTTTCACAGTTTCCATAGCCATACCAATTTCATTTATTTCTTGCTTTGTCAGTCGTGTAAACTTTCTACATTTTACATTACCTCTCATATAATAGGAACAAAATCTTCCTGTAGACGTTTCATAAATCAATTAATTCTTACCACTTTCTCCTCCTTGTTTTACGCAACTCATTTTATAAATTAAAACTCACGTACCCAACGAAAATTTACATCTCATTTTTTGTTTCAATTTTCTTGCCTCCTCTTTTACACCTTCCCACTTTATCATTATTTCTTGCGTTTTAAAATTTATCAACGCAATTACTTCTTTATAAATACAAAACCACGCATAATATTCCCTCACCACATCAGTTGCCTTCATTCCTTCTCTTGCGTGAGCTCTCTACTTTAGGTAATGGCTGCAAAATTTTTATTCCTTCTTTTATTTATTTTATTTTTTTTCTTTTTCTTGTGTTTCTTTTGTCCATTGTTTTGCTACACCAAGTACTCGGCCCTCCACCACCTTTGAGTTTTAAATCCAGCTTAAATTTTTCAATCTCCACTACTTGCGTGTTTCAGGCTATAAAAAAATTATTAATGCGTGCGCCACCTGTGCATAATTAAATTTTAGCCTATATATCTTAGCATCCCTCTGCATACGTGCTTCTCTATCCTTGAATATGTTAAATAACCGAGAATTGAGGTGTGGCTTAAATCGTGTGGTGAAAGGATCGAGTTATTGGTTAATCATATCATTTTATTCAATCTAGCTTTTCAGTTTTGCTTTATTAAATTTGATATGATCGTTTTAAATTCGCGTAATTATTTTTATTCGTTTTGTTTCAAGGTTTGAATCCGATCGTCGCCTCCGCTAAAATTTGATCGTGCATTCTATACGTTTTTCCGGTGTGTATACCATTTTGAATCTAATTTTCTGCGTCGTAGAGGTGAGTATTCACGCTTGACAAACATACTTATAGAGTGGTAAATTAATGACAAGTGAAATTGTAGAATGGTTATATTATATTGTACTTGCTTGAGATATCAAATTTATAACGTCAAAACCCTGTTATAAAATTTGTCACATCATTCGTTATATTATATGCTGTTATATTTTATGAAGTTATACTGTTTAATTATTGCTGTTTATCACTGCAAGTTGCCTGTAGAGTTGAATCGCTATGGGCTGAAATGATAGGCTGGAACGATATTTATTTATTTATTTATTAAACTTGGGATTGCGGGTTTGAAATGATAGAGCTGGAATTTTCTTTGTAAATTACGGATTGAAATGATATATTATCCGTATCACTTGACCTAGGTTAGAAAATATTATACAGACCGTGGTTATTTATATACATTTTTCTTGAAATTTTAAGTATTTTAAATTTGTAGATTATAATATTTTGATTTAAATTGAGTTAAAATGATTGTTAGTGATTTTGTACAAGTTAAATATATAAATAAATGAATGTTTAAGTTGGAATTTGAAATATAAATTTATTTTGGAACTTTATTTTGGTAAAAGAAATGGGATTCAAGTTAAGCAAATAAAATATAATAATTTGATATAAATTTGAATTTAAAATAAATTAATAAAGTGTTACTGAGTTTTCTATGAATTAAATGGCTAAAGAAATGAATACTTAAAAATGAAAGTTGAAATATACCTTAGTTTAGAAATGGAAGTTGGGTTTAAGAATAAAAGGTAAGTTAAGAAATAAATTGGAAATTAATTATATTTGAAATGGAAATTAAACTTAATTGTTAAGTAAATTTTTAAAACACAGTGGATAGAAACTAGTGCACTTGACTTTAATAAGTGAAGCCTTGAGAAGTTGATATTTA
The DNA here is from genome assembly GCA_030765085.1 of Allium cepa. Taxonomy (NCBI): domain Eukaryota; kingdom Viridiplantae; phylum Streptophyta; class Magnoliopsida; order Asparagales; family Amaryllidaceae; genus Allium; species Allium cepa. The sequence continues at coordinate 463,904,521 of CM060942.1, forward strand.
TTAGTGAAATTTATTTTATAAAAACCATAAATTTTTGGGTAATTTAAATGACTATTTCAAATGGCAAATATGATTTTTATAAGTTAAATTGGTTTAAATTAAAGTTTAATTATTGATGAATTTATATTGAAGTCTGAAGTTAATTAACTTAAAATCTGTTTGAAGGATATTAACGCACTTTGTAAGTGTCGTAGTTGAAGCAAATGAACTAAAGGACAAAATTTATTTAAGGCTATTGCAGTACTTGGTAAGTTCTGTGGTTGCAAAATTAAAGCTAAACCTGAATAAATAAAAGGGCTACAGTATCACTTGTTAAGTGTTGCAGTGGCTGAAATTGAGATTTTTGGATATTTGATTTGTAAATATAATAATTTCACTTTTAAAAGTTAAAGTGAAGTATTTTGATTTAATATTAACTATTTTAAAATTTATCACCACGGGTAAAAATAAAGGTTGTTGTTAAAGAGACCGGGATCAGATATGGGCATACTCTCTGTCGATACTGAAAACCACTTTAACAACCGTGTACATGGTGGAGATTCCATAATGAAGTAGGATGGTGGTGACGTTCTATTGAGGTATGTACGTGGACCGACTCCCGTGAGTTGGCGTAAGGTGGCTAAAACAGGAGCGATCGACGGGCAAAGGAGGTAGCACCTCTTATCGGATGCACTTCTTCGTATGCCGTTCTATTAGTTTGTGACTATTTGGTGCGCACCTTTGATTTGGGAGTGTTGTTCGAGGTGGGCAGTAGTAGCAGCTACGTGCTACCACCGTTCCGGAAGCGTAATTAGTATATCTACCATGGTATTGCCTAGTTGTGCCATGTTACCTACCCTAACGAGCCTTGTACGAGTTTGGATTTCTCTCGTAGCCCGTGCAGTATCCTATGGTGGCTTCCCGATCAGAAGGGACTATGATATTGAATGGACTACTGGGACTATTACGTGTTAAGGGGAATATTGGGTCACTCTTTAAAGCTATTTTAAAGTAAGTTTATTTTACCAATAGACACTATTATAATAGCGAAATATTACTACATAGTAAATAGTTTAATGAATACTTAGAGGATGGGCGGTCCCAAGAATCCTTTACGTTACTTGCCTTTATATTATATATCACTTGAATTACCTTACATTGTATATGTATGTATGTCCTGACTCGAGTGTTTATGTTTTATTTTACACTTGGGTCAACCTGAGTATCAGTTCGGACTTCATTTCCCAGAGCCAGGACTTCTGAAGATTCATCTTTATCAAGCTGCTGTCTTTTTCTTATTCAGTCTTTTATCTTAGTCTATGTACTTGAGACAAATAAATTTGGGATTTTCTGTGGTTGTTCCAAACTGTATTGGTTTTGAGACTATGTAATTTGCTTATTTTGAGACTAAGTGATAGTGGCTTCATGAACCATTAAGTTATTTTAATTCCGCTGCGAGTATTTTGTTTCCATGTCTGTGATTCTATGATTATTCATTTACTGTATATTCTGAGATTTGCCAAATTTTATTTACAACGCAGTATTTTGAACAATTCAAGTCCGAAATGTGCGGATGCGAACGGTTCAAAATACCGGGTCGTTACAATTTTGATAAATGAATATTTGAAGTTTTTATTTGTATGAAAAGATATTTCAAAACTAAGTAATAATGAAGTTACATTTGAGACATATGAAATTATAAAATTTAGTTTTGAAATGTGGGATAATAAAGCTTTGAAGTATATCGAAAATTTAATAGTTTAATTTGTGGATCAAATCTATATTTAAATTGATAAGATTTGAATTTTTTTTTAAGGAAACTGAATTGAAACTGATGCTTTGATTTGAATTAAATTGGAAATTTGAAATTTTGGTTTAATTGAATAAATTTGTAAAATGTAAAGAATAAAAGGAATGTTCCATGATTTCAAATGTATGATTTCAAATGTTATGATTTTCAAAGTGTAATGATTTCAAGTGTTTTGGTTTCGGAAAAGTTATAACTTTGAAAGTATTATATTTTTTGAATGGTGAATATATGTTTGAAATGGAAATGACAAACTATTTTGAATTGAATATAGTTTTGAAATAAAAATGATTTTGGTTTCGAAGTATAAACTATTTTGATTGAATAAATAGTTTTGAAATAAAAATGAATTTGGTTTCGAAGTATAAACTATTTTGATTGAATAAATAGTTTTGAAATACAAATGATTTTGGTTTCGAAGTATAAACTATTTTGATTGAATAAATAGATTTGAAATAAAAATGGTTTTAGTTTCGAAGAATAAACTATTTTGGAAGGAATATAGTTTTGAAATGAAATGGTTTGATCTTTTTGAAGTATAAACTATTTTGAAATGACCAGGGCATTATAATAACATTTGGTTGTAAAAGAGACCGGGAACGGAAGTTGTCATACTCTCTGTCAACTTCGAATTATATTGATAGGAATAAATTTAAACTTTTACTTAGGAATAAGGAAGAATTATATTGCGTTATGTACATTTTGAGTATAGTAAATGATTTTTTTCAAATCCTTAATTTTTGAAATTGTTAATTTAAGATAATTGGATGATGAGATAATGAAATTAGAGATGATTAAGAATTATTTAACTTATGTAAAAATTAATTTTCAATTTGAGTTGAAATTTTCAGGGTTTCAAATTTATTATCTTATTTTGTTTTTCAAACTATCTTTTGGTTGTCCTTATTTCCTTATCTTGCTACAGAATGGGGAGACTAATGCTTATACCAGTCTGTTTAGAAAACTTTCTATAATCTTCGGTCTCATCTTGAATCTGAGCACTGCTTTCCATCCACAGACTGTCGGTCAAGCGGAAAGGGTTAATCAGATTCTAGAAGATCTTTCTCGTGCTTATGTTCTTGATTTTGGAGGATCTTGGGAAGATCATCTCCACCTTGTTACACTTAACTATAACAACAGTTATCTAGTATAATTTCAATTTTCTTGTCATCTTAGCTTGATTCTATTTTATTCTATCTTTTTCTGCACTTTCCCACACCTCATTCCTTTTCGGGACGAAAAATTTTGAGTAGGGGAGAGTGTAACAACCCTGTATTTTGTGATTATTTTAATTGTATATTTTAATTATTGATTTCCTGATTTAAAAACTACATTATGGATAAAACTTTATTTTCTTTATTAAAATGAATAATTTAGTTATTTTAAATATTAATTTTGATTTTTATGCGAATTATAATTTCAAACCTGAATATATTGAATATTTTACGAAAAAGTGAATTTTGGTCAAAATGGTCAAACTTTAACTTTAAAATTTAAATATTTTAATTTTTAATTTTTATCTTTTATTATGAATATAAATTTAATTTCAAGAATACTGCTTTTCGTTTCGTTGAAATCCGATTTATATTGTGAATGTTATGCTGTTTACAATATTGTGTGTAAATTGTTTTTTAACAAAATTATTTATTTTAATTTATATAAATAATACTTTTATTTGTCATATCTTGCTCTAAATTTTAATATATGTGTTATATGATATGTTATGTAATTATTTTATTTTAAAACATTTTTTCACGGTGAAGTTATAATTTTCTAATGTTGATTGTATGTTGTTTATATTTTTAATTCTAGTTTCAATTTAATAGCTACTTTCTTATTTATTTTCTATTTTTATTTAAAATAATTATTTATTTTCTTTCTTACTTTATTTAATTTTCTTATTTTTTTATTCATTGAAATTTATTCAGTTTATTTTGATTTAAAAGAAATAGAAATACAAAGAGACAAGTCCTTTCATTTGCTTATGACTCTTCCTTTTCCTTGTGTCTCTTCGTTGTCTTTACTCTTCCATTTAGTTTTGGCCGTACCTATTCTTGCTTTAGCTATGAATTTTCATCACTCATTCATGTGAAAAATTATCATCCTCCTTACAACTAATGGCCAAGTTCATTTCTGAAATTATTTTGATGTGTTTCAATGTCTTCTTCTTCTACTTTTCCTTCTTATTTTCATTGATTTTCTTCCTCCTCTCTGGCCTTGCTCGGCCTAGCCTCTACCACCCTCATCTCCACCCCTCATCTCCACCGAACACCACCACCACCATACATGGTAGCAAACACTCCTCTCCCCTCTGTCTGGATCTGGCCTTGACCACTACTTGAAGCTAGCCCCACAAAACTTTGCACAAACCCTTAAAAACATGCCTAGACCACATATGCTTCACCTACCCTTCATCTATCACCTTGGCCGCCCCCTTAGCCACCACCACCATCATCTACTCCACCTCTAGCTGCAGCTCTAGATATGTCCAGACCTGACATGACCTATACAAGCATGAGCCGAGTCCAATCTACGTCCAAGCCGAGCCAAAAGTTGAACCAAACATCACCTATTTGCCTTGACTTTTGTATACTTCATGTGTAACTCTCCTACCATCATCACTTCCTTATAGCTGCACCTTTATGACCCAAACCTGAGCCTATATCACCATCATGGCCGGAAAAAAATACCCTATGGTCGAGCATTGGAGTGAATAAGGCAAGGTCTAACTATCTTGTTCCTTGTTGCTTTATATTTTAATTTGTTTCTATATCGTATTGTGTTAATTATATTCATATATTATATTGCATTGTCTTGTTTTGGTTGTTGTGACAAGATGATATCTTGGCTCTCTCCACTCATTTGAATCACTAGTCATGCTATACCGTGCTTGTCGTGCCTTTGGAATCGTTTTTTGTGTCGTAGCGGTCTTCTGCTTGAAAAGGTCAGTATTTCTCTCTCTGACATATTTACTTATGAATTAGTGAATTGATGGCAAGTGTTTATGATATAAAATGTTTATGCAAGTTAATGATGATCATATGATATACTATACCTTGTTATTACCATGTTAAAACTGTTAATTATCACATGACATCTGATATATCACATTTTATTGTGGCATTGACATTGTTTATATTGTTTTTGCATATATTCACACTGCAAGTCCCTGTTAGAATAGGATCACTATGGGTTGAAATGATACATACCCGAACGGACTTTAGAGTAGGGGAAAATCATTATGGCCTGAAATGATATGCCTGGGTGATTTTTATAAATTTTATTTACTTGGGATTGCGGGTTTGAAATAATAGAACCCAGGTTTTCTTTGTAAACTACGGATTGAAATTATATATATCTGATCACTTGATCTAGGTTGGAAAATTATATACAGACCCCGTGGTAAATTTTTAAATGATTTTTATATGATTTTTTTTAAAAGTATGAAATTTTGATTTTAAAAATATATATTTCATGGCTTTAAGAAAGTTAAATATAAAGTTTTGAATTTGTGAGTTTAAGTATGTAAATTTGAAGTAAATGTCATTTTTAACTTTAAATTTTATTTAAAAAATGTTAGCAAATAATGGAAATTAAATTTAAAGTTTTGAAATGATATTTGAAGAAAAATGTTAAGGTTTTTTTGAAATTTATAATTTAAGAAACAGTGAAATTTTGACTTAACGAATGAAAGTGAGTTTTAATTGGATATTTAATTGTAAAATTTTGTTGTGATAAATCATATGTTAAGTTGATTTAAATGTGAAATTTTGAAGTCTAGAAATATGATTTAAAAATTTAAAATGGAAAAGTTTGGAAGTTTAATGTTTCTGAAGTTATAATAAAATCTGGAATTTTATTAATAGCATTTCTAAAATGTTGTAGTTTCCTGACAGCACATTAAAATGTTGTTGTTTTGAATTTAACTATGTTTGAAGTAACTAAATATCTATTACGGTATTTTATAAATTCCATTGTTCCTAATCTAAACTATTTTGGAAATTTTAAGCTACGATAGCACTTTATAAATGATGTCATTGCTATATTTTGGCAATGTTTGAAATATTATAGATTTTAACACTGTTTGAGTTATATTTTAAAGTGTTAAATGATTTAACTTTTGGAATTGATTATTTGTGAAATTTAAGATGTTTGAATATATATTTAATATTTAAATTTGAATTTTTATGGAATTTAAATTGAATTTGAATTTAATAAGGTTTACTTTGTTATGTGTTAATTTGAATGAAATGAGATAAATGAATTTTTGAATGGAATTTTGAAATATATTTTGTAATGATATTTGGTACAATAAATAAATGACATAATTCATTTTTTAAAATGATATTTAAATTTGAATATTTGAAATTGAATTCAAATAATGATTTGATAATAAGGTTTTGAAAGGGTATGATATTTTGATTATTTAAATGGTTTGGAAATGATTTGATCTTTAATTTGAGAAAGAATATGAATTTGGAATGATATTTGATTTTGATAAATGAATATTTGAAGTTTATATTTGTATGAAAAGATATGTCAAAATTAAGTAATAATGAAGTTACATTTGAGACATATGAAGTTATAAAATTTAGTATTGAAATGTGGGATATTAAAGCTTTAAAGTATATTAAAAATTTAATAGTTCATTTTGTGGATCAAATATATGTTTAAATTGATATGATTTGAAATGTTCTGTAAGGAAACTGAATTGAATTGAAGCTGATTGTTTGATTTGAATTAAACTGGAAATTTGAAATCTTGGTTTAATTGAATAAATTTGTAAAATGTAAAGAATTAAAGGAATGTTCAATGATTTGAAATGAATGATTTCAAATGTTATGATTTTCAAAGTGTAATGATTTCAAGTATTTTGGTTATGCAAAAGTTATAACTTTGAAAGTACTTTAATTTTTGAAAGGTGAATATATGTTTGAAATGGAAATGATAAACTATTTTGATTTGAATAGTTTTGAAATAAAAATGATTTTGATTTCGAGGCATAAACTATTTTAATTGAATAAGTAGTTTTGAAATAAAAATGATTTTTGTTTAAAAGTATAAACTATTTTGATTTAATAAATAGTTTTAAAATAAAAATGGTTTTGGTTTCGTAGTATAAACTATTTTGGAAGGAATATAGTTTTGAAATGAAATGGTTTGATCGTTTTGAAGTATAAACAATTTTGAAATGAAATGGTTTGATCGTTTTGAAGTATAAACAATTTTGAAATGACCACGGCGTTATAATAATGTTTGGTTATTAAAGAGACCGGGATCGGAAGTTGTCATACTCTCTGCCAACTTCGAAAACAACTTTAACAACCGTGTAAATCAATGGAGATTCCAAAATGAAGTAGGATGGTGGCGACATTCTTAAGGTATATTACGTGGACCCAACTCCCATGAGTTGGCTTAAGGTGGCTAAAACAGGAGTGATCTCAGGCCAAAAGGGGTAGCTTCTCTGGTCGGACATATTTCTTCGATACTATACTCTTACTTGTGGTTGATTTGATGGTCATCCTCCGATTTTGATTGGGAGTGTTTTCCGAGGTGGGCGTATGTGGCTGCTGCGTTACCACCAGCCCGTGTGCGTAATTGGTATATCTACCCTGGTATTACCTTATGTGCCATGTCACCTACTATACCGAGCCTTTACTACGAGTTTGTTTTTCTCTCGTAGCCCATGTGGAATCCTCTGGTAGTCTCCCGATGTGGAGATATCATGTCATTGGATGGACTACTGGGACTATTATGTGTGAAGGGTGGTATGGGTAAGCCCGCAAGGCTATTTCAAAGTAAGTTTATTTTGCCGTAGACATTATTATAATAGCGCAATATTACTATATAGTAAATATCTTAACGGATCCTCAGAGGATGGGCGATCCCAAGCATCCTTTCAGTTGCTGATGCATTTTTGTCACTATTCACTTGAGTTGATTTACAGTTCATAAGTATTAATGTCCTGACTCAAGTGTTTAGTGTTTTGCTTTATGTTCGAGTCAGATTGAGTGATTCTGCATGCAAGACTCACCTTCGAAGTTGAAGCTTTTCTTGAAGATCCAGATATCTATTTTTCTTTCAGTATCAAGTGTTTCAATGATGTATTTTGATTTGTACCTGGTATATCTTTTTGCTCTTCTGTTGTATTTTGTTTAACTCTATTGTATCTTATTTTTATATAGTAGCTTCATGAACGACTATCTCTTTTAATTCCATTGCATTATTATTTACTCTGTGTCTATGATCTGTGATTATTTATTTACTGTACATTGCTAAAAAAAATTACAACGCAGTATTTTGAGCTATTCAAGTCCGACATGTGCGGATGTGAATTGTGACACCCCACATCTATACCCACGCTAGACAAGAACACTACGGAGTAATGCTGTCGACTGGCACGGAGAATAAGGCTGTTGAGGAGCCACCATCCATGTAATTGCTTTGTGCGAGCACCTATATGTCAGATAGTAAAACATAACTTTCATCTCAAGAGGAACTCCGACATACCGATACAAACACAAAGCTACTACACAATGGCTATATAAATTCTTCGGAAACAAATATAGAAATAAGCATAACATAAATCAGTCACAGATAATTCATATCACAAAGGCGGAAATAGATATGAATATTATACACAAAAGTGTACATCAGAGTAGTGGTCAAATAAGATCCACAATATCGAAAAGAATAGATACAAGAGCTAGAAAAAAGAATAAGCATACATCATAGAGTGTGTATCTCAAATGTATACAACAAAAACTACTAATCTAAGTAGTTAGCCAAAAGTCAGATGATGGTCTGATAAGGAGTCAAGCAGAAGCACCCGTAAAATCTCAGTCTGACCCGAGTATTATTTAAGAAGAAAATAATAAACGGATCAGTCTAGCTATAATTATCAGATAAAATGAGATATAAGAAGAGATCTAATAATAAAACGTATGATAACCAAAAATGTCATACTTCAACAAGTATACAATAGAAAATCACGAAAGTCATACAAAATCTCAAGAATCTCATAACATAAAAAAGAATGTCATATTCTTCATTTAATTCACCAAGGCACAATAAATGACATACATATCAATGCCAACTGAGAAAGGTGGTGAAACATAAATTCCAGAAATCATCAAATAGAAATCCAGAAAATCACAATGAAAGGATGGCCAATCCCATGAAAAATGAGCCGGAGCTCCTCTTGACAGGGTATAGTCCCTCATTGCGGACATTGAGCCGAAGCTCCTCCTGGTGAGCCGAAACTCCTCTTAACAGCGTATAGTCCCCCATTGCGGACATTGAGCCGAAGCTCCTCCTGGGGAGTCGAAACTCCTCCTGACAGGGTATAGTCCCCCATTGCGGACATTGACCCGAAGCTCCTCCAGGCGAGTCAAAACTCCTCCTGACAGGATATAGTCCCCTACTGCGGACGTTGAGCCGAAGCTCCTCCTAGTGAGTCGAAACTCCTCCTGACAGGGTATAGTCCCCCATTGCGGACATTGAGCCGAAGCTCCTCCTGGTGAGCCGGAGCTCAATAAAATTGAGGTATAGTCCTCCTCATGGACAAAGAGACATCGCACATTGCTAGTCTAAATCACAAAAATGATCGTCATGATCATCAAGAAGTGTCAATTACAATAAGCTAGTAAATATATGAGTTTAGCATCATGTCCCATAACCACTAGCTTAACTTAAATATTTGTGAACAAATTGTAGATCTCCACTAGAAAATTGTCACAAGAGATTCAATCGAACAAGTTTAAGAATTATCCAACGAAGTAAACGCAAGCATTTCATACCACTCGTTTTACTAAGTCGTTTAATTAGATTTCTAATACGAGTGAGGTAAAAGTTTGTATATACTAGTAGACTGGAAAACGGTTTTATAAACGAGTTTGGTATTGAAAATAGAGTTGAAATCGTTTTGAGGAAAGAGTTTTGATATATACTACTAGTATAGAAAACCTTTATATTTTAGAGTGAGAAATCATAGAATTGATCGTAGAAACAATCAATCATAAAAATTCACATTGGAAGACGTGAATCAAATCCAAAGAAATCGATACCAAATCCATTAAAATGGATATTTCCAAAAATCCATAAAAAGAAGTCATCATAGTTAATAATAAGTGATAACAACTAACCGGATCAACAAAACTCGATAAACCTTGGAAATTTACTCAAAAATAGCCAAAATAGGCAAATTAAACAGTTCCAGATGTCTGGTAGGTGTTCCCAGACGTCTGGCCCTAGTATCTGGAAGTATATGTGTTTTCTCCCTTCTATTTTTAGTTCCTGGGCCATTTCGGACGTCTGAAATTCAACCAGACGTCTGAATTTGATTTCAGACGTCTGGATTTGGTTTCGGACATCTGGATTTAGTCTCTGCCTTTTCCAGACCCCTTTCCAGACGTCTGGATTATTCAACTAGACGTCTGGATTTTGTTTCAGACATCTGAATTTAATTTCAGACGTCTGAAATCTTCTGCTAGGCAAAAAAAACAGCCTAGACCAAAAATGGCAAATCCAAACCGAAATGCGATCGAACGAGCGATGGATGCTAAGGATTGATGCCAATCGACAACCCAACACTATAGGCTCTTCGATGCATCACCAAAAACATGTTCAAATATCAAAGATTGGATTTTTAAAGATTTGACTACAAAACACCAAAAATTGGAACATTCACCAATTTAATCCAAATCAAAAGCAAATGAACATTAATAAGTGTTAGGAATTCATACCCAACAATCAGAGATAGTTATAGACATAGATGTGAGATAAAAATCTCACCTTTATGCACAAGAACAAGGAGGAAGAAGCTATAGAACAATGACAATGACAATCACTCTTCAATTCCAACTCAACAAGCTTGAATCTACGCTAAAAAGAGAAACATTTCCTAAATTAGGTTTAGGAATTTCTGAAATCAAAGAGAGAATGAGTTGGAGAATATGAAGAGAAGGCTTACCAATGGGTTCTCTTGAATTTGGAGCTAGAAATTGATTTGCAAATGGAAACTAGGGTTTTGGATTTCTATTTCCCATTCTCTTCCACCATTAATCTCTTTAGAACTGAAAGTAGAGGAAGAGGGAGTGAATGAAGAGGGGGTTTCAGTTTGGGGTATTAAGTTAGAACATTGGGCTGAACCCAACCTAAACCTATAGCCCTAAGTGAAAAGTAGCAAAATTCTACTATCTCCAAACATATCGAAGTTCATAGTCAAAAAGGTCGCAAACGTCATTTTGAATTCAGTGGGGTGTTCTCTAGTCCCAATTCGACTGTTTGCAAAAAGTAGCTTTTCGGACCAAAATCCGACGAACGATGAAATATTTAAATAAAATATTTAAATATAAAATCGATAAATATGCGGGTTGTTACAGACTCCCCTCCTTAAAGAAATTGCATCCTCGCAATACTTAAGACGAAAATAAAGAGTAACAACCATAAAAGCATATCAACACAAAAGAAAACTGAAATAAGAAGTTCGCCATAAAGTGCACGAAAGAGTTAGCACGAACGGGATCGCTCGATAAATTCTCTAGATTCCCAAGAGTAATCCCTAAGATTTGAGAACCATTGAACTCTCACAAGAAGAATATCTTCATTCCGAAGGTGCTCAACCTCTGAAGCAATGATGCGAATGGAATGCTGCCCATAAATCAAATCTGGTGAAACTTCAATTTCCACAATATCACTAGCTAAAGAATAAAAACCGGAATCCCTAAGGCATTTCTGTAGATAAAAGACGTGGAGAACATCAAGAATAGCAGAAAATTGAGTTGGTGCAACGACGTAGTATAATAACAGTACGCCCGAGAAACTAGAAACTCAAATAATTTGAAACATCAGCGTAGTACAAAAACGGTACGCCCAATGAACCAAAGCTCTAATAATTTCGGAACACCGACGTAGTACAAAAACGATACGTCCAATGAACCGACAAAACGGAACAACGATGTAGTATAATAATGGTACATCCATTGATCCAGATAAGATGGAACATCGATGTAGTATAATAACAGTAATCCAATGAACCAAACACCATAAAAGAGCATCAGACTCAAGTCCATAAAAGAAATGAGATGAAACTCAATAAAACGAAGTACATCAAAACGCCCGATGAACTTGATAAAAAGATAATTCCATTTCGACATCATCAAAGAATCGACACCTTGTTGCCTACGACAAGACGTATTGGCAACAAGACTTCCCTTCGGGAACAAAAGAATATGAAGATCATAAGATGCTAGGAACTCGAGTCAACATGAAGTTCCCTATGAGAAAATAAATATTCCAAAGATTTTTGATCGAGGTGGAGAACAAATTTCTCATCCAAAAATAGTGATGCCAAATTCCAAAAGTAAAAACAATAGCCGCGAGCACTAGATCATGAGTGGCATATCTAGTCTCGATAAGCTATAATGATTTAGAAGCACAAGTGATAGCACGTTCTCCTTTGCTAGATAATGGCATCCAAACCAATACGACTAGTATCGGTACAAATAGCATAGTCTTGGTTCCCCTTCAGGAATCACAAGAATAAGAGTATCGAAAGCAAGAGTTCTTTTAAATAATCCTCTTTCCCGAAAAGTTAAAACTTTCAAAACTACATTTTTATTTTTATGTAATAATCTTTCTACAAAAATTTACATTTTTACAAGTCAATATATCGTGTCTGACTGTCTCATCAAAGCGTTTAAGAGATTCTTATCGATAACGTTGATCAAGCGCATCGACCAGAATTCTTAAAACACTAAATGGGCAATACGATCACAAAATCATATTCTATAGGATAAGTAAGTTTCTCAAAAACTTATAAGAACATTCTTTGTTCGTTTTAAGAACAAAAATCCAGTTATACTTATAAATAAATCTTATGAAAAAGATTTGCAAAATTTTTAAATTGCTATTTTCATCCAAAATCAATAAATGCAAAAATGGAATCATCGAGATATTTGATAGAATGCTCGATACCTAAAATGGATGAAATAAGATGGACAAACTGAATAACATAATAATTCATTCATAGGAATCATAACAAGTGCGGAATGCGGTGAGTGGAATGCTAACTTCCGCTACTCGTAACAAATGAAAACCGGTGGTAAGGTCAAACTGAAAAGAGCTTAGCACCACACAAAAGATTACTTAGGTGATAATCCTAAGACAAGCTCAAAAATACCGGAAAATTTCTCAAACTACATGAATGAGAGAAATAACACTTTCCTTATAAGTGGACTTAAGGAATAAAATGATGCCATCGAGTTAGAATCAAAATCATAAAGGAAAAATAGAATTCTGCTTAACAGATTGAAAATGTCAAAGATGAATAGTCCACACGGTATGGCCTCATAATAATTAAGCCAATCCTTAGAAAAGTAAATTCCGAAGCCTAAGTAAAAATCGGCTCGGACAGAAAAATCACATAAAATAATTTCGACATCAATAAATACAAACTGAGTGTTGCGGATCTACCATCCGGATTCACAATCCTCAAAGAAGTCATCAAACCCAGAAATGTTTAAAGAAGAAGAATCACAAGTTCTTTTGATACAAAAATAATGAGATGAAACCCATATCAACAAGAACTCAAATAAGAAGATCACAAAATAAAACAATGCCATCAAGGATTGAGTGAAAAATACCGTGACCGAGAGAAGAGTTTCTAGGGGCTTGCACAATATTTTGTTTTCTCATGTCCTTGTTCAAAAGTTTGGGACATGCAGATAAAAGATGACCCGGTTTCTTGCAAAAGCGACAAGAATGGGGTTATGGACACATATTCACATAGTGTTCCTTAGAATTACAATTGTAGCATCCTCCACGATTAGGGATTGGAGTCTTTGCTACGAAAGCAGTTTGCTTCACTCTCTTATTGGGATTAAGGCTCTTGAACTTAATATGCCTCTTCTTGGAAGTCCCAATATCACAAACACTTCCTTTACCAACCTCTCCATGAAGAAGAGTAACATCCACAAGCTGATTGAATGAAACTTCAAGTTTCAAAGGTAGAACCATTACGGGGTCCTTACTCAAAGCATAGATAAACTCTTGATTCTTTACAAGATCCAAAAGTTGTTGAGCAGACATGAATACTCCATCCAAGGAAGTAGCACTAGATTGACCGACGCTGGGACGGCCAGGTCTAACCATTTCTCTTCTTTAAGAAAGAAAGAAAGAAGAGGAAAAAGTTATTCTCAAAATAAATATCAAGCAATCTTGATAGATAAAACAAGGAATCATAAAAGAAAGTAGGATAGAACGGTACGAAGACTCGAATAAATCCTAAGGCACAACTCCTAAGAAAGACTTAGGACATGATCCTTGCTAAATTATTCTACATTGTTCCAAAGTTTGGCTCTGATACCAAGCTGTGACGCCCCACCTCTATACCCACGCTAGCCAAGAACACTACGGAGTAATGCTGTCGAGTAGCACAGAGAATAAGGCTGTTGAGGAGCGACCATCCATGTAATTGCTTTGTGCGAGCACCGATATGTCAGATAGTAAAACATAACTTTCATCTCAAGAGGAAATCCGACATACCGATACAAACTCAAAGCTATTACACAGTGGCTATATAAATTCTTCGAAAACAAATATAGAAATAAGCATAGCATAAATCAGCCACAGATAATTCATATCACAAAGGCGGAAATAGATATGAATATTACACATAAAAGTGTACATCAGAGTAGTGGTCAAATAAGATCCACAATATCGAAAAGAATAGATACAAATGCTAGACAAAAGAATAAGTACACATCATAGAGTCTGTATCTCAAATGTATACAACAAAAACTACTAATCTAAGTAGTTAGCCAAAAGTCAGATGATGGTCCGACAAGAAGTCAAGCAGAAGCACTTGTAAAATCTCAATCTGACCCGAGTATTATTTAAGAAGAAAATAATAAACGGATCAGTCTAGCTGTAATTATCAGATAAAATGAGATATAAGAAGAGATATAATAACAAAATGTATGATAACCAAAAATGTCATACTTCAACAAGTATACAGTAGAAAATCACGAAAGTCATACAAAATCTCAAGAATCTCATAGCATCAAAAAGAATGTCATATTCTTCATTTAATTCACCAAGCCATAGTAAATGACATTCATATCAATGCCAACTGAGAAAGGTGGTGAAACATAAATTCCAAAAATCATCAAATAGAAATCCATAAGATCACAATAAAAGGATGGCCAATCCCATAAAAAATGAGCCGGAGCTCCTCCGGACAGGGTATAGTCCCCCATTGCGGACATTAAGCCGAAGCTCCTCTTGGTGAGCCGAAGCTCCTCCTGACACGGTATAGTCCCCCATTGCGGACATTGAACCGAAGCTCCTCCTGTTGAGTCGAAACTCCTCCTGACAGGGTATAGTCCCCCATTGCGGACATTGAGCCGAAGCTCCTCCTGGTGAGTCGAAACTCCTCCTGACAGGGTATAGTCCCCCATTGCGGACATTGGGCCGAAGCTCCTCTTGGTGAGTCGAAACTCCTCCTGACAGGGTATAGTCCCCCATTGCGGACATTGAGCCGAAGCTCCTCCTGGTGATCCGGAGCTCAATAAAATTGAGGTATAGTCCTCCTCATGGACAAAGAGAGATCGCACATTGCTAGTCTAAATCACAAAGATGATCGTCATGATCATCAAGAAGTGTCAATTACAATAAACTATTAAATATATGAGTTTAGCATCATGTCCCATAACCACTAGCTTAACTTTAATATTTGCGAACAAATTGTAGATCTCCACTAGAAACTTGTCACAAGAGATTCAATCGAACAAGTCCAAGAATTAACCAACGAAGTAAACGCAAGCGTTTAATACCACTCGTTTTACTAAGTCGTTTAATTAGATTTCTCGTACGAGTGAGGTAAAAGTTTGTATGTACTAGTAGATTGGAAAACGGTTTTATAAACGAGTTTGGTATTGAAAATAGAGTTGAAATTGTTTTGAGGAAAGAGTTTTGATATTTACTACTAGTACAGAAAACCTTTGTATTTTAAAGTGACAAATCATAGAATTGATTGTAGAAACAATCAATCATAAAAATTCACATTTGTAGACGTGAATCAAATCCAAAGAAATCGATACCAAATCCATTAAGATGGATATTTTCAAAAATCCATAAAAAGAAGTCATCATAGTCGATAATAAGTGATAACAACAAACCGGATTAACAAAAATCGAGAAACCATGGAAATTTACTCAAAAATAGCCAAAATAGGCAAATTAAACAGTTCCAGACGTCTGGTAGGTGTTCCAAACGTCTGGCCCTAGTATCTGGAAGTATATGTGTTTTCTCCCTTCTATTTTTAGTTCCTGGGCCATTTCAGATGTCTGAATTTGATTTCAGACGTCTGGATTTGGCTTCAGACGTCTGGATTTAGTCTCTGCCTTTTCCAGACCTCTTTCCAAACGTTTGGATTATTCAACCAGACGTCTGGATTTGGTTTTAGACGTCTAAATTTAATTTCAGACGTCTAAAATCTTCTGCTAGGCTAAAAAAACAGCCTAGACCAAAAATGGCAAATCCAAACCGAAATGCGATCGAATGAGCGATGGATGCTAAGGATTTATGCCAATCGACAACCCAGCACTATAGGCTCTTCGATGCATAACCAAAAACATGTTCAAACATCAAAGATTGGATTTTAAAGATTTGACTACAAAACACCAAACATTGGAATATTCATCAATTCAATCCAAATCAAAAGCAAATGAACATAAATAAGTGTTAGGAATTCATACCCAACAATCAAAGATAGTTATAGACATAGATGTGAGATAAAAATCTCACCTTTATGCACAAGAACAAGGAGGAAGAAGCTATAGAACAATGACAATGACAATCACTCTTCAATTCCAAATCAACAAGTTTGAATCTAAGCTAAAAAGAGAAACATTTCCTAAATTAGGTTTAGGAATTTCTTAAATCAAAGAGAGAATGAGTTGGAGAAGATGAAGAGAAGGCTTACCAATAGGTTCTCTTGAATTTGGAGCTAGAAATTGATTTGCAAATGGAAACTAGGTTTTTGGATTTCTATTTCCCATTCTCTTCCACCATTAATCTCTTTAGAACTGAAATTAGAGGAAGAGGGAGTGAATGAAGAGGCGGTTTCAGTTAGGGGTATTAAATTAGAACATTGGGCTGAACCCAACCTAAACCCAAAGCCCTAAGTGAAAAGTAGCAAAATTCTATTATCTCCAAACATATCGAAGTTTATACTCAAAAAGGTCGCAAACGTCATTTTGAACTCAATAGGGGTGTTCTCGAGTCCCAATTCGACTGTTTGCAAAAAGTACCTTTTCGGACCAAAATCCGACGAACGATAAAACATTTAAATAAAACATTTAAATACAAAATCGATAAATATGCGGGTTGTTACATGAATGGTTGAAAATATTGGGTTTTTACACATGTTGTATTACATTTGATGTATGTATTGATATGTATCGTTTCTGTGTTGTTGTTCTGTGACTTGTAATTGATATAATTATTATGTTTTTTTTTCAATCAGTCCTGTAGCCACCACAGTTGTAACAACCCGATATTTTCAACCATTTGCATCCTTGCATATCGAACTTGAATTGCTCAAAATACAGCATTGTAAATAAATTTGGAGCAAATGTAATAAAATCACAGATACATAAATATCATAATAACTTGCAGCGGAAATTTAAATACCACAGTAGTTCATGAAGCTACTATAACAAACTCTCAAAACAAAATACGTAATATCAGTCTGAAACATATACTATAGAAATCTCAAATACATAGAAGTTTATAAGTACCAAAGATGAAATAGAACAACTGAAACTAAAAGGGAATAGATAACTAGACAAGCAGAATCTCCAGCGATTCCCAGCTTTAGAAAAGAAATCCAACGCTAAGCTGTAAATACTCAGGCTGACCCGAGCATAAAGTAAAACAAAAAACACTCGAGTCAGGAAATATATACTTATATATTGTAAACCAACTCAAGTGAACGGCAATATTAATGCACTATAACTTAAAGGGCGCTTGGGATAGGCCATCCTCTAAGGACTAGTTAAACCATAAATTTAATACATCACGTGGTTAAAATTCCAAAATGGTATTTTATACTTCAAAATCAAATATCATTTAAAATTCAATATCACTTCAAATTTAATTCGAAATATCAAAATATCACATCATTCCAAAACCACATTCATTTTTATTTAATTTAAATACCGTTTCAAATCACATTTCAAAATGGTTTATATAACAAAGCAAATGTTCCAATCAAACCAGTTAAATATTCCAATTAAACCAACTAAATGTTCCAATTAAATCAATTAAATATTCCAATTAAACAAATTAAATATTCCAATTAAATAAATTAAATATTCCATTTAAATTATTTAAAAGTGAAGTTATTAAATTTAATAATCAAATATACAATTCTCAAAATTTTACCATTATCAGAATTCATCTATTTACATCAATTTATTAAAACAGTGAATTTCATCTTTCGTGGCATTTAGGAAATGCTACTGTAACGACCCGAAATTTCTAACCCGAAAATTCCAGATAGTTATGAAAAGAAGAAAACGATAGAAGAAGAAGAAAAAAACACCAAACATCTCACATTCGCAGCGGATAAAATATAATAATAAATAATAATAGTTTACAAAGAATACTATATCTGTCGATTACATTTAATATACATCAGAGTTTCACATATATACGCAGAACTGAATATTTACAATTATAATGACTGAGATTAACAATAATATAAATGCAGCGGAATACTCTATACGATATCGCCATCCAGCTCTCCTCCTGAGCTCCAGAACGTACCTACCTGAAAAGCTGTAATACTCGGTCTGACCCGAGCATTACACCAAAGTAACACCCGGGTCAGGCTGGAAACTAGCGTGAGTAAACCCAACTAACATGGAATACAAAGCATACAACTCAAATAAAACCCGGGTAACTTATGTCAATTCAATAGATCCACAATTTGCTATAATAAATGCTTATTTCACATATAAATTTCTAAGTTCGAACTTAGATAAAATAATCCAATTCACTTAAATCATTTCATTTCAGACTATTGACTTCACAAATCAATTTATAAAAATTCGAAGTGGTTTCGGGTATTACTCAATACCCGACCACGATCACTTCGAAACTCATGTCATCCTAACACAAGTTATCCAAATGATTTGCACAACATCTCATATCAGTGATATCAACCCATTCAAGGCATCCAATACCCTTCAATCATCCATGCTTAACCGCATACACATCAATTCAATTGATTCTAATTGAAATTTCAAACTTCAATCGCTTAGATTTCCTCATTAATTAATTCCAAATCAATTAATTAATCAACTCTTCCATATCCATTCAACTTAATCAACAACCCTGGATTAATTGTCTTTTAATTATATTTAGGTGGTTATCTTTAATTTATTTCTCGAAATTAAATATTCTTAACCCATAATTAATAAGTAATCCTTAATTACTTCACAAATTAATTAACTATAACCAATTACACAAAGTATTCTTAATTACTTATATTAATTAATTTCTCACAAGTCACTTATTATGAATTAATGAATCTCAATTATTCAAATCTTTAATTACTTCATTAATTATATAAATTGCTGATTTCCAATTATATTCCAATTTATCTTAATCTGAATTATATTACATTAATTAAAATACCATATTAATCGTTCTTGTTTTGTCTTACCCTGCAATTAACTATTCATTTATTTTCTTTATTCAATAAATCAATTTCTCCTTAATTAATTATCTTAAGTAGTCTCTTGTTTAATTACACGGTACTTGTATTTTATTAACGACATTAAACAATTATTTTATCAATCCATCAGATAACTATTCTGAATTACTCTCACTTAATTAATTAACTTGTAAGTTAAGTTATTGATTAATTCAAACCCTTAAATACTAAATTAATTAACCCAAACCATTAATTAATTGAATTAATTAATCATCCATTATAATCACCCTTATATTTCTTCCAAAATCCAATTTATATATTTCGATAACTTATGGTACCGAAATATTCAAGCAATTCACAACATTCGGTAGTTCAATTACCTAAATATTCATCACAGAGTATTAATCATTCTAGTATGAACCAAATAGTACTATATAATATAGCACATCAGTCAAATTCGACCATTCAACCAATCATTTAAAATTTAACCATTAAATTTAAATAGAATTTCAGAACGTGAGGCTTACTCACCTTTGAATATGTTTGCAATTCCCTTCAATCTTGACTTGAATTTCCAGATGTATGACCTCACAGAAGAGAAGAGAGACAGACCCAAGTCTCGATTGATGAGTCTCCTAGCCTACAACTACGCACAACCGTACTGGCGTTGCCAACTCGAGCTCCAGATCGCAACCCCTCCACCCCATTCAACAGCCCAAAATCCAAACTTGTATCGAGAACAACCGAGCAAAATACGAATGCCTGACTCTCACGGGCAGGGCATTACCGCGTCTCTTCTTCAACAGGCCTCGAGACACCACTGCTCGAATTGAGCATCCCGACTCATCTTCCCTCCCTACAACGTCGCCGCTGCCCCTGCCGCCATCACTGCAGCCTCTATCCAAATGCTCGGGCTCATTGCAACCGCCGCCAAGTTTACACGCAAAACGCTCGCGCCCCTCCTTCTCTGCCAGACGCCGCATCCATCGATGCCCTCAACCCTCGGTTCTAGCCCATTGGGGAAAATCGAATTCTACGAGAATTTGTAATGAGGAAGGAACGCGAATTTGAAGAAGGGTAAGACATAGATTCGTCGGTCAATTTTTTTTTTTTAGGTTAAAACCCCTTTTCAATTTTCCCTTTGTTTCCCTTTTACTAAACTGTTTCGGCTTCTATTTTTTTTATGAAATCGAGTTCCATCAAAAGGAGGAGCACGGTCCCTTCTAGATTAGAACGAAGGAGGAAACAATATCTACCTTTATTTATTTTATCAACCAAGAAGCGTATAAGGGAAGCTAAGGAAATATATTAAAAATTGAGAATGGCTTCTTGAGTATGATTGTTTATTTTAAATTTATTATATTATCGGTTTTAATTTTGCCGCGTTTCTCCTCCATATGAGCCAATGGTAAATCCGACCGCTCAGAGATTTAAAATCCAATAATAACTAACTATTACGGAACCAATGGAACTTGTTTCGTTGAATTCCGAGACTGTACCTCGGAAAACTATTTTTAAATTCAATTTAAACGATATATTATTAATACTGAACAAATTATCTTTAATTTAAATTAAAATCATTCTACTATCTCCAGTATTATCGTTATAAGTTTTATAAGTCTTCAAATTATATTTTTAACAGACTTAAAAATCCGACTTCAACACTTTACCCAATTTCAATTATCAAATTCAATATTTTAAACTAAAAAAAATTCAATGATTTAATTGTCAAGTAAATATTAATATTTCGAATTCAAGTTAAAATTGACTTTTAACTATTTTAAAAACAATTAATTATTCCAGTTTAATTCGTTAAAATTTCCGGGTCGCACATTCCTCCCCCCTTAAAAGAATTTCGACCCCGAAATTACTAACTAGGAAGAATGGTACAAACCCGTTTACTTTTCTCCCAAAACCAACAGTTATATCAACTTGCCCCGACATTCTTTTATTTAGACCCACTATTACTTCGACCAACCTTCCAAAACTTCTGTTGTTTTCAAGCAATACCCATTTTGCTCAATCATTTAAATTTCAATTTAAAACCAAATTTTGAACTTATCAAAATTTTCTCAAAATTTTTCTAACTCCTTAAATTCCCGAAAATTTTTGCCAACGTCTCTTTTGCGCGGCTAGCTCGGTACTACTACAAAATGCCACTACGGGCTCCTAAATTCCAAAAAGAAAACAAAAGCCAAGTGGCTACATCAAAAACCAAATCCAATTCCATACAGAATTTTAAATACATACCTTTTTGTCGGGCAATTCGAATTTATCTTTTGGAATCAAATCCAATTTTCTCTTCCCTTTTATAATACCAGCATATCCTGCTTAGCACTAATATCCAATCATAATTTTCCAAAATCATTTCATACATTCTCTTACATAAGTCTCATTTCTATTTCAATTCAGACTAGTTTTCACCGTTTCATATGAATTCAATTTATTTGCGATTTCTAATATGAAATTTTATCTTTTATTTAAGATGATTCATATTAGTTTCATTTGCTAGTTTATTTTTAATTTTCCAATTTGAAAATGTTTTGTCGTTAACCAAAATTTATCAAAATTTTCCAAAAATTTTCTAACTCCCAAAAATTTCGAAATTTTTTGGCAGAGTCTCCTTTGTACGGAGGAGCTTTTGCAATTTGACAATAGATATAAATATGTATACATCGACCCACACGGGTGGAAAAAGCAAAAACAGTTCATGTTTCCTATTTTTATTGCGTAGGCGTACCTTATTTAGCAATTTAAGCAAGCGGCTTATAAATTTTAGCAATTAGCATACCCCAAATCTAGCCAAACGGCTTCCCTGTACCTGTACTTACTCAATTTAAATACGTAGGTGTCATACATAGAAAATCTATTAACATTTCACTTACTTTTAATAGCTAAACACAAGCATTACATAAATAACAAGCACCAAACACTTCCAATAAGCAATTTATATGTTTTAAAGCACATCTAATTGTTTCCAACCAAATTTATATGCCTTTTCATTCAATTTTAATGGTTTACACACAATTACTTGCATTCAACCCAACCTCATACATTCAATCTATTTTAAATCCAAACAAGATCATATTCCCTTCAATTGATTACAAATTCAAGTTATCTAACCTTTCTCAACTCAAAGAATTTTAATTTCTTTTATTCACGTCAAACGACAATTCATTTTATGCAAATTTGACAATATTCGCCTAATAGAGTATTTATTTTAGTTTACAACTTCTTAAAATTAATTTTTAACTCATTTTATATCTAATTCCATTCATTTTTAATTTATTCATCAACCATACATACGCATTTCATTTCATCTCCGCATTGACTTCATTCAAACCATTTATTAAGCTTGACACATTCAACACTTCTAAATTAATAACCATTTCCAAATTAATTTAATTCAAGCTTTTACTTAATGGGCTTTTATCCTTATTCGAAACTAAGCTTCAATAAATTTAAACTTAAGTTAGTTACTTTAATTTATTCCAACATCAACTTAAGTTCACTTCCATTCAATTTGATTCTCATCAAATCAAATTCCATTTAATTCAGTTAGCCCATCTATTACATTTTAACCCTCCATCATAATTCATCAAATAATATCCAAGCACATACTTAACTCATTTATACTTCAAATTGATATGCTACCGAACTCAAGTTCGGTGTGATAATCCAATTCCAATCACAACTTTGATTTAGTTTTTTTTTTCAATCAGACTTCATCCATTTATTTTATAATCCCAGTAACCCATTTTAAATTTTATACTTACTTATTTAATTCAATTTCGAATTTATTTTATTAATACATGATCATTCTCAATTTATTTTTATTCACTTGGGTTTTGTGTGCAACCCAAACCATTTCTATTATAATTCGCTTTTATTTCAACACTTCCATTATAACAAATTTACTTGCAAATTACGTTAAATATTATTCAAATCACTTGACTTTTATTTGAAAGTCA
Source organism: Allium cepa (assembly GCA_030765085.1). Classification (NCBI taxonomy): domain Eukaryota; kingdom Viridiplantae; phylum Streptophyta; class Magnoliopsida; order Asparagales; family Amaryllidaceae; genus Allium; species Allium cepa. The sequence goes on from CM060942.1 coordinate 463,928,003, forward strand.
ATCCATCACTATTTGATCCAACTCTATTTATTTTTATTTTTTATAGCACCTCTACTTATATAATTCATTATCAAACCCAAGTCGAATTCTATTTACAAATTCGAATTCATTTCCAAACCCATTATCATTTACAACTCATTTATTTACCTAAGTTAAATTTTATTAACAAAATCAAAAAATTATTTAACCAATTAGCTAACTTTCCACTTCTAAATCAATATTCGATTTTAATTACAAATTCACTTTATTAAAATTACCGTTTGGATTTTCTTGATTTGCCCAAAATTCCAAGATCTTTATTTACAAAAATTTTAGAAATGCTTTTAAATTCACATCATACTTAATAAAATAACTCTTTACAAAAATACTTCTTATAACTCGATGTCTCCACCAGTCCATCCTCGTTCTCATAGAAATTCAATCATATGTTGATCAGGCGTAGGACTGAAAATCTATAAGTACTTGGTAAACCCGTTTTCAACACCCAGTGGGAATACTTGGAAAACAATTTTATTGAAATTATCGAAAACAGTTTCTTTTTTTTTGAAAATAGAGGAAATATCTTTAGTGAGGATGCTCTGAAAATCATCGCCCCCATTCCATGGTCACAGTTACATACCAGGGTTACGTTACAGTCGCAACTAAAGTCCATGTAACTGCAGGCTCTCCGCGGCACTCTCGATTACGCCATGGAACCCACACAACAGATCATAGTTACATCCAGGGTTACGTTGCCGTCACAGCAAAAGTCCATGTAACTGCAGGCTCTCAGCGGCCTCTGATTTTCGCTGACGAAGTGAAACTTCTTCACTCCTACATAGGTCGCAGTCTACCGAGATAAACTCAAACGCAGCCTGTTGGCTCTCAGCGGCACACACGACTTTCGCAATGTTACCATAGGTCGCAGTTACATCCTGGGTTACGTTGCAATCACAACAAAAGTCTATGTAACTGTTGGCTCTCCGCGGCACACACGACTTACGCTATGGTAAACTCAACTCCTAATCCTCAGGAACTACATTTTTCCGGACTCCTCACAGGATCAACTTTAAAACCTCCCCTTGGGGCTCAAGGCAGCACCACCCGGTGGCACTCCTGAGAAGTCCATTCCAAGGGAGCGCCTTTTTCCCCAGAGCTATCATCAAGACACTTTATACTATACACATATAGTATCTTTCAAATCATACACCTAGTATGAATTTCATCAAAGTCCCTTTACACAATATCGATTATTCCAAAATCGATAATTCCCAAAATAGGCTTTCCAAATTCAAATATTGATTTTACCCAAAATCAAAAGCCTTTTCAAATCCAAAGGTTCCTAAAACTTTTCCCAAAATCCCCATAGATCCTTTATATATACCGATATATATAAATTTTAAAACTTTGGACCACTATAAACTAGTATAAAATTCTTTTTATACTTCAAACACTTCCAAAATCCTTTTTCTTCCAACTGTATATTCAACAAAGGGGTTTCATCTTAAATAAAACAAAGATATATAACCTTGTTTATTCAAAATCAAATATTCCAATTTGATTACTCTTTCCTATCAATTTCTTTTCCATTCACTTATCCTCCTTTACATTAATCCCCATTTGGATTATCACTTCAATTCCTATCTCAGTTGGATATTAAATCCATAACAGTTTGAACTCCGACCAGTTTATTTAGAACATAGCTTGAAATTTTTTAAAACAAATAAGTAGTTGGAGAATAATTACTAGTTTTGTAAAATAGTTTGAAAATAATTAACTAATCGTAGAATAGTTGAAAATAGCTGAATCGTTTCAGAAATTTTAGATAATTGTAAAATAGTTGTAAAATAGTAATTAATTTGTAACATTGTTGAAAAATAGTAATTAGTTTAGAGAATAGTTGAAAAAAATGGTTAAATAGCTTCAAACCTAATTGTAAAACAAGTATATAAAATAATTTGGCTTTAAGAAAGAAAGGTTGTATATATTTAATAGCTTAGAAAAAGAAGTTTATATCAAAACAAATTATATTAAAAATAGTCCAGAGTCAAAACTGTTCACTTCCCCCAACAATTCAATTCAAATTTCCACTCCCATTTAAATTGACCCGATTCCAATAACCCCAATTTCCATTGGACTTAATTCATTCCCAACTCATTTGAATTTATTTTCAATTTCTTTCCAACTTCAAATCAAATTCTGTTTGATCTTTAAACTTGTACAACTTTAATCACAATTTCAATTTTACAATTTCTATTTATAATCAATTACATTCACATTTTGCTTTAACTCGAAATTATACATTTTATTTAGCCAATATATTTTTATTATTCCATAAACATTTTAATCAAGATTGCAGAGTTTAAACAATTTTCCAAAACTTAAATATCACCTTAGAATTCAACTATATCCAAAATTCTTTGGCAAATTCAACTATCCCGTTGAATTTCAAAACCAAACCCACTTCACAACCAATTCCAATTTAAAATAATATGGTAGCAATTCCTCTTCTAGAAACTCGAAAATAAACAATGATGATGCTGCAGTCATCACCGACGTTATTTTCCAATAACCCAAAGAGTTCAATGCTTTTATCTCTTTAAAAACATTTTCAAATATTTTTAATTTCAAATCTCCCAGATTTCAAATTCACACAAAAATATTTTTGAAATAACACTATTATTTTTCCAAAACCTTTGGAAACCACTTCCAAATCCAAATGAATTTTAAATTTTCCCAAAAATTCCAAATTCCTAATCCATCCAATTCATATTTAACATTACTCTGGAATTTCGTCTTACTTTATTTTCAAATATTCTCTGGAATTCTAATTCAATTTATAATCTCACTTTTAAACCATCTCGAATTATATAAATTCGAGTTGAATTCTTAAAGGTTGGTTTAACTTTTTAAACCAAATTAACTTTGTTCATTTAAAGTTTTTAAACAATTTAATTTCTGAGTTCTAATCCCAGAATTTCATTTTTAGTTAAGTTAATTTTATTTTGGTTGTATTTCTGTTATCTCCTAATTTAATTCCAATTCAAGATTTCAATTTGATTGTACTGTATTACTTTTAAATTTTAATTCCAATAATTTAACAACCAATCATCTTAATATTTATTAGAAGGAAATATTACTTTATATATCAAATATACTTTTTATATAAAATCATTTAAAATCTTTATAAGAAAATAACAAGTACGCTCTCATATTGACCCTATCCTTAATGAGTATACCCACCAGAGCCAAGGTTCCCGCTTAACCTTTCAGCTCTGATACCAAATGTAACGACTCGAAAATTCTAACCCGAAAATTCCAGATAGTTATGAAAAGAAGAAAAAGATAGAAGAAGAAGAACAGAACACCAAACATCTCACATTCGCAGCGGATAAAATATAATAATAAATAATAACAGTTTACAAAGAATACTATATCTGTCGATTACATTTAATATACATCAGAGTTTCACATATATACACAGAACTGAATATTTACAATTATCATGACTGAGATTAACAATAATATAAATGCAGCGGAATACTCTATACGATATCGCCATCCAGCTCGCCTCCTGGGCTCCAGAACGTACCTACCTGAAAAGCTGTAATACTTGGTCTGACCCGAGCATTACACCAAAGTAACACCCGGGTCAGGCTGGAAACCAGCGTGAGTAAACCTAACTAACATGGAATACAAAGCATACAACTCAAATAAAACTCGGGTAACTTTTGTCAATTCAACAGATCCACAATTTGCTATAATAAATGCTTATTTCACATATAAATTTCTAAGTTCCAACTTATATAAAATAATCCAATTCACTTAAATCATTTCATTTCAGCCTATTGACTTCACAAATCAATTTACAAAAATTCGTAGTGGTTTCGGGTATTACTCAATACCCGACCACGATCACTTCGGAACTCATGTCATCCTAACACAAGTTATCCAAAAGATTTGCACAACATCTCATATCAGTGATATCAACTCATTCAAGGCATCCAATACCCTTCAATCATCCATGCTTAACCGCATACACATCAATTCAATTGATTCTAATTGAAATTTCAAACTTCAATCGCTTTGATTTCCTCATTAATTAATTCCAAATCAATTAATTAATCAACTCGTACATATCCATTCAACTTAATCAACAACCCTGGATTAATTATCTTTTAATTATATTTAGGTGGTTATCTTTAATTTATTTCTCGGTATTAAATATTCTTAACCCATAATCAATAAGTAATCCTTAATTACTTCACAAATTAATTAACTATAACCAATTACACAAAGTATTCTTAATTACTTATATTAATTAATTTCTCATAAGTCACTTATTATGAATTAATGAATCTCAATTATTCAAATCTTTAATTACATCATTAATTATATAAATTGCTGATTTCCAATTATATTCCAATTTATATTAATCTGAATTATATTACATTAATTAAAATACCATATTAATCATTCTTGTTTTATCTTACCCTGCAATTAACTTTTCATTTATTTTCTTTATTAAATAAATCAATTTCTCCTTAATTAATTATCTTAAGTAATCTCTTGTTTAATTACACGGTACTTGTATTTTATTAACGACATTAAACAATTATTTTATCAATCCATCAGATAACTATTCTGAATTACTCTCACTTAATTAATTAAATTGTAACTTAAGTTATTGATTAATTCAAATCCTTAAATACTAAATTATTTAACCCAAACCATTAATTAGTTGAATTAATTAATCATCCATTATAATCACCCTTATATTTCTTCCAAAATCCAATTTATATATTTCGATAACTTATGGTACCGAAATATTCAAGCAATTCACAACATTCGGTAGTTCAATTACCTAAATATTCATCACAGAGTATTAATCATTCCAGTATGAACCAAATAGTACTATATAATATAGCACATCAGTCAAATTCGACCATTCAACCAATCATTTAAAATTTAACCATTAAATTTAAATAGAATTTCAGAACGTGAGGCTTACTCACCTTTGAATATGTTTGCAATCCCCTTCAGTCTTGACTTGAATTTCCGGATGTATGACCTCATAGAAGTGAAGAGAGACAGACCCAAGCCTCGATTGATGAGTCTCCCTGCCTACAGCTACGCACAACCGTACTGCCGTTGCCAACTCGAGCTCCAGATCGCAACCCCTCCGCCCCATTCAACAGCCCAAAATCCAAACTTGTATCGAGAACCACCGAGCAAAACACGAATGCCTGACTCTCACGTGCAAGGCATTACCGAGTCTCCTCTTCACCAGGCCTCGAGACACCACTGCTCGAATTGAGCATCCCGACTCATCTTCCCTCCCTACAACGTCGCCGCTGTCCCTGCCGCCATCACTGCAGCCTCTATCCAAATGCTCGGGCTCACCGCAACTGCCGCCAAGCTTACACGCAAAACGCTCGCGCCCCTCCTTCTCTGCCAGATGCCGCATCCATCGATGCCCTTAACCCTTGGTTCTAGCCCATTGGAGAAATTCGAATTCGACGAGAATTTGTAATGAGGAAGGAACGCGAATTTGAAGAAGGGTAAGACATAGATTCGGCGGTCATTTTTTTTTTTAGGTTAAAACCCCTTTTCAATTTTTCTTTTGTTCCCCTTTTACTAAACTGCTTCGGCTTCTATTTTTTTTATGAAATCGAGTTCCATCAAAAGGAGAAGCACGGTCCCTTCTAGATTAGAACGAAGGAGGAAACAATATCTACCTTTATTTATTTTATCAACCAAGAAGCGTATAAGGGAAGCTAAGGAAATATATTAAAAATTGAGAATGGCTTCTTGAGTACGATTGTTTATTTTAAATTTATTATATTATCGGTTTTAATTTTGCCGCGTTTCTCCTCCGTATGAGCCAACGGTAAATCCAACCGCTCCGAGATTTAAAATCCGATAATAACTAACTATTACGGAACCAGTGGAACTGGTTTCGTTGAATTCCGAGACTGTACCTCGGAAAACTATTTTTAAATTCAATTTAAACGATATATTATTAAGACTGAACAAATTACCTTTAATTTAAATTCAAATCATTCTATTATCTCCAGTATTATCGTTATAAGTTTTATAAGTCTTCAAATTATATTTTTAACAGACTTAAAAAACCGACTTCAACACTTTACCCAATTTCAATTATCAAATTCAATATTTTAAACTAAAAAAAAATTCAATGATTTAATTGTCAAGTAAATATTAATATTTCGAATTCAAGTTAAAATTAACTTTTAACTATTTTAAAAACAATTAATTATTCAGTTTCATTCGTTAAAATTTCCGGGTCGTCACAGCTACTGTAAATTTACATTTGAAAACAAATAATTTTAACAAAGATAGCATTTACAGATATGCTATAATAGGTTTTTGTTTAGTTTCTACAACTACGGCATTCACAAAGTGCTATAATAACCCTTAGTTCAATTTAGTCTTTTAGTTCATTTATATCAATTATAGCATTTACAAAATGCGGTAATATCTTTTACTTTAGAAATGATAGCATTTCAGAAATGCTGTCAATTTAAATTCCAAATTTCAATACAATTTTATAAGCAATTAAATTTAATTTAAATCATTTAAACTTATAAAAATCATATATTTTACTTTAAAAACAATCATTTAAATACCCTTTAATTTAAGATTTTATAAAGCGAAATTTCATACAAAAATCAAATTTCTCTTTAATAATTCACTTATAAAATTTAAATGTACAAATTTATAACATTTCATTTACTTAGCATTTAAATTTAATGTAACATTTCATAAATTAAATTTAAATTCCATTTACTTTCCTTAACTTAACTTTTCATTTTTAAACACATTTCACAATTTCTAAGTTAAGTTATATCTCAAATTTCAATTTTAAACATTTATTTATTTAACTATATTTTAATTTGTAGAAAATCATTACACTTTAAAATCATTTTTAAATTTAAATTTAAATAAAAATACCATATTTTCTTACTTAACTTAAAATTCATTTATAACCAAAATCATAAATTCCAAAATTAACTCCCGTACTTATTTACTTTCAGGTTGCTTGTCCTAAACTTATTTAACTTACCCTACGTTGAACTCAATTCAATTTACTCCAATCGACATTATTCAATTTGAACTTCCATTTCAAATTTTAAACTTCTCACTTATAATCTTCCCACTTCAAATTTCAAATTTCTATCAATATTCTTTCTTACTTATAAGTTCAAAGACTTATATCACTTTGGATTTTCATATCACACTTCAGGGAAAAACTCAACAGCTTAGAGTTTATTGCAAATCACGTTTGATATTATGTATATCCACACATATACATACATATTGTCTTCTTCACCCACCAAACTATATTTTTAAAATTTAAACCACCTTTGGTTTTAATTTAAAACAGTTTTCATTAATGCTTTCAAAAAACACTTATTTAAAATAAGATCACATTCAAAAGATTCTTAATAATACTATTTATTATTTCACTTACCATTTTGAGAACAATTTCAAATGTTTCTAGACTTAGGATTCAAAACTTCTCAATTTAAAACCCACTTCAATTTGTAAGTTATACTAATCCTAAAAGTTTACTTCATTTGCTTACTCATTAACAAATATTCATTATTAAACACAATAACCATTTATGATAATACCAAGGATTATAATACCTGGATAACAATTCATTTTTATCTTATTTCTACTTCTAGAAATTTTGGACTTAGTCCAATTTCAAACTTATCTTCATTTAATTTAAATTTGGTTGTATTGCTATTATCACTTAATTCTCATTATTTTATATAAAATAATATGTAACGACCCACTATTTTGTACCATTCAAATTCGAAAATAATTTAAAACATGTCAAACTTGAATAGTTCAAAATAATAGATTGTAAATAAATTTCGGAGCAAATCAAATCACAGACACAGAAATTAGAATACTCACAGCGGAATTTAAAAATAACTTAGGGTTCATGAAGCCACAATAAATAGTCTCAAATAAGAATAAATTATATTGTCTTTTAAAAAAAATATAGTTTAAATCAACAATAGAACGGTCCAACTTTATTTGTTTCCATTACATAAACTAAGGTAAAGAACTGAAAGGAAAATTTGCAGCAGCTTGAAAGGTGATCTGCAAAATCCTAGCTCCGATGATGAATTCCGAACTGAAACTCAGGCTGACCCGAGCATAAAATAAAACATAAACACTCGAGTCAGGACATACATACTTATATAGTGTAAGCTAATTCAACTGAACTGTAATATAAATACAAGAAACTTAGAGGATGCTTGGGATCGCTCATCCTCTAAGGATCCGTTAAACTATTTATTATGTAGTAATATTTCGCTATTATAATAGTTTCTAATAGTAAAATAAACTTACTTTTAAATAGCGTTAAGGATTTACATTTTCCACCTTAACACATAATATATTCCCATAGTCTATACAATACCGTAATCTCCCCCTTACCGGGCGTCGTCAGAGGGCCCTCCATAGGTATGGTACAAAACCAAAATCGTATAAGGCTCGCTAGGGTGGGTGACACGTCACAACTAGGTAATGGCATGGTTGGTATACCAATTGCTATCCGGACTGGTGGTTAGGCATAGCTGCTACTACCGCCCACCTCGAACAACACTCCAAAATTCAAAGGTGCGCACCAAACAATCACAAAGTAAATGAATGGCATACGAAGATGGGAGTTCGATCAAAGGTGCTACCTCATTAGCCCGAGAATCGCTCCTGTTTTAGCCACCTTATGCCAACTCACGGGAGTCGGGTCCACATACATACCACAAAGGAAACGTCACCTCCATCCTACTTCATTCTGAAATCTCCACCATGTACACGGTTGTCAAAGTGGTTTCGGTATCGACAGAGAATATGCCCATATCTGATCCCGGTCTCTTTAACAACCAACGTTATTATTACCTGTGTTTATAAAGAATCCAAAATAGTTTTATATTTCAAACAAAATACTACTTTTTAAAACTATTTAGAAGTGAGGTTATTATTATTACAAAATCAAATATAAAATCCCAATGGGTTAGCCTTAGTCCATTTATATCAACTATAGCACTTGCAAAGTGCGATAATATCCTTTGCAACAGATTTGAATAAATTACATTTTAGACTTCAATATTATTTTAGCAAAATCCAAACCTTTATTTAAACAAATTTAACTTATACAATCATAATTTCCAACTTTCAATAGTCAATGATATTACTCAATAATATATGATATTTATAAAATAAATTTTGCAAATATATATATATATTTAACTTCTTTTTATTTATTGAAATCAATTGCAAAATTTTCTACGTATTATGCTTAACAATTAAGTTAATTAACATTTCAAAATAGACTAAATTTCCAATAAATGTCTTAGCTTACCGTTGTTTTAAAAACAACCTCCCATATCTAAATCAAGTTATATTTCAACTTCCATGTCTTTTCACTAATTTACCTATTTAATTCGTAGAAAACTTAACCTTATTTAATTCGCTTTATATTCAAGTCATACCAAATTTTCATATTTTATTTCTTAACTTAAATTCCCTTTATTTTACAAATCCAAATTTTCAAGATAATTTTATACTTAAATTTTTGACATTTATTTATTTACCTATTTACTTGAATAATATCACTATATTTAAAAAAAAACATTTTTATCCAAATTTTAACAAAGTATTATAACATTCTAATTTAAAAATATTTAATATTTTCAGAAATATATATACATTATATATAACCATGGGTCTGTATAATATTTTCTAACCTAGGTCAAGTGATATGGATAATATATCATTTTAATCCGTAATTTACAAAGAAAACCGGGTTCTATCATTTCAAACCCGCAATCCCCAGTTAAATAAATAACTAAATAAATAAATATCGTTCGAGCCTATCATTTCAGCCCATAACGATTTCTCTTCTAAAGAGAACTTGCAGTGTGATAACAGAAATTAAATAAATAAATACAACATAAATATAACAATAGATAATATAACTGATGATGTGTAAATGTAATAATAGGGTTTTAACATCATAATTTTATATCACAGGCAAGTACAAATAAAATGTAACTAATTTACAATTACACTTTCTTTTAATTTACCGATCTAAGTATGTTTTTCGGGTGAGAATACTGTAACAACCCGCATATTTATCGATTTTATATTTAAATATTTTATTTAAATATTTTGTCGTTAATCGGATATTGGTCCGAAAAGCCACTTTTTGCAAACGGTCAAATTAGGACTCGAGACCACTTCCATTGAGTTCGAAATGCCGTTTACAATTTTTTAAGTATAAACATTGGTAGGTTTGGGGTTAGTGGAATTTCACTAACTTTTCCCGCTTTGGACTTTGGGTTAGATTGCCATTATAACTCAAGCCCAAACCCCCTTCCTTCTTCTCACTCGTCATAAATTTCCTAACAACCAAGCTTTTGCATTAATGGTGAGTGGAAGAGGAAATTAAAACTCCAAGCATAGGTTTCAACTTTAAATCCATCATTCAACTCCAAAATCAAAGTGAAGACATTGGATTCTACCTTGTAGTTGCTTCTCCATTGTTTCAAGCTCCTTCTTCATTGAATTTGTGCAAAGGTGAGATTTTTATCTCACAAATCTAGTCTATAACTATATTGGAGTGTTGGGAATGATTCCCTATCACTTTTGCATGCACATTAGCATTTGGTTTGGATTGGATTGGCGAAAAACTCTAATTTTTAGCGTTTTGGTGAATTTTCTGCCTTAGGTCGTTCTGGCCATTTTTGGTGTTCGGAGTTAGGTCGTTCGCGACCTAACCCTTAGATCGTTCGCGTGTTATCGCGCTAAGTCGCACTGCCTTGAATCTTCACTTCGGAGTTAGGTCGTTTCACGTTAGGTCGTATGGCTTTTAGGTCGTAGGTCATATGGCTTTTAGGTCGTAGGTCGTATGGCTTTTAGGTCGTACGTCGTATGGCTTTTAGGTCGTAGGTCGTTGGCCTTTTGACCGTTAGGTCGCATGCCTTTCTACTTCGATAGGTCGTTCGGCCATGCTTTCTATTTTTAGGTCGCGACATCTTTAGGTCGTGTTACCTATATACCCTTAGGTCGAAAGACCTTAGGTCGTGCACCATTAGGTCGCGAACCCTATTAGGTCGCGAACCTCTTTAGGTCGCCTGTCGCTTAAGCAGTTGGTCGTTCGTCCTGTGATGCCTTAGGTCGTTTGACCCGTGTTACGTTAGGCCGCGTAACCCCTTAGGTCGCTTGACCTTGTTTCCTGTTAGGTCGCGTGACCTTGTTTTCGACCTTAGGTCATTTCACTTTTAAGTCGCATGACCTTTAAGCCGTTAGGTCGTTAGACCTATAACTCGATGGGTCGTTCCCCTTTAGGTCGTGAACCTTGTTAGGTTGCTCATCCTTAGCCCGCGAACCTTGTTAAGTCGTTCACCCTCCATTTCGTAAGTCGTAAGTCATTACCGACCTTAAATCTCCTCTGCTAGTTTGGTCGTGTGCTTTTAGGTCGCCCGACTCTATTAAGTCGTAGGTCGTCGAACCTTAGGTCGTTCGCCTTCCTTAAGTCGCTCGACCCCTCCACACTAGGTCGCTCGGCTTGCTTGAGTCGTAGGTCGTTGGACCTTAAGTCGCTTGCCTCCTTTAACTCCAGTTAGGTCGCTCGGCCATTGTGTTCGGTTGCGTGAACCCTTAGGTCGTTAGACCTCATTTTGCTTTAGGTCGTAGGCCGCTTGTCTTCACTTCGGTCGTACCGTTTTGGACGGGGCGCTGCCCCCTGGACCCCCCCTCCGTAGGGGATCTTATCTGAAAAACATTGAGCTGATTTCCTTGGATTTTATTCACATCTCCGTATGCGATTTTTGTGACTGATTGTTTCTACAATTGCTTCTGTGTCATGTCACTTTATGATATAAAGGTTTCAATACTAGTAGTAAATATCAAAACTCTTTTAACAAACAATTTCAACTCTATTTTTAATAACAAAGCTCTTTTCTTAAACCGTTTTCCAACCTATTAGTATATACAAACCTTTACCTCACTCGGATGAGAAATCTAATTAAACGACTTAGTAAAACAAGTGGTATGAAATGCTTGCGTTCACTTCGTCGGTTAATTCTTGAACTTGTTCGATTGAACCTCTTGTGACAATTTTATTAGTGAAGATTTACAGTTTGTTCGTAAATATTTAAGTTAAGCAAGTGGTTATGGGACATGAAGCAAAACTTCTATATTTACTAGCTTAGTGTAATTGGCACTTCTCGTTGATCAAGACGATCATTCTGATGATTTAGATTAGCAACTGTGCGATGTCTCTTGTTGCGAGGTTACACTAGACACCACTTGTGTGATTCCACTCACAAATACCTTTTTGCTTTTTGGTTAGTCTGGACCTTAATCTGTGTGATTCCATTCACACATGTGGGGTAGCTCCCCTTGGTCTTCAGACCGTCATGTGATAGGCCTCTTTCTCTTTTCTATGATTTCTGGACTTCTTGCATTGATTTCTTGAATTTATGTCATTAACTTGTTATGAGTACAAGATTGGGGTATGATGCCCTTTCCGAATCTTTGAGAAGATTCTTGTGATATTGATTATCTCTTATTGATTGATCTTCTGTTGATCATTATTTACATACTTATAGTGGTATGTCATTATGGATATTTTATGTTTATGCCATATCTTTTATGTTATTTCTTGTCATCTGATATTTATAGCTAGACTGACCCGTTTATTATTTTTCTTAAATAATACTCGGGTCAGACCGAGATGTTACAGGTGCTTCTGCTTGACTTCTTCCCAGGGATTCATCACTTTGACTTTTGGCTAACTTTTAGATTAGCAGCTTTTGTTGTATACACTTGAGATATAGACTCATAGTTGTATTCTTTTGTATAGCACGTGTTGCTATTCTTTTGTATTATTGTGGATCTTTTGACCACTACTCTGATGTACACTTTCATGTGTTAGTTATATATTCATATCTTCTTCCGCCTTTGTGATATGGATGTCTGTGATTGATTTGCGTTATGCTTATTTCTACGATTGTTTACGAAGATTATTATAGCCACCGTGTGATAAGTAATTACATGGATGGTCGCTCCTCAACAGCCTTATTCTCCGTGCTAGTTGACAGCACTACTCCGCAGTGTTCTTGGCTAGCGTGGGTATAGAGGTGGGGAGTCACAGCTTGGTATCGGAGCCAAACTTCGGAACAATGTAGAATAACTTACAAAGGATCATCGTCCTAGGTCTATCTTAGGAGTCATACCATAGGATTAATTCGAGTCTTCGTACCGATTTATCCTATTTCCTTTATGATTCCTTGTTTTATCTATCAAGATTGCTTGATGTTCATTGGTGAATAACCTTCTTCCTTCTCTTCTTTCTTTCTTAAAGGAAGAGAATGTCTAGACCAGGCCGTCCCAGAACTGGATCATCTGGTGCTGCTCCCCCGGATGGAGTTTTTATGACTGCTCAACAGCTTCTTGATTTAGTAACTAATGCTCAAGCAGCTGGAGCTAATCCGGAACCTACTCACCCAAAGTCGGGATTTGCACGCTTGTGCAGCGATTACACTAACTTGGGTGGGAAGCCCTTCAAAGGTTCGGAAAATATCATCGAGGTCCAGGCTTGGTTAAAATCATGCGATCAAATCTTTTCTCGCATGAACCTTATCGATCTCCACCGCGTTCAGGTGGCTTCCAGCATGCTCCTGGAGAGAGCATTGGACTGGTACGAACTCCTTACTTCAGAAATTAATGAAGCGGATCTCACCTGGGAGCAATTTCATGGACGCTTCGCGTTAAAGTTTGTACCAGAAGCTGGGAAAGTAACCTTGGCTCGACGTTTTATAGACCTTGTTCAAGGTCAATCCTCTGTGACTGATTACGTCGCAGCCTTCGAGTCGCTTTCCAAATATGGGGTTGAATACATCAACACCCATTGAAGAAGAACCAGAGGTTCGTTTATGGCTTGAATAAGAATCTTAAGAAGCCACTACTCCTGAAACTAGAAGTCGCATTTGATCAACTCGTCGATATCGCTCTTCGTCTTGAAGAGGCTGATAGAGAGAGTGATGCTGAAGTGGAAGGCGCTAAACCAAACTTCAACAACAAGAAGAGGCCAAGCAAATTCAAGGGTCCTTATCCCAACAAAAAGGGTAAGCAAGCAACCCCTGCGGCAAAGTCTCCTTCTCCTAGTGGTGCGAGTTGCTTCAACTGTGGGTCTGGCGATCATTATGCGAATAAGTGCTCTAAGCCCAAATCTTGTCGCTATTGTAAGAGCCCGGATCATTACATACATCAATGCCTCAAGCGTAAAGGCAAGAAGGAAGGAAAGTTGAATGTGGCTCAAGCCCCTGGCAACACATCTCGTGGCCAAGCTATTTCTCATTCCATTCTTGATGGTATTATTTTATTTCATGATCAACCTATTAGAGTTCTCTTTGATACGGGTGCATCCCATTCTTTCATATCAAAGGGACTGGTAGACACTTTTTCCTTAAGTGTTACTGCATTGATGACTTCTTTAAAAATTGCGAATCCTGTTGGTGGATCCGCAAGTCTTAGTTTGCTTTGTACAGATGTGGAGATTATTTTATGCGATTTTTCTTTCCTAGCCGATTTGCATGTCATGCGTTACTTAGGCTTTGGAATAATTTTGGGAATGGATTGGCTTAACCGTTATCAAGCCCATATCCTATGTCCCGAGCGGACTATTCATCTCCGACATCCACTATCTGTTAAACAGATTTCTGTTAATCTTAAAGATTCAGAATCCTGTTTGGTGGCATCTTTATATTCTTTAAATCCTCGTGATGACGATGATGATGATGAAGATGATATTATTTCTCGTATTCATGTTGTTCGTGAATTTTCCGTCATATTTGAGCCTGTTATAGGTTTACCACCTAAACGAGCAATTGAGCTCAGAATTAATCTTGTTTCTGGAGCTCAACCTATTACTCGTCCTCCTTATCGCATGTCCAATAAGGAAAATGAGGAGTTGCGTAAACAATTATCCGAATTGGAGACGAAGTAATTTATTCGCTCTAGTTCCTCACCTTAGGGAGCTTCGGCTATTTTCGTGAAGAAATCCGACGGTACGCTTAGGCTTTGCGTTGACTATCGCAAGCTTAACGATCTGACTATTAAAAATAAATATCCTTTACCTCGGATTGATGATCTATTCGATCAGCTTAGTGGTGCTAAGGTCTTTTCATAATTGGACTTGGCTACCGGTTTCCATCAGCTTCGTATCGCTGAGGATAGCATTCCTTTGACATCATTCCGTACTCGATATGGATCTTATGAATGGTTTGTTATGCCATTTGGGTTAACGAATGCTCCAGCTTATTTCGTTGACCTCATGAATCGAGTTTTCAAAGATTTCCTCGATCGGTTTGTTCTCATATTCATTGATGATATTCTTGTGTATTCAAAAACCGAGGAGGAACATGAGAAACATCTTCGGATTGTATTGGAAACTCTTAGGAGTAATCAATTGAAGGCGAAATTTTCTAAATGCCACTTTTGGCAATCTCGTGTGAAGTTTCTCGGTCATATTATTTCCGAATCCGGGATTTATGTGGATCCTTCAAAGATTGAAGCGATTCAAGATGAGAAGAGACCGGAGAGTATGACAGAGATTCGTAGTTTTCTCGGTTTGGCGGGCTATTACCGTCGTTTTATTAAGGACTTTTCTAAGATTACCGTGCCTCCTACTAGCTTGACTAAGAAGGGAGTTAAATACATTTGGTCAGACAAATGTGAAGCCTCTTTTCAGAAATTGAAAGAACTCCTTTCCGATGCTCCTATTCTTGTTATTCCCGTGGGGAATCAAGATTTTGTTGTTTATACTGATCCTAGTCACGTTGGTTTGGGTGCCGTTCTTATGCAAAAAGAACGTGTTATTGCTTATGCTTCTAGGCAATTAAAGCCGGCCGAGACTAGATATGCCACACATGATTTAGAACTCGCGGCTATTGTTTTCGCCCTTCGGATTTGGCGTCATTATCCATTGGGAGAGAAATTTATTCTTTATGCGGATCATAAGTCTTTGAAATATTTATTTTCTCAAAAAGAACTTAATTTACGTCAACAGCGTTGGCTCGAGTTTCTTGCACCTTATGATCTTGATATTCTTTGTACCCCCGGTAAGGGTAATCGTGTCGCCGATGCTCTTAGCCGTAAACAACAAGAAGTTGTTTCTATGATGATATCCGAATGGAATGATCTCGAGATTTTATCCACTTGTGAGATTCGAGAGCTCGTATCCGATTTATGCTCATCGCTTGTTTTATGTAGCCTTGAGGCTCATCCTTCTCTTTTAGACCGCATTCTTGAAGCTCAAGGGCTAGATTCTGAATTGGCACTTCTTGGCAAAAATGTTAAGGATAAAATTGATATTGAAGGTTTGAAAGACTTTGATATTGATTCTCGTGGCGGCATTCGAAAATCTGGTAGACTTATCGTACCAAATATTGGAGATCTTCGTAAAGATATTTTAGAAGATTCCCATCGTTCTAAATTCACCATTCATCCCGGTAGTAGTGAAATGTACGCTGATATGAAGCGACTTTATTATTGGGAGGGAATGAAATCTGATATTGCTAACTTTGTTAAATTTTGCATGACTTGCCAACTTGTCAAGGCCGAACATCAAAGGCCTGGTGGGTTATTGCAACCTTTGGAAATTCCAATTTGGAAGTGGGATCAAATTTCCATGGACTTTATAGATGGCCTTCCCCGTTCTCGTTCGTGTCATGATAGCTTATGGGTGATTGTTGATAGACTTACTAAATCCGCCCATTTTATTCCGGTTCGGTCTAACCGAACCGTTCCTCTTTTGGCCAAACTATTTGTCAAGGAAATTATAAAATTGCATGGAGTTCCTACTTCTATTGTTAGCGATCGTGATCCATTGTTTACTAGTGGATTTTGGAAGAGTCTTCAAAAAGCTTTAGGAACGAAGCTTAATTTTAGCACCGCGTATCACCCCCAGTCCGATGGACAAACCGAGCGTGTGAATCAAACTCTTGAAGATCTTCTTCGTGCTTGTGTGCTTGATTTTGGTGGAAGTTGGGAAGATCATATTTCACTTGTTGAATTTTCCTATAATAATAGCTTCCAATCTAGTATTGGTATGGCACCTTTCGAGGCACTCTACGGAAGGCCATGCCGATCTCCTTCTTGTTGGCTTGAGGCCGGTGAGAAGCTGGTCTTAGGTCCAGACTTTATTCGTGATTCCATGGAAAAGGTAGAACTTATTCGACATAGGATGAAAGAAGCCCAGAGTAGACAAAAATCCTATGTCGATAATCGAAGAAGGAAATTAGAATTTTCTGTTGGGGATCCTGTTTTTATTCGTGTTTCACCTATGAAGGGTGTTGTACGTTTCAGTCGATCGGGGAAGTTAGCGCCTCGATATATTGGGCCATTTCCTATCACTGAACGTATTGGTTCGATGGCTTATCGCCTTGCATTGCCGGCTCAGTTTTCTGCTATGCATAACGTATTTTACGTTTCTCAATTACGGAAATGCCTTCGGGATTTCGATTCTATTCTTGAGCCTGCTGTTGTGGAAGAAATTGAAGTTTCGCCGAATTTAACTTATGAGCAGCATCCTATTCGAATTATAGCTTCGGAAGTTAAAAGACTTCGAAATAAAGATGTTCCGCTTGTGAAGGTTTAATGGTCCTCAAATCCTAAGGATTGCTCTTGGGAATCCAGAGAATTCATCGAGCGAACGCATCCGGACTTGCTTACTCCTACTCTTTGAGGTGAAATTCCTATTTCAAATTTCTTATGTGTTAATATGCTTTTATGGTTGTTACTTGTTATTTCCATCTTATATATTGCGAGGACGCAATTTCTTTTAGGAGGGGAGTCTGTAACAACCCGCATATTTATCGATTTTTTATTTAAATATTTTGTCGTTAATCGGATATTGGTCCGAAAAGCCACTTTTTGCAAACGGTCAAATTAGGACTCGAGACCACTTCCATTGAGTTCGAAATGCCGTTTACAATTTTTTAAGTATAAACATTGGTAGGTTTGGGGTTAGTGGAATTTCACTAACTTTTCCCGCTTTGGACTTTGGGTTAGATTGCCATTATAACTCAAGCCCAAACCCCCTTCCTTCTTCTCACTCTTCATAAATTTCCTAACAACCAAGCTTTTTCATTAATGGTGAGTGGAAGAGGAAATTAAAACTCCAAGCATAGGTTTCAACTTTAAATCCATCATTCAACTCCAAAATCAAAGTGAAAACATTGGATTCTAGCTTGTAGTTGCTTCTCCATTGTTTCAAGCTCCTTCTTCATTGAATTTGTGCAAAGGTGAGACTTTTATCTCACAAATCTTGTCTATAACTATATTGGACTGTTGGGAATGATTCCCTATCACTTTTGCATGCACATTAGCATTTGGTTTGGATTGGATTGGCGAAAAACTCCAATTTTTAGCGTTTTGGTGAATTTTCTGCACTTAGGTCGTTCTGGCCATTTTTGGTGTTCGGAGTTAGGTCGTTTGCGACCTAACCCTTAGGTCGTTCGCGTGTTATCGCGCTACGTTGCACTGCCTTGGATCTTCACTTTGGAGTTAGGTCGTTTCACGTTAGGTCGTATGGCTTTTAGGTCGTAGGTCGTATGGCTTTTAGGTCGTAGGTCGTATGGCTTTTAGGTCGTAAGTCGTATGGCTTTTAGGTCGTAGGTCGTTGGCCTTTTGACCGTTAGGTCGCAAGCCTTTCTACTTCGATAGGTCGTTCGGCCATGCTTTCTATTTTTAGGTAACGACATCTTTAGGTCGTGTTACCTATATACCTTTAGGTCGAAAGACCTTAGGTCGTGCACCTTTTGGTCGCGAACCCTATTAGGTCGCGAACCTCTTTAGGTCGCCTGTCGCTTAAGCAGTTGGTCGTTCGTCCTGTGATGACTTAGGTCGTTTGACCCGTGTTACGTAAGGTCGCGTAACCCCTTAGGTCGCTTGACCTTGTTTCCTGTTAGGTCGCGTGACCTTGTTTTCGACCTTAGGTCGTTTCACTTTTAGTTCGCATGACCTTTAAACCGTTAGGTCATTAGACCTATAACTCGATGGGTCGTTCCCCTTTAGGCCGCGAACCTTGTTAGGTCGCTCATCCTTAGCCCGCGAACCTTGTTAAGTCGTTCACCCTCCATTTCGTAAGTCGTAAGTCGTTACCGACCTTAAATCTCCTCTGCTAGTTTGGTCGTGTGCTTTTAGGTCGCCCGACTCTGTTAAGTCGTAGGTCGTTGGACCTTAGGTCGTTCGCCTTCCTTAAGTCGCTCCACCCCTCCACACTAGGTCGCTCGGCTTGCTTGAGTCATAGGTTGTTGGACCTTAAGTCGCTTGCCTCCCTTAACTCCAGTTAGGTCGCTCGGCCACTTTGTTAGGTCGCGTGAACCCTTAGGTCGTTAGACCTCATTTTTCTTTAGGTCGTAGGCCGCTTGTCTTCACTTCGGTCGTACCGTTTTGGACGGGGCGCTGCCCCCTGGACCCCCCCTCCGTAGGGGATCTTATCTGAAAAACATTGAGCAGATTTCCTTGGATTTTATTCACATCTCCGTATGCGATTTTTGTGACTGATTGTTTCTACAATTGCTTCTGTGTCTTGTCACTTTATGATATAAAGGTTTCAATACTAGTAGTAAATATCAAAACTCTTTTAACAAACAATTTCAACTCTATTTTTAATAACAAAGCTCTTTTCTTAAACCGTTTTCCAACCTATTAGTATATACAAACCTTTACCTCACTCGGATGAGAAATCTAATTAAACAACTTAGTAAAACAAGTGGTATGAAACGCTTGCGTTCACTTCGTCGGTTAATTCTTGAACTTGTTCGATTGAACCTCTTGTGACAATTTTATTAGTGAAGATTTACAGTTTGTTCGTAAATATTTAAGTTAAGCAAGTGGTTATGGGACATGAAGCTAAACTTCTATATTTACTAGCTTAGTGTAATTGACACTTCTCGTTGATCAAGACGATCATTCTGATGATTTAGACTAGCAACTGTGAGATGTCTCTTGTTGCGAGGTTAGACTAGACACCACTTGTGTGATTCCACTCACACATACCTTTTGCTTTTTGGTTAGTCTGGACCTTAATCTGTGTGATTACATTCACACATGTGGGGTAGCTCCCCTTGGTCTTCGGACCGTCATGTGATAGACCTCTTTCTCTTTTCTATGATTTTTGGACTTCTTGCATTGATTTCTAGAATTTATGTCATTAACTTGTTATGAGTACAAGTTTGGGGTATGACGCCCTTTCCGAATCTTTGAGAAGATTCTTGTGATATTGATTATCTCTTATTGATTGATCTTCTGTTGATCATTATTTACATACTTATAGTGGTATGTCATTATGGATATTTTATGTTTATGCCATATCTTTTATGTTATATCTTGTCATCTGATATTTATAGCTAGACTGACCCGTTTATTATTTTTCTTAAATAATACTCGGGTCAGACCGAGATGTTACAGGTGCTTCTGCTTGACTTCTTCCCAGGGATTCATCACTCTGACTTTTGGCTAACTGTTTAGATTAGCAGTTTTTGTTGTATACACTTGAGATATAGACTCATAGTTGTATTCTTTTGTATAGCACGTGTTGCTATTCTTTTGTATTATTGTGGATCTTTTGACCACTACTCTGATGTACACTTTCATGTGTTAGTTATATATTCATATCTTCTTCCGCCTTTGTGATATGGATGTCTGTGACTGATTTGCGTTATGCTTATTTCTACGTTTGTTTCCGAAGATTATTATAGCCACCGTGTGATAAGCAATTACATGGATGGTCGCTCCTCAACAGCCTTATTCTCCGTGCTAGTTGACAGCACTACTCCGTAGTGTTCTTGGCTAGCGTGGGTATAGAGGTGGGGCATCACAAATACTCACCTTTTTGCCACTAAAGATTCAAATCAAACAATGATATCTACACGAAAAGAAGAGTACAGAAGGCACGATCAATGATTGGAAGATGAGCCAATTCGATTCAGATCTTGACACAAAACAAATACAACTAAGTATGCGAAATTCAAGGATGATTACATCAAAGCTGAGAAATAAAAGATGGGAAAAGTGATATCAAATTTTAACCCAAATGGCTCGAGTACGCAATTTGAATGCAAAATGATAAACTAAGTGACTCGGCCACTCCACCCTGCAACTCCTCTAGCTCCCAACAACCCTGCGTTGCCCAAGTTCACGCATGCATGCACGCACGGTAGGGTATTATTTTTATTTTCTTTTTCCTTTCAAAAATTTCAAAAGGTGACAAATTTTTTTTGGTTTTGGTCCAGCTCATATGCACGGCCTGTACACGGTCATGCACGCATGCGTAGCAAGGTAAAGGACTGGGAAAAATACTTTTCTTATTTTATTTTATTCATTTCTCCAAACTGAAGTTGCATGCCTATAATAAATCAAGTATGTTGTGATATTTTGTACAGGTGCCAATCAAAAATTGGTTCAAGTGCTTTAGTCAAATGCATTTATTAAGCTCGGCTTGCATGCACATACTCGATCAAGGCAGAGGTATTTATAGGCGGTGGTAATATACAAAGTGATGCAAGCTCATCCTCTCAATCTCATAAAGCACAGGAATGAACTTTTTTGTTCAAGTGTGGGTTCCAATTATCATGGCTCGGCAAGTCATGAAGTTGGGTTAAGAGGTGATTTCAGTGAAGAGGGGGTTTGTACTGGAGGCGGGTCGTGCCGAGGTGGTGGAGAGGGTAGGGTGCAGTCGAGCATTTGTGTGAAGCAGTGGAGCAACCGAACACAAAGTAAATTGGTCGATGGAAGAAAACAAAGTATGAAAGTAAAGAAAATAAAAGAAAAAGAGAATCAGTCATCACTACCTGATGAGAACGCGAGAAGAAACAGATAGAAGGTGAAGGAAATAATGCAAACGTGTTCAGTATTTAAAGTTTAAACTTGCGATGATTGAGGAAAAAAATAGGCAAGCCAGAATTGATTGCTTTGATTGATAAAAAAGAAACGACAAGAATTATTTGTCAAGCATTTTTTATTCATTTAAAATTTTTTAGGAAGAGAATGCGTTGATAAAGGGAAGAAACGACAGCGAATTGGATTTTGGAATGGTAGGGGAAAATCAAAGATTTCATACCCTACTTTAAACAATTTTGAATGTGTTTACAAATAAAGCTCACGTTGATTTGGGAACAATGGAATGAATTTAAAAGTGTGAACGGTTATGAAATTTGTGAATAACGCTCGTATTAAATCAGGACAGTAAAAGGAAAGTGAATATATTTTAGAATGCGTATTACAGCCATAATAATTTACGCCCAAAATATAACGAAAATAACGTATTTAAATTTTATCCGTTTTCTATTTATTTTCTACTTATATTAGTAAAATATACGTTTAAGGAGTATTCATTAATTATTCACCATTTATATGCCAACAAATTTAATCAAAATGGACACGAACGTGCAAATTAAAACGTTCATTTTATAAAGCTTATTTATACCCTATAAATTTAAAATTTTATTACTTAATTAAAACATGATTTTGCTTACATCCTTTTGATTCATTTACCATTTACTACGAACTGATGTATGTAAGTAAAATATTAATTACTTCATTTTAAACGGTATATGATCCTTTTTTTTTAAAAAGACAAAAGTAAAGTATAAATGTTGTTACAAATAATTCAGTTAAACTAAAACAACTGGAAATTAGAGTTTTTTTTTAAAAGATTTAAAATCCCAAAGTTAATAAACAAAAGAACAAAATACTCATTAAAATCCTTGGGCTGTTACACTCTCCCACACTCAGAACTTTTCATCCTCCAAAAGGAACGAAAGAAGGAAAACGAAGGAAGATAAGATAATAAAGTAAAGTACCTGACACAAATAATTCCGGATTCGAAGCACGAATGCTCTCCTCCGTCTCCCAGGTGTAATCCCGTTCATCAGTGCTCCATTGCACTTTGACCAGGCGAACAGATTTTCTCCTTAGCTATGTCGTATGTCGATCAATGACGACTTCCTTTCAATAGTTAGGTCAGGCTCGATGTCCAAACTATCAAGGGCAGAAAGCTGGATAATAAGGGAAGGATCATGCAAATAGCGACGAAGGTGGGACACATGGAATACATTGTGTATTGCAGCGAATTTCTCGGGCAAATCCAGTCGATAAGCTAGAGATCCAATCCTTTCCAAGATGCAGAATGGACCGGTGAATCTAAGAGCAAGCTTCCCTCTGCGCCCAAATCGAACCACATTTCTTAAGGGAGAGACCTTAAGAAAAACTAAATCACCGACAGCAAACTCCAAACTTCTTCTTCGATGATCAGCGTACTTCTTCTGCCCATTCTGAGAAATCCTTAACCTTCTCTTAGTTTCCTCGACTTTCTCCGAAGATTCCAAAATTATTTCGAGACCACGAATTAAGCGATTACCAGATTCAATCCAGCAGGATGGAGATCTACAAGATCTCCCATACAGAGCACCAAATGGGGACATCTTAAGACGAGCCTAATAACTATTGTTATAGGTGAATTCCACAAGATGAAGATGATCTTCTGAAGATCCTCCATAATCCAAAATACAAGCACGGAGAAGATCCTCTAGAATCTGATTCACCCTTTCCATTTGACCGTCAGTCTGTGGATGGTAAGCAGTGCTCAGATTTAGACGAGTACCCAAAGATTCTTTGAAAGCTTTCCAAAATTGACTAGTGAAGGTAGGGTCTTGATCGCAAACAATGCTAAGGGGGAACACCATGGAGGCGAACAATCTCCCTCATATAAATCTCAGATAAGCCCGAAGTTGTACGGGTAGACTTGACTGGAATAAAATGAGCGGACTTACTCAGTCTATCCACAACAACCTAGATGCTCTTATTTCCCCTCCTAATCTTGGTAAACCATCGATGAAATCCATAGAAACTTGCTCCCACTTCCAATTGGGAATCTCCAGAGGCTGCAACAAACCCGGGGTCTGCTGATGATCCGCCTTGACTTGCTGACAAGTTGCACACCTACTAACAAAAGTAGAGACATCGCGCTTCATACCCCTCCACCAATAGAGATTCTTAAAATCCTGATACATCTTTGCTATACCAGGGTGAATAGAAAGTCTGGATGGATGATGCTCCCGAAGTAACTCCTACCTCAAACTATCAACATTCGAGACACAAATCCGATTATTAATCCTTAAAATCCCTTTATCATCAATCTGAGCTCCACTGCCATCAAGACTACTACCGCTAACCCTGCTGCGAACATTCTCCTTGATCAATCTGATGATCCTATCCTCATCCTGCTTAGCCTTCATTCGGTCCAATAGGGGAGAAGAAACGACAAGCTGGCACAACAAGGACTTCTTCCTACTCAACGCATCTGCCACAACATTTTCTTTCCTAGGAGTACAGTTGATGTTGAGATCATAAGAAGCAAGGATCTCGAGCTACCGAACTTGTCTCTGATTTAAATCGTTCCGCGTGAAGATATATTTCAAAGACTGATGATCGGTGAAGAGGTCAAACTTAGCCCCCAAGATATGACGTCTCCATAGCTTCAATGCAAAGACAACAGCCAGCAATTCTAAACCATTAGCAGCATAATTAGCCTCATGGGTCTTCAACTGACGACTATAATATGCAATAACCTTCCCATCTTGCATCAATACAACTCCCAAACCCTCGCGACAAGCATCAGTGTATACCGTCAATCTCTTATTTCCATTCGAAATGGTGAGCACTGGTGCGGAAGTAAGCTTATTCTTTAACTCTTGGAATGCCGCTTTACACTTATCACTCCAAATAAAACTTCACTTTGTTTCCTTTTCAACAAAAAAAGAAATTTTATTTAGAGTAGTTTTCTTTCCAAAACTTTTCCTTTATAAAAAAGAAAAAACAACAAAATAGTAATAATAACAACAACAACAATTGTATATACCTTGTTTTTAATTTTCAGGTTGCTAAAGCAGGAAATAAAGGAAGAATAGCTTGCTGAAAACTGCCGCTCCGCTTGCCAAAAAAAATGCTTGCTTGCTAATTTTTTTTGGTTGCTTTCATCTCTAGTTTTATTTGAACTGCATTGTTGGTTGCTTGCATTTGCATTTTATATATAAAAAAATTCCATTCGTAGTTGCATTGTTAATACACGTTTATTTCTGCTTTGCATTTCATCCTAGATTTTGATTAATAAAAACGGTTAGACATCGACAACACTTAATTGTATATCAACAATTTGTCTTCTTTGAACAATTTAATTTCTTGGTGTCTAGGCTATGGCAGAGTAATAACCATTTATAAATATTATGGTGATTCTTAAATATTATAGTGGTTGTTCCTCTGAAGGTACTTAAACCTTCGGCTGCATTGCTATGGTGATTCGCGGTGTACTGATAAATCCTGTCCGTTACCTGGCTAAGAACTATCTTGTTTATCTAATACAATTTGTAATTATACAATTTTGGGTTAACTTAAGACTAATCATTTCTAATTAGACCCCTACATTTATTTAGTTGCATTAGTTCATGCATATTTTAAAAAAACAAAAATTCAAAATCCAAAACAAAAAAATTGTAAATATTCCTTTTCCTTTGAAATTTTAAATCATTTTTCTTTAAAACTTCAAAAATCCAGAAAAATTTAGAACAACCAAAATCCAAAAAAAATTATAAAACCTTCAAAAACAACGAAAAAATTTGAAAAACCAAAAAACAAAACAAAAAATCAATTCCCCTTTTGAAAAATAAATTTTATTCGTAAATATTTTCCTTTATAAAAAAAACATTCTTGAAAATATCTGAGTTTCCCCACTTACATGAATTTTAGAATAGTTGTGTAAATCAACATAATCCATATAATTTCACTTTAAATTCACATGGATATTTCAATGACAACTATTGTTCAAATGTTTTGGATTTTGAACTACGAAATTTTCAAAATAATGAACAACACTCGAATTTCCAAAAAAGCATTGAAATGATTTTGTCTTTGCTCGAACTCTCTACACAACAAAATCATGAGATAAATGAGTTGTGCAATTCATATTTGTGTGATAACTCAAATCAAAGTTTTCAAAATAATCAAAATTTGAATTCACTTCAGAATTTAAATGATTTCGAGTATAACCCATGCCAAATCAATTTCGAGCTTCAAAGTGAATTTCAAAATCAAGATGAAAATGTGAACCAATTTTCAAATAATTTTGGCAATGGAAATAGTTTCAATAAAGATACGATTGAAAACTTTCGTTCTCAACCAATTCAAAACGAATATTTTTAAATTAATAATTATGAATTTGATTTTGTTGACCAAATGGAAAAAAAAGCGGATTTATTACTTGAAAAATACAAAACTTTTCGTGAAAATCATAATCAAATCTCAACTTGCGAAGAATCAAATAATAATCTATCGTTTATCGAAATTGACAATTCTTGTTCTCAACGAGTCCAAATCGAAAATTTTCAAGTTAGTAATTACAAATTTGACTTTGTTGAGCAAATGAATGAAATTTAGGATGACCACACAAATTTGTTGTTTGAAACATATATGAAACAACGTGATAAACAAAATCGAATCCCAACATGTGACGAGTTAAATGATAATCCATCTTTTACCCAAATCACTTATTTTCAAACAACAACTTGTGACTCCGAAAATAGAAATCTTAATGAAGTTGTTGAAAACACGATAATCGAGTTGGATTTCAATTCTTTTGAGGGTGTGGAACTAAATTTAAAATTCAATCTTCCTTTTTTCGGTTCTGAAAATTTGAATACAACAACTTTGGATTTTGAAAATTATATACATAATGAAGTTGTTGACAACCCAATAAAGGAAGATGAATTTAACGAACATGAATTTTTTGGGCTTTTGGATGACGAGTCATTAAATTCCGATGGGGAAGATTTCGATCACCATTTTGACTTTGAAATTGATAATTTGGAAGAAGTTTTCAATGACAAACTTGAATTTCAATTTGGTGAAAATAAATGTGAATTTTAACCAATTGTTTTATCTAACCCAAAAATCATAGAAAATAAAACAACTTGTATGATTTTCAATAAAACGACATTTGTTTTTCCAAATCAACGCTTAACTTTGAAATCTTTGAAGGTTTGGTTTTTCACGCTTAAGCTGTGTCTCGCACACTTGACGAGACAAATGAATCGGTTTTTGAAAGACTATTTCATTTACTTTTTGACGGTATACTTTCTGATCTAGTGTAAATATTGTTAGTTTTCATATAAATATAGGTCATCCTTTTATTTTTATTTTTTCCCCTTCCACTTGGGTTGACTGTGGGGACATAGTCAAAATCAATTGTGGGGAGAGACTCTTCTTCTTTTTGATTTTTCAAGATTAATTTTTCATTTTTCTTCCAAAAACAAAAAAAAATATA
Source organism: Allium cepa (assembly GCA_030765085.1). Taxonomy (NCBI): domain Eukaryota; kingdom Viridiplantae; phylum Streptophyta; class Magnoliopsida; order Asparagales; family Amaryllidaceae; genus Allium; species Allium cepa. The sequence goes on from CM060942.1 coordinate 463,955,412, forward strand.
AAAAAATTTATAAACAAAAGAAGATTTTTTTTAAGCATTTTGATTTATTTTTAAAGAAACACTATAGGATAAATATATGGTTTTGGCTTATTAAATTGAAATTTTGAAAGTTTATTTGTCTTAAAAATAAATAAAAATGAAGTTTGATTACATATAATAATTGTTTAACTAGTATATAGGAAGATTCATACGTGTTAGTTATGAAGTACATCCTAATTGAAAATCTTTGCTTCAAAAAGTTGTAGATTTAAAGTAAAGGATATAACGTTTTTTTTGTCTTCTAAGTTAAACGGTGTTAAGATGATTTTGCAAAACTTTCTCTCTCTCTTAAAAAAAGATAAAAATAAAAAATAATAATATCCAAGTACTCACTCTCATTTGAAAATCCTCACGGTTATGCATGGGTGAATTACTTGAAATCTTTGATTATGTGCTTTCATACTCATTTAAAAGTCCTTACGGTTATGCATGTATGGAACACATGTAAAAAAACAAACATAATAAAAACCACCTACGGTAGATAGGTGTATGCACGAAAGTGTGTGCACTCGCCATACTCTGTACTCCCCTCACATAAGCCCGAAAGGCATTGCATGGGTGGTATATCTAGCCTTAGTTTACCTGAGCTAGGTGTGTAATTTTTCTTGCAAATAATGAGAGAGAAAGCAATTGAAATCCTAGCATTACTTTTACTTAGTTGATCTGATTTGTTATTGAAAATAAATGAAAATACCACTTTGATAAACTTTGGCAGTTAACTAAGGATCCATTTCATAGTTACACTGTGTTATTAACCAAAACAACGAGCTAAACTATAGCCTATTTGTTATGATAACTTGATTTTTGTTGGAATTTTGACGTGTAAATGACTCAAATTTTCAAGATAATGACCACAACCTATAATTAACTTATTTGTGTCAATTTAAAAATAAATCCTTTATCTGTGAAAATTTTCAAAAACTCATATTCAGCTCTTTGTAAATAAATCTTGCATTTTGTAAATATTTTCATCCTGCACTTGGATTTTGTGGGTAGTATCCGCTAAAAACCCTCACGAGACAACACTCATCCTACTGGGGACACATAGAGGTTTAACGGCTTGTTGCGTACGCTCAATGCAATCGTGCTCCCTACGAAAACAGATTTTATCTTAGTTTTTCTTTATTCGAGGAGGAATAAAAAGATAAGTGTAGGGGTATTTGATGTGCACGTAAATGTGCATATTTTTACCACCATATTTATTCTATTTAAATTAAGTAAATGATCATTTTGGGTATTTTAACTTGTTTTAACCAAAATTCATATTAATTCCAAATTTTCACATATTCATCTTCATATAAGGGCAAAATGGCCATTTGTGCGCGTATATTAATTTGAGAGAATTTTATTGGAAATTTCTATAATATTTTGTAGGAATTTAGCTTCTCATATTAGTGGGTTCATGAAGAAACATGCATGCACAAAATGGATATAAAGGAATGAAGATGGAAATAATTCAAAGTGAAGATCATGGAAGACCCCACCTACCCACCTACCTTAATGTACAAACTAAAGGCTAATGCACATGCTTACGGAGTTAATGGTTTCATGTACACTTAATGGGGGATTAAGACATGTTAATGATTACTTGGCCTCCACACTTCCTAAGGGGCATTTTGGGCATTCCCCAAAAAGTGAATTAGGGTTTTAAAACTTGTATATATACCCCTTATGTTTCATGTAATCTCCTCCCTCTTTCTTAGACTCTCTTTGGTTAGTTTTAGATCAAATAAAATAAAGCTCTCTTCTCTTTTCCATGGCTACTTAGCCATTTTTATTTTCATGTACTTACCATTTTTTTATGCAAATTCAATACATTTTCTTTTCCTTTTCTTGTTTATTTCTTTTCATGTTGTAGTGTATATTTACTTTCATGCAAGTATAATATTTTTTTTCATTTAATTTTGCTCCCGTTTTCTTTTCTTATTCTTTCATGTTGAAAGCTACATTTGCTGTTTTGATAACAAATATGAGAGGCTAAACCCCTTCAATTTAGGGGTAATGAAGGTCTCTAATCATGTAGCTTCAACTTAATTTGATCTTTATGCTCTCTTTTTGTGCTTAATGAGAATGATTGAAGTGGTTTAATGATGTTGTTCAGCTTTGCATTTGATAGTCTATTTTGTCCATAACAAATAGGCTATGCTTAAACAAACAAAACACAAATTGCCGCTTCATCTACATATGATTATGGCAAGGAAGTGATTGTTGGAATTAAAATTTGATAGCTTATATTTCTAATTAATAGTTAATAGGCAATGCTTAAAATAGATTCTGCTTTCAACTTAGTTGTCATATTTTATGAGATTTAAAAGTGTATTAGTGGTTGTGTTATAGTTTGATGGTTTATATTGAGCTAATTAATAGCATAAATATACCATACTTATGATAAGCACATCAACTAATTCACTAATGACAAGAAAGAGAGATCATAACTTCATTTTGTTGATTTACGTGATTTAGAGAGTGGAAATTGCCTCCAAATTGTCATTTAACTCGCAAATTTTTATCTATTTTTCTTTTGCTAGTGTTTGTTACTTTCTTACATTTTTAGCAAATCACACTTTCAAGTTTGGTTAATTTGATTGAATAGAATTTTAAAATCATCAATTCCCTGCGGATCGACCCGTATTCTCCACGTGCTACATTCGTACACCGTGCGCTTACGGTTATTTTTAATTTAAATTCGTTTGACGGTTTTCTAAACCGATAGAATTTCCGTCGACGAACAGGAGAGGTGCAGGAATCCGAGCAAACTTCTCAATTGACCTTCGATAGTAGCCGACAAGGCCCAGAAAACTGTGAATATCAGTTGGAGTCTTAGGTTCTTCCCAATCATTGATCGCGGCGATTTTGACTGGATCAACAGAAACTCCTTCTCTAGAGACAATATGTCCAAGGAATCGGACTTTCTCTTCCCAGAAATGGCATTTCGAGAATTTAGCCTTTAACTGGGGACTGCTAAAGGTCCCCAACACAAAGATCAAGTGGGATTTATTCTCTTGATCGGTCTTAGAGAACACAAGAATGTCGTCAATAAAGACTAGAACAAATTTGTTGAGCATATCCCAAAAGACCCGATTCATCAAATCAACAAAGAAGGTGGGAGCGTTAGTCAACCCAAAAGGCATAACTAGCCATTCAAAGAAGCCATTCTCAGTACGGAAAGCCGTTTTGGGAATGCTCTCCTCAGCAACTCTAAGTTGGTGGAACCCTGTGGCCTGATCAAGCTGATAGAAAACAGTGGCTCCGTAGAGCTAATCAAACATATCATTGATGCGGGGCATAGGATATCAGTTTTTCATAGTGAGCTTATTCAGCTCCCTATAATCCACACACATCCAGAGCGAACCATCAGACTTGGTGACGAAAACTACGGCTGCTCCCCATTTCGAAAAGCTAGGTCTAATTAGTCCTTTGGAGGACAAGTCTTCAATTTGTGTCCTTAATTCGATCTTCTCCCGAGGCGCCATTCTTTTGGGTGGAAGAACTACAGGTCGTGCTCCAGGAATAAGGTCAATCCGGAAATTGATTTCCCACTTCGGAGGTAAAGAAGTAACCTCCCCAAAAGCGTCAGGATATAAATTAACCACCAGAGTGGACTCGATATCACCAGGGAAAGCATCGAGAGAATAAATAAAGCTACCAGCAAAATCCTAAGGTAGCCTACACTGGATCTTTAAATAATTACCAAAGTCATCTTTGAGGGCAACTGTTTGAGAAGTACAAGAGATACGTGCATCATGCCTATCAAACCAATCACCCCCAAGCAGTAGATCGAAAGCGTGAAAACCCAAGATATAAAAATCACCAGTGAAACATTGTTGGAAATGGAGAAGCTTCACTTGCTTACAAATTCTACTAAGATTTGCAGGACCGCCTATAGGATTTAAAACACATAAGGGTATAGAAGCAAGCTCAAGAGAGAGGAGATTATTAAATTTATTATTGAGATTCGACGAAATAAAGCTATGGGAAGCTCCGGTATCAAATAAACACAAACGGGAGATTCAAACAAAGTAAAAGAACCCTGAAGTGTACCTTGAGGGTCACTAAGAGTGGGAGCAGGCACACGTGCAGGCTGAGGAGCTGGAGAGGAAGCAGAAGTAACAGCGAAAATCCTAGATGCCTTGCCCTTCTTCTGAGTAGGCAGTTTCTCTTGAAATGTCCCAGCTGAAGACAAATGTGACAATGGTCATGCCTAGCCGACTGAGCGGGAGGTGGATTCGCAGCACCCAAGGTAGAACAATCATTAGCGTAATCGCTAGCAAGTAATGGTTGATAGATCCGTAGATGCCTCTAGGATGACGAAGACGATGATCCAAGCACGGGAGTCCTATTTTTCTTATGCCGGTAGAAGTTGGACTTCATTTTCTTAGAATTTCCAGAAGACTGATATGGTGTAGACTGGGCAGCTGAAGGAGACCTAGAGGTAGGGTTCTTGTACCAGATAGCCATGTCCATCAGAGTGGTGAACGTCCCATGCACGTGGGTAATAAGGCGATCGTAGTACTCAGGGCATGCACCAGCAATAAACTTCTCATTTTTCTTCAGCGGGGTGTCTATCAGATTAAGGCCATATTGCGATAGCTCATTGAACTTTCTCTCATACTCGGTAAAGGACATATCGCCCTGCTTCAAATCCATAAAGTCTCGATATAGCTGAGACTTACCCGCTTCGGGCATCCATTTCGCGAGGAAAGCATCCCTAAAACACAATAAGAGATATAAGATAGATTTCAAAAGGGAGGAAACTGGACCATACTTGGTCAACCGAAAAAGATACCCAAATCGTTCCCAAGTGATGTCAGTCTCAGCAGTTTGAGCTGTAATGGACAGCCACCAATCCAAAGCAGCTCTCTTTAATTGCCAAGCTGCCAGTTGTCGCTGCTGGGCATTAGTGATTTTGAGACCGGAGAAGATTCTCTCCAAGTCTCTCAACCACTGTTGAGCTTCTATGATACTTTCAGACCCTGTGAACTTGGTGCCACCAAGCTTGGTATATTCTTTGCAAAGCTTGGAGAACCTAACTAGGGCAGCGGGTGCAGGAGCTGGGGTCAGCACCTCGTCCCCTGCCTTTGGCATTTCCTCGATTCACCTTGAGAAATCAAGAATGAATTTGAGGATAGAGGAAAATATCGAGGTCAAGATAGACTAGACAAGAAAAAGTTCAACCGGATAGGCATTTAACAAAGGACCTAATTGTATAAAATGGAGAAAAGGAATTTATTTTAAAACAAGAAAGTTTTTATATTAAAATACATCTTCGAAAATCCTTATTAAAATCATTTTATACTTTTAAAGTACGTTCTCTCACCAAGAAAGGATTCTAAGATTTGATTTCACTCATTCTAGGGTATTTATACCCTATCTCTAATGAGTTCTTACTCCTCAGGCTATAGTTAACCTAAAAACCAAAGCTCTGATACCAACTGTAACGACCTACTATTTTGTACCATTCAAATTTGACAATAATTTAAAAAATATCAAACTTGAATAGTTCAAAACAATAGATTGTAAATAAATTTCGGAGCAAATCAAATCACAGAATCACAAACACAGAAATCATAATACTCGCAGCGGAATTTAAAAATTAGTGGTTCATGAAGCCACTATCAATGGTCCCAAATAAGTATAAATTACATTGTCTTTAAAACCAAATATAGTTTAAATCAACAATAGAACAACTTATTTTTTTCCATTACATAAACTAAGGTAAAGAACTGAAAGGAAAATTTGCAGTAGCTTCAAAGGTGATCTGCAGAAATCCTAGCTCCGATGATGAATTCCGAACTGAAACTCAGGCTGACCCGAGCATAAAATAAAACATAAACACTCGAGTCAGGACATACATACTTGTACAGTGTAAGCCAATTCAAGTGAACTGTAATATAAATACATGTAACTTAGAGGATGCTTTGGATCGCCCATGGTCTAAGGATCCGTTAACAATTTATTATGCAGTAATATTTCGCTATTACAATAGTGTCTATTAGTAAAATAAACTTACTTTTAAATAGCGTTAAGGCTTTACATTTTCCACCTTAACATACAATATATACCTATAGTGTATACAATACCGTAATCTCCCCTGTACTGGGCATCGTCAGAGGGCACTCCTTAGGTATGGTACAAAACCAAAATCGTATCAGGCTCGCTATGGTAGGTGACACGGTACAACTAGGCAATGCCAGGGTAGATATACCAATTGCTATCCGGACCTATGGTAAAGCACATCTTCTACCACCGCCCACCTCGAACAACACTCCAAAAGTCAAAGGTGCGCACCAAACAATCGCAAAGTAAATGAATGACATACGAAGAAGTGCATTCGAGCAAAGGTGCTACCTCATTAGCCCGATAATCTCTCCTGTTTTAGCCACCTTATGCCAACTCACGGGAGTCGGTTCCACGTACATACCTCAAAGGAAACGTCACCTCCATCCTACTTCTTTCTGGAATCTCCACCGTGTACACAGTTGTCAAAGTGGTTTTCTGTATCGACAGAGAGTATGACCATATCCGATCCCGGTCTCTTTAACAACCAACGTTATTATTACCCGTTGTTATAAAGAATCCAAAATATTTTTATATTTCATTCAAAATACAACTTTTTAAAACTATTTAGAAGTGAGGTTATTATTATTACAAAATTCAATATAAAATCCCAAAGGGTTATCCATAGTCCATTTGTATCAAATACAGCACTTGCGAAGTGGAATAATATCCTTTACAACAGATTTGAATAAATTAAATTTCAGACTTCAATATTATTTCAGCAAAATCTAAACCTTTATATAAACAAATTTAACTTATACAATCATAATTTCCACCTTTAAATAGTCATTGAAACTACTCAATAATTTATGATTTTCATAAAGTAAATTTTGCAAATATATATATTTAACTTCTTTTTAACTTATTGAAATCAAGCGCAAAATTTTCTATGTATTTTGCTTAACAATTAAGTTAATTACCATTTCAAAATAAACTAAATTTCCAATAAATGTCTTAACTTGCCTTTATTTTAAAATCAACCTCCCATATCTAAATCGAATTATATTTCAACTTCCGTGTCTTTTCACTAATTTACCAATTTAATTCATAGAAAACTTAACCTTATTTAATTCGCTTTATATTCAAGTAATACCAAATTTTCATATTTTATTTCTTAACTTAAATTCCCTCTATTTTACAAATCCAAATTTTCAGGATAATTTTATACTTAAATTTTTAACATTTATTTATTTACCTATTTACTTGTATAATATCACTATATTTAAAAAAAATCTTTTTTATCCAAATTTTAACAAAGTATTATAACATGCTAATTTAAAAATATTTAATATTTTTAGAAATATATATATATATATATATATATATATATATATAACCACGGGTTTGTATAATATTTTCTGACCTAGGTAATCCGTAATTTACAACGAAAACCGGGTTTTATCATTTCAAACCTGCAATCCAAAGTTAAATAAATCACTAAATAAATAATTATCGTTTGGGCCTATCATTTCAGCCTGTAACGATTTTTATTCTACAGGGAACTTGCAATGTGATAACAGAAATTAAATAAATAAATAAACAAAGCATAAATATAACAACATATAATATAGCTGATGATGTGTAAATGTAATAATAGGGTTTTAACATCATAAGTTTATATCACAAACAAATAAAATACAACTAATTTACAATTACACTTTCTTTTAATTTACCAATCTATAAGTACGTTTATCGGGTGAGAATACTCACATTTTTGCTGCTGAAGATTCAAAACAAACAATGATATCTACACTGAAAGAAGAGTACAGAAGGCACGATCAATGGTCGAAAGATGAGCCAATCTAATTCAGATCTTGACACAAGACAAATACAACTAAGTACGCGAAATTAAAATACGATTACATCAAAGCTGAGAAATAAAAGCTGGAACAAGTGATACAAATTTTAACCCAAATGGCTAGAGTACACAATTTGAATACAAAATGATAAACTAAGTGACTCGGCCACTCCACCCTACAACTCCACTAGCTCCCCACACCTACCTTGCCTAAGTTCACGCATGCACGCACGCACGGTAGGGTATTCTCTTTTTTTTTTCCTTTTAAAAATTTCAAAAGGTGACAATTTTTTTTTGTTTCGGTCCAACTCATATGCACGGCCTGTACACGATCATGCACGCATGCATTGCAAGGTAAAGGATTGGGAAAATTACTTTTCTTATATTTTATTCATTTCTCCAAACTGAAGTTGTGTGCCTATGCTAAATCAAGTATACTATGATATTTTGTACAAGTGCCAATCAAAAATTGGTTCAAGTGCTTTAGTCAAATGCATTTATTAAGCTCGGCCTGCATGCACATACTCAATCAAGGCAGAGGTATTTATAGGCGGTGATAAGATACAAAGGTGATGCAAGCTCAGCCTTTTTTTCTCATAAAGCACAGGAACAAAAAAATTTGTTCAAGTGTGGGTTCCAATTATCATGGCTCGGAAAGTCATGAAGTTGGGTTAAGAGGTGATGTCAGAGGAGAGGGGGTTTGTATTGGAGGCGGGTCGTGCCGAGGTGGTGGAGAGGGTAGAGTGTAGGTCGAGCATTTGTGTGGGATAGTGAAGCAACCGATCACAAAGTAACTTTATCGATGGAAGAAGACAAAGTATCAAAGTAAACAAAATAAAAGAAAAGGAGAATCGGTAGTCATCACCTAATGAGCACGCGAGAAGAAACAGATAGGAGGTGAAGGAAATTATGCAAACGTGTTCAGTATTTAAAGGTGAAACATGCGATGTTTGAGGGGAAAAAATAAGCAAGCCATAATAGATTGCGTTGATTGATAAAAAAGAAACGGCGAGAATTATTTTTCAAACATTTTGTATTCGTTTAAAAATTATTAGGAAGAGAATGCGTTGATAAGGGGAAGAAACGGCAGCGAATTAGATTTTGGAATGGTAGGGGAAAATCAAAGATTTGATACCCAATTTTAAACAATTTTGAACGTGTTTACAAATAAAGCTCACGTTGATTGGGGAACAATGGCAAGAATTTAAATATGTGGACGGTTATGAAATTTGTGAATAACGCTCCTATTAAATCAGGAGAGTAAAAGGAAAGTGAATATATTTTTAGAATGCGTACTACAGCCGCAATAATTTACGCCCAAAATATAACAAAAATAACGTATTTAAATTTTATCCATTTTCTATTTATTTGCTACTTATATTAGTAAAATATACGTTTAAAGTGTATTCATTAGTTATTCACCATTTATATGGCAATTAATTTAATCAAAACGGACACGAACGTGCAAATTAAAACGTTCATTTTATAAAGCTTATCTAAACCCTATAAATTTAAAATTTTGTTACTTAATTAAAACATGATTTTGCTTACATCGTTTTGATTCATGTACCATTTACTAAGAACTGATGTATGTAAGTAAACTATTAATTACTTAGTTTTAAAATGTGTATAATCCAATTTTTTAAAAAGACAAAAGTAAAGTATAAATGTTTTACAAATAATTTAGTTAAATTAAAAGAATTGGAAATTAGTTTTTTTTAAAAGATTTAAAATCCCAAAGTTAGTAAACAAAAGAATAAAATACTCATTATAATCCTAGGGCGGTTACATAATACAACAACCAATTACCTTAATATATAATGGTTATAAGAATCATTGCTTTATATATAAACTTGTATAAAAATCCTTTACTTTTAAAACCATTATATAAAAATAACAAGTACGCTCTCATATATATATAGACACACACACACTCAACTCGTTTTAGGGTACTACTTACCACATCCTTAATGAGTAAACCCAACAGAGCCAAGGTTCTCGCTTAACCTTCAACTCTGATACAAAATGTAACGTCTTGAAATTTTTGATCTTGAAAATTCTAGATAGTTGGGAAAAGAATAAAGGAGATAGAAGAATAAACAGAAATGAAACACAGAATCTCACATTCGCTGCGGTTCAAAATATAATACCAAATAAAATAACTATTATACAAAGGAAGACTGTATCAGTTAATATACATTAATACAACAAAGTTACAACATTTCAAAATCACCGAACAGTTAAAATAACTTGTCCCAGATAAACAACAAAGGATCATAGCGGAGTACGCTCCATACGTTCCTGCCATCCAGCTCGCCTCCTGAGCTCTAGAACGTCCTCACTTGAAAATATGTAATACTCGATCTGACCCGACCATTACGTCAAAGTAACACCCGGGTTAGGCTGGAAACCAGTGTGAGTAAACATATATAACATGAAATTTTAATGCCCAAAGCATAAGTGAATTACCAGGATAACTTGTACCTTTTACAAGTTCTTATAGTCAAACATTTATCAAAAAACAGTTTTCAGGTTATATGTCCATGTTACTCAATTTATTCCATTCCTTCCTGTTTAATTTCACATTTCCAATTTACAAAGAATTTAATTTACTAATCGAAGTGGTTTCGCGTATTACTGATACCCGACCCCGGTCTCTTCGAATTCAATATCATTTAAAAACCAAATTGTTAGGCTTTAAATAACATAATTCATATTCAGGATATTATACCACATAACAATTCATCATCGATAGATAACTCGCAATATTACAGTTTAACCTATTATATCACAACATATATAAATTGCTTGTAAGAGACATCGACAATCAAAGTAATCAATTATCGTTCGATCATCCATAAGCAAGATATTTACGTCTAACAATTGCTAATTAATTTAATTAATCACCTATTAAATTAATTACTAGTGTAACGACCTGTAAAATTCGATGAGTTTAAATGGGTTAATTTAATAGGATTTCCAATTTAATATAGAAAGAAATGAAAATCTTATAATTTATATCTAGTGGCATTGGTAAATAAAATAAATTCTTGACAATTGGAATAAAATCCAATTTAAAAAATAGGGGAAACCATTATAAGTGTTAATTAAATTTGATTATGTAATTAATACATGAAGAAACAAATTGGGAAATAGTATTTATGAAATAAGATCTGAGTTGAACTGCAAGTATATAAATGGAAGTAAATTTTATTAAGTGGATGTCAATATTGAATAAATTAATGGAAGGTTGAATAGAATTCTAATAAATGATAATAATGGAAAACGTATTCAATCAATGTAGGTAAGTATTACAATGTGTTGTAATTAATAAACATTTCTTTAATAGTGATTTATAAAATAACGAGAGTGTGAAGGTAAAGTAATTTATGTATATATATTTTGAGATTAAATTTAATCAATCTATAGAAATAAATTTTAAATTAATTGGAGGGAAATATGTAATAAATGCAGTTATTTGTAAGTGGATGAAATTTATTTCCATACTAATTGGATATTGGGATAAGATGGTAAATTGTTAATGTAATAAGAGTAGACCAATAATAATCCTTCCCATAAATTGATAATTGATGCAATAATGTAATACTATCCATAATAGACAATTTGATTGAATGATAGAATGTGCAGTTTGTTAAATGGAAATATTAGTAATAAAATTTGTGAGTTTCCGAATTTTGGAAGTTTGAAGCATGGGTATTAATTATTGTAATAATTAAATGGGAGTCAATTTGAACTTAATAAACCTTAATGTATATTTATGAGAATTGTGGCAATAGGGCAAAACTTTAATCATTTACCCATTCATTAATGCACTGAATTCGGTCTCAATCAAATAGCAACATTAGGCGTGTAATTAATAGCTTTTAAGCGAAAATAACACGTTAATGATGACGAGTATTGTAAGATTTACCATCTATTTAGTGTATTAAATTTTAACTGATAATCAATTGCAACAAATATAAATAATTATTTCATTAACGTTAATTGAAGTAATATTGGGAATTTATGTCAATTCCGTTTATAATATAACTATTGGTTGATGTAGCATTGAAATCAAAATTTATTTAATTATTTGAATATAAATTATAGTGATTGAGTTTATTTCAAATAAATGAATAGTAAAGATGTAATCTGAGGCTTAGATAGACTGAATGGTAAAAATTTGTAATAAATCTAAGTTTAACGTTTATGGGGGGTAAATTTAAATAATAATTGGAAATCAATGTTAATTGTACCCATGAAGGATCAATTCATTTAAACAGCGAGATTTTAAATAAATAAACGTCTTATTTAGGTTTTAATTTGATAATTTATGTAGTTTAATGGGAAATCAGTTGCAATTAATTGCCCTAACTTTTGCAGTTAGGGTTGTTTTGATTTGTCATTAAAGATGGTAAATTCTATAAGATGAAATAAATGTTAGATTTGTTTATAATATGAGGACTGGTTGATTTAAGAAGTGAAAGCCAAGATTGATTAATCTGAAATCTAATAAGTGGATTAATTGCAATTAAGTGGAATATAATATTTAAATATTGCATAAGTGAGGATTTAGATGAAAATTGAGAATGTTAAAATAATGGATTTGATTTCCAGTATTTATTTCATCTGTTGTAAAAATGAATTTGAATAATGCGAATGAAAATTTAATTCAGAGGAATTATTGAAATTTTAATTTATAATTTCTAAATTTAACGAAACTGGAATTTAACGCTAAAATTGATGATTGAATCAACATTTAAGCGACATATAATTTTTTTAAAGCATTGTAAATGTGAGAAATATAAAGGTAATAAAATTGGTCGATTTTAGAATTGAAACCGTGAATTGGATTTTATTTATTTAAATTTTAAATTATTTAATTAATAGGAACATAGCCATTTTGGCCACTGACTCGGATTTCGATGAAACAAGTTTCATCGGATCCGTAGTAGTGAATTATTGTAGGGTTTCAAGTTTCGTAGCGATCGGACTTGTCGTTTGATACTACGGACTCGAAATGCCCTGAAATTGATCTAATTGAAATCAATTGAAATCAAATTGAAAATATTAATTTGAGCATAACTTCTTCATACGATACAATTTGAACGTGAAATCTTTTCCATTGCATTCAAAATATTTTAATTTACCTATTTAGATATATGGGTTGACCCAGTTTCGTTCCGGAGTCAGAACGGGCTTTTCGGGCCATATATCGTTTAGTGCGTACATTCATCTTATCCTCTCCATCCTATTTCAACTTTGTCTATAAATATATCGTTATAAACCCTAATTTCCATCGTTCTCAATTGTCCATGCATATAGCTTCATCTCAACTCATCCTTTCCAATGGCTGCAAACCCTAGATCCAACCACAATCCAAAAGCAACGTCAAAAATTCGAAGTCCTCGGAATATTCTGGAAAAATATATATATCGAAGATCTCAACAAATGGAATGTGACGCCCCACCTCTATACCCACACTAGCCAAGAACACTACGGTGTAGTGCTGCCAACTAGTATGGAGAATAAGGCTGTTGAGGAGCGACCATCCATGTAATAGCTTATCACACGTTGGCTATAAATAATCTTCGAAAACAAACATAGAAATAATCATAACACAAGTCAGTCACAGATATCCATATCACAAAGGCGGAAGAAGATATGAATATATAACTAACACATGAAAGTGTACATCAGAGTAGTGGTCCGTAAGATCCACGATAATACAAAAGAATAGCAACACGTGCTATACAAAAGAATACAACTATGAGTCTATATCTCAAGTGTATACAACAAAAACTGCTAATCTAAACAGTCAACCAAAAGTCAGAGTGATGAATCCCTGGGAAGAAGTCAAGCAGAAGCACCTGTAACATCTCGGTCTGACCCGAGTATTGTTTAAGAAAATAATAAACGGGTCAGTCTAGCTATAAATATCAGATGACGTGATATAACATAAAAGATATGGCATAAACATAAAATATCCATAATGACATACCACTATAAGTATGTAAATAATGATCAACAGAAGATCAATCAATAAGAGATAATCAATATCACAAGAATCTTCTCAAAGATTCGGAAAGGGCATCATACCCCAAACTTGTACTCATAACAAGTCAATGACATAAATTCTAGAAATCAATGCAAGAAGTCCAGAAATCATAGAAAACAGAAAGAGGCCTATCACATGACGGTCCGAAGACCAAGGGGAGCTACCCCACACGTGTGAATGGAATCACACAGATTAAGGTCCAGACTAACCAAAAAGCAAAAAGGTATGTGTGAGTGAAATCACAAAAGTGGTGTCTAGTCTAACCTCGCAACAAGAGACATCGCACAGTTGCTAGTCTAAATCATCAGAATGATCATCATGATCAACGAGAAGTGTCAATTACACTAAGCTAGTAAATATAGAAGTTTAGCTTCATGTCCCATAACCACTTGCTTAACTTAAATATTTACGAACAAACTGTAAATCTTCACTAATAAAATTGTCACAAGAGGTTCAATCGAACAAGTCCAAGAATTAACCGACGAAGTGAACGCAAGCGTTTCATACCACTTGTTTTACTAAGTCGTTTAATTAGATTTCTCATTCGAGTGAGGTAAAGGTTTGTATATACTAATAGATTGGAAAACGGTTTAAGAAAAGAGCTTTGTTATTAAAAATAGAGTTGAAATTGTTTGTTAAAAGAGTTTTGATATTTACTACTAGTATTGAAACCTTTATATTATAAAGTGATAAGACACAGAAGCAATTGTAGAACAATCAGTCACAAAAATCGCACACGGAGATGTGAATAAAATCCAAGGAAATCAGCTCAATGTTTTTCAGATAAGATCCCCTATGGAGGGGGGGTCCAGGGGGGGTGGCAACCCCCCAAGGTGGGGGTGCGGGGGAAACGCCACCGCTTACGGGGTTCGACCTAGTGAAGTCAAGCGGCCTACGACCTAAAACAAAAAATGAGGTCTTACGACCTAAGGGGGGTGCGCGACCTAAGAAGGTTCGCGGGCTAAGGATGAGGGACCTAACAAGGTTGACGACCTAATGGACACGAGGTCATGCGACCTAAAGTGTTCGCGACCTAAAGGGGAACGACCCATCGAGTTATAGGTCTAACGACCTAACGGTTTAAAGGTCTTGCGACCTAAAAGTGAAACGACCTAAGGTCGAAAATAAGGTCACGCGACCTAACAGGAAACAAGGTCAAGCGACCCTAAGGGGTTACGCGACCTAACGTAACACGGGTCAAACGACCTAAGCCATCACAGGACGGACGACCTAACTGCTTAAGGGACAGGCGACCTAAAGAGGTTCGCGACCTAATAGGGTTCGCGACCTAAAGGTACACGACATAAGGTCTTTCGACCTAGGGGTATATAGGTAACACGACCTAAAGATGTCGCGACCTAAAAATAGAAAGCATGGCCGAACGACCTATCGAAGTAGAAAGGCATGCGACCTAACGGTCAAAAGGCCAACGACCTACGACCTAAAAGCCATACGACCTACGACCTAAAAGCCATACGACCTACGACCTAAAAGCCATACGACCTAACGTGAAACGACCTAACTCCGAAGTGAAGATTCAAGGCGGTGCAACTTAGCGCGATAACACGCGAACGACCTAAGGGTTAGGTCGCGAGCGACCTAACTCCGAACACCAAAAATGGCCAGAACGACCTGAGTGCAGAAAATTCACCAAAACGCTAAAAATTGGAGTTTTTCGCCAATCCAATCCAAACCAAATGCTAATATGCATGCAAAAGTGATAGGGAATCATTCCCAACAGTCCAATATGGTTATAGACTAGAATCGTGAGATAAAAATCTCGCCTTTGCACCAAATATCAATGAAAATGAAGTTTTAAGCAAGCAAGAATCAATCCTTCTTCTATCTAAGCACAAGAAGATTGAATCCAATGTCTTCTTCTTGAATTTGGAGTAGAAAGATGGATTGCAATTGAATTTGAGTTTTGGAATTTTAATTTCCCATTCCCTCCACCATTAATGCCAAAGCTTGATTAGTTAGGAAATTTATGAAGAGTGAGGAGAAGAGGGTTGGAACTTGGGCTTAATAGGCTAAACTAACCCAAAGTCCAAAGCGGGAAAAGTTAGTGAAGTTTCACTAACCCCAATCCTATCGATGTTTATACTTAAAAAAATTGTAAACGGCATTTCGAACTCAATGGAAGTGGTCTCGAGTCTTAATTTGACCGTTTGCAAAAAGTAGCTTTTCAGACCAAAATCCGATTAACGATCTAATATTTAAATAAAATATTTAAAATACAAACTCGATAAATATGCGGGTTGTTACATGGAACCTAAGTCAAGTGCTCATTTTTCGTAACATTGCACGAATCGAGCAGAAATCGCGGTCAAAGGACACGAATCGCGAACCCTAACAATCGATTTGGGCATTTTTGATTTTGGAAGCAATTTCTGAAATTGGAACATGGGTTTTGGAGAGAGAGTCTCGTGCTGGCGATTGGTGGTGGTCTCATGGCCTAGCGCTTCTGGTGGCGGCCTGATTTGGCATTTTAGGGCTTGTAGGCTCGGTTTTGCACGTGGCAGCCGACGAGTTTTGGAGCGGCCGGACCGAGGGGAGTGCGTGCGCCTCGGTCAGGTGAGACGAACGGTGGCGGTGGTTGGGGACCTAGTGGACTACGATGGTGGAATTTTGGTGGTCAACGGCCATGTATTGACTGGGTGGAGTACGAGAATGGCGCGCGTTTTACTGTTCAGGGTCGTGACGTGGTAGGGAAAAGGGGTTATTTTATTTAATTTAAATTTAAAACAAAATTGTTCAAATGCTTATAACTTTTACGTACAAGGTCGTATTCTCACGCAATTTTTTTTCTTAGGATCGTAATAAAGTTATGGACATTTTGGCGCTGGTTTGGACGGATTTGGAGACTTTCCAATTTTTGGGTTTAAATCGGATTTAAATTCGATTTAAATTCAAAAGGTGTGTGTTTTAACTCACTCACAACTTCTAAGTTTTCTTATGTTTGCTAAATTTGTTTAAGATATGAGTAGAAATTTATTTATGACTGTTTTGCATGTTTTATTCATTATCTCAGTTAAATCGCATTTATTTAATTTAACTGTTAATTAATTTTATTATTGCATATAAATTGACAGTTAAAATTTATTTATTTTGCATATAAGCTGCTAGTTAAACAGTTATTTAGTTATTTATTTATTTGAATATAAACTTATTTTTGATACCCATTATATTTTATTATGCTCCATTGATGTTTGTTTAAATTGATGATGATTGAAATAAATTGGTTGATGATTGATATTGGATGAATGGATGATGTGTTCTATGTTATATAAACTGCAAGTTATCATGCATTTCATTTCATTCGAGATTGCGGTTTGAAATGATATACAACCGCATTTTTATTTTTAAATTGCGGATTGAAATGATAAATATCCTTATCACTTGACCATAGGATAGAAAATTTTATACAGGCACCACGGTATATATATATATATAATTATTTTTGAAATAATTTTTATGGTTTGGATATCATACGGTTTAATAAATATTTATTTTGATATTATATAAATATTATTTTATATATACCTATATGGTTAAATTATTGAATTTATGTTATGAATAAGTTTGTTAAATAAGAACAAATAAGTTGAATAATGGAGTTGGATTATTTATATTATATGGTTAAATACGTGTTTAGGATAATGTATGTATATAGAGTTTAATGGCTTAAATCAAATAAGATTGGAAGGTAAATTAGAAATTTAATTGTAATTGAGCGTATTTAAGAATTTAACTCCATAAGTCGATGTAGAACTTATAGCTTGAAATTTTTAAAGGTATGATATTTACAAATGAAATTTATTTCAAGATGAATTAAATAAATATTTATATTATAAATGAATTAAAGTATATATTTAGTCATAGGTAATTTGAGTTAGATTAAATGATTATGGATTTAGTATGAAAGATATTTCAAAACTAAATAGTAGGACGTTTAATTGTTGAATAATAATTTCCAACCTAAATTTTTGGATGTGTTTAATACTTAAAGTTGACATATATTAAAATTGAACTGGTTTTGGAAACTGAAGTGAATTTAAATGTATGGATTTAGGCTTAATTTAAAATGGAAATTTGTAAAGCCATGAAATTTATTTAGTTTATAAAGTAATATAAAATCAACGATTTTACATACCGTTGAATATCCAAACCATTCAAGTTTTAGAAGTAATGGTTTTAAAGCTATAGATCACAAAGTATTATGTTCTGAAAATTTAAATTCAGATGTTTGGTTTCTAGATATTAAAATTTTTAAAGCAGTATAATTTGGAAGAGAAATATATTTGAAATAAATGATATTATTGATTTGGGTTTTTTAAGAATAATATCAAAATGAATTTGGTTTGGAAAAGGAAATGATATCCTATTTATGGGTTTGAAATGGTAAATTTTATTCTAGTTTTTAAAGTACAAACTAATTTTTAAGACCGCGGTGTTATAATAATGTTTGGTTGTTGAAGAGACCGGGATCGAAAGTTGTCATACTCTCTGCCAACTCCAAAAACCACTTTAACAACCGTGTACACGGTGGAGATTGCAGAACGAAGTAGGATGGTGGCGGCATTTCCTTTGAGGTAAATATGGACCCGACTCCCGTGAGTTGGCATAAGGTGGCTGTAACGACCCAGAATTTTAAACAATTTAATTTGAAAATATTTAATTAATTTTAAATATTTGAATGATGGTTTGGATTGAATTTTCAATATAACTATGGATTTGGCGATTGAATTATAGAATTTCATCTATTGAAAATTGAATAATAATTTGAATCTAAAATTTTAAGCCAATTAAAAATATTTCAAAGGCTTGAAAAAATTTAAATTGATAGTACTGAAGATTATGAAAGCTTCAGAATTGAATTTAAAACTGCTTTGTTCAGTTTTGGAATTTTTATCGTTTGAATTGAATTTAAAATAGTCGTCCGAGGCACAGTCTCGGAATTCGACGAAACCAGTTCCATTGGGTCCGTAATATTGAATTATTCTCGCATTTCAAATTTCGTAGTTTTCGGAGTTGATATGTGAGCGTACGTTGAGTAAACGCGTCAAAATTTTCAAAGATTTAAATTTAAATTTAAATTTAAATTTTGGTCAAACTAACACACGTTCTCTTCCCTAAATTCATGCCTAAATTCACGATAGAAATCGTGCAGTGCATACTCCTTCACGTTCCCCTCTCTGATATATCACGCAAACCATCGTTCAGAAATCAAAAATCACGAAGAAAGATTAATGGCCGAGCCTCTTTAATTCAAAACCAAATTCATTTCGTTCCCTTTCCATTTTGAAATATACCTACCTCGTTCTTTCAATCAATGCCGAAGCCCTCTTCAGTTCAAATAAAAAAAAAAAAAGGCCGAAGCCCTAAAATCTGAAATCGCAAATGAGTTAGGGGTTTTGCAAGCACGAATTCGTGCTTTGGTCAGCGCCGCCGCCTTAGGTATCGCGAAATTCATTGTCGCGATTATGGGTATCGGTCATGAGTGGGGTTCGGGGCAGCGCCACGAGGTACGTTGAAGACGGTGACGTTGGTGGAGGCGCTCGCGAGGCCGGTGGTGATGGAGGCGCGCGTTTGGGGTTGAGTTACTGCGGCAATTCGAAGGGAGGCGACTCGCGATTTGTACCTGGGGGGTTGATGAAGATAGGCGGCGACGTCAAGCTCGATTTCGAGCATCGTGAGTCGCGGCGTGTCTCGAGTTAAGGTAATTGATTTTTATTTTTTAGTAAACATATATATATATATATATATATATATTGAAAATATATATATACAGTAAAAAAAATAAAATAAAATATAAATAGTTAGGTTTAAACAGAAAAAAAATAAATTGTTACTGTAAAAAGAAAGGTAGTTTTAAAATTTTGTTAAGTAGATTGGTAAAAAGAAAATTAGAAATTAATTTGTCAGGTCACAAGTTCATTATGATAAAATATTTTGAAAAAGAAAAAAAAAGAAAAATGTGAAACCAGTATTTTAATTTTTACAGTAAGTTAAAACAATTTAATTTCTTGAATTATCTAGAAAACTGTAGATATATATATATATATATATATATAAATAGTTTTATACCGAAAAAGAAAATTTTTTTACAGTTCAAATTATTAGTTCAAAAATAAAACCCTTGGTTAATTTAAATAAATTTAAAAAAAAAGGAAGTTTAAATTATAGTTAAAATAAATTTATTAAATAAAGAAATTTTAAAAGATTGAGTAAATTTATATAAGCAAAAATGTTGAAAGCCAAAAACAATCTATTTAAAAAGGGAATTTAATTTTTAAATTTGTAACCTTTAGTTAAACAAGTTTAATTAAAATCAGTTTGAATTTTTAATTTTTAGTTTAAAATAAAAATAACGAATGTGATGATTTACTTATTGTATTAAACTATTTAACTATTTTTAGTTACTAAAGAATATTTTATTACAAAGAAGTTATTTTAAAATTTTAGTCAAACAAATTTATTTAAAAGAAAATCGATTTTAAGATATTAATTTAGAGTTAAATAATTAGTAGATCTAATTTATGAAAAGGAAATTCAGTTCAATTGAAAATTTCTAGTTAAAATTATTTTAAAAGTAAAATAATTAGTTGAAATAAATTTATTAAAGAAGAAAAAAATTAGTTTAAATAAATTTATTAAACGAGAAATTGGTTTAAACGAAACTATGAGTTAATTTAACTATTAAAATGAAATCACCAATGAATCGAAATTATCTAATGAAAATTTATTATTCGATTATTTCGAATATTAATAAATTGTGTAAATATTTATACAAGGTATAAATGAAGAAAACAAGTGGAATTAGAAGTGGATGGCAAACGAGAATAAAGGTGAGAACTTCTCACTCTAAAGGATTTATTTAAATTTTAAATAGTTAGATTTAAAATTTGTTGATTGAATGCTTGAATGATGATTGTTATATATATATTGGATGTGAATAGACCCTATACGCCGTTAGTAAGCGGAGGTTATTTATTACACACATATACCGCGATATTCCACCTCGAAGTGGAATTGGTATTATATTATATATAGCAATATATATATATATATTGGTATATGTATATATTGCAGTTGATTGATTTCCCGCATTTTCTTTTAGCGGATGAGACCCTATGCGCCGTTAGTAAGCGGATATATTTTATAAAATCCCATATACCGCGATATTCCGTCTTGAAATGGAATTGGTATTGTGCTAATGTCTGTGGATGCAGGGAAACAGGTTGGAGGGATCCAACTGGATTCCTCACAAATATTTATTTGATTTCATATATTGTGATATTTGATTGTTTATCATGGATAATATATGATGTTTGAAAGTCGTGATTGACTATTGATGTGTAGCATCGTCGGATCCAATTTTTGAAGTTTAAAAATAACGATTTTTATTTTAAGAGATTTCTAAAGTGATTTTGAAAATATACGCTTTATAAATATTTTTGGAATTGATCCATTATAAATAAATAAACGTTATAATTTTAAAGTTATAAAATTATGATTTTTGAGAAATATAGTTTAAAGTTGATTTTGAAAAAAATATGAGATTAATGATTTGATAAAATAATTTAAACTGGGATTTTTGAATTCATTATAAAAAAGTCTAAAAAAAAATAGGATTTATAAAATTGGATTATTTTATAAATCAAATGATGAAATCATAAGGAGTTGAAAGACGTTTTAAAATAGTAGTACAAATTGTTTTATATTAAAAAGATTTATAAATTGATATTTATAAATTAAAAATATTGGAATTATAAAACGAGCTTTTATATGTATTAGAAAGAATCGTGAATGAATTTCATTAATGAATGAAATTTATAGAATTATAACGGTGAAGTTATAAATAGAATTTTATAAATAAAATTTATAAAGTTATTTAGGAAATAGATGTGGATAAATAAAAGAATCTTATAAGTTATAAGATTTATAAATTTATGAAGTTTGAAGGAATGATTTTGTCAATAAATAAATTATAAGTATTTGACTTATAATATGAAATTTTAGTATATCATTGAGATATGAAATGGAATAAATTTATAAAGGAATTTATAAAAGGTTTTGATATAAATAGAAATAGAATTTATAAACATTGTTTTATAAATCCGCAAAGACTTATTTTGATAAGTAAAATTGTTGAAATTTGTTAATGAAGTTATATTCATGTTTTAGACAATGAATAATTCCTTAAAATAAAATGAATAGAAGTGATGAAATTTATTAACAAGGTATATTCACGTTTTTGAACAGTGAATAATATGTTAAAGAAATTATTTTGAAAAGTGATGTTTGAAATAGAATTAAAACGATCTAACGATGTTTTAAAATATATTGAGATTCGAAATCATAGATTTCAACATTCATTGTTGAAATAGACGTTTTCGAGAAATAGAAGGAAATAATAGATTTTAACA
Organism: Allium cepa; assembly: GCA_030765085.1. Taxonomy (NCBI): domain Eukaryota; kingdom Viridiplantae; phylum Streptophyta; class Magnoliopsida; order Asparagales; family Amaryllidaceae; genus Allium; species Allium cepa. Next base: position 463,977,793 of record CM060942.1, read on the forward strand.
CTGTTGTTATAATAGATGATTTCCGAAAGGAAATGTTTTATATAGTATTGGGATTTATATATCTACTTTAATTTCGAATCCCTATACTAGTGATTTTGGGTTGTCGTAACGATGTTTTACGCAACATTCGTTTTGGCCCAAATAAATATGGTTAAGTGAATGATTTCCTTAAAGAATGAAATATATACTTAATTTCGATTAGAGTATATTAAATATTTTCTAAGCGTAGAAAATAAAAAGACTTGTGAATTACTTATTTAATAAGTATGGAAATGTTTTCCAATATAAAGTGAATATGTTGAGAATTTATCTTTTTGAAGATAAATTGAAAATGAATAGTTGAAATCATATATTCATAAATATTTTGGAAATATAAATTCAATATGGAATTTATAAATGAAATTGGGAAATGGGTTTAAAAATAAATATTGATTTATTTTTGAAGTATGGAAAGTTTATATCTTCTAAAGATATTTTTGGGAAATAAATAATTTGGAAAATTATTTGGATTCTGGTGATGTTGTGCATATCTATTGATAGTTCAATAATCGACTATCGATATTTACCTTTGAATAGGTATCTGTTGTGAATTTGTTTGAAATTGAATGCCACACTTATTTTTTTTAAAATAAGCGCTCATTATTCGGGTTAACCGGGAAAGGACCTTGGGGTCGTATAAACCATTCCGAATATGTGATACGTCGTTATGAATTGCATTCGAAGATCGGTGTTGAAGATCGGATATTTTCGAAAGCGAAAGGGTTTCTTGTTGATTATCTCTGCACTGGCTGATCCCCGGTATAGAGATCTCCATAAGTGATGGGAAATCCGAACGTGATTAGAGATTATTCGGATTGCAAGGACTTCTTTGTAAGTGCCTTCGGTTCTGTTCGAGCCCGGAACAGACTTGTATGGATTGTGTGTCTGACATTACAAATTGAGATATAAAGCCGATTTCTTTCAAATATATTTCTGTTGGTGGCAGAGAATTTATTCTCTTAGCTTAACACCCTTCTCTGAGACGTACGAGCTCATAGGTTATATAGTTGAAGTTATCAGCGATATATTCCCAATTTGGTAATGTGACATACTGAGTGTTGCTGTGAAATGATCATTGTGTTGATTATTTGTGATAGGATCATTTATTTGATCGTCTATCCTTGTGATCATTGTGTTGATCATTTGTTGACCCAAAGCATGGCTTTTGTATAAAGTATGTTTTTGTGGACGAGACTTCGTCGAGCCTCACATCCCGGAATGGTCAAAACAGGAAAGATGCGGCAAGGTTATGAGGGGTAGCTCCCTTTAGGATATGTGCATTTCCTTCTGGAAAAGGGTGGTATCATGGTATGGAGCCCAGATACTTACTCATGTTGAAAACACTTTGTTATGATTGTGTGAATTGATTACGAGCGCTCGGTGAAAAGGTCCCAAAGGACCGGGGGATGCCATATTCGTGTAGTAGTTACCTAGTGATAAAGGTAACCCGGCCTTGTGTTGGCAGAGAGCTGGTTAAGTTCTCGGGGACGTCCAGCCAGAGGCGTTTCCATGTGGCAATGGGAAGTTCCTTGGCCTGACCATTTGTTGGAAATCCAAAGAAACAATACGAAACTTGTACGGTTTTAGTTGTATAACCTGCTATGGAATGTGGCGGTAACCTGCTATTGAACATGGTAGCTATAGTAGGCATAAGTGCGGAATGTCTATGCTGGCTAAGATTTATATCTTTATTTTCGAAATAATTTTCCTCTACACTATGCACTAATAATAATATCAAATGTTATTTTAAATGCGTATCAAGCATCTTTGACTATCATAAGGAGAAATCTCCTCTGATTCTGCGTTTGCATGTGTGTGTGTGCGGGAGGCCTTATGGTAGTCTCATTTTTAAAAAAAAGCATTGCGAATCTATTTTAAAAATATTCCTCTATTTTATTTTAAAGTAAATAAACTGTTTTGAGTTCTCACACCAGTCACATGACTGACTCGGAGTTTATTGTTTTCCTTCCTAAACTCTAGGTGCCCACCAATTTCCACACGGGCAGTCAAGAGTTAAGGTTTATCAGGATATTCTGGATATTCAGGAGTTGCTGGAGGCAAGCTGGATGGCATGGCGTATTACTAGTATATAGTATTTCTTTTCCGCTGTTTATTTTATGTTGTTGTACACTCTGATGATTTGATGTAATGTAATATAATGTAATGTAATAACTGATATAGTTCTTTGTTTAAAGATTATTCATTTATTATTATATGTTGTTCCGATGCGAATTGTGAGATTCTGATGTTGTTCTTTTTGTTCAGTTGTTTTCTGTTCCGGTCTATTCTCTTTTCTTTCTATTTTAAAATGATCTATTTTCTTTCCTCTCTATTTTCTATCTTCTGTTTTTCTTTCTCTCTTCTTCTTTTTCTTTTCTTCTTTCTTAAAACCATAATGGTTCGGTTTTTCGGCAACGAAAAATCGCATCCGTTACATTTGGTATCGGAGCTGTTGGTTAAGCGACAACCATGGTTCTGTTGGGTATTACTCGTTAGAGATAGAGTCAGCAGTACTCTAGAATGAGTTTGAGTGTAATAATAGCTATGAGAGCGTATTTGTTAGTGAATATAAAATTGTTTTTGAATCGGGTAAATAAGATAATTTTGCCCAAAACTATTTTGTATAGAAAGAAATGATTTTCTATGAATTATTATAGTATATGGTTGCATGATTGTTAGGAAGTGATAATATTGAATTATTATCATTAGTATATGGAAATAAAATAAAATGAATTGAATTCAAGTAAAATAACTTGATAAATTATTAATCCATTGTCTAATGAATTGGAATTTGAATTGGTTAAATTAAAATTTAGTTTCGTCGAAATCCGATTAAGTGGCCAAAATGGCTATTTTTACATCAATTAAATAATCAGGTAATTATGCAGAAGGAAGAAGTTGCAAAAAAATTAGTCTCAAGGATAGCAAGTTTACTTTTTAGTCTGAAGGACACTTTTTAGTGTAAACTGAAAATGATAGTTACAACTATCATTCTGTGATTTACACTAAAAAGTGTCCTTCAGCCTAGAAAACAAACTTTTTTTCCCTGAAACTAAATTTTTCTCTAACTTTTTCCTTGAGACTAAAACCCCTTAAATAATTATTATTAAATTAATTAAATCCAATTTTTAAATTTCAATTCTCTAATCGACAATTCTTGTCATTTCTAATTTCTTAAACATTTACACTAATTTAAACAAATTTAAGTGTTGATTTAAAATTGATAAATTCCTCAATTTCCTTAAATTCAACAATTATAAATTAGATTTCCAAAATTCTATTTAATTAAAGTCATCAATAATTATTCCATTCATTATTGTTAAATAAATGACTTAAATATTGGATTTAAAACTATTACATAAAATTTTCTCATATTATCTTTATTTCAAATAATGCAGTAATTAATTTCATTCACAATAAATCCAATGAATTATAATTATTTCAATAAATAAACTTGATTTAACTCCAAATCCATTTTATTTCAAAAATAATTATTCAATAAACAAAGGTAACCTTTGTTTACCCGATTATACATTAGTAACCCCAAATTTTCATCTATCCTCCGTACTAACTCCCCTATTTCATTTTATTACATTTCTACGAATATACACGATAATTGCGTTTTACAGTCTAAATAAATTCATTTACTTAGGTTCATACTTTCCATTATATCGATTACTAGAATACGCATAAATTTACAATTCCGATTATTCCATTACATTTATGCCTTCCGTTATTATATTAATAATCACTATGAAACGTTTATTATCAACTATAAATATTATAACTACTTAACAGACATTGATTTTGTAAATTTACAATTTATTACGTATTCTTCATCGGTTAATATAATTTTGAATTCCTTTCCCAATTTACTAATTTCAGTCAAATCCAAACTTTACCATCTGTTTCAATTAATAGGGTGTGCACTAATTTAGTTTTTGCGTTAATTCTTATTAATATAACATTAAGGTTCCTTTACTATAATTGATTTAAAATTTTATTATAACGAAATAAACATGTAACCTTACAATACACTAAGGTTTAATATTTCCAAAAAATTATCATAGTTGCCTACATAATATTTACTCTAGTATTACAAATAACTTCCATTTATACAGTTGCAATACGTTTTAGTTACAATGATTTTATCCAATTACCATTAAATTTACATTCAATTACTATTCAATGTATATTTATCCATTAATTAATTCGATGTTTGCGTTTATTTCCTTCCATTTAATTTAATGCCTAGTATACATTTACATTAATCCTATTTCATTCCATCAATGTAACGCCACTCCTCTATATTCACGATAACAAAGAGTATTACTTGGTAATACCGTCTGCTATCGTGAAGAATAAGGCTAGGTAGGAGCAACCATCTATAGTCTTTCCTTAACTATCTATTGAATACATCGACAATTTCCATACTAAGCGGATCGACATATCCAATAAATACTTAATTCAAAACAATATGTGGATGGAGGATCCATCAGAACAGAATATAACAACTCAATGTAATCTACATCACAGAACAGTGAATCCTCATATACACATATATGATACATAACAGAGCATGCAAAATGATACATGTCAAGTGATATAGCAAACCACAATATACAGACGAGTCAATAGAATACATATCAGAGTTACAACCCAAAAAGGACTACACAAAAAGCTTAACAAAAAGGAGCAAGCTGAATAGTCCATGCGGAAGCAAAATAGGCTAAGTCCAGAAGCACCTGACCTGAAACATCTCGGTCTGCCCCGAGTATAAATACACGGGTCAGTCTAGCTAAACAAATCAGTTAGATAAACTAAACGATAATGAACCTGCAAGTTCATATAGCATAACAAATATCTCTATATGAGATAACTCAATCATCAAACATAAGATGAATCAAATAAAACCCATGACATCGGCAATTCAAAAAAACACTAGATATGAATATCCCCAAACAAGCTAAAAAGGCAAATAACAAATACCAATGAAGGTAATACAAGTTAGACATGGTAACTGCTATATATTGTGTGGCTCAAAAAGACCAACACCGAAGAGCGATACCTAGGGAATATAATTATCAATGAAACAACAGAAAATTCCAACTGCAACAAACCCAAGTATCTCTCGAGCGGTGGTGAAGAAACCACTCCAATATCTCTCGAGTGGTGGTGAAGAAACCACTCCGAAAGTGCTACTAAAAGCAACAAGCCAGAAGGAGATAGTCCAAAGACACTATCCCAAAGGCAACAAACAATCCCAAATATCTCTCGAGCCGGGGCAAAGGACCAACTCCAAAAGCGATATTAAAGGCAATAAGCTAGAAGGAGACAGTCCAAGGACACTATCCCAAAGGCATCATGTTACACAAACTCCCAGAAAGGAATCCGAACAGTGTTAACGTGAGTCCCATAGCCACCCATTCGCACTAAACGATTTACTATCTGTTTGTAAATTTAACACTCAAAGCAGTACAAAGTTTACCTCATCTCATCGGTAAACCAAACCCAAAGGTCAAAACGTACAAACGAATAGATTGGGAATTAACTGAATAGATGAACGCACGTGTTCATTGAACGCGTTTTATCTAATCATTTAATTCTCCTCCCACTTCGCTCCTAGTGCGAAATTGTGTGTGTATGTTTTAAATAGAATTTATAAATTGGAAAAGTGAGCTTTTAGTACCACTTGAAGAGATCGTTTATAAAAAACCGTGAATGAAGTAAAAAAAGGAATCATCAAAGTCCAAAAATGCGATAACAACTAACTGGAATCAACACGAACCGTTAAAAGTTGAAAATACACTCAAAAACAACCAAAATAGGCAAAACTGCACATTTCAGACGTCTAAAATTACCATCCAGACGTCTGAACCACAAACCAGACGTCTGGATTGATGTCCAGATGTTTGGATTTTGTCTCTGCCTTTTTGCGTTTTCCAGGGACCAAATCCAGACGTCTGGATTTTCAAACAATACGTCTGAATTTGAAACCAGACGTCTGAAATTAGAGTCCAAACGTCTGAAATCCATCTGTAGGCAAAATTCAGCCAAGACCATAAAGGGCAAAAATCCGAATGAAATGCGATCGAACAAGCGATGGATGCTATGGCTTTATGCCATACAACAACCCTGCACTGTAGGCTCCTTTCTACACATCCAAAGTCATGATCAAAACATCAAAGCTATGATTTTTAGAACTTTTGACTTAAAAACACCAATGATTGAAATATTCACCAATTCAATCCACACCAAAAGCAAATGCACATGAATAAGTATTAGGAATTTAAACCTAACAATTGAAGATAGTCATAGACATAGATGTGAGATAAAAATCTCATCTTTAACCCAAAAACAAAGAAGAAGGAGCTCAATTGCAAAGAGAGGATCAACCATTCTCCACTTCAACTCTGCAATCTTCAATCTAGGGTCAAAACAAATATTTTCCAAACTTAGGTTTAGGAAACTTTCAGAAATTGAAGGAAGAAAAAGTTGGAGAAGATGAAGAGGAGGCTTACCAATAGCTTCTCTTTGGTTTAGGAGCGAGAATTCGAGTTTGCAAGAGGAACTAGGGCTTGAAGTTTCTAATTCCCTTTCCATTCCACCATTTTCAGTTGAAGCTTGAGTTTGAGGAATGAGAATGAGTAAATGGAGAGGAGAGGGCTAAGTTAGGGTGTTAAGTTAAGCTAGTGGGCTGAACCCAAACTCAAAACCCAATAAGAAAAGGTAACCAATTTCGACTTACTCAAACATATAGAAGCTTATACTCAAAAAGATCGCAATCGACATTTTAAACTCAATGGAAGTGGTCTTGAGTCCCAATTCGACCGTTGCAGAAAGTATCTTTTCGGACTATAATCTGATGAACGATATTATATTTAAGTAAAATATTTAAATATTCAACCGATAAATATGCGGGTTGTTACAGACTCCCCTCCTTAAAGAAAATGTGTCCTTGCAATTCTTATGAAGAAAATAAAGAGTAACAACCATAAAAACATATCAACACAAAATAATATCGTAAATAAGAAGTTCACTATAAAGAGCACGAAAGGATAAGCCCGAACTTGTTTGCTCGGAGAATTCTCTGGATTCCTAAGCTCAAACAATTCAGAACACCGACGTAGCACAAATAGCACGTCAAATGAACTGTAGCTCAACAAAACAAGACACAACGAAACGTCCGACGAACGTGGTAAAAAGATCATTCCATTCGGACGTTAACAAAGAAACAACCACTTGTTGCTTACAACTAAGTGCATTGGAAACACGATCCCCTTTTCGAGAATAAAAAGAATATCAAGATCATAAGATGAAAGGAACTCGAGTCAACATTAAGTTCCTTATGAGAAAATAAATATTTCACAAATTATGATTGGTGAGGAGAACAAAATACCTCACCCAAAAATAATGACGCCAAATACAAAAGGTGAAAACCCTAGCCGCGAGAACTAGATCATGAGTGGCATAACTAGTATCAATAGGCTTCAATGATTTAGAAACATAAGTGATTGCACGTTCTCTTCAGAAAGGGAACGGTATCCAAACCAATACGATTAGCATTGGAACCAAGGATAAAGTCTTGGTTCCCTTCGGGAATCCCAAGAATAAGAGTATCGGAAAAGAGTTCTTTTAAATAATATTCTTTCCCGTAAAGCTAAGACTTTAAAATTACCATTTTGTTAATGAAATCATCTTCCTAGAAAATTTTACTTATTCCCAATCAATTCACTGTGTCCGATTGTCTCATCAAAGCGTTTGGGAGATTCCTATCGATAATGTTGATCAAGCTCATCGACCAGAATTCTTAAAGTACTCAATGGGTAATACAATCACAAAGTCATCTTCTATATAATGGATATGTTTCCTAAAAACATTTAATAATTTTTCCCGTTCATTTTAAGAACAAAAATCCAATTATACTTATAAATAAATCTTATGAAAAAGAATTGCAAAATTTTTAAACTTCTGTTTTCGTCCAAAATCAATAAATACCAAAAAAGGAGTCATCGAGATATTCACAGAATACTCGATTCATAAAATGGATGAAATGAGCTAGATAAACTGAATGGCATAATGAATCATTCATAAAAATCACGAGTGCAGAATGCGGTAAGTGGAGTGCTAAATTCCACAACTCGTAGCCAAATGCAAACAGGTGGCGAGGTCGAGCTGGAAAGACCTTAACACCACTCAAAAGGTTACTTAGGTGATAATCCTAAGACAAGACCAAAAATACCAGAAAATTCTCAAACTACGTGAATGAGAGACTTCCCTCATCATGAGGGCTTAAAGAATAAAATGATGCCATCATATTGGAATCGAAATCACAAAGAAAAATAGAAACCTTCCAAAATAGATGGAGACATACCTTATCCCCGGAAAGAACCTCCAGAAGCATCTAATATATTTAACTTGCCAGATGGAGAATTATTCGTAGCAATCGGACAAGTGGAACTGCGATGGTCTTCCTTCTTGCAATTGCGGCAGAAGAGAGGCTTAGGACAAGTTTGAATCATATGATCAGGAGAGACACAATTGAAACACTTTCAAATGGAAGGTGTTCAGTAGAAAGAAACTGAGAATCAGATTCAACGGGCTTTTTCTTCTTGGAACGAAAAAATTCCCGTTTATCCAATGGAGGCTGCTTTATGTTGGGGTTCTTGCGAATCTCAACAACATCACCACTATCACATTCCCTCTCGATGGCTTCAAGAGGAAGTGCAGAATCAACTAACTCCTCAAAAGAAAGCTTAAGCTCAAGCATCAAAGATTTCTTAAGATATTTCTTAAGACTAGAGACAAACTTCAGATTCTTCTTATAAGAAGTGCTAATGAATTCAAGACCATACTTAGAGAAGGCCTCGAAAGATGCAACATATTCAAATACGAAAGACTCCCCTTGCTTCAATTCAATAAGCGACAGGCCAATAAAGCTTTCTCAGATTCAGGAACAAACTGGAGTTCGAATCGTTCTCGAACCTAAGTCCAAGAAAGAGCAGACTCATCTATTTCGGCTACAAGAAGCTCGTACCAATCAAGTGCACGCTCTTGCAATAAAATAGAAGTTACAAGAACTCTATCATGATCAGAAATATCCATTCTAGAGAAGATATGCTCGCACGTGCGAATCCAAGCTTGGGTCTCAAGAACAGACTCGGCGCCTTTAAAAGGCTTTCCTCCAAAATGAGAAAAATCACTGCATAGGCGTGCAAAGGTAGACTTAGTGGTCGAGATATACGAGTAGGAGCTGGAGGTTGAGTGCTCCTAAACAATTCCATAAACTGATTGGCAGACATATAAACGTCGTCCGGATGTGAGCCACATGATTGCCCAACACCAGAGCGCCGTCCTCTGCCTCTTCCGGCCATAACTTAAAGTTAAAGAAGATAAAGATTAATCAAAAGGTAGATATTCGATTACGGAATAGTATGGAATAAAAATACATTCCTAGGCGTATTCCCAAATCCTATCTACCCCAAAAACACGGAAGGAATAGAGGCAAGATGATTCAAAGATCTGTAACACTTATTACTCTTTGATGTACCATAATATGTGCTTTCTGTTCCGTGTCTATCATATTTTTTTCTGAACTCAGCTTTGATACCAAGCTGTAACGCCCCACCTCTATACTCAAGATAACAAAGAGTATTACTAGGTAATACTGTCTGCTATCGCGAAGAATAAGCCTAGATAGGAGCGACCATCTATAGTCTTTCCTTAACTATCTGTTGAATACATCGACAATTGCCATACTAAGCGGACCGACATATCCAATAAATACTTAATTCAAAACCACAAGTGGCTGGATGATCTATCGAAACAGAATATAAAAACTCAATGTAATCTACATCACAGAACAATGAATCATCATATACACATATACTGATACATAACAGAGTAAACAAAATGATACATGTCAAGTGGTATAGCAAACCACAATATACAGACGAGTTAATAGAATACATATCAGAGTTACAACCCAAAAAGGACTACACAAAAAGCTATAATAAAAAGGAGCAAGCTGAATAGTCCATGCGGAAGCAAAATAAGCTAAGTACAAAAGCACCTAGCCTGAAACATCTCGGTCTGACCCTAATATAAGTACAGGGGTCAGTCTAGCTGAACAAATTAGTTAGATAAACCAAACGATAATGAACCTGCAAGGTCATATAGCATAACAAATATCTCTATATGAGATAACTCAATCATCAAACATAAGATGAATCAAATAAACCCCATGACATCGGCAATTCGAAAAAACACTAGATATGAATATCCCAAAACAAGCCAAAAAGGCAAATAACAAATACCAATGAAGGTAATACAAGTTAGACATGGTAACCGCTATATATTGTGTCCCTTAAAAAGACCAACACCGAAGGGCGATACCTAGGGAATATAATTATCAATGAAACGATAGAAAATTCCAACTGCAACAAACCCAAGTATCTCTTGAGCGGTGGTGAATAAACCACTCTAATATCTCTTGAGCGGTGGTGAAGAAACCACTCCAATATCTCCCGAGCGGTGGTGAAGAAACCACTCCGAAAGCGCTACTAAAAGCAACAAGCCAGAAGGAGACTGTTCGAAGACGCTATCCCAAAGGCAACAAACAATCCCAAATATCTCTCGAGTCGGGGGGAAAGGACCAACTCCAAAAGCGATATTAAAGGCAACAAGCCAGAAGGAGATAGTCCAAGGACACTATCCCAAAGCCATCATGTGTCACAAACTCCCAGAAAGGAATGCGAAAAGTGTAAACGTGAGTCCCACAACCACCCGTTCGCACTAAACGGTTTACTATCCATTAGTCAATTTCACACTCAAAGCAGTACAAAGTTTACCTTATCTTATCGGTAAACCAAACCCAAAGGTCAAAACGTTCAAACGAATAGATTGGGAATTAACTGAATAGATGAACGCACGTGTTCATTGCACGCGTTTTATCTAATCATCTAATTCTCCTGCCACTTCGCTCGGAGTGAGAAATTGTGTGTGTATGTTTTAAATAGAATTTATAAATTGGAGAAGCGAGCTTTTAATACGATTTGAAGAGATCATTTATAAAAAACCATGAATGAAGTCAAAAAGGAATCACCAGAGTCCAAAAATGCGATAACAGCTAATTGGAATCAACACGAATCGATAAAAGTTGGAAATACATTCAAAAATAGCCAAAATGGGCAAAACTGCACATTTCAGACGTTTGAAATTACCATCCAGACATCTGAACCACTAACCGGACGTCCGGATCGATTTCCAGACGTCTGTGTTTTGCCTCTGCCTTTTTGCATTTTCCAGGGACCAATTTCAGACGTCTGGATTTTCAAACCAGACGTCTGAATTTGAAACCAGACGTCTGAAATTAGAGTTCAGACATCTGAAATCCACCTGTAGGCAAAAATCAACCAAGCCCATAAAGGGCAAAAATCCTAACGAAATGCGATCGAACGAGCGATGGACTCTATGGATTTATGCCATACAACAACCCAGCACTGTTGGCTCTTTTATACACCTCCAAAAACAAGATCAAAACATCAAAGCTGTGATTTTTAGAACTTTCGACTTCAAAACACCAAAGATTGAAATATTCACCAATTCAATCCACACCAAAAGCAAATGCACACGAATAAGTGTTAGGAATTTACACTTAACAATTGAAGATAGTTATAGACATAGATGTGAGATAAAAATCTCACCTTTAACCCAAAAACAAAGAATAAGGAGCTCAATTGCAAAGAGAAGACGAACCGTTCTCCACTTCAACTCTACAAGCTTCAATCTGGGTCAAAACAAGTATTTTCCAAACTTAGATTTAGGAAACTTTTAGAAATTGAAGGAAGAAAGAGTTGGAGAAGATGAAGAGGAGGCTTACCAATAGCTTCTCTTTGATTTAGGAACAAGAATTCGAGTTTGCAAGAGCAACTAGGGCTTGGAGTTTCTAATTCCCTTTCCTTTCCACCATTTTCAGTTCAAGCTTGAGTTTGAGGAATGAGAATGAGTGAATGGAGAGGAGATGGCTGAGTTAGGATGTTAAGTTAAGCTAGTGGGCTGAACCCAAACTCAAAACCCAATAAGAAAAGGTAGCCAATTTCGACTTACTCCAAACATATCGGAGCTTATACTCAAAAAGATCGCAAAAGACATTTTGAACTAAATGGAAGTGGTCTTGAGTCCCAATTCGACCCTTTGCAGAAAGTAGCTTTTCGGACCGCAATTCGATGAACGATATTATATTTAAATAAAATATTTAAATATTCAACCGATAAATATGCGGGTTGTTACAATCATTAATGGGTATTGCATTGAAATTAAATTTATTAGCTTATATCAACATTATTACCATTAATTGCAATTGGATTACCCAATTTTTTCAATACCCTAAATAAATAACATATATTAATTCAATACTTACATTTGTTTACCTATGTATGTTTTCATTCCCAAACAATATTTCAATTACTACAGGACATTGGTTTAATTCAATTTACTATTTAATATTACTAATTCATTAAATTAATTCACTATTTACCCTTGTTTCCTTATATTCAAAGCTTAGCCTAGCACAACAATTTACATTACTTCAATTATTCATAATTTCATTTCAACTGTTAATACTTATCTTTAATTTCCATGGTTTCATTCCATTTTCAGCATTTTCTTCATTATTAATTTTAAATTTATTATTTGTTCCTAAATTTAATTGAAAAAAATTAAATTAAACTAACCAATTTATTTATCAAAATTTAAGGGTCGTTACAGTTGTTCGTTGAAAATAGATGGACATACATTATCATTTGATGCACTTCAGTTGAGGATGAGCAAAAGACACTAAAGTAAACCCCCAATTATACCAAAGCTGTTGCCTCCGTTTTGTCCAAATAGCACGTTTGGGATAACAAATATTAGTGGTCCAATGTAAAACAATAGCAGTTCAACATCTTTAGAAGATCACAAGTTAATGAAACAAAAGAAAACCTTATACCAAACCAGAAAATTCCCGAAGCCTCCACCTCCTCCTTCCTAAAATCATTACTGAAATCATCGCAAAAAAGGGAGGATTCAACTTCAATTGAAGATCACACAATAATGAAGAGAAAACAACTGTACCTAAAACCCTACCTCCCTCTCCACCAGAAACTCGTGTCAGCTTATTGCAAGGAGATGTTCATTTGAAAAAGATGATGACCTAAAAATACTTATGAACCACAAATTGATGAAATGAAAAAGACCGCATCCTAAGCCGCTAAAGGTTACGAAGCTTTCACCTCCATCTGGTCGAAAAACAGATGAAATAATTTCAACAGAAGGAGAGAGTCCATCGTATGATGATTTGCACAAACAATCATTTGGAGACCGTCAAATGATGAAGAGAAAAAGACCTTATCATAAACCTCCACCTCCCGTGGATCCTGTTTTTATAGATGCTTCAAAATTTGAAGCTGGTCATCCGTAACGTTCCCAACCAATAACATTTTTTTTTGGGGTTGGACTATTCGATATGCCAACATGTGCAACCGGTTCTTATCTGCTTTTTATTACATTATTTCCTGAAGTAGAACATATATCGAGTGCTTTTGCATAAAATACTAGTTATGCAACATGTGTTGGTAAAAATCCCATCAGATGATCAGTCTAAGGGAATAAAAAAACCTAGCACAGCGGAAAAAAACTGGATCATGATTGTAGCTAGAAGGAACGACAGAGATAAACACCAGAAAAAACACTTCACAGATCTATGCAATGCAAAAAAATAGATAACACTAGTATTTATAGTGATTCGACTATTGCGTGGCAGTTTATGTCCATTAGGGAGAGGAGATTTTATTAATCACTGAAAGATTAGAGTTACAAGATTGATTCACTTTTACAGGCTATACATAAGAAGAATTAACAACATAGGCAAGATTAAGTAGAGTTTCAGCTCTTTAGGGTGGCTCCATAATTGGCTTAAATTAGCTCTCAATTTCAGCTGCCATTGTTCCGAAAGCTACCCTATTTACAGAGTGAAGATGTGAGGAGGTGTAGCTGCTATACGGAAGCTCAGGATTGGCATGTTTGATCCGTCATATGACAGTAGGCATTTGGCTCGGCATAGTACACTTCAAGTCTGGACCGACACATACCGATTGCCAAACGAGAAATATACACCGGTCTTCTTCTTCACCTACTTGGTTTGGCGAATACCGAACGAAATATTTCGTTCGGCATCACCGCATCATCGAGCGACAAATTTGGTTTGGTCTTCCTTCATCACTCCAAACCATTGCCGCTCCACTTCTCTTCTTTACTGAAAAAAGTTTCTCATTCGGTCTTCTTCAATCACCAATCGAAATTGCCATGCTCCTGAAATCTGGAGCAACAAATCTAAGAAACACAGGAACAATGATTTTGTTCGACAAATCAGCTTCATCCACCGAACTACTTTGCTGGTTCAATCTTCAGCTTCTGCTCTTAAGGCTTCAGCTTCGTCCTCCAAGACCTTACCCTAAACTACCAAAAATCCCGATGCCTCAAGCTCCTTCTACCACAAAACCTTTACTGGAATCATCACAAAAAAGGAAGGATATTGCTTCAATTGAAGATCACACATTGATGAAGAGAAAAGTTCGTGCCCAAAGCCCACAAAGATACCAAAGCCTCAACCCCCATCTCTACCAAAACTCATATTAGTTCATTGCAAGGAGATGGTTCATCCGAAGAAGATGGCAAAACAAAATTATTTATGGACAACTCATTGATGAAAAGAAGAAGACAATATTCTTTGCCTTAAAAGTTTTCAAAGCCTCCAACTCCATTGGTAAAAAAGCCCACGTTTTTTCATCTGAAGGAGAGAGAGCCCATCATTTGATGATTTGCAAAAACAATCATTTGGAGACCTTGAATGATGAAGAGAAAAAGACTTTATCCTAAATCTTCGAAGATACCAAAGCCTCCACCTCCCTCCAAACGTGTTACTATAGGTGCTTCAAATTTTGAAGCTGGCTATTTGTAATGATCCAAACCAATAACAATTTTGCATGGTGTTGGGCTGTTCATTGTGTCAACATATGCAATCAATTCGTATCTTTGGTATATTACATTATTACCTAAAGTAGAACATGTATTGATTGTTTTTAATAAAATACCATTTATGCAATTGTTCTAATAATTTTGGGACTGGAAATAAAAGCTTAATATTTTTAGAGTTTCACGCCGTCTTTTCATTTTTTATAGTTTAAGTACTCATTTTTTTTGTTTCATTCATGATAACAGTACTTAAATAATCCAATTATCTAATACGATGCAGATTGTATGCATAGAACACTAATTTGAATCAAAAGATTATTACTTAACTCAAAGTATTTAGAATGAACAAACATTGATCTTCTTCATTTTGTATAAAAAAGAATAATTATGTGAATAACGAGGATATAAATTTATTACACCATGGATTTTTGTGTAGCCCTATTCGAAATAATATAGGCACAACAAATAACCAGATTTGTGATGCTTACGACCATCGTATCAAATTACAGTGGATATAGCCATTTCTAGTGTTCTAAGGCAAATTGTTTCATGGAAACAACAACTTTAAAGACCGCCATGCATCAAAATTTCGTAGCTCTTATAACCGCTATGAATATAATATTTACAGTGGTTTTGACAATTGCAGTTCTAAATTTCACAAGTGATATAACAGTGACAAAATAGGATTAGCACAAAGTATGGTACAAAAATGGGTTCAGCAAATAATACGAAATATTTATCACCATTTTAACATTTTTCCTTTCATTCAAGTGTTATTATTTCAACTTCAATTTCATATTCATTAATAAATTAACCTACAATTCTTTAGTGATTTTATGCACTACCATTTATAAAAAATGATACAGCTTTACTAACTGATAACTTACTATGAATTTTGAATGTATTATTGCATTTTACATTCTTTTTAAATCTAGTAAATCGGTCTAAGGTTTTATTTACTATCATTAACGAACTCAAATTTTCCAATGTCAACCTTTCTTTTTGGAGGTTTCAATTACCATGGATTAGGTGTACATATTACTGTCCTTTTATTTATGTGTGTTTTTATAAACCAAAATATTTTGACCTTTAGCTAATTATAGTATGCATAAGGTACAACCTATATTTCAATGAGGACAATTAGCATAATCAGAAAATAGATACAAAAAGTTTGATATGTCATTTTATATAATTAATGAAGACATACCTATTAATTTCAACATATTATATTTCTCTTTAATATAAATACTTATCTACAAGTTCGAAGAATCTTTGTACTGAGTATATTATCTTCCAATACATGGTTATCTTAAATGCACGTTGCTTATAGGTTTTAGTTAGAAATATATATTTGTACAGCACTTTTTGGAGCTATAAATAATATAATTGATTTACTAGTATATTATCTTAATTTGTTTATCCTTTTAATGGAAGTAGGCATTTAATAACTTTTTCAACACTTATTAATTAGTTAAATAAATAGTTTCAAGAAGTAAAAAATAATGAACCATAACAAATAAAAATCTTGAATTTAGTGAGCAACAATTATTACTAGTATATAAATACATAAATACAAATTAATATCATTCTTTATCATACGTTAATTGTATAATGACATAATTATTTTTTCCTTCAAAATCTATAAATATCCATCAACTTTTCAGCCATAATTATACTTCTCAATGGGTAGTTTTTTCATTCGAAATATTTTGTCACTTTTCTTCCTTGCGACATTGTTATTCAACTTTGTCAAGGGTAATGAGCCTGGGGATTATCCATTTCTCCATCAATTTTCCAAGAATCGGACACAATTGTACCATGGAAGTCCAACACAGAGAATTCGATCTTTGTTCAATCCATTGTCAAAATTTAATTCCTTACTCGAAAGTAGTTCACAAAAAGAAGATGGGCTAACATTATCATTTGACAATCTTCAATTGAGGAAGGGGAGAAGACCCTATTATATTCCCCCAAGTAAACCTAAGCCTCCATCTCAGTTACTATTTTAAACTTTTTTACTTTCATTCCAGAGTTACTATAATTTCAACTTCATTTTCATAACCGTTAATATTATCCTAGAATTCTTTAGTGGATTTATGCACTACCGTTTAAAGAAAATGATATAGCTTTACGAATTGATAATTTAGTATGAAGTTTAAATATATAATTATATTTTAAATATCTTTTAAATCTAGTAGATTGGTCTAAGGTTTTATTTATTATTATTAACGAAGTCGAAATTTCGGATGTTAACCTTTCTTTTTGAAGGTTTCAATTACTATGGATTGGTCTTGTATATTGCCCTTTTATTTATATGTGTTTTTATAAACCAAAATATTTTGTCCCCTAGCTAATTGTAATATGCATCTGGCCAAAACTATATATCAGAAAGGCCTATTTCCATATTAACAAAAATAGACACAAGAAGTTTGGAATTCCATTTTAGCTTACTTCTGAAGATATACTTATTAATTTCACACAATATATTTTTCTTTGATGTAAACATGTATCTAAAAGTTCAAAGAATCTCTATAAAATACAGAGTAAATTATCTTCTCATAAACAATTAATTTACATGCATGTTTCTTGTATGTTTTATTTAGAATTATATATTTGTAAAGCACTTTATTGAGCTACAAATAATATAATCAATAATTTAGTATTTCGTATTAATTAGCTTCTGCTTTTTAATGGAAGAAGGCATTACTAACTTTTTCAACTCTTATTATTTAGTTAAATATACTGTCATAAAAGGTAAAAAATAATGAATAATAACTAAAAAAATCTTGAATTTATTAACCAACAGTTATTACTGTTAGGTTAATCAATATCATACATTATCATTAACCAATTGTTTCAGGACACAATTTTTGTTCTTCAAACTCTACAAATATCGATAAGCTTTTCGACCACAATCATAATTTTCAATGGGTAATTTATTTGTTCAAAATATTGCATTATTTTTCTTCCATTTACATTATTATTCAACTCTATCAAGGGCAATGAGCATACATAAAATCCATTTTACCATCAATTTTCAAGAATTGTAAACAATTGTATCGTGGAAGTCAAACACAGAGAATCTGATTTTTGTTCTATCCATTGTCAATTTTTGATTCCTAACTTCAAAGCTGTTCACTGAAAAAAGATGGTCATACATTATCATTTGATACACTTAAGTTGAGGAAGAGGAAAAGATACTAAACTAAACCCCATATTATACCAAAGCCGCCGCCGCCCTTTTGTCCAAATAGAATCTTTGGGTCAACATATATTAATGGACCAATGAATAAAGATAGCAGTAAAACAACTTTACATATTACCATTCTGACTCGGCAAATAATAGACTCAGAAAATAATACGAAATACTTACTACCATTTTGACATTTTTACTTTCATTCAAATGTTATAATTTCAACTTCATTTTCATATTCATTAACAAATTAACCTACAACTCTTTAGTGGTTTTATGCACTACCATTTATGAAAAATGATACTCCTTTACGAATTGATAAGTTACTATGTAGTTTGAATATATTATTACATTTTAAATATCGTTTTAAATCTAGTAGATCGGTCTATGGTTTTATTTATTATCATTAACTAACTAAAATTTTCTTATGTCAGCCTTTCTTTTTGAACGTTTCAATTACTATGTATTAGGCTTATATATTACATCCCTTTTATTTATGCATGTTTTTATAAACCAAAATATTTTGTCCTTTGGCTAATTATAATATGCATCAGGTACAACCTATATTTCAATGAGGAGTACTAGCATAATCATAAAATAGATACAAAAAGTTTGATATGTCATTTTACATAATTAATGAACATATTCTTATTAATTTCAACATAGTATATTTCTCTGTTAATATAAATACTTACCTACGAGTTCGAAGAATCTCTATATTGGACATAGTAAATTATCTTCCAATAAACAATTAACTCAAAATGCACCTTGCTTATAGGTTTTAATTAGAAATATATATTTGTATGGAACTTTATTAAGCTATAAATAATATAATTGATAAACTAGTATATTATATTAATTTTTTTATCCTTTTTAATGGCAGAAGGTATTCAATAACTTTTCAACATTTATTAGTTAGTTAAATAAATAGTTTCAACAAGTAAAAAATAATGAAACATAACAAATAAAATCTTGAATTTAGTGATCAACAATTATTACTAGTATATAAATACATAAATACAAATTAATATCAATCTTTGTCATAAGTTATATGTATAAGGACATAATTATTTTTTTCTTCAAACTCTATGAATATCCACAAGCATTTCAGCCAAAATAAAACTTCTCAATTGACAGTTTTTTCGTTCGAAATATTGTATTACTTTTCTTCCTTGTGACATTGTTATTCAACTTTGTCAAGGGCAATGAGCCTGGGGAGAATCAATTTTTTCATCAATTTTCCAAGAATCGGA
The DNA here is from genome assembly GCA_030765085.1 of Allium cepa. Lineage (NCBI taxonomy): Eukaryota > Viridiplantae > Streptophyta > Magnoliopsida > Asparagales > Amaryllidaceae > Allium > Allium cepa. The sequence continues at coordinate 463,997,293 of CM060942.1, forward strand.
AACAATTGTATCATGGAAGTCCAAAATACAGAATCTGATCTATGTTCGACCCGTTGTTAAAATTTGGTTCCTTACGCTAAAGTAGTTCACAAAAAGAAAATGGGCACATATTATCATTTGATAACCTTCAGTTGAAGAAGATGAGAAGACCCTATCATGTTCCTCCAAGTAGACCAAGGCTTCCACCTCGCTCTAATTCAAATAGCATGTTTGGGTTAACGGATAGAAGTGGTCCAATACAAATATATAGCCGTACAACATCTTTTGAAGGTTGCGAGTTAATAAAACGAAAAAGATCTTACCCTAAACCACGAAAAATCCCGATGCCTCCAACTCCTCCTGCCCCACAATCTTTACTGGAATCATCACAAAAAAGGGAAGATACAGCTTCAATTGAAGATCACACATCAATGAAGAGAAAATGGTCGTACCCAAAGCCATCAAAGATACCAAAGCCTCCACCTCCATCTCCACCAAAAACTCGTATTAGTTCATTTCAAGGAGATGGTTCATCCAATGAAGACGGTGACATAAAATTATTTATGGACCACCAATTGATGAAAAGAAGAAGACTGTATCTATGCCACCAAAGTTTTCGAAGCCTCCAACCCTATATGGTAGAAAAACACATGTTATTTCGTCAGATGGAGAGAGTCCCACATATGATGATTTGCAAAAACAATCATTTGGAGACCATCAAATAATGAAGAGAAAAAGACCTTATCCTAAACCTCCAAAGATACCAAAGCCTCCACCTCCCTCTAATCCTGTTTCTACGCGAGCTTCAAAATTTGAAGTTGTTCATCCATGATGAACCATACCTATGACTTTTTTGCTGCCGTTGGACTATTCATTATGCCAACATATGCAACCAATTCGTATCTACGGTTCATTACATTATTGCCCGAAGTAAAACATGTACCTAGAGCTTTTTAGTAAAATACCATTTATGCAATGTGCTATATTAACAATGGGACTGGAAATGAAGCCTTAATATTTTCAAAGTTCCATGTCGGCTATTTATTTTAAATTTTAAGTACTCAATTTTTTGTTTCATTCATGATAAAGGTACTTAAATAATGTTATTATCGGATACTGCGTAGAATGTATTCGTAGAACTGAATCAAAAGACGATTACATAACTCAAGCTATTCGAACTGAACAAACATTGATCTTCTTCATTTCGTATAAAAAAGTTATTTGAATAATGAAGATATATATATAGTACACCATAGATTTTCGTGTAGCCCCATTTGAAAGAATATAGGCACCACATCATAACTATATTTGTAATATGTACGACCATCGCATCAAATGCACAATGGATATAGTGATAATCAAGTGGTCTAGGGCTAATTGTTTCGGGGAAACAACAATGTTTAAAACTATTGTGCAACAAAATTCCATTGCCCTTATCACCATTGTGAATCAAATATTTACAATGGTTATGATGATTACAATTCCAAATCTCAAAGATGAGATAACATTGATAAAAAAGTGTTATCATAAAGTATGGTACAAAAAATAGACTCTGCAAATAATACGAAATACTTATTACTTTTAAATTTTTTTACTTTCATTCTAGTGTTATTATAATTTCAACTTCAATTTCATACTCATTAATAAATTAACCTAGAATTCTGTAGCGGATTTATGCATTACCATTTATAACAGATGATGTAGCTTTGTAGATTGATAAGTTAGCATGAAGTTTAAATAAATTATTATACTTTAAATATCTTTTTAAATCTAGTAGATTGGTCTAAGGTTTTATTTATTATCATTAACAATGTCAAAATTTCCGACATTAACTTATCTTTTTGAAGGTTTCAATTACTATGGATTGGGCTTGTACATTACTGCCCTTTAATTTATATGTGTTTTTATAAACCAAAATATTTTGTCCTCTAGCTAATTGTAATATGCATCTGGCCAAAACTACATATCAATAAGGCCTATTTGCATGCGAACAAAAACAGATGCAAGAAGTTTGGAATGCCATTTTAGCTTATTTATGAAGATATGCTTATTAATTTCAGCACATTATATTTCTCTTTGATATAAACACTTATCTACAAGTTCAAAGAATCTCTACACCACATACAGTAAATTATCTTCCTATGATTAATTAATTTACATGCATGTTGCATATATGTTTTAGTTAGATTTGTATACTTGAACAACACTTTATTGAGCTACAAATAATATAACTAATAAACTATTACTTTGTATCAATTAGCTTCTCCTTATATTGGCAAAAGGCATCAATAACTTTTTCAACTCTTATTAATTAGTTAAATAAATTGTCTTAACAAGTAAAAAATAATGAATCATAACTAATAAAAATCTTGAATTTAGTGACAAACAATTATTACTGGTAGATAAATTAATATGATACATTATCATCAGCTAATTGTTTGAGGACACATTTTTTTTCTTCACACTCTGTAAATATCGATAAGCTAATTGTCTTAACCTGTTTGGTCGCTAGGTCGTTAGGTCGTTTGGGGTCTTTAGGTCATTAGGTCATTAGGCCGCTTAACTTGCTACTCTTGTTAGCTCACTGGATGCTTTATCTCATTAACTCACTGGATCATTAGCTCGTTAGGTCGCAGTCCTTGCTGAGTTAATTTATGCTTTAGGCCGCTAGGTCGTATCTGTTATCTCGCTCAGGCTTTAGGTCGTTAGGTCGTTTCCGCATTTAGCTCGTTATATCCTCGAGTCATGGAAAAGAGGAGTTAACACTTGCCCCTCGAATCGTACGCCTAGAGACTAGGTCGTGTGCTTCGATACTTCTTAACTCGCTCCTTACTGAGTTGTTACGTCATGAGCGACTTAATGAGGGAGTTAGGTCGTGTGCACCGATTTAGATTCCACCGCCCCAGTATATAAGTCGCACATTGCCCCTTCTTCTCCTTACCTGCTTCAACTCTCAAAACCGCCATTGAAGAACCTTCTGAACCTTCAAAGACAAGCTCGAACTTACGAGTCACCGATCATCTTTACTATTTCATCACGTAAGTGGATCTGTTTTCTGTCCAATCCACGATCTCCATTAAACCATGAATCTGGATTCCCCATTTTCTTCTCTGATCCAATTTCATATGCCGCGCTTGAATTACGTTACGATCAATTTCTGATGGAATTGAGCTGTCTTGATTCGGTTTTAGGTGATTTTTGATGATGCAAGGAGAAGATGATAGGTTATAGTGTCTCAAGTTAACTGGTTTGTGAGTTTGGAGGAGATGAGGAGATCCTTAACAGGTTAATGGGTTTTAGGTTATGCTGTTGTATTTCTGGTGAGGTAGGAGAGACGAAAACGTGGTAGTGTATGAATGGAGGGTGAGACTTAGGATTTTTGATGGGAGATAACTTGGGATCGTTGAGCTACTCCAGGAACGATCTAGTGGATCAAACGACTTAAGAACCCTTGTGACTTAAGAGAAGCCGAACGACCTACTAATTTGTGACCTAAGCAACCGAACGGCCTAAAAACCCTTGCGACCTACGAGAAGCCAAGCGACTTAACAAATCAGCGACTTAACTCCTTGCGACATAAGTTTTAGGTCACGGCCGAGCTAATACTTAGATAAAATGCACTGCCTTGTCTTGAAGCATAACTTTAACTTGTAGGAGCATGAATAATGAACTTTTTGACTTGAACAGAACGACTTACTGAAACTTCGACCCATGCTAAGTCGTTTGAGCTTGACTGTTCGTAAAAATTAGAGAGCACTTAACTGAGTTTTCAACTTGAACTGTTGAGATAAACTGCCTGAACTTGTTGCACTTCTTTACATATTATATTAACTTTTAATGCTAACAACCTGGTAAATACAACATTTGCAGAAAACTAGGGCGAATATATTGCCACTGATTGCCCACATCGAATGAAAGATTTGTCGATAAAGAATAATGAACTTAAAGAAATTATACGAATGAAGTGCTATTAATCGACAAATTCAAGCGAAGTATTAAAGCAAAGCGAAATTAATCAACTAAAGCTGATTTGTTTGCATCAACACTGCACTTGTACTTGGACCTAAAATAACAAGCCATGAAAATTTATAATCGACGAATACCTATTAGTTTAATTTCAGTAACATTTGCTTGTCATTTTTTTAGTTTTGCACAGCACTTCACACATTTAGGAAACGTGCAACTTCATATTTGAATATCCAGTTCCTTATGTAGAATGGCTTCTCAACAAGAAGAGATAATAGGATAAGCTGAAGAAGTCTTCCCAATAGCTAAACCGTTGGATGATCCCCTGGAAAGAACTCCAACTACTCTGAATCAACGGGTGTTCAACCAATTATGTATTCTGTTTGGTATCGCTGAGGCCGACGCTTTGCTTCCTGGGGTAAATGATACCGCTGACAGGCAACCTCTTGGTTTCATTGCATTTAATCATCAGATATGCTTGAGTGGAGCAATTCCTTCCTTTAACGATTTTCTTCGACGGCTCCTTCTCCGATCGACTATTTCTTCCTTTCAATTGCACCCCAATGGCTACAGCATCTTGATGGGACTGTATGTACTGTTCAGGAGGACACTCGACCGTCTTTCGAGATTTGAAGAAATTTGTTACTTATGCACATTTGCAAAGAATAAAGACCATCCTTCCATCATGCTTGTGAGAAGCGCAAGGAAACGTAAATTGATCACCGATCTTCCCAAAAGCGCCCACGGGTTTCTGAACCAATTTTTCTTCATCTGTTGCCCCCCAAGATTCTACAGCATTTGGAGAGAAGGAAGTAAGCTTGCATATCTCCGTTCTTTCCATTTATGAACTTTCCAAAATCGGAGTTGTTAAGTGCTAACTTCATTCTTTACTTTTACAGCACTTCCTCCTCTTTCTAAAGATTCCAACCATAAGCCGACTTTTGAAAGACTAAGTTGCGTGGCGGTTGAGGAAAGAAGCATCAAATTTTTGCTGAAGGACGAATTTTTGCATCAATTCGGACTTTTGCATTCTTCCTGATCCACCTAGCTTCATGTGCCCCTAGTTCTCGAGCAAAGACTCCAGTTGCCCCAATTTCCGCCGAAGAACTTACACCGAAGATGCCTACTGCTGAGGCTTCATTGGTGAAATGTTCTGCTTCCACTGACGTTGCTAGGTCATCCGGCAAATTTTCACTTCCCGCGGTTATTGAAGAAGAGGAAGCTCCTCAACATTCCGGGAAGGCTGCTGATGCAGGAGCTGAGAGAAAGAGTCTCGCTAGGCGTGACGGTGACGACACTTTTAAGGGATTGAGCGACTTGTTGGTTACTTCGCATGAACTCTTCAAGGATGATTCCACCGCTTCTAAACTTGCTTCTCCAGCAGTTGAAGTGACATCAGTTTTGCAAACAACTCAAGAGATAACTCTTAAGACGAAGAGTGGTTTGTAGCTTGACGCGCGTAGTTCACACGCCACACACACTTAGGATTTCAGCAACTTTGTGCACTTAACTTCTTTGCTTTGATGATTTCTGAACTTGTCTCTTCTTCATTTTCAGGCTCTCCAATGGGACGTAGCGGCTCATACTATGATGATTTTCAGCGCTATGGAAGGCGCGACTCTTATGATCCCAAGCAGTATCTTCCTGCCCCAAGGGAAATTGATGAAGAAAGAGCCGCAAGAAAAGCTCACGAGAGGCGGGCTTATGAGGAGCGCTATGGAAGAAGGGATGCACGACATGATTCTTCCCTGAGAGGTGACGATTCCCACAAAAGAAAATCTTGTGATGACAAAGGGAAAGGTCACATTGCTGAAGATCCGAGCAAGCGGGCCAAGCTTAGTGAAAGATCGGCGTCTATAATTTCTAAAAAGCGCGTTCTCCCATCTCTTTAGAAATCCCTTCCAGCTCTCCTGCCCTTCAAGGAGATGATATCCAAACGATCATCAACAGGCCTCCGTATCAAATTTAGAATGCCCCACCTGCACTTCAAAGCCGGTTTCCACACTGGTGTTTAAAAGGAGTACGCTTCGGCTTGGACTTGATTCTTATTGACAAGCAAGCCATGCTAAGGAATCTCGACGCTGTTAAACGTGACATTGAGAGAATGTCGAGATGGCTAAAGCTAGTTGACGAGCTTCAAAGGGTGAATCGCTTGAATCTTGATGCAATGTTAATCATGGAGCGCGATAAGTCCGAGTGGAAGAAAACTCTCGACCAACATGATGCAGAGATGAAGAATATCACTTCTTACAATGAGAAGCTTGAAGCGGAAGTTGAAATACTCAAAGAAGAGCTTGCCACTTCTTCCAATTCCTATACTCAAAAGGTAGAAATGCTTCAAAAACAGGTGAGAGATGCTCTTGCCAGGCAAAGAGACGTTGAAGCCAAATTCGAAGCACAGCAGGAAGTTGTAGAAAGCTACCAAACTTATGTTGCTCAGTTGCGAGAAAAAACAAGCTCCCAGAACTTGAAGATTGAAATGTTAAGAGCTCGACTTTCTGAAGTTGCAAAAGAGCGCGAAGAAGCTATTACCGACAAAGCAACAGTCGAAGAATCTCATGAAGCAACCAAGGCCAACCTCAGCTCTACCTTATTCGAGTTTTATATACATAGCATCTTGGGGCATGGCAGCCTTTCGTTTTTAGGCCCGAAGTATGAGATTACCTTGGTCGAAGTGTGGGAGGCCGCATTTGACATGCTTGGAGGCGCTGGCTATGCCGAGGAAAATCTTGATGTTGACGTAATAAAGCAAACTTCTCCATGTAAGTTCAACATTGATTTAGCTCAAGTGGACTACTTGTTCACTTCACATGAACTTGAAGAACTTTTTGATTATTACTTAAGTCTTGACGCGCCACTATCTCCCCTTTTCGCAAGGAATACTGATTTTAACTTCTATTCTTCTATAGTGAAAATGCCAAGTGCCGCACAGACTTCTCCTCTTCCAGCTGTTCCACCTCCATCTCTTCAAGTTACGCCACCTTTTGCTTCTCAACCGGGGTCTCAATAAGAATTAATAGAAGCTCCTCAAGGCTTGGATGACCCGACCGCTTCACAAGAGCAGAAGGCTAAGGAACTTGAAGAAGGTGAAAAGATTCCGGAGCTATTTCATGATGACACAAAGCTGTCTGCACTTGTCACTCCAGGCAGCGAGTTTTCTTTAAGGAAGAAGGGGAAGCGTGTAACTTCGAAAAAGAGAAGGAAAAGCACTTCTGTTAGCGAAGAGAAGGTGGAAGTAGACCCAGCTGCACCTCTATCTCCTTCTTCCCCGACTCGTACAGGCCGGCTCCTAAAGTTAACCATTAGGCTAGGGCAGGGCTCCAAAGGTGGCGGGAAGAAGAAATAATGAGTCTCGCTCTACCCTTCTTGTTTTGCTTTTTGTTTGTGCATAAAGGCTAGTATTGATCGGAATTTGTGCGGGCACCGGTCCTCGCTCTTTTGAAACCTGCACATGCATAAATTTTTTATAATATAGAATAAAATGAATCTTTTTATCTGTACAATCTTTTGCCTGTAATTGTGAATACATTTATTCCTTATTTTTGCACAAGTTTCTTCACTATGATATTGCAATAAGTTTGTTGTATGTTGCTTGAGCGTTGCTATTATTAATGTAGTTATATTGTATTGCCCCTATACCACGGCTTATTGCAATATCTTTTACTTGGTAAAACATTGGAGAACAGTTCTTCTGCTTCGAGAAGAGTTGTACTCTTAAGTTGGAGAACAATTCTTCTGTTTCAAGAAGACTTGTACTCTTAAGTTGGAGAACAATTCTTCGGTTTCGAGAAGACTTGTACTCTTAAGTTGGAGAACAATTCTTCTGTTTCAAGAAGACTTATACTATTAAGTTGGAGAACAACTCTTCCATTTTAAGAAGGCTTGCAGTCTTTCTTTAGAGAATAATTTTTCCATTTTGAGGAAATGTTACTCAGCTTTTGTAGAGTGTGCCTTATATTGGAGAAGTCTTCTCGCTCTTTTGTTTGAAAAAGTTTGTACACTTTACTTTCAGAGATAGTCACTTTTATTTTTTAACAAGTGGATTCTCCTACGCGGTGAAGCGAGTTTCCAAAGAAAGCTTTGAATTGGCACTACAACTTCTAGGGAAGAATATTTTCAAGATGGTCAAATTGATCTTCCCTTGAGAGCTGCAGTGTGCCTCCGAAGAGATATTTTTTTCTTCTTCTTTTTTGTTGTGCCTCGTTGGAGGGCCTTTTTGCTTCGTTCGCTTGAAAGTGCTTTTCTTGGGACGTGCCTCCGAAGAGGTCTTGTGCCTTCGAAGAGGTCTGGTGCCTCCAAAAAGGTCTTGTGCCTCCGAAGAGGACTTGTGGTGCCTCGGTAGAGGTCTTCAGCCTCCGAAGAGGGCAGGTGTGCCTTTGGTGAACGTGAGTGCCTCCGAAGAGGGCTTGTGGTGCCTTGGAAGAGGTCTTGTGCCTCCGAAGAGGTCTTTATTTGATTGCCTGGAAGTTACTTTCTCATGGTTGAATGGATTCACGGGGCGGACGCAAGTTACTTAATTGGATGTTCGTTTGCACAAACGATCGCAACTAGTTAACAAGGGGCCCTCGGCGATTCCACCAATCTTTTTTGATTGAGAATAGAACTTTCTTTTTTCGGCGTGCCTCATTAGAGGTCTTTATCCTCCGAAGAGTTGTGCCTCCAAAGAGGGCTTGTTCCTCCGAAGAGGTCTTTTGACTCCGAAGAGGTCTTTATCCTCCGAAGAGTTGTGCCTCCGAAGAGGTATTTTGCCTCCGAAAACGTCTTTAAGGTGGTTAGCTTGCCATGAAGGTTGCGTCTCACGATTAAGTGGATCCACGGGGCGGACGCAAGCTATCCAACTAGATGTTCATTTGCACAAACGATCGCAATCAGCTAGCAAGGGCCTGGGGCCTTTGCTTTGGCAAGGTTCCCCTCCGGTGGTTCCACCAACCTTTTTGTTGAGAGGCAGGACACCTTTTTGGCTATTCTCTATCTGCTCGCCCTTGTCTATTTTTCATTTGCTCATCAGCGATTCCCTGTTATCATTTCCAAGCACATGTTCCTTTCTTTTGAATTAGTTTGTCTTATCCAAAGAAGTATACTTTAGTGTTAAGCGAGTCCGACGAAATAGCTAATTGTTTGCATGAAGCACTACTTATATAGGATTTGGAATCTAGAATTTTTATGGCTTGACATTTGTTTATTGAGTGATTTCAGGGATCACTTGGCCTTGTGATGGATAAGCTTTGTTTTAAGAGCCTGCAATGTTAAGTCAACTTTTTAGCAATACATTTAAAGTATTTACACATCGAGACAAAACACGCATTTTATAATAGTAGAGAACACAAGATTTATAGTGGTTCGGCCAAGAACTAGGCCTACATTCACTTTATAGTTCTTATTATTCATTTGCACTAGTTTTACAATAGCTTGCAATACAAGAATCATACATTCATAATCATTTTACAAATTTAAGCAAAGCTTTTAAGTAAAATATGGATGCAAGTGATTGCTGTTCCAAGCTCCTGGAATTGGATCTCCTTCGACAGTTGTCAGTTTGAAAGTGCCATCAAGAAGTTTTTTGCCTATGACATATGGCCCTTCCCAGTTTGGCGTAAACACTCGTGTTTCTGTCATGATCCTTTTCAAGCCTAGATCGCCAATCTCAAAGCTGTGTTGGCGAACTTTGGAATTGAATTACCTGGCAATCCTTTGCTGATGAGCTGCAATTATGAGTTGAGCCTTTTCCCTTCTTTCATCAAGGAAGTCAAGTGCTTCAAGTTGCAACTCTTCATTTTCAGCTAGGTTGAAATGAATTATTCTGTGTGAAGGGACTTCTATTTCCACCGGAATCATTGCTTCTCATCCATATGCTAATGAGAATGGAGTGTGCCCAGTCGCAGTTTTGTGGGTAGTTCTATATGCCCACAGTGCTAGTGGCAGCTTATCAACCTAACCACCTTTTTCTTTTTCCAGCTGTTTTTTGATGGTTGATTTGATAATTTTGTTTACTGCTTCCACTTGTCCGTTTGCCTGCGGATGAGCCACTGCTGAGAAGTTTTTTGGATCTTGAATCGTTTGGAAAAATCCTAGAACTCCTCGCTTTCGAATTGGGTACCATTGTCTATGATTATCTTTTGAGGCACACTATACCTGCAAATGATATTATTAGTTACAAAGTTTATCATCATTTAAGAGGTTATAGTAGCTAATGGTTCGGATTCAGCCCATTTAGTGAAATAATCAACAACAACAATAGCATATCTGATTCCGAACGTGGCAGTTGGCAAAGGCCCGATGAGATCTATTCCCCAAAAAGCAAATAGCCATGGACTGACCATCTGCGTTATCTTGGTGGAAGGTGCTCTTGTGATTTTTGCAAATCTCTGGCATCGGTCACCCTTTCGGGCGTAGCTAGCAGCATCACGATTAATGTCTGGCCAAAATACCCATAGAGGAAAATTTTCTTTGCTAGAGTTTGACCGCCTAAATGATCTCCACAATCTCCTCCGTGCACCTTAGCTAAAATTGTCTTGGCATCTTCCTTGGTTACACATCGGAATAATGGCATTGAGAATCCCCGTCTATACAACCGACCGTCTTGAATTACATATCTTGAGGCTTTCCTTAACAGCTTCTGACGCTCCTTCGAATTTTCTAGAAGGGAGCGGTTAAGTAGATATTCCTTGATTAGAGTCATCCACGTCTCCTGCTCTCAAGAAACAGTCATGGTCCAGTCAATATTATCTCATCAGTACTTGTTGCTGACAAGACTTCCAAAGGAACCAATCTCAGTAATTGAGCTTCACCGGTGCTTACATACTTTGCGAGAGAATCTGCCTTCATGTTCTCTTCCTGGGGTATATGACTTATCGTATAATGATTGAGATCATCGAGAAGTTCCCAGGCCCTTGACAAGTAAGCAGGCAGATTTCCTCCTTTAGTTTGAAACTCTTTCTTGACTTGGCATACAATAAGCTGTGAATCACTGAAGACCTACAACACTTTGATATTCAGTTCTTTAACAATCTTCAAGCCCGCTATAAGAGCTTCATATTCTGCTTCATTATTTGTTGAACAAAATTTCAATCTCAATGCGTAGCACAATGATCGCCCTTCGGGGGTTTCAAGCACGACCCCGGCTCCAGAACAATAGTTGTTTCTTGTGCCATCAACATATAATTTCCATCGGATCGGGATGTCATTAGTAACTTCTTCCTCATTGTCACCTTTATCTGTGTATTCTGCAATGAAATCTGCTAAAGCTTGTCCATTGATTGCTCTTCGGGGATGGTAAGTGATATCATATTGGCTGAGTTCAATATTCCACTTCAGAAGACGACCTGAAGTCTCAGGGAGAAATAGGACTTGCTTTAGAGGCTGATCAGTGAGGACTTTGATTGGACGAGCTTGAAAATATGGCCTCAACTTTCTGGAAGCTATCAGCAGGCAATAGGCGAGCTTTTCTAGATTTGACTAATTCATCTCTGCCTCAGTGAATCTCTTGCTGATGTAAAAGACCAAGCGCTGAACTTTTGCATCTTCCCGTACTAACGCTGCACTGAGGGTGAGACGAAACTGCTAAATATATGAAAAGGTCTTCACCGTTGCCGGGCTTAGAAAGTATTGGAGGCGCTTCCATGTGACAAATTAGTTCATCGAAAGCTCTTTGACATTCCGGAGTCCATTCAATGTTTTTCTTTCTTTTCTTCAGAGCATCAAAGAATGGAATGCATTTATCCGTAGCCTTGGAAATAAATCGACTCAAAGCAGCAACTTTCCTATTGAGGCTCTACAATTCCATCTTTTTCCTAGGTCTTTGACTTCTCTCAGAGCAGTAACTTGAGCAGGATTAGCTTCAATGCCCCTAGCACTCAAATGAAACCCAAGAATTTCCCGGACTCTACCCCGAATGAATATTTCAAAGGATTAAGCTTCATTCCATACTTTCGGAGGACTGCGAACATTTCTGCCAAGTGATCCATATGGTACACTGGCTTCTTTGACTTTACCAACATATCATCAACGTAAACTTCCATAGTTTTGCTAATCTGTGGCTTGAACATAGCATTAACTAGTCTTTGGTAAGTTGCCCTCGCATTTTTCAGTCCAAAGGGCATAACTCTGTAGCAGTAAAGACCGACATCGGTGATGAAGCTCGTGGCCTCCTGATCTGGCTCATGCATAATGATTTTGTTATAACCGGAGTAAGCATCCATAAAAGACAGCAATTCATGCCCAGCTGTTCCACTCACCAACTGATCAATCCTGGGTAACGGGAAGCAGTCTTTGGGGCAGGTTTTGTTTAAATCTGAAAAATCGATGCATACTCTCCACTTTCCATTTTCTTTTTTAACCAGCACCAAATTAGAAAACCAATTCGGATAAGTGGACTCTCTGATGAAACCATTCTCCATGAGCCGATCTACATCTTTCTTTAATGCTGCTGACCTTTCAAGACCCTGGGTTCTTCTTTTCTGCTTCACATGTGTAAATTTCGGATCAATATTCAGAGTGTGTACTGCGATTTCTGGAGATATTCCACACATATCGGCATGACTCCAAGCGAATACATCCAGATTTGCTTTCAAGAATGATATCAAAATATTTTGAACCGTCACACTAAGTTGAGAACCCACGTTCAACTCCTTGTTCGGATCTTTTGGGTCAACAGGTACTGGCAATGCTACTTCCACTGGCACCACTGTATTCTCCCCTATACTAGCTTTTCTAGGATCCATTTCTTTTCATGCATCACTATGCTCGCCAGTGCAGGGTCCACCCTGTAATTGCTACAAGGTTGGTTCTTTGATCCGGAGTGGAGCTGCCGCACCTTTCACATCTCTCTCTTCCTTGCTTCCCGCAACTCTATAAGATAGCATTCTCGCCCAGCATTCTGATCCCCTTTAATAACATCGACGCCATTATCCGTGGGGAACTTCATAGCGAGGCACCACGGGGCGAGAATTGCCTTCAATACTGCAAGAGTTGGGCGGCCTAGGAAGGCATTGTAAGCAGAAAATCCGTCAACAATCACAAAAGTTTTCTTCCGAACCACCTTTATCTGCCCCTCTCCAAGCTCCACAAACAAATCAATAGTTCCAATTGGCTGCTTTGGTTCCCCAGTGAACCCAACAATCTTCTGTGATGAAGCTTGAACATCAGTCATAGGAATCCTCATTTGATCGAATGTCTTTTTGAAGAGGATATTGTAAGAGGCGCCGCAGTCAACAAGCACCCTTCTTACAATAGCAGGTCCCATACCAGCATAAATGACCAAGGGATCCATGGTAGGAGCTTCAACACACATAGAGTCCCTGGCCCTGAACACAATGTCATCATTAAAAGCTCTTTGCTGCTTCAAAGGTGTAGCATCTTCCAACACAAAAACATTTTCTTCTGCTGGGGCATATTTCAGAGCATAAGCATATCTTTCCATCTCGCCCTAGCTTTTTCCTGCCGGGTGAGGACCTCCCATGATTACATGAATAACAGGCCTGTCTGATTCATGCGCGGTAGTCCTCTCACCCGAGCCAGATGGATGAGCAGGAAGTTGCTGGCCCTCAGTAGATGAAGTTGGGTTGTTCCTATTCCTCTTAACATATTGTTGTAGCTTGTTCTCTCTCAGCAGTTCTTCAATTAAACTTTTCAAATGGCGACATTTGTTGGTATCATGACCGGATTGATTATGAAACCGACGAAATTTCCCACTTTGAACAGCCTTTTTCCCAAGCTTCATCACATGTGGTTTAGGATGTTCCACGGCATCTTTGGTAGCGAAAAAGATATTCTCCGGAGTATCAGTTAAAGGGGTAAAATCTGAAGGTTTTAAGAAGCGAGGTTTGTTCACATCCTTCTACTTCTTCGCATCATTATTCTCCCTCTTCTGACTTTCGGATTCCTTTTTGGTAGGAGCAGCAGTGTTATTCCTAACCTCCGTCAATGCCACTTTCGCCGACGCAGGAAGGCTTTCCAAGCGCATGAACTCGTCAGCTTTCTTGTATAATTTCTCAAGCGAATTTGGTTCCTTCATTTTCAACCATTTTCCAAACTCACTCGATTTGTCGATAGCCCTCATTAATTAGGTCAAAACCATTCGTGGCTCTGCATTGTCGACTTCAGCCAAGGCTATGTTGAAGCAGTTTAAGAAAGATGTAATAGATTCTCCGGGATTTTTGTTCCAGGCTGGACAATGACATAATGTCCTTCGCGTTTGAAGCATACAACCTGAATTGTTCATTATTCTTCCGAGTTAAATCGGAGAATTGATCTATAGATCGGACGGGCACCTTTGTAAACCAGAGCAGAGCCACTCCTTCAAAGTATACCGGAAAGTGCGGACATTTGATCTCATCCGATGCTCTAGCACCAGTCACGTGCCAGTCATACTTATATAGGAATTGGTTAGGGTCGCTTGTTCCCTTATAAGCCAGAATGGTGGAGGACACAGACTTCCTAGGAAACTCTGCCTTCAGAATCCTTTCGGTGAACGGATTTTTCTTGGAGCAAACCCCCATTCTTTTTCAACGTCTTCTCTTTGCATACTTCCTTTCATAATCCGTCGAACCATTCCTGAGAGATATTCCCCATCGTTCAGAGGCTCTGTGGGACTGACTTCAGCCATTTTCACGGAAGTTTGTCTGGACAAACGTTCGTGGAGAGTCGGCTGTGGCATTGATCCTCCAGCTTGGGGAGGTGCCTCTCTAACGGGGCTAGCTGCCTATTGAGGAATATTCCTCTCTTCAGGATTATGAACATCATCAGTAAAGTTTTTTTCATTATTCACTGGTTGACGATTAGCTCCGAGGAAAGCATTCAACCTATCAAGCAATACAGTGTTCTGGGCTTCCATTTGCTGATATAACCCAGATACTGCAGCATCTAACTCTGCCAGTATAATTCCAACACTTGGAGCTGCTTGATTTGACAAAGGAGAAGTGGCAGTATTCTCATGGACATCACCAGGTCTAGTAGATCTATGCTTTCTTCCAGGAGCCATAATCTCTAATAGACTTCTGGTTTTGAGAGAGATTCTTTCAACGAACTTTTGCGAAGCAATGATGAAAGCACCCTGAGTTCGAGTTCTCGGTGGTAGCACCAAAAATGTTAACGCTAAAATTGAATGCAAACACCCCGGTGTAAGTAGTAAAAATGTGAAAACATAACCCATTGGTACGAGAACTAGAGATAAGCAGAATATAACAGAAAATCAAGTAAAGAGACAACAGTTTTATAGTGGTTCGACTTCAAGTTAAGCCTACTTCCACTTTAATCTCCTTTATTGCTGATTCAAATACAACTTATACAACAATCTCCGATTACAACACTGCTAAGATAAATAGCTAGAACTCCGATGTAGAAGAATTCTTCAAATTCATGTTGAATGTATTAGATCTCTTCTTGAAGTTCGTAGAAGTGTCTTTCGTGTTTCAAGCGTTGGATGAGTCGAAAAAACAGCAATGTGTAGGCGTTCCATAAGTGAGCCCAAAGTCCTTTTTCAGTTGGAGTAGGTGGGGTTTTTATAGGGAGAAATCTGGACAAGTCGCAGGTCGTGAGCGACCTAGGGATAGGTCGTAAGTCATGATTGACCTAGGGAGCATGGGTTACGGCTTAACAGGATTGCACTTGGTCACTTGAACAAGTTGGTAGGTCGTAGCAACCTAGGGAGAAGCGGCATAGGAAGTTGCGGCATAAGGAGTTGTCTCAGTCGGCTTAGGTCGCGAGCGACCTAATGAAGAGGTAGTATGCACGCGGCCATACTCCGTCTTAACCGTTAGGTAGCTAGGTCGTTATGTCGTTAGGTCGTTAAGGGTCTTTAGGTCATTAGGTCATTAGGCCGCTTAACTTGCTGCTCTTGTTAGCCCGTTGGATGCTTTATATCACTAGCTCGTTGGACCATTAGCTCGTTAGGTCGCAGTCCTTGCTGAGTCACTCTATTATTTAGGCTGCTAGGTCGTATCTGTTATCTCGCTCATGCTTTAGGTCGTTAGGTCGTTTCCGCATTTAGCTCGTTATATCCTTGAGTCGTGGAAAAGAGGAGTTAACACTAAAGCTCCCCTATTTATAGAATGAAGATGTGAGGAGGGGTAGTGCTTTATGGAAGCTCAGGATCGGCATGTTTGGTCCGACATATGGCAGTAGGAATTTGGCTCGGTATAGTACACTTCAAGTCTGGACCGGCATATCCCGATTGCTGAACGAGAAATTTAGACTGGTCTTCCTCTTCACCTACATGGTTTGGCAAATACCGAGCAAAATATTTCGTTCGACATCACCACATCACTAAACGACGAACTAGGTTCGGTCATCCTTCACAACTCCAAAACAATGCCGCTCTACTTCTCTTCTTTACTGAACAAAGTTTCACATTCGGACTTCTTCAATCTTCGATCAAATTCGCCATGCTCCAAAACTCTAGAACAACAAATCCAAGCAAAACCAGGATAATAATTTGGTTTGGCAAATCAGCTTTGTCCCCGAACCACTTTGCTGGTTCGGTCTTCAGCTCCTTCTCTTAATTCTTCAGCTTCCTCCTCCATGAGCATCTTCAATGGCCTCTTTTCGAATTCAGTATCATTTCTAACAATCCCCACCTTGATACCGAATTCCATACAAGCCTTCCAACTCCATCTACACCTTCATAGTTCAAGCACTAGATACTTGCATAATGAGCTTTGGAAATGCCATCACCTATTACACTTTGTCAACAAACTCTGACAATGCCACCACCCATCAACAAAGTGTTCGAAGTACGCAGTCCGTGTAGAGCCTATCAATCTCCACCATGAAAATAAATGTCTCCATGAACCATCTCAACTCTCCCTCCATGCCACCTTATGGTACCTAGCACTTCATTAAGTGAATCAAGTCCGAGCAATGTTCAAACTTAGTAATAGGCAACGACAGGGTAAACATGTCTGCTGCATTCTCCTTTGTGTGAACTTTCTGAAGACGAACAAGCTTTTCTTCATTCATCGAGACATGGAACGTCTCTCTCACCTCAATATGCTTCATCCTCGAGCTGAATGCCAGATTTTTAGCTAAGTGAATTTCACTTTGATTGTCACATTGCATGTTCATTCCTTTATACGCGAAGCCTATATCACATGACAATCACCTCAAATAATGCGCCTCCTTAGCTGCTTCAACCGCGGCTACTAGCTCTGCCTCTGTAGTAGACAAAGCCACTATTGTCTGCAACCTCACTCTCCAACTGATCGTTGTCCCACCAATGGTGAACACATATTTTGAGATTGACTTCCTTTGATCTCTATCATCGGCATAGTTAGAATAACAAAATCCAACCAAGCTGAAATATCTTCTTCTCCCACCAAAGAAAAGTCCATGGTTTGCAGTTCCTCCAAAGTATCTGAAGATGCACTTCACTACTTTCCAATGCGTTTTTCCTGGATTCTCCATTAATCTACTTACCAATCCAACAGCTTATGCAATGTCAGGCCTAGTGTAGACCATGGCTTACATTAAGCTACCAACTCCACATGCATATGGGAACTTCATCATATAAGCCTTATCCTTTTCTTTGACCGGAGAGCCTTTAATAGAAAGCTAAAAGCGCAAAGGCATGTGTGCTGATTGCCTTTGCCCCTTCCATGCTAAACCGAGCAAGCACCTTTCGAATGTACTCCTTTTGAGGGAGGCTCAAAAGTTCTAGCTTTTTATCCCTTAGGATTTCCATACCCAAAATTTTCTTAGTTTCTCCAAGTCATTCATTTCGAATATAGATTTCTCTTTAAACTATCGATTTCGGCCTTATCCCTTGAAGCAATAAACATATCATCCACGGACAAGAGTAGGTACACCCATCTACGAATGATTGAAGTACACACAAGAGCCTTTGATTCTACGATCAAAACAAAGTGAAAGTGTAATAGAGTCAAACCTCTTGTACCATTGTCTAGGCGACTGCTTAAGTACATACAAAGACTTCTTCAATTTGCAAACCCAATTTTCTTTTCCATCTACAACAAATCCTTCTGGCTGCTTCATGTAGACGGTTTCATCCAAGTCTTCGTGCATGAAAGTAGTTTTCACATGTAGTTGCTCTAGCTCCAAGTCATGTGCTATGACGATAGCGAGCAAAATGGGAATGGATGTATGCCTCACTACTGGAGAGAATATCTCATCATACTCCAACCTCTTTCGTTGTGAAAACCCTTTAGCATAGTTTGGCCTTATATCTCCTATCTCCTTCACCTTTAATACCCATATGCAGCCTATGGCTCAACTTCCTTGAGGAGGTGGCACCAAATCACAAGTCTTGTTCTTCCTAACAGAATCTAACTCCTATTCCATAACGAACATACACTTTAAACAGATGCATGACTTCAAAGCTTCATCAAGTTCAAGCAGCTCCTCATAAACCACAGGTATGGCATAGTCAAACTGATCACCAAGGCTAAGGATCACAAACTGCCAATCACCGTACCTTTCAGGCGGCGTAATAGTCCAATGATTGACTCTGTAGGTACTGCTTCGCTTAAACTCCTTTCAGTTCCACCTTGAACTGAATTTCCCCTAGATTCATGCACATCACCAGCACTACTAGTAGGTACCAGTGGACTGTCCTGTGATGTTTCATCCACTGCGTTTTCCTCGATAGCATCAATAATAACTCTACTCCTTGGATGGAGCACATGAACTTCTTCCATCTCCTTAGTCCTATCAGAATCTTCTGATGTGGTAGGTAGATTTTTCATTGTATTGAACATAGCAGACTCATCAAAAACAACATGTCTGGAATGAAAAATCATCCAATCAATAGGGTTCAAATTCGTTACCCTTTGATACCATCTGTGTATCCCATTAGTATGCCCTTGTATGCTCTAGCCTCCAAGTTGTCATCACCTATGTGGTGAATATACACATGACAACTATAAATTCGAAAGTAACGTAGATACACTATTTTACCTCTCCACTTCTCATCTGGAATCTTTCTATCTATGGATGAGCATGGAATTTGATTTATGACATGCACTGCAGTTGATAATACCTTGACCCAAAAGCCTCTAAACATGCCCACAATCAATCTCAAGCAACGAGCCTTCTATAGTAGAGTTATGTTCGTCCTTTCTGCAACCCTATTAGATTGTGGATCTTCAAGTGCAGTGAAATGTCTCTGAATGCCATGCTGTCCACAAAAGTCGAGGAACGCCCTAGTGGTAAATTCACTGGTAATATCATATCTCAGCACATTCAAACTAGAACAAGATTGGTTTTAATAACCGTTTTCCAATGTTTGAACTTCTCAAAACTCTCAGATTTGATCTTCATCTCATATACCCATACTTTTCGACAAAATTCATCAATGAAAGAGATAAAATATTTTGCTCCTCCAAGAGAAGGAGTAGAAACTGGTTCCCAAACATTTGTGTGCATGTACTTAAGTATTCACCTCGATCTATGGTGTCCAACTCCAAAAGATACTTTAGTTTTCTCGTCGAACACACACTCTTAGCAGAAGTACATCATGTCAAATCTTTCTCCTTTGATCATCTTTAATCTCCGAAGCAACTCTAACCTCTTCTTTGAAATATGACCCCACCTGAGATGCCAATGCTTTATGCCATCCAAATCATGAGAACAGTCTACTCCAATACACGACTCTACAAGAATTGTGGTTCCTTTCAGCAAATACATCGAAGCACATCTTCTTTCATAAGAACAAGTGCACCTATTGAAACCATTAGACTATCCTACTCTATAGTTACCTTGCATCCCAACGATGCCAATTGTCATAGAGAAATTAAGGACTTCTGAAGACCTGGAACATACCATACACCTGTCAATGTGCGTATCACTCCGTCAAACATCCTGATCCTCACTATACCTTCACCCATTGTTCTACAACTAGCGTCATTACCCATAAGAATAGACCTTCCCTCTCGTCCAACGAAAGAACCGAAATAATCCTTATTAGGTGTCATGTGGAAAGACCCCCCATGTCCAGCACCCAATGGTCTGAGACATCCATACTGCTGCTGACAACACATCGTTAAATACAGAATTCACCACCACAAATGATGAAGATCCATCTTCTTCCTTCTTCTTCAAAACTGGTAAATCCTTATCCAATCACCAGGTTTCTTGCAGATAAAGCACTTTCGTCCTTAGACTTTCCCTCTTTGCCATTACCTAGCTTCCTAGACTTGGAATGCCCTCTAGAGTGTCAATTCTTCTTATCTTCTCTACCTCTTTCAACAAACAAGCCATGACCACTACTTCCACCTCTACTTCCTTCACTTATCTCCTTCATCCGATCTCTCAAGTACTCCGATAGAAGGCATGACTTTAAATCATCCACAACATACATCAGAATTTCACAGTAGAACGGAACAAAACATAATATATCACATAACTGTTACATAGTTTTTCAAATATTAGAGTTATACAATATCAATACATATGACAGCCATACATACATCTATCACAATATACATCAGAGATACAGTACACATCAAATAACACAGCGACACTAGATAGGTATCTACATACGCCTGGAAACTCCTGCTCCATGCTCCTCCAGAAATCAAAGTCCAAAACCTATCACTTGGCTACTCATAAAAATTTGAGTACCCAAGAGTTTATGAAAAACAAAATATAAACTCCGGGTCGGACATGGGTCTGGTATGAGTAAACGGTTTAAAATTTGTTTAACATTGAAAAGCAATTAAAAATAAAGGTATCACGTAAGACAACCCATAAATAAATAAGGGTAAGTTTTTACCTTACGCTAACCAAAACATTTCATAGGAAATCCGGTGATATTATAATGGTGTCTAGGGTTTTCAACTAAATAGAATATAGCCGAAATTGTTACATCTATTAAATTCCAGCTACTTGCCACAAAAGTGGGTAATACAAATCAAAACCGTAGGTTCTCGTAGGGAAAATGGATTTCCAACAATGGCAGGGCTACTGGGGTACCGCCCATCATAGTACAGGGCCTAGATCACCGTACCGAGGATCACTCTCGACCCCCTACAACACAAGGCCAGAACCATTCCTTACTGAACAGTCCCGAACAAGATAAACCCCACGATTGTAGCTAGCAACCGCCCACACAGCCGAAAAAGGGACATCTATACAGGGGAAATATCTTGTCCTGCTTGGGCATGACCCACCTAACCTTGCTGCATCTCTCCTGTTTTAGCCATTCCCGGTTGATGAGGCTTGAGGCTGTGATTACCTTTACAGGACATGTTTCTTAGAATGCTCATCGTCCGCCTGACGATGTGTTGAAAGCATTCAATCCATACAAGTTCGTTCCGGGTTCGAACGAAACCAAAGGCCTTATCTCGTTACACTCGTTTTGGAATCACCCGTAGAGTCAACGATGATAACCCTTGTATTTTGAAAACACCATCTCGATCTTCATTTTAGAATTCATGACCTAACGTTTAAATTGGATCGATGTGGTTTTCGGAGAATCAAAATTGATTCTTCCGATCCCGGTCTCATCGAAATCCAAACGCCATTTTAAGGGCCAAGTTGTCTAATTAACTTAAGCAGTTTACATAATTTAAATTCAAAAATTAATATTGACATAGCATTTGTCACAGATAAAACATATACAAGTATCATAGATATAACATAACATATCACAGAGCATCACAGAATATCATCAATTTAAACATCACAATCCAGACATTCTACATACACAACAATCCATAAGCAATCATTTAAATTCTCATAATTAATTCAATTTGAAATCAATTACTCGAGAATTAATCGCTTAACCCTGTTTAATTAATGACTAATTTGTTATTTCCTTTCAAATTATTTGAGTTAATTTATCATTGCTTAATCAATTATTAATTATTAATTATTTAGTTTATTATTTATTCCTCTATTTAATTAATTACCTTAAAATCAAGTTGTTTAACATTAATTACAATTCCTTGTTCATCAATTAATGACCTTAATTATTAATTAATGAAACTTAATTACTTAATTATTTAACTACTAATTACTGAATTAATTAATTATAAATTCTTAATTCTTAATTCTTAATTAAATTACTTAATTAATTTACTATTAATTTATGATTAAATTAGTTGATTAGTTAACTATTAATCATTAATTAGTTAAATATAATTTACTTATCACTTAATCACCCTTTTATCCATACTTGATTAGCATTATAAAGTAGTTATTCTTAATTAACTTTTAATAATAATTCATTTAATTTTTAATTACTCGATGTAGTTAACTCTTAAAAGTCCCCTTTAATCTTTAAATCATTTATTTATTAATTACAAACTTAAGAGTTAATTAAATTTACCCTTACCCTAAATTAATCAAAATAATTAAGTGTTTAAGATCATCATTAAGTTTTGACTAAAATACTTAAAACTTAAACAAATTCTTAGCTTAACCTTTAACCTTTTCAAGCTTAAAATGTTTAGATAATTTGAAAAAAAAACAATTCTACCCAACCACAACTTCACTGCAAAACTGCAGTGTGACCAAACTCAAGTCGCCCAAGGCAAACCCGAGACCTTCCCTGAACTATACTCGAGAATTACTTCGAGTTTCTCATGCAAGCATCCCGAGACTCCCCTTCGCATACTTCTTCTTCTCTTTTTTTTTCCAGTATTGTTAACTTAAAACTAAATATAAAAACTCAATAACTCACACGAGCACCGTACAAAACTCAACCCGATGCTAACTACAAGCAAACCGAGTATTGACTCGCGACAAGAATTCGATCACGCCACTGACACGGCCTTCGTGCCGTATACGTGCACGGCGGCATGATTCGCCACCGGCGAGCAACGACAACGTCAACAAGTCGCAAAACATCATCAAGCTCGTAATCTAAACTCGAATCACCCCCAAAAATTCGAATTCAAAATTTTACTGTTCGCCCCAAAAAACGGCAACAACCACTCGGGTAATCGCCTTGCCACCACCGCAGGGGTTATCGGCACCACCCATACTTCGTCCACGCCTTGACGACACGACACTCCTCCCTCTCCCATACTCACGTGCAACTCGATTTCGTTATGGTGGCGAAAACGATGATTTACAGAGAAGAAAAAAACACCCAGTACAAACTCTAATAAGGTCTCGTGTTCGAATTACAATCAATAGAAAAATTATTGAACATTTTTCCTGAAATCACAATCACTTATACTTGCTTCACTTCAAATCTTAACTTTTAATATTTATTTAATTTTTAAAAATTGGTAAACATACTATTTTTGCATAAATTCAAACTGCCTTTGAATTACTGCACTAGAAACCTTCCTATTTGTTTTATAAATCATTAATTTCAGCAAGAATTCGAAGTATGATCTTAAATTAATGATTTATATCAGTCGAATTTCATCAATTATTCTTTGATTACTTGTATCTCATTGTTACAGTGTTATACTTCATGGAGATGGTTTAGTCACCCTTTAACAATCTTGATTTAAGTATTACATCTTCTATTATTGAGTAATCAAGACTACTAAATGATTTAAATAAGGATAATTGGAACTTTAGCACAAAGTATCTAACCTGTACCAACTACAAAACACAAAACATTACATACTCATATGCAAACTGGAGCAAACCATATTATCAATGAAAATTTTAACTGATTTTAAATTACTTAAAACTTTTAAAAATTTGTTTACTCACCTGCACCTAATTCCTGTAAACATGAAGTATTGATGTTTGAAATCTTCTTGTTCTGAAACTGAAGTTTGAGTCTGCCTTGAATCTGATTGTTTTAATTTTAATTCTAGTTGAATTTTCTCTCTCTCCTTTTCTTTCTTGCTCTAATTTTTCTCAGGTTTCTTATATACTTTCTAACTGAACTGGAAAGTAAGACACAAATAGCTAGATAGAAGACAACAGTTGTATAGGGGAGGCAATACTTGGTCAGCTCCTTTCTTCATAAACAGATTTTTGTAATGTTTTGAAATGACAAATTTGTTGCCCGAGAGTAAATCAAGTACAAGTTTTTGTTCACCAAATATGTTACATAATTATTTTGTCCATCTGTTCTTAACTTTTTGTACGCAGACATAGTTTTTTTTTTGCAGGTCAAAATTTGGCTTGTGAATGAAGACATCATGTATAAAGATATTTGTAAGTGCACAACTTGCAGGTACATATTTGGCTTATGTATGAAGTTTTGAATAAAGATCTTTGTTTTTTTTTTAAAAATCTTGTCTTTTATTTTATTTGGAAACATACATTTCAGATTGATGTTTTACATGAAAACAACTTTGTTCATTTCTTCTAGTTGAAATAGTTTATACTCATATGTGTTGGGTTTTCATTTTATTTTGCTTACTTCTTTTTAAAGTTATGTTGTATGTTAACAAAATTATTTAATCTTCGTTTTTCTTATATTTTCATTCCAACTTTAAATGTTTAAGTTATTTTCTAACTTGCATAATGTTATATAAATTGTTTACATCTACATTTATATTTCATATTTATTTCCATTTGTATTTTAACAATAAGTATTAAACATAGATTCATGAGTTCACTTATTTATTTATATTTAATTTTGACTTATAGTGATATTAATATTTTATATTGAACATTATCATCTATTTGTATTTTATATTTTTAAACTTTTATCTTATTTTAAACACTATCATCAATATGTATTTATATCTCAAATGTTAACAATGCGAAATAATTAATTTAATTATATAAGGCAAATTTTATCAAGATATTGTTAAGAATCTTTTATTTTAGAATTTTCAAACATTGTTACCGATATGTATCATTTTATACTAAATATAAATAAAGTAAAGTATTTTAATTAATTATGTAAGACAAATTTTATTAAAAATATTATCAAGAGATTTTATTTTAAATTTCTGAAGCCCAATTCCTTTTTTTTTACAATACCAATTCATATGCACAAATAGCAGTTATTTCCAAAATCATATTCATGTTAAATATGTTCAGTTTACAATTTATCTAATTACATTTAAATATTTATTAAAATAAATGGGGCCAAAAATCCTGGGTCGTTACAAATAAACTTATATAACGAAATGAAATTTGAAATATAGATTCTGAATGTAATTTATAAATTAAAATAAAATTCATAAATAAATGAGATTATAATTTGAAATAGAATTCCAGAGAATACTTGAATATAAAGTAAGATGAAAATGACAGAGTAATGTTTAAATAAGAATTGGATGGATTGGGAATTTTGAATATTTGGGAAAATAATAGTATAATTTCAAAGAAAAATATTTTTGTGTTGAATTTGGAATCTGGGAGATTTGAAATTAAAAATATTTGGAAATGTTTTTAAAGAGCTAAAAGCATTGAACTCTTTCGGTCACTGGAAAATAACGTCGATGATGACTGCAGCATTATCGATGTATATTTTCGAGTTTCTAGAAGAGAAATTGCTACCAAATTGTTTTACATTGGAATTGTTTGTGAACTGGGTTTGGTTTTGAAATTCATAAGGGGTAATTGAATTTGCCAAAGAATTTTGGATATAGTTGAATTCTAAGGTAATATTGAAATTTTGGAAATTTGTTTAAACTCTGGAATCCTGATTAAAATGTTTATGGAATAATAGTAAAAAAAATATTGGCTAAATGAAATGTATAATTTTGAGTTAAAAGCAAAATGTGAATGTAATTGATTATAAATAGAAATTGTAAAATTGAAATAGTAACTAAAGTTGTATAAGTTTAAAAATCAAACGGAATTTGATTTGAAGTTGGAAGGAAATTGAGAATCAATCCAACTTGAATTGGGGTTAAATCAATTTCAAGGGAAATTGAAGATTATTCAATTTGGAATTGGGTCAATTTAGATGGGAGTGGAAATTTAAATTTAAATGTTGGGGAAGTGAGGAGTTTTGACTCTAGACTATTTTCAATATAAATTGTCTTAATACAAACTTATTTTTCTAAGCTATTAAATCTATACAACTTTTCTTTCTTAAAGCCAAATTATTTTATACTTGTTTTATAATTATTTTGGAGCTATTTAACCATTTTTCAGCTGTTTTCTAAACTTATTGCTATATTTTAACTATGTTACAAATTAATTACAAATTTACAACTTTTTTGCAATTATCTAAATTTTTTTTGAAACTATTTAACTATTTTACAGCTATTTTGCAAACTAATCATTATTTTTCAACTACTTATCTATTTTTAAATTTTCGAGCTATTTTCTAAATATAAACTGGTCGGAGTTCAAACTGTTATTGATTAAATACCCAACTGGGATAAGAATTGAGGTAATAATCCAAATAGGGATGAAGGAAAATGTGAATAAGTGAATGAAAATTTAAGTGAATGTGAATAGAAAGGAAATTTATATTGGAAGTGTAATCAAATTTGAATATTTGATTTTGGGTAAACAAAGTTATATCTTTGTTATATATTCTCCCCTTGTTGAATCTATTGCTGGAAGAAAAAGTTTTTTGGAAGTGTTTGAAGTATAAAAGGGATTCTATACAAGTTTGAAATGATCCAATGTTTTAGAAATTATATTTATTTTTGAATATATATAAAGGATCATATGAGGATTTTGGAAAAGGTTTTGAGAAACTTTGGATTTGGAAAGGCTTTTGATTTTTGGGTAAAATCAATATATGGAATTTGGAAAGCCTATTTTGAGAATTATCGCTTTTGGGATAATCGATTTTGTGTAAAGGATATTTAATAAAATTCATACTAGGTGTATGATTTGAAAGATACTATATATGTGTATAGTATAAAATGTTTTGATGATGGCTCTGGGGAAAAAGGCGCTCCCTTGAAATGAACTTCTCAGGAGTGCCACCGGGTGGTACTGTCTTGAGCCCAAGGGGGGTTCTAAAGTTGGTCACGTGTGGAGTCCGGACAAAACTAGTTGTTGGGGATTATGAGTACTGTATACCATAGCGAAAGTCGTGTGTGCCGCTGAGAGCCAACAGTGTGCATTTGATTTTATACGGTAGACTGCAACCTATGTAGGAGTGGAGAAGTTTCATTTCGACAGCGAAATCAGAGGTCGTTGAGTGCCTGCAGTTGCATGGACTTTTGCTGCGATGGCAACGTAACCCTGGATGTTACTTTGATCTGTTGTGTGGTTTCCATTGCATAATCAAGAGGCCGCGGAGAGCCTGCAGTTACATGGACTTTTGCTGCGACGGTAAGGTAACCGTGGGATGTAACTGTGACCATGGATGGGGGTGATGATTTCCAGAGCATCCTCACCAAAGATATTTCCTCTATTTCTAAAAAAACTGTATTCAATATTTTTAGTAAAATTATTTTCCAAGTATTTTCACCGGGTGTTGAAACGGGTTTACCAAGTACTTGTAGATTTTCAGTCCTACGCCTGATCAACGTATGACTGAATTTCTCTGAGAACAAGGATGACTAGTTGAGACATCGAGTTATAAAAAAGTATTTTTATAAAGAGTTATTTTAATAGTATTATATGACTTTAAAAGCTTTTCTAAAATTTTGAAATAAAGGTGTTGGTATTTTGGAAAATCAAAGGAGATCCAAACTGAAATTATAAAATTAAAACTCGGGAAAATTTAATGAAGTGATTCTTTGTAATTAAGGGAAATCGATTATTAAATTAAAAGTGAAAGTAAACCAATAAGCTAAATAAATTATTTAATAGTGTATGTTAATAAAATTTAACTTGGGTAAACAAATGGTTATAAAGTAATAATGGAATTTGGTAACGAATTCGAATTGTAAATAGATTTCGACTTGGTGTTAACGCTAAAATTTGAACGCTAACACCCCAGTGAGTAGATAACAGTTATGAAAGCACCACCCGTTGGTACGGGAACAAGATACAAGTAAAGAAATTGCAGAAAAGCAGTAAAAGACGACAGTTTTATAGTGGTTCGGCCTAAAATCGAGCCTACGTCCACTTTGATTTCTTTATTGCTGAACAAGTACAACTTATACAACTTTCTTCAATTACAATCCACTCTAGACTGTTAGTACAAACTTTTACGGAGAATTATCTTTCAAACTCATGATAAATGATGTGGATTCTCTCTCTTGAATTTGATGTAATGTCTTCGATGTTTGGAGTGCTTGAAGTGTTGCTTGAGTCGAGAAAATGGCAGAGTTTTGGCGCTTCGAGAATGAACCAAAAGTCCTCTTCATGTTGAATGTGGCCTTGTATTTATAGGCAAACTGTTTAGGCTGAAATTGCAAAGTCATGAGCCGTGACCGACTCATGATGAGTCGTGACCGACTCATGATGAGTCGTGAGTCGTCTGCGAGTCACCCCTTTGCAACATGATTTTGAACTTGCCTCTGAGTCTTGTGTCGTGTGTCGACCTATCCTTTGAGTCGTAGGCTTTCCTGAGTCGTGCCATCCTTAACCCAGAATCTCCTTAACCCGTCAGGTTCCTTAAGTCGTAGCGGCCTCTTGAGTCGTTCATCTCTTGAGTCGTAAACCCAATGAGATACTTAAGGACCTTGAGTGGATGAGTCGTGATCAGATGAGTCGGTCCTTGATGAGTCGGAACTCGAATGAGTCGTTGGATCGGTCTAGGCCTTGAGTCGCAGACTGCTGAGTCGTTGATCCATACTGTACCTTTAAGGCGCTAACTCGCTGAGTCGTTGCTATCAATGAGTCGTTGACCCATTGAGTCGGCAATCCCTGAGTCGCTTCATCAGTTGAGTCGCTGATCCTTATGAGTCGTGAATCCAGTAAGTCGCTGATCTTTACGAGTCGCTGACTGCCTTATCTGCTGAGTCGGCCTAAACTTTAGTGGGGTTAACATTTGCCCCTCGAAGCACGTGCCTGAGTCGTAGGTCGCGTGCTTCGACTTATCTTAACTCGCTTGTGCCGACTCATGCCCTACTTCCTTGGTATAAAATGGATGAACCGTCACTTCGATCTTCTTCTTCCTTTATCAGTCTCTTGAGTCGTGCTCCGCCATTAACACATCTCCAAGCTCCCAAAAATAATTTCAACTCGAATTAACACCCAATCCTCTCTAGCATCATACAATCGTAAGCGATTTCTTCCCTTTCTTCGATCGTTGATCATTATTGTCTTACACGCTTAATCCTTCACCTCCGATTTGCCTCTTCGTGTCTTACGAGTCTGGTTAGATTTGATTGCTGATGAACTTAGGTTTGTTTGATTTTACTTACGGCGATTCATCACTCGAGGCAATCGTGTAGTGTGACGAACCTGTGGTTAACCATTGCAATGTTATTGGGTTATCGGGTTAGATGGTTAATGGGTTAGGAGCTAGAAGGTTAGTGGGTCAGGAGCTAGAAGGTTAGTGGGTCAGAGTGATTCGAACATTGCCTTAGGTTTGACTTAGCTATTCCTGTATGACCCAGTGACTTCTACGATTTAGCCATGGTACGATTTATCATATTCCTCGTCCTGAGCTTTGAGTCGCGGCCGAGACAATACTTTTGAGTCGTGGCCGAGATAACACTTTGAACCTGAGCTCTTTTAACATTCCCCACGGTCTAGTCTTTGAGTCGTTGCCGAGACAAGACTAGGAGATAATTTCCTTATTTCCACGACTCATGACTTGGCAGAGCCGACTCAGAACTTTTGAACCGTTGATGGGTTATGACTTGTGAATTCTGTCTGAACACTGGACTATTGTGTTAACTTTGGACTGTTGAATTTTATTGCACTCATTCACAGGTTATTTTGACTTGCAAACTAACAATCTGTTCAATATAACATTCACAGAAAACTGGGACGAATATACTGTCATTGATTGCCCACATCGAACGACAGATTAGTTAATGATAGATGAATAAACTGCATGTATGAAGTGCTTTTAACATATCAATTTCAAACAAAATACCAAAGCAATACTGAAATAGTCAATTGAAATCGACTTGCTTGCACTAATATTATGTTTGAACTCTTAGATTAACAAGTTCTGAAATGTTTACAATCGATCAAGCATCGATTAGTATAATTTCAGTTATGTATACTTGTCACTTTTATTAGTCTTGCACAACACTTCACACTTTTTAGGAAACGCGCACCTTCGCATTTGAACATCCAGTTACTTGTGTAGAATGACCTCTCACCGAGAAGAAGAAGTGGTAACTCAAGAGGAAGAAACTTTTCCGATAGCTGTTCCCATAGAGAATCCTCCGGAGAGAACCCCGACTATTCTAAATTCGAGAGCATTTATCCAGCTGCGCACTCAATTTGGCTTTGCTGAAAGTGATGTTCTTTTCCCTGGGCCAAGTGATACTGCTGACAATCCTCCCTACGGCTTTGTTGCAGTCAATCGCCAAATGTGCTTGAGTGGGGCGATTCCTCCTTTTAACGACTTTCTCCAACAGTTCCTGCTTCGGTTGTCTATCTCTCCATTCCAATTACACCCCAATGGCTACGCCATTCTGATGGGGTTATGTGTTCTATTCAGGAGAGTTTTGGATCGATTACCAAGCTTCGGGGAGATCTGCTATTTTTGCTCATTCACGAAAACTAAAGACCATCCCTCCATCGTGGTTATAAGAAGCGCTCGAAACCGCAAACTTATTACCGATCTCTCCGAAAGCGCTCACGGATTTTTGAATCAGTTTTTCTTTGTTCGCTGCCCTCCAGGGTTTTATGCCATCTGGAGAGTGGGAAGTAAGATTTCCTGTCTTTACTTTTTCCGTTTTGAAACTTTCTCGAGATCTGAATTCTCAGTTGCTAATTTCATTCTTTTCCTGTTTTTAGCACTTCCACCCCCTGCTAGGGACCCAAGTCTTAAGCAAATTTTTGAAAGATTAAATGCCGTGCCGGTAGAAGAGAGGAGCATAAAGTTTCTGCTAAACGATGAACTTTTACATCAATACGGACTCCTCCATCTCTCTCGCTTTACTCGGCCTCGTGAAGCTCCAACGGAGGTTCCTGATTCTCCGGTGAAAACTCCTGATCTTCCGATCTCCACTAAAGAGCACATACGAGGAGAAATTTCTGCAGAAACCTTATTAGTAAAGTGCTCTACTCCAAGAGACGATACGGGACCCTCCGAAAAGCCCGCACTTGCTCCCATTATTGAAGAAGAAGAGGAGCCCCTTTCCCAAACCAGGAAGAGTGCTGACAAAGGAGCTGATGGAGGGAATCAGGTTGGGCATGACGGTGATGACGTCTTTGGGGATTTAAGTGACATGATTATTACTTCCCAAGAGCTCTTTAAAGAAGACCCTGCTCATGGTAAAGCTATACCTCCGACGATTGAAGCAACATCTGCCCTCCAACAGACTCTAACTCCTTCATCTCAAGAATTGTCATCAACAGTGAAATCTATCACTTCCCCCCAACAGAGGAGTGGTTCGTTAGTCCAACGCGAGTAGCTTGCACTTCACACACAACTAAGGATTTTCCAGCACATTTATGCACTTATCTTCTTATACTTTAGAGATTTCTAAAGCTTATCTTTTCTTATTTCAGATTCTTCAATGACACGCGGCGGATCGTATTATCAGGATTTCCAACGCTACGGGGGGCGTGGTCAATATGATTATCGGCGTTACTTTCCCTCCTATAGAGAGTCTGACGAAGAGAGGGCTGCTCGAAAGGCTCGTGAAAGGAGGGATGCAGAAGAGCGTTATGACAGAAGGGATAGGGATGAGCACCATGATTCTTTGCGAAGAAGTGACGACTCTCACAAAAGGAAATCTCACGACGACCGAGGAAAAGGGTCATGCAGCTGAAGATTCAGGCAAACGAGCCCGATATGGTGAGAGACATGCTTCCACTATTCCCGAAAAGCCTACTGCCCCTGCCCCTCTTGACATTCCTTCCGACTCTCCTGCTCTCGGGAAGGAGGACATCCAGACAATAATAAGCAGGCCTAAATTTCAAGTGGGACCTGGCCCAGCCACTTTACAAAGTCGTTTTCCATAATGGTGCTTAAAGGGTGTGAGATTCGACCTAGACTTGGTCCCCATCGACAAGTCTGCTATGTTGCGCAATCTTGATGCAGTCAAGCTCGATATCGAGAGGATGTCAAACTGGCAGAAGCTTGTTGATGAGCTTCAAAGAGTTAACCGTGCCAACTTAGAGGCCATGCTCACCATGGAAAATGATAAGGCTGAGTGGCAAAAGGTCCTTGAGCAGCACGACACCGAAATGAGGAGCATTACTTCCTACAACGAGGAGCTCGAAGCAAAGGTTGAGAAGTTGAAAGATGAGCTTGCTGCTTCCTCTACTTCGTACTCTCAAAAAGAAGAAGTGCTTCTCAGACAAGTTAGAGATGCTCATGCCAGTCAGAGGGACGCTGAGGACAGGCTTGAAGCATAAAAAAGAATCAGTGACGGCTATGTCTCTGATATTGCTGAGCTTCGAAAGAAAAACAACTCCCAGGAGGCGGAGATACAAATGCTTAAGCTTCAGCTTGCCAAAACTGAAAGGGAGCGCGATGAGGCTGTCGCCGGCAAAATTGCAGCCGAAGAATCTCATGAGGCGACCAAAAACAGCTTCGGCTCAACATTATTCGACTTCTACTTGCATAGCGTCTTGGGGCGTGGAAGCCTCGCCTTTCTTGGTCCCAAGTATGAGATCACTTTAGCTGAAGTGTGGGAGGCCGCCCTCGATATGCTTGGTGCTGAAGGTGCTGGTTATGACGAGTCAGCCCTGGAAAGGCATTATTTTGATGACGACGCTCGCGCTGCTCTCGCCAGGGGAAAGGAACAACTTGCCAAACTAAGAACCGAAGTGACGGAAGGGGACCAGCTGGGGAAAACCACTTCAACTACTCTAGTCCAGCCACCTTCTTCGTCTGAAGTCGACATTATTGGTTCCAGTTCCCATCTCGCATCTCCCACCAAAGTTACCGCTGATATTACAAGCACACAAGGCGGAGACGAGGGTGAAGAGAGCGCTGATGCGCAAGCTTATGAAGTCGATATCAGGAAACCAGCTTCTCCAGGTAACTTCACTGTTAATCTCGCTACTGTCAATTCTGCTCAAGCGGGTTACTCGTTTATTTCGCATGAGTTTCATGAGCTCCTTGGCTATTTTCTCAACCTTGATGAGCCTTCATCTCATCTCTTTACTGACTTCATTGGTGAACCTTCATCTCCTCTCTTTACTGACTTTAACCTCTTTTCTTCTGTAGAAAAAGTACCAAGCACTGCTCAAACTTCTACTCCTCCGGTCATCCTTCCTTCATCTCTTCAGGCGGTGCCTCCTTCTACCTCGCAACCTGGATCACAGGAGGAACAAATAGAGGCTCTTCACGGCTTGGATGATCCCATCGCTTCGCAAGAGCAGAAAGATGAGAGACCTGAGGGAGGTGACATATCCCCGGAACGGACTCCTTCTGATGACATTGTTCTATCAAAACTTGTCACTCCGGGGAGTGAGTCTTCCTCACAAAGGAGAGAGAAGCGTGGGACATCAAAGAGGAGGGGGAAGAAAATCACCGCCACTGAAGAGGAGCCGGAAGTTGAACCGGTTACACCTACCTCTCCTACTTCCCTTATACCCACTGGCCGACCTGGAAAGCTGGTCATTCGACCGGGTAAAGGGTCCAAAGGAGGGAAGAAGAAGTGAAGATTTTAGCTTTTTGTCTTTTATATGAACTGGCCGAGAGTTGTGCGGGTATCGGCCCCCGCTTTTATTTTGAAAACCTGTATCTGCATTATAGTTGAATAAAATGATTCTTCGTTTGTACAAACTTCTGTTTGAATTTGAGAATGCATTTACTATTTATTTTTGCACAAGTTTATTTATATGATATTGCAGCGGGCTTATGGTATGTTGTTTGAGTATTACTTTACTGATGCAGCTATACTACTATACCATGTTGCCCCCATACCTTAAGCTTGCTGCAATATTTTATACTTCGAGGGGACTTGCACTCTTATTTGTTAAAGAATAATTATTTTATTCTTTAAAGAAAATTTTTATAGAGTACAACTCCCTTCGTATAAGTTTTTACGCTTTGTCGTTCGAAGAAATCACTTTTTTCTTTTGCTTATGTGCATATTTTACCAAGTGAATTCCTCTATGTGGTAAAGCGGACCTCTGAAGGGTACTTTAACTTCTTTTCTTTTTTTTTTTTTTTTTACGATCATTTTCCATAGTAGGCAAATTACTTTTCCTTTGAAAGTTAAAGTACGCTTTTGATGAGGATTTTTTTTTTATATATATAGAAAGTTGTACCTCTGAGGAGGGATTTTTCACGTTTCAACACTTGGAAGTTTTATTTCAATCTCGGTGAAACGTGTACCTCCAAAGAGTTATGCCTTAGAAATCCTTTTCACGTTTCAACACTTGGAAGTTTTATTTCAATCTCGGTGAAACGTGGGTTTCCGAAGAGGTCTTTCTTCTTAATTGTGTCCCCGGGAGGGGGTTGTACCTCTGAGGAGGGATTTCTCACGTTCCAACACTTGGAAGTTTTATTTCAATCTTGGTGAAACGTGTACCCCCAAAGAGTTGTGCCTTTGAAGAAAGCCTTTTCACGTTTCAACACTTGGAAGTTTTATTTCAATCTCGGCGAAACGTGGGCTTTCAGGAAGGTCTTTATCTTGTTTTTGCATTTCAACTTTGGTGAAGTGAAATTCCGAAGAGCGGTCACAACACTTCAAATCCTGGTGAAATGGGCCTCCGAAGAGGGCTTTTATTTTGTTTGCATTTCAACTCTGGTGAAGTGAAATTCCGAAGAGCGGTCACAACACTTCAACTCCTGGTGAAATGGGCCTCCGAAGAGGGCTTTTATTTTGTTTGCATTTCAACTCTGGTGAAGTGAAATTCCGAAGAGCGGCACAACACTTCAACTCCTGGTGAAATGGGCCTCCGAAGAGGGCTTTTATTTTGTTTGCATTTCAACTCTGGTGAAGTGAAATTCCGAAGAGCGGTTATAACACTTCAACTCCTGGTGAAATGTGCCTCAGAGAGGGTTTTCATCGCCTAGAAGTTACTCTCTCATGGTTGGAGGGTCATGACTCCTCCAATCTTTTTTGTTGAGTAGAGAACTTTCTTTTTTGTGGCGTATGACCCATTAGAGGTCTTTTATCCTCCGAAGAGTTGCGCCTCCGAAGAGGACTTGTGCCGCTGATGGTAGCTTTGGTTGTTCCTCTGTTCACTTGCTTATGCCTTTTCAGCGATCCTCCTTTTTTTTTTCTTTTCAAGTTTTCATTCCCCTTTTCTCACAAGTGGCTTGTTTAATCCAAGGAAGTGTACTTCATTGCCAGGCAAGTTCGTGAGAACGGGCACTAGCTTCCTAATTGGATGTTTGTTTGTTCAAACAATCTCAATTTATCAGCAAGGGCTCGTTTCTATCGAAATCATTAGCCGTTCAATTGAAGTATTTCCTATCTAGGATTTGAATTCGGGGTCTTTGTGACTTGAAATTTGTTTGTTGAATGATGGTGAGAATCGCTCGATCTTATTATGCGCAAGTTTTATTTCCATTGTCTGTGATTATTTTCTGAGGCACACCGTATCTGCAAATGATATTCTTGGTCACAAAGCTTATCATTTTCTTTGAAGCGATCGTAGCTAATGGTTCAGCTTCAGCCCACTTAGTAAAATAATCAACTGCAACAATAGCATATTTAATCCCTGATTTAGCAGTTGGTAGCGGCCCAATGAGATCCATTCCCCAAATTGCAAATAGCCATGGACTGACCATCTGTGTGAGTTCGGTAGAAGGTGCTCTAGGAATTTTGGCATATCTTTGGCATTTGTCACATTTTCGGGAGTAATCTGCAGCATCCCGAGTAATTTCTGGCCAAAAATATCCGTATCGGAGAATTTTCTTTGCTAATGTTTGACCACCTGAATGATCACCGCATTCTCCTCCATGCACTTCTGCTAGGATTGTTTTGGACTCTTCCCGGGATACACATCGAAGCAATGGCATCGAGAATCCCCGTCTGTACAATCGGCCATCCTGAATCACATAGCGAGAGGCCTTCCTTAGTAGCTTTCGTCTTTCTATCGAGTTTTCTGGCAGAGAACCTCTGAGTAGGTAATCCAGTATTGGAGTCATCCATGACTCTTGTTCTTGAGATACACTCATAATCCAGTTTATATCCATCTCGTCTATACTTGGCGCTGAAAGGACTTCTACAGGGACCAATCCCAATAGTTGAGCTTCACCAGAACTTGAATATTTTGCGAGGGAATCTGCCTTCTTATTTTCTTCCCGAGGAATGTGGCTTATTGAATAGTGATCGAGTTCACATAGGAGTTCCCAAGCCTTTGACAAGTAGGAAGGCAGGTTTCCACCTTTTGCTTGAAATTCCTTCTTGACTTGGCATACAATAAGCTGGGAATCACTGAAAATTTGTAGCGCTCGAATGTTTAGCTCTTTAGCGATTTTCAGACCTGCAATAAGAGCTTCATATTCCGCTTCATTGTTTGTTGAAGGAAATTCCAGTCTTAGTGCATAACATAATGATCGACCTTCAGGAGTTTCAAGTACCACTCCGGCTCCAGAACAGTAGTCATTTCTTGCGCCATCAACATACATCTTCCACTGGATTGGAGAATCACTGATCGCTTTTTCCTCACCATTATCTTTCTCTGTGAATTCTGCAATGAAATCAGCTAAAGCTTGTCCGTTAATTGCTTTTCGGGGATGATAAGTGATGTCATATTGACTAAGTTCAATGTTCCATTTTAGAAGGCGACCCGAAGTTTCTGGGCGAAATAGGACTTGCTTTAGAGGTTGATCAGTGAGCACTTTGATAGGATGAGCTAGGAAATATTGCCTCAGTTTCCTCGATGCAACTAGTAGGCAATAGGCGAGTTTTTCCAACTTGGAGTAATTCAGCTCTGCCCCAGTGAGTCTTTTGCTGATATAGTAAACTGGATGTTGAATCCTTTTGTCTTCTCGTATCAGCGCTGCACTTAGAGCATGAGATGATACTGCCAAGTATATAAGAAGATCCTCACCATTACCTGGTCTAGAAAGTATCGGAGGCGTTTCCATATGACGGATCAACTCTTCAAAAGCTTTTTGGCATTCGGGCGTCCATTCAAAGTTCTTCTTTCCTTTTTTCAGGACATCGAAGAATGGGATGCATTTATCAGTAGCTTTGGAAATGAACCGACTCAGGGCGACGATCTTTCCGTTGAGACTCTGCAATTCCTTCTTTGTTCTAGGAGCTTTAACTTCTTTCAAGGCAGTAATTTGAGCTGGACTAGCCTCAATGCCCCTAGCACTGACGATAAAACCTAAGAACTTTCCGGATTCGACCCCAAATGTACATTTTAGGGGGTTAAGCTTCATTCTGTATTTCCGGAGGACTGCGATCATTTCTGCTAAGTGTTCAATGTGATCCGCTGCTTTCCTGGACTTCACTAACATGTCGTCGACATAGACTTCCATAGTTTTGCCCAATTGCGGTTTGAACATAGCATTAACAAGTCTTTGGTAGGTTGCCCCTGCGTTTTTCAATCCGAAGGGCATAACTTTGTAGCAATAAAGTCCAACATCTGTAATAAAGCTTGTATCCTCCTGATCCGGCTCATGCATCATGATTTGGTTATAACCGGAGTAGGCATCCATGAAGGATAACAATTCATGTCCCGCAGTTCCGTCTACCAGTTGATCGATCCTGGGTAATGGGAAGCAATCTTTGGGGCAAGCCTTGTTTAGATCAGAAAAATCGATGCACACTCTCCATTTCCCATTAGCTTTCTTGACCAACACAGGATTTGAAACCCAATTCGGATATGTAGATTCTTTGATGAAGTTATTTTCCATGAGTCGATCAACTTCTTCTTTTAATGCTGCTGACCTTTCTGGACCTTAGGTTCTTCTTTTCTGTTTAACTGGCGTAAACTTTGGGTCAATATTCAGAGCGTGTACCGCAACTTCCGGGGATATTCCACACATATCGGCATGAGTCCAAGCAAAGACATCCAAATTCGCCTTCAGGAAAGATATCAAGATATTCTGAATTGAAACATTAAGCTGCGAACCCACATTCAACACCTTATTTGGGTCCTTTGGGTCAACAGGTACCGGAACTGTTGTTTCCACCGGTACTACTCTATTCTCCCCTGTACTGGCTTTTCTGGGATCCATTTCTTTCCGTGCCCCGCTGTGCTCGCCAGTGCAGGGTCCGCCCTGTAATTGCTACAAGGCTGGTTCCTTGATGCGGACTGGGGTTGCCGCACCCTTTCCCATTTCTCTTTTTCTTGACTCTCGCAGCTCTGTCAAATAGCACTCTCGCGCAGCATTCTGATCCCCTTTTATAACTCCTACTCCATTGTCAGTAGGGAATTTAATAGTGAGGCACCACGGGGCTAGGATAGCTTTGAATGCTGCGAGTGTTGGACGGCCAAGAAAAGCATTATAGGCAGAAAACTCATCGACAATCACAAATGTTTGCTTTCGGACCACTTTCTTTCTCCTTCCCCAAGTTCTACAAACAAATCGATGGTTCCTACTGGTTGCTTTGGCTCCCCAGTGAAGCCCACGATTTTCTGTGATGAGGCTTGCACATCGATCATAGGGATTTTCATCTGGTCAAATGTCTTTTTGAAGAGGATATTACATGATGCTCCGCAGTCAATGAGGACTCTCCTGACAATGGCTGGTCCTATACCAGCCGAGATGACCAAGGGATCTAAAGTAGGAGCTTCAATACCTGTAGAATCTCTGGCTCTGAAAATAATATCATCACTGAAAGTTTTTTGTTGTTTAAGGGGCGTAGTGTCTTCTAGAACAAAGACGTCTTCTTCGGCTGGAGCATATTTCAAAGCCCTGGAATATCTCTCCATCTCACCCCAACTCTTGCCAGCTGGGTGAGGTCCTCCGGAAATGACATTGATAACGGGCCTTCCAGATTCATGCCCCGTAGCTTTCTCACCTGCCCCAGGCTGATGAACAGGAGCCCGCTGCCCCTGACTCGACGATGCAGGATTGTTGCTATTCTTTTTCACGAATTGCTGCAACTTGTTTTCTCTTAGCAACTCTTCAATCAGATTTTTCAGCTGGCGGCATTCATCAGTTTCATGACCTGGTTGATTGTGGAAACGGCAGAATTTCCCACTTTGTACGGCTTTTCTCCCGGTTCTCAAAGGGATAAGTTTAGGGAAATCGACGGAATCTTTAGTGGCCAGGTAGATGTGCTCCGGTGTATGTGATAATGGAGTATATTCTGATGGCTTGAAGGATCGGGGCTTCTTCAGATTACCCTGTTTCTTCCCATTACTATTCTCCCTTTTTTGCCCCACCGATTCATTCTTGCGTGGAGCGACAGTGTTGTCTTCTGCTTTTTCCAACACTGTCTTTACTTGTAAAGGACGGCTTTCCAAGCGAATGAATTCATCTGCTTTCTTGTAGAACTTTTCGAGAGAGGTTGGCTCCTTCATATTTAACCATTTCCCAAATTCGCTTGACTTATCAATAGCCCTCATCAGATAAGTCAATATCATTCGTGGTTCAGCATTGTCCACCTCAGCCAGTGCTATATTGAAACGGTTCAAGAAAGATCTGATAGACTCACCAGGATTCTGCTCTAAACTAGACAATGACATGATATCCTTGGCCTTCGAAGCATATAGTCTAAACTGCTCCTTGAATTTTCTGGTCAAGTCTGAAAACTGATCGATAGATCGGACTGGCAACTTGGTGAACCACAGTAAAGCCACGCCTTCCAGGTATACGGGGAAATATCGGCACTTTATTTCGTCGGAGGCCCTGGCACCTGTCATGTGCCAGTCATATTTATACAAGAACTCATTCAGATCACTTGTCCCTTTGTAAGCTGGAATAGTCGGAGGGACAAACTTCCTTGGAAATTCCGCCTTCAAGATTTTTTCAGTAAACGGAGTTTTACTTGGTGCGAAACCCCATTACTTCTCATCTTCAACCCTTTGCATACTTTCTTTCATGATCTGCCGGACCATTCCAGAAAGATATTCCTCATCATGCCGAGTTCTAGATCCACCAGCCTCAGGAACTGCCTGTTCAAAGGGACTAGCAGCCCTTTCAGGAGCATTCCTTTCATTAACATCGTGAATGTTGCCAGCACAGTTCCTTTCATTACAAGCTGGTTGATTGTTTGCCCCAAGTAAGTCGTTCAACTTATTCAGAATCAGAGCATTCTGGGCACTTTGAGCATCTAGTTGTGCATTTTGGGCGTTTATCTGCTGGTTTAGCCCTAGAATCACAGCATCCAATTCCGCTTTTGTAACTCCAACAGACGGAGTGGGTAGATTGGCACAGGGGAAGCGGAGGTTCCCTCTTGAATGTTCCCAGATCTGATAGATCTACTTTTCCTTCCAGGAGCCATAATCTCAGATATACTTCTGGTTTTTAAGGAAATTCTTTCTTCAAATCTTTGCGAAGCAATGATGACAGCTGTCCTGAGTTCAATTCTCAGTGAAAGCACCAAAAATGTTAACGCTAAAATTTGAACGCTAACACCCCAGTGAGTAGATAACAGTTATGAAAGCACCACCCGTTGGTACGGGAACAAGATACAAGTAAAGAAATTGCAGAAAAGCAGTAAAAGACGACAGTTTTATAGTGGTTCGGCCTAAAATCGAGCATACGTCCACTTTGATTTCTTTATTGCTGAACAAGTACAACTTATACAACTTTCTTCAATTACAATCCACTCTAGACTGTTAGTACAAACTTTTACGGAGAATTATCTTTCAAACTCATGATAAATGATGTGGATTCTCTCTCTTGAATTTGATGTAATGTCTTCGATGTTTGGAGTGCTTGAAGTGTTGCTTGAGTCGAGAAAATGGCAGAGTTTTGGCGCTTCGAGAATGAACCAAAAGTCCTCTTCATGTTGAATGCGGCCTTGTATTTATAGGCAAACTGTTTAGGCTGAAATTGCAAAGTCATGAGCCGTGACCGACTCATGATGAGTCGTGACCGACTCATGATGAGTCGTGAGTCGTCTGCGAGTCACCCCTTTGCAACATGATTTTGAACTTGCCTCTGAGTCTTGTGTCGTGTGTCGACCTATCCTTTGAGTCGTAGGCTTTCCTGAGTCGTGCCATCCTTAACCCAGAATCTCCTTAACCCGTCAGGTTCCTTAAGTCATAGCGGCCTCTTGAGTCGTTCATCTCTTGAGTCGTAAACCCAATGAGATACTTAAGGACCTTGAGTGGATGAGTCGTGATCAGATGAGTCGGTCCTTGATGAGTCGGAACTCGAATGAGTCGTTGGATCGGTCTAGGCCTTGAGTCGCAGACTGCTGAGTCGTTGATCCATACTGTATCTTTAAGGCGCTAACTCGCTGAGTCGTTGCTATCAATGAGTCGTTGACCCATTGAGTCGGTAATCCCTGAGTCGCTTCATCAGTTGAGTCGCTGATCCTTATGAGTCGTGAATCCAGTAAGTCGCTGATCTTTACGAGTCGCTGACTGCCTTATCTGCTGAGTCGGCCTAAACTTTAGTGGGGTTAACACTTGGATTTGACAATGAATTAAATAAAAAGAGGTGTTGTAAAATAAAAATAAAATAGAGTTGGATTGAAAATGTGATGGTTTGAATTACAAATAAAATTCATGGGTGATTTGAGTAATGTTTAATGAAATTTGCAAGAAAATTGGATATAAGAAAAGTGATTATAATAGCAATGTTTTGAGTTGCAAAACAAAACCCAAGTGAATAGAAATGAATTGAGAGTGGCCTTGTATTAA
Organism: Allium cepa; assembly: GCA_030765085.1. Taxonomy (NCBI): domain Eukaryota; kingdom Viridiplantae; phylum Streptophyta; class Magnoliopsida; order Asparagales; family Amaryllidaceae; genus Allium; species Allium cepa. The sequence continues at coordinate 464,038,795 of CM060942.1, forward strand.
TAAAATAAATTCGATAACGAATTAAGTAAGCAAATTAAAAATTTAAAACGGGTTAATTGAGTAAAATGATAAATGGATGAAGTCTGATTGAATAAAAACTAAATCAAAGCTGTGATTGGAATTGGATTATTAGACTGAACTTAAATTTGGTGGTATATTAATTTGAAGTATAAATGAGTTCAGTATGTGGTTGGATATTATTTTGATAAATTGAGAAGATGAATTAAAATTTAAATTTAAATGGATGGGCTTACTGAATTTAATGGATGTTGATTAAATGAGAATCAAATAAAAGTAAATTTAAATTTGATATTGGAATAAATTAAAGTAAATTAACTTAAGTTTAAAAAATCAAGGAAGCTTGGCTTCGAATAAGGGTGAAAGCCCATTCAATAAAAGCTTGGATTGAATTAATTTGGAAAATGGTTATTAATTTAAAAGTATTTAATGTGCCAAACTTAATAAATTGTTTTGAATGAATCCAATGTGGGATGAGATAAAATGAAATATACGGTTGATAAATAGATTAGAAATGAAATTAAATTAAATTCAGAATGAGTTGAAAATTAATTTAAAGTAGATTATAAACTGAAATAGATACTCTTTTAAGCGAGTATCGCCGATTATATATAAAAACAATTGTCATTGTTGCAAACAAAAGAAATTAAAGTTATTTGGGTTGAGAGAGGTTAAATAAATTGATTTTAAAGTCAACTAAATTGAATATGAGCTTGTTTGGGTTTAAAATCAATTGGATGTGAGAAATTGAGTTGCAAACCATTGAAACTGAATGAAATGGCTTATGAATTGATTGAAAGCATTTGAATTAGCTTAAAAGTTAAATAAATCACTTATGGAAAGTGTTTTGGTGCTTGTTGCTTATGACATACATGTATTTAGCTATTGAATATAGTGAAATGCTAATAAATTTTCTATATATGGCACTTACATATTTAAATTGAGTAAGTACAGGTACCTGAAGGCCGTTTGGCTGGATTTGGATTGCACAAATTTCTAAAATAAATAAGTCGCATGCTTAAAATGCTAAATAATGTACGCCTACGCAATAAAAATAGGAAATATGAACTGTTTTTGCTTTTCCGATCGTGTGGGTTGATGTATATATATTTATATCTCTTGTCAAATTGCAAAAGCTCCTCCGTACAAAGGGGACTCTGCCAAAATTTTCTGAAAATTTTGGGAGTTAGAAATTTTTTGAAATTGTTGAAAAAATTTTGTTAATGACAAACAATTTCAATTTGGAAATTAAAATAGATTAGTAGATGAAACTAATATGAATCAGATATACATGAAAGATTAAATTCAACACTTGAAATTTAAAGTAAATTGAATCCGCATGGAAGTGGGGAAGACTAGTTTGAATAGAAATGGATATGAAACATATATAAGAGAATGTATAAATTGATTTGTAAAGTTTCGATTGAATATTGTTGCTGAACAAGATATGCAGGTATTAGAAGGAAAAGGAATTGGATTTGATTCCAAAAGATAAATTTGTATTGCCCGACAAAAAAGGTACGTATTTAAATTTCTAGATGAAATTGGATTGGGTTTTTGATGTAGCCACTTGGCTTTTGTTTTCTTTTGGATTTGGGAGCCCGTGGAGGCATTTTGTAGTAGTACCGAGCTAGCCGCGCAAAGGAGACGCTGGAAATTTTTTTCGAGAATTCAGAGAGTTAGAAAAAAATTTAGGAAAATTTTGATAATCCAAATTATGGTTTTAAATTGAAATTTAAACGATTGAGCGGAAGAATATTGTTTGAAAACTATAAAAGATTTTGGAAAGTTAGTTAATGTGATAATGAGTTTTTGATAAAAGAATAGGTGGTAGGACGTTGAATTGTGAGTTTTGGAAAGTAAACGGGTATTGCTCCATTCTCCCTAATTAGTAATTTCGGGGACAAAATTCATTTAAGGGGGGAGGAATGTGATGACCCGGAATTTCAAACAATTTAAATTTGAATAGTAAATTGATTTTAAAATATTTAAAGGTTGATTTTAAACTTGAATTCCAAACATCAATATTTACTTAATAATTAAATCATTGAATTATATAGTTTAAATATTGAATTTAATAATTGAAAACTGGGTAAATGGTTGAATATGGAATTTTAAGCCTATTAAAAGAAATTTGAAGGCTCATAAAATTTACAACGATGATACTGAAAATAATAGAATGGTTAGAAATTAAATTAAAGGTGATTCATTCAATTTTAATAGTATATCGTTTAAATCGATATTTCAAAAAAGCCTTTCGAGGCACAGTCTCGGAATTCGACGAAACCAGTTCCATTGAATCCGTAATAATTAGTTATTATTGGGTTTCGATTTTTGTAGCCATCGGAATTATCGTTTGACCCCGCAGCTCGAAACGCTTAGAACTATTTTAATTAATTTAATTTAGTGTTGATCGTTTACTTCCGTAACTCGCGCATACGATCAAATTAGCCTCCGAAACATGTTCCATTGGGTTCGGAATGCGGGTAAAACCTTATCAACGTCTGTCGGCATGTCCGATACGGAGTCTGGAATTTCGCGTTATGCTTAACAAGACTTTTGTAAATTTTACAATATAATAAAATTAAAGGAACACTTGTCATAGATATTTTTCTAATACGTACCCAAGAAGATTTCTAACCCTAAATTTTTTCCCGTCCTCTCTCTCCATTCAACAGAAATCGAAGCCGAGCCCCCTCTTTCCCTCTTTTTTCAAAAAATTAAAAGAATAAATAAGAGAACTAGATAAATTGAAATCGAGATCGACAGCTCGAGAAGGGAATGTGCAACCCTTCCTTTCTCTAATTAATTTGACTCGAGCATCGCTCGTCGATTTGGGCACGAATCGCGATGACTGCAACCTATGGCGCGCGCAAGGGAGGCCAGAGCTCGGAGGGATGTCGACTTATTCTCGACTAAATTCACGGTGCATACGAGAGCGAGGGGAAGTCGAAATGGCTCGCGTAGATGAGATAGATGGAGGGCCGCGAGCTGTGGTTGCCGAAGTCCAAGCTAGGGTTTCTTAGAGACGTTGATAAGGCAGCGAGCCCGCGTTCAAGAAGGGGGAAACACGATCTGGGTTGGGTTGATGTTCGATTGTGAGTAAATTTTCCCTTTATTTACTTATTTTATCTCTGTTTGTTTTTAAACTTAGGGTAAAATAAAAAAAATTGGAATTGTTTAAATTGTTTATGAACCCTGTAAATTAACTTCTCTTCAAACTTAAATTAAGACAGTTTGATTTATTGATAAATTAGGTATGTTAAATACATAAAAGATACTTAAACTTAATTATTTTACAAATTAAGTTAAATGTTATTGTGATTTGTACTTAACAAAGAACATGTTTGTCTTGAGTATATTTAGGATTTGCTCACTTAAGAAATAAGTTAAAGATTAATTAAGAAATTGATTTGAATTTTTTTGATTGAGTAATTTGTAATTAGTGATGTACAAATGGGAATTAGGTTTTAGGAATTAAAAATGAGGCTAATAATTAATGGATAGGGAATAATGAATTAAAAATCTCTTGGGAAAATAAATAATAAATAATCAATGGACGTAATTAATTAAAGGAAGTGGATTGCAAATTGTGAGGCAAATGTGAGTAAATCACACTCTGTTGGAATTCTATTTAAATTTAAATGGTTAAATTTAAATATTTGGTTGGATGATTGAATTGATTTGATGTGCTATATTATATAGTACTATATAGTACATAGCAGAATGATTGATATTCGGTGATGGATATTTTTGGTAATTGGACCGCTAAATGCTGTGGTTTGTTTGAATATTTCGGAACCATAAGTTATCGAAATATATAAATTGGATTTCTGGAAGAAATATAAGGGTGATTAAATTGATGATTAATTAATTCAGTTAATTAATGATTTGGGTTGACTAATTTACTAATTTAGGGTTTGGATTAATTAATGAAGGGTTAAGTTAATTAGAATAATCATTTGGTGGTTTAATAATTAAGTACTTAATGTAATTAATAAAATAGAATTACTTTGTGTAATTAATCAAGAGATTAATAAAAAACGAATTACGACGTAATTAATTTATTAATGTAGTAAATAAGAAAATAGTTAATTACAGGTTGTGGGTGATCGAGAATGATTAATATTGTGGTCGAATTAAAGTAAAATATAATTGGAAATCATTAATCTATATAACGAATGAAGTAATTAATGATTTTATTTATTGAGATTAATTAATTCATAATAAGAGACTTATGAGAAGTCAATTAATATAAGTAATTAAGAATTAACGTAATTGATTATAGTTAATTAATTTGTGAATAAATCAAAGATTACTCATTGATTGGTTAAAGTAATTAATAACGTGAAATTAATTAAAGAGAATTACTAGAATGGAATTAGAAGATAATTAATCTTGGGTTTTTAATTCATATGAATGGATATAGAGGGATTGATTAACTAATTGATTTGGAATTAATTAATAATCTAAGTGAATGTGGTTAGAAAATTCAATTAAAATAAATTGAATTAATTTGTATGTGATTAAGCGTTGCTTATGGATGATTGGATGGTATGGGATATTCTGAATGAGTTGATATCTCTGATATGAAATGTTGTGTATTTCATTTGGATAATTTGGGAATTAGGATGACATGAGATCCGAGGAGACCGGGATCGGGTATTTTGAAAACACCCGAAACCACTTCGGATTAAAAATAAATCGACGTGTGAATCATTATGCTGATATAAGATGATTTAAGTGAATTGGATTTATTTTATTTAAGTTTGGTACTTAGAAACTTATATGTGAAATAAGTGTTATCTACAGCAAATTGTGAATTGGTTAAATTGCTATAAGTTACCCAGGTTTATATAAGTTGCTTGCTTTGGTATTCCATGTTAGTTGGGTTTACTCACGCTGGTTTCCAGCCTGACCCGGTGTTACTTTGGTGTAATGCTCGGGTCAGACCGAGTATTACAAATTTTTCAAGCTAGGACGTTCTGGAGCTTAGGAGGCGAGCTGGACGGCATATCGTATAGAGTATTCCGCTGTATTTATATTATTGTTAATCTGGGACATGATAATTGTATATATATTCAGTGACTGTATGAAATTGAAACTCTGATGTATATTAAATGTAATCGACAGATATAGCATTCTTTTGTAAACTGATATTATTTATTATTATATTTTCCCCGCTGCGTGTGTGAGTTGTTGACATTTTCTGTTCTTCTTCTTCTATCTATGTCTTCTTTTCATAACTATCTGAAATTTTCGGGATCGAAAATCTCGGGTCGTTACAAAGAAGTTATGCTAAAATCAATATTTTTCAAATCGATTTCAATTGGTTTCTATTTCATAAATTTCAAGGCGTTTCGAGTCCGTACGATCAAACAACAAGTCCGATCGCTACGAAACTTGAAATCCTACAATAATTCCTCTTACGGATCCGATAAAACTAGTTTCGTCGAAATCCGAGTAAGTGGCCAAAATGGCTATTTTTACATCAATTAAATAATCAGGTAATTAGGTAGAAGGAAGAAGTTGCAAAAAAAATTAGTCTCAAGGACAACAAGTTTACTTTGTAGTTTGAAGGACACTTTTTAGTGTAAACTGAAAATGATAGTTACAACTATCATTCTGTGATTTACATTAAAAAGTGTCCTTCAGCCTAGAAAACAAACTTTTTGTCCCTGAAACTAAATTTTTCTCTAACTTTTTCCTTGAGACTAAAAACCCCTTAAATAATTTAATATTAAATTAATTAAATCCAATTTTTTTATTTCAATTCTATAATCGACAATTCTTGTCATTTCTAATTTCTTAAACATTTATACTAATTTAAACAAATTTACTGTTGATTTAAAATTGATAAATTCCTCAATTTCCTTAAATTCAACAATTATAAATTAAATTTCCAAAATTCTATTTAATTAAACCCATCAATAATTATTCCATTCGTTATTGTTAAATAGATGACTTAAATATTGGATTTAAAACTATTACATAAAATTTTCTCATATTATCTTTATTTCAAATAATGTAGTAATTAATTTCATTCACAATAAATCCAATGAATTATAATTTATTTCAATAAATAAACTTGATTTAACTCCAAATCCATTTTATTTCATAAATAATTATTCAATAAACAAAGGTAACGTTTGTTTACCCTATTATACATTAGTAAGCCCAAATTTTCATCTATCCTCCGTACTAACTACCCTATTTCATTTTATTACATTTCTACGAATATACACGCTAATTGAGTTTTACATTCTAAATAGATTCATTTACTTAGGTTCATACTTTACCATCTGTTTTAATTAATAGTGTGTGCACTAATTTAGTTATTGCGTTAATTCTTATTAATATAACATTAAGGTTCCTTTACTATAAGTGATTTAAAATTTTATTATAACGAAATAAACAGGTAACCTTACAATACACTAAGGTTTATTATTTCCAACAAATTATCATAGTTGCCTACATAATATTTACTCCAATATTACAAATAACTTCCATTTATACAGTTGCAATTCGTTTTAGTTACAATGATTTTATCCAATTACCATTAAATTTACATTCAATTACTATTCAATGTATATTTATCCATTAATTAATTCGATGTTTGCGTTTGTTTCCTTCGATTTAATTTAAAGCCTAGTATACATTTGCATTAATCCCATTTCATTCCATCAATGTAACGCCACTCCTCTATACTCAAGATAACAAAGAGTATTACTTTGTAATACCGTCTGCTATCGTGAAGAATAAGTCTAGATAGGAGCGACCATCTATAGTATTTCCTTAACTATCTATTGAATACGTCGACAATTCCATACTAAGCGGACCGACATATCCAATAAATACTTAGTTCGAAACCATATGTGGATGGAGGATCTATCAGAACAGAATATAACAACTCAATGTAATCTACATCACAGAACAATGAATCATCATATACACATATACTGATACATAACAGAGTATGCAAAATGATACATGTCAAGTGATATAGCAAACCACAATATACAGACGAGTCAATAGAATACACATCAGAGTTACAACCCAAAAAGGACTACACAAAAAGCATAACAAAAAGGAGCAAGCTGAATAGTGCATGCGGAAGCAAAATAGGCTAAGTCCAGAAGCACCTAACCTGAAACATCTCGGTCTGACCCGAGTATAAATACACGGGTCAGTCTAGCTAAACAAATCAGTTAGATAAACTGAACGATAATGAACCTGCAAGGTCATATAGCATAACAAATATCTCTATATGAGATAACTCAATCATCAAACATAAGATGAATCAAATAAACCACATGACATCGACAATTCAAAAAAACGCCACATATGAATATCCCAAAACAAGCCAAAAAGGCAAATAACAAATACCAATGAAGGTAATACAAGTTCCACATGGTAACCACTATATATTGTGTGGCTCAAAAAGACCAACACCGAAGAGCGATACTTAGGGAACATAATTATCAATGAAACAACAGAAAATTCCAACTGCAACAAACCCAAGTATCTCTTGAGCGGTGGTGAAGAAACCACTCCAATATCTATCGAGCGGGGGTGAAGAAACCACTCCAATATCTCTCGAGCGGCGGTGAAGAAACCACTCCAATATCTCTCGAGCGGCGGTGAAGAAACCACTCCGAAAGCGCTACTAAAAGCAACAAGCAAGAAGGAGATAGCCCAATGACACTATCCCAATGGCAACAAACAATCACAAACATCTCTCGAGCTGGGGAAAAGGACCAACTCCAAAAGCGATATTAAAGGCAACAAGCCAGAAGGAGACAGTCCAAGGACACTATCCCAAAGGCATTATGTGTCACAAACTCCTAGAAAGCAATCCGAATAGTGTTAACGTGAGTCCCATAGCCACCCGTTCACACTAAACGGTTTACTATCCGTTAGTAAATTTAACACTCAAAGCAGTACAAAGTTTACCTCATCTCATCGGTAAACCAAACCCAAAGGTCAAAACGTTCAAATGAATAGATTGGGAATTAACTGAATAGATGAACGCACGTGTTCATTGCACACGTTTTATCTAATCATTTAATTCTCCTCCCACTTCGCTCGTAGTGCGAAATTGTGTGTGTATGTTTTAAATAGAATTTATAAATTGGAAAAGCAAGCTTTTAGTACGATTTGAAGAGATCGTTAATAAAAACCCGTGAATGAAGTCAAAAAGGAATCATCAAGGTCCAAAAATGCGATAACAACTAACTGGAATCAACACGAACCGTTAAAAGTTGAAAATACACTCAAAAACAGCCAAAAGAGGCAAAACTGCACTTTTCAGACGTCTAAAATTACCATCCAGACGTCTGAACCACTAACCAGACGTCTGGATTGATGTCCATTTGTTTGGATTTTGTCTCTGCCTTTTTGCGTTTTCCAGGGACCAATTCCAGACGTTTGGATTTTCAAACCATACGTCTGAATTTGAAACCAGACGTATGAAACTAGAGTTCAGACGTCTGAAATCCATCTGTAGGCAAAATTTAGCCGAGCCCATAAAGGGCGAAAATCCAAACGAAATGCGATCGAACGAGCGATGGATGCTATGGCTTTATTCCATACGACAACCCCACACTGTGGGATCCTTTATACACATCCAAAATCATGATCAAAACATCAAAGCTATGATTTTTAGAACTTTTGACTTAAAAACACCAATGATTGAAATATTCACCAATTCAATCCACACCAAAAGCAAATGCACATGAATAAGTGTTAGGAATTTACAGCTAACAATTAAAGATAGTCATAGACATAGATGTGAGATAAAAATCTCATCTTTAACCCAAAAACAAAGAAGAAGGAGCTCAATTGCAAAGAGAGGATCAACCATTATCTACTTCAACTCTGCAATCTTCAATCTAGGGTCAAAACAAGTATTTTCCAAACTTAGGTTTAGGAAACTTTCAGAAATTGATTGAAGAAAGAGTTGGAGAAGATGAAGAGGAGGCTTACCAATAGCTTCTCTTTGGTTTAGGAGGAAGAATTCGAGTTTGCAGAAGGAACTAGGGCTTGGAATTTCTAATTCCCTTTCCATTCCACCATTTTCAGTTGAAGCTTGAGTTTGAGGAATGAGAATGAGTAAATGGAGAGGAGAGGGCTAAGTTAGGGTGTTAAGTTAAGCTAGTGGGCGGAAACCAACTCAAAACCCAATAAGAAAATGTAACCAATTTCGACTTACTCCAAACATATCGAAGCTTATACTTAAAAAGATCAAAACCGACATTTTAAACTCAATGGAAGTGGTCTTGAGTCCTAATTCGACCATTGCAGAAAGTAACTTTTCGGACTATAATCTGACGAACGATATTATATTTAAATAAAATATTTAAATATTCAACCGATAAATATATGGGTTGTTAAAGACTCCCCACCTTAAAGAAAATGCGTCCTTGCAATTCTTGAGAAGAAAATAAAGAGTAACAACCATATAAACATATCAACACAAAAGAATATCAGAAATAAGAAGCTCACCATAAGGAGCATGAAAGGATAAGCCCGAACTTGTTTGCTCGGAGAATTCTTTGGATTCCTAAGCTCAAACAATTCAGAACACCGACGTAGCACAAACAGCACGTCAAATGAACTGTAGCTCAACAAAACAAGACACAACGAAAAGTCCGATGTTAACCCCTATGATCAGCGACTCAAAAGGAAGACGACTTAAGGGTACAATGGCTTAACGACCTACCAACTTAAGGAAGCCATGTCTTAGCAAGTTAAGAGAATGGACCGACTCAACAGCCTTGAAGGGTTACCGACTCAACGGCCTTGAAGGGTTACCGACCTAGGAGGTTCCCGATCCAACGACTCAAGAAGGACAGCGACTCAATGGATAAGTGACTCATCGAGTTATCAACTTAGCGACTCAAGAGGTTGTACGACTTAACGAGTTAAGGGAGGCGCGACTCAACGAGTCAAGAGGTTGTACGACTTAACAGTTTAAGGGGGGCAAACGACTCAAGAGATGGCCGACCTAGCGACTGCCTACCTGAAGACTCAACGAGATAAAGAATAGGGCGACCTAACGACTCAAGACAAGCAAGACTCAAAAGCAACTTCACTTAAGCCATGACCGACTTACGACCTATGCTATGTCACTCACGACCTAAGCACAAAGGCAGATCCAATGCCGCGTTTCTTGAACCAGAGCCTGTTAACTCATTCGCGACTCAGAACTTATACTCAGGAGAGCATGCTTATCCCCATTAAGCCGTGAGCCGTGCTTACGGGATAGAACGCGACCTATGACTTATCATGGGTCGGTCATGATTCAAGGCTTACCTTAAGTCGGTCACCGCTTACAACTTAGCACGGGAGCTCCTCTAGCTCCTCTATAAATACCAACCCACCTCAAGCATGAAGGGGACTTTTGGCCGATCTCTTGAAGCGCCAATAATCTGCTGAATTCTCGACTCACTCAACACTTCAAGTACGAAAGACATCTCAACTAACTTCGAGAGGAAATCTAATACAATTTACATGGATTTAAAGAATTCTTCTGCATCAAAGTTCTAGATGTCTGTCTCATCGGAATTGTAATTGAAGATTGTTGTAAAAGTTGTAATCAATTCAGTAATAAAGTGAGTTAAAGTGGACGTAGGCTTACCCTAAGCCGAACCACTATAAAAACTATTGTTTTTTCTGCTTCTTCTGTGATTTCTCTACTTGTTTGTAGTTCCCGTATACACGGGTGGTGCTTTCACTCAACTTCAGTCTACACCGGGGTGTTAGCGTCTGATTAATACGTTAACATTTTTGGTGCTTTCCCTAAGAAAATTGAACTCAAGAAACTTCCACTATTGCTCCGCGAAGGATTGTTGAAAGGATTTCTTTCAAAACTAGAAGTTTATTGGAAATAATGGCTCCTGGGAGAAAACGAAGTTCTATAAGATCCGACAATGTTTAAGAGAATACTGCTACTTCTCCTCCTTCAAGTCAAGCAGCTCCAACTGTTGGAGTTACACGAGCAGAATTGGACGCCGTAGTTTTGGGATTGAATAAGCAATTGAATGCTCAGAATGCGCAGTTGGAAGCCCAGAATGCCCAGAATGCCCTGATCTTAAGTAAGTTGAATGATCTACTTGGGGCAAATCATCAACCGGTTAATAATGATGGAAACCCTACTGTGGGAGTTCAGGATGTTGAAGGGAACATTTCTCAAAGAGCCGTGGACCCTGTAGAAAGGACTCCTCTTCAAGCTGGGGGATCAGGGCCGCAGCCGACCCTCCGTGAACGATTGTTAAGGCAGAATTCAGAGAGAGTGGCTGATGTGTGACCTCTAGAGCATTTAAATGATGAAGAGTATTTTTCGGGTATGGTTCGTCAAATCATGAAAGAAAGCATGCGAAGAGATGAAGACGAGATAGAGTGGGGATTTGCTCCGAGCAAAACTCCATTTACTGAAAAGATCTTGAAGGCAGAGTTCCCAAGGAAATTCGTCCCCCCACTATTCCAGCTTACAAGGGGACGAGTGATCCAAATGAGTTTCTGTATATGTACGACTGGCATATGACTGGTGGCAGGGCATCGGATGAAATTAAATGTCGATATTTCCCGGTATATCTCGAAGGTGTAGCTCTATTGTGGTTTACGAAGCTGCCAGTCAGGTCCATCGATCAATTTTCCGATTTGACCAGGAAGTTCAAGGAGCAATTTCGATTGTATGCTTCTAAAGCAAAGGATATAATGTCGCTATCAAGTCTAGAGCAAAATCCAAGAGAATCTATCAGGTCGTTTTTGAATCGCTTTAACATAGCATTAGCTGAGGTAGATAATGCTGAGCCACGCATGGTCCTGACATACTTGATGAGGGCGATTGACAAATCAAGCGAATTTGGAAAATGGTTGAAAATGAAAGAACCAAACTCGCTCGACAAATTCTATAAGAAAGCTGATGAATTCATGCGCTTGGAGAGCCTCCAAACACCGGCTAAGGTGGTATCAACGGAAGCCGGGAACAATGGTGCTGCTTTGAATAAGAAAGAACCTAACACTCGGAAAAGGGGAAATGATGGTGGAAAGAAACAGGGAGACACTAAGAAAGGCCGTTCTTTCAATTTCACACCCTTGAGTGATACCCCCGAAAATATCTTCTTTGCAACCAAAGATGATGTCAATTATCTGACACCACCTAAAATGAGAGTTGCGATTAAGATGGAAAAAAGTGGAAGGTTCTGTCAGTTCCACAACCAGCCCGGCCATGAGACCAACGAATGCCGACAGTTGAAAGAGGTGATTGAACAACTCTTGAAGGAAAAAATCTCTAGCAGTATGCGAGAAGGAACAGAAATGCCCCAGATTCGTCAACTCAAGGACAACAAGTTCCCGCTCACAGTCCTGCCTCAAGTGAGAAGCCGTGGAACATGAATTCGAAAGACCTGTTATCAACATAATAACTGGAAGACCTCACCCAGCAGGCAAAAGCTGGGGAGAAATGGAAAGGTATGCCCAGGCCTTGAGGCATGTACCAGCTGAAGAGAATGTTTTTGTCTTAGAGAATGATGCGCCTTTAAAGCAACAAAAGACTTCCACAGATGATATCGTGTTCAGTGCCAAGGATTCTTTGGGCATTGAGGCTCCGACCATAGATCCTTTGGTCATATCCGTTGATATTGGGCCGGCAACTGTGAGAAGAGTTCTAGTTGATTGTAGAGCTTCATGCAACATCCTCTTCAAGAATACCTTCGATCAAATGAAAATTCCAATGGCTGACGTTCAAGCTTCGTCACTTAAGATTGCTGGGTTTGCTGGAGAACCAAAACAGCCGATTGGGACCATTGATTTGTTTGTAGAACTCGGAAAGGGGCTAAGGAAGGTAGCTCGAAAGCAAGCCTTTATAATTTTTGAAGAATTCTCTTCCTACAATGCCTTTTTAGGCCGACCAACTCTTGCTGCGTTCAAAGCTGTTCTTGCCCCATGGTGTCTGAGTCTAAAATTCCCCACAGATAATGGAGTTGGTGTGATTAAGGGAGACCAAGATGTGGGGCGAGAATGTTACTTTGCAGAGTTGCGAGAATCAAGGAAAATAGAAATGGGAAAAGGTGCGGCAGCTCCAGTCCGCACCAAGGAACCGACCTTGTAGCAATTACAGGGTGGACCTGCACTGGCGAATGTAGTGGCGCATGAAGAGAGATGGATCCAAGAAACTGCCAGTGTAGGGGAGAATAGGGTAATACCGATAGAGGTAACAGTGCCGGTCCCCGTTGACCCAAAGGACCCAAACAAAGTACTTAATGTGGGTTCGCAGCTCAACACAACAGTTCAGAATGTTCTGATTTCATTTTTGAGGGCTAATTTGGATGTATTCGCTTGGACTCATGCTGACATGTGCAGAATATCCCTAGAGATTGCAGTACACACTTTGAACATTGATCCAAAGTTTACACCTGTAAAACAGAAAAGAAGAACTCAGGGTCCTGAGAGGACAGCAGCATTAAAAGAAGAAGTGGATCGGCTCATGGAGAACGGTTTTATCAGAGAATCTACTTATCCAAATTGGGTGTCAAATCCAGTGCTGGTTAAAAAAGCTAACGGAAAGTGGAGAGTATGCATTGACTTTTCAGATTTGAACAAAGCCTGCCCCAAAGACTGTTTCCCGCTGCCCAGGATCGATCAGTTGGTGGATGGGACGGCAGAGCATGAATTGTTATCTTTTATGGATGCATACTTCGGATATAACCAGATTATGATGCATGAGCCAGATCAAGAGGATACAAGCTTCATCACCGATGTTGGACTCTACTGCTACAAGGTCATGCCTTTCGGACTCAAGCATGCAGGGGAAACTTACCAAAGGCTGGTTAATGCCATGTTTAAACCACAGATTGGCAAGACAATGGAGGTTTATGTTGATGACATGCTAGTAAAGTTTAAGAAAGCATTGGACCATATGGATCACCTGGAAGAGATGTTTGCAGTACTCCGCAAGTACAGAATGAAGCTTAATCCCCTAAAATGTTCATTTGGGGTGTATTCCGGAAAGTTTTTGGGTTTCATTGTGAGCGCTAGGGGCATTGAAGCCAATCTAGCTCAGATCACCGCTCTGAGAGAAGTCAAGGCTCCTAGAACGAAGAAGGAATTGCAAAGTCTCAATGGAAAGGTTGCTGCCTTGAGTCGGTTCATTTCCAAAGCTACTAACAAATGCATTCCATTCTTTGATGCTCTGAAGAAAGGAAGAAAAAACTTTGAGTGGACTCCTGATTGTCAGAAAGCATTTGATGAGTTGGTTCGTCATATGGAAGTGCCTCCGATACTTTCAAAGCCTGACAGTGAGGAAGATCTCTTCATATATTTGGCAATTTCGTCTCATGCTCTCAATGCAGTGTTGGTACGTGAAGACGCAAGGATTCAACGCCCAGTCTATTATATCAGCAAAAGATTCACTGGGGCAGAGATGAACTACTCAAGATTAGAAAAGCTCGCCAATTGTTTGTTGATCGCATCAAGAAAGTTGAGGCCGTATTTCCAAGCTCATCCCATCAAAGTCCTCACTAATCAACCTCTAAAGCAAGTCCTATTCCGTCCTGAGACTTCGGGCCGTCTTTTGAAATGGAATATTGAACTCAGCCAATACGACATCACTTACCATCCCCGAAAAGAAATTAATGGACAAGCTTTGGCAGATTTCATCGCAGAATGTACAGATAAGGGTGATAGTGAGGAAGAAGTCACAGATAGCATCCCAATCCAATGGAAATTGTATGTCGATGGCGCAAGGAATGATTACAGTTCTGGAGCAGGGGTTGTCCTTGAAACCCCAGAAGGGCGATCGCTATGTTATGCACTGAGACTAGAATTCCCTTCGACAAATAATGAAGCTGAATACGAAGCTCTCTTCGCTGGTTTAAAGATCGCTAAAGAACTAAACATCAAGGCATTGCATAACTTCAGTGATTCTCAACTTATTGTTTTTCAAGTCAAGAAGGAATTTCAAGCTAAAGGAGGGAATTTACCAGCCTATTTATCAAAAGCCTGGGAGCACCTTCAAGATTTTGACCGTTATTCAATAAACCATATCCCCCGAGAAGTAAAATATGAAGGCGGATTCTCTCGCGAAGTATTCAAGTACCGGTGAAGCTCAACTATTGGGGTTAGTTCCCGTCGAAGTCTTGTCAGCTCCAAGCACAAATGAAACGGATGTTGATTGGATTATGAATGTATCCCAAGAGCAAAAATCATGGATGACTCCGATACTTGGGTATGTACTCAATGGTTCTATGCCAAAAAATTCAAAATAACGACAAAAGTTGATGAGGAAAGCCTCCAGATATATATTTCAGGATGGTCGCTTGTACAGACGAGGATCTTCAATGCCATTACTCCGATGTGTGACAAAGGAAGAAGCTAAGACAATTCTAACTAAAGTACACGGAGGGGAATGTGGGGATCATACAGGTGGTCAAACTTTAGCAAAGAAAATCCTCCGTTATGGATACTTTTGGCCAGAAATTAATCAGGATGCTGCTGACTATTCCCGAAAGTGTGATAAATGCCAGAGATTCGCTAAAATTCCTAGAGCACCTTCCACTGAGCTAACACAAATGGTCAGTCCATGGCCGTTTGCCATCTGGGGAATAGATCTCATTGGGCCTCTGCCGACTGCCAAATCGGGGATTAAATATGCTATTGTTGCTGTTGATTATTTTACTAAATGGGCTGAGGCCGAACCATTGGCCACTATTACCTCTAAGAAAATGATAAGTTTTGTGACTAAAAATATCATTTGCAGGTATGGTGTGCCTCAGAAGATAATCACAGACAATGGCACTCAGTTTGAAAGTGAGGAGTTCCAAGATTTTTGCAAACGATTCAAGATCCGAAAAAGCTTCTCAACAGTGGCTCATCCGCAGGCAAACGGGCAAGTGGAAGCAGTAAACAAAATCATCAAATCAACCATCAAAGAGCAGCTGGAAAAAGCAAAAGGTGGTTGGGTCGACGAGTTACCGCTTGCACTATGGGCATACAGGACCACTCACAAAACTACGACTGGGCATACTCCATTTTCATTGGCATACGGATCAGAAGCAATGATTCCAGTGGAAACTGAAGTCCCCTCACACAGAAGGATCCATTTTGATCCAAGTGAGAATGAAAAATTGCAACTGGAAGCACTTGACCTCCTCGATGAAAGAAGAGAAGAGGCAAGTCTTAGAATTGCAGCTCACCAGCAAAGAATAGCCAAGCACTTCAATTCCAAAGTTCGTCAGCGCAGCTTTGAAGTTGGGGACTTAGTCCTGAAGAGAATTATGATAGCCATAGGCGTGTTTGGGCCAAACTGGGAAGGACCATATGTTATTGGCACAAAGCTTCTTGATGGCACATTCAAACACACAACTGTCGAAGGAGAACCAATCCCAAGAGCTTGGAACAGCAATCATTTGCGTCCTATTTTACTTGAAAACATTGCTGAAATGTTGTAAAAGAATTATGAATATATGATTCTTGTATTGAAAGCAATTGTAAAGCAAGTGAATAATGAAAAGCTATAAAGTGGATGTAGGCCCAACTTTTGGCCGAACCACTATAAATCTTGTGTTCTCTACTATTATAAACTGCTTTGTTTTATTTCGACATATAAAATACGTCAACTGTGTTACTAAAATGTCGATTTAATAATGCAGGCCACAAAGACAAAGCTTACCCATCGCAAGACTAAGCGATCTCCGACAACATTCAGCAAGCAAACACTAAGCCATTCAAAATTTCCACTCTCAAATCCTACAAAATAAGTGCTTCGAACAAAAGTTAGCAATGTGGATGGAAGTGGACCATTTCTAACTAACTGCAAATGTTTGAACAAACAAACTACCAGTTAAATAGCCTGTGTATACCACCACCAACTCGCTTAACTATGAAGTATATTTCTTTGGATAGGGGAAATTATTAGCAACTAAAAAGTGATGACACTTGCACAAGACAACGGGGATCGCCAACATGAATAAATGGCAAAGAAACATGGGCGAGCAAGCATCAATCAACAAAAGACCTCTTCGGAGGCACAAGCCATCTTCGGAGGCACAACTCTTCGGAGGATAAAGACCTCGAGCGGGCCTAGCCAGAAAAAGAGAGATCTTTCTTGATACAAAGTTGCGGAATGATCGGTCGATACACTCCCGTGAATCCGTCCAACCGAGAGGAAGAAACTCCAAACTTCCAGGCAAAAGCCCTACTCAGAGGCACAGGTTTCACCGAGATTGAAATAAAACTTCCAGGTGTTGAAACGTGAAAAGCACTCTTCGGAGGCCCATTTCACCATAGTTGAAATGCTAAAAGACCTCGAGCGGGCCAACCACAAAAAGAGAGATCTTTCTCGATACAAAGTTGCGGAACGATCGGTCGATAAACTCCCGTGAATCCGTCCAACCGAGAGAAAGAAACTCCAAACTTCGAGGCAGTAACCCTACTCAGAGGCACACATTTCATCGTGATCGGTCGATACACTCCCGTAAAATGAAATGTGAAAAGCCCTCTTCGGAGGCCCGCTTCCCAGCGAACAGGGAAAAATAAAAGCCTCTCCCAAGGGGCAGAAACAAAAAGACCTCTTCCCAGAGGCACAATCAAACAAAAAGACCTCTTCCCAGAGGAAGAAATAAAAACACCTCCTCCCAGAGGCACAATCGAACAGAAAGACCTCTTCGGAGGCACATGTTTCACTGAGATTGAAATAAAACTTCAAAGTGTTGAAAGGTGGAAAGCCCTCCTCGGAGGCACAACTCTTTGGAGGCGCACGTTTCATCGAGATTGAAATAAAACTTCCAAGTGTTGAAACGTAAAACAACCCTCCTCAAAGGTACAACTTTCCAAAGAAGCATTTCGTCAGAAATGCAAAGCAAAGATCAAAGCCCTCCACCGTAGCGCAATATAAAAGAAAAAAGAAGGAAGCCCTCTTCGAAGGCACACTTTAGCTTTCAAAGGAAGATTTGTTATTCTATTTTTGGAAATAGTCTTCCACAAAAAAGAAGTTAGAGTGTCCTTCAGAGGCCCGCTTTACCACATAGAAAAATTCACTTGGTCAAATTGTGTGAAGGCACAAAAGAAAAAGTGATATCTTCGAAGGATGAAGCGTAAAAACTTATATGGAGGGAGCTGTACTCTATTTTTAACGAAATAATATTCCTCCAAGTATGGAATAATTATTCTCCAGAAAATAAGAATACAAGTCCTCCTAGTATAAAATATTGCAACGAGCTTATGGTATAGGGGCAACATGGTATAGCTACATACAACATGGTA
This sequence comes from Allium cepa, assembly GCA_030765085.1. Taxonomy (NCBI): domain Eukaryota; kingdom Viridiplantae; phylum Streptophyta; class Magnoliopsida; order Asparagales; family Amaryllidaceae; genus Allium; species Allium cepa. Next base: position 464,057,077 of record CM060942.1, read on the forward strand.
TAGCTACATACAACATGGTATAGCTATATACAACATGGTATAACTACATTGGCAAAATTACGCTCGAACAACATACCACAAGCTCACTGCAATATCATATAAAGAAACTTATACAAAAAAGTGAATAGTAAATGCATTCTCAGACACAGACAGAAGTTTGTGCAAACAAAAAGAATCATTTTATTCAACACTGTCAAAATTTTGTACAGGTACAGGTTTTGAAATTAAAAGAAAAAAGAAAGGCGGGGGCCGGTACCCGCACAATCTCCGGCCAGTACGTGCAAAAAGCAAAAAATAAAGATAAGTCGAAGCAGGACCCCTTATTTCTTCTTGCCACCACCCTTAGAGCCTTCACCTGACCTAATAGGCAGCTTTTCAGGACGGCTTGGTAGAGTCGGGATGAAGGAGAAAGAGTTACTACCGGATCAACTTTCGCTTCCTCTTAAGAAATAAGGATGCCCTTTCTTCTCTTCTTCGAAGTGGCACGCTTCCTCCTTCTCCTTGAAGAAGACTCACTTCCCGGAGTTACAAGAGCAGATAATTTTATGTTATCAGAAGTAGTTCTCTCCGGAGACTCATCGCCTTCTCCAAGCCCCTCTCCCCCATGTTCTTAAGAAGCAATAGGATCATCTAAGCCATGAAGAGCTTCTATTTTCTCCTCTTGCGACCTGGGTTGAGAGGCGTACGGAGGAGTGACCTGGAGAACCAAAGAAGGAATAATTGGAGGAGGGGAAGCTTGAACAATGCTCGGTGTTTTCTCTACATAAGAAAAGAAGTTAAAGTCAGTAAAGAGAGGAGATAAAGGCTCATTGAGGTTCAGAAAATAGTCGAGAAGCTCATCGAACTCATAAGAAGCAAATGAGTAGTTTAATTGGGCAAGATTAACAGTAGAGTTACCTGGAGAAGTCGGCTTCCTGATATCAACCTCATAAGCCTGTGATTCGGCACTCTCTTCACCTTCATATCCACCCTGTATACTTGTGATCTCAGTTGTAACTTTGGCCAGGGATGGAGAATCAGAGCTGGAGCCAATAATGTCGATTTCGGCCGAAGGAGAAGGCTGGACTGGAATAGTTGAAGTAGTTTTTCCTAACCGTTCCCCTTCTGCCATTTCAGCTCTTAATTTTGCAAGTTGTTCCTTTCCTTTGGCAAGAGCAGCGCGAGCATCATCATCCAAATAATGCTCCTCAAGAGCTGATTCGGCATAGCCAGCACCTTTACCGCCAAGCATGTCAAGTGCAGCCTCCCACACTTCAGCCAGTGTAACTTCATATTTGGGGCCTAGAAAGGCGAGACTACCGTGCCCCAAGATGCTGTGCAGATAAAAGTCAAATAGTGTCCAGATGATGTTGGTCTTCGTTGCCTCATGAGATTCTTCAGCTGCAATTTTACCGGCAACAGCCTCATTGCGCTCTCTTTCAGTCTTGGAAAGTTGAAGCTTTAGCATTTGAATTTCCGCCTCCCGAGAGTTGACTTTCTCTTGTAACTCTGTAACCTCAGCACGATACCTTCCCGCTGTTTTCTGCTCAGCTTCAAGTTGTGCCTCGGCGTGTCGCTGAGCTGCGTGAGCATCGCGAACTTGCTTCTGAAATACTTCTTCTTTTTGAGTATATGTAGTAGAAGAAGTAGCAAGCTCTTGTTTAAGTTCCTCAACTTTAGCCTCAAGCTCTTCATTGTAAGTAGTGATGCTCCTCATTTCGGTATCATGCTGCTCGAGAACCTTCTGCCATTCGGCCTTATCATTCTCCATAGTAAGCATGGCCTCTATATTCGCACAGTTGACCCTTTGAAGCTCGTCAACAAGCTTTTTCCAGTTCGACATCCTTTCAATATCAAGCCTGACGGCATCGAGATTTCGCAGCATGGCAGACTTGTCGATAGGGATCAAGTCAAGATCGAACCGCACTCCCTTCAGGCACCAGTGTGGGAACCGGCTTTGCAGAGTAGCCGGGCCTGATCCAACTTAGAATTTAGGCCTGCTAATTATTGTTTGAATGTCTGTCTTCCCTAGAGCGGGAGAGCCAGAAGGAATGTCAAGTGAAATGGGGGCAGTGACCTTTTCAGCAGTTGTAGAAGTATGCTTCTCACCGTGTCGAGCACGCTTGCTTGGGTCCTCAACCATATGGCTTTTTCCCTGGTCATCATGGGATTTTCTCTTGTGGGAATCGTCACCTTTATGGGAAGAATAATGGCGCTCCTCCCTTTCTTTTCTCTCATAACTCTCTCCTTGAGCCCTTCTCTCCTGAGCCTTTTGAGCGGCTCTCTCTTCATCGGTTTCTCTGTGAGCGGGAAGGTAGCGCTATAATCATATTGACTACGCCTCCCGTAACGCTGAAAGTCATCATAGTAGGAGCTGTTGCATCCCATTGGAGAATCTGAAATAAAAAAGAAGAGACAAGTCTTAAAAGTTTTCAGAGAAAAGAAGTATAATTTTAGAATCTTCAAAGTACAGAGAGTTAGGAGCATAAAAGTGCCGAAAGATTCTAAGTGTGTGTGATGTGCAAGCTACGCGCATCAAACTACGAACCAATCTTTGATTGCGGAGTAATCGTAGGGGTAGTAGTTAACGTCAATCTCGGGTCGACGGAGCTTGTTGCAAAGAAGAAGTCGCTTCCACTACTGAAGAAGAAACCCTGGAAGTTACAGGGTCATCTTTAAAGATCTCCTGTGAGGTGGCAACAAGGTCGCTCAACCCTTCGAAAGTATCGTCCCCGCTCTGCCTAACAGGACTTATCTTCCCGGTTTCTTTGCCAGACTTCTGTGAATGTTGGGGAGAACCCTGAGGCTCCTCTTCCTCAATAACTGGGGAAAGTGTGAGTTTGCCAGATGACCCCGCAACATCGACGGTAGTAGAATATTTCACTAAAGAAGCTTCGGAAGCGGGATCTTTTGGTACGGGTGCGTCAGAAGAAGCTGGGCATCTAGTGCTTTAGGCGGGGAGTCTGGAACCTCATAGGGGTGTGTGGAGCGAGAAGGGTGAAGAAGTCCGAACCGGTGAAGGAATTCGTCGCTCAACAAAAATTTCATATCCCGCTCTTCAACCGGTACAGCTACGAGCCTCTCCAGAGTTGGCTTGTGGCTGGGATCTCTAGAAGGTGGGGGGAGCGCTGAATTGAAAAAATGAAGTTAACACTTGGCAATTCGGACTTCACAAAACTCAGAGTATAGAAGAGGGAGATGTAAATGATCTTACTTCCTTCTCTCCACACAGCATAAAACCCCGGGGGGCAACGAACATAGAATAATTGAGTTAAGAACCCATGGGCAGTGTCAGGGAGGCCAATGATCAATTTACGATTTCATGCGCTTCTCACCACGGTAATAGAAGGATGATCCTTAGTCCTAGTAAAGGAACATAGGAAGCAAATCTTGTCAAAGCTTGGAAGCCGTTCAAATGTTCTCCTAAATAGCACGCACAACCCCATCAGAATGGCATAACCATTGGGGTGTAGCTGGAATGGGAAGATAGCTAATCAGAGAAGTAGATTCTGAAGAAAGTTGTTGAAAGGCAGAATGGCCCCGCTTAGGCACATTTGCCGGTTAACCGCTACGAAGCCAGTAGGCGCCACATCAGCAGTGTCACCTTTTTCAGGGAGAATGGCATCTGCTTCAGCAATGCCAAACTGACTACACAACTGACGAAAAGCTTTGTACGATAAGGTGGTAGGGGCTCTTTCTGGAGGGTTGACTAATGGAGCTGGAATAAGAGTGGCCTCTCCAGCCTGGGTTATTGTATCCTCTTGCTGAGAAGTCATTCTACACAAGCAACTGGATAATCAAATATGAAGGTGCACGTTTCCTAAAATGTGTGAAGTGTTGTGTAAAATCAACAAAGCAATAAGCGAATAAAACTGGAATGAAAACTAGCAAGCATCTGTCAGTTATGAAGTCCAGGGTTCGTTGTTTTAAAATATGAAAGAGAAATGTAAATGCAAACAAATCATTTCAAAATAGCAGTGCTTTGCATTAATATTTAACTTTAGTTGATTGGTTCACGGCATTTCATACAGTATGTTTAAGTTGATTAATCTATGTTGACTAATCTGTCATTTGATATGGGCAGCCAGTGGCAGTATATTTGTCCCATTTTTCTGCAAGTATTGTGTTTAACAGGTTGATAGCGTTAAAGTTAGAATAATCTGTAAAGAAACGCAACAAAGTTCAAGCAGTTTATTCCGGCAATTCAAATTGGAAGTACAATCGAGTTTTATCGACATCTTGAAGTTTACAAATTTTTGTTCAAGCCATTTAGTCACAGTCCAAAAATCCTCCAAGCCCTAAGTCGTTCATAACCTAACAGAGGGATGAAATTGGCTTAGGCTAAAGGAAAAAATTCGGCAGTAAAAGATTGTCCAAGTGCTGAGTCGTCCACGACTTAAAGGATAAGTCGTCCACGACCTAAAGGTTAAGTCGCCCACGACTTAAAGATTTCCTGCAAGTTAAGTCGTTGGCTCCTTAAATCGTTGGTCCTATAAGTCGTAAAGCATGGTAAGGTGGAAGGGCTTCAGTTCAAAGAGATGGGAATTTCTCTAAGTCCTAGCTCGGCCGCGACTCAAAGTTCATGTCGTATCTCGTTAAGTCGCGAAAGGTTATAAGTCGCCCAAAAATGCTGGGTCGTATCCAACTTAGTATCTCACTTCACCCAATCGACAAAAGCCCCATCCAATCAGAAACTCCTCATCCTCTTAACCCGTTAACCAGTTAGCCTCCCCATCAACAGAAGCCTTCATTTTCTAATGGTGTCGAATCATCCAAAAAACCAAATGCCACAAATTCAATGCCTGTCACTTTAACCCAAATCAAGCTGGCTCCGGTGCGACAACTATCGAAGTAACAGGACTCGCGATGGAACATTGCATGAAGAATTGGATTAGGATTGAGAAAATGGAATTCATGAATCAGTGATATTAAAGGATTGAGAAAGGAGCAAGATCACTTACATGATGTAATCTCAAGTTAATCGGTGACTGTTCGGGTCGAGATCGCCTTTGGAAGCTCGGGGAAGTGTTAATGGTGGAAACAGATGAGGAGGTGAGTAATGAGAAGAAAGAAGGGGGTGTACGACTTATAATGGAGGAATCTGAAGCGGCTCATACGACCTAACCTTTAGGTCGCACACGACTTAGCGACCTAGAGGGAGACGGGTTAAAAGTATCGAAGCACACGACCTAGCCATTAGGCGTGTACTTCGAGGGGAAAATGTTAACCCCTATGATCAGCGGCTCAAAAGGAAGACGACTTAAGGGTACAACGGCTTAACGACCTACCGACTTAAGGAAGCCATGTCTTATCAAGTTAAGAGAATGGACCGACTCAACAGCCTTGAAGGGTTACCGACTCAACGGCCTTGAAGGGTTACCGACCTAGGAGGTTCCCGATCCAACGACTCAAGAAGGACAGCGACTCAATGGATAAGCTACTCATCGAGTTATCAACTTAGCGACTCAAGAGGTTGTACGACTTAACGAGTTAAGGGAGGCGCGACTCAACGAGTCAAGAGGTTGTACGACTTAACAGTTTAAGGGTGGCAAACGACTCAAGAGATGGCCGACCTAGCGACTCAAGAGACTGCCGACCTGACGACTCAACGGGATAAAGAATAGGGCGACCTAACGACTCAAGATAAGCAAGACTCAAAAGCAACTTCACTTAAGCCATGACCGACTTACGACCTATGCTATGTCACTCACGACCTAAGCACAAAGGAAGATCCAGTGCCGCGTTTCTTGAACCAGAGCCTATTAACTCGTTCGCGACTCAGAACTTATACTCAGGAGAGCATGCTTATCCCCATTAAGCCGTGAGTCGTGCTTACGGGATAGAACGCGACCTATGACTTATCATGGGTCGGTCACGATTCAAAGCTTACCTTAAGTCGGTCACCGCTTACAACTTAGCACGGGAGCTCCTCTAGCTACTCTATAAATACCAACCCACCTCAAGCATGAAGGGGACTTTTGGTCGATCTCTTGAAGCGCCAATACTCTGCTGAATTCACGACTCACTCAACACTTCAAATACGAAAGACATCTCAACTAACTTCGAGAGGAAATCTAACACAATCTACATGGATTTAAAGAATTCTTCTGCATCAAAGTTCTAGTTGTCTGTCTCATCGGAATTGTAATTAAAGATTGTTGTAAAAGTTGTAATCAATTCAGTAATAAAGAGAGTTAAAGTGGACGTAGGCTTACCCTAAGCCGAACCACTATAAAAACTGTTGTTTTTTCTGCTTTTTCTGTGATTTCTCTACTTGTTTGTAGTTCCCGTGTACATGGGTGGTGCTTTCACTCAACTTCAATCTACACCGAGGTGTTAGCGTCTTATTTATACGTTAACATCCGACGAACGTGGCAAAAAGATCGTTCCATTCGGACATCAACAAAGAAACAACCACTTGTTGCTTATAACTAAGTGCATTGGCAACACGATCCCCTTTTCGGGAATAAAAAGAATATCAAGATCACAAGATGAAAGGAATTCGAGTCAACATTAAGTTCCTTATGAGAAAATAAACATTTCAAAAATTATGATTGGCGAGGAGAACAAAATACCTCACCCAAAAATAATGATGCCAAATACAAAAGGCGAAAACCATAGCCGCGAGAACTAGATCATGAGTGGCATAACTAGTATCAATATGCTTCAACGATTTAGAAACATAAGTGATAACACATTCTCTTTTGCAAGGGAACGGTATCCAAACCAATACGATTAGCGTTGGAACCAAGGATAGAGTCTTGGTTCCCTTCGGGAATCCCAAGAATAAGAATATCGGAAAAGACTTCTTTTAAATAATATTCTTTCCCGAAAAGCTAAGACTTCAAAATTACCATTTTGTTAATGAAACCATCTTCCTAGAAAATTTTACTTATTCCTAATCAATTCACTGTGTCTGATTGTCTCATCAAAGCGTTTGGGAGATTCCTATCGATTACGTTGATCAAGCGCATCAACCAGAATTCTTAAAGTACTCAATGGGCAATACAATCACAAAGTCATCTTCTATATAATGGATATGTTTCCTAAGAACATTTAAGAATTTTTCCCTTTCATTTTAAGAACAAAAATCCAATTATACTTATAAATAAATCTTATGAAAAAGAATTGCAAAATTTTTAAACTCCTGTTTTCATCCAAAATCAATAAATACCAAAAAAGGAGTCATCGAGATATTCACAGAATACTCGATTCATAAAATGGATGAAATGAGCTAGATAAACTGAATGGCATAATGAATCGTTCATAAGAATCACAAGTGCGGAATGCGGTAAGTGGAGTGCTAAGTTCCGCAACTCGTAGCCAAATGCAAACCGGTGGCAAGGTCGAGCTGGAAAGACCTTAACACCACTCAAAAGATTACTTAGTTGATAATCCTAAGACAAGACCAAAAATACCAGAAAATTCTCAAACTACGTGAATGAGAGACTTCCCTCATCATGAGGGCTTAAAGAATAAAATGATTCCATCATATTGGAATCGAAATCACAAAGAAAAATAGAAACCTTCCAAAATAGATGGAGACATACCTTATCCCTGGGAAGAACCTCCAGAAGCATCTGTTATACTTAACTTGCCAGATGGAGAATTATTCGGAGCAATAGGACAAGTGGAACTGCGATGGCCTTCCTTCTTGCAATAGCGGCTGAAGAGAGGCTTAGGACAAGCTTGAATCATATGATCAGGAGAACCACAATTGAAACACTTCCAATTGGAAGGTGTTCCAGTAGAAAGAAACTGAGAATCAGATTCAACGGGCTTTTTCTTCTTGGAACGGAAAAATTCCCGCTTATCCAATGGAAACTGCTTTATGTTGTGGTTCTTGCGAATCTCAACAACATCACCACTATCACATTCCCTCTCGATAGCTTCGAAATGAAGTGCAGAATCAACTAACTCCTCCGAAGAAAGCTTAAGCTCAAGCATCAAAGATTTCTTACGATATTTCTTAAGACCGGAGACAAACTTCAGATTCTTCTTATAAGAAGTGCTAATGAATTCAAGACCATACTTAGATAAGGCCTCGAAAGATGCAACATATTCAAATATGAAAGACTCCCCTTGCTTCAATTCAATAAGCGACGGGCCAATAAAGCTTTCTCAAATTCAGGAACGAACTGGAGTTTGAATCGTTCCCGAAACTAAGTCCAAGAAAGAGCAGACTAATCAATTTCGGCTACAAGAAGCTCATACCAATCAAGGGCACGCTCTTGCAATAAGGTAGAAGTTGCAAGAACTCTATCATGATCAGAAATATCCATTCTAGAGAAGATACGCTCGCATGTGTGAATCCAAGCTTGGGTCTCAAGAACAGACCCGACGCCTTTGAAAGGCTTTCCTCCAAGATGAGAAAAATCACTACACAGGCGTGCAAAGGTAGACTTACGAGGGGGAGATACATGAGTAGGAGCAGGAGGTTGAGTGCTCCTAAAAACCTCCATAAACTGATTGACAGACATATAAACGGCGTCTGGATGTGAGCCACTGGATTGCCCAGTCGTCCTCTACCTCTTCCAGCCATAAGCTTAAAGTTAAAGAAGATAAAAATTAATCACAAGGTAGATATTCGATTACGGAATAGTATGGAATAAAAATACATTCCTAGGCATATTCCCAAATCCTGTCTACCCCAAAAACACGGAAGGAATAGAGGCAAGATGATTCAAAGATTTGTAACACTTATTACTCTTTGATGTACCATAATATGTGCTTTCTGTTCTGTGTCTATATATTTTGTTCTGAACTCAGCTTTGATACCAAGTTGTAATGCCCCAACTCTATACTCAAGATAACAAAGAGTATTACTAGGTAATACCTTCTGCTATCGTGAAGAATAAGGCTAGATAGGAGCGACCATCTATAATCTTTCCTTAACCCTCTGTTGAATACATCGACAATTGCCATACTAAGCGGACCGACATATCCAATAAATACTTAATTCAAAACCACAGGTGGCTGGATGATCTATCGAAACAGAATACAAAAACTCAATATAATCTACATCACAAAACAATGAATCATCATATACACATATATTGATAAATAACAGAGTATACAAAATGATACATGTCAAGTGGTATAGCAAACCACAATATACAAACGAGTCAATAGAATACATATCAGAGTTACAACCCAAAAAGGACTACACAAAAATCTATAACAAAAAGGAGCAACCTGAATATCCATGCGGAAGCAAAATAGGCTAAGTCCAAAAGCACCTAACCTGAAACATCTTGGTTTGACCCGAATATAAATACAGGGGTCAGTCTAGCTGAACAAATCAGTTAGATAAACTGAACGATGAACCTGCAAGGTCATATAGCATAACAAATATCTCTATATGAGATAACTCAATCATCAAACATAAGATGAATCAAATAAACCTCATGACATCGGCAATTCAAATAAATACTGGATATGAATATCCCAAAACAAGCCAAAAAGGCAAATAACAAATACCAATGAAGGTAATACAAGTTCCACAAGGTAACCGCTATATATCGTGTGGCTCAAAAAGACCAACACCGAAGGGCGATACCTAGGGAATATGAATATCAATGAAACAACAGAAAATTCCAACTGCAACAAACCCAAGTGTCTCTTGGGCGGTGGTGAAGAAACCACTCCAATATCTCCCAAGCGGTGGTCAAGAAACCACTCAAATATCTCTCGAGCGGTGGTGAAGAAACCACTCCGAAAGCGCTACCAAAAGCAACAAGCCAGAAGGAGACAGTCCGAAGACGCTATTCCAAATGAAACAAACAATCCCAAATATCTCTCGAGTCTGGGCAAAGGACCAACTCCGAAAGCTATATTAAAGGAAACAAGCCAGAAGGAGACAGTCCAAGGACACTATCCCAAAGCCATCATGTGTCACAAACTCCCAGAAAGGAATCCGAAAAGTGTAAGCGTGAGTCCCATAACCACCCGTTCGCACTAAACGATTTACTATCCGTTAGTCAATTTCACACTCAAAGCAGTACAAAGTTTACCTCATCTCACCGGTAAACCAAACCCAAAGGTCAAAACGTTCAAACGAATAGATTGGGAATTAACTGAATAGATGAATGCACGTGTTCATTGCACGCGTTTTATCTAATTGAGAAGCGAGCTTTTAATACGATTTGAAGAGATCATTTATAAAAAACCGTGAATGAAGTCAAAAAGGAATCATGAGAGTCCAAAAATGGGATAACAACTAATTGGAATCTGCACGAATCGATAAAAGTTGGAAATACATTCAAAAATGGCCAAAATAGGCAAAATTGCATATTTCAGACGTTTGAAATTACCATCCAGACATCTGAACCACTAACCAGACATCCGGATGGATTTCCAGACGTTTGTATTTTGTCTCTGCCTTTTTGCGTTTTGCAAGGACCAATTCCAGACGTCTGGATTCTCAAACCAGACGTCTGAATTTGAAACCAGACATCTGGAATTAGAGTTCAGACATATGAAATCCACATTTACGCAAAAATCAACCAAGCCCATAAAAGGCAAAAATCCAAACGCGATCGAACGAGCGATGGACGCTATGGATTTATGCCATATGACAACCCAGCACTTTTGTCTCTTTTATACACCTCCAAAAACACGATCAAAACATCAAAGCTGTGATTTTTAGAACTTTTGACTTCAAAACATCAAAGATTGAAATATTCACCAATTCAATCCACCCCAAAAGCAAATGCACACGAATAAGTTTTAGGAATTTACACTTAACAATTGAAGATAGTTATAGACATAGTTGTGAGATAAGAATCTCACCTTTAACCCAAAAACAAAGAAGAAGGAGCTCAATTGCGAAGAGAAGACGAACCGTTCTCCACTTCTACTCTACAAGCTTTAATCTAGGGCCAAAACAAGTATTTTCCAAACTCAGATTTAGGAAACTTTTAGAAATTGAAGGAAGAAAGAGTTGGAGAAGATGAAGAGGAGGCTTACCAATAGCTTCTCTTTGATTTAGTAACAAGAATTCGAGTTTACAAGAGCAACTAGGGCTTGGAGTTTCTAATTCCCTTTCCTTTCCACCATTTTCAGTTCAAGCTTGAGTTTGAGGAATGAGAATGAGTGAATGGATAGGAGAGGGCTGAGTTAGGGTGTTAAGTTAAGCTAGTGGGCTGAACCCAAAATCAAAACCCAATAAGAAAAGGTAGCCAATTTCGACTTACTCCAAACATATCGAAGCTTATACTCAAAAAGATCGCAAACGACATTTCGAACTAAATGGAAGTGGTCTTGAGTCCCAATTCGACCCTTCGCAGAAAGTAGCTTTACGGACTACAATCCGACGAACGATATTATATTTAAATAAAATATTTAAATATTCAACCGATAAATATGCGGGTTGTTACAATCATTAATGGGTATTGCATTGAAATTAAATTCATTAGCTTATATCAACATTATTACCATTAATTGCAATTGGATTACCCAATTTTTTCAATACCCTAAATAAATAACATATATTAATTCAATACTTACATTTGTTTACCTATGTTAGTTTTCATTCCCAAATAATATTTCAATTACTACAGGACATTAGTTTAATTCAATTTACCGTTTAATATTATTAATTCATTAAATTAATTCACTATTTACCCTTGTTTCCTTATATTCAAAGCTTAGCCTAGCATAACAAATTACATTACTTCAATTATTCATAATTTCATTTCAACTGTTAATACTTATCTTTAATTTCCATGGTTTCATTCCATTTTCAACATTCGCTTCATTATTAATTTTAGATTTATTATTTGTTCCTAAATTTAATTGCAAAAATTAAATTAAACTAACCAATTTATTTATCAAAATTTAAGGGTCGTTACAGTTGTTCACTGAAAAAAGATGGACATACATTATCATTTGATGCACTTCAGTTGAGGATGAGCAAAAGACACTAAAGTAAACCCCCAATTATACCAAAGCTGTTGCCACCCTTTTGTCCAAATAGCACGTTTGGGGTAACAAATATTAGTGGTCCAATGTAAAATGATAGCAGTACAACATCTTTGCAAGATCACAAGTTAATGAAACAAAAAAACCTTATACTAAACCAGAAAACTCCCAAAGCCTCCACCTCCTCCTTCCTAAAATCATTACTGGAATCATCGCAAAAAAGGGAGGATTCAACTTCAATTGAAGATCACACATTAATGAAGAGAAAACAACCGTACCTAATACCCTACCTCCCTCTCCACCCGAAACTCATCTCAGCTTATTGCAAGGAGATGTTCATCTGAAAAAGATGATGATATAAAAATACTTATGAACCACAAATTGATGAAAAGAAAACGACCACATCCTAAGCCGCCAAAGGTTCCGAAGCTTCCACCTCTATCTGGTCGAAAAACAGATGAAATAATTTCAACAAAAGGGGAGAGTCCATCATATGATGATTTGCACAAACAATCATTTGGACACCGTCAAACGATGAAGAGAAAAAGACCTTATCCTAAACCTCCACCTCCCGTGGATCCTGTTTTTATAGATGCTTCAAAATTTGAAGCTGGTCATCCGTAATGTTCCCAACCAATAATATTTTTGCTTAGGGTTGGACTATTCGATGTGCCAAAATGTGCAACCAGTTCGTATCTGCTTTTTATGACATTATTTCCTAAAGTAGAACATATATCGCGTGCTTTTTCATAAAATACTAGTTCTGCAATATGTGTTGGTAAAAATCCCTTCAGATGATCAGTCTAAGTGAATAAAAAAACCTAATGCAGCGGAAAAAAACTGGATCATGATTGTAGCTAGAAGGAATGTGTTAACGCTAAAATTTGAACGCTAACACCCCGGTGTATGAGTTGTAGTTGTGAAAGCACCACCCGATAGCTTGGGAACAAATTATAAGCAGATAATAGCAGAAAAGCGGTAATCAACAACAATTTTATAGTGGTTCGGCTTAAGGGTATAGCCTACGTCCACTTTAAGTACTTTTATTAATGATCTCGTTACAAGCTGATAGAATTCTTCCCAAGTACAATACACTTTGAATTGCAAGAGACTTAGAACAAGTAGCTTAGACTTCGATGAAGATGAGAGTTTTCGAATCCATGTTGGATGTATGTGATCTCTTCTTGAAGTTGTTTGTAGCGTTCTTAGTGTCTTGAGAGCTTCAAGTGTTAGATTGGTTCGGAATGCAGCAGAGTATCGGCGCTTGAAGAGAGTGAGCCAAAAAGTCCTTTCTCAGTTGGAATTAGGGATGTATTTATAGGCTTTGCTCGGACTTAGGTCGTAGGTCGTGACCGACCTAAGTAAGGTCGTAGGTCGTCTCCGACCTATGAAGCTCCGGTTTTCCTTTTTCATGAGTAGGCGCATGCTTTTTTCAACAAGTTCTAGGTCGAGCGCGACCTAACACTCAACGGCATAGTAGAGGCGGCCTCTTTATTTACGTGTTTAGGTCGTTAGCGACCTACCCTAGGTCGTGAGTACTTTCCTGTAGCCATAGCTGATCTTAGGTCGCTGAATCCCTTAGGTCGCGAAACTTCATAGGTCGGTGGACAGTTAGGTCGCATAAAGTCTTTAGGTTGCTTGTTTCTTATCAGGTTAGGTCGTGAAGCTTGGTAGGTCGCGGCCTCCTTTAGGTCGCAGCTCTCTGTTAGGTCGCAAAGCTTGATAGGTCGCTCCATATCTTCAGGAATTAGGTCGCTACTCCCCATAGGTCGTAGGTTGTGACAATGCTTAAGTCTTTAGGTCGCATAGCTGCTTCGTGGAGTTAGGTCGCTAATACAATTATGTCGTTAGGTCGTTGAGACCATTAAGTCGTCAAGTACTCTTAGGTCGTTGGGCTGCTGAGTTATAGGTCGCGGAGTTTTAGGTCGTGGTAGAAATAGGAGTTAACATTTGCCCCTCGAAGTACAGGCCTATGTGATAGGTCGTGTGCTTCGACTTAACTTTGCTAGGTCGTAAGCGACCCAGAACATACGCTAACTCGCGTGTCTACTCGCCTTCTTCTTTCAGCTCCATATAAATTGCTAGGTCGTTTCTTCTCCATTACCTAACTGCTTCAATTTCTCGCTCTGCCATTAACAGAATTTTGCGATTTCAAAGACGAATTCAACCAAATCATTCATCAATTCCTTCTTGCTATCAAATTACGTAATCATCTTCGATCTTTATTCATTCCATAATCACCATCGAACCACGAACTCCAACCTCTGAAGCTCAAATCGATTTTGCGCGTCGCGCTTCACTTTCAGTTGCGCTGTGATCGATTTTTGATCGTTACTGGTTATTGTGGTTGTTGCGATTCACAAACGCACAGTAGTGAGTTAGATTTATGATAGATCGGAGATACTTTGAATCGGTTTTTCGAATGGTTTGGTGGTATGAAAAGATGATGAACTTCACGAATAGGATGATGGATTTTGGTGTAGTTGATAGCGGGTTATCAGGTCCGGTGAAGCATTGCGTGGAGAGGAAGCTAGCGACCTAGTGAATTTGAGCAACTTAAGATAATTCGTGATCTAAGAACCCTTGCGACCTAAGGAATAGTTTCGACCCATACTAGGTCGCTGAACGGCCTAATATTTGCGCGACCTAAGACTTTTCATGAGCTAAGAGTTACTCGAGCTAGGAACCGCACGACCTAACTTTCTTGCGACATAGACTCTAGGTCGCGGCCGAGCTAACACTATGACGAGATTGAAATGCCTTATCCTTTAGTTTGCACAGCGCGACCTAAGAAGGTTCCGACCTATGCTAGGTCGCCGGGCGACCTAGGACTTGTGACATTTTGAGACAACTTTGATTGAACTGTTTGAACTTGGATTTTGTTGTACTTCCTTGCAGATTATCTCTAACGCTAATAACCTGTTAAACATAATATTTGCAGAAAACTGGGACGAATATACTGCCATTGACTGCCCACATCGAATGACAGATTAGTCGATAAAGAGTAATTAACTTAAATGAATTGTGTGAACGAAATGCTGTGAACCAATGAATTCAAGTGAAGTGTTAAAGCAAAACTAAAATATCCAGTTAAAGTTGATTCGTTCGCATTAACACTTCACTTGAGATTTATATTAACAAGTCCTGAAATCTCATAGTCGACTAATTGTCAACTAGTTTAATTTCAGTTATGTTTGCTTTTTTTTTTTTTTTTAAAGTTCTGCACAACACTTCACACTTTTTAGGAAATGTGCACCTTCTCATCTGAACATCCAGTCGCTTATGTAGAATGATGTCTCAACAAGAAGAGATGATAGAACACGCTGAAGGGGTTTTCCCGATTGCTATTCCACTAGAGAATCCTCCGGAAAGAACTCCTACCCTTTTGAAACAGCGGCCGCTTAATCAATTATGCGTTCAATTTGGCATTGCCGAGGCAGAAGTTCTACTCCCTGGACCAAATGACTCTGCTGATAGACCACCTTACCGTTTTGTTGCCATTAATCGACAAATGTGCTTGAGTGGAGCAATTCCTCCTTTTAATGAATTTCTCCGGCAAATCCTACTTCGACTGACGATCTCTCCTTTTCAGCTGCACCCCAATGGCTATGCTATTTTGATGGGATTGTGTGTTCTGTTCAGGAGGACTCTTGATCGTCTTCCGAGTTTTGAGGAAATCTGTTACTTGTGCACGTTTGCGAAGAACAAGGACCATCCTTCAATTGTACTTGTAAGAGGTGCGCGGAACCGCAAACTTATTTTGGATTTGCCGGAGAGTGCACATGGATTCCTGAATCAATACTTCTACATTCGTTGCCCCGCAGAATTCTACGCAGACTGGAGAGTAGGAAGTGAGATCTTTTTTCTCTTTAATGTTATTCTAAGTTTTATCTGGTTCGTATTGCTAGATGCTGATTCCGTTCCTTAACTTTCCAGCACTTCCTCCTCCTTCTAGAGATTCCAGCCATAAGTCAGTTTTTGAAAGGCTAAGCACTGTGGCTGCTGAAGAAAGAAGCGCAAAATTTCTATTGACAGAAGAACTTCTTCATCAGTTTGAGCTTCTACATCCTTCTCGTTCCGCTCAAATACATGAAGTTCCAATGGAGGTTCCTGATTCTCCGACGAGCACTCCTGATGCCCCAGTCTCCACTAAAGAGCACTTGCAGGGAGGAACCTCTATAGAAACTTCACTAGTTAAGTGTTCAATTTCGAAAGATGTTGCGGGGCCATCTGACAAGTCTGTACTTGCCCCAGTTACTGAAGAGGAAGAACCCCCTCGATCTACTAGTGAAGGAGTTAAGAAAGCAAGCTCCAAAAAACAAGATGGCGATGATGTTTTTGAGGGGTTGAGCGATTTAATTGTGACATCTCAAGAACTTTTCAAAGATGATGTTTCTAAAACTGTCTCTTCTGTAATCGAGGCGACATCTTCTTTTCAACAAACGTCAACTCCTCCTACTCAAGTTATCACTACCTCTATTCCACAGAGTGGTTTGTAACTCGATGCGGGTAGTTTACACGTCACACGACACTTTGGATTTCTCATCACTTCTATGCACTTATCTTCTTGTACTTTAAAGATTTCTAAAGCTTATTATTTTAATTCCAGATTCTCCTATGGGGCGCAGCGGCTCGTATTATGATGATTTCCAGCGCTACGGGAGGCGTAGCCAGTATGATTACAGGCGTTACCTTCCTTCTTATAGAGAGTCGGATGAAGAGAGGGCCATCAGGAAAGCCGACGAGAGACGAGCATATGAAGATCGTCGCCGAAGGGAACAAGAAATACATGATCTTCCCCACAGAGATGACGATACCCAAAAGAGAAAAGCTCATGATGAGAGAGGAAAGAGTCACATAGACGATTCTTCTAGCAAGCGGGCTAGACTTACTGAAGAAACAACTCCTTCAGCTTCTGAACATGTCCCTGCTCAATCTCCTGCTCCCGTTCACTCCGACATTCATGTAATCATCAACCGGCCCGCATACCAAGTCGGGCAAGGTCCTCCCACTCTTCAAAGTCGATTTCCTCAGTGCTGCCAGAGAGGGGTTCGATTTGATCTCGACTTGGTTCCTCTCGACAAACCGGATATGCTGCGAAATCTTGATACTGTCAGGACCGATATCGAAAGAATGTCGAACTGGCAAAAACTCGTCGACGAACTTCAAAGGTTTAACCGAGCCAATCTCGAGGCCATGCTAACAATGGAGAATGATAAGGCTGAGTGGCAGAAGACTCTCGAACAGCATGACTCCGAAATGAGAAGTATTGCTTCCTACAATGAAAAGCTGGAAGCGGAAGTAGAAAAACTTAAAGAAGAATTAGCTACTTCATCTACTTTCCATTCTCAAAAGGAGAGCATGCTTCAGCAACAAGCACGAGATGCGCATGCCAGTCAAAGAGCAGTCGAAGATAAGCTTGCACACAAGGAAAAGGTCATAGAAGAATATCGTGCTGAAACTGTACAACTGCGAGAACAGACCGGCTCTCAAAGCTTGGAGATAGAGTTGTTAAAAACTCGACTTGCTATGGCCGAAAAGGAGCGCGACGAGGCTGTTGCTGGTAAACTTGCGGCCGAAGAGGCTCATCAAGCAACCAAAGCTGACATTAGCTCAACATTATTCGATTTTTATCTGCACAGCATTTTGGGACGTGGCAGCCTTGCCTTTCTAGGCCCCAAGTATGAAATCACACTGGCTGAAGTTTGGGAGGCAGCACTTGATATGCTCGGTGGTAAAGGTGATGGATATGCTGAGTCAGCCCTTGAAGAGCATTATCTTGATGATGAAGCCCGCGCCGCTCTTGCCAAGGGAAAGGAGCAGCTTGCCAGAGCGCGGGCCGGGATAGCGGAAGAGGAGCGTTCTGAAAAAGAAGTACCGCCTACTACCTCTGAACGTCCTCTAGTTTCTCCCGAGGTGGACATTACAGGCTCTAGTGCTCATTCGCCGCCTCCTACAAGAACCGGGGTAATTACCCCTACTGATGAAGAGCCTTTGGAGGACATTGGGGCTCAGAATTATGAGATTGAACTGACGAAGCCAACATCTTCAGGTAATTTCGACATTGGTCCGATTCAGGTGGATTACCTGCTTATTCCTCAAAAATTTGATGAGCTTCTCGATTACCTCTTGAATCTCGATGAACCCATATCTCCCTTCTTTCGGGAAGATACTAACATTTTCAATTTTTCTTCTTCTGCAGTTGAAACAACAAGTGCCGTGCAGACTTCGCCTTCTCTGGTTATTCCTCCTCCATCTCTTCAGGTGACTCCTCCTTCTGCTTCACAACCTGGGTCACAAGAGGAGAAAATTGAGGCTCTTCATGGCTTGGATGACCCTATTGCTTCGCAGGAGCAAAAAGATGAGGGACTCGAAGGAGGCGAGATCTCTCCGGAGCGGACTCCTTCTGACGACGTAGTTTTGTCCGCTCTCGTTACTCCGGGGAGTGAGTCTTCTTCGAAGAGGAGAAAGAAGCATAGGACATCGAAGAGGAGGGGGAAGAAAATTATCACCACTGAAGAGGAACCGGAAATTGCACCAGTTGCACCTCCCTCCCCTTCTTCCCTTATGCCTTCAGACCAACCTGAAAGACCTGAAAAGCTAACCACTCGGCCGGGTAAAGGGTCTAAAGGCGGCAATAAGAAATGAAGAGTTGAGCTTTTTGATTCCTTTTTTGTGTAATGGTCGGATGTTGTGCAGGCACCGGCCCCTGCTTTTTATTTTGAAACCTGTATCTGCAATATCTGCAATTGAATAAAATGATTCTTTATTTGTACAGACTTTTGTTTGAATTTGAGAATGCATTTATTATTCATTTTTGCACAAGTTTATTTATACGATGTTGCGGTGAGCTTGTGGTATGTTGTTTGAGCGTACTTTACCGACATAGTTATACCGCTTTGTATGTAACTATACCATGTTGCCCCTATACCATGGGCTTACTGCAATATCGTATACTTTGAGGGGACTTGCACTCTCGTTTTCTAAAGAATAATTACTTCATTCTCGAAGAGAATTTTCGTAGAGTGCAACTTACTTCATATAAGTTTCTACGCTTTGTCCTTCGAAGAAATCACTTTTTCCTTTTGCGTATGTATATATTTTGCCAAGTGAATTCTTCTATGTGGTAAGGCGGACCTCTGAATGTACTTTAACTTTCTTCCCCCTTCTTTTTTTTAGAATAGGTAAATCGCTCTTCCTTTGAAAGTTAAAGTACGCTCTTGATGAGGATTTTTCTCTTTCTTCTTTTTTTTTTAATAAAAATTTGTGCCTCTGCGGAGAGATTTTTTCACGTTTCAACACTTGGAAGTTTTATTTCAATCTCGGTGAAACGTGGGCTTCTGAAGAGGTCTTTCTTTTTAATTGTGTCCCCGGGAGGGGGTTGTACCTCTGAGGAGGGATTTCTCACGTTTCAACACTTGGAAGTTTTATTTCAATCTTGGTGAAACGTGTACCTCCAAAGAGTTGTGCCTTCGAGGAAAGCCTTTTCACGTTTCGACACTTGGAAGTTTTATTTCAATCTCGGTGAAACATGGGCTTCCAGGAAGGTCTTTATCTTGTTTTGCATTTCAACTTTGGTGAAGTGAAATTCCGAAGAGCGGTTATTACACTTCAACTCCTGGTGAAATGGGCCTCCGAAGAGGGCTTTTATTTTGTTTGCATTTCAACTTTGGTGAAGTGAAATCCCGAAGAGCGGTTGTTACACTTCAACTCCTGGTGAAATGGGCCTCCGAAGAGGGCTTTTATTTTGTTTGCATTTCAACTTTGGTGAAGTGAAATCCCGAAGAGCGGTCATAACACTTCAACTCCTGGTGAAATGGGCCTCCGAAGAGGGCTTTTATTTTGTTTGCATTTCAACTCTGGTGAAGTGAAATTCCGAAGAGCGGCCATAACACTTCAACTCCTGGTGAAATGTGCCTCAGAGAGGGTTTTCATCGCCTGGAAGTTACTCTCTCATGGTTGGAGGGTCATGACTCCTCCAATCTTTTTTGTTGAGTAGAGAACTTTCTTTTTTGTGGCGTATGACCCATTAGAGGTCTTTATCCTCCGAAGAGTTGTGCCTCCGAAGAGGACTTGTGCTGCCGATGATGGCTTTGGTTGTTCCTCTGTTCACTTGCTTATGCCTTTTCAATGATCCTCTGCCCCTTTTTTTTCTTCTTTTTTTTCTTTTTTTTTTCTTTTTTTACAAGTAACTTGTTTAATCCAAGGAAGTGTGCTTCATTGTCAGGCAATTTCGTGAGAACGAGCACTAGCTTTTTAATTGGATGTTTGTTTGTTCAAACGATCTCAATTTATTAGCAAAGACCCGTTTCTGTCGATGTCATAGGCCGTTCAATTGAAGTACTTCCTATCTAGGATTTGAATTCGAGGCTCTTGTGACTTGAAATTTGGCAAGAATCACTTGGTCTTTTTATGTGCAAGTTTCACTTCCATTGTCTGCAAAAATTCAAATCGACATTTCAGCAATACATTCTATGTACCTTTTATATCGAGAATAAAGCAAACATGTGATAATAATAAGGAACACAAGATTTATAGTGGTTCGGTCAGGAAATTGGGCCTACATCCACTTTATATTCTTTCATTATTTACTTGCATCAGTTTTACAATTGCTTTCAATTACAAGAATCATACATTCATAATTCTTTTTACAATGTTTCAACAAAATTTTCAAGTAAAGTATGGACGCAAATGATTGCTGTTCCATGCCCTTGGAATTTGATCTCCTTCAACAGTGGTGAGTTTGAATGTGCCGTCAAGAAGCTTTTGACCTATGACATATGGTCCTTCCCAATTTGGCCCAAACACACCTGTTGCTGTCATAATTCTCTTTTTTCATCAAGGAAGTCTAGCGCTTCAAGCTGTAGCCTTTCATTTTCTGCTTGATTGAAATGGATCCTTCTGTGTGAAGGAACCTCTGTTTCTACCGGGATCATTGCTTCCGATCCGTATGCTAATGAGAAAGGAGTGTGCCCAGTCGCAGTTTTGTGAGTGGTTCTGTATGCCCATAGTGCAAGTGGTAGCTTATCGACCCAACCACCTTTTGCTCTTTCAAGTTGCTTTTTGATGGTTGACTTGATGATCTTGTTTACTGCTTCCACTTGCCCGTTTGCCTGCGGATGAGCAACTGCTGAAAAGCTTTTCTGGATTTTGAATCGCTTGCAAAAATCTTGGAATTCCTCGCTTTCAAACTGAGTACCATTGTCTGTGATTATTTTCTGAGGCACACCATACCTGCAAATGATATTCTTGGTCACGAAACTTATCATCTTCTTAGAGGTGATAGTAGCCAATGGTTCAGCTTCAGCCCATTTAGTGAAATAATCAACTGCAACAATAGCATATTTAATCCCTGATTTGGCAGTCGGTAGCGGCCCAATGAGATCCATTCCCCAAATTGCAAACGGCCATGGACTGACCATTTGTGTGAGTCAGTTGAAGGCGCTCTAGGAATTTTGGAAAATCTTTGGCCTCTGTCACGCTTTCGGGAATAGCTTGCAGCATCATGATTAATTTCTGGCCAAAAATATCTGTATCGGAGAATTTTCTTTGCTAATGTTTGGCCACCTGAATGATCACCACATTCTCCTCCTTGTATCTCAGCTAGGATTGTTTTGGACTCTTCCCTGGATACACATCGAAGCAATGGCATTGAGAATCCCCGTCTGTATAATCGGTCATCCTGAATTACATAGCGAGAGGCTTTCCTTAGTAGCTTCCGTCTCTCTATCGAATTTTCTGGCAGAGAACCTCTGAGTAGGTAGTCCAGTATTGGAGTCATCCATGACTCTTGTTCTTGAGATACATTCATAATCCAGTCAATATCCATCTCGTCTATACTTGGTGCTGAAAGGACTTCTACGGGGACTAATCCCAATAGTTGAGCTTCACCAGAACTTGAATACTTTGCGAGGGAATCTGCCTTCATATTCTCTTCCCGAGGAATGTGGCTTATTGAATAGTGATCGAGTTCACACAGAAGTTCACAAGCCTTTGACAAGTAAGCGGGCAGGTTTCCCCCTTTCGCTTGAAATTCCTTCTTGACTTGGCATACAATAAGCTGAGAATCACTAAAGATCTGTAATGCTCGGATGTTTAGTTCTTTAGCGATTTTCAGTCCTGCGATAAGAGCTTCATATTCTGCTTCATTGTTTGTTGAAGGAAATTCCAATCTTAGTGCATAGCATAATGACCGACCTTCAGGAGTTTCAAGTACCACCCCTGCTCCAGAACAGTAGTCATTTCTTGCGCCATCAACATATAACTTCCACTGGATTGGGGAATCATTGATCGCTTCTTCCACACCACTACCCTTCTCTGTGAATTCTGCAATGAAATCAGCTAAAGCTTGTTCGTTGATTGCTTTTCGGGGGTGATAAGTGATGTCAAATTGACTGAGTTCAATGTTCCACTTTAGAAGGCGACCCGAAGTTTCAGGGCGAAACAGGACTTGCTTTAGAGGTTGATCGGTGAGTACTCTGATAGGATGAGCTTGGAAATATTGCCTCAACTTCCTTGATGCAACTAGTAGACAATAGGCGAGTTTTTCCAACTTGGAGTAATTCAGCTCTGCCCCAGTGAGTCTTTTGCTGATATAGTAAACCGGATTTTGAATCCTTTTGTCTTCCCGAATCAACGCCGCACTTAGAGCATGAGATGATACTGCCAAGTATATAAGAAGATCCTCACCATTGCCTGGCCTAGAAAGTATTGGAGGCGTTTCCATATGACGGATCAATTCATCAAAGGCTTTTTGGCATTCGGGAGTCCATTCAAAGTTCTTCTTTCCTTTCTTCAGAGCGTCAAAGAATGGGATGCATTTATCAGTAGCTTTGGAAATGAACCGACTCAGGGCGGCGACCTTTCCGTTCAGACTTTGCAATTCCTTCTTCGTTCTAGGAGCTTTAACTTCTTTTAAGGCAGTAATTTGAGCTGGACTAGCCTCAATGCCCCTAGCGTTGACGATAAACCCTAAGAACTTTCCGGACTCGACCCCAAACGTGCATTTCAGAGGGTTAAGCTTCATTCTGTATTTCCGGAGGACTGCGAACATTTCTGCTAAGTGTTCAATGTGATCCGTTGCTTTCTTAGACTTTACTAACATGTCGTCGACGTAGACTTCCATAGTTTTGCCCAATTGCGGTTTGAACATAGCATTAACAGGTCTTTGGTAGGTTGCCCCTGCATTTTTCAATCCGAAGGGCATAACTCTGTAGCAATAAAGACCAACATCGGTGATAAAGCTCGTGTCCTCCTGATCCGGTTCATGCATCATGATCTGGTTATATCCGGAGTAGGCATCCATGAAAGATAACAATTCATGCCCCGCTGTTCCATCTACCAGTTGATCGATCCTGGGTAAAGGGAAGCAATCTTTGGGGCAGGCCTTGTTCAGATCTGAAAAATCGATGCACACTCTCCATTTTCCATTAGCTTTCTTAACCAGCACAGGATTTGAAACCCAATTCGGATATGTTGATTCTTTGATGAAGTTATTTTCAATGAGTCGATCAACTTCCTCTTTTAATGCTGCTGACCTTTCTGGACCTTGGGTTCTTCTTTTCTGTTTTACTGGTGTAAACTTTGGGTCAATATTCAGAGCGTGTACTGCAACTTCTGGAGATATTCCACACATATCAGCATGAGTCCAAGCGAAGACATCCAGATTTGCTTTCAGGAAAGATATCAAGATATTCTGAATTGACACATTAAGCTGTGAACCCACATTCAACACCTTATTTGGGTCCTTCGGGTCAACAGGTACCGGTACTGTCGTTTCAACCGGCACTACTCTATTCTCCCCTGCACTGGCTTTTCTGGGATCCATCTCTTTCCGTGCCCCGCTATGCTCGCCAGTGCAGGGTCCGCCCCGTAATTACTACAAGGTTGGCTCTTTGATGCGGACCGGGGCTGCCGCATCCTTTCCCATTTCCCTTCTTCTTGACTCTCGCAACTCTGTCAAATAGCACTCTCGCGCAGCATTTTGATCCCCTTTTATAACTCCTACTCCATTGTCTGTAGGGAATTTAATAGTGAGGCACCACGGGGCTAGGATAGCTTTGAACGCTGCGAGAGTTGGACGGCTAAGGAAAGCATTATAAGCAGAAAATTCATCGACAATCACAAATGTTTGCTTGCGGACTACTTTCCTTTCTCCTTCCCCAAGTTCTACAAGCAGATCGATGGTTCCTATTGGTTGCTTTGGCTCCCCAGTGAAGCCAGCGATCTTCTGCGATGAGGCTTGTACATCGACCATAGGAATTTTCATTTGGTCGAATGTCTTCTTGAAGAGGATATTACATGATGCTCCGCAGTCAATGAGAACTCTTCTGACAATGGCCGGTCCGATACCGGCTGAGATGACCAAGGGATCTAGGGTAGGAGCTTCGATACCTGTGGAATCTCTGGCTCTGAAAATAATATCATCACTGAAAGTTTTCTGTTGTTTCAGGGGCGTAGTGTCTTCTAAAACAAAGACGTCTTCTTCGGCTGGAACATATTTCAAAGCCCTGGTATATCTCTCCATCTCACCCCAGCTTTTGCCAGCTGGGTGAGGTCCTCCTGTAATGACATTGATAATGGGCCTTCCAGATTCATGCCCCGTAGCTTTCTCACCTATCCTAGGCTGATGAACAGGAGCCTGTTGCCCCTGACTTGACGATGCAGGATTGTTGCTATTCTTTTTGACAAATTGCTGCAACTTGTTTTCTCTTAGCAACTCTTCAATCAGATTTTTCAACTGGCGGCATTCATCGGTCTCATGACCGGGTTGATTATGGAAGCGGCAGAACTTCCCACTCTGTATAGCCTTTTTCCCGGTCCTCAAAGGGATAGGTTTAGGAAAATCAACAGAATCTTTAGTGGCAAGGTAAATGTGCTCCGGCGTATGTGATAATGGAGTATACTCTGATGGCTTGAAGAATCGGGGCTTCTTCAGATTACCCTGTTTCTTTCCATTGTTACTCTCCCTTTTTTGCCCCACCGATTCATTCTTGCGTGGAGCGACAGTGTTATCTTCAACTTTCTCCAACACTGTCTTTACTGGTAAAGGACGGCTTTCCAGGCGTATGAATTCATCTGCCTTTTTGTAGAACTTTTCGAGGGAGGTTGGCTCCTTCATGTTTAGCCATTTCCCAAATTCGCTCGACTTATCAATAGCCCTCATCAGATAAGTCAATATCATTCGCGGTTCAGCATTGTCCACCTCTGCCAGCGCTATATTAAAGCGGTTCAAGAAAGATCTGATAGATTCACCAGGATTCTGTTCTGTACTCGACAACGACATGATGTCCTTGGCCTTTGAAGCATATAGTCTGAACTGCTCCTTGAATTTTCGGGTCAAGTCTGAAAACTGATCAATAGATCGGACTGGCAACTTGGTGAACCACAGTAGAGCCACACCGTCAAGGTATACGGGGAAATATCGGCACTTTATCTCGTCAGAGGCTCTGGCACCTGTCATGTGCCAATCATATTTATACAAGAATTCATTCGGATCACTTGTCCCTTTGTAAGCTGGGATAGTTGGAGGGACAAACTTCCTTGGAAATTCCGCCTTTAAGATTTTCTCAGTAAATGGAGTTTTACTTGGGGCGAAACCCCATTCTTTCTCATCTTCAACCCTTTGCATACTTTCTTTCATGATTTGCCGGACCATTCCAGAAAGATACTTCTCATCATGTCGAGTTCCAGATCCACCAACCTCTGGAAGCGTTTGCTCAAAGGGACTGGCAGCCCTTTCAGGAGCATTCCTTTCATTAGCATCATGAATGTTGCCAGCATAATTCCTTCCATTACCAGCCGGTTGATTGTTTGCCCCGAGCAAATCATTCAACTTATTCAGAATTAGAGCATTTTGGGCATTTTGAGCCTCGAGTTGTGCATTTTGGGCATTGATCTGTTGGTTCAGCCCTAAAATTGCAGCATCCAACTCCGCTTTCGTAACCCCAGAAGACGTAGTGGGTTGATTAGGTACAGGGGAAGCGGATGTTCCCTCTTGAACGTTCCCAGATCTGACAGATCTACTCTTCCTTCCAGGAGCCATAATCTCAGACAGACTTCTGGTTTTCAAGGAAATTCTCTCTACAAATCTCTGTGAAGCAATGATGATAACTCACCTGAGTTCAATTCTCAGTGAAAGCACCAAAAATGTTAACGCTAAAATTTGAACGCTAACACCCCGGTGTATGAGTTGTAGTTGTGAAAGCACCACCCGATAGCTCGGGAACAAATTATAAGCAGATAATAGCAGAAAAGCGGTAATCAACAACAATTTTATAGTGGTTCGGCTTAAGGGTATAGCCTACGTCCACTTTAAGTACTTTTATTAATGATCTCGTTACAAGCTGATACAATTCTTCCCAAGTACAATACACTTTGAATTGCAAGAGACTTAGAACAAGTAGCCTAAACTTCGATGAAGATGAGAGTTTTCGAATCCATGTTGGATGTATGTGATCTCTTCTTGAAGTTGTTTGTAGCGTTCTTAGTGTCTTGAGAGCTTCAAGTGTTAGATTGGTTCGGAATGCAGCAGAGTATCGGCGCTTGAAGAGAGTGAGCCAAAAAGTCCTTTCTCAGTTGGAATTAGGGATGTATTTATAGGCTTTGCTCGGACTTAGGTCGTAGGTCGTGACCGACCTAAGTAAGGTCGTAGGTCGTCTCCGACCTATGAAGATCCGGTTTTCCTTTTTCATGAGTAGGCGCATGCTTTTTTCAACAAGTTCTAGGTCGTGCGCGACCTAACACTCAGCGGCATAGTAGAGGCGGCCTCTTTATTTACGTGTTTAGGTCGTTAGCGACCTACCCTAGGTCGTGAGTACTTTCCTGTAGCCATAGCTGATCTTAGGTCGCTGAATCCCTTAGGTCGCGAAACTTCATAGGTCGGTGGACAGTTAGGTCGCATAAAGTCTTTAGGTTGCTTGCTTGCTTATCAGGTTAGGTCGTGAAGCTTGGTAGGTCGCGGCCTCCTTTAGGTCGCAGCTCTCTGTTAGGTCGCAAAGCTTGATAGGTCGCTCCATATCTTCAGGAATTAGGTCGCTACTCCCCATAGGTCGTAGGTCGTGACAATGCTTAAGTCTTTAGGTCGCATAGCTGCTTCGTGGAGTTAGGTCGCTAATACAATTATGCCGTTAGGTCGTTGAGACCATTAAGTCGTCAAGTACTCTTAGGTCGTTGGGCTGCTGAGTTATAGGTCGCGGAGTTTTATGTCGTGGTAGAAATAGGAGTTAACATTTGCCCCTCGAAGTACAGGCCTATGTGATAGGTCGTGTGCTTCGACTTAACTTTGCTAGGTCGTAAGCGACCTAAAACATACTCTAACTCGCGTGTCTACTCGCCTTCTTCTTTCAGCTCCATATAAATTGCTAGGTCGTTTCTTCTCCATTACCTAACTGCTTCAATTTCTTGCTCTGCCATTAACAGAATTCTGCGATTTCAAAGACGAATTCAACCAAATCATTCATCAATTCCTTCTTGCTATCAAATTACGTAAGCATCTTCGATCTTTATTCATTCCATAATCACCATCGAACCACGAACTCCAACCTCTGAACCTCAAATCGATTTTGCGCGTCGCGCTTCACTTTGAGTTGCGCTGTGATCGATTTTTGATCGTTACTGGTTATTGTGGTTGTTGCGATTCACGAACGCACAGTAGTGAGTTAGATTTATGATAGATCAGAGATACTTTGAATCGGTTTTTCGAATGGTTTGGTGGTATGAAAAGATGATGAACTTCACGAATAGGATGATGGATTTTGGTGTAGTTGATAGCGGGTTATCAGGTCCGGTGAAGCATTGCGTGGAGAGGAAGCTAGCGACCTAGTGAATTTGAGCAACTTAAGATAATTCGTGATCTAAGAACCCTTGCGACCTAAGGAATAGTTTCGACCCATACTAGGTCGCTGAACGACCTAATATTTGCGCGACCTAAGACTTTTCATGAGCTAAGAGTTACTCGAGCTAGGAACCGCACGACCTAACTTTCTTGCGACATAGACTCTAGGTCGCGGCCGAGCTAACACTATGACGAGATTGAAATGCCTTATCCTTTACTTTGCACAGCGCGACCTAAGAAGGTTCCGACCTATCCTGCGGTTTAATATTATAATTCCCAAATAATATTTCAATTACTACAGGACATTAGTTTAATTCAATTTACCGTTTAATATTATTAATTCATTAAATTAATTCACTATTTACCCTTGTTTCCTTATATTCAAAGCTTAGCCTAGCATAACAAATTACATTACTTCAATTATTCATAATTTCATTTCAACTATTAATACTTATCTTTAATTTCCATGGTTTCATTCCATTTTCAACATTCGCTTCATTATTAATTTTAGATTTATTATTTGTTCCTAAATTTAATTGCAAAAATTAAATTAAACTAACCAATTTATTTATCAAAATTTAAGGATCGTTACAGTTGTTCACTGAAAAAAGATGGACATACATTATCATTTGATGCACTTCAGTTGAGGATGAGCAAAAGACACTAAAGTAAACCCCCAATTATACCAAAGCTGTTGCCACCCTTTTGTCCAAATAGCACGTTTGGGGTAACAAATATTAGTGGTCCAATGTAAAACGATAGCAGTACAACATCTTTGCAAGATCACAAGTTAATGAAACAAAAAAACCTTATACTAAACCAGAAAACTCCCTTTGCCTCCACCTCCTCCTTCCTAAAATCATTACTGGAATCATCGCAAAAAAGGGAGGATTCAACTTCAATTGAAGATCACACATTAATGAAGAGAAAACAACCGTACCTAATACCCTACCTCCCTCTCCACCAGAAACTCATCTCAGCTTATTGCAAGGAGATGTTCATCTGAAAAAGATGATGATATAAAAATACTTATGAACCACAAATTGATGAAAAGAAAACGACCACATCCTAAGCCGCCAAAGGTTCCGAAGCTTCCACCTCCATCTGGTCGAAAAACAGATGAAATAATTTCAACAAAAGTAGAGAGTCCATCATATGATGATTTGCACAAGCAATCATTTGGAGACCGTCAAACGATGAAGAGAAAAAGACCTTATCCTAAACCTCCACCTCCCGTGGATCCTGTTTTTATAGATGCTTCAAAATTTGAAGCTGGTCATCCGTAATGTTCCCAACCAATAATATTTTTGCTTAGGGTTGGACTATTCGATGTGCCAAAATGTGCAACCAGTTCGTATCTGCTTTTTATGACATTATTTCCTAAAGTAGAACATATTTCGCGTGCTTTTTCATAAAATACTAGTTATGCAACATGTGTTGGTAAAAATCCCTTCAGATGATCAGTCTAAGTGAATAAAAAAACCTAATGCAGCGGAAAAAAACTGGATCATGATTGTAGCTTGAAGGAATGACAGAGATAAACACCAGAACAAACAAGTCACAGATCTATGCAATGCAAAAAAATAGATAACACTAGTATTTATAGTGATTCGACTATTGCGCGGCAGTTTATGTCCACTTGGGGAGAGGAGATTTTATTAATCACTGAATGATTAGAGTTACAAGATTGATTCACTTTTGCAGGCTATAAATAATAAGAATTAACAACATAGGAAAGATTATTTAGTTTCAGCTCTTTAGGGTGGCTCCATTATTGGCATAAATTAGCTCTCAATTTCGGTTGTCGTTGTTCCGAAAGCTACCCTATTTATAGAGTGAAGATGTGAGGAGGGGTAGCTGCTATACGGAAGCTCAGGATCGACATGTTTGATCCGTCATATGACAGTAGGCATTTGGCTTGGCATAGTACACTTCAAGTCTGGACCGGCACATACCGATTGCCAAACGAGAAATTTACACCGGTCTTCTTCTTCACCTACTCGGTTTGGCGAATACCGAACGAAATATTTCGTTCGGCATCACCGCTTCATCCATCGACAAATTTGGTTTGGTCTTCCTTCATCACTCCAAACCAATGCCACTCCACTTCTCTTCTTTACTGAAAAAAGTTTCTCATTCGGTCTTCTTAAATCACCGACCGAAATTTCCATGCTCCTGAACTCTAGAGCAACAAATCTAAGCAACACCGTAACAATGATTTTGTTCGACAAATCAGCTTCGTCCACCGAACTACTTTGCTGGTTCAGTCTTCAGCTTCTGCTCTTAAGGCTTCAGCTTCCTCCTCCAAGACCTTACCCTAAACCGCCAAAAATCTCGATGCCTCAACCTCCTTCTACCACAAAACCTTTACTGGAATCATCACAAAAAAGGAAGGATATTGCTTCAATTGAAGATCACACATTGATGAAGAGAAAAGTTTGTGCCCAAAGCCCGCAAAGGATCCAAAGCCTCGACCTCTATCTCTACCAAAAACTCATATTAGTTTATTGCAAGGAGATGGTTCATCCGAAGAAGATGGCAAAACAAAATTATTTACAGACAACTCATTGATGAAAAGAAGAAGACAATATCCTTTGCCTCCAAAGTTTTCAAAGCCTCCAACTCTATATGGTAAAAAAGCCCACGTTTTTTCATCTAAAGGAGAGTGTCCATCATTTGATGATTTGAAAAAACAATCATTTGGAGACCTTGAATGATGAAGAGAAAAAGACTTTATCCTAAACCTCCAAAGATTCCAAAGCCTCCACCTCCCTCCAATCGTGTTACAATAGGTGCTTCAAATTTTGAAGCTGACAATTTGTAGTGATCCAAACCAATAACAATTTTGCATGGTGTTGGGCTGTTCATTATGCCAACATATGCAATCAATTCGTATCTTTGGTATATTACATTATTACCTGAAGTAGAACATGTATTGATTGTTTTTAATAAAATACCATTTATGCAATTGTTCTAATAATTTTGGGACTGGAAATAAAAGCTTAATATTTTCAGAGTTTCATGTCGGCTTTTAATTTTTTATAGTTTAAGTACTCATTTTTTTGTTTCATTCATGATAACGGTACTTAAATAATCCTATTATCTAATACGATGCAGAATGTATGCATAGAACACTAATTTGAATCAAAAGATGATCATTTAACTCAAAGTATTCAGAATGAACAAACATTGATCTTCTTCATTTTGTATAAAAAATAATAATTATGTGAATAACGAGGATATAAATTTATTACACCATAGATTTTTGTGTAGCCCCATTCGAAATAAAATAGGCACAACAAATAACCAGATTTGTGATGCTTACGACCATCATATCAAATTACAACGGATATAGCCATTTCTAGTGTTCAGAGGCAAATTGTTTCATGGAAACAACATCTGTAAAGACCTTCGTGCATCAAAATTACGTAGCTCTTATAACCGCGATGAATATAATATTTACAGTGGTTATGACAATTGCAGTTCTAAATTTCACAAGTGATATAACAGTGACAAAATAGGATTAGCATGAAGTATGGTACAAAAATGGACTCAGCAAATGATATGAAATATTTCTCACGATTTTAACATTTTTCCTTTCATTCAAGTGTTATTATTTCAACTTCAATTTCATATTCATTAATAAATTAACCTACAATTCTTTAATGGTTTTACGCACTACCATTTATAAAAAATGATAAAGCTTTACTAACTGATAAGTTACTATGAATTTTGAATATATTATTGCATTTTACATTCTTTTTAAATCTAGTAGATCGGTCTAAGGTTTTATTTACTATCATTAACAAACTCAAATTTTCCAATGTCAACCTTTCTTTTTGGAGGTTTCAATTACCATGGATTAGGTGCACATGTTACCGTCCTTTTATTTATGTGTGTTTTTATAAACCAAAATATTTTGACCTTTAGCTAATTATAGTATGCATAAGGTACAACCTATATTTCAATGAGGACTACTAGCATAATTAGAAAATAGATACAAAAAGTTTGATATGTCATTTTATATAATTAATGAAGACATACCTATTAATTTCAACATATTATATTTCTCTTTAATATAAATACTTATCTACAAGTTCAAAGAATCTCTGTACTGAGTATATTATCTTTCAACACACGGTTAACTTAAATGCACGTTGCTTATAGGTTTTAGTTAGAAATATATATTTGTACAGCACTTTTTGGAGCTATAAATAATATAATTGATTTACTAGTATATTATCTTAATTTGTTTATCCTTTTTAATGGAAGTAGGCATTTAATAACTTTTTCAACACTTATTAATTAGTTAAATAAATAGTTTCAAGAAGTAAAAAGTAATGAACCATAACAAATAATAATCTTGAATTTAGTGAGCAACAATTATTACTAGTATATAAATACATAAATACAAATTAATATCATTCTTTATCATATGTTAATTGTATAAGGACATAATTATTTTTTCCTTCAAAATCTATAAATATCCATCAGCTTTTCAGCCATAATTATACTTCTTAATGGGTAGTTTTTCATTCGAAATATTGTGTTACTTTTCTTCCTTGCGACATGGTTATTCAACTTTGTCAAGGGTAATGAGCCTGGGGATTATCCATTTCGCAATCAATTTTCCAAGAATTGGACACAATTGTATCATGGAAGTCCAACACAGAGAAATCGATCTTTGTTCAATCCATTGTCAAAATTTAATTCCTTACTCGAAAGTAGTTCACAAAAAGAAGATGGGATAACATTATCATTTGACAATCTTCAATTGAGGAAGGGGAGAAGACCCTATTATATTCCCCCAAGTAAACCTAAGCCTCCATCTCAGTCTAATTCAAATAGCATGTTTGGGTCAATGGATAGAAGTGGTCCAATGCAAAAGGATAGTAGTACAACATCTTTTGAAGGTCGCGAGTTAATGAAAAGAAAAGGGCCTTACCCTAAACCACCAAAAATCTCTATGCCTCCAGCACCTCCTACCCCAGAATCTTTACTAGAATTATCACAAAAAAGGGAGGATACAACATCTATTGAAAATCACACATTAATGAAGAGAAAACGATCGTACCCAAAGCCACCAAAGACACCAAAGCCTCCACCTCCATCTCTACCAAAAACTCGTATTACTTCATTGCAAGTAGATGGTTCATCAGACGATGACGGTGAGACAAAATTATTTATGGACCACCAGTTTTTCAAAAGAAGAAGACCATATCCTATGCCACCAAAGTTTTTGAAGCCTCCAACTCCATATGGTAAAAAAACACATGTTATTTTGTCAGAGGGAGAGAGTCCATCATATGTTGATCTGCATGAACAATCATTTGTAGACCGTCAAATGATGAAGAGAAAAAGACCTTATCCAAAACCTCCAAAGATACCAAAGCCTCCACCTCCCTCTAATTCTGTTTCTATAGGTGCTTCAAAATTTTAAGCTGGTCATCTATGATGAACCTAACCTATGACATTTTTTCTTTGCGTTGGACTGTCTGTAACAACCCTGTATTTTGTAATTATTTTATTGTATATTTTAATTATTTTTAATTTAAGATTTTGATTTAAAAAATTATTTTACTTATTTGAAATGATTAAATCTATTATTTAAATATAATCTTGATTTTTATTTGAGTTATAATTCCAAACTTGTGTAAGTTGAATATTTGCCTGAAATGCTGATTTTGGTCAAAATAATCAAACTGTGACTTTCAACTTAAAATTTTAAAAGTTTAAAATTTTAATTTTTTTTCTTTTATTATGAAAGTACATAAAATTCTAAGAACACCACTTTTGGTTTCGTTGAAATCAGATGTAAATTATGAAAGTTATACCCTTTACAATATTGTGTGTATATAGGGTTATTTAACAATGACTATTTTAAATTGTATAAGCTACTTCTTCTTTGTTATATTTTACTTTATATGTGATAATATGTTATATTATGTATATTTTGACTTTTAAGTATTTTTAAAATGATAATATAATTTTTCTAAAGTTCATTTGAATTTATTTCTAATTTTAAAGCCTAGTCTACAATTTTAAGCCATTTTCTTAATTTAATTATATGTAATTAAAATTTATTTATTTATTTTATGCACTCACTTTTATTTGCTGTGTTTTACTTTATTTTATTCATTTTACATGTATTTAAATTAAAGTAAATTTTTCCAAAGTATATTGAAGTTATTTCTAATTCTTAAGTCAAGTTTTCATTTTCTGTGCTATTTTTCTTGTTTTAATCATATCTAATTAATATTTAATTATTAATATTTTGTTTATCTGTTATACTTTCAAATTTTAACTGAGATTTTAATTATTTTCAGTTATTTAGATGTATATAAATATATATGAGAAATTTAAAAGGGTTAAAGGCTAAGAAACGTAAAAACGTTTCACTGTTTCTTTTGCAGTTTCTTTTGTCATCAATACATCTGTTTTTTTTGGCATTTTCCTATACCATCCTCAGCCGACTTCCCTTGCTCATTTGTCACGAAATTTTTCTCTTTCTCAACCCTAAAAATCATGGCCTCCATCTTGATAAAAAAATCTGGTAATGGCTACATCTTTTTCTACCTTTTTCTTCTCATTTTCTATGTATTTTGCCAAGTTTTCTATGCTTTCTGGATTGGCCTCTACCACCCACCATCACCACCATACTCTCCACCATCCCCTACCACTCTTCCTTAGCATCATCTCCAGCCATCATTTTAGATCCATCCATGGCCAGACCTCCCTTGGTGACAAAACTCCACAAAATTGCAAATAATGTCCAAAACAATGCCCTAGCCACCACTATTACTTCACCACCTTCATACTCCACCATGGCCACCACCTCTAGCCACGACCACCACCTTGCTACCACCACTACACTTCATCTTAGCCTCTATCCAGATCTAAAATTGACATGGCCAAGACTCCATGAACCAAAACTCCACAAAAACAATGCGTAAAGCCTTGAAATATTCATGATAGCCACCCTATCACTTCATATCTTCATCCACCACCTTGGCCACCGCCATAGGCCGCCACCACCACCTTTTCTAGACCTCCCTACTACCCTCCATCTACTTTCCAAACATGTACAAGTATGGCCAAGCCACACTTGACTCAAGTCCGAGCCTTGTTGTGCTCAAAAACTTCATATATGTTGCCTTGATCAATTGTATGCTTCATGTTATAACCCTACCACTACATACTCCTTCTAGCCGTGAGTTATGGTGCCAAACCTAAGCTATATCATCATCATGGCTGAACCCAAGAACCTCCTAGGCCAAGCATTTGAATGGTTAATGGAAGGTCAAGTAATCTATTCCTTGTTGCTTCGTATTTTCATTGTTTCAACATTGTTTTGCGTTGAATATTTATGTGTATATTGTCTTGTTTTGGTTATTGTTTACAAGACAAATATCAAGGCTCTCCTTTCATTCAAATCAAAAGTCATGCTATATCGTGCTTGTCGTGCTTTTGGAATCGCACTTGTGTTTGTTGTTTTGGTCTTCAGCTTGAACAAGTGAGTCTTTCTCACTCTGACATTTATACTTATGAAAAGTGAATTGATGACAAGTGTTTAATAATAAAAATGTTTATGCAAGTTAACGATGATCATATGATATGCTATGCCATGTTATTACCATATTATTACCATGTTAAAACTGTTAATTTTCACCTGACATCTGATGTATGACTGTATATTGTGATATTGACATTGTTTATATTATTCCTGTATATGATTACACTGCAAGTTCACTGTTAGAATAGAATCATTACGGGCTGAAATGATAGGCCTGATTTATTTTATTTAATTTATTTTAACTTGGGATTGCGGGTTTGAAATGATAAAACCCGGATTTTTCTTTGTAAATTACGGGTTGAAATGATATGTTACCCGTATCACTTTACCTAGCGTAGAAAATTTTATACTGGCCCGTAGTTAAAATATGTTTTTCTAAAAAATTTAAAATATTTTAAAAATTTAATTATTATAATATTTTGATTTGAAATTTAGTAAAAATAAAATTTTTGTAAATTATTATTGATTTTCTGAATAATTGTAAGTGAAATGAATTAATGAAAAAGTTAGAAATTTTGAACGTAAGTTATTTTGGAAATTTAATTGAGTATGAAATTATGACAAATTTATTATAATTTGAATTTAAATGAATTTAAAAATGATTTTTATCATATTTATGATTTTTTAATTAAGTTGAAATGTGAAATGAATGAATATTTTAAGTTGAAATTTTGAATATAACTAAAATTAGAAATTTATGAAATTGACTTAAAAGTGCACATTTAGTTAAGTAAATAAAAATAAATTAAGTTATATTTGAGAATTTGAACTTAAGTGTTAAGTTGAAATTTAATGCAATGGATTTAAAATTGAACATTGCAATTTAATAAGTGAATTATTATTAAATCTTGATTTTTGAATGGAAATTTAACTTTATAAAATCATGAACTTGAGGAAAAATTAAATGATGTTATAAATGTGAAAATGTATTATTTTATAAGTTAAAAATGTTTTAAATAAAAATATAATTGGTTGAGAAATTATATTGAATATTTGATGTTAATTGGCTGTATTTTTGAAATGCTATTAATTACAATGTAAATGATATTACAGCATTTGAAAATGTTATAGTTGCTGATAATTGTTAACTCCGCCTTAACCATGACTCACCGATCTAGTGCATCAAGAGGTTCCAACCTAACAGTTAGAAGCATGCCGACTTAAAGCTCAACAGGGGGTGCCGACCTAAGGCTCAACAGGGGGTGCCGACCTAAGGCTCAACAGGGGTGCCGACCTAAGGCCTAAGGGTTATGCCGACTTAACACTTCAACAAGTATGCCGACTCAACATAAATACCGACCCAACAGCCTTAGCTCATTGCCGACCTAAAATGAATGACGACTCAATGGTTACCGACTTAATGACTCAGAAGGGACAGCGACTCAAGGTACTTCACGACTCAATGCCTTTACAAAGTTCCCGACCTAAGGCCTTAAATGGATAACGACCTAATGCCTTAAAGGATGCCGACTTAGGAAGTCTACCGACCTAACTTAAGTACCGATTTAATTACCTAAGGAAGTTGCCGACCTAATTGATCAGGACATGGAAAGGTGCACGACCTATACTTAAGTCGCAACCGACTTACGACGTATGCTAAGCCGTTCACGACCCAGGCAAATGAAGGCAAATCGTATACAGCTACTTGACACGCACATGTTAACTCGGCAACAACCTAAGACTTATGATATGAGTTCAGACAAGCTTACTTCTGTTAAGCCGAAGACTTGACACGGTAAGTCGACCACGACTTACGTTAAGTCGGCCACGACTTATGCTAGGTCGACCACGACTTATACCTTGGTAGTAATTCCAGCCCAGAATTCACTATAAATAGGCGACCACCTCCAACATACAAGGGACTTTTGGAGCTGATTTCCTTCAAACACCGTTACTCTGCTGCATTCCAAACTAATCCAATCCAACACTTGAAGCTCTCAAGATATTAAGAACGCTACAAACAACTTCAAGAAGAGATCACATACATCCAACATGGATTCGAAAACTCTCATCTCCATCGAAGTTTAAGCTACTCGTTCTAAGTATCTTGTAATTCAAAGTGTATTGTATTTGGGAAGAATTGTATCAGCTTGTAACGAGATTATTAATAAAAGTACTTAAAGTGGACGTAGGCTATACCCTAAAGCCGAACCACTATAAAATTGTTGTTGTTTACCGCTTTTCTACTATTATCTGCTTGTAATCTATTCCCGAGTCGTCGAGTGGTGCTTTCACAATTACAACTCATACATCGGGGTGTTAGCGTTCAAATTCTAGCGTTAACATTTTTGGTGCTTTCACTGAGAATTGAACTCAGGCAAGTTATCATCATTGCTTCACAGAGGTTTGTAGAGAGAATTTCCCTGAAAACCAGAAGTCTATCCGAGATAATGGCTCCTGGAAGGAAGAGTAGATCTGTCAGATCTGGGAATATTCAAGAGGGAACCTCCGCTTCCCCTGTACCTAATCAACCCATTCCGTCTGCTGGGGTTACGAAAGCAGAGTTGGATGCTGTAATATTAGGACTGAACCAGCAGATAAACGCCCAGAATGCACAATTAGAAGCTCAGAGTGCCCAAAATGCTCTAATTCTGAATAAGTTGAATGATTTGCTCGGGGCAAATAATCAACCGACTGGTAATGGAAGGAATTATACTGGCAACATTCATGATGCTAATGAGAGGAATGCTCCAGAAAGGGCTGCCAGTCCCTTTGAGCAAACGCTTCCTGAGGTTGGTGGATCTGGAACTCGACATGATGAGGAGTATCTTTCTGGGATGGTCCGGCAAATCATGAGAGAAAGTATGCAGAGGGTTGAAGATGAGAAAGAATGGGGTTTCGCCCCAAGTAAAACTCCATTTACTGAGAAAATCTTAAAGGCAGAGTTTCCAAGGAAGTTTGTCCCTCCAACTATCCCAGCTTACAAAGGGACAAGTGATCCGAATGAATTCTTGTATAAATATGATTGGCACATGACAGGTGCCAGGGCCTCAGAGGAGATAAAGTGCCGATATTTCCCCGTATACCTTGAAGGTGTGGCTCTACTGTGGTTCACCAAGTTGCCAGTCTGATCTATTGATCAGTTTTCAGACTTGACCCGAAAGTTCAAGGAACAGTTTAGACTATATGCTTCAAAGGCCAAAGAAATCATGTCATTGTCAAGTATAGAACAGAATCCTGGTGAATCTATCAGATCTTTCTTGAACCGCTTTAATATAGCGCTGGCAGAGGTGGACAATGCTGAACCGCGAATGATATTGACTTATCTGATGAGGGCTATTGATAAGTCGAGCGAATTTGGGAAATGGTTAAACATGAAGGAGCCAACCTCCCTCGAAAAGTTCTACAAAAAGGCAGACGAATTCATACGCTTGGAAAGCCGTCCTGTACCGGTGAAGGCAGTGTCAGAAAAAGCTGAAGATAACACTGTTGCACCACGCAAGATTGAATCTGTAGGGCAAAAAAGGGAAAATAACAATGGGAAGAAACAGAGTAATCTGAAGAAGCCCCGATCCTTCAAGCCATCAGAGTATACTCCTTTATCAGACACGCCGGAGCATATCTTCCTTGCCATCAAAGATTCTGTTGACCTCCCTAAACCTATCCCTTTGAGAACCGGAAAAAAGGCTATACAAAGTGGGAAGTTCTGCCGCTTCCATAATCAACCCGGTCATGAGACTGATGAGTGCCGCCAGTTGAAAAATCTGATTGAAGAATTGCTAAGAGAAAACAAGCTGCAGCAATTTGTGAAAAAGAATAGCAACAATCCTGCATCGTCAAGTCAGGGGCAACAGGCTCCTGTTCATCAGCCTAGGATAGGTGAGAAAGCTACGGGATATGAATCTGGAAGGCCCATTATCAATGTCATTACAGGAGGGCCTCACCCAGCTGGCAAGAGCTGGGGAGAGATGGAGAGATATTCCAGGGCTTTGAAATATGCTCCAGCCGAAGAAGACGTCTTTGTTTTAGAAGACACTACGCCCCTGAAACAACAGAAAACTTTCAGCGATGATATTGTTTTCAGAGCCAGAGATTCCACAGGTATAGAAGCTCCTACCCTAGATCCCTTGGTCATCTCGGCTGGTATTGGGCCGGCCATTGTCAGAAGAGTCATCATTGACTGCGGAGCATCATGTAATATCCTCTTCAAGAAGACATGCGACCAGATGAAAATCCCTATGATCGATGTACAAGCCTCATTACAGAAGATCGCTGGCTTCACTGGGGAGCCAAAGCAACCAATTGGGACCATCGATCTGCTTGTAGAACTTGGGGAAGCAGAAAGGAAAGTGGTCCGCAAGCAAACATTTGTGATTGTCGATGAGTTTTCTGCTTATAATGCTTTTCTTGGCCGTCCAACACTCGCAGCATTCAAAGCTATCCTAGCCCCGTGGTGCCTCACTATTAAATTCCCTACTGACAATGGAGTAGGAGTTATAAAAGGGGATCAAAATGCTGCGCGAGAGTGCTATTTGACAGAGCTGCGAGAGTCAAGAAAAAGAGAAATGGGAAAGGATGCGGCAACCCCAGTCCGCATCAAGGAACCAGCCTTGTAGCAATTACGGGGCAGACCCTGCACTGGCGAGCACAGCGGGGCACGGAAAGAAATGGATCCCAGAAAAGCCAGTGCAGGGGAGAATAGAGTGGTACCGGTGGAAACGACAGTTCCGGTACCTGTTGACCCGAAGGACCCAAATAAGGTGTTGAATGTGGGTTCACAGCTTAATGTGTCAATTCAGAATGTCTTGATATCTTTCCTGAAAGCAAATCTGGATGTCTTTGCTTGGACTCATGCCGATATGTGGGGAATATCTCCAGAAGTTGCAGTACACGCTCTGAATATTGACCCAAAGTTTACGCCAGTTAAACAGAAAAGAAGAACCCAAGGTCCAGAAAGGTCAGCAGCATTAAAAGAAGAAGTTGATCGACTCATGGAAAATAACTTCATCAAAGAATCTACATATCCGAATTGGGTTTCAAATCCTGTGCTGGTCAAGAAAGCTAATGGAAAATGGAGAGTGTGCATCGATTTTTCTGATCTAAACAAGGCTTGCCCCAAAGATTGCTTCCCGTTACCCAGGATCGATCAACTGGTAGACGGAACTGCGGGACATGAATTGTTATCTTTCATGGATGCCTACTCCGGTTATAACCAAATCATGATGCACGAGCCGGATCAGGAGGATACAAGCTTTACCACAGATGTTGGACTTTATTGCTACAGAGTTATGCCCTTCGGATTCAAAAATGCATGGGCAACCTACCAAAGACTTGTTAATGCTATGTTCAAACCGCAATTGGGCAAAACTATGGAAGTCTACGTCGACGACATGTTAGTGAAGTCCAGGAAAGTAGCGGATCACATTGAACACTTAGCAGAAATGTTCGCAGTCCTTTGGAAATACAGAATGAAGCTTAACCCTCTGAAATGTACATTTGGGGTCGAGTCCGGAAAGTTCTTAGGTTTCATCGTCAGTGCTAGGGGCATTGAGGCTAGTCCAGCTCAAATTAGTGCCTTGAAAGAAGTTAAAGCTCCTAGAACGAAGAAGGAATTGCAGAGTCTCAACGGAAAGGTCGCCGCCCGGAGTCGGTTCATTTCCAAAGCTACTGATAAATGCATCCCATTCTTTGACGCCCTGAAGAAAGGAAAGAAGAATTTTGAATGGACTTCCGAATGCCAAAAAGCCTTCGATGAGTTGATCCGTCATATGGAAACGCCTCAAATACTTTCTAGGCCAGGCAATGGTGAGGATCTTCTTATATACTTGGCAGTATCATCTCATGCTCTAAGTGCAGCGCTGATACGGGAAGACAAAAGGATTCAACATCCGGTTTACTATATCAGCAAAAGACTCACTGGGTAGAGCTGAATTACTCCAAGTTGGAAAAACTCGCCTATTGCCTACTAGTTGCATCAAGGAAACTGAGGCAATATTTCCAAGCTCATCCTATCAGAGTACTCGCCGATCAACCTCTAAAGCAAGTCCTATTTCGCCCTGAAACTTCGGGTCGCCTTCTAAAATGGAACATTGAACTCAGTCAATATGACATCACTTATCACCCCCGAAAAGCAATCAACGGACAAGCTTTAGCTGATTTCATTGCAGAATTCACAGAGAAAGATAATGGTGAGGAAGAAGCGATCAATGATTCCCCAATCCAGTGGAAGATGTATGTTGATGGCGCAAGAAATGACTACTGTTCTGGAGCCGGAGTGGTACTTGAAACTCCTGAAGGTCGATCATTATGTTATGCACTAAGATTGGAATTTCCTTCAACAAACAATGAAGCAGAATATGAAGCTCTTATTGCAGGTCTGAAAATCGCTAAAGAGCTAAACATTCGAGCATTACAGATCTTCAGTGATTCTCAGCTTATTGTATGCCAAGTCAAGAAGGAATTTCAAACAAAAGGTGGAAACTTGCCTTCCTACTTATCAAAGGCTTGGGAACTCCTATGTGAACTCGATCATTATTCAATAAGCCATATTCCCCGGGAAGAGAATACGAAGGCAGATTCCCTCGCAAAGTATTCAAGTTCTGGTGAAGCCCAACTATTGGGATTGGTTCCCGTAGAAGTCCTCTCAGCACCAAGTATAGACGAGATGGATATAGACTGGATTATGAATGTATCTCAAGAACAAGAGTCATGGATGACTCCAATACTGGACTACCTACTCAGAGGTTCTCTGCCAGAAAATTCGATAGAAAGACGAAAGCTACTAAGGAAAGCCTCTCGCTATGTAATTCAGGATGGCCGATTATACAGACGGGGATTCTCAATGCCATTGCTTCGATGTGTATCCCGGGAAGAGTCCAAAACAATCCTAGCTGAGGTGCATGGAGGAGAATGTGGTGATCATTCAGGTGGTCAAACATTAGCAAAGAAAATTCTCCGATACGGATATTTTTGGCCAGAAATTAATCATGATGCTGCAAGCTATTCCCGAAAGTGTGACAAATGCCAAAGATTTGCCAAAATTCCTAGAGCACCTTCAACTGAACTCACACAAATGGTCAATCCATGGCCATTTGCAATTTGGGGAATGGATCTCATTGGGCCGCTACCGACTGCCAAATCAGGGATTAGATATGCTATTATTGCAGTTGATTATTTTACGAAATGGGCCGAAGCTGAACCATTGGCTACTATCACCTCTAAGGAGATGATAAGTTTCGTGACCAAGAATATCATTTGCAGGTATGGTGTGCCTCAGAAAATAATCACAGACAATGGTACTCAGTTTGAAAGCGAGGAATTCCAAGATTTTTGTAGGCGATTCAAAATTCAAAAAAGCTTTTCAGCAGTTGCTTATCCGCAGGAAAACGGGCAAGTGGAAGCAGTAAACAAGATCATCAAATCAACCATCAAAAAGCAACTCGAAAGAGCAAAAGGTGGTTGGCTCGATAAGCTACCACTTGCACTATGGGCATACAGAACCACTCACAAAACTGCGACTGGGCACACTCCTTTCTCATTAGCATACGGGTCGGAAGCAATGATCTCGATAGAAACAGAGGTTCCTTCACACAGAAGGATCCATTTCAACCGAGCAGAAAATGAAAGGCTACAGCTTGAAGCGCTAGATTTCCTTGATGAAAAAAGAGATGAGGCCAATCTCAGAATTGCAGCTCATCAGCAAAGAATAGCCAGACATTTTAATTCCAAAGTTCGCCAACGCAGCTTTGAGATTGGAGACCTAGTCCTAAAGAGAATTATGACAGCGACAGGTGTGTTTGGGCCAAATTGGGAAGGACCGTATGTAATAGGACAGAAGCTTCTTGACGGCACATTCAAACTCACCACTGTTGATGGAGATCAAATTCCAAGGGCATGGAACAGCAACCATTTGCGTCCATACTTTACTTGAAAATTTTGTTGAAACATTGTAAAAAGAATTATGAATGTATGATTCTTGTAATTGAAAGCAATTGTAAAACTGATGCAAGTAAATAATGAAAGAATATAAAGTGGATGTAAGCCCAATTTCATGGCCGAACCACTATAAATCTTGTGTTCCTTATTATTATTACATGTTTGCTTTATTCTCGATATAAAAGGTACATAGAATGTATTGCTGAAATGTCAATTTGAATTTTTGCAGACAATGGAAGTGAAAC
Organism: Allium cepa; assembly: GCA_030765085.1. NCBI lineage: Eukaryota > Viridiplantae > Streptophyta > Magnoliopsida > Asparagales > Amaryllidaceae > Allium > Allium cepa. Next base: position 464,100,506 of record CM060942.1, read on the forward strand.
TTGCACATAAAAAGACCAAGTGATTCTCGCCAAATTTCAAGTCACAAGAGCCCCGAATTCAAATCCTAGATAGGAAGTACTTCAATGGAACAGCCTATGATTTCGACAGAAACGGGTCTTTGCTAATAAATTGAGATCGTTTGAACAAACAAACATCCAATTAAAAAGCTAGTGCTCGTTCTCACGAAATTGCCTGACAATGAAGCACACTTCCTTGGATTAAACAAGTTACTTGTAAAAAAAAAAGAAAAAAAAAGGGGGGGCAGAGGATCATTGAAAAGGCATAAGCAAGTGAATAGAGGAACAACCAAAGCTATCATCGGTAGCACAAGTCCTCTTCGGAGGCACGACTCTTCGGAGGATAAAGACCTCTAATGGGTCATACGCCACAAAAAAGAAAGTTCTCTACTCAACAAAAAAGATTGGAGGAGTCATGACCCTCCAACCATGAGAGAGTAACTTCCAGGCGATGAAAACCCTCTCTGAGGCACATTTCACCAGGAGTTGAAGTGTTATGACCGCTCTTCGGAATTTCACTTCACCAGAGTTGAAATGCAAACAAAATAAAAGCCCTCTTCGGAGGCCCATTTCACCAGGAGTTGAAGTGTTATGACCGCTCTTCGGAATTACACTTCACCAGAGTTGAAATGCAAACAAAATAAAAGCCCTCTTCGAAGGCCCATTTCACCAGGAGTTGAAGTGTTATGACCGGTCTTCGGAATTACACTTCACCAGAGTTGAAATGCAAACAAAATAAAAGCCCTCTTCGGAGGCCCATTTCACCAGGAGTTGAAGTGTAACAACCGCTCTTCGGAATTTCACTTCACCAAAGTTGAAATGCAAAACAAGATAAAGACCTTACTGGAAGCCCACGTTTCACCGAGATTGAAATAAAACTTCCAAGTGTCGAAACGTGAAAAGGCTTTCCTCGAAGGCACAACTCTTTGGAGGTACACGTTTCACCAAGATTGAAATAAAACTTCCAAGTGTTGAAACGTGAGAAATCCCTCCTCAGAGGTACAACACCCTCCCGGGGACACAATTAAAAAGAAAGACCTCTTCAGAAGCCCACGTTTCACCGAGATTGAAATAAAACTTCCAAGTGTTGAAACGTGAAAAAATCTCTCCTCGGAGGCACAAATTTTTATTAAAATTAAAAAAAAAAAGAAGGGGAAAAAAGTTAAAGTACATTCAGAGGTCCGCTTTACCACATAGAAGAATTCACTTGGCAAAATATATACATACGCAAAAGGAAAAAGTGATTTCTTCGAAGGAAAAAGCGTAGAAACTTATATGAAGGAAGTTGCACTCTACGAAAATTCTCTTCGAGAATGAAGTAATTATTCTTTAGAAAACGAGAGTGCAAGTCCCCTCAAAGTATACGATATTGCAGTAAGCTCATGGTATAGGGGAAACATGGTATAGTTACATACAAAGCGGTATAACTATGTCGGTAAAGTACGCTCAAACAACATACCACAAGCTCACCGCAACATCGTATAAATAAACTTGTGCAAAAATGAATAATAAATGCATTCTCAAATTCAAACAAAAGTCTGTACAAATAAAGAATCATTTTATTCAATTGCAGATATTGCAGATACAGGTTTCAAAATAAAAAAGCAGGGGCCGGTGCCTGCACAACATCCGACCATTACACAAAAAAGGAATCAAAAAGCTCAACTCTTTATTTCTTCTTGCCGCCTTTAGACCCTTTACCCGGCCGAGTGGTTAGCTTTTCAGGTCTTTCAGGTTGGTCTGAAGGCATAAGGGGAGAAGGGGAGGGAGGTGCAACTGGTGCAATTTCCGGTTCCTCTTCAGTGGTGATAATTTTCTTCCCCCTCCTCTTCGATGTCCCATGCTTCTTTCTTTTCTTCGAAGAAGACTCACTCCCCGGAGTAACAAGAGCGGACAAAACTATGTCGTCAGAAGGAGTCCGCTCCGGAGAGATCTCGCCTCCTTCGAGTCCCTCATCTTTTTGCTCCTGCGAAGCAACAGGGTCATCCAAACCATGAAGAGCCTCAATTTTCTCCTCTTGTGACCCAGGTTGTGAAGCAGAAGGAGGAGTCACCTGAAGAGATGGAGGAGGAATAACCAGAGAAGGCGAAGTCTGCACGGCACTTGTTGTTTCAACTGCAGAAGAAGAAAAATTGAAAATGTTAGTATCTTCCCGAAAGAAGGGAGATATGGGTTCATCGAGATTCAAGAGGTAATCGAGAAGCTCATCAAATTTTTGAGGAATAAGCAGGTAATCCACCTGAATCGGACCAATGTCGAAATTACCTGAAGATGTTAGCTTCGTCAGTTCAATCTCATAATTCTGAGCCCCAATGTCCTCCAAAGCCTCTTCATCAGTAGGGGTAATTACCCCGGTTCTTGTAGGAGGCGGCGAATGAGCACTAGAGCCTGTAATGTCCACCTCGGGAGAAACTAGAGGACGTTCAGAGGTAGTAGGCGGTACTTCATTTTCAGAACGCTCCTCTTCCGCCATCCCGGCCCGCGCTCTGGCAAGCTGCTCCTTTCCCTTGGCAAGAGCGGCACGGGCTTCATCATCAAGATAATGCTCTTCAAGGGCTGACTCAGCATATGCAGCACCTTTACCATCGAGCATATCAAGTGCTGCCTCCCAAACTTCAGCCAGTGTGATTTCATACCTGGGGCCTAGAAAGGCAAGGCTGCCACGTCCCAAAATGCTGTGCAGATAAAAATCGAATAATGTAGAGCTAATGTCAGCTTTGGTTGCTTGATGAGCCTCTTCGGCCGCAAGTTTACCAGCAACAGCCTCGTCGCGCTCCTTTTCGGCCATAGCAAGTCGAGTTTTTAACAACTCTATCTCCAAGCTTTGAGAGCCGGTCTGTTCTCGCAGTTGTATAGTTTCAGCACGATATTCTTCTACGACCTTTTCCTTGTATGCAAGCTTATCTTCGACTGCTCTTTGACTGGCATGCGCATCTCGTACTTGTTGCTGAAGCATGCTCTCCTTTTGTGAATGGAAAGTAGATGAAGTAGCTAATTCTTCCTTAAGTTTTTCTACTTCCGCTTCCAGCTTTTCATTATAGGAAGCAATACTTCTCATTTCGGCGTCATGTTGTTCGAGAGTCTTCTACCACTCAGCCTTATCATTCTCCATTGTTAGCATGGCCTCGACATTGGCTCGGTTAACCCTCTGAAGTTCGTCGACGAGTTTTTGCCAGTTTGACATTCTTTCGATATCGGTCCTGATAGTATCAAGATTTTGCAGCATAGCCGGTTTGTCGAGAGGAACCAAGTCGAGATCAAATCGAACCCCTCTCAGGCACCACTGAGGAAATCGACTTTGAAGAGTGGGAGGACCTTGCCCGACTTGGTATGCGGGCCGGTTGATGATTGCTTGAATGTCGGAGCGAGCGGGAGCAGGAGATTGAGCAGGGACATGTTCAGAAGCTGAAGGAGTTGTTTCTTCAGTAAGTCTAGCCCGCTTGCTAGAAGAATCGTCTATGTGACTCTTTCCTCTCTCATCATGAGCTTTTCTCTTTTGGGTATCATCATCTCTGTGGGGAAGATCATGTATTTCTTGTTCCCTTCGGCGACGTTCTTCATATGCTCGTCTCTCGTCGGCTTTCCTGATGGCCCTCTCTTCATCCGACTCTCTGTAAGAAGGAAGGTAACGCCTGTAATCATACTGGCTACGCCTCCCGTAGCGCTGGAAATCATCATAGTACGAGCCGCTGCGCCCCATAGGAGAATCTGGAATTAAAATAATAAGCATTAGAAATCTTTAAAGTACAAGAAGATAAGTGCATAGAAGTGATGAGAAATCCAAAGTGTCGTGTAACGTGTAAACTACGCGCATCAAGTTACAAACCACTCTGTGGAATAGAGGTAGTGATAACTTGAGTAAGAGGAGTTGACATATGTTGAAAAGAAGATGTCACCTCGATTACAGAAGAGACAGTTTTAGAAACATCATCTTTGAAAAGTTCTTGAGATGTCACAATTAAATCGCTCAACCCCTCAAAAACATCATCGCCATCTTGTTTTTTGGAGCTTGCTTTCCTAACTCCTTCACTAGTAGATCGAGGGGGTTCTTCCTCTTCGATAACCGGGGCAAGTTTATCAGATGGCCCCGCAACATCAACAGAAGTGGAGCACTTCACTAGCGAAGACTCAGGAGTCTTTATCGGAGAATCAGGGACTTCCGTTGGAACTTCATGAGCATGCATAGAGCGAGAAGCGTGTAGAAGCCCATGTTGATGTAAAAATTCATCCCTCAATAGAAATTTTATGCTCCTCTCTTCTGCGGCCATGGCACTCAACCTCTCAAAAACTTGCTTATGAATTGGATCTCTAGAAGGGAGAGGAAGTGCTGAAAGGAACAAAGAATGAAATTAGCAACTGAAAGTTCGGATCTCGAAAAGGTTTCAAAACGGAAAAAATAGAAACACTAATCTTACTTCCTACTCTCCAGATGGCATATAATCCTGGGGGACAGCGAGCAAAGAAAAACTGATTCAAAAATCCATGAACACTTTCAGTAAGATCGGAAATGAGCTTGCGGTTTCTGGCACTTCTCACAATAATGAGGGAAGGATGATCTTTACTCTTTGCAAACGAGCACAGATAACGAATTTCTTCAAAACTCGGTAGGCGATCAAGAGTTCTTCGGAACAAAACACACAACCCCGTCAAGATGGCGTAGCCATTAGGATGAAGTTGAAACGGAGAGATTGTCAACCGAAGGAGAAGAGTTCGAAGGAAGTCGTTAAAAGGAGGAATCGCCCCACTTAAGCACATTTGGCGGTTGACTGCAACAAAACCATGGGGAGGATTGTCGGCGGTATCACTTGGCCCAGGGAGTAGAGCATCACTTTCAGCAAAGCCAAATTGAGTGCGCAGCTGGATAAACGCTCTCGAAGTTAGAATAGTCGAGGTTCTCTCCGGAGGATTTTCTATGGGAACAGTTGTCGGAAAAGTTTCTTCCTCTTGAGTTACCACTTCTTCTTCTCGGTGGGAAGTCATTCTACATAAACAACTGGGTATTCAAACATGAAGGTGCACGTTTCCTAAAGTGTGTGAAGTGTTGTGTAAAATCAATCAAGCAGTAAACAAATATAACTGGAATGAAAACTAGCAAGCATTTGTTAGTTATGAAATTCAGGGACTATTGTTTTAAGCCTAAATATGCAAGTAAGATGTTGATGCAGATAAATCAGTTCAGATTATTGATACTTTGCATTAATGTTTAACTCTAATTGATTGATTCAAAAACATTTCATGCAATATAATTAAGTTGCTTGTCCTGTTTTGAATAATCTGTCATCTGACGTGGGCAGTCAATGGCAGTATTTTCGCCTTGGTTTTCTTTCTTTGTTATTTTCAGCAGGTTAGCAGCTTATAAGTTAATGCGATCTGTGAAATAATACAATGAGATTCAAGCAAATTTAAAGTTGGGGCAGTTCAAAATTTAGGCAACTTAGTTTGGCAGTTCAAGTTAGAAACTCAAAGTGGATCTATGCTCTCAAAAAGTCAGCATGCCCAAAGCTTAAGTGTTAACTCGGCAGCGGTTTAAGAGCCAACTCGGTCACGGTTTAAGGGTTTAACTCGGCCACGACTTAGGGATTAACTTGGCCGCGGTTCAAGGTTAAATCAGTAGAAGGTTAAATCGGCAGATTTCCCCAAGAATTAATTTGGCTACGATCTAAGGGTAAGGTCGGCCAAATGTTAAGCTACCCAAATTCACTGAGTCGCTTCCGAGCTAACATCTCACTACATTCAACCCGTTAACCCAATAACCATTCCATCAGTAGCCGCCTTCATTCACATAATCCAATAACCCAATAAAACAATTTGAAATTGTCACAGATCTGATGTCCTGCCATCAAAGACCATCGAGCCTGAGGCGATAAACCCCCTTCATTGTATCAACAATCATCTCAAGCAACCTAAACTTCATCAATTACGAAAACGATGGTATTCTTGATGGAGCATCACACAAAGAGGCGATTCGTGTTTGAGCGACAGGATTCATGAATCGACAAGTAATCTACGATCGAAAGAGAAATAGAATCACTTACGCAATGGATGGTAGAGGTTATCGGTGATTAGTTGGAAGGAAATTGCTTCTAGGAATTTGAGAATACTTTAATGGCGGAATCAGGCAAGAGAGTAAGTGACGAAGAAAGAGGAAGAAAGTTAACTCGGCAACAACCTAAGACTTATGATATGAGTTCAGACAAGCTTACTTCTGTTAAGCCGAAGACTTGACACGGTAAGTCGACCACGACTTACGTTAAGTCGGCCACGACTTATGCTAGGTCGACCACGACTTATACCTTGGTAGTAATTCCAGCCCAGAATTCACTATAAATAGGCGACCACCTCCAACATACAAGGGACTTTTGGAGCTGATTTCCTTCAAACACCGTTACTCTGCTGCATTCCAAACTAATCCAATCCAACACTTGAAGCTCTCAAGATATTAAGAACGCTACAAACAACTTCAAGAAGAGATCACATACATCCAACATGGATTCGAAAACTCTCATCTCCATCGAAGTTTAAGCTACTCGTTCTAAGTATCTTGTAATTCAAAGTGTATTGTATTTGGGAAGAATTGTATGAGCTTGTAACGAGATTATTAATAAAAGTACTTAAAGTGGACGTAGGCTATACCCTAAAGCCGAACCACTATAAAATTGTTGTTGTTTACTGCTTTTCTACTATTATCTACTTGTAATCTGTTCCCGAGTCGTCGGGTGGTGCTTTCACAATTACAACTCATACATCGGGGTGTTAGCGTTCAAATTCTAGCGTTAACAATAATGAACTAAAAAGCTAAACTGAATTAAAAACTATTATGGCAATTTTTCTATGTGCTATAAATTGTTGAATTTAACTAAGTTTATTCGAAATTTAAGTAAACCCTATTACAACATTTTAAAATGTTGTCTTTTGTTAAATTGAACTGTTTTGAATGTATTTTTCCGTAGCGTTTTCTGAATGCCACGAAAAGTGAACTTTCACTGCTTTGATAAACTTAAGTGAATAAATGAATTTTGGAAGTCGAAAATTTTGGAAATTTAATAATTTAATTATTAAACACAATAACTTCATTTTAATGATTAAAAATGATTTTTGGAATATATACTGTTTTGAAATATGGATTGAAATGATATTTTAAATTGAATAAAATGAATAATGATTTGAAATGAATGTGGTTTCAAAAAGATATGATATTTTGATATATTAAATGATTGAAATATGGTTTTGAAAACATACGATATTTTGATATATTAAGATGGTTTGAAAATGGAGTTTTGAAAGATATGATATTTTGATATTAAAATGATTTGAAAAGAAGATCTGAAAGATATGATATTTTGGAATGATTTAATCTTTATGTTGATAAAGATTTTGGTTGAAATAAAATTTTATTTTGTAGTATAAATATTGTTTTAAAAAGTCATAACAACGGGTTATAATAACGATTGGTTGTTAAAGAGACCGGGATCGGATATTGTCTTATAGCCGGCCAATACCGAAAACCACTTTAACAACTATGTACACGGTGGAGATTCCAGAATGAAGTAGGATGATGGCGACTGTTAACTCCGCCTCGACCATGACTTACCGATCTAGTGCATCAAGAGGTTCCGACCTAACAGTTAGAAGCATGCCGACCTAAGGCCTAAGGGGTATGCCGACCTAACATTCAATGTAGATACCGACCTAACTGCCTTATCAGGGAGACCGACTTAAGGCTCAAAGGGTTACCGACTTAAGGAATACCGAGTTAAGGCTAAAACAGTGGACGACCTAACGTGGGTACTGGCTTAAGACTCAGAGGATGCCGACTTAATAGGAAGGCCGACCTAAGGCCTAAAAGAGATGCCAACTCAGTGACTTGACCGAGTTACCGATCTAATGTTTTACCAAGTTGGCGACCTAGAATAGTTACCGACCCAAGTCACAACCGATTTAGGACCAATGTTAGCTCGTTCACGACTCAAGAAAAGGAAGATGAGTTCAATGCAGCTACTCAGCACAGCAGCCTCTTAACTCGTGCACGATTCAGCTCCCAGTTATCTCGGTCACGACTCACGACCTAATTTGAGTCGTGAACGACTTAAAGCTTTTAAATGCAAACCCGAGGCCGTATTACTAAGAAGGAGTAGTGTTGACTCGGAGGTGACCTAGGACTTGTGCAAGTGAACTCCTGTGAAGCCAGGAGGGGGCCAGATGGACCGGCCACAACTCATATTAAGTCGGCTACGACTTAACTTAAATCGGCCACGACTTAGGACTTGGCAATAATTCCAGACCGAAACTCTCTATAAATAGGCAACTACCTCCAACATTCAAGGGACTTTTTGGGGGCACATTCTCTTGAGAGACCGTTACCTTGCTGCATCGAGAACTCCATCAACACTTAGAGCTTTCGAGATCAAAGGAATACTTCGAAGAACTTCACGAAGAAACTACACATCTTCAATTTGAATTCAAGGATTTTAATCGACATAGAAGCTTGAGCTACTTGTTCCAAAACTCTTGTAACTTGAAATATATTGTACTTGAGAAGAGTTGTATCAGCTTGTAACGAGATCATTAATAAAAGTACTTAAAGTGGACGTAGGCTATACCCTTAAGCCGAACCACTATAAAATTGTTGTCGTTTACCGCTTTTCTACTGTTTTCTGCTTGTAATATGTTCCCGAGCTTTCGGGTGGTGCTTTCACAACTATAACTCATACACCAGGGTGTTAGCGTTCAAATTTTAGCGTTAACATTTTTGGTGCTTTCACTGAGAATTGAACTCAGGAAAACTGTCATCATTGCTTCATAGAGATTTGAAGAAAGAATTTCCTTAAAAACAAGAAGTCTATCTGAGATTATGGCTCCTGGAAGGAAAAGTAGATCTATCAGATCTGGAAACATTCAAGAGGGAACCTCCGCTTCCCCTGTACCTAATCAACCCACTCCGTCTGTTGGAGTTACGAAAGCGGAGTTGGATGCTGTGATTCTAGGGCTAAATCAGCAGATAAACGCCCAAAATGCACAATTAGAGGCTCAAAGTGCCCAGAATGCTCTGATTCTGAATAAGTTGAACGATTTACTTGGGGCAAACAATCAACCAGCTGGTAATGAAAGGAACTATGCTGGCAACATTCATGATGTTAGTGAGAGGAATGCTCCTGAAAGGGCTACTAGTCCCTTTGAGCAGGCAGTTCCTGAGGCTGGTGGATCTAGAACTCGGCATGATGAGGAATATCTTTCTGGAATGGTCCGGCAGATCATGAAAGAAAGTATGCAAAGGGTTGAAGATGAGAAGGAATGGGGTTTCGCCCCAAGTAAAACTCCGTTTACTGAAAAAATCTTGAAGGCGGAATTTCCAAGGAAGTTTGTCCCTCCGACTATTCCAGCTTACAAAGGGACAAGTGATCCGAATGAGTTCTTGTATAAATATGATTGGCACATGACAGGTGCCAGGGCCTCTGACGAAATAAAGTGTCGATATTTCCCCGTATACCTGGAAGGTGTGGCTCTACTATGGTTCACCAAGTTGCCAGTCCGATCTATCGATCAGTTTTCAGACTTGACCAGAAAATTCAAGGAGCAGTTTAGACTATATGCTTCGAAGGCCAAGGACATTATGTCACTATCGAGTTTAGAGCAGAATCCTGGTGAGTCTATCAGATCCTTCTTGAACCGCTTTAATATAGCGCTGGCTGAGGTGGACAATGCTGAACCACGAATGATATTGACGTATCTGATGAGGGCTATTGATAAGTCAAGCGAATTTGGGAAATGGTTAAATATGAAGGAGCCAACCTCTCTCGAAAAGTTCTACAAAAAAGCAGATGAATTCATTCGCTTGGAAAGCCGTCCTTTACCAGTAAAGACAGTGTTGGAGAAAGCAGAAGACAACACTGTCGCTCCACGCAAGAATGAATCGGTGGGGCAAAAAAGGGAGAATAATAATGGGAAGAAACAGGGTAATCTGAAGAATCCCCGATCCTTCAAGCCATCAGAATATACTCCATTATCACATACACCGGAGCACATCTACCTGGCCACTAAAGATTCCGTCGATTTCCCTAAACCTATCCCTTTGAGAACCGGGAAAAAGGCCATACAGAGTGGGAAATTCTGCCGCTTCCACAATCAACCCGGTCATGAGACTGATGAATGCCGCCAGTTGAAAAATCTGATTGAAGAGTTGCTAAGAGAAAACAAACTGCAGCAATTCGTGAAGAAAAATAGCAACAATCCTGCATCATCAAGTCAGGGGCAACAGGTTCCTGTTCATCAGCCTAGGACAGGTGAGAAAGCTACGGGACATGAATCTGGAAGGCCCGTTATCAATGTCATTACAGGAGGGCCTCACCCAGCTGGCAAGAGCTGGGGTGAGATGGAGAGATATTCCAGGGCTTTGAAATATGCTCCAGCCGAAGAAGACGTCTTTGTTTTAGAAGACACTACGCCCCTGAAACAACAAAAACTTTCAACGATGATATTGTTTTCAGAGCCAGAGATTCCACAGGTATAGAAGCTCCTACCCTAGATCCCTTGGTCATCTCGGCCGGTATTGGACCGGCCATTGTCAGAAGAGTCCTCATCGACTGCGGAGCATCATGTAATATCCTCTTCAAGAAGACATTTGACCAGATGAAAATCCCTATGATCGATGTACATGCCTCATCACAAAAGATCGCTGGCTTCACTGGGGAGCCAAAGCAACCAATTGGGACCATCGATCTGCTTGTAGAACTTGGGGAAGCAGAAAGGAAAGTGGTCCGCAAGCAAACATTTGTGATTGTCGATGAGTTTTCTGCTTATAATGCTTTTCTTGGCCGTCCAACACTCGCAACATTCAAAGCTATCCTAGCCCCGTGGTGCCTCACTATTAAATTCCCTACTGACAATGGAGTAGGAGTTATAAAAGGGGATCAAAATGCTGCGCGAGAGTGCTATTTGACAGAGCTGCGAGAGTCAAGAAAAAGAGAAATGGGAAAGGATGCGGCAACCCCAGTCTGCATCAAGGAACCAGCCTTGTAGCAATTACGGGGCGGACCCTGCACTGGAGAGCACAGCGGGGCACGGGGAGAAATGGATCCCAGAAAAGCCAGTGCAGGGGAGAATAGAGTGGTACCGGTGGAAACGACAGTTCCGGTACCTGTTGACCCGAAGGACCCAAATAAGGTGTTGAATGTGGGTTCACAGCTTAATGTGTCAATTCAGAATGTCTTGATATCTTTCCTGAAAGCAAATCTGGATGTCTTTGCTTGGACTCACGCCGATATGTGTGGAATATCTCCAGAAGTTGCAGTACACGCTCTGAATATTGACCCAAAGTTTACGCCAGTTAAACAGAATAGAAGAACCCAAGGTCCAGAAAGGTCAGCAGCATTAAAAGAAGAAGTCGATCGACTCATGGAAAATAACTTCATCAAAGAATCTACATATCCGAATTGGGTTTCAAATCCTGTGCTGGTCAAGAAAGCTAATGGAAAATGGAGAGTGTGCATCGATTTTTCTGATCTAAACAAGGCTTGCCCCAAAGATTGCTTCCCGTTACCCAGGATCGATCAACTGGTAGACGGAACTGCGGGACATGAATTGTTATCTTTCATGGATGCCTACTCCGGTTATAACCAAATCATGATGCACGAGCCGGATCAGGAGGATACAAGCTTTATCACAGATGTTGGACTTTATTGCTACAGAGTTATGCCCTTCGGATTGAAAAATGCAGGGGCAACCTACCAAAGACTTGTTAATGCTATGTTCAAACCGCAATTGGGCAAAACTATGGAAGTCTACGTCGACGACATGTTAGTGAAGTCCAGGAAAGCAGCTGATCACATTGAACACTTAGCAGAAATGTTCGCAGTCCTTCGGAAATACAGAATGAAACTTAACCCTCTGAAATGTACATTTGGGGTCGAGTCCGGAAAGTTCTTAGGTTTCATCGTCAGTGCTAGGGGCATTGAGGCTAGTCCGGCTCAAATTACTGCCTTGAAAGAAGTTAAAGCTCCTAGAACGAAGAAGGAATTGCAGAGTCTCAACGGAAAGGTCGCCGCCCTGAGTCGGTTCATTTCCAAAGCCACTGATAAATGCATCCCATTCTTTGACGCCCTGAAGAAAGGAAAGAAGAATTTTGAATGGACTTCCTAATGCCAAAAAGCCTTCGATGAGTTGATCCGTCATATGGAAACGCCTCCAATACTTTCTAGGCCAGGCAATGGTGAGGATCTTCTTATATACTTGGCAGTATCATCTCATGCTCTAAGTGCAGCGCTGATACGGGAAGACAAAAGGATTCAACATCCGGTTTACTATATCAGCAAAAGACTCACTGGGGCAGAGCTGAATTACTCCAAGTTGGAAAAACTCGCCTATTGCCTACTAGTTGCATCAAGGAAACTGAGGCAATATTTCCAAGCTCATCCTATCAGGGTACTTACTGATCAACCTCTAAAGCAAGTCCTGTTTCGCCCTGAAACTTCGGGTCGCCTTCTAAAATGGAACATTGAACTCAGTCAATATGACATCACTTATCACCCCCGAAAAGCAATCAACGGACAAGCTTTAGCTGATTTCATTGCAGAATTCACAGAGAAGGATAATGGTGAGGATGAAACGGTCAGTGATTCCCCATTCCAGTGGAAGATGTATGTTGATGGCGCAAGAAATGACTACTGTTCTGGAGCCGGAGTGGTACTTGAAACTCCTGAAGGTCGATCATTATGTTATGCATTAAGATTGGAATTTCCTTCAACAAACAATGAAGCAGAATATGAAGCTCTTATTGCAGGTCTGAAAATCGCTAAAGAGCTAAACATTCGAGCATTACAAATCTTCAGTGATTCTCAGCTTATTGTATGCCAAGTCAAGAAGGAATTTCAAACAAAAGGTGGAAACCTGCCTTCCTACTTGTCAAAGGCTTGGGAACTCCTATGTGAACTCGATCACTATTCAATAAGCCACATTCCTCGGGAAGAGAATATGAAGGCAGATTCCCTCGCAAAGTATTCAAGTTCTGGTGAAGCTCAACTATTGGGATTGGTCCCTATAGAAGTCCTTTCAGCACCAAGTATAGACGAGATGGATATAGACTGGATTATGAATGTATCTCAAGAACAAGAGTCATGGATGACTCCAATACTGGACTACCTACTCAGAGGTTCTCTGCCAGAAAATTCGATAGAAAGACGAAAGCTACTAAGGAAAGCCTCTCGCTATGTAATTCAGGATGGCCGATTGTACAGACGGGGATTCTCAATGCCATTGCTTCGATGTGTATCCCGGGAAGAGTCCAAAACAATCCTAGCTGAGGTACATGGAGGAGAATGTGGTGATCATTCAGGTGGTCAAACATTAGCAAAGAAAATTCTCCGATACGGATATTTTTGGCCAGAAATTAATCGAGATGCTGCAGATTACTCCCGAAAATGTGACAAATGCCAAAGATTTGCCAAAATTCCTAGAGCACCTTCTACCGAACTCACACAGATGGTCAGTCCATGGCCGTTTGCAATTTGGGGAATGGATCTCATTGGGCCGCTACCAACTGCTAAATCAGGGATTAAATATGCTATTGTTGCAGTTGATTACTTTACTAAATGGGCTGAAGCTGAACCATTGGCTACTATCACTTCTAAGAAAATGATAAGCTTTGTGACCAAGAATATCATTTGCAGATACGGTGTGCCTCAGAAAATAATCACAGACAATGGTACTCAGTTTGAAAGCGAGGAATTCCAGGATTTTTGCAAACGATTCAAAATCCAGAAAAGCTTTTCGGCAGTAGCTCATCCGCAGGCAAACGGGCAAGTGGAAGCAGTGAACAAGATCATCAAATCAACCATCAAAAAGCAACTCGAAAGAGCAAAAGGTGGTTGGGTCGATAAACTACCACTTGCACTATGGGCATACAAAACTACTCACAAAACTGCGACTGGCATACTCCTTTTTCGTTAGCATACGGATCGGAAGCAATGATTCCGGTTGAAGCAGAGGTCCCTTCACACAGAAGAATCCATTTCAATCAAGCAGAAAATGAAAAGCTACAACTTGAAGCGCTAGATCTCCTTAATGAAAAAAGAGACGAAGCTAATCTCAGAGTTGCAGCTCATCAGCAAAGGATAGCCAGGCATTTCAATTCCAAAGTTCGTCAACGCAGCTTTGAAATTGGAGATCTAGTCCTGAAAAGAATTATGACCGCGACAGGTGTGTTTGGGCCCAATTGGGAAGGACCATATGTGATAGGTCAGAAGCTTCTTGACGGCACATTCAAACTCACTACTGTTGAAGGAGTTCAAATTCCAAGGGCATGGAACAGCAATCACTTGCGTCCATATTTTACTTGAAAATTTTGTTGAAATAATGTAAAAGAGTTGTGGATGTATGATTCTTGTAATTGAGAGCAATTGTAAAACTAATGCAAGTGAATAATGAATGAATATAAAGTGGATGTAGGCCCAAATTTCTGGCCGAACCACTATAAATCTTGTGTTCTTTATTATTATTACATGTTTGCTTTATTTTCGATATAAAAGTACATAAAATGTATTGCTGAAATGTCGATTTAAATTTTTGCAGACAATGGAAATAAAACTTGCTCATAATAAGACCGAGTGATTCTCACCATCATTCAACAAACAAATTTCAAGTCATAAAGGCCCCGAATTCAAATCCTAGATAGGAAATACTTCAATTGAACGGCTTATGATTTCGATAGAAACGAGCCCTTGCTAATAAATTGAGATTGTTTGAACGAACAAACATCCAATTAGGAAGCTAGTGCCCGTTCTCACGAACTTGCCTGTCAATGAAGTACGCTTCCTTGGATTAAACAAGCTACTTGCGAGAAAAGGGGAATGAAAACTTGAAAAGGAAAAAAGAGGATCGCTGAAAAGGCATAAGCAAGAAGACAAGAATACAACCAAAAACCATCATTGGCGGCACAAGTCCTCTTCGGAGGCACAACTCTTCGGAGGATAAAGACCTCTAATGGGTCATATGCCACAAAAAAGAAAGTTCTCTACTCAACAAAAAAGATTGGAGGAGTCATGACCCTCCAACCATGAGAGAGTAACTTCCAGGCAATGAAAACCCTCTTTGAGGCACATTTCACCAGGAGTTGAAGTGTAACAGCCGCTCTTCGGAATTTCACTTCACCAGAGTTGAAATGCAAACAAAAGAAAGACCTCTTCGGAGGCACATTTCACCAGGAGTTGAAGTGTAACAGCCGCTCTTCGGAATTTCACTTCACCAGAGTTGAAATGCAAACAAAAGAAAGACCTCTTCGGAGGCACATTTCACCCGGAGTTGAAGTGTAACAGCCGCTCTTCGGAATTTCACTTCACCAGAGTTGAAATGCAAACAAAATAAAGACCTCTTCGGAGGCGCAATTAAGAAGAAAGACCTCTTCGGAAACCTACGTTTCACCGAGATTGAAATAAAACTTCCAAGTGTTGAAACGTGAAAAGGATTTCTAAGGCATAACTCTTTGGAGGTACATGTTTCACCGAGATTGAAATAAAACCTCCAAGTGTTGAAACGTGAAAAATCCCTCCTCAGAGGTACAACTTTCTATATATATATATAAAAAAAGAATCCTCATCAAGAGCATACTTTAACTTCCAAAGGAAGAGTAGTTTACCTATTATGGAGAATGATCTTCCTCAAAAAAAAGGGGGGTTAAAGTACATTCAGAGGTCCGCTTTGCCACATAGAAGAATTCACTTGGCAAAATATATACAAACGCAAAAGGAGAAAGTGATTTCTTCGAAGGACAAAGCGTAGAAACTTATATGAAGGAAGTTGCACTCTACGAAAATTCTTCTCGAGAATGAAGTAATTATTCTTTAGAAAACGAGAGTGCAAGTCCCCTTAAAGTATACGATATTGCAGTAAGCTCATGGTATAGGGGCAACATGGTATAGTTACATACAAAGCGGTATAACTATGTCGGTAAAGTACGCTCAAACAACATACCACAAGCTCACCGTAACATCGTATAAATAAAACTTGTGCAAAAAAAAAAAAAAAAGAACTTGTGCCAAAATGAATAATAAATGCATTCTCAAATTCAAACAAAAGTCTGTACAAATAAAGAATCATTTTATTCAATTGCAGATATTGCAGATACAGGTTTCAAAATAAGAAGCAGGGGCCGGTGCCTGCACAACATCCGACCATTACACAAAAAAGGAATCAAAAAGCTCAACTCTTCATTTCTTCTTGCCGCCTTTAGACCCTTTACCCGGCCGAGTGGTTAGCTTTTCGGGTCTTCCAGGTTGGTCTGAAGGCATAAGGGAAGAAGGGGAGGGAGGTACAACTGGCGCAATTTCCGGTTCCTCTTCAGTGGTGATAATTTTCTTCCCCCTCCTCTTCGATGTCCCAAGCTTCTTTCTTCTCTGCGAAGAAGACTCACTCCCCGGAGTAACGAGAGCGGACAAAACTACGTCGTCAGAAGGAGTCCGCTCCGGAGAGATCTCGCCTCCTTCGAGTCCCTCATCTTTTTGCTCCTGCGAGGCAACAGGGTCATCCAAACCATGAAGAGCCTCAATTTTCTCCTCTTGTGACCCAGGTTGTGAAGCAGAAGGAGGAGTCACCTGAAGAGATGGAGGAGGAATAACCAGAGAAGGCGAAGTCTGCACGGCACTTGTTGTTTCAACTGCAGAAGAAGAAAAATTGAAAATGTTAGTATCTTCCCGAAAGAAGGGAGATATGGGTTCATCGAGATTCAAGAGGTAATCGAGAAGCTCATCAAATTTTGAGGAATAAGCAGGCAATCCACCTGAATCGGACCAATGTCGAAATTACCTGAAGATATTGGCTTTGTCAGTTCAATCTCATAATTCTGAGCCCCAATGTCCTCCAAAGCCTCTTCATCAGTAGGGGTGATTACCCCAGTTCTTGTAGGAGGCGGCAAATGAGCACTAGGGCCTGTAATGCCCACCTCGGGAGAAACTAGAGGACGTTCGGAGATGGTAGGCGGTACTTCTTTTTCAGAACGCTCCTCTTCCGCCATCTCGGCCCGCGCTCTGGCAAGCTGCTCCTTACCCTTGGCAAGAGCGGCACGGGCTTCGTCATCAAGATAATGCTCTTCAAGGGCTGACTCAGCATATCCAGCACCTTTACCACCGAGCATATCAAGTGTTGTCTCCCAAACTTCAGCCAGTGTGATTTCATACTTGGGGCCTAGAAAGGCAAGGCTTCCACGCCCCAAGACGCTGTGCAAGTAGAAGTCGAATAATGTTGAGCTGATGCTGTTTTTGGTCGCCTCATGAGATTCTTCAGCTGCGATTCTGCCGGCGACAGCCTCATCACGCTCCCTTTCAGTTTTGGCAAGCTGAAGCTTAAGCATTTGTATCTCCGCCTCCTGGGAGTTGTTTTTCTTTCGGAGCTCAGCAATATCAGTAGCATAGCCTTCACTGATTGTTTTTTGTACTTCTAGCCTGTCTTCGGCATCCCTTTGGCTAGCGTGAGCGTCTCTCACTTGTTTCAGGAGCACTTCTTCTTTTTGAGAATAGGAAGTAGAGGAAGCTGCAAGCTCATGTTTCAATTCCTCGACTTTTGCTTCAAGCTCCTCATTGTAAGAAGCAATGTTCCTCATCTCGGTGTCGTGTTGCTCAACGACCTTTTGCCATTCGGCCTTATCGTTTTCCATAGTAAGCATGGCCTCTATGTTGGCACGGTTAACTCTTTGAAGCTCATCGACAAGCTTCTGCCAGTTTGACATCCTCTCGATATCAAGTTTGACGGCGTCAAGATTGCGCAACATGGCAGACTTGTCGATGGGGACCAAGTCTAGGTCGAACCTCACTCCCTTAAGGCACCATTGAGGAAACCGGCTCTGCAGAGTAGCAGGACCCGGTCCAACTTGAAATTTGGGCCTGCTAATTATCGTTTGAATATCTGATTTCCCAAGAGCGGGAGAGTCAGAAGGAATGTCGAGCGAGGCAGGAGTAGTAACTTTCTCAGGAGTAGTAGAGGCCTTCTTTTCACTGTGACGGGCTCGTTTGCTTAAGTCTTCACCCATGTGACCTTTTCCTCGATCGTCATGAGATTTTCTCTTGTGGGAGTCATCGCCTTTTTGCCAAGAATCATGGCGCTCTTCTCTCTCCCTTCTTTCACGATGTTCTTCTTCAGTCCTCCTTTCATGACCCGTCGGGCAGCCCTCTCTTCATCCGACTCTCTGTAAGAAGGAAGGTAACGCCTGTAATCATACTGGCTACGCCTCCCGTAGCGCTGGAAATCGTCATAGTACGAGCCGCTGCGCCCCATAGGAGAATCTGGAATTAAAATAATAAGCTTTAGAAATCTTTAAAGTACAAGAAGATAAGTGCATAGAAGTGATGAGAAATTCTAAGTGTGTGTGTTGTGCAAACTACGCGCATTAATCTACGAACCACACTTTATTTGGGGAGTGGTTGTGGGTGTAATAGTTAACGTCAACTCTTGAGTCGACGACGACTGTTGCAAAATAGAAGTAGCTTCAACTACTGAAGAAGAAATCCCGGCAGTAGTAGGGTCATCTTTGAAGATCTCTTGTGAAGTAGCGAAGAGGTCGCTCAATCCTTCGAAGGTATCGTCTCTGCTTTGCTTGACAGGACTGGATTTCTTAGCCTTTTCACCAGATTCTTGTGAATGGTGAGAGGATCCCTGAGGCTCTTCTTCCTCGATAACCGGGGCAAGTTTACCAGATGGCCCCGCAACATCAACAGAAGTGGAGCACTTCACCAGCGAAGATTCAGGAGTCTTTATCGGAGAATCGGGGACTTCCGTTGGAACTTCATGAGCATGCATAGAGCGAGAAGTGTGTAGAAGCCCATGTTGATGTAAAAATTCATCCCTCAACGGAAATTTTATGCTCCTCTCTTCTGTGGCCACGGCACTCAACCTCTCAAAAACTTGCTTGTGAATTGGGTCTCTAGAAGGGAGAGGAAGTGCTGAAAGGAACAAAGAATGAAATTAGCAACTGAAAGTTCGGATCTCGAAAACGTTTCAAAACGGAAAAAATAGAAACACTAATCTTACTTCCTACTCTCCAGATGGCATAAAACCCTGAGGGACAGCGGGCAAAGAAAAACTGGTTCAAAAATCCATGAACGCTTTCAGTAAGATCGGAAATGAGCTTGTGGTTTCTGGCACTTCTCACAATAATGAGGGAAGGATGATCTTTACTCTTTGCAAACGAGCACAGATAACGAATTTCTTCAAAACTCGGTAGGCGATCAAGGGTTCTTCTAAACAAAACACATAATCCCGTCAAGATGGCATAGCCATTGGGATGAAGTTGAAACGGAGAGATTGTCAACCGAAGGAGAAGAGTTCGAAGGAAGTCGTTAAAAGGAGGAATCGCCCCACTTAAGCACATTTGGCGATTGACTGCAACAAAGCCATAGGGAGGATTGTCAGCAGTATCACTTGGCCCAGGGAGAAGAACATCACTTTCAGCAAAGCCAAATTGAGTACGCAGTTGGACAAACGCTCTCGAAGTTAGAATAGTCGAGGTTCTCTCCGGAGGATTCTCTATGGGAACAGCTATCGGAAAAGTTTCTTCCTCTTGAGTTACCACTTCTTCTTCTCGGTGGGAAGTCATTCTACATAAACAACTGGGTATTCAAACATGAAGGTGCACGTTTCCTAAAGTGTGTGAAGTGTTGTGTAAAATCAATCAAGCAGTGAACAAATATAACTGGAATGAAAACTAGCAAGCATTCGTTAGTTATGAAATTCAGGGACTATTGTTTTAAGCCTAAATATGCAAGTAAGATGTTGATGCAGATAAATCAGTTCAGATTATTGATACTTTGCATTAATGTTTAACTTTAATTGATTGATTCACAAACATTTCATGCAGTGTAATTAAGTTGCTTGTCTTGTCTTGACTAATCTGTCATCTGACATGGGCAGTCAATGGCAGTATTTTCGCCTTGGTTTTCTTTGTTTGTTATTTTCAACAGGTTAGCAGCTTATAAGTTAATGCGATCTGTGAAATAATACACTGAGATTCAAGCAAATTTAAAGTTGGGGCAGTTCAAAATTTAGGCAACTTAGTTTGGCAGTTCAAGTTAGAAACTCAAAGTGGATCTATGCTCTCAAAAAGTCAGCATGCCCAAAGCTTAAGTGTTAACTCGGCAGCGGTTTAAGAGCCAACTCGGTCACGGTTTAAGGGCTTAGCTCGGTCACGACTTAGGGGTTAACTTGGCTGCGGTTCAAGGTTAAATCAGTAGAAGGTTAAATCGGCAGATTTCCCCAAGGATTAACTCGGCCACGGTATAAGGCTTAGATCGGCAGAAGAATAGGTTGGCAGATTTCCCCCAAGTGCTCACACGGCCACGATTTAAGGATTGGGTCGGCCAAAAGCTAAGTCACTTCAAATCACCGGGTCGCATCTAAATCAATACCTCGCCCCACTCAACCCGTTAACCCGTTAGCCACTCCCTCAACCAAGAAACCCTCATTTCATTTATGCTATTTCATGCTATCGGATCATCCAATACACCATTTCGAAACCACTGCAAATTTAACGCCTTGCAATCCTAGCGCGAATCAAAATCAACTAGCCTGAATCAGTAAATCATCTTTATCGTCTCATCGGTCAGTTAAAGCCAAACCGAGCAATCTAAGCTCCATCAGCCATGAGTGTAATAGGATTCGTGATGAAGGATCATGCAAGGAAGTGGTTTAAGTGACGGAATTCATGAGCCAACAGTGATCGAAGAAGAGGGTTTACTTACGCAATGAATAGCAGAGGTTGTTAGTAGTTGATTGGAATTAAATCGCCTTTTGGAGCTCGGGAAAATTTTAATGGCAGAATCAAAGGAGTAGGTAATGAGAAGGAAGGAGGAGGTGTGACTTATACCCTGCAGTGGAAAATTTGGAGCAACACATACGGTCTAACTGTTAGGTCGCATACGACCCACCGACCTAAGAAGGGACGGGTTAAGGACTATCGAAGCACACGACCTAACATTTAGGCGTATACTTCGAGGGGCAAATGTTAACTCCGCCTCGACCATGACTTACCGATCTAAGGGACAGCGACTCAAGGTACTTCACGACTCAATGCCTTTAAAAAGTTCCCGACCTAAGGCCTTAAATGGATAACGACCTAATGCCTTAAAGGATGCCGACTTAGGAAGTCTACCGACCT
The DNA here is from genome assembly GCA_030765085.1 of Allium cepa. NCBI lineage: Eukaryota > Viridiplantae > Streptophyta > Magnoliopsida > Asparagales > Amaryllidaceae > Allium > Allium cepa. The sequence continues at coordinate 464,121,654 of CM060942.1, forward strand.
AACTTAAGTACCGATTTAATTACCTAAGGAAGTTGCCGACCTAATTGATCAGGACATGGAAAGGTGCACGACCTATACTTAAGTCGCAACCGACTTACGACGTATGCTAAGCCGTTCACGACCCAGGCAAATGAAGGCAAATCCTATACAGCTACTTGACACGCGGATGTTAACTCGGCAACGACCTAAGACTTATGATATGAGTTCAGACAAGCTTACTTCTGTTAAGCCGAAGACTTGACACGGTAAGTCGACCACGACTTACGTTAAGTCGGCCACGACTTATGCTAGGTCGACCACGACTTATACCTTGGTAGTAATTCCAGCCCAGAATTCACTATAAATAGGCGACCACCTCCAACATACAAGGGACTTTTGGAGCTGATTTCCTTCAAACACCGTTACTCTGCTGCATTCCAAACTAATCCAATCCAACACTTGAAGCTCTCAAGATATTAAGAACGCTACAAACAACTTCAAGAAGAGATCACATACATCCAACATGGATTCGAAAACTCTCATCTCCATCGAAGTTTAAGCTACTCGTTCTAAGTATCTTGTAATTCAAAGTGTATTGTATTTGGGAAGAATTGTATCAGCTTGTAACGAGATTATTAATAAAAGTACTTAAAGTGGACGTAGGCTATACCCTAAAGCCGAACCACTATAAAATTGTTGTTGTTTACCGCTTTTCTACTATTATCTGCTTGTAATCTGTTCCCGAGTCGTCGGGTGGTGCTTTCACAATTACAACTCATACATCGGGGTGTTAGCGTTCAAATTCTAGCGTTAACAATAATGAACTAAAAAGCTAAACTGAATTAAAAACTATTATGGCAATTTTTCTATGTGCTATAAATTGTTGAATTTAACTAAGTTTATTCGAAATTTAAGTAAACCCTATTATAACATTTTAAAATGTTGTCTTTTGTTAAATTGAACTGTTTTGAATGTATTTTTCCGTAGCGTTTTCTGAATGCCACGAAAAGTGAACTTTCACTGCTTTGATAAACTTAAGTGAATAAATGAATTTTGGAAGTCGAAAATTTTGGAAATTTAATAATTTAATTATTAAACACAATAACTTCATTTTAATGATTAAAAATGATTTTTGGAATATATACTGTTTTGAAATATGGATTGAAATGATATTTTAAATTGAATAAAATGAATAATGATTTGAAATGAATGTGGTTTCAAAAAGATATGATATTTTGATATATTAAATGATTGAAATATGGTTTTGAAAACATACGATATTTTGATATATTAAGATGGTTTGAAAATGGAGTTTTGAAAGATATGATATTTTGATATTAAAATGATTTGAAAAGAAGATCTGAAAGATATGATATTTTGGAATGATTTAATCTTTATGTTGATAAAGATTTTGGTTGAAATAAAATTTTATTTTGTAGTATAAATATTGTTTTAAAAAGTCATAACAACGGGTTATAATAACGATTGGTTGTTAAAGAGACCGGGATCGGATATTGTCTTATAGCCGGCCAATACCGAAAACCACTTTAACAACTATGTACACGGTGGAGATTCCAGAATGAAGTAGGATGATGGCGACTGTTAACTCCGCCTCGACCATGACTTACCGATCTAGTGCATCAAGAGGTTCCGACCTAACAGTTAGAAGCATGCCGACCTAAGGCCTAAGGGGTATGCCGACCTAACATTCAATGTAGATACCGACCTAACTGCCTTATCAGGGAGACCGACTTAAGGCTCAAAGGGTTACCGACTTAAGGAATACCGAGTTAAGGCTAAAACAGTGGACGACCTAACGTGGGTACTGGCTTAAGACTCAGAGGATGCCGACTTAATAGGAAGGCCGACCTAAGGCCTAAAAGAGATGCCAACTCAGTGACTTGACCGAGTTACCGATCTAATGTTTTACCAAGTTGGCGACCTAGAATAGTTACCGACCCAAGTCACAACCGATTTAGGACCAATGTTAGCTCGTTCACGACTCAAGAAAAGGAAGATGAGTTCAATGCAGCTACTCAGCACAGCAGCCTCTTAACTCGTGCACGATTCAGCTCCCAGTTATCTCGGTCACGACTCACGACCTAATTTGAGTCGTGAACGACTTAAAGCTGTTAAATGCAAACCCGAGGCCGTATTACTAAGAAGGAGTAGTGTTGACTCGGAGGTGACCTAGGACTTGTGCAAGTGAACTCCTGTGAAGCCAGGAGGGGGCCAGATGGACCGGCCACGACTCATATTAAGTCGGCTATGACTTAACTTAAATCGGCCACGACTTAGGACTTGGCAATAATTCCAGACCGAAACTCTCTATAAATAGGCAACTACCTCCAACATTCAAGGGACTTTTGGGGGGCACATTCTCTTGAGAGACCGTTACCTTGCTGCATCGAGAACTCCATCAACACTTAGAGCTTTCGAGATCAAAGGAATACTTCGAAGAACTTCACGAAGAAACTACACATCTTCAATTTGAATTCAAGGATTTTAATCGACATAGAAGCTTGAGCTACTTGTTCCAAAACTCTTGTAACTTGAAATATATTGTACTTGAGAAGAGTTGTATCAGCTTGTAACGAGATCATTAATAAAAGTACTTAAAGTGGACGTAGGCTATACCCTTAAGCCGAACCACTATAAAATTGTTGTCGTTTACCGCTTTTCTACTGTTTTCTGCTTGTAATCTGTTCCCGAGCTTTCGGGTGGTGCTTTCACAACTATAACTCATACACCGGGGTGTTAGCGTTCAAATTTTAGCGTTAACAGCGACGTTCTCGAGGTATATTACGTGGACCCAACTCCCGTGTGTTGGCATATATGACTAAAACAGGAGCTATACCGGGCTACACAAAGGGTCGCACCCTTTCATCGAGCATGCTCCATCGGAAACCATTCTATTACTGTTGTGATTCGATTCGGTGGCGCTATTTTGATTCGGGGGTATTGTTCGAGGTGGGCGGAAGCTGCTGGCTTGCCGTCACCACCGGTCCGGGAGTGCAAACGGTGTATCCACCCTGGCATTGCCTCGCGTGCCGTGTCATATCCTTATCTCGAGCACACTACGATTTTGGTTTTAAAGATCCGACCGCGTTAAGGTTCACTATCCCCTTAACGCTATTTTCTATATGATTATACTTTACTGATTAGACACTACCGTATATAGCGTATATTACTACATAGTAAATAGTTTAACGGATCGTTAGAGGATGGGCGGTCCCAAGCATCCTTTAAGTTACCGATGCATTTTGTTACTGTTCACTTGAGTTGATTTACAGTTTATAAGTATTTATGTCCTGACTCGAGGGTTTTGTGTTTTGCTTTACGCTCGGGTCAGATTGATTGAGTTAGCATTCAAGATTCACCTTCGGCGTTGGAGCTTTGCTTGAAGATCCAGCCATCTATTTTGTTTCAGTATCCAGTGGTTCAGTGATGTATCTGATTTGTACCTGATGTATCCTGTTACTCTTCTGTTGTATCTTATTTAACTCTGAAGTATCTTATATTTTATATAGTAGCTTCATGAACTACTATCTCTTTTTCTTCCGCTGCATTTTTATATACTCTGTGTCTGTGATCTGTGATTTTTATTTACTATATATTCTGAGGTTTGCCAAAAATTTATTTACAACGCGGTATTTTGAGCAATTCAATCCCGGCATGAGTGTCTACCTATACACTTATAATGGATGCGAATGGTTGGAAATATCGAGTTGTTACAGTTGGTATCAGAGCTTTGGTAGCTCTAGGCAAAACTCAGCATATGGAGTGAATGTATTTACAGAATCACTTTCATTCAAGTTTGAATCTCTCCCTTTTGACTCGATTCCTTTGAATTTTGGAACATTCCCTACGGTTCCAAAATCCATTCGTAACCCTCACTATTCATCTTCTTTTGACTCTGGGGCATTCCATAACTCCGCTTTGAATGATCTTTATAGTGAGTCGACGGTCACGCCAATTTCAAATTTAATTGAAAAAGGGGGAAAACTCCTTTGCTGTTAGCATCGATTCACCAGAGATTCTTATCTATCCTTGGTTTAGATGCTAATATCTTTTGTTATTTCAAACTCTAACTCTTGAGATCGAATGTAGATTTACCCTAGAAAAATCAACATTGATCTTATTCTTTAAGTCACGGTTGACCCGGTTAAGGTTGCCCGAGATTTATATAAGCTTATCCATCTTCCTATTCTATTATTTAATCATGTCATTCTTGTTTCCAACTTATTTTTGAAACATAATCTCCTTTGATTTGTGTTAATCAAAAATTTGAATCTCTATCCTTCTTTGAAAATCTATTCATGTATAGTGTATTTGTAAACTAGTATTTAAAATTAAAATGCTTTATATATTGTGTTGTTTGAGTTGTTGATGTTGAGTTGGGTTTCTGATCGATACGTCTGATCAGCGCTATCGATAAGATTTCCAAAACACTTTGACAGAACAAACGGACACAATATATTTTAAAAAAAATATTTGGTTAATGAAATAAATTTTGATATATAAGTAAATTTATGGAACTTAGTGAAATGATTTAAATTGATAATTTGAAAAGATAATACTTGATTTATCATTTATTGTTCTATAAATGAATTTATAAATAGTTGTTTATAAATTTATTAAGGAACTGAAATGAATTTAAAACAAGAATTTGAGGATATAAATTCCCATTATTTCGAACTTTGGTTTAAAGTTTTAAAAGGTTATATTATTTAATGTATTTTGAATAGAATTTGTTTTCAAAGAATTTTAAAGGTTTAAAATTAGTGCTCTTCTCTTTGTCGCTAGAAAATAACTTCGGTGATGATCGCGACATCATCGACGTTCATTTTCGAGTTACGAAGTTAAGAGACTGTTCTGTAGTCTTGCTACAGCTTTGTTTTGGGAAATTAAATTGATTTGAAATTTCTAAAATATGATTTGATTTATAATATATATATATATATAGATATATGATTGAAATTTGATTTGACATATTATATATGTATATATATTATTTCTTATCTCTAAATGGTCTGAAGAAATTGGAAATTTAATTCTTAAATTCTATTTTTAAAGAACAATTTGAACTATAAAAAGAAAATAAAAAAAATTGAATAAATGATTAAAACATGAAAGAATTGAATTGGAAAGTTTTATTTCTATAATACAATTGCATTCAAATACAACTTACCAAAATTTCAGAAGTTAAAAATGTAATTGGATAATATACGATATAAAAAGATTTTATAAATAAAATTTGAGTGGTTATATTAAATGTTATACACTTAAATTTTAATTATAAAATGATTAACAGAGATAAATATAATAAAGGGTAATTCAATAACTTACAATAAAACAATGTTAGAAGAACTAAGAATAAAATAAAGCAGTTATAAAAAGTGTAAATATATTTAACATGAGTGATAAATATATTGAGAGGAATAAATTTAATTTTGATTAGGAATAAAGAAGAATAAAATTTATTAAGTACAATGTCAGTTTAATAAATGATTATTTTTAAAACCCATGGTTCTAAAAATGGTTAATTTTAGATGATTGCATAATAAGATAATGAAATTTGAGATAGTTAAGATTTATTTAACTTGTGTAAAGATTTATTCTCTGTTTAAGTTGATATTTCCATGCTTTCTAATTCATTTCCTTATTTTGTTTTCAAACTATCTTTTGGTTGTCCTTATTATCCTTATCTTGCTGTAGACCGGTATAGGAATCTTTCTGTAATCTTTCTGTTTAGAAATCTTTCTATAATCTTTGATAGACCTTTGGTAATCATTTTGAACCCATCTTTTTCGTGCTTGTGCTTTTTTTTTTATTCTGGAGGATCTTGGAAAGATCACCTCCACCTCGTTAAACTTACCTATAACAACAGTTATCAGGTATAACTTCAATCTTCTTGTCATCTTATCTTAATCCTATTTCACTCTATCTTTTCTATGCCCTTCCATACCTCATTCCTTTTCGGGGACGAAAAGTTTTGAGTGGGGGAGAGTGTAGCAACCCTGTATTTTGTAATTATTTTATTGTATATTTTAATTATTTTTAATGTAAGATTTTGATTTAAAAACTTATTTTACTTATTTGAAATGATTAAATTTATTATTTAAATATAATCTTGATTTTTATATGAGTTATAATTCCAAACTTGTGTAAGTTGAATATTTGCCTGAAATGCTGATTTTGGTCAAAATAGTCAAACTGTGACTTTCAACTTAAAATTTTAAAAGTTTAAAATTTTAATTTTTTTCTTTAATTGTGAAAGTACATAAAATTCTAAGAATACCACTTTTCGTTTCGTTGAAATCGGATGTAAATTGTGAAAGTTATACCCTTTACAATATTGTGCGTATATAGGGATATTTAACAATGACTATTTTAAATTGTATAAGTTACTTCTTCTTTGTTATATTTTACTTTAATATGTGATAATATGTTATATTATGTATATTTTGACTTTTAAGTATTTTTAAAATGATAATATAATTTTTCTGAAGTTCATTTGAATTTATTTCTAATTTTAAAGCCTAGTCTACAATTTTAAGCCATTTTCTTAATTTAATTATATATAACTAAAATTTATTTATTTATTTTATGCACTCACTTTTATTTGCTGTGTTTTACTTTATTTTATTCATTTTACATGTATTTAAATTAAAGTAAACTTTTCCAAAGTATATTGAAGTTATTTCTAATTCTTAAGTCAAGTTTTCATTTTCTGTGTTATTTTTCTTGTTTTAATCATATCTAATTAATATTTAATTATTAATATTTTGTTTATCTGTTATACTTTCGAATTTTAACTGAGATTTTAATTATTTTCTGTTATTTAGATGTATATAAATATATATGAGAAATTTGAAAGGGTTAAAGGCTAAGAAACGTAAAAACGTTTCACTGTTTCTTTTGCAGTTTCTTTTGTCATCAATACATCTGTTTTTTTGGGATTTCCCTATACCATCTACAGCCAACTTCCCTTGCTCATTTGTCATGAAATTTTTCTCTTTCTCAACCCTAAAAATCATGGCCTCCATCTTGAGAAAAAAAATCTGGTAATGGCTACATCTTTTTCTACCTTTTTCTTCTCATTTTCAATGTATTTTGCCAAGTTTTCTATGCTCTCTGGATTGGCCTCTACCACCCACCACCACCACCATACTCTCCACCATCCCCTACCACTCTTCCTTGGCATCATCTCCAGGCATCATTTTAGATCCATCCATGGCCACACCTCCCTTGGTGACAAAACTCCACAAAATTGCAAATAATGTCCAAAACAATGCCCTAGCCACCACTATTACTTCACCACCTTCATACTCCACCATGGCCACAACCTCTAGCCACGACCACCACCTTGCTACCACCACCACACTTCGTCTTAGCCTCTGTCCAGATCTGAAATTAACATGGCCAAGACTCCATGAACCAAAACTCCACAAAAACAATGCGTAAAGCCTTGAAACATTCATGATAGCCACCATATCACTTCATATCTTCATCCACCACCTTGGCCACCGCCATAGGCCGCCACCACCACCTTTTCCAGACCTCCCTACACACCTCCATCTACTGTCCAAACATGCACAAGTATGGCCAAGCCCCACTTGACCCAAGGCCGAGCCTTGTTGTGCTCAAAAACTTCATATATGTTGCCTTGATCAATTGTATGCTTCATGTTATAACCCTACCACTCCATACTCCTTCTAGCCGTGAGTTATGGTGCCAAACCTAAGCTATATCATCATCATGGCTGAACACAAGAACCTCTTAGGCCAAGCATTTGAATAGTTAAAGCAAGGTCAAGTAATCTATTCCTTGTTGCTTCGTATTTTCATTGTTTCAACATTGTTTTGCGTTGAATATTTATGTGTATATTGTCTTGTTTTGGTTATTGTTTACAAGACAAATATCAAGGCTCTCCATTCATTCAAATCAAAAGTCATGCTATATCGTGCTTGTCGTGCTTTTGAAATCGCACTTGTGTTTGTTGTTTTGCTCTTCAGCTTGAACAAGTGAGTCTTTCTCACTCTGACATTTATACTTATGAATAGTGAATTGATGACAAGTGTTTAATAATAAAAATGTTTATGCAAGTTAATGTTGATCATATGATATGCTATGCCATGTTATTACCATATTATTACCATGTTAAAACTGTTAATTTTCACCTGACATCTGATGTATGACTGTATATTGTGATATTGACATTGTTTATATTATTCCTGTATATGATTACACTGCAAGTTCCCTGTTAAAATAGAATCATTACGGGCTGAAATGATAGGCCTGATTTATTTTATTTTATTTATTTTAACTTAGGATTGCGGGTTTGAAATGAGAAAACCCGGATTTTTCTTTGTAAATTACGGGTTGAAATGATATATTACCCGTATCACTTTACCTAGCGTAGAAAATTTTATACAGGCCCGTAGTTAAAATATGCTTTTCTAAAAATTTTAAAATATTTTAAAAATTTAATTATTATAATATTTTGATTTTAAATTTAATAAAAATAAAATTTTTGTAAATTATTATTGATTTTCTGAATAATTGTAAGTGAAATGAATTAATGAAAAAGTTAGAAATTTTGAACGTAAGTTATTTTGGAAATTTTGATTTCATTTTAATTGAAAATTTAATTGAGTATGAAATTATGATAAATTTACGATAATTTGAATTTAAATGAATTTAAAAATGATTTTTATCATATTTATGATTTTTTTAATGAAGTTGAAATGTGAAATGAATGAATATTTTAAGTTGAAATTTTGAATATAACTAAAATTAGAAATTTATGAAATTGACTTAAAAGTAAACTTTTAGTTAAGTAAATAAAAATAAATTAAGTTATATTTGAGAATTTGAACTTAAGTGTTAAGTTGAAATTTAATGCAATGGATTTAAAATTGAACATTGCAATTTAATAAGTGAATTATTATTAAATCTTGATTTTTGAATGGAAATTTAACTTTATAAAATCATGAACTTGAGGAAAAATTAAATGATGTTATAAATGTGAAAATGTATGGTTTTATAATTTAAAAATGTTTTAAATAAAAATATAATTGGTTGAGAACTGATATTGAATATTTGAAGTTAACTGACTATATTTTGAAATGTTATTAATTACAATGTAAATGATATTACAGCATTTGAAAATGTTGTAGTTGATGACAATGAACGAAAAAGCTAAATTGAATTAAAAATTATTATAGCAATTTTGTAAGTGCTATAAATTGTTGAATTTAACTAAGTTTATTCGAAATTTAAGTAAACCCTATTACAACATTTTAAAATGTTGTCTTTTGTTAAATTGAACTGTTTTTAATGTATTTTTCCGTAGCGTTTTCTAAATGCCACGAAAAGTGAATTTTCACTGCTTTGATAAACTTAAGTGAATAAATGAACTTTGGAAGTCGAAAATTTTGGAAATTTAATAATTTAATTATTAAACATAATAACTTCATTTTAATGATTAAAAATGATTTTTGGAATATATACTATTTCGAAATATGGATTGAAATGATATTTTAAATTGAATAAAATGAATAATGATTTGAAATGAATGTGGTTTCAAAAAGATATGATATTTTGGTATATTAAATGATTGAAATGTGGTTTTGAAAACATATGATATTTTGATATATTAAGATGGTTTGAAAATGGAGTTTTGAAAGATATGATATTTTGATATTTAAATGATTTGAAAAGAAGATCCGAAAGATATGATATTTTGGAATGATTTAATCTTTATGTTGATAAAGATTTGGGTTGAAATAATATTCTATTTTGAAGTATAAATATTGTTTTAAAAAGTCATAACTACGGGTTATAATAACGATTGGTTGTTGAAGAGACCGGGATCGGATATTGTCTTATAGCCGGCCAATACCGAAAACCACTTTAACAACTGTGTACGCAGTGGAGATTCCAGAATGAAGTAGGATGATGGCGACGTTCTCGAGGTATATTACGTGGACCCAACTGCCGTGAGTTGGCATATATGACTAAAACAGGAGCTATACCGGGCTACGCAAAGGGTCGCACCCTTTCATCGAGCATGCTCCATCGGAAATCATTCTATTACTGTTGTGATTCGATTCGGTGGCGCCATTTTGATTCGGGGGTATTGTTCGAGGTGGGCGGAAGCTGCTGGCTTGCCGTCACCACCGGTCCGGGAGTGCAAACGGTGTATCCACCCTGGCATTGCCTCGCGTGCCGTGTCATATCCTTATATCGAGCTCACTACAATTTTGGTTTTAAAGATCCGACCGCGTTAAGGTTCACCAACCCCTTAACGCTATTTTCTATATGATTATACTTTACTAATTAGACACTACCGTATATAGCGTATATTACTACATAGTAAATAGTTTAACGGATCGTTAGAGGATGGGCGGTCCCAAGCATCCTTTAAGTTACTGATGCATTTTGTTACTGTTCACTTGAGTTGATTTACAGTTTATAAGTATTTATGTCCTGACTCGAGGGTTTTGTGTTTTGCTTTACGCTCGGGTCAGATTTATTGAGTTAGCATTCAAGATTCACCTTCGGCGTTGGAGCTTTGCTTGAAGATCCAGCCATCTATTTTGTTTCAGTATCCAGTGGTTTAGTGATGTATCTGATTTGTACCTGATGTATCCTGTTACTCTTCTATTGTATCTTATTTAACTCTGATGTATCTTATAATACAATTGCAAAAGCTCCTCCGTACAAAGGGGACTCTGCCAAAAAATTTCGAAAATTTTGGCAATTAATTTTTTTTTGAAATTTTTGAAAAAAAAATTGTTAATGACAAACAATTTCAAATTGTAAATTAAAATAGATTAGTAGATGATACTAATATGAATCAGATATACATGAAAGATTAAATTCAACATTTAAAATTTAAAGTAAATTGAATCCGTGTGGAAGTGGGGAAAGCTAGTTTGAATAGAAATGTATATGAAACCTATATAAGAGAATGTATAAATTGATTTGTAAAGTTTCGATTGAATATTGTTGTTAAACAAGATATGCAGGTATTAAAAGGAAAAGGAATTGGATTTGATTCCAAAAGATAAATTTGTATTGCCCGACAAAAAAGGTACGTATTAAAATTTCTAAATGAAATTGGATTAGGTTTTTGATGTAGCCACTTGGCTTTTGTTTTCTTTTGGATTTGGGAGCCCGTGGAGGCCTTTTGTAGTAGTACCGAGCTAGCCGCGCAAAGGAGACCTTGGCAAATTTTTTTGGGAATTTAGAGAGTTAGAAAAAAATTTGGGAAAATTTTGATAATCCAAATTATGGTTTTAAATTGAAATTTAAACGATTGAGCGGAAGAATATTGTTTGAAAACTATAAAAGATTTTGGAAAGTTAGTTAGTGTGATAATGAGTTTTTGATAAAAGAATAGGTGGTAGGATGTTGAATTGTGAGTTTTGAAAAGTAAAGGGGTATTGGTCCATTCTCCCTAATTAGTAATTTCGGGGACAAAATTCTTTTAAGGGGGGAGGAATGTGATGTCCCGGAAATTCAAACAATTTAAATTTGAATAGTAAATTGATTTTAAAATATTTAAAGGTTGATTTTAAAATTGAATTCCAAATATCAATATTTACTTGATAATTAAATCATTGAATTATATAGTTTAAATATTGAATTTAATAATTGAAAACTGGGTAAATGGTTGAATATGAAATTTTAAGCCTATTAAAAGAAATTTGAAGGCATATAAAATTTATAATGATGATAGTGAAAATAATAGAATGGTTGGAATTTAAATTAAAGGTGATTCATTCAATTTTAATAGTATATTGTTTAAATCAGTATTTAAAAATAGCCTTCCGAGGCACAGTCTCGGAATTCGACGAAACCAGTTCCATTGGATCCGCAATAATTAGTTATTATCGGGTTTCGATTTTTGTAGCCATCAGAATTATCGTTTGACCCTGGCAGCTCGAAACGCTTAGAACTATTTTAATTAATTTAATTTAATGTTGATCGTTTACTTCCGTAACTCGCGCATACGATCAAATTAGTCTCCGAAACATGTTCCATTGGGTTCGGAATGCGGGTAAAACCTTATCAACGTCTGTCGGCATGTCCGATACGGAGTCCGGAATTTTGCGTTATGCTTATCAAGACGTTTGTAAATTTTACAATATAACAAAATTAAAGGAACACTTGTCATAGATATTTTTCTGATGCGTACCCAAGAAGCTTTCTAACCCCATATTTTATCCCGTCCTCTCTCTCCATTCAACAGAAATCGAAGCCAAGCCCCCTCTTTCCCTCTTTTTTCAAAAAATTAAAAATAAAATAAAATAAGAGAAGCAGATAAATTGAAATCGAGATCGACAGCTCGAGAAGTAAATGTGTATCCCTTCCTTTCTCTAATTCATTTGACTCGAGCATCGCTGGTCGATTTGGGCATGAATTGCGATGGCTGCAACTTATGGCGCGCGCAAGGGCGGCCAGAGCTCGAAGGGATGTCGACTTATTCTCGACTAAATTCACGGTGCATACGAGAGAGAGGGGAAGTCGAAAAGGCTCGCGTAGAGGAGATAGATGGAGGGCCGCGAGCTGTGGTTGCCGAAGTCCAAGCCACGGTTTCTTGGAGACGTTGATAAGGCAGCGAGCCCGTGTTCAAGAAGGGGGAAACACGATCTGGGTTGGGTTGATGTTCGATTGTGAGTAAATTTTCTCTTTATTTACTTATTTTATCTCTGTTTGTTTTTAAACTTAGGGTAAAATAAAATAGATGGAATTGTTTAAATCGTTTATGAACCCTGTAAATTAACTGCTCTTCAAGCTTAAATTAAGACAGTTTGATTTATTGATAAATTAGTTATGTTAAATACATAAAAGATACTTAAACCTAATTATTTTACAAATTAAGTTAAATGTTATTGTGATTTGTACTTAACAAAGAACATGTTTGTCTTGAGTATATTTAAGATTTGCTCACTTAAGAAATTAGTTAAAGATTAATTAAGAAATTGATTTGAATTTTTTTGATTGAGTAATTTGTAATTAGTGATGTACAAATGGGAATTAGGTTTTAGGAACTAAAAATGAGGCTAATAATTAATGGCTAGGGAATAATGAATTAAAAATCTCTTGGGAAAATAAATAATAAATAATCACCGGACGTAATTAATTAAAGGAAGTGGATTGCCAATTGTGAGGCAAATGTGAGTAAATCTCACTCTGTTGGAATTCTATTTAAATTTAAATGGTTAAATTTAAATATTTGGTTGATTTGATGTGCTATATCATATAGTACTACATAGTGCATACTGGAATGATTGATATTCGGTGATGGATATTTTTGGTAATTGGACTGCTAAATGTTGTGGTTTGTTTGAATATTTCGGAACCATAAGTTATCGAAATATATAAATTGGATTTCTGGAAGAAATATAAGGGTGATTAAATGGATGATTAATTAATTCAGTTAATTAATGATTTGGGTTGACTAATTTAGTAATTTAGGGTTTGGATTAATTAATGAAGGGTTAAGTTAATTAGAATAATCATTTGGTGGTTTAATAATTAAGCACTTAATGTAATTAATAAAATAGAATTACTTTGTGTAATTAATCCAGAGATTAATAAAAAACGAATTACAGCGTAATTAATTTATTAATGCAGTAAATAAGAAAATAGTTAATTACAGGTTGTGGGTGATCGAGAATGATTAATATTGTGGTCGAATTAAAGTAAAATATAATTGGAAATCGTTAATCTATATAACGAATGAAGTAATTAATGATTTTATTTATTGAGATTAATTAATTCATAATAAGATACTTATGAGAAGTCAATTAATATAAGTAATTAAGAATTAACGTAATTGATTATAGTTAATTAATTTGTGAAGAAATCAAAGATTACTCATTGATTGGCTAGAGTAATTAATAACGTGAAATTACTTAAAGAGAATTACTTGAATGGAATTGGAAGATAACTAATCCAGGGTTTTTAATTCAGATGAATGGATATAGAGGGGTTGATTAATTAATTGATTTGGAATTAATTAATAATCTAAGTGAATGTGGTTAGAAAATTCAATTAAAATAAATTGAATTAATTTGTATGTGATTAAGCATTGCTTATGGATGATTGGATGGTATGGGATATTTTGAATGAGTTGATATCTCTGATATGAAATGTTTTGTATTTCATTTGGATAATTTGGGAATTAGGATGACATGAGATCCGAGGAGACCGGGATCGGGTATTAGGAAAACGCCCGAAACCACTTTGGATTAAAAATAAATTGATGTGTGAATCAATAGGCTGATATGAGATGATTTATGTGAATTGGATTTATTTTATTTAAGTTTGGTACTTAGAAACTTATATGTGAAATAAGTGTTGTCTACAGCGAATTGTGAATTGGTTAAATTGCAATAAGTTACCCGGGTTTATATAAGTTACTTGCTTTGGTATTCCATGTTAGTTGGCTTTACTCACGTTGTTTTCCAGCCTGACCCGGGTGTTACTTTGGTGTAATGCTCGGGTCAGACCGAGTATTACAGATTTTTTAGGCTAGGACATTCTGGAGCTCAGGAGGCGAGTTGGACGGCAATATCATATAGAGTATTCCGCTGTATTTATATTATTGTTAATCTGGGACATGATAATTGTATACATATTCAGTGACTGTATGAAATTGAAACTCTGATGTATATTAAATGTAATCGACAGATATAGCATTCTTTTGTAAACTGATATTATTTATTATTATATTTTATCCGCTGCATGTGTGAGTTATTGACATTTTCTGTTCTTCTTCTTCTATCTCTTTCTTCTTTTCATAACTATCTAAAATTTTCGGGATCGAAAATCTCGGGTCGTTACAAAGAAGTTATGCTAAAATAAATATTTTTCAAATTGATTTCAATTGGTTTCTATTTCATAAATTTCAAGGCGTTTCGAGTCCGTACGATCAAACGACAAGTCCGATCACTACGAAACTTGAAATCCAACAATAATTCGCTGTTACGGATCCGATGAAACTAGTTTCATCGAAATCCGAGTAAGTGGCCAAAATGGCTATTTTTACATCAATTAAATAATCAGGTAATTATGCAGAAGGAAGAAGTTGCAAAAAAAATTAGTCTCAAGGATAGCAAGTTTACTCTTTAGTCTGAAGGACAATTTTTAGTGTAAACTGAAAATGATAGTTACAACTATCATTCTGTGATTTACACTAAAAAGTGTCCTTCAGCCTAGAAAACAAACTTTTTTTCCCTGAAACTAAATTTTTCTCTAACTTTTTCCTTGAGACTAAAAACCCCTTAAATAATTATTATTAAATTAATTAAATCCAATTTTTAAATTTCAATTCTCTAATCGACAATTCTTGTCATTTCTAATTTCTTAAACATTTACACTAATTTAAACAAATTTAAGTGTTGATTTAAAATTGATAAATTCCTCAAATTCCTTAAATTCAACAATTATAAATTAGATTTCCAAAATTCTATTTAATTAAAGTCATCAATAATTATTCCATTCATTATTGTTAAATAAATGACTTAAATATTGGATTTAAAACTATTACATAATTTTTCTCATATTATCTTTATTTCAAATAATGTAGTAATTAATTTCATTCACAATAAATCCAATGAATTATAATTATTTCAATAAATAAACTTGATTTAACTCCAAATCCATTTTATTTCAAAAATAATTATTCAATAAACAAAGGTAACCTTTGTTTACCTGATTATACATTAGTAACCCCAAATTTTCATCTATCCTCGTACTAACTCCCCTATTTCATTTTATTACATTTCTACGAATATATACGATAATTGCGTTTTACAGTCTAAATAAATTCATTTACTTAGGTTCATACTTTCCATTATATCGATTACTAGAATACGCATAAATTTACAATTCCGATTATTCCATTACATTTATGCCTTCCGTTATTATATTAATAATCACTATGAAACGTTTATTATCAACTATAAATATTATAACTACTTAACAGACATTGATTTTGTAAATTTACAATTTATTACGTATTCTTCATCGGTTAACATAATTTTGAATTGCTTTCCCAATTTACTAATTTCAGTCAAATCCAAACTTTACCATCTGTTTCAATTAATAGGGTGTGCACTAATTTAGTTTTTGCGTTAATTCTTATTAATATAACATTAAGGTTCCTTTACTATAATTGATTTAAAATTTTATTATAACGAAATAAACAGGTAACCTTACAATACACTAAGGTTTAATATTTCCAAAAAATTATCATAGTTGCCTACATAATATTTACTCTAGTATTACAAATAACTTCCATTTATACAGTTGCAATACGTTTTAGTTACAATGATTTTATCCAATTACCATTAAATTTACATTCAATTACTATTCAATGTATATTTATCCATTAATTAATTCGGTGTTTGCGTTTATTTCCTTCCATTTAATTTAATGCCTAGTATACATTTACATTAATCCTATTTCATTCCATCAATGTAATGCCACTCCTCTATATTCACGATAACAAAGAGTATTACTTGGTAATACCGTCTGCTATCGTGAAGAATAAGGCTAGATAGGAGCAACCATCTATAGTCTTTCCTTAACTATCTATTGAATACATCGACAATTTCCATACTAAGCGGACCGACATATCCAATAAATACTTAATTCAAAACAATATGTGGATGGAGGATCCATCAGAACAGAATATAACAACTCAATGTAATCTACAACACAGAACAGTGAATCCTCGTATACACATATATGATACATAACAGAGCCTGCAAAATGATACATGTCAAGTGATATAGCAAACCACAATATACAGACGAGTCAATAGAATACATATCAGAGTTAAAACCCAAAAAGGACTACACAAAAAGCTTAACAAAAAGGAGCAAGCTGAATAGTCCATGCGGAAGCAAAATAGGCTAAGTCCAGAAGCACCTGACCTGAAACATCTCGGTCTGACCCGAGTATAAATACACGGGTCAGTCTAGCTAAACAAATCGGTTAGATAAACTAAACGATAATGAACCTGCAAGTTCATATAGCATAACAAATATCTCTATATGAGATAACTCAATCATCAAACATAAGATGAATCAAATAAAACCCATGACATCGGCAATTCAAAAAAACACTAGATATGAATATCCCCAAACAAGCTAAAAAGGCAAATAACAAATACCAATGAAGGTAACACAAGTTAGACATGGTAACTGCTATATATTGTGTGGCTCAAACATACCAACACCGAAGAGCGATACCTAGGGAATATAATTATCAATGAAACAACAGAAAATTCCAACTGCAACAAACCCAAGTATCTCTCGAGCAGTGGTGAAGAAACCACTCCAATATCTCTCGAGTGGTGGTGAAGAAACCACTCTGAAAGTGCTACTAAAAGCAACAAGCCAGAAGGAGATAGCCCAAAGACACTATCCCGAAGGCAACAAACAATCCCAAATATCTCTCGAGCCGGGGCAAAGGACCAACTCCAAAAGCGATATTAAAGGCAACAAGCTAGAAGGAGACAGTCCAAGGACACTATCCCAAAGGCATCATGTGACACAAACTCCCAGAAAGGAATCCGAACAGTGTTAACGTGAGTCCCATAGCCACCCATTCGCATTAAACGATTTACTATCCGTTTGTAAATTTAACACTCAAAGCAGTACAAAGTTTACCTCATCTCATCGGTAAACCAAACCCAAAGGTCAAAACGTTCAAACGAATAGATTGGGAATTAACTGAATAGATGAACGCACGTGTTCATTGAATGCGTTTTATCTAATCATTTAATTCTCCTCCCACTTCGCTCCTAGTGCGAAATTGCATGTGTATGTTTTAAATAGAATTTATAAATTGGAAAAGTGAGCTTTTAGTACCACTTGAAGAGATCGTTTATAAAAAACCGTGAATGAAGTAAAAAAGGAATCATCAAAGTCCAAAAATGCGATAACAACTAACTGGAATCAACACGAACCGTTAAAAGTTGAAAATACACTCAAAAACAGCCAAAATAGGCAAAACTGCACATTTCAGACGTCTAAAATTACCATCCAGACGTCTGAACCACAAACCAGACGTCTGGATTGATGTCCAGATGTTTGGATTTTGTCTCTGCCTTTTTGCGTTTTCCAGGGACCAAATCCAGACGTCTGGATTTTCAAACAATACGTCTGAATTTGAAACCAGACGTCTGAAATTAGAGTCCAGACGTCTGAAATCCATCTGTAGGCAAAATTCAGCCAAGACCATAAAGGGCAAAAATCCGAATGAAATGCGATCGAACAAGCGATGGATGCTATGGCTTTATGCCATACAACAACCCTGCACTGTAGGCACCTTTCTACACATCCAAAATCATGATCAAAACATCAAAGCTATGATTTTTAGAACTTTTGACTTAAAAACACCAATGACTGAAATATTCACCAATTCAATCGACACCAAAAGCAAATGCACATGAATAAGTATTAGGAATTTACACCTAACAATTGAAGATAGTCATAGACATAGATGTGAGATAAAAATCTCATCTTTAACCCAAAAACAAAGAAGAAGGAGCTCAATTGCAAAGAGAGGATCAACCATTCTCCACTTCAACTCTGCAATCTTCAATCTAGGGTCAAAACAAATATTTTCCAAACTTAGGTTTAGGAAACTTTCAGAAATTGAAGGAAGAAAAAGTTGGAGAAGATGAAGAGGAGGCTTACCAATAGCTTCTCTTTGGTTTAGGAGCAAGAATTCGAGTTTGCAAGAGGAACTAGGGCTTGAAGTTTCTAATTCCCTTTCCATTCCACCATTTTCAGTTGAAGCTTGAGTTTGAGGAATGAGAATGAGTAAATGGAGAGGAGAGGGCTAAGTTAGGGTGTTAAGTTAAGCTAGTGGGCTGAACCCAAACTCAAAACCCAATAAGAAAAGGTAACCAATTTCGACTTACTCAAACATATAGAAGCTTATACTCAAAAAGATCGCAATCGAGATTTTAAACTCAATGGAAGTGGTCTTGAGTCCCAATTCGACCGTTGCAGAAAGTATCTTTTCGGACTATAATCTGATGAACGATATTATATTTAAGTAAAATATTTAAATATTCAACCGATAAATATGCGGGTTGTTACAGACTCCCCTCCTTAAAGAAAATGTGTCCTTGCAATTCTTATGAAGAAAATAAAGAGTACAAACCATAAAAACATATCAACACAAAAGAATATCGTAAATAAGAAGTTCACTATAAAGAGCACGAAAGGATAAGCCCGAACTTGTTTGCTCGGAGAATTCTCTGGATTCCTAAGCTCAAACAATTCAGAACACCGACGTAGTACAAACAGCACGTCAAATGAACTGTAGCTCAACAAAACAAGACACGACGAAACGTCCGACGAACGTGGTAAAAAGATCATTCCATTCGGACGTTAACAAAGAAACAACCACTTGTTGCTTACAACTAAGTGCATTGGAAACACGATCCCCTTTTCGAGAATAAAAAGAATATCAAGATCATAAGATGAAAGGAACTCGAGTCAACATTAAGTTCCTTATGAGAAAATAAATATTTCAAAAATTATGATTGGTGAGGAGAACAAAATACCTCACCCAAAAATAATGACGCCAAATACAAAAGGTGAAAACCCTAGCCGCGAGAACTAGATCATGAGTGGCATAACTAGTATCAACAGGCTTCAATGATTTAGAAACATAAGTGATTGCACGTTCTCTTTAGAAAGGGAACGGTATCCAAACCAATACGATTACCATTGGAACCAAGGATAAAGTCTTGGTTCCCTTCGGGAATCCCAAGAATAAGAGTATCGGAAAAGAGTTCTTTTAAATAATATTCTTTCCCGTAAAGCTAAGACTTTAAAATTACCATTTTGTTAATGAAATCATCTTCCTAGAAAATTTTACTTATTCCCAATCAATTCACTGTGTCCGATTGTCTCATCAAAGCGTTTGGGAGATTCCTATCGATAATGTTGATCAAGCGCATCGACCAGAATTCTTAAAGTACTCAATGGGTAATACAATCACAAAGTCATCTTCTATATAATGGATATGTTTCCTAAAAACATTTAATAATTTTTCCCGTTCATTTTAAGAACAAAAATCCAATTATACTTATAAATAAATCGTATGAAAAAGAATTGCAAAATTTTTAAACTTCTATTTTCGTCCAAAATCAATAAATACCAAAAAAAAGGAGTCTTCGAGATATTCACAGAATACTCGATTCATAAAATGGATGAAATGAGCTAGATAAACTGAATGGCATAATGAATCATTCATAAAAATCACGAGTGCGGAATGCGGTAAGTGGAGTGCTAAATTCCACAACACGCAGCCAAATGCAAACAGGTGGCGAGGTCGAGCTGGAAAGACCTTAACACCACTCAAAAGGTTACTTAGGTGATAATCCTAAGACGACCAAAAATACCAGAAAATTCTCAAACTACGTGAATGAGAGACTTCCCTCATCATGAGGGCTTAAAGAATAAAATGATGCCATCATATTGGAATCGAAATCACAAAGAAAAATAGAAACCTTCCAAAATAGATGGAGACATACCTTATCCCCGGAAAGAAACTCCAGAAGCATCTAATATATTTAACTTGCCAGATGGAGAATTATTCGTAGCAATCGGACAAGTGGAACTGCGATGGTCTTCCTTCTTGCAATTGCGGCAGAAGAGAGGCTTAGGACAAGCTTGAATCATATGATCAGGAGAGCCACAATTGAAACACTTTCGAATGGAAGGTGTTCAGTAGAAAGAAACTGAGAATCAGATTCAACGGGCTTTTTCTTCTTGGAACGGAAAAATTCCCGTTTATCCAATGGAGGCTGCTTTATGTTGGGGTTCTTGCGAATCTCAACAACATCACTACTATCACATTCCCTCTCGATGGCTTCAAGAGGAAGTGCAGAATCAACTAACTCCTCAAAAGAAAGCTTAAGCTCAAGCATCAAAGATTTCTTAAGATATTTCTTAAGACTAGAGACAAACTTCAGATTCTTCTTATAAGAAGTGCTAATGAATTCAAGACCATACTTAAAGAAGGCCTCGAAAGATGCAACATATTCAAATACGAAAGACTCCCCTCGCTTCAATTCAATAAGCGACAGGCCAATAAAGCTTTCTCAGATTCAGGAACGAACTGGAGTTCGAATCGTTCTCGAACCTAAGTCCAAGAAAGAGCAGACTCATCAATTTCGGCTACAAGAAGCTCGTACCAATCAAGTGCACGCTCTTGCAATAAAATAGAAGTTACAAGAACTCTATCATGATTAGAAATATCCATTCTAGAGAAGATATGCTCGCACGTGCGAATCCAAGCTTGGGTCTCAAGAACAGACTCGGCGCCTTTAAAAGGCTTTCCTCCAAAATGAGAAAAATCGCTGCATAGGCGTGCAAAGGTAGACTTACGTGGTGGAGATATACGAGTAGGAGCTGGAGGTTGAGTGCTCCTAAACAACTCCATAAACTGATTGGCAGACATATAAACGTCGTCCGGATGTGAGCCACTGGATTGCCCAACACCAGAGCGTCGTCCTCTGCCTCTTCCGGCCATAACTTAAAGTTAAAGAAGATAAAGATTAATCAAAATGTAGATATTCGATTACAGAATAGTATGGAATAAAAATACATTCCTAGGCGTATCCCAAATCCTATCTACCCCAAAAACACGGAAGGAATAGAGGCAAGATGATTCAAAGATCTGTAACACTTATTACTCTTTGATGTACCATAATATGTGCTTTCTGTTCCGTGTCTATCATATTTTGTTCTGAACTCAGCTTTGATACCAAGCTGTAACGCCCCACCTCTATACTCAAGATAACAAAGAGTATTACTAGGTAATACCGTCTGCTATCGCGAAGAATAAGCCTAGATAGGAGCGACCATCTATAGTCTTTCCTTAACTATTTGTTGAATAAATCGACAATTGCCATACTAAGCGGACCGACATATCCAATAAATACTTAATTCAAAACCACAAGTGGCTGGATGATCTATCGAAACAGAATATAAAAACTCAATGTAATCTACATCACAGAACAATGAATCATCATATACACATATACTGATACATAACAGAGTATACAAAATGATACATGTCAAGTGGTATAGCAAACCACAATATACAGACGAGTTAATAGAATACATATCAGAGTTACAACCCAAAAAGGACTACACAAAAAGCTATAATAAAAAGGAGCAAGCTGAATAGTCCATGCGGAAGCAAAATAAGCTAAGTACAAAAGCACCTAGCCTGAAACATCTCGGTCTGACCCTAATATAAGTACAGGGGTCAGTCTAGCTGAACAAATTAGTTAGATAAACCAAACGATAATGAACCTGCAAGGTCATATAGCATAACAAATATCTCTATATGAGATAACTCAATCATCAAACATAAGATGAATCAAATGAACCCCATGACATCGGCAATTCGAAAAAACACTAGATATGAATATCCCAAAACAAGCCAAAAAGGCAAATAACAAATACCAATGAAGGTAATACAAGTTAGACATGGTAACCGCTATATATTGTGTCGCTTAAAAAGACCAACACCGAAGGGCGATACCTAGGGAATATAATTATCAATGAAACGATAGAAAATTCCAACTGCAACAAACCCAAGTATCTCTTGAGCGGTGGTGAATAAACCACTCTAATATCTCTTGAGCGGTGGTGAAGAAACCACTCCAATATCTCCCGAGCGGTGGTGAAGAAACCACTCCGAAAGCGCTACTAAAAGCAACAAGCCAGAAGGAGACTGTTCGAAGACGCTATCCCAAAGGCAACAAACAATCCCAAATATCTCTCGAGTCGGGGGAAAGGACCAACTCCAAAAGCGATATTAAAGGCAACAAGCCAGAAGGAGATAGTCCAAGGACACTATCCCAAAGCCATCATGTGTCAAAAACTCCCAGAAAGGAATGCGAAAAGTGTAAACGTTAGTCCCACAACCACCCGTTCGCACTAAACGGTTTACTATCCACTAGTCAATTTCACACTCAAAGCAGTACAAAGTTTACCTTATCTTATCGGTAAACCAAACCCAAAGGTCAAAACGTTCAAACGAATAGATTGGGAATTAACTTAATAGATGAATGCACGTGTTCATTGCACGCGTTTTATCTAATCATCTAATTCTCCTGCCACTTCGCTCGGAGTGAGAAATTGTGTGTGTATGTTTTAAATAGAATTTATAAATTGGAGAAGCGAGCTTTTAATACGATTTGAAGAGATCATTTATAAAAAACCGTGAATGAAGTCAAAAAGGAATCACCAGAGTCCAAAAATGCGATAACAGCTAATTGGAATCAACACGAATCGATAAAAGTTGGAAATACATTCAAAAATAGCCAAAATGGGCAAAACTGCACATTTCAGACGTTTGAAATTACCATCCAGACATCTGAACCACTAACCGGACGTCCGGATCGATTTCCAGACGTCTGTGTTTTGCCTCTGCCTTTTTGCATTTTCCAGGGACCAATTTCAGACGTCTGGATTTTCAAACCAGACGTCTGAATTTGAAACCAGACGTCTGAAATTAGAGTTTAGACATCTGAAATCCACCTGTAGGCAAAAATCAACCAAGCCCATAAAGGGCAAAAATCCTAACGAAATGCGATCGAACGAGCGATGGACTCTATGGATTTATGCCATACAACAACCCAGCACTGTTGGCTCTTTTATACACCTCCAAAAACAAGATCAAAACATCAAAGCTGTGATTTTTAGAACTTTCGACTTCAAAACACCAAATATTGAAATATTCACCAATTCAATCCACACCAAAAGCAAATGCACACGAATAAGTGTTTTTTTTTTTTTTTGAAACTGGGTACTTATATTTACAAAGTAGGCAGCACACAAGTCTGCAAGAATCATCATGGCGCACAGTTTAATATGCCAGAGGCAGGGATTGAACTGCCGACCTTGTCGTCAACAGCCTGGCGTTTTACCACTGCACCAAGGCCTCGGACAAGTGTTAGGAATTTACACTTAACAATTGAAGATAGTTATAGACATAGATGTGAGATAAAAATCTCACCTTTAACCCAAAAACAAAGAAGAAGGAGCTCAATTGCAAAGAGAAGACGAACCGTTCTCCACTTCAACTCTACAAGCTTCAATCTGGGTCAAAACAAGTATTTTCCAAACTTAGATTTAGGAAACTTTTAGAAATTGAAGGAAGAAAGAGTTGGAGAAGATGAAGATGAGGCTTACCAATAGCTTCTCTTTGATTTAGGAACAAGAATTCGAGTTTGCAAGAACAACTAGGGCTTGGAGTTTCTAATTCCCTTTCCTTTCCACCATTTTCAGTTCAAGCTTGAGTTTGAGGAATGAGAATGAGTGAATGGAGAGGAGATGGCTGACTTAGGATGTTAAGTTAAGCTAGTGGGGTGAACCCAAACTCAAAACCCAATAAGAAAAGGTAGCCAATTTCGACTTACTCCAAACATATCGGAGCTTATACTCAAAAAGATCGCAAAAGACATTTTGAACTAAATGGACGTGGTCTTGAGTCCCAATTCGACCCTTTGTAGAAAGTAGCTTTTCGGACCGCAATTCGATGAACGATATTATATTTAAATAAAATATTTAAATATTCAACCGATAATATGCGGGTTGTTACAATCATTGATGGGTATTGCATTGAAATTAAATTTATTAGCTTATATCAACATTATTACCATTAATTGCAATTGGATTACCCAATTTTTTCAATACCCTAAATAAATAACATATATTAATTCAGTACTTACATTTGTTTACCTATGTATGTTTTCATTCCCAAACAATATTTCAATTACTGCAGGACATTGGTTTAGTTCAATTTACTATTTAATATTACTAATTCATTAAATTAATTCACTATTTACCCTTGTTTCCTTATATTCAAAGCTTAGCCTAGCACAACAATTTACATTACTTCAATTATTCATAATTTCATTTCAACTGTTAATACTTATCTTTAATTTCCATGGTTTCATTCCATTTTCAACATTTTCTTCATTATTAATTTTAAATTTATTATTTGTTCCTAAATTTAATTGAAAAAATTAAATTAAACTAACCAATTTATTTATCAAAATTTAAGGGTCGTTACAGTTGTTCACTGAAAATAGATGGACATACATTATCATTTGATGCACTTCAGTTGAGGATGAGCAAAAGACACTAAAGTAAACCCCCAATTATACCAAAGCTGTTGCCTCCGTTTTGTCCAAATAGCACGTTTGGGATAACAAATATTAGTGGTCCAATGTAAAACAATAGCAGTACAACATCTTTAGAAGATCACAAGTTAATGAAACAAAAGAAAACCTTATACCAAACCAGAAAATTCCCGAAGCCTCCACCTCCACCTTCCTAAAATCATTACTGAAATCATCGCAAAAAAGGGAGGATTCAACTTCAATTGAAGATCACACAATAATGAAGAGAAAACAACTGTACCTAAAACCCTACCTCCCTCTCCACCAGAAACTCGTGTCAGCTTATTGCAAGGAGATGTTCATTTGAAAAAGATGATGACCTAAAAATACTTATGAACCACAAATTGATGAAATGAAAAAGACCGCATCCTAAGGCGCTAAAGGTTACGAAGCTTTCAACTCCATCTGGTCGAAAAACAGATGAAATAATTTCAACAGAAGGAGAGAGTCCATCGTATGATGATTTGCACAAACAATCATTTGGAGACCGTCAAATGATGAAGAGAAAAAGACCTTATCCTAAACCTCCACCTCCCGTGGATCCTGTTTTTATAGATGCTTCAAAATTTGAAGCTGGTCATCCGTAACGTTCCCAACCAATAACATTTTTTTTTTGGGGTTGGACTATTCGATATGCCAACATGTGCAACCGGTTCTTATCTGCTTTTTATGACATTATTTCCTGAAGTAGAACATATATCGAGTGCTTTTGCATAAAATACTAGTTATGCAACATGTGTTGGTAAAAATCCCATCAGATGATCAGTCTAAGGGAATAAAAAAACCTAGCACAGCGGAAAAAAACTAGATCATGATTGTAGCTAGAAGGAACGACAGAGATAAACACCAGAACAAACACTTCACAGATCTATGCAATGCAAAAAAATAGATAACACTAGTATTTATAGTGATTCGACTATTGCGTGGCAGTTTATGTCCATTAGGGAGAGGAGATTTTATTAATCACTGAAAGATTAGAGTTACAAGATTGATTCACTTTTACAGGCTATACATAAGAAGAATTAACAACATAGGCAAGATTATGTAGAGTTTCAGCTCTTTAGGGTGGCTCCATAATTGGCTTAAATTAGCTCTCAATTTCGGCTGCCATTGTTCCGAAAGCTACCCTATTTACAGAGTGAAGATGTGAGGAGGTGTAGCTGCTATACGGAAGCTCAAGATTGGCATGTTTGATCCGTCATATGACAGTAGGCATTTGGCTCGGCATAGTACACTTCAAGTCTGGACCGACACATACCGATTGCCAAACGAGAAATATACACCGGTCTTCTTCTTCACCTACTTGGTTTGGCGAATACCGAACGAAATATTTCGTTCGGCATCACCGCATCATCGAGCGACAAATTTGGTTTGGTCTTCCTTCATTACTCCAAACCATTGCCGCTCCACTTCTCTTCTTTACTGAAAAAAGTTTCTCATTCGGTCTTCTTCAATCACCGATCGAAATTGCCATGCTCCTGAAATCTGGAGCAACAAATCTAAGAAACACAGGAACAATGATTTTGTTCGACAAATCAGCTTCCTCCACCGAACTACTTTGCTGGTTCAATCTTCAGCTTCTGCTCTTAAGGCTTCAACTTCCTCCTCCGAGACCTTACCCTAAACTACCAAAAATCCCGATGCCTCAACCTCCTTCTACCACAAAACCTTTACTGGAATCATCAGAAAAAAGGAAGGATATTGCTTCAATTGAAGATCACACATTGATGAAGAGAAAAGTTCGTGCCCAAAGCCCACAAAGATACCAAAGCCTCAACCTCCATCTCTACCAAAACTCATATTAGTTCATTGCAAGGAGATGGTTCATCCGAAGAAGATGGCAAAACAAAATTATTTATAGACAACTCATTGATGAAAAGAAGAAGACAATATTCTTTGCCTCAAAAGTTTTCAAAGCCTCCAACTCCATACGGTAAAAAAGCCCACGTTTTTTCATCTGAAGGAGAGAGAGCCCATCATTTGATGATTTGCAAAAACAATCATTTGGAGACCTTGAATGATGAAGAGAAAAAGACTTTATCCTAAATCTTCGAAGATACCAAAGCCTCCACCTCCCTCCAATCGTGTTACTATAGGTGCTTCAAATTTTGAAGCTGGCTATTTGTAATGATCCAAACCAATAACAATTTTGCATGGTGTTGGGCTGTTCATTGTGTCAACATATGCAATCAATTCGTATCTTTGGTATATTACATTATTACCTGAAGTAGAACATGTATTGATTATTTTTAATAAAATACCATTTATGCAATTGTTCTAATAATTTTGGGACTGGAAATAAAAGCTTAATATTTTTAGAGTTTCATGCCGTCTTTTCATTTTTTATAGTTTAAGTACTCATTTTTTTTGTTTCATTCATGATAACGGTACTTAGATAATCCAATTATCTAATACGATGCAGATTGTATGCATAGAACACTAATTTGAATCAAAAGATTATTACTTAACTCAAAGTATTCAGAATGAACAAACATTGATCTTCTTCATTTTGTATAAAAAAGAATAATTATGTGAATAATGAGGATATAAATTTATTACACCATGGATTTTTGTGTAGCCCCATTCGAAATAATATAGGCACAACAAATAACCAGATTTGTGATGCTTACGACCATCGTATCAAATTACAGTGGATATAGCCATTTCTAGTGTTCTAAGGCATATTGTTTCATGGAAACAACAACTTTAAAGACCGCCATGCATCAAAATTTCGTAGCTCTTATAACCGCTATGAATATAATATTTACAGTGGTTTTGACAATTGCAGTTCTAAATTTCACAAGTGATATAACAGTGACAAAATAGGATTAGCACAAAGTATGGTACAAAAATGGGTTCAGCAAATAATACTAAATATTTATCACCATTTTAACATTTTTCCTTTCATTCAAGTGTTATTATTTCAACTTCAATTTCATATTCATTAATAAATTAACCTACAATTCTTTAGTGATTTTATGCACTACCATTTATAAAAAATGATACAGCTTTACTAACTGATAAGTTACTATGAATTTTGAATGTATTATTGCATTTTACATTCTTTTTAAATCTAGTAGATCGGTCTAAGGTTTTATTTACTATCATTAACGAACTCAAATTTTCCAATGTCAACCTTTCTTTTTGGAGGTTTCAATTACCATGGATTAGGTGTACATATTACTGTCCTTTTATTTATGTGTGTTTTTATAAACCAAAATATTTTGACCTTTAGCTAATTATAGTATGCATAAGGTACAACCTATATTTCAATGAGGACAACTAGCATAATCAGAAAATAGATACAAAAAGTTTGATATGTCATTTTATATAATTAATGAAGACATACCTATTAATTTCAACATATTATATTTCTCTTTAATATAAATACTTATCTACAAGTTCGAAGAATCTTTGTACTGAGTATATTATCTTTCAATACATGGTTAACTTAAATGCACGTTGCTTATAGGTTTTAGTTAGAAATATATATTTGTACAGCACTTTTTGGAGCTATAAATAATATAATTGATTTACTAGTATATTATCTTAATTTGTTTATCCTTTTAATGGAAGTAGGCATTTAATAACTTTTTCAACACTTATTAATTAGTTAAATAAATAGTTTCAAGAAGTAAAAAATAATGAACCATAACAAATAAAAATCTTGAATTTAGTGAGCAACAATTATTACTAGTATATAAATACATAAATACAAATTAATATCATTCTTTATCATACGTTAATTGTATAATGACATAATTATTTTTTCCTTCAAAATCTATAAATATCCATCAACTTTTCAGCCCTAATTATACTTCTCAATGGGTAGTTTTTTCATTCGAAATATTTTGTCACTTTTCTTCCTTGCGACATTGTTATTCAACTTTGTCAAGGGTAATGAGCCTGGGGATTATCCATTTCGCCATCAATTTTCCAAGAATCGGACACAATTGTATCATGGAAGTCCAACACAGAGAATTCGATCTTTGTTCAATCCATTGTCAAAATTTAATTCCTTACTCGAAAGTAGTTCACAAAAAGAAGATGGGCTAACATTATCATTTGACAATCTTCAATTGAGGAAGGGGAGAAGACCCTATTATATTCCCCCAAGTAAACCTAAGCCTCCATCTCAGTCTAATTCAAATAGCATGTTTGGGTCAATGGATAGAAGTGGTCCAATGCAAAAGGATAGTAGTACAACATCTTTTGAAGGTCGCGAGTTAATGAAAAGAAAAGGGCCTTACCCTAAACCACCAAAAATCTCGATGCCTCCATCACCTCCTGCCCCACAATCTTTACTAGAATCATCACAAAAAAAGGAGGATACAACATCTATTGAAAATCACACATTAACGAAGAGAAAACGGTCGTACCCAAAGCCACCAAAGACACCAAAGCCTCCACCTCCATCTCTATCAAAAACTCATATTACTTCATTGCAAGTAGATGGTTCATCTGACGAAGACGGCGAGACAAAATTATTTATGGACCACCAATTATTTAAAAGAAGAAGACCATATCCTATGCCACCAAAGTTTCTGAAGCGTCCAACTCCATATGGTAAAAAAACACATGTTATTTCATCAGAGGGAGAGAGTCCATCATATGATGATCTGCAAGAACAATCATTTGTAGACGGTCAAATGATGAAGGGAAAAAGACCTTATCCAAAACCTCCAAAGATACTAAAGCCTCCACCTCCCTCTAATCCTATTTCCATAGGTGCTTCAAAATTTGAAGCTAGTCATCTATGATGAACCTAACCTATAACATTTTTGCTTTGCGTTGGACGGTTCATTATGCCCACATATGCAACCAATTCTTATCTGTGGCTCGTTGCATTATTGCCCGAAGTAAAACATGTATTGAGTGCGTTTTAATGAAATACCATTTATGTAATGTGCTCTATTAATTATGGGACTGGAAATAAAAGCTTAATATTTTCAAAGTTTCATTCCGGCTATTCACTTTGAACGTTAAGTGCTCAATTTTTTATTTCATTGATGATAAAGGTTCTTAAATAATGCTATTATCGGATATTGCGTAGAATGTACTCGTAGAACTCAAATTTGAATCAAAAGATGATTACTGAACTCAAGGTATTCGAAATGAACAAACATTGATCTTCTTCATTATGTATAAAAAAAGAATAATTAGATGAATAACGAGGTTAGTAATTTAGTACACCATAGATTTTCGTGTAGCCCCATCCGAAATACGATAGGCACAACACAATAATTAGATTTGTGATACGTACGACCTTCGCATAAAATTTACAAGGAAATACCCATAATCAAGTAGTCTAGGGCAAGTTATTTCTAGGAAACAACAACGGTTAAAACCATTGTGCAAAAAAATTTCATTGCATTTATTACCGTTGTGAATCAAATATTACAATGGTTATGATGATTACAATTCCAAATTTAAAACTAATATAACAGTGATAAAAAGGGTTAGCACAAAGTATGGTACAAAAAATAGGCTTAGCAAATAATATGAAATGCTTATTACTATTTTAAATTTTTTTACTTTCATTCCAGAGTTACTATAATTTCAACTTCATTTTCATAACCGTTAATATTATCCAAGAATTCTTTAGTGGATTTATGCACTACCATTTAAAGAAAATGATATAGCTTTACGAATTGATAATTTAGTATGAAGTTTAAATATATAATTATATTTTAAATATCTTTTTAAATCTAGTAGATTGGTCTAAGGTTTTATTTATTATTATTAACGAAGTCGAAATTTCGGATGTTAACTTTTTCTTTTTGAAGGTTTCAATTACTATGGATTGGTCTTGTATATTGCCCTTTTATTTATATATGTTTTTATAAACCAAAATATTTTGTCCCCTAGCTAATTGTAATATGCATCTGGCCAAAACTATATATCAGAAAGGCCTATTTCCATATTAACAAAAATAGACACAAGAAGTTTGGAATTCCATTTTAGCCTACTTCTAAAGATATACTTATTAATTTCACACAATATATTTTTCTTTGATGTAAACATGTATCTAAAAGTTCAAAGAATCTCTATAAAATACAGAGTAAATTATCTTCTCATAAACAATTAATTTACATGCATGTTTCTTGTATGTTTTATTTAGAATTATATATTTGTAAAGCATTTTATTGAGCTACAAATAATATAATCAATAAATTAGTATTTCGTATTAATTAGCTTCTGCTTTTTAATGGAAGAAGGCATCAATAACTTTTTCAACTCTTATTATTTAGTTAAATATACTGTCATAAAAGGTAAAAAATAATGAATAATAACTAAAAAAATCTTGAATTTATTAACCAACAGTTATTACTATTAGGTTAATCAATATCATACATTATCATTAACCAATTGTTTCAGGACACAATTTTTTTTCTTCAAACTCTACAAATATCGATAAGCTTTTCGACCACAATCATAATTTTCAATGGGTAATTTATTTGTTCAAAATATTGCATTATTTTTCTTCCATTTACATTATTATTCAACTCTATCAAGGGCAATGAGCATACATAAAATCTATTTTACCATCAATTTTCAAGAATTGTAAACAATTGTATCGTGGAAGTCAAACACAGAGAATCTGATTTTCGTTCTATCCATTGTCAATTTTTGATTCCTAACTTCAAAGCTATTCACTGAAAAAAGATGGTCATACATTATCATTTGATACACTTAAGTTGAGGAAGAGGAAAAGATACTAAACTAAACCCCATATTATACCAAAGCCACCGCCGCCCTTTTGTCCAAATAGAATCTTTGGGTCAACATATATTAATGGACCAATGAATAAAGATAGCAGTAAAACAACTTTACATATTACCATTCTGACTCGGCAAATAATAGACTCAGAAAATAATACGAAATACTTACTACCATTTTGACATTTTTACTTTCATTCAAATGTTATAATTTCAACTTCATTTTCATATTCATTAACAAATTAACCTACAACTCTTTAGTGGTTTTATGCACTACCATTTATGAAAAATGATACTCCTTTACGAATTGATGTGTTACTATGTAGTTTGAATATATTATTACATTTTAAATTTGGTTTATATCTAGTAGATCGGTCTAATGTTTTATTTATTATCATTAACTAACTAAAATTTTCTTATGTCAGCCTTTCTTTTTGAACGTTTCAATTACTATGTATTAGGCTTATATATTACATCCCTTTTATTTATGCATGTTTTTATAAACCAAAATATTTTGTCCTTTGGCTAATTATAATATGCATCAGGTACAACCTATATTTCAATGAGGAGTACTAGCATAATCATAAAATAGATACAAAAAGTTTGATATGTCATTTTACATAATTAATGAACATATTCTTATTAATTTCAACATAGTATATTTCTCTGTTAATATAAATACTTACCTACGAGTTTGAAGAATCTCTATATTGGACATAGTAAATTATCTTTCAATAAACAATTAACTCAAAATGCACGTTGCTTATAGGTTTTAATTAGAAATATATATTTGTATGGAACTTTATTAAGCTATAAATAATATAATTGATAAACTAGTATATTATACTAATTTTTTTATCCTTTTTAATGGCAGAAGGTATTCAATAACTTTTCAACATTTATTAGTTAGTTAAATAAATAGTTTCAACAAGTAAAAAATAATGAAACATAAAAAATAAAATCTTGAATTTAGTGATCAACAATTATTACTAGTATATAAATACATAAATACAAATTAATATCAATCTTTGTCATAAGTTAACTGTATAAGGACATAATTTTTTTTTTCTTCAAACTCTATAAATATCCACAAGCATTTCAGCCAAAATAAAACTTCTCAATTGACAGTTTTTTCATTCGAAATATTGTATTACTTTTCTTCCTTGCGACATTGTTATTCAACTTTGTCAAGGGCAATGAGCCTGGGGAGAATCAATTTTTTCATCAATTTTCCAAGAATCGGAAACAATTGTATCATGGAAGTCCAAAATACAGAATCTGATCTATGTTCGACCCGTTGTTAAAATTTGGTTCCTTACGCTAAAGTAGTTCACAAAAAGAAGATGGGCACATATTATCATTTGATAACCTTCAGTTGAAGAAGAGGAGAAGACCCTATCATGTTCCTCCAAGTAGACCGAGGCTTCCACCTCGCTCTAATTCAAATAGCATGTTTGGGTTAACGGATAGAAGTGGTCCAATACAAATATATAGCCGTACAACATCTTTTGAAGGTTGCGAGTTAATAAAACGAAAAAGATCTTACCCTAAACCACGAAAAATCCCGATGCCTCCAACTCCTCCTGCCCCACAATCTTTACCAGAATCATCACAAAAAAGGGAAGATACAACTTCAATTGAAGATCACACATCAATGAAGAGAAAATGGTCGTACCCAAAGCCATCAAAGATACCAAAGCCTCCACCTCCATCTCCACCAAAAACTCGTATTAGTTCATTACAAGGAGATGGTTCATCCAATGAAGACGGTGACACAAAATTATTTATGGACCACCAATTGATGAAAAGAAGAAGACTGTATCTATGCCACCAAAGTTTTCGAAGCCTCCAACCCTATATGGTAGAAAAACACATGTTATTTCGTCAGAAGGAGAGAGTCCCACATATGATGATTTGCAAAAACAATCATTTGGAGACCATCAAATAATGAATAGAAAAAGACCTTATCCTAAACCTCCAAAGATACCAAAGCCTCCACCTCCCTCTAATCCTGTTTCTACGCGAGCTTCAAAATTTGAAGTTGTTCATCCATGATGAACCATACCTATGACTTTTTTGCTGCCGTTGGACTATTCATTATGCCAACATATGCAACCAATTCGTATCTACGGTTCATTACATTATTGCCCGAAGTAAAACATGTACCTAGAGCTTTTTAGTAAAATACCATTTATGCAATGTGCTATATTAACAATGGGACTGGAAATGAAGCCTTAATATTTTCAAAGTTCCATGTCGGCTATTTATTTTAAATTTTAAGTACTCAATTTTTTGTTTCATTCATGATAAAGGTACTTAAATAATGTTATTATCGGATAATGCGTAGAATGTATTCGTAGAACTGAATCAAAAGACGATTACATAACTCAAGCTATTCGAACTGAACAAACATTGATCTTCTTCATTTCGTATAAAAAAGTTATTTGAATAATGAAGATATATATATAGTACACCATAGATTTTCGTGTAGCCCCATTTGAAAGAATATAGGCACCACACCATAACTATATTTGTAATATGTACGACCATCGCATCAAATGCACAATGGATATAGTGATAATCAAGTGGTCTAGGGCCAATTGTTTCGGGGAAACAACAATGTTTAAAACTATTGTGCAACAAAATTCCATTGCCCTTATCACCGTTGTGAATCAAATATTTACAATGGTTATGATGATTACAATTCCAAATCTCAAAGATGAGATAACATTGATAAAAAAGTGTTATCATAAAGTATGGTACAAAAAATAGACTCTGCAAATAATACGAAATACTTATTACTTTTAAATTTTTTTACTTTCATTCTAGTGTTATTATAATTTCAACTTCAATTTCATACTCATTAATAAATTAACCTAGAATTCTGTTGCGGATTTATGCATTACCATTTATAACAGATGACGTAGCTTTGTAGATTGATAAGTTAGCATGAAGTTTAAATAAATTATTATACTTTAAATATCTTTTTAAATCTAGTAGATTGGTCTAAGGTTTTATTTATTATCATTAACAATGTCAAAATTTCCGACATTAACTTATCTTTTTGAAGGTTTCAATTACTATGGATTGGGCTTGTACATTACTGCCCTTTAATTTATATGTGTTTTTATAAACCAAAATATTTTGTCCTCTAGCTAATTGTAATATGCATCTGGCCAAAACTACATATCAATAAGGCCTATTTGCATGCGAACAAAAACAGATGCAAGAAGTTTGGAATGCCATTTTAGCTTATTTATGAAGATATGCTTATTAATTTCAGCACATTATATTTCTCTTTGTTATAAACACTTATCTACAAGTTCAAAGAATCTCTACACCACATACAGTAAATTATCTTCCTATAATTAATTAATTTACATGCATGTTGCATATATGTTTTAGTTAGAATTGTATACTTGAACAGCACTTTATTGAGCTACAAATAATATAACTAATAAACTATTACTTTGTATCAATTAGCTTCTCCTTATATTGGCAAAAGGCATCAATAACTTTTTCAACTCTTATTAATTAGTTAAATAAATTGTCTTAACAAGTAAAAAATAATGAATCATAACTAATAAAAATCTTGAATTTAGTGACAAACAATTATTACTGGTAGATAAATTAATATCATACATTATCATCAGCTAATTGTTTGAGGACACATTTTTTTTTCTTCACACTCTGTAAATATCGATAAGCTAATTGTCTTAACCCGTTTGGTCGCTAGGTCGTTAGGTCGTTTGGGGTCTTTAGGTCATTAGGCCGCTTAACTTGCTACTCTTGTTAGCTCGCTGGATGCTTTATCTCATTAACTCACTGGATAATTAGCTCGTTAGGTCGCAGTCCTTGCTGAGTTAATTTATGCTTTAGGCTGCTAGGTCGTATCTGTTATCTCGCTCAGGCTTTAGGTCGTTAGGTCGTTTCCGCATTTAGCTCGTTATATCCTCGAGTCATGGAAAAGAGGAGTTAACACTTGCCCCTCGAAGCGTACGCCTAGAGACTAGGTCGTGTGCTTCGATACTTCTTAACTCGCTCCTTACTGAGTTGTTACGTCGTGAGCGACTTAATGAGGGAGTTAGGTCGTGTGCACCGATTTAGATTCCACCACCCCAGTATATAAGTCGCACATTGCCCCTTCTTCTCCTTACCTGCTTCAACTCTCAAAACCGCCATTGAAGAACCTTCTGAACCTTCAAAGACAAGCTCGAACTTACGAGTCACCGATCATCTTTACTATTTCATCACGTAAGTGGATTGTTTTCTGTCCAATCCACGATCTCCATTAAACCATGAATCTGGATTCCCCATTTTCTTCTTTGATCCAATTTCATATGCCGCGCTTGAATTACGTTACGATCAATTTCTGATGGAATTGAGCTGTCTTGATTCGGTTTTAGGTGATTTTTGATGATGCAAGGAGAAGATGATAGGTTATAGTGTCTCAAGTTAACTGGTTTGTGAGTTTGGAGGAGATGAGGAGATCCTTAACAGGTTAATGGGTTTTAGGTTATGCTGTTGTATTTCTGGTGAGGTAGGAGAGACGAAAACGTGGTAGTGTATGAATGGAGGGTGAGACTTAGGATTTTTGATGGGAGATAACTTGGGATCGTTGAGCTACTCCAGGAACGATCTAGTGGATCAAACGACTTAAGAACCCTTGTGACTTAAGAGAAGCCGAACGACCTACTAATTTGTGACCTAAGCAACCGAACGGCCTAAAAACCCTTGCGACCTACGAGAAGCCAAGCGATTTAACAAATCAGCGACTTAACTCCTTGCGACATAAGTTTTAGGTCACGGCCGAGCTAATACTTAGATAAAATGCACTGCCTTGTCTTGAAGCATAACTTTAACTTGTAGGAGCATGAATAATGAACTTTTTGACTTGAACAGAACGACTTAATGAAACTTCGACCCATGCTAAGTCGTTTGAGCTTGACTGTTCGTAAAAATTGGAGAGCACTTAACTGAGTTTTCAACTTGAACTGTTGAGATAAACTGCCTGAACTTGTTGCACTTCTTTACATATTATATTAACTTTTAATGCTAACAACCTGGTAAATACAACATTTGCAGAAAACTAGGGCGAATATATTGCCACTGATTGCTCACATCGAATGAAAGATTTATCGATAAAGAATAATCAACTTAAAGAAATTATACGAATGAAGTGCTATTAATCGACAAATTAAAGTGAAGTATTAAAGCAAAGCAAAATTAATCAAGTAAAGCTGATTTGTTTGCATCAGCACTGCACTTGTACTTGGACCTAAAATAACAAGCCATGAAAATTTATAATCGACGAATGCCTATTAGTTTAATTTCAGTAACATTTGCTTGTCATTTTTTTAGTTTTGCACAGCACTTCACACATTTAGGAAACGTGCAACTTCATATTTGAATATCCAGTTCCTTATGTCGAATGGCTTCTCAACAAGAAGAGATAATAGGACAAGCTGAAGAAGTCTTCCCAATAGCTAAACCTTTGGATGATCCCCTGGAAAGAACTCCAACTACTCTGAATCAACGGGTGTTCAACCAATTATGTATTCTATTTGGTATCGCGGAGGCCAACGCTTTGCTTCCTGGGGTAAATGATACCGCTGACAGGCAACCTCTTGGTTTCATTGCATTTAATCATCAGATTTGCTTGAGTGGAGCAATTCCTTC
Organism: Allium cepa; assembly: GCA_030765085.1. NCBI lineage: Eukaryota > Viridiplantae > Streptophyta > Magnoliopsida > Asparagales > Amaryllidaceae > Allium > Allium cepa. Next base: position 464,159,280 of record CM060942.1, read on the forward strand.
CTTTAACGATTTTCTTCGACAGCTCCTTCTCCGATCGACTATTTCTTCCTTTCAATTGCACCCCAATGGCTACAGCATCTTGATGGGACTGTATGTACTGTTCAGGAGGACACTCGACCGCCTTTCGAGATTTGAAGAAATTTGTTACTTATGCACATTTGCAAAGAATAAAGACCATCCTTCCATCATGCTTGTGAGAAGCGCAAGGAAACGTAAATTGATCACCGATCTTCCCAAAAGCGCCCATGGGTTTCTGAACCAATTTTTCTTCATCCGTTGCCCCCCAAGATTCTACAGCATTTGGAGAGAAGGAAGTAAGCTTGCATATCTCTGTTCTTTCCATTTATGAACTTTCCAAAATCGGAGTTGTTAAGTGCTAACTTCATTTTACAGCACTTCCTCCTCTTTCTAAAGATTCCAGCCATAAGCCGACTTTTGAAAGACTAAGTTGCGTGGCGGTTGAGGAAAGAAGCATCAAATTTTTGCTGAAGGACGAATTTTTGCATCAATTCGGACTTTTGCATTCTTCCTGATCCACCTAGCTTCATGTGCCCCTAGTTCTCGAGCAAAGACTCCAGTTGCCCCAATTTCCGCCGAAGAACTTACACCGAAGGAGCCTACTGCCGAGGCTTCATTGGTGAAATGTTCTGCTTCCATTGACGTTGCTAGGTCATCCGGCAAATTTTCACTTCCCGCGGTTATTGAAGAAGAGGAAGCTCCTCAACATTCCGGGAAGGCTGCTGATGCAGGAGCTGAGAGAAAGAGTCTTGCTAGGCGTGACGGTGACGACACTTTTAAGCGATTGAGCGACTTGTTGGTTACTTCACATGAACTCTTCAAGGATGATTCCACCGCTTCTAAACTTGCTTCTCCAGCAGTTGAAGTGACATCAGTTTTGCAAACAACTCAAGAGATAACTCTTAAGACGAAGAGTGGTTTGTAGCTTGACGCGCGTAGTTCACACGCCACACACACTTAGGATTTCAGCAACTTTGTGCACTTAACTTCTTTGCTTTGATGATTTCTGAACTTGTCTCTTCTTCATTTTCAGGCTCTCCAATGGGACGTAGCGGCTCATACTATGATGATTTTCAGCGCTATGGAAGGCGCGACTCTTGTGATCCCAAGCAGTATCTTCCTGCCCCAAGGGAAATTGATGAAGAAAGAGCCGCAAGAAAAGCTCGCGAGAGGCGGGCTTATGAGGAGCGCTATGGAAGAAGGGATGCACGACATGATTCTTCCCTGAGAGGTGACGATTCCCACAAAAGAAAATCTTATGATGACAAAGGGAAAGGTCACATTTCTGAAGATCCGAGCAAGCGGGCCAAGCTTAGTGAAAGATCGGCGTCTATAATTTCTAAAAAGCGCGCTGCTCCCATCTCTTTAGAAATCCCTTCCAGCTCTCCTGCCCTTCAAGGAGATGATATCCAAACGATCATCAACAGGCCTCCGTATCATATTCAGAATGCCCCACCTGCACTTCAAAGCCGGTTTCCACACTGGTGTTTAAAAGGAGTGCGCTTCGGCTTGGACTTGATTCTTATTGACAAGCAATCCATGCTAAGGAATCTCGACGCTGTTAAACGTGACATTGAGAGAATGTCGAGATGGCTAAAGCTAGTTGACGAGCTTCAAAGGGTGAATCGCTTGAATCTTGACGCAATGTTAATCATGGAGAGCGATAAGTCCGAGTGGAAGAAAACTCTCGACCAACATGATGCAGAGACGAAGAATATCACTTCTTACAATGAGAAGCTTGAAGCGGAAGTTGAAATACTCAAAGAAGAGCTTGCCACTTCTTCCAATTCCTATACTCAAAAGGTAGAAATGCTTCAAAAACAGGTGAGAGATGCTCTTGCCAGGCAAAGAGACGTTGAAGCCAAATTCGAAGCACAACAGGAAGTTGTAGAAAGCTACCAAACTTATGTTGCTCAGTTGTGAGAAAAAACAAGCTCCCAGAACTTGAAGATTGAAATGTTAAGAGCTCGACTTTCTGAAGTTGCAAAAGAGCGAGAAGAAGCTATTACCGACAAAGCAGCAGCCGAAGAATCTCATGAAGCAACCAAGGCCAACATCAGCTCTACCTTATTCGAGTTTTATATACATAGCATCTTGGGGCATGGCAGCCTTTCGTTTTTAGGCCCGAAGTATGAGATTACCTTGGTCGAAGTGTGGGAGGCCGCATTTGATATGCTTGGAGGCGCTGGCTATGCCGAGGAAGATCTTGATGTTGACGTAATAAAGCAAACTTCTCCATGTAAGTTCAACATTGATTTAGCTCAAGTGGACTACTTGTTCACTTCACATGAACTTGACGAACTTTTTGATTATTACTTAAGTCTTGACGCGCCACTATCTCCTCTTTTCGCAAGGAATACTGATTTTAACTTCTCTTCTTCTGTAGTGAAAATGCCAAGTGCCGCACTGACTTCTCCTCTTCCAGCTGTTCCACCTCCATCTCTTCAAGTTACGCCACCTTTTGCTTCTCAACCGGGGTCTCAATAAGAATTAATAGAAGCTCCTCAAGGCTTGGATGACCCGGCCGCTTCACAAGAGCAGAAGGCTAAGGAACTTGAAGAAGGTGAAAAGATTCCGGAGCTATTTCATGATGACACAAAGCTGTCTGCACTTGTCACTCCAGGCAGCGAGTTTTCTTTAAGGAAGAAGGGGAAGCGTGTAACTTCGAAAAAGAGAAGGAAAAGCACTTCTGTTAGCGAAGAGAAGGTGGAAGTAGACCCAGCTGCACCTCTATCTCCTTCTTCCCCGACTCGTACAGGCCGGCTCCCAAAGTTAACCATTAGGCTAGGGCAGGGCTCCAAAGGTGGCGGGAAGAAGAAATAATGAGTCTCGCTCTACCCTTCTTGTTTTGCTTTTTGTTTGTGCATAAAGGCTAGTATTGATCGGAATTTGTGCGGGCACCGGTCCTCGCTCTTTTGAAACCTGCACATGCATAAATTTTTTATAATATAGAATAAAATGATTCTTTTTATCTGTACAATCTTTTGCCTGTAATTGTGAATACATTTATTCCTTATTTTTGCACAAGTTTCTTCACTATGATATTGCAATAAGTTTGTTGTATGTTGCTTGAGCGTTGCTATTATTAATGTAGTTATATTGTATTGCCCCTATACCATGACTTATTGCAATATCTTTTACTTGGTAAAACATTGGAGAACAGTTCTTCTGCTTCGAGAAGACTTGTACTCTTAAGTTGGAGAACAATTCTTCTATTTCAAGAAGACATGTACTCTTATGTTGGAGAACAATTCTTCTGTTTCAAGAAGACTTGTACTCTTAAGTTGGAGAACAATTCTTCGGTTTCGAGAAGACTTGTACTCTTAAGTTGGAGAACAATTCTTCTGTTTCAAGAAGACTTATACTATTAAGTTGGAGAACAACTCTTCCATTTTAAGAAGGCTTGCAGTCTTTCTTCAGAGAATAATTTTTCCATTTTGAGGAAATGTTACTCAGCTTTTGTAGAGTGTGCCTTATATTGGAGAAGTCTTCTCGCTCTTTTGTTTGAAAAAGTTTGTACACTTCACTTTCAGAGATAGTCACTTTTATTTTTTAACAAGTGGATTCTCCTACGCGGTGAAGCGAGTTTCCAAAGAAGGCTTTGAATTGGCACTACATCTTCTAGGGAAGAATATTTTCAAGATGGTCAAATTGATCTTCCCTTGAGAGCTGCAGTGTGCCTCCGAAGAGATATTTTTTTCTTCTTCTTTTTTGTTGTGCCTCGTTGGAGGGCCTTTTTGCTTCGTTCGCTTGAAAGTGCTTTTCTTGGGACGTGCCTCCGAAGAGGTCTTGTGCCTTCGAAGAGGTCTGGTGCCTCCAAAAAGGTCTTGTGCCTCCGAAGAGGTCTTGTGGTGCCTCGGTAGAGGTCTTCAGCCTCCGAAGAGGGCAGGTGTGCCTTTGGTGAACGCGAGTGCCTCCGAAGAGGGCTTGTGGTGCCTTGGAAGAGGTCTTGCGCCTCCGAAGAGGTCTTTGTTTGATTGCCTGGAAGTTACTTTCTCATGGTTGAATGGATTCACGGGGCGGACGCAAGTTACTTAATTGGATGTTCGTTTGCACAAACGATCGCAACTAGTTAACAAGGGGCCCTCGGCGATTCCACCAATCTTTTTTGATTCAGAATAGAACTTGCCTCCAAAGAGGGCTTGTTCCTCCGAAGAGGTCTTTTGACTCCGAAGAGGTCTTTATCCTCCGAAGAGTTGTGCCTCCGAAGAGGCCTTTTGCCTCCGAAAACGTCTTTAAGGTGGTTAGCTTGCCATGAAGGTTGCGTCTCACGATTAAGTGGATCCACAGGGCGGACGCAAGCAATCCAACTGGATGTTCATTTGCACAAACGATCGCAATTAGCTAGCAAGGGCCTGGGGCCTTTGCTTTGGCAAGGTTCCCCTCCGGTGGTTCCACCAACCTTTTTGTTGAGAGGCAGGACACCTTTTTGGCTGTTCTCTGTCTGCTCGCCCTTGTCTATTTTTCATTTGCTCATCAGCGATTCCCTGTTATCATTTCCAAGCACATGTTCCTTTCTTTTGAAGTAGTTTGTCTTATCCAAAGAAGTATACTTTAGTGTTAAGCGAGTCCGACGAAATAGCTAATTGTTTGCATGAAGCACTACTTATATAGGATTTGGAATCTAGAATTTTTATGGCTTGACATTTGTTTATTGAGTGATTTCAGGGATCACTTGGCCTTGTGATGGATAAGCTTTGTTTTAAGAGCCTGCAATGTTAAGTCAACTTTTTAGCAATACATTTAAAGTATTTACACATCGAGACAAAACACGCATTTTGTAATAGTAGAGAACACAAGATTTATAGTGGTTCGGCCAAGAACTAGGCCTACATTCACTTTATAGTTCTTATTATTCATTTGCGCTAGTTTTACAATAGCTTGCAATACAAGAATCATACATTCATAATCATTTTACAAATTTAAGCAAAGCTTTTAAGTAAAATATGGACGCAAGTGATTGCTGTTCCAAGCTCCTGGAATTGGATCTCCTTCGACAGTTGTCAGTTTGAAAGTGCCATCAAGAAGTTTTTTGCCTATGACATATGGCCCTTCCTAGTTTGGCGTAAACACTCGTGTTGCTGTCATGATCCTTTTCAAGCCTAGATCGCCAATCTCAAAGCTGTGTTGGCGAACTTTGGAATTGAATTACCTGGCAATCCTTTGCTGATGAGCTGCAATTATGAGCTGAGCCTTTTCCCTTCTTTCATCAAGGAAGTCAAGTGCTTCAAGTTGCAACTCTTCATTTTCAGCTAGGTTGAAATGAATTATTCTGTGTGAAGGGACTTCTATTTCCACCGGAATCATTGCTTCTCATCCATATGCTAATGAGAATGGAGTGTGCCCAGTCGCAGTTTTGTGGGTAGTTCTATATGCCCATAGTGCTAGTGGCAGCTTATCAACCTAACCACCTTTTTATTTTTCCAGCTGTTTTTTGATGGTTGATTTGATAATTTTTTTTACTGCTTCCACTTGTCCGTTTGCCTGCGGATGAGCCACTGCTGAGATGTTATTTGGATCTTGAATCGTTTGGAAAAATCCTAGAACTCCTCGCTTTCGAATTGGGTACCATTGTCTATGATTATCTTTTGAGGCACACTATACCTGCAAATGATATTATTAGTTACAAAGTTTATCATCATTTAAGAGGTTATAGTAGCTAATGGTTCGGATTCAGCCCATTTAGTGAAATAATCAACAACAACAATAGCATATCTGATTCCGAACGTGGCAGTTGGCAAAGGCCCGATGAGATCTATTCCTCAAAAAGCAAATAGCCATGGACTGACCATCTGCGTTATCTTGGTGGAAGGTGCTCTTGTGATTTTTGCAAATCTCTGGCATCGGTCACCCTTTCGGGCGTAGCTAGCAGCATCACGATTAATGTCTGGCCAAAAATACCCATAGAGGAAAATTTTCTTTGCTAGAGTTTGACCGCCTAAATGATCTCCACAATCTCCTCCGTGCACCTTAGCTAAAATTGTCTTGGCATCTTCCTTGGTTACACATCGGAATAATGGCATTGAGAATCCCCGTCTATACAACCGACCGTCTTGAATTACATATCCTGAGGCTTTCCTTAACAGCTTCTGATGCTCCTTCGAATTTTCTGGAAGGGAGCGGTTAAGTAGATATTCCTTGATTGGAGTCATCCACGTCTCTTGCTCTCAAGAAACAGTCATGGTCCAGTCAATATTATCTCATCAGTACTTGTTGCTGACAAGACTTCCAAAGGAACCAATCTCAGTAATTGAGCTTCACCGGTGCTTACATACTTTGCGAGAGAATCTGCCTTCATGTTCTCTTCCTGGGGTATATGACGTATCGTATAATGATTGAGATCATCGAGAAGTTCCCAGGCCCTTGACAAGTAAGCAGGCAGATTTCCTCCTTTAGTTTGAAACTCTTTCTTGACTTGGCATACAATAAGCTGTGAATCACTGAAGACCTACAACACTTTGATATTTAGTTCTTTAACAATCTTCAAGCCCGCTATAAGAGCTTCATATTCTGCTTCATTATTTGTTGAACGAAATTTCAATCTCAATGCGTAGCACAATGATCGCCCTTCGGGGGTTTCAAGCACGACCCCGGCTCCAGAACAATAGTTGTTTCTTGTGCCATCAACATATAATTTCCATCGGATCGGGATGTCATCAGTAACTTCTTCCTCATTGTCACCTTTATCTGTGTATTCTGCAATGAAATCTGCTAAAGCTTTTCCATTGATTGCTCTTCGGGGATGGTAAGTGATATCATATTGGCTGAGTTCAATATTCCACTTCAGAAGACGACCTGAAGTCTCAGGGAGAAATAGGACTTGCTTTAGAGGCTGATCAGTGAGGACTTTGATAGGATGAGCTTGAAAATATGGCCTCAACTTTCTGGAAGCTATCAGTAGGCAATAGGCGAGCTTTTCTAGATTTGACTAATTTATCTCTGCCTCATTGAATCTCTTGCTGATGTAAAAGACCAAGCGCTGAACTTTTGCATCTTCCCGTACTAACGCTGCACTGAGGGTGAGACGAAACTGCTAAATATATGAAAAGGTCTTCACCGTTGCCGGGCTTAGAAAGTATTGGAGGCGCTTCCATGTGACAAATTAGTTCATCGAAAGCTTTTTGACATTCCGGCGTCCATTCAATGTTTTTCTTTCTTTTCTTCAGAGCATCAAAGAATGGAATGCATTTATCCGTAGCCTTGGAAATAAATCGACTCAAAGCAGCAACTTTCCTATTGAGGCTCTACAATTCCATCTTTTTCCTAGGTCTTTGACTTCTCTCAGAGCAGTAACTTGAGCAGGATTACCTTCAATGCCCCTAGCACTCAAATGAAACCCAAGAATTTCCCGGACTCTACCCCGAATGAATATTTCAAAGGATTAAGCTTCATTCCATACTTTCGGAGGACTGCGAACATTTCTGCCAAGTGATCCATATGGTACACTGGCTTCTTTGACTTTACAAACATATCATCAACGTAAACTTCCATAGTTTTGCTAATCTGTGGCTTGAACATAGCATTAACTAGTCTTTGGTAAGTTGCCCTCGCATTTTTCAGTCCAAAGGGCATAACTCTGTAGCAGTAAAGACCGACATCGGTGATGAAGCTCGTGGCCTCCTGATCTGGCTCATGCATAATGATTTTGTTATAACCGGAGTAAGCATCCATAAAAGACAGCAATTCATGCCCAGCTGTTCCACTCACCAACTGATCAATCCTGGGTAACGGGAAGCAGTCTTTGGGGCAGGTTTTGTTTAAATCTGAAAAATCGATGCATACTCTCCACTTTCCATTTTCTTTTTTAACCAGCACCAAATTAGAAAACCAATTCGGATAAGTGGACTCTCTGATGAAACCATTCTCCATGAGCCGATCTACATCTTTCTTTAATGCTGCTGACCTTTCAAGACCCTGGGTTCTTCTTTTCTGCTTCACAAGTGTAAATTTCGGATCAATATTCAGAGTGTGTACTGCGATTTCTGGAGATATTCCACACATATCGGCATGACTCCAAGCGAATACATCCAGATTTGCTTTCAAGAATGATATCAAAATATTTTGAACCGTCACACTAAGTTGAGAACCCACGTTCAACTCCTTGTTCGGATCTTTTGGGTCAACAGGTACTGGCAATGCTACTTCCACTGGCACCACTGTATTCTCCCCTATACTAGCTTTTCTAGGATCCATTTCTTTTCATGCATCACTATGCTCGCCAGTGCAGGGTCCACCCTGTAATTGCTACAAGGTTGGTTCTTTGATCCGGAGTGGAGCTGCCGCACCTTTGACATCTCTCTCTTTCTTGCTTCCCGCAACTCTATAAGATAGCATTCTCGCCAAGCATTCTGATCCCCTTTAATAACATCGACGCCATTATCCGTGGGGAACTTCATAGCGAGGCACCACGGGGCGAGAATTGCCTTGAATGCTGCAAGAGTTGGGCGGCCTAGGAAGGCATTGTAAGCAGAAAATCCGTCAACAATCACAAAAGTTTTCTTCCGAACCACCTTTATCTGCCCCTCTCCAAGCTCCACAAACAAATCAATAGTTCCAATTGGCTGCTTTGGTTCCCCAGTGAACCCAACAATCTTCTGTGACGAAGCTTGAACATCAGTCATAGGAATCCTCATTTGATCGAATGTCTTTTTGAAGAGGATATTGTAAGAGGCGCCGCAGTCAACAAGCACCCTTCTTACAATAGCAGGTCCCATACCAGCATAAATGACCAAGGGATCCATGGTAGGAGCTTCAACACACATAGAGTCCCTGGCCCTGAACACAATGTCATCATTAAAAGCTCTTTGCTGCTTCAAAGGTGCAGCATCTTCCAACACAAAAACATTTTCTTCTGCTGGGGCATATTTCAGAGCATAAGCATATCTTTCTATCTCGCCCTAGCTTTTTCCTGCCGGGTGAGGACCTCCCATGATTACATGAATAACAGGCCTGTCTGATTCATGCGCGGTAGTCCTCTCACCCGAGCCAGATGGATGAGCAGGAAGTTGCTGGCCCTTAGTAGATGAAGTTGGGTTGTTCCTATTCATCTTAACATATTGCTGTAGCTTGTTCTCTCTCAGCAGTTCTTCAATCAAACTTCTCAAATGGCGACATTTGTTGGTATCATGACCGGGTTGATTATGAAACCGACGAAATTTCCCACTTTGAACGGCCTTTTCCCCAAGCTTCATCACATGTGGTTTAGGATGTTCCACGGCATCTTTGGTAGCGAAAAAGATATTCTCCGGAGTATCAGTTAAAGGGGTAAAATCTGAAGGTTTTAAGAAGCGAGGTTTGTTCACATCCTTCTGCTTCTTCGCATCATTATTCTCCCTCTTCTGACTTTCGGATTCCTTTTTGGTAGGAGCAGCAGTGTTATTCCTAACCTCCGTCAATGCCACTTTCGCCGACGCAGGAAGGCTTTCCAAGTGCATGAACTAGTCAGCTTTCTTGTATAATTTCTCAAGCGAATTTGGTTCCTTCATTTTCAACCATTTTCCAAACTCACTCGATTTGTCGATAGCCCTCATTAATTAGGTCAAAACCATTCGTGGCTCTGCATTGTCGACTTCAGCCAAGGCTATGTTGAAGCAGTTTAAGAAAGATGTAATAGATTCTCCAGGATTTTTGTTCCAGGCTGGACAATGACATTATGTCCTTCGCGTTTGAAGCATACAACCTGAATTGTTCATTATTCTTCCGAGTTAAATCGGAGAATTGATCTATAGATCGGACGGGCACCTTTGTAAACCAGAGCAGAGCCACTCCTTCAAAGTATACCGGAAAGTGCCGACATTTGATCTCATCCGATGCTCTAGCACCAGTCACGTTCCAGTCATACTTATATAGGAATTGGTTAGGGTCGCTTGTTCCCTTATAAGCCAGAATGGTGGAGGACACAGACTTCCTAGGAAACTCCGCCTTCAGAATCCTTTCGGTGAACGAATTTTTCTTGGAGCAAACCCCCATTCTTTTTCAACGTCTTCTCTTTGCATACTTCCTTTCATAATCCGTCGAACCATTCCTGAGAGATATTCCCCATCGTTCAGAGGCTCTGTGGGACAGACTTCAGCCATTTTCACGGAAGTTTGTCTGGACAAACGTTCGTGGAGAGTCGGCTGTGGCATTGATCCTCCAGCTTGGGGAGGTGCCTCTCTAACGGGGCTAGCTGCCTATTGAGGAATATTCCTCTCTTCAGGATTATGAACATCATCGGTAAAGTTTTTTTCATTATTCACTGGTTGACGATTAGCTCCGAGGAAACCATTCAACCTATCAAGCAATACATTGTTCTGGGCTTCCATTTGCTGATATAACCCAGATACTGCAGCATCTAACTCTGCCAGTATAATTCCAACACTTGGAGCTGCTTGATTTGACAAAGGAGAAGTGGCAGTATTCTCATGGACATCACCAGGTCTAGTAGATCTATGCTTTCTTCCAGGAGCCATAATCTCTGATAGACTTCTGGTTTTGAGAGAGATTCTTTCAACGAACTTTTGCGAAGCAATGATGAAAGCACCCTGAGTTCGAGTTCTCGGTGGCAGCACCAAAAATGTTAACGCTAAAATTGAATGCAAACACCCCGGTGTAAGTAGTAAAAATGTGAAAACATAACCCATTGGTATGAGAACTAGAGATAAGCAGAAGATAACAGAAAATCAAGTAAAGAGACAACAGTTTTATAGTGGTTCGACTTCAAGTTAAGCCTACTTCCACTTTAATCTCCTTTATTGCTGATTCAATTACAACTTATACAACAATCTCCGATTACAACACTGCTAAGACAAATAGCTAGACCTCCGATGTAGAAGAATTCTTCAAATTCATGTTGAATGTATTAGATCTCTTCTTGAAGTTCGTAGAAGTGTCTTTCGTGTTTCAAGCGTTGGATGAGTCGAAAAAACAACAATGTGTAGGCGTTCCATAAGTGAGCCCAAAGTCCTTTTTCAGTTGGAGTAGGTGGGGTATTTATAGGGAGAAATCTGGACAAGTCGTAGGTCGTGAGCGACCTAGGGATAGGTCCTAAGTCATGATTGACCTAGGGAGCATGGGTTACGGCTTAACAGGATTGCACTTGGTCACTTGAACAAGTTGGTAGGTCGTAGCAACCTAGGGAGAAGCGGCATAGGAAGTTGCGGCATAAGGAGTTGTCTCAGTCGGCTTAGGTCGCGAGCAACCTAATGAAGAGGTAGTATGCACGCGGCCATACTCCGTCTTAACCGTTAGGTAGCTAGGTCGTTATGTCGTTAGGTCGTTAAGGGTCTTTAGGTCGTTAGGTCATTAGGCCGCTTAACTTGCTGCTCTTGTTAGCCCGTTGGATGCTTTATATCACTAGCTCGTTAGACCATTAGCTCGTTAGGTCGCAGTCCTTGCTGAGTCACTCTATTATTTAGGCCGCTAGGTCGTATCTGTTATCTCGCTCATGCTTTAGGTCTTTAGGTCGTTTCCGCATTTAGCTCGTTATATCCTTGAGTCGTGGAAAAGAGGAGTTAACACTAAAGCTCCCCTATTTATAGAATGAAGATGTGAGGAGGGGTAGTGCTTTATGGAAGCTCAGGATCGGCATGTTTGGTCCGACATATGGCAGTAGGCATTTGGCTCGGTATAGTACACTTCAAGTCTGGACCGGCATATCCCGATTGCTGAACGAGAAATTTAGACTGGTCTTCCTCTTCACCTACATGGTTTGGCAAATACCGAGCGAAATATTTCGTTCCACATCACCACATCACTAAACGACGAACTAGGTTCGGTCATCCTTCACAACTCCGAAACAATGCCGCTCTACTTCTCTTCTTTACTGAACAAAGTTTCACGTTCGGACTTCTTCAATCTTCGATCAAATTCGCCATGCTCCAAAACTCTAGAACAACAAATCCAAGCAAAACCAGGATAATAATTTGGTTTGGCAAATCAGCTTCGTCCCCGAACCACTTTGCTGGTTCGGTCTTCAGCTCCTTCTCTTAATTCTTCAGCTTCCTCCTCCATGTGCTTCTTCAATGGCCTCTTTTCGAATTCAGTATCATTTCTAACAATCCCCACCTTGATACCGAATTCCATACAAGCCTTCCAACTCCATCTACACCTTCATAGTTCAAGCACTAGATACTTGCACAATGAGCTTTGGAAATGCCATCACCTATTACACTTTGTCAACAAACTCTGACAATGCCACCACCCATCAACAAAGTGTTCGAAGTACGCAGTCCGTGTAGAGCCTATCAATCTCCACCATGAAAATAAATGTCTCCATGAACCATCTCAACTCTCCCTCCATGCCACCTTATGGTACCTAGCACTTCATTAAGTGAATCAAGTCCGAGCAATGTTCAAACTTAGCAATAGGCAACGACAGGGTAAACATGTCTGCTGCATTCTCCTTTGTGTGAACTTTCTGAAGACGAACAAGCTTTTCTTCATTCATCGAGACATGGAACGTCTCTCTCACCTCAATATGCTTCATCCTCGAGCTGAATGCCAGATTTTTAGCTAAGTGAATTTCACTTTGATTGTCACATTGCATGTTCATTCCTTTATACGCGAAGCCTATATCACATGACAATCACCTCAAATAATGCGCCTCCTTAGCTGCTTCAACCGCGGCTACTAGCTCTGCCTCTGTAGTAGACAAAGCCACTATTGTCTGCAACCTCACTCTCCAACTGATCGTTGTCCCACCAATGGTGAACACATATTTTGAGATTGACTTCCTTTGATCTCTATCATCGGCATAGTTAGAATAACAAAATCCAACCAAGCTGAAATATCTTCTTCTCCCACCAAAGAAAAGTCCATGGTTTGCAGTTCCTCCAAAGTATCTGAAGATGCACTTCACTACTTCCCAATGCGTTTTTCCTGGATTCTCCATTAATCTACTTACCAATCCAACAGCTTATGCAATGTCAGGCCTAGTGTAGACCATGGCTTACATTAAGCTGCCAACTCCACATGCATATGGGAACTTCATCATATAAGCCTTATCCTTTTCTTTGATCGGAGAGCCTTTAATAGAAAGCTAAAAGCGCAAAGGCATGTGTGCTGATTGCCTTTGCCCCTTCCATGCTAAACCGAGCAAGCACCTTTCGAATGTACTCCTTTTGAGGGAGGCTCAAAAGTTCTAGCTTTTTATCCCTTAGGATTTCCATACCCAAAATTTTCTTAGTTTCTCCAAGTCATTCATTTCGAATTTCGCTTATAGATTTCTCTTTAAACTATCGATTTCGGCCTTATCCTTTGAAGCAATAAACATATCATCCACGGACAAGAGTAGGTACATCCATCTACGAATGATTGAAGTACACACAAGAGCCTTTGATTCTACGATCAAAACAAAGTGAAAGTGTAATAGAGTCAAACCTCTTGTACCATTGTCTAGGCGACTGCTTAAGTACATACAAAGACTTCTTCAATTTGCAAACCCAATTTTCTTTTCCATCTACAACAAATCCTTCTGGCTGCTTCATGTAGACGGTTTCATCCAAGTCTTCGTGCATGAAAGCAGTTTTCACATGTAGTTGCTCTAGCTCTAAGTCATGTGCTATGACGATAGCGAGCAAAATGGGAATGGATGTATGCCTCACTACTGGAGAGAATATCTCATCATACTCCAACCTCTTTCGTTGTGAAAACCCTTTAGCATAGTCTGGCCTTATATCTCCTATCTCCTTCACCTTTAATACCCATATGCAGCCTATGGCTCAACTTCCTTGAGGAGGTGGCACCAAATCACAAGTCTTGTTCTTCCTAACAGAATCTAACTCCTATTCCATAACGAACATACACTTTAAACAGATGCATGACTTCAAAGCTTCATCAAGTTCAAGCAGCTCCTCATAAACCACAGGTATGGCATAGTCAAACTGATCACCAAGGCTAAGGATCACAAACTGCCAATCACCGTACCTTTCTGGCGGCGTAATAGTCCAATGATTGACTCTATAGGTACTGCTTCGCTTAAACTCCTTTCAGCTCCACCTTGAACTGAATTTCCTCTAGATTCATGCACATCACCAGCACTACTAGTAGGTACCAGTGGACTGTCCTGTGATGTTTCATCCACTGCGTTTTCCTCGATAGCATCAATAATAACTCTACTCCTTGGATGGAGCACATGAACTTCTTCCATCTCCTTAGTCCTATCAGAATCTTCTGATGTGGTAGGTAGATTTTTCATTGTATTGAACATAGCAGACTCATCAAAAACAACATGTCTGGAATGAAAAATTATCCAATCAATAGGGTCCAAATTCGTTACCCTTTGATACCATCTGTGTATCCCATTAGTATGCCCTTGTATGCTCTAGCCTCCAAGTTGTCATCACCTATGTGGTGAATATACACATGACAACTATAAATTCGAAAGTAACCAAGATACACTATTTTACCTCTCCACTTCTCCTCTGGAATCTTTCTATCTATGGCTGAGCATGGAATTTGATTTATGACATGCACTGCAGTTGATAATACCTTGACCCAAAAGCCTCTAAACATGCCCACAATCAATCTCAAGCAATGAGCCTTCTATAGTAGAGTTATGTTCGTCCTTTCTGCAACCCTATTAGATTGTGGATCTTCAAGTGCAGTGAAATGTCTCTGAATGCCATGCTGTCCACAAAAGTCGAGGAACGCCCTAGTGGTAAATTCACTGGTAATATCATATCTCAGCACATTCAAACTAGAACAAGATTGTTTTTAATAACCGTTTTCCAATGTTTGAACTTCTCAAAACTCTCAGATTTGATCTTCATCTCATATACCCATACTTTTCGACAAAATTCATCAATGAAAGAGATAAAATATTTTGCTCCTCCAAGAGAAGGAGTAGAAACTGGTCCCCAAACATTTGTGTGCATGTACTTAAGTATTCACCTCGATCTATGGTGTCCAACTCCAAAAGATACTTTAGTTTTCTCATCGAACACACACTCCTAGCAGAAGTACATCATGTCAAATCTTTCTCCTTTGATCATCTTTAATCTCCGAAGCAACTCTAACCTCTTCTTTGAAATATGACCCCACCTGAGATGCCAAAGCTTTATGCCATCCAAATCATGAGAACAGTCCACTCCAATACACGACTCTACAAGAATTGTGGTTCCTTTCAGCAAATACATCGAAGCACATCTTCTTTCGGTCACTGGAAAATAACGTCGATGATGACTGCAGCATTATCGATGTATATTTTCGAGTTTCTAGAAGAGAAATTGCTACCAAATTGTTTTACATTGGAATTGTTTTTGAACTGGGTTTGGTTTTGAAATTCATAAGGGGTAATTGAATTTGCCAAAGAATTTTGGATATAGTTGAATTCTAAGGTAATATTGAAATTTTGGAAATTTGTTTAAACTCTGGAATCTTGATTAAAATGTTTATGGAATAATAGTAAAAAAAATATTGGCTAAATGAAATGTATAATTTCGAGTTAAAAGCAAAATGTGAATGTAATTGATTATAAATAGAAATTGTAAATTTGAAATAGTAACTAAAGTTGTATAAGTTTAAAAATCAAACGGAATTTGATCTGAAGTTGGAAGGAAATTGAGAATCAATCCAACTTGAATTGGGGTTAAATCAATTTCAAAGGAAATTGAAGATTATTCAATTTGGAATTGGGTCAATTTAGATGGGAGTGGAAATTTAAATTGAAATGTCGGGGAAGTGAGGAGTTTTGACTCTAGACTATTTTCAATATAAATTGTCTTAATACAAACTTATTTTTCTAAGCTATTAAATCTATACAACTTTTCTTTCTTAAAGCCAAATTATTTTATACTTGTTTTATAATTATTTTGGAGCTACTTAACCATTTTTCAGCTGTTTTCTAAACTTATTGCTATATTTTAACTATGTTACAAATTAATTACAAATTTACAACTTTTTTGCAATTATCTAAATTTTTTTGAAACTATTTAACTATTTTACAGCTATTTTGCAAACTAATCATTATTTTTCAACTACTTATCTATTTTTAAATTTTCGAGCTATTTCCTAAATATAAACTGGTCGGAGTTCAAACTGTTATTGATTAAATACCCAACTGGGATAAGAATTGAGGTAATAATCCAAATAGGGATGAAGGAAAATGTGAATAAGTGAATGAAAATTTAAGTGAATGTGAATAGAAAGGAAATTGATATTGGAAGTGTAATCAAATTTGAATATTTGATTTTGGGTAAACAAAGTTATATCTTTGTTATATATTCTCCCCTTGTTGAATCTATTGCTGGAAGAAAAAGTTTTTTGGAAGTGTTTGAAGTATAAAAGGGATTCTATACAAGTTTGAAATGATCCAATGTTTTAGAAATTATATTTATTTTTGAATATATATAAAGGATAATATGAGTATTTTGGAAAAGGTTTTGAGAAACTTTGGATTTGGAAAGGCTTTTGATTTTTGGGTAAAATCAATATATGGAATTTGGAAAGCCTATTTTGAGAATTATCGCTTTTGGAATAATCGATTTTGTGTAAAGGATATTTAATAAAATTCATACTAGGTGTATGATTTGAAAGATACTATATATGTGTATAGTATAAAAAGTTTTGATGATGGCTCTGGGGAAAAAGGCGCTCCCTTGAAATGAACTTCTCAGGAGTGCCACCGGGTGGTACTGTCTTGAGCCCAAGGGGGGTTCTAAAGTTGGTCACGTGTGGAGTCCGGACAAAACTAGTTGTTGGGGATTATGAGTAGTGTATACCATAGCGAAAGTCGTGTGTGCCGCTGAGAGCCAACAGTGTGCATTTGATTTTATAACGGTAGACTGCGACCTATGTAGGAGTGGAGAAGTTTCATTTCGACAGCGAAATCAGAGGTCGTTGAGTGCCTGCAGTTGCATGGACTTTTGCTGCGATGGCAACGTAACCCTGGATGTTACTTTGATCTGTTGTGTGGTTTCCATTGCATAATCAAGAGGCCACGGAGAGCCTGCAGTTACATGGACTTTTGCTGCGACGGTAAGGTAACCGTGGGATGTAACTGTGACCATGGATGGGGGTGATGATTTCCAGAGCATCCTCACCAAAGATATTTCCTCTATTTCTAAAAAAACTGTATTCAATATTTTTAGTAAAATTATTTTCCAAGTATTTTCACCGGGTGTTGAAAGGGGTTTACCAAGTACTTGTAGATTTTCAGTCCTACGCCTGATCAACGTATGACTGAATTTCTCTGAGAACAAGGATGACTAGTTGAGACATCGAGTTATAAAAAAGTATTTTTATAAAGAGTTATTTTAATAGTATTATATGACTTTAAAAGCTTTTCTAAAATTTTGAAATAAAGGTATTGGTATTTTGGAAAATCAAAGGAGATCCAAACTGAAATTATAAAATTAAAACTCGGGAAAATTTAATGAAGTGATTCTTTGTAATTAAGGGAAATCGATTATTAAATTAAAAGTGAAAGTAAACCAATAAGCTAAATAAATTATTTAATAGTGTATGTTAATAAAATTTAACTTGGGTAAACAAATGGTTGTAAAGTAATAATGGAATTTGGTAACGAATTCGAATTGTAAATAGATTTCGACTTGGATTTGACAATGAATTAAATAAAAAGAGGTGTTGTAAAATAAAAATAAAATAGAGTTGGATTGAAAATGTGATGGTTTGAATTACAAATAAAATTCATGGGTGATTTGAGTAATGTTTAATGAAATTTGCAAGAAAATTGGATATAAGAAAAGTGATTATAATAGCAGTGTTTTGAGTTGCAAAACAAAACCCAAGTGAATAGAAATGAATTGAGAGTGGCCTTGTATTAATAAAATAAATTCGATAACGAATTAAGTAAGCAAATTAAAAATTTAAAACGGGTTAATTGAGTTAAATGATAAATGGATGAAGTCTGATTGAATAAAAACTAAATCAAAGCTGTGATTGGAATTGGATTATTAGACTGAACTTAAATTTGGTGGTATATTAATTTGAAGTATAAATGAGTTCAGTATGTGGTTGGATATTATTTTGATAAATTGAGAAGATGAATTAAAATTAAAATTTAAATGGATGGGCTTACTGAATTTAATGGATGTTGATTAAATGAGAATCAAATAAAAGTAAATTTAAATTTGATATTGGAATAAATTAAAGTAAATTAACTTAAGTTTAAAAAATCAAGGAAGCTTGGCTTCGAATAAGGGTGAAAGCCCATTCAATAAAAGCTTGGATTGAATTAATTTGGAAAATGGTTATTAATTTAAAAGTATTTAATGTGCCAAACTTAATAAATTGTTTTGAATGAATCCAATGTGGGATGAGATAAAATGAAATATACGGTTGATAAATAGATTAGAAATGAAATTAAATTAAAGTCAGAATGAGTTGAAAATTAATTTAAAGTAGATTATAAACTGAAATAGATACTCTTTTAAGTGAGTATCGCCGATTATATATAAAAACAATTGTCATTGTTGCAAACAAAAGAAATTAAAGTTATTTGGGTTGAGAGAGGTTAAATAAATTGATTTTAAAGTCAACTAAATCGAATATGAGCTTGTTTGGGTTTAAAATCAATTGGATGTGAGAAATTGAGTTGCAAACCATTGAAACTGAATGAAATGGCTTATGAATTGATTGAAAGCATTTGAATTAGCTTAAAAGTTAAATAAATCACTTATGGAAAGTGTTTTGGTGCTTGTTGCTTATGACATACATGTATTTAGCTATTGAATATAGTGAAATGCTAATAAATTTTCTATATATGGCACTTACATATTTAAATTGAGTAAGTACAGGTACCTGAAGGCCGTTTGGCTGGATTTGGATTGCACAAATTTCTAAAATAAATAAGCCGCATGCTTAAAATGCTAAATAAGGTACGCCTACGCAATAAAAATAGGAAATATGAACTGTTTTTGCTTTTCCGATCGTGTGGGTCGATGTATATATATTTATATCTCTTGTCAAATTGCAAAAGCTCCTCCGTATAAAGGGGACTCTGCCAAAATTTTCTGAAAATTTTGGGAGTTAGAAATTTTTTGAAATTGTTGAAAAAAATTTGTTAATGACAAACAATTTCAAATTGGAAATTAAAATAGATTAGTTGATGAAACTAATATGAATCAGATATACATGAAAGATTAAATTCAACACTTAAAATTTAAAGTAAATTGAATCCGTATGGAAGTGGGGAAAGCTAGTTTGAATAGAAATGGATATGAAACATATATAAGAGAATGTATAAATTGATTTGTAAAGTTTCGATTGAATATTGTTGCTAAACAAGATATGCAGGTATTAGAAGGAAAAGGAATTGGATTTGATTCCAAAAGATAAATTTGTATTGCCTGACAAAAAAGGTACGTATTAAAATTTCTAGATGAAATTGGATTGGTTTTTTGATGTAGCCACTTGGCTTTTGTTTTCTTTTGGATTTGGGAGCCCGTGGAGGCATTTTGTAGTAGTACCGAGCTAGCCGCGCAAAGGAGACGCTGGAAATTTTTTCGAGAATTCAGAGAGTTAGAAAAAAATTTAGGAAAATTTTGATAATCCGAATTATGGTTTTAAATTGAAATTTAAACGATTGAGCGGAAGAATATTGTTTGAAAACTATAAAAGATTTTGGAAAGTTAGTTAATGTGATAATGAGTTTTTGATAAAAGAATAGGTGGTAGGACGTTGAATTGTGAGTTTTGGAAAGTAAACGGGTATTGGTCCATTCTCCCTAATTAGTAATTTCGGGGACAAAATTCATTTAAGGGGGGAGGAATGTGATGACCCGGAATTTCAAACAATTTAAATTTGAATAGTAAATTGATTTTAAAATATTTAAAGGTTGATTTTAAACTTGAATTCCAAATATCAATATTTACTTAATAATTAAATCACTGAATTATATAGTTTAAATATTGAATTTAATAATTGAAAACTGGGTAAATGGTTGAATATGGAATTTTAAGCCTATTAAAAGAAATTTGAAGGCTCATAAAACTTACAACGATGATACTGAAAATAATAGAATGGTTGGAAATTAAATTAAAGGTGATTCATTCAATTTTAATAGTATATCGTTTAAATCGATATTTCAAAATAGCCTTTCGAGGCACAGTCTCGGAATTCGACGAAACCAGTTCCATTGAATCCGTAATAATTAGTTATTATTGGGTTTCGGTTTTTGTAGCCATCGGAATTATCGTTTGACCCCGCAGCTCGAAACGCTTAGAACTATTTTAATTAATTTAATTTAGTGTTGATCGTTTACTTCCGTAACTCGCGCATACGATCAAATTAGCCTCCGAAACATGTTCCATTGGGTTCGGAATGCGGGTAAAACCTTATCAACGTCTGTCGGCATGTCCGATACGGAGTCTGGAATTTCGCGTTATGCTTATCAAGACTTTTGTAAATTTTACAATATAATAAAATTAAAGAAACACTTGTCATAGATATTTTTCTAATGCGTACCCAAGAAGATTTCTAACCCTAAATTTTATCCCGTCCTCTCTCTCCATTCAACAGAAATCGAAGCCGAGCCCCCTCTTTCCCTCTTTTTTCAAAAAATTAAAATAATAAATAAGAGAACTAGATAAATTGAAATCGAGATCGACAGCTCGAGAAGGGAATGCGCAACCCTTCCTTTCTCTAATTAATTTGACTCGAGCATCGCTCGTCGATTTGGGCACGAATCGCGATGACTGCAACCTATGGCGCGCGCAAGGGAGGCCAGAGCTCGGAGGGATGTCGACTTATTCTCGACTAAATTCACGGTGCATACGAGAGCGAGGGGAAGTCGAAATGGCTCGCGTAGACGAGATAGATGGAGGGCCGCGAGCTGTGGTTGCCGAAGTCCAAGCTAGGGTTTCTTAGAGACGTTAATAAGGCAGCGAGCCCGCGTTCAAGAAGGGGGAAACACGATCTGGGTTGGGTTGATGTTCGATTGTGAGTAAATTTTCCCTTTATTTACTTATTTTATCTCTGTTTGTTTTTAAACTTAGGGTAAAATAAAAAAAATTGGAATTTTTTAAATTGTTTATGAACCCTGTAAATTAACTTCTCTTCAAACTTAAATTAAGACAGTTTGATTTATTGATAAATTAGGTATGTTAAATACATAAAAGATACTTAAACTTAATTATTTTACAAATTAAGTTAAATGTTATTGTGATTTGTACTTAACAAAGAACATGTTTGTCTTGAGTATATTTAGGATTTGCTCACTTAAGAAATAAGTTAAAGATTAATTAAGAAATTGATTTGAATTTTTTTGATTGAGTAATTTGTAATTAGTGATGTACAAATGGGAATTAGGTTTTAGGAATTAAAAATGAGGCTAATAATTAATGGATAGGGAATAATGAATTAAAAATCTCTTGGGAAAATAAATAATAAATAATCAATGGACGTAATTAATTAAAGGAAGTGGATTGCAAATTGTGAGGCAAATGTGAGTAAATCACACTCTGTTGGAATTCTATTTAAATTTAAATGGTTAAATTTAAATATTTGGTTGGATGATTGAATTGATTTGATGTGCTATATTATATAGTACTATATAGTACATAGCGGAATGATTGATATTCGGTGATGGATATTTTTGGTAATTGGACCGCTAAATGCTGTGGTTTGTTTGAATATTTCGGAACCATAAGTTATCGAAATATATAAATTGGATTTCTGGAAGAAATATAAGGGTGATTAAATTGATGATTAATTAATTAAGTTAATTAATGATTTGGGTTGACTAATTTACAATTTAGGGTTTGGATTAATTAATGAAGGGTTAAGTTAATTAGAATAATCATTTGGTGGTTTAATAATTAAGTACTTAATGTAATTAATAAAATAGAATTACTTTGTGTAATTATTCAAGAGATTAATAAAAACGAATTACGACGTAATTAATTTATTAATGCAGTAAATAAGAAAATAGTTAATTACAGGTTGTGGGTGATCGAGAATGATTAATATTGTGGTCGAGTTAAAGTAAAATATAATTGGAAATCATTAATCTATATAACGAATGAAGTAATTAATGATTTTATTTATTGAGATTAATTAATTCATAATAAGAGACTTATAAGAAGTCAATTAATATAAGTAATTAAGAATTAACGTAATTGATTATAGTTAATTAATTTGTGAAGAAATCAAAGATTACTCATTGACTGGTTAAAGTAATTAATAACGTGAAATTAATTAAAGAGAATTACTTGAATGGAATTAGAAGATAATTAATCTTGGGTCTTTAATTCATATGAATGGATATAGAGGGATTGATTAATTAATTGATTTGGAATTAATTAATAATCTAAGTGAATGTGGTTAGAAAATTCAATTAAAATAAATTGAATTAATTTGTATGTGATTAAGCGTTGCTTATGGATGATTGGATGGTATGGGATATTCTGAATGAGTTGATATCTCTGATATGAAATGTTGTGTATTTCATTTGGATAATTTGGGAATTAGGATGACATGAGATCCGAGGAGACCGGGATCGGGTATTAGGAAAACACCCGAAACCACTTCGGATTAAAAATAAATCGACGTGTGAATCAATATGCTGATATAAGATGATTTAAGTGAATTGGATTTATTTTATTTAAGTTTGGTACTTAGAAACTTATATGTGAAATAAGTGTTATCTACAGCAAATTGTGAATTGGTTAAATTGCTATAAGTTACCCAGGTTTATATAAGTTGCTTGCTTTGGTATTCCATGTTAGTTGGGTTTACTCACGCTAGTTTCCAGCCTGACCCGGTGTTACTTTGGTGTAATGCTCGGGTCAGACCGAGTATTACAAATTTTTCAGGCTAGGACGTTCTGGAGCTTAGGAGGCGAGCTGGACGGCATATCGTATAGAGTATTCCGCTGTATTTATATTATTTTTAATCTGGGACATGATAATTGTATATATATTCAGTGACTGTATGAAATTGAAACTCTGATGTATATTAAATGTAATCGACAGATATAGCATTCTTTTGTAAACTGATATTATTTATTATTATATTTTCCCCGCTGCGTGTGTGAGTTGTTGACATTTTCTGTTCTTCTTCTTCTATCTATGTCTTATTTTCATAACTATCTGAAATTTTCGGGATCGAAAATCTCGGGTCGTTACAAAGAAGTTATGCTAAAATCAATATTTTTCAAATCGATTTCAATTGGTTTCTATTTCATAAATTTCAAGGCGTTTCGAGTCCGTACGATCAAACAACAAGTCCGATCGCTACGAAACTCGAAATCCAACAATAATTCGCTCTTACGGATCCGATAAAACTAGTTTCGTCGAAATCCGAGTAAGTGGCCAAAATGGCTATTTTTACGTCAATTAAATAATCAGGTAATTAGGTAGAAGGAAGAAGTTGCAAAAAAAATTAGTCTCAAGGACAACAAGTTTACTTTTTAGTTTGAAGGACACTTTTTAGTGTAAACTGAAAATGATAGTTACAACTATCATTCTGTGATTTACATTAAAAAGTGTCCTTCGGCCTAGAAAACAAACTTTTTGTCCCTGAAACTAAATTTTTCTCTAACTTTTTCCTTGAGACTAAAAACCCCTTAAATAATTTAATATTAAATTAATTAAATCCAATTTTTTTATTTCAATTCTATAATCGACAATTCTTGTCATTTCTAATTTCTTAAACATTTATACTAATTTAAACAAATTTACTGTTGATTTAAAATTGATAAATTCCTCAATTTCCTTAAATTCAGCAATTATAAATTAAATTTCCAAAATTCTATTTAATTAAACCCATCAATAATTATTCCATTCATTATTGTTAAATAGATGACTTAAATATTGGATTTAAAACTATTACATAAAATTTTCTCATATTATCTTTATTTCAAATAATGTAGTAATTAATTTCATTCACAATAAATCCAATGAATTATAATTTATTTCAATAAATAAACTTGATTTAACTCCAAATCCATTTTATTTCATAAATAATTATTCAATAAACAAAGGTAACGTTTGTTTACCCTATTATACATTAGTAAGCCCAAATTTTCATCTATCCTCCGTACTAACTACCCTATTTCATTTTATTACATTTCTACGAATATACACGCTAATTGAGTTTTACATTCTAAATAGATTCATTTACTTAGGTTCATACTTTACCATCTGTTTTAATTAATAGTGTGTGCACTAATTTAGTTATTGCGTTAATTCTTATTAATATAACATTAAGGTTCCTTTACTATAATTGATTTAAAATTTTATTATAACGAAATAAACAGGTAACCTTACAATACACTAAGGTTTATTATTTCCAACAAATTATCATAGTTGCCTACATAATATTTACTCCAATATTACAAATAACTTCCATTTATACAGTTGCAATTCGTTTTAGTTACAATGATTTTATCCAATTACCATTAAATTTACATTCAATTACTATTCAATGTATATTTATCCATTAATTAATTCGATGTTTGCGTTTGTTTCCTTCCATTTAATTTAAAGCCTAGTATACATTTGCATTAATCCCATTTCATTCCATCAATGTAACGCCACTCCTCTATACTCACGATAACAAAGAGTATTACTTTGTAATACCATCTGCTATCGTGAAGAATAAGTCTAGATAGGAGCGACCATCTATAGTACTTCCTTAACTATCTATTGAATACGTCGACAATTTCCATACTAAGCGGACCGACATATCCAATAAATACTTAATTCGAAACCATATGTGGATGAAGGATCTATCAGAACAGAATATAACAACTCAATGTAATCTACATCGCAGAACAATGAATCATCATATACACATATACTGATACATAACAGAGTATGCAAAATGATACATGTCAAGTGATATAGCAAACCACAATATACAGACGAGTCAATAGAATACACATCAGAGTTACAACCCAAAAAGGACTACACAAAAAGCTTAACAAAAAGGAGCAAGCTGAATAGTCCATGCGGAAGCAAAATAGGCTAAGTCCAGAAGCACCTAACCTGAAACATCTCGGTCTGACCCGAGTATAAATACACGGGTCAGTCTAGCTAAACAAATCAGTTAGATAAACTGAACGATAATGAACCTGCAAGGTCATGTAGCATAACAAATATCTCTATATGAGATAACTCAATCATCAAACATAAGATGAATCAAATAAACCACATGACATCGACAATTCAAAAAAACGCCACATATGAATATCCCAAAACAAGCCAAAAAGGCAAATAACAAATACCAATGAAGGTAATACAAGTTCCACATGGTAACCACTATATATTGTGTGGCTCAAAAAGACCAACACAGAAGAGCGATACTTAGGGAATATAATTATCAATGAAACAACAGAAAATTCCAACTGCAACAAACCCAAGTATCTCTTGAGCGGTGGTGAAGAAACCACTCCAATATCTATCGAGCGGAGGTGAAGAAACCACTCCAATATCTCTCGAGCGGCGGTGAAGAAACCACTCCAATATCTCTCGAGCGGCGGTGAAGAAACCACTCCGAAAGCGCTACTAAAAGCAACAAGCAAGAAGGAGATAGCCCAATGACACTATCCCAATGGCAACAAACAATCACAAACATCTCTCGAGCTGGGGAAAAGGACCAACTCCAAAAGCGATATTAAAGGCAACAAGCCAGAAGGAGACAGTCCAAGGACACTATCCCAAAGGCATTATGTGTCACAAACTCCTAGAAAGCAATCCGAATAGTGTTAACGTGAGTCCCATAGCCACCCGTTCACACTAAACGGTTTACTATCCGTTAGTAAATTTAACACTCAAAGCAGTACAAAGTTTACCTCATCTCATCGGTAAACCAAACCCAAAGGTCAAAACGTTCAAACGAATAGATTGGGAATTAACTGAATAGATGAACGCACGTGTTCATTGCACACGTTTTATCTAATCATTTAATTCTCCTCCCACTTCGCTCGTAGTGCGAAATTGTGTGTGTATGTTTTAAATAGAATTTATAAATTGGAAAAGCAAGCTTTTAGTACGATTTGAAGAGATCGTTAATAAAAACCCGTGAATGAAGTCAAAAAGGAATCATCAAAGTCCAAAAATGCGATAACAACTAACTGGAATCAACACGAACCGTTAAAAGTTGAAAATACACTCAAAAACAGCCAAAAGAGGCAAAACTGCACTTTTCAGACGTCTAAAATTACCATCCAGACGTCTGAACCACTAACCAGACGTCTGGATTGATGTCCATATGTTTGGATTTTGTCTCTGCCTTTTTGCGTTTTCCAGGGACCAATTCCAGACGTTTGGATTTTCAAACCATACGTCTGAATTTGAAACCAGACGTATGAAACTAGAGTTCAGACGTCTGAAATCCATCTGTAGGCAAAATTTAGCCGAGCCCATAAAGGGCGAAAATCCAAACGAAATGCGATCGAACGAGCGATGGATGTTATGACTTTATGCCATACGACAACCCCACACTGTTGGATCCTTTATACACATCCAAAATCATGATCAAAACATCAAAGCTATGATTTTTAGAACTTTTGACTTAAAAACACCAATGATTGAAATATTCACCAATTCAATCCACACCAAATGCAAATGCACATGAATAAGTGTTAGGAATTTACAGCTAACAATTAAAGATAGTCATAGACATAGATGTGAGATAAAAATCTCATCTTTAACCCAAAAACAAAGAAGGAGCTCAATTGCAAAGAGAGGATCAACCATTATCTACTTCAACTCTGCAATCTTCAATCTAGGGTCAAAACAAGTATTTTCCAAACTTAGGTTTAGGAAACTTTCAGAAATTGAATGAAGAAAGAGTTGGAGAAGATGAAGAGGAGGCTTACCAATAGCTTCTCTTTGGTTTAGGAGGAAGAATTCGAGTTTGCAGAAGGAACTAGGGCTTGGAATTTCTAATTCCCTTTCCATTCCACCATTTTCAGTCGAAGCTTGAGTTTGAGGAATGAGAATGAGTAAATGGAGAGGAGAGGGCTAAGTTAGGGTGTTAAGTTAAGCTAGTGGGTGGAAGCCAACTCAAAACCCAATAAGAAAAGGTAACCAATTTCGACTTACTCCAAACATATCGAAGCTTATACTTAAAAAGATCAAAACCGACATTTTAAACTCAATGGAAGTGGTCTTGAGTCCTAATTCGACCATTGCAGAAAGTAACTTTTCGAACTATAATCTGACGAACGATATTATATTTAAATAAAATATTTAAATATTCAACCGATAAATATGCGGGTTGTTACAGACTCCCCACCTTAAAGAAAATGCGTCCTTGCAATTCTTGAGAAGAAAATAAAGAGTAACAACCATATAAACTTATCAACACAAAAGAATATCAGAAATAAGAAGTTCACCATAAGGAGCATGAAAGGATAAGCCCGAACTTGTTTGCTCGGAGAATTCTTTGGATTCCTAAGCTCAAACAATTCAGAACACCGACGTAGCACAAACAGCACGTCAAATGAACTGTAGCTCAACAAAACAAGACACAATGAAAAGTCCGATGTTAACCCTTATGATCAGCGACTCAAAAGGAAGACGACTTAAGGGTACAATGGCTTAACGACCTACCGACTTAAGGAAGCCATGTCTTAGCAAGTTAAGAGAATGGACCGACTCAACAGCCTTGAAGGGTTACCGACTCAACGGCCATGAAGGGTTACCGACCTAGGAGGTTCCCGATCCAACGACTCAAGAAGGACAGCGACTCAATGGATAAGTGACTCATCGAGTTATCAACTTAGCGACTCAAGAGGTTGTACGACTTAACGAGTTAAGGGAGGCGCGACTCAACGAGTCAAGAGGTTGTACGACTTAACAGTTTAAGGGGGGCAAACGACTCAAGAGATGGCCGACCTAGCGACTCAAGAGACTGCCTACCTGAAGACTCAATGAGATAAAGAATAGGGCGACCTAACGACTCAAGATAAGCAAGACTCAAAAGCAACTTCACTTAAGCCATGACCGACTTACGACCTATGCTATGTCACTCACGACCTAAGGACAAAGGCAGATCCAATGCCGCGTTTCTTGAACCAGAGCCTGTTAACTCATTCGCGACTCAGAACTTATACTCAGGAGAGCATGCTTATCCCCATTAAGCCGTGAGCCGTGCTTACGGGATAGAACGCGACCTATGACTTATCATGGGTCGGTCATGATTCAAGGCTTACCTTAAGTCGGTCACCGCTTACAACTTAGCCGGGAGCTCCTCTAGCTCCTCTATAAATACCAACCCACCTCAAGCATGAAGGGGACTTTTGGCCGATCTCTTGAAGCGCCAATAATCTGCTGAATTCTCGACTCACTCAACACTTCAAGTACGAAAGACATCTCAACTAACTTCGAGAGGAAATCTAACACAATTTACATGGATTTAAAGAATTCTTCTGCATCAAAGTTCTAGATGTCTGTCTCATCGGAATTGTAATTCAAGATTGTTGTAAAAGTTGTAATCAATTCAGTAATAAAGTGAGTTAAAGTGGACGTAGGCTTACCGTAAGCCGAACCACTATAAAAACTATTGTTTTTTCTGCTTCTTCTGTGATTTTTCTACTTGTTTGTAGTTCCCGTATACATGGGTGGTGCTTTCACTCAACTTCAGTCTACACCGGGGTGTTAGCGTCTGATTAATACGTTAACATTTTTGGTGCTTTCACTATGAAAATTGAACTCAAGAAACTTCCATTATTGCTCCGCGAAGGAGTGTTGAAAGGATTTCTTTCAAAACTAGAAGTTTATTGGAAATAATGGCTCCTGGGAGAAAACGAAGTTCTATAAGATCCGACAATGTTTAAGAGAATACTGCTACTTCTCCTCCTTCAAGTCAAGCAGCTCCAACTGTTGGAGTTACACGAGCAGAATTGGACGCCGTAGTTTTGGGATTGAATAAGCAATTGAATGCTCAGAATGCGCAGTTGGAAGCCCAGAATGCCCAGAATGCCCTGATCTTAAGTAAGTTGAATGATCTACTTGGGGCAAATCATCAACCGGTTAATAATGATGGAAACCCTACTGTGGGAGTTCAGGATGTTGAAGGGAACATTTCTCAAAGAGCCGCGGACCCTGTAGAAAGGACTCCTCTTCAAGCTGGGGGATCAGGGCCGCAGCCGACCCTCCGTGAACGATTGTTAAGGCAGAATTCAGAGAGAGTGGCTGATGTGTGACCTCTAGAGCATTTAAATGATGAAGAGTATTTTTCGGGTATGGTTCGTCAAATCATGAAATAAAGCATGCGAAGAGATGAAGACGAGATAGAGTGGGGATTTGCTCCGAGCAAAACTCCATTTACTGAAAAGATCTTGAAGGCAGAGTTCCCAAGGAAATTCGTCCCCCCACTATTCCAGCTTACAAGGGGACGAGTGATCCAAATGAGTTTCTGTATATGTACGACTGACATATGACTGGTGGCAGGGCATCGGATGAAATTAAATGTCGATATTTCACGGTATATCTCGAAGGTGTAGCTCTATTGTGGTTTACGAAGCTGCCAGTCAGGTCCATCGATCAATTTTCCGATTTGACCAGGAAGTTCAAGGAGCAATTTCGATTGTATGCTTGTAAAGCAAAGGATATAATGTCGCTATCAAGTCTAGAGCAAAATCCAAGAGAATCTATCAGGTCGTTTTTGAATCGCTTTAACATAGCATTAGCTGAGGTAGATAATGTTGAGCCACGCATGGTCCTGACATACTTGATGAGGGCGATTGACAAATCAAGCGAATTTGGAAAATGGTTGAAAATGAAAGAACAAAACTCGCTCGACAAATTCTATAAGAAAGCTGATGAATTCATGCGCTTGGAGAGCCTCCAAACACCGGCTAAGGTGGTATCAACGGAAGCCGGGAACAATGGTGCTGCTTTGAATAAGAAAGAACCTAACACTCAGAAAAGGGGAAATGATGGTGGAAAGAAACAGGGAGACGCTAAGAAAGGCCGTTCTTTCAATTTCACACCCTTGAGTGATACCCCCGAAAACATCTTCTTTGCAACCAAAGATGATGTCAATTATCTGACACCACCTAAAATGAGAGTTGCGATTAAGATGGAAAAAAGTGGAAGGTTCTGTCAGTTCCACAACCAGCCCGGCCATGACACCAACGAATGCCGACAGTTGAAAGAGGTGATTGAACAACTCTTGAAGGAAAAAATCTCTAGCAGTATGCGAGAAGGAACAGAAATGCCCCAGCTTCGTCAACTCAAGGACAACAAGTTCCCGCTCACCGTCCTGCCTCAAGTGAGAAGCCGTGGAACATGAATTGGAAAGACCTGTTATCAACATAATAACTGGAAGACCTCACCCAGCAGGCAAAAGCTGGGGAGAAATGGAAAGGTATGCCCGGGCCTTGAGCCATGTACCAGCTGAAGAGAATGTTTTTGTCTTAGAGAATGATGCGCCTTTAAAGCAACAAAAGACTTCCACAGATGATATCGTGTTCAGTGCCAGGGATTCTTTGGGCATTGAGGCTCCGACCATAGATCCTTTGGTCATATCCGCTGGTATTGGGCCGGCAACTGTGAGAAGAGTTCTAGTTGATTGTGGAGCTTCATGCAACAACCTCTTCAAAAATACCTTCGATCAAATGAAAATTCCAATGGCTGACGTTCAAGCTTCGTCACTTAAGATTGCTGGGTTTGCTGGAGAACCAAAACAGCCGATTGGGACCATTGATTTGTTTGTAGAACTCGGAAAGGGGCTAAGGAAGGTAGCTCGAAAGCAAGCCTTTATAATTGTTGAAGAATTCGCTTCCTACAATGCCTTTTTAGGCCGACCAACTCTTGTTGCGTTCAAAGCTGTTCTTGCCCCATGGTGTCTGACTCTAAAATTCCCCACAGATAATGGAGTTGGTGTGATTAAGGGAGACCAAGATGTGGGGCGAGAATGTTACTTTGCAGAGTTGCGAGAATCAAGGAAAAGAGAAATGGGAAAAGGTGCGGCAGCTCCAGTCCGCACCAAGGAACCGACCTTGTAGCAATTACAGGGTGGACCTGCACTGGCGAATGTAGTGGCGCATGAAGAGAGATGGATCCAAGAAAAGCCAGTGCAGGGGAGAATAGGGTAATACCGATAGAGGTAACAGTGCCGGTCCCCGTTGACCCAAAAGACCCAAACAAAGTACTTAATGTGGGTTCGCAGCTCAACACAACAGTTCAGAATGTTCTGATTTCATTTTTGAGGGCTAATTTGGATGTATTCGCTTGGACTCATGCTGGCATGTGCAGAATATCCCTAGAGATTGCAGTACACACTTTGAACATTAATCCAAAGTTTACACCTGTAAAACAGAAAAGAAGAACTCAGGGTCCTGAGAGGACAGCAGCATTAAAAGAAGAAGTGGATCGGCTCATGGAGAACGGTTTTATCAGAGAATCTACTTATCCAAATTGGGTGTCAAATCCAGTGCTGGTTAAAAAAGCTAACGGAAAGTGGAGAGTATGCATTGACTTTTCAGATTTGAACAAAGCCTGCCCCAAAGACTGTTTCCCGCTGCCCAGGATCGATCAGTTGGTGGATGGGACGGCAGATCATGAATTGTTATCTTTTATGGATGCATACTTCGGATATAACCAGATTATGATGCATGAGCCAGATCAAGAGGATACAAGCTTCATCACCGATGTTGGACTCTACTGCTACAAGGTCATGCCTTTCGGACTCAAGCATGCAGGGGAAACTTACCAAAGGCTGGTTAATGCCATGTCTAAACCACAGATTGGCAAGACAATGGAGGTTTATGTTGATGACATGCTAGTAAAGTTTAAGAAAGCA
The DNA here is from genome assembly GCA_030765085.1 of Allium cepa. Taxonomy (NCBI): domain Eukaryota; kingdom Viridiplantae; phylum Streptophyta; class Magnoliopsida; order Asparagales; family Amaryllidaceae; genus Allium; species Allium cepa. Next base: position 464,190,996 of record CM060942.1, read on the forward strand.
GTGGACCATATGGATCACCTGGAAGAGATGTTTGCAGTACTCCGCAAGTACAGAATGAAGCTTAATCCCCTAAAATGTTCATTTGGGGTGTATTCCGGAAAGTTTTTGGGTTTCATTGTGAGCGCTAGGGGCATTGAAGCCAATCTAGCTCAGATCACCGCTCTGAGAGAAGTCAAGGCTCCTACAACGAAGAAGGAATTGCAAAGTCTCAATGGAAAGGTTGCTGCCTTGAGTCGGTTCATTTCCAAAGCTACTAACAAATGCATTCCATTCTTTGATGCTCTGAAGAAAGGAAGAAAAAACTTTGAGTGGACTCCTGATTGTCAGAAAGCATTTGATGAGTTGGTTCGTCATATGGAAGTGCCTCCGATACTTTCAAAGCCTGACAGTGAGGAAGATCTCCTCATATATTTGGCAATTTCGTCTCATGCTCTCAATGCAGTGTTGGTACGTGAAGACGCAAGGATTCAACGCCCAGTCTATTATATCAGCAAAAGATTCACTGGGGCAGAGATGAACTACTCAAGATTAGAAAAGCTCGCCAATTGTTTGTTGATCGCATCAAGAAAGTTGAGGCCGTATTTCCAAGCTCATCCCATCAAAGTCCTCACTGATCAACCTCTAAAGCAAGTCCTATTCCGTCCTGAGACTTCGGGCCGTCTTTTGAAATGGAATATTGAACTCAGCCAATACGACATCACTTACCATCCCCGAAAAGAAATTAATGGACAAGCTTTGGCAGATTTCATCGCAGAATGTACAGATAAGGGTGATAGTGAGGAAGAAGTCACAGATAGCATCCCAATCCAATAGAAATTGTATGTCGATGGCGCAAGGAATGATTACAGTTCCGGAGCAGGGGTTGTCCTTGAAACCCCAGAAGGGCGATCGCTATGTTATGCACTGAGACTAGAATTCCCTTCGACAAATAATGAAGCTGAATACGAAGCTCTCTTCGCTGGTTTAAAGATCGCTAAAGAACTAAACATCAAGGCATTGCATAACTTCAGTGATTCTCAACTTATTGTTTTTCAAGTCAAGAAGGAATTTCAAGCTAAAGGAGGGAATTTACCAGCCTATTTATCAAAAGCCTGGGAGCACCTTCAAGATTTTGACCGTTATTCAATAAACCATATCCCCCGAGAAGTAAAATATGAAGGCGGATTCTCTCGCGAAGTATTCAAGTACCGGTGAAGCTCAACTATTGGGGTTAGTTCCCGTCGAAGTCTTGTCAGCTCCAAGCACAAATGAAATGGATGTTGATTGGATTATGAATGTATCCCAAGAGCAAAAATCATGGATGACTCCGATACTTGGGTATGTACTCAATGGTTCTCTGCCAAAAAATTCAAAAGAACGACAAAAGTTGATGAGGAAAGCCTCCAGATATATATTTCAGGATGGTCGCTTGTACAGACGAGGATCTTCAATGCCATTACTCCGATGTGTGACAAAGGAAGAAGCTAAGACAATTCTAACTGAAGTACACGGAGGGGAATGTGGGGATCATACAGGTGGTCAAACTTTAGCAAAGAAAATCCTCCGTTATGGATACTTTTGGCCAGAAATTAATCAGGATGCTGCTGACTATTCCCGAAAGTGTGATAAATGCCAGAGATTCGCTAAAATTCCTAGAGCACCTTCCACTGAGCTAACACAAATGGTCAGTCCATGGCCGTTTGCCATCTGGGGAATAGATCTCATTGGGCCTCTGCCGACTGCCAAATCAGGGATTAAATATGCTATTGTTGCTGTTGATTATTTTACTAAATGGGCTGAGGCCGAACCATTGGCCACTATTACCTCTAAGAAAATGATAAGTTTTGTGACTAAAAATATCATTTGCAGGTATGGTGTGCCTCAGAAGATAATCACAGACAATGGTACTCAGTTTGAAAGTGAGGAGTTCCAAGATTTTTGCAAACGACTCAAGATCCGAAAAAGCTTCTCAGCAGTGGCTCATCCGCAGGCAAACGGGCAAGTGGAAGCAGTAAACAAAATCATCAAATCAACCATCAAAAAGCAGCTGGAAAAAGCAAAAGGTGGTTGGGTCGACGAGTTACCGCTTGCACTATGGGCATACAGGACCACTCACAAAACTGCGACTGGGCATACTCCATTTTCATTGGCATACGGATCAGAAGCAATGATTCCAGTGGAAACTGAAGTCCCCTCACACAGAAGGATCCATTTTGATCCAAGTGAGAATGAAAAATTGCAACTGGAAGCACTTGACCTCCTCGATGAAAGAAGAGAAGAGGCAAGTCTTAGAATTGCAGCTCACCAGCAAAGAATAGCCAGGCACTTCAATTCCAAAGTTCGTCAGCGCAGCTTTGAAGTTGGGGACTTAGTCCTGAAGAGAATTATGATAGCCATAGGCGTGTTTGGGCCAAACTGGGAAGGACCATATGTTATTGGCACAAAGCTTCTTGATGGAACATTCAAACTCACAACTGTCGAAGGAGAACCAATCCCAAGAGCTTGGAACAGCAATCATTTGCGTCCTATTTTACTTGAAAACATTGCTGAAATGTTGTAAAAGAATTATGAATATATGATTCTTGTATTGAAAGCAATTATAAAGCAAGTGAATAATGAAAAGCTATAAAGTGGATGTAGGCCCAATTTTTGGCCGAACCACTATAAATCTTGTGTTCTCTACTATTATAAACTGCTTTGTTTTATTTCGACATATAAAATACGTTAACTGTGTTACTAAAATGTCGATTTAATAATGCAGGCCACAAAGACAAAGCTTACCCATCGCAAGACTAAGCGATCTCCGACATCATTCAGCAAGCAAACACTAAGCCATTCAAAATTTCCACTCTCAAATCCTACAAAATAAGTGCTTCGAACAAAAGTTAGCAATGTGGATGGAAGTGGACCATTTCTAACTAACTGCAAATGTTTGAACAAACAAACTACCAGTTAAATAGCCTGTGTCTACCACCACCAACTCGCTTAACTATGAAGTATATTTCTTTGGATAAGGGAAATTATTGGCAACTAAAAAGTGATGACACTTGCACAAGACAACGGGGATCGCCAACATGAATAAATGGCAAAGAAACATGGGCGAGCAAGCATCAATCAACAAAAGACCTCTTCGGAGGCACAAGCCATCTTCGGAGGCACAACTCTTCGGAGGATAAAGACCTCGAGCGGGCCTAGCCAGAAAAAGAGAGATCTTTCTTGATACAAAGTTGCGGAATGATCGGTCGATACACTCCCGTGAATCCGTCCAACCGAGAGGAAGAAACTCCAAACTTCCAGGCAAAAGCCCTACTCAGAGGCACAGGTTTCACATAGATTGAAATAAAACTTCCAGGTGTTGAAACGTGAAAAGCACTCTTCGGAGGCCCATTTCACCATAGTTGAAATGCTAAAAGGCCTCGAGCGGGCCAACCACAAAAAGAGAGATCTTTCTCGATACAAAGTTGCGGAACGATCGGTCGATAAACTCCCGTGAATCCGTCCAACCGAGAGAAAGAAACTCCAAACTTCGAGGCAGTAACCCTACTCAGAGGCACACATTACATCGTGATCGGTCGATACACTCCCGTAAAATGAAATGTGAAAAGCCCTCTTCGGAGGCCCGCTTCCCAGCGAACGGGGAAAAATAAAAGCCTCTCCCAAGGGGCAGAAACAAAAAGACCTCTTCCCAGAGGCACAATCAAACAAAAAGACCTCTTCCCAGAGGAAGAAATAAAAACACCTCCTCCCAGAGGCACAATCGAACAGAAAGACCTCTTCGGAGGCACACGTTTCACCGAGATTGAAATAAAACTTCCAAGTGTTGAAAGGTGGAAAGCCCTCCTCGGAGGCACAACTCTTTGGAGGCGCACGTTTCATCGAGATTGAAATAAAACTTCCAAGTGTTGAAACGTGAAACAACCCTCCTCAAAGGTACAACTTTCCAAAGAAGCATTTCGTCAGAAATGCAAAGCAAAGATCAAAGCCCTCCACCGTGGCGCAATATAAAAGAAAAAAGAAGGAAGCCCTCTTCGAAGGCACACTTTAGCTTTCAAAGGAAGATTTGTTATTCTATTTTTGGAAATATTCTTCCACAAAAAAGAAGTTAGAGTGTCCTTCAGAGGCCCGCTTTACCACATAGAAAAATTCACTTGGTTAAAATGTGTGAAGGCACAAAAGAAAAGGTGATATCTTCGAAGGATGAAGCGTAAAAACTTATATGGAGGGAGCTGTACTCTATTTTTAACGAAATAATATTCCTCCAAGTATGGAATAATTATTCTCCAGAAAATAAGAATACAAGTCCTCCAAGTATAAAATATTGCAACGAGCTTATGGTATAGGGGCAACATGGTATAGCTACATACAACATGGTATAGCTACATACAACAAAATTACGCTCGAACAACATACCACAAGCTCACTGCAATATCATATAAAGAAACTAGTACAAAAAAGTGAATAGTAAATCATTCTCAGACACAGACAGAAGTTTGTGCAAACAAAAAGAATCATTTTATTCAACACTGTCAAAATTTTGTACAGGTACAGGTTTCGAAATTAAAATAAAAAAGAAAGGCGGAGGCCGGTACCCGCACAATCTCCGGCCAGTACGTGCAAAAAGCAAAAAATAAAGATAAGTCGAAGCAGGACCCCTTATTTCTTCTTGCCACCACCCTTAGAGCCTTCACCTGACCTAATAGGCAGCTTTTCAGGACGGCTTGGTAGACTCGGGATGAAGGAGAAAGAGTTACTACCGGATCAACTTTCGCTTCCTCTTAAGAAATAAGGATGCCCTTTCTTCTCTTCTTCGAAGTGGCACGCTTCCTCCTTCTCCTTGAAGAAGACTCACTTCCCGGAGTTACAAGAGCAGATAATTTTATGTTATCAGAAGTAGTTCTCTCCGGAGACTCATCGCCTTCTCCAAGCCCCTCTCCCCCATGTTCTTGAGAAGCAATAGGATCATCTAAGCCATGAAGAGCTTCTATTTTCTCCTCTTGCGACCTGGGTTGAGAGGCGTACGGAGGAGTGACCTGGAGAACCGAAGAAGGAATAATTGGAGGAGGGGAAGCTTGAACAATGCTCGGTGTTTTCTCTACAGAAGAAAAGAAGTTAAAGTCAGTAAAGAGAGGAGATAAAGGCTCATTGAGGTTCAGAAAATAGTCGAGAAGCTCATCGAACTCATAAGAAGCAAATGAGTAGTTTAATTGGGCAAGATTAACAGTAGAGTTACCTGGAGAAGTCGGCTTCCTGATATCAACCTCATAAGCCTGTGATTCGGCACTCTCTTCACCTTCATATCCACCCTGTATACTTGTGATCTCAGTTGTAACTTTGACCAGGGATGGAGAATGAGAGCTGGAGCCAATAATGTCGATTTCGGCCGAAGGAGAAGGCTGGACTGGAATAGTTGAAGTAGTTTTTCCTAACCGTTCCCCTTCTGCCATTTCAGCTCTTAATTTTGCAAGTTGTTCCTTTCCTTTGGCAAGAGCAGCGCGAGCATCATCATCCAAATAATGCTCCTCAAGAGCTGATTCGGCATAGCCAGCACCTTTACCGCCAAGCATGTCAAGTGCAGCCTCCCACACTTCAGCCAGTGTAACTTCATATTTGGGGCCTAGAAAGGCGAGACTACCGTGCCCCAAGATGCTGTGCAGATAAAAGTCAAATAGTGTCCAGATGATGTTGGTCTTCGTTGCCTCATGAGATTCTTCAGCTGCAATTTTACCGGCAACAGCCTCATTGCGCTCTCTTTCAGTCTTGGAAAGTTGAAGCTTTAGCATTTGAATTTCCGCCTCCCGAGAGTCGACTTTCTCTTGTGACTCTGTAACCTCAGCACGATACCTTCCCGCTGTTTTCTGCTCAGCTTCAAGTTGTGCCTCGGCGTGTCGCTGAGCTGCGTGAGCATCGTGAATTTGCTTCTGAAATACTTCTTCTTTTTGAGTATATGTAGTAGAAGAAGTAGCAAGCTCTTGTTTAAGTTCCTCAACTTTTGCCTCAAGCTCTTCATTGTAAGTAGTGATGCTCCTCATTTCGGTATCATGCTGCTCGAGAACCTTCTGCCATTCGGCCTTATCATTCTCCATAGTAAGCATGGCCTCTATATTCGCACAGTTGACCCTTTGAAGCTCGTCAACAAGCTTTTTCCAGTTCGACATCCTTTCAATATCAAGCCTGACGGCATCGAGATTTCGCAGCATGGCAGACTTGTCGATAGGGATCAAGTCAAGATCGAACTGCACTCCCTTCAGACACCAGTGTGGGAACCGGCTTTGCAGAGTAGCCGGGCCTGATCCAACTTAGAATTTAGGCCTGCTGATTATTGTTTGAATGTCTGTCTTCCCGAGAGAGGGAGAGCCAGAAGGAATGTCAAGTGAAATGGGGGCAGTGACCTTTTCAGCAGTTGTAGAAGTATGCTTCTCACCGTGTCGAGCACGCTTTCTTGGGTCCTCAACCATATGGCTTTTTCCCTGGTCATCATGGGATTTTCTCTTGTGGGAATCGTCACCTTTATGGGAAGAATAATGGTGCTCCTCCCTTTCTTTTCTCTCATAACTCTCTTCTTGAGCCCTTCTCTCCTGAGCCTTTTGAGCGGCTCTCTCTTCATCGGTTTCTCTGTGAGCGGGAAGGTAGCGCCTATAATCATATTGACTACGCCTCCCGTAACGCTGAAAGTCATCATAGTAGGAGCTGTTGCATCCCATTGGAGAATCTGAAATAAAAAAGAAGAGACAAGTCTTAAAAGTTTTCAGAGAAAAGAAGTATAACTTTAGAATCTTCAAAGTACAGAGAGTTAGGAGCATAAAAGTGCCGAAAGATTCTAAGTGTGTGTGATGTGCAAGCTACGCGCATCAAACTACGAACCATTCTTTGATTGCAGAGTAATCGTAGGGGTAGTAGTTAACGTCAACTCTCGGGTCGACGGAGCTTGTTGCAAAGAAGAAGTCGCTTCCACTACTGAAGAAGAAACCCTGGAAGTTACAGGGTCATCTTTAAAGATCTCCTGTGAGGTGGCAACAAGGTCGCTCAACCCTTCGAAAGTATCGTCCACGCTCTGCCTGATAGGACTTATCTTCCCGGTTTCTTTGCCAGACTTCTGTGAATGTTGGGGAGAACCCTGAGGCTCCTCTTCCTCAATAACTGGGGAAAGTGTGAGTTTGCCAGATGACCCCGCAACATCGACGGTAGTAGAACATTTCACTAAAGAAGCTTCGGAAGCGGGATCTTTTGGTACGGGTGCGTCAGAAGAAGCTGGGCATCTAGTGCTTTAGGCGGGGAGTGTGGAACCTCGTAGGGGTGTGTGGAGCGATATGGGTGAAGAAGTCCGAACCGGTGAAGGAATTCGTCGCTCAACAAAAATTTCATATCCCGCTCTTCAACCGGTACAGCTACGAGCCTCTCCAGAGTTGGCTTGTGGCTGGGATCTCTAGAAGGTGGGGGGAGCGCTGAATTGAAAAAATGAAGTTAACACTTGGCAATTCGGACTTCACAAAACTCAGAGTATAGAAGAGGGAGATGTAAATGATCTTACTTCCTTCTTTCCACACAGCATAAAACCCCGGGGGGCAACGAACATAGAATAATTGAGTTAAGAACCCATGGGCAGTGTCAGGGAGGCCAATGATCAATTTACGATTTCATGCGCTTCTCACGACGGTAATAGAAGGATGATCCTTAGTCCTAGTAAAGGAACATAGGAAGCAAATCTCGTGAAAGCTTGGAAGCCGTTCAAATGTTCTCCTAAATAGCACGCACAACCCCATCAGAATGGCATAACCATTAGGGTGTAGCTGGAATGGGAAGATAGCTAATCGGAGAAGTAGATTCTGAAGAAAGTTGTTGAAAGGCGGAATGGCCCCGCTTAGGCACATTTGCCGGTTAACCGCTACGAAGCCAGTAGGTGCCACATCAGCAGTGTCACCTTTTTCAGGGAGAATGGCATCTGCTTCAGCAATGCCAAACTGACTACACAACTGACGAAAAGCTTTGTACGATAAGGTGGTAGGGGCTCTTTCTGGAGGGTTGACTAATGGAGCTGGAATAAGAGTGGCCTCTCCAGCCTGGGTTGTTGTATCCTCTTGCTGAGAAGTCATTCTACACAAGCAACTGGATAATCAAATATGAAGGTGCACGTTTCCTAAAATGTGTGAAGTGTTGTGTAAAATCAACAAAGCAATAAGCGAATAAAACTGGAATGAAAACTAGCAAGCATCTGTCAGTTATGAAGTCCAGGGTTCGTTGTTTTAAAATATGAAAGAGAAATGTAAATGCAAACAAATCATTTCAAAATAGTAGTGCTTTGCATTAATATTTCACTTTAGTTGATTGGTTCACGGCATTTCATACAGTATGTTTAAGTTGATTACTCTATGTTGACTAATCTGTCATTTGATATGGGCAGCCAGTGGCAGTATATTTGTCCCATTTTTCTGCAAGTATTGTGTTTAACAGGTTGATAGCGTTAAAGTTAGAATAATCTGTAAAGAAACGCAACAAAGTTCAAGCAGTTTATTCCGGCAATTCAAATTGGAAGTACAATCAAGTTTTATCGACATCTTGAAGTTTACAAATTTTTGTTCAAGCCATTTAGTCACAGTCCAAAAATCCTCCAAGCCCTAAGTCGTTCATAACCTAACAGAGGGATGAAATTGGCTTAGGCTAAAGGAAGCAATTCGGCAGTAAAAGATTGTCCAAGTGCTGAGTCGTCCACGACCTAAAGGATAAGTCGTCCATGACTTAAAGGATAAGTCGTCCACGACCTAACGGTTAAGTCGCCCACGACTTAAAGATTTCCTGCAAGTTAAGTCGTTGGCTCCTTGAATCGTTGGTCCTATAAGTCGTAAAGCATGGTAAGGAGGAAGGGCTTCGGTTCAAAGAGATGGGAATTTCTCTAAGTCCTAGCTCGGCCGCGACTCAAAGTTCATGTCGTATCTCGTTAAGTCGCGAAAGGTTATAAGTCGCCCAAAAATGCTGGGTCGTATCCAACTTAGTATCTCACTTCACCCAATCGACAAACCCCCCATGCAATCAGAAACTCCTCATCCTCTTAACCCGTTAACCAGTTAGCCTCCCCATCAACAGAAGCCTTCATTTTCTAATGGTGTCGAATCATCCAAAAAACCAAATCACCACAAATTCAATGCCCTGTCACTTTAACCCAAATCAAGCTGGCTCAGGTGCGACAACTATCGAAGTAACAAGACTCACGATGGAACATTGCATGAAGAATTGGATTAGGATTGAGAAAATGGAATTCATGAATCAGTGATATTAAAGGATTGAGAAAGGAGCAAGATCACTTACGTGATGTAATCTCAAGTTAATCGGTGACTGTTCGGGTCGAGATCGCCTTTGGAAGCTCGGGGAAGTGTTAATGGTGGAAACAGATGAGGAGGTGAGTAATGAGAAGAAAGAAGGGGGTGTACGACTTATAATTGAGGAATCTGAAGCGGCTCATACGACCTAACCTTTAGGTCGCGCACGACTTAGCGACCTAGAGGGAGACGGGTTAAAAGTATCGAAGCACACGACCTAGCCATTAGGCGTGTACTTCGAGGGGAAAATGTTAACCCCTATGATCAGCGGCTCAAAAGGAAGATGACTTAAGGGTACAACGGCTTAACGACCTACCGACTTAAGGAAGCCATGTCTTATCAAGTTAAGAGAATGGACCGACGAAACAGCCTTGAAGGATTACCGACTCAACGGCCTTGAAGGGTTACCGACCTAGGAGGTTCCCGATCCAACGACTCAAGAAGGACAGCGACTCAATGGATAAGCTACTCATCGAGTTATCAACTTAGTGACTCAAGAGGTTGTACGACTTAACGAGTTAAGGGAGGCGCGACTCAACGAGTCAAGAGGTTGTACGACTTAACAGTTTAAGGGTGGCAAACGAATCAAGAGATGGCCGACCTAGCGACTCAAGAGACTGCCGACCTGACGACTCAACGAGATAAAGAATAGGGCGACCTAACGACTCAAGATAAGCAAGACTCAAAAGCAACTTCACTTAAGCCATGACCGACTTACGACCTATGCCATGTCACTCACGACCTAAGCACAACGGAAGATCCAATGCCGCGTTTCTTGAACCAGAGCCTATTAACTCGTTTGCGACTCAGAACTTATACTCAGGAGAGCATGCTTATCCCCATTAAGCCGTGAGCCATGCTTACGGGATAGAACGCGACCTATGACTTATCATGGGTCGGTCACGATTCAAAGCTTACCTTAAGTCGGTCACCGCTTACAACTTAGCACGGGAGCTCCTCTACCTACTCTATAAATACCAACCCACCTCAAGCATGAAGGGGACTTTTGGTCGATCTCTTGGAGCGCCAATACTCTGCTGAATTCTCGACTCACTCAACACTTCAAATACGAAAGACATCTCAACTAACTTCGAGAGGAAATCTAACACAATCTACGTGGATTTAAAGAATTCTTCTGCATCAAAGTTCTAATTGTCTGTCTCATCGGAATTGTAATTAAAGATTGTTGTAAAAGTTGTAATCAATTCAGTAATAAAGAGAGTTAAAGTGGACGTAGGCTTACCCTAAGCCGAACCACTATAAAAACTGTTGTTTTTTCTGCTTTTTCTGTGATTTCTCTACTTGTTTGTAGTTCCCGTGTACATGGGTGGTGCTTTCACTCAACTTCAATCTACACCGAGGTGTTAGCGTCTGGTTTATACGTTAACATCCGACGAACGTGGCAAAAAGATCGTTCCATTCGGACATCAACAAAGAAACAACCACTTGTTGCTTATAACTAAGTGCATTGGCAACACGATCCCCTTTTCGGGAATAAAAAGAATATCAAGATCACAAGATGAAAGGAACTCGAGTCAACATTAAGTTCCTTATGAGAAAATAAACATTTCAAAAATTATGATTGGCGAGGAGAACAAAATACCTCACCCAAAAATAATGATGCCAAATACAAAAGGCGAAAACCATAGCCGCGAGAACTAGATCATGAGTGGCATAACTAGTATCAATATGCTTCAACGATTTAGAAACATAAGTGATAACACATTCTCTTTTGCAAGGGAACGGTATCCAAACCAATACGATTAGCGTTGGAACCAAGGATAGAGTCTTGGTTCCCTTCGGGAATCCCAAGAATAAGAGTATCGGAAAAGACTTCTTTTAAATAATATTCTTTCCCGAAAAGCTAAGACTTCAAAATTACCATTTTGTTAATGAAACCATCTTCCTAGAAAATTTTACTTATTCCTAATCAATTCACTGTGTCTGATTGTCTCATCAAAGCGTTTGGGAGATTCCTATCGATAACGTTGATCAAGCGCATCAACCAGAATTGTTAAAGTACTCAATGGGCAATACAATCACAAAGTCATCTTCTATATAATGGATATGTTTCCTAAGAACATTTAAGAATTTTTCCCTTTCATTTTAAGAACAAAAATCCAATTATACTTATAAATAAATCTAATGAAAAAGAATTGCAAAATTTTTAAACTCCTGTTTTCATCCAAAATCAATAAATAACAAAAAAAGGAGTCATCGAGATATTCATAGAATACTCGATTCATAAAATGGATGAAATGAGCTAGATAAACTGAATGGCATAATGAATCGTTCATAAGAATCACAAGTGCGGAATGCGGTAAGTGGAGTGCTAAGTTCCGCAACTCGTAGCCAAATGCAAACCGGTGGCAAGGTCGAGCTGGAAAGACCTTAACACCACTCAAAAGATTACTTAGTTGATAATCCTAAGACAAGACCAAAAATACCAGAAAATTCTCAAACTACGTGAATGAGAGACTTCCCTCATCATGAGGGCTTAAAGAATAAAATGATTCCATCATATTGGAATCGAAATCACAAAGAAAAATAGAAACCTTCCAAAATAGATGGAGACATACCTTATCCCTGGGAAGAACCTCCAGAAGCATCTGTTATACTTAACTTGCCAGATGGAGAATTATTCGGAGCAATAGGACAAGTGGAACTGCGATGGCCTTCCTTCTTGCAATAGCGGCTGAAGAGAGGCTTAGGACAAGCTTGAATCATATGATCAGGAGAACCACAATTGAAACACTTCCAAATGGAAGGTGTTCCAGTAGAAAGAAACTGAGAATCAGATTCAACGGGCTTTTTCTTCTTGGAACGGAAAAATTCCCGCTTATCCAATGGAAACTGCTTTATGTTGTGGTTCTTGCGAATCTCAACAACATCACCACTATCACATTCCCTCTCGATAGCTTCGAAATGAAGTGCAGAATCAACTAACTCCTCCGAAGAAAGCTTAAGCTCAAGCATCAAAGATTTCTTACGATATTTCTTAAGACCGGAGACAAACTTCAGATTCTTCTTATAAGAAGTGCTAATGAATTCAAGACCATACTTAGATAAGGCCTCGAAAGATGCAACATATTCAAATACGAAAGACTCCCCTTGCTTCAATTCAATAAGCGACGGGCCAATAAAGCTTTCTCAAATTCAGGAACGAACTGGAGTTTGAATCGTTCCCGAAACTGAGTCCAAGAAAGAGCAGACTAATCAATTTCGGCTATAAGAAGCTCATACCAATCAAGGGCACGCTCTTGCAATAAGGTAGAAGTTGCAAGAACTCTATCATGATCAGAAATATCCATTCTAGAGAAGATACGCTCGCATGTGCGGATCCAAGCTTGGGTCTCAAGAACAGACTCGACGCCTTTAAAAGGCTTTCCTCCAAGATGAGAAAAATCACTACACAGGCGTGCAAAGGTAGACTTACGAGGGGGAGATACACGAGTAGGAGCAGGAGGTTGAGTGCTCCTAAAAACCTCCATAAACTGATCGACAGAAATATAAACGGCGTCTGGATGTGAGCCACTGGATTGCCCAGTCGTCCTCTACCTCTTCCAGCCATAAGCTTAAAGTTAAAGAAGATAAAAATTAATCACAAGGTAGATATTCGATTACGGAATAGTATGGAATAAAAATACATTCCTAGGCGTATTCCCAAATCCTGTCTACCCCAAAAACACAGAAGGAATAGAGGCAAGATGATTCAAAGATTTGTAACACTTATTACTCTTTGATGTACCATAATATGTGCTTTCTGTTCTGTGTCTATATATTTTGTTCTGAACACAGCTTTGATACCATGTTGTAATGCCCCAACTCTATACTCAAGATAACAAAGAGTATTACTAGGTAATACCGTCTGCTATCGCGAAGAATAAGGCTAGATAGGAGCGACCATCTATAATCTTTCCTTAACCCTCTGTTGAATACATCGACAATTGCCATACTAAGCGGACCGACATATCCAATAAATACTTAATTCAAAACCACAGGTGGCTGGATGATCTATCGAAACAGAATACAAAAACTCAATATAATCTACATCACAAAACAATGAATCATCATATACACATATATTGATAAATAACAGATTATACAAAATGATACATGTCAAGTGGTATAGCAAACCACAATATACAAACGAGTCAATAGAATACATATCAGAGTTACAACCCAAAAAGGACTACACAAAAATCTATAACAAAAAGGAGCAACCTGAATATCCATGCGGAAGCAAAATAGGCTAAGTCCAAAAGCACCTAACCTGAAACATCTTGGTTTGACCCGAATATAAATACAGGGGTCAGTCTAGCTGAACAAATCAGTTAGATAAACTGAACGATGAACCTGCAAGGTCATATAGCATAACAAATATCTCTATATGAGATAACTCAATCATCAAACATAAGATGAATCAAATAAACCTCATGACATCGGCAATTCAAATAAATACTGGATATGAATATCCCAAAACAAGCCAAAAAGGCAAATAACAAATACCAATGAAGGTAATACAAGTTCCACAAGGTAACCGCTATATATCGTGTGGCTCAAAACGACCAACACCGAAGGGCGATACCTAGGGAATATGAATATCAATGAAACAACAGAAAATTCCAACTGCAACAAACCCAAGTGTCTCTTGGGCGGTGGTGAAGAAACCACTCCAATATCTCCCGAGCGGTGGTCAAGAAACCACTCAAATATCTCTCGAGCGGTGGTGAAGAAACCACTCCGAAAGTGCTACCAAAAGCAACAAGCCAGAAGGAGACAGTCCGAAGACGCTATTCCAAATGAAACAAACAATCCCAAATATCTCTCGAGTCTGGGCAAAGGACCAACTCCGAAAGCTATATTAAAGGAAACAAGCCAGAAGGAGACAGTCCAAGGACACTATCCCAAAGCCATCACGTGTCACAAACTCCCAGAAAGGAATCCGAAAAGTGTAAGCGTGAGTCCCATAACCACCCGTTCGCACTAAACGATTTACTATCCGTTAGTCAATTTCACACTCAAAGCAGTACAAAGTTTACCTCATCTCACCGGTAAACCAAACCCAAAGGTCAAAACGTTCAAACGAATAGATTGGGAATTAACTGAATAGATGAACGCACGTGTTCATTGCACGCGTTTTATCTAATTGAGAAGCGAGCTTTTAATACGATTTGAAGAGATCATTTATAAAAAACCGTGAATGAAGTCAAAAAGGAATCATGAGAGTCCAAAAATGGGATAACAACTAATTGGAATCTGCACGAATCGATAAAAGTTGGAAATACATTCAAAAATGGCCAAAATAGGCAAAATTGCATATTTCAGACGTTTGAAATTACCATCCAGACATCTGAACCACTAACCAGACATCCGGATGGATTTCCAGACGTTTGTATTTTGTGTCTGCCTTTTTGCGTTTTGCAAGGACCAATTCCAGACGTCTGGATTCTCAAACCAGACGTCTGAATTTGAAACCAGACATCTGGAATTAGAGTTCAGACATATGAAATCCACATTTACGCAAAAATCAACCAAGCCCATAAAAGGCAAAAATCCAAATGCGATCGAACGAGCGATGGACGCTATGGATTTATGCCATACGACAACCCAACACTTTTGTCTCTTTTATACACCTCCAAAAACACGATCAAAACATCAAAGCTGTGATTTTTAGAACTTTTGACTTCAAAACACCAAAGATTGAAATATTCACCAATTCAATCCACCCCAAAAGCAAATGCACACGAATAAGTTTTAGGAATTTACACTTAACAATTGAAGATAGTTATAGACATAGTTGTGAGATAAGAATCTCACCTTTAACCCAAAAACAAAGAAGAAGGAGCTCAATTGCGAAGAGAAGACGAACCGTTCTCCACTTCTACTCTACAGGCTTTAATCTAGCGCCAAAACAAGTATTTTCCAAACTCAGATTTAGGAAACTTTTAGAAATTGAAGGAAGAAAGAGTTGGAGAAGATAAAGAGGAGGCTTACCAATAGCTTCTCTTTGATTTAGGAACAAGAATTCGAGTTTACAAGAGCAACTAGGGCTTGGAGTTTCTAATTCCCTTTCCTTTCCACCATTTTCAGTTCAAGCTTGAGTTTGAGGAATGAGAATGAGTGAATGGAGAGGAGAGGGCTGAGTTAGGGTGTTAAGTTAAGCTAGTGGGCTGAACCCAAAATCAAAACCCAATAAGAAAAGGTAGCCAATTTCGACTTACTCCAAACATATCGGAGCTTATACTCAAAAAGATCGCAAACGACATTTCGAACTAAATGGAAGTGGTCTTGAGTCCCAATTCGACCCTTCGTAGAAAGTAGCTTTACGGACTACAATCCGACAAACGATATTATATTTAAATAACATATTTAAATATTCAACCGATAAATATGCGGGTTGTTACAATCATTAATGGGTATTGCATTGAAATTAAATTCATTAGCTTATATCAACATTATTACCATTAATTGCAATTGGATTACCCAATTTTTTCAATACCCTAAATAAATAACATATATTAATTCAATACTTACATTTGTTTACCTATGTTAGTTTTCATTCCCAAATAATATTTCAATTACTACAGGACATTAGTTTAATTGAATTTACGGTTTAATATTATTAATTCATTAAATTAATTAACTATTTACCCTGGTTTCCTTATATTCAAAGCTTAGCCTAGTATAACAAATTACATTACTTCAATTATTCATAATTTCATTTCAACTGTTAATACTTATCTTTAATTTCCATGGTTTCATTCCATTTTCAACATTCGCTTCATTATTAATTTTAGATTTATTATTTGTTCCTAAATTTAATTGCAAAAATTAAATTAAACTAACCAATTTATTTATCAAAATTTAAGGGTCGTTACAGTTGTTCACTGAAAAAAGATGGACATACATTATCATTTGATGCACTTCAGTTGAGGATGAGCAAAAGACACTAAAGTAAACCCCCAATTATACCAAAGCTGTTGCCACCCTTTTGTCCAAATAGCACGTTTGGGGTAACAAATATTAGTGGTCCAATGTAAAACGATAGCAGTACAACATCTTTGCAAGATCACAAGTTAATGAAACAAAAAAACCTTATACTAAACCAGAAAACTCCCAAAGCCTCCACCTCCTCCTTCCTAAAATCATTGCTGGAATCATCGCAAAAAAGGGAGGATTCAACTTCAATTGAAGACCACACATTAATGAAGAGAAAACAACAGTACCTAATACCCTACCTCCCTCTCCACCAGAAACTCATCTCAGCTTATTGCAAGGAGATGTTCATCTGAAAAAGATGATGATATAAAAATACTTATGAACCACAAATTGATGAAAAGAAAACGACCACATCCTAAGCCGCCAAATGTTCCGAAGCTTCCTCCTCCATCTGGTCGAAAAACAGATGAAATAATTTCAACAAAAGGAGAGAGTCCATCATATGATGATTTGCACAAACAATCATTTGGAGACCGTCAAACGATGAAGAGAAAAAGACCTTATCCTAAACCTCCACCTCCCGTGGATCCTGTTTTTATAGATGCTTCAAAATTTGAAGCTGGTCATCCGTAATGTTCCCAACCAATAATATTTTTGCTTAGGGTTGGGCTATTCGATGTGCCAAAATGTGCAACCAGTTCGTATCTGCTTTTTATGACATTATTTCCTAAAGTAGAACATATATCGCGTGCTTTTTCATAAAATACTAGTTATGCAACATGTGTTGGTAAAAATCCCTTCAGATGATCAGTCTAAGTGAATAAAAAAACCTAATGCAGCGGAAAAAAACTGGATCATGATTGTAGCTAGAAGGAATGTGTTAACGCTAAAATTTGAACGCTAACACCCCGGTGTATGAGTTGTAGTTGTGAAAGCACCACCCGATAGCTCGGGAACAAATTATAAGCAGATAATAGCAGAAAAGCGGTAATCAACAACAATTTAATAGTGGTTCGGCTTAAGGGTATAGCCTACGTCCACTTTAAGTACTTTTATTAATGATCTCGTTACAAGCTGATACAATTATTCCCAAGTACAATACACTTTGAATTGCAAGAGACTTAGAACAAGTAGCCTAAACTTCGATGAAGATGAGAGTTTTCGAATCCATGTTGGATGTATGTGATCTCTTCTTGAAGTTGTTTGTAGCGTTCTTAGTGTCTTGAGAGCTTCAAGTGTTAGATTGGTTCGGAATGCAGCAGAGTATCGGCGCTTGAAGAGAGTGAGCCAAAAAGTCCTTTCTCAGTTGGAATTAGGGATGTATTTATAGGCTTTGCTCGGACTTAGGTCGTAGGTCGTGACCGACCTAAGTAAGGTCGTAGGTCGTCTCCGATCTATGAAGCTCCGGTTTTCCTTTTTCATGAGTAGGCGCATGCTTTTTTCAACAAGTTCTAGGTCGTGCGTGACCTAACACTCAGCGGCATAGTAGAGGCGGCCTCTTTATTTACGTGTTTAGGTCGTTAGCGACCTACCCTAGGTCATGAGTACTTTCCTGTAGCCATAGCTGATCTTAGGTCGCTGAATCCCTTAGGTCGCGAAACTTCATAGGTCGGTGGACAGTTAGGTCGCATAAAGTCTTTAGGTTGCTTGCTTGCTTATCTGGTTAGGTCGTGAAGCTTGGTAGGTCGCGGCCTCCTTTAGGTCGCAGCTCTCTGTTAGGTCGCAAAGCTTGATAGGTCGCTCCATATCTTCAGGAATTAGGTCGCCACTCCCCATAGGTCGTAGGTCGTGACAATGCTTAAGTCTTTAGGTCGCATAGCTGCTTCGTGGAGTTAGGTCGCTAATACAATTATGCCATTAGGTCGTTGAGACCATTAAGTCGTCAAGTACTCTTAGGTCGTTGGGCTGCTGAGTTATAGGTCGCGGAGTTTTAGGTCGTCGTAGAAATATGAGCTAACATTTGCCCCTCGAAGTACAGGCCTATGTGATAGGTCGTGTGCTTCGACTTAACTTTGCTAGGTCGTAAGCGACCTAAAACATACGCTAACTCGCGTGTCTACTCGCCTTCTTCTTTCAGCTCCATATAAATTGCTAGGTCGTTTCTTCTCCATTACCTAACTGCTTCAATTTCTTGCTCTGCCATTAATAGAATTCTGCGATTTCAAAGACGAATTCAACCAAATCATTCATCAATTCCTTCTTGCTATCAAATTACGTAAGCATCTTCGATCTTTATTCATTCCATAATCACCATCGAACCACGAACTCCAACCTCTGAACCTCAAATCGATTTTGCGCGTCGCGCTTCACTTTGAGTTGCGCTGTGATCGATTTTTGATCGTTACTGGTTATTGTGGTTGTTGCGATTCACGAACGCACAGTAGTGAGTTAGATTTATGATAGATCGGAGATACTTTGAATCGGTTTTTCGAATGGTTTGGTGGTATGAAAAGATGATGAACTTCACGAATAGGATGATGGATTTTGGTGTAGTTGATAGCGGGTTATCAGGTCCGGTGAAGCATTGCGTGGAGAGGAAGCTAGCGACCTAGTGAATTTGAGCAACTTAAGATAATTCGTGATCTAAGAACCCTTGCGACCTAAGGAATAGTTTCGACCCATACTAGGTCGCTGAACGACCTAATATTTGCGCGACCTAAGACTTTTCATGAGCTAAGAGTTACTCGAGCTAGGAACCGCACGACCTAACTTTCTTGCGACATAGACTCTAGGTCGCGGCCGAGCTAACACTATGACGAGATTGAAATGCCTCATCCTTTACTTTGCACAGCGCGACCTAAGAAGGTTCCGACCTATGCTAGGTCGCCGGGCGACCTAGGACTTGTGACATTTTGAGACAACTTTGATTGAACTGTTTGAACTTGGATTTTGTTGTACTTCCTTGCAGATTATCTCTAATGCTAATAACCTGTTAAACATAATATTTGCAGAAAACTGGGACGAATATACTGCCATTGACTGCCCACATCGAATGACAGATTAGTCGATAAAGAGTAATTAACTTAAATGAATTGTGTGAACGAAATGCTGTGAACCAGTGAATTCAAGTGAAGTGTTAAAGCAAAACTAAAATATCCAGTTAAAGTTGATTCGTTCGCATTAACACTTCACTTGAGCTTTATATTAACAAGTCCTGAAATCTCATAGTCGACTAATTGTCAACTAGTTTAATTTCAGTTATGTTTGCTTTTTTTTTTTTTTAAAAAGTTCTGCACAACACTTCACACTTTTTAGGAAACATGCACCTTCTCATCTGAACATCCAGTCACTTATGTAGAATGATGTCTCAACAAGAAGAGATGATAGAACACGCTGAAGGGGTTTTCCCGATTGCTATTCCACTAGAGAATCCTCCGGAAAGAACTCCTACCCTTTTGAAACAGCGGGCGCTTAATCAATTATGCGTTCAATTTGGCATTGCCGAGGTAGAAGTTCTACTCCCTGGACCAAATGACTCTGCTGATAGACCACCTTACGGTTTTGTTGCCATTAATCGACAAATGTGCTTGAGTGGAGCAATTCCTCCTTTTAATGAATTTCTCCGGCAAATCCTACTTCGACTGACGATCTCTCCTTTTCAGCTGCACCCCAATGGCTATGCTATTTTGATGGGATTGTGTGTTCTGTTCAGGAGGACTCTTGATCGTCTTCCGAGTTTTGAGGAAATCTGTTACTTGTGCACTTTTGCGAAGAACAAGGACCATCCTTCAATTGTACTTGTAAGAGGTGCGCGGAACCGCAAACTTATTTTGGATTTGCCGGAGAGTGCACATGGATTCCTGAATCAATACTTCTACATTCGTTGCCCCGTAGAATTCTACGCAGACTGGAGAGTAGGAAGTGAGATCTTTTTTCTCTTTTATTTTATTCTAAGTTTTACCTGGTTCGTATTGCTAGATGCTGATTCCATTCCTTAACTTTCCAGCACTTCCTCCTCCTTCTAGAGATTCCAGCCATAAGTCAGTTTTTGAAAGGCTAAGCACTGTGGCTGCTGAAGAAAGAAGCGCAAAATTTCTATTGACAGCAGAACTTCTTCATCACTTTGAGCTTCTACATCCTTCTCGTTCCGCTCAAATACATGAAGTTCCAACGGAGGTTCCTGATTCTCCGACGAGCACTCCTGATGCCCCAGTCTCCACTAAAGAGCACTTGCAGGGAGGAACCTCTATAGAAACTTCACTAGTTAAGTGTTCAATTCCGAAAGATGTTGCGGGGCCATATGACAAGTCTATACTTGCCCCAGTTACTGAAGAGGAAGAACCCCCTCGATCTACTAGTGAAGGAGTTAAGAAAGCAAGCTCCAAAAAACAAGATGGCGATGATGTTTTTGAGGGGTTGAGCGATTTAATTGTGACATCTCAAGAACTTTTCAAAGATGATGTTTCTAAAACTGTCTCTTCTGTAATCGAGGCGACATCTTCTTTTCAACAAACGTCAACTCCTCCTACTCAAGTTATCGCTACCTCTATTCCACAGAGTGGTTTGTAACTCGATGCGTGTAGTTTACACGTCACACGACACTTTGGATTTCTCATCACTTCTATGCACTTATCTTCTTGTGCTTTAAAGATTTCTAAAGCTTATTATTTTAATTCCAGATTCTCCTTTGGGGCGCAGCGGCTCGTATTATGATGATTTCCAGCGCTACGGGAGGCGTAGCCAGTATGATTACAGGCGTTACCTTCCTTCTTACAGAGAGTCGGATGAAGAGAGGGCCATCAGGAAAGCCGACGAGAGACGAGCATATGAAGAACGTCGCCGAAGGGAACAAGAAAGACATGATCTTCCCCACAGAGATGATGATACCCAAAAGAGAAAAGCTCATGATGAGAGAGGAAAGAGTCACTTAGACGATTCTTCTAGCAAGCGGGCTAGACTTACTAAAGAAACAACTCCTTCAGCTTTTGAACATGTCCCTGCTCAATCTCCTGCTCCCGTTCGCTCCGACATTCAAGCAATCATCAACCGGCCCGCATACCAAGTCGGGCAAGGTCCTCCCACTCTTCAAAGTCGATTTCCTCAGTGGTGCCTGAGAGGGGTTCGATTTGATCTCGACTTGGTTCCTCTCGACAAACCGGCTATGCTGCGAAATCTTGATACTGTCAGGACCGATATCGAAAGAATGTCGAACTGGCAAAAACTCGTCGACGAACTTCAGAGGGATAACCGAGCCAATCTCGAGGCCATGCTAACAATGGAGAATGATAAGGCTGAGTGGCAGAAGACTCTCGAACAGCATGACGCCGAAATGAGAAGTATTGCTTCCTACAATGAAAAGCTGGAAGCGGAAGTAGAAAAACTTAAAGAAGAATTAGCTACTTCATCTACTTTCCATTCTCAAAAGGAGAGCATGCTTCAGCAACAAGTACGAGATGCGCATGCCAGTCAAAGAGCAGTCGAAGATAAGCTTGCACATAAGGAAAAGGTCATAGAAGAATATCGTGCTGAAACTGTACAACTGCGAGAACAGACCGGCTCTCAAAGCTTGGAGATAGAGTTGTTAAAAACTCGACTTGCTATGGCCGAAAAGGTGCGCGACGAGGCTGTTGCTGGTAAACTTGCGGCCGAAGAGGCTCATCAAGCAACCAAAGCTGACATTAGCTCCACATTATTCGATTTTTATCTGCACAGCATTTTGGGACGTGGCAGCCTTGCCTTTCTAGGCCCCAAGTATGAAATCACACTGGCTGAAGTTTGGGAGGCAGCACTTGATATGCTCGGTGGTAAAGGTGATGGATATGCTGAGTCAGCCCTTGAAGAGCATTATCTTGATGATGAAGCCCGCACCGCTCTTGCCAAGGGAAAGGAGCAGCTTGCCAGAGCGCGGGCCGGGATGGCGGAAGAGGAGCGTTCTGAAAAAGAAGTACCGCCTACTACCTCTGAACGTCCTCTAGTTTCTCCCGAGGTGGACATTACAGGCTCTAGTGCTCATTCGCCGCCTCCTACAAGAACCGGGGTAATTACCCCTACTGATGAAGAGGCTTTGGAGGACATTGGGGCTCAGAATTATGAGATTGAACTGACGAAGCCAACATCTTCAGGTAATTTCGACATTGGTCCGATTCAGGTGGATTACCTGCTTATTCCTCAAAAATTTGATGAGCTTCTCGATTACCTCTTGAATCTCGATGAACCCATATCTCCCTTCTTTCGGGAAGATACTAACATTTTCAATTTTTCTTCTTCTGCAGTTGAAACAACAGGTGCCGTGCAGACTTCGCCTTCTCTGGTTATTCCTCCTCCATCTCTTCAGGTGACTCCTCCTTCTGCTTCACAACCTGGGTCACAAGAGGAGAAAATTGAGGCTCTTCATGGCTTGGATGACCCTATTGCTTCGCAGGAGCAAAAAGATGAGGGACTCGAAGGAGGCGAGATCTCTCCGGAGCGGACTCCTTCTGACTACGTAGTTTTGTCCGCTCTCGTTACTCCGGGGAGTGAGTCTTCTTCGAAGAGAAGAAAGAAGCATGGGACATCGAAGAGGAGGGGGAAGAAAATTATCACCACTGAAGAGGAACCAGAAATTGCACCAGTTGCACCTCCCTCCCCTTCTTCCCTTATGCCTTCAGACCAACCTGAAAGACCTGAAAAGCTAACCACTCGGCCGGGTAAAGGGTCTAAAGGCGGCAAGAAGAAATGAAGAGTTGAGCTTTTTGATTCCTTTTTTGTGTAATGGTCGGATGTTGTGCAGGCACCGGCCCCTGCTTTTTATTTTGAAACCTGTATCTGCAATATCTGCAATTGAATAAAATGATTCTTTATTTGTACAGACTTTTGTTTGAATTTGAGAATGCATTTATTATTCATTTTTGCACAAGTTTATTTATACGATGTTGCGGTGAGCTTGTGGTATGTTGTTTGAGCGTACTTTACCGACATAGTTATACCGCTTTGTATGTAACTATACCATGTTGCCCCTATACCATGGGCTTACTGCAATATCGTATACTTTGAGGGGACTTGCACTCTCATTTTCTAAATAATATTACTTCATTCTCGAAGAGAATTTTCGTAGAGTGCAACTTACTTCATATAAGTTTCTACGCTTTGTCCTTCGAAGAAATCACTTTTTCCTTTTGCGTATGTATATATTTTGCCAAGTGAATTCTTCTATGTGGTAAAGCGGACCTCTGAATGTACTTTAACTTTCTTCCCCCTTCTTCTTTTTAGAATAGGTAAATCGCTCTTCCTTTGAAAGTTAAAGTACGCTCTTGATGAGGATTTTTCTCTTTCTTCTTTTTTTTTTAATAAAAATTTGTGCCTCTGAGGAGAGATTTTTTCACGTTTCAACACTTGGAAGTTTTATTTCAATCTCGGTGAAACGTGGGCTTCTGAAGAGGTCTTTCTTTTTAATTGTGTCCCCGGGAGGGGGTTGTACCTCTGAGGAGAGATTTCTCACGTTTCAACACTTGGAAGTTTTATTTCAATCTTGGTGAAACGTGTACCTCCAAGAGTTGTGCCTTCGAGGAAAGCCTTTTCACGTTTCGACACTTGGAAGTTTTATTTCAATCTCGGTGAAACATGGGCTTCCAAGAAGGTCTTTATCTTGTTTTGCATTTCAACTTTGGTGAAGTGAAATTCCGAAGAGCGGTTGTTACACTTCAACTCCTGGTGAAATGGGCCTCCGAAGAGGGCTTTTATTTTGTTTGCATTTCAACTTTGGTGAAGTGAAATCCCGAAGAGCAGTTGTTACACTTCAACTCCTGGTGAAATGGGCCTCCGAAGAGGGCTTTTATTTTGTTTGCATTTCAACTTTGGTGAAGTGAAATCCCGAAGAGCGGTCATAACACTTCAACTCCTGGTGAAATGGGCCTCCGAAGAGGGCTTTTATTTTGTTTGCATTTCAACTCTGGTGAAGTGAAATTCCGAAGAGCGGTCATAACACTTCAACTCCTAGTGAAATGTGCCTCAGAGAGGGTTTTCATCGCCTGGAAGTTACTCTCTCATGGTTGGAGGGTCATGACTCCTCCAATCTTTTTTGTTGAGTAGAGAACTTTCTTTTTTGTGGCGTATGACCCATTAGAGGTCTTTATCCTCCGAAGAGTTGTGCCTCCGAAGAGGACTTGTGCTGCCGATGACGGCTTTGGTTGTTCCTCTGTTCACTTGCTTATGCCTTTTCAATGATCCTCTGGCCCCTTTTTTTTCTTTTTTTTATTTTTATTTTTTTTTACAAGTAACTTGTTTAATCCAAGGAAGTGTGCTTCATTGTCAGGCAATTTCGTGAGAACGAGCACTAGCTTTTTAATTGGATGTTTGTTTGTTCAAACGATCTCAATTTATTAGCAAAGACCCGTTTCTGTCGAAGTTATAGGCCGTTCAATTGAAGTACTTCCTATCTAGGATTTGAATTCGGGGCTCTTGTGACTTGAAATTTGGCGAGAATCACTTGGTCTTTTCATGTGCAAGTTTCACTTCCATTGTCTGCAAAAATTCAAATCGACATTTCAGCAATACATTCTATGTACCTTTTATATCGAGAATAAAGCAAACATGTGATAATAATAAGGAACACAAGATTTATAGTGGTTCGGCCAGGAAATTGGGCCTACATCCACTTTATATTCTTTCATTATTTACTTGCATCAGTTTTGCAATTGCTTTCAATTACAAGAATCATACATTCATAATTCTTTTTACAATGTTTCAACAAAATTTTCAAGTAAAGTATGGACGCAAATGATTGCTGTTCCATGCCCTTGGAATTTGATCTCCTTCAACAGTGGTGAGTTTGAATGTGCCGTCAAGAAGCTTTTGACCTATGACATATGGTCCTTCCCAATTTGGACCAAACACACCTGTTGCTGTCATAATTCTCTTCCGGACTAGATCTCCAATCTCAAAGCTGCGTTGGCGAACTTTGGAATTGAAATGTCTGGCTATCCTTTGTTGATGAGCTGCAATTCTGAGATTAGCTTCATCTCTTTTTTCATCAAGGAAGTCTAGCGCTTCAAGCTGTAGCCTTTCATTTTCTGCTTGATTGAAATGGATCCTTCTGTGTGAAGGAACCTCTGTTTCTACCGGGATCATTGCTTCCGATCCGTATGCTAATGAGAAAGGAGTGTGCCCAGTCGCAGTTTTGTGAGTGGTTCTATATGCCCATAGTGCAAGTGGTAGCTTATCGACCCAACCACCTTTTGCTCTTTCAAGTTGCTTTTTGATGGTTGATTTGATGATCTTGTTTACTGCTTCCACTTGCCCGTTTGCCTGCGGATGAGCAACTGCTGAAAAGCTTTTCTGGATTTTGAATCGCTTGCAAAAATCTTGGAATTCCTCGCTTTCAAACTGAGTACCATTGTCTGTGATTATTTTCTGAGGCACACCATACCTGCAAATGATATTCTTGGTCACGAAACTTATCATCTTCTTAGAGGTGATAGTAGCCAATGGTTCAGCTTCAGCCCATTTAGTGAAATAATCAACTGCAATAATAGCATATTTAATCCCTGATTTGGCAGTCGGTAGCGGCCCAATGAGATCCATTCCCCAAATTGCAAACGGCCATGGACTGACCATTTGTGTGAGTTCAGTTGAAGGCGCTCTAGGAATTTTGGCAAATATTTGGCATCTGTCACACTTTCGGGAATAGCTTGCAGCATCATGAATAATTTCTGGCCAAAAATATCCGTATCGGAGAATTTTCTTTGCTAATGTTTGGCCACCTGAATGATCACCACATTCTCCTCCATGTATCTCAGCTAGGATTGTTTTGGACTCTTCCCTGGACACACATCGAAGCAATGGCATTGAGAATCCCCGTTTGTATAATCGGCCATCCTGAATTACATAGCGAGAGGCTTTCCTTAGTAGCTTCCGTCTCTCTATCGAATTTTCTGCAGAGAACCTCTGAGTAGGTAGTCCAGTATTGGAGTCATCCATGACTCTTGTTCTTGAGATACATTCATAATCCAGTCAATATCCATCTCGTCTATACTTGGTGCTGAAAGGACTTCTACGGGGATTAATCCCAATAGTTGAGCTTCACCAGAACTTGAATACTTTGCGAGGGAATCTGCCTTCATATTCTCTTCCCGAGGAATGTGGCTTATTGAATAGTGATCGAGTTCACACAGAAGTTCCCAAGCCTTTGACAAGTAAGCGGGCAGGTTTCCCCCTTTCGCTTGAAATTCCTTCTTGACTTGGCATACAATAAGCTGAGAATCACTAAAGATCTGTAATGCTCGGATGTTTAGTTCTTTAGCGATTTTCAGTCCTGCGATAAGAGCTTCGTATTCTGCTTCATTGTTTGTTGAAGGAAATTCCAATCTTAGTGCATAGCATAATGACCGACCTTCAGGAGTTTCAAGTACCACCCCTGCTCCAGAATAGTAGTCATTTCTTGCGCCATCAACATATAACTTCCACTGGATTGGGGAATCATTGATCGCTTCTTCCTCACCACTACCCTTCTCTATGAATTCTGCAATGAAATCAGCTAAAGCTTGTCCGTTGATTGCTTTTCGGGGGTGATAAGTGATGTCATATTGACTGAGTTCAATGTTCCACTTTAGAAGGCGACCCGAAGTTTCAGGGCGAAACAGGACTTGCTTTAGAGATTGATCGGTGAGTACTCTGATAGGATGAGCTTGGAAATATTGCCTCAACTTCCTTGATGCAACTAGTAGACAATAGGCGAGTTTTTCCAACTTGAAGTAATTCAGCTCTGCCCCAGTGAGTCTTTTGCTGATATAGTAAACCGGATGTTGAATCCTTTTGTCTTCCCGAATCAACGCTGCACTTAGAGCATGAGATGATACTGCCAAGTATATAAGAAGATCCTCACCATTGCCTGGCCTAGAAAGTATTGAAGGCGTTTCCATATGACGGATCAATTCATCAAAGGCTTTTTGGCATTTGGGAGGCATTCAAAGTTCTTCTTTCCTTTCTTCAGAGCGTCAAAGAATGGGATGCATTTATCAGTAGCTTTGGAAATGAACCTACTCAGGGCGGCGACCTTTCCGTTCAGACTTTGCAATTCCTTCTTCGTTCTAGGAGCTTTAACTTCTTTTAAGGCAGTAATTTGAGCTGGACTAGCCTCAATGCCCCTTGCGCTGACGATAAACCCTAAGAACTTTCCGGACTCGACCCCAAACGTGCATTTCAGAGGGTTAAGCTTCATTCTGTATTTCCGGAGGACTGCGAACATTTCTGCTAAGTGTTCAATGTGATCCGCTGCTTTCTTAGACTTTACTAACATGTCGTCGACGTAGACTTCCATAGTTTTGCCCAATTGCGGTTTGAACATAGCATTAACAAGTCTTTGGTAGGTTGCCCCTGCATTTTTCAATCCGAAGGGCATAACTCTGTAGCAATAAAGACCAACATCGGTGATAAAGCTCGTATCCTCCTGATCCGGTTCATGCATCATGATCTGGTTATGTCCGGAGTAGGCATCCATGAAAGATAATAATTCATGCCCCGCTGTTCCATCTACCAGTTGATCGATCCTGGGTAAAGGGAAGCAATCTTTGGGGCAGGCCTTGTTCAGATCTGAAAAATCGATGCACACTCTCCATTTTCCATTAGCTTTCTTAACCAGCACAGGATTTGAAACCCAATTCGGATATGTAGATTCTTTGATGAAGTTATTTTCCATGAGTCGATCAACTTCCTCTTTTAATGCTGCTGACCTTTCTGGACCATGGGTTCTTCTTTTCTGTTTTACTGGTGTAAACTTTGGGTCAATATTCAGAGCGTGTGCTGCAACTTCTGGAGATATTCCACACATATCAGCATGAGTCCAAGCGAAGACATCCAGATTTGCTTTCAGGAAAGATATCAAGATATTTTGAATTGACACATTAAGCTGTGAACCCACATTCAACACCTTATTTGGGTCCTTCGGGTCGACAGGTACCGGTACTGTCGTTTCAACCGGCACTACTCTATTCTCCCCTGCACTGGCTTTTCTGGGATCCATCTCTTTCCGTGCCCCGCTATGCTCGCCAGTGCAGGGTCCGCCCCGTAATTGCTACAAGGCTGGCTCTTTGATGCGGACCGGGGCTGCCGCATCCTTTCCCATTTCCCTTCTTCTTGACTCTCGCAACTCTGTCAAATAGCACTCTCGCGCAGCATTTTGATCCCCTTTTATAACTCCTACTCCATTGTCTGTAGGGAATTTAATAGTGAGGCACCACGGGGCTAGGATAGCTTTGAACGCTGCGGGCGTTGGACGGCCAAGGAAAGCATTATAAGCAGAAAATTCATCGACAATCACAAATGTTTGCTTGCGGACTACTTTCCTTTCTCCTTCCCCAAGTTCTGCAAGCAGATCGATGGTTCCTATTGGTTGCTTTGGCTCCCCAGTGAAGCCAGCGATCTTCTGCGATGAGGCTTGTACATCGACCATAGGAATTTTCATTTGGTCGAATGTCTTCTTGAAGAGGATATTACATGATGCTCCGCAGTCAATGAGAACTCTTCTGACAATGGCCGGTCCGATACCGGCTGAGATGACCAAGGGATCTAAGGTAGGAGCTTCGATACCTGTGGAATCTCTGGCTCTGAAAATAATATCATCACTGAAAGTTTTCTATTGTTTCAGGGGCGTAGTGTCTTCTAAAACAAAGACGTCTTCTTCGGCTGGAACATATTTCAAAGCCCTGGTATATCTCTCCATCTCACCCCAGCTTTTGCCAGCTGGGTGAGGTCCTCCTGTAATGACATTGATAATGGGCCTTCCAGATTCATGCCCCGTAGCTTTCTCACCTATCCTAGGCTGATGAACAGGAGCCTGTTGCCCCTGACTTGACGATGCAGGATTGTTGCTATTCTTTTTCACAAATTGCTGCAACTTGTTTTCTCTTAGCAACTCTTCAATCAGATTTTTCAACTGGCGGCATTCATCGGTCTCATGACCGGGTTGATTATGGAAGCGGCAGAACTTCCCACTCTGTATAGCCTTTTTCCCGGTCCTCAAAGGGATAGGTTTAGGAAAATCAACAGAATCTTTAGTGGCAAGGTAAATGTGCTCCGGCGTATGTGATAATGGAGTATACTCTGATGGCTTGAAAGATCGGGGCTTCTTCAGATTACCCTGTTTCTTTCCATTATTACTCTCCCTTTTTTGCCCCACCGATTCATTCTTGCGTGGAGCGACAGTGTTATCTTCAACTTTCTCCAACACTGCCTTTACTGGTAAAGGACGGCTTTCCAGGCGTATAAATTCATCTGCCTTTTTGTAGAACTTTTCGAGGGAGGTTGGCTCCTTCATGTTTAGCCATTTCCCAAATTCGCTCGACTTATCAATAGCCCTCATCAGATAAGTCAATATCATTCGCGGTTCAGCATTGTCCACCTCTGCCAACGCTATATTAAAGCGGTTCAAGAAAGATCTGATAGATTCACCAGGATTTTGTTCTATACTCGACAACGACATGATGTCCTTGGCCTTTGAAGCATATAGTCTGAACTACTCCTTGAATTTTCGGGTCAAGTCTGAAAACTGATCAATAGATCGGACTGGCAACTTGGTGAACCACAGTAGAGCCACACCGTCAAGGTATACGGGGAAATATCGACACTTTATCTCGTCAGAGGCTCTGGCACCTATCATGTGCCAATCATATTTATACAAGAATTCATTCGGATCACTTGTCCCTTTGTAAGCTGGGATAGTTGGAGGGACAAACTTCCTTGGAAATTCCGCCTTTAAGATTTTCTCAGTAAATGGAGTTTTACTTGGGGCGAAACCCCCTTCTTTCTCATCTTCAACCCTTTGCATACTTTCTTTCATGATTTGCCGGACCATTCCAGAAAGATACTCCTCATCATGTCGAGTTCCAGATCCACCAACCTCCGGAAGCGTTTGCTCAAAGGGACTGGCAGCCCTTTCAGGAGCATTCCTTTCATTAGCATCATGAATGTTGCCGGCATAATTCCTTCCATTACCAGCCGGTTGATTGTTTGCCCCGAGCAAATCATTCAACTTATTCAGAATTAGAGCAATTTGGGCATTTTGAGCCTCGAGTTGTGCACTTTGGGCATTGATCTGTTGGTTCAGCCCTAAAATTGCAGCATCCAACTCCGCTTTCGTAACCCCAGCAGACGTGGTGGGTTGATTAGGTACAGGGGAAGCGGATGTTCCCTCTTGAACGTTCCCAGATCTGACAGATCTACTCTTCCTTCCAGGAGCCATAATCGCAGACAGACTTCTGGTTTTCAAGGAAATTCTCTCTACAAATCTCTGTGAAGCAATGATGATAACTCACCTGAGTTCAATTCTCAGTGAAAGCACCAAAAATGTTAACGCTAAAATTTGAACGCTAAAACCCCGATGTATGAGTTGTAGTTGTGAAAGCACCACCCGATAGCTCGGGAACAAATTATAAGCAGATAATAGCAGAAAAGCGGTAATCAACAACAATTTTATAGTGGTTCGGCTTAAGGGTATAGCCTACGTCCACTTTAAGTACTTTTATTAATGATCTCGTTACAAGCTGATACAATTCTTCCCAAGTACAATACACTTTGAATTGCAAGAGACTTAGAACAAGTAGCCTAAACTTCGACGAAGATGAGAGTTTTCGAATCCATGTTGGATGTATGTGATCTCTTCTTGAAGTTGTTTGTAGCGTTCTTAGTGTCTTGAGAGCTTCAAGTGTTAGATTGGTTCGGAATGCAGCAGAGTATCGGCGCTTGAAGAGAGTGAGCCAAAAAGTCCTTTCTCAGTTGGAATTAGGGATGTATTTATAGGCTTTGCCCGGACTTAGGTCGTAGGTCGTGACCGACATAAGTAAGGTCGTAGGTCGTCTCCGACCTATGAAGCTCCGGTTTTCCTTTTCCATGAGTAGGCGCATGCTTTTTTCAACAAGTTCTAGGTCGTGCGCGACCTAACACTCAGCGGCATAGTAGAGGCGGCCTCTTTATTTACGTGTTTAGGTCGTGAGTACTTTCCTGTAGCCATAGCTGATCTTAGGTCGCTGAATCCCTTAGGTCGCGAAACTTCATAGGTCGGTGGACAGTTAGGTCGCATAAAGTCTTTAGGTTGCTTGCTTGCTTATCTGGTTAGGTCGTGAAGCTTGGTAGGTCGCGGCCTCCTTTAGGTCGCAGCTCTCTGTTAGGTCGCAAAGCTTGATAGGTCGCTCCATATCTTCAGGAATTAGGTCGCTACTCCCCATAGGTCGTAGGTCGTGACAATGCTTAAGTCTTTAGGTCGCGTAGCTGCTTCGTGGAGTTAGGTCGCTAATACAATTATGCCGTTAGGTCGTTGAGACCATTAAGTCGTCAAGTACTCTTAGGTCGTTGGGCTGCTGAGTTATAGGTCGTGGAGTTTTAGGTCGTGGTAGAAATAGGAGTTAACATTTGCCTCTCGAAGTACAGGCCTATGTGATATGTCGTGTGCTTCGACTTAACTTTGCTAGGTCGTAAGCGACCTAAAACATACGCTAACTCGCGTGTCTACTCGCCTTCTTCTTTCAGCTCCATATAAATTGCTAGGTCGTTTCTTCTCCATTACCTAACTGCTTCAATTTCTTGCTCTGCCATTAACAGAATTCTGCGATTTCAAAGACGAATTCAACCAAATCATTCATCAATTCCTCCTTGCTATCAAATTACGTAAGCATCTTCGATCTTTATTCATTCCATAATCACCATCGAACCACGAACTCCAACCTCTGAACCTCAAATCGATTTTGCGCGTCGCGCTTCACTTTGAGTTGCGCTGTGATCGATTTTTGATCTTTACTGGTTATTGTGGTTGTTGCGATTCACGAACGCACAGTAGTGAGTTAGATTTATGATAGATCGGAGATACTTTGAATCGGTTTTTCGAATGGTTTGGTGGTATGAAAGATGATGAACTTCACGAATAGGATGATGGATTTTGGTGTAGTTGATAGCGGCTTATCAGGTCCGGTGAAGCATTGCGTGGGGAGGAAGCTAGCGACCTAGTGAATTTGAGCAACTTAAGATAATTCGTGATCTAAGAACCCTTGCGACCTAAGGAATAGTTTCGACCCATACTAGGTCGCTGAACGACCTAATATTTGCGCGACCTAAGACTTTTCATGAGCTAACAGTTACTCGAGCTAGGAACCGCACGACCTAACTTTCTTGCGACATAGACTCTAGTTCGCGGCCGAGCTAACACTATGACGAGATTGAAATGCCTTATCCTTTACTTTGCACAGCGCGACCTAAGAAGGTTCCGACCTATCCTGCGGTTTAATATTATAATTCCCAAATAATATTTCAATTACTACAGGACATTAGTTTAATTCAATTTACCGTTTAATATTATTAATTCATTAAATTAATTCACTATTTACCCTTGTTTCCTTATATTCAAAGCTTAGCCTAGCATAACAAATTACATTACTTCAATTATTCATAATGTCATTTCAACTGTTAATACTTATCTTTAATTTCCATGGTTTCATTCCATTTTCAACATTCGCTTCATTATTAATTTTAGATTTATTATTTGTTCCTAAATTTAATTGCAAAAATTAAATTAAACTAACCAATTTATTTATCAAAATTTAAGGGTCGTTACAGTTGTTCACTGAAAAAAGATGGACATACATTATCATTTGATGCACTTCAGTTGAGGATGAGGAAAAGACACTAAAGTAAACCCCCAATTATACCAAAGCTGTTGCCACCCTTTTGTCCAAATAGCATGTTTGGGGTAACAAATATTAGTGGTCCAATGTAAAACGATAGCAGTACAACATCTTTGCAAGATCACAAGTTAATGAAACAAAAAAACCTTATACTAAACCAGAAAACTCCCAAAGCCTCCACCTCCTCCTTCCTAAAATCATTACTGGAATCATCGCAAAAAAGGGAGGATTCAACTTCAATTGAAGATCACACATTAATGAAGAGAAAACAACCGTACCTAATACCCTACCTCCCTCTCCACCAGAAACTCATCTCAGCTTATTGCAAGGAGATGTTCATCTGAAAAAGATGATGATATAAAAATACTTATGAACCACAAATTGATGAAAAGAAAACGACCACATCCTAAGCCGCCAAAGGTTCCGAAGCTTCCACCTCCATCTGGTCGAAAAACAGATGAAATAATTTCAACAAAAGGAGAGAGTCCATCTTATGATGATTTGCACAAACAATCATTTGGAGACCGTCAAACGATGAAGAGAAAAAGACCTTATCCTAAACCTCCACCTCCCGTGGATCCTGTTTTTATAGATGCTTCAAAATTTGAAGCTGGTCATCCGTAATGTTCCCAACCAATAATATTTTTGCTTAGGGTTGGACTATTCGATGTGCCAAAATGTGCAACCAGTTCGTATCTGCTTTTTATGACATTATTTCCTAAAGTTGAACATATATCGCGTGCTTTTTCATAAAATACTAGTTATGCAACATGTGTTGGTAAAAATCCCTTCAGATGATCAGTCTAAGTGAATAAAAAAACCTAATGCAGTGGAAAAAAACTGGATCATGATTGTAGCTAGAAGGAATGACAGAGATAAACACCAGAACAAGCAGGTCACAGATCTATGCAATGCAAAAAAATAGATAACACTAGTATTTATAGTGATTCGACTATTGCGCGGCAGTTTATGTCCACTTGGGGAGAGGAGATTTTATTAATCACTGAATGATTAGAGTTACAAGATTGATTCACTTTTGCAGGCTATAAATAATAAGAATTAACAACATAGGAAAGATTATTTAGTTTCAGCTCTTTAGGGTGGCTCCATTATTGGCATAAATTAGCTCTCAATTTCGGTTGTCGTTGTTCCGAAAGCTACCCTATTTATAGAGTGAAGATGTGAGGAGGGGTAGCTGCTATACGGAAGCTCAGGATCGACATGTTTGATCCGTCGTATGACAGTAGGCATTTGGCTCGGCATAGTACACTTCAAGTCTGGACCGGCACATACCGATTACCAAACGAGAAATTTACACCGGTCTTCTTCTTCACCTACTCGGTTTGGCGAATACCGAACGAAATATTTCGTTCGGCATCACCGCATCATCCATCGACAAATTTGGTTTGGTCTTCCTTCATCACTCCAAACCAATGCCACTCCACTTCTCTTCTTTACTGAAAAAAGTTTCTCATTCGGTCTTCTTAAATCACCGACCGAAATTTCCATGCTCCTGAACTCTAGTGCAACAAATCTAAGCAACACCGGAATAATGATTTTGTTCGACAAATCAGCTTCGTCCACCGAACTACTTTGCTGGTTCAGTCTTCAGCTTCTACTCTTAAGGCTTCAGCTTCCTCCTCCAAGACCTTACCCTAAACCGCCAAAAATCTCGATGCCTCAACCTCCTTCTACCACAAAACCTTTACTGGAATCATCACAAAAAAGGAAGGATATTGCTTCAATTGAAGATCACACATTGATGAAGAGAAAAGTTTTTGCCCAAAGCCCGCAAAGGATCCAAAGCCTCGACCTCGATCTCTACCAAAACTCATATTAGTTTATTGCAAGGAGATGGTTCATCCGAAGAAGATGGCAAAACAAAATTATTTACAGACAACTCATTGATGAAAAGAAGAAGACAATATCCTTTGCCTCCAAAGTTTTCAAAGCCTCCAACTCTATATGGTAAAAAAGCCCACGTTTTTTCATCTAAAGGAGAGTGTCCATCATTTGATGATTTGAAAAAACAATCATTTGGAGACCTTGAATGATGAAGAGAAAAAGACTTTATCCTAAACCTCCAAAGATTCCAAAGCCTCCACCTCCCTCCAATCGTGTTACAATAGGTGCTTCAAATTTTGAAGCTGACAATTTGTAGTGATCCAAACCAATAACAATTTTGCATGGTGTTGGGCTGTTCATTATGCCAACATATGCAATCAATTCGTATCTTTGGTATATTACATTATTACCTGAAGTAGAACATGTATTGATTGTTTTTAATAAAATACCATTTATGCAATTGTTCTAATAATTTTGGGACTGGAAATAAAAGCTTAATATTTTCAGAGTTTCATGTCGGCTTTTAATTTTTTATAGTTTAAGTACTCATTTTTTTGTTTCATTCATGATAACGGTACTTAAATAATCCTATTATCTAATACGATGCAGATTGTATGCATAGAACACTAATTTGAATCAAAAGATGATCATTTAACTCAAAGTATTCAGAATGAACAAACATTGATCTTCTTCATTTTGTATAAAAAATAATAATTATGTGAATAACGAGGATATAAATTTATTACACCATAGATTTTTGTGTAGCCCCATTCGAAATAAAATAGGCACAACAAATAACCAGATTTGTGATGCTTACGACCATCATATCAAATTACAACGGATATAACCATTTCTAGTGTTCAGAGGCAAATTGTTTCATGGAAACAACATCTGTAAAGACCTTCGTGCATCAAAATTACGTAGCTCTTATAACCGCGATGAATATAATATTTACAGTGGTTATGACAATTGCAGTTCTAAATTTCACAAGTGATATAACAGTGACAAAATAGGATTAGCACGAAGTATGGTACAAAAATGGACTCAGCAAATAATATGAAATATTTCTCACGATTTTAACATTTTTCCTTTCATTCAAGTGTTATTATTTCAACTTCAATTTCATATTCATTAATAAATTAACCTACAATTCTTTAATGGTGTTAACCCTATCTCGTTCACGAGTTAACAGGTCCATGAGTTAAGCAGCTCACGACTCAAAAGGCTTCACGACTTAAGGAAATGAATGGTCTACGGCCTGAAAGGATTGTGTGGCTTTGAACATGTTACGACTTAAAAAAACACACGACCTAAGGATTTGTACGACTTAAGGCCTCTACGGGATAGGAAGCCTTACGAGTTAAGCTTCCTACGACTCAAGGCATCTACGAGTTAAAGGATACACGAATTAGAAACCTCCTACGAGTTAAAGCCTCTACGAGTTAAGGAGTACCCGAGTTAGGCTGCTTACGAGATAAGCGGCTCACGAGTTAAGAAGAGATAACGACTTAAGACCCTGATGACCTAAGGAGTCTATACGACTTAAGGGAGCTACGACATAACAGATTAAAGCTTGACCGAGTTAACAAGTGTTACGACTTAAAAAAGGTGTACGACCTAAAGACACTATCTCTTAACTCGTCTACGAGTTAGGACTCGCCTTCACAAAGCCTGAACTCAGCTTTAAGCCGAAGGCAGCTGGTTAAGTCAACCATGACCTACGACTTATGATGAGTCGTATACGACATATACAAACAAGCCAGAAACTACAACCAGATAACTCGTAAACGACCTAGTACTTGAAGCGTGGGTTCAAAAAAGGCAGGAAGCTCTCTACAAACCAGAGACTCAGCTCAATGAGTCGGTCACGACTCATCCTAAGTCAGCAACGACTTACCTTAAGTCGGCAACGAGTTAGGACTTAGCAACTTTTTTCACCCAGAACTCTCTATAAATAGACATCCACCTCCAACTCTGGGGGGACTTTTGGGCTCATTCTCTTCAAGCGCTGATACTCTGCTGCATTCCAAACCAATTCAACACTTGAAGCTCTCGAGACACTAAGAACGCTACAAACAACTTCAACAAGAGATCACGTACATCCAACATGAATTCGAAGACTCTCATCTCCATCGAAGTTTTAAAATACTTGTTCTAAGTTTCTTGTAGTTCAAAGTGAATTGTACTTGGGAAGAATTATATCAATTTGTAATGAGATCATAAATAAAAGTACTTAAAGTGGACGTAGGCTGTACCCATAAGCCGAACCACTATAAAATTGCTGTTCTTTACTGCTTTTCCGTTATTACTTGCTTGTAATTCTTTCCCGATCTATCGGGTGGTGCTTTCACAACTACACTTCACACACCGGGGTGTTAGCGTTCAAATTTAAGCGTTAACATTTTTGGTGCTTTCACTGAGAACTGAACTCAGGGCAAACTTCAACCATTGTTCAACAAAAGTCTAACAGAAATCATGGCTTCTGAAAGGAAACGAAAGTTCTTGAGGTTTGAAGGTACTTGCAGCAACGCCATTGCTCTTCCCACGCTAAGTGAAACAGCTTCAAGTATTGGAGTCACAAGGGCTGAATTAAACGCCGTGGTTTATGGAATATATCAACACATGGAAGTTCAAAGCAATAGGATACTGGACAAGATGAACGCATTGCAAGAAGAAGTCCATCGACTAGAAAGTGATATAAAAACCATTGCCAAAGAGGTCCAGGTTTCAGAAGAATGGAATGCTCCTCAACGAGCAACTGGCATTACTATTGGAACATTCCCCCAAACAGAGAATTCATGGCCACGACCAACTATCCACGAACGTTTGTCAAGGCGAACTTTTGAAAGAATAGTTGATGATTACCCATTGAGCCCTGGTAACGATGAAGAATACATACCGGAAATGATTGAACAGAAAGAGAAGAATGGGGGAAGAAGAAAACAGAAACTCTTGAAAAAAGCTCGACGCTTCATACCCTCCAACTTCACTCCCTTGACCGACACTCCGGAAAGTATCTTCTTGGCAACAAAGGATGTTGTTGTTTACCCCAAACCATCCCTGATGAGGAGAAGCGCGACAGACAATGGGAAATTCTGTCAATTTCACAATCAACCTGGCCATGAAACTAACCAATGTCGCCATCTAAGGAAGGAGATTGAAGAATTGATCAAGCAGAATGAACTGCAACAGTATGTGAAAAAAGATGAAATTAACTACCCCTCATCCTCTAAGGTGCAGCTGGTTCCCGCTCAACAATGTAGCTCAAGTAAGAGAACCGTGGCACAGGGAGATGAAGGTCCTATCATCAGTATCATCACAACAAGCCCTCACCAGGCAGGGAAAAATTGGATGAGGCGGGAAGATGTGCTCACGTTCCAAGGAGACCTTCAAAGTGAAAGGAAGTTTCGATTCTGAAAGATGTTGCCATCCAGTCCTCTTATGCCAAAAAATTCAATTCCTAAAGCCTGGGGCAGCAATTGCTTCCATACCTTACTTGAACACTTTGTTTCAAATTTGTAAAAGAATGCTGATCCAATGATTCTTGTTTCAAAATCTGTAGTAAAAACAACGCCAATAAATAATAAAAACTATAAGTCTTGCTTTCCCTATTATTATGAGTCGCTTATTTTATTTCGATATGTGAAATATTCTGAGAATATCACTAAGATTATCGATCTAAATTTGCAGGCAATCAATACCAAGCTGATTCATTGCAATATCAAGCAACCCTTGGTAGCATTCAAAAGCAAGCCTTAAACAACAGAATTCCAGGGTCAAATCCTGAATGAGAAGTACTCTAAGCAAACAAATAAAATTTAGCTAGAGTATGTCTCTTCAGTTAAAACCACCCGCCAACAGAAGAAGATGATGCACACTTAAAGACGGCACTAAGGAATTGCTAATATAATCAATCAAATTCACAACTATCAAAAGAAAACCAATTCCAAGAACTTGGAACAGCAACCATTGACATCCATATTTTGCATGGAGACTTTGCTGAAATATTGCAAGGAATTTACAAATCTATGATTCTCTTGTTAAGGGCAATTGCAAGGCAGGCGAATAACAAAAGCTATAAAGTGGATATAGGCCCAGTTTCAGCTAAACCGCTATAATTCTTGTGTTCCCTACTACCATAAACTGCTTTGTTTTATTTCGGCATATGAAATACGTTAATCGTGTTACTAAAAAAAAATGATTTGATAATGCAGGCCATAAAAGCAAAGCTTACCAGTCACAAGACCAAGTGATCCGCGACATCATCCAGCAATCAAGCATTGAGCCATTCAAAATGCCCATATTCAAATCCTACAAAAGGAGAACTTCAGACGAAAGTAAGCAAGGTGGATAGAAGCAGATCATTTATGACTAACTACAAATGCTTGAACAAACAAACAGCTAGTTAAAGAACCTATATCTGCCACCACCAATTTGCTTAACTATAAAATATACTCCTTTGGGTAAGGGAGAGGCTTGGCAGCTGAAAATGGTGACACTTGCGAAGCAATGGGGATTATCAACATGAATCAACGGCAAAGAGACATGCGAGAGCAAGCGTCACCCAACAAAAAGAATATTTCAAGAAGCACAAGCCCTCTTTGAAGGCATAACTCCTCAAAGGATAAAAACCTCAAGCGGGCTTCACCGAAAAAAGGCGTCTTTCTCGCTACAAAGTCGTGGAGTTATCGGTCGACACACTCCCGAGAACCCATCCAACCGAGAAAGGAAAACTCCAAACTTCCTGACAATAACCCTACTTAGGGGCACGCATTTCACCACACCCGGTCGACATACTCCCGTGAGATGAAATGTGAAAAGCCCTCTTCGGAGGCGAAATGCTTCTCTACGGAGACCAAATGCTTCTCCTCAGAAACTAAAGCCCTCTTCGGAGGCGAAATGTTTCTCTACGGAGACCGAATGCTTCTCCTCAGAGACCAAAGCCTTCTTCGGAGGCAAAATGCTTCTCTATGGAGACCAAATGCTTCTCCTCAGAGACGAAAGCCCTCTTCGGAGGCGAAATGCTTCTCTACGGAGACCAAATGCTTCTCCTCAGAGACCAAAGCCCTCTTCAGAGGCGAAATGCTTCTCTATGGAGACTGAATGCTTCTCCTCAGAGGCCAAAGCCCTCTTCGGAGGCGAAATGCTTCTCTACGGAGACCGAATGCTTCTCCTCAGAGACCAAAGCCCTCTTCGGAGGCGAAATGCTTCTCTACGGAGACCGAATGCTTCTCCTCAGAGACCAAAGCCCTCTTCGGAGGCGAAATGCTTCTCTACGGAGGCCGAATGCTTCTCCTCAGAGACCAAAGCCCTCTTCGGAGGCGAAATGCTTCTCTACGGAGACCGAATGCTTCTCCTCAGAGACCAAAGCCCTCTTCGGAGGCGAAATGCTTCTCTACGGAGACCGAATGCTTCTCCTCAGAGACCAAAGCCCTCTTCGGAGGCAAAATGCTTCTCTACGGAGACCGAATGCTTCTCCTCAGAGGCCAAAGCCCTCTTCGGAGGAAAAATGCTTCTCTACGGGGACCAAATGCTTCTCCTCAGAGACCAAAGCCCTCTTCAGAGGCAAAATGCTTCTCTACGGGGACCAAATGCTTCTCCTCAGAGACCAAAGCCCTCTTCAGAGGCAAAATGCTCCTCTTCGGAGGCACAACTCTTCGGAGGACAAAGACCTCTAATGGGACATATGCCACAAAAAAGAAAGTTCTCTACTCAACAAAAAAGATTGGAGGAGTCATGACCCACCAACCATGAGAGAGTAACTTCCAGGCAATGTAAACCATCTCTGGGGCACATTTCACCAGGAGTAGAAGTGTTATGACCGCTCTTCGGAATTACACTTCACCAGAGTTGAAATGCAAACAAAATAAAGACCTCTTCGGGGGCACATTTTCACCAGGAGTTGAAGTGTTATGACCGCTCTTCGGGATATCACTTCACCAGAGTTGAAATGTAAACAAAATAAAAGCCCTCTTCGGAGGCCCATTTCACCAGGAGTTGAAGTGTCATGACCGCTCTTCGGGATATCACTTCACCAGAGTTGAAATGTAAACAAAATAAAAGCCCTCTTCGGAGGCACATTTCGCCAGGAGTTGAAGTGTAATAACTGCTCTTCGGAATTTCACTTCACCAAAGTTGAAATGCAAAAACAAAATAAAGACCTTCCTGAAAGCCCACGTTTCACCAAGATTGAAATAAAACTTCCAAGTGTTGAAACGCTAAAAGGCTTTCTTCGAAGGCACAACTCTTTGGAGGTACACGTTTCACCAAGATTGAAATAAAACTTCCAAGTGTTGAAACGTGAAAAATCCCTCCTTAGAGGTACAACCCCCTCCCGGGGACACAATCAAGAAGAAAGACCTCTTCGGAAGCCCACGTTTCACCAAGATTGAAATAAAACTTCCAAGTGTTGAAACGTGAAAAGGCTTTCTTCAAAGGCACAACTCTTTGGGGGTACACGTTTCACCGAGATTGAAATAAAACTTCCAAGTGTTGAAACGTGAAAAATCCCTCCTCAGAGGTACAATTTTGTATAAAAAAAAAATCCTCATCAAAAGCGTACTTTAACTTTCAAAGGAAGAGTAATTTGCCTACTATGGAAAATGATCGTAAAAAAAAAGAAAAAGAAAAGAAGTTAAAGTACCCTTCAGAGGTCCGCTTTACCACATAGAGGAATTCACTTGGTAAAATATGCACATAAGCAAAAGAAAAAAGTGATTTCTTCGAACGACAAAGCGTAAAAACTTATACGAAGGGAGTTGTACTCTACAAAAATTTTCTTTAAAGAATAAAATAATTATTCTTTAACAAATAAGAGTGCAAGTCCCCTCGAAGTATAAAATATTGCAGCAAGCTTAAGGTATGGGGCAACATGGTATAGTAGTATAGCTGCATCAGTAAAGTAATACTCAAACAACATACCATAAGCCCGCTGCAATATCATATAAATAAACTTGTGCAAAAATGAATAATAAATGCATACTCAAATTCAAACAGAAGTTTGTACAAACGAAGAATCATTTTACTCAACTATAATGCAGATACAGGTTTCA
Source organism: Allium cepa (assembly GCA_030765085.1). NCBI lineage: Eukaryota > Viridiplantae > Streptophyta > Magnoliopsida > Asparagales > Amaryllidaceae > Allium > Allium cepa. The sequence goes on from CM060942.1 coordinate 464,232,708, forward strand.
AAATAAAAGCGGGGGTCGGTACCCGCACAACTATCGGCCAGTTCATACAAAAGACAAAAAGCTAAAGTCTTCACTTCTTTTTACTGCCTTTGGACCCTTTACCCGGCCGAATGACCAGCTTTTCGGGTCGACCAGTGGGTATAAGGGAGGAAGGAGAGGTAGGCGCAGCTGGCCCAACTTCTGGCTCCTCTTAAGTGGCAGTGATTATCTTCCCTCTCCTCTTTGATGCTCCTTGCTTCCTTCTCCTCTTTGAGGAAGACTCGCTTCCTGGAGTGACAAGTTTAGATAGAGTTATATTGTCAGAAGGAGTCCGCTCCGGAGATATGTCGCCTCCCTCAAGTCCCTCATCTTTCTGCTCTTGCGAAGCAATGGGGTCATCCAGGCCATGGAGAGCCTCTATTTGTTCCTCCTGTGATCCAGGCTGCGAAGCAGAAGGAGGAGCCACTTGAAGAGATGGAGGAGGGATTACCGGAGAAGTAGAGATTTGAGCAGTGCTTGATACTTTTTCTACAGAAGAAAAGAGGTTAAAGTCAGTAAAGAGAGGAGATGAAGGTTCACCAATGAAGTCAGTAAAGAGAGGAGATGAAGGCTCATCAAGGTTGAGAAAATAGCCAAGGAGCTCATGAAACTCATGCGAAATAAATGAGTAACCCGCTTGAGCAGAATTGACAGTAGCGAGATTAACAGTGAAATTACCTAGAGAAGCTGGTTTCCTGATATCGACTTCATAAGCTTGCGCATCAGCGCTCTCGTCACCCTCGTCTCCACCTTGTATGCTTGTGATCTCAGTGGTAACTTTGGTGGGAGAAGCAAAATGGGAACTGGAACCGATGATGTTGACTTCAGACGAAGAAGGTGGCTGGACTAGAATAGTTGAAGTGGTTTTTTCCAGCCGGTCCCCTTCCGTCACTTCGGTTCTTAGTTTGGCAAGTTGTTCCTTTCCCCTGGCGAGAGCAGCGCGAGCGTCTTCATCAAAATAATGCCTTTCCAGGGCTTACTCGTCATAACCAGCACCTTCAGCACCAAGCATATCGAGGGCGGCCTCCCACACTTCGGCTAAAGTGATCTCATACTTGGGACCAAGAAAAGCGAGGCTTCCACGCCCCAAGACGCTATGCAAATAGAAGTCGAATAATGTTGAGCCGAAGCTGTTCTTGGTCGCCTCATGAGAATCTTCAGCTGCGATTCTGCCGGCGACAGCCTCATCACGCTCCCTCTCGGTTTTGGAAAGCTGAAGCTTAAGCAGTTGTATCTCCGCTTCCTGGGAGTTGTTTTTCTTTTGAAGCTCAGCAATATCAGAAGCATAGCCGTCGTTGATTCTTTTCTGCACTTCAAGCCTGTCCTCAGCGTCCCTCTGACTGGCATGAGCATCTCTAACTTGTCTGAGAAGCACTTCTTCTTTTTGAGAGTATGAAGTAGAGGAAGCAGCAAGCTCATCTTTCAACTTCTCAACCTTTGCTTCGAGCTCCTCGTTGTAGGAAGTAATGCTCCTCATTTCGGTGTCATGCTGCTCAAGGACCTTTTGCCACTCAGCCTTATCATTTTCCATGGTGAGCATGGCCTCTAAGTTGGCACGGTTAACTCTTTGAAGCTCATCAACAAGCTTCTGCCAGTTTGACATCCTCTCGATATCAAGTTTGACGGCGTCAAGATTTCGTAGCATAGCAGGCTTGTCAATAGGGACCAGGTCAAGGTCGAATCTCACACCCTTTAAGCACCATTGTGGAAAACGACTTTGTAGAGTGGCTGGGCCAGGTCCCACTTGAAATTTAGGCCTGCTTATTATTGTCTGGATGTCCTCCTTCCCGAGAGCAGGAGAGTCGGAAGGAATGTCAAGAGGGGCAGGGGCAGTAGGCTTTTCGGGAATAGTGGAGGCATGTCTCTCACCATATCGGGCTCGTTTGCCTGAATCTTCAGCTACATGACCCTTTCCTCGGTCGTCGTGAGATTTCCTTTTGTGAGAGTCGTCACTTCTCTGCAGAGAATCATGGTGCTCATCCCTATCCCTTCTGTCATAACGCTCTTCTGCATCCCTCCTTTCACGAGCCTTTCGAGCAGCCCTCTCTTCGTCAGACTCTCTATAGGAGGGAAAGTAACGCCGATAATCATATTGACCACGCCCCCCGTAGCGTTGGAAATCCTGATAATATGATCCGCCGCGTGTCATTGAAGAATCTGAAATAAGAAAAGATAAGCTTTAGAAATCTTTAAAGTATAAGAAGATAAGTGCATAAATGTGCTGGAAAATCCTTAGTTGTGTGTGAAGTGCAAGCTACTCGCGTTGGACTAACGAACCACTCCTCTGTTGGGGGGAAGTGATAGATTTCACTGTTGATGACAATTCTTGAGATAAAGGAGTTAGAGTCTGTTGGAGGGCAGATGTTGCTTCAATCGTCGGAGGTATAGCTTTACCATGAGCAAGGTCTTCTTTAAAGAGCTCTTGGGAAGTGACGATTATGTCACTTAAATCCCCAAAAACGTCATCACCGTCACGCCCAACCTGATTCCCTCCATCAGCTCCTTTGTCAGCACTCTTCCTGGTTTGGGAAAGGGGCTCCTCTTCTTCTTCAATTATGGGAGCAAGTGCGGGCTTTTCGGAGGGTCCCGTATCGTCTCTTGGAGTAGAGCACTTTACTAGTAAGGTTTCTGCAGAAATTTCTCCTCGCATGTGCTCTTTAGTGGAGATCGGAAGATCAGGAGTTTTCACCGGAGAATCAGGAACCTCCGTTGGAGCTTCACGAGGCCGAGTAAAGCGAGAGGGATGGAGGAGTCCGTATTGATTTAAAAATTCATCGTTTAGCAGAAACTTTATGCTCCTCTCTTCTACCGGCACGGCATTTAATCTTTCAAAAATTTGCTTAAGACTTGGGTCCCTAGCAGGGGGTGGAAGTGCTAAAACAGGAAAAGCATGAAATTAGCAATTGAGAGTTCAGATCTCGAGAAAGTTTCAAAACGGAAAAAGTAAAGACAGGAAATCTTACTTCCCACTCTCCAGATGGCATAAAACCCTGGAGGGCAACGAACAAAGAAAAACTGATTCAAAAATCCGTGAGCGCTTTCGGAGAGATCAGTAATAAGATTGCGGTTTCGAGCGCTTCTTATAACCACGTTGGAGGGATGGTCTTTAGTTTTCGTGAATGAGCAAAAATAGCAGATCTCCCCGAAGCTTGGTAATCGATCCAAAACTCTCCTAAATAGAACACATAACCCCATCAGAATGGCGTAGCCATTGGGGTGTAATTGGAATGGAGAGATAGACAACCGAAGCAGGAACTGTTGGAGAAAGTCATTAAAGGGAGGAATAGCGCCGTTCAAGCACATTTGGCGATTAACAGCAACAAAGCCAAGAGGGGGCCTATCCGCGGTGTCATTTGGCCCCGGAAATAAGATGTCAGCATCATCAATGCCAAACTGGACGCGCAGTTGGTTAAACACCCGCTGATTCAAAGTTGTGGATGTTCTCTCCGGAGGGTTGTCTATAGGGATGGCTACTGGGAAGACATCTTCAGCCTGGCCCATCGGCTCTTCTTGATGAGAGGTCATTCTACACAAGCAACTGGATGTTCAAATGCGAAGGTGCACGTTTCCTAAAAAGTGTGAAGTGTCGTGCAAAGCTAATAAAAAAAGAAAAAATAATAATAATAATAACAAGTAAAGATAACTGGAATTAAACTGGTTGACGATTGATTGACTACGGTAATTTCAGAACTTGTTATTTAAAGCTCAAGCATAATATTAATGAGGGCTGGTCAGTTTCAATTGACTAATCCAGTGCTGCTTTAATATTCCACTTGAAATCGATAGCACTTCGTTCACACGATTTATTTAAGTTAATCATCTATCATTAACTAATCTGTCGTTCGATGTGGGCAATCAATGACAGTATATTCGTCCCAGTTTTCTGTGAATGTTATATTAACAGGTTATTAGCTTACAAGTTAAAGCAATCTGTAAAAGATTCAAGCAGCAGTTCAAGGTTCAAGTGGAGTTTAAAAAATACATGTGCTAAGTCGTAACCGACTCAAGAGTTAAGTGGTAACCGACTCAAGAGTTAAGTCGTTCCTGTCTTAAGTCGTCAACACATCAAGCTGATTATGCTCTAAATCCTAAGTCGTAACTCAAGGAACAGAAGAAAGGCTCTGATTCAAAGCAACTGGAAATCCCTTAAGTCTTAACTCGGCTATGGCTCATGAAAATTGCTAGGTCGCATGGAAAATCTCTGAGTTGTATATGGGACGATTCCTCACTCTATTCGAATCAAGTTTTTCAACCAACCTGCCTTCCCTTCTAACTTTCAACCTGTTCACCCACGGCCTCCTCAACAGCAATAGCCATAACCTATCACACTACAAGTCGCCTCAAATCGCGAATCACCTTATGTCAAGCCAAACGAGTTTAAGTTCGTCAATGACCGATTTGATAAAGCTCGTAGGATTTGAAAGGACAAGCCAAAAACGAGGGACTGAACATGTAAGGTAACAATGGCTAACGGTCGAAGAGGGAACAAGATCACTTACGATTGTATGATGCTAGAAGGAATCGGACGAAGTTTGGATCGAAATCGCCTTGGAGAGCTCGGAGATGCGTTAATGGCAGAAAACAGTTTAAAAGTTAAGTGATGAGAAGAAGGAAAGAGGAAGGACGACTCAGGCTTTTATATCTGGAAATGTTGGAATTTGAATCGGCATGCCCGGGTTATGATAAGTCGAAGCACACGACTTACGACCTAAGCGTGTGCTTCGAGGGGCAAATGTTAACCCTATCTCGTTCACGAGTTAACAGGTCCATGAGTTAAGCAGCTCACGACTCAAAAGGCTTCACGACTTAAGGAAATGAATGGTCTACGGCCTGAAAGGATTGTGTGGCTTTGAATATGTTACGACTTAAAAAAACACACGACCTAAGGATTTGTACGACTTAAGGCCTCTACGGGATAGGAAGCCTTACGAGTTAAGCTTCCTACGACTCAAGGCATCTACGAGTTAAAGGATACACGAATTAGAAACCTCCTACGAGTTAAAGCCTCTACGAGTTAAGGAGTACCCGAGTTAGGCTGCTTACGAGATAAGCGGCTCACGAGTTAAGAAGAGATAACGACTTAAGACCCTGATGACCTAAGGAGTCTATACGACTTAAGGGAGCTACGACATAACAGATTAAAGCTTGACCGAGTTAACAAGTGTTACGACTTAAAAAAGGTGTACGACCTAAAGACACTATCTCTTAACTCGTCTACGAGTTAGGACTCGCCTTCACAAAGCCTGAACTCAGCTTTAAGCCGAAGGCAGCTGGTTAAGTCAACCACGACCTACGACTTATGATGAGTCGTATACGACATATACAAACAAGCCAGAAACTACAACCAGATAACTCGTAAACGACCTAGTACTTGAAGCGTGGGTTCGAAAAAGGCAGGAAGCTCTCTACAAACCAGAGACTCAGCTCAATGAGTCGGTCACGACTCATCCTAAGTCAGCAACGACTTACCTTAAGTCGGCAACGAGTTAGGACTTAGCAACTTTTTTCACCCAGAACTCTCTATAAATAGACATCCACCTCCAACTCTGGGGGGACTTTTGGGCTCATTCTCTTCAAGCGCTGATACTCTGCTGCATTCCAAACCAATTCAACACTTGAAGCTCTCGAGACACTAAGAACGCTACAAACAACTTCAACAAGAGATCACGTACATCCAACATGGATTCGAAGACTCTCATCTCCATCGAAGTTTTAAAATACTTGTTCTAAGTTTCTTGTAGTTCAAAGTGAATTGTACTTGGGAAGAATTGTATCAACTTGTAACGAGATCATCAATAAAAGTACTTAAAGTGGACGTAGGCTGTACCCATAAGCCGAACCACTATCAAATTGCTGTTCTTTACTGCTTTTCCGTTATTACTTGCTTGTAATTCTTTCCCGATCTATCGGGTGGTGCTTTCACAACTACACTTCACACACCGGGGTGTTAGCGTTCAAATTTAAGCGTTAACAAATGGTTTTATGCACTACCATTTATAAAAAATGATAAAGCTTTACTAACTGATAAGTTACTATGAATTTTGAATATATTATTGCATTTTACATTCTTTTTAAATCTATTAGATCGGTCTAAGGTTTTATTTACTATCATTAACAAACTCAAATTTTCCAATGTCAACCTTTCTTTTTGGAGGTTTCAATTACCATGGATTAGGTGCACATGTTACCGTCCTTTTATTTATGTGTGTTTTTATAAACCAAAATATTTTGACCTTTAGCTAATTATAGTATGCATAAGGTACAACCTATATTTCAATGAGGACTACTAGCATAATTAGAAAATAGATACAAAAAGTTTGATATGTCATTTTATATAATTAATGAAGACATACCTATTAATTTCAACATATTATATTTCTCTTTAATATAAATATTTATCTACAAGTTCGAAGAATCTCTGTACTAAGTATATTATCTTTCAACACACGGTTAACTTAAATGCACGTTGCTTATAGGTTTTAGTTAGAAATATATATTTGTACAGCACTTTTTGGAGCTATAAATAATATAATTGATTTACTAGTATATTATCTTAATTTGTTTATCCTTTTTAATGGAAGTAGGCATTTAATAACTTTTTCAACACTTATTAATTAGTTAAATAAATAGTTTCAAGAAGTAAAAAGTAATGAACCATAACAAATAATAATCTTGAATTTAGTGAGCAACAATTATTACTAGTATATAAATACATAAATACAAACTAATATCATTCTTTATCATATGTTAATTGTATAAGGACATAATTATTTTTTCCTTCAAAATCTATAAATATCCATCAGCTTTTCAGCCATAATTATACTTCTTAATGGGTAGTTTTTTCATTCGAAATATTGTGTTACTTTTCTTCCTTGCGACATGGTTATTCAACTTTGTCAAGGGTAATGAGCCTGGGGATTATCCATTTCGCAATCAATTTTCCAAGAATTGGACACAATTGTATCATGGAAGTCCAACACAGAGAATTCGATCTTTGTTCAATCCATTGTCAAAATTTAATTCCTTACTCGAAAGTAGTTCACAAAAAGAAGATGGGATAACATTATCATTCGACAATCTTCAATTGAGGAAGGGGAGAAGACCCTATTATATTCCCCCAAGTAAACCTAAGCCTCCATCTCAGTCTAATTCAAATAGCATGTTTGGGTCAATGGATAGAAGTGGTCCAATGCAAAAGGATAGTAGTACAACATCTTTTGAAGGTCGCGAGTTAATGAAAAGAAAAGGGCCTTACCCTAAACCACCAAAAATCTCTATGCCTCCAGCACCTCCTGCCCCAGAATCTTTACTAGAATTATCACAAAAAAGGGAGGATACAACATCTATTGAAAATCACACATTAATGAAGAGAAAACGATCGTACCCAAAGCCACCAAAGACACCAAAGTCTCCACCTCCATCTCTACCAAAAACTCGTATTACTTCATTGCGAGTAGATGGTTCATCAGACGATGACGGCGAGACAAAATTATTTATGGACCACCAATTTTTCAAAAGAAGAAGACCATATCCTATGCCACCAAAGTTTTTGAAGCCTCCAACTCCATATGGTAAAAAAACACATGTTATTTTGTCAGAGGGAGAGAGTCCATCATATGTTGATCTGCATGAACAATCATTTGTAGACCGTCAAATGATGAAGAGAAAAAGACCTTATCCAAAACCTCCAAAGATACCAAAGCCTCCACCTCCCTCTATTTCTGTTTCTACAGGTGCTTCAAAATTTTAAGCTGGTCATCTATGATGAACCTAACCTATGACATTTTTTCTTTGCGTTGGACTGTCTGTAACAACCCTGTATTTTGTAATTATTTTATTGTATATTTTAATTATTTTTAATTTAAGATTTTGATTTAAAAACTCATTTTACTTATTTGAAATGATTAAATCTATTATTTAAATATAATCTTGATTTTTATTTGAGTTATAATTCCAAACTTGTGTAAGTTGAATATTTGCCTGAAATGCTGATTTTGGTCAAAATAATCAAACTGTGACTTTCAACTTAAAATTTTAAAAGTTTAAAATTTTAATTTTTTTTCTTTTATTATGAAAGTACATAAAATTCTAAGAACACCACTTTTGGTTTCGTTGAAATCAGATGTAAATTGTGAAAGTTATACCCTTTACAATATTGTGTGTGTATAGGGTTATTTAACAATGACTATTTTAAATTGTATAAGCTACTTCTTCTTTGTTATATTTTACTTTATATGTGATAATATGTTATATTATGTATATTTTGACTTTTAAGTATTTTTAAAATGATAATATAATTTTTCTAAAGTTCATTTGAATTTATTTCAAATTTTAAAGCCTAGTCTACAATTTTAAGCCATTTTCTTAATTTAATTATATGTAATTAAAATTTATTTATTTATTTTATGCACTCACTTTTATTTGCTGTGTTTTACTTTATTTTATTCATTTTACATGTATTTAAATTAAAGTAAATTTTTCCAAAGTATATTGAAGTTATTTCTAATTCTTAAGTCAAGTTTTCATTTTCTGTGCTATTTTTCTTGTTTTAATCATATCTAATTAATATTTAATTATTAATATTTTATTTATCTGTTATACTTTCAAATTATAACTAAGATTTTAATTATTTTCAGTTATTTAGATGTATATAAATATATATGAGAAATTTAAAAGGGTTAAAGGCTAAGAAACGTAAAAACGTTTCACTGTTTCTTTTGCAGTTTCTTTTGTCATCAATTCATCTGTTTTTTTTGGCATTTTCCTATACCATCTCCAGCCGACTTCCCTTTCTCATTTGTCATGAAATTTTTCTCTTTCTCAACCCTAAAAATCATGGCCTCCATCTTGATAAAAAAATCAGGTAATGGCTACATGTTTTTCTACCTTTTTCTTCTCATTTTCAATGTATTTTGCCAAGTTTTCTATGCTTTCTGGATTGGCCTCTACCACCCACCATCACCACCATACTCTCCACCATCCCCTACCACTCTTCCTTAGCATCATCTCCAGCCATCATTTTAGATCCATCCATGGCCAGACCTCCCTTGGTGACAAAACTCCACAAAATTGCAAATAATGTCCAAACAATGCCCTAGCCACCACTATTACTTCACCACCTTCATACTCCACCATGGCCACCACCTCTAGCCACGACCACCACCTTGCTACCACCACTACACTTCATCTTAGCCTCTATCCAGATCTAAAATTGACATGGCCAAGACTCCATGAACCAAAACTCCACAAAAACAATGCGTAAAGCCTTGAAATATTCATGATAGCCACCCTATCACTTCATATCTTCATCCACCACCTTGGCCACCGCCATAGGCCGCCACCACCACCTTTTCCAGACCTCACTACAACCCTCCATCTACTTTCCAAACATGTACAAGTATGGCCAAGCCCCACTTGACTCAAGTCCGAGCCTTGTTGTTCTCAAAAACTTCATATATGTTGCCCTGATCAATTGTATGCTTCATGTTATAACCCTACCACTACATACTCCTTCTAGCCGTGAGTTATGGTGCCAAACCTAAGCTATATCATCATCATGGCTGAACCCAAGAACCTCCTAGGCCAAGCATTTGAATGGTTAAAGGAAGGTCAAGTAATCTATTCCTTGTTGCTTCGTATTTTCATTGTTTCAACATTGTTTTGCGTTGAATATTTATGTGTATATTGTCTTGTTTTGGTTATTGTTTACAAGACAAATATCAAGGCTCTCCTTTCATTCAAATCAAAAGTCATGATATATCGTGCTTGTCGTGCTTTTGGAATCGCACTTGTGTTTGTTGTTTTGGTCTTCAGCTTGAACAAGTGAGTCTTTCTCACTCTGACATTTATACTTATGAAAAGTGAATTGATGACAAGTGTTTAATAATAAAAATGTTTATGCAAGTTAACGATGATCATATGATATGCTATGCCATGTTATTACCATATTATTACCATGTTAAAACTGTTAATTTTCACCTGACATCTGATGTATGACTGTATATTGTGATATTGACATTGTTTATATTATTCCTGTATATGATTACACTGCAAGTTCCCTGTTAGAATAGAATCATCACGGGCTGAAATGATAGGCCTGATTTATTTTATTTAATTTATTTTAACTTGGGATTGCGGGTTTGAAATGATAAAACCTGGATTTTTCTTTGTAAATTACGGGTTGAAATGATATATTACCCGTATCACTTTACCTAGCGTAGAAAATTTTATACAGGCCCGTAGTTAAAATACGCTTTTCTAAAAATTTTAAAATATTTTAAAATTTTAATTACTATAATATTTTGATTTGAAATTTAATAAAAATAAAATTTTTGTAAATTATTATTGATTTTCTGAATAATTATAAGTGAAATGAATTAATGAAAAAGTTAGAAATTTTGAACGTAAGTTATTTTGGAAATTTAATTGAGTATGAAATTATGACAAATTTATGATAATTTGAATTTAAATGAATTTAAAAATGATTTTTATCATATTTATGATTTTTTAATTAAGTTGAAATGTGAAATGAACGAATATTTTAAGTTGAAATTTTGAATATAACTAAAATTACAAATTTATGAAATTGACTTAAAAGTGAACTTTTAGTTAAGTAAATAAAAATAAATTAAGTTATATTTGAGAATTTGAACTTAAGTGTTAAGTTGAAATTTAATGCAATGGATTTAAAATTGAACATTGCAATTTAATAAGTGAATTATTATTAAATCTTGATTTTTGAATGGAAATTTAACTTTATAAAATCATGAACTTGAGGAAAAATTAAATGATGTTATAAATGTGAAAATGTATTATTTTATAAGTTAAAAATGTTTTAAATAAAAATATAATTGGTTGAGAAATTATATTGAATATTTGATGTTAATTGGCTGTATTTTTGAAATGCTATTAATTACAATGTAAATGATATTACAGCATTTGAAAATGTTGTAGTTGATGATAATGAACTAAAAAGCTAAATTGAATTAAAAACTATTATGGCAATTTTTCTATGTGCTATAAATTGTTGAATTTAACTAAGTTTATTCGAAATTTAAGTAAACCCTATTACAACATTTTAAAATGTTGTCTTTTGTTAAATTGAACTGTTTTGAATGTATTTTTCCGTAGCGTTTTCTGAATGCCACGAAAAGTGAACTTTCACTGCTTTGATAAACTTAAGTGAATAAATGAATTTTGGAAGTCGAAAATTTTGGAAATTTAATAATTTAATTATTAAACACAATAACTTCATTTTAATGATTAAAAATGATTTTTGGAATATATACTGTTCTGAAATATGGATTGAAATGATATTTTAAATTGAATAAAATGAATAATGATTTGAAATGAATGTGGTTTCAAAAAGATATGATATTTTGATATATTAAATGATTGAAATATGGTTTTGAAAACATACGATATTTTGATATATTAAGATGGTTTGAAAATGGAGTTTTGAAAGATATGATATTTTGATATTAAAATGATTTGAAAAGAAGATCTGAAAGATATGATATTTTGGAATGATTTAATCTTTATGTTGATAAAGATTTTGGTTGAAATAAAATTTTATTTTGAAGTATAAATATTGTTTTAAAAAGTCATAACAACGGGTTATAATAACGATTGGTTGTTAAAGAGACCGGGATCGGATATTGTCTTATAGCCGGCCAATACCGAAAACCACTTTAACAACTATGTACACGGTGGAGATTCCAGAATGAAGTAGGATGATGGCGACGTTCTCGAGGTATATTACGTGGACCCAACTCCCGTGTGTTGGCATATATGACTAAAACAGGAGCTATACCGGGCTGCACAAAGGGTCGCACCCTTTCATCGAGCATGCTCCATCGGAAACCATTCTATTACTGTTGTGATTCGATTCGGTGGCGCTATTTTGATTCGGGGGTATTGTTCGAGGTGGGCGGAAGCTGCTGGCTTGCCGTCACCACCGGTCCGGGAGTGCAAACGGTGTATCCACCCTGGCATTGCCTCGCGTGCCGTGTCATATCCTTATCTCGAGCACACTACGATTTTGGTTTTAAAGATCCGACCGCGTTAAGGTTCACTATCCCCTTAACGCTATTTTCTATATGATTATACTTTACTGATTAGACACTACCGTATATAGCGTATATTACTACATAGTAAATAGTTTAACTGATCGTTAGAGGATGGGCGGTCCCAAGCATCCTTTAAGTTACCGATGCATTTTGTAACTGTTCACTTGAGTTGATTTACAGTTTATAAGTATTTATGTCCTGACTCGAGGGTTTTGTGTTTTGCTTTACGCTCAGGTCAGATTGATTGAGTTAGCATTCAAGATTCACCTTCGACGTTGGAGCTTTGCTTGAAGATCCAGCCATCTATTTTGTTTCAGTATCCAGTGGTTCAGTGATGTATCTAATTTGTACCTGATGTATCCTGTTACTCTTCTGTTGTATCTTATTTAACTCTGATGTATCTTATATTTTATATAGTAGCTTCATGAACTACTATCTCTTTTTCTTTCGCTGCATTTTTATATACTCTGTGTCTGTGATCTGTGATTTTTATTTACTATATATTCTGAGGTTTGCCAAAAATTTATTTACAACGCGGTATTTTGAGCAATTCAATCCCGGCATGAGTGTCTACCTATACACTTATAATGGATGCGAATGGTTGGAAATATCGAGTTGTTACAGTTGGTATCAGAGCTTTGGTAGCTCTAGGCAAAACTCAGCATATGGAGTGAATGTATTTACAGAATCACTTTCATTCAAGTTTGAATCTCTCCCTTTTGACTCGATTCCTTTGAATTTTGGAACATTCCCTACGGTTCCAAAATCCATTCGTAACCCTCACTATTCATCTTCTTTTGACTCTGGGGCATTCCATAACTCCGCTTTGAATGATCTTTATAGTGAGTCGGCGGTCACGCCAATTTCAAATTTAATTGAAAAAGGGGGAAAACTCCTTTGTTGTTAGCATCGATTCACCAGAGATTCTTATCTATTCTTGGTTTAGATGCTAATATCTTTTGTTATTTCAAACTCTAACTCTTGAGATCGAATGTAGATTTACCCTAGAAAAATCAACATTGATCTTATTCTTTAAGTCACGGTTGACCCGGTTAAGGTTGCCCGAGATTTATATAAGCTTATCCATCTTCCTATTCTGTTATTTAATCATGTCATTCTTGTTTCCAACTTATTTTTAAAACATAATCTCCTTTGATTTGTGTTAATCAAAAATTTGAATCTCTATCCTTCTTTGAAAATCTATTCATGTATAGTGTATTTGTAAACTAGTATTTAAAATTAAAATGTTTTATATATTGTGTTGTTTGAGTTGTTGATGTTGAGTTGGGTTTCTGATCGATACGTCTGATCAGCGCTATCGATAAGATTTCCAAAACACTTTGACAGAACAAACGGACACAATATATTTTAAAAAAAAATATTTGGTTAATGAAATAAATTTTGATATATAAGTAAATTTATGGAACTTAATGAAATGATTTAAATTGATAATTTGAAAAGATAATACTTGATTTATCATTTATTGTTCTATGAATGAATTTATAAATAGTTGTTTATAAATTTATTAAGGAACTGAAATGAATTTAAAACAAGAATTTGAGGATTTAAATTCCCATTATTTCGAACTTTGGTTTAAAGTTTTAAAAGTTATATTATTTAATGTATTTTGAATAGAATTTGTTTTCAAAGAATTTTAAAGGTTTAAAATTAGTGCTCTTCTCTTTGTCGCTAGAAAATAACTTCGGTGATGATCGCGACATCATCGACGTTCATTTTCGAGTTACGAAGTTAAGAGACTGTTCTGTAGTCTTGCTACAGCTTTGTTTTGGGAAATTAAATTGATTTGAAATTTCTAAAATATGATTTGATTTATAATATATATATATATATATATATATATATATATATATATAGATATATAGATATGATTGAAATTTGATTTGACATATTATATATGTATATATATTATTTCTTATCTCTAAATGGTCTGAAGAAATCGGAAATTTAATTCTTAAATTCTATTTTTAAAGAACAATTTGAACTATAAAAAGAAAATAAAAAAAATTGAATAAATGATTAAAACATGAAAGAATTGAATTGGAAAGTTTTATTTCTATAATACAATTGCATTCAAATATAACTTACCAAAATTTCAGAAGTTAAAAATGTAATTGGATAATATACGATATAAAAAGATTTTATAAATAAAATTTGAGTGGTTATATTAAATGTTATACACTTAAATTTTAATTATAAAATGATTAGCAGAGATAAATATAATAAAGGGTAATTCAATAACTTACAATAAAACAATGTTAGAAGAACTAAGAATAAAATAAAGCAGTTATAAAAAGTGTAAATATATTTAACATGAGTGATAAATATATTGAGAGGAATAAATTTAATTTTGATTAGGAATAAAGAAGAATAAAATTTATTAAGTACAATGTGAGTTTAATAAATGATTATTTTTAAAACCCATGGTTCTAAAAATGGTTAATTTTAGATGATTGGATAATAAGATAATGAAATTTGAGATAGTTAAGATTTATTTAACTTGTGTAAAGATTTATTCTCTGTTTAAGTTGATATTTCCATGCTTTCTAATTCATTTCCTTATTTTGTTTTCAAACTATCTTTTGGTTGTCCTTATTATCCATATCCTGCTGTAGACCGGTATAGGAATCTTTCTGTAATCTTTCTGTTTAGAAATCTTTCTATAATCTTTGATAGACCTTTGGTAATCATTTTGAACCCATCTTTTTCGTGCTTGTGCTTTTTTTTTTATTCTGGAGGATCTTGGAAAGATCACCTCCACCTCGTTAAACTTACCTATAACAACAGTTATCAGGTATAACTTCAATCTTCTTGTCATCTTATCTTAATCCTATTTCACTCTATCTTTTCTGTGCCCTTCCATACCTCATTCCTTTTCGGGGACGAAAAGTTTTGAGTGGGGGAGAGTGTAGCAACCCTGTATTTTGTAATTATTTTATTGTATATTTTAATTATTTTTAATGTAAGATTTTGATTTAAAAACTTATTTTACTTATTTGAAATGATTAAATTTATTATTTAAATATAATCTTGATTTTTATATGAGTTATAATTCCAAACTTGTGTAAGTTGAATATTTGCCTGAAATGCTGATTTTGGTCAAAATAGTCAAACTGTGACTTTCAACTTAAAATTTTAAAAGTTTAAAATTTTAATTTTTTTTCTTTAATTATGAAAGTACATAAAATTCTAAGAATACCACTTTTCGTTTCGTTGAAATCGGATGTAAATTGTGAAAGTTATACCCTTTACAATATTGTGCGTATATAGGGTTATTTAACAATGACTATTTTAAATTGTATAAGTTACTTCTTCTTTGTTATATTTTACTTTAATATGTGATAATATGTTATATTATGTATATTTTGACTTTTAAGTATTTTTAAAATGATAATATAATTTTTCTGAAGTTCATTTGAATTTATTTCTAATTTTAAAGCCTAGTCTACAATTTTAAGCCATTTTCTTAATTTAATTATATATAACTAAAATTTATTTATTTATTTTGTGCACTCACTTTTATTTTCTGTGTTTTACTTTATTTTATTCATTTTACATGTATTTAAATTAAAGTAAACTTTTCCAAAGTATATTGAAGTTATTTCTAATTCTTAAGTCAAGTTTTCATTTTCTGTGCTATTTTTCTTGTTTTAATCATATCTAATTAATATTTAATTACTAATATTTTCTTTATCTGTTATACTTTCGAATTTTAACTGAGATTTTAATTATTTTCTGTTATTTAGATGTATATAAATATATATGAGAAATTTGAAAGGGTTAAAGGCTAAGAAACGTAAAAACGTTTCACTGTTTCTTTTGCAGTTTCTTTTGTCATCAATACATCTGTTTTTTTTGGATTTCCCTATACCATCTCCGGCCGACTTCCCTTGCTCATTTGTCATGAAATTTTTCTCTTTCTCAACCCTAAAAATCATGGCCTCCATCTTGAGAAAAAAAATCTGGTAATGGCTACATCTTTTTCTACCTTTTTCTTCTCATTTTCAATGTATTTTGCTAAGTTTTCTATGCTTTCTGGATTGGCCTCTACCACCCACCACCACCACCATACTCTCCACCATCCCCTACCACTCTTCCTTGGCATCATCTCCAGGCATCATTTTAGATCCATCCATGGCCACACCTCCCTTGGTGACAAAACTCCACAAAATTGCAAATAATGTCCAAAACAATGCCCTAGCCACCACTATTACTTCACCACCTTCATACTCCACAATGGCCACCACCTCTAGCCACGACCACCACCTTGCTACCACCACTACACTTCATCTTAGCCTCTGTCCAGATCTGAAATTAACATGGCCAAGACTCCATGAACCAAAACTCCACAAAAACAATGCGTAAAGCCTTGAAACATTCATGATAGCCACCATATCACTTCATATCTTCATCCACCACCTTGGCCACCGCCATAGGCCGCCACCACCACCTTTTCCAGACCTCCCTACACACCTCCATCTACTGTCCAAACATGTACAAGTATGGCCAAGCCCCACTTGACCCAACGCCGAGCCTTGTTGTGCTCAAAAACATCATATATGTTGCCTTGATCAATTGTATGCTTCATGTTATAACCCTACCACTCCATACTCCTTCTAGCCGTGAGTTATGGTGCCAAACCTAAGCTATATCATCATCATGGCTGAACACAAGAACCTCCTAGGCCAAGCATTTGAATAGTTAAAGCAAGGTCAAGTAATCTATTCCTTGTTGCTTCGTATTTTCATTGTTTCAACATTGTTTTGCGTTGAATATTTATGTGTATATTGTCTTGTTTTGGTTATTGTTTACAAGACAAATATCAAGGCTCTCCATTCATTCAAATCAAAAGTCATGCTATATCGTGCTTGTCGTGCTTTTGAAATCGCACTTATGTTTGTTGTTTTGGTCTTCAGCTTGAACAAGTGAGTCTTTCTCACTCTGACATTTATACTTATGAATAGTGAATTGATGACAAATGTTTAATAATAAAAATGTTTATGCAAGTTAATGTTGATCATATGATATGCTATGCCATGTTATTACCATATTATTACCATGTTAAAACTGTTAATTTTCACCTGACATCTGATGTATGACTGTATATTGTGATATTGACATTGTTTATATTATTCCTGTATATGATTACACTGCAAGTTCCCTGTTAGTATAGAATCATTACGGGCTGAAATGATAGGCCTGATTTATTTTATTTTATTTATTTTAACTTCGGATTGCGGGTTTGAAATGAGAAAACCCGGATTTTTCTTTGTAAATTACGGGTTGAAATGATATATTACCCGTATCACTTTACCTAGCGTAGAAAATTTTATACAGGCCCGTAGTTAAAATATGCTTTTCTAAAAATTTTAAAATATTTTAAAATTTTAATTATTATAATATTTTGATTTGAAATTTAATAAAAATAAATTTTTTGTAAATTATTATTGATTTTCTGAATAATTGTAAGTGAAATGAATTAATGAAAAAGTTAGAAATTTTGAACGTAAGTTATTTTGGAAATTTTGATTTCATTTTAATTGGAAATTTAATTGAGTATGAAATTATGATAAATTTACGATAATTTGAATTTAAATGAATTTAAAAATGATTTTTATCATATTTATGATTTTTTAATGAAGTTGAAATGTGAAATGAATGAATATTTTAAGTTGAAATTTTGAATATAACTAAAATTAGAAATTTATGAAATTGACTTAAAAGTAAACTTTTAGTTAAGTAAATAAAAATAAATTAAGTTATATTTGAGAATTTGACCTTAAGTGTTAAGTTGAAATTTAATGCAATGGATTTAAAATTGAACATTGCAATTTAATAAGTGAATTATTATTAAATCTTGATTTTTGAATGGAAATTTAACTTTATAAAATCATGAACTTGAGGAAAAATTAAATGATGTTATAAATGTGAAAATGTATTGTTTTATAATTTAAAAATGTTTTAAATAAAAATATAATTGGTTGAGAACTGATATTGAATATTTGAAGTTAACTGACTATATTTTGAAATGCTATAAATTACAATGTAAATGATATTACAGCATTTGAAAATGTTGTAGTTGATGATAATGAACGAAAAAGCTAAATTGAATTAAAAACTATTATAGCAATTTTGTAAGTGCTATAAATTGTTGAATTTAACTAAGTTTATTCGAAATTTAAGTAAACCCTATTACAACATTTTAAAATGTTGTCTTTTGTTAAATTGAACTGTTTTTAATGTATTTTTCCGTAGCGTTTTCTAAATGCCACGAAAAGTGAATTTTCACTGCTTTGATAAACTTAAGTGAATAAATGAACTTTGGAAGTCGAAAATTTTGGAAATTTAATAATTTAATTATTAAACATAATAACTTCATTTTAATGATTAAAAATGATTTTTGGAATATATACTATTTTGAAATATGGATTGAAATGATATTTTAAATTGAATAAAATGAATAATGATTTGAAATGAATGTGGTTTCAAAAAGATATGATATTTTGATATATTAAATGATTGAAATGTGGTTTTGAAAACATATGATATTTTGATATATTAAGATGGTTTGAAAATGGAGTTTTGAAAGATATGATATTTTGATATTAAAATGATTTGAAAAGAAGATCCGAAAGATATGATATTTTGGAATGATTTAATCTTTATGTTGATAAAGTTTTGGGTTGAAATAATATTCTATTTTGAAGTATAAATATTGTTTTAAAAAGTCATAACTACGGGTTATAATAACGATTGGTTGCTAAAGAGACCGGGATCGGATATTGTCTTATAGCCGGCCAATACCGAAAACTACTTTAACAACTGTGTACGCGGTGGAGATTCCAGAATGAAGTAGGATGATGGCGACGTTCTCGAGGTATATTAGGTGGACCCAACTCCCGTGAGTTGGCATATATGACTAAAACAGGAGCTATACCGGGCTACACAAAGGGTCGCACCCTTTCATCGAGCATGCTCCATCGGAAATCATTCTATTACTGTTGTGATTCGATTCGGTGGCGCCATTTTGATTCGGGGGTATTGTTCGAGGTGGGCGGAAGCTGCTGGCTTGCCGTCACCACCGGTCCGGGAGTGCAAACGGTGTATCCACCCTGGCATTGCCTCGCGTGCCGTGTCATATCCTTATATCGAGCTCACTACAATTTTGGTTTTAAAGATCCGACCGCGTTAAGGTTCACCATCCCCTTAACGCTATTTTCTATATGATTATACTTTACTAATTAGACACTACCGTATATAGCGTATATTACTACATAGTAAATAGTTTAACGGATCGTTAGAGGATGGGCGGTCCCAAGCATCCTTTAAGTTACCGATGCATTTTGTTACTGTTCACTTGAGTTGATTTACAGTTTATAAGTATTTATGTCCTGACTGGAGGGTTTTGTGTTTTGCTTTACGCTCGGGTCAGATTGATTGAGTTAGCATTCAAGATTCACCTTCGGCGTTGGAGCTTTGCTTGAAGATCCAGCCATTTATTTTGTTTCAGTATCCAGTGGTTTAGTGATGTATCTGATTTGTACCTGATGTATCCTGTTACTCTTCTGTTGTATCTTATTTAACTCTGATGTATCTTATAATACAATTGCAAAAGCTCCTCCGTACAAAGGGGACTCTGCCAAAAAAATTCGAAAATTTTGGCAATTAATTTTTTTTTGAAATTTTTGAAAAAAAAATTGTTAATGACAAACAATTTCAAATTGTAAATTAAAATAGATTAGTAGATAATACTAATATGAATCAGATATACATGAAAGATTAAATTCAACATTTAAAATTTAAAGTAAATTGAATCCGTATGGAAGTGGGGAAAGCTAGTTTGAATAGAAATGGATATGAAACCTATATAAGAGAATGTATAAATTGATTTGTAAAGTTTCGATTGAATATTGTTGTTAAACAAGATATGCAGGTATTAAAAGGAAAAGGAATTGGATTTGATTCCAAAAGATAAATTTGTATTGCCCGACAAAAAAGGTACGTATTAAAATTTCTAAATGAAATTGGATTGGGTTTTTGATGTAGCCACTTGGCTTTTGTTTTCTTTTGGATTTGGGAGCCCGTGGAGGCCTTTTGTAGTAGTACCGAGCTAGCCGCGCAAAGGAGACCTTGGCAAATTTTTTTGGGAATTTAGAGAGTTAGAAAAAAATTTGGGAAAATTTTGATAATCCAAATTATGGTTTTAAATTGAAATTTAAACGATTGAGCGGCAGAATATTGTTTGAAAACTATAAAAGATTTTGGAAAGTTAGTTAGTGTGATAATAAGTTTTTGATAAAAGAATAGGTGGTAGGATGTTGAATTGTGAGTTTTGGAAAGTAAACGGGTATTGGTCCATTCTCCTTAATTAGTAATTTCGGGGACGAAATTCTTTTAAGGGGGGAGGAATGTGATGTCCCGGAATTTCAAACAATTTAAATTTGAATAGTAAATTGATTTTAAAATATTTAAAGGTTGATTTTAAAATTGAATTCCAAATATCAATATTTACTTGATAATTAAATCATTGAATTATATAGTTTAAATATTGAATTTAATAATTGAAAACTGGGTAAATGGTTGAATATGAAATTTTAAGCCTATTAAAAGAAATTTGAAGGCATATAAAATTTATAATGATGATAGTGAAAATAATAGAATGGTTGGAATTTAAATTAAAGGTGATTCATTCAATTTTAATAGTATATTGTTTAAATCAGTATTTAAAAATAGCCTTCCGAGGCACAGTCTCGGAATTTGACGAAACCAGTTCCATTGGATCCGCAATAATTAGTTATTATCGGGTTTCGATTTTTGTAGCCATCAGAATTATCGTTTGACCCTGGCAGCTCGAAACGCTTAGAACTATTTTAATTAATTTAATTTAATGTTGATCGTTTACTTCCGTAACTCGCGCATACGATCAAATTAGTCTCCGAAACATGTTCCATTGGGTTAGGAATGCGGGTAAAACCTTATCAACGTCTGTCGGCATGTCCGATACGGAGTCCGGAATTTCGCGTTATGCTTATCAAGACGCTTGTAAATTTTACAATATAACAAAATTAAAGGAACACTTGTCATAGATATTTTTCTGATGCGTACCCAAGAAGCTTTCTAACCCCATATTTTATCCCGTCCTCTCTCTCCATTCAACAGAAATCGAAGCCAAGCCCCCTCTTTCCCTCTTTTTTCAAAAAATTAAAAATAAAATAAAATAAGAGAAGCAGATAAATTGAAATCGAGATCGACAGCTCGAGAAGCAAATGTGTATCCCTTCCTTTCTCTAATTCATTTTACTCGAGCATCGCTGGTCGATTTGGGCATGAATTGCGATGGCTGCAACTTATGGCGCGCGCAAGGGCGGCCAGAGCTCAAAGGGATGTCGACTTATTCTCGACTAAATTCACGGTGCATACGAGAGAGAGGGGAAGTCGAAAAGGCTCGCGTAGAGGAGATAGATGGAGGGCCGCAAGCTGTGGTTGCCGAAGTCCAAGCCACGGTTTCTTGGAGACGTTGATAAGGCAGTGAGCCCGTGTTCAAGAAGGGGGAAACACGATCTGGGTTGGGTTGATGTTCGATTGTGAGTAAATTTTCTCTTTATTTACTTATTTTATCTCTGTTTGTTTTTAAACTTAGGGTAAAATAAAATAGATGGAATTGTTTAAATCGTTTATGAACCCTGTAAATTAACTGCTCTTCAAGCTTAAATTAAGACAGTTTGATTTATTGATAAATTAGTTATGTTAAATACATAAAAGATACTTAAACCTAATTATTTTACAAATTAAGTTAAATGTTATTGTGATTTGTACTTAACAAAGAACATGTTTGTCTTGAGTATATTTAAGATTTGCTCACTTAAGAAATTAGTTAAAGATTAATTAAGAAATTGATTTGAATTTTTTTGATTGAGTAATTTGTAATTAGTGATGTACAAATGGGAATTAGGTTTTAGGAACTAAAAATGAGGCTAATAATTAATGGCTAGGGAATAATGAATTAAAAATCTCTTGGGAAAATAAATAATAAATAATCACCGGACGTAATTAATTAAAGGAAGTGGATTGCCAATTGTGAGGCAAATGTGAGTAAATCTCACTCTGTTGGAATTCTATTTAAATTTAAATGGTTAAATTTAAATATTTGGTTGATTTGATGTGCTATATCATATAGTACTACATAGTGCATACTGGAATGATTGATATTCGGTGATGGATATTTTTGGTAATTGGACTGCTAAATGCTGTGGTTTGTTTGAATATTTCGGAACCATAAGTTATCGAAAAATATAAATTGGATTTCTGGAAGAAATATAAGGGTGATTAAATGGATGATTAATTAATTCAGTTAATTAATGATATGGGTTGACTAATTTAGTAATTTAGGGATTGGATTAATTAATGAAGGGTTAAGTTAATTAGAATAATCATTTGGTGGTTTAATAATTAACTACTTAATGTAATTAATAAAATAGAATTACTTTGTGTAATTAATCCAGAGATTAATAAAAAACGAGTTACAGCGTAATTAATTTATTAATGCAGTAAATAAGAAAATAGTTAATTACAGGTTGTGGGTGATCGAGAATGATTAATATTGTGGTCGAATTAAAGTAAAATATAATTGGAAATCGTTAATCTATATAACGAATGAAGTAATTAATGATTTTATTTATTGAGATTAATTAATTCATAATAAGATACTTATGAGAAGTCAATTAATATAAGTAATTAAGAATTAACGTAATTGATTATAGTTAGTTAATTTGTGAAGAAATCAAAGATTACTCATTGATTGGCTAGAGTAATTAATAACGTGAAATTACTTAAAGAGAATTACTTGAATGGAATTGGAAGATAACTAATCCAGGGTTTTTTATTCAGATGAATGGATATAGAGGGGTTGATTAATTAATTGATTTGGAATTAATTAATAATCTAAGTGAATGTGGTTAGAAAATTCAATTAAAATAAATTGAATTAATTTGTATGTGATTAAGAATTGCTTATGGATGATTGGATGGTATGGGATATTTTGAATGAGTTGATATCTCTGATATGAAATGTTTTGTATTTCATTTGGATAATTTGGGAATTAGGATGACATGAGATCCGAGGAGACCAGGATCGGGTATTAGGAAAACGCCCGAAACCACTTTGGATTAAAAATAAACTGATGTGTGAATCAATAGGCTGATATGAGATGATTTATGTGAATTGGATTTATTTTATTTAAGTTTGGTACTTAGAAACTTATATGTGAAATAAGTGTTGTCTACAGCGAATTGTGAATTGGTTAAATTGCAATAAGTTACCCGGGTTTATATAAGTTACTTGCTTTGGTATTCCATGTTAGTTGGCTTTACTCACGTTGTTTTCCAGCCTGACCCGGGTGTTACTTTGGTGTAATGCTCGGGTCAGACCGAGTATTACAGATTTTTTAGGCTAGGACATTCTAGAGCTCAGGAGGCGAGTTGGACGGCAATATCATATAGAGTATTCCGCTGTATTTATATTATTGTTAATCTGGGACATGATAATTGTATACATATTCAGTGACTGTATGAAATTGAAACTCTGATGTATATTAAATGTAATCGACAGATATAGCATTCTTTTGTAAACTGATATTATTTATTATTATATTTTATCCGCTGCATGTGTGAGTTGTTGACATTTTCTGTTCTTCTTCTTCTATCTCTTTCTTCTTTTCATAACTATCTAAAATTTTCGGGATCGAAAATCTCGGGTCGTTACAAAGAAGTTATGCTAAAATCAATATTTTTCAAATTGATTTCAATTGGTTTCTATTTCATAAATTTCAAGGCGTTTCGAGTCCGTACGATCAAACGACAAGTCCGATCACTACGAAACTTGAAATCCAACAATAATTCGCTGTTACGGATCCGATGAAACTAGTTTCGTCGAAATCCGAGTAAGTGGCCAAAATGGCTATTTTTACATCAATTAAATAATCAGGTAATTATGCAGAAGGAAGAAGTTGCAAAAAAAATTAGTCTCAAGGATAGCAAGTTTACTTTTTAGTCTGAAGGACACTTTTTAGTGTAAACTGAAAATGATAGTTACAACTATCATTCTGTGATTTACACTAAAAAGTGTCCTTCAGCCTAGAAAACAAACTTTTTTTCCCTGAAACTAAATTTTTCTCTAACTTTTTCCTTGAGACTAAAAACCCCTTAAATAATTATTATTAAATTAATTAAATCCAATTTTTAAATTTCAATTCTCTAATCGACAATTCTTGTCATTTCTAATTTCTTAAACATTTACACTAATTTAAACAAATTTAAGTGTTGATTTAAAATTGATAAATTCCTCAATTTCCTTAAATTCAACAATTATAAATTAGATTTCCAAAATTCTATTTAATTAAAGTCATCAATAATTATTCCATTCATTATTGTTAAATAAATGACTTAAATATTGGATTTAAAACTATTACATAAAATTTTCTCATATTATCTTTATTTCAAATAATGTAGTAATTAATTTCATTCACAATAAATCCAATGAATTGTAATTATTTCAATAAATAAACTTGATTTAACTCCAAATCCATTTTATTTCAAAAATAATTATTCAATAAACAAAGGTAACCTTTGTTTACCCGATTATACATTAGTAACCCCAAATTTTCATCTATCCTCCGTACTAACTCCCCTATTTCATTTTATTACATTTCTACGAATATACACGATAATTGCGTTTTACAGTCTAAATAAATTCATTTACTTAGGTTCATACTTTCCATTATATCGATTACTAGAA
This sequence comes from Allium cepa, assembly GCA_030765085.1. Classification (NCBI taxonomy): domain Eukaryota; kingdom Viridiplantae; phylum Streptophyta; class Magnoliopsida; order Asparagales; family Amaryllidaceae; genus Allium; species Allium cepa. Next base: position 464,257,603 of record CM060942.1, read on the forward strand.
TACGCATAAATTTACAATTCCGATTATTCCATTACATTTATGCCTTCCGTTATTATATTAATAATCACTATGAAACGTTTATTATCAACTATAAATATTATAACTACTTAACAGACATTGATTTTGTAAATTTACAATTTATTACGTATTCTTCATCGGTTAACATAATTTTGAATTCCTTTCCCAATTTACTAATTTCAGTCAAATCCAAACTTTACCATCTGTTTCAATTAATAGGGTGTGCACTAATTTAGTTTTTGCGTTAATTCTTATTAATATAACATTAAGGTTCCTTTACTATAATTGATTTAAAATTTTATTATAACGAAATAAACAGGTAACCTTACAATACACTAAGGTTTAATATTTCCAAAAAATTATCATAGTCGCCTACATAATATTTACTCTAGTATTACAAATAACTTCCATTTATACAGTTGCAATACGTTTTAGTTACAATGATTTTATCCAATTACCATTAAATTTACATTCAATTACTATTCAATGTATATTTATCCATTAATTAATTCGATGTTTGCGTTTATTTCCTTCCATTTAATTTAATGCCTAGTATACATTTACATTAATCCTATTTCATTCCATCAATGTAACGCCACTCCTCTATATTCACGATAACAAAGAGTATTACTTGGTAATACCGTCTGCTATCGTGAAGAATAAGGCTAGATAGGTGCAACCATCCATAGTCTTTCCTTAACTATCTATTGAATACATCGACAATTTCCATACTAAGCGGACCGACATATCCAATAAATACTTAATTCAAAACAATATGTGGATGGAGGATCCATCAGAACAGAATATAACAACTCAATGTAATCTACATCACAGAACAGTGAATCCTCATATACACATATATGATACATAACAGAGCATGCAAAATGATACATGTCAAGTGATATAGCAAACCACAATATACAGACGAGTCAATAGAGTACATATCAGAGTTACAACCCAAAATGGACTACACAAAAAGCTTAACAAAAAGGAGCAAGCTGAATAGTCCATGCGGAAGCAAAATAGGCTAAGTCCAGAAGCACCTGCCCTGAAACATCTCGGTCTGACCCGAGTATAAATACACGGGTCAGTCTAGCTAAACAAATCAGTTAGATAAACTAAACGATAATGAACCTGCAAGTTCATATAGCATAACAAATATCTCTATATGAGATAACTCAATCATCAAACATAAGATGAATCAAATAAAACCCATGACATCGGCAATTCAAAAAAACACTAGATATGAATATCCCCAAACAAGCTAAAAAGGCAAATAACAAATACCAATGAAGGTAATACAAGTTAGACATGGTAACTGCTATATATTGTGTGGCTCAAAAAGACCAACACCGAAGAGCGATACCTAGGGAATATAATTATCAATGAAACAATAGAAAATTCCAATTGCAACAAACCCAAGTATCTCTCGAGCGGTGTTGAAGAAACCACTCCAATATCTCTCGAGTGGTGGTGAAGAAACCACTCCAATATCTCTCGAGTGGTGGTGAAGAAACCACTCCGAAAGCGCTACTAAAAGCAACAAGCCAGAAGGAGATAGTCCAAAGACACTATCCCAAAGGCAACAAACAATCCCAAATATCTCTCGAGCCGGGGCAAAGGACCAACTCCAAAAGCGATGTTAAAGTCAACAAGCTAGAAGGAGACAGTCCAAGGACACTATCCCAAAGGCATCATGTGACACAAACTCCCAGAAAGGAATCCGAACAGTGTTAACGTGAGTCCCATAGCCACCCATTCGCACTAAACGATTTACTATCCGTTTGTAAATTTAACACTCAAAGCAGTACAAAGTTTACCTCATCTCATCGGTAAACCAAACCCAAAGGTCAAAACGTTCAAACGAATAGATTGGGAATTAACTGATTAGATGAACGCACGTGTTCATTGAACGCGTTTTATCTAATCATTTAATTCTCCTCCCACTTCGCTCCTAGTACGAAATTGCGTGTGTATGTTTTAAATAGAATTTATAAATTGGAAAAGTGAGCTTTTAGTACCACTTGAAGAGATCGTTTATAAAAAACCGTGAATGAAGTAAAAAAGGAATCATCAAAGTCCAAAAATGCGATAACAACTAACTGGAATCAACACGAACCGTTAAAAGTTGAAAATACACTCAAAAACAGCCAAAATAGGCAAAACTGCACATTTCAGACGTCTAAAATTACCATCCAGACGTCTGAACCACAAACCAGACGTCTGGATTGATGTCCAGATGTTTGGATTTTGTCTCTTCCTTTTTGCGTTTTCCAGGGACCAAATCCAGACGTCTGGATTTTCAAACAATACGTCTGAATTTGAAACCAGACGTCTGAAATTAGAGTCCAGACGTCTGAAATCCATCTGTAGGCAAAATTCAGCCAAGACCATAAAGGGCAAAAATCCGAATGAAATGCGATCGAACAAGCGATGGATGCTATGGCTTTATGCCATACAACAACCCTGCACTGTAGGCACCTTTCTACACATCCAAAATCATGATCAAAACATCAAAGCTATGATTTTTGAACTTTTGACTTAAAAACACCAATGATTGAAATATTCACCAATTCAATCCACACCAAAAGAAAATGCACATGAATAAGTATTAGGAATTTACACCTAACAATTGAAGATAGTCATAGACATAGATGTGAGATAAAAATCTCATCTTTAACCCAAAAACAAAGAAGAAGGAGCTCAATTGCAAAGAGAGGATCAACCATTCTCCACTTCAACTCTGCAATCTTCAATCTAGGGTCAAAACAAATATTTTCCAAACTTAGGTTTAGGAAACTTTCAGAAATTGAAGGAAGAAAAAGTTGGAGAAGATGAAGAGGAGGCTTACCAATAGCTTCTCTTTGGTTTAGGAGCAAGAATTCGAGTTTGCAAGAGGAACTAGGGCTTGAAGTTTCTAATTCCCTTTCCATTCCACCATTTTCAGTTGAAGCTTGAGTTTGAGGAATGAGAATGAGTAAATGGAGAGGAGAGGGCTAAGTTAGGGTGTTAAGTTAAGCTAGTGGGCTGAACCCAAACTCAAAACCCAATAAGAAAAGGTAACCAATTTCGACTTACTCAAACGTATAGAAGCTTATACTCAAAAAGATCGCAATCGACATTTTAAACTCAATGGAAGTGGTCTTGAGTCCCAATTCGACCGCTGCAGAAAGTATCTTTTCGGACTATAATCTGATGAACGATATTATATTTAAGTAAAATATTTAAATATTCAACCGATAAATATGCGGGTTGTTACAGACTCCCCTCCTTAAAGAAAATGTGTCCTTGCAATTCTTATGAAGAAAATAAAGAGTAACAATCATAAAAACATATCAACACAAAAGAATATCGTAAATAAGAAGTTCACTGTAAAGAGCACGAAAGGATAAGTCCGAACTTGTTTGCTCGGAGAATTCTCTGGATTCCTAAGCTCAAAAAATTCAGAACACCGACGTAGCACAAACAGCACGTCAAATGAACTGTAGCTCAACAAAACAAGACACAACGAAACGTCCGACGAACGTGGTAAAAAGATCATTCCATTCGGACGTTAACAAAGAAACAACCACTTGTTGCTTACAACTAAGTGCATTGGAAACACGATCCCCTTTTCGAGAATAAAAAGAATATCAAGATCATAAGATGAAAGGAACTCGAGTCAACATTATGTTCCTTATGAGAAAATAAATATTTCAAAAATTATGATTGGTGAGGAGAACAAAATACCTCACCCAAAAATAATGACGCCAAATACAAAAGGTGAAAACCCTAGCCGCGAGAACTAGATCATGAGTGGCATAACTAGTATCAATAGGCTTCAATGATTTAGAAACATAAGTGATTGCACGTTCTCTTTAGAAAGGGAACGGTATCCAAACCAATACGATTAGCATTGGAACCAAGGATAAAGTCTTGGTTCCCTTCGGGAATCCCAAGAATAAGAGTATCGGAAAAGAGTTCTTTTAAATAATATTCTTTCCCGTAAAGCTAAGACTTTAAAATTACCATTTTGTTAATGAAATCATCTTCCTAGAAAATTTTACTTATTCCCAATCAATCCACTGTGTTCGATTGTCTCATCAAAGCGTTTGGGAGATTCCTATCGATAATGTTGATCAAGCGCATCGACCAGAATTCTTAAAGTACTCAATGGGTTATACAATCACAAAGTCATCTTCTATATAATGGATATGTTTCCTAAAAACATTTAATAATTTTTCCAGTTCATTTTAAGAACAAAAATCCAATTATACTTATAAATAAATCTTATGAAAAAGAATTGCAAAATTTTTAAACTTCTGTTTTCGTCCAAAATCAATAAATACCAAAAAAAAGGAGTCATCGAGATATTCACAGAATACTCGATTCATAAAATGGATGAAATGAGCTAGATAAACTGAATGGCATAATGAATCATTCATAAAAATCACGAGTGCGGAATGCGGTAAGTGGAGTGCTAAATTCCACAACTCGTAGCCAAATGCAAACAGGTGGCGAGGTCGAGCTGGAAAGACCTTAACACCACTCAAAAGGTTACTTAGGTGATAATCCTAAGACAAGATCAAAAATACCAGAAAATTCTCAAACTACGTGAATGAGAGACTTCCCTCATCATGAGGGCTTAAAGAAAAAAATGATGCCATCATATTGGAATCGAAATCACAAAGAAAAATAGAAACCTTCCAAAATAGATGGAGACATACCTTATCCCCGGAAAGAACCTCCAGAGGCATCTAATATATTTAACTTGCCAGATGGAGAATTATTCGTAGCAATCGGACAAGTGGAACTGCAATGGTCTTCCTTCTTGCAATTGCGGCAGAAGAGAGGCTTAGGACAAGCTTGAATCATATGATCAGGAGAGCCACAATTGAAACACTTTCGAATGGAAGGTGTTCAGTAGAAAGAAACTGAGAATCAGATTCAACGGGCTTTTTCTTCTTGGAACGGAAAAATTCCCGTTTATCCAATGGAGGCTGCTTTCTGTTGGGGTTCTTGCGAATCTCAACAACATCACCACTATCACATTCCCTCTCGATGGCTTCAAGAGGAAGTGCAGAATCAACTAACTCCTCAAAAGAAAGCTTAAGCTCAAGCATCAAAGATTTCTTAAGATATTTCTTAAGACTAGAGACAAACTTCAGATTCTTCTTATAAGAAGTGCTAATGAATTCAAGACCATACTTAGAGAAGGCCTCGAAAGATGCAACATATTCAAATACGAAAGACTCCCCTTGCTTCAATTCAATAAGCGACAGGCCAATAAAGCTTTCTCAGATTCAGGAACGAACTGGAGTTCGAATCGTTCTCGAACCTAAGTCCAAGAAAGAGCAGACTCATCAATTTCGGCTACAAGAAGCTCGTACCAATCAAGTGCACGCTCTTGCAATAAAATAGAAGTTACAAGAACTCTATCATGATCAGAAATATCCATTCTAGAGAAGATATGCTCGCACGTGTGAATCCAAGCTTGGGTCTCAAGAACAGACTCGACGCCTTTAAAAGGCTTTCCTCCAAAATGAGAAAAATCGCTGCATATGCGTGCAAAGGTAGACTTAAGTGGTGGAGATATACGAGTAGGAGCTGGAGGTTGAGTGCTCCTAAACAACTCCACAAACTGATTGGCAGACATATAAACGTCGTCCGGATGTGAGCCACTGGATTGCCCAACACCAGAGCGTCGTCCTCTGCCTCTTCCGGCCATAACTTAAAGTTAAAGAAGATAAAGATTAATCAAAATGTAGATATTCGATTACGGAATAGTATGGAATAAAAATACATTACTAGGCGTATCCCAAATCCTATCTACCCCAAAAACACGGAAGGAATAGAGGCAAGATGATTCAAAGATCTGTAACACTTATTACTCTTTGATGTAACATAATATGTGCTTTCTGTTCCGTGTCTATCATATTTTGTTCTGAACTCAGCTTTGATACCAAGCTGTAACGCCCCACCTCTATACTCAAGATAACGAAGAGTATTACTAGGTAATACCGTCTGCTATCGCGAAGAATAAGCCTAGATAGGAGCGACCATCTATAGTCTTTCCTTAACTATCTGTTGAATACATCGACAATTACCATACTAAGCGGACCGACATATCCAATAAATACTTAATTCAAAACCACAAGTGGCTGGATGATCTATCGAAACAGAATATAAAAACTCAATGTAATCTACATCACAGAACAATGAATCATCATATACACATATACTGATACATAACAGAGTATACAAAATGATACATGTCAAGTGGTATAGCAAACCACAATATACAGACGAGTTAATAGAATACATATCAGAGTTACAACCCAAAAAGGACTACACAAAAAGCTATAATAAAAAGGAGCAAGTTGAATAGTCCATGCGGAAGCAAAATAAGCTAAGTACAAAAGCACCTAGCCTGAAACATCTCGGTCTGACCCTAATATAAGTACAGGGGTCAGTCTAGCTGAACAAATTAGTTAGATAAACCAAACGATAATGAACCTGCAAGGTCATATAGCATAACAAATATCTCTATATGAGATAACTCAATCATCAAACATAAGATGAATCAAATAAACCCCATGACATCGGCAATTCGAAAAAACACTAGATATGAATATCCCAAAACAAGCCAAAAAGGCAAATAACAAATACCAATGAAGGTAATACAAGTTAGACATGGTAACTGCTATATATTGTGTCGCTTAAAAAGACCAACACCGAAGGGCGATACCTAGGGAATATAATTATCAATGAAACGATAGAAAATTCCAACTGCAACAAACCCTAGTATCTCTTGAGCGGTGGTGAATAAACCACTCTAATATCTCTTGAGCGGTGGTGAAGAAACCACTCCAATATCTCCCGAGCGGTGGTGAAGAAACAACTCCGAAAGCGCTACTAAAAGCAACAAGCCAGAAGGAGACTGTTCGAAGACGCTATCCCAAAGGCAACAAACAATCCAAAATATCTCTCGAGTCGGGGGAAAGGACCAACTCCAAAAGCGATATTAAAGGCAACAAGCCAGAAGGAGATAGTCCAAGGACACTATCCCAAAGCCATCATGTGTCAAAAACTCCCAGAAAGGAATGCGAAAAGTGTAAACGTGAGTCCCACAACCACCCGTTCGCACTAAACGGTTTACTATCCATTAGTCAATTTGACACTCAAAGCAGTACAAAGTTTACCTTATCTTATCGGTAAACCAAACCCAAAGGTCAAAACGTTCAAACGAATAGATTGGGAATTAACTGAATAGATGAACGCACGTGTTCATTGCACGCGTTTTATCTAATCATCTAATTCTCCTGCCACTTCGCTCGGAGTGAGAAATTGTGTGTGTATGTTTTAAATAGAATTTATAAATTGGAGAAGCGAGCTTTTAATAAGATTTGAAGAGATCATTTATAAAAAACCGTGAATGAGGTCAAAAAGGAATCACCAGAGTCCAAAAATGCGATAACAGCTAATTGGAATCAACACGAATCCATAAAAGTTGGAAATACATTCAAAAATAGCCAAAATGGGCAAAACTGCACATTTCAGACGTTTGAAATTACCATCCAGACATCTGAACCACTAACCGGACGTCCGGATCGATTTCCAGACGTCTGTGTTTTGCCTCTGCCTTTTTGCATTTTCCAGGGACCAATTTCAGACTTCTGGATTTTCAAACCAGACGTCTGAATTTGAAACCAGACGTCTGAAATTAGAGTTCAGACATCTGAAATCCACCTGTAGGCAAAAATCAACCAAGCCCATAAAGGGCAAAAATCCTAACGAAATGCGATCGAACGAGCGATGGACTCTATGGATTTATGCCATACAACAACCCAGCACTGTTGGCTCTTTTATACACCTCCAAAAACAAGATCAAAACGTCAAAGCTGTGATTTTTAGAACTTTCGACTTCAAAACACCAAAGATTGAAATATTCACCAATTCAATCCACACCAAAAGCAAATGCACACGAATAAGTGTTAGGAATTTACACTTAACAATTGAAGATAGTTATAAACATAGATGTGAGATAAAAATCTCACCTTTAACCCAAAAACAAAGAAGAAGGAGCTCAATAGCAAAGAGAAGACGAACCGTTCTCCACTTCAACTCTACAAGCTTCAATCTGGGTCAAAACAAGTATTTTCCAAACCTAGATTTAGGAAACTTTTAGAAATTGAAGGAAGAAAGAGTTGGAGAAGATGAAGAGGAGGCTTACCAATAGCTTCTCTTTGATTTAGGAACAAGAATTCGAGTTTGCAAGAGCAACTAGGGCTTGGAGTTTCTAATTCCCTTTCCTTTCCACCATTTTCAGTTCAAGCTTGAGTTTGAGGAATGAGAATGAGTGAATAGAGAGGAGATGGCTGACTTAGGATGTTAAGTTAAGCTAGTGGGGTGAACCCAAACTCAAAACCCAATAAGAAAAGGTAGCCAATTTCGACTTACTCCAAACATATCGGAGCTTATACTCAAAAAGATCGCAAAAGACATTTTGAACTAAATGGAAGTGGTCTTGAGTCCCAATTCGACCCTTTGCAGAAAGTAGCTTTTCGGACTGCAATTCGATGAACGATATTATATTTAAATAAAATATTTAAATATTCAACCGATAAATATGCGGGTTGTTACAATCATTAATGGGTATTGCATTGAAATTAAATTTATTAGCTTATATCAACATTATTACCATTAATTGCAATTGGATTACCCAATTTTTTCAATACCCTAAATAAATAACATATATTAATTCAGTACTTACATTTGTTTACCTATGTATGTTTTCATTCCCAAACAATATTTCAATTACTACAGGATATTGGTTTAATTCAATTTACTATTTAATATTACTAATTCATTAAATTAATTCACTATTTACCCTTGTTTCCTTATATTCAAAGCTTAGCCTAGCACAACAATTTACATTACTTCAATTATTCATAATTTCATTTCAACTGTTAATACTTATCTTTAATTTCCATGGTTTCATTCCATTTTCAACATTTTCTTCATTATTAATTTTAAATTTATTATTTGTTCCTAAATTTAATTGAAAAAGTTAAATTAAACTAACCAATTTATTTATCAAAATTTAAGGGTCGTTACAGTTGTTCACTGAAAATAGATGGACATACATTATCATTTGATGCACTTCAGTTGAGGATGAGCAAAAGACACTAAAGTAAACCCCCAATTATACCAAAGCTGTTGCCTCCGTTTTGTCCAAATAGCACGTTTGGGATAACAAATATTAGTGGTCCAATGTAAAACAATAGCAGTACAACATCTTTAGAAGATCACAAGTTAATGAAACAAAAGAAAACCTTATACCAAACCAGAAAATTCCCGAAGCCTCCACCTCCACCTTCCTAAAATCATTACTGAAATCATCGCAAAAAAGGTAGGATTCAACTTCAATTGAAGATCACACAATAATGAAGAGAAAACAACTGTACCTAAAACCCTACCTCCCTCTCCACCAGAAACTCGTGTCAGCTTATTGCAAGGAGATGTTCATTTGAAAAAGATGATGACCTAAAAATACTTATGAACCACAAATTGATGAAATGAAAAAAACCGCATCCTAAGCCGCTAAAGGTTACGAAGCTTTCACCTCCATCTGGTCGAAAAACAGATGAAATAGTTTCAACAGAAGGAGAGAGTCCATCGTATGATGATTTGCACAAACAATCATTTGGAGACCGTCAAATGATGAAGAGAAAAAGACCTTATCCTAAACCTCCACCTCCCGTGGATCCTGTTTTTATAGATGCTTCAAAATTTGAAGCTGGTCATCCGTAACGTTCCCAACCAATAACATTTTTTTTGGGGTTGGACTATTCGATATGCCAACATGTGCAACCGGTTCTTATCTGCTTTTTATGACATTATTTCCTAAAGTAGAACATATATCGAGTGCTTTTGCATAAAATACTAGTTATGCAACATGTGTTGGTAAAAATCCCATCAGATGATCAGTCTAAGGGAATAAAAAAAAATAGCACAGCGGAAAAAAACTGGATCATGATTGTAGCTAGAAGGAACGACAGAGATAAACACCAGAACAAACACTTCACAGATCTATGCAATGCAAAAAAATAGATAACAATAGTATTTATAGTGATTCGACTATTGCGTGGCAGTTTATGTCCATTAGGGAGAGGAGATTTTATTAATCACTGAAAGATTAGAGTTACAAGATTGATTCACTTTTACAGGCTATACATAAGAAGAATTAACAACATAGGCAAGATTATGTAGAGTTTCAGCTCTTTAGGGTGGCTCCATAATTGGCTTAAATTAGCTCTCAATTTCGGCTGCCATTGTTCCGAAAGCTACCCTATTTACAGAGTGAAGATGTGAGGAGGTGTAGCTGCTATACGGAAGCTCAGGATTGGCATGTTTGATCCGTCATATGACAGTAGGCATTTGGCTCGGCATAGTACACTTCAAGTCTGGACCGACACATACCGATTGCCAAACGAGAAATATACACCGGTCTTCTTCTTCACCTACTTGGTTTGGCGAATACCGAACGAAATATTTCGTTCGGCATCACCGCATCATCGAGCGACAAATTTGGTTTGGTCTTCCTTCATCACTCCAAACCATTGCCGCTCCACTTCTCTTCTTTACTGAAAAAAGTTTCTCATTCGGTCTTCTTCAATCACCGATCGAAATTGCCATACTCCTGAAATCTGGAGCAACAAATCTAAGAAACACAGGAACAATGATTTTGTTCGACAAATCAGCTTCCTCCACCGAACTACTTTGCTGGTTCAATCTTCAGCTTCTGCTCTTAAGGCTTCAACTTCCTCCTCCGAGACCTTACCCTAAACTACCAAAAATCCCGATGCCTCAACCTCCTTCTACCACAAAACCTTTACTGGAATCATCACAAAAAAGGAAGGATATTGCTTCAATTGAAGATCACACATTGATGAAGAGAAAAGTTCGTGCCCAAAGCCCACAAAGATACCAAAGCCTCAACCTCCATCTCTACCAAAACTCATATTAGTTCATTGCAAGGAGATGGTTCATCCGAAGAAGATGGCAAAACAAAATTATTTATAGACAACTCATTGATGAAAAGAAGAAGACAATATTCTTTGCCTCAAAAGTTTTCAAAGCCTCCAACTCCATATGGTAAAAAAGCCCACGTTTTTTCATCTGAAGGAGAGAGAGCCCATCATTTGATGATTTGCAAAAACAATCATTTGGAGACCTTGAATGATGAAGAGAAAAAGACTTTGTCCTAAATCTTCGAAGATACCAAAGCCTCCACCTCCCTCCAATCGTGTTACTATAGGTGCTTCAAATTTTGAAGCTGGCTATTTGTAATGATCCAAACCAATAACAATTTTGCATGGTGTTGGGCTGCTCATTGTGTCAACATATGCAATCAATTCGTATCTTTGGTATATTACATTATTACCTGAAGTAGAACATGTATTGATTGTTTTTAATAAAATACCATTTATGCAATTGTTCTAATAATTTTGGGACTGGAAATAAAAGCTTAATATTTTTAGAGTTTCATGCCGTCTTTTCATTTTTTATAGTTTAAGTACTCATTTTTTTTGTTTCATTCATGATAACGGTACTTAAATAATCCAATTATCTAATACGATGCAGATTGTATGCATAGAACACTAATTTGAATCAAAAGATTATTACTTAACTCAAAGTATTCAGAATGAACAAACATTGATCTTCTTCATTTTGTATAAAAAAGAATAATTATGTGAATAACGAGGATATAAATTTATTACACCATGGATTTTTGTGTAGCCCCATTCGAAATAATATAGGCACAACAAATAACCAGATTTGTGATGCTTACGACCATCGTATCAAATTACAGTGGATATAGCCATTTCTAGTGTTCTAAGGCAAATTGTTTCATGGAAACAACAACTTTAAAGACCGCCATGCATCAAAATTTCGTAGCTCTTATAACCGCTATGAATATAATATTTACAGTGGTTTTGACAATTGCAGTTCTAAATTTCACAAGTGATATAACAGTGACAAAATAGGATTAGCACAAAGTATGGTACAAAAATGGGTTCAGCAAATAATACGAAATATTTATCACCATTTTAACATTTTTCCTTTCATTCAAGTGTTATTATTTCAACTTCAATTTCATATTCATTAATAAATTAACCTACAATTCTTTAGTGATTTTATGCACTACCATTTATAAAAAATGATACAACTTTACTAACTGATAAGTTACTATGAATTTTGAATGTATTATTGCATTTTACATTCTTTTTAAATCTAGTAGATCAGTCTAAGGTTTTATTTACTATCATTAACGAACTCAAATTTTCCAATGTCAACCTTTCTTTTTGGAGGTTTCAATTACCATGGATTAGGTGTACATATTACTGTCCTTTTATTTATGTGTGTTTTTATAAACCAAAATATTTTGACCTTTAGCTAATTATAGTATGCATAAGGTACAACCTATATTTCAATGAGGACAACTAGCATAATCAGAAAATAGATACAAAAAGTTTGATATGTCATTTTATATAATTAATGAAGACATACCTATTAATTTCAACATATTATATTTCTCTTTAATATAAATACTTATCTACAAGTTCGAAGAATCTTTGTACTAAGTATATTATCTTTCAATACATGGTTAACTTAAATGCACGTTGCTTATAGGTTTTAGTTAGAAATATATATTTGTACAGCACTTTTTGGAGCTATAAATAATATAATTGATTTACTAGTATATTATCTTAATTTGTTTATCCTTTTAATGGAAGTAGGCATTTAATAACTTTTTCAACACTTATTAATTAGTTAAATAAATAGTTTCAAGAAGTAAAAAATAATGAACCATAACAAATAAAAATCTTGAATTTAGTGAGCAACAATTATTACTAGTATATAAATACATAAATACAAATTAATATCATTCTTTATCATACGTTAATTGTATAATGACATAATTATTTTTTCCTTCAAAATCTATAAATATCCATCAACTTTTCAGCCATAATTATACTTCTCAATGGGTAGTTTTTTCATTCGAAATATTTTGTCACTTTTCTTCCTTGCGACATTGTTATTCAACTTTGTCAAGGGTAATGAGCCTGGGGATTATCCATTTCGCCATCAATTTTCCAAGAATCGGACACAATTGTACCATGGAAGTCCAACACAGAGAATTCGATCTTTGTTCAATCCATTGTCAAAATTTAATTCCTTACTCGAAAGTAGTTCACAAAAAGAAGATGGGCTAACATTATCATTTGACAATCTTCAACTGAGGAAGGGGAGAAGACCCTATTATATTCCCCCAAGTAAACCTAAGCCTCCATCTCAGTCTAATTCAAATAGCATGTTTGGGTCAATGGATAGAAGTGGTCCAATGCAAAAGGATAGTAGTACAACATCTTTTGAAGGTCGCGAGTTAATGAAAAGAAAAGGGCCTTACCCAAAACCACCAAAAATCTCGATGCCTCCATCACCTCCTGCCCCACAATCTTTACTAGAATCATCACAAAAAAAGGAGGATACAACATCTATTGAAAATCACACATTAACGAAGAGAAAAAGGTCGTACCCAAAGCCACCAAAGACACCAAAGCCTCCACCTCCATCTCTATCAAAAACTCATATTACTTCATTGCAAGTAGATGGTTCATCTGACGAAGACGGCGAGACAAAATTATTTATGGACCACCAATTATTTAAAAGAAGAAGACCATATCCTATGTCGCCAAAGTTTCTGAAGCCTCCAACTCCATATGGTAAAAAAACACATGTTATTTCATCAGAGGGAGAGAGTCCATCATATGATGATCTGCAAGAACAATCATTTGTAGACGGTCAAATGATGAAGGGAAAAAGACCTTATCCAAAACCTCCAAAGATACTAAAGCCTCCACCTCCCTCTAATCCTATTTCCATAGGTGCTTCAAAATTTGAAGCTAGTCATCTATGATGAACCTAACCTATAACATTTTTGCTTTGCGTTGGACAGTTCATTATGCCCACATATGTAACCAATTCTTATCTGTGGCTCGTTGCATTATTGCCCGAAGTAAAACATGTATTGAGTGCATTTTAATGAAATACCATTTATGTAATGTGCTCTATTAATTATGGGACTGGAAATAAAAGCTTAATATTTTCAAAGTTTCATTCCGGCTATTCACTTTGAACGTTAAGTGCTCAATTTTTTATTTCATTCATGATAAAGGTTCTTAAATAATGCTATTATCGGATATTGCGTAGAATGTACTCGTAGAAGTCAAATTTGAATCAAAAGATGATTACTGAACTCAAGGTATTCGAAATGAACAAACATTGATCTTCTTCATTATGTATAAAAAAAGAATAATTAGATGAATAACGAGGTTAGTAATTTAGTACACCATAGATTTTCGTGTAGCCCCATCCGAAATACGATAGGCACAACACAATAATTAGATTTGTGATACGTACGACCTTCGCATAAAATTTACAAGGAAATACCCATAATCAAGTAGTCTAGGGCAAGTTATTTCTAGGAAACAACAACGGTTAAAACCATTGTGCAAAAAAATTTCATTGCATTTATTACCGTTGTGAATCAAATATTACAATGGTTATGATGATTACAATTCCAAATTTAAAACTAATATAACAGTGATAAAAAGGGTTAGCACAATGTATGGTACAAAAAATTGGCTTAGCAAATAATATGAAATGCTTATTGCTATTTTAAATTTTTGTACTTTCATTCCAGAGTTACTATAATTTCAACTTCATTTTCATAACCGTTAATATTATCCTAGAATTCTTTAGTGGATTTATGCACTACCATTTAAAGAAAATGATATAGCTTTACGAATTGATAATTTAGTATGAAGTTTAAATATATAATTATATTTTAAATATCTTTTTAAATCTAGTAGATTGGTCTAAGGTTTTATTTATTATTATTAACGAAGTCGAAATTTCGGATGTTAACTTTTTCTTTTTGAAGTTTTCAATTACTATGGATTGGTCTTGTATATTGCCCTTTTATTTATATGTGTTTTTATAAACCAAAATATTTTGTCCCCTAGCTAATTGTAATATGCATCTGGCCAAAACTATATATCAGAAAGGCCTATTTTCATATTAACAAAAATAGACACAAGAAGTTTGGAATTCCATTTTAGCCTACTTCTAAAGATATACTTATTAATTTCACACAATATATTTTTCTTTGATGTAAACATGTATCTAAAAGTTCAAAGAATCTCTATAAAATACAGAGTAAATTATCTTCTCATAAACAATTAATTTACATGCATGTTTCTTGTATGTTTTATTTAGAATTATATATTTGTAAAGCACTTTATTGAGCTACAAATAATATAATCAATAAATTAGTATTTCGTATTAATTAGCTTCTGCTTTTTAATGGAAGAAGGCATCAATAACTTTTTCAACTCTTATTATTTAGTTAAATATACTGTCATAAAAGGTAAAAAATAATGAATAATAACTAAAAAAATCTTGAATTTATTAACCAACAGTTATTACTGTTGGGTTAATCAATATCATACATTATCATTAACCAATTGTTTCAGGACACAATTTTTTTTCTTCAAACTCTACAAATATCGATAAGCTTTTCGACCACAATCATAATTTTCAATGGGTAATTTATTTGTTCAAAATATTGCATTATTTTTCTTCCATTTACATTATTATTCAACTCTATCAAGGGCAATGAGCATACATAAAATCCATTTTACCATCAATTTTCAAGAATTGTAAACAATTGTATCGTGGAAGTCAAACACAGAGAATCTGATTTTTGTTCTATCCATTGTCAATTTTTGATTCCTAACTTCAAAGCTATTCACTGAAAAAAGATGGTCATACATTATCATTTGATACACTTAAGTTGAGGAAGAGGAAAAGATACTAAACTAAACCCCATATTATACCAAAGCCGCCGCCGCCCTTTTGTCCAAATAGAATCTTTGGGTCAACATATATTAATGGACCAATGAATAAAGATAGCAGTAAAACAACTTTACATATTACCATTCTGACTCGGCAAATAATAGACTCAGAAAATAATACGAAATACTTACTACCATTTTGACATTTTTACTTTCATTCAAATGTTATAATTTCAACTTCATTTTCATATTCATTAACAAATTAACCTACAACTCTTTAGTGGTTTTATGCACTACCATTTATGAAAAATGATACTCCTTTACGAATTGATAAGTTACTATGTAGTTTGAATATATTATTACATTTTAAATATCATTTTAAATCTAGTAGATCGGTCTAAGGTTTTATTTATTATCATTAACTAACTAAAATTTTCTTATGTCAGCCTTTCTTTTTGAACGTTTCAATTACTATGTATTAGGCTTATATATTACATCCCTTTTATTTATGCATGTTTTTATAAACCAAAATATTTTGTCCTTTGGCTAATTATAATATGCATCAGGTACAACCTATATTTCAATGAGGAGTACTAGCATAATCATAAAATAGATACAAAAAGTTTGATATGTCATTTTACATAATTAATGAACATATTCTTATTAATTTCAACATAGTATATTTCCCTGTTAATATAAATACTTACCTACGAGTTCAAAGAATCTCTATATTGAACATAGTAAATTATCTTTCAATAAACAATTAACTCAAAATGCACGTTGCTTATAGGTTTTAATTAGAAATATATATTTGTATGGAACTTTATTAAGCTATAAATAATATAATTGATAAACTAGTATATTATATTAATTTTTTTATCCTTTTTAATGGCAGAAGGTATTTGTAACATCCCGCCTTTCCACACACTTTAAACCGACACACGTGCCAATTCAAAGCATACGTAAGGGCGGATTGTTATGGGGTAAATAAGAAAAACAGAGAAGAAATAAAACAAAACAGAATCTCACAACGGAAGGATAAAATATAATAATCAAATATACAGTTCATGAAACTGTTTTACAAAATAATTTATTTTTCTTGTGCAATAAATATCAGAGTTACACATACCAATACAACAATGCAGCGGAATAGAAAGGGTGTGGTGCAATACTATATATAAAATAATACTGATTCTTCGTCTTCGTCCTCCAAAGCTAAATTCTGCTATCCTGAAACGCTCGGACTGACCCGAGCGAATTTGAAAAGACAAAACACCCGAGTCAGACTAGAATATCTTATGTGAGTTAAATAAACAGAATATAAATATGAGTACAGTAACTCAAGAGATGTTCGGGATTTACATCTCCTAAGGATCCGTTAAACTATTTACTATGTAGTATATTGCGCTATTATAATAGTGTCTATTTATAAAATAAACTTACTTTTTAATAGCGTTAAGGAGTGACCCAATATTCCCCTTAACACAAATAATGCCAATAGTCTATACAATACCGTAATACCTCCTGATCGGGAGGCTACCAGAGGATACTCCATAGGTACGGCACAAATAGAAACTCGTAGTAAAGGCTCGGTATGGTAGGTGACACGGCACAACTAGGCAATGCCAGGGTAGATATACCAATTGCTATCCAGGCTGGTGGAAACGCGTAGCCGCAGTTACCGCCCACCTCAGACTAACTCCCCAAAATCAAAATATAGAAGTGGCCACTGAATCAAATCCAAGTCAAAGTATAATATCGAAGAGGAGCGTCCGATCAGAGGAATGACCTCATTGGCCTGGGAATCGCTCCTGTTTTAGCCACCTTATGCCAACTCACGGGAGTTGGGTCCACGTATTTACCTTACAGGAAACGTCGCCACCACCTACTTCATTCTGGAATCTCCACCGTGTACACGGTTAGTCAAAGTGGTTTTCGGTATCGACAGAGAGTATGTCCATATCCGATCCCGGTCTCTTTGCCAACCCATCGTTATTATAACACCGCGGTCATTTTAAAAATAGTTTGTACTTTAAAACCAGAATACAATCCATTTCAAAACCATAATATTACGATATCATTTCTTCTTTAAAACCCAAAAAGATTCATTTTGATATTATTTTTATAAAACCCAAATCAATGATATCATTTCTCAAATAAAATATTCCTTTTCAAAATTTATGTCACTTTTTATTATTTAATATCCCATGTAACCAATATTCTGTTTGTAACTTTCAACATAATTCTTCGAAAATCCATAGTATTTTAAAACCATTATTTTCAAAACTAAATGGTTTGGATATTCAACGGTATGCGAATTAAAAAGGTTTAACTTTACTGTTGCTTTATAAAGAAATAAATTACATGGCTTTCCAAATATTTCTTCTTTTAAAGTTAAACCAAAATCCAAAATATTACTTCAAGTCCCAAAACCATTTCAATTTTATATATATTTATATCCATTTTTGAGCATTAATATTTCAACTAAAGTTGGATTTTTATCCTTTCAAAATCAATATTCTATTAATTAATCTTGACCATTCACATAAAATCCATAATTAATAAGACTTCAATTTCTAGTAAAATATATATATATATATATATATATATATATATATATATATATATATATATATATATATTTCCAAAATCAATTTTTACTAGAATATTCATTTCAAAATATTTTGGGAAAAATCCAATTATAAATATCATATCTTTAAAATTTCCAACTTAATATTTAAATATAGGATATAAATCATCAAACTCCATTTTCTTAATTTTCTTCCATTTTCAATAAAGAAATTTATTCACCTTTTAATTTCAAAATTTCAACTTCATATGCATATAAATATGGAAGAAAACATTTATTCAGTATAAAATTTAAGATTTTTATAAACCGTATTCCATCCAAACCATAGAAATCACATTAAAAATAGTTATATATAGACCACGGTGCCTGTATATAGTTTTCTATCCTATGGTCAAGTGATACGGATATTTATCATTTCAATCCGCAATTAAAAAAAAATAAAACTGCGGTTGTATATCATTTCAAACCGCAATCCCGAATGAAATGTAAATGCATACTAACTTGCAGTTTAATGATATCCAAATAAAAGATTCATTCAACAACACACCCATCATCCAATCACAACATCGATCAATATCAATCAATAACAATTATATATATGATCATATATAACAGGTGATAACTGGCAGTTTATTCAAATTAAATTTTATCAACTATTAATCTAACAATTTATATTCAGTGATAATTGACATAACTGTTAACTAGCAGTTCATATGCAAACAATAATTTCTAACAGCCAATTTACACGCAATAAATCAATTAAATTAACAGTTACATTCAAAAAAATGCAATTCAACAGATATGAATGAAATAACATGCCAAAAGCTCATAAATAAATTTCTATTCATTTCTAAAATTTATTTAACAAACATAAAAGCTTCTAGTAGTTGTGAGTGGGTTAAAACACTCACCTTTTGAATTTAAATCGAATTCAAACCCGATTTAAACCCAAAAATTCGCCCGTCTCAGAATTCGTCCAAACCAGCGTCATCAAGTCCGGAATTTAATTACGATCCTAATAAAAAAAAATTCGCGTGAATCCGACTTCGTATGAGAAAGTTATGGCGAAAAATGGTGATTGAAATCAAAATTAAATATAAACAAAAGTGGCACATATTTCACTCACAATATAATATTTGACACGTCACCCTCTTCTTCCCAGTAACCCACGACCGCGCACTCACGCACATACCAGCAGTCAACGCAGCAGCCGCCTAAACATGAAACCCTATTGAAATTTTTGCCGCAAATCTGACCGTCGAAACGCCAAACTAACCACATAGATGCGATCCCCATCGTCCACTCTACAAAACCCAGAAACAGTTTCTCCATCCGACGAAGTTTTGCGCGACGATGATGAACGGTTTTGGGGCTGTTTGAATTTATTCTGGATGTACGACAGCTCCAATTGAAAAACGAATTTCACCAGTATATTACGCGTATCGAATACTTCAACATATATTTTTTCTGGAATTTTCTGAAATTTTTGAGTTTTGACTTTTGATTTTAAACTGTGGATGGATCTGGAATTGGATCTGAGATGTATACATTTGGGGAAGAGAAAGGAGTGAAGAAATGAACTTACAGCAAAAGAATAGAGACTAGGGTTTTTAGCTGTATATTTATAGATAGGCTAGAGGTAGGGTAGCTAGACTGGATACGCGAACGTGCGTGACAAACCATGGTCCAAAAAGCCCGCTATGCCTCCGGAGCCAAATTTGTTAAAACTATATATCCAAATAGGTGTTTTAAAATATTCTGAACGCGATGGAAAAAGTTTCGCGACCAAATTCGATCGTATGAAGAAGTTATGCTCAAAAAAACAAAAATTTCAAATTGATTTCAAAATGCGTAAATTTCAAGGCGTTTCGAGTCCGTACGATCAAACGACCAGTCCGATCGCTACGAAACTTGAAACATTATTATAATTCACCGTTACGGATCCGATGAAACTGGTTTCGTCGAAATCCGAGTCCGTGACAAAAATGGCTATTTTTAATATTTATTAAATAAATTAAATAAATCATAAAAACCAATTTTATTTTTCAACTTCTATTATTAGCCAAATTTCATTACTAAAATAATTCAATCAGTTCCTATTGATTTAACACGCTTGGATTTGAATTAAAATGTATAAGTATATTAATTTGCAGCGTTAATATCCGCACTTTCTTATTATTAGGAAATTAAAATTTTATTCTAAAACCCAATTATTAAAACTTATACCCTTATACTCTCAACAAAATCTAACTAAATAAATAATTGGATTTCCATTTCAACTCATTATCTTGATTGCAATTAGCCTTTTTACCATAATTAAATTCCAAATTTTTAATAACCCTTGTTTTTCTTAACTATTTATTAATCCCAATCCAATTGAATTCAACACTATAAATTTGATTAATTTATTATATTCACTTCCTTTCTATTATTCAAAGTTATTGTTGTAAATACGACGAATACTAACATTAGTTTAAGATTTCACTCAATGTTTACAAATTCCATTTCCATTTAATAACGTAATATTTTACGTTCAATTCTATTTCATTTGTCGTAAATACCACTTGTTGAATTAAATACTCAAATCATAAATAAATCTTGCTTCTAAAGTTATACCAACAATGGTCCAGTTAAATTTGAATTAGCTTTACCTTTATTTTATGAAATTAACTATTGCAATAAATCCAAATTTATAAAGAAGGTTAGATTCCTATACTACTTCTTTGGTCTCAATTAACCTTTTATGGCGAGTATGAATTTCCATGTATAATTGAAACTTTTATATCCATTAAATTTTTACTATCATTCAATATCTACATATTCTAGCTAAATTCAACTAACATATAAATTAGCTATTCCAACTTCCATTAATTTCGATTATCATACTATAGAAATTAAATTCCCTTGACCACATAAATAAAAGTTGATCCCCATCTATTTACATTATATCACGTTTACATAAATTTATTCAATGGTCACTTTTAATTAATAACTATCAAATTTCCAATCCAAATGTAAATCTTCCACCTTTGAATTCTTATATTAAATGGAATTTAATATTTACTGATTCAACATTTATATGTTTCTAAAAATTAGCTCCAACCAAATGTGACAATTTACATTTCATTTCTATGCAATATATACTCATCTTATTCCATTTATTTGGTTACTGCATTGGAATCTATTTATTAACCAATACTAACGTTATTATCATTAAAAAAAATTGATTCCCAATTTTATTCAATACTTAGAACAAAAATTTTCACATTAAATCAAATCCTTCTATTCAAACCAAGTATCATGCTATGATAATATTTTACGTTGGTTACACTGAAAAAAATCAACTTTTTATCGTTATCAATTAAACATACATTAATTGCACAAATTAAAGGAATTAATTGCCATTTATCCAATTAAATTTCATACATCAATCTATTTCATCTAAATCCTTACCTATGAATATTGCAACCTTTAATTCCATTAAATACCAATTAACCCAAATTATTTCATTTATTCTAACTCATATCACTAAAATAATTCATCATAATAAACTTAAAATCTATACGTTTATTGATTTATTTCTATTTGTCTTATGTTAAATTCTAAATTTAGTAAGACAACCTAAAGTACTCCATTCAATTGACAGTCCCTTTCAATTGTTAATACGTACTTAAATTTCTACAGTTGCCTTCCATCTTCACTTCCGTTACTATGATAAAAATTAGTAACGTTTATGCCATCAATCCATCATAATTACTTACCCTTAATTGAGTTTGATTTCCAAATAAATTTGCTGACCCTTAATTAGACAATTTATAAAAGTTTGTCATCATACCTATAGTTCTACGCTTATGCTATGTCTTAAATTTCAATAAATTTATAAATTTTGAGATGTTCATTAGGGTTTACAAATTTATTGACTTGCAATAACAGGGTTTCTTAATCTATTCAATTTATCGTTCACAATCTTTTATTGCATTAAATTGGTTTAATATTCCCATATTAAATTTTATGTCCAGGTAAGAATTTTTCTTTCTTTCTCTACTTAATTCATTTGAATTTTATTCAATGTCTTTAAATAGGTTTCTAAGTCACTCATATATAATTTATTCTAGCCTTCATTTTAATATTTATCTACCACCTTTATTCTTTCAACTAAAATAAATTACAAAAATCCTATTAAACAAACAATTTTAAATGGTCGAACTTTACGGGTCGTTACACTCTCCCCCACTCAAAACTTTTCGTCCCCGAAAAGGAAAAGGAAGGGAGAAGGAAGAATAAAACAGTACATTTTATTTCAAATATTAATTTATAAACAGTATTTTACTGGATTAATTTCCTTTAATGAAATATACTTGTTTTATAATCATTCTATTCTTTAATACTTGAATTATTAAAGTTGGAAAAATATCTTTAACAAAATACTAAGTCCAAAATTTACGAAAATTTTTGGCAGAGTCTCCTTTGTACGGAGGGACTCTGGAGAAAATATAATATCCAAATATACAAATATATTACACATATATCCAAAATAAAATATCCCAACTCGGGAAAATATATAAAATAGCGCTTTAAACGTAATCCGGAAACGTACCTAATTGTCGGGCAATACGCTTATATTTCTATGAAACCAAAGCAGTAGCAGTGGCTTCCATCACCTGTATACACTTATAAAATCTAAAAGGTTAAATACTTGTAATACAGTGAAAAGTTTGGGTAGATTCAATCATTCATATCCAATCAAATACAACAACCATACATTTTTAACAAACAGCACATCACAAATAAACAATCATTCAATCAAACAAATCATTAGTTGTTCGGGTTCAAATTCTGAAATTGTACGAAATGAAGAATAATTATCTAGTGCATCCTATACTCAACAGTCTTAGATGGAACAAAGATAGATTATTTGTTCATCCAACAACTCCACAATTCCTTACCCAACAAACATACATCAACCAAACAATTCAAACCAACACCAAAATAGTTTATTTACATTTATTTCATAATTCAGTGGTTTGATTTTCTTTCCTTCATTTATGGAGGAATTTCTTCTTTTTTTTTTCTTACAAGTTTTATTTTCCAATTATCACAAAATTCATTATACTTGTATTTCCTTTATTACTTAAGTTTATAGGATAAATTCTCATTAATAACAACAAAGATTTTGAATATCTTCATTTCCTTACTCTTCACTTGTAAGATTTCCCTTAAATTCTTAATCTGCTAACATTCATTCTTATAAGTGGAAGTTTTTTATTTATTCATCAACTATTAATTGTAGTCATTTCAATTTTTCCTACTTTCCATTATATTGGAATAGGGAAGATTAAAACATACTTAAGTCAATAATCATACAATCAATTCTTATTTTGAATTTCATTTTATATACTTAGGTTCATATCATCTATTAATAATTCTTAACCCTTTTTCAGTAAAATTTCAATTATAACCTAAGTTTATACCATTAAATTCTTATTATAACAGTAATTTATTGAATACTTCATTTTTCCTAAATTCCTACTTGTAAAATATTCAATTCCAATTTCTTATTCAACATTTCAACTTTTATATATGGGTAAGTTATTTATGTTAAAGAAAATGCAATTGAACCTATACAAGTTAAATCTCCATTCTTTTAATTCATTCATTCTTCAATAAATCTTTTCCATTATTTATCAGTTAAAAACTTTTACTTCCTTTATACCTAGCATTAACTTTCTTACTTAATATTTCACTAACAAATTTTAAACAATTAATTAACGGAAAAATTTAGAATTAAATACCGGGTCCAATTTTAATCTATTTCAAAATAATAGATAAATAAGTTCTTACAACTTTTATATCTCTAATTATATTTAGAACAATAAAAGAAAATTTTTAGAAAATTTCAAAATAAATCTGCAGTAGAATTTACTACAGTGGCCTTTCCCCTTCGAAACTCGAAAATGAAAGTCGATGATGCGGCCGTCATCACCGAATTTATTTTCCAGCGACAGAGAGGAAAGTACAGAATTTAATTCTTTTCCAAAATCTTCTTTAAAACAATTCTTCCAATTTATACGAAATATTTATATAAGAAAATACTTATAAACCGAACCATTATTTTTCATAAATTCTTTGAAAACATGTTTGGAAAATCCCGGACTTAAGTTCTAAAATCTCCAATTTGATTTATCATAATTTCAACTTAGCTTCAGTTATTATAGATATTTTTATTTTCTAACACCCAATCTATAGCAACCAAATATATATATATATATCTTTATAAAACTATTTTTATATATAGAAAATATAATAGGCAAAATTATTTCATTCACCTATATTAAAAACGGATATTATGTCGGTCTGTCCTATTAAGTGTTTAGAAATCCCTATTGATGACATAACGTCCCATGCATCAACCAGAATTTATAAATACAAAGCGGAACAGATTAACACAATATAAAAATCTTTTTATTAATACTAACAAATACGCTCTCTCATATATATACACTCAGCGACTCCCATAGGATATTTCTACCCTATTAACAAAGAGTCAAACCCCACAAAGCCAAGGTTTATCGCTAAACCAAAGCTCTGATACCAACTGTAACATCCCACCTTTCCACACACTTTAAACCGACACACGTGCCAATTCAAAGCATACGTAAGGGCGGATTGTTATGGGGTAAATAAGAAAAACAGAGAAGAAATAAAACAAAACAGAATCTCACAGCGGAAGGATAAAATATAATAATCAAATATACAGTTCATGAAACTGTTTTGCAAAATAATTTATTTTTCTTGTGCAATAAATATCAGAGTTACACATACCAATACAACAATGCAGCGGAATAGAAAGGGTGTGGTGCAATACTATATATAAAATAATACTGATTCTTCGTCTTCGTCCTCCAAAGCTAAATTCTGCTATCCTGAAACGCTCGGACTGACCCGAGCGAATTTGAAAAGACAAAACACCCGAGTCAGACTAGAATATCTTATGTGAGTTAAATAAACAGAATATAAATATGAGTACAGTAACTCAAGAGATGTTCGGGATTTACATCTCCTAAGGATCCGTTAAACTATTTACTATGTAGTATATTGCGCTATTATAATAGTGTCTATTTATAAAATAAACTTACTTTTTAATAGCATTAAGGAGTGACCCAATATTCCCCTTAACACAAATAATGCCAATAGTCTATACAGTACCGTAATACCTCCTGATCGGGAGGCTACCGGAGGATACTCCATAGGTACGACACAAATAGAAACTCGTAGTAAAGGCTCGGTATGGTAGGTGACACGGCACAACTAGGCAATGCCAGGGTAGATATACCAATTGCTATCCAGGCTGGTGGAAACGCGTAGCCGCAGTTACCGCCCACCTCAGACTAACTCCCCAAAATCAAAATATAGAAGTGGCCACTGAATCAAATCCAAGTCAAAGTATAATATCGAAGAGGAGCGTCCGATCAGAGGAATGACCTCATTGGCCTGAGAATCGCTCCTGTTTTAGCCACCTTATGCCAACTCACGGGAGTTGGGTCCACGTATTTACCTTACAGGAAACGTCGCCACCACCTACTTCATTCTGGAATCTCCACCGCGTACACGGTTAGTCAAAGTGGTTTTCGGTATCGACAGAGAGTATGTCCATATCCGATCCCGGTCTCTTTGCCAACCCATCGTTATTATAACACCGCGGTCATTTTATAAATAGTTTGTACTTTAAAACCAGAATACAATCCATTTCAAAACCATAATATTACGATATCATTTCTTCTTTAAAACCCAAAAAGATTCATTTTGATATTATTTTTATAAAACCCAAATGAATGATATCATTTCCCAAATAAAATATTCCTTTTCAAAATTTATGTCACTTTTTATTATTTAATATCCCATGTAACCAATATTCTGTTTGTAACTTTCAACATAATTCTTCGAAAATCCATAGTATTTTAAAACCATTATTTTCAAAACTAAATGGTTTGGATATTCAACGGTATGCAAATTAAAAAGGTTTAACTTTACTGTTGCTTTATAAAGAAATAAATTACATGGCTTTCCAAATATTTCTTCTTTTAAAGTTAAACCAAAATCCAAAATATTACTTCAAGTCCCAAAACCATTTCAATTTTATATATATTTATATCCATTTTTGAGCATTAATATTTCAACTAAAGTTGGATTTTTATCCTTTCAAAATCAATATTCTATTAATTAATCTTGACCATTCACATAAAATCCATAATTAATAAGACTTCAATTTGTAGTAAAATATATATATATATATATTTCCAAATTCAATTTTTACTAGAATATTCGTTTCAAAATATTTTGGGAAAAATCCAATTATAAATATCATATCTTTAAAATTTCCAACTTAATATTTAAATATAGGATATAAATCATCAAACTCCATTTTCTTAATTTTCTTCCATTTTTAATAAAGAAATTTATTCACCTTTTAATTTCAAAATTTCAACTTCATATGCATATAAATATGGAAGAAAACATTTATTCAGTATGAAATTTAAGATTTTTATAAACCGTATTCCATCCAAACCATAGAAATCACATTAAAAATAGTTATATATAGACCACGGTGCCTGTATATAGTTTTCTATCCTATGGTCAAGTGATAAGGATATTTATCATTTCAATCCGCAATTAAAAAAAAATAAAACTGCGGTTGTATATCATTTCAAACCGCAATCCCGAATGAAATGTAAATGCATACTAACTTGCAGTTTAATGATATCCAAATAAAACATTCATTCAACAACACACCCATCATCCAATCACAACATCGATCAATATCAATCAATAACAATTATATATATGATCATATATAACAGGTGATAACTGGCAGTTTATTCAAATTAAATTTTATCAACTATTAATCTAACAATTTATATTCAGTGATAATTGACATAACTGTTAACTAGCAGTTCATATGCAAACAATAATTTCTAACAGCCAATTTACACGCAATAAATCAATTAAATTAACAGTTACATTCAAAAAAATGCAATTCAACAGATATGAATGAAATAACATGCCAAAAGCTCATAAATAAATTTCTATTCATTTCTAAAATTTATTTAACAAACATAAAAGCTTCTAGTAGTTGTGAGTGGGTTAAAACACTCACCTTTTGAATTTAAATCGAATTCAAACCCGATTTAAACCCAAAAATTCGCCCGTCTCAGAATTCGTCCAAACCAGCGTCATCAAGTCCGGAATTTAATTACGATCCTAATATAAAAAAATTCGCGTGAATCCGACTTCGTATGAGAAAGTTATGGCGAAAAATGGAGATTGAAATCAAAATTAAATATAAACAAAAGTGGCACATATTTCACTCACAATATAATATTTGACACGTCACCCTCTTCTTCCCAGTAACCCACGACCGCGCACTCACGCACATACCAGCAGTCAACGCAGCAGCCGCCTAAACATGAAACCCTATTGAAATTTTTGCCGCAAATCTGACCGTCGAAACGCCAAACTAACCACATAGATGCGATCCCCATCGTCCACTCTACAAAACCCAGAAACAGTTTCTCCATCCGACGAAGTTTTGCGCGACGATGATGAACGGTTTTGGGGCTGTTTGAATTTATTCTGGATGTACGACAGCTCCAATTGAAAAACGAATTTCACCAGTATATTACGCGTATCGAATACTTTAACATATATTTTTTCTGGAATTTTCTGAAATTTTTGAGTTTTGACTTTTGATTTTGAACTGTGGATGGATCTGGAATTGGATCTGAGATGTATACATTTGGGGAAGAGAAAGGAGTGAAGAAATGAACTTACAACAAAAGAATAGAGACTAGGGTTTTTAGCTGTATATTTACAGATAGGCTAGAGGTAGGGTAGCTAGACTGGATACGCGAACGTGCGTGACAAACCATGGTCCAAAAAGCCCGCTATGCCTCCGGAGCCAAATTTGTTAAAACTATATATCCAAATAGGTGTTTTAAAATATTCTGAACGCGATGGAAAAAGTTTCGCGACCAAATTCGATCGTATGAAGAAGTTATGCTAAAAAAAACAAAAATTTCAAATTGATTTCAAAATGCGTAAATTTCAAGGCGTTTCGAGTCCGTACGATCAAACGACCAGTCCGATCGCTACGAAACTTGAAACATTATTATAATTCACCGTTACGGATCCGATGAAACTGGTTTCGTCGAAATCCGAGTCCGTGACAAAAATGGCTATTTTTAATATTTATTAAATAAATTAAATAAATCATAAAAACCAATTTTATTTTTCAACTTCTATTATTAGCCAAATTTCATTACTAAAATAATTCAATCAGTTCCTATTGATTTAACACGCTTGGATTTGAATTAAAATGTATAAGTATATTAATTTGCAGCGTTAATATCCGCACTTTCTTATTATTAGGAAATTAAAATTTTATTCTAAAACCCAATTATTAAAACTTATACCCTTATACTCTCAACAAAATCTAACTAAATAAATAATTGGATTTCCATTTCAACTCATTATCTTGATTGCAATTAGCCTTTTTACCATAATTAAATTCCAAATTATTAATAACCCTTGTTTTTCTTAACTATTTATTAATCCCAATCCAATTGAATTCAACACTATAAATTTGATTAATTTATTATATTCACTTCCTTTCTATTATTCAAAGTTATTGTTGTAAATACGACGAATACTAACATTAGTTTAAGATTTCACTCAATGTTTACAAATTCCATTTCCATTTAATAACGTAATATTTTACGTTCAATTCTATTTCATTTGTCGTAAATACCACTTGTTGAATTAAATACTCAATTCATAAATAAATCTTGCTTCTAAAGTTATACCAACAATGGTCCAGTTAAATTTGAATTAGCTTTACCTTTATTTTATGAAATTAACTATTGCAATAAATCCAAATTTATAAAGAAGGTTAGATTCCTATACTACTTCTTTGGTCTCAATTAACCTTTTATGGCGAGTATGAATTTCCATGTATAATTGAAACTTTTATATCCATTAAATTTTTACTATCATTCAATATCTACATATTCTAGCTAAATTCAACTAACATATAAATTAGCTATTCCAACTTCCATTAATTTCGATTATCATACTATAGAAATTAAATTCCCTTGACCACATAAATAAAAGTTGATCCCCATCTATTTACATTATATCACGTTTACATAAATTTATTCAATGGTCACTTTTAATTAATAACTATCAAATTTCCAATCCAAATGTAAATCTTCCACCTTTGAATTCTTATATTAAATGGAATTTAATATTTACTGATTCAACATTTATATGTTTCTAAAAATTAGCTCCAACCAAATGTGACAATTTACATTTCATTTCTATGCAATATATACTCATCTTATTCCATTTATTTGGTTACTGCATTGGAATCTATTTATTAACCAATACTAACGTTATTATCATTAAAAAAAATTGATTCCCAATTTTATTCAATACTTAGAACAAAAATTTTCACATTTAATCAAATCCTTCTATTCAAACCAAGTATCATGCTATGATAATATTTTACGTTGGTTACACTGAAAAAAATCAACTTTTTATCGTTATCAATTAAACATACATTAATTGCACAAATTAAAGGAATTAATTTCCATTTATCCAATTAAATTTCATACATCAATCTATTTCATATAAATCCTTACCTATGAATATTGCAACCTTTAATTCCATTAAATACCAATTAACCCAAATTATTTCATTTATTCTAAGTCATATCACTAAAATAATTCATCATAATAAACTTAAAATCTATACGTTTATTGATTTATTTCTATTTGTCTTATGTTAAATTCTAAATTTAGTAAGACAACCTAAAGTACTCCATTCAATTGACAGTCCCTTTCAATTGTTAATACGTACTTAAATTTCTACAGTTGCCTTCCATCTTCACTTCCGTTACTATGATAAAAATTAGTAACGTTTATGCCATCAATCCATCATAATTACTTACCCTTAATTGAGTTTGATTTCCAAATAAATTTGCTGACCCTTAATTGGACAATTTATAAAAGTTTGTCATCATACCTATAGTTCTACGCTTATGCTATGTCTTAAATTTCAATAAATTTATAAATTTTGAGATGTTCATTAGGGTTTACAAATTTATTGACTTGCAATAACAGGGTTTCTTAATCTATTCAATTTATCGTTCACAATCTTTTATTGCATTAAATTGGTTTAATATTCCCATATTAAATTTTATGTCCAGGTAAGAATTTTTCTTTCTTTCTCTACTTAATTCATTTGAATTTTATTCAATGTCTTTAAATAGGTTTCTAAGTCACTCCTATATAATTTATTCTAGCCTTCATTTTAATATTTATCTACCACCTTTATTCTTTCAACTAAAATAAATTACAAAAATCCTATTAAACAAACAATTTTAAATGGTCGAACTTTACGGGTCGTTACAGTATTCAATAACTTTTCAACATTTATTAGTTAGTTAAATAAATAGTTTCAACAAGTAAAAAATAATGAAATATAACAAATAAAATCTTGAATTTAGTGATCAACAATTATTACTAGTATATAAATACATAAATACAAATTAATATCAATCTTTGTCATAAGTTAACTGTATAAGGACATAATTATTTTTTTCTTCAAACTCTATAAATATCCACAAGCATTTCAGCCAAAATAAAACTTCTCAATTGACAGTTTTTTCGTTCGAAATATTGTATTACTTTTCTTCCTTGCGACATTGTTATTCAACTTTGTCAAGGGCAATGAGCCTGGGGAGAATCAATTTTTTCACCAATTTTCCAAGAATCGGAAACAATTGTATCATGGAAGTCCAAAATACAGAATCTGATCTATGTTCGACCCGTTGTTAAAATTTGGTTCCTTACGCTAAAGTAGTTCACAAAAAGAAGATGGGCACATATTATCATTTGATAACCTTCAGTTGAAGAAGAGGAGAAGACCCTATCATGTTCCTCCAAGTAGACCAAGGCTTCCACCTCGCTCTAATTCAAATAGCATGTTTGGGTTAACGGATAGAAGTGGTCCAATACAAATATATAGCCGTACAACATCTTTTGAAGGTTGCGAGTTAATAAAACGAAAAAGATCTTACCCTAAATGTAACGACCCAGAATTTTTATTAATTTAAATTTGAATATTTAATTAATTTTAAATATTAATAAGTGAATTTATGAGTCAAATAAATTTTTATTTGAATTATTGGATTTAACTGAATAATTAAATCGATAACTTAATATGTGAAATTATGAAAATAATTGAAAATTGAGTTAAAAATGATTCAAAATAATTTGAAATTTTTTATTTAATCATACTGGAGTTATAGAAATATTTTAGAACTTTTAAAATCGAATTAAAAGTTAATTTGTGAAAATTGAATATTTTAATATTTAATAATCGACTGTAAAATAGTCAATTTTTGAACAGTCTCAGAATTGAACGAAACCAGTTCCATTGGATCTGTAATAGTTAGTTATTACCGGATTTCAATTTTCGTGTCAATCGGAGCTATCGTTTGATCGTGGCAGCTCGAAACCCATCGATTTATTTTTAATTTAAATTTGGCGAGTCAAATTAGCCATTTTTCAAAAAGTCTCGGATTTCGACGAAACCAGTTTCATCGGATCCGTAATGTGATATTATTGTAAGATTTCAAATTTCAAGTCAATTGGATTTACCGTTTGTCCGGTACAAATTAAAACGCCTAGAAATCGACTTAAATCGGTTTAATTTAAATTGAGCGTTTATAGCCATAACTCGCACATACTTCCGTGTTAGCTTCCGAAACCTGTTCCATTGTGTCCGGAACGCGGGATAAACCCTAGGTACGCTGGTTACGGCGTCTAAATCGGAGTTCGGAATTTCCGGGATGAATAGTGTCGCTCGTTCCTTATAAATAGCCCCTACCTCTTCATAAAATCAAAATAAACAATAAAACCTAACCCTAATATCATGTAGCCGCCACTTTAGCAATGTATGGCCAGAAATGCTCAACACTCATCTCTTAATCTCTTCCAATCCATCAAGAATTAGCCAAAGTGATCAACAGCAAAATCGAAGAGCACGATGAGTTCTTGAAATCCATACGGTGATGATGGATTTTGGTGCAACGGAGGGGGAGTGATGTGTGGCCGTTTGCATCAGGTTTCGCACGACTTCCTAGGCTATACACGAGGCCGAGTTCACTACAGTTGGGGGCGAACATGAAGGAGGAGAGGAGCTTCAAAATGCATGTGGTGTGATGAAGTATCGTCGTGTGATTGGGGAGTATTATGAAACCCTAATCTATGTTGAATGGGTTGAGGAGTTCGGCCTCTATTCTAATTGCCTGGAGATGGTTACGTGATTTGGGAAGATGAAGGAGAGGCATAGGATTTGGATCCAAGGGCTAGGAATTGGTGTAGGTTTAAATTATAAAGAAAATGTTGTTTTAAATATAGTTTAAATCGTGTAATTTTGTAAAAATCATAACTTTTTCATACGAGGTCGAAAAAATGCAAACTCAGTTGCGTTGGAATCGTATGGACGAGCACTACGCGATGGAGTTGGTTTGGAGTCGTTTGGAGTTAGTGAGAATTTTGGGTAAAATTAAACGCGCGTTTAATTTTATTCGAAATAAAAGCTAAAACGGAATTTAAAACCAAGGTGAGAATTTCTCACTCAATCGAATAGATTTCGATTTTATTTTAAATAGTTAGATTTAAAATATTTGAATGCATGTTTGAATGATGACTGTAAATTATTGATTGTTAAAATAGACATTATGCGCCGTTAGTAAGCGGATGCTATTTAATAAAAACTTATACCGCGAATATTTCATAAACAGTGAAATTGGTATTATATATAATATCAATATATATATATTGGCATATGTATATATTGCAGTTGATTGATTTCCCGTATTTTTAGCGGATGAGACCCTATTACGCCGTTATTAAGCGGATAATATTTAATAAGAACATATACCGCAATAATTTCGTACTGGAGCGAAATTGGTATTGTGCTAATGTTTTTTGGATGCAGGAAACAGGTTGGAGGGATCCAACTGGATTCCTCAACAGTTTTTATTTGATTTCAGATATTTTGATATTTGATGGATTATCATATCGATATATGATATCGTTGTTGTCGTGATTGACTATTTGGTATGTAGCATCATTGGACCAAATTTTGGAATTTTAAAATGATTTATAAAGTGATTTTTGAAAATATACTATATGTTTGGAATTTGATCTATTTTAAGTAAATAAACGTTATAATTTTTAAAGTTATAAAAATTATGATTTTGTGAAATATAGTTAAAAGTTGATTTTTGAGAAATAAAGGAACGATTTTATAAAATAGTTTAAATTGGATTTTTGAATACATTATAAAAGTTTGAATATACGATTTACAAAATTTGATTATTTTATAAATCAAAATGGTGAAACTATAAAGGAAATTAAAGACGTTTAAAAGAATAATATAAATTGATTTATATTAAGAGATTTATAAATGGATATTTATAAATTGAAATATGGACGTTATAAAACGAGTTTTTATAAGTGTTTGAATGAAGTAAAAATGAATTTTGTAAATGAATGGAATTCATAGAATTATATAACGGTAAAGTTATAAATGGAATTTTATAAACAGTAGGTTTATAAAATTTGTAAAGTTATTAAAGTAATAAGATTTGGATAAATAATTGAATCTTATAAGTTATAAGATTTATAATTATGAAGTTCAATGGAATGGTTTTTGCAAACGAATAGATTATAAGTGTTTAACTTATAATATGAACCTGTAGTTTATAACCGAGTTATAAATCGAATAAGTTAATAAATGAGATTTATGACAAGGAAGTTTTTATAATTAAATAGAAATGGAATTTATAAACGTTGCTTTATAAATTCACAAACGACTTATTTTGATAAGTTAATTGTTATAACTTATAAATGGAGTTATATTCACGTTTTAGACAGTGAATAATCCTTTGAATTAAATTGAATAAAAGGATGGAATTTGTTAAAGAAGTTATATTCACATTTTTGAATAGTGAATAACACGTTAAAGAAAATGTTTTGGATTTGGATGTTTAAATAGAATTAAAACGATCTAACGATGTTTTAAAATGTGTTGAGATTCGAAACCATAGATTTCAACATGTATTGTTGAAATAAACGTTTTCGAGAAATAAGAGGGAATGGTGGACTATAACACTATTGTTATAGTAAATGATTTCCGAAAGGAAGTGTTTTGTATAGTATTGGGATTTATATATCTATTTTAATTTCGAATCCCTATACTAGTGATTTTGGGTTGTCGTAACGATGTTTTACGCAACATTCGTTTTGGCCCAAATAAATATGTTTAAGAGAATGATTTTCTTAAAGAATGAATTATATACTTAATTCGATTTAAGTATATTGAATATTTTCCAAGGTTGAAAATAAAAAGATTTGTGAATTACTTATGAATAAATAAGTATGGAAATGTTTTCCAATAAGAAGTGAATATTAGAATTTATCTTTTTGAAGATAAATCGAAATGAATTATTGAAATCGTATATGCATAGATATTTTGGAAAATAAATAATTTGGGAAAATTATTTGGAATCTGGTGATGTGTGCATATCCATTGATAGTTCAATAACCGACTATCAATATTTCCCTTTGAATGGGTAATTGATGTGATTTGTTTGAATGTGAATGCTACACTTATTTTTGAATAAGCGCTCACTATTCGGGTTAACCGGGAAAGGACCATGGGGTCGTATAACCCATTCCGAATATGTGATACGTCGTTATGAATTGCATTTGAAGATCGGTGTTGAAGACCGAATATTTGCAAAAGCGATAGGATGACCTATCGATTGTCTCTGCACTTGGTAGCTCCTGGTATAGAGATTCATTAAGTGATGGGAAATTCGATCGGGATTGTGAATACCCGTATTGCAAGGGCTTCGTAAGAAGTACCTTCGGTTTTGTTCGAGCCCGGAACAGACTTGTATGGATTGTATGTCTGACATTACAAGTTGAGATATAAAGCCGATTTCTTTCAAATATATTTCTGTTGGTGGCGGAGAATTTATTCTTTGCTTAACACCCTTCTTTGAGACGTACGAGCTCAGAGGTTATGTAGTTCAATGTTATCAGCGATATATTCCCAATTTGGTAATGTGACATGCTGAGTGATGCTGAAATGATCATTGTGTTGATTATTTGTGATAGGATCGTTTATTTGATCGTCTATCCTTGTGATCATTGTGCTGATCATTTGTTGACCCAAAGCATGGCTTTTGTATAAAGTATGTTTTTGTGGACGTGAATTCGTCGAGCCTCATACACCGTGAATGGTCAAAACAGGAAAGAAGCAGCAAGGTTATGAGGGGTAGCACCCTTTAGGATGTGTCCATTTCCTTCTGGAAAAGGGTGGTATCATGGTATGGAGCCCAGATACTTACTCATGTTGAAAACACTTTATGATTGTGTGAATTGATTACGAGCGCTCGGTTGATAAAGGTCCTAAAGGACCGGGGGATGGCATATTCGGTCAGTTGTTACTCAGTTAGGAGTAACCCGGCCTTGTGTTGGTAGAGATCCGGTTTGGTTCTCGGGGATGTCCATCCAGAGGCATTCTCATGTGGCAATGGGAAGTTCCTTGGCCTGATCATTCGTTGGAAATCCAAAGAAACAATACGTGACTTGTACGGTTTTAGTTGTAGAACCTGCCATCTAATATGGTAGCTATTAGTAGGCATAATATAATGGTACCTATGCTGGCTAAGATTTATATTCTACTTTCGAAAGAATTTGTCCTACACTATGCACTAATAATAATATCAAATGCTCTTTTTAAATGCGTATCAAGCATGTTTGACTATCATAAGGAGAAATCTTCTCCAAGTCTGCGTTTGCATTGTGTGTGTGGCAGGAGGTCTTATGGTAGTCTCATTTTTAAAAGCATTGCGAATTGAATTTAAAAATATTCCTCTATTTTGATTTTAAAGATAAATAAACTGTTTTGAGTTCTCACACCAGTCTTGTTAAGCTATTGGGCTATGTGATGGGGGATTCTCGCTTCGCGGTTTGGTGGCGAACGGGAGACTCTTACTCCCACACATCCTCTTTTAGGGGGTTGGTTAGGCGTAAGCTGTGACAGTCGAAAGGCTGGCCGTAAAAGCAAGTTTGGGATACCAGTTGTTGCCACGGTGGGGCTGGGATGGTTGAAAAGCCTACCGGTTGTGACTGCTGTCGATGGTTGAAAAGCCTGGATCTGACAACGTGGTATCAGAGCTGATGGTTAAGCGACAACCATGGTTCTGTAGGGTATTACTCGTTAGAGATAGAGTCAGCAGTACTCTAGAATGAGTTTGAGTGTAATAATAGCTATGAGAGCGTATTTGCTAGTGAATAAAAAAAATTGTTTTATATTGTGTTGACTTATCGGTTGATTGTTTATAGATTCCGATCGATCTAGTCTAGCTAACTATCGTAGATAGGGGTTTCTAAACTCTTAAACAAGATAATTCGACATAGTATTGATTTTAAAATTTGGATGAATGAAATAATTTTACCTTAATTATATTTTATATATAAAGGAATAATTTTTCAGAATTATTAAAGTATATATAAGTTGATTGTTTGGTTGTCTGAATAATCTAAATAAAAGAATAATTGTATAAACAAATGAATTATAAGAATTGAATTATAATTAAAGTGATTTACAATTGTGAAATAAACTTATATATATAAGAAATGAAACTATATGAATATGAGTTATAAATATAGAAATGAATTTAAAGTTAAATGGAATATAACTTAAGAGATGTTGAATGAAGTTAATATCGGTATCAAACTAAATTAATAAAGTTAAGTAAGAAATGTGAACTTAAGTTATGTGAATGAAATTCAACTTTGTAATTGAATTGAATAAATGAATTGAATGTAAATCAATTGAATGTAAAATTAAGTTGATATGAAATAATGAATGAAAGTGTTAATTCATTAAAATCTAATGCTATTGAAAGATGGAATGGAAATCAATTTAATGTTAAACCAAAATGAATGTAAAGTGAGATAATTTGGTTGTAATTAATATACATTGGTTGTTATATGATTGTTGATTGATTGTATATAATTCATTAAGTGTTAATGAAATTGGAAGCTATGAAATTGAATTCCAATTGAAAGTAAATAAGTTTGAATAGAATTGAAAGTGAATTGGATTTAATTAGTGAATGCAAACTAATTAAAATTGAGAATGAATGTTGATAAAATCCAATGTTAATGAATCAAATGTGATTTAAAGTGAAAAACCATTTCATTGAATATAATGAGAATAAGAATATGAATGAATGTTTATTTGGATATGGATGATAGTTGGTTGATGGTTTCATTTGTTGTTTTATTACATTTGCTATGTGACATATATAGTTGTTGTGTTGATATATGTTGTATATTGATACTATTTACATATATGCATGGTTCTCATGTTGTTTGTTGAGTTTAGTAGGTGCGGATCGCGTTTGCTTCCCATTTGGAGTTCGCTTTAGCGCTATATTAGCCGTATATGCTTGCTAATAAAATATAAGGTACATATCTCGGATTAAATATCGTACTTTTACACTTTTTTCCCTTCGGGATGCCTCATTACTTGATGAGATGTATATTTGTGATATATATACTGTCATTTTTTTTCGGATCGAGCCGCGCAAAGGAGACTATGGCGAATTTTTCCGGAAATTTAAGGCGTTAGAAAAATTTTGAGAAAATTGGGAAAATTTTGAAAACTTTAACTTTGATTTTGGAGTTGAAAGTTAAACAATAGTAGTTGTTTTTGAAAAGATAACTAAGTATGATTTGGAAAACTTAGTAAAGTATTGTAAGAAGTTTAATTATGAATTTTGGAAAATTAATAGATTCTGTAACCTTTCTTACTTGTAATTTCGAGGACGAAATTCTTTTAAGGGGGAAAGATTGTAACGACCCAGAATTTTTATTAATTTAAATTTGAATATTTAATTAATTTTAAATATTAATAAGTGAATTTATGAGTCAAATAAATTTTTATTTGAATTATTGGATTTAACTGAATAATTAAATCGATAACTTAATATGTGAAATTATGAAAATAATTGAAAATTGAGTTAAAAATGATTGAAAATAATTTGAAAATTTTTATTTAATCATACTGGAGTTATAGAAATATTTTAGAACTTTTAAAATCGAATTAAAAGTTAATTTGTGAAAATTGAATATTTTAATATTTAATAATCGACTGTAAAATAGTCAATTTTTGAACAGTCTCAGAATTGAACGAAACCAGTTCCATTGGATCCGTAATAGTTAGTTATTACCGGATTTCAATTTTCGTGTCAATCGGAGCTATCGTTTGATCGTGGCAGCTCGAAACGCATCGATTTATTTTTAATTTAAATTTGGCGAGTCAAATTAGCCATTTTTCAAAAAGTCTCGGATTTCGACGAAACCAGTTTCATCGGATCCGTAATGTGATATTATTGTAAGATTTCAAATTTCAAGTCAATTGGATTTACCGTTTGTCCGGTACAAATTAAAACGCCTAGAAATCGACTTAAATCGGTTTAATTTAAATTGAGCGTTTATAGCCATAACTCGCACATACTTCCGAGTTAGCTTCCAAAACCTGTTCCATTGTGTCCGGAACGCGGGATAAACCCTAGGTACGCTGGTTACGGCGTCTAAATCGGAGTTCGGAATTTCCGGGATGAATAGTGTCGCTCGTTCCTTATAAATAGCCCCTACCTCTTCATAAAATCAAAATAAACAATAAAACCTAACCCTAATATCATGTAGCCGCCACTTTAGCAATGTATGGCCAGAAATGCTCAACACTCATCTCTTAATCTCTTCAAATCCATCAAGAATTAGCCAAAGTGATCAACAGCAAAATCGAAGAGCACGATGAGTTCTTGAAATCCATACGGTGATGATGGATTTTGGTGCAACGGAGGGGGAGTGATGTGTGGCCGTTTGCATCAGGTTTCGCACGACTTCCTAGGCTATACACGAGGCCGAGTTCACTACAGTTGGGGGCGAACATGAAGGAGGAGAGGAGCTTCAAAATGCATGTGGTGTGATGAAGTATCGTCGTGTGATTGGGGAGTATTATGAAACCCTAATCTATGTTGAATGGGTTGAGGAGTTCGGCCTCTATTCTAATTGCCTGGAGATGGTTACGTGATTTGGGAAGATGAAGGAGAGGCATAGGATTTGGATCCAAGGGCTAGGAATTGGTGTAGGTTTAAATTATAAAGAAAATGTTGTTTTAAATATAGTTTAAATCGTGTAATTTTGTAAAAATCATAACTTTTTCATACGAGGTCGAAAAAATGCAAACTCAGTTGCGTTGGAATCGTATGGACGAGCACTACGCGATGGAGTTGGTTTGGAGTCGTTTGGAGTTAGTGAGAATTTTGGGTAAAATTAAACGCGCGTTTAATTTTATTCGAAATAAAAGCTAAAACGGAATTTAAAACCAAGGTGAGAATTTCTCACTCAATCGAATAGATTTCGATTTTATTTTAAATAGTTAGATTTAAAATATTTGAATGCATGTTTGAATGATGACTGTAAATTATTGATTGTTAAAATAGACATTATGCGCCGTTAGTAAGCGGATGTTATTTAATAAAAACTTATACCGTGAATATTTCATAAACAGTGAAATTGGTATTATATATAATATCAATATATATATATTGGCATATGTATATATTGCAGTTGATTGATTTCCCGTATTTTTAGCGGATGAGACCCTATTACGCCGTTATTAAGCGGATAATATTTAATAAGAACATATACCGCGATAATTTCGTACTGGAGCGAAATTGGTATTGTGCTAATGTTTTTTGGATGCAGGAAACAGGTTGGAGGGATCCAACTGGATTCCTCAACAGTTTTTATTTGATTTCAGATATTTTGATATTTGATGGATTATCATATCGATATATGATATCGTTGTTGTCGTGATTGACTATTTGGTATGTAGCATCATTGGACCAAATTTTGGAATTTTAAAATGATTTATAAAGTGATTTTTGAAAATATACTGTATGTTTGGAATTTGATCTATTTTAAGTAAATAAACGTTATAATTTTTAAAGCTATAAAAATTATGATTTTGTGAAATATAGTTAAAAGTTGATTTTTGAGAAATAAAGGAACGATTTTATAAAATAGTTTAAATTGGATTTTTGAATACATTATAAAAGTTTGAATATACGATTTACAAAATTTGATTATTTTATAAATCAAAATGGTGAAACTATAAAGGAAATTAAAGACGTTTAAAAGAATAATATAAATTGATTTATATTAAGAGATTTATAAATGGATATTTATAAATTGAAATATGGACGTTATAAAACGAGTTTTTATAAGTGTTTGAATGAAGTAAAAATGAATTTTGTAAATGAATGGAATTCATAGAATTATATAACGGTAAAGTTATAAATGGAATTTTATAAACAGTAGGTTTATAAAATTTGTAAAGTTATTAAAGTAATAAGATTTGGATAAATAATTGAATCTTATAAGTTATAAGATTTATAATTATGAAGTTCAATGGAATGGTTTTTGCAAACGAATAGATTATAAGTGTTTAACTTATAATATGAACCTGTAGTTTATAACCGAGTTATAAATCGAATAAGTTAATAAATGAGATTTATGACAAGGAAGTTTTTATAATTAAATAGAAATGGAATTTATAAACGTTGCTTTATAAATTCACAAACGACTTATTTTGATAAGTTAATTGTTATAACTTATAAATGGAGTTATATTCACGTTTTAGACAGTGAATAATCCTTTGAATTAAATTGAATAAAAGGATGGAATTTGTTAAAGAAGTTATATTCACATTTTTGAATAGTGAATAACACGTTAAAGAAAATGTTTTGGATTTGGATGTTTAAATAGAATTAAAACGATCTAACGATGTTTTAAAATGTGTTGAGATTTGAAACCATAGATTTCAACATGTATTGTTGAAATAAACGTTTTCGAGAAATAAGAGGGAATGGTGGACTATAACACTATTGTTATAGTAAATGATTTCCGAAAGGAAGTGTTTTGTATAGTATTGGGATTTATATATCTATTTTAATTTCGAATCCCTATACTAGTGATTTTGGGTTGTCGTAACGATGTTTTATGCAACATTCGTTTTGGCCCAAATAAATATGTTTAAGAGAATGATTTTCTTAAAGAATGAATTATATACTTAATTCGATTTAAGTATATTGAATATTTTCCAAGGTTGAAAATAAAAAGATTTGTGAATTACTTATGAATAAATAAGTATGGAAATGTTTTCCAATAAGAAGTGAATATTAGAATTTATCTTTTTGAAGATAAATCGAAATGAATTATTGAAATCGTATATGCATAGATATTTTGGAAAATAAATAATTGGGGAAAATTATTTGGAATCTGGTGATGTGTGCATATCCATTGATAGTTCAATAACCGACTATCAATATTTCCTTTGAATGGGTAATTGATGTGATTTG
The DNA here is from genome assembly GCA_030765085.1 of Allium cepa. Taxonomy (NCBI): domain Eukaryota; kingdom Viridiplantae; phylum Streptophyta; class Magnoliopsida; order Asparagales; family Amaryllidaceae; genus Allium; species Allium cepa. The sequence continues at coordinate 464,299,691 of CM060942.1, forward strand.
TTTGAATGTGAATGCTACACTTATTTTTGAATAAGCGCTCACTATTCGGGTTAACGGGGAAAGGACCATGGGGTCGTATAACCCATTCCGAATATGTGATACGTCGTTATGAATTGCATTTGAAGATCGGTGTTGAAGACCGAATATTTGCAAAAGCGATAGGATGACCTATCGATTGTCTCTGCACTGGGTAGCTCCTGGTATAGAGATTCCTTAAGTGATGGGAAATTCGATCGGGATTGTGAATACCCGTATTGCAAGGGCTTCGTAAGAAGTACCTTCGGTTTTGTTCGAGCCCGGAACAGACTTGTATGGATTGTATGTCTGACATTACAAGTTGAGATATAAAGCCGATTTCTTTCAAATATATTTCTGTTGGTGGCGGAGAATTTATTCTTTGCTTAACACCCTTCTTTGAGACGTACGAGCTCAGAGGTTATGTAGTTGAATGTTATCAGCGATATATTCCCAATTTGGTAATGTGACATGCTGAGTGATGCTGAAATGATCATTGTGTTGATTATTTGTGATAGGATCGTTTATTTGATCGTCTATCCTTGTGATCATTGTGTTGATCATTTGTTGACCCAAAGCATGGCTTTTGTTTAAAGTATGTTTTTGTGGACGTGAATTCGTCGAGCCTCACACACCATGAATGGTCAAAACAGGAAAGAAGCAGCAAGGTTATGAGGGGTAGCACCCTTTAGGATGTGTCCATTTCCTTCTGGAAAAGGGTGGTATCATGGTATGGAGCCCAGATACTTACTCATGTTGAAAACACTTTATGATTGTGTGAATTGATTACGAGCGCTCGGTTGATAAAGGTCCCAAAGGACCGGGGGATGGCATATTCGGTCAGTTGTTACTCAGTTAGGAGTAACCCGGCCTTGTGTTGGTAGAGATCCGGTTTGGTTCTCGGGGATGTCCATCCAGAGGCATTCTCATGTGGCAATGGGAAGTTCCTTGGCCTGATCATTCATTGGAAATCCAAAGAAACAATACGTGACTTGTACGGTTTTAGTTGTAGAACCTGCCATCTAATATGGTAGCTATTAGTAGGCATAATATAATGGTACCTATGCTGGCTAAGATTTATATTCTACTTTCGAAAGAATTTGTCCTACACTATGCACTAATAATAATATCAAATGCTCTTTTTAAATGCGTATCAAGCATGTTTGACTATCATAAGGAGAAATCTTCTCCAAGTCTGCGTTTGCATTGTGTGTGTGGCAGGAGGTCTTATGGTAGTCTCATTTTTAAAAGCATTGCGAATTGAATTTAAAAATATTCCTCTATTTTGATTTTAAAGATAAATAAACTGTTTTGAGTTCTCACACCAGTCACATGACTGACTCGGAGTTTATTGTTTTCCTTCCTAAACTCTGGGTGCCCACCAATTTCCACACGGGCAGTTAAGAGTTAGGTTTATCAGGATATTCTGGATATTCTGGAGTTGCTGGAGGCAAGCTGGATGGCATGGCGTATTACTAGTTTATATAGTATTTCTTTTTCCGCTGCATTGTTTATTGTTGTATGATGTTGTACACTCTGATGATATGATATGATGTGATGTAATGAAATGTAATGTAATAACTGATATAGTTCTTTGTTTAAAGATTATTCATTTATTATTATATGTTGTTCCGCTGCGAATTGTGAGATTCTGATGTTGTTCTTGTTTTTTGTTCCGTTCTATTCTCTTTTCTTTCTATTTTAAAATGATCTATTTTCTTCCTTCTTATCTCTCTATTTTCTATCTTTTTCTCTTCTTTCTTCTCTTTTTCTTTTTCTTAAACCCTCAGTGTTCGGTTTTCCGTCGTTCGATTGCTCGGCAGTCGATAAAGTGAGTATCGATGTTGAATTTTCGGAAGACGAAGAATCGGGTCCTGACACTAAACCACGAAAAATCCCGATGCCTCCAACTCCTCCTGCCCCACAATCTTTACTGGAATCATCACAAAAAAGGGAAGATACAGCTTCAATTGAAGATCACACATCAATGAAGAGAAAATGGTCGTACCCAAAGCCATCAAAGATACCAAAGCCTCCACCTCCATCTCCACCAAAAACTCGTATTAGTTCATTACAAGGAGATGGTTCATCCAATGAAGACGGTGACACAAAATTATTTATGGACCACCAATTGATGAAAAGAAGAAGACTGTATTTATGCCACCAAAGTTTTCGAAGCCTCCAACCCTATATGGTAGAAAAACACATGTTATTTCGTCAGAAGGAGAGAGTCCCACATATGATGATTTGCAAAAACAATCATTTGGAGACCATCAAATAATGAAGAGAAAAAGACCTTATCCTAAACCTCCAAAGATACCAAAGCCTCCACCTCCCTCTAATCCTGTTTCTACGCGAGCTACAAAATTTGAAGTTGTTCATCCATGATGAACCATACCTATGACTTTTTTGCTGCCGTTGGACTATTCATTATGCCAACATATGCAACCAATTCGTATCTACGGTTCATTACATTATTGCCCGAAGTAAAACATGTACCTAGAGCTTTTTAGTAAAATACCATTTATGCAATGTGCTATATTAACAATGGGACTGGAAATGAAGCCTTAATATTTTCAAAGTTCCATGTCGGCTATTTATTTTAAATTTTAAGTACTCAATTTTTTGTTTCATTCATGATAAAGGTACTTAAATAATGTTATTATCGGATACTGCGTAGAATGTATTCGTAGAACTGAATCAAAAGACGATTACATAACTCAAGCTATTCGAACTGAACAAACATTGATCTTCTTCATTTCGTATAAAAAAGTTATTTGAATAATGAAGATATATATATAGTACACCATAGATTTTCGTGTAGCCCCATTTGAAAGAATATAGGCACCACACCATAACTATATTTGTAATATGTACGACCATCGCATCAAATGCACAATGGATATAGTGATAATCAAGTGGTCTAGGGCTAATTGTTTCGGGGAAACAACAATGTTTAAAACTATTTGCAACAAAATTCCATTGCCCTTTATCACCATTGTGAATCAAATATTTACAATGGTTATGATGATTACAATTCCAAATCTCAAAGATGAGATAACATTGATAAAAAAGTGTTATCATAAAGTATGGTACAAAAAATAGACTCTGCAAATAATACGAAATACTTATTACTTTTAAATTTTTTTACTTTCATTCTAGTGTTATTATAATTTCAACTTCAATTTCATACTCATTAATAAATTAACCTAGAATTCTGTAGCGGATTTATGCATTACCATTTATAACAGATGACGTAGCTTTGTAGATTGATAAGTTAGCATGAAGTTTAAATAAATTATTATACTTTAAATATCTTTTTAAATCTAGTAGATTGGTCTAAGGTTTTATTTATTATCATTAACAGTGTCAAAATTTCCGACATTAACTTATCTTTTTGAAGGTTTCAATTACTATGGATTGGGCTTGTACATTACTGCCTTTTAATTTATATGTGTTTTTATAAACCAAAATATTTTGTCCTCTAGCTAATTGTAATATGCATCTGGCCAAAACTACATATCAATAAGGCCTATTTGCATGCGAACAAAAACAGATGCAAGAAGTTTGGAATGCCATTTTAGCTTATTTATGAAGATATGCTTATTAATTTCAGCACATTATATTTCTCTTTGATATAAACACTTATCTACAAGTTCAAAGAATCTCTACACCACATACAGTAAATTATCTTCCTATGATTAATTAATTTACATGCATGTTGCATATATGTTTTAGTTAGAATTGTATACTTGAACAACACTTTATTGAGCTACAAATAATATAACTAATAAACTATTACTTTGTATCAATTAGCTTCTCCTTATATTGGCAAAAGGCATCAATAACTTTTTCAACTCTTATTAATTAGTTAAATAAATTGTCTTAACAAGTAAAAAATAATGAATCATAACTAATAAAAATCTTGAATTTAGTGACAAACAATTATTACTGGTAGATAAATTAATATCATACATTATCATCAGCTAATTGTTTGAGGACACATTTTTTTTTCTTCACACTCTGTAAATATCGATAAGCTAATTGTCTTAACCCGTTTGGTCGCTAGGTCGTTAGGTCGTTTGGGGGCTTTAGGTCATTAGGTCATTAGGCCGCTTAACTTGCTACTCTTGGTAGCTCGCTGGATGCTTTATCTCATTAACTCACTGGATCATTAGCTCGTCAGGTCGCAGTCCTTGCTGAGTTAATTTATGCTTTAGGCCGCTAGGTCGTATCTGTTATCTCGCTCAGGCTTTAGGTCGTTAGGTCGTTCCCGCATTTAGCTCGTTATATCCTCGAGTCATGGAAAAGAGGAGTTAACACTTTCCCCTCAAAGCGTACGCCTAGAGACTAGGTCGTGTGCTTCGATACTTCTTAACTCGCTCCTTACTGAGTTGTTACGTCGTGAGCGACTTAATGAGGGAGTTAGGTCGTGTGCACCGATTTAGATTCCACCGCCCCAGTATATAAGTCGCACATTGCCCCTTCTTCTCCTTACCTGCTTCAACTCTCAAAACCGCCATTGAAGAACCTTCTGAACCTTCAAAGACAAGCTCGAACTTACGAGTCACCGATCATCTTTACTATTTCATCACGTAAGTGGATTGTTTTCTGTCCAATCCACGATCTCCATTAAACTATGAATCTGGATTCCCCATTTTCTTCTCTGATCCAATTTCATATGCCGCGCTTGAATTACGTTACGATCAATTTCTGATGGAATTGAGCTGTCTTGATTCGGTTTTAGGTGATTTTTGATGATGCAAGGAGAAGATGATAGGTTATAGTGTCTCAAGTTAACTGGTTTGTGAGTTTGGAGGAGATGAGGAGATCCTTAACAGGTTAATGGGTTTTAGGTTATGCTGTTGTATTTCTGGTGAGGTAGGAGAGACGAAAACGTGGTAGTGTATGAATGGAGGGTGAGACTTAGGATTTTTGATGGGAGATAACTTGGGATCGTTGAGCTACTCCAGGAACGATCTAGTGGATCAAACGACTTAAGAACCCATGTGACTTAAGAGAAGCCGAACGGCCTACTAATTTGTGACCTAAGCAACCGAATGGCCTAAAAACCCTTGTGACCTACGAGAAGCCAAGCGACTTAACAAATCAGTGACTTAACTCCTTGCGACATAAGTTTTAGGTCACGGCCGAGCTAATACTTAGATAAAATGCACTGCCTTGTCTTGAAGCATAACTTTAACTTGTAGGAGCATGAATAATGAACTTTTTGACTTGAACAGAACGACTTAATGAAACTTCGACCCATGCTAAGTCGTTTGAGCTTGACTGTTCGTAAAAATTGGAGAGCACTTAACTGAGTTTTCAACTTGAACTGTTGAGATAAACTGCCTGAACTTGTTGCACTTCTTTACATATTATATTAACTTTTAATGCTAACAACCTGGTAAATACAACATTTGCAGAAAACTAGGGCGAATATATTGCCACTGATTGCCCACATCGAATGAAAGATTTGTCGATAAAGAATAATCAACTTAAAGAAATTATACGAATGAAGTGCTATTAATCGACAAATTCAAGTGAAGTATTAAAGCAAAGCAAAATTAATCAACTAAAGCTGATTTGTTTGCATCAACACTGCACTTGTACTTAGACCTAAAATAACAAGCCATGAAAATTTATAATCGACGAATGCCTATTAGTTTAATTTCAGTAACATTTGCTTGTCATTTTTTTAGTTTTGCACAGCACTTCACACATTTAGGAAACGTGCAACTTCATATTTGAATATCCAGTTCCTTATGTAGAATGGCTTCTCAACAAGAAGAGATAATAGGACAAGCTGAAGAAGTCTTCCCAATTGCTAAACCTTTGGATGATCCCCTGGAAAGAACTCCAACTACTCTGAATCAACGGGTGTTCAACCAATTATGTATTCTGTTTGGTATCGCGGAGGCCAACGCTTTGCTTCCTGGGGTAAATGATACCGCTGACAGGCAACCTCTTGGTTTCATTGCATTTAATCATCAGATGTGCTTGAGTGGAGCAATTCCTTCCTTTAACGATTTTCTTCGACAGCTCCTTCTCTGATCGACTATTTCTTCCTTTCAATTGCACCCCAATGGCTACAACATCTTGATGGGACTGTATGTACTGTTCAGGAGGACACTCGACCGTCTTTCGAGATTTGAAGAAATTTGTTACTTATGCACATTTGCAAAGAATAAAGACCATCCTTCCATCATGCTTGTGAGAAGCGCAAGGAAACGTAAATTGATCACCGATCTTCCCAAAAGCGGCCACGGGTTTCTGAACCAATTTTTCTTCATCCGTTGCCCCCAAGATTCTACAGCATTTGGAGAGAAGGAAGTAAGCTTGCATATCTCTGTTCTTTCCATTTATGAACTTTCCAAAATCGGAGTTGTTAAGTGCTAACTTCATTCTTTACTTTTACGGCACTTCCTCCTCTTGTTGCTTATAACTAAGTGCATTGGCAACACGATCCCCTTTTCGGGAATAAAAAGAATATAAAGATCACAAGATGAAAGGAACTCGAGTCAACATTAAGTTCCTTATGAGAAAATAAACATTTCAAAAATTATGATTGGCGAGGAGAACAAAATACCTCACCCAAAAATAATGATGCCAAATACAAAAGGCGAAAACCATAGCCGCGAGAACTAGATCATGAGTGGAATAACTAGTATCAATATGCTTCAACGATTTAGAAACATAAGTGATAACACATTCTCTTTTGCAAGGGAACGGTATCCAAACCAATACGATTAGCGTTGGAACCAAGGATAGAGTCTTGGTTCCCTTCGGGAATCCCAAGAATAAGAGTATCGGAAAAGACTTCTTTTAAATAATATTCTTTCTCGAAAAGCTAAGACTTCAAAATTACCATTTTGTTAATGAAACCATCTTCCTAGAAAATTTTACTTATTCCTAATCAATTCACTGTGTCTGATTGTCTCATCAAAGCGTTTGGGAGATTCCTATCGATAACGTTGATCAAGCGCATCAACCAGAATTCTTAAAGTACTCAATGGGCAATACAATCACAAAGTCATCTTCTATATAATGGATATGTTTCCTAAGAACATTTAAGAATTTTTCCCTTTCATTTTAAGAACAAAAATCCAATTATACTTATAAATAAATCTTATGAAAAAGAATTGCAAAATTTTTAAACTCCTGTTTTCATCCAAAATCAATAAATACCAAAAAAGGAGTCATCGAGATATTCACAGAATACTAGATTCATAAAATGGATGAAATGAGCTAGATAAACTGAATGGCATAATGAATCGTTCATAAGAATCACAAGTGCGGAATGCGGTAAGTGGAGTGCTAAGTTCCGCAACTCGTAGCCAAATGCAAACCGGTGGCAAGGTCGAGCTGGAAAGACCTTAACACCACTCAAAAGATTACTTAGTTGATAATCCTAAGACAAGACCAAAAATACCAGAAAATTCTCAAACTACGTGAATGAGAGACTTCCCTCATCATGAGGGCTTAAAGAATAAAATGATTCCATCATATTGGAATCGAAATCACAAAGAAAAATAGAAACCTTCAAAAATAGATGGAGACATACCTTATCCCTGGGAAGAACCTCCAGAAGCATCTGTTATACTTAACTTGCCAGATGGAGAATTATTCGGAGCAATAGGACAAGTGGAACTGCGATGGCCTTCCTTCTTGCAATAGTGGCTGAAGAGAGGCTTAGGACAAGCTTGAATCATATGATCAGGAGAACCACAATTGAAACACTTCCAAATGGAAGGTGTTCCAGTAGAAAGAAACTGAGAATCAGATTCAACGGGCTTTTTCTTCTTGGAACGGAAAAATTCCCGCTTATCCAATGGAAACTGCTTTATGTTGTGGTTCTTGCGAATCTCAACAACATCACCACTATCACATTCCCTCTCGATTGCTTCGAAATGAAGTGCAGAATCAACTAACTCCTCCGAAGAAAGCTTAAGCTCAAGCATCAAAGATTTCTTACGATATTTCTTAAGACCGGAGACAAACTTCAGATTCTTCTTATAAGAAGTGCTAATGAATTCAAGACCATACTTAGATAAGGCCTCGAAAGATGCAACATATTCAAATACGAAAGACTCCCTTTGCTTCAATTCAATAAGCGACGGGCCAATAAAGCTTTCTCAAATTCAGGAACGAACTGGAGTTTGAATCGTTCCCGAAACTGAGTCCAAGAAAGAGCAGACTAATCAATTTCGGCTACAAGAAGCTCATACCAATCAAGGGCACGCTCTTGCAATAAGGTAGAAGTTGCAAGAACTCTATCATGATCAGAAATATCCATTCTAGAAAAGATACGCTCGCATGTGTGAATCCAAGCTTGGGTCTCAAGAACAGACTCGACGCCTTTAAAAGGCTTTCCTCCAAGATGAGAAAAATCACTACACATGCGTGCAAAGGTAGACTTACGAGGGGGAGATACACGAGTAGGAGCAGGAGGTTGAGTGCTCCTAAAAACCTCCATAAACTGATCGACAGACATATAAACGGCGTCTGGATGTGAGCCACTGGATTGCCTAGTCGTCCTCTACCTCTTCCAGCCATAAGCTTAAAGTTAAAGAAGATAAAAATTAATCACAAGGTAGATATTCGATTACGGAATAGTATGGAATAAAAATACATTCCTAGGCGTATTCCCAAATCCTGTCTACCCCAAAAACACGGAAGGAATAGAGGCAAGATGATTCAAAGATTTGTAACACTTATTACTCTTTGATGTACCATAATATGTGCTTTCTGTTCTGTGTCTATATATTTTGTTCTGAACTCAGCTTTGATACCAAGTTGTAATGCCCCAACTCTATACTCAAGATAACAAAGAGTATTACTAGGTAATACCGTCTGCTATCGCGAAGAATAAGGCTAGATAGGAGCGACCATCTATAATCTTTCCTTAACCCTCTGTTGAATACATCGACAATTACCATACTAAGCGGACCGACATATCCAATAAATACTTAATTCAAAACCACAGGTGGCTGGATGATCTATCGAAACAGAATACAAAAACTCAATAAAATCTACATCACAAAACAATGAATCATCATATACACATATATTGATAAATAACAGAGTATACAAAATGATACATGTCAAGTGGTATAGCAAACCACAATATACAAACGAGTCAATAGAATACATATCAGAGTTACAACCCAAAAAGGACTACACAAAAATCTATAACAAAAAGGAGCAACCTGAATATCCATGCGGAAGCAAAATAGGCTAAGTCCAAAAGCACCTAACCTGAAACATCTTGGTTTGACCCGAATATAAATACAGGGGTCAGTCTAGCTGAACAAATCAGTTAGATAAACTGAACGATGAACCTACAAGGTCATATAGCATAACAAATATCTCTATATGAGATAACTCAATCATCAAACATAAGATGAATCAAATAAACCTCATGACATCGGCAATTCAAATAAATACTGGATATGAATATCCCAAAACAAGCCAAAAAGGCAAATAACAAATAACAATGAAGGTAATACAAGTTCCACAAGGTAACCGCTATATATCGTGTGGCTCAAAAAGACCAACACCGAAGGGCGATACCTAGGGAATATGAATATCAATGAAACAACAGAAAATTCCAACTGCAACAAACCCAAGTGTCTCTTGGGCGGTGGTGAAGAAACCACTCCAATATCTCCCGAGCGGTGGTCAAGAAACCACTCAAATATCTCTCGAGCGGTGGTGAAGAAACCACTCCGAAAGCGCTACTAAAAGCAACAAGCCAGAAGGAGACAGTCCGAAGACGCTATTCCAAATGAAACAAACAATCCCAAATATCTCTCGAGTCTGGGCAAAGGACCAACTCCGAAAGCTATATTAAAGGAAACAAGCCAGAAGGAGACAGTCCAAGGACACTATCCCAAAGCCATCATGTGTCACAAACTCCCAGAAAGGAATCCGAAATGTGTAAGCGTGAGTCCCATAACCACCCGTTCGCACTAAACGATTTACTATCCGTTAGTCAATTTCACACTCAAAGCAGTACAAAGTTTACCTCATCTCACTGGTAAACCAAACCCAAAGGTCAAAACGTTCAAATGAATAGATTGGGAATTAACTGAATAGATGAACGCATGTGTTCATTGCACGCGTTTTATCTAATTGAGAAGCGAGCTTTTAATACGATTTGAAGAGATCATTTATAAAAAACCATGAATGAAGTCAAAAAGGAATCATGAGAGTCCGAAAATGGGATAACAACTAATTGGAATCTGCACGAATCGATAAAAGTTTGAAATACATTCAAAAATGGCCAAAATAGGCAAAATTGCATATTTCAGACGTTTGAAATTACCATCCAGACATCTGAACCACTAACCAGACATCCGGATGGATTTCCAGACGTTTGTATTTTGTCTCTGCCTTTTTGTGTTTTGCAAGGACCAATTCCAGACGTCTGGATTCTCAAACCAGACGTCTGAATTTGAAACCAGACATCTGGAATTAGAGTTCAGACATATGAAATCCACATTTACGCAAAAATCAACCAAGCCCATAAAAGGCAAAAATCCAAACGCGATCGAACGAGCGATGGACGCTATGGATTTATGCCATACGACAACCCAGCACTTTTGTCTCTTTTATACACCTCCAAAAACACGATCAAAACATCAAAGCTGTGATTTTTAGAACTTTTGACTTCAAAACACCAAATATTGAAATATTCACCAATTCAATCCACCCCAAAAGCAAATGCACACGAATAAGTTTTAGGAATTTACACTTAACAATTGAAGATAGTTATAGACATATTTGTGAGATAAGAATCTCACCTTTAACCCAAAAACAAAGAAGAAGGAGCTCAATTGCGAAGAGAAGACGAACCGTTCTCCACTTCTACTCTACAAGCTTTAATCTAGGGCCAAAACAAGTATTTTCCAAACTCAGATTTAGGAAACTTTTAGAAATTGAAGGAAGAAAGAGTTGGAGAAGATGAAGAGGAGGCTTACCAATAGCTTCTCTTTGATTTAGGAACAAGAATTCGAGTTTACAAGAGCAACTAGGGCTTGGAGTTTCTAATTCCCTTTCCTTTCCACCATTTTCAGTTCAAGCTTGAGTTTGAGGAATGAGAATGAGTGAATGGAGAGGAGAGGGCCGAGTTAGGGTGTTAAGTTAAGCTAGTGGGCTGAACCCAAAATCAAAACCCAATAAGAAAAGGTAGCCAATTTCGACTTACTCCAAACATATCGGAGCTTATACTCAAAAAGATCGCAAACGACATTTCGAACTAAATGGAAGTGGTCTTGAGTCCCAATTCGACCCTTCGCAGAAAGTAGCTTTACGGACTATAATCCGACGAACGATATTATATTTAAATAAAATATTTAAATATTCAACCGATAAATATGCGGGTTGTTACAATCATTAATGGGTATTGCATTGAAATTAAATTCATTAGCTTATATCAACATTATTACCATTAATTGCAATTGGATTACCCAATTTTTTCAATACCCTAAATAAATAACATATATTAATTCAATACTTACATTTGTTTACCTATGTTAGTTTTCATTCCCAAATAATATTTCAATTACTACAGGACATTAGTTTAATTCAATTTACCGTTTAATATTATTAATTCATTAAATTAATTCACTATTTACCCTTGTTTCCTTATATTCAAAGCTTAGCCTAGCATAACAAATTACATTACTTCAATTATTCATAATTTCATTTCAACTGTTAATACTTATCATTAATTTCCATGGTTTCATTCCATTTTCAACATTCGCTTCATTATTAATTTTAGATTTATTATTTGTTCCTAAATTTAATTGCAAAAATTAAATTAAACTAACCAATTTATTTATCAAAATTTAAGGGTCGTTACAGTTGTTCACTGAAAAAAGATGGACATACATTATCATTTGATGCACTTCAGTTGAGGATGAGCAAAAGACACTAAAGTAAACCCCCAATTATACCAAAGCTGTTGCCACCCTTTTGTCCAAATAGCACGTTTGGGGTAACAAATGTTAGTGGTCCAATGTAAAACGATAGCAGTACAACATCTTTGCAAGATCACAAGTTAATGAAACAAAAAAACCTTATACTAAACCAGAAAACTCCCAAAGCCTCCACCTCCTCCTTCCTAAAATCATTACTGGAATCATCGCAAAAAAGGTAGGATTCAACTTCAATTGAAGATCACACATTAATGAAGAGAAAACAACCGTACCTAATACCCTACCTCCCTCTCCACCAGAAACTCATCTCAGCTTATTACAAGGAGATGTTCATCTGAAAAAGATGATGATATAAAAATACTTATGAACCACAAATTGATGAAAAGAAAACGACCACATCCTAAGCCGCCAAAGGTTCCGAAGCTTCCACCTCCATCTGGTCGAAAAACAGATGAAATAATTTCAACAAAAGGAGAGAGTCCATCATATGATGATTAGCAAAACAATCATTTGGAGACCGTCAAACGATGAAGAGAAAAAGACCTTATCCTAAACCTCCACCTCCCGTGGATCCTTTTTTTATAGATGCTTCAAAATTTGAAGCTGGTCATCCGTAATGTTCCCAACCAATAATATTTTTGCTTAGGGTTGGACTATTCGATGTGCCAAAATGTGCAACCAGTTCGTATCTGCTTTTTATGACATTATTTCCTAAAGTAGAACATATATCGCGTGCTTTTTCATAAAATACTAGTTATGCAACATGTGTTGGTAAAAATCCTTTCAGATGATCAGTCTAAGTGAATAAAAAAACCTAATGCTGCGGAAAAAAATTGGATCATGATTGTAGCCAGAAGGAATGTGTTAACGCTAAAATTTGAACGCTAACACCCCGGTGTATGAGTTGTAGTTGTGAAAGCACCACCCGATAGCTCGGGAACAAATTATAAGCAGATAATAGCAGAAAAGCGGTAATCAACAACAATTTTATAGTGGTTCGGCTTAAGGGTATAGCCTACGTCCACTTTAAGTACTTTTATTAATGATCTCGTTACAAGCTGATACAATTCTTCCCAAGTACAATACACTTTGAATTGCAAGAGACTTAGAACAAGTAGCCTAAACTTCGATGAAGATGAGAGTTTTCGAATCCATGTTGGATGTACGTGATCTCTTCTTGAAGTTGTTTGTAGCGTTCTTAGTGTCTTGAGAGCTTCAAGTGTTAGATTGGTTCGGAATGCAGCAGAGTATCGGCGCTTGAAGAGAGTGAGCCAAAAAGTCCTTTCTCAGTTGGAATTAGGGATGTATTTATAGGCTTTGCTCGGACTTAGGTCGTAGGTCGTGACCGACCTAAGTAAGGTCGTAGGTCGTCTCCGACCTATGAAGCTCTGGTTTTCCTTTTTCATGAGTAGGCGCATGCTTTTTTCAACAAGTTCTAGGTCGTGCGCGACCTAACACTCAGCGGCATAGTAGAGGCGGCCTCTTTATTTACGTGTTTAGGTCGTTAGCGACCTACCCTAGGTCGTGAGTACTTTCCTGTAGCCATAGCTGATCTTAGGTCGCTGAATCCCTTAGGTCGCGAAACTTCATATGTCGGTGGACATTAGGTCGCATAAAGTCTTTAGGTTGCTTGCTTGCTTATTTGGTTAGGTCGTGAAGCTTGGTAGGTCGCGGCCTCCTTTAGGTCGCAGCTCTCTGTTAGGTCGCAAAGCTTGATAGGTCGCTCCATATCTTCAGGAATTAGGTCGCTACTCCCCATAGGTCGTAGGTCGTGACAATGCTTAAGTCTTTAGGTCGCATAGCTGCTTCGTGGAGTTAGGTCGCTAATACAATTATGCCGTTAGGTCGTTGAGACCATTAAGTCGTCAAGTACTCTTAGGTCGTTGGGCTGCTGAGTTATAGGTCGCGGAGTTTTAGGTCGTGGTAGAAATAGGAGTTAACATTTGCCCCTCGAAGTACAGGCCTATGTGATAGGTCGTGTGCTTCGACTTAACTTTGCTAGGTCGTAAGCGACCTAAAACATACGCTAACTCGCGTGTCTACTCGCCTTCTTCTTTCAGCTCCATATAAATTGCTAGGTCGTTTCTTCTCCATTACCTAACTGCTTCAATTTCTTGCTCTGCCATTAACAGAATTCTGCGATTTCAAAGACGAATTCAACCAAATCATTCATCAATTCCTTCTTGCTATCAAATTACGTAATCATCTTCGATCTTTATTCATTCCATAATCACCATCGAACCACGAACTCCAACCACTGAACCTCAAATCGATTTTGCGCGTCGCGCTTCACTTTGAGTTGCGCTGTGATCGATTTTTGATCGTTACTGGTTATTATGGTTGTTGCGATTCACGAACGCACAGTAGTGAGTTAGATTTATGATAGATCGGAGATACTTTGAATCGGTTTTTCGAATGGTTTGGTGGTATGAAAAGATGATGAACTTCACGAATAGGATGATGGATTTTGGTGTAGTTGATAGCGGGTTATCAGGTCCGGTGAAGCATTGCGTGGAGAGGAAGCTAGAGACCTAGTGAATTTGAGCAACTTAAGATAATTCATGATCTAAGAACCCTTGCGACCTAAGGAATAGTTTCGACCCATACTAGGTCGCTGAACGACCTAATATTTGCGCGACCTAAGACTTTTCATGAGCTAAGAGTTACTCGAGCTAGGAACCGCACGACCTAACTTTCTTGCGACATAGACTCTAGGTCGCGGCCGAGCTAACACTATGAGGAGATTGAAATGCCTTATCCTTTACTTTGCACAGCGCGACCTAAGAAGGTTCCGACCTATGCTAGGTCGCCGGGCGACCTAGGACTTGTGACATTTTGAGGCAACTTTGATTGAACTGTTTGAACTTGGATTTTGTTGTACTTCCTTGTAGATTATCTCTAATTCTAATAACCTGTTAAACATAATATTTGCAGAAAACTGGGACGAATATACTGCCATTGACTGCCCACATCGAATGACAGATTAGTCGATAAAGAGTAATTAACTTAAATGAATTGTGTGAACGAAATGCTGTGAACCAATGAATTCAAGTGAAGTGTTAAAGCAAAACTAAAATATCCAGTTAAAGTTGATTCGTTCGCATTAACACTTCACTTGAGCTTTATATTAACAAGTCCTGAAATCTCATAGTCGACTAATTGTCAACTAGTTTAATTTCAGTTATGTTTGCTTTCTTTTTTTTTTTTAAAGTTCTGCACAACACTTCACACTTTTTAGGAAACGTGCACCTTCTCATCTGAACATCCAGTCGCTTATGTAGAATGATGTCTCAACAAGAAGAGATGATAGAACACGCTGAAGGGGTTTTCCCGATTGCTATTCCACTAGAGAATCCTCCGAAAAGAACTCCTACCCTTTTGAAACAGCGGGCGCTTAATCAATTATGCGTTTAATTTGGCATTGCCGAGGGAGAAGTTCTACTCCCTGGACCAAATGACTCTGCTGATAGACCACCTTACGGTTTTTTTGCCATTAATCGACAAATGTGCTTGAGTGGAGCAATTCCTCCTTTTAATGAATTTCTCCGGCAAATCCTACTTCGACTGACGATCTCTCCTTTTCAGCTGCACCCCAATGGCTATGCTATTTTGATGGGATTGTGTGTTCTGTTCAGGAGGACTCTTGATCGTCTTCCGAGTTTTGAGGAAATCTGTTACTTGTGCACTTTTGCTAAGAACAAGGACCATCCTTCAATTGTACTTGTAAGAGGTGCGCGGAGCCGCAAACTTATTTTGGATTTGCCGGAGAGTGCACATGGATTCCTGAATCAATACTTCTACATTCGTTGCCCCGCAGAATTCTACGCAGACTGGAGAGTAGGAAGTGAGATCTTTTTTCTCTTTAATTTTATTCTAAGTTTTACCTGGTTCGTATTGCTAGATGCTGATTCCATTCCTTAACTTTCCAGCACTTCCTCCTCCTTCTAGAGATTCCAGCCATAAGTCAGTTTTTGAAAGGCTAAGCACTGTGGCTGCTGAAGAAAGAAGCGCAAAATTTTTATTGACAGAAGAACTTCTTCATCAGTTTGAGCTTCTACATCCTTCTCGTTCCGCTCAAATACATGAAGTTCCAACGGAGGTTCCTGATTCTCCGACGAGCACTCCTGATGCCCCAGTCTCCACTAAAGAGCACTTGCAGGGAGGAACCTCTATAGAAACTTCACAAGTTAAGTGTTCAATTCCGAAAGATGTTGCGGGGCCATCTGACAAGTCTGTACTTGCCCCAGTTACTGAAGAGGAAGAACCCCCTCGATCTACTAGTGAAGGAATTAAGAAAGCAAGCTCCAAAAAACAAGATGGCGATGATGTTTTTGAGGGGTTGAGCGATTTAATTGTGACATCTCAAGAACTTTTCAAAGATGATGTTTCTAAAACTGTCTCTTCTGTAATCGAGGCGACATCTTCTTTTCAACAAACGTCAACTCCTCCTACTCAAGTTATCACTACCTCTATTCCACAGAGTGGTTTGTAACTCGATGCGTGTAGTTTACACGTCACACGACACTTTGGATTTCTCATCACTTCTACGCACTTATCTTCTTGTACTTTAAAGATTTCTAAAGCTTATTATTTTAATTCCAGATTCTCCTATGGGGCGCAGCGGCTCGTATTATGATGATTTCCAGCGCTACGGGAGGCGTAGCCAGTATGATTACAGGCGTTACCTTCCTTCTTACAGAGAGTCGGATGAAGAGAGGGCCATCAGGAAAGCCGACGAGAGACGAGCATATGAAGATCGTCGCCGAAGGGAACAAGAAAGACATGATCTTCCCCACAGAGATGATGATACCCAAAAGAGAAAAGCTCATGATGAGAGAGGAAAGAGTCACATAGACGATTCTTCTAGCAAGCGGGCTAGACTTACTGAAGAAACAACTCCTTCAGCTTCTGAACATGTCCCTGCTCAATCTCCTGCTCCCGTTCGCTCCGACATTCAAGCAATCATCAACCGGCCCGCATACCAAGTCGGGCAAAGTCCTCCCACTCTTCAAAGTCGATTTCCTCAGTGGTGCCTGAGAGGGGATCGATTTGATCTCGACTTGGTTCCTCTCGACAAACCGACTATGCTGCGAAATCTTGATACTGTCAGGACCGATATCGAAAGAATGTCGAACTGCCAAAAACTCGTCGACGAACTTCAAAGGGTTAACCGAGCCAATCTCGAGGCCATGCTAACAATGGAGAATGATAAGGCTGAGTGGCAGAAGACTCTCGAACAACATGACGCCGAAATGAGAAGTATTGCTTCCTACAATGAAAAGCTGGAAGCGGAAGTAGAAAAACTTAAAGAAGAATTAGCTACTTCGTCTACTTTCCATTCTCAAAAGGAGAGCATGCTTCAGCAACAAGTACGAGATGCGCATACCAGTCAAAGAGCAGTCGAAGATAAGCTTGCACACAAGGAAAAGGTCATAGAAGAATATCGTGCTGAAACTGTACAACTGCGAGAACAGACCGGCTCTCAAAGCTTGGAGATAGAGTTGTTAAAAACTCGACTTGCTATGGCCGAAAAGGAGCGCGACGAGGCTGTTGCTGGTAAACTTGCGGCCGAAGAGGCTCATCAAGCAACCAAAGCTGACATTAGCTCCACATTATTCGATTTTTATCTGCACAGCATTTTGGGACGTGGCAGCCTTGCCTTTCTAGGCCCCAAGTATGAAATCACACTGGCTGAAGTTTGGGAGGCAGCACTTGATATGCTCGGTGGTAAAGGTGCTGGATATGCTGAGTCAGCCCTTGAAGAGCATTATCTTGATGATGAAGCCCGCGCTGCTCTTGCCAAGGGAAAGGAGCAGCTTGCCAGAGCGCGGGCCGGGATGGCGGAAGAGGAGCGTTCTGAAAAAGAAGTACCGCCTACTACCTCTGAACGTCCTCTAGTTTCTCCCGAGGTGGACATTACAGGGCTCTAGTGCTCATTCGCCGCCTCCTACAAGAACCGGGGTAATTACCCCTACTGATGAAGAGGCTTTGGAGGACATTGGGGCTCAGAATTATGAGATTGAACTGACGAAGCCAACATCTTCAGGTAATTTCGACATTGGTCCGATTCAGGTGGATTACCTACTTATTCCTCAAAAATTTGATGAGCTTCTCGATTACCTCTTGAATCTCGATGAACCCATATCTCCCTTCTTTCGGGAAGATACTAACATTTTCAATTTTTCTTCTTCTACAGTTGAAACAACAAGTGCCGTGCAGACTTCGCCTTCTCTGGTTATTCCTCCTCCATCTCTTCAGGTGACTCCTCCTTCTGCTTCACAACCTGGGTCACAAGAGGAGAAAATTAAGGCTCTTCATGGCTTGGATGACCCTATTGCTTCGCAGGAGCAAAAAGATGAGGGACTCGAAGGAGGCGAGATCTCTCCGGAGCGGACTCCTTCTGACGACGTAGTTTTGTCCACTCTCGTTACTCCGGGGAGTGAGTCTTCTTCGAAGAGAAGAAAGAAGCATGGGACATCGAAGAGGAGGGGGAAGAAAATTATCACCACTGAAGAGGAACCGGAAATTGCACCAGTTGCACCTCCCTCCCCTTCTTCCCTTATGCCTTCAGACCAACCTGAAAGACCTGAAAAGCTAACCACTCGGCCGGGTAAAGGGTCTAAAGGCGGCAAGAAGAAATGAAGAGTTGAGCTTTTTGATTCCTTTTTTGTGTAATGGTCGGATGTTGTGCAGGCACCGGCCCCTGCTTTTTATTTTGAAACCTGTATCTGCAATATCTGCAATTGAATAAAATGATTCTTTATTTGTACGGACTTTTGTTTGAATTTGAGAATGCATTTATTATTCATTTTTGCACAAGTTTATTTATACGATGTTGCGGTGAGCTTGTGGTATGTTGTTTGAGCGTACTTTACCGACATAGTTATACCGCTTTGTATGTAACTATACCATGTTGCCCCTATACCATGGGCTTACTGCAATATCGTATACTTTGAGGGGACTTGCACTCTCGTTTTCTAAAGAATAATTACTTCATTCTCGAAGAGAATTTTCGTAGAATGCAACTTACTTCATATAAGTTTCTACGCTTTGTCCTTCGAAGAAATCACTTTTTCCTTTTGCGTATGTATATATTTTGCCAAGTGAATTCTTCTATGTGGTAAAGCGGACCTCTGAATGTACTTTAACTTTCTTCCCCCTTCTTTTTTTTTAGAATAGGTAAATCGCTCTTCCTTTGAAAGTTAAAGTACGCTCTTGATGAGGATTTTTCTCTTTCTTCTTGTTTTTTTTTTAATAAAAATTTGTGCCTCTGAGGAGAGATTTTTTCACGTTTCAACACTTGGAAGTTTTATTTCAATCTCGGTGAAACGTGGGCTTCTGAAGAGGTCTTTCTTTTTAATTGTGTCCTCGGGAGGGGGTTGTACCTCTGAGGAGGGATTTCTCACGTTTCAACACTTGGAAGTTTTATTTCAATCTTGGTGAAACGTGTACCTCCAAAGAGTTGTGCCTTCGAGGAAAGCCTTTTCACGTTTCGACACTTGGAAGTTTTATTTCAATCTCGGTGAAACATGGGCTTCCAGGAAGGTCTTTATCTTGTTTTGCATTTCAACTTTGGTGAAGTGAAATTCCGAAGAGCGGTTGTTACACTTCAACTCCTGGTGAAATGGGCCTCCGAAGAGGGCTTTTATTTTGTTTGCATTTCAACTTTGGTGAAGTGAAATCCCGAAGAGCGGTTGTTACACTTCAACTCCTGGTGAAATGGGCCTCCGAAGAGGGCTTTTATTTTGTTTGCATTTCAACTTTGGTGAAGTGAAATCCCGAAGAGCGGTCATAACACTTCAACTCCTGGTGAAATGGGCCTCCGAAGAGGGCTTTTATTTTGTTTGCATTTCAACTCTGGTGAAGTGAAATTCCGAAGAGCGGTCATAACACTTCAACTCCTGGTGAAATGTGCCTCAGAGAGGGTTTTCATCGCCTGGAAGTTACTCTCTCATGGTTGGATGGTCATGACTCCTCCAATCTTTTTTGTTGAGCAGAGAACTTTCTTTTTTGTGGCGTATGACCCATTAGAGGTCTTTATCCTCCGAAGAGTTGTGCCTCCGAAGAGGACTTGTGCTGCCGATGATGGCTTTGGTTGTTCCTCTGTTCACTTGCTTATGCCTTTTCAATGATCCTCTGCCCCCTTTTTTTTCTTTTTTTTCTTTTTTTTTTCTTTTTTTTACAAGTAACTTGTTTAATCCAAGGAAGTGTGCTTCATTGTCAGGCAATTTCGTGAGAACGAGCACTAGCTTTTTAATTGGATGTTTGTTTGTTCAAACGATCTCAATTTATTAGCAAAGACCCGTTTCTGTCGAAGTCATAGGCCGTTCAATTGAAGTACTTCCTATCTAGGATTTGAATTCGGGGCTCTTGTGACTTGAAATTTGGCGAGAATCACTTGGTCTTTTTATGTGCAAGTTTCACTTCCATTGTCTGCAAAAATCAAATCGACATTTCAGCAATACATTCTATGTACCTTTTATATCGAGAATAAAGCAAACATGTGATAATAATAAGGAACACAAGATTTATAGTGGTTCGGCCAGGAAATTGGGCCTACATCCACTTTATATTCTTTCATTATTTACTTGCATCAGTTTTACAATTGCTTTCAATTACAAGAATCATACATTCATAATTCTTTTTGCAATGTTTCAACAAAATTTTCAAGTAAAGTATGGACGCAAATGATTGCTGTTCCATGCCCTTGGAATTTGATCTCCTTCAACAGTGGTGAGTTTGAATGTGCCGTCAAGAAGCTTTTGACCTATGACATATGGTCCTTCCCAATTTGGCCCAAACACACCTGTTGCTGTCATAATTCTCTTCCGGACTAGATCTCCAATCTCAAAGCTGCGTTGGCGAACTTTGGAATTGAAATGTCTGGTTATCCTATGTTGATGAGCTGCAATTCTGAGATTAGCTTCATCTCTTTTTTCATCAAGGAAGTCTAGCGCTTCAAGCTGTAGCCTTTCATTTTCTGCTTGATTGAAATGGATCCTTCTGTGTGAAGGAACCTCTGTTTCTACCGGGATCATTGCTTCCGATCCGTATGCTAATGAGAAAGGAGTGTGCCCAGTCGCAGTTTTGTGAGTGGTTCTGTATGCCCATAGTGCAAGTGGTAGCTTATCGACCCAACCACCTTTTGCTCTTTCAAGTTGCTTTTTGATGGTTGATTTGATGATCTTGTTTACTGCTTCCACTTGCCCGTTTGCCTGCGGATGAGCAACTGCTGAAAAGCTTTTCTGGATTTTGAATCGCTTGCAAAAATCTTGGAATTCCTCGCTTTCAAACTGAGTACCATTGTCTGTGATTATTTTCTGAGGCACACCATACCTGCAAATGATATTCTTGGTCACGAAACTTATCATCTTCTTAGAGGTGATAGTAGCCAATGGTTCAGCTTCAGCCCATTTAGTGAAATAATCAACTGCAACAATAGCATATTTAATCCCTGATTTGGCAGTCGGTAGCGGCCCAATGAGATCCATTCCCCAAATTGCAAACGACCATGGACTGACCATTTGTGTGAGTTCAGTTGAAGGCGCTCTAGGAATTTTGGCAAATCTTTGGCATCTGTCACACTTTCGGGAATAGCTTGCAGCATCATGATTAATTTCTGGCCAAAAATATCCGTATCGGAGAATTTTCTTTGCTAATGTTTGGCCACCTGAATGATCACCACATTCTCCTCCTTGTATCTCAGCTAGGATTGTTTTGGACTCTTCCCTGGATACACATCGAAGCAATGGCATTGAGAATCCCCGTCTGTATAATCGGCCATCCTGAATTACATAGCGAGAGGCTTTCCTTAGTAGCTTCCGTCTCTCTATCGAATTTTCTGGCAGAGAACCTCTGAGTAGGTAGTCCAGTATTGGAGTCATCCATGACTCTTGTTCTTGAGATACATTCATAATCCAGTCAATATCCATCTCGTCTATACTTGGTGCTGAAAGGACTTCTACAGGGACTAATCCCAATAGTTGAGCTTCACCAGAACTTGAATACTTTGCGAGGGAATCTGCCTTCATATTCTCTTCCCGAGGAACGTGGCTTATTGAATTGTGATCGAGTTCACACAGAAGTTCCCAAGCCTTTGACAAGTAAGCGGGCAGGTTTCCCCCTTTCGCTTGAAATTCCTTCTTGACTTGGCATACAATAAGCTGAGAATCACTAAAGATCTGTAATGCTCGGATGTTTAGTTCTTTAGCGATTTTCAGTCCTGCGATAAGAGCTTCATATTCTGCTTCACTGTTTGTTGAAGGAAATTCCAATCTTAGTGCATAGCATAATGACCGACCTTCAGGAGTTTCAAGTACCACCCCTGCTCCAGAACAGTAGTCATTTCTTGCGCCATCAACATATAACTTCCACTGGATTGGGGAATCATTGATCGCTTCTTCCTCACCACTACCCTTCTCTGTGAATTCTTCAATGAAATCAGCTAAAGCTTGTCCGTTGATTGCCTTTCGGGGGTGATAAGTGATGTCATATTGACTGAGTTCAATGTTCCACTTTAGAAGGCGACCCGAAGTTTCAGGGCGAAACAGGACTTGCTTTAGAGGTTGATCGGTGAGTACTCTGATAGGATGAGCTTGGAAATATTGCCTCAACTTCCTTGATGCAACTAGTAGACAATAGGCGAGTTTTTCCAACTTGGAGTAATTCAGCTCTGCCCCAGTGAGTCTTTTGCTGATACAGTAAACCGGATTTTGAATCCTTTTGTCTTCCCGAATCAACGCCGCACTTAGAGCATGAGATGATACTGCCAAGTATATAAGAAGATCCTCACCATTGCCTGGCCTAGAAAGTATTGGGGGCGTTTCCATATGACGGATCAATTCATCAAAGGCTTTTTGGCATTCGGGAGTCCATTCAAAGTTCTTCTTTCCTTTCTTCAGAGCGTCAAAGAATGGGATGCATTTATCAGTAGCTTTGGAAATGAACCGACTCAGGGCGGCGACCTTTCCGTTCAGACTTTGCAATTCCTTCTTCGTTCTAGGAGCTTTAACTTCTTTTAAGGCAGTAATTTGAGCTGGACTAGCCTCAATGCCCCTAGCGCTGACGATAAACCCTAAGAACTTTCCGGACTCGACCCCAAACGTGCATTTCAGAGGGTTAAGCTTCATTCTGTATTTCTGGAGGACTGCGAACATTTCTGCTAAGTGTTCAATGTGATCCGCTGCTTTCTTAGACTTTACTAACATGTCGTCGACGTAGACTTCCATAGTTTTGCCCAATTGCGGTTTGAACATAGCATTAACAAGTCTTTGGTAGGTTGCCCCTGCATTTTTCAATCCGAAGGGCATAACTCTGTAGCAATAAAGACCAACATCGGTGATAAAGCTCGTGTCCTCCTGATCCGGTTCATGCATCATGATCTGGTTATATCTGGAGTAGGCATCCATGAAAGATAACAATTCATGCCCCGCTGTTCCATCTACCAGTTGATCGATCCTGGGTAAAGGGAAGCAATCTTTGGGGCAGGCCTTGTTCAGATCTGAAAAATCGATGCACACTCTCCATTTTCCATTAGCTTTCTTAACCAGCACAGGATTTGAAACCCAATTCGGATATGTAGATTCTTTGATGAAGTTATTTTCCATGAGTCGATCAACTTCCTCTTTTAATGCTGCTGACCTTTCTGGACCTTGGGTTCTTCTTTTCTGTTTTACTGGTGTAAACTTTGGGTCAATATTCAGAGCGTGTACTGCAACTTCTGGAGATATTCCACACATATCAGCATGAGTCCAAGCGAAGACATCCAGATTTGCTTTCAAGAAAGATATCAAGATATTCTGAATTGACACATTAAGCTGTGAACCCACATTCAACACCTTATTTGGGTCCTTCGGGTCAACAGGTACCGGTACTGTCGTTTCAACCGGCACTACTCTATTCTCCCCTGCACTGGCTTTTTTGGGATCCATCTCTTTCCGTGCCCCGCTATGCTCGCCAGTGCAGGGTCCGCCCCGTAATTGCTACAAGGATGGCTCTTTGATGCGGACCGGGGCTGCCGCATCCTTTCCCATTTCCCTTCTTCTTGACTCTCGCAACTCTGTCAAATAGCACTCTCGCGCAGCATTTTGATCCCCTTTTATAACTCCTACTCCATTGTCTGTAGGGAATTTAATAGTGAGGCACCACGGGGCTAGGATAGCTTTGAACGCTGCGAGCGTTGGACGGCCAAGGAAAGCATTATAAGGAGAAAATTCATCGACAATCACAAATGTTTGCTTGCGGACTACTTTCCTTTCTCCTTCCCCAAGTTCTACAAGCAGATCGATGGTTCCTATTGGTTGCTTTGGCTCCCCAGTGAAGCCAGCGATCTTCTGCGATGAGGCTTGTACATCGACCATAGGAATTTTCATTTGGTCGAATGTCTTCTTGAAGAGGATATTACATGATGCTCCGCAGTCAATGAGAACTCTTCTGACAATGGCCGGTCCGATACCGGCTGAGATGACCAAGGGATCTAGGGTAGGAGTTTCGATACCTGTGGAATCTCTGGCTCTGAAAATAATTTCATCACTGAAAGTTTTCTGTTGTTTCAGGGGCGTAGTGTCTTCTAAAACAAAGACGTCTTCTTCGGCTGGAACATATTTCAAAGCCCTGGTATATCTCTCCATCTCACCCCAGCTTTTGCCAGCTGGGTGAGGTCCTCCTGTAATGACATTGATAATGGGCCTTCCAGATTCATGCCCCGTAGCTTTCTCACCTATCCTAGGCTGATGAACAGGAGCCTGTTGCCCCTGACTTGACGATGCAGGATTGTTGCTATTCTTTTTCACAAATTGCTGCAACTTGTTTTCTCTTAGCAACTCTTCAATCAGATTTTTCAACTGGCGGCATTCATCGGTCTCATGACCGGGTTGATTATGGAAGCGGCAGAACTTCCCACTCTGTATAGCCTTTTTCCCGGTTCTCAAAGGGATAGGTTTAGGAAAATCAACAGAATCTTTAGTGGCAAGGTAAATGTGCTCCGGCGTATGTGATAATGGAGTATACTCTGATGGCTTGAAGGATCGGGGCTTCTTCAGATTACCCTGTTTCTTTCCATTATTACTCTCCCTTTTTTGCCCCACCGATTCATTCTTGCGTGGAGCGACAGTGTTATCTTCAACTTTCTCCAACACTGCCTTTACTGGTAAAGGACGGCTTTCCAGGCGTAAGAATTCATCTGCCTTTTTGTAGAACTTTTCGAGGGAGGTTGGCTCCTTCATGTTTAGCCATTTCCCAAATCCGCTCGACTTATCAATAGCCCTCATCAGATAAGTCAATATCATTCGCGGTTCAGCATTGTCCACCTCTGCCAGCGCTATATTAAAGCGGTTCAAGAAAGATCTGATAGATTCACCAGGATTCTGTTCTATACTCGACAACGACATGATGGCCTTGGCCTTTGAAGCATATAGTCTGAACTGCTCCTTGAATTTTCGGGTCAAGTCTGAAAACTGATCAATAGATCGGACTGGCAACTTGGTGAACCACAGTAGAGCCACACCGTCAAGGTATACGGGGAAATATCGGCACTTTATCTCGTCAGAGGCTCTGGCACCTGTCATGTGCCAATCATATTTATACAAGAATTCATTCGGATCACTTGTCCCTTTGTAAGCTGGGATAGTTGGAGGGACAAACTTCCTTGGAAATTCCGCCTTTAAGATTTTCTCAGTAAATGGAGTTTTACTTGGGGCGAAACCCCATTCTTTCTCATCTTCAACCCTTTGCATACTTTCTTTCATGATTTTCCGGACCATTCCAGAAAGATACTCCTCATCATGTCGAGTTCCAGATCCACCAACCTCCGGAAGCGTTTGCTCAAAGGGACTGGCAGCCCTTTCAGGAGCATTCCTTTCATTAGCATCATGAATGTTGCCAGCATAATTCCTTCCATTACCAGCCGGTTGATTGTTTGCCCCGAGCAAATCATTCAACTTATTCAGAATTAGAGCATTTTGGGCATTTTGAGCCTCGAGTTGTGCATTTTGGGCATTGATCTGTTGGTTCATCCCTAAAATTGCAGCATCCAACTCCGCTTTCGTAACCCCAGCAGACGTAGTGGGTTGATTAGGTACAGGGGAAGCGGATGTTCCCTCTTGAACGTTCCCAGATCCGACAGATCTACTCTTCCTTCCAGGAGCCATAATCTCAGACAGACTTCTGGTTTTCAAGGAAATTCTCTCTACAAATCTCTGTGAAGCAATGATGATAACTCACCTGAGTTCAATTCTCAGTGAAAGCACCAAAAATGTTAACGCTAAAATTTGAACGCTAACACCCCGGTGTATGAGTTGTAGTTGTGAAAGCACCACCCGATAGCTCGGGAACAAATTATAAGCAGATAATAGCAGAAAAGCGGTAATCAACAACAATTTTATAGTGGTTCGGCTTAAGGGTATAGCCTACGTCCACTTTAAGTACTTTTATTAATGATCTCGTTACAAGCTGATACAATTCTTCCCAAGTACAATACACTTTGAATTGCAAGAGACTTAGAACAAGTAGCCTAAACTTCGATGAAGATGAGAGTTTTCGAATCCATGTTGGATGTATGTGATCTCTTCTTGAAGTTGTTTGTAGCGTTCTTAGTGTCTTGAGAGCTTCAAGTGTTAGATTGGTTCGGAATGCAGTAGAGTATCGGCGCTTGAAGAGAGTGAGCCAAAAAGTCCTTTCTCAGTTGGAATTAGGGATGTATTTATAGGCTTTGCTCGGACTTAGGTCGTAGGTCGTGACCGACCTAAGTAAGGTCGTAGGTCGTCTCCGACCTATGAAGCTCCGGTTTTCCTTTTTCATGAGTAGGCGCATGCTTTTTTCAACAAGTTCTAGGTCGTGCGCGACCTAACACTCAGCGGCATAGTAGAGGCGGCCTCTTTATTTACGTGTTTAGGTCGTTAGCGACCTACCCTAGGTCGTGAGTACTTTCCTGTAGCCATAGCTGATCTTAGGTCGCTGAATCCCTTAGGTCGCGAAACTTCATAGGTCGGTGGACAGTTAGGTCGCATAAAGTATTTAGGTTTCTTGCTTGCTTATTTGGTTAGGTCGTGAAGCTTGGTAGGTCGCGGCATCCTCTAGGTCGCAGCTCTCTGTTAGGTCGCAAAGCTTGATAGGTCGCTCCATATCTTCAGGAATTATGTCGCTACTCCCCATAGGTCGTAGGTCGTGACAATGCTTAAGTCTTTAGGTCACATAGCTGCTTTGTGGAGTTAGGTCGCTAATACAATTATGCCGTTAGGTCGTTAAGACCATTAAGTCGTCAAGTACTCTTAGGTCGTTGGGCTGCTGAGTTATAGGTCGCGGAGTTTTAGGTCGTGGTAGAAATAGGAGTTAACATTTGCCCCTCGAAGTACAGGCCTATGTGATAGGTCGTGTGCTTCGACTTAACTTTGCTAGGTCGTAAGCGACCTAAAACATACGCTAACTCGCGTGTCTACTCGCCTTCTTCTTTCAGCTCCATATAAATTGCTAGGTCGTTTCTTCTCCATTACCTAACTGCTTCAATTTCTTGCTCTGCCATTAACAGAATTCTGCGATTTCAAAGACGAATTCAACCAAATCATTCATTAATTCCTTCTTGCTATCAAATTACGTAAGCATCTTCGATCTTTATTCATTCCATAATCACCATCGAACCACGAACTCCAACCTCTGAACCTCAAATCGATTTTGCGCGTCGCGCTTCACTTTGAGTTGCGCTGTGATCGATTTTTGATCGTTACTGGTTATTGTGGTTGTTGCGATTCACGAACGCACAGTAGTGAGTTAGATTTATGATAGATCGGAGATACTTTGAATCGGTTTTTCGAATGGTTTGGTGGTATGAAAAGATGATGAACTTCACGAATAGGATGATGGATTTTGGTGTAGTTGATTGCGGGTTATCAGGTCCGGTGAAGCATTGCGTGGAGAGGAAGCTAGCGACCTAGTGAATTTGAGCAACTTAAGATAATTCGTGATCTAAGAACCCTTGCGACCTAAGGAATAGTTTCGACCCATACTAGGTCGCTGAACGACCTAATATTTGCGCGACCTAAGACTTTTCATGAGCTAAGAGTTACTCGAGCTAGGAACCGCACGACCTAACTTTCTTGCGACATAGACTCTAGGTCGCGGCCGAGCTAACACTATGACGAGATTGAAATGCCTTATCCTTTACTTTGCACAGCGCGACCTAAGAAGGTTCTGACCTATCCTGCGGTTTAATATTATAATTCCCAAATAATATTTCAATTACTACAGGACATTAGTTTAATTCAATTTACCGTTTAATATTATTAATTCATTAAATTAATTCACTATTTACCCTTGTTTCCTTATATTCAAAGCTTAGCCTAGCATAACAAATTACATTACTTCAATTATTCATAATTTCATTTCAACTGTTAATACTTATCTTTAATTTCCATGGTTTCATTCCATTTTCAACATTCGCTTCATTATTAATTTTAGATTTATTATTTGTTCCTAAATTTAATTGCAAAAATTAAATTAAACTAACCAATTTATTTATCAAAATTTAAGGGTCGTTACAGTTGTTCACTGAAAAAAGATGGACATACATTATCATTTGATGCACTTCAGTTGAGGATGAGCAAAAGACACTAAAGTAAACCCCCAATTATACCAAAGCTGTTGCCACCCTTTTGTCCAAATAGCATGTTTGGGGTAACAAATATTAGTGGTCCAATGTAAAACGATAGCAGTACAACATCTTTGCAAGATCACAAGCTAATGAAACAAAAAAACCTTATACTAAACCAGAAAACTCCCAAAGCCTCCACCTCCTCCTTCCTAAAATCATTACTGGAATCATCGCAAAAAAGGGAGGATTCAACTTCAATTGAAGATCACACATTAATGAAGAGAAAACAACCGTACCTAATACCCTACCTCCCTCTCCACCAGAAACTCATCTCAGCTTATTGCAAGGAGATGTTCATCTGAAAAAGATGATGATATAAAAATACTTATGAACCACAAATTGATGAAAAGAAAACGACCACATCCTAAGCCGCCAAAGGTTCCGAAGCTTCCACCTCCATCTGGTCGAAAAACAGATGAAATAATTTCAACAAAAGGAGAGAGTCCATCATATGATGATTTGCACAAACAATCATTTGGAGACCGTCAAACGATGAAGAGAAATAGACCTTATCCTAAACCTCCACCTCCCGTGGATCCTGTTTTTATAGATGCTTCAAAATTTGAAGCTGGTCATCCGTAATGTTCCCAACCAATAATATTTTTGCTTAGGGTTGGACTATTCGATGTGCCAAAATGTGCAACCAGTTCGTATCTGCTTTTTATGACATTATTTCCTAAAGTAGAACATATATCGCGTGCTTTTTCATACAATACTAGTTATGCAACATGTGTTGGTAAAAATCCCTTCAGATGATCAGTCTAAGTGAATAAAAAAACCTAATGCAGCGGAAAAAAACTGGATCATGATTGTAGCTAGAAGGAATGACAGAGATAAACACCAGAACAAACAGGTCACAGATCTATGCAATGCAAAAAAATAGACAACACTAGTATTTATAGTGATTCGACTATTGCGCGGCAGTTTATGTCCACTTGGGGAGAGGAGATTTTATTAATCACTGAATGATTAGAGTTACAAGAATGATTCACTTTTGCAGGTTATAAATAATAAGAATTAACAACATAGGAAAGATTATTTAGTTTCAGCTCTTTAGGGTGGCTCCATTATTGGCATAAATTAGCTCTCAATTTCGGTTGCCGTTGTTCCGAAAGCTACCCTATTTATAGAGTGAAGATGTGAGGAGGGGTAGCTGCTATACGGAAGCTCAGGATCGACATGTTTGATCCGTCATATGACAGTAGGCATTTGGCTCGGCATAGTACACTTCAAGTCTGGACCGGCACATACCGATTGCCAAACGAGAAATTTACACCGGTCTTCTTCTTCACCTACTCGGTTTGGCGAATACCGAACGAAATATTTCGT
Source organism: Allium cepa (assembly GCA_030765085.1). NCBI lineage: Eukaryota > Viridiplantae > Streptophyta > Magnoliopsida > Asparagales > Amaryllidaceae > Allium > Allium cepa. Next base: position 464,329,619 of record CM060942.1, read on the forward strand.
TCGGCATCACCGCATCATCCATCGACAAATTTGGTTTGGTCTTCCTTCATCACTCCAAACCAATGCCACTCCACTTCTCTTCTTTACTGAAAAAAGTTTCTCATTCGGTCTTCTTAAATCACCGACCGAAATTTCCATGCTCCTGAACTCTAGAGCAACAAATCTAAGCAACACCGTAACAATGATTTTGTTCGACAAATCAGCTTCGTCCACCGAACTACTTTGCTGGTTCAGTCTTCAGCTTCTGCTCTTACGGCTTCAGCTTCCTCCTCCAAGACCTTACCCTAAACCGCCAAAAATCTCGATGCCTCAACCTCCTTCTACCACAAAACCTTTACTGGAATCATCACAAAAAAGGAAGGATATTGCTTCAATTGAAGATCACGCATTGATGAAGAGAAAAGTTTGTGCCCAAAGCCCGCAAAGGATCCAAAGCCTCGACCTCTATCTCTACCAAAAACTCATATTAGTTTATTGCAAGGAGATGGTTCATCCGAAGAAGATTGCAAAACAAAATTATTTACAGACAACTCATTGATGAAAAGAAGAAGACAATATCCTTTGCCTCCAAAGTTTTCAAAGCCTCCAACTCTATATGGTAAAAAAGCCCACGTTTTTTCATCTAAAGGAGAGTGTCCATCATTTGATGATTTGAAAAAACAATCATTTGGAGACCTTGAATGATGAAGAGAAAAAGACTTTATCCTAAACCTCCAAAGATTCCAAAGCCTCCACCTCCCTCCAATCGTGTTACAATAGGTGCTTCAAATTTTGAAGCTGACAATTTGTAGTGATCCAAACCAATAACTATTTTGCATGGTGTTGGGCTGTTCATTATGCCGACATATGCAATCAATTCGTATCTTTGGTATATTACATTATTACCTGAAGTAGAACATGTATTGATTGTTTTTAATAAAATACCATTTATGCAATTGTTCTAATAATTTTAGGACTGGAAATAAAAGCTTAATATTTTCAGAGTTTCATGTCGGCTTTTAATTTTTTATAGTTTAAATACTCATTTTTTTGTTTCATTCATGATAACGGTACTTAAATAATCCTATTATCTAATACGATGCAGATTGTATGCATAGAACACTAATTTGAATCAAAAGATGATCATTTAACTCAAAGTATTCAGAATGAACAAACATTGATCTTCTTCATTTTGTATAAAAAATAATAATTATGTGAATAACGAGGATATAAATTTATTACACCATAGATTTTTGTGTAGCCCCATTCGAAATAAAATAGGCACAACAAATAACCAGATTTGTGATGCTTACGACCATCATATCAAATTACAACGGATATAGCCATTTCTAGTGTTCAGAGGCAAATTGTTTCATGGAAACAACATCTGTAAAGACCTTCGTGCATCAAAATTACGTAGCTCTTATAACCGCGATGAATATAATATTTACAGTGGTTATGACAATTGCAGTTCTAAATTTCACAAGTGATATAACAGTGACAAAATAGGATTAGCACGAAGTATGGTACAAAAATGGACTCAGCAAATAATATGAAATATTTCTCACGATTTTAACATTTTTCCTTTCATTCAAGTGTTATTATTTCAACTTTAATTTCATATTCATTAATAAATTAACCTACAATTCTTTAATGGTTTTATGCACTACCATTTATAAAAAATGATAAAGCTTTACTAACTGATAAGTTACTATGAATTTTGAATATATTATTGCATTTTACATTCTTTTTAAATCTAGTAGATCGGTCTAAGGTTTTATTTACTATCATTAACAAACTCAAATTTTCAATGTCAACCTTTCTTTTTGGAGGTTTCAATTACCATGGATTAGGTGCACATGTTACCGTCCTTTTATTTATGTGTGTTTTTATAAACCAAAATATTTTGACCTTTAGCTAATTATAGTATGCATAAGGTACAACCTATATTTCAATGAGGACTACTAGCATAATTAGAAAATAGATACAAAAAGTTCGATATGTCATTTTATATAATTAATGAAGACATACCTATTAATTTCAACATATTATATTTCTCTTTAATATAAATACTTATCTACAAGTTCGAAGAATCTCTGTACTGAGTATATTATCTTTCAACACACGGTTAACTTAAATGCACGTTGCTTATAGGTTTTAGTTAGAAATATATATTTGTACAGCACTTTTTGGAGCTATAAATAATATAATTGATTTACTAGTATATTATCTTAATTTGTTTATCCTTTTTAATGGAAGTAGGCATTTAATAACTTTTTCAACACTTATTAATTAGTTAAATAAATAGTTTCAAGAAGTAAAAAGTAATGAACCATAACAAATAATAATCTTGAATTTAGTGAGCAACAATTATTACTAGTATATAAATACATAAATACAAATTAATATCATTCTTTATCATATGTTAATTGTATAAGGACATAATTATTTTTTCCTTCAAAATCTATAAATATCCATCAGCTTTTCAGCCATAATTATACTTCTTAATGGGTAGTTTTTTCATTCGAAATATTGTGTTACTTTTCTTCCTTGCGACATGGTTATTCAACTTTGTCAAGGGTAATGAGCCTGGGGATTATCCATTTCGCAATCAATTTTCCAAGAATTGGACACAATTGTATCATGGAAGTCCAACACAGAGAATTCGATCTTTGTTCAATCCATTGTCAAAATTTAATTCCTTACTCGAAAGTAGTTCACAAAAAGAAGATGGGATAACATTATCATTTGGCAATCTTCAATTGAGGAAGGGGAGAAGACCTTATTATATTCCCCCAAGTAAACCTAAGCCTCCATCTCAGTCTAATTCAAATAGCATGTTTGGGTCAATGGATAGAAGTGGTCCAATGCAAAAGGATAGTAGTACAACATCTTTTGAAGGTCGCGAGTTAATGAAAAGAAAAGGGCCTTACCCTAAACCACCAAAAATCTCTATGCCTCCAGCACCTCCTGCCCCAGAATCTTTACTAGAATTATCACAAAAAAGGGAGGATACAACATCTATTGAAAATCACACATTAATAAAGAGAAAACGATCGTACCCAAAGCCACCAAAGACACCAAAGCCTCCACCTCCATCTCTACCAAAAACTCGTATTACTTCATTGCAAGTAGATGGTTCATCAGACGATGACGGCGAGACAAAATTATTTATGGACCACCAATTTTTCAAAAGAAGAAGACCAAATCCTATGCCACCAAAGTTTTTGAAGCCTCCAACTCCATATGGTAAAAAAACACATGTTATTTTGTCAGAGGGAGAGAGTCCATCATATGTTGATCTGCATGAACAATCATTTGTAGACCGTCAAATGATGAAGAGAAAAAGACCTTATCCAAAACCTCCAAAGATACCAAAGCCTCCACCTCCCTCTAATTATGTTTCTACAGGTGCTTCAAAATTTTAAGCTGGTCATCTATGATGAACCTAACCTATGACATTTTTTCTTTGCGTTGGACTGTCTGTAACAACCCTGTATTTTGTAATTATTTTATTGTATATTTTAATTATTTTTAATTTAAGATTTTGATTTAAAAACTTATTTTACTTATTTGAAATGATTAAATCTATTATTTAAATATAATCTTGATTTTTATTTGAGTTATAATTCCAAACTTGTGTAAGTTGAATATTTGCCTGAAATGCTGATTTTGGTCAAAATAATCAAACTGTGACTTTCAACTTAAAATTTTAAAAGTTTAAAATTTTAATTTTTTTTCTTTTATTATGAAAGTACATAAAATTCTAAGAACACCACTTTTGGTTTCGTTGAAATCAGATGTAAATTGTGAAAGTTATACCCTTTACAATATTGTGTGTATATAGGGTTATTTAACAATGACTATTTTAAATTGTATAAGCTACTTCTTCTTTGTTATATTTTACTTTATATGTGATAATATGTTATATTATGTATATTTTGACTTTTAAGTATTTTTAAAATGATAATATAATTTTTCTAAAGTTCATTTGAATTTATTTCTAATTTTAAAGCCTAGTCTACAATTTTAAGCCATTTTCTTAATTTAATTACATGTAATTAAAATTTATTTATTTATTTTATGCACTCACTTTTATTTGCTGTGTTTTACTTTATTTTATTCATTTTACATGTATTTAAATTAAAGTAAATTTTTCCAAAGTATATTGAAGTTATTTCTAATTCTTAAGTCAAGTTTTCATTTTCTGTGCTATTTTTCTTGTTTTAATAATATCTAATTAATATTTAATTATTAATATTTTGTTTATCTGTTATACTTTCAAATTTTAACTGAGATTTTAATTATTTTCAGTTATTTAGATGTATATAAATATATATGAGAAATTTAAAAGGGTTAAAGGCTAAGAAACGTAAAAACGTTTCACTGTTTCTTTTGCAGTTTCTTTTGTCATCAATACATCTGTTTTTTTTGGCATTTTCCTATACCATCTCCAGCCGACTTCCCTTGCTCATTTGTCACGAAATTTTTCTCTTTCTCAACCCTAAAAATCATGGCCTCCATCTTGATAAAAAAATCTGGTAATGGCTACATCTTTTTCTACCTTTTTCTTCTCATTTTCTATGTATTTTGCCAAGTTTTCTATGCTTTCTGGATTGGCCTCTACCACCCACCATCACCACCATACTCTCCACCATCCCCTACCACTCTTCCTTAGCATCATCTCCAGCGATCATTTTAGATCCATCCATGGCCAGACCTCCCTTGGTGACAAAACTCCACAAAATTGCAAATAATGTCCAAAACAATGCCCTAGCCACCACTATTACTTCACCACCTTCATACTCCACCATGGCCACCACCTCTAGCCACGACCACCACCTTGCTACAACCACTACACTTCATCTTAGCCTCTATCCAGATCTAAAATTGACATGGCCAAGACTCCATGAACCAAAACTCCACAAAAACAATGCGTAAAGCCTTGAAATATTCATGATAGCCACCCTATCACTTCATATCTTCATCCACCACCTTGGCCACCGCCATAGGCCGCCACCACCACCTTTTCCAGACCTCCCTACAACCCTCCATCTACTTTCCAAACATGTACAAGTATGTCCAAGCCCCACTTGACTCAAGTCCGAGCCTTGTTGTGCTCAAAAACTTCATATATGTTGCCTTGATCAATTGTATGCTTCATGTTATAACCCTACCACTACATACTCCTTCTAGCCGTGAGTTATGGTGCCAAACCTAAGCTATATCATCATCATGGCTGAACCCAAGAACCTCCTAGGCCAAGCATTTGAATGGTTAAAGGAAGGTCAAGTAATCTATTCCTTGTTGCTTCGTATTTTCATTGTTTCAACATTGTTTTGCGTTGAATATTTATGTGTATATTGTCTTGTTTTGGTTATTGTTTACAAGACAAATATCAAGGCTCTCCTTTCATTCAAATCAAAAGTCATGCTATATCGTGCTTGTCGTGCTTTTGGAATCGCACTTGTGTTTGTTGTTTTGGTCTTCAGCTTGAATAAGTGAGTCTTTCTCACTCTGACATTTATACTTATGAAAAGTGAATTGATGACAAGTGTTTAATAGTAAAAATGTTTATGCAAGTTAACGATGATCATATGATATGCTATGCCATGTTATTACCATATTATTACCATGTTAAAACTGTTAATTTTCACCTGACATCTGATGTATGACTGTATATTGTGATATTGACATTGTTTATATTATTCCTGTATATGATTACACTGCAAGTTCCCTGTTAGAATAGAATCATTACGGGCTGAAATGATAGGCCTGATTTATTTTATTTAATTTATTTTAACTTGGGATTGCGGGTTTGAAATGATAAAACCCGGATTTTTCTTTGTAAATTACGGGTTGAAATGATATGTTACCCGTATCACTTTACCTAGCGTAGAAAATTTTATACAGGCCCGTAGTTAAAATATGCTTTTCTAAAAATTTTAAAATATTTTAAAAATTTAATTATTACAATATTTTGATTTGAAATTTAATAAAAATAAAATTTTTGTAAATTATTATTGATTTTTTGAATAATTGTAAGTGAAATGAATTAATGAAAAAGTTAGAAATTTTGAACGTAAGTTATTTTGGAAATTTAATTGAGTATGAAATTATGACAAATTTATTATAATTTGAATTTAAATGAATTTAAAAATGATTTTTATCATATTTATGATTTTTTAATTAAGTTGAAATGTGAAATGAATGAATATTTTAAGTTGAAATTTTGAATATAACTAAAATTAGAAATTTATGAAATTGACTTAAAAGTGAACTTTTAGTTAAGTAAATAAAAATAAATTAAGTTATATTTGAGAATTTGAACTTAAGTGTTAAGTTGAAATTTAATGCAATGGATTTAAAATTGAACATTGCAATTTAATAAGTGAATTATTATTAAATCTTGATTTTTGAATGGAAATTTAACTTTATAAAATCATGAACTTGAGGAAAAATTAAATGATGTTATAAATGTGAAAATGTATTATTTTATAAGTTAAAAATGTTTTAAATAAAAATATAATTGGTTGAGAAATTATATTGAATATTTGATGTTAATTGGCTGTATTTTTGAAATGCTATTAATTACAATGTATATGATATTACAGCATTTGAAAATGTTGTAGTTGATGATAATGAACTAAAAAGCTAAACTGAATTAAAAACTATTATGGCAATTTTTCTATGTGCTATAAATTGTTGAATTTAACTAAGTTTATTCGAAATTTAAGTAAACCCTATTACAACATTTTAAAACGTTGTCTTTTGTTAAATTGAACTGTTTTGAATGTATTTTTCCGTAGCGTTTTCTGAATGCCACGAAAAGTGAACTTTCACTGCTTTGATAAACTTAAGTGAATAAATGAATTTTGGAAGTCGAAAATTTTGGAAATTTAATAATTTAATTATTAAACACAATAACTTCATTTTAATGATTAAAAATGATTTTTGGAATATATACTGTTTTGAAATATGGATTGAAATGATATTTTAAATTGAATAAAATGAATAATGATTTGAAATGAATGTGGTTTCAAAAAGATATGATATTTTGATATATTAAATGATTGAAATATGGTTTTGAAAACATACGATATTTTGATATATTAAGATGGTTTGAAACTGGAGTTTTGAAAGATATGATATTTTGATATTAAAATGATTTGAAAAGAAGATCTGAAAGATATGATATTTTGGAATGATTTAATCTTTATGTTGATAAAGATTTTGGTTGAAATAAAATTTTATTTTGAAGTATAAATATTGTTTTAAAAAGTCATAACAACGGGTTATAATAACGATTGGTTGTTAAAGAGACCGGGATCGGATATTGTCTTATAGCCGGCCAATACCGAAAACCACTTTAACAACTATGTACACGGTGGAGATTCCAGAATGAAGTAGGATGATGGCGACGTTCTCGAGGTATATTACGTGGACCCAACTCCCGTGTGTTGGCATATATGACTAAAACAGGAGCTATACCGGGCTACACAAAGGGTCGCACCCTTTCATCGAGCATGCTCCATCGGAAACCATTCTATTACTATTGTGATTCGATTCGGTGGCGCTATTTTGATTCGGGGGTATTGTTCGAGGTGGGCGGAAGCTGCTGGCTTGCCGTCACCACCGGTCCGGGAGTGCAAACGGTGTATCCACCCTGGCATTGCCTCGCGTGCCGTGTCATATCCTTATCTCGAGCACACTACGATTTTGGTTTTAAAGATCCGACCGCGTTAAGGTTCACTATCCCCTTAACGCTATTTTCTATATGATTATACTTTACTGATTAGACACTACCGTATATAGCGTATATTACTACATAGTAAATAGTTTAACGGATCGTTAGAGGATGGGCGGTCCCAAGCATCCTTTAAGTTACCGATGCATTTTGTTACTGTTCACTTGAGTTGATTTACAGTTTATAAGTATTTATGTCCTGACTCGAGGGTTTTGTGTTTTGCTTTACGCTCGGGTCAGATTGATTGAGTTAGCATTCAAGATTCACCTTTGGCGTTGGAGCTTTGCTTGAAGATCCAGCCATCTATTTTGTTTCAGTATCCAGTGGTTCAGTGATGTATCTGATTTGTACCTGATGTATCCTGTTACTCTTCTGTTGTATCTTATTTAACTCTGAAGTATCTTATATTTTATATAGTAGCTTCATGAACTACTATCTCTTTTTCTTCCGCTGCATTTTTATATACTCTGTGTCTGTGATCTGTGATTTTTATTTACTATATATTCTGAGGTTTGCCAAAAATTTATTTACAACGCGGTATTTTGAGCAATTCAATCCCGGCATGAGTGTCTACCTATACACTTATAATGGATGCGAATGGTTGGAAATATCGAGTTGTTACAGTTGGTATCAGAGCTTTGGTAGCTCTAGGCAAAACTCAGCATATGGAGTGAATGTATTTACAGAATCACTTTCATTCAAGTTTGAATCTCTCCCTTTTGACTCGATTCCTTTGAATTATGGAACATTCCCTACGGTTCCAAAATCCATTCGTAACCCTCACTATTCATCTTCATTTGACTCTGGGGCATTCCATAACTCCGCTTTGAATGATCTTTATAGTGAGTCGGCGGTCACGCCAATTTCAAATTTAATTGAAAAAGGGGGAAAACTCCTTTGCTGTTAGCATCGATTCACCAGAGATTCTTATCTATCCTTGGTTTAGATGCTAATATCTTTTGTTATTTCAAACTCTAACTCTTGAGATCGAATGTAGATTTACCCTAGAAAAATCAACATTGATCTTATTCATTAAGTCACGGTTGACCCGGTTAAGGTTGCCCGAGATTTATATAAGCTTATCCATCTTCCTATTCTGTTATTTAATCATGTCATTCTTGTTTCCAACCTATTTTTAAAACATAATCTCCTTTGATTTGTGTTAATCAAAAATTTGAATCTCTATCCTTCTTTGAAAATCTATTCATGTATAGTGTATTTGTAAACTAGTATTTAAAATTAAAATGTTTTATACATTGTGTTGTTTGAGTTGTTGATGTTGAGTTGGGTTTCTGATCGATACGTCTGATCAGCGCTATCGATAAGATTTTCAAAACACTTTGACAGAACAAACGGACACAATATATTTAAAAAAAAAATATTTGGTTAATGAAATAAATTTTGATATATAAGTAAATTTATGGAACTTAATGAAATGATTTAAATTGATAATTTGAAAAGATAATACTTGATTTATCATTTATTGTTCTATAAATGAATTTATAAATAGTTGTTTATAAATTTATTAAGGAACTGAAATGAATTTAAAACAAGAATTTGAGGATTTAAATTCCCATTATTTCGAACTTTGGTTTAAAGTTTTAAAAGGTTATATTATTTAATGTATTTTGAATAGAATTTGTTTTCAAAGAATTTTAAAGGTTTAAAATTAGTGCTCTTCTCTTTGTCGCTAGAAAATAACTTCGGTGATGATCGCGACATCATCGACGTTCATTTTCGAGTTACGAAGTTAAGAGACTGTTCTGTAGTCTTGCTACAGCTTTGTTTTGGGAAATTAAATTGATTTGAAATTTCTAAAATATGATTTGATTTATAATATATATATATATATAGATATATGATTGAAATTTGATTTGACATATTATATATGTATATATATTATTTCTTATCTCTAAATGGTCAGAAGAAATCGGAAATTTAATTCTTAAATTCTATTTTTAAAGAACAATTTGAACTATAAAAGAAAATAAAAAAAATTGAATAAATGATTAAAACATGAAAGAATTGAATTGGAAAGTTTTATTTCTATAATACAATTGCATTCAAATATAACTTACCAAAATTTCAGAAGTTAAAAATGTAATTGGATAATATACGATATAAAAAGATTTTATAAATAAAATTTGAGTGGTTATATTAAATGTTATACACTTAAATTTTAATTATAAAATGATTAACAGAGATAAATATAATAAAGGGTAATTCAATAACTTACAATAAAACAATGTTAGAAGAACTAAGAATAAAATAAAGCAGTTATAAAAAGTGTAAATATATTTAACATGAGTGATAAATATATTGAGAGGAATAAATTTAATTTTGATTAGGAATAAAGAAGAATAAAATTTATTAAGTACAATGTGAGTTTAATAAATGATTATTTTTAAAACCCATGGTTCTAAAAATGGTTAATTTTAGATGATTGGATAATAAGATAATGAAATTTGAGATAGTTAAGATTTATTTAACTTGTGTAAAGATTTATTCTCTGTTTAAGTTGATATTTCCATGCTTTCTAATTCATTTCCTTATTTTGTTTTCAAACTATCTTTTGGTTGTCCTTATTATCCTTATCTTGTTGTAGACCGGTATAGGAATCTTTCTGTAATCTTTCTGTTTAGAAATCTTTCTATAATCTTTGATAGACCTTTGGTAATCATTTTGAACCCATCTTTTTCGTGCTTGTGCTTTTTTTTTATTCTGGAGGATCTTGGAAAGATCACCTTCACCTCGTTAAACTTACCTATAACAACAGTTATCAGGTATAACTTCAATCTTCTTGTCATCTTATCTTAATCCTATTTCACTCTATCTTTTCTGTGCCCTTCCATACCTCATTCCTTTTCGGGGACGAAAAGTTTTGAGTGGGGGAGAGTGTAGCAACCCTGTATTTTGTAATTATTTTATTGTATATTTTAATTATTTTTAATGTAAGATTTTGATTTAAAAACTTATTTTACTTATTTGAAATGATTAAATTTATTATTTAAATATAATCTTGATTTTTATATGAGTTATAATTCCAAACTTGTGTAAGTTGAATATTTGCCTGAAATGCTGATTTTGGTCAAAATAGTCAAACTGTGACTTTCAACTTAAAATTTTAAAAGTTTAAAATTTTAATTTTTTTCTTTAATTATGAAAGTACATAAAATTCTAAGAATACCACTTTTCGTTTCGTTGAAATCGGATGTAAATTGTGAAAGTTATACCCTTTACAATATTGTGCGTATATAGGGTTATTTAACAATGACTATTTTAAATTGTATAAGTTACTTCTACTTTGTTATATTTTACTTTAATATGTGATAATATGTTATATTATGTATATTTTGACTTTTAAGAATTTTTAAAATGATAATATAATTTTTCTGAAGTTCATTTGAATTTATTTCTAATTTTAAAGGCTAGTCTACAATTTTAGGCCATTTTCTTAATTTAATTATATATAACTAAAATTTATTTATTTATTTTATGCACTCACTTTTATTTGCTGTGTTTTACTTTATTTTATTCATTTTACATGTATTTAAATTAAAGTAAACTTTTCCAAAGTATATTGAAGTTATTTCTAATTCTTAAGTCAAGTTTTCATTTTCTGTGCTATTTTTCTTGTTTTAATCATATCTAATTAATATTTAATTATTAATATTTTGTTTATCTGTTATACTTTCAAATTTTAACTGAGATTTTAATTATTTTCTATTATTTAGATGTATATAAATATATATGAGAAATTTGAAAGGGTTAAAGGCTAAGAAACGTAAAAACGTTTCACTGTTTCTTTTGCAGTTTCTTTTGTCATCAATACATCTGTTTTTTTGGGATTTCCCTATACCATCTCCAGCCGACTTCCCTTGCTCATTTGTCACGAAATTTTTCTCTTTCTCAACCCTAAAAATCATGGCCTCCATCTTGAGAAAAAAAATCTAGTAATGGCTACATCTTTTTCTACCTTTTTCCTCTCATTTTCAATGTATTTTGCCAAGTTTTCTATGCTCTCTGGATTGGCCTCTACCACCCACCACCACCACCATACTCTCCACCATCCCCTACCACTCTTCCTTGGCATCATCTCCAGGCATCATTTTAGATCCATCCATGGCCACACCTCCCTTGGTGACAAAACTCCACAAAGTTGCAAATAATGTCCAAAACAATGCCCTAGCCACCACTATTACTTCACCACCTTCATACTCCACCATGGCCACCACCTCTAGCCACGACCACCACCTTGCTACCACCACTACACTTCATCTTATCCTCTGTCCAGATCTGAAATTAACATGGCCAAGACTCCATGAACCAAAACTCCACAAAAACAATGCGTAAAGCCTTGAAACATTCATGATAGCCACCATATCACTTCATATCTTCATCCACCACCTTGGCCACCGCCATAGGCCGCCACCACCACCTTTTCCAGACCTCCCTACACACCTCCATCTACTGTCCAAACATGTACAAGTATGGCCAAGCCCCACTTGACCCAAGGCCGAGCCTTGTTGTGCTCAAAAATTTCATATATGTTGCCTTGATCAATTGTATGCTTCATGTTATAACCCTACCACTCCATACTCCTTCTAGCCGTGAGTTATGGTGCCAAACCTAAGCTATATCATCATCATGGCTGAACACAAGAACCTCCTAGGCCAAGCATTTGAATAGTTAAAGCAAGGTCAAGTAATCTATTCCTTGTTGCTTCGTATTTTCATTGTTTCAACATTGTTTTGCGTTGAATATTTATGTGTATATTGTCTTGTTTTGGTTATTGTTTACAAGACAAATATCAAGGCTCTCCATTCATTCAAATCAAAAGTCATGCTATATCGTGCTTGTCGTGCTTTTGAAATCGCACTTGTGTTTGTTGTTTTGGTCTTCAGCTTGAACAAGTGAGTCTTTCTCACTCTGACATTTATACTTATGAATAGTGAATTGATGACAAGTGTTTAATAATAAAAATGTTTATGCAAGTTAATGTTGATCATATGATATGCTATGCCATGTTATTACCATATTATTACCATGTTAAAACTGTTAATTTTCACCTGACATCTGATGTATGACTGTATATTGTGATATTGACATTGTTTATATTATTCCTGTATATGATTACACTGCAAGTTCCCTGTTAGAATAGAATCATTACGGGCTGAAATGATAGGCCTGATTTATTTTATTTTATTTATTTTAACTTAGGATTGCGGGTTTGAAATGAGAAAACCCGGATTTTTCTTTGTAAATTACGGGTTGAAATGATATATTACCCGTATCACTTTACCTAGCGTAGAAAATTTTATACAGGCCCGTAGTTAAAATATGCTTTTCTAAAAATTTTAAAATATTTTAAAAATTTAATTATTATAATATTTTGATTTGAAATTTAATAAAAATAAAATTTTTGTAAATTATTATTGATTTTCTGAATAATTGTAAGTGAAATGAATTAATGAAAAAGTTAGAAATTTTGAACGTAAGTTATTTTGGAAATTTTGATTTCATTTAAATTGGAAATTTAATTGAGTATGAAATTATGTTAAATTTACGATAATTTGAATTTAAATGAATTTAAAAATGATTTTTATCATATTTATGATTTTTTAATGAAGTTGAAATGTGAAATGAATGAATATTTTAAGTTGAAATTTTGAATATAACTAAAATTAGAAATTTATGAAATTGACTTAAAAGTAAACTTTTAGTTAAGTAAATAAAAATAAATTAAGTTATATTTGAGAATTTGAACTTAAGTGTTAAGTTGAAATTTAATGCAATGGATTTAAAATTGAACATTGCAATTTAATAAGTGAATTATTATTAAATCTTGATTTTTGAATGGAAATTTAACTTTATAAAATCATGAACTTGAGGAAAAATTAAATGATGTTATAAATGTGAAAATGTATGGTTTTATAATTTAAAAATGTTTTAAATAAAAATATAATTGGTTGAGAACTGATATTGAATATTTGAAGTTAACTGACTATATTTTGAAATGCTATTAATTACAATGTAAATGATATTACAGCATTTGAAAATGTTGTAGTTGATGATAATGAACGAAAAAGCTAAATTGAATTAAAAACTATTATAGCAATTTTGTAAGTGCTATAAATTGTTGAATTTAACTAAGTTTATTCGAAATTTAAGTAAACCCTGTTACAACATTTTAAAATGTTGTCTTTTGTTAAATTGAACTGTTTTTAATGTATTTTTCCGTAGCGTTTTCTAAATGCCACGAAAAGTGAATTTTCACTGCTTTGATAAACTTAAGTGAATAAATGAACTTTGGAAGTCGAAAATTTTGGAAATTTAATAATTTAATTATTAAACATAATAACTTCATTTTAATGATTAAAAATGATTTTTGGAATATATACTATTTTGAAATATGGATTGAAATGATATTTTAAATTGAATAAAGTGAATAATGATTTGAAATGAATGTGGTTTCAAAAAGATATGATATTTTGATATATTAAATGATTGAAATGTGGTTTTGAAAACATATGATATTTTGATATATTAAGATGGTTTGAAAATGGAGTTTTGAAAGATATGATATTTTGATATTAAAATGATTTGAAAAGAAGATCCGAAAGATATGATATTTTGGAATGATTTAATCTTTATGTTGATAAAGATTTGGGTTGAAATAATATTCTATTTTGAAGTATAAATATTGTTTTAAAAAGTCATAACTACGGGTTATAATAACGATTGGTTGTTAAAGAGACCGGGATCGGATATTGTCTTATAGCCGGCCAATACCGAAAACCACTTTAACAACTGTGTACGCGGTGGAGATTCCAGAATGAAGTAGGATGATGGCGACGTTCTCGAGGTATATTACGTGGACCCAACTGCCGTGAGTTGGCATATATGACTAAAACAGGAGCTATACCGGGCTACACAAAGGGTCGCACCCTTTCATCGAGCATGCTCCATCGGAAATCATTCTATTACTGTTGTGATTCGATTCGGTGGCGCCATTTTGATTCGGGGGTATTGTTCGAGGTGGGCGGAAGCTGCTGGCTTGCCGTCACCACCGGTCCGGGAGTGCAAACGGTGTATCCACCCTGGCATTGCCTCGCGTGCCGTGTCATATCCTTATATCGAGCTCACTACAATTTTGGTTTTAAAGATCCGACCGCGTTAAGGTTCACCATCCCCTTAACGCTATTTTCTATATGATTATACTTTACTAATTAGACACTACCGTATATAGCGTATATTACTACATAGTAAATAGTTTAACGGATCGTTAGAGGATGGGCGGTCCCAAGCATCCTTTAAGTTAGCGATGCATTTTGTTACTGTTCACTTGAGTTGATTTACAGTTTATAAGTATTTATGTCCTGACTCGAGGGTTTTGTGTTTTGCTTTACGCTCGGATCAGATTGATTGAGTTAGCATTCAAGATTCACCTTCGGCGTTGGAGCTTTGCTTGAAGATCCAGCCATCTATTTTGTTTCAGTATCCAGTGGTTTAGTGATGTATCTGATTTGTACCTGATGTATCCTGTTACTCTTCTATTGTATCTTATTTAACTCTGATGTATCTTATAATACAATTGCAAAAGCTCCTCCGTACAAAGGGGACTCTGCCAAAAAAATTCGTAAATTTTGGCAATTAATTTTTTTTTGAAATTTTTGAAAAAAAATTGTTAATGACAAACAATTTCAAATTGTAAATTAAAATAGATTAGTAGATGATACTAATATGAATCAGATATACATGAAAGATTAAATTCAACATTTTAAATTTAAAGTAAATTGAATCCGTATGGAAGTGGGGAAAGCTAGTTTGAATAGAAATGGATATGAAACCTATATAAGAGAATGTATAAATTGATTTGTAAAGTTTCGATTGAATATTGTTGTTAAACAAGATATGCAGGTATTAAAAGAAAAAGGAATTGGATTTGATTCCAAAAGATAAATTTGTATTGCCCGACAAAAAAGGTACGTATTAAAATTTCTAAATGAAATTGGATTGGGTTTTTGATGTAGCCACTTGGCTTTTGTTTTCTTTTGGATTTGGGAGCCCGTGGAGGCCTTTTGTAGTAGTACCGAGCTAGCCGCGCAAAGGAGACCTTGGCAAATTTTTTTGGGAATTTAGAGAGTTAGAAAAAAATTTGGGAAAATTTTGATAATCCAATTTATGGTTTTAAATTGAAATTTAAACGATTGAGCGGAAGAATATTGTTTGAAAACTATAAAAGATTTTGGAAAGTTAGTTAGTGTGATAATGAGTTTTTGATAAAAGAATAGGTGGTAGGATGTTGAATTGTGAGTTTTGGAAAGTAAACGGGTATTGGTCCATTCTCCCTAATTAGTAATTTCGGGGACGAAATTCTTTTAAGGGGGGAGGAATGTGATGTCCCGGAATTTCAAACAATTTAAATTTGAATAGTAAATTGATTTTAAAATATTTAAAGGTTGATTTTAAAATTGAATTCCAAATATCAATATTTACTTGATAATTAAATCATTGAATTATATAGTTTAAATATTGAATTTAATAATTGAAAACTGGGTAAATGGTTGAATATGAAATTTTAAGCCTATTAAAAGAAATTTGAAGGCATATAAAATTTATAATGATGATAGTGAAAATAATAGAATGGTTGGAATTTAAATTAAAGGTGATTCATTCAATTTTAATAGTATATTGTTTAAATCAGTATTTAAAAATAGCCTTCCGAGGCACACTCTCGGAATTCGATGAAACCAGTTCCATTGGATCCGCAATAATTAGTTATTATCGGGTTTCGATTTTTGTAGCCATCAGAATTATCGTTTGACCCTGACAGCTCGAAACGCTTAGAACTATTTTAATTAATTTAATTTAATGTTGATCGTTTACTTCCGTAACTCGCGCATACGATCAAATTAGTCTCCGAAACATGTTCCACTGGGTTCGGAATGCGGGTAAAACCTTATCAACGTCTGTCGGCATGTCCGATACGGAGTCCGGAATTTCGCGTTATGCTTATCAAGACGTTTGTAAATTTTACAATATAACAAAATTAAAGGAACACTTGTCATAGATATTTTTCTGATGCGTACCCAAGAAGCTTTCTAACCCCATATTTTATCCCGTCCTCTCTCTCCATTCAACAGAAATCGAAGCCAAGCCCCCTCTTTCCCTCTTTTTTCAAAAAATTAAAAATAAAATAAAATAAGAGAAGCAGATAAATTGAAATCGAGATCGACAGCTCGAGAAGCAAATGTGTATCCCTTCCTTTCTCTAATTCATTTGACTCGAGCATCGCTGGTCGATTTGGGCATGAATTGCGATGGCTGCAACTTATGGCGCGCGCAAGGGCGGCCAGAGCTCGAAGGGATGTCGACTTATTCTCGACTAAATTCACGGTGCATACGAGAGAGAGGGGAAGTCGAAAAGGCTCGCGTAGAGGAGATAGATGGAGGGCCGCGAGCTGTGGTTGCCGAAGTCCAAGCCACGGTTTCTTGGAGACGTTGATAAGGCAGCGAGCCCGTGTTCAAGAAGGGGGAAACACGATCTGGGTTGGGTTGATGTTCGATTGTGAGTAAATTTTCTCTTTATTTACTTATTTTATCTCTGTTTGTTTTTGAACTTAGGGTAAAATAAAATAGATGGAATTGTTTAAATCATTTATGAACCCTGTAAATTAACTGCTCTTCAAGCTTAAATTAAGATAGTTTGATTTATTGATAAATTAGTTATGTTAAATACATAAAAGATACTTAAACCTAATTATTTTACAAATTAAGTTAAATGTTATTGTTATTTGTACTTAACAAAGAACATGTTTGTCTTGAGTATATTTAAGATTTGCTCACTTAAGAAATTAGTTAAAGATTAATTAAGAAATTGATTTGAATTTTTTTGATTGAGTAATTTGTAATTAGTGATGTACAAATGGGAATTAGGTTTTAGGAACTAAAAATGAGGCTAATAATTAATGGCTAGGGAATAATGAATTAAAAATCTCTTGGGAAAATAAATAATAAATAATCACCGGACGTAATTAATTAAAGGAAGTGGATTGCCAATTGTGAGGCAAATGTGAGTAAATCTCACTCTGTTGGAATTCTATTTAAATTTAAATGGTTAAATTTAAATATTTGGTTGATTTGATGTGCTATATCATATAGTACTACATAGTGCATACTGGAATGATTGATATTCGGTGATGGATATTTTTGGTAATTGGACTGCTAAATGCCGTGGTTTGTTTGAATATTTCGAAACCATAAGTTATCGAAATATATAAATTGGGTTTCTGGAAGAAATATAAGGGTGATTGAATGGATGATTAATTAATTCAGTTAATTAATGATTTGGGTTGACTAATTTAGTAATTTAGGGTTTGGATTAATTAATGAAGGGTTAAGTTAATTAGAATAATCATTTGGTGGTTTAATAATTAAGTACTTAATGTAATTAATAAAATAGAATTACTTTGTGTAATTAATCCAGAGATTAATAAAAAACGAATTACAGCGTAATTAATTTATTAATGCAGTAAATAAGAAAATAGTTAATTACAGGTTGTGGGTGATCGAGAATGATTAATATTGTGGTCGAATTAAAGTAAAATATAATTGGAAATCGTTAATCTATATAACGAATGAAGTAATTAATGATTTTATTTATTGAGATTAATTAATTCATAATAAGATACTTATGAGAAGTCAATTAATATAAGTAATTAAGAATTAACGTAATTGATTATAGTTAATTAATTTGTGAAGAAATCAAAGATTACTCATTGATTGGCTAGAGTAATTAATAACGTGAAATTACTTAAAGAGAATTACTTGAATGGAATTGGAAGATAACTAATCCAGGATTTTTAATTCAGATGAATGGATATAGAGGGGTTGATTAATTAATTGATTTGGAATTAATTAATAATCTAAGTGAATGTGGTTAGAAAATTCAATTAAAATAAATTGAATTAATTTGTATGTGATTAAGCATTGCTTATGGATGATTGGATGGTATGGGATATTTTGAATGAGTTGATATCTCTGATATGAAATGTTTTGTATTTCATTTGGATAATTTGGGAATCAGGATGACATGAGATCCGAGGAGACCGGGATCGGGTATTAGGAAAACGCCCGAAACCACTTTGGATTAAAAATAAATTGATGTGTGAATCAATAGGCTGATATGAGATAATTTATGTGAATTGGATTTATTTTATTTAAGTTTGGTACTTAGAAACTTATATGTGAAATAAGTGTTGTCTACAGCGAATTGTGAATTGGTTAAATTGCAATAAGTTACCCGGGTTTATATAAGTTACTTGCTTTGGTATTCCATGTTAGTTGGCTTTACTCACGTTGTTTCCCAGCCTGACCCGGGTGTTACTTTGGTGTAATGCTCGGGTCAGACCGAGTATTACAGATTTTTTAGGCTAGGACATTCTGGAGCCCAGGAGGCGAGTAGGACGGCAATATCATATAGAGTATTCCGCTGTATTTATATTATTGTTAATCTGGGACATGATAATTGTATACATATTCAGTGACTGTATGAAATTGAAACTCTGATGTATATTAAATGTAATCGACAGATATAGCATTCTTTTGTAAACTGATATTATTTATTATTATATTTTATCCGCTGCATGTGTGAGTTGTTGACATTTTCTGTTCTTCTTCTTCTATCTCTTTCTTCTTTTCATAACTATCTAAAATTTTCGGGATCGAAAATCTCGGGTCGTTACAAAGAAGTTATGCTAAAATCAATATTTTTCAAATTGATTTCAATTGGTTTCTATTTCATAAATTTCAAGGCGTTTCGAGTCCGTACGATCAAACGACAAGTCCGATCACTACGAAACTTGAAATCCAACAATAATTCGCTGTTACGGATCCGATGAAACTAGTTTCGTCGAAATCCGAGTAAGTGGCCAAAATGGCTATTTTTACATCAATTAAATAATCAGGTAATTATGCAGAAGGAAGAAGTTGCAAAAAAAATTAGTCTCAAGGATAGCAAGTTTACTTTTTAGTCTGAAGGACACTTTTTAGTGTAAACTGAAAATGATAGTTACAACTATCATTCTGTGATTTACACTAAAAAGTGTCCTTCAGCCTAGAAAACAAACTTTTTTTCCCTGAAACTAAATTTTTCTCTAACTTTTTCCTTGAGACTAAAAACCCCTTAAATAATTATTATTAAATTAATTAAATCCAATTTTTAAATTTCAATTCTCTAATCGAAAATTCTTGTCATTTCTAATTTCTTAAACATTTACACTAATTTAAACAAATTTAAGTGTTGATTTAAAATTGATAAATTCCTCAATTTCCTTAAATTCAACAATTATAAATTAGATTTCCAAAATTCTATTTAATTAAAGTCATCAATAATTATTCCATTCATTATTGTTAAATAAATGACTTAAATATTGGATTTAAAACTATTACATAAAATTTTCTCATATTATCTTTATTTCGAATAATGTAGTAATTAATTTCATTCACAATAAATCCAATGAATTATAATTATTTCAATAAATAAACTTGATTTAACTCCAAATCCATTTTATTTCAAAAATAATTATTCAATAAACAAAGGTAACCTTTGTTTACCCGATTATACATTAGTAACCCCAAATTTTCATCTATCCTCCGTACTAACTCCCCTATTTCATTTTATTACATTTCTACGAATATACACGATAATTGCGTTTTACAGTCTAAATAAATTCATTTACTTAGGTTCATACTTTCCATTATATCGATTACTAGAATACGCATAAATTTACAATTCCGATTATTCCATTACATTTATGCCTTCCGTTATTATATTAATAATCACTATGAAACGTTTATTATCGACTATAAATATTATAACTACTTAACAGACATTGATTTTGTAAATTTACAATTTATTACGTATTCTTCATCGGTTAACATAATTTTGAATTCCTTTCCCAATTTACTAATTTCAGTCAAATCCAAACTTTACCATCTGTTTCAATTAATAGGGTGTGCACTAATTTAGTTTTTGCGTTAATTCTTATTAATATAACATTAAGGTTCCTTTACTATAATTGATTTAAAATTTTATTATAACGAAATAAACAGGTAACCTTACAATACACTAAGGTTTAATATTTCCAAAAAATTATCATAGTTGCCTACATAATATTTACTCTAGTATTACAAATAACTTCCATTTATACAGTTGCAATACGTTTTAGTTACAATGATTTTATCCAATTACCATTAAATTTACATTCAATTACCATTCAATGTATATTTATCCATTAATTAATTCGATGTTTGCGTTTATTTCCTTCCATTTAATTTAATGCCTAGTATACATTTACATTAATCCTATTTCATTCCATCAATGTAACGCCACTCCTCTATATTCACGATAACAAAGAGTATTACTTGGTAATACCGTCTGCTATCGTGAAGAATAAGGCTAGATAGGAGCAACCGTCTATAGTCTTTCCTTAACTATCTATTGAATACATCGACAATTTCCATACTAAGCGGACCGACATATCCAATAAATACTTAATTCAAAACAATATGTGGATGGAGGATCCATCAGAACAGAATATAACAACTCAATGTAATCTACACCACAGAACAGTGAATCCTCATATACACATATATGATACATAACAGAGCATGCAAAATGATACATGTCAAGTGATATAGCAAACCACAATATACAGACGAGTCAATAGAATACATATCAGAGTTACAACCCAAAAAGGACTACACAAAAAGCTTAACAAAAAGGAGCAAGCTGAATAGTCCATGCGGAAGCAAAATAGGCTAAGTCCAGAAGCACCTGACCTGAAACATCTCGGTCTGACCTGAGTATAAATACACGGGTCAGTCTAGCTAAACAAATCAGTTAGATAAACTAAACGATAATGAACCTGCAAGTTCATATAGCATAACAAATATCTCTATATGAGATAACTCAATCATCAAACATAAGATGAATCAAATAAAACCCATGACATCGGCAATTCAAAAAAACACTAGATATGAATATCCCCAAACAAGCTAAAAAGGCAAATAACAAATACCAATGAAGGTAATACAAGTTAGACATGGTAACTGCTATATATTGTGTGGCTCAAAAAGACCAACACCGAAGAGCGATACCTAGGGAATATAATTATCAATGAAACAACAGAAAATTCCAACTGCAACAAACCCAAGTATCTCTCGAGCGGTGGTGAAGAAACCACTCCAATATCTCTCGAGTGGTGGTGAAGAAACCACTCCGAAAATGCTACTAAAAGCAACAAGCCAGAAGGAGATAGTCCAAAGACACTATCCCAAAGGCAACAAACAATCCCAAATATCTCTCGAGCCGGGGCAAAGGACCAACTCCAAAAGCGATATTAAAGGCAACAAGCTAGAAGGAGACAGTCCAAGGACACTATCCCAAAGGCATCATGTGACACAAACTCCCAGAAAGGAATCCGAACAGTGTTAACGTGAGTCCCATAGCCACCCATTCGAACTAAACGATTTACTATCCGTTTGTAAATTTAACACTCAAAGCAGTACAAAGTTTACCTCACCTCATCGGTAAACCAAACCCAAAGGTCAAAACGTTCAAACGAATAGATTGGGAATTAACTGAATAGATGAACGCACGTGTTCATTGAATGCGTTTTATCTAATCATTTAATTCTCCTCCCACTTCGCTCCTAGTGCGAAATTGCGTGTGTATGTTTTAAATAGAATTTATAAATCGGAAAAGTGAGCTTTTAGTACCACTTGAAGAGATCGTTTATAAAAACCGTGAATGAAGTAAAAAAGGAATCATCAAAGTCCAAAAATGCGATAACAACTAACTGGAATCAACACGAACCGTTAAAAGTTGAAAATACACTCAAAAACAGCCAAAATAGGCAAAACTGCACATTTCAGACGTCTAAAATTACCATCCAGAGGTCTGAACCACAAACCAGACGTCTGGATTGATGTCCAGATGTTTGGATTTTGTCTCTGCCTTTTTGCGTTTTCCAGGGACCAAACCCAGACGTCTGGATTTTCAAACAATACGTCTGAATTTGAAACCAGACGTCTGAAATTAGAGTCCAGACGTCTGAAATCCATCTGTAGGCAAAATTCAGCCAAGACCATAAAGGGCAAAAATCCGAATGAAATGCGATCGAACAAGCGATGGATGCTATGGCTTTATGCCATACAACAACCCTGCACTGTAGGCACCTTTCTACACATCCAAAATCATGATCAAAACATCAAAGCTATGATTTTTAAAACTTTTGACTTAAAAACACCAATGATTGAAATATTCACCAATTCAATCCACACCAAAAGCAAATGCACATGAATAAGTATTAGGAATTTACACCTAACAATTGAAGATAGTCATAGACATAGATGTGAGATAAAAATCTCATCTTTAACCCAAAAACAAAGAAGAAGGAGCTCAATTGCAAAGAGAGGATCAACCATTCTCCACTTCAACTCTGCAATCTTCAATCTAGGGTCAAAACAAATATTTTCCAAACTTAGGTTTAGGAAACTTTCAGAAATTGAAGGAAGAAAAAGTTGGAGAAGATGAAGAGGAGGCTTACCAATAGCTTCTCTTTGGTTTAGGAGCAAGAATTCGAGTTTACAAGAGGAACTAGGGCTTGAAGTTTCTAATTCCCTTTCCATTCCACCATTTTCAGTTGAAGCTTGAGTTTGAGGAATGAGAATGAGTAAATGGAGAGGAGAGGGCTAAGTTAGGGTGTTAAGTTAAGCTAGTGGGCTGAACCCAAACTCAAAACCCAATAAGAAAAGGTAACCAATTTCGACTTACTCAAACATATAGAAGCTTATACTCAAAAAGATCGCAATCGACATTTTAAACTCAATGGAAGTGGTCTTGAGTCCCAATTCGACCGTTGCAGAAAGTATCTTTTCGGACTATAATCTGATGAACGATATTATATTTAAGTAAAATATTTAAATATTCAACCGATAAATATGCGGGTTGTTACAGACTCCCCTCCTTAAAGAAAATGTGTCCTTGCAATTCTTATGAAGAAAATAAAGAGTAACAACCATAAAAACATATCAACACAAAAGAATATCGTAAATAAGAAGTTCACTATAAAGAGCACGAAAGGATAAGCCCGAACTTGTTTGCTCGGAGAATTCTCTGGATTCCTAAGCTCAAACAATTCAGAACACCGACGTAGCACAAACAGCACGTCAAATGAACTGTAGCTCAACAAAACAAGACACAACGAAATGTCCGACGAACGTGGTAAAAAGATCATTCCATTCGGACGTTAACAAAGAAACAACCACTTGTTGCTTACAACTAAGTGCATTGGAAACACGATCCCCTTTTCGAGAATAAAAAGAATATCAAGATCATAAGATGAAAGGAACTCGAGTCAACATTAAGTTCCTTATGAGAAAATAAATATTTCAAAAATTATGATTGGTGAGGAGAACAAAATACCTCACCCAAAAATAATGACGCCAAATACAAAAGGTGAAAACCCTAGCCGCGAGAACTAGATCATGAGTGGCATAACTAGTATCAATAGGCTTCAATGATTTAGAAACATAAGTGATTGCACGTTCTCTTTATAAAGGGACCGGTATCCAAACCAATACGATTAGCATTGGAACCAAGGATAAAGTCTTGGTTCCCTTCGGGAATCCCAAGAATAAGAGTATCGGAAAAGAGTTCTTTTAAATAATATTCTTTCCCGTAAAGCTAAGACTTTAAAATTACCATTTTGTTAATGAAATCATCTTCCTAGAAAATTTTACTTATTCCCAATCATTTCACTGTGTCTGATTGTCTCATCAAAGCGTTTGGGAGATTCCTATCGATAATGTTGATCAAGCGCATCGACCAGAATTCTTAAAGTACTAAATGGGTAATACAATCACAAAGTCATCTTCTATATAATGGATATGTTTCCTAAAAACATTTAATAATTTTTCCCGTTCATTTTAAGAACAAAAATCCAATTATACTTATAAATAAATCTTATGAAAAAGAATTGCAAAATTTTTAAACTTCTGTTTTCGTCCAAAATCAATAAATACCAAAAAAAAGGAGTCATCGAGATATTCACAGAATACTCGATTCATAAAATGGATGAAATGAGCTAGATAAACTGAATGGCATAATGAATCATTCATAAAAATCACGAGTGCGGAATGCGGTAAGTGGAGTGCTAAATTCCACGACTCGTAGCCAAATGCAAACAGGTGGCGAGGTCGAGCTGGAAAGACCTTAACACCACTCAAAAGGTTACTTAGGTGATAATCCTAAGACAAGAACAAAAACACCAGAAAATTCTCAAACTACATGAATGAGAGACTTCCCTCATCATGAGGGCTTAAAGAATAAAATGATGCCATCATATTGGAATCGAAATCACAAAGAAAAATAGAAACCTTCCAAAATAGATGGAGACATACCTTATCCTCGGAAAGAACCTCCAGAAGCATCTAATATATTTAACTTGCCAGATGGAGAATTATTCGTAGCAATCAGACAAGTGGAACTGCGATGGTCTTCCTTCTTGCAATTGCGGCAGAAGAGAGGCTTAGGACAAGCTTGAATCATATGATCAGGAGAGCCACAATTGAAACACTTTCGAATGGAAGGTGTTCAGTAGAAAGAAACTGAGAATCAGATTCAACGGGCTTTTTCTTCTTGGAACGGAAAAATTCCCGTTTATCCAATGGAGGTTGCTTTATGTTGGGGTTCTTGCGAATCTCAACAACATCACCACTATCACATTCCCTCTCGATGGCTTCAAGAGGAAGTGCAGAATCAACTAACTCCTCAAAAGAAAGCTTAAGCTCAAGCATCAAAGATTTCTTAAGATATTTCTTAAGACTAGAGACAAACTTCAGATTCTTCTTATAAGAAGTGCTAATGAATTCAAGACCATACTTAGAAAAGGCCTCGAAAGATGCAACATATTCAAATACGAAAGACTCCCCTTGCTTCAATTCAACAAGCGACAGGCCAATAAAGCTTTCTCAGATTCAGGAACGAACTGGAGTTCGAATCGTTCTCGAACATAAGTCCAAGAAAGAGCAGACTCATCAATTTCGGCTACAAGAAGCTCGTACCAATCAAGTGCACGCTCTTGCAATAAAATAGAAGTTACAAGAACTCTATCATGATCAGAAATATCCATTCTAGAGAAGATATGCTCGCACGTGCGAATCCAAGCTTGGGTCTCAAGAACAGACTCGGCGCCTTTAAAAGGCTTTCCTCCAAAATGAGAAAAATCGCTGCATAGGCGTGCAAAGGTAGACTTACGTGGTGGAGATATACGAGTAGGAGCTGGAGGTTGAGTGCTCCTAAACAACTCCGTAAACTGATTGGCAGACACATAAACGTCGTCCGGATGTGAGCCACCGGATTGCCCAACACCAGAGCGTCGTCCTCCGCCTCTTCCGGCCATAACTTAAAGTTAAAGTAGATGAAGATTAATCAAAATGTAGATATTCGATTACGGAATAGTATGGAATAAAAATACATTCCTAGGCGTATCCCAAATCCTATCTACCCCAAAAACACGGAAGGAATAGAGGCAAGATGATTCAAAGATCTGTAACACTTATTACTCTTTGATGTACCATAATATGTGCTTTCTGTTCCGTGTCTATCATATTTTGTTCTGAACTCAGCTTTGATACCAAGCTGTAACGCCCCACCTCTATACTCAAGATAACAAAGAGTATTACTAGGTAATACCGTCTGCTATCGCGAAGAATAAGCCTAGATAGGAGCGACCATCTATAGTCTTTCCTTAACTATCTGTTGAATAAATCGACAATTGCCATACTAAGCGGACCGACATATCCAATAAATACTTAATTCAAAACTACAAGTGGCTGGATGATCTATCGAAACAGAATATAAAAACTCAATGTAATCTACATCACAGAACAATGAATCATCATATACACATATACTGATACATAACAGAGTATACAAAATGATACATGTCAAGTGGTATAGCAAACCACAATATACAGACGAGTTAATAGAATACATATCAGAGTTACAACCCAAAAAGGACTACACAAAAAGCTATAATAAAAAGGAGCAAGCTGAATAGTCCATGCGGAAGCAAAATAAGCTAAGTACAAAAGCACCTAGCCTGAAACATCTCGGTCTGACCCTAATATAAGTACAGGGGTCAGTCTAGCTGAACAAATTAGTTAGATAAACCAAACGATAATGAACCTGCAAGGTCATATAGCATAACAAATATCTCTATATGAGATAACTCAATCATCAAACATAAGTTGAATCAAATAAACCCCATGACATCGGCAATTCGAAAAAACACTAGATATGAATATCCCAAAACAAGCCAAAAAGGCAAATAACAAATACCAATGAAGGTAATACAAGTTAGACATGGTAACCGCTATATATTGTGTCGCTTAAAAAGACCAGCACCGAAGGGCGATACCTAGGGAATATAATTATCAATGAAACGATAGAAAATTCCAACTGCAACAAACCCAAGTATCTCTTGAGCGGTGGTGAATAAACCACTCTAATATCTCTTGAGCGGTGGTGAAGAAACCACTCCAATATCTCCCGAGCGGTGGTGAAGAAACCACTCCGAAAGCGCTACTAAAAGCAACAAGCCAGAAGGAGACTGTTCGAAGACGCTATCCCAAAGGCAACAAACAATCCCAAATATCTCTCGAGTCGGGGGAAAGGACCAACTCCAAAAGCGATATTAAAGGCAACAAGCCAGAAGGAGATAGTCCAAGGACACTATCCCAAAGCCATCATGTGTCAAAAACCCCCAGAAAGGAATGCGAAAAGTGTAAACGTGAGTCCCACAACCACCCGTTCGCACTAAACGGTTTACTATCCATTAGTCAATTTCACACTCAAAGCAGTACAAAGTTTACCTTATCTTAACGGTAAACCAAACCCAAAGGTCAAAACGTTCAAACGAATAGATTGGGAATTAACTGAATAGATGAACGCACGTGTTCATTGCACGCGTTTTATCTAATCATCTAATTCTCCTGCCACTTCGCTCGGAGTGAGAAATTGTGTGTGTATGTTTTAAATAGAATTTATAAATTGGAGAAGCGAGCTTTTAATACGATTTGAAGAGATCATTTATAAAAAACCATGAATGAAGTCAAAAAGGAATCACCAGAGTCCAAAAATGCGATAACAGCTAATTGGAATCAACACGAATCGATAAAAGTTGGAAATACATTCAAAAATAGCCAAAATGGGCAAAACTGCACATTTCAGACGTTTGAAATTACCATCCAGACATCTGAACCACTAACCGGATGTCCGGATCGATTTCCAGACGTCTGTGTTTTGCCTCTGCCTTTTTGCATTTTCCAGGGACCAATTTCAGACGTCTGGATTTTCAAACCAGACGTCTGAATTTGAAACCAGACGTCAGAAATTAGAGTTCAGATATCTGAAATCCACCTGTAGGCAAAAATCAACCAAGCCCATAAAGGGCAAAAATCCTAACGAAATGCGATCGAACGAGCGATGGACTCTATGGATTTATGCCATACAACAACCCAGCACTGTTGGCTCTTTTATACACCTCCAAAAACAAGATCAAAACATCAAAGCTGTGATTTTTAGAACTTTCGACTTCAAAACACCAAAGATTGAAATATTCACCAATTCAATCCACACCAAAAGCAAATGCACACGAATAAGTGTTAGGAATTTACACTTAACAATTGAAGATAGTTATAGACATAGATGTGAGATAAAAATCTCACCTTTAACCCAAAAACAAAGAAGAAGGAGCTCAATTGCAAAGAGAAGACGAACCGTTCTCCACTTCAACTCTACAAGCTTCAATCTGGGTCAAAACAAGTATTTTCCAAACTTAGATTTAGGAAACTTTTAGAAATTGAAGGAAGAAAGAGTTGGAGAAGATGAAGAGGAGGCTTACCAATAGCTTCTCTTTGATTTAGGAACAAGAATTCGAGTTTGCAAGAGCAACTAGGGCTTGGAGTTTCTAATTCCCTTTCCTTTCCACCATTTTCAGTTCAAGCTTGAGTTTGAGGAATGAGAATGAGTGAATGGAGAGGAGATGGCTGACTTAGGATGTTAAGTTAAGCTAGTGGGGTGAACCCAAACTCAAAACCCAATAAGAAAAGGTAGCCAATTTCGACTTACTCCAAACATATCGGAGCTTATACTCAAAAAGATCGCAAAAGACATTTTGAACTAAATGGAAGTGGTCTTGAGTCCCAATTCGACCCTTTGCAGAAAGTAGCTTTTCGGACCGCAATTCGATGAACGATATTATATTTAAATAAAATATTTAAATATTCAACCGATAAATATGCGGGTTGTTACAATCATTAATGGGTATTGCATTGAAATTAAATTTATTAGCTTATATCAACATTATTACCATTAATTGCAATTGGATTACCCAATTTTTTCAATACCCTAAATAAATAACATATATTAATTCAGTACTTACATTTGTTTACCTATGTATGTTTTCATTCCCAAACAATATTTCAATTACTACAGGACATTGGTTTAATTCAATTTACTATTTAATATTACTAATTCATTAAATTAATTCACTATTTACCCTTGTTTCCTTATATTCAAAGCTTAGCCTAGCACAACAATTTACATTACTTCAATTATTCATAATTTCATTTCAACTGTTAATACTTATCTTTAATTTCCATGGTTTCATTCCATTTTCAACATTTTCTTCATTATTAATTTTAAATTTATTATTTGTTCCTAAATTTAATTGAAAAAAATAAATTAAACTAACCAATTTATTTATCAAAATTTAAGGGTCGTTACAGTTGTTCACTGAAAATAGATGGACATACATTATCATTTGATGCACTTCAGTTGAGGATGAGCAAAAGACACTAAAGTAAACCCCCAATTATACCAAAGCTGTTGCCTCCGTTTTGTCCAAATAGCACGTTTGGGATAACAAATATTAGTGGTCCAATGTAAAACAATAGCAGTACAACATCTTTAGAAGATCACAAGTTAATGAAACAAAAGAAAACCTTATACCAAACCAAAAAATTCCCGAAGCCTCCACCTCCACCTTCCTAAAATCATTACTGAAATCATCGCAAAAATGGGAGGATTCAACTTCAATTGAAGATCACACAATAATGAAGAGAAAACAACTGTACCTAAAACCCTACCTCCCTCTCCACCAGAAACTCGTGTCAGCTTATTGCAAGGAGATGTTCATTTGAAAAAGATGATGACCTAAAAATACTTATGAACCACAAATTGATGAAATGAAAAAGACCGCATCCTAAGGCGCTAAAGGTTACGAAGCTTTCACCTCCATCTGGTCGAAAAACAGATGAAATAATTTCAACAGAAGGAGAGAGTCCATCGTATGATGATTTGCACAAACAATCATTTGGAGACCGTCAAATGATGAAGAGAAAAAGACCTTATCCTAAACCTCCACCTCCCGTGGATCCTGTTTTTATAGATGCTTCAAAATTTGAAGCTGGTCATCCGTAACGTTCCCAACCAATAACATTTTTTTTTGGGGTTGGACTATTCGATATGCCAACATGTGCAACCGGTTCTTATCTGCTTTTTATGACATTATTTCCTGAAGTAGAACATATATCGAGTGCTTTTGCATAAAATACTAGTTATGCAACATGTGTTGGTAAAAATCCCATCAGATGATCAGTCTAAGGGAATAAAAAAACCTAGCACAGCGGAAAAAAACTGGATCATGATTGTAGCTAGAAGGAACGACAGAGATAAACACCAGAACAAACACTTCACAGATCTATGCAATGCAAAAAAATAGATAACACTAGTATTTATAGTGATTCGACTATTGCATGGGAGTTTATGTCCATTAGGGAGAGGAGATTTTATTAATCACTGAAAGATTTGAGTTACAAGATTGATTCACTTTGACAGGCTATACATAAGAAGAATTAACAACATAGGCAAGATTATGTAGAGTTTCAGCTCTTTAGGGTGGCTCCATAATTGGCTTAAATTAGCTCTCAATTTCGGCTGCCATTGTTCCGAAAGCTACCCTATTTACAGAGTGAAGATGTGAGGAGGTGTAGCTGCTATACGGAAGCTCAGGATTGGCATGTTTGATCCGTCATATGACAGTAGGCATTTGGCTCGGCATAGTACACTTCAAGTCTGGACCGACACATACCGATTGCCAAACGAGAAATATACACCGGTCTTCTTCTTCACCTACTTGGTTTGGCGAATACCGAACGAAATATTTCGTTCGGCATCACCGCATCATCGAGCGACAAATTTGGTTTGGTCTTCCTTCATCACTCCAAACCATTGCCGCTCCACTTCTCTTCTTTACTAAAAAAAGTTTCTCATTCGGTCTTCTTCAATCACCGATCGAAATTGCCATACTCCTGAAATCTGGAGCAACAAATCTAAGAAACACAGGAACAATGATTTTGTTCGACAAATCAGCTTCCTCCACCGAACTACTTTGCTGGTTCAATCTTCAGCTTCTGCTCTTAAGGCTTCAACTTCCTCCTCCGAGACCTTACCCTAAACTACCAAAAATCCCGATGCCTCAACCTCCTTCTACCACAAAACCTTTACTGGAATCATCACAAAAAAAGAAGGATATTGCTTCAATTGAAGATCACACGTTGATGAAGAGAAAAGTTCGTGCGCAAAGCCCACAAAGATACCAAAGCCTCAACCTCCATCTCTACCAAAACTCATATTAGTTCATTGCAAGGAGATCTTTCATCCGAAGAAGATGGCAAAACAAAATTATTTATAGACAACTCATTGATGAAAAGAAGAAGACAATATTCTTTGCCTGAAAAGTTTTCAAAGCCTCCAACTCCATATGGTAAAAAAGCCCACGTTTTTTCATCTGAAGGAGAGAGAGCCCATCATTTGATGATTTGCAAAAACAATCATTTGGAGACCTTGAATGATGAAGAGAAAAAGACTTTATCCTAAATCTTCGAAGATACCAAAGCCTCCACCTCCCTCCAATCGTGTTACTATAGGTGCTTCAAATTTTGAAGCTGGCTATTTGTAATGATCCAAACCAATAACAATTTTGCATGGTGTTGGGCTGTTCATTGTGTCAACATATGCAATCAATTCGTATCTTTGGTATATTACATTATTACCTGAAGTAGAACATGTATTGATTGTTTTTAATAAAATACCATTTATGCAATTGTTCTAATAATTTTGGGACTGGAAATAAAAGCTTAATATTTTTAGAGTTTCATGCCGTCTTTTCATTTTTTATAGTTTAAGTACTCATTTTTTTTTGTTTCATTCATGATAACGGTACTTAAATAATCCAATTATCTAATACGATGCAGATTGTATGCATAGAACACTAATTTGAATCAAAAGATTATTACTTAACTCAAAGTATTCAGAATGAACAAACATTGATCTTCTTCATTTTGTATAAAAAAGAATAATTATGTGAATAACGAGGATATAAATTTATTACACCATGGATTTTTGTGTAGCCCCATTCGAAATAATATAGGCACAACAAATAACCAGATTTGTGATGCTTACGACCATCGTATCAAATTACAGTGGATATAGCCATTTCTAGTGTTCTAAGGCAAATTGTTTCATGGAAACAACAACTTTAAAGACCGCCATGCATCAAAATTTCGTAGCTCTTATAACCGCTATGAATATATTATTTACAGTGGTTTTGACAATTGCAGTTCTAAATTTCTCAAGTGATATAACAGTGACAAAATAGGATTAGCACAAAGTATG
The DNA here is from genome assembly GCA_030765085.1 of Allium cepa. Taxonomy (NCBI): domain Eukaryota; kingdom Viridiplantae; phylum Streptophyta; class Magnoliopsida; order Asparagales; family Amaryllidaceae; genus Allium; species Allium cepa. The sequence continues at coordinate 464,362,155 of CM060942.1, forward strand.
GTACAAAAATGGGTTCAGCAAATAATACGAAATATTTATCACCATTTTAACATTTTTCCTTTCATTCAAGTGTTATTATTTCAACTTCAATTTCATATTCATTAATAAATTAACCTACAATTCTTTAGTGATTTTATGCACTACCATTTATAAAAAATGATACAACTTTACAAACTGATAAGTTACTATGAATTTTGAATGTATTATTGCATTTTACATTCTTTTTAAATCTAGTAGATCGGTCTAAGGTTTTATTTACTATCATTAACGAACTCAAATTTTCCAATGTCAACCTTTCTTTTTGGAGGTTTCAATTACCATGGATTAGGTGTACATATTACTGTCCTTTTATTTATGTGTGTTTTTATAAACCAAAATATTTTGACCTTTAGCTAATTATAGTATGCATAAGGTACAACCTATATTTCAATGAGGACAACTAGCATAATCAGAAAATAGATACAAAAAGTTTGATATGTCATTTTATATAATTAATGAAGACATACCTATTAATTTCAACATATTATATTTCTCTTTAATATAAATACTTATCTACAAGTTCGAAGAATCTTTGTACTGAGTATATTATCTTTCTATACATGGTTAACTTAAATGCACGTTGCTTATAGGTTTTAGTTAGAAATATATATTTGTACAGCACTTTTTGGAGCTATAAATAATATAATTGATTTACTAGTATATTATCTTAATTTGTTTAACCTTTTAATGGAAGTAGGCATTTAATAACTTTTTCAACACTTATTAATTAGTTAAATAAATAGTTTCAAGAAGTAAAAAATAATGAACCATAACAAATAAAAATCTTGAATTTAGTGAGCAACAATTATTACTAGTATATAAATACATAAATACAAATTAATATCATTCTTTATCATACGTTAATTCTATAATGACATAATTATTTTTTCCTTCAAAATCTATAAATATCCATCAACTTTTCAGCCATAATTATACTTCTCAATGGTTAGTTTTTTCATTCGAAATATTTTGTCACTTTTCTTCCTTGCGACATTGTTATTCAACTTTGTCAAGGGTAATGAGCCTGGGGATTATCCATTTCGCCATCAATTTTCCAAGAATCGGACACAATTGTATCATGGAAGTCCAACACAGAGAATTCGATCTTTGTTCAATCCATTGTCAAAATTTAATTCCTTACTCGAAAGTAGTTCACAAAAAGAAGATGGGCTAACATTATCATTTGACAATCTTCAATTGAGGAAGGGGAGAAGACCCTATTATATTCCCCCAAGTAAACCTAAGCCTCCATCTCAGTCTAATTCAAATAGCATGTTTGGGTCAATGGATAGAAGTGGTCCAATGCAAAAGGATAGTAGTACAACATCTTTTGAAGGTCGCGAGTTAATGAAAAGAAAAGGGCCTTACCCTAAACCACCAAAAATCTCGATGCCTCCATCACCTCCTGCCCCACAATCTTTACTAGAATCATCACAAAAAAAGGAGGATACAACATCTATTGAAAATCACACATTAACGAAGAGAAAACGGTCGTACCCAAAGCCACCAAAGACACCAAAGCCTCCACCTCCATCTCTATCAAAAACTCATATTACTTCATTGCAAGTAGATGGTTCATCTGACGAAGACGGCGAGACAAAATTATTTATGGACCACCAATTATTTAAAAGAAGAAGACCATATCCTATGCCGCCAAAGTTTCTGAAGCCTCCAACTCCATATGGTAAAAAAACACATGTTATTTCATCAGAGGGAGAGAGTCCATCATATGATGATCTGCAAGAACAATCATTTGTAGACGGTCAAATGATAAAGGGAAAAAGACCTTATCCAAAACCTCCAAAGATACTAAAGCCTCCACCTCCCTCTAATCCTATTTCCATAGGTGCTTCAAAATTTGAAGCTAGTCATCTATGATGAACCTAACCTATAACATTTTTGCTTTGCGTTGGACGGTTCATTATGCCCACATATGCAACCAATTCTTATCTGTGGCTCGTTGCATTATTGCCCGAAGTAAAACATGTATTGAGTGCGTTTTAATGAAATACCATTTATGTAATGTGCTCTATTAATTATGGGACTGGAAATAAAAGCTTAATATTTTCAAAGTTTCATTCCGGCTATTCACTTTGAACGTTAAGTGCTCAATTTTTTATTTCATTCATGATAAAGGTTCTTAAATAATGCTATTATCGGATATTGCGTAGAATGTACTCGTAGAACTCAAATTTGAATCAAAAGATGATTACTGAACTCAAGGTATTCGAAATGAACAAACATTGATCTTCTTCATTATGTATAAAAAAAGAATAATTAGATGAATAACGAGGTTAGTAATTTAGTACACCATAGATTTTCGTGTAGCCCCATCCGAAATACGATAGGCACAACACAATAATTAGATTTGTGATACGTACGACCTTCGCATAAAATTTACAAGGAAATACCCATAATCAAGTAGTCTAGGGCAAGTTATTTCTAGGAAACAACAACGGTTAAAACCATTGTGCAAAAAAATTTCATTGCATTTATTACCGTTGTGAATCAAATATTACAATGGTTATGATGATTACAATTCCAAATTTAAAACTAATATAACAGTGATAAAAAGGGTTAGCACAAAGTATGGTGCAAAAAATAGGCTTAGCAAATAATATGAAATGCTTATTACTATTTTAAATTTTTTTACTTTCATTCCAGAGTTACTATAATTTCAACTTCATTTTCATAACCGTTAATATTATCCTAGAATTCTTTAGTGGATTTATGCACTACCATTTAAAGAAAATGATATAGCTTTACGAATTGATAATTTAGTATGAAGTTTAAATATATAATTATATTTTAAATATCTTTTTAAATCTAGTAGATTGGTCTAAGGTTTTATTTATTATTATTAACGAAGTCGAAATTTCGGATGTTAACTTTTTCTTTTTGAAGGTTTCAATTACTATGGATTGGTCTTGTATATTGCCCTTTTATTTATATGTGTTTTTATAAACCAAAATATTTTGTCCCCTAGCTAATTGTAATATGCATCTGGCCAAAACTATATATCAGAAAGGCCTATTTCCATATTAACAAAAATAGACACAAGAAGTTTGGAATTCCATTTTAGCCTACTTCTAAAGATATACTTATTAATTTCACACAATATATTTTTCTTTGATGTAAACATGTATCTAAAAGTTCAAAGAATCTCTATAAAATACAGAGTAAATTATCTTCTAATAAACAATTAATTTACATGCATGTTTCTTGTATGTTTTATTTAGAATTATATATTTGTAAAGCACTTTATTGAGCTACAAATAATATAATCAATAAATTAGTATTTCGTATTAATTAGCTTCTGCTTTTTAATGGAAGAAGGCATCAATAACTTTTTCAACTCTTATTATTTAGTTAAATATACTGTCATAAAAGGTAAAAAATAACGAATAATAACTAAAAAAATTTTGAATTTATTAACCAACAGTTATTACTGTTAGGTTAATCAATATCATACATTATCATTAACCAATTGTTTCAGGACACAATTTTTTTTCTTCAAACTCTACAAATATCGATAAGCTTTTCGACCACAATCATAATTTTCAATGGGTAATTTATTTGTTCAAAATATTGCATTATTTTTCTTCCATTTACATTATTATTCAACTCTATCAAGGGCAATGAGCATACATAAAATCCATTTTACCATCAATTTTCAAGAATTGTAAACAATTGTATCGTGGAAGTCAAACACAGAGAATCTGATTTTTGTTCTATCCATTGTCAATTTTTGATTCCTAACTTCAAAGCTATTCACTGAAAAAAGATGGTCATACATTATCATTTGATACACTTAAGTTGAGGAAGAGGAAAAGATACTAAACTAAACCCCATATTATACCAAAGCCGCCGCCGCCCTTTTGTCCAAATAGAATCTTTGGGTCAACATATATTAATGGACCAATGAATAAAGATAGCAGTAAAACAACTTTACATATTACCATTCTGACTCGGCAAATAATAGACTCAGAAAATAATACGAAATACTTACTACCATTTTGACATTTTTACTTTCATTCAAATGTTATAATTTCAACTTCATTTTCATATTCATTAACAAATTAACCTACAACTCTTTAGTGGTTTTATGCACTACCATTTATGAAAAATGATACTCCTTTACGAATTGATAAGTTACTATGTAGTTTGAATATATTATTACATTTTAAATATCGTTTTAAATCTAGTAGATCGGTCTAAGGTTTTATTTATTATCATTAACTAACTAAAATTTTCTTATGTCAGCCTTTCTTTTTGAACGTTTCAATTACTATGTATTAGGCTTATATATTACATCCCTTTTATTTATGCATGTTTTTATAAACCAAAATATTTTGTCCTTTGGCTAATTATAATATGCATCAGGTACAACCTATATTTCAATGAGGAGTACTAGCATAATCATAAAATAGATACAAAAAGTTTGATATGTCATTTTACATAATTAATGAACATATTCTTATTAATTTCAACATAGTATATTTCTCTGTTAATATAAATACTTACCTACGAGTTCGAAGAATCTTTATATTGGACATAGTAAATTATCTTTCAATAAACAATTAACTCAAAATGCACGTTGCTTATAGGTTTTAATTAGAAATATATATTTGTATGGAACTTTATTAAGCTATAAATAATATAATTGATAAACTAGTATATTATACTAATTTTTTTATCCTTTTTAATGGCAGAAGGTATTCAATAACTTTTCAACATTTATTAGTTAGTTAAATAAATAGTTTCAACAAGTAAAAAATAATGAAACATAACAAATAAAATCTTGAATTTAGTGATCAACAATTATTACTAGTATATAAATACATAAATACAAATTAATATCAATCTTTGTCATAAGTTAACTGTATAAGGACATAATTATTTTTTTCTTCAAACTCTATAAATATCCACAAGCATTTCAGCCAAAATAAAACTTCTCAATTGACAGTTTTTTCGTTCGAAATATTGTATTGCTTTTCTTCCTTGCGACATTGTTATTCAACTTTGTCAAGGGCAATGAGCCTGGGGAGAATCAATTTTTTCATCAATTTTCCAAGAATCGGAAACAATTGTATCATGGAAGTCCAAAATACAGAATCTGATCTATGTTCGACCCGTTGTTAAAATTTGGTTCCTTACGCTAAAGTAGTTCACAAAAAGAAGATGGGCACATATTATCATTTGATAACCTTCAGTTGAAGAAGAGGAGAAGACCCTATCATGTTCCTCCAAGTAGACCAAGGCTTCCACCTCGCTCTAATTCAAATAGCATGTTTGGGTTAACGGATAGAAGTGGTCCAATACAAATATATAGCCGTACAACATCTTTTGAAGGTTGCGAGTTAATAAAACGAAAAGATCTTACCCTAAACCACGAAAAATCCCGATGCCTCCAACTCCTCCTGCCCCACAATCTTTACTGGAATCATCACAAAAAAGGGAAGATACAACTTCAATTGAAGATCACACATCAATGAAGAGAAAATGGTCGTACCCAAAGCCATCAAAGATACCAAAGCCTCCACCTCCATCTCCACCAAAAACTCGTATTAGTTCATTACAAGGAGATGGTTCATCCAATGAAGATGGTGACACAAAATTATTTATGGACCACCAATTGATGAAAAGAAGAAGACTGTATCTATGCCACCAAAGTTTTCGAAGCCTCCAACCCTATATGGTAGAAAAACACATGTTATTTGGTCAGAAGGAGAGAGTCCCACATATGATGATTTGCAAAAACAATCATTTGGAGACCATCAAATAATGAAGAGAAAAAGACCTTATCCTAAACCTCCAAAGATACCAAAGCCTCCACCTCCCTCTAATCATGTTTCTACGCGAGCTTCAAAATTTGAAGTTGTTCATCCATGATGAACCATACCTATGACTTTTTTGCTGCCGTTGGACTATTCATTATGCCAACATATGCAACCAATTCGTATCTACGGTTCATTACATTATTGCCCGAAGTAAAACATGTACCTAGAGCTTTTTAGTAAAATACCATTTATGCAATGTGCTATATTAACAATGGGACTGGAAATGAAGCCTTAATATTTTCAAAGTTCCATGTCGGCTATTTATTTTAAATTTTAAGTACTCAATTTTTTGTTTCATTCATGATAAAGGTACTTAAATAATGTTATTATCGGATACTGCGTAGAATGTATTCGTAGAACTGAATCAAAAGACGATTACATAACTCAAGCTATTCGAACTGAACAAACATTGATCTTCTTCATTTCGTATAAAAAAGTTATTTGAATAATGAAGATATATATATAGTACACCATAGATTTTCGTGTAGCCCCATTTGAAAGAATATAGGCACCACACCATAACTATATTTGTAATATGTACGACCATCGCATCAAATGCACAATGGATATAGTGATAATCAAGTGGTCTAGGGCTAATTGTTTCGGGGAAACAACAATGTTTAAAACTATTGTGCAACAAAATTCCATTGCCCTTATCACCATTGTGAATCAAATATTTACAATGGTTATGATGATTACAATTCCAAATCTCAAAGATGAGATAACATTGATAAAAAAGTGTTATCATAAAGTATGGTACAAAAAACAGACTCTGCAAATAATACGAAATACTTATTACTTTTAAATTTTTTTACTTTCATTCTAGTGTTATTATAATTTCAACTTCAATTTCATACTCATTAATAAATTAACCTAGAATTCTGTAGCGGATTTATGCATTACCATTTATAACAGATGACGTAGCTTTGTAGATTGATAAGTTAGCATGAAGTTTAAATAAATTATTATACTTTAAATATCTTTTTAAATCTAGTAGATTGGTCTAAGGTTTTATTTATTATCATTAACAATGTCAAAATTTCCGACATTAACTTATCTTTTTGAAGGTTTCAATTACTATGGATTGGGCTTGTACATTACTGCCCTTTAATTTATATGTGTTTTTATAAACCAAAATATTTTGTCCTCTAGCTAATTGTAATATGCATCTGGCCAAAACTACATATCAATAAGGCCTATTTGCATGCGAACAAAAACAGATGCAAGAAGTTTGGAATGCCATTTTAGCTTATTTATGAAGATATGCTTATTAATTTCAGCACATTATATTTCTCTTTGATATAAACACTTATCTACAAGTTCAAAGAATCTCTACACCACATACAGTAAATTATCTTCCTATGATTAATTAATTTACATGCATGTTGCATATATGTTTTAGTTAGAATTGTATACTTGAACAACACTTTATTGAGCTACAAATAATATAACTAATAAACTATTACTTTGTATCAATTAGCTTCTCCTTATATTGGCAAAAGGCATCAATAACTTTTTCAACTCTTATTAATTAGTTAAATAAATTGTCTTAACAAGTAAAAAATAATGAATCATAACTAATAAAAATCTTGAATTTAGTGACAAACAATTATTACTGGTAGATAAATTAATATCATACATTATCATCAGCTAATTGTTTGAGGACACATTTTTTTTTCTTCACACTCTGTAAATATCGATAAGCTAATTGTCTTAACCCGTTTGGTCGCTAGGTCATTAGGTCCTTTGGGGTCTTTAGGTCATTAGGTCATTAGGCCGCTTAACTTGCTACTCTTGTTAGCTCGCTGGATGCTTTATCTCATTAACTCACTGGATCATTAGCTCGTTAGGTCGCAGTCCTTGCTGAGTTAATTTATGCTTTAGGCCGCTAGGTCGTATTTGTTATCTCGCTCAGGCTTTAGGTCGTTAGGTCGTTTCCGCATTTAGCTCGTTATATCCTCGAGTCATGGAAAAGAGGAGTTAACACTTGCCCCTCGAAGCGTACGCCTAGAGACTAGGTCGTGTGCTTCGATACTTCTTAACTCGCTCCTTACTGAGTTGTTACGTCGTGAGCGACTTAATGAGGGAGTTAGGTCGTGTGCACCGATTTAGATTCCACCGCCCCAGTATATAAGTCGCACATTGCCCCTTCTTCTCCTTACCTGCTTCAACTCTCAAAACCGCCATTGAAGAACCTTCTGAACCTTCAAGGACAAGCTCGAACTTACGAGTCACCGATCATCTTTACTATTTCATCACGTAAGTGGATTGTTTTCTGTCCAATCCACGATCTCCATTAAACCAAGAATCTGGATTCCCCATTTTCTTCTCTGATCCAATTTCATATGCCGCGCTTGAATTACGTTACGATCAATTTCTGATGGAATTGAGCTGTCTTGATTCGGGTTTAGGTGATTTTTGATGATGCAAGGAGAAGATGATAGGTTATAGTGTCTCAAGTTAACTGGTTTGTGAGTTTGGAGGAGATGAGGAGATCCTTAACAGGTTAATGGGTTTTAGATTATGCTGTTGTATTTCTGGTGAGGTAGGAGAGACGAAAACGTGGTAGTGTATGAATGGAGGGTGAGACTTAGGATTTTTGATGGGAGATAACTTGGGATCGTTGAGCTACTCCAGGAACGATCTAGTGGATCAAACGACTTAAGAACCCTTGTGACTTAAGAGAAGCCGAACGACCTACTAATTTGTGACCTAAGCAACCGAACAGCGTAAAAACCCTTGCGACCTACGAGAAGCCAAGCGACTTAACAAATCAGCGACTTAACTCCTTGCGACATAAGTTTTAGGTCATGGCCGAGCTAATACTTAGATAAAATGCACTGCCTTGTCTTGAAGCATAACTTTAACTTGTAGGAGCATGAATAATGAACTTTTTGACTTGAACAGAACGACTTAATGAAACTTCGACCCATGCTAAGTCGTTTGAGCTTGACTGTTCGTAAAAATTGGAGAGCACTTAACTGAGTTTTCAACTTGAACTGTTGAGATAAACTGCCTGAACTTGTTGCATTTCTTTACATATTATATTAACTTTTAATGCTAACAACCTGGTAAATACAACATTTGCAGAAAACTAGGGCGAATATATTGCCACTGATTGCCCACATCGAATGAAAGATTTGTCGATAAAGAATAATCAACTTAAAGAAATTATACGAATGAAGTGCTATTAATCGACAAATTCAAGTGAAGTATTAAAGCAAAGCAAAATTAATCAACTAAAGCTGATTTGTTTTCATCAACACTGCACTTGTACTTGGACATAAAATAACAAGCCATGAAAATTTATAATCGACGAATGCCTATTAGTTTAATTTCAGTAACATTTGCTTGTCATTTTTTTAGTTTTGCAAAGCACTTCACACATTTAGGAAACGTGCAACTTCATATTTGAATATCCAGTTCCTTATGTAGAATGGCTTCTCAACAAGAAGAGATAATAGGACAAGCTGAAGAAGTCTTCCCAATAGCTAAACCTTTGGATGATCCCCTGGAAAGAACTCCAACTACTCTGAATCAATGGGTGTTCAACCAATTATGTATTCTGTTTGGTATCGCGGAGGCCAACGCTTTGCTTCCTGGGGTAAATGATACCGCTGACAGGCAACCTCTTCGTTTCATTGCATTTAATCATCAGATGTGCTTGAGTGGAGCAATTCCTTCCTTTAACGGTTTTCTTCGACAGCTCCTTCTCCGATCGACTATTTCTTCCTTTCAATTGCACCCCAATGGCTACAGCATCTTGATGGGACTTTATGTACTGTTCAGGAGGACACTCGACCGTCTTTCGAGATTTGAAGAAATTTGTTACTTATGCACATTTGCAAAGAATAAAGACCATCCTTCCATCATGCTTGTGAGAAGCGCAAGGAAACGTAAATTGATCACCGATCTTCCCAAAAGCACCCACGGTTTTCTGAACCAATTTTTCTTCATCCGTTGCCCCCCAAGATTCTACAGCATTTGGAGAGAAGGAAGTAAGCTTGCATATCTCTGTTCTTTCCATTTATGAACTTTCCAAAATCGGAGTTGTTAAGTGCTAACTTCATTCTTTACTTTTACAGCACTTCCTCCTCTTTCTAAAGATTCCAGCCATAAGCCGACTTTTGAAAGACTAAGTTGCGTGGCGGTTGAGGAAAGAAGCATCAAATTTTTGCTGAAGGAAGAATTTTTGCATCAATTCGGACTTTTGCATTCTTCCTGATCCACCTAGCTTCATGTGCCCCTAGTTCTCGAGCAAAGACTCCAGTTGCCCCAATTTCCGCCGAAGAACTTACACCGAAGGAGCCTACTGCTGAGGCTTCATTGGTGAAATGTTCTGCTTCCATTGACGTTGCTAGGTCATCTGGCAAATTTTCACTTCCCGCGGTTATTGAAGAAGAGGAAGCTCCTCAACATTCCGGGAAGGCTGCTGATGCAGGAGCTGAGAGAAAGAGTCTCGCTAGGCGTGACGGTGACGACACTTTTAAGGGATTGAGCGACTTGTTGGTTACTTCGCATGAACTCTTCAAGGATGATTCCACCGCTTCTAAACTTGCTTCTCCAGCAGTTGAAGTGACATCAGTTTTGCAAACAACTCAAGAGATAACTTTTAAGATGAAGAGTGGTTTGTAGCTTGACGAGCGTAGTTCACACGCCACACACACTTAGGATTTCAGCAACTTTGTGCACTTAACTTCTTTGCTTTGATGATTTCTGAACTTGTCTCTTCTTCATTTTCAGGCTCTCCAATGGGACGTAGCGGCTCATACTATGATGATTTTCAGCGCTATGGAAGGCACGACTCTTGTGATCCCAAGTAGTATCTTCCTGCCCCAAGGGAAATTGATGAAGAAAGAGCCGCAAGAAAAGCTCGCGAGAGGCGGGCTTATGAGGAGCGCTATGGAAGAAGGGATGCACGACATGATTCTTCCCTGAGAGGTGACGATTCCCACAAAAGAAAATCTTATGATGACAAAGGGAAAGGTCACATTGCTGAAGATCCGAGCAAGCGGGCCAAGCTTAGTGAAAGATCGGCGTCTATAATTTCTAAAAAGCGCGCTGCTCCCATCTCTTTAGAAATCCCTTCCAGCTCTCCTGCCCTTCAAGGAGAAGATATCCAAACGATCATCAACAGGCCTCCGTATCAAATTCAGAATGCCCCACCTGCACTTCAAAGCCGGTTTCCACACTGGTGTTTAAAAGGAGTGCGCTTCGGCTTGGACTTGATTCTTATTGACAAGCAAGCCATGCTAAGGAATCTCGACGCTGTTAAACGTGACATTGAGAGAATGTCGAGATGGCTAAAGCTAGTTGACGAGCTTCAAAGGGTGAATCGCTTGAATCTAGACGCAATGTTAATCATGGAGAGCGATAAGTCCGAGTGGAAGAAAACTCTCGACCAACATGATGCAGAGATGAAGAATATCACTTCTTACAATGAGAAGCTTGAAGCGGAAGTTGAAATACTCAAAGAAGAGCTTGCCACTTCTTCCAATTCCTATACTCAAAAGGTAGAAATGCTTCAAAAACAGGTGAGAGATGCTCTTGCCAGGCAAAGAGACGTTGAAGCCAAATTCGAAGCACAGCAGGAAGTTGTAGAAAGCTACCAAACTTATGTTGCTCAGTTGCGAGAAAAAACAAGCTCCCAGAACTTGAAGATTGAAATGTTAAGAGCTCGACCTTCTGAAGTTGCAAAAGAGCGCGAAGAAGCTATTACCGACAAAGCAGCAGCCGAAGAATCTCATGAAGCAACCAAGGCCAACATCAGCTCTACCTTGTTCGAGTTTTATATACATAGCATCTTGGGGCATGGCAGCCTTTCGTTTTTAGGCCCGAAGTATGAGATTACCTTGGTCGAAGTGTGGGAGGCCTCATTTGATATGCTTGGAGGCGCTGGCTATGCCGAGGAAGATCTTGATGTTGACGTAATAAAGCAAACTTCTCCATGTAAGTTCAACATTGATTTAGCTCAAGTGGACTACTTGTTCACTTCACATGAACTTGACGAACTTTTTGATTATTACTTAAGTCTTGACGCGCCACTATCTCCTCTTTTCGCAAGGAATACTGATTTTAACTTCTCTTCTTCTGTAGTGAAAATGCCAAGTGCCGCATAGACTTCTCCTCTTCCAGCTGTTCCACCTCCATCTCTTCAAGTTACGCCACCTTTTGCTTCTCAACCGGGGTCTCAATAAGAATTAATAGAAGCTCCTCAAGGCTTGGATGACCCGGCCGCTTCACAAGAGCAGAAGGCTAAGGAACTTGAAGAAGGTGAAAAGATTCCGGAGCTATTTCATGATGACACAAAGCTGTCTGCACTTATCACTCCAGGCAGCGAGTTTTCTTTAAGGAAGAAGGGGAAGCGTGTATCTTCGAAAAAGAGAAGGAAAAGCACTTCTGTTAGCGAAGAGAAGGTGGAAGTAGACCCAGCTGCACCTCTATCTCCTTCTTCCCCGACTCGTACAGGCCGGCTCCCAAAGTTAACCATTAGGCTAGGGCAGGGCTCCAAAGGTGGCGGGAAGAAGAAATAATGAGTCTCGCTCTACCCTTCTTGTTTTGCTTTTTGTTTGTGCATAAAGGCTAGTATTGATCGGAATTTGTGCGGGTACCGGTCCTCGCTCTTTTGAAACCTGCACATGCATAATTTTTTTATAATATAGAATAAAATGATTCTTTTTATCTGTACAATCTTTTGCCTGTAATTGTGAATACATTTATTCCTTATTTTTGCACAAGTTTCTTCACTATGATATTGCAATAAGTTTGTTGTATGTTGCTTGAGCGTTGCTATTATTAATGTAGTTATATTGTATTGCCCCTATACCACGGCTTATTGCAATATCTTTTACTTGGTAAAACATTGGAGAACAGTTCTTCTGCTTCGAGAAGACTTGTACTCTTAAGTTGGAGAACAATTCTTCTGTTTCAAGAAGACATGTACTCTTAAGTTGGAGAACAATTCTTCTGTTTCAAGAAGACTTGTACTCTGAAGTTGGAGAACAATTCTTCGGTTTCGAGAAGACTTGTACTCTTAAGTTGGAGAACAATTCTTCTGTTTCAAGAAGACTTATACTATTAAGTTGGAGAACAACTCTTCCATTTTAAGAAGGCTTGCAGTCTTTCTTTAGAGAATAATTTTTCCATTTTGAGGAAATGTTACTCAGCTTTTGTAGAGTGTGCCTTATATTGGAGAAGTCTTCTCGCTCTTTTGTTTGAAAAAGTTTGTACACTTCACTTTCAGAGATAGTCACTTTTATTTTTTAACAAGTGGATTCTCCTACGCGGTGAAGGGAGTTTCCAAAGAAGGCTTTGAATTGGCACTACAACTTCTAGGGAAGAATATTTTCAAGATGGTCGAATTGATCTTCCCTCGAGAGCTGCAGTGTGCCTCCGAAGAGATATTTTTTTCTTCTTCTTTTTTGTTGTGCCTCGTTGGAGGGCCTTTTTGCTTCGTTCGCTTGAAAGTGCTTTTCTTGGGACGTGCCTCCGAAGAGGTCTTGTGCCTTCGAAGAGGTCTGGTGCCTCCAAAAAGGTCTTGTGCCTCCGAAGAGGTCTTGTGGTGCCTCGGTAGAGGTCTTCAGCCTCCGAAGAGGGCAGGTGTGCCTTTGGTGAACACGAGTGCCTCCGAAGAGGGCTTGTGGTGCCTTGGAAGAGGTCTTTTGCCTCCGAAGAGGTATTTATTTGATTGCCTGGAAGTTACTTTCTCATGGTTTAATGGATTCACGGGGCGGACGCAAGTTACTTAATTGGATGTTCGTTTGCACAAACGATCGCAACTAGTTAACAAGGGGCCCTCGGCGATTCCACCAATCTTTTTTGATTGAGAATAGAACTTTCTTTTTTCGGCGTGCCTCATTAGAGGTCTTTATCCTCCGAAGAGTTGTGCCTCCAAAGAGGGCTTGTTCCTCCGAAGAGGTCTTTTGACTCCGAAGAGGTCTTTATCCTCCGAAGAGTTGTGCCTCCGAAGAGGTCTTTTGCCTCCGAAAACGTCTTTAAGGTGGTTAGCTTGCCATGAAGGTTGCGTCTCACGATTAAGTGGATCCACGGGGCGGACGCAAGCTATCCAACTGGATGTTCATTTGCACAAACGATCGCAATCAGCTAGCAAGGGCCCGGGGCCTTTGCTTTGGCAAGGTTCCCCTCCGGTGGTTCCACCAACCTTTTTGTTGAGAGGCAGGACACCTTTTTGGCTGTTCTCTGTCTGCTCGCCCTTGTCTATTTTTCATTTGCTCATCAGCGATTCCCTGTTATCATTTCCAAGCACATGTTCCTTTCTTTTGAAGTAGTTTGTCTTATCCAAAGAAGTATACTTTAGTGTTAAGCGAGTCCGAGGAAATAGCTAATTGTTTGCATCAAGCACTACTTATATAGGATTTGGAATCTAGAATTTTTATGGCTTGACATTTGTTTATTGAGTGATTTCAGGGATCACTTGGCCTTGTGATGGATAAGCTTTGTTTTAAGAGCCTGCAATGTTAAGTCAACTTTTTAGCAATACATTTAAAGTATTTACACATCGAGACAAAACACGCATTTTATAATAGTAGAGAACACAAGATTTATAGTGGTTCGGCCAAGAACTAGGCCTACATTCACTTTATAGTTCTTATTATTCATTTGCACTAGTTTTACAATAGCTTTCAATACAAGAATCATACATTCATAATCATTTTACAAATTTAAGCAAAGCTTTTAAGTAAAATATGGACGCAAGTGATTGCTGTTCCAAGCTCCTGGAATTGGATCTCCTTCGACAGTTGTCAGTTTGAAAGTGCCATCAAGAAGTTTTTTGCCTATGACATATGGCCCTTCCTAGTTTGGCGTAAACACTCGTGTTGCTGTCATGATCCTTTTCAAGGCTAGATCGCCAATCTTAAAGCTGTGTTGGCGAACTTTGGAATTGAATTACCTGGCAATCCTTTGCTGATGAGCTGCAATTATGAGCTGAGCCTTTTCCCTTCTTTCATCAAGGAAGTCAAGTGCTTCAAGTTGCAACTCTTCATTTTCAGCTAGGTTGAAATGAATTATTCTGTGTGAAGGGACTTCTATTTCCACCGGAATCATTGCTTCTCATCCATATGCTAATGAGAATGGAGTGTGCCCAGTCGCAGTTTTGTGGGTAGTTCTATATGCCCATAGTGCTAGTGGCAGCTTATCAACCTAACCACCTTTTTCTTTTTCCAGCTGTTTTTTGATGGTTGATTTGATAATTTTGTTTACTTCTTCCACTTGTCCGTTTGCCTGCGGATGAGCCACTGCTGAGAAGTTTTTTGGATCTTGAATCGTTTGGAAAAATCCTAGAACTCCTCGCTTTCGAATTGGGTACCATTGTCTATGATTATCTTTTGAGGCACACTATACCTGCAAATGATATTATTAGTTACAAAGTTTATCATCATTTAAGAGGTTATAGTAGCTAATGGTTCGGATTCAGCCCATTTAGTGAAATAATCAACAACAACAATAGCATATCTGATTGCGAACGTGGCAGTTGGCATAGGCCCGATGAGATCTATTCCCCAAATAGCAAATAGCCATGGACTGACCATTTGCGTTATCTTGGTGGAAGGTGCTCTTGTGATTTTTGCAAATCTCCGGCATCGGTCACCCTTTCGGGCGTAGCTAGCAGCATCACGATTAATGTCTGGCCAAAAATACCCATAGAGGAAAATTTTCTTTGCTAGAGTTTGACCGCCTAAATGATCTCCACAATCTCCTCCGTGCACCTTAGCTAAAATTGTCTTGGCATCTTCCTTGGTTACACATCGGAATAATGGCATTGAGAATCCCCGTCTATACAACCGACCGTCTTGAATTACATATCTTGAGGCTTTCCTTAACAGCTTCTGACGCTCCTTCGAATTTTCTGGAAGGGAGCGGTTAAGTAGATATTCCTTGATTGGAGTCATCCACGTCTCCTGCTCTCAAGAAACAGTCATGGTCCAGTCAATATTATCTCATCAGTACTTGTTGCTGACAAGAATTCCAAAGGAACCAATCTCAGTAATTGAGCTTCACCGGTGCTTACATACTTTGCGAGAAAATCTGCCTTCATGTTCTCTTCCTGGGGTATATGACTTATCGTATAATGATTGAGATCATCGAGAAGTTCCCAGGCCCTTGACAAGTAAGCAGGCAGATTTCCTCCTTTAGTTTGAAACTCTTTCTTGACTTGGCATACAATAAGCTGTGAATCACTGAAGACCTACAACACTTTGATATTCAGTTCTTTAACAATCTTCAAGCCCGCTATAAGAGCTTCATATTTTGCTTCATTATTTGTTGAACGAAATTTCAATCTCAATGCGTAGCACAATGATCGCCCTTCGGGGGTTTCAAGCACGACCCCGGCTCCAGAACAATAGTTGTTTCTTGTGCCATCAACATATAATTTCCATCGGATCGGGATGTCATCGGTAACTTCTTCCTCATTGTCACCTTTATCTGTGTATTCTGCAATGAAATCTGCTAAAGCTTGTCCATTGATTGCTCTTCGGGGATGGTAAGTGATATCATATTGGCTGAGTTCAATATTCCACTTCAGAAGACGACCTGAAGTCTTAGGGAGAAATAGGACTTGCTTTAGAGGCTGATCAGTGAGGACTTTGATAGGATGAGCTTGAAAATATGGCCTCAACTTTCTGGAAGCTATCAGTAGGCAATAGGCGAGCTTTTCTAGATTTGACTAATTCATCTCTGCCTCAGTGAATCTCTTGCTGATGTAAAAGACCAAACGCTGAACTTTTGCATCTTCCCGTACTAACGCTGCACTGAGGGTGAGACGAAACTGCTAAATATATGAAAAGGTCTTCACCGTTGCCGGGCTTAGAAAGTATTGGAGGCTCTTCCATGTGACAAATTAGTTCATCGAAAGCTTTTTGACATTCCGGAGTCCATTCAATGTTTTTCTTTCTTTTCTTCAGAGCATCAAAGAATGGAATGCATTTATCCGTAGCCTTGGAAATAAATCGACTCAAAGCAGCAACTTTCCTATTGAGGCTCTACAATTCCATCTTTTTCCTAGGTCTTTGACTTCTCTCAGAGCAGTAACTTGAGCAGGATTAGCTTCAATGCCCCTAGCACTCAAATGAAACCCAAGAATTTCCCGGACTCTACCCCGAATGAATATTTCAAAGGATTAAGCTTCATTCCATACTTTCGGAGGACTGCGAACATTTCTGCCAAGTGATCCATATGGTACACTGGCTTCTTTGACTTTACCAACATATCATCAACGTAAACTTCCATAGTTTTGCTAATCTGTGGCTTGAACATAGCATTAACTAGTCTTTGGTAAGTTGCCCTCGCATTTTTCAGTCCAAAGGGCATAACTCTGTAGCAGTAAAGACCGACATCGGTGATGAAGCTCGTGGCCTCCTGATCTGGCTCATGCATAATGATTTTGTTATAACCGGAGTAAGCATCCATAAAAGACAGCAATTCATGCCCAGCTGTTCCACTCACCAACTGATCAATCCTGGGTAACGGGAAGCAGTCTTTGGGGCAGGTTTTGTTTAAATCTGAAAAATCGATGCATACTCTCCACTTTCCATTTTCTTTTTTAACCAGCACCAAATTAGAAAACCAATTCGGATAAGTGGACTCTCTGATGAAACCATTCTCCATGAGCCGATCTACATCTTTCTTTAATGCTGCTGACCTTTCAAGACCCTGGGTTCTTCTTTTCTGCTTCACAGGTGTAAATTTCGGATCAATATTCAGAGTGTGTACTGCGATTTCTGGAGATATTCCACACATATCGGCATGACTCCAAGCGAATACATCCAGATTTGCTTTCAAGAATGATATCAAAATATTTTGAACCGTCACACTAAGTTGAGAACCCACGTTCAACTCCTTGTTCGGATCTTTTGGGTCAACAGGTACTGGCAATGCTACTTCCACTGGCACCACTGTATTCTCCCCTATACTAGCTTTTCTAGGATCCATTTCTTTTCGTGCATCACTATGCTCGCCAGTGCAGGGTCCACCCTGTAATTGCTACAAGGTTGGTTCTTTGATCCGGAGTGGAGCTGCCGCACCTTTCACATCTCTCTCTTCCTTGCTTCCCGCAACTCTATAAGATAGCATTCTCGCCCAGCATTCTGATCCCCTTTAATAACATCGACGCCATTATCCGTGGGGAAATTCATAGCGAGGCACCACGGGGCGAGAATTGCCTTGAATGCTGCAAGAGTTGGGCGGCCTAAGAAGGCATTGTAAGCAGAAAATCCGTCAACAATCACAAAAGTTTTCTTCCGAACCACCTTTATCTGCCCCTCTCCAAGCTCCACAAACAAATCAATAGTTCCAATTGGCTGCTTTGGTTCCCCAGTGAACCCAACAATCTTCTGTGACGAAGCTTGAACATCAGTCATAGGAATCCTCATTTGATCGAATGTCTTTTTGAAGAGGATATTGTAAGAGGCGCCGCAGTCAACAAGCACCCTTCTTACAATAGCAGGTCCCATACCAGCATAAATGACCAAGAGATCCATGGTAGGAGCTTCAACACACATAGAGTCCCTGGCCCTGAACACAATGTCATCATTAAAAGCTCTTTGCTGCTTCAATGGTGCAACATCTTCCAACACAAAAACATTTTCTTCTGCTGGGGCATATTTCAGAGCATAAGCATATCTTTCCATCTCGCCCTAGCTTTTTCCTACCTGGTGAGGACCTCCCATGATTACATGAATAACAGGCCTGTCTGATTCATGCGCGGTAGTCCTCTCACCCGAGCCAGATCGATGAGCAGGAAGTTGCTGGCCCTCAGTAGATGAAGTTGGGTTGTTCCTATTCCTCTTAACATATTGCTGTAGCTTGTTCTCTCTCAGCAGTTCTTCAATCAAACTTTTCAAATGGCGACATTTGTTGGTATCATGACCGGGTTGATTATGAAACCGACGAAATTTCCCACTTTGAACAGCCTTTTTCCCAAGCTTCATCACATGTGGTTTAGGATGTTCCACGGCATCTTTGGTAGCGAAAAAGATATTCTCTGGAGTATCAGTTAAAGGGGTAAAATCTGAAGGTTTTAAGAAGCGAGGTTTGTTCACATCCTTCTGCTTCTTCGCATCATTATTCTCCCTCTTCTGACTTTCGGATTCCTTTTTGGTAGGAGTAGTAGTGTTATTCCTAACCTCCGTCAATGCCACTTTCTCCGACGCAGGAAGGCTTTCCAAGCGCATGAACTCGTCAGCTTTCTTGTATAATTTCTCAAGCGAATTTGGTTCCTTCATTTTCAACCATTTTCCAAACTCACTCGATTTGTCGATAGCCCTCATTAATTAGGTCAAAACCATTCGTGGCTCTGCATTGTCGACTTCAGCCAAGGCTATGTTGAAGCAGTTTAAGAAAGATGTAATAGATTCTCCGGGATTTTTGTTCCAGGCTGGACAATGACATTATGTCCTTCGCGTTTGAAGCATACAACCTGAATTGTTCATTATTCTTCCGAGTTAAATCGGAGAATTGATCTATAGATCGGACGGGCACCTTTGTAAACCAGAGCAGAGCCACTCCTTCAAAGTATACCGGAAAGTGCCGACATTTGATCTCATCCGATGCTCTAGCACCAGTCACGTGCCAGTCATACTTATATAGGAATTGGTTAGGGTCGCTTGTTCCCTTATAAGCCAGAATGGTGGAGGACACAGACTTCCTAGGAAACTCCGCCTTCAGAATCCTTTCGGTGAACGAATTTTTCTTGGAGCAAACCCCCATTCTTTTTCAACGTCTTCTCTTTGCATACTTCCTTTCATAATCCGTCGAACCATTCCTGAGAGATATTCCCCATCGTTCAGAGGCTCTGTGGGACAGACTTCAGCCATTTTCACGGAAGTTTGTCTGGACAAACGTTCGTGGAGAGTCGGCTGTGGCATTGATCCTCCAGCTTGGGGAGGTGCCTCTCTAACGGGGCTAGCTGCCTATTGAGGAATATTCCTCTCTTCAGGATTATGAACATCATCAGTAAAGTTTTTTTCATTATTCACTGGTTGACGATTAGCTCCGAGGAAAGCATTCAACCTATCAAGCAATACAGTGTTCTGGGCTTCCATTTGCTGATATAACCCAGATACTGCAGCATCTAACTCTGCCAGTATAATTCCAACACTTGGAGCTGCTTGATTTGACAAAGGAGAAGTGGCAGTATTCTCATGGACATCACCAGGTCTAGTAGATCTATGCTTTCTTCCAGGAGCCATAATCTCTGATAGACTTCTGGTTTTGAGAGAGATTCTTTCAACGAACTTTTGCGAAGCAATGATGAAAGCACCCTGAGTTCGAGTTCTCGGTGGCAACACCAAAAATGTTAACGCTAAAATTGAATGCAAACACCCCGGTGTAAGTAGTAAAAATGTGAAAACATAACCCATTGGTACGAGAACTAGAGATAAGCAGAAGATAACAGAAAATCAAGTAAAGAGACAACAGTTTTATAGTGGTTCGACTTCAAGTTAAGCCTACTTCCACTTTAATCTCCTTTATTGCTGATTCAATTACAACTTATACAACAATCTCCGATTACAACACTGCTAAGACAAATAGCTAGAACTCCGATGTAGAAGAATTCTTCAAATTCATGTTGAATGTATTAGATCTCTTCTTGAAGTTCGTAGAAGTGTCTTTCGTGTTTCAAGCGTTGGATGAGTCGAAAAAACAGCAATGTGTAGGCGTTCCATAAGTGAGCCCAAAGTCCTTTTTCAGTTGGAGTAGGTGGGGTATTTGTAGGGAGAAATCTGGACAAGTCGTAGGTCGTGAGCGACCTAGGGATAGGTCGTAAGTCATGATTGACCTAGGGAGCATGGGTTACGGCTTAACAGGATTGCACTTGGTCACTTGAACAAGTTGGTAGGTCGTAGCAACCTAGGGAGAAGCGGCATAGGAAGTTGCGGCATAAGGAGTTGTCTCAGTCGGCTTAGGTCGCGAGCGACCTAATGAAGAGGTAGTATGCACGCGGCCATACTCCGTCTTAACCGTTAGGTAGCTAGGTCGTTATGTCGCTAGGTCGTTAAGGGTCTTTAGGTCGTTAGGTCATTAGGCCGCTTAACTTGCTGCTCTTGTTATCCCGTTGGATGCTTTATATCACTAGCTCGTTGGACCATTAGCTCGTTAGGTCGCAGTCCTTGCTGAGTCACTCTATTATTTAGGCCGCTAGGTCGTATCTGTTATCTCGCTCATGCTTTAGGTCGTTAGGTCGTTTCCGCATTTAGCTCGTTATATCCTTGAGTCGTGGAAAAGAGGAGTTATCACTAAAGCTCCCCTATTTATAGAATGAAGATGTGAGGAGGGGTAGTGCTTATGGAAGCTCAGGATCGGCATGTTTGGTCCGACATATGGCAGTAGGCATTTGGCTCGGTATAGTACACTTCAAGTCTGGACCGGCATATCCCGATTGATGAACGAGAAATTTAGACTGGTCTTCCTCTTCACCTACATGGTTTGGCAAATACCGAGCGAAATATTTCGTTCGACATCACCACATCACTAAACGACGAACTAGGTTCGGTCATCCTTCACAACTCCAAAACAATGCCGCTCTACTTCTCTTCTTTACTGAACAAAGTTTCACGTTCGGACTTCTTCAATCTTCGATCAAATTCGCCATGCTCCAAAACTCTAGAACAACAAATCCAAGCAAAGCCAGGATAATAATTTGGTTTGGCAAATCAGCTTCGTCCCCGAACCACTTTGCTGGTTCGGTCTTCAGCTCCTTCTCTTAATTCTTCAGCTTCCTCCTCCATGAGCTTCTTCAATGGCCTCTTTTCGAATTCAGTATCATTTCTAACAATCCCCACCTTGATATCGAATTCCATACAAGCCTTCCAACTCCATCTACACCTTCAAAGTTCAAGCACTAGATACTTGCACAATGAGCTTTGGAAATGCCATCACCTATTACACTTTGTCAACAAACTCTGACAATGCCACCACCCATCAACAAAGTGTTCGAAGTACGCAGTCCGTGTAGAGCCTATCAATCTCCACCATGAAAATAAATGTCTCCATGAACCATCTCAACTCTCCCTCCATGCCACCTTATGGTACCTAGCACTTCATTAAGTGAATCAAGTCCGAGCAATGTTCAAACTTAGCAATAGGCAACGACAGGGTAAACATGTCTGCTGCATTCTCCTTTGTGTGAACTTTCTAAAGACGAACAAGCTTTTCTTCATTCATCAAGACATGGAACGTCTCTCTCACCTCAATATGCTTCATCCTCGAGCTGAATGCCAGATTTTTAGCTAAGTGAATTTCACTTTGATTGTCACATTGCATGTTCATTCCTTTATACGCGAAGCCTATATCACATGACAATCACCTCAAATAATGCGCCTCCTTAGCTGCTTCAACCGCGGCTACTAGCTCTGCCTCTGTAGTAGACAAAGCCACTATTGTCTGCAACCTCACTCTCCAACTGATCGTTGTCCCACCAATGGTGAACACATATTTTGAGATTGACTTCCTTTGATCTCTATCATCGGCATAGTTAGAATAACAAAATCCAACCAAGCTGAAATATCTTCTTCTCCCACCAAAGAAAAGTCCATGGTTTGCAGTTCCTCCAAAGTATCTGAAGATGCACTTCACTACTTCCCAATGCGTTTTTCCTGGATTCTTAATTAATCTACTTACCAATCCAACAGCTTATGCAATGTCAGGCCTAGTGTAGACCATGGCTTACATTAAGCTGCCAACTCCACATGCATATGGGAACTTCATCATATAAGCCTTATCCTTTTCTTTGATCGGAGATCCTTTAATAGAAAGCTAAAAGCGCAAAGGCATGTGTGCTGATTGCCTTTGCCCCTTCCATGCTAAACCGAGCAAGCACCTTTCGAATGTACTCCTTTTGAGGGAGGCTCAAAAGTTCTAGCTTTTTATCCCTTAGGATTTCCATACCCAAAATTTTCTTAGTTTCTCCAAGTCATTCATTTCGAATTTCGCTTATAGATTTCTCTTTAAACTATCGATTTTGGCCTTATCCTTTGAAGCAATAAACATATCATCCATGGACAAGAGTAGGTACAACCATCTACGAATGATTGAAGTACACACAAGAGCCTTTGATTCTACGATCAAAACAAAGTGAAAGTGTAATAGAGTCAAACCTCTTGTACCATTGTCTAGGCGACTGCTTAAGTACATACAAAGACTTCTTCAATTTGCAAACCCAATTTTCTTTTCCATCTACAACAAATCCTTCTGGCTGCTTCATGTAGATGGTTTCATCCAAGTCTTCATGCATGAAAGCAGTTTTCACATGTAGTTGCTCTAGCTCTAAGTCATGTGCTATGACGATAGCGAGCAAAATGGGAATGGATGTATGCCTCACTACTGGAGAGAATATCTCATCATACTCCAACCTCTTTCGTTGTGAAAACCCTTTAGCATAGTCTGGCCTTATATCTCCTATCTCCTTCACCTTTAATACCCATATGCAGCCTATGGCTCAACTTCCTTGAGGAGGTGGCACCAAATCACAAGTCTTGTTCTTCCTAACAGAATCTAACTCCTATTCCATAACGAACATACACTTTAAACAGATGCATGACTTCAAAGCTTCATCAAGTTCAAGCAGCTCCTCATAAACCACAGGTATGGCATAGTCAAACTGATCACCAAGGCTAAGGATCACAAACTGCCAATCACCGTACCTTTCAGGCGGCGTAATAGTCCAATGATTGACTCTGTAGGTACTGCTTCGCTTACACTCCTTTCAGCTCCACCTTGAACTGAATTTCCTCTAGATTCATGCACATCACCAGCACTACTAGTAGGTACCAGTGGACTGTCCTGTGATGTTTCATCCACTGCGTTTTCCTCGATAGCATCAATAATAACTCTACTCCTTGGATGGAGCACATGAACTTCTTCCATCTCCTTAGTCCTATCAGAATCTTCTGATGTGGTAGGTAGATTTTTCATTGTATTGAACATAGCAGACTCATCAAAAACAACATGTCTGGAATGAAAAATTATCCAATCAATAGGGTCCAAATTCGTTACCCTTTGATACCATCTGTGTATCCCATTAGTATGCCCTTGTATGATCTAGCCTCCAAGTTGTCATCACCTATGTGGTGAATATACACATGACAACTATAAATTCGAAAGTAACCAAGATACACTATTTTACCTCTCCACTTCTCCTCTGGAATCTTTCTATCTATGGCTGAGCATGGAATTTGATTTATGACATGCACTGCAGTTGATAATGCCTTGACCCAAAAGCCTCTAAACATGCCCACAATCAATCTCAAGCAACGAGCCTTCTATAGTAGAGTTATGTTCGTCCTTTCTGCAACCCTACTAGATTGTGGATCTTCAAGTGCAGTGAAATGTCTCTGAATGCCATGCTGTCCACAAAAGTCGAGGAACACCCTAGTGGTAAATTCACTGGTAATATCATATCTCAGCACATTCAAACTAGAACAAGATTGGTTTTAATAACCGTTTTCCAATGTTTGAACTTCTCAAAACTCTCAGATTTGATCTTCATCTCATATACCCATACTTTTCGACAAAATTCATCAATGAAAGAGATAAAATATTTTGCTCCTCCAAGAGAAGGAGTAGAAACTGGTCCCCAAACATTTGTGTGCATGTACTTAAGTATTCACCTCGATCTATGGTGTCCAACTCCAAAAGATACTTTAGTTTTCTCGTCGAACACACACTCCTAGCAGAAGTACATCATGTCAAATCTTTCTCCTTTGATCATCTTTAATCTCCGAAGCAACTCTAACCTCTTCTTTGAAATATGACCCCACCTGAGATGCCAAAGCTTTATGCCATCCAAATCATGAGAACAATCTACTCCAATACACGACTCTACAAGAATTGTGGTTCCTTTCAGCAAATACATCGAAGCACATCTTCTTTCATAAGAACAAGTGCACCTATTGAAACCATTAGACTATCCTACTATATAGTTACCTTGCATCCCAACGATGCCAATTGTCATAGAGAAATTAAGGACTTCTGAAGACCTGGAACATACCATACACCTGTCAATGTGCGTATCACTCCGTCAAACATCCTGATCCTCACTATACCTTCACCCATTGTTCTACAACTAGCGTCATTACCCATAAGAATAGACCTTCCCTCTCGTCCAACGAAAGAACTGAAATAATCCTTATTAGGTGTCATGTGGAAAGACCCCCCATGTCCAGCACCCAATGGTCTGAGACATCCATACTGCTGCTGACAACACATCGTTAAATACAGAATTCACCACCACAAATGATGAAGATCCATCTTCTTCCTTCTTCTTCAAAACTGGTAAATCCTTATCCAATCACCAGGTTTCTTGCAGATAAAGCACTTTCGTCCTTAGACTTTCCCTTTTTGCCATTACCAAGCTTCCTAGCCTTGGAACGCCCTCTAGAGTGTCAATTCTTCTTATCTTCTCTACCTCTTTCAACAAACAAGCCATGACCACTACTTCCACCTCTACTTCCTTCACTTATCTCCTTCATCCGATCTCTCAAGTACTCCGATAGAAGGCATGACTTTAAATCATCCACAACATACATCAGAATTTCACAGCAGAACGGAACAAAACATAATATATCACATAACTGTTACATAGTTTTTCAAATATTAGAGTTATACAATATCAATACATATGACAGCCGTACATACATCTATCACAATATACATCAGAGATACAGTACACATCAAATAACACAGCGACAC
Organism: Allium cepa; assembly: GCA_030765085.1. Taxonomy (NCBI): domain Eukaryota; kingdom Viridiplantae; phylum Streptophyta; class Magnoliopsida; order Asparagales; family Amaryllidaceae; genus Allium; species Allium cepa. The sequence continues at coordinate 464,387,744 of CM060942.1, forward strand.
TAGATAGGTATCTACATACGCCTGGAAACTCCTGCTCCATGCTCCTCCAGAAATCAAAGTCCAAAACCTATCACTTGGCTACTCATAAAAATTTGAGTACCCAAGAGTTTATGAAAAACAAAATATAAACTCCGGGTCGGACATGGGTCTGGTATGAGTAAACGGTTTAAAATTTGTTTAACATTGAAAAGCAATTAAAAATAAAGGTATCACGTAAGACAACCCACAAATAAATAAGGGTAAGTTTTTACCTTACGCTAACCAAAACATTTCATAGGAAATCCGGTGATATTATAATGGTGTCTAGGGTTTTCAACTAAATAGAATATAGCCGAAATTGTTACATCTATTAAATTCCAGCTACTCGCCACAAAAGTGGGTAATACAAATCAAAACCGTAGGTTCTCGTAGGGAAAATGGATTTCCAACAATGGCAGGGCTACTGGGGTACCGCCCATCATAGTACAGGGCCTAGATCACCGTACCGAGGATCACTCTCGACCCCCTACAACACAAGGCCAGAACCATTCCTTACTGAACAGTCCCGAACAAGATAAACCCCACGATTGTAGCTAGCAACCGCCCACACAGCCGAAATAAAAAGGGACATCTATACAGGGGAAATATCTTGTCCTGCTTGGGCATGATCCCCCTAACCTTGCTGCATCTCTCCTGTTTTAGCCATTCCCGGTTGATGAGGCTCGAGGCTGCGATTACCTTTACAGGACATGTTTCTTAGAATGCTCATCGTCCGCCTGACGATGTGTTGAAAGCATTCAATCCATACAAGTTCGTTCCGGGTTCGAACGAAACCAAAGGCCTTATCTCGTTACACTCGTTTTGGAATCACCCGTAGAGTCAACGATGATAACCCTTGTATTTTGAAAACACCATCTCGATCTTCATTTTAGAATTCACGACCTAACGTTTAAATTGGATCGATGTGGTTTTCGGAGAATCAAAATTGATTCTTCCGATCCCGGTCTCATCGAAATCCAAACGCCATTTTAAGGGCCAAGTTGTCTAATTAACTAAAGCAGTTTACATAATTTAAATTCAAAAATTAATATTGACATAGCATTTGTCACAGATAAAACATATACAAGTATCATAGATATAACATAACATATCACAGAGCATCACAGAATATCATCAATTTAAACATCACAATCCAGACATTCTACATACACAACAATCCATAAGCAATCATTTAAATTCTCATAATTAATTCAATTTGAAATCAATTACTCGAGAATTAATTGCTTAACCCTGTTTAATTAACGACTAATTTGTTATTTCCTTTCAAATTATTTGAGTTAATTTATCATTGCTTAATCAATTATTAATTATTAATTATTTAGTTTATTATTTATTCCTCTATTTAATTAATTACCTTAAAATCAAGTTGTTTAACATTAATTACAATTCCTTGTTCATCAATTAATGACCTTAATTATTAATTAATGAAACTTAATTACTTAATTATTTAACTACTAATTACTTAATTAATTAATTATAAATTCTTAATTCTTAATTAAATTACTTAATTAATTTACTATTAATTTATGATTAAATTAGTTGATTAGTTAACTATTAATCATTAATTAGTTAAATATAATTTACTTATCACTTAATCACCCTTTTATCCATACTTGATTAACATTATAAAGTAGTTATTCTTAATTACCTTTTAATAATAATTCATTTAATTTTTAATTACTCGATGTAGTTAACTCTTAAAAGTCCCCTTTAATCTTTAAATCATTTATTTATTAATTACAAACTTAAGAGTTAATTAAATTTACCCTTACCCTAAATTAATCAAAATAATTAAGTGTTTAAGATCATCATTAAGTTTTGACTAAAATACTTAAAACTTAAACAAATTCTTAGCTTAACCTTTAACCTTTTCAAGCTTAAAATGTTTAGATAATTTGAAAAAAAAAACAATTCTACCCAACCACAACTTCACTGCAAAACTGCAGTGTGACCAAACTCAAGTCGCCCAAGGCAAACCCGAGACCTTCCCTGAACTATACTCGAGAATTACTTCGAGTTTCTCATGCAAGCATCCCGAGACTCCCCTTCGCATACTTCTTCTTCTCTTTTTTTTTCCAGTATTGTTAACTTAAAACTAAATATAAAAACTCAATAACTCACACGAGCACCGTACAAAACTCAACCCGATGCTAACTACAAGCAAACCGAGTATTGACTCGCGACAAGAATTCGATCACGCCACTGACACGGCCTTCGTGCCGTATACGTGCACGGCGGCATGATTCGCCGCCGGCGAGCAACGACAACGTCAACAAGTCGCAAAACATCATCAAGCTCGTAATCTAAACTCGAATCACCCCCAAAAATTCGAATTCAAAATTTTACTGGTCGCCCCAAAAAACGGCAACAACCACTCGGGGAATCGCCTTGCCACCACCGCAGGGGTCATCGGCACCACCCATACTTCGTCCACGCCTTGACGACACGACACTCCTCCCTCTCCCATACTCACGTGCAACTCGATTTCGTTATGGTGGCGAAAACGATGATTTATAGAGAAGAAAAAAACACCCAGTACAAACCCTAATAAGGTCTCGTGTTCGAATTACAATCAATAGAAAAATTATTGAACATTTTTCCTGAAATCACAATCACTTATACTTGCTTCACTTCAAATCTTAACTTTTAATATTTATTTAATTTTTAAAAATTGGTAAACATACTATTTTTGCATAAATTCAAACTGCCTTTGAATTACTGCACTAGAAACCTTCCTATTTGTTTTATAAATCATTAATTTCAGCAAGAATTCGAAGCATGATCTTAAATTAATGATTTATATCAGTCGAATTTCATCAATTATTCTTTGATTACTTGTATCTCATTGTTACAGTGTTATACTTCATGGAGATGGTTTAGTCACCCTTTAACAATCTTAATTTAAGTATTACATCTTCTATTATTGAGTAATCAAGACTACTAAATGATTTAAATAAGGATAATTGGAACTTTAGCACAAAGTATGTAACCTGTACCAACTACAAAACACAGAACATTACATACTCATATGCAAACTGGAGCAAACCATATTATCAATGAAAATTTTAACTGATTTTAAATTACTTAAAACTTTTAAAAATTTGTTTACTCACCTGCACCTAATTCCTGTAAACATGAAGTATTGGTGTTTGAAATCTTCTTGTTCTGAAACTGAAGTTTGAGTCTGCCTTGAATCTGATTGTTTTAATTTTAATTCTAGTTGAATTTTCTCTCTCTCCTTTTCTTTCTTGCTCTAATTTTTCTCAGGTTTCTTATATACTTTCTAACTGAACTGGAAAGTAAGACACAAATAGCTAGATAGAAGACAACAGTTGTATAGGGGAGGCAATACTTGGTCAGCTCCTTTCTTCATAAACAGATTTTTGTAATGTTTTGAAATGACAAATTTGTTGGCCGAGAGTAAATCAAGTACAAGTTTTTGTTCACCAAATATGTTACATAATTATTTTGTCCATCTGTTCTTAACTTTTTGTATGCAGACATAGTTTTTTTTTGCAGGTCAAAATTTGGCTTGTGAATGAAGACATCATGTATAAAGATATTTGTAAGTGCACAACTTGCAGGTACATATTTGGCTTATGTATGAAGTTTTGAATAAAGATCTTTTTTTTTTTATTAAAAATCTTGTCTTTTATTTTATTTGGAAACATACATTTCAGATTGATGTTTTACATGAAAACAACTTTGTTCATTTCTTCTAGTTGAAATAGTTTATACTCATATGTGTTGGGTTTTCATTTTATTTTGCTTACTGCTTTTTAAAGTTATGTTGTATGTTAACAAAATTATTTAATCTTCGTTTTTCTTATATTTTCATTCCAACTTTAAATGTTTAAGTTATTTTCTAACTTGCATAATGTTATATAAATTGTTTACATCTACATTTATATTTCATATTTATTTCCATTTGTATTTTAACAATAAGTATTAAACATAGATTCATGAGTTCACTTATTTATTTATATTTAATTTTGACTTATAGTAATATTAATATTTTATATTGAACATTATCATCTATTTGTATTATATATTTTTAAACTTTTATCTTATTTTAAACACTATCATCAATATGTATTTATATCTCAAATGTTAACAATGCGAAATAATTAATTTAATCATATAAGGCAAATTTTATCAAGATATTGTTAAGAATCTTTTATTTTAGAATTTTCAAACATTGTTACCGATATGTATCATTTTATACTAAATATAAATAAAGTAAAGTATTTTAATTAATTGTGTAAGACAAATTTTATTAAAAATATTATCAAGAGATTTTATTTTAAATTTCTGAAGCCCAATTCCTTTTTTTTTACAATACCAATTCATATGCACAAATAGCAGTTATTTCCAAAATCATATTCATGTTAAATATGTTCAGTTTACATTTTATCTAATTACATTTAAATATTTATTAAAATAAATGGGGCCAAAAATCCTGGGTCGTTACAAATAAACTTATATAACGAAATGGAATTTGAAATATAGATTCTGAATGTAATTTATAAATTAAAATAAAATTCATAAATAAATGAGATTATAATTTGAAATAGAATTCCAGAGAATACTTGAAAATAAAGTAAGATGAAAATGACAGAGTAATGTTTAAATAAGAATTGGATGGATTGGGAATTTTGAATATTTGGGAAAATAATAGTATTATTTCAAAGAAAAATATTTTTGTGTTGAATTTGGAATCTGGGAGATTTGAAATTAAAAATATTTGGAAATGTTTTTAAAGAGCTAAAAGCATTGAACTCTTTCGGTCACTGGAAAATAACGTCGATGATGACTGCAGCATTATCGATGTATATTTTCGAGTTTCTAGAAGAGAAATTGCTACCAAATTGTTTTACATTGGAATTGTTTGTGAACTGGGTTTGGTTTTGAAATTCATAAGGGGTAATTGAATTTGCCAAAGAATTTTGGATATAGTTGAATTCTAAGGTAATATTGAAATTTTGGAAATTTGTTTAAACTCTGGAATCTTGATTAAAATGTTTATGGAATAATAGTAAAAAAAATATTGGCTAAATGAAATGTATAATTTCGAGTTAAAAGCAAAATGTGAATGTAATTGATTATAAATAGAAATTGTAAAATTGAAATAGTAACTAAAGTTGTATAAGTTTAAAAATCAAACGGAATTTGATTTGAAGTTGGAAGGAAATTGAGAATCAATCCAACTTGAATTGGGGTTAAATCAATTTCAAGGGAAATTGAAGATTATTCAATTTGGAATTGGGTCAATTTAGATGGGAGTGGAAATTTAAATTGAAATGTCGGGGAAGTGAGGAGTTTTGACTCTAGACTATTTTCAATATAAATTGTCTTAATACAAACTTATTTTTCTAAGCTATTAAATCTATACAACTTTTCTTTCTTAAAGCCAAATTATTTTATACTTGTTTTATAATTATTTTGGAGCTATTTAACCATTTTTCAGCTGTTTTCTAAACTTATTGCTATATTTTAACTATGTTACAAATTAATTACAAATTTACAACTTTTTTGCAATTATCTAAATTTTTTTGAAACTATTTAACTATTTTACAGCTATTTTGCAAACTAATCATTATTTTTCAACTACTTATCTATTTTTAAATTTTCGAGCTATTTCCTAAATATAAACTGGTCGGAGTTCAAACTGTTATTGATTAAATACCCAACTGGGATAAGAATTGAGGTAATAATCCAAATAGGGATGAAGGAAAATGTGAATAAGTGAATGAAAATTTAAGTGAATGTGAATAGAAAGGAAATTGATATTGGAAGTGTAATCAAATTTGAATATTTGATTTTGGGTAAACAAAGTTATATCTTTGTTATATATTCTCCCCTTGTTGAATCTATTGCTGGAAGAAAAAGTTTTTTGGAAGTGTTTGAAGTATAAAAGGGATTCTATACAAGTTTGAAATGATCCAACATTTTAGAAAGTATATTTATTTTTGAATATATATAAAGGATCATATGAGGATTTTGGAAAAGGTTTTGAGAAACTTTGGATTTGGAAAGGCTTTTGATTTTTGGGTAAAATCAATATATGGAATTTGGAAAGCCTATTTTGAGAATTATCGCTTTTTGGATAATCGATTTTGTGTAAAGGATATTTAATAAAATTCATACTAGGTGTATGATTTGAAAGATACTATATATGTGTATAGTATAAAATGTTTTGATGATGGCTCTGGGGAAAAAGGCGCTCCCTTGAAATGAACTTCTCAGGAGTGCCACCGGGTGGTACTGTCTTGAGCCCAAGGGGGGTTCTAAAGTTGGTCACGTGTGGAGTCCGGACAAAACTAGTTGTTGGGGATTATGAGTAGTGTATACCATAGCGAAAGTCGTGTGTGCCGCTGAGAGCCAACAGTGTGCATTTGATTTTATAACGGTAGACTGCGACCTATGTAGGAGTGGAGAAGTTTCATTTCGACAGCGAAATCAGAGGTCGTTGAGTGCCTGCAGTTGCATGGACTTTTGCTGCGATGACAACGTAACCCTGGATGTTACTTTGATCTGTTGTGTGGTTTCCATTGCATTATCAAGAGGCCGCGGAGAGCCTGCAGTTACATGGACTTTTGCTGCGACGGTAAGGTAACCGTGGGATGTAACTGTGACCATGGATGGGGGTGATGATTTCCAGAGCATCCTCACCAAAGATATTTCCTCTATTTCTAAAAAAACTGTATTCAATATTTTTAGTAAAATTATTTTCCAAGTATTTTCACCGGGTGTTGAAACGATTTTACCAAGTACTTGTAGATTTTCAGTCCTACGCCTGATCAACGTATGACTGAATTTCTCTGAGAACAAGGATGACTAGTTGAGACATCGAGTTATAAAAAAGTATTTTTATAAAGAGTTATTTTAGTAGTATTATATGACTTTAAAAGCTTTTCTAAAATTTTGAAATAAAGGTGTTGGTATTTTGGAAAATCAAAGGAGATCCAAACTGAAATTATAAAATTAAAACTCGGGAAAATTTAATGAAGTGATTCTTTGTAATTAAGGGAAATCGATTATTAAATTAAAAGTGAAAGTAAACCAATAAGCTAAATAAATTATTTAATAGTGTATGTTAATAAAATTTAACTTGGGTAAACAAATGGTTGTAAAGTAATAATGGAATTTGGTAACCAATTCGAATTGTAAATAGATTTCGACTTGGATTTGACAATGAATTAAATAAAAAGAGGTGTTGTAAAATAAAAATAAAATAGTGTTGGATTGAAAATGTGATGGTTTGAATTACAAATAAAATTCATGGGTGATTTGAGTAATGTTTAATGAAATTTGCAAGAAAATTGGATATAAGAAAAGTGATTATAATAGCAATGTTTTGATTTGCAAAACAAAACCCAAGTGAATAGAAATGAATTGAGAGTGGCCTTGTATTAATAAAATAAATTCGATAACGAATTAAGTAAGCAAATTAAAAATTTAAAACGGGTTAATTGAGTTAAATGATAAATGGATGAAGTCTGATTGAATAAAAACTAAATCAAAGCTGTGATTGGAATTGGATTATTAGACTGAACTTAAATTTGGTGGTATATTAATTTGAAGTATAAATGAGTTCAGTATGTGGTTGGATATTATTTTGATAAATTGAGAAGATGAATTAAAATTTAAATTTAAATGGATGGGCTTACTGAATTTAATGGATGTTGATTAAATGAGAATCAAATAAAAGTAAATTTAAATTTGATATTGGAATAAATTAAAGTAAATTAACTTAAGTTTAAAAAAATCAAGGAAGCTTGGCTTCGAATAAGGGTGAAAGCCCATTCAATAAAAGCTTGGATTGAATTAATTTGGAAAATGGTTATTAATTTAAAAGTATTTAATGTGCCAAACTTAATAAATTGTTTTGAATGAATCCAATGTGGGATGAGATAAAATGAAATATACGGTTGATAAATAGATTAGAAATGAAATTAAATTAAATTCAGAATGAGTTGAAAATTAATTTAAAGTAGATTATAAACTGAAATAGATACTCTTTTAAGCGAGTATCGCCGATTATATATAAAAACAATTGTCATTGTTGCAAACAAAAGAAATTAAAGTTATTTGGGTTGAGAGAGGTTAAATAAATTGATTTTAAAGTCAACTAAATCGAATATGAGCTTGTTTGGGTTTAAAATCAATTGGATGTGAGAAATTGAGTTGCAAACCATTGAAACTGAATGAAATGGCTTATGAATTGATTGAAAGCATTTGAATTAGCTTAAAAGTTAAATAAATCACTTATGGAAAGTGTTTTGGTGCTTGTTGCTTATGACATACATGTATTTAGCTATTGAATATAGTGAAATGCTAATAAATTTTCTATATATGGCACTTACATATTTAAATTGAGTAAGTACAGGTACCTGAAGGCCGTTTGGCTGGATTTGGATTGCACAAATTTCTAAAATAAATAAGCCGCATGCTTAAAATGCTAAATAAGGTACGCCTACGCAATAAAAATAGGAAATATGAACTGTTTTTGCTTTTCCGATCGTGTGGGTCGATGTATATATATTTATATCTTTTGTCAAATTGCAAAAGCTCCTCCGTACAAAGGGGACTCTACCAAAATTTTCTGAAAATTTTGGGAGTTAGAAATTTTTTGAAATTGTTGAAAAAAATTTGTTAATGATAAACAATTTCAAATTGGAAATTAAAATAGATTAGTAGATGAAACTAATATGAATCAGATATACATGAAAGATTAAATTCAACACTTAAAATTTAAAGTAAATTGAATCCGTATGGAAGTGGGGAAAGCTAGTTTGAATAGAAATGGATATGAAACATATATAAGAGAATGTATAAATTGATTTGTAAAGTTTCGATTGAATATTGTTGCTAAACAAGATATGCAGGTATTAGAAGGAAAAGGAATTGGATTTGATTCGAAAAGATAAATTTGTATTGCCCGACAAAAAAGGTACGTATTTAAATTTCTAGATGAAATTGGATTGGGTTTTTGATGTAGCCACTTGGCTTTTGTTTTCTTTTGGATTTGGGCGCCCGTGGAGGCATTTTGTAGTAGTACCGAGCTAGCCGCGCAAAGGAGACGCTGGAAATTTTTTTCGAGAATTCAGAGAGTTAGAAAAAAATTTAGGAAAATTTTGATAATCCAAATTATGGTTTTAAATTGAAATTTAAACGATTGAGCGGAAGAATATTGTTTGAAAACTATAAAAGATTTTGGAAAGTTAGTTAATGTGATAATGAGTTTTTGATAAAAGAATAGGTGGTAGGACGTTGAATTGTGAGTTTTGGAAAGTAAACGGGTATTGGTCCATTCTCCCTAATTAGTAATTTCGGGGACAAAATTCATTTAAGGGGGGAGGAATGTGATGACCCGGAATTTCAAACAATTTAAATTTGAATAGTAAATTGATTTTAAAATATTTAAAGGTTGATTTTAAACTTGAATTCCAAATATCAATATTTACTTAATAATTAAATCATTGAATTATATAGTTTAAATATTGAATTTAATAATTGAAAACTGGGTAAATGGTTGAATATGGAATTTTAAGCCTATTAAAAGAAACTTGAAGGCTCATAAAATTTACAACGATGATACTGAAAATAATATGGTTGGAAATTAAATTAAAGGTGATTCATTCAATTTTAATAGTATATCGTTTAAATCGATATTTCAAAATAGCCTTTCGAGGCACAGTCTCGGAATTCGACGAAACCAGTTCCATTGAATCCGTAATAATTAGTTATTATTGGGTTTCGATTTTTGTAGCCATCGGAATTATCGTTTGACCCCGCAGCTCGAAACGCTTAGAACTATTAGTGTTGATCGTTTACTTCCGTAACTCGCGCATACGATCAAAGTAGCCTCCGAAACATGTTCCATTGGGTTCGGAATGCGGGTAAAACCTTATCAACGTCTGTCGGCATGTCCGATACGGAGTCTGGAATTTCGCGTTATGCTTATCAAGACTTTTGTAAATTTTACAATATAATAAAATTAAAGGAACACTTGTCATAGATATTTTTCTAATGCGTACCCAAGAAGATTTCTAACCCTAAATTTTATCCCGTCCTCTCTCTCCATTCAACAGAAATCGAAGCCGAGCCCCCTCTTTCCCTCTTTTTTCAAAAAATTAAAAGAATAAATAAGAGAACTAGATAAATTGAAATCGAGATCGACAGCTCGAGAAGGGAATGCGCAACCCTTCCTTTCTCTAATTAATTTGACTCGAGCATCGCTCGTCGATTTGGGCACGAATCGCGATGACTGCAACCTATGGCGCGCGCAAGGGAGGCCAGAGCTCGGAGGGATGTCGACTTATTCTCGACTAAATTCACGGTGCATACGAGAGCGAGGGGAAGTCGAAATGGCTCGCGTAGACGAGATAGATGGAGGGCCGCGAGCTATGGTTGCCGAAGTCCAAGCTAGGGTTTCTTAGAGACGTTGATAAGGCAGCGAGCCCGCGTTCAAGAAGGGGGAAACACGATCTGGGTTGGGTTGATGTTCGATTGTGAGTAAATTTTCCCTTTATTTACTTATTTTATCTCTGTTTGTTTTTAAACTTAGGGTAAAATAAAAAAAATTGGAATTGTTTAAATTGTTTATGAACCCTGTAAATTAACTTCTCTTCAAACTTAAATTAAGACAGTTTGATTTATTGATAAATTAGGTATGTTAAATACATAAAAGATACTTAAACTTAATTATTTTACAAATTAAGTTAAATGTTATTGTGATTTGTACTTAACAAAGAACATGTTTGTCTTGAGTATATTTAGGATTTGCTCACTTAAGAAATAAGTTAAAGATTAATTAAGAAATTGATTTGAATTTTTTTGATTGAGTAATTTGTAATTAGTGATGTACAAATGGGAATTAGGTTTTAGGAATTAAAAATGAGGCTAATAATTAATGGATAGGGAATAATGAATTAAAAATCTCTTGGGAAAATAAATAATAAATAATCAATGGACGTAATTAATTAAAGGAAGTGGATTGCAAATTGTGAGGCAAATGTGAGTAAATCACACTCTGTTGGAATTCTATTTAAATTTAAATGGTTAAATTTAAATATTTGGTTGGATAATTGAATTGATTTGATGTGCTATATTATATAGTACTATATAGTACATAGCGGAATGATTGATATTCGGTGATGGATATTTTTGGTAATTGGACCGCTAAATGCTGTGGTTTGTTTGAATATTTCGGAACCATAAGTTATCGAAATATATAAATTGGATTTCTGGAAGAAATATAAGGGTGATTAAATTGATGATTAATTAATTCAGTTAATTAATGATTTGGGTTGACTAATTTACTAATTTAGGGTTTGGATTAATTAATGAAGGGTTAAGTTAATTAGAATAATCATTTGGTGGTTTAATAATTAAGTACTTAATGCAATTAATAAAATAGAATTACTTTGTGTAATTAATCAAGAGATTAATAAAAAACGAATTACGACGTAATTAATTTATTAATGCAGTAAATAAGAAAATAGTTAATTACAGGTTGTAGGTGATCGAGAATGATTAATATTGTGGTCGAATTAAAGTAAAATATAATTGGAAATCATTAATCTATATAACGAATGAAGTAATTAATGATTTTATTTATTGAGATTAATTAATTCATAATAAGAGACTTATGAGAAGTCAATTAATATAAGTAATTAAGAATTAACGTAATTGATTATAGTTAATTAATTTGTGAAGAAATCAAAGATTACTCATTGATTGGTTAAAGTAATTAATAACGTGAAATTAATTAAAGAGAATTACTTGAATGGAATTAGAAGATAATTAATCTTGGGTTTTTAATTCATATGAATGGATATAGAGGGATTGATTAATTAATTGATTTGGAATTAATTAATAATCTAAGTGAATGTGGTTAGAAAATTCAATTAAAATAAATTCAATTAATTTGTATGTGATTAAGCGTTGCTTATGGATGATTGGATGGTATGGGATATTCTGAATGGGTTGATATCTCTGATATGAAATGTTGTGTATTTCATTTGGATAATTTGGGAATTAGGATGACATGAGATCCGAGGAGACCGGGATCGGGTATTAGGAAAACACCCGAAACCACTTCGGATTAAAAATAAATCGACGTGTGAATCAATATGCTGATATAAGATGATTTAAGTGAACTGGATTTATTTTATTTAAGTTTGGTACTTAGAAACTTATATGTGAAATAAGTGTTATCTACAGCAAATTGTGAATTGGTTAAATTGCTATAAGTTACCCAGGTTTATATAAGTTGCTTGCTTTGGTATTCCATGTTAGTTGGGTTTACTCACGCTAGTTTCCAGCCTGACCCGGTGTTACTTTGGTGTAATGCTCGGGTCAGACCGAGTATTACAAATTTTTCAGGCTAGGACGTTCTGGAGCTTAGGAGGCGAGCTTGACGGCATATCGTATAGAGTATTCCGCTGTATTTATATTATTGTTAATCTGGGACATGATAATTATATATATATTCAGTGACTGTATGAAATTGAAACTCTGATGTATATTAAATGTAATCGACAGATATAGCATTCTTTTGTAAACTGATATTATTTATTATTATATTTTCCCCGCTGCGTGTGTGAGTTGTTGACATTTTCTGTTCTTCTTCTTCTATCTATGTCTTCTTTTCATAACTATCTGAAATTTTCGGGATCGAAAATCTCGGGTCGTTACAAAGAAGTTATGCTAAAATCAATATTTTTCAAATCGATTTCAATTAGTTTCTATTTCATAAATTTCAAGGCGTTTCGAGTCCGTACGATCAAACAACAAGTCCGATCGCAACAAAACTTGAAATCCAACAATAATTCGCTCTTACGGATCCGATAAAACTAGTTTCGTCGAAATCCGAGTAAGTGGCCAAAATGGCTATTTTTACATCAATTAAATAATCAGGTAATTAGGTAGAAGGAAGAAGTTGCAAAAAAAATTAGTCTCAAGGACAACAAGTTTACTTTTTAGTTTGAAGGACACTTTTTAGTGTAAACTGATAATGATAGTTACAACTATCATTCTGTGATTTACATTAAAAAGTGTCCTTCAACCTAGAAAACAAACTTTTTGTCCCTGAAACTAAATTTTTCTCTAACTTTTCCCTTGAGACTAAAAACCCCTTAAATAATTTAATATTAAATTAATTAAATCCAATTTTTTTATTTCAATTCTATAATCGACAATTCTTGTCATTTCTAATTTCTTAAACATTTATACTAATTTAAACAAATTTACTGTTGATTTAAAATTGATAAATTCCTCAATTTCCTTAAATTCAACAATTATAAATTAAATTTCCAAAATTCTATTTAATTAAATCCATCAATAATTATTCCATTCATTATTGTTAAATAGATGACTTAAATATTGGATTTAAAACTATTACATAAAATTTTCTCATATTATCTTTATTTTAAATAATGTAGTAATTAATTTCATTCACAATAAATCCAATGAATTATAATTTATTTCAATAAATAAACTTGATTTAACTCCAAATCCATTTTATTTCATAAATAATTATTCAATAAACAAAGGTAACGTTTGTTTACCCTATTATACATTAGTAAGCCCAAATTTTCATCTATCCTCCGTACTAACTACCCTATTTCATTTTATTACATTTCTACGAATATACACGCTAATTGAGTTTTACATTCTAAATAGATTCATTTACTTAGGTTCATACTTTACCATCTGTTTTAATTAATAGTGTGTGCACTAATTTAGTTATTGCGTTAATTCTTATTAATATAACATTAAGGTTCCTTTACTATAATTGATTTAAAATTTTATTATAACGAAATAAATAGGTAACCTTACAATACACTAAGGTTTATTATTTCCAACAAATTATCATAGTTGCGTACATAATATTTACTCCAATATTACAAATAACTTCCATTTATACAGTTGCAATTCGTTTTAGTTACAATGATTTTATCCAATTACCATTAAATTTACATTCAATTACTATTCAATGTATATTTATCCATTAATTAATTCGATGTTTGCGTTTGTTTCCTTCCATTTAATTTAAAGCCTAGTATACATTTGCATTAATCCCATTTCATTCCATCAATGTAACGCCACTCCTCTATACTCACGATAACAAAGAGTATTACTTTGTAATACCGTCTGCTATCGTGAAGAATAAGTCTAGATAGGAGCGACCATCTATAGTATTTCCTTAACTATCTATTGAATACGTCGACAATTTCCATACTAAGCGGACCGACATATCCAATAAATACTTAATTCGAAACCATATGTGGATGGAGGATCTATCAGAACAGAATATAACAACTCAATGTAATCTACATCACAGAACAATGAATCATCATATACACATATACTGATACATAACAGAGTATGCAAAATGATACATGTCAAGTGATATAGCAAACCACAATATACAGACGAGTCAATAGAATACACATCAGAGTTACAACCCAAAAAGGACTACACAAAAAGCTTAACAAAAAGGAGCAAGCTGAATAGTCCATGCGGAAGCAAAATAGGCCAAGTCCAGAAGCACCTAACCTGAAACATCTCGGTCTGACCCGAGTATAAATACACGGGTCAGTCTAGCTAAACAAATCAGTTAGATAAACTGAACGATAATGAACCTGCAAGGTCATATAGCATAACAAATATCTCTATATGAGATAACTCAATCATCAAACATAAGATGAATCAAATAAACCACATGACATCGACAATTCAAAAAAAGGCCACATATGAATATCCCAAAACAAGCCAAAAAGGCAAATAACAAATACCAATGAAGGTAATACAAGTTCCACATGGTAACCACTATATATTGTGCGGCTCAAAAAGACCAACACCGAAGAGCGATACTTAGGGAATATAATTATCAATGAAACAACAGAAAATTCCAACTGCAACAAACCCAAGTATCTCTTGAGCGGTGGTGAAGAAACCACTCCAATATCTATCGAGCGGGGGTGAAGAAACCACTCCAATATCTCTCGAGCGGCGGTGAAGAAACCACTCCAATATCTCTCGAGCGGCGGTGAAGAAACCACTCCGAAAGCGCTACTAAAAGCAACAAGCAAGAAGGAGATAGCCCAATGACACTATCCCAATGGCAACAAACAATCACAAACATCTCTCGAGCTGGGGAAAAGGACCAACTCCAAAAGCGATATTAAAGGCAACAAGCCAGAAGGAGACAGTCCAAGGACACTATCCCAAAGGCATTATGTGTCACAAACTCCTAGAAAGCAATCCGAATAGTGTTAACGTGAGTCCCATAGCCACTCGTTCACACTAAACGGTTTACTATCCGTTAGTAAATTTAACACTCAAAGCAGTACAAAGTTTACCTCATCTCATCGGTAAACCAAACCCAAAGGTCAAAACGTTCAAACGAATAGATTGGGAATTAACTGAATAGATGAACGCACGTGTTCATTGCACACGTTTTATCTAATCATTTAATTCTCCTCCCACTTCGCTCGTAGTGCGAAATTGTGTGTGTATGTTTTAAATAGAATTTATAAATTGGAAAAGCAAGCTTTTAGTACGATTTGAAGAGATCGTTAATAAAAACCCGTGAATGAAGTCAAAAAGGAATCATCAAAGTCCAAAAATGCGATAACAACTAACTGGAATCAACACGAACCGTTAAAAGTTGAAAATACACTCAAAAACAGCCAAAAGAGGCAAAACTGCACTTTTCAGACGTCTAAAATTACCATCCAGACGTCTGAACCACTAACCAGACGTCTGGATTGATGTCCATATGTTTGGATTTTGTCTCTGCCTTTTTGCGTTTTCCAGGGACCAATTCCAGACGTTTGGATTTTCAAACCATACGTCTGAATTTGAAACCAGACGTATGAAACTAGAGTTCAGACGTCTGAAATCCATCTGTAGGCAAAATTTAGCCGAGCCCATAAAGGGCGAAAATCCAAACGAAATGCGATCGAACGAGCGATGGATGTTATGTCTTTATGCCATACGACAACCCCACACTGTTGGATCCTTTATACACATCCAAAATCATGATCAAAACATCAAAGCTATGATTTTTAGAACTTTTGACTTAAAAACACCAATGATTGAAATATTCACCAATTCAATCCACACCAAAAGCAAATGCACATGAATAAGTGTTAGGAATTTACAGCTAACAATTAAAGATAGTCATAGACATAGATGTGAGATAAAAATCTCATCTTTAACCCAAAAACAAAGAAGAAGGAGCTCAATTGCAAAGAGAAGACGAACCGTTCTCCACTTCAACTCTACAAGCTTCAATCTGGGTCAAAACAAGTATTTTCCAAACTTAGATTTAGGAAACTTTTAGAAATTGAAGGAAGAAAGAGTTGGAGAAGATGAAGAGGAGGCTTACCAATAGCTTCTCTTTGATTTAGGAACAAGAATTCGAGTTTGCAAGAGCAACTAGGGCTTGGAGTTTCTAATTCCCTTTCCTTTCCACCATTTTCAGTCGAAGCTTGAGTTTGAGGAATGAGAATGAGTAAATTGAGAGGAGAGGGCTAAGTTAGGGTGTTAAGTTAAGCTAGTGGGCGGAAACCAACTCAAAACCCAATAAGAAAAGGTAACCAATTTCGACTTACTCCAAACATATCGAAGCTTATACTTAAAAAGATCAAAACCGACATTTTAAACTCAATGGAAGTGGTCTTGAGTCCTAATTCGACCATTGCAGAAAGTAACTTTTCGGACTATAATCTGACGAACGATATTATATTTAAATAAAATATTTAAATATTCAACCGATAAATATGCGGGTTGTTACAGACTCCCCACCTTAAAGAAAATGCGTCCTTGCAATTCTTGAGAAGAAAATAAAGAGTAACAACCATATAAACATATCAACACAAAAGAATATCAGAAATAAGAAGTTCACCATAAGGAGCATGAAAGGATAAGCCCAAACTTGTTTGCTCGGAGAATTCTTTGGATTCCTAAGCTCAAACAATTCAGAACACCGACGTAGCACAAACAGCACGTCAAATGAACTGTAGCTCAACAAAACAAGACACAACGAAAAGTCCGATGTTAACCCCTATGATCAGCGACTCAAAAGGAAGACGACTTAAGGGTACAATGGCTTAACGACCTACCGACTTAAGGAAGCCATGTCTTAGCAAGTTAAGAGAATGGACCGACTCAACAGCCTTGAAGGGTTACCGACTCAACGGCCTTGAAGGGTTACCGACCTAGGAGGTTCCCGATCCAACGACTCAAGAAGGACAGCGACTCAATGGATAAGTGACTCATCGAGTTATCAACTTAGCGACTCAAGAGGTTGTACGACTTAACGAGTTAAGGCAGGCGCGACTCAACGAGTCAAGAGGTTGTATGAATTAACAGTTTAAGGGGGGCAAACGACTCAAGAGATGGCCGACATAGCGACTCAAGAGACTGCCTACCTGAAGACTCAATGAGATAAAGAATAGGGCGACCTAACGACTCAAGATAAGCAAGACTCAAAAGCAACTTCACTTAAGCCATGACCGACTTACGACCTATGCTATGTCACTCACGACCTAAGCACAAAGGCAGATCCAATGCTGCGTTTCTTGAACCAGAGCCTGTTAACTCATTCGCGACTCAGAACTTATACTCAGGAGAGCATGCTTATCCCCATTAAGCCGTGAGCCGTGCTTACGGGATAGAACGCGACCTATGACTTATCATGGGTCGGTCATGATTCAAGGCTTACCTTAAGTCGGTCACCGCTTACAACTTAGCACGGGAGCTCCTCTATAAATACCAACCCACCTCAAGCATGAAGGGGACTTTTGGCCGATCTCTTGAAGCGCCAATAATCTGCTGAATTCTCGACTCACTCAACACTTCAAGTACGAAAGACATCTCAACTAACTTCGAGAGGAAATCTAACACAATTTACATGGATTTAAATAATTCTTCTGCATCAAAGTTCTAGATGTCTGTCTCATCAGAATTGTAATTGAAGATTGTTGTAAAAGTTGTAATCAATTCAGTAATAAAGTGAGTTAAAGTGGACGTAGGCTTACCCTAAGCCGAACCACTATAAAAACTATTGTTTTTTCTGCTTCTTCTGTGATTTTTCTACTTGTTTGTAGTTCCCGTATACACGGGTGGTGCTTTCACTCAACTTCAGTCTACACCGGGGTGTTAGCGTCTGATTAATACGTTAACATTTTTGGTGCTTTCACTAAGAAAATTGAACTCAAGAAACTTCCACTATTGCTCCGCGAAGGATTGTTGAAAGGATTTCTTTCAAAACTAGAAGTTTATTGGAAATAATGGCTGCTGGGAGAAAACGAAGTTCTGTAAGATCCGACAATGTTTAAGAGAATACTGCTACTTCTCCTCCTTCAAGTCAAGCTGCTCCAACTGTTGGATTTACACGAGCAGAATTGGCCGCCGTAGTTTTGGGATTGAATAAGCAATTGAATGCTCAGAATGCGCAGTTGGAAGCCCAGAATGCCCTGATCTTAAGTAAGTTGAATGATCTACTTGGGGCAAATCATCAACCGGTTAATAATGATGGAAACCCTACTGTGGGAGTTCAGGATGTTGAAGGGAACATTTCTCAAAGAGCCGCGGACCCTGTAGAAAGGACTCCTCTTCAAGCTGGGGGATCAGGGCCGCAGCCGACCCTCCGTGAACGATTGTTGAGGCAGAATTCAGAGAGAGTGGCTGATGTGTGACCTCTAGAGCACTTAAATGATGAAGAGTATTTTTCGGGTATGGTTCGTCAAATCATGAAAGAAAGCATGCGAAGAGATGAAGACGAGATAGAGTGGGGATTTGCTCCGAGCAAAACTCCATTTACTGAAAAGATCTTGAAGGCAGAGTTCCCAAGGAAATTCGTCCCCCCACTATTCCAGCTTACAAGGGGACGAGTGATCCAAATGAGTTTCTGTATATGTACGACTGGCATATGACTGGTGGCAGGGCATCGGATGAAATTAAATGTCGATATTTCCCGGTATATCTCGAAGGTGTAGCTCTATTGTGGTTTACGAAGCTGCCAGTCAGGTCCATCGATCAATTTTCCGATTTGACCAGGAAGTTCAAGGAGCAATTTCGATTGTATGCTTCTAAAGCAAAGGATATAATGTCGCTATCAAGTCTAGAGCAAAATCCAAGAGAATCTATCAGGTCGTTTTTGAATCGCTTTAACATAGCATTAGCTGAGGTAGATAATGCTGAGCCACGCATGGTCCTGACATACTTGATGAGGGCGATTGACAAATCAAGCGAATTTGGAAAATGGTTGAAAATGAAAGAACCAAACTCGCTCGACAAATTCTATAAGAAAGCTGATGAATTCATGCGCTTGGAGAGCCTCCAAACACCGGCTAAGGTGGTATCAACGGAAGCCGGGAACAATGGTGCTGCTTTGAATAAGAAAGAACCTAACACTCAGAAAAGGGGAAATGATGGTGGAAAGAAACAGGGAGACGCTAAGAAAGGCCGTTCTTTCAATTTCACACCCTTGAGTGATACCCCCGAAAACATCTTCTTTGCAACCAAAGATGATGTCAATTATCTGACACCACCTAAAATGAGAGTTGCGATTAAGATGGAAAAAAGTGGAAGGTTCTGTCAGTTCCACAACCAGCCCGGCCATGGCACCAACGAATGCCGACAGTTGAAAGAGGTGATTGAACAACTCTTGAAGGAAAAAATCTCTAGCAGTATGCGAGAAGGAACAGAAATGCCCCAGCTTCGTCAACTCAAGGACAACAAGTTCCCGCTCACCGTCCTGCCTCAAGTGAGAAGCCGTGGAACATGAATTGGAAAGACCTGTTACCAACATAATAACTGGAAGACCTCACCCAGCAGGCAAAAGCTGGGGAGAAATGGAAAGGTATGCCCGGGCCTTGAGGCATGTACCAGCTAAAGAGAATGTTTTTGTCTTAGAGAATGATGCGCCTTTAAAGCAACAAAAAACTTCCACAGATGATATCGTGTTCAGTGCCAGGGATTCTTTGGGCATTGAGGCTCCGACCATAGATCCTTTGGTCATATCCGCTGGTATTGGGCCGGCAACTGTGAGAAGAGTTCTAGTTGATTGTGGAGCTTCATGCAACATCCTCCTCAAAAATACCTTCGATCAAATGAAAATTCCAATGGCTGACGTTCAAGCTTCGTCACTTAAGATTGCTGGGTTTGCTGGAGAACCAAAACAGCCGATTGGGACCATTGATTTGTTTGTAGAACTCGGAAAGGGGCTAAGGAAGGTAGCTCGAAAGCAAGCCTTTATAATTGTTGAAGAATTCTCTTCCTACAATGCCTTTTTAGGCCGACCAACTCTTGCTGCGTTCAAAGCTGTTCTTGCCCCATGGTGTCTGACTCTAAAATTCCCCACAGATAATGGAGTTGGTGTGATTAAGGGAGACCAAGATGTGGGGCGAGAATGTTACTTTGCAGAGTTGCGAGAATGAAGGAAAAGAGAAATGGGAAAAGGTGCGGCAGCTCCAGTCCGCACCAAGGAACCGACCTTGTAGCAATTACAGGGTGGACCTGCACTGGCGAATGTAGTGGCGCATGAAGAGAGATGGATCCAAGAAAAGCCAGTGCAGGGGAGAATAGGGTAATACCGATAGAGGTAACAGTGCCGGTCCCCGTTGACCCAAAGGACCCAAACAAAGTACTTAATGTGGGTTCGCAGCTCAACACAACAGTTCAGAATGTTCTGATTTCATTTTTGAGGGCTAATTTGGATGTATTCGCTTGGACTCATGCTGGCATGTGCAGAATATCCCTAGAGATTGCAGTACACACTTTGAACATTGATCCAAAGTTTACACCTGTAAAACAGAAAAGAAGAACTCAGGGTCCTGAGAGGACAGCAGGATTAAAAGAAGAAGTGGATCGGCTCAAGGAGAACGGTTTTATCAGAGAATCTACTTATCCAAATTGGGTGTCAAATCCAGTGCTGGTTAAAAAAGCTAATGGAAAGTGGAGAGTATGCATTGACTTTACAGATTTGAACAAAGCCTGCCCCAAAGACTGTTTCCCGCTGCCCAGGATCGATCAGTTGGTGGATGGGACGGCAGAGCATGAATTGTTATCTTTTATGGATGCATACTTCAGATATAACCAGATTATGATGCATGGGCCAGATCAAGAGGATACAAGCTTCATCACCGATGTTGGACTCTACTGCTACAAGGTCATGCCTTTCGGACTCAAGCATGCAGGGGAAACTTACCAAAGGCTGGTTAATGCCATGTTTAAACCACAGATTGGCAAGACAATGGAGGTTTATGTTGATGACATGCTAGTAAAGTTTAAGAAAGCAGTGGACCATATGGATCACCTGGAAGAGATGTTTGCAGTACTCCGCAAGTACAGAATGAAGCTTAATCCCCTAAAATGTTCATTTGGGGTGTATTCCGGAAAGTTTTTGGGTTTCATTGTGAGCGCTAGGGGCATTGAAGCCAATCTAGCTCAGATCACCGCTCTGAGAGAAGTCAAGGCTCCTAGAACGAAGAAGGAATTGCAAAGTCTCAATGGAAAGGTTGCTGCCTTGAGTCGGTTCATTTCCAAAGCTACTAACAAATGCATTCCATTCTTTGATGCTCTGAAGAAAGGAAGAAAAAACTTTGAGTGGACTCCTGATTGTCAGAAAGCATTTGATGAGTTGGTTCGTCATATGGAAGTGCCTCCGATACTTTCAACGCCTGACAGTGAGGAAGATCTCTTCATATATTTGGCAATTTCGTCTCATGCTCTCAATGCAGTGTTGGTACGTGAAGACGCAAGGATTCAACGCCCAGTCTATTATATCAGCAAAAGATTCACTGGGGCAAAGATGAACTACTCAAGATTAGAAAAGCTCGCCAATTGTTTGTTGATCGCATCAAGAAAGTTGAGGCCGTATTTCCAAGCTCATCCCATCAAAGTCCTCACTGATCAACCTCTAAAGCAAGTCCTATTCCGTCCTGAGACTTCGGGCCGTCTTTTGAAATGGAATATTGAACTCAGCCAATACGACATCACTTACCATCCCCGAAAAGAAATTAATGGACAAGCTTTGGCAGATTTCATCGCAGAATGTACAGATAAGGGTGATAGTGAGGAAGAAGTCACAGATAGCATCCCAATCCAATAGAAATTGTATGTCGATGGCGCAAGGAATGATTACAGTTCCGGAGCAGGGGTTGTCCTTGAAACCCCAGAAGGGCGATCGCTATGTTATGCACTGAGACTAGAATTCCCTTCGACAAATAATGAAGTTGAATACGAAGCTCTCTTCGCTGGTTTAAAGATCGCTAAAGAACTAAACATCAAGGCATTGCATAACTTCAGTGATTCTCAACTTATTGTTTTTCAAGTCAAGAAGGAATTTCAAGCTAAAGGAGGGAATTTACCAGCCTATTTATCAAAAGCCTGGGAGCACCTTCAAGATTTTGACCGTTATTCAATAAACCATATCCCCCGAGAAGTAAAATATGAAGGCGGATTCTCTTGCGAAGTATTCAAGTACCGGTGAAGCTCAACTATTGGGGTTAGTTCCCGTCGAAGTCTTGTCAGCTCCAAGCACAAATGAAATGGATGTTGATTGGATTATGAATGTATCCCAAGAGCAAAAATCATGGATGACTCCGATACTTGGGTATGTACTCAATGGTTCTCTGCCAAAAAATTCAAAAGAACGACAAAAGTTGATGAGGAAAGCCTCCAGATATATATTTCAGGATGGTCGCTTGTACAGACGAGGATCTTCAATGCCATTACTCCGATGTGTGACAAAGGAAGAAGCTAAGACAATTCTAACTGAAGTACACGGAGGGGAATGTGGGGATCATACAGGTGGTCAAACTTTAGCAAAGAAAATCCTCCGTTATGGATACTTTTGGCCAGAAATTAATCAGGATGCTGCTGACTATTCCCGAAAGTGTGATAAATGCCAGAGATTCGCTAAAATTCCTAGAGCACCTTCCACTGAGCTAACACAAATGGTCAGTCCATGGCCGTTTGCCATCTGGGGAATAGATCTCATTGGGCCTCTGCCGACTGCCAAATCAGGGATTAAATATGCTATTGTTGCTGTTGATTATTTACTAAATGGGCTGAGGCCGAACCATTGGCCACTATTACCTCTAAGAAAATGAAAAGTTTTGTGACTAAAAATATCATTTGCAGGTATGGTGTGCCTCAGAAGATAATCATAGACAATGGTACTCAGTTTGAAAGTGAGGAGTTCCAAGATTTTTGCAAACGATTCAAGATCCGAAAAAGCTTCTCAGCAGTGGCTCATCCGCAGGCAAATGGGCAAGTGGAAGCAGTAAACAAAATCATCAAATCAACCATCAAAAAGCAGCTAGAAAAAGCAAAAGGTGGTTGGGTCGACGAGTTACCGCTTGCACTATGGGCATACAGGACCACTCACAAAACTGCGACTGGGCATACTCCATTTTCATTGGCATACGGATCAGAAGCAATGATTCCAGTGGAAACTGAAGTCCCCTCACACAGAAGGATCCATTTTGATCCAAGTGAGAATGAAAAATTGCAACTGGAAGCACTTGACCTCCTCGATGAAAGAAGAGAAGAGGCAAAGTCTTAGAATTGCAGCTCACTAGCAAAGAATAGCCAGGCACTTCAATTCCAAAGTTCGTCAGCGCAGCTTTGAAGTTGGGGACTTAGTCCTGAAGAGAATTATGATAGCCATAGGCGTGTTTGGGCCAAACTAGGAAGGACCATATGTTATTGGCACAAAGCTTCTTGATGGCACATTCAAACTCACAACTGTCGAAGGAGAACCAATCCCAAGAGCTTGGAACAGCAATCATTTGTGTCCTATTTTACTTGAAAACATTGCTGAAATGTTGTAAAAGAATTATGAATATATGATTCTTGTATTGAAAGCAATTGTAAAGCAAGTGAATAATGAAAAGCTATAAAGTGGATGTAGGCCCAACTTTTGGCCGAACCACTATAAATCTTGTGTTCTCTACTATTATAAACTGCTTTGTTTTATTTCGACATATAAAATACGTTAACTGTGTTACTAAAATGTCGATTTAATAATGCAGGCCACAAAGACAAAGCTTACCCATCGCAAGACTAAGCGATCTCCGACATCATTCAGCAAGCAAACACTAAGCCATTCAAAATTTCCACTCTCAAATCCTACAAAATAAGTGCTTCGAACAAAAGTTAGCAATGTGGATGGAAGTGGACCATTTCTAACTAACTGCAAATGTTTGAACAAACAAACTACCAGTTAAATAGCCTGTGTCTACCACCACCAACTCGCTTAACTATGAAGTATATTTCTTTGGATAAGGGAAATTATTGGCAACTAAAAAGTGATGACACTTGCTCAAGACAACGGGGATCGCCAACATTAATAAATGGCAAAGAAACATGGGCGAGCAAGCATCAATCAACAAAAGACCGCTTCGGAGGCACAAGCCATCTTCGGAGGCACAACTCTTCGGAAGATAAAGACCTCGAGCGGGCCAAGCCAGAAAAAGAGTGATCTTTCTTGATACAAAGTAGCGGAATGATCGGTCGATACACTCCCGTGAATCCGTCCAACCGAGAGGAAGAAACTCCAAACTTCCAGGCAAAAGCCCTACTCAGAGGCACAGGTTTCACCGAGATTGAAATAAAACTTCCAGGTGTTGAAACGTGAAAAGCACTCTTCGGAGGCCCATTTCACCATAGTTGAAATGCTAAAAGACCTCGAGCGGGCCAACCACAAAAAGAGAGATCTTTCTCGATACAAAGTTGCGGAACGATCGGTCGATAAACTCCCATGAATCCATCCAACCGAGAGAAAGAAACTCCAAACTTCGAGGCAGTAACCCTACTCAGAGGCACACATTTCATCGTGATCGGTCGATACACTCCCGTAAAATGAAATGTGAAAAGCCCTCTTCGGAGGCCCGCTTCCCAGCGAACAGGGAAAAATAAAAGCCTCTCCCAAGGGGCAGAAACAAAAAGACCTCTTCCCAGAGGCACAATCAAACAAAAAGACCTCTTCCCAGAGGAAGAAATAAAAACACCTCCTCCCAGAGGCACAATCGAACAGAAAGACCTCTTCGGAGGCACACGTTTCACCGAGATTGAAATAAAACTTCCAAGTGTTGAAAGGTGGAAAGCCCTCCTCGGAGGCACAACTCTTTGGAGGCACACGTTTCATCGAGATTGAAATAAAACTTCCAAGTGTTGAAACGTGAAACAACCCTCCTCAAAGGTACAACTTTCCAAAGAAGCATTTCGTCAGAAATGCAAAGCAAAGATCAAAGCCCTCCACCGTGGCGCAATATAAAAGAAAAAAGAAGGAAGCCCTCTTCGAAGGCACACTTTAGCTTTCAAAGGAAGATTTGTTATTCTATTTTTGGAAATATTCTTCCACAAAAAAGAAGTTAGAGTGTCCTTCAGAGGCCCGCTTTACCACATAGAAAAATTCACTTGGTTAAAATGTGTGAAGGCACAAAAGAAAAAGTGATATCTTCGAAGGATGAAGCGTAAAAACTTATATGGAGGGAGCTGTACTCTATTTTTAACGAAATAATATTCCTCCAAGTATGGAATAATTATTCTCCAGAAAATAAGAATACAAGTCCTCCAAGTATAA
The DNA here is from genome assembly GCA_030765085.1 of Allium cepa. Classification (NCBI taxonomy): domain Eukaryota; kingdom Viridiplantae; phylum Streptophyta; class Magnoliopsida; order Asparagales; family Amaryllidaceae; genus Allium; species Allium cepa. Next base: position 464,413,395 of record CM060942.1, read on the forward strand.
AATATTGCAACGAGCTTATGGTATAGGGGCAACATGGTATAGCCACATACAACATGGTATAGCTACATACAACATGGTATAGCTACATACAACATGGTATAACTACATTGGCAAAATTACGCTCGAACAACATACCACAAGCTCACTGCAATATCATATAAAGAAACTTGTACAAAAAAGTGAATAGTAAATGCATTCTCAGACACAGACAGAAGTTTGTGCAAACAAAAAGAATCATTTTATTCAACACTGTCAAAATTTTGTACAGGTACAGGTTTCAAAATTAAAAGAAAAAAGAAAGGCGGAGGCCAGTACCCGCACAATCTCCGGCCAGTACGTGCAAAAAGAAAAAAATAAAGATAAGTCGAAGCAGGACCCCTTATTTCTTCTTGCCACCACCCTTAGAGCCTTCACCTGACCTAATAGGCAGCTTTTCAGGACGGCTTGGTAGAGTCGGGATGAAGGAGAAAGAGTTACTACCGGATCAACTTTCGCTTCCTCTTAAGAAATAAGGATGCCCTTTCTTCTCTTCTTCGAAGTGGCACGCTTCCTCCTTCTCCTTGAAGAAGACTCACTTCCCGGAGTTACAAGAGCAGATAATTTTATGTTATCAGAAGTAGTTCTCTCCGGAGACTCATCGCCTTCTCCAAGCCCCTCTCCCCCATGTTCTTGAGAAGCAATAGGATCATCTAAGCCATGAAGAGCTTCTATTTTCTCCTCTTGCGACCTGGGTTGAGAGGCGTACGGAGGAGTGACCTGGAGAACCGAAGAAGGAATAATTGGAGGAGGGGAAGCTTGAACACTGCTCGGTGTTTTCTCTACAGAAGAAAAGAAGTTAAAGTCAGTAAAGAGAGGAGATAAAGGCTCATTGAGGTTCAGAAAATAGTCGAGAAGCTCATCGAACTCATAAGAAGCAAATGAGTAGTTTAATTGGGCAAGATTAACAGTAGAGTTACCTGGAGAAGTCGGCTTCCTGATATCAACCTCATAAGCCTGTGATTCGGCACTCTCTTCACCTTCATATCCACACTGTATACTTGTGATCTCAGTTGTAACTTTGGCCAGGGATGGAGAATGAGAGCTGGAGCCAATAATGTCGATTTCGGCCGAAGGAGAAGGCTGGACTGGAATAGTTGAAGTAGTTTTTCCTAACCGTTCCCCTTCTGCCATTTCAGCTCTTAATTTTTCAAGTTGTTCCTTTCCTTTGGCAAGAGCAGCGCGAGCATCATCATCCAAATAATGCTCCTCAAGAGCTGATTCGGCATAGCCAGCACCTTTACCGCCAAGCATGTCAAGTGCAGCCTCCCACACTTCAGCCAGTGTAACTTCATATTTGGGGCCTAGAAAGGCGAGACTACCGTGCCCCAAGATGCTGTGCAGATAAAAGTCAAATAGTGTCCAGATGATGTTGGTCTTCGTTGCCTCATGAGATTCTTCAGCTGCAATTTTACCGGCAACAGCCTCATTGCGCTCTCTTTCAGTCTTGGAAAGTTGAAGCTTTAGCATTTGAATTTCCGCCTCCCGAGAGTTGACTTTCTCTTGTAACTCTGTAACCTCAGCACGATACCTTCCCGCTGTTTTCTGCTCAGCTTCAAGTTGTGCCTCGGCGTGTCGCTGAGCTGCGTGAGCATCGCGAACTTGCTTCTGAAATACTTCTTCTTTTTGAGTATATGTAGTAGAAGAAGTAGCAAGCTCTTGTTTAAGTTCCTCAACTTTTGCCTCAAGCTCTTCATTGTAAGTAGTGATGCTCCTCATTTCGGTATCATGCTGCTCGAGAACCTTCTGCCATTCGGCCTTATCATTCTCCATAGTAAGCATGGCCTCTATATTCGCACAGTTGACCCTTTGAAGCTCGTCAACAAGCTTTTTCCAGTTCGACATCCTTTCAGTATCAAGCCTGACGGCATCGAGATTTCGTAGCATGGCAGACTTGTCGATAGGGATCAAGTCAAGATCGAACCGCACTCCCTTCAGGCACCAGTGTGGGAACCGGCTTTGCAGAGTAGCCGGGCCTGATCCAACTTAGAATTTAGGCCTGCTGATTATTGTTTGAATGTCTGTCTTCCCGAGAGCGGGAGAGCCAGAAGGAATGTCAAGTGAAATGGGGGCAGTGACCTTTTCAGCAGTTGTAGAAGTATGCTTCTCACCGTGTCGAGCACGCTTGCTTGGGTCCTCAACCATATGGCTTTTTCCCTGGTCATCATGGGATTTTCTCTTGTGGGAATCGTCACCTTTATGGGAAGAATAATAGTGCTCCTCCCTTTCTTTTCTCTCATAACTCTCTTCTTGAGCCCTTCTCTCCTGAGCCTTTTGAGCGGCTCTCTCTTCATCGGTTTCTCTGTGAGCGGGAAGGTAGCGCCTATAATCATATTGACTACGCCTCCCGTAACGCTGAAAGTCATCATAGTAGGAGCTGTTGCATCCCATTGGAGAATCTGAAATAAAAAAGAAGAGACAAGTCTTAAAAGTTTTCAGAGAAAAGAAGTATAACTTTAGAATCTTCAAAGTACAGAGAGTTAGGAGCATAAAAGTGCCGAAAGATTCTAAGTGTGTGTGATGTGCAAGCTACGCGCATCAAACTACGAACCATTCTTTGATTGCGGAGTAACGTAGGGGTAGTAGTTAACGTCAACTCTCGGGTCGACGGAGCTTGTTGCAAAGAAGAAGTCGCTTCCACTACTGAAGAAGAAACCCTGGAAGTTACAGGGTCATCTTTAAAGATCTCCTGTGAGGTGGCAACAAGGTCGCTCAACCCTTCGAAAGTATCGTCCACGCTCTGCCTGACAGGACTTATCTTCCCGGTTTCTTTGCCAGACTTCTGTGAATGTTGGGGAGAACCCTGAGGCTCCTCTTCCTCAATAACTGGGGAAAGTGTGAGTTTGCCAGATGACCCCGCAACATCGACGGTAGTAGAACATTTCACTAAAGAAGCTTCGGAAGCGGGATCTTTTGGTACGGGTGAGTCAGAAGAAGCTGGGCATCTAGTGCTTTAGGCGGGGAGTCTGGAACCTCATAGGGGTGTGTGGAGCGAGAAGGGTGAAGAAGTCCGAACTGGTGAAGGAATTCGTCGCTCAACAAAAATTTCATATCCCGCTCTTCAACCGGTATAGCTACGAGCCTCTCCAGAGTTGGCTTGTGGCTGGGATCTCTAGAAGGTGGGGGGAGCGCTGAATTGAAAAAATGAAGTTAACACTTGGCAATTCGGACTTCACAAAACTCAGAGTATAGAAGAGGGAGATGTAAATGATCTTACTTCCTTCTCTCCACACAGCATAAAACCCCGGGGGGCAACGAACATAGAATAATTGAGTTAAGAACCCATGGGCAGTGTCAGGGAGGCCAATGATCAATTTACGATTTCATGCGCTTCTCACGACGGTAATAGAAGGGTGATCCTTAGTCCTAGTAAAGGAACATAGGAAGCAAATCTCGTCAAAGCTTGGAAGCCGTCCAAATGTTCTCCTAAATAGCACGCACAACCCCATCAGAATGGCATAACCATTGGGGTGTAGCAGGAATGGGAAGATAGCTAATCGGAGAAGTAGATTCTGAAGAAAGTTGTTGAAAGGCGGAATGGCCCCGCTTAGGCACATTTGCCGGTTAACCGCTACGAAGCCAGTAGGTGCCACATCAGCAGTGTCACCTTTTTCAGGGAGAATGGCATCTGCTTCAGCAATGCCAAACTGACTACACAACTGACGAAAAGCTTTGTACGATAAGGTGGTAGGGGCTCTTTCTGGAGGGTTGACTAATGGAGCTGGAATAAGAGTGGCCTCTCCAGCCTGGGTTGTTGTATCCTCTTGCTGAGAAGTCATTCTACACAAGCAACTGGATAATCAAATATGAAGGTGCACGTTTCCTAAAATGTGTGAAGTTTTGTGTAAAATCAACAAAGCAATAAGCGAATAAAACTGGAATGAAAAGTAGCAAGCATCTGTCAGTTATGAAGTCCAGGGTTCGTTGTTTTAAAATATGAAAGAGAAATGTAAATGCAAACAAATCATTTCAAAATAGCAGTGCTTTGCATTAATATTTCACTTTAGTTGATTGGTTCACGGCATTTCATACAGTATGCTTAAGTTGATTACTCTATGTTGACTAATCTGTCATTTGATATGGGCAGCCAGTGGCAGTATATTTGTCCCATTTTTCTGCAAGTATTGTGTTTAACAGGTTGATAGCGTTAAAGTTAGAATAATCTGTAAAGAAACGCAACAAAGTTCAAGCAGTTTATTCCGGCAATTCAAATTGGAAGTACAATCAAGTTTTATCGACATCTTGAAGTTTACAAATTTTTGTTCAAGCCATTTAGTCACAGTCCAAAAATCCTCCAAGCCCTAAGTCGTTCATAACCTAACAGAGGGATGAAATTGGCTTAGGCTAAAGGAAACAATTCGGCAGTAAAAGATTGTCCAAGTGCTGAGTCGTCCACGACCTAAAGGATAAGTCGTCCATGACTTAAAGGATAAGTCGTCCACGACCTAAAGGTTAAGTCGCCCACGACTTAAAGATTTCCTGCAAGTTAAGTCGTTGGCTCCTTAAATCGTTGGTCCTATAAGTCGTAAAGCATGGTAAGGAGGAAGGGCTTCGGTTCAAAGAGATGGGAATTTCTCTAAGTCCTAGCTCGGCCGCGACTCAAAGTTCATGTCGTATCTCGTTAAGTCGCGAAAGGTTATAAGTCGCCCAAAAATGCTGGGTCGTATCCAACTTAGTATCTCACTTCACCCAATCGACAAACCCCCCATCAAATCAGAAACTCCTCATCCTCTTAACCCGTTAACCAGTTAGCCTCCCCATCAACAGAAGCCTTCATTTTCTAATGGTGTCGAATCATCCAAAAAACCAAATCACCACAAATTCAATGCCCTGTCACTTTAACCCAAATCAAGCTGGCTCAGGTGCGACAACTATCGAAGTAACAAGACTCGCGATGGAACATTGCATGAAGAATTGGATTAGGATTGAGAAAATGGAATTCATGAATCAGTGATATTAAAGGATTGAGAAAGGAGCAAGATCACTTACGTGATGTAATCTCAAGTTAATCGGTGACTGTTCGGGTCGAGATCGCCTTTGGAAGCTCGGGGAAGTGTTAATGGTGGAAACAGATGAGGAGGTGAGTAATGAGAAGAAAGAAGGGGGTGTACGACTTATAATGGAGGAATCTGAAGCGGCTCATACGACCTAACCTTTAGGTCGCGCACGACTTAGCGACCTAGAGGGAGACGGGTTAAAAGTATTGAAGCACACGACCTAGCCATTAGGCGTGTACTTCGAGGGGAAAATGTTAACCCCTATGATCAGCGGCTCAAAAGGAAGACGACTTAAGGGTACAATGGCTTAACGACCTACCGACTTAAGGAAGCCATGTCTTATCAAGTTAAGAGAATGGACCGACTCAACAGCCTTGAAGGGTTACCGACTCAACGGCCTTGAAGGGTTACCGACCTAGGAGGTTCCCGATCCAATGACTCAAGAAGGACAGCGACTCAATGGATAAGCTACTCATCGAGTTATCAACTTAGCGACTCAAGAGGTTGTACGACTTAACGAGTTAAGGGAGGCGCGACTCAACGAGTCAAGAGGTTGTATGACTTAACAGTTTAAGGGTGGCAAACGACTCAAGAGATGGCCGACCTAGCGACTCAAGAGACTGCCGACCTGACGACTCAACGGGATAAAGAATAGGGCGACCTAACGACTCAAGATAAGCAAGACTCAAAAGCAACTTCACTTAAGCCATGACCGACTTACAACCTATGCTATGTCACTCACGACCTAAGCACAAAGGAAGATCCAATGCCGTGTTTCTTGAACCAGAGCCTATTAACTCGTTCGCGACTCAGAACTTATACTCAGGAGAGCATGCTTATCCCCATTAAGCCGTGAGTCGTGCTTACGGGATAGAACGCGACCTATGACTTATCATGGGTCGGTCACGATTCAAAGCTTACCTTAAGTCGGTCACCGCTTACAACTTAGCACGGGAGCTCCTCTAGCTACTCTATAAATACCAACCCACCTCAAGCATGAAGGGGACTTCTGGTCGATCTCTTGAAGCGCCAATACTCTGCTGAATTCTCGACTCACTCAACACTTCAAATACGAAAGACATCTCAACTAACTTCGAGAGGAAATCTAACACAATCTACATGGATTTAAAGAATTCTTCTGCATCAAAGTTCTAGTTGTCTGTCTCATCGGAATTGTAATTAAAGATTGTTGTAAAAGTTGTAATCAATTCAGTAATAAAGAGATTTAAAGTGGACGTAGGCTTACCCTAAGCCGAACCACTATAAAAACTGTTGTTTTTTCTGCTTTTTCTGTGATTTCTCTACTTGTTTGTAGTTCCCGTGTACATGGGTGGTGCTTTCACTCAACTTCAATCTACACTGAGGTGTTAGCGTCTGGTTTATACGTTAACATCCGACGAACGTGGCAAAAAGATCGTTCCATTCGGACATCAACAAAGAAACAACCACTTGTTGCTTATAACTAAGTGCATTGGCAACACGATCCCCTTTTCGGGAATAAAAAGAATATCAAGATCACAAGATGAAAGGAACTCGAGTCAACATTAAGTTCCTTATGAGAAAATAAACATTTCAAAAATTATGATTGGCGAGGAGAACAAAATACCTCACCCAAAAATAATGATGCCAAATACAAAAGGCGAAAACCATAGCCGCGAGAACTAGATCATGAGTGGCATAACTAGTATCAATATGCTTCAACGATTTAGAAACATAAGTGATAACACATTCTCTTTTGCAAGGGAGCGGTATCCGAACCAATACGATTAGCGTTGGAACCAAGGATAGAGTCTTGGTTCCCTTCGGGAATCCCAAGAATAAGAGTATCGGAAAAGACTTCTTTTAAATAATATTCTTTCCCGAAAAGCTAAGACTTCAAAATTACCATTTTGTTAATGAAACCATCTTCCTAGAAAATTTTACTTATTCCTAATCAATTCACTGTGTCTGATTGTCTCATCAAAGCGTTTGGGAGATTCCTATCGATAACGTTGATCAAGCGCATCAACCAGAATTCTTAAAGTACTCAATGGGCAATACAATCACAAAGTCATCTTCTATATAATGGATATGTTTCCTAAGAACATTTAAGAATTTTTCCCTTTCATTTTAAGAACAAAAATCCAATTATACTTATAAATAAATCTTATGAAAAAGAATTGCAAAATTTTTAAACTCCTGTTTTCATCCAAAATCAATAAATACCAAAAAAAGGAGTCATCGAGATATTCATAGAATACTCGATTCATAAAATGGATGAAATGAGCTAGATAAACTGAATGGCATAATGAATCGTTCATAAGAATCACAAGTGCGGAATGCGGTAAGTGGAGTGCTAAGTTCCGCAACTCGTAGCCAAATGCAAACCGGTGGCAAGGTCGAGCTGGAAAGACCTTAACACCACTCAAAAGATTACTTAGTTGATAATCCTAAGACAAGACCAAAAATACCAGAAAATTCTCAAACTACGTGAATGAGAGACTTCCCTCATCATGAGGGCTTAAAGAATAAAATGATTCCATCATATTGGAATCGAAATCACAAAGAAAAATAGAAACCTTCCAAAATAGATGGAGACATACCTTATCCCTGGGAAGAACCTCCAGAAGCATCTGTTATACTTAACTTGCCAGATGGAGAATTATTCGGAGCAATAGGACAAGTGGAACTGCGATGGCCTTCCTTCTTGCAATAGCGGCTGAAGAGAGGCTTAGGACAAGCTTGAATCATATGATCAGGAGAACCACAATTGAAACACTTCCAAATGGAAGGTGTTCCAGTAGAAAGAAACTGAGAATCAGATTCAATGGGCTTTTTCTTATTGGAACGGAAAAATTCCCGCTTATCCAATGGAAACTGCTTTATGTTGTGGTTCTTGCGAATCTCAACAACATCACCACTATCACATTCCCTCTCGATAGCTTCGAAATGAAGTGCAGAATCAACTAACTCCTCCGAAGAAAGCTTAAGCTCAAGCATCAAAGATTTCTTACGATATTTCTTAAGACCGGAGACAAACTTCAGATTCTTCTTATAAGAAGTGCTAATGAATTCAAGACCATACTTAGATAAGGCCTCGAAAGATGCAACATATTCAAATACGAAAGACTCCCCTTGCTTCAGTTCAATAAGCGACGGGCCAATAAAGCTTTCTCAAATTCAGGAACGAACTGGAGTTTGAATCGTTCCCGAAACTGAGTCCAAGAAAGAGCAGACTAATCAATTTCGGCTACAAGATGCTCATACCAATCAAGGGCACGCTCTTGCAATAAGGTAGAAGTTGCAAGAACTCTATCATGATCAGAAATATCCATTCTAGAGAAGATACGCTCGCATGTGCGGATCCAAGCTTGGGTCTCAAGAACAGACTCGACGCCTTTAAAAGGCTTTCCTCCAAGATGAGAAAAATCACTACACAGGCGTGCAAAGGTAGACTTACGAGGGGGAGATACACGAGTAGTAGCAGGAGGTTGAGTGCTCCTAAAAACCTCCATAAACTGATCGACAGACATATAAACAGCGTCTGGATGTGGGCCACTGGATTGCCCAGTCGTCCTCTACCTCTTCCAGCCATAAGCTTAAAGTTAAAGAAGATAAAAATTAATCACAAGGTAGATATTCGATTACGGAATAGTATGGAATAAAAATACATTCCTAGGCGTATTCCCAAATCCTGTCTACCCCAAAAACATGGAAGGAATAGAGGCAAGACGATTCAAAGATTTGTAACACTTATTACTCTTTGATGTACCATAATATGTGCTTTCTGTTCTGTGTCTATATATTTTGTTCTGAACTCAGCTTTGATACCAAGTTGTAATGCCCCAACTCTATACTCAAGATAACAAAGAGTATTACTAGGTAATACCGTCTGCTATCGCCAAGAATAAGGCTAGATAGGAGCGACCATATATAATCTTTCCTTAACCCTCTGTTGAATACATCGACAATTGCCATACTAAGCGGACCGACATATCCAATAAATACTTAATTCAAAACCACAGGTGGTTGGATGATCTATCGAAACAGAATACAAAAACTCAATATAATCTACATCACAAAACAATGAATCATCATATACACATATATTGATAAATAACAGAGTATACAAAATGATACATGTCAAGTGGTATAGCAAACCACAATATACAAACGAGTCAATAGAATACATATCAGAGTTACAACCCAAAAAGGACTACACAAAAATCTATAACAAAAAGGAGCAACCTGAATATCCATGCGGAAGCAAAATAGGCTAAGTCCAAAAGCACCTAACCTGAAACATCTTGGTTTGACCCGAATATAAATACAGGGGTCAGTCTAGCTGAACAAATCAGTTAGATAAACTGAACGATGAACCTGCAAGGTCATATAGCATAACAAATATCTCTATATGAGATAACTCAATCATCAAACATAAGATGAATCAAATAAACCTCATGACATCGGCAATTCAAATAAATACTGGATATGAATATCCCAAAACAAGCCAAAAAGGCAAATAACAAATACCAATGAAGGTAATACAAGTTCCACAAGGTAACCGCTATATATCGTGTGGCTCAAAAAGACCAACACCGAAGGGCGATACCTAGGGAATATGAATATCAATGAAACAACAGAAAATTCCAACTGCAACAAACCCAAGTGTCTCTTGGGCGGTGGTGAAGAAACCACTCCAATATCTCCCGAGCGGTGGTCAAGAAACCACTCAAATATCTCTCGAGCGGTGGTGACGAAACCACTCCGAAAGCGCTACCAAAAGCAACAAGCCAGAAGGAGACAGTCGAAAGACGCTATTCCAAATGAAACAAACAATCCCAAATATCTCTCGAGTCTGGGCAAAGGACCAACTCCGAAAGCTATATTAAAGGAAACAAGCCAGAAGGAGACAGTCCAAGGACACTATCCCAAAGCCATCATGTGTCACAAACTCCCAGAAAGGAATCCGAAAAGTGTAAGTGTGAGTCCCATAACCACCCGTTCGCACTAAACGATTTACTATCCGTTAGTCAATTTCACACTCAAAGCAGTACAAAGTTTACCTCATCTCACCGGTAAACCAAACCCAAAGGTCAAAACGTTCAAACGAATAGATTGGGAATTAACTGAATAGATGAACGCACGTGTTCATTGCACGCGTTTTATCTAATTGAGAAGCGAGCTTTTAATACGATTTGAAGAGATCATTTATAAAAAACCGTGAATGAAGTCAAAAAGGAATCATGAGAGTCCAAAAATGGGATAACAACTAATTGGAATCTGCACGAATCGATAAAAGTTGGAAATACATTCAAAAATGGCCAAAATAGGCAAAATTGCATATTTCAGACGTTTGAAATTACCATCCAGACATCTGAACCACTAACCAGACATCCGGATGGATTTCCAGACGTTTGTATTTTGTCTCTGCCTTTTTGTGTTTTGCAAGGACCAATTCCAGACGTCTGGATTCTCAAACCAGACGTCTGAATTTGAAACCAGACATCTGGAATTAGAGTTCAGACATATGAAATCCACATTTACGCAAAAATCAACCAAGCCCATAAAAGGCAAAAATCCAAACGCGATCGAACGAGCGATGGACGCTATGGATTTATGCCATACGACAACCCAGCACTTTTGTCTCTTTTATACACCTCCAAAAACACGATCAAAACATCAAAGCTGTGATTTTTAGAACTTTTGACTTCAAAACACCAAAGATTGAAATATTCACCAATTCAATCCACCCCAAAAGCAAATGCACACGAATAAGTTTTAGGAATTTACACTTAACAATTGAAGATAGTTATAGACATAGTTGTGAGATAAGAATCTCACCTTTAACCCAAAAACAAAGAAGAAGGAGCTCAATTGCGAAGAGAAGACGAACCGTTCTCCACTTCTACTCTACAAGCTTTAATCTAGGGCCAAAACAAGTATTTTCCAAACTCAGATTTAGGAAACTTTTAGAAATTGAAGGAAGAAAGAGTTGGAGAAGATGAAGAGGAGGCTTACCAATAGCTTCTCTTTGATTTAGGAACAAGAATTCGAGTTTACAAGAGCAACTAGGGCTTGGAGTTTCTAATTCCCTTTCCTTTCCACATTTTCAGTTCAAGCTTGAGTTTGAGGAATGAGAATGAGTGAATGGAGAGGAGAGGGCTGAGTTAGGGTGTTAAGTTAAGCTAGTGGGCTGAACCCAAAATCAAAACCCAATAAGAAAAGGTAGCCAATTTCGACTTACTCCAAACATATCGGAGCTTATACTCAAAAAGATCGCAAACGACATTTCGAACTAAATGGAAGTGGTCTTGAGTCCCAATTCGACCCTTCGCAGAAAGTAGCTTTACGGACTACAATCCGACAAACGATATTATATTTAAATAAAATATTTAAATATTCAACCGATAAATATGCGGGTTGTTACAATCATTAATGGGTATTGCATTGAAATTAAATTCATTAGCTTATATCAACATTATTACCATTAATTGCAATTGGATTACCCAATTTTTTCAATACCCTAAATAAATAACATATATTAATTCAATACTTACATTTGTTTACCTATGTTAGTTTTCATTCCCAAATAATATTTCAATTACTACAGGACATTAGTTTAATTCAATTTACGGTTTAATATTATTAATTCATTAAATTAATTCACTATTTACCCTTGTTTCCTTATATTCAAAGCTTAGCCTAGCATAACAAATTACATTAATTCAATTATTCATAATTTCATTTCAACTGTTAATACTTATCTTTAATTTCCATGGTTTCATTCCATTTTCAACATTCGCTTCATTATTAATTTTAGATTTATTATTTGTTCCTAAATTTAATTGCAAAAATTAAATTAAACTAACCAATTTATTTATCAAAATTTAAGGGTCGTTACAGTTGTTCACTGAAAAAAGATGGACATACATTATCATTTGATGCACTTCAGTTGAGGATGAGCAAAAGACACTAAAGTAAACCCCCAATTATACCAAAGCTGTTGCCACCCTTTTGTCCAAATAGCACGTTTGGGGTAACAAATATTAGTGGTCCAATGTAAAACGATAGCAGTACAACATCTTTGCAAGATCACAAGTTAATGAAACAAAAAAACCTTATACTAAACCAGAAAACTCCCAAAGCCTCCACCTCCTCCTTCCTAAAATCATTACTGGAATCATCGCAAAAAAGGGAGGATTCAACTTCAATTGAAGATCACACATTAATGAAGAGAAAACAACCGTACCTAATACCCTACCTCCCTCTCCACCAGAAACTCATCTCAGCTTATTGCAAGGAGATGTTCATCTGAAAAAGATGATGATATAAAAATACTTATGAACCACAAATTGATGAAAAGAAAACGACCACATCCTAAGCCGCCAAAGGTTCCGAAGCTTCCACCTCCATCTGGTCGAAAAGCAGATGAAATAATTTCAACAAAAGGAGAGAGTCCATCATATGATGATTTGCACAAACAATCATTTGGAGACCGTCAAACGATGAAGAGAAAAAGACCTTATCCTAAACCTCCACCTCCCGTGGATCCTGTTTTTATAGATGCTTCAAAATTTGAAGCTGGTCATCCGTAATGTTCCCAACCAATAATATTTTTTCTTAGGGTTGGGCTATTCGATGTGCCAAAATGTGCAACCAGTTCGTATCTGCTTTTTATGACATTATTTCCTAAAGTAGAACATATATCGCGTGCTTTTTCATAAAATACTAGTTATGCAACATGTGTTGGTAAAAATCCCTTCAGATGATCAGTCTAAGTGAATAAAAAAACCTAATGCAGCCGAAAAAAACTGGATCATGATTGTAGCTAGAAGGAATGTGTTAACGCTAAAATTTGAACGCTAACACCCCGGTGTATGAGTTGTAGTTGTGAAAGCACCACCCGATAGCTCGAGAACAAATTATAAGCAGATAATAGCAGAAAAGCGGTAAGCAACAACAATTTTATAGTGGTTCGGCTTAAGGGTATAGCCTACGTCCACTTTAAGTACTTTTATTAATGATCTCGTTACAAGCTGATACAATTCTTCCCAAGTACAATACACTTTGAATTGCAAGAGACTTAGAACAAGTAGCCTAAACTTCGATGAAGATGAGAGTTTTCGAATCCATGTTGGATGTATGTGATCTCTTCTTGAAGTTGTTTGTAGCGTTCTTAGTGTCTTGAGAGCTTCAAGTGTTAGATTGGTTCGGAATGCAGCAGAGTATCGGCGCTTGAAGAGAGTGAGCCAAAAAGTCCTTTCTCAGTTGGAATTAGGGATGTATTTATAGGCTTTGCTCGGACTTAGGTCGTAGGTCATGACCGACCTAAGTAAGGTCGTAGGTCGTCTTCGACCTATGAAGCTCCGGTTTTCCTTTTTCATGAGTAGGCGCATGCTTTTTTCAACAAGTTCTAGGTCGTGCGCGACCTAACACTCAGCGGCATAGTAGAGGCGGCCTCTTTATTTACGTGTTTAGGTCGTTAGCAACCTACCCTAGGTCGTGAGTACTTTCCTGTAGCCATAGCTGATCTTAGGTCGCTGAATCCCTTAGGTCGCGAAACTTCATAGGTCGGTGGTAAGTTAGGTCGCATAAAGTCTTTAGGTTGCTTGCTTGCTTATCTGGTTAGGTCGTGAAGCTTGGTAGGTCGCGGCCTCCTTTAGGTCGCAGCTCTCTGTTAGGTCGCAAAGCTTGATAGGTCGCTCCATATCTTCAGGAATTAGGTCGCTACTCCCCATAGGTCGTAGGTCGTGACAATGCTTAAGTCTTTAGGTCGCATAGCTGCTTCGTGGAGTTAGGTCGCTAATACAATTATGCCGTTAGGTCGTTGAGACCATTAAGTCGTCAAGTACTCTTAGGTCGTTGGGCTGCTGAGTTATAGGTCACGGAGTTTTAGGTCGTGGTAGAAATAGGAGCTAACATTTGCCCCTCGAAGTACAGGCCTATGTGATAGGTCGTGTGCTTCGACTTAACTTTGCTAGGTCGTAAGCGACCTAAAACATACGCTAACTCGCGTGTCTACTCGCCTTCTTCTTTCAGCTCCATATAAATTGCTAGGTCGTTTCTTCTCCATTACCTAACTGCTTCAATTTCTTGCTCTGCCATTAACAGAATTCTGCGATTTCAAAGACGAATTCAACCAAATCATTCATCAATTCCTTCTTGCTATCAAATTACGTAAGCATCTTCGATCTTTATTCATTCCATAATCACCATCGAACCACGAACTCCAACCTCTTAACCTCAAATCGATTTTGCGCGTCGCGCTTCACTTTGAGTTGCGCTGTGATCGATTTTTGATCGTTACTGGTTATTGTGGTTGTTGCGATTCACGAACGCACAGTAGTGAGTTAGATTTATGATAGATCAGAGATACTTTGAATCGGTTTTTCGAATGGTTTGGTGGTATGAAAAGATGATGAACTTCACGAATAGGATGATGGATTTTGGTGTAGTTGATAGCGGGTTATCAGGTCCGGTGAAGCATTGCGTGGAGAGGAAGCTAGCGACCTAGTGAATTTGAGCAACTTAAGATAATTCATGATCTAAGAACCCTTGCGACCTAAGGAATAGTTTCGACCCATACTAGGTCGCTGAACGACCTAATATTTGCGCGACCTAAGACTTTTCATGAGCTAAGAGTTACTCGAGCTAGGAACCGCACGACCTAACTTTCTTGCGACATAGACTCTAGGTCGCGGCCGAGCTAACACTATGACGAGATTGAAATGCCTTATCCTTTACTTTGCACAGCGCGACCTAAGAAGGTTCCGACCTATGCTAGGTCGCCGGGCGACCTAGGACTTGTGACATTTTGAGACAACTTTGATTGAACTGTTTGAACTTGGATTTTGTTGTACTTCCTTGCAGATTATCTCTAATGCTAATAACCTGTTAAACATAATATTTGCAGAAAACTGGGACGAATATACTGCCATTGACTGCCCACATCGAATGACAGATTAGTCGATAAAGAGTAATTAACTTAAATGAATTGTGTGAACGAAATGCTGTGAACTAGTGAATTCAAGTGAAGTGTTAAAGCAAAACTAAAATATCCAGTTAAAGTTGATTCGTTCGCATTAACACTTCACTTGAGCTTTATATTAACAAGTCCTGAAATCTCATAGTCGACTAATTGTCAACTAGTTTAATTTCAGTTATGTTTGCTTTCTTTTTTTTTTTTTAAAGTTCTGCACAACACTTCACACTTTTTAGGAAACGTGCACCTTCTCATCTGAACATCCAGTCGCTTATGTAGAATGATGTCTCAACAAGAAGAGATGATAGAACACGCTGAAGGGGTTTTCCCGATTGCTATTCCACTAGAGAATCCTCCGGAAAGAACTCCTACCCTTTTGAAACAGCGGGCGCTTAATCAATTATGCGTTCAATTTGGCATTGCCGAGGCAGAAGTTCTACTCCCTGGACCAAATGACTCTGCTGATAGACCACCTTACGGTTTTGTTGCCATTAATCGACAAATGTGCTTGAGTGGAGCAATTCCTCCTTTTAATGAATTTCTCCGGCAAATCCTACTTCGACTGACGATCTCTCCTTTTCAGCTGCACCCCAATGGCTATGCTATTTTGATGGGATTGTGTGTTCTGTTCAGGAGGACTCTTGATCGTCTTTCGAGTTTTGAGGAAATCTGTTACTTGTGCACTTTTGCGAAGAACAAGGACCATCCTTCAATTGTACTTGTAAGAGGTGCGCGGAACCACAAACTTATTTTGGATTTGCCGGAGAGTGCACATGGATTCCTGAATCAATACTTCTACATTCGTTGCCCCGCAGAATTCTACGCAGACTGGAGAGTAGGAAGTGAGATCTTTTTTCTCTTTAATTTTATTCTAAGTTTTACCTGGTTCGTATTGCTAGATGCTGATTCCATTCCTTAACTTTCCAGCACTTCCTCCTCCTTCTAGAGATTCCAGCCATAAGTCAGTTTTTGAAAGGCTAAGCACTGTGGCTGTTGAAGAAAGAAGCGCAAAATTTCTATTGACAGAAGAACTTCTTCATCACTTTGAGCTTCTACATCCTTCTCGTTCCGCTCAAATACATGAAGTTCCAACGGAGGTTCCTGATTCTCCGACGAGCACTCCTGATGCCCCAGTCTCCACTAAAGAGCACTTGCAGGGAGGAACCTCTATAGAAACTTCACTAGTTAAGTGTTCAATTCCAAAAGATGTTGCGGGGCCATCTGACAAGTCTGTACTTGCCCCAGTTACTGAAGAGGAAGAACCCCCTCGATCTACTAGTGAAGGAGTTAAGAAAGCAAGCTCCAAAAAACAAGATGGCGATGATGTTTTTGAGGGGTTGAGCGATTTAATTGTGACATCTCAAGAACTTTTCAAAGATGATGTTTCTAAAACTGTCTCTTCTGTAATCGAGGCGACATCTTCTTTTCAACAAACGTCAACTCCTCCTACTCAAGTTATCACTACCTCTATTCCACAGAGTGGTTTGTAACTCGATGCGTGTAGTTTACACATCACACGACACTTTGGATTTCTCATCACTTCTATGCACTTATCTTCTTGTACTTTAAAGATTTCTAAAGCTTATTATTTTAATTCCAGATTCTCCTATGGGGCGCAGCGGCTCGTATTATGATGATTTCCAGCGCTACGGGAGGCGTAGCCAGTATGATTACAGGCGTTACCTTCCTTCTTACAGAGAGTCGGATGAAGAGAGGGCCATCAGGAAAGCCGACGAGAGACGAGCATATGAAGAACGTCGCCGAAGGGAACAAGAAAGACATGATCTTCCCCACAGAGATGATGATACCCAAAAGAGAAAAGCTCATGATGAGAGAGGAAGGAGTCACATAGACGATTCTTCTAGCAAGCGGGCAAGACTTACTGAAGAAACAACTCCTTCAGCTTCTGAACATGTCCCTGCTCAATCTCCTACTCCCGTTCGCTCCGACATTCAAGCAATCATCAACCGGCCCGCATACCAAGTCGGGCAAGGTCCTCCCACTCTTCAAAGTCGATTTCCTCAGTGGTTCCCGAGAGGGGTTCGATTTGATCTCGACTAGGTTCCTCTCGACAAACTGGCTATGCTGCGAAATCTTGATACTGTCAGGACCGATATCGAAAGAATGTCGAACTGGCAAAAACTCGTCGACGAACTTCAGAGGGTTAACCGAGCCAATCTCGAGGCCATGCTAACAATGGAGAATGATAAGGCTGAGTGGCAGAAGACTCTCGAACAGCATGACGCCGAAATGAGAAGTATTGCTTCCTACAATGAAAAGCTGGAAGCGGAAGTAGAAAAACTTAAAGAAGAATTAGCTACTTCATCTACTTTCCATTCTCAAAAGGAGAGCATGCTTCAGCAACAAGTATGAGATGCGCATGCCAGTCAAAGAGCAGTCGAAGATAAGCTTGCACACAAGGAAAAGGTCATAGAAGAATATCGTGCTGAAACTGTACAACTGCGAGAACAGACCGGCTCTCAAAGCTTGGAGATAGAGTTGTTAAAAACTCGACTTGCTATGGCCGAAAAGGAGCGCGACGAGGCTGTTGCTGGTAAACTTGCGGCCGAAGAGGCTCATCAAGCAACCAAAGCTGACATTAGCTCCACATTATTCGATTTTTATCTGCACAGCATTTTGGGACGTGGCAGCCTTGCCTTTCTAGGCCCCAAGTATGAAATCACACTGGCTGAAGTTTGGGAGGCAGCACTTGACATGCTCGGTGGTAAAGGTGCTGGATATGCTGAGTCAGCCCTTGAGTGAGTCTTCTTCGAAGAGAAGAAAGAAGCATGGGACATCGAAGAGGAGGGGGAAGAAAATTATCACCACTGAAGAGGAACCGGAAATTGCACCAGTTGCAACTCCCTCCCCTTCTTCCCTTATGCCTTCAGACCAACCTGAAAGACCTGAAAAGCTAACCACTCGGCCGGGTAAAGGGTCTAAAGGCGGCAAGAAGAAATGAAGAGTTGAGCTTTTTGATTCCTTTTTTGTGTAATGGTAGGATGTTGTGCAGGCATCGGCCCCTGCTTTTTATTTTGAAACCTGTATCTGCAATATCTGCAATTGAATAAAATGATTCTTTATTTGTACAGACTTTTGTTTGAATTTGAGAATGCATTTATTATTCATTTTTGCACAAGTTTATTTATACGATGTTGCGGTGAGCTTGTGGTACGTTGTTTGAGCGTACTTTACCGACATAGTTGTACCGCTTTGTATGTAACTATACCATGTTGCCCCTATACCATGGGCTTACTGCAATATCGTATACTTTGAGGGGACTTGCACTCTCGTTTTCTAAAGAATAATTACTTCATTCTCGAAGAGAATTTTCGTAGAGTGCAACATACTTCATATAAGTTTCTACGCTTTGTCCTTCGAAGAAATCACTTTTTCCTTTTGCGTATGTATATATTTTGCCAAGTGAATTCTTCTATGTGGTAAAGCGGACCTCTGAATCTACTTTAACTTTCTTCCCCCTTCTTTTTTTTTAGAATAGGTAAATCGCTCTTCCTTTGAAAGTTAAAGTACGCTCTTGACGAGGATTTTTCTCTTTCTTCTTTTTTTTTAATAAAAATTTGTGCCTCTGAGGAGAGATTTTTTCACGTTTCAACACTTGGAAGTTTTATTTCAATCTCGGTGAAACGTGGGCTTCTGAAGAGGTCTTTCTTTTTAATTGTGTCCCCGGGAGGGGGTTGTACCTCTGAGGAGGGATTTCTCACGTTTCAACACTTGGAAGTTTTATTTCAATCTTGGTGAAACGTGTACCTCCAAGAGTTGTGCCTTCGAGGAAAGCCTTTTCACGTTTCGACACTTGGAAGTTTTATTTCAATCTCGGTGAAACATGGGCTTCCAGGAAGGTCTTTATCTTGTTTTGCATTTCAACTTTGGCGAAGTGAAATTCCGAAGAGCGGTTGTTACACTTCAACTCCTGGTGAAATGGGCCTCCGAAGAGGGCTTTTATTTTGTTTGCATTTCAACTTTGGTGAAGTGAAATCCCGAAGAGCGGTTGTTACACTTCAACTCCTGGTGAAATGGGCCTCCGAAGAGGGCTTTTATTTTGTTTGCATTTCAACTTTGGTGAAGTGAAATCCCGAAGAGCGGTCATAACACTTCAACTCCTGGTGAAATGGGCCTCCGAAGAGGGCTTTTATTTTGTTTGCATTTCAACTCTGGTGAAGTGAAATTCCAAAGAGCGGTCATAACACTTCAACTCCTGGTGAAATGTGCCTCAGAGATTGTTTTCATCGCCTGGAAGTTACTCTCTCATGGTTGGAGGGTCATGACTCCTCCAATCTTTTTTGTTGAGTAGAGAACTTTCTTTTTTGTGGCGTATGACCCATTAGAGGTCTTTATCCTCCGAAGAGTTGTGCCTCCGAAGAGGACTTGTGCTGCCGATGATGGCTTTGGTTGTTCCTCTGTTCACTTGCTTATGCCTTTTCAATGATCCTCTGGCCCCTTTTTTTTTCTTTTTTTTTTCTTTTTTTTTTACAAGTAACTTGTTTAATCCAAGGAAGTGTGCTTCATTGTCAGGCAATTTCGTGAGAACGAGCACTAGCTTTTTAATTGGATGTTTGTTTGTTCAAACGATCTCAATTTATTAGCAAAGACCCGTTTCTGTCGAAGTCATAGGCCGTTCAATTGAAGTACTTCCTATCTAGGATTTGAATTCGGGGCTCTTGTGACTTGAAATTTGGCGAGAATCACTTGGTCTTTTCATGTGCAAGTTTTACTTCCATTGTCTGCAAAAATTCAAATCGACATTTCAGCAATACATTCTATGTACCTTTTATATCGAGAATAAAGCAAACATGTGATAATAATAAGGAACACAAGATTTATAGTGGTTCGGCCAGGAAATTGGGCCTACATCCACTTTATATTCTTTCATTATTTACTTGCATCAGTTTTACAATTGCTTTCAATTACAAGAATCATACATTCATAATTCTTTTTACAATGTTTCAACAAAATTTTCAAGTAAAGTATGGACGCAAATGATTGCTGTTCCATGCCCTTGGAATTTGATCTCCTTCAACAGTGGTGAGTTTGAATGTGCCCTCAAGAAGCTTTTGACCTATGACATATGGTCCTTCCCAATTTGGCCCAAACACACCTGTTGCTGTCATAATTCTCTTCCGGACTAGATCTCCAATCTCAAAGCTGCGTTGGCGAACTTTGGAATTGAAATGTCTGGCTATCCTTTGTTGATGAGCTGCAATTCTGAGATTAGCTTCATCTCTTTTTTCATCAAGGAAGTCTAGCGCTTCAAGCTGTAGCCTTTCATTTTCTGCTTGATTGAAATGGATCCTTCTGTGTGAAGGAACCTTTGTTTCTACCAGGATCATTGCTTCCGATCCGTATGCTAATGAGAAAGGAGTGTGCCCAGTCGTAGTTTTGTGAGTGGTTTTGTATGCCCATAGTGCAAGTGGTAGCTTATCGATCCAACCACCTTTTGCTCTTTCAAGTTGCTTTTTGATGGTTGATTTGATGATCTTGTTTACTGCTTCCACTTGCCCGTTTGCCTGCGGATGAGCAACTGCTGAAAAGCTTTTCTGGATTTTGAATCGCTTGCAAAAATCTTGGAATTCCTCGCTTTCAAACTGAGTACCATTGTCTGTGATTATTTTCTGAGGCACACCATACCTGCAAATGATATTCTTGGTCACGAAACTTATCATCTTCTTAGAGGTGATAGTAGCCAATGGTTCAGCTTCAACCCATTTAGTGAAATAATCAACTGCAATAATAGCATATTTAATCCCTGATTTGGCAGTCGTTAGCGGCCCAATGAGATCCATTCCCCAAATTGCAAACGGCCATGGACTGACCATTTTTGTGAGTTCAGTTGAAGGCGCTCTAGGAATTTTGGCAAATCTTTGGCATCTGTCACACTTTCGGGAATAGCTTGCAGCATCATGAATAATTTCTGGCCAAAAATATCCGTATCGGAGAATTTTCTTTGCTAATGTTTCGCCACCTGAATGATCACCACATTCTCCTCCATGTATCTCAGCTAGGATTGTTTTGGACTCTTCCCTGGATACACATCGAAGCAATGGCATTGAGAATCCCCATCTGTATAATCGGCCATCCTGAATTACATAGCGAGAGGCTTTCCTTAGTAGCTTCCGTCTCTCTATCGAATTTTCTGGCAGAGAACCTCTGAGTAGGTAGTCCAGTATTGGAGTCATCCATGACTCTTGTTCTTGAGATACATTCATAATCCAGTCAATATCCATCTCGTCTATACTTGGTGCTGAAAGGACTTCTACGGGGACTAATCCCAATAGTTGAGCTTCACCAGAACTTGAATACTTTGCGAGGGAATCTGCCTTCATATTCTCTTCCCGAGGAATGTGGCTTATTGAATAGTGATCGAGTTCACACAGAAGTTCCCAAGCCTTTGACAAGGAAGCGGGCAGGTTTCCCCCTTTCGCTTGAAATTCCTTCTTGACTTGGCATACAATAAGCTGAGAATCACTAAAGATCTGTAATGCTCGGATGTTTAGTTCTTTAGCGATTTTCAGTCCTGCGATAAGAGCTTCATATTCTGCTTCATTGTTTGTTGAAGGAAATTCCAATCTTAGTGCATAGCATAATGACCGACCTTCAGGAGTTCCAAGTACCACCCCTGCTCCAGAACAGTAGTCATTTCTTGCGCCATCAACATATAACTTCCACTGGATTGGGGAATCATTGATCGCTTCTTCCTCACCACTACCCTTCTCTGTGAATTCTGCAATGAAATCAATTAAAGCTTGTCCGTTGATTGCTTTTCGGGGGTGATAAGTGATGTCATATTGACTGAGTTCAATGTTCCACTTTAGAAGGCGACCCGAAGTTTCAGGGCGAAACGGGACTTGCTTTAGAGGTTGATCGGTGAGTACTCTGATAGGATGAGCTTGGAAATATTGCCTCAACTTCCTTGATGCAACTAGTAGACAATAGGCGAGTTTTTCCAACTTGGAGTAATTCAGCTATGCCCCAGTGAGTCTTTTGCTGATATAGTAAATCGGATGTTGAATCCTTTTGTCTTCCCGAATCAACGCTGCACTTAGAGCATGAGATGATACTGCCAAGTATATAAGAAGATCCTCACCATTGCCTGGCCTAGAAAGTATTGGAGGCGTTTCCATATGACGGATCAATTCATCAAAGGCCTTTTGGCATTCGGGAGTCCATTCAAAGTTCTTCTTTCCTTTCTTCAGAGCGTCAAAGAATGGGATGCATTTATCAGTAGCTTTGGAAATGAACCGACTCAGGGCGGCGACCTTTCGTTCAGACTTTGCAATTCCTTCTTCGTTCTAGGAGCTTTAACTTCTTTTAAGGCAGTAATTTGAGCTGGACTAGCCTCAATGCCCCTAGCGCTGACGATAAACCCTAAGAACTTTCCGGACTCGACCCCAAACGTGCATTTCAGAGGGTTAAGCTTCATTCTGTATTTCCGGAGGACTGCGAACATTTCTGCTAAGTGTTCAATGTGATCCGCTGCTTTCTTAGACTTTACTAACATGTCGTCGACGTAGACTTCCATAGTTTTGCCCAATTGCGGTTTGAACATAGCATTAACAAGTCTTTGGTAGGTTGCCCCTGCATTTTTCAATCCGAAGGGCATAACTCTGTAGCAATAAAGACCAACATCGGTGATAAAGCTCGTGTCCTCCTGATCCGGTTCATGCATCATGATCTGGTTATATCCGGAGTAGGCATCCATGAAAGATAATAATTCATGCCCCGCTGTTCCATCTACCAGTTGATCGATCCTGGGTAAAGGGAAGCAATCTTTGGGGCAGGCCTTGTTCAGATCTGAAAAATCGATGCACACTCTCCATTTTCCATTAGCTTTCTTAACCAGCACAGGATTTGAAACCCAATTCGGATATGTAGATTCTTTGATGAAGTTATTTTCCATGAGTCGATCAACTTCCTCTTTTAATGCTGCTGACCTTTCTGGACCATGAGTTCTTCTTTTCTGTTTTACTGGTGTAAACTTTGGGTCAATATTCAGAGCGTGTACTGCAACTTCTGGAGATATTCCACACATATCAGCATGAGTCCAAGCGAAGACATCCAGATTTGCTTTCAGGAAAGATATCAAGATATTTTGAATTGACACATTAAGCTGTGAACCCACATTCAACACCTTATTTGGGTCCTTCGGGTCAACAGGTACCGGTACTGTCGTTTCAACCGGCACTACTCTATTCTCCCCTGCACTGGCTTTTCTAGGATCCATCTCTTTCTGTGCCCCGCTATGCTCGCCAGTGCAGGGTCCGCCCCGTAATTGCTACAAGGCTGGCTCTTTGATGCGGACCGGGGCTGCCGCATCCTTTCCCATTTCCCTTCTTCTTGACTCTCGCAACTCTGCCAAATAGCACTCTCACGCAGCATTTTGATCCCCTTTTATAACTCCTACTCCCTTGTCTGTAGGGAATCTAATAGTGAGGCACCACGGGGCTAGGATAGCTTTGAACGCTGCGAGCGTTGGACGGCCAAGGAAAGCATTATAAGCAGAAAATTCATCGACAATCACAAATGTTTGCTTGCGGACTACTTTCCTTTCTCCTTCCCCAAGTTCTACAAGCAGATCGATGGTTCCTATTGGTTGCTTTGGCTCCCCAGTGAAGCCAGCGATCTTCTGCGATGAGGCTTGTACATCGACCATAGGAATTTTCATTTGGTCGAATGTCTTCTTGAAGAGGATATTACATGATGCTCCGCAGTCAATGAGAACTCTTCTGACAATGGCCGGTCCGATACCGGCTGAGATGACCAAGGGATCTAGGGTAGGAGCTTCGATACCTGTGGAATCTCTGGCTCTGAAAATAATATCATCACTGAAAGTTTTCTGTTGTTTCAGGGGCGTAGTGTCTTCTAAAACAAAGACGTCTTCTTCGGCTGGAACATATTTCAAAGCCCTGGTATATCTCTCCATCTCACCCCAGCTTTTGCCAGCTGGGTGAGGTCTTCCTGTAATGAAATTGATAATGGGCCTTCCAGATTCATGCCCCGTAGCTTTCTCACCTATCCTAGGCTGATGAACAGGAGCCTGTTGCCCCTGACTTGACGATGCAGGATTGTTGCTATTCTTTTTCACAAATTGCTGCAACTTGTTTTCTCTAAGCAACTCTTCAATCAGATTTTTCAACTGGCGGCATTCATCGGTCTCATGACCGGGTTGATTATGGAAGCGGCAGAACTTCCCACTCTGTATAGCCTTTTTCCTGGTCCTCAAAGGGATAGGTTTAGGAAAATCAACAGAATCTTTAGTGGCAAGGTAAATGTGCTCCGGCGTATGTGATAATGGAGTATACTCTGATGGCTTGAAGGATCGGGGCTTCTTCAGATTACCCTGTTTCTTTCCATTATTACTCTCCCTTTTTTGCCCCACTGATTCATTCTTGCGTGGAGCGACAGTGTTATCTTCAACTTTCTCCAACACTGCCTTTACTGGTAAAGGACGGCTTTCCAGGCGTATGAATTCATCTGCCTTTTTGTAGAACTTTTCGAGGGAGGTTGGCTCCTTCATGTTTAGCCATTTCCCAAATTCGCTCGACTTATCAATAGCCCTCATCAGATAAGTCAATATCATTCGCGGTTCAGCATTGTCCACCTCTGCCAGCGCTATATTAAAGCGGTTCAAGAAAGATCTGATAGATTCACCCGGATTCTGTTCTATACTCGACAACGACATGATGTCCTTGGCCTTTGAAGCATATAGTCTGAACTGCTCCTTGAATTTTCGGGTCAAGTCTGAAAACTGATCAATAGATCGGACTGGCAACTTGGTGAACCACAGTAGAGCCACACCGTCAAGGTATACGGGGAAATATCGGCACTTTATCTCGTCAGAGGCTCTGGCACCTGTCATGTGTCAATCATATTTATACAAGAATTCATTCGGATCACTTGTCCCTTTGTAAGCTGGGATAGTTGGAGGGACAAACTTCCTTGGAAATTCTGCCTTTAAGATTTTCTCAGTAAATGGAGTTTTACTTGGGGCGAAACCCCATTCTTTCTCATCTTCAACCCTTTGCATACTTTCTTTCATGATTTGCCGGACCATTCCAGAAAGATACTCCTCATCATGTCGAGTTCCAGATCCACCAACCTCCGGAAGCGTTTGCTCAAAGGGACTGGCAGCCCTTTCAGGAGCATTCCTTTCATTAGCATCATGAATGTTGCCAGCATAATTCCTTCCATTACCAGCCGGTTGATTGTTTGCCCCGAGCAAATCATTCAACTTATTCAGAATTAGAGCATTTTGGGCATTTTGAGCCTCGAGTTGTGCATTTTGGGCATTGATCTGTTGGTTCAGCCCTAAAATTGCAGCATCCAACTCTGCTTTCGTAACCCCAGAAGACGTAGTGGGTTGATTAGGTACAGGGGAAGCGGATGTTCCCTCTTGAACGTTCCCAGATCTGACAGATCTACTCTTCCTTCCAGGAGCCATAATCTCAGACAGACTTCTGGTTTTCAAGGAAATTCTCTCTACAAATCTCTGTGAAGCAATGATGATAACTCACCTGAGTTCAATTCTCAGTGAAAGCACCAAAAATGTTAACGCTAAAATTTGAACGCTAACACCCCGGTGTATGAGTTGTAGTTGTGAAAGCACCACCCGATAGCTCGGGAACAAATTATAAGCAGATAATAGCAGAAAAGCAGTAATCAACAACAATTTTATAGTGGTTCGGCTTAAGGGTATAGCCTACGTCCACTTTAAGTACTTTTATTAATGATCTCGTTACAAGCTGATACAATTCTTCCCAAGTACAATACACTTTGAATTGCAAGAGACTTAGAACAAGTAGCCTAAACTTCGATGAAGATGAGAGTTTTCGAATCCATGTTGGATGTATGTGATCTCTTCTTGAAGTTGTTTGTAGCGTTCTTAGTGTCTTGAGAGCTTCAAGTGTTAGATTGGTTCGGAATGCAGCAGAGTATCGGCGCTTGAAGAGAGTGAGCCAAAAAGTCCTTTCTCAGTTGGAATTAGGGATGTATTTATAGGCTTTGCTCGGACTTAGGTCGTAGGTCGTGACCGACCTAAGTAAGGTCGTAGGTCGCCTCCGACCTATGAAGCTCCGGTTTTCCTTTTTCATGAGTAGGCGCATGCTTTTTTCAACAAGTTCTAGGTCGTGCGCGACCTAACACTCAGCGGCATAGTAGAGGCGGCCTCTTTATTTACGTGTTTAGGTCGTTAGCGACCTACCCTAGGTCGTGAGTACTTTCCTGTAGCCATAGCTGATCTTAGGTCGCTGAATCCCTTAGGTCGCGAAACTTCATAGGTCGGTGGACAGTTAGGTCGCATAAAGTCTTTAGGTTGCTTGCTTGCTTATCTAGTTAGGTCGTGAAGCTTGGTAGGTCGCGGCCTCCTTTAGGTCGCAGCTCTATGTTAGGTCGCAAAGCTTGATAGGTCGCTCCATATCTTCAGGAATTAGGTCGCTACTCCCCATAGGTCGTAGGTCGTGACAATGCTTAAGTCTTTAGGTCGCATAGCTGCTTCGTGGAGTTAGGTCGCTAATACAATTATGCCGTTAGGTCATTGAGACCATTAAGTCGTCAAGTACTCTTAGGTCGTTGGGCTGCTGAGTTATAGGTCGCGGAGTTTTAGGTCATGGTAGAAATAGGAGTTAACATTTGCCCCTCGAAGTACAGGCCTATGTGATATGTCGTGTGCTTCGACTTAACTTTGCTAGGTCGTAAGCGACCTAAAACATACGCTAACTCGCGTGTCTACTGGCCTTCTTCTTTCAGCTCCATATAAATTGCTAGGTCGTTTCTTCTCCATTACATAACTGCTTCAATTTCTTGCTCTGCCATTAACAGAATTCTGCGATTTCAAAGACGAATTCAACCAAATCATTCATCAATTCCTTCTTGCTATCAAATTACGTAAGCATCTTCGATCTTTATTCATTCCATAATCACCATCGAACCACGAACTCCAACCTCTGAACCTCAAATCGATTTTGCGCGTCGCGCTTCACTTTGAGTTACGCTGTGATCGATTTTTGATCGTTACTGGTTATTGTGGTTGTTGCGATTCACGAACGCATAGTAGTGAGTTAGATTTATGATAGATCGGAGATACTTTGAATCGGTTTTTCGAATGGTTTGGTGGTATGAAAAGATGATGAACTTCACGAATAGGATGATGGATTTTGGTGTAGTTGATAGCGGCTTATCAGGTCCGGTGAAGCATTGCGTGGAGAGGAAGCTAGCGACCTAGTGAATTTGTGCAACTTAAGATAATTCGTGATCTAAGAACCCTTGCGACCTAAGGAATAGTTTCAACCCATACTAGGTCGCTGAACGACCTAATATTTGCGCGACCTAAGACTTTTCATGAGCTAAGAGTTACTCGAGCTAGGAACCGCACGACCTAACTTTCTTGCGACATAGACTCTAGGTCGCGGCCGAGCTAACACTATGACGAGATTGAAATGCCTTATCCTTTACTTTGCACAGCGCGACCTAAGAAGGTTCCGACCTATCCTGCGGTTTAATATTATAATTCCCAAATAATATTTCAATTACTACAGGACATTAGTTTAATTCAATTTACCGTTTAATATTATTAATTCATTAAATTAATTCACTATTTACCCTTGTTTCCTTATATTCAAAGCTTAGCCTAGCATAACAAATTACATTACTTCAATTATTCATAATTTCATTTCAACTGTTAATAATTATCTTTAATTTCCATGGTTTCATTCCATTTTCAACATTCGCTTCATTATTAATTTTAGATTTATTATTTGTTCCTAAATTTAATTGCAAAAATTAAATTAAACTAACCAATTTACTTATCAAAATTTAAGGGTCGTTACAGTTGTTCACTGAAAAAAGATGGACATACATTATCATTTGATGCACTTCAGTTGAGGATGAGCAAAAGACACTAAAGTAAACCCCCAATTATACCAAAGCTGTTGCCACCCTTTTGTCCAAATAGCACGTTTGGGGTAACAAATATTAGTGGTACAATGTAAAACGATAGCAGTACAACATCTTTGCAAGATCACAAGTTAATGAAACAAAAAAACCTTATACTAAACCAGAAAACTCCCAAAGCCTCCACCTCCTCCTTCCTAAAATCATTACTGGAATCATCGCAAAAAAGGGAGGATTCAACTTCAATTGAAGATCACACATTAATGAAGAGAAAACAACCGTACCTAATACCCTACCTCCCTCTCCACCAGAAACTCATCTCAGCTTATTGCAAGGAGATGTTCATCTGAAAAAGATGATGATATAAAAATACTTATGAACCACAAATTGATGAAAAGAAAACGACCACATCCTAAGCCGCCAAAGGTTCCGAAGCTTCCACCTCCATCTAGTCGAAAAACAGATGAAATAATTTCAACAAAAGGAGAGAGTCCATCATATGATGATTTGCACAAACAATCATTTGGAGACCGTCAAACGATGAAGAGAAAAAGACCTTATCCTAAACCTCCACCTCCCGTGGATCCTGTTTTTATAGATGCTTCAAAATTTGAAGCTGGTCATCCGTAATGTTCCCAACCAATAATATTTTTGCTTAGGGTTGGACTATTCGATGTGCCAAAATGTGCAACCAGTTCGTATCTGCTTTTTATGACATTATTTCCTAAAGTAGAACATATATCGTGTGCTTTTTCATAAAATACTAGTTATGCAACATGTGTTGGTAAAAATCCCTTCAGATGATCAGTCTAAGTGAATAAAAAAACCTAATGCAGCGGAAAAAAACTGGATCATGATTGTAGCTAGAAGGAATGACAGAGATAAACACCAGAACAAGCAGGTCACAGATCTATGCAATGCAAAAAAATAGATAACACTAGTATTTATAGTGATTCGACTATTGCGCGGCAGTTTATGTCCACTTGGGGAGAGGAGATTTTATTAATCACTGAATGATTAGAGTTACAAGATTGATTCACTTTTGCAGGCTATAAATAATAAGAATTAACAACATAGGAAAGATTATTTAGTTTCAGCTCTTTAGGGTGGCTCCATTATTGGCATAAATTAGCTCTCAATTTCGGTTGCCGTTGTTCCGAAAGCTACCCTATTTATAGAGTGAAGATGCGAGGAGGGGTAGCTGCTATACGGAAGCTCAGGATCGACATGTTTGATCCGTCATATGACAGTAGGCATTTGGCTCGGCATAGTACACTTCAAGTCTGGACCGACACATACCGATTGCCAAACGAGAAATTTACACCGGTCTTCTTCTTCACCTACTCGGTTTGGCGAATACCGAACGAAATATTTCGTTCGGCATCACCGCATCATCCATCGACAAATTTGGTTTGGTCTTCCTTCATCACTCCAAACCAATGCCACTCCACTTCTCTTCTTTACTGAAAAAAGTTTCTCATTCGGTCTTCTTAAATCACCGACCGAAATTTCCATGCTCCTGAACTCTAGAGCAACAAATCTAAGCAACACCGGAACAATGATTTTGTTCGACAAATCAGCTTCGTCCACCGAACTACTTTGCTGGTTCAGTCTTCAGCTTCTGCTCTTAAGGCTTCAGCTTCCTCCTCCAACACCTTACCCTAAACCGCCAAAAATCTCGATGCCTCAACCTCCTTCTACCACAAAACCTTTACTGGAATCATCACAAAAAAGGAAGGATATTGCTTCAATTGAAGATCACACATTGATGAAGAGAAAAGTTTGTACCCAAAGCCCGCAAAGGATCCAAAGCCTCGACCTCTATCTCTACCAAAACTCATATTAGTTTATTGCAAGGAGATGGTTCATCCGAAGAAGATGGCAAAACAAAATTATTTACAGACAACTCATTGATGAAAAGAAGAAGACAATATCCTTTGCCTCCAAAGTTTTCAAAGCCTCCAACTCTATATGGTAAAAAAGCCCACGTTTTTTCATCTAAAGGAGAGTGTCCATCATTTGATGATTTGAAAAAACAATCATTTGGAGACCTTGAATGATGAAGAGAAAAAGACTTTATCCTAAACCTCCAAAGATTCCAAAGCCTCCACCTCCCTCCAATCGTGTTACAATAGGTGCTTCAAATTTTGAAGCTGACAATTTGTAGTGATCCAAACCAATAACAATTTTGCATGGTG
Organism: Allium cepa; assembly: GCA_030765085.1. NCBI lineage: Eukaryota > Viridiplantae > Streptophyta > Magnoliopsida > Asparagales > Amaryllidaceae > Allium > Allium cepa. The sequence continues at coordinate 464,443,493 of CM060942.1, forward strand.
TTGGGCTGTTCATTATGCCAACATATGCAATCAATTCGTATCTTTGGTATATTACATTATTACCTGAAGTAGAACATGTATTGATTGTTTTTAATAAAATACCATTTATGCAATTGTTCTAATAATTTTGGGACTGGAAATAAAAGCTTAATATTTTCAGAGTTTCATGTCGGCTTTTAATTTTTTATAGTTTAAGTACTCATTTTTTTGTTTCATTCATGATAACGGTACTTAAATAATCCTATTATCTAATACGATGCAGATTGTATGCATAGAACACTAATTTGAATCAAAAGATGATCATTTAACTCAAAGTATTCAGAATGAACAAACACTGATCTTCTTCATTTTGTATAAAAAATAATAATTATGTGAATAACGAGGATATAAATTTATTACACCATAGATTTTTGTGTAGCCCCAATCGAAATAAAATAGGCACAACAAATAACCAGATTTGTGATGCTTACGACCATCATATCAAATTACAACGGATATAGCCATTTCTAGTGTTCAGAGGCAAATTGTTTCATGGAAACAACATCTGTAAAGACCTTCGTGCATCAAAATTACGTAGCTCTTATAACCACGATGAATATAATATTTACAGTGGTTATGACAATTGCAGTTCTAAATTTCACAAGTGATATAACAGTGACAAAATAGGATTAGCACGAAGTATGGTACAAAAATGGACTCAGCAAATAATATGAAATATTTCTCACGATTTTAACATTTTTCCTTTCATTCAAGTGTTATTATTTCAACTTCAATTTCATATTCATTAATAAATTAACCTACAATTCTTTAATGGTTTTATGCACTACCATTTATAAAAAATGATAAAGCTTGACTAACTGATAAGTTACTATGAATTTTGAATATATTATTGCATTTTACATTCTTTTTAAATCTAGTAGATCGGTCTAAGGTTTTATTTACTATCATTAACAAACTCAAATTTTCCAATGTCAACCTTTCTTTTTGGAGGTTTCAATTACCATGGATTAGGTGCACATGTTACCGTCCTTTTATTTATGTGTGTTTTTATAAACCAAAATATTTTGACCTTTAGCTAATTATAGTATGCATAAGGTACAACCTATATTTCAATGAGGACTACTAGCATAATTAGAAAATAGATACAAAAAGTTTGATATGTCATTTTATATAATTAATGAAGACATACCTATTAATTTCAACATATTATATTTCTCTTTAATATAAATACTTATCTACAAGTTCGAAGAATCTCTGTACTGAGTATATTATCTTTCAACACACGGTTAACTTAAATGCACGTTGCTTATAGGTTTTAGTTAGAAATATATATTTGTACAGCACTTTTTGGAGCTATAAATAATATAATTGATTTACTAGTATATTATCTTAATTTGTTTATCCTTTTTAACGGAAGTAGGCATTTAATAACTTTTTCAACACTTATTAATTAGATAAATAAATAGTTTCAAGAAGTAAAAAGTAATGAACCATAACAAATAATAATCTTGAATTTAGTGAGCAACAATTATTACCAGTATATAAATACATAAATACAAATTAATATCATTCTTTATCATATGTTAATTGTATAAGGACATAATTATTTTTTCCTTCAAAATCTATAAATATCCATCAGCTTTTCAGCCATAATTATACTTCTTAATGGGTAGTTTTTTCATTCGAAATATTGTGTTACTTTTCTTCCTTGCGACATGGTTATTCAACTTTGTCAAGGGTAATGAGCCTGGGGATTATCCATTTCGCAATCAATTTTCCAAGAATTGGACACAATTGTATCATGGAAGTCCAACACAGAGAATTCGATCTTTGTTCAATCCATTGTCAAAATTTAATTCCTTACTCGAAAGTAGTTCACAAAAAGAAGATGGGATAACATTATCATTTGACAATCTTCAATTGAGGAAGGGGAGAAGACCCTATTATATTCCCCCAAGTAAACCTAAGCCTCCATCTCAGTCAAATTCAAATAGCATGTTTGGGTCAATGGATAGAAGTGGTCCAATGCAAAAGGATAGTAGTACAACATCTTTTGAAGGTCGCGAGTTAATGAAAAGAAAAGGGCCTTACCCTAAACCACCAAAAATCTCCATGCCTCCAGCACCTCCTGCCCCAGAATCTTTACTAGAATTATCACAAAAAAGGGAGGATACAACATCTATTGAAAATCACACATTAATGAAGAGAAAACGATCGTACCCAAAGCCACCAAAGACACCAAAGCCTCCACCTCCATCTCTACCAAAAACTCGTATTACTTCATTGCAAGTAGATGGTTCATCAGACGATGACGGCGAGACAAAATTATTTATGACCACCAATTTTTCAAAAGAAGAAGACCATATCCTATGCCACCAAAGTTTTTGAAGCCTCCAACTCCATATGGTAAAAAAACACATGTTATTTTGTCAGAGGGAGAGAGTCCATCATATGTTGATCTGCATGAACAATCATTTGTAGACCGTCAAATGATGAAGAGAAAAAGACCTTATCCAAAACCTCCAAAGATACCAAAGCCTCCACCTCCCTCTAATTCTGTTTCTACAGGTGCTTCAAAATTTTAAGCTGGTCATCTATGATGAACCTAACCTATGACATTTTTTCTTTGCGTTGGACTGTCTGTAACAACCCTGTATTTTGTAATTATTTTATTGTATATTTTAATTATTTTTAATTTAAGATTTTGATTTAAAAACTTATTTTACTTATTTGAAATGATTAAATCTATTATTTAAATATAATCTTGATTTTTATTTGAGTTATAATTCCAAACTTGTGTAAGTTGAATATTTGCCTGAAATGCTGATTTTGGTCAAAATAATCAAACTGTGACTTTCAACTTAAAATTTTAAAAGTTTAAAATTTTAATTTTTTTTCTTTTATTATGAAAGTACATAAAATTCTAAGAACACCACTTTTGGTTTCGTTGAAATCAGATGTAAATTGTGAAAGTTATACCCTTTACAATATTGTGTGTATATAGGGTTATTTAACAATGACTATTTTAAATTGTATAAGCTACTTCTTCTTTGTTATATTTTACTTTATATGTGATAATATGTTATATTATGTATATTTTGACTTTTAAGTATTTTTAAAATGATAATATAATTTTTCTAAAGTTCATTTGAATTTATTTCTAATTTTAAAGCCTAGTCTACAATTTTAAGCCATTTTCTTAATTTAATTATATGTAATTAAAATTTATTTATTTATTTTATGCACTCACTTTTATTTGCTGTGTTTTACTTTATTTTATTCATTTTACATGTATTTAAATTAAAGTAAATTTTTCCAAAGTATATTGAAGTTATTTCTAATTCTTAAGTCAAGTTTTCATTTTCTGTGCTATTTTTCTTGTTTTAATCATATCTAATTAATATTTAATTATTAATATTTTGTTTATCCGTTATACTTTCAAATTTTAACTGAGATTTTAATTATTTTCAGTTATTTAGATGTATATAAATATATATGAGAAATTTAAAAGGGTTAAAGGCTAAGAAACGTAAAAACGTTTCACTGTTTCTTTTGCAGTTTCTTTTGTCATCAATTCATCTGTTTTTTTTGGCATTTTCCTATACCATCTCCAGCCAACTTCCCTTGCTCATTTGTTACGAAATTTTTCTCTTTCTCAACCCTAAAAATCATGGCCTCCATCTTGATAAAAAAATCTGGTAATGGCCACATCTTTTTCTACCTTTTTCTTCTCATTTTCTATGTATTTTGCCAAATTTTCTATGCTTTCTGGATTGGCCTCTACCACCCACCATCACCACCATCCCCTACCACTCTTCCTTAGCATCATCTCCAGCCATCATTTTAGATCCATCCATGGCCAGACCTCCCTTGGTGACAAAACTCCACAAAATTGCAAATAATGTCCAAAACAATGCCCTAGCCACCACTATTACTTCACCACCTTCATACTCCACCATGGCCACCACCTCTAGCCACGACCACCACCTTGCTACCACCACTACACTTCATCTTAGCCTCTATCCAGATCTAAAATTGACATGGCCAAGACTCCATGAACCAAAACTCCACAAAAACAATGCGTAAAGCCTTGAAATATTCATGATAGCCACCCTATCACTTCATATCTTCATCCACCACCTTGGCCACCGCCATAGGCCGCCACCACCACCTTTTCCAGACCTCCCTACAACCCTCCATCTACTTTCCAAACATGTACAAGTATGGCCAAGCCCCACTTGACTCAAGTCCGAGCCTTGTTGTTCTCAAAAACTTCATATATGTTGCCTTGATCAATTGTATGGTTCATGTTATAACCCTACCACTACATACTCCTTCTAGCCGTGAGTTATGGTGCCAAACCTAAGCTATATCATCATCATGGCTGAACCCAAGAACCTCCTAGGCCAAGCATTTGAATGGTTAAAGGAAGGTCAAGTAATCTATTCCTTGTTGCTTCGTATTTTCATTGTTTCAACATTGTTTTGCGTTGAATATTTATGTGTATATTGTCTTGTTTTGGTTATTGTTTACAAGACAAATATCAAGGCTCTCCTTTCATTCAAATCAAAAGTCATGCTATATCGTGCTTGTCGTGCTTTTGGAATCGCACTTGTGTTTGTTGTTTTGGTCTTCAGCTTGAACAAGTGAGTCTTTCTCACTCTGACATTTATACTTATGAAAAGTGAATTGATGACAAGTGTTTAATAATAAAAATGTTTATGCAAGTTAACGATGATCATATGATATGCTATGCCATGTTATTACCATATTATTACCATGTTAAAACTGTTAATTTTCACCTGACATCTGATGTATGACTGTATATTGTGATATTGACATTGTTTATATTATTCCTGTATATGATTACACTGCAAGTTCCCTGTTAGAATAGAGTCATTACGGGCTGAAATGATAGGCCTGATTTATTTTATTTAATTTATTTTAACTTGGGATTGCGGGTTTGAAATGATAAAACTCGGGTTTTTCTTTGTAAATTACGGGTTGAAATGATATATTACCCGTATCACTTTACCTAGCGTAGAAAATTTTATATAGGCCCGTAGTTAAAATATGCTTTTCTAAAAATTTTAAAATATTTTAAAAATTTAATTATTATAATATTTTGATTTGAAATTTAATAAAAATAAATTTTTTGTAAATTATTATTGATTTTCTGAATAATTGTAAGTGAAATGAATTAATGAAAAAGTTAGAAATTTTGAACGTAAGTTATTTTGGAAATTTAATTGAGCATGAAATTATGACAAATTTATGATAATTTGAATTTAAATGAATTTAAAAATGATTTTTATCATATTTATGATTTTTTAATTAAGTTGAAATGTGAAATGAATGAATATTTTAAGTTGAAATTTTGAATATAACTAAAATTAGAAATTTATGAAAGTGACTTAAAAGTGAACTTTTAGTTAAGTAAATAAAAATAAATTAAGTTATATTTGAGAATTTGAACTTAAGTGTTAAGTTGAAATTTAATGCAATGGATTTAAAATTGAACATTGCAATTTAATAAGTGAATTATTATTAAATCTTGATTTTTGAATGGAAATTTAACTTTATAAAATCATGAACTTGAGGAAAAATTAAATGATGTTATAAATGTGAAAATGTATTATTTTATAAGTTAAAAATGTTTTAAATAAAAATATAATTGGTTGAGAAAATATATTGAATATTTGATGTTAATTGGCTGTATTTTTGAAATGCTATTAATTACAATGTAAATCATATTACAGCATTTGAAAATGTTGTAGTTGATGATAATGAACTAAAAAGCTAAATTGAATTAAAAACTATTATGGCAATTTTTCTATGTGCTATAAATTGTTGAATTTAACTAAGTTTATTCGAAATTTAAGTAAACCCTATTACAACATTTTAAAATGTTGTCTTTTGTTAAATTGAACTGTTTTGAATGTATTTTTCCGTAGCGTTTTCTGAATGCCACGAAAAGTGAACTTTCACTGCTTTGATAAACTTAAGTGAATAAATGAATTTTGGAAGTCGAAAATTTTGGAAATTTAATAATTTAATTATTAAACACAATAACTTCATTTTAATGATTAAAAATGATTTTTGGAATATATACTGTTTTGAAATATGGATTGAAATGATATTTTAAATTGAATAAAATGAATAATGATTTGAAATGAATGTGGTTTCAAAAAGATATGATATTTTGATATATTAAATGATTGAAATATGGTTACGATATTTTGATATATTAAGATGGTTTGAAAATGGAGTTTTGAAAGATATGATATTTTGATATTAAAATGATTTGAAAAGAAGATCTGAAAGATATGATATTTTGGAATGATTTAATCTTTATGTTGATAAAGATTTTGGTTGAAATAAAATTTTATTTTGAAGTATAAATATTGTTTTAAAAAGTCATAACAACGGGTTATAATAACGATTGGTTGTTAAAGAGACCGGGATCGGATATTGTCTTATAGCCGGGCAATACCGAAAACCACTTTAACAACTATGTACACGGTGGAGATTCCAGAATGAAGTAGGATGATGGCGACGTTCTCGAGGTATATTACGTGGACCCAACTCCTGTGTGTTGGCATATATGACTAAAACAGGAGCTATACCGGGCTACACAAAGGGTCGCACCCTTTCATCGAGCATGCTCCATCGGAAACCATTCTATTACTGTTGTGATTCGAATCGGTGGCGCTATTTTGATTCGGGGGTATTGTTCGAGGTGGGCGGAAGCTGCTGGCTTGCCGTCACCACCGGTCCGGGAGTGCAAACGGTGTATCCACCCTGGCATTGCCTCGCGTGCCGTGTCATATCCTTATCTCGAGCACACTACGATTTTGGTTTTAAAGATCCGACCGCGTTAAGGTTCACTATCCCCTTAACGCAATTTTCTATATGATTATACTTTACTGATTAGACACTACCGTATATAGCGTATATTACTACATAGTAAATAGTTTAACGGATCGTTAGAGGATGGGCGGTCCCAAGCATCCTTTAAGTTACCGATGCATTTTGTTACTGTTCACTTGAGTTGATTTACAGTTTATAAGTATTTATGTCCTGACTCGAGGGTTTTGTGTTTTGCTTTACGCTCGGGTCAGATTGATTGAGTTAGCATTCAAGATTCACCTTCGGCGTTGGAGCTTTGCTTGAAGATCCAGCCATCTATTTTGTTTCAGTATCCAGTGGTTCAGTGATGTATCTGATTTGTACCTGATGTATCCTGTTACTCTTCTGTTGTATCTTATTTAACTCTGATGTATCTTATATTTTATATAGTAGCTTCATGAACTACTATCTCTTTTTCTTCCACTGCATTTTTATATACTCTGTGTCTGTGATCTGTGATTTTTATTTACTATATATTCTGAGGTTTGCCAAAAATTTATTTACAACGCGGTATTTTGAGCAATTCAATCCCGGCATGAGTGTCTACCTATACACTTATAATGGATGCGAATGGTTGGAAATATCGACTTGTTACAGTTAGTATCAGAGCTTTGGTAGCTCTAGACAAAACTCAGCATATGGAGTGAATGTATTTACAGAATCACTTTCATTCAAGTTTGAATCTCTCCCTTTTGACTCGATTCCTTTGAATTTTGAAACATTCCCTACGGTTCCAAAATCCATTCGTAACCCTCACTATTCATCTTCTTTTGACTCTGGGGCATTCCATAACTCCGCTTTGAATGATCTTTATAGTGAGTCGGCGGTCACGCCAATTTCAAATTTAATTGAAAAAGGGGGAAAACTCCTTTGCTGTTAGCATCGATTCACCAGAGATTCTTATCTATCCTTGGTTTAGATGCTAATATCTTTTGTTATTTCAAACTCTAACTCTTGAGATCGAATGTAGATTTACCCTAGAAAAATCAACATTGATCTTATTCTTTAAGTCACGGTTGACCCAGTTAAGGTTGCCCGAGATTTATATAAGCTTATCCATCTTCCTATTCTGTTATTTAATCATGTCATTCTTGTTTCCAACTTATTTTTAAAACATAATCTCCTTTGATTTGTGTTAATCAAAAATTTGAATCTCTATCCTTCTTTGAAAATCTATTCATGTATAGTGTATTTGTAAACTAGTATTTAAAATTAAAATGTTTTATATATTGTGTTGTTTGAGTTGTTGATGTTGAGTTGGGTTTCTGATCGATACGTCTGATCAGCGCTATCGATAAGATTTCCAAAACACTTTGACAGAACAAACGGACACAATATATTTTAAAAAAAAATTTGGTTAATGAAATAAATTTTGATATATAAGTAAATTTATGGAACTTAATGAAATGATTTAAATTGATAATTTGAAAAGATAATACTTGATTTATCATTTATTGTTCTATAAATGAATTTATAAATAGTTGTTTATAAATTTATTAAGGAACTGAAATGAATTTAAAACAAGAATTTGAGGATTTAAATTCCCATTATTTCGAACTTTGGTTTAAAGTTTTAAAAGGTTATATTATTTAATGTATTTTGAATAGAATTTGTTTTCAAAGAATTTTAAAGGTTTAAAATTAGTGCTCTTCTCTTTGTCGCTAGAAAATAACTTCGGTGATGATCGCGACAACATCGACGTTCATTTTCGAGTTACGAAGTTAAGAGACTGTTCTGTAGTCTTGCTAAAGCTTTGTTTTGGGAAATTAAATTGATTTGAAATTTCTAAAATATGATTTGATTTATAATATATATATATATATATATATATATATATATATATATGATTGAAATTTGATTTGACATATTATATATGTATATATATTATTTCTTATCTCTAAATGGTCTGAAGAAATCGGAAATTTAATTCTTAAATTCTATTTTTAAAGAACAATTTGAACTATAAAAAGAAAATAAAAAAAATTGAATAAATGATTAAAACATGAAAGAATTGAATTGGAAAGTTTTATTTCTATAATACAATTGCATTCAAATATAACTTACCAAAATTTCAGAAGTTAAAAATGTAATTGGATAATATACGATATAAAAAGATTTTACAAATAAAATTTGAGTGGTTATATTAAATGTTATACACTTAAATTTTAATTATAAAATGATTAACAGAGATAAATATAATAAAGGGTAATTCAATAACTTACAATAAAACAATGTTAGAAGAACTAAGAATAAAATAAAGCAGTTATAAAAAGTGTAAATATATTTAACATGAGTGATAAATATATTGAGAGGAATAAATTTAATTTTGATTAGGAATAAAGAAGAATAAAATTTATTAAGTACAATGTGAGTTTAATAAATGATTATTTTTAAAACCCATGGTTCTTAAAATGGTTAATTTTAGATGATTGGATAATAAGATAATGAAATTTGAGATAGTTAAGATTTATTTAACTTGTGTAAAGATTTATTCTCTGTTTAAGTTGATATTTCCATGCTTTCTAATTCATTTCCTTATTTTGTTTTCAAACTATCTTTTGGTTGTCCTTATTATCCTTATCTTGCTGTAGACCGGTATAGGAATCTTTCTGTAATCTTTCTGTTTAGAAATCTTTCTATAATCTTTGATAGACCTTTGGTAATCATTTTGAACCCATCTTTTTCGTGCTTGTGCTTTTTTTTTTATTCTGGAGGATCTTGGAAAGATCACCTCCACCTCGTTGAACTTACCTATAACAACAGTTATCAGGTATAACTTCAATCTTCTTGTCATCTTATCTTAATCCTATTTCACTCTATCTTTTCTGTGCCCTTCCATACCTCATTCCTTTTCGGGGATGAAAAGTTTTGAGTGGGGGAGAGTGTAGCAACCCTGTATTTTGTAATTATTTTATTGTATATTTTAATTATTTTTAATGTAAGATTTTGATTTAAAAACTTATTTTACTTATTTGAAATGATTAAATTTATTATTTAAATATAATCTTGATTTTTATATGAGTTATAATTCCAAACTTGTGTAAGTTGAATATTTGCCTGAAATGCTGATTTTGGTCAAAATAGTCAAACTGTGACTTTCAACTTAAAATTTTAAAAGTTTAAAATTTTAATTTTTCTTTAATTATGAAAGTACATAAAATTCTAAGAATACCACTTTTCGTTTCGTTGAAATCGGATGTAAATTGTGAAAGTTATACCCTTTACAATATTGTGCGTATATAGGGTTATTTAACAATGACTATTTTAAATTGTATAAGTTACTTCTTCTTTGTTATATTTTACTTTAATATGTGATAATATGTTATATTATGTATATTTTGACTTTTAAGTATTTTTAAAATGATAATATAATTTTTCTGAAGTTCATTTGAATTTATTTCTAATTTTAAAGCCTAGACTACAATTTTAAGCCATTTTCTTAATTTAATTATATATAACTAAAATTTATTTATTTATTTTATGCACTCACTTTTATTTGCTGTGTTTTACTTTATTTTATTCATTTTACATGTATTTAAATTAAAGTAAACTTTTCCAAAGTATATTGAAGTTATTTCTAATTCTTAAGTCAAGTTTTCATTTTCTGTGCTATTTTTCTTGTTTTAATCATATCTAATTAATATTTAATTACTAATATTTTGTTTATCTGTTATACTTTCGAATTTTAACTGATATTTTAATTATTTTCTGTTATTTAGATGTATATAAATATGTATGAGAAATTTGAAAGGGTTAAAGGCTAAGAAACGTAAAAACGTTTCACTGTTTCTTTTGCAGTTTCTTTTGTCATCAATACATCTGTTTTTTTGGGATTTCCCTATACCATCTCCAGCCGACTTCCCTTGCTCATTTGTCACGAAATTTTTCTCTTTCTCAACCCTAAAAATCATGGCCTCCATCTTGAGAAAAAAAATCTGGTAATGGCTACATCTTTTTCTACCTTTTTCTTCTCATTTTCAATGTATTTTGCCAAGTTTTCTATGCTTTCTGGATTGGCCTCTACCACCCACCACCACCACCATACTCTCCACCATCCCCTACCACTCTTCCTTGGCATCATCTCCAGGCATCATTTTAGATCCTTCCATGGCCACACCTCCCTTGGTGACAAAACTCCACAAAATTGCAAATAATGTCCAAAACAATGCCCTAGCCACCACTATTACTTCATCACCTTCATACTCCACCATGGCCACCACCTCTAGCCACGACCACCACCTTGCTACCATCACTACACTTCATCTTAGCCTCTGTCCAGATCTGAAATTAACATGGCCAAGACTCCATGAACCAAAACTCCACAAAAACAATGCGTAAAGCCTTGAAACATTCATGATAGCCACCATATCACTTCATATCTTCATCCACCACCTTGGCCACCGCCATAGGCCGCCACCACCACCTTTTCCAGACCTCCCTACACACCTCCATCTACTGTCCAAACATGTACAAGTATGGCCAAGCCCCACTTGACCCAAGGCCGAGCCTTGTTGTGCTCAAAAACTTCATATATGTTGCCTTGATCAATTGTATGCTTCATGTTATAACCCTACCACTCCATACTCCTTCTAGCCGTAGTTATGGTGCCAAACCTAAGCTATATCATCATCATGGCTGAACACAAGAACCTCCTAGGCCAAGCATTTGAATAGTTAAAGCAAGGTCAAGTTATCTATTCCTTGTTGCTTCGTATTTTCATTGTTTCAACATTGTTTTGCGTTGAATATTTATGTGTATATTGTCTTGTTTTGGTTATTGTTTACAAGACAAATATCAAGGCTCTCCATTCATTCAAATCAAAAGTCACGCTATATCGTGCTTGTCGTGCTTTTGAAATCGCATTTGTGTTTGTTGTTTTGGTCTTCAGCTTGAACAAGTGAGTCTTTCTCACTCTGACATTTATACTTATGAATAGTGAATTGATGACAAGTGTTTAATAATAAAAATGTTTGTGCAAGTTAATGTTGATCATATGATATGCTATGCCATGTTATTACCATATTATTACCATGTTAAAACTGTTAATTTTCACCTGACATCTGATGTATGACTGTATATTGTGATATTGACATTGTTTATATTATTCCTGTATATGATTACACTGCAAGTTCCCTGTTAGAATAGAATCATTACGGGCTGAAATGATAGGCCCGATTTATTTTATTTTATTTATTTTAACTTAGGATTGCGGGTTTGAAATGAGAAAACCCGGATTTTTCTTTGTAAATTACGGGTTGAAATGATATATTACCCGTACCACTTTACCTAGCGTAGAAAATTTTATACAGGCCCGTAGTTAAAATATGCTTTTCTAAAAATTTTAAAATATTTTAAAAATTTAATTATTATAATATTTTGATTTGAAATTTAATAAAAATAAAATTTTTGTAAATTATTATTGATTTTCTGAATAATTGTAAGTGAAATGAATTAATGAAAAAGTTAGAAATTTTTAACGTAAGTTATTTTGGAAATTTTGATTTCATTTTAATTGGAAATTTAATTGAGTATGAAATTATGATAAATTTACGATAATTTGAATTTAAATGAATTTAAAAATGATTTTTATCATATTTATGATTTTTTAATGAAGTTGAAATGTGAAATGAATGAATATTTTAAGTTGAAATTTTAAATATAACTAAAATTAGAAATTTATGAAATTGACTTAAAAGTAAACTTTTAGTTAAGTAAATAAAAATAAATTAAGTTATATTTGAGAATTTGAACTTAAGTGTTAAGTTGAAATTTAATGCAATGGATTTAAAATTGAACATTGCAATTTGATAAGTGAATTATTATTAAATCTTGATTTTTGAATGGAAATTTAACTTTATAAAATCATGAACTTGAGGAAAAATTAAATGATGTTATAAATGTGAAAATGTATGGTTTTATAATTTAAAAATGTTTTAAATAAAAATATAATTAGTTGAGAACTGATATTGAATATTTGAAGTTAACTGACTATATTTTGAAATGCTATTAATTACAATGTAAATGATATTACAGCATTTGAAAATGTTGTAGTTGATGATAATGAACGAAAAAGCTAAATTGAATTAAAAACTATTATAGCAATTTTGTAAGTGCTATAAATTGTTGAATTTAACTAAGTTTATTCGAAATTTAAGTAAACCCTATTACAACATTTTAAAATGTTGTCTTTTGTTAAATTGAACTATTTTTAATGTATTTTTCCGTAGCGTTTTGTAAATGCCACGAAAAGTGAATTTTCACTGCTTTGATAAACTTAAGTGAATAAATGAACTTTGGAAGTCGAAAATTTTGGAAATTTAATAATTTAATTATTAAACATAATAACTTCATTTTAATGATTAAAAATGATTTTTGGAATATATACTATTTTGAAATATGGATTGAAATGATATTTTAAATTGAATAAAATGAATAATGATTTGAAATGAATGTGGTTTCAAAAAGATATGATATTTTGATATATTAAATGATTGAAATGTGGTTTTGAAAACATATGATATTTTGATATATTAAGATGGTTTGAAAATGGAGTTTTGAAAGATATGATATTTTGATATTAAAATGATTTGAAAAGAAGATCCGAAAGATATGATATTTTGGAATGATTTAATCTTTATGTTGATAAAGATTTGGGTTGAAATAATATTCTATTTTGAAGTATAAATATTGTTTTAAAAAGTCATAACTACGGGTTATAATAACGATTGGTTGTTAAAGAGACCGGGATCGGATATTGTCTTATAGCCGGCCAATACCGAAAACCACTTTAACAACTGTGTACGCGGTGGAGATTCCAGAATGAAGTAGGATGATGGCGACGTTCTCGAGGTATATTACGTGGACCCAACTCCTGTGAGTTGGCATATATGACTAAAACAGGAGCTATACCGGGCTACACAAAGGGTCGCACCCTTTCATCGAGCATGCTCCATCGGAAATCATTCTATTACTGTTGTGATTCGATTCGGTGGTGCCATTTTGATTCGGGGGTATTGTTCGAGGTGGGCGGAAGCTGCTGGCTTGCCGTCACCACCGGTCCGGGAGTGCAAACGGTGTATCCACCCTGGCATTGCCTCGCGTGCCGTGTCATATCCTTATATCGAGCTCACTACAATTTTGGTTTTAAAGATCCGACCGCGTTAAGGTTCACCATCCCTTTAACGCTATTTTCTATATGATTATACTTTACTAATTAGACACTACCGTATATAGCGTATATTACTACATAGTAAATAGTTTAACGGATCGTTAGAGGATGGGCGGTCCCAAGCATCCTTTAAGTTACCGATGCATTTTGTTACTGTTCACTTGAGTTGATTTACAGTTTATAAGTATTTATGTCCTGACTCAAGGGTTTTGTGTTTTGCTTTACGCTCGGGTCAGATTGATTGAGTTAGCATTCAAGATTCACCTTCGGCGTTGGAGCTTTGCTTGAAGATCCAGCCATCTATTTTGTTTCAATATCCAGTGGTTTAGTGATGTATCTGATTTGTACCTGATGTATCCTGTTACTCTTCTGTTGTATCTTATTTAACTCTGATGTATCTTATAATACAATTGCAAAAGCTCCTCCGTACAAAGGGGACTCTGCCAAAAAATTTCGAAAATTTTGGCAATTAATTTTTTTTTGAAATTTTTGAAAAAAAAATTGTTAATGACAAACAATTTCAAATTGTAAATTAAAATAGATTAGTAGATGATAGTAATATGAATCAGGTATACATGAAAGATTAAATTCAACATTTAAAATTTAAAGTAAATTGAATCCGTATGGAAGTGGGGAAAGCTAGTTTGAATAGAAATGGATATGAAACCTATATAAGAGAATGTATAAATTGATTTGTAAAGTTTCGATTGAATATTGTTGTTAAACAAGATATGCAGGTATTAAAAGGAAAAGGAATTGGATTTGATTCCAAAAGATAAATTTGTATTGCCCGACAAAAAAGGTACGTATTAAAATTTCTAAATGAAATTGGATTGGGTTTTTGATGTAGCCACTTGGCTTTTGTTTTCTTTTGGATTTGGAACCCGTGGAGGCCTTTTGTAGTAGTACCGAGCTAGCCACGCAAAGGAGACCTTGGCAAATTTTTTTGGGAATTTAGAGAGTTAGAAAAAAAATTGGGAAAATTTTGATAATCCAAATTATGGTTTTAAATTGAAATTTAAACGATTGAGCGGAAGAATATTGTTTGAAAACTATAAAAGATTTTGGAAAGTTAGTTAGTGTGATAATGATTTTTTGATAAAAGAATAGGTGGTCGGATGTTGAATTGTGAGTTTTGGAAAGTAAACGGGTATTGGTCCATTCTCCCTAATTAGTAATTTCGGGGACGAAATTCTTTTAAGGGGGGAGAAATGTGATGTCCCGGAATTTCAAACAATTTAAATTTGAATAGTAAATTGATTTTAAAATATTTTAAAATTGAATTCAAAATATCAATATTTACTTGATAATTAAATCATTGAATTATATAGTTTAAATATTGAATTTAATAATTGAAAACTGGGTAAATGGTTGAATATGAAATTTTAAGCCTATTAAAAGAAATTTGAAGGCATATAAAATTTATAATGATGATAGTGAAAATAATAGAATGGTTGGAATTTAAATTAAAGGTGATTCATTCAATTTTAATAGTATATTGTTTAAATCAGTATTTAAAAATAGCCTTCCGAGGCACAGTCTCGGAATTCAACGAAACCAGTTCCATTGGATCCGCAATAATTAGTTATTATCGGGTTTCGATTTTTGTAGCCATCAGAATTATCGTTTGACCCTGGCAGCTCAAAACGCTTAGAACTATTTTAATTAATTTAATTTAATGTTAATCGTTTACTTCCGTAACTCGCGCATACGATCAAATTAGTCTCCGAAACATGTTACATTGGGTTCGGAATGCAGGTAAAACCTTATCAACGTCTGTCGGCATGTCCAATACGGAGTCCGGAATTTCGCGTTATGCTTATCAAGACGTTTGTAAATTTTACAATATAACAAAATTAAAGGAACACTTGTCATAGATATTTTTCTGATGCATACCCAAGAAGCTTTCTAACCCCATATTTTATCCCGTCCTCTCTCTCCATTCAACAGAAATCGAAGCCAAGCCCCCTCTTTCCCTCTTTTTTCAAAAAATTAAAAATAAAATAAAATAAGAGAAGCAGATAAATTGAAATCGAGATCGACAGCTCGAGAAGCAAATGTGTATCCCTTCCTTTCTCTAATTCATTTGACTCGAGCATCGCTGGTCGATTTGGGCATGAATTGCGATGGCTGCAACTTATGGCGCGCGCAAGGGCGGCCAGAGCTCGAAGGGATGTCGACTTATTCTCGACTAAATTCACGGTGCATACGAGTGAGAGGGGAAGTCGAAAAGGCTCGCGTAGAGGAGATAGATGGAGGGCCGCGAGCTGTGGTTGCCGAAGTCCAAGCCACGGTTTCTTGGAGACGTTGATAAGGCAGCGAGCCCGTGTTCAAGAAGGGGGAAACACGATCTGGGTTGGGTTGATGTTCGATTGTGAGTAAATTTTCTCTTTATTTACTTATTTTATCTCTGTTTGTTTTTAAACTTAGGGTAAAATAAAATAGATGGAATTGTTTAAATCGTTTATGAACCGTGTAAATTAACTGCTCTTCAAGCTTAAATTAAGACAGTTTGATTTATTGATAAATTAGTTATGTTAAATACAAAAAAGATACATAAACCTAATTATTTTACAAATTAAGTTAAATGTTATTGTGATTTGTACTTAACAAAGAACATGTTTGTCTTGAGTATATTTAAGATTTGCTCACTTAAGAAATTAGTTAAAGATTAATTAAGAAATTGATTTGAATTTTTTTGATTGAGTAATTTGTAATTAGTGATGTACAAATGGGAATTAGGTTTTAGGAACTAAAAATGAGGCTAATAATTAATGGCTAGGGAATAATGAATTAAAAATCTCTTGGGAAAATAAATAATAAATAATCACCGGATGTAATTAATTAAAGGAAGTGGATTGCCAATTGTGAGGCAAATGTGAGTAAATCTCACTCTGTTGGAATTCTATTTAAATTTAAATGGTTAAATTTAAATATTTGGTTGATTTGATGTGCTATATCATATAGTACTACATAGTGCATACTGGAATGATTGATATTCGGTGATGGATATTTTTGGTAATTGGACTGCTAAATGCTGTGGTTTGTTTGAATATTTCGGAACTATAAGTTATCGAAATATATAAATTGGATTTCCGGAAGAAATATAAGGATGATTAAATGGATGATTAATTAATTCAGTTAATTAATGATTTGGGTTGACTAATTTAGTAATTTAGGGTTTGGATTAATTAATGAAGGGTTAAGTTAATTAGAATAATCATTTGGTGGTTTAATAATTAAGTACTTAATGTAATTAATAAAATAGAATTACTTTGTGTAATTAATCTAGAGATTAATAAAAAACGAGTTACAGCGTAATTAATTTATTAATGCAGTAAATAAGAAATAGTTAATTACAGGTTGTGGGTGATCGAGAATGATTAATATTGTGGTCGAATTAAAGTAAAATATAATTGGAAATCGTTAATCTATATAACGAATGAAGTAATTAATGATTTTATTTATTGAGATTAATTAATTCATAATAAGATACTTATGAGAAGTCAATTAATATAAGTAATTAAGAATTAACGTAATTGATTATAGTTAATTAATTTGTGAAGAAATCAAAGATTACTCATTGATTGGCTAGAGTAATTAATAGCGTGAAATTACTTAAAGAGAATTACTTGAATGGAATTGGAAGATAACTAATCCAGGGTTTTTAATTCAGATGAATGGATATAGAGGGGTTGATTAATTAATTGATTTGGAATTAATTAATAATCTAAGTGAATGTGGTTAGAAAATTCAATTAAAATAAATTGAATTAATTTGTATGTGATTAAGCATTGCTTATGGATGATTGGATGGTATGGGATATTTTGAATGAGTTGATATCTCTGATATGAAATGTTTTGTATTTCATTTGGATAATTTGGGAATTAGGATGACATGAGATCCGAGGAGACCGGGATCGGGTATTAGGAAAACGCCCGAAACCACTTTGGATTAAAAATAAATTGATGTGTGAATCAATAGGCTGATATGAGATGATTTATGTGAATTGGATTTATTTTATTTAAGTTTGGTACTTATAAACTTATATGTGAAATAAGTGTTGTCTACAGCGAATTGTGAATTGGTTAAATTGCAATAAGTTACCCGGGTTTATATAAGTTACTTGCTTTGGTATTCCATGTTAGTTGGCTTTACTCACGTTGTTTTCCAGCCTGACCCGGGTGTTACTTTGGTGTAATGCTCGGGTCAGACCGAGTATTACAGATTTTTTAGGCTAGGACATTCTGGAGCTCAGGAGGCGAGTTGGACGGCAATATCATATAGAGTATTCCGCTGTATTTATATTATTGTTAATCTGGGACATGATAATTGTATACATATTCAGTGACTGTATGAAATTGAAACTCTGATGTATATTAAATGTAATCGACAGATATAGCATTCTTTTGTAAACTGATATTATTTATTATTATATTTTATCCGCTGCATGTGTGAGTTGTTGACATTTTCTGTTCTTCTTCTTCTATCTCTTTCTTCTTTTCATAACTATCTAAAATTTTCGGGATCAAAAATCTCGGGTCGTTACAAAGAAGTTATGCTAAAATCAATATTTTTCAAATTGATTTCAATTGGTTTCTATTTCATAAATTTCAAGGCGTTTCGAGTCCGTACGATCAAACGACAAGTCCGATCACTACGAAACTTGAAATCCAACAATAATTCACTGTTACGGATCCGATGAAACTAGTTTCGTCGAAATCCGAGTAAGTGGCCAAAATGGCTATTTTTACATCAATTAAATAATCAGGTAATTATGCAGAAGGAAGAAGTTGCAATAAAATTAGTCTCAAGGATAACAAGTTTACTTTTTAGTCTGAAGGACACTTTTTAGTGTAAACTGAAAATGATAGTTACAACTATCATTCTGTGATTTACACTAAAAAGTGTCCTTCAGCCTAGAAAACAAACTTTTTTTCCCTGAAACTAAATTTTTCTCTAACTTTTTCCTTGAGACTAAAAACCCCTTAAATAATTATTATTAAATTAATTAAATCCAATTTTTAAATTTCAATTCTCTAATCGACAATTCTTGTCATTTCTAATTTCTTAAACATTTACACTAATTTAAACAAATTTAAGTGTTGATTTAAAATTGATAAATTCCTCAATTTCCTTAAATTCAACAATTATAAATTAGATTTCCAAAATTCTATTTAATTAAAGTCATCAATAATTATTCCATTCATTATTGTTAAATAAATGACTTAAATATTGGATTTAAAACTATTACATAAAATTTTCTCATATTATCTTTATTTCAAATAATGTAGTAATTAATTTCATTCACAATAAATCCAATGAATTATAATTATTTCAATAAATAAACTTGATTTAACTCCAAATCCATTTTATTTCAAAAATAATTATTCAATAAACAAAGGTAACCTTTGTTTACCCGATTATACATTAGTAACCCCAAATTTTCATCTATCCTCCGTACTAACTCCCCTATTTCATTTTATTACATTTCTACGAATATACACGATAATTGCGTTTTACAGTCTAAATAAATTCATTTACTTAGGTTCATACTTTCCATTATATCGATTACTAGAATACGCATAAATTTACAATTCCGATTATTCCATTACATTTATGCCTTCCGTTATTATATTAATAATCACTATGAAACGTTTATTATCAACTATAAATATTATAACTACTTAACAGACATTGATTTTGTAAATTTACAATTTATTACGTATTCTTCATCGGTTAACATAATTTTGAATTCCTTTCCCAATTTACTAATTTCAGTCAAATCCAAACTTTACCATCTGTTTCAATTAATAGGGTATGCACTAATTTAGTTTTTGCGTTAATTCTTATTAATATAACATTAAGGTTCCTTTACTATAATTGATTTAAAATTTTATTATAACGAAATAAACAGGTAACCTTACAATACACTAAGGTTTAATATTTCCAAAAAATTATCATAGTTGCCTAAATAATATTTACTCTAGTATTACAAATAACTTCCATTTATACAGTTGCAATACGTTTTAGTTACAATGATTTTATCCAGTTACCATTAAATTTACATTCAATTACTATTCAATGTATATTTATCCATTAATTAATTCGATGTTTGCGTTTATTTCCTTCCATTTAATTTAATGCCTAGTATACATTTACATTAATCCTATTTCATTCCATCAATGTAACGCCACTCCTCTATATTCACGATAACAAAGAGTATTACTTGGTAATACCGTCTGCTATCGTGAAGAATAAGGCTAGATAGGAGCAACCATCTATAGTCTTTCCTTAACTATCTATTGAATACATCGACAATTTCCATACTAAGCGGACCGACATATCCAATAAATACTTAATTCAAAACAATATGTGGATGGAGGATCCATCAGAACAGAATATAATAACTCAATGTAATCTACATCACAGAACAGTGAATCCTCATATACACATATATGATACATAACAGAGCATGCAAAATGATACATGTCAAGTGATATAGAAAACCACAATATATACAGACGAGTCAATAGAGTACATATCAGAGTTACAACCCAAAAAGGACTACACAAAAAGCTTAACAAAAAGGAGCAAGCTGAATAGTCCATGCGGAAGCAAAATAGGCTAAGTCCAGAAGCACCTGCCCTGAAACATCTCGGTCTGACCCGAGTATAAATACACGGGTCAGTCTAGCTAAACAAATCAGTTAGATAAACTAAACAATAATGAACCTGCAAGTTCATATAGCATAACAAATATCTCTATATGAGATAACTCAATCATCAAACATAAGATGAATCAAATAAAACCCATGACATCGACAATTCAAAAAAACACTAGATATGAATATCCCCAAACAAGCTAAAAAGGAAAATAACAAATACCAATGAAGGTAATACAAGTTAGACATGGTAACTGCTAAATATTGTGTGGCTCAAAAAGACCAACACCGAAGAGCGATACCTAGGGAATATAATTATCAATGAAACAACAGAAAATTCCAACTGCAACAAACCCAAGTATCTCTCGAGCGGTGGTGAAGAAACCACTCCAATATCTCTCGAGTGGTGGTGAAGAAACCACTCCGAAAGCGCTACTAAAAGCAACAAGCCAGAAGGAGATAGTCCAAAGACACTATCCCAAAGGCAACAAACAATCCCAAATATCTCTCGAGCCGGGGCAAAGGACCAACTCCGAAAGCGATATTAAAGGCAACAAGCTAGAAGGAGACAGTCCAAGGACACTATCCCAAAGGCATCATGTGACACAAACTCCCAGAAAGGAATCCGAACAGTGTTAACGTGAGTCCCATAGCCACCCATTCGCACTAAACGATTTACCATCCGTTTGTAAATTTAACACTTAAAGCAGTACAAAGTTTACCTCATCTCATCGGTAAACCAAACCCAAAGGTCAAAACGTTCAAACGAATAGATTGGGAATTAACTGAATAGATGAACACACGTGTTCATTGAACGCGTTTTATCTAATCATTTAATTCTCCTCTCACTTCGCTCCTAGTGCGAAATTGCGTGTGTATGTTTTAAATAGAATTTATAAATTGGAAAAGTGAGCTTTTAGTACCACTTGAAGAGATTGTTTATAAAAAACCGTGAATGAAGTAAAAAAGGAATCATCAAAGTCCAAAAATGCGATAACAACTAACTGGAATCAACACGAACTGTTAAAAGTTGAAAATACACTCAAAAACAGCCAAAATAGGCAAAACTGCACATTTCAGACGTCTAAAATTACCATCCAGACGTCTGAACCACAAACCAGACGTCTGATTGATGTCCAGATGTTTGGATTTTGTCTCTGCCTTTTTGCGTTTTCCAGGGACCAAATCCAGACGTCTGGATTTTCAAACAATACGTCTGAATTTGAAACCAGACGTCTGAAATTAGAGTCCAGACGTCTGAAATCCATCTGTAGGCAAAATTCAGCCAAGACCATAAAGGGCAAAAATCCGAATGAAATGCGATCGAACAAGCGATGGATGCTATGGCTTTATGCCATACAACAACCCTGCACTGTAGGCACCTTTCTACACATCCAAAATCATGATCAAAACATCAAAGCTATGATTTTTAGAACTTTTGACTTAAAAACACCAATGATTGAAATATTCACCAATTCAATCCACACCAAAAGCAAATGCACATGAATAAGTATTAGGAATTTACATCTAACAATTGAAGATAGTCATAGACATAGATGTGAGATAAAAATCTCATCTTTAACCCAAAAACAAAGAAGAAGGAGCTCAATTGCAAAGAGAGGATCAACCATTCTCCACTTCAACTCTGCAATCTTCAATCTAGGGTCAAAACAAATATTTTCCAAACTTAGGTTTAGGAAACTTTCAGAAATTGAAGGAAGAAAAAGTTGGAGAAGATGAAGAGGAGGCTTACCAATAGCTTCTCTTTGGTTTAGGAGCAAGAATTCGAGTTTGCAAGAGGAACTAGGGCTTGAAGTTTCTAATTCCCTTTCCATTCCACCATTTTCAGTTGAAGCTTGAGTTTGAGGAATGAGAATGAGTAAATGGAGAGGAGAGGGCTAAGTTAGGGTGTTAAGTTAAGCTAGTGGGCTGAACCCAAACTCAAAACCCAATAAGAAAAGGTAACCAATTTCGACTTACTCAAACATATAGAAGCTTATACTCAAAAAGATCGCAATCGACATTTTAAACTCAATGGAAGTGGTCTTGAGTCCCAATTCGACCGCTGCAGAAAGTATCTTTTCGGACTATAATCTGATGAACGATATTATATTTAAGTAAAATATTTAAATATTCAACCGATAAATATGCGGGTTGTTACAGACTCCCCTCCTTAAAGAAAATGTGTCCTTGCAATTCTTATGAAGAAAATAAAGAGTAACAACCATAAAAACATATCAACACAAAAGAATATCGTAAATAAGAAGTTCACTATAAAGAGCACGAAAGGATAAGCCCGAACTTGTTTGCTCGGAGAATTCTCTGGATTCCTAAGCTCAAACAATTCAGAACACCGACGTAGCACAAACAGCACGTCAAATGAACTGTAGCTCAACAAAACAAGACACAACAAAATGTCCGACGAACGTGGTAAAAAGATCATTCCATTCGGACGTTAACAAAGAAACAACCACTTGTTGCTTACAACTAAGTGCATTGGAAACACGATCCCCTTTTCGAGAATAAAAAGAATATCAAGATCATAAGATGAAAGGAACTCGAGTCAACATTAAGTTCCTTATGAGAAAATAAATATTTCAAAAATTATGATTGGTGAGGAGAACAAAATACCTCACCCAAAAATAATGACGCCAAATACAAAAGGTGAAAACCCTAGCCGCGAGAACTAGATCATGAGTGGCATAACTAGTATCAATAGGCTTCAATGATTTAGAAACATAAGTGATTGCACGTTCTCCTTAGAAAGGGAACGGTATCCAAACCAATACGATTAGCATTGGAACCAAGGATAAAGTCTTGGTTCCCTTCGGGAATCCCAAGAATAAGAGTATCGGAAAAGAGTTCTTTTAAATAATATTCTTTCCCGTAAAGCTAAGACTTTAAAATTACCATTTTGTTAATGAAATCATCTTCCTAGAAAATTTTACTTATTCCCAATCAATTCACTGTGTCCGATTGTCTCATCAAAGCGTTTGGGAGATTCCTATCGATAATGTTGATCAAGCGCATCGACCAGAATTCTTAAAGTACTCAATGGGTAATACAATCACAAAGTCATCTTCTATATAATGGATATGTTTCCTAAAAACATTTAATAATTTTTCCCGTTCATTTTAAGAACAAAAATCCAATTATACTTATAAATAAATCTTATGAAAAAGAATTGCAAAATTTTTAAACTTCTGTTTTCGTCCAAAATCGATAAATACCAAAAAAAAGGAGTCATCGAGATATTCACAGAATACTCGATTCATAAAATGGATGAATGAGCTAGATAAACTGAATGGCATAATGAATCATTCATAAAAATCACGAGTGCGGAATGCGGTAAGTGGAGTGCTAAATTCCACAACTCGTAGCCAAATGCAAACAGGTGGCGAGGTCGAGCTGGAAAGACCTTAACACCACTCAAAAGGTTACTTAGGTGATAATCCTAAGACAAGACCAAAAATACCAGAAAATTCTCAAACTACGTGAATGAGAGACTTCCCTCATCATGAGGGCTTAAAGAATAAAATGATGCCATCATATTGGAATCGAAATCACAAAGAAAAATAGAAACCTTCCAAAATAGATGGAGACATACCTTATCCCTGGAAAGAACCTCCAGAAGCATCTAATATATTTAACTTGCCAGATGGAGAATTATTCGTAGCAATCGGACAAGTGGAACTGCAATGGTCTTCCTTCTTGCAATTGCGGCAGAAGAGAGGCTTAGGACAAGCTTGAATCATATGATCAGGAGAGCCACAATTGAAACACTTTCGAATGGAAGGTGTTCAGTAGAAAGAAACTGAGAATCAGATTCAACGGGTTTTTCTTCTTGGAACGGAAAAATTCCCGTTTATCCAATGGAGGCTGCTTTCTGTTGGGGTTCTTGCGAATCTCAACAACATCACCACTATCACATTCCCTCTCGATGGCTTCAAGAGGAAGTGCAGAATCAACTAACTCCTCAAAAGAAAGCTTAAGCTCAAGCATCAAAGATTTCTTAAGATATTTCTTAAGACTAGAGACAAACTTCAGATTCTTCTTATAAGAAGTGCTAATGAATTCAAGACCATACTTAGAGAAGGCCTCGAAAGATGCAACATATTCAAATACGAAAGACTCCCCTTGCTTCAATTCAATAAGCGACAGGCCAATAAAGCTTTCTCAGATTCAGGAACGAACTGGAGTTCGAATCGTTCTCGAACCTAAGTCCAAGAAAGAGCAGACTCATCAATTTCGGCTACAAGAAGCTCGTACCAATCAAGTGCACGCTCTTGCAATAAAATAGAAGTTACAAGAACTCTATCATGATCAGAAATATCCATTCTAGAGAAGATATGCTCACACGTGTGAATCCAAGCTTGGGTCTCAAGAACAGACTCGACGCCTTTAAAAGGCTTTCCTCCAAAATGAGAAAAATCGCTGCATAGGCGTGCAAAGGTAGACTTAAGTGGTGGAGATATACGAGTAGGAGCTGGAGGTTGAGTGCTCCTAAACAACTCCATAAACTGATTGGCAGACATATAAACGTCGTCCGGATGTGAGCCACTGGATTGCCTAACACCAGAGCGTCGTCCTCTGCCTCTTCCGGCCATAACTTAAAGTTAAAGAAGATAAAGATTAATCAAAATGTAGATATTCGATTACGGAATAGTATGGAATAAAAATACATTCCTAGGCGTATCCCAAATCCTATCTACCCCAAAAACACGGAAGGAATAGAGGCAAGATGATTCAAAGATCTGTAACACTTATTACTCTTTGATGTACCATAATATGTGCTTTCTGTTCCGTGTCTATCATATTTTGTTCTGAACTCAGCTTTGATACCAAGCTGTAACGCCCCACCTCTATACTCAAGATAACAAAGAGTATTACTAGGTAATACCGTCTGCTATCGCGAAGAATAAGCCTAGATAGGAGCGACCATCTATAGTCTTTCCTTAACTATCTGTTGAATACATCGACAATTGCCATACTAAGCGGACCGACATATCCAATAAATACTTAATTCAAAACCACAAGTGGCTGGATGATCTATCGAAACAGAATATAAAAACTCAATGTAATCTACATTACAGAACAATGAATCATCATATACACATATACTGATACATAACAGAGTATACAAAATGATACATGTCAAGTGGTATAGCAAACCACAATATACAGACGAGTTAATAGAATACATATCAGAGTTACAACCCAAAAAGGACTACACAAAAAGCTATAATAAAAAGGAGCAAGCTGAATAGTCCATGCGGAAGCAAAATAAGCTAAGTACAAAAGCACCTAGCCTGAAACATCTCGGTCTGACCCTAATATAAGTACAGGGGTCAGTCTAGCTGAACAAATTAGTTAGATAAACCAAACGATAATGAACCTGCAAGGTCATATAGCATAACAAATATCTCTATATGAGATAACTCAATCATCAAACATAAGATGAATCAAATAAACCCCATGACATCGGCAATTCGAAAAAACACTAGATATGAATATCCCAAAACAAGCCAAAAAGGCAAATAACAAATACCAATGAAGGTAATACAAGTTAGACATGGTAACCGCTATATATTGTGTCGCTTAAAAAGACCAACACCGAAGGGCGATACCTAGGGAATATAATTATCAATGAAACGATAGAAAATTCCAACTGCAACAAACCCAAGTATCTCTTGAGCGGTGGTGAATAAACCACTCTAATATCACTTGAGCGGTGGTGAAGAAACCACTCCAATATCTCCCGAGCGGTGGTGAAGAAACCACTCCGAAAGCGCTACTAAAAGCAACAAGCCAGAAGGAGACTATTCGAAGACGCTATCCCAAAGGCAACAAACAAACCCAAATATCTGTCGAGTCGGGGGAAAGGACCAACTCCAAAAGCGATATTAAAGGCAACAAGCCAGAAGGAGATAGTCCAAGGACACTATCCCAAAGCCATCATGTGTCAAAACTCCCAGAAAGGAATGCGAAAAGTGTAAACGTGAGTCCCACAACCACCCGTTCGCACTAAACGGTTTACTATCCATTAGTCAATTTCACACTCAAAGCAGTACAAAGTTTACCTTATCTTATCGGTAAACCAAACCCAAAGGTCAAAACGTTCAAACGAATAGATTGGGAATTAACTGAATAGATGAACGCACGTGTTCATTGCACGCGTTTTATCTAATCATCTAATTCTCCTGCCACTTCGCTCGGAGTGAGAAATTGTGTGTGTATGTTTTAAATAGAATTTATAAATTGGAGAAGCGAGCTTTTAATACGATTTGCAGAGATCATTTATAAAAAACCGTGAATGAGGTCAAAAAGGAATCACCAGAGTCCAAAAATGCGATAACAGCTAATTGGAATCAACACGAATCGATAAAAGTTGGAAATACATTCAAAAATAGCCAAAATGGGCAAAACTGCACATTTTAGACGTTTGAAATTACCATCCAGACATATGAACCACTAACCGGACGTCCGGATCGATTTCCAGACGTCTGTGTTTTGCCTCTGCCTTTTTGCTTTTCCAGGGACCAATTTCAGACGTCTGGATTTTCAAACCAGACGTCTGAATTTGAAACCAGACGTCTGAAATTAGAGTTCAGACATCTGAAATCCACCTGTAGGCAAAAATCAACCAAGCCCATAAAGGGCAAAAATCCTAACGAAATGCGATCGAACGAGCGATGGACTCTATGGATTTATGCCATACAACAACCCAGCACTGTTGGCTCTTTTATACACCTCCAAAAACAAGATCAAAACATCAAAGCTGTGATTTTTAGAACTTTCGACTTCAAAACACCAAAGATTGAAATATTCACCAATTCAATCCACACCAAAAGCAAATGCACACGAATAAGTGTTAGGAATTTACACTTAACAATTGAAGATAGTTATAAACATGGATGTGAGATAAAAATCTCACCTTTAACCCAAAAACAAAGAAGAAGGAGCTCAATTGCAAAGAGAAGACGAACCGTTCTCCACTTCAACTCTACAAGCTTCAATCTGGGTCAAAACAAGTATTTTCCAAACTTAGATTTAGGAAACTTTTAGAAATTGAAGGAAGAAAGAGTTGGAGAAGATGAAGAGGAGGCTTACCAATAGCTTCTCTTTGATTTAGGAACAAGAATTCGAGTTTGCAAGAGCAACTAGGGCTTGGAGTTTCTAATTCCCTTTCCTTTCCACCATTTTCAGTTCAAGCTTGAGTTTGAGGAATGAGAATGAGTGAATGGAGAGGAGATGGCTGACTTAGGATGTTAAGTTAAGCTAGTGGGGTGAACCCAAACTCAAAACCCAATAAGAAAAGGTAGCCAATTTCGACTTACTCCAAACATATCGGAGCTTATACTCAAAAAGATCGCAAAAGACATTTTGAACTAAATGGAAGTGGTCTTGAGTCCCAATTCGACCCTTTGCAGAAAGTAGCTTTTTGGACCGCAATTCGATGAACGATTTTATATTTAAATAAAATATTTAAATATTCAAACGATAAATATGCGGGTTGTTACAATCATTAATGGGTATTGCATTGAAATTAAATTTATTAGCTTATATCAACATTATTACCATTAATTGCAATTGGATTACCCAATTTTTTCAATACCCTAAATAAATAACATATATTAATTCAGTACTTACATTTGTTTACCTATGTATGTTTTCATTCCCAAACAATATTTCAATTACTACAGGACATTGGTTTAATTCAATTTACTATTTAATATTACTAATTCATTAAATTAATTCACTATTTACCCTTGTTTCCTTATATTCAAAGCTTAGCCTAGCACAACAATTTACATTACTTCAATTATTCATAATTTCATTTCAACTGTTAATACTTATCTTTAATTTCCATGGTTTCATTCCATTTTCAACATTTTCTTCATT
This sequence comes from Allium cepa, assembly GCA_030765085.1. Taxonomy (NCBI): domain Eukaryota; kingdom Viridiplantae; phylum Streptophyta; class Magnoliopsida; order Asparagales; family Amaryllidaceae; genus Allium; species Allium cepa. Next base: position 464,472,136 of record CM060942.1, read on the forward strand.
ATTAATTTTAAATTTATTATTTGTTCCTAAATTTAATTCAAAAAATTAAATTAAACTAACCAATTTATTTATCAAAATTTAAGGGTCGTTACAGTTGTTCACTGAAAATAGATGGACATACATTATCATTTGATGCACTTCAGTTGAGGATGAGCAAAAGACACTGAAGTAAACCCCCAATTATACCAAAGCTGTTGCCTCCGTTTTGTCCAAATAGCACGTTTGGGATAACAAATATTAGTGGTCCAATGTAAAACAATAGCAGTACAACATCTTTAGAAGATCACAAGTTAATGAAACAAAAGAAAACCTTATACCAAACCAGAAAATTCCCGAAGCCTCCACCTCCACCTTCCTAAAATCATTACTGAAATCATCGCAAAAAAGGTAGGATTCAACTTCAATTGAAGATCACACAATAATGAAGAGAAAACAACTGTACCTAAAACCCTACCTCCCTCTCCACCAGAAACTCGCGTAAGCTTATTGCAAGGAGATGTTCATTTGAAAAAGATGATGACCTAAAAATACTTATGAACCACAAATTGATGAAATGAAAAAGACCGCATCCTAAGCCGCTAAAGGTTACGAAGCTTTCACCTCCATCTGGTCGAAAAACAGACAAAATAATTTCAACAGAAGGAGAGAGTCCATCGTATGATGATTTGCACAAACAATCATTTGGAGACCGTCAAATGATGAAGAGAAAAAGACCTTATCCTAAACCTCCACCTCCCGTGGATCCTGTTTTTATAGATGCTTCAAAATTTGAAGCTGGTCATCCGTAACGTTCCCAACCAATAACATTTTTTTTTGGGGTTGGACTATTCGATATGCCAACATGTGCAACCGGTTCTTATCTGCTTTTTATGACATTATTTCCTGAAGTAGAACATATATCGAGTGCTTTTGCATAAAATACTAGTTATGCAACATGTGTTGGTAAAAATCCCATCAGATGATCAGTCTAAGGGAATAAAAAAACCTAGCACAGCGGAAAAAAACTGGATCATGATTGCAGCTAGAAGGAACGACAGAGATAAACACCAGAACAAACACTTCACAGATCTATGCAATGCAAAAAAATAGATAACACTAGTATTTATAGTGATTCGACTATTGCGTGGCAGTTTATGTCCATTAGGGAAAGGAGATTTTATTAATCACTGAAAGATTAGAGTTACAAGATTGATTCACTTTTACAGGCTATACATAAGAAGAATTAACAACATAGGCAAGATTATGTAGAGTTTCAGCTCTTTAGGGTGGCTCCATAATTGGCTTAAATTAGCTCTCAATTTCGGCTGCCATTGTTCCGAAAGCTACCCTATTTACAGAGTGAAGATGTGAGGAGGTGTAGCTGCTATACGGAAGCTCAGGATTGGCATGTTTGATCCGTCATATGACAGTAGGCATTTGGCTCGGCATAGTACACTTCAAGTCTGGACCGACACATACCGATTGCCAAACGAGAAATATACACCGGTCTTCTTCTTCACCTACTTGGTTTGGCGAATACCGAACGAAATATTTCGTTCGGCATCACCGCATCATCGAGCGACAAATTTGGTTTGGTCTTCCTTCATCACTCCAAACCATTGCCGCTCCACTTCTGTTCTTTACTAAAAAAAGTTTCTCATTCGGTCTTCTTCAATCACCGATCGAAATTGCCATGCTCCTGAAATCTGGAGCAACAAATCTAAGAAACACAGGAACAATGATTTTGTTCGACAAATCAGCTTCCTCCACCGAACTACTTTGCTGGTTCAATCTTCAGCTTCTGCTCTTAAGGCTTCAGCTTCCTCCTCCGAGACCTTACCCTAAACTACCAAAAATCCCGATGCCTCAACCTCCTTCTACCACAAAACCTTTACTGGAATCATCACAAAAAAGGAAGGATATTGCTTCAATTGAAGATCACACATTGATGAAGAGAAAAGTTCGTGCCCAAAGCCCACAAAGATACCAAAGCCTCAACCTCCATCTCTACCAAAACTCATATTAGTTCATTGCAAGGAGATGGTTCATCCGAAGAAGATGGCAAAACAAAATTATTTATAGACAACTCATTGATGAAAAGAAGAAGACAATATTCTTTGCCTCAAAAGTTTTCAAAGCCTCCAACTCCATATGGTAAAAAAAGCCCACGTTTTTTCATCTGAAGGAGAGAGCGCCCATCATTTGATGATTTGCAAAAACAATCATTTGGAGACCTTGAATGATAAAGAGAAAAAGACTTTATCCTAAATCTTCGAAGATACCAAAGCCTCCACCTCCCTCCAATCGTGTTACTATAGGTGCTTCAAATTTTGAAGCTCGCTATTTGTAATGATCCAAACCAATAACAATTTTGCATGGTGTTGGGCTGTTCATTGTGTCAACATATGCAATCAATTCGTATATTTGGTATATTACATTATTACCTGAAGTAGAACATGTATTGATTGTTTTTAATAAAATACCATTTATGCAATTGTTCTAATAATTTTGGGACTGGAAATAAAAGCTTAATATTTTTAGAGTTTCATGCCGTCTTTTCATTTTTTATAGTTTAAGTACTCATTTTTTTTGTTTCATTCATGATAACGGTACTTAAATAATCCAATTATCTAATACGATGCAGATTGTGTGCATAGAACACTAATTTGAATCAAAAGATTATTACTTAACTCAAAGTATTCAGAATGAACAAACATTGATCTTCTTCATTTTGTATAAAAAAGAATAATTATGTGAATAACGAGGATATAAATTTATTACACCATGGATTTTTGTGTAGCCCCATTCGAAATAATATAGGCACAACAAATAACCAGATTTGTGATGCTTACGACCATCGTATCAAATTACAGTGGATATAGCCATTTCTAGTGTTCTAAGGCAAATTGTTTCATGGAAACAACAACTTTAAAGACCGCCATGCATCAAAATTTCGTAGCTCTTATAACCGCTATGAATATAATATTTACAGTGGTTTTGACAATTGCAGTTCTAAATTTCACAAGTGATATAACAGTGGCAAAATAGGATTAGCACAAAGTATGGTACAAAAATGGGTTCAGCAAATAATACGAAATATTTATCACCATTTTAACATTTTTCCTTTCATTCAAGTGTTATTATTTCAACTTCAATTTCATATTCATTAATAAATTAACCTACAATTCTTTAGTGATTTTATGCACTACCATTTATAAAAAATGATACAGCTTTACTAACTGATAAGTTACTATGAATTTTGAATGTATTATTGCATTTTACATTCTTTTTAAATCTAGTAGATCGGTCTAAGGTTTTATTTACTATCATTAACGAACTCAAATTTTCCAATGTCAACCTTTCTTTTTGGAGGTTTCAATTACCATGGATTAGGTGTACATATTACTGTCCTTTTATTTATGTGTGTTTTTATAAACCAAAATATTTTGACCTTTAGCTAATTATAGTATGCATAAGGTACAACCTATATTTCAATGAGGACAACTAGCATAATCAGAAAATAGATACAAAAAGTTTGATATGTCATTTTATATAATTAATGAAGACATACCTATTAATTTCAACATATTATATTTCTCTTTAATATAAATACTTATCTACAAGTTCGAAGAATCTTTGTACTGAGTATATTATCTTTCAATACATGGTTAACTTAAATGCACGCTGCTTATAGGTTTTAGTTAGAAATATATATTTGTACAGCACTTTTTGGAGCTATAAATAATATAATTGATTTACTAGTATATTATCTTAATTTGTTTATCCTTTTAATGGAAGTAGGCATTTAATAACTTTTTCAACACTTATTAACTAGTTAAATAAATAGTTTCAAGAAGTAAAAAATAATGAACCATAACAAATAAAAATCTTGAATTTAGTGAGCAACAATTATTACTAGTATATAAATACATAAATACAAATTAATATCATTCTTTATCATACGTTAATTGTATAATGACATAATTATTTTTTCCTTCAAAATCTATAAATATCCATCAACTTTTCAGCCATAATTATACTTCTCGATAGGTAGTTTTTTCATTCGAAATATTTTGTCACTTTTCTTCCTTGCGACATTGTTATTCAACTTTGTCAAGGGTAATGAGCCTGGGGATTATCCATTTCGCCATCAATTTTCCAAGAATCAGACACAATTGTATCATGGAAGTCCAACACAGAGAATTCGATCTTTGTTCAATCCATTGTCAAAATTTAATTCCTTACTCGAAAGTAGTTCACAAAAAGAAGATGGGCTAACATTATCATTTGACAATCTTCAATTGAGGAAGGGGAGAAGACCCTATTATATTCCCCCAAGTAAACCTAAGCCTCCATCTCAGTCTAATTCAAATAGCATGTTTGGGTCAATGGATAGAAGTGGTCCAATGCAAAAGGATAGTAGTACAACATCTTTTGAAGGTCGCGAGTTAATGAAAAGAAAAGGGCCTTACCCAAAACCACCAAAAATCTCGATGCCCCCATCACCTCCTGCCCCACAATCTTTACTAGAATCATCACAAAAAAAGGAGGATACAACATCTATTGAAAATCACACATTAACGAAGAGAAAAAGGTCGTACCCAAAGCCACCAAAGACACCAAAGCCTCCACCTCCATCTCTATCAAAAACTCATATTACTTCATTGCAAGTAGATGGTTCATCTGACGAAGACGGCGAGACAAAATTATTTATGGACCACCAATTATTTAAAAGAAGAAGACCATATCCTATGCCACCAAAGTTTCTGAAGCCTCCAACTCCATATGGTAAAAAAACATATGTTATTTCATCAGAGGGAGAGAGTCCATCATATGATGATCTGCAAGAACAATCATTTGTAGACGGTCAAATGATGAAGGGAAAAAGACCTTATCCAAAACCTCCAAAGATACTAAAGCCTCCACCTCCCTCTAATCCTATTTCCATAGGTGCTTCAAAATTTGAAGCTAGTCATCTATGATGAACCTAACCTATAACATTTTTGCTTTGCGTTGGGCGGTTCATTATGCCCACATATGCAACCAATTCTTATCTGTGGCTCGTTGCATTATTGCCCGAAGTAAAACATGTATTGAGTGCGTTTTAATGAAATACCATTTATATAACGTGCTCTATTAATTATGGGACTAGAAATAAAAGCTTAATATTTTCAAAGTTTCATTCCGGCTATTCACTTTGAACGTTAAGTGCTCAATTTTTTATTTCATTCATGATAAAGGTTCTTAAATAATGCTATTATCGGATATTGCGTAGAATGTACTCGTAGAACTCAAATTTGAATCAAAAGATGATTACTGAACTCAAGGTATTCGAAATGAGCAAACATTGATCTTCTTCATTATGTATAAAAAAAGAATAATTAGATGAATAACGAGGTTAGTAATTTAGTACACCATAGATTTTCGTGTAGCCCCATCCGAAATACGATAGGCACAACACAATAATTAGATTTGTGATACGTACGACCTTCGCATAAAATGTACAAGGAAATACCCATTATCAAGTAGTCTAGGGCAAGTTATTTCTAGGAAACAACAACGGTTAAAACCATTGTGCAAAAAAATTTCATTGCATTTATTACCGTTGTGAATCAAATATTACAATGGTTATGATGATTACAATTCCAAATTTAAAACTAATATAACAGTGATATAAAGGGTTAGCACAAAGTATGGTACAAAAAATAGGCTTAGCAAATAATATGAAATGCTTATTACTATTTTAAATTTTTTTACTTTCATTCCAGAGTTACTATAATTTCAACTTCATTTTCATAACCGTTAATATTATCCTAGAATTCTTTAGTGGATTTATGCACTACCATTTAAAGAAAATGATATAGCTTTACGAATTGATAATTTAGTATGAAGTTTAAATATATAATTATATTTTAAATATCTTTTTAAATCTAGTAGATTGGTCTAAGGTTTTATTTATTATTATTAACGAAGTCGAAATTTTGGATGTTAACTTTTTCTTTTTGAAGGTTTCAATTACTATGGATTGGTCTTGTATATTGCCCTTTTATTTATATGTGTTTTTATAAACCAAAATATTTTGTCCCCTAGCTAATTGTAATATGCATCTGGCCAAAACTATATATCAGAAAGGCCTATTTTCATATTAACAAAAATAGACACAAGAAGTTTGGAATTCCATTTTAGCCTACTTCTAAAGATATACTTATTAATTTCACACAATATATTTTTCTTTGATGTAAACATGTATCTAAAAGTTCAAAGAATCTCTATAAAATACAGAGTAAATTATCTTATCATAAACAATTAATTTACATGCATGTTTCTTGTATGTTTTATTTAGAATTATATATTTGTAAAGCACTTTATTGAGCTACAAATAATATAATCAATAAATTAGTATTTCGTATTAATTAGCTTCTGCTTTTTAATGGAAGAAGGCATCAATAACTTTTTCAACTCTTATTATTTAGTTAAATATACTGTCATAAAAGGTAAAAAATAATGAATAATAACTAAAAAAATCTTGAATTTATTAACCAACAGTTATTACTGTTGGGTTAATCAATATCATACATTATCATTAACCAATTGTTTCAGGACACAATTTTTTTCTTCAAACTCTACAAATATCGATAAGCTTTTCGACCACAATCATAATTTTCAATGGGTAATTTATTTGTTCAAAATATTGCATTATTTTTCTTCCATTTACATTATTATTCAACTCTATCAAGGGCAATGAGCATACATAAAATCCATTTTACCATCAATTTTCAAGAATTGTAAACAATTGTATCGTGGAAGTCAAACACAGAGAATCTGATTTTTGTTCTATCCATTGTCAATTTTTGATTCCTAACTTCAAAGCTATTCACTGAAAAAAGATGGTCATACATTATCATTTGATACACTTAAGTTGAGGAAGAGGAAAAGATACTAAACTAAACCCCATATTATACCAAAGCCGCCGCTGCCCTTTTGTCCAAATAGAATCTTTGGGTCAACATATATTAATGGACCAATGAATAAAGATAGCAGTAAAACAACTTTACATATTACCATTCTGACTCGGCAAATAATTGACTCAGAAAATAATACGAAATACTTACTACCATTTTGACATTTTTACTTTCATTCAAATGTTATAATTTCAACTTCATTTTCATATTCATTAACAAATTAACCTACAACTCTTTAGTGGTTTTATGCACTACCATTTATGAAAAATGATACTCCTTTACGAATTGATAAGTTACTATGTAGTTTGAATATATTATTACATTTTAAATATCGTTTTAAATCTAGTAGATCGGTCTAAGGTTTTATTTATTATCATTAACTAACTAAAATTTTCTTATGTCAACCTTTCTTTTTGAACGTTTCAATTACTATGTATTAGGCTTATATATTACATCCCTTTTATTTATGCATGTTTTTATAAACCAAAATATTTTGTCCTTTGGCTAATTATAATATGCATCAGGTACAACCTATATTTCAATTAGGAGTACTAGCATAATCATAAAATAGATACAAAAAGTTTGATATGTCATTTTACATAATTAATGAACATATTCTTATTAATTTCAACATAGTATATTTCTCTGTTAATATAAATACTTACCTACGAGTTCGAAGAATCTCTATATTGGACATAGTAAATTATCTTTCAATAAACAATTAACTCAAAATGCACGTTGCTTATAGGTTTTAATTAGAAATATATATTTGTATGGAACTTTATTAAGCTATAAATAATATAATTGATAAACTAGTATATTATATTAATTTTTTTATCCTTTTTAATGGCAGAAGGTATTCAATAACTTTTCAACATTTATTAGTTAGTTAAATAAATAGTTTCAACAAGTAAAAAATAATGAAACATAACAAATAAAATCTTGAATTTAGTGATCAACAATTATTACTAGTATATAAATACATAAATACAAATTAATATCAATCTTTGTCATAAGTTAACTGTATAAGGACATAATTATTTTTTTCTTCAAACTCTATAAATATCCACAAGCATTTCAGCCAAAATAAAACTTCTCAATTGACAGTTTTTTCGTTCGAAATATTGTATTACTTTTCTTCCTTGCAACATTGTTATTCAACTTTGTCAAGGGCAATGAGCCTGGGGAGAATCAATTTTTTCATCAATTTTCCAAGAATCGGAAATAATTGTATCATGGAAGTCCAAAATACAGAATCTGATCTATGTTCGACCCGTTGTTAAAATTTGGTTCCTTACGCTAAAGTAGTTCACAAAAAGAAGATGGGCACATATTATCATTTGATAACCTTCAGTTGAAGAAGAGGAGAAGACCCTATCATGTTCCTCCAAGTAGACCAAGGCTTCCACCTCGCTCTAATTCAAATAGCATGTTTGGGTTAACGGATAGAAGTGGTCCAATACAAATATATAGCCGTACAACATCTTTTGAAGGTTGCGAGTTAATAAAACGAAAAAGATCTTACCCTAAACCACGAAAAATTCCGATGCCTCCAACTCCTCCTGCCCCACAATCTTTACTGGAATCATCACAAAAAAGGGAAGATACAGCTTCAATTGAAGATCACACATCAATGAAGAGAAAATGGTCGTACCCAAAGCCATCAAAGATACCAAAGCCTCCACCTCCATCTCCACCAAAAACTCGTATTAGTTCATTACAAGGAGATGGTTCATCCAATGAAGACGGTGACACAAAATTATTTATGGACCACCAATTGATGAAAAGAAGAAGACTGTATCTATGCCACCAAAGTTTTCGAAGCCTCCAACCCTATATGGTAGAAAAACACATGTTATTTCGTCAGAAGGAGAGAGTCCCACATATGATGATTTGCAAAAACAATCATTTGGAGACCATCAAATAATGAAGAGAAAAAGACCTTATCCTAAACCTCCAAAGATACCAAAGCCTCCACCTCCCTCTAATCCTGTTTCTACGCGAGCTTCAAAATTTGAAGTTGTTCATCCATGATGAACCATACCTATGACTTTTTTGCTGCCGTTGGACTATTCATTATGCCAACATATGCAACCAATTCGTATCTACGGTTCATTACATTATTGCCCGAAGTAAAACATGTACCTAAAGCTTTTTAGTAAAATACCATTTATGCAATGTGCTATATTAACAATGGGACTGGAAATGAAGCCTTAATATTTTCAAAGTTCCATGTCGGCTATTTATTTTAAATTTTAAGTACTCAATTTTTTGTTTCATTCATGATAAAGGTACTTAAATAATGTTATTATCGGATACTGCGTAGAATGTATTCGTAGAACTGAATCAAAAGGCGATTACATAACTCAAGCTATTCGAACTGAACAAACATTGATCTTCTTCATTTCGTATAAAAATTTTTTGAATAATGAAGATATATATATAGTACACCATAGATTTTCGTGTAGCCCCATGTGAAAGAATATAGGCACCACACCATAACTATATTTGTAATATGTACGACCATCGCATCAAATGCACAATGGATATAGTGATAATCAAGTGGTCTAGGGCTAATTGTTTCGGGGAAACAACAATGTTTAAAACTATTGTGCAACAAAATTCCATTGCCCTTATCACCGTTGTGAATCAAATATTTACAATGGTTATGATGATTACAATTCCAAATCTCAAAGATGAGATAACATTGATAAAAAAGTGTTATCATAAAGTATGGTACAAAAAATAGACTCTGCAAATAATACGAAATACTTATTACTTTTAAATTTTTTTACTTTCATTCTAGTGTTATTATAATTTCAACTTCAATTTCATACTCATTAAAAAATTAACCTAGAATTCTGTAGCGGATTTATGCATTACCATTTATAACAGATGACGTAGCTTTGTAGATTGATAAGTTAGCATGAAGTTTAAATAAATTATTATACTTTAAATATCTTTTTAAATCTAGTAGATTGGTCTAAGGTTTTATTTATTATCATTAACAATGTCAAAATTTCCGACATTAACTTATCTTTTTGAAGGTTTCAATTACTATGGATTGGGCTTGTACATTACTGCCCTTTAATTTATATGTGTTTTTATAAAGCAAAATATTTTGTCCTCTAGCTAATTGTAATATGCATCTGGCCAAAACTACATATCAATAAGGCCTATTTGCATGCGAACAAAAACAGATGCAAGAAGTTTGGAATGCCATTTTAGCTTATTTATGAAGATATGCTTATTAATTTAAGCACATTATATTTCTCTTTGATATAAACACTTATCTACAAGTTCAAAGAATCTCTACACCACATACAGTAAATTATCTTCCTATGATTAATTAATTTACATGCATGTTGCATATATGTTTTAGTTAGAATTGTATACTTGAACAACACTTTATTGAGCTACAAATAATATAACTAATAAACTATTACTTTGTATCAATTAGCTTCTCCTTATATTGGCAAAAGGCATCAATAACTTTTTTAACTCTTATTAATTAGTTAAATAAATTTTCTTAACAAGTAAAAAATAATGAATCATAACTAATAAAAATATTGAATTTAGTGACAAACAATTATTACTGGTAGATAAATTAATATCATACATTATCATCAGCTAATTGTTTGAGGACACATTTTTTTTTCTTCACACTCTGTAAATATCGATAAGCTAATTGTCTTAACCCGTTTGGTCGCTAGGTCGTTAGGTCGTTTGGGGTCTTTAGGTCATTAGGTCATTAGGCCGCTTAACTTGCTACTCTTGTTAGCTCGCTGGATGCTTTATCTCATTAACTCACTGGATCATTAGCTCGTCAGGTCGCAGTCCTTGCTGAGTTAATTTATGCTTTAGGCCGCTAGGTCGTATCTGTTATCTCGCTCAGGCTTTAGGTCGTTAGGTCGTTTCCGCATTTAGCTCGTTATATCCTCGAGTCATGGAAAAGAGGAGTTAACACTTGCCCCTCGAAGCGTACGCCTAGAGACTAGGTCGTGTGCTTCGATACTTCTTAACTCGCTCCTTACTGAGTTGTTACGTCGTGAGCGACTTAATGAGGGAGTTAGGTCGTGTGCACCGATTTAGATTCCACCGCCCCAGTATAAAAGTCGCACATTGCCCCTTCTTCTCCTTACCTGCTTCAACTCTCAAAACCGCCATTGAAGAACCTTTTGAACCTTCAAAGACAAGCTCGAACTTACGAGTCACCGATCATCTTTACTATTTCATCACGTAAGTGGATTGTTTTCTGTCCAATCCACGATCTCCATTAAACCATGAATCTGGATTCCCCATTTTCTTCTCTGATCCAATTTCATATGCCGCGCTTGAATTACGTTACGATCAATTTCTGATGGAATTGAGCTGTCTTGATTCGGTTTTAGGTGATTTTTGATGATGCAAGGAGAAGATGATAGGTTATAGTGTCTCAAGTTAACTGGTTTGTGAGTTTGGAGGAGATGAGGAGATCCTTAACAGGTTAATGGGTTTTAGGTTATGCTGTTGTATTTCTGGTGAGGTAGGAGAGACGAAAACGTGGTAGTGTATGAATGGAGGGTGAGACTTAGGATTTTTGATGGGAGATAACTTGGGATCGTTGAGCTACTCCAGGAACGATCTAGTGGATCAAACGACTTAAGAACCCTTGTGACTTAAGAGAAGCCGAACGACCTACTAATTTGTGACCTAAGCAACCGAACGGCCTAAAAACCCTTGTGACCTACGAGAAGCCAAGCGACTTAACAAATCAGCGACTTAACTCCGTGCGACATAAGTTTTAGGTCACGGCCGAGCTAATACTTAGATAAAATGCACTGCCTTGTCTTGAAGCATAACTTTAACTTGTAGGAGCACGAATAATGAACTTTTTGACTTGAACCGAACGACTTAATGAAACTTCGACCCATGCTAAGTCGTTTGAGCTTGACTGTTCGTAAAAATTGGAGAGCACTTAACTGAGTTTTCAACTTGAACTGTTGAGATAAACTGCCTGAACTTGTTGCACTTCTTTACATATTATATTAACTTTTAATGCTAACAACCTGGTAAATACAACATTTGCAGAAAACTAGGGCGAATATATTGCCACTGATTGCCCACATCAAATGAAAGATTTGTCGATAAAGAATAATCAACTTAAAGAAATTATACGAATGAAGTGCTATTAATCGACAAATTCAAGTGAAGTATTAAAGCAAAGCAAAATTAATCAACTAAAGCTGATTTGTTTGCATCAACACTGCACTTGTACTTGGACCTAAAATAACAAGCCATGAAAATTTATAATCGACGAATGCCTATTAGTTTAATTTCAGTAACATTTGCTTGTCATTTTTTTAGTTTTGCACAGCACTTCACACATTTAGGAAACGTGCAACTTCATATTTGAATATCCAGTTCCTTATGTAGAATGGCTTCTCAACAAGAAGAGATAATAGGACAAGCTGAAGAAGTCTTCCCAATAGCTAAACCTTTGGATGATCCCCTGGAAAGAACTCCAACTACTCTGAATCAACGGGTATTCAACCAATTATGTATTCTGTTTGGTATCGCGGAGGCCAACGCTTTGCTTCCTGGGGTAAATGATACCGCTGACAGGCAACCTCTTGGTTTCATTGCATTTAATCATCAGATGTGCTTGAGTGGAGCAATTCCTTCCTTTAACGATTTTCTTCGACAGCTCCTTCTCCGATCGACTATTTCTTCCTTTCAATTGCACCCCAATGGCTACAGCATCTTGATGGGACTGTATGTACTGTTCAGGAGGACACTCGACCGTCTTTCGAGATTTGAAGAAATTTGTTACTTATGCACATTTGCAAAGAATAAAGACCATCCTTCCATCATGCTTGTGAGAAGCGCAAGGAAACGTAAATTGATCACCGATCTTCCCAAAAGCGCCCACGGGTTTCTGAACCAATTTTTCTTCATCCGTTGCCCCCCAAGATTCTACAGCATTTGGAGAGAAGGAAGTAAGCTTGCATATCTCTGTTCTTTCCATTTATGAACTTTCCAAAATCGGAGTTGTTAAGTGCTAACTTCATTCTTTACTTTTACAGCACTTCCTCCTTTTTCTAAAGATTCCAGCCATAAGCCGACTTTTGAAAGACTAAGTTGCGTGGCGGTTGAGGAAAGAAGCATCAAATTTTTGCTGAAGGACGAATTTTTGCATCAATTCGGACTTTTGCATTCTTCCTGATCCACCTAGCTTCATGTGCCCCTAGTTCTCGAGCAAAGACTCCAGTTGCCCCAATTTCCGCCGAAGAACTTACACCGAAGGAGCCTACTGCTGAGGCTTCATTGGTGAAATGTTCTGCTTCCATTGACGTTGCTAGGTCATCCGGCAAATTTTCACTTCCCGCGGTTATTGAAGAAGAGGAAGCTCCTCAACATTCCGGGAAGGCTGCTGATGCAGGAGCTGAGAGAAAGAGTCTCGCTAGGCGTGACAGTGACGACACTTTTAAGGGATTGAGCGACTTGTTGGTTACTTCGCATGAACTCTTCAAGGATGATTCCACCGCTTCTAAACTTGCTTCTCCAGCAGTTGAAGCGACATCAGTTTTGCAAACAACTCAAGAGATAACTCTTAAGACAAAGAGTGGTTTGTAGCTTGACGTGCGTAGTTCACACGCCACACACACTTAGGATTTCAGCAACTTTGTGCACTTAACTTCTTTGCTTTGATGATTTCTGAACTTGTCTCTTCTTCATTTTCAGGCTCTCCAATGGGACGTAGCGGCTCATGTTTGCACAAAAAATGGACAAACACCTCCAAGTCGTGTTATTTAGTCGATTATATGTAATTTTCAATGATTTTAGATGAGTATGTAAATATGAGAAAAGTAGGGGCTGAAATGTAAAAGACACACAGATTTATAGTGGTTCGGCCAGAATGTGCCTACGTCCACTTTATATGTTATTATCTTCTTTCTTTCAGGTTACAAGTACAATGCGTTGTATACAAGTGTATGAAAGTAGTTTGAAAGTTCCTTCCTTGCTTGAGCTCTCAAACTTATCTGCCATTGTTGTACCCCTGCCCCTCTATTTATAGTATGAGGTAGGGGGCAGGGGTCTTGGAAGTATATAACTGCTGGTGGGCCCGGGCTGAAGCGATCTGGACTGGCAACTGTGTTGGTTCGGCGAGCTTCATTCGGTGGTGAGGTTGGACCGGTGGTAGCCTCGTTCGGTAGGGAGTTGGCTTGGTGTCTTGTGGTGACGCGGTTCGGTAGTGCCTAGGGAAGGCCTTGATCCGGTAGGTGATGTAGAATGCTTGGTTCGGCAGGGGGAGCTGGTTCGGCGATGCTCCACTTGTCATGGGTGCATGGACCGGTGACGGAGTGGACCGGTGGTAGGTGGTTCGGTCGTTGGAGGGGCTTTCGTCCGGTTGTCGGTGTACCGGATGGAACTGTTACCGAATGAACATGGGGGGTGTTGTGCCGAATGGATTCCTGCCTTGCTTTACCGAATGAGCCTTTGCCTGTATTGCCGAATGACCTTGTACTGGGAATGCCGAATGGACTTTAGGTTGGGCCACCGAATGGAATAGAGGGTTGCGAACCCGGGTGAAACTGACGCATCTTGGTCTCGAGATCTTCTGGGTGAGAATTCGCCCAACATTTGCCCCCCAAAGTGGGGCAAGTGCTTGCATGTGTCGCGCTTTGTTTCCCTGCGGCAAGAAGGCGTGTTTTGTAATGCCATGGGCTGGATGTTCATATCCTGTTGATGTCCTGCAAAGGAATTTACAGTTTTAGTGTGATTTCAAATAATGACCGTTCGTGATCGGAATATTTGAGATGAAGTGAACCGTGTCGCTCGGGACGAGCAAGTGTGCCCCGAAGGGGCTTAGCATTGTCGATGCCAGGTTCACGTTAGAGTGGGTCCCTGGGTCGTTTGCCAAGGTGGTTTATCGCCAGCTCAGAGCATGCCTAGGGATCGTTCGCGACCCCGCACATGTGTAAGTAGCTTAGCCATTTCATAATAATTATCAAATATCCATATGACCGATGGGCTTAAAAAGGCGTGTCAAAGTGTAAATTCCCACGACGATAGGGTTAATAACCATTCAGAGCGTGCCTATGGACCATTCGTGGTCGCATACACGTGTAAACGATTAATCCATGTTAGTGAGAGTTTTACGACTTATTCACTGTTATCATAATCTTATTTTATTAGTTAGTTCTGGAGTTCGGTACTTATCTGCATGAGGCGCTCTGTATGCCCCTAGTTCCTGGTTGTTGTTGGCAGAGAGAGAGTTCATTCGGCTTTGTGTTTGGTCCGGCTGTTCTCATCCGGCTTTTGGTTGGTCCGGTACCGAACTAACTGGTTCGGCCGTCCTGAGCTCGCCTATATATAGAGGCTACACCCCCCTTGGTTTTTCCTTACCGAATCAGAGAGCCGAATCAACTGTACTGCCGAACCAAATCTTCTGCCGAACCAAATTTCTACCGAATCAGGTACGTACTCTATTGCCGAATGCCTCTTATTACCGAATGGCTCAGAATGCCGAATACACACGTTGGTTCTCAAATGCCGAATGAACATGGGACATAGGTGCCGAATGGGCTTTCGTCATTAGGGCCGAATGAATTTACTTGCACTGTACCACCGAAAGAATTCGTATACCGGATGGACTCCTAATGCCGAATGGAATTTCCGAATGAGGCATATACCAAATGAGACTCGAAAATTTGAATCTTGAGCGAAATCTTAGGCTTTTATACGCTTGCTTTATATACTTGCTTGTTTGTGTTTCTATACTTCTTATTCTAATCTCAAGTCTTTCTTGTGCTGCAGAAAATGTCTCGCAAAGCGGAAACACGATCAGACAGAAAGAAGTCTAGAGGCACAGGAGAGCCTTCTTCTTCCTTGCCCCCAGTCCAACCAGGATCCGGGCAACACCGACCTATTCCGAGGTCTCTAGTGGACGGATATGGTCCACAGGAACTTTTGATCTCTCCCCCGGATTGCTTTCCTAGCTCCCTAAAGGAGGAGCAACTTGACGTCATATCCCATTCCTTTGGGATAGATAGGGCCCTTATGCTGCTGCCGGGAGATGGAGTGATGCCATATAATCCTCCCGAGGGCTACTTCGCTTTTAGCAGATACCATTGTATGTGCGGTGCTATCCCCCCTATCAACGCTTGGATAATTAGCTTCACCACATATTTGAAGGTGGCTCCCTTCCAGCTTCAGCCTAATTCTTATGCCATCCTGGTGAGCCTTTTTGTTATCTTCCAGAGGAGGTACGGGCGTCCTCCTTCTAACCGGGAAATCCGATACTTGTACAACCTGAGAGGCTATAAGAAGGGGTCTCCGTACATTAGCCTGGAGGCGGCCGTACCCTTCAAACCAGTTCTGGACTTGTATTCCAAGTTCACCATGTTCAAGAAGGAGTGGTTCTTCGTCAAGGACGATGCTGTTTCTTTCCGCCTTTTCACTTCCGGCTGTAAGATTGATTTCATTTATATTTTTCATGTGTTTTGACTGTAGTGTTTTTTCTGACATGCTTCTATTTCTGGCTAGCGACAGGTGGTATTGCAGTCGTGGAGGACGATTCCTTAGTGCGAATGGCTGCTGAACTAAAGGCTATTCCGGCACGGGACCGGTCGGCCTCTTTCTTGATCAGGAACGCAACCCTCTTGGAGTATAATTTGATCTTACCGCGCCAGTCCGTGGTTAAGCAAAGGGATACGGCTGAGGAGAGGGCTGCTAAAGCTAAGGAGGGGGCTACGGTAAAGAGCGGTAAGAGGGAGCCTTTCGCAGCGCGTCCTGCGGTTGGGGGGAAGAAACTGAAGAAGTCCGATGGCCCTTCTCCAAGTACTTGCCCGACTGTCCCGGAGGAGGAAGGTGTGGAAGAGGAGGAAGGAGGCGAAGTTGGAGAAGGGTCGGAGGGTGGAGGAGATGGCGACGGTCAAGGTGATAGTGGTGTTGCCGCTCTAACCTCTGAGCAAGACCTCGAACTGGATGAGGCCCTCCGTCGGGCCTTCGGGGAGTCGGAGGGAGAGTCGGAAACGGAGAAGGAAAAGGAGAAAGAAACGGAGAAGGCAAAGGAAACCGGCAAAGCTGTGGCTTCAGCTAGGGTGACTCCGGCGACGCAAGGTGAACTTTTGTCTTCTGCCGATTCCATTTTCGATAGGGACTTAGAAATTTTTTACGGTTCACTTCCGTCCTGGGATGAGATCCAGGACTTATTGCAGTTTCCCACTCCTCCGCCGGGTTTGTATAATAGATGTGTCTCCTCACTTTTCTTTCTTTTTAACTTAGCACATTTTTTGAATTGCGGATTATTGTATGTTCGTAACACTTGTTCTTTATTTCAGAGGCAGGCCCGGCAGTTAAAACGTCGGATGTTCGACATCGTCTTGAACAATTTAAGTCGAGGAGAGCTTCTGCGAAACCTTCTACTGATCGCACTGGGGACGTAGTCAAGTACCGCCCTCTTCTTGGGGTCATCGAAGAGGGCATTCAGAAAAGGAAGCGGAGCCGTTCCTTATTTGAGTCTTCTTCTGCTTCGCAGCTTCCTACTCTGCCTCCCCTTACTCAGCCTCCTCGTGATACTACGGAGGAGAGCACGGAGCCCTGCCCCCCTCCTCCTCCTTCCAAGAGTTCTACTGTCATTCATATAAGGCGTCCCGATGTGCCTCGCCCCGTGCCTCGTGACCCTTTTGCCGGTCATCCTGATTTAGACCCAAGTTTTCGGGACATTTCATTCGATGAGACCACGGGCGAGCACCTACTTCCCCGCAACCCCATGGTAAGAGTGTTGGACGAGGCCAAATCTTTAGATCTTGATTTACTTACTACACGGGTAGTCACCATGGGGGATGAGGCCAAGGCTAATATCGACCGGGTGGCCGTAGAGACCAAGAAGTTAATGGAGCATCATGCTAAGTTGGTCAAGGCCGGGGAAGAGATCGGGAGTGCTAACATTCGGTTGAGGTTAAAGGTTGCCGATCAGGCCAAGCAACTCGCCGACCAAGCCATCCAGATTTCCCAGCATGAGGAAGCCTCCAAGCGTCTGAAAGAGACCATGGAGAAGGCCAGTAGGGCGGAATTACGGAAGATGGAGGTCGCTTGCAGGGAACGGATTAACATAGCTATCGCAACGGTGGATGAGGTTCGAAATGCGGATCTCGAGCGGGTGGAGGAGTTGTCAGGGAGGCTCGAGGCTGCGGAGATGGCTCAGGCCGAGTTGAAGGAGGAGATGGAGGAGATGAGGAGGTCCCTCAAGTTGAAGGAAGAGGAAATGAGGAGGTCACTCCAGGCTGACTGCTTGAGATACCAATCAGAGAGGGACATCGCCATCACCAAGTTGCAGGCTTCCGAGGCCCGGGTGAGGGAGTTTGAGGAAAACGAGGGGATGATGGATGAGATGTTGCAGGATATGTACTTCCACACCTGGAAGGAGGGCGGCTTGTCTTGGATGGACGATTACCCTCGGGTCATGGCCAAGGTGTATCTCCAGGCTTTAGAGGAGGCCAGGGTGAACGCGGGTAAGGAAGGCGGAGAGGCTTTCAACTTGAGTGCGGTCACTGCTCAGTTCTCAAAGGAGGAGCAAGCGGCGGTGAAGGAGGGGATGCGGCTACTCGCTGCAGAGGAAGCGGGCGTGCAGTTGGATGATGAGGATCAAGCGGCGGATGCTGGTGAGTTATTCTTTTCCCTTTCTTTTCTTTTCGTGTTTTCATAACTTGATCGTTCGTTTAATGAATTCCTCTTCTGATCTGGACAGGTGGGACTTCAGATCCACATGCTGGGGGCTCCGATCCTGCGGCTAAGTAGGTTGGGGGAGTTGGTGATGGAGTGTGGATGCATCTGCCATCTTTTTGTTTCTTTTTTATCACTGTTCATGTTAGTCTTTGATATGCAACTGTAATAAAATTATTTGCAAAGAATAACTTCGTGTGATCTTATAATATAAGCTGATTTTGTCATGTTTAAATGTTGTTGCTATCTTTATGTGCTGTGTGAGAAGTATAATTATGTATATGCCTGTGATTCCACTTGTGTTTGATGTTAAGTTTTTGCTTGAAATATAATTTCACGTTTTGCAATGTCAGTGTATGAATAAGTTATAGTTACGCATTTATGTACAAGAGAAGAGAGTACCGCCCTTTATGTTTTATTCGCAGGCGTTAGCTTTGAGTGTCTTGTGTAACTGTTCACGGGTATAGCCGAGCGCCCTGCTACCCAGCACGCAGGCTTAGAGCCTCATGAGTGAATGCTTCCTATTTGGTTTCCTGTACTTTAGAGTTTGTTATACAGGATAGGAGAAAAATATTTAAATGGAATGGAAATATAGTAAAAGTAAAACTTCCAGTCACGGAAGGCCGTCGATGTGCTTAAGTTCGTGGCAAACGGGTTTTGTAGTCACTTTCCCTAGCTGTGGGTCTTGGAGACATTTGTCACCCATCTTACGCCTCCGCGGGGAGTTTTCTTTTTTACCACAGCCGCACTTAAGACACATCGGAGCCGAGATCGCGCACGGTAACTACCCGAACCATTATGGTCCGTAATCGTGGGTATTATTCGATTTACCGTGGCCGGCTAGCGTGGGTGCCGTTGGCCGTGAACTACCCCTGGCTGGCCACACCTTATGTTGGGGCTTAAAGTAGGTTCACAGTTACCGACGAGCCGAACGCCGTAATGAGCTGCCATCGGCTATAGTCGGCCTTTATGATGACTTATAATCGGCTCATTACAGTTGGCTTTGAGGGCAGGCGCGCAATGAGTTAACCCGCAGCAGAGGGATGCTGGGGCAAAAGAGTCTCATTGGCGAGTGCATAGAATCGTAGCGTACCTGTTAGGCCTAGTCCAGATGAGGCCGCGGTGCGTCTTGAGTGGAGATGCCATAGGATTTTGTTCAACAGAAAGGGATAACGCTTAACAAGTAGCCAAGACATAAAGGAACAAGTTAAAAAGAGACAAGATTTTTTAAAGTGGTTCGGCACGAAAATGCCTACGTCCACTGATTCTCTTTGTTAATTCACTTCATATGGGCAGTACAAGTTAAGAAAAGTATCGACGGAGGTGTCGGATGTTCCATGCCCTCTGGAACACCTCTCCGTCCACTGTTGACAAAATGTAAGCTCCGTTGTGGAGATCTTTGTGAATTACATATGGTCCGTCCCAGATGGGGTCCAGTGCCCCGGGGCGCGGAAAGATTCGCCTGAGGACAAGATCTCCTTCTTGTAAGCTGCGATGTTTGACTTTGGAATTGTATAGTGCTGCCACTTTTTGTTTGTGAGCTGCTGCTTTGAGTGCTGCATCGTTTCTCCTTTCCTCAATCAGATCCAAAGACATGAGGAGGAGTTCTTCGTTTTCTTCTGGGTTGTAGTGGATCCTACGGTGGGAAGGCACAATAGTCTCAACTGGGAGCATTGCCTCCGATCCATATGCCAAAGAGAAAGGAGTATGTCCCGTTGATGTTCTGAAAGATGTGCGGTATGCCCATAGTGCCGTAGGAAGTTCGTCCACCCAAGCGCCTTTTGACTTTTCAAGTTTCTTCTTGATTAGGGTTTTGAGAATTTTGTTGACAGCTTCAACTTGTCCGTTTGCCTGAGGGTAAGCTACTGATGAGAAGCTTTTATGAATTCCATGCTCTTGGCACCAGTCGGCAAACTCTTCGCTGTCAAATTGGAGTCCGTTGTCTGATACGATCTTGAGGGGGACTCCATACCTGCACAGAATGTTTTTGATCAAGAAGTTGATAATTTTTGCTGAAGATATTTTATTTAAAGGTTCCGCTTCCACCCATTTGGTGAAATAATCGACTGCCACTATAGCATATTTGGCTCCGCCTCGGCCCGTTGGCAGTTCGCCAATTAAGTCAATTCCCCATACAGCAAAGGGCCAAGGGCTGGTCATTTGAGTAATTTCGTTTGTGGGCAGTCGAGGGATCTTGGCGAACTTCTGACATCTGTCGCATTTCTTAACGAAGTCTAGGGTATCTTTGTTTAGTGTGGGCCAGTAATATCCATATCGGAGTATCTTTCTTGCCAAAGTCTGTCCTCCAGTGTGATCTCCGCATCCTCCCTGATGGATGTTTGTTAATATCTCCTTGGCTTCCCTTCCGGCGACGCATCTTAATAAGGGGCTAGAGAAACCACGCCGGTAGAGGATGCCTTCTTGTATTGTGTAGTGGGGAACTTTTCTCAAGATCTTCTTGGCTTCGTCACGCCTGTCGGGTAGTATGCCATCTTGCAAATATTTCCGGATAGGAGTCATCCAGGTTCCTTCTTCGATTGCAGTTATCAGATTTACTTGTTCGAAACTTGGGGCTAGCTGCCTTGAGATTGCTGGTGCTCCGGGAATGGTGCTGTCCTTCATACTAGCTTGCTTTGCAAGTTCATCTGCCTCTTGGTTTTCTTCTCGAGGAATGTGTTTGATTAGATAATGGTCCAATTGATCGAGCAGCAGTTTGGTTTTCTTTAGGTATGCTGTGAGTCGTTCTCCTCGAGTCTGGAATTCTCCTAGTACCTGGTTTACGATAAGCTGAGAATCACTATGAATACATAAGGAATTGATTCCAATTTCTAGGGCCAGTTCCAATCCAGCTATTACTGCTTCATATTCAGCATCGTTGTTAGTGGCCGTGAACTCCAATCTCAATGCATAGTACAACTTTCTTCCCCTGGGGGTGATGATCACAATACCTGCCCCCGAGCCTTGTTCGTTCGATGCTCCGTCTACAAAGAGGTTCCACTTGATGTTTTTTGCTACTTCGGATTGTTCCTTGCCTTCGTTGATAGTGAATTCGGCAATGAAATCAGCCATGGCTTGTCCTTTGATAGCGGTACGAGGATGGTAGGTGATATCATACTGACTTAGTTCGATGCACCATTTGAGGAGTCGCCCAGAAGTGTCAGGACGATGGAGCACCTGTCTTAGTGGTTGATCGGTTAGAACCCTGATGGAGTGAGACTGGAAGTAGTGTCGCAGTTTTCGTGACGCGATCAATAAACAATATGCTAATTTCTCAAGTTTAGGATATCTGGCCTCTGCCCCTGTAAATCTCTTACTTACAAAGTAAACCGGGCGTTGTGTGCGGTCTTCTTCTCTTACCAAGGCGGCGCTTAGAGCGTGAGATGATACAGCGAGGTATAGGTATAACACTTCACCTTCATTTGGAGTTGAGAGTACTGGTGGTCTCTGAAGGTGTTCGATTAGGTTGAGGAAGGCTCTTAAGCATTCATCGGTCCACTCGAACTTCCCTTTGTCTTTCTTGAGAGCTTCGAAGAAGGGGACACACTTGTCAGTTGCCTTGGAAATGAATCTGCTTAGGGCGGCCACCTTTCCGTTTAGGCTTTGCATTTCTTTTCGAGTGGAAGGTATCCTTATTTCTTTTAAAGCCCGGATTTGTTCAGGGTTTGCTTCGATTCCTCTGGCGTGGACGATGAATCCTAAGAATTTTCCCGATGACACTCCGAAGGAGCACTTTAGAGGATTCAGCTTCATTCCATATCGGCGAAGTACCTGAAACATATCGTCCAGATGTCTTACATGGTCGTTGGCTTTCCTGGACTTTACCAACATGTCATCCACATATACCTCCATAGTTCGCCCTATTAATTCTGCGAACATTTTGTTGACGAGGCGTTGATAGGTAGCTCCAGCATTTTTGAGTTCAAAAGGCATGACTTTGTAACAATATAATCCGCGGTCGGTGATGAAGCTAGTGTGGTCCTGATCGGGAGCGTGCATGGGGATCTGGTTATATCCGGAGTATGCATCCATAAAAGATAGGAGTTCGTGCCCAGCTGTGCTGTCCACGAGTTGGTCAATTCGGGGAAGTGGGAAGCAGTCTTTCGGGCAAGCGTCATTCAGATTGGAGAAGTCAATACATGTTCGCCACTTTCCATTGGCCTTTTTTACTAGCACTGGGTTAGCGATCCATTCTGGGTAGATGGCTTCCCGTATGAAGTCATTAGCAAGTAGATTTTTTACTTCCTCATCAAGGGCTGCTGATCGCTCTGCCCCCATGCTCCTCTTTTTCTGCTTTACTGGTACCTTGGTGGGATCGATGTTCAACATGTGGCATGCTACGTCTGGGGAGATTCCTGTCATATCGGCATGGGTCCACGCAAATACATCTAAGTTGTGGCGGAGAAAGTCAATGAGTTGATCCTTCAATTCCGTTTTCAGCTGAGATCCGATTTTTAATAGTCTACTTGAATCATGCTTATCTACCGATACGAATTCCATAGCCTCTGCAGGCTCGGCGGTAGCCTCCTCCTCATTATCCCTAGGGTCTAGTTCATTGAAGGGATCGCTTGTGTATCGAAGAGGAGGGGCTTTCTTTAGTTGCTATGCCTCCAAGCTTTTCATGCAGAGAGTAGTCTCTGCATCTTTTCCTTTATTCTTTCTGCGGTTATTGCGAAGTTCAGTTACGTAGCAGTCTCGGGCAGCACCTTGATCTCCTTCTACTTCTCCTACTCCGTTGTCTGTTGGAAATTTCATTTTCAGGCACCAGGGGGCTAATACAATCTGAAAGTCAGACAAGGCTGGTCTTCCCAAGAAAGCGTTGTAAGCCGAGTGGTTTTCTATTAGTACGAACGTTTGTTTTCGCACAACGGAGCGGGGATGACTTCCTATTTCGACGAAGAGGTCAAATTGCCCGAGGGGCATTTTTGCATCTCCAGTGAAACCGTGCAGTGGTTTGTCACAGGGGGATACATCCTTCATTGATAACTTCATTTTGTCGAAAGCATGTCTGAATAGGATATTTACGGAGCTTCCTGTGTCTATTAGAATCCGAAAAACTTTAGCTGGACCGAACCAGGCAGAGATGACCATAGGATCCATATGTGGGTACTGTCTTCCTTCCAAATCACGCCTACTGAATATGATGTCGTCGTTCTCTTTTCGTTTCGGGTGGCGTTCTTCCGTGATGGAGTTAACATAGCCTTCTGCATTTCTAAGCGACTTGTCGTACCTTTCCATCTCTGCCCAACTTCTGTCGGCGATGTGTGGTCCTCCTGAGATGGTAAGGACCACTATCTTCTCCTGACTAGAGCCACTGGTGTTGTGATTGTTGCGATTCCCTCCGCCTACTTCTGGGAGGGGTTGCTTTGAGTTCTCATTGGCAGGAGTTGGAGTCCTGTTCTGACTTTTCACATAACGTTCCAGTCTTCTTCTTCTAATGTGTTCTCGATCAAGTCCCGAAGATGGTGGCATTCATTGGTGTCATGTCCGTGGGATTCGTGGAAGCGACAAAACTTTCCGGACTTGAGTGCGTTATCTGATTCTTTCTTGTGCGGGGGGCGCTTGTATCCGAGTTCGCCCTGAGTGGCTAGGTAGATGTTTTCGATTGTTTCATTCAAAGGAGTGTAGGAGTCAAATCTTGGCCCTGGTCGATATTGGCGCTTCTCAACCTTTCTGCCTCCAGCATTGTCTCTAGATTCATTTCTTCGAGCGTCCTTAGCTGCAGTGGGAACCTTGTCCTGAACTATCTTGCCTTGTTGCCCTGACTGCCTCTCAGTAGCAGCGTCTTCAAGTCTCATATACTTTCCAGCTTCATGGAAGAAATCAGGCAAGGTAGCTGGTTTTTCCTTAGTTAATCTTCTGGCAAACTTGGTGTCTGGATGTACACCACTACAGAGGGCCATCAGAGTGAGTTTTTCATCGGCATCTTGAACTGCTGCCGCTGCGGCGTTGAACCGTGTTAGATATTGTTGCAGCGTCTCTCCGGATTTCTGTTTGACATTGGATAGAGAATAAGCGTCCTTGGGCTGTTCCACATGGATGCGGAACTGGCTGATAAACCTTTCTTTCAAAGTCTCCCATGAGTTGATGGATCCTTGGGGTAGATGGCAGAACCAGGAGGTAGCTAGATCTGCTAGGAACAGTGGAAAGC
Organism: Allium cepa; assembly: GCA_030765085.1. NCBI lineage: Eukaryota > Viridiplantae > Streptophyta > Magnoliopsida > Asparagales > Amaryllidaceae > Allium > Allium cepa. The sequence continues at coordinate 464,496,934 of CM060942.1, forward strand.
ACTTGCATAATACTCCTTCTGTTGCTCCACTCATGAGCATATGCTGGGTGTATCTCTGTAAATGTACGATGGGGTCGGAAGTTCCTTTGTAAGGTTCCATGGTTGGCATTTTCCATTCCCGGGGAGTAATGGCAGTTTCGATATTTCGGGTAAAGGGGCTGGTGACCCTAGCGCCTATTCCCCGGTCCCTTTGCTCCCGTTGGACACATTCTCTGAATAATCGTGCCATTCGTTCGTCAGAATTTGGAGCGGACAAAAATGAGCTTGGCTCTTCCCTGCGGGATCTATCTCGTCCAGATGACCTGTAGGGATGGTACAATCTATCACTTCTAGCATTATCCAGTGGTTGTCTTTGGCTGCTTGGATGCACGCTAGGACCAGTTACAGTTGCCCCCTGCCTTGATCTTCCCCTGTGGGGTTCTGTTTCGAGCACATCCATGGGGTCAACTTCGGGCCGGGTCCTAGCTCGGCTCCGTTCAGCGGGGTTTCTATGATTAGGTGGCATGACTGGCTCAGCTACATCCGACCCTCGCCTGGTGCCTCCCCCGCTGGGCTCGGCACCAAGGGCTTCCTCGAGTTGGGATTCGGGCTGAGTCCGGGCGCGGCCCCTATCATTGTTGTTTCTGTTGATAGCTTCTTCGAAGAGTGAAGACCTTTGTTGCCTCCGGGATCCTCCGGATTGGGATTCACCCCATGATTCCGTGTTGCGGTTGGACTCTTCAGCATCCCTTAAGCGTGACATGAGTTGGTCCACCAAAGTTTCTTGTTGGGATGTGAAGCGGTTAGTTACTTCAGCCACAACCCTGTCCAGATCTGCCCTAGTGATTGGTTGTTCCGTTGCGGGACCAGTTGGATTCTCCTGATTTTCATCTGGTACTGCTGTTGAAGTGGGCTGATCTGTGATTGCTGGATCTGGAAGGCTGCTAGTTGCGATGTTCTTTCCTTTGTTAACATCCCTTCTCTGTTTGGAAGGCATGATTTCTAAGCAACGAGTGATGTTGTTAGGAAGAAGGTTGAGTGGGAGAAGATGAAGCTTGAGTTCAACTCTCAATGAAAGCACCAAAAATGTTTGCACAAAAAATGGACAAACACCTCCAAGTCGTGTTATTTAGTCGATTATATGTAATTTTCAATGATTTTAGATGAGTATGTAAATATGAGAAAAGTAGGGGCTGAAATGTAAAAGACACACAGATTTATAGTGGTTCGGCCAGAATGTGCCTACGTCCACTTTATATGTTATTATCTTCTTTCTTTCAGGTTACAAGTACAATGCGTTGTATACAAGTGTATGAAAGTAGTTTGAAAGTTCCTTCCTTGCTTGAGCTCTCAAACTTGTCTGCCATTGTTGTACCCCTGCCCCTCTATTTATAGAATGAGGTAGGGGGCAGGGGTCTTGGAAGTATATAACTGCTGGTGGGCCCGGGCTGAAGCGATCTGGACTGGCAACTGTGTTGGTTCGGCGAGCTTCATTCGGTGGTGAGGTTGGACCGGTGGTAGCCTCGTTCGGTAGGGAGTTGGCTTGGTGTCTTGTGGTGACGCGGTTCGGTAGTGCCTAGGGAAGGCCTTGATCCGGTAGGTGATGTAGAATGCTTGGTTCGGCAGGGGGAGCTGGTTCAGCGATGCTCCACTTGTCATGGGTGCATGGACCGGTGACGGAGTGGACCGGTGGTAGGTGGTTCGGTCGTTGGAGGGGCTTTCGTCCGGTTGTCGGTGTACCGGATGGAACTGTTACCGAATGAACATGGGGGGTGTTGTGCCGAATGGATTCCTGCCTTGCTTTACCGAATGAGCCTTTGCCTGTATTGCCGAATGACCTTGTACTGGGAATGCCGAATGGACTTTAGGTTGGGCCACCGAATGGAATAGAGGGTTGCGAACCCGGGTGAAACTGACGCATCTTGGTCTCGAGATCTTCTGGGTGAGAATTCGCCCAACAGCTCATACTATGATGATTTTCAGCGCTATGGAAAGCGCGACTCTTGTGATCCCAAGCAGTATCTTCCTGCCCCAAGGGAAATTGATGAAGAAAGAGCCGCAAGAAAAGCTCGCGAGTGGCGGGCTTATGAGGAGCGCTATGGAAGAAGGGATGCACGACATGATTCTTCCCTGAGAGGTGACGATTCCCACAAAAGAAAATCTTATGATGACAAAGGGAAAGGTCACATTGCTGAAGATCCGAGCAAGCGGGCCAAGCTTAGTGAAAGATCGGCGTCTATAATTTCTAAAAAGCGCGCTTCTCCCATCTCTTTAGAAATCCCTTCCAGCTCTCCTGCCCTTCAAGGAGATGATATCCAAACGATCATCAACAGGCCTCCGTATCAAATTCAGAATGCCCCACCTGCACTTCAAAGCCGGTTTCCACACTGGTGTTTAAAAGGAGTGCGCTTCGGCTTGGACTTGATTCTTATTGACAAGCAAGCCATGCTAAGGAATCTCGACGCTGTTAAACGTGACATTGAGAGAATGTCGAGATGGCTAAAGCTAGTTGACGAGCTTCAAAGGGTGAATCGCTTGAATCTTGACGCAATGTTAATCATGGAGAGCGATAAGTCCGAGTGGAAGAAAACTCTCGACCAACATGATGCAGAGATGAAGAATATCACTTCTTACAATGAGAAGCTTGAAGCGGAAGTTGAAATACTCAAAGAAGAGCTTGCCACTTCTTCCAATTCCTATACTCAAAAGGTAGAAATGCTTCAAAAACAGGTGAGAGATGCTCTTGCCAGGCAAAGAGACGTTGAAGCCAAATTCGAAGCACAGCAGGAAGTTGTAGAAAGCTAACAAACTTATGTTGCTCAGTTGCGAGAAAAAACAAGCTCCCAGAACTTGAAGATTGAAATGCTAAGAGCTCGACTTTCTGAAGTTGCAAAAGAGCGCGAAGAAGCTATTACCGACAAAGCAGCAGCCGAAGAATCTCATGAAGCAACCAAGGCCAACATCAGCTCTACCTTATTCGAGTTTTATATACATAGCATCTTGGGGCATGGCAGCCTTTCGTTTTTAGGCCCGAAGTATGAGATTACCTTGGTCGAAGTGTGGGAGGCCGCATTTGATATGCTTGGAGGCGCTGGCTATGCCGAGGAAGATCTTGATGTTGACGTAATAAAGCAAACTTCTCCATGTAAGTTCAACATTGATTTAGCTCAAGTGGACTACTTGTTCACTTCACATGAACTTGACGAACTTTTTGATTATTACTTAAGTCTTGACGCGCCACTATCTCCTCTTTTCGCAAGGAATACTGATTTTAACTTCTCTTCTTCTGTAGTGAAAATGCCAAGTGCCGCACAGACTTCTCCTCTTCCAGCTGTTCCACCTCCATCTCTTCAAGTTACGCCACCTTTTGCTTCTCAACCGGGGTCTCAATAAGAATTAATAGAAGCTCCTCAAGGCTTGGATGACCCGGCCGCTTCACAAGAGCAGAAGGCTAAGGAACTTGAAGAAGGTGAAAAGATTCCGGAGCTATTTCATGATGACACAAAGCTGTCTGCACTTGTCACTCCAGGCAGCGAGTTTTCTTTAAGGAAGAAGGGGAAGCGTGTAACTTCGAAAAAGAGAAGGAAAAGCACTTCTGTTAGCGAAGAGAAGGTGGAAGTAGACCCAGCTGCACCTCTATCTCCTTCTTCCCCGACTCGTACAGGTCGGCTCCCAAAGTTAACCATTAGGCTAAGGCAGGGCTCCAAAGGTGGCGGGAAGAAGAAATAATGAGTCTCGCTCTACCCTTCTTGTTTTGCTTTTTGTTTGTGCATAAAGGCTAGTATTGATCGGAATTTGTGCGGGCACCGGTCCTCGCTCTTTTGAAACCTGCACATGCATAAATTTTTTATAATATAGAATAAAATGATTCTTTTTATCTGTACAATCTTTTGCCTGTAATTGTGAATACATTTATTCCTTATTTTTGCACAAGTTTCTTCACTATGATATTGCAATAAGTTTGTTGTATGTTGCTTGAGCGTTGCTATTATTAATGTAGTTATATTGTATTTCCCCTATACCACGGCTTATTGCAATATCTTTTACTTGGTAAAACATTGGAGAACAGTTCTTCTGCTTCGAGAAGACTTGTACTCTTAAGTTGGAGAACAATTCTTCTGTTTCAAGAAGACATGTACTCTTAAGTTGGAGAACAATTCTTCTGTTTCAAGAAGACTTGTACTCTTAAGTTGGAGAACAATTCTTCGGTTTCGAGAAGACTTGTACTCTTAAGTTGGAGAACAATTCTTCTGTTTCAAGAAGACTTATACTATTAAGTTGGAGAACAACTCTTCCATTTTAAGAAGGCTTGCAGTCTTTCTTAAGAGAATAATTTTTCCATTTTGAGGAAATGTTACTCAGCTTTTGTAGAGTGTGCCTTATATTGGAGAAGTCTTCTCGCTCTTTCGTTTGAAAAAGTTTGTACACTTCACTTTCAGAGATAGTCACTTTTATTTTTTAACAAGTGGATTCTCCTACGCGGTGAAGCGAGTTTCCAAAGAAGGCTTTGAATTGGCACTACAACTTCTAGGGAAGAATATTTTCAAGATGGTCAAATTGATCTTCCCTTGAGAGCTGCAGTGTGCCTCCGAAGAGATATTTTTTTCTTCTTCTTTTTTGTTGTGCCTCGTTGGAGGGCCTTTTTGCTTCGTTCGCTTGAAAGTGCTTTTCTTGGGACGTGCCTCCGAAGAGGTCTTGTGCCTTCGAAGAGGTCTGGTGCCTCCAAAAAGGTCTTGTGCCTCCGAAGAGGTCTTGTGGTGCCTCGGTAGAGGTCTTCAGCCTCCAAAGAGGGCAGGTGTGCCTTTGGTGAACGCGAGTGCCTCCGAAGAGGGCTTGTGGTGCCTTGGAAGAGGTCTTGTGCCTCCGAAGAGGTCTTTATTTGATTGCCTGGAAGTTACTTTCTCATGGTTGAATGGATTCACGGGGCGGACGCAAGTTACTTAATTGGATGTTCGTTTGCACAAACGATCGCAACTAGTTAACAAGGGGCCCTCGGCGATTCCACCAATCTTTTTTGATTGAGAATAGAACTTTCTTTTTTCGGCGTGCCTCATTAGAGATCTTTATCCTCCGAAGAGTTGTGCCTCCAAAGAGGGCTTGTTCCTCCGAAGAGGTCTTTTGACTCCGAAGAGGTCTTTATCCTCCGAAGAGTTGTGCCTCCGAAGAGGTCTTTTGCCTCCGAAAACGTCTTTAAGGTGGTTAGCTTGCCATGAAGGTTGCGTCTCACGATTAAGTGGATCCACGGGGCGGACGCAAGCTATCCAACTGGATGTTCATTTGCACAAACGATCGCAATCAGCTAGCAAGGGCCTGGGGCCTTTGCTTTGGCAAGGTTCCCCTCCGGTGGTTCCACCAACTTTTTGTTGAGAGGCAGGACACCTTTTTGGCTGTTCTCTGTCTGCTCGCCCTTGTCTATTTTTCATTTGCTCATCAACGATTCCCTGTTATCATTTCCAAGCACATGTTCCTTTCTTTTGAAGTAGTTTGTCTTATCCAAAGAAGTATACTTTAGTGTTAAGCGAGTCCGACGAAATAGCTAATTGTTTGCATGAAGCACTACTTATATAGGATTTGGAATCTAGAATTTTTATGGCTTGACATTTGTTTATTGAGTGATTTCAGGGATCACTTGGCCTTGTAATGGATAAGCTTTGTTTTAAGAGCCTGCAATGTTAAGTCAACTTTTTAGCAATACATTTAAAGTATTTACACATCGAGACAAAACACGCATTTTATAATAGTAGAGAACACAAGATTTATAGTGGTTCGGCCAAGAACTAGGCCTACATTCACTTTATAGTTCTTATTATTCATTTGCACTAGTTTTACAATAGCTTGCAATACAAGAATCATACATTCATAATCATTTTACAAATTTAAGCAAAGCTTTTAAGTAAAATATGGACGCAAGTGATTGCTGTTCCAAGCTCCTGGAATTGGATCTCCTTCGACAGTTGTCAGTTTGAAAGTGCCATCAAGAAGTTTTTTGCCTATGACATATGGCCCTTCCCAGTTTGGCGTAAACACTCGTGTTGCTGTCATGATCCTTTTCAAGCCTAGATCGCCAATCTCAAAGCTGTGTTGGCGAACTTTGGAATTGAATTACCTGGCAATCCTTTGCTGATGAACTGCAATTATGAGCTGAGCCTTTTCCCTTCTTTCATCAAGGAAGTCAAGTGCTTCAAGTTGCAACTCTTCATTTTCAGCTAGGTTGAGATGAATTATTCTGTGTGAAGGGACTTCTATTTCCACCGGAATCATTGCTTCTCATCCATATACTAATGAGAATGGAGTGTGCCCAGTCGCAGTTTTGTGCGTAGTTCTATATGCCCATAGTGCTAGTGGCAGCTTATCAACCTGACCACCTTTTTCTTTTTCCAGCTGTTTTTTGATGGTTGATTTGATAATTTTGTTTACTGCTTCCACTTGTCCGTTTGCCTGCGGATGAGCCACTACTGAGAAGTTTTTTGGATCATGAATCGTTTGGAAAAATCCTAGAACTCCTCGCTTTCGAATTGGGTACCATTGTCTATGATTATCTTTTGAGGCACACTATACCTGCAAATGATATTATTAGTTACAAAGTTTATCATCATTTAAGAGGTTATAGTAGCTAATGGTTCAGATTCAGCCCATTTAGTGAAATAATCAACAACAACAATAGCATATCTGATTCCGAACGTGGCAGTTGGCAAAGGCCCGATGAGATCTATTCCCCAAAAAGCAAATAGCCATGGACTGACCATCTGCGTTATCTTGGTGGAAGGTGGTCTTGTGATTTTTGCAAATCTCTGGCATCGGTCACCCTTTCGGGCATAGCTAGCAGCATCACGATTAATGTCTGGCCAAAAATACCCATAGAGGAAAATTTTCTTTGCTAGAGTTTGACCGCCTAAAGGATCTCCACAATCTCCTCCGTGCACCTTAGCTAAAATTGTCTTGGCATCTTCCTTGGTTACACATCGGAATAATGGCATTGAGAATCCCCGTCTATACAACCGACCGTCTTGAATTACATATCTTGAGGCTTTCCTTAACAGCTTCTGACGCTCCTTCGAATTTTCTGGAAGGGAGCGGTTAAGTAGATATTCCTTGATTGGAGTCATCCACGTCTCCTGCTCTCAAGAAACAATCATGGTCCAGTCAATATTATCTCATCAGTACTTGTTGCTGACAAGACTTCCAAAGGAACCAATCTCAGTAATTGAGCTTCACCGGTGCTTACATACTTTGCGAGAGAATCTGCCTTCATGTTCTCTTCCTGGGGTATATGACTTATCGTATAATGATTGAGATCATCGAGAAGTTCCCAGGCCCTTGACAAGTAAGCAGGCAGATTTCCTCCTTTAGTTTGAAACTCTTTCTTGACTTGGCATACAATAAGCTGTGAATCACTGAAGACCTACAACACTTTGATATTCAGTTCTTTAACAATCTTCAAGCCCGCTATAAGAGCTTCATATTCTGCTTCATTATTTGTTGAACCAAATTTCAATCTCAATGCGTAGCACAATGATCGCCCTTCGGGGGTTTCAAGCACGACCCCGGCTCCAGAACAATAGTTGTTTCTTGTGCCATCAACATATAATTTCCATCGGATCGGGATGTCATCAGTAACTTCTTCCTCATTGTCACCTTTATCTGTGTATTCTGCAATGAAATCTGCTAAAGCTTGTCCATTGATTGCTCTTCGGGGATGGTAAGTGATATCATATTGGCTGAGTTCAATATTCCACTTCAGAAGACGACCTGAAGTCTCAGGGAGAAATAGGACTTGCTTTAGAGGCTGATCAGTGAGGACTTTGATAGGATGAGCTTGAAAATATGGCCTCAACTTTCTGGAAGCTATCAGTAGGCAATAGGCGAGCTTTTCTAGATTTGACTAATTCATCTCTGCCTCAGTGAATCTCTTGCTGATGTAAAAGACCAAACGCTGAACTTTTGCATCTTCCCTACTAACGCTGCACTGAGGGTGAGACGAAACTGCTAAATATATGAAAAGGTCTTCACCGTTGCCGGGCTTAGAAAGTATTGGAGGCGCTTCCATGTGACAAATTAGTTCATCGAAAGCTTTTTGACATTCCGGAGTCCATTCAATGTTTTTCTTTCTTTTCTTCAGAGCATCAAAGAATGGAATGCATTTATCCGTAGCCTTGGAAATAAATCGACTCAAAGCAGCAACTTTCCTATTGAGGCTCTACAATTCCATCTTTTTCCTAGGTCTTTGACTTCTCTCAGAGCAGTAACTTGAGCAGGATTAGCTTCAATGCCCCTAGCACTCAAATGAAACCCAAGAATTTCCCGGACTCTACCCCGAATGAATATTTCAAAGGATTAAGCTTCATTCCATACTTTCGGAGGACTGCGAACATTTCTGCCAAGTGATCCATATGGTACACTGGCTTCTTTGACTTTACCAACATATCATCAACGTAAACTTCCATAGTTTTGCTAATCTGTGGCTTGAACATAGCATTAACTAGTCTTTGGTAAGTTGCCCTCGCATTTTTCAGTCCAAAGGGCATAACTCTGTAGCAGTAAAGACCGACATCGGTGATGAAGCTCGTGGCCTCCTGATCTGGCTCATGCATAATGATTTTGTTATAACCGGAGTAAGCATCCATAAAAGACAGCAATTCATGCCCAGCTGTTCCACTCACCAACTGATCAATCCTGGGTAACGGGAAGCAGTCTTTGGGGCAGGTTTTGTTTAAATCTGAAAAATCGATGCATACTCTCCACTTTCCATTTTCTTTTTTAACCAACACCAAATTAGAAAACCAATTCGGATAAGTGGACTCTCTGATGAAACCATTCTCCATGAGCCGATCTACATCTTTCTTTAATGCTGCTGACCTTTCAAGACCCTGGGTTCTTCTTTTCTGCTTCACAGGTGTAAATTTCGGATCAATATTCAGAGTGTGTACTGCGATTTCTGGAGATATTCCACACATATCGGCATGACTCCAAGCCAATACATCCAGATTTGCTTTCAAGAATGATATCAAAATATTTTGAACCGTCACACTAAGTTGAGAACCCACGTTCAACTCCTTGTTCGGATCTTTTGGGTCAACAGGTACTGGCAATGCTACTTCCACAGGCACCACTGTATTCTCCCCTATACTAGCTTTTCTAGGATCCATTTCTTTTCATGCATCACTATGCTCGCCAGTGCAGGGTCCACCCTGTAATTGCTACAAGGTTGGTTCTTTGATCCGGAGTGGAGCTGCCGCACCTTTCACATCTCTCTCTTCCTTGCTTCCCGCAACTCTATAAGATAGCATTCTCGCCCAGCATTCTGATCCCCTTTAATAACATCGACGCCATTATCCATGGGGAACTTCATAGCGAGGCACCACGGGGCGAGAATTGCCTTGAATGCTGCAAGAGTTGGGCGGCCTAGGAAGGCATTGTAAGCAGAAAATCCGTCAACAATCACAAAAGTTTTCTTCCGAACCACCTTTATCTGCCCCTCTCCAAGCTCCACAAACAAATCAATAGTTCCAATTGGCTGCTTTGGTTCCCCAGTGAACCCAACAATCATCTGTGATGAAGTTTGAACATCAGTCATAGGAATCCTCATTTGATCGAATGTCTTTTTGAAGAGGATATTGTAAGAGGCGCCGCAGTCAACAAGCACCCTTCTTACAATAGCAGGTCCCATACCAGCATAAATGACCAAGGGATCCATGGTAGGAGCTTCAACACACATAGAGTCCCTGGCCCTGAACACAATGTCATCATTAAAAGCTCTTTGCTGCTTCAAAGGTGCAGCATCTTCCAACACAAAAACATTTTCTTCTGCTGGGGCATATTTCAGAGCATAAGCATATCTTTCCATCTCGCCCTAGCTTTTTCCTGCCGGGTGAGGACCTCCCATGATTACATGAATAACAGGCCTGTCTGATTCATGCGCGGTAGTCCTCTCACCCGAGCCAGATGGATGAGCAGGAAGTTGCTGGCCCTCAGTAGATGAAGTTGGGTTGTTCCTATTCCTCTTAACATATTGCTGTAGCTTGTTCTCTCTCAGCAGTTCTTCAATCAAACTTTTCAAATGGCGACATTTGTTGGTATCATGACCGGGTTGATTATGAAACCGACGAAATTCCCCACTTTGAACAGCCTTTTTCCCAAGCTTCATCACATGTGGTTTAGGATGTTCCACGGCATCTTTGGTAGCGAAAAAGATATTCTCCGGAGTATCAGTTAAAGGGGTAAAATCTGAAGGTTTTAAGAAGCGAGGTTTGTTCACATCCTTCTGCTTCTTCGCATCATTATTCTCCCTCTTCTGACTTTCGGATTCCTTTTTGGTAGGAGCAGCAGTATTGTTCCTAACCTCCGTCAATGCCACTTTCGCCGACGCAGGAAGGCTTTCCAAGCGCATGAACTCGTCAGCTTTCTTGTATAATTTCTCAAGCGAATTTGGTTCCTTCATTTTCAACCATTTTCCAAACTCACTCGATTTGTCGATAGCCCTCATTAATTAGGTCAAAACCATTCGTGGCTCTGCATTGTCGACTTCAGCCAAGGCTATGTTGAAGCAGTTTAAGAAAGATGTAATAGATTCTCCGGGATTTTTGTTCCAGGCGGGACAATGACATTATGTCCTTCGCGTTTGAAGCATACAACCTGAATTGTTCATTATTCTTCCGAGTTAAATCGGAGAATTGATCTATAGATCGGACGGGCACCTTTGTAAACCAGAGCAGAGCCACTCCTTCAAAGTATACCGGAAAGTGCCGATATTTGATCTCATCCGATGCTCTAGCACCAGTCACGTGCCAGTCATACTTATATAGGAATTGGTTAGGGTCGCTTGTTCCCTTATAAGCCAGAATGGTGGAGGACACAGACTTCCTAGGAAACTCCGCCTTCAGAATCCTTTCGGTGAACGAATTTTTCTTGGAGCAAACCCCCATTCTTTTTCAACGTCTTCTCTTTGCATACTTCCTTTCATAATCCGTCGAACCATTCCTGAGAGATATTCCCCATCGTTCAGAGGCTCTGTGTGACAGACTTCAGCCATTTTCACGGAAGTTTGTCTGGACAAACGTTCGTGGAGAGTCGGCTGTGGCATTGATCCTCCAGCTTGGGGAGGTGCCTCTCTAACGGGGCTAGCTGCCTATTGAGGAATATTCCTCTCTTCAGGATTATGAACATCATCAGTAAAGTTTTTTTCATTATTCACTGGTTGACGATTAGATCCGAGGAAAGCATTCAACCTATCAAGCAATACAGTGTTCTGGGCTTCCATTTGCTGATATAACCCAGATACTGCAGCATCTAACTCTGCCAGTATAATTCCAACACTTGGAGCTGCTTGATTTGACAAAGGAGAAGTGGCAGTATTCTCATGGACATCACCAGGTCTAGTAGATCTATGCTTTCTTCCAGGAGCCATAATCTCTGATAGACTTCTGGTTTTGAGAGAGATTCTTTCAACGAACTTTTGCGAAGCAATGATGAAAGCACCCTGAGTTCGAGTTCTCGGTGGCAGCACCAAAAATGTTAACGCTAAAATTGAATGCAAACACCCCGGTGTAAGTAGTAAAAATGTGAAAACATAACCCATTGGTACGAGAACTAGAGATAAGCAGAAGATAACAGAAAATTAAGTAAAGAGACAACAGTTTTATAGTGGTTCGACTTCAAGTTAAGCCTACTTCCACTTTAATCTCCTTTATTGCTGATTCAATTACAACTTATACAACAATCTCCGATTACAACACTGCTAAGACAAATAGCTAGAACTCCGATGTAGAAGAATTCTTCAAATTCATGTTGAATGTATTAGATCTCTTCTTGAAGTTCGTAGAAGTGTCTTTCGTGTTTCAAGCGTTGGATGAGTCGAAAAAACAGCAATGTGTAGGCGTTCCATAAGTGAGCCCAAAGTCCTTTTTCAGTTGGAGTAGGTGGGGTATTTATAGGGAGAAAGCTGGACAAGTCGTAGGTCGTGAGCGACCTAGGGATAGGTCGTAAGTCATGATTGACCTAGGGAGCATGGGTTACGGCTTAACAGGATTGAACTTGGTCACTTGAACAAGTTCGTAGGTCGTAGCAACCTAGGGAGAAGCGGCATAGGAAGTTGCGGCATAAGGAGTTGTCTCAGTCGGCTTAGGTCGCGAGCGACCTAATGAAGAGGTAGTATGCACGCGGCCATACTCCGTCTTAACCATTAGGTAGCTAGGTCGTTATGTCGTTAGGTCGTTAAGGGTCTTTAGGTCGTTAGGTCATTAGGCCGCTTAACTTGCTGCTCTTGTTAGCCCGTTGGATGCTTTATATCACTAGATCGTTGGACCATTAGCTCGTTAGGTCGCAGTCCTTGCTGAGTCACTCTATTATTTAGGCCGCTAGGTCGTATCTGTTATCTCGCTCATACTTTAGGTCGTTAGGTCGTTTCCGCATTTAGCTCGTTATATCCTTGAGTCGTGGAAAAGAGGAGTTAACACTAAAGCTCCCCTATTTATAGAATGAAGATGTGAGGAGGGGTAGTGCTTTATGGAAGCTCAGGATCGGCATGTTTGGTCCGACATATGGCAGTAGGCATTTGGCTCGGTATAGTACACTTTAAGTCTGGACCGGCATATCCCGATTGCTGAACGAGAAATTTAGACTGGTCTTCCTCTTCACCTACATGGTTTGGCGAATACCGAGCGAAATATTTCGTTCGACATCACCACATCACTAAACGACGAACTAGGTTCGGTCATCCTTCACAACTCCAAAACAATGCCGCTCTACTTCTCTTCTTTACTGAACAAAGTTTCACGTTCGGACTTCTTCAATCTTCGATCAAATTCGCCATGCTCCAAAACTCTAGAACAACAAATCCAAGCAAAACCAGGATAATAATTTGGTTTGGCAAATCAGCTTCGTCCCCGAACCACTTTGCTGGTTCGGTCTTCAGCTCCTTTTCTTAATTCTTCGGCTTCCTCCTCCATGAGCTTCTTCAATGGCCTCTTTTCGAATTCAGTATCATTTCTAACAATCCCCACCTTGATACCGAATTCCATACAAGCCTTCCAACTCCATCTACACCTTCATAGTTCAAGCACTAGATACTTGCACAATGAGCTTTGGCAATGCCATCACCTATTACAATTTGTCAACAAAATCTGACAAAGCCACCACTCATCCACAAAGCGTTCGAAGTACGCAGTCCGTGTAGAGCCTATCAATCTCCACCATGAAAATAAATGTCTCCATGAACCATCTCAACTCTCCCTCCATGCCAACTTATGGTACCTAGCACTTCATTAAGTGAATCAAGTCCGAGCAATGTTCAAACTTAGCAATAGACAACGACAGGGTAAACATGTCTGCTGCATTCTCCTTTGTGTGAACTTTCTGAAGACGAACAAGCTTTTCTTCATTCATCGAGACATGGAACGTCTCTCTCACCTCAATATGCTTCATCCTCGAGCTGAATGCCAGATTTTTAGCTAAGTGAATTTCACTTTGATTGTCACATTGCATGTTCATTCCTTTATACGCGAAGCCTATATCACATGACAATCACCTCAAATAATGCGCCTCCTTAGCTGCTTCAACCGCGGCTACTAGCTCTGCCTCTGTAGTAGACAAAGCCACTATTGTCTGCAACCTCACTCTCCAACTGATCGTTGTCCCACCAATGGTGAACACATATTTTGAGATTGACTTCCTTTGATCTCTATCATCGGCATAGTTAGAATAACAAAATCCAACCAAGCTGAAATATCTTCTTCTCCCACCAAAGAAAAGTCCATGGTTTGCAGTTCCTCCAAAGTATCTGAAGATGCACTTCACTACTTCCCAATGCGTTTTTCCTGGATTCTCCATTAATCTACTTACCAATCCAATAGCTTATGCAATGTCAGGCCTAGTGTAGACCATGGCTTACATTAAGCTGCCAACTCCACATGCATATGGGAACTTCATCATATAAGCCTTATCCTTTTCTTTGATCGGAGAGCCTTTAATAGAAAGCTAAAAGCGCAAAGGCATGTGTGCTGATTGCCTTTGCCCCTTCCATGCTAAACCGAGCAAGCACCTTTCGAATGTACTCCTTTTGAGGGAGGCTCAAAAGTTCTAGCTTTTTATCCCTTAGGATTTCCATACCCAAAATTTTCTTAGTTTCTCCAAGTCATTTATTTCGAATTTCGCTTATAGATTTCTCTTTAAACTATCGATTTCGGCCTTATCCTTTGAAGCAATAAACATATCATCCACGGACAAGAGTAGGTACACCCATCTACGAATGATTGAAGTACACACAAGAGCCTTTGATACTACGATCAAAACAAAGTGAAAGTGTAATAGAGTCAAACCTCTTGTACCATTGTCTAGGCGACTGCTTAAGTACATACAAAGACTTCTTCAATTTGCAAACACAATTTTCTTTTCCATCTACAACAAATCCTTCTGGCTGCTTCATGTAGACGGTTTCATCCAAGTCTTCGTGCATGAAAGAAGTTTTCACATGTAGTTGCTCTAGCTCTAAGTCATGTGCTATGACGATAGCGAGCAAAATGGGAATGGATGTATGCCTCACTACTGGAGAGAATATCTCATCATACTCCAACCTCTTTCGTTGTGAAAACCCTTTAGCATAGTCTGGCCTTATATCTCCTATCTCCTTCACCTTTAATACCCATATGCAGCCTATGGCTCAACTTCCTTGAGGAGGTGGCACCAAATCACAAGTCTTGTTCTTCCTAACAGAATCTAACTCCTATTCCATAACGAACATACACTATAAACAGATGCATGACTTCAAAGCTTCATCAAGTTCAAGCAGCTCCTCATAAACCACAGGTATGGCATAGTCAAACTGATCACCAAGGCTAAGGATCACAAACTGCCAATCACCGTACCTTTCAGGCGGCGTAATAGTCCAATGATTGACTCTGTAGGTACTGCTTCGCTTAAACTCCTTTCAGCTCCACCTTGAACTGAATTTCCTCTAGATTCATGCACATCACCAGCACTACTAGTAGGTACCAGTGGACTGTCCTGTGATGTTTCATCCACTGCGTTTTCCTCGATAGCATCAATAATAACTCTACTCCTTGGATGGAGCACATGAACTTCTTCCATCTCCTTAGTCCTATCAGAATCTTCTGATGTGGTAGGTAGATTTTTCATTGTATTGAACATAGCAGACTCATCAAAAACAACATGTCTGGAATGAAAAATTATCCAATCAATAGGGTTCAAATTCGTTACCCTTTGATACCATCTGTGTATCCCATTAGTATGCCCTTGTATGCTCTAGCCTCCAAGTTGTCATCACCTATGTGGTGAATATACACATGACAACTATAAATTCGAAAGTAACCAAGATACACTATTTTGCCTCTCCACTTCTCCTCTAGAATCTTTCTATCTATGGCTGAGCATGGAATTTGATTTATGACATGCACTGCAGTTGATAATGCCTTGACCCAAAAGCCTCTAAACATGCCCATAATCAATCTCAAGCAACGAGCCTTCTATAGTAGAGTTATGTTCGTCGTTTCTGCAACCCTATTAGATTGTGGATCTTCAAGTGCAGTGAAATGTCTCTGAATGCCATGCTGTCCACAAAAGTCGAGGAACACCCTAGTGGTAAATTCACTGGTAATATCATATCTCAGCACATTCAAACTAGAACAAGATTGGTTTTAATAACCGTTTTCCAATGTTTGAACTTCTCAAAACTCTCAGATTTGATCTTCATCTCATATACCCATACTTTTCGACAAAATTCATCAATGAAAGAGATAAAATATTTTGCTCCTCCAAGAGAAGGAGTAGAAACTGGTCCCCAAACATTTGTGTGCATGTACTTAAGTATTCACCTCGATCTATGGTGTCCAACTCCAAAAGATACTTTAGTTTTCTCGTCGAACACACACTCCTAGCAGAAGTACATCATGTCAAATCTTTCTCCTTTGATCATCTTTAATCTTCAAAGCAACTCTAACCTCTTCTTTGAAATATGACCCCACCTGAGATGCCAAAGCTTTATGCCATCCAAATCATGAGAACAGTCTACTCCAATACACGACTCTACAAGAATTGTGGTTCCTTTCAGCAAATACATCGAAGCACATCTTCTTTCATAAGAACAAGTGCACCTATTGAAACCATTAGACTATCCTACTCTATAGTTACCTTGCATCCCAACGATGCCAATTGTCATAGAGAAATTAAGGACTTCTGAAGACCTGGAACATACCATACACCTGTCAATGTGCGTATCACTCCGTCAAACATCCTGATCCTCACTATACCTTCACCCATTGTTCTACAACTAGCGTCATTACCCATAAGAATAGACCTTCCCTCTCGTCCAACGAAAGAACTGAAATAATCCTTATTAGGTGTCATGTGGAAAGACCCCCCATGTCCAGCACCCAATGGTCTGAGACATCCATACTGCTGCTGACAACACATCGTTAAATACAGAATTCACCACCATAAATGATGAAGATCCATCTTCTTCCTTCTTCTTCAAAACTGGTAAATCCTTATCCAATCACCAGGTTTCTTGCAGATAAAGCACTTTCGTCCTTAGACTTTCCCTTTTTGCCATTACCTAGCTTCCTAGACTTGGAACGCCCTCTAGAGTGTCAATTCTTCTTATCTTCTCTACCTCTTTCAACAAACAAGCCATGACCACTACTTCCACCTCTACTTCCTTCACTTATCTCCTTCATCCGATCTCTCAAGTACTCCGATAGAAGGCATGACTTTAAATCATCCACAACATACATCAGAATTTCACAGCAGAACGGAACAAAACATAATACATCACATAACTGTTACATAGTTTTTCAAATATTAGAGTTATACAATATCAATACATATGACAGCCATACATACATCTATCACAATATACATCAGAGATACAGTACACATCAAATAACACAGCGACACTAGATAGGTATCTACATACGCCTGGAAACTCCTACTCCATGCTCCTCCAGAAATCAAAGTCCAAAACCTATCACTTGGCTACTCATAAAAATTTGAGTACCCAAGAGTTTATGAAAAACGAAATATAAACTCCGGGTCGGACATGGGTCTGGTATGAGTAAACGGTTTAAAATTTTTTTAACATTGAAAAGCAATTAAAAATAAAGGTATCACGTAAGACAACCCACAAATAAATAAGGGTAAGTTTTTACCTTACGCTAACCAAAACATTTCATAGGAAATCCGGTGATATTATAATGGTGTCTAGGGTTTTCAACTAAATAGAATATAGCCGAAATTGTTACATCTATTAAATTCCAGCTACTTGCCACAAAAGTGGGTAATACAAATCAAAACCGTAGGTTCTCGTAGGGAAAATGGATTTCCAACAATGGCAGGGCTACTGGGGTACCGCCCATCATAGTACAGGGCCTAGATCACCGTACCGAGGATCACTCTCGACCCCCTACAACACAAGGCCAGAACCATTCCTTACTGAACAGTCCCGAACAAGATAAACCCCACGATTGTAGCTAGCAACCGCCCACACAGCCGAAATAAAAAGGGACATCTATACAGGGGAAATATCTTGTCCTGCTTGGGCATGACCCACCTAACCTTGCTGCATCTCTCCTGTTTTAGCCATTCCCGGTTGATGATGCTTGAGGCTGCGATTACCTTTACAGGACATGTTTCTTAGAATGCTCATCGTCCGCCTGACGATGTGTTGAAAGCATTCAATCCATACAAGTTCGTTCCGGGTTCGAACGAAACCAAAGGCCTTATCTCGTTACACTCGTTTTGGAATCACCCGTAGAGTCAACGATGATAACCCTTGTATTTTGAAAACACCATCTCGATCTTCATTTTAGAATTCACGACCGAACGTTTAAATTGGATCGATGTGGTTTTCGGAGAATCAAAATTGATTCTTCCGATCCCGGTCTCATCGAAATCCAAACGCCATTTTAAGGGCCAAGTTGTCTAATTAACTTAAGCAGTTTACATAATTTAAATTCAAAAATTAATATTGACATAGCATTTGTCACAGATAAAACATATACAAGTATCATAGATATAACATAACATATCACAGAGCATCACAGAATATCATCAATTTAAACATCACAATCCAGACATTCTACATACACAACAATCCATAAGCAATCATTTAAATTCTCATAATTAATTCAATTTGAAATCAATTACTCGAGAATTAATCGCTTAACCCTGTTTAATTAACGACTAATTTGTTATTTCCTTTCAAATTATTTGAGTTAATTTATCATTGCTTAATCAATTATTAATTATTAATTATTTAGTTTATTATTTATTCCTCTATTTAATTAATTACCTTAAAATCAAGTTGTTTAACATTAATTACAATTCCTTGTTCATCAATTAATGACCTTAATTATTAATTAATGAAACTTAATTACTTAATTATTTAACTACTAATTACTTAATTAATTAATTATAAATTCTTAATTCTTAATTAAATTACTTAATTAATTTACTATTAATTTATGATTAAATTAGTTGATTAGTTAACTATTAATCATTAATTAGTTAAATATAATTTACTTATCACTTAATCACCCTTTTATCCATACTTGATTAGCATTATAAAGTAGTTATTCTTAATTACCTTTTAATAATAATTCATTTAATTTTTAATTACTCGATGTAGTTAACTCTTAAAAGTCCCCTTTAATCTTTAAATCATTTATTTATTAATTACAAACTTAAGAGTTAATTAAATTTACCCTTACCCTAAATTAATCAAAATAATTAAGTGTTTAAGATCATCATTAAGTTTTGACTAAAATACTTAAAACTTAAACAAATTCTTAGCTTAACCTTTAACCTTTTCAAGCTTAAAATGTTTAGATAATTTGAAAAAAAAAAACAATTCTACCCAACCACAACTTCACTGCAAAACTGCAGTGTGACCAAACTCAAGTCGCCCAAGGCAAACCCGAGACCTTCCCTGAACTATACTCGAGAATTACTTCGAGTTTCTCATGCAAGCATCCCGAGACTCCCCTTCGCATACTTCTTCTTCTCTTTTTTTTTCCAGTATTGTTAACTTAAAACTAAATATAAAAACTCAATAACTCACACGAGCACCGTACAAAACTCAACCCGATGCTAACTACAAGCAAACCGAGTATTGACTCGCGACAAGAATTCAATCACGCCACTAACACGGCCTTCGTGCCGTATACGTGCACGGCGGCATGATTCGCCGCCGGCGAGCAACGACAACGTCAACAAGTCGCAAAACATCATCAAGCTCGTAATCTAAACTCGAATCACCCCCTAAAATTCGAATTCAAAATTTTACTGTTCGCCCCAAAAAACGGCAACAACCACTCGGGGAATCGCCTTGCCACCACCGCAGGGGTCATCGGCACCACCCATACTTCATCCAGGCCTTGACGACACGACACTCCTCCCTCTCCCATACTCACGTGCAACTCGATTTCGTTATGGTGGCGAAAACGATGATTTACAGAGAAGAAAAAAACACCCAGTACAAACCCTAATAAGGTCTCGTGTTCGAATTACAATCAATAGAAAAATTATTGAACATTTTTCCTGAAATCACAATCACTTATACTTGCTTCACTTCAAATCTTAACTTTTAATATTTATTTAATTTTTAAAAATTGGTAAACATACTATTTTTGCATAAATTCAAACTGCCTTTGAATTACTGCACTAGAAACCTTCCTATTTGTTTTATAAATCATTAATTTCAGCAAGAATTCGAAGCATGATCTTAAATTAATGATTTATATCAGTCGAATTTCATCAATTATTCTTTGATTACTTGTATCTCATTGTTACAGTGTTATACTTCATGGAGATGGTTTAGTCACCCTTTAACAATCTTAATTTAAGTATTACATCTTCTATTATTGAGTAATCAAGACTACTAAATGATTTAAATAAGGATAATTGGAACTTTAGCACAAAGTATGTAACCTGTACCAACTACAAAACACGGAACATTACATACTCATATGCAAACTGGAGCAAACCATATTATCAATGAAAATTTGAACTGATTTTAAATTACTTAAAACTTTTAAAAATTTGTTTACTCACCTGCACCTAATTCCTGTAAACATGAAGTATTGATGTTTGAAATCTTCTTGTTCTGAAACTGAAGTTTGAGTCTGCCTTGAATCTGATTGTTTTAATTTTAATTCTAGTTGAATTTTCTCTCTCTCCTTTTCTTTCTTGCTCTAATTTTTCTCAGGTTTCTTATATACTTTCTAACTGAACTGGAAAGTAAGACACAAATAGCTAGATAGAAGACAACAGTTGTATAGGGGAGGCAATACTTGGTCAGCTCCTTTCTTCATAAACAGATTTTTGTAATGTTTTGAAATGACAAATTTGTTGGCCGAGAGTAAATCAAGTACAAGTTTTTGTTCACCAAATATGTTACATAATTATTTTGTCCATCTGTTCTTAACTTTTTGTATGCAGACATAGTTTTTTTTTGCAGGTCAAAATTTGGCTTGTGAATGAAGACATCATGTATAAAGATATTTGTAAGTGCACAACTTGCAGGTACATATTTGGCTTATGTATGAAGTTTTGAATAAAGATCTTTGTTTTTTTATTAAAAATATTGTCTTTTATTTTATTTGGAAACATACATTTCAGATTGATGTTTTACATGAAAACAACTTTGTTCATTTCTTCTAGTTGAAATAGTTTATACTCATATGTGTTGGGTTTTCATTTTATTTTGCTTACTGCTTTTTAAAGTTATGTTGTATGTTAACAAAATTATTCAATCTTCGTTTTTCTTATATTTTCATTCCAACTTTAAATGTTTAAGTTATTTTCTAACTTGCATAATGTTATATAAATTGTTTACATCTACATTTATATTTCATATTTATTTCCATTTGTATTTTAACAATAAGTATTAAACATAGATTCATGAGTTCACTTATTTATTTATATTTAATTTTGACTTATAGTAATATTAATATTTTATATTGAACATTATCATCTATTTGTATTTTATATTTTTAAACTTTTATCTTATTTTAAACACTATCATCAATATGTATTTATATCTCAAATGTTAACAATGCGAAATAATTAATTTAATTATATAAGGCAAATTTTATCAAGATATTGTTAAGAATCTTTTATTTTAGAATTTTCAAACATTGTTACCGATATGTATCATTTTATACTAAATATAAATAAAGTAAAGTATTTTAATTAATTATGTAAGACAAATTTTATTAAAAATATTATCAAGAGATTTTATTTTAAATTTCTGAAGCCCAATTCCTTTTTTTTTACAATACCAATTCATATGCACAAAAAGCAGTTATTTCCAAAATCATATTCATGTTAAATATGTTCAGTTTACATTTTATCTAATTACATTTAAATATTTATTAAAATAAATGGGGCCAAAAATCCTGGGTCGTTACAAATAAACTTATATAACGAAATGGAATTTGAAATATAGATTTTGAATGTAATTTATAAATTAAAATAAAATTCATAAATAAATGAGATTATAATTTGAAATAGAATTCCAGAGAATACTTGAAAATAAAGTAAGATGAAAATGACAGAGTAATGTTTAAATAAGAATTGGATGGATTGGGAATTTTGAATATTTGGGAAAATAATAGTATTATTTCAAAGAAAAATATTTTTGTGTTGAATTTGGAATCTGGGAGATTTGAAATTAAAAATATTTGGAAATGTTTTTAAAGAGCTAAAAGCATTGAACTCTTTTGGTCACTGGAAAATAACGTCGATGATGACTGCAGCCTTATCGATGTATATTTTCGAGTTTCTAGAAGAGAAATTGCTACCAAATTGTTTTACATTGGAATTGTTTGTGAACTGGGTTTGGTTTTGAAATTCATAAGGGGTAATTGAATTTGCCAAAGAATTTTGGATATAGTTGAATTCTAAGGTAATATTGAAATTTTGGAAATTTGTTTAAACTCTGGAATCTTGATTAAAATGTTTATGGAATAATAGTAAAAAAAATATTGGCTAAATGAAATGTATAATTTCGAGTTAAAAGCAAAATGTGAATGTAATTGATTATAAATAGAAATTGTAAAATTGAAGTAGTAACTAAAGTTGTATAAGTTTAAAAATCAAACGGAATTTGATTTGAAGTTGGAAGGAAATTGAGAATCAATCCAACTTGAATTGGGGTTAAATCAATTTCAAGGGAAATTGAAGATTATTCAATTTGGAATTGGGTCAATTTAGATGGGAGTGGAAATTTAAATTGAAATGTTGGGGAAGTGAGGAGTTTTGACTCTAGACTATTTTCAATATAAATTGTCTTAATACAAACTTATTTTTCTAAGCTATTAAATCTATACAACTTTTCTTTCTTAAAGCCAAATTATTTTATACTTGTTTTATAATTATTTTGGAGCTATTTAACCATTTTTCAGCTATTTTCTAAACTTATTGCTATATTTTAACTATGTTACAAATTAATTACAAATTTACAACTTTTTTGCAATTATCTAAATTTTTTTGAAACTATTTAACTATTTTACAGCTATTTTGCAAACTAATCATTATTTTTCAACTACTTATCTATTTTTAAATTTTCGAGCTATTTCCTAAATATAAACTGGTTGGAGTTCAAACTGTTATTGATTAAATACCCAACTGGGATAAGAATTGAGGTAATAATCCAAATAGGGATGAAGGAAAATGTGAATAAGTGAATGAAAATTTAAGTGAATGTGAATAGAAAGGAAATTGATATTGGAAGTGTAATCAAATTTGAATATTTGATTTTGGGTAAACAAAGTTATAACTTTGTTATATATTCTCCCCTTGTTGAATCTATTGCTGGAAGAAAAAGTTTTTTGGAAGTGTTTGAAGTATAAAAGGGATTCTATACAAGTTTGAAATGATCCAATGTTTTAGAAATTATATTTATTTTTGAATATATATAAAGGATCATATGAGGATTTTGGAAAAGGTTTTGAGAAACTTTGGATTTGGAAAGGCTTTTGATTTTTGGGTAAAATCAATATATGGAATTTGGAAAGCCTATTTTGAGAATTATCGCTTTTGGGATAATCGATTTTGTGTAAAGGATATTTAATAAAATTCATACTAGGTGTATGATTTGAAAGATACTATATATGTGTATAGTATAAAATGTTTTGATGATGGCTCTGGGGAAAAAGACGCTCCCTTGAAATGAACTTCTCAGGAGTGCCACCGGGTGGTACTGTCTTGAGCCCAAGGGGGGTTCTAAAGTTGGTCACGTGTGGAGTCCGGACAAAACTAGTTGTTGGGGATTATGAGTAGTGTATACCATAGCGAAAGTCGTGTGTGCCGCTGAGAGCCAACAGTGTGCATTTGATTTTATAACGGTAGACTGCGACCTATGTAGGAGTGGAGAAGTTTCATTTCGACAGCGAAATCAGAGGTCGTTGAGTGCCTGCAGTTGCATGGACTTTTGCTGCGATGGCAACGTAACCCTGGATGTTACTTTGATCTGTTGTGTGGTTTCCATTGCATAATCAAGAGGCCGCGGAGAGCCTGCAGTTACATGGACTTTTGCTGCGAGGTAAGGTAACCGTGGGATGTAACTGTGACCATGGATGGGGGTGATGATTTCGAGAGCATCCTCACCAAAGATATTTCCTCTATTTCTAAAAAAACTGTATTCAATATTTTTGGTAAAATTATTTTCCAAGTATTTTCAGCGGGTGTTGAAACGGGTTTACCAAGTACTTGTAGATTTTCAGTCCTACGCCTGATCAACGTATGACTGAATTTCTCTGAGAACAAGGATGACTAGTTGAGACATCGAGTTATAAAAAAGTATTTTTATAAAGAGTTATTTTAATAGTATTATATGACTTTAAAAGCTTTTCTAAAATTTTGAAATAAAGGTGTTGGTATTTTGGAAAATCAAAGGAGATCCAAACTGAAATTATAAAATTAAAACTCGGGAAAATTTAATGAAGTGATTCTTTGTAATTAAGGGAAATCGATTATTAAATTAAAAGTGAAAGTAAACCAATAAGCTAAATAAATTATTTAATAGTGTATGTTAATAAAATTTAACTTGGGTAAACAAATGGTTGTAAAGTAATAATGGAATTTGGTAACGAATTCGAATTGTAAATAGATTTCGACTTGGATTTGACAATGAATTAAATAAAAAGAGGTGTTGTAAAATAAAAATAAAATAGAGTTGGATTGAAAATGTGATGGTTTGAATTACAAATAAAATTCATGGGTGATTTGAGTAATGTTTAATGAAATTTGCAAGAAAATTGGATATAAGAAAAGTGATTATAATAGCAATGTTTTGAGTTGCAAAACAAAACCCAAGTGAATAGAAATGAATTGAGAGTGGCCTTGTATTAATAAAATAAATTCGATAACGAATTAAGTAAGCAAATTAAAAATTTAAAACGGGTTAATTGAGTTAAATGATAAATGGATGAAGTCTGATTGAATAAAAACTAAATCAAAGCTGTGATTGGAATTGGATTATTAGACTGAACTTAAATTTGGTGGTATATTAATTTGAAGTATAAATGAGTTCAGTATGTGGTTGGATATTATTTTGATAAATTGAGAAGATGAATTAAAATTTAAATTTAAATGGATGGGCTTACTGAATTTAATGGATGTTGATTAAATGAGAATCAAATAAAAGTAAATTTAAATTTGATATTGGAATAAATTAAAGTAAATTAACTTAAGTTTAAAAAATCAAGGAAGCTTGGCTTCGAATAAGGGTGAAAGCCCATTCAATAAAAGCTTGGATTGAATTAATTTGGAAAATGGTTATTAATTTAAAAGAATTTAATGTGCCAAACTTAATAAATTGTTTTGAATGAATCCAACGTGGGATGAGATAAAATGAAATATACGGTTGATAAATAGATTAGAAATGAAATTAAATTAAATTCAGAATGAGTTGAAAATTAATTTAAAGTAGATTATAAACTGAAATAGATACTCTTTTAAGCGAGTATCGCCGATTATATATAAAAACAATTGTCATTGTTGCAAACAAAAGAAATTAAAGTTATTTGGGTTGAGAGAGGTTAAATAAATTGATTTTAAAGTCAACTAAATTGAATATGAGCTTGTTTGGGTTTAAAATCAATTGGATGTGAGAAATTGAGTTGCAAACCATTGAAACTGAATGAAATGGCTTATGAATTGATTGAAAGCATTTGAATTAGCTTAAAAGTTAAATAAATCACTTATGGAAAGTGTTTTGGCGCTTGTTGCTTATGACATACATGTATTTAGCTATTGAATATAGTGAAATGCTAATAAATTTTCTATATATGGCACTTACATATTTAAATTGAGTAAGTACAGGTACCTGAAGGCCGTTTGGCTGGATTTGGATTGCACAAATTACTAAAATAAATAAGCCGCATGCTTAAAATGCTAAATAAGGTACGCCTACGCAATAAAAATAGGAAATATGAACTGTTTTTGCTTTTCCGATCGTGTGGGTCGATGTATATATATTTATATCTCTTGTCAAATTGCAAAAGCTCCTCCGTACAAAGGGGACTCTGCCAAAATTTTTTGAAAATTTTGGGAGTTAGAAATTTTTTGAAATTGTTGAAAAAAATTTGTTAATGACAAACAATTTCAAATTGGAAATTAAAATAGATTAGTAGATGAAACTAATATGAATCAGATATACATGAAAGATTAAATTCAACACTTAAAATTTAAAGTAAATTGAATCCGTATGGAAGTGTGGAAAGCTAGTTTGAATAGAAATGGATATGAAACATATATAAGAGAATGTATAAATTGATTTGTAAAGTTTCGATTGAATATTGTTGCTAAACAAGATATGCAGGTATTAGAAGGAAAAGGAATTGGATTTGATTCCAAAAGGTAAATTTGTATTGCCCGACAAAAAAGGTACGTATTTAAATTTCTAGATGAAATTGGATTGGGTTTTTGATGTAGCCACTTGGCTTTTGTTTTCTTTTGGATTTGGGAGCCCGTGGAGGCATTTTGTGTACCGAGCTAGCCGCGCAAAGGAGACGCTTGAAATTTTTTTCGAGAATTCAGAGAGTTAGAAAAAAATTTAGGAAAATTTTGATAATCCAAATTATGGTTTTAAATTGAAATTTAAACGATTGAGCGGAAGAATATTGTTTGAAAACTATAAAAGATTTTGGAAAGTTAGTTAATGTGATAATGAGTTTTTGATAAAAGAATAGGTGGTAGGACGTTGAATTGTGAGTTTTGGAAAGTAAACGGGTATTGGTCCATTCTCCCTAATTAGTAATTTCGGGGACAAAATTCATTTAAGGGGGGAGGAATGTGATGACCCGGAATTTCAAACAATTTAAATTTGAATAGTAAATTGATTTTAAAATATTTAAAGGTTGATTTTAAACTTGAATTCCAAATATCAATATTTACTTAATAATTAAATCATTGAATTATATAGTTTAAATATTGAATTTAATAATTGAAAACTGGGTAAATGGTTGAATATGGAATTTTAAGCCTATTAAAAGAAATTTGAAGGCTCATAAAATTTACAACGATGATACTGAAAATAATAGAATGGTTGGAAATTAAATTAAAGGTGATTCATTCAATTTTAATAGTATATCGTTTAAATCGATATTTCAAAATAGCCTTTCGAGGCACAGTCTCGGAATTCGACGAAACCAGTTCCATTGAATCCGTAATAATTAGTTATTATTGGGTTTCGATTTTTGTAGCCATCGGAATTATCGTTTGACCCTGCAGCTCGAAACGCTTAGAACTATTTTAATTAATTTAATTTAGTGTTGATCGTTTACTTCGGTAACTCGCGCATACGATCAAATTAGCCTCCGAAACATGTTCCATTGGGTTCGGAATGCGGGTAAAACCTTATCAACGTCTGTCGGCATGTCCGATACGGAGTCTGGAATTTCGCGTTATGCTTATCAAGACTTTTGTAAATTTTACAATATAATAAAATTAAAGGAACACTTGTCATAGATATTTTTCTAATGCGTACCCAAGAAGATTTCTAACCCTAAATTTTATCCCGTCCTCTCTCTCCATTCAACAGAAATCGAAGCCGAGCCCCCTCTTTCCCTCTTTTTTCAAAAAATTAAAAGAATAAATAAGAGAACTAGATAAATTGAAATCGAGATCGACAGCTCGAGAAGGGAATGCGCAACCCTTCCTTTCTCTAATTAATTTGACACGAGCATCGCTCGTCGATTTGGGCACGAATCGCGATGACTGCAACCTATGGCGCGCGCAAGGGAGGCCAGAGCTCGGAGGGATGTCGACTTATTCTCGACTAAATTCACGGTGCATACGAGAGCGAGGGGAAGTCGAAATGGCTCGCGTAGACGAGATAGATGGAGGGCCGCGAGCTGTGGTTGCCGAAGTCCAAGCTAGGGTTTCTTAGAGACGTTGATAAGGCAGCGAGCCCGCGTTCAAGAAGGGGGAAACACGATCTGGGTTGGGTTGATGTTCGATTGTGAGTAAATTTTCCCTTTATTTACTTATTTTATCTCTGTTTGTTTTTAAACTTAGGGTAAAATAAAAAAAATTGGAATTGTTTAAATTGTTTATGAACCCTATAAATTAACTTCTCTTCAAACTTAAATTAAGACAGTTTGATTTATTGATAAATTAGGTATGTTAAATACATAAAAGATACTTAAACTTAATTATTTTACAAATTAAGTTAAATGTTATTGTGATTTGTACTTAACAAAGAACATGTTTGTCTTGAGTATATTTAGGATTTGCTCACTTAAGAAATAAGTTAAAGATTAATTAAGAAATTGATTTGAATTTTTTTGATTGAGTAATTTGTAATTAGTGATGTACAAATGGGAATTAGGTTTTAGGAATTAAAAATGAGGCTAATAATTAATGGATAGGGAATAATGAATTAAAAATCTCTTGGGAAAATAAATAATAAATAATCAATGGACGTAATTAATTAAAGGAAGTGGATTGCAAATTGTGAGGCAAATGTGAGTAAATCACACTCTGTTGGAATTCTATTTAAATTTAAATGGTTAAATTTAAATATTTGGTTGGATGATTGAATTGATTTGATGTGCTATATTATATAGTACTATATAGTACATAGCGGAATGATTGATATTCGGTGATGGATATTTTTGGTAATTGGACCGCTAAATGCCGTGGTTTGTTTGAATATTTCGGAACCATAAGTTATCGAAATATATAAATTGGATTTCTGGAAGAAATATAAGGGTGATTAAATTGATGATTAATTAATTCAGTTAAATAATGATTTGGGTTGACTAATTTACTAATTTAGGGTTTGGATTAATTAATGAAGGGTTAAGTTAATTAGAATAATCATTTGGTGGTTTAATAATTAAGTACTTAATGTAATTAATAAAATAGAATTACTTTGTGTAATTAATCAAGAGATTAATAAAAACGAATTACGACGTAATTAATTTATTAATGCAGTAAATAAGAAAATAGTTAATTACAGGTTGTGGGTGATCGAGAATGATTAATATTGTGGTCGAATTAAAGTAAAATATAATTGGAAATCATTAATCTATATAACGAATGAAGTAATTAATGATTTTATTTATTGAGATTAATTAATTCATAATAAGAGACTTATGAGAAGTCAATTAATATAAGTAATTAAGAATTAACGTAATTGATTATAGTTAATTAATTTGTGAAGAAATCAAAGATTACTCATTGATTGGTTAAAGTAATTAATAACGTGAAATTAATTAAAGAGAATTACTTGAATGGAATTAGAAGATAATTAATCTTGGGTTTTTAATTCATATGAATGGATATAGAGGGATTGATTAATTAATTGATTTGGAATTAATTAATAATCTAAGTGAATGTGGTTAGAAAATTCAATTAAAATAAATTGAATTAATTTGTATGTGATTAAGCGTTGCTTATGGATGATTGGATGGTATGGGATATTCTGAATGAGTTGATATCTCTGATATGAAATGTTGTGTATTTCATTTGGATAATTTGGGAATTAGGATGACATGAGATCCGAGGAGACCGGGCTCGGGTATTAGGAAAACACCCGAAACCACTTCGGATTAAAAATAAATCGACGTGTGAATCAATATGCTGATATAAGATGATTTAAGTGAATTGGATTTATTTTATTTAAGTTTGGTACTTAGAAACTTATATGTGAAATAAGTGTTATCTACAGCAAATTGTGAATTGGTTAAATTGCTATAAGTTACCCAGGTTTATATAAGTTGCTTGCTTTGGTATTCCATGTTAGTTTTGTTTACTCACGCTAGTTTCCAGCCTGACCCGGTGTTACTTTGGTGTAATGCTCGGGTCAGACCGAGTATTACAAATTTTTCAGGCTAGGACGTTCTGGAGCTTAGGAGGCGAGCTGGACGGCATATCGTATAGAGTATTCCGCTGTATTTATATTATTGTTAATCTGGGACATGATAATTGTATATATATTCAGTGACTCTATGAAATTGAAACTCTGATGTATATTAAATGTAATCGACAAATATAGCATTCTTTTGTAAACTGATATTATTTATTATTATATTTTCCCCGCTGCGTGTGTGAGTTGTTGACATTTTCTGTTCTTCTTCTTCTATCTATGTCTTCTTTTCATAACTATCTGAAATTTTCGGGATCGAAAATCTCGGGTCGTTACAAAGAAGTTATGCTAAAATCAATATTTTTCAAATCGATTTCAATTGGTTTCTATTTCATAAATTTCAAGGCGTTTCGAGTCCGTACGATCAAACAACAAGTCCGATCGCTACGAAACTTGAAATCCAACAACAATTCGCTCTTACGGATCCGATAAAACTAGTTTCGTCGAAATCCGAGTAAGTGGCCAAAATGGCTATTTTTACATCAATTAAATAATCAGGTAATTAGGTAGAAGGAAGAAGTTGCAAAAAAAATTAGTCTCAAGGACAACAAGTTTACTTTTTAGTTTGAAGGACACTTTTTAGTGTAAACTGAAAATGATAGTTACAATATCATTCTGTGATTTACATTAAAAAGTGTCCTTCAGCCTAGAAAACAAACTTTTTGTCCCTGAAACTAAATTTTTCTCTAACTTTTTCCTTGAGACTAAAAACCCCTTAAATAATTTAATATTAAATTAATTAAATCCAATTTTTTTATTTCAATTCTATAATCGACAAATCTTGTCATTTCTAATTTCTTAAACATTTATACTAATTTAAACAAATTTACTGTTGATTTAAAATTGATAAATTCCTCAATTTCCTTAAATTCAACAATTATAAATTAAATTTCCAAAATTCTATTTAATTAAACCCATCAATAATTATTCCATTCATTATTGTTAAATAGATGACTTAAATATTGGATTTAAAACTATTACATAAAATTTTCTCATATTATCTTTATTTCAAATAATGTAGTAATTAATTTCATTCACAATAAATCCAATGAATTATAATTTATTTCAATAAATAAACTTGATTCAACTCCAAATCCATTTTATTTCATAAATAATTATTCAATAAACAAAGGTAACGTTTGTTTACCCTATTATACATTAGTAAGCCCAAATTTTCATCTATCCTCCGTACTAACTACCCTATTTCATTTTATTACATTTCTACGAATATACACGCTAATTGAGTTTTACATTCTAAATAGACTCATTTACTTAGGTTCATACTTTACCATCTGTTTTAATTAATAGTGTGTGCACTAATTTAGTTATTGCGTTAATTCTTATTAATATAACATTAAGGTTCCTTTACTATAATTGATTTAAAATTTTATTATAACGAAATAAACAGGTAACCTTACAATACACTAAGGTTTATTATTTCCAACAAATTATCATAGTTGCCTACATAATATTTACTCCAATATTACAATAACTTCCATTTATACAGTTGCAATTCATTTTAGTTACAATGATTTTATCCAATTACCATTAAATTTACATTCAATTACTATTCAATGTATATTTATCCATTAATTAATTCGATGTTTGCGTTTGTTTCCTTCCATTTAATTTAAAGCCTAGTATACATTTGCATTAATCCCATTTCATTCCATCAATGTAACGCCACTCCTCTATACTCACGATAACAAAGAGTATTACTTTGTAATACCGTCTGCTTTCGTGAAGAATAAGTCTAGATAGGAGCGACCATCTATAGTATTTCCTTAACTATCTATTGAATACGTCGACAATTTCCATACTAAGCAGACCGACATATCCAATAAATACTTAATTCGAAACCATATGTGGATGGAGGATCTATCAGAACAGAATATAACAACTCAATGTAATCTACATCACAGAACAATGAATCATCATATACACATATACTGATACATAACAGAGTATGCAAAATGATACATGTCAAGTGATATAACAAACCACAATATACAGACGAGTCAATAGAATACACATCAGAGTTACAACCCAAAAAGGACTACACAAAAAGCTTAACAAAAAGGAGCAAGCTGAATAGTCCATGTGGAAGCAAAATAGGCTAAGTCCAGAAGCACCTAACCTGAAACATCTCGGTCTGACCCGAGTATAAATACACGGGTCAGTCTAGCTAAACAAATCAGTTAGATAAACTGAACGATAATGAACCTGCAAGGTCATATAGCATAACAAATATCTCTATATGAGATAACTCAATCATCAAACATAAGATGAATCAAATAAACCACATGACATCGACAATTCAAAAAAACGCCACATATGAATATCCCAAAACAAGCCAAAAAGGCAAATAACAAATACCAATGAAGGTAATACAAGTTCCACATGGTAACCACAATATATTGTGTGGCTCAAAAAGACCAACACCGAAGAGCGATACTTAGGGAATATAATTATCAATGAAACAACAGAAAATTCCAACTGCAACAAACCTAAGTATCTCTTGAGCGGTGGTGAAGAAACCACTCCAATATCTATCGAGCGGGGGTGAAGAAACCACTCCAATATCTCTCGAGCGGCGGTGAAGAAACCACTCCAATATCTCTCGAGCGGCGGTGAAGAAACCACTCCGAAAGCGCTACTAAAAGCAACAAGCAAGAAGGAGATAGCCCAATGACACTATCCCAATGGCAACAAACAATCACAAACATCTCTCGAGCTGGGGAAAAGGACCAACTCCAAAAGCGATATTAAAGGCAACAAGCCAGAAGGAGACAGTCCAAGGACACTATCCCAAAGGCATTATGTGTCACAAACTCCTAGAAAGCAATCTGAATAGTGTTAACGTGAGTCCCATAGCCACCCGTTCACACTAAATGGTTTACTATCCGTTAGTAAATTTAACACTCGAAGCAGTACAAAGTTTACCTCATCTCATCGGTAAACCAAACCCAAAGGTCAAAACGTTCAAACGAATAGATTGGGAATTAACTGAATAGATGAACGCACGTGTTCATTGCACACGTTTTATCTAATCATTTAATTCTCCTCCCACTTCGCTCGTAGTGCGAAATTGTGTGTGTATGTTTTAAATAGAATTTATAAATTGGAAAAGCAAGCTTTTAGTACGATTTGAAGAGATCGTTAATAAAAACCCGTGAATGAAGTCAAAAAGGAATCATCAAAGTCCAAAAATGCGATAACAACTAACTGGAATCAACACGAACCGTTAAAAGTTGAAAATACACTCAAAAACAGCCAAAAGAGGCAAAACTGCACTTTTCAGACGTCTAAAATTACCATCCAGACGTCTGAACCACTAACCAGACGTCTGGATTGATGTCCATATGTTTGGATTTTGTCTCTGCCTTTTTGCGTTTTCCAGGGACCAATTCCAGACGTTTGGATTTTCAAACCATACGTCTGAATTTGAAACCAGACGTATGAAACTAGAGTTCAGACGTCTGAAATCCATCTGTAGGCAAAATTTAGCTGAGCCCATAAAGGGCGAAAATCCAAACGAAATGCGATCGAACGAGCGATGGATGCTATGGCTTTATGCCATACGACAACCCCACACTGTTGGATCCTTTATACACATCCAAAATCATGATCAAAACATCAAAGCTATGATTTTTAGAACTTTTGACTTAAAAACACCAATGATTGAAATATTCACCAATTCAATCCACACCAAAAGCAAATGCACATGAATAAGTGTTAGGAATTTACAGCTAACAATTAAAGATAGTCATAGACATAGATGTGAGATAAAAATCTCATCTTTAACCCAAAAACAAAGAAGAAGGAGCTCAATTGCAAAGAGAGGATCAACCATTATCTACTTCAACTCTGCAATCTTCAATCTAGGGTCAAAACAAGTATTTTCCAAACTTAGGTTTAGGAAACTTTCAGAAATTGAATGAAGAAAGAGTTGGAGAAGATGAAGAGGAGGCTTACCAATAGCTTCTCTTTGGTTTAGGAGGAAGAATTCGAGTTTGCAGAAGGAACTAGCGCTTGGAATTTCTAATTCCCTTTCCATTCCACCATTTTCAGTCGAAGCTTGAGTTTGAGGAATGAGAATGAGTAAATGGAGAGGAGAGGGCTAAGTTAGGGTGTTAAGTTAAGCTAGTGGGCGGAAACCAACTCAAAACCCAATAAGAAAAGGTAACCAATTTCGACTTACTCCAAACATATCGAAGCTTATACTTAAAAAGATCAAAACCGACATTTTAAACTCAATGGAAGTGGTCTTGAGTCCTAATTCGACCATTGCAGAAAGTAACTTTTCGGACTATAATCTTGACGAACGATATTATATTTAAATAAAATATTTAAATATTCAACCGATAAATATGCGGGTTGTTACAGACTCCCCACCTTAAAGAAAATGCGTCCTTGCAATTCTTGAGAAGAAAATAAAGAGTAACAACCATATAAACATATCAACACAAAAGAATATCAGAAATAAGAAGTTCACCATAAGGAGCATGAAAGGATAAGCCCGAACTTGTTTGCTCGGAGAATTCTTTGGATTCCTAAGCTCAAACAATTCAGAACACCGACGTAGCACAAACAGCACGTCAAATGAACTGTAGCTCAACAAAACAAGACACAACGAAAAGTCCGATGTTAACCCCTATGATCAGCGACTCAAAAGGAAGACGACTTAAGGGTACAATGGCTTAACGACCTACCGACTTAAGGAAGCCATGTCTTAACAAGTTAAGAGAATGGACCGACTCAACAGCCTTGAAGGGTTACCGACTCAACGGCCTTGAAGGGTTACCGACCTAGGAGGTTCCCGATCCAATGACTCAAGAAGGACAGCGACTCAATGGATAAGTGATTCATCGAGTTATCAACTTAGCGACTCAAGAGGTTGTACGACTTAACGAGTTAAGGGAGGCGCGACTCAACGAGTCAAGAGGTTGTACGACTTAACAGTTTAAGGGGGGCAAACGACACAAGAGATGGCCGACCTAGCGACTCAAGAGACTGCCTACCTGAAGACTCAACGAGATAAAGAATAGGGCGACCTAACGACTCAAGATAAGCAAGACTCAAAAGCAACTTCACTTAAGCCATGACCGACTTGCGACCTATGCTATGTCACTCACGACCTAAGCACAAAGGCAGATCCAATGCCGCGTTTCTTGAACCAGAGCCTGTTAACTCATTTGCGACTCAGAACTTATACTCAGGAGAGCATGCTTATCCCCATTAAGCCGTGAGCTGTGCTTACGGGATAGAACGCGGCCTATGACTTATCATGGGTCGGTCATGATTCAAGGCTTACCTTAAGTCGGTCACCGCTTACAACTTAGCACGGGAGCTCCTCTAGCTCCTCTATAAATACCAACCCACCTCAAGCATGAAGGGGACTTTTGGCCGATCTCTTGAAGCACCAATAATCTGCTGAATTCTCGACTCACTCAACACTTCAAGTACGAAAGACATCTCAACTAACTTCGAGAGGAAATCTAACACAATTTACATGGATTTAAAGAATTCTTTTGCATCAAAGTTCTAGATGTCTGTCTCATCGGAATTGTAATTGAAGATTGTTGTAAAAGTTGTAATCAATTCAGTAATAAAGTGAGTTAAAGTGGACGTAGGCTTACCCTAAGCCGAACCACTATAAAAACTATTGTTTTTTCTGCTTCTTCTGTGATTTCTCTACTTGTTTGTAGTTCCCGTATACACGGGTGGTGCTTTCACTCAACTTCAGTCTACACCGGGGTGTTAGCGTTTGATTAATACGTTAACATTTTTGGTGCTTTCACTAAGAAAATTGAACTCAAGAAACTTCCACTATTGCTCCGCGAAGGATTGTTGAAAGGATTTCTTTCAAAACTAGAAGTTTATTGGAAATAATGGCTCCTGGGAGAAAACGAAGTTCTGTAAGATCCGACAATGTTTAAGAGAATACTGCTACTTCTCCTCCTTCAAGTCAAGCAGCTCCAACTGTTGGATTTACACGAGCAGAATTGGCCGCCGTAGTTTTGGGATTGAATAAGCAATTGAATGCTCAGAATGCGCAGTTGGAAGCCCAGAATGCCCAGAATGCCCTGATCTTAAGTAAGTTGAATGATCTACTTGGGGCAAATCATCAACCGGTTAATAATGATGGAAACCCTACTGTGGGAGTTCAGGATGTTGAAGGGAACATTTCTCAAAGAGCCGCGGACCCTGTAGAAAGGACTCCTCTTCAAGCTGGGGGATCAGGGCCGCAGCCGACCCTCCGTGAACGATTGTTAAGGCAGAATTCAGAGAGAGTGGCTGATGTGTGACCTCTAGAGCATTTAAATGATGAAGAGTATTTTTCGGGTATGGTTCGTCAAATCATGAAAGAAAGCATGCGAAGAGATGAAGACGAGATAGAGTGGGGATTTGCTCCGAGCAAAACTCCATTTACTGAAAAGATCTTGAAGGTAGAGTTCCCAAGGAAATTCGTCCCCCCACTATTCCAGCTTACAAGGGGACGAGTGATCCAAATGAGTTTCTGTATATGTACGACTGGCATATGACTGGTGGCAGGGCATCGGATGAAATTAAATGTCGATATTTCCCGGTATATCTCGAAGGTGTAGCTCTATTGTGGTTTACGAAGCTGCCAGTCAGGTCCATCGATCAATTTTCCGATTTGACCAGGAAGTTCAAGGAGCAATTTCGATTGTATGCTTCTAAAGCAAAGTATATAATGTCGCTATCAAGTCTAGAGCAAAATCCAAGAGAATCTATCAGGTCGTTTTTGAATCGCTTTAACATAGCATTAGCTGAGGTAGATAATGCTGAGCCACGCATGGTCCTGACATACTTGATGAGGGCGATTGACAAATCAAGCGAATTTGGAAAATGGTTGAAAATGAAAGAACCAAACTCGCTCGACAAATTCTATAAGAAAGCTGATGAATTCATGCGCTTGGAGAGCCTCCAAACACCGGCTATGGTGGTATCAACGGAAGCCGGGAACAATGGTGCTGCTTTGAATAAGAAAGAACCTAACACTCAGAAAAGGGGAAATGATGGTGGAAAGAAACAGGGAGACGCTAAGAAAGGCCGTTCTTTCAATTTCACACCCTTGAGTGATACCCCAGAAAACTTCTTCTTTGCAACCAAAGATGATGTCAATTATCTGACACCACCTAAAATGAGAGTTGCGATTAAGATGGAAAAAAGTGGAAGGTTCTGTCAGTTCCACAACCAGCCCGGCCATGACACCAACGAATGCCGACAGTTGAAAGAGGTGATTGAACAACTCTTGAAGGAAAAAATCTCTAGCAGTATGCGAGAAGGAACAGAAATGCCCCAGCTTCGTCAACTCAAGGACAACAAGTTCCCGCTCACCGTCCTGCCTCAAGTGAGAAGCCGTGGAACATGAATTGGAAAGACCTGTTATCAACATAATAACTGGAAGACCTCACCCAGCAGGCAAAAGCTGGGGAGAAATGGAAAGGTATGCCCGGGCCTTGAGGCATGTACCAGCTGAAGAGAATGTTTTTGTCTTAGAGAATGATGCGCCTTTAAAGAAACAAAAGACTTCCACAGATGATATCGTGTTCAGTGCTAGGGATTCTTTGGGCATTGAGGCTCCGACCATAGATCCTTTGGTCATATCCGCTGGTATTGGGCCGGCAACTGTGAGAAGAGTTCTAGTTGATTGTGGAGCTTCATGCAACATCCTCTTCAAAAATACCTTCGATCAAATGAAAATTCCAATGGCTGACGTTCAAGCTTCGTCACTTAAGATTGTTGGGTTTGCTGGAGAACCAAAACAGCCGATTGGGACCATTGATTTGTTTGTAGAACTCGGAAAGGGGCTAAGGAAGGTAGCTCGAAAGCAAGCCTTTATAATTGTTGAAGAATTCTCTTCCTACAATGCCTTTTTAGGCCGACCAACTCTTGCTGCGTTCAAAGCTGTTCTTGCCCCATGGTGTCTGACTCTAAAATTCCCCACAGATAATGGAGTTGGTGTGATTAAGGGAGACCAAGATGTGGGGTGAGAATGTTACTTTGCAGAGTTGCGAGAATCAAGGAAAAGAGAAATGGAAAAAGGTGCGGCAGCTCCAGTCCGCACCAAGGAACCGACCTTGTAGCAATTACAGGGTGAACCTGCACTGGCGAATGTAGTGGGCATGAAGAGAGATGGATCCAAGAAAAGCCAGTGCAGGGGAGAATAGGGTAATACCGATAGAGGTAACAGTGCCGGTCCCCGTTGACCCAAAGGACCCAAACAAAGTACTTAATGTGGGTTTGCAGCTCAACACAACAGTTCAGAATGTTCTGATTTCATTTTTGAGGGATAATTTGGATGTATTCGCTTGGACTCATGCTGGCATGTGCAGAATATCCCTAGAGATTGCAGTACACACTTTGAACATTGATCCAAAGTTTACACCTGTAAAACAGAAAAGAAGAACTCAGGGTCCTGAGAGGACAGCAGCATTAAAAGAAGAAGTGGATCGGCTCATGGAGAACGGTTTTATCAGAGAATCTACTTATCCAAATTGGGTGTCAAATCCAGTGCTGGTTAAAAAAGCTAACGGAAAGTGGAGAGTATGCATTGACTTTTCAGATTTGAACAAAGCCTGCCCCAAAGACTGTTTCCCGCTGCCCAGGATCGATCAGTTGGTGGATGGGACGGCAGAGCATGAATTGTTATCTTTTATGGATGCATACTTCGGATATAACCAGATTATGATGCATGAGCCAGATCAAGAGGATACAAGCTTCATCACCGATGTTGGACTCTACTGCTACAAGGTCATGCCTTTCGGACTCAAGCATGCAGGGGAAACTTACCAAAGGCTGGTTAATGCCATGTTTAAACCACAGATTGGCAAGACAATGGAGGTTTATGTTGATGACATGCTAGTAAAGTTTAAGAAAGCAGTGGACCATATGGATCACCTGGAAGAGATGTTTGCAGTACTCCGCAAGTACATAATGAAGCTTAGTCCCCTAAAATGTTCATTTGGGGTGTATTCCAGAAAGTTTTTGGGTTTCATTGTGAGCGCTAGAGGCATTGAAGCCAATCTAGCTCAGATCACCGCTCTGAGAGAAGTCAAGGCTCCTAGAACGAAGAAGGAATTGCAAAGTCTCAATGGAAAGGTTGCTGCCTTGAGTCGGTTCATTTCCAAAGCTACTAACAAATGCATTCCATTCTTTGATGCTCTGAAGAAAGGAAGAAAAAACTTTGAGTGGACTCCTGATTGTTAGAAAGCATTTGATGAGTTGGTTCGTCATATGGAAGTGCCTCCGATACTTTCAAAGCCTGACAGTGAGGAAGATCTCTTCATATATTTGGCAATTTCGTCTCATGCTCTCAATGCAGTGTTGGTACGCGAAGACGCAAGGATTCAACGCCCAGTCTATTATATCAGCAAAAGATTCACTGGGGCAGAGATGAACTACTCAAGATTAGAAAAGCTCGCCAATTGTTTGTTGATCGCATCAAGAAAGTTGAGGCCGTATTTCCAAGCCCATCCCATCAAAGTCCTCACTGATCAACCTCTAAAGCAAGTCCTATTCCGTCCTGAGACTTCGGGCCGTCTTTTGAAATGGAATATTGAACTCAGCCAATACGACATCACTTACCATCCCCGAAAAGAAATTAATGGACAAGCTTTGGCAGATTTCATCGCAGAATTTACAGATAAGGGTGATAGTGAGGAAGAAGTCACAGATAGCATCCCAATCCAATGGAAATTGTATGTCGATGGCGCAAGGAATGATTACAGTTCCAGAGCAGGGGTTGTCCTTGAAACCCCAGAAGGGCGATCGCTATGTTATGCACTGAGACTAGAATTCCCTTCGACAAATAATGAAGCTGAATACGAAGCTCTCTTCGCTGGTTTAAAGATCGCTAAAGAACT
Source organism: Allium cepa (assembly GCA_030765085.1). Classification (NCBI taxonomy): domain Eukaryota; kingdom Viridiplantae; phylum Streptophyta; class Magnoliopsida; order Asparagales; family Amaryllidaceae; genus Allium; species Allium cepa. The sequence goes on from CM060942.1 coordinate 464,536,189, forward strand.
AAACATCAAGGCATTGCATAACTTCAGTGATTCTCAACTTATTGTTTTTCAAGTCAAGAAGGAATTTCAAGCTAAAGGAGGGAATTTACCAGCCTATTTATCAAAAGCCTGGGAGCACCTTCAAGATTTTGACCGTTATTCAATAAACCATATCCCCCGAGAAGTAAAATATGAAGGCGGATTCTCTCGCGAAGTATTCAAGTACCGGTGAAGCTCAACTATTGGGGTTAGTTCCCGTCGAAGTCTTGTCTGCTCCAAGCACAAATGAAATGGATGTTGATTGGATTATGAATGTATCCCAAGAGCAAAAATCATGGATGACTCCGATACTTGGGTATGTACTCAATGGTTCTCTGCCAAAAAATTCAAAAGAACGACAAAAGTTGATGAGGAAAGCCTCCAGATATATATTTCAGGATGGTCGCTTGTACAGACGAGGATCTTCAATGCCATTACTCCGATGTGTGACAAAGTAAGAAGCTAAGACAATTCTAACTGAAGTACACGGAGGGGAATGTGGGGATCATACAGATGGTCAAACTTTAGCAAAGAAAATCCTCCGTTATGGATACTTTTGGCCAGAAATTAATCAGGATGCTGCTGACTATTCCCGAAAGTGTGATAAATGCCAGAGATTCGCTAAAATTCCTAGAGCACCTTCCACTAAGCTAACACAAATGGTCAGTCCATGGCCGTTTGCCATCTGGGGAATAGATCTCATTGGGCCTCTGCCGACTGCCAAATCAGGGATTAAATATGCTATTGTTGCTGTTGATTATTTTACTAAATGGGCTGAGGCCGAACCATTGGCCACTATTACCTCTAAGAAAATGATAAGTTTTGTGACTAAAAATATCATTTGCAGGTATGGTGTGCCTCAGAAGATAATCACAAATAATGGTACTCAGTTTGAAAGTGAGGAGTTCCAAGATATTTGCAAACGATTCAAGATCCGAAAAAGCTTCTCAGCAGTGGCTCATCCGCAGGCAAACGGGCAAGTGGAAGCAGTAAACAAAATCATCAAATCAACCATCAAAAAGCAGCTGGAAAAAGCAAAAGGTGGTTGGGTCGACGAGTTACCGCTTGCACTATGGGCATACAGGACCACTAACAAAAATGCGACTGGGCATACTCCATTTTCATTGGCATACGGATCAGAAGCAATGATTCCAGTGGAAATTGAAGTCCCCTCACACAGAAGGATCCATTTTGATCCAAGTGAGAATGAAAAATTGCAACTGGAAGCACTTGACCTCCTCGATGAAAGAAGAGAAGAGGCAAGTCTTAGAATTGCAGCTCACCAGCAAAGAATAGCCAGGCACTTCAATTCCAAAGTTCGTCAGCGCAGCTTTGAAGTTGGGGACTTAGTCCTGAAGAGAATTATGATAGCCATAGGCGTGTTTGGGCCAAACTGGGAAGGACCATATGTTATTGGCACAAAGCTTCTTGATGGCACATTCAAACTCACAACTGTCGAAGGAGAACTAATCCCAAGAGCTTGGAACAGCAATCATTTGCGTCCTATTTTACTTGAAAACATTGCTGAAATGTTGTAAAAGAATTATGAATATATGATTCTTGTATTGAAAGCAATTGTAAAGCAAGTGAATAATGAAAAGCTATAAAGTGGATGTAAGCCCAACTTTTGGCCGAACCACTATAAATCTTGTGTTCTCTACTATTATAAACTGCTTTGTTTTATTTCGACATATAAAATACGTTAACTGTGTTACTAAAATGTCGATTTAATAATGCAGGCCACAAAGACAAAGCTTACCCATCGCAAGACTAAGCGATCTCCGACATCATTCAGCAAGCAAACACTAAGCCATTCAAAATTTCCACTCTCAAATCCTACAAAATAAGTGCTTCGAACAAAAGTTAGCAATGTGGATGGAAGTGGACCATTTTTAACTAACTGCAAATGTTTGAACAAACAAACTACCAGTTAAATAGCCTGTGTCTACCACCACCAACTCGCTTAACTATGAAGTATATTTCTTTGGATAAGGGAAATTATTGGCAACTAAAAAGTGATGACACTTGCACAAGACAACGGGGATCGCCAACATGAATAAATGGCAAAGAAACATGGGCGAGCAAGCATCAATCAACAAAAGACCTCTTCCAAGTGTTGAAACGTGAAACAACCCTCCTCAAAGGTACAACTTTCCAAAGAAGCATTTCGTCAGAAATGCAAAGCAAAGATCAAAGCCCTCCACGGTGGCGCAATATAAAAGAAAAAAGAAGGAAGCCCTCTTCGAAGGCACACTTTAGCTTTCAAAGGAAGATTTGTTATTCTATTTTTGGAAATATTCTTCCACAAAAAAGAAGTTAGAGTGTCCTTCAGAGGCCCGCTTTACCACATAGAAAAATTCACTTGGTTAAAATGTGTGAAGGCACAAAAGAAAAAGTGATATCTTCGAAGGATGAAGCGTAAAAACTTATATGGAGGGAGCTGTACTCTATTTTTAACGAAATAATATTCCTCCAAGTATGGAATAATTATTCTCCAGAAAATAAGAATACAAGTCCTCCAAGTATAAAATATAGCAACGAGCTTATGGTATAGGGGCAACATGGTGTAGCTACATACAACATGGTATAGCTACATACAACATGGTATAGCTACATACAACATGGTATAACTACATTGGCAAAATTACGCTCGAACAACATACCACAAGCTCACTGCAATATCATATAAAGAAACTTGTACAAAAAAGTGAATAGTAAATGCATTCTCAGACACAGACAGAAGTTTGTGCAAACAAAAAGAATCATTTTATTCAACACTGTCAAAATTTTGTACAGGTACAGGTTTCGAAATTAAAAGAAAAAAGAAAGGCGGAGGCCGGTACCCGCACAATCTCCGGCCAGTACGTGCAAAAAGCAAAAAATAAAGATAAGTCGAAGCAGGACCCCTTATTTCTTCTTGCCACCACCCTTAGAGCCTTCACCTGACCTAATAGGCAGCTTTTCAGGAAGGCTTGGTAGAGTCGGGATGAAGGAGAAAGAGTTACTACCGGATCAACTTTCGCTTCCTCTTAAGAAATAAGGATGCCCTTTCTTCTCTTCTTCGAAGTGGCACGCTTCCTCCTTCTCCTTGAAGAAGACTCACTTCCCGGAGTTACAAGAGCAGATAATTTTATGTTATCAGAAGTAGTTCTCTCCGGAGACTCATTGCCTTCTCCAAGCCCCTCTCCCCCATGTTCTTGAGAAGCAATAGGATCATCTAAGCCATGAAGAGCTTCTATTTTCTCCTCTTGCGACCTGGGTTGAGAGGCGTACGGAGGAGTGACCTAGAGAACCGAAGAAGGAATAATTGGAGGAGGGGAAGCTTCAACAATGCTCGGTGTTTTCTCTACAGAAGAAAAGAAGTTAAAGTCAGTAAAGAGAGGAGATAAAGGCTCATTGAGGTTCAGAAAATAGTCGAGAAGCTCATCGAACTCATAAGAAGCAAATGAGTAGTTTAATTGGGCAAGATTAACAGTAGAGTTACCTGGAGAAGTCGGCTTCCTGGTATCAACCTCATAAGCCTGTGATTCGGCACTCTCTTCACCTTCATATCCACCCTGTATACTTGTGATCTCAGTTGTAACTTTGGCCAGGGATGGAGAATGAGAGCTGGAGCCAATAATGTCGATTTCGGCCGAAGGAGAAGGCTGGACTGGAAGAGTTGAAGTAGTTTTTCCTAACCGTTCCCCTTCTGCCATTTCAGCTCTTAATTTTGCAAGTTGTTCCTTTCCTTTGGCAAGAGCAGCGCGAGCATCATCATCCAAATAATGCTCCTCAAGAGCTGATTCGGCATAGCCAGCACCTTTACCGCCAAGCATGTCAAGTGCAGCCTCCCACACTTCAGCCAGTGTAACTTCATATTTGGGGCCTAGAAAGGCGAGACTACCGTGCCCCAAGATGCTGTGCAGATAAAAGTCAAATAGTGTCCAGATGATGTTGGTCTTCGTTGCCTCATGAGATTCTTCAGCTGCAATTTTACCAGCAACAGCCTCATTGCGCTCTCTTTCAGTCTTGGAAAGTTGAAGCTTTAGCATTTGAATTTCTGCCTCCCGAGAGTTGACTTTCTCTTGTAACTCTGTAACCTCAGCACGATACCTTCCCGCTGTTTTCTGCTCAGCTTCAAGTTGTGCCTCGGCGTGTCGCTGAGCTGCGTGAGCATCGCGAACTTGCTTCTGAAATACTTCTTCTTTTTGAGTATATGTAGTAGAAGAAGTAGCAAGCTCTTGTTTAAGTTCCTCAACTTTTGCCTCATGCTCTTCATTGTAAGTAGTGATGCTCCTCATTTCGGTATCATGCTGCTCGAGAACCTTCTGCCATTCGGCCTTATCATTCTCCATAGCAAGCATCGCCTCTATATTCGCACAGTTGACCCTTTGAAGCTCGTCAACAAGCTTTTTCCAGTTCGACATCCTTTCAATATCAAGCCTGACGGCATCGAGATTTCGCAGCATGGCAGACTTGTCGATAGGGATCAAGTCAAGATCGAACCGCACTCCCTTCAGGCACCAGTGTGGGAACCGGCTTTGCAGAGTAGCCGGGCCTGATCCAACTTAGAATTTAGGCCTGCTGATTATTGTTTGAATGTCTGTCTTCCCTAGAGCGGGAGAGCCAGAAGGAATGTCAAGTGAAATGGGGGCAGTGACCTTTTCAGCAGTTGTAGAAGTATGCTTCTCACCGTGTCGAGCACGCTTGCTTGGGTCCTCAACCATATGGCTTTTTCCCTGGTCATCATGGGATTTTCTCTTGTGGGAATCGTCACCTTTATGGGAAGAATAATGGTGCTCCTCCCTTTCTTTTCTCTCATAACTCTCTTCTTGAGCCCTTCTCTCCTGAGCCTTTTGAGCGGCTCTCTCTTCATCGGTTTCTCTGTGAGCGGGAAGGTAGCGCCTATAATCATATTGACTACGCCTCCCGTAACGCTGAAAGTCATCATAGTAGGAGCTGTTGCATCCCATTGGAGAATCTGAAATAAAAAAGAAGAGACAAGTCTTAAAAGTTTTCAGAGAAAAGAAGTATAACTTTAGAATCTTCAAAGTACAGAGAGTTAGGAGCATAAAAGTGCAGAAAGATTCTAAGTGTGTGTGATGTGCAAGCTACGCGCATCAAACTACGAACCATTCTTTGATTGCGGAGTAATCGTAGGGGTAGTAGTTAACGTCAACTCTCGGGTCGACGGAGCTTGTTGCAAAGAAGAAGTCGCTTCCACTACTGAAGAAGAAACCCTGGAAGTTACAGGGTCACCTTTAAAGATCTCCTGTGAGGTGGCAACAAGGTCGCTCAACCCTTCGAAAGTATCGTCCCCGCTCTGCCTGACAGGACTTATCTTCCCGGTTTCTTTGCCAGACTTCTGTGAATGTTGGGGAGAACCCTGAGGCTCCTCTTCCTCAATAACTGGGGAAAGTGTGAGTTTGCCAGATGACCCCGCAACATCGACGGTAGTAGAACATTTCACTAAAGAAGCTTCGGAAGCGGGATCTTTTGGTACGGGTGCGTCAGAAGAAGCTGGGCATCTAGTGCTTTAGGCGGGGAGTCTGGAACCTCATAGGGGTGTGTGGAGCGAGAAGGGTGAAGAAGTCCGAACCAGTGAAGGATTTCGTCGCTCAACAAAAATTTCATATCCCGCTCTTCAACCGGTACAGCTACGAGCCTCTCCAGAGTTGGCTTGTGGCTGGGATCTCTAGAAGGTGGGGGGAGCGCTGAATTGAAAAAATGAAGTTAACACTTGGCAATTCGGACTTCACAAAACTCAGAGTATAGAAGAGGGAGATGTAAATGATCTTACTTCCTTCTCTCCATACAGCATAAAACCCCGGGGGGCAACGAACATAGAATAATTGAGTTAAGAACCCATGGGCAGTGTCAGGGAGGCCAATGATCAATTTACGATTTCATGCGCTTCTCACGACGGTAATAGAAGGATGATCCTTAGTCCTAGTAAAGGAACATAGGAAGCAAATATCGTCAAAGCTTGGAAGCCGTTCAAATGTTCTCCTAAATAGCACGCACAACCCCATCAGAATGGCATAACCATTGGAGTGTAGCTGGAATGGGAAGATAGCTAATCGGAGAAGTAGATTCTGAAGAAAGTTGTTGAAAGGCGGAATGGCCCCGCTTAGGCACATTTGCCGGTTAACCGCTACGAAGCCAGTAGGCGCCACATCAGCAGTGTCACCTTTTTCAGGGAGAATGGCATCTGCTTCAGCAATGCCAAACTGACTACACAACTGACGAAAAGCTTTGTACGATAAGGTGGTAGGAGCTCTTTCTGGAGGGTTGACTAATGGAGCTGGAATAAGAGTGGCCTCTCCAGCCTGGGTTGTTGTATCCTCTTGCTGAGAAGTCATTCTACACAAGCAACTGGATAATCAAATATGAAGGTGCACGTTTCCTAAAATGTGTGAAGTGTTGTGTAAAATCAACAAAGCAATAAGCAAATAAAACTGGAATGAAAACTAGCAAGCATCTGTCAGTTATGAAGTCCAGGGTTCGTTGTTTTAAAATATGAAAGAGAAATGTAAATGCAAACAAATCATTTCAAAATAGCAGTGCTTTGCATTAATATTTCACTTTAGTTGATTGGTTCATGGCATTTCATACAGTATGTTTAAGTTGATTACTCTATGTTGACTAATCTGTCATTTGATATGGGCAGCCAGTGGCAGTATATTTGTCCCATTTTTCTGCAAGTATTGTGTTTAACAGGTTGATAGCGTTAAAGTTAGAATAATCTGTAAAGAAACGCAACAAAGTTCAAGCAGTTTATTCCGGCAATTCAAATTGGAAGTACAATCAAGTTTTATCGACATCTTGAAGTTTACAAATTTTTGTTCAAGCCATTTAGTCACAGTCCAAAAATCCTCCAAGCCCTAAGTCGTTCATAAACTAACAGAGGGATGAAATTGGCTTAGGCTAAAGGAAACAATTCGGCAGTAAAAGATTGTCCAAGTGCTGAGTCGTCCACGACCTAAAGGATAAGTCGTCCACGACATAAAGGATAAGTCGTCCACGACCTAAAGGTTAAGCCGCCCACGACTTAATGATTTCCTGCAAGTTAAGTCGTTGGCTCCTTAAATCGTTGGTCCTATAAGTCGTAAAGCATGGTAAGGAGGAAGGGCTTCGGTTCAAAGAGATGGGAATTTCTCTAAGTCCTAGCTCGGCCGCGACTCAAAGTTCATGTCGTATCTCGTTAAGTCGCGAAAGGTTATAATTCGCCCAAAAATGCTGGGTCGTATCCAACTTAGTATCTCACTTCACCCAATCGACAAACCCCCCATCCAATCAGAAACTCCTCATCCTCTTAACCCGTTAACCAGTTAGCCTCCCCATCAACAGAAGCCTTCATTTTCTAATGGTGTCGAATCATCCAAAAAACCAAATCACCACAAATTCAATGCCCTGTTACTTTAACCCAAATCAAGCTGGCTCAGGTGCGACAACTATCGAAGTAACAAGACTCGCGATGGAACATTGCATGAAGAATTGGATTAGGAATTAGAAAATGGAATTCATGAATCAGTGATATTAAAGGATTGAGAAAGGAGCAAGATCACTTACGTGATGTAATCTCAAGTTAATCGGTGACTGTTCGGGTCGAGATCGCCTTTGGAAGCTCGGGGAAGTGTTAATGGTGGAAACAGATGAGGAGGTGAGTAATGAGAAGAAAGAAGGGGGTGTACGACTTATAATGGAGGAATCTGAAGCGGCTCATACGACCTAACCTTTAGGTCGCGCACGACTTAGCGACCTAGAGGGAGACGGGTTAAAAGTATCGAAGCACACGACCTAGCCATTAGGCGTGTACTTCGAGGGGAAAATGTTAACCCCTATGATCAGCGGCTCAAAAGGAAGACGACTTAAGGGTACAACGGCTTAACGACCTACCGACTTAAGGAAGCCATGTCTTATCAAGTTAAGAGAATGGACCGACTCAACAGCCTTGAAGGGTTACCGACTCAACGGCCTTGAAGGGTTACCGACCTAGGAGGTTCCCGATCCAACGACTCAAGAAGGACAGCGGCTCAATGGATAAGCTGCTCATCGAGTTATCAACTTAGCGACTCAAGAGGTTGTACGACTTAACGAGTTAAGGGAGGCGCGACTCAACGAGTCAAGAGGTTGTACGACTTAACGGTTTAAGGGTGGCAAACGACTCAAGAGATGGCCGACCTAGCGACTCAAGAGACTGCCGACCTGACGACTCAACGGGATAAAGAATAGGGCGACCTAACGACTCAAGATAAGCAAGACTCAAAAGCAACTTCACTTAAGCCATGACCGACTTACGACCTATGCTATGTCACTCACGACCTAAGCACAAAGGAAGATCCAATGCCGCGTTTCTTGAACCAGAGCCTATTAACTCGTTCGCGACTCAGAACTTATACTCAGGAGAGCATGCTTATCCCCATTAAGCTGTGAGCCGTGCTTACGGGATAGAACGCGACCTATGACTTATCATGGGTCGGTCACGATTCAAAGCTTACCTTAAGTCGGTCACCGCTTACAACTTAGCATGGGAGCTCCTCTAGCTACTCTATAAATACCAACCCACCTCAAGCATGAAGGGGACTTTTGGTCGATCTCTTGAAGCGCCAATACTCTGCTGAATTCTCGACTCACTCAACACTTCAAATACGAAAGACATCTCAACTAACTTCGAGAGGAAATCTAACACAATCTACATGGATTTAAAGAATTCTTCTGCATCAAAGTTCTAGTTGTCTGTCTCATCGGAATTGTAATTAAAGATTGTTGTAAAAGTTGTAATCAATTCAGTAATAAAGAGAGTTAAAGTGGACGTAGGCTTACCCTAAGCCGAACCACTATAAAAACTGTTGTTTTTTCTGCTTTTTCTGTGATTTCTCTACTTGTTTGTAGTTCCCGTGTACATGGGTGGTGCTTTCACTCAACTTCAATCTACACCGAGGTGTTAGCGTCTGATTTATACGTTAACATCCGACGAACGTGGCAAAAAGATCGTTCCATTCGGACATCAACAAAGAAACAACCACTTGTTGCTTATAACTAAGTGCATTGGCAACACGATCCCCTTTTCGGGAATAAAATGAATATCAAGATCACAAGATGAAAGGAACTCGAGTCAACATTAAGTTCCTTATGAGAAAATAAACATTTCAAAAATTATGATTGGCGAGGAGAACAAAATACCTCACCCAAAAATAATGATGCCAAATACAAAAGGCGAAAACCATAGCCGCGAGAACTAGATCATGAGTGGCATAACTAGTATCAATATGCTTCAACGATTTAGAAACATAAGTGATAACACATTCTCTTTTGCAAGGGAACGGTATCCAAACCAATACGATTAGTGTTGGAACCAAGGATAGAGTCTTGGTTCCCTTCGGGAATCCCAAGAATAAGAGTATCGGAAAAGACTTCTTTTAAATAATATTCTTTCCCGAAAAGCTAAGACTTCAAAATTACCATTTTGTTAATGAAACCATCTTCCTAGAAAATTTTACTTATTCCTAATCAATTCACTGTGTCTGATTGTCTCATCAAAGCGTTTGGGAGATTCCTATCGATAACGTTGATCAAGCGCATCAACCAGAATTCTTAAAGTACTCAATGGGCAATACAATCACAAAGTCATCTTCTATATAATGGATATGTTTCCTAAGAACATTTAAGAATTTTTCCCTTTCATTTTAAGAACAAAAATCCAATTATACTTATAAATAAATCTTATGAAAAAGAATTGCAAAATTTTTAAACTCCTGTTTTCATCCAAAATCAATAAATACCAAAAAAAGGTGTCATCGAGATATTCACAGAATACTCGACTCATAAAATGGATGAAATGAGCTAGATAAACTGAATGGCATAATGAATCGTTCATAAGAATCACAAGTGAGGAATGCGGTAAGTGGAGTGCTAAGTTCCGCAACTCGTAGCCAAATGCAAACCAGTGGCAAGGTCGAGCTGGAAAGACCTTAACACCACTCAAAAGATTACTTAGTTGATAATCCTAAGACAATACCAAAAATACCAGAAAATTCTCAAACTACGTGAATGAGAGACTTCCCTCATCATGAGGGCTTAAAGAATAAAATGATTCCATCATATTGGAATCGAAATCACAAAGAAAAATAGAAACCTTCCAAAATAGATGGAGACATACCTTATCCCTGGGAAGAACCTCCAGAAGCATCTGTTATACTTAACTTGCCAGATGGAGAATTATTCGGAGCAATAGGACAAGTGGAACTGCGATGGCCTTCCTTCTTGCAATAGCGGCTGAAGAGAGGCTTAGGACAAGCTTGAATCATATGATCAGGAGAACCACAATTGAAACACTTCCAAATGGAAGGTGTTCCAGTAGAAAGAAACTGAGAATCAGATTCAACGGGCTTTTTCTTCTTGGAACGGAAAAATTCCCGCTTATCCAATGGAAACTGCTTTATGTTGTGGTTCTTGCGAATCTCAACAACATCACCACTATCACATTCCCTCTCGATAGCTTCGAAATGAAGTGCAGAATCAACTAACTCCTCCGAAGAAAGCTTAAGCTCAAGCATCAAAGATTTCTTACGATATTTCTTAAGACCGGAGACAAACTTCAGATTCTTCTTATAAGAAGTGCTAATGAATTCAAGACCATACTTAGATAAGGCCTCGAAAGATGCAACATATTCAAATACGAAAGACTCCCCTTGCTTCAATTCAATAAGCGACGGGCCAATAAAGCTTTCTCAAATTCAGGAACGAACTGGAGTTTGAATCGTTCCCGAAACTGAGTCCAAGAAAGAGCAGACTAATCAATTTCGGCTACAAGAAGCTCATACCAATCAAGGGCACGCTCTTGCAATAAGGTAGAAGTTACAAGAACTCTATCATGATCAGAAATATCCATTCTAGAGAAGATACGCTCGCATGTGCGAATCCAAGCTTGGGTCTCAAGAACAGACTCGACGCCTTTAAAAGGCTTTCCTCCAAGATGAGAAAAATCAATACACATGCGTGCAAAGGTAGACTTACGAGGGGGAGATACACGAGTAGGAGCAGTAGGTTGAGTGCTCCTTAAAACCTCCATAAACTGATCGACAGACATATAAACGGCGTCTGGATGTGAGCCACTGGATTGCCCAGTCGTCCTCTACCTCTTCCAGCCATAAGCTTAAAGTTAAAGAAGATAAAAATTAATCACAAGGTAGATATTCGATTACGGAATATTATGGAATAAAAATACATTCCTAGGCGTATTCCCAAATCCTGTCTACCCCAAAAACACGGAAGGAATAGAGGCAAGATGATTCAAAGATTTGTAACACTTATTACTCTTTGATGTACCATAATATGTGCTTTCTGTTCTGTGTGTATATATTTTGTTCTGAACTCAGCTTTGATACCAAGTTGTAATGCCCCAACTCTATACTCAAGATAACAAAGAGTATTGCTAGGTAATACCGTCTGCTATCGCGAAGAATAAGGCTAGATAGGAGCGACCATCTATAATCTTTCCTTAACCCTCTGTTGAATACATCGACAATTGCCATACTAAGCGGACCGACATATCCAATAATTACTTAATTCAAAACAACAGGTGGCTGGATGATCTATCGAAACAGAATACAAAAACTCAATATAATCTACATCACAAAACAATGAATCATCATATACACATATATTGATAAATAACAGAGTATACAAAATGATACATGTCAAGTGGTATAGCAAACCACAATATACAAACGAGTCAATAGAATACATATCTGAGTTGCAACCCAAAAAGGACTACACAAAAATCTATAACAAAAAGGAGCAACCTGAATATCCATGCGAAAGCAAAATAGGCTAAGTCCAAAAGCACCTAACCTGAAACATCTTGGTTTGACCCGAATATAAATACATGGGTCAGTCTAGCTGAACAAATCAGTTAGATAAACTGAACGATGAACCTGCAAGGTCATATAGCATAACAAATATCTCTATATGAGATAACTCAATCATCAAACATAAGATGAATCGAATAAACCTCATGACATCGGCAATTCAAATAAATACTGGATATGAATATCCCAAAACAAGCCAAAAAGGCAAATAACAAATACAAATGAAGGTAATACAAGTTCCACAAGGTAACCGCTATATATCGTGTGGCTCAAAAAGACCAACACCGAAGGGCGATACCTAGGGAATATGAATATCAATGAAACAACAGAAAATTCCAACTGCAACAAACCCAAGTGTCTCTTGAGCGGTGGTGAAGAAACCACTCCAATATCTCCCGAGCGGTGGTCAAGAAACCACTCAAATATCTCTCGAGTGGTGGTGAAGAAACCACTCCGAAAGCGCTACCAAAAGCAACAAGCCAGAAGGAGACAGTCCGAAGACGCTATTCCAAATGAAACAAACAATCCCAAATATCTCTCGAGTCTGGGCAAAGGACCAACTCCGAAAGCTATATTAAAGGAAACAAGCCAGAAGGAGACAGTCCAAGGACACTATCCCAAAGCCATCATGTGTCACAAACTCCCAGAAAGGAATCCGAAAAGTGTAAGCGTGAGTCCCATAACCACCCGTTCGCACAAAACGATTTACTATCCGTTAGTCAATTTCACACTCAAAGCAGTACAAAGTTTACCTCATCTCACCGGTAAACCAAACCCAAAGGTCAAAACGTTCAAACGAATAGATTGGGAATTAACTGAATAGATGAACGCACGTGTTCATTGCACGCGTTTTATCTAATTGAGAAGCGAGCTTTTAATACGATTTGAAGAGATCATTTATAAAAAACCGTGAATGAAGTCAAAAAGGAATCATGAGAGTCCAAAAATGGGATAACAACTAATTGGAATCTGCACGAATCGATAAAAGTTGGAAATACATTCAAAAATGGCCAAAATAGGCAAAACTGCATATTTCAGACGTTTGAAATTACCATCTAGACATCTGAACCACTAACCAGACATCCGGATGGATTTCCAGACGTTTGTATTTTGTCTCTGCCTTTTTGCGTTTTGCAAGGACCAATTCCAGACGTCTGGATTCTCAAACCAGACGTCTGAATTTGAAACCAGACATCTGGAATTGGAGTTCAGACATCTGAAATCCACATTTACGCAAAAATCAACCAAGCCCATAAAAGGCAAAAATCCAAACGCGATCGAACGAGCGATGGACGCTATGGATTTATGCCATACGACAACCCAGCACTTTTGTCTCTTTTATACACCTCCAAAAACACGATCGAAACATCAAAGCTGTGATTTTTAGAACTTTTGACTTCAAAACACCAAAGATTGAAATATTCACCAATTCAATCCACCCCAAAAGCAAATGCACACGAATAAGTTTTAGGAATTTACACTTAACAATTGAAGATAGTTATAGACATAGTTGTGAGATAAGAATCTCACCTTTAACCCAAAAACAAAGAAGAAGGAGCTCAATTGCGAAGAGAAGACGAACCGTTCTCCACTTCTACTCTACAAGCTTCAATCTAGGGCCAAAACAAGTATTTTCGAAACTCAGATTTAGGAAACTTTTAGAAATTGAAGGAAGAAAGAGTTGGAGAAGATGAAGAGGAGGCTTACCAATAGCTTCTCTTTGATTTAGGAACAAGAATTCGAGTTTACAAGAGCAACTAGGGCTTGGAGTTTCTAATTCCCTTTCCTTTCCACCATTTTCAGTTCAAGCTTGAGTTTGAGGAATGAGAATGAGTGAATGGAGAGGAGAGGGCTGAGTTAGGGTGTTAAGTTAAGCTAGTGGGCTGAACCCAAAATCAAAACCCAATAAGAAAAGGTAGCCAATTTCGACTTACTCCAAACATATCGGAGCTTATACTCAAAAAGATCGCAAACGACATTTCGAACTAAATGGAAGTGGTCTTGAGTCCCAATTCGACCCTTCGCAGAAAGTAGCTTTACGGACTACAATCCGACGAACGATATTATATTTAAATAAAATATTTAAATATTCAACCGATAAATATGCGGGTTGTTACAATCATTAATGGGTATTGCATTGAAATTAAATTCATTAGCTTATATCAACATTATTACCATTAATTGCAATTGGATTACCCAATTTTTTCAATACCCTAAATAAATAACATATATTAATTCAATACTTACATTTGTTTACCTATGTTAGTTTTCATTCCCAAATAATATTTCAATTACTACAGGACATTAGTTTAATTCAATTTACCGTTTAATATTATTAATTCATTAAATTAATTCACTATTTACCCTTGTTTCCTTATATTCAAAGCTTAGCCTAGCATAACAAATTACATTACTTCAATTATTCATAATTTCATTTCAACTGTTAATACTTATCTTTAATTTCCATGGTTTCATTCCATTTTCAACATTCGCTTCATTATTAATTTTAGATTTATTATTTGTTCCTAAATTTAATTGCAAAAATTAAATTAAACTAACCAATTTATTTATCAAAATTTAAGGGTCGTTACAGTTGTTCACTGAAAAAAGATGGACATACATTATCATTTGATGCACTTCAGTTGAGGATGAGCAAAAGACACTAAAGTAAACCCCCAATTATACCAAAGCTGTTGCCACCCTTTTGTCCAAATAGCACGTTTGGGGTAACAAATATTAGTGGTCCAATGTAAAACGATAGCAGTACAACATCTTTGCAAGATCACAAGTTAATGAAACAAAAAAACCTTATACTAAACCAGAAAACTCCCAAAGCCTCCACCTCCTCCTTCCTAAAATCATTACTGGAATCATCGCAAAAAAGGGAGGATTCAACTTCAATTGAAGATCACACATTAATGAAGAGAAAACAATCGTACCTAATACCCTACCTCCCTCTCCACCAGAAACTCATCTCAGCTTATTGCAAGGAGATGTTCAACTGAAAAAGATGATGATATAAAAATACTTATGAACCACAAATTGATGAAAAGAAAACGACCACATCCTAAGCCGCCAAAGGTTCCGAAGCTTCCACCTCCATCTGGTCGAAAAACAGATGAAATAATTTCAACAAAAGGAGAGAGTCCATCATATGATGATTTGCACAAACAATCATTTGGAGACCGTCAAACGATGAAGAGAAAAAGACCTTATCCTAAACCTCCACCTCCCGTGGATCCTGTTTTTATAGATGCTTCAAAATTTGAAGCTGGTCATCCGTAATGTTCCCAACCAATAATATTTTTGCTTAGGGTTGGACTATTCGATGTGCCAAAATGTGCAACCAGTTCGTATCTGCTTTTTATGACATTATTTCCTAAAGTAGAACATATATCGCGTGCTTTTTCATAAAATACTAGTTATGCAACATGTGTTGGTAAAAATCCCTTCAGATGATCAGTCTAAGTGAATAAAAAAACCTAATGCAGCGGAAAAAAACTGGATCATGATTGTAGCTAGAAGGAATGATAGAGATAAACACCAGAACAAACAGGTCACAGATCTATGCAATGCAAAAAAATAGATAACACTAGTATTTATAGTGATTCGACTATTGCGCGGCAGTTTATGTCCACTTGGGGAGAGGAGATTTTATTAATCACTGAATGATTAGAGTTACAAGATTGATTCACTTTTGCAGGCTATAAATAATAAGAATTAAAAACATAGGAAAGATTATTTAGTTTCAGCTCTTTAGGGTGGCTCCATTATTGGAATAAATTAGCTCTCAATTTCGATTGCCGTTGTTCCGAAAGCTACCCTATTTATAGAGTGAAGATGTGAGGAGGGGTAGCTGCTATACGGAAGCTCAGGATTGACATGTTTGATCCGTCATATGACAGTAGGCATTTGGCTCGGCATAGTACACTTCAAGTCTGGACCGGCACATACCGATTGCCAAACGAGAAATTTACACCGGTCTTCTTCTTCACCTACTCGGTTTGGCGAATACCGAACGAAATATTTCGTTCGGCATCACCGCATTATCCATCGACAAATTTGGTTTGGTCTTCCTTCATCACTCCAAACCAATGCCACTCCACTTCTCTTCTTTACTGAAAAAAGTTTCTCATTCGGTCTTCTTAAATCACCGACCGAAATTTCCATGCTCCTGAACTCTAGAGCAACAAATCTAAGCAACACCGGAACAATGATTTTGTTCGACAAATCAGCTTCGTCCACCGAACTACTTTGCTGGTTCAGTCTTCAGCTTCTGCTCTTAAGGCTTCAGCTTCCTCCTCCAAGACCTTACCCTAAACCGCCAAAAATCTCGATGCCTCAACCTCCTTCTACCACAAAACCTTTACTGGAATCATCACAAAAAAGGAAGGATATTGCATCAATTGAAGATCACACGTTGATGAAGAGAAAAGTTTGTGCCCAAAGCCCGCAAAGGATCCAAAGCCTCGACCTCTATCTCTACCAAAACTCGTATTAGTTTATTGCAAGGAGATGGTTCATCCGAAGAAGATGGCAAAACAAAATTATTTACAGACAACTCATTGATGAAAAGAAGAAGACAATATCCTTTGCCTCCAAAGTTTTCAAAGTCTCCAACTCTATATGGTAAAAAAGCCCACGTTTTTTCATCTAAAGGAGAGTGTCCATCATTTGATGATTTGAAAAAACAATCATTTGGAGACCTTGAATGATGAAGAGAAAAAGACTTCATCCTAAACCTCCAAAGATTCCAAAGCCTCCACCTCCCTCCAATCGTGTTACAATAGGTGCTTCAAATTTTGAAGCTGACAATTTGTAGTGATCCAAACCAATAACAATTTTGCATGGTGTTGGGCTGTTCATTATGCCAACATATGCAATCAATTCGTATCTTTGGTATATTACATTATTACCTGAAGTAGAACATGTATTGATTGTTTTTAATAAAATACCATTTATGCAATTGTTCTAATAATTTTGGGACTGGAAATAAAAGCTTAATATTTTCAGAGTTTCATGTCGACTTTTAATTTTTTATAGTTTAAGTACTCATTTTTTTGTTTCATTCATGATAACGGTACTTAAATAATCCTATTATCTAATACGATGCAGATTGTATGCATAGAACACTAATTTGAATCAAAAGATGATCATTTAACTCAAAGTATTCAGAATGAACAAACATTGATCTTCTTCATTTTGTATAAAAAATAATAATTATGTGAATAACGAGGATATAAATTTATTACACCATAGATTTTTGTGTAGCCCCATTCGAAATAAAATAGGCACAACAAATAACCAGATTTGTGATGCTTACGACCATCATATCAAATTACAACGGATATAGCCATTTCTAGTGTTCAGAGGCAAATTGTTTCATGGAAACAACATCTGTAAAGACCTTCGTGCATCAAAATTATGTAGCTCTTATAACCGCGATGAATATAATATTTACAGTGGTTATGACAATTGCAGTTCTAAATTTCACAAGTGATATAACAGTGACAAAATAGGATTAGCACGAAGTATGGTACAAAAATGGACTCAGCAAATAATATGAAATATTTCTCACGATTTTAACATTTTTCCTTTCATTCAAGTGTTATTATTTCAACTTCAATTTCATATTCATTAATAAATTAACCTACAATTCTTTAATGGTTTTATGCACTACCATTTATAAAAAATGATAAAGCTTTACTAACTGATAAGTTACTATGAATTTTGAATATATTATTGCATTTTACATTCTTTTTAAATCTAGTAGATCGGTCTAAGGTTTTATTTACTATCATTAACAAACTAAAATTTTCCAATGTCAACCTTTCTTTTTGGAGGTTTCAATTACCATGGATTAGGTGCACATGTTACCGTCCTTTTATTTATGTGTGTTTTTATAAACCAAAATATTTTGACCTTTAGCTAATTATAGTATGCATAAGGTACAACCTATATTTCAATGAGGACTACTAGCATAATTAGAAAATAGATACAAAAAGTTTGATATGTCATTTTATATAATTAATGAAGACATACCTATTAATTTCAACATATTATATTTCTCTTTAATATAAATACTTATCTACAAGTTCGAAGAATCTCTGTACTGAGTATATTATCTTTCAACACACGGCTAACTTAAATGCACGTTGCTTATAGGTTTTAGTTAGAAATATATATTTGTACAGCACTTTTTGGAGCTATAAATAATATAATTGATTTACTAGTATATTATCTTAATTTGTTTATCCTTTTTAATGGAAGTAGGCATTTAATAACTTTTTCAACACTTATTAATTAGTTAAATAAATAGTTTCAAGAAGTAAAAAGTAATGAACCATAACAAATAATAATCTTGAATTTAGTGAGCAACAATTATTACTAGTATATAAATACATAAATACAAATTAATATCATTCTTTATCATATGTTAATTGTATAAGGACATAATTATTTTTTCCTTCAAAATCTATAAATATCCATCAGCTTTTCAGCCATAATTATACTTCTTAATGGGTAGTTTTTTCATTCGAAATATTGTGTTACTTTTCTTCCTTGTGACATGGTTATTCAACTTTGTCAAGGGTAATGAGCCTGGGGATTATCCATTTCGCAATCAATTTTCCAAGAATTGGACACAATTGTATCATGGAAGTCCAACACAGAGAATTCGATCTTTGTTCAATCCATTGTCAAAATTTAATTCCTTACTCGAAAGTAGTTCACAAAAAGAAGATGGGATAACATTATCATTTGATAATCTTCAATTGAGGAAGGGGAGAAGACCCTATTATATTCCCCCAAGTAAACCTAAGCCTCCATCTCAGTCTAATTCAAATAGCATGTTTGGGTCAATGGATAGAAGTGGTCCAATGCAAAAGGATAGTAGTACAACATCTTTTGAAGGTCGCGAGTTAATGAAAAGAAAAGGGCCTTACCCTAAACCACCAAAAATCTCTATGCCTCCAGCACCTCCTGCCCTAGAATCTTTACTAGAATTATCACAAAAAAGGGAGGATACAACATCTATTGAAAATCACACATTAATGAAGAGAAAACGACCGTACCCAAAGCCACCAAAGACACCAAAGCCTCCACCTCCATCTCTACCAAAAACTCGTATTACTTCATTGCAAGTAGATGGTTCATCAGACGATGACGGCGAGACAAAATTATTTATGGACCACCAATTTTTCAAAAGAAGAAGACCATATCCTATGCCACCAAAGTTTTTGAAGCCTCCAACTCCATATGGTAAAAAAACACATGTTATTTTGTCAGAGGGAGAGAGTCCATCATATGTTGATCTGCATGAACAATCATTTGTAGACCGTCAAATGATGAAGAGAAAAAGACCTTATCCAAAACCTCCAAAGATACCAAAGCCTCCACCTCCCTCTAATTCTGTTTCTACAGGTGCTTCAAAATTTTAAGCTGGTCATCTATGATGAACCTAACCTATGACATTTTTTCTTTGCGTTGGACTGTCTGTAACAACCCTGTATTTTGTAATTATTTTATTGTATATTTTAATTATTTTTAATTTAAGATTTTGATTTAAAAACTTATTTTACTTATTTGAAATGATTAAATCTATTATTTAAATATAATCTTGATTTTTATTTGAGTTATAATTCCAAACTTGTGTAAGTTGAATATTTGGCTGAAATGCTGATTTTGGTCAAAAAAATCAAACTGTGACTTTCAACTTAAAATTTTAAAAGTTTAAAATTTTAATTTTTTTTCTTTTATTATGAAAGTACATAAAATTCTAAGAACACCACTTTTGGTTTCGTTGAAATCAGATGTAAATTGTGAAAGTTATACCCTTTACAATATTGTGTGTATATAGGGTTATTTAACAATGACTATTTTAAATTGTATAAGCTACTTCTTCTTTGTTATATTTTACTTTATATGTGATAATATGTTATATTATGTATATTTTGACTTTTAAGTATTTTTAAAATGATAATATAATTTTTCTAAAGTTCATTTGAATTTATTTCTAATTTTAAAGCCTAGTCTACAATTTTAAGCCATTTTCTTAATTTAATTATATGTAATTAAAATTTATTTATTTATTTTATGCACTCACTTTTATTTGCTGTGTTTTACTTTATTTTATTCATTTTACATGTATTTAAATTAAAGTAAATTTTTCCAAAGTATATTGAAGTTATTTCTAATTCTTAAGTCAAGTTTTCATTTTCTGTGCTATTTTTCTTGTTTTAATCATATCTAATTAATATTTAATTATTAATATTTTGTTTATCTGTTATACTTTCGAATTTTAACTGAGATTTTAATTATTTTCAGTTATTTAGATGTATATAAATATATACGAGAAATTTAAAAGGGTTAAAGGCTAAGAAACGTAAAAACGTTTCACTTTTTCTTTTGCAGTTTCTTTTGTCATCAATACATCTGTTTTTTTTGGCATTTTCCTATACCATCTCCAGCCGACTTCCCTTGCTCATTTGTCACGAAATTTTTCTCTTTCTCAACCCTAAAAATCATGGCCTCCATCTTGATAAAAAAATCTGGTAATGGCTACATCTTTTTCTACCTTTTTCTTCTCATTTTCTATGTATTTTGCCAAGTTTTCTATGCTTTCTGGATTGGCCTCTACCACCCACCATCACCACCATACTCTCCACCATCCCCTACCACCCTTCCTTAGCATCATCTCCAGCTATCATTTTAGATCCATCCATGGCCAGGCCTCCCTTGGTGACAAAACTCCACAAAATTGCAAATAATGTCCAAAACAATGCCCTAGCCACCACTATTACTTCACCACCTTCATACTCCACCATGGCCACCACCTCTAGCCACGACCACCACCTTGCTACCACCACTACACTTCATCTTAGCCTCTATCCAGATCTAAAATTGACATGGCCAAGACACCATGAACCAAAACTCCACAAAAACAATGCGTAAAGCCTTGAAATATTCATGATAGCCACCCTATCACTTCATATCTTCATCCACCACCTTGGCCACCGCCATAGGCCGCCACCACCACCTTTTCCAGACCTCCCTACAACCCTCCATCTACTGTCCAAACATGTACAAGTATGGCCAAGCCCCACTTGACTCAAGTCCGAGCCTTGTTGTGCTCAAAAACTTCATATATGTTGCCTTGATCAATTGTATGCTTCATGTTATAAACCTACCACTACATACTCCTTCTAGCCGTGAGTTATGGTGCCAAACCTAAGCTATATCATCATCATGGCTGAACCCAAGAACCTCCTAGGCCAAGCATTTGAATGGTTAAAGGAAGGTCAAGTAATCTATTCCTTGTTGCTTCGTATTTTCATTGTTTCAACAATGTTTTGCGTTGAATATTTATGTGTATATTGTCTTGTTTTGGTTATTGTTTACAAGACAAATATCAAGGCTCTCCTTTCATTCAAATCAAAAGTCATGCTATATCGTGCTTGTCGTGCTTTTGGAATCGCACTTGTGTTTGTTGTTTTGGTCTTCAGCTTGAACAAGTGAGTCTTTCTCACTCTGACATTTATACTTATGAAAAGTGAATTGATGACAAGTGTTTAATAATAAAAATGTTTATGCAAGTTAACGATGATCATATGATATGCTATGCCATGTTATTACCATATTATTACCATGTTAAAACTGTTAATTTTCACCTGACATCTGATGTATGACTGTATATTGTGATATTGACATTGTTTATATTATTCCCGCATATGATTACACTGCAAGTTCCCTGTTAGAATAGAATCATTACGGGCTGAAATGATAGGCCTGATTTATTTTATTTAATTTATTTTAACTTGGGATTGCCGGTTTGAAATGATAAAACCCGGATTTTTCTTTGTAAATTACGGGTTGAAATGATATATTACCCGTATCACTTTACCTAGCGTAGAAAATTTTATACAGGCCCGTAGTTAAAATATGCTTTTCTAAAAATTTTAAAATATTTTAAAAATTTAATTATTATAATATTTTGATTTGAAATTTAATAAAAATAAATTTTTTGTAAATTATTATTGATTTTCTGAATAATTGTAAGTGAAATGAATTAATGAAAAAGTTAGAAATTTTGAACGTAAGTTATTTTGGAAATTTAATTGAGTATGGAATTATGACAAATTTATGATAATTTGAATTTAAATGAATTTAAAAATGATTTTTATCATATTTATGATTTTTTAATTAAGTTGAAATGTGAAATGAATGAATATTTTAAGTTGAAATTTTGAATATAACTAAAATTAGAAATTTATGAAATTGACTTAAAAGTGAACTTTTAGTTAAGTAAATAAAAATAAATTAAGTTATATTTGAGAATTTGAACTTAAGTGTTAAGTTGAAATTTAATGCAATGGATTTAAAATTGAACATTGCAATTTAATAAGTGAATTATTATTAAATCTTGATTTTTGAATGGAAATTTAACTTTATAAAATCATGAACTTGAGGAAAAATTAAATGATGTTATAAATGTGAAAATGTATTATTTTATAAGTTAAAAATGTTTTAAATAAAAATATAATTGGTTGATAAATTATATTGAATATTTGATGTTAATTGGCTGTATTTTTGAAATGCTATTAATTACAATGTAAATGATATTACAGCATTTGAAAATGTTGTAGTTGATGATAATGAACTAAAAAGCTAAATTGAATTAAAAACTATTATGGCAATTTTTCTATGTGCTATAAATTGTTGAATTTAACTAAGTTTATTCGAAATTTAAGTAAACCCTATTACAACATTTTAAAATGTTGTCTTTTGTTAAATTGAACTGTTTTGAATGTATTTTTCCGTAGCGTTTTCTGAATGCCACGAAAAGTGAACTTTCACTGCTTTGATAAACTTAAGTGAATAAATGAATTTTGGAAGTCGAAAATTTTGGAAATTTAATAATTTAATTATTAAACACAATAACTTCATTTTAATGATTAAAAATGATTTTTGGAATATATACTGTTTTGAAATATGGATTGAAATGATATTTCAAATTGAATAAAATGAATAATGATTTGAAATAAATGTGGTTTCAAAAAGATATGATATTCTGATATATTAAATGATTGAAATATGGTTTTGAAAACATATGATATTTTGATATATTAAGATGGTTTGAAAATGGAGTTTTGAAAGATATGATATTTTGATATTAAAATGATTTGAAAAGAAGATCTGAAAGATATGATATTTTGGAATGATTTAATCTTTATGTTGATAAAGATTTTGGTTGAAATAAAATTTTATTTTGAAGTATAAATATTGTTTTAAAAAGTCATAACAACGGGTTATAATAACGATTGGTTGTTAAAGAGACCGGGATCGGATATTGTCTTATAGCCGGCCAATACCGAAAACCACTTTAACAACTATGTACACGGTGGAGATTCCAGAATGAAGTAGGATGATGGCGACGTTCTCGAGGTATATTACTTGGACCCAACTCCCGTGTGTTGGCATATATGACTAAAACAGGAGCTATACCGGGCTACACAAAGGGTCGCACCCTTTCATCGAGCATGCTCCATCGGAAACCATTCTATTACTGTTGTGATTCGATTCGGTGGCGCTATTTTGATTCGGGGGTATTGTTCGAGGTGGGAGGAAGTTGCTGGCTTGCCGTCACCACCGGTCCGGGAGTGCAAACGGTGTATCCACCCTGGCATTGCCTCACGTGCCGTGTCATATCCTTATCTCGAGCACACTACGATTTTGGTTTTAAAGATCCGACCGTGTTAAGGTTCACTATCCCCTTAACGCTATTTTCTATATGATTATACTTTACTGATTAGACACTACCGTATATAGCGTATATTACTACATAGTAAATAGTTTAACGGATCGTTAGAGGATGGGCGGTCCCAAGCATCCTTTAAGTTACCGATGCATTTTGTTACTGTTCACTTGAGTTGATTTACAGTTTATAAGTATTTATGTCCTGACTCGAGGGTTTTGTGTTTTGCTTTACGCTCGGGTCAGATTGATTGAGTTAGCATTCAAGATTCACCTTCGGCGTTGGAGCTTTGCTTGAAGATCCAGCCATCTATTTTGTTTCTGTATCCAGTGGTTCTGTGATGTATCTGATTTGTACCTGATGTATCCTGTTACTCTTCTGTTGTATCTTATTTAACTCTGATGTATCTTATATTTTATATAGTAGCTTCATGAACTACTATCTCTTTTTCTTTCGCTGCATTTTTATATACTCTGTGTCTGTGATCTGTGATTTTTATTTACTATATATTCTGAGGTTTGCCAAAAATTTATTTACAACGCGGTATTTTGAGCAATTCTATCCCGGTATGAGTGTCTACCTATACACTTATAATGGATGCGAATGGTTGGAAATATCGAGTTGTTACAGTTGGTATCAGAGCTTTGGTAGCTCTAGGCAAAACTCAGCATATGGAGTGAATGTATTTACAGAATCACTTTCATTCAAGTTTGAATCTCCCCCTTTTGACTCGATTCCTTTGAATTTTGGAACATTCCCTACGGTTCCAAAATCCATTCGTAACCCTCACTATTCATCTTCTTTTGACTCTAGGGCATTCCATAACTCCGCTTCGAATGATCTTTATAGTGAGTCGGCGGTCACGCCAATTTCAAATTTAATTGAAAAAGGGGGAAAACTCCTTTGCTGTTAGCATCGATTCACCAGAGATTCTTATCTATCCTTGGTTTAGATGCTAATTCTTTTGTTATTTCAAACTCTAACTCTTGAGATCGAATGTAGATTTACCCTAGAAAAATCAACATTGATCTTATTCTTTAAGTCACGGTTGACCCGGTTAAGGTTGCCCGAGATTTATATAAGCTTATCCATCTTCCTATTCTGTTATTTAATCATGTCATTCTTATTTCCAACTTATTTTTAAAACATAATCTCCTTTGATTTGTGTTAATCAAAAATTTGAATCTCTATCCTTCTTTGAAAATCTATTCATGTATAGTGTATTTGTAAACTAGTATTTAAAATTAAAATGTTTTATATATTGTGTTGTTTGAGTTGTTGATGTTGAGTTGGGTTTCTGATCGATACGTCTGATCAGCGCTATCGATAAGATTTCCAAAACACTTTGACAGAACAAACGGACACAATATATTTTAAAAAAAAATATTTGGTTAATGAAATAAATTTTGATATATAAGTAAATTTATGGAACTTAATGAAATGATTTAAATTGATAATTTGAAAAGATAATACTTGATTTATCATTTATTGTTCTATAAATGAATTTATAAATAGTTGTTTATAAATTTATTAAGGAACTGAAATGAATTTAAAACAACAATTTGAGGATTTAAATTCCCATTATTTCGAACTTTGGTTTAAAGTTTTAAAAGGTTATATTATTTAATGTATTTTGAATAGAATTTGTTTTCAAAGAATTTTAAAGGTTTAAAATTAGTGCTCTTCTCTTTGTCGCTAGAAAATAACTTTGGTGATGATCGCGACATCATCGACGTTCATTTTCGAGTTACGAAGTTAAGAGACTGTTCTGTAGTCTTGCTACAGCTTTGTTTTGGGAAATTAAATTGATTTGAAATTTCTAAAATATGATTTGATTTATAATATATATATATATATAGATATATGATTGAAATTTGATTTGACATATTATATATGTATATATATTATTTCTTATCTCTAAATGGTCTGAAGAAATCGGAAATTTAATTCTTAAATTCTATTTTTAAAGAACAATTTGAACTATAAAAAGAAAATAAAAAAAATTGAATAAATGATTAAAACATGAAAGAATTGAATTGGAAAGTTTTATTTCTATAATACAATTGCATTCAAATATAACTTACCAAAATTTCAGAAGTTAAAAATGTAATTGGATAATATATGATATAAAAAGATTTTATAAATAAAATTTGAGTGGTTATATTAAATGTTATACACTTAAATTTTAATTATAAAATGATTAACAGAGATAAATATAATAAAGGGTAATTCAATAACTTACAATAAAACAATGTTAGAAGAACTAAGAATAAAATAAAGCAGTTATAAAAAGTGTAAATATATTTAACATGAGTGATAAATATATTGAGAGGAATAAATTTAATTTTGATTAGGAATAAAGAAGAATAAAATTTATTAAGTACAATATGAGTTTAATAAATGATTATTTTTAAAACCCATGGTTCTAAAAATGGTTAATTTTAGATGATTGGATAATAAGATAATGAAATTTGAGATAGTTAAGATTTATTTAACTTGTGTAAAGATTTATTCTCTGTTTAAGTTGATATTTCCATGCTTTCTAATTCATTTCCTTATTTTGTTTTCAAACTATCTTTTGGTTGTCCTTATTATCCTTATCTTGCTGTAGACCGGTATAGGAATCTTTCTGTAATCTTTCTGTTTAGAAATCTTTCTATAATCTTTGATAGACCTTTGGTAATCATTTTGAACCCATCTTTTTGGTGCTTGTGCTTTTTTTTTTATTCTGGAGGATCTTGGAAAGATCACCTCCACCTCGTTAAACTTACCTATAACAACAGTTATCAGGTATAACTTCAATCTTCTTGTCATCTTATCTTAATCCTATTTCACTCTATCTTTTCTATGCCCTTCCATACCTCATTCCTTTTCGGGGACGAAAAGTTTTGAGTGGGGGAGAATGTAGCAACCCTGTATTTTGTAATTATTTTATTGTATATTTTAATTATTTTTAATGTAAGATTTTGATTTAAAAACTTATTTTACTTATTTGAAATGATTAAATTTATTATTTAAATATAATCTTGATTTTTATATGAGTTATAATTCCAAACTTGTGTAAGTTGAATATTTGCCTGAAATGCTGATTTTGGTCAAAAGAGTCAAACTGTGACTTTCAATTTAAAATTTTAAAAGTTTAAAATTTTAATTTTTTTCTTTAATTATGAAAGTACATAAAATTCTAAGAATACCACTTTTCGTTTCGTTGAAATCGGATGTAAATTGTGAAAGTTATACCCTTTACAATATTGTGCGTATATAGGGTTATTTAACAATGACTATTTTAAATTGTATAAGTTACTTCTTCTTTGTTATATTTTACTTTAATATGTGATAAGATGTTATATTATGTATATTTTGACTTTTAAGTATTTTTAAAATGATAATATAATTTTTCTGAAGTTCATTTGAACTTATTTCTAATTTTAAAGCCTAGTCTACAATTTTAAGCCATTTTCTTAATTTAATTATATATAACTAAAATTTATTTATTTATTTTATGCACTCACTTTTATTTGCTGTGTTTTACTTTATTTTATTCATTTTACATGTATTTAAATTAAAGTAAACTTTTCCAAAGTATATTGAAGTTATTTCTAATTCTTAAGTCAAGTTTTCATTTTCTGTGCTATTTTTCTTGTTTTAGTCATATCTAATTAATATTTAATTATTAATATTTTGTTTATCTGTTATACTTTCGAATTTTAACTGAGATTTTAATTATTTTCTGTTATTTAGATGTATATAAATATATATGAGAAATTTGAAAGAGTTAAAGGCTAAGAAACGTAAAAACGTTTCACTGTTTCTTTTGCAGTTTCTTTTGTCATCAATACATCTGTTTTTTTGGGATTTCCCTATACCATCTCCAGCCGACTTCCCTTGCTCATTTGTCATGAAATTTTTCTCTTTCTCAACCCTAAAAATCATGGCCTCCATCTTGAGAAAAAAAATATGGTAATGGCTACATCTTTTTCTACCTTTTTCTTCTCATTTTCAATGTATTTTGCCAAGTTTTCTATGCTTTCTGGATTGGCCTCTACCACCCACCACCACCACCATACTCTCCACCATCCCCTACCACTCTTCCTTGGCATCATCTCCAGGCATCATTTTAGATCCATCCATGGCCACACCTCCCTTGGTGACAAAACTCCACAAAATTGCAAATAATGTCCAAAACAATGCCCTAGCCACCACTATTACTTCACCACCTTCATACTCCACCATGGCCACCACCTCTAGCCACGACCACCACCTTGCTACCACCACTACACTTCATCTTAGCCTCTGTCCAGATCTGAAATTAACATGGCCAAGACTCCATGAGCCAAAACTCCACAAAAACAATGCGTAAAGCCTTGAAACATTCATGATAGCCACCATATCACTTCATATCTTCATCCACCACCCTGGCCACCGCCATAGGCCGCCACCACCACCTTTTCCAGACCTCCCTACACACCTCCATCTACTGTCCAAACATGTACAAGTATGTCCAAGCCCCACTTGACCCAAGGCCGAGCCTTGTTGTGCTCAAAAACTTCATATATGTTGCCTTGATCAATTGTATGCTTCATGTTATAACCCTACCACTCCATACTCCTTCTAGCCGTGAGTTATGGTGCCAAACCTAAGCTATATCATCATCATGGCTGAACACAAGAACTTCCTAGGCCAAGCATTTGAATAGTTAAAGCAAGGTCAAGTAATCTATTCCTTGTTGCTTCGTATTTTCATTGTTTCAACATTGTTTTGCGTTGAATATTTATGTGTATATTGTCTTGTTTTGGTTATTGTTTACAAGACAAATATCAAGGCTCTCCATTCATTCAAATCAAAAGTCATGCCATATCGTGCTTGTCGTGCTTTTGAAATCGCACTTGAGTTTGTTGTTTTGGTCTTCAGCTTGAACAAGTGAGTCTTTCTCACTCTGACATTTATACTTATGAATAGTGAATTGATGACAAGTGTTTAATAATAAAAATGTTTATGCAAGTTAATGTTGATCATATGATATGCTATGCCATGTTATTACCATATTATTACCATGTTAAAACTGTTAATTTTCACCTGACATCTGATGTATGACTGTATATTGTGATATTGACATTGTTTATATTATTCCTGTATATGATTACACAGCAAGTTCCCTGTTAGAATATAATCATTACGGGCTGAAATGATAGGCCTGATTTATTTTATTTTATTTATTTTAACTTAGGATTGCGGGTTTGAAATGAGAAAACCCGGATTTTTCTTTGTAAATTACGGGTTGAAATGATATACTACCCGTATCACTTTACCTAGCGTAGAAAATTTTATACAGGCCCGTAGTTAAAATATGCTTTTCTAAAAATTTTAAAATATTTTAAAAATTTAATTATTATAATATTTTGATTTGAAATTTAATAAAAATAAAATTTTTGTAAATTATTATTGATTTTCTGAATAATTGTAAGTGAAATGAATTAATGAAAAAGTTAGAAATTTTGAACGTAAGTTATTTTGGAAATTTTGATTTCATTTTAATTGGAAATTTAATCGAGTATGAAATTATGATAAATTTACGATAATTTGAATTTAAATGAATTTAAAAATGATTTTTATCATATTTATGATTTTTTAATGAAGTTGAAATGTGAAATGAATGAATATTTTAAGTTGAAATTTTGAATATAACTAAAATTAGAAATTTATGAAATTGACTTAAAAGTAAACTTTTAGTTAAGTAAATAAAAATAAATTAAGTTATATTTGAGAATTTGAACTTAAGTGTTAAGTTGAAATTTAATGCAATGGATTTAAAATTGAACATTGCAATTTAATAAGTGAATTATTATTAAATCTTGATTTTTGAATGGAAATTTAACTTTATAAAATCATGAACTTGAGGAAAAATTAAATGATGTTATAAATGTGAAAATGTATGGTTTTATAATTTAAAAATGTTTTAAATAAAAATATAATTGGTTGAGAACTGATATTGAATATTTGAAGTTAACTGACTATATTTTGAAATGCTATTAATTATAATGTAAATGATATTACAGCA
Source organism: Allium cepa (assembly GCA_030765085.1). Taxonomy (NCBI): domain Eukaryota; kingdom Viridiplantae; phylum Streptophyta; class Magnoliopsida; order Asparagales; family Amaryllidaceae; genus Allium; species Allium cepa. The sequence goes on from CM060942.1 coordinate 464,565,872, forward strand.
TTTGAAAATGTTGTAGTTGATGATAATGAACGAAAAAGCTAAATTGAATTAAAAACTATTATAGCAATTTTGTAAGTGCTATAAATTGTTGAATTTAACTAAGTTTATTCGAAATTTAAGTAAACCCTATTACAACATTTTAAAATGTTGTCTTTTGTTAAATTGAACTGTTTTTAATGTATTTTTCCGTAGCGTTTTCTAAATGCAACGAAAAGTGAATTTTCACTGCTTTGATAAACTTAAGTGAATAAATGAACTTTGGAAGTCGAAAATTTTGGAAATTTAATAATTTAATTATTAAACATAATAACTTCATTTTAATGATTAAAAATGATTTTTGGAATATATACTATTTTGAAATATGGATTGAAATGATATTTTAAATTGAATAAAATGAATAATGATTTGAAATGAATGTGGTTTCAAAAAGATATGATATTTTGATATATTAAATGATTGAAATGTGGTTTTGAAAACATATGATATTTTGATATATTAAGATGGTTTGAAAATGGAGTTTCGAAAGATATGATATTTTGATATTAAAATGATTTGAAAAGAAGATCCGAAAGATATGATATTTTGGAATGATTTAATCTTTATGTTGATAAAGATTTGGGTTGAAATAATATTCTATTTTGAAGTATAAATATTGTTTTAAAAAGTCATAACTACGGGTTATAATAACGATTGGTTGCTAAAGAGACCGGGATCAGATATTGTCTTATAGCCGGCCAATACCGAAAACCACTTTAACAACTGTGTACGCGGTGGAGATTCCAGAATGAAGTAGGATGATGGCGACGTTCTCGAGGTATATTACGTGGACCCAACTCCCGTGAGTTGGCATATATGACTAAAATAGGAGCTATACCGGGCTACACAAAGGGTCGCACCCTTTCATCGAGCACGCTCCATCGAAAATCATTCTATTACTGTTGTGATTCGATTCGGTGGCGCCATTTTGATTCGGGGGTATTGTTCGAGGTGGGCGGAAGCTGCTGGCTTGCCGTCACCACCGGTCCGGGAGTGCAAACGGTGTATCCACCCTGGCATTGCCTCACGTGCCGTGTCATATCCTTATATCGAGCTCACTACGATTTTGGTTTTAAAGATCCGACCGCGTTAAGGTTCACCATCCCCTTAACGCTATTTTCTATATGATTATACTTTACTAATTAGACACTACCGTATATAGCGTATATTACTACATAGTAAATAGTTTAACGGATCGTTAGAGGATGGGCGGTCCCAAGCATCCTTTAAGTTACCGATGCATTTTGTTACTGTTCACTTGAGTTGATTTACAGTTTTTAAGTATTTATGTCCTGACTCGAGGGTTTTGTGTTTTGCTTTACGCTCGGGTCAGATTGATTCAGTTAGCATTCAAGATTCACCCTCGGCGTTGGAGCTTTGCTTGAAGATCCAGCCATCTATTTTGTTTCAGTATCTAGTGGTTTAGTGATGTATCTGATTTGTATCTGATGTATCCTGTTACTCTTCTGTTGTATCTTATTTAACTCTGATGTATCTTATATTTTATATAGTAGCTTCATGAACTACTATCTCTTTTTCTTCCACTGCATTTTTATATACTCTGTGTCTGTGATCTGTGATTTTTATTTACTGTATATTCCGCGGTTTGCCAAAAATTTATTTACAACGCGGTATTTTGAGCAATTCAATCCCGGCATGAGTGTCTACCTATACACTTATAATGGATGCGAATGGTTGAAAATATCGAGTCGTTACATGTTCATTATGCCAACATATGCAACCAATTCTTATATGTGGCTCATTGCATTATTGCCTGAAGTAGAACATGTATCGAGTGCGTTTTAACGAAATACCATTTATGTAATGTGCTCAATTAATTATGGGGCTGGAAATAAAAGCTTAATATTTTCAATGTTTCATTCCGGCTATTCATTTTGAACGTTAAGTGCTCAATTTTTTACTTCATTTATGATAAAGGTTCTTAAATAATTCTATTATCGGATATTGCGTAGAATGTACTGGTAGAACTCAAATTTGAATCAAAAGATGGTTACTGAACTCAAGGTATTCGAAATGAAAAAACATTGATCTTCTTTATTATGTATTAAAAAAGAATAATTAGATGAATAACGAGGTTAGAAATTTAGTACACCATAGATTTTCATGTAGCCCCATCTGAAATACGATAGGCATAACACAATAATTAGATTTGTGATACGTACGACCTTCGCATAAAATTTACAAGGATATACCCATAATCAAGTAGTCTAGGGCAAGTTGTTTCTGGGAAACAACAACGGTTAAAACAATTGTGCAAAAAAATTTCATTGCATTTATTACCGTTGTGAATCAAATATTTACAATGGTTATGATGATTACAATTCTAAATTTAAAACTAATATAACAGTGATAAAAAGGGTTAGCACAACGTATGGTACAAAAAATAGGCTTGGCAAATAATATGAAATACTTATTACTATTTTAAATTATTTTACTTTCATTCTAGTGTTACGATAATTTCAACTTCAATTTCATAACCGTTAGCATTATCCTAGAATTCTTTAGTGGATTTATGCACTACCATTTATAAAAAATGATATAGCTTTACGAATTGTTAATTTAGTATGAAGTTTAAATATATAATTATATTTTAAATATCTTTTTAAATCTTGTAGATTGGTCTAAGGTTTTATTTATTATCATTAACCAAGTCAAAATTTCGGATGTTAACTTTTCTTTTTGAAGGTTTCAATTAGTATGGATTGGTCTTATATATTGCCCTTTAATTTATATGTGTTTTTATAAACCAAAATATTTTGTCCCCTAGCTAATTGTAATATGCATCTGGCCAACACTATATATCAGTAAGGCTAATTTCCATATTAACAAAACTAGACACAAAAAGTTTGGAATGCCATTTTAGCCTACTTTCGAAGATATACTTACTAATTTCACACATTATGTTTTTCTTTGATGTAAACATGTATCTAAAAGTTCAAAGAATCTCTATATAATACAGAGTAAATTATCTTGTCATAAACAATTAATTTACATGCATGTTTCTTATATGTTTCAATTAGAATTATATATTTTTAAAGCACTTTATTGAGCTACAAATAATATAATTAATAAACTAGTATTTAATATCAATTAGCTTCTACTTTTTAATGGAAGAAGGCATCAATAACTTTTTCAACACTTATTATTTAGTTAAATATATTGTCATAAAAGGTAAAAAATAATGAATAATAACTAAAAAAATCTTGAATTTATTAACCAACAATTATTACTGTTAGGTTAATCAATATCATACATTATCATTAACTAATTGTTTCAGGACACAATTTTTCTTCTTCAAACTCTACAAATATCGATAAGCTTTTCGACCACAATCATAATTTTCAATGGGTACTTTTTTTGTTCAAATTATTGCATTACTTTTCTTCCCTTTACATTGTTATTCAACTCTATCAAGGGCAATGAGCATACATAGAATCCATTTTACCATCAATTTTCCAGAATTGTAAACAATTGTATCGTGGAAGTCAAACGCAGAGAATCTGATCTTTGTTCTATCCATTGTCAAAATTTGATTCCTTACTTCAAAGCTGTTAACTGAAAAAAGATGGTCATACATTATCATTTGATACACTTAAGTTGAGGAAGAGGAAAAGATACTAAACTAAACCGCATATTATGCCAAAGCCGTCGCCGCCCTTTTGTCCAAATAGAATCTTTGGGTCAACAGATATTAATGGACCAATGTATAAAGATAGCAGTAAAACATCTTTACATATTACGATTTTGACTCGGCAAATAATAGAGTAAGCAAATAATATGAAATACTTATTACCATTTTGACATTTTTACTTTCATTCAAATGTTATAATTTCAACTTCATTTTCATAATCATTAACAAATTAACCTACAACTCTTTAGTGGTTTTATGCACTACCATTTACAAAAAATGATGCTCCTTTACGAATTGATAAGTTACTATGTAGTTTGAATATATTATTACATTTTAAATATCGTTTTAAATCTAGTGGATCGGTCTAAGGTTTTATTTATTATCATTAACTAACTAAAATTTTCTTATGTCAGCCTTTCTTTTTGAACGTTTCAATTACTATGGATTAGGCTTATATATTACATCCCTTTTATTTATGCATGTTTTTATAAACCAAAATATTTTGTCCTTTAGCTAATTATAATATGCATCAGGTAGAACCTATATTTCAATGAGGAGTACTAGCATAATCAAAAAATAGATACAAAAAGTTTGATATGTAATTTTACATAATTAATGAATATATTCTTATTAATTTCAACATATTATATTTCTCTTTAATATAAATACTTACCTACGAGTTCGAAGAATCTCTATATTGGACATAGTAAATTATCTTTCAATAAACAATTAACTCAAAATGCACGTTGCTTATAGGTTTTAGTTAGAAATATATATTTGTATAGCACTTTATTAAGCTATAAATAATATAATTGATAAACTAGTATATTATATTAAATTTTTTTCTCCTTTTTAACGGTAGAAGTTATTCAAAAACTTTTTCAACATTTATTAGTTAGTTAAATAAATAGTTTCAACAAGTAAAAAATAATGAAACATAAAAAACAAAATCTCGAATTTAGTGATCAACAATTATTACTAGTATATAAATACATAAATACAAATTAATATCAATCTTTGTCATAAGTTAACTGTATAAGGACATAATTATTTTTTTCTTCAAACTCTATAAATATCCACAAGCATTTCAGCCAAAATAATACTTCTCAATGGGCAGTTTTTTCATTCTGATATTGTATTACTTTTCTTCCTTGCGACATTGTTATTCAACTTTGTCAAGGGTAATGAGCATGGGAAGAATCAATTTTTTCATCAATTTTCCAAGAACCAGAAATAATTGTATCACGGAAGTCCAAAATACAGAATCTGATCTATGTTAGACCCGTTGTTAAAATTTGGTTCCTTACGCTAAAGTAGTTCACAAAAAGAAGATGGGCACACATTATCATTTGATAACCTTCAGTGGAAGAAGAGGAGAAGACCCTACCATGTTCCTCCAAGAAGACCAAGGCTTCCACCTCGCTCTAATTCAAATAGCATGTTTGGGTTAACGGATAGAAGTGGTCCAATGCAAATATGTAGCCGTACATCATCTTTTGAAGGTCGCGAGTTAATAAAACGAAAAAGAGCTTACCCTAAACCACCGAAAATCTCGATTCCTCTACCTCTTCCTGCCCCACAGTCTTTACTGGAATCATCACAAAAAAGGGAAGATACAGCTTCAATTGAAGATCACACTTCAGTGAAGAGAAAATGGTCATACCCAAAGCCATCAAAGATACCAAAGCCTCCACCTCCATCTCCACCAAAAGCTCGTATTAGTTCATTACAAGGAGATGGTTCATCCAACGAAGACGGTGACACAAAATTATTTATGGACCACCAATTGATGAAAAGAAGAAGACTGTATATATGCCACCAAAGTTTTCGAAGCCTCCAACTCTATATGGTAGAAAAACACATGTTATTTCGTCAGAAGGAGAGAGTCCATCATATGATGATCTGCAAAAACAATCATTTGGAGACCATCAAATAATGAAGAGAAAAAGACCTTATCCTAAACCTCCAAAGATACCAATGCCTCCACCTCCCTCTAATTCTGTTTCTACACGAGCTTCAAAATTTGAAGCTGGTCATCCATGATGAACCGTACCTATGACTTTTTTGCTGCTGTTGGACTATTCATTATGCCAACATATGCAACCAATTCGTATATACGGTTCATTACATTATTGCCCAAAGTAAAACATGTACCTAGAGCTTTTTAGTAAAATACCATTTATGCAATGTGCTATATTAATAATGGGACAGGAAATGAAGACTTAATATTTTCAAAGTTTCATGTCGGCTATTCATTTTCAAATTGAAGTACTCAATTTTTTGTTTCATTCATGATAAAGGTACTTAAATAATGTTATTATCGGATACTGCGTAGAATGTATTCGTAGAACTGAATCAAAAGATGATTACAAACTCAAGCTATTCGAACAGAACAAACATTGATCTTCTTCATTTCGTATAAAAAAAAGTTATTTGAATAACGAAGATAATATTTAGTAGACCATAGATTTTCGTGTAGCCCCATTTGGAATAATATAGGCATAACACAATAACTATATTTGTGATATGTACGACCATCGCATCAAATGTACAATGGATATAGTGATAATCAAGTGGTCTGGGGCTAATTGTTTCGGGGAAACAACAATGTTTAAAACTGTTGTGCAACAAAATTCCATTGCTCTTATCACCGTGTGAATCAAATATTTACAATGGTTATGATGATTACAATTCCAAATCTCAAAGCTGAGATTACAGTGATAAAAAAGTGTTAGCATAAAGTATGCTACAAAAAATAGACTCTGCAAATAATACGAAATACTTATTACTTTTAATTTTTTTTACTTTCATTCTAGTGTTATTATAATTTCAACTCAATTTCATACTCATTAATAAATTAACCTAGAATTCTGTAGCGGATTTATGCATTACCATTTATAACAGATGACATAGCTTTATGGATTGATAAGTTAGCATGAAGTTTAAATAAATTATTATACTTTAAATATCTTTTTAAATCTAGTAGATTGGTCAAAGGTTTTATTTATTATCATTAACAATGTCAAAATTTCCAACATTAACTTATCTTTTTGAAGGTTTCAATTACTATGGATTGGGCTTGTACATTACTGCCCTTTAATTTATATGTGCTTTTATAAACCAAAATATTTTGTCCTCTAGCTAATTGTAATATGCATCTGGCCAAAACTACATATCAATAAGGCCTATTTGCATGCGAACAAAAGCAGATGCAAGAAGTTTGGAATGTCATTTTAGCTTATTTATGAAGATATGCTTATTAATTTCAGCACATTATATTTCTCTTTGATATAAACACTTATCTACGAGTTCAAAGAATCTCTATACCACATAGAGTAAATTATCTACCTATAATTAATTAATTTACATGCAAGTTGCTTATATGTTTTTGTTATAATTGTATACTTGTACAACATTTTATTAAGCCACAAATAATATAACTAATAAACTAGTACTTTGTATCAATTAGCTTCTCCTTCTATTGGCAAAAGGCATCAGTAACTTTTTCAACTCTTAGTAATTAGTTAAATAAATTGTCTTAACAAGTAAAAAATAATGAACCATAACTAATAAAAATCTTGAATTTAGTGACAAACAATTATTACTGGTAGATAAATTAATATCATACATTATCATCAGCTAATTGTTTAAGGACACAATTTTTTTTCTTCACACTCTGTAAATATCGGTAAGCTTTTCTGCCACAATCATAATTTTCGAGGGGTAGTTTTTTCATTCGAAATATTGCATTACTTTTCTCCCTTTTACATTGTTATTCAACTCTGTTAAGGGCAATAATCCTACTGAGAATCCAAGTTACCATCAATTTTCCAGAATTGGAAACAATTGTATCATGGAAGTCAAACACAGAGAATCTGATCTTCATTCTATCCTTTGTCAAAATATGATTCCTTACTTCAAAGTCGTTCACTAAAAGAAGATGGCCATACATTGTCACTTGACAAATTTCAGTTGAGGAAGAGCAAAACATAATAAACTAAACCCCCAATTATACGAAAGCCGCCACCTCCCTTTTGTCCAAATAGCCTGTTTAGATCAACAGATATTAGTGGTGCAATGTAAAAAGATAGCAATACAACTTCTTTGGAAGATCATGAGTTAATGAGACGAAAAAGACCTTATACTGAACCACAAAAATCCCAAAGCCTCCACCTACTCCTACCCTAGCATCTTTACTAAAATCATCACAAAAAAGGGAGGATACAACTTCAATTGAAGATCACACATTGATGAAGAGAAAATAGCCGTACCTAAAACCACCAAAGATATCAAGGATCTACCTCCCTCTCCACCAAAAACTCGTGTTAGTTCATACAAGGAGATCTTCATCCGAAAAAGTTGATGACACAAAATTACTTACGAACCACCAATTGATTAAAAGAACCGCATCTTAAGCCACCGAAGGTTCTGAAGTTTCCACCTTCATCTGGACAAAAAACACATGAAACTATTTCATCAGAAGAAGAGAGTCCATCGTAAGATGATTTGCACAAACAATCATTTGGAGACCGTCAAATGATGAGGAGAAAAAACCTTATCCTAAACCTCCAAAGATACCAAAGCCTCCACCTCCCTTTGATCCTGTTTCTACAGATGCTTTACAATTTGAAGCTAGCCATCCATAATGTTCCCAACCAATGACCTTTTTGCTTGGTGTTGGATTGTTCGATATGCCAACATATGCAACCAGTTCATATCTACGATTTATGGCATTAGTGCCTGAAGTAGACCATATGTATATTGCTTTTTAATAAAATACCAGTTATGCAATTTGTGTTGTGGAAAATCCCCTTAGATGAACAATCTAAGTGAATGAAAAAACCTAACGAGTGGAAAACAACTGGATCATGATTGTAGCGATATTGAACAACAGAGATGAGCACCAGAAAAGACAATCACAGATCTATGCAATGCAAAAAATAAATAACACTAGTATTTATAACGGTTTGACTATTGTGAGTCTGTTTACGCCCACTTGGGGAGAGTAGATTTTATTAATAACTGAAAGAATAGAGTCAAAAGATTGAATCACTTTTGAAGGCTATACCTAAGAAGAATTAACAATATAGACAAAATTCTGCAGAGTTTTAGCTCTTTAGGGTGGCTCCGAAATTGGCTTAAATTAGCTCTAAATTTTGGTTGCCATTGATCCTAAATGTTAACGCTAAAATTGAACTCTAACACCCCGGTGTAAGTAGTAAAAATGTGAAAGCACCACTCGTTGGGACGGGAGCTAGAGATAAGCAAGAAGATAACAGAAAATAAAGTAAAGAGACAACGGTTTTATAGTGGTTTGGCTTCAAGTTAAGCCTACGTCCACTTTAATCTCCTTTATTGCTGATTCAATTACAACTTATACAACAATCTCCGATTACAACAACGCTTAGACAAATACCCAGAACTCCGATGTAGAAGAATTCTTCAAATTCATGTTGAATGTATTAGATCTCTTCTTGAAGTTCGTTGAAGTGTCTTTCGTGTTTGAAGTGTCGGATGAGTCGAAAAAAACAGCAAAGTGTAGGCGTTCCAGAAGTGAGCCCAAAGTCCTTTTTCAGTTGGAGTAGGTGGGGTATTTATAGGGAGAAATCTGGACAAGTCGTAGGTTGTGAGCGACCTAGGGATAGGTCATAAGTCATGAGCGACCAAGGGAGCATGGGTTACGGCTTAATATGGTTGCACTTGGTCACTTGAACAAGTTGGTAGGTCGTAGCGACCTAGGGAGAAGCGGCATAGGAAGTTGCAGCATAAGGAGTTGTCTCAGTCGGCTTAGGTCGCGAGCGACTTAATGAAGAGGTAGTATGCACGCGACCTTACTCTGTCTTAACCCGTTTGGTTGCTAGGTCGTTAGGTCGTTTGGGGTCTTTAGTTCGTTAGGTCATTAGGCCGCTTAACTTGCTACTCTTGTTAGCTCGCTGGATGCTTTATCTCATTAACTCGCTAGATCATTAGCTCGTTAGGTCGCAGTCCTTGCTGAGTCAATTTATGCTTTAGGCCGCTAGGTCGTATCTGTTATCTTGCTCATCCTTTAGGTCTTTAAGTCGTTTCTGCATTTAGCTCGTTATATCCTTAAGTCATGGAAAAGAGGAGTTAACACCTGCCCCTCGAAGCATACTCCTGGAGACTAGGTCGTGTGCTTCGATACTTCTTAACTCGCTCCTTGCTGAGTTGTTAGGTCGTGAGTGACTTAATGAGGGAGTTAGGTCGTGTACACCGATTTAGATTCCACCGCCCCAGTATATAAGCCGCACATTGCCCCTTCTTCTCCTTACCTACTCTAACTCTCGAAACCGCCATTGAAGAACCTTCTGAAGCTTCAAAGACAAGCTCGAACTTACCGGTCGTCGATCATCTTTACTATTTCATCACGTAAGTGGATCTGTTTTCTGTCCAATCCACGATCTCCATTAAACCATGAATCTGGATTTTTTTCTCTGATCCAATTTCATATGCTGCGCTTCATTGTGAATCACGTTACGATCAATTTCTGATGGACTTGGGGTGTTTTGATTCGGTTTCAGGTGATTGTAACGACACGCTATTTTCGACCATTCGCATCCATTATAAGTGTATAGGTAGACACTCATGCCGGAATTGAATTACTCAGAATACCACGTTGTAAATAAAAATTTGGCAAATCTCAGAATATACAGTAAATAATAATCACAGATCACAGACACAGAGTATATAATAATGCAGCGGAAGTAAAAAAAGAGATAGTAGTTCATGAAGCTACTATATAAAAATAAGATACATCAGAGTTAAATAAGATACAACAAAAGAGTAATGTTAACGTAAAAATCAGATGCTAACACCCCGGTGTAAATTGAAGTTGAGTGAAAGCACCACCCGTGAACACGGGAACTAAGGAACAAGTAGAGAAATCACAGAAAAAGCAGAAAAGACAATAGTTTTTATAGTGGTTTGGCTTAGGGAAAGCCTACGTCCACTTTAACTCTCTTTATTACTGAATTTGATTACAACTTTACAACAATCTTCAATTACAATTCTGATGAGACAAACAACTAGAACTTTGGTAGTGAAGAATTCTTCGAATCCATGTAGATTGCGTTAGATTTTCCCTTGAAGTTAGTTGAGATGCCTTTCGAACTTGAAGTATCGGGTGAGTTGAGAATTCAGCAGAGTATTGGCGCTTAAAGTGATCGGCCAAAAGTCCCCCTCATGTTTAAGGTAGGTTGGTATTTATAGGAAAAATTCCCCTTTGAATCATAAGTCGTGTTCGACTCATGGCAACTCGTGGCCGAATTAAGTTGGGTCGTGGGCGACTCAGGTGGTAGTGTGCAAGCTTGGTATCAGAGCGCCTTCGGTCTTCTAGATATAGCGCAAGTCCTAACTCGTCCACGAGTTAAGAGTTCATGGCCGACTTATCTGACTAAGCCCTTGGTTCCTCAATGGTTCACTTCTTCAGAATTACAAATCATGAGTCGCTCACGAGTCAACTCTCTTTGACATAAGCATTGTGACAGCGGGCTACAACTCAGTGGTTTTAGATCGTAGGCGAGTCATGCTGAGTCGTGAGTCGTGAGTCGTGATTCGCGCAAGAGTCAACTGGACACGGCTTCTTGTTTGCTTCCTTGAGTCGCTGACGACTCAAGGTAGGTCGTAGGTTGCACGATTCTGTGACTCGCGCAACTCCTCAATTCGCTGAGTCGGTAACTCGTTGAGTCGGCCTGTCTCATAAACTATTAACCTCTTGAGTCGTTCCGCTTCTCTTAAGCCGCCTTGAATTTTAACTTGCTAACTTATTGAGTCGCTTCTACCTTTAAGTCGTGAATTACCTTGAGTCGTAGGCCCACTGAGTCGGTAAGATCCTTAAGTTGATGAGTCGGACCAGGCCTTAACTCGTTGACAAAACGGGGTTAACATTTGTCCCTCGAAGTACACGCCTAAGTCGTAGGTCGTGTGCTTCGACTCATCTTGACTCGCGCGTGCCGGCTCATGTTCCACTACCCTGGGGTATAAAAGGCATGAACCGTCACTCTTACTTCCTTCTTCTCATTACCAATTTCCTAAGTCGCATCTGCCATTAATACTTCTCCAAGCTCCCAAAGGCGAATTCAACTCAATCCACTTCCGATTCTTTCGAGGATCACATTGCGTAAGCAATCTTGCTTTTCCTCCGATTTTCGATCATCACTAATCTATGCGCCCTGCCTTCATCTCCGATCTGCCCCCTTAAGCCCTGCGAGTTTGGTTGCTTTAGTCATCAATGGACCTAGGGTTGTCTGATCTGATAGTTCGTGATGTGAGGCGATTTAGTGGTGTGATAGAACTAGGGTTGTTGATTGAGAGTTTATTGGGCTAACAGGTTAGGAATTAGAAGGTTCATGGGATAGGGGTGAAACGGTTCACTGGTTAAGAGTTAGAGGGTAGACGAGCTAGGAGTTAAATGGTAAGTTGGCCAAATAGAGTTGAATATTGCCTCGGGTACGACTCGGCAATTTTGTGTGATCCAACAACCTTTGTGACTTAACTATGAACCGACCTAACATACTTCACGACTCAAGCTTTGAGTCGTGGCCGAGATATGACTTGGAGATTTTCTCATTGCTTTGAACTGAAACTTTTCCTTTTTTCTTATGACTTACGACTTAAGCACTGCCGGCTCAGAGTGTTAACGACTTAAAGCGTAAACGACCTAACCTAAGCCGCCTCATAACTTTTAATTCATGGGTGAGTTAACACATTGAACTGTCTTGGAGCATAATTCTGACTTGAACTTTAATTTGGATTGCTGAAATAAACTATCTGAATGCTGAATTGTTTGGACTTTAACTTTTTAAACTTTGTTGCATTTTACCACAGGTCACTCTTGCAAGCTAATTACCTGTCTAATACAACATTTACAGAAAATTGGGGCGAATATACTGCCACTGACTACCCACATAAAATGACAGATTAGTTAATAACAAATAATCAACTTGAATAGATTGTGTGAACGAAGTGCTTTAAAACAACGAATTCAGGCAAAGTATCAAGGCAACATTGGAATAGTCAACTAAACTTTCCTTTTTGCATTAACACTGTACTTGAACTTCAAATTAACAAGTCCTGAAATTTGATAATCGATCAATTGTCGACAAGCTTAACTCCAGTTATATTTACTTGTTTATTTTTATTAGTTCTGCACAACACTTCACACTTTTAGGAAACGTGCACCTTCAAATTTGAATATCCAGTTGCTTATGTAGAATGGCCTCACATCAAGAAGAAGTAACGGAACAGACTGGAGAGACTCTTCCAATAGCTGCTCCACTGACTACTCCACCGGAAAGAGTCTCAACTACCTTTAACCACTGGACGTTTAGCTTATTGCGCGCTCAATTTGGCATCGTTGAAACGGATGGTATATTGCCCGGGCCAAATGATTTTGCTGATAGACCTCCCCGTGGTTTCGTCGTTGTCAACCGCCAATTGTGCTTGTGCGGTGCTATTCCTCCCTTCAACGAGTTTCTTCAGCAATTTCTACTTCGATTGACCATCTCCCCATTTCAACTGCACCCCAATGGTTACGCCATTCTGATGGGGTTGTGTGTTTTATTCATGAGAACCATGGATCGGCTACCGAGTTTCGGAGAAATTTGTTACTTATGTTCCTTCACTAAGACTAAAGATCATCCCTCCATTGTTGTCATAAGGAGTGCTAGGAATCGCAAACTTGTGACTGACCTTTTCGAAAGTGTTCATAGATTTTTAAATTAGTTTTTCATTGTTCGCTGCCCCCTAGGGTTTTATGCCATCTGGAGAGTAGGAAGTAAGATTACCTGCTTCTATTTTCCATTCCCGAGCTTTTCGAGTTTTGAGTTGTTAATCGTTAATTTCACTCTTTCCTTTTTCAGCACTTCCTACCCCCTCTAGAGATCCAGGCCATAAGCAAGTTTTTGAGAGATTGAATGCTGTGGCCGCAGAAGAGAGGAGCATAAAATTTTTGTTGAGGGATGAATTTTTGCATCAGCATGGGCTTTTGCACGCTTCTCGCTCTACACACCCCCATGAGGTCCCCGACTCCCCGGCTAGAACGTCAGATGCCCCAGTTTCTACAGACACATCCATACCAAAAGGACCTGCTCCTAAGGCTTCTCTAGTTAAGTGCTCTACTTCTATTGATGTCGCGAGGTCATCTGGCAAACTTGCCCCGGTCACTGAAGAAGAAGAGCCTCAGGAATCTCCTCCACATTCAAAGAAGTCTGGTGATGAAGAAGCTGGGAAAACAAGCCCTGTCAAACAGAGTGGAGACGACACTTTCGAAGGGTTGAGCGACCTGTTTGTCGCTTCACAAGAGCTCTTTAAAGACGACCCCGTCACCACCAGGGTTTCTTCTTCAGTAGTTGAGGCGATTTCTACTCTGCAACAGACTCCGTCGACTCAAGAGTTGATGTTAACTACTACCCCCACGATTCCTCCTCGATCGAAGAGTGGTTCGTAGTTTGAAGCGCGTAGTTTGCACATCACACACACTTAGAATTTTTTGGCACTTTTATACTTCTAACTCTTTGTACTTTGATGATTCTAAAGTTATGTCTTTTCTCTCTGAAGACTTTTAAGACTTGTTTCTTCTTTTTATTTTAGATTCTCCGATGGGACGCAGCAGCTCCTACTATGACGACTTTCAGCGCTACGGGAGGCATAGTCAATATGATTATAGGCGCTACCTTCCCGCTTATAGAGAAACCGATGAAGAGAGAGCCGCTCGAAAGGCTCAAGAGAGAAGGGCTCAAGAAGAGCGTTACGAGAGAAAAGAGAGGGAGGAGCACCATGATTCTTCCCATAAAGGCGACGATTCCCACTAGAGAAAATCCCATGATGACCGGGGAAAATCCCATATGGTTGAGGACCCAAGTAAGCGTGCTTGACACGGTGAGAAGCATACTTCTACAACTCCTGAAAAGGTCACTGCCCCCGTCTCACTTGACATTCCTTCAGGCTCTCCTGCTCTCAGGAAGACAGACATTCAAACAATAATCAACAGGCCTAAATTCCAAGTTGGATTAGGCCCGGCTACTCTGCAAAGCCGGTTCCCGCACTGGTGCCTGAAGGGAGTGCGGTTCGATCTTGACTTGATCCGTATCGACAAGCCTGCCATGCTACGAAATCTCGATGCCGTCAGGCTTGATATTGAAAGGATGTCGAACTGGCAAAAGCTTGTTGACGAGCTTCAAAGGGTCAACCATGCGAATATAGAGGCCATGCTTACTATGGAGAATGATAAGGCCGAATGGTAGAAGGTTCTCTAGCAGCACAATACCGAAATAAGGAGCATCGCTACTTTCAATGAGGAGCTTGAGGCAAAAGTTGAGGAACTTAAACAAGAGCTTGCTACTTCTTCTACTACATATACTCAAAAAGAAGAAGTACTTCAGAAGCAAGTTTGTGATGCTCACGCAGCTCAGCGACATGCCGAGGCACAACTTGAAGCTGAGCAGAAAACAGTGGGAAGGTATCGTGCTAAGGTTACAGAGTTACAGGAGAAAGTCAACTCTCAGGAGGCGGAAATTCAAATGCTAAAGCTTCAACTTTCCAAGACTAAAAGAGAGCGCGATGAGGCCGTTGCCGGTAAAATTGCAGCCGAAGAATCTCATGAGGCAACGAAGACCAACATCAGCTCGACACTGTTTGACTTTTACCTGCACAGCATCTTGGGGCATGGTAGTCTCGCCTTCCTAGGCCCCAAATATGAAGTTACACCGGCTGAAGTGTGGGAGGCTGCACTTGACATGCTTGGTGGTAAAGGTGCTGGCTATGCCGAATCAGCTGTTGAGGAGCATTACTTTGATGACGATGCTCGCGTCGCTCTCGCTAGGGAAAGAGAACAGCATGCGAAATTAAGGGCCGAAATGCCAGTAGGGGAACATTCAGGAAAAAAATATCTCAACTGCTCCAGTTCAGCCTTCTTCTTCGGCCGAAATCAACATTATCGTTTCCAGTTCTCATTCTCCATCTCCTACTAAAGTTACCACTGAGATCACAAGCATACAGGGTGGAGATGAAGGCGACGAGAGTGCCGAGGCACAGGCTTATGAGGTTGATGTCAGGAAACCGACCTTTCCAGGTAACTCTATTGTTAATCTTGCCCAAGTAGACTCCTCATCTATTTCTTACGAGCTTGATGAGCTTCTTGACTATTTCCTGAACCTCAGCGAGCCTTTATCTCCTCTCTTTACTGACTTTAACTTTTTTTCCTCTGTAGGGAAAGCATCGAGCATTGTTCAAACATCCCCTCCTCCAATTATTCCTCCTCCATCTCTTCAGGTCACTCCTCCTTCTGCCTCGCAACCAGGATCACAAGAGGAGCAAATAGAAGCTCTCCAAGACTTGGATGATCCCATTGCTTCACAAGAACACTGGGGAGAAGAAACTGAAGGGAGTGAGAAGACTCCAGAAGTAACTGGTTCCGATGATGAACCATTAACTACATTTTTCTCTCCAGGTAGTGGGTCTTCTTCAAGGAAGAGAAGGAAGCGTGGAGTCTCTAAGAAAAAGAAGGAGGCTTCTGCTAGCGAGACACAAGCGGGAGAAGAACCTATTGTATCCCTTTCCCCTTCCTCTCCTACTCTTACAAGCCGGCGTAAGAAGTTAACCATTCGGCCAGGCGCAGGCTCAAAAGGCGGAAGGAAGAAGAAATGATGGCTTAGGTCCTGTGCTTTTTATATCGCTTTTTTGCTTTTTGCATGCACTGGCCGGAGATTGTGCGTGTACCGGCCTCCGCTTTTCTTTTTCTTTTTACTTTGAAACCTGTACCTGTACAAAATTTTAACAGTGTTGAATAAAATGATTCTTTTTCTTTGTAAAAACTTCTATCTGTATCTGAGAATGCATTTATTATTCATTATCGTACAAGTTTCTTTACATGATATTGCAGCGAGCTTGTGGTATGTTGTTCAAGCGTAATTTTACCAATATAGTTACACCATGTTGTATGTTGCTATACCATGTTGCCCCTATACCATAAGCTTGTTGCAATATTTTATATTTTGAGGGGACTTGTACTTTTATTTTCTGGAGAATAATTATTCCATACTTGGAGGAATATTATTTTGTCAAAAATAGAGTACAACTCCCTCCATACAAGTTTTTATGCTTCATCCTTCGAAGATATCACTTTTTCTTTTGTGCATATACACATTTTACCAAGTGAATTCTTTTATGTGGTAAAGCGGGCCTCTGAAGGGTACTTTAACTTCTTTTTGAGGAAGAGTATTTTCCAGAATAGGTGAATCATTCTTCCTTTGAGAGATAAAGTGTGCCTTTGAAAAGGGCTTCTTTTTTTTATTACGCCATAGTAAAGGGCTTTTTGATTTTTGCTTCTTTGAAAAGTTGCACCTCCGAGGAGGGATTTTTCACGTTTCAACACTTGGAAGTTTTATTTCAATCCCGGTGAAACGTGTGCCTCTGAAGAGGTTTTTCTGTCTGATTGTGCCTCTGGGAGGAGGTCTTCTAATTTCTTCCTCTGGGAAGAGGTCTTTTGGTTTGGTTGTGCCTCTGGAAAGAGATCTTTTTGTTTTGTTGTGCCTCTGGGAAGAGGTCTTTTTTGTTTCTGCCCCTTGGGAGAGGCTTTTATTTTTCCCTGTTCGTTGGGAAGCGGCCTCCGAAGAGGGCTTTTCACATTTCATTTCACGGGAGTGTATCGACCGATCATGATGAAATGTGTGCCTCTGAGTAGGGTTACTGCCTGGAAGTTTGGAGTTTCTTTCTCTCGGTTGGACGGATTCACGGGAGTGTATCGACCGATCATTCCGCAACTTTGTATCGAGAAAGATCTCTCTTTTTCTGGTTGGCCCGCTCGAGGTCTTTTAGCATTTCAACTGTGGTGAAATGGGCCTCTGGAGAGGGCTTTTCACGTTTCAACACCTGGAAGTTTTATTTCAATCTCGGTGAAACATGTGCATCTGAGTAGTGCTTTTGCCTGGAAGTTTGGAGGTTCTTTCTCTCGGTTGGACGGATTCACGGGAGTGTATCGACCGATCATTCCGCAACTTTGTATCGAGAAAGATCTCTCTTTTTCTGGCTAGGCCCGCTCGAGGTCTTTATCCTCCGAAGAGTTGTGCCTCCGAAGAGGGCTTGTGCCTCTGAAGAGGTCTTTTGCTGATTGATGCTTGCTCGCCCATGTCCCTTTGCCATCGATTCATGTTGGCGATCCCCGTTGTCGTTTGCAAGTGTTTTCACTTTCTAGTTACCAATAATTTCCCTTATCCGAAGAAATATACTTCATAGTTAAGTGAGTTGGTGGTGGTAGACACAGTTTATTTAACTGGCTGTTTGTTTGTCCAAACATTTGCAGTTAGTTAGAAATGGTCCACTTCCATCCACATTGCCAACTTTTGTCTGAAGCACTTCTTTTGTAGGATTTGAGTACGGAAATTTTGAATGTTTTAGTGTTTGTTTGCTGAGTGATGTCGGGGACTGCTTGGTCTTGCGATGGGTAAGCTTTGCTTTTATGACCTGCATTATTAAATCGACATTTTAATGACACAATTAATGTATTTTATATGTTGAAATAAAACAAAGCAGTTTATAATAGTAGAGAACACAAGATTTATAGTGGTTCGGCCAAAAGTTGGGCCTACATCCACTTTATAGCTTTTCATTATTCACTTTCTTTACAACTACTTTCAATACAAGAATCATATATTCATAATTCTTTTACAACATTTCAGCAATGTTTTCAAGTAAAATAGGGACGCAAATGATTGCTGTTCCAAGCTCTTGGGATTGGTTCTCCTTCGACAGTCGTGAGTTTGAATGTGCCATCAAGAAGCTTTGCGCCAATAACATATGGCCCTTCCCAGTTTGGCCCAAACACACCTATGCCTGTCATAATTCTCTTCAGGACTAAGTCTCCAACTTCAAAGTTGCGCTGACGAACTTTGGAATTGAAGTGCCTGGCTATTCTTTGCTGGTGAGCTGCAATTCTAAGCCTTGCTTCTTCTCTTCTTTCATCAAGAAGGTCAAGTGCTTCCAGTTGCAATTTTTCATTCTCACTTTGATCAAAATGGATCCTTCTGTGTGAGGGGACTTCAGTTTCCACTGGGATCATTGCTTCTGATCCGTATGCCAATGAAAATGGAGTATGCCCAGTCGCAGTTTTGTGAGTGGTCCTGTGTGCCCATAGTGCAAGCGGTAACTTATCGACCCAACCACCTTTTGCTTTTTCCAACTGCTTTTTGATGGTTGATTTGATGATTTTGTTTACTGCTTCCACTTGCCCGTTTGCCTGCGGATGAGCCACTACTGAGAAGCTTTTTCGGATCTTGAATCGTTTGCAAAAATCTTGGAACTCCTCACTTTCAAACTGAGTACCATTGTCTGTGATTATATTCTGAGGCACACCATACCTGCAAATGATATTTTTAGTCACAAAACTTATCATTTTCTTAGAGGTAATAGTGGCCAAGGGTTCAGCCTCAGCCCATTTAGTAAAATAATCAACAGCAACGATAGCATATTTAATCCCTGATTTGGCAGTCGGCAAAGGCCCAATGAGATCTATTCCCCAGATGGCAAACAGCCATGGACTGACCATTTGTGTTAGCTCAGTGGAAGGTGCTCTAGGAATTTTAGCGAATCTCTGGCATTTATAACACTTTCGGGAATAGTTAGTAGCATCCTGATTAATTTCTGGCCAAAAGTATCTATAACGGAGGATTTTCTTTGCTAAAGTTTGACCACCTGTATAATCCCCACATTCCCCTCCGTGTACTTCAGTTAGAATTGTCTTAGCTTCTTCATTTGTCACACATCGGAGTAATGGCATTGAAAATCCTCGTCCGTACAAACGACCATCTTGAACTATATATCTGGAGGCTTTCCTCATGAGCTTCTGTCGTTCTTTTGAACTTTCTGGCAAAGAACCATCGAGTAAATATTCAAGTATCGGAGTCATCCATGATTCTTGCTCTTGGGATACACTCATAATCCAATCAACATCCATTTCATCTGTGCTTGGAGCTGACAAGACTTCGACGGGAACTAACCCCAATAGTTGAGCTTCACCAGTACTTGAATACTTTGCGAGGGAATCTGCCTTCATATTTTCTTCTCGGGGGATATGGTTTATTGAATAACGATCAAAATCTTGAAGGAGCTCCCAGGCTTTTGATAAATAGGCTGGTAAATTCCCTCCTTTAGTTTCAAATTCCTTCTTGACTTGACAAACAATAAGTTGAGAATCACTGAAGATATGCAATGCCTTGATGTTTAGTTCTTTAGTGATCCTTAAACCAGCGATGAGAGCTTCGTATTCAGCTTCATTATTTGTTGAAGGGAATTCTAGTCTCAGTGCATAACATAGCGATCGCCCTTCTGGGGTTTCAAGGACAACCCCTGCCCCGGAACAGTAATCATTCCTTGCGCCATCGACATATAATTTCCATTGGATTGGGATGCTATCAATTACTTCCTCCTCACTATCACCTTTATCCGTACATTCTGCGATGAAATCTGCTAAAGCTTGTCCATTGATTGCTTTACGGGGATGATAAGTGACGTCATACTGGCTGAGTTCGATATTCCATTTCAAAAGACGGCTCGAAGTCTCAGGACGGAATAGGACTTGCTTTAGAGGCTGATCAGTGAGGACTTTGATGGGAAGAGCTTGGAAATACGGCCTCAATTTTCTCGATGCAATCAACAAACAATAGGCGAGCTTCTCCAACCTTGAATAGTTCATCTCTGCTCCAGTGAATCTTTTGCTGATATAATAGACTGGGCGTTGAATCCATGCGTCTTCCCGTACCAACAGTGCATTGAGAGCATGAGACGAAATTGCCAAATATATGAAGAGATCTTCACCACCGTCAGGCTTTCAAAGTATCGGAGGCACTTCCATATGACGAACCAACTCATGAAATGCTTTTTGACATTCAGGAGTCCACTCGAAGTTTTTCCTTCCTTTCTTCAGAGCATCGAAGAAAGGGATGCATTTGTCAGTAGCTTTGGAAATGAACCGACTCAAAGCAGCAACCTTTTCATTGAGACTTTGCAATTCCTTTTTCGTTCTAGGAGCCTTGACCTCTCTCAGGGCAGTGATCTGAGCTGGATTGGATTCAATGCCGCTAGCGCTCACAATGAAACCTAGAAACTTTCCGGACTCCACTCCAAATGAACATTTCAGGGGATTAAGCTTCATCCTGTACTTGCGGAGTACTGCAAACATATCTGCCAAGTGATCCATGTGGTCCACTGCTTTCTTAGACTTTACTAGCATATCATCAACATAGACTTCCATTGTCTTGCCAATCTGTGGTTTAAACATGGCATTAACAAGCCTTTGGTAAGTTGCCCCTGCATTCTTGAGTCCGAAAGGCATGACCTTGTAGCAGTAGAGTCCAACATCTGTGATGAAACTAGTATCCTCTTGATCTGGCTCATGCATCATAATCTGGTTATATCCGAAGTATGCATCCATAAAAGATAACAATTCATGCCCCACCATCCCATCCACCAACTGATCGATCCTGGGCAGCGGGAAACAGTCTTTGGGGCAGGCTTTGTTCAGATCTGAAAAATCAATGCATACTCTCCACTTTTCATTAGCCTTTTTCACCAGCACTGGATTTGATACCCAATTTGGATAAGTAGATTCTCTAATGAAATCGTTCTCCATGAGCCGATCAACTTCTTCTTTCAATGCTGTCGTCCTCTCAGGACCCTGAGTTCTTCTTTTCTGTTTCACAGGTGTAAACTTCGGATCAATATTTAGAGTGTGTACTGCAATCTCTGGGGAAATTCCGCACATGTCAGCATGAGTCCAAGCGAATACATCCAAATTAGCCTTTAAAAATGAAATCAGAACCTTCTGAACTGTCGGATTGAGTTGTGAACCCACATTAAGCACTTTGTTTGGGTCCTTTGGGTCAACAGGCACCGGTACTGTTACCTCACTGGTACCACTCTATTCTCCCCCGCACGGACTTTCCTTGGATCCATCTCTCTTCGTGCCTCACTACATTCACCAACGCAGGGTCCACCCCGTAATTGCTACAAGGTTGGTTCTTTGATGCGGACTGTAATCGCCGCACCTTTTCCCATCTCTCTCTTCCTGGATTCTCGCCCCGCATCTTGGTCTCCCTTAATCACACCAACCCCGTTATCTGTAGGGAATTTTAGAGTCAAGCACCATGGGGCAAGAACAGCGTTGAATGTAGCAAGAGTTGGTCGGCCTAAAAAGGCATTGTAGGCAGAGAATTCTTCAACAATTATAAAGGTTTTCTTTCGAGCCACCTTCCTCGGTCCCCTTTCGAGTTCTACAAACAAATCTATGGTCCCAATCGGCTGTTTGGGTTCTCCAATGATGTGCACGTAAATGTGCATATTTTTACCACCATATTTATTCTATTTAAATTAAATAAATGATCATATTGGGTATTTTAACTTGTTTAAACCAAAATTCATATTATTTGAAATTGTCACATATTCATCTTCATCCAGGGGCAAAATGGTCATTTTTGTGCATATATTAATTTGAGAAAAATTAATTGAAAATTTGTATATATTTTTGTAGGAAATTGATCTCAAATAGAAGTGGTTTCATGAAAATATGCATGCACAAAATTAATACAAAGGAATGAAGATGGAAATAATTCAAAGTGAAGAACATGGAGGACCCCACCTACCCACCTACCTTAATGTACAAATTAAAGGCTAATGCACATGCTTTTGAAGATAATGGCTTCATGTACACTTAATGGGGGATTAAGACATGTTAATGATAACTTGGCCTCCACACTTCCTAAAGGGCATTTTGGGCATTCCCCAAAAAAATGAATTAGGGTTTTAACACTTGTATAAATACCCCTTATGTTTCATGTATCTTCATCTCTTCTCTTAGTCTCTCTTAGGCCTCCTTCTCTTTAGTTTAGTTTAGATCAAATAAAAGAAAGCTCTCTTTCTCTTTTAATGGCTACTTAGCCAATTTTTATTTCTTGTAATTTTTTTTATTTTATGCAATTTAATACATGCTCTTTCCTTTTTATGTTCATTTACTTTCATGTTGTAGTGTAGGTTTCTCTTATTTCATGCAAGTAGATTAGTTTTGTTTCTTTGCTTTGCTCTCTTTTTCTTTTTTCTTTTGCTTTCATGTTGCTTTCTACATTTGTTAATTTGATAACAAATATGAGAGCTTAATCCCTACAATTTAGGGGTAATGTAGCTCTCTAGTATGTAGATGCAACATTTTGATGTTTATACTCTCTTTTTGTGCTTTAATGGAAACATTTGAAGTGGTTTAATGATGTTGTTTAGCTTTGAATTTGATAGTCTATGTTGTTCATAACAAATAGGCTATGCTTAAACAA
Source organism: Allium cepa (assembly GCA_030765085.1). NCBI lineage: Eukaryota > Viridiplantae > Streptophyta > Magnoliopsida > Asparagales > Amaryllidaceae > Allium > Allium cepa. The sequence goes on from CM060942.1 coordinate 464,588,891, forward strand.
ACATAACACAAATTGCCTCTTCATCTACATATGATTATGGCAAAGAAGTGATTGTTAAAATTAAAATTTGATGGCTTATATTTCTAATTAATAGTTAATAGGCCATGCTTAAAATAAATTTTGCATTCAACTTTGTTGTCATATTTTGTGAGATTTAAAAGTGTATTAGTGGTTGTGTTATAGTTTGATGGTTTATATTGAGCTAATTAATAGCACAAATATACCATACTTATGATAAGCACATCAACTAATTCACTAATGACAAGAAAAGAGAGATCATAACTTCAAATTGTTGATTTATGTGATCTAGAGAGTGGAAATTGCCTCTAAATTGTCTTAACACTCTCATATTTTTATCAATTTTCTTTTGCTTGTTTTTATCATTTTTTTTTAGCTAATCACTCTCGACTTTGGTTTAATTTGATTGAATAGAATTTTAAAATCAACAATTCCCTGTGGATCGACCCGTATTCGCCACGTGCTACATTCGTACACCGTGCGCTTGCGGTTATTTTTTAAATTTAAATTCGTTCGACGGTTTTCTAAACCGATAGAATTTCCGTCAACGAACATCCAACAAACCCAGCAATCTTAAGTGATGAAGCTTGAACGTCAGCCATTGGAATTTTCATTTGATTAAAGTTCTTCTTGAAGAGGATGTTGCATGAAGCTCCACAATCAACTAGAACTCTTCTCAAAGTTGCCGGCCCAATACCTGCGGATATGACCAAAGGATCAATGGTCGGAGCCTCGATACCCAAAGAATCCCTGGCACTGAAAACAATATCATCTACGGAAGTCTTTTGTTGCTTTAAAGGCGCATCATTCTCTAAAACAAAAACATTCTCTTCAGCTGGTGCATGCTTCAAGGCCCGGGCATACCTTTCCATCTCGCCCCATCTTTTACCTGCTGGGTGAGGTCCTCCAGTTATTATATTGATGACAGGCCTTTCCGATTCATGTTCCACGGCCTTCTCACTTGAGCCAAGACGGTGAGCGGGAACTTGCTGTCCTTGAGTTGATGAAGCTGGGGCATTTCTGTTCCTTTTCACATACTGCTGGAGTTTGTTTTCCTTCAAGAGTTGTTAATTACCTCTTTCAACTGGCGGCATTCGTTGGTGTCATGGCCGGGCTGGTTGTGGAACCGGCAGAACCTTCCACTTTTTTCCATCTTAACCGCAACTCTCATTTTAGGTGGTGTCGGATAATTAACATCATCTTTGGTTGCAAAGTAGATGTTTTCAGGGGTATCGGTCAAGGGTGTGAAATTTAAAGAACGGCCTCTCTTAGAGTCTCCCTGTTTCTTCCCACCACCGTTTCCCCTTTTTTGGGTGCTAGGCTCTTTCTTGTTCGAAGGAGCACCATTGTTCCGGGCTTCTGCTGACACCACTTTAGCCGGTGTTTGAAGGCTTTCCAAGCGCATGAATTCATCCGCTTTATTGTAGAATTTGTCAAGTGAGTTTGGTTCTTTCATTTTCAACCATTTTCCAAATTCACTTGATTTGTCAATCGCCCTCATCAAGTATGTCAGGACCATGCGTGGCTCAGCATTATCTACCTCAGCCAATGCTATGTTAAAGCGATTTAAGAACGACCTGATAGATTCTCCCGGATTTTGCTCTAGACTTGATAGAGACATTATATCCTTTGCTTTAGAAGCATACAATTGAAATTGCTCCTTGAACTTCCTGGTCAAATCGGAGAATTGATCGATGGACCTTATCGGCAGCTTTGTAAACCATAATAGAGCTACACCTTCTAGATAAACCGGGAAGTATCGGCAATTAATTTCGTCAGACGCCTTGGAACCAGTCATATGCCATTCGTACTTATACAGAAACTCGTTAGGATCACTCGTCCTCTTGTAAGCCGGAATAGTAGGAGGAACGAATTCTCTTGGGAACTCCGCCTTCAAGATCTTTTCAGTAAATGGAGTTTTGCTTGGAGCAAAACCCCACTCTTTCTCGTCTTCATCTCTTCGCATACTTTCTTTCATGATTTGACGAACCATACCCGAAAAATACACTTCGTCATTTAGAGGCTCTGGAGTGCACACATCAGCCACTCTTTTTGAATTCTGCCTTGACAACCGTTCACGGAGAGTCGGCTGTAGCCCTGATCCTCCAGCTTGAAGAGGAGTCCTTTCTGCAGGGTCTGCGGCTCTTTGGGAAATGTTTCCTTCAACATCCTGAACTCCCGCATTAGGGTTCCCATCATTATTACCCGGCTGACAGTTTGACCCAAGTAGATCATTCAGTTTACTCAAGATCAGGGAATTCTGGGCATTCTGGGCCTCCAATTGCGCATTCTGAGCATTTAAATGCTGATTCAATCCCAAAACTACGGCGTCCAGTTCTGCCCGTGTAACTCCAACAGTTGGAGCTGCTTGACTTGAAGGAGGAGAGGTAGCGGTGTTCTCTAGAACATTTTCGGATCTTACAGAACTTCGTTTTCTTCTAGGAGCCAATATTTCCAACAAACTTCTGGTTTTAAAAGAAATCCTTTCAACAATCCTTCGCGGAGCAATAGTGGAAGTTTCCTGAGTTCAATTCTCAGTGAAAGCACCAAAAAATGTTAACGTAAAAATCAGACGCTAACACCCCGGTGTAAATTGAAGTTGAGTGAAAGCACCACCCGTGAACACGGGAACTAATGAACAAGTAGAGAAATCACAGAAAAAGCAGAAAAGACAACAGTTTTTATAGTGGTTCGGCTTAGGGAAAGCAAATGTCCACTTTAACTCTCTTTATTACTGAATTTGATTACAACTTTACAACAATCTTCAATTACAATTCTGACGAGACAAACAACTAGAACTTTGGTAGAGAAGAATTCTTCGAATCCATGTAGATTGCGTTAGATTTTCCCTTGAAGTTAGTTCAGATGCCTTTCGAACTTGAAGTGTCGGGTGAGTTGAGAATTCAGAAGGGTATTGGCGCTTAAAGTGATCGGCCAAAAGTCCCCCTCATGTTTGAGGTAGGTCGGTATTTATAGGAAAATCTCCCCTTTGAATCGTAAGTCGTGTTCGACTCATGGCAACTCGTGGCCGAGTTAAGTTGGGTCGTGGGCGACTCAGCCGGTAGAGTTCAAGCTTGGTATCAGAGTGTCTTCGGTCTTCTGGATATAGCGCAAGTCCTAACTCGTCCACGAGTTAAGAGGTCATGGCCGACTTATCTGACTAAGCCCTTGGTTCCTCAATGGTTCACTTCTTCAGAATTACAAGTCATGAGTCTCTCACGAGTCAACTCCCTTTGACATAAGCATTGTGAAAGCGGGCTACGACTCAGTGGTTTTAGATCGTAGGTGAGTCATGCTGAGTCGTGAGTCATGAGTCGTTAGTCGTGCACGAGTCAACTGGACACGGCTTCTTGTTTGCTTCCTTGAGTCGCTGACGACTCAAGGTAGGTCGTAGGTTGCACGATTCTGTGACTCGCGCAACTCCTCAATTTGCTGAGTCGGTAACTCGTTGAGTCGGCCTATCTCATAAACTGTTAACCACTTGAGTCGTTCCGCTTCTCTTAAGCCGCCTTGAATTTTAACTCGCTAACTTATTGAGTCGCTTCTACCTTTAAGTCGTGAATTACCTTGAGTCATAGGCCCACTGAGTCGGTAAGATCCTTAAGTTGATGAGTCGGCCCAGGCCTTAACCGTTGACAAAACAGGGTTAACAAGTAACAAGATACATCAGGTACAAATCAGAATACATCACTGAAACACTGGATACTGAAACAAAATAGATGGTTGGATCTTCAAGGAATGCTCCAACTCCGAAGGTGAATCTTGAATGCTAACTCAATCAATCTGACTCGAGCCTAAAGCGAAATACAAAACACTCGAGTCAGGACGTAAATACTTATGAACTGTAAATAAACTCAAGTGAACAGTGACAAAAATGCATCAGTAACTTAAAGGATGCTTGGGATCGCCCATCCTTTAAGGATCCATTAAACTATTTACTATGTAGTAATATTGCGCTACTATAATAATGTCTATAGTAAAGTAAACATACTTTTAAATAGCGTTAAGGCTTTACATTTTCCACCTTAACACAATTAATGCCAATAGTGTAACGTCCCGCCCTTCTGACCGCCCCTAGTCGGTAATTAAACCAACTTGAAACGTTCAAAATGACGGATTGTTATTCATTTTATAGAGTTTAAACAGAATCAGCCACAGAAACACAGAATAATTATATTTTACATAATGAATTTTTTGTACATATATCAGAGTTTATACAATGCATTAATTTATACAGCGGAATATTTCATTAAGTACAAAAATATAACAATGAACTAATGTGAGCTTTATCCCTCTCTCTAACTTCGCTACCCGAAAATCTTCAAGCTGTAAAATACTCGGTCTGACCAGAATATTACGTTCAAAAGAAAATAATACACAGGTCAGTCTAATTCAAACTCAGTTATTAGTGCATAGAGGCAATAATAATCAATTAACAATTAGACGACAGTCAAATATAAATTTACCTATTCGATCCTTTAACAAGAAATCGGATAACGGTAAATATAGCACTTAACAGTGTTATAACAACAAATCAGTAGACTCAAATTTCCAACACAGATAGTGTTAACGCTAAAATGTGAACGCTAACACCCCGGTGTGTAAAGTGTAGTTGTGAAAGCACCACCCGATAGATCGGGAAAGAATTACAAGCAAGTAATAGCAGAAAAGCAGTAAACAACAACAATTTTATAGTGGTTCGGCTTAAGGGTATAGCCTACGTCCACTCTAAGTACTTTTATTAATAATCCCGTTACAAGCTGATACAATTCTTCTCAAGTACAATATACTTCAAGTTACAAGTGATTTGGAACAAGTCTTAAGCTTCAATGTCGATTCAAAGTCCTTAAATCCATGTTGAAGATGTGTGGTTTCTTCATGGAGTTCTGTGATGAATTCCTCTTATCTTGAAAGCTCTAAGTGTTGATGAAGTTCTCAATGCAGCAAGGTAACGGTGTATGAAGAGAATGTGCCAAAAGTCCTTTCATTGTTGGAGTTAGGGTTCTATTTATAGGCAACTTTGGATTAGGGCCATAGGTCGTGCCCGACCTAAGTAGGTCGTAGGTCGCCCTCGACCTAAAGAGTACTGGTTCTTCTTTCATCTTCCACTAGAGTACGCATGCTGAATACGACAAGTCCTAGGTCGTGAACGACCTATCTTCTAGCGGCCTGACATAAGTGGCTTTCTCCTCTATGTATCTAGGTCATGAGCGACCTATCATAGGTCGTAGGTCGTCTTCGACCTATGGAGCTCCGGCTTTCCTTCTTCATGTGTAAGCGCATCTTTTTTCCAACAAGTTGTAGGTCGCACACGACCTAACACCTAGTGACATAGTAGAGGCGGCCTCTTTACTTACGTGCTTAGGTCGTTAACGACCTAACTTAGGTCGTGAGTGTTTTCCTGCAGCCTTAGTCGATCACTTAGGTCGTTAGGTTGTGAAGTCTTTAAACCGCTAGGTCGCGGCCTTCCTTAGGTCGCTGAGAATCATTAGGTTGCGGTCCTTCTTAGGTCACTGAGAATCATTAGGTCGCGGCCTTTCTTAGGTCGCTGGGAACCGTTAGGTCGCTACTCTCCATAGATCATAGGTCGTGACAGTGCTTAAGTCTTTAGGTCGCACTCATTCTTAGGTCGTAGCCTCATTTAGGTCGCAGCTTCTTGTTAGGTCGCAAAGCCTGATAGGTCGCCTCCCCCCTTCCTAGGTCGAGTCATCTTTAAATCGCTAAGTCATTCCTGTTGTTGGGTCGCTCCATATCTTTAGGTCCTAGGTCGCTAATGAAGAGCAGTTAACATTTGCCCCTCGAAGTATGGGCCTATGACATAGGTCGCGTGCTTCGACTCGGCTTAGCTAGGTCGTGAGCGACCTAACACTTGTATCAGCATGCGTGCCTATTTGCCTTCCCATTTTTACCTCATATAAATATGTTAGGTCGCTTTAATTCTTCTTCTCCTCACTGCTCTGACCTCCTACCGCCATCAACGATTCTTCGAACTTCAAAAGGCGAATTCAAGTTTACTCATTCATCGATTCATCCTTGCTACCAAATTACGTAAGTGTCTTCGATTTCTTTCCACCCCACGATCATCATCGAATCCCAAGTTCTAACTTCCGAACCCCAAATCAATTTTGTACGTCGTGCTCCTCTTTGAGCCGCGTTGTGATCGATTTTTGATCGTCAGTGGTTACTACTGTTGTAGTGTCTCACGAACGAACAGTAGCGAGTTTGATTTATGGTAGATCGGAGGTATTTTGAGTTGGTTTTCAAATGGTATGGTGGTATGGAAAGACGATGAATCTCACGAATAAGATGGTGGATCCAAGTGTGGTGGATAGTGGGTTATCGGGTTCGGTGAAGTATTGCGTGGAGAAGAAGTCTGCGACCTAGTGAATGTGAGCGATTCAAGACAATTTGCGATCTAAGAACCCTTGCGACCTAAGGAGTAGTCTTGACCTACATTAGGTTGCTAAACGACCTAGGGCTTTCCATGAGCTGAGAGTTATACTTAGTTAGGACCTGCACGACCTAACTTTCCTGCGACATAGATTCTAGGTCGCGGCCGAGTTAACACGGTGACGAGATTGAAACGCTTTATCCTTTACTTCACACAGCGCGACTTAAGGAGGCTTCGACCTATGCTAGGTCGCTGGACGACCTATGACTTATGAAAATCTGTGAAGACTTGTTTGAATCGAATTGAATTGTTTGATCTCGAATTCTGTTGCACTTTGTCGTAGATTATCTCCAATGCTAATAACCTGTTAAACATAATATTTGCAGAAAACTGGGACGAATATACTGCCATTGACTGCCCACATCAAATGACAGATTAGTCGATAAAGAGTAATTAACTTAAATGAACTGTGTGAATGAAATGTTGTGAACCAATGAACTCAAGTGAAATGCTAAAGCAAAACTTAAAATATCCAGTTAAAGCTGATTCGTTTGCATTAACACTATACTTGAGCTTTATATTAACAAGTCTTGAAATCTCATAGTCGACTAACTGTCAACCAACTTAATTTCAGTTATGTTTGACTTTCTCTTGTTTTTATTATTATTATTTTTTTGCACAACACTTCACGCTTTTTAGGAAACGTGCACCTTTTCATCTGAATCATCCAGTTGCTTATGTAGAATGACGTCTCAACAAGAACAAGAAGAGATGATAGAATATGCCGAAGGGACTTTCCCGATTGCTATTCCATTAGAAAACTCTCCAGAAAGAACTCCTACTCTTCTGAAACAGCGGACACTTAATCAATTATGCGTTCAATTTGGCATTGCCGAGGCAGAAGTTTTACTTCCTGGACCAAATGATTTCGCTGATAGACCGCCTTATGGTTTTATTGCCATAAATCGCCGAATGTGCTTAAGTGGAGCAATTCCTCCTTTTAATGAATTTCTTCGACAAACCTTTCTCCGACTGACGATCTCTCCTTTCCAGTTGCATCCCAATGGCTATGCCATTTTGATGGGATTGTGCGTTTTGTTCAGGAGGACTCTTGACCGTCTTCCGAGTTTCGAGGAGATTTGTTACTTGTGTACTTTTGCAAAGAACAAGGACCACCCTTCAATTGTACTTGTAAGAGGTGCGAGGAACCGCAAGCTTATTTTAGATTTGCCGGAGAGTGCACATGGCTTCCTGAATCAATACTTCTACATTCGTTGCCCCGCAGAATTTTACGCTGACTGGAGAGTAGGAAGTGAGATCTTTTTTCCTTCATTCTTCAATTTTACTCTAAGTCTTTCATGTTTCGTATTGCCAAGTGCTGATTCCATTTCTTATCTTTACAGCACTTCCTCCTCCATCTAGGGACCCAAGCCATAAGGCGATGTTTGAGAGATTGAGCGCTATCCCGGCTGAAGAGAGGAGCGTTAAATTTCTATTAACGGATGAATTTCTTCATCAGTTCGGGCTTCTACATATTTATCGTTCAATTCAAGCTCATGAAGCTCCGACGGAAGTTCCTGACTCTCCAGTGATAATTCCTGATGCCCCGGTCTCTACTGGAGAACACATACAAGGAGAAATTTCTATAAAAACTTCACTAATAAAGTGTTCTGTTCCAAGAGATGACATGGGGCCATCAATAAAACCCGCGCTTGCCCCCATAATTGAAGAAGAAGAGGAGCCCCCTTCCCAAACCAGGAAGAGTGCCGACAAAGGAGCTGATGGAGGGAATCAGGTTGGGCATGATGGTGATGACGTCTTTGGGGATTTAAGTGACATAATTGTCACTTCCCAAGAGCTCTTTAAAGATGACCCTGCCTGCGGCAAAACTGTACCCCCGATGATTGAAGCGACATCTGCCCTCCAACAGACTCCAACTCCTTTATCTCAAGAATTGTCACCGACAGTGAAACCTATCACTTCCCCCCAACTGAGGAGTGGTTCGTTAGTCCAACGCGAGTAGTTTGCACTTCACACACAACTAAGGATTTTCCAGCACATTTATGCACTTATCTTCTTATACTTTAAAGATTTCTAAAGCTTGTATTTTCTTATTTCAGATCCTTCAATGACACGCGGCGGATCATATTATCAGGACTTCCAACGCTACGGGGGGCGTGGTCAATATAATTATGGGCGCTACTTCACCTCCTATAGAGAGTCTGACAAAGAGAGGGCTGCTCGAAAGGCTCGTGAAAGGAGGGATGAAGAAGAGCGTCGTGAAAGAAGGGAGAGAGAAGAGCGCCATGATTCTTGGCAAAAAGGTGACGACTCTCACAAAAGGAAATCTCACGATGACCGAGGAAAAGGTCATGTAGCCGAAGATTCAGGCAAACGAGCCCGATATGGTGAGAGACATGCTTCCACTACTCCCGAAAAGTCTACTGCCCCTGCTCCCCTTGACATTCCTTCCGATTCTCCTGCTCTCGGGAAGGCGGACATCCAAACAATAATAAGCAGGCCCAAATTTCAAGTTGGACCGGGCCCAGCCACTTTACAAAGTCGTTTTCCACAGTGGTGCTTAAAGGGTGTGAGGTTCGACCTTGACCTGGTCCCTATTGACAAGCCTGCAATGCTACGAAATCTCGACGCCGTCAAACTTGATATCGAGAGGATGCCAAACTGGCAGAAGCTTGTTGATGAGCTTCAGAGAGTTAATCGTGCCAACATAGAGGCCATGCTCACTATGGAAAATGACAAGGCTGAATGGCAAAAGGTCCTGGAGCAACATGATACCGAAATGAGGAGCATTGCTTCCTATAATGAGGAGCTCGAAGCAAAGGTTGAGAATTTGAAACATGAGCTTGCTGCTTCCTCTACTTCATATTTTCAAAAAGAAGAAGTGCTCCAGAAACAAGTGAGAGACGCTCACGCTAGCCAAAGGGATGCCGAAGACAGGCTCGAAGCACAAAAAAGAATCAGTGAAGGCTATGTCTCTGATATTGCTGAGCTTCGAAAGAAAAACAACTCCCAGGAGGCGGAGATACAAATGCTTAAGCTTCAGCTTGCCAAAACTGAAAGGGAGCGTGATGAGGCTGTCGCCGGCAAAATCGCAGCCGAAGAATCTCATGAGGCGACCAAAAACAGCTTCGGCTCAACATTATTCGACTTCTACTAGCATAGCGTCTTGGGGCGTGGAAGCCTCGCTTTTCTTGGTCCCAAGTATGAAATCACTTTACCTGAAGTGTGGGAGGCCGCCCTTGAGATGCTTGGTGCTGAAGGTGCTGGTTATGACGAATCAGCCCTGGAAAGGCATTATTTTGATGATGACGCTCGCGCTGCCCTTGCCAAGGGAAAGGAACAACTTTCCAAATTAAGAACTGAAGTGACGGAAGGGGACCGGCTGGGAAAAACCACTTCAACTACTCTAGTCCAGCCACCTTCTTCGTCTGAAGTCGACATTATTGGTTCCAGTTCCCATCTTGCATCTCCCACCAAAGTTGCCACTGAGATTACAAGCATACAAGGTGGAGACGAGGGTGACGAGAGCGCTGATGCGCAAGCTTATGAAGTCGATATCAGGAAACCAGCTTCTCCAGGTAATTTCACTGTTAATCTCGCTACTGTCAATTCTGCTCAAGCGGGTTACTCATTTATTTCGCATGAGTTTCATGAGCTCCTTGGCTATTTTCTCAACCTTGATGAGCCTTCATCTCCTCTCTTTACTGACTTTATTGGTGAACCTTCATCTCCTCTCTTTACTGACTTTAACCTCTTTTCTTCTGTAGAGAAAGTATCAAGCACTGCTCAAATCTCTACTTCTCCGGTAATCCCTCCTCCATCTCTTCAGGTGGCTCCTCCTTCTGCTTTGCAGCCTGGATCACAGGAGGAACAAATAGAGGCTCTCCATGGCCTGGATGATCCCATTGCTTCGCAAGAGCAGAAAGATGAGAGACTTGAGGGAGGCGACATATCTCCGGAGCGGACTCCTTCTGACGACATAACTCTATCTAAACTTGTCACTCCAGGAAGTGAGTCTTCCTCAAAGAGGAGAAAGAAGCAAGGAGCATCAAGGAGGAGAGGGAAGATAATCACTGCCACTGAAGAGGAGCCAGAAGTTGGGCCGGCTGCGCCTACCTCTCCTTCCTCCCTTATACCCACTGGCCGACCTGAAAAGCTGGTCATTCGGTCGGGTAAAGGGTCCAAAGGCAGTAAAAAGAAGTGAAGACTTTAGCTTTTTGTCTTTTGTATGAACTGGCCGAGAGTTGTGCGGGTACCGGCCCCCGCTTTTATTTTGAAACCTGTATCTGCATTATAGTTGAATAAAATGATTCTTCGTTTGTACAAACTTCTGTTTGAATTTGAGAATGCATTTACTATTTATTTTTTGCACAAGTTTATTTACACGATATTGCAGCGAGCTTATGGCATGTTACTTGAGCGTTACCTTTTGCTGGTTTGGCTATACCATATTGTGTGTAATTATACTATATTGCCCCCATTCCATAAGTTTGCTGCAATATTCTATACTTCGAGGGGACTTGCACTCATATTTGCTAAAGAATAATTATTTTATTCTTTAAAGAAAATTTTTTCAAAGTACAACCCTCTTCGTATAAGTTTCTGCGCTTTGACCTTTGAAGAAATCACTTCTTTCTTTTGCTTAAGTACGTTTTTTACCAAGTGAATTCTTTTATGCGGTAAAGCGGACCTCTGAAGGGTACTTTAACTCCCTCTCTCTCTTTTTCTCTCCTCTTTTTTTTTATTTCGAGGAAGATTATTCCCCAGAATAGGTAAATTACTCTTTCTTCGGAAGTTAAAGTATGCCCCTGATGAGGATTTTTTTTTATATAGAAAGTTGTACCTCTGAGGAGGGATTTTTTACGTTTCAACACTCGGAAGTTTTATTTCAATCTCGGTGAAACGTGTACCTCCAAAGAGTTTTGCCTTAGAAAGCCTTTTCACGTTTCAACACTTGGAAGTTTTATTTCAATCTCGGCGAAACGTGGGCTTCCGAAGAGGTCTTTCTTCTTGATTGTGCCTCCGAAGAGGTCTTTATTTTGTTCGTCTTTCAACTCTGGTGAAGTGAAATTCCGAAGAGCGGCCGTTACACTTCAACTCCTGGTGAAATATGCCTCCGAAGAGGTCTTTATTTTGTTTACATTTCAACTCTGGTGAAGTGAAATCCGAAGAGCGGTCATAACACTTCAACTCCTGGTGAAATGGGCCTCCGAAGAGGGCTTTTATTTTGTTTGCATTTCAACTTTGGCGAAGTGAAACTCCAAAGAGTAACTACTCCGACTCCTGGTGAAATGTGCCTCCGAAGAGGTCTTTTTCTTTGTTTGCATTTCAACTCTGGTGAAGTGAAATTCCGAAGAGCGGCTATTTCACTTCAACTCCTGGTGAAATGTGCCTCAGAAAGGGTTTTCATTGCCTGGAAGTTACTCTCTCATGGTTGGAGGGTCATGACTCCTCCAATCTTTTTTGTTGAGTAGAGAACTTTCTTTTTTGTGGCATATGACCCATTAGAGGTCTTTTACCCTCCGAAGAGTTGTGCCTCTGAAGATGACTTGTGCTGCCGATGATGGATTTTGGTTGTTTCCTTGTCTTCTTGCTTATGCCTTTTCACCGATCCTCTTTTTTTCTCTTTTCAAGTTTTCATTCCCCTTTTCTTGCAAGTAGCTTGTTTAATCCAAGGAAGTGTACTTCATTGTCAGGCAAGTTCGTGAGAACGGGCACTAGCTTCCTAATTAGATGTTTGTTTGTTCAAACAATCTCAATTTATCAGCAAGGGCTCGTTTCTATCGAAATCATTAGCCGTTCAATTGAAGTATTTCCTATCTAGGATTTGAATTCGGGGTCTTTGTGACTTGAAATTTGTTTGTTGAATGATGGTGAGAATCGCTCGGTCTTATTATGCGCAAGTTTTATTTCCATTGTCTGCAAAAATTTAAATCGACATTTCAGCAATACATTTTATGTACTTTTATATCGAAAATAAAGCAAACATGTAATAAAAATAAGGAACACAAGATTTATAGTGGTTCGGCCAAGAATTTGGGCCTACATCCACTTTATATTCTTTCATTAATCACTTGCATCAGTTTTACAATTGCTTTCAATTGCAAGAATCATACATTCACAATTCTTTTTACAATATTTCAACAAAATTTTCAAGTAAAGTATGGACGCAAGTGATTGCTGTTCAATGCCCTTGGAATTTGATCTCCTTCAACAGTAGTGAGTTTGAATGTGCCGTCAAGAAGCTTCTGACCTATGACATATGGTCCTTCCCAATTTGGCCCAAACACACCTGTCGTTGTTATAATTCTTTTCAGGACTAGATCTCCGATTTCAAAGCTTCGTCGACGAACTTTGGAATTGAAATGTCTGGCTATCCTTTGCTGATGAGCTGCAATTCTGAGACTAGCCTCATCCCTTTTTTCATCAAGGAGATCTAGCGCTTCAAGTTGTAGCTTTTCATTTTCTGCTTGATTGAAATGGATTCTTCTGTGTGAAGGGACCTCAGTTTCAACCGGGATCATTGCTTCCGATCCGTATGCTAATGAAAAAGGAGTATGCCCAGTCGCAGTTTTGTGGGTAGTTCTGTATGCCCATAGTGCAAGTGGTAGCTTATCGACCCAACCACCTTTTGCTCTTTCAAGTTGCTTCTTGATGGTTGATTTGATGATCTTGTTTACTGCTTCCACTTGCCCGTTTGCCTGCGGATGAGCCACTACTGAAAAGCTTTTCTGAATTTTGAATCACTTGCAAAAATCCTGGAATTCTTCGCTTTCAAACTGAGTACCATTGTCCGTAATTATTTTCTGAGGCACACCGTATCTACAAATGATATTCTTGGTTACAAAACTTATCATTTTCTTAGAGGTGATAGTAGCCAATGGTTCAGCTTCAGCCCATTTAGTAAAGTAATCAACCGCAACAATAGCATATTTAATTCCTGATTTGGCAGTTGGTAGCGGCCCAATGAGATCCATTCCCCAAATTGCGAACGGCCATGGACTGACCATCTGTGTGAGTTCGGTAGAAGGTGCTCTAGGAATTTTGGCAAATCTTTGGCATCTGTCACATTTTCGGGAGTAATCTGCAGCATCTCGATTAATTTCTGGCCAAAAATACCCGTATCGGAGAATTTTCTTTGCTAATGTTTGGCCACCTGAATGATCACCACATTCTCCTCCATGTACCTCAGCTAGGATTGTTTTGGACTCTTCCCTGGATACACATCGAAGTAAAGGCATTGAGAATCCCCGTCTGTACAATCGGCCATCCTGGATTACATAGCGAGAGGCTTTCCTTAGTAGCTTCTGTCTCTCTCTCGAATTTTCTGGCAGAGAACTTCTGAGTAGGTAGTCTAATATTGGGGTCATCCACGACTCTTGTTCTTGAGATACATTCATAATCCAATCTATATCCATCTCGTCTATACTTGGTGCTGAGAGGACTTCTACGGGAACAAATCCTAATAGTTGAGCTTCACCAGAACTTGAATACTTTGCGAGGGAATCTGCCTTCGTATTCTCTTCCCGGGGAATATGGCTTATTGAATAATGATCGAGTTCACATAGGAGTTCCCAAGCCTTTGACAAGTAGGAAGGCAAGTTTCCACCTTTTGTTTGAAATTCCTTCTTGACTTGGCATACAATAAGCTGAGAATCACTGAAGATTTGTAATGTTCGAATGTTTAGCTCTTTAGCGATTTTCAGACCTGCAATAAGAGCTTCATATTCTGCTTCATTGTTTGTTGAAGGAAATTCCAGTCTTAGTGCATAACATAATGATCGACCTTCAGGAGTTTCAAGTACCACTCCGGCTCCAGAACAGTGGTCATTTCTTGCGCCATCAACATACATCTTCCACTGGATTGGGGAATCATTGATCGCTTCTTCCTCACCATTATCTTTCTCTGTGAATTCTGCAATGAAATCAGCTAAAGCTTGTCCATTGATTGCTTTTCGGGGATGATAAGTGATGTCATATTGACTGAGTTCAATGTTCCATTTTAGAAGGCGACCCGAAGTTTCAGGGCGAAATAGGACCTGCTTTAGAGGTTGATCAGTGAGTACTTTGATAGGATGAGCTTGGAAATATTGCCTCAGTTTCCTTGATGCAACTAGTAGGCAATAGGCGAGTTTTTCCAACTTGGAGTAATTCAGCTCTGCCCCAGTGAGTCTTTTGCTGATATAGTAAACCGGATGTTGAATCCTTTTGTCTTCCCGTATCAGCGCTGCACTTAGAGCATGAGATGATACTGCCAAGTATATAAGAAGATCCTCACCATTGCCTGGCCTAGAAAGTATTGGAGGCGTTTCCATATGACGGATCAACTCATCGAAGGCTTTTTGGCATTCGGAAGTCCATTCAAAATTCTTCTTTCCTTTCTTCAGGGCGTCAAAGAATGGGATGCATTTATCAGTGGCTTTGGAAATGAACCGACTCAGGGCGGCGACTTTTCCTTTGAGACTCTGCAATTCCTTCTTCGTTCTAAGAGCTTTAACTTCTTTCAAGGCAGTAATTTGAGCTGGACTAGCCTCAATGCCTCTAGCACTGACGATGAAACCTAAGAACTTTCCGGACTCGACCCCAAATGTACATTTCAGAGGGTTAAGTTTCATTCTGTATTTCCGAAGGACTGCGAACATTTCTGCTAAGTGTTCAATGTGATCCGCTGCTTTCCTGGACTTCACTAACATGTCGTCGACGTAGACTTCCATAGTTTTGCCCAATTGCGGTTTGAACATAGCATTAACAAGTCTTTGGTAGGTTGCCCCTGCATTTTTCAATCCGAAGGGCATAACTCTGTAGCAATAAAGTCCAAAATCTGTGATAAAGCTTGTATCCTCCTGATCCGGCTCGTGCATCATGATTTGGTTATAACCGGAGTAGGCATCCATGAAAGATAACAATTCATGTCCCGCAGTTCCGTCTACCAGTTGATCGATCCTGGGTAACGGGAAGCAATCTTTGGGGCAAGCCTTGTTTAGATCAGAAAAATCGATGCACACTCTCCATTTTCCATTAGCTTTCTTGACCAGCACAGGATTTGAAACCCAATTCGGATATGTAGATTCTTTGATGAAGTTATTCTCCATGAGTCGATTAACTTCTTCTTTTAATGCTGCTGACCTTTCTGGACCTTGGGTTCTTCTTTTCTGTTTAACTGGCGTAAACTTTGGGTCAATATTCAGAGCGTGTGCTGTAACTTGTGGAGATATTCCACACATATGGGCATGAGTCCAAGCAAAGACATCCAGATTTGCTTTCAGGAAAGATATCAAGATATTCTGAATTGACACATTAAGCTGTGAACCCACATTTAACACCTTATTTGGATCCTTCGGGTCAACAGGCACCGGAACTGTCGTTTCCACCGGTACCACTCTATTCTCCGCTGCACTGGCTTTTCTGGGTTCCATTTCTTTCCGTGCCCCGCTGTGCTCGCCAGTGCAGGGTCCGCCCCGTAATTGCTACAAGGCTGGTTCCTTGATGCGGACTGGGGTTGCCGCATCCTTCCCCATTTCTCTTTTTCTTGATTCTCGCAGCTCTGTCAAATAGCACTCTCGCGCAGCATTTTGATCCCCTTTTATAACTCCTACTCCATTGTCAGTAGGGAATTTAATGGTGAGGCACCACGGGGCTAGGATAGCTTTGAATGCTGCGAGTGTTGGACGGCCAAGAAAAGCATTATAAGCAGAAAACTCATCGACAATCACAAATGTTTGCTTGCGGACCACTTTCCTTTCTGCTTCCCCAAGTTCTACAAGCAGATCGATGGTCCCAATTGGTTGTTTTGGCTCCCCAGTGAAGCCAGCGATCTTCTGTGATGAGGCTTGTACATCGATCATAGGGATTTTCATCTGGTCAAACGTCTTCTTAAAGAGGATATTACATGATGCTCCGCAGTCAATGAGGACTCTTCTGACAATGGCCGGTCCAATACCAGCCGAGATGACCAAGGGATCTAGGGTAGGAGCTTCTATACCTGTGGAATCTCTAGCTCTGAAAACAATATCATCGCTGAAAGTTTTCTGTTGTTTCAGGGGCGTAGTGTCTTCTAAAACAAAGACGTCTTCTTCGGCTGGAGCATATTTCAAAGCCCTGGAATATCTCTCCATCTCACCCCAGCTCTTGCCAGCTGGGTGAGGCCCTCCTGTAATGACATTGATAACGGGCCTTCCAGATTCATGTCCCGTAGCTTTCTCACCCGTCCTGGGCTGATGAACAGGAACCTGTTGCCCCTGACTTGACGATGCAGGATTGTTGCTATTCTTCTTCACAAATTGCTGCAGTTTGTTCTCTCTTAGCAACTCTTCAATCAAATTTTTCAACTGATGGCATTCATCAGTTTCATGACCGGGTTGATTGTGGAAGCGGCAGAATTTCCCACTCTGTATGGCTTTTTTCCCTGTCCTCAAAGGGATAGGTTTAGGGAAATCGACGGAATCTTTAGTGGCAAGGTAGATGTGCTTCGGCGTATGTGATAATGGAGTATATTCTGATGGCTTGAAGGATCGGGGCTTCTTCAGATTACCCTGTTTCTTCCCATTATTATTCTCCCTTTTTTGCCCCACCGATTCATTCTTGCGTGGAGCGACGGTGTTGTCTTCTGCTCTCTCCAACACTGTCTTTACTGGCAAAGGACGACTTTCCAAGCGAATGAATTCATCTACTTTTTTGTAGAACTTTTCGAGGGAGGTTGGCTCTTTCATATTCAACCATTTCCCAAATTCGCTTGACTTATCAATAGCTCTCATCAGATAAGTCAATATCATTCGTGGTTCAGCATTGTCCACCTCCGCCAGCGCTATATTAAAGCGGTTCAAGAAAGATCTGATAGATTCACCAGGATTCTGCTCTAAACTTGACAGTGACATGATGTCCTTGGCCTTCGAAGCATATAGTCTAAACTGCTCCTTGAATTTTCTGGTCAAGTCTGAAAACTGATCAATAGATCGGACTGGCAACTTGGTGAACCATAGTAGAGCCACACCTTCCAGGTATACGGGGAAATATCGGCACTTTATTTCGTCCGAGGCTCTGGCACCTGTCATGTGCCAATCATATTTATACAAGAATTCATTCGGGTCACTTGTCCCTTTATAAGCTGGGATAGTCGGAGGTATAAACTTCCTTGGAAATTCTGCCTTTAAGATTCTTTCAGTAAACGGAGTTTTGCTTGGGGCGAAACCCCATTCCTTCTCATCTTCAACCCTCTGCGTACTTTCTTTCATGATCTGCCGGACCATTCCAGAAAGATATTCCTCATCATGCCGAATTCTAGATCCACCGGCCTCAGGTACTGCCTGCTCAAAGGGACTAGTAGCCCTTTCAGGAGCATTCCTTTCATTAACATCATGAACGTTGCCAGCATAGTTCCTTTCATTACCAGCCGGTTGATTGTTTGCCCCAAGTAAGTCGTTCAACTTATTCAGAATCAGAGCATTCTGGGCACTTTGAGCCTCTAATTGTGCATTTTGGGCGTTTATCTGCTGGTTTAGCCCTAGAATCACAGCATCTAACTCCGCTTTCGTAACTCCAACAGATGGAGTGGGTTGATTAGGCACAGGGGAAGCGGAGGTTCCCTCTTGAATGTTTCCAGATCTGACAGATCTACTTTTCCTTCCAGGAGCCATAATCTCAGATAGACTTCTGGTTTTTAAAGAAATTCTTTCTACAAATCCTTGCGAAGCAATGATGACAGTTGTCCTGAGTTCAGTTCTCAGTTAAAGCACCAAAAATGTTAACGCTAAAATGTGAACGCTAACACCCCGGTGTGTAAAGTGTAGTTGTGAAAGCACCACCCGATAGATCGGGAAAGAATTACAAGCAAGTAATAGCAGAAAAGCAATAAACAACAACAATTTTATAGTGGTTCGGCTTAAGGGTATAGCCTACGTCCACTCTAAGTACTTTTATTAATAATCCCGTTACAAGCTGATACAATTCTCCTCAAGTACAATATACTTCAAGTTACAAGTGATTTGGAACAAGTCTTAAGCTTCAATGTCGATTCAAAGTCCTTAAATCCATGTTGAAGATGTGTGGTTTCTTCATGGAGTTCTGTGATGAATTCCTCTTATCTTGAAAGCTCTAAGTGTTGATGAAGTTCTCAATGCAGCAAGGTAACGGTGTATGAAGAGAATGTGCCAAAAGTCCTTTCATTGTTGGAGTTAGGGTTCTATTTATAGGCAACTTTGGATTAGGGCCATAGGTCGTGCCCGACCTAAGTAGGTCGTAGGTCGCCCTCGACCTAAAGAGTACTGGTTCTTCTTTCATCTTCCACTAGAGTACGCATGCTGAATACGACAAGTCCTAGGTCGTGAACGACCTATCTTCTAGCGGCCTGGCATAAGTGGCTTTCTCCCCTATGTATCTAGGTCATGAGCGACCTATCATAGGTCGTAGGTCGTCTTCGACCTATGGAGCTCCGGCTTTCCTTCTTCATGTGTAAGCGCATCTTTTTTCCAACAAGTTGTAGGTCGCACACGACCTAACACCTAGTGACATAGTAGAGGCGGCCTCTTTACTTACGTGCTTAGGTCGTTAACGACCTAACTTAGGTCGTGAGTGTTTTCCTGCAGCCTTAGTCGATCCCTTAGGTCGTTAGGTTGTGAAGTCTTTAAACCGCTAGGTCGCGGCCTTCCTTAGGTCGCTGAGAATCATTAGGTTGCGGTCCTTCTTAGGTCGCTGAGAATCATTAGGTCGCGGCCTTTCTTAGGTCGCTGGGAACCGTTAGGTCGCTACTCTCCATAGATCATAGGTCGTGACAGTGCTTAAGTCTTTAGGTCGCACTCATTCTTAGGTCGTAGCCTCATTTAGGTCGCAGCTTCTTGTTAGGTCGCAAAGCCTGATAGGTCGCCTCCCCCCTTCCTAGGTCGAGTCATCTTTAAATCGCTAAGTCATTCCTGTTGTTGGGTCGCTCCATATCTTTAGGTCCTAGGTCGCTAATGAAGAGCAGTTAACAGATAGATAGAAGGATTATTAATGAAGAAAATTTAGAAAACAACAGAATTGCTAAAACGGCAATTAACTACAAAATCATCAAAACGCGATTCAAAATATATTGAATTGGCAACATAAAATAAATTTCCATCAATAGAAAACATCATTTAAAACATCAAGTCTAGTAGGGCTGCAGTACACGCACACGTGCACGGCCTCGCCACATTTTTAAAATGTTAACTTCATGTGGCTGCAGTTCACGCTTGCGTGCACTGCCTCACCACTACCGTAATGAAATATGCAAAAGTTCATAAATCAAAACAAAATAGTATATCAATAAAACAAAACCGTGTGGCTATAGTTCACGCTTGCATGCACTGCCGTGCCACTATAGTGATGATGTACTCAAAAGATCAACGAACCAAAATCAATGAAGGTTCAAATATCAATTCAAAATGTAGATATTGTGTGGCTGCAGTAATATCCATGCAACAGTAACACCAAGAAATCCAACAAGGTCGGGCTGGGCAACAATAATGACCACTAAATTCACATCACTGCTCCAATGTACCTGAAGCCATTTTCAGTGACACAGCCCCAATGAAACCAACACCGTGCAACTGACTCGCCGAAATAAACAGTGACAACATATATGTATAATACAGCAGACACAAAATGACTAGAGTCGAACTAACATAGCAACAATATGCTAAAATATACAGACAAGAATGCATGTGTTAAGAAACAAAGTTCATAACCAAATTGCAATTGTCACAAAGGCACAAGGCCATCAACATTGAAGTGGATCAAGCAAGTCCAACAGGTACAAAGGTCATAGTTTGGAAACAATTAATTTGCACACAACCTGAACCAACAGAGCACAAAGGCTCAATAACAAAGTGCACAAAACAATTTCAAGTGAAGTCAAATAAAAAATCAAGGCATCAAGTATATTAAGTGCAACTGAATTTGACAGTGGGCATAGGTTGAATATACATGTACACACACACCTGTATATGTGAATGTACACATTCGTGCACCCTTAACAAATGAAAAACCCAATTCCAGTAAACAAAACACCTCAACACAACAAAGTCATGGACCAAAATGCAGCAGCATGGTCAACAAAGGCAACTGGGTTGAAATGCAACCCTAAAGAGAAATCACAAATATTGGCACAATACAGAACTGGCGAGCAAAAGAGCAAGGGTAACCACTAACACACATAAATATATGTGTATATATATATGGCATAGACAAGTGGACCAACTCAGTAAATCGAATCACCAAAGGCAATATACCAGATCAACTCAAAGCAACACAACACAAGTGTACATAAGCAACAATGCACTGTACATCAAGTGATACAATCAATGCAATGAACATCATCAATTCGAATGACGAGTGCGCCAAACAATGACAGTGCAAAATCCCAAATTGAAACAGCAAGTGGTACAAGTTAATCACTACATCACTACTGCCACTAAAAATGAAATGGCATGTGTAACCAAACTAAGGCAACTCAGTAACAAGCAAAATACAATGCCCAGGAGCAATTATCAGTTTTGAACCAAGATAATTGCAGTGTAATTAAGGTATGCCGAAGTCACAGGGACAAAATCAAACAAAATACAGTTTCAAACGCAACAATACAACGAGAAAAATCAAGTAACCATTGGTTAAAATTTCATCAAAGTCAAGGTCGAAATCAAAATGGCTTCGACTGATGGAAGTCATAGAGCAACAAGTAGGAATCGAACAGGTCTAGTATGCTACTGGGTTGAGCATACAAACAAAAGTCACTAGCAAAAATCAAAGCCATGGAAATCAAGTACAAGTGCAGATTGTAAATGGAACAGCGAGTCAGTGAAGATCAAAGTCTAGGTACAAGTGCAAATACAAACTATATCGGTCAAACCAAAATATCACAAAGTAGATCACTTCGAATGAACGAAGTCATTGAAATGCCAGAAATCAAAACCACTGATGGCCAAAGAAATCTACAAAAATCAAAATGACTGTAGTCAATAACGAACTAGCAAGTTCTCATCTGTGAGTATCAATTAAACAAACAACAAAAATCCCCAATTTGAATAAGCCATAAATCAACAAAAATCAAAACCTAATTACATTTGAGCATGAATTAGATGTGAGTAGTAATAATAATTACTCACATTATCACGAATCGAAACAACCGAGGTGAGTAATGAGCGCGATATCCACTTGATCGAGTTGCAGGAGTTGGCGCCCTCGATTTTTTTACCAAGCCCTAGTTTCGCGAAGTAACGGGGAGGAATGAGAGAGCCGCCATTATTTTGTTTCGTTTATATTTTTTTTTCCGTATGATTTGAAGAGGAATGGCGAAAAATAAAAAGGGAAAGGGGTCGTGTTTTTGCAGAGGAGATCGTGATTTGGGCGTGGGTTACGACATAATTTTAGGCGTGTTTACACCTGATAAGAGTAAGGCAGTTGTACTAATTATATTATATATATTATTATATTTTTTTCTTTCTTTTTTTTCAATTTGTTTCGTAGATATTTTCATTGACACGTTTATATGTCGTACGCTCACAAATCAACTCACAACGCCACGAAATTTGAAATTTGATAATAATTCAACATTGCGGACCCAATGGAACTGATTTCGTCAAATTCCGAGACTGTGCCTCGGAAGGGTATTTCTAAAATCAATTTAAACGATAAAATTCCAAAACTGGACAAATCACTTTCAAATTCAATTCTGAAGCTTTTATTATCTTCAGTATTATCAATGTGAATTTTCTAAGCTTTTTAATTATTTTTAATAAGCTTAAAATTGAAGATTCAAAATTTTATTCAATTTTCAATAGATTAAATTCTAAAATTTAATCGCCAAATTCATAGTTATATTGGGAATTCAATTTAAACCATCATTCAAATATTTAAAATTAATTAAATATTTTCAATTTAAATTGTTCAAAATTCAGGGTTGTTACAATCTTCCCCCTTAAAAGAATTTCGTCCCGAAATTATAAGTTAGGAAAAACGATTGTTAAAATCTCACCGATATTTATACCCTACAAATTTTTTTACCAAATTCGAATCTTATTAAAAATAAATAAATATAGGATTCGTTCCATTTATTTTATCTCCCTAGCTTTGTTCATTATTTTTTAAAATCAAGATGTAAAAGTCTTTTACCCAAAATTTTTGACTTACAAAACTCAAATTTAAACTTGAAACTCTTCATGCTAAAGATTTGCATATCGTATATTTTTCCAAAGATGTGGACTTTCAAGATATTTTAAATATCTTCTTCTTTAATTCAATTAGGTTGGAATTATATAATTCTAATTTCAGACCATTGATTTTCTATTTAAAGTTTTGAAAATACTTGCTAACTCGAAGTTTAACAAGTCCTCGTCGTTCTCACAGACATTAGGCATACGCTGGCCAGACGTAGGACTAAAAATCTCCAAGTACTAAATATATTTGCTTCAACTCCCAGTGAAAATACTTTTAAAAATTCTTTTAAAAATGGATATGGAAAGCACGTTCTCCCATGGATCACAGTTTACCCGGCGGTTACGCTACTATCCCAGTAGAATCGCTTGTAACTGTAGATTTGACATCTCTCTTGAATTTCGCCATGGTTGTTGCCATAGATCACGGTTCACACGGCGGTTTCGCTAGTATCCAAGTAGAAACGCTTGTGACCGTAGGCCTCTCGCCCCTCAAATTACGCTTTGGCCTCTATATCGCAGTTTACGCGGCGGTTGCGCCACTATCCCAGTGGAATCGCTTGTAACTATAGGCATCACGCCCCACGAATTACGCCAGCATACATCATCAATTCACATGATCCCAATACGATGATCCATTATGGGGGATTCCAGTCCCAATGGACATTCCACTAATGGAAATTCTACGTAGCTACGATTTTCAAATGGACACTCACACCGAGTTCCAATCACCTTCACAAATTATAAATGGAAGGTACATTTCCATATCCTCAGTTTTAGAAAACATATGTCATATACATATAGTACTTCATTTCACATTTCGTACATATCATACCTACGTAAACTTGCATAGGATTTTCATAATAATGACTTTCCAAACTGATGGTTTTCGAATTATTACATTCACATATATAAGTTACGAAAACCACAATATCTCATATTCATAACAAATAGAGGATTCCAAAATTTTCCATCTCGTTTAAAATTTTCCTCTAAGTCGATTTGAAAATTTAAGGTTATCTCAAACCTAATTCACATTCATAATCTAATTCATTATCGACTTCACATTCGATTTGGATTTCACGTTACATCGTCAATTCTCAACACATAATTGATGTCTACCGATATATAACCTCTAAGCTCGAACGTCTCAGAGAAGGGTGTTAAGCTAAAAGAATAAATTCTCCACCACCACAGTTATATATTTAATAGAGATCAATTGCTATGTCATCAATTCACCATGTTAGGCATACAATCCAAATCGACTGTTCGAAATTCAGAGCTCAACTTATATTTGTTTTTGGTGTCGAAGTTAAACTCAATTTAACTCATAATTCAATCTTTTTGAAAAAAATTCAAGTTGAACTGATCGTTCAAATTTCCCAAAAACATCTTTACAAGATATATATGATTTTCCACACTTAACCATTTGAAACAAATTTCAAATATTCATTTTTTCCAATTTATCTTTAAAAGATAGAATTTCAAACTTTCCATTTCATATTGGAAAACATTTCCATACTTATTGAATAATAAGTAATTCACAAATCCATCCATTTTCAACACTTGAAAAATAGTCAATATACTTAAATCACAGTCAAGTATATATTCCATTCCTTAAGGAAAGCGTTCTTTTAAACACATTTATTTGAGTCAAAACGAATGTTACGTAAAACATCGTTACGACAACTCAAAATTACTAGTATAGGGATTCAAATTTAAGATAGATATATAAACCCCAATACTATATAAAACATTTCCTTTCGGAAACCATTTACTATAACAACAGTGTTATAGTCCACCATTTCCTTATTTCTCGAAAACGCCTATTTCAACAATGAATGTTGAAATCTATAGTTTCGATACTTAATGCATTTTAAAACATCTTTAAAACCATTAACTTTTTCAACTTCAACTTAATTCATAGTTTGAATTCCTCATACTTTTCACAATATTAATTTTAAACCGACAATATTATGTTTTTCACTTAATTTAATTCTTTGAAGTTCAAATTCAAATTCATTACTGAATCTATTAAACCTATTATGGATTATCATGTTTACAACTTCAAATTTTAAATCTAAATTCTATTTGAACTTTGCATTTGCTTTTCTATTTCCAAAAAAAAATCAACTAGTTCTTTAGTAAGTCATTCATCGACTTGGTTCCATTAAATTTATATTTCCACATTAACCATTTTAGGCATTAGTTTAAACTTGAAATATAAGCTTTACATCAAAATTTGTTTGGTTCTTACAGTTAAGTCAACAAATAAACTTCCTTCCCAAGATGCTATTTCATTAAAATATTTCCTTCCGTACAAAATTATACATAGCTTAATACTTTTAAAAGACGTACATAGAAGATTGTGGATTACAAAAGATAGTATTACAAAATATATTGGTTGCTTCAAATATACTGATTGGTGTAAGATTCAGAATTATTAAGGACTATCGACTTCCTGTCTGGTAGTACGCATCTTTACCAAACTTTCATCTTCGGATTGCACTATTTCAGGTTGTATTAAAGGAGAATTAACACATTCAAAATCTACATGTCCCCAATCCCTACAGTTCCCGCAAAAATATGAGATGTTTCCATCCTTATCTATCACCTTTACACTGTTCGCTCTAGCTGGTCGGGCTATAGCTTGCTTTCCATGCTATCTTTCGGTGCAGTTTCTGGCTATATGTCCAGTCTAACGACAATGGTAGCAGATTGTCAATCTATCGACGGGTAAATCGAGTACGCGCTTTTTCCTTTTCACTTTAGGGCAATGACTAAGAAACTGCCCTTTCCCCCGACATTTAAAACACACAATCTCAGGACGAGCGAACCGGTCATCCACATTCCTTTTCTTTCTCCTCTCTCGGCACTTAATGGCATAATGTCCTTTTTTATGACAACGATAGAAAATAACCTCATCATATGGACCAGGTGCTTGCCTTTCACTGAATCTCCTTTCAATTTCCGCACGTGCCGCTTCTGCTTCTCTAGGGGCAATTGCTCTTTGTTCACGGCGTGCTGCTTTTTGTGCTTCGATTTTCGCCATTATAATTAACAAGATGTTTTCGAAGTTTCCTATCAATATTTGCAATCCTTATTAGTAGAGGTTGGATTATTCAATCATTTCCCAAGACATATCCTTTAATATTTTATTCACTGTCCAAAATCGTGAATATACTTATCTATTCAATTCAATGTTTCTACACATTTATTTAAAGGATTATCCACTGTCCAAAATCGTGGATAAAATTCCCAACCAACATTTACTTTCACAATCTTCAATTTAAAGGATAATTCGCTGTCCAAAATCACGAATATATCTCCTTTAATAACTTCTATGTTTCATTTATCAAATTCAATTGGTACCGAATTTATAAACAATCTTTACAAATTCCATTTCTATTTATAAAACTTTGATTTATAATCTCCTTTATTAATTCAATTTAATTTATATAACTCAATTATATATCAAAATTCCATTTATAAGTTAAATACTTATAATCCATTTATTTTCTAAATCATTCTTCAAAACATTTGAAATCAATTTTCAAAAGAATTCAGAATCAAATTCCCAAGTTATAGTTCAATGATCCCTTTGGCTATACTAAATTGACACGTCATTTTATTTCACAATTTATTATTTTGGAGATATTCAAAATACTTGATCAAACCAATTCATTGATTCACTTCACTTACACTTTATTTTTGTCATAAATCTCAGCAAATTCAATAATGGGTTTTCGAACGATCGAGACTCAAATCTAAGGAGACTTTACCGAAGAGAAACTATCGCAAACCTAAATTTAGAGAGGGTAATTTCCGAAAAGATTTGAATTTTCAAAATACCTTTTATTTTAAAAAAACAGTTTTACACTTCTTTAAATTTCAAAAACGCTTTCTTTAAAGTGATTCTAGTAACTATTCATATTAAACATCATAAACTGAGCTTTGTATAAAACAAAGCTCTGATACTACTTTTGTAACGACCCGCCCTTCTGACCGCCCCTAGTCGGTAATTAAACCAACTTGAAACGTTCAAAATGACGGATTGTTATTCAGTTTATAGAATTTAACAGAATCAGCCACAGAAACACAGAATAATTATATTTCACATAATGAATTTTTTGTACATATATCAGAGCTTATACAATGCATTAATTTATACAGCAGAATATTTCATTAAGTGCAAAAATATAACAATGAACTAAAGTGAGCTTTATCCCTCTCTCTCTAACTTCGCTACCCGAAAATCTTCAAGCTGTAAAATACTCGGTCTGACCCGAATATTACGTTCAAAAGAAAATAATACACAGGTCAGTCTAATTCAAACTCAGTTATTAGTGCATAGAGGCAATAATAATCAATTAACAATTAGACGACAGTCAAATATAAATTTACCTATCCGATCCTATAACAAGAAATCGGATAACGGTAAATATAACACTTAACAGTGTTATAACAACAAATCAGTAGATTCAAATTTCCAACACCGATAGATAGAAGGATTATTAATGAAGAAAATTTAAAACAACAGAATTGCTAAAACGACAATTAACTACAAATCATCAAAATGAGAATCAAAATATATTGAATTGGCAACATAAAATAAATTTCCATCAATAGAAAACATCATTTAAAACATCAAGTCTAGTAGGGCTGCAGTACACGCACGCGTGCACGGCCTCGCCATATTTTTAAAATGTTAACTTCGTGTGGCCGCAGTTCACGCTTGCGTGCACTGCCTCGCCACTACCGTAATGAAATATGCAAAAGGTCATAAATCAAAACAAAATAGTATATCAATAAAAAAAAACCGTGTGGCTGCAGTTCACGCTTGCATGCACTGCCTTGCCACTATAGTGATGATGTATTCAAAAGATCAACGAACCAAAATCAACGAAGGTTCAAATATCAATTCAAAATGTAGATATTGTGTGGCTGCAGTAATATCCATCCAACAGTAACACCAAGAAATCCAACAAGGTCGGGCTGGGCAACAATAATGACCACTAAATTCACATCACTGCTCAAATGTACCTGAAGCCATTTTCAGTGACACAGCCCCAATGAAACCAACACCATGCAACTGACTCGCCGAAATAAACAGTGACAACATATATGTATAATACAGCAGAAACAAAATGACTAGAGTCGAACTAACATAGCAACAATATGCTAAAATATACAGACAAGAATGCATGTGTTAAGAAACGAAGTTCATAACCAAACTGCAATTGTCACAAAGGCAAAAGGCCATCAACATTGAAGTTTATCAAGCTAGTGCAACAGGTACAAAGGTCATAGGTTGGCAACTATTAATTTGCACACAACCTGAACCAATAGAGTACAAAGGCTCAATAACAAAGTCACAAAACAATTTCAAGTGAAGTCAAATAAAAAATCAAGGCATCAAGTATATTAAGTGCAACAGAATTTGACAGTGGGCATAGGTTGAATATACATGTACACACACACCTGTATATGTGAATGTACACATCTGTGCACCCTTAACAAATGAAAAACCCAATTCCAGTAAACAAAACACCTCAACTCAACAAAGTCATGGACCAAAATGCTGCAGCATGGTCAACAAAGGCAACTGGGTTGAAATGCAACCCTAAAGAAAAATCACAAATATTGGCACAATACAGAACTGGCGAGCAAAAGAGCAAGGGTAACCACTAACACACATAAATATATGTGTGTATATATATGGCATATACAAGTGGACCAACTCAGTAAATCGAATCAGCAAAGTCAATATACCAGTTCGACTCAAAGAAACACAACACAAGTGTACATAAGCCACAATGCACTGTACATCAAGTGATACAATCAATGCAATGAACATCATCAATTCGAATGACGAGTGCACCAAACAATG
Organism: Allium cepa; assembly: GCA_030765085.1. Taxonomy (NCBI): domain Eukaryota; kingdom Viridiplantae; phylum Streptophyta; class Magnoliopsida; order Asparagales; family Amaryllidaceae; genus Allium; species Allium cepa. Next base: position 464,617,374 of record CM060942.1, read on the forward strand.
ACAGTGCAAAATCCCAAATTGAAACAACAAGTGGTTCAAGTTAATGACTGCATCACTACTGCCACTAAAAATTAAATGGCATGTGTACCCAAACTAAGGCAACTCAGTAACAAGCAAAATACAATGCCCAGGAGCAATTATCAGTTTTGAACCAAGATAACTGTAGTGCAACTAAGGTATGCCGAAGTCACAGGGACAAAATCAAACAAAATACAGTTTCAAACGCAACAATACAGTGAGCAAAGTCAAGAAACCATTGGTTAAAATTTCATCAAAGTCAAGGTCGAAATCAAAATGGCTTCGACTGATGGAAGTAATGGAGCAACAAGTAGGAATCGAACAGGTGTAGTATGCTACAGGGGTGAGCACACAAACAAAAGTCACTAGCAAAAATCAAAGCCATGGAAATCAAGTACAAGTGCAGATTGTAAATAGAACAGCGAGTCAGTGAAGATCAAAGTCTGGGTACAAGTGCAAAAACAAACTATATCAGTCAAACCAAAATATCACAAAGTAGATCACTTCGAATGAACAAAGTCATTGAAATGCCAGAAATCAAAACCACGGATGGCCAAAGAAATCTACAAAAATCAAAATGACCATAGTCAATAAAGAACTAGCAAGTTCTCAGCCGTGAGAATCAATTAAACAAACAACAAAAATCCCCAATTTGAATAAGCCATAAATCAACAAAAATCAAAACCTAATTACACTTGAGAATGAATTAGATGTGAGTAGTAATAACAATTACTCACCTTATCACGAATCGAAATAGCCGAGGTGAGTAATGAGCGTGATATCCACTTGATCGAGTTGCAGGAGTTGGCGCCCTTGATTTTTTTACCAAGCCCTAGTTTCACGAAGTAACGAGGAAGAAGGAGAGATCCGCCATTATTTTGTTTCGTTTATATTATTTTCGTATGATTTGAAGAAGAATGGCGAAAAATAAAAAGGGAAAGGGGTCGTGTTTTTGCAGAGGAGATCATGATTTTGGCATGGGTCACGGCATAATTTTAGGCATGTTTATAGCTGATAAGAGTAAGGTAGTTGTACCAATTATATTATATATATTATTATATATATTTTTTCAATTTGTTTTGTAGATATTTTCTTTGACACGTTTATATGTCGTATGCTCACAAATCAACTCTGAACGCCACAAAATTTGAAATTTGATAATAATTCAACATTACGTACCCAATGGAACTGATTTCGTCAAATTCCGAGACTGTGCCTCGGAAGGCTATTTTAAAATTCAATTTAAACGATAAAATTCCAAAACTGGACGAATCACTTTCAAATTCAATTCTGAAGCTTTTATTATCTTCAGTATTATAAATGTGAATTTTCTAAGCTTTTAAATTATTTTTAATAAGCTTAAAATTGAAGATTCAAAATTTTATTTAATTTTCAATAGATTAAATTCTAAAATTTAATTGCCAAAATCATAGTTATATTGGGAATTCAATTTAAACCATCATTCAAATATTTAAAATTAATTAAAAATTTTCAATTTAAATTGTTCAAAATTTAGGGTTGTTACAAATAGTCTATACAGTACCTGCATATCTCCTGATCGGGAGACTATGAGAAGATACTGCATAAGTACGACGCAAATAGAAACTCGTAGTAAAGGCTCGGTATGGTAGGTGACACGGCACACAAGGCAATGCCAGGATAGATATACCAATTACGCACACGGGCAGGTGGTAACGCAGCAACGACATACGCCCACCTCGGAACACAAACCCAATCAAAATCGGAGGATGTCCATCTAATCAATCACCAGTAAGAGTATAGTTTCGAAGGAATGTGTCCGACCAGAGGTCCTACCTCCTTTGGCCCAAGATCGCTCCTGTTTTAACCACCTTATGCCAGCTCACGGGAGTTGGGACCACGTAATATACCTCAAGAATGTCGCCACCATCCTACTTCATTCTGGAATCTCCAACGGGTACACGGTTGTTAATGTGGTTTTCGGAGTTGGCAGAGAGTATGACAACTTCCGATCCCGGTCTCTTTAACAACCAAACGTTATTATAACGCCGTGGTCATTTCAAAATAGTTTATACTTCAAAAGAATCAAATCATTTCATTTCAAAACTATATCCCTTTCAAAATAGTTTACACTTCGAAACCAGAACCATTTTTATTTCAAAACTATATTCAAATCATATAGTTTATCATTTCCATTTCAAACATATATTCACCTTTAAAAAAATTCATAATACTTTCAATGTATAACTTTTTCGAAACCAAAATACTTGAAATCATTACACTTTGAAAATCATAACATTCCGAATCATTCATTTGAAATCAATCTTTTAATTCTTTACACTTTACAAATTTATTCCATGAAACCAAAATTTTCAATTTCCAACCTAATTCAATTCAAACCATCAGTTTCAATTCAGTTAAATTTTCTAACAAAACATTTCAAATCTTACAAATTTCAAATATAGATTTGATCTACAAAATAAACAATCCAATTTTAGTATATTTCCAATCTTTAATATCCCACATTTCAAAACTAAACTTTATAATTCCATATATTCATATCTCAAATCTAATTTCATTATTATTTCGTTTTGAAACATTCATTTCATAAATCCAACATTATTAAAAAAAACTTAAATTACAACTAAACCAAATATCTTTTCATACAAATATAAACTTCAAATATTCCTTTATCAAATAAATCAAAATCAAATATTATTCCACATTCATATTCTTTATCAAAATAAAGATCAAATCATTTCCAAACCATTTCAAAATCATTAAAATATTACATCCTTTCAAAACTTCATAATCAAATCATTATTTGAATTCAAACCCAAATATTCAAATTTAAATATCATTTAAAAATCAAATATGTCATTCATTTATTATTTCAAACATCATTACAAAATACATTTCAAAATTCCATTCAAAAATTCATTTATTACATTACATTTTATTCCATTTATCACATAACCAAGCATACCTTATTTAAATTCAAATTCAATTTAAATTCCTTAAAGTTCAAATTTGAATATTAAAAAAATATTCAAAACTCCTTATATTCACAAATAATCAATTTCCAAAAGTTAAATCATTTAACACTTTAAAGTATAACACAAATTGTGTTAAAATCTATAACATTCAAACATTGTCAAATTTATACCAGCGACAGCATTTATAAGGTGTTATCGTAGCTTATAATTTCCAAAATAGTTTAGTTCAAGAATAACGGCATTTATAAAATTCCAAAATAGATATTCAGCTATTTTAATCATAGTTAAATTCCAAAAACAACAGCATTTAAAAATTCTGTCAAAAGACTACAACATTTTGGAAATGCTATAAAATTCCAGATTTTATTTTAACTTAAGAAAAACTCCAAATTTTTATTATTGTAACTTACAAATCATATTTCTAGGCTTCAAAATTTCACATTTGAAATCATTTTAACATATGATTTAACACAATAAAATTTTTAAGATCAAAAATTCAATTTAAAAACTCCATTCATTTATTAAGTCAAAATTCACTGTTTATTAACTTGTAAATTTAGTAAAACTTAACATTTTACTTCAAATATCATCTCAAAACTTTAAATTTAATTTCCATTATTTATTTACATTTAAAATAAAATTTAAAGTCAAAAATCACAATTACTTCAAATTTACATACTTAAATTCACAATTTCAAGACTAATTATTTAATTTTCTTAAAACCATAAAATATATATTTTAAATCAAAATTTCATACTTTTAAAAATATACATTTTAAAAAAAAACGTTTAAGAATATACCACAGGGTCTAATATATTTTTCTAACCTAGGTCAAGTGATACGGATATATATCATTTCAATCCGTAGTTTACAAAGAAAACCCAGGTTCTATCATTTCAAACCCGCAATCCCAAGTCAAATAAAATATAATAAAAATCGCTCAGGCCTATCATTTCAACCCATAACGATTTTTCCATATTCTAAATTCCGTTCGGGTATGTATCATTTCAACCCATAGTGATTCTATTCTAACAGGGAACTTACAGTGTGAATATATGCATAAACAATATAAATAATGTCAATGTCATAATATAATATCATATATAAGATGTCAGGTGATAATTAACAGTTTTAACATGGTAATAACATGGCATAATATATCATATGATCATCATTAACTTTCATAAACATTTTATATCATTAAACACTTGTCATCAATTAACTGTTTCATAAGTATGAATGTCAGAGTGAGATGGACTCACCTTCTACGAAGCTAGAGACAAACAACACACACAAGAGCGATTCCAAAGGCACGAAAATCACGATTTAATTTGAATGGATGGAGAGCCTTGTAAACAATACACAAAATATAACATACATAAGTGCAAAATATAAATATTTTACATACAAATATAATCAACAACCTAAGTTTGCAAAACAACGGCAAAACATGAAAGATAATCGAACCTTAGAAGCAACAGACTTGCACAAGACACATAGGCTTGGCCTAAATGCAAAAGGGCTTGATCTCATCACACCTAGGCTTGGCCTAGGTCATATGTGCTCGGCCATGAGTCATAAGATATGGTTATGTACATGAAAATGGAAGGCAAAGGCATGGAGAGGCAATGGTAAGCAAAGGGTCAATGGATGGAAGGTTTTAGAGCAACATAGACTCGACCTATGTCAATATTTGTCTCAGCCATGCATTGTTTCAGGTCAGGTCAGTGGAGTGGCTGATGGTCAGAGGTGATGTAGGCAGGTGGTGGTGGATGTAGGGGTGGCCAAGGCAAGATATGGAGGTGATAGTGAAGATAGGCGTGGCTAGGCAATGTTTTCAAGGAGTGTTGCAATGTTTTGTGGAGTTTTGTGGTTATGGCTTCATCCAATGGTCACGGCCTGATCTGGAGGAGGGGATAGGTGGTGGTTGTTGCTGCTGGTGATGGTGGAGAGTATGGCGGTGATGGTGGGTGGTAGAGGGCAAGAAAAGTTAGGTAGAGATCTAGGCAAAACAATGAAAAGAAGAAGGAAAAGTAGAAGAAGAAGACCATGAACTTGCCTTTTTTTTCCTCAAATTGAAATGCCGTGAGTTTTTTGATGGTGGAAAGAATATTTTCACATGAATTTCTGGGGAAAGTACATGGCTATAGGTAAGTAGTGTACGGCCAAAAGAAAGGAGAGTAAAAGCCAAAAGAAAATGAAGAGACAAGGAGATGAAAAGACTAGAAAATGAAAGGTCTAGTCTCTTTGAATTTCTAATTTCTTTTAAAATTTTAAATACATGTAAAATATGTATAAATAAAGATAAAACACGAAAATATAGTAAATAAACAAAAACAAATAAATAAATATTAATTAAATATAATTAAATTAAGAAAATAACAAAGAAAATGTAAATTAGGCTTGAAAATTTAAAAATAAATGAAATGAACTTTGGGAGAATTGTATGTTCATGAAAAATATTTATAAATAAAGATAAAAAAAATGCATACATAAAAATGAATAAATAAATTTTAATTAAATATAATTTAAATAAAGAAAATATCAGAAAAATGAAAACTAACCTTTAAAAATAGAAAATAAATTCAATGAGCTTTAGAAAAATTCAAACATCACTTTAAAAATATTTAAATGGTAAAAATATATGTAACATAGCATATAATACAATTTAGAATAAGATGACAACGAAAAAGATTATTTATATAATTTAAAATAAACAATTTTGTTAAATACAACAAATTTCACACAATAGTTAAAAAGGCATAACTTTCACATTATAAATCAGATTTCAACGAAATGAAAAGCAGTGTTCTTAAAATTTGATTTACTTTCATAATAAAATATAAAATTCAAATTTTTAGACTTTCAAATTTCAAATTTAAAAGTCAAAGTTTGACCATTTTGACCAAAATTCACTTTTCTGGAAATATTCAATTTATATATGATTGAAATTCTAATCCACATCAAAATCAATATTTATATTTCAATTAACAAAATATATTAATTTTAATAAATAAAATAAAGTTTCTAATTTAGGAATTTAAATTAAAATAATTAAAATATACAATTACAATAATCAGAAAATATAGGGTTGCTACACTCTCCCCACTCAAAACTTTTCGCCCTCGAAAAGGAATGAGGTACGGGAAAGCACGGAAAAAGATAGAATGAAATAGTATTAAGACAAGATGACAAGAATATTAAAATTATACCCAATAACTATTGTTATAGGTAAGTTTATCAAGGTGGAGATGATTTTCTCAAGATCCTCCAGAGTCAAGAACACAAGCACGAAAAAGATCTTCAAGAGTCTGATTCATTCTTTCCGTTTGACCGACGGTCTGTGGATGGAAAACAATGCTCAAATTCAAAAATGGGTACCAAAGACTACAGAAAAGTTTCCATTTCCAAACAGACTGGTATAAGCACTAGCCTCCCATTCTGTAGCAAGATAAGGAAATTAAGGACAACCAAAAGATAGTTTGAAAAACAAAATAAAATAATAAATTTGAAACCATAAAATTTCAACTTAAACTGAAAATTAATTTTACATAAGTCAAATAAATCTTAAGCATCTCTAATTTCATTATCTTATCATCCAATTATCTTAAATTAACAAATCACTAAAATCATGTATTTGAAAAATCTTTTATTATACTCAAAATGTACCAAATAAAATTTAATTCTTCTTCATTTCTAATTAAAATTAAGTTTATTTCTCTCAATATATCTTATCACCCATGTTAAATATATTTATACTAATTATAACTGCTTTAATTTATTCTCAGTTTCTTTAACATCATTTTATATTGTAAATTGTTCCATTACCCTTTTCTTTATTTACCTCTGTTAATCCCTTTTATAACTAAAATTTAAGTATATAATATTTATAATAACCACTCAAATTTTATTTACAAAATCTTTTTTTATATTGTACATAATACAATTACATATTCAACTTCTGAAAATTAAGGTAAGTTATATTGGAATGAAATTGTGTATTATACAAATAAAACTTTCTAATTAAATTATTTCAAGCTTGAATATTTATCCAAATCTTGAAATTATACTTAGAAATTATCTTTGAAGATAAAATTTAGGAATTAAATTTTCGATAAATTCCAAACTATTTAGAGATAAATAATTGCTCATATACTATATATATATATCCATTCAAATTTAAATCATATATCAGCATATGTTATAAATCCATTCTTATTTTAGAAATTAAAATCAATTAAATTTTCCAAAAAAAAAAACTGTAGCATGACTACAGAATGGTCTCTTCACTTCGAGACTCGAAAATGAATGTCGATGATGCTGCAGTCATCACCGAGATTATTTTCCAGTGACAAAGAGAATAGCACTAAATTTAAATTTAAAATACTTTGGAAACAAATTTCTATTCGAAAATACTTTAAATAATATATCGTTTAAAACTTTAAACATAAAGTTTGAAATCCATCAGAAATTAAATTCTCAAATTCTTGTTTTACATTCATTTTAAATTTTCAAATAAATTTATAACCATGTTTTATAGTTCAATTAGATATATGAAACAATAGAAAATGATATATAAAATCAAATATTATTTCTTAACAACCAATTCAAATAAAATCCAGATAAAGATTTATAATATAGTTACAAAATTTATTTCAAAAAATTTATTTCGTTACTAAATTTTAAAAAACATATTGTGTCAGTTTGCTCTGTTCATGTGTTTTGGAAATCTTATCGATAGCGTTGATCAGACGAATCGATTAGAAACACAAATCCGCATCAACAACTCAAACAACACAATATATAAAACATTTTAAATATTAGTTTAGAAATACACTTCAAGAATAATTTGTAGATAAGTTGGAAACAAAGATGAGATGATTAAATAACAGAATAGGGAGATGGATAAGCTTATATAAATCGCGGGCAACCTTAACCGGGTCAACCGTGACTTAAAGTATAAGTTCCATGTGGATTTCTGGGTAAATCCACATTCGACCTCAAGAGATAGAGTTTATGATAATAAGAGATAATAGCATCTAAACCGAGGATATAAAATCATTGGTAAATCGATGTTGTTGTAAAGGAGTTTCACCCCTTTACAAATCAGTTTGAGATTGGCGAGACCGCCGACTCATTATAAAGATCCTTTTGAAGTGGAGTTATGGGATACTCCAAAATCAAAAGAAGACGAATAGTGAGGGACACGAATGGATTATGAAACCGTAGGGAATGTTCCAAAAATTCAAATGAATCGAGTCAAAAGGAAGAGATTTAAACTCGAATGGAAGTGATTCTGCAATTTCATTTACCCTATATACTGAGTTTGCCTAGATCTACCAAAGCTCTGATACCAACTGTAACGACCCGATATTTTCGACCATTCGCATTCATTATAAGTGTATAGGTAGACACTCATGTCGGAATTGAATTGCTCACAATACCGCGTTGTAAATAAAAATTTGGCAAATCTCAGAATATACAGTAAATAATAATCACAGATCACAGACGAAGAGTATATAATAATGCAGTGGAAGTAAAAAAAGAGATAGTTGTTCATGAAGCTACTATATAAAAATAAGATACATCAGAGTTAAATAAGATACAACATAAGACTAACAAGATACATCAAGTACAAATCAGAATACATCACTGAAACACTGGATACTGAAACAAAATAGATGGCTGGATCTTCAAGGAAAGCTCCAACTCCGAAGGTGAATCTTGAAAGCTAACTCAATCAATCTCACTCGAGCGTAAAGCGAAATACAAAACACTCGATTCAGGACATAAGTACTTATGAACTGTAAATAAACTAAAGTGAACAGTAACAAAAATGCATCATTAACTTAAAGGATGCTAGGGATCGCCCATCCTTTAAGGATCCGTTAAACTATTTACTTTGTAGTAATATTGTGCTACTATAATAATGTCTATAGTAAAATAAACATACTTTTAAATAATGTTAAGGCTTTACATTTTCCACCTTAACACAATTAATGCCAATAGTCTATACAGTACCTGCATATCTCCTTATCGGGAGACTATGAGAAGATACTACATAGGTACGACACAAATAGAAACTCGTAGTAAAGGCTCGCTATGGTAGGTGACACGGCACACAAGGCAATGCCAGGATAGATATACCAATTACGCACACGGGCTGGTGGTAACGCAGCAGCCACATACGCCCACCTCGGAACACACTCCCAATCAAAATCGGAGGATGGCCATCTAATCAATCACCAGCAAGAGTATAGTATCGAAGGAATGTGTCCGACCAGAGGTGCTACCTCCTTTGGCCCGAGATCGCTCCTGTTTTAGCCACCTTATGCTAACGCACGGGAGTTGGGTCCATGTAATATACCTCAAGACCGTCGCCACCATCCTACTTCATTCTGGAATCTCCACCGCGTACACGGTTGTTAAAGTGGTTTTCGGAGTTGGCAGAGAGTATGACAACTTCCGATCCCGGTCTCTTTAACAACCAAACGTTTTTATAACGCCGTGGTCATTTCAAAATAGTTTATACTTCAAAAGGATCAAATCATTTCATTTCAAAACTATATTCCTTTCAAAATAGTTTACACTTCGAAACCAAAACCATTTTTATTTCAAAATTATATTCAAATCAAATAGTTTATCATTTCCATTTCAAACATATATTCACCTTTAAAAAAATTCATAATACTTTCAAAGTATAACTTTTCCGAAACCAAAATACTTGAAATCGTTACACTTTGAAAATCATAACATTCCGAAATCATTCATTTGAAATCAATCTTTTAATTCTTTACACTTTACAAATTTATTCCATGAAACCAAAATTTTCAATTTCCAACCTAATTCAATTCAAACCATCAGTTTCAATTCAGTTTAATTTTCTAACAAAACATTTCAAATCTTACAAATTTCAAATATAGATTTGATCTACAAAATAAACAATCCAATTTTAGTATATTTCCAAACTTTAATATCCCACATTTCAAAACTAAACTTTATAATTCCATATATTCATATCTCAAATCTAATTTCATTATTATTTCCTTTTGAAATATTCATTTCATAAATCCAACATTATTAAAAAAACTTAAATTACAACTAAACCAAATATCTTTTCATACAAATATAAACTTCAAATATTCCTTTATCAAATAAATCAAAATCAAATATTATTCCACATTCATATTCTTTATCAAAATAAAGATCAAATCATTTCCAAACCATTTCAAAATCATTAAAATATTACATCCTTTCAAAACTTCATAATCAAGTCATTATTTGAATTCAAATCCAAATATTCAAATTTAAATATCATTTAAAAATCAAATATGTCATTCATTTATTATTTCAAACATCATTACAAAATACATTTCAAAATTCCATTCAAAAATTCATTTATTACATTACATTTCATTCCATTCATCACATAACCAAGCATACCTTATTTAAATTCAAATTCAATTTAAATTCCTTAAAGTTCAAATCTAAATATTAAAAATATATTCAAAACTCCTTATATTCACAAATAATCAATTTCCAAAAATTAAATCATTTAACACTTTAAAATATAACACAAATAGTGTTAAAATCTATAACATTCAAACATTGTCAAATTTATACCAGCGACAGCATTTATAAGGTGTTATCGTAGCTTATAATTTCCAAAATAGTTTAGTTCAAGAATAACGGCATTTATAAAATGCTGAAATAGATATTAAGCTATTTCCATCATAGTTAAATTCCAAAAACAACAGCATTTAAAAATTCTGTCAAAAGACTACAACATTTTGGAAATGCTATAAAATTGCAGATTTTATTTTAACTTAAAAAAAAACTCCAAATTTTTATTATTGTAACTTAGAAATCATATTTCTAGACTTCAAAATTTCACATTTAAAATCATTTTAACATATGATTTAACACAATAAAATTTTTAAGATCAAATATTCAATTTAAAAACTCCATTCATTTATTAAATCAAAATTCTCTATTTATTAACATATAAATTTAATAAAACTTAACATTTTATGTAACAACCGTGACTTTATTACCGTCGTAATAAATACTTTTAAAATCGGTAACGACCGTAATTTTTGAATTACTGTCGGAGCGAATATTTTAAACAGAAATTTTTTTATTAAAATTTGAAAAGAAAAATATTCAGGCAAATTCAAGGGCAAAGTCAGTAGCAAAGTAACAAAGTGGTGTTAAAAACCTGGTTGCCTTCACGTTCAAACAATTGTGGCCCTTTCAAACAATAGTTGAACGTTATTTACTGATATGCAAAGTGCATAAAGAAAATTATAGCCGAACACTATCACATTCTTTCTATAAAGCAAGTGTGAACATTGCTTTATCTACTACCATCCATCAAGTGTTACAGCCGAGTACATTTCAAATGCACGTTTGCATTAAATGCAGCTGTACAAAAATGCTTTTCAACACATCCTTCTCTGACTTGTTCACAATATTAAAAAGCATTCTCTGCGACTTTTCTTGTTCATTCTCTCATAGGCTCTGTGTGGCATTAATGGCAGCCACAACCCTTGCTTCTTGAATTTGGATTGTTAGCAAGCTTTGAAGAAAAGTGTATTTTGAGTAATACTCACATCTCTAATTTAGTCATTGACTCATTATCCTGTGTTAAAACTTGCAGTCATCATACAAGTATTAAAATACAGTTTACGGTGTTTTATTATAATGTTCTTAAACCTGCACCCTTGCATATTTCTTTTGTTTGCGTGCGTATACTTTCTAGTATAGTGCGTGCTTGGCCCTTAAAGCCTGTAGATAGTGCATGCATAGTAGTGTTTTGTTTATATTTTCTAGTATAAGTGCATGCGCGGCTATGTGAATCTGTAGAGATTTCATGCATAGTAATAGTTTGCTTTTCTCTGCCCAGGGTCATTTTAATGTTTGGTGAAAAAAAAATCGTGAATGCATGATGAAAGTTTTGTTCCAGGGCATTTTCCCTTTGCATTGTTTAGTACGTGCATATTTAAACACCTGTAACTTGCATGAAGAAAGTTTTGTTCATTATATGTTTTCACTGGCGCGCATGCATAGGGTAGTATAGCAAAATTTATAGATATTTTTTTTACGTATCAATAAATCAAGTGTATTTTGTATTCACTTAATTTGGTCACTATTATTTTGTTTGTGCAATTAATGTTGCCAGGTTACCATACTTTGGAAAATGCATCAATTTGGATTCAAGTAACATAAGGGGCATCTTTTTTTAAAAAGTAAAGCATGAAACTGAGTCTAGTATTTATAAAAGTTTTGTACGTGCGTGGGCATATGTTGCATGTAACTTAATTATTTTGTCTACTTCCTTCTGGCATGCTAATACGTTTTGCACTTTTGGTTACGAGTGGGTGTACATAATGCACGATAGTAAGTCAGATATAATACCAGCATTTAATTTACGGTGAACCAGTGTTTGGTTTTAAAACGTATTTTGCTGCCGTTATTTTTATAACGGATTTTTACACCAGACTATATTTTAGAAGCAGGTTGTTTTGATGTGATTTTTGACAAATAAAAATTTCTGTTGTTTTGGCTTCAGTAACCGTCAATTTTAAAGTGAATTTTCAAGCGGTTATCCCGCAACGCTGATTTGGTATCCTTTTTTACGGTATTTTGTGATACGCAATTTCTTCGTCGAAATTGCTATAGTTGTTGCTATTTTAATCACGTGTTTTAAAAATCGTTTTAAATTGAAATCATTTCCAAAAAAATTACAGTTTGCGCTTTCAAAAGAATGAGGAAGCGATTTAAACGCTTTGGCAAAATTGAGGACTATGAACCTTTACTTTTTCTGATTCGCTTAAATCCGGACTTGTCCGTTTGAGAACGTAAAATGTATTTTTATAAAATACACAATTTTGCACTTTCAAGGAAACGATGAAGAGATTTAAACAATTTAGCAAAAGTGCGGAACATGGAACCACACTTTTACTATTTTGATTAATTCCGGACTCGTTAATTGAAATATTTGATGATTTTGGTGATTTTGTGTGCTTTCGAGCCACTATGATGGACCTTCGGGTCATATGATGGACCTTCGGGTCAAATACCAGTACTAGACTTTCGGTTCATATGTTGGACCTTCAGGTCATTTGTTGGGTGCCAAAATTATGATGACAGTACATGGTAGGCTTTGGCCATATGAGATGCACGTGCGGCGTAGCTTAGACTCTCCATATGATGGGATCGATCCACTTTTATGTTGATTTTTCTAGTTATCTATCTTTGATTTCTAGATTTTGTGATTTGTTGTTTTGAACTCAATGGTGAATTTGAAAGTTGATTTTGATGGAGTTTGATGTGATTTCTTCATTTAATTATGTCGATTTCTTATATTGAATAGTCTCAACGAGATTATTATTATTCTGATTTATGTTGAATATGATGCATTCACTTCTAAGAATAAATTAGACTGATCCGTTTATTATTTTCTTTTAAATAATACTCGGGTCAGACCGAGTTATTTCAAGGTAATCTCTATCTCTGATTCTGTAGCAGCTTCAGCTTTTGGGATTCACATCGTCTTTTGTCTTGCATTCGAGGAGCTCTCTTGGTTATTTGACTCCCATCTTATGTATGTATTTATCCATGTATATGTGTATTTGGTTCATGGGAACTATTAACTGTTGTAGCATGTATTCCAGACTTATCTTCCGCTATGTATCTGATATGTCTGTTCTGCTGAGATTATATTATCATTGTAGTTGATATTATGAGTTGTTTTGGATTTTTCTTTATCTACGGTAGTTTCGTTTTAGATTTGGATTGAATTTATATCTTTGGGAGTAATTTTCACAACTCCTATCGATGCAATCAATACTCGTCTAAGGCATAACTTACGGATGGTCACTTCTAACAAGCCTTATTCCTCACAATAGCAGACGTTATTCCGTATAATAACCTTTGTTATTGTGCGCGTAGAGGTGGGGCGTCACAGCTTGGTATCGGAGCTGAAATTCAGAACAAATTATGATATACACCGAACAAAAACTGAATGGAACATGTATTACAACTATTCGGGAGTTTATTCGTGCCTTTCTAATCTATTCTTTTCACTTTAACATGTGGAGTACGTCTAGGAATAAATTATATATTCTGTAGTGTTCCATTTGTTAAACTTCTTATCTTTGTATATTGTTTTAACTGATCTTTACCTTCTCTTATCTCTCAGCCTATGGGTGGAAGAGGTAGAGGGAAGCTTTCTTCTGCAGGCCCGTCTAGTGGTTCTCATCCGGACGGTGTCTATATGTCAGCTGACCAGTTTATGGAGCTATTTCAGGGTACTCAGCCTCCTGTTGCTACTCCCGTAGTTTCTGCTCAGAAGTCTGCCTTTTCTCGCATGTGTAGTGACTATTCCCACCTTGGAGGTCAGCCTTTCATTGGATCGGAAAGTGTTATGGAAGTTCAGACTTGGTTGCGCACTTGTGAGCGCATATTTTCTCGGATGGATCTTTCAGATCATCATCGCGTTCTTGTGGCATCTAGTATGATGCAAGAGCGTGCGCTCGATTGGTATGAGCTTTTTATTGCGGAAGTTGATGAGTCCACTCTCTCTTGGGTTCAGTTTAAGGAACGTTTCGAACTTAAGTTCGTTCCTGAATCAGAAAAGGCTAATCTTGCTCGTAGTTTCCTTGAGTTGAAGCAAGGAAAGTCCTCTGTTTCTGATTATGTTGCATCTTTCGAGGCCTTGTCCAAGTACGGAGTTGAGTTCATTAACACTCCGCTCAAGAAGAATCTTCGTTTTGCTGAGGGTTTGAAGAAGTATTTAAAGAAGGTTCTTTTGCTTCAGCTTAAGCTCTCTTTTGAAGAGCTTGTTGATTCGGCTCTTTGTCTTGAAGCTGTTGAAAAGGAACGTGATAGTGGTGATGATGTTGAGGTTTCTAAGAACCCTAACAAGAAGAGGTTTCCATTTCGTAAGCCCAATTCTAACCAGAAGAAGAAGAAGCAAGCTACCTCTAGTTCTCAGCATAGTAGTGCACCTTCTGTTCAGAGGGCGTGCTATAATTGTGGTTCTTTGGATCATTTTCTCCGCAACTGTCCTAATCCTCTCACATGTCATTATTGTAAGAAAGAAGGCATTGGGTTTCTAATTGTCCTATTGCTCCTAAGGGTTTCAAATCTGGGAAGCTTAATGTTGCTAAAGCTTCTGGCGATTCTTCCAAGCCTAAAGGTATTACTCCTTCTGTATTGGAAGGTTTTATTTTATTTCATGGCCATTCTATTAGAGTTCTCTTCGATATGGGTGCATCACATTCATTCGTGTCGAAGGAGCTAGTTGATATTATTCATTTGGATGTTATTACTCTTTGCGACCCTTTGAGGATCGTAAATCCTATTGGTGGATCTGCTACTCTTGGTTTGTTGTGTGTTGATGTTGAGTTTATTCTTTGTGGTTTCTCCTTTCATGCGAATCTGCATGTTATGGATCATCTTGATTTTTATATGATATTGGGTATGGATTGGCTCGTTCGTTATGAAGTTCAAATCCTATGTCCCGAAAGAACTTTGTATCTCAAGCGTACCGATGCTAGCGAACAGTTATCTAGTATATTTCGAAGCATGGATCATACTTCGAATGCTTTTATATCTTCCCTCGAATCAGAGGATGTCTTGGATAATATTCCAGTTGTTTGTGATTTTTCTAATGTTTTTGAGCCTATATCGAGATTGCCACCGAAGAGGGCAATAGAGTTCCGTATAGATCTTATTTCGGGTGCACATCCTGTCAGTCGTCCTCCCACGAGGATGTCTGCTACGGAAAATGAGGAACTAAAGCAACAATTATCTGAGTTGGAAGCCAAGCTTTTTATCCACTCTAGCTCATCTCATTGGGGCGCCGCCGCTGTCTTCGTTAAGAAGCCAGATGGTACTCTTAGGCCTTGCATTGATTACCTCAAACTTATCGAGCTAACTATCAAGAATAGGTATCCATTACCTAGGATCGACGACATGTTCGATCAATTAAGTGGCGCTAAAGTCTTCTCCCAACTCGATCTTGCAACCAGTTTTCATCAGTTACGAGTGGCGGAAGATAGCATTCCTCTTACCGCATTCCGTACTCGTTATGATTCTTACGAATGGCTTGTTATGCCATTCGGTTTGACTACCGCTCCGGCGTATTTTGTAGATCTTATGAATCGGATATTCCGAGAATATCTCGATAAGTTCGTCTTGGTTTTCATTGATGATATTCTTATTTATTCCAAATCTGAAGCCCATCATATTCAGCATTTGGAGATTGTTTTGAGCAATCTTCGTCAGCATCGGCTTTATGCCAAATTCTCCAAGTGTCACTTCTGGGAGAATAAGGTGAAGTTTCTCGGTCGCATTGTCTCTTCCAATGGTATTTTTGTCGATCCTTCCAAGATTGAATCTATTCAGAATTGGAAGAGGCCCGAGACCGTTACCGAGATCCGTAGTTTCCTTGGATTGGCAGGTTATTATCGCTGATTTATTAAGGACTTTTCTCGTATTGATTTACCGCTTACCACTCTTACGAGAAAAGATGTTCCTTTTATTTGGTCGGATAAGTGTGATAATTCTTTCTTGAAGTTAAAAGATCTCCTTACTCATGCTCCTATCTTAATGGTTCCCGAAGGGAATCACGATCTTATGGTGTATACCGATGCCAGTGGTTGTGGGCTCAGTGCAGTTCTCGTGCAGAAGGATAAGGTGGTTGCTTATGCTTCTAGGCAACTAAAGACTAACGAGATTCGTTATGCTACCCACGATCTAGAATTAGCCGCCATTGTCTTTGCTTTGAAGATTTGGCGACATTATCTTTTGGGCGAGCATTTTATTCTCTATACTGATCACAAGTCTCTTAAGTATTTATTTTCTCAGAAAGAGCTTAATATGAGGCAACAGCGTTGGCTCGAGTTCCTTGCCTCATATGATTTTGATATTTAGTATACCCCTAGAAAGGGAAATCGAGTGGCTGACGCGCTTAGTCGTAAGCAACAAGCTGTCGTTTCCATGATGTTAGCAGAGTGGAATATATTAGAGAGTTTATCTCTTTGTGATATTCGAGACCATTCCCCTGTTCCAGATTCTCCCGTGATTTTATTTAGCATGGAGGCTCGTCTCAGTCTTTTGGATCGCATTGTCGAGGCCCAGAGACGAGATCCTAATCTTGTCCATCTTATTCAGAGTTGTGAATCGGATTCCCGAAGCAACGAGCTAAAGGATTTCGATATTGATATTTGTGGTTGTATTCGATAGAAGGGTAGATTGATTGTGCCTGATATTTCTAATCTTCGGAATGACATTCTTAAGGATTGTCATCGTTCGAAGTATACTATCCATCCGGGTAGTAGTAAAATGTATGCTGATATGAAACGCTTATACTATTGGGTAGGTATGAAGCGTGATGTGGCAAGTTTTGTAAGCCATTGCACGGCTTGTAATCTTGTTAAAGAAGAACATCAGCGTCCTAGTGGTCTCTTGCAACCTTTGGAGATTCCTCTGTGGAAGTGGGATCAAATCTCTATGGATTTCGTTGATGGTTTGCCTCCTTCGAGGCTAGGCCATACTATCATTTGGGTTATTATCGACCGACTGACTAAATCTGCCCATTTCATTCCAATCAAATCCAATCGTACCGCTCCTTTATTGGCCAAGCTTTTTATTAGAGAAGTCGTTCGACTTCATGGCGTTCCGAGTTCGATTGTTAGTGATAGGGATCCGCTCTTCACTAGTGGGTTCTGGAAGAGTCTTCAGAAAGTTTTGGGCACAAAGCTTAATCTTAGCACGGCCTATCATCCTCAGTCGGATGGCCAGAATGAAAGAGTGAATCAAATTATGGAGGATCTTCTTCGGGCTTGTATTCTTGATTTCGGTGGTAGTTGAGAAGACCATATTCCTCTTGTCGAATTTGCTTACAACGATAGTTTCCAATCCAGTATCGGCATGGCTCCTTTCGAGGCCCTTTATGGAAGGCCATGTCGATCACCTTCTTGTTGGTTAGAGTCTGGGGAAAAGTTGATTCTAGGCCCCGACTTTGTTCGGCAATCGTCTGAGAAGATTCATCTTATTCGCCAAAGGATGAAAGAGGCTCAAAATCGGCAAAAATCTTATGTCGATAACCGTCGAAAGCCGTTGGAATTTTCTGTGGGCGATCGTGTGTTCATTCGGGTTTCTCCAACGAAAGGAGTGGTGCGTTTTAGTAGTTCAGGAAAGTTGGCCCCTCGTTACATTGGACCGTTTCCTATTACCGAACGCATTGGTCCCGTGGCTTATCGTATTGCTTTGCCTATCCAGTTTGCGGGGATTCACGATGTATTTCATGTTTCTCAGCTTCGCCGTTGCCTCCGTGAACCAGATTCGGTTATTGATCCTCATATATTGCCCGATCTTGAGATCACATCCAACATGACCATGGTGCAAAATCCTATTCGTGTTTTGGCTACTGAGGTGAAACGCCTTCGGAACAAAGAAATTCCACTCGTAAAGATTCAATGGTCCGCAAACCCCAAGGATTACACTTGGGAAACCAGAGAATTCATCAAGCGTTCTTATCCCGGTTTTCTCTCCTCTTCGGGTGGAGGTGAGCATTCGTATCTTTCTTTTCTTTTTAATCTTTGTTGTGATGAATCGTCTACGTTATTGACTGCTTCTAGTATGAAAATTGCGGTGACAAAATTTTTATAAGGGGGGAGTCTGTAACGACCGTGACTTTATTAACGTCGTAATAAATATTTTTAAAATCGGTAACGACCGTAATTTTTGAATTACTGTCGGAGTGAATATTTTAAACAGAAATTTTTTTATTAAAATTTGAAAAGAAAAATATTCAGGCAAATTCAAGGGCAAAGTCAGTAGCAAAGTAACAAAGTGGTGTTAAAAACCGGGTTCCCTTCACGTTCAAACAATTGTGGCCCTTTCAAACAATAGTTGAGCGTTATTTACTGATATGCAAAGTGTATAAAAAAATTTATAGCCGAACACTATCACATTCTTTCTATAAAACAAGTGTGAACATTGCTTTATCTGCTACCATCCATCAAGTGTTACAGCCGAGTACATTTCAAATGCACGTTTGCATTAAATGCGGCTGTACAAAAATGCTTTTTAACACATCCTTCTCTGACTTGTTCACAATATTAAAAAGCATTCTCTGCGACTTTTCTTATTCATTCTCTCATTGGCTCTGTGAGGCATTAATGGCAGCCACAACCCTTGCTTCTTGAATTTGGATTGTTAGCAAGCTTTGAAGAAAAGTGTATTGTGAGTAACACTCACATCTCTAATTTAGTCATGGACTCATTATCCTGCGTTAAAACTTGTAGTCATCATACAAGTATTAAAATATAGTTATAGTGTTTTATTATAATGTGCTTAAACGTGCACCCTTGCATATTTCCTTTGTTTGCGTGCATATACTTTCTAGTATAGTGCATGCTTGGCCCTTGAAGCCTGTAGATAGTGCATGCATAGTAGTGTTTTGTTTATATTTTCAACTACAAGTGCATGCGTGGCTATGTGAATCTGTAGAGATTTCATGCATAGTGATAGTTTGCTTTTCTATGCCCAGGGTCATTCTAATGTTTGGTGAAAAAAAAAATCGTGAATGCATGATGAAAGTTTTGTTCCAGGGCATTTTCCCTTTGCATTGTTTAGTACGTGCATATTTAAACACCTGTAACTTGCATGAAGAAAGTTTTGTTCATTATATGTTTTCACTGGCGCGCATGCATAGGGTAGTATAGCAAGATTTGTAGATATTTTTTTTACGTATCAAGAAATCAAGTGTATTTTGTATTCACTTAATTTGGTCACTATTATTTTGTTTGTGCAATTGATGTTACCAGGTTACCATACTTTGGAAAATGCATCAACGTGGATTCAAGTAACATAAGGGCCATTTTTTATTTATGTATTGAAAGCATTATAAATGAATTTAAACCATCAAAGTTCATGCAGTTTACGTTTCAAAGTATATGGATTTTTACATTTCAATAAATTTATCATACATTTCATTGTAAATTCTACTTTAACTTCAAATACCTACATTTAAAATTATCATAATTATTCACAAAATTTACCTCACTTTTCTTCTAATATTTTACTTCTCACCCTATATGTATCATTTAATTTTGCGATTTAAATTTAAACTAATTAGATAAATCTAACTAACTAATATTCGTTAATTTGTTTACTAATTTATAAAAATATCAATATGTACACCATATTCATATTAACAAAATTTAAAAAAAATGATTAATATAAAGATACCTCCAATTGATTCCACACGTCTTCCTTGTAATTTGGCGGAACTTTTTTCCAACTTGGATATGAGATTGGCACATGATTTCTTACTAGTTTACCAATCTTCGTAGCGACCTTTGAACCCTTTTTTCCAACTGGAGAACCGTAGTTGTCCATATCAACTTTCTCCCGTTTTAAAGTGGTTGATTGTGAAGTTGTATTATTTGACGGTGGTGTGGCATCTTGTGACATTATGTCCTGCAAAGTTTAAACTCCTAAAATAATCCCAAGAACATTATGACGTACATTTCTTCCCCTTCCGGCCCATCCCTGTGATGCCCGATTGCTGTCGGCCAGATTATTGCACGGACTTCCCTCCACAACAAGATCAAACGCCTTATATGTCTAAATAAAATTTGCTCCAAGCGATCACTGTTAAGCTGCTGTACATCTGATATATAAACCAACGTCGCCTTATTGATTTGTCTGATCCCACCAACTTCTCACCATATTACGATTTTTGTCAGTCCGACTGACAATAATCGTAATGTGATGAGAAACTGGTGGGATCAGACAAATCAGAAAGGGACGTTGTTTACTATATCAGATGTAAAGCAGCGTACCAGTAATCGCTTGGAGCAATTTTATTAAGTCATATAATGCGTTTGATCTTGTTGTGGAGGGGAGTCCGTGCAATAATCTGGCCAACAGCAATCGGGCATCCTAGGGATGTGCGGGAAGGGGATCATTCACTTTTATGCGGCAATGATAAAGTCTTCCTGCATCACCAGAATTTTAAACTTAAGCAATATCAAAAATACTGACTGAAATAAAGGATGCAAATACAAAAATATATTACCTTAGCACTGCTGAACTAAAGGGTGCAAATATAATATCTTGAACTGCTTGTCTACCTACAAACACAAAGAAAGAAAGAATAGTCAAGCTGATCATATGTTATGTATGTGTACATGTGTGTATGTATGTGATCATATGCAAGTACCTACAGCTACAAACACAAAATGAACTCTTGCAATATATCCATCCTTATTTTGTTAAGGTACAATAACTGCTTTGAAATACAAACACAAAATATAATGCATCTATTACTATCATATAACACACCATTCTACATTTTACACCATTTTAAATAAATATTTTGTTAAGGTACAATAACTGCTCTGAAATACAAAGTTAACATATGCATTTGCTAAGATCTTCTAATTTT
Source organism: Allium cepa (assembly GCA_030765085.1). NCBI lineage: Eukaryota > Viridiplantae > Streptophyta > Magnoliopsida > Asparagales > Amaryllidaceae > Allium > Allium cepa. The sequence continues at coordinate 464,638,833 of CM060942.1, forward strand.
TCATTATCTTCAAAAGCTGATTGATAAACGGTGGGAAACTCAGTGTCATCCACATTTATGGTCAACCGTTTTGGTGTATGCAAAACCACAAACCATCCACTATTTTGTAAATCTTTTGAGTAGAACACTTGACTCGCTTCCGATGCAAGAATAAATGGCTCATCATTCACGCTATCTTTATTCTTCAATTTTCCCAAGTTAACTGTGATCAAGCTTGAAACAGAATCTATTCTACAACCATTGATCTTATCTTCGACCTTTACCCAATCACAATAAAAAACTGTTTGTTTGAAGTCAATGTAATCCAACTCAATTATCTGTTGAATGACTCCGTAATAAGTTATTTCTGCTTCCTTAAATTTTTTATCCTTCCCACTCGCTCTAAATTGTGTAATTGCTCTCATGCATACACCACTATCCTGTGTTAGCTTTCGCTCTTCATAACTCTTCGGAGAAAATAAAAACCCATTCACTTGGTACTTCATATAACTACGGGCATCAAACTTCGGCCCGTTAACTAACCGCCAAAGAGTTGAGTCAACATCGACGGTCTTCAACAACTACAACAAACACAATAAGTAAAAAAACATTGTCAAGGAGGTGTATGGTCAACTTGAAAATACGTTAAATATTTAATACATATACCTCCTCACGTAACCAAAAAGTGAACTTTTTAATAGTTTCCCCAGATGTACCCCCGCCTCGAGTTTGAGATTTGGTGCTTTGAACATAGGAGTTATACATCCTACGAAAAAAACACAATAAATACTATATATATGAATTGATTTACAATAATAAGAATTCAGAACAAATTCATGAATTTACTTCTTCCATTCATCCAATCCGTCATACTTATCAAGGACCCATTTACGCACTTGTTGAAATTGCACTTGAGTTAACGTTATATCTTTACCATTATCTAGTGCTATTTCATCAGCAAACTCATCATCCTCGTCTAAAAACGCTTCACGGGTATGTTTATGAGTGCCAGCACCTCCTTTTGGCATATACTCCATGCAGTAAAGACTAGCTTCTTGTACAATATATCCTTCTGCAATACACCCTTCAATATATCTTTTGTTGCGCACATATCCTTTATATGTTTTCATCAACCTATGAAGATGAATAATTGTAAAATGTAGACATCAATAGCTATTTAAATCGAATAATTATGTACATAACTAAAATTAGTAATTTACCGTTCAAATGGGTACATCCACCTATATCTAACAGGACCAGAAATCAATGCTTCATCGGCTAAATGAACCATAAGATGAATACTGATATCAAAAAATGCAGGCGGAAAATGTTTTTCAATAACACACATTGCTTCTACCAAACTAGCCTTTGCTTTTAGAAGATGTCCCCTGTTGATCACCTTTGAGCACAAAATGTTATAAAAGAGACTAATGCGGTGAATAGCATTCCGTAGATCCTTATGTTGCGGAAAATAATGCTGAAGCAATACTGGAAGTAAATTTTCCATTATGACGTGGTAATCGTGTGACTTCATATTTTTTAGTTCAGGAGGGTTGATGCTCACATTATTATGGAAGTTCGAAGAGAATTTGGTTGGCACTTTCAAATTTTTCAAAACGGTGCAAAACCTTATCTTTTCTTCTTTTCTCAAAGTGAAAGTCCCATTTGGTATGGTTACTTTACTTGTTTCAGGATCTTCTATCACCCACAACTTTTGTTTTATACCCATGATTTTCAAATCCTTCCGTGCATTGATCCCATCTTTTGACATGTCTTTATGGTTCATAATTGTGTTGATCAAATGTTTCGTGACATTCATCTCCGTATGCATAACATCAATATTATGTCGGGTCAAATTTGTTTTCCAATATGGCAAATCAAAGAATTTCGACCTCCTATACCATGCAGGAACTTCTTCATCGATTGTCTTTTTCCGTTTTCGACCAATTTCCAGTATGTTTTTACCAACTTTCATTTTTATATTCGCTACCTTTTTTTCAACTTGATAACCAGTCAGTGGTTTTGGAGGACGCTTAAGTTCTTGCTCGTTGTTGAAATTTGTCTTATCGTATCGAAACTTGTGTCCGGACGGAAGAAATCTACGATGTCTCATGTAACAAATCTTCTTACTTTCAGGGAGATAAATAGATGTAGTTTCTTCTCCACAAATAGGACATGCAAAGTACCCGTGAGTTGTACATCCCGATAAAGTCCCAAGAGCGGGATGATCATGGATTGCCCACAACACTCTAGCTCTCATTATGAACTCAGATTTCTTAAATGAATCAAATGTAACGACTCCTTCCCATAACTGCTTTAACTCGTCTATCAAAGGTTCTAAATAAACATCAATATCCTTCCCCGGTTGTTTTGGCCCAGAAATCAACAGTGTTAACATTGAGAACTCTCTTTTCATGCACAAAGACGGAGGAAGGTTATATGGTACTACAATTACTGGCCAACAGCTGTAAGGGTTAGTTAAAGAAGCATTCGGACAGAAACCATCTGTTGCTATTCCAAGCGTGATATTTCGTGGTTTAGTAGCAAACGAAGGATCAAAAGAATCTATAGTTTTCCATTGAGAAGTATCACGCAGATGACGCATTACGGTTGTACCGGACTTGGCACGACCATGCCAGGGCATCGCTTCTGCTATCCATGGTACAGTATACAGTCTTCTCAATCTAGAAATTAAAGGAAAATGTCTTAAGGTCTTTCGAGGTACTGTGGTAGCTTTTCTCTCTTCGTCGAATGATGTCTTATATCTTGGTGCGTTGCAATTTGTACATGAAACTTTGTTCGCATTATCTTTCCAGTACAAGATGCAGTCATTAATGCATGCATCATAAGTTATGTAATTCATCCCAACTTGCTTAATGATCTTCTTCACGTCAGGGTACTTTGACGGTAGCGTGTTATCTTCGGGGAGTAACTCCTTTATGAATTCGAGTAGGGCAGTCACACCATTGTCTGAAAAGCCGTATTGGGTCTTCAGGCTATTCAGTTTGACAATGGCATACAACTTTGTAATCTCTTTTGGACAAGAAGGATACAATGGCTCTGTTGCAGTTGCACTATCAAAAAATGATTTATCCGTAAACTCCTCACCAATATTAGCACTATCATGCAACTGACTTGTAGGTTGAAAGTTATAGAATCTATCTGCATCATCGATCAAATCCTCCATCCTAATATGTTCGGACTCATCAGTATTTGTGGCATGACTAACCGGTTGTTGTTTTGGCTTCTCCGGTATTCTTTCCCCGTGAAAACACCACACGGTATATGATTGAACAATACCATATCTAAGCAAATGAAAATGAATGTCATTTAATTTGAATGTATCTTCATTTTTGCACCGTGTGCAAGGGCACGAATACTTTTCCTTATTGCCACCGTTTTCAGCAACAAATTTAACGAAATTTCTCACACCTTCCACATATTCTGTATTTCTTCGATTAGATTGATCCATCCATTGTTTGTCTATACTAAAAGACATACTGAAAGAAAATAACAAAAGCTAATAAGAAACCATGGGTAACAATATCTTATGGCTTTCCACCAAGTTCAACTCTGATATTAACTAAACAGATGTCTATTCTTCTGATTTCACTTGAAATTTAACATTAGCGTCAAACTGTTTCCAAAAAATTTGCCATTACAACGGCGCCATTTTGTAGCACCAGAGTAATGTCTATGCATTACCCCTCTCCTGATACTTGGCTTGCGCCATTAACAACAATTTTATCCACTTACTAAATATGGTCTCATATTTAGTAAAAAAAAATTCATTGCATCAACTTATACCCTAGCAGTCACTATAAGCAGCTATGTCTAACTAGCATGCAGTGCAGTACAGTACAATACATTGCAATTTGTAAAATCACATATTAAACTATAACATAACAAAGTACCAACTTTTTATACAAAAGTTGCCACATTAAGTGGGCTGCACTACTTATAGTATCAAATAGTTTACAAAACAGTGTATTTAATTTTGAACGAAATGTATCAAGTTTACAAACTAGTGTATCTCGTTAAGTGTACAGGCAAATCATATTGGGTTCTGCCAAAATGTTTACGGGTAGACATACACACACTGCAGGAAAAAGTACATCAATGTAAATATCAGTTCCTAAATAATTATTAGTTTGTTAGCTTCAGCTTTCAAATTTCAATTCCTAAACGATTATTTACAGAAAACTAGTTGTTTGTAACTAAATACTAATAAGTTATTAGCTTCAGATGTTTTCAAGGTTAATGAAATCAAAAGCAGTAAAAGGGCGACTCAATTTTTGAAAATTAGACAACTCAAAACAAGAAATACGCATACTTAATTAGCAGTGGCAGTATAGAGACTGTAGCAGGACATCAAATCAGCAGTAGAAAATATCGCATAGGGGGAAAGCAAGAGCCGACGATGGCTGATGGCTATAAAATAAAGTAAATTAATTAATCTTTTTTACCTTAATGAAATTTATTTACCTTTTTAGCAAAACAAAATCGAAACACGGCAAATTAAGCAAAAGAAATTCGCATACTTAATTAGCAGTGGCAGTATAGAGACTGTAGCAGGACTTCAAATCAGCAGTAGAAAATATCGCGTAGGACGCAAGCAAGACGCGACGATGGCTGATGGAATAGCCGAGTATGCAGCGATGATTATTTAGAAAGCGTTGATTTTTGAAACCCTAGTTTTTTGGGTTCGAGCATCGCCGACATGGAGATTGCTATTGAGCTGTAACTTTGAAGTAAAACAGATTTTTGGTGCTGCCCGGTTCAGTTGGTTGCCCCATCCCATGGGCTTGTCCCTGGGCCGGCCCTAGCTAAAAGATTTACAACGGTTAATAACCGTTGCTACTTAACCACGGTTCAAAACCGTTGTTAATTGTAACGAAGCGCGCCAAAAAAGTATGGCGCGAAAGGATGAAATTCACCGCGCCCATTTGTCTCCAAAGAAGCTACGGTTAATAACCGTTCCCAATTAGCAACGATTAAAACCCGTTGCTAATTTAACCAAGACGGTTACTAACCGTTGCTAAATGGCAATGGTTATTAACCATTGCTAGAGCGGATGGTTAGTGGCAAATCACAGTATTTGGTGTAGTGTCCAGAACAATAGTTGTTTCTTGCGCCATCAACATATAATTTCCTTCGGGTCGGGATGTCATCAGTAACTTCTTCCTCGCTGTCACCTTTATCTGTGTATTCTGCAATAAACTCTGCTAAAGCTTGTCCATTGATTGCTCTTCGGGGATAGTAAGTGATATCATATTGGCTGCGTTTAATATTCCACTTCAGAAGACGACCTGAAGTCTCAGGGTGAAATAGGACTTGCTTTAGAGGCTAATCAGTGAGGACTTTGGTAGGATGAGCTCGAAAATATGGCCTCGAATTTCTGGAAGCTATTAGTAGGCAATAGGCGAGCTTTTCTAGCTTTGACTAATTCATCTCTGCCTCAGTGAATCTCTTGCTGATGTAATAGACCGGGCGCTGAACTTTTGCATCTTCCCGTACTAACGCTGCACCGAGGGCATGAGACGAAACTGCTAAATATATGAAAAGATCTTCACCGTTGTCGGGCTTAGAAAGTATTGGAGGCGCTTCCTTGTGACAAATTAGTTCATCGAAAGCTTTCTGACATTCCAGAGTCCATTCAAAGTTTTTCTTTCATTTCTTCAGAGCGTCAAAGAATGGAATGCATTTATCCGTAGCCATGGAAATAAACTGACTCAAAGCAGCAAATTTCCTATTGAGGCTCTACAATTCCTTCTTTTTCCTAGGGCTTTGATTTCTCTCAGAGCAGTAATTTGAGCAGGATTAGCTTCAATCCCCCTAGCACTACCGCGAATGAATATTTCAAAGGATTAAGCTTCATTTTATACTTTCGGAGGACTGCGAACATTTCTGCCAAGTGATCCATATGGTACACTGCCTTCTTTGAATTTACCAACATACCATTAACGTAAACTTCCATAGTTTTGCTAATCTGTGGCTTGAACATAGCATTAACTAGTCTTTGGTAAGTTGCCCCTGCATTTTTCAGTCCAAAGGGCATAACTCTGTAGCAGTAAAGACCGACATCGGTGATGAAGCTCGTGGCCTCCTGATCTGGCTCATGCATAATGATTTTGTTATACCCGGAGTAAGCGTCCATAAAAGACAGAAATTCATGCCCAGCTGTTCCATTCACCAACTGATCAATCCTCGGTAACGGGAAGCAGTCTTTGGGGCAGGCTTTGTTTAAATCTGAAAAATCGATGCATACTCTCCACTTTCCATTTTCTTTTTTAACCAGCACCAAATTAGAAACCCAATTCGGATAAGTGGACTCTCTGATGAAACCATTCTCCATGAGCCGATCTACTTCTTCTTTAATGCTGCTGACCTTTCTAGACCTTGAGTTCTTCTTTTCTACTTCACAGGTGTAAATTTCGGATCAATATTCAGAGTGTGTACTGCGATTTCTGGAGATATTCCACACATATCGTCATGACTCCAAGCGAATACATCCAATTTTCTTTCAAGAATGATATCAAAATATTTTGAACCGTCACACTAAGTTGAGAACCCACGTTCAGCACCTTGTTCGGATCTTTCGGGTCAACAGGTACTGGCACTGTTTCTTCCACTGGCACCACTCTATTCACCCCTGTACTGGCTTTTCTAGGATCCATTTGTTTTCATGCATCACTATGCTCGCCAGTGCAGGGTCCACCCTGTAATTGCTACAAGGTTGGTTCTTTGATCTGGAGTGGAGCTGCCGCATCCTTTCACATCTCTCTCTTCCTTGCTTCCCGCAACTATATAAGATAACATTCTCGTCCAACATTCTGATCCCCTTTAATAACATCGACGCCATTATCCGTGGGGAACTTCATAGTGAGGCACCACGGGGCGAGAATCGCCTTGAATGCTGCAAGAGTTGGCTTGCCTAGGAAGGCATTGTAAGCAGAAAATCCGTCAACAATCACAAAAGTTTGCTTCCGAACCACCTTTTTCTGCCCCTCTCCAAGCTCCACAAACAAATCAATAGTTCCAATTGGCTGCTTTGGTTCCCCATTGAACCCAGCAATCTTCTGTGATGAAGCTTGAACATCAGTAATAGGAATCTTCATTTGATCGAATGTATTTTTGAAGAGGATATTGCAAGAGGCGCCGCAGTCAACAAGCACCCTTCTTACAATAGCAGGTCTGATACCAGCAGAAATGACCAAGGGATCCATGGTAGGAGCTTCAACACCCATAGAGTCCCTGGCCCTGAACAAAATGTCATCATTAAAAGTTCTTTGCTGCTTCAAGGGTGCAGCATCTTCCAGCACAAAAACATTTTCTTCTGCTGGGGCATATTTCAGAGCTCGAGCATATCTTTCCATCTCGCCCCAGCTTCTGCCTGCAGGGTGAGGACCTCCCGTGATTACATTAATAACAAGCCTCTCTGATTCATGCGCGGAAGTCCTCTCACCCAAGCCAGATGTATGAGCAGGAAGTTGCTGGCCCTCAGTAGATGAAGTTGGGTTGTTCCTATTCCTCTTAACATATTGTTGCAACTTGTTCTCTCTCAGCAGTTCTTCAATCAAACTTTTCAAATGGCGACATTTGTTTGTACCATGACCGGGTTGATTATGAAACCGACGAAATCTCCTACTTTGAACAGACTTTTTCCCAAGCTTCATCACATGTGGTTTAGGATGTCCCACGGCATCTTTGGTAGCGAAAAAGATATTCTCCGGAGTATCAGTTAAAGGGGTAAAATCTGAAGGTTTTAAGAAGCGAGGTTTCTTCACATCCTTTTGCTTCTTCCCATCATTATTCTCCCTCTTCTGACTTCCAGATTCCTTTTTGGCAGGAGCAGCAGTGTTATTCCTAACCTTCGTCAATGCCACTTTCGCCGACGCAGGAAGGCTTTCCAAGTGCATGAACTCGTCAGCTTTCTTGTAGAATTTCTCAAGCGAATTTGGTTCCTTCATCTTCAACCATTTTCCAAACTCACTCGATTTGTCGATAGCCCTCATTAAGTAGGTCAAAACCATTCGTGGCTCTGCATTGTCGACTTCAGCCAAGGCTATGTTGAAGTAGTTTAAGAAAGATCTAATAGATTCTCCGGGATTTCTGTTCCAGGCTGGACAATGCCATTATGTCCTTCGCCTTTGAAGCATACGACCTGAATTGTTTATTAATCTTCCGAGTTAAATCAGAGAACTGATCTACAGATCGGACCGGCAGCTTTGTAAACCAGAGCAGAGCCACTCCTTCCAAGTATACCAGAAAGTACCGACATTTGATGTCATCCGATGCTCTAGCACCAGTCATGTGCCAGTCATACTTATATAGGAATTGGTTAGGGTCGCTTGTTCCCTTATAAGCCGCAATGGTGGCGGGAACAAACTTTTTTGGAAACTCCGCCTTCAGAATCCTTTCGGTGAACGGGGTTTTTCTTGGAGCGAACACCCATTCTTTTTCATCTTCTTCTCTTTGCATACTTCCTTTCATAATCTGTCGAACCATTCCTGGGAGATATTCCCCATCGTTTAGAGGCTCCGCGGGACAGACTTCAGCCATTTTCATGGAAGTTTGTCTGGACAAACGTTCGTGGAGAGTCGGCTGTGGCATTGATCCCCCAGCTTGGGGAGGTGCCTCTTCAACGGGGCTAACTGCCTATTAAGGAATATTCCTCTCTTCAGGATTATGAACATCATCAGTAAAGTTTTCTTCATTATTCACTGGTTGACGGTTAGCTCCGAGCAAAGCATTCAACCTATCAAGCATTACACTGTTCTGGGCTTCCATTTGCTGATATAACCTAGACACTGCAGAATCTAACTCTGCCATTATAATTCCAACACTTGGAGCTGCTTGATTTGACGAAGGAGAAGTGGCAGTATTCTCATGGACATCACCAGGTCTAGTAGATCTGCGCTTTCTTCCAGGAGCCATAATCTCTGATAGACTTCTGGTTTTGAGAGAGATTCTTTCAACGAATTTTTGCGAAGCAATGATGAAAGCACCCTGAGTTCGAGTTCTCGGTGGAAGCACCAAAAATGTTAAAGCTAAAATTGAATGCTAACACCCCGGTGTAAGTAGTAAAAATGTGATTGCACCACCCGTTGGTACGGGAACTAGAGATAAGCAGAAGATAACAGAAAATCAAGTAAAGATACAACAATTTTATAGTGGTTGGACTTCAAGTTAAGCCTACGTCCATTTTAATCTCCTTTATTGCTGATTCAGTTACAACTTATACAACAATCTCTGATTACAACACCGCTTAGACAAATAGCTAGAACTCCGATGTAGAAGAATTCTTCAAATTCATGTTGAATGTATTAGATCTCTTCTTGAAGTTCGTTGAAGTGTATTTCGTGTTTCAAGCGTTGGATGAGTCGAAAAAAAGCAAAGTGTAGGCGTTCAAGAAGTGAGCCTAAAGTCCTTTTTTTGTTTGAGTAGGTCCAGTATTTATAGGAAGAAATCTGGACAAGTCCTAGGTCGTGAGCGACCTAGGGATAGGTCGTAAGTCGTGAGCGACCTAGGGAGCATGGGTTACGGCTTAACAGGGTTGCACTTGGTCACTTGAACAAGTTGGTAGGTCGTAGCGACCTAGGGAGAAGCGGCATAGGAAGTTGCGGCATAAGGAGTTGTCTCGGTCGGCTTAGGTCACGAGCGACCTAATGAAGAGGTAGTATACACGCGGCCTTACTCCGTCATAACCCATTAGGTCGCTAGGTCGTTAGGTTGTTAGGTCGTTAAGGGTCTTTAGGTCGTTAGGTAATTAGGCCGCTTAACTTGCTGCTCTTGTTAGCCCGTTGGATGCTTTATCACACTAACTCGCTGGACCATTAACTCGTTAGGTCGCAGTCCTTGCTGAGTCACTTTATGCTTTAGGTCGCTAGGTCGTATCTGTTATCTCGCTCATGCTTTAGGTCGTTTGGTCGTTTCCGCATTTAGCTCGTTATATCCTTGAGTCATGGAAAAGAGGAGTTAACACTAAAGCTCCCCTATTTATAGAATGAAGATGTGAGGAGGGGTAGTTGCTTTATGGAAGCTCAGGATCGGCATGTTTGGTCCGACATATGGCAGTAGGCATTTGGCTCGGTATAGTGCACTTCAAGTCTGGACCGGCACATCCCGATTGCTGAACGAGAAATTTAGACTGGTCTTCCTCTTCACCTACTTGTTTTGGCAAATACCGAGCGAAATATTTCGTTCGACGTCACTGCATCACTAAACGACGAATTAGGTTCGGTCATCCTTCACAACTCCAAAACAATAACGCTCTACTTCTCTTCTTTACTGAACAAAGTTTCACGTTCGGTCTTCTTCAATCTTCGATCGAATTCGCCATGCTCCAAAACTTTAGAACACCAAATCAAAGCAAAACCAGGACAATAATTTGGTTTGGCAAATCAGCTTCGTCCACCGAACCACTTTGTTGGTTCGGTCTTCAGCTCCTGCTCTTAAGTCTTCAGCCTCCTCCTCCATGAGCTTCTTCAATAGCCTCTTTTCGAGTTCAGTATCATTTCTAACAATCCCCACCTTGATACCGAATTCCATACAATCCTTCCAACTCCATCTACACCTTCATAGTTCAAGCACTAGATACTTGCACAATGAGCTTTGGCAATGCCATCACCTATTACAATTTGTCAACAAAATCTGACAAAGCCACCACTCATCCACAAAGCGTTCGAAGTACGCAGTCCGTGTAGAGCCTATCAATCTCCACCATGAAAACAAATGTCTCCATGAACCATCTCAACTCTCCCTCCTTGCCACCATGTGGTACCTAGCACTTCATTAAGTGAATCAAGTCCGAGCAATGTTCAATAGGCAACGACAGGGTAAACATGTCTGCTGCATTCTCCTTTGTGTGAGCTTTCTAAAGACGAACAAGCTTTTCTTCATTCATCGAGACGTGGAACGTCTCTCTCACCTCAATATGCTTCATCCTCGAGCTAAATGCCAGATTTTTAGCTAAGTGAATTTCACTTTGATTGTCACATTACATGTTCATTCCTTTATACGCGAAGCCTATATCACATGACAATCAGCTCAAATAAAGCGCCTCCTTAGCTGCTGCAACTGCAGCTATGAGCCCTGCCTCTGTAGTAGACAAAGCCACTATCGTCTGCAACCTCGCTGTCCAACTGATCGTTGTCCAACAATGGTGAAAACATATTTTGAGGTTGACTTCCTTTGATCTCTATCATCGGCATAGTTAGAATAACAAAATCCAACCAAGCTGAAATATCTTCTTCTGCCACCAAAGAAAAGTCCATGGTTTGTAGTTCCTCCAAAGTATCTGAAGATTCACTTCACTACTTCCCACTGTGTTTTTCCTGGATTCTCCATTAATCTACTTACCAATCCAACAACTTATGCAATGTCAGGCCTAGTGTAGACCATGGCTTACATTAAGCTGCCAACTCCACATGCATATGGGAACTTCATCATATAAGCCTTGTCCTTTTCTTAGATCGGAGAGCCTTTAATAGAAAGCTAAAAGTGCAAAGGCATGTGTGCTGATTGCCTTTGCCCCTTCCATGCTAAACCGAGCAAGAACCTTTCGAATGTACTCCTTTTGAGGGAGGCTCAAAAGTTCTAGCTTTTTATACCTTAGGATTTCCATACCCAAAATTTTCTTCGTTTCTCCAAGTCATTCATTTCGAATTCCGCTTATAGCTTTCTCTTTAAACTATCGATTTCAGCCTTATCCTTTGAAGCAATCAGCATATCATCCACGGACAAGAGTAGGTACACCCATCTACGAATGATTGAAGTACACACAAGATCCTTTGATTCTACGATCAAAACAAAGTGAAAGTGTAATACAATCAAACCTCTTGTACCATTGTCTAGGCGACTGCTTAAGTACATACAAAGAATTCTTCAATTTGCAAAGCCAAATTTCTTTTCCATCTACAACAAGTCCTTCTGGCTGCTTCATGTAGATGGTTTCATCCAAGTCTTCATGCATGAAAGCAGTTTTCACATGTAGTCGCTCTAGCTCCAAGTCATGTGCTATGACGATAGCGAGCAAAATGGGAATGGATGTATGCCTCACTACTGGAGAGAATATCTCATCATACTCCAACCTCTTTCGTTGTGAAAACCCTTTAGCATAGTCTGGCCTTATATCTCCTATCTCCTTCACCTTTAATACCCATTTTCAGCCTATGGCTCGACTTCCTTGAGGAGGTGGCACCAAATCCCAAGTCTTGTTCTTCTTAACAGAATCTAACTCCTATTCCACAACGAACATCCACTTTAAACAGACGCATGACTTCAAAGCTTCATTAAGTTCAAGCGGCTCCTCATAAACCATAGGTAGGGCATAGTCAAACTGATCACCAAGGCTAAGGATCACAAACTGCCAATCACCGTACCTTTCAGGTGGCGTAATAGTCCAATGATTGATTCGGGTAGGTACTGCTTCGCTTAAACACCTTTCAGCTCCACCTTGAACTGAACTTCCTCTAGATTCATGCACATCACCAGCACTACTATTAGGTACCAGTGGCCTATCCTGTGATGTTTCATCAAATGCGTTTTCCTCGATAGCATCAATAATAACTCTACTCCTTGGCTGGAGCACATGAACTTCTCCCATCTCCTTAGGCCTATCAGAATCTTCTGATGTGGTAGGTAGCTTTTTCATTGTATTGAACATAGCAGACTCATCAAAAACAACATGTCTGGAATGAAAAATCATCTAATCAATAGGGTTCAAATTCGTTACCCTTTGATACCATCTGTGTATCCCATTAGTATGCCCTTGTATGATCTAGCCTCCAAGTTGTCATCACCTATGTGGTGAATATACACATGACAACTATAAATTCGAAAGTAACCAAGATACACTACTTTACCTTTCCACTTCTCCTCTGGAATCTTTCTATCTATGGCTGAGCATGGAATTTGATTTATGGTATGCGCTGCAGTTGATAATGCCATGACCCAAAAGCCTCTAAACATGCCCACAATCAATCTCAAGCAACGAGCCTTCTATAGTAGAGTTATGTTCGTCCTTTCTGCAACCCTATTAGATTGTGGATCTTCAAGTGCAGTGAAATGTCTCTGAATGCCATGTTGTCCACAAAAATCGAAGAACACCCTAGTGGTAAATTCACCGGTAATATCATATCTCAGCACCTTCAAACTAGAACAAGATTGGTTTCAATAAGCGTTTTCCAACGTTTGAACTTCTCAAAACTTTCAGATTTGATCTTCATCACATATACCCATACTTTTCGACAAAATTTATCAATGAAAGAGATAAAATATTTTTCTCCTCCAAGAGAAGGAGTAGCAACTGGTCCCCAAACATTTGTCTGCATGTACTTAAGTATTCACCTCGATCTATGGTGTCCAACTTCAAAAGATACTTTAGTTTTCTTGTCGAACACACACTCCTAGCAGAAGTACATCATGTCAAAGCTTTCTCCTTTGATCATCTTTAATCTCCGAAGCAACTCTAACCTCTTCTTTGAAATATGACCCCACCTGAGATGCCAAAGCTTTATGGCATCCATAGCATGAGAACAGTCTACTCCAATACATGACTATACAAGAATTGTGGTTCCTTTCAACAAATACATCGAAACACATCTTCTTTCATAAGAACAAGTGCACCTATTGAAACCATTATACTATCCTACTCTATAGTTACCTTGCATCCCAACGATGCCAATTGTCATAGAGAAATTAAGGACTTTTGAAGACCTGGAACATACCATACGCCTGTCAATGTGCGTATCACTTCGTCAAACATTCTGATCCTCGCTATACTTTCACATATTGTTCTACAACTAGCATCATTACCCATAAGAATAGACCTTCCCTCTCGTCCAACGAAAGAACTGAAATAATCCTTATTAAGTGTCATGTGGAAAGACGCCCCCATGTCCAGCACCCAATGGTCTGAGACATCCATACTCCTGCAGACAACACATCGTTAAATACAGAATTCACCACCACAAATGATGAAGATCCATCTTCTTCCTTCTTCTTCAAAACTGGTAAATCCTTTTCCAATCACCAGGTTTCTTGCAGATAAAGCACTTTCGTCCTTAGACTTTCCTTTTTTGCCATTACCTGGCTTACTAGACTTGGAACGCCCTCTAGAGTGTCAATTCTTCTTATATTCTCTACCTCTTTCAACAAACAAGCCATGACCACTACTTCCACCTCTACTTCCTTCACTTATCTCCTTCATCTGATGTCTCAAGTCCTCGGATAGAAGGCATGACTTTAAATCTTCCACTATCAATGTGTCTCTAGCGAAGATATGGCTGTTAGCGAAACCTTTTTATCGCTTTGGTAGAGAACGCAAAAGTATCATTGCCTCTTGCTCCTCATCCATCTTTATGTCAATAGTCTTCATCTTCATCTTTAGATCATCAATGCAATTAAGATATTCCTTTAGTGAAGTATCCTCTCTCATCTGCATGGTGAAAATTCCTTAAGCAAAACCTAACGGTCAGTCAGAAATTTCTTCAAGTAGAGATTTTCTAACTTGGTCGAAATTCCCTAGCAGTGGCCTCACTTCTAATCTCGGAGATAACATTCTCTCCCATAACTAGCTGTAAAATAGTGAACGACCATTTCTCCATCTCCTTCCTTTCCGCGACTGAGATGTCAACTGTTAACTTCTCAAGGGAAAACACTACTGGTTCGACTTCATTCCTCATTAGAACATCCTTCATCCTCCATTGCCACTTTACGAACTCTTTATCCTCATTCCATTTCTCAACTTCCAACTATGAACCTTAGGCGATATACATCCCTATATTACAGGGTCTTGCAACAATTGGAGTTCTTTCATCTCCTACCATAGCGTCTAACACTCCTCAATCAACCTTGCTGATCTGATATGAGACAGTTGGGAAATATCCCTTCAGATTATCCGTCTAAGGGAGTAAAAAATCAAATGTAGTGGAAAACAAATGGATCGTGATTGTAGAGTGACAAAAAAATAGATATAAACACCAGAACAGATAGTCACAGATCTATGCAACGCAGAAAAATAAATAACACCAATATTTATAGTGCTTCCACTACTATGAGGCAGTGTACGTCCAATTGGAGAGAGGAGATTTTACTAATCACTAAAAGATTAGAGTTAAAATATTGATTCACTTTTAGAGTCTATACATAAGAAGAAATAACAATGCTTACAAAATTTTACAGAGTTTCAGCTCTCTAGGATGGCCCTGAAATTGGTTGAAATTAGCTCTCAATTTTGACTACCATTGTTTCCCAGAAGCTCTTCTATTTATAGAGTGAAGTTATGAGGAGGGGTAGCCGCTAAAAGGAAGCTCAGGATTTGGTTTGGCATGTTGGTCAGACATACGGTAGTTGGCAATTGGCTCGGCATAGTATACTTCAAGTCTGTACCGGCTTCTCCGAATTGCCAAATAAGAAATCTGGACCGGTCTTCCAATTCACCTACTCGGTTCAAAAAATATCGAACGAAACATTTCAATCAACATCACCAGATCACCTAATGACAAATTTGTTTCGGTCTTCTTTCACCGCTCCAAACCAATGCTGCTTTACTGCTCTTATTTATCAAACGAAGTTTCTCATTCAATCTTCCTCAATCACCGAAAGGAGTCGCCACCACTCGAGAACTCTGGTGCGGCAAATCCAAGCAAAACCGGACCAATGATTTCGTTCGGAAAATCAGATTTGTCCACCGACACACTTTGCTAGTTCGGTCTTTAGCTCCTACTCCTAGGGCTTTGGCTTCCTCCTACGTGAGCTTCTTCAATGGCCTCTTTTCAAATTCAGGTATCGTCTCTAACAATATGTACTATTGATTATGGCATTGGAAATAAAAGCTTCATATTTTCAAAGTTTCATGTTGGCTATTCATTCTACACTTTAAGTAATCTTTATTTGTTTCATTCGTAACAACGATACATAAAAATGAGATTACTGGATATTGTGTAGAATGAATTCGTAGAACTAAAATTTAAATCAAAAGGTGATTATTTAGGTTAGGGTATTCGGGATGAACAAATATTGGATCTTCTTTATTCTATATAAAAAAGAATAACTATATGGATAACGACGAAATGAATTTAATACACCATAGATTTACGTTTAGCCCTATTTAAAATAATATAGGAATAACACAACAATTGGACTTTGTGATGCTTATGACCATCGTACCAAATTTACGATGGATATAGCCATTCCTAGTGGCCTGGGGCAAAAATTTTCGTGGAAAAAACGACGGTTAAAATCATTATGTATTAAAATTCCATAGCTCATATAACAATTGTGAATCAAATATTTTCAATGGTTATGATAATTGCAACTCCAAATTTCACAACGGATATAACAGTGATAAATTGGATTAGCACAATGTATGGTACAAAAAATACAATTAGCAAATAACACGAAATACATATTACCATTTTAACCTTTTTAGTTTCATTCAAGTGTAAAAATTTCAATTTCAATTTGATAATCATTAATAAATTAACTTAGAATTCTTTAGTGGTTTTATGCACCATCATTTTAAAAAAAATGTCATAACTTTACAAATACATAAGTTAGTATGAAGTTTAAATATATTATTCGATTTTAAATATCTTTTTTAATCTAGTAGATTGACCTAAAGGATTAACAAACTCAAAATTTCCACTGTGAACCTTTCTTTTTCAAGGTTTTATTTACCATGGATTGGGCATATATGTTACTGCCCTGTTATTATGCGTACTTTTATAAACCAAAATATTTTATCCTTTATCTAGTTCTAATATGCATCTGGTATAACCTTTATATCAATGAGGACTATTAGCTTATTTAGTAAATAGATACAAAAAGTTTGATATGTCATTTTACATTATTAATGATGATATACTTATTAATTTAACACGTTATATTTCTCTTTAATATAAATATTTGTCTACAAATTCAAAGAATCTCTTTATTGGGCATAGTAAATTATCTTTTCATAAACAATTAATTTAAATGCACGTTCCTTATAGGTTTTAGTTAGAATTATGTATTTGTATAGCACTTTATTAAGCTACAAATATTGTAATTGATAAACTAGTTTTTTATATTAATTTTCTTCTCTTTTTTAATGACAGATAGCATTAATAACTTTTTCCACACTAATTAATTAGTTTAAATAACTAGTTTCAACAAGTAAAAAATAGTGAACCATAATAAATAAAATTTAGAATTTAGCGAGCAACAATTATTACTAGTATATAAATACATAAATACAAATTAGTATAAATCTTTATCATAAGATAATTGTATAAGGACATAATTATTTTTTTCTTCAAATTCAATAAATATCCATAAACTTTTCAGCCACCATCATAATTCTCAATGGGTATTTTTTTTAATTCTAAATATTGCATTACTTTTTCCTTGTGACATTGTTATTAAACGCTGTGTTAACCCCGTTACAACCTACGAGTTAAAGGAGTCAACGACTTAAGACCTGGGACGAGCCACGAATTAAGGTGTTTAATGACTCAGGAAGCCTCATGACTCATCGAGTCACCGACTCAAGGAGTTAATGACCTAAAGACTCAAAGCGACTTAAAGGGTTACGACTCAAGGGGTTAACGGTTCACAAGGCAGGACCGACTCAATGAATTACCGACTCATCAAAGGCTTTGCCCCAGCGACTCAGCAGGTCCACGACTCATCATAAGAAACGACTCAAGAGAATTGACGACCTAAGAAATGACTTGATGACTCATAACTCAGGGTGACTCGCCCGCGACTTAAAGCCACTGAGTCGTACTCCGTTGCTACAATGCATGACCCAGTGAGAATTGACTCGCCAACGACTCAGGACTTTACTTAGAATCCAGCAAGAGAATGAGCTAGTGAGAAGACCAAATGTTTAATCAGATAAGCCGGCCACGACTCAACTTGACTCGGCCATGGCTTAGCCTGAGTCGGTCACGACTCAGGACTTGGGCAAAAAACTTCTATCCAGATTTGCCTATAAATACATGGCCACCCCCAACATTCAAGGGACTTTTGGCTGATTCATTTCAAGCGCCGTTACTCTGCTGCATTCCAGACTACTTCAACACCTTCAAGAAACTTCACGAAGAAATCAAACATGTCAAACATGTGTTCAAAGATTTGGATCGACATTGAAGTTTAGGCTACTTGTTCAAAGTCACTTGAAACTCAAAGTGTGTGGTAATCAAAGTGTAACTGCATTGACTTGTAATCAAATCGTGAATAAAGATATTCAAAGTGGACGTAGGCTATCTCTCAAGCCGAACCACTGTAAAATTGCTGTTGTTTACTGTTTTTTCACTATTATCTGCTTATAATCTGTTCCCGAGTTATCGGGTGGTGCTTTCACGATCTCACTTTATACACCGGGGTGTTAGCGTTCAAATTTAAGCATTAACATTTTTGGTGCTTTCACTGAGAATTGAACTCAGGCGAGTTATCATCATTGCTTCACAGAGGTTTGTAGAAAGAATTTCCTTGAAAACCAGAAGCCTATCCGAGATTATGGCTCCTGGAAGGAAAAGTAGATCTGTCAGATCTGGGAATATTCAAGAGGGAACCTCCGCTACCCCATATCGAATCAAGCCACTCCAGCTGCCGGAGTTACAAAGGCAGAGCTGGATGCTGCAATCTTAGGGCTGAACCAACAGATAAATGCCCAAAATGCACAATTCGAGGCTCAGAATGCCCAGAATGCTCTAATTCTGAATAGGTTGAACGATTTGCTTGGGGCAAACCGCCAACCAGCAGGTAATGAAAGGAATTTCGCTGGCAACATTCATGATGCTGAAGAAAGAAATGCTCCTGAAAGGGCTGCTAGCCCCTTTGAACAAACATTTCCAGAGGTTGGTGGATCTAGAGCTCGACATGATGAGGAGTATCTTTCTGGAATGGTCCGACAAATTATGAAAGAGAGTATGCAGAGGGTTGAAGACGAGAAAGAATGGGGTTTCCCCCCAAGTAAAACTCCGTTTACTGAGAAAATCTTAAAGGCTGAATTCCCAAGGAAGTTTGTCCCTCCAACCATTCCAGCTTACAAGGGGAGAAGTGATCCGAACGAATTCTTATACAAGTATGATTGGCACATGACAGGTGCCAGAGCCTCTGATGAAATAAAGTGCCGATATTTTCCTGTGTATCTCGAAGGTGTAGCTCTGTTTTGGTTCACCAAACTTCCAGTCCGATCTATCGATCAGTTTTCTGACTTAACCCGGAAGTTCAAGGAGCAGTTCAGACTATACGCCTCAAAAGCCAAGGATATCATGTCACTGTCAAGTTTGGAGCAGAATCCAGGAGAGACTATCAAATCTTTCTTAAACCGCTTTAATATAGCGCTAGCTGAGGTGGACAATGCAGAACCACAAATGATATTGACTTATCTGATGAAGGGTATTGACAAGTCGAGCGAGTTTGGGAAATGGCTAAACATGAAGGAACCAAATTCCCTTGAAAAGTTCTATAAAAAATCAGATGAATTCATACGCTTAGAAAACCGTCCCGTACCGGTAAAGGAAGTGTTGGAAAAAGCCGAAGATAACACTGTTGTTCCACGCAAGAATGAATCTGTAGGGCAAAAAAGGGAAAATAACAACGGGAAGAAGCAGAGTAATCTGAAGAAGCCCCGATCCTTCAAGCCATCAGAATATACTCCTTTATCAGATACGCCGGAACGTATCTACCTTGCCACTAAAGATTCTATTGACTTTCCTAAACCTCCTCCTCTAAGGACCGGGAAAAAGGCTATACAGAGTGGGAAGTTCTGCCGCTTCCATAATCAACCCGGTCACGAAACCGACGAATGCCGCCAGTTGAAAAATTTGATTGAAGAGTTGCTAAGGGAAAACAAACTGCAGCAATTTGTGAAAAAGAATAGCAACAATCCTGCTTCATCTAGTCAGGGGCAACAGGCTCCTACTCATCAGCCTAGGACGACTGAGAAGGCTGCAGGGCATGAATCTGGAAGGCCCATTATCAATGTCATTACAGGAGGACCTCACCCAGCGGGCAGAAGTTGGGGTGAGATGGAAAGGTATACCCGAGCTTTAAAGTATGTACCGACAGAGGAAGATGTATTCGTTTTGGAAGGTGCTACGCCCTTGAAGCAACAAAGAACTCTTGATGATGATATTGTATTCAAAGCTAAGGATTCCGCAGGTATTGAAGCTCCTACCTTGGACCCCTTAGTCATCTCGGCTGGTATCGGGCCAGCTATTGTCAGAAGAGTTCTCATTGATTGTGGTGCATCCTGCAATATCCTCTTCAAGAAAACTGTTAACGCTAAAATGTGAACGCTAGCACCCTGGTGTGTGAAGTGTAGTTGTGAAAGCACCACCCGATAGATCGGGAAAGAATTACAAGCGAGTAATAACGGAAAAGCAGTAAACAACAACAATTTTATAGTGGTTCGGCTTAAGGGTATAGCCTACGTCCACTCTAAGTACTTTTATTAATAATCCCGTTACAAGCTGATACAATCCTTCTCAAGTACAATATACTTCAAGTTACAAGTGATTTGGAACAAGTCTTAAGCTTCAATGTCGATTAAAGTCCTTAAATTCATGTTGAAGATGTGTGGTTTCTTCGTGAAGTTCTTTGATGTATTCCTCTAATCTTGAAGGCTCTAAGTGTTGATGAAGTTCTCAATGCAGCAAGGTAACGGTGTATGAAGAGAATGTGCCAAAAGTCCTTTGAATGTTGGAGGTGGTTGCCTATTTATAGAGAGTTCTGGTCTGAAATTTTTGCCAAGTCCTAAACCGTGGCCGACTCAAGTTAAGCCGTAGCCGACTTAAGGTGAGTAGTGACCGGTCTAAGGTTACCTCCGAGTCAACACCACCTCTTCTCAGTAACATGGCATCGGGCTTATATTAGGTCGTGGACGAGTTAACTTGGTAAGTCGCAAGTCACGGTCCAAATGATAAGTCCTGGATCGTAATCGAGATAACTGGGGAGCTGGATCGGTTGTGACTTGGGTCGGCAACTATTCTAGGTCGCCAGCTTGGTAAGGCATTAGATCGGTAACTCGGTCAAGTTACCGAGTCGGTATCTTTTTTAGACCTTAGGTCGGCCTTCTTATTAAGTCGGCATCCTCTGAATCTTAGGCCAGTACCCACATTAGGTCGGCAACTGTTTTAGCCTTAACTCGGTATTTCTTAAGTTGGTATGCCTCTCAGTCCTACTAGGTCGGTAACCCTTTGAATCTTAAGTCGGTCTCCCTGATAAGGCAGTTAGGTCGGCATAACCATTAGGCGTTAGGTCGGCACCCTTGTTGAGCCTTAGGTCGGCATCTCCTTGAGTCGTAGAGTCTAAACCGAGGCGGAGTTAACAATTGCCCCTCGAAGTATACGCCTACTGGTTAGGTCGTGTGCTTCGATAGTCCTTAACCCGTCCCCTCTTAGGTCGGTAGGTCGTACGCGAGCTAATAGTTAAGTCGCATGCGCCGCTCCAGATCCCTTCATTGCAAGATATAAATCACAACCCCTTCTTCTCTCTCATTACTTGCTCTCTCGATCCCGCCATTGAAAAATTTCTCCAAGCTTAAAAAAGGCGATTTTGCTCCATCAACCACCGATAATTATTACGTAAGTGAATTTTCCTCAATCATAGGTCATTGTTGGTCCACGAACTCCATTATTCACACCTAAACCACCACCTCGCATAATGCTTCATCATGAATTCCATTGCACCCATGGCCGATGGAGTTTATGTTGTTTGGTTCGATTTTAACTGACCGATGATGAAGATGATTCAAGCTAGTTGAATTTGATTCGTGCTAGGGTTGTAAGGTGTTGAACTCGCGGCAGTTTCGAACTACTTGGTGGGACGATCCGATAGCTTGAATGAAACGAAGATTGTGGTTGATGGAACAGTTATTGGGTTATCGGGTCGATGGCCGTGGGATGTTGATTCGGGAACGAGTCAGTGAAATTGGATGAACTAGTCTTCGGCCGACCTAGCCCTTAAGTGAAGTGGTCTAAACTCTAAGTCGCGGTCGAGTTGACCCTTGGGGGAAATCTGCCGATTTAACCTTCTACTGATTTAACCTTGAACCACGGCCAAATTAACCCCTAAGTCGCGGCCGAGTTAAGCCCTTAAACCGTGACCGAGTTGGCTTTTAAACCGCTGCCGAGTTAACACTTAAGCTTTGGGCATGCTGACTTTTTGAGAGCATAGATCCACTTTGAGCTTCTGACTTGAACTGCCAAACTAAGTTGCCTAAATTTTGAACTGCCCCAACTTTTAAATTTGCTTGAACTCATTGTATTATTTCACAGATCGCATTAACTTATAAGCTGCTAACCTGCTGAAAATAACAAACAAAGAAAACCAAGGCGAAAATACTACCATTGACTGCCCACGTCATATGACAGATTAGTCAAAATAAGACAGGCAACTTAATTATATTGCATGAAATGTTTGTGAATCAATCAATTAGAGTTAAACATTAATGCAAAGTATCAATAATCTGAACTGATTTATCTGCATCAACATCTTACTTGCATATTTAGGCTTAAAACAATAGTCCCTGAATTTCATAACTAACAAATGCTTGCTAGTTTTCATTCCAGTTATATTTGTTTACTGCTTGATTGATTTTACACAACACTTCACACACTTTAGGAAACGTGCACCTTCATGTTTGAATACCCAGTTGTTTATGTAGAATGACTTCCCACCGAGAAGAAGAAGTGGTGACTCAAGAGGAAGAAACTTTCCCGATAGTTGTTCCCATAGAGAATCCTCCGGAGAGAACCTCGACTATTCTATCTTTGAGAGCGTTTATTCAGCTACGCACTCAATTTGGCTTTGCTGAAAGTGATGTCCAACTCCCTGGGCCAAGTGATACTGCTGACAATCCTCCCTGTGGTTTTGTTGCAGTCAACCGCCAAATGTGCTTAAGTGGGGCGATTCCTCCTTTTAACGACTTCCTTCGAACTCTTCTCCTTCGGTTGACAATCTCTCCGTTTCAACTTCATCCTAATGGCTATGCCATCTTGACGGGGTTGTGTGTTTTGTTCCGAAGAACTCTTGATCGCCTACCAAGTTTTGAAGAAATTCGTTATCTGTGCTCGTTTGCAAAGAGTAAAGATCATCCTTCCCTCATTATTGTGAGAAGTTCCAGAAACCGCAAGCTCATTTCCGATCTTACTAAAAGTGTTCATGGATTTTTGAATCAGTTTTTCTTTGCTCGCTGTCCCCCAGGGTTTTATGCCATCTGGAGAGTAGGAAGTAAGATTAGTGTTTCTATTTTTTCCGTTTTGAAACCTTTTCGAGATCCGAACTTTCAGTTGCTAATTTCATTCTTTGTTCCTTTCAGCACTTCCTCTCCCTTCTAGAGATCCAATTCATAAGCAAGTTTTTGAGAGGTTGAGTGCCGTGGCCGCAGAAGAGAGGAGCATAAAATTTCTATTGAGGGATGAATTTTTACATCAACATGGGCTTTTACACGCTTCTCGCTCTATGCATGCTCATGAAGTTCCAACGGAAGTCCCTGATTCTCCGATAAAGACTCCTGAGTCTTCGCTAGTGAAGTGCTCCACTTCTGTTTATGTTGCGGGGCCATCTGATAAACTTGCCCCGGTTATCGAAGAAGAAGAGCCTCTGGGATCTTCCCATCATTCGCAAGATTCTGGTGAAAAGGCTAAGAAATCCAGTCCTGTCAAGCAAAGCAGGGACGATACCTTCGAAGGATTGAGCGACCTCTTCGCTACTTCACAAGAGATCTTCAAAGATGACCCTACTACTGCCGGGATTTCTTCTTCAGTAGTTGAAGCTACTTCTATTTTGCAACAGTCGCCGTCAACTCAAGAGTTGACGTTAACTATTACACCCACAACCACTCCCCAAATAAAGAGTGGTTCGTAGATGAATGCGCGTAGTTTGCACATCAGACACACTTAGAATTTCTCATCACTTCTATGCACTTATCTTCTTGTACTTTAAAGATTTCTAAAGCTTATTATTTTAATTCCAGATTCTTCTATGGGGCGCAGCGGCTCATACTATGATGATTTCCAGCGCTACGGGAGGCGTAGCCAGTATGATTACAGGCGTTACCTTCCTTCTTACAAAGAGTCGGATGAAGAGAGGGCCATCAGGAAAGCCGACGAGAGACGAGCATATGAAGAACGTCGCCGAAGGGAACAAGAAAGACATGATCTTCCCCACAGAGATGACGATACCCAAAAGAGAAAAGCTCATGATGAGAGAGGAAAGAGTCACATAGATGATTCTTCTAGCAAGCGGGCTAGACTTACTGAAGAAACGACTCCTTCAGCTTCTGAACATGTCCCTGCTCAATCTCCTGCTCCCGCTCGCTCCGACATTCAAGCAATCATCAACCGGCCCGCATACCAAGTCGGGCAAGGTCCTCCCACTCTTCAAAGTCGATTTCCTCAGTGGTGCCTGAGAGGGGTTCGATTTGATCTCGACTTGGTTCTTCTCGACAAACCGGCTATGCTGCGAAATCTTGATACTGTCAGGACCGATATCGAAAGAATGTCGAACTGGCAAAAACTCGTCGACGAACTTCAGAGGGTTAACCGAGCCAATCTCGAGGCCATGCTAACAATGGAGAATGATAAGGTTGAGTGGCAGAAGACTCTCGAACAGCATGACGCCGAAATGAGAAGTATTGCTTCCTACAATGAAAAGCTGGAAGCGGAAGTAGAAAAACTTAAGGAAGAATTAGCTACTTCATCTACTTTCCATTCACAAAAGGAGAGCATGCTTCAGCAACAAGTACGAGATGCGCATGCCAGTCAAAGAGCAGTCGAAGATAAGCTTGCACACAAGGAAAAGGTCATAGAAGAATATCGTGCTGAAACTGTACAACTGCGAGAACAGACCGGCTCTCAAAGCTTGGAGATAGAGTTGTTAAAAACTCGACTTGCTATGGCCGAAAAGGAGCGCGACGAGGCTGTTGCTGGTAAACTTGCGGCCGAAGAGGCTCATCAAGCAACCAAAGCTGACATTAGCTCCACATTATTCGATTTTTATCTGCACAGCATTTTGGGACGTGGCAGCCTTGCCTTTCTAGGCCCGAAGTATGAAATCACACTGGCTGAAGTTTGGGAGGCAGCACTTGATATGCTCGGTGGTAAAGGTGCTGGATATGCTGAGTCAGCCCTTGAAGAGCATTATCTTGATGATGAAGCCCGTGCCGCTCTTGCCAAGGGAAAGGAGCAGATTGCCAGAGTGCGGGCCGGGATGGCGGAAGAGGAGCGTTCTGAAAAAGAAGTACCGCCTACTACCTCTGAACGTCCTCTAGTTTCTCCCGAGGTGGACATTACAGGCTCTAGTGCTCATTCGCCGCCTCCTACAAGAACCGGGGTAATTACCCCTACTGATGAAGAGGCTTTGGAGGACATTGGGGCTCAGAATTATGAGATTGAACTGACGAAGCCAACATCTTCAGGTAATTTCGACATTGGTCCGATTCAGGTGGATTACCTGCTTATTCCTCAAAAATTTGATGATCTTCTCGATTACCTCTTGAATCTCGATGAACCCATATTTCCCTTCTTTCGGGAAGATACTTACATTTTCAATTTTTCTTCTTCTGCAGTTGAAACAACAAGTGCCATGCAGACTTCGCCTTCTGTGGTTATTCCTCCTCCATCTCTTCAGGTGACTCCTCCTTCTGCTTCACAACCTGGGTCACAAGAGGAGAAAATTGAGGCTCTTCATGGCTTGGATGACCCTATTGCTTCGCAGGAGCAAAAAGATGAGGGACTCGAAGGAGGCGAGATCTCTCCGGAGCGGATTCCTTCTGACGACGTAGTTTTGTCCGCTCTCGTTACTCCGGGGAGTGAGTCTTCTTCGAAGAGAAGAAGGATGCATGGGACATCGAAGAGGAGGGGGAAGAAAATTATCACCACTGAAGAGGAACCGGAAATTGCACCAGTTGCACCTCCCTCCCCTTCTTCCCTTATGCCTTCAGACCAACCCGAAAGACCTGAAAAGCTAACCACTCGGCCGGGTAAAGGGTCTAAAGGCGGCAAGAAGAAATGAAGAGTTGAAAATGTTAACGCTAAAATGTAAACGCTAACACCCTGGTGTGTGAAGTGTAGTTGTGAAAGCACCACCCGATAGATCGGGAAAGAATTACAAGCAAGTAATAGCGGAAAAGCAGTAAACAACAACAATTTTATAGTGGTTCGGCTTAAGGGTATAGCCTACGTCCACTCTAAGTACTTTTATTAATAATCCCGTTACAAGCTGATACAATCCTTCTCAAGTACAATATACTTCAAGTTACAAGTGATTTGGAACAAGTCTTAAGCTTCAATGTCGATTAAAGTCCTTAAATTCATGTTGAAGATGTGTGGTTTCTTCGTGAAGTTCTTTGATGTATTCCTCTAATCTTGAAGGCTCTAAGTGTTGGTGAAGTTCTCAATGCAGCAAGGTAACGGTGTATGAAGAGAATGTGCCAAAAGTCCTCTGAATGTTGGAGGTGGTTGCCTATTTATAGAGAGTTCTGGTCTGAAATTTTTGCCAAGTCCTAAACCGTGGCCGACTCAAGTTAAGCCGTAGCCGACTTAAGGTGAGTAGTGACCGGTCTAAGGTTACCTCCGAGTCAACACCACCTCTTCTCAGTAACATGGCATCGGGCTTATATTAGGTCGTGGACGAGTTAACTTGGTAAGTCGCAAGTCACGGTCCAAATGATAAGTCCTGGATCGTAATCGAGATAACTGGGGAGCTGGATCGGTTGTGACTTGGGTCGGCAACTATTCTAGGTCGCCAGCTTGGTAAGGCATTAGATCGGTAACTCGGTCAAGTTACTGAGTCGGTATCTTTTTTAGACCTTAGGTCGGCCTTCTTATTAAGTCGGCATCCTCTGAGTCTTAGGCCAGTACCCACATTAGGTCGGCAACTGTTTTAGCCTTAACTCGGTATTTCTTAAGTTGGTATGCCTCTCAGTCCTACTAGGTCGGTAACCCTTTGAATCTTAAGTCGGTCTCCCTGATAAGGCAGTTAGGTCGGCATAACCATTAGGCGTTAGGTCAGCACCCCTGTTGAGCCTTAGGTCGGCATCTCCTTGAGTCGTAGAGTCTAAACCGAGGCGGAGTTAACAAAAACATTCGACCAAATGAAGATCCCTATGGCTGATGTGCAAGCCTCATCGCAGAAAATTGCTGGTTTCACTGGGGAGCCAAAGCAGCCGGTAGGAACCATTGATTTGTTTGCGGAACTTGGAGAAGGAGAGGGAAAAATGGTCCGCAAGCAAACTTTTGTGATTGTCGACGAATTTTCTGCTTACAATGCTTTCCTTGGTCGTCCAACTCTGGCAGCGTTCAAAGCTGTTCTTGCCCCGTGGTGCCTCACTATTAAATTCCCTACAGACAATGGAGTGGGAGTTATAAAAGGGGATCAAAATGCTGGGCGAGAGTGTTATCTGACAGAGCTACGAGAAACCGGAAAAAGAGAAATGGGAAAGAATGCGGCAGCCCCAGTCCGCATCAAAGAACCAGCCTTGTAGCAATTACAGGGCGGACCCTGCACTGGCGAGCACAGCAGAGCAAGGAAAGAGATGGACGCTAGAAAAGTCAGTGCAGGTAAAAATAGAGT
The DNA here is from genome assembly GCA_030765085.1 of Allium cepa. Taxonomy (NCBI): domain Eukaryota; kingdom Viridiplantae; phylum Streptophyta; class Magnoliopsida; order Asparagales; family Amaryllidaceae; genus Allium; species Allium cepa. Next base: position 464,666,385 of record CM060942.1, read on the forward strand.
GGTACCAGTGGAAACGACAATACCAATACCTGTTGACCCAAAGGACCCAAACAAGATGTTGAATGTGGGTTCACAACTTAATGTGTCAATTCAGAATATCTTAATATCTTTTTTAAAGGCAAATATGGATGTTTTTGCTTGGACTCATGCCGATATGTGCGGAATATCCCCAGAAGTTGCAGTGCATGCTCTAAATATTGATCCAAAATTTACACCTGTGAAACAAAAGAGGAGAACTCAAGGTCCAGAAAGGTCGGCGGCATTAAAAGAAGAAGTTGATCGGCTCATGGGGAATAATTTTATCAAAGAATCTACCTATCCGAATTGGGTTTCAAATCCAGTGCTGGTTAAGAAAGCCAACGGAAAATGGAGAGTATGCATCGATTTTTCAGATCTAAACAAGGCCTGCCCCAAAGACTGCTTCCCATTACCCAGAATCGATCAACTGGTAGACGGAACAGCGGGACACGAATTGTTATCTTTTATGGATGCTTACTCCGGATATAACCAGATTATGATGCATGAGCCGGATCAAGAGGACACGAGCTTTATCACCGACATTGGTCTTTACTGCTACAGAGTTATGCCCTTCGGGCTAAAGAATGCAGGGACAACATACCAAAGACTTGTTAATGCTATGTTCAAACAGCAATTAGGCAAGACTATGGAAGTCTACGTCGATGACATGTTAGTAAAGTCTAAGAAAGCAGTGGATCATATAGAACACTTAGCGGACATGTTCGCAGTCCTCCGAAAATACGGAATGAAGCTCAATCCTTTGAAATGTTCATTTGGAGTGGAATCCGGCAAGTTTTTAGGTTTCATCGTGAGCGCTAGGGGCATTGAGGCCAGTCCAGCTCAAATTACTGCACTGAAAGAAGTCAAAGCCCCTAGAACAAAGAAGGAATTGCAAAGTCTCAACGGAAAAGTCGCCGCCTTGAGTCAGTTCATTTCCAAAACCACAGATAAATGCATCCCATTCTTTGACGCCCTAAAGAAAGGAAAGAAAAACTTCGATTGGACTCCCGAATGCCAAAAAGCCTTTGATGAATTGATTCGCCATATGGAAACGCCTCCAATACTTTCTAGGCCTGGCGATGGCGAGGATCTTCTTATATACTTGGCAGTATCATCTCATGCTTTAAGTGCAGCGCTGATACGAGAAGACAAAAGGATTCAACATCCAGTTTACTATATCAGCAAAAGACTCACTGGGGCAGAGATGAATTACTCTAAGTTGGAAAAACTCGCCTATTGCCTACTAATTGCATCTAGAAAGTTCAGGCAATATTTTCAAGCTCATCCTATCAGAGTCCTCACTGATCAACCTTTAAAGCAAGTCCTGTTTCGCCCTGAGACTTCGGGTCGTCTTCTAAAGTGGAATATTGAACTCAGTTAGTATGACATCACTTATCACCCCCGAAAAGCAATCAATGGACAAGATTTAGCGGATTTCATCGCAGAATTCATAGATAAGGGTAACAGTGAGGAGAAAACGGTCGACGATTCCCCAATCCAATGGAAGTTATATGTCGATGGTGCGAGAAACGACTACTGTTATCGAGCCGGAGTTGTACTTGAGACCCCTGAAGGCCGATCATTATGCTATGCACTAAGATTGGAATTTCCTTCAACAAACAATGAAGCAGAATACGAAGCCCTTATCGCTGGCTTAAGGATTGCTAAAGAATTAAACATTCGAGCGTTGCAGATATTCAGTGATTCTCAGCTTATTGTATGCCAAGTCAAAAAGGAATTCCAAGCAAAAGGGGGGAATCTGCCCGCCTACTTGTCAAAGGCTTGGGAACTCCTGAGTGATTTCGATCATTACATGATAAGTCACATTCCTCGAGAAGAAAACGTGAAAGCAGATTCTCTCGCAAAGTATTCTAGCACCGGCGAAGCTCAATTTCTGGGGTTAACTCCGGTGGAGGTCCTGTCGACTCCTAGCATTGATGAAATGGACAATGATTGGATCATGAGCATGTCTCAAGAGCAAGAATCACGGATGACTCCGATAACAGAATATCTGCTCGATGGATCCTTACCAGGGAACTCAAAAGAACGACAAAAGCTACTAAGAAAAGCAACTCGATACATAATCCAGGATGGCCGATTATACAGACGAGGATTCTCAATGCCATTACTTCGATGTGTATCCAGGGAAGAGTCCAAAGCAATCCTAGCAGAGGTACACGGAGGAGAGTGTGGTGATCATTCAGGTGGTCAAACATTCGCAAAGAAAATTCTCCGATACGGATATTTTTGGCCAGAAATTAATCGAGATGTAGCAGAGTATTCCCGAAAATGTGACAGATGCCAAAGATTCGCCAAAATTCCTAGAGCTCCTTCCACTGAACTCACACAGATGGTCAGTCCATGGCCATTTGCAATATGGGGGATAGACCTTGTAGGACCGTTACCAACTGCCAAATCTGGAATTAAATATGCCATTGTTGCTGTAGATTATTTTACTAAGTGGGCAGAAGTTGAACCACTGGCTACTATCACCTCAAAGAAGATGATAAGTTTTGTAACTAAAAACATCATTTGCAGATACGGTGTGCCTCAAAAAATAATTACAGACAATGGTACTCAATTTGAAAGTGAAGAATTCCATGATTTTTGCAAGCGATTCAAAATCCGAAAAAGCTTCTCAGTAGTGGCTCATCCGCAGGCAAACGGGCAAGTGGAAGCCGTGAATAAAATTATTAAGTCAACCATCAAAAAGCAACTTGAAAGAGCAAAAGGTGGTTGGGTCGATAAGCTACCACTGGCACTATGGGCATACAGAACCACTCACAAAACTGCGACTGGGCACACCCCGTTTTCATTAGCATACGGGTCGGAGGCAATGATTCCGGTAGAAGTAGAGGTCCCTTCACATAGAAGAATCCATTTCAACCAAGCAGAAAACGAAAAGCTACACCTTGAAGCGCTAGATCTCCTTGATGAAAAAAGAGATGAGGCTAATCTCAGAATTGCAGCTCATCAGCAAAGGATAGCCAGACATTTCAATTCCAAAGTTCGCCAACGCAACTTTGAGATTGGAGACCTAGTCCTGAAAAGAATTATGACAACGACAGGTGTGTTTGGGCCAAATTGGGAAGGACCATATGTCATAGGTCAGAAGCTTCTTGACGGCACATTCAAACTCACTACTGTTGAAGGAGATCAAGTCCCAAGGGCATGGAACAACAATCATTTGCGTCCATACTTTACTTGAAAATTTTGTCGAAATATTGTAAAAAGAATTATGAATGTATGATTCTTGTAATTGAGGGCAATTGTAAAACTAATGCAAGTAAATAATGAAAAAATATAAAGTTGATGTAGGCCCAATTTCCTGGCCGAACCACTATAAATCTTGTGTTCCTTATTATTATTACATGTTTGCTTTATTTTCGATCTAAAAAGTACATAGAATGTATTGCTGAAATGTCGATTTAAATTTTTGCAGACAATGGAAGTGAAACTTGCACATAATAAGACCCAGTGATTCTCGCCAAATTTCGAGTCACAAAAGCTCCAAATTCAAATCCTAGAAAGGAAGTACTTCAATTGAACAGCCTATGATTTCGACAGAAACGGGCCTTTGCTAATAAATTGAGATCGTTTGAACAAACAAACATCCATTTAAGAAGCTGATGCTCATTCTCACGAACTTGCCTGGCAATGAAGTACATTTCCTTGGATTAAACAAGTCACTTGTAAAAATAAAAAAGAGGATCACTGAAAAAGCATAAGCAAGTGGACAAGGGAACAACCAAAGCCATCATCGGCAGCACAAATCCTCTTCGGAGGCACAACTCTTCGGAGGATAAAGACCTCTAATGGGTCATACGCCACAAAAAAGAAAGTTCTCTACTCAACAAAAAAGATTGGAGGAGTCATGACCCTTCAACCATGAGAGAGTAACTTCCAGGCGATGAAAAACCTCTTTGAGGTACATTTCACCAGGAGTTGAAGTGTAACAACCGCTCTTCGGAATTTCACTTCACCAGAGTTGAAATGTAAACAAAATAAAAGCCCTCTTCGGAGGCCCATTTCACCAGGAGTTGAAGTGTAACAACCGCTCTTCGGAATTTCACTTCACCAGAGTTGAAATGTAAACAAAATAAAAGCCCTCTTCGGAGGCCCATTTCACCAGGAGTTGAAGTGTAACAACCGCCCTTCGGAATTTCACTTCACCAGAGTTGAAATGTAAACAAAATAAAAGCCCTCCTCGGAGGCCCATTTCACCAGGAGTTGAAGTGTTACGACCGCCCTTCGGAATTTCACTTCACCAAAGTTGAAATGCAAAACAAAATAAAGACCTTTCTGGAAGCCCACGTTTCGCCAAGATTGAAATAAAACTTCCAAGTGTTGAAACGTGAAAAGGCTTTCTTCAAAGGCACAACTCTTTGGAGGTACACGTTTCTCCAAGATTGAAATAAAACTTCCAAGTGTTGAAACGTGAAAAATCCCTCCTCAGAGGTACAACCACCTCCCGGGGACACAATCAAAAAGAAAGACTTCTTCGGAAGCCCACGTTTCACCGAGATTGAAATAAAACTTCCAGGTGTTGAAACGTGAAAAGGCTTTCTTCGAAGGCACAATTCCTTGGAGGAACACGTTTCACCAAGATTGAAATAAAACTTCCAAGTGTTGAAACGTGAAAAATCCCTCCTCAGAAGTACAAATTTCTACCTCAAAAAAAAATATATATATATCCTCATCAAGGGCATACTTTAACTTTCAAAGGAAGAGTGATTTACCTATTCTAGAAAATAACCTTCCTCAAAAAAAAAGAGGAAGAAAGTTAAAGTACCCTTCAGAGGCCTGCTTTACCACATAGAAGAATTCACTTGGCAAAATGCGTACTTAAGCAAAAGAAAAAAGTGATTTCTTCGAAGGACAAAGCGTAAAAACTTATATGAAGGAAGTTGTACTCTACGAAAAATTTCTTCAAGAATGAAGTAATTATTCTTCAGAAAATAAGAGTGCGAGTCCCCTCAAAGTATAAAATATTGCAGCAAACTTATGGTATGGGGGCAACATGGTATAGTTGCATACAAAATGGTATAGCTACATCGGTAAAGTACGCCCAAACAACATACCACAAGCTCACCGCAATATCATATAAATAAACTTGTGCAAAAATGAATAATAAATGCATTCTCAAGTTCAAACAAGAGTCTGTACAAATAAAGGATCATTTTATTCAATTGCAGATACAGGTTTCAAAATAAAAAAGCAGGGGTAGGTGCCTGCACAACATCCGACCATTACACAAAAAAGGAGTCAAAAAGCCCGAAGTCCGACTCTTCACTTCTTCTTACCACCTTTGGACCCTTTGCCTGGCCGAATGATTAGTTTTTCAGGTCTATCTATAAGCATAAGGGAAGAAGGAGAGGGAGGTGCAACCGGTGCAACTTCTGGTTCCTCTTCAGTAGTGATGATTTTCTTCCCCCTCCTCTTCGATGTTCCGTGCTTCTTTCTTCTCTTCGAAGAAGACTCACTCCCTGGAGTAACAAGAGCGGACAAAACTACGTCATTAGAGGGAGTCCGTTCCAGAGAGATCTCGCCTCCTTCAAGTCCCTCGTCCTTCTGCTCTTGCGAAGCGATAGGGTCATCCAAGCCATGAAGAGCCTCAATCTGTTCCTCTTGTGACCCGGGCTGTGAAGTAGAAGGAGGAGTCACCTGAAGAGACGGAGGAGGGATAACCGGAGGAAGTGAAGTCTGCATAGCACTTGGTGTTTCAACTGCAGAAGAAGAGAAATTAAAAATATTAGTATCTCCCCGAAAGAAGGGAGATATGGGTTCGTCGAGATTCAAGAAGTAATCGAGAAGCTCATCAAATTTTTGAGGAGTAAGCAAGCGATCCACCTGAATCGGACCAATGTCAAAATTACCTGAAGATGTTTGCTTCGTTAGTTCAATCTCATAATTCTGAGCGCCGATATCCTCCAAAGCCTCATCATCAGTAGGGGTGATTACCCCGGTTCTTGTAGGAGGCAGCGAATGGGCACTGGAACCTGTAATGTCCACTTCGGAAGAAACTAAAGGACGTTCAGAAGTGGTAGGTGGTATTTCTTTCTCAGAACGTTCCCCTTCCGCCATTCCGGCCCGTACCCTGGCGAGATGCTCTTTTCCCTTGGCAAGAGCGGCGCGGGCATCATCATCGAGATAATGCTCTTCAAGAGCTATCTCAGCGTAGCCGACACCTTTACCACCTAGCATATCGAGTGCTGCCTCCCAAACTTCAGCTAATGTAATTTCATACTTAGGGCCTAGAAAGGCAAGGCTGCCACGCCCCAAAATGCTGTGCAGATAGAAATCAAATAATGTGGAGCTAATGTCAGCTTTGGTTGCTTGATGGGCCTCTTCGGCCGCGAGTTTACCAGCAACAGCCTCGTCACGCTCCTTTTCGGCCATAGCAAGTCGAGCTTTTAGCATCTCTATCTCCAAGCTTTGAGAGCCGGTCTGTTCTCGCAGCTGTAAAGTTTCAGCGCGATATTCTTCAATGACCTTCTCCTGGTGTGTAAGCTTATCTTCGACTGCCCTTTGACTGGCATGCGCATCTCGTACTTGTTGCTGAAGCATGCTCTCCTTTTGAGAATGGAAAGTAGATGAAGTAGCTAATTCTTCCTTAAGCTTTTCTACTTCCGCTTCCAGCTTTTCATTATAGGAAGCAATACTTCTCATTTCGGCGTCATGCTGTTCGAGAGTCTTCTGCCACTCAGCCTTATCGTTCTCCATTGTGAGCATGGCCTCGAGATTGGCTCGGTTAACCCTCTGAAGCTCGTCGACAAGTTTTTGCCAGTTTGACATTCTTTCAATATCGGTCCTGACAGAATCAAGATTTCGCAGCATAGCCGATTTGTCGAGAGGAACCAAGTCGAGATCAAATCGAACCCCTCTCAGGCACCACTGAGGGAATCGACTTTGAAGAGTGGGAGGACCTTGCCCAACTTGGTATGCGGGCCGGTTGATGATTGTTTGAATGTCGGAACGAACGGGGGCAGGAGATTGAGCGGGAGCGTTTTGAGAAACTGTCGGCATTGTTTCTTCATTAAGTTTAGCCCGCTTGCTAGAAGAATCTTCCATGTGTCCTTTACCTCTCTCATCGTGAGTCTTTCTTTTTTGGGTATCATCATCTCTGTGGGGAGGGTCATGTCTTTCTTGTTCTCTTCGGTGACGTTCTTCATATGCTCGTCTCTTGTCTGCTTTCCTGATGGCCCTCTCTTCATCCGATTCTCTGTAAGAGGGGAGGTGACGCCTGTAATCATATTGGCTACGCCTCCCTTAGCGCTGGAAATCATCATAGTATGAACTACTGCGCCCCATTGGAGAATCTGGAATAAAAATAATAAGCTTTAGAAATCTTTAAAGTATAAGAAGATGAATGCGTAGAAGTGCTGAAAAATCCTAAGTGTTGTGTAACGTGTAAACTACACGCATCGAGTTACAGACCACTCTGTGGAATAGAGGTAGTGGTAACTTGAGTGGAAGGAGTTGACATTTGTTGTAGAGAAGATGTCGCCTCAATTACAGAAGAGATAGTTTTGGAAACATCATCTTTGAAAAGTTCTTGAGAAGTCACAATTAAATCGCTCAACCCCTCGAAAACATCATCACCATCATGTTTTTTGGGACTGGCTTTCTCAACTCCTCCGTCAGCAGATCTTCCGGAAGATCGTGGAGTTTCTTCCTCTTCGATAACTGGGGCAAGTGCAGACTTGTCAGACGGCCCCGCAATGTCCTTCGGAATAGAACACTTCACTAGTGGAGTTTCTATAGAGGTTCCTCCCTACATGTGCTCTTTAGTAGAGACCGGGGCATCAGGGGTTTCCGCCGGAGAATCGGGAATTTCAGTTGGGACTTCACGAAGCTGAGTAAAACGAGAGGAATGAAGAAGCCCGTATTGATGTAGAAATCCATCATTTAACATAAACTTTACACTCCTCTCTTCTGCCGCCACGGCGTTCAATCTCTCAAAAATTTGTTTATAGCATGGATCTCTAGAGGGAGGAGGAAGCGCTGAAATAGAAATAAACAAAGAAGCCAAGTTAGCATTTAGCAACTCAGATTTCGAAAAGCCCAAGAATGGAGAAATAAAAACAGGAAAATCTTACTTCCTACTCTCCAGATGGCATAAAACCCTAGAGGGCAACGAACAAAGAAATACTGGTTTAGAAATCCATGAACACTTTCAGGAAGATCGGTGATGAGCTTGCGGTTTCGAGCACTCCTTATAACTACGATAGAGGGTTTCGAGCACTCCTTATAACTACGATAGAGGGATGATCTTTAATTTTTGTGAATGAGCAGAAGTAGCAGACTTCCTCAAAGCTCGGTAATCGGCCCAGAACTCTACTACATAGCACACATAACCCCATCAGAATGGCATGACCATTGGGGTGCAATTGGAATGGAGAGATAGATAGTCGAAGCAGGAACTGCTGAAGGAAGTCATTGAAAGGTGGTATGGCACCGCTCAAGCACATTTGGCGGTTGACAGCAATAAAGCCAAAAGGGGGCCTATCTGCAGTATCATTTGGCCCCGGCAGTAAGGCATCAGCTTCGGCAATGCCAAACTGGATGAGCAATTGGTTAAACACCCGCTGATTCAGAGTTGTGGGAGTTCTCTCCGGAGGGTTATCCAACAAGTTGGCTACTGGGAAGACATCTTCAGCCTGGCCCATCGGTTCTTCTTGTTGAGATGTCATTCTACACAAGCAACTGGGTGTTCAAATGCGAAGGTGCACGTTTCCTAAAAGTGTGAAGTGTTGTGCAGAACTAATGAAAATAACAAGTAAATATAACTGGAATTAAACTGGTTGACGATTGATCGACTATGGTAATTTCAGAACTTGTTAATTTAAAGTTCAAGCATAATATTAGTGCAGGCTGGTCAGTTTCAATTGACCGTTTCAGTGTTGCTTTAATATTCTACTTGAAATCGATAGCACTTCGTTCACACAATTTGTTTAAGTTAATTATCTGTTATTAACTAATCTGTCATTTGATGTGGGCAGTCGATGACAGTATATTCGTCCTAGTTTTCTGTGAATGTTGTATTGAACTGATTGTTAGCCTGCAAGTCAAAATAACCTGTGAATGAATGCAATAAAATTCAACTGTTCAAAGTTAATGCAATGGTCCAAAGTTCGAGCAGAATTCACGCATGTCCTAACTCGTCAACGGCTCAAAAATTTTGAGTCGGTAGAGCCCTAAGTCGTAAGTCGTATAAAAAGGGAGAAGCTCTGGTTCAACTCAAGGTTTAGGCCGTAAGTCGTAAGTCGTGAGTCATAAGCCGTGAGTCGTAAGTCGTATCTCATCCACGACTCAAGGCTTAGGCGGTGGAGCATGTTGGGTCGGATCATGGTTGTTGGATCATACAAAAATGACCGAGTCGTACCAAAAGCAGTATTCGAATCAATCTGACCAACTAATCACCTAACTCCTAACCAGGTTGCCATCTAACCCATAAACCATTTCACTCCTAACCCGTTAATCTTCCAACTTTTAACCCATTAACCCAATAAAACTCTCAATAAACAACCACGGTCTTATCACGCCGCTAAATCACCTCAAGACGAAAATCATCAGATCAAACAACCCTACATCCATTGATGGTTAGAATGACCGAACTCGCAAGACTCGAGGGAGTAAAATGAAGGTAGGGACAGAGCGCATAGGTTAACGATGATCGATAATCGAAAGGGAAGCAAGATTGCTTACGTAATGTGGTGTCAAAGATGATCAGAGGAGAGTCGAGTTGGAATCGCCTGTGAGAACTTAGAGGTGCGTTAATGGCGGATGTGGTTTAGAAGATCGCTGATAAGAAGTGGGAGATATGAGGAACGAGTCAAGCGTTTTATATCTGGAAGAGCTGAAACTCGAATCGGCACGCCCGGGTTATGATAAGTCGAAGCACACGACTTACGACTTAAGCGTGTGCTTCGAGGGGCAAATGTTAACCCCGTTCCAGCCTACGAGTTAAAGGAGTCAACGACTTAAGACCTGGGACGAGCCACGACTTAAGGTGTTTAACGACTCAGGAAGCCTCACGACTCATCAAGTCACCGACTCAAGGAGTTAATGACCTAAAGACTCAAAGCGACTTAAAGGGTTACGACTCAAGGGGTTAACGGTTCACACGGCAGGACCGACTCAATGCATTACCGACTCATCAAAGGCTTTGCCCCAGCGACTTAACAGGTCCACGACTCATCATAAGAAACGACTCAAGAGAATTGACGACCTAAGAAATGACTTGATGACTCATAACTCAGGGTGACTCGCCCGCGACTTAAAGCCACTGAGTCGTACTCCGTTGCTACAATGCATGACCCAGTGAGAATTGACTCGCCAACGACTCAGGACTTTACTTAGAATCCATCAAGTGAATGAGCTAGTGAGAAGACCAAATGTTTAATCAGATAAGCCGGCCACGACTCAACTTGACTCGGCCACGGCTTGGCCTGAGTCGGTCACGACTCAGGACTTGGGCAAAAAACTTCTATCCAGATTTGCCTATAAATACATGGCCACCCCCAACATTCAACGGACTTTTAGCTGATTCATTTCAAGCGCCGTTACTCTGCTGCATTCCAGACTACTTCAACACCTTCAAGAAACTTCACGAAGAAATCAAACATGTCAAACATGTGTTCGAAGATTTGGATCGACATTGAAGTTTAGGCTACTTGTTCAAAGTCATTTGAAACTCAAAGTGTGTTGTAATCAAAGTGTAACTGCATTGACTTGTAATCAAATCGTCAATAAAGATATTCAAAGTGGACGTAGGCTATCTCTCAAGCCGAACCACTATAAAATTGCTGTTGTTTAATGTTTTTTCACTATTATCTGCTTATAATCTGTTCCCGTGTTATCGGGTGGTGCTTTCACGATCTCACTTTATACACCGGGGTGTTGGCGTTCAAATTTAAGCGTTAGCACTCTGTATGGGTAATGAGCCTTAGAAGAATCCATTTTACCATAAATTTTCTAAGAATTGGAAACTATAGTATCATACAAGTCCAATGTAGAGAATCCGCCCTTTATTAGATCCACTGTCAAAATTTGATTCCTTAATCAAAACTAGTTCATGGAAAGAAGATGGGTATACATTATCATTTGATACCCTTCAGTTGAGGAAGAGGAAAATAACCTATCCTAAACCTCCAAAGATACCAAAGCCTCCACCTCCCTCTAATTATGTTTCAACAGGTGCTTCAAAATTTAAAACTGGTCTATAATGAACCCAAATTGTGACAATTGGTGTTGGACTGTTCATAATGAACGTATGCAACCAATTCATATTCCTGGTCTATTACATTGTTGCTTGAAATTGAGCATGTATCGAGTGCTTCTTTATAAAATACCATTTATGCAATGTGTACTCTTAATTCTGCCATTGGAAATAAAAGCTTAATATTTTCTCACTGCTGGCTATTCATTTTACACTCTAAGTACTCATTTTTAGTTTCATTCATGATAAAGGTACTTAAATAATGCTATTGGTGGATACCGCGTCGAATGTATTCGCATGACTCAAATTTGAACCAAAAATGATTATTTAGCTCATGGTATTCAAAATGAACAAATATTGGTCTTCTTCGTTTTGTGTAAAAAAGAATAGTTATATGAACAAAAAGAATAATAATTTAATACACCATAGATTTTCATGTAGCCCCATTTGAAAAAAATATAGGCACAACACAATAACTGGATTTGTGATGCTTACGACCATCGCATCAAATTTACAATGGATATAGCCATTTCAAGTGGTCTGAGGCTAATTGTTTCATGGAAAAACAGTTGTGCGTAAAAATTCTGTTGTTCTTATAAAAATTGAGAATCAAATATTTACTATGGTTACGACAATTACGTTTTCAAATTTCACAACTGATACAACAGTGACAAAATAGGATTAGCATAAAGTATGGTACAAAAAATAGACTCAATAAATAATACGAAATACTTATTCCCATTTTAAATTTTTTACTTTCATTTTAGTGTTATTATAATTTCAACATTAATTTCATATTCATTAATAAATTAACTTAGAATTTTATAATAGGTTTAAGCACTACCATTTATCAAAAATGATATAGCTTTACCAATTGACAAGTTAGCTTGAAGTTTAAATATGCTGTTATATTTCAAATATCTTTTTAAATCTAGTCGATTGGTCTAAGGTTTTATTTATTATCATTAACAAAGTCAAAATTTTCGATGTTAACTTTTATTTTGAAGGTTTCGATTACGATGGATTAGGCTTATATGTTACCACCCTTTCATTTATGTGTGTTTTTATAGCCAAAATACTTTGTCTTTTAGTCAGTTGTAATATGCATCTGGCAAAAATAATGTATCAATAAGGACAATTTGCATATTAAGAAAAGTGGATACAAAAAGTTTGAAATGTCATTGTACTTTATAATGAAGATATACTTATTAATTTCAACACATTATATTTATCTTTTATATAAACACTTATCTACAAGTTCAAAGAATCTTTTTACCGCACAGAGTAAAGTATCTTCCCATAAAAAATTAATTTACATGCACGTTGCTTATATGTTTTAGTTAGAATTATATATTTGTATAGCACTGTATTGTGCGATAAGTAATATAATTGATAGTATTTTATATTAATTATCTTCTCCTTTTCAATGGTAGAAGGCATCAATAACTTTTTCAACTCTTACTAATTAGTTAAATAACTAGTATTAACAGGTAGAGAATAATGAACCATAACAAATAAAATTCTAGAATTTAGTGGACAATAATTATTAATAATAGATAAATTAATATCATTCTTTGTCATAAGTTAATTGTTTAAGGACATAATTATTTTTTTCTTCAAACTCTATAAATATCGATAAGCTTTCTGCCACAATCATAATTCTCAATGGGTAGTTTTTTATTTAAAATATTACAATACTTTTCTTCCTTTTACATTGTTATTTAACTCCGTAAAGGGTATTGAGCCTATGGAAAATCTATTTTACCATCAATTTTGCAAAATTGGGAACAATTATATCGTGGAAGTCCAACACAGATAATCCAATCTTTGTTCTATCCATTGTCAAAATTTGATTCCTTACTGTAAAGAAGTTCAATGAAAGGAAATGTGCATACATTATCATTTGATACCCTTCGGCTGAGGAAGAGGAAAATACCCTAATGTAAATCCCCAATTATACCAAAGTCATCGCCGCACTTTAGTCCAAATAGGATGTTTTGGTCAATGGATATTAGTGGTCCAATGTAAAAAGATAGCAATACAAAATCTTTGGGAATCACGTGTTAATGAAATGAAAATGACCTTATCCTAAACCACAAAAAATCGAGAAGCCTCCACCTCCTCCTACCCTACAATCTTTGCTGGAATTATCTCGAAAATGGGAGGATACAACTTCAATTGAAGATTACACATTGATGTAGAGAAAACAACCATACCCAAAACCACCAAAGATATCATAGGATCCATCTCACTTTCGGCCAAAAACTCGCGTTAGTTCATTGCAAGGAGATGGTTCATCTGAAAAAGATAATGGAAAAATAATATGAACCACCAATTGATGAAAAGAAAATGACTCTGTCCTAAGCTTCATAGGGTGTTGTCTTGATACTCGCCTGGTAACTCTTATTGCATGAGAATTCCGCTAAATGGAGATGTTCCTCCCAAGATCCACCAAAATCCCAGTACGCAAGCCCTTAGGATATCTTCTACAATTCGGTTTAGCCTTTCCGTCTTCCCGTCGGTCTGCGGATGATATGTTGTACTTAAATTCAAACTTGCACCCATAGTTGATTGTAGAGCCTCCCAGAACGTGTTGGTGAAGATAGGATACTATCACTTACTATGCTGACTGGAACACCATGCAATCTGACAATCTCTCTCAAGAAAATCTCTACCAAAGAAGCCGCATTACGGTTTGCCTTAATCAGAATAAAATGGGTGCTTTTGGTTTGGCGGTCCACAATTACCCATATTCCTTCGTTTCACTTATTGGTCCTTGGCAAACCGTCGATGAAATCCATAGATATCATTTCCACTTCCACTTTGGGACTTCCAAAGGCTGCAACAACCATGTCGTCTTCTGTTGATCTCCTTTAACCTGTTGGCAGATCGCACATCTATTGACAAAAGCAACTACATCCCTCTTTATACAATTCCACCGAAGACTCTCTTCATATACTTATACATTTTTGAAATCCCTGGATGGATACTCAGCCTGGAGCGATGACACTCTGGAACTTCCTACTTCAAATCCTTGAAATTCGAAACACAGATCCTTCCATTGATCCTCAATGTTCCTTGGCCATCAATCTCAAAACTGGAACACTGACCATTCTTGACTCTCCGGATGATTCCTCCCAATCTACTATCTGATCCTTGTTACTAGAAATCCTTTCTAGAAGAGATGGAACAACTTCCAAAAGTAAACTGCATTCCTACTTAGGGCATCTGCCATAACATTCGCATTCCCTGGAGTATATAGGATATCCAAACCATATGTTGCCAAAAACTCAACCCATCGCTGCTACCTCAAATTAAGATCCCTTTGGGAGAAGAGATACTTCAAATATTTGTGATCCGTGAATAGGTAGAACTTCTCACCCAAAAGATAGTGCATCCAAATCTTCAAAGAAAAAACAATGGCTGTAACGACCTGGAATTTTCAATCTCATAAATTCCAGATAGTTAGGAAAAGCATAAAAGAGATAGAAGAAGAAGCAGAAATGAAACACAGAATCTCACATTCGCAGCGGATCAAAATATAATACCAAATAAAATCCTAGTTATACAAAGGAAAAATGTATCATTTAATATACATTTATACATCAGAGTTACAATATTTCACAACACTGGACAGCTAAAGTAACTTGTCCCAGATAAACAACAATCTATCACAGCAAAATACACTCCATACATTCCTGCCATCATGCTCGCTTCCTGATCTGTAGAACGTCCTTACTTGAAAATCTGTAATACTCGTTCTGACCCAAGCATTACATCAAAGTAACACCCAGGTCAAGCTAGAAACCAGCGTGAGTAAACCCATATAACATGAAATTTTAATTCCCAAAACTTATGCCAATTACCAGGACAACTCGTACTTTTTACGAATTCTTATAGTCAATCATTTATCACACAATAGATTTTAAGTTAAATGTCCACGTTACAAAATTTATTCCATTCCAGCCTGTTTAATTTCACATATCCAATTTATAAAGAATTTTGTTTATTAATCGAAGTGGTTTCGAGTATTACTGATACCTGACCTTGGTCTCTTCGAATTCAATATCATTTCTAAAACAAGTTGTTAAGTTTTAAACAATACAATTCATATTCAGGATATCATACCACATAACAATTCATCATCGATCGATAACTCGTAATATTACCGTTTAACCTTTTATATCATAATATATATAAATTGCCTATCAGAGACATCAACAACCCAAGTAATCGCATATCATTCAATCATCCATAAGCTAGATATTTGAGTCTAACAATTCCTAATTAATTTAATTAATCACCAAGTAAATTAATTACTAGCTTTTTAATCACTTGGATTTACCTTAATCTTGCTTATTAACATCAATTAATTAAAACTAAGAATTAAACATGTTTTAATTACTTATCTCAATTTAGAATCCTTCATTAAACATTCTCTAATTACATTAAGTAATTAGCCCTGAATTAATTACATAAATTAATTATTCTTTAATCATTCACTTTAATTACTCTCAGCAATTAATTAATGTTCCACTAATTCCTTTCATGAATTACTCTTAAAATTAATCACATTCAGGATTGACTATCCTTTAATTACATACTTTAATGTATCATTTAATTAATTGCACTGAGCAATCGTTTCTTAATTACTTACTATGAATTAGTTATTCAACTTAGGTTAATCACAAACCATTTGTAATTAAATTAATAAACCATTCTTAATTAACCAAGTAATCCTCAAGTAAATTCTTAGTTAATCTTTAATTAATTAATATTTAATTAATTACACTTACTAATTATCATACTTGATCGGTCGATTCACCTTAATTACATGATCAATTTAACCTAATTAACTAACTTAAATTAATTACATCGGTTAATTAATCTTATTAATTAACCTTAATCACTTCGCTTGATTAAGTTTATAAACAAATAAGTATTATCTTTAATATAATCTTCTCAACTTTAATTATCAAAGGTTAATAAATCAATTATTCCTTAAAATAGTTTCAAAGATAATTAAATTTAAACTTACTTGTTCAACATTAAAAATTGAGGATTAAACATCTTCCCGAGGAAATCCTGGTTTACTTCGAACAGATACCTGAGACCCTTCAGCCTATTCCCGAGATCCTTCCTCCTCTTCTTTAAATCTTATACTTTCAAACTGTAAAAATGAATTACTCCTCAACAACACGAAGCAACAACCTTGCATTCCCCACCCTTTACACGAGCTTCAACCCAATGAAAACTCCACCACCAAACTAACACACTAAACCCACGCATGCACGTCCATAGTTCATCGGTGACATTCCGACCACCACTGCTACCTTTCGCACATCGCCATCGATCTCCCCAATCCACCAAGCTACCCAGATCAAAGAAAATGCCACGGTATCAAAATCGAACATGACCGAAGACTCAACGACGAAACTTGTCACCCAAAACATCCTCGCCGTCCCACCACTAGTCGCCCAAAACCCCATCATCCTGACCATATCTTTGCTATAGACTAAGGCTTCCACTCCAACCACCGTTACGAAGTCCGATGCTTTGTCGACATCAAAACCACCTCAAACCCATAGCCAACCAAAACAGGACCCTAAACCTTAACTCTACCCCTCGTCGTCACCTTGGTGGCTGATAAAATCATCGAACAACTTTTCCTGATTCATCAACCCTTTCCCTCCCTCTGACAACAAGATCAAGCTTCAATACATCGCAAATCAATGGTAATCGTCGAAATTCTCAAAATCAAACAATCCAAGATTTCCCAGTAATTACAATTCTAAAAATCACAAAATCCATATTAAGATTCATGATTTATAACTACAAACCCGATAATGGATTCCAAACATGAAATCAAGATGTTTGATTTTGCTCTAAATTTCAAATTTTCACTATAACCTTTGTTTTAGAGATAAATGCTTAATCATTTAAATTCGAAATCATTTTACAAATGATGTTACCTTATTTTAAAACATTTACTCCTTAAAAATCGAAATAAAAATTTATTTCTAATGGAAGATAGGAATTTTGTTTGAAGTTTTGAGGCTCTGATTATAACAGGGACAAGATATAATCAAAGTCATATACATCCATATATTCACACACACATATATATATATATACACACACAGTGCAGATTCAATCATTTTTTCAGAAAAGAATTATTCATGCATACATATTTCATCATATCCATATAAATTTATCACATGCACCAGATTCGAGCTATATATTTTTAGTATAATTTTAATCACCTGCAACGAAAGTAGAAAGAACAAAGAAAGCCTGTAAGAAAATCTGAAACCGTTGCTTGATTCTTAAAGCTGAAACTTTAAATTGTAATTTGAATTTGAATTAAATCTCTGCATGATCTTTGAGTTGCTCATGAACTAGGTTAATCAAAAAAAAATTGTTGAATTTACTTCGATATTCTTTAGATTTTTTTTGATCTCTTTCTTATTCCAGGTTCTGATTTCTCGGTTTTGATTTTGTTCTGGTTTCATTCTTCTCTTTGTTTTGTTTTAGAGAATCAACTGATAAAAGAATATGAAAGAAGAATATGGAGATGTTTATAACTTAATCTCCTCACTTATTAATTATTTTGAAAAAAAATAAAAAGATATAAAAGACACTTGTATAATTTTATCAACACTTGTCATAATCCTTAAATAATTTGCTAAGACATGTTATTAGAGAAGTTTATAACATAACACATGTAACTTTACATTCATAAATTAATTTTCAAATGTTTATAAAGCCATAAAAATAAATTTCCTAATTTATAAATACATATATAAATAAATTCTTTAAAAAGAAAATAATATAAAACAATTTATGCTCTAAATAAAATAGAATAAAATGCATTTTAAAACCGAAGTATAATTTATGATGTACATATATCTATCTTTTGAATTTCAAATTTAAACATCCATGTGACGACCCGCCCTTCTACGACCAGAAAGACGTATCATCATTAAGAAAGAAAGGGATAGAAATAGAAAAGAAAGAGAAAGAAAGAAAAACAACATTAGAATCTCATAGCGGAATGGAACATAGTATAATATATCACATAAATATCACATATTTTTTACATATATCAGTGTTATATAATATCAATACATATGTCAATCATGCATACAGCTATCACTATATACATTAGAGATACAGTACATATCAACTAACACAGCGGGACTACATAAATAGCTATATACGTCTGGAATCTCCTGCTTCAAGCTCCTCTAGAAATCAAAGTCCGAAACCTATCAATTGGCTACTCATAAAAATTTGAGTACCCAAGAGTTTATGAAAAACAAATATAAACTCCGGGTCAGACATGGGTATGGTATGAGTAAACGGTTTAAAGTTGTTTAACTTTGAAAAACATTTGAAAATAAAGGTATCACGTAAGACTCCCCACAAATAAACAAGGGTAAGTTTTTACCTTACGCTAACCAAAACATTTCATAGGAAATCCAGTGATATTATAATAGTGCCTAGGGATTTCAAGTAAATAGAAAATAGCCGAAATTGTTACATGATTGAATTCCAACTACTAGGCACAAAAGTGGGTAATACAAATCAAAACCGTAGGGTCTCGTAGGGAAAATGGATTTCCAACAATGGCAGGGCTACTGGGTACCTCCCGTCATAGTACGGGGCCTAGATCACCGTACCAAGGATCACTCCCGAACCCTTGCAACACAAGGTCGGAACCATTCCTTACTGAACTGTCCCGAACAAGATAAACCCCGCGGTTGTAGCTAGCAACCGCCCACACAGCCGAAATATAAAGGGACATCTAGACAGGGGAAATATCTTGTCCTGCTTGGGCATGACCCACCTAACCTTGCTGCATCTACCCTGTTTTAGCCATTCCCGGTTGATGAGGCTTGAGGCTGCGATTACCTTTACAGAACATTATTCTTAGAATGCTCATCATCCGCCTGACGATGTGCTGAAAGCATTCAATCCATAAAAGTTCATTCCGGGTTCGAACGAAACCGAAGGCATTATCTCATTACACTCGTTTTGGAATCACCCTCAGAGTCAACGACGATAACCCTTGCATTTTGGAAATAACATCTCGATCTTCATTTCAGGATTCACGACCTAACGTTTAAATTGGATCGATGTGGTTTTCGGAGAATCAAATTTGATTCTTCTGATCCCGGTCTCATCGTATCCAAACGCCAGTTTAAGGGCCAAGTTGTCTAATTAACTTAACAGTTTACATTCAATGATGTAATTCAAATAACATTTATCACCAATAAACATATGCAATCATCATAGATATATCACAGCATATCAGAGAGCATCACAGAATATCATAAATTTAAACATCACATACCAGACATTCTACATACACAACAATCCATAAGCAATTACCTTTAATTCTTGTTTGTAATTAATTCAATTTAGAATTAATTACCTGAGAGTTAATAACTTAACTCTATTTAATTAATCATTAATTAACAATAAATTTCCTATTTCATTTCAAATTGTTTAATTAATGATTTCTTTATTAATCCTTAAGTCTTAATTACATAATTTTTTTATTTCACATTATCAATTTCTTAATTACTTTTTAACCCAGTTATTTACTTTAATTAATCATTTAATTAATAGTTTGAATTATTAATCAAACTTAATTACCCATTTAGTTACTACTAATTACTTTCTTAACCATTTATTTATTCTTAATTAATTTACTCGATTAGTTAGCTATTAATCATTCATAAATTGACTTTAAGTATTTAATTTCAAATTTACCCCTTTTCTTAATTATTTACTCAATCTCTGATTATAAAGTGATTACTCCCAATCACTTCAAAAAAATAATTAATCTATCGCTAATTACGATTTAAAAGTAATTGTTCTTAATTTCTTTCTAAAATAATTTATTTATCTTATATGTTCAACTTAATTAAACATGTAAAAGTCTTCTTTTAAATTTTGATAACCAATTATAGTATTAACTACAACTTTAATTATTAGTTAACCAAATCATTAATTTGAATTAATTCCATAATTAAAATAGCAGCTAAGAATTTGAAACATTGTAAAACATTAATTTCATAATTAAACTAGTATTAAATTTTATCTTAATTTTGTTAAACATTTCCACTGAAAACAACAGGTCTAAAATCAACAGACCCGAGACTTTCCCACTAAAACCAGAGACCTTCCCTGTTCTTACTCGAGTGTTGCTTCGAGTTCCATGCAACCTACCCCGAAAATTCCCCTGAAACCCCTTCTTCTCGTTCGCTCTTTTTTTTTATATACAGTAAGTTGTAAAAACTTAAATAAAAAGCAATCATTAGGAAATAAAACTGGCTTCGATCGAAACTCAAAGCAACTATCAGTGACACTCGAGCGCGACACGATGTAGACCTTTTCACGTCATCACCGACACGACACCCCACCCCAACGCCACCGTGCACGTGCATGGTGGTTAGTCGACCTCCAACGGCCTTCGCCAGTGCCCACAAACCAAAATTTCGCTCCTCACCCAAGATCGAAACCCAAAATTTCGACAAAGGGTCGAAATCAATATATCACCTGAAAACTTGAACCCAAGCTCGAACATTCAACCTAAAATCGCCAAAATCTACAAACCCCAACCACCGGAAGCAGAACCCCTTCGCCTGCGCCACGTTTTGTCCCTCGACAACCTCCTCCTCGAAGCGCGTGGAGCTCGATCGCACTATGACGACGAAAAAGATGGTTTACAGAGAACAGTAAACTCATGAACTAAAACCCTATCTTAGCTTCATTCGTCCAATTCTTGCATTGTAAAAATTAACTATCAGTTTTCCTATATAAATACACCATTAAACTTGTACCATACCAAATTTCAGTAATTAAAATTAATCGAATCATTGGATATTGACAAAAGTGCAACTTTTATACATATTCAATCTGTACCTTCAATACTAATCTAAAAATCATCATTTCTATTTCAAAAAACCTAACTTTTTATGCTAAACCAATATATGGAATCAAATTTACAACTTTAAAAGATTCAGATTTTAGCTATTGATTTATTTTTCTTAAGAACCTGTATATTCTGTTGTTATGTTTCTCTAACAAGCTGTAGTTCATCTTCAAGTGATGATTTAAATTTAAACAACCTAACCAATTCTAAACATTGCATTCATGTAAAGATGTATAGGTATATTTACTCAGAAATTGATAAAGATCCAGGAGCATATCAGGATCACAAATTACAGTAGATAGCAAACACTAGGTCTAAATGAACAATTATCAACTAAAGCTTTAGAAATAATTAGTTTACTCACCTATAACATTTCTGAACAAAGAATAAATTTGAAGTTGATCATCTGGAACATGAATTGTTTGGATCTGCAGTTGAAACTGCTTGTTCTTTCCTGCTGTTGTTTGAATAAATTTCGAGTTTGCTTTACTTTTTTTTTCTTCTTGTTCTCAGTTTTCTCAAGTTTTGTTATGTGTTTGTTGGACCAACTAAAACTAAAAAGCAACTGCATATATATATGAGATGGCAATAGTATGAAGGAGGTATTATCAGGACAAGCTTTATTTGTTTTGACCAAATATGACTTTGAATGAACTTACTGCAATATGACATTTCGGTTGAAACATTGTTTTATAACCTGAAATGACGAATTGTACTTAGCCTTAGTGAATATGTCTTTAAATTTGTTAACACCTAATTAATGTTCCTTGATATTTGTAGGTGTACAACTTGAAGGTACATACTTGGCTTATGTATGAAGCTTTGATTATGAAGATATTTTGATTTGTTATTATACTACTTGTTTTTATCAACTTCAAGTTTGAACTATAATATACATATTTGTTTACATCTAATTAATGCTTATGCGTCCTTCATGATAACATGTAACTAATGTTTCAGATTTTGTTTATTTTTATACAAGACAAAGAGCTGTTTTATTTTACTGAAGTGAACAACTTCTGTTTTTCTTATGCATATAAACTTCTCAGCAGCATCATATAAACTTTGTTAAATTTTTGTTTTCTATAGGAAATTTGTTACAAGTTATCCCTTTAACTTATGCATTGAACATGTTCACATGATATTCAAAAATGTAAATGGCTTTAGTTAAAAGTTTTATGTTGTACAAATGAATTTTAAAGGTTGTTATTTTGACTATATTAGTTTTATTCTATTTGTACTTCAGATTTCCAAGCATTTGATAATATTGTATTTGTAAATTTTATACCCCTAGTTATAACTTATATTTTATATTTATATTCTTAGTTTCGTTTTATAATTTATAATTATGGTTTATACTTATGTTTATAATTATGATTTATACTTGTTTGGTATGTTTATGTTTATAATCATTTATATTGTTTTATACTTAAGTTTTGAATTTCCAAGTTTTAATATTCATATGATAGGTTATTTTTAAACATTATTATTCAAAGTTTATAATTAGATATTCATACGTATATTATCAAATAATAAAAATATAGAGTCTCAATTTGATTTTGTTGAATAAGACAGATTTTGTTTTAAAATGGGTTTGAAGCATTCTATTTTAAATTTTCAAATCAAAATATTCTTTTACAAACACATATAACTGCTAAATATCAAAGATCTCATCATTTTAAAAATTTAAATGCTTGTATTTAATTTAAATTAGATTAAATATTTATTAAAATAATCGAGCCGAAAATCCAGGGTCGTTACATTCCTCCCCCCTTAAAAGAATTTCGTCCCCGAAATTTAAAACAAAGATATTTTTATAAAGTTGTTATACCAACTATTCAAATCTACATATCATTTATATATTAGCAAAAAATCAAACAGTATATCATTACTAACAACACTAGTTATCCGAACACAAATCCGGATAAACTTCCCTAACATTATCGAGAGTTTGTTTCTCGATGATTAACAATCCAAACTGGATTCCTGACCACAGTTAAATTTGATTCAACTTCCAAATTCCTGAATTACTAGTTTAACAACTAATGACGAATCATGAACAAATTTCTAAGATGGGATATATGGAATACACAATGAATTCCAGACATCCATTTTGGCAATTCAATTTTGAAAGATACAGTAATAACTCTTTCCAAATTTTATTTACTCTTTACAGAATTTCAATATCTATTCAATCAAGCCCGTATGATGTACATATATCATTCGTACGCAATATCAAATTCGATCGCTCGCTTGATCACACAATTTAATTTTCGAACTAGTATCGTCCACCCGACATCCTAGTGTGGACTTAGAAATGGTTTCTTGATCAGAAACTGTCATTCTCCTTGCATAGTCACAACTATGATAGAGAACTTCCCAGAATCAATCAAAATCCATATTCATGGTTCGTCGTCGAAAATCAAGTGAAAAATCCTAACTCGGATCGATATAACTATCTCGAAATTCTGTGCTCTAATCTGAATCAATTTATTGTGCGAATAAAATAATATACGTTCATCCTACATATTTATATCCATTGATTATCAACCATATCAATTTTCTTTTATTCACATTATTCTGATTTCTATCCACTTGGAAATTTTCTCAATATCAAACTTACTTAAGAATTTCACCATTCATTTCTAAAGCTTAATGAAGCATTATATATATTCTTATATTATTACTCCACAACTTAACCTTTATATCTTCTTATTTCCAATTTGAATTTCTAATTCCATGTGAATTAAATTTACCTTGAACTCTGAATATTTAATTTTATTAGCTATCTTTCATTAATGACTGATTCTTATCATTATTTTTAAATTAGTTTCACCCACTAGATTATTTCAATTCCTAATTTGAAACTGTTTTGTTGCTAAATTGTTAAATTATTTTTTTTCCAAAATTTTGAAAAGTTTTGGCAGAGTGTAACGACGCGGATTTTGCCCGCTCGAAAATCGACGTCCATACTTCATATTGTACTCGAATGCCATAGATTCGACCGTTCAAATCCGATTCACCGGAGCTTATAACATCATTAAGTAAACAACTCAGCGGAATAAAAGAATAATACATTGATATACAACTTTGATACAATATCTGATACGACAGATGATCCAATAGATATCAACATACATCAGAGATATGATACAATAAATAGCAGCGGAAAAGAAAATAGATGACATCTAGCAGCGGAACAATATAACTCTAAGATAGTCTTCAAAAGAGAACTCCGAGAACTGCAACTCCATCTCCAAGAACCAATCCAGCAATAGCTCGAACTCCCAATAACCATGCACCAAGCTAAGCAAGACTGGTGTGATCCAAAGACTGAACTAACTCTAGATAATCTACTAAACCTGACTATTTGAAAAACCCAAACTCTAGATTGCCCGTGTAGAAAATAATGAGCACCCAGAGTTTAGGACAAAACAATAAACTTTGGATCAGTCGTAGGACTGGTGTGAGCAAGAAAAACAGTTTATCTTTTAAAACAATCAACAAAAGATTTTAAAGTCAATTCGCAATGCTTTTTGAAAATGTGATGCAGCTCAGGGGATAAGTCGTACACGACTTAAGGAGGAAGGCTTAGGTCGTTCACGGGTTAAACATGGTCGACCACGACCTAACAGGGCACATGGGAAGGAGTTACGATCTATAGCTATAGGAGCTAAGGAAGAAGCAATACGAGCTAACGGCATGGAGTTAAGTCGTCCACGACTTAAAGTTCAAACTATATGTCGCCCACGACCTAATTGGAGACCAGAGGGGAAGTTGTGCCGAGTTAACGACCTAACTCTAACGGATTACGACCTAAGTGTTGAGTCTGTATTTCTTAAGTCGTGTTGAATTTTAGGTCATCACCGACCTATGTGTTGTGTTGTAATATTGCATTTGTTAAGTCATTATGTCGCTAAAACTTGTTATGTCCTTAACTCGCATTTGATAAGTCGTAGGTCGGCATATAGATAACTCGGCCGAATGGGTGCTATGTTGTAATTCGTTGAGTCGTTAGACTTAAGTCGTAAGTCGTGTCATTTGTTGTACTGTGTTGTACTTGGGTCTAAGTCGCTATGAGGGTAACTCGAGTCAGTTAGGTCGGCAACGACTTAGGAGGAGTTAAGTCGGCAACGACTTAAGGGTCAGGTTGTGAACTGCTATAAATAGGGAGTGTGTTGTACTTTTTGTTGGTGTTGATTTTTGAATAAAAATTCTTGTTGATTGCTGTGTGCTTTCATCTTAAATTGGTAGTTGACTATAATCTTCTATCTCCACTTTCGGTTAATCGAGTGCGCTCGATTCAATGATTGTTGAAGCCAATTCACGGTATCAAGTGCGCTTGATCAACGTTTAAAGAATTGTAGATATTCTTTCACGGTATCGTGCATGATCAACGTGTCGAAGATAGCTAGAATTCGGTATCTTTCTGATCAACGAATTTGGGCATTTCAGTATCTTCAATCCACCGTTTGCTACTTTCATCGATCTATATCGTTTTGTTAATTATCCGATGCGTCAGTTTGGTATCGGAGCTAGACTTAGCCAATCATAGCTAAGCCGAGTCTTGGAGCCAAGGAGTTTGAAGTTGAAGTTCATCGCGTTCATCTTGAAGTTGAAACAAGTTATAAACTTTCGATCCATTTCATTTTGGATCAAAGTTGGAAAGGTGTTTTAGTTTGAGCCGAGAGTTGAAGCATCATTTTGGTGTCATTTGTTGAAGGTAGGCCGTGTATACTTGTGAGAAGTAGCTGAGCCTTGGTGAAGTTTGTTTTGAAGTTTGAGGCCGTGACTTGTTGTACAAGTTAGAGTTGAAGTTTGAATTGTGAAGCAGTTGTGTTTGAGTCAATCATGCCGCCGAGGAGAGCTAATCGTCATCAAAATGTTGAAGCGTTGTATAGAAGAGAAGAAGCCGAGCAAATGGAACAACGCATTAATGAGAAATTTGATGAAGACATTGGAAAGTTAGAGAAATTGATGAATGATTTGAATCAAAATCAAAGGAGGAGATCACCAATCTCGAACCATGGAGGAAACCGAGTTTCGCCATCGGTTGCGGAAGCGAGGAGGGTATCACCACAATCTTTTAGAGAAAGAAGAGAAACATCAATTTCATCAAGGAGAGATCAGCATGACTATGGATATGAAGAGAGGAGAACTCCACGAGAGTTTGAAAATGAGCCATATAGAGATGAAGAGAGACATAGTAGAAGGGACATGCATGATCGAAGGGATGCTAATGGTCGGGATCGATATAGACGTACATTTGATTTTGAAGAAGAGGGTGATAGAGCTAGCATTCATTATCGAGAACGAGACCAAGTTCGAAATTCATATCGAGATGTAGATGATGATCGTCGTTGGGAGTCAGGTATGAAGATGGAAATTCCAGAATTCAAGGATTGAATGGTAGCAGAGGAATTTTTGGATTGGTTGTCTAATGTTGAAGAGATCTTTGATTTCAAAGAAGTCCCGGAGAATCGAAGAGTTAAGTTGGTTGCTACTAGGTTGAGGGGAAGAGCTTTAGCATGGTGGCAGCAAACTAAACTTACAAGGGAGAGAATGGGAAAGTCGAAGATTGAATCATGGGAGAAGATGAAGAAGTTGATGAAGGCTACATTCTTGCCTTACAATTATCAATCACTTATGTATCAGAGGTTGCAGAATCTGAGGCAAGGGATGATGACTGTTAATGATTATGCTGACGAATTTTATCAACTGATTTCTCAAAATGACATTATGGAGACGGAGGAACAACTGACTGCTAGATTTGTTGAAGGGTTGAGGATGCAGATTCAAGATATGGTGAATATGTTTGATCCTAGATCTGTAGCAGAAGCACATCAGAAGGCGTTTGCTTGGGAGAAGCAGGGAAGGCATGGAGGTGGTGTGTTCACTAATTCCAACAATCAAGTGAAGGGTGCTAGTGCGAGTTCCAATGTTTCCAAAGCTGTTACAAAACCAGTTGTGAATGAAGTTGCGAAGGCAAAGGTCAACAACAGTTTCGAGTGTTACAATTGCCAGGAAGTGGGCCACAAGAGTAATGAATGTTCGAAGCCGAAGAAACGAACTATGATTGCTGAAGTTGAAGCTGAGGATGTTGGTGAAGGTTATTCTACTCCAATTAAGGAGGATGAACAGGATGTTGCGTCAGGCGATGAAGGATGTAATCTGATGATGAGGAGATCTTTTTTGATACCGAAGCAAGAAGAAGAAGCTAGTCGGTTGAGGAGTAACATCTTTCAGTCAGCATGCACTATTCTGGGAAAGGTGTGCAAATTTGTGACTGATGCGGGAAGTTGTGACAATATTATTTCTACCGAAGCTGTGAGAAAGTTGAAGCTGAAAACAGAGAAGCATCCAAATCCTTACAAGTTAGCGTGGTTGAGAAAAGGCGGAGAAGTGAAGGTGGACAGGCGAGTTCGAGTTCCATTTTCTATCGGGAAGAAATATAAAGACGAGATTTGGTGTAATGTTGTGGAAATGGATGTTTGTCACTTACTTTTGGAAGGACCATGGCAGTATGATCGAGCAGTGCAACATGACGGTCGGACCAATAGCTACAGCTTTATGTTTGAAGGTGTTAAGATCATTTTGGTTCCAAAGAAGAGACAACAGGAAGAAAGTAAATCAGAAGAGATTGAGGAGTTGAAGACTTTATTGACTTTGAAGGAATTTATTGAAGAAGTAGAGGAGAGTCCAGAGGTACTTTTGTTGATTGGACATGAAGCCACCAAATCTGTAAATGTTCCAGAGGAGGTGAAGCCGGTATTGGAAGAATTCAGTGATGTGTTTCCTGAGGAGTTACCAACGGAGTTACCACTGTTGAGGGATATTCAACATCAGATAGATCTTTTGCCAGGGACAGTATTACAACACAAGCCACATTACAGAATGAGTCCTAAGGAGCATGGGGAACTGGAGAGGCAGGTGGAAGAGTTGTTAGAACATGGGCGTGTTCAGGAGAGCTTGAGTCCTTGTGTCGTGCCAGCTTTATTGGTGCCCAAGAAGGATGGTTCGTGGAGGATGTGTACGGATAGTCAGGCTCTAAACAAAATCACTGTGAGATACAGGTTTCCTATGCCGAGGTTTGATGATTTGATTGATCAGTTGAGTGGAGCTGTTGTGTTCTCGAAGATTGACTTGAAGAGTGGATACCATCAGATTCGTATTAGACCAGGTGATGAATGGAAGACTGCTTTTAAAACGAGGGAAGGTTTATACGAATGGTTGGTTATGCCGTTTGGTTTATCGAATGCATCGAGTACTTTTATGAGAGTGATGAACCAGATTTTCAGACCATACATTGGGAAGTTTGTAGTAGTTTACTTTGATGATATTCTGATTTATAGTGGGAGTATGGAAAAACATGTCCAGCATTTGCGTAAAGTATTGTTGATTCTACGGCAGGAGAAATTTTATTCTGCAACAAAGAAGTGCGTGTTTATGACGGACAGTGTTTTGTTTCTGGGATATGTTTTGTCGAAGGAAGGTATTCAAGTGGATGAAAGTAAAGTAGAAGCTGTCAGGAGTTGGCCACAGCCCAAGACGATTGCTGAAGTGGGGAGTTTTCATGGATTGGTATCTTTCTATCGAAGATTAATTCCACATTTTAGTATTTTAATGGCACCTGTAACCGATTGCATGAAGGGAAAGAGGCTTGAGTGGTCAGAGGAAGCAGGGGTTGCTTTTGAGAAGACCAAGACACTATTGACGACAGCACCAATTCTAGTTTTACCGGATTTTCAATTGTTGTTTGAATTACATACTGATGCGTCGAAGGTTGGGGTTGGTGGAGTCTTGAGTCAAAAGGGAAGACCAGTTGCTTATTTCAGTGAGAAGTTATCAGGAGCTAAGTTGAGATATAGTACTTATAATGTTGAATTTTATGCAATTGTTCAAGCTGTGAAGCACTGGAGACATTATCTATTTCAGAAAGTGTTTGTTCTTTACACTGATCAAGAGGCTTTGAAACATTTGCAAGGGCAGGACAAGATTTCAGCAAGACATGCATCGTGGATTGCCTATTTGCAGCAGTTTACTTTTGTCGTGAAACATAAGTCAGGGGTGACGAATCGTGTGGCTGATGCTTTGAGTAGGAGGAGTCATTTATTAACGACAATGAAAATTGAGGTGAGAGGATTTGAATTATTGCCAGAATTGTTTGAGGAAGATCCTTACTTTGCAAAGTTCGTTGAGAAAGTTAAGGATGGAGATACCGATGAATTTGTGTTGGTTGATGGTTTCTTATTCAAAGGAAATCGATTACGTATACCAGAGAGCAGTTTGAGAATGAAGATTATCAAGGAGTTGCACGAGGAAGGATATGTGGGCCGTGATCGTACATTGCATTTGATTTCTCAATCTTACTTTTGGCCGTCAATGAGAAAAGAGGTTGAAAGGTTTGTGTGTAGATGTCATGTTTGTCAGGTTTCGAAAGGGACAGCTACAAATGCGGGATTGTATATGCCATTACCTGTTCCTACAAAGCCATGGGTAGACATTAGCATGGATTTCGTATTGGGTTTGCCGAGAACGCAAAGGGGAAATGACTCGATATATGTTGTGGTGGATCGTTTCTCGAAGATGGTACATTTTATTGTGTGTAAGAAGACGACGGATGCTGTTCATGTCACTCGGTTGTTTTTCAAGGAGATCTATCGACTTCATGGATTGCCAGAATCTATTGTGTCGGATAGGGATACTCGTTTTCTGAGTCACTTTTGGTTAAGTTTGTGGAAGATGGTGGGAATGAAGTTAAACTTTAGCAGCGCTTATCATCCGCAAGCAGATGGACAGACAGAAGTTGTTAACTAATCGTTGGGAAATTTGTTGCGATGTCTTGTGAAAGATAATCTGAAAAGTTGAGATGTGAAGTTATGCCAAGCAGAGTTTGCTCATAATCATGCAGCGAATCGTAGTACAGGTTTCAGTCCATTTCAGATTGTATATTCAAATTTACCAAGGGGACCGTTGGACTTAACGGTAGTACCACAAACGAAGGGGACGATTAAAAGAACTGAAGACTTTGTTAATGAGTTAACTGAATGTCATAAAATCGTTCAAAAACGATTGGAGAAAGCAAATGAGAAGTATAAGAGATTTGCAGATTTGAAACGACGAAGTATTGAATTTAACGAAGGTGATTTGGTTTACGCTGTGTTAACCAAGGATCATTTTCCAGTAGGCGCTTATAACAAGCTGAAAGCCAGAAAAATTTGTCCTGTAGAAGTTGTGAAACGGATTAATGAAAATTCTTATAAGTTGAAGCTGCCGGAGGATGTGTACACTTCTGACGTGTTCAATGTTAAGCATATTGTACCATATTATCGAGATGGACAATCTAATGTGGAAGAGTTTACAAATTCGAGGACGAATTTTTCTCAACCAGGGGAGGATGATGCAGCTCAGGGGATAAGTCGTACACGACTTAAGGAGGAAGGCTTAGGTCGTTCACGGGTTAAACAAGGTTGGCCACGACCTGACAGGGCACATGGGAAGGAGTTACGACCTATAGCTATAGGAGCTAAGGGAGAAGCAATACGAGCTAACAGCATGGAGTTAAGTCGTCCACGACTTAAGGTTCAAATTATAGGTCGCCCACGACCTAATTGGAGACCAGAGGGGAAGTTGTGTCGAGTTAACGACCTAACTCTAACGGATTTCGACCTAAGTATTGAGTCTGTATTTCTTAAGTCGTGTTGAATTTTAGGTCATCACCGACCTATGTGTTGTGTTGTAATATTGCATTTGTTAAGTCATTATGTCGCTAAAACTTGTTATGTCCTTAACTCGTATGTGATAAGTCGTAGGTCGGCATATAGATAACTCGGCCGAATGGATGCTTTGTTTTAATTCGTTGAGTCGTTAGACTTAAGTCGTAAGTCGTGTCATTTGTTGTACTGCTATAAATAGTGAGTGTGTTGTACTTTTTGTTGTTGTTGATTTTTGAATAAAAATTCTTGTTGATTGCTGTGTGCTTTCATCTTAAATTGGTAGTTATCTCCACTTTCGGCTAATCGAGTGCGCTCGATTCAACGATTGTTGAAGCCAATTCACGGTATCAAGTGCGCTTGATCAACGTTTTAAGAATTGTAGATCTTCTTTCACGGTATCGTGCGCGATCAACGTGTCGAAGATAGCTAGAATTCAGTATCTTTATGATCAACGAATTTGGGCATTTCAGTATCTTCAATCCACCGTTTGCTACTTTCATCGATCTATATCGTTTTGTCAATTATCCGCTGCGTCAAAATGTAACTACCATAAGATCTCCCACCACACACACAATGCAAACGCAGACTTGGAGGAGATTTCTTCTTATGTTAGTCATAGATGCTTACTACGCAAAATCAAATCATTTGATTATTATTAATAGTGCATAGTGTAGGAAACATTTCGACAGTAGAATATAAATGTTAGCCAGCATAGGTACCATTATATTATGCCCGCTATAGCTACCATATTAGATGGCAGGTTCTACAACTAATACCGTACAAGGGTCGTATTGTTTCTTTGGATTTCCAACAAATGGTCAGGCCAAGGAACTTCCCATTGCCACATGAGAACGCCTCTGGAAGGACATCCCCGAGAACCAAACCGGATCTCTGCCAACACAAGGCCGGGTTACCCCTAACTGGGTAACTACTGACATGAGTATGCCATCCCCCGGTCCTTTGGGACCTTTATCCGAGACTCTCTAACCAACATCACACAATGATAAATAAAGTGTTTCAACATGAGTAAGTATCTGGGCTCCATACCATGATACCACCCTTTTCCAGAAGGAAATGCACATACCCTAAAGGGAGCTACCCCTCATAACCTTGCCGCATCTTTCCTGTTTTGACCATTCTGGGGTGTGAGGCTCGACGAAGTCTCGTCCACAAAGCCACGCTTTATACAAAAGCTATGCTTTGGGTCAACAAATGATCATAGAAATGATCACAAAGATAAGTGATCAAACAAATGATCATATCACAAATGAACAAACAATGATCATTTCACAGCAACACTCAACATGTCACATTACCAAATTGGGAATATATTGCTAATGACCTTCAACTACATAACCTCTGAGCTCGTACGTCTCAGAGAAGGCTGTTAAGCTAAGAGAATAAATCCTCCGCTACCAACAGAAATATATTTGAAAGAAATCAGCTTTATATCTCGATTTGTAATGTCAGACATACTATCCATGCAAGTCTGTTCCGGGCTCGAACAGAACCGAAGGCACTTAC
Organism: Allium cepa; assembly: GCA_030765085.1. NCBI lineage: Eukaryota > Viridiplantae > Streptophyta > Magnoliopsida > Asparagales > Amaryllidaceae > Allium > Allium cepa. The sequence continues at coordinate 464,698,807 of CM060942.1, forward strand.
AAAGAAGTCCTTGCAATCCGGATATTCACTAATCACGTCCGGACTTCCCATCACATATGGAATTTCTATACCGGGGCCATTCGGTGCAGAAACATTCGACGGTAATACGTCCGTTTTCAAAAATATCCGGTCTTCAACACCGGTCTTCAAATGCAATTCATAACGACGTAATCACATATTCGGAATGGGTTATACGACCCCAAGTTCCTTTCCCGGCTAACCTGAATAGCGAGCGCAGTATTTTAAAAACATATGGATATTGGGATTTTAATTAAGTCACAACTTAAAACACAAAAACTTTCCTTTTCAAATGGTTTAAACCAATTACCATTTCAAATCTTTATATTACAAAAAGATTTATTTCACAAAGATCAATTCATAGACTTCAAAACAATTTCCATTCCAATTGGATTAATTCATATAAATCCTTAAATCAAAGATTTAACTTATAGCTTTCAAATCGTTTTCATAACTTGGAAATTATCTTCATTTCAAATTAGAAATCGTTTTAACTCAAATTGAAAATTCATTTCTTATGTGAAAGCTTTTAATATTTGAAAACAAACAGTTTTCGTTTCAGAAAAATCCAATTATATTTGTACGAGTTAAAGTTCTTAATTTATATTCATATTCCCAAATTAATACATTTTAAAATGGTTTAGCCCATATATAACTGGTATAACATCTTTAATCCCTAGTTTCAAATTATAGAATTCAGTTTCACGCTTTGAATTTAATTTTAAATCAAATTATTTAAATTTCAAACTTTATCAAGTTATGAAAATTAAATCCCATCTTTGAAGTTCTATTTCAAAAGATTTTCACTTTAAACCCAATCCATTTCAAAACATTTGAATTTAAAAATTCAAATACAAAACTATTTTCAAAAATCTGTGACTTAGTCGATTTCCTCGTGAAATCCATATTTGTGTGTGTATGGTGTGGTCCAGGGGTTTAACACAATAGTGCAACATTATTCAATCATCACAGATCAAACACAGAAATATAGTTGATAAGCGATATAACTATAAGGCTTATCGCCCATTCACAGATTCACAGATAATATATAGATTTATCATAAATCAATGAATAAAATATACACAGCACAATCCATAGAACAAAGTGTCACAGATCAGATAGGACAATCAATTCAAAGCATCTCATACAATAAAATCATTCATAAGTAGGGCAAACATTCAATAATCATTTATAATTAGGATTTATTAATCGTTTAATCCTAATTAATTCAATTTATTCCTAAGTAAATTAATTACTTACGAATTTATTTACCCTGTTAACGCTAAAATTTGAACGCTAACACCCCGGTGTATAAAGTGTAGTTGTGAAAGCACCACCCGATGATTCGGGAACAGAGTATAAGCAGAAAATCGCAGAAAAAAGCAGTGAATAACAACGATTTTATAGTGGTTCGGCTCAAGGCAAACCTACGTCCACTTTAATTCTCTTTATTTCTAAACCGATTACAACTTTACAACAACCTTCAATTACAATTATGACAAGACAAACAACTAGAACTTTGGTAGAGAAAAATTCTTCGAATCCATGTAGATTGCGTTAGATTTTCCCTTGAAGTTAGTTGAGATGCCTTTCGAACTTGAAGTGTCGGGTGAGTTGAGAATTCAGCAGAGTATTGGCGCTTGAAGTGATTGGCCGAAAAAGTCCCCTTGGATGTTGGAGGTGGTCGCATATTTATAGGGGCTTCTGGTGTCAAGTTGTAAGTAGTAGCCGAGATGAGTTGGGTCGTAAGCCATTGCCGAGATAAGCTAGGTCGTAGGTCGTTGCCCATCACCTATGCATGGCCTATGGTTTAAATGGGAGGCGCATATCCTTCTGGCCCCAAATCCTAAGTCCCATGTTGCTGCCGAGTTATCGTGACGCGCATTGAACTGTTCCACTACTTCCCCCTTCGTATCTTTAGGTCGGTCACGACTTACCATAAGCCGTAAGCCGGCCACGACTCAGGAGTAGACCAACTTACTCCTAACAGCTAAGTTGGCAAACAACTTGAGTAGTTAGATCGGAAAACGCATTAGGTCGGTAGACCTTTATAAGTCCTAGGTCGGAATCTCCTTGAACCTTAAGTCGGCATCATTTTAAGACGTTAGGTCAGAACTTTCTTTAAGGCATTAGGTCGGCATGCTTCTCAAGACCCTTAGGTCGGTATCCCTCTTAGGTCTTATGCAGTTAGGTCGGTCTTCCATGCTAAGATACTAGGTCGGCGTCCCTTCGTGTCTTGGGTCGGCATCCTTCCTTAAATCGGCAGAGTGTTAGGTTGTTTATTATCTTGGATCGGTGAGCCACGGCCGAGGCGGGGTTAACATTTGCCCCTCGAAGCATGCGCCTAATGGTTAGGTCATATGCTTCGGTACTCTTTAACCCGTTCCTTTTTTAGATCAGTGGGTCGTAAACGACCTAACAGTTAGATGGCCTAAGTGGCTTCAGTCTCTACCTTAGTGAGATATAAGTCGTCCATTTTCTTCTTTCTCTTTCTTATTTACTCCCTTGTTCGATTCCGCCATTAAAATTTTCTCAAGCTCCTGAAGGCATCTCATTCCAATCGATCACTGGTAATCTCTGCTATTCATCGCGTAAGTGGTCCTGCTCTCTTCTCGATCATAGATTACTGTTAGTCCATGAATTCCACCACTCGAACTCGAACTGCCTCCATGTTCAATGCTTCATCATGAATCCTGTTATGTTTATAGTTGATGAGGCTTAGGTTGCTCGATTTTGGCTTCAGACGACAGTTGAGACGATGAAGATGGTTTACCACCCCAGGCTTAATGATTTCTGATGGCAGGGCAATGGATTTGTGACAACTTTGAGCTTTTTATTGGGCGATCCGATAGCTTGAATGAAATGAAGGCTGTTGTTGATGGAACGGATATTGGGTTAGCGGGTCTATGGAGTGTGATGTTGGTTCGGGAGCGAGTTAGTGAATTTGGGTGGATTAGCCTTTGGCTGACCTGGCTTTTAGTGACCTTAAGTCGTGGCTGAGATAATGCTTGAAGGAAACTTGCCGATTTAAACCCTAAGGCCTGAATCGTGACCGAGTTAATACTTGGAGAAGTTCCTGCCTTTTGAATGGTAGCTTACTTTCTTATCTCTCCCTTGCGACCTAGAGGACTGGGTTACCAAATTAAACTGCTTAGACCCTGACCCGCTACCGACCTAGCCTTATCTCGCGAAAGACTTTTAAATCGTAGCGACTTAATACTTAAGCTTTGGACGTGTTGACATTTAGGAGCATAGACCCACTTTGAGTATTTGACTTGAACTGCCGAACTAAGTTGTCTGAGTTTTGAGCTGCCCCAACTCTAAACTTGTTTGAATCTCATTGTATTATTTCACAGACCGCATTAACTTATAAGCTGACAACCTGCTGAAAATAACAAACAAAGAAAACCAAGGCGAAAATACTGCCATTGACTGCCCACATCAAATGACAGATTAGTCGAGACAAGACAAGCAACTTAAATATATTGCATGAAATGATTGTGAATCAATCAACTAAAGTTAAACATTAATGCAAAGTATCAACAATCTGAATTGATTTGTCTGCATCAACATTATACTTGCATATTTGGCTTAAAACAATAGTCCCTGGATTTCATAACTAACAAATGCTTGCTATTTTTCATTCCAGTTATATTTGTTTATTGCTTTGTTAATTTTACACAACACCTCACACATTTTAGGAAACGTGCACCTTGATGTTTGAATATCTAGTTATTTATGTAGAATGACTTCCCATCAAGAAGAAATGGCAGCACAAGAGGAAGAGACTTTTCCGGTAGCTCTACCTGTAGAGAACCCTCCAGAGAGAACTCCAACCATTCTAACCCCGAGAGCATTTACTCAGCTGTGCACTCAATTTGGTTTTACTGAGAGTGATGTCCTGCTCCCTGGGCCAAGTGATACTGCCGACAATCCTCCCCGTGGCTTTATTGCAATCAATCGTAAAATGTGTTTAAGCGGAGCGATCCCTCCTTTTAATGACTTTCTCCGGATTCTTCTCCTTCGGTTGTCAATCTCTCCGTCCCAACTTCATCCTAATGGTTATGCCATCTTGATGGGGTTGTGCGTTTTGTTCAGAAGAACTTTTGATCGCTTACCAAGTTTTGAAGAAATCCGTTACTTATGCTCGCTTGCAAAGAGTAGAGATCATCCTTTCCTTATAATTGTGAGGAGTGCTAGAAACCGCAAACTTATTTCCGACCTTACCGAAAGCGTTCATGGATTTTTGAACCAATTTTTCTTTGCTCGCTGCCCCCCAGGGTTTTATGCCGATTGGAGAGTAGGAAGTAAGATTACTTGTCTCCATTTTTAAACTTTCTCGAGATCCAAATTACCAATTGCTAATTTCATTCTTTGCTCTTTTCAGCACTTCCTCTTCCCTCTAGAGATCCGGTCCATAAGCAGACTTTTGATAGATTGAGTGCCGTGGCCGTAGCAGAGAGAAGCATCAAGTTTTTGTTAGGGGATGAATTATTGCACCAATACGGGCTTTTGCATACTTCTCATTCTACACATCCTCATGAAATCCCCGACTCCCCGGCTAGAGCATTGGATACCCAGTTTCTACAGATACATCCAAACCAAAAGGACCTGCTCCCGAGGCTTTGCTAGTGAAATGTTCCACTTCTGTTGATGTTGTGGGGCCATCTGACGAACTTGCCCCGGTTATTGAGGAAGAGAAGCCTCAGGGATCTCCCCGACGTTCACAGAAATCCGGGGAAGAAGCCGAGAAAACTAGCCTTGCCAAGCAGAGCAGGGATGATACTTTCGAAGGGCTGAGCGACCTCTTTGCCACCTCGCAAGAAATCTTTAAAGATGATCCTATCACTACCGGGGTTTCTTCTTCAGTAGTCGAAGCAACTTCCATCCTGCAACAGATTCCGTCAACTCAAGAGTTGACGCTAACTATTACACCCACAACCACTCCTCAATTAAAGAGTGGTTCGTAGTTTGATGCGCGTAGTTTGCACATCACACACACTTAGAATTTTTTCGGCACTTTTATGTTTCTCACTTTTTGTACTTTAAAGAATTCTAAGATTTAGCTATTTTTTATTTCAGATCCTCTGATGGGGCGCAGCGGATCTTATTACAATGATTTCCAGCGCTACGGGAGGCGTAGCCAGTATGATTACAAGCGTTACCTTCCCTCTTACAGAGAATCTGATGAAGAGAGAGGCGCTCGAAAGGCTCAAGAAAAGAGGGCTCAAGAGGAGCGCTAAGAAAGAAGAGAGAGGGAAGAGCGCCACGATTCTTCACAGAGAGGTGACGATTCCCATAAAAGAAAAACCCATGATGACAGAGGAAAAGTCATGTGGTTGAAGATTCGAGCAAGCGAGGCCGACATGGTGAGAAGCACACCACTACAACTCCTGAAAAGGTTACTGCCTCGCTTGATATTCCTTCCGGCTTTCCCGCTCTCGGGAAGTCAGACATCCAAACTATAATTAGCAGACCCAAATTCCAAGTTGGACCGGGTCCTGCCACTTTGCGAAGTCGGTTTCCTCAGTGGTGTCTGAAGGGAGTAAGGTTTGACCTTGAGTTGGTCCCCATTGACAAGTCTGCCATGTTACGAAACCTTGACGCCGTCAAGCTTGATATTGAGAGGATGTCGAACTGGCAGAAACTTGTTGACGAGCTTCAGAGTGTTAATCGTGCAAACATAGAGGCCATGCTCACCATGGAAAATGATAAAGCCGAATGGCAAAAGGTGCTCGAGCAACATGAAACCGAGATGAGAAGCATTGCTTCTTACAATGAGGAGCTTGAAGCAAAAGTTGAAGAACTGAAACAAGAGCTTGCTGCTTCCTCTACTTCTTATTCTCAAAAAGAAGAAGTGCTCCTAAAACAAGTGAGAGATGCTCATGCTAGCCAAAGGGATGCCGAAGACAGGCTCGAAGTGCAGAAAAGAATTAGCGAGGGCTATGTCGCTGACATTGAAGAGCTTCGGAAGAAGAATAACTCCCAAGAGGCGGAGATCCAAATGCTTAAGCTTCAACTTTCTAAAGTTGAAATGGAGCGTGATGAGGCCGTTGCCGGCAAAATTGCAGCTGAAGAATCTCACGAGGCAACGAGGGCCAACATCAGCTCAACATTATTTGATTTCTATCTGCGTAGCATCCTGGGGCGCAGTAGCCTTGCCTTTCTAGGCCCCAAGTATGAAATTACACTAGCTGAAGTTTGGGAGGTCGCACTTGATATGCTCGGTGGTAGCGGCGCTTGCTACGCTGAGTCAGCTCTTGAGGAGCACTATCTTGATGATGATGCTCGTGCCGCTCTCGCTAGGGGGAGAGAACAGCTTGCAAAATTAAGGGCCGAAACAGCGGCAGGGGAATATTCAGGAAAAATCACATCAACTGCTCCAATTCAACCTTCTCCTTCAGCCAAATTGACATTATCGGTTCTAGTTCTCATTCCCCATCTCCTACTAAAGTAACCAATGATATTACAAGCGTACAAGGTGGAGACGAGGGCGGCGAGAGTGCCGAGGCACAGGCTTACGAAGTTGACGTCAGGGAACCGACTTCTGCAGGTAACCTCACTGACAATCTTGCCCAAGTAGACTGCTCATCTGTTTCTTATGAACTTGATGAGCTTTTTGACTACTTCTTGAATCTCAGCGAACCTTTATCTCCGCTTTTTGTTGACTTGAACTTTTTTCCTTCTGCAGAGAAAACGTCGGGCATTGTTCAGGCTTCTCCTCCTCCAATTATTCCTTTCCCGCCTCTTAAGGTCACTCCTCCTTCCCCTTCGCAACCCGGGTCACAATAGGAGCAAATTGAAGCTCTTCACGGCTTAGATGATCCCGTTGCTTCTCAAGATCCGAAAGGAGAAGTAACTGAAAGAAGGGAGAGGACTCCAGAACCAACTGGCTCCGACGCTGAACCGTTATCCAAACTTCTTTCTCCAGGGAGTGGGTCTTCCTCCAAGAAGAGAGGAAAGCAGGGAGTTTCCAAGAAGAAGAATAATAAGGGATCTTTAACTGGCGAAGAGGAGACGGAAGAAAGTCCGATCGAGCCTCTTTCTCCTCCATCCCCTACCCTTACAAGCCGGCCTAAAAAGTTGGTCATTCGGCCAGGTGCGGGCTCAAAAGGTGGGCGGAAGAAGAAATGATGGCTCTGGGTCTATGGCTTTCATATCGCTTTTTTGCCTTTTTTGCATGCAATGACCGGAAATTGTGCGGGTACCGGCCCCCCGCTTTTCTTTTTTTTTTTTTTTTTTTACTTTGGAACCTGTACCTGTATATAAAATAGTGTTGAATAAAATGATTCTTTTTCTTTGTACAAACTTCTGTCTATATCTGAGAATGCATTTACTATTCATTTTTGTACAAGTTTCTTTGTACGATATTGCAGTGAGCTTGTGGTATATATTGTTCGAGCGCAATTTTACCGATGTAGTTATGCCATGCTGCCCCTATACCATAAGCCCATTGTAATATTTTATTTTATGAGGAACTTGTGCTTTTATTCTTTAGAGAATAATTATTCCACATTTGGGGGAATATGATTTCATTAAAAAATAGAGCACAATGAAGTTTCTACGCTTCAACCTTCGAAGATATCACTCTTTATTTTGTGCATATGCACATTTTATTGAACGAAATCTTCTATGTGGTAAAGCGGGTATTTGAAAGGTACTTCAACTTCTTTTTGAGGAAGAGAATTTTCTAGAATAAGTAATTCATTCTTCCTTTGGAAGTTAAAGTGTGCCTTTGATGAGGATTTTTGTTGTTTTACTTTGAAAAGTTGCTCCTCTGAGGAAGACTCTTTCACGTTTCAACACCTGGAAGTTTTATTTCAATCTTGGTGAAACGTGTGCCTCCGAAGAGGTCTTTCTGCTTGATTGTGCCTCCAGGAGGAGGTCTTTTCATTTATGCCTCTGGGAAGAGGTCTTTCTGTCTTATTGTGCCTCTGTGAAGAGGTCTTTTTGTTTCTGCCCCTTGGGAGAGGCTTTCTTTTTTTATTTTATTTTTATTTTTAGCATTTCGTCTCTGGTGAAGTGAAACTTCGAAGAGCGGCTGTTGCACTTCAACTCCTGGCGAAATGAGCCTCCGAAGAGGGCTTTTATTTTGTTTTACATTTCAAATCTGGTGAAGCGAAACTCCGAAGAGCGGTTGTTACACTTCAACTCCTGGTGAAATGGGCCTCCGAAGAGGGCTTTTATTTTGTTTTACATTTCAACTCCGGTGAAGTGAAACTCCGAAGAGCGGTTGTTACACTTCAACTCCTGGTGAAATGGGCCTCCGAAGAGGGCTTTTATTTTGTTTTACATCTCAACTCCGGTGAAGTGAAACTCCGAAGAGCGGTTGTTACACTTCAACTCCTGGTGAAATGGGCCTCCGAAGAGGGCTTTTATTTTGTTTTACATTTCAACTCCGGTGAAGTGAAACTCCGAAGAGCTGTTGTTACACTTCAACTCCTGGTGAAATGTGCCTCCGAGGATTGCCTGGAAGTTACTCTCTCATGGTTGGAGGGTCATGACTCCTCCAATCTTTTTTGGTTGAGTAGAGAACTTTCTTTTTTGCGGCATATGCCTCGTTAGAGGTCTTTATCCTCCGAAGAGTTGTGCCTCCGAAGAGGACTTGTGCCTTCGAAGAGGGCTTTAGTTGTTCCTTGTCCACTTGCTTATGCCTTTTCAGTGATCCTCTTTTTTTTTTTTTCAAGCTCGTACTTTCTTCTCTTACAAGTAGTTTGTTTAATCCAAAGAAGTGTACTTCATTGCTAGGCCAGTTCGCGAGAACGGACATAGGCTTCTTAATTGGATGTTTGTTTGTTCAAACTTCTCAATTTATTAGCTAGAGCCCGTTTTCGACAAAATCAATGACCGTTCAATTGAAGCACTTCTTATCTAGGATTTGAATTCGGGAATTTTGTGACTTGGAATTTGTTTGTTGAATGATAACAAGAATCACTTGGTCTTGTAATGTGCAAGTTTTGTTTTCGTTGCCTGCAAAAATTTAAATCGACATTTCAGTAATACATTTAATGTACTTTTCATATCGAAAATAAAGCAAACATGTAATAATAATAAGGAACACAAGATTTATAGTGGTTCGGCCAAGAATTTGGGCCTACATCCACTTTATAGTCTTTCATTATTCACTTGCATCGGTTTTACAATCGCTTTCAATTACAGGAATCATACATCCATAATTCTTTTTACAATATTTCAACAAAGCTATCAAGTAAAGTATGGACGCAAGTGATTGCTATTCCAAGCTCTTGCAATTTGATCTCCTTCGACAGTAGTGAGTTTGAATGTGCCATCAAGAAGCTTCTGACCTATGACATATGGTCCTTCCCAATTTGGCCCAAACACACCTGTCGCTGTCATAATTCTCTTTAGGACTAGACCTCCAATCTCAAAGCTGCGTTGGCGAACTTTGGAATTGAAATGTCTGGCTATCCTTTGCTGATGAGATGCGATTCTGAGCTCAGCCTCTTCTCTTTTTTCATCAAGGAGATCTAGTGCCTCAAGCTATAGTTTTGCATTCTCCGCTTGATTGAAATGGATTCTTCTATGTGAAGGGACCTCTGTTTCTACCGGAATCATTGCCTCTGATCCGTATGCCAATGAAAACGGAGTATGCCCAGTCGTAGTTTTGTGGGTAGTTCTGTATGCCCATAGTGCTAGCGGTAGCCTATCGACCCAACCACCTCTTTCTCTTTCAAGTTGCTTCTTGATGGTTGACTTGATAATTTTATTTACTGCTTCCACCTGCCCGTTTGCCTGCGGATGAGCTACTGCTGAGAAGCTTTTTCGGATTTTGAATCGTTTGCAAAAATCTTGGAATTCTTCACTTTCGAACTGAGTACCATTGTTTGTAATTATTTTTTGAGGCACACCACATCTGCAAATGATACTTTTAGTCACAAAACTTATCATCTTTTTTGAGGTGATAGTGGCCAGTGGTTCAGCTTCTGCCCACTTAGTAAAATAATCTACAGCAACAATGGCATATTTAATTCCAGATTTGGCAGTTGGTAACGGTCCTACAAGGTCTATCCCCCATATTGCAAACGGCCATGGACTGACCATCTGTGTGAGTTCAGTGGTAGGAGCTCTAGGAATTTTGGCGAATCTTTGGCATCTGTCACATTTTCGGGAATAGTCTGCTGCATCTCGATTAATTTCTGGCCAAAAATATCCGTATCGGAGAATCTTTTTCGCTAAAGTTTGACCACCTAAATGATCACCACATTCTCCCCTATGCACCTCAGCTAGGATTGTTTTGGACTCTTCCCTGGATACACATCGAAGTAACGGCATTGAGAATCCCCGTCTGTATAACTGGCCATCCTGGACTATATAGCGAGAGGCTTTCCTCAGTAGCTTCTTTCATTCTTTTTAATTTTCCGGTAAAGAGCCATTGAGCAGATATTCTGTTATTGGAGTCATCCATGATTCTTGCTCTTGAGACACACTCATGATCCAATCAATATCCATCTCATCAATGCTCGGAGTCGACAGGACCTCCACTGGAGTTAACCCCAGAAATTGAGCTTCGCCTGTGCTAGAGTACTTTGCGAGAGAATCTGCTTTCATGTTTTCTTCTCGAGGAATATGACTTATCATGTAATGATCGAAATCACCCAGGAGTTCCCAAGCCTTTGACAAGTAGGCGGACAGATTTCCCCCTTTCGCTTGGAATTCCTTCTTGACTTGGCATACAATAAGCTGAGAATCACTGAAGATCTGTAATGCTTGGATGTTTAGTTCTTTAGCAATCCTTAAGCCAGCGATAAGGGCTTCGTATTCTGCTTCATTGTTTGTTGAAGGAAATTCCAATCTTAGTGCATAGCATAATGATCGACCTTCAGGGGTCTCAAGTACAACTCCGGCTCCAGAACAATAGTCGTTTCTCGCGCCATCGAAATATAACTTCCATTGGATTGGGGAATCGTCGATCGTTTCATCCTCACTGTTACCCTTATCTGTGAATTCTGCGATGAAATCCGCTAAAGCTTGTCCATTGATTACTTTTCGGGGATGATAAGTGATGTCATATTGACTGAGTTCAATATTCCACTTTAGAAGATGACCCGAAGTCTCAGGGCGAAACAGGACTTGCTTTAAAGGTTGATCAGTGAGGACTCTGATAGGATGAGCTTGGAAATATTGCCTCAACTTCCTGGATGCAATCAGTAGGCAATAGGCGAGTTTTTCCAACTTAGAGTAATTCATCTCTGCCCCAGTGAGTCTTTTGCTAATATAGTAAACTGGATGTTGAATCCTCTTGTCTTTTCGTATCAGCGCTGCACTTAAAGCATGAGATGATACTGCCAAGTATATAAGAAGATCCTCACCATCGCCAGGCCTAGAAAGTATTGGAGGCGTTTCCATATGGCGAATCAATTCATCAAAGTCTTTTTGGCATTCGGGAGTCCAATCGAAGTTTTTCTTTCCTTTCTTTAGGGCGTCAAAGAATGGGATGCATTTATCTGTGGCTTTGGAAATGAACCGACTCAAGGCGGCGACTTTTCCATTGAGACTTTGCAATTCCTTCTTCGTTCTAGGAGCTTTGACTTCCTTTAAGGCGGTAATTTGAGCTGGACTAGCCTCAATGCCCCTAGCGCTCACGATGAAACCTAAAAACTTTCCGGATTCCACTCCAAATGAACATTTTAAAGGGTTGAGCTTCATTCCGTATTTTCGGAGGACTGCGAACATGTCTGCTAAGTGTTCTATGTGATCCACTGCTTTCTTAGACTTTACTAACATGTCATCGACGTAGACTTCCATAGTCTTGCCCAATTGCGGTTTGAACATAGCATTAACAAGTCTTTGGTATGTTGCCCCTGCATTCTTCAGCCCGAAGGGCATAACTCAGTAGCAGTAAAGACCAACGTCGGTGATAAAGCTCGTGTCCTCCTGATCTGGCTCATGCATCATGATCTGGTTATATCCAGAGTAGGCATCCATAAAAGATAACAATTCGTGTCCCGCTGTTCCGTCTACCAGTTGATCGATCCTGGGTAATGGTAAGCGGTCTTTGGGGCAGGCCTTGTTTAGATCTGAAAAATCGATGCACACTCTCCATTTTCCGTTGGCTTTCTTAACCAGCACTGGATTTGAAACCCAATTCGGATAGGTAGATTCTTTGATAAAGTTATTCTCCATGAGCCGATTAACTTCTTCTTTTAACGCTGCTGACCTTTCTGGACCTTGAGTTCTCCTTTTCTGCTTCACAGGTGTAAATTTTGTATCAATATTCAGGGCGTGTACTGCAACTTCTGGGGATATTCCGCACATATCGGCATGAGTCCAAGCAAAAACATCCAAATTTGCCTTTAAAAAAGATATTAAGATATTCTGAATTGACACATTAAGTTGTGAACCCACATTCAACAACTTGTTTGGGTCCTTTGGGTCAACAGGTACTGGTATTGTCGTTTCCACTGGTACCACTCTATTCTCCCCTGCACTGGCTTTCCTAGGATCCATCTCTTTCCGTGCTCCGCTGTGCTCGCCAGTGCAGGGTCCGCCCTATAATTGCTACAAGGCTGGTTCTTTGATGCGGACTGGGGTTGCCGCATCCTTTCCCATTTCTCTTTTCCTTGTTTCTCATAGCTCTGTCAGATAACACTCCCGCCCAACATTTTGATCCCCTTTTATAATTCCCACTCCATTATCTGTGGGAAATTTAATGGTGAGGCACCATGGGGCCAGAACAGCTTTGAATGCTGCGAGAGTTGGACGGCCAAGGAAAGCATTATAAGCAGAAAACTCGTCGACAATCACAAAAGTTTGCTTGCGGACCACTTTCCTTTCTCCCTCTCCAAGTTCTACAAGCAAATCAACGGTTCCTATCGGCTGTTTTGGCTCCCTAGTGAAGCCGGCGATTTTCTGCGATGATGCTTGCACATCAGCCATAGGGATCTTCATTTGGTCGAATGTTTTCTTGAAGAGGATATTGCAGGATGCGCCACAATCAATGAGAACTCTTCTGACAATAGCTGGCCCGATACCAGCTGAGATGACTAAGGGATCCAAGGTAGTAGCTTCAATACCTGTGGAATCCCTGGCTCTGAACACAATATCATCATTGAAAGTTCTTTGTTGCTTCAGGGGCGTAGCACCTTCCAAAAAAAACACATCTTCCTCGGTCGGTACATACTTCAAAGCTCGGGTATACCTTTCTATCTCACCCCAGCTCCTGCCTGCTGGGTGAGGTCCTCCCGTAATGACATTGATAACAGGCCTTCCGGATTCATGCCCTGCAGTCTTCTCACCTGTCCTGGGTTGATGAACAGGAGCTCGTTGCCCCTGACTAGACGAAGCGGGATTGTTGCTATTCTTTTCCACGAATTGCTGCAGCTTGTTTTCCCTTATCAATTCTTCAATCAAAATTTTCAATTGGCGGCATTCATAGGTACCATGACCGGGTTGATTATGGAAGCGGCAAAACTTTCCGCTTTGTACAGCTTTTTTCCCGGTTCTCAGAACGGAAGATTTAGGATAATCAACAGAATCTTTAGTGGCAAGGTAAATACGCTCCGGCGTATCTGATAAAGGGGTATATTCCGATGGCTTGAAGGAACGAGGCTTCTTCAGATTTTTCTGTTTCTTCCCATCGTTATTTTCCCTTTTCTGTCCTACAGATTCACTCTTGCGTGGAGCAACAATGTTATCTTCATCTTTTTCCAATGCTGCCTTTACTGGTACAGGACGGCTTTCCATGCGTATGAACTCATCTGCTTTCTTGTAGAATTTTTCAAGGGAATTTGGTTCCTTCATGTCAAGCCATTTTCCAAATTCGCTCGACTTGTCGATGGCCCTCATTAGATAGGTCAAGATCATCCGTGGTTCTGCATTGTCTACCTCGGCCAGCGCTATATTAAAGCGATTCAAGAAAGATTTGATAGTTTCCCCTGGATTCTGTTCTAAACTTGACAACGACATGATATCTTTGGCTTTTGAAGCGTATAGTCTGAACTGCTCCTTGAATTTCCGGGTTAGGTCAGAAAACTGATGTATAGATCGAATTGGCAGCTTGGTGAACCAAAGCAGAGCTACACCTTCCAAATATACAGGAAAATATCGACACTTAATTTCATCAGAAGCCCTGGCACCTGTCATGTGCCAATCATACTTATACAAGAATTCGTTCGGATCACTTATTCCTTTGTAAGTTGGGATAGTTGGAGGGACGAACTTCCTTGGGAACTCAGCCTTTAAGATTCTTTCGGTAAACGGGGTTTTACTTGGAGCGAAACCCCATTCCTTCTCATCTTCATTCCTTTGCATGCTTTCTTTCATGATTTGTCGAACCATTTCAGAAAGATAGCCCTCATCATTTCGAGCTTTAGATCCACCAACTTCAGGAAATGTCCGCTCAAAGGGGCTGGCAGCCCTCTCTGGAATGTTTCTTTCTTCATCCTCATGAATGTTGCCAACAAAGTTCCTTTCATTACCCGTTGGTTGACGGTTTACCCCAAGCAAGTCATTCAACTTATTCAAAATTAGGGCATTTTGGGCATTCTGAGCTTCCAATTGTGCACTTTGGGCATTTATCTGCTGGTTCAGCCCTAAGATTACAGCATCCAACTCCGCTTTTGTAACCCCAACAGGTGGAGTGGCTTGATTAGGTACTGGGGAAGCGGAGGTTCCCTCTTGAACATTTCCAGATCTAACAGATCTACTCTTTCTCCCCGGAGCCATGATTTCAGATAAACTTCTAGTCTTCAGAGGGGTTACTTCAATAAACTTTCGTGGAGCAATGATGATAATTGTCCTAAGTTCAGTTCTCAGTGAAAGCACCAAAAATGTTAACGCTAAAATTTGAACGCTAACACCCCGGTGTATAAAGTGTAGTTGTGAAAGCACCACCCGATGATTCGGGAACAGAGTATAAGCAGAAAATCACAGAAAAAAGCAGTGAATAACAACGATTTTATAGTGGTTCGGCTCAAGGCAAACCTACGTCCACTTTAATTCTCTTTATTGCTAAACCGATTACAACTTTACAACAACCTTCAATTACAATTATGACGAGACAAACAACTAGAACTTTGGTAGAGAAAAATTCTTCGAATCCATGTAGATTGCGTTAGATTTTCCCTTGAAGTTAGTTGAGATGCCTTTCGAACTTGAAGTGTCGGGTGAGTTGAGAATTCAGCAGAGTATTGGCGCTTGAAGTGATTGGCCAAAAAAGTCCCCTTGAATGTTGGAGGTGGTCGCCTATTTATAGGGGCTTCTGGTGTCAAGTTGTAAGTAGTAGCCGAGATGAGTTGGGTCGTAAGCCGTTGCCGAGATAAGCTAGGTCGTAGGTCGCTGCCCATCACCTATGCACGGCCTATGGTTTAAATGGGAGGCGCATATCCTTCTGGCCCCAAATCCTAAGTCCCAAATCGCTGCCAAGTTATCGTGACGCGCATTGAACTGTTTCACTACATCCCCCTTCGTATCTTTAGGTCGGTCACGACTTACCATGAGCCGTAAGCCGGCCACGACTCAGGAGTAGACCAACTTACTCCTAACAGCTAAGTCGGCAAACAACTTGAGTAGTTAGATCGGAAAACGCGTTAGGTCGGTAGACCTTTATAAGTCCTAGGTCAGAATCTCCTTGAACCTTAAGTCAGCATCATTTTAAGACGTTAGGTCAGAACTTTCTTTAAGGCATTAGGACGGCA
This sequence comes from Allium cepa, assembly GCA_030765085.1. Lineage (NCBI taxonomy): Eukaryota > Viridiplantae > Streptophyta > Magnoliopsida > Asparagales > Amaryllidaceae > Allium > Allium cepa. The sequence continues at coordinate 464,714,481 of CM060942.1, forward strand.
TGCTTCTCAAGACCCTTAGGTCGGTATCCCTCTTAGGTCTTATGCAGTTAGGTCGGTCTTCCATGCTAAGATACTAGGTCGGCGTCCCTTCGTGTCTTGGGTCGGCAACCTTCCTTAAGTCGGCAGAGTGCTAGGTTGTTTATTATCTTGGATCGGTGAGCCACGGCCGAGGCGGGGTTAACATACCCAATCTTGAATAATGAATTTCAAATCATTTGATATCAATTTATTTATCAAACTCTTTAATAAGTTAAATTATTTTTAATTAATCATATTAATTTAATCAACCCTTAAACCAGTTACATAATTAATTAACCCCTTAATTAAATCATTTTAAGAAATTAAACCTTTAATTTCTTACCATTAAGCAATCATCCTATACCCATAAATCGTTAATTACAAATTAATCTTTATCACTTAATGCCTTAATTGTCTCTAATAAAATCAATTCCTTTATTAATGATTTCATTAATCATTCAAGTGTATTTTAAGCTTACACTTTAAATTTAAATTCAAATTTCATTTTAAAACCACTTAAGATCTCAACAGTTTATTTGAAAACTAAACTTTACTTTTAAATTTAAACTTAGTTTAAATTATGATTCAGATTTTTAAATTAGATTATAAAAATAGAAACTGTCAGGTGTAAAACCTGAAAACCCACCTTCTAAATCTTTACAACTTTGATTTAAAATTAAATTTCCTTTTTAAAACTTTAAGATTCAAAGTTCTATTTGAATATAAACTTAACTTCGAATTTAACCCCTGTTTAAATTATGGTTTCAAATTTAAATTGAACTTAGAATCTGAAACTGCGAGGTTTAAAAACCTGAAACCAATATTTAATTAGTTAAAACTTTATTACATTTCAGATTAGAACTCAAAAGCGAATTTGAATCCACATTTCAAATTGGATTTAAAAACCTGTTTTTAAATCTGGTTTGAATTTTAAATTTCATTTTAATTTTGCTTTAAATTTTCAAATCTCAGACAGCTTTTACAAAAATCTGTAGCAATACAAATTTACCCGAGACATCTTCAACATGCTTCGGGTCAATTAACAAACAACCCCGAGTCCAACCCTCAAATTACCCGAGAGAAACTCGAGCTCAAAAACACTACAACCCACAAAACTTCACCTGAAAAACTACTGCACCGTGCACATGCACGGCGGCCTTCATCGCTTCCGTTCATCAGCGATGATCGCAACATCTCTCCGAGCAACCACGAACCAGATCCCCATCATCATGTCACTCCATCACACTCGAAATCAAATTCGAGACACTCAAATGAACCTGGAACAGAAAACAACCACCACCCAAACCTGGAAAAATTGAGTCGTTCTCCCATCCTCGGCCACCGGAAGGCCTGAAACTCTGGTCGGTGCTACGTTGACACTCCCACCACCCTCACCAGAAATCTAGTCGTACTCGATCCATTATTGGCGACTCGCTGATCGAATCATCCACCCTTATCAAAATTAGGATTAAAAATTTTAAATCTTCGCCGCTGCCACCACCATAGTCTGGCCACCTCCGCTACATTTTTCCGAGCTTCACCTATCACTCCTCCACCTCCAGGAGGAAACTCGACTCCTCTAGTCGACGTGATCACCCACGGCGTCTCAAAAAGCCCAATACGATCAAACCCAATTCGCTCTCAATCCCTAACTCTAAAAATAAGAATTCTTGTTTTAAAAATAATTTTAATGTATGTGAAATCAACCCACACACCTGAATTTGTGAAACAAGAGTTTTGTATTTTGACAAGTTTGAGTTTGCTCGGTGTTCCCTTGGTTTCCAGAAACTTTTCAAAATAAATTCAAATTAAATAAACTTGTATCTTGAGTATAAGCCATAACAACCAATATTTGTTTTATACTAAGCCTAAACACTGAGTGGAAATGATTTTGAGATCAAAGTTTATGTTAAAGATCGTAGAACAGAGAGCATATGATCAATAGCTTGTATAATTACTTCCAGTATTCAAGAGTACCCAGAGAGTTTAAATGTAAATGTATATAAACATACTTATCTAAACTTTAACATGCAACAGATCCATTTTTAAAAAAATAAAAAAAAGTTACTCACTGTTTTGGGTTTTAACAGAGAATAGAGGTGAATATATAAACCTATACAGACATGCATAAATTATCCCAGACAATCACATAATTACTTCCATAGAAACCACATTATTTTGATTGTTTATCACAAGAAATATCATATAAATTGATTTGTTTATCAAGTTAATAGTTTACTCACTTTGGTTTCTAGAAATGAACAGATTTCTTCAATTTGGAAACAGACTTGCATTTTCAAGCTAAAGCTTTTAATTTGATCCTCTGGTTTGAAGTTGATTGTATTGTTATCTAAATTTTGAATTTTTGTTTAAGTATGAAGTAGTATTTACTTTAGATTTTAGCTTCAAGGAACGAACTGATGAAAATATATAGGAAAGCAAGTTTGTAGCTTGATATATATAAAAGAGGAGTTGTACAGGTTGATTATTATTTTATACAAGGTGATGTTACCTTCTCTTTGTACTATAAGCATGGTTGAAGATGCTTTCATTTCTTTTTTTTTTACTCGGCCGATGATTTCTTTTGTATGCTAGAGGTGCAAACATTAAATGTATATGTACCCTATGTTTTATTCTAATCCCATTAGTACATAGATACTTCTATTTTTTCCTTTATTTATTCTTTTACTTGCCTGCATATTATTTCAAAACTACATTCCTATATGATTTACTTGCCTAGCTTGCTTTCCCAGGTTGCTTCTTGTTTTATTTGCTTTTTTTCAATTATTTTGTTTACTTTGTTTATGTTTTATTTTGTACTTATATTTATTTGTTTGAAAACTTTATTTGCATTGCCTAGCTTGTTTTTATTTGGTGGCTGCAGCTTTATTTTGTTTGCCTGCATATCTACGTTTTTATTTGTTTGTTGTTTTTACTTTGTTTCCTATTTAAGTGTTGTTTTGAATTCTAACTATGTGTATTTATTTTATTTCTTTTAAAATTTAGTTATTTAATATCAAATTTAATCATATCCAAAATCCCAATTCAATTTTTCAATCTATTTTATAAACATGTTCATTTTCAAATATCCAAATTAATTCTCGATTATTTAAAATTTAACTAAAATTTTATATTAATTACCAATTATTTTCACAAATTTTATTCAAAAATAAAATTTAATTATCAATTTAAACTTAATAAAATTCGAGATATAGACTCCCCCCTTAAAAAGAATTTCGTCCTCGAAATTCACCAGAGAGAGCTAACGAAGATAGATGAAAAATTGAACTGGATATCAATTCTACATTTGGCTTACCAAATCAGAATATCAACAATAGACACAAGAAATTATAATAGAATTTCAATTTTGGTTTTAAACAAAACCATTTTATCAAGACAATTCAAATTATCCTTCATATTCTATTAACCAATTTAACTCAATTAAAATTTTCCCATTTATTTAAAATTTTCAATCCAAATTTCCAATTCATATTCATTAGAGTTTAAATCGAAAATTGATAAAAATCGATGAAGACACGAAGTAAGGATTTTCTACAACGATTCATAAGGCATTACCGCACCGAAACTTCTTTCTGTGGCTGTCACGAAGCAATCAAAAGAATTGAAAAGATGAATCAAAGGAGATTGACAGAGAAAGATTGTTTCCACTGTTGTTACAGAGTATCGACCAATTATAGTCTATTTCCATGTCCCCTATCTCGTTCTCTTCTTGCACTCATACTTACTATTGGTGAATAGTAAGAGAATTTACTGAGGCATTCAAACGGATATCTTAGGGATATACTCATTCTAGGGATACTTCATCCCATCTCTAACGAGCTACTTAATGTGTTACACTCCTGAGCTAAAGTTCAACCTTAGCTCTGATACCAAATGTAACGACGCGGATTTTGCCTGCTCGAAAATCGACATCAATACTTCATATCGTACTCGAATGCCATAGATTCGACCGTTCAAATCCGATTCGCTGGAGCTTATAACAACATTAAGTAAACAACACAGCAGAATAAAAGAATAATACATTGATATACAGCTTTGATACAATATCCGATACAACAGATGATCCAATTGATATCAATATACATCAGAGATATGATACAATAAATAGCAGCGGAAAAGAAAATGGATGACATCTAGCAGCGGAACAACATAACTCTAAGATAGTTTTCAAAAGAGAACTCCGAGAACTGCAACTCGATCTCCAAGAACCAATCCAGCAATAGCTCGAACTCCCAATAACCATGCACCAAGCTAAGCTAGACTGGTGTGATCCAAAGACTGAACTAACTCTAGATAATCTACTAAACCTGACTATCTGAAAAACCCAAACTCTAGACTGCTCGTGTAGAAAATAATGAGCACCAAGAGTTTAGGAAAGAAACAATAAACTCCGGATCAGTCGTGGAACTGGTGTGAGCAACAAAAACAGTTTATCTTTTAAAACAATCAACAAAAGATTTTAAAGTCAATTCGCAATGCTTTTTGAAAATGTAACTACCATAAGACCTCCCACCACACACACAATGCAAACGCAGACTTGGAGGAGATTTCTTCTTATGTTAGTCAAAGATGCATACTACGCAAAATCAAATCATTTGATTATTATTATTAGTGCATAGTGTAGGAAACATTTCGACAGTAGAATATAAATCTTAGCTTGCATAGGTACCATTATATTATGCCCGCTATAGCTACCACATTAGATGGCAGGTTCTACAACTAATACCGCACAAGGCTCGTATTGTTTCTTTGGATTTCCAACAAATGTTCAGCCAAGGAACTTCCCATTGCCACATGAGAACGCCTCTGGAAGGACGTCCCCGAGAACCAAACCGGATCTCTGCCAACACAGGGCCGGGTTACCCCTAACTGGGTAACTACTGACACGAGTATGCCATCCCCCGGTCCTTTGGGACCTTTATCCGAGAGCTCTCTAACCAACATCATACAATGATAAATAAAGTGTTTCAACATGAGTAAGTATCTGGGCTCCATACCATGATACCACCCTTTTCCAGAAGGAAATGCACATACCCTAAAGGGAGCTACCCCTCATAACCTTGCCGCATCTTTCCTGTTTTGACCATTCCGGGGTGTGAGGCTCGACGAAGTCTCGTCCACAAAGCCACGCTTTATACAAAAGCCGTGCTTTGGGTCAACAAATGATCATAGAAATGATCACAAAGATAAGTGATCAAACAAATGATCATATCACAAATGATCAAACAATGATCATTTCACAGCAACACTCAGCATGTCACATTACCAAATTGGGAATATATTGCTAATGACCTTCAACTACATAACCTCTGAGCTCGTACGTCTCAGAGAAGGGTGTTAAGCTAAGAGAATAAATCCTCCGCCACCAACAGAAATATATTTGAAAGAAATCAGCTTTATATCTCAATTTGTAATGTCAGACATACTATCCATACAAGTCTGTTCCGGGCTCGAACAGAACCGAAGGCACTTACAAAGAAGTCCTTGCAATCCGGATATTCAATAATCACGTCCGGACTTCCAATCACATATGGAATTTCAATACCGGGGCCATTCGGTGCAGAAACATTCGACGGTAATCCTTCCATTTTCAAAATTATCCGGTCTTCAACACCGGTTTTCAAATGCAATTCATAACGACGTAATCACATATTCGGAATGGGTTATACGACCCCGAGGTCCTTTCCCGGCTAACCCGAATAGCGAGCGCAGTATTTCAAAAACATATGGATATTGGGATTTTAATTAAGTCACAACTCAAAACCCAAAAACTTTCCTTTTCAAATGGTTTAAACCAATTACCATTTCAAATCTTTATATTACAAAAAGATTTATTTCACAAAGATCAATTCATAGACTTCAAAACAATTTCCATTCCAATTGGATTAATTCATTTAAATCCTTATGTCAAAGATTTAGCTTATAGCTTTCAAATCGTTTTCATAACTTGGAAATTATCTTCATTTCAAATTAGAAATCGTTTTAACTCAAATTGGAAATTCATTTCTTATGTGAAAGCTTTTAATATTTGAAAACAAATAGTTTTCGTTTCAGAAAAATCCAATTATATTTGTACGAGTTAAAGTTCTTAATTTACATTCATATTGCCAAATTAATACATTTTAAAATGGTTTAGCCCATATATAACTGGTATAACATCTTTAGTCCCTAGTTTCAAATTATAGAATTCAGTTTCACGCTTTGAATTTAATTTTAAATCAAATTATTTAAATTTCAAACTTCATCAAGTTATGAAAATTAAATCCCATCTTTGAAGTTCCATTTCAAAAGATTTTCACTTTAAACCCAATCCATTTCAAAACATTTGAATTTAAAAATTCAAATACAAAACTATTTTCAAAAATCTGTGACTTAGTCGATTTCCTCGTGAAATCCATATTTGTGTGTGTATGGTGTGGTCCAGGGGTTTAACACAATAGTGCAACATTATTCAATCATCACAGATCAAACACAGAAATATAGTTGATAAGCGATATAACTATAAGGCTTATCGCCCATTCACAGATTCACAGATAATATATAGATTTATCATAAATTAATGAATAAAATATACATAGCACAATCCATAGAACAAAGTGTCACAGATCAGATAGGACAATCAATTCAAAGCATCTCATACAATAAAATCATTCATAAGTAGGGCAAACATTCAATAATCATTTATAATTATGATTTATTAATCGTTTAATCCTAATTAATTCAATTTATTTCTAAGTAAATTAATTACTTACGAATTTATTTACCCAATCTTGAATAATGAATTACAAATCATTTGATATCAATTTATTTATCAAACTCTTTAATAAGTTAAATTATTTTTAATTAATCATATTAATTTAATCAACCCTTAAACCAATTACGTAATTAATTAACCCCTTAATTAAATCATTTTAAGAAATTAAATCTCAATTTCTTACCATTAAGAAATCATCCTATAACCATAAATCGTTAATTAAAAATTAATCTTTATCACTTAATGCCTTAATTGTCTCTAATAAAATCAATTCCTTTATTAATGATTTCATTAATCATTCAAGTGTATTTTAAGATTACACTTTAAATTTAAATTCAAATTTCATTTTAAAACCATTTAAGATCTCAACAGTTTATTTGAAAACTAAACTTTACTTTTCAATTTAAACTTAGTTTAAATTATGTTTCAGATTTTTAAATTAGATTATAAAAATAGAAACTGTTAGGTGTAAAACCTGAAAACCCACCTTCTAAATCTTTACAACTTTGATTTAAAATTAAATTTCCTTTTTAAAACTTTAAGATTCAAAGTTCTATTTGAATATAAACTTAACTTTGAATTTAACCCCTGTTTAAATTCTGGTTTCAAATTTAAATTGAATTTAGAATCTGAAACTGCCAAGTTTAAAAACCTGAAACCAATATTTAATTACTTAAAACTTTATTACATTTTAGATTAGAATCCAAAAGTGAATTTGAATCCACATTTCAAACTAGATTTAAAAACCTATTTTTAAATCTGATTTGAATTTTAAATTTAATTTTAAATTTGCTTTATATTTTCAAATCTCAGACAGGTTTTACAAAAATCTGTAGCAATACGAATTTACCGGAGACATCTTCAACATGCTTCGGGTCAATTAACAAACAACCCCGAGTCCAACCTTCAAATTACCCGAGAGAAACTCGAGCTCAAAAACACCGCAACCCACAAAACTTCACCTGACAAACTACTGCACCGTGCACATGCACGGCGGCCTTCATCGCTTCCGTTCATCAGCGATGATCGCAACATCTCGCCGGGCAACCACGAACCAGATCCCCATCATCAAGTCACTCCGTCACACTCGAAATCAAATTCGAGACACTCAAATGAACCTGGAACAGAAAACAACCACCACCCAAACCTGGAAAAATTGAGTCGTTCTCCCAACCCCGGCCACCAGAAGGCCTGAAACTCTGGTCGGTGCTACGTTGACACTCCCACCACCCTCACTAGAAATCTAGTCGTACTCGATCCATTATTGGCGACGCGCTGATCGAATCATCCATCCTTATCAAAATTAGGTTTAAAAATTTCAAATCTTCGCCGCTGCTACCACCATAGTCTGTCCACCTCCCCTCCATTTTTTCGAGCTTCACCTATCACTCCTCCACCTCCAAGAGGAAACTCGACTCCTCTAGTCGACGTGATCACCCACGGCGACTCAAAAAGCCCAATACGATCAAACCCAATTCACTCTCAATCCCTAACTCTAAAAATTAGAATTCTTGTTTTAAAAATCATTTTAATCTATGTGAAATCAACCCACACACCTGAATTTGTGAAATAAGAGATTTGTATTTTGACAAGTTTGAGTTTGCTCGGTGTTCCCTTGGTTTCCAGAAACTTTTCAAAATAAATTCAACTTAAGTAAACTTGTATCTTGAGTATAAGCCATAACAACCAATATTTGTTTTAATACTAAGCCTAAACACTGAGTGGAAATGATTTTGAGATCAAAGCTTATGTTAAAGATCATAGAACGGAGAGCATATGATCAACAGCCTGTATAATTACTTCCAGTATTCAAGAGTACCCAGAGAGTTTAAATGTAAATGTATATAAACATACTTATCTAAACTTTAACTTGCAACAGATCCATTTTTAAAAAAATAAAAATAAAAAGTTACTCACTGTTTTGGGTTTTAACAGAGAATAGATGTGAATATATAAACCTATACAGACGTGCATAAATTATCCCAGACAATTACATAATTACTTCCATAGAAACCACATTATTTTGATTGTTTATCACAAGAAATATCATATAAATAGATTTATTTATCAAGTTAATAGTTTACTCACTTTGGTTTCTAGAAATGAACAGATTTCTTCAATTTGGAAACAGACTTGCATTTTCAAGCTAAAGCTTTTAATTTGATCCTCTGGTTTGAAGTTGATTGTATTTTTATCTAAATTTTGAGTCTTTGTATAAGTATGAAGTAGTATTTACTTCAGATTTTAGCTTCAAGGAACGAACTAATGAAAATATATAAGAAAGCAAGTTTGTAGGTTGATATATATAAAAGAGGAGTTGTACAGGTTGATTATTATTTTATACAAGGTGATGTTACCTTCTCTTTGTACTATAAGCATGGTTGAAGATGCTTTCATTTCTTTTTTTTTTACTCGGCTGATGATTTCTTTTGTATGCTAGAGGTGCAAACATTAAATGTGTATGTACCCTATGTTTTATTCTAATCCCATTAGTACATAGATACTTTTATTTTTTTCTTTATTTATTCTTTTACTTGCCTGCATATTATTTCAAAACTACATTCCTATATGATTTACTTGCCTAGCTTGCTTTCCCAAGTTTCTTCTTGTTTTATTTGCTTTTTTCCATTATTTTGTTTACTTTGTTTATGTTTTATTTTGTACTCATATTTATTTGTTTGAAAACTTTATTTGCATTGCCTAGCTTGTTTTTGTTTGGTGGCTGTAGCTTTATTTTGTTTGCCTGCATATCTATGTTTTTATTTGTTTGTTATTTTTACTTTGTTTCTTATTTAAGTGTTGTTTTGAATTCTAACTATGTGTATTTATTTTATTTCTTTTAAAATTTAATTATCTTATATCAAATTTAATCATATCCAAAATCCCAATTCAATTTTTCAATCTATTTTATAAACATGTTCATTCTCAAATATCCAAATTAGTTCTCGATTATTTAAAATTTAACTAAAATTTTATATTAATTACCAATTATTTTCACAAATTTTATTCAAAAATAAAATTTAATTATCTATTTAAACTTAATAAAATTCAAGATCGTTACACAGAGTCTCCATTACATATTTTCATAAGCACATATGTAAGGTTTCAATCCTTATCACAATTAATTCCAATCAATTCTCAAACCATTCCCTTTAGGTTAAGTGATTTATAACTTACTTGCTTAAGCAAAACAAACTCATATTCAAAATCATCCTATTTTGCTTCCAATAATTCATAGAATTTTATCTAATATTGTTTACTTCAAAATAACTCATTTCTATATGCAGTTTGACAATACTGTTGTGAATAAATTATTACTTAAGCTTTATGGCAAATCTTAAATTGATTCCAACTCAATTTACACTTAAGTCCATCACAATTAATTTATTCACAATCTCTACATTGCATTTTCTTTCATTTCAACAGGTTTGATTCCAAACCATTTTATTAAACTCGACAACCAATATATTAAATAATCATCTCACAATTTACTTATGTCATTTATTTTCTTCCAACTGTTCCACCTAACAACTTAGGTTTATTCTATTTCACCAATTTCCATTCAAATCTTTGATTTGATTCCCCTTTAATCAAATCCCAATTATTTACTGATTAATTTATTCTTTTATCCATTCTTAAATTTACATGAACAATTTATTATTGAGTTTATAATAAAGTCAATTAATTCATGCTTGAATTAGATTTGTTTACACTCACACCAATTCTATTTTATCCAAATTCAAGGTTTACTTGGTTTATATTTACTTATTTACATAAGAATTTTATTCTAATTATTTATAACTCGACTGATTCATTTAAATTCAGATTTAGTGCAACTCCATTTCAGTTAAATCTAGCTACTTATCATTCCTTTATATTTATTTCTCAATATATGAGCTCAAATTTTATTTGTTTACGTAAAAGCTTATATTACTCATTTGGGTCATTTCATCTTATAATCACAATTTCAAATTATATATAACACTTACTATCTTAAGGTATAAATTTCCACCTCACAATTTCAATCATTTTACCTTCAAATTTTATATCCAAATAAGTTCATTTTGAACTTCAATTCCATTTAACTTATCTCAGGTTAAATTCAAATATATTTCCTTCATTTTCATTACTTAGGTTAAATTTTAATTTCCAGATTAAATTCACAGTTTCATCTTATTAATATCAACTTTACTTTATAAGCTCAATAGTTGACTCATTTAAACTTTTCACATTACTTAAATAGAATTTCTTAGAATCCAATTGCCCGGTTTCCATTTCCAAAACCATTTTGAAAGGATAACTACACTTACTCACTTGGTATATCAAATCAAATTTTCAAATTCCAAACACTTGTTTTTACCAAAACAATTTTCTCTTTTTGAAAATTTCAAAAACAACTTGTAGACCGAACAACCCCAAACAATATCCTGACCAACTATTCTGGTAGCAATCCATCACTTTAGAAACTCGAAAATGAATACTGATGATGTGGCCATCATCATGAGGATTATTTTCCAGCGACTGAAGTGAGTTCAGTGCTTCCTTACTTCCACAAATTCTTTCCAAACAATTTCCATTCAATCATGTTTTTCCCAAAAAATACCCCATTATTGCCTTCAAATCTTTGGAAAACATTTCAAACATTCCCAACATTTTAAATTCCCAAATCCTTTTGCTTAAATTCGTTTAAACACCTTCAAAGTTCCGGGACTTAAATTCTAGTTTAGTCAAGTTTTAGTTATATTCCTTTTATTAGATAATTTTATTTGGTTGTAAGCCACTCAAATGTTAAATTTTTTATTCAATTATATTATTAACAACCAAACATCCAACTATATATAATTTCAAAAAATATTTCTTTTATGTCAAAATATAATTTTGGGTAAAATTATTTCATTTGCCCAACTTTTAAAAACGATACTATGTCGGTCAATCTTGTTTAAGAGTTTAGAAATCCCTATCGATGAAATGGCGTCCCACACATCGAGCAGAATCCATAAACACTCAACAGATAAATCAACACAATATAAAAACAATTTTATATTCACTAACAAATACGCTCTCATATCTACTATTACACTCAAACTCATTTTAGAGTGCTACAAACTCTATTCTATGAGTACTTCCTACCAGAGCCAAGGTTATCTCCAACCTATGCTCTGATACCAAGTGTGACGACCCGCCCTTCTACTACCAGAAAGACGTATCATCATTAAGAAAGAAAGGGATAGAAATAGAAAAGAAAGAGAAAGAAAGAACAACAACATCAGAATCTCACAGCGGAACGGAACAAAATATAATATATCACATAAATATTACATAGTTTTTACATATATCAGTGTTTTACAATATCAATACATATGTCAATCATGCATACAGCTATCACTATATACATTAGAGATATAGTACATATCAACTAACACAGCGGGACTACATAAATAGCTATGTACGTTTGGAATCTCTTGCTTCAAGCTCCTCCAGAAATCAAAGTCCAAAACCTATCACTTGGCTACTCATAAAAATTTGAGTACCCAAGAGTTTATGAAAAACAAAATATAAACTCCGTGTCAAACATGGGTCTTGTATGAGTAAACGGTTTAAAGTTGTTTAACTTTGAAAAACATTTGAAAATAAAGGTATCACGTGAGACTCCCCACAAATAAATACGGGTAAGTTTTTACCTTACGCTAACCAAAACATTTCATAGTAAATCCAGTGATATTATAATAGGGTCTAGGGTTTTCAAGTAAATAGAAAAGAGCCGAAATTGTTACATGATTAAATTCCAGCTACTAGCCACAAAAGTGGGTAATACAAATCAAAACCGTAGGGTCTCGTAAGGAAAATGGATTTCCAACAATGGCAGGGCTACTGGGGTACCGCCCGTCACAGTACGGGGCCTAGACCACCGTACCGAGGATGACTCCCGACCCCCTACAACCCAAGGCCAGACCCATTCTTTACTGAACAGTCCCGAACAAGATAAACCCCGCGGTTGTAGCTAGCAACCGCCCATACAGCCGAAATAAAGGGACATTTAAACAGGGGAAATATCTTCTCCTTCTTGGGCATGACCCACCTAACCTTGCTGCATCTCCTCTGTTTTAGCCATTCCCGGTTGATGAGGCTTGAGGCTGCGATTACCTCTATAGAACATTATTCTTAGAATGCTCATCGTCCGCCTGACGATGTGCTGAAATCATTCAATCCATACAAGTTCGTTCCAGGTTCGAACAAAACTGAAGGCATTATCTCGCTACACTCGTTTCGGAATCACCCTCGAGTCAATGACGATAACCCTTGCATTCTAGAAACACCGTCTCGATCTTCATTTCAGGATTCACGACCTAACTTTTAAATTGGATCGATGTGGTTTTCGGAGAATCAAGTTCGATTCTTCTGATCCCGGTCTCATCGAATCCAAATTCCATTTTAAGGGCCAAGTTGTCTAATTAACTTAAAAGTTTACATTCAAGGATATAATTCAAATAACATTTATCACCGATAAACATATACAATTATCATAGATATATCACAGCATATCGGAGAACATCACAGAATATCATAAATTTAAGCATCACAAACCAGACATTTTACATACACAACAATCCATAAGCAATTACCTTTAATTCTTGTTTGTAATTATTCAATTTAGAATTAATTGCCTGAGAGTTGATCACTTAACTCTATTTAATTAATCATTAATTAACAATTAATTTCCTATTTCGTTTCAAATTGTTTAATTAATGATTTCTTTATTAATCCTTAAGTCTTAATTGCATAATTTTTTTATTTCACACTATCAATTTCTTAATTACTTCTTAACCCAGTTATTTACTTTAATTAATCATTTAATTAATAGTCTGAATTATTAGTCAAACTTATACCCATTTAATTACTGCTAATTACTTAATTTACCATTTATTTATTACTAATTAATTTACTCGATTAATTAGCTATTAATCATTCATAAATTGACTTTAAGTATTTAATTTCAAATTTACCCCTTTTCTTAATTATTTACTCGATCTCTGATTATAAGGTGATTACTCCCGATCACTTCCCAAAAATAATTAATCTTTCGCTAATTACGATTTAAAAGTAATTGTTCTTAATTTCTTTCTAAAATAATTTATTTATCTTATATGTTCAACTTAATTAAACATGTAAAATTCTTCTTTTAAATTTTGATAATCAATTATAGTATTAACTACAACTTTAATTATTAGTTAACCTAATACTTAATTTGAATTAATTTCATAATTAAAATAGCAGCAAAGAATTTGAAACATTGTAAAACATTAATTTCATAATTAAACTAGTATTAAATTTTATCTTAATTTTGTTAAACATTTCCACTGAAAACAGCAGGTCCAAAATCAACAGACCAGATACTTTCCCACTAAAACCCGAGACCTTCCCTGTTCTTACTCGAGTGTTGCTTCGAGTTCCACGCAACCTACCCCGAAAATTCCCCTGAAACCCCTTCTTCTCCTTCACTCTTTTTTTTTATATACAGTAAGTTGTAAAAACTTAAATAAAAAGCAAACATCAGGAAATAAAACTGGCTTTGATCGAAACTTGAAGCAACTATCAGTGACACTCGAGCGCGACACGATGCAGACCTCTTCACGTCATCACCGGCACGACACCCCACTCCAACGCCACCGTGCACGTGCATGGTGGTTAGATGCACCTCTAGCGGCCCTCGCCAGCACCCACAAACCAAAATTTCGCTCCTCACCCAAGATCGAAGCCCATAATTTCGTCAAAGGGTCCAAATCAAAATATCACCTGAAAACTTGAACCCAAGCTCGAACATTCAACCTAAAATCGCCAAAATCTACCAACCCCAACCATCGGAAGCGGAACCCCTTCGCTTGCGCCACGTTCTGTCCCTCGACAACCTTCTCCTTGAAGCGCGTGAAGCTCGATCACACTATGACGACGAAAAAGATGGTTTACAGAGAACAGTAAACTCAAGAAATAAAACCCTATCTTAGCTTCATTCGTCCTATTCTTGCATTGTAAAAATTAGCTAGCATTTCTCCTATATAAATACATCATTAAGCTTGTACCATACCAAATTTCAGTAATTAAAATTAATCGAATCATTGGATATTGACAAAAGTACAACTTTTGTACATATTCGATCTGTACCTTCAATACTAATCTAAAAATCATCATTTCTATTTCAAAAATCCAAACTTTGTATGCTAAACAAATACATGGAATAGAATTTACAATTTTAAAACATTCAGATTTTAGCTATTGATTTATTTTTCTTAAGAACCTGTATATTTTATTGTTATGTTTCTCTAACAAGCTGTAGTTCATCTTCAAGTGATGATTTAAATTTAAACAACCTACCCAATTCTAAACTTTGCATTGATGTAAAGATGTATAGGTATATTTACTCAGCAATTGTTAAAGATCCAGAAGCATCTCAGGATCACAAATTACAGTAGATAGCAAACACTAGGTCTAAATGAACAATTATCAACTAAAGCTTTAGAAATAATTAGTTTACTCACCCATAATATTTCTGAACAAAGAATAAATTTGAAGTTGATCATCTGGAACTTGAATTGTTTGAATCTACAGTTGAAACTGCTTGTTCTTGTCTGCTGTTGTTTGAATAAATTTGGAGTTTGCTTTACTTTTTTTTTCTTCTTGTTCTCAGTTTTCTCAAGTTTTGTTATGTGTTTGTTGGATCAACTAAAACTAAAAAGCAACTGCATATATATATGAGATGGCGGTAGTATGAAGGAGGTATTATCAGGACAAGCTTTATTTGTTTTGATCAAATATGACTTTGAATTAACTTACTGCAATATGACATTTCGGCTGAAACGTTGTTTTATAACCTGAAATGACAAATTGTACTTAGCCTTAATGAATATGTCTTCAAATTTGTTAACACCTAATTAATGTTCCCGGATATTTGTAGGTGTACAATTTGCACGTACATACTTGGCTTATGTATGAAGCTTTGACTATGAAGATATTTTGTTTTGTTATTATATTACTTGTTTTCATTAACTTCAAGTTTGAACTATAATATACATATTTGTTTACATCTAACTAATGCTTATGCTTCCTTCATGATAACATGTAATTAATGTTCCAGATTTTGTTTATTTTTATACAAGATAAAGAGCTGTTTTATTTTACTGAAGTGAACAACTTCTGTTTTTCTTATGCATATAAACTTCTCAGCAGCATCATATAAACTTTGTTAATTTTTTTTTTCTAAAGAAAATTTGTTACAACTTATCCCTTTAACTTATGCATTGAACATGTTCACATGTTATTCAAAAATGTAAATGGCTTTTGTTAAAAGTTTTATGTTGTACAAATGAATTTTGAAGGTTGTTATTTTGACTATATTAGTTTTATTCTATTTGTACTTCAGATTTCCAAGCATTTGATAATATTGCATTTGTAAATTTTATGCCCCTAGTTATAACTTATATTTATATATTTATATTCTTAGTTTCATTTTATAATTTATAATTATGGTTTATACTTATGTTTATAATTATGATTTATACTTGTTTGGTATGTTTATGTTTATAATCATTTATATTGTTTTATACTTAAGTTTTAAATTTCCATGTTTTAATATTCATATGATAGGTTATTTTTAAACATTATTATTTAAAGTTTATAATTATATATTCATACGTATATTATCAAATAATAAAAATATAGAGTCTCCATTTGATTTTATTGAATAAGACAGATTTTGTTTTAAAATGGGTTTGAAGCATTCTATTTTAAATTTTCAAATCAAAACTTTCTTTTACAAACACATATAACTGTTAAACATCAAAGATCTCGTAAATTTAAAAATTTAAAAGCTTGTATTTAATTTAAATTAGATTAAATATTTATTAAAATAATCGAGGTCAAAATCCAGGGTTGTAACAATCCAAATTTAAATTCAATTTCAAATCCAATTTGAAAATCAATTTGATATATACATATATTTAAACAAACACAAATTCAATTTTTATATAATAATTCTATTTAAAATATATTTATATACACACACACATACACAAAACATGATTACAAGTATAAATATCTATTTGATCAGATTGATTTGTTGAATCTATAATTAAGTATTTCTATTAATTAACCCAATTATTTATCAATTACAGATGTCCAGAAATCCGGGTTATCACATTCCTTCCCCTTATGAATCTTTTCGTCCTAAAAAAGGAATGAAGGTAGAATTTATTTAATACTCAAAATCATATAATTTGTTCTTTGATCATTATAAAATACTTTTTGAAATCCACATAATATTATAAAATAGTTTTTTATGAAAATACTTTTTATAACTCGATGTTTCAACCAGTTCATCCTTGTTCTCACAGAAACTCGATCATACATTGATCAGTCCTAAGACTGAAAATCTATAAGTACTTGGTAAACCCATTTTCAACATCTAGTGAATATACTTGGAAAATAATTTTATTGAAAATATAGAAAACATTTTTCGAAAATAGAGGAAATATCTTTGGTAAGAATGCTCCAGAAATCATCATCCCCACCATGGTCGCTGTTAACCTGATGGTTATGTTGCCATCCCGGCAAAATCCATATGTAACTGCAGACAATCTACGCCCCTCGATTGTGCCATGGAACCCGCTACAAATCGCAGCTACAACCGAGGTTACGTTGCTATCACAGCAAAAACTGTAACGACCCATGAATTTCGTTAATTAAATTTGTCATATTAACAAGATTTTGGAATTAAATTTATAAAGAAATATAATTGTTATTATTCGTAGTGAAATGTTAAGAATTTACCTATGAAATATTATATTAATTAAAATAGACTTAATTAAAAAGGTTGAATTGAATAAATCCTATTTATTGGAACCTAATTTATTGGTATTAAAATTTATAATAAATGAGTTATTACAAGTAATTCAAATTTGAATAGAATTCTAATGAATGGAAGTAGTGAAAAGATTTTTCCTGGATGTAATAGTATACGAGAAGTAAAGGAAAGTATTAAATTGAGTTAATGTAATAAAACATTGTTAATGGTATTCGATTGTTAATTAAGGAAACGTATTAGTGCAAGTTAATATTTAATGAACTTGAATGAACATTACAATTTAATTAAAATTCAAATATTATGACTTAGCTACAAACGGAATATAATAGGAACAAATGCAATTATTGTATTTATGGGTGAAATAATATATTGATTTATTTGTAACCGAATGTAAATTAAAACAATTATGTTAATGTAAGTCCATAAATAATTAATTTAGCACGATCCCAATTAATTGAAATAAATGTAAGGTCGTAGTTTGTTGTATGTAGTAAATTTGAAAATTTAATTCCAATAAATGTAGTAAAGTATTAGAAATGTATATTGTTTCATAAGATAGTATAAAGAAATGTAAGCCTATGATCTACCTATGAAATAATAACCAAAATAAGAGAAATAGTGTTAATGTAAGTAAAGTTGTAACAAATTGGTTTATTAAATCAAAAATTTGGATATCAATAATGTAATGTTTATGAGAATTAATGCAAGGGCTGAAGGTTGGTACGTAATAAATAAATAGAAACGGGAAATTCTTCATAAGTAATAAATTGAAAAAAAAAGGAATGCAGCTAAGGTTTTGTTTTAAAACCTTAATTTATGTGGGGTAATTAATAAGATTTCACATTTGACACATAGTCATTAATACAAATTAAAAAAAGACAATAGTGTAAAACTTTAATCATTTACACATTCATGTAATGCATTGAATTTGGTCTAAATCAAATTTAAACATTTGGTTGTTAATAATAGCTTTTGAGTTAAATAAAAGTTAAAGGGTAACAAGTTTTGTAAGTTAACCTCTTAGAGAAGTATATTAAATTATAACTCGTAATCAATTGCAATAAATACAAATAAAATTTTACGTTAACGTTAATTTAAGAAATTTTTGAAAATAAAGACAATTCCATTTATAATATGACTATTGGTTGAGATAAAGATTGTAAATCAAGATTTCTTGATTTATTTGAACGAATTTAAAGTATAAAACCAAGTAAATAATTAATGGAGAATATAAATAATAATTAATTTACGTTTTTGGCGAATACGGTAAAATTGGAATAAAATGTTTTGCAATTGAAATAAAGATGAAAATAGAAGTGGAATAAAGCTTTATTAATTTATTGGAATTTAAAATTTAACGAAAGGATTTAATTGCAATTAAATGGATTTAATATTTAAAATGGGAATTTAGATGAAATGTTAGGATATTAATGTAAATAGTTTTGAATCCAATGTTAAATCCATCTATTTGACAATAATGAATGGAAAAATGATTTGTTAATTTAGTTCAAAAGAAATTTTGGTAATTAAATTTATAATTTCTTAATTTGAATGGAACTGAGGAAAATACTGAAATCGATAGGATAATCAACTTTAAATTTGTTTAAAACATTGAAATTGATTGAGAAGTATAAAAGTGATAAAATTTGTCAATTTTAAGATCGAAATTTAAAATTGGATTTAATTAATTAATTATTAATTTATTTAATTAATGGAAAAATAGCCATTTTGGCCACTAACTCGGATTTCGACGAAACCAGTTTCATCAGATTGGTAATGGTGAATTATTGTAGGGTTTCAAGTTTCATAGCAATCGGACTTGTCGTTTGATCGTACGGACTCGAACGCCCTAAAATCGATAAACTGAAATCAATTGAAATCAATTTGGAAATTTGAATTTAGCATAACTTCTTCACACAAAGGAATTTGGATGTGAAATTTTTTCAATTGCGTTTAAAATATTTTTAAACATCTATTTTGATATATGGGTTGACCCAATTTCATTCCGTGGTCAGAAACGGGCTTTTTGGGCCATCTCGGCGTTAGCGCGTTGATCTATTTTATCTGGTACATTCTATTTTAAATTTATCTATAAATACGTTGTTATAAACCATAGCCTCCCTAATTTTCATTTGTGTGTACGTACAAATTTAGCTATTCTCTCCTCCTCAATGGCAGACAAACAAACTTCCACTTCCAATCCAATTCCAAAAAAATCAAAAGCTAAAAGTTCAATCTCCTGAAATACTATCGAATTATATATGGATTTACAGCCTCGACGAGCACTCTCAAATATATAATTCATTGTCTGATCCAAAGTTCTGATTGTCTTGAATTTAAGGAACAAGCTGCGGTCGATCACCATGTCACGATCAACTGCGACCGATTGTCGATTTAAGGGTACGAGGTGGTGGAGATCATTGTACGCAACTCATCGGTGGTGGCCATTCTTCGATTCAACGGTCGGATTGTTGTGTAAAATTCGATTAGGGTTTTAAACCCGTGCGTCGGCGACAGTGATATAGGGGAACATGAGGGGTGGTCTTTGGGGCATTGCTGCGGTAGAAGGAGGCGATCGCGTTGGCCTTGGTGGCGTGCTCGCAGGTGGCCACAGGCGGCCGTCGTTCGTGGTCAACGCAAGGGCTAAGGGTTCCTTCCTGTGCGTGTGGTGCATTCTGGGAGAGGAAGGAAATCACGTGAGCGAGCTGACGTGGCCATTTCTAGGGTAGGTGATTTTTACTCTCTTTTATTTATTTTTATTTTGATTTCAATTCATTCAAATAATCATATCTTTCTCGTACGACCTCGAATTTACGAGCGGCTTCTTGCATTAGGATCGTAATTAAATTCCAGAGATTTTAACACTAGTTTGGACAGATTCAGAGGCTGCTGAATTTTTTGGTTTAAATCGGATTTAAATTCGATTTAAATTCAAAAGGTGAGTGCTTTAACCCACTCACAATTTCTAAAATTTCTTATGTTTGTTAAATGGAAATATGATGTTATTTAAAATTTATTTGTTCTTGTTTGGCATATTTGTAATCATCATCTCATTTAATTTCATTTATTTGAAATAAATTGCTATTTAATTTATTCATTACATTTAAACTGCCAGTTAAATTGTTAATTAATTATTCATTGCATATTAACTGCCAGTTAAACAGTTATTTAATTTATTATCAACGTAAACTGCTATTTAATACCTGTTGTTCATGATCCATTCTATATTGATGTTATTGATTGAATTTGATGATGATTGTTATTAATGGTTGATGGTTGATATTAGATGAATGGATGCTGTATTTTATATGTTTATAAACTGTAAGTTATTATGCATTTTGATTTCGTTCGGGATTGCGGTTTGAAATGATATATAACCGTAATTTTTATTTTAAATTACGAATTTAAATGATAAATATCTGTATCACTTGACCATAGGATAGAAAATTTTATGCACACACTGCGGTCTATATATAGAAATATTTTGAAACGAGTTTTCTATGGTTTTGTAAAGAAATATATACGGTTTTATGAGATATTGATTCGGATATTTGATAAAGGTTATTTATATATGGTAAAATTCTTGGTTTAAGCTATGTATAAAACTGATTAACAAAATGAGTTTAATAATGGAGTTTAATTCTTTTATATTATATGGTTAAGTACCTACTTAAGATATTGTACATATAGAGTTTTTGACTGACTTAAATGAAATTTAAGTTGGAAAATAAATATGATATTGGTTTAAACTGCATTATTAAAATTGTACTTAAATAAAAATTGATTTGAAAAATAAATAAAAATGTAGATTTTAAAGGGTATGATTCTTATAAATTGATTTGGTTTAAAGTGATTTAAATAAATATAAAGTTGAGATAAATGAATATATCAAGTTAAATAAATTGAAAGAATATCTAGTTGTTTGAAGTCAAAATTTTTACTTAAATGATAATGGATTTATTAAGTAAACATTTCAAATCTAAATAGTAGCAATTGAATTTGATATATGTGGAATTATTAAAGAATTAGCTTTGAAATGGTGGATTATGTAAAGCTTTGAAATATATATAAATTGAATGTTTTATTTGGATTTTTATCTATATTTAGAATTGATTTGTGAAGGTGAAGAAACTGTTTTATTATATAAAGTAATTTAAGTGGTACGGTTATATTTCAAAGTTATGTAATTCAAATTTTTATGTTTTGAAAGGCTATATTTCAAGCATTTGGTTTAGAAATATTTTAACTATGGAAAGTTAGGGTTTTAGAAAAGGATATATTTCGAAAAGATAGCATATTGATTTGGTTTTAAAAGGGAAATGATATCGTAATTAAATGGTTTTGAAATTTATATTATATCCTGTTTTTTTTAAAGTATAAATTATTTTGAAATAACCGCGGTATTACAAAAATGTTGGTTGTTGAAGAGAACGTGATCGGAAGTTTTCATACACTCTGCCAACTACGAAAACCACTTTAACAACCATGTACGCGGTGGATATTATAGAATGAAGTAGGATGGTGGTGGTGTTTCCTTTGAGGTAAATACATGGACCCAACTCCCGTGAGTTGGCATAAGTTGGCTAAAACAGGAGCGATTGATGGGTTAATTGAAGTAGCACCTTTGATCGTACACATCCCTTCGATATTATACTTTGACTTTTGGATTGATTCGGTGGCCACTTTTGATTTTTGATTTGTGGGTGTTGTTCGAGGTGGGCAGTAGTAGCTGCAACGCGTTACCTCCGACCCGTAAGCGTAATTGGTATATCTACCCTGGCATTGCCTAGTTGTGCTGTGTCGCCTACCCTATCGCGCCTTGTACGAGTTTGGTTTTCTCCCGTAGCCCGTGGAGTATTTGGGGCAGTCTCCCGATTTGGAGATTCGCTAATACCGGATGGACTACTGGGACTGCAACGACCCATGAATTTCGTTAATTAAATTTGTCATATTAATAAGATTTTGGAATTAAATTTATAAAGAAATATAATTGTTATAATTTGTAATGAAGTAAATTGTTAAGAATTAGCCTTTGAAATATTATATTGATTAAAATAGACTTAATAAAAAAAGGTTGAATTGAATGAATCCTATTTATTGGAACCTAGTTTATTGGTATGCAAATTTATAACAAATGAGTTATTGCAAGGAATTGAAATTTGAATAGAATTATAATGAATGAAAGTAGTGAAAAGATTATACCTGGATGTAATTGTATATGAGAAATAAAGGAAAGTATTAAATATATTTATGTAATAAAACATTCTTAACAGTATTTGATTGTAAAATTAAGGAAACGTGTTAATGCAAGTTAGTATTTAATGAAATTGAATGAACGTTACAATTTAATTCAAATTCAAATATTATGACTTAGCTATAAATGGAATAGAATAAAAACAAATACAATCAATGTTAGAAATGAAATTTTAATGTTCATATTGATAATAAACCTTATTTTAATGATTATTAGTATAGTAACGGAAGTGCAAATGAAAATTTAATAGAAACATAAGTTTATTTTATGGTAGTAATTGATAAATTGGGGAAAATAGTTCAAAGTATGTTAATTGTTGAATTAATACGCAATGTATGTAGAGTAATAAGTTGGTTTGAGGATGAAATTATGGAAAATTCATTTATTGGTTTTAAAACCTTAATTAATGCATTTAATTGATAGAAGTACATTTATTAATACTATATTTATTCAAATTTAGTTGTACATAGGCGTATATTAATGTCATGAAATAAAAATTTAGCTAATATGATATTATAAATCCGGATCGATAAGTAACGAACTTATGAATGCAATTAAAAGCAAATAGGTGGCAATTAATATA
This sequence comes from Allium cepa, assembly GCA_030765085.1. NCBI lineage: Eukaryota > Viridiplantae > Streptophyta > Magnoliopsida > Asparagales > Amaryllidaceae > Allium > Allium cepa. The sequence goes on from CM060942.1 coordinate 464,737,966, forward strand.
GGTTGCTTGTTTATTTAATATGTCAAATAAATTTTTGGTAATCGATTACAATCAAACTTAATTAACATTTAGTTAATGTAAATTTAAGTAACAATTGATGTAATAAAGAATGGAGCCAAGGTAAATTAATTTATTGGATTTAAAATCTAAATTTATGGGTGAAATTGACAAATTTCAATGGGATCGAATTTTGTAGTTATTTCACAATTGGTGGAAATAGAATAGTTAATACGAATAAAGGTGAAACGGAAAGTATCAGGGTAATGAAACATAATCAAATGTTAAATATGTTTATTGGATAATGATTTGTTTGAATAATAAGAACGGTAATCAAGATTTGTTTATTTTTTTGAATAAATTAGGGTAATTAGGTTTATTGCAATTAATTGAAATTAAATGTTGAGTTATTACGTTAAAGGAGTTTAAGATGAAAATTGAGAATAACAAGGTAATAAACCGTGAGCCAATGTAAATTGCATCCTTTTGATAACAATGAATTAAATAATAGAATGAAAAGCGAATGTAATAGAATTATTGGAAATTTTATTTTTAATTTTGAATTTAATGAAACAGAGGATTTATATTGAAATTTATAAATTAATCAACTCTAATTTGACATTTAAATTTATTTAAATCAGCGTAAATGATTTGGAAAATTTAAATTGATAAGGATTGTCAACTATCGAATTTAAATTGAAATTTTGATTAAATTGACTAATTTTTATTTTATTTAATTAATATAATAATAGCCATTTTTTCCACTGACTAGGATTTCGACGAAACCAGCTTCATCGGATCCATATCGGTGAAATATTATAGGTTTTCAAGTTTCGTAGCGATCGGACTTGTCGTTTGATCGTACGAACGCTAAACGCCCTGAAATCGATTTAATTGAAATCAATTTGAAAAATATTGATTCTAGCATAACTTCTTCATACGATGCAATTTGAACTTGAAACCTTTTTCATTGCATTTAGAATATTTTAGAACATCTATTTTGATATATGGGTTGACCAAATTTCATTCCGGAGTCCAAACGGGCTTTTTGGGCCACTTTGTCGTTAGCACGTATATTCAACCTTATCCATCCATTCAAATTTCTGACCTATCTATATAAACCCCATTATAAACCCTAGCGGCCTCTATTCCTCATTTCCGTACGTATAGAAAATTATGTGCTCCTCTTCTTCAATGGGTGTACACCCTAATCTATCCAATTCCAAATCAAATCCAAAGTTGAAATTTCAAACTCCTCAATACGTATCAAATTTTATACGGAATTGAAGCTCTCGACGAGCGCAAGTCAAATCTGTAATTCATTTTGCGATATGAAGCTCGGTGTGCTCGAAAATTGATGGATCATGTTGGGCCGTTCACCACGTTTCCATCATCATCGATGGATCGACAATTCAGTTGTACCAGCGTGTAGAGGAGACGGAGCGTAGTCCATCGGGGTTATTAGTTTGTGAAGTTAAAGGCTGGATCGGGTGAATATATTTAGTTAGGGTTGAAATTCAATTGGCGACTAGTGCGTTATGGGAAATCGTGCGTAGGGGGTTGGGGTCACCTAGGTTGCGTGAGATCGGGGTAGCTTCTGACCTTGATGGTGTGGCCGTACATAGGCAAACGAGGTGGCGACGGCTCAAATTCGATTAGCAGGAGCGTTTCGGTCTTGCAGCTGTAGCGTGTCGTGTGTTTGCGTCAAAATTGGGCACAACACTCTTCGGGAGTCGTTGAAGAGATAACAGTCAAAAGTATGAACTGAATATGAATATTATCTAACAAAAACTCCAATCAACAGTAAAATAAATGCGTAGACAAGCGATTTATAGTGGTTCGGCATGTTGCCTACGTCCACTGTGAAGTGTTTTGATGTTTTATTGATTCTCTTTCAATGATTACAAGTTGTTACAGCGATCCACAGCAAGTTACAACTGGAATTTCGAAATCAGTAGTGCAGTTATGATATAGGATGATGGAGATCTTGATCCGGCAGAGTCTCGGCGTCCCAGAGTCAGAAGATCCCTCTTCTGTTGGCCCTAGGGCTCTATTTATAGGTGTAGGCTGCTGATATTTCGCTGAAAACTCGGGAGACCACTTTTGGCACGTGAGGGGGCCACGCGTACGGTCTCGGGAAGTCTGGGCCCACTTTGGCATCGGTTCGAACTCCATTCGAACCGATCAAGAATTCATCCAATCGAGGTGAAATTTGGCGTGGACATTCTTCAACATGTATGCTAGCATCTGTGAAAATTTCATGACATTTGGATCAGTAGATTGGGAGATATGATGGGTTCGAAATAGAGTTCACTGCACGGCTGTTTGGTTCGAACCCCTGCATTCGAAACGATGGTTTCGAATCCATCATGGCACGCGACTTCGTGGTGACGTGGAGCGTAAACTTCGAATCGATCCGGACTTCACTCCGTGTTGACCGCTTCGACTCCGTGTATCTCGGTGATTTCGAACCGATGGAAGACACGTTGGTTGACCCAGTGGGTTCGAACAAGGCAACACAGGATGGTTTCGAAGAAGGCCTTTGTGATGGGTTCGAAGCATGGCTCTATGATGGGTTCGAACATGACTTCAGGGATGGGTTCGAACGAAGCTTATAGATGGGTTCGAAGCATGCATGTCCGATGGTTTCGAAATGAGGCAGCCGAGTATGGATTCGAATCAGCTACTCTCTGATGGGTTCGAGGTCGAGGCATCCCGAGGGTTTCGAAGGTGATGGTTTCGAACTTGATGGGTTCGAAGCGATGGTTTCGAATGGCGGATGGTGATGGGTTCGAAGACACCCATTATGGCGGGTTCGAAACCAGTTTGTTCCCTCCAAGTTGAACCGATCATAACTTGAGCATGCGAACTCGGATTGACTTGAAATTTGAAATGCTGACTCCTGTGGCCTTTCTTGCAGTGTCCCATCAATTGTAGCTCATTCTGGACTCGGATAAAATTCAGTGATATCCATGGCGAAAGGAAATACGATCAACCTCTGAGGCGAACGGTCCTTCCTATTCAATCGCTCTTTTGGTATCGCGGCCTTGCCAAAAAGCGGGATAACATTTTGCCCCCCAAAGTACGTGTTGTGGGAACATGACGTGCTTTGAATAGCTTCCATTTCTATCTGAACAATCATTGCTCTCTTTTTTGTTGAAACTCGTATGCTGTATTGCCGTAACCTTGCATTGATATGATTGATTGCTGTATAATAGTGCTTAGCCGTTGGCTGTCGCATTTGTAACGGGAATAGTGTTTGATCCCTGTGAATATTCAAAATCGAATGTTAGTCCGACATGTATGCACATATGTTAATTTGGACCTTGCTAACGTCGTGCGTCCACGAGTCGTTGTCAGTTTGGTTTGCTGCAGAATTTCGTATCGATTCTCTCCTGAACCGATTTTGAAATTTGAATTGAGACAACGCTTGGTGGTTATTGTGGAAATTTCCTCCGTATCGATCCTCTCCTGGACCGATATTGAAGGTTGAAGAAATAGAATTTGTATTGCGCAAGTGTAATGTTTCGAACCGATGCACTTGAGCGTTGATGGGTTCGAAATTCATGTTTGTATGGACGCGGTATGCCCGTGCAATGATGGGTTGTGTGAATATGAGATTTCGAATCGATGCATTGGAGCATTGATGGATTCGAAACTGACATTCGAAACGGTCTGAAAGTATGGAGTATACTTGTGTGGTGATGGGTTCGAAATTGCCATTCGAACCGATGTGGAAGGATGGTTTCGAATTAGTAGTTCGTTTCTGCGGTTTCGAAAATGATCTTCGAATCGATGATTTGGATGGGTACGAAACTATTGTTCTCGGCAGTGGTTCGTGTGCTTCACACGATGGAGCCTCAAGCGTATGGGTTCGAAGATTGGTTTCGAAACGACTCTGCATTCTAACCTGTTGCAATCGGTCAACTTCACCGGAACTCGAATCGTCCTGGTCATCATCAACCCTCCATATAAATAGCAGTGGACCTGCCACTTTTTCACTTTTTACTTTTTCACTGCACTCTTCATCGCTTCGAAGCTTCTAAGGAGAAAACACTGCGTCGCGTTTTCGAATCCATCAAGATTTAAGACTTAAATCCCTCAAATCCATTGCTTAAACTAGGTAATTAGCTTCGGATTCAAGCGACGAAGTTATTTCAAACCCATTTCTCTTCATCGATTGCATAGCTTCGAGATTGGCAAAACCAGATCTGGTTTGGGAGGGATTCGAATCGATGTGTGGGCTCGAGTTCGAAGCGATGACGGTGGTGTGTATCCATTGGATTTCGAATCGATCCTTGGAATGTCCTTGTTGGGATGCGCAGTTCGCACCGATTAGGGGATTCGAGGGATCCTTTCGAATCGATGGATTCGAACCCATAAGCCATCGTTTCGAAGTCCACAACCTCGTATCGATTCGAAGTGGATCGTTTCGAACGCGACCGATGTCAAGTTAAGGGTTTCTGTATCGGTTCGAATTTGTCATTTGGCCATCGTTTCGAAGCGCGCCTGACTGCATGGTTTCGAAACGATGTTAGGATGGATTCGAACGCATGGGTTCGAAGCACTGTCATGATGGTTTCGAACGCATGGGTTCGAACGAAGTTTGGATGGGTTCGAAGGAAGGGGTGTTCGGTTGGGTTCGAACGAAGCCTCTGTGATGGTTTCGAACCCTATATGATGGATTCCAAAATTTGAAAATTTTCAAGCATAACTCCGACGAGCTTCATTCCTGCATACTTGGACTTGAATATTGAACTGCATATTTGATTGCCTTTTGAAGCTCGTCGATGGAACTATAACAACTTCCATTCGAACCGACTTCCATCATATAAACGATTCAGCGATGACGGTCAGCGATGACGGTCATTATAGCTGAACTTCGTAGCTTTGTCGTTTGAATGTTCACTTTAACTCTGCAACATTTGTTCAAGTAATGCATGGCACGGTACCGCACACATTCATACACTTTACACTGGGGAACACACGGGTTCTTTGTCGTCTAACGATGGTTTCTCCTGAGTTAGCTAGTTATGGAACCTTCAAGTTCACAGCAGCAGGAGATTCAAGGTACATCCCCTCCGAGGCTAGAAGTTCCGGATATAGATCCTGAGATCATCGGTCCGGCTCCGGACGAACTTCCTGATGCGTCGTTCATTGCCAATCCATCAGATTCCGTTCCATCGAATATCTCTGAAGACATGTTGGGAAGAATTTGTTTGAGGCACGGCTTGTCATTGGACGATGTGTTACTGCCGGGGCCGAATGATAGACCACATAATCCGCCAGAAGGGTATACAGCATTTAATCGCCACGCGTGTGCGGCCGGGACACTTCCCCCATTCAACGAGTATATAAGAGAAGTATTGTCGTTTTTGAGGATCGCCCTATCTCAGCTGCATCCGAACGGATATGCGTCGATCAATAGCTTGTTCATTGCATTTATGGAATGTCTCCATCAACCGCCGCTTCCAATCGAAATTAGATACTTGTTCAACTTCAAAACTCGGTGTGATTATCCTTCTTTCACATTTCTGGAGGCGGTGAGAAATTGTCAAGTGGTCACCGGATCCTGGACAAGGCCGAGTTACTATAGGACAGAATGGTTTTATGTCAGATGTCCTCCAGGATTTGCCCGACGATGGTTATTCAGATGTGAGTATAACCGAGTTTTTAAATAGTTACTACGACAATTGCTGCCGAAGTGGAACTTATATTAATTTTTTCTTTTTACAGCAACGATCCCGCGACCCGAAGGTGAAGAGTTTAAGGAGATGGTGCGAGTACTTCGAGAAGTCCCGAGCGAAGATAGGGACATCGAGTTGCTTTTGACCGATAGGAATCTCCGGACCTTTGGGCTGATTGAACGAGGACAGAGTATAAGGTTTGAGGTGGCACAAAGGATCGTTCCTAAGAAACGAGTCAAACATAAGAAGCCCAAAGTTGTCATAGCCGAGGAGGCTGACTCTGAAAGAACTCATACTGACGATGAGCCGCTGATCGAGCCTACGGATGTAGCTTCGGATGTCGCGGAGCAGAGAAAAGGCAAGGCTGCCATGGTTAAGTCAACTAAGTGGGGGAGACGGAAATCGGTTGTCACTGCCCGGTCCTCTTCCGGAGTTAGAATCTCTGAGATGTCTCCTCCGCGTACTGAAAGTCTCTACGAAGGGCTTGCCGACCTTCCAATCCCGGAAGATGTGTCTTTTCAACATGATGCCGGGTTGGAGGAGTTCCATCGTAATCTAGAATTGAGCGAGCCTCTTATTACTAGCGAGGTCGACATTTCTGGTTGGTCGGGGGGAATGCAAATTCACACACACTTCACGACACTGCATAACCTTTGATTGTAAACTACCTGATTCGAAGAGTGACTAATTCGATTTTACTTTGCTTTGCAGATACTATGTCTAAGCGAGGTTCAATGCTTGGGAGTCTTCGACACGCCCGCAGGTCTTCGTACTACGATTCGCGTAGACGAGAGGGGGATAGAGACTATGACCAAGGACGCTCCGGGTATTATGACCAGGGACGTTTCAGATATTCTAGTCATGAGAGATATGATTCGGACAAGGGGCATAGGCGTCGATCTCGATCGCGTACCCCTCCTCCTCCCAGAGATTCCGTACAACCTCCCATTCGTGTCCCTCGTGATTCTTCTCGACACGTGTCGGTTTCTCAAGCTTCTAGATCTGAGGTGACGGTGCCGATAGTTGCGGAGGAACCTCCTACTGAAATCACAGGAGAAGGAGCGATTAGGCTTGCGCAGCTGAAGAGAGAGTTCCCGAATATCTGCTTTGACAATTATGTCTTTCCCCCGAACTTGAAAAGAATCCCACCGGAGGCCGAGCGGTGGGCGCTTGATTATGTGCACGATTTCTACGCACAGTATAAGGTGTGGTATAAGGCAGCTGAAAAAGCATCGGCGCTGGCCTTCGAACGAGCGGCCACCATTGAAAAATTGCAAGCCGAGTTAGCACAAAAAGATCGCATCATTCAAGTGCTGAATACTGAGGCTGAATCATCCCGTAAATCTGAAATAGAGGCCACTAAAAAAGCCGATGAAGCCCAGGCAATCATGGATAGGATGAAACGCGAACACTACGCCACGGTTGAGGACATGGGTCATCGAAACACATTAGTTACTGCAGAGAGGGACGCAGCCCTGAAGGAGTTGAACGAGCTTAAGTCAAAATTTGCTGAAATCGCCAAGGAAAGGGATGATGCGAATAGCGCAGCTCAGGAGGCGTGTGAACAAGCTGTGATTCTTCGCACCGAAAGGGATGCTGCGGTGGCGAAAGTTCAAGCGGTCGAGACAGAGGTGGAGGAGAAAGTTCAACAAGCAGAGGCCAGGCTAGAGGCCGATATCGAAGATCTGCTTATAACTTATAACGCCAACGTGTTAAAACACCGAAATTTAGCCTGGCTTCAAGATTATCCCGTTCACCTTCGCAGCGCTTGGGAACGATTGGTCGAGGAAGAGGGGGAAGCGCATCCGGGCGAATCGGTTGACCGATTCGAGCTTGAGAACCGGCTATTGACTGAGGATGAAAAGAAGGTCCTTCATGATGCTATCATTGCTCATGAGAAGGAGATGATGGGTGGTCATTCCCTGGAAGTCGGAGAGGGATCGGGCGTTGAGCGCCATTCTGATGTTGCTGAAGTCATCACATCGCCTTCGTCAGTGCCTGTATCTGCGGTCAGCTTGCCACCTGTTCCTGCTTACGACTCGGAGCAGCCGCGCTTATCTCCTATCCATGAGCACACTCCCGAGGCCGTTCAGCCGTCTGCGAGTCGAACTGGGGAAGGTACTCTTAAGTTATCTCAAGCGTTTTCCAAATAGAGAGTTTGTTTTGAAGAAGTTACTGATAACTTATTGTTTTTGCCTAGTGACGGAGGTTGTGCCGACAGTCGCGGCTCAAGAATCAAGCCAAAGGGATAAGGCCATCGCTACCGAGGCTATTGCTGTAACTGCGGTATCGATCGAGGCGGCACAGGGGAGTGGGTTATCTCTCGAGGAACAGATGGTGAGCGAGCTGCTCGGTGAGCAGGGCGGTTTCTCTACGGACTTACAGTTTATCATCATTAGTGATCCCCTGCCGACCTCAAGTTCTTCAATGCAAGCTGCGGATGCCCCCAGCCAAGCCCAAGCGACTCGAGAAGAGGAAATTTTGGCTGAAATCAGTGCTGAAATAGAAGCTGCGGGGCACAGTGGTAGCGCCGGTGGCAGCACGACGGCGCATAGTCCAGCGTCTGCTAGGGTAGTGTCGTCGGGTGGCACTATCCCATCTTCCGTCATAGATCCAGTCCCCCTACTCCTCCGGCGGGAAGCCTCCCTGTAGATTCGAGCTCTGAGGAGGACATCGATATCATGCCCCCAGCCGAAGAGTCACCGCCGAAGAGGAGGCACTCAAAAAGAATTTCGGTCGCTAGTGATTCTGATGAAGAACCACTAATAAGGAAGACGAAAAAGAAGAAGAAGTAGATCGGCTTTACAAGTAGATGTTTTGGTAGATAGGTACTTGTTTCTTGTTTTTTGTTAGTAAGCCGTGTATAAATGCAGGTTCGGCTCCTGCTAGTAGGGATTGTTTTTGGGAAAACTTTTTCATATGTAAGCCCTCATTTTTAGTTAGTTGAAATAAACTTCAGTTTCTTCGTTTCAACTCTTGTTTTATTTAAGTACTTGCAATGCCTTGTTTTCGGTCCGGTGTACTTGTGGTGTTTTTATCGTTTAAGTGGAGTTCGTCTCATTTTCTAAGTCTGAAGATCTTGGTCACGCGTCGTGATTGACGAATGAGTTGAATTTCGGACGTTGTATCACTTCGGTTAGTGAGTAATATTTAGCTTTCGTGCCCCCCAGTTCTGGGGAACAACACTTGTATTTATGATGGTTGAACGCACTTGTTGCAAGTTTTGAACACACGTCCGCCTTCCGGGGACTTAGAATAATTTGAGATCGATGACCTGGTTTGCATTCCAGGAGTTCGAGCGTTATTGATGCTTGTAACATGGTTCGCGCTCCGGGAACTTGGGAATGGTGTTCACATTCCAACTTGCACTCTACTAACTCGGAGTTAGTATTAACGCTTTAGTTCGCACTACAGGAACTTTGACTTGGTGTTGGTGCTCCAATTCATGTTTTGGGGATCATGGAGTTGGTTCGTGCAGTGGGAACGAATTATTAAGTGTTTACACTCCAATTCACGCTCTGGGAATTTGGAGTCCGTTCGCACCCCGGGAACGAATTGTTAAATGTTTATACTCCAATTCACGCTGCGGGAAGTTGGAGTCCGTTCGCACTCCGGGAACGAATTGTTAAATGTTTATACTCCAATTCACGCTGCGGGAAGTTGGAGTCCGTTCGCACTCCGGGAACGAATTTTTAAATGTTTATACTCCAATTCACGCTGTGGGAAGTTGGAGTCCGTTCGTGCTCTGGGAACGAATTGTTAAGTGTTTATACTCCAATTCGCGCTCTGGGAATTTGGAGTCCGTTCGCACTTCGGGAACGAATTGTTAAATGTTTATACTCCAATTCACGCTGCGGGAAGTTGGAGTCCGTTCGCACTCCGGGAACGAACTATTAAATGTTTATACTCCAATTCACGCTGTGGGAAGTTGGAGTCCGTTCGCGCTCTGGGAACGAATTGTTAAATGTTTATACTCCAATTCACGCTGTGGGAAGTTGGAGTCCGTTCGCGCTCTGGGAACGAATTGTTAAATGTTTATACTTCAATTCACGCCGCGGGAAGTTGGAGTCCGTTCGCACTCCGGGAACAAATTATTAAATGTTTATACTCCAATTCACGCTGCGGGAAGTTGGAGTCCGTTCGCACTCCGGGAACGAATTGTTAAATGGACTGTCGTGTGTTGGTCCAGTTCAGCCTTCGATGTATTGGCTTGCCCCCGAGCTGGGGTTTCACTTAGTGAGTGGCCGGTTGTAACGCAATCACTCGCTATTTGAATAAATTCCATTGTTCGATGGAACTTAGCTCTTCGTGTGTCGTTATTGTTGAATGTTGTATTCGATGAATCACAGCTTTAGCTTGAAGAGATAATGTTTTATTGCTGAAATGAGAAAATATAGCAAAGTCAGTGCCTTATTACAAAATCAAATTTCAGAATGTAAATGAAATTGCAAAATATTCATAGATTGAATGAGCCTGTCATGTGTGACAGTGACGAAGATCCTCGTTGTTCCAGGCTCCTGAGAAAGTCGGTCCGCCACTGATGGCGTTTATCACCAATCTCCCGCGAGGACTATTGGAGTCCTCATGCCTCGGTCGATCGGGTTCACTGTTTTGATTTGATGGACCTGCTTCCCTGGGTTGCGGTGTCCGCACAAATCGATCAAGCTTCCTCTCCCTGATCAGTTTTTCAACGAGGTCCTGTAAATGACGACACTCGTTCGTATCGTGCCCGTAGCTTTCATGGAACCTACAAAACTTTCCTGTTTGGATTTGTCTCTCCGACGACGGTCTCGGAGCAGGTTTTTCATATTGAATTGTACTACGGATTTGTAAATACAAGTCCTCCAATGAAGTATTCAAAGGAGTATAACTGTCGAACTTCGGATTTTTGCGTTGCGGACCGCGATCTTGATCTTGTTTTTTAAGTAGATTCACGCTCTCTCTTCGCCGAGCTTGTTTACTTTTAATGTTCAACTGAACTTTTCCGGAGCTCTCACCGGATTGTTTTATTGCAACGTTGCTTTGGATCCCTTCCGTACTTGGTTTTGCATCGGTTTGCTTCCTAGACTGTTTCGCGTCTTCTCGTCTCAGGAACTGAGCCGCTTTGGCGTGGAAACGGTCCAACGATGCAGGTGGTTTTCCGGCTAACCAATTGCCGAACTCAGAATCGGGGTCGATCCCCTTAGTCAGCGCCATAAGGATGGAATTGTCGTTCGGATTGCTGATCTCCGCGCATGCAGTATGGAATCTCTCTAAGTAGTGTCTGAGTGTCTCTCCGGGAGCCTGAGTGACGCTAGACTGAGTGTTAACATCTTTGGGTCTTGCGACATGCATGCGGAATTGCTCAACGAATTTTGTGGCTAACTGGTCGAATGAGGAGACGGATCGAGGTGGCAATCGAGTGAACCACATGGTAGCGATGCCCCCCAAGGATATGGGGAAACTTCGACACTTTACTGCATCGTCGGCACGGGCTGCAGTCATCGACCATTCATATTTTAGGATATGTTGGTTGGGGTCGGAGTTTCCTTCGTACATGGGTAAAGTTGGCATCCGGAATCGCCGTGGGGGTTCAGCATTAAGAATGTCGTCCGTAAAGAGAGTGTGACTTCGGGAAACTCCCCAATCGTCGTTTGTGAAACCCTGACTCTCACGAATCATCTGTCGTATCATAGTTGATAGATCTGGCATTTGCGCCGGAGTATGGTCACGTTCCATACTTTGGGTTCGAACCGGATATCGTTGACGGTTCAAATCTTGCCTTCTCGGCACATAGTCCTCTGGGACGTACGGTTCAGGAGTATGACCGCTTTGACGACGGTCCGGGTCCGACTGATCTCGAGCGTCGACCCCTAGTTCAGCTGCAACGCTAGCGGTGCGGTATTCAGCGGCGTGGTGAGGAATGGCACCCCCTCGGGAGGAGGATCTGGTTCGGAAACTGGCTGACGGACCAACTCTTATTTGTCCAACGGTCAATATCGGTTGGTTTCCAGCGGACGGCATACGACCCTCATCTAACCGGGGTCGTGGAGGTCGGTTATAATAATCAGAAGATAAAGAACTTTCGCTGGAAGAGCGGGAAGCACGATCTCTCGTGGATCGTTTTCGTTTCTGGCAATCCAGCTGGTTGATTAGCTCAGCGTTAGCGCGTAGCTGTTCTTCTAGTGGTCGCCGACTCTGGGTCAGCTCTTGAAGTAACAACTGCAATTCTTGTCGGGTAACCGGACCCGACGGTTCTGAGTGCCCAGCGGCATCTTGATTAGGTGGAGGCATAGGGGCAGGATTCTGTCTATCCTGTCCTTCTTGATTGACGGCGTTCGAGGTGGTTCTTGTGCTAACCATTTTTACAGTTGAGTTCCTTTCCTAGACTTTATGCAAATCTGAATAGAAGGGAAGGAAGTTGGATTTAACAATCTGGATCTCTCTCTTAGATTTATTCAATCCGGTATCGATGACAGATCCAACGAGCAGGAGAAAATCTGGGTTTTCTCAGTGAAAGCACCAAAGTGTTTGCGTCAAAATTGGGCACAACACTCTTCGGGAGTCGTTGAAGAGATAACAGTCAAAAGTATGAACTGAATATGAATATTATCTAACAAAAACTCCAATCAACAGTAAAATAAATGCGTAGACAAGCGATTTATAGTGGTTCGGCATGTTGCCTACGTCCACTGTGAAGTGTTTTGATGTTTTATTGATTCTCTTTCAATGATTACAAGTTGTTACAGCGATCCACAGCAAGTTACAACTGGAATTTCGAAATCAGTAGTGTAGTTATGATATAGGATGATGGAGATCTTGATCCGGCAGAGTCTCGGCGTCCCAGAGTCAGAAGATCCCTCTTCTGTTGGCCCTAGGGCTCTATTTATAGGTGTAGGCTGCTGATATTTCGCTGAAAACTCGGGAGACCACTTCTGGCACGTGAGGGGGCCCACGCGTACGGTCTCGGGAAGTTTGGGCCCACTTTGGCATCGGTTCGAACTCCATTCGAATCGATCAAGAATTCATCCAATCGAGGTGAAATTTGGCGTGCACATTCTTCAACATGTATGCTAGCATCTGTGAAAATTTCATGACATTTGGATCAGTAGATTGGGAGATATGATGGGTTCGAAATAGAGTTCACTGCACGGCTGTTTGGTTCGAACCCCTGCATTCGAAACGATGGTTTCGAATCCATCATGGCACGCGACTTCGTGGTGACGTGGAGCGTAAACTTCGAATCGATCCGGACTTCACTCCGTGTTGACCGCTTCGACTCCGTGTATCTCGGTGATTTCGAACCGATGGAAGACACGTTGGTTGACCCAGTGGGTTCGAACAAGGCAACACATGATGGTTTCGAAGAAGGCCTTTGTGATGGGTTCGAAGCATGGCTCTATGATGGGTTCGAACATGACTTCAGGGATGGGTTCGAACGAAGCTTATAGATGGGTTCGAAGCATGCATGTCCGATGGTTTCGAAATGAGGCAGCCGAGTATGGATTCAAATCAGCTACTCTCTGATGGGTTCGAGGTCGAGGCATCCCGAGGGTTTTGAAGGTGATGGTTTCGAACTTGATGGGTTCGAAGCGATGGTTTCGAATGGCGGATGGTGATGGGTTCGAAGACACCCATTATGGCGGGTTCGAAACCAGTGTGTTCCCTCCAAGTTGAACCGATCATAACTTGAGCATGCGAACTCGGATTGACTTGAAATTTGAAATGCTGACTCCTGTGGCCTTTCTTGCAGTGTCCCATCAATTGTAGCTCATTCTGGACTCGGATAAAATTCAGTGATATCCATGGCGAAAGGAAATACGATCAACCTCTGAGGCGAACGGTCCTTCCTATTCAATCGCTCTTTCGGTATCGCGGCTTTGCCAAAAAGCGGGATAACATCGTGCGTGTGAATTCTGGAGGCAAATGATAATGCATCATGGTGACGTGGTACTAGGGTTAGGTAGGGTTGTTTTGTTATTTCCTTTTATTTTATTTTTAATTTAAATTTCAATCGTTCAAACGCATATAACTTCCACAAACGATATCCGTTTTACGCGCGATTTTTTTAGCTAAGATCATATTGGAACTCTAGACACTTTGGTGTTAGTTTGGACGAATTTGGAGACAGTGCAAATTTTAGATTTAAATTGAATTTATCAATTTATATTCAAAAGATGAGTGTTTTGACCCACTTACAACTAAAATTTCTTATGTTCGTTAAATTGATATATGATGTGATTTGAAATTTGTTTATAACCGTTTGGCATATATATAATCATCATCTCAGTTAAATTTCATTCATTTGAATTAAATTGTTATTCCACTTATTATTGCATATAAAATGCCAGTTAAATTAATTTATTATTGAAAAATAAACTGTCGGTAATTGATTGTTATTTATTTATGTTATTATTTTAATTTGGATGATGATTGTAATAAATGATTGATGATTGATATTGGGTAAATGGATGCCGTATTTTACATTGTTATAAACTGTAAGTTATTATGCATTCTAATTTCATTCGGGATTGCGGTTTGAAATGATATATAACCGTAGTTTTTATTTTTAAATTATGGACTGAAATGATAAATATCCGTATCACTTGACCATATGATAGAAAATTTTATACAGACACCGTGGTCTATATATAAAAACATTTTTAAATGATTTCTATGGTTTTGGAAAGGAATATACGGTTTATTAAATATTAACTTTTTATATTATATAATTCTTTAATTTAAGCTATATATAAAATTGTTTAACAAAAAGGGAGTTTAATAATGGAGTTTGATGGTTTATATTATATGGGTAAGTTACTATTTAAGGTATTATATATAGAGCGTTTTAAGTGACTAAAATGAAATTTAAGTTGGAAGATAAATGATAAATTGGTTTAAATTGAATTACTTAATAATTGTACTTGAATAAATTTGATTTGGAACTTAAATGTAAGTGGAGATTTTAAAGGGTATGATTCTTATAACTTGATTAGGTTTAAAGTGTTTTAAATGAATATAAAGTTGAGATAAATGAATATATCAAGTTGTAATTTAAAGAATATCCAGTTGTTAGAAGTTAAAAGTTTTACCTTAATTTTATTGGTTTACTAAGTAAACATTTCAAACCAAATTAATAATAATTGAATCTGATATATATGGAATGATCAAAGAATTAGTTTTGAAATGGTGGAACAGTTAAAGCTTTGAAATATATGAATTAAAATGGTTTATTTGGAGGTTTAAATCGACATTTGGAATTTATTGTGAAATTTAAAGAAGCTATTTATTATATAAAGAAATATAGTATTTAAACCATTAAGTATTAAAAGTTATGTTTTAAAGCTATGGGTTTCAAGGTATATAGATTTAGAAGGGCTATGATTTCTGGGAAAATGATGTATTTTGAAATAAAATGATATCATATTGATTTGGGTTTTAAAACGAAAATGATATCGTAATTATATGGTTTTGAAATGGATATTTTATTTTGGGTTTTTAAAGTATAAACTATTTTGAAAAGACCGCGGTGCTATAATAACGTTTGGTTGTTAAAGAGTCCGGGATCATAAATTGTTATACTCTATGCCAACTCCGAAAACCACTTTAACAACCGTGTACGCCGTGGAGATTCCAGAATGAAGTAGGATGGTGATGGAATTTCCTCTGAGGTAAATACGTGGACCAAACTCCCGTGAGTTGGCATAAGGTGGCTAAAACACGAGCGATTCTCGAGCCAATTGAGGTAGCACCTTTGATCCGACACATCCCTTCGATTTTATACTTTGACTTTTGGAGTGATTCGTTGGGCACTTTTGATTTTCTTTTTGGGGGTGTGGCTCGAGGTGCGCGGTATCTTCAGCTACGCGTTACCAACAGCCCGGATGCGTAATGGATATATCTACCCTAGCGTTGCCTAGTTTGCCGTGTCACCTACCCTATCGTGCCTTGTACGAGTTTGGTTTTCTCTCGTAGCCTGTGTGGTATCCTCTGGTGGCTTCTCGATTAGGAGGGACTATGATATTGGATGGACTACTGGGACTATTACGTTTTAAGGGGAATATTGGGTCACTCCTTAACGCTATTTAAAAGTATGTTTATTTTACTATAGACATTATTATAATAGCAAAATATTACTGCATGGTAAATAGTTTAACGGATCCTTAGGAGTTGTGAATCCCGAGCATCTCTTGAGTTACCGCATTAACGGTAGACACTGGATAGGAGATGTCAAATCCCGTAAACATCTCTTACGCCGTCACACTCATATTTATTTCAGTCAATTTAACATACATAAGACTTTTTAGTTCTGGCTCGAGTGTTTTGTCCTTTCAATTCGCTTGGGTCAGTCCGAGCATTTCAAGATCGAAGACTTTATTTCTGGAGGACGAAGACGAAGATTAAATTATATTATTATGATATATTATAGTGTTCCACTACACATCGTACTCCGCTGTATTGATCATTATTCGCTGGTATGTGCAACTTTGATATGTATTGTATAAATAAAATCAAATATTTCGTAAAACAGCTTCATGAAATGTATATTTGATTATTATATTTTATCGTTCCGCTGCAAGATTCTATTTTGTTTTTCTTTCTTTCTCTGCTTTTTCTTATTTACCAAATTACAATCAGCCCTTTCGCATGGTTTGAATTGGCACGTGCGTTTATTTAATGCGTGCGTAAAGGCGGGATGTTACATCCGGTATCATAGATTTGGGTTAACGATAAACCTTAGCTTTGTGGGGTCTGACTCTTTATTAATAGGGTAATACCCTATGGGAGTCGTTGAGTGTATATATGAGAGAGCGTATTTGTTAGTTGTGACGACCCAGAATTTTTTAACATTGTAGAATGCGATAATTGAATTAATTTTAAACATTTAAAAGTTAATTTTAACGTGAATTTGAGATATAAGTATTTACTTGAAAATTAAATCATTGAATTATATATTTTATATATTGTATTTAATAATTGAAATTGGGTAAATTGTTGAATCTGAAATTTCTAAGCCTGTTTAAAATAATTTGAAGGTTTATAAAATTTATGATGATGATACTGAAGATAATAGAATGGTTGAAATTTAATTTAAAGATGATTTGTTCAGTTTTGAAAATATACTATCTACACCATCTCTATTTTATTTATATTTATGTATGCTTTTAAATAATACAAAAGGTATAAGTAGGTATACATTTATAAGTATAGGATAAGCGACATGACATGGTGAAGACAAGTGACATAATATGGACCATACACCTATCTTAAGATGAAATAGAATTATGACACATGTATCACTTTGGTGTACACTTCTAGAACACCTTAAATGATTACTAAATAAGGTATGTGTCATGAAATAAAGCTTGCATAAAAAAATGAAGGACATGTGTCACAAGATTAAATAAAATAGTGACACATAAGCCCATTAGGTGTCCATGTGCAGAAACATCTTAAGACACCTAAGTGGACTTGTGTCAACATTCTAAAACTTGTGCAAAGAGAAGTAGACAAGTGTTCAAAACTAAAATTACCAAACTAGCCTTGAAAATTACTATATAAAGGGTGAAAATGTTCACTTATTTTTCTTTTTTTCACAAAGCAAAAACCAAAGTAGGATAAAGTGAAAAAGCTTGGAGAAAGCTAAGAAAAAAGAGTCAAGTCAAATACACAAGTGTAAGGTGAGAAAAACTATTTAATTTCTAGTATTCATGTTATTCTTGAAGAGATGATAGTTGTAAGTAAAAGTGGCTCGGTTCTATCAAAACGTAGCTTAGTAATTTGATCATAACTTTCTCAATTCTTAATGAAATTTCGATTTCTTAGATATTATGGAAAGCTTATTTCACGTGCTACAACTTTGATGTTTTGTGTTTTCTGTATTTTGGATGTTAGCTATGTAAAAATTGAATTTTTCTACGGTAATCCCGAGAGCAAAACCAATATTAGCTCTGTGCTTAAGGCTGAAACTAAATTGGCCATAACTTCTTCGTTACTCAACCGATTTTGATAACTTTAGATGTTCCAAAAAGCTTAGACTTTGTTCTAAAACTTTTAAGTTAAGAGTTTTCCAAAATTTCGATGTTACCTTGGCCAAAATTATAATTGTTTGTCGTTGTCCCGAGATAAAATGACAGAAGTTGTGAAATTCAAATCTCAGAATTGTTTTATCCATAACTTTTACAATTCTTATCGTAATTCAGTAATTTATAATGTTCCAGAAAGTTTAGAAAATAAGCTACAACTTTTGCTTTATTCATTTTGCCTGATTTCGATGTTTTCTATGCTAAAATTGCAATTGTTGGTCGTTGTCCTGCAAATGCATAAGTTCAGGCTAAACTTAATGTTTTTGGCAAAATGGTCCTAACTTTTGAAACGTTGATCCAAATTCATTGATCTTGGTCATTCTGGAAAGCTAACGGAAAGACCAATAACTTCCATTTGTACTACTTTTTAAAATTCGGCCATCTATATATGTGAATTTGAGGTGCAAGCTCGGATTAGATTTCTGCCCGAAATGAACATGTTTGTTTCTAAGAAAATGCCTTACTTGTTAGATTTTTATCATTGATTTGATAAACAATTTGATGGGTTTCTTTTCATGGTGGTTGAGTATACTAAGTAAATTACTTTAAAGAAGTATTTTCACATAGAAGAATTAATCGAGGATGCAGTATAAGACCATAGAAAAGATGGGTATTAAATATAAGTACACTATATTGAATATAATTCAAATCTTGATAGTCAAAATATAAAATAAAAATGTAAATAAAAGCAAGAATTAAGTAATTTGGATATGCTTGTAACATAAGCTGAAATTGTACATACAAATGTAAAGTTAAAAAAAATGTTAGAAGAGCTGAGGACACTCGGGTATTGTTGAGTAATGCTTGGTTTTCCTCAGGTATAATTGCTTATGTTTCAGGTGTTAAAGGTAACATAAATAATTTTTTCCTATTATTTCAATTAAATCGATATTTTAAACAAAGGTGTTTGTTTTAACAGTTAATGATAATTTAACTTCAAGATAATTTAGTGAGTTTGTTCATGGAAACTAAGAAGTTAATTAAGATAAGTAGTTAATGATTGTGAACAATTAATATAATATAATCAATTAAAGGTTAATTAATTCTAGAGTAATTAATAATTTGGAATAATCAATGATTGATTAAGGTAATTAATCAATGTAGTTAATAGAATTTACTAATAAAACCAATCGAAGAAAAATTACTTAATATCATAAATCAAAGGGGTAATTATTGGTAATTACTTAATTGAGGATTAATTACTTGTTTAATTATTGTAACAAAATTTATGGAGGGTTAGTAAATTTATGAGCATGATTAATTCAAAGATTTTAATCAATGTAAGTGATTATAAGATAACGAATCTGAGTACTTAATCAAGGATAGATGTGATTATTGTAAAAAGTAAAGGTAAATTAATAACATTGAATTCGAAGAGACCGGAGTCGGGTATTAATCAATACCCGAAATCACTTTGATTCTTTAGAAATTGATACGTGGTATCAATAGGGTATATTGGAATGATTTTAAGTGAACTGGACTATAAAATCTAAGTTCTGGCACTTAGAAATTGATGTGTGGAGTAAGTGATGCCTACGACAACTTATGAAGTGGAAATTGATATAAGTTACCCGGGTTTATTTAGGTTGTAAACTTTTGCATTCCATGTTAGTTGGGTTTACTCACGCTGGTTTCCAGCCTGACCCGGGTGTTACTTTGGTGTAATGCTCGGGTCAGACCGAGTATTACAGATTTTCAGGTAGGGACGTTCTAGAGCTCAGGAGGCAAACTGGATAGCAGTAATGAGTAGAGTATTTCCGCTATATTTATATATTCGTTAATCTGAGACATGATACTTGTATTTATTCAGTGACTGTATGTGTGTGGAACTTTGATGTATATTAAATGTAATCAACAGATATAGTATTCTTTTGTAGACATTTATTATTTATTATATTTTATCCGCTGCGAATGTGAGATATTTGGTGTTTCTCTTCTTCTTCTTCTATCTCTTTCTTCTTTTTCCATAACTATGTGGAATTTTCGGCTTCGAAAATTTCGGGTCATTACATTTGGTATCAGAGCTGAAGGTTAAGCGAGATCCTTGGCTCTGGTGGGGATTACTCATTGAATAGAGTCCGTGGTACTCTAGAATGAGTTGAGTATATATATGAGGGCGTACTTGTTATTTTCTTACGAAGATTTTAAATGAATTTGCATAAGGATATATTTTGTATATAAGGCAATATACCCTTCTAATGAATAATTAGGTGATTGGTTGTTAAGTTATTAGAATTAAGTTAAGAAGTAATATAAAATACGACCAAATTGAAACTTTTAACCAAAGTTGAAGAATAAACTTATATGACAAAATGGAATTTGAAATATAGATTGTGAATGTAATTTATAAATTGAAATAAACTTCGTAATAAATGAGATTATAATTTGAAATAGAATTCCAGAGAATATTTGGAAATAAAGTATGATGAAAATTCCAGAGTAATGTTTAAATATAAATTGGATGGATTGGGAATTTGGAATTTTTGGGAAAATATAAAATTCCTTTGGATTTGGAAGTGTTTTCCAAAGGTTTTGGAAAAATGATAGTATTATTTCAAAAATATTTTTGTGTTGAATTTGAAATCTGGGAGATTTGAAATTAAAAATATTTGGAAATGTTTTTAAAGAGATAAAAGCATTGAACTCTTTCGGTCACTGGAAAATAACGTCGGTGATGATTGCAGCATCATCGATGTTCATTTTCGAGTTTCTCGAAGAGAAATTGTTACCAAATTGTTTCAAATTGGAGTTGTTTGTGAACTGGGTTTGGTTTGAAATTCAAAAGGATAATTGAATTTGCCAAAGAATTTTGGAAATAGTTGAATTCTAAGGTAATATTGAAATCTTGAAAATTCGTTTAAACTCTGGAATCTTGATTTAAATTGTTTATGGAATAATATATTGGCTAAATAAAATGTATAATTCCGAATTAAAAGCAAAATGTGAACGTAATTGATTATAAATCGAAATTGTAAGATAGAAATTGTAATTAAAGTTGTACAAGTTTAAAGATCAAACGGAATTATATTTGAAGTTGGAAGGAAATTGAGAATCAATTCAACTTGAATTGGGATTAAATCAATTTCAATGGAAATTGAAGATTATTCAATTTGGAATTGGGTCAATTCAAATGGGAGTGGAAATATAAATTGAAATGTTGGGGCAGTGAACAGTTTGGACTGTGGATTGTTTTCAATATAAATTGTTTTAATATAATTTTTTTTTCTAAGTTATTAAATATATATAACCCTTCTTTCTCAAAACCAAATTATTTTATACTTGTTTTACAATTATTTGTGGACCTATTTAACCATTTATCAACTATTTTCTAAACTAGTTACTATTTTTTTCAACTAAGTTACGGATAAATTATTATTTTACAACTATTTTGCAATTATCTAAGATTTCAATAACTATTTAGCTAATTTCCAACTATTTTATAGATGTTTGTAAACTAATAATTATTTTTCAACTACTTCTCTATTTTTAAAATTTTTAAGCTGTTTTCTAAATATAAACTGGTCGGAGTTCAAACTATTATTGATTAAATACCCAACTGGGATAAGAATTGAGGTAATAGTCCAAATAGGGATTAAGGCCAATGTGAATAAGTGAATGAAATTTTAGGTGAATGTGAATAGAAAGGAAATTGATATTGGAAAGAATAATCAAATTTGAATATTTGATTTTGGGTAAACAAAGTTATATCTTTGTTATGTATTCTCCCTTTGTTGAATCTATTGTTGGAAGAAAAAGGATTTTGGAAGTGTTTGAAGTATAAAAGGAATTTTATACGAGTTTAAAGTGATCCAAAGTTTTAAAAATTATATATATCTGTATATATATAAAGGATCTTATGGGGATTTTGGAAAGGGTTTTGGTAACCTTTGGATTTGGAAAGGCTTTTGATTTTTGGGAAAAATCATTATATGGAATTTGGAAAGCCTATTTTGAGAATTATCGATTTTGGGATAATCGATTTTGTGTAAAGGAGCTTTGATAAAAATTCATACTAGGTGTATGATTTGAAAGATACTATATGTTTATAGAGTAAAGTGTTTTGATGATGGCTCTGGGGAAAAAGGCGCTTCCTTGAAATGAACTTCTCAGGAGTGCCACCGGGTGGTGCTGCCTTGAGCCCCAAGGGGGGTTCTAAAGTTGATCCTGTAAGGAGTCCGGACAAAACTAGTTCCTGAGGATTATGAGTTGAGTATACCATAGTGTAAGTCGTGTGTGCCGCTGAGAGTCAACAGTTACATGGACTTTTGCTGCGATAACAACGTAACCCAGGATGTAACTGCGACCTATGGTATAACATAGCGAAAGTCGTGTGTGCCGCTGAGGGCCAACAGTCTGTATTTGATTTTATATCGGCAGACCGCGACCTATGTAGGAGTGGAGAGGTTTCATTTCGACAGCGAAAATCAGAGGCCGCTGAGATCCTGCAGTTGCATGGACTTTTGCTGTGATGGCAATGTAACCCTGGATGTAACTGTGATCTGTTGTGTGGGTTCCATGGCGTAATCGAGAGGCCGCGGAGAGCCTGCAGTTGCATGGACTTTTGCTGCGACGGCAACGTAACCCTGGAATGTAACTGTGACCATGGATGGGGGTGATGATTTTCAGAGCATTGTCACCAAAGATATTTCCTCTATTTTCAAAAATCGTTTCCTATAATTTCAATAAAATTATTTTCCAAGTGTTTTCACAGGATGTTGCAAACGGGTTTACCAAGTACTTATAAATTTTCAGTCCTACGCCTGATCAACGTACGACTGAATTTCTGTGAGAATAAGGATGGATGCAACGACTCGGTATTTTCAACCATTCGCATCCATTATAAGTGTATAGGTAGACACTCATGCCGGAATTGAATTGCTCAAAATACCGCGTTGTAAATAAAAATTTGGCAAATCTCAGGATATACAGTAAATAAAAATCACAGATCACAGACACAGAGTATATAAAAAATGCAGCGGAAGAAAAAGAGATAGTAGTTCATGAAGCTACTATATAAATATGAGATGCATCAGAGTTAAATAGGATACAACTGAAGAGTAACAGGATGCATCAGGTACAAATCAGATACATCACTGAACCACTGGATACTGAAACAAAATAGGTGGTTGGATCTTCAAGGAAAGCTCCAACGCCGAAGGTGAATCTGGAATGCTAACTCACTCAATCTGACCCGAGCGTAAAGCAAAACACAAAACCCTCGAGTCAGGACATAAATACTTATAGACTGTAAATCAACTCAAGTGAACAGTAACAAAATGCATCAGTAACTTAAAGGCTGCTTGGGATCGCCCATCCTCTAAGGATCCGTTAAACTATTTACTATGTAGTAATATACGCTATATACGGTAGTGTCTAATCAGTAAAGTATAATCATATAGAAAATAGCGTTAAGGGGATGGTGAAGCTTAACGCGGTCGGATCTTTAAAACCAAAATCGTAGTAGGCTCGATATAAGGATATGACACGGCACGCGAGGCAATGCCAGGGTGGATACACCATTTGCACTCCTGGATCGGTGGTGACGGCAAGCCAGCAGCTTCCGCCCACCTCGAACAATACCCCCGAATCAAAGTGGCGCCACCGAATCGAATCACAAAAGTAATAGAATAGTTTCCGATGGAGCATGCTCGATGAAATGGTGCGACCCTTTGTGTAGCCCGGTATAGCTCCTGCTTTAGTCATATATGCCAACTCACGGGAGTTGGGTCCACGTAACATACCTCGAGAACGTCGCCACCATCCTACTTCATTCTGGAATCTCCACCGCTTACACAGTTGTTAAAGTGGTTTTCGGTATTGTCCGGCTATAAGACAATATCTGATCCCGGTCTCTTTAATAACCAATCGTTATTATAACCCATGGATATTTATTTCAAATAATTTATACTTTCAAGACCAAAATATCATACTCATTTCAAAACAATATCACAATTGTATCATTTCCATTTCAAAAATAATTCAATATTATATCATTCAAATAAAACCTAAATTTTCAAATCATTGAACATTTCTTTAAATTTATTAAACTTGAAATATTCCTTTAAATTATCATAGTATTTTGGAAATGTTACCTTAAGGAATCATAACATTTTTGGAATGTACTACTTTCCACTTTACATTGTATATAATCAAAGTATTGATAAGCTTAAAATTTTAACATGTCAATTTATCATAGCCTTATAGTTAAATAAACTTTCTTACTGTAATATACAATTTAAACCGAAATTCTTATGTTAAGTTAAAAGCACCTTATTAACTTACATTATTATTACAATAAAGAAACTTTATTATTTTAATCATTTAAAGTATGACATTCACATAAATTAAAACTTGCTTATCAAATGTACGTTATCAACTTACATTTTATTATTACAGTAAGTAACATTTATCATTTTAATCAATTTAAAATACACCATTACATTGATTAAAATCTACGTGTCAAATGTACGTTTTAAATTTTATATTCCTATTACAACAATGAACATTTATTAATTAAATCAATACCATACTACTTAAAACTTTACATGTTTCTTTCTTAATTAAAACTTTACATGTTCTTGCATTAATTAAAACTTTCATGTTCTCTCATTAATTAGGACTTTACACGTTTCTTTCATTAATTAAAAACTTATACGTTTCTTTCATTAATTAAAACTTATACCTTTCTTTCATTAATTAGGAATTTACATGTTCCTATCATTAATTAGAACACCATACGTTCTTTCATTAATTAAAACCTATACGTTTCTTTCATAAATTAAAACCTATACGTTGCTTTCATAAATTAAAACATATATGTTTCTTTCATAAATTAAGACCTATACGTTTCTTTCATGAATTAAAACCTATACGTTTCTTTCATAAATTAAAACCTTTCAAAATCTATTTAAATAAAATTTCATAATTTTATATTTTTAAAATACTTAAAATATTCAAAGCACTTTATAGATTAACCACGGGTCTGTATATAGTTTTCTAACCTAGGTCAAGTGATACGGATATGTATCATTTCAATCCGCAGTTTAAAAGGTAAAAATCCGGGTTCTATCATTTCAAACCCGCAATCCCAAGTTTAAATAAATAAATAAAATAACTCAGGCCTATCATTTCATCCCATAACATTTTTTTCTAACAGGGAACTTGCAGTGTGATCATATATAGAAATAATATAAACTAGGTCAATATCACAATATACAGTCATGTATCAGATGTCAGGTGAAAATTAACAGTTTTAACATGGTAATAACATGGTAATAACATGACATAGCGTATCATATGATCATCATTAACTTGCATAAACATTTTATATTACTAAACACTTGTCATCAATTCACTTTTCATAAGTATAAATGTTAGAGTGAGAAAGACTCACCTTTTTCAAAGCTAGAGACCAAAACAACATACAAGCACGACTCCAAAGGCACGACAAGCACAATTTCACGACTTTTGATTTGAGTTGAAAGATAGCCAAGATATGATTTTGTATCAACAACCCAAAGTAAAACAATGAAAGGAGAACAAATGAAATAAAACAAGAGTGAAAATAAGAAAGAAAGAAAAAAAAAAGAAAAAAAAAAGAGAAAAAAAAAGAGAAAAAAAATGAAAGGAAAAGCATGCGCCGGTTCATACCTTCAGGAGATGCTTACCAAATTTTGATGGAGGCAAAATGAATAATTTATGGTATAGAACTTTTGAACGTGAAATATATATTAACATTTGCTCACTAATTTATGTAGAGGGCAGGCAAGAGAAAAATGCTTAAACGGTAGAGGCAATTAAGGCATTCAATTCTATCCAATAGGTGGAAACGTATGGGAGGCAAGAGGGAAAGAAATAATTCACACACGGAAATGATTTAAGGCAAGATTTGAGCAAGATTTTGGATTCTCAAAAGAGAATATACGGCTGAAAACTTTGCATTGTTAACGCAAGAAAAAAAAATCAAATAGATAACGAAAAGGCAAGAGCAACAATTAAATATATGCCCAAAGTAACGTACAAATTATTTTATTTCTCTTATTAAATAACGTACAAATTATTTTGTTTCTCTTATTAAATAAGTTTAAAATACTAACGTTTCTACTAGGAAAATAAACCATCACTCTAAACCAAAATTTAATAGCTATTGTACCATAATTAATAACATTTGATTTAGCTTCACCCAATTGATTGTTAAATATAAAGTTAAGAAACAGATGTAAACATATGTAAAAGAAATGCAAAGTTTATTTCCCGTTTCACACTAATTATTACTAACTTTTTTTTAAAAAAAAAGTATACAACAAATCTGACCAAAACAAAAGTGAAACAAATGTTACACAATTGTATACAGTTCAAGATGAAAAATTTGCCTTTAGAATTATAAAATTTAGAATTTCTATTAAAGTTACACTTTTTATCCAAATCAAATTTTCAGACATTTTTTATTTTTATTTGGACAAATGATCAGAAATCATTTCAAGAAAATTTCCAAAAGTATATTTTTAAGAAAACAAAAGCCAAAGTCTTTAAATAAATGAAATTTTTTAAAATTTAGGAAAAACAAGTAGAAAAGTAAGAAAAAGAAAGGAAAGCCATTACCAGATCTTTGAAGCCGTGAGAAACAAATGAAAATGATCTTTTTTTTTCACGTGAAAACCTAATGAGATGACGGCTACATTAGGGTTTTACACGGCTAAGGCAATTAATTGAGGGGTTTAAGGAAATGAAGGGTTTGGGCAAATAAAACGGCTTACGTTCCAAAGTAATTTACAATCTTCCATATTCTTTTCCTTTTAAAACTTTACATAAAAAAAATTTCAGGAGAAAATACTTTACAAACCGAAATTAATTAGAAATATGAGGTAACAAATAGTATAATTTGAAAAAAATAATAATGAAGAAAATGCCTTAAAAATACCAAACAGTGTTCTAAAATTGTGCATAAATCACTGTTAGTCTTGGAAAATTATACATTTCATTATAAAATTATTATGAAGTGGAAAGGAATGTTTTCATGTGAAAATGAGGTAAGAAATGCACAGCTACAATAAAGAAAGGAACGGTCAAAGGAAATTAAATCTATTAATTGGAAAATAAACGGAAGAAGAAACGTTAAAACGGTTTTACGTTTCTTTGCTTTCAAACCTTTTAAACTTCCTATATATATATTCATATACATCTAAATAACTGAAAATAATTAAAATCTCAGTTAAAATTTGAAAATATAACAGATAAACAAAATATTAATAATTAAATATTAATTAGATATGATTAAAATAAGAAAAATAGCATAGAAAATGAAAACTTGACTTAAGAATTAGAAATAACTTCAATACACTTTGGAAAAATTTACTTTAATTTAAATATATGTAAAATGAATAAAATAAACTAAAACACAGCAAATAAAAGTGAGTGCATAAAATAAATAAATAAATTTTAAATATATATAATTAAATTAAGAAAATGGCTTAAAATTGTAGACTAGGCTTTTAAAATTAGAAATAAATTCAAATGAACTTTAGAAAAATTATATTATCATTTTAAAAATACTTAAAAGTCAAAATATACATTATATAACATATTATCACATATTAAAATAAAATAAAACAAAGAAGAAGTAATTTATACAATTTAAAATAGCCATTGTTAAATAACCCTATATACGCACAATATTGTAAAGGGTATAACTTTCACAATTTACATCCAATTTCAACGAAACGAAATATGGTGTTCTTATAATTTTATGTACATTCATAATAAAAGAAAAAAATTTAAATTTTTAAACTTTTAAAATTTTAAGTTGAAAGTCACAGTTTGACTTTTTTGACCAAAATCAGCATTTCAGGCAAATATTCAACTTACAAAATTTTGGAATTATAACTCATATAAAAATCAAGATTATATTTAAATAATAAATTTAATCATTTCAAATAAGTAAAATAAGTTTTTAAATCAAAATCTTACATTAAAAATAATTAATATACAATAAAATAATTACAAAATACAGGGTTGTTACACTCTCCCCCACTCAAAAATTTTTGTCCCCGAAAAGGAATGAGGTATGGAAGGGCACAGAAAAGATAGAGTGAAATAGGATTAAGATAAGATGACAAGAAGATTGAAGTTATACCTGATAACTGTTGTAATAGGTAAGTTTTACAAGGTGGAGATTATCAAAGATTATAGAAAGATTTCTAAACAGAAAGATCATAGAAAGATGCATATACCAGTCTATAGCAAGATGAGGATGATAAGAACAACCAAAAGATAGTTTGAAAAAAAAATAAGAAAATGAATTTGAAAGCATGGAGATTTCAACTTGAATAGAAAATAAACTTTTACACAAGTTACATAAATCTTAACTATCTCAAATTTCATTATCTTATTATCCAATCATCTTAAATTAACAATTTTTTTTTTAAACCATGGGTTAGAAAAATAATCATTTATTACACTCACAATGTATTTAATAAATTTTATTCTTCTTTATTCCTAATAAAATTAAATTTATTTATATTTATCACTCATGTTCAATATACTTACACTTATTATAACTGCTTTCTTTTATTCTTAGTTCTTTTAACATCATTTTATTGTAATGTTAACGTGAAAATCTGACGCTAACACCCCGGTGTGTGTAAAAACGATGTGAAAGCACCACCCGTAATACGGGAATCAAGAAATAACAGTAAGTAACAGAAAATGCAGTAAATGTGCACAGGGTTTATAGTGGTTCGGCTTATGATCAAGCCTACGTCCACTTCAATGCTTTTTATTGCTGATCGGATTACAACTTATTACAATCTCTTTCAATTACAATCCAATTCAATTCAGAAAACAAGTAGCTAAGGAAAACTTCATCGTGACCGAGTTCTTCGAATCCGTGATTGAATGTGTTAAATTCCTGTGCGAAGTTGATCTAAGCGTCTTGCGTGTGCTTGAAGCGATGGAGTGTAGATTGCTTTGAAGATAATGAAGTCTCAATATCTTGAAGAAAAATGATCCCCCAAAAAGTCCTTTGAATGTTGGAGGTGCTGTTGTATTTATAGTGAATTCCCATGCTGGGTCGTAGGTCGTGACTGACCTAAGATAGGTCGCAAGTTGTGGCAGACCTACAAGACATGGGTTGCGACTCAATAGGGGTGTGCTTGTTCGTTTGGACACACTGGCAAGCAAGTCCTAGGTCGTGAACGACCCAACTGGTGGCTGCATAAATGAAGCAGTATTGAGATTTATCTTCGTAGTGATAGGTCGCGAGCGACCTATCATAGGTCGTAGGTCGCAAGCTTTTTCCTGAAGATGGTTGGATAGCATTGCACTTAACTCTGGAACGAGCTAGTAAGCAGTAGGTCGTGGTCGACTTAGCAGATCATGGTATAAGTGAAGCGGCATAGGGATTTTACTTCATCTGCTTAGGTCGCAAGCGACCTATTATAGGTCGTTAAGTCGTTATCCTTTTTAAGTCGCTCCATACTTTAGATCGGTACATATCCTTAGGTCGTGTTGAACTTTCTGTTGTTAGGTCGTCCCACCTTTAGGTCGTTAGGTCGCAAGATAATTATGTCATTAGGTCGTTGAGACTATTAGGTCGTCAAGTACTCTTAGGTCGTTGGGCTGCTGAGTTATAGGTCGCGGAGTTTTAGGTCGCGGCAGAAATAGGAGTTAAACATTTGCCCCTCGAAGTACAGGCCTATGTCATAGGTCGTGTGCTTCGACCTAATTTTGCTAGGTCGTGAGCGACCTAAAACATATACTAACTCGCGCGTCTAGTCGTCTTCTTCTTTCAGCCCCATAAAAATTTGTTAGGTCGCTACTCCCTCCTTACTCACCTGCTTCAATTTCCTGCGCCGCCATTAACCGAATTCTACGATTTTAAAGACAAATTCAAGTTAATCATTCAGCGATTCGTCCTTACTATCAAATTACGTAAGTATCTTCGATCTTTATCCATTCCATGATCACCATCGAACCACGAACTCTAACCTCCGAACCCCAGACCAATTTTGTGCGTCGTGCTTCACTTTGAGTCATGTTGTGATCGATTTTTGATCGTCTCTGGTTACTGTTGTGATTCACGAACGCACAGTAGTGAGTTAGATTTATGATAGATCGGAGATATGTTGAATTGGTTTCCGAGTGATTTGGTGGTATGAGAAGATGACGAACTTCATGAATAGGATGATGGACTTCTGCGTAGTTGATAGTGGGTTATTGGGTCTGGTGAAGCATTGCGTGGAGAGGAAGTTAGCGACCTGGTGAATTTGAGCAACTTAAGATAATTCGCGATCTAAGGACCCTTGCGACTTAAGGAATAGTTTCGACCTACACTAGGTCGCTGAACGACCTAATATCGCGCGTCTTAGGACTTTGCATGAGCTAGGAATTACTCGAGCTAAGAACTGCATGACCGAATCTTTCTTGCGACATAGGCTTTAGGTCGCGGCTGAGTTAACATCAGGACGAGTTTGAAATGCCTTACCCTTTACTTTGCACAGCGCAACCTAAGAAGGTTCTGACCTATGCTAGGTCGCTGGACGACCTAGGACTTGTGAAATCCTGAAACAACTTTGATTGAGCTGTTTGAACTTTGAACTATTTGGACTTGAATTTTGTTGTATTTCTTTGCAGATTGTCTCTAACGCTAATTACCTGTTAAACACAATATTTGCAGAAAATTGGGACGAATATACTGCCATCGACTGCCCACATCAAATGACAGATTAGTTAATAACAGATAATTGACTTAAATAAATTGTGTGAACGAAGTGCTTTCAACTCATCAATTTCAAGTAAAATATTAAAGCAACACTGAAATAGTCAATTGAAACTGACCAGCCTGCACTAACATTATGCTTGAACTTTAGATTAACAAGTTCTGAAATTTTGTAGTCGATCAATCGTCGACTAGTTTAAATCCAGTTATATTTACTTGTTATTTTTATTAGTTCTGCACGACACTTCACACTTTTGGGAAACGTGCACCTTCACATTTGAATATCCTGTTGCTTGTGTAGAATGACTTCTCAGGAAGAAGATACAACAGTTCAGACTGGAGAGGCAACTTTTATTCCGGCTCCACTAGTCAATCCTCCCGAAAGAGCCCCTACCACGCTATCATACAAAGTTTTTCGCCAGTTGTGTGCTCAGTTTGGCATTGCTGAATCGGATGCCATTCTTCTCGATAGAAGTAACACTGCTGACATAGCACCCCCTGGCTTTGTGACGGTCAATCGACAAATGTGCCTGAGTGGGGGCTTTCCTCCTTTCAATGACTTTTTCCAACAACTTCTTCGTCAATTGGCCATCGCCCTATCCCAATTACACCCCAATGGCTATGCCATTTTAATGGGGTTGTGTGTACTGTTTAGGGGGACGCTTGATCGATTCCCAAGCTTTGACGAGATTTGCTTCCTATGCACTTTCACCAGGACTAAAGATCACCCCTCTATTACTGTCGTGAGAAGTGCTCGAAATCGTAGATTGATCATCGGTCTTCCTGACAGCGCTCATGGGTTTTTGACTCAATTTTTCTATGTTCGTTGTCCCCCGGGGTTTTACGCTGTATGGAGGGAAGGAAGTAAGATTAACCATTCTTACTACGCTTGTTATCCGACTTTGCGAGACTGAATTGTTAAGTGTTAACTCCGCTTCTTTTTTATTTTCACCGCTTCCTTCCCTATCCAGAGATCCAGGCCATAAGCAAGTTTTTGAGAGACTGAGTGCCGTGGCCGCGGAAGAAAGAAGTGTAAAATTCTTGTTGAGGGATGAATTTCTGCACCGATACGGGCTTTTGCATACCTCTCGCTCTACACACCCCCACGAAGTCCCAGACTCTCCGGCTAAAGCGTCGGATGCCCCCGTTTCTATTGATACATCCATAACGAAAGAATCTGCTTCTGAGGCTTCTCTAGTGAAGTGCTCCACTTCTGTTGATGTCGCGGGGTCATCTGGCAAACTTGCCCCGGTCACCGAAGAAGAAGAGCCTCGGGATTCTCCTCCTTATTCAAAGAAGTCTGGCGACGAAGAAGTCGAGAAAACCAGCCCTCTTAAGCAGAGCATGGACGACATTTTCGAAAGACTGAGTGACCTCTTTGCCACCTCGCACGAGATCTTTAAAGATGATCCTATTACTACCGGGGTTTCTTCTTCAGTAGTCCAGGCGACTTCTATTCTGCAATAGACTCCGTCAACTCAAGAGTTGATGTTAACTTCTACACCCATAACTACTCCACAATAAAAGAGTGGTTCGTAGTTTGATGCGCGTAGTTTGCACATTACACTCACTTAGAATCTTTCATAACTTTTATGCTTCTGACTTTTTGTACTTTGAAGAATTCTAAAATTTAGCTCTTTTTATTTCAGATCCTCAGATGGGACGTAGCAGATCCTACTATGATGACTTCCAGCGCTACGGGAGGCGTAGCCAATATGATTATAGGCGTTACCCCCCCTCTTACAGAGAATCCGACGAAGAAAGAGCCGCCCGAAAGGCTCAAGAGAAGAGGGCTCAAGAGGAGCGTTATGAAAGAAGAGAGAGGGAGGAGCGCCACGATTCTTTGCAGAGTGGCGACGATTCCGACAAAAGAAAATCCCATGATAACCGAGGAAAAAGTCATATGGTTGAGGAGTCAAGCAAGCGAGCCCGACATGGTGAGAAGCATACCTCTACAACTCCTGAAAAGGTTACTGTCCCCGTCTCGCTTGACATTCCTTCCGGCTCTCCTGCTCTCGGGAAGACAGACATCCAAACAATAATTAGCAGGCCCAAATTCCAAGTTGGACCGGGCCCGGCCACTTTGCAAAGTCGGTTTCCACAGTGGTGTCTGAAGGGAGTAAGGTTCGACCTTGACTTGGTCCCCATTGACAAGTCTACCATGTTACGAAACCTCGATGCCGTCAAGCTTGATATTGAGAGGATGTCGAACTGGCAAAAACTTGTTGACGAGCTCCAAAGGGTTAATCGTGCAAATATAGAGGCCATGCTCACTATGGAAAATGATAAAGCCGAATGGCAAAAGGTTCTTGAGCAACATGATACTGAAATGAGGAGCATCGCTTCTTACAATGAAGAGCTTGAAGCAAAAGTTGAGGAACTGAAACAAGAGCTTGCTACTTCCGCTACTTCCTATTCTCAAAAAGAAGAAGTGCTCCTAAAACAAGTGAGAGATGCTCATGCCAGTCAAAGAGATGTCGAAGACAGGCTTGAAGTGCAAAAAAGAATTAGTGAGGGCTATATTGCTGATATTGAAGTGATTCGAAAGAAAAACAGCTCCCAAGAGGCGGAGATTCAAATGCTTAAGCTTCAACTTTCCAAAGCTGAAAGGGAGCGTGATGAGGCCGTTGCCGGCAAAATTGCAGCTGAAGAATCTCACGAGGCAACGAGGACCAACATCAGCTCAACATTATTTGACTTCTACCTGCATAGCATCTTGGGGCGCGGTAGCCTCGCCTTTCTAGGCCACAAGTATGAAATTACTCTGGCTGAAGTTTGGGAGGCCGCACTCGATATGCTTGGCGGTAAAGGCGCTGGCTATGCTGAGTCAGCTCTTGAGGAGCATTATCTTGATGATGATGCTCGCGCCGCACTCGCCGGGGGAGAGAACAGCTTGCAAAATTAAGGGCCGAAACAGCGGCAGGAGAATATTCAGGAAAAACTGTCTCAACTGTTCCAATTCAGCCTTCTCCTTCGGCCGAGATTGACATTATCGGTTCCAGTTCACATTCTCTATCTCCTACCAAAGTTACCACCGAGATCACAAGCATACAAGGTGGGGATGAAGGCGACGAGAGTGCCGAGGCATAGGCTTACGAAGTTGATGTCAGGAAACGGGCTTCTGCAGGTAACCCTACTGTTAATCTTGCCAAAGTAGACTGCTCATCTGTTTCTTACGAGCTTGATGAGCTTCTTGACTACTTCTCGAACCTCGGCGAACCTTTATCTCCGCTTTTTACTGACTTGAACTTTTTTCCTTCTGTAGAGAAAACGATGAGCATCGTTCAAACTTCCCCACCTCCAATTATTCCTCCTCCATCTATTCAGGTGACTCCTCCTTCTGCCTCGCAACCGGGATCACAAGAGGAGCAAATAGAAGCTCTTCAAGACATGGACGATCCCATCGCTTCACAAGAACACAAGGGAGAAGAAACTGAAGGGAGTGAGAAGACTCCAGAAGCAGCTGGTTCCGATGATGAACCATTAACTAAACTTCTTTCTCCAGGGAGTGGGTCTTCCTCCAAGAAGAGAGGAAAGCAGGGAGTTTCCAAGAAGAAGAAGAAGGGATCCTTAACTGGCGAAGAAAAAAGGAAGAAAGTCCGACTGAGCCCCTTTCTCCTTCATCCCCTACTCTTACAAGCCAGCCTAAGAAGTTGGTTATCCGGCCGGGTGCGGGCTCAAAAGGTGGACGGAAGAAGAAATGATGGCTCTGGTTTTGTGGCTTTCATATCGCTTTTTTGCCTTTTTTGCATGTACTGACCGGAAATTGTGCGGGTACCGGCCCCCGTTTTCTTTATTTCGAAACTTGTATCTGTAAGAAATTGTAACAGAATTAAATAAAATGATTCTTTATTTGTACAAACTTCTTGTTTGAATTTGAGAATGCAGTCATTATTCACTTTTATACAAGTTTCTTTGCATGATATTGAAGTGAGCTTGTGGTATACTGTTCGAGCGCAATTTTACCGATGTAGTTATACCATGTTGCCCCTATACCATAAGCTCATTGTAATATTTTATTTTATGTGGAACTTGTACTTTTATTTTTTAAAGAATAATTATTCCACATTTGGAGGAATATTATTTCGTTAAAAAACAGAGTACAAATAAGTTTTTAGCTTCATCCTTCGAAGATATCACTTTTTCTTTTGTGCATATACACATTTTACTGAATGAATTCTTCTATGTGGTAAAGCGGGTATTTGAAAGGTACTTTAACTTCTTTTTGAGGAAGAGAATTTTCCAGAATAGGTAATTCATTCTTCCTTTGAAAGTTAAAGTGTGCCTTTGATGAGGATTTTTTTTTTATATGCCACAGTAAAGGGCTTTTTGATTTTTGTTTCTTCGAAAAGTTGCGCCTCTGAGGAAGGCCTTTTCACGTTTCAACACCTGCAAGTTTTATTTCAATCTTGGTGAAACGTGTGCCTCCGAAGAGGTCTTTCTGCTTGATTGTGCATCCGGGAGGAGGTCTTTTCATTTCTGCCTCTGGGAAGAGGTCTTTTTTTTTTGTATTTCAGCTTTGGTGAAGTGAAACTCCAAAGAGCGGCTGTTGCACTTCAACTCTTGGTGAAATGTGCCTCCGAAGAGGGCTTTGCTTTATTTTGCATTTCAACTCTGGTGAAGTGGTCCTCCGAAGAGCGGCTCTTACACTTTAACTCCTGGTGAAATGTGCCTCCGTAGAGGGCTTTATTTTGTTTGGCATTTCAACTTTGGTGAAGTGGGCCTCCGAAGAGGGGCTCTTACACTTCAACTCCTGGTGAAATGTGCCTCCAAAGAGGGCTTTGATTGCGTGGAAGTTACTCTCTCATGGTTGGAGGTCATGACTCCTCCAATCTTTTTTGTTGAGTAGAGAACTTTCTTTTTTGCGGCATATGCCTCATAAGAGGTCTTTATCCTCCGAAGAGTTGTGCCTCCGAAGAGGGCTTGTGCCTCCGAAGAGGGCTTGCGCCTCCGAAGAGGGCTTTAGTTGTTCCTTGTCCACTTGCTTATGCCTTTTCAGCGATCCTCTATTTTTCTTTTCAAGCTCACACTCCCTTCTCTTAAAAGTAGTTTGTTTAATCCAAAGAAGTGTACTTCATTGCTAGACAAGTTCGCGAGAACGGGCATACGCTTCTTAATTGGATGTTTGTTTGTTCAAACGATCTCATTTTATTAGCAAGGGCCCGTTTTCGGCGAAATCATTGGCCGTTCAATTGAAGCACTTCCTATCTAGGATTTGAATTCGGGGCTTTTGTGGCTCGAAATTCGTTTGTTGAATGATAATAAGAATCAGTTGGTCTTGTAATGTGCAAGTTTTATTTTCATTGTCTGCAAAAATTTAAATCTACATTTCAGCAATACATTTAATGTACTTTTCATATCAAAAATAAAGCAAACATGTAATAATAATAAGGAACACAAGATTTATAGTGGTTCGGCCAAGAATTTGGGCCTACATCCACTTTATAGTCTTTCATTATTCACTTTCATCGGCTTTACAATTGCTTTCAATTACAAGAATCAAACATTCATAATTTTTTTTTTTACAATATTTCAATAAAGCTTTCAAGTAAAGTATGGACGGAAGTGATTGCTCTTCCAAGCCCTTGGAATTTGATCTCCTTCGACAATAGTGAGTTTGAATGTGCCGTCAAGAAGCTTCTGACCTATGACATATGGTCCTTCCCAATTTGGCCCAAACACACCTGTTGCCGTCATAATTCTCTTCAGGACTAGATCCCAATCTCAAAGCTGCGTTGGCGAACTTTGGAATTGAAATGTCTGGCTATCCTTTGCTGATGAGCTGCAATTCTGAGCTTAGCCTTTTCTCTTTTTTCATCAAGGAGATCTAGTGCCTGAAGCTGTAGTTTTTCATTCTTCGCTTGATTGAAATGGATTCTTCTATGTGAAGGGACCTCTGTTTCTACCGGAATCATTGCTTCTGACCCGTATGCCAATGAAAACGGAGTATGCCCAGTCGCAGTTTTGTGGGTAGTTCTGTACGCCCATAGTGCTAGTGGTAGCTTATCGATCCAACCACCTTTTGCTCTTTCGAGTCGCTTCTTGATGGTTCACTTGATAATTTTGTTTACTGCTTCCACCTGCCCGTTTGCCTGCGGATGAGCCACTACTGAGAAGCTTTTTCGGATTTTGAATCGCTTGCAAAAATCTTGGAATTCTTCACTTTCGAATTGAGTACCATTGTCTGTAATTATCTTTTGAGGCACACCATATCTGCAAATGATACTTTTAGTCACAAAATTTATCATCTTTTTAGAGGTGATAGTAGCCAATGGTTCAGCTTCAGCCCATTTAGTAAAATAATCTACAGCAACAACGGCATATTTGGTTCCAGATTTGGCAGTTGGCAAAGGTCCTATAAGGTCTATCCCCCAGATTGCAAATGGCCATGGACTGACCATGTGTGTGAGTTCACTGGAAGGTGCTCTAGGAATTTTGGCATATCTCTGGCACTTGTCACATTTTCGGGAATAGTCTGCAGCATCTCGATTAATTTCTGGCCAAAAATATCTGTATTGGAGAACCTTTTTTGCTAAAGTTTGACCACCTAGATGATCACCACATTCTCCTCCATGTACCTCAGCTAGGATTGTTTTGGACTCTTCCCTGGATACACATCGAAGTAATGGCATTGAGAATCCCCATCTGTATAATTGGCCATCCTGGACTATATAGCGAGAGGCTTTCCTCAATAGCTTCTGTCGTTCTTTTGAATTTTCCGGTAAAGAGCCATTGAGAAGATATCTGTTATTGGAGTCATCCATGATTCATGCTCTTGAGCCACACT
Organism: Allium cepa; assembly: GCA_030765085.1. NCBI lineage: Eukaryota > Viridiplantae > Streptophyta > Magnoliopsida > Asparagales > Amaryllidaceae > Allium > Allium cepa. The sequence continues at coordinate 464,775,217 of CM060942.1, forward strand.
CATGATCCAATCAATATCCATCTCATTAATGCTTGGAGCCGACAGGACTTCCACTGGAGCTAACCCCAGAAATTGAGCTTCGCCTGTGCTAGAGTACTTTGCGAGAGAATCTGCTTTCGTTTTTTCTTCTCGAGGAATATGGCTTATCGTGTAGTGATCGAAGTCACATAGAAGTTCCCAGGCCTTTGACAAGTAGGCAGGCAGATTTCCACCTTTCGCTTGAAATTCCTTCTTGACCGGCATACAATAAGCTGAGAATCACTGAAGATCTATAATGCTCGGATGTTTAGTTCTTTAGCAATTCTCAAGCCAGCGATAAGAGCTTCGTATTCTGCTTCATTGTTCGTTGAAGGAAATTCCAATCTTAGCGCATAGCATAATGACCGACCTTCAGGGGTTTCAAGTACAACCCCGGCTCCAGAACAGTAGTCATTTCTCGCGCCATCAACATATAACTTCCACTGGATTGGGGAATTATCGATCGTTTCTTCCTCACCGTTACCCTTATCTGTGAATTCTGCGATGAAATCCGCTAAAGCTTGTCCGTTGATTGCTTTTCGAGGGTGATAAGTGATGTCATACTGACTGAGTTCAATGTTCCACTTTAGAAGACGACCCGAACTCTCAGGGCGAAACAGGACTTGCTTTAGAGGTTGATCAGTGAGGACTCTAATAGGATGAGCTTGGAAATATTGCCTCAACTTCCTCGATGCAATCAGTAGACAATAGGCGAGTTTTTCCAACTTGGAGTAATTCATCTCTACCCCAGTGAGTCTTTTGCTGATATAGTAAACCGGATATTGAATCCTATTGTCTTCTCGTATCAGCGCTGCGCTTAGAGCATGAGATGATACTGCCAAGTATATAAGAAGATCCTCACCATCGCCGGGCATAGAAAGTATTGGAGGCGTTTCCATATGACGAATCAATTCATCAAAGGCTTTTTGGCATTCGGGAGTCCAATCAAAGTTTTTCTTTCCTTTCTTTAGAGTGTCAAAGAATGGGATGCATTTATCAGTAGCTTTGGAAATGAACCGACTCAAGGCGGCAACTTTTCCGTTGAGACTTTGCAATTCCTTCTTCGTTCTAGGAGCCTTGACTTCTTTTAAGGCGGTAATTTGAGCTGGACTAGCTTCAATGCCCCTAGCGCTTACGATGAAACCTAAGAACTTTCCGGACTCCACCCCAAATGAACATTTTGAAGGGTTAAGCTTCATTCCGTATTTCCGGAGGACTGCGAACATTTCTGCTAAGTGTTCTATGTGATCCACTGCTTTCTTAGACTTTACTAACATGTCATCGACGTAGATTTCCATAGTCTTGCCCAATTGCGGTTTGAACATAGCATTAACAAGTCTTTGGTAGGTTGCCCCGCATTCTTCAGCCCGAAGGGCATAACACTGTAGCAGTAAAGACCAACATCGGTGATAAAGCTCGTGTCCTCCTGATCTGGCTCATGCATCATGATCTGGTTATATCCGGAGTAGGCATCCATAAAAGATAACAATTCATGTCCCGCTGTTCCGTCTACTAGTTGATCGATCCTGGGTAATGGGAAGCAGTCTTTGGGGCAGGCCTTGTTTAGATCTGAAAAATCGATGCACACTCTCCATTTTCCGTTGGCTTTCTTAACCAGCACTGGATTTGAAACCCAATTCGGATAGGTAGATTCTTTGATAAAGTCATTCTCCATGAGCCGATCAACTTCTTCTTTTAATGCTGCTGACCATTCTAGACCTTGGGTTCTTCTCTTCTGTTTCACAGGCGTAAACTTTGGATCAATATTCAGAGCGTGTACTGCAACTTCTGGGGATATTCCGCACATATCGGCATGAGTCCAAGCGAAAAAATCCAAATTTTCTTTCAAAAAAGATATTAAAATATTCTGGATCGACACATTAAGTTGTGAACCCACATTCAACACCTTATTTGGGTCCTTCGGGTCAACAGGTACCGTTACCGTCGTTTCCACCGGTACCACTCTATTCTCCCCTGCACTAGCTTTTCTAGGATCCATCTCTTTTCGTGCTCCGCTATGCTCGCCAGTGCAGGGTCCGTCCTGTAATTGCTACAAGGTTGGTTCTTTGATGCGGACTGGGGTTGCCGCATCCTTTCCCATTTCTCTTTTCCTTGCCTCTCGCAGCTCTGTCAGATAACACTCTCGCCCAGCATTTTGATCCCCTTTTATAACTCCTACTCCATTGTCTGTGGGGAATTTAATGGTGAGGCACCACGGGGCCAGAATAGCTTTGAACGCTGCAAGAGTTGGACGGCCAAGGAAAGCATTATAAGCAGAAAATTCGTCGACAATCACAAAAGTTTGCTTGCGGACTAATTTTCTTTCTCCCTCTCCGAGTTCTACAAGCAAATCAATGGTTCCTATCGGCTGCTTTGACTCCCCAGTGAAGCCAGCGATTTTCTACGACGAGGCTTGCACATCAGCCATAGGGATCTTCATTTGGTCGAATGTTTTCTTGAAGAGGATATTGCAGGATGCGCCACAATCAATGAGAACTCTTCTGACAATAGCTAGCCCGATACCAGCCGAGATGACTAAGGGATCCAAGGTAGGAGCTTCAACACCTGTGGAATCCCTGGCTCTGAACACAATATCATCATTGAAAGTTCTTTGTTGTTTCAGGGGCGTAGCATCTTCCAAAACAAAGACATCTTCTTCGGTCGGTACATATTTCAAAGCCTGGGTATACCTTTCCATCTCACCCCAGCTCCTGCCTGCTGGGTGAGGTCCTCCCGTAATGACATTGATAACAGGCCTTCCGGATTCATTCCCTGCAGCCTTCTCACTTGTCCTAGGTTGATGAGCAGGAGCTTGTTGCCCCTGACTAGACGAAGCAGGATTGCTGCTATTCTTTTCCACAAATTGCTGCAGCTTGTTTTGCCTTATCAACTCTTCAATCAAATTCTTCAATTGGCGGCATTCGTCGGTATCATGACCGGGTTGATTATGAAAGCGGCAGAACTTCCCGCTTTGTATAGCTCTTTTCCCGGTTCTCAGAACAGGAGGTTTAGGATAGTCAACAGAATCTTTAGTGGGAAAGTAAATACGCTCCGGCGTATCTGATAAAGGAGTATATTCCGATGGCTTGAAGGAACGAGGCTTCTTTAGATTTCTCTGTTTCTTCCCATCATTATTTTCCTTTTTCTGTCCTACAGATTCATTCTTGCGTGGAGCGGCAATGTTATCTTCAACTTTTTCCAATCCTGCCTTTACCGGTACAGAACGACTTTTCAGGCGTACGAACTCATCTGCTTTCTTGTAGAATTTTTCAAGGAAATTTGGTTCCTTCATGTTCAGCCATTTTCCAAATTCGCTCGACTTGTCAATGGCCCTCATCAGATAAGTCAAGATCATCCGTGGTTCTGCATTGTCTACCTCGGCCAGCGCTATATTAAAGCGATTCAAGAAAGATCTGATAGTTTCCCCTGGATTCTGTTCTAAACTTGACAACGACATGATATCTTTGGCTTTTTAAGCATATAGCCTGAACTGCTCCTTGAATTTCCAGGTTAGGTCAGAAAATTGATCTATAGACCGGATTGGTAGCTTGGTGAACCAAAGCAGAGCCACACCTTCCAGATATACAGGAAAATATCAGCACTTTATTTCATCAAAAGCACTGGCACCTGTCATGTGCCAATCATACTTATACAAGAATTCGTTCGGATCGCTTGTCCCCTTGTAAGCTGGAATGGTTGGAGGGACGAACTTCCTCGGAAACTCAGCCTTTAAGATCCTTTCGGTAAACGGGGTTTTACTTGGAGCGAAACCCCATTCTTTCTCGTCTTCATCCCTTTGCATGCTCTCTCTCATGATTTGTCGAACCATTTCAGAAAGATACCCCTCATCATTTCGAGCTTTAGATCCACCAACTTCAGGAAGTGTCTGCTCAAAGGGGCTGGCATCCCTCTCAGGAACGTTCCTTTCTTCAGCATCATGAACGTTGCCGGCAAAGTTCCTTTCATTACTCGTTGGTTGAAGGTTTGCCCCAAGCAAATCGTTCAACCTATTCAAAATTAGAGCATTTTGGGCATTCTGAACCTCCAATTGTGCATTTTGGGCATTTATCTGCTGGTTCAGCCCTAAGATTACAGCATCCAACTCTGCTTTTGTAACCCCAACAGGTGGAGTGGCTTGATTAGGTACTGGGGAAGCGGAGGTTCCCTCTTGAACATTTCCAGATCTAACAGATCTACTCCTTCTCCCTGGAGCCATGATTTCGATAAACTTCTAGTCTTCAGAGAGATTACTTCAACAAACTTTCGTGGAGCAATGATGATAATTCACCTGAGTTCAATTCTCAGTGAAAGCACCAAAAATGTTAACGTGAAAATCTGACGCTAACACCCCGGTGTGTGTAAAAATGATGTGAAAGCACCACCCGTAATACGGGAATCAAGAAGTAACAGTAAGTAATAGAAAATGCAGTAAATATGCACAGGGTTTATAGTGGTTCGGCTTATGATCAAGCCTACGTCCACTTCAATACTTTTTATTGCTGATCGGATTACAACTTACTACAATCTCTTTCAATTACAATCCAATTCAATTCAGAAAACAAGTAGCTAAGGAAAACTTCGTCATGACCGAGTTCTTCGAATCCATGATTGAATGTGTTAAATTCCTGTGCGAAGTTGATCTAAGCGTCTTGCGTGTGCTTGAAGCGATGGAGTGTAGATTGCTTTGAAGATAGTGAAGTCTCAATATCTTGAAGAAAAATGATCCCCCAAAAAGTCCTTCGAATGTTGGAGGTGCTGGTGTATTTATAGTGAATTCCCATGCTGGGTCGTAGGTCGTGACTGACCTAAGATAGGTCGCAAGTTGTGGCCGACCTACAAGACATGGGTTGCGACTCAATAGGGGTGCGCTTGTTCGTTTGGACACACTGGCAAGCAAGTCCTAGGTCGTGAACGACCCAACTGCTGGCTGCATAAATGAAGCAGTATTGAGATTTATCTTCGTAGTTATAGGTCGCGAGCGACCTATCATAGGTCGTAGGTCGCAAGCTTTTTCCTGAAGATGGTTGGATAGCATTGCACTTTACTCTGGAACGAGCTAGTAAGCAGTAGGTCGTGGTCGACTTAGCAGATCATGGTATAAGTGAAGCGGCATAGGGATTTTACTTCATCTGCTTAGGTCGCAAGCGACCTATTATAGGTCGTTAAGTCGTTATCCTTTTTAAGTCGCTCCATACTTTAGATTGGTACATATCCTTAGGTCGTGTTGAACTTTCTGTAGTTAGGTCGTCCCACCTTTAGGTCGTTAGGTCACAAGATAATTATGTCATTAGGTCGTTGAGACTATTAGGTCGTCAAGTACTCTTAGGTCGTTGGGCTGCTGAGTTATAGGTCGTGGAGTTTTAGGTCGCGGCAGAAATAGGAGTTAAACGTGTAAGTTATTCAATTATCCTTTATTATATTTATCTCTGTTAATCATTTTATAATTAAAATTTAAGTGTATAACATTTCTTATAACCACTCAAATTTTATTTATAATATCGTTTTATATTGTATAGTACCCAATTACAATGTTAACTTCTGAAATTAAGGTAAGTTATATTGGCATGAAATTGTGTCATACAAATAAAACTTTCCAATTCAATTATCTCAAGTTTAATCATTTATCCAAAAATTTTTGATTTTCTTTTTATAATTGAAATTATTGTTAAAAATAAAATTTAAGAATTAAATTTCCGATTTCTTCAAACCATTTAGGGATAAGTAATAATATATATATAATATGTCAAATCAAATTTCAATCATATATCTATATATATTATAAATTAAGTCATATTTTAGAAATTAAAATCAATTTAATTTCCCAAAACAAAGCTGTAGCAAGACTACAGAACAGTCTCTTCACTTCGAAACTCGAAAATGAACATCGATGATGCTGCAGTCATCACCGAAGTTATTTTACAGCGACAAAGAGAAGAGTACTAATTTTAAACTTAAAATTCTTTGGAAACAAATTTCTATTTGAAAATATTTTAAATATTATATCCCTTTAAACTTTTAAACAAAAGGTTTGGAACCATCGGAAATTAAATTCTCAAATTTCTTTTTCTAAATTCATTTAAGTTCCCATATAAATTTATAAACAATTATTTATAAATTCATTTATAGAACAATAAATGATAAATCAAGTATTATCATTTCAAATTATCAATTTTAATCATTTTATTAAGTTCCATAAATATATATATCAAAATTTTATTTCATTAACCAAATTTTAAAATAATATCGTGTCAGTTTGTTCTGTCAAAGTGTTTTAGAAATCCTATCGATAGCGTTGATCAGACGAATCGATCGGAAACCCAACTCAACATCAACAACTCAAACAACACAATATATAAAAAAAATATAGATTGACAAATACAATTCAAAATGTTTGAAAATATGTTGGAAACAAAAGACAAGATGATTAAATACAGAGTAGGGAGGCGGATAAGCTAAAATAAATCACGGGCAACCTTAATCGGGTCAACCGTGACTTAAAGTATAAGATCGAAGTGGATTTTCTGGGGTAAATCTACATTCGACCTCAAGAGATAGAGTTTGGGATAATAGGAGATACTAGCATCTAAACCGAGGATATAAAATTTTTGGTGAATCGATGTTGTTGTAAAGGAGTTTCACTCCTTTTACAAGAAATTTTTTGAGATTGGCGGGACCGCCAATTCACTATAAAGATCATTCGAAGTGGAGTTATGGGATACTCCAGAATCAAGTGAAGATGAGTAGCGGGGAATAAGAATGGATTTTTGGAACCGCAGGGAACATTCCAAAATTCAAAGGAATCGAGTTAAAAGAGAGAGATTCAACTCGAATGAAAGTGATTCTGTAAATACATCTACTACATATGCTGAGTTTTGCCTAGAGCTAACCAAAGCTCTGATACCAACTGTAACGACTCGGTATTTTCAACCATTCGCATCCATTATAAGTGTATAGGTAGACACTCATGCCGGAATTGAATTACTCAAAATACCGCGTTGTAAATAAAAATTTGGCAAATCTCAGGATATACGGTAAATAAAAATCACAGACATAGAGTATATAAAAAATGCAGCGGAAGAAAAAGAGATAGTAGTTCATGAAGCTACTATATAAATATGAGATACATCAGAGTTAAATAAGATACAACAGAAGAGTAACAGGATACATCAGGTACAAATCAGATACATCACTGAACCACTGGATACTGAAACAAAATAGGTGGTTGGATCTTCTAGGAAAGCTCCAACGCCGAAGGTGAATCTGGAATGCTAACTCACTCAATCTGACCCGAGCGTAAAGCAAAACACAAAACCCTCGAGTCAGGACATAAATACTTATAAACTGTAAATCAACTCAAGTGAACAATAACAAAATGCATCGATAACTTAAAGGATGCTTGGGACCGCCCGTCCTCTAAGGATTCGTTAAACTATTTACTATGTAGTAATATACGCTATATACGGTAGTGTCTAATCAGTAAAGTATAATCTTATAGAAAATAGCGTTAAGGGGATGGTGAACCTTAATGCGGTTGGATCTTTAAAACCAAAATCGTAGTGGGCTCGATATAAGGATATGACGCGGCACGCGAGGCAATGCCAGGGTGGATACACCATTTGCACTCCCGGACCGGTGGTGACGGCAAGCCAGCAGCTTCCGCCCACCTCGAACAATACCCCCGAATCAAAGTGGCACCACCGAATCGAATCACAAAAGTAATAGAATAGTTTCCGATGGAGCATGCTCGATGAAAGTGTGCGAACCTTTGTGTAGCCCGGTATAGCTCCTATTTTAGTCATATATGCCAACTCACGGGAGTTGGGTCCACGTAACATACCTCGAGAACGTCGCCACCATCCTACTTCATTCTGGAATCTCCACCGCGTACACAGTTGTTAAAGTGGTTTTCGGTATTGTCCGGCTATAAGACAATATCGGATCCCGGTCTCTTTAACAACCAATCGTTATTATAACCCATGGATATTTATTTCAAATAATTTATACTTTCAAGACCAAAATATCATACTCATTTCAAAACAATATCACAATTGTATCATTTCCATTTCAAAAATAATTCAATATTATATCATTCAAATAAAACCCAAATTTTCAAATCATTGAATATTTCTTTAAATTTATTAAACTTGAAATATTCCTTTAAATTATCATAGCATTTTGGAAATGTTACCTTAAGGAATCATAGCATTTTTGGAATGTACTACTTTCCACTTTACATTGTATATAATCAAAGTATTGATAAGCTTAAAATTTTAACATGTCAATTTATCATAGCCTTACATTTAAATAAACTTTCTTACTGTAATATACAATTTAAACCGAAATTCTTATGTTAAGTTAAAAGCACCTTATTAACTTACATTATTATTACAATAAAGAAACTTTATTATTTTAATCATTTAAAGTATGCCATTCACATAAATTAAAACTTGCTTATCAAATGTACGTTATGAACTTACATTTTATTATTACAGTAAGTAACATTTATCATTTTAATCAATTTAAAATACACCATTACATTGATTAAAATCTACGTGTCAAATGTACGTTTTAAATTTTATATTCCTATTACAAGAATGAACATTTATTAATTAAATCAATACCACACTACTTAAAACTTTACATGTTTCTTTCTTAATTAAAACTTTACATGTTCTTGCATTAATTAAAACTTTCATGTTCTCTCATTAATTAGGACTTTACACATTTCTTTCATTAATTAAAAACTTATACGTTTCTTTCATTAATTAAAACTTATACCTTTCTTTCATTAATTGGGAATTTACATGTTCCTATCATTAATTAGAACACCATACGTTCTTTCATTAGTTAAGACCTATACGTTTCTTTCATAAATTAAAACCTATACGTTTCTTTCATAAATTAAAACCTATACGTTTCTTTCATAAATTAAAACCTATATGTTTCTTTCATAAATTAAAACCTATACGTTTCTTTCATAAATTAAAACCTTTCAAAATCTATTCAAATCAAATTTCATAATTTTATATTTTTAAAATACTTAAAATATTCAAAGCACATTATAGAATAACCACGGGTCTGTATATAGTTTTCTAACCTAGGTCAAGTGATACGGATATGTATCATTTCAATCCGCAGTTTAAAAGGTAAAAATCCGGGTTCTATCATTTCAAACCCGCAATCCCAAGTTTAAATAAATAAATAAAATAACTCAGGCCTATCATTTCAGCCCATAACATTTTTTTCTAACATGGAACTTGCAGTGTGATCATATACAGAAATAATATAAACAAGGTCAATATCACAATATACAGTCATGTATCAGATGTCAGGTGAAAATTAACAGTTTTAACATGGTAATAACATGGTAATAACATGACATAGCTTATCATATGATCATCATTAACTTGCATAAACATTTTATATTAATAAACACTTGTCATCAATTCACTTTTCATAAGTATAAATGTCAGAGTGAGAAAGACTCACCTTTTTCAAAGCCAGAGACCAAAACAACATACAAGCACGACTCCAAAGGAACGACAAGCACAGTTTCACGACTTTGGATTTGAGTTGAAAGACAGCCAAGATATGATTTTGTATCAACAACCCAAAGCAAAACAATGAAAGGAGAACAAATGAAATAAAACAAGAGTGAAAAGAAGAAAGAAAGAAAAAAAGAAAAAAAAAAGAGAAAAAAAAGAGAAAAAAAAAAATGAAATGAAAAGCATGCGCCGGTTCATACCTTCAGGAGATGCTTACGCAAATTTTGATGGAAGCAAAATGAATAATTTATGGTATGGAACTTTTCAACGTGAAATATATATTAACATTTGCTCACTAATTTATGTAGAGGGCAGGCGAGAGAAAAATGCTTAAACGGTAGAGGCAATTAAGGCATTCAATTCTATCCAATAGGTGGAAACGTACGGGAGGCAAGAGGGAAAGAAATAATTCACACACGGAAATGATTTATGGCATGATTTGAGCAAGATTTTGGATTCTTAAAAGGGAATATACGGCTGAAAACTTTGCATTGTTAACGCAAGAAAAAAAAATCAAATAGATAACGAAAAGGCAAGAGCAACAATTAAATATATGCCCAAAGTAACGTACAAATTATTTTGTTTCTCTTATTAAATAACGTACAAATTATTTTGTTTCTCTTATTAAATAAATTTAAAATACTAACGTTTCTATTAGGAAAATAAACCATCACTTTAAACCAAAATTTAATAGCTATTGTACCATAATTAATAACATTTGATTTAGCTTCGCCCAATTGATTGTTAAATATAAAGTTAAGAAACAGATGTAAACATATGTAAAAGAAATGTAAAGTTTATTTCCCGTTTCACACTAATTATTACTAACTTTTTTTTTTGAAAAAAGTACACAACAAATCTGACCAAAACAAAAGTGAAACAAATGTTACACAATTGTATACAGTTGAAGATGAAAAATTTGCCTTTAGAATTATAAAATTTAGAATTTCTATTAAAGTTACACTTTTTATCCAAATCAAATTTTCAGACATTGTTTATTTTTATTTGGACAAATGATCAGAAATCATTTCAAGAAAATTTCCAAAATTAGATTTTTAAGAAAACAAAAGCCAAAGTCTTTAAATAAATGAAAAAAATTAAAATTTAGGAAAAACAAGTAGAAAAGTAAGAAAAAGAAAGGGAAGCCATTACGAGATCTTTGAAGCCGTGAGAAACAAATGAAAATGATCTATTTTTTCACGTGAAAACCTAATGAGATGACGGCTACATTAGGGTTTTACACGGCTAAGGCAATTAATTGAGGAGTTTAAGGAAATGAAGGGTTTGGGCAAATAAAATGGCTTACGTTTCAAAGTGATTTACAATCTTCCATATTCTTTTCCTTTTAAAACTTTACATAAAAAAATTTCAGGAGAAAATACTTTACAAAAAAAATCAATTAGAAATATGAGGTAACAAATAGTAGAATTTGAAAAAAATAATAATGAAGAAAATGCCTTAAAAATACCAAACAGTGTTCTAAAATTGTGCATAAATCAATGTTAGTCTTGGAAAATTATACATTTCATTATAAAATTGTTATGAAGTGGAAAGGAATGTTTTCATGTGAAAATGTGGTAAGAAATGCACAGCTACAATAATGAAAGGAACGGTCAAAGGAAATTAAATCTATTAATTGGAAAAGAAACGGAAGAAGAAACGTTAAAACGGTTTTACGTTTCTTTGCTTTCAAACCTTTTAAACTTCCTATATAAATATTCATATACATCTAAATAACTGAAAATAATTAAAATCTCAGCTAAAATTCTAAAATATAACAGATAAACAAAATATTAATAATTAAATATTAATTAGATAAGATTAGAATAAGAAAAATAGCACAGAAAATGAAAACTTGACTTAAGAATTAGAAATAACTTCAATACACTTTGGAAAAATTTACTTTAATTTAAATATATGTAAAATGAATAAAATAAAGTAAAACACAGCAAATAAAAGTCAGTGCATAAAATAAATAAATAAATTTTAAATATATATAATTAAATTAAGAAAATGGCTTAAAATTGTAGACTAGGCTTTTAAAATTAGAAATAAATTCAAATGAACTTTAGAAAAATTATATTATCATTTTAAAAACACTTAAAAGTCAAAATATACATTATATAACATATTATCACATATTAAAATAAAATAAAATAAAGAAGAAGTAATTTATACAATTTAAAATAGTCATTGTTAAATAACCCTATATACGCACAATATTGTAAAGGGTATAACTTTCACAATTTACATCCAATTTCAACGAAACGAAAAGTGGTGTTCTTATAATTTTATGTACTTTCATAATAAAGGAAAAAAATTTAAATTTTTAAACTTTTAAAATTTTAAGTTGAAAGTCACAGTTTGACTATTTTGACCAACATCAGCATTTCAGGCAAATATTCAACTTACAAAATTTTGGAATTATAACTCATATAAAAATCAAGATTATATTTAAATAATAAATTTAATCATTTCAAATAAGTAAAATAAGTTTTTAAATCAAAATCTTACATTAAAAATAATTAATATACAATAACATAATTACAAAATAAAGGGTTGTTACAATGGACTGGATGAGACATCAAGTTATAAGAAATATTTTTATAAAAGCTAGTTTAATAGTATGAGGTTTTTTAAAAGCATTTCTAAATTTTTAAAATAGAAGTGTTGAAATTTTTGGAAAATAAAAGGGAAACTCCAAACTGGAATTATAAAAATAACTTTGAACTCAGGAAAATTTAATGAAGTAATTTTCTTTGTAATAAAAGTTGGAAGTAAGCTAATAAATAATTATTTGATAAAGTATGTTAATAAAATTTAACTCGATTAAAAAAATGGATTGTAAATTAATAATGGAGTTTGGAAATGAATTCGAATTTGTCAATAGAATTCGACTTGGATTTGATAATGAATTAAATAAGAAGAGATGTTGTAGAAATAAAATAGAGTTGGACTGGAAAAGTGATGGTTTGAATTAAAAATAAAATTCAAATTAGATATGAATAATATTTAACTAAATTTTCAAGTAAATTGAGAATGGATTTGTATAAATAAAATAAATTCGCAAATGAATTAAGAAAGTGAAATATAAAATGAGTTGATGGAATTAAATAATAAATGGACGAAGTCTGATTGAATAAAAAACTAAATCAAGGTTGTGATTGAAATTGGATTTTCAGACTGAACTTAAGTTCGGTGGCATATTGATTTGAAGTATAAGTGAGTTAAGTATACGCTTGGATATTATTTTGATAAATTGTGGAGGTGAATCAAAATGAAATGGTGGGCTAACTGAGTTTAATGGAATTTGATTAAATGAGAATCAAATAGAAGTAAACTTAAGTTTGATGTTGGAATAAATTAAAGTAAAGTAACTTAAGTTTAAATTTAAGGAAGCTTGCCTTCGAATAAGGGTAAAAGCCATTAAATAAAAGCTCGGTTTAAATTAATTTGGGAATGGTTAGTAGTACACAAGCATGGAATGTGTCGAGCTAAATAAAATGATTGTGAACTAATTAAAAAGGAATTGAATTAAATAAAATTGAGTTGGAATCAATTTTAATTTTTTATAAAACTTAAGCAATTATTTATTCACGTGGATATTGTCAAATCGCGTAGAAATGATTGTCCTTTAACGTAAACGAGATTTAATTAAATTCTATGAATTGGTGGAAGCAAATATAATTGATTTTTGAATCAATTGACATGAATAGGAGTTTGTTTTGCTTACAAATGAATTGAATGTAAGCAATTGCATTGTAAACCATTAAAATTGTATGTTATGGCATATAAATTTGGTTGGAAGCAATTGTATTAACTTTAAATTATATAAATCGCTTATGGTAAGCGTTTGGTGTTTGTTGCTTTTGAAATGCTTGTGTTTAGCCATTAAAAGTAAGTGAAATGCTAATAGAATTTCTATATGTGGCACTTACATATTTAAATTGAGATAGTACAGGTACTTGAAGACTGTTTGGTTGGTTTGGATTGCGCTAATTGCTTAAATTTATAAGCTGCTTGCTTAAAATGCTAAATAAAGGTGCGCATACGCAATAAAAATAGGAAATACGAACTGTTTTTGCTTTTTCCGACCGCGTAGGTCGATGTATATATATTTAAATCTGTTGTCAAATTGCAAAAGCTCCTCCGTACAAAGGAGATTCCGCCAAAATTTTCCGAAAATTTTGGGAGTTAGCAAATTTTTGGAGATTTTTGAAAATTTTTCGTTAGCGACGAAACGATCACAAATTGTAAATTAAAATAAATTAGTAGATGAAACTAATCAGTTATAAATGGAAGTTAAAATCCAATATTCAAAACTGAAAATAAATTGAATTCGTATGAAAACGGGAAAAACTAATTTGTATAGAAGTAGATGTGAAAACTTCTGTAAAGAGTTGTATAAAATAATTTGAAAGGTTGTGATTGAATATTGTTGCTAAGTAAGATATGCAGGTATTAAAGGGAAAAGAAATTGGATTTGTTTCCAAAAGATAAATGTGAATTGCCCGACAAAAAGGGTATGTATTTAAATTTCTGTATGAAATTGGATTGAGTTTTTGATCTAGCCACTTGGCGTTTTGTTTTCTTTTGGAATTTGGAAGCCCGTAGAGGCCTTTAGTAGTTGTACCGAGCTAGCCGCTCAAAGGAGACGTTGGCAAATATTGTCGGAAATTTAGACAGTCAGAAAAATTTTGAATTTTTTTTTGATAATTCAAAATTGAAATTTAGATGATTGAGCAAAGGGGTGTTGTTTGAAACTATAGAAGGTTTTAGGAAATTAGTTAAGGTGATAGTGGGCTTTTCAGAAAAGATAGTTGGTAAAATGTTGAATTGTGAATTTTGGAGAAAAGGTAAACGGGTATTAGTCCATTCTTCCTAACTAGTAATTTCGGGGACGAAATTCTTTTAAGGGGGGAGGAATGTGGCGACCCAGAATTTTTTAACATTGTATAATGGGATAATTGAATTAATTTTAAACATTTAAAAGTTAATTTTAACGTGAATTTGAGATATAAGTATTTACTTGAAAATTAAATCATTGAATTATATAGTTTAATTATTGTATTTAATAATTGAAATTGGGTAAATTGTTGAATCTGAAATTTCTAAGCCTGTTTAAATAATGTGAAGGTTTATAAAATTTATAATGATGATACTGAAGATAATAAAATGGTTGAAATTTAATTTAAAGATGATTTGTTCGGTTTTGAAAATATACTATCTACACCATCTCTATTTTATTTATATTTATGTATGCTTTTAAATAATACAAAAGGTATAAGTAGGTATACATTTATAAGTATAGGATAAGTGGTATGACATGGTGAAGACAAGTGACAAAATATGGACCATACACCTATCTTAAGATGAAATAGAATTATGACACATATATCACTTTGGTGTACACTTCTAGAACACCTTAAATGATTACTAAATAAGGTATGTGTCATGAAATAAAGCTTGCATAAAAAAATGAAGGACACGTGTCACAAGATTAAATAAAATAGTGACACATAAGCCCATTAGGTGTCCATGTGTAGAAACATCTTAGGACACCTAAGTAGACATGTGTCAACATTCTAAAACTTGTGCAAAGAGAAGTAGACAAGTGTCCAAAATTAAAATTACCAAACTAGCCTTGAAAATTACTACATAAAGGGTAAAAATGTTCACTTATTTTTCTTTTTTTCACAAAGCAAAAACAAAATTAGGATAAAGTGAAAAAGCTTGGAGAAAGCTAAGGAAAAAGAGTCAAGTCAAATACACAAGTGTAAGGTGAGAAAAACTATTTAAATTTCTAGTATTCATGTTATTCTTGAAGAGATGATAGCTATAAGTAAAAGCAGCTCGGTTTTATTAAAATGCAGCTTAGTAATTTGACCATAACTTTCTCAATTCTTAATGAAATTTCGATTTCTTGGATGTTATGGAAAGCTTATTTCACATGTTACAACTTTGATGTTTTTTGTTTTCTGTAATTTGGATGTTAGCTATGTAAAAATTGAATTTTTCTACTGTAATCCCGAGAGCAAAACCAATATTAGCTCTGTGCTTAAGGCTGAAACTAAATTGGCCATAACTTCTTCGTTCCTCAACTGATTTTGATAACATTAGATGTTCCAGAAAGGTTAGACTTTGTTCTAAAACTTTTAAGTTTTGAGTTTTTCAAAATTTCGATGATACCTTGGCCAAAATTATAATTGTTTATCGTTGGCCCGGGATAAAATGACAGAAGTTGTGAAATTCAAATCTCAGAATTGTTTTATCCATAACTTTTACAATTCTTATCGTAATTCAGTAATTTTTAATGTTCTGGAAATCTTAGAAACTAAGCTACAACTTCTTCTTTATTCATTTTGCCTTATTTCGAAGTTTTATATGCTAAAATTGAAATTGTTGGTCGCTGTCCAGCAAATGCATAAGTTTAGGCTAAGCTTAATGTTTTTAGTAAAATGGTCATAACTTTTGAAACGTTGATCCAAATTCATTGATCTTGGTCATTCTGGAAAGCTAACGTATAGGCTAACAACTTTCATATGTATCACTTTTTAAAATTCGGCAATCTATATATATGAATTTGAGTTGCAGGCTCGGATTAGATTTCTGCCCGAAATGATCATGTTTGTTTCTAAGAAAATGCCTTAATTGTTAGATTTTTATCTTCGATTTGATAAACAATTTGATGGGTTTCTTTTCATGGTGGTTGAGTATACAAAGTAAATTACTTTAAAGCAGTATTTTCACACAGAAGAATTAATCGAGGATGCGGTATATGACCATAGAAAAGATAGGTATTAAATATAAGTACACCATATTGAATATAATTCAAATCTTGATAGTCAAAATATAAAATACAAATGTAAATAAAAGCAAGAATTAAGTAATTTGGATATGCTTGTAACATAAGCTGAAATTGTACATACAAATGTAAAGTTAAAAAAGATGTTAGAAGAGCTGAGGACACTCGGGTATTGTTGAGTAATGCTTGGTTTTCCTCAGGTATAATTGCTTATGTTTCAGGTGTTAAAGATAACATAAATAATTTTTTCCTATTATTTCAATTAAATTGATATTTTAAATAAAGGTGTTTGTTTTAACAGTTAATGATAATTTAACTTCAAGATAATTTAGTGAGTTTGTTAATGGAAACTAAGAAGTTAATTAAGATGAGTAGTTAATGATTGTGAACAATTAATATAATATAATCAATTAAAGGTTAATTAATTCTAGAGTAATTAATAATTTGGAATAATCAATGATTGATTAAGTTAATTAATCAATGTAGTTAATAGAATTTACTAATAAAAGAAATAGAAGAAAAATTACTTAATATCATAAATCAAAAGGGATAATTATTGGTAATTACTTAATTGAGGATTAATTACTTGTTTAATTAGTGTAAAATAATTTATGGAGGGTTTGTAAATTTATGATCATGATTAATCCAAGGATTTTAATCAATGTAAGTGAATACAAGTTAATGAATCTGAGAACTTAATCAAGGATAGATGTGATTATTGTAAAAAGGAAAGGTAAATTAATAACATAGAATTCGAAGAGACCGGAGTCGGGTATTAGTCAATAACCAAAATCACTTCGATTCTTTACAAATTGATACGTGGAATCAATAGGGTATATTGGAATGATTTTAAGTGGATTGGACTATAAAATCTAAGTTCTGGCACTTAGAAATTGATGTGTGGAATAAGTGATGTCTATAACAACTTATGAAGTGGAAATTGATATAAGTTACCCGGGTTTATTTGGGTTGTAAACTTTTGCATTCCATGTTAGTTGGGTTTACTCACGCTGGTTTCCAGCCTGACCCGGGTGTTACTTTGGTGTAATGCCCGGGTCAGACCGAGTATTACAGATTTTCAGGTAGGGTTCTGGGGCTCAGGAGGCAAACTGGATGGCAGTAACGAGTAGAGTATTTCCGCTAGATTTATATATTCGTTAATCTGAGACATGATACTTGTATTTATTCAGTGACTGTATGTGTGTGGAACTCTGATGTATATTAAATGTAATCAACAGATATAGTATTCTTTTATAGACATTTATTATTTATTATATTTTATCCGCTGTGAATGTGAGATGTTTGGTGTTTCTCTTCTTCTTCTTCTATGTCTTTCTTCTTTTTCATAACTATCTGGAATTTTCGGCTTCGAAAATTTCGGGTCGTTACATTAGTGTTATAAAAAGGTTTAAATATTGTGTTAATCTGTTCCGTTTGGTATTTGTAAATTCTGGTTGATGCATGGGACACTATGACATGAATAGGGATTTCTAAACACTTAATAGGACAGACCGGCATAATATTCGGTTTTAATATAGGTGAATGAAATAATTTTTCCTATTATATTTTCTATATATAAAATAATTTTTTTTTGTAAAGATATATATTTGGTTGTATTATATTTGTTGTTGGGTAATGAAATTTATAAATGAGATTTGAAAAGAAAATAAGATAAATGAAAAATGTAAATTTAGAAGTTAAGTTTCTGGGGTTTTGAAAATCACTTTTGAATGATTTTAAAATATAATAATAATATTTTAGAAGTATTTTCTGATATAAATATTTCAGTATAATTTGAAGGAAATTTTAAAAGAAATTTTGGAAAAATTTAAGTTTTGTACTGCCCTCTCTGTCGCTGGAAAATAATTTTGGTGATGAGTGCACGCATCGTCGACATTCATTTTCGAGATTCGAAGTGGGAAGGCCACTGTAGTAATTTTACTACTGTTAACTCCTCTGCTCAAGCGACTCAAGAAAGGCTCACGACTCACAATGATTACCGACTCAACTGATTACCGACCTAACATATGTACCGAACCAATGACCTATCTAGTTATGACTCAACAGGCTAACGACTTAGTAACCTTAGCGGCTTAAGAGAATAGTCCGACTCAACAGCCTTAAGGAGTTACCGACTCAACGGCCTTGAAGGGTTACGACTCAACGACTCAGGAGGGACAGCGACTCACCGGGTTATAACCTTAGCGACTTAAAGGTGCCGGCCGACTAAACGGGTTAACGACTCATGGAGTTAACAACTCATGTGGCAGACCGACCTAAGTTTTACAACGACTTAAGTAACTTAAGATGTCTAATGACCTATTATAAGTCGCTGGCGACCTAAGCAAACAATAAGCAAACTCAATGCCGCTTCACTTATGTCGCTGCCTGCTGACTCGTGATATTTAAGTCGGTCACGACTTACGACTCATCCTGAGTCGGTCACGACCTATGACTTCGGCAACAATTCCAGCCCAGAAATTTGCCTATAAATACATGGCCATCTCCAACATTCAGGGGACTTTTTTTTCGCTCATTCTAGCCAAGCACCGATACTCTGCTACATTCCAAACCAACTCAACACTCAAAGCTTTCAAGACACGTAGAACGCTATCAACAACTTCAAGAAGAAATCTCATGCATCCGACATGGATTTGAGGACTTTCATTTACATCGAAGTTTAAGCTACTTGTTCAAAGTGTTTAGTAGTTCAAAGTGTATTGTACTTGGGAAGAATAATATCAACTTGTAACGAAATCATCAATAAAGATATTCAGAGTGGACGTAGGCAAAGTATTGGGCCGAACCACTATAAAATCGTTGTTATTTACTGCTTTTTCGGTGGTTTTCTGCTTATAATCTGTTCCCAAATCATCGGGTGGTGCTTCCACAACTACACTTTACACACCGGGGTGTTAGCGTACAAATTTTAGCGTTAACATTTTTGTTGCTTTCACTAAGAGTCGAACTCAGGGCGAATTATCATCATTGCTCCATGAAAGTTTGTTGAAGTAATCTCTCTGAAGACTAGAAGTTTATCTGAAATCATGGCTCCGGGGAGAAGAAGTAGATCTGTTAGATCTGGAAATGTTCAAGAGGGAACCTCCGCTTCCCCGGTACCTAATCAAGCCACTCCACCTGTTGGGGTGACAAAGGCGGAGTTGGATGCTGTAATCTTAGGGCTGAACCAGCAGATAAATGCCCAAAGTGCACAATTGGAGGCTCAGAATGCCCAAAATGCCCTAATTTTGAATAAGTTGAACGATTTGCTTGGGGTAAACCGTCAACTAACGGGTAATGAAAGGAACTTTGCTGGCAACATTCATGATGCTGAAGAAAGAAACATTCCTGAGAGGGCTGCCAGCTCTTTTGAGCAGACATTTCCTGAAGTTGGTGGATCTAAAGCTCAAAATGATGAGGGTTATCTTTCTGAAATGGTTCGACAAATCATGAAAGAAAGCATGCAAAGGAATGAAGACGAGAAGGAATGGGGTTTCGCTCCAAGTAAAACCCCGTTTACCGAAAGGATCTTAAAGGCTGAGTTCCCAAGGAAGTTCGTCCCTCCAACTATCCCAGCTTACAAGGGAACAAGTGATCCGAACGAATTCTTGTATAAGTATGATTGGCACATGACAGGTGCCAGAGCTTCTGATGAAATAAAGTGTCGATATTTTCCTGTATATTTGGAAGGTGTAGCTCTGCTTTGGTTCACTAAGCTACCAATTCGGTCTATAGATCAGTTTTCTGACCTAACCCGAAAATTCAAGGAGCAGTTCAGACTATATGCTTCAAAAGCCAAAGATATCATGTCGTTGTCAAGTTTAAAACAGAATCCAGGGGAAACTATCAGATCTTTCTTGAATCGCTTTAATATAGCGCTGGCCGAGGTTGACAATGCAGAACCACGGATGATCTTGATCTATCTGATGAGGGCCATCGAGAAGTCGAGCGAATTTGGAAAATGGCTTAACATGAAAGAACCAAATTCCCTTGAAAAATTCTACAAGAAAGCAGATGAGTTCATACGCCTAGAAAGCCGTCCTGTACCGGTAAAGGCAGTATTGGAAAAAGCTGAAGATAACATTGCTGCTCCATGCAAGAATGAATCTGTAAGACAGAAAAGGGAAAATAACGATGGGAAGAAACAGAAAAATCTGAAGAAGCCTCGTTCCTTCAAGCCATCAGAATATACTCCTTTATCAGATACACCGGAGCGTATTTACCTTGCCACTAAAGATTCTGTTGATTATCCTAAACCTCCCGTTCTGAGAACTGGGAAAAAAGCTGTACAAAGCGGGAAGTTTTGCCGCTTCCATAATCAACCCGGTCATGATACCGATGAATGCCGCCAATTGAAAATTTTGATTGAAGAATTGATAAGGGAAAACAAGCTGCAGCAATTTGTGGAAAAGAATAGCGGCAATCCCGCTTCGTCTAGTCAAGGGCAACGAGCTCCTGCTCATCAACCCAGGACAAGTGAGAAGGCTACAGGGCATGAATCCGGAAGGCCTGTTATCAATGTCATTACGGGAGGACCTCACCCAACAGGCAGGAGCTGGGGTGAGATGGAAAGGTATACCTGGGCTTTGAAGTATGTACCGGCCGAAGAAGATGTCTTTGTTTTGGAAGATGCTACGCCCCTGAAACAACAAAGAACTTTCAATGATGATATTGTGTTCAGAGCCAGGGATTCCACAGGTGTTGAAGCTCCTACCTTGGATCCCTTAGTCATCTCGGCTGGTATCGGGCCAGCTATTGTCAGAAGAGTTCTCATTGATTGTGGCGCATCCTGCAATATCCTCTTCAAGTAAACATTCGACCAAATGAAGATCCCCATGGCTGATGTGCAAGCCTCGTCGCATAAAATCGCTGGCTTCAATGGGGAGCCAAAACAACCGATAGGAACCGTTGATTTGCTTGTAGAACTTGGAGAGGGAGAAAGAAAGGTAGTCCTCAAGCAAACTTTTGTGATTGTCGACGAATTTTCTGCTTATTATGCTTTCCTTGGCCGTCCAACTCTCGTAGCGTTCAAAGATGTTCTGGCCCCATGGTGCCTCACCATTAAATTCCCCACAGACAATGGAGTGGGAGTTATAAAAGGGGATCAAAATGCTGGGCGGGAGTGTTATCTGACAGAGCTGCGAGAAACAAGGAAAAGAGAAATGGGAAAGGATGCGGCAACCCCAGTCCGCATCAAAGAACCAGCCTTGTAGCAATTACAGGGCGGACCCTGCACTGGCGAGCACAGCGGAGCACGAAAAGAGATGGATCCTAGAAAACCCAGTGCAGGGGAGAATAGAGTGGTACCAGTGGAAACGACGGTACCAGTACCTGTTGACCCGAAGGACCCAAATAAGGTGTTGAATGTGGGATCACAACTTCATGTGTCGATTCAGAATATCTTAATATCTTTTTTAAAAGCAAATTTGGATGTTTTTGCTTGGACTCATGCCGATATGTGCGGAATATCCCCAGAAGTAGCAGTACACGCTCTGAATATTGATCCAAAATTTACACCTGTGAAACAGAAAAGGAGAACTCAAGGTCCAGAAAGGTCAGCAACATTAAAAGAAGAAGTTGATCGGCTCATGGAGAATAACTTTATCAAAGAATCTACCTATTCGAATTGGGTTTCAAATCCAGTGCTGGTTAAGAAAGCCAACGGAAAATGGAGAGTGCATCGATTTTTCAGATCTAAACAAGGCCTGCCCCAAAGACTGCTTCCCATTACCCAGGATCGATCAACTAGTAGACGGAACAGCGGGACATGAATTGTTATCTTTTATGGATGCCTACTCCGGATATAACCAGATCATGATGCATGAGCCAGATCAGGAGGACACGAGCTTTATCACCGATGTTGGTCTTTACTGCTACAGTGTTATGCCCTTCGGGCTGAAGAATGCGGGGCAACCTACCAAAGACTTGTTAATGCTATGTTCAAACCGCAATTGGGCAAGACTATGGAAATCTACGTCGATGACATGTTAGTAAAGTCTAAGAAAGCAGTGGATCATATAGAACACTTAGCAGAAATGTTCGCAGTCCTCCGGAAATACGGAATGAAGCTTAACCCTTTAAAATGTTCATTTGGGGTGGAGTCCGGAAAGTTCCTAGGTTTCATCGTGAGCGCTAGGGGCATTGAGGCTAGTCCAGCTCAAATTACCACCTTAAAGGAAGTCAAAGCTCCTAGAACGAAGAAGGAATTGCAAAGTCTCAATGGAAAAGTCGCCGCCTTGAGTCGGTTCATTTCCAAAGCCACAAATAAATGCATCCCATTCTTTGACGCCCTAAATAAAGGAAAGAAAAACTTCGATTGGACTCCCGAATGCCAAAAAGCCTTTGATGAATTGATTCGCCATATGGAAACACCTCCAATACTTTCTAGGCCTGGCGACGGTGAGGATCTTCTTATATACTTGGCAGTATCATCTCATGCTTTAAGTGCAGCGCTGATACGAGAAGACAAGAGGATTCAACATCCAGTTTACTATATCAGCAAAAGACTCACTCGGGCAGAGATGAATTACTCCAAGTTGGAAAAACTCGCCAATTGCCTACTGATTGCATCAAGGAAGTTGAGGCAATATTTCCAAGCTCATCCTATCAGAGTCCTCACTGATCAACCTTTAAAGCAAGTCCTGTTTCGCCCTGAGACTTCGGGTCGTCTTCTAAAGTGGATCATTGAACTCAGTTAATATGACAACACTTGTCATCCCCGAAAGGCAATCAACGGACAAGCTTTAGCGGATTTCATCGCAGAATTCATAGATAAGGGTAACAGTGAGGAGGAAATGATCGATGATTCCCCAATCCAATGGAAGTTATATGTTGATGGCGCGAGAAATGACTACTGTTCTGGAGCCGGAGTTGTACTTGAGACCCCTGAAGGTCGGTCATTGTGCTATGCACTAAGATTGGAATTTCCCTCAACGAACAATGAAGCAGAACACGAAGCTCTTATCGCTGGCTTGAGAATTGCTAAAGAACTAAATATCCGAGCACTATAGATCTTCAGTGATTCTCAGCTTATTGTATGCCAAGTCAAGAAGGAATTCCAAGCGAAAGAGGGAAATCTGCCTGCCTACTTGTTAAAGGCTTGGGAACTCCTGTGTGACTTCGATCATTACACGATAAGTCATATTCCTCGAGAAGAAAACACGAAAGCAGATTCTCTCGCAAAGTAATCTAGCACAGGCGAAGCTCAATTTCTGGGGTTGACTCCAGTGGAAGTCCTGTCGGCACCAAGCATTGATGAGATGGATATTGATTGGATAATGAGCGTGTCTCAAGGGCAAGAATCATGGATGACTCCAATAACAGAATATCTGCTCAATGTCTCTTTACCGGAAAACACAAAAGAATGACGGAAGCCACTGTGGAAAGCCTCTCGCTATATAGTCCAGGATGCCCAATTATACAGACGGGGATTCTCAATGCCGTTACTTCGATGTGTATCCAGGGAAGAGTCCAAAATAATCCTAGCTGAGGTGCATGGGGGAGAATGTGGTGATCATTTAGGTGGTCAAACTTTAGCAAAGAAGATTCTCCGATACGGATATTTTTGGCCAGAAATTAATCGAGATGCAGCAGACTATTCCCGAAAATGTGACAGATGCCAAAGATTCGCCAAAATTCCTAGAGCACCTTTTACTGAACTCACACAGATGGTTAGTCCATGGCCGTTTGCAATATGGGGGATAGACCTTGTAGGACCGTTACCAACTGCCAAATCTGGAATCAAATATGCCATTGTTGCTGTAGATTATTTTACTAAATGGGCAGAAGCCGAACCACTGGCTACTATCACCTCTAGAAAGATGATATGTTTTGTGACTAAAAGTATCATTTGCAGGTATGGTGTGCCTAAAAAGATAATTACAGACAATGGTACTCAGCTCGAAAGTGAAAAATTCCAAGATTTTTGCAAACGATTCAAGATCCGAAAAAGCTCCTCAGCAGTAGCTCATCCGCAGGCAAACGGGCAGGTGGAAGCAGTAAATAAAATTATCAAGTCAACCATCAAGAAGCAACTCGAAAGAGCAAAAAGTGGTTGGGTCGATAAGCTACCACTAGCACTATGGGCATACAGAACTACCCACAAAACTGCGACTGGGCATACTCCGTTTTCATTGGCATACGGGTCAGAAGCAATGATTCCGGTAGAAACAGAGGTCCCTTCACATAGAAGAATTCATTTCAATCAAGCGGAGAATGAAAAACTACAGCTTGAGGCACTATATCTCCTTGATGAAAAAAGAGAAGAGGCTGTGCTCAGAATCGCAGCTCATCAGCAAAGGATAGCCAGACATTTCAATTCTAAGGTTCGCCAACGCAGCTTTGAGATTGGGGATCTAGTCTTGAAGAGAATTATGACGGCGACAGGTGTGTTTGGGCCAAATTGGGATGGACCATATGTCATAGGTCAGAAGCTTCTTGACAGCACATTCAAACTCACTACTGTCGAAGGAGATCAAATTCCAAGAGCTTGGAACAGCAATCACTTGCTTCCATACTTTACTTGAAAGCTTTGTTGAAATATTGTATAAAAAAAAATTATGAATGTATGATTCTTGTAATTGAAAGCAATTGTAAGACCGATGCAAGTGAATAATGAAAGACTATAAAGTGGATGTGGGCCCGAATTCTTGGCCGAACCACTATAAATCTTGTGTTCCTTATTATTATTACATGTTTGCTTTATTTTCGATATGAAAAGTACATTAAATGTATTGCTGAAATGTCGATTTAAATTTTTGCAGACAATGAAAATAAAACTTGCACATTACAAGACCAAGTGATTCTGGTTATCATTCAGCAAACAAATTTCGAGTCACAAAAGCACAAAAGTCCCAAATTCAAATCCTAGATAGGAAGTGCTTCAATTGAACGGCCAATGATTTCGCCGGAAACGGGCCATTGCTCGTAAATTGAGATCGTTTGAACAAACAAACATCCAATTAAGAAGCTTATGCCCATTCTCGTGAACTTGCATACAATGAAGTACACTTCTTTGGATTAAACAACCTACTTGTAAGAGAAGGGGGTGTGAGCTTGAAAAGAAAAATAGAGGATCGCTGAAAAGGCATAAGCAAGTGGACAAGGAACAACTAAAGCCCTCTTCGGAGGCACAAGCCCTCTTCGGTGGCCCATTTCACCAGGAGTTGAAGTGTGACAGCCGCTCTTCGGAGTTTCACTTCACCAGAGTTGAAATGCAAAACAAAATAAAAGCCCTCTTCGGAGGCCCATTTCACCAGGAGTTGAAGTGTGACAGCCGCTCTTCGGAGTTTCACTTCACCAGAGTTGAAATGCAAAACAAAATAAAAGCCCTCTTCGGAGGCCCATTTCACCAGGAGTTGAAGTGTGACAGCCGCTCTTCGGAGTTTCACTTCACCAGAGTAGAAATGCAAAACAAAATAAAAGCCCTCTTCGGAGGCCCATTTGACCAGGAGTTGAAGTGTGACAGCCGCTCTTCGGAGTTTCACTTCACCAGAGTTGAAATGCAAAACAAAATAAAAGCCCTCTTCGGAGGCCCATTTCACCAGGAGTTGAAGTATGACAGCCGCTCTTCGGAGTTTCACTTCACCGGAGTTGAAATGCAAAACAAAATAAAAGCCCTCTTCGGACGCCCATTTCAAAAAGACCTCTTCCCAGAGGCACAATAAGACAGAAAGACCTCTTCCCAAAGGCAGAAATGAAAAGACCTCCTCCCGGAGGCACAATCAAGCAGAAAGACCTCTTCGGAGGCACACGTTTCACCAAGATTGAAATAAAACTTCCAGGTGTTGAAACGTGAGAAAGTCTTCCTCAGAGGTGCAACTTTTCAAAGAAACAAAAATCAAGAAGCCCTTTACTGTGGCAAAAAAAAAAACCTCATCAAAGGCACACTTTAACATCCAAAGGAAGAATGAATTACTTATTCTAGAAAATTCTCTTCCTCAAAAAGAAGTTGAAGTACCTTTCAAATACCCGCTTTACCACATAGAAGATTTCATTCAGTAAAATGTGTATATGCATAAAATAAAAAGTGATATCTTCGAAGGAAGAAGCGTAGAAACTTATTTGTACTCTGTTTTTTAACGAAATAATATTCCTCCAAATGTGGAATAATTATTCTCTAAAAAATAAAAGTACAAGTTCCTCATAAAATAAAATATTACAATGAGCTTATGGCATAGGGGCAACATGGTATAACTACATCGGTAAAATTGCGCTCAAACAATATATACCACAAGCTCACTGCAATATTGTACAAAGAAACTTGTACAAAAATGAATAATAAATGCATTCTCAGATACAGACAGAAGTTTGTACAAAGAAAAAGAATCATTTTATTCAACACTATTAGAATTTTATACAGGTACAGGTTCCAAAGTAAAAAGCAAAAGAAAAGCGGGGGCCGGTACCTGCACAGTTTCCTGTTAGTACATGCAAAAAAGGCAAAAAACGATATGAAAGCCACAGAACCAGAGCCGTCATTTCTTCTTCCGTCCACCTTTTGAGCCCGCACCCGGCCGAATAACCAACTTCTTAGGGCAGCTTGTAAGAGTAGGGGATGAAGGAGAAAGGGGCTCAGTCGGACTTTCTTCTGTTTCTTCTTCGCCAATTAAGGATTCCTTCTTCTTCCTCTTCTTGGAAACTCCCTGCTTTCCTCTCTTCTTGGAGGAAGACCCACTCCCTGGAGAAAGAAATTTAGATAACGGTTCAGCGTCAGAGCCAGTCGCCTCCGGAGTCTTCTCACTCCCTTCAGTTTCTTCTCCTTTGTATTCTTTTGAAGCAATGGGATCGTCCAAGTTTTGAAGGGCTTCTATCTGCTCCTCTTGTGATCCTGGTTGCGAGGCGGAAGGAGGAGTCACCTGAATAGACGGAGGAGGAATAATTGGAGGTGGGGAAGCTTGAACACTGCCCGACATTTTCTCTACAGAAGGAAAAAAGTTCAAGTCAGTAAAAAGAGGAGACAAAGGTTCGCTGAGATTCAAGAAGTAGTCAAAAAGCCCATCAAGCTCGTAGGAAACAGATGAGCAGTCTACTTGGGCAAGATTGTCAGTAGGGTTACCTGCAGAAGTCGGTTTTCTGACGTCAACTTCGTACGCCTGTGCCTCGGCACTCTCGCCGCCTTCATCTCCACCTTGTATGCTTGTAATCTCGGTGGTAACTTTAGTAGGAGATGGGGAATGAGAACTAGAACCGATAATGTCAATTTCGGCTGAAGGAGAAGGTTGAATTGGAGCAGTTGAGATGATTTTTCCTGAATATTCTCCTGCCGCTGTTTCGGCCCTTAATTTTGCAAGCTGTTCTCTCCCCCTGGCGAGAGCGGCACGAGCATCATCATCAAGATAATGCTCCTCAAGAGCCGACTCAACATAGCCAGCGCCCTTACCGCCAAGCATATCGAGTGCGGCCTCCCAAACTTCAGCCAGAGTAATTTCATACTTGGGGCCTAGAAAGGCGAGGCTATCGCGCCCCAAAATGCTATGCAGGTAGAAATCAAATAATGTTGAGCTGATGTTGGCCCTCGTTGCCTCGTGAGATTCTTCAGCTGCAATTTTGCCGGCAACGGCCTCATCACGCTCCATTTCAGCTTTAGAAAGTTGAAGCTTAAGCATTTGAATCTCCGTATCTTGGGATCCGTTCTTCTTCCGAAGCTCTTCAATATCAGCAACATAGCCCTCACTAATTCTTTTCTGGACTTCAAGCCTGTCTTCGGTATCTCTCTGGCTGGCATGAGCGTCTCTCACTTGTTTTAGGAGCACATCTTCTTTTTGAGAATAAGAAGTAGAGGAAGCAGCAAGCTCTTGTTTCAGTTCTTCAACTTTTGCTTCAAGCTCTTCATTGTAAGAAGCAATGCTCCTCATCTCAGTGTCATTTTGCTCAAGAACCTTTTGCCATTCGGCTTTATCATTTTCCATAGTGAGCATGGCCTCTATGTTTGCACGATTAACCCTTTGGAGCTCGTCAACAAGTTTCTGCCAGTTCGACATCCTCTCAATATCAAGCTTGACGGCATCGAGGTTTCGTAACATAGCAGACATGTCAATGGCGACCAAGTCAAGGTCAAACCTTACTCCCTTCAAACACCACTGTGGAAACCGACTTTGCAAAGTGGCAGGACCCGGCCCAACTTGGAATTTGGGTCAGATAATTATTGTTTGGATGTCTGTCTTCCCGAGAGCGGGAGAGCCGGAAGGAATGTCAAGCGAGGCAGGGGCAGTAACTTTTTCAGGAGTTGTAGAGGTGTGCTTCTCACCATGTCGGGCTCGCTTGCTCGAATCTTCAACCATATGACTTTTTCCTCTTTCATCATGGTATTTTCTTTTGTAGGAATCGTCGCCTCTCTGCGAAGAATCGTGGCGCTCCACCCTCTCTCTTCTTTCGTAACGCTCCTCTTGAGCCCTCTTCTCTTGAGCCTTTCGAGCGGCTCTTTCTTCATCAGATTCTCTGTAAGAGGGAAGGTAACGCCTGTAATCATATTGGCTACGCCTTCCGTAGAACTAGAAATCATCATAGTAGGATCCGCTGTGCTCCATCGGAGAATCTGAAATAAAAAGAGCTGGAATTTAGAATTCTTCAAAGTACAAAACGTCAGAAGCATAAAAGTGCTGAAAAAATTCTAAGTGTGTGTGACGTGCAAACTACGCGCATCAAACTACGAACCACTCTTTAATTGAGGAGTGGTTGTGGGTATAATAGTTAGCGTCAACTCTTGAGTCGACGAAGTCTGTTGCAGGACAGAAGTCGCTTCAACTACTGAAGAAGAAATCCCGGTAGTGATAGGATCTTCTTTAAAGATCTCTTGCGAGGTGGCAAAGAGGTCGCTCAACCCTTCGAAAGTATCATCCCTGCTCTGCTTGGCAAGGCTAGTTTTTTCGGCTTCTTCGCCAGATTTCTGTGATAGTCGGGGAGATCCCTGGGGCTCTTCTTCCTAAATAACCGGGGCAAGTTCGACAGATGGCCCCGCAACATCAACAGAAGTTGAACACTTCACTAGCGAAGCCTCGGGAGCGGGTCCTTTTGGTATGGATGTGTCTGTAGAAACCGGGGCATCTGATGCTTTAGGTGGGGAGTCTTGAACCTCGCAGGGGTGTGTGGAGCGAGAAGGGTGAAGAAGTCCGAACTTGTGAAGGAATTCGTCGTTCAGCAAAAATTTCATATCCCGTTCTTCAACCGGTACTACTACAAGCCACTCCAGGGTTGGCTTGTGACTGGGATCTCTACAAGGAGGGGGAAGCGCTGAAAAAAAAATTGATGATGAAGTTAACACTTGGCAATTCGAACTTCAAAGACTCAGAATATAAAGGTGGTAAAGGTAGATGATCTTACTTCCTTCTCTCCACATAGCATAAAACCCCGGGGGCCAACGGACATAGAAAAATTGAGTTAAGAACCCATGGGCAGTATCAGGGAGGCCAACGATCAATTTACGATTTCGTGCGCTTCTCACGACAGTAATAGAGGGGTGATCTTTAGTCCTGGTGAAAGAGCATAGGAAGAAAATCTCGTCAAAGCTTGGGAATCGGTCAAGCTTCCTCCTAAACAGTACACACAACCCCATTAAAATGCATAACCATTGGGGTGTAATTGGGATGGGGCGATGGCCAATTGACGAAGAAGTTGTTGGAAAAAGTCATTGAAAGGAGGAACGCCCCCACTCAGGCACATTTGTCGATTGACCGTTACAAAGCCAGGGGGTGCTATGTCAGCAGTGTTACTTCTCTCGGGAAGAATGGCATCTGATTCAGCAATGCCAAACTGAGCGCACAATCGGCGGAAAACTCTGTACGATAAAGTAGAAGAGGCTCTTTCGGGAGGATTGACCAGAGGAGCCGGAATTACAGTAGCCTCTCCAGTCTGAACCATTGTATCTTCTTCCTGAGAAGTCATTCTGCACAAACAACTGGATATTCAAATGTGAAGGTGTACGTTTCCTAAAAGTGTGAAGTGTCGTGCAAAACTAATAAAAATAGCAAGTAAATATAACTGGAGTTAAACTAGTCGACGATTGATCAACTACAAAATTTCAGAACTTGTTAATCTAAAGTTCAAGCATAATATTAGCGCAAGCTGGTCGGTTTCAATTGACTATTTCAGTGTTGCTTTAATATTTTACGCGAAATTGATGAGTTGAAAGCACTTCGTTCATACAATTTATTTAAGTTAATTATCTGTTATTAACTAATCTGTCATTTGATGTGGGCAGTCGATGGCAGTATATTCGTCCCAATTTTCTGTAAATGTTGTATTGGACAGATTGTTAGCTTGCAAGTTAAAGTAACCTGTGAATGAATGCAATAAAGTTCAACAGTTCAAAGTCCATGCAACGGTTCAAAGCACGAACAAAATTCACACAAGTCCTGACTCGCCAACGACTCAAAGCCTAGGTCCCATCTACTTGGGTCGGTCAGGGGTTAAGCCACAAGAAGCAACTCAGTATGGAAAATAGCCTAAGTGCTGAGTCGTTCACGACATATGGCTTGAGACGTTCACGGTCTAAAGGATAAGTTGTGGTAAGGATCTAAAGGGTTGAGTCGCTCGTACGACCTAAGTCCTAAATCATCAGGAAGTCAACACGACCCAAAAATTAGGTCATGGACGGATGAGATTGCAAGGCCTTCCTAAATCGGTAGATCCAAAAAACCAACTATATCGTGAGAATTTTAGGTCGTCTCCACAAACAGTTAACTCCTTTCTAACCCATTAACCCGCCAAGAACTTTCTCATCTCTTCCAAGCCCACAGACCAGCTAATTCGAGACACTATAATTCATTATCTTCTCCTCACATCATCGGAAATCACCCAAAAACCAATTTGAATCGCTTCAAGCGTGCGACGAATCTGATGCACTACTATGATTCACGAACGATAACAACAATATGATTGATGGTAGTTGCAAATCGATCAAAAACATGGCTCGCAATGGAATACGGCACAAAAGTGAATTGGAGTCAGAAAATGGGGAGTCTAGATTCGTGAGTCAATGGCGATCGTGGATTGAACAGAAAGTGAATTCACTTACGCAATAAAAAGGTAAAGATGAGTTGACGACTGATTAGCTTGGATGCGTCTCTGGAAACTTGAAGGATCGTTAATGGCAGGATCAAATAAAACAGATAAGCAATAAAGTGAGGAGGAAGGACCGACTCAACGGATTATATACGATGCAGGGGGAAGATGGAAGGACTAACGAGTCATGAGTCTCTTTGAGTCGTTTAAGACTCAGGCACTGGGTCGAAGCACACGACTCATGACTTAAGCGTGTACTTCGAGGGGCAATTGTTAACCCCTCTGCTCAAGCGACTGAAGAAAGGCTCACGACTCACAATGATTACCGACTCAACTGATTACCGACCTAACATATGGACCGAATCAATGACCTATCTAGTTACGACTCAACAGGCTAACGACTTAGTAACCTTAGCGGCTTAAGAGAATAGTCCGACTCAACAGCCTTAAGGAGTTACCGACTCAACGGCCTTGAAGGGTTACGACTCAATGACTCAGGAGGGACAGCGAATCACCGGGTTATAACCTTAATGACTTAAAGGTGCCGGCCGACTCAACGGGTTAAGGACTCATGGAGTTAACAACTCATGTGGCAGACCGGCCTAAGTTTTCCAACGACTTAAGTAACTTAAGATGTCTAATGACCTATTATAAGTCGCTGGCGACCTAAGCAAACAATAAGCAAACTCAATGCCGCTTCACTGATGTTGCTGCCTAATGACTCGTGATATTTAAGTCGGTCACGACTTACGACTCATCGTGAGTCGGTCACGACCTATGACTTCGGCAACAATTCCAGCCCAGAAATTTGCCTATAATACATGGCCATCTCAACATTCAGGGGACTTTTTTTTGGCTCATTCTATCCAAGCACCGATACTCTGCTACATTCCAAACCAACTCAACACTCAAAGCTTTCAATACACGTAGAACGCTATCAACAACTTCAAGAAGAAATCTCATGCATCCGACATGGATTTGAGGACTTTCATTTACATTGAAGTTTAAGCTACTCGTTCAAAGTGTTTAGTAGTTCAAAGTGTATTGTACTTGGGAAGAATAGTATCAACTTGTAACGAAATCATCAATAAAGATATTCAAAGAGGGCGTAGGCAAACTATTGAGCCGAACCACTATAAAATCGTTGTTATTTACTGCTTTTTCTGTGGTTTTCTGCTTATACTCTGTTCCCAAATCATCGGGTGGTGCTTTCACAACTACACGTTACACACCGGGGTGTTAGCGTACAAATTTTAGCGTTAACAACTACAGATTTATTTTGATAAACAAAAGTGAATTTTTAATTTGTTTCAAATATACTTGAATGTAGATAAGTTGTAAGTATATTTATCTATTATTTTAAAAAGGAATTGAAATTTAGTCTGGTATTTAATTCTCAAGTTTCGTTAATTAATAAGTTCATTTAGTGTAGTGAAATGGAATTTAATTAATAATTGAAACCTTTAATTAAAATAAGTGATTTTATGCTAAGTTGTAAATGCGGATAAAAGAAAGTAGAAATTGTAACTTATAAAATGAAAGATGTAATTATTGGACATTAGATTAAATTAAAAGAATTG
This sequence comes from Allium cepa, assembly GCA_030765085.1. Taxonomy (NCBI): domain Eukaryota; kingdom Viridiplantae; phylum Streptophyta; class Magnoliopsida; order Asparagales; family Amaryllidaceae; genus Allium; species Allium cepa. The sequence goes on from CM060942.1 coordinate 464,808,165, forward strand.
AGGTAAAACTTGTATAAGTTCATTTACATTCTTAAAGCATACATATAACTTACCATATAATAAAAGTTAAAATGTTAATAAGAAAATGTAATGGGAAATCTTACAAGTGAAACTTGAGGTAATTAAAGTATCCAAATGAATTTGTTGTCATAAATAAAAATTTAATGTTATAAACTTAAGTTATGGCTTCTCTTCCTCTTCTTTCTTTTTCTCTTTTTGTTTCTTCTTTGTTCTTCATGCTTATACTCAGCCTCTGGCCTCTAGCACACCTCTAACCATCATGACCAGGCAACATAAGATGATTGTTGAAACAATATGTGGTGTAACCAAGCCATTGATTGATTAAGGCAAGTTATGTCACTTTGTTTCATTTATTTTCCATTGTTTTAACATCTATTATTTTGTATTGAATCATATTTTTATGTATGTAATATTTGTTTGCATACAAGATTTGGATCTGACTCTTCATCCACTCAAGTTTGCATTGTGCTTTGTCGTGCTTTTTTGTGCTTTGCGGAGTTTGGATTCTAATTCTGAATTTGTTAATTCTAGCTTTTAAAAAGGTGAGTTTTTATCACTCTAGACATATATACTTATAATTTTGTGAAAAAATGACAAGTGAATCTGTAGACATTGATACATCATTCATATATGCCTGTATTGTGATTACATCATGATAAATGCCGTTTATATATTTGTTACATCATTTGTTATGATATTATACGTATACTGTTATTTTATTTCTGTTAATCACCACTGCAAGTTCTCTATCACTATGAAGTTAAATGATACATACCCGATCAGACTTTAGAATAAGGAAAAATCATTAAGGGCTGAAATGATAGGCTTGAGTGATTTTTTTATAGATTTTTGTCCTATTTATTTTTCTTGTGATTGCGGGTTTGAAATGATAGAACCCGGATTTTTCTTTTTAAATTACAGATTGAAATGATACATTTCTGTATCACTTGACCTAGGTTAGAAAATATTATACAGGCCCATGGTTAATACTTTTATAGTAATATTTTCCTAAAAATTTATTAAGTATTATTAAATTTTGGAATATATGGAATTTTAGCTTAAAATTTGATCTAAGGATTTGAAATATAAAGAGATATCAGTTTTTATAAGTTAAAATGTTATAAGCTGATAATTGGTTTAAAGTGTAAAGGTTTTAGTTAATGCAAGAAACATGAAAAGTTTTAATTTATGAAAGAAATGTGTAAAGTCCTAATTAATGAAAGAAACGTGTAAAGTTTTCATTTAATGCAAGAAACATGTAAAGTTTTAATTTATGAAAGAAATGTGTAAAGTCCTAATTAACCAAAGAAACGTGTAAAGTTTTCATTTAATGCAAGAAACATGTAAAATTTTAATTTACGAAAGAAATGTGTAAAGTCCTAATTAACCAAAGAAACGTGTAAAGTTTTCATTTAATGCAACAAACATGTAAAGTTTTAATTTATGAAAGAAATGTGTAAAGTCCTAATTAATGAAAGAAACGTGTAAAGTTTTTAATTAATGCAAGGAACATGTAAAGTTTTAATTAATGAAAGAAACATGTAAAGTGTTTAATTAATGCAAGAAACATGTAAAGTTCTAAGTAATAAAAGAAATAATTAAAGTTTTAATTAATGTAATATTGATTAAATGATAAATGCGCTTTACTGTAATAAAAATGTAAATTAAAATGTACATTGGATAATGTATGTTTTAATTAGTGTAACATTGATTAAATGATAAATTCTTTTTACTGTAATAGAAATATAAATTAAAACGTACATTTGATAATGTAAGTTTTAGTTAGTGTAATATTGATTAAAATGATAAACGCTCTTTATCGTAATAAATGTAAGTTAAAACGTACATTTGACATGTAAGTTTTAATTAATGTTATGGTGTATTTTAAATTGATTAAAATGATAAATGTTCCTTACTGAAATAATAAAATGTAAGTTGATAATGTACATTTGATGTGTAAGTTTTAATTAAAGTAAATGGCATATTTTAATTGATTAAAATAATAATGTTTCTTTATTGTAATTATAATGTAAGTTAATAAGGTACTTTTAACTTAACATAAGTATTTCATCTCTAAATTGGATATTACAGTAACTAAGTTTATTTAACTATAAGGCTATGATAAAATGACCATGTTAAATTTTTTAAGTATATAAATACTTTGATTATATAAAAGTGGAAATTATTACATTCCAAAAATGCTATGATTCCTTAAGGTTACATTTCCAAAATGTTATGGTAATTGAAAAAAATATTTTAAGTTTAGTAAACTGAAGGAAATATTCGGTGATTTGGAAATTTGGGTTTTATTTAAATGTTATATTATTAAATTAGTTTTGAAATGGAAATGATACTATTGTGATATGGTTTTGAAATGAGTATGATATTTTGGTTTTGAAAGTATATACTAGTTTGAAAGAAATGATATGATTTTGAAATGGATATGCTAGTTTGGTTTTGAAAATATAAATGATTTTGAAATAAATATCCATGGGTTATAATAACATTTGGTTGTTAAAGAGACCGGGATTGGAAGTTGACATAATCTCTGCCAACTCCGAAAACCACTTTTACAACCGTGTACGCGGTGGAGATTCCAAAATGAAGTAGGATGGTGGCGACGCCCTGTGAGGTATGAACGTGGACTCGACTCCCGTGGGTTGGCATAATGTAGCTAACACAGAAGCCATTGAAGGGCTAATGAGGTCATTCCTCTGATCGGGCACACTCCTTCGATATTATATTCTGACTTTGGTATTGGTTCGGTGGCCACTTTTGATTTTTTGATTTGAGGGTATAGCTCGAGGTGGGCGGTAGTAACTGCTACGTGTTACCACTTTGGCCCGAAAGTGTAATTGGTATATCTACCTTGGCATTGCCTGGTTGTGCCGTGTCACCTACCATAGCGCTCCTTGTACGAGTTTGGATTTCTCCCGTAGCCCGTGGAGTATTTTGGGCGGTCTCTCGATGTGGGGATGCGTTGATACTAGATGGACTATTGGGACTATTACGTGTTAAAGGCTATATGGGTAACCCCTTAACGCTATTAAAAAGTAAGTTTATTTTACTATAGACATTATTATAATAATGAAATATTACAACATAGTAAATAGTTTAATGGATCATTTGAGGATGGGCGGTCCCAAGCATCCTTTAAGTTACTTGTACCTTATATTACAGTTCACTTGAGTTGGTTTACATTGTATAAGTATGTATGTCCAGACTCGAATGTTTTGTGTTTTGCATTACGCTCGGGTCAGACTGAGTGATGCAACATTAGAGACTCACCTTTGGAGCGGGAGCCTTGCTTGAAGATACAACCATCTATTTCAATTTCAGTATTCTGTTGGTTCCTGCTATTTAGTTGATTTCGGTGGTGCATTCAGCTTGTGCTTGTTTATCTTATTTACCTTCTGTTGTACCTTGTGTAACTCTGATGTATTTATATAGTAGCTTCATGAACTACTATCTTTTTTCTTCCGCTGCATTTATTACTCTGTGCCTGCGATCTATGATTTATTTATTTGCTATTTATGATGTGTTTTGCCAAATTTATTTTATAAATTGGTATTTTGAGAAATTTAAGTCCGACATGTGCGGATGCGAATGGTTGAAAATATCGGGTCGTTACATTTGGTATCAGAGCTTTGGCTCTAGGCAAAACTTAGCATATATGGTAAATTTATTTACAGAATCACTTTCATTTGAGTTGAATTTCTTCCTTTTTGACTTGTGTTTCTTTTGAATTTTGGAACGTTCCCTGTGGTTCCAAAATACATTCTTGTCCCCAATATTCATCTTCTTTTGATTCTGGATGATCCCATAACTCCACTTCGAATGATCTTTATAATGAATTGGCGGTCTCATCAACATTCATATGACTTGTATAGGGGTGAAACTCCTTTGCAATTAGCATTGATACACCGGAGATTTATATATATCCTTGGTTTAGATGCTAGTACCTCTTGTTATTCCGAATTCTATTTCTTAAGATCGAATGTAGAATTAACTCAGAATTCCATGTTGATCTAATTTTTGATGTCACGGTTGACTCGGTTAAGGTTTCCCGCGACTTATGTAAGCTTTTCTATTCCTTATTCTGTCAATTTAATCATCTTATCTTTTGTTTCCAACTTATCTTCGAATAAGAATTATCTTGATTTGAGTCAATGAAATTTGAATCCCTATTCTTGCTTGTAAACCCATATTTAAAATGTTTTATATATTGTGTTGTTTGAGTTGTTGATGTTGTTTGGGTTTCCGATCTATTCGTCTGATCAACGCTATCGATAGGATTTCGAAAACACTTGAACAGAGCAAACTGACACCATATTGATTTCAAAATTTAGTAAATGATAAATTATGTATAATTATATTATGTATGAGTTTGATTTTCTAAATTCTGATAATTAATTGGATAGGGTATTAAGAAATAATATTTGACTTTATATACATCTTGTAACCATTGGCTTTTGTCTCCTATATAAATAACTGAACTATAAAACATAGCTATAAATTAATTAGGAAAGTAAAATGAATCTAAATCAAAAACTTGAGAATTTAATTTTCGATGGTTTCAAACTTGGGTTTTTAAAGTTTTAAAAGATATATAATTTAAAGTGTTTTCCAAATAGAGATTGTTTTCAAAGAATTTTTAATGTTTAAATCAGTGCCCTTCTCTTGTCGTTGGAAAATAATTTCGGTGATGACTGCAGCATCATCGACATTCATTTTCGATTTTCGAAGTGAAGAGACCATTCTGTAGCTTTGCTACTATTTTTCTTTGAAAATTTAATTGATTTTCATTTCAAAAATATGACTTTATTTATAATATATATATACACATATGGATATATGATTTAAATTTGATTCGATATATATTGTATATATATTTATTTATCTAAATGTTTTGAAGTTAATCGGAAATGTAATTCTTAAATTTACCTTAAAGAATGTTTTCAGTTATAAAATGAACCAAAATTTTTGAATAAGTATTTAAGTTGAAATAGTTGAATTAGAGAACTTTATTTGTATAATATTCTGTTGCATTTCCATTATAACTTACCTAAATTATTTAAAAGTTAACATGTAATTGGATAATATACAATATAAAAGAATTTTATAAATAAAATTTGAGTGTTTATAATAAATTTCATACACTTAAATTTTAGTTATAAAAGGATTAATAAAGGTAAATAAAATAAAAAGTTAATTGAATAATATAAAATATAAAGTGATGTTAAAGGAATTTATAAATAAATTGGAGTAAGTCATAATAAGTGTGAGTATACTTAATATATGTGATTAGACATATATTAAGGGGAATAAATGTGATAACCATCTGGAATATAGAAGAATGAAAATTATTGAATAAAATTTTGAGTATAATAAATGATATCAAATTCATGATTTTAAAAATTGTTAAGTGGGTGATAAGATAATAAAATTATAAATTAGATAAAATTTAATTAACTAAGGAAAAATCAAACGGATGAAATCAATTATTAATTTAAGTTGAAACTTTCATGGTTTTAAAATTTATCATCTTATTTTGTTTTCCAATTTCTTACCCTTCGATTGTTCCTATTCTCCTGCATCCTAAGTGGGTAATTGAATTCCAAATTTATCTTATCTCCTAAAATTCAATCTGTAGTTCTTTCTCCCAAAATACCTTTACCAGTCTCTTTTGGAAAAAAATTCGAGAATCTTCTTCGTGCTTGCGTCCTTGATTATGGAGGAACTTGGGAAGATCATCTCCATCTTGTTGAATTTACCTATAACGACTGTTACCTGGTATAATTTTTGTTCTTCTTCTTCTATCTCTTTCTTCTTTTCACAACTATCTGAAATTTTTGGGATCAAAAATCTCGGGTCGTTACAGTTGGTATCAGCGCCGAAGGTTAAGCGAGAACCTTGGCTCTGGTGGGGATTACTCATCGAATAGAGTCCGTAGTACTCTAGAAAGAGTTGAGTGTGTGTGTGTGTGTGTGTGTGTGTGTGTGTATGAGAGCGTACTTGTTATTTGCTTATAAAGATTTTTAATGATTTAATATAAAAATATATTTTTATATATATAGCAACATTTACTTCTAATGAATATTTAGGTGATTGGTTGTTAAATTATTGGAATTAAGTTAAGAAGTAATATAAAATACGACCAAATTGAAACTTAAAACCAAAGTTGAAGAATAATGAGAGGACCCGCCCTTCTACTACCAGAAAGAAGCATCATCATTAAGAAAGAAAGGGGTAGAAATAGAAAAGAAAGAGAAAGAAAGAACAACAACATCAGAATCTCACAGCGGAACGGAACAAAATATAACATATCATATAACTATCACATAGTTTTTCAAATATTAGAGTTATACAATATCAATACATATGACAGCCTTACATACATCTATCACAATAAACATCAGAGATACAGTACACATCAACTAACACAGCGGCACTAGATAGATAGCTACATACGCCTGCAAACTCCTGCTCCAAGCTCCTCTAAAAATCAAAGTCGAAAACCTATCACTTGGCTACTCATAAAAATTTGAGTACCCAAGAGTTTATGAAAAACAAAATATAAACTCCGGGTCAGACATGGGTCTGGTATGTGTAAACGGTTTAAAATTTGTTTAACTTTGAAAAACATTTAAAAATAAAGGTATCACGTAAGACTCCCCACAAGTAAATACGGGTAAGTTTTTACATTACGCTAACCAAAACATTTCATAGGAAATCCACTGATATTATAATAGTGTCTAGGATTTTCAAGTAAATAGAAATAGCCGAAATTGTTACATCTATTAAATTCCAGCTACTAGCCACAAAAGTGGGTAATACAAATCATAACCATAGGGTCTCGTACGGAAAATGGATTTCCACCAATGGAAGGGCTACTGGTGTACCACCCGTCATAGTACGGGGCCTAGATCACCGTACCGAGGATCACTCCCGCCCCGCTACAACACAAGGCCGGAACCATTCCTTACTGAACAGTCCCGAACAAGATAAACCCCGCGGTTGCTGCATCTCCTCTGTTTTAGCCATTCCCGGTTGATGAGGCTTGAGGCTGCGATTACCTTTAAAGGACATGTTTCTTAGAATGCTCATCGTCCGCCTGACGATGTGCTGAAAGCATTCAATCCATACAAGTTCGTTTCGGGTACGAACGAAACCAAAGGCCTTATCTCGTTACATTCATTTTGGATTCACCCGCAGAGTCAACGATGATAACCCTTGTATTCTTAAAACACCATCTCGATCTTCATTTCAGAATTCATGACCTAACGTTTAAATTGGATCGATGTGGTTTTCGGAGAATCAAAATGTAACGACCCAAAATTTCTATTAATTAAAATTTGAATTTTTAATTATTAATAAGTGGAATTTATAAGTCGAATAATTTATTTTCGAATATTGGATTTAATTGGATAATTAAATCGATTATTTAATAGTTGAAATTTCTGAAATAATTGAAAATCGAGTTAAATGTGATTGAAAATGATTTGTAAAATTTTATTTTGTCATATTGGAGTTAGAACGATATTCTAGAACTTTTAAAATTGGTTCAAAAGTTAGTTTGTGGAAATTGAATATTTTAATATTTAATTGACTAGTGAAATTTGTCAATTTTCGAACAGCCTCAGAATTGAACGAAACCAGTTCCATTGGATCCATAATAGTTTGTTATTATCGGATTTCAATTTTCATAGCAATCAGAGCTTTCGTTTGACCGTGGCAGCTCGAAACGCATCAAAATTGTTTTAATATTAATTTGGCGAGTTAAAATAGCCATTTTTCAAACAGTCTCAGATTACAACGAAACAAATTTCATCGGATCCGTAATATGATATTATTGTATGGTTTCAAATTTCGTGTCAATCGGATTTAACGTTTGTCCGGGGCAAGCTAAAATGCACAGAAAATCGTTTAATCGGTTTAATTTAAAATCGATCGTTTGTTGTCGTAACTCGCACAGATAATCGAATTAGCTTCCGAAACTTGTTCCATTATGTCCGGAACGCGGGATAAACCCTAGAAACGCCAGTTACCGTGCGTAAATCGGAGTCCGGAAAACCCGGGATGAATAGTGTTCGTCGTTTCTCTATATAAGCACTTTATTTATTTCATTTTCAAGAAAATATTAAAACCTAACCCTAATTCTTCAGAGCCGCCACCTACTAAACCTATGGCCAAAAATTATTCATCTTTCTCTCTCATTTTCTTCAAATCCAAGCATTTTTTCAAGAAACTTCCAACTGCAAAGATGAAGAGCTCGACGAACTCTACGAGATCAACGGATATGATCGTGTTAGGAACTTTGGATCATCGGGAAAGTGGCTACAAAGGCCATGCGTTCGACACGTTTTTCTGAGCAAATGGGGTGGCCGAGTGCCTCATGGTTGCAGCCGAGGGTGGTGTTCGTGGAGGCGCACGACGTGAAGGTGGTTGATCAACTTATCGATGCTCGAGGTGGCCGCAAGTGTTAACCCTAGAATCGTGATATTGGGTTTGCGCGTGCGTGTATCATCGGCTTGGAGACGTGAGATGGAAGATGGAGGATGCGGCCCAGATTCTTCAAGGAAAGAACGAACGGCTGTGATTAAGATGTTGGTTAAAAATATAAATATATGTTGTAATTTTATAATCAAAAATTCGTGTAACATCGTAATATCATATCTTTTTCATACGAGGTCGAAAACGCGCGAAACCAGTTGCGTTGGGTTCGTATGGACGAGCACTACGCTATGGAATTAGATTGGAGTCGTTTGGAGTTAGTGAGAATTTTGGGTAAAATTAAACACGCGTTTAATTTTATTCGAAATAAATCGCTAAAACGAAATTGAAATCAAGGTGAGAACTTCTCACTCAATCGAATCGGTTTCGATTTTAATTTTAAATAGTTAGATTTAAAATTGTTGATTGTATGTTTGAATGATGATTGTTATTGTCAAAATAGACATTATGTGCCTCTAGTAAGCGGAGGTTATTTATTAAAAACATATACCGCGAATATTTCACAGTACAGTGAAATTTGTATTATTATTGTACTTGGAGTTGATTTCCCACATTATATAGCGGATAAGACCCTATTGCGCCGTCTATTAAGCGGATAATATTTTTTATAAATCCCATATACCACGATAATTCCGTACTGGAATGGAATTGGTATTATGCTAATGTTTGTGGATGCAGGGAAACAGGTTGGAGGGATCCAACTGGATTCCTCAATTGTATTGATTTATTTACAGATATTATGATTATTTTTTGATTATCATATCGATATTTGATATTTGGATGCCGTGATTTACTATTTGGTGCTGCTGCATCATCGGATCCATTTTTGAAGTTTTAAAATAATGATTTTGGTTTTAAAAGGAATTTTAAAGTGATTTTCGAAAGTATAAATTTTATTAAATTTTGAATTCTTAAAAATAAATAAACGTTAAAATTTTAATGTTATAAAAGTATGATTTTTATTAAATGAAAGAGAAAAGTGATTTTTGAAATAAATAGTTAATAAATTTATGAAATGGTTTAAATTGGAATTTTTGAAATATTACAAACAATTTTTATAAAAGATTTATAAAATGGATATTTATAAATTAAAAATATTGGAATTATAAACCAAGTTTATTAAGTATTTAAAATAAAGAATAAAATGGATTTCATTGAAAATTATAGATTTATAAATTATGAAGATATAAAATGAATAGATGTTGTAAAATAAAATATTTATCAGTAATTAACTTATAAACTAGGTTTTAAGCATATAAATGGGATATTAATAGAAATTGTTAATAAAGGAGATTTTATAAGTTGAAGTTGTCATAAAATATAAACGAATCTTATAAGTAATAAGATTTAAGATTTGTGAAGCTTTAAAAGAAAGATTTTGTAAATAAATGAATTATAAGTAATCAACTTATAATATGGACTTTTGGTATATATTGAGATATACAAATGGAATTGGTTAATAAAAGAAATTTATAAATCAAAGCTTATAAATAGAAATGAAATTTATAGACATGGTTTATAAATTCGAAATCAAGTGAATTTGATAAATTGAAAGTTGAAAATTGGTTAAGGAAGTATAATCACGTTTTTGGACAGTGAATATATTATTATAAATAAAATGGATATGCTTGAGAAAATGAATATTATAAAATGAAGTTAATCGTTTTAACGATGTTGTAAAAGGTGTAAACATCGAAAACATAGATTTCAACATTCATTGTTAAAATAGACGTTTGCGAGAAATAGAAGGAAATGGTGGACTATAACACTGTTGTTATAGTAAATGGTTTCCGGAAGGAAATATTTTGTATAGTATTGGGATTTATATATCTATTTTAATTTTGAATTCCTATACTAGTGAATTTGGGTCGTCGTAACGATGTTTTACGCAACATTCGTTTTGGCCCAAACAAATGTGTTTAAGAGAATGATTTCTTAAAGAATGATATATATACTTAATTTCGATTTAAGTATATTGAATATTTTCCAAGTGTTGAAAATGAATGGATTTGTGTATTACTTATTAATAAATAAGTATGGAAATGTTTTTCCAACGTGAAATGAAACGTTTTGAGAATTTATCTTTTTCAAGATAAATTGAAAATGAAAAAATTGAAATCCTATATTCATAAATATTTTGGATTGTAAATTCACTATGGAATTTATAAAAGAAAGGGAAATTTGTTTAAAAATAAACGTTGATTTATTTTTGAACTGTGGGAATAAATTTACGGATTTGGAACGTAAATATAAAGTAAATCGTTAAGGATTTATTTAATTGGTTTAAATAAACCACTTTGAAATGAAAGTATTTCCGCGTAAAGAAATGATTGAAATTTATTTTCAAAAGTGGAAAAGGTGAAAAGTGATATGAAAATTTGTTTTCAAATGATTGAAGTGTGGAAAATTTTATATCTAGTAAAGATATTTTGGAAAGTAAATAATTTGGGAAATTATTTGGAATTTGGTGATGTTGAGCATGCCTATTGATTGTTAAATAATCCGACTATCAATATTTACCTTTAAATGGGTATTTGTTGTGATTAGCTAGAATTTGAATGCCACACTTATTTTTAAAATAAGCGCTCATATTCGGATTAGCCGGGAAAGGACCTTGGGGTCGTATAACCCATTTCGAATATGTGATACGTTGTTATGGATTGCATTTGATGACCGGTGTTGAAGACCGGATATTTGTGAAAACGGAAGGATTACCGTCGAGTTACTCTACATCGGCTGACCTCTGATATAGTAGTTTTATCACCCTTAGTGACGGGAAGTCCGTATGTGATTAGAAATTATTCGGAATGCAAGGACTTCTTTGTAAGTGCCTTCGATTCTGTTTGAGCTCGGAACAGACTTGTATGGATTGTATGTGTGACATTACAAGTTGAAATATAAAGCTAATTTCTTTCAAATATATTTCTATTGGTGGCGGAGAATTTATTCTCTTAGCTTAACACCCTTCTCTGAGACGCACGAACTCAGAGGTTATGTAGTTGAAGGTTGTTAGTGATATACTCCCTACTTGGTAATGTGACATGCTGAGTGTTGCTGTGAAACGATCATTTGTGATATGATCATTTGTTATACCTTGGTGATCATTACTTTGATCATTTGTTGACCCAAAGCACAGCTTTTGTATAAAGCGTGACTTTGTGGACGAGACTTCGTCGGACCTCTCACCCCGAAAATGGTCAAAACAGGAAGGATGTAGCAAGGTTATTAGGGGGTAGCGCCCCTTTAGTGTATGTCATTCCTTCTGGATAGAGGTGGTATCATTGTATGGAGCCCAGATACTTAACCTATGTTATTGCTGCAAATTTATTGCCTTGTGGTCGTTGGAAATCGAGGATCCTCGGATAGATCGGTTACGATCGGGGGATGACATATTCATGTCAGTAGTTACCCAGTTAGGGGTAACCCGGCGTTGTGTTGGCAGAGATCCGGTTTGGTTCTCGGGTCGCCTTTCCAGAAGCGTACCCATGTGGCAATGGGAAGTTCCTTGGCCTGACCATTTGTTGGAAATCCAAAGAAACAATACGATCTTGTACGGTTTTAGTTGTAGAACCTATCATTCACTTATGGTGGCGCCCCACTGTTTGGATGGTAGCTATAGTAAGCATAAGTGCGAAATGCCTATGCTGGCTAAGATTTATATCTTTATTTTCGAAATGAATTTTGCCTACACTATGCACTAGTAATAATATCAAATGTTTCTTTTTAATGCGTATCAAGCATCTTTGACTATCATAAGGAGAAATCTCCTCCGATTCTGCGTTTGCATTGTGTGTGTGCGTGCGGGAGGCCTTACGGTAGTCTCATTTTCTAAAAAGCATTGCGAATCTATTTTAAAATTATCTTGTTCTTTGTTTTAAAGATAAACTGTTTTAGTTCTCACACCAGTCACATGACTGACTCGGAGTTTATTGTTTTCCTTCCTAAACTCTGGGTGCCCACCAATTTCCACACGGGCAGTCAAGAGTCAGGTTATCAGGATATTCTGGAAATTCAGGAGTTGCTGGATGGCATGGCGTATTATTAGTATATAGTATTTCCTTTCCGCTGTTTGTTGTTGTTTGTTGTTGTACACTCTGATGATGTAATGTAATATAAAATGATGTAATGTAATAACATATATAGTTCTTTGTTTAAAGATTATTCATTTATTTATTATATGTTGTTCCGCTGCGAATTGTGAGATTCTGATATCGTTCTGTTCTATCTTTTTCTCTCTTCTTCTATCTTTTTCTTCTTCTTTAACCCTAAAGACTCGTAAATCTGTTCCTCTTTGGCTGGGTTGTTGTGGAATGTTGCCGGCTCAAAGGAGTACGGATTTGCGCTTCTTTAAATTTGGTATATGAGCATATTGTTAAGCGACAACCATGGCTCTGTTGGGTATTACTCATTAGAGATGGATTCAGTAGTACTCTAGAATGAGTATGAGTGTAATAATAGCTATGAGCGCGTATTGGTTAGTGAATATAAATTGTTTTGTATTTTGTTGACTTATCGGTTGATTGTTTATGAATTTTGGTCGGTGAAGGAAGTACAACCGAGATCGATAGGGGTTTCTAAACTCTTAAACAAGATAAACTGACATAGTATTGTTTTAAATTGGGTAAATGAAATAATTTTACCTTGATTATATTTTATATATAAAGGAATAATTTTCCAGAATTATTAAAGTATATATGAATTGATTGTTTGGTTGTTGAATAAGTTAAATAAAAACAACAGTTGTAAAAGAATGAATTGAATATGAGTGAAAAGAGTTTTGAACTTATAATATGAGTTAATAAATTTGACTTTGGTACAAGTTAAATAGAAATGAAATCTAAATTGGATTTATATGTGGAATATAACTTAAATAGAGTTGAATGAAGTTGATTTTGGTGTCAAAGTAAATTAATCAAGAGAAGTGATGAATATGAACTTGAGATATATAAATAAAATTCAACTTTATATTGTTAAAGGAATTAACAATTGAATTGATGAATGGATGAAATATTAATCAATTGAATGTAAATAATTAGTATGAAACAATGAATATAAGTGTTAATTCATTAAAAGCTAATGTTATTGGAAATTGAATAAATTGAATGAAAGTCAATTAAATATAAACCAATTGGAATTAAAAGTGTTGGAACAAATTGAATGTAAATTGAATAATTTGCTTATGTTAAATAAACATTAGTTGTTATTTGATTGTAAATTGATTATATATGAATTCATTAAGTGTTAATAAAAGTGAATTAGCGAAATTAGAAGCTAAAGTAATTGAATCCAACTTGGAAGAAAATGAACTTGAATAGAATTTAATTTGATTTGGAAGTGAACCAACTTGAATGAAAATTAGTGAATGCAAACTAATTAAAATTGAATTTGAATGAATGTTAGTAAATTCCAATGTTAATGAATCAAATGTGATTTAAATTGGAAAACCAATTCAATGAATATTAATGAGAAGTGAATTTATATTGATTTTGGTGGTTGCATTTGTTGCTTTAGTTGCATTTGCCATATTATGTAGTTGTTATGTTGCTATATGATGTATATTGATATTTTTTTCATATATACATGTTCTTATGTTGTTTGTTGAGTGTTTAGTAGGTGCGGATCGCGTTTGCTTCGCATTTGGAGCTCGCTTTCGCGCTATATTAGCCGTATATGCTCGTTAACAAAAATATAACGTACATATCTCGGATTACATACCGTACTTTTAAACTTTTTCCCTGCGGGATGCCTCATCACTTGATGAGATGTATATTTGTGATATATATACTATCATTTTTTTTTCGGATCGAGCCGCGCAAAGGAGACTCTGGTGAATTTTTCTGAAAATTTAAGGCGTTAGAATATTTTTGAGAAAATTGGGAAAGTTTTTAAAAGATAACTAAGTATGATTTGGAAACTTAGTGAAGTTATTGTAAGAAGTTTAACCATGAATTTTGGGAAAGTTAAACACTTAAGAGATTTGAAAAATCTAATTTGAATGGTTTGTTTCGGAAAGTTAATGGATTCTGTAAAAAATTTCTTACTTGGTAATTTCGAGGACGAAATTCTTTTAGGGGGGGAAGTCTGTAACGACCCAAAATTTCTATTAATTAAAATTTGAATATTTAATTAATTTTAATTATTAATAAGTGGAATTTATAAGTCGAATAATTTATTTTCGAATATTGGATTTAATTGGATAATTAAATCGATTATTTAATAGTTGAAATTTCTGAAATAATTGAAAATCGAGTTAAATATGATTGAAAATGATTTGTAAAATTTTATTTTATCATATTGGAGTTAGAACGATATTCTAGAACTTTTAAAATTGAATTAAAAGTTAATTTGTGGAAATTGAATATTTTAATATTTAATTGACTAGTGAAATTAGTCAATTTTCGAACAGTCTCAGAATTGAACGAAACTAGTTCCATTGGATCCGTAATAGTTTGTTATTATCGGATTTCAGTTTTCATTTGACCATGGCAGCTCGAAACGCATCGAAATTGTTTTAATATTAATTTGGCGAGTTAAAATAGCCATTTTTCAAACAGTCTTGGATTTCGGCGAAACCAGTTTCATTGGATCCGTAATGTGATATTATTTTATGGTTTCAAATTTCGTGTCAATCTGATTTACCGTTTGTCCGGGACAAGCTAAAACGCACAGAAAATCATTTAATCGGTTTAATTTTAAATCGATCATTTATTACCGTAACTCGCACAGATGATCGAATTAGCTTCCGAAACTTGTTCCATTGTGTCCGGAACACGGGATAAACCCTAGAAACGTCGGTTATCGTGCGTAAATCGGAGTTCGGAAAACACGGGATGAATAGTGTTCGTCGTTTCTCTATATAAGCACTTTATTTATTTCATTTTCAAGAAAATATTAAAACCTAACCCTAATTCTTCAGAGCTACCACCTACTAAACCTATGGCCGAAAATTATTCATCTTTCTCCCTCATTTTCTTCAAATCCAAGCATTGTTTCAAGAAACTTCCAACTGCAAAGATGAAGAGCTCGACGAACTCTACGAGATCAACGGCTATGATCGTGTTTGGAGCTTTGGATCATCGAGAAAGTGGATGCAAAGGCAATGCGTTCGGCACGTTTTTCTGAGAAAATGGGGTGGCCGAGTGCCACGTGGTTGCGACCGAGGGTGGTGTTCGTGACGGCGCACGACGTGAAGGTGGTTGATCAACTTATCGATGCTCGTGGTGGCCGCAAATGCTAACCACAGAATCGTGATATTTGTTTTGCGCGTGCGTGTATCATCGCCCTAGAGACGTGAGATGGAAGATGAAGGATGCGGCCCAGATTCTCCAAGGAAAGAACGAACGGCTGTGATTAAGATGTGAGTTAAAAATATAAATATATGTTGTAATTTTATAATTAAAAATTCGTGTAACGTCGTAATATCATATCATTTTCATACGAGGTCGAAAACGCGCGAAACCAGTTGCGTTGGGTTCGTATGGACGGGCACTACGCTATGGAATTGGATTGGAGTCTTTTGGAGTTAGTGAGAATTTCGAGTAAAATTAAACGCGCGTTTAATTTTATTCGAAATAAATCGCTAAAACGAAATTGAAATCAAGGTGAGAACTTCTCACTCAATCGAATCGGTTTCGATTTTAATTTTAAATAGTTAGTTTTAAAATTGTTGATTGTATGTTTGAATGATGATTGTTATCTATTGATTGTTAAATAGACATTATGCGCCTATAGTTAGCGGACGTTATTTATTAAAAGCATATACCGTGAATATTTCACAGTACAGTGAAATTGGTACTATTATTGTACTTGGAGTTGATTTCCCGCATTATATAGCAGATGAGACCCCATTGCGCCATCTATTAAGCGGATAATATTTTTTTATAAATCCCACATACCGTGATAATTCCGTACTGGAACGGAATTGGTATTGTGCTAATGTTTGTGGATGTAGGGAAACAGGTTGGAGGGATCCAACTGGATTCCTCAATTGTATTGATTTATTTACATATATTATAATTATTTGTTGATTATCATATCGATATATGATATTTGGATGTCGTGATTGACTATTTGGTGCTGCTGCATCATCGGATCCACTTCTGAAGTTTTAAAATAATGATTTTGGTTTTAAAGGAGTTTTAAAGTGATTTTTGAAAGTATATGTTTTATTAAATTTTGAATTGTTTAAAATAAATAAACGTTAAAATTTTAAAGTTATAAAAGTATGATTTTTATGAAATGAAAGCGAAAAGTGATTTTTGAAATAAATAGTTAATAAATTTATGAAATGGTTTAAATTGGAATTTTTGAAATATTACAAACAATTTTTACAAAAGATTTATAAAATGGATATTAATAAATTAAAAATATTGGAATTATAAAACAAGTTTATTAAGTATTTAAAATGAAGAATAAAATGGATTTCATTGAAAATTATAGATTTATAAATTGTGAAGATATAAAATGAATAGATGTTGTAAAATAAAAGATTTATGAGTAATTAACTTATAAACTGGGTTTTAAGCATATAAATGGGATATTAATAGAAATTTTTAATAGAGGAGATTTTATAAGTTGAAGTTGTTATAAAATATAAAGGAATCTTATAAGTAATAAGATTTATGATTTGTGAAGCTTTAAAAGAACGATTTTGTAAATAAATGAATTATGAGTAATCAACTTATAATATGGACTTTTGGTATATATTGAGATATACAAATGGAATTGGTTAATAAAGGAAATTTATAAATCTAAGCTTATAAATAGAAATGGAATTTATAGACGTGGTTTATAAATTCGAAATCAAGGGAATTTGATAAATTGAAAGTTGAAAATTGGTTAAGGAAGTATATTCACGTTTTTGGACAGAGTATATATTATTATAAATAAAATGGATATGCTTGAGAAAATGAATATTATAAAACGAAGTTAATCGTTTTAGCGATGTTGCAAAAGGTGTAAACATCGAAAACATAGATTTCAACATTCATTGTTGAAATAGGCGTTTTTGAGAAATAGAAGGAAATGGTGGACTATAACACTGTTGTGATAGTAAATGGTTTCCGAAAGGAAATATTTTGTATAGTATTGGGATTTATATATCTATTTTACGGATTTGGAACGTAAATATAAAGTAAATCGTTAAGGATTTATTTAATTGGTTTAAATAAACCATTTTGAAATGAAAGTATTTCCGCGTAAAGAAATGATTGAAATTTATTTTTAAAAGTGGAAAAGGTGAAAAGTGATTTGAAAATTTGTTTTCAAATGGTTGAAGTGTGGAAAATTTTATATCTAGTAAAGATATTTTGGAAAGTAAATAATTTGGGAAATTATTTGGAATTTGGTGATGTTGAGCATGCCTATTGATAGTTAAATAATCCGACTATCAATATTTACCTTTAAATGGGTATTTGTTGTGATTTGCTTGAATTTGAATGCCATACTTATTTTTAAAATAAGCGCTCACTATTCGGGTTAGCCGAGAAAGGACTTTGGGGTCGTATAACCCATTCCGAATATGTGACACATCGTTATGGATTGCATTTGATGACCGGTGTTGAAGACCGGATATTTGTGAAAACGAAAGGATTACCGTCGAGTTACTCTACATCGGCTGATCTCCGATATAGAGTTTTTATCACCCTAAGTGACGGGAAGTCCGGACGTGATTAGAAATTGTCCGAAATGCAAGGACTTCCTTGTAAGTGCCTTCGGTCCTGTTCGAGCCCGGAACAGACTTGTATGGATTGTATGTCTGACATTACAAGTTGAGATATAAAGCTGATTTCTTTCAATTATATTTCTGTTGGTGGCGGAGAATTTATTCTCTTAGCTTAACACCCTTCTCTGAGACGTACGAACTCAGAGGTTATGTAGTTGAAGGTTATTAGTGATATACTCCCAACTTGGTAATGTGACATGCTGAGTGTTGCTGTGAAATGATCATTGTTTGATCATTTGTGATATGATCATTTGTTTGATCATTTATCTTGGTGATCATTACTTTGATCATTTGTTGACCCCAAGCACAGCTTTTGTATAAAGCGTGACTTTGTGGACAAGACTTCGTCGGACCTCACACCCCGGAAATGGTCAAAATAGGAAGGATGCAGGAAGGTTATTAGGGGGTAGCTCCCCTTTAGTGTATGTCATTCCTTCTGGATTGAGGTGGTATCATGGTATGGAGCCCAGATACTTAACCTATGTTGTTGCTGCAAATTTATTGCTTTGTGGTTGTTGGAAATCGAGGATACTCGGATAGATCGGTTACGATCGGGGGATGACATATTCGTGTCAGTAGTTACCCAGTCAGGGGTAACCCGGCCTTGTGTTTGCAGAGATCCGGTTTGGTTCTCGGTTCGTCTTTCCAGAGGCGTACCCACGTGGCAATGGAAAGTTCCTTGGCCTGACCATTTATTGGAAATGCAAAGAAACAATACGATCTTGTACGGTTTTAGTTGTAGAACCTATCATTCACTTATGGTGGCGCTCCACTGTTTGGATGGTAGTTATAGTAGGCATAAGTGCGAAATGCCAATGTTGGCTAAGATTTATATCTTTATTTTCGAAATGAATTTTGCCTACACTATGCACTAGTAATAATGTCAAATGTTTTTTAATGCGTATCAAGCATCTTTGACTATCATAAGGAGAATCCTTCTCCGATTCTTCGTTTGCATTGTGTGTGTGCGCGGGAAGGCTTATGGTAGTCTCATTTTCTAAAAACATTGCGAATCTATTTTAAAATTATCCTGTTCTTTTTTTTAAAGATAAACTGTTTTAGTTCTCACACCAGTCACATAACTGACTCGGAGTTTATTGTTTTCCTTCCTAAACTCTGGGTGCCCTCCAATTTCCACACGAGCAGTCAAGAGTCAGGTGATCAGGGTATTCTGGAAATTCAGGAGTTGCTGGATGGCATGGCGTATTATTAGTATATATTATTTCCTTTCCGCTGTTTGTTGTTGTTTGTTGTTGTACACTCTGATGATGTAATGTAATATAAAATGATGTAATGTAATAACTGATATAGTTCTTTGTTTAAAGATTATTCATTTATTTATTATATGTTGTTCTGCTGCGAATTGTGAGATTCTGATATTGTTCTGTTCTATCTTTTTCTCTCTTCTTCTATCTTTTTCTTCTTCTTTAACCCTAAAGACTCGTAAATCTGTTCCTCTTTGGCTGGGTTGTTGTGGAATGTTGCTAGCTCAAAGGAGTACGGATTTGCGGTTCTTTACACAAAATTGATTCTTCCGATGCCGGTCTCATCGAAATCCAAACGCAATTTTAAGGCCCAAGTTGTCTAATTAACTTAAGCAGTTTACATAATTTAAATTCAACAATTATTATTGACATAGCATTTATCACAGATAAAACATATACAAGTATCATAGATATAACATAACATATCACAGAGCATCACAGAATATCATCAATTTAAACATCACAATCCAAACATTCTATATACACAACAATCCCTAAGCAATCATTTAAATTCTCATAATTAATTCGATTTGAAATCAATTCTCGAGAATTAATCGCTTAACCCTGTTTAATTAACGACTAATTTGTTATTTCCTTTCAAATTATTTGAGTTAATTTATCATTGCTTAATCAATTATTAAGTCTTAATTATTTAATTTATTATTTATTCCTCTATTTAATTAATTACCTTAAAATCAAGTTGTTTAACTTTAATTACAATTCCTTGTTCATCAATTAATAGCCTTAATTATTAATTAATGAAACTTAATTATTTAACTACTAATTGCTTAATTAATTAATTATAAATTCTTAATTCTTAATTAAATTACTTAATTAATTTACTATTAATTTATTATTAAATTAGTTGATTAGTTAACTATTTGTTAACTCCTATTTCTGAAGCGACCTAAGACTTACGCGACTTAACGACCTAAAACTTAGGTCACCTAACGACCTAAGGGCGCTAACGACCTAACTACAGCAGCGACCTAAGATCACGAAGCACTCCGCGACCTAAGGTCTTTAGCGACCTAGTGCTTCGGTTCTTCAGCGACCTATGAAGTGCACCCACCTAGCGACCTATAGGAAGTTCCAAGCTAACACACTCAGCGACCTAACGACCTAAAGTCTCAAGCGACCTAACGACCTAAAGGCCAGAGCGACCTACCTAACGAGACAAACAGGCAAACGACCTAGCTATGGAAAGGTTCTAGCGACCTAACTGCCTACCGACCTAAGTGGAAAAGCGACCTAACGACTTCAAGCATATGCGACCTAAGCAATGCCACAGCCTACCGACCTAAGAGCGAAGTGGTCTCAGCGACCTAAATCTCAGTTGACTCACGACCTACGACAGGTCGCACACGACCTATTAATTTGCTCAGAAGAGAACCAAATGCAATCAAGATAAGTCAGATCCCATCTCTTAGGTCGCTGCCGACCTAATAACTTATTCAGGGCAAGTTCCAATATAGCTGGTACAGGTGATCCCCTATGTCGTCGCCGACCTATGACCTACGACCTACCTTAGGTCGTATGCGACCAAGCACTTGGTGATAAAATTCTGCCCAGAGTATTCCCTATAAATACAGTCCTAACTCCAACTAGCAAAGGACTTTTGACCGATCACCTCAAGCGCCGATACTCTGCTGAATTCTCGACTCATTCAACACTTCAAGTACTCCAAACACCAAGGACTCTACTACGATCTCCAAGAGAAAATCTACATCATTCAACATGAATTCGGAAGACTATTCTCCATCAAAGTTTGATCTACTGGTCTAAAGTGTGTTGTAATTGAAGATTGTTGTAAAGTTGTAACCGAATTCAGTAATAAAGAGAGTTAAAGTGGACGTAGGCTTACCCTAAGCCAAACCACTATAAAAACTGTTGTCTTTTCTGCTTTTTCTGTGATTTCTCTACTTGTTTGTAGTTCCCGTGTACACGGGTGGTGCTTTCACTCAGCTTCAATTTACACCGGGGTGTTAGCGTCTAGTTTTTACGTTAACATTTTTGGTGCTTTCATTGAGAACCCAACTCAGGAAACTTCCACTATTGCTCCGTGAAGGATTGTTGAAGGGATTTCTTTTAAAACCAGTAGTTTATTGGAAATAACGGCTCCTGGAAGAAAACGAAGTTCTATAAGACCCGACAATGTTCAAGAGAATACCGCTACCTCTCCTCCTTCAAGTCAAGCAGCTCCAACTGTTGGAGTTACACGAGCAGAATTGGACGCCGTAGTTTTGGGATTGAATCAGCAATTAAATGCTCAGAATGCGCAACTGGAGGCCCAGAATGCCCTGATCTTGAGTAAACTGAATGATCTACTTGGGGCAAACTGTCAACCGGGTAATAATGATGGGAACCCTAATGCGGGAGTTCAGGATGTTGAAGGAAACATTTCTCAAAGAGCCGCAGACCCTGCAGAAAGGACTCCTCTTCAAGCTGGAGGATCAGGGCCATAGCCGACTCTCCGTGAACGGTTGTCAAGGAAGAATTCAGAAAGAGTGGCTGATGTGTGCCCTCTAGAGCCTCTAAATGACGTAGAGTATTTTTCGTGTATGGTTCGTCAAATCATGAAAGAAAGTATGCGAAGAGATGAAGACGAGAAAGAGTGGGGTTTTGCTCCAAGTAAAACTCCATTTACTGAAAAGATCTTGAAGGCGGAGTTCCCAAGGAAATTCGTTCCTCCTACTATTCCGGCTTACAAGGGGATGAGTGATTCTAACGAGTTTCTGTATAAGTAAGACTGGCATATGACTGGTGCCAGGGCATCTGATGAAATTAATGGCCGATACTTCGCGGTTTAACTAGAAGGTGTAGCTCTATTATGGTTTACAAAGCTGCTGGTAAGGTCCATCGATCAATTCTCCGATTTGACCAGGAAGTTTAAGGAGCAATTTCGATTGTATGCTTCTAAAGCAAAGGATATAATGTCGCTATCAAGTCTAGAGCAAAATCCAGGAGAAACCATCAGATCATTTTTGAATCGCTTTAACATAGCATTGGTTGAGGTGGATAATGATGAGCCACGCATGGTCTTGACATAATTGATGAGGGCAATTGATAAGTCAAGCGAATTTGGAAAATGGTTGAAAATGAAAGAACCAAACTCACTTGACAAATTCTACAAGAAAGCAGATGAATTCATGCTCTTGGAGAGCCTCCAAACACCGGCTAAGGTGGTATCAGCGGAAGCTGGGAACAATGGCACTGCGTCGAATAAGAAAGAACCTAACACTCAGAAAAGGGGAAACGATGGTGGGAAGAAACAGGGAGACTCTAAGAGGGGCCGTTCTTTCAATTTCACACCCTTAACCGATACCCCTGAAAACATAATATCAATTATCCCGCACCACCTAAAATGAGAGTTGCGATTAAGATGGAAAAAAGTGGAAGGTTCTGTCGGTTCCACAACCAGCACGGCCATGACACCAACGAATGCTGTCAGTTGAAAGAGGTAATTGAACAACTCTTGAAGGAAAACAAACTCCAGTAGTATGCGAAAAGGAACAGAAATGCCCCAGCTTCCTTAACTCAAGGACAGCAAGATCCCGCTCACCGTCCTGCCTCAAGTGAGAAGGCCGTATAGAAGGAATCGGAAAGACCTGTTATCAATATAATAACTGGAGGACCTCACCCAGCAGGAAGAAGCTGGGGAGAGATGGAAAGGTATGCCCGGGCCTTGAGGCATGTACCAGCTGAAGAGAATGTTTTTGTCTTGGAGAATGATGCGCCTTTAAAGCAACAAAAGACTTCCACAGATGATATCGTGTTCAGTGCCAGGTATTCTTTGGGTATTGAGGCTCCGACCATAGATCCTTTGGTCATATCCGCTGGTATTGGGCCGGCGACTATGATAAGAGTTCTAGTTGATTGTGGAGCTTCATGCAACATCGTCTTCAAGAAGACCTTCGATCAAATGAAAATCCCGATGGCTGACATTCAAGCTTCATCACTTAAGATCGCTGGGTTCGCTGGAGAACCCAAACAGCAGATTAGGACCATTGATTTGTTTGTAGAACTTCGAAAGGGACCAAGGAAGGTGGCTCGAAAGCAAACGTTTATAATTGTTGAAGAATTCTCTGCCTACAATGCCTTTTTGGGCCGACCAACTCTTGCTGCGTTCAAAGCTGTTCTTGCCCCATGGTGTTTGACTCTAAAATTCCCCACAGATAATGGAGTTGGTGTGATTAAGGGAGACCAAGATGCGGGGCTAGAATGTTACTTTGTAGGTTTACGAGAATCAAGGAAAAGAGAAATGGGAAAAGGTGCGGCGACTCCAGTCCGCTCCAAGGAACCGACCTTGTAGCAATTACAGGATGGCCCTACACTGGCGAATGTAGTGGCGCACGAAGAGAAATGGATCCAAGGAAAGCCAGTGCAGGGGAGAATAGAGTAGTACCGGTAGAGGTAACAGTGCCGGTGCCCGTTGATCCAAAGGACCCAAACAAAGTGCTTAATGTGGGTTCACAACTCAGTACAACAATTCAGAATGTTCTGATTTCATTTTTGAAGGCTAATTTGGATGTATCCGCTTGGACTGATGCTGACATGTGCGGAATATCCCCAGAGATTGCAGTACATACTCTGAACATTGATCCAAAGTTTACACCTGTGAAACAGAAGAGAAGGACTCAGGGTCCTGAAAGAACGGCAGCGTTAAAAGAAGAAGTGGATCGGCTCATGGATAACGGGTTCATTAGAGAATCTACTTATCCAAATTGGGTCTCAAATCCAGTACTGGTTAAGAAAGCTAACAGAAAGTGGAGAGTGTGCATTGATTTTTCAGATCTGAACAAAGCCTGCCCCAAAGACTGTTTCCCGCTGCCCAGGATCGATCAGTTGGTGGATGGGACGGCAGGGCATGGATTGTTATCTTTTATGGATGCATACTCCGGATATAACAAGATTATGATGCATGAGCCGGATCAAGAGGATACAAGCTTCATCACAGATGTTGGACTCTACTGCTACAAGGTCATGCCTTTCGGACTCAAGAATGCAGGGGAAACTTACCAGAGGCTTGTTAACGCCATTTTAAACCACAGATTGGCAAGACAATGGAAGTTTAAGTTGATGATATGCTAGTAAAATCTAAGAAAGCACTGGACCACATGGATCACTTGGCAGAGATGTTTGCAGTACTCCGAAAGTATAGAATGAAGCTTAATCCCCTGAAATGTTCATTTGGTGTTGAGTCCGGAAAGTTTTTGGGTTTCATTGTGAGCGCTAGGGGCATTGAAGCCAATCTAGCTCAAATCACTGCCCTGAGAGAGGTCAAGGCTCCTAGAACGAAGAAGGAATTGCAAAGTCTCAATGGAAAGGTTGTTGCTCTGAGTCGGTTCATTTCCAAAGCCACTGACAAATGCATTCCATTCTTTGATGCTCTGAAGAAAGGAAAGAAAAACTTTGAGTGGACTCCTGAATGTCAGAAAGAATTTGATGAGTTGATTCATCATATGGAAGTGCCTCCGATACTTTCAAAGCCTGATGGTGGTGAAGATCTCTTCATATATTTGGCAATTTCGTCTCATGCTCTCAGTGCAGTGTTGGTACGGGAAGACGCATGGATTCAACGCCCAGTCTATTATATCAGCAAAAGATTCACTGGGGCAGAGATGAACTATTCAAGGTTGAAAAAGCTTGCCTATTGTTTGTTGATTGCGTCAAGAAAATTGAGGCCGTATGTCCAAGCTCATCCCATCAAAGTCCTCACCGATCAGCCTCTAAAGCAAGTCCTATTCCGTCCTGAGACTTCGGGCCGTCTTTTGAAATGGAATATTGAACTCGGTCAATATGACATCACTTACCATCCCCGAAAAGCAATCAATGGACAAGCTTTGGCAGATTTCATTGCGGAATGCACGGATAAGGGTGATAGTGAGGAGGAAGCTACTAATAGCGTTCCAATCCAATAGAAATTGTATGTTGATGGCGCAAGGAATGATTACTGTTCTGGAGCAGGGGTTGTCCTTGAAACCCCAGAGGGGCGATCGCTGTGTTATGCGCTGAGACTAGAATTCCCTTCGACAAACAATGAAGCTGAATATGAAGCTCTCATCGCTGGTTTAAGGATCGCTAAAGAACTAAACATCAAGGCATTGCATATCTTCAATGATTCTCAACTTATTGTTTGTCAAGTCAAGAAGGAATTTCAAGCTAAAGGGGGGAATTTACCAGCCTATTTATCAAAAGCCTGGGAGCTCCTTCAAGATTTGGACCGTTATTCAATAAACCATATCCCCCGAGAAGAAAATATGAAGGCGGATTCTCTTGCGAAGTATTCAAGTACTGGTGAAGCTCAACTATTGGGTTTAGTTCCCGTTAAAGTCTTGTCAGCTCCAAGCACAGATGAAATGGATGATGATTGGATTATGAATGTATCCCAAGAGCAAAAATCAAGGATGACTCCGATACTTTAATATCTACTCAATGGTTCTCTGCCAGAAAATTCAAAAGAGAGACAAAAGCTGATGAGGAAAGCCTCCAGATATATAGTTCAAGATGGTCGTTTGTACAGACGAGGATTTTCAATGCCATTACTCCGATGTGTGACAAAGGAAGAAGCTAAGACAAACTAACTCAAGTACACGGAGGGGAATGTGGGGATCATACAGGTGCTCAAACTTTAGCAAAGAAAATCCTTCATTATGGATACTTTTGGCCAGAAATTAATTAGGATGCTGCTGACTATTCCCGAAAGTGTGATAAATGCCAGAGATTCGCTAAAATTCCTAGAGCACCTGCCACTGAGCTAACACAAATGGTCAGTCCATGGCCGTTTGCCATCTGGGTAATAGATCTCATTGGGCCTTTGCCGACTGCCAAATCAGGAATTAAATATGTTATCGTTGCTGTTGATTATTTTACTAAATGGGCTGAGGCCGAACCCTTGGCCACTATTACCTCTAAGAAAATGATAAGTTTTGTGACTAAAAATATCATTTGCAGGTATGGTGTGCCTCAGAAGATAATCACAGACAATGGTACTCAGTTTGAAAGTGAGGAGTTCCAAGATTTTTGCAAATGATTCAAGATCCGAAAAAGCTTCTCAGCAGTGGCTCATCCGCAGGCAAATGGGCAAGTGGAAGCAGTAAACAAAATCGTCAAATCAACCATCAAAAAGCAGCTGGAAAAAGCAAAAGGTGGTTGGGTCGATAAGTTACCGCTTGCACTATGGGTATACAGGACCACTCACAAAACTGCGACTGGGCATACTCCATTTTCATTGGCATACGGATCAGAAGAAATGATTCCAGTGGAAACTGAAGTCCCCTCACACAGAAGGATCCATTTTGATCAAAGTGTGAATGAAAAATTGCAACTGGAAGCACTTGACCTTCTTGATGAAAGAAGAGAAGAGGCAAGGCTTAGAATTGCAGCTCACCAGCAAAGAATAGCCAGGCACTTCAATTCCAATGTTCGTCAGCGCAGCTTTGAAGTTGGAGACTTAGTCCTGAAGAGAATTATGACAGCCATAGGTGTGTTTGGGCCAAACTGGGAAGGACCATATGTTATTGGTGCAAAGCTTCTTGATGGCTCATTCAAACTCACGACTGTCGAAGGAGAACCAATCCCAAGAGCTTGGAACATCAATCATTTGCGTCCCTATTTTACTTGAAAGCTTTGCTGAAATATTGTAAAAGAATTGCAAATATATGATTCTTGTATTGAAAGAAATTGTAAAGCAAGTGAATAATGAAAAGCAATAAAGTGGATGTAGGCCCAGTTTTTGGCCGAACCACTATAAATCTTGTGTTCTCTACTATTATAAACTGCTTTGTTTTATTTCGACATATAAAATACATTAATTGTGTCATTAAAATGTCGATTTAATAATGCAGGTCATAAAAGCAAAGCTTACCCATCGCAAGACCAAGCAATCCCCGACATCACTCAGCAAACAAACACTAAGCCATTCAAAATTTCCACACTCAAATCCTACAACAGAAGTGCTTCGAACAAAAGTTAGCAATGTGGATGGAAGTGGACCATTTCTAACTAACTTTAAATGTTTGAAGAACAAAACAACCTGTTAAATAGCCTGTGTCTACCACCACCAACTCGCTTAACTATGAAGTATATTTCTTTGGATAAGGGGAATTATTGGCAACAAAAAAGTGATGACACTTGCACAAGACAACGGGGATCGCCAACATGAATAGATGGCAAAGAGACATGGGCGAGCAAGTATCAATCAGCAAAAGACCTCTTCGGAGGCACAAGCCCTCTTCGGAGGCGCGACTCTTCGGAGGATAAAGACCTCGAGCGGGCCTAGCCATAAAAAGAGAGATCTTTCTCGATACCAAGTTGCGGAATGATCGGTCGATACACTCCCGTGAATCTGTCCAACCGAGTGAAAGAAACTCCAAACTTCCAGGCAAAAGCCCAACTCAGAGGCACACGTTTCACCGAGATTGAAATAAAACTTCCAAGTGTTGAAACGTGAAAATCCCTCTCCGGAGGCCCATTTCACCACATTTGAAATGCTAAAAGACCACGAGCGGGCAAACCAGAAAAAGAGAGATCTTTCTCGATACAAAGTTGCGGAATCATCGGTCGATACACTCCCGTGAATCCGTCCAACCGAGAGAAAGAAACTCCAAACTTCCAGGCAGTAACCCTACTCGGAGGCACACATTTCATCATGATCGGTCGATACACTCCCGTGAAATGAAATGTGAAAAGCCCTCTTCGGAGGCCCGCTTCCCAACGAACAGGGAAAAATAAAAGCCTCTCCCAAAGGGCAGAAAACAAAAAGACCTCTTCGCAGAGGCACGACAAAACAAAAAGACCTCTTCCCAGAGGCAGAAACAAAAAGACCTCTTCCCAGAGGCAGAAATGAAAAGACATCCTCCCGGAGGCACAATCGAACAGAAAGACCTATTCGGAGGCACACGTTTCACCGAGATTGAAATAAAACTTCCAGGTGTTGAAACGTGAAAAAGCCCTCCTCGGAGGCACAACTCTTCGGAGGCACACGTTTCACCGAGATTGAAATAAAACTTCCAAGTGTTGAAACATGAAAAAGCCCTCCTCAGAGGTGCAACTTTTCAAAGAAGCAAAAATCAGAAAGCCCTTTACCGTAGCCTAAAAAAAAAACAGAGAGAGAGAAGCCCTCTTCAAAGGCACACTTTAACTCTCAAAGGAAGAATGATTCACCTATTCTGGAGAATACTCTTCCTTCAAAAGAAGTTAAAGTACCCTTCAGAGGCCCGCTTTACCACATAGAAGAATTCACCTGGTAAAATGTGTATATGCACAAAAGAAAAAGTGATATCTTCGAAGGATGAAGCGCAAAAACTTATATGGAGGAAGTTGTACTCTATTTTTAACGAAATAATATTCCTCCAAGTATGGAATAATTATTCTCTAGAAAATAGAAGTACAAGCCCCCTCAAAGTATAAAATATTGCAACAAGCTTATGGTATAGGGGCAACATGGTATAGCTACGTACAACATGGTATAACTATATTGGTAAAATTACGCTCGAACAACATACCACAAGCTCGTTGCAATATCATGTAAAGAAATTTGTACGACAATGAATAATAAATGCATTCTCAGATACAGACAGAAGTTTGTACAAAGAAAAATAATCATTTCATTCAACATTGTTAAAATTTTATACAGGTACAGGTTTCAAAGTAAAAAGAAAAAGAAAAGCGGAGGCCGGTACCCGCACAATCTCCGGCCAGTACGTGCAAAAAGCAAAAAAGCGATATAAAAAGCACAGGACCAAAGCCATCATTTCTTCTTCCTTCTGCCTTTTGAGCCTGTGCCTGGCCGAATGGTTAACTTCTTAGGCCGGCTCGTAAGAGTAGGAGAGGAAGGGGAAAGGGATGCAATAGGTTCTTCTCCCGCTTGTGTCTCGCTAGCAGAAGTTTCCTTCTTTTTCTTAGAGACTCCACGCTTCCCTCTCTTCCTGGAAGAAGACCCACTACCTGGAGAGAAAAGTGTAGTTAATGGTTCATCATCGGAACCAGTTGCTTCTGAAGTCTTCTCACTCCCTTCAGTTTCTTCTCCCCTGTGTTCTTGTGAAGCAATGGGATCGTCCAAGTCTTGGAGAACTTCTATTTGCTCCTCTTGTGATCCTGGTTGCGAGGCAGAAGGAGGAGTGACCTGAAGAGATGGAGGAGGAATAATTGGAGGAGGGGAAGTTTGAACAATGCTCGATGCTTTCTCTACAGAAGGAAAAAATTAAAGTCAGTAAAGAGAGGAGATAAAGGCACGCTGAGGTTCAGGAAATAGTCAAGAAGCTCATCAAGCTCGTAAGAAACAGTTGAGCAGTCTACTTGGGCAAGATAAACAGTAGAGTTACCTGGAGAAGTCGATTTCCTGACATCAACCTCATAAGCCAGTGCCTCGGCACTCTCGTCGCCTTCATCTCCACCCTGTATGCTTGTGATCTCGTTGGTAACTTTGGCCAGGGATGGAGAATGAGAGCTGGAGCCAATAATGTCGATTTCGGCCGAAGGAGAAGGCTGGACTGGAATAGTTGAAGTAGTTTTTCCTAACTGTTCCCCTTCTGCCATTCCAGCTCTTAATTTTGCAGGTTGTTCCTTTCCTTTGGAAAGAGCAGCGCGAGCATCATCATCCAAGTAATGCTCCTCAAGAGCTGATTCGGCATAGCCAGCGCCTTTACCGCTAAGCATGTCAAGTGCAGCCTCCCACACTTCAGCCAGTGTAACTTCATATTTGGGGCCTAGGAAGGCGAGACTACCATGCCCCAAGATGCTGTGGAGGTAAAAGTCAAACAGTGTCGAGCTGATGTTGGTCTTCGTTGCCTCGTGAGATTCTTCAGCTACAATTTTACCGGCAACGGCCTCATCGCGCTCTCTTTCAGTCTTGGAAAGTTGAAGCTTTAGCATTTGAATTTCCGCCTCCTGAGAGTTGACTTTCTCCTGTAACTCTGTAACCTCAGCACGATACCTTCCCGCTTTTTCTGCTCAGCTTCAAGTTGTGCCTCGGCATGTCGCTGAGATGCGTGAGCATCGCGAACTTGCTTCTGAAGTACTTCTTCTTTTTGAGTATATGTAGTAGAAGAAGTAGCAAGCTCTTGTTTAAGTTCCTCAACTTTCGCCTCAAGCTCCTCATTGTAAGTAGCGATGCTCCTCATTTCGGTATCGTGCTTCTTGAGAACCTTCTGCCATTCGGCCTTATCATTCTCCATAGTAAGCATGGCCTCTATATTCGCACGGTTGACCCTTTGAAGCTCGTCAACAAGCTTTTGCCAGTTCGACATCCTTTAAATATCAAGCCCGACGGCGTCGAGATTTCGCAGCATGGCAGGCTTGTCAATAGGGATCAAGTCAAGGTCGAACCGCACTCCCTTCAGGCACCAGTGCGGGAACCGGCTTTGCAGAGTAGCCGGGCCTGATCCAACTTGGAATTTAGGCCTGCTGATTATTGTTTGAACGTCTGTCTTCGCAAGAGCGGGACAGACAGAAGGAATGCCAAGTGAGACGGGCGCAGTGACCTTTTCAGGAGTTGTAGAAGTATGCTTCTCACCATGTCGAGCACGCTTACTTGGGTCCTCAACCATATGACTTTTTCCTCGATCATCATGGGATTTTCTCTTGTGGGAATCATCACCTTTATGGAAAGAATCATGGTGCTCCTCCCTTTCTTTCCTCTCATAACGCTCTTCTTGAGCCCTTTTCTCTTGAGCCTTTCGAGCGGCTCTCTCTTCATCGGTTTCTCTATGAGCGGGAAGGTGGCGCCTATAGTCATATTGACTATGCCTCTCATAGCGCTGAAAGTCCTCATAGTAGGAGCTGCTACGTCCCATCGGAGAATCTGAAATAAAAAAGAAGAGACAAGTCTTAAAGTTTTCAGAGAAAAGAAGTGTAACTTTAGAATCTTCAAAGTACAGAGAGTTAGGAGTATAAAAGTGCCGAAAGATTCTAAGTGTGTGTGATGTGCAAGCTATGCGCATCAAACTACGAACCGCTCTTTGATTGCGGAGTAATCGTAGGAGTAGTAGTTAACGTCAACTCTTGAGTCGACGGAGTCTGTTGCAGAGTAGAAGTCACCTCAACTACTGAAGAAGAAACTCTGGCGGTGACGGGGTCGTCTTTAAAGAGCTCATGTGAAGTGACAAATAGGTCGCTCAACCCTTCGAAAGTGTCGTCTCCACTCTGTTTGATAGGGCTTGTTTTCCCAGCTTCTTCGTCACCAGAGTTCTTCGAATGTGGAGGAGATTCCTGAAGCCCTTTTTCTTCAGTGACCAGGGCAAGTTTGCCGGATGACCCCGCGACATCAACAGAAGTGGAGCACTTCACTAGAGAAGCCTCAGAGGCAGGTTCTTTTGGTATGGGTGCATCGGTAGAAACTGGGGCATCCAGTGCTTGGGTTGGGGAGTCTGGGACTTCATGAGGGTGTGTAGAGCGAGAGGTATGCAAAAGTCTGTATTGATGCAAAAATTCGTCTTTCAACAGAAATTGAATGCTTCTCTCCTCAACTGGCACGGCCATAAGCCTCTCAAAAGTTGGTTTATGACTAGAATCCCTAGAAGGAGGAGGAAGCGCTGAAAAGTAAAAGGCGAAGTTAACATTTGACAACTCAGGCTATGAAAAGCTCAGAGAAAAACATCAGGAACAAAGATAAATGGTCTTACTTCCTACTCTCCAGGTAGCATAGAATCCCGGAGGATAGCGAACGAAGAAAAATTGACTTAGAAAACCGTGAGCACTTTCGGGAAGGCCGATTATTAGTTTACGGTTCCTAGCGCTTCTCACAAGAATGATGAAGGGATGGTCTTTATTTTTGGCAAAAGTGCACAAATAGCAAGCTTCATCAAAACTCAGAAGGCGATCCAGCGTCCTTCCGAATAGCACACATAACCCCATCAGAATAGCATAGCCATTGGGGTGCAGCGGGAAGGGGAAGATAGCTAGTAGGAGAAGAAGCCGTTGAAGAAAGTCGTTAAAAGGAGGGATAGCTCCACTCATGCACATTTGACGATTAACTGCTACAAAACCAGAAGGAGGTATATCGGCAGTATCGCTTCTCTCAGGAAGAATGGCATCTGCTTCAGCAATGCCAAACAGAGCGCACAGTTGGCGGAAAACTTTGTATGTTAGTGTTGTTGAAATTCTCTCTGGAGGATTAACCAATGGAGTAGCAATTGGGAAAGTCTCTTCAGCCTATTCTGTTTCTCCTTGTTGAGAAGTCATTCTATACAAGGAACTAGACATTCAAATAAGAAGGTGCACGTTTCCTAAAAAGTGTGAAGTGTTGTGCAGAACTAACAAAAACAGAAAGCAAACATTACTAAAATTAAACTAGTTGAGAATTGGTCGACTATGAGATTTCAGGACTTATTAATATAAAACTCAAGTGTAGTGTTAATGCAAACAAATCGGCTTTAATTGGATATTTTAATTTTGCTTTAATACTTCACTTGAATTCATTAGTTCGCAGCATTTCGTTCACACAGTTCATTTAAGTTGGTTATTCTTTGTCGACTAATCTGTCATTCGATGTGGGCGGTCAATGACAGTATAGTCGTCTCATTTTTCTGCAAATGTTGTATTTAACAGGTTGACAGCTTTAAAAGTTAAAATAATCTGCAAAGAAGTACAACAAAATTCAAGTTCAAACAATTCAGCCAAGTCTTCTCAGAATTTCACAAGTCTTAGGTCGTCCAACGACCTAGCATAGGTCAGAGCTTCTTTAGGTCACACTGTGCAAGTTAAAAGGTTCAAGGCAATTCATTAGTCCTAACTCGGCCGCGACCTACAGCCTATGCCGCAAAAAAGATTAGGTCGTTAATTTGTTAAGTCGTCCTGCTTGGAATTCATGTGCAAATTTGTTAAATCGTAGGTCGTTTGAATCCCAGCGCGACCTAAAATTTAAGTCGTAGATTCGAAGGATCCTTAGGTCGTGAGAATTTGTTAGGACGGCCAGGTTTCTTAGGTCGTGGAGGTTTTTAAGTCGCTCAGATCTACTAAATCGCTAGCTTCCTCTCCACGCAATAGCTCACCATCCCGTTAAACTGTGACCCGATAACCCATTATCACTCACGATGAAATCCACCATCCTCTTCAAGAAATTCATCATTCCTACATACCACTGAATCATCCAAGAATCGATTGAAAGCATCTCCGATCCATCATGAATTCAACTCATTGCTGTGCTTTCGTGAATCACAACTAATGGCGATCAAAATCGACCACAACTTGACCCAAAAGATGAAACACGACATACAAAATTGTTCTGGGGTTCGGAGATGGAAATTCGTGGTTCGATGATGATCGTGGGATGGATAGAGATCAAGTGTACTTACGCAATATGATAGCAGGGATGAATCAGTGAATGATTAAACTCAAATTCGCCTTTAAAATCACGAGATTTTGTTAATGGCAGAGCAGGAAATCGGAACAGTTAAATGGAGGAGAAGCAGCGACCTAGCAAATTTATATGGGACAAAAAGGGGAAGACGAATAAGCACGCGACTTAGTACAAGTCTTAGGTCACTCACGACCTAACTCGGACAGATCGAAGCACACGACCTATGGCATAGGCCTGTACTTCGAGGGGCAAGTGTTAACTCCTATTTCTGAAGCGACCTAAGACTTACGCGACTTAACGACCTAAAACTTTGGTCACCTAACGACCTAAGGGCGCTAACGACCTAAGGGCGCTAACGACCTAACTACAGCAGCGACCTAAGATCACGAAGCACTCCGCGACCTAAGGTCTTTAGCGACCTAGTGCTTCGGTTCTTCAACGACCTATGAAGTGCACCGACCTAGCGACCTATAGGAATTTCCAACCTAGCACACTCAGTGACCTAACGACCTAAAGTCTCAAGCGACCTAACGACCTAAAGGCTAGAGCGACCTAAAGGATGGAGCGACCTAACGAGTTAACAGGCTACGACCCAACGAGACAAACAGGCGAACGACCTAGCTATGGAAAGGTTCTAGCGACCTAACTGCCTGCCGACCTAAGTGGAAAAGCGACCTAACGAATTCAAGCATATGTGACCTAAGCAATGCCACAGCCTACCGACCTAAGAGCGAAGTGGTCTCAGCGACCTAAATCTCAGTTGACTCATGACCTATGATAGGTCGCACGCGACCTATTAATTTGCTCAGAAGAGAACCAAATGCAATCAAGATAAGTCAGATCCCATCTCTTAGGTCACTGCCGACCTAATAAATTATTCAGGGAAAGTTCCAATATAGCTGGTACAGGTGATCCCCTATGTCGTCGCCGACCTATGACCAACGACCTACCTTAGGTCGTATGCGACCTAGCACTTGGTGATAAAATTCTGCCCAGTGTATTCCCTATAAATACAGTCTTAACTCCAACTTGCAAAGGACTTTTGGACGATCACCTCAAGCGCCGATACTCTGCTGAATTCTCGACTCATTCAACACTTCAAGTACTCCAAACACCAAGGACTCTACTACGATCACCAAGAGAAAATCTTCATCATTCAACATGAATTCGGAAGACTATTCTCCATCAAAGTTTGATCTACTGGTCTAAAGTGTGTTGTAATTGAAGATTGTTGTAAAGTTGTAACCAAATTCAGTAACAAAGAGAGTTAAAGTGGACGTAGGCTTACCCTAAGCCGAACCACTATAAAAAATGTTGTCTTTTCTACTTTTTCTGTGATTTCTCTACTGGTTTGTAGTTCTCGTGTACACGGGTGGTGCTTTCACTCAACTTCAATTTACACCGGGGTGTTAGCGTCTGATTTTTATGTTAACACTATTAATCATTAATTAGTTAAATATAATTTATTTATCACTTAATCACCCTTTTATCCATACTTGATTAGCATTATAAAGTAGTTATTCTTAATTACCTTTTAATAATAACTCATTTAATTTTTAATTTCTCGATGCAGTTAACTCTTAAAAGTCCCCTTTAATCTTTAAATCGTTCATTTATTAATTACAAACTTAAGAGTTAATTAAATTTACCCTTACCCTAAATTAATCAAAATAATTAAGCGTTTAAGATCATCATTAAGTTTTGACTAAAATACTTAAAACTTGAACAAATTCTTTGCTTAACCTTTAACCTTTTCAAGCTTAAAATGTTTAGATAATTTGAAAAAATAAACAATTCTACCTAACCACAACTTCACTGCAAAACTGCAGTATGATCAAACTCAAGTCGCCCCACGCAAACCCGAGACCTTTCCTGAACTATACTCGAGAATTACTTCGAGTTTCTCACGCAAGCATCCCGAGACTCCCCTGCGCATACTTCTTCTTCCCTTTTTTTTCTAGTATTGTTAATTTAAAACTAAATATAAAAACTCAATAACTCACACGAGCACAGTACAAAACTCAACCCGAAGCTAACTGCAAGCAAACCGAGTATTTACCCGCGACAAGAATTCGATCAAGCCACTAACACGGCCTTCGTGCCATATACGTGCACGGCGGCACGATTCGCCTCCAGCGAGCAACGACAACGTCAACAAGTCACAAAAAATCACCAAGCTCGTAATCCAAACTCAAATACCCCCGAAAATTCGAATTCAAAATTTTACTGTTCGCCCCAAAAAACAGCAACAAACACTCGGGAAATCGCCTTGCCACCACCGCAGGGGTCATCGGCACCACCCATACTTCGTCCACGCCTTGACGACACGACACTCCTCCCTCTCCCATACTCACGCGCAACTCGATTATGTTATGGTGGCGAAAGCGATGATTTACAGAGAAGAACATAACACCCAATACAAACCCTAATAAGGTCTCGTGTACGAATTACAATCAATAGAAAAATTACTGAACATTTTTCCTGAAATCACAATCACTTATACTTGCTTCACTTCAAATCTTAACTTTTATTATTGATTTAATTTTAAGAAATTGGTAAACATGCTATTTTTGCATAAATTCAAACTGCCTTTGAAGTACTGCACTAAAAACTTTCCTATTTGTTTTATAAATCATTAATTTCAGTAAGAATTCGAAGTATGATCTTAAATAATGATTTATATCAGTCGAATTTCATCAATTATTCTTTGACTACCTATATCTCATTGTTACAGTGTTATACTTCATGGAGATGGTTTACTCACCCTTTAACAATCTCAATTTAAGTATTACATCTTGTGTTATTGAGAAATCAAGACTACTGAATGATTTAAATAAGGATAATTGGAACTTTAGCACAAAGTATGTAACCTGTACCAACTACAAAACACAGAACATTACATACTCATATGCAAACTGGAGAAAACCATATTATCAATGAAAATTTTAACTGATTTTAATTACTTAGAAATTTTGAAAATTTGTTTACTCACCTGCATCTAATTCCTGTAAACAGGAAATATTGATGTTTGAAATCTTCTTGTTTTGAAACTGAAGTTTGAGTCTGCCTTGAATCTGATTGTTTTAATTTGAATTCTAGTTCAATTTGCTCTCTCTCCTTTTCTTTCTTGCTCTAATTTTTCTCCCTTTTCTTATATGCTTTCTAACTGAACTGGAAAGTAAGAAACAAATAGCTAGATAGAAGACAACAGTTGTATAGGGGGGGCAATACCTGGTCAGCTCCTTTCTTAATAAACAGATTTTTATAATGTTTTGAAATGACAAATTTGTTGGCCGAGAGGACATCAAGTACAAGTTTTGGTTCAGCAAATATGTTACATAATTATTTTGTCCATCTTTTCTTAACTATTTGTATGCAGACATAGCTTTTTTTTTTTTTTTTGCAGGTCAAAATTTGGCTTGTGAATGAAGACATCATGTACAAAGATATTTGTATGTGCACAACTTGCAGGTACATATTTGGCTTATGTATGAAGTTTGGAATAAAGACTTTGTTTTGTTATTAAAAATCTTGTCTTGTATTTTATTTGGAAACATACATTTCAGATTGATGTTTTGCATGAAATGATCTTTGTTCATTTCTTCTAGTTGAAATAGTTTATACTCATATGTGTTGGGTTTTCATTTTATTTTGCTTACTGATTTTTAAAGTTATGTTGTATGTTAACAAAATTATTTAATCTTTGTTTTTCTTATATTTTCATTCTAACTTTAAATGTTTAAGTTATTTTCTAGCTTGCATAATGTTATATAAATTATTTACATCTATATTTATATTTCATATTAATTTCCATTTGTATTTTAACAATAAGTATTAAACATAGATTCACGAGTTCACTTATTTATTTATGTTTAATTTTAACTTAATTAATATTAAAATTTTTATTGAACATTATCATCTATTTGTATTTTATATTTTTACATTTTTAAACTTTGATCTTATTTTAAACACTATCATGCATATGTATTTATTTCTCAAATGTTAACAATGTGAAATAATTTAATTTAATTATATAAGGTAAATTTTATCAAGATATTGTTAAGAATCTTTTATTTTAGAATTTTCAAACATTATTATCGATACGTATCATTTTATACTAAATATAAATAAAGTAAAGTATTTTAATTAATTATATAATATAAATTTTAATAAAAATATTATCAAGAGATTTTATTTTAAATTTTCGAAGCCCAATTCCTTTTTTTTACAATAGCAATTCATATGCACAAATAGAAGTTATTTCCAGAATCATATTCATGTCAAATATGCTCAGTTTACATTTTATCCAATTTGATTTAAATATTTATTAAAATAAATAGGGCCAAAAATCCAGGGTCGTTACATTCCTCCCCACTTAAAAGAGTTTCGTCCCCGAAATTTAAAACAAAGATAATTTTAAAAGCTGTTATGCCAATCATTCAAACATCAATATCATTTATATATTAACAAACAATCAAACAGTCAATCCTAACAAACATCACTAGTTATCCGAACACAAATCCGGATAAACTTCCCTAAAATTATCGAGAGTTAGTCTCTCGATGATCAACAATCCAAACTGGATTCCTGACCATAGTCAAATTCGATTTAAATTCTAAGTTTCTGAATTACTGGTTTAACAACTAATGAATCATGAACAACTTTCTAAGATGGGATATACAGAATACACAATAAATTCCAGATATCCACTGTGGCAATTCAAGTCTGAAATCTACAGTATTAACTCTTTCCAAATTTATTGATGTAACGACCCCGCTTCCTACCCCTAGGAAGAAGTATCGTTTTTAAGAAAGAAAAGGGTGAGAAAATAGAAAAGATAGAGAAGAAAGAACAACAACATCAGAATCTCACAGCGGAACGAATAAATTATATTAATCACATAAGTATTTACATAATATATAACATCGATCAGAGTGATACATATAGTACATCACATACTAGACAGTTGTAAACACCTGTCTAGTTAATACAACACACCACAATATGATACAACTCAGACAATAAGACTCAGAGATACCAACACAGCGGAACTATATATATATATCTACAACGCTGAAGCCTCCTGCTCCATTGCTTCTCCAGAATTCGTCAAAGCTAAACCTGAATCCCTTGGCTACCCGTAAAAATTTGGGTACCCGAGAGTTTATGAAAAACAAAAATCAACTTCGTGTCAGACATGGGTCTGGTATGAGTAACAGGTTATAGTTGATTAATTTTTGAAAAAATCCTTTGAAAACAAAAGGTATCACGTAAGATTTCCCACACATAAACATGGAAAAGTTTTTACCTTACGCTAACCAAAACATTTGATAGGAAATCCAGTGATATTATAATAGGTCTAGGGTTTTCAAGTAAATAGAAAGTAGCCGAAATTGTTACATTTATTAAATTCCAGCTACTAGCCACAAAAGTGGGTAATACAATCAAAACCGTTGGCACTTATTGGATTGTGGATTCCATACAATGGCAGGGCTATTGGGGTACCGCCTGTCACAGTACGTGGCCTAGATCAACGTACCGAGGATCACTCCCGACCCCCTGCAACACAAGGCCGGAACCATTCCTTACTGAACAGTCCCAAACAAGATAAACCCCGCAGTTGGCTGCAGACCAACTGCCCACCCAGCCGAATAAAAAGGGACATCTAGACAGGGGAATATCCTTGTCCTGCTTGGGCATGACCCACCTAACCTTGCTGCACGTCCCCTGTTTTAGCCATTCCCGGTTGATGAGGCTTGAGGTTACGATTACCTTTATAGAACATATTTCTTAGAATGCTCGTCGTTCTATTGACGATGTGTTGAAAGCATTCAATCCATACAAGTTCGTTCCGGGTTCGAACAGAACCGAAGGCATCATCTCGTTACACTCATTTTGGAATCACCCTCAGAGTTAACGACGATAACCCTTGCATTCTGAATCTTCATCTTCACTTCAGATTCACGACCTATCGTTAATTTGGAAACGATGTGGTTTTCGGATATTCCAAATAAGGAAAACCGATCCCGGTCTCATCGAAATCCAAAACGTGCCTTTTAAGGCCAAGTTGTCTATTTAGTCTTAACAGTGAATTCAATATTATCAATATGCACAGATAGATAATTTACATCTCATAACAGATAATCACATTGTCATAAACAGATAACTAATATCATCATCCAAACAGATAATCAAATATTATCATACTTAAACCATACATTCATATCACATAGATATTAGCCATCTCATTTCTGAGATCACAATCAATCAATGAAATATTAATATCATCCATCAGCAATGATTTATGAATCACAAGCTATAGTTAATTTAAAATGAATTAAATTAACCACTTCCATCTTTAATTAATTTAAAATAAATTAAATTAATCACTCATTCCATAAATCCTGCTCTCACAATCATTAATTAATTATAAATCAAATTAATTAATCATTTTCTAATTACAAGAATAATTTAGTCTTTAATTTATATCTCAATTGAATTATTCTAAATCATTCATAATAGATTAACATTTAACTACTCCCCTATTAATTATTCCTTAATTACACAATCTTTA
Source organism: Allium cepa (assembly GCA_030765085.1). NCBI lineage: Eukaryota > Viridiplantae > Streptophyta > Magnoliopsida > Asparagales > Amaryllidaceae > Allium > Allium cepa. The sequence goes on from CM060942.1 coordinate 464,848,562, forward strand.
ATTACATCATTAATTATATTAATTAATGATCTTCAATTTATATCAAATTACTTTATTTAAATAGTTTAAATTTTTTGGTTAATCTTTATTTGAATACAATTATTAATCACCCTTGATTAATAACAAAATAGTAATTAACTACCCTTAATTACTTATTAATCATCCACTGATTAATTATTTCCATAAATTAATCCATTGATTAATTACAAACTAAATTACTTAATTACTTCACTTACAATCATCTTGTATGAATTTCATCAGGTAATTATCATCTAATTACTTTCCTAAGTAATTATGCTCCATTAATTACACTAAGTAATTACACATACCAAATCATCAAATGATTTCTTAAATTAATTAATATTAACTTAATTTAAATCTTATTATCCATTACTTATTTATATATTTACAAATTAATCATCTTTGATTTAAATATCCTTTGCAACATTCTAGTAATTTCCCTTAACTTATTTACAGAAATAAATCTTGAATAAACCCATTAATTAATTACATTTATATCGATTTATTACCATTTAATTATCTTGTTGATTTATTATTCCCAAATAAACCAATTTCTAATCCTATCATTAATTATATTAATTAATGATTTTTAATTTACATTTTCATTTGTTAATTTATATTAAGAATACACATCTTCAAATCATAAATATTAATTCTCTTGATTAATATATACAGTAATTAATCGTTCTTAATTAATTACATCCCAATAAGAAGCTCAATTAATCCCTTGATTAATTTCATGTAATTATATTTCAGTTACATCCATTAACAACATCATCCAATTAATTACCTCCAGTAATTATACATCAATTACTTCTCTAAGTAATTTAATTCCAAAATATCAGTTAATTAAACTAAATTAATTAACTCAAATTAAATCAATTTACTCAATTAATATGTAATTAATTTCTTAATTACCTTTCAAATAAATAATTTACATTTAAACTATTACAATGATTATTATTGAACTAATTAATCAAATTAATTTATTAAAAATAAATTACATTAATTAATTATAAAATAATCTAGTTAATGATCTTCATTAACACTTATTTAATTATTTTCTTCTAACATAATCAACTTATATTAATCAATTTTAATTATAAGTTAATTAACATTCATTAATTTAAAAATCTAATCAATGGTTCTAAATCACATATAGATTAATTAGATCATTAATTACTTTAATTTCTACTTTTAAACTTATAATTACCAAATTAATTAATATCCATCATTAATTATTCTTACTTAATTAACTTATAGATTAATGCATATAAAATTCTAAAACTTCATTACTTAAAGTAATTATTCTTACTATGGATTAAATTTTTATTTTCAAAATGTTCTAAAAACAGCTGTTCCAATTACTTTGTAAATAAATTCAATTTTATCCTTAATAAAGTTTAAAACTAATTTTTCAAACACTTTTAAACTCACATGTTTAATAGTATATTTTAACATTTAACTTATGTAAATTGAATCAACTAAATTTACGAAACTATATTTTATTTCCAAATCTAAAGTTTCAATTTTAAGACCTGTTTCAAATTTTTTAAGAGTTAACTTTGTTTAAACTTTCCCTTAACAATTTAAACACTTTTAAGTTATTAAATAATTTAAATTATGGAATTTTAATATTTCCAACTATATTCCAAAACAAACTAAAATTCACTTTTTAAACTTTGATTAAGTACTAGTTTTAACTTTGATTTAAATTTAAAACAAAAGTTTCAAAATAGTTGAAAACTGTTAAAACCTGTTACAGGTTTTACAAACCTGTAAACTAATAACCCGACCCCCCCTTGGTTTGCTTCGAGTAACATACGAGTCCCCCCCCCCCCCGCTAAAACACAGTAATTGTTTCGAGACTTTTCCCAGGGCGCGCAGAAATGAAATAAAAAAAAACCTGGAAAATACAACGCCACTCACCCCTCCATTCCTGTCAACGTCACGCGCGCGGCACCCTGACCATCGGAGACCACCAAACTCCGGCTACTCCACCGACCATCATCCCTCTACCTCTCCTCACAGCCACGCGACACTCGAATGCTTGTACGAGACGCGGTGATCCCAAACACAAAACGCAGTAAAATTAGGTTTAAAAATTTGGAACCCCCACCGACGCTTCCACCACCATTTGCACCGCCATCCCCTATTTTTCCTAGATCCACGGCAGCCTCCTCTACCACCAGTCAGAGGCTCAACCTTCCAAATCCACTTGATCGTCCACGGCAACTTAAAATGCCCAAAATGGATGATCTCAAACTACACCTTACCCCCTTCACTAAAAATCACCATATAAATTTTAAAAATCAAAGTTTGATTTAACTATTCGATTTATGTATCTGAATTTATAAAATAAGATATTCAAATTTTTGATGTTATTGAGATGCTCAGAGATTGGTTTCCAGAGACAATGTTTTAATATGTTTTTATCTTAACTAAATTCTTAAACTTAGTTTATAATGATACAGACAACTTTGCTTCAAATCTTAAGTTTAAACAGAAAAGGTGTAAATGATTTTAGAAAGTAAGATTTGTTTACAAAGTAACAAAGAGCAAGCATATACAACATTTTCCAGTTTCACTTATACCCTGATGATTCTGCAAACATGCACAAGCATATTTACCAATATAAGTATCTATTTCACCAAAGTAAAGTATCGGATTTTAATCATCAACTAGATTGAAATTTAAGTTATTAAATATAAAGTTACTCTCTTTCATTTGTGAAAGAACAGAGGCTGTCAATGCCCAAATATACATTCCAAACATGCATGTTTTACAGGTATTCTTAACACTGAATTATCACTATATATATGTAAACAAGTATCATCCATCACAGAGCTTTACAAGCAATAGAAAACTATTTATTTAGTTTTGATTTAAAAAAAAAGTCACTCACCTATTTGCAGAGAAGAACAGTTGATTAAGCAACAGGCTTGCAATTTTCAGGTTGAACTCCCCTTTGATTCTCAGGTTGAATTGAATTTTGGTTGTTGTTTAAGTGAAGTTTGGATTAGTTTGAAATGAAGTTTATTTTACTTTTTAATCAGTTCGAATTGAATAAGGTGAGACTGCTTTATAGAAAGAAAGAAGACAGGGTTATAATTATGTTTTATACACTGTAACAATATTACATACAAATCTTCTTTTGTACAGATTTTTGAAACAAGATATTTTAGGTTGGAGCCTGATATGAAATACTCAGCGTACTAAAAAGGTTTTACATTAATGACTTTTTGTTTGTTTGCTTAAGGATATATAATACTGTCTTCTTTAACAAGCTTCATATATACAGTTGTTTATTTTTCTTTGTTACTGTCATTAGCTTCATCTACTTAGTTTGGCCGGCACACATATATATTTTTATATCTTCATTTTGTTTTATTTCAGCCTGCACACTTTATATTTGTTCATAGGCTCTTTTGTTTGTACTATAGATATTTGTCTAGATGCTTTAAACATATACATATATATATATGCTGCAGTTCATTTTTATGTTGGTTTACAACTTTGAAAATTCTTTGTTTCTAGTTTTAATTGTTGACTAGTTACTATATTTGAAAAGTATGTGAATGTTAGCATTTTTGTTTTGTTGCTTGAAAACTAATTGAACTGTATAGTTGTTATTTATTGTAATTTAACTAATGTACTAACTTATATTTCCTTTCCAATTTATCTTGTATCTTGTATTTTTATTTATTAATATTATTTAAAAGTAACTCATTTATCAATTTGAAATAATAAATTAATTAAATCATCTTTTTATTATAAGCTACATATTTATTAATGTATGTTATTGTATTGATTGACAAAATTATATTTAAAACTCATATATCATTTTAAATTCATATTTTAAATCAAGCTATACTAAAAAGAAAAGTAAACAAATCTTTTTGTTAATAAAATTAAAATTTAAACCTAATTTAAAATAAGTTTTAATCTATTTAAGCATTTACTTATGTATTTAAAATCACATATCTATTTATTTAACTTTGAAAAGTTTATATCAAATAAATCATAATTTCTAATTAACTAAAATATATATTAGAATTTAAAACATAATTTATTAGTTAAACTTTAAAACAAATCACATCTATTTACAACGTATACAAATATATACATATATAAATAGAAAACAAACAATTAATTTTTAACAGATATCATTTACCAATTAAATATTTATTAAAAGAAAAGTATCAGTTCAGATTTAATTAATAAAAATATATCAAATCAATTTAATATTTAATGGAGATTATTAAATTGATATTGCTAGAAAGTTCCGGGTTGTCACATTCCTCCCCCTTAAAAGAATTTCGTCCCCGAAATTTAAAAGCAAAGGTAATTTAATAATATATTTAAGATTTTAATTAATTTTAAACCATAAGCGTATATCAATCACATGCTAACAATCATCACAACCAATCTACTCAATCAACAAAGCTAACTATCCATACAAAATTCTGGATAGAGCTCCATAGAGTTTCCTAGTATAATTCCGGAATACTCGATCTATAGAGTCCAAACAGTCTATACTACTAATCTACAGAACTCCTTCGAATCAGAGAAAATTCATACAAAATGAAATCTCCGACTCCCAAATCCAAATTCCTTCATCTCTTATCCACCAAATACTTCTGACAATCCAGAGCTGTCTTCAACTTACTGATCATCTCAACCTTCGCTGATAATTCCTAAAACAATCTGAATCCAAAAACAATCCAGTAGAATTATTTTCTCAAAACCAACCAAAACCAAGAACTCAACCTTTTCTATCCTCAGTAGAAAACAATTTCTCTTTTCCAGAAAAGAAGAAAAACAGAAGCACTCCCAACTGCTTCCGTTGCACAACTCTGATCTGGGGTAGATGAAAATGCTGATGATACACATAAGCACAAACTAGACAACACATTACAAAAATATGATTCAACAGATCCAGAATAAAACTCAGAAGTTTCTCCAAAACTTGAGATGCTTTACCAATTCCTCTCTCTAGAAACCATTCTATTACTAGGCCGAACCATCGGCACTTCTTCAGCAATCAGACGATATCAAACTCAACTCCTCAGATGCTAAGGAAAACCACTGACCTCTTCAAAGATATCCAGAAGAATTTCCGCCATCCCAGAGATTACTTAACTATCGCAAGTCACTTTTGCGTTCAATCCAGGCTAATATCCCAAGAAAACTGTACTCTCCTTATCAATCTGAACAGCTTAAACTTATCCAGCCAATCCATTGAAGAAATGGATCCACAAAACTGCCTCTGAACTTCACCTTTAAAGAACTGCTGACAAATGACCTCCTCGCGTGCCGGCGGAACAATCTGAGCTGCTACACTGCTACCGATGCCAAAAATTCCTCGGAAAACTCGGGTCTCAAAGCCAAACACAACATTCAGCTGAACTCAACCTCAAAACTAATGCAGACACCCTTCCTTATCCAAAGATCTTTGAGAACTTCTTCGGAAACAATCCATCGCTACTGCATCTCAACACACAACCACTACTTCTTGAGGTCCCAAAATAATATTCTAGCTTCTTCTCAACTCACAAAAATCCAATTCTACTCATCCAATCTTGTACAACAAAATAGACTCCAAATCTTAACAGTTTCCTCAAGAGATTAGGTGAAATCCTTACACCACAAATTTACTCGAGACGGTATTAGGTCAACAGTCTCGTCAAATATACTTCTAACCACAGGTAGTCGTGTTACACACACCACTACTCAATCAACCCTTATACTTATATTGGAAAACCCGAACAGGTAATCCAACAAATAGATAGAAATGAATATATATATATATATATGTATGTATGTATATATATATATATATATATCAAAATTACAAATACACTCTCTCAGGTAAGAAATCACTCAAGAGCCTAGGTATTCACTCAACCTAGCGCTCTGATACCACTGTAACGACCCCGCTTCCTACCCCTAGGAAGAAGTATCGTTTGTAAGAAAGAAAAGGGTGAGAAAATAGAAAAGATAGAGAAGAAAGAACAACAACATCAGAATCTCACAGCGGAATGAATAAATTATATTAATCACATAAGTATTTACATAATATATAACATCGATCAGAGTGATTCATATAGTACATCACATACTATACAGTTGTAAACACTTGTCTAGTTAATAAAAAACACCACAATATGATACAACTCAAACAATAAGACTCAGAGATACCAACACAGCGGAACTACATATATATATATATCTACAACGCTGAAGCCTCCTGCTCCATTGCTTCTCCAGAATTCGTCAAAGCTAAACCTGAATCCCTTGGCTACCCGTAAAAATTTGGGTACCCGAGAGTTTATGAAAAACAAAAATAAACTTGGTGTCAGACATGGGTCTGGTATGAGTAACAGGTTAAAGTTGCTTAATTTTTGAAAAATCCTTTGAAAACAAAAGGTATCACGTAAGATTTCCCATACATAAACATGGAAAAGTTTTTACCTTACGCTAACCAAAACATTTGATAGGGAATCCAGTGATATTATAATAGGTCTAGGGTTTTCAAGTAAATAGAAAATAGCCGAAATTGTTACATTCATTAAATTCCAGCTACTAGCCACAAATGTGGGTAATACAATCAAAACCGTTGGCACTTATTGGATGTGGATTCCATACAATGGCAGGGCTACTGGGGTACCGCCCGTCACAGTACGTGGCCTAGATCAACGTACCGAGGATCACTCCCGACCCCCTGCAACACAAGGCCGGAACCATTCCTTACTGAACAGTCCCGAACAAGATAAACCCCGCAGTTGGCTGCAGACCAACTGCCCACACAGCCGAATAAAAAGGGGCATCTAGACAGGGGAATATCCTTGTCCTGCTTGGGCATGACCCCCCTAACCTTGCTGCACCTCCCCTGTTTTAGCCATTCCCGGTTGATGAGGCTTGAGGTTACGATTACCTTTATAGAACATATTTCTTAGAATGCTCATCGTCTACCTGACGATGTGTTGAAAGCATTCAATCCATACAAGTTCATTCCGGGTTCGAACGGAACCGAAGGCATCATCTCGTTGCACTAATTTTGGAATCACCCTCAGAGTTAACGACGATAACTCTTGCATTCTGAATCTTCATCTTCACTTCAGATTCACGACCTATCGTTAATTTGGAAACGATGTGGTTTTCGGATATTCCAAATAAGGAAAACCGATCCCGGTCTCATCGAAATCCAAAACGTGTCTTTTAAGGCCAAGTTGTCTATTTAGTCTTAACAGTGAATTCAATATTATCAATATGCACAGATAGATAATTTACATCTCATAACAGATAATCACATTATCATAAATAGATAACTAATATCATCATCCAAACAGATAATCAAATATTATCATACTTAAACCATACATTCATATCACATAGATATTAGCCATCTCATTTCTGGGATCACAATCAATCAATGAAATATCAATATCATCCATCAGCAATGATTTATGAATCACAAGCTATAGTTAATTTAAAATGAATTAAATTAACCACTTCCATCTTTAATTAATTTAAAATAAATTAAATTAATCACTCATTCCATAAATCCTGCTCACACAATCATTAATTAATTATAAATCAAATTAATTAATCATTTTCTAATTACAAGAATAATTTAGTCTTTAATTTATATCTCAATTGAATTATTCTAAATCATTCATAATAGATTAACATTTAACTACTCCCCTATTAATTATTCCTTAATTACACAATCTTTAATTACATCATTAATTATATTAATTAATGATCGTCAATTTATATCAAATTACTTTATTTAAATTAATTATATTATTTGGTTAATCTTTATTTAAACACAATTATTAATCACCCTTGATTAATAACAAAATAGTAATTAACTACCCTTAATTACTTATTAATCGTCCCATGATTAATTATTTCCATAAATTAATCCTTTGATTAATTACAAACTAAATTACTTAATTACTTCACTTAGAATCATCTTGTATGAATATCATCAGGTAATTATCATCTAATTACTTTCCTAAGTAATTATGCTCCATTAATTACACTAAGTAATTACACATACCAAATCATCAAATGATTTCTTAAATTAATTAATATTAACTTAATTTAAATCTTATTATCCATTACTTATTTATATATTTACAAATTAATCATCTTTGATTTAAATATCCTTTGCAACATTCCAGTAATTTCCCTTAACTTATTTACAGAAATAAATCTTGAATAAACCCATTAATTAATTACATTTATATCGATTTATTACCATTTAATTATCTTGTTGATTTATTATTCCCAAATAAACCAATTTCTAATCCTATCATTAATTATATTAATTAATGATTTCTAATTTACATTTTCATTTGTTAATTTATATAAAGAATACACATCTTCAAATCAAAAATATTAATTCTCTTGATTAATATATACAGTAATTAATCGTTCTTAACTAATTACATCCCAATAACAAGCTTAATTAATCCCTTGATTAATTTCATGTTGTTTGCGTAAAAAATGGCCGCAAACACCCAAAGTCGTATGAGTTGGTTGATTTTATGTTGTTCTTAGTGATTTGGGTGATTTATGTAAATATATGAAAAACAGGGACTAAACTGTAAAAGACACACAGATTTATAGTGGTTCGGCAAGAACGTGCCTACGTCCACTTTATATGTTATTCTCCTTTTTTCCTTCAGATTACAAGTACAAAGCTTTGATTACAAGTATCTAAAGTTGTTTGAGAGTTCCTTCCTTGCTTGAGCTCTCAAGCTTGTCTGCCATTGTTGTACCCCTGCCCCTCTATTTATAGAGTGAGGTAGGGGGCAGGGGTCTTGGATGTATATAGCTACTAGCGGGCCTGGGCTGGAGAAATCTGGACTGGCGAAATCTGGACTGGCAACTTTGGTTCGGCGGAGCTTCATTCGGCATGGAGCTTGGAGTGGTGTTGGTCTGGTCATAGGTTGGACCGGTATGGAGATGGGTTGTGTGATGGTTCGGTGTTGATGTGGTGGTTCGGTAGTGGAGTTGGATCGGTGGATATGTGGAGTGTTGACCTTGGTTCGGCATGCATGGGGGAGGCCGAACGGGCTTGAAGAAGTTTAGTTCGGTGGGTAGGTGGTCCGGTTATAGGCTGGTCCGGCATTGGGTTGCTGAGGTGGTTCGGTGGCCGAACGAGCCTTTATGCCGAATGAACGTAGTACTTCAATGCCGAATGAACATTTACCCTTCAATGCCGAATGAACATTAACTTGTATTGCCGAATGAACATAACTTGCACCACCGAATGTGATCAACTTGCACCACCGAATGAGCTTAAGATCTTAGTGGAATTCCGGATTTATGTACGCTTGCTGGTTGCTTCTTCTTAGCTCGATCGTGGTCGAGACGCGCTCATCGTTGATATTCCAGCTTTGTCCAAAAAATGGGATAACACTTTGCCCCCCAAAATATGCCTTGCGGTAGGAAGGCGTGTTTTGTAATGCCATGAGCTGGGTGTTCATATCCTGTTGACAACCTGTAAAGAGCTTGATGTTTTATATAGCCCCAAATGACGACCGTTCGGGATCGAGCTATTTGGGATGAAGCGCGGCCGTTCATGGTCAAGCGCCTAACTTCAAATGACGATCGTTCGTGATCAAGTCACTTGCGGTGAAGTGCGACCGTGCGCGGTCAAGCGCATAAATCCGTGCGTCGATCGTTCGGGATCGCGTCATCTGCAGTGAAATGTGACCGTTCAAGGTCAAGCGCTTTACTTCAAATGACGACCGTTCGGGATCGAGTCATTCGAGGTAAAGTGCGACAGTGCGCGGTCGAGTGGGGACCGTTCAAGGTCAAGCGCTTAACTTCAAATGACGATCGTTCATGATCGAGTCATTCGAGGTAAAGTGCGACAGTGCGCGGTCGAGTCTGTAAGTCCACGCGTCGATCGTTCGAGACCGAGCTAGTTGTGATGAAATGTGACCGTTCAAGGTCAAGCGCCTAACTTCAAATGACGATCGTTCGTGATCAAGTCATTCGAGGTAAGGTGCGACAGTGCGCGGTCAAGTGGCGGTCCTCAAATGACGACCGTTCGTGATCAAGCCATTTGAGGTAAGGTGTAGTAGTCAGTGATCAGGTAGCGGACCTCAAACGACGACCGTTCGCGATCGAGCCATTTGAGGTAAGGTGAGTTGTGCCGTTCGAGGCGAGTTGTGCCGTTCGAGGCGAGTTGTGACCGTTCGCGATCGGGTGCCGTTCGAGGCGATTTGTGACTGTTCGAAGTCGGGTGCCGTTCGAGGCGAATTGTGACTGTTCGGAGTCGGGTGCCGTTCGAGGCGAGTTGTGACTGTTCGAAGTCGGGTGCCGTTCGAGGCAAATGAGTGTGCCCGGGGGGGACTTAATATTATCAGTGTTGGAGTTATTGTTTGGGGGAGTTTTCGAATCAAAGATTTCGGCAGTTCGTTGCCATGCAATAGGTGCTCGTGGACCGTTCGCGATCCAACGGGCATACAAGTAAATAATTTTTCCATGGAGTTACAAATGTTAAAGTAATAGTACCTTATAGCAGAAATGTCCAAACAGGAAGAATTCAAATGTTCAAATCAAAACGAAACAGAAGCAAAGCAAGGATGTCAAAGTGTAAGTCCCCATCCTGAAGCAGTCAATGATCATTCAGAGCATGCCTGGAGATCGTTCGCGATCTCGCACATGTGTAAATGATTTTATTGCTTTAGTGGAAGCTTACGACTTGTTCATCGTTATTTTAATCAAGCAATCAATGGATAATCAAATGGTGCCCTGATCTAGGGTCACCTCCAGCTGATGTAGAGGGTGGTCGCTCTGGCTCCACCGCTGGAGTTCGCCTCCTCACATACTGAAGGAGCATACCGTTCCTGATAAGCCCTTCCACCTCGTCCTTCAAATGCCTACAATCATTAGTGTTATGACCATTCAATTCATGAAATACACAAAACTTATCTGATTTTCTTTCGTCAGAGGTTGGATCCCTTCGCATTGGTCTACGATACGGAACCCGCCCCTTGGTATCCTGATAGATCCGTTCCAAACTCTCAGTCAGCTCTGAATAGGTGGTGAATCGTGGCTCTCTTCGTAGCCACTTTGTCCTGTCATCATTATCCTCAGCCTTTCTTTTTCCTTTGCTAGTCTCCGCACCCTTTCCAGGTAGGTTTCCGCTCTTGATTGTGTAAACGTCATCTTCTTCCTCTCTTTCTGCACTAGCATCTTCCAAACGCAGAAACTTTTCAGCCTCATGATAGAACTCTCCCAGATTCATAGGCGGGTCCTTTGTTAATGAATTCTTGAACTCTGTATTACCAGCTATTCCAGATACAGCTGCCATCATGACCATAGCTGGATCTGGTCGATCCACTGATGCTGCTGCAGCATTAAATCGCGTTAGAAAGCTCCTCAAAGTCTCTCCAGTTTTCTGTTTCAAGGTTGCCAAAGTCATCACATTCTTGGGCCTCGCAATATGAACCCTGAATTGCCTCATGAATCTCTCAGTTAAACCTGCCCATGTTCCTATGGAGCCGCTCTCCAGTTGCCTAAACCATAACGCTGCAATGTCCGTCAAATACAGTGGAAAGCACCGGGCCATAACCTCCTCTGATGCCCCCAGCACTTCCATATGTCTCATATACTTCGTTAGATGGACCGTGGGGTCCGTTTTCCCCGTTGTACATGTCCAATGATGGTAGCTTGAATTCTGGTGGGTTCCTAGCCATCCTAATCGCAGAAGAAAAAGGACTCCTGTTTACATCTTCCAAATCTCTGTTTACTAAACCGCCTCTCATAGCTCTTCTAACTATCTCCGCTAATCTGTCGTTGTTTCCAAGCTGTAGTTCTCGTTCACTGTCTTCGACCTGCCCCCCAAGTCCGCGGGAGTTTCCATGTGTATGCATCCCTGGCTGAACGTTCATTCCTCTATTGCTACCAGGTGGTTCGGATGCCCCCATCTCACTTCCCGGGGTTGGATCAACATGCTCTGCGTGAGTGCCCCCTAGCTCTGGTGCTGCGCCAGATGGTCCTGCTCCGTTCTGAACTCCAGTTGCCCCTTGGATTTGTGCTCCAATTTGCCCAATTTGTTGAAGTAAGTTCTGGATCATCTCTTCTTGTCTTCTCATCATGACTTCCATCTCATCCCTAGTGATGAAGATCGACGCTTGATTCCCTCCTGAGGAAGCCTCTTGACTTCCTTGGTGTTCACTTCTCTCTGGCCTTTGTCTTTTACTTGTTTGTCTCGTCATAACTCTTAGATCTGAACTCTTAGATTTTCAAATTCAACTCCTATCCGATGTAGCGGGAGTTGGTTCCTCTCAATGAAAGCACCAAAATGTTTGCGTAAAAAATGGCCGCAAACACCCAAAGTCGTATGAGTTGGTTGATTTTATGTTGTTCTTAGTGATTTGGGTGATTTATGTAAATATATGAAAAACAGGGACTAAACTGTAAAAGACACACAGATTTATAGTGGTTCGGCAAGAACGTGCCTACGTCCACTTTATATGTTATTCTCCTTTTTTCCTTCAGATTACAAGTACAAAGCTTTGATTACAAGTATCTAAAGTTGTTTGAGAGTTCCTTCCTTGCTTGAGCTCTCAAGCTTGTCTGCCATTGTTGTACCCCTGCCCCTCTATTTATAGAGTGAGGTAGGGGGCAGGGGTCTTGGATGTATATAGCTACTAGCGGGCCTGGGCTGGAGAAATCTGGACTGGCGAAATCTGGACTGGCAACTTTGGTTCGGCGGAGCTTCATTCGGCATGGAGCTTGGAGTGGTGTTGGTCTGGTCATAGGTTGGACCGGTATGGAGATGGGTTGTGTGATGGTTCGGTGTTGATGTGGTGGTTCGGTAGTGGAGTTGGATCGGTGGATATGTGGAGTGTTGACCTTGGTTCGGCATGCATGGGGGAGGCCGAACGGGCTTGAAGAAGTTTAGTTCGGTGGGTAGGTGGTCCGGTTATAGGCTGGTCCGGCATTGGGTTGCTGAGGTGGTTCGGTGGCCGAACGAGCCTTTATGCCGAATGAACGTAGTACTTCAATGCCGAATGAACATTTACCCTTCAATGCCGAATGAACATTAACTTGTATTGCCGAATGAACATAACTTGCACCACCGAATGTGATCAACTTGCACCACCGAATGAGCTTAAGATCTTAGTGGAATTCCGGATTTATGTACGCTTGCTGGTTGCTTCTTCTTAGCTCGATCGTGGTCGAGACGCGCTCATCGTTGATATTCCAGCTTTGTCCAAAAAATGGGATAACACATGTAATTATATTTCAGTTACATCCATTAACAACATCATCCAGTTAATTACCTCCAGTAATTATACATCAATTACTTCTCTAAGTAATTTAATTCCAAAATATCAGTTAATTAAACTAAATTAATTAACTCAAATTAAATCAATTTACTCAATTAATATGTAATTAATTTCTTAATTACCTTTCAAATAAATAATTTACATTTAAACTATTACAATGATTATTATTGAATTAATTAGTCAAATTAATTTATTAAAAATAAATTACATTAATTAATTATAAAATAATCTAGTTAATGATCTTCATTAACACTTATTTAATTATTTTCTTCTAACATAATCAACTTATATTAATCAATTTTAATTATAAGTTAATTAACATTCATTAATTTAAAAATCTAATCAATGGTTCTAAATCACATATAGATTAATTAATTCATTACTTTAATTTCTACTTTTAAACTTATAATTACCAAATTAATTAATATCCATCATTAATTATTCTTACTTAATTAACTTATAGATTAATGCATATAAAATTCTAAAACTTCATTACTTAAAGTAATTATTCTTATTATGGATTAAATTTTTATTTTCAAAATGTTCTAAAAACATCTGTTCCAATTACTTTGTAAATAAATTCAATTTTATCCTTAATAAAGTTTAAAACTAATTTTTCAAACACTTTTAAACTCACATGTTCAATAGTATATTTTAACACTTAACTTATGTAAATTGAATCAATTAAATTTACAAAACTATATTTTATTTCCAAATCTAAAGTTTCAATTTTAAGACCTGTTTCAAATTTTTTAAGAGTTAACTTTGTTGAAACTTTCCCTTAACAATTTAAACACTTTTAAGTTATTAAATAATTTAAATTATGGAATTTTAATATTTCCAACTATATTCAAAATCAAACTTAAATTCACTTTTTAAACTTTGATTAAGTACTAGTTTTAACTTTGATTTAAATTTAAAACAAAAGTTTCAAAACAGTTGAAAACTGTTAAAACCTGTTAGAGGTTTTACAAACCTGTAAACTAATAACCCGACCCCCCCTTGGTTTGCTTCGAGTAACATACGAGTCCCCCCCGCTAAAACACAGCAATTGTTTCGAGACTTTTCCCAGGGCGCGCACAAAGGAAATAAAAAAAAACCTGGAAAATACAACACCACTCACCCCTCCATTCCCGTCAACGTCACGCGCGCGACACCCTGACCATCGGAGACCACCAAACTCCGGCTACTCCACCGACCATCTTCCCTCTACCTCTCCTCACAGCCACGCGACACTCGAATGCTTGTACGAGACGCGGTGATCCCAAACTCAAAACGCAGTAAAATTAGGTTTAAAAATTTGGAACACCCACCAACGCTTCCACCACCATTTGCGCCGCCATCCCCTATTTTTCCTAGCTCCACGGCAGCCTCCTCTACCACCAGTCAGAGGCTCAACCTTCCAAATCCACTTGATCGTCCACGGCAACTTAAAATGCCCAAAATGGATGATCTCAAACTGCACCTTACCCCCTTCACCAAAAATCGCCATATAAATTTTAAAAATCAAAGTTTGATTTAACTATTCGATTTATGTACCTGAATTGATAAAACAAGATATTCAAATTTTTGATGTTATTGAGATGCTCAGAGATTGGTTTCCAGAGACAAAGTTTTAATATGTTTTTATCTTAACTAAATTCTTAAACTTAGTTTATAATGATACATACAACTTTGGTTCAAATCTTAAGTTTAAACAGAAAAGGAATAAATGATTTTAGAAAGTAAGATTTGTTTACAAAGTAACAAAGAGCAAGCATATACAACATTTTCCAGTTTCACTTATACCCTGATGATTCTGCAAACATGCACAAGCATATTTACCAATATAAGTATCTATTTCACCAAAGTAAAGTCTCAGATTTTAATCATCAACTAGATTGAAATTTAAGTTATTAAATATAAAGTTACTCTCTTTCATTTGTGAAAGAACAGAGGCTGTCAATGCCCAAATATACATTCCAAACATGCATGTTTTACAGATATTCTTAACACTGAATTATCACTATATATATGTAAACAAGTATCATCCATCACAGAGCTTTACAAGCAATAGAAAACTATTTATTTAGTTTTGATTTAAAAAAAAAGTCACTCACCTATTTGCAGAGAAGAACAGTTGCTCCTTGATTAAGCAACAGGCTTGCAATTTTCAGGTTGAACTCCCCTTTGATTCTCAGGTTGAATTGAATTTTGGTTGTTGTTTAAGTGAAGTTTGGATTAGTTTGAAATGAAGTTTATTTTACTTTTTAATCAGTTCGAATTGAATAAGGTGAGACTGCTTTATAGAAAGAAAGAAGACAGGGTTATAATTATGATTCATACACTGTAACAATATTACATACAAATCTTGTATTGTACAGATTTTTGAAACAAGATATTTTAGGTTGGAGCCTGATATGAAATACTCAGCGTACTAAAGGTTTTACATTAATGACTTTTTGTTTGTTTGCTTAAGGATATATAATACTGTCTTCTTTAACAAGCCTCATATATACAGTTGTTTATTTTTCTTTGTTACTGTCATTTGCTTCATCTACTTAGTTTGGCCTGCACACATATATATTTTTATATCTTCATTTTGTTTTATTTCAGCCTGCACACTTTATATTTGTTCATAGACTCTTTTGTTTGTACTATAGATATTTGTCTAGATGCTTTAAACATATACATATATATATATGCTGCAGTTCATTTTTATGTTGGTTTACAACTTTGAAAATTCTTTGTTTCTAGTTTTAATTGTTGACTAGTTACTATATTTGAAAAGTATGTGAATGTTAGCATTTTTGTTTTGTTGTTTGAAAACTAATTGAACTGTATAGTTGTTATTTATTGTAATTTAACTAATGTACTAACTTATATTTCCATTCCAATTTATCTTGTATCTTGTATTTTTATTTATTAATATTATTTAAAAGTAACTCATTTATCAATTTGAAATAATAAATTAATTAAATCATCTTTTTATTATAAGCTACATATTTATTAATGTATGTTAATGTATTGATTGACAAAATTAAATTTAAAACTCATATATCATTTTAAATCAAGCTATACTAAAAAGAAATGTAAACAAATCTTTTTGTTAATAAAATTAAAATTTAAACTTAATTTAAAACAAGTTTTAATCTATTTAAGCATTTAATTATGTATTTAAAATCACATATCTATTTATTTAACTTTGAAAAGTTTATATCTAATAAATCATAATTTCTAATTAACTAAAATATATATTAGAATTTAAAACATAATTTATTAGTTAAACTTTAAAACAAATCACATATATTTACAATGTATACAAATATATACATATATAAATAAAAAACAAACAATTAATTTTTAACAGTTATCATTTACCAATTAAATATTTATTAAAAGAAAAGTATCAA
The DNA here is from genome assembly GCA_030765085.1 of Allium cepa. Classification (NCBI taxonomy): domain Eukaryota; kingdom Viridiplantae; phylum Streptophyta; class Magnoliopsida; order Asparagales; family Amaryllidaceae; genus Allium; species Allium cepa. Next base: position 464,865,300 of record CM060942.1, read on the forward strand.
TTTAGATTTAATTAACAAAAATATATCAAATCAATTTAATATTTAATGCAGATTATTAAATTGATATTGCTAGAAAATTCCGGGTTGTCACATTCCTCCCCGCTAAAAGAATTTCGTCCCCGAAATTTAAAAGCAAAGGTAATTTAATAATATATTTAAGATTTCAATTAATTTTAAACCATAAGCGTATATCAATCACATGCTAACAATCATCACAACCAATCTACTCAATCAACAAAGCTAACAATCCATACAAAATTCTGGATAGAGCTCCCTAGAGTTTCCCAGTATAATTCCGGAATACTCGATCTATAGAGTCCAAACAGTCTATACTACTAATCTACAGAACTCCTTCGAATCAGAGAAAATTCATACAAAATGAAATCTCCGACTCCCAAATCCAAATTCCTTCATCTCCTATCCACCAAATACTTCTGACAATCCAGAGCTGCCTTCAACTTACTGATCAGCTCAACCTTCGCTGATAATTCCTAAAACAATCTGAATCCAAAAACAATCCAGTAGAATAATTTTCTCAGAACCAACCAAAACCAAGAACTCAACCTTTTCTATCCTCGGTAGAAAACAATTTCTCTTTTCCAGAAAAGAAGAAAAACAGAAGCACTCCCAACTGCTTCCGCTGCACAACTCTGATCTGGTGTAGATGAGAATGCTGATGATACACATAAGCACAAACTGGACAACACATTACAAAAATATGATTCAACAGATCCAGAATAAAACTCAGAAGTTTCTCCAAAACTTGAGCTGCTTTACCAATTCCTCTCTCTAGAAACCATTCTATTACTAGGCTGAACCATCGGCACTTCTTCAGCAATCAGTCGATATAAAACTCAACTCCTCAGATGCTATGGCAAAACACTGACCTCTTCAAAGATATCTAGAAAAATTTCTGCCATCCCAGAGATTACTTAACTATCGCAAGTCACTTTTGCGTTCAATCCAGGCTAATATCCGAAGAAAACTGTACTCTCCTTATCAATCTGAATAGCTTAAACTTATCCAGCCAATCCATTGAAGAAATGGATCCACAAAACTGCCTCTGAACTTCACCTTTAAAGAACTGCTGACAAATGACCTCCTCGCGTGCCGGCGGAACAATCTGAGCTGCAACACTGCTGCCGATGCCAAAAATTCCTCGGAAAACTCGGGTCTCAAAGCCAAACACAACATTCAGCTGAACTCAACCTCAAAACTAATGCAGACACCCTTCCTTATCCAAAGATCTTTGAGAACTTCTGACGCAGCGGATTAATCAAACAAAACTTCAATCGATGAAATGTAGCAATCGGTGAGTTGAAGATACCAAAATGCCCAAGTTCGTTGATCCAAAGATACCGAACTCTAGCTATCTCAAACACGTTGATAGCGCACTATACCGTGTTCAAAGATCTACGATTCTTCGCACGTTGATCTAGCGCACTAGATTCCGTGAATCGGCTTCTTCGATCGTTGAATCGAGCGCACTCGATTAACCGAAAGAGGAGATAGGAGATCACACTCAACTACCAATTGTATGAAAGCACAAAGCTAACAAAAGGAAATTTTATTCAATATTCAACTGCCCAAAAATGTACAACACACGCGTATTTATAGGTGTTACAACCCAACACAACACATTAACACCTAACTCTTAGGTCGGTAGGCGACTTACGACTTAACTAAGTCGGTACCGACTTATACAATGGCGACTCAAGCTTTTACAACACAGCACAATGTAACGACTCAAAACCTGGCCGACTTAACCAAGTACGACCTACTTACAACATACGACTCAACGTAATTACATACAGGACCGACTCAACATTTAAGTCGCACACAACTTAGTATCATACATCTCACAACACCCATAGGTCGGTAACGACCTACAATACAACACGACTCAACTGTATGACGACTTATAGATGCTGCCACTTATCAGTACCGACTCATCTTAAGTCGTAGCTTGTTAGCCCGGCGCAACTGTCTCGCTGATCTCCCTTAGCTCGCACCTTTCCCACTCCTGCTTCCTTAGGTCGGAGACGACCCAATATACCTCTGTTAGGTCGGTGACGACTCAATGCTTTGTTAAGTCGGCTTCCCTTTCCCCTTGGCTTGCTAACTCGTGGCCTTTCTTCCATAGCTCGTAACTCGTCATCCTTGACCCTGTTAACTCGGAAACGACTTAAGGCCTCTTTATTAGCTTGTGAACAACCTTTGTTAAGTCGTGAGTGACTTATGCTTCTCAAACGACTTAAAGTTACTTCATTAACTCGTGAATGGTTTAACTTCTGGACTTCTATAGGTTGTGCTACATCATCCTCCCCTGGTTGAGAAAAATTCGACCTCGAATTTGTAAATTCTTCCTCAACCATCTCACCCCCATGATATGGAATTAAATGTTTAACGTTAAAAACATCAGAAGTATAAACATCATCTGGTAACTTTAATCGATAAGCATTCTCATTAATTTTCTTCAAAACTTCAACTGGACCAATTTTTCGCGCCTTCAACTTGTTATAAGCACCCACCGGAAAACGATCCTTTGTCAATACGGCATAAACCAAATCACCTTCCTTAAATTCAACATTTCGACGTTTCAAATCTGCAGACTTCTTATACTTCTCATTCGATTTCTCCAATCGTTCCCGAACGATTTTATGACATTCAGTCAGCTCATCAACAAAATCAGCAGCTCGTTTAACTGTTCTCTTTGACTGTGGTACAACTGCTAAATCCAACGGCCCCCTGGGTAAATTTGAATAAACAATCTGAAACGGACTGAATCCTGTGCTTCGATTTACTGCATGATTATGAGCAAATTCTTCCTGGCATAGCTTCATGTCCCAACTTCTCAAATTATCTTGTACAAGACAACGCAACAAATTTCCCAATGACCTGTTAACAACTTCTGTCTGCCCATCAGTTTGTGGATGATAAGCACTGCTAAATTTCAGTTTCGTTCCCACCATCTTCCACAAACTCAACCAAAAGTGACTCAGAAAACGAGTATCTCGATCAGAAACAATAGATTCTGGTAAACCATGAAGTCGATAAATCTCCTTGAAAAATAACTGCGCCACTCGAACTGCATCTGCTGTCCTTTTGCAAGCAACAAAATGTGCCATCTTTGAAAACCTGTCCACCACAACAAATATCGAATCATTTCCCCTTTGAGTTCGCGGCAAACCCAAAACGAAATCCATGCTAATATCAACCCATGGCTTAGTCGGTACAGGTAATGGCATATACAACCCTGCATTTGTTGCTGTCCCCTTTGAAACTTAGCAAATATGGCATCGCTCCACAAATCTTTCCACCTCTTTCCTCATCGACGGCCAAAAGTAAGATTGCGAAATCAACTGCAAAGTACGATCACGGCCTACATGCCCTTCCTCGTGTAACTCCTTGACAATTTTCAATCTCAAGCTACAGTCTGGAATACACAAACGATTCCCTTTAAACAGAAAACCATCAACCAACATAAATTCATCCGAACTTCCCTCCTTAACTTTCTCAACAAATTTCACAAAGTAAGGATCTTCTTCAATCATTTCTGGCAACATTTCAAATCCTGTCACTTCAACCTTCATTGTCGTTAATAAATGATTCCTCCTGCTCAAAGCATCAGCTACTCGATTTGTCACCCCTGATTTGTGCTTAACGACAAAAGTAAACTGCTGTAAATATGCAATCCATGATGTATGTCTTGCTGAAATTTTATCCTGCCCCTGTAAATGCTTCAAAGCTTCGTGATCAGTGTACAGAACAAATTCCTTCTGAAATAAGTAATGTCTCCAATGCTTAACAGCCTGAACAACAGCATAAAATTCAACGTCATATGTACTGTATCTCATCTTCGCCCCTGACAACTTTTCACTGAAATATGCAACTGGCTTCCCATTCTGACTCAGAACTCCTCCAATACCAACCTTCGATGCATCAGTATGCAATTCAAACAATAACTGAAAATTAGGTAGAACAAGAATTGGTGCAGACGTCAACAATTCCTTGATCTTCTCAAAGGCAACCCCCGCTTCTTCTGACCACACAAATTGTTTCCCTTTCATGCAATCAGTCACTGGAGCCATCACGCTACTGAAGTGTGGAATGAATCTTCGGTAGAATGACGCTAGCCCATGAAAACTTCTCACTTCCGTAATTGACTTTGGCTGTGGCCAATTTCTGACTGCTTCAACTTTACTCTGGTCAACTTGAATACCTTCCCCTGAAATAACATAACCTAGGAATAAAACACTAGGTGTCATAAACACACATTTCTTTGTAGCAGCATAAAATTGTTCTTCACGAAGAATAAGCAATACTTCCCTCAAATGTAGAACATGCTCCTCCGTACTCCTGCTATAAATCAGAATATCATCGAAGTAAACCACAACAAACTTTCCAATGAATGGTCTAAATATTTGATTCATCACCCGCATGAATGTACTAGGTGCATTTGACAAACCAAATGGCATAACCAACCATTCGTACAATCCTTCTCTCGTCTTGAAAGCTGTCTTCCATTCGTCTCCAGGTCTGATTCGAATTTGATGATAACCACTCTTCAAATCAATCTTTGAAAATATAGTTGCCCCACTCATTTGATCTAACAAATCATCCAACCTTGGCATAGGAAATCTATATCGGACAGTGATCTTATTCAAAGCTCTACTATCGGTGCACATCCTCCATGTTCCATCCTTCTTTGGTACTAATAATGCTGGCACGGCACAAGGACTCAAACTTTCCTGAACACGCCCCTGTTCCAACAACTCTTCCACTTGCCTTCGTAACTCCTCATGTTCCTTCGGACTCATACGGTAATGTGGTCGATGTGGAAACACTGCTCCTGGAACAAGATCAATTTGATGCTGAATGTCTCTAAGTGGCGGTAACTCCTTTGGCAACTCCTCTGGAAAGACATCTTCAAATTCTTTCAAAACTGGCTTTGCTTCTTCCGGGACTTCAACCTCTTCACTACTCTCTCGCCCAATCAACAAAAACACTTCCGGTTCTTCTTCCACTTCTTTGACAAACTCCTTCAAAGTCAACAGAGTTTTCAATTCTTCAATCTCTTCTAGTTTGCTCTCCTTCTGCTGTTGTTTCTTAGGAACCAAAGTGATTTTAGTACCCTCGAACATGAAACTGTAACTATTGGCACGACCATCATGTTGTACTGCTCTATCAAACTGCCATGGTCTGCCCAACAATAAGTGACAAACATCCATATCTACGACATCACACCAAATTTCATCTTTGTACTTTTTCCCAATAGAAAAATTCACACAAGCTCTTCGACACACTTTTACTTCACCTCCCTTCCTTAACCATGCTAGCTTGTATGGTTTAGGATGCTTTTCAGTCTTCAAGTTCAATTTCTTCACAGCCTCTGTAGAAATAATATTATCACAACTTCCCGCATCAATAACAAACTTGCAGACTTTTCCCAGAATAGTGCATGTCGACTGAAAAATATTGCTTCTCAACCAACTACAATCCTCCTCTTGCTTTGGTGTCAAACAACTTCTCCTCAACATAAGATTACAACCTTCATCTCCCGACACTTCTTCTTCCTCCTCAACATCAGGTGTATTTGAACATTCTGCCTCCTCACCATCATCCTCCTCAACTTCTGCAACCATGGTTCTCTTCTTCGGCTTCGGACATTCATTGCTTTTGTGACCCAACTCCTGACAATTATAACATTTGAAACCACTGTTAACCTTCGCCTTCTCAGCCTCCTTCACCACTGGTTTATTGACAGGTTTAGGTACATTAGAACCTCCACTAACACCCCTTGCTTGATTATTGGAATTAGTAAACACACCACCTCCACGCCTTCCTTGCTTCTCCCAGGCTAACGCTTTCTGATGTGCCTCTGCCACTGATCTAGGATCAAACATATTAACCATATCCTGGATCTGCATTCTCAATCCCCCAATGAATCTAGCAGTTAGCTGTTCTTCTGTCTCCATAATATCATTCCTGGCAATGAGTTGGTAAAATTCATCAGCATAATCGCTAACAGACTTTGTCCCTTGCCTCAGATTCTGCAACCTTTGGTACATAAGTGACTGGTAATTATAAGGTAAGAAAGTAGATCTCATCAACTTTTTCATCTTCTCCCAAGATTCTATCTTTGACTTCCCCATCCGTTCTCGAGTAAGTTTAGTTTGCTGCCACCATGCCAATGCTCTCCCCCTCAGCCTTGTAGCAACTAACTTCACCCTTCGATTCTCCGGCACCTCCTTGAAATCAAAGATTTCCTCCACATTAGATAACCAATCTAAGAATTCTTCAGCAACCATCCCGCCTTTAAACTCCGGAATTTCCATCTTCATACCCGATTCCCATCGACGATCATCTTCAACATCCCGATAAGAATTCCGAACTTGGTCTCGATCTCGATAATGAATACTAGCTCTGTCACCCTCTTCAACAAAATCAAAAGTACGTCTACATCGATCTCGACCATTATCATCCCTTCGTTCATGCATACTTCTTTGACTATGTCTCTCTTCATCTCTATATGCTTCATGGTCAAATTCACGTTGACTTCTTCTTTCTTCATGTGCATAGTCATGATGATCTCTTCGTGATGAAATTGATGTTTCTCTTCTATCTCTACAAGAATGTGGCGATACCCTCCTCGCTTCCGCGACCGATGGCGAAACTCGGTTTCCTCCATGGTTCGAGTTTGGTGATCTCCTCCTTTGATTCAAATCATTCATCAATCTCTCCAATTTACCAATGCCTTCATCAAATTTCTCATTAATACGTTGTTCCATAAGCTCGGCTTCTTCTCTACGATACAAAGCTTCAACGTTTTGATGACGATTAGCTCTCCTTGGTGGCATGGTTGAAAAATTTCACAAGACTTCAAAAATTCAACACAAGACTTCAAACTTTCCACTCAACAAAGCAATCTAAGCTCAACAATACACGGCTATGCTTGTCTCGGCTCACACTAACTCGGCAACGAGTTAACGATTCAAGTAAAGTCGGCTCCAACTTGTCTCGGCCTTGACACTTCACGGCTTAGTTTCAAACTTACTCCAAAACCCTCCAAAAATTGGCGCGCAAACACCAATTCAAAATCCAAACAAAGTCCAACTCCTCGATCCAAAATGAAATGGATCAAACACTCCAAACTTGATACAACTTCAATATGAACACGATGAACTCCTTCCAACTTCAAACTTCAAAAACTTGGCTCCAAGAATCAACTTAGCTATGATTGGCTAAGTATGGCTCTGATACCAAAAAACTGACGCAGCGGATTAATCAAACAAAACTTCAATCGATGAAATGTAGCAATCGGTGAGTTGAAGATACCAAAATGCCCAAGTTCGTTGATCCAAAGATACCGAACTCTAGCTATCTCAAACACGTTGATAGCGCACTATACCGTGTTCAAAGATCTACGATTCTTCGCACGTTGATCTAGCGCACTAGATTCCGTGAATCGGCTTCTTCGATCGTTGAATCGAGCGCACTCGATTAACCGAAAGAGGAGATAGGAGATCACACTCAACTACCAATTGTATGAAAGCACAAAGCTAACAAAAGGAAATTTTATTCAATATTCAACTGCCCAAAAATGTACAACACACGCGTATTTATAGGTGTTACAACCCAACACAACACATTAACACCTAACTCTTAGGTCGGTAGGCGACTTACGACTTAACTAAGTCGGTACCGACTTATACAATGGCGACTCAAGCTTTTACAACACAGCACAATGTAACGACTCAAAACCTGGCCGACTTAACCAAGTACGACCTACTTACAACATACGACTCAACGTAATTACATACAGGACCGACTCAACATTTAAGTCGCACACAACTTAGTATCATACATCTCACAACACCCATAGGTCGGTAACGACCTACAATACAACACGACTCAACTGTATGACGACTTATAGATGCTGCCACTTATCAGTACCGACTCATCTTAAGTCGTAGCTTGTTAGCCCGGCGCAACTGTCTCGCTGATCTCCCTTAGCTCGCACCTTTCCCACTCCTGCTTCCTTAGGTCGGAGACGACCCAATATACCTCTGTTAGGTCGGTGACGACTCAATGCTTTGTTAAGTCGGCTTCCCTTTCCCCTTGGCTTGCTAACTCGTGGCCTTTCTTCCATAGCTCGTAACTCGTCATCCTTGACCCTGTTAACTCGGAAACGACTTAAGGCCTCTTTATTAGCTTGTGAACAACCTTTGTTAAGTCGTGAGTGACTTATGCTTCTCAAACGACTTAAAGTTACTTCATTAACTCGTGAATGGTTTAACTTCTGGACTTCTATAGGTTGTGCTACATCATCTTCTTCGGAAACAATCCATCGCTACTGCATCTCAACACACAACCACTACTTCTTGAGGTCCCAAAATAATATTCTAGCTTCTGCTCAACTCACAAAAATCCAATTCTACTCATCCAATCTTGTACAACAAAATAGACTCCAAATCTTAACAGTTTCCTCAAGCGATTAGGTGAAATCCTTACGCCACAAATTTACTCGAGACAGTATTAGGTCAACAGTCTCGTCAAATATACTTCTAACCACAGGTAGTCGTGTTACACACACCACTACTCAATCAACCCTTATACTTATATTGGAAAACCCGAACAGGTAATCCAACAAATAGATAGAAATGAATATATATATATATATATATGTATATATATGTATATATATCAAAATTACAAATACACTCTCTCAGGTAAGAAATCACTCAAGAGCCTAGGTATTCACTCAACCTAGCGCTCTGATACCACTGTAACGACCCCGCTTCCTACCCCCAGGAAGAAGTATCGTTTTTAAGAAAGAAAAGGGTGAGAAAATAGAAAAGATAGAGAAGAAAGAACAACAACATCAGAATCTCACAGCGGAACGAATAAATTATATTAATCACATAAGTATTTACATAATATATAACATCGATCAGAGTGATACATATAGTACATCACATACTAGACAGTTGTAAACACCTGTCTAGTTAGTACAAAACACCACAATATGATACAACTCAAACAATAAGACTCAGAGATACCAACACAGCGGAACTATATATATATATATATATATATATATATATATATATATATATATATATATATATATATATATCTACAACGCTGAAGCCTCCTGCTCCATTGCTTCTCCAGAATTCGTCAAAGCTAAACCTGAATCCCTTGGCTACCCGTAAAAATTTGGGTACCCGAGAGTTTATGAAAAACAAAAATAAACTTCGTTGCAGACATGGGTCTGGTATGAGTAACAGGTTAAAGTTGCTTAATTTTTGAAAAAATCATTTGAAAACAAAAGGTATCACGTAAGATTTCCCACACATAAACATGGAAAAGTTTTTACCTTACGCTAACCAAAACATTTGATAGGAAATCCAGTGATATTATAATAGGTCTAGGGTTTTCAATTAAATAGAAAATAGCCGAAATTGTTACATTCATTAAATTCCAGCTACTAGCCACAAATGTGGGTAATACAATCAAAACCGTTGGAACTTGTTAGATTGTGGATTCCATACAATGGCAAGGCTACTGGGGTACCGCCCGTCACAGTACGTGGCCTAGATCAACGTACCGAGGATCACTCCCGACCCCCTGCAACACAAGGCCGGAACCATTCCTTACTGAACAGTCTCGAACAAGATAAACCCCGCAGTTGGCTGCAGACCAACTGCCCACACAGCCGAATAAAAAGGGACATCTGGACAGGGGAATATCCTTGTCCTGCTTGGGCATGACCCACCTAACCTTGCTGCACCTCCCCTGTTTTAGCCATTCCCGGTTGATGAGGCTTGAGGTTACGATTACCTTTATAGAACATATTTCTTAGAATGCTCATCGTTCGACTGATGATGTGTTGAAAGCATTCAATCCATACAAGTTCGTTCCGGGTTCGAACGAAACCGAAGGCATCACCTCATTACACTCATTTTGGAATCACCCTCAGAGTTAACGACGATAACCCTTGCATTCTGAATCTTCATCTTCACTTCAGATTCACGACCTATCGTTAATTTGGAAACGATGTGGTTTTCGGATATTCCAAATAAGGAAAACCGATCCCGGTCTCATCGAAATCCAAAATGTGTCTTTTAAGGCCAAGTTGTCTATTTAGTCTTAATAGTGAATTCAATATTATCAATATGCACGGATAGATAATTTACATCTCATAATAGATAATCACATTATCATAAACAAATAGCTAATATCATCATCCAAACAGATAATCAAATATTATCATACTTAAACCATACATTCATATCACATAGATATTAGCCATCTCATTTCTGAGATCACAATCAATCAATGAAATATCAATATCATCCATCAGCAATGATTTATGAATCACAAGCTATAGTTAATTTAAAATGAATCAAATTAATCACTTCCATCTTTAATTAATTTAAAATAAATTAAATTAATCACTCATTCCATAAATCCTGCTCTCACAATCATTAATTAATTATAAATCAAATTAATTAATCATTTTCTAATTACAAGAATAATTTAGTCTTTAATTTATATCTCAATTTAATTATTCTAAATCATTCATAATAGATTAACATTTAACTACTCCCATATTAATTATTCCTTAATTACACAATCTTTAATTACATCATTAATTATATTAATTAATGATCTTCAATTTACATCAAATTACTTTATTTAAATTAATTATATTATTTGGTTAATCTTTATTTAAACACAATTATTAATCACCCTTGATTAATAATAAAACAGTAATTAACTACCCTTAATTACTTATTAATCATCCCATGATTAATTATTTCCATAAATTAATCCTTTGATTAATTACAAAAGAAATTACTCAAATTACTTCACTTACAATCATCTTGTATGAATTTCACCAGGTAATTATCATCTAATTACTTTCCTAAGTAATTGTTCTCCATTAATTACACTAAGTAATTACACATACCAAATAATCAAATGGTTTCTTAAATTAATTAATATTAACTTAATTTAAATCTTATTATCCATTACTTATATATACATTTACAAATTAATCATCTTTGATATAAATATCCTTTGCAACATTCCAGTAATTTCCTTTAACTTATTTACAGAAATAAATCTTGAATAGACCCATTAATTAATTACATTTATATCGATTTATTACCATTTAATTATCTTCTTGATTTATTATTCCCAAATAAACCAATTTCTAATCCTATCATTAATTATATTAATTAATGATTTCTAATTTACATTATCATTTGTTAATTTATAATAAGAATACACATCTTCAAATCATAAATATTAATTCTCTTGATTAATATATACAGTAATTAATCATTCTTAATTAATTACATCCCAATAACAAGCTTAATTAATCCCTTGATTAATTTCATGTAATTATACTTCAGTTACATCCATTAACAACATCATCCAGTTAATTACCTCTAGTAATTATACATCAATTACTTCTCTAAGTAATTTAATTCCAAAATATCAGTTAATTAAACTAAATTAATTAACTCAAATTAAATCAATTTACTCAATTAATAAGTAATTAATTTCTTAATTACCTTTCAAATAAATAATTTACATTTAAACTATTACAATGATTATTATTGAATTAATTAATCAAATTAATTTATTAAAAATCAATTACATTAATTAATTATAAAATAATCTAGTTAATGATCTTCATTAACACTTATTTAATTATTTTCTTCTAACATAATCAACTTATATTAATCAATTTTAATTATAAGTTTATTAACATTCATTAATTTAAAAATCTAATCAATGGTTCTAAATCACATATAGATTAATTAATTCATTAATTACTTTAATTTCTACTTTTAAACTTATAATTACCAAATTAATTAATATCCATCATTAATTATTCTTACTTAATTAACTTATAGATTAATGCATATAAAATTCTAAAACTTCATTACTCAAAGTAATTATTCTTATTATGGATTAAATTTTTATTTTCAAAATGTTCTAAAAACATCTGTTCCAATTACTTTGTAAATAAATTCAATTTTATCCTTAATAAAGTTTAAAACTAATTTTTCAAACACTTTTAAACTCACATGTTCAATAGTATATTTTAACATTTAAGTTATGTAAATTGAATCAATTAAATTTACAAAACCCTATTTTATTTCCAAATCTAAAGTTTCAATTTTAAGACCTGTTTCAAATTTTTTAAGAGTTAACTTTGTTTAAACTTTCCCTTAACAATTTACATCTCATCTTGAATCCAACACTTTTTGGAATACACATACGTATTTAAACACTTTTAAGTTATTAAATAATTTAAATTATGGAATTTTAATATTTCCAACTATATTCAAAAACAAACTTAATGTGACGCCCCACCTCTATACCCACGCTAGCCAAGAACACTCCGGAGTAGTGCTGTCAACTAGCACGGAGAATAAGGCTGTTGAGGAGCGACCATCCATGTAATTGCTTATCACACGGTGGCTATAAATAATCTTCGGAAACAAACATAGAAATAATCATATCACAAATCAGTCACAGATATCCATATCACAAAGGCGGAAGAAGATATGAATATATAACTAACACATGAAAGTGTACATTAGAGTAGTGGTCATTAAGATCCACGATAATACAAAAGAATAGCAACACGTGCTATACAAAAGAATACAACTATGAGTCTATATCTCAAGTGTATACAACAAAAACTACTAATCTAAACAGTTAGCCAAAAGTCAGAGTGATGAATCCCTGGGAAGGAGTCAAGCAGAAGCACCTGTAACATCTCGGTCTGACCCGAGTATTATTTAAGAAAATAATAAACGGATCAGTCTAGCTATAAATATCAGATGACATGATATAACATAAAAGATATGGCATGAACATAAACATCCATAACGACATGCCACTATAAGTATGTAAATAATGATCAACAGAAGATCAATCAATAAGAGATAATCAATATCACAAGAATCTTCTCAAAGATTCGAAGAGGGCATCATACCCTAAACTTGTACTCATAACAAGTCAATGACATAAATTCCAGAAATCAACACGAGAAATCCAGAAATCATAAAAAGGGAAAGAGGCCTATCACATGACGGTCCGAAGACCATGGGGAGCTACCCCGCATGTGTGAATGGAATCACACAGATTGAGGTCAAGACTAACCAAAAAGCAGAAAGGTATGTGTGAATGGAATCACACAAGTGGTGTCTAGTCTAACCTTGCAATGAAAGAGACATCGCGCAATTGCTAGTCTAATTCATAAAGCGATCATCAAGATCAACGAGAAGTGTCAATTACACTACGCTAGTAAATATAGAAGTTTAGCTTCATGTCCCATAACCACTTGCTTAACTTAAATATTTACGAACAAACTGTAAATCTTCACTAATAAAATTGTCACAAGAGGTTCAATCGAACAAGTCCAAGAATTAACCGACGAAGTGAACGCAAGCGTTTCATACCACTTGTTTTACTAAGTCGTTTAATTAGATTTCTCATCCGAGTGAGGTAAAGGCTTGTATATACTAATAGATTGGAAAACGGTTTAAGAAAAGAGCTTTGTTATTAAAAATAGAGTTGAAATTGTTTGTTAAAAGAGTTTTGATATTTACTACTAGTATTGAAACCTTTATATTTTAAAGTGACAAAACACAGAAGCAATTGTAGAAACAATCAGTCACAAAAATCGCATACGGAGATGTGAATAAAATCCAAGGAAATCAACTCAATGTTTTTCAGATAAGATCCCCTACGGAGGGGGGGTCCAGGGGGGGTGGCAACCCCCCTAGGTGGGGGTGCGGGGGCAACGCCACCGCTTACGGGGTTCGACCTGCCCGGTCAGGTCGCGGGGGTCCAAGGGGCAGCGCCCCGACCAAAACGGTACGACCTAGTGAAGACAAAATGAGGTCTAACGACCTAAGGGTCTCAGGGGTCAAGCGAACTATCGGGATAAGGTCCAACGACCTACGAGTTAAAGGTCCAACGACCTATAGGGTTATAAGGTCATACGACCTAACGACTCAAGGGTCTAACGACCTAACGACTCAAGGGACTAACGACCTAACGACTCAAGGGTCATACGACCTAACGACTCAAGGGTCATACGACCTAACGACTCAAGGGTCATACGACCTAACGAGCTATGGCCAAACGACCTAACGACTCAAGGGTCTAACGACCTAACGACTCAAGGGTCTAACGACCTAAAAGTATAAAGGTCATGCGACCTATCGGTTTAAGAGGCGAGCGACCTAAGTGTTACGACCTGAGAGTCGAACGACTTAAGGGTCTAACGACCCAACGACTCAAGGGTCATACGACCGAACGACTTAAGGGTCATACGACCTAACGACCCAAGGGTCATACGACCTAACGACCCAAGGGTCATACGACCTAACGACTCAAGGGTCATACGACCTAACGACTCAAGGGTCATACGACCTAACGACTCAAGGGTTGCGTGACTGAAGGGCTGCACGACTTAAGGGTTGCACGACTTAAGGGTTAGCTCGTAAACGACTCACGACCTATGGATGAATGACTGAACTCCGAACGAGCTAAAAATGGCCAGAACGACCTAGGGTTAACTCGTGAACGACTCACGACCTATGGACGAACGACTTAACTCCGAACGACCCAAAAATGGCCAGAACGACTTAAGTGCAGAAAATTCAACAAAACGCTAAAAATTGGAGTTTTTCGCCAATCCAATCCAAACCAAATGCTAACATGCATGCAAAAATGATAAGGAATCATTCCCAACAGTCCAATATATTTATAGGCTAGAATTGTGAGATAAAAATCTCACCTTTGCACTAAAGTTTATGAAGATGAAGCTTGAAAGCAAGGAGAAGCAATCCAAAGCTTGAATCCAATATCTCCTACTTGAATTTGGAGTTGAATGTTGGATTTGCAATTGAATTTGAGCTTGGAGTTTTAATTTCCCATTCTCTTCACCATTAATGCCAAAGCTTGAGTTAGTTAGGAAATTTATGAAGAGTGAGGAGAAGAGGGTTGGAACTTGGGCTTAATAGGCTAAACTAACCCAAAGTCCAAAGCGGGAAAAGTTAGTGAAATTGCTATAACTCCAAACCTATCGATGTTTATACTTAAAAAATTGTAAACGACATTTCGAACTCAATGGAAGTGGTCTCGAGTCCTAATTTGACCATTTGCAAAAAGTAGCTTTTCAGACCAAAACCCGATTAACGAGTTAATATTTAAATAAAATATTTAAATACAAACTCGATAAATATGCGGGTTGTTACACTTAAATTCACTTTTTAAACTTTGATTAAGTACTAGTTTTAACTTTGATTTAAATTTAAAACAAAAGTTTCAAAACAGTTGAAAACTGTTAAAACCTGTTACAGGTTTTACAAACCTGTAAACTAATAACCCGACCCCCCCTTGGTTTGCTTCGAGTAACATACGAGTCCCCCCCCCCCCCCCGCTAAAACACAGCAATTGTTTCGAGACTTTTCCCAAGGCGCGCAGAAATGAAATAAAAAAAACCTGGAAAATACAACGCCACTCACCCCTCCATTCCCGTCAACGTCACGCGCGCGGCACCCTGACCATCGGAGACCACCAAACTCCGGCTACTCCACCGACCATCATCCCTCTACCTCTCCTCACAGCCACGCGACACTCGAATGCTTGTACGAGGCGCGGTGATCCCAAACTCAAAACGCAGTAAAATTAGGTTTAAAAATTTGGAACCCCCACCGACGCTTCCACCACCATTTGCGCCGCCATCCCCTATTTTTCCTAGCTCCACGGCAGCCTCCTCTACCTCCAGTCAGAGGCTCAACCTTCCAAATCCACTTGATCGTCCACGGCAACTTAAAATGCCCAAAATGGATGATCTCAAACTGCACCTTACCCCCTTCACTAAAAATCACCATATAAATTTTAAAAATCAAAGTTTGATTTAACTATTCGATTTATGTACCTGAATTGATAAAACAAGATATTCAAATTTTTGATGTTATTGAGATGCTCAGAGATTGGTTTCCAGAGACAAAGTTTTAATATGTTTTTATCTTAACTAAATTCTTAAACTTAGTTTATAATGATACAGACATCTTTGGTTCAAATCTTAAGTTTAAAAAGAAAAGGAGTAAATGATTTTAGAAAGTAAGATTTGTTTACAAAGTAATAGAGAGCAAGCATATACAACCTTTTCCAGTTTCACTTATACCTTGATGATTCTGCAAACATGCACAAGCATATTTACCAATATAAGTATCTATTTCACCAAAGTAAAGTCTCAGATTTTAATCATCAACTAGATTGAAATTTAAGTTATTAAATATAAAGTTACTATCTTTCATTTGTGAGACAACAGAGGCTGTCAATGCCCAAATATACAATCCAAACATGCATGTTTTACATGTATTCTTAACACTGAATTATCACTATATATATGTGAACAAGTATCATCCACCATAGAGCTTTACAAGCAACAGAAAACTATTTATTTAGTTTTGATTTAAAAACAAAATGTCACTCGCCTATTTGCAGAGAAGAACAGTTGCTCCTTGATTAAGCAATAGGCATGCAATTTTCAGGTTGAACTCCCCTTTGATTCTCAAGTTGAATTGAATTTTGGTTGTTGTTTAAGTGAAGTTTGGATTAGTTTGAAATGAAGTTTATTTTACTTTTTAATCAGTTCGAATTGAATAAGGTGAGACTGCTTTATAGAAAGAAAGAAGACAGGGTTATAATTATGTTTCATACACTGTAACAATATTACATACAAATCTTGTATTGTACAGATTTTTGAAACAAGATATTTTCGGTTGGAGGCTGAAATGAAATACTCAGTGTACTAAAAAGATTTTACATTAATGACTCTTTGTTTGTTTTCTTAAGGATATATAATACTATCTTCTTTAACAAGCTTCATATATACAGTTGTTTATTTTTCTTTGTTACTATCATTAGCTTTATCTACTTAGTTTGGCCTGCACACATATATATTTTTATATCTTCATTTTGTTTTATTTCAGCCTGCACACTTTATATTTGTTCCTAGACTCTTTTGTTTGTACTATAGATATTTGTCTAGATGCTTTAAACATATACATATATATATGCTGCAGTTCATTTTTATGTTGGTTTACAACTTTGAAAATTCTTTGTTTCTAGTTTTAATTGTTGACTAGTTACTATATTTGAAAAGTATGTGAATGTTAGCATTTTTGTTTTGTTGTTTGAAAACTAATTGAACTGTATAGTTGTTATGTTATTGTAATTTAACTAATGTACTAACTTATATTTCCTTTCCAATTTATCTTGTATCTTGTATTTTTATTTATTAATATTATTTAAAAGTAACTCATTTATCAATTTGAAATAATAAATAAATTAAATCATCTTTTTATTATAAGCTACATATTTATTAATGTATGTTAATGTATTGATTGACAAAATTATATTTAAAACTCATATATCATTTTAAATTCATATTTTAAATCAAGCTATAATAAAAAGAAAAGTAAACAAATCTTTTTGTTAATAAATTTAAAATTTAAACTTAAGTTAAAATAAGTTTTAATCTATTTAAGCATTTACTTATGTATTTAAAATCACATATCTATTTATTTAACTTTGAAAAGTTTATATCAAATAAATCATAATTCCTAATTCACTAAAATATATATTAGAATTTAAAACATAATTTATTAGTTAAACTTTAAAACAAATCACATCTATTTACAATGTATACAAATATATATTTATATAAATAGAAAACAAACAATTAATTTTTAACAGATATCATTTACCAATTAAATATTTATTAAAAGAAAAGTATCAATTCAGATTTAATCAACAAAAATATATCAAATCAATTTAATATTTAATGCAGATTATTAAATTGATATTGCTAGAAAATTATGGGTTGTCACAATTGACTTGTTTACAGAATTTCAATTCTTATTTTAATCAGGCCCGTACAATGTACATATACCATTCGTTCGCAAATATCAAATTCGATCGGTCGCTCGATCACACAATTTCACTTCCGAACTAGTATCGTTATAACGACCCAGGATTTTAAGTAATTAAAATTTGAATATTTAATTAATTTTAAAAATTTATAAGTGAAATTTATAAGTCGAATAAATTTTATTTCGAACAATTGGATTTAATTGAATAATTAAATCGATAATTTAATATGTTAAATTATGGAAATAATTGAAAATTGAGTTAAATATGATTGTAAATGATTTGTAAAATTTTATTTTATCATATTGAAGTTAGAAAGATGTTTTAGAACTTTTAAAATCGAATTAAAAGTTTATTTGTGAAAATTGAATATTTTATATTAAATCGAGTAGTGAAAATAGTCAATTTTTGAACAGTCTCAGAATTGGACGAGACCAGTTCCATTGGATCTGTAATAGTTAGTTATTACCGAATTTCAATTTTCGTAGCAATCGGAGTTATCATTTGATCGTGGCAGCTCGAAACGCATCGAATTGGTTTTTAATATTAATTTGGCGAGTTAAAATAGCTATTTTTCAAAAAGTCTCGGATTTCGACGAAACCAGTTTCATCGGATCCGTAATGTGATATTATTGTAAGGTTTCAAATTTCGTGTCAATCGGATTTACCGTTTATCCGGTGCAAGCTAAAACGCCTAGAAAATCGTTTAAATCGGTTTAATTTAAATTGAACGTTTATTGCCATATCTCGCACAGATGTCCGAATTAGCTCCCGAAACACATTCCATTGTGTCCGAAACGCGGGGTAAACCCTAGAAACGCTGGTTACGGCGCGTGAATCGGAGTTTGGAAAATCCGGAGTGAATAGTGTTTTTCGTTATTTTCTATAAAAGGAACCCCTCTCTTCACCAATTGCCGAAACCCTAGCCTAAGTGTTCGTGGCCGCCACCTATGTTTTCAACGGCCAGAAAACAATCGATTAATTCCTTCGATTTCTCTAGATCTATACATCTATTTGAAACATTATCAACTACAACATTGTAGAGCGATATGAGGGCTTTAAATCTATACGGAGATGATCGTGTATCGTGTAGCGTGGAAGGAGAAAACATGGCCGAAAGGGAGCACGTTCGGCCTCGAATTTCGTGCTAGATATGAGGCCGAGCTCGTAGATATTCACGCTGAGGGTGGTGTTCGTGGAGGCATGCGACGTGGTGGTGCCTGATAGGGGTGGAAAGCATTGAGATGGTCGCGTTAATTAGATCAAGGGGGCGGCTCTATGGGTTTTGGTTGCTGTGTAATGAACATAGTGGGGAAGGAGCATGGGACGGCTTGGATTTTCAGGTGCAGGGATCAACGGCCTATAATTGATTTAGGTTTAAAATTAATTAAATGTTGTAAATTAGTTTATAAGTAAATTCGTGTAACTTCATAAATTCATAACTTTTTCATACGAGGTCGAAAACGCGCGAAACCAGTTGCGTTGGAATCATATGGACGAGAGCTACGCTATGGAATTGGATTGGAGTCGTTTGGAGTTAGTGAGAATTTCGGGTAAAATTAAACGTCCGTTTAATTTTATTCGAAATAAATCGCTAAAACGAAATTGGAATCAAGGTGAGAACTTCACACTCAATCGAATCGGTTTCAATTTTAATTTTAAATAGTTAGATTTAAAATATTTGAATGCATGTTTGAATGATGATTGTTATCTATTGATTGTTAAAATAAACATTATGCGCCGTTAGTAAGCGGATGTTATTTATTAAAAACATATACCGCGAATATTTCATAAACAGTGAAATTGGTATTATATATAATAGCAATATATATATATTGGCATATGTATATATTGGAGTTATTGATTTCCCGCATTTGTATAGCGGATGAGACCCTATTACGCCGTCTATTAAGCGGATAATATTTTAAATCCCATATACCGCGATAATTCCGTACTGGAGCGGAATTGGTATTGTGCTAATGTTTGTGGATGCAGGAAAACAGGTTGGAGGGATCCAACTAGATTCCTCAACAGTATTTATTTGATTTCAGATATTTTGATATTTGATAGATTATCATATCGATATATGATATCGTTGTTGTCGTGTTTGACTATTTGGTATGTAGCATCATTGGACCAAATTTTGGAATTTTAAAAGGATTTCAAAGTGATTTTTGAAAGTATACGTTTATAAAATATTTTTGGAATTGATTCATTTTAAATAAATAAACGTTATAATTTTTTAATGTTATAAAAATTATGAATTTTGAGAAATATGGTTAAAAGTTGATTTTTGAAAATACGGGGTTAATGATTTTATAAAATAGTTTAATCGGGATTTTTGAATTTATTATAAAAAGCTGAAAATATAGGATTTATAAAATTTGATTATTTTATAAATCAAAATGATAAAATTATAAAGTGGATTAAAGATGTTTTAAAAGAATAATAATATGAATTGCCTTATATAAAAGATTTATAAATTGATAATTTGTAAATTAAAATATTTGAATTATAAAAACGAGTTTTTATAACTGTTAGAATGAATTGTGAATGAATTTCATAAATGAATGGAATTTATAGAATTATAAACGGTGAAGTTATAAATGGAATTTTATAAGCAGTAGGTTTATAAATTTCATAAAAATTGTTAAAAGAATAGATTTGGATAAATAATTGAATCTTATAAGTTATAAGATTTATAATTATGAAGTTTAAAGGAACGATTGTGCAAACAAATAAATTCTAAGTATTTAACTTATAACATGAACTTTTGTTTTATAATTGAGTTATAAATTGAATAGGTTAATAAAGGAATTTATAAAAGAAAGTTGTTATAAAATAAATAGAAAAGGAATTTATAAACGTTGTTTTATAAATTCGCAAACGACTTATTTTGATAATAAATTGTTGAAACCTATTAATGGAGTTATATTCACGTTTTTGACTGTGAAAAATCCTTTGAAATAAAATGAATAAAAGGATGAAATTTGTTAACGTAATATATTCACGTTTTTGAATAGTGAATAATATGTTAAAGAAAATGTTTTGAATGTGATGTTTTAAATAGAATTAAAACCATCTAACGATGTTTTAAAATGTGTTGAGATTCGAAACCATAGATTTCAACATTCATTGTTGAAATAGATGTTTTCGAGAAATAGAAGGAAATGGTGGACTATAAAACTGTTGTTATAGTAAATGATTTCCGAAAGGAAATGTTTTGTATAGTGTTGGGATTTATATATCTATTTTAATTTCGAATCCCTATACTAGAGATTTTGGGACGTCGTAACGATGTTTTACGCAACATTCGTTTTGGCCCAAATAAATATGTTTAAGAGCCTGTTTACCTTAAAGAAAGAAATATATACTTAATCTCGATTTAAGTATATTGAATATTTCCTAAGTGTTGAAAATAAATAAAATTTGTGAATTGCTTATGAATAAATAAGTATGGAAATGTTTTCCGATATATAAAGTGAATATTTTGAGAATTTATCTTTTTGGAGATAAATTGAAATAAATAATTGAAATCGTATATGCATGGATATTTTGGAATGAAAATTCACTATGGAATTTATAAAAAGGAAGTTGTTTAAAAATAAATATTGATTTATTTTTGAAGTATGAAAATTATTTATCTTGTAAATATATTTTTGGGAAATAAATAATTTGGAAAATTATTTGGAATCTGGTGATGTTGTGCATATCCATTGATAGTTCAATAACCGACTATCAATATTTACCTTTGAAGGGTATTTGTTGTGATTTGCTGACTTTGAATGCTACACTTATTTTTAAATTATTGCGCTCGTTATTCGGATTACCCATTCCGAATAGTGATACGACGTAATGGACAGCATTGATGACCGCTGTTGAAGACCGGATATTTGTGAGAGTGATAGGATGACCTATCGATTGTCTCTGCACTGAGTTGCAACGGTATAGAGACTCCCTAAGTGATGGGAAATCCGATCAGGATTGTGATATCCGGATTGCAAGGACTTCTTTGTAAGTGCCTTCGGTTCTGTTCGAGCCCGGAACAGACTTGTATGGATTGTATGTCTGTCATTACAAATTGAGATATAAAGCAGATTTCTTTCAAATATATTTCTGTTGGTGGCGGAGTATTTATTCTTTTAGCTTAACACCCTTCTCTGTGACGTACGAGCTCAGAGGTTATGTAGTTGATGGTTATCAGTGATATATTCCCAATTTAGTAATGTGACATGCTGAGTGTTGCTGTGAAATGATCATTATGTTAATTATTTGTGATAGGATCATTTGTTTGATCGTCTATCCCGGTGATCATTTCTATGATCATTTGTGGACCCAAAGCATGGCTTTTGTATAAAGTATGTTTTTGTGGACGTGACTTCGTCGAGCCTCACACCCCGGGAATGGTCAAAACAGGAAAGATGCAGCAAGGTTATGAGGGGTAGCGCCCTTTAGGATATGTGCATTTCCTTCTGGAAAAGGGTGGTATCATGGTATGGAGCCCAGATGCTTACTCATGTTGAAAACATTTTATGATTGTGTGAATTGATTAAGAGCGCTCGGTTAAAGGTCCCAAAGGACCGGGGGATGGCATATTCGGTCAGTTGTTACTCAGTTAGCGGTAACCCGGCCTTGTGTTGGCAGAGATCCGTTTTGGTTCTCGGGGATGTCCTTCCGGAGGCATTCTCATGTGGCAATGGCAAGTTCCTTGGCCTGATCATTCGTTGGAAATCCAAAGAAACAATACGAGACTTGTACGGTTTTAGTTGTAGAACCTGCCATTTACTTATGGTGGTCACCACTGTTTAGATGGTAGCTATAGTAGGCATACGATAATGTCGTATGTTGGCTAAGATTTATATTCTACTTTCGAAATGAATTTTTCTCTACACTATGCACTAGTAATAATATCAAATGTTCTTTTTAATGTGTATCAAGCATCTTTGACTATCATAAGGAGAAATCTCCTCCGATTTTGCGTTTGCATTGTGCGTGTGTGCGGGAGGCCTTATGGTAGTCTAATTTTTAAAAGCATTGCGAATTGACTTTAAAAATATTCTTCTATTTTGATTTTAAAGAAAAATAAACTGTTTTGAGTTCTCACACCAGTCACATGACTGACTCGGAGTTTATTGTTTTCCTTCCTAAACTCTGGGTGCCCACCAATTTCCACACGGGCACTCAAGAGTTAGGTTTATCAGGATATTCTGGATATTCTGGAGTTGCTGGAGGCAAGCTGGATGGCATGGCGTATTATTAGTATATAGTATTTCTTTTCCGCTGTTTGTTGTTGTTGTACACTCTGATGTAATGAAATGTAATGTGATGTAATGTAATAACTGATATAGTTCTTTGTTTAAAGATTATTCATTTATTTATTATATGTTGTTCCACTGCGATTGTGAGATTCTGATATTGTTGTGTTGTGTTCTGTTCCGTTTCTATTTTCTTCTCTCTATTTTCTATCTTTTCTCTCTCTCCTTCTGTCCCTTTCTTCTTCTTAAACCCTCGGTGTTCGGTTTTCCGGCATCCGACTGATTGGCATTCGATACAGTGGACGTATTGATGTCGATATTCGGGAGTCGAAGAATCGGGTCCTGACAATCGTCCAACCGACTTCCTAGTGCGGACTCAGAACTGGTTTCTTGATCAGAAACTGTCATTCTCCTTGCATAGTCACAACTATGATAGAGAATTTGCAGAATCTATCAAAATCCAAATCCATGGTTCGTCGTCGAAAATCGAGTGAAAAATCCTAACTTGGATCGATATTTAACTATCTCGAAATTCTATGCTCGAATCTGGATCAAATTGTTATGCGAATAAAATAATATACGTTCATCCTACGTATTTATATTCATTGATTGTTAATTACATTAATTTCTTTTATTCACATTATTCTGATTTCTATCCACTTGGAATAATTTTTCCCAATATCGAATTTTATTAAAGAATTTCACCATTCATTTTTTTAAGTTTAATATAAGCATTATATATATTCTTATATTATTACTCTACCGTTTTAGCTTTAATATCTTTTTTATTTAAATTTGAATTTCCAATTTCCTGTGAATTCAATTTATCTTTGACTCTAAATATTTAATTTTTATTGACTATTTTCCATTTAATACCAATTCCTATTATTATTTTTAAATTAGTTTCATCCAGTAGTTTATTTCAATCTCCAATTTGAAATTGTTTTGTTGCTAATAATTAATTTTTTTTAGTTTAGTTTTCAAATTCTGAAAAGTTTTGGCAGAGTCTCCCTTGTTTCACATTACATATATTCATAAGCACATATGTGTAGTTTCAATCCTTATCACAATTACTTTTAACCAATTCTCAAATCATTCTCTTCAGTTTAAGTGCTTTACAACTTGCTTGCTTAAGCAAAACAAACTCATATTCAAAATTATCCTATTTTGCTTCCAATAATTTATAGAATTTTATCTAATCTTGTTTACTTCAAAACAACTCATTTCTGTATGCAGTTTGACAATACCATTGTGAATAAATGATTACTTAAGCTTTATGACAAATCTTAAATTGATTCCAACTCAATTTACACTTGACTCCATCCCAATTAATTTATTCACAATCCTTTCATTGCATTTTCTTTCATTTCAACGGGTTTGATTCCAACCATTTTATTATACTCGACAACCAATATTGAAATAATCATCTCACAATATACTTAAGTCATTTATTTTCTTCAAACCGTTCTACCCAATAACTTAAGTTTATCGTATTCCACCAATTTTCATTTAAATCTTTGATTTGATTTTCCTTTAATCAAATCCCAATTATTTACTGATTAGTTTATTCTTTTATCCATTCTTAAATTTACATGAACAATTTATTATTGAGTTTACAATAAAGTCATTTAATTTATGCTTGAATTAGATTTATTCATAACTCACACCAATTATATTTTATCCAAATTCAAGGCTTACTTATTTACTTAAGAATTTATCCCATTCAGTTTACCCATAACTCGATTGCATTTATTTAAATTCTGTTTTGTTCCAACTCAACTTCAATTAAATTTAGCTACTTACCATTCTTTTAATTTATTTCTCAATATATGAGCTCAAAACTTATTTGTTTACTTTAAAGTTTATATTACTCATTTAGGTCATTTCATCTTATAATCACAATTTCAAATCATATATACATAACACTTACTATCTTAAAGTATAAATTTTCATTTTATAATTACAATCATTTTACCTTCCAATTTTATATCCAATTAAGTTCATTTTGAACTTCAATTCCATTTACTTCATCTCAGGGTAAACTCCAATATGTTTTCTTATTTTCACTTACTTAAGTTAAATTTTAATTCCGGGATTAAAATTCCTAATTTCTTCTTATTAATATAAACTTTACTTTATAAGCTCAATAGTTGATTCCTTTAAACCTTCACATTATCTAAATAGAATTTCTTAGAATTCAATTTGCCCGGTTTTCATTTCCCGAAACAATTTTGAAGTGATAACTTCACATACCCACTTGGTATATCAAATCAAATTTCCAAACACTTTTTTTCACCAAAACAAATTTTCTCTATGAATTTTTTTCAAACAACTTATATACCCAACAAGTCCGAACAATATCCTGATAGCAATCCATCACTTTAGAAACTCGAAAATGAATACTGTTGATGTGGCCATCCTCATCGGGATTATTTTCCAGCGACTGAAGTGAGTTCGGTGCTTTCTTATTTCCACAAATTTTCCCAAAATAATTTCCATTCAACAATATTTTCCAAAACAATATTCCATTATTGCCTCAAATCTTTGG
The DNA here is from genome assembly GCA_030765085.1 of Allium cepa. Lineage (NCBI taxonomy): Eukaryota > Viridiplantae > Streptophyta > Magnoliopsida > Asparagales > Amaryllidaceae > Allium > Allium cepa. The sequence goes on from CM060942.1 coordinate 464,891,085, forward strand.
AAAAAACATTTCAAACGTTCCCAAGATTTCAAATTCCCAATCCTTTTGTTTAAATTCATTTAAACACCTTCAAATTTCCGGGACTTAAATTCTGTTTTAATCTAGTTTTAATTATATTCCTTTTTATTTAAAATCATTCTTAAAAAAAATTATTTGGTTATAAATTATTCCAATTTTAAATTGTAGTATTAACAACCAATCATCCAAACATATATAATAATTTCAGAAAAATATTTCTTTTATATCAAAATATAATTTTGGGTAAAATTATTTCATTTAGCCTACTTTTAAAAATAATACTGTGTTGGTCTACCTTGTTTAAGAGTTTAGAAATTCCTATCGATGAAATGGCGTCCCACACATCGACCAGAATCCATAAACACTCAACAGATAAATCAACACAATATAAAAACAATTTTATATTCACTGACAAATACACGCTCATATCTATTTATACACTCAAACTCATTTTAGAGTTCTACAAACTTTATTCTATGAGTAATTCCTACAAGAGCCAAGGTTATCACCAACCTATGCTCTGATACCAAGTGAGACGATCCGCCCTTCTACTACCAGAAAGACGTATCATCATTAAGAAAGAAAGGAATAGAAATAGAAAAGAAAGAGAAAGAAAGAACAACAACATCAGAATCTCACAGCGGAACGAAACAAAATATAATATATCATATAATTGTTACATAGTTTTTCAAATATCAGAGTTATAAAATATCAATACTTATGATAGCCTTACATACGTCTATCACAATATACATCAGAGACACAGTACCCATCAACTAACATAGCGACACTAGATAGATTGCTACATACGCCTGGAAACTCCTGCTCCAAGCTCCTCCGGAAAAAAAAGTCCAAAACCTATCACTTGGCTACTCATAAAAATTTGAGTACCCAAGAGTTTATGAAAAACAAAATATAAACTCCGGGTCAGACATAGGTCTGGTATGAGTAAACAGTTTAAAATTTGTTTAACTTTGAAAAACATTTAAAAATAAAGGTATCACGTAAGACTCCCCACAAATAAATACAGGTAAGTTTTTACCTTACGCTAACCAAAACATTTCATAGGAAATCCAGTGATATTATAATAGTGTCTAGGGTTTTCAAGTAAATAGAAAAGAGCCGAAATTGTTACATCTATTAAATTCCAGCTACTAGCCACAAAAGTGGGTAATACAAATCAAAACCGTAGGGTATCGTAGGGAAAATGGATTTCCAACAATGGCAGGGCTACTGGGGTATCGCCCGTCGTAGTACGGGGCCTAGATCACCGTACCGAGGATCACTCCCGACCCCCTACAACACAAGGCCGGAACTATTCCTTATTGAACAGTTCCGAACAAGATAAACCCCACGGTTGTAGCTAGCAACCACCCACACAGCCGAAATAAAAAGGGACATCTAGACAGGGGAAATATCTTGTCCTGCTTGGGCATGACCCACCTAACCTTGCTGCATCTCGCATGTTTTAGCCATTCCCGGTTGATGAGGCTTGAGGCTGTGATTACCTTTACAGGATATGTTTCTTAGAATGCTCATCGTCCGCCTGACGATGTGCTGAAAGCATTCAATCCATACAAGTTCGTTCCGGGTTCGAACGTAACCGAAGGCCTTATCCCGTTACACTCGTTTTGGAATCACCCACAGAGTCAACGATGATAACCCTTGTATTCTAAAAACATCATCTCGATCTTCATTTCATAATTCACGACCTAACGTTTAAATTGGATCAATGTGGTTTTCGGAGAATCAAAATTGATTCTTTCGATCCCGGTCTCATCGAAATCCAAACGCCATTTTAAGGGCCAAGTTGTCTAATTAACTTAAGCAGTTTACATAATTTAAACTCAACAATTATTATTGACATAGCATTTATACAGATAAAACTTATACAAGTATCATAGATATAACATAACATATCACAGAGCATCACAGAATATCATCAATTTAAACATCACAATCCAGACATTCTACATACACAACAATCCATAAGCAATCATTTAAATTCTCATAATTAATTCGATTTGAAATCAATTACTCGAGAATTAATCTCTTAACCCTGTTTAATTAACGACTAATTTGTTATTTCCTTTCAAATTGTTTAAGTTAATTTATCATTGCTTAATCAATTATTAAGTCTTAATTATTTAATTTATTATTTATTCCCCTATTTAATTAATTACCTTAAAATCAAGTTGTTTAACTTTAATTACAATTCCTTGTTCATCAATTAATAACCTTAATTATTAATTAATGAAACTTAATTATTTAACTACTAATTATTTAATTAATTAATTATAAATTCTTTATTATTAATTAAATTACTTAATTAATTTACTATTAATTTATAATTAAATTAGTTGATTAGTTAACTATTAATCATTAATTAGTTAAATATAATTTATTTATCACTTAATCACCCTTTTATCCATACTTGATTAGCATTATAAAGTAATTATTCTTAATTACCTTTTAATAATAATTCATTTAATTTTTAATTACTCGATGTAGTTAACTCTTAAGAGTACCCTTTAATCTTTAAATCATTCATTTATTAATTACAAACTTAAGAGTTAATTAAATTTACGCTTACCCTAAATTAATCAAAATAATTAAGTGTTTAAGATCATCATTAAGTTTTGAAATAAATACTTAAAACTTGAACAAATTCTTAGCTTAACCTTTAACCTTTTCAAGCTTAAAATGTTTAGATAATTTGAAAAAAAAACAATTCTACCCAACCACAACTTCACTGCAAAACCGCAGTATGACCAAACTCAAGTCGCCCCAGGCAAAACCGAGACCTTCCCAGAACTATACTCGAGAATTACTTCGAGTTTCTCACGCAAGCATCCCGAGACTCCCCTGTGCAAACTTCTTCTTCCCTTTTTTTTTCTAGTATTGTTAACTTAAAACTAAATATAAAAATTCAATAACTCACACGAGCACAGTACAAAACTCAACACGAATCTAACTGCAAGCAAACCGAGTATTTACTCGCGACCAGAATTCGATCACGCCACTAACACGGCCTTCGTGCCGCATACGTGCACGGCGACACGATTCACCTCCAGCGAGCAACGACAACGTCAACAAGTCGCAAAACATCACCAAGCTTGGAATCCAAACTCAAATCACCTCCAAAAATTCGAATTCAAAATTTTGCTGTGTGCCCTAAAAAAAACAGCAACAAACACTCGGGAAATCGCCTTGCCACCACCGCAGTGGTAATCGGCACCACCCATACTTCGTCCACGCCTTGATGACACGACATACCTCCCTCTCCCATACTCACGCGCAACTCGATTACGTTATGTGGCGAAAACGATGATTTACAAAGAAGAAAAAAACACCCAATACAAACCCTAATAAGGTCTCGTGTTCGAATTACAATCAATAGAAAAATTATTGAACATTTTTCCTGAAATCACAATCACTTATACTTGCTTCGCTTCAAATCTTAACTTTTATTATTGATTTAATTTTTAAAAATTGGTAAACATACTATTTTTCATAAATTCAAACTGCCTTTGAATTACTGCACAAAGAACCTTCCTGTTCGTTTTATAAATCTTTAATTTCGGTAAGAATTCGAGGTATGATCTTAAATTAATGATTTATATCAATCAAATTTCATCAATTGATCTTTGATTACCTGTAACTCATTGTTACAGTGTTATACTTCATGGAGATGGTTTAGTCACCCTTTAACAGTCTTAATTTAAGTATTACATCTTGTGTTATTGAGAAATCAAGACTACTAAATGATTTAAATAAGGATAATTGGAACTTTAGCACAAAGTATGTAACCTGTACGAACTACAAAACACAGAACATTACATACTCATATGCAAACTGGAGCAAACCATATTATCAATGAAAATTTTAACTAATTTTAAATTACTTAAAACTTTTAAAAATTTGTTTACTTACCTGCACCTAATTCCTGTAAACAGGAAGTACTGATGTTTGAAATCTTCTTGTTTTGAAACTGAAGTTTGAGTCTGCCTTGAATATGATTGTTTTAATTTGAATTCCAGTTGAATTTGCTCTCTCTCCTTTTCTTTCTTGCTCTATTTTTTCTCAGGTTCTTATATGCTTTCTAACTGAACTGGAAAGTAAGACACAAATAGCTAGATAGAAGACAACAGTTGTATAGGGGAGGCAATACCTGGTCAGCTCCTTTCTTAATAAACAGATTTTTATAATGTTTTGAAATGACAAATTTGTTGGCCGAGAGGAAATCAAGTACAAGTTTTTGTTCACCAAATATGTTACATAATTATTTTGTCCATATGTTCTTAACTATTTGTATGCAGACATAGTTTTTTTTTTTTGTAGATCAAAATTTGGCTTGTGAATGAAGACATCATGTATAAAGATATTTGTAAGTGCACAACTTGCAAGTACATATTTGGCTTATGTATGAAGTTTTGAATAAAGATCTTTGTTTTGTTATTAAAAATCTTGTCTTGTATTTTATTTGGAAACATACATTTCACATTGATGTTTTGCATGAAAACATCTTTGTTCATTTCTTCTAGTTGAAATAGTTTATACTCCTATGTGTTGGGTTTTCATTTTATTTTGCTTACTGCTTTTTAAAGTTATGTTGTATGTTAACAAAATTATTTGATCTTTTTTTCTTATATTTTCATTCTAACTTTAAATGTTTAAGTTATTTTCTAGCTTGCATAATGTTATATAAATTATTTACATCTATATTTATTTTTCATATTTATTTCCATATGTATTTTAACAATAAGTATTAAACATAGACTCATGAGTTCACTTATTTATTTATATTTAATTTTGACTTATATTTATATTAATATTAATATTTTACATTGAACATTATCATCTATTTGTATTTTATTTTTTTATTTTTTTAAACTTTGATCTTATTTTAAACACTATCATCCATATGTATTTATTTCTCAAATGTTAACAATGTGAAATAATTTAATTTAATTATATAAGGTAAATTTACTAAGATATTGTTAAGAATCTTTTATTTTAGAATTTTCAAACATTATTATCGATATGTATCATTTTATACTAAATATAAATATAGTAAAGTATTTTAATTAATTATATAAGACAAATTTTATTAAAAATATTATCAAGAGATTTTATTTTAAATTTCCGAAGCCCAATTCCTTTTTTTTACAATACCAATTCATATGCACAAATAGCAGTTATTTCCAAAATCATATTCATGTTAAATATGTTCAGTTTACATTTTATCTAATTACATTTAAATATTTATTAAAATAAATGGGGCCAAAAATCCAGGTCGTTACAAATAAACTTATATAACGAAATGGAATTTGAAATATAGATTGTGAATGTAATTTATAAATTGAAATAAACTTCATAAATAAATGAGATTATAATTTGAAATAGAATTCCAGAGAATACTTGAAAATAAAGTAAGATGAAAATGCCGGAGTAATGTTTAAATAAGAATTAGATGGATTGGGAATTTGGAATTTTTGGGAAAATAATAGTATTATTTCAAAAAAAAATGTGTTGAATTTGAAATCTGGGAGATTTGAAATTAAAAATATTTGGAAATGTTTTTAAAGAGCTAAAAGCATTGAACTCTTTCGGTCGCTGGAAAATAACGTCGATGATGACTGCAACATTATCGATGTATATTTTCGAGTTTCTAGAAGAGAAATTGCTACCAAATTGTTTTACATTGGAATTGTTTTATGAACTGGGTTTGGTTTTGAAATTCAAAAAGGGTAATTGAATTTGCCAAAGAATTTTGGATATAGTTGCATTCTAAGGTGATATTGAAATTTTGGAAATTTTTTTAAACTCTGGAATCTTGATTAAAATGTTTATGGAATAATAATAAAAAAATATTGGCTAAATGAAATGTATAATTTCGAGTTAAAAGAAAAATGTGAATGTAATTGATTATAAATAGAAATTGTAAAACGGAAATTGTAATTAAAGTTATATAAGTTTAAAGATCCAACGGAATTTGATTTGAAGTTGGAAGGAAATTGAGAATCAATCCAACTTGAGTTGGGGTTAAATCAATTTCAATGGAAATTGCAGATTATTCAATTTGGAATTGGGTCAATTTAGATGGGAGTGGAAATTTAAATTGAAATGTTGGGGAAGTGAACAGTTTTGACTCTAGACTATTTTCAATATAAATTGTCTTAATATAAACTTATTTTTCTAAGCTATTAAATATATACAACTTTTCTTTCTTAAAGCCAAATTGTTTTATACTTGTTTTATAATTATTTTGGAGCTATTTAACCATTTTTCAGCTGTTTTCTAGACTCATTACTATATTTTAACTATGTTACAAATTAATTACTAATTTACAACTATTTTGAAATTATCCAATTTTTTTTGAAACTATTTAACTATTTTACAGCTATTTTGCAAACTAATCATTATTTTTCAACTACTTATCCATTTTTACATTTTCGTGCTATTTCCTAAATATAAACTGGTCGGAGTTCAAACTGTTATTGATTAAATACCCAACTGGAAAAGAATTGTGGTAATAATCCAAATGGGGATTAAGGCAAATGTGAATAAGTGAATGAAAATTTAAGTGAATGTGAATAGAATGGAAATTGATATTGGTAGAGTAATCAAATTTGAATATTTGATTTTGGGTAAACAAAGTTATATCTTTGTTATATATTGTAATGGTCTAGGCTTTTCAACCATCGACAACGGCCACAACTGGTAGGCTTTTCAACCATCTCAGCCCCACCGTGGCATACGTTGGTACCTCGGGTTTGCTTTTACGGCCAGCCTCTCGACTCGCAACCAACCCCACCGGGGACATGTAGGAGTAAGAGTCTCCCGTTCGCCACCTAACGCAAAGCGAGAACCCCCTATCACGCTGTACTGTAGCAAACCCTATCCCGAGACGGACTTGTATGGATGAATGCTTGCGAAACATCGTCAGGTGGACGATGGGCATTCTAAGGGATATATTCTAAAAAGTTAACGCTTAGCCTCAAGCCTCACCAAATGGGAATGGATGAAAATCAGGGGTTATGCAGCAAGGCTTCGTGGGTAGCCCCCATTGGAGGGTGAGGTCATCCCTGTCTAGATGTCCCTTTATTTCGGCTTAGTGGGCGGTTGCTGATCCCAACCGCGGGGTGATCTTCCTCTGGACTGTCCAGTAAGGGATGGTTCCGATTTTGTGTTGCAGGGGAGATAGGGTGGCTCCTCGGTACGCTGATCTAGACCAGGTACTGTGATAGGTGGTACACCAGTGCCTAGCCATTAGTTGGAATCCATTTTCCCTACGCCCCCGTATGGTTTTGATTGTGCCTAACTATTTCTGAAACATGAGATGCAAGCATTTCAGCTAGATTCTATTTACTTTCTATAGACATTATTATAATATCAGAGGACTTTAATAAAAATGTTTTAGCTATCGTAAGGTAAAAACCCGACATGTTTATTTGTGGCGTGGTCTTACGAGATGCTTTTATTTTCAAAGGATTTCTCAAACTTTAATAATCAATTGGGTGTGGTTTTCTCACGTTGGTATTCCAGACTGACTCGGTTATTATTTAACTATAATGCTCGGGTCAGACCGAGTATTATAGGATACAGGATATGATGTTGTGGAGCTCAGAAGACGAGCTGGATGATGATACGTACTCCCGTACTTGTTTATATATATATTCCGATGTGTTGAGTTGATGTGTATTCAGTTGTATGTTATTGATGTTGAGCTATGATTGATGTACTCTGATGATGTAAAATATGTAAGCAGATATATTTGATTTTGAGTAAAGATTATATATTATCTATTATATTTTATTCCGCTGCGATGGTTAGATTCTGTTGTTGTTTTCTATTTTCTACTTCTACCTCTTCTTCTTTAACCTAAACGGTTCGTATTTTTGTACGACTTGAGTCGATTTAGATAGAATAGTGTTGACTCAAGGGGTACAGATTTGCGGGCTGTTACACTTGGTATCAGAGCATAGGTTGGTGATAACCTTGGCTCTGGTGGGAATTACTCATTTAAAATAGAGTCAGTGGTACTCTAGAATGAGTTTGAGCGTATTAATAAATATGAGTGCGTATTTGTTAGTGAATACAAATTTTTTTAATATTGTGTTGATTGATTTATTGAGTGGCATATGAACCTTCGTCGACACAGTCTGCGCAAGTGTATCGAAGGGATTTCTAAACACTTGAATAGAGAAATTAACACGATATTGTTTTTAATATGGGTAAATGAAAATTTTTTACACAAAAACATATATTTATATAAAGAATAGTTTTTGTAAACTATTTTAGCTAATACATGGTTGCTTAGATGTTAAAAATGATAATATTAAAGTATTATCATTGTTAAGTAAAAATTTAACTAGAAATTGAAATATAGCTAAATTTAAGGGAATAAATTCATTATGAAATGCAATTTATAAATATGAATTATAAATATAATTTATGAATTGAAATACAATCAGATGAGAATTTGTATAAGCATAAAGTGTACAAATGAATTATAGTTAAAATTTATTTAAGCAGGATTTGGAAATTCAAATTTCAGAGATTTTGGGAATGTTTATCGAAGTGTTTTGAAGATAAATGATAACATTATTGTTTTGGAGGTATTTCTGAATGGAAATTTATTTTAAAATGGATTTTGGAGGGGATATAGCATTGAATTCACTTCAATAACTGGAAAATAACTTCGGTGATGACTGCAGCATCATCGATGTTCATTTCGAGTTTCTAAGTGACAAATTGCTGCCAAACTTATTTGTTTAGTAAAAACTGGTTATTTTTGTAATTTCAAAGGGAATTTGTTGGAAATAAAAACCAGGATTGGTTTGAAATTTTTGAGAAGTGTGATTTTGAGATGTTGGAGATTTCAAATTGATTTTAAACCAAAGTCGGGTACTTAAAAATCCTGATGAGGCAGGTTGTAAGCATATATATTGAGATGATTTTTGAATCAGAAACGGAATATAAAATTTGAATGTTGGAATTTAAATTTAAACAGAACAGTTAAAAATGAAAGTAACTTGGATAGGGAAATAAGATTTAACTCAACTGAAATTAATTAAGTAGGATGAAAATAATATCCAGTTGTATACAAATTAATTTAAAATCGAATTGAGTCAAATAAATCCGAGTTTAAAATAGAATTGAACTGGAATAAAAATTCAATTGAATAAATTGAATTGGAATTGATTCTTACCTGGATAACTAGAAAATAAGTTGGATAAGAAATAAATTGGATAAGAATTAGATTGAAATAAATAAACCAGAATAACTTATAAAAGAATTATAATACATGGAATAAAAATATGCATGAGTTATAAATAAGCGTAAATCTTGAATTTAAAATAAAACAAATAATATATTCAAGCCTATAATGGATGGAATTGTGTAAATAATAAGTTGTGACTTATAAAATTGAGAATGGAATACAAAGCCCAAAATTAATATTTCGATGAATTAGAAAATGAAGGGAAAATCGAAACTTAAATTATAAAATAAATTTGAACTTAAGAAAATTAAATGAAGAGATTTGGAGATTAAAATCAAGTTCTGGATTACAAATTGGAGGAAAAGACTAATTAGATAATAAATTAGTTAATGAAATTGAATTGTGAGTTTATGATGAAGTTTGGAAATAAACTCAAGTTATAAATTGAATTCGACTTGAATTGTCAATAGTAAATGAAATTGAACCGTGAGTTCATAAAATTCGATGGTAAATTGAAAATGGATAGTAGATTCAGAACTTGAGTTATTAATTAAAATTTAATGTGAAATGTTAACAAATTAAGTACAATTGGAAAGGTATCGAATAAAAAAGGAAATTGGATTAAAATAATAATGGTTTGTATTGTGAATAAAATCCAAATATTTGGAAATAAATTGGATATGGACTTGGAATCCATTGAGTTAAGTTGAGTATAAAAGAGTAAAATTTGCTGGTAAATTGAAAATGAGCTTAAGTATAAAATTTGCATAAATTGAAGTACGTTGACTTAAGCTGAATAGATGGAAGAGAGTTGAATTCAAATCAACTTGAATTAAGTTTAATGATATTGGGTTGGATTTAAATCAAGTGAAATAAATTTAAATTGAAATAAAATTCGGTGAGATGCCGATAATATTTAATGGAATGAAAATTCTTAAATAAATAATGGTAAACCATTTAAATTATTAAGGGATTGAAATAACTTGAGACAATAAGAAAAAAATAGAATGTTTCAAGTTTACTAGAATGGTTTAAGTGAATGTGGATAAACTAATTATGTTGAATAAGTAAATGGATAGAATAAATAAGAATTAAATGAAAGATGGAAGTAGAACTTATTATAAAAAGAAATGGAAATGAACTTAAGTTTTGACTTAAGTAAGTGTTGAATAAAATCCGAACTCAAAATGAAGTATGGTTTAAATGAGTTGAGAAATGTTATTGAATGGAATAGCCTGATTGTTGTCGAGCTGAGTAAAATAGTTTGGAATAAACAAATATAGAATGAAATGCAAGTGAATGTATTCAAATTTGATATGCAATGAAATGAGAATATATAGATTGTGAATAAATTTGAAAATGAAATAGAATTAAGTATAAATCGAGTTGAAATCCGTTTAAATTGGTTATAAAACATAAATATTTGTTTGTTCACACAGATCTCGTCAAATTGTATAGAATAAATTGTCATTTGATGTAAATGGAAGTAATTAAAATTCTATGAATTAATAGGAGTGAAATAGATTGATTTTGAAAGCAACGGAATTAAATACGAATTGATTTTGCTTAAAAATAAACTAGATGTAAGCGATTGAGTTTTAAACCATTCAAGTTGATGAAATTGTATACGAAAGGATTGAAAATAGAAAATTTTAGAAAATTTTGGAAAATTTTGTTAACGGCTAACGAATTCAAGTTGGAAACTAAACTAAATTAGTAAAGGAAACCATCTTAAAGTAATGATATGAATTAGTTATTGATGGAAAATAAAATTCAATATTTAGAGTTAAAGATAAATTAAATTCGTATGGAAATGAAAGAATCAATTTGAATAGAAATGGATATAAACGAGTGGTAAAGTGAAAATAAATATAAAAAACATATAAAATGCTTCTTTTAACTTAGGTAAGAAATGGTCAATTTTTAATTGGAAACTGAATATTGCAAATATATTCTAAGTTTATATTTGAATGAATAAATACTGACATTGTAAGGAAGTCGATAAAATGTTTTTGGAATACTGTGATTGGATATTAGTGCTAAGCAGGATATGCATGTATTATATAAAAGAAAAAGGAGAATTGATTTTGATTTCAGAAAGATAAATTTGAATTGCTCGACAAAAAGGTATGTATTTAAATTTCTGTGAAATTTGTTTGGGATTTTGGATTGAGCCACTTGGCTTTTTGTTTCTTTTTGGATTTATGAGGCTGTAGAGCCATTTTGTAGTTGTACCGAGCTAGCCGCGCAAAGGAGACGATGGCAAAAAAATTCGGAAATTTAGGGAGTTAGAAAAATTTTGAGAAAATTTTGATAATTCAAAATTTAGTTTTGAATTATAATTTGAATAATTGAACAAGTAAGTTATTTGAAATCCGAAGAAGGTCTTGGAAAAGTTTGGGAAGTTAATACAAATAATAATGGGCCTTTTATAAAAGATAGTTGGTAAGATGTTGAATTGTTAGAAACTATTTGGTTTTGGGAAAAGTAAACGGGTTTTGGACCATTCTTCCTAGTTAGAAATTTCGGGGACGAAATTCTTTTAAGGGGGAGGAATGTGACGACCGGGAATTTTCAAGCAATTAAAAAAAGGGGAATATTTAATTGATTTTAAGTATTCAATAGAGCAATTTTAACTTGAATTACGAATATCACAATTTATTCGATAATTTAATTATAGAATTAAACAATTTGAGGTTGAGTAAAATATTGAATCCGGAATTTTAAGCCTGTTAAAAATAATTTGAAGGCTTATACACTTTATATTGACAAAAACTGAAGTGAATCGAGGTGATGAAATCAAATTTAGAAATGGTTTGTTCAGTTTTGAACTTTATATCGTTTAAATTGAATTTAAAAATAGCCTTACGAGGCACGGTCTCGGAATTCGACAAAACCAGTTCCATTGGTCCCGTAATATTGAATTATTATTGGATTTCAAATTTCGTATTGTTCGGAGTTGTTGTGTGAGCATAGGATATATAAACGCACTGAAATTATATTGAAATTTAAACTAATAACTGGATTAAAAAGCTATCTTCTCCATACGATCGAAATAGGACTCGGAATCTTTTCCATTGCGTCCGGAATAGGGGTTTAGCATTATAAACGCCTAGCGGCACGCTGCGTTAGGAAGTGGAGATTTTAGGTTGTGTAATTCGAGTTGATTTAAATTTAAATTTAAATCAAAATTATACATTATTTTTAACCAGTCAATTTATTTCATGTCAAAACTCTTTCCTGTCATTTCATATTCAATGTAGCTTACCTTCTAGAATATGCCATCCTATGTCCCTTCCTCTCCACGCTAAAGAATTCAACACGCAACCCTACTCTTTCTCTTTTTCTTTCAGTTGCGAATAAAAAAAAGATGAAATCTGAATAAAACCCATCTCGAAATTTATCGATCTTCCCTATCCAATTTCTTCATCCAAAAAGTCGAACGAGTTTTAAAATCAAAAAAGAAAGAAAAAAATGGCAACAGCCTTATCCCCTCTTTCCCTTTCTTAAAATCGAATACGAGCCATAAAAATAATAATAATAAAATCAAAATCAAGCATGGTGGAGGACCGACACAGCGATTGATGCGTGGGCGTGCGTACTCGCGCTCGAGTGGGAAGATGCCAGTGTGGTCGTGGAACGCGGAGTAGCGGCGGAGCGTGGATCTTAGGGTTGGGGCATCTCAGTTGAGGGTCGCAAATCGGAGGTCGAAATCGAGACGTATGGTGTACACATGTTATGGGAGTCGCGAGCGTCGGAAAAGGGGTATAGGTTGTGGAATGTGGGAAATTTCACGAGCAGCAGCGTTGGTAGGTTTCGGGGCAGTGAGGTACGCTATTTTGATTTGAGCTTTCAATTTTACTAAGAGTTGTTTTTTTTAAAAAAAAATAAAATAAAAGAAAAGAAAGGATTAACAGTAAAGGGAAGTATGATATTAGTATAAATATATATAGTTATTGGTAAAGTTAAAAAAAAAATCTGTTTTTCAATTAAAATATGGATTGAAGAGTAATTTTATTTTTTATAATATATTTGAATAATTTTGGAGAATACGTAGGATTTTTAAAATGCAGGGAGTTTATTAAAAAAATAGATTTTTGAAAACTATAAATTATTGGATAAATGTATATATATAGTTCAAAAGGGAAATTATTAGTTAAGATTAAATTGCTGGTTTAAAATCAATCATTGGTTAATTAAGTTTATCAACTGAAATTTAATTGTTCGTTTGATTCGAATATTAATAAAAAAACCATCTAATGTGTATTCCAGGTTTAAAATCTTGAAAGAACCAAGTCGGAATGGAAGTGGATTGCAAAACGAATGCAAAGGTGAGTTAATCTCACTTAGTTATTTAAATTTAAATTTGAACGATTAAATTTAAATAATTATTTGAATGGTTGAATTGATTTATGTGATATAGTATGATATTTTGGAATTAGTATATTATATTGTGCTAATGTCTATGGATGCAGGGAAAACAGGTTGGAGGGATCCAAATGGATCCCTCAACATTTATTTGAATTATTTAATACCCTCTGTTGTGATTTATTTGATATTCTATAATAATTTTTATTGGAATATTGAATGCCATGTTTCGATTGGATATGATTGGGTATGAGGAATTACCAAAAATATAATTGGATTTTGGTAAGATAATAAAAGAAGTGAAATCGTAAGTAAAATAATTATAGAAATTTTAATAAATTTTTAAATGAATTGTAAAAAAATAAAGTGACTTTGAAATTCGAATATTATAAATCTTGAGTATAGGAAGGAAATTTGAATAAATAGAAAGTTAATGAATTTTAATCTTCAATGATATTATTTAAAAGAATAAAACATTTATTTAAAATTTAAGATTTAAATTATTGAAAGGAATAAAGAAAAAGTTGGGAAAAGCCGAAATCCTTATATTTCAGTTAAAAGGGATAAAAACAAACGGGAAATAATAACATTAATAATAAGTCTATAACTAATGAATTTTGAAATGAATTGAGTAATTAAAGAAACCTATTTCAAATCAAATAAATTGGAAACCAATTTGGGAAATTGATTTAAGTGATTGAAGTTGGGATTTTCTATGGATAATCAAATACGTTTTTTTTAAAATAAATTTTTAAATATAAATTAAATGTTTTATAGTTGTTCTTTTTAAGAAAGAAAATTTCGTAAGATTTATTATTTCTACTACTTAAAGTCTAAAGTAAGTATTTTCTTTAATATATTCTAGCAATAATTATTAAGAAGTAACTTAGTATTTTGTTTTTTTTAAAAGTAGAAATCTGATACTATATTATTTTTTTAAGTAACCTTATTTTCAAATATTCATATAGTATGTATTTTTCACAAATTATTAAAGTAATTTTAACGTGAATGTTTTAAAATATATTTTTAAAAGTAAAGTGTTTTAGATTAATTTTGAAAAATCTAGTTTTGTGCTTGGTGATTCCAGAAGAAATAAAAATACTTGAAATTTATTCTAAGAAGGCAGATAGTTTTGAAAACTGTTTTCAAGGAGTTTGAAAAGTGAAAATATATATCTTGTGAAGATTTTTTTTTGACGTTAATAAATAATTTGGGAAATTATTTATTATGTGATGGATGTGATGAATATTAATTGATAGTTAAATAACCGACTATCAATATTGGCCAAATGCGTTGATCGTTTCGAAGAGACAGGGATCGAGAATTATTTCTCGAAAACCACTTTGATCCGGTTTGTACATTTCGAGTAAACGATCGTGGATTCGAAGATGGAGTAGTGAAGTGCAAGGGCTAGTCGCTACTAATCCTGAGGATATTTCCAAATGGATGTAATAGGAATAGTGCCTTCGGTTCCGTTCGAACCCGGGACGGACTTGTATGGATGAATGCTTCCGAAACATCGTCAGGTGGACGATGGGCATTCTAAGGGATATATTCTAAAAAGGTAGCGCTTAGCCTCAAGCCTCACCAAATGGGAATGGCTGAAAATCAGGGGTTATGCAGCAAGGCTTCGTGGGTAGCCCCCACTGGAGGGTGAGGTCATCCCTGTCTAGATGTCCCTTCATTTCGGCTTAGTGGACGGTTGCTGATCCCAACCGCGGGGTGATCATGCTCGGGACTGTCCAGTAAGGGATTGTTCTGGTCTTGTGTTGCAGGGGAGTTAGGGTGGCTCCTCGGTACGCTGATCTAGACCAGGTACTGTGATAGGTGGTACCCCAGTGCCTAGCCATTAGTTGGAATCCATTTTCCCTACGCGCCTGTACGGTTTTGATTGTGCCCAACTATTGCTGAAACATGAGATGCAAGTGTAACGACCCGAAATTTTCGAACCCGAAAATTCCAGATAGTTATGAAAAAGAAGAAAGAGATAGAAGAAGAAGAACAGAAACACCAAACATCTCACATTCGCAGCGGATAAAATATAATAATAAATAATAACAGTTTACAAAAGAATATTATATCTGTCGATTACATTTAATATACATCAGAGTTTCACATAATATACAGCCACTCAATATTTACAATTATCATGACTCAGATGAACAATAATATAAATACAGCGGACAACTCCATGCGATATTGCCACCAGCTCGCCTCTTGAGCTCCTGAACGTCCTAACCTGAAAATCTGTAATACTCGGCTGACCCGAGCATTACATCAAAGTAATACCCGGGTCAGGCTGGAAACCAGCGTGAGTAAACCCAACTAACATGAAATGCAAAGGGTACACAACTCAAATAAACCCGGGTAGCTTATATTAATTTACAATTTTAAAAGTTGCTATAGACATCACTTATTTCACATATCAATTTCTAAGTGCCAGAACTTAGATCATGTGGTCCAATTTACTTAAGTCGTTCCATTACAACCTATTGTTTCTACGTATCCATCTATAATGAATCGAAGTGGTTTCGGGTATTAACCAATACCCGACTCCGGTCTCTTCGAATACAGTTCATCTTATCACATGTCATACAAGTGAAATGCAATTTAGTTTTAAATAAAAGATGTTCCCTTTTCTAAACAAATCCTTATTCATACATGACCATGTTATCATTGCCCATCTGACACACCATATCATGAACCATTTTATATCAGGGGTATCAATCAATTTAGGACATTTTAAACAATCATTTAATCATACAAATACCAGATAATCAATCACCCCATCTCGAATCATCTAATTAACCACAACTGAATTAAATCAATTACCTTTAAGTCCTTCTTATTAATTGATTACAACCAAATTGATTTTCCATCCCAAAATCATTCATCTCTAATTACATTAAGATTATCATCAATATCTAATTTCTTCCATTAAGAAATTATACTTAACCACATTTTATGAATGATTATCCTTAATTAATTGTATCCATTAATCAACCACAATTACTCATAAACAGTAATTACCCCCTGTAATTACTTGAGTAATTAGCCTCTTACTTAACTATTAAATCCCTTTTTGATTAATTACTCCAAGTAATTAATCCTTAATTACTTCTATTAAGTAATTACCATTTTATTTCTCCCCATTAAGTAATTCCCTTTAATTTATTACATTCTGTAATTATGAATTACTTCTCTAGATCTCATGAGGTGTTTATATTTAATCAATCTCCAAGAAATTACCTTTAACTAATTTACAAATTAATTTCAATCGAGTAATCCATCCTTTGATTACACTTAAAACCGATTAATAAATCTTAATTGCAGATTATTTATTCTTTGACCTTAATTATGGATTAACACAACTTAATTACCAAATAAGTATTCCTTAGTTACCCGTTAATTAATCGTTAGTCATTAGTTAATTTAATTACTTAACTACTAATCATCCATAAATTACTTTAAGTAGTTAATTACAAATTTATCTATCAATTAATCATTAATCAATCCAATTCTAATTACAACTAAATTTAATTATTATTAATTACTTTCTAAAATAATTAATTAATATTAATTATTTAATTTAATTAAAATTAATTATTTATTTACATTTTAAAGAAAACCTCCTTTAAACTTTTGACAAGAGTTTCAACATAACTTGTTAAACACTTCTTGAGTTTACCATCCTTAATATTTGTAGAAACCAAATTTACTGAACTTCATCTTTCTTTTATACTGCAGTTTGAAGAAGATCTCGAGACCTCCCCTGTTAAAACTCGAGTACGATTTCGAGTTTCCTCACCGTTCACCCGAGACATCCCTCACGCGCTCCACTTCCTTCCTCTTCTTCTCACTTTTTTTTTAGTTAAGTTTTAATTACCATCAGCAGTATTAGAAACCACTCACGTACCTAGAAAACAAAACAACAAAAAAAACGAAGCAATTCTCCTCTCTGCTCGAGCAATGACTCACGACGTACCCAACACGAAGTCGCTGCCACCCTCACGCCACCGTGCACGTGCACGGTGCGTCGCCACCATTTCCGCGAACCTCGTCGCCTCCAGCACACCACAAATCGACCTCACATACATAATCCAACCCCAATTCATCACGAAAATTCGAAATCAAGAAAATGCTAGTTTGAACGAACAACAGCTCGAACACGTCCCTAGAAAAACGCCTCGACGACCCAACGTCGACCTCCGTTGACGATGCGACTCCGGCCACACAGTGCCCACATCTTTCTCTACCTGCTTCTAAAATCTTGTGCAACTCGGTTGATCTATGATGACGAAAACAACGAAAATGCAGACCTCAATATACATGAACCCAAAACCCTATTTCTGATTCTACCCCAAAATTCTTACATCAGAAATTTTTTTGAACATTTTTACTGGATTCGAGACCCATCAAGCTAACTTCACCCCAAATTTCATCATCAGAAATTTATTAAATCAACAGTAATTGACTAAAAAGCATTTTGGGTTCTTTAATCAACTACATCTTAAATACTTGCCTAAAACTTATCATGTTTGTTTCAAAAATCATACCTTTGTATGAATATTTAATAAATGAAATCAAATCAACAATTTAAGATATTCAAATTTTACACATTGATTTGCTTTTTACTGTAAACTTGGATTTATAGTAGTTATATCCACTGTCATCCTTAAAAAAAATTTCGAATTTTGGGTTTTTAGTTTAAACTCCTTATTCAGTTAATATCCTGAGTTTTATATGTTTTTATTTAGAAGAGTATAAATGTTACTCTACTTCTCTTGGTTCAGAAACCTGATAATAATGAAGAACATCATATAACAAGCTCCCAGAAATCAGCAAACATCACAAATCAACATTATTTACAATATATAACAAACATAAGATTTTCATGAACCAAAATGTCAAGATTTTAATTTTAAAGAAGTATGTTTACTCACTTGATTTAGAACCATAACAGAGTTCTTAAAACATGCTTGCTATTTTGAAACCAGCTGAAACCCCCTCTGCTTACTTCCCTGGTTGGTCTTGGTTGTATTGATGTTTAAGTTAAATTTGTTTAAGTTGGAAATAGTTCTTACTTCAAATTCTGGGTTTTGGTTTTCGAACTGAAATGAGAAGACAGAGATATATAGAAAGAAAGTATACAGGTGATATAAGTTTGTTTGTACACCCTATCAGAGATATTTCTTGTTGTTTATTTGACTAAGCAGATTTCTATTTCTTTGGTGGCTGATAATTTAGTTTTAGCAGCTGATATGATATACATTGTTGGCTGCATTAAATTTCATTGTCTTGTTGTACTTAAATTGTTTGTACATTCATATATTTATCTTGTTTTGCAAGCTTCTAGCTACATATTTTGTTTCTTTTTTCTTTTTCTTTTTTTTATAAATGTACATAGATATTTATATCCCAATTTGTACATAACTGTCTATACTTTACTGTTGTCACATTACTTTTAAATATGAATGTATTTCTATTTTAACACGTTAGTAGATTTTAGCTATGTATTTTACTTTATCTTTTATAACTTTTGTTTTATGTCTATTTCTAACTTACATACTTATGTTTAACTCAAATATTTATTTTAACTACAGTAAGTATTGTCTTGTATAATTTTTTTTCATATACATTTTTCTTATTTATTTTATTTCTAACATAAACTATCAACTCCTTAAGTCAAAACTTATTTATTTGATCTCAACACTCATTTTATTATTTATTTTTAAAGTTTAACTATCTAACATTCAATTTTCTTATTTATTATTTCATTTACTTATGTTAATAACAAAAATGCCCTTAAGTCTATATATTTATATTAATTTTAACAATATATTCGTTTTATTTTTAGATGCAATATTGATAAGATTTATCTTATTCAACCATTATTATCCAGATTACAATACTTCATTTATATGTAAACAAGATAGATTTTATTTTTAAAATATTTTGAAACTCTTTATTATAAATTCCAAATCAATATTTCTTCCCAATACACTAATATATATATTTTTTTTTAAAAGTTAGGTTATATTTTAATTAATCACATTAAATATTTATTAAAATAATACTGTCAAAATCCGGGATGTCACAGCAAGCATTTCAGCTAGATTCTATTTACTTTTTGTAGACACTATTATAATATCATAGGACTTTAATAAAAATGTTTTAGCTATCATAAGGTAAAAACCCGACATGTTTATTTGTGGCGTGGTCTTACGAGATGCTTTTATTTTCAAAGGTTTTTGAAACTTTAATAATCAATTGGGTGTGGTTTTCTCACGCTGGTATTCAGACTGACTCGGGTATTATCTAACTGTAATGCTCGGGTCAGACCGAGTATTATAGGATACAGGATATTGTTAACCTCGTTTTGCCAACGATTCAAGGACTGGACCGACTCATCCAACCAAAGACAGGACCGACTCATCTACTCAAGGGATGGACCGACTCATCTACTTAGAGGGATAGGACGACTCAAGAGGTTAACGTTTCACAAGGCATGACGGCTTAGTGAGTTACCGACTCATCAAGACTATCGTCTCAACGACTCATGGTAAGCAGCGACTCAGAGCTTACAACGACTCAGTGGATCAACGACTCAACAAGTTCGCGACTTATCATATGAGACGACTCAGGGGAAGTAACGACATAAGAAGGTGGATCCTTGTACCGCTTCATTTATATACCGCTACCTGATAAGTCGTTAACGGCTTAACGACTCACAACTTAGAATGACTCATCCACGACTTAAAGCCATTGGGTCGTAATCCATTGCCAAAGTGCCTATGCCAAGGAAGATTGACTCGTAAGCGACTCAGGACTTAGCATAAAATCCAGCAGAGGAATAAGACATGGAGAAATCAAGGGTTGGTTCGATGAGTCGGCCACGACCTAATTTGACTCGGCCACGAGCCAAGCATGGGTCGAACACGACTCACGACTCAGGGCTGAAAACTCTTATAAATACATGGCCACCTCCAACATTCAGGGGACCTTTTGGCCAATCATTTCAAGCGCCAATACTCTGCTGAATTCTCAACTCACTCGACACTTCAAGTTTGAAAGACATTTCAACTAACTTCAAGGGAAAATCTAACGCCATCTACATGGATTCGAAGAATTCTTCTCTACCAAAGTTCTAGTTGTTTGTCTCGTCATAATTTTAATTGAAGATTGTTGTAAAGTTGTAATCGGTTTAGCAATAAAGAGAATTAAAGTGGACGTAGGCTTGCCTTGAGCCGAACCACTATAAAATCGTTGTTATTCACTGTTATTTCTGTGATTTTCTTCTTATACTCTGCTCCCGAATCATCGGGTGGTGCTTTCACAACTACACTTCATACACCGGGGTGTTAGCGTTCAAAGTTTAGCGTTAACATTTTTGGTGCTTTCACTGAGAATTGAACTCAGGCAAATCGTCATCATTGCTCCACGAAAGTTTGTTGACGCAACCTCTCTGAAGACTAGAAGTTTATCCGAAATCATGGCTCCGGGGAGAAAGAGTAGATCTGTTAGATCTGGAAATGCTCAAGAGGGAACCTCCGCTTCCCTAGTACCTAATCAAGCCACTCCACCTGTTGGGGTTACAAAAGCGGAGTTGGATGCTGTAATCTTAGGGCTGAACCAGCAGATAAATGCCCAAAGTGCACAATTGGAAGCTCAGAACGCCCAAAATGCCCTAATTTTGAATAAGTTGAATGACTTGCTTGGGGTAAACCGTCAACCAACGGGTAATGAAAGGAACTTTGCTGGCAACATTCAAGAAGATGAAGAAAGAAACATTCCTGAGAGGGCTGCCAGCCCCTTTGCGCGGACATTTCCTGAAATTGGTGGATCTAGAGCTCGAAATGATGAGGGATATCTTTCTGAAATGGTTCGACAAATCATGAAGGAAAGCATGCAAAGGAACGAAGATGAGAAGGAATGGGGTTTCGCTCCAAGTAAAACCCCGTTTACAGAAAGGATCTTAAAGGCCGAGTTCCCAAGGAAGTTCGTCCCTCCAACTATCCCAGCTTACAAAGGAACAAGTGATCCGAACGAATTCTTGTATAAGTATGATTGGCACATGACAGGTGCCAGAGCTTCTGATGAAATAAAGTGCCGATATTTTCCTGTATATCTGGAAGGTGTAGCTCTGCTTTGGTTCACCAAGCTGCCAGTCCGGTCTATAGATCAGTTTTCTGACTTAACTCGAAAATTCAAGGAGCAGTTCAGACTATACGCTTCAAAAGCCAAAGATATTATGTCGTTGTCGAGTTTAGAGCAGAATCCTGGGGAGACTATCAGATCTTTCTTGAATCGCTTTAACATAGCACTGGCTGAGGTAGACAATGCAGAGCCACGGATGATCTTGACTTATCTGATGAGGGCCATCGACAAGTCAAGCGAATTTGGAAAATGGCTAAACATGAAGGAACCAAATTCTCTTGAAAAATTCTACAAGAAAGCAGATGAGTTCATACGCCTGGAAAGCCGTCCTGTACCGGTAAAGGCAGTGTTAGAAAAAGCCGAAGATAAAATTGCTGCTCCACGCAAAAGTGAATCTGTAGGACAGAAAAGGGAAAATAACAATGGAAAGAAACAGAAAAATCTGAAGAAGCCCCGTTCCTTCAAACCATCGGAATATACTCCTTTATCAGATACGCCGGAGCGTATATACCTTGCCACTAAAGATTCTGTTGAATATCCTAAACCTCCTATTCTAAGAACCGAGAAAAAAGCTGTGCAAAGTGGGAAGTTCTGTCGCTTTCATAATCAACCCGGTCATGATACCGATGAATGCCGCCAATTGAAAATTTTGATTGAAGAATTGATAAGGGAAAACAAGCTGCAGCAATTTGTGGAAAAGAATAGCAGCAATCCCGCTTTGACTAGTCAGGGGCAACGAGCTCCTGCTCATCAACCCAGGATAGGTGAAAAGACTGCAGGGCATGAATCCGGAAGGCCTGTTATCAATGTCATTACGGGAGGACCTCACCCAGCAGGCAGGAGCTGGGGTGAGATGGAATGGTATACCCGAGCTTTTAAGTATGTACCGACCGAGGAAGATGTATTCGTTTTGGAAGGTGCTATGCCCCTGAAGCAACAAAGAACTTTCAATGATGATATTGTGTTCAGAGCCAGAGATTCCGTAGGTATTGAAGCTCCTACCTTGGATCCCTTAGTCATCTCGGCTGGTATCGGGCCAGCTATTGTCAGAAGAGTTCTCATTGATTGTGGTGCATCCTGCAATATCCTCTTCAAGAAAACATTCGACCAAATGAAGATCCCTATGGCTGATGTGCAAGCCTCATCGCAGAAAATCGCTGGCTTCACTGGGGAGCCAAAACAGCCTATAGGAACCGTTGATTTTTTGTGGAACTTGGAGAAGGAGAGAGAAAAGTGGTCCGCAAGCAAACTTTTGTGATTGTTGATGAATTTTCTGCTTATAATGCTTTCCTTGGCCGTCCAACTCTCGCAGCATTCAAAGTTGTTCTGGCCCCATGGTGCCTCACCATTAAATTTCCCACAGATAATGGAGTGGGAATTATAAAAGGGGATCAAAATGCGGGGCGGGAATGTTATCTAACAGAGCTACAAGAAACAAGGAAAAGAGAAATGGGAAAGGATGCGGCAGCCCCAGTCCGCATCAAAGAACCAGCCTTGTAGCAATTACAGGGCGGCCCCTGCACTGGCGAGCACAGCGGAGCACGGAAAGAGATGGATCCTAGAAAAGTCAGCGCAGGGGAGAATAGAGTGGTACCAGTGGAAACGACAATACCAGTACCTGTTGACCCAAAGGACCCAAACAAGGTGTTGAATGTGGGTTCACAACTTAATGTGTCAATTCAGAATATCTTAGTATCTTTTTTAAAGGCAAATTTGGATGTTTTTGCTTGGACTCATGTCGATATGTGCGGAATATCCCCAGAAGTTGCAGTACACGCCCTGAATATTGATCCAAAATTTACACCTGTGAAGCAGAAAAGGAGAACTCAAGGTCCAGAAAGGTCAGCAGCGTTAAAAGAAGAAGTTGATCGGCTCATGGAGAATAATTTTATCAAAGAATCTACCTATCCGAATTGGGTTTCAAATCCAGTGCTGGTTAAGAAAGCCAACGGAAAATGGAGAGTATGCATCGATTTTTCAGATCTAAACAAGGTCTGCCCCAAAGACTGCTTCCCATTACCCAGAATCGATCAACTGGTAGACAGAACAGCGGGACACGAATTGTTATCTTTCATGGATGCTTACTCCGGATACAACCATATCATGATACATGAGCCAGATCAGGAGGGCACGAGCTTTATCACTGACGTTGGTCTTTATTGCTACAGAGTTATGCCCTTCGGGCTGAAGAATGCAGGGGCAACATACCAAAGACTTGTTAATGCTATGTTCAAGCCGCAATTGGGCAAGACTATGGAAGTCTACGTCGATGACATGTTAGTAAAGTCTAAGAAAGCAGTGGATCACATAGAACACTTAGCAGACATGTTCGCAGTCCTCCGAAAATACGGAATGAAGCTCAATCCTTTAAAATGTTCATTTGGAGTGGAATTCGGCAAGTTTTTAGGTTTCATCGTGAGCGCTAGGGGCATTGAGGCTAGTCCAGCTCAAATTACCGCCTTAAAGGAAGTCAAAGCTCCTAGAACAAAGAAGGAATTGCAAAGTCTCAATGGAAAAGTCACCGCCTTCAGTCGGTTCATTTCCAAAGCCACAGATAAATGCATCCCATTCTTTGACGCCCTAAAGAAAGGAAAGAAAAACTTCGATTGGACTCCCGAATGCCAAAAAGCCTTTGATGAGTTGATTCGCCATATGGAAACGCCTCCAATACTTTCTAGGCCTGGCTATGGCGAGGATCTTCTTATATACTTGGCAGTATCATCTCATGCTTTAAGTGCAGCGCTGATACGAGAAGACAAGAGGATTCAACATCCAGTTTACTATATCAGCAAAAGACTCACTGGGGCAGAGATGAATTACTCTAAGTTGGAAAAACTTGCCTATTGCCTACTAATTGTATCTAGGAAGTTGAGGCAATATTTCCAAGCTCATCCTATCAGAGTCCTCACCGATCAACCTTTAAAGCAAGTCATGTTTCGCCCTGAGGCTTCGGGTCGTCTTCTAAAGTGGAATATTGAACTCAGTCAATATGACATCACTTATCATCCCCGAAAAGCGATCAATGGACAAGCTTTAGCGGATTTCATCGCAGAATTCACAGATAAGGGTAACAGTGATGAGGAAACGATTGACGATTCCCCAATCCAATGGAAGTTATATGTCGATGGCGCAAGAAACGACTACTGTTCTGGAGCCGGAGTTGTACTTGAGACCCCTGAAGGTCGATCATTATGCTATGCACTAAGATTGGAATTTCCTTCAACAAACAATGAAGCATAATACGAAGCCCTTATCGCTGGCTTAAGGATTGCTAAAGAACTAAACATCCGAGCGTTACAGATCTTCAGTGATTCTCAGCTTATTGTATGCCAAGTCAAAAAGGAATTCCAAGCAAAAGGGGGGAATCTGCCCGCCTACTTGTCAAAGGATTTGGAACTCTTGGGTGATTTCGATCATTACATGATAAGTCACATTCCTCGAGAAGAAAACATGAAAGCAGATTCTCTCGCAAAATACTCTAGCATAGGCGAAGCTCAATTTCTGGGGTTAACTCCAGTGGAGGTCCTGTCGACTCCGAGCATTGATGAGATGGATATTGATTGGATCATGAGCGTGTCTCAAGAGCAAGAATCATGGATGACTCCAATAACAGAATATCTGCTCAATGGATCTTTACCGGAAAATTCAAAAGAACGAAAGAAGCTACTGAGGAATGTCTCTCGCTATATAGTCCAGGATGGCCAGTTATACAGACGGGGATTCTCAATGCCGTTACTTCGATGTGTATCCAAGGAAGAGTCCAAAACAATCCTGGCTGAGGTGCATGGGGGAGAATGTGGTGATCATTTAGGTGGTCAGACTTTAGCGAAAAAGATTCTCCGATACGGTTATTTTTGGCCAGAAATTAATCGAGATGCAGCAGACTATTCCCGAAAATATGACAGATGCCAAAGATTCGCCAAAATTCCTAGAGCTCCTTCCACTGAACTCACACAGATGGTCAGTCCATGGTCGTTTGCAATATGGGGGATAAACCTTGCAGGACCGTTACCAACTGCCAAATCTGGAATTAAATATGCCATTGTTGCTGTAGATTATTTTACTATGTGGGCAGAGGCTGAACCACTGGCTACTATCACCTCAAAAAAGATGATAAGTTTTGTGACTAAAAGTATCATTTGCAGATACGGTGTGCCTCAAAAAATAATTACAGACAATGGTACTCAGTTCGAAAGTGAAGAATTCCAAGATTTTTGCAAACGATTCAAAATTCGAAAAATCTTCTCAGCAGTAGCCCATCCGCAGGCAAACGGGAAAGTGGAAGCAGTAAATAAAATTATCAAGTCAACCATCAAGAAGCAACTTGAAAGAGCAAAAGGTGGTTGGGTCGATAAGCTACCGCTAGCACTATGGGCATACAGAACTACCCACAAAACTGCGACTGGGCATACTCCGTTTTCATTGGCATACGGATCAGAGGCAATGATTCCGGTAGAAACAGAGGTCCCTTCACATAGAAGAATCCATTTCAATCAAGCGGAGAATGAGAAACTACAGCTTGAGGCACTAGATCTCCTTGATGAAAAAAGAGAAGAGGCTGAGCTCAGAATCGCATCTCATCAGCAAAGGATAGCCAGACATTTCAATTCCAAAGTTCGCCAACGCAGCTTTGAAATTGGAGAACTAGTCCTAAAGAGAATTATGACAGCGACAGGAGTGTTTGGGCCAAATTGGGAAGGACCATATGTCATAGGTCAAAAGCTTCTGGATGGCACATTCAAACTCACTACTGTCGAAGGAGATCAAATTCCAAGAGCTTGGAACAGCAATCACTTGCGTCCATACTTTACTTGATAGCTTTGTCGAAATATTGTAAAAAGAATTATGAATGTATGATTCCTGTAATTGAAAGCGATTGTAAAACCGATGCAAGTGAATAATGAAAGACTATAAAGTGGATGTAGGCCCAAATTCTTGGCCGAACCATTATAAATCTTGTGTTCCTTATTATTATTACATGTTTTCTTTATTTTCGATATGAAAAGTACATTAAATGTATTACTGAAATGTCGATTTAAATTTTTGCAGGAAACGAAAACAAAACTTGCACATTACAAGACCAAGTGATTCTTGTTATCATTCAACAAACAAATTCCAAGTCGCAAAATTCCCGAGCTTAAATCCTAGATAAGAAGTGCTTCAATTGAACGGTCAATGATTTCGCCAAAAACGGGCTTTAGCTAATAAATTGAGAAGTTTGAACAAACAAACATCCAATTAAGAAGCTTATGTCCGTTCTCGTGAACTGGCCTTGCAATGAAGTACACTTCTTTGGATTGAACAAGCTACTTGTAAGAGAAGGGAGTGCAAGCTTAAAAAAAAAGGAAATAGAGGATCACTGAAAAGGCGTAAGCAAGTGGACAAGGAACAACTAAAGTCCTCTTCGGAGGCACAACTCTTCGGAGGATAAAGACCTCTAACGAAGCATATGCCGTAAAAAAGAAAGTTCTCTACTCAACCAAAAAAGATTGGAGGAGTCATGACCCTCCAACCATGAGAGAGTAACTTCCAGGCAATCTTCGGAGGCACATTTCACCAGGAGTTGAAGTGTAACAGCCGCTCTTCGGAGTTTCACTTCACCAGAGTTGAAATGCAAACAAAATAAAGACCTTTTCGGAGGCACATTTCACCAGGAGTTGAAGTGTAACAGCCGCTCTTCGGAGTTTCACTTCACCAGAGTTGAAATGCAAACAAAATAAAGACCTTTTCGGAGGCACATTTCACCAGGAGTTGAAGTGTAACAGCCGCTCTTCGGAGTTTCAATTCACCAGAGTTGAAATGGAAACAAAATAAAGACCTTTTCGGAGGCACATTTCACCAGGAGTTGAAGTAGCCGCTCTTCGGAGTTTCAATTCACCAAAGTTGAAATGCAAAACAAAATAAAGACCTCCTCCCGGAGACACAATCAAGAAGAAAGACCTCTTCGGAAGCCCACGTTTCACCGAGATTGAAATAAAACTTCCAAGTGTTGAAACGTGAAAAGGCTTTCTTCAAAGGCACAACTCTTTGGAGGTACACGTTTCACCAAGATTGAAATAAAACTTCCAAGTGTTGAAACGTGAAAAATCCCTCCTCAGAGGTATAACTTTCTATGTTTTCGAAAACAAAAAATCCTCATTAAAAGCACACTTTAACTTTCAAAGGAAGATTGATTTACCTATTCTGGAAAATAATCTTCCTCAAAAAAAAAAGTTAAAGTACCCTTCAGAGGCCCGCTTTACCTCATAGAAGAATTCACTTGGTAAAATGTGTACATAAGCAAAAGAAAAAGTGATTTCTTCGAAGGACAAAGCGTAAAAACTTATATGAAGGGAGTTGTACTCTACGAAAAATTTCTTCGAGAATGAAATAATTATTCTTCAGAAAATAAGAGTGCAAGTCCCCTCGAAGTATAAAATATTGCAGCAAGCTTATGGTATGGGGGCAACATGGTATAGTTACATACAATATAGTATAGCCACACCGGCGAAAGTAATGCTCAAACAACATGCCATAAGCCTGCTGCAATATCATATAAATAAACTTGTGCAAAAATGAATAATAAATGCATTCTCAAATTCAAACAGGAGTCTGTACAAATAAAGGATCATTTTATTCAATTGTATTGCCGATACAAGTTTCAAAATAAAAAAGCACGCGCCGGTACCCGCACAATTCTCTACCAGTACATGCAAAAGACAAGAAGCTAAAAGCTGGAATCTTCATTTCTTCTTACCGCCTTTGGACCCTTTACCCGACCGAATGGTTAGCTTTTTAGGTCGGCCTGTAGGCATAAGGGAAGAAGGAGAGGGGGGTGCAACTGGTGCAACTTCCGGTTCCTCTTCAGTAGCAATGATTTTCTTCCCCCTCCTCTTTGATGTTCCGTGCTTCTTTCTCCTCTTCGAAGAAGACTCACTCCCTGGAGTAACAAGAGCAGACAAAATTATGTCATCAGAAGGAGTCCGCTCCGGAGATATCTCACCTCCCTCAAGTCCCTCGTCTTTCAGCTCTTGCGAAGCGATAGGATCATCTAAGCCATGAAGAGCCTCTATTTGCTCCTCTTGTGACCCGGGCTGTGAAGCAGAAGGAGGAGCCACCTGAAGAGACGGAGGAGGGATAACCGGAGGAGGCGAAGTTTGCACAACACTTGGTGTTTCAACTGCAGAAGAAGAAAAGTTAAAAATATTAGTATCTCTCGAAAAGAAGGGAGATATGGGTTCGTCAAGATTCAAGAAGTAATCGAGAAGCTCATCAAACTTTTGAGGAGCAAGCAGGCAATCCACCTGAATCGGACCAATATCAAAGTTACCTGAAGATATTTGCTTCGTTAGTTCAATCTCATAATTTTGAGCTCCAATATCCTCCAAAGCCTCATCATCAGCAGGGGTAATTACCCTGGTTCTTGTAGGAGGCGGGGAATGAGCACTGGAACCTGTGATGTCAACCCCAGCAGAAACTAAAGGACGAACAGAGGTGGTAGGTGGTAATTCTTTTCCAGAACGTTCCTCTTCCGCCATCCCAGTCCGCACTCTGGCAAGTTGCTCTTTTCCCTTCGCAAGAGCAGCGCGAGTTTCCTCATCTATGTAGCGCGCCTCAAGCTCTTCCTCGGTATACCCGGCACCTCTGAACATGTCGAGAGCAGCTTCCCGCACTTCAGCCAAGGTGATTTCGTATTTAGGACCGAGAAAAGAGAGACTGCCATGACCCAAGATGCTGTGCAAGTAAAAGTCGAATAGATTTGAACTGACGTTGGCTTCCATGACTTGAATAGATTCTTCAGCTGCGATTTTACCAGCCATGGCCTCATCTCGTTCTTTTTCGGTTTTAGCAAGTTGAGCTTTTAACGCTTCAATCTCCATGTCTTGGGCGCTCATTTTACTCCGCAACTGAGCGGCATCAGTGCGGTAATTCTCTACGACCTCTTCTAGCCTCTCAACTTTAGCTTCGGCATCTCTTTGGCCAGCATGTGCATCCCGCACTTGTTTTTGTAGCACCTCTTCTCTTTGAGTGTAAGTGTTAGAAGAGGTGGTAAGATCGTCTTTAAGCTGCTTGACTTCAGCTTCAAGTTTCTCGTTATACTCGGTTATGTTTTTCATCTCGATGTTGTGCTGGTCAAGAATCTTCTGCCATTCCGACTTATCGTTCTCCATAGTTAGCATCGCCTCGATATTGGCCCGATTGACCCTTTAGAGTTCATCAACAAGCTATTGCCATCCAGACATTCTTTCAATATCGAGTCTGACGGCATCAAGATTTTGGTACATGGCTTCTTTATCGATGGGAACTAAATCAAGATCGAAGCGAACCCCCTTTAAGCACCAATTCGGGAATCGGCTCTATAGGGTCGGTGGGCCCCTTTCAACACGATATGAAGGCCTACTAAGAGTGTTTGAATAGCGCTTCCTTCAAGAGCAGGGGATTTGGAAGGAATGTCGATAGAGATGGGAGCGTCAAACTTTTCAGATATTGCAGATGCGTGCTTCTCACTAGGTTTGGCCCTCTTGCTCGGGTCCTCAACAATGTGGCTCTTCCCCCGACCATCATGTGTTTTATGTTTGCGAGAGTCATCGCCTCTTGAAGAAGACTCATGTCGCACATCTATCCTCTCATGACGCTCTTCATATTCTCTCCTCTCTCTAGCTTTTCGAGCAGCTCTCTGCTCATCGGTTTCTCTGGGACCAGTAAGGTAGTGTCTATAATCATAGTTGCCACGCCCTCCATAACGCTGAAAGTCTTTATAGTAAGAGCCGCTGCCGCTACGCCCCATTGAAGGATCTGGAAGGCAAAAAGACAAGTCTTAAAAGCCTTTAGAGAAAAGAAGTCAAACACAAACAAGTGCTGAAAAATCCTAAGTGTTGTGTAATGTGTAAACTACACGCATCAAGCTACAGACCATTCTGTGGAGTAGAGGTGGTGATAACTTGAGTAGGAGGAGTTGACATTTGTTGTAGAGAAGATGTCGCCTCGATTACAGAAGAGATAGTTTTGGAAACATCATCTTTAAAAGGTTCTTGTGAAGTCACAATTAGGTCGCTCAACCCCTCAAAAACATCATCACCATCATGCTTTTTGGGACTTGCTTTCTCAACTCCTTCGTCAGCAGATCTCCAGGAAGATCATGGAGGTTCTTCCTCTTCGATAACTGGGGCAAGTGTCAAATTGCTAGACGGCCCCGCAACATCAGTGAGAGTGGGGCACTTCACCAGTAAAGTTTCAGTGGAGGGATCTTTTGGCATAAGCTTTTCAGCCTCCGCTGGAGAATCGGGAACTTCACAAAGCTGAGTGGAACGAGAAGGGTGAAGGAGTCCAAATTGATGTAAAAATTCATCATTTAACAAAAACTTTATACTCCTCTCTTCTGCCGCCACGGCATTCAGTCTTTCAAAAATTTGCTTATAGCATGGATCTCTAGAGGGAGGAGGAAGTGCTAAAACAAAACAAAAAAGCGAAGTTAGCATTTAGCAACTCAGATTTCGAAAAGCTCAAGAATGGAGAAATAAAAACAGGAAATCTTACTTCCTACTCTCCAGAAGGCATAAAACCCTGGAGGACAGCGAACAAAGAAAAACTGATTTAGAAATCCATGAACGCTTTCAGGAAGATCAGTGATGAGTTTGCGGTTTCGAGCACTCTTTATAACTACGATAGAGGGATGATCTTTAATTTTTGTGAATGAGCAGAAGTAGCAGATTTCCCCAAAGCTCGGTAATCGGTCCAAAACTCTCCTAAATAGCACACATAACCCCATCAGAATGGCATGGCCGTTGGGGTGCAATTGGAATGGAGAGATAGATAACCGAAGCAGGAACTGCTGAAGGAAGTCATTAAAAGGTGGGATGGCACCGCTCAAGCACATTTGGCGATTGACAGCAATAAAGCAAAGAGGGGGCCTATCTGCAGTATCATTTGGGCCCGGCAGTAAGGCATCAGCTTCGGCAATGCCAAACTGGATGCGCAATTGGTTAAACATCCGCTGATTCAGAGTTGTGGAAGTTCTCTCCTGAGGGTTATCCAATGGGTTAGCTATTGGGAAGACATCTTCAGCCTGGCCCGTCGGTTCTTCTTGTTGAGAAGTCATTCTACACAAGCAACTGGATGTTCAGATGCGAAGGTGCACGTTTCCTAAAAGTGTGAAGTGTTGTGCAGAACTAACGAAGATAAACAAGTAAATATAACTGAAGTTAAGCTAGTTGGCAATTGATCAATTACTAAATTTCAGGACTTGTTAATTTAAAGTTTCAGGTATAGTGTTAGTGCAAACTGGTCAATTTCAGTTGACTATTTCAACATTGCTTTAGCACTCTACTTGGATTCGTTGGTTTAAAGTACTTCATTCACGCAATCCATTTAAATTAATTATCTTCTATTGACTAATCTGTCATTAGATGTGGGCAATCAATGGCAGTATATTCGTCCCAATCTTTTGTGATTGTTGTATTAAACAGGTTGTATACTTGCAAATTGAAGCAATCTGTAAAACTAAAGTATGCAATAAAGTTTAACAGGTTAAAGTCCAGACAATTCAATATTCAGGCAGTTTATTTCAGCAATTCAAGTCAAAGATCGAGTCAGAATTGTGCTTCAAAGAAGTACAATGTGATAACTCATTCATGTTTTAAAGGTTATGAGGCAAGTTAAGCTAGGTCGTTTATGCTCCAAGTCATTAATGCATCGAGTCACTAGTTCTCTAAGTCGTAAGGCATGGTAAAAGGAGAATTTTTTTAGTTCAAAGCAGTGTGAAATTCTCCAAGTCCTGTCTCGGCCGCGACTCAAATCCTAGGTTGCATCTAATTGAGCCGGTCATAAGTTCAAACCACAAGGAGCAACTCGGTATGAAAAATAGTCCAAGTGCTGAGTCGTTCACGACCTATGACTTGAGTTGTTCATGGCCTATGGCTTAAGTCGTTCGCGGCAGATGGTTTGAGTCGTTCACGGTTCAAAGGATGAGTCGCGGCGAGGATCTAAAGGGCTGAGTCGCTCGTACGACCAAAAACCTAAGTCATCAGAAAACCAATTAGGCCGTATGAATCCTAAGTCATTTCCTCAACCAGTCGTCCACTCTCCAACCCATTAACCCGTTAAGGGTCATTTCATCTCTTCCAAATCCACAGACCAGATGATTCGAGGCGCTATAATCCATTGCCCTCTCCTCACACCATCAGAAAATCACTCAGAAGACCAACTCGAATCGCTTCAAGCGCTGCTATGTCATCGTGGACAATAACGACAGCATGATCGATGGCAGTTGTAAATCGATCAAAAGCATGGGTCGCGATGGAACACGACACAGAAATGTATCGAAGTAAAAAAGGGAAAAGGGGAGTCCGGATTCGTGAATCAGTGGTGATCATGGATTGAACAAAAGGCGAATTCACTTACGCAATATGAGAGTAAAGATGGGTTGGCAATTGATTAGCTTGGATTCGTCTCTGGAAGCTTGAGGGATCGCAAATGGCAGGATCAACTGAAACAGATAAACAGTAAAAGTATGGTAAGAGTAACGACTCAAGTCTTTTATAGCTTTGAGCAGTGAAAGTTGAATCGGCACACGAGACAGGATGAGTCAAAGCACACGACCTACGACTTAGGCGTGTACTTCGAGGGGCAAGTGTTAACCTCGTTTTGCCAACGATTCAACGACTGGACCGACTCATCCAACCAAAGACAGGACTGACTCATCTACTCAAGTGATGGACCGACTCATCTACTTAGAGGGATAGGACGACTCAAGGGGTTAACGGTTCACAAGGCAGGACGGCTCAGTGAGTTACCGACTCATCAACACTATCGTCTCAACGACTCATGGTAAGCAGCGACTCAGAGCTTACAACGACTCAGTGGATCAACGAATCAACAAGTTCGCGACTTATCATATGAGACGACTTAGGGGAAGTAACGACATAAGAAGGTGGATCCTTGTACCGCTTCATTTATATACCGCTACCTGATAAGTCGTTAACGGCTTAACGACTCACAACTTAGAATGACTCGTCCACGACTTAAAGCCATTGGGTCGTAATCCATTGCCACAGTGCCTATGCGAAGGAAGATTGACTCGTAAGCGACTCAGGACTTAGCATAAAATCCAGTAGAGGAATAATCCATGGATAAATCAAGGGTTGGTTCGATGAGTCGGCCACGACCTAATTTGACTCGGCCACGAGCCAAGCATGGGTCGAACACGACTCACGACTCAGGGCTGAAAACTCCTATAAATACATGGCCACCTCCAACATTCAGGGGACCTTTTGGCCAATCATTTCAAGCGCCAATACTCTGCTGAATTCTCAACACACCCGACACTTCAAGTTCGAAAGACATTTCAACTAACTTCAAGGGAAAATTTAACGCCATCTACATGGATTCGAAGAATTCTTCTCTACCAAAGTTCTAGTTGTTTGTCTCGTCATAATTGTAATTGAAGATTGTTGTAAAGTTGTAATCGGTTTAGCAATAAAGAGAATTAAAGTGGACGTAGGCTTGCCTTGAGCCGAACCACTATAAAATCGTTGTTATTCACTGTTTTTTCTGTGATTTTCTGCTTATACTCTGCTCCCGAGTCATCGGGTGGTGCTTTCACAACTACACTTCATACACCGGAGTGTTAGCGTTCAAATTTTAGCGTTAACAGATATGATGTTGTGGAGCTCAGAAGACGAGCTGGATGACGATACGTACTCCCGTACTTGTTTATATATATATATATATATATATATTCCACTATGTTGAGTTGATGTGTATTCAGTTGTATGTTATTGATGTTGAGCTATGATTGATGTACTCTGATGATGTAAAATATGTAAGCAGATATATTTGATTTTGAGTAAAGATCATATATTATCTATTATATTTTATTCCGTTGCGATGGTTAGATTATGTTGTTGTTTTCTATTTTCTACTTCTACCTCTTCTTCTTTAACCTAAACGGCTCGTATTTTTGTACAACTTGAGTCGATTTAGATAGAATAGAGTTGACTCAAGGGGTACGGATTTGCGGGCTGTTACATATATTCTCCCCTTGTTGAATATATTGCTGGAAAGAAAAGGATTTTGGAAGTGTTTGAAGTATAAAAGGGATTTTATACAAGTTTGAAATGATCCAATGTTTTAGAAATTATATTTATTTTTGAATATATATAAAGGATCTTATGAGGATGTTGGAAAAGGTTTTGAGAACATTTGGATTTGGAAAGGCTTTTGATTTTTGGGTAAAATCAATATATGGAATTTGGAAAGCCTATTTTGAGAATTATCGATTTGGGATAATCGATTTTGTGCAAAGGAGCTTTAATAAAATTCATACTAGGTGTATGATTTGAAAGATACTATATATGTGTATAGTATAAAATGTTTTGATGATGGCTCTGGGAAAAAAGGCGCTCCCTTGAAATGAACTTCTCAGGAGTGCCACCGGGTGGTACTGCCTTGAGCCCAAGGGGGGGTTCTAAAGTTGATCCTATGAGGAGTCCGGACAAAACTAGTTACCGGGGATTATAAGTAGTGTATACCATAGTGAAAGTCGTGTGTGCCGCTGAGAGCCAACAGTCTGCATTTGATTTTATATCGGTAGACTGCGACCTATGTAGGAGTGGAGAAGTTTCATTTCGACAGCGAAATCAGAGGCCGTTGAGAGCCTGCAGTTGCATGGACTTTTGCGGCGACGGCAACGTAACCCTGGATGTTACTGTGATCTTTTGTGTGGGTTCCATGGCATAATCGAGAGGCCGTGGAGAGCCTGTAGTTACATGGACTTTTGCTGCGAAGGCAACGTAACCCTGGGATGTAACTTTGACCATGGATAGGGGTGATGATTTCTAGAGCATCCTCACCAAAGATATTTCCTCTATTTTAAAAAAAACTGTATTCAATATTTTTAATTAAAATTATTTTCCAAGTATTTTCACCGGGTGTTGAAACGGGTTTACTAAGTACTTGTAGATTTTCACTGCTACGCCTGATCAACGTATGACTGAATTTCTCTAAGAATAAGGATGACTGGTTGAGACATCGAGTTATAAAAAAGTATTTTTTATAAAGAGTTATATTAATAGTGTTATATGACTTTAAAAGCTTTTCTAAAATTTTGAAATAAAGGAGTTGGGATTTTGGAAAATCAAAGGAGATCCAAACTGAAATTATAAAATTAAAACTTGGAAAAATTTAATGAAGTGATTCTTTGTGATTAAAGGAAATCAAATATTAAATTAAAAGTGAAAGTAAACCAATAAGCTAAATAAATTATTTAATAGTGTATGTTAATAAAATTTAACTTGGGTAAACAAATGGTTGTAAATTAATAATGGAATTTGGTAATGAATTCGAATTGTAAATAGAATTCGACTTGGATTTGATAATGAATTAAATAAGAAGAGGTGTTGTAAAATAAAAATAAAATAGAGTTGGATTGAAAATGTGATGGTTTGAATAGCAAATAAAATTCAAGAGTGATTTGAATAATGTTTAATGTAATTTGCAAGAAAATTGGATATAAGAAAAGTGATTATAATAGCAATGTTTTGAGTTGCAAAACAAAACCCAAGTGAATAGAAATAAATTGAGAGTGGCCTTGTATTAATAAAATAAATTCGATAATGAATTATGTAAGAAAATTAAAAATTTAAAACGGGTTAAATGAGTTAAATGATAAATGGATGAAGTCTGATTGAATAAAAACTAAATCAAAGTTGTGATTGGAATTGGATTATCAGACTGAACTTAAATTTGGTGGTATATTAATTTGAAGTATAAATGAGTTCAGTATGTGGTTGGATATTATTTTGATAAATTGAGAAGGTGAATTAAAATTAAAATTTAAATGGATGGTCTTACTGAATTTAATGGAAGTTGATTAAATGAGAATCAAATAAAAGTAAACTTAATTTTGATATTGGAATAAATTAAAGTAAACTAACTTAAGTTTCAAAATTCATGGAAGCTTGGCTTCGAATAAGGGTGAAATTCCATTCAATAAAAACTTGGATTGAATTAATTTGGAAAATGGTTATTAATTTATAAGTATTGAATGTGCCAAGCTTAATAAATTGTTTTTAATGAATCCAATGTGGGGATGAGATAAAATGCAATATACGGTTGATAAATAAATTAGAAATGAAATGAAATTAAAATCAGAACGAGTTGAAAATTAATTTAAAGTAGATTATAAACTGAAATAGATACTCTTTTAAGCGAGTATCACCGATTATATATAAAAACAATTGTTGTTGTTGCAAACAAAAGAAATTAAAATTATTTGGGTTGAGAGAGGTTAAATAAATTGATTTTGAAGTCAACTAAATTGAATATGAGCTTGTTTGGATTTAAAATCAATTGGATGTGAGAAATTGAGTTGCAAACCATTGAAACTGAATGAAATGGCTTATGAATTGATTGAAAGCATTTGAATTAGCTTAAAAGTTATATAAATCGCTTAAGGAAAGCGTTTTGGTGCTTGTCGCTTATGATATACATGTGTTTAGCTAATGAATATAGTGAAATGCTAATAAATTTTCTATATATGGCACTTACATATTTAAATTGAGTAAGTACAATTACCTGAAGGCCATTTGGCTGGATTTGGATTGCACAAATTTCTAAAATAAATAAGTCGCATGCTTAAAATGCTAAATAAGGTACGCCTACGCAATAAAAATAGGAAATATGAACTGTTTTTACTTTTCCGACCGTGTGGGTCGATGTATATATATTTATCTCTTGTCATATTGCAAAAGCTCCTCCGTACAAAGGGGACTGTGCCAAAAAAATTCGAAAATTTTGGCAGTTAGAAAATTTTTGAAGTTTTTGAAAAAAAAATTGTTAATGAAAAACAATTTCAAATTGGAAATTAAAATAGATTAGTAGATGAAACTAATATGAATCAGATATACATGAAAGATTAAATTCAACATTTAAAATTTAAAGTAAATTGAATCCGTATCGAAGTGGGGAAAGCTAGTTTCAATAGAAATGGATATGAAACCTATATAAGAGAATGTATAAATTGATTTGTAAAGTTTCGATTGAATATTGTTGCTAGACAAGATATGTAGGTATTAAAAGGAAAAGGAATTGGATTTGATTCCAAAAGATAAATTTGTATTGCCCGACAAAAAAGGTACGTATTAAAATTTCTAGATGAAATTGGATTGGGTTTTTGATGTAGCCACTTGGCTTTTTTTTTCTTTTGGATTTGGGAGCCCGTGGAGGCCTTTTGTAGTAGTACCGAGCTAGCCGTGCAAAGGAGACCTTGGCAAATTTTTTGGGGAATTTAGAGGGTTAAAAAAAATTTGGGAAAATTTTGATAATCCAAATTATGGTTTTAAATTGAAATTTAAACGATTGAGCGGAAGAATATTGTTTGAAAACTATAAAAGATTTTGGAAAGTTAGTTAGTGTGATAATGAGTTTTTGATATAAGAATATGTGGTTGAATGTTGAATTGTGAGTTTTGGAAAGTAAACGGGTATTGGTCCATTCTCCCTAATTAGTAATTTCGGGGACGAAATTCTTTTAAGGGGGGAGGAATGTGATGACCTGGAATTTCTAACAATTTAAATTTGAATAGTAAATTGATTTTAAAATATTTAAAGGTTGATTTTAAACTTGAATTCCAAATATCAATATTTACTTGATACTTAAATCATTGAATTATATAGTTTAAATATTGAATTTAATAACTGAAAACTGGATAAATGGTTGAATATGAAATTTTAAGCCTATTAAAAGAAATATGAAGGCTTATAAAATTTATAATGATGATACTGAAAATAATAGAATGGTTGGAATTTAAATTAAAGGTGATTCATTCAATTTTAATAGTACATCGTTTAAATCAGTATTTAAAAATAGCCTTCCGAGGCACAGTCTCGGAATTCGATGAAACCACTTCCATTGGATTCGCAATAATTAGTTATTATCGGGTATCGATTTTTGTTGCCATCGGAATTATCGTTTGACCTTGGCAGCTCGAAATGCTTAGAACTATTTTAATTAATTTAATTTAATGTTGATCGTTTACTTCCGTAACTCGCGCATACGATCAAATTAGTCTCCGAAACATGTTCCACTGGGTTCGGAATGCGGGTAAAGCCTTATCAACGTCTGTTGGCATGTCCGATACGGAGTCCGGAATTTCGCGTTTTGCTTATCAAGACGTTTGTAAATTTTACAATATAATAAAATTAAAGGAACACTTGTCATAGATATTTTTCTAATGCGTACCCAAGAAGCTTTCTAACCCTATATTTTATCCCTCCTCTCTCTCCATTCAACAAAAATCGAAGCCAAGCCCCCTCTTTCCCTCTTTTTTCAAAAAATTAAAAATAAAATAAAATAAGAGAACCAGATAAATTGAAATCGAGATCGACAGCTCGAGAAGCAAATGCGTATCCCTTCCTTTCTCTAATTCATTTGACTTGAGCATCACTCGTCAATTTGGGCACGAATTGCGATGGCTACAACTTATGGCGCGCGCAAGGGAAGCCAGAGCTCGGAGGGATGTCGACTTATTCTCGACTAAATTCACGGTGCATATGGGAGAGAGGGGAAGTCGAAAAGGCTCGCGTAGAGGAGATAGAAGGAGGGCCACAAGCTGTGGTTGACAAAGTCCAAGCCAGGGTTTCTTGGAGACGTTGATAAGGCAGCGAGCCCGCGTTCAAGAAGGGGGAAACACGATCTGGGTTGGGTTGATGTTCGATTGTGAGTAAATTTTCTCTTTATTTAATTATTTTATCTCTGTTTTTTTTTAAACTTAGGGTAAAATATAAAAAATGGAATTGTTTAAATTGTTTATGAACCCTGTAAATTAGCTGCTCTTCAAGCTTAAATTAAGACAGTTTGATTTATTGATAAATTAGTTATGTTAAATACATAAAAGATACTTAAACTTAATTATTTTACAAATTAAGTTAAATGTTATTGTGATTTGTACTTAACAAAGAACATGTTTGTCTTGAGTATATTTAAGTTTTGCTCACTTAGGAAATAAGTTAAAGATTAATTAAGAAATTGATTTGAATTTTTTTGATTGAGTAATTTGTAATTAGTGATGTACAAATGAGAATTAGGTTTTAGGAATTAAAAATGAGGCTGATAATTAATGGATAGGGAATAATGAATTAAAAATCTCTTGGGAAAATAAATAATAAATAATCACTGGACGTAATTAATTAAAGGAAGTGGATTGCCAATTGTGAGGCAAATGTGAGTAAATCTCACTCTGTTGGAATTCTATTTAAATTTAAATGGTTAAATTTAAATATTTTGTTAATTTGATGTGCTATATTATATAGTACTACATAGTGCATACTGGAATGATTGATATTCGGTGATGGATATTTTTGGTAATTGGAATGCTAAATGCTGTGGTTTGTTTGAATATTTCGGAACCATAAGTTATCGAAATATATAAATTGGATTTCTGGAAGAAATATAAGGGTGATTAAAAGGATGATTAATTAATTCAGTTAATTAATGATTTGGGTTGACTAATTTAGTAATTTAGTGTTTGGATTAATTAATGAAGGGTTAAGTTAATTAGAATAATCATTTGGTGGTTTAATAATAATGTACTTAATGTAATTAATAAAATAGAACTACTT
This sequence comes from Allium cepa, assembly GCA_030765085.1. NCBI lineage: Eukaryota > Viridiplantae > Streptophyta > Magnoliopsida > Asparagales > Amaryllidaceae > Allium > Allium cepa. Next base: position 464,931,450 of record CM060942.1, read on the forward strand.
TGTGTAATTAATCAAGAGATTAATAAAAAATCGAATTATGGCTTATTAATGAAGTAAATAAGAAAATAGTTAATTACAGGTTGTGGGTGATCGAGAATGATTAATATTGTGGTCGAATTAAAGTAAAATATAATTAGAAATCATTAATCTATATAACGAATGAAGTAATTAATGATTTTGTTTATTGCGATTAATTAAATCATAATAAGAGACTTATGAGAAGTCAATTAATATAAGTAATTAAGAATTAACGTAGGTGATTATAGTTAATTAATTTGTGAAGAAATCAAAGATTACTCATTGATTGGTTAGAGTAATTAATAACGTGAAATTACTTAAAGAGAATTACTTGAATGGAATTGGAAGATAACTAATCCAGGGTTTTTAATTCAGATGAATGGATATAGAGGGGTTGATTAATTAATTGATTTGGAATTAATTAATAATCTAAGTGAATGTGGTTAGAAAATTCAATTAAAATAAATTGAATTAATTTGTATGTGATTAAGCATTGCTTATGGATGATTGGATGGTGTGGGATATTTTGAATGAATTGATATCTCTGATATGAAATGTTTTGTATTTCATTTGGATAATTTGGGAATTAGGATGACAGGAGATCCGAGGAGACCGGTATCGGGTATTAGGAAAACACCCGAAACCAATTCGGATTAAAAATAAATTGATGTGTGAATCAATAGGCTGATATGAGATGATTTAAGTGAATTGGATTTATTTTATTTAAGTTTGGTACTTAGAAACTTTTATGTGAAATATGTGTTGTCTACAGCGAATTGTGAACTGGTTAAATTGCTATAAGTTACCCGGGTTTATATAAGTTACTTGCTTTGGTATTCCATGTTAGTTGGGCTTACTCACGCTGTTTTCCAGCCTGACCCGGATGTTACTTTTGTGTAATGCTCGGGTCAGACCGAGTATTACAGATTTTTCAGGCTAGGACGTTCTGGAGCTCAGGAGGCGAGCTGGACGGCAATATCGTATAGAGTATTCCACTGTATTTATATTATTGTTAATCTAGGACATGATAATTGTATACAAATTTAGTGATTGTATGAAATTGAAACTCTGATGTATATTAAATGTAATCGACAGATATAGCATTCTTTTGTAAACTGATATTATTTATTATTATATTTTATCCGTCGCGTGTGTGAGTTGTTGACATTTTCTGTTCTTCTTCTTCTATCTCTTTCTTCTTTTCATAACTATCTGAAATTTTCGGGTTCGAAAATCTCGGGTCATTACAAAGAAGTTATGCTAAAATCAATATTTTTCAAATTGATTTCAATTGGTTTCTATTTCATAAATTTCAAGGCGCTTCGAGTCCTTACGATCAAACGACAAGTCTGATCGCTACGAAACTTTAAATCCAACAATAATTTACTGTTACGGATCCGATGAAACTAGTTTCGTCGAAATCCGAGTAAGTGGCCAAAATGGCTATTTTTACATCAATTAAATAATCAGGTAATTATGCAGAAGGAAGAAGTTGCAAAAAAAATTAGTCTCAAGGACAGCAAGTTCACTTTTTAGTCTGAAGGACACTTTTTAGTGTAAACTGAAAACGATAGCTACAACTATCATTCTGTGATTTACACTAAAAAGTGTCCTTCAGCCTAGAAAACAAACTTTTTGTCCCCGAAACTAAATTCTTCTCTAACTTTTTCCTTGAGACTAAAAACCCCTTAAATAATTTAGTATTAAATTAATTAAATCCAATTTTTAAATTTCAATTCTATAATCGACAATTCTTGTCATTTCTAATTTCTTAAACATTTACACTAATTTAAACAAATTTAACTGTTGATTTAAAATTGATAAATTCCTCAATTTCCTTAAATTCAACAATTATAAATTAAATTTCCAAAATTCTATTTAATTAAAGCCATTAATAATTATTCCATTCATTATTGTTAAATAGATGACTTAAATATTGGATTTAAAACTATTACAAAAAAATTTCTCATATTATCTTTATTTCAAATAATGTAGTAATTAATTTCATTCACAATAAATCCAATGAATTATAATTATTTCAATAAATAAACTTGATTTAACTCCAAATCCATTTTATTTCATAAATAATTATTCAATAAACAAAGGTAACCTTTGTTTACCCTATTATGCATTAGTAACCCCAAATTTTCATCTATCCTCCGTACTAACTCCCCTATTTCATTTTATTACATTTCTACGAATATACACGCTAATTGCGTTTTACATTCTAAATAAATTCATTTACTTAGGTTCATACTTTCCATTATATCGATTACTACAATACGCATAAATTTACAATTCCAATTATTCCATTATTACATTTATGCCTTCCGTTATTATATTAATAATCACTATGAAACGTTTATTATCAACTATAAATATTATAACTACTTAACAAACATTGATTTTATAAATTTACAATTTATTATGTATTCTTCATCAGTTAACATAATTTTGAATTCCTTTCCCAATTTACTAATTTCAGTCAAATCCAAACTTTACCATCTTTTTCAATTAATAGGGTGTGCACTAATTTAGTTATTGCTTTAATTCTTATTAATATAACATTAAGGTTCCTTTACTATAATTGATTTAAAATTTTATTATAACGAAATAAACAGGTAACCTTACAATACACTAAGGTTTAATATTTCCAAAAAATTATCATAGTTTTCTACATAATATTTACTCTAGTATTACAAATAACTTCCATTTATACAGTTGCAATTCGTTTTAGTTACAATGATTTTATCCAATTACCATTAAATTTACATTCAATTACTATTCAATGTATATTTAACCATTAATTAATTCGATGTTTGCGTTTGTTTCCTTCCATTTAATTTAATGCCTAGTATACATTTACATTAATCCCATTTCATTCCATCAATGTAACGCCACTCCTCTATACTCACGATAACAAAGAGTATTACTTGGTAATACCGTCTGCAATCGTGAAGAATAAGGCTAGATAGGAGCGACCATCTATAGTCTTTCCTTAACTATCTATTGAATACATCGACAATTTCTATACTAAGCGGACCGACATATCCAATAAATACTTATTTCAAAACCATATGTGGTGGAGGATCTATCAGAACAGAATATAACAACTCAATGTAATCTACATCACAGAACAGTGAATCATCATATACACATATACTGATACATAACAGAGCATGCAAAATGATACATGTCAAGTGATATAGCAAATCACAATATACAGACGAGTCAATAGAATACATATCAGAGTTACAACCCAAAAAGGACTACACAAAAAGTTTAACAAAAAGGAGCAAGCTGAATAGTCCATGCGAAAGCAAAATAGGCTAAGTCCAGAAGCACCTAACCTGAAAAATCTCGGTCTAACCCGAGTATAAATACACGGGTCAGTCTAGCTAAACAAATCAGTTAGATAAACTGAACGATAATGAACCTGCAAGGTCATATAGCATAACAAATATCTCTATATGAGATAACTCAATCATCAAACATAAGATGAATCAAATAAACCCCATGACATTGGCAATTCAAAAAAACACTAAATATGAATATCCCAAAAAAAGCCAAAAAGGAAAATAACAAATACCAATGAAGGTAATACAAGTTCCACATGGTAACCGCTATATATTGTGTGGCTCAAAAAGACCAACACCGAAGAGCGATACCAAGGGAATATAATTATCAATGAAACAACAGAAAATTCCAGCTGCAACAAACCCAAGTATCTCTCGAGCGGTGGTGAAGAGACCACTCCAATATCTCTCGAGCGGTGGTGAAGAAACCACTCCAATATCTCTCGAGCGGTGGTGGAGAAACCACTCCGAAAGCGCTACTAAAAGAAACAAGCCAGAAGGAGACAGTCCAAAGACACTATCCCAAAGGAAACAAACAATCCCAAATATCTCTCGAACCGGGGCAAAGGACCAACTCCAAAAGCGATATTAAAGGCAACAAGCCAGAAGGAGACAGTCCAAGGACACTATCCCAAAGGCATCATGTGACACAAACTCCCAGAAAGGAATCCAAATAGAGTTAATGTGAGTCCCATAGCCACCCATTCGCACTAAACGGTTTACTATCCGTTAGTAAATTTAACACTCAAAGTAGTACAAAGTTTACCTCATCTCATCGGTAAACCAAACCCAAAGGTCAAAACGTTCAAACGAATAGATTGGGAATTAACTGAATAGATGAACGCACGTGTTCATTGCACACGTTTTATCTAATCAGTTAATTCTCCTCCCACTTCGCTTGTAGTGCGAAATTGTGTGTGTATGTTTTAAATAGAATTTATAAATTGGAAAAGCGAGCTTTTAATATGATTTGAGGAGATCGTTTATAAAAACCCATGAATGAAGTAAAAAAGGAATCATCAAAGTCCAAAAATGCGATAACAACTAACTAGAATCAACACAAACCGTTAAAAGTTGAAAATACACTCAAAAACAGCCAAAATAGGCAAAACTGCACATTTCAGACGTCTAAAATTACCATCCAGACATTTGAACCACAAACCAGACGTCTGGATTGATGTCCAGATGTTTGGATTTTCTCTCTGCCTTTTTTCGTTTTCCAGGGACGAATTCCAGACGTCTGGATTTTCAAACCATACGTCTGAATTTGAAACCAGACGTCTGAAATTAGAGTCCAGACGTCTGAAATCCATCTGTACGCAAAATTCAGCCAAGACCATAAAGGGCAAAAATCCAAACGAAATGCGATCGAACAAGCGATGGATGCTATGGCTTTATGCCATACGACAACCCTACACTGTTGGCTCCTTTATACACATCCAAAATCGTGATCAAAACATCAAAGCTATGATTTTTAGAACTTTTGACTTAAAAACACCAATGATTGAAATATTCACCAATTCAATCCACACCAAAAGAAAATGCACATGAATAAGTATTAGAAATTTAGACCTAACAATTGAAGATAATATAGACATAGATGTGAGATAAAAATCTCATCTTTAACCCAAAAATAAAGAAGAAGGAGCTCAATTGCAAAGAGAGGATCAACCATTCTCCACTTCAACTCTGCAATCTTCAATCTAGGGTCAAAACAAGTATTTTCCAAACTTAGGTTTAGGAAACTTTCAGAAATTGATGGAAGAAAAAGTTGGAGAAGATGAAGAGTAGGCTTACCAATAGCTTCTCTTTGGTTTAGGAGCAAGAATTCGAGTTTGCGAGAAGAACTAGGGCTTGGAGTTTCTAATTCCCTTTCCATTCCACCATTTTCAGTTGAAGCTTGAGTTTGAGGAATGAGAATGAGTAAATGGAGAGGAGAGGGCTAAGTTAGGGTGTTAAGTTAAGCTAGTGGGCTGAACCCAAACTCAAAACCCAATAAGAAAAGGTAACCAATTTCGACTTACTCAAACATATCGAAGCTTATACTCAAAAAGATCGCAACCGACATTTTAAAATCAATGGAAGTGGTCTTGAGTCCCAATTCGACCGTTGCAGAAAGTATCTTTTCGGACTATAATCTGATGAACGATATTATATTTAAATAAAATATTTAAATATTCAACCGATAAATATGCGGGTTGTTACAGACTCCCCTCCTTAAAGAAAATGCGTCCTTGCAATTCTTATGAAGAAGATAAAGAGTAACAACCATAAAAACATATCAACACAAAAGAATATCGTAAATAAGAAGTTCACTATAAAGAGCACGAAAGGATAAGCCCGAACTTGTTTTCTCGGAGAATTCTCTGGATTCCTAAGCTCAAACAATTCAGAACACCGACGTAGCACAAACAGCACGTCAAATGAACTATAGCTCAACAAAACAAGACACAATGAAACGTCCGACGAACGTGGTAAAAAGATCATTCCATTCGGACATTAACAAAGAAACAACCACTTGTTGCTTACAACTAAGTGCATTGGAAACACGATCCCCTTTTCGAGAATAAAAAGAATATCAAGATCATAAGATGAAAGGAACTCGAGTCAACATTAAGTTCCTTATGAGAAAATAAACATTTCAAAAATTATGATTGGTGAGGAGAACAAAATACCTCACCCAAAAATAATGATGCCAAATACAAAAGGCGAAAACCCTAGCCGCGAGAACTAGATCATGAGTGGCATAACTAGTATCAATAGGCTTCAATGATTTAGAAACATAAGTGCTTGCACGTTCTCTTTTGCTAGGGAATGGTATCCAAACCAATACGATTAGCATTGGAACCAAGGATAAAGTCTTGGTTCCCTTCGGGAATCCCAAGAATAAGAGTATCGGAAAAGAGTTCTTTTAAATAATATTCTTTCCCGAAAAGCTAAGACTTTAAAATTACCATTTTGTTAATGAAATCATCTTCCTAGAAAATTTTACTTATTCCCAATCAATTCACTGTGTCCGATTGTCTCATCAAAGCGTTTGGGAGATTCCTATCGATAACGTTGATCAAGCGCATCGACCAGAATTCTTAAAGTACTCAATGGGCAATACAATCACAAAGTCATCTTCTATATAATGGAAATGTTTCCTAAAAACATTTAATAATTTTTCCGGTTCATTTTAAGAATAAAAATTCAATTATACTTATAAATAAATCTTATGAAAAAGAATTGCAAAATTTTTAAACTGCTGTTTTCATCCAAAATCAATAAATACCAAAAAAAAGGAGTCATCGAGACATTCACAGAATACTCGATTCATAAAATGGATGAAATGAGCTAGATAAACTGAATGGCATAATGAATCATTCATAAAAATCGCGAGTGCGGAATGCGGTAAGTGGAGTGCTAAATTCCGCAACTCGTAGCCAAATGCAAACCGGTGGCAAGGTCGAGCTGGAAAGACCTTAACACCACTCAAAAGGTAACTTAGGTGATAATCCTAAGACAAGACCAAAAATACCAGAAAATTCTCAAACTATGTGAATGAGAGACTTCCCTCATCATGAGGGCTTAAAGAATAAAATGATGCCATCATATTGGAATCGAAACCACAAAGAAAAATATAAACCTTCCAAAATAGATGGAGACATACCTTATCCCTAGAAAGAACCTCCAGAAGCATCTGTTATATTTAACTTGCCAGATGGAGAATTATTCGGAGCAATAGGACAAGTGGAACTGCGATGGTTTTCCTTCTTGCAATTGCGGCAGAATAGAGGCTTAGGACAAGCTTGAATCATATGATCAGGAGAGCCACAATTGAAACACTTCCGAATGGAAGGTGTTCCAGTAGAAAGAAACTGAGAATCGGATTCAACGGGCTTTTTCTTCTTGGAACGGAAAAATTCCCGTTTATCCAATGGAGACTGCTTTATGTTGGGGTTCTTGCGAATCTCAACAACATCACCACTATCACATTCCCTCTCGATGGCTTCGAGAGGAAGTGAAGAATCAACTTACTCCTCAAAAGAAAGCTTAAGCTCAAGCATCAAAGATTTCTTAAGATATTTCTTAAGACTAGAGACAAACTTCAGATTCTTCTTATAAGAAGTGCTAATGAATTCAAGACCATACTTAGAGAAGGCCTCGAAAGATGCAACATATTCAAATACGAAAGACTCCCCTTGCTTCAATTCAATAAGCGACAGGCCAATAAAGCTTTCTCAGATTTAGGAACGAACTGGAGTTTGAATCGTTCCCGAACCTATGTCCAAGAAAGAGCAGACTCATCAATTTTGGCTACAAGAAGCTCGTACCAATCAAGTGCACGCTCTTGCAATAAAATAGAAGTTAAAAGAACTCTATCATGATCAGAAATATCCATTCTAGGGAAGATATGCTCGCACGTGTGAATCCAAGCTTGGGTCTCAAGAACAGACTCGGCGCCTTTAAAAGGCTTTCCTCCAAAATGAGAAAAATCACTACATAGGCGTGCAAAGGTAGACTTACGTGGTGGAGATACATGAGTAGGAGCTGGAGGTCGAGTGCTCCTAAACAACTCCATAAACTGATTGGCAGACATATAAACGCCATCCGGATGTGAGCCACTAGATTGCCCAACACCTGAGCGTCGTCCTCTGCCTCTTCCAGCCATAAGCTTTAAGTTAAAGAAGATAAAGATTAATCACAAGGTAGATATTCGATTATGGAATAGTATGGAATAAAAATACATTCCTAGGCGTATTCCCAAATCCTATCTACCCCAAAAACACAGAAGGAATAGAGGCAAGATGATTCAAAGATCTGTAATACTTATTACTCGTTGATGTACCATAATATGTGCTTTCTGTTCCGTGTCTATCATATTTTGTTCTGAACTCAGCTTTGATACCAAGCGGTAACGCCCCACCTCTATACTCAAGATAACAAAGAATATTACTAGGTAATAACGTCTGATATCGCGAAGAATAAGGCTAGATAGGAGCAGCCATCTATAGTCTTTCCTTAACTATCTGTTGAATACAATGACAATTGCCATACTAAGCGGACCGACATATCCAATAAATACTTAATTCAAAACCACAGGTGGCTGGATGATCTATCGAAACAGAATATAAAGACTCAATGTAATCTACATCACAGAATAATGAATCATCATATACACATATACTGATACATAACAGAGTATAAAAAATGATACATGTCAAGTGGTATAGCAAACCACAATATACAGACAAGTCAATAGAATACATATCAGAGTTACAACCGAAAAAGGACTACACAAAAAGCTATAACAAAAAGGAGCAAGCTGAATAGTCCATGCGGAAGCAAAATAGGCTAAGTCCAAAAGCACCTAACCTGAAACATCTCGGTCTGACCCTAATATAAGTATAATGGTCAGTCTAGCTGAACAAATCAGTTAGATAAACTAAACGATAATTAACCTACAAGGTCATATAGCACAACAAATATCTCTATATGAGATAACTCAATCATCAAACATAAGATGAATCAAATAAGCCTCATGACATCGGCAATTCAAATAAATACTGGATATGAATATCCTAAAACAAGCCAAAAAGGCAACTAACAAATACCAATGAAGGTAATACAAGTTCCACAAGGTAACCGCTATATATTGTGTGGCTCAAAAAGACCAACACCGAAGGGCGATACCTACGGAATATAATTATCAATGAAACAATAGAAAATTCCAACAGCAACAAACCCAAGTATCTCTTGAGCGATGGTGGATAAACCACTCCAATATCTCTTGAGCGGTGGTGAAGAAACCACTCCAATATCTCCCGAGCGGTGGTGAAGAAACCACTCCGAAAGCGCTACTAAAAGCAACAAGCCAGAAGGAGACTGTTCGAAGACGCTATCCCAAAGGCAACAAACAATCCCAAATATCTCTCGAGTCGGGGGAAAGGACCAACTCCAACAGCGATATTAAAGGCAACAAGCCAGAAGGAGATAGTCCAAGGACATTATCCCAAAGCCATCATCTGAAACCAGACGTCTGAAATTAGTGTTCAGACATCTGAAATCCACCTTTAGGCAAAAATCAACCAAGCCCATAAAGGGCAAAAATCCTAACGAAATGCGATCGAACGAGCGATGGACGCTATGGATTTATGCCATACGGCAACCCAGCACTGTTGGCTCTTTTATACACCTCCAAAAACACGATCAAAACATCAAAGCTGTGATTTTTAGAACTTTTGACTTCAAAACACCAAAGATTGAAATATTCACCAATTCAATCCACACCAAAAGCAAATGCACACGAATAAGTGTTAGGAATTTACACTTAACAATTGAAGATAGTTATAGACATAGATGTGAGATAAAAATCTCACCTTTAACCCAAAAACAAAGAAGAAGGAGCTCAATTGCAAAGAGTAGACGAACTGTTCTCCACTTCAACTCTACAAGCTTCAATCTGGGGTCGAAACAAGTATTTTCCAAGCTTAGATTTAGGAAACTTTTGGAGATTGAAGGAAGAAAGAGTTGGAGAAGATGAAGAGGAGGCTTACCAATAGCTTCTCTTTGATTTAGGAACAAGAATTCGAGTTTGCAAGAGCAACTAGGGCTTGGAGTTTCTAATTCCATTTCCTTTCCACCATTTTCAGTTCGAGCTTGAGTTTGAGGAATGAGAATGAGTGAATGGAGAGGAGATGGCTGAGTTAGGGTGTTAAGTTAAGCTAGTGGGCTGAACCCAAACTCAAAACCCAATAAGAAAAGGTAGCCAATTTTGACTTACTCCAAACATATCGGAGCTTATACTCAAAAAGATCGCAAACGACATTTTGAACTAAATGGAAGTGGTCTTGAGTCCCAATTCGACCCTTTGCAGAAAGTAGCTTTTCAGACCACAATCCGATGAACGATATTATATTTAAATAAAATATTTAAATATTCAACTGATAAATATGCGGGTTGTTACAATCATTAATGGGTATTGCATTGAAATTAAATTTATTAGCTTATATCAACATTATTACCATTAATTGCAATTGGATTACCTAATTTTTTCAATACCCTAAATAAATAACATATATTAATTCAATACTTACATTTGTTTACCTATGTATGTTTTCATTCCCAAACAATATTTCAATTACTACAGGACATTAGTTTAATTCAATTTACTATTTAATATTATTAATTCATTAAATTAATTAACTATTTACCCTTGTTTCCTTATATTCAAAGCTTAGCCTAGCATAACAATTTACATTACTTCAATTATTCATAATTTCATTTCAACTGTTAATACTTATCTTTAATTTCCATGGTTTCATTCCATTTTCAACATTCGCTTCATTATTAATTTTAAATTTATTATTTGTTCCTAAATTTAATCGAAAAAATTAAATTAAACTAACCAATTTATTAATCAAAATTTAAGGGTTGTTACAGTTGTTCACTGAAAAAAGTGGACATACATTATCATTTGATGCACTTCAGTTGAGGATGAGCAAAAGACACTAAAGTAAACCCCCAATTATACCAAAGTTATTGCCTCCGTTTTGTCCAAATAGCGCGTTTGGGATAACAAATATTAGTGTCCAATGTAAAACGATAGCAGTACAACATCTTTAGAAGATCACAAGTTAATGAAACAAAAAAAACCTTATACCAAACCAGAAAATTCCCGAAGCCTCCACCTCCACCTTCCTAAAATCATTACTGGAATCATCGTAAAAAAGGGAGGATTCAACTTCAATTGAAGATCACACAATAATGAAGAGAAAACTACCGTACCTAAAACCCTACCTCCCTCTCTACTAGAAACTCGTGTCAGCTTATTGCAAGGAGATGTTCATCTGAAAAAGATGATGACATAAAAATACTTATGAACCACAAATTGATGAAAAGAAAAAGACCGCATCCTAAGCCGCCAAAGGTTCCGAAGCTTCCACCTCCATCTGGTCGAAAAACAGATGAAATTATTTCAACAGAAGGAGAGAGTCCATTGTATGATGATTTGCACAAACAATCATTTGGATAGAAGGAGACCGTCAAATGATGAAGAGAAAAAGACCTTATCCTAAACCTCCACCTCCCGTGGATCCTGTTTTTATAGATGCTTCAAAATTTGAAGCTGGTCATCCATAACGTTCCCAACCAATAACATTTTTTCTTGGGGTTGGACTATTCGATATGCCAACATGTGCAACCGGTTCGTATCTTCTTTTTATGACATTATTTCCTGAAGTAGAACATATATCGAGTGCTTTTACATAAAATACTAGTTATGCAACATGTGTTGGTAAAAATCCCTTCATATGATCAGTCTAAGGGAATAAAAAAAACCTAACGCAGCGGAAAAAAACTGGATCATGATTGTAGCTAGAAGGAACGACAGAGATAAACACCAGAACAAACAGTTCACAGATCTATGCAATGCAAAAAAATAGATAACACTAGTATTTATAGTGATTCGACTATTGCGTGGCAGTTTATGTCCACTTAGGGAGAGGAGATTTTATTAATCACTGAAAGATTAGAGTTACAAGATTGATTCACTTTTGCAGGCTATACATAAGAAGAATTAACAACATAGGCCAGATTATGTAGAGTTTCAGCTCTTTAGGGTGGCTCCATAATTGGCTTAAATTAGCTCTCAATTTAGGCTGCCATTGTTCTTAAAGCTACCCTATTTATAGAGTGAAGATGTGAGGAGGTGTAGCTGCTATACGGAAGCTCAGGATCGGCATGTTTGATCCGTCATATGACAGTAGGCATTTGGCTCGGCATAGTACACTTAAAGTCAGGACCGACACATACCGATTGCCAAACGAGAAATTTACACCGGTCTTTTTCTTCACCTACTTGGTTTGGCGAATACCGAATGAAATATTTCGTTCAGCATCACCGCATCATCGAACGACAAATTTGGTTTGGTCTTCCTTCATCACTCCAAACCAATGCCGCTCCACTTCTCTTCTTTACTGAAAAAAGTTTCTCATTCGGTCTTCTTCAATCACCGATCGAAATTGCCATGCTCCTGAAATTTAGAGCAGCAAATCTAAGCAACACCGGAACAATGATTTTGTTCGACAAATCAGCTTCGTCCACCGAACTACTTTGCTGGTTCAGTCTTCAGCTTCTGCTCTTAAGGCTTCAGCTTCCTCTTCCAAGACCTTACCCTAAACTGCAAAAAATCCCGATGCCTCAACCTCCTTCTACCACAAAACCTTTACTGGAATCATCACAAAAAAGGAAGGATATTTCTTCAATTGAAGATCACACATTGATGAAGAGAAAAGTTCGTGCCCAAAGCCCGCAAAGATACCAAAGCCTCAACCTCCATCTCTACCAAAACTCATATTAGTTCATTGCAAGGAGATGGTTCATCCGAAGAAGATGGCAAAACAAAATTATTTACAGACAACTCATTAATGAAAAGAAGAAGACAATATTCTTTGCCTCCAAAGTTTTCAAAGCCTCCAACTCCATATGGTAAAAAAGCCCACGTTTTTTCATCTGAAGGAGAGAGAGTCCATCATTTGATGATTTGCAAAAACAATCATTTGGAGACCTTGAATGATGAAGAGAAAAAGACTTTATCCTAAACCTCCGAAGATACCAAAGCCTCCACCTCCCTCCAATCGTGTTACTATAGGTGCTTCAAATTTTGAAGCTGACCATTTGTAATGATCCAAACCAATAACAATTTTGCATGGTGTTGGGCTGTTCATTATGCCAACATATGCAATCGATTCGTATCTTTGGTATATTACATTATTACCTGAAGTAGAACATGTATTGATTGTTTTTAATAAAATACCATTTATGCAATTGTTCAAATAATTTTGGGACTGGAAATAAAAGCCTAATATTTTCAAAGTTTCACGCCGGCTTTCATTTTTTATAGTTTAAGTACTCATTTTTTTGTTTCATTCACGATAACGGTACTTAAATAATCCAATTATCTAATACGATGCAGATTGTATGCATAGAACACTAATTTGAACCAAAAGATGATTATTTAACTCAAAGTATACAGAATGAACAAACATTGATCTTCTTCATTTTGTATAAAAAAGAATAATTATTCACATAACGAGGATATAAATTTATTACACCATGGATTTTTTTGTAGCCCCATTCGAAATAATATAGGCACAACAAATAACCAGATTTGTGATGCTTACGACCATCGTATCAAATTACAATGGATATAGCCATTTCTAGTGTTCTGAGGCAAATTGTTTCATGGAAACAACAACTGTAAAGACCGCCATGCATCAAAATTCCGTAGCTCTTATAACCGCTATGAATATAATATTTACAGTGGTTATAACAATTGCAGTTCTAAATTTCACAAGTGATATAACAGTGACAAAATAGGATTAGCACAAAGTATGGTACAAAAATGGGTTCAGCAAATAATACGAAATATTTATCACCATTTTAACATTTTTCCTTTCATTTAAGTGTTATTATTTCAACTTCAGTTTCATATTCATTAATAAATTAACCTACAATTCTTTAGTGGTTTCATGCACTACCATTTATAAAAAATGATATAGCTTTACTAACTGATAAGTTACTATGAATTTTGAATATATTATTGCATTTTACATTCTTTTTAAATCTAGTAGTTCGGTCTAAGGTTTTATTTACTATCATTAACGAACTCGAATTTTCCAATTTCAACCTTTCTTTTTGGAGGTTTCAATTACCATGGATTAGGTGTACATGTTACCGTCCTTTTATTTATGTGTGTTTTTATAAACCAAAATATTTTGACCTTTAGCTAATTATAGTATGCATAAGGTACAACCTATATTTCAATGAGGACTACTAACATAATCAGAAAATAAATACAAAAAGTTTGATATGTCATTTTATATAATTAATGAAGACATACATATTAATTTCAACATATTATATTTCTCTTTAATATAAATACTTATCTACAAGTTCGAAGAATCTCTGTACTGAGTATATTATCTTTCAATACATGGTTAACTTAAATGCACGTTGCTTATAGGTTTTAGTTAGAAATATATATTTGTACAGCACTTTTTGGAGCTATAAATAATATAATTGATTTACTAGTATATTATCTTAATTTTTTTATCCTTTTAATGGAAGTAGGCATTTAATAACTTTTTCAACACTTATTAATTAGTTAAATAAATAGTTTCAAGAAGTAAAAAATAATGAACCATAACAAATAAAAATCTTGAATTTAGTGAGCAACAATTATTACTAGTATATAAATACATAAATACAAATTAATATCATTCTTTATCATACGTTAATTGTGTAAGGACATAATTATTTTTTCCTTCAAAATCTATAAATATCCATCAACTTTTCAGCTATAATTATACTTCTCAATGGGTAGTTTTTTCATTCGAAATATTTTGTCACTTTTCTTCCTTGCGACATTGTTATTAAACTTTGTCAAGGGTAATGAGCCTGGGGATTATCCATTTCGCCATCAATTTTCCAAGAATTTGACACAATTGTATCATGGAAGTCCAACACAGAGAATTCGATCTTCGTTCAATCCATTGTCAAAATTTAATTCCTTACTCGAAAGTAGTTCACAAAAAGAAGATGGGCTAACATTATCATTTGACAATCTTCAATTAAGGAAGGGGAGAAGACCCTATTATATTCCCCCAAGTAAACCTAAGCCTCCATCTCAGTCTAATTCAAATAGCATGTTTGGGTCAATGGATAGAAGTGGTCCAATGCAAAAGGATAGTAGTACAACATCTTTTGAAGGTCGCGGGTTAATGAAAAGAAAAGGGCCTTACCCTAAACCACCAAAAATCTCGATGCCTCCATCACCTCCTGCCCCACAATCTTTACTAGAATCGTCACAAAAAAGGAAGGATACAACATCTATTGAAAATCACACATTAATGAAAAGAAAACGGTCGTACCAAAGCCACCAAAGACACCAAAGCCTCCACCTCCATCTCTACCAAAAACTCGTATTACTTCATTGCAAGTAGATGGTTCATCTCACGAAGACGGCGAGACAAAATTATTTATGGACCACCAATTGTTTAAAAGAAGAAGACCATATCCTATGCCACCAAAGTTTCTGAAGCCTCCAACTCCATATGGTAAAAGAA
The DNA here is from genome assembly GCA_030765085.1 of Allium cepa. Classification (NCBI taxonomy): domain Eukaryota; kingdom Viridiplantae; phylum Streptophyta; class Magnoliopsida; order Asparagales; family Amaryllidaceae; genus Allium; species Allium cepa. The sequence continues at coordinate 464,946,934 of CM060942.1, forward strand.
CACATGTTATTTCGTCAGAGGGAGAGAGTCCATCATATGATGATCTGCAAGAACAATCATTTGTAGACCGTCAAATGATGAAGGGAAAACGACCTTATCCAAAACCTCCAGAGATACCAAAGCCTCCACCTCCCTCTAATCCTGTTTCCACGGGTGCTTCAAAATTTGAAGTTGGTCATCTATGATGAACCTAACCTATAACATTTTTGCTTTGCGTTGGACGGTTCATTATGCCAACATATGCAACCAATTCTTGTCTGTGGCTCATTGCATTATTGCCCGAAGTAAAACATGTATTCAGTGCGTTTTAATGAAATACCATTTATGTAATGTGCTCTATTAATTATGGGACTGCAAATAAAAGCTTAATATTTTCAAAGTTTCATTCCGGCTATTCATTTTGAACGTTAAGTGCTCAATTTTTTATTTCATTCACGATAAAGTTTCTTAAATAATGCTATTATCGGATATTGCGTAGAATGTACTCGTAGAACTCAAATTTGAATCAAAAGATGATTACTGAACTCAAGGTATTCGAAATGAACAAACATTTATCTTCTTTATTATGTATAAAAAAAGAATAATTAGATGAATAACGAGGGTATAAATTTAGTACACCATAGATTTTCGTGTAGCCCCATCCGAAATACGATAGGCACAACACAATAATTAGATTTGTGATAAGTACGACCTTCGCATAAAATTTACAAGGACATACCCATAATCAAGTAGTCTAGGGCAAGTTATTTCTGGGAAACAACAACGGTTAAAACCATTGTGCAAAAAAATTTCATTGCATTTATTACCGTTGTGAATCAAATATTTACAATGGTTATGATGATTACAATTCCAAATTTAAAACTAATATAACAGTGATAAAAAGGGTTAGCGCAAAGTATGGTACAAAAAATAGGCTTAGCAAATAATATGAAATGCTTATTACTATTTGAATTTTTTTTACTTTCTATCTAGTGTTACTATAATTTCAACTTCATTTTCATAACCGTTAATATTATCCTAGAATTCTTTAGTGGATTTATGCACTACCATTTAAAAAAAATGATATAGCTTTACGAATTGATAATTTAGTATGAAGTTTAAATATATAATTATATTTTAAATATCTTTTTAAATCTAGTAGATTGGTCTAAGGTTTTATTTATTATTATTAACGAAGTCAAAATTTCGGATGTTAACTTTTCTTTTTGAAAGTTTCAATTACTATGGATTAGTCTTGTATATTGCCCTTTAATTTATATGTGTTTTTATAAACCAAAATATTTTGTCCCCTAGCTAGTTGTAATATGCATCTGGCCAAAACTATATATCAGTAAGGCCTATTTCCATATTAACAAAAATAGACACAAGAAGTTTGGAATTCCATTTTAGCCTACTTCTAAAGATATACTTATTAATTTCACACATTATATTTTTCTTTGATGTAAACATGTATCTAAAAGTTCAAAGAATCTCTATACAATACAAAGTAAATTATCTTCTCATAAACAATTAATTTACATGCATGTTTCTTATATGTTATTTAGAATTTTATATTTGTAAAGCACTTTATTGAGCTACAAATAATATAATCAATAAAATAGTATTTCATATCAATTAGCTTCTGCTTTTTAATGGAAGAAGGCATCAATAACCTTTTCAACTCTTATTATTTAGTTAAATATATTGTCATAAAAGGTTAAAAAAAAATGAATAATAACTAAAAAAATCTTGAATTTATTAACCAACAATTATTACTGTTAGGTTAATCAATATCGTACATTATCATTAACTAATTGTTTCAGGACACAATTTTTTCCCTTCAAACTCTACAAATATCGATAAGCTTTTCGACCACAATCATAATTTTCAATGGGTAATTTTTTTGTTCAAAATATTGCATTATTTTTCTTCCCTTTACATTGTTATTCAACTCTATCAAGGGCAATGAGCATACATAGAATCCATTTTACCATCAATTTTCAAGAATTGTAAACAATTGTATCGTGGAAGTCAAACACAGAGAATCTGATTTTTGTTCTATCCATTGTCAATTTTTGATTCCTTACTTCAAAGTTGTTCACTGAAAAAAGATGGTCATACATTGTCATTTGATACACTTAAGTTGAGGAAGAGGAAAAGATACTAAACTAAACCCCATATTATACCAAAGCCGCCGCCGCCCTTTTGTCCAAATAGAATCTTTGGGTCAACAAATATTAATGGACCAATGAATAAAGATAGTAGTAAAACATCTTTACATATTACCATTTTGACTCGGCAAATAATAGACTCAGAAAATAATACGAAATACTTATTACCATTTTGACATTTTTACTTTCATTCAAATGTTATAATTTCAACTTCATTTTCATATTCATTAACAAATTAACCTACAACTCTTTAGTGGTTTTATGCACTACCATTTACGAAAAATGATACTCCTTTACGAATTGATAAGTTACTATGTAGTTTGAATATATTATTACATTTTAAATATCATTTTAAATCTAGTAGATCGGTCTAAGGTTTTATTTATTATCATTAACTAACTAAAATTTTCTTATGTCAGCCTTTCTTTTTGAACGTTTCAATTACTATGGATTAAGCTTATATATTACATCCCTTTTATTTATGCATGTTTTTATAAACCAAAATATTTTGTCCTTTAGCTAATTATAATATGCATCAGGTACAACCTATATTTCAATGAGGAGTACTAGCGTAATCATAAAATAGATACAAAAAGTTTGATATGTCATTTCGCATAATTAATGAACATATTCTTATTAATTTCAACATATTATATTTCTCTGTTAATATAAATACTTACCTACGAGTTCGAAGAATCTCTATATTGGACATAGTAAATTATCTTTCAATAAACAATTAACTAAAAATGCACGTTGCTTATAGGTTTTAGTTAGAAATATATATTTGTATAGAACTTTATTACGCTATAAATAATATAATTGATAAACTAGTATATTATATTAATTTTTTTCTCCTTTTTAATGGCAGAAGGTATTCAATAACTTTTCAACATTTATTAGTTAGTTAAATAAATAGTTTCAACAAGTAAAAAATAATGAAACATAACAAATAAAATCTTGAATTTAGTGATCAACAATTATTACTTGTATATAAATATATAAATACAAATTAATATCAATATTTGTCATAAGTTAACTGTATAAGGACAAAATTATTATTTTCTTCAAACTCTATAAATATCCACAAGCATTTCAGCCAAAATAAAACTTCTCAATTGGCAGTTTTTTCGTTCGAAATATTGTATTACTTTTCTTCCTTGCGACATTGTTATTCAACTTTGTCAAGAGTAATGAGCCTGGGGAGAATCAATTTTTTCATCAATTTTCCAAGAATCGGAAACAATTGTATCATGGAAGTCCAAAATACAGAATCTGATCTATGTTCGACCCGTTGTTAAAATTTGGTTCCTTACACTAAAGTAGTTCACAAAATGAAGATGGGCACATATTATCATTTGATAACCTTCAGTGGAAGAAGAGGAGAAGACCCTATCATGTTCCTCCAAGTAGACCAAGGCTTCCACCTCGCTCTAATTCAAATAACATGTTTGGGTTAACGGATAGAAGTGGTCCAATGCAAATATATAGCCGTACAACATCTTTTGAAGGTTGCGAGTTAATAAAACGAAAAAGACCTTACCCTAAACCACGAAAAATCCCGATGCCTCCAACTCCTCCTGCCGCACAATCTTTACCGGAATCATCACAAAAAAGGGAAGATACAGCTTCAATTGAAGATCACACATCAATGAAGAGAAAATGGCCGTACCAAAAGCCATCAAAGTACCAAAGCCTCCACCTCCATCTCCACCAAAAACTCGTATTAGTTCATTACAAGGAGATGGTTCATCCAACAAAGACGGTGACACAAAATTATTTATGGACCACCAATTGATGAAAAGAAGAAGACTGTATCTATGCCACCAAAGTTTTCGAAGCCTCCAGCTCTATATGGTAGATAAACACATGTTATTTCGTCAGAAGGAGAGAGTCCCTCATATGATGATCTGCAAAAACAATCATTTGGAGACCATCAAATAATGAAGGGAAAAAGACCTTATCCTAAACCTCCAAAGATACCAAAGCCTCCACCTCCCTCTAATCCTGTTTCTACACGAGCTTCAAAATTTGAAGCTGTTCATCCATGATGAACCATACCTATGACTTTTTTGTTGCCGTTGGACTATTCATTATGCCAACATATGCAACCAATTCGTATCTACGGTTCATTACATTATTGCCTGAAGTAAAACATGTACCTAGAGCTTTTTAGTAAAATACCATTTATGCAATGTGCTATATTAATAATGGGACTGGAAATGAAGCCTTAATATTTTCAGAGTTTCATGTCGGCTATTTATTTTAAAATTTAAGTACTCAATTTTTTGTTTCATTCATGATAAAGGTACTTAAATAATGTTATTATCGGATACTGCGTAGAATGTATTCGTAGAACTGAATCAAAAGATGATTATATAACTCAAGCTATTCGAACTGAACAAACATTGATCTTCTTCATTTCGTATAAAAAAAGTTATTTGAATAACGAAGATATATATTTAGTACACCGTAGATTTTCGTGTAGCCCCATTTGAAATAATATAGGCACCACACAATAACTATATTTGTGATATGTACGACCATCGCATCAAATGCATAATGGATATAGTGATAATCAAGTGGTCTAGGGCTAATTGTTTCGGGGAAAAACAATGTTTAAAACTGTTGTGCAACAAAATTCCATTGCCCTTGTCACCGTTGTGAATCAAATATTTACAATGGTTATGATGATTACAATTCCAAATCTCAAAGATGAGATTACAGTGATAAAAAAGTGTTAGCATAAAGTATGGTACAAAAAATAGACTCTGCAAATAATACGAAATACTTATTACTTTTAATTTTTTTTACTTTCATTCTAGTGTTATTATAATTTCAACTTCAATTCCATACCCATCAAAAAATTAACCTAAAATTCTGTAGCGGATTTATCCATTACCATTTATAACAGATGACATAGCTTTGTGGATTGATAAGTTAGCAAGAAGTTTAAATAAATTATTATACTTTAAGTTTCTTTTTAAATTTAGTAGATTGGTCTAAGGTTTTATTTATTATCATTAACAATGTCAAAATTTCCGACATTAACTTATCTTTTTGAAGGTTTCAATTACTATGGATTGGGCTTGTACATTACTGCCCTTTAATTTATATGTGTTTTTATAAACCAAAATATTTTGTCCTCTAGCTAACTGTAATATGCATCTGGCCCAAACTACATATCAATAAGGCCTATTTGCATGTGAACAAAAGCAGATGCAAGAAGTTTGTAGTGTCATTTTAGCTTATTTATGAAGATATGCTTATTAATTTCAACACATTATATTTCTCTTTGATATAAACACTTATTTACAAGTTCAAAGAATCTCTATACCACATACAGTAAATTATCTTCCTATGATTAATTAATTTACATGCATGTTGCTTATATGTTTTAGTTAGAATTGTATACTTGTACAACACTTTGTTGAGCTACAAATAATATAACTAATAAACTATTACTTTGTATCAATTAGCTTCTCCTTATATTGGCAAAAGGCATCAATAACTTTTTCGACTCTTATTAATTAGTTAAATAAATTGTCTTAACAAGTAAAAAATAATGTTGGGCGAATTCTCACCCAGAAGATCTAGGGACCAGGAAGTCACAATTTCACCCGGGCTCGCAGCCTCCACTTCGTTCGACAGCCAAGAAGCTCAACACTAACCTAGAAGTCCATCCAACGTTCAACCATCACCTCATTCGGCATCAACTCATTCGGCTCCTCCATTCAACCATCACCTCGTTCGGTATCGACCCATTCGGCTGGGTTCATTCGGCGAAGCACAGCCCTCACCTCCACCGGACCAACCTTCTCCACGTTCCATTCGGCCTCCATCATGCATGCCGAACCAGGGCCATAACCGGACCATGCCCATCGCCGAACCAGCTACCTACCTCGATGCCGAATGGATCTCCACCACAGCTCCACGACCGGACCACCAATACCGAATCATGCACGGTCGGACCAACGTCACCGAGCCAAACCATACCTCACCACCGAATGGACCTCCGCCGAACCAGATGATTGCCAGTCCAGATTGCTTCAGCCCGGGCCCACCAGCAGCTATATACCTCCAAGACCCCTGCCCCCTACCTCACTCTATAAATAGAGGGGCAGGGGTACAACAATGGTAGACAAGTTTGAGAGCTCAAGCAAGGAAGGAACTTTCAAACTACTTTCATATACTGATATACGAAGCATTGTACCTGTAATCTGAAAGAAAGAAGATAATAACATATAAAGTGGACGTAGGCACATTCTGGCCGAACCACTATAAATCTGTGTGTCTTTTACATTTCAGCCCCTACTTCTTTCATATTTACATACTCATCTAAAATCACTGAAAATCACATATAATCAACTAAATAATACGACTTGGAGGTGTTTGTCCATTTTTTGTGCAAACATTTTTGGTGCTTTCACTGAGAACTGAACTCAGGCTTCATCTTCTCCCACTCAACCTTCTTCCTAACAACATCACTCGTTGCTTAGAAATCATGCCTTCCAAACAGAGAAGGGATGTTAACAAAGGAAAGAACATCGCAACTAGCAGCCTTCCAGATCCAGCAATCACAGATCAGCCCACTTCAACAGCAGTACCAGATGAAAATCAGGAAAATCCAACTGGTCCCGCAACGGAACAACCAATCACTAGAGCAGATCTGGACAGGGTTGTGGCTAAAGTAACTAACCGCTTCACATCCCAACAAGAAACTTTGGTGGACCAACTCATGACACGCTTAAGGGATGCTGAAGAGTCCAACCGCAACACTGAATCATGGGGTGAATCCCAATCCGGAGGATCCCGGAGGCAACAAAGGTCTTCACTCTTCGAACAAGCTATCAACAGGAAAAACGATGATAGGGGCCGCGCCCGGACTCAGCCTGAATTCCGACTCGAGGAAGCCCTTGGAACCGAACCTAGCGGGGGAGGCGCCAGGCGAGGGTCGGATGTAGCTGAGCCAGTCATGCCACCTAATCATAGAAACCCCGCTGAACGAAGCCGAGCTAGAACCCAGCCCGAAGTTGACCCCATGGATGTGCTCGAAACAGAACCCCACAGGGGAAGATCAAGGCAGGGGGCAACTGTAGCTGGTCCTAGCGTGCATCCAAGCAGCCAAAGACAACCACTGGATAATGCTAGAGGTGATAGACTGTACCATCCCTACAGGTCATCTGGACGAGATAGATCCCGCAGGGAAGAACCGAGCTCATTTTTGTCCGCTCCAAGTTCTGACGAACGAATGGCACGATTATTCAGAGAATGTGTTCAACGGGAGCAAAGGGACCGGGGAATAGGCGCTAGGGTCACCAGTCCCTTTACCCGAAATATCGAAACTGCCATCACTCCCCGGGAATGGAAAATGCCAACCATGGAACCTTACGAAGGAACTTCCGACCCCATCGTACACCTGCAGAGATACACCCAGCATATGCTCATGAGTGGAGCAACAGAAGGAGTATTATGTAAATGCTTTCCGCTATTCCTATCAGATCTAGCTACCTCCTGGTTCTGCCATCTACCCCAAGGATCCATCGGCTCATGGGAGATGTTAAAAGAAAGGTTTATTAGCCAGTTCCGCATCCATGTGGAACAACCCAAGGATGCTTATTCTCTATCCAATGTCAAACAGAAATCCGGAGAGACGCTGTAACAATATCTAACACGGTTCAACGCCGCAGCGGCAGCAGTTCAAGATGCCGATGAAAAACTCACTCTAATGGCCCTCTGTAGTGGTGTACATCCAGACACCAAGTTTGCCAGAAGATTAACTAAGGAAAAACCAGCTACCTTGCCTGATTTCTTCCATGAAGCTGGAAAGTATATGAGACTTGAAGACGCTGCTACGGAGAGGCAGTCAGGGCAACAAGGCAAGATAGTTCAGGACAAGGTTCCCACTGCAGCTAAGGACGCTCGAAGAAATGAATCTAGAGACAATGCTGGGGGCAGAAAGGTTGAGAAGCGCCAATATCGACCAGGGCCAAGATTTGACTCCTACACTCCTTTGAATGAAACAATCGAAAACATCTACCTAGCCACTCAGGGCGAACTCGGATACAAGCGCCCCCCGCACAAGAAAGAATCAGATAACGCACTCAAGTTCGGAAAGTTCTGTCGCTTCCACGAATCCCACGGACATGACACCAATGAATGCCACCATCTTCGGGACTTGATCGAAGAACACATTAGAAGAAGAAGACTGGAACGTTATGTGAAAGGTCAGAACAGGACTCCAACTCCTGCCAATGAGAACTCAAAGCAACCCCTCCCAGAAGTAGGCGGAGGGAATCGCAACAATCACAACACCAGTGGCTCTAGTCAAGAGAAGATAGTGGTCCTTACCATCTCAGGAGGACCACACATCGCCGACAGAAGTTGGGCAGAGATGGAAAGGTACGACAAGTCGCTTAGAAATGCCGAAGGATATGTTAACTCCATTACGGAGGAACGCCACCCGAAACGAAAAGAAAACAATGACATTGTATTCAATAGGCATGATTTGGAAGGAAGACAGTACCCACATATGGATCCCATGGTCATCTCTGCCTGGTTTGGACCAGCTAAAGTTTTTCGGATTCTAATAGACACGGGAAGCTCCGTAAATATCCTGTTCAAACATGCTTTCGACAAAATGAAGTTATCAATGAAGGATGTATCCCCCTGTGACAAACCACTGCACGGTTTCACTGGAGATGCAAAAATGCCCCTCGGGCAACTTGACCTCTTCGTCGAAATAGGAAGTCATCCCCGCTCCGTTGTGCGAAAACAAACGTTCGTACTAATAGAAAACCACTCGGCTTACAACGCTTTCTTGGGAAGACCAGCCTTGTCTGACTTTCAGATTGTATTAGCCCCCTGGTGCCTGAAAATGAAATTTCCAACAGACAACGGAGTAGGAGAAGTAGAAGGAGATCAAGATGCTGCCCGAGACTGCTACGTAACTGAACTTCGCAATAACCGCAGAAAGAATAAAGGAAAAGGTGCAGAGACCACTCTCTGCATGAAAAGCTTGGAGGCATAGCAACTAAAGAAAGCCCCTCCTCTTCGATACACAAGCGATCCCTTCAATGAACTAGACCCCAGGGATAAAGAGGAGGAGGCTACCGCCGAGCCTGCAGAGGCTATGGAATTCGTATCGGTAGATAAGCATGATTCAAGTAGACTATTAAAAATCGGATCTCAGCTGAAAACGGAATTGAAGGATCAACTCATTGACTTTCTCCGCCACAACTTAGATGTATTTGCGTGGACCCATGCCGATATGACAGGAATCTCCCCAGACATAGCATGCCACATGTTGAACATCGATCCCACCAAGGTACCAGTAAAGCAGAAAAAGAGGAGCATGGGGGCAGAGCGATCAGCAGCCCTTGATGAGGAAGTAAAAAATCTACTTGCTAATGGCTTCATACGAGAAGCCATCTACCCAGAATGGATCGCTAACCCAGTGCTAGTAAAAAAGGCCAATGGAAAGTGGCGAACATGTATTGACTTCTCCAATCTGAATGACGCTTGCCCGAAAGACTGCTTCCCACTTCCCCGAATTGACCAACTCGTAGACAGCACAGCTGGGCACGAACTCCTATCTTTTATGGATGCATACTCCGGATATAACCAGATCCCCATGCACGCTCCCGATCAGGACCACACTAGCTTCATCACCGACCGCGGATTATATTGTTACAAAGTCATGCCTTTTGGACTCAAAAATGCTGGAGCTACCTATCAACGCCTCGTCAACAAAATGTTCGCAGAACTGATAGGACGAACTATGGAAGTATATGTGGATGACATGTTGGTGCAGTCCAGGAAAGCCAACGACCATGTAAGCCATCTGGACGATATGTTTCGGGTACTTCGCCGATATGGAATGAAGCTGAATCCTCTAAAGTGCTCCTTCGGAGTATCATCGGGAAAATTCTTAGGATTCATCGTCCACGTCAGAGGAATCGAAGCAAACCCTGAACAAATCCGAGCTTTAAAAGAAATAAGGATATCTTCCACTCGAAAAGAAATGCAGAGCCTAAACGGAAAGGTGGCCGCCCTAAGCAGATTCATTTCCAAGGCAACTGACAAGTGTGTCCCTTTCTTCGAAGCACTCAAGAAAGACAAAGGGAGGTTCGAGTGGACCGACGAATGCTTAAAAGCCTTCCTCAACCTAATCGAACACCTTCAGAGACCACCAGTACTCTCAACTCCAAATGAAGGTGAAGTGTTATACCTATACCTCGCTGTATCATCTCATGCTCTAAGCGCCGCCTTGGTAAGAGAAGAAGACCGCACACAACGCCCGGTTTACTTTGTAAGTAAGAGATTTACAGGGGCAGAGGCCAGATATCCTAAACTTGAGAAATTAGCATACTGTTTATTGATCGCGTCACGAAAACTGCGCCACTACTTCCAGTCTCACTCCATCAGGGTTCTAACCGATCAACCACTAAGACAAGTGCTCCATCGTCCTGACACTTCTGGGCGACTCCTCAAATGGTGCATCGAACTAAGTCAGTATGATATCACCTACCATCCTCGCGCCGCTATCAAAGGACAAGCCATGGCTGATTTCATTGCCGAATTCACTATCAACGAAGGCAAGGAACAATCCGAAGTAGCAAAAAACATCAAGTGGAACCTCTTTGTAGACGGAGCATCGAACGAACAAGGCTCGGGGGCAGGTATTGTGATCATCACCCCCAGGGGAAGAAAGTTGTACTATGCATTAAGATTGGAGTTCACGGCCACTAACAACGATGCTGAATATGAAGCAGTAATAGCGGAATTGGAACTGGCCCTAGAAATCGGAGTCAATTCCTTATGTATTCATAGTGATTCTCGGCTTATCGTAAACCAGGTACTAGGAGAATTCCAGACTCGAGGAGAACGACTCACAGCATACCTAAAGAAAACCAAACTGCTGCTCGATCAATTGGACCATTATCTAATCAAACACATTCCTCGAGAAGAAAACCAAGAGGCAGATGAACTTGCAAAGCAAGCTAGCACCATCTCCGGAGCACTAGCAATCTCAAGGCAGCTAGCCCCGAGTTTCGAACAAGTGAATCTGATAACTGCAATCGAAGAAGGAACCTGGATGACTCCTATCCGGAAATATTTGCAAGATGGCATACTACCCGACAGGCGTGACGAAGCCAAGAAGATCTTGAGGAAAGTTCCCCACTACACAATACAAGAAGACATCCTCTACCGGCGTGGCTTCTCTAGCCCCCTATTAAGATGCGTCGCCGGAAGGGAAGCCAAGGAGATATTAACAAACATCCATCAGGGAGGATGCGGAGATCACACTGGAGGACAGACTTTGGTAAGAAAGATACTCCGATATGGATATTACTGGCCCACACTAAACAAAGATGCCCTAGACTTCGTTAAGAAATGCGACAGATGTCAGAAGTTCGCCAAGATCCCTCGACTACCCACAAACGAAATTACTCAAATGACCAGCCCTTGGCCCTTTGTGGTATGGGGAGTTGACTTAATTGGCGAACTGCCAACGGGCCGAGGCGGAGCCAAATATGCTATAGTGGCAGTCGATTATTTCACCAAATGGGTGGAAGCGGAACCTTTAAATAAAATATCTTCAGCAAAAGTTATCAACTTCTTGATCAAAAACATTCTGTGCAGGTATGGAGTCCCCCTCAAGATCGTATCAGACAACGGGCTCCAATTTGACAGCGAAGAAATTGCCGACTGGTGCCAAGAGCATGGAATTCATAAAAGCTTCTCATCAGTAGCTTACCCTCAGGCAAACGGACAAGTTGAAGCTGTCAATAAAATTCTCAAAACCCTAATCAAGAAGAAACTTGAAAAGTCAAAAGGCGCTTGGGTGGACGAACTTCCTACGGCACTATGGGCATACCGCACATCTTTTAGAACATCAACGGGACATACTCCTTTCTCTTTGGCATATGGATCGGAGGCAATGCTCCCAGTTGAGACTGTTGTGCCTTCTCACCGTAGGATCCACTACAGCCCAGAAGAAAACGAAGAACTCCTCCTCATGTCTTTGGATCTGATTGAGGAAAGGAGGAACGATGCAGCACTCAAAGCAGCAGCTCACAAACAAAAAGTGGCAGCACTATACAATTCCAAAGTCAAGCATCGCAGCTTACAAGAAGGAGATCTTGTCCTCAGGCGAATCTTTCCGCGCCCCGGGGCACTGGACCCCATCTGGGACGGACCATATGTAATTCACAAAGATCTCCACAACAGAGCTTACATTTTGTCAACAGTGGACGGAGAGGTGTTCCAGAGGGCATGGAACATCTGACACCTCCGTCGATACTTTTCTTAACTTGTACTGCCCATATGAAGTGAATTAACAAAGAGAATCAGTGGACGTAGGCATTTTCGTGCCGAACCACTTTAAAAAATCTTGTCTCTTTTTAACTTGTTCCTTTATGTCTTGGCTACTTGTTAAGTTTTATCCCTTTCTGTTGAACAAAATCCTATGGCATCTCCACTCAAGACGCACCGCGGCCTCATCTGGACTAGGCCTAACAGGTACGCTACGATTCTATGCACTCGCCAATGAGACTCTTTTGCTCCAGCATCCCTCTGCTGCGGGTTAACTCATTGCGCGCCTGCCCTCAAAGCCAACTGTAATGAGCCGATTATAAGTCATCATAAAGGCCGACTATAGCCGATGGCAACTCATTACGGCGTTCGGCTGGCCGGTAACTGTGAACCTACTTTAAGCCCCAACATAAGGTGTGGCCAGCCAGGGGTAGTTCACGGCCAACGGCACCCACGCTAGCCGGCCACGGTAAATCGAATAATACCCACGATTACGGACCATAATGGTTCGGGTAGTTACTGTGCGCGATCTCGGCTCCGATGTGTCTTAAGTGCGGCTGTGGTAAAAAAGAAAACTCCCCGCGGAGGCGTAAGATGGGTGACAAATGTCTCCAAGACCCACAGCTAGGGAAAGTGACTACAAAACCCGTTTGCCACGAACTTAAGCACATCGACGGCCTTCCGTGACTGGAAGTTTTACTTTTACTATATTTCCATTTCAGTTAAATATTTTTCTCCTATCCTGTATAACAAACTCTAAAGTACAGGAAACTAAATAGGAAGCATTCACTCATGAGGCTCTAAGCCTGCGTACTGGGTGGCAGGGCGCTCAGCTATACCCGTGAACAGTTACACAAGACACTCAAAGCTACCGCCTGTGAATAAAACATGAAGGGCGGTACTCTCTTCACTTGTACATAAATGCGTAACTATAGCTTATTCATACACTGACATTGCAAAACGTGAAATTATATTTCAAGCAAAAACTTAACATCAAACACAACTAGAATCACAGGCATATACATAATTATACTTCTCACACAGCACATAAAGATAGCAACAACATTTAAACATGACAAAATCAGCTTATATTATAAGATCACACGAAGTTATTCTTTGCAAATAATTTTATTACAGTTGCATATCAAAGACTAACATAAACAGTGATAAAAAAGAAACAAAAAGATGGCGGATGCCTCCACACTCCATCACCAACTTCCCCAGTCTACTTAGCCGCAGGATCAGAGCCCCCAGCATGCGGATCAGAAGTCCCGCCTGTCCAATTCGGAAGAAGAATTCATTAAACGAACAACCAAGTTATGGAAACACGGGAAGAAAAGAAAGGGAAGAAGAATAACTCACCAGCATCCGCCGCTTGATCCTCATCATCCAACTGCACGCCCGCTTCCTCTGCAGCAAGCAGCCGCATCCCCTCCTTCACCGCCGCTTGCTCCTCCTTTGAGAACTGAGCAGTAACCGCATTCAAGTTGAAAGCCTCTCCGCCTTCCTTACCCGCGTTCACCCTGGCCTCCTCTAAAGCCTGGAGATACACCTTGGCCATGACCCGAGGGTAATCGTCCATCCAAGACAAGCCGCCCTCCTTCCAAGTGTGGAAGTACATATCCTGTAGCATCTCATCCATCATCCCCTCGTTTTCCTCAAACTCCCTCACCCGGGCCTCGGAAGCTTGCAACTTGGCGACGGCGACGTCCCTCTCTGACTGGTATCTCAAGCAGTCAGCCTGGAGTGACCTCCTCAGTTCCTCTTCCTTCAACCTGAGGGACCTCCTCATCTCCTCCATCTCCTCCTTCAACTCGGCCTGAGCCATCTCCGCAGCCTCGAGCCTCCCCGACAACTCCTCTACCCGCTCGAGATCCGCATTTCGAACCTCATCCACCGTTGCGATAGCTATGTTAATCCGTTCCCTGCAAGCGACCTCCATCTTCCGTAATTCCGCCCTACTGGCCTTCTCCATGGTCTCTTTCAGCCGTTTGGAGGCTTCCTCATGCTGGGAAATCTGGATGGCTTGGTCGGCGAGCTGCTTGGCCTGATCGGCAACCTTTAACCTCAACCGAATGTTAGCACTCCCGATCTCTTCCCCGGCCTTGACCAACTTAGCATGATGCTCCATTAACTTCCTGGTCTCTGCGGCCACCCGGTCGATATTAGCCTTGGCCTCATCCCCCATGGTGACTACCCGTGTAGTAAGTGAATCAAGATCTAAAGATTTGGCCTCGTCCAGCACCCTTACCATGGGGTTGCGGGGAAGGAGATGCTCGCCCGTGGTCTCATCGAATGAAATGTCCCGAAAGCTTGGGTCTAAATCAGGATGACCAGCAAAAGGGTCACGAGGCACGGGGCGAGGCACATCGGGACGCCTTATATGAATGACAGTAGGACTCTTGGAAGGAGGAGGAGGGGGGCCGGGCTCCGTGCTCTCCTCCGTAGTGTCACGAGGAGGCTGAGTAGGGGGAGGCTGAGTAGGAAGCTGCGAAGCAGAAGAAGACTCAAATAAGGAACGGCTCCGCTTCCTTTTCTGAATACCCTCTTCGATGACCCCAAGAAGAGGGCGGTAACTGACTACATCCCCAGTGCGATCGGTAGAAGGTTTCGCGGAAGCTCTCCTCGACTTAAATTGTTCAAGGCGGTGTCGAACATCCGACGTTTTAACCGCCTGGCCTGCCCCTGGAATAAAGAACAAGTGTTACGAACATACAATAATCCGCAATTCAAAAAATGTGCTAAGTTAAAAAGAAAGAAAAGTGAAAGGACACATCTATTATACAAACCCGGCGGAGGAGTGGGATACTGCAATAAGTCCTGGATCTCATTCCAGGACGGAAGTGAACCGTAAAAAATTTCTAAGTCCCTATCGAAAATAGAATCGGCAGAAGGCAAAAGTTCACCTTGCATCGCCGGAACCACCCTAGCTGAGGAACCCTTAGAGGATGGGTCAGTGCCAGCCACAGCTTTGCCGGTTTCCTTTGCCTTCTCCGTTCCCTTCTCCGTTTCCGACTCTCCCTCCGACTCCCCGAAGGCCCGACGGAGAGCCTCATCCAGCTCGAGGTCTTGTTCAGAGGTTAGAGCAGCAACACCACTACCACCTTGACCGTCGCCATCTCCTCCACCCTCCGACCCTTCTCCAACCTCGCCTCCTTCCTCCTCTTCTACACCTTCCTCCTCTGGGACAGTCGGGCAAGTACTTGGAGAAGGGCCATCAGACTTCTTCAGTTTCTTCCCCTCGACCACGGGACGCTCTGCGAAAGGCTCCCTCTTACCGCTCTTTACCGTAGCCCCCTCCTTAGCTTTAGCAGCCCTCTCCTCAGCCGTATCCCTTTTCTTAACCACAGACTGGTGCGGTAAGATCAAATTATACTCCAAGAGGGTTGCGTTCCTGATCAAGAAAGAGGCCGACCGGTCCCGTGCCGGAATAGCCTTTAGTTCAGCAGCCATTCGCACTAAGGAATCGTCCTCCACGACTGCAATACCACCTGTCGCTAGCAATAGAAGCATGTCAGAAAAAACACTACAGTCAAAACACATGAAAAATATAAATGAAATCAATCTTACAGCCGGAAGTGAAAAGGCGGAAAGAAACAGCATCGTCCTTGACGAAGAACCACTCTTTCTTGAACATGGTGAACTTGGAATACAAGTCCAGGACTGGTTTGAAGGGCACGGCCGCTTCCAGGCTAATATACGGAGACCCCTTCTTATAGCCTCTCAGGTTGTACAAATATCGAATTTCTCGGTTAGAAGGAGGACGCCCGTACCTCCTCTGGAAGATAACAAAGAGGCTCACCAGGATGGCGTAAGAGTTAGGCTGAAGCTGGAAGGGAGCCACCTTCAAATATGTGGTGAAGCTTACTATCCAAGCGTTGATAGGGGGGATAGCGCCGCACATGCAATGGTATCTGCTAAAAGCGAAGTAGCCCTCGGGAGGATTATATGGCATCACTCCATCTCCCGGCAGCAGCATAAGAGCCCTATCTATCCCGAAGGAACGGGATATGACGTCAAGTTGCTCCTCCTTTAGGGAGCTAGGAAAGCAATCCGGGGGAGAGATCAAAAGTTCTTGTGGACCATATCCGTCCACTAGAGACCTCGGAATAGGTCGGTGTTGCCCGGACCCTGGTTGGACTGGGGGCAAGGAAGAAGAAGGCTCTCCTGTGCCTCTAGACTTCTTTATGTCCGATCGTGTTTCCGCTTTGCGAGACATTTTCTGCAGCACAAGAAAGACTTGAGGTTAGAATAAGAAGTATAGAAACATAAACAAGCAAATATATAAGGCAAGCGTGTAAAAAAGTCCAAGATTACGCTCAATGACCAAGAATGAACTCTCATTCGGCGTTGCCAAGCAAGTTCATTCGGCATAAGAAGCATACGATCATTCGGCTCTATGCTCATTCGGCGTATGTTTCATTCGGCACTTAGGCCTAAGTCTCGTTCGGTACAACAATACCCTCCGTGTGCGTTCGGCAATTAAGTTCATCCAGTAATAACAAACCATTCGGCAATAGTGTACGAACCTGATTCGGTAGAGATTTGGTTCGGCAGGCGATTTGATCCGGCAATTCAGTTGATTCGGCTATCTGGTTCGGTAAGGGAAAAACAAGGGGGGTACGGCCTCTATATATAGGCGAACTCAGAACCACCGAACCAAACGATTCGCCCAACCGGACCAATAATACCGGACCACCAGAAGCCGAATGAGAATAGCCGGACCAACCGAAAACCGAATGAAACTCTCTCTCTACCGACCAAGACCAGGAACTAGTGGCGTGCAAAGCGCCTCCCTCAGATAAGTACCGAACTCCAGAACTAACTAATAAAATAAGATTATGATAAGGATGAATAAGTCGTAAAATCCTCACCGACGTGGATTAAATCGTTTACACGTGTACGCGACCTCGAATGGTCCATAGGCACGCTCTGAATGGTTATTAACCCTACCGTCGTGGGAATTTACACTTTGACACGCATTTTTAAACTCATAGGTGAAACAGATATTTGATTCTGATAATTATGAAATGGCTAAGCTACTTACACATGTACGGGGTCGCGAACAATCCCTAGGCATGCTCTGAGCTGGCGATAAACCTGCTTGGCAAACGACCCGGGGACCCACTCTAACGTGAACCTGGCATCGACAATGCTAAGCCCCTTCGGGGCACACTTGCTCGTCCCTAACGACACGATTAGCTTCATCTCAAATATCTCGATCCCGAACGATCGTTACCTAGAACCGCACTAAAACTATAAATTAAATTCCTTTGCAGGACAGCAGCAGGATACGAACATCCAGCCCATGGCGTTACGAAACAAGCCTTTCTACCACAGGGAAACAAAGCGCGACACACGCAAGCACGTGCCCCACTTTGGGGGGCAAATGTTGGGCGAATTCTCACCCAGAAGATCTAGGGACCAGGAAGTCACAATTTCACCCGGGCTCGCAGCCTCCACTTCGTTCGACAGCCAAGAAGCTCAACACTAACCTAGAAGTCCATCCAACGTTCAACCATCACCTCATTCGGCATCAACTCATTCGGCTCCTCCATTCAACCATCACCTCGTTTGGTATCGACCCATTCGGCTGGGTTCATTCGGCGAAGCACAGCCCTCACCTCCACCGGACCAACCTTCTCCACGTTCCATTCGGCCTCCATCATGCATGCCGAACCAGGGCCATAACCGGACCATGCCCATCGCCGAACCAGCTACCTACCTCGATGCCGAATGGATCTCCACCACAGCTCCACGACCGGACCACCAATACCGAATCATGCACGGCCGGACCAACGTCACCGAGCCAAACCATACCTCACCACCGAATGGACCTCCGCCGAACCAGATGATTGCCAGTCCAGATTGCTTCAGCCCGGGCCCACCAGCAGCTATATACCTCCAAGACCCCTGCCCCCTACCTCACTCTATAAATAGAGGGGCAGGGGTACAACAATGGTAGACAAGTTTGAGAGCTCAAGCAAGGAAGGAACTTTCAAACTACTTTCATATACTGATATACGAAGCATTGTACCTGTAATCTGAAAGAAAGAAGATAATAACATATAAAGTGGACGTAGGCACATTCTGGCCGAACCACTATAAATCTGTGTGTCTTTTACATTTCAGCCCCTACTTCTTTCATATTTACATACTCATCTAAAATCACTGAAAATCACATATAATCAACTAAATAATACGACTTGGAGGTGTTTGTCCATTTTTTGTGCAAACATTTTTGGTGCTTTCACTGAGAACTGAACTCAGGCTTCATCTTCTCCCACTCAACCTTCTTCCTAACAACATCACTCGTTGCTTAGAAATCATGCCTTCCAAACAGAGAAGGGATGTTAACAAAGGAAAGAACATCGCAACTAGCAGCCTTCCAGATCCAGCAATCACAGATCAGCCCACTTCAACAGCAGTACCAGATGAAAATCAGGAAAATCCAACTGGTCCCGCAACGGAACAACCAATCACTAGGGCAGATCTGGACAGGGTTGTGGCTAAAGTAACTAACCGCTTCACATCCCAACAAGAAACTTTGGTGGACCAACTCATGACACGCTTAAGGGATGCTGAAGAGTCCAACCGCAACACTGAATCAAGGGGTGAATCCCAATCCGGAGGATCCCGGAGGCAACAAAGGTCTTCACTCTTCGAACAAGCTATCAACAGGAAAAACGATGATAGGGGCCGCGCCCGGACTCAGCCTGAATTCCGACTCGAGGAAGCCCTTGGAACCGAACCTAGCGGGGGAGGCGCCAGGCGAGGGTCGGATGTAGCTGAGCCAGTCATGCCACCTAATCATAGAAACCCCGCTGAACGAAGCCGAGCTAGAACCCAGCCCGAAGTTGACCCCATGGATGTGCTCGAAACAGAACCCCACAGGGGAAGATCAAGGCAGGGGGCAACTGTAGCTGGTCCTAGCGTGCATCCAAGCAGCCAAAGACAACCACTGGATAATGCTAGAGGTGATAGACTGTACCATCCCTACAGGTCATCTGGACGAGATAGATCCCGCAGGGAAGAACCGAGCTCATTTTTGTCCGCTCCAAGTTCTGACGAACGAATGGCACGATTATTCAGGGAATGTGTCCAACGGGAGCAAAGGGACCGGGGAATAGGCGCTAGGGTCACCAGTCCCTTTACCCGAAATATCGAAACTGCCATCACTCCCCGGGAATGGAAAATGCCAACCATGGAACCTTACAAAGGAACTTCCGACCCCATCGTACACCTGCAGAGATACACCCAGCATATGCTCATGAGTGGAGCAACAGAAGGAGTATTATGTAAATGCTTTCCGCTATTCCTATCAGATCTAGCTACCTCCTGGTTCTGCCATCTACCCCAAGGATCCATCGGCTCATGGGAGATGTTAAAAGAAAGGTTTATTAGCCAGTTCCGCATCCATGTGGAACAACCCAAGGATGCTTATTCTCTATCCAATGTCAAACAGAAATCCGGAGAGACGCTGCAACAATATCTAACACGGTTCAACGCCGCAGCGGCAGCAGTTCAAGATGCCGATGAAAAACTCACAATTTGATCTTCATTCTATCCATTATCAAAATTTGATTCCTTGCTTTAAAGCCGCTCACTAAAAAAAGATGGCCATACATTATCATTTGACAAATTTCAGTTGAGGAAGAGGAAAACATACAAGACTAAACCCCAATTATACGAAAGCCGCCACCTTCCTTTTGTCCAAATAGCCTGTTTAGATCAACAGATATTAGTGGTGCAATGTAAAAAGATAGCATTACAACTTCTTTGGAAGATCATGAGTTAATGAGACGAAAAAGACCTTACACTGAACCACAAAAATCCCAAAGCCTCCACCTCCTCCTACCCTAGCATCTTTACTAGGATCATCACAAAAAAGGGATGATACAACTTCAATTGGTGATCACACATTGATGAAGAGAAAATAGCCGTACCTAAAACCACCAATGATATCAAGGATCTACCTCCCTCTCCACCAAAAACTCGTGTTAGTTCATTACAAGGAGATCTTCATCCGAAAAAGATGATGACACAAAATTACTTACGAACCACCAATCGATTAAAAGAACCGCATCTTAAGCTACCAAAGGTTCCGAAGCTTCCACCTTCATCTGGACAAAAAGCACATGAAACTATTTCATCAGAAGAAGAGAGTCCATCGCATGATGATTTGCACAAACAATCATTTGGGGACCGTCAAATGGTGAAGAGAAAAAACCTTGTCCTAAAACTCCAAAGATACCAAAGCCTCCACCTCCCTTTGATCATGTTTCTACAGATGCTTTACAATTTGAAGCTGGCCATCCATAATGTTCCCAACCAATGAACTTTTTGCTTGGTGTTGGATTGTTCGATATGCCAACATATGCAACCATTTCATATCTACGGTTTATGGCATTGGTGCCTAAGGTAGACCATATGTATAGTTCTTTTTAATAAAATACCAGTTATGCAATTTGTGTTGTGGAAAATCCCCTTAGATGAACAATCTAAGTGAATAAAAAAACCTAACGAGTGGAAAACAACTGGATCATGATTGTAGCGATATAGAACAACAGAGATAAGCACCAGAACAGACAATCACAGATCTATGCAATGCAAAAAATAAATAACACTTGTATTTACAACGATTTGACTACCGTGAGTCTGTTTACGTCCACTTGGGGAGAGTAGATTTTATTAATCAATGAAAGAATAGAGTCAAAAGATTAAGTCACTTTTGAAGGCTATACATAAGAAGAATTAACAATATAGACAAAATTCTGCAGAGTTTTAGCTCTTTAGGGTGTCTCCAAAATTGGCTTAAATTAGCTCTAAATTTCGGTTGCCATTGATCCTAAATGTTAACGCTAAAATTGAACTCTAACACCCTGGTATGAGTAGTAAAAATGCTAAAGCACCACTCATTGGTACGGGAGCTAGAGATAAGCAGAAGATAACAGAAAATCAAGTAAAGAGACAACAGTTTTATAGTGATTTGGCTTCAAGTTAAGCCAACGTCCACTTTAATCTCCTTTATTGCTGATTCAATTATAGCTTATACAACAATCTCCGATTACAACACCGCATAGACAAATAGCCAGAACTCTGATGTAGAAGAATTCTTCAAATTCATGTTGAATGTATTAGATCTCTTCTTGAAGTTCGTTGAAGTGTCTTTCGTGTTTTAAGTGTCGGATGAGTCAAAAAAACAGCAAAGTGTAGGCGTTCCAGAAGTGAGCCCAAAGTACTTTTTCAGTTGGAGTAGGTGGGGTATTTATAGGGAGAAATCTGGACAAGTCGTAGGCCGTGAGCGATCTAGGGATAGGTCGTAAGTCGTAAGCGACCTAGGGAGCATGGGTTACGGCATAACAGGGTTGCACTTGGTCACTTGAACAAGTTGGTAGGTCGTAGCGACCTAGGGACAAGCGGCATAGGAAGTTGCGGCAAAAGGAGTTGTCTTGGTCGGCTTAGGTCGTGAGCGACTTAATGAAGAGGTAGTATGCACGCGGCCTTACTCCGTCTTGACACGTTTGGTCGCTAGGTCGTTAGGTAGTTTGGGGTCTTTAGGTCGTTAGGTCATTTGGCCGCTTAACTTGCTACTCTTGTTAGCTCGCTGGATGCTTTATCTCATTAACTCACTGGATCATTAGCTCGTTAGGTCGCAGTCCTTACAAGTTAATTTAGGCTTTAGGCCGCTAGGTCGTATCTGTTATCTCGCTCATGCTTTAGGTCGTTAGGTCGTTTCCGCATTTAGCTCGTTATATCCTTGAGTCATGGAAAAGAGGAGTTAACACTTGCCCCTCGAAGCATACGCCTAGATACTAGGTCGTGTGCTTCGATACTTCTTAACTCGCTCCTTACTGAGTTGTTAGGTCGTGAGCGACTTATTGAGGGAGTTAGGTCGTGTGCATCGATTTAGATTCCACCACCCCAGTATATAAATAGAACATTTCCCCTTCTTCTCCTTACCTGCTCCAACTCTCAAAACCGCCATTGAAGAACCTTCTGAACCTTCAAAGACAAGCTCAAACTTACCAGTCGCCGATCATCTTTACTATTTCATCACGTAAGTGGATCTGTTTTCTGTCCAATCGACGATCTCCATTAAACCATGAATCTGGATTCCCCATTTTCTTCTCTGATCCAATTTCATATGCCGCGCTTGAATTACGTTGCGATCAATTTCTGATGGACTTGAGGTGTCTTGATTCAGTTTCAGGTGACTTTTGATGATGCGAGGAGAAGATGATAGGTTATAGTGTCTCAAGTTAACTGGTTTGTGGGTTTGGAGGAGATGAGGAGATCCTTAACGGGTTAATGGGTTTTAGGTTATGCTGTTGTATTTCTGGTGAGGTAGGAGAGACGAAAACGTGGCAGTGTATGAATGGAGTGTGAGACTTAGGATTTTTGATGGGAGATAACTTGAGATCGTTGAGCTACTCCAGGAATGACCTAGTGGATCAAACGACTTAAGAACCCTTGTGACTTAAGAGAAGCCGAACGACCTACTAATTTGTGACCTAAGCAACCGAACGGCCTAAAAACCGTTGCGACCTACGAGAAGCCAAGCGACTTAACAAATCAGCGTCTTAACTCCTTGCGACATAAGTTTTAGGTCACGACCGAGCTATACTTATATAAAATGCACTGCCTTGTCTTGAAGCATAACTTTAACTTGTAGGAGCATGAATAATGAACTTTTTGACTTGAACAAATGACTTAATGGAACTTCGACCCATGCTAAGTCGTTTGAGCTTGACTGTTCGTAAAAATTAGAGAGCACTTAACTGAATTTTCAACTTGAACTGTTGAGATAAACTGCCTGAACTTGTTTCACTTCTTTACATATTATATTAACTTTTAATGCTAACAACCTGGTAAATACAACATTGGCAGAAAACTAGGGAGAATATATTGCCACCGATTGCCCACATCGAATGAAAGATTTGTCGATAAAGAATAACCAACTTAAAGAAATTATACGAATGAAGTGCTATGAATCGACAAATTCAAGTGATGTATTAAAGCAAAGCAAAATTAATCAACTAAAGCTGATTTGTTTGCATCAACACTGCACTTGTACTTGGACCTAAAATAACAAGCCATGAAAATTTATAATCAACAAATGCCTATTAGTTTAATTTCAGTTACATTTGCTTGTCATTTTGTTAGTTTTGCACAGCACTTCACACATTTAGGAAACGTGCACCTTCATATTTGAATATCCAGTTCCTTGTGTAGAATGGCTTCTCAACAAGAAGAGATAATAGGACAAGCTGAAGAAGTCTTCCCAGTAGCTAACCATTTGGATGATCCCCTGGAAAGAACTCCAACTACTTTGAATCAACGGGTGTTCAACCAATTATGTATTCTGTTTGGTATTGCTGAGGCCGACGCTTTGCTTCCTGGGGTAAACGAAACTGCTGACAGGCCACCTCTTGGTTTCATTGCAGTTAATCATCAGATGTGCTTGAGTGGAGCAATTCCTCCCTTTAACGGTTTTCTTCGACAGCTCCTTCTCCGATTGACTATCTCTTCCTTTCAGTTGCACCCCAGTGGCTACAACATCTTGATGGGACTGTATGTACTATTCAGGAGGACACTCGACCGTCTTTCGAGCTTTGAAGAAATTTTTTACTTATGCACATTTGAAAATAACAAAGACCATCCTTCCATCATGCTTGTGAGAAGCGCAAGGAAACGTAAACTGATCACCGATCTTCCCGAAAGCGCCCACGGGTTTCTTAACCAATTTTTCTTCGTCCGTTGCCCCCCAAGATTCTACAGCATTTGGAGAGTAGGAAGTAAGCTTGCCTATCTCTGTTCTTTCCATTTATGAACTTTCCAAAATCGGAGTTGTCAAGTGCTAACTTCATTCTTTACTTTTACAGCACTTTCTCCTCTTTCTAAAGATTCCAGCCATAAGCCGACTTTTGAAAGACTAAGTGCTGTGGCGGTTGAGGAAAGAAGCATCAAATTTTTGCTCAAGGACGAATTTTTGCGTCAATTCGGACTTTTGCATTCTTCCTGATCCACCCAGCTTCATGATGCCCCTAGTTCTCGAGCAAAGACTCCAGTTGCCCCAATTTCCGTCGAAGAACTTACACCAAAGGAACCTACTGCTGAGGCTTCATTGGTGAAATGTTCTGCTTCCATTGACGTTGTTAGGTCATCCGGCAAATTTGCACTTCCCCTGGTTATTGAAGAAGAGGAAGTTCCTCAACATTCCAGGAAGGCTGCTGATGCAGGAGCTGAGAGAAAGAGTCTCGCTAGGCGTGACGGTGGTGACACTTTTAAGGGATTGAGCGACTTGTTGGTCACTTCGCATGAATTCTTCAAGGATGATTCCACCGCTTCTAAACTTGCTTCTCCAGCAGTTGAAGTGACATCAGTTTTGCAAACAACTCAAGAGATAACTCTTAAGAAGAAGAGTGGTTTGTAGCTTGACACGCGTAATTCACACGCCACACACACTTAGGATTTCAGCAACTTTGTGCACTAAACTTCTTTGCTTTGATGATTTCTGAACTTGTCGGACGTAGCGGCTCATACTATAATGATTTTCAGCGCTATGGAAGGCGCGACTCTTATGATCCCAAGCAGTATCTTCCTGCCCAAAGGGAAACCGATGAAGAAAGAGCCGCAAGAAGAGCTCGCGAGAGGCGGGCTTATGAGGAGCGCTATGGAAGAAGGGATGAACGACATGATTCTTCCCTAAGAGGTGATGATTCCCACAAAAGAAATTCTTATGATGACAAAGGGAAAGGTCACATTGCTGAAGATCCGAGCAAGAGGGCCAAGCTTAGTGAAAGGTCGGCGTCTATAATTTCTAAAAAGCGCGCTGCTCCCATCTCTTTAGAAATCCCTTCCAGCTCTCCTTCCCTTCAAGGAGCTGATATCCAAATGATCATCAACAGGCCTCCGTATCAAATTCAGAATGCCCCGCCTGCACTTCAAAGCCGGTTTCCACACTGGTGTTTAAAAGGAGTGCGCTTCGACTTGGACTTGATTCCTATTGACAAGAAATCCATGCTAAGGAATCTCGACGCTGTTAAACTTGACATTGAGAGAATGTCGGGATGGCAAAAGCTATTTGACGAGCTTCAAAGGGTGAATCGCTTGAATCTTGAGGCTATGTTAATCATGGAGAGCGATAAGTCCGAGTGGAAGAATACTCTCGACCAACATGATGCAGAGATGAAGAATATCACTTCTTACAATGAGAAGCTTGAAGCGGAAGTTGAAATACTCAAAGAAGAGCTTGCCACTTCTTCCAATTCCTATACTCAAAAGGAAGAAATGCTTCAAAAACATGTGAGAGATGCTCTTGCCGGGCAAAGAGACGTTGAAGCCAAATTCGAAGCACAGCAGGAAGTTGTAGAAAGCTACCAAACTTATGATGCTCAGTTGCGAGAAAAAACAAGCTCCCAGAACTTGGAGATTGAAATGTTAAGAGCTCGATTTCTGAAGTTGCAAAAGAGCGCGATGAAGCTATTACCGGCAAAGCAGCAGCCAAAGAATCTCATGAAGCAACCAAGGCCAACATCAGCTCTACCTTATTCCAGTTTTATATACATAGCATCTTGGGGCATGGAAGCCTTTCGTTTTTAGGCCCAAAATATGAGATTACATCGGCCGAAGTGTGGGAGGCCGCATTTGATATGCTTGGAGGCGCTGGCTATGCCGAGGCAGAACTTGAGGCGCGCTATCTGGATGATGATGCACGTGCCGCCCTTGCCAAGGGGAAGGAGCGACTTGCTAAAGAACGAGCCGGAATGGCGGGAGAAGAACATTTAGGGAAGGCACCCTTGACCGACCCAAATCTTCATTCGGTTTCGGCCGACATTGATATCGTTGGCTCCAGTTCCCATTCTCCACCTCCTGCCAAAACTGATATTGAAATTGTAACTGCTCATACTGGAGATGAGGCTCAAGAAAGCACTGAAGCACAAGGCTTTGATGTTGACGTAATAAGGCCAACTTCTCCATGTAAGTTCAACATTGATTAAGCTCAAGTGGACTACTTGTTCACTTCACATGAACTTGACGAACTTTTTGATTATTACTTAAGTCTTGATGCTCCACTATCTCCTCTTTTTGCAAGGAATACTGGTTTTAACTTCTCTTCTTCTGTAGTGAAAACGCCAAGTGCCGCATAGACTTCTCCTCTTCCAGCTGTTCCGCCTCCATCTCTTCAAGTTACACCTCCTTTTGCTTCTCAACCGGGGTCTAAATAAGAATTAATAGAAGCTCCTCAAGGCTTGGATGACCCGGCCGCTTCGCAAGAGCAGAAGGCTAAGGAACTTGAAGAAGGTGAAAAGATTCCGGAGCTATTTCATGATGACACAAAGCTGTCTGCATTTGTCACTCCAGGCAGCATGTTTTCTTCAAGGAAGAAGGGGAAGCATGTAACTTCGAAAAAGAGAAGGAGAAGCACTTCTGTTAGCGAAGAGAAGGTGGAAGTAGACCCAGATGCACCTCTATCTCCTTCTTCCCCGACTCGTCCTGGCCGGCTCCCAAAGTTAACCATTAGGCTAGGCCAGGGCTCCAAAGCTGGCGGGAAGAAGAAATAATGAGTCTCGCTCTACCCTTCTTGTTTTGCTTTTTGTTTGTACATAAAGGCTAGTATTGATCGGAATTTGTGCGGGCATCGGCCCTCGCTCTTTTGAAACCTGCACATGCATAAATTTTTTATAATATAGAATAAAATGATTCTTTTTATCTGTACAATCTTTTGACTGTAATTGTGAATGGATTTATTCCTTATTTTCGCACAAGTTTCTTCACTATGATATTGCAATAAGTTTGTTGTATGTTGCTTGAGCGTTGCTTTAATTAATGTAGTTATATTGTATTGCCCCCATACCATGGCTTATTGCAATTTCTTTTACTTGGTAAAACTTTGGAGAACAGTTCTTCTGCTTCGAGAAGACTTGTACTCTTAAGTTGGAGAACAATTCTTCTGTTTCAAGAAGAATTATACTCTTAAGTTGGAGAACAATTCTTCTGTTTCAAGAAGACTTGTACTCTTAAGTTGGAGAAAATTCTTCGGTTTCGAGAAGACTTGTGCTCTTAAGTTGGAGAACAATTCTTCTGTTCAAGAAGACTTATACTATTAAGTTAGAGAACAACTCTTCCATTTTAAGAAGGCTTGCAGTCTTTCTTTAGAGAATAATTTTTCCATTTTGAGGAAATGATACTCAGCTTTAGTAGAGTGTGCCTTATATTGGAGAAGTCTTCTCACTCTTTTGTTTGAAAAGGTTTGTACACTTCACTTTCAGAGACAGTCACTTTTATTTTTTAACAAGTGGATTCTCCTACACGGTGAAGCGAGTTTCCAAAGAAGGCTTTGAATTGGCACTACAACTTCTAGGGAAGAATATTTTCAAGATGGTGAAATTGATCTTCCCTTGAGAGCTGCAGTGTGCCTCCGAAGATGGCTTTTTTTCTTCTTCTTTTTTTTGTTGTGCCTCGTTGGAGGGCTTTTTTGCTTCGTTCGCTTGAAAGTTCTTTTCTTGGGACGTGCCTCTGAAGAGGTCTTGTGCCTCCGAAGAGGTCTGGTGCCTCCAAAAAGGTCTTGTGCCTCCGAAGAGATCTTGTGGTGCTTCGGGAGAGGTCTTCAGCCTCCAAAGAGGGCAGGTGTGCCTTTGGTGAAGGCGAGTGCCTCTGAAGAGGGCTTGTGGTGCCTTGAAAGAGGTCTTGTGCCTCCGAAGAGGTCTTTATTTGATTGCCTGGAAGTTACTTTCTCATGGTTGAATGGATTCACGGGGCGGACGCAAGTTACTTAATTGAATGTTCGTTTGCACAAACGATCGCAACTAGTTAACAAGGGTCCTCGGCGATTCCACCAATCTTTTTTGATTGAGAATAGAACTTTCTTTTTTCGGCGTGCCTCATTAGATGTCTTTATCCTCCGAAGAGTTGTGCCTCCGAAGAGGGCTTGTTCCTCCGAAGAGGTCTTTTGACTCCGAAGAGGTCTTTATCCTCCGAAGAGTTGTGCCTCCGAAGAGGGCTTGTGCCTCCGAAGAGGTATTTTGCCTCCGAAAACGTCTTTAAGGTGGTTAGCTTGCCATGAAGGTTGCGTCTCACGATTAAGTGGATCCACGGGGCGGACGCAAGCTATCCAACCAGATGTTCGTTTGCACAAACGATCGCAATCAGCTAGCAAAGGCCTGGGGCCTTTGCTTTGGGAAGGTGCCCCTCCGGTGGTTCCACTAACCTTTTTGTTGAGAGGCAGGACACCTTTTTGGTTGTTCTCTGTCTGCTCGCCCTTGTCTATTTGTCATTTGCTCATCAGCGATTCCCTATTGTCATTTCCAAGCACATGTTCCTTTCTTTTGAAGTAGTTTGTCTTATCCAAAGAAGTATACTTTAGTGTTAAGCGAGTCCGACGAAATAGTTAATTGTTTGCATGAAGCACTACTTATATAAGATTTGGAATCTAGAATTTTTGTGGCTTGACATTTGTTTATTGATGATTTCAGGGATCGCTTGGCCTTGTGATGGGTAAGCTTTGTTTTAAGAGCCTGCAATGTTAAGTCAACATTTTAGCAATACATTTAAAGTATTTACACATCGAGACAAAACACGCATTTTATAATAGTAGAGAACACAAGATTTATAGTGGTTCGGCCAAGAACTAGGCCTACATTCACTTTATAGTTCTTATTATTCATTTGCACTAGTTTTACAATAGCTTGCAATACGAGAATCATACATCCGTAATCATTTTACAAATTTAAGCAAAGCTTTTAAGTAAAATATGGACGCAAGTGATTGCTGTTCCAAGCTCCTGGAATTGGATCTCCTTCGACAGTTGTCAGTTTGAAAGTGCCATCAAGAAGTTTTTTGCCTATGACATATGGCCCTTCCCAGTTTGGCGTAAACACTCCTGTTGCTGTCATGATCCTTTTCAAGACTAGATCCCCAATCTCAAAGCTGCGTTGGCGAACTTTGGAATTGAATTTCCTGGCAATCCTTTGCTGATGAGCTGCAATTCTGAGTTGAGCCTTTTCCCTTCTTTCATCAAGGAAGTCAAGTGCTTCAAGTTGCAACTCTTCATTTTCATCTAGGTTGAAATGAATTATTCTGTGTGAAGGGACTTCTATTTCCACCGGAATCATTGCTTCTGATCCATATGCTAATGAGAATGGAGTGTGCCCAGTCGTAGTTTTGGGGGTAGTTCTATATGCCCATATTGCTAGTGGCAGCTTATCAACCCAACCACCTTTTTCTTTTTCCAGCTGTTTTTTGATGGTTGACTTGATAATTAAGTTTACTGCTACCTCTTGTCCGTTTGCCTGCGGATGAGCCACTGCTGAGAAGTTTTTTGGATCTTGAATCGTTTGGAAAAATCCTGGAACTCTTCGATTTCGAATTGGGTACCATTGTCTGTGATTTTCTTTTGAGGCACACCATACCTGCAAATGATATTATTAGTTACAAAGTTTATCATCATTTAAGAGGTAATAGTAGCTAATGGTTCGGATTCAGCCCATTTAGTGAAATAATCAACAACAACAATAGCATATCTGATTCTGAACTTGGCAGTTGGCAAAGGCCCGATGAGATCTATTCCCCAAATAGCAAATAGCCATGGACTGACCATCTGCGTTATCTCGGTGGAAGGTGCTCTTGTGATTTTTGCAAATCTCTGGTATCGGTCACCCTTTCGGGCGTAGCTAGCAGCATCACGATTAATGTATGGCCAAAAATACCCATAGAGGAGTATTTTCTTTGCTAGAGTTTGATCGCCGAATGATCTCCACACTCTCCTCCGTGCACCTCAGCTAAAATTGTCTTGGCATCTTCCTTGGTTACACATCGGAGTAATGGCATTGAGAATCCCCATCTGTACAACCGACCGTCTTGAATTACATATTTTGAGGCTTTCCTTAACAGCTTCTGAGGCTCCTTCGAATTTTCTGGAAGGCAGCGGTTAAGTAGATATTCCTTGATTTGAGTCATCCACGACTCCTGCTCTCAAGAAACAGTCATGGTCCAGTCAATATCCATCTCATCAGTACTTGCAGCTGACAAGACTTCCAAAGGAACCAATCTCAGTAATTGAGCTTCACCGGTGCTTACATACTGTGCGAGAGAATCTGCCTTCATGTTCTCTTCCTGGGTTATATGACTTATCGTATATTGATCGACATCATCGAGAAGTTCCCAGGCCCTTGACAAGTAAGCAGGCAGATTTCCTCCTTTAGTTTGAAAGTTTTTCTTGACTTGGCATACAATAAGCTGTGAATCACTAAAGACCTACAACACTTTGATATTCAGTTCTTTAACAATCTTCAAGCCGGCTATAAGAGCTTCATATTCTGCTTCATTATTTGTCGAAGGAAATTTCAATCTCAATGCGTAGCACAATGATCGCCCTTCGGGGGTTTCAAGCACGACCCAGGCTATAGAACAATAGTTGTTTCTTGCGCCATCAACATATAATTTCCATCGGATCGGGATGTCATCAGTAACTTCTTCCTCGTTGTCACCTTTATCGGTGTATTCTGCAATGAAATCTGCTAAAGCTTGTCCATTGATTGCTCTTCGGGGATGGTAAGTGATATCATATTGGCTGAGTTCAATATTCCACTTCAGAAGACGACCTGAAGTCTTAGGGAGAAATAGGACTTGCTTTAGAGGCTGATCGGTGAGGACTTTGATAGGAGAGCTTGAAAATATGGCCTCAACTTTCTGGAAGCTATCAGTAGGCAACAGGCGAGCTTTTCAAGCTTTGACTAATTCATCTCTGCCTCAGTGAATCTCTTACTGATGTAATAGACCGAGCGCTGAACTTTTGCATCTTCCCGTACTAACGCTGCACTGAGGGCATGAGACGAAACTGCTAAATATATAAAAAGATCTTCACCGATGCCGGGCTTAGAAAGTATTGGAGGCGCTTCCATGTGACAAATTAGTTCATCGAAAGCTTTCTGACATTCCGGAGTCCATTCAATGTTTTTCTTTCATTTCTTCAGAGCATCAAAGAATGGAATGCATTTATCCGTAGCCTTGGAAATAAATCGACTCAAAGCAGCAACTTTCCTATTGAGGCTCTACAATTCCTTCTTTTTCCTAGGGCTTTGACTTCTCTCATAGCAGTAACTTGAGCAGGATTAGCTTCAATGCCCCTTGCACTCAAATGAAACCCAAGAATTTCCCGGTCTCTACCCCGAATGAATAAGATTAAGCTTCATTCCATACTTTTGGAGGACTGCGAACATTTCTGCTAAGTGATCCATATGGTACACTGGCTTCTTTGACTTTACCAACATATCATCAACGTAAACTTCCATAGTTTTGCTAATCTATGGCTTAAACATAGCATTAACTAGTCTTTGGTAAGTTGCCCCCGCATTTTTCAGTCCAAAGGGCATAACTCTGTAGCAGTAAAGACCGACATCGGTGATGAATCTCGTGGCCTCCTGATCTGGCTCATGCATAATGATTTTGTTATACCCGGAGTAAGCATCCATAAAAGACAGCAATTCATGCCCAGCTGTTCCATTCACCAACTGATCATTCCTGGGTAACGAGAAGCAGTCTTTGGAGCAGGCTTTGTTTAAATCTGAAAAATCGATGCATACTCTCCACTTTCCATTTTCTTTTTTAACCAGCTCCAAATTAGAAACCCAATTCGGATAAGTGGACTCTCTGATGAAGCCATTCTCCATGAGCCGATCTACTTCTTTCTTTAACGCTGCTGATCTTTCTAGACCCTGGGTTCTTCTTTTTTGCTTCACAGGTGTAAATTTCGGATCAATATTCAGAGTGTGTACTGTGATTTCTGGAGATATTCCACACATATCGGCATGACTCCAAGCGAATACATCCAGATTTGCTTTCAAGAATGATAAAAAAATATTTTGAACCGTCACACTAAGTTGAGAACCCACATTCAGCTCCTTGTTCGGATCTTTTGGGTCAACAGGTACTGGCACCGTTACTTCCACTAGCACCACTCTATTCTCCCCTGTACTTGCTTTTCTAGGATCCATTTCTTTTCATGCATCACTATGCTCGCCAGTGCAGGGTCCACCCTGTAATTGCTACAAGGTTGGTTCTTTGATCTGAAGTGGAGCTGCCGCACCTTTCACATCCCTCTCTTCCTTGCTTCCCGCAACTCTATAAGATAGCATTCTCGCCCAGCATTCTGATCACCTTTAATAACATCTACGCCATTATCCGTGGGGAACTTCATAGTGAGGCACCACGGGGGGAGAATTGCCTTGAATGCTGTAAGAGTTGGCTGGCCTAGGAAGGCATTGTAAGCAGAAAATCCGTCAACAATCACAAAAGTTTTATTCCGAACCACCTTTTTCTGCCCCTCTCCAAGCTCCACAAACAAATCATTAGTTCCAATTGGCTGCTTTGGTTCCCCAGTGAACCTAACAATCTTCTGTGATGAAGCTTGAACATCAGTCATAGGAATCTTCATTTGATCGAATGTCTTTTTGAAGAGGATATTGCAAGAGGCGCCATAGTCAACAAGCACCCTTCTTATAATAGCAAGTCCGATACCATTAGAAATGACCAAGGGATCCATGGTTGGAGCTTCAACAGCCATAGAGTCCCTGGCCCTGAACACAATGTCATCATTAAAAGCTCTTTGCTGCTTCAAAGGTGCAACATCTTCCAACACAAAAACATTTTCTTCTGCTGGGGCATATTTCAGAGCACGAGCATATCTTTCCATCTCGCCCCAGCTTCTGCCTGTCGGGTGAGGACCTCCCGTGATTACATTAATAACAGGCCTCTCTGATTCATGCGCGGTAGTCCTCTCACCCGAGCCAGATGGATGAGCAGGAAGTTGCTGGCCCTCAGTAGATGAAGTTGGTTGTTCCTATTCCTTTTAACATAATGCTGCAGCTTGTTCTCTCCCAACAGTTCTTCAATCAAACTTTTCAAATGGCGACATTTGTTGGTATCATGACCAGGTTGATTATGAAATCGACGAAATTTCCCACTTTGAACAGCCTTTTTCCCAAGCATCATCACATGTGGTTTAGGATGTTCCACGGCATCTTTGGTAGCGAAAAAGATATTCTCCGGAGTATCAGTTAAAGGGGTAAAATCTGACGGTCTTAAGAAGCGAGGTTTGTTCACATCCTTCTGCTTCTTCCCATCATTATTCTCCCTCTTGTGACTTCCGGATTCCTTTTTGGTAGGAGCAGGAGTGTTATTCCTAACCTCCGTCAATGCCACTTTCATCGATACGGGAAGGCTTTCCAAGCGCATGAACTCGTCAGCTTACTTGTAGAATTTCTCAAGCGAATTTGGTTCCTTCATCTTCAACCATTTTCCAAACTCACTCGATTTGTTGGTAGCCCTCGTTAAGTAGGTCAAAACCATTCGTGGCTCTGCATTTTCGACTTCAGCCAAGGCTATGTTGAAGCAGTTTAAGAAAGATCTAATAGATTCTCCGGGATTTTTGTTCCAGGCTGGACAACGACATTATGTCCTTCGCGTTCGAAGCATACAACCTGAATTGTTCATTAATCTTCCGAGTTAAATCGGAGAACTGATCTACAGATCGGACATGTAGCTTTGTAAACCAGAGCAGAGCCACTCCTTCAAAGTATACCGAAAAGTGCCGACATTTGATCTCATCCGATGCTCTAGCACCAGTCATGTGCCAGTCATACTTGTATAGGAATTGGTTAGGGTCGCTTGTTCCCTTATAAGCCGGAATGGTGGGGGAACAAACTTCCTAGCAAACTCCGCCTTCAGAATCCTTTCGGTGAACGAATTTTTCTTGGAGCAAACCGCCATTTTTTTCATCTTCTTCTCTTTGCATACTTCCTTTCATAATATGTCGAACCATTCTTGAGAGATATTCCCCATCGTTCAGAGGCTTTGTGGGACTGACTTCAGCCATTTTCACGGAAGTTTGTCTGGACAAACGTTCGTGGAGAGTCGGCTTTGGCATTGATCCTCCAGCTTGGGGTGGTGCCTCTTCAATGGGGCTAGCTGCCTATTGAGGAATATTCCTCTCTTCAGAATTATAAACATCATCAGTAAAGTTTTTTTCATTATTCACTGGTTGATGGTTAGCTCCGAGCAAAGCATTCAACCTATCAAGCAATACAGTATTCTGGGCTTCCATTTACTGATATAACCCAGATACTGCTGCATCTAACTCTGCCAGTAATTTTAAAACTTGGAGCTGCTTGATTTGACAAAGGAGAAGTGGCAGTATTCTCATGGACATCACCAGGTCTAGTAGATCTATGCTTTCTTCCAGGAGCCATAATCTCTGATAGACTTCTGGTTTTGAGAGACATTCTTTCAACGAACTTTTGCGAAGCAATGATGAAAGCACCCTGAGTTCGAGTTCTCGGTGGAAGCACCAAAAATGTTAGTGCTAAAATTGAATGCTAACACCCCGGTGTAAGTAGTAAAAATGTGAAAACACAACCCGTTGGTACGGGAACTAGAGATAAGCAGAAGATAACAGAAAATCAAGTAAAGAGACAACAATTTTATAGTGGTTCGACTTCAAGTTAAGCCTACGTCCACTTTAATCTCCTTTATTGCTTATTCAATTACAACTTATACAACAATCTCCGATTACAACACCGCTTAGACAAATAGCTAGAACTCCGATGTAGAAGAATTCTTCAAATTCATATTGAATGTATTAGATCTCTTCTTGAAGTTCGTTGAAGTGTCTTTCGTGTTTCAAGCGTTGGATGAGTCGAAAAAATAGCAAAGTGTAGGCGTTCCAGAAGTGAGCCCAAAGTCCTTTTTCAGTTGGAGTCGGTGGGGTATTTATAGGGAGAAATCTGGACAAGTCGTAGGTCGTGAGCGACCTAGGGATAGGTCGTAAGTCGTGAGTGACCTAGGGAGCATGGGTTACGGCTTAAAATGGTTGCACTTGGTCACTTGAACAAGTTGGTAGGTCGTAGCGACCGAGGGAGAAGCGGCATAGGAATTTACGGCATAAGGAGTTGTCTCAGTCGGCTTAGGTCGCGAGCGACCTAATGAAGAGGTAGTATGCACGCGGCCATACTCCGTCTTAACCGTTAGGTAGCTAGGTTGTTATGTCGTTAGGTCGTTAAGGGTCTTTAGGTCGTTAGGTCATTAGGCCGCTTAACTTGCTGCTCTTGTTAGCCCGTTGGATGCTTTATCTCACTAACTCGCTGGACCACTAACTCATTAGGTCGCAGTCCTTACTGAGTCACTCTATTCTTTAGGCCGCTAGGTCGTATCTGTTATCTCGCTCATGCTTTAGGTCGTTAGGTCATTTCCTCATTTTGCTCGTTATATCCTTGAGTCGTGGAAAAGAGGAGTTAACACTAAAGCTCCCCTATTTATAGAATGAAGATGTGAGGAGGGGTAGCTGCTTTATGGAAGCTCAGGATCGGCATGTTTGGTCCGACATATGGCAGTACGCATTTGGCTCGGTGTAGCACACTTCAAGTCTGGACCGGCATATCCCGATTGCTGAATGATAAATTTAGACTGGTCTTCCTCTTCACCTACTTGGTTTGGCAAATACCGAGCGAAATATTTCGTTCGACATCACCACATCACTAAACGACGAATTAGGTTCGGTCATCCTTTACAACTCCAAAACAATGCCGCTCGACTTCTCTTCTTTACTGAACAAAGTTTCACGTTCGGTCTTCTTCAATCTTCGATCTTATTCGCCATGCTCCAAAACTCTAGAACAACAAATCCAAGCAAAACCAGGACAATAATTTGGTTTGGCAAATCAACTTCGTCCACCGAACCGCTTTGCTGGTTCGGTCTTCAGCTCCTGCTCTTAAGTCTTCAGCTTCCTCCTCCATGAGCTTCTTCAATGGCCTCTTTTCGAATTCGGTATCATTTCTAACAATCCCCACCTTGTGACGCAGCGGATATTACGAAAACGATGGAATCTATGAAATGTAGCAATCGGTGGATTGAAGATACTGAAATGCCCAAATTTGTTGATCACAAAGATACCGAATTCTAGCTATCTTCGACACGTTGATCGCGCACGATACCGTGAGAGAAGATCTTCAATTCTTTAAGCGTTGATCAAGCGCACTTGATTCCGCGAATCGGCTTCAACAATCGTTGATTCGAGCGCACCCAAATAACCGAAAGCGGAGATAGGAGATTACACTCAACTACCAATTTAAGATGAAAGCACACAGCAATCAACAAGAAATTTTATTTAAAAATCAACCACTTTTCAAATGTACAACTCACGCGTATTTATAGTATTTCACCCCTGACCCTTAAGTCGTGTGCGACTTACGACCCACGACTCAACTAGGTCGTTGCCGACTCAACGGACACTACATGCCTCAATTACAACACAACACAAAGCAACCGACTCAACAGATGACAATTGCACAATACACGGCCGACCTAACTAGGTACGACCTAACACGCAACCGACTTAAGACTAACACCACTCACGACTGTACTATATACATGACCGAGACAACTCTTAAGTCGTAGACGACTTATGTCATACTGCCACAAAAGTTACAGACTCAACACACTTAGGTCGTATACGACCTATGACTCAAAGAAAACACACTACACAAACACATTACAATCTTCTTACGGCATAACTCCTCAATGACTTAATTAGGTCGACTTTTCATGAGTCGTAACTCGTTAACTAGGCACATATTCAACACATTAGGCCGTTACCGACCTAAGACCTTAGGTCGTGACTCGTTAGATTTAGGTCGTTAACTCGGCACCATTTTCCCTCTGGTATCCAGTTAGCTCGGAAGCGACTCAATCCTTTTTTTACTAACTCGTATGCCTTCCCCTTGTGACTCCTTAGGTCGGAAACGACATATAGGTACCATCTTAAGTCGTGAACGACTCATCGCTTTGGCCTGATCTACATCACCTCTCCTGGTTGAGAAATATTCGTCCTCGAATTTGTAAATTCTTCCACATCGGATTGTTTACCCCCATAATATGGTACAAGATGCTTAGCATTGAATACGTCAGAAGTGTATACATTCTCCGGTAGCTTCAACTTAAAAGAATTTTCATTAATCCGTTTCACAACTTCTACAGGACCAATTTTTCTGGCTTTCAACTTGTTATAAGCGCCTACTGGAAAACGATCTTTGGTTAACACAGCGTAAACCAAATCACCTTCGTTAAATTCAGCACTTCATCGCTTCAAATCTGTAGTTTGCTTATACTTTTTATTTACTTGCTCCAATCGTTCCTGAACGATTTTATGACATTTAGTCAACCCA
The DNA here is from genome assembly GCA_030765085.1 of Allium cepa. NCBI lineage: Eukaryota > Viridiplantae > Streptophyta > Magnoliopsida > Asparagales > Amaryllidaceae > Allium > Allium cepa. Next base: position 464,984,618 of record CM060942.1, read on the forward strand.
TCAATATAGTCTACAGCTCGTTTAACCGTCCCCTTCGGTTGTGGTACTACTGCCAAATCCAATGGTCCCCTTGGCAAACTTGAATATACAATCTGGAATGGGCTGAATCCCGTACTACGATTCACTGCATGATTATGAGCAAACTCTGCTTGGCATAACTTCATGTCCCAACTCTTCAGATTATCCTGTACAAGACATCGCAAAAAATTTCCCAACGATCTGTTAACAACTTCTGTTTGTCCATCTGTCTGCGGGTGGTAAGCACTACTAAATTTCAGCTTCGTTCCAACCATCTTCCACAAACTTAGCCAAAAATGACTTAAAAATCTGGTATCTCTGTCTGAAACAATAGACTCTGGCAACAAATGTAAACGATAGATTTCTTTAAAGAACAACTGAGCAACACGAACAACATCCGCCGTCTTCTTACAAGCAATAAAATGCGCCATTTTCGAAAACCTGTCCACCACAACAAATATAGAATCATTTCCCCTTTGAGTTCTCGGCAAACCCAAAATGAAATCCATGCTGATATCAACCCATGGTTTAGTCGGTACAGGTAACGGCATATACAATCCTGCATTTGTCGTTGTTCCCTTCGAAACCTGACATATATGACATCTCTCCACAATCCTTTCAACCTCTTTCCTCATCGACGACCAAAAGTAAGATTGAGAAATCAAATGCAATGTACGATCACGGCCCACATGTCCTTCCTCGTGCAATTCCTTGATAATCTTCATTCTCAAACTGCTAACTGGAATACATAATCGATTTCCTTTAAACAAGAATCCATCAACCAACATAAATTCATCAGTATCCCTATCCTTAACTTTCTCAACGAACTTTGCAAAGTAAGAATCCTCCTCAAACAATTCTGGCAATAATTCAAACCCCGTTACTTCAACCATCAACGTTGTCAATAAATGACTCCTCCTACTCAAAGCATCAGCTACATGATTTGTTACCCCAGATTTGTGCTTCACAACAAAAGTAAACTGCTGTAAATAGGCAATCCATGATGCATGTCTCGTTGAAATCTTGTCTTGACCTTGTAAATGTTTCAAAGCTTCATGGTCTGTGTAAAGAACAAACTCTTTCTGAAATAGATAATGCCTCCAATGTTTAACAGCTTGCACAACAGCGTAAAACTCAACATCGTATGTACTATATCTCATCTTTGCCCCTGATAACTTCTCACCGAAATATGCAACTGGTCTTCCTTTCTGACTCAAAACTCCCCCAATTCCTACCTTCGACGCATCAGTATGCAATTCAAACAACAACTGAAAATCTGGTAAAACAAGAATCGGTGCTGTTGTTAAAAGTTCTTTGATTCGTTCAAAAGCAACCCCCGCTTCCTCTGACCAAGAAAACTGCTTCCCTTTCATACAATCAGTGGCTGGTTCCATCACGCTACTGAAATGTGGAATGAACCTTCGGCAGAATGATGCCAATCCATGAAAACTTCAAACTTCAGTGATAGTTCTCGGCTGTGGCCAATTTCTAATAGCTTCAACTTTACTTTGATCAACTTGAATACCTTTTCCTGAAACAACATATCCCAGAAATAAAACACTGTGTGTCATGAACACGCATTTCTTCGTAGCAGCATAAAATTGTTCCTCACGAAGAATAATCAGCACTTCGCTCAAATGTTGAACATGCTCTTCCATACCCCTGCTATATATCAGAATATCATCAAAATAAACCACCACGAACTTCCCAATGAATGGTCTAAAGATTTGATTCATCACCCACATGAATGTACTAGGTGCATTTGACAAACCAAATGGCATAACCAACCATTCGTATAACCCCTCTCTCGTCTTGAAGGCTGTCTTCCATTCGTCTCCAGGTCTAATCCGAATTTGATGATATCCGCTTTTCAAATCAATCTTCGAAAAGATAGTTGCCCCACTCAACTGATCTAGCAAGTCATCCAACCTTGGTATAGGAAATCTATAGCGAACAGTAATCTTGTTCAAAGCTCTACTATCGGTACACATTCTCCATGTTCCATCCTCCTTCGGTACCAACAATGCGGGTACTGCACAAGGACTCAAGCTTTCCTGAACACGTCCCTGCTCAAGCAACTCTTCCACCTGCCTTCGTAACTCCTCATATTCCTTCGGACTCATTCGATAATGCGGTCTATGCGGTAATACTGCTCCCGGAACAAGATCAATTTGATGTTGAATGTCCATCAGTGGCGGTAACTCCTTAGGTAACTCTTTTGGAAACACGTCTTCAAATTCTTTCAAACCTGGTTTTGCTTTTTCTGGAATTTCAACCTCTTCACTACACTCTCGCCCAATCAACAAAAAGACTTCAGGCTCCTCTTCAACCTCCTTGGCAAACTCCTTCAAAGATAGCAAAGTTTTCAGTTCTTCGATCTCCTCTAGCTTGCTTTCCTTCTTTTGCTGCTTCTTGGGAACTAAAGTGATTTTAGTACCTTCGAACATGAAACTATAGCTATTAGCACGACCATCATGTTACACTGCTCTATCAAACTGCCATGGTCTGCCCAACAACAGATGACACACATCCATGTCTACAACATCACACCAAATTTCGTCTTTGTACTGCTTCCCAATAGAAAAATTAACACAAGCTTTTCGTCCAACTTTCACCTCCCCTCCTTTCCTTAACCATGCTAACTTGTACGGTTTAGGATGCTTCTCAGTTTTCAAGTTCAACTTCCTTATTGCTTCTGTAGAGATAATATTGTCACAGCTTCCAGCATCAATAACGAACTTGCAAACCTTTCCTAGAATAGTGCATGTGGACTGAAATATGTTATTCCTCAACCAACTGTTTTCCTCTTCTTGTTTTGGTGCTAAATAACTTCTCCTCATCATCAAATTACACCCTTCATCTCCGGATAATTCTTCTTCTTTCGCTTCATAAGATGAATTAGAACATTCAGCTTCCACATCCTCTTCTTCTATCTCTGCAACCATTGCTCTCCTCTTAGGCTTCGGACATTCATTGCTCTTGTGACCCAACTCCTGACAATTATAACATTTGAAACTGCTATTAACCTTTACCTTCTCAATCTCCTTCACAACTAGCTTACTGACAGGTTTAGGAACATTAGAATTCCCACTAACTCCCTTCACTTGATTGTTAGAATTAGTAAATATACCACCTCCACGCCTTCCCTGCTTCTCCCAAGCCAACGCTTTCTGATGTGCTTCTGCAACAGATCTCAGATTAAACATATTAACCATATCCTGGATCTGCATTCTCAGTCCTCCAACAAATCTAGCAGTCAATTGTTCCTCTGTCTCCATAATATCATTCCTGGCAATGAGTTGGTAAAATTCATCTGCATAATCATTAACTGACTTCGTCCCTTGCCTTAGATTCTGCAATCTCTGGTACATAGGTGATTGATAGTTGTAAGGTAAAAATGTAGCTCTTATCAACTTCTTCATCTTCTCCCATGATTCAATCTTTGACTTTCCCATTCTCTCTCTTGTAAGTTTAGTTTGCTGCCACCATGCGAAAGCTCTCCCCCTCAACCTAGTAGAAACCAACTTCACTCTTCTATGCTCAGGAACCTCCTTGAAATCAAAGATCTCTTCAACATTTGACAACCAGTCTAAGAATTCTTCAGCTACCATTGCACCCTGGAACTCTGGAATTTCCATCTTCATTCCCGATTCCCATCGACGATCATCCTCCACATCCCGATAAGAATTTTGAACTTGGTCTAGATCTCGATAATGAATGCTAGCTCTATCACCCTCTTCATCAAAATCAAAAGTACGCCTACATCGATCTCGACCATTATCGTCCCTTTGTTCATGCATGCTTCTTCGACTATGTCTCTCTTCATCTCTACATGGCTCATGCTCAAATTCTCGTGAAATTCTTCTTTCTTCATGGCCATAGTCATGGTGATCTCTCCTTGATGAAATTGATGTCTCTCTTCTTTCTCTAAATGATTGCGGTGATACCCTCCTCGCTTCCGTAACCGATGGCGAAACTCGGTTTCCTCCATGGTTCGAGTTTAGTGATCTCCTTCTTTGAGTTTGATTCAAATCATTCATCAACTTCTCTAACTTTCCAATGCCTTCATCAAATTTCTCATTAATACGTTGTTCCATAAGCTCGGCTTCTTCTCTTCTATACAAAGCTTTAACGTTTTGATGACGATTAGCTCTCCTTGGCGGCATGATTGGTAACTCTTCACAAACACTTCAAAACTTCTCAAATACTTCAACAAATCGAACACAAAACTTCAACACAAAACGAACAAGCTCGGCTCACTTGCAACTTGGCTCGGCCTCACTTAGCTCGGCAATGGGTAACGACCTATGGTTAGGTCGGCTCGGCTCAACAAAGCACATATGGCTCCAAGCACTTCTCCTTCAACTTTGGCGCGCAAAAGATCTCACGACCAAACTCAAACACTCTTCCAAGTTTGATCCAAAATGAAATGCATCAAAATCTTCAAACTCGTTGCAACTTCAAGATGAACACGATGAACGACAACTTCAAATTTGAACTTCAAAAATTGGCTCCAAGTCTCGGCTTAGCTATGATTGGCTAAGTCTAGCTCTGATACCAAAACTGACGCAGCAGATATTACGAAAACGATGGAATCGATGAAATGTAGCAATCGGTGGATTGAAGATACTGAAATGCCCAAATTCGTTGATCACAAAGATACCGAATTCTAGCTATCTTCGACACGTTGATCGCGCACGATACCGTGAGAGAAGATCTTCAATTCTTCAAGCGTTGATCAAGCGCACTTGATTCCGCGAATCGGCTTCAACAATCGTTGATTCGAGCGCACCCGAATAACCGAAAGTGGAGATAGGAGATTACACTCAACTACCAATTTAAGATGAAAGCACACAGCAATCAACAAGAAATTTTATTCAAAAATCAACCACTTTTCAAATGTACAACTCACGCGTATTTATAGTATTTCACCCCTGACCCTTAAGACGGCTGCGACTTGCGACCCACGACTCAACTAGGTCGTTGCCGACTCAACGGACACTACATGCCTCAATTACAACACAACACAAAGCAACCGACTCAACAGATGACAATTGCACAATACACGGCCAACCTAACTAGGTACGACCTAACACGCAACCGACTTAAGACTAACACCACTCACGACTCAACTATATACATGACCGAGACAACTCTTAAGTCGTAGACGACTTATGTCATACTGCCACAAAAGTTACAGACTCAACACACTTAGGTCGTATACGACCTATGACTCAAAGGAAACACACTACACAAACACATTACAATCTTATTATGGCATAACTCCTTAATGACCTAATTAGGTCGACTTTTCATGAGTCGTAACTCGTTAACTCGGCACATATTCAACACATTAGGCCGTTGCCGACCTAAGACCTTAGGTCGTGACTCGTTAGATTTAGGTCGTTAACTCGGCACCATTTTCCCTCTGGTATCCAGTTAGCTCGGAAGCGACTCAATCCTTTTTTTACTAACTCGTATGCCTTCCCCCTGTGACTCCTTAGGTCCGAAACGACATATAGGTACCATCTTAAGTCGTGAAAGACTCATCGCTTTGGCCTGATCTGCATCACCTTTATACCGAATTCCATACAAGCCTTCCAACTCCATCTACACCTTCATAGTTCATGCACTAGATTCTTGCAAAATGAGCTTTGGAAATGCCATCACCTATTACACTTCGTCAACAAACTCTGACAAAGCCACCACCCATCAACAAAGTGTTCAAAGTACGCAGTCCGTGTAGAGCCTATCAATCTCCACCATTGTAACAATCCGCAAATCTGTACCCCTTGAGTCAACACTATTCTACAAAAATCAACTCAAGTTGCACATAAATACGAACCATTTGGGTTAAAGAACAAGAGGTAGAAGAAGAGAAAACCAAATTTACATCAGAATCTAACCATCGCAGCGGAATAAAATATAATAGATAATAAATAATCTTTACTCAACCAAAAATATTTCTGTTTATACATTACATCATCAGAGTACATCAATCACAGCTCACATCAATAACATACAGTGGATACACAACAACTCAACACAGTGGAATATATATATATATATATATATATATAGACACAAGTACGAGAGTACGTATCATCATCCGGCACGTCCCCTGAGCTCCACCGCATCATAACCTGTATTTTATAATACTCGGTCGGACCCGAGCATTATAGTTAAATAACACCCGAGTCAGTCTGCAATATCAGCGTGAGAAAATCACACCCAATTGATTTTTAAAGTTTCAAAAATCCTTTGAAAACAAAAGCATCTCGTAAGACCACGCCACAAATAAACATGTCGGGTTTTTACCTTACGATAGCTAAAACGATTTTTATAGAAATCCTCTGGTATTATAATAGGGTCTATATACAAATACTTATAAAATAGCCGAAATTGTTACATTCATTAAATTCCAGCTACTAGCCACAAAAGTGGGTAATACAAACAAAACTCGTACAAGGCTCGTAGGGAGAATGGATTTCCAACTAACGACTAGGCACTGGGGTACCACCTGTCACAGTAGGGGGCCTAGATCACCGTACCGAGGATTACTCCCTTCATCCCCTGCAACACAAGGCCGGAACCATTCCTTACTGAATAGTCCCGAACAAGATAAACCTCGTGGTTGGTGCGACCAACCACCCACTAAGCCGAAATATATAAAAAGGGACATCTAGACAGGGGAAATATCTTGTCCTGCTTGGGCATGACCCACCTAACCTTGCCGCATATCCCCTGATTTTCAGTCATTCCCATTTGATGAAGCTTGAGGCCAAGCGTTAACTTTAGAACGTTTTCACTTAGAATGCCCATCGCCCACCTGACGATGTTTCGCAAACATTCGTCCATACAAGTCCGTCCCGGGTTCGAACGGAACCGAAGGCACTATTCCTACTACAACCATTTTGGAAATATCCTCAGGATTAGTAGCGACTAGCCCTTGCACTTCAGTTCTCCATCTTCGATTGCAAAATCATTTTCACGAAACGTACAAAGCCAATCGAAGTGGTTTTCGAGAAATAAATCTCGATCCCGGTCTCTTCGAAACGATCAACGCATTGTCCAATATTGATAGTCAGTTATTTAACTATCAATTATATTCACAAAACAAACATCAACCAATAAATAATTTTCCAAATTATTTATTAATCTCCAAAAATATCTTCACAAGATATATTCCTATTTTCAATCCCTTAAAAACAGTTTTCAAAACCATCTTTCTTCTGAATTAACTTTCCCAAATATTTCTATCTCCTCTGAAATCACCAAGCACAAAACTAGATTTTTAAAATAATTTAAAACACTTTACTTTGAAATATATATATATATATATACTTTAAAATATTTAAGTTAAAAGCTAGTTTGATAATTTGTTAAAAATACATACTATATAAATATTTGAAAATAAAGTTACTTAATAATATAAAACTAGATTTCCACTTTTGAAACAAAATACCAAGTCACTTTTTAAAATAATTACTACTATAATAGATTAGAGGAAATACTTACTTCAGAATTTAAATATTTGAAATAATAAATTTTTAAAACATGCATTTTAAAACTATTAACTTGTATTTAAAATTTTACTTGAGAATGTACTTAGTTATCCAGGGAGAATTCCAACTTCAACCACTTAAATCAATTTTCCAAATTGATTTCCAATTCATTCTCTTTGAAATAAATTTCTTTACTTGCTCGGTTCTTTTCAAAATTCATTAATTATGGACTTTATTTTTTTATTATTATTATTTCCTGTTTGATTTTAAATGTTTTAACTGAAATATACAAATTTCAGGCTTTCCCATTTCCTTCTTTGTTCTTTTCAAATTTTAAAATCTTACATTTAAAATAATTGTCATGTTCTTTGAGATATTAGCGTTTGAGTCTACAATTCATTAACTTTCAATTAATTCAAAAAACTCCTTTCTATATTCACGAGTTATTAATTAAAATTCTTATGTCACTTTATTTTATTTTATTTTTCATTCTTAAAGTTATTCAAATTTCCATAATTATTTTACATACCAATTCACTTTCTTTCTTTTCTTTCCAACATCCAAGTTATATTTTTTTCTGGAAATTCATTATACTCAATGATCCAATCAACCATAGCATTCAATATTCCAACATAATCCATCATAAAATATCAAATCATCATAACAGGGTAATTTAAATAATTTAAATAAATACTGAGGGATCTAGTTGGATCCCTCCAACATGTTTCCCCGCATCCACAGACGTTAGCAATATAAAATGCCAATTCTAATTATATATACCACATTACAGCACATAATCAATTCAAGCAGTTCAAACAATTATTTAAATTTAATCGTTTAAATTTAAATTAACTAAGTGAGATTAACTCACCTTTTGCCCCTTATAATTTACCATCCGATCCAATCTCGACTCGTTCCCTCACGAATTTGACCTTGAATAAACAATTCAAGATTTATTGGCATGTGAATTAACCAAAACAATTTATTACAAGTTTTACTTTATTAAATTCTAACTAGTAGCTTAAATTCAACACAATTTTTTTTTTCAAATCCTTATATAATTTCCCAAAATATTATCTTTGAAGCTACGCCTATAAAAATAATTTATATTACCATTTACAGTTCAGATTTTTCTAACTCTTATCCATAAATATTATTTTCCTGCTTACTGGTTAATTATTTACATGTAAAAACAGATAAAATAAAATAAAAACTTAAACCGTACTATAAACTAAAATTTTAATTTCACTACACTATACATCCATATATGAATTTTATTTAAATTAAAATGAAATACTGCAATACCTTACAGACCAAAATTCCATCGAGACAGCCTCCCCCTCTGACACACGGCTGAGCTCGCAAGTGAAAACACCGAGCTAACACCACCTATCACGGCGACGTAGTTCCCCAAATCGATCCACTCGCTGCTATCGAATCGAACGCCGCGCAACCACCATACGCGAACGCCTCCACTCCACTCGATTCGGCGACCCAACATCTCGCGAAATCCAAACGAACTCGGAGCCTCCCAAATCGCGAAACCCCTCCCCACAGTCTAAGTCGCAGCCACAAATTCGCGCAACCAGTAACCCACTTCACCATTTTCAAAATCGACTTCGCGAGTTTGATAATATTTTCGTGAAACCGAAAAAAACAGCCGAAAGAAATAGTGAAAAGAGGGGCTCGAGTTAAGCGCGCATCGAGCTCGGCCATAGTAAGATTTTGAAAGAGAGAAGAGGAACACGCAATTTCGGCCATTACTGATTTTTTTTTAAGATACGGACTTCGAATTGAATATAGGGGAGGAGGGTGAGATATTTTAGAAGGCCGGCTTGTAATTGGCGTACACAAGAAGATTTGCTTATCAGTTTGATTGCTCTTTTATACGAATATTTTATTTTGTTTTATATTTTTTTTTTCGAATTGGGGAAAATGAATTAGGCTTAACTGATAAGAAGGAAAGGAGGTGACGTGATAAGTAAAGGAGATGGCTTAAACAAGAAACTTGACCAATTAAATTTAATCTCATTAGATTATTACCAATTAAATTTTCAGTGTGTTTACACTTCGCACACTCACACACTAACTCCGATCAAAACGAAATTTGAAATTCGATAATAATTCAATATTACGGACCCAATGGAACTGTTTTCATCGAATTCCGAGACTGTGCCTCGGAAGGCTATATTTTAAATTCAATTTAAACGATATATTTTTAAAGCTGAACAAACCACTGTTAATTTCCATTTTACAACTTCTATTACCTTCAGTATTATCAATATAATTTTTATAAGCCTTAAACTTATTATAAAAAGGCTTAAAATCTCAGGTTCACATTTTATTCAAATTCCAGTTATTTAATTCGATAATTAATTATCAAATAAATTGTGATATTCGTAATTCAATTGAAAATTATACTATTGAATATTTAAAATTGATTAAATATTCCGATTTAACTTGCTTGAAAATTTCGGGTCGTCACATTCCTCCCACCTTAAAAGAATATCGTCCCCGAAATTACTAGTTAGGAAGAATGGTCCAATACCCGTTTATTAATTCCTTAAACAAAACTCTAACAATTCAACATCTTACCAACTATCTTTTTATAAAAGATCCATTCTCATACTTATTAACCTCTAAATCTTTCCCTAGTTCCAAACCATACCATTTGTTTAACCATTCGAGTTTCACTTTAAAACTAAATTTTGAATTATCAAATAATTTCAAATAATTTCTAACTCCCTAAATTTCCGAAAAATTTCGCCAGCGTCTCCTTTGCGCGGCTAGCTCGGTACAACTACAAAATGGCTCTATGGCCTCCCAAATTCAAAAAGAAAACAAAAGGACAATTGGCTCAATCCAAATCCAAATCCCAATCAAATTTCATACCAAATTTTAAATACATACCTTTTTGTCGGGCAATTCAATTTATCATCTCGAATCAAAAACCAATTCTCTATCCACTTTTTATAATACCTGCATATCCTGCTTAGCACTAATATCCAATCACAACATTCCAAAAACATTTTATTGACTTTCTTACAAAATGTCAATTATTTTACTCATTCAAATATCAACTTGGAATATATTTGTAATATCAATTTCCAATCTAGAATGTACCTATTTCTATTCAAATCGATTCTTTCATTTCCATATGAATTCAATTTATCTTAACTCTACATATTTAAATTTTATTTGTCATTAAAACTAATTTATGTCATTATTTTCAATTGGTTGCATTTACTAACTTATTTTTGTTTCCACTTTGAATTTGTTTGTCGTTAACAAAATTTTCCAAATATTTTCAAAAAATTTCTAACTGCCAAAATTTCTGAAAATTTTTGGCAGAGTCTCCTTTGTACGGAGGAGCTTTTGCAATTTGACAAAAGAGATAAATATATATACATCGACCCACACGGTCGGAAAAACCAAAAACAGTTCATATTTCCTTTTTTTTGCGTAGGCGTACCTTATTTAGCATTTTTAAGCAAGTAGCTTATTTATTTAGCCGTTAGCACAACCAGATCCAGCCACACGGCCTCCAGGTACCTGTACTTACTCAATTTAAACATGTAAGTGCCAAATATATGCAGTTTAACTATATTTCACTTAGTTACAATGGTGAAAACATATGAATTCTAAAAGAAATGCACATCAACATTTTCCATAAGCAATTTATACAATTTTCATAGTAATTTCAACTATTTTAATTTATTTACAAACCATTTTCATTCAAATTTGAATGGTTTAAAACTCAATCGCTTACATTTAATTTATTTTTAAGCATACTCTATTCATATTTAATTCCATTGCGTTCAAAAGCAATTTATTTCACTCTTATTAATTCATAGAATTTTAATCACCTTCGCTTACATCCAATGATATTTATTCTATGCCAATTTGACAAAATCTATGTGAACAAACGAATATTTACGTTTTATAACCCATTTAAATTGATTTCAACTCAATTTATACTTAATTCTATTCCATTTTTCAATTTATTCAGAATTCAATTATCCTCTCTTCCATTTCAGATTTGAATACATTCACTTATATTTCATTTATTAACCCAACTAGTTCCATTATTCAAACAAGTTCCATTCAAAACCATTAACGATTTAGGTTCATCTTATTTACCAATTAAACTTTCCTTTTATTTTAATCCATTCACAATCATTTATTTAGCTCGACACATTCCATTTAAATTTTATTTACAATTCACTTATTTACATTTCATTCCATATATGTTTATTCCAGACTATTTTATTTAGCTCAAAAACAATCCAAGCTATTTCATTTAATAACCATTTCTCAACTTATTTAAACCAACACCTCCTTTGGTTCTTATTTATCCCATCGATTCACTTATTCAATATAATTAACTTATCCACTCAATCCATTTCGTATTTTCCATTTTCTTAAATATTATTACAACCTACCCAGTTCTATTTCAATCCATATTTATTTTTACTTGCTTCAAATTTAATCCAACATCATTAAACTTGGTTTAAGTTGAGTTAAATTCAACTCTCTTCGATTTATTCAGCTTAAGTCAATTTACTTCAATTTATTTTTCAAATTTATACTTAAGCTCATTTTCATTTTACAAGTAAATTTTCGCTTTTATACACAGCTTAACTCAATTGATTACAATGCCATATTCAATTTATTTCCACATATTTCGATTTTATCCCCAATACAAACCATAACATTACTATTTTAATCAAATCACATTTTTATTCGATATATTCCCAATTATATTAAATTTGTTAACACTCCAAGTTAAATTTAAATCGATAACTCAAGTTCTCGATCCATAATCCATTTTCAATTTGCCACCAAATTACATGAACTCACAATTCAGTTACGTTTACTTTACTGACAATTTAAGTCGAATTCAATTTATAACTTGAGTTCTATTTCCAATCTTCATTATAAACTCACAATTCAATTTCATTACTAATTTGTTATCTAATTAGTTCCTCCCTTATTTATAATCCAACACTTGAATTTTGTTATTCCAAATACCCTTCATTTATTGTCCTAGGTTCAATATACTTTACAATTCAAGTTTGGATTTTCCTTTTGTTAATTCCTCTTCATTAGCGACCTAAAACCTAAAGGCATGGAGCGACCTAACTACAGGAATGACATGGCAACTTAACTCATCAAGCGACCTAAAAGTATCTGCGACCTAAGGGAAGCACCGACTTACAGAGCTCTGCGACCTAAGGGAAGCACCGACCTATAGAATTCCGCGACCTATAGCACTCAAACGACCTAACTGTGTACTCAGACCTAAGGAAGGCCGCGACCTAGCGGAACCCAGCGACCTAAGAGTAGGTACGACCTAAAGTGTTGCAACCTAAGGACTGTTGCGACCTAACAGAAAGCTACAACCTAAAGGAGGTCGCGACCTAAGAGTGAGTGCGACCTGAAGAAGGACTCGACCTATGGAACTCCGCGACTTAACTATCCACCGACCTAAGGAGCTCCGCGACCTAAGGAAGGTCGCGACCTAAGGGACTCAGCGACTTAAGATTAACTATGGCTGCAGGAAAGTACTCGCGACTTAGGTTAGGTCGCTAACGACCTAAACACCAGAATATAGAAGACTATGCAATGCCACAGGGGGAAAGGTCGCTCACGACCTAGTACTTGTGCAAATCAGCATGCGTGAGGAAGGAGGGGCCAATGCTCTTCAGGTCGACTACAACCTTACTTAGGTCGGTCACGACCTACGACCTTACTTAGGTCGGTCACGACCTACGACCTTATTCTGAAAAATGCCTATAAATATGATCCTAACTCCAACTAGAAAGGGACTTTTTAGCTCATTCTCCTCAAGCACCGTTACTCTGCTGCATTCCAAATCAATCCAACACTTAAAGCTCTCAAGACACGAAGAACACTACAAACAACTTCGAGAAAAGATCACACACATCCAACATGGATTTGAAGACTCTAATCTCCATTGAAGTTTAGGCTACTTGTTCTAAGTGACTTGTAATCCAAAGTGTATTGTATTTGGAAAGAATTGTATCAGCTTGTAACGAGATCATCAATAAAAGTGCTTAAAGTGGACGTAGGCTATACCCTTAAGCCGAACCACTATAAAATTGTTGTTGTTTACTGCTTTTCCGTTATTATCTGCTGGTAATCTGTTCCCGAGTTATCGGGTGGTGCTTTCACAACTATAACTCATGCACCGGGATGTTAGCGTTCAAATTTTAGCGTTAACATTTTTGGTGCTTTCACTGAGAACTGAACTCAGGCGAGTTATCGTCATTGCTTCACAGAGGTTTGTAGAGAGAATTTCCTTGAAAACCAGAAGTCTATCCGAGATTATGGCTCCTGGAAGGAAGAGTAGATCTGTCAGATCTGGGAATATTCAAGAGGGAACCTCCGCTTCCCCTATATCGAATCAAGCCACTCCAGCTGTCGGAGTTACAAAGGCAGAGCTGGATGCTGCAATTTTAGGGCTGAACCAACAAATCAACGCCCAAAATGCACAATTTGAGGCTCAGAATGCCCAGAATGCCCTAATTCTGAATAGGTTGAACGATTTGCTTGGGGCAAACCGCCAACCGGCAGATAATGAAAGGAATTTGGCTGGCAACATTCGAGATGCTGAAGAAAGAAATGCTCCTGAAAGAGCTGCTAGCCCCTTTGAACGAACACTTCCAGAGGTTGGTGGATCTAGAACTCGACATGATGAGGAGTATCTTTCTGGAATGGTCCGACAAATTATGAAAGAAAGTATGCAGAGGGTTGAAGACGAGAAAGAATGGGGTTTCGCCCCAAGTAAAACTCCTTTTACCGAGAAAATCTTAAAGGCTGAATTCCCAAGGAAGTTTGTCCCACCAACCATTCCAGCTTACAAGGGGACGAGTGATCCGAACGAATTCTTATACAAGTATGTTTGGCACATGACTGGTGCCAGAGCCTTTGATGAAATAAAGTGCCGATATTTTCCTGTGTATCTCGAAGGTGCAGCTCTGCTTTGGTTCACTAAACTTCCAGTCCGATCTATCGATCAGTTTTCTGACTTAACCCGGAAGTTCAAGGAGCAGTTCAGACTATACGCTTCAAAAGCTAAGGATATCATGTCACTGTCAAGTTTGGAACAGAATCCAGGGGAAACTATCAGATCTTTCTTAAACCGCTTTAATATAGCGCTAGCTGAGGTGGACAATGCAGAACCGCGAATGATATTGACTTATCTGATGAAGGGTATTGACAAGTCGAGCGAGTTTGGGAAATGGCTAAACATGAAAGAACCAAATTCCCTTGAAAAGTTCTATAAAAAAGCAGATGAATTCATACGCTTAGAAAGCCATCCCGTACCGGTAAAGGCAGTGTTTGAAAAAGCTGAAGATAACACTGTGGCTCCACGCAAGAATGAATCTGTAGGGCAAAAAAGGGAAAATAACAATGGGAAGAAGCAGAGTAATCTGAAGAAGCCCCGATCCTTCAAGCCATCAGAGTATACTCCTTTATCAGATACGCTGGAGCGTATCTACCTTGCCATTAAAGATTCGGTTGACTTTCCTAAACCTCCTCCTCTAAGGACCGGGAAAAAAGCTATACAGAGTGGGAAGTTCTGCCGCTTCCATAATCAACCCGGTCACGAAACCGACGAATGCCGCCAGTTGAAAAATCTGATTGAAGAGTTGCTAAGGGAAAACAAACTGCAGCAATTTGTGAAAAAGAATAGCAGCAATCCTGCTTCATCTAGTCAGGGGCAACAGGCTCCTACTCAACAGCCTAGGACGATTGAGAAGGCTGCAGGGCATGAATCTGGAAGGCCCATTATTAATGTCATTACAGGAGGACCTCACCCAGCAGGCAGAAGCTGGGGCGAGATGGAAAGGTATACCCGAGCTTTAAAGTATGTACCGACTGAGGAAGATGTATTTGTTTTGGAAGGTGCTACGCCCTTGAAGCAACAAAGAACTTTCGTTGATGATATTGTGTTCAGAGCTAGGGATTCCGTAGGTATTGAAGCTCCTACTTTGGATCCCCTAGTCATCTCGGCTGGTATCGGACCAGCTATTGTCAGAAGAGTTCTCATTGATTGTGGCGCATCCTGCAATATTCTCTTTAAGAAAACATTCGACCAAATGAAGATCCCTATGGCTGATGTGCAAGCCTCATCGCAGAAAATTGCTGGTTTCACTGGGGAGCCAAAGCAGCCGGTAGGGACCATTGATTTGTTTGTGGAACTTGGAGAAGGAGAGAGAAAAGTGGTCCCCAAGAAAACTTTTGTGATTGTCGACGAATTTTCTGCTTACAATGCTTTCCTTGGTTGTCCAACTCTGGCAGCGTTCAAAGCTGTTCTTGCCCCGTGGTGCCTCACTATTAAATTCCCTACAGACAATGGAGTAGGAGTTATAAAAGGGGATCAAAATGCTGGGCGAGAGTGTTATCTGACAGAGCTACGAGAAACCAGAAAAAGAGAGATGGGAAAGAATGCGGCAGCCCCAGTCCGCATCAAGGAACCAACCTTGTAGCAATTACAGGGCGGACCCCGCACTGGCGAGCACAGCGGAGCAAGGAAAGAGATGGACCCTAGAAAAGTCAGTGCAGGGGAAAATAGAGTGGTACCGGTGGAAACGACAATACCAATACCTGTTGACCCAAAGGACCCAAACAAAGTGTTGAATGTGGGTTCACAACTTAATGCGTCAATTCAGAATATCTTAATATCTTTTTTAAAGGCAAATCTGGATGTTTTTGCTTGGACTCATGCCAATATGTGTGGAATATCCCCAGAAGTTGCAGTGCATGCTCTAAATATTGATCCAAAATTTACACCTGTGAAGCAGAAAAGGAGAACTCAAGGTCCAGAAAGGTCAGCGGCATTAGAAGAAGAAGTTGATCGGCTCATGGAGAATAATTTTATCAAAGAATCTACCTATCCGAATTGGGTTTCAAATCCAGTGCTGGTTAAGAAAGCCAACGGAAAATGGAGAGTATGCATCGATTTTTCAGATTTAAACAAGGCCTGCCCCAAAGACTGCTTCCCATTACCCAGAATCGACCAACTGGTAGACGGAACAGCGGGACACGAATTGTTATCTTTTATGGATGCTTACTCCGGATATAACCAGATCATGATGCATGAGCCAGATCCGGAGGACACGAGCTTTATCACCGACACTGGTCTTTACTGCTACAGAGTTATGCCCTTCGGGTTGAAGAATGCTGGGGCAACATACCAAAGACTCGTTAATTCTATGTTCAAACCGCAACTGGGCAAGACTATGGAAGTCTACGTCGATGACATGTTAGTAAAGTCTAAGAAAGCGGTGGATGACATAGAACACTTAGCAAACATGTTCGCAGTCCTCCGAAGATACGGAATGAAGCTCAATCCTTTAAAATGTTCATTTGGAGTGGAATCCGGCAAGTTTTTAGGTTTCATCGTGAGCGCTAGGGGCATTGAGGCCAGTCCAGCTCAAATTACTGCGTTGAAAGAAGTCAAAGCTCCTAGAACATAGAAGGAATTGCAAAGTCTCAATGGAAAAGTCGCCGCCTTGAGTCGGTTCATTTCCAAAGCCACAGATAAATGCATCCCATTCTTTGACGCCCTAAAGAAAGGAAAGAAAAACTTCGATTGGACTCCCGAATGCCAAAAAGCCTTCGATGAATTGATTCGCCATATGGAGACGCCTCCAATACTTTCTAGGCCTGGCGATGGCGAGGATCTTCTTATATACTTGGCAGTATCATCTCATGCTTTAAGTGCAGCGCTGATACGGGAAGACAAAAGGATTCAACATCCAGTTTACTATATCAGCAAAAGACTCACTGGGGCAGAGATGAATTACTCTAAGTTGGAAAAACTCGCCTATTGCTTACTAATTGCGTCTAGGAAGTTGAGGCAATATTTTCAAGCTCATCCTATCAGAGTCCTCACTGATCAACCTTTAAAGCAAGTCCTGTTTCGCCCTGAAACTTCGGGTAGTCTTCTAAAATGGAATATTGAACTCAGTCAGTATGACATAATTTATCATCCCCGAAAAGCAATCAATGGACAAGCTTTAGCGGATTTCATTGCAGAATTCACAGATAAGGGTAATAGTGAGGAGGAAATGGTCGACAATTCCCCGACCCAGTGGAAGTTATATGTCGATGGTGCGAGAAACGACTACTGTTCTGGAGCCGGAGTTGTACTTGAGACCCCTGAAGGTCGATCATTATGCTATGCACTAAGATTGGAATTTCCTTCAACAAACAATGAAGTAGAATACGAAGCCCTTATCGCTGGCTTAAGGATTGCTAAGGAATTAAACATTCGAGCGTTACAGATATTCAGTGATTCTCAGCTTATTGTATGCCAAGTCAAAAAGGAATTCCAAGCAAAAGGTGGGAATCTGCCCGCCTACTTGTCAAAGGCTTGGGAACTCCTGGGTGATTTCGATCATTACATGATAAATCACATTCCTCGAGAAGAAAACATGAAAGCAGATTCTCTCGCAAAGTATTCTAGCACGGGCGAAGCTCAATTTCTGGGGCTAACTCCAGTGGAGGTCCTGTCGACTCCTAGCATTGATGAGATGGACATTAATTGGATCATGAGCATGTCTCAAAAGCAAGAATCATGGGTGACTCCGATAACAGAATATCTGCTCAATGGATCTTTACCAGGGAACTCAAAAGAACGACAAAAGCTACTGAGAAAAGCCTCTCGATACATAATCCAGGATGGCCGATTATACAGACGGGGATTCTCAATGCCATTACTTCGATGTGTATCCAGGGAAGAGTCTAAAGCAATCCTAGCAGAGGTACACGGAGGAGAATGTGGTGATCATTCAGGTGGCCAAACATTAGCAAAGAAAATTCTCCGATACGGATATTTTTGGCCAGAAATTAATCGAGATGCAGCAGAGTATTCCCAAAAATTTGACAGATGTCAAAGATTCGCCAAAATTCCTAGAGCTCCTTCCACTGAACTCACACAGATGGTTAGTCCATGGCCGTTTGCAATATGAGGAATAGACCTTGTAGGACCGTTGCCAACTGCCAAATCTGGAATTAAATACGCCATTGTTGCTGTAGATTATTTTACTAAGTGGGCAGAAGCTGAACCACTGGCTACTATCACCTCAAAGAAGATGATAAGTTTTGTGACTAAAAACATCATTTGCAGATACGGTGTGCCTCAAAAAATAATTACAGACAATGGAACTCAGTTTGAAAGTGAAGAATTCCAAGATTTTTGCAAGCGATTCAAAATCCGGAAAAGCTTCTCAGCAGTGGCTCATCCGTAGGCAAACGGGCAAGTGGAAGCCGTGAACAAAATTATTAAGTCAACCATCAAGAAGCAACTTGAAATAGCAAAAGGTAGTTGGGTCGATAAGCTACCATTGGCACTATGGGCATACAGAACCACTCACAAAACTTCGACTGGGCACACCCCGTTTTCATTGGCATACGGGTCAGAGGCAATGATTCCGGTAGAAATAGAGGTCCCTTCACACAGAAGAATCCATTTCAATCAAGCAGAAAACGAAAAACTACAGCTTGAAGCGCTAGATCTCCTTGATGAAAAAAGAGATGAGGCTAATCTCAGAATTGCAGCTCATCAGCAAAGAATAGCCAGACATTTCAATTCCAAAGTTCGCCAACGCATCTTTGAGATTGGAGACCTAGTCCTGAAGAGAATTATGACAGCGACAGGTGTGTTTGGGCCAAATTGGGAAGGACCATATGTCATAGGTCAGAAGCTTCTTGACGGCACATTCAAACTCACCACTGTTGAAGGAGATCAAATTCCAAGGGCATGGAACAACAACCATTTGCGTCCATACTATACTTGAAAATTTTGTTGAAATATTGTAAAAAGAGTTATGAATGTATGATTCTTGTAATTGAAAGCAATTGTAAAACTGATGCAAGTAAATAATGAAAGAATATAAAGTGGATGTAGGCCCAATTTCCTGGCCGAACCACTATAAATCTTGTGTTCCTTATTATTATTACATGTTTGCTTTATTTTCGATATAAAAAGTACATAGAATGTATTGCTGAAATGTCGATTTAAATTTTTGCAGACAATGGAAGTGAAACTTGCACATAAAAAGACCAAGTGATTCTCGCCAAATTTCAAGTCACAAAAGCCCCGAATTCAAATCCTAGATAGGAAGTACTTCAATTGAACGGCCTATGATTTCGACAGAAACGGGTCTTTGCTAATAAATTGAGATCGTTTGAACAAACAAACATCCAATTAAGAAGCTAGTGCTCGTTCTCACGAAATTGCCTGACAATGAAGCACACTTCCTTGGATTAAACAAGTTACTTGTGAGAAAAGGGAATGAAGGCTAAAAAAAAAGAAAAAAAAAAGAAAAAAGCAGAGAATCATTGAAAAGGCATAAGCAAGTGGACAGAGGAACAACCAAAGCCATCATCGGCAGCATAAGTCCTCTCCGGAGGCACAACTCTTCGGAGGATAAAGACCTCTAATGGGTCATACGCCACAAAAAAGAAAGTTCTCTACTCAACAAAAAAGATTGGAGGAGTCATGACCCTCCAACCGTGAGAGAGTAACTTCTAGGCGATGAAAACCCTCTCTGAGGCACATTTCACCAGGAGTTGAAGTGTTACGACCGCTCTTCGGAATTTCACTTCACTAGAGTTGAAATGCAAACAAAATAAAGACCTCTTCGGAGGCACATTTCACCAGGAGTTGAAGTGTTACGACCGCTCTTCGGAATTCCACTTCACCAGAGTTGAAATGCAAACAAAATAAAGACCTCTTCAGAGGCACATTTCACCAGGAGTTGAAGTGTTACGACCGCTCTTCGGAATTCCACTTCACCAGAGTTGAAATGCAAACAAAATAAAGACCTCTTCGGAGGCACATTTCACCAGGAGTTGAAGTGTTACGACCGCTCTTCGGAATTTCACTTCACCAGAGTTGAAATGCAAACAAAATAAAGATCTCTTCGGAGGCACATTTCACCAGGAGTTGAAGTGAAACAACCGCTCTTCGGAATTTCACTTCACCAAAGTTGAAATGCAAAACAAAAGAAAGACCTTCCTGGAAGCCAACGTTTCACCGAGATTGAAATAAAACTTCCAAGTGTTGAAACGTGAAAAGGCTTTCTTCAAAGGCACAACTCTTTGGAGGTACACGTTTCACCGAGATTGAAATAAAACTTCCAAGTGTTGAAACGTGAAAAATCCCTCCTCAGAGGTACAACCCCCCCTCTCCGGAAGCATAATCAACAAGGAAGACCTCTTCGAAAGCCCACGTTTCACCGAGATTGAAATAAAACTTCCAAGTGTTGAAACGTGAAAAGGCTTTCTTCGAAGGCACAACTCTTTGGAGGTACACGTTTCACCAAGATTGAAATAAAACTTCCAAGCGTTGAAACGTGAAAAAATCCCTCCTCAGAGGTACAAATTTCTATTTAAAAGAAAAATCCTCATCAAGAGCATACTTTAACTTTCGAAGGAAGAGTGATTTACCTATTCTAAAAAAAAAAGGGGAAAAGAAAGTTAAGGTACGTTCAGAGGTTCGCATTACCACATAGAAGAATTCACTTGGCAAAATGTGTACATACGCAAAAAGAAAAAGTGACTTCTTCGAAGGACAGAGCGTAAAAACTTATATGAAAGGAGTTGTACTCTATGAAAAATCTTTTCACGAATGAAATAGTCATTCTACAGAAAATAAGAGTGCAAGTCCCCTCGAAGTGTAGAAAATTGCAGTAAGCTTATGATATGGGGGCAGCATGGTATAGTTGTATACGATATGGTATAGCTACATCGGTAAAGTACGCTCAAACAACATACCATAAGCTCACTGCAATGTCATATAAATAAACTTGTGCAAAAATGAATAATAAATGTATTCTCAAATTCAAACAGGAGTTTATACAAAGAAAGAGGAATCATTTTATTCAACATTATTTTATATACAGGTACAAGTTTCAACAAAAGAAAAGCGGGGGGGCCGATACCCGCACAATTCTCGACCAATACATGCAAAAGACGAGAAGCTAAAAGCTGAAGTCTTCATTTCTTCTTGCCACCCTTGGACCCTTTGCCTGGCCGAATGATTAGTTTTTCAGGTCTATCTATAGGCATAAGGGAAGAAGGAGAGGGAGGTGCAACCGGTGCGACTTCCGGTTCCTCTTCAGTAATGATGATTTTCTTCCCCCTCCTCATCGATGTTCCGTGCTTCTTTCTTCTCTTCGAAGAAGACTCACTCCCTGGAGTAACAAGAGCGGACAAAACTACGTCATCAGAGGGAGTCCGCTCCGGAGAGATCTCGCCTCCTTCAAGTCCCTCGTCCTTCTGCTCTTGCGAAGCGATAGGGTCATCCAAGCCATGAAGAGCCTCAATCTGTTCCTCTTGTGACCCGGGTTGTGAAGCAGAAGGAGGAGTCACCTGAAGAGACGGAGGTGGGATAACCGGAGGAAGTGAAGTCTGCACAGCACTTGGCGTCTCAACTGCAGAAGAAGAGAAATTAAAAATTTTAGTATCTCCCCGAAAGAAGGGAGATAGGGGTTCGTCGAGATTCAAGAAGTAATCGAGAAGCTCATCAAACTTTTGAGGAGTAAGCAAGCGATCTGCCTGAATCGGACCAATATCAAAATTACCTGAAGATGTTTGCTTCGTAAGTTCAATCTCATAATTCTGAGCCCCGATATCCTCCAAAGCCTCATCATCAGTAGGGGTGATTACCACGGTTCTTATAGGAGGCGGCGAATGAGCACTAGAGCCTGTAATGTCCACTTCGGGAGAAACTAAAGGACGTTCAGAAGTGGTAGGCGGTATTTCTTTCTCAGAACGTTCCACTTCCGCTATTCCGGCCCGTACCTTGGCGAGTTGCTCTTTTCCCTTGGCAAGAGCGGCGCGGGCATCATCATCGAGATAATGCTCTTCAAGAGCTGTCTCGGCGTAGCCAGCACCTTTGCCACCTAGCATATCAAGTGCTGCCTCCCAAACTTCAGCTAATGTAATTTCGTATTTAGGGCCTAGAAAGGCAAGGCTGCCACGCCCAAAAATGCTATGCAGATAGAAATCAAATAATGTGGAGCTAATATCAGCTTTGGTTGCTTGATGGGCCTCTTCAGCCGCGAGTTTACCAGCAACAGCCTCGTCACGCTCCATTTCGGCTATAGCAAGTCGAGCTTTTAGCATCTCTATCTCCAAGCTTTGAGAGCCGGCCTGTTCTCGCAGCTGTAAAGTTTCAGCACGATATTCTTCTATGACCTTCTCTTGGTGTGTAAGCTTATCTTCGACTGCCCTTTGACTGGCATGCGCATCTCGTACTTGTTGCTGAAGCATGCTCTCCTTTTGAGAATGGAAAGTAGATGAAGTAGCTAATTCTTCCTTAAGCTTTTCTACTTCCGCTTCCCGCTTTTCATTATAGGAAGCAATACTTCTCATTTCGGCGTCAAGCTGTTCGAGAGTCTTTTGCCACTCAGCCTTATCGTTCTCCATTGTGAGCATGGCCTCGAGATTGGCTCGGTTAACCCTCTGAAGCTCGTCGACAAGTTTTTTCCAGTTCGACATTCTTACAATATCGGTCCTGACAGTATCTAGATTTCGCAGCATAGCCGGTTTGTCGAGAGGAACCAAGTCGAGATCAAATCGAACCCCTCTCAAGAACCACTGAGGAAATCGACTTTGAAGAGTGGGAGGACCTTGCCCGACTTGGTATGCGGGCCGGTTGATGATTGCTTGAATGTCGGAGCGAACGGGAGCAGGAGATTGAGCGGGAACATGTTCAGAAGCTGTCGGCATTGTTTCTTCGGTAAGTCTAGCCCGCTTGCTAGAAGAATCGTCTACGTGACCTTTACCTCTCTCATCGTGAGCTTTTCTCTTTTGAGTATCATCATCTCTGTGGGGAGGGTCATGTCTTTCTTGTTCCCTTCGGCGACGTTCTTCATATGCTCGTCTCTCGTCGGCTTTCCTGATGGCCCTCTCTTCATCCGATTCTCTGTAAGAAGGGAGGTAACGCCTGTAATCATACTGGCTACGCCTCCCGTAGCGCTGGAAATCATCATAGTACGAGCCGCTGCGCCCCATAGGAGAATCTGGAATAAAAATAAGCTTTAGAAATCTTTAAAGTACAAGAAGATAAGTGCATAGAAGTGATGAGAAATCCAAAGTGTCGTGTGACGTGTAAACTACACGCATCGAGTTACAAACCACTCTGTGGAATAGAGGTAGTGATAACTTGAGTAGGAGGAGTTGACATTTGTTGTAAAGAAGATGTCGCATCGATTACAGAAGAGATAGTTTTAGAAACATCATCTTTGAAAAGTTCTTGAGATGTCACAATTAAATCGCTCAACCCCTCAAAAACATCATCGCCATCTTGTTTTTTGGAGCTTGCTTTCTTAACTCCTTCGCTAGTAGATTTTCCGGAAGATCGTGGGGGTTCTTCCTCTTCGGTAACTGGGGCAAGTACAGACTTGTCAGATGGCCCCGCAACATCTTTCGGAATTGAACACTTTACTAGTGAAGTTTCTATAGATGTTCCTCCCTGCAAGTGCTCTTTAGTGGAGACCGGGGCATCAGGAGTGTTCGTCGGAGAACCAGGAACCTCCGTTGGAACTTCATGTATTTGAGTGGAACGAGAAGGATGTAGAAGCTCAAACTGATGAAGAAGTTCTTCTGTCAATAGAAATTTTGCGCTTCTTTCTTCAGCAGCCACAGTGCTTAGCCTTTCAAAAACTGACTTATGACTGGAATCTCTAGAAGGAGGAGGAAGTGCTGTAAAAATAAGGAATGGAATCAGCATCTAGCAATACGAACCAAGTAAAACTTAGAATAAAATTAAACAAAGAAGAGAAAAAAGATCTCACTTCCTACTCTCCAGTCTGCGTAAAATTCTACGGGGCAACGAATGTAGAAGTATTGATTCAAAAAACCATGTGCACTCTCCGGCAAATCCAAAATTAGTTTACGGTTTCTCGCACCTCTTACAAGTACAATCGAAGGGTGGTCCTTGTTCTTCGCAAAAGTGCACAGGTAACAGATTTCCTCAAAACTCGGAAGACGGTCAAGAGTTCTCCTGAACAGAACGCACAAAACCATCAAAACGGCATAGCCATTGGGGTGCAGCTGGAAAGGAGAGATCGTCAGTCGAAGGAGGATTTGTCGAAGAAATTCATTAAAAGGAGGAATTGCTCCACTCAAGCACATTTGTCGATTAATGGCAACAAAACCGTAAGGTGGTCTATCAGCAGAGTCATTTGGTCCAGGGAGTAAAACTTCTGCCTCGGCAATGCCAAATTGAACGCATAATTGATTAAGCGCCCGCTGTTTCAAAAGGGTAGGAGTTCTTTCCGGAGGATTCTCTAGTGGAATAGCAATCGGGAAAACCCCTTCAGCGTGTTCTATCATCTCTTCTTGTTGAGACGTCATTCTACATAAGCGACTGGATGTTCAGATGAGAAGGTGCACGTTTCCTAAAAAGTGTGAAGTGTTGTGCAGAAACTAAAAAAAAAAGAAGAAAGCAAACATAACTGAAATCAAACTAGTTGACAATTAGTCGACTATGAGATTTCAGAACTTGTTAATATAGATCTCAAGTGTAGTGTTAATGCGAACGAATCAGCTTTAACTGGATATTTTAGTTTTGCTTTAACACTTCACTTGAATTCATTGGTTCACAGCATTTTGTTCACACAGTTCATTTAAGTTGATTATTCTTTATCGACTAATCTGTCATTCGATGTGGGTAGTCAATGGCAGTATATTCGTCCCAGTTTTCTGCAAATGTTATGTTTAACAGGTTATTAGCATTAGAGATAACCTAAAACAAAGTGCAACAGAATTCAAGTCCATATAGTTCAAAGTTCAAACAGTTCAATCAAAGTTGTCTCAGGATTTCACAAGTCCTAGGTCGTCCAGCGACCTAGCAAAGGTCGGAGCCTTCTTAGGTCGCGCTGTGCAAAGTAAAGGATAAGGCTTTACAAATTCGTCCTAGTGTTAGCTCGGCCGCGACCTAAAGCCTATGTCGCAAGGAAGTTAGGTTGCACAGTTCTTAGCTCGAGTAACTCTTAACTCATGCAAGGTCTTAGGTCACATGAATATTAGGTCGTTCAGCGACCTAGTATAGGTCGAAACTATTCCTTAGGTCGCAAGGATCATTAGATCGCGAATTATTTTAAGTCGTTCAAATCCGCTAGGTTACTAACTTCCTCTCCATGCAATGCTTCACCAGACCCAATAACCCGCCATCAACTACCCAAAGAGATTCATCATCCTCTCCATGAAATTTACCATCTCTTCATACCACCAGATCATTCCAAAAACTAACCAAAAAATCCTCAATCCATCATAAATTCAACGCATTGCCATGACTTCCTAAATCAACCAAATAACGACCGAAAAAAAATCGATCGCAACAATCACTCGAGATAAAGCGTGATACATGGAGTTGAGCTAAGGTCAAAAAGTGAGAATTCATGATTTAACGGCGATTATGATGGGATGAAGACCAGGTTTACTTACGAGACGTAATGATGAAAGTGAATCGGTGACTGGATGGGTCGAATTCGCCTTTGGAAGCTCAGAGAATTGTTAATGGCAGTAGGAGGTTAGAGCAATGGAATGAGAAAGAAGTAGCGACCTAACAGTTTTATATGAGGCAAATATGGGAAAACAAATAGACACGCGTATTGGCACAAGTGTTAGGTCGCTCACGACCTAGCTAAGTCAGGTCGAAGCACGCGACCTACGACCTAGGCACGTACTTCGAGGGGCAAATGTTAATTCCTCTTCATTAGCGACCTAAAACCTAAAGGCATGGAGCGACCTAACTACAGGAATGGCATGGCAACTTAACTCATCAAGCGACCTAAAAGTATCTGCGACCTAAGGGAAGCACCGACTTACAGAGCTCTGCGACCTAAGGGAAGCACCGACCTATAGAATTCCGCGACCTATAACACTCAAACGACCTAACTGTGTGCTCAGACCTAAGGAAGGCCGCGACCTAGCGAAACCCAGCGACCTAAGAGTAGCTGCGACCTAAAGTGTTGCAACCTAAGGACTGTTGCGACCTAACAGAAAGATACAACCTAAAGGAGGTCGCGACCTAAGAGTGAGTGCGACCTGAAGATGGACTCGACCTATGGAACTCCGCGACTTAACTATCCACCGACCTAAGGAGCTCCGCGACCTAAGGAAGGTCGCGAACTAAGGGACTCAGCGACTTAAGATTAACTATGGCTGCAGGAAAGTACTCGCGACTTAGGTTAGGTCGCTAACGACCTAAACACCAGAATATAGAAGACTATGCAATGCCACAGGGGGATAGGTCGCTCACGACCTAGTACTTGTGCAAATCAGCATGCGTGAGGAAGGAGGGGGCAATGCTCTTCAGGTCGACTACAACCTTACTGAGGTCGGTCACGACCTACGACCTTACTTAGGTCGGTCACGACCTACGACCTTATTCTGAAAAATGCCTATAAATATGATCCTAACTCCAACTAGAAAGGGACTTTTTAGCTCATTCTCCTCAAGCACCGTTACTCTGCTGCATTCCAAATCAATCCAACACTTAAAGCTCTCAAGACACGAAGAACACTACAAACAACTTCGAGAAAAGATCACACACATCCAACATGGATTTGAAGACTCTAATCTCCATTGAAGTTTAGGCTACTTGTTCTAAGTGACTTGTAATCCAAAGTGTATTGTATTTGGAAAGAATTGTATCAGCTTGTAACGAGATCATCAATAAAAGTGCTTAAAGTGGACGTAAGCTATACCCTTAAGCCGAACCACTATAAAATTGTTGTTGTTTACTGCTTTTCCGTTATTATCTGCTGGTAATCTGTTCCCGAGTTATCGGGTGGTGCTTTCACAACTATAACTCATACACCGGGATGTTAGCGTTCAAATTTTAGCGTTAACACCTTTCATTTTCCAATTCATCAAAATATTTATTTTGAATTTGTATTCCATTTGATAACTCAATTGAATTTTTATTCCAATTCAATTTTATTTTAAACTCAGATTTATTAAATCTCACTTGGTCTCAACCTAATTCGGAAACAACAGGATATTATTTCCGACCTACTCAATTACTTCAATCCAGTTAAATTTTATTCTCCAATCCATGTTAATTCCATTTTTAACTTTTCTTTTTTTAAATTTAAATTCCAACATCTAAATCTTATATTCCCTTCCTGGTATAAAATCATTTCCATTTGTGAGCTTACAACTATCTCATCAAGATTTTTAAACACTCGGCTTTTGGTTTCAAATCATTTTCAAATTTCCAACATCTGAAAACCCCACTTCTCAAAAATTTCAAACCAATCCTGGTTTTTATTTCTAACAAATTTCCTTTGAAATTACAAAAACAAACAGGTTTCCAAAACAAATTAATTTGGCAGCAATCTGTCACTTAGAAACTCGAAAATGAACATCGATGATGCTGCAGTCATCACCGAAGTTATTTTCCAGTTACTGAAGTGAATTCAATGCTATCTCTCTTTTCCAAAATTTATTTGAAACAATTTTCCCTCAGAAATAACCCAAAAACAATAATATTTCTATTTATCTTCAAAATATTTCCAAAATCTCCGGGGTTTTAAAGTTTCAAATTCTATTTTAATTCAAATTTTAACCATAATGCATTTGTATAGTTTATGCTTATACAAATCTCCATTTGATTATATGTCAATTTATAATTCATATTTATAAATTTCATTTTATAATGAATTTATTTCCTTAAATTTTAGTTACATTTCCATTTCTAGTCAAATTTTCAATTAACAATGATAATGTTTTAACATTATTCTTCCGAACATCCATGCAACCATATATTAGCTAAATAGTTTTCAAAAACTATTCTTTATATCAAAATATGTTTTTGGGTAAAATTATTTCATTCACCCATATTTAAAACAATATCGTGTCAATTGTTCTATTTAAGTGTTTAGAAACTCCTTCGATACAGTTGTACAGACTGTGCCGACGAAGGTTCATATGCCACTCAATAAACCAATCAACACAATATTAAAACAATTTATATACACTAACAAATACGCGCTCATATCTATTAATACGCTCAAACTCATTATAGAGTACTACGGACTCTATTTTAAATGAGTAATTCCCACCAGAGCCAAGGTTATCTCCAACCTAAGCTCTGATACCAACTGTAACAATCCGTAGATCCGTACCCCTTGAGTCAACACTATTCTACAAAAACCAACTCAAGTGGCACAGAAATACGATCCATTTGGGTTAAAGAAGAACAGGTAGAAGAAGAGAAAACCAAATTTACATCAGAATCTAACCATCGCAGCGGAATAAAATATAATAGATAATAAATAATCTTTACTCAACCAAAAATATTTCTGTTTATACATTACATCATCAGAGTACATCAATCACAGCTCACATCAATAACATACAATGGATGCACAACAACTCAACACAACGGAATACACACACACACACACACACACACACACAAAAGTACGTGAGTACGTATCGTCATCCAGCACGTCCCCTGAGCTCCACAGCATCATAACCTGTATTCTATAATACTCGGTCTGACCCGAGCATTACAGTTAAATAACACCCGAGTCAGTCTGGAATACCAGCATGAGAAAATCACACCCTATTGATTTTTAAAGTTTCAAAAATCCTTTGAAAACAAAAGCATCTCTTAAGACCACGCCACAAATAAACATGTCTGGTTTTTACCTTACGATAGCTAAAACGATTTTTATAGAAATCCTCTGATATTATAATAGGGTCTATATACAAATACTTATAAAATAGCCGAAATTGTTACATTCATTAAATTCCAGCTACTAGCCACAAAAGTGGGTAATACAAACAAAACTCGTACAAGGCTCGTAGGGAGAATGGATTTCCAACTAATGACTAGGCGCTGGGGTACCACCTGTCATAGTATGGGGCCTAGATCACCGTACCGAGGATTACTCCCTTCATCCCCTGCAACACAAGGCCGAAACCATTCCTTACTGAACAGTCCCGAACAAGATAAACCCCGTGGTTGGCGCGACCAACCACCCACTAAGCCGAAATATATAAAAAGGGACATCTAGACAGGGGAAATAACTTGTCCTGCTTGGGCATGACCCACCTAACCTTGCTGCATATCCCCTGATTTTCAGTCATTCCCATTTGATGAGGCTTGAGGCTAAGCGTTACCTTTAAAACGTTTTCACTTAGAATGCCAATCGCCCACCTGACGATGTTTCACAAGCATTCGTCCATACAAGTCCGTCCCGAGTTCGAACGGAACCGAAGGCACTATTCCTACTACATCCATTTTGGAAATATCCTTAGGATTAGTAGCGAGTAGCCCTTGCACTTCACTGCTCCATCTTCGATTCCAAAATCGTTTTCACGAAACGTACAAACCGAGTCGAAGTGGTTTTCGAGAAATAAATCTCGATCCAGGTCTCTTCGAAATGATCAACGCATTGCCCAATATTGATAGTCGGTAATTTAACTATCAATTATATTCACAAAACAAACATCAACCAATAAATAATTTTCCAAATTATTTATTAATCTCCAAAAATATCTTCACAAGATATATTCCTATTTTCAATCGATTGAAAACAGTTTTCAAAACCATCTTTCTTCTGAATTAACTTTCCCAAATATTTCTATCTCCTCTGAAATCACCAAGCACAAAACTAGATTTTTAAAATAATTTAAAACACTTTACTTTGAAATATATATATACTTTAAAATATTTAAGTTAAAAGCTATTTTGATAATTTGTTAAAAATACATACTATATAAATATTTGAAAATAAAGTTACTTAATAAAATATAAAACTAGATTTCCACTTTTGAAACAAAATACCAAGTCACTTTTTAAAATAATTACTACTATAATAGATTTGAGGAAATACTTACTTCAGAATTTAAATATTAGAAATAATAAATTTTCAAAACATACATTTTAAAACAAATTTTAAAACTATTAACTTGTATTTAAAAATTTACTTGAGAATGTACTTAGTTATCCAGGGAGAATTCCAACTTCAACCACTTAAATCAATTTTCCAAATTGATTTCCAATTCATTCTCTTTGAAATAAATTTATTTACTTGCTCGGTTATTTTCAAAATTTATTAATTATGGACTTTATTTTTTTATTATTATTATTTCCTGTTTGATTTTAAATGTTTTAACTGAAATATACAAATTTCAGGCTTTCCCATTTCCTTCTTTGTTCTTTTCAAATTTTAAAATCTTACATTTAAAATAAATGTGATGTTCTTTGAGATATTAGTGTTTGGGTCTACAATTCATTAACTTTCAATTAATTCAGAAATCTCCTTTCTATATTCAAGAGTTATTAATTAAAATTCTTATGTCACTTTATTTTATTTTATTTTATTTTTCATTCTTAAAGTTATTCAAATTTCCATAATTATTTTACATACCAATTCACTTTCTTTCTTTTCTTTCCAACATCCAAGTTATATATTTTTTTCTGGAAATTCATTATACTCAATGATCCAATCAACCATAGCATTCAATATTCCAACATAATCCATCGTAAAATATCAAATCATCATAATAGGGTAATTTAAATAATTTAAATAAATACTGAGGGATCCAGTTGGATCCCTCCAACCTGTTTCCCTGCATCCACAGACGTTAGCACAATATAAAATGCCAATTCTAATTATATATACCACATTACAGCACATAATCAATTCAAGCAGTTCAAACAATTATTTAAATTTAATCGTTTAAATTTAAATTAACTGAGTGAGATTAACTCACCTTTTGCCCCTTATAATTTACCATCCGATCCAATCTCGACTCGTTCCCTCACGAATTTGACCTTCAATAAGCAATTCAAGATTTATTGGCATGTGAATTAACCAAAACAATTTATTACAAGTTTTACTTTATTAAATTCTAACTAGTAGCTTAAATCAACACAAATTCTTTTTTTTTTTCAAATCCTTATATAATTTCCCAAAATATTATCTTTGAAGCTAAACCTATAAAAATAATTTATATTACCATTTACAGTTCTGATTTTTCTAACTCTTATCCATAAATATTATTTTCCTGCTTACTGGTTAATTATTTACATGTAAAAACAGATAAAATAAAATAAAAACTTAAACCATACTGTAAACTAAAATTTTAATTTCACTACACTATACATCCATATATAAATTTTATTTAAATTAAAATGAAATACTGCAATACCTTACAGACCAAAATTCCATCGAGCCAGCCTCCCCCTCTGACACACGGCTGAGCTCGCAAGTGAAAACATCGAGCTAACACCACATATCACGGCGACGTAGTTCCCCAAATCGATCCACTCGCTGCTATCGAATCGAACGCCTCGCAACCACCATACGCGAACCCCTCCACTCCACTCGATTCGGCGACCCAACATCTCGCGAAATCCAAACGAACTCGGAGCCTCCCAAATCGCGAAACACCTCCCCACAGTCTAAGTCGCAGCCACAAATTCGCGCACCCACTTCCCCATTTTCAAAATCGACTTCGCGAGTTTGAAAACATTTTCGTGAAACCGAAAGAAACAGCCGAAAGAAATAGGGAAAAGAGGGGCTCGAGTTAAGCGCGCTTCGAGCTCGGCCATAGTAAGATTTTGAGAGAGAGAAGAGGAACACGCGATTTCGGCCATTATTGAATTTTTTTTTTTTTAAGATACGGACTTCGAATTGAATATAGGGGTGGAGTTTGAGATATTTTAGAAGGCCGGCTTGTAATTGGCGTACACAAGAAGATTTGCTTATCAGTTTGATTGCTCTTTTATACGAATATTTTATTTTGTTTTATATATTTTTATTTTATTTTTTCGAATTGGGGAAAATGAATTAGGCTTAACTAATAAGAAGGAAAGGAGGTGACATGATAAGTAAAGGAGATGGCTTAAACAAGAAGCTTGACCAATTAAATTTAATCTCATTAGATTATTACCAATTAAATTTTTAGTGCGTTTACACTTCGCACACTCACACACTAACTCCGATCAAAACGAAATTTGAAATTCGATAATAATTCAATATTACGGACCCAATGGAACTGTTTTCGTCGAATTCCGAGACTGTGCCTCGGAAGGCTATATTTTAAATTCAATTTAAATGATATATTTTTAAAACTGAACAAACCACTATTAATTTCAATTTTACAACTTCTATTACCTTCAGTATTATCAATATAATTTTTATAAGCCTTCAACTTATTATAAACAGGCTTAAAATCTCAGGTTCACATTTTATTCAAATTCCAGTTATTTAATTCGATAATTAATTATCAACTAAATTTTGATATTCATAATTTAATTGAAAATTATACTATTGAATATTTAAAATCGATTAAATATTCCGATTTAACTTGCTTAAAAATTTTGGGTCGTCACAACCATGAAAACAATTGTCTCCATGAACCATCTCAACTCTCCCTCCATGCCACCTTGTGGCACCTAGCACTTCATTAAGTGAATCAAGTCCGAGCAATGTTCAAACTTAGCAATAGGCAACGACAGGGTAAACATGTCTGCTGCATTCTCCTTTGTGTGAACTTTTTGAAGACGAACAAGCTTTTCGTCATTCATCGAGACATGGAACGTCTCTCTCACCTCAATATGCTTCATCCTAGAGCTGAATGCTAGATTTTTAGCTAAGTCAATTTCACTTTGATGGTCACATTGCATGTTCATTCCTTTATACGCGAAGCCTATATCACATGACAATCACCTCAAATAATGCGCCTCCTTAGCTGCTTCAACCGCAGCTATTAGCTCTGCCTCTGTAGTAGACAAAGCCACTATTGTCTGCAACCTCACTCTCCAACTGATCGTTGTCCCACCAATGGTGAACACATACTTTGAGGTTGACTTCCTTTGATCTCTATCATCGGCATAGTTAGAATAACAAAATCCAACCAAGCTGAAATATCTTCTTCTGCCACCAAAGAAAAGTCCATGGTTTGCAGTTCGTCCAAAGTATCTGAAGACGCACTTCACTACTTCCTAATGCGTTTTTCCTGGATTCTCCATTAATCTACTTACCAATCCAACAGCTTATGCAATGTCAGGCCTAGTGTAGACCATGGCTTACATTAAGCTGCCAACTCCACATGCATATGGGAACTTCATCATATAAGCCTTGTCCTTTTCTTTGATCGGAGCGCCTTTAATAGAAAGCTAAAAGTGCAAAGGCATCTGTGCTGATTGCCTTTGCCCCTTCCATGCTAAACCGAGCAAGCACCTTTCGAATGTACTCCTTTTGAGGGAGGCTCAAAAGTTCTAGCTTTTTATCCCTCAGGATTTCCATACCCAAAATTTTCTTCGTTAGTCATTCATTTCGAATTCCGCTTATAGATTTCTCTTTAAACTATCGATTTCAGCCTTATCCTTTGAAGCAATCAACATATATCCACGGACAAGAGTAGGTACACCCATCTACGAATGATTGAAGTACACACAAGAGCCTTTGATTCTACGATCAAAACAAAGTGAAAGTGTAATAGAGTCAAACCTCTTGTACCATTGTCTAGGCGACTTCTTAAGTACATACAAAGACTTCTTTAATTTGCAAACCCAATTTTCTTTTCCATCTACAACAAATCCTTCTGGCTGCTTCATGTAGATGGTTTCATCCAAGTCTTCATGCATGAAAGCAGTTTTCACATGTAGTTGCTCTAGCTCCAAGTCATGTGCTATGACGATAAGGAGCAAAATGGGAATGGATGTATGCCTCACTACTGGAGAGAATATCTCATCATACTCCAACCTCTTTCGTTGTGAAAACCCTTCAGCATAGTCAGGCCTTATATCTCCTATCTCCTTCACCTTTAATACCCATTTGCAGCCTATGGCTCGACTTCCTTGAGGAGGTGGCACCAAATCCCAAGTCTTGTTCTTCCTAACAGAATCTAACTCCTATTCCATAACGAACATCCACTTTAAACAGACGCATGACTTCAAAGCTTCATCAAGTTCAAGCGGCTGCTCATAAACCACAGGTAGTGCATAGTCAAACTGATCACCAAGGCTAAGGATCACAAACTGCCAATCACCGCACCTTTCAGGCGGCGTAATAGTCCAATGATTGACTCGGTAGGTACTGCTTCGCTTAAACTCCTTTCAGCTCCACCTTGAACTTTACTTCCTCTAGATTCATGCACATCACCCGCACTACTAGTAGGTACTAGTGGACTATCCTGTGATGTTTCATCCACTGCGTTTTCCTCGATAGCATCAATAATAACTCTACTCCTTGGCTGGAGCACATGAACTTCTTCCATCTCCTTGGCCTATCAGAATCTACTGATGTGGTAGGTAGCTTTTTCATTGTATTGAACATAGCAGACTCATCAAAAACAACATGTCTGGAATGAAAAATCAACCAATCAATAGGGTTCAAATTCGTTACCCTTTGATACCATCTGTGTATCCCATTAGTATGCCCTTGTATGCTCTAGCCTCCAAGTTGCCATCACCTATATGGTGAATATACACATGACAACTATAAATTCGAAAGTAACCAAGATACACCACTTTACCTCTCCACTTCTCCTCTGGAATCTTTTTATCTATGGCTGAGCATGGAATTTGATTTATGATATGCGCTGCAGTTGATAATGCCTTGATCCAAAAGCCTCTAAACATGCCCACAATCAATCTCAAGCAACAAGCCTTCTATAGTAGAGTTATGTTCGTCCTTTCTGCAACCCTATTAGATTGTGGATCTTCAAGTGCAGTGAAATGTCTCTGAATGCCATGCTGTCCACAAAAGTGGAGGAACACCCTAGTGGTAAATTCACCGGTAATATCATATCTCAGCACCTTCAAACGAGAACAAGATTGGTTTCAATAAGCGTTTTCCAATGTTTGAACTTCTCAATACTCTCAGATTTGATCTTCATCACATATACCCATACTTTTCGACAAAATTCATCAATGAAAGAGATAAAATATATTGCTCCTCCAAGAGAAGGAGTAGCAACTGGTCCCAACATTTGTGTGCATATACTTAAGTATTCACCTCGATCTATGGTGTCCAACTCCAAAAGATACTTTAGTTTTCTTGTCGAACACACACTCCTTGCAGAAGTACATCATGTCAAAGCTTTCTCCTTTGATCATCTTTAATCTCCGAACAAGTGCACCAAAGCATGAGAACAGTCTACTCTAATACACGACTCTACAAGAATTGTGGTTCCTTTCAACAAATACATCGAAACACATCTTATTTCATAAGAACAAGTGCACCTATTGAAACCATTAGACTATCCTACTCTATAGTTACCTTGCATCCCAACGATGCCAATTGTCATAGAGAAATTAAGCACTTCTGAAGACCTGGAACATACCATACACCTGTCAATGTGCGTATCACTCCGTCAAACATCCTGATCCTCACTATACCTTCACCCATTATTCTACAACTAGCGTCATTACCCATAAGAATAGACCTTCCCTCTCGTCCAACGAAAGAACTGAAATAATCCTTATTAGGTGTCATGTGGAAAGACGCCCCCATGTCCAGCACCCAATGGTCTGAGACATCCATACTACTGCTGACAACACATCGTTAAATACAGAATTCACCACCACAAATGATGAAGATCCATCTTCTTCCTTCTTTTTCAAAACTGGTAAATCCTTTTCCAATCACCAGGTTTCTTACAGATAAACCACTTTCGTCCTTAGACTTTCCTTTTTTGCCATTACCTAGCTTCCTAGACTTGGAACGCCCTCTAGAGTGTTAATTCTTCTTATCTTCTCTACCTCTTTCAACAAACAAGCCATGACCACTACTTCCACCTCTACTTCCTTCACTTATCTCCTTCATCCGATCTCTCAAGTCCTCCGATAGAAAGCATGACTTTAAATATTCCACAACATACATCAGAATCTCATAGCGGAACGGAACAAAATATAATATATCACATAACTATTACATAGATTTTCAAATATCAGAGTTATACAATATCAATACATATGACAGCCATACATACATCTGTCACAATATACATCAGAGATACAGTACACATCAAATAACACAGCGGCACTAGATAGATAGCTACATACGCCTGGAAACTCCTGCTCCAAGCTCCTCCAGAAATCAAAGTCCAAAACCTATCACTTGGCCACTCATAAAAATTTGAGTACCCAAGAGTTTATGAAAAACAAAATATAAACTCCGGGTCGGACATTTGGTCTGGTGTGAGTAAACGGTTTAAAATTTGTTTAACTTTGAAAAGCAATTAAAAATAAAGGTATCACGTAAGACTCCCCACAAATAAATACGAGTAAGTTTTTACCTTACGATAACCAAAACATTTCATAGGAAATCCAGTGATATTATAATGGTGTCTAGGGTTTTCAAGTAAATAGAATATAGCCAAAATTGTTACATCTATTAAATTCCGGCTACTTGCCACAAAAGTGGGTAATACAAATCAAAACCGTAGGTTCTCGTAGGGAAAATGGATTTCCAACAATGGCAGGGCTACTGGGGTGCCGCCCGTCATAGTACGGGGCCTAGATCACCCTACCGAGGATCACTCCCGACCCCCTACAACACAAGGCCGGAACCATTCCTTACTGAACAGCCCCGAACAAGATAAATCCCGCGGTTGTAGCTAGCAACCGCCCACA
Organism: Allium cepa; assembly: GCA_030765085.1. NCBI lineage: Eukaryota > Viridiplantae > Streptophyta > Magnoliopsida > Asparagales > Amaryllidaceae > Allium > Allium cepa. The sequence goes on from CM060942.1 coordinate 465,021,794, forward strand.
CAGCCGAAATAAAAAGGGACATCTATGTAGGGGAAATATCTTGTCCTGCTTGGGCATGACCCACCTAACCTTGCTGCATCTCCCCTGTTTTAGCCATTCCCGGTTGATGAGGCTTGAGGCTGCGATTACATTTACAGGACATGTTTCTTAGAATGCTCATTGTCCGCCCGACGATGTGCTGAAAGCATTCAATCATACAAGTTCGTTCCGGCTTCGAACGAAACTGAAGGCCTTGTCTCGTTACACTCGTTTTGGAATCACCCGCTGAGTCAACGATGATAACCCTTGTATTTTGAAAACACCATCTCGATCTTCATTTTAGAATTCACGACCTAACGTTTAAATTGGATCGATGTGGTTTTCGGAGAATCAAAATTGATTCTTCCGATCCCGGTCTCATCGAAATCCAAACGCCATTTTAAGGGCCAAGTTGTCTAATTAACTTAAGCAGTTTACATAATTTAAATTAAACAATTATTATTGACATAGCATTTATCACAGATAAAACATATACAAGTATCATAGATATAACATAACGTATCACAGAGCATCACAGAATATCATCAATTTAAACATCACAATCCAGACATTCTACATACACAACAATCCATAAGCAATCATTTAAATTCTCATAATTAATTCAATTTTAAATCAATTACTCGAGAATTAATCGCTTAACCCTGTTTAATTAACGACTAATTTGTTATTTCCTTTCCAATTATTTGAGTTAATTTATCATTGCTTAATCAATTATTAATTATTTAATTTATTGTTTATTCCTCGATTTAATTAATTACCTTAAAAATCAAGTTGTTTAACATTAATTACAATTCCTTGTTCATCAATTAATGACCTTAATTATTAATTAATGAAACTTAATTACTTAATTATTTAACTACTAATTACTTAATTAATTAATTATAAATTCTTAATTCTTAATTAAATTACTTAATTAATTTACTATTAATTTATGATTAAATTAGTTGACTAGTTAACTATTAATCATTAATTAGTTAAATATAATTTATTTATCACTTAATCGCCCTTTTATCCATACTTGATTAGCATTATAAAGTAGTTATTCTTAATTACCTTTTAATAATAATTCATTTTATTTTTAATTACTCGATGTAGTTAACTCTTAAAAGTCCCCTTTAATCTTTAAATCATTCATTTATTAATTACAAACTTAAGAGTTAATTAAATTTACCCTTACCCTAAATTAATCAAAATAATTAAGTGTTTAAGATCATCATTAAGTTTTGACTAAAATATTTAAAACTTGAACAAATTCTTAGCTTAACCTTTAACCTTTTCAAGCTTAAAATTTTTAGATAATTTGAAAAAAAAAACAATTCTACCCAACCACTACTTCACTGCAAAACTGCAGTATGACCAAACTCAAGTCGCCCAAGGCAAACCCGAGACCTTCCCTGAACTATACTCGAGAATTACTTCGAGTTTCTCATGCAAGCATCCCGAGACTCCCCTCCGCATACTTCTTCTTCTCTTTCTTTTTCCAGTATTGTTAACTTAAAACTAAATATAAAAACTCAATAACTCACACGAGCACTGTACAAAACTCAACCCGATGCTAACTACAAGCAAACCGCGTATTGACTCGCGACAAGAATTCGATCACGCCACTGACACGGCCTTCGTGCCGTATACATGCACGACGACATGATTGGCCGCCGGCGAGCAACGACAACGTCAACAAGTCGCAAAACATCACCAAGCTCGTAATCCAAACTCAAATCACCCCCAAAAATTCGAATTCAAAATTTTACTGTTCGCCCCAAAAAAAGGCAACAACCACTCGGGAAATCGCCTTGCCACCACCGCAGGGGTCATCGGCACCACCCATACTTCGTCCACGCCTTGACGACACGACACACCTCCCTCTCCCATACTCATGCGCAACTCGATTACGTTATGGTGGCGAAAACGATGATTTATAAAGACGAACAAAACACCCAATACAAACCCTAATAAGGTGTCGTGTTCGAATTACAATCAATAGAAAAATTATTGAACATTTCTCCTGAAATCACAATCACTTATACTTGCTTCACTTCAAATCTTAACTTTTATTATTGATTTAATTTTTAAAAATTGGTAAACATACTATTTTTGCATAAATTCAAACTGCCTTTGAATTACTGCACTAAAAACCTTCCTATTTGTTTTATAAATCATTAATTTCAGTAAGAATTCGAAGTATGATCTTAAATTAATGATTTATATTTGTCGAATTTCACCAATTATTCTTTGATTACCTGTATCTCATTGTTACACTGTTATACTTCATGGAGATGGTTTAGTCACCCTTTAACAATCTTAATTAAGTATTACATCTTGCGTTATTGAGAAATAAAGACTACTAAATGATTTAAATAAGGATAATTGGAACTTTAGCACAAAGTATGTAACCTGTACCAACTACAAAACACAGAACATTACATACTCATATGCAAACTGGAGAAAACCATATTATCAATGAAAATTTTAACTGATTTTAAATTACTTAAAACTTTTAAAAATTTGTTTACTCACCTGCACCTAATTCCTGTAAACAGGAAGTATTGATGTTTGAAATCTTCTTGTTTTGAAACTGAAGTTTGAGTCTGCCTTGAATCTGATTGTTTTAATTTGAATTCTAGTTGAATTTTCTCTCTCTCCTTTTCTTCCTTGCTCTAATTTTTCGCAGGTTTCTTATATGCTTTCTAACTGAACTGGAAAGTAAGACACAAATAGCTAGATAGAAGACAACAATTGTATAGGGGAGGCAATACCTGGTCAGCTCCTTCCTTAATAAACAAATTTTTGTAATGTTTTGAAATGACAAATTTGTTGGCCGAGAGGAAATCAAGTACAAGTTTTTGTTCACCAAATATGTTACATAATTATTTTGTCCATCTGTTCTTAACTTTTTGTATGCAGACATAGGTTTTTTTTTTTTTGCAGGTCAAAATTTGGCTTGTGAATGAAGACATCATGTATAAGGATATTTGTAAGTGCACAACTTGCAGGTACATATTTGGCTTATGTATGAAGTTTTGAATAAAGATCTTTGTTTTTTTATTAAAAATCTTGTCTTGTATTTTATTTGGAAACATACATTTCAGATTGATGTTTTGCATGAAAACATCTTTGTTCATTTCTTCTAGTTGAAATAGTTTATACTCATATGTGTTGGGTTTTCATTTTATTTTGCTTACTGCTTTTTAAAGTTATGTTGTATGTTAACAAAATTATTTAATCTTCATTTTTCTTATATTTTCATTCTAACTTTAAATGTTTAAGTTATTTTCTAACTTGCATAATGTTATATAAATTGTTTACATCTATATTTATATTTCATATTTATTTCCATTTGTATTTTAACAATAAGTATTAAACATAGATTCATGAGTTCACTTATTTATTTATATTTAATTTTGACTTATATTAATATTAATATTTTATATTGAACATTAACATCTATTTGTATTTTACATTTTTATATTTTTAAAGTTTTATCTTATTTTAAACACTATCATCCATATGTATTTATATCTCAAATGCTAACAATGTGAAATAATTAATTTAATTATATAAGGAAAATTTTATCAAGATATTGTTAAGAATCTTTTATTTTAGAATTTTCAAACATTATTACCGATAAAGTAAAGTATTTTAATTAATTATGTAAGACAAATTTTATTAAAAATATTATCAGGAGATTTTATTTTAAATTTTCGAAGCCCAATTCCTTTTTTTTACAATACCAATTCATATGCACAAATAGCAGTTATTTCCAAAATCATATTCATGTTAAATATGTTCAGTTTACATTTTATCTAATTACATTTAAATATTTATTAAAATAAATGGGGCCAAAAATCCAGGGTCGTTACAAATAAACTTATATAACGAAATGGAATTTGAAATAAAGATTCTGAATGTAATTTATAAATTGAAATAAACTTCATAAATAAATGAGATTATAATTTGAAATAGAATTCCAGAGAATACTTGAAAATAAAGTAAGATGAAAATGCCAGAGTAATGTTTAAATAAGAATTGGGTGGATTGGGAATTTTGAATATTTGGGAAAATAATAGTATTATTTCAAAGAAAAATATTTTTGTGTTGAATTTGAAATCTGGGAGATTTGAAATTATAAATATTTTGAAATGTTTTTAAAGAACTAAAAGCATAGAACTCTTTCGGTCACTGGAAAATAACGTCGATGATGACTGCAGCATTATCGATGTATATTTTCGAGTTTCTAGAAGAGAAATTGCTACCAAATTGTTTTACATTGGAATTGTTTGTGAACTGGGTTTGGTTTTGAAATTCAGAAGGGGTAATTGAATTTGCCAAAGAATTTTGGATATAGTTGAATTCTAAGGTGATATTGAAATTTTGGAAATTTGTTTAAACTCTGGAATCTTGATTAAAATGTTTATGGAATAATAATAAAAAAAATATTGGCTAAATGAAATGTATAATTTCTAGTTAAAAGCAATATGTGAATGTAACTGATTATAAATTGAAATTGTAAAATCGAAATAGTAACTAAAGTTGTATAAGTTTAAAAATCACATGGAATTTGATTTGAAGTTGGAAGGAAATAGAGAATCAATCCAACTTGAATTGGGGTTAAATCAATTTCAATGGAAATTGAAGATTATTCAATTTGGAATTGGGTCAATTTAGATGGGAGTGGAAATTTAAATTGAAATGTTGGGGAAGTGAGCAGTTTTGACTCTAGACTATTTTCAATATAAATTGTCTTAATACAAACTTATTTTTCTAAGCTATCAAATATATACAACTTTCTTTCTTAAAGCCAAATTATTTTATACTTGTTTTATAATTATTTTGGAGCTATTTAACCATTTTTCAGCTGTTTTCTAAACTCATTACTATATTTTAACTATGTTACAAATTAATTACTAATTTACAATATTTTGCAATTATCTAAATTTTTTTGACACTATTTAACTATTTTACAGCTATTTTGCAAACTAATCATTATTTTTCAACTACTTATCTATTTTTAAATTTTCGAGCTATTTCCTAAATATAAACTGGTCGGAGTTCAAACTGTTATTGATTAAATACCCAACTGGGATAAGAATTGAGGTAATAATCCAAATAGGGATGAAGGAAAATGTGAATAAGTGAATGAAAATTTAAGTGAATGTGAATAGAAAGGAAATTGATATTGGAAGTGTAATCAAATTTGAATATTTGATTTTGGGTAAACAAAGTTATATCTTTGTTATATATTCTCCCCTTGTTGAATCTATTGCTGGAAGAAAAAGTTTTTTGGAAGTGTTCGAAGTATAAAATGGATTCTATACAAGTTTGAAATGATCCAATGTTTTAGAAATTATATTTATTTTTGAATATATATTATGAGGATTTTGGAAAAGGTTTTGAGAACCTTTGGATTTGGAAAGGCTTTTGATTTTTAGGTAAAATCAATATATGGAATTTGGAAAGCCTATTTTGAGAATTATTGATTTCGGGATAATCGAATTTGTGTAAAGGAGCTTTAATAAAATTCATACTAGGTGTATGATTTGAAAGATACTATATATGTGTATAGTATAAAATGTTTTGATGATGGCGCTGGGGAAAAAGGCGCTCCTTTGAAATGAACTTCTCAGGAGTGCCACCGGGTGGTACTGTCTTGAGCCCAAGGGGGGTTCTAAAGTTGATCACGTGAGGAGTCCGGACAAAACTAGTTCCTGGGGATTATGAGTAGTGTATACCATAGCGAAAGTAGTGTGTGCCGCTGAGAGCCAACAGTGTGCGTTTGATTTTATATCGGTAGACTGCGACCTATGTAGGAGTGGAGAAGTTTCATTTCGACAGTGAAATCAGAGGCCGCTGAGAGCCTGCAATTGCATGTACTTTTGCTGCGACGGAAACGTAACCTTGGATGTTACTGTGATCTGTTGTGTGGGTTCCATGGCATAATTGAGAGGCCGAGGAGAGCCTGCAGTTACATGGACTTTTGCTGCGACGGCAATGTAACCTTGAGATGTAACTGTGACCATGGATGGGGGTGATGATTTCCAGAGCATCCTCACCAAATATATTTCCTCTATTTCGAAAAAAACTATATTCAATATTTTTAGTAAAACTATTTTCCAAGTATTTTCACCAGGTGTTGAAACGGGTTTACCAAGTACATGTAGATTTTCAGTCCTACGCCTGATCAACGTATGACTGAATTTCTCTGAGAACAAGGATGACTGGTTGAGACATCGAGTTATAAAAAAGTATTTTTATAAAGAGTTATTTTAATAGTATTATATGACTTTAAAAGCTTTTCTAAAATTTTGAAATAAAGGTGTTGGTATTTCGGAAAATCAAAGGAGATCCAAACTGAAATTATAAAATTAAAACTCGGGAAAATTTAATGAAGTGATTCTTTGTAATTAAAGGAAATCGTATATTAAATTAAAAGTGAGATTAAACCAATAAGCTAAATAAATTATTTAATAGTGTATGTTAATAAAATTTAACTTGGGTAAACAAATGGTTGTAAATTAATAATGGAATTTGGTAATGAATTCGAATTGTAAATAGATTTCGACTTGGATTTGATAATGAATTAAATAAGAAGAGGTGTTGTAAAATAAAAATAAAATAGAGTTGGATTGAAAATGTGATGGTTTGAATTAAAAATAAAATTCATGGGTGATTTGAGTATTGTTTAATGAAATTTGCAAGAAAATTGGATATAAGAAAAGTGATTATAATAGCAATGTTTTGAGTTGCAAAACAAAACCCAAGTGAATAGAAATGAATTGAGAGTGGCCTTGTATTTATAAAATAAATTCGATAACGAATTAAGTAAGCAAATTAAAAATTTAAAACGGGTTAATTGATCTAAATGATAAATGGATGATGTCTGATTGAATAAAAACTAAATCAAAGCTGTGATTGGAATTGGATTATTAGACTGAACTTAAATTTGGTGGTATATTAATTTGAAGTATGAATGAGTTCAGTATGTGGTTGGATATTATTTTGATAAATTGAGAAGGTGAATTAAAATTAAAATTTAAATGGATGGGCTTACTTAATTTAATGGATGTTGATTAAATGAGAATCAAATAAAAGTAAATTTAATTTGGATATTGGAATAAATTAAAGTAAATTAACTTAAGTTTAAAAATTCATGGAAGCTTGGCTTCGAACAAGGGTGAAAGCCCATTTAATAAAAGTTTGGATTGAAATAATTTGGAAAATGGTTATTAATTTATAAGTATTGAATGTGCCAAGCTTAATAAATTGTTTTGAATGAATCCAATGTGGGATGAGATAAAATGAAATATACGGTTGATAAATAAATTAGAAATGAAATGAAATTGATTTCAGAATGAGTTGAAAATTAATTTAAAGTAGATTATAAACTGAAATAGATACTCTTTTAAGCGAGTATCGCTCGTTATATATAAAAACAATTGTCATTGTTGCAAATAAAAGAAATTAAAATTATTTGGGTTGAGAGAGGTTAAATAAATTGATTTTAAAGTCAACTAAATTGAATATGAGCTTGTTTGGATTTAAAATCAATTGGATGTGAGAAATTGAGTTGCAAACCATTGAAACTGAATGAAATGGCTTATGAATTGATTGAAAGCATTTGAATTAGCTTAAAAGTTATATAAATCTCTTATGGAAAGCGCTTTGGTGCTTGTTCCTTATGATATACATGTGTTTAGCTATTGAATATAGTGAAATGCTAATAAATTTTCTATATATGGCACTTACATATTTAAATTGAGTAAGTACAGATACCTGAAGGACGTTTGGCTGGATTTGGATTGCACAAATTTCTAAAATAAATAAGCCGCATGCTTAAAATGCTAAATAAGGTACGCTTATGCAAATAAAAATAGGAAATATGAACTGTTTTTTCTTTTCCGACCGTGTGGGTCGATGTATATATATTTATATCTCTTGTCAAATTGCAAAAGCTCCTCCGTACAAAGGGGACTCTGCCAAAAATTTTCGAAATTTTTGGAGTTAGAAAATTTTTGAAATTGTTGAAAAAAAAAATTTGTTAATGACAAACAATTTCAAATTGGAAATTAAAATAGATTTGTAGATGAAACTAATATGAATCAGATGCATGAAAGATTAAATTCAACATTTAAAATTTAAAGTAAATTGAATCCGTATGGAAGTGGGGAAAGCTAGTTTGAATAGAAATGGATATGAAACATATATAAGAGAATGTATAAATTGATTTGTAAAGTTTCGATTGAATATTGTTGCTAAACAAGATATGCAGGTATTAAAAGGAAAAGGTGCAACAACCCGCCTATTTAACGATTACATATTTAAATGTTTGATTTAAATATGGCGTCGTTATTCGGATTTTGGGGTCCGAAATGTCACTTTTTGCAAACGGTCGAATTGGAGCTCAAAACCACCTTCATTGGTTCCAAAATGGCGTTTGCGATCTTTTTGAGTATAATCTTTGATATGTTTGGAGTTTGTGAAATTTGGGCTACTTTTTCTAGTTGGGTTTTGGGTTTGGGTTTGGGTTCAGCCCACTATCTAACTAAACCCACTTAACCCCTCTACTTCAGCCCTCTCCTCTCCATTCACTCTCATTTCATTTCATTTCTTAAGTAAAAACTGAAATGGGGGAAAGGAAGTGGAAATAGAAATTAGCAAGCCCTAGTTCTTCTTGTAAACTTGATTCTTGCTCCAAAATCAAAGGGGATCTATTGGTAAGTTCATCTCCATCTTCTCCATCTCTTCTCCTCTTCAATTTCAGTAATTTCCTAACCCTGACTTAGGAAATACTTGCTTTGATACTAGATTGAAGCTTGTAGTGTTGAAGTGGAGTGTAGTTGGTTGACTCCTTGCATTTGTGCTTCTTCATCTTCTTTGTTTTGTGTAAAAAGGTGAGTTTTTGTAACTCACATCTAAGTATGTTGCTTTTTCTGTGGTTGGATATGAAATTCTAACCTCGATTCATGTCTATTGCTGTGGAGTTGGATCCATTCGTTCCGATATGTTTTGGCCACTTTGGCCTAGGCAAATTGTTGCCCAGACCAAGTGACCAGACGTCTGGAAGCAAAGCTCAGACGTCTGATTTTAACCTGGAGTGAAAAATAATAAGCCACGGCAGTTGGAAGAAAGTCAAAAACCAGGATCAGACGTCTGATCCTCAAGTTCAGACATCTGATTGGTTTCAAACGTCTGGTATGCAAAACCAGACGTCTGATTGGGTTTTCTGGAATTTTTTTCCAGAGACCGAAACAAGACGTCTGAAGGCACCGCTCAGACGTCTGCAATTCCCTGTTTTGCCTAATTTGCCTTTCTTTGAATGATGTTCCATTGGTTATCGACTTTTGTCGACTTGGTTTGTGTTATCAATTCACGATTGACTTTGATGACTTGTTTTTGACTTCATTCACGGGTTTTATAAATAATCTCTCTAAATCGTATTAAAAGCTCCCTTCTCCAATTTATAATTCCTATTTAAAACACACACTTTTGCACGTCGAGCGAAGTGGAAGGATGATTAAATGGTTGGGCAAAACACGGACCATGAATCTGTGCGTTTATCCTTCTGATTAATCCCCAACCTATTCAATTGATCATTTTGACCTTCGGGTTTAGTTTACCGATGATATGAGGTAAATTTGTACTGCTTTGAGTGTGAAAATGGCTAACGGATAGTAAACAGTTTAGTGCGAACGAGTGGTTATGGGACATACGTTAACACTTTTCAGATTCCTCTTCGAGAGTTGTGACACATTCCGCCAGTTAGTGGTGTCCAGTACTGGGTCTCTGACCTTCACCACTATGGTTTGTTGCCCTATAAAGTATCGCTCTGATGTTGGCCTTTTGTGCCGCATGAGTGATATTGGGTTTGTTGCCTTCGGGTATGTTGCCTTCGGGAATGTGGCCTTCGGGTTTGTACCTTCGGGTGTGTGCCTTCGGGGTTGTTTCCCTATTGTATCGCTTTCGGAGTTGGTCATTCGTCACCGCTCGAGTGATATTGGGTTTGGAGTCTTCGGGCTCGTGGATCCTTGTTTGTACAGTACTGAGCTCGAGCAATTTTCTGATGTTTCATTCATATGTATATTCCCTAGGTATCGCCCTTCGGTGTTGGTCTTTTTGAACCGCACGATATGTCGCGATTACCTTGTGGAACTTGTATACCTTATTGGTATGTTATTTGCCTTATGGTTTATTTCGGGATATTCTTATCCTTTGTTTCTATATGTTGCCAATGATATGAGGCTTGTTATTATATGATTCATCTTTTGTTAGATGATTGTGCTATCTCCTTTAGAGATATTTGTTATGCTTTGAAACCATGCAGGTTTATTGTTGTTCAGTTCATTTAACTGATTTGTTATCTAGACTGACCCGTGTATTTTATACTCGGGTCAAACCGAGATGTTTCAGGTTAAGTGCTTTGGACTTAGCCTCTTTTGCTTCAGCATGGACTATTCCGCTAGTTTCTTTTTGTCATAGCTTTTTGTGTAGTCCTTATCTGTTGTAACTCTGATATGTATTCTTGTGAACTCATCTGTATATTGTAGTTTGCTATACCACTTGACATGTATCATTTTGTATACTCTGCTTTGTATCAGTATATGTGTGTATATGATGGTCTACTGTTCTGTGATGTATATTGCATTTGAGTTGTTATATTCTGTTCTGATAGATCCTGTAGCCATTGTAGTCTCGCTTTAAATATTTATTGAATACGTCGAACTGTTTGTGATTCTACTTTTCGACGTGTTTAGTGAATAGTTAAGGTAAGATTACACATGGTCGCTCCTAAACAGCCTTATTCTCCGTGTTAGCATACGGTATTATCTATTAATACTCTTTGCTAGCGTGGGTATAGAGGTGGGGCGTCACAAAAGGAATTGGATTTGATTCCAAAAGATAAATTTGTATTGCCCGACAAAAAAGGTACGTATTTAAATTTCTAGATGAAATTGGATTGAGTTTTTGATGTAGCCACTTGGCTTTTGTTTTCTTTTGGATTTGGGAGCCCGTGGAGGCCTTTTGTAGTAGTACCGAGCTTGCCGCGCAAAGGAGACTCAGGCAAAAAATTTCGGCAATTTAGAGAGTTAGAAAAAAAATTGGGAAAATTTTGATAATCCAAATTATGGTTTTAAATTGAAATTTAAACGATTGAGCGGAAGAATGTTGTTTGAAAACTATAAAGATTTTGGAAAGTTAGTTAATGTGATAATGAGTTTTTGACAAAAGAATAGGTGGTAGGATGTTGAATTGTGAGTTTTGGAAATTAAACGGGTATTGGTCCATTCTCCCCAATTAGTAATTTCGGGGACGAAATTCTTTTAAGGGGGGAGGAATGTGATGACCCGGAATTTCTAACAATTTAAATTTGAATAGTAAATTGATTTTAAAATATTTAAAGGTTGATTTTAAACTTGAATTCCAAATATCAATATTTACTTGATAAATAAATCATTGAATTATATAGTTTAAATATTGAATTTAATAATTGAAAACTGGGTAAATGGTTGAATATGGAATTTCAAGCCTATTAAAAGAAATTTGAAGGCTTACAAAATTTATAACGATGATACTGAAAATAATAGAATGGTTGGAAATTAAATTAAAGTCGATTCGTTCAATTTTAATAGTATATCGTTTAAATCGATATTTAAAAATAGCCTTCCGAGGCACAGTCTCGGAATTCGACGAAACCAGTTCCATTGGATCCGCAATAATTAGTTATTATCGGGTTTCAATTTTTGTAGCCATGGGAATTATCGTTTGACCCTGAAGCTCGAAACGCTTAGAACTATTTTAATTAATTTAATTTAATGTTGATCGTTTACTTCCGTAACTCGCGCATACGATCAAATTAGCCTCCGAAACATGTTCCATTGGGTTCGAAATGCGGGTAAAACCTTATCAACGTCTGTCGGCATGTCCGATACGGAGTCTGGAATTTCGCGTTATGCTTATCGAGACGTTTGTAAATTTTACAATATAATAAAATTAAACGAACACTTGTCATAGATATTTTTCTAATGCGTACCCTAGAAGATTTCTAACCCTATATTTTATCCTGTCCTCTCTCTCCATTCAACAGAAATCGAAGCCGAGCCCCCTCTTTCCCTCTTTTTTCAAAAAATTAAAAAAATAAATAAGAGGACCAGATAAAGTGAAATCGAGATCGACAGCTCGAGAAGGGAATGCGCATCCCCTCCTTTCTCTAATTCATTTGACTCGAGCATCGCTCGTCGATTTGGGCACGAATCGCGATGGCTGCAACCTATGGCGCACGCAAGGGAGGCCAGAGCTCGGAGGGATGTCGACTTATTCTCGACTAAATTCACGGTGCATACGAGAGAGAGGGGAAGTCGAAATGGCTCGCGTAGAGGAGATAGATGGAGGGCCACGTGCTGTGGTTGTCGAAGTCCAAGCTAGAGTTTCTTGGTGACGTTGATAAGGCAGCGAGCCCGCGTTCAAGAAGGGTGAAACACGATCTGGGTTGGGTTGATGTTCGATTATGAGTAAATTTTCCCTTTATTTACTTATTTTATCTCTGTTTGTTTTTAAACTTAGGGTAAAATAAAAAAAATTGGAATTGTTTAAATTGTTTATGAACCCTGTAAATTAACTGCTCTTCAAGCTTAAATTAAGACAGTTTTATTTATTGATAAATTAGGTATGTTAAATACATAAAAGGTACTTAAACTTAATTATTTTACAAATTAAGTAAAATGTTATTGCGATTTGTACTTAACAAAGAACAAGTTTGTCTTGAGTATATTTAAGATTTGCTCATTTAAGAAATAAGTTAAAGATTAATTAAGAAATTGATTTGAATTTTTTTGATTGAGTAATTTGTAATTAGTGATGTACAAATGGGAATTAGGTTTTAGGAATTAAAAATGAGGCTAATAATTAATGGCTAGGGAATAATGAATTAAAAATCTCTTGGGAAAATAAATAATAAATAATCACTGGACGTAATTAATTAAAGGAAGTGGATTGCAAATTATGAGGCAAATGTGAGTAAATCTCACTTTGTTGGAATTCTATTTAAATTTAAATGGTTAAATTTAAATATTTGGTTGGATGATTGAATTTATTTAATGTGCTATATTATATAGTACTATATAGTACATACCGGAATGATTGATATTCGGTGATGGATATTTTTCGTATTTGGACCGCTAAATGTTGTGGTTTGTTTGAATATTTCGGAACCATAAGTTATCAAAATATATAAATTGGATTTCTGGAAGAAATATAAGGGTGATTAAATGGATGATTAATTAATTCAGTTAATTAATGATTTGGGTTGACTAATTTAGTAATTTAGGGTTTGGATTAGTTAACGAAGGGTTAAGTTAATTAGAATAATCATTTGGTGGTTTAATAATTAAGTACTTAATGTAATTAATAAAATAGAATTACGTTGTGTAATTAATCAAGAGATTTATAAAAAAACGAATTACGGAGTAATTAATTTATTAATGCAGTAAATAAGAAAATAGTTAATTACAGGTTGTGGGTGATCGAGAATGATTAATATTGTGGTCGAATTAAAGTAAAATATAATTGGAAATCATTAATCTATATAACGAATGAAGTAATTAATGCTTTTATGTATTGAGATTAATTAATTCATAATAAGAGACTTATGAGAAGTCAATTAATATAAGTAATTAAGAGTTAACGTAATTGATTATAGTTAATTAATTTGTGAAGAAATCAAGGATTACTCATTGATTGGTTAGAGTAATCAATAACGTGAAATTAATTAAAGAGAATTACTTGAATGGAATTGGAAGATAATTAATCCAGGGTTTTTAATTCAGATGAACGGATATAGAGGGGTTGATTAATTAATTGATTTGGAATTAATTAATAATCTAAGTGAATGTGGTTAGAAAATTCAATTAAAATAAATTGAATTGATTTGTATGCGATTAAGCATTTCTTATGGATGATTGGATGGTATGGGATATTCTGAATGAGTCGATATCTCTGATATGAAATGTTGTGTATTTCATTTGGATAATTTGGGAATTAGGATGACATGAGATCCGAGGAGACCCGGATCGGGTATTAGGAAAACACCCGAAACCACTTCGGATTAAAAATAAATTGATGTGTGAATCAATAGGCTGATATGAGATGATTTAAGTGAATTGGATTTATTTTATTTAAGTTTGGTAGTTAGAAACTTATATGTGAAATAAGTGTTGTCTACAGCAAATTGTGAATTGGTTAAATTGCTATAAGTTACCCGGGTTTATATAAGTTGCTTGCTTTTGTATTCCATGTTAGTTGGGTTTACTCACGCTGGTTTCCAGCCTGACCCGGTGTTACTTTGGTGTAATGCTCGGGTCAGACCGAGTATTACAGGTTTTTCAGGCTAGGACGTTCTGGAGCTCAGGAGGCGAGCTGGACGGCATATTGTATAGAGTATTCCGCTGTATTTATATTATTGTTAATCTGGGCCATGATAATTGTATATATATTCAGTGACCATATGAAATTGAAACTCTGATGTATATTAAATGTAATCAAAAGATATAGCATTCTTTTGTAAAATGATATTATCTATTATTATATTTTCTCCACTGCGTGTGTGAGTTATTGACATTTTTTGTTCTTCTTCTTCTATCTCTGTCTTCTTTTCGTAACTATCTGAAATTTTCGGGATCGAAAATCTCGGGTCGTTACAAAAAAGTTAAGCTAAAATCAATAATTTTCAAATTGATTTCAATTGGTTTCTATTTCATAAATTTCAAGGCGTTTTGAGTCCGTACGATCAAACAACAATTCCGATCGCTACGAAACTTGAAATCCAACAATAATTCGCTGTTACGGATTCGATAAAACTAGTTTCGTCGAAATCCGAGTAAGTGGCCAAAATGGCTATTTTTACATCAATTAAATAATCAGATAATTAGGTAGAAGGAAGAAGTTGCAAAAAAAATTAGTCTCAAGGACAACAAGTTTACTTTTTAGTCTGAAGGACACTTTTTAGTGTAAACTGAAAATGATAGTTACAACTATCATTCTGTGATTTACATTAAAAAGTGTCCTTCAGCCTAGAAAACAAACTTTTTGTCCCTGAAACTAAATTTTTCTCTAACTTTTTCCTTGAGACTAAAAACCCCTTAAATAATTTAATATTAAATTAATTAAATCAATTTTTATATTTCAATTCTATAATCGACAATTCTTGTCATTTCTAATTTCTTAAACATTTATACTAATTTAAACAAATTTAACTGTTGATTTAAAATTGATAAATTCCTCAATTTCCTTAAATTCAACAATTATAAATTAAATTTCCAAAATTCTATTTAATTAAAGCCATCAATAATTATTCCACTCATTATTGTTAAATAGATGACTTAAATATTGGTAAAACTATTACATAAAATTTTATCATATTATCTTTATTTCAAATAATGTAGTAATTAATTTCATTCACAATAAATCCAATGAATTATAATTTATTTCAATAAATAAACTTGATTTAACCCCAAATCCATTTTATTTCATAAATAATTATTCAATAAACAAAGGTAACCGTTGTTTACCCTATTATACATTAATAAGCCCAAATTTTCTTCTATCCTCCGTACTAACTCCCCTATTTCATTTTATTACATTTCTACGGATATACACGCTAGTTGAGTTTTACATTCTAAATAGATTCATTTCCTAGGTTCATACTTTACCATCTGTTTCAATTAATAGGGCGTGCACTAATTTAGTTATTGCGTTAATTCTTATTAATATAACATTAAGGTTCCTTTACTATAATTGATTTAAAATTTTATTATAACGAAATAAACAGGTAACCTTACAATACACTAAGGTTTATTATTTCCAACAAATTATAATAGTTGCCTACATAATATTTACTCCAATATTACAAATAACTTCCATTTATACAGTTGCAATTCGTTTTAGTTACAATGATTTTATCTAATTACCATTAAATTTACATTCAATTACTATTCAATGTATATTTATCCATTAATTAATTCGATGTTTGCGTTTGTTTCCTTCCATTTAATTGAAAGCCTAGTATACATTTACATTAATCCCATTTCATTCCATCAATGTAACGCCACTCCTCTATACTCACGATAACAAAGAGTATTACTTGGTAATACCGTCTGCTATCGTGAAGAATAAGGCTAGATAAGAGTGACCATTTATAGTCTTTCCTTAACTATCTATTGAATATATCGACAATTTCCATACTAAGCGGACCGACATATCCAATAAATACTTAATTCAAAACCATATGTGGATGGAGGAACTATCAGAACAGAATATAACAACTCAATGTAATCTACATCACAGAACAATGAATCATCATATACTTATATACTGATACATAAGACAGTATGCAAAATGTTACATGTCAAGTGATATAGCAAACCACAATATATAGACGAGTCAATAGAATACATATCAGGGCTACAACCCAAAAAGGACTACATAAAAAGCTTAACAAAAAGGAGCAAGCTGAATAGTCCATGCGGAAGCAAAATAGTCTAAGTCCAGAAGCACCTAACCTGAAACATCTAGGTCTGACCCGAGTATAAATACACGGGTCAGTCTAGCTAAACAAATCGGCTAGATAAACTGAACGATAATGAACCCGCAAGGTCATATAGCATAACAAAGATTTCTATATGAGATAACTCAATCATCAAACATAAGATGAATCAAATAAACCCCATGACATCGGCAATTCAAAAAAACACAACATATGAATATCCCAAAACAAGCCAAAAAGGCAAATAACAAATTCCAATGAAGGTAATGCAGGTTCCACATGGTAACCACTATATATTGTGTGGCTCAAAAAGACCAACACCGAAGAGCAATACTTAGGGAATATAATTATCAATGAAACAACAGAAAATTCCAACTGCAACAAACCCAAGTATCTCTTGAGCGGTGGTAAAGAAACCACTCCAATACCTCTCGAGCGGGGGTGAAGAAACCACTCCAATATCTCTCGAGCGGCGGTGAAGAAACCACTCCAATATCTCTCGAGCGGTGGTGAAGAAACCACTCCGAAAGCGCCACTAAAAGCAACAAGCCAGAAGGAGATAGTCCAAAGACACTACCCCAAAGGCAACAAACAATCACAAATATCTCTTGAGCTGGGGCAAAGGACCAACTCCAAAAGCGATATTAAAGGCAACAAGCCAGAAGGAGACATTTCAAGGACACTATCCCAAAGGCATCATGTGTCACGAACTCCCAGAAAGGAATCCAAATAGTGTTAACGTGAGTCCCATAGCCACCCGTTCGCACTAAACGGTTTACTATCTGTTAGTAAATTTAACACTCAAAGCAGTACAAAGTTTACCTCATCTCATCGGTAAACCAAACCCAGAGGTCAAAACGTTCAAACGAATAGATTGGGAATTAACTGAATAGATGAACGCACGTGTTCATTGCACGCGTTTTATCTAATCATTTAATTCTCCTCCCACTTCGATCGTAGTGCGAAATTGTGTGTGTATGTTTTAAATAGAATTTATAAATTGGAAAAGCAAGCTTTTAGTTCGATTTGAAGAGATCGTTAATAAAACCCGTGAATGAAGTCAAAAAGGAATCATCAAAGTCCAAAAATGCGATAACAACTAATTGGAATCAATACGAACCGTTAAAAGTTGAAAATACACTCAAAAACAACCAAAATAGGCAAAACTGCACTTTTCAGACGTCTAAAATTACCATCCATACGTCTGACCACTAACCAGACGTCTGGATTGATGTCCAGATGTTTGGATTTTGTCTCCGCCTTTTTGCGTTTTCCAGGGACCAATTCCAGACGTTTGGATTTTCAAACCATACGTCTGAATTTGAAACCAGGCGTCTGAAATTAGAGTTCAGACGTCTGAAATCCATCTGTAGGCAAAATTTAGCCGAGCCCATAAAGGGCGAAATTCCAAACGAAATGCGATCGAACGAGCGATGGATGCTATGGCTTTATGCCATACGACTACCCCGCACTGTTGGCTCCTTTATACACATCCAAAATCATGATCAAAACATCGAAGCTATGATTTTTAGAACTTTTGACTTAAAAACACCAATAATTGAAATATTCACCAATTCAATCCACACCAAAAGCAAATGCACATGAATAAGTGTTAGGAATTTACACCTAACAATTGAAGATAGTCATAGACATAGATGTGAGATAAAAATCTCATCTTTAACCCAAAAACAAAGAAGAAGGAGCTCAATTGCAAAGAGAGGATCAACCATTCTCCACTTCAACTCTGCAATCTTCAATCTAGGGTCAAAACAAGTATTTTCCAAACTTAGGTTTAGGAAACTTTCAGAAACTGAATGAAGAAAGAGTTGGAGAAGATGAAGTGGAGGCTTACCAATAGCTTCTCTTTGGTTTAGGAGCAAGAATTCGAGTTTGCAAGAGGAACTAGGGCTTGGAATTTCTAATTCCCTTTCCGTTCCATCATTTTCAGTCGAAGCTTTAGTTTGAGCAATGAGAATGAGTAAATGGAGAGGAGAGGGCTAAGTTAGGGTGTTAAGTTAAGCTGGTGGGCGTAACACAACTCAAAACCCAATAAGAAAAGGTAACCAATTTCTACTTACTCCAAACATATCGAAGCTTATACTCAAAAAGATCACAACCAACATTTTAAACTCAATGGAAGTGGTCTTGAGTCCCAATTCGACCATTGCAGAAAGTATCTTTTTGGACTATAATCTAACGAATGATATTATATTTAAATAAAATATTTAAATATTCAATCGATAAATATGTGGTTAGTTACAGACTCCCCTCCTTAAAGAAATGCGTCCTTGCAATTCTTAAGAAGAAAATAAAGAGTAACAACCATATAAACATATCAACACAAAAGAATATCAGAAATATGAAGTTCACCATAAGGAGCATGAAAGGATAAGCCCGAACTTGTTTGCTCGGAGAATTCTATGGATTCCTAAGCTCAAACAATTCAGAACACCGACGTAGCACAAACATCACGTCAAATGAACTGTAGCTCAACAAAACAAGACACAACGAAACGTCCGACGAACATGCTAAAAAGATCATTCCATTCGGACATCAACAAAGAAACAACCACTTGTTGCTTACAACTAAGTGGATTGGCAACACGATCCCCTTTTCGGGAATAAAAAGAATGTCAAGATCACAAGATGAAAGGAACTCGAGTCAACATTAAGTTCCTTATGAGAAAATAAACATTTCAAAAATTATGATTGGTGAGGAGAACAAAATACCTCACCCAAAAATAATGATGCCAAATACAAAAGGCGAAAACCATAGCCGCGAGAACTAGATCATGAGTGGCATAACTAGTATCAATAGGCTTCAACGATTTAGAAACATAAGTGATAACATGTTCTCTTTTGCAAGGGAACGATATCCAAACCAATATGATTAGCATTGGAACCAAGGATAGAGTCTTGGTTCCCTTAGGGAATCCCAAGAATAAGAGTATCGGAAAAGACTTCTTTTAAATAATATTCTTTCCCGAAAAGCTAAGACTTCAAAATTACCATTTTGTTAATGAAATCATCTTCCTAGAAAATTTTACTTATTCCCAATCAATTCACTGTGTCTGATTGTCTCATCAAAGCGTTTGGGAGATTCCTATCGATAACGTTAATCAAACGCATCAACCAGAATTCTTAAAGTACTCAGTGGGCAATACAATCGCAAAGTCATCTTCTATATAATGGATATGTTTCCTAAAAACATTTAAGAATTTTTCCCGTTCATTTTAAGAACAAAAATCCAATTATACTTATAAATAAATCTTATGAAAAAGAATTGCAAAATTTTTAAACTACTGTTTTCATCCAAAATCAATAAATACCCAAAAAAAGGAGTCATCGAGATATTCACAGAATACTCGATTCATAAAATGGATGAAATGAGCTAGATAAACTGAATGGCATAATGAATCATTCATAAGAATCACAAGTGCGGAATGCGGTAAGTGGAGTGCTAAGTTCCGCAACTCGTAGCCAAATGCAAACCGCTGGCAAGGTCGAGCTGGAAAGACCTTAACACCACTCAAAAGATTACTTAGGTGATAATCCTAAGACAAGACCAAAAATACCAGAAAATTCTCAAACTACATGAATGAGAGACTTCCCTCATCATGAGGGCTTATAGAATAAAATGATTCCATCATATTGGAATCGAAATCACAAAGAAAAATAGAAACCTTCCAAAATAGATGGAGACATACCTTACCCCTGGGAAGAACCTCCAGAAGCATCTGTTATATTAAATTTGCCAGATGGAGAATTATTCGGAGCAATATGACAAGTGGAACTGCGATGGCCTTCCTTCTTGCACTAGCGGCAGAAGAGAGGCTTAGGACAAGCTTGAATCATATGATCAGGAGAACCACAATTGAAACACTTCCGAATGGAAGGTGTTCCAGTAGAACGAAACTGAGAATCAGACTCAACGGGCTTTTTCTTCTTGGAACGGAAAAATTCCCGCTTGTCCAATGGAGACTGCTTTATGTTGTGGTTCTTGCGAATCTCAACAACATCACCACTATCACATTCCCTCTCGATGGCTTCGAAATGAAGTGCAGAATCAACTAACTCCTCAGAAGAAAGCTTAAGCTCAAGCATCAAAGATTTATTAAGATATTTCTTAAGACCAGTGACAAACTTCAGATTCTTCTTATAAGAAGTGCTAATGAATTCAAGACCATACTTAGATAAGGCCTGGAAAGATGCAACATATTCAAATACGAAGGACTCCCCTTGCTTCAATTCAATAAGCGACGGGCCAATAAAGCTTTCTCAGATTCAGGAACGAACTGGAGTTTGAATTGTTCTCGAAACTGAGTCCAAGAAAGAGTAGACTCATCAATTTCGGCTATAAGAAGCTCGTACCAATCAAGGGCACGCTCTTGCAATAAGATAGAAGTTACAAGAACTCTATCATGAACAGAAATATCCATTCTAGAGAAGATACGCTCGCATGTGCGAATCCAAGCTTGGGTCTCAAGAACAGATTCGGCGCCTTTAAAAGGCTTTCCTCCAAGATGAGAAAAATCACTGCATAGGCGTGCAAAGGTAGACTTACGAGGTGGAAATACACGAGTAGGAGCTGGAGGTTGAGTTCTCCTAAAAGCCTCCATAAACTGATCGGCAGACATATAAACGCCGTCCGGATGTGAGCCACTGGATTGCCCAACACCTGAGAGTCGTCCTCTACCTCTTCCAGCCATAAGCTTAAAGTTAAAGAAGATAAAGATTAATCACAAGGTAGATATTCGATTACGGAATAGTATGGAATAAAAATACATTCCTAGGCGTATTCCCAAATCTTGTCTACCCCAAAAACACGGAAGGAATAGAGGCAAGATGATTCAAAGATTTGTAACACTTATTACTCTTTGATGTACCATAATATGTGCTTTCTGTTCTGTGTCTATCATATTTTGTTCTGAACTCAGCTTTGATACCAAGTTGTAATGCCCCACCTCTATACTCAAGATAACAAAGAGTATTACTAGGTAATACCGTCTGCTGTCGCGAAGAATAAGGCTAGATAGGAGCGACCATCTATGGTCTTTCCTTAACCATCTATTGAATACATCGATAATTGCCATACTAAGCGGACTGGCATATCCAATAAATACTTAATTCAAAACCACAGGTGGCTGGATGATCTATCGAAACAAAATATAAAAACTCAATGTAATCTACATCGCAGAACAATGAATCATCATATACACATATATTGATAAATAACAGAGTGTACAAAATGATACATGTCAAGTGGTATAGCAAACCACAATATACAAACGAGTCAATAGAATACATATCAGAGTTACAACTGAAAAAGGACTACACAAAAGCTATAACAAAAAGGAGCAACCTGAATAGTCCATGCGGAAGCAAAATAGGCTAAGTCCAAAAGCACCTAACGTGAAACAACTCGGTCTGATCCAAATATAAATACAGGGGTCAGTATAGCTAAACAAATCAGTAAGATAAACTGAACGACAATGAACCTGCAAGGTCATATAACATAACAAATATCTCTATATGAGATAACTCAATCATCAAACATAAGATGAATCAAATAAACCTCATGACATCGGCAATCCAAATAAATACTGGATATGAATATCCCAAAACAAGCCAAAAAGTCAAATAACAAATACCAATGAAGGTAATACAAGTTCCACAAGGTAACCGCTATATATCGTGTGGCTCAAAAAGACCAACACCGAAGGGCGACACCTAGGGAATATGATTATCAATGAAACAACAGAAAATTTCAACTACAACAGACCCAAGTATCTTTTGAGAGGTGGTGAAGAAACCACTCCAATATCTCCCGAGCGGTGGTGAAGAAACCACTCCGAAAGCGCTACCAAAAGCAACAAGCCAGAAGGAGACAGTCCGAAGACGCTATCCCAAAGGCAACAAACAATCCCAAATATCTCTCAAGTCGGGGCAAAGGACCAACTCCAAAAGATATATTAAAGGCAACAAGCCAGAAGGAGACAGTCCAAGGACACTATCCCAAAGCCATCATGTGTCACAAACTCGCAGAAAGGAATCCGAAAAGTGTAAGCGTGAGTCCCATAACCACCCGTTCGCACTAAACGGTTTACTATCCGTTAATCATTTCACACTCAAAGCAATACAAAGTTTACCTCATCTCACCGGTAAACCAAACCCAAAGGTCAAAACGTTCAAACGAATATATTGGGAATTAACTGAATAGATGAACGCACGTATTCATTGCACGCGTTTTATCTAATCATCTAATTCTCCTGCCACTTCTCTCGGAGTGCGAAATTGTGTGTATGTTTTAAATAGAATTTATAAATTGGAGAAGCAAGCTTTTAGTACGATTTGAACAGATCATTTATAGAAAAATCGAATGAAGTCAAAATGGAATCATCAGAGTCCAAAAATGGGATAACAAATAATTGGAATCAGCACGAATCGATAAAAGTTGGAAATACATTCAAAAATAGACAAAATAGGCAAAACTGCATATTTCAGACGTTTGAAATTACCATCCAGTCATCTGAACCACTAACCAAACGTCCGGATGGATTTCCAGACGTCTGTATTTTGTCTCCGCCTTTCTGTATTTTCCAAGGACCAATTCCAGACGTCTGGATTTTAATACCAGACGTCTGAATTTGAAACCAGACGTCTGAAATTAGAGTTCAGACATCTGAAATCCACATGTAGGCAAAAATCAACCAAGCCCATAAAGGGCAAAAATCCAAACGCGATCGAACGAGCGATGGACGCTATGGATTTATGCCATACGACAACCCAGCACTTTTGTCTCTTTTATACACCTCCAAAAACACGATCAAAACATCAAAGTTGTGATTTTTAGAACTTTTGACTTCAAAACACCAAAGATTGAAATATTCATCAATTCAATCCACCCCAAAAGCAAATGCACACGAATAAGTATTAGGAATCTACACTTAGCAATTGAAGATAGTTATAGACATAGATGTGAGATAAGAATCTCACCTTTAACCCAAAAACAAAGAAGAAGGAGCTCAATTGCGAAGAGAAGACGACCGTTCTCCACTTCAACTCTACAAGCTTCAATCTGGGGCCAAAATAAGTATTTTCCAAACTCAAATTTAGGAAACTTTTAGAAATTGAAGGAAGAAAGAGTTGGAGAAGATGAAGAGGAGGCTTACCAATAGCTTCTCTTTGATTTAGGAACAAGAATTCGAGTTTGCAAGAGAAACAAGGGCTTGGAGTTTCTAATTCCCTTTCCTTTCCACCATTTTCAGTTCAAGCTTGAGTTTGAGGAATGAGAATGAGTGAATGGAGAGGAGAGGGCTGAGTTAGGGTGATAAGTTAAGCTAGTGGGCTGAACCCAAACTCAAAACCCAATAAGAAAAGGTAGCCAATTTCAACTTACTCCAAACATATCGGAGCTTATACTCAAAAGGATCGCAAACGACATTTTGAACTAAATGGAAGTGGTCTTGAGTCCCAATTCGACCCTTCGCAGAAAGTAGCTTTTCGAACTACAATCCAACAAACGATATTATATTTAAATAAAATATTTAAATATTCAACCGATAAATATGCGGGTTGTTACAATCATCAATGGGTATTGCATTGAAATTAAATTTATTAGCTTATATCAACATTATTACCATTAACTGTAATTGGATTACCCAATTTTTTCAATACCCTAAATAAATAACATATATTAATTCAATACTTACATTTGTTTACCTATGTAAGTTTTCATTCCCAAACAATATTTCAATTTCTACAGGACATTATTTTAATTCAATTTACTATTTAATATTATTAATTCATTAGATTAATTCACTATTTACCCTTGTTTCCTTATATTCAAAGCTTAGCCTAGCATAACAATTTACATTACTTCAATTATTCATAATTTCATTTCAACTGTTAATACTTATCTTTAATTTCCATGGTTTCATTCCATTTTCAACATTCGCTTCATTATTAATTTTAAATTTATCATTTGTTCCTAAATTTAATTGCAAAAATTAAATTAAACTAACCAATTTATTTATCAAAATTTAAGGGTCGCTACAGTTGTTCAATGAGAAAAGATGGACATACATTATCATTTGATGCACTTCAGTTGAGGATGAGCAAAAGACACTAAAGTAAACCCCCAATTATACCAAAGCTGTTGCCACCCTTTTGTCCAAATAGCACGTTTGGGGTAACAAATATTAGTGGTCCAATGTAAAACGATAGCAGTACAACATCTTTGGATGATCACAAGTTAATGAAACAAAAAAAACCTTATACTAAACCAGAAAATTCCCAAAGCCTCCACCTCCTCCTTCCTAAAATCATTACTGGAATCATCGCAAAAAGGGAGGATTCAACTTCAATTGAAGATCACACATTAATGAAGAGAAAACAACCGTACCTAAAACCCTACCTCCCTCTCCACCAGAAACTCGTGTCAGCTTATTGCAAGGAGATGTTCATCTGAAAAAGATGATGACATAAAAATATTTATGAACCACAAATTGATGAAAAGAAAAAGACCGCATCCTAAGCCGCCAAAGGTTCCGAAGCTTCCACCTCCATCTGGTCGAAAAACAGATGAAATAATTTCAATAGAAGGAGAGAGTCCATCGTTTGATGATTTGCACAAACAATCATTTGGAGACCGTCAAATGATGAAGAGAAAAAGACCTTATCCTAAACCTCCTCCTCCCGTGGATCCTATTTTTATAGATGCTTCAAAATTTGAAGCTGGTCATTCGTAATGTTCCCAACCAATAATATTTTTGCTTAGGGTTGGACTATTCGATGTGCCAACATGTGCAACCAGTTCGTATCTGCTTTTTATGACATTATTTCCTGAAGTAGAACATATATCGAGTGCTTTTTCATAAAATACTAGTTATGAAACATGTGTTGGTAAAAATCCCTTCAGATGATCAGTCTAAGGGAATAAAAAAACCTAACGCAGCGGAAAAAACTAGATCATGATTTTAGCTAGAAGGAACGATAGAGATAAACACCAGAACAAACAGTTCACAGATCTAAGCAATGCAAAAAAATAGATAACACTAGTATTTATAGTGATTCGACTATTGCATGGCAGTTTATGTCCACTTTGGGAGAGGAGATTTTATTAATCACTGAATGAGTAGAGTTACAAGATTGATTTACTTTTGCAGGCTATAAATAAGAAGAATTAACAACATAGGCAAGATTATGTAGTTTCAGCTCTTTAGGGTGGCTCCATAATTGGCTTAAATTAGCTCTCGATTTCGGCTGCCATTGTTCCGAAACCTACCCTATTTATAGGGTGAAGATGTGAGGAGGGGTAGCTGCTATACGAAAGCTCAGGATCGACATGTTTGATCCATCATATGACAGTAGGCATTTGGCTCAGCATAGTACATGTTAACGTGAAAATCAGACGCTAACACCCCGATGCAAATAGAGATTGAATGAAAGCACCACCCGTTAATACGGGAATCAGAGATAAGTAGTAAAATCACAGAAAAACAGTAAAAGACACAATTTTTATAGTGGTTCGGCTTAAGATCGAGCCTACGTCCACTTCAATCTTCTTTACTGCTCATTTGATTACAACCCTTTACAACTTTTTTCAATTACAATGCACTTTGGATTAGTAGCTCAAACTTCAAAGAAGTATAATCTCTCGAATTCATGTTGAATGTTGTTGATTCTCTTTTTAAGTTCGTTGTAGCGTCCTTGATGTTAGAAATGCTTGAAGTGTTGTTTGAGTTGATAATGCAGCAGAGTAATGGCGTCCTCCCCCAATCCGAAGAAGATCCCCCAAATGTTGGAGCTCACGCTTATTTATAGTGGTTTTCTGAGAAGGTCTTAGGTCGTGACCGACTTAAGGTAAGTCGTGGCCGACTTAGGATAAGTCGTGGGTCGTTGGCGAGTTAAGGCATCCGGAGTTATGACTTAGCTCGCTCGCTTATATCCTTTAGTACTAACTGATAGGTCGTCACCGACCTAAGCCAGGTTATAGGCCGGCAGCGACTTAAGGATAAGTCGTAAGTTGCGTTTCCGAGATAAGGCTTAACTTGGATGCTGTGCCTACTGAGTACAAGTCCTGAGTCGCGAACGAGTTAACAGGCACTGGTTTAAGTAACACAACATCGGATTTGCTTTTGTGCTTAGGTCGTGAGCGACCTAGCATAAGTCGTAAGTCGGCCATGGCTTGAGTCGGTAACTACCGCAAGGTATTGAGTTGGTAACTCTTCCAGGCAGTTGATAGTTGAGTCGGTCTATTTTCTTAGGGCAGTTAAGTCGGCAAGCTGTTAGGTCGGCATCCTTTTAAGTCGCTGAGTCGTTAAGCTTATTGAGTCGTTAACCTTATTAAGTCGGCAACCTTGTTAAGTCGGCAACCTTATTAAGTCGGTAAGTCGTGCCACTTGTTAGCTCGTTAACCCGCTTCATCAGTTAGGTCGTTGACATCGATCACCGTAGCGGTGGCGTTGCCCCCGCACCCCCACCTTGGGGGGTTGGCACCCCCCTGGACCCCCCCTCCTTAGGGGATCTTATCTGAAAAGCCATTCAACAGAACTTGCTTTGTTGGGATGCTGAGTTGACTATTCTTCGAGACGAACTATCATTGGTTTCTCGGTCGATTTTTGATATCACGACCATGCTGAAAAAGTGGAGTTAACAGTACAGTTCAAGTCTGGACCGGCACATACCGTTTGCCAAACGAGAAATTTACACCGGTCTTCTTCTTCATCTACTTGGTTTGACGAATACCGAACGAAATATTTCGTTCGGCATCACTGCATCATCCAACGACAAATTTGGTTTGGTCTTCCTTCATCACTCCAAACCAATGCCACTCCACTTCTCTTCTTTACTGAAAAAAGTTTCTCATTCGGTCTTCTTCAATCACCGATCGAAATTTCCATGCTCCCGAACTCTAGAGCAGCAAATCTAAGCAACACCGGAATAATGATTTTGTTCGACAAATCAGCTTCGTCCACCGAACTACTTTGCTGGTTCAGTCTTCAGCGTCTACTCTTAAGGCTTCAGCTTCCTCCTCCAAGACCTTACCCTAAACCGCCAAAAATCTCGATGCCTCAACCTACTTCTACCACAAAACCTTTACTGGAATCATCACAAAAAAGGAAGGATATTGCTTCAATTGAAGATCACACATTGATGAAGAGAAAAGTTCGTGCCCAAAGCCCGCAAAGATACCAAAGCCTCGACCTCCATCTCTACCAAAACTCATATTAGTTTATTGCAAGGAGATGGTTCATCCGAAGAAGATGGCAAAACAAAATTAT
The DNA here is from genome assembly GCA_030765085.1 of Allium cepa. Taxonomy (NCBI): domain Eukaryota; kingdom Viridiplantae; phylum Streptophyta; class Magnoliopsida; order Asparagales; family Amaryllidaceae; genus Allium; species Allium cepa. Next base: position 465,049,648 of record CM060942.1, read on the forward strand.
TTACAGACAACTCATTGATGAAAAGAAGAAGACAATGTCCTTTGCCTCCAAAGTTTTCAAAGCCTCCAACTCCCTATGGTAAAAAAACCCATGTTTTTTCATCTAAAGGAGAGAGTCCATCATTTGATGATTTGAAAAAACAATCATTTGGAGACCTTGAATGATGAAGAGAAAAAGACTTTATCCTAAACCTCCGAAGATTCCAAAGCCTCCACCTCCCTCCAATCATGTTACAATAGGCGCTTCAAATTTTGAAGCTGACCATTTGTAGTGATCCAAACCAATAACAATTTTGCATGATGTTGGGCTGTTCATTATGCCAACATATGCAATCAATTCGTATCTTTGGTATATTACATTATTACCTGAAGTAGAACATGTATTGATTGTTTTTAATAAAATACCATTTATGCAATTGTTCTAATAATTTTGGGACTGGAAATAAAAGCTTAATATTTCCAGAGTTTCATGTCGGCTTTTAATTTTTTATAGTTTAAGTACTCGTTTTTTTGTTTCATTCATGATAACGGTACTTAAATAATCCAATTATCTAATACGATGCAGATTGTATGCATCGAACACTAATTTCAATCAAAAGATGATTATTTAACTCAAAGTATTCAGAATGAACAAACATTTTTTCTTCTTCATTTTGTATAAAAAAGAATAATTATGTGAATAACAAGGATATAAATTTATTACACCATAGATTTTTGTGTAGCCCCATTCGAAACAATATAGGCACAACAAATAACCAGATTTGTGATGCTTACGACCATCGTATCAAATTACAACGGATATAGCCATTTCTAGTGTTCTGAGGCAAATTGTTTCATGGAAACAACAACTGTAAAGACCGCCGTGCATCAAAATTACGTAGCTCCTATAACCGCTATGAAAATAATATTTATAGTGGTTATGACAATTGCAGTTCTAAATTTCACAAGTGATATAATAGTGACAAAATAGGATTAGCACGAAGTATGGTACAAAAATGGACTCTGCAAATAATACGAAATATTTGTCACCATTTTAACATTTTTCCTTTCATTCAAGTGTTATTATTTCAACTTCAATTTCATATTCATTAATAAATTAACCTACAATTCTTTAGTGGTTTTATGCACTACCATTTATAAAAAATGATACAGCTTTACTAACTGATAAGTTACTATGAATTTTCAATATATTATTGCATTTTACATTCTTTTTAAATCTAGTAGACCGGTCTAAGGTTTTATTTACTATCATTAACGAACTCAAATTTTCCAATGTCAACCATTCTTTTTGGAGGTTTCAATTACCATGGATTAGGTGTACATGTTACCGTCCTTTTATTTATGTGTGTTTTTATAAACCAAAATATTTTGACCTTTAGCTAATTATAGTATGCATAAGGTACAACCTATATTTCAATGAGGACTACTAGCATAATCAGAAAATAGATACAAAAAGTTTGATATGTCATTTTATATAATTAATGAAGACATACCTATTAATTTCAACATATTATATTTCTCTTTAATATAAGTACTTATCTACAAGTTAGAAGAATCTCTGTACTGAGTATATTATCTTTCAATACAAAGTTAACTTAAATGCACGTTGCTTATAGGTTTTAGTTAGAAATATATATTTGTACAGCACTTTTTGGAGCTATAAATAATATAATTGATTTACTAGTATATTATCTTAATTTGTTTATCCTTTTTAATGGAAGTAGGCATTTAATAACTTTTTCAACACTTATTAATTAGTTATATAAATAGTTTCAAGAAGTAAAAAATAATGAACCATAACAAATAAAAATCTTGAATTTAGTGAGCAACAATTATTACTTGTATATAAATACATAAATAAAAATTAATATCATTCTTTATCATATGTTAATTGTATAAGGACATAATTATTTTTTCCTTCAAAATCTATAAATATCCATCAGCTTTTCAGCCATAATTATACTTCTCAATGGGTAGTTTTTTCATTCGAAATATTGTGTTACTTTTCTTCCTTGCGACATTGTTATTCAACTTTCTCAAGGGTAATGAGTCTGGGGATTATCCATTTCGCCATCAATTTTCCAAGAATTGGACACAATTGTATCATGGAAGTCCAACACAGAGAATTCGATCTTCGTTCAATCCATTGTCAAAATTTAATTCCTTACACGAAAGTAGTTCACAAAAAGAAGATGGGATAACATTATCATTTGACAATCTTCAATTGAGGAATGGGAGAAGACCCTATTATATTCCCCTAAGTAAACCTAAGCCTCCATCTCAGTCTAATTCAAATAGCATGTTTGGGCAATGCATAGAAGTGGTCCGATGCAAAAGGGTAGTAGTACAACATCTTTTGAAGGTCGCGAGTTAATGAAAAGAAAAGGGCCTTACCCGAAACCACCAAAAATCTCTATGCCTCCAGCACCTCCTGCCCCAGAATCTTTACTAGAATCATCACATGAAAGGGAGGATACAACATCTATTGAAAATCACACATTAATGAAGAGAAAACGGTCGTACCCAAAGCCCCCAAAGACACCAAAGCCTCCACCTCCATCTCTACCAAAAACTTGTATTACTTCATTGCAAGTAGATGGTTCATCAGACGATGACGGCGAGACAAAATTATTTATGGACCACCAATTGTTTAAAAGAAGAAGACCATATCCTATGCCACCAAAGTTTCTGAAGCCTCCAACTCCATATGGTAAAAAAACACATGTTATTTCGTCAGAGGGAGAGAGTCCATCATATGTTGATCAGCAAGAACAATCATTTGTAGACCGTCAAATGATGAAGAGAAAAAGACCTTATCCAAAACATCCAAAGATACCAAAGCCTCCACCTCCCTATAATTCTGTTTCTACAGGTGCTTCAAAATTTGAAGCTGATCATCTATGATGAACCTAACCTATGACATTTTTGCTTTGCGTTGGACTGTTCATTATGCCAACATATGCAACCAATTCTTATCTGTGGCTCATTGCATTATTGCCTGAAGTAGAACATGTATCGAGTGCGTTTTAATGAAATACCATTTATGTAATGTGCTCTATTAATTATGGGACTGGAAATAAAAGCTTAATATTTTCAAAGTTTCATTCCGGCTATTCATTTTGAACGTTAAGTGCTCAATTTTTTACTTCATTTATGATAAAGGTTCTTAAATAATGCTATTATCGGACATTGCGTAGAATGTACTCGTAGAACTCAAATTTGAATCAAAAGATGATTACTGAACTCAAGGTATTCGAAATGAACAAACATTGATGTTCTTTATTATGTATAAAAAAAGAATAATTAGATGAATAACGAGGTTAGAAATTTAGTACACCATAGATTTTCGTGTAGCCCCATCCGAAATACGATAGGCACAACACAATAATTAGATTTGTGATACGTACGACCTTCGCATAAAATTTACAAGGATATACCCATAATCAAGTAGTCTAGGGTAAGTTGTTTCTGGGAAACAACAACGGTTAAAACCATTGTGCAAAAAAATTTCGTTGCATTTATTACCGTTGTGAATCAAATATTTACAATGGTTATGATGATTACAATTCCAAATTTAAAACTAATATAACATTTATAAAAAGGGTTAGCACAAAGTATGGTACAAAAAATAGGCTTGGCAAATAATACGAAATACTTATTACTATTTTAAATTTTTTTACTTTCATTCTATTGTCACTATAATTTCAACTTCAATTTCATAACCGTTAGCATTATCCTAGAATTCTTTAGTGGATTTATGCACTACCATTTACAAAAAATGATATAGCTTTACGAGTTGATAATTTAGTATGAAGTTTAAATATATAATTATATTTTAAATATCTTTTTAAATCTTGTAGATTGGCCTAAGGTTTTATTTATTATCATTAACTAAGTCAAAATTTCGGATGTTAACTCTTCTTTTTGAAGGTTTCAATTAGTATGGATTGGTCTTATATATTACCCTTTAATTTATATGTGTTTTTATAAACCAAAATATTTTGTCCCCTAGCTAATTGTAATATGCATCTGGCTAAAACTATATATCAGTAAGGCCTATTTCCATATTAACAAAACTAGACACAAGAAGTTTGGAATGCCATTTAGCCTACTTCTGAAGATATACTTACTAATTTCACACATTATGTTTTTCTTTGATGTAAACATGTATCTAAAAGTTCAAACAATCTCTATATAATACAGAGTAAATTATTATCTTATAAACAATTAATTTACATGCATGTTTCTTATATGTTTCAGTTAGAATTATATGTTTGTAAAGCACTTTATTGAGCTACAAATAATATAATTAATAAACTAGTATTTCATATCAATTAGCTTCTCCTTTTTAATGGAAGAAGGCATCAATAACTTTTTGAACTCTTATTATTTAGTTAAATATATTGTCATAAAAGGTAAAAAATAATGAATAATAACTAAAAAAATCTTGAATTTATTAACCAACAATTATTACTGTTAGGTTAATCAATATCATACATTATCATCAACTAATTGTTTCAGGACACAATTTTTCTTCTTCAAACTTTGCAAATATCGATAAGCTTTTCGACCACAATCATACTTTTCAATGGGTACCTTTTTTGTTCAAATTATTGCATTACTTTTCTTCCCTTTACATTGTTATTCAACTCTATCAAGGGCAATGAGCATACATAGAATCCATTTTACCATCAATTTTCCAGAATTGTAAACAATTGTATCGTGGAAGTCAAATGCAGAGAATCTGATCTTTGTTCTATCCATTGTCAAAATTTGATTCCTTACTTCAAAGCCGTTAACTGAAAAAAAATGGTCATACATTATCATTTGATACACTTAAGTTGAGGAACAGGAAAAGATACTAAACTAAACCCCATATTATACCAAAGCCGTCGCCGCCCTTTTGTCCAAATAGAATCTTTGGGTCAACAGATATTAATGGACCAATGTATAAAGATAGCAGTAAAACATCTTTACATATTACCATTTTGACTCGGCAAATAATAGACTCGGCAAATAATATGAAATACTTATTACCATTTTGACATTTTTACTTTCATTCATATGTTATAATTTCAACTTCATTTTCATATTCATTAACAAATTAACCTACAACTCTTTAGTGGTTTTATGCACTACCATTTACGAAAAATGATGCTCCTTTACGAATTGATAAGTTACTATGTAGTTTGAATATATTATTACATTTTAAATATCGTTTTAAATCTAGTAGATCGGTCTAAGGTTTTATTTATTATCATTAGCTAACTAAAAGTTTCTTATGTCAGCCTTTCTTTTTGAACGTTTCAATTACTATGGATTAGGCTTATATATTACATCCCTTTTATTTACGCATGTTTTTATAAACCAAAATATTTTGTCCTTTAGCTAATTATAATATGCATCAGGTACAACCTATATTTCAATGAGGATTACTAGCATAATCAAAAAATAAATACAAAAAGTTTGATATGTCATTTTACATAATTAATGAACATATTCTTATTAATTTCAACATATTATATTTCTCTTTAATATAAATACTTACCTACGAGTTCGAAGAATCTCTATATTGGACATAGTAAATTATCTTTCAATAAATAATTAACTCAAAATGCACGTTGCTTATAGGTTTTAGTTAGAAATATATATTTGTATAGAACTTTATTAAGCTATAAATAATATAATTGATAAACTAGTATATTATATTAAAAAAATTCTCCTTTTTAATGGTAGAAGGTATTCAATATCTTTTTCAACATTTATTAGTTAGTTAAATAAATAGTTTCAACAAGTAAAAAATAATGAAACATAACAAACAAAATCACGAATTTAGTGATCAACAATTATTACTAGTATATAAATAAATAAATACAAATTATTATCAATCTTTGTCATAAGTTAGCTGTATAAGGACATAATTATTTTTTTCTTCAAACTCTATAAATATCCACAAGCATTTCAGCCAAAATAATACTTCTCAATGGGCAGTTTTTTCATTCTAAATATTGTATTACTTTTCTTCCTTGCGACATTGTTATTCAACTTTGTCAAGGGTAATGAGCTTGGGAAGAATCAATTTTTTCATCAATTTTCCAAGAACCGGAAATAATTGTATCATGGAAGTCCAAAATACAGAATCTGATCTATGTTCGACCCGTTGTTAAAATTTGGTTCCTTACGCTAAAGTAGTTCACAAAAAGAAGATGGGCGCACATTATCATTTGATAACCTTCAGTGGAAGAAGAGGAGAAGACCCTATCATGTTCCTCCAAGTAGACCAAGGCTTCCACCCCGCTCTAATTCAAACAGCATGTTTGGGTTAATGGATAGAAGTGGTCAAATGCAAATATGTAGCCGTACATCATCTTTGAAGGTTGTGAGTTAATAAAACGAAAAAGACCTTACCCTAAACCACCGAAAATCCCGATGCCTCTACCTCCTCCTGCCCCACAATCTTTACTGGAATCATCACAAAAAAGGGAAGATACAGCTTTAATTGAAGATCACACATCAATGAAGAGAAAATGGCCGTACCCAAAGCCATCAAAGATACCAAAGCTCCACCAAAAACTCGTATTAGTTCATTACAAGGAGATGGTTCATCCAACGAAGACGGTGACACAAAATTATTTATGGACCACCAATTGATGAAAAGAAGAAGACTGTATATATGCCACCAAAGTTTTCGAAGCCTCCAACTCTATATGGTAGAAAAAAACATGTTATTTCGTCAGAAGGAGAGAGTCCATCATATGATGATCTGCAAAAACAATCATTTGGAGACCGTCAAATAATGAAGGGAAAAAGACCTTATCCTAAACCTCCAAAGATACCAAAGCCTCCACCTCCCTCTAATCCTGTTTCTACACGAGCTTCAAAATTTGAAGCTTTTCATCCATGATGAACCATACCTATGACTTTTTTGCTGCTGTTGGACTATTCATTATGCCAACATATGCAACCAATTCGTATCTATGGTTCATTACATTATTGCCCAAAGTAAAACATGTACCTAGAGCTTTTTAGTAAAATACCATTTATGCAATGTGCTATATTAATAATGGGACTGGAAATGAAGCCTTAATATCTTCAAAGTTTCATGTCGGCTATTCATTTTAAAATTTGAGTACTCAATTTTTTGTTTCATTATGATAAAGGTACTTAAATAATGTTATTATCGGATACTGCGTAGAATGTATTCGTAGAACTGAATCAAAAGATGATTACAAACTTAAGCTATTCGAACTGAAAAAACATTGATCTTCTTCATTTCGTACAAAAAAAAGTTATTTGAATAATGAAGATAATATTTAGTACACCATAGATTTTCGTGTAGCCCCATTTGAAATAATATAGGCATAACACAATAACTATATTTGTGATATGTACGACCATCGCATCAAATGTACAACGGATATAGTGATAATCAAGTGGTCTAGGGCTAATTGTTTCGGGGAAACAACAATGTTTAAAACTGTTGTGCAACAAAATTCCATTGCTCTTATCACCATTGTGAATCAAATATTTACAATGGTTATGATGATTACAATTCCAAATCCCAAAGCTGAGATTACAGTGATAAAAAAGTGTTAGCATAAAGTATGGTACAAAAAATAGACTCTGCTAATAATACGAAATACTTATTACTTTTAAATTTTTTTACTTTCATTCTAGTGTTATTATAATTTCAACTCAATTTCATACTCATTAATAAATTAACCTAGAATTTTGTAGCGGATTTATGCATTACCATTTATAACAGATGACATAGCTTTATGGATTGATAAGTTAGCATGAAGTTTAAATAAATTATTATACTTTAAATATCTTTTTAAATCTAGTAGATTGGTCAAAGGTTTTATTTATTATCATTAACAATGTCAAAATTTCCAACATTAACTTATCTTTTTGAAGGTTTCAATTACTATGGATTGGGCTTGTACATTACTGCCCTTTAATTTATATGTGTTTTTATATACCAAAATATTTTGTCCTCTAGCTAATTGCAATATGCATCTGGCCAAAACTACATATCAATAAGGCCTATTTGCATGCGAACAAAAGCAGATGCTAGAAGTTTGGAATGTCATTTTTGCTTATTTATGAAGATATGCTTATTAATTTCAACACGTTATATTTCTCTTTTATATAAACACTTATCTACAAGTTCAAAGAATCTCTATACCACATAGAGTAAATTATCTACCTATAATTAATTAATTTACATGCATGTTGCTTATAGGTTTTAGTTAGAATTGTATACTTGTACAACATTTTATTAAGCTACAAATAATATAACTAATAAACTAGTACTTTGTATCAATTAGCTTCTCCTTCTATTGGCAAAAGGCATCAATAACTTTTTCAACTCTTATTAATTAGTTAAATAAATTGTCTTAACAAGTAAAAAATAATGAACCATAACTAATAAAAATCTTGAATGTAGTGACAAACAATTATTACTGGTAGATAAATTAATATCATACATTATAATCAGCTAATTGTTTAAGGACACAATTTTTTTCTTCACACTCTGTAAATATCGATAAGCTTTTCTGCCACAATCATAATTTTCAAGGGGTAGTTTTTTCATTCAAAATATTGCATTACTTTTATCCCTTTTACATTATTATTCAACTCTGTTAAGGGCAATAATCCTACTGAGAATCCAAGTTACCATCAATTTTCCAGAATCGGAAACAATTGTATCATGGAAGTCAAACACAGAGAATTTGATCTTCATTCTATCCATTGTCAAAATTTGATTCCTTACTTCAAAGCCGTTCACTAAAAAAAGATGGCCATACATTATCATTTGACAAATTTCAGCTGAGGAAGAGCAAAACATATTAAACAAAACCCCTAATTATACGAAAGCCGCCACCTCCCTTTTGTCCAAATAGCCTGTTTAGATCAACAGATATTAGTAGTGCAATGTAAAAAGATAGCAGTACAACTTCTTTGGAAGATCATGAGTTAATGAGACGAAAAAGACCTTATAATGAACCACAAAAATCCCAAAGCCTCCACCTACTCCTACCCTAGTATCTTTACTAGAATCATCACAAAAAAAGGGGAATACAACTTCAATTGAAGATCACACATTGATGAAGAGAAAATAGCTGTTAACGTGAAAATCTGAACGCTAACACCCCGGTGTATATAAAGTTAATGTGAAAGCACCACCCGTTAATACGGGAATCAGAGTTAAGCAGTCAAATCACAGAAAAGCAGTAAAAGACACAATTTTTATAGTGGTTCGGCTTAAGATCGAGCCTACGTCCACTTCAATCTTCTTTATTGCTCATTTGATTACAACTCTATACAACTTTCTTCAATTACAATACACTTTGGACTAGTAGCTCAAACTTCAAAGAAGTATAATCTCTCGAATTCATGTTGTATGATGTTGAATCTCTTTTGAAGTTCATTGTAGCGTCCTTGATGATAGAAATGCTTGAAGTGTTGTTTGAGTTGAGAATGCAGCAGAGTAATGGCGTCCTCCCAGAATCCCCAGAAGATCCTTTGAATGATGGAGCTAGTGGCGTATTTATAGGGGTTTCTGAACAGGTCTTAGGTCGTGACCGACTTAAGGTAAGTCGTAGGTCGGCCGTTGCGACTTATCATAGGTCGTGGGTCTCTTCTGAGCGAGCTAACAAGTTATGGACGACTTAGGGATAAGTCGGCTAGGATAGGTCCGCTATAACTTAGGTCGTGGGCGACCTAAGGAATGGCAGGGGAGAGAGATGCGACCTACCAAATACGGCCTAAAGGAACTGCTCCGACCTTCTTAGGTCGCGAGCGACTTATTGATACTTAGGTCGCGAGCGACTTAGTGATACTTAGGTCGCGGAGTACTTAGGTCGTTACCTACTAGGTCGCTTCTCCTGTTAGCTCGTTAACTCGGTTGAGCCGCTTTATGCCTTAAGTCACTGAGTTGCATAACTCGCTAAGTCGCGATGCCTTTTAAGTCGGTAGGTCGTGCCACTTGTTAAGTCGGCAACCTTATTAAGTCGGCAACCTTGTTAAGTCGGTAACCCACTTCAGAAGTTAAGTCGCTTGGCCCGCTTCATGTGTTAGGTCGCTGACTTCGTGTAGAAGATAGGTCGCTCCATTCTCTAAGCCGTATACCGTTTTGGACGGGGCGCTGCCCCGCACCCCGCCGGGGGCGCTGCCCCCTGGACCCCTGCGACCTGACCGGGCAGGTCGATCACCGTAGCGGTGGCGTTGCCCCCGCACCCCCACCTTGGGGGGTTGGCACCCCCCCCCGGACCCCCCCTCCGTAGGGGATCTTATCTGAAAAGCCATTCAACAGAACTTGCTTTGTTGGGATGCTGAGTTGACTATTCTTCGAGACGAACTATCATTGGTTTCTCGGTCGATTTTTGATATCACGGCCTTGCTGAAAAAGTGGAGTTAACACTTGCCCCTCGAAGTATACGCCTAGGGGCTAGGTCGTGTGCTTCGATTCTTCTTAACTCGTGCTTTACTGAGCTACTGAGCTTGTACTTAGGCAACTTTGCTTTGTTTTGACCTGAAGCCTTTTAAACTTGACCAATGCAATTCAATGGAACTTTGACCTGAACTTGTTGCATCTCTTTACAGATTATTTTAACAACCTGTTAAACGCAACATTTGCAGAAAAATAGGGCGAATATACTCATCACCGATTGCCCATATCGAGTGATGGATTAGATCAAAGAACTGGTATTTTACTGTAAGCAAATTAGTATGGTCTTGATGAAGTGTTGCGAATCAACTGTCTTGAATGAAGTATCAACACAAAGTTTACACAGTTATAACTGCTATCTGCATTGACACCACACTTACTTTCAAATAACAAGCCTCGAATTCTTCTGAATTGACATATGCCAACCAGTATTATTTCAAGTATTGCTTTATTTACTTGTTATTTTAGTAGCTTTGCACAACACTTCACACGCTTTTAGAAAACGTGCACCTTTACTTTTGGATATTCAGTTCTTCATATAGAATGTCTTTTCGATAAGAAGAGTAGTGGGGCAAACTGGATCTTTCCATTTCTGCGATTTTCAAAATCCGAGTTGTCCGGTACTAATTTCATTCTTTAATTTTGCAGCACTTCCTTCCTCTTTCTGAATATTCCAGTCACAAGTCAATTTTTAAAAGACTAAGTGCTGTGACGGTTAAGGAGAGGAGCGTTAATTTTTTTGCTGAAAGATGAATTTTTGCACTAATTCGGACTTTTGCACTCTTTGTGGTCGACTTAGCTTCACGATGCCCCTGGTTTTCAAGCAGAAACTTCAGATGCCCCAGCTTTCGCAAAGGAACTTGCATCAATGGAACCTATTACAGAAGCCTTATTGGTGTAATGTTTTACTCCATTTGACGGTGTGGGGTCATCCTTTTTGTTTTGCCTTTTGAAACCCGCACGTGCATAACAAATTTTATAGAAACTTTTGTCTGTATTTGAGAATGTATTTATTCCTCATTTTCATACAAGTTTCTTTATTCTCTTTGCATGATACTGCAGTGAGCTTGTGGTACGTTGCTTGGGTACTGCTTTTGTTAATGTAGCAATATTATATTGCCCTCATACCACAACTCATTGTAATATTCTCCATTTTGAGGAGATTTTGGAGAACAATTCTTCTGTTTTTAGAAGACTTGTACTCTTACTTTAGAGAATAACACTTCCATTTTGAGAAGGCATGCACTCTCTCTTTAGAGAATAATTTTCCATTTTTGAGGAAATATTATTCTTACTTTAGTAGAGTGCGCCTTGTGTTGGAGAAGACTTTCTTTCTTTCTTTTTTGTTGCGCCTCGCTGGAGGGCTTTGATTTGATATTTCAACTCTGGAGAAGTGGGCCTCCGCAGAGATTGCACTTCAGCTCCGGTGAAATGTGCCCCCGAAGAGGTCTTTATTTGGCATTTCAGCTCTGGAGAAGTGGGCCTCCGAAGAGTTTGCACTTCAGCTCCGGTGAAATGTGCCCCCGAAGAGGTCTCTATTTGGCATTTCAGCTCTGGAGAAGTGGGCCTCCAAAGAGTTTGCACTTCATCTCTGGTGAAATGTGCCCCCGAAGAGGTCTTTATTTGGCATTTCAGCTCTAGAGAAGTGGGCCTCCGAAGAGTTTGCACTTCAACTCCGGTGAAATGTGCCCCCGAAAAGGTCTTTATTTGGCATTTCAGCTCTGGAGAAGTGGGCCTACGAAGAGTTTGCACTTCAGCTCTGGTGAAATGTGCCCCCGAAGAAGTCTTTATTTGGCATTTCAGCTCTGGAGAAGTGGGCCTCCGAAGAGTTTGCACTTCAGCTCTGGTGAAATGTGCCCCCGAAGAGGTCTTTATTTGGCATTTCAGCTCTGGAGAAGTGGGTCTCCGAAGAGTTTGCACTTCAGCTCCAGTGAAATGTGCCCCCGAAGAGGTCTTTATTTGGCATTTCAGCTTTGGAGAAGTGGGCCTCCGAAGAGTTTGCACTTCAGCTCCGGTGAAATGTGCCCCCGAAGAGGTCTTTGGCATTTCAGCTCTGAAGAAGTGGGCCTCCGAAGAGTTTGCACTTCACCTCTGGTGAAATGTGCCCCCGAAGACGTCTTTATTTGGCATTTCAGCTCTGGAGAAGTGGGCCTCCGAAGAGTTTGCACTTCAGCTCTGGTGAAATGTGCCCCCGAAGAGGTCTTTATTTGGCATTTCAGCTCTGGAGAAGTGGGCCTCCGAAGAGTTTGCACTTCAACTCTGGCGAAATGTGCCCCCGAAGAGGTCTTTATTTGGCATTTCAGCTCTGGAGAAGTGGGCCTCCGAAGAGTTTGCACTTCAGCTCGGGCGAAATGTGCCCCCGAAGAGGTCTTTATTTGGCATTTCAGCTCTGGAGAGGTGGGCCTCCGAAGAGTTTGCACTTCAGCTCCGGTGAAATGTGCCCCCGAAGAGGTCTTTATTTGGCACTTCAGCTCTGGAGAAGTGGGCCTCCGAAGAGTTTGCACTTCAGCTCCGGTGAAATGTGCCCCCGAAGAGGTCTTTGGCATTTCAGCTCTGGAGAAGTGGGCCTCCGAAGAGTTTGCACTTCAACTCTGGTGAAATGTGCCCCCGAAGAGGTCTTTATTTGGCATTTCAGCTCTGGAGAAGTGGGCCTCCGAAGAGTTTGCACTTCAGCTCTGGTGAAATGTGCCCCCGAAGAGGTCTTTATTTGTTCTCTGCCTGCTCACCCATGTCTTTTCACCATTTGATCCTCAGTGATTCCCCGTAATCATTTCCAAACCCACATTTCCTTCTTTTGGAAGTAGTTTATTTTATCAAAAGAAGTGTACTTCATTGCTAAGTGAGCTCGCAGGGGCGGACACAAGCTACTTAATCGAATGTTCGTTTGCACAAACGATCTCAATTAGTTTGCAAGGGCCCACCTCCGATTTAATCACTCACTGTTTGCTTGAAGCACTTCTTATGTAGGATTTGGGTATGGAATTTTTGTGGCCTGATATTCGCATGTTGAGCGATTTGTAGGAATCGCTTGGCTTTGTGATGTGTTGACTAGGTGAGCTTTGCTTTGATTGCCTGCAACATTAAATCGACATTTTAGCAATATATTTTAAGATATTTGCATATCGAAATGAAACAAGCATTTTATCGTAATAGAAAGCTCAAGATTTATAGTTCCTATTATTTATTTGCACTATTTTTACAACGGCATTTTATACAGGAATCATAAATCCAGTATTATTCTATGAATTTTAAGAAAAAGCCATTAAGTGAAATATGGCCATTAGGCATCATCTTCCAGAACAAGGATATTCTCTCCCTCCGGGGCTTGTCTCAAAGCACGAGCATATCTATCCATCCCGTCCCAACTTCTGTCCGCCGGGTAAGGGCCCCTGTGATAGCATTAATGATAAGCCTCTCAGATCCCTACGTTGTAGTTCTTTCATTTGGGCCGTAATGATGAGTGAGAAGGATTTGCCCCTGAGTGGATGAGGATGGATCATTCCTGTTTCTCCGTACATATTGCTGAAGTTTATTCTCTTTCAACAGCTTCTCAATCAGATCCTTCAAATGGAGACACTCGTCAGTGTCATGGCCAGGTTGATTGTGGAATTTACAGAATCTTTCACTTTGCGTGGCATTTTTCCTTAGTCTCAACTTTTGTGGTTTAGGATATTCAACAATATCCTTCGTTGCCAAGAAAATGTTCTCTGGAGTATCAGTTAAGGGAGTATAATTCGACGGTTCAAAGTGGCGGTTTTTCTTTGGATTTCCCTGCCTTTTCCCATCATCATTCTTCCTTTTCTGTCCTCCAGATTCTCCTTTATTAGAAGCAACATTGACATTCTGAATTTCCGTCACGACTGCTTTTGTTGGCACAGGAAAGCTTTCCAAGCGCATAAACTCGTCGGCCTTCTTATAGAATTTCTCAAGTGAGTTTGGCTCCTTCATTTTTAGCCATTTGCCAAATTCACTTGATTTATCGATAGCCCGCATCAGATAAGTCAAAACCATCCGTGGCTCTGCGTTATCAACCTCGGCCAAGGCTATATTGAAGCGGTTTAAGAACGATCTGATAGACTCACCGGGATTTTGTTCTAGACTAGTGAGTGACATTATATCCTTGGCCTTTGTAGCATATAGCCTGAACTGATCTTTGAACTTTCGTGTTAAGTCGAAAAATTGATCCACGGATCTAACTGGCAGCTTTGTGAACCAAAGTAAGGGCACTCCCTCTAAGTATACCGGAAAGTACCGGCACTTGATTTCATCTGTTGCTCTTGCCCCGGTCATATGCCAATCGTACTTGTACAGGAACTGATTAGGGTCACTTGTGCCTCGATAGGCCGGGATAGTAGGAGGTACAAATTTCCTTGGAAACTCTGCCTTCAAGATCTTTTCGGTGAACGGTGTCTTACTTGGAGCAAACCCCCAATCATTTTCATCCTCTTGCCTCTGCATGCTCTCTTTCATAATTGAGCGAATCATCCCTGATAGGCCTTATTGTTCAGAGGCTTTGCCGGGCAGAAGTCAGCTGCTCTTTCAGAAGTTTGCCTAGGCAAATGTTCGCGAAAATTTGGCTGCGGCCTTGAACCTTCAGCTTGAGAAGGTGCCCCTGCGGTGGTCCCAACTCCTCTTTGAGGGATACCTTATCATGGGCATCATCTGCAAAGGTCTCTTCATTATTTTCTGCTTGACGGTTGCCTCCAAGTAAAGCATTCATTCTTTCCAGCATTAGAGCGTTCTGGGCTTCCATTTGCTGATATAACCCAGAAACTGCAGCATCAAACACCTCTTGTGTAATTCCAACACTCGGAGCTGCTTCATTTGGAGCAAGAGAAGTGGTAGTATTCTCATGAGCATCACCGGATCTGCCAGATCTGAGCTGTCTTCCAGTAGCCATTATCTCGGATAAACTTCTGGTCTTTAGAGAGATTCTTTCAACAAACTTTCGCATAGCAATGGTGAAAGTATTCCTGAGTTGGGTTCTCAGTGAAAGCACCAAAAATGTTAACGTGAAAATCTGAACGCTAACACCCCGGTGTATATAAAGTTAATGTGAAAGCACCACCCGTTAATACGGGAATCAGAGTTAAGCAGTCAAATCACAGAAAAGCAGTAAAAGACACAATTTTTATAGTGGTTCGGCTTAATATCGAGCCTACGTCCACTTCAATCTTCTTTATTGCTCATTTGATTACAACTCTATACAACTTTCTTCAATTACAATACACTTTGGACTAGTAGCTCAAACTTCAAAGAAGTATAATCTCTCGAATTCATGTTGAATGATGTTGATTCTCTTTTGAAGTTCGTTGTAGCGTCCTTGATGATAGAAATGCTTGAAGTGTTGTTTGAGTTGAGAATGCAGCAGAGTAATGGCGTCCTCCCAGAATCCCCTTAAAAATGTTAACGTGAAAATCTGAACGCTAACACCCCGGTGTATATAAAGTTAATGTGAAAGCACCACCCGTTAATACGGGAATCAGAGTTAAGTAGTCAAATCACAGAAAAGCAGTAAAAGACACAATTTTTATAGTGGTTCAGCTTAAGATCGAGCCTACGTCCACTTCAATCTTCTTTATTGCTCATTTGATTACAACTCTATACAACTTTCTTCAATTACAATACACTTTGGACTAGTAGTTACAACTCTATACAACTTTCTTCAATTACAATACACTTTGGACTAGTAGCTCAAACTTCAAAGAAGTATAATCTCTCGAATTCATGTTGAATGATGTTGATTCTCTTTTGAAGTTCGTTGTAGCGTCCTTGATGATAGAAATGCTTGAAGTGTTGTTTGAGTTGAGAATGCAGCAGAGTAATGGCGTCCTCCCAGAATCCCCAGAAGATCCTTTGAATGATGGAGCTAGTGGCGTATTTATAGGGGTTTCTGAACAGGTCTTAGGTCGTGACCGACTTAAGGTAAGTCGTAGGTCGTCCGTTGCGACTTATCATAGGTCGTGGGTCTCTTCTGAGCGAGCTAACAAGTTATGGACGACTTAGGGATAAGTCGGCTAGGATAGGTCGGCTATAACTTAGGTCGTGGGCGACCTAAGGAATGGCAGGGGAGAGAGATGCGACCTACCAAATACGGCCTAAAGGAACTGCTCCGACCTTCTTAGGTCGCGAGCAACTTATTGATACTTAGGTCGCGAGCGACTTAGTGATACTTAGGTCGCGGAGTACTTAGGTCGTTACCTATTAGGTCGCTTCTCCTGTTAGCTCGTTAACTCGGTTGAGCCGCTTTATGCCTTAAGTCACTGAGTTGCATAACTCGCTAAGTCGCGATGCCTTTTAAGTCGGTAGGTCGTACCACTTGTTAAGTCGGCAACCTTATTAAGTCGGCAACCTTGTTAAGTCGGTAACCCACTTCAGAAGTTAAGTCGCTTGGCCCGCTTCATGTGTTAGGTCGCTGACTTCGTGTAGAAGATAGGTCGCTCCATTCTCTAAGCCGTATACCGTTTTGGACGGGGCGCTGCCCCGCACCCCGCCGGGGGCGCTGCCCCCTGGACCCCTGCGACCTGACCGGGCAGGTCGATCACCGTAGCGGTGGCGTTGCCCCCGCACCCCCACCTTGGGGGGTTGGCACCCCCCCCCCCCGGACCCCCCCTCCGTAGGGGATCTTATCTGAAAAGCCATTCAACAGAACTTGCTTTGTTGGGATGCTGAGTTGACTATTCTTCGAGACGAACTATCATTGGTTTCTCGGTCGATTTTTGATATCACGGCCTTGCTGAAAAAGTGGAGTTAACAATAGCCATACCTAAAACCACCAAAGATATCAAGGATCTACCTCCCTCTCCACCAAAAACTCGTGTTAGTTCATACAAGGAGATCTTCATCCGAAAAAGTTGATGACACAAAATTACTTACGAACCACCAATTGATTAAAAGAACCACATCTTAAGCCACCAAAGGTTCCGAAGCTTCCACCGTCATCTGGACAAAAAACACATGAAACTATTTCATCAGAAGAAGAGAGTCCATCGTATGATGATTTGCACAAACAATCATTTGGAGACCGTCAAATGATGAAGAGAAAAAACCTTATCCTAAACCTCCAAAGATACCAAAGCCTCCACCTCCCTTTGATCCTGTTTCTACAGATGCTTTACAATTTGAAGCTGGCCATCCATAATGTTCCGAACCCACGACCGAGCGCATGCTTACGGAGGATGGCGGACATATTTCTCGACCCGACTCGAAGCATGCGTCCGTCGTTTGTATGCTCGATTCGTACCAACTTTCCATACCCAGCTTCAAATTTTTGAATTCCCGAGCCAAAGCAAGTTCCGAGTTCTCTCGGAGCAATATCGTCCAGGAGGAGCTTCTCTGGGCTTGCTTCGGGAAATTTGCTGATTTACCCAAAGTGCGCTTCGAGTTTTCCATTGCGCGACTCGAAGCAGCGGCATCCAAGTGCGAGCATCAGGTATTTTCCACTCTGACCCGAAGCGATAGCCGATTTTCCCCGTGCACGACTCGAAGCAAGGGCGTGGCCGGGGTTAACTTGCGCTCCGACCCCGATGTTTGGGCGGGAGCATCGGGCCGGACCGGGGCGAGCGACGGGTGATTGCCAACTCTTGCGGTACCCAAAAGCATGTCGATTTGCCGGACGCACGACTGAGTGCACGGTTACGGGGTACGGCGGACATATTTATTGCCAACTCGAGCGGTTTTCAAAAGCGTTTCGATTTGCGGGACGCACGACCGAGCGCATGCTTACGGAAGATGGCGGACATATTTCTCGACCCGACTCGGAGCATGCGTCCGTTGTTTCTACGCTCGATTCGTATCAACTCTCCATCCCTAGCTTCAAATTTTCGAATGCCCGAGCCAAAGTAAGTTTCGAGTTCTCTCGGAGTAATATCGTCGAGGACGAGCTTCGGGTACCTAGCCGCGTGACCCGAAGCACGCTGGCAGTTTTTTCGTGCTCGGCTCTCGGAGCGGGGACTTCCTCGGGCTTGCTTCGGGAAATTTGCCGATTTACCCGAAGTGCGCTTCGAGTTTTCCATTGCGCGACTCGAAGCAGCGGCATCCAAGTGCGAGCATCGGGTATTTTCCACTCTGACCCGAAGGGATAGCCGATTTTCCCCGTGCACGACTCGAAGCAAGGCCATGGCCGGGGTTAACTTGCGCTCCGACCCCGATGTTTGGGCGGGAGCATCGGGTAGGACCGGGGTGAGCGCCGGGTGATTGCCAACTCTTGCGGTACCCAAAAGCGTGTCGATTTGCCGGATGCACGACCGAGTGCACTGTTACGGGGTACGGCGGACATATTTATTGCCAACTCGAGCGATTTTCAAAAGCGTTTCGATTTATGGGACGCACGACCGAGCGCATGCTTACGGAGGATGGCGGACATATATCTCGACTCGACACGGAATTAGTGCCTGAAGTAGACCATATGTATATTGCTTTTTAATAAAATACCAGTTATGTAATTTGTGTTGTGGAAAATCCCCTTAGATGAACAATCTAAGTGAATAAAAAAACCTAATGAGTGGAAAACAACTAGATCATGATTGTAGCGATATTGAACAACAGAGATGAGCACCATAAAAGACAATCACAGATCTGTGCAATGCAAAAAATAAATAACACTAGTATTTATAACGGTTTGACTAATGTGAGTCTGTTTACGTCCACTTGGGGAGAGTAGATTTTATTAATCACTGAAAGAATAGAGTCAAAAGATTGAATCACTTTTGAAGGCTATACATAAGAAGAATTAATAATATAGACAAAATTCTGCAGAGTTTTAGCTCTTTAGGGTGGCTCCGAAATTGGCTTAAATTAGCTCTAAATTTTGGTTGCCATTGATCCTAAATGTTAACGCTAAAATTGAACTCTAACACCCCGGTGTAAGTAGTAAAAATGTGAAAGCACCACTCGTTGGGACGGGAGCTAGAGATAAGCAGAAGATAACAGAAAATCAAGTAAAGAGACAACAGTTTTATAGTGGTTTGGCTTCAAGTTAAGCCTACGCCCACTTTAATCTCCTTTATTGCTGATTCAATTACAACTTATAGAACAATCTCTGATTACAATAACGCTTAGACAAATACCCAGAACTCCGATGCAGAAGAATTCTTCAAATTCATGTTGAATGTATTAGATCTCTTCTTGAAGGTCGTTGAAGTGTCTTTCGTGTTTGAAGTGTCGGATGAGTCGAAAAAACAGCAAAGTGTAGGCGTTCCAGAAGTGAGCCCAAAGTCCTTTTTCAATTGGAGTAGGTTGGGTATTTATAGGGAGAAATCTGGACAAGTCGTAGGTCGTGAGCGACCTAGGGATAGGTCGTAAGTCGTGAGCGACCAAGGGAGCATGGGTTACGGCTTAACATGGTTGCACTTGGTCACTTGAACAAGTTGGTAGGTCGTAGCGACCTAGAGAGAAGAGGCATAGGAAGTTGCGGCATAAGGAGTTGTCTCGGTCGGCTTAGGTCGCGAGCGACTTAATGAAGAGGTAGTATGCACGCGGCCTTACTCGGTCTTAACCCGTTTGGTCGCTAGGTCGTTAGGTCGTTTGGGGTCTTTAGGTCGTTAGGTCATTAGGCCGCTTAACTTGCTACTCTTGTTAGCTCGTTGGATGCTTTATCTCATTAACTCGCTGGATCATTAGCTCGTTAGGTCACAGTCCTTGCTGAGTCAATTTATGCTTTAGGACGCTAGGTCGTATCTATTATCTCGCTCATGCTTTAGGTCATTGGGTCGTTTCTGCATTTAGCTCGTTATATCCTCGAGTCATGGAAAAGAGGAGTTAACACTTGCCCCTCGAAGCATACGCCTAGAGACTAGGTCGTGTGCTTCATTGTGAATCACGTTACGATCAATTTCTGATGGACTTGAGGTGTCTTGATTCGGTTTCAGGTGATTGTAACTACCCGATATTTTCGACCATTCGCATCCATTATAAGTGTATTGGTAGACACTCATGCCGGAATTGAATTACTCAGAATACCGCGTTGTAAATAAAAATTTGGCAAATCTCAGAATATACAGTAAATAATAATCACAGATCACAGACACAGAGCATATAATAATGCAGCAGAAGTAAAAAAAGAGATAGTAGTTCATGAAGCTACTATATAAAAATAAGATACATCAGAGTTAAATAAGGTACAACAAAAGAGTAACAAGATACATCAGGTACAAATCAGAATACATCACTGAAACACTGGATACTGAAACAAAATAGATGGCCGAATCTTCAAGGAAAGCTCCAACTCCGAAGGTGAATCTTGAATGCTAACTCAATCAATCTGACTCGAGCCTAAAGCGAAATACAAAACACTCGAGTCAGGACATAAATACCTATGAACTGCAAATAAATTCAAGTGAACAGTAACAAAAATGCATCATTAACTTAAAGGATGCTTGGGACCGCCCATCCTTTAAGGATCCGTTAAACTATTTACTATGTAGTAATATTGCGCTACTATAATAATGTCTATAGTAAAATAAACATACTTTTAAATAGCGTTAAGGCTTTACATTTTCCACCTTGACACAATTAATGCCAATAGTCTATACCGTACCTGCATATCTCCTGATCGGGAGACTAAAGGCTCGGTATGGTAGGTGACATGGCACACAAGGCAATGCCAGGATAGATATACCAATTACGCACACACGCCGGTGGTAACGCAGCGGCCACATACGCCCACCTCGGAACACACTCCCAATCAAAATCGGAGGATGGCCATCTAATCAATCACCAGTAAGAGTATAGTATCGAAGGAATGTGCCCGACCAGAGGTGCTACCTCCATTTCAAACATATATTCACCTTTAAAAAAATTAATAGTACTTTCAAAGTATAACTTTTCCGAAACCAAAATACATGAAAATCATTACACTTTGAAAATCATAACATTCCGAAATCATTCATTTGAAATCAATCTTTTAATTCTTTACACTTTACAAATTTATTCCATGAAACCAAATTTGCAATTTCCAACCTAATTCAATTCAAACCATCAGTTTCAATTCAGTTAAATTTTCTAACAAAACTTTTCAAATCTTACAAATTTCAAATATAGATTTGATCTACAAAATAAACAATCCAATTTTAGTATATTTCCAAACTTTAATATCCCACATTTCAAAACTAAACTTTATAATTCCATATATTCATATCTCAAATCTAATTTCATTATTATTTCGTTTTGAAATATTCATTTCATAAATCCAACATTATTAAAAAAAACTTAAATTACAACTAAACCAAATATCTTTTCATACAAATATAAACTTCAAATATTCCTTTATCAAATAAATCAAAATCAAATATTATTCCACATTCATATTCTTTATCAAAATAAAGATCAAATCATTTCCAAACTATTTTAAAATCATTAAAATATTACATCCTTTCAAAACTTCATAATCAAATCATTATTTGAATTCAAATCCAAATATTCAAATTTAAATATCATTTAAAAATCAAATATGTCATTCATTTATTATTTCAAACATCATTACACAAAATACATTTCAAAATTCCATTCAAAAATTCATTTATTACATTACATTTCATTCCATTTATCACATAACCAAGCATACCTTATTTAAATTCAAATTCAATTTAAATTCCTTAAAGTTCAAATTTAAATATTAAAAATATATTCAAAACTCCTTATATTCACAAATAATCAATTTCCAAAAGTTAAATCATTTAAGACTTTAAAATATAACAAAAATAGTGTTAAAATCTACAACATTCAAACATTGTCAAATTTATGCCAGCGACAGCATTTATAAGGTGTTATCGTAGCTTATAATTTCCAAAATAGTTTAGTTCAAGAATAACGGCATTTATAAAATGCCAAAATAGATATTCAGCTACTTCAATCATAGTTAAATTCCAAAAACAACAACATTTAAAAATTCTGTCAAAAGACTACAACATTTTGGAAATGCTATAAAATTCCAGATTTTATTTTAACTAAAAAAATAATAATAAAACTCCAAATTTTTATTATTGTAACTTACAAATCATATTTCTAGACTTCAAAATTTCACATTTAAAATCATTTTTACATATGATTCAACACAGTAAAATTTTTAAGATCAAATATTCAATTTAAAAACTCCATTCATTTATTAAGTCAAAATTCAATGTTTATTAACTTATAAATTTAATAAAACTTAACATTTTACTTCAAATATCATCTCAAAACTTTAAATTTAATTTCCATTATTTATTTACATTTAAAATAAAATTTAAAGTCAAAAATCACAATTACTTCAAATTTACATACTTAAAATCACAATTTCAAGACTTAATATTTAATTTTCTTAAAACCATAAAATATATATTTTTAATCAAAATTTCATACTTTTAAAAATATACATTTTAAAAAAAACATTTACAAATATACCACGGGGTCTGTATATAATTTTCTAACCTAGGTCAAGTGATACGGATATCTATCATTTCAATCCCAGTTTACAAAGAAAACCCGGGTTCTATCATTTCAAACCCGCAATCCTAAGTCAAATAAAATACAATAAAAATCGCTCAGGCCTATCATTTCAGCCCATAATGATTTTTCCCTATTCTAAATTCCGTTCTGGTATGTATCATTTCAACCCATAGTGATTCTATTCTAACAGGGAACTTGCAGTGTGAATATATGCATAAACAATATAAACAATGTCAATGTCACAATATAATATCATATATCAGATGTCAGGTGATAATTAACAGTTTTAACATGGTAATAACATGGCATAATATATCATATGATCATCATTAACTTGCATAAACAATTTATATTACTAAACACTTGTTATCAATTCACTGTTTCATAAGTATGAATGTCAGAGTGAGATGGACTCACCTTTTACGAAGCTAGAGACAAACAACACACACAAGAGCGATTCCAAAGGCACGAATAGCACGATTTAATTTGAATGGATGGAGAGCCTTGTAAACAATACACAAAATGTAACATACATAAGTGAAAAATATAAATATTTTACATACAAATATAATCAACAACTTAAGTTTGCAAAACAATGGCAAAACTTGAAAGATAATCGAACCTTAGAAGCAACAGACTTGCACAAGACACATAGGCTTGGCCTAAATGCAAAAGGGCTTGATCTCATCACACCTAGGCTCGGCCACGAGTCATAAGATATGGTTATGTACATGAAAATGGAAGGCAAAGGCATGGAGAGGCAAAGGTAAGCAAAGGGTCAATCGATGGAATGTTTTGGAGCAACATAGAATCGACCTATGTCAATATTTGGCTCGGCCATGCATTGTTTCAGGTCAGGTCAGTGGAGTGGTTGATGGTCAGAGGTGATGTAGGCAGTTGGTGGTGGATGTAGGGGTGGCCAAGGAAAGATATGGAGGAGATAGTGAAGATAGGCTTGCCTAGGCAATGATTTCAAGCAGTGTTGCAATGTTTTGTGGAGTTTTGTTGTTATGGCTTCATCCAATGGTCACGGCCTGATCTGGAGGAGGGGATAGGTGGTGGTTGCTGCTGCTGGTGATGGTGGAGAGTATGGTGGTGATGGTGGGTGGTAGAGGCCAAACAAAGTTAGGTAGAGATCTAGGCAAAACAATGAAAAGAAGAAGGAAAAGTAGAAGAAGAAGACCATGAACTTGCCATTTTTTTTTCTCAAATTGAAATGCCGTGAGTTTTTTGATGGTGGAAAGAATATTTTCACATGAATTTCTGGAGAAAATACATGGCTATAGGTAAGTAGTGTACGGCCAAAAGAAAGTAGAGTAAAAGCCAAAAGAAAATGAAGAGACAAGGAGATGAAAAGACTAGAAAATGAAAGGTCTAGTCTCTTTGAATTTCTAATTTCTTTTAAAATTTTAAATACATGTAAAATATGTATAAATACAGATAAAACACGAAAATATAGTAAATAAACAAAAATAAATAAATAAATATTAATTAAATATAATTAAATTAAGAAAATAACAAAGAAAATGTAAATTAGGCTTGAAAATTTGAAAATAAATGAAATGAACTTTGGGAGAATTGTATGTACATGAAAAATATTTATAAATAAAGATAAAAAAATAAAAATAAAATGCATACATAAAAATGAATAAATAAATTTTAATCAAATATAATTTAAATGAAGAAAATATCAGAAAAATGGACACTCACTTTAAAAATATTTAAAAGGTAAAAATATATGTAACAGAGTATATAATACAATTTAGAATAAGATATGACAATTAAAAATATTATTTATATAATTTAAAATAAACAATTTTGTTAAATACAGCAAATTTCACACAATAGTTAAAAAGGCATAACTTTCACATTATAAATCAGATTTCAACGAAACGAAAAGCAGTGTTCTTAAAATTTTATTTACTTTCATAATAAAATATAAAATTCAAATTTTCAACATTTCAAATTTTAAATTTAAAAGTCAAAGTTTGACCACTTTGACCAAAATTCACTTTTCTGGAAATATTCAATTTATGCATGATTGAAATTCTAATCCACATCAAAATCAACACTTATATTTCAATTAACAAAATATATTAATTTTAATAAATAAAATAAAGTTTCTAAATTAGGAATTTAAATTAAAATAATTAAAATATACAATTACAATAATCAGAAAATACAGGGTTGTTACACTCTCCCCTACTCAAAACTTTTTGTCCTCGAAAAGGAATGAGGTACGGGAAAGCACAGAAAAAGATAGAATGAAATAGTATTAAGACAAGATGACAAGAAGATTAAAATTATATCTGATAACTATAGTTATAGGTAAGTTTATCAAGATGGAGATGATTTTCTCAAGATCCTCCAGAATCAAGAACACAAGCACGAAAAAGATCTTCAAGAGTCTGATTCACTCTTTCATTTTGACCGACGGTCTGTGGATGGAAAACAATGCTCAAATTCAAAAATGAGTACCAAAGACTAGAGAAAAGTTTCCATTTCCAAACAGACTGGTATAACCAATAGCCTCCCATTCTGTAGCAAGATAAGGAAATTAAGGACAACCAAAAGATAGTTTGAAAAACAAAATAAAATAATAAATTTGAAACCATAAAATTTCAACTTAAACTGAAAATTAATTTTACATAAGTCAAATAAATCTTAAGCATCTCTAATTTCATTATCTTATCATCCAATTATCTTAAATTAACAAATCCCTAAAATCATGTATTTGAAAAATCTTTAATTATACTCAAAATGTACCAAATAAAATTTAATTCTTCTTCATTTCTAATTAAAATTAAGTTTATTTCTCTCAATATATCTTATCACCCATGTTAAATATATTTATACTAATTATAACTGCTTTAATTTATTCTCAGTTTCTTTAACATCATTTTATATTGTAAATTATTCCATTACCCTTTTCTTTATTTACCTCTGTTAATCCCTTTTATAACTAAAATTTAAGTGTATAACATTTATAATAACCACTCAAATTTTATTTATAAAATCTTTTTTTTATATTGTACATAATCCAATTACATTGTAACAACCCTATATTTTGTAATTATTTTATTGTATATTTTAATTATTTTAATGTAAAATTTTGGTTTGAGAAAAAAAAATTTTATTTTTACTTATTTGAAATGATTAAATTTATTATTTAAATATAATCTTGATTTTTATGAGTTATAATCCCAAACTTGTGTAAGTTGAAATATTTGCGTGAAATGCTGATTTTGGTCAAAATATTCAAACTGTGACTTTCAACTTAAAATTTTAGAAGTTTAAAATTTTAAAATTTTCTTTTATTATGAAAGTACATAAAATTATAAGAACACCACTTTTCGTTTCGTTGAAATTGGATGTAAATTGTGAAAGTTATACCCTTTACAATATTGTGCGTATATAGAGTTATTTAACAATGACTATTTTAAATTGTATAAATTACTTCTTCTTTGTTTTATTTTATTTTAATATGTGATAATATGTTATATAATGTATATTTTGACTTTTAAGTATTTTTAAAATGATAATATAATTTTTCTAAAGTTCATTTGAATTTATTTCTAATTTTAAAAGCCTAGTCTACAATTTTAAGCCATTTTCTTAATTTAATTATATATAATTAAATTTTTTTTTATGCACTCACTTTTATTTGCTGTGTTTTAATTTATTTTATTCATTTTACATATATTTAAATTAAAGTAAATTTTTCCAAAGTGTAATTCTTAAGTCAAGTTTTCATTTTCTGTGCTATTTTTCTTATTTTAATCATATTTAATTAATATTTAATTATTAATATTTTGTTTATCTGTTATAGTTTCGAATTTTAATTGAGATTTTAATTATTTTCAGTTATTTAGATGTATATGAATATATATATAGGAAGTTTAAAAGGTTTGAAAGCAAAGAAACGTAAAACCGTTTTAACGTTTCTTCTTCCGTTTCTTTTCCAATTAATAGATTTAATTTCCTTTTACCGTTCCTTTCTTTATTGTAGCTGTGCATTTCTTACCTCATTTTCACATGAATACATTCCTTTCCACTTCATAATAATTTTATAATGAAATGTATAATTTTCCAAGACTAATAGTGATTTATGCATAATTTTAGAACACTGTTTGGCATTTTTAAGGCATTTTCTTCATTATTTTATATTTTTTTTCAAATTATACTATTTGTTACCTCATATTTCTAATTGATTTCGGTTTGTAATGTATTTTCTCCTGAAATTTTGTTTATGTAAAGTTTTAAAAGGAAAAGAATATGGAAGATTGTAAATCACTTTGAAACGTAAGCCCTTTTATTTGCCCAAACCCTTCATTTCCTTAAACTCCTCAATTAATTGCCTTAGCCGTGTAAAACCCTAATGTAGCCGTCATCTCATTCGGTTTTCACGTGAAAAAAAAAGATCATTTTCATTTGTTTCTCATGGCTTAAAAGATCTGGTAATGGCTTCCCTTTCTTTTTCTTACTTTTCTACTTGTTTTCCCTATATTTTAATTTTATTCATTTATTTAAAGACTTTGGCTTTTGTTTTCTTAAAAATCTAATTTTGGAAATTTTCTTGAAATGATTTCTGATCGTTTGTTCAAATAAAAATAAACAATGTCCGAAAATTTGATTTGGATAAAAAGTGTAACTTTAATAGAAATTCTAAATTTTATAATTCTAAAGGCAAATTTTTCATCTTCAACTGTATACAATTGTGTAACATTTGTTTCACTTTTGTTTTGGTCAGATTTGTTGTATACTTTAAAAAAAAAAGTAAGTAATAATTAGTGTGAAATGGGAAATAAACTTTACATTTCTTTTACATATGTTTACATCTGTTTCTTAACTTTATATTTAACAATCAATTGGATGAAGCTAAATCAAATGTTATTAATTATGGTACAATAGCTATTAAATTTTGGTTTAAAGTGATGGTTTATTTTCCTAATAGAAACGTTAGTATTTTAAATTTATTTAATAAGAGAAACAAAATAATTTGTACGTTATTTAATAAGAGAAACAAAATAATTTGTACGTTACTTTGGGCATATATTTAATTGTTGCTCTTGCCTTTTCGTTATCTATTTGATTTTTTTTTTTTTTTTGCATTAACAATGCGAAGTTTTCAACCGTATGTTCTCTTTTGAAAATCCAAAATCGTGCTCAAATCTTGCCTTAAATCATTTCCGTGTGTGAATTATTTCTTTCCCTCTTGCTCCCATACGTTTCCACCTATCGGATAGAATTGAATGCCTTAATTGCCTATACCGTTCAAGCATTTTTCTCTTGCCTGCCCTCTACATAAATTAGTGAGCAAATGTTAATATATATTTCACGTTCAAAAGTTCCATAGCATAAATTATTCATTTTGCTTCCATCAAAATTTGCGTAAGCATCTCCTGAAGGTATGAACCGGCGCATGCTTTTCCTTTCATTTTTTTTCTTCTCTTTTTTTCTTTCTTTCTTCTTTTCACTCTTGTTTTATTTCATTTGTTCTCCTTTCATTGTTTTGCTTTGGGTTGGTGATACAAAATCATATCTTGGCTATCTTTGAACTCAAATCAAAAGTCGTAAAATTTGTGCTTGTCGTGCCTTCGGAGTCGTGCTTGTATGTTGTTTTGGTCTCTAGCTTTGAAAAAGGTGAGTCTTTCTCACTCTGACATATATACTTATGAAAAGTGGATTGATGACAAGTGTTTAGTAATGTAAAATGTTTATGCAAGTTAATGATGATCATATGATATGCTATGTCGTGTTATTACCATGTTAAAACTGTTAATTTTCACCTGACATCTGATACATGACAGTATATTGTGATATTGACATTGTTTATATTATTTCTGTATATGATCACACTGCAAGTTCCCTGCTAGGATAAAAATCATTATGGGCTGAAATGATAAGCCTGAGTTATTTTATTTATTTATCTATACTTGGGATTGCGGGTTTGAAATGATAGAACCCGGATTTTTACCTTTTAAACTGCGGATTGAAATGATACATATCCGTATCACTTGACCTAGGTTAGAAAACTATATACAGACCCGTGGTTATTCTATAAAGTGCTTTGAATATTTTAAGTATTTTAAAAATATAAAATTATGAAATTTGATTTAAATAGATTTTGAAAGGTTTTAAAATAAATAAATTATGATTTTTCTATGTGTTAAAAATGAAATTTATGAATGGATTAACTGGATTTTGAAATATAACTTATGTTTGAAATTTGGAATTTTGACTAAAAATGATATTTAAGTTACATGAATAAAATTGACTTTAATTTTATTTGGAAATGGTAAATATGATCAATTGATTTATATTTGAATTTAAGTGATTTATTAAAGAATTATTGATTTTCTATAAATTTAAGTGGTTGAATAAATGACTGTTGAAAATGAAATTTTAAATTATAACTTGACTTGAGAATGTGAAATTTGAGTTTTAACTAAAGATGTTAAATTAATTAAATAAACTGGAAGTTTAGTTAAATTTGTGAAAAGGTAATATAAATCTGAAATGGTAGGTTTTAATTTATGAAAGAAACGTAGAGGTTTTAATTTATGAAAGAAACGTACAGGTTTTAATTTATGAAAGAAACGTACAGGTTTTAATTTATGAAAGAAACGTACAGGTTTTAATTTATGAAAGAAACGTAGAGGTTTTAATTTATGAAAGAAACGTATAGGTTTTACTTTATGAAAGAACGTATGGTGTTCTAATTAATGATAGGAACATGAAAATTCCTAATTAATGAAAGAAGGTATAAGTTTTAATTAATGAAAGAAACGTATAAGTTTTTAATTAATGAAAGAAACGTGTAAAGTCCTAATTAATGAGAGAACATGTAAAGTTTAATTAAGAAAGAAACATGTAAAGTTTTAAGTAGTGTGGTATTGATTTAATTAATAAATGTTCATTATTGTAATAGGAATATAAAATTTAAAACGTACATTTGACACGTAGATTTTAATCAATGTAATGGTGTATTTTAAATTGATTAAAATGATAAATTTTACTTATTTTAATAATAATGTAAGTTAATAAGGTGCTTTTGACTTAAATAAGAATTTCGGTTTAAATTGTATATTACAGTAAGAAAGTTTATTTAACTATAAGGCTATGATAAATCGACATGTTAAAATTTTAAGCTTATCAATACTTTGATTATATACAATGTAAAGTGGAAAGTAGTACATTCCGAAAATGCTATGATTCCTTAAGGTAGCATTTCCAAAATGCTATGATAATTTAAAGGAATATTTCAAGTTTTATAAATTTAAAGAAATATTCAACGATTTGAAAATCTGGGTTTTATTTGAATGACATAATATTGAATTATTTTTGAAATGGAAATGATACAATTGTGATATTGTTTTGCAATGAGTATGATATTTTGGTGTTGGAAGTATAAATTGTTTGAAATAAATATCCATGGGTTATAATAACGATTGGTTGTTAAAGAGACCGGGATCGGATATTGTCTTATAGCCGGACAATACCGAAAACCACTTTAACAACTGTGTACGCGGTGGAGATTCCAGAATGAAGTAGGATGGTGGTGACGTTCTCGAGGTATGTTACGTGGACCCAACTCCCGTGAGTTGGCATATATGACTAAAACAGGAGCTATACCGGGCTACACAAAGGGTCGCACCCTTTCATCGAGCATGCTCGGTCGGAAACTATTCTATTACATTTGTGATTCGATTCGGTGGCGCCACTTTGATTCGGGGGTATTGTTCGAGGTGGGCGGAAGCTGCTGGCTTGCCGTCACAACCGGTCCGAGAGTGCAAACGGTGTATCCTCCCTGGCATTGCCTCGCGTGTCGTGTCATATCCTTATATGGAGCCCACTACGATTTTGGTTTTAAAGATCCGACCGCGTTAAGGTTCACCATCCCCTTAACGCTATTTTCTATATGATTATACTTTACTGTTAGACACTACCGTATATAGCGATGTTACTATATAGTAAATAGTTTAACGGATCCTTAGAGGATGGGCGGTTCCAAGCATCCTTTAAGTTACTGATGCATTTTGTTACTGTTCACTTGAGTTGATTTACGGTTTATAAGTATTTATGTCCTGAATCGAGGGTTTTTTGTTTTGCTTTACGCTCGGGTCAGATTGATTGAGTTAGCATTCAAGATTCAGCTTCGGAGTTGGAGCTTTACTTGAAGATCCAGCCTTCTATTTTGTTTCAGTGTCTAGTGTTTCAGTGATGTATCTTGTTACTCTTCTATTGTATCTCATTTAACTCTGATGTATCTTATATTTTTTTTAGTAGCTTCTTGAACTACTATCTCTTTTACTTCCGCTGCATTATTATTACTCTGTGTTTGTGATCTGTGACTTTTTATTTACTGCATATTATGAGATTTGCCAAAATTTTATTAACAACGCGGTATTTTGAGCAATTCAATTCCGGCATGAGTGTCTACCTATACACTTATAATGGATGCGAATGGTTGAAAATATCGGGTCGTTACAGTTGGTATTAGAGCTTTGGTTAGCTCTAGGCAAAACTCAGCATATGGAGTAGAAGTATTTACAGAATCACTTTCATTCGAGTTGAATCTCTATCTTTTGACTCGATTCCTTTGAATTTTGGAACATTCCCGGCGGTTCCAAAAATCCATTCTTATTCCCCGCTACTCATCTTCACTTGATTCTGGAGTATCCAATTACTCCACTTCGAATGATCTTTATAGTGAATTGGCGGTCCCGCCAATCTCAAAAAAATTCTTATAAGAGGGGTGAAACTCCTTTACAACAACATCGATTCACCAAAAATTTTATATCCTCGGTTTAGATGCTAGTATCTCCTATTATCCCTAACTCTATCTCTTGAGGTCGAATGTAGATTTATCCCAGAAAATCCACTTCGATCTTATACTTTAAGTCACGGTTGACCCGATTAAGGTTGCCAGTGATTTATTTTAGCTTATCCGCCTCCCTACTCTGTATTTAATCATCCTGTCTTTTGTTTCCAACATATTTTCAAACATTTTTAATTGTATTTGTCAATCTATATTTTGTTTATATATTGTGTTGTTGGAGTTGTTGATGTTGATTTGGGTTTCCGATCGATTCGTCTGATCAACGCTATCGATAGGATTTCTAAAACACTTTGACAGAACAAACTGACACGATATTATTTTAAATTTTGTTTTGGTTAATGAAATAAAATTTTGATATATATATTTATGGAACTTAATAAAATGATTCAAATTGATAATTTTAAATGATAATACTTGATTTATCATTTATTGTTCTATAAATGAATTTATAAATAATTGTTTATAAATTTATATGGGAACTTCAATGAATTTAGAAAAAGAAATTTGAGAATTTAATTTCCGATGGTTCCAAACCTTTTGTTTAAAGTTTAAAGGGATATAATATTTAAAATATTTTCAAATAGAAATTTGTTTCCAAAGAATTTTAATTTTAAAATTAGTACTCTTCCCTTTGTCGCTGGAAAATAACTTCGGTGATGACTGCAGCATCATCGACGTTCATTTTCGAGTTTCGAAGTGAAGAGATTGTTCTGTAGTCTTGCTACATCTTTGTTTTGGGAAATTAAATTGATTTGAATTTCTAAAATATGACTTAATTTGTAATATATATAGATATATGATTGAAATTTGATTTGACATATTATATATATATATATATATTATTACTTAACTCTAAATGGTTTGAAGAAATCGGAAATTTAATTCTTAAAATTTATTTTTAACAATAATTTCAATTATAAAAAGAAAAACAAATTTTTTTTTGGATAAATGATTAAACTTGAGATAATTGAATTGGAAAGTTTTATTTGTATGGCACAATTTCATTCCAATATAACTTACCTTAATTTCAGAAGTTAACAATGTAATTGGGTAATATACAATATAAAAAGATTTTATAAATAAAATTTGAGTGGTTATAATAAATGTTGTACACTTAAATTTTAATTATAAAACGATTAACAGAGGTAAATATAATAAAGGGTAATTGAATAACTTATAACAAAATAATATTAAAAGAACTAAGAATAAAAGAAAGCAGTTATATTAAGTGTAAGTATGTTTAACATAAGTGACAAATATAGTGAGAGGAATAAATTTAGTTTTATTTAGGAATAAAGAAGAATTAAATTTATTAAATACATTGTGAGTGTAATAAATGTTTATTTTTCAAACCCATGGTTTTGAAATTTGTTAATTTATGATGATTGGATAATAAGATAATGAAATTTGAGATAGTTAAGATTTATTTAACTTGTGTAAAGATTTATTCTCTATTTAAGTTGAAATTTCCATGCTTTCAAATCTATTTCCTTATTTTGTTCTCCAAACTATTTTTTTGTTATCCTCCTCCTCCTTATCTTGCTATAGATTGATATAGGAATCTTTCTATAATCTTTGATAGATCTTTGGTAATCATTTTGAATCCACCTTTTTCGTGCTTGTGTTCTTAATTTTGGAGAATCTTGGAAAGATCAGCTCCACCTTGTAAAACTTACCTATAACAACAGTTATCAGGTATGACTTCAATCTTCTTGTCATCTTATCTTAATCCTATTTCACTCTATCTTTTCTGTGCCCTTCCATACCTCATTCCTTTTCGGGGACGAAAAGTTTTGAGTGGGGGAGAGTGTAACAACCCTATATTTTGTAATTATTTTATTGTACATTTTAATTATTTTAATGTAAAATTTTGGTTTAAGAAAAAAAAACTTTTATTTTTACTTATTTGAAATGATTAAATTTATTTTTTAAATATAATCTTGATTTTTATGAGTTATAATCCCAAACTTGTGTAAGTTGAAATATTTGCCTGAAATGCTGATTTTGGTCAAAATAGTCGAACTGTGACTTTCAACTTAAAATTTTAAAAGTTTAAAATTTTAAAATTTTCTTTTATTATGAAAGTACATAAAATTATAAGAACACCACTTTTCGTTTCGTTGAAATTGGATGTAAATTGTGAAAGTATACCCTGTACAATATTGTGCGTATATAGGGTTATCTAACAATGACTATTTTAAATTGTATAAATTACTTCTTCTTTGTTTTATTTTATTTTAATATGTGATAATATGTTATATAATGTATATTTTGACTTTTAAGTATTTTTAAAATGATAATATAATTTTTCTAAAGTTCATTTGAATTTATTTCTAATTTTAAAAGCCTAGTCTATAATTTTAAGCCATTTTTTTAATTTAATTATATATAATTAAAATTTATTTATTTATTTTATGCACTCACTTTTATTTTCTGTGTTTTCCTTTATTTTATTCACTTTACATATATTTAAATTAAAGTAAATTTTTCCAAAGTGTAATTCTTAAGTCAAGTTTTCATTTTCTGTGCTATTTTTCTTATTTTAATCATATCTAATTAATATTTAATTATTAATATTTTGTTTATCTGTTATAGTTTCGAATTTTAACTGAGATTTTAATTATTTTCAGTTATTTAGATGTATATGAATATATATGTATAGGAAGTTTAAAAGGTTTGAAAGCAAAGAAACGTAAAACCGTTTTAACGTTTCTTCTTCCGTTTCTTTTCCAATTAATAGATTTAATTTCCTTTGACCGTTTCTTTCTTTATTGTAGCTGTGCATTTCTTACCTCATTTTCAGAAGAAAACATTCCTTTCCACTTCATAATAATTTTATAATGAAATGTATAATTTTCCAAGACTAACATTGATTTATGCACAATTTTAGAACACTGTTTGGTATTTTTAAGGCATTTTCTTCATTATTTTATATTTTTTTCAAATTATACTATTTGTTACCTCATATTTCTAATTGATTTCGGTTTGTAATGTATTTTCTCCTGAAATTTTGTTTATGTAAAATTTTAAAAGGAAAAGAATATGGAAGATTGTAAATCACTTTGAAACGTAAGCCCTTTTATTTGCCCAAACCCTTCATTTCCTTAAACTCCTCAATTAATTGCCTTAGCCGTGTAAAACCCTAATGTAGCCGTCATCTCATTAGGTTTTCACATGAAAAAAAAAAGATCATTTTCATTTGTTTCTCATGGCTTCAAAGATCTGGTAATGGCTTCCCTTTCTTTTTCTTACTTTTCTACTTGTTTTCCCTAAATTTTAATTTTATTCATTTATTTAAAGACTTTGGCTTTTGTTTTCTTAAAAATCTAATTTTGGAAATTTTCTTGAAATGATTTCTGATCGTTTGTTCAAATAAAAATAAACAATGTCTGAAAATTTGATTTGGGTAAAAAGTGTAACTTTAATAGAAATTCTAAATTTTATACTTCTAAAGGCAAATTTTTCATCTTGAACTGTATACAATTGTGTAACATTTGTTTCACTTTTGTTTTGGTCAGATTTGTTGTATACTTTTAAAAAAAAAAGTTAGTAATAATTAGTGTGAAACGGGAAATAAACTTTACATTTATTTTACATATGTTTACATCTGTTTCTTAACTTTATATTTAACAATAAATTGAATGAAGCTAAATCAAATGTTATTAATTATGGTACAATAGCTATTAAATTTTGGTTTAAAGTTATGGTTTATTTTCCTAGTAGAAACGTTAGTATTTTAAATTTATTTAATAAGAGAAACAAAATAATTTGTACGTTATTTAATAAGAGAAACAAAATAATTTGTACGTTACTTTAGGCATATATTTAATTGTTGCTCTTGCCTTTTCGTTATCTATTTGATTTTTTTTTTTTTTTTGCGTTAACAATGCAAAGTTTTTAGCCGTATATTCTCTTTTGAGAATCCAAAATCTTGCTCAAATCTTGCCTTAAATCATTTCCGTGTGTGAATTATTTCTTTCCCTCTTGCCTCCCATACGTTTCCACCTATTGGATAGAATTGAATGCCTTAATTGCCTCTACCGTTCAAGCATTTTTCTCTTGCCTGACCTCTACATAAATTGGTGAGCAAATGTTAATATATATTTCACGTTCAAAAGTTCCATAGCATAAATTATTCATTTTGCTTCCATCAAAATTTGCGTAAGCATCTCCTGAAGGTATGAACCGGCGCATGCTTTTCCTTTCATTTTTTTTCTTCTCTTTTTTTCTTTCTTTCTTCTTTTCACTCTTGTTTTATTTCATTTGTTCTCCTTTCATTGTTTTGCTTTGGGTTGGTGATACAAAATCATATCTTGGCTATCTTTGAACTCAAATCAAAAGTCGTCAAATTTGTGCTTGTCGTGCCTTCGGAGTCGTGCTTGTATGTTGTTTTGGTCTCTAGCTTTGAAAAAGGTGAGTCTTTCTCACTCTGACATATATACTTATGAAAAGTGGATTGATGACAAGTGTTTAGTAATGTAAAATGTTTATGCAAGTTAATGATGATCATATGATATGCTATGTCGTGTTATTACCATGTTAAAACTGTTAATTTTCACCTGACATCTGATACATGACAGTATATTGTGATATTGACATTGTTTATATTATTTCTGTATATGATCACACTGCAAGTTCCCTGCTAGGATAAAAATCATTATGGGCTGAAATGATAAGCCTGAGTTATTTTATTTATTTATCTATGCTTGGGATTGCGGGTTTGAAATGATAGAACCCGGATTTTTACCTTTTAAACTGCGGATTGAAATGATACATATCCGTATCACTTGACCTAGGTTAGAAAACTATATACAGACCCGTGGTTACTCTATAAAGTGCTTTGAATATTTTAAGTATTTTAAAAATATAAAATTATGAAATTTGATTTAAATAGATTTTGAAAGGTTTTAAAATAAATAAATTATGATTTTTCTATGTGTTAAAAATGAAATTTATGAATGGATTAACTCGATTTTGAAATATAACTTATGTTTGAAATTTGGAATTTTGACTAAAAATGATATTTAAGTTACATGAATAAAATGGACTTTAATTTTATTTGAAAATGGTAAATATGATAAATTGATTTATATTTGAATTTAAGTGATTTATTAAAGAATTATTGATTTTCTATAAATTTAAGTGGTTGAATAAATGATTGTTGAAAATGAAATTTTAAATTATAACTTGACTTGAAAATGTGAAATTTGAGTTTTAACTAACGATGTTAAATTAATTAAATAAACTGGAAGTTTAGTTAAATTTGTGAAAAGGTAATATAAATCTGAAATGTTAAGTTTTAATTTATGAAAGAAACTACAGGTTTTAATTTATGAAAGAAACGTAAAAGTTTTAATTTATGAAAGAAACGTATAGGTTTTAATTTATGAAAGAAACGTATAGGTTTTAATTTATGAAAGAAACGTAGAGGTTTAATTTATGAAAGAAACGTACAGGTTTTAATTTATGAAAGAAACGTACAGGTTTTAATTTATGAAAGAAACGTACAGGTTTTAATTTATGAAAGAAACGTATAGGTTTTAATTTATGAAAGAAACGTATAGGTTTTATTTATGAAAGAAACGTATAGGTTTTAATTTATGAAAGAAACGTATAGGTTTTAATTTATGAAAGAACGTATGGTGTTCTAATTTAGGGAATGTTTCTCTTTTAAGCTTAGATTCAAGCTTCCTCTTCTTCTTCTCAACTCATTCTCTCTTTGATTTCAAAAATTTCCTAAACCTAATTTAGGGAATGTTTCTCTTTTAAGCTTAGATTCAAGCTTATTGAGTTAGAATTAAAGAGTGCTTGTTCTTGCCATTTCTTCATAGCATCATCTTCATAAATTTTAGTTCAAAGGTGAGATTTTTATCTCACATCTATGTCTATAAGTATCTTTGGTTATTAGGTATGAATTCCTAACAATTATTCATGTGCATATGCTTTTGGTTTGGATTGATTTGGTGAATATTTCAATTTTTGGTGTTTTGTAGTCAAATCTTTAAAAATCCAAACTTTGATGTTTGATCATGCTTTAAGAGGTGTTTCGGAGAGCCTATAAGACCAGGTTGTCGCTAGGCATAAATCCTTAGTCGTCGTTGCTCGTTTGATCGCTCCCGATACGTTTTGGCCACTTTGGCCTAGACAAATTGTTGCCTAGACCAGGTGACCAGATGTCTGGTGACTAAGTCCAGACGTCTGGTTTGGACCTGGGAAGTAAAAATGTATGCACGCATATTATAAAAAAAAGCCAGAGACTATTTTCAGACGTCTGAACCATCAAACCAGACGTCTAGATAGGTCTCAGACGTCTAAGTGTTCTTTGGGTTATTTCCAGAGAACAAATCCAGACGTCTGGATTCCAAATCAGACGTCTGGAGATGTTTATTTTTGCCTACTCAGGCTGTTTTGTGTGAATTTCCATTGTTTATCGATTTTAGCGATCCTATTAATCGTTATCACTTATTATCGACTTTGATGACTTCTTTTTATGGATCTTTTTGGAAATATCCATTTCTATGGATTTGGTATCGATTTCTTTGGATTTTATTCACGTCTTCGAATGTGAATTTTGTAATTGGTTGTTCTTACAATCTTCTTTGTGATTTGTCACTTTAAAAATATAAAGGTTTTCTATACTAGTAGTAAATATCAAAACTCTTTCTTCAAATGATTTCAACAATATTTTATAACAAAGCTCGTTTTCTCAAACCGATTTCCAATCTATTAGTATATACAAACCCTTACCTCACTTGTATGAGAAATCTAATTAAACGACTTAGTAAAACAAGTGGTATGAAATGCTTGCGTTTACTTTGTCGGTTAATTCTTGGACTTGTTCGATTGAAACTCTTGTGACAATTTTCAAGTGGGGATCTACAATTTGTTCGTAAATATTTAAGTTAAGCTAGTGGTTATGGGACATGAATCTAAGCTCATATATTTACTAGCTTATTGTAATTGACACTTCTCGTTGATCATGACGATCATCTTTGTGGTTTAGACTAGCAATGTGCGATGTCTCTTTGTTTATGTGGAGGACCGTTCCTCATTTTATTGAGCTTCGTCTGATTTCTCACATGGGTCGTATCTTTCTAGGTGCGTCAATGTTTATTTATGCATGGGGTGTACCTTTCTAGGTGCATCGATGTTTATTTACTTCGTGGAGCAATCGGCTCAATAAGTCGGGACATGGGGCGTATCTTTCTTGGTGCGTCGATGTTCGTTTATGCATGGGGTGTATCTTTCTAGATGCATCGATGTTAGACATTACATGGGGTGTATCTTTCTAGGTGCATCGATGTTTATTTGTAAATGGGGTGTATCTTTCTAGGTGCATCGATGTTTATTTGTACATGGGCCGTATCTTTCTAGGTGCGTCGATGTTCGAATGTACATGGGGTGTATCTTTCTAGGTGCATCGATGTTTATTTGTGCATGGGGTGTATCTTTCTAGGTGCGTCAATGCTAGAGCATGGGGCGTATCTTTCTAGGTGCGTCGATGTTCGACTGTTTATGGGGCGCGTCTTTCTAGGTGCGTCGATGTCCTGTTTTTTTGGGGATTGACCATCCTTTTTACTGTGATTTCTGGATTTCGTGTGTTGATTTTTGAAATTTGTGTTTCACCAACTTTTACGATGGGCATTGATATATATGTCATTTATTGTGGCTTGGTGAATGAAATTAGGAGTATGACATTCCTTTTTATCTTGAGTAGATTATTGTGATATTGATTAATCTCTTGTTGATTTTCAATTACTTATTTATCACAGCTTGGCATTGTGATTATTATATTGTTTATGTCATATCTCTTATTATATATCACTTCATCTGATATTTATAGCTAGACTGACCCGTTTATTATTTTCTTCTTAAATAATATCCGGGTCAGACTGAGATTTTACAGGTGCTTCCTCATGGCTTCCTATCTGGAACCATCTTCTGACTTTTGGCTAACTACTTTAGTTTAGTAGTTTTTTGTTGAATACATTTGAGATGCAGACTCTATGATGTATACTTATTCTTTTGTCTAGCACGTGTTGCTACTCTTTGTATTATTGTGGATCTTTTTAGACCACTACTCTGATGTACACTTTCATGTGTAATATTCATATCTATTTCCGCCTTTGTGATATGAATTGTCTGTGACTGATTTGTGTTATGTTTATTTCTATATTTGTTTCCGAAGACCTTTATAGCCACTGTGTAGTAGCTTTGAGTTTGTGTCGGTATGTCGGATTTCCTCTTGAGATGAAAAGTTATATTTTTATCCGGTATATCGGTACTCCTACAAAGCAATTATACAGATGGTTGCTCCTCAACAGCCTTATTTTCCGTGCTAGTTGACAGCATTCACAGTAGTGTTCTTGGCTAGCGTGGGTATAGACGTGGGGCGTCACAGCTTGGTATCAGAGCCAAACTTCGGAACAATATGGAATATTATAACAAGGATCGTCGTTCTAAGCCTTTCTTAGGAGTCGTGCTTTAGGATTTAATTCGAGTCTTCGTACCGATTCATCCTATTTTCTTTTATGATTCCTTGTTTTATCTATCAAGATTGCTTGATATTTATTTTGAGAATAACCTTTTCCACTTCTTTCTTTCTTTCTCAAAGAAGAGAAATGGTTAGACCAGGCCGTCCCTGCGCCGGTCAATCTAGTGCTACTACCCTGGATGGAGTTTTTATGTCTGCCCAACGACTTTTGGATCTTGTAAAGAATCAAGTGTTTATCTATGCTTTGAGTAAGAACACCGAAATGGTTCTACCTTTGAAACTTGAAGTTTCTTTCAATCAGCTTGTGGATGTTACTCTTCTTCATGGAGTGGTTGGTAAAGGAAGTGCTTGTGATATTGGGACTTCCAAGAAGAGGCATATTGAGTTCAAGAGCCTTAATCCTAATAAGAGAGTGAAGCAAACTACTTTTGTAGCAGAGACTCCAATCCCTAATCGTGGAGGATGCTACAATCGTAATTCTAAGGAACACTATGCAAATATGTGTCCAAAACCCCATTCTTGTCGCTATTGCAAGAAACCGGGTCATCTTTTATCTACATGTCCCAAACATTTGAACAAGGACATGAGAAAGCTAAATATTGTGCAAGCCCCTAGAAACTCTTCTCTTGGTCAAGGTATTTCTCATTTAATCCTTGATTACATTTATTTTGTGATCTTCTTATTCGAGTTCTTTTTGATATGAGTTTCATCTCATTATTTTTATATCAAAAGAACTTGTCGATTCTTTTTCTTTGAATATTTTGGGCTTGATGACTTCTTTGAGGATTGCGAATCCGGATGGAAGATCCGCAACACTCAATTTTCTTTTGTTTTGATGTCGAGATTGTTTTATGTGACTTTTCTTTCCGAGCCGATATTTACTTTGGCTTCGGAATTGACTTTTTCTACAAGGATTGGCCTAAATTGTGAAGCCCATATCCTATTTTTTGGAGTGGATTATTCATCTTCGACATTTTCAATCTGTTAAGAAGATTTCTATTTTTCCTTTGTGATTTTGATTCCAATTTGATGGCATCATTTTATTCCTTAAAACCCGCATGATAAGGAAAGTATTATTTCTCTCAATCATATCGTTTGAAAAATTTTCTGGTATTTTTTAGCTTGTCTTAGGATCATCACCTAAGCAATATCTTTTGTGTGGTGCTAAGGTCTTTTCAGTTTGACTTTATCACCAGTTTTCGTTTGCTACGAGTTGCGGAAATTAGCATTCCACTTACCGCATTCCACACTCGTTATGATTCTTATGAGTGACTTATTTTGTCATTCAATTGGTCCAGCTTATTTCATCCATTTTATATATCAAATATTCTATGAATATTTGGATGAGACCATTCTTGTATTTATTGATTTTGGATGAAAATAGTAATTTAAAATTTTGCAAATCTTTTTCATAAGATTTATTTATAAGTAAAACTGGATTTTGTTCTTGAAATGAACAAAGAATATTCTTAAAACTTTTTAAGAGATTTATTTATCCTATAAAAGATGATTTTGTGATTGTATTGCCCGTTGAGTGCTTTAAGGATTTTGGTCGATGCGCTTGATCAACGTTATCGATAGGAATTTCCTAAACGCTTTGATGAGACAATCAGACACGATACATTGACTTGTAAAAATGAAAATTTTTGTAGAATGATTATTACATAATGAAAAATGTAATTTTGAAAGTTTTAACCTTTCGGGGAAGAGAATTATTTAAAAGAAGTTCTTTCTTTTCGATACTCTTATTCTTTCTTGTGATTCCTGAAGGGGAACCAAGACTTTGCTATTTGTACCGATACTAGTCGTATTGGTTTGGATGCCATTCTCTTGCCATAGAGAACGTGCTATCACTTGTGCTTCTAAATCATTATAGTTTATCGAGACTAGATATGCCACTTACGATCTAGTGCTCTCGGCTATTGTTTTTGCTTTTGGAATTTGGCATCATCATATTTGGATGAGAAATTTGTTCTCTACCTCGATCATAAATCTTTGGAATATTTACGTTTTCTTAAGGAACTACATGTTGACTCGAGTTTCTAGCTTCTTATGATCTTGATATTCTTTTTATTCCCGAAGGGAAAATCGTGTTGCCAATGCGTTTAGTCGTAAGCAACAAGGGGTTGTTTCTTTGTTGATGACCGAATGAAATTATATTTTTATCAAGTTCATCGGGCGTTTTGATGTACTTCGTTTTATTGAGTTTCATCTCATTTCTTTTATGAGCTTGCGTCCGATGTTATTTTATTGTGTTCGGTTCATTGGACGTACCGTTTTTGTACTACGTCGGTGTTCCGAAATCATTCGGGCTTCGGTTCATTGGACGTACCCTTTTTGTACTACGTCGGTGTTCCGAAATCATTCGGGCTTTGATTCATTGGATGTACCGTTTGTACTACATCAAT
The DNA here is from genome assembly GCA_030765085.1 of Allium cepa. Lineage (NCBI taxonomy): Eukaryota > Viridiplantae > Streptophyta > Magnoliopsida > Asparagales > Amaryllidaceae > Allium > Allium cepa. The sequence goes on from CM060942.1 coordinate 465,092,270, forward strand.
GCCTTTGTTGTTTGATTCATTGGATGTACCGTTTGTACTACATCAATGTCTTTGCTTTTGATTCATTGGATGTACCGTTTGTACTACGTCAATGTCTTTTCTTTTTGGATTCATTGGATGCACCGTTGTACTACATCAGTGTCTTTGATTCATTGGATGTACCGTTTGTACTACATCAATGTCTTTTCTTTTTGGATTCATTGGGTGTACCGTTTGTACTACATCAGTGTCTTTGATTCATTGGATGTACCATTTGTACTACATCAATGTCTTTGCTTTTGATTCATTGGATGTACCGTTTGTACTACATCAATGTCTTTTCTTTTTGGATTCATTGGGTGTACCGTTTGTACTACATCAGTGTCTTTGATTCATTGGATGTACCGTTTGTACTACATCAATGTCTTTGCTTTTGATTCATTGGATGTATCGTTTGTACTACATCAATGCCTTTTATTTTTGGATTCATTGGATGTACCGTTTGTACTACATCAGTGTCTTTGATTCATTGGATGTACCGTTTGTACTACATCAATGTCTTTTCTTTTTTTGGATTCATTGGATGTACCGTTTGTACTACATCAATGACTTTTATGTTTGATTCATTGGATGTACCGTTTGTACTACATCAATGTCTTCGCTTTTTGATTCATTGGATGTACCGTTTGCACTACATCAATGACTTGGCTTTTTGGTTCATTGGACGTACCGCCTTTGTACTACGTCGGTGCTCTAAATTATTCGAGTTTCTAGTTTCTCGGGCGTGCCGTATTTGTACTACGCCGTTGCACCGGCTCAACTTTTTGCTATTTTTGACGTTTTCCACGTCTTTTAACTATGGAAATGCTTTTATGTTTTCGGTTTTTATTCTTGAGCCCGGTATTATTGAGGGATTGAAGTTTCACCAAATTTGACTTTTGAGCACCATTCCATTCGCATCATTGCTTCGGTGGTTGAGCGCCTTCGATATAAAGATATTCTTTTTGATAGAAGTTCAATGGTTCTCAAATCCTAAGGATTGCTCATGTGAAATCTTGAGAATTCATCGAACGAAAACTTTCGGATTTACTCCTTCGTGCTCTTTATGGTGAACTTCTTGATTCAAATTTTCTTTTGTGTTAATAAGCTTCTATGGTTGTTACTTCTTATATCTCCTTCTTAATTATTGCGAGGACGCAATTTCTTTAAGGAGGGGAGTCTGTAACAACCCGCATATTTATCGATTTTATATTTAAATATTTTATCGTTCGTCGGATTTTGGTCCGAAAGCCTACTTTTTGCATACGGTCAAATTAGGACTCGAGACCACCTCCATTGATTTCAAAATGACGTTTGCGACCTTTTTGAGTATAAGCTTCGATATGTTTGGAGAAAGTTGAATTTTGCTACTTTTTGCTTGGGGCTTTGGTTTGGGCTGAGCCAATTAACCACTTACTAAATCAGTCCCAATCCCCCTCTCTTCTTCATTACTTCATTCTAACTCCTCAAACTCAAGCTCCAATTGAAAATGGTGGAGAGGAAAAAGAATTAAAACTCCAAGCCCTAGTTCCATAGCAAAATCCAAGTTCTTGGTCCAAAATCTAAGAGAACCCATTGGTAAGCTTCCTCTTCTTGTTCTCCAACTCATCTCTTTGATTTCAGAAATTTCCTAAACCTAATTTAGGGAATGTTTCTCTTTTAAGCTTAGATTCAAGCTTGTTGAGTTGGAATTAAAGAGTGCTTGTTCTTGCCATTGCTTCATAGCATCATCTTTATAAATTTTAGTGAAAAGGTGAGATTTTTATCTCACATCTATGTCTATAAGTATCTTTGGTTGTTCGGTATGAATTCCTAACAATTATTCATGTGCATTTGCTTTTGGTTTGGATTGATTTGGTGAATATTTCAATTTTTGGTGTTTTGTAGTCAAATCTTTAAAAATCCTAACTTAGATGTTTGATCACGCTTTAAGAGGTGTTTCGGAGAGCCTATAAGACCGGGTTGTAGCTAGGCATAAATCCTTAGACGTCGTTGCTCGTCCGATCGCTCCCGATACGTTTTGGCCACTTTGGCCGAGGCAAATTGTTGCCTAGACCAGGTGACCAGACGTCTGGTGACCAAGTCCAGACGTCAGGTGACCAAGTCCAGACGTCTGGTTTGGACCTGGAAAGAAAAAAATATGCACGCATATTATAAAAAAAGCCAGAGACTATTTTCAGACGTCTGAACCATCAAACCAGACGTCTGGATAGGTCTCAGACGTCTGACTTGAGGTTTCAGACGTCTGAGTGTTCTCTGGGTTATTTCCAGAGAACAAATCCAGACGTCTGGATTCCAAATCAGACGTCTGGAGATGTTTATTTTTGCCTATTCAGGCTGCTTTGTGTGAATTTCCATTGTTTATCGATTTTAGCGATCCTATTAATCGTTATTACTTATTATCGACTTTGATGACTTCTTTTTATGGATCATTTTGGAAATATCCATTTCTATGGATTTGGTATCGATTTCTTTGGATTTTATTCATGTCTTCGAATGTGAATTTTGTAATTGGTTGTTCTTACAATCTTCTTTGTGATTTGTCACTTTAAAAATATAAAGGATTTCTATACTAGTAGTAAATATCAAAACTCTTTCTTCAAATGATTTCAACACTATTTTATAACAAAGCTCGTTTTCTCAAACCGATTTCCAATCTATTAGTATATACAAACCTTTACCTCACTCGTATGAGAAATCTAACTAAACGACTTAGTAAAACAAGTGGTATGAAATGCTTGCGTTTACTTCATCGGTTAATTCTTGGACTTGTTCGATTGAAACTTTTATGACAATTTTCAAGTGGAGATCTACAATTTGTTCGTAAATATTTAAGTTAAGCTAGTGGTTATGGGACGTGAAGCTAAGCTCATATATTTACAAGCTTATTGTATTTGACACTTCTCGTTGATCATGACGATCATCTTTGTGGTTTAGACTAGCAATGTGCGATGTCTCTTTGTTTATGTGGAGGACTGTTCCTCATTTTATTGAGCTTCGTCTCATTTCTCACATGGGTCGTATCTTTCTAGGTGCGTGAATGTTTATTTATGCATGGGGTGTACCTTTCTAGGTGCATCGATGTTTATTTACTTCGTGGAGCAATCGGCTCAATAAGTCGGGACATGGGGCGTATCTTTCTAGGTGCGTCGATGTTCGTTTATGCATGGGGTGTATCTTTCTAGATGCATCGATGTTAGACATTACATGGGGTGTATCTTTCTAGGTGAATCGATGTTTATTTGTACATGGGGTGTATCTTTCTAGGTGCATCGATGTTTATTTGTACATGGGGTGTATCTTTCTAGGTGCATCGATGTTTATTTGTACATGGGGCGTATCTTTCTAGGTGCGTCGATGTTCGACTGTACATGGGGTGTATCTTTCTAGGTGCATCGATGTTTATTTGTGCATGGGGCGTATCTTTCTAGGTGCTTCAATGCTAGAGCATGGGGCGTATCTTTCTAGGTGCGTCGATGTTCGACTGTTCATGGGGCGCGTCTTTCTAGGTGCATCGATGTCCAGTTTTTTTGGGGATTGGCCATCCTTTTTATTGTGATTTCTGGATTTCGTGTGTTGATTTCTGGAATTTGTGTTTCACCAACTTTTACGATGGGAATTGATATATATGTCATTTATTGTGGCTTGGTCAATGAAATTAGGAGTATGACATTCCTTTTTATCTTGAGTAGATTATTGTGATATTGATTAATCTCTTGTTGATTTTTAGTTACTTATTTATCACAGCTTGGCATTGTGATTATTATGCTGTTTATGTCATATCTCTTATTATATATCACTTCATCTGATATTTATAGCTAGACTGATCCGTTTATTATTTTCTTCTTAAATAATACCCGGGTCAGACTGAGATTTTACAGGTGTTTCCTCATGGCTTCCTATCTGGAACCATCTTCTGACTTTTGGCTAACTACTTTAGTTTAGTAGTTTTTTGTTGAATACATTTGAGATACAGACTCTATGATGTATACTTATTCTTTTGTCTAGCACGAGTTGCTACTCTTTGTATTATTGTGGATCTTTTTAGACCACTACTCTGATGTACACTTTCATGTGTAATATTCATATCTATTTCCGCCTTTGTGATATTAATTGTCTGTGACTGATTTGTGTTATGTTTATTTCTATATTTGTTTCCGAAGACCTTTATAGCAACTATGTAGTAGCTTTGAGTTTGTGTCGATATGTCGGATTTCCTCTTGAGATGAAAAGTTATATTTTTATTCGGTATATCGGTACTCGCACAAAGCAATTATATAGATGGTCGCTCCTCAATAGCCTTATTCTCCGTGCTAGTTGACAGCATTCACAGTAGTGTTCTTGGCTAGCGTGGGTATAGATGTGGGGCGTCACATACGCGGTGGACATTCCAGAATGAAGTAGGATGGTGGCGACGTTCTCGAGGTATGTTACGTGGACCCAACTCCCGTGAGTTGGCATATATGACTAAAACAAGAACTATATCGGGCTACACAAAGGGTCGCACCCTTTCATCGAGCATGCTCCATCGGAAACTATTCTATTACCGTTGTGATTCGATTCGGTGGCGCCACTTTGATTCGGGGGTATTGTTCGAGGTGGGCGGAAGATGCTCGCTTGCCGTCACCACCGGTCCGGGAGTGCAAACGGTGTATCCACCCTGGCATTGCCTCGCGTGCCGTGTCATATCCTTATATCGAGCCCACTACGATTTTGGTTTTAAAGATCCGACCGCGTTAAGGTTCACCATCCCCTTAATGCTATTTTCTATATGATTATACTTTACTGATTAGACACTACCGTATATAGCGTATGTTACTATATAGTAAATAGTTTAACGGATCCTTAGAGGATGGGCGGTCCCAAGCATCCTTTAAGTTACTGATGAATTTTGTTACTGTTCACTTGAGTTGATTTATAGTTTATAAGTATTTATGTCCTGACTCGAGGGTTTTGAGTTTTTCTTTACGCTCGGGTCAGATTGATTGAGTTAGCATTCAAGATTCAGCTTCGGAGTTGGAGCTTTCCTTGAAGATCCAGCCTTCTATTTTGTTTTCAGTATCCAGTGTTTCAGTGATGTATCTTGTTACTCTTCTGTTGTATCTCATTTAACTCTGATGTATCTTTTATTTTTTTTAGTAGCTTCATGAACTACTATCTCTTTTACTTCCGCTGCATTGTTATTACTCTGTGTCTGTGATCTGTGATTTTTTATTTACTGCATATTCTGAGATTTGCCAAAATTTTATTAACAACGCGGTATTTTGAGAAATTCAATTCCGGCATGAGTGTCTACCTATACACTTATAATGGATGCGAATGGTTGAAAATATCGGGTCATTACATACATATTCAACTTCTGAAAATTAAGGTAAGTTATATTGGAATGAAATTGTGTATTATACAAATAAAACTTTCTAATTTAATTATTTCAAGCTTTAATATTTATCCAAATCTTGAAATTATACTTAGAAATTATCTTTGACGATAAAATTTAGGAATTAAATTTCCGATAAATTCCAAACTATTTAGAGATAAATAAATTCTCATATACTATATATGTATATCCATTCAAATTTAAATCATATATCAGCATATGTTATAAATCCATTCTTATTTTAGAAATTAAAATCAATTAAATTTTCCAAAAACAAAACTGTAGCAAGACTACAGAATGGTCTCTTCACTTCGAAACTCGAAAATGAATGTCGATGATGCTGCAGTCATGACCGAAATTATTTTCCAGCGACAAAGAGAAGAGCACTAAACTTAAATTTAAAATACTTTGGAAACAAATTTCTATTCGAAAATACTTTAAATAATATATCCTTTAAAACTTTAAACACAAAGTTTGAAATCCATCGGAAATTAAATTCTCAAATTCTTGTTTTACATTCATTTTAAATTTTCAAATAAATTTAAAACCATGTTTCATAGTTCAATTAGATATATGAAACAATAGAAAATGATATATAAAATCAAATATTATTTCTTAACAACCAATTCAAATAAAATCTAGATAAAGATTTATAATATAGTTACAAAATTTATTTAACAAAATTTATTTCATTACTAAATTTTAAAAAACATATTATGTCAGTTTGCTATGTTCAAGTGTTTTGGAAATCTTATCGATAGCGTTGATCAGACGAATCGATTAGAAACACAAATCAACATCAACAACTCAAACAACACAATATATAAAACACTTTAAATATAGTTTACAAATACACTTCAAGAATAATTTGAAGATAAGTTGGAAACAAAGATGAGATGATTAAATAACAGAATAGGGAGATAGATAAGCTTATATAAATAGCGGGCAACCTTAACCGGGTCAACCGTGACTTAAAGTGTAAGTTCGATGTGGATTTCGGGTTAAATCTACATTCGACCTCAAGAGATAGAGTTTATGATAATAAGAGATACTCGCATCTAAACCGAGGAAATAAAATCTTTGGTAAATCGATGCTGTTGTAAAGGAGTTTCACCCCTTTACAAATCAATTTGAGATTGGCGAGACCGCCGACTCATTATAAAGATCCTTTTGAAGTGGAGTTATGGGATACTCCAAAATCAAAAGAAGATGAATAGTGAGGGACACGAATGGATTTTGAAACCGCAGGGAATGTTCCAAAAATTCAAATGAATCAAGTCAAAAGGAAGAGATTTAAACTTGAATGGAAGTGATTCTGCAATTTCATTTACCCTATATACTGAGTTTGCCTAGAGCTACCAAAGCTCTGATACCAACTGTAACGACCCGATATTTTCGACCATTCACATCCATTATAAGTGTATAGGTAGACACTCATGCCGGAATTGAATTGCTCAAAATACCGCGTCGTAAATAAAAATTTGGCAAATCTCAGAATATACAGTAAATAATAATCACAAATCACAAACACAAAGTATATAATAATGCAGCGGAAGTAAAAAAAGAGATAGTAGTTCATGAAGCTGCTATATAAAAATAAGATACATCAGAGTTAAATAAGATACAACAGAAGAGTAACAAGATACATCAAGTACAAATCGGAATACATCACTGAAACACTGGATACTGAAACAAAATAGATGGCTAGATCTTCAAGGAAAGCTCCAACTCCGAAGGTGAATCTTGAAAGCTAACTCAATCAATCTGACTCGAGCGTAAAGCGAAATACAAAACACTCGAGTCAGGACACAAATACTTATGAACTGTAAATAAACTCAAGTGAACAGTAACAAAAATGCATCAGTAACTTAAAGGATGCTAGGGATCGCGCCTTTAAGGATCCGTTAAACTATTTACTTTGTATTAATATTGCGCTACTATAATAATGTCTATAGTAAAATAAACATACTTTTAAATAGTGTTAAGGCTTTACATTTTCCACCTTAACACAATTAATGCCAATAGTCTATACAGTACCTGCATATCTCCTGATCGGGAGACTATGAGAAGATACTGCATAGGTACGACACAAATAGAAACTCGTAGTAAAGGCTCGGTATGGTAGGTGACACGACACACAAGGCAATGCCAGGATAGATATACCAATTACGCACACGGGCTGGTGGTAACGCAGCAGCCACATACGCCCACCTCGGAACACACTCCCAATCAAAATCGGAGGATGGCCCTCTAATCAATTACCAGTAAGAGTATGGTATCGAAGGAATGTGTCCGACTAGAGGTGCTACCTCCTTTGGCCCGAGATCGCTCCTGTTTTAGCCAGCTTATGCCAACTCACGGGAGTTGGGTCCATGTAATATACCTCAAGAACGTCGCAACCATCCTACTTCATTCTGGAATCTCCACCGCGTACACGGTTGTTAAAGTGGTTTTTGGAGTTGGCAGAGAGTATGACAACTTTCGATCCCGGTCTCTTTAACAACCAAAAGTTATTATAACGCCGTGGTCATTTCAAAATAGTTTATACTTCAAAAGGATCAAATCATTTCATTTCAAAACTATATTCCTTTCAAAATAGTTTACACTTCGAAACCAAAACCATTTTTATTTCAAAACTATATTCAAATCAAATAGTTTATCAGTTCCATTTCAAACATATATTCACCTTTAAAAAAATTCATAATACTTTCAAAGTATTACTTTTCCGAAACCAAAATACTTGAAATAATTACACTTTGAAAATCATAACATTCTGAAATCATTCATTTGAAATCAATCTTTTAATTCTTTACACTTTACAAATTTATTCCATGAAACCAAAATTTTCAATTTCTAACCTAATTCAATTCAAACCATCAGTTTCATGAAACCAAAATTTTCAATTTCCAACCTAATTCAATTCAAACCATCAGTTTCAATTCAGCTAAATTTTCTAACAAAACATTTCAAAACGTACAAATTTCAAATATAGATTTGATCTACAAAATAAACAATCCAATTTTAGTATATTTCCAAACATTAATATCCCACATTTCAAAACTAAACTTTATAATTCCATATATTTGTATCTCAAATATAATTTCATTATTATTTCGTTTTGAAATATTCATTTCATAAATCCAACATTATTGAAAAAAAAACTTAAATTACAATTAAACCAAATATCTTTTCACACAAATATAAACTTCAAATATTCCTTTATCAAATAAATCAAAATCAAATATTATTCCACATTCATATTCTTTACCAAAATAAAGATCAAATCATTTCCAAACCATTTCAAAATCATTAAAATATTACATCCTTTCAAAACTTCATAATCAAATCATTATTTGAATTCAAATCCAAATATTCAAATTTAAATATCATTTAAAAATCAAATATGTCATTCATTTATTATTTCAAACATCATTACAAATACATTTCAAAATTCCATTCAAAAATTCATTTATTACATTACATTTCATTCCATTTATCACATAACCAAGCATACCTTATTTAAATTCAAATTCAATTTAAATTCCTTAAAGTTCAAATTTAAATATTAAAAACATATTCAAAACTCCTTATATTCACAAATAATCAATTTCCAAAAGTTAAATCATTTAACACTTTAAAATATAACACAAATAGTGTTAAAATCTATAACATTCAAACTTTGTCAAATTTATACCAGCGACAGCATTTATAAGGTGTTATCGTAGCTTATAATTTCCAAAATAGTTTAGTTCAAGAATAACGTTATTTATAAAATGCCGAAATAGATATTCAGCTATTTCAATCATAGTTAAATTCCAAAAACAACAACATTTAAAAATTCTGTCAAAAGGCTACAACATTTTGGAAATGCTATAAAATTCCAGATTTTATTTTAACTTAAAAAAAAACTCCAAATTTTTATTATTGTAACTTACAAATCATATTTCTAGACTTCAAAATTTCACATTTAAAATCATTTTAACATATGATTTAACATAATAAAATTTTTAAGATCAAATATTCAATTTAAAAACTCCATTCATTTATTAAGTCAAAATTCACTGTTTATTAACTTATAAATTTAATAAAACTTAACATTTTATGTAACGACCGTGACTTTATTACCGTCGTAATAAATATTTTTAAAATCCGTAATGACCGTAATTTTTGAATTACTGTCGGAGCGAGCCCGAGCGTTTATTGCAGCTTGGAGATTTTCTCGCAGCGAAGTTAGAGAGAGAGGGGAAAGCACTTCATTAAAGTTTTCAGCAAAATTTTTCTTGTACTTAATAATAAATTGTTTCCGTTGTATAAAATGTAACGTATTGTATAACTCTGATATTTGTATACAAAAGAAAAGTTTATTTATAAAATATATTATTGTTTCTGTGATTCTGTGACTGATTCTGTTTAAATGTTATAAACTAAATAACAATCCGTCATTTTGAACGTTTCTAGTTGGTTTAATTACCGACTAGAGACGGTTAGAGCGGCGGGTCGTTAGCGTAATTTGAGGGGCGTGATGCCTGTAGTTACAAGCGATTCCACTGGGATAGTGGCGTAACCGCTGTGTAAACTGCAATCTACAAACCAAAGGGTAATTCGAGGGGCGAGATGCCTACGGTCACGAGCGATTCTACTGGGATAGTAGCGTAACCGCCGTGTGAACCGCGATCTTTGGCAACAACCATGGCGAAATTCAAGGGATGAGATATCCACAGTTACAAGCGACTCTACTGGGATAGTAGCGGAACCACCGAGTAAACTGTGATCCATGGGGGAATGTGCTTTCCATATCCATTTTTTTTAAAAAGAATTTTTAAAAGTATTTTCACTGGGAATTGAAGCAAGTATATTTAGTACTTGGAGATTGTTAGACTTGCGCCTGGCCAGCGTATGCCTAATGTCTTTAAGAACGACAGTAGACTTGTTAAATTTCGAGTTAGCAAGTATTTTCAAACTTTAAATAGAAAATCAATTATCTGAAATTAAAGTGATATAAATTCCAACCTAATAAATTAAGGGAGAGGATTTTTGAAATGTTTTGAAAAGTCCACAGCTTTGGAAAAGTTATACTATGTAAATTTCTTAAATGAAGAAGTTCAAATTTAAAAATTTGGGTTTTATAAGTTGAAAATTTTAGTAAAGATTTTTGTGTCTTGATTGTACAAAATAATAGACAAATGAGTTAATTAACAAAGTTAGTGAGATAAAACAAATAGAATGAATCCTGCATTCATTTATTTTTAATAAGTTTCGAACTAGATAAAATTGTTAAAATATAAATATTAGTGAAATTTCAACAATCATTTCTCCTTACTTGTAATTTCGGGATGAAATTCTTTTAAGGAGGGGAGATTGTAACGATCCTAAATTTTGAACAATTTAAATTGTGAATATTTAATTAATTTTAAATATTTGAATGATAATTTAAATTGAATTTCCAATATAACAATGAAATTGGCGATTAAATTTTTAAATTTAATCTATAAGAAGTTGAATAAAAATTTAAACTTGACTTTGGAGCTGAAATTGAATATTTAATTTGTAATTGAAATTCAAACTAATAACTTAAGAAAATAATTTGGATACAAGGATCATTATTTATGTAAATTTATTAATGGATGGTTAGTTTTTAAATAACATTTTTTCTTTAGCTTAAATAAAAAATTAAAATCAATACAAAATAAAATAAATAAATACACTTAGTAAAAAAAATTTACAACATAATATAAACAAAATTTACAAAACAAAGTGGTATCAGAGCAAATGATAGCGAATAACAACCAACAACCAACATGCAGTGTTATCTGTTCCTATCAGTTTAGAATTCAAAGTAGCCGAGCAAATTTTAATTCAAGTTTTTAAATTTGTTGAATTGGAGGCTTGGTCCTAAACTCCAGGTGCCCACTATTTTCCCACACGGGCAGTCTAGAGTTGGGGTTTTCAGATAATCAGTAGTAGGTGTAGATTCGATAGCTTTCAGCCTTAGGATTTGGCAATTACAATTGGACCGAGTTGCTTCTCTTCATCTTGATTTGGGAGTTCGAGCTATTTCTGGATTGGTGCTTTGAAGATGGAGATTACTAATACTGGAGTTCTTTCTTGAAGGCCATTTTGGAGATTTGTTCCGCTGCTGTGTTATCTTTTCTTTCCACTGCTATTTCTTGTATCTCTGATGTATATTGATGTTCATTGTATCATTCTGTTGTATCAGATATTGTATCAAATGTTGTACATTGATATATATTATTCATTTCTTCCGCTGTGTTATTTACTTCATGTGTTATAAGCTCCGGCGACTCGAATTTGAACGGTCGAATCTGCGGCATTCGAGTACAATGTAAAGTATGGATGTCGATTTTCGAACGCGAAAAATTCGAATTCGAACGTTTTTGTGTTTTGCAATTAACGCTCGGGTTAGACCGAGTATTTTTGCAGCTTGGAGATTTTCTCGCAGCGAAGTTAGAGAGAGAGGGGAAAGCACTTCATTAAAGTTTCCAGCAAAATTTTTCTTGTACTTAATAACAAATTGTTTCCGCTGTATAAAATATAATGTATTGTATAACTCTGATATTTGTATACAAAAGAAAAGTTTATTTATAAAATATATTATTGTTTCTGTGATTCTGTGACTGATTCTGTTTAAATGTTATAAACTAAATAACAATCCGTCATTTTGAACGTTTCTAGTTGGTTTAATTACCGACTAGAGACGGTCAGAGCGGCGGGTCGTTTTTTAAACAGAAATTTTTTTATTAAAATTTGAAAAGAAAAATATTCAGGCAAATTCAAGGGCAAAGTCAGTAGCAAAGTAACAAAGTGGTGTTAAAAACCTGGTTGCCTTCACGTTCAAACAATTGTGTCCCTTTGTTCGTCAACGGAAATTCTATCGGTTTAGAAAACCGTCGAACGAATTTAAATTAAAAATAACCGCAAGCGCACGGTGTACGAATGTAGCACGCGGCGAATACGGGTCGATCCGCAGGGAATTGATGGATTTTAAAATTCTATTCAATCAAATTAAACCAAAGTCGAGTGAAAGTTAAGCTAGAGAATTAGAAAGCTAACTAAAAGAAAAGAGAAACAAATATAAGAGCTAAGTGACAATTTAGGAAATAAATCCACTCTCTAGATCACATAAATCATCAAAATGAAGTTATAATCTCTCTTTTCTTGTCATTAGCGAATTATTTGATGTGCTTATCATAAGTATGGTATATTTGTGCTATTAATAAGCTCAATATAAACCATCAAACTATAACACAACTACTAATGCACTTTTAAATCTCATAAAATATGACAACAAAGTTGAAAGCAAAATCTATATTAAGCATGGCCTATTAACTATTAATTAGAAATATAACCCATCAAATTTTAATTTCAACAATCACTTCTTTGCCATAATCTTATGTAGATGAAGAGGCAATTTGTGTTTTGTTTGTTTAAGCATAGCCTATTTGTTATGAACAACATAGACTATCAAATGCAAAGCTAAACAACATCATTAAACCACTTCAATCATTCTCATTAAGCACAAAAAGAGAGCATAAACGTCAAATTAAGTTGAAGCTACATGATTAGAGAGCTTCATTACCCCTAAATTGAAGGGGTTTAGCCTTTCATATTTGTCAACATATGAACAAATGTAGCAAGCAACATTGAATAAAAAGAAGAGAAAAAAGAGAGCAAAATGAAAGGAAAAATTATTCTACTTGCATAAAAGAGAAGAGATCTACACTACAACATGAAAGTAAATGCACATGAAAAGGAAAGAGCATATATTAAATTGCATAAAAGATTACATAAAATAAAAAACGGCTAAGTAGCCATGAAAAGAGAAAGATGAGCTTTCATTTTATTTTTGATCTAAACTAAACTAAAGAGAAGGAGGCCTAAGAGAGACTAAGAGAAGAGAGAGTGTTACATGAAACATAAGGGGTATATATACAAGTTTAAAACCCTAATTCCTATTTTTGGGGAATGCCCAAAATGCTCATGAGAAAGTGTGGAGGCCAAGTTATCATTAGCATGTTTTAATCCCCACTTAAATGTACATGAAGCCATTAAATCCATAAGCATGTGCATTAGCCTTTAATTTGTACATTAAGGTAGGTGGGTAGGTGGGGTCCTCCATTATCTTCACTTTGAATTATTTCCATCTTCATTCCTTTGTATTGATTTTGTGCATGCATATCTTCATGAAACCACTTGTAAAAGTCACCAAATTTCCTACGAAAAACATAGAAAATTCTAAGTAAATTTTCTCAATTAAATAAATGCACAAAAATGACCATTTCACCCTTGTATGAAGATGAATGTGTGACAATTTGGAATTAATGTGAATTTTGGTTAAAACAAGTTAAGATACCCAATATGATCATTTATTTAATTTAAACAGATTAAATATGGCGATAAAAATGTGCACATTTACGTGCACATCACCCTTTCAAACAATAGTTGAACGTTATTTACTGATATGCAAAGTGTATAAAGAAATTTATAGCCGAACACTATCACATTTTTCTATAAAGCAAGTGTGAAAATTGCTTTATCTGTGTTAACGCTAAAATTTGAACGCTAACACCCCGATGTATGAGTTGTAGTTGTGAAAGCACCACCCGACGACTCGGGAACAGATTACAAGCAGATAATAGTAGAAAAGCGGTAAACAACAACAATTTTATAGTGGTTCGGCTTTAGGGTATAGCCTACGTCCACTTTAAGTACTTTTATTAATAATTTCGTTACAAGCTGATACAATTCTTCCCGAATACAATACACTTTGAATTACAAGAGACTTAGAACAAGTGCTTAAACTTCGATGAAGATGAGAGTTTTCGAATCCATGTTGGATGTATGTAATCTCTTTTTGAAGTTGTTTGTAGCGTTCTTAATGTCTTGAGAGCTTCAAGTGTCGGATTGATTAGTTTGGAATGCAGCAGAGTAACGGTGTTTGAAGGAAATCAGCCCCAAAAGTCCTCTTCTAGTTGGAGCTAGGGTCGTATTTATAGGCAGTTCTAGGCAGGAAACATTACCAAGTCCTAAGTCGTAACCGACCTAAGTTGGGTCGTGGACGACTTAAATTAAGTCGTGGGTCAGTTATCACTTAAATGCTGGGTCGAGACTTCTTCAAGGCATCCCTGCTGAACCCTAGATACATCACAAGTCCTAAGTCGCAAATGAGTCAACCGGTCCTCTCATAAGCGATGCGGCATTGAACCTTAACTTCGCAGTCTTAAGTCGTGTACGACTTATCATATGTCGTAGGTCGTGACCGACATAAACTGATTCTCGGCTTGTGGCTTAACTGGGGTTAACGAGTCATGGTGCAGTATTGAATTTGCCTCTGTGGCCTTAGGCCGTGAACGACCTAGTAAAGGTCGTAAGTCGGTCACGACTTAGGCGTAGTCGTCTTAACTCCTCGTCCCTCGAGTCGTTAAGTCATAGTTCCTTTAAGTTGTTGGACCGTTACTCCCTTGGGTCGTTTAGGTTGTAATGACTTAAGTCGTAAACTTCCTTAAGTCGTGTCATCCTTAACTAGTAAGATTATGCCAACCTTAGGTCGTCAGGCCGTAATGTTCTTAGGTTGTGAAGGCCTTAAGTCGTAGACCTTATCTCGTAGACCCTTTAACCCGTGGAGGCCTTAAGTCGTAGACCCTATCTCGTAGATTCCTTAACCCGTGAAGGCCTTAAGTCGTAGACTCCTTAACTCGTAGATTCCTTAACCCGTGAAGGCCTTAAGTCGTAAACTCCTTAACTCGTAGATTCCTTAACCCGTGAAGGCCTTAAGTCGTAAACTTTAACTCGTAGAGGAAACTGGGTTAACACTTGCCCCTCGAAGCACATGCCTTAAGTCGTAAGTCATGTGCTTCGACTCATCATAACCCTGGTGTGCCGATTCGAGTCCCACTTCCCTGAGGTATAAAATGCTTGGGTCGTTCCTCCTATTTCCTTCTTCCCATTACTTACCTCTGAGCTATTTCTGCCATTAACACGTCCTCGAGCTTTCGGAAACAAATTCAACCAGTTCATCTTACCGTTGATTCAGTCCCTATAATCCTCATCATCGCATCGCGTAAGTAGATCCGCGGTTCATTTGATTCCGCGATAGCTATTAACTTGCGAATTTAATCCAGTTCCTTATACCACGCTTCATCACAATTGTTGCCACGATCGATTGCTGGTGAGCTCGAGGAAGTTTGATTAGGTTTTGGATAATTTGCGAGGAGAGGATAATGGGTTTCAATCTATTTATATTTTATTTTTATCAGGCTGTTAGGGGTTTGGAGAAGACGAGATAATAGTTAGTGGGTTCATCGGTTTAGGGGTGAGACGGTCTATGGGTTTAGGAGTGGAGATAAGGTTTTTAGGTCGTAACTGAGTTAAGACTTAGAAGAATTTGTATCTTTCTGACTTGAAGCCTTGTCTTCCTTTTATGACTCACGATTCAAAGAACTACCGACTCAAAGCCTCAACGACTCAAAAGTGAAGCGACCTATCCTGTTTCTCCTCATAATTCTTTAGGTCGTGGACGAGTCAACCAGAGAACCAACGACTTAACTTAAACCGAAGAGAAATTCTTAACTCGTAGACGAGTTAGCACTTAAGTTGTTGTCGAGTTATCACTTGAGTCGTTTACGACTTTACTCTTGAGTCGTCTATGACTCAGCACTTGCATTTTTAAACTCTGCTTAGACCTTGAATTGTTGCATGGATTTTGATCTGTTGAACTTTGCTGCATTCTTTTACAGATTACTTTAACTTGTGGGTTAACAATCTGTTTAATATGATATTTACAGAAAATTGGGACGAATATACTGCCATCAGCCGCCCACATCAAATGACAGATTAGTTAATAAAAGATAATTAACTTAAGTAAATCGTGTGAACGAAGTGCTACCGATTTCATGTAGAATATTAAAGCAACACTGAAATAGTCAATTGAAACTGACCAGCCTGCACTAATATTATGCTTAAACTTTAAATTAACAAGTTCTGAAATTACCGTAGTCGATCAATCGTCGACCAGTTTAATTCCAGTTATATTTACTTGCTATTTTTATCAGTTTTGCACGACACTTCACACTTTTAGGAAACGTTCACCTTCATATTTGAATATCCAGTTGCTTGTGTAGAATGACTTCTCAGGAAGAAGATGCAACAGTTCAGACGGGAGAGGCAACTGTTCTTCCAGCTCCACTAGTTAATCCTCCCGAAAGAGTTCCTACTACACTATCATATAAAGTTTTTCGCCAGCTGTGTGCTCAGTTTGGCATTGCTGAATCAGATGCCATTCTTCCCGAGAGAAGTAACACTGCTGACATAGCACCTTCTGGCTTTGTGACAGTTAACCGGCAAATGTGCCTAAGTGGGGGCGTTCCTCCTTTCAATGACTTTTTCCAACAACTTCTTCATCAATTGGCCATTGCTCCATCCCAACTACACCCCAATGGCTACGCCATTCTAATGGTGTTGTGTGTGCTATTTAGGAAAACACTTGATCGACTTCCGAGCTTTGATGAAATTTGTTACTTATGCTCCTTTAGCCGGACCAAAGATCATCCTTCTATTACTGTTGTGAGAAGCGCCCGAAAGCGCAAATTAATTGTTGGCCTTCCCGACACTGCTCACGGGTTTCTAACCCAGTTCTTCTTCGTTCGTTGCCCCCCGGGGTTTTATGCTCTGTGGAGGGAAGGAAGTAAGATCACCCATCCTAGCTTCGTTTGTTATCTGGCCTTTGTGAGACTGACCTGCTAAGTGTTAACTCTGCTTCTTTTATTTTCAGCGCTGCCTCCTCCCTCTAGGAATCCCAGTCACAAGTCGACTTTCGAGAGGCTTAAGGCCGTACCGGTTGAGGAGAGAGATATTCAATTTCTGTTGAAAGATGAGTTTCTGCATCAGTACGGACTTTTGCATACTTCTCGTTCTACGCGTCCTCATGAAATTCCAGACTCCCCAGCTAGAGTGTTGGATGCCTCAGTTTCTACTAGCACATCCATATCTAAAGGACCTGCTCCTGAGACTTCGCTAGTGAAGTGTTCCACTTCTGTTGATGCTGTAGGGCCGTCTGACAAACTTGCCCCGGTTATCGAGGAAGAAGAGCCTCAGGGATCTTCCCATCATTCACAAGAATCTGGTGAAAAAGCTGAGAAATCCAGTCCTGTTAAGCAAAGCAGGGACGATACTTTCGAAGGACTGAGCAACCTTTTTGCTACTTCACAAGAGATCTTTAAAGAAGATCCTATCACTGCCGGAATTTCTTCTTCAGTAGTTGAAGCTACTTCTACTTTGCAACAGTTGTCGTCGACTCAAGAGTTAACGCTATCAATTACACCCACAACTACTCCCCAATTAAAGAGTGGTTCGTGGACTGAAGCGCGTAGTTTGCACATCACACACACTTAGAATTCCTGGCACTTTTATGCTCTCTCTTTTCTTTTTTTAAATGTTTGAAGGATTCTCAAGTTTTATTTCTTCTTTTTAAATTTTAGGTTTACCAATGAGGCGAGGCAGCTCGTACTATGATGACTTTAAGCGATATGGGAAACGCAGCCAGTATGGCTATCAATCCTATCCTCCTATTCATAGAGAGACTGATGAAGAAAGGGCAGCCCGGAAGGCTCGGGAAAGACGTGATTATGAAGAACGCTTTAGAAGACCAGATAGTCGACATGATTCCTCCCACAGAGAGAGTGACTCCCTTAAACGCAAATCTCATGATGATAGAGGGAAGAGTCACACAACTGATGACTCGAGCAAACGAGCCAAAGTTATTGAGGAGCCAATGCCTGTGCCTTCAGAGAAGATTACTGCTCCTACTTCTTCTCAATCTCCTGCCCCTTCCCCTACTGATATCCAAGCAATCATTAATAGGCCATCTTACCAAGTTGGACCAGGTCCATCCACTCTTCAACGCCGATTTCCTAATTGGTGTTTAAAAGGAGCTCGCTTTGACCTCGATCTGGTTCCCATAGATAAAAATGCTATGCTACGGAACCTTGATGCAGTCAGAACCGATATTGAGAGGATGTCATCTTGGCAGAAACTCGTTGATGAGCTCCAAAGGGTGAATAGGGCCAATCTTGAAGCTATGCTTACCATGGAGAACGACAAAACTGAATGGCAAAAGATCCTTAAACAGCATGATGCAGAAATGAGGAGTATCGCCGATTATAATGAGAAACTTGAGGCAGAAGTTGGGAAACTTAAAGAGGAGCTTGCTACTTCTTCCACTTCTTATTCTCAAAGGGAAAGTGTGCTTCTTCAACAGGTGCGGGATGCTCATGCCGTGCAAAGGGATGCTGAGGCCAAGGCTGATGAGTTGGAGCAGATTATAGAGGGCAACCGTACTGACATTACTCAGTTGCGAGGACAAACTGGCCTTCAGACGCTGAAGAGGCCCATGAAGCTACCAAAGCTGATATTGGCTCGACACTATTTGATTTCTACTTGCAATGTATATTAGGGCGTGGCAGTCTTGCATTCCTGGGCCCCAAGTATGAGATTACCCTGGTCGAAGTGTGGGAGGCCGCACTAGATATGTTTAAAGGGGCCGGGTACACTGAAGAGGAGTTGGAGGTGCACTACTTAGACTTTGAGGCTCGCGTAGCCCTTGACAGAGGGAAAGAGCAACTCGCCAGATCGCGGGTTGAAATAGTGGGGGAAGAGCATCAAGAAAAAGAAACAAATTTGACTGTTCCTGTCCCTCCTTCAACTTCGGTCGATGCTGGCATTATTGGCTCTAGCTCTTATGTACCGATCCCTGCTCAAACTGATACCGGGGCCAAAATTATTCAAGTTACAGATGAATCGCAAGAGAGTGCTGAAGCCCCGGACTATGAAATTGATGTAATAAAGGCAACTTCTGCAGGTAATTCCACTTTAAATTTCGCTCAAGTGGATTGCTCATTTACTTCACATGGGTTTAATGAGCTCCTTGACTATTTTCTCAACCTTGATGAGCCTTCATCTCCTCTCTTTACTGACTTTAACCTCTTTTCTTCTACAGAGAAAGTATCAAGCACCGCTCAGATTTCTCCTCCTCCGGTTATCCCTCCTCCGTCTCTCCAGGTGGCTCCTCCTTCTGCTTCTCAGCCCGGGTCGCAAGAGGAGCAAATAGAAGCCCTCCATGGTTTAGACGATCCCATCGCTTCGCAGGAGCATAGAGACGAGGGACTTGTGGGAGGTGAGATATCCCCGGAGCGGACCCCTTCTGATGACATAACTTTGTCTAAACTTGCCACTCCGGGAGGTGAGTCTTCCTCAAAGAGGAGGAAAAAGCACGGAACGTCAAAGAGGAGGGGGAAGATAATCACTATTACTGAAGGGGAGCCAGAAGTTGGACCAGCTGCACCTACCCCTCCTTCTTCCCTTGTGCCAACTGACCGGCCTGAAAAGCTAATCATTCGGCCGGGAAAAGGGTCCAAAGGTAGTGAAAAGAAGTGAACATTTTTGGTTTTTGCCTTTTGTATGTACTGGTCGAGAATTGTGCGGGTACCGGCCCCCGCTTTTCTTTATCTTGAAACCTGTACCTGCATTTCAATTGAATAAAATGATCCTTTGTTTGTACAGACTTCTGTTTGAATGCATTTATTATTCATTTTTGCACAAGTTTATTTATATGATATTGCAGCGGGTTTATGGTATGTTGTTTGAGTATTACTTTACTGATGCGGCTATACTATTATACCATGTTACCCCCATACCTTAAGCTTGCTGCAATATCTTATACTTCGAGGGGACTTGCACTCTTATTTGCTAAAGAACAGTTATTTTATTCTCTTTAAAGAAAATTTTTATAGAGTACAACTCCCTTCGTATAAGTTTCTACGCTTTGTCGTTCGAAGAAATCAATTTTTTTTTCCTTTTACTTGTGTGCATATTTTACCAAGTGAATTCTTCTATGTGGTAAAGCGGACCTCTGAAGGGCACTTTAACTTCTTTTTTTTTTTTTATATACAAAGTTGTACCTCTGAGGAGGGATTTTTCACGTTTCAACACTTGGAAGTTTTATTTCAACCTCGGTGAAACGTGTACCTCCAAAGAGTTGTGCCTTTGAAGAAAGCCTTTTCACGTTTCAACACTTGGAAATTTTATTTCAATCTTGGTGAAACGTGGGCTTCCGAAGAGGTCTTTCTTCTTGATTGCGCCCTTGAAGAGATCTTTCCTTTGAACTGTGTCCCCGGGAGGGGGTTGTACCTCTAAGGAGGGATTTTTCACGTTTCAACACTTGGAAGTTTTATTTCAATCTCGGTGAAACGTGTACCTCCAAAGAGTTGTGCCTTCGAAGAAAGCCTTTTCACGTTTCAACACTTGGAAGTTTTATTTCAATCTTGGTGAAACGTGGGCTTTCAGGAAGGTCTTTTATTTTGTCTCTGCATTTCAACTTTGGTGAAGTGAAATTCCGAAGAGCGGTTGTTACACTTCATCTCCTGGTGAAATGGGCCTCCGAAGAGGGCTTTTATTTTTGTTTGCATTTCAACTCTGGTGAAGCGAAATCCCGAAGAGCGGTTGTTACACTTCAACTCCTGGTGAAATGGGCCTCCGAAGAGGGCTTTTATTTTGTTTACATTTCAACTCTGGTGAAGTGAAATTCCGAAGAGCGGTTGTTACACTTCAACTCCTGGTGAAATGGGCCTCCGAAGAGGGCTTTTATTTTGTTTACATTTCAACTCTGGTGAAGTGAAATTCCGAAGAGCGGTTGTTACACTTCAACTCCTGGTGAAATGGGCCTCCGAAGAGGGCTTTTATTTTGTTTACATTTCAACTCTGGTGAAGTGAAATTCCGAAGAGCGGTTGTTACACTTCAACTCCTGGTGAAATGTGCCTCAAAAAGGGTTTTCATCGCCTGGAAGTTACTCTCTCATGGTTGGAGGGTCATGACTCCTCCAATCTTTTTTGTTGAGTAGAGAACTTTCTTTTTTGTGCCGTATGACCCATTAGAGATTTTTATCCTCCGAAGAGTTGTGCCTCCGAAGAGGATTTGTGCTGCCGATGATGGCCTTGGTTGTTCCTTTGTCCACTTGCTTATGCTTTTTCAGTGATCCTTTTTTTTCTTTTAAGTGACTCGTTTAATCCAAGGAAATGTACTTCATTGCCAGGCCAGTTCGTGAGAACGAGCATCAGCTTCTTAATTGGATGTTTGTTTGTTCAAACGATCTCAACTTATTAGCAAAGGCCCGTTTCTATCGAAATCATAGGCTGTTCAATTGAAGTACTTCCTATCTAGGATTTGAATTCGGGGCTTTTGTGACTTGAAATTTGGCGACAATCACTTGGTCTTTTTATGTGCAAGTTTCACTTCCACTGTCTGCAAAAATTTAAATCGATATTTCAGCAACACTTTCTATGTACTTTTCATATCAAAAATAAAGCAAACATGTAATAATAATAAGGAACACAAGATTTATAGTGGTTCGGCCTGGAAATTGAGCCTACATCCACTTTATATTCTTTCATTATTTACTTGCATCAGTTTTACAATTGCTTTCAATTACAAGAATCATACATTCATAATTCTTTTTACAATATTTCAACAAAATTTTCAAGTTAAGTATGGACGCAAATGGTTGCTGTTCCATGCCCTTGGAATTTGATCTCCATCAACAGTGGTGAGTTTGAATGTGCCGTCAAGAAGCTTCTGACCTATTACATACGGTCCTTCCCAATTTGGCCCAAACACACCTGTCGCTGTCATGATTCTCTTCAGGACTAGGTCTCCAATCTCAAAGCTGCGTTGGCGAACTTTGGAATTAAAATGTCTGGCTATTCTTTGCTGATGAGCTGCAATTCTGAGATTAGCCTCGTCCCTTTTTTCATCAAGGAAATCTAGCGCTTCAAGCTGTAGCCTTTCATTTTCTGCTTGGTTGAAATGGATCCTTCTGTGTGAAGGAACCTCTGTTTCTACCGGGATCATTGCTTCCGACCCGTATGCTAATGAGAAAGGAGTGTGCCCAGTCGCAGTTTTGTGAGTGGTTCTGTATGCCCATAGTGCAAGTGGTAGCTTATCGACCCAACCACCTTTTGCTCTTTCAAGTTGCTTTTTGATGGTTGATTTGATGATCTTGTTTACTGCTTCCACTTGCCCGTTTGCCTGCGGATGAGCAACTGCTGAAAAGCTTTTCTGGATTTTGAATCGCCTGCAAAAATCTTGGAATTCCTCGCTTTCAAACTGAGTACCATTGTCTGTGATTATTTTCTGAGGCACTCCATACCTGCAAATGATATTCTTGGTCACGAAACTTATCATCTTTTTAGAGGTGATAGTAGCCAATGGTTCAGCTTCAGCCCATTTAGTAAAATAATCAACTGCAACAATAGCATATTTAATCCCTGATTTGGCAGTCGGTAGCGGCCCAAAGAGATCCATTCCCCAAATTGCAAATGGCCATGGACTGACCATTTGTGTGAGTTCAGTTGAAGGTGCTCTAGGAATTTTGGCAAATCTTTGGCATTTGTCGCACTTTCTGGAATAGCTTGCAGCATCATGATTAATTTCTGTCCAAAAATATCCGTATCGGAGAATTTTCTTTGCTAATGTTTGACCACCTGAATGATCACCACATTCTCCTCCATGTACCTCAGCTAGGATCGTTTTGGACTCTTCCCTGGATACACATCGAAGCAATGGCATTGAGAATCCCCGTCTGTATAATCGGCCATCCTGAATTACATAGCGAGAGGCTTTCCTTAGTAGCTTCCGTCTCTCTATCGAATTTTCTAGCAGAGAACCTCTGAGTAGGTAGTCCAGTATTGGAGTCATCCATGACTCTTGTTCTTGAGATACATTCATAATCCAGTCAATATTCATCTCGTCTATACTTGGTGCTGAAAGGACTTCTACGGGGACCAATCCTAATAGTTGAGCTTCACCAGAACTTGAATACTTTGCGAGGGAATCTGCCTTCATATTCTCTTCCCGAGGAATATGGCTTATTGAATAGTGATCGAGCTCACACAGAAGTTCCCAAGCCTTTGACAAGTAAGCGGGCAGGTTTCCCCCTTTCGTTTGAAATTCCTTCTTGACTTGGCATACAATAAGCTGAGAATCGCTAAAGATCTGTAATGCTCGTATGTTTAGTTCTTTAGCGATTTTCAGTCCTGCAATAAGAGCTTCATATTCGGCTTCATTGTTTGTTGAAGGAAATTCCAATCTTAGTGCGTAGCATAATGACCGACCTTCAGGAGTCTCAAGTACAACTCCGGCTCCAGAACAGTAATCATTTCTTGCACCATCGACATATAACTTCCATTGGATAGGGGAATTGTTGAACGTTTCTTCCTCACTATTACCCTTATCTGTAAATTCTGCAATGAAATCAGCTAAAGCTTGTCCATTGATTGCTTTCCGGGGATGATAAGTGATGTCGTACTGACTGAGTTCAATATTCCACTTTAGAAGACGACCCGAGGTTTCAGGGCGAAACAGGACTTGCTTTAAAGGTTGATCAGTGAGGACTCTGATAGGATGAGCTTGAAAATATTGCCTCAATTTCCTAGACGCAATTAGTAAGCAATAGGCGAGTTTTTCCAACTTAGAGTAATTCATCTCTGCCCTAGTGAGTCTTTTACTGATATAGTAAACTGGATGTTGAATCCTTTTGTCTTCCCGTATCAGCGCTGCACTTAAAGCATGAGATGATATTGCCAAGTATATAAGAAGATCCTCGCCATCGCCAGGCCTAGAAAGTATTGGAGGTGTCTCCATATGGCGAATCAATTCATCAAAGGCTTTTTGGCATTCAGGAGTCCAAACGAAGTTCTTCTTTCCTTTCTTTAGGGCGTCAAAGAATGGGATGCATTTATCTGTGGCTTTGGAAATGAACCGACTTAAGGCGGCAACTTTTCCATTGAGACTTTGCAATTCCTTCTTTGTTCTAGGAGCTTTGACTTCTTTCAAGGCAGTAATTTGAGCTGGACTAGCCTCAATGCCCCTAGCGCTGACGATAAACCCTAAAAATTTCCCGGACTCAACCCCAAACGTGCATTTCAGAGGGTTAAGCTTCATTCTGTATTTCCGGAGGACTGCGAACATTTCTGCCAAGTGTTCAATGTGATCCGCTGCTTTCTTAGACTTTACTAACATGTCGTCGACGTAGACTTCCATAGTTTTGCCCAATTGCGGTTTGAACATAGCATTAACAAGTCTTTGGTAGGTTGCCCCTGCATTCTTCAATCCGAAGGGCATAACTCTGTAGCAATAAAGACCAACATCGGTGATAAAGCTGGTGTCCTCCTGATCCGGTTCATGCATCATGATCTGGTTATATCCGGAGTAGGCATCCATGAAAGATAACAATTCATGTCCCGCTGTTCAATCTACCAGTTGATCGATCCTGGGTAAAGGAAAGCAATCTTTGGGGCAGGCCTTGTTCAGATCTGAAAAATCGATGCACACTCTCCATTTTCCATTAGCTTTCTTAACCAACACAGGATTTGAAACCCAATTCGGATATGTAGATTCTTTGATGAAGTTATTTTCCATGAGTCGATCAATTTCCTCTTTTAATGCTGCTGACCTTTCTGGACCTTGGGTTCTTCTTTTCTGTTTCACTGGTGTAAACTTTGGGTCGATATTCAGAGCGTGTACTGCAACTTCTGGAGATATTCCACACATATCAGCATGAGTCCAAGCGAAGACATCCAGATTTGCTTTCAGGAAAGATATCAAGATATTTTGAATTGATACATTAAGTTGTGAACCCACATTCAACACCTTATTTGGGTCCTTCGGGTCAACAGGTACCGGTACCGTCGTTTCAACCGGCACCACTCTATTCTCCCCTGCACTGGCTTTTCTGGGATCCATCTCTTTCTGTGCCCCGCTATGCTCGCCAGTGTAGGGTCCGCCCCGTAATTGCTACAAGGCTGGCTCTTTGATGCGAACCGGGGTGGCCGCATCCTTTCCCATTTCCCTTTTTCTTGACTCTCGCAACTCCGTCAAATAGCACTCTCGCGCAACATTTTGATCCCCTTTTATAACTCCTACTCCATTGTCTGTAGGGAATTTAATAGTGAGGCACCACGGGGCTAGGATAGCTTTGAACGCTGCGAGCGTTGGACGGCCAAGGAAAGCATTATAAGCAGAAAATTCGTTGACAATCACAAATGTTTGCTTGCGGACTACTTTCCTTTCTCCTTCCCCAAGTTCTACAAGCAGATCGATGGTTCCTATTGGTTGCTTTGGCTCCCCGGTGGAGCCAGCGATCTTCTGCGATGAGGCTTGTACATCGACCATAGGGATTTTCATTTGGTCGAATGTCTTTTTGAAGAGGATATTACATGATGCTCCGCAGTCAATGAGAACTCTTCTGACAATGGTCGGTCCGATACCAGCTGAGATGACCAAGGGATCTAGGGTAGGCGCTTCGACACCTGAGGAATCTCTGGCTCTGAAAATAATATCATCACTGAAAGTTTTCTGTTGTTTCAGGGGCGTAGTGTCTTCTAAAACAAAGACGTCTTCTTCGGCTGGAACATATTTCAAAGCCCTGGCATATCTCTCCATCTCTCCCCAGCTCTTGCCAGCTGGGTGAGGCCCTCCTGTAACGACATTGATGATGGGCCTTCCAGATTCACGCCCCGTAGCTTTCTCACCTATCCTAGGCTGATGAACAGGAGCCTGTTGCCCCTGACTTGACGATGCAGGATTGTTGCTATTCTTTTTCACGAATTGCTGCAGCTTGTTTTCTCTTAGCAATTCTTCAATCAGATTTTTCAACTGGCGGCATTCATCGGTCTCATGACCGGGTTGATTATGGAAGCGGCAGAACTTCCCACTTTGTATAGCCTTTTTTCCGGTCCTCAACGGGATAGGTTTAGGGAGGTCAACAGAATCTTTAATGGCAAGGTAGATATGCTCCGGCGTGTCTGATAAAGGAGTATACTCTGATGGTTTGAAGGATCGGGGCTTCTTCGGATTACTCTGTTTCTTCCCATTGTTATTTTCCCTTTTTTGCCCTACGGATTCATTCTTGCGTGGAGCAACAGTGTTATCTTCATCTTTTTCCGACACTGTCTTCACCGGTACAGGACGACTTTCCAGGCGTATGAATTCATCTGCCTTTTTGTAGAATTTTTCGAGGGAGGTTGGCTCCTTCATGTTTAACCATTTCCCAAATTCGCTCGACTTATCAATAGCCCTCATCAGATAAGTCAATATCATTCGCGGTTCAGGATTGTCCACCTCTGCTAGCGCTATATTAAAGCGGTTCAAGAAAGATCTGATAGATTTACCAGGATTCTGTTCTATACTTGACAATGACATGATGTCTTTGGCCTTTGAAGCATATAGTCTAAACTGTTCCTTGAACTTTCGGGTCAAGTCTGAAAACTGATCAATAGATCGGACTGGCAACTTGGTGAACCACAGTAGAGCCACACCTTCAAGGTATACGAGGAAATATCGGCACTTTATCTCATCTGAGGCTCTAGCACCTATCATGTGCCAATCATATTTATACAAGAATTCATTCGGATCACTTGTCCCTTTGTAAGCTGGGATAGTTGGAGGGACAAACTTCCTTGGAAACTCCGCCTTTAAGATTTTCTCAGTAAATGGAGTTTTACTTGGGGCGAAACCCCATTCTTTCTCATCTTCAACCCTTTGCATACTTTCTCTCATGATTTGCCGGACCATTCCAGAAAGATACTCCTCATCATGTCGAGTTCCAGATCCACCAACCTCAGGAAGCGTTTGCTCAAAGGGACTGGCAGCCCTTTCTGGAGCATTCCTCTCACTAGCATCATGAATGTTGCCAGCATAATTCCTTCCATTACCAGCCGGTTGATTGTTTGCCCCGAGCAAATCATTCAACTTATTCAGAATTAGAGCATTTTGGGCACTCTGAGCTTCTAATTGTTCATTCTGGGCGTTTATCGGCTGGTTCAGTCCTAATATTACAGCATCCAACTCTGCTTTCGTAACCCCAGCAGACGGAGTGGGTTGATTAGGTACAGGGGAAGCGGAGATTCCCTCTTGAATATTCCCAGATCTGACAGATCTACTCTTCCTTCCAGGAGCCATTATCTCGGATAGACTTCTGGTTTTCAGGGAAATTCTCTCTACAAACCTCTGTGAAGCAATGATGATAACTTGCCTGAGTTCAATTCTCAGTGAAAGCACCAAAAATGTTAACGCTAAAATTTGAACGCTAATACCCCGATGTATGAGTTGTAGTTGTGAAAGCACCACCCGACGACTCGGGAACAGATTACAAGCAGATAATAGTAGAAAAGCGGTAAACAACGACAATTTTATAGTGGTTCGGCTTTAGGGTATAGCCTACGTCCACTTTAAGTACTTTTATTAATAATTTCGTCACAAGCTGATACAATTCTTCCCGAATACAATACACTTTGAATTACAAGAGACTTAGAACAAGTAGCTTAAACTTCGATGAAGATGAGAGTTTTCGAATCCATGTTGGATGTATGTAATCTCTTCTTGAAGTTGTTTGTAGCGTTCTTAATGTCTTGAGAGCTTCAAGTGTCGGATTGGATTAGTTTGGAATGCAGCAGAGTAACGGTGTTTGAAGGAAATCAGCCCCAAAAGTCCTCTTCTAGTTGGAGCTAGGGTCGTATTTATAGGCAGTTCTAGGCAGGAAACATTACCAAGTCCTAAGTCGTAACCGACCTAAGTTGGGTCGTGGACGACTTAAATTAAGTCGTGGGTCAGTTATCACTTAAATGCTGGTTCGAGACTTCTTCAAGGCATCCCTGCTGAACCCTAGATACATCACAAGTCCTAAGTCGCAAATGAGTCAAACGGTCCTCTCATAAGCGATGCGGCATTGAACCTTAACTTCGCAGTCTTAAGTCGTGTACGACTTATCATATGTCGTAGGTCGTGACCGACCTAAACTGATTCTCGGCTTGTGGCTTAACTGGGGTTAGCGAGTCATGGTGCAGTATTGAATTTGCCTCTGTGGCCTTATGCCGTGAACGACCTAGTAAAGGTCGTAAGTCGGTCACGACTTAGGCGTAGTCGTCTTAACTCCTCGTCCCTCGAGTCGTTAAGTCATAGTTCCTTTAAGTTGTTGGACCGTTACTCCCTTGGGTCGTTTAGGTTGTAATGACTTAAGTCGTAAACTTCCTTAAGTCGTGTCATCCTTAACTAGTAAGATTATGCTAACCTTAGGTCGTCAGGCCGTAATGTTCTTAGGTTGTGAAGGCCTTAAGTCGTAGACCTTATCTCGTAGACCCTTTAACCCGTGGAGGCCTTAAGTCGTAGACCCAATCTCGTAGATTCCTTAACCCGTGAAGGCCTTAAGTCGTAGACTCCTTAACTCGTAGATTCCTTAACCCGTGAAGGCCTTAAGTCGTACACTCCATAACTCGTAGATTCCTTAACCCGTGAAGGCCTTAAGTCGTAAACTTTAACTCGTAGAGGAAACTGGGTTAACATCTGCTACCATCCATCAAGTGTTACAGCCGAGTACATTTCAAATGCACGTTTGCATTAAATGCAGCTGTACAAAAATACTTTTCAACACATCCTCCTCTGACTTGTTCACAATATTAAAAAGCATTCTCTGCGACTTTTCTTGTTCATTCTCTCATAGGCTCTGTGAGGCATTAATGGCAGCCACAACCCTTGCTTCTTGAATTTGGATAGTTAGCAAGCTTTGAAGAAAAGTGTATTGTGAGTAATACTCACATCTCTAATTTAGTCATTGACTCATTATCCTGCGTTAAAACTTGCGGTCATCATACAAGTATTAAAATACAGTTTACAGTGTTTTATTATAATGTGCTTAAACGTGCACCCTTGCATATTTCCTTTGTTTGCGTGCGTATACTTTCTAGTATAGTGCATGCTTGGCCCTTGAAGCCTGTAGATAGTGCTTACATAGTAGTGTTTTGTGTATATTTTCTAGTATAAGTGCATGCGTGGCTATGTGAATCTGTAGAGATTTCACGCATAGTAATAGTTTTCTTTTCTATGCCCAGGGTCATTTTAATGTTTGGTGAAAAAAAATAAAAAATAAAAACCGTGAATGCATGATGAAATTTTGTTCTTGGGCATTTTCCCTTTGCATTGTTTAGTACGTGCATATTTAAACACCTGTAACTTGCACGAAGAAAGTTTTGTTCATTATATGTTTTCACTGGCGCGCATGCATAGGGTAGTATAGCAAGATTTGTAGATATTTTTTTTACGTATCAAGAAATCAAGTGTATTTTGTATTCACTTAATTTGGTCACTATTATTTTGTTTGTGCAATTAATGTTGCCAGGTTACCATGCTTTGGAAAATGCATCAACGTGGATTCAAGTAACATAAGGGCCATCTTTTTTTAAAAAGTAAAGCATGAAACTGAGTCTAGTATTTATAAAAGTTTTGTACGTGCATGAGCATATGTTGCATGCAACTTAATTATTTTGTCTACTTCCTTCTGGCATGCTAATACGTTTTGCACTTTTGGTTAGGAGTGGGCGTACATAATGCACGATAATAAGTCAGATATAATAGCAGCATTTAATTTACGTTGAACCGGTGTTTGGCTTTAAAACGTATTTTGCTGCCGTTATTTTTATAACGGATTTTTACACCAGAGCTATATATTAGAAGCAGGTTGTTTTGATGAGATTTTTGACAAATAAAAATTTCTGTTGTTTTGGCTTCAGTAACCGTCAATTTTAAAGTGAATTTTCAAGCGGTTATCCCACAACGCTGATTTGGTATCCGTTTTTACGGTATTTTGTGATACGCAATTTCTTCGTCGAAATTGCTATAGTTGTTGCTATTTTAATCACGTGTTTTAAAAATCGTTTTAAATTGAAATTTTCCAAAAAATTTACAGTTTGCGCTTTCAAAAGAATGAGGAAGCGATTTAAACGCTTTGGCAAAATTGAGGACTATGAACTCTTACTTTTTCTGATTCGCTTAAATCCGTACTTGTCCGTTTGAGAACGTAAAATGTATTTTTATAAAATACACAATTTTGCACTTTCAAGGAAACGATGAAGAGATTTAAACGATTTAGCAAAAGTGCGGAATGTGGAACCACACTTTTACTATTTTGATTAATTCCGGACTCGTTAATTGAAATATTCGATGATTTTGATGATTTTGTAAGCTTTCGAGCCACTATGATGGACCTTCGGGTCATATGACGGACCTTCGGGTCAAATAACAGTACTAGAATTTCGGGTCATATGTTGGACCTTCGGGTAATTTGTTGGGTGCCAAAATTATGATGACAGTACTTGGTAGGCTTCGGCCATATGAGCTGCACTTGTGGCGTAGCTTAGACTCGCCATATGATGGGATCGATCCACTTTTATGTTGATTTTTCTAATTATCTATCTTTGATTTCTAGATTTTGTGATTTGTGGTTTTGAACTCAATGGTGAATTTGAAAGTTGATTTTAATGGAGTTTGATGTGATTTCTTCATTTAATTATGTCGATTTCTTATGTTGAATAGTCTCATACGAGATTATTATTATTTTGATTTATGTTGAATATGATGCATTCACTTCTAAGAATAAATTAGAATGATCCGTTTATTATTTTCTTTTAAATAATACTCGGGTCAGACCGAGTTATTTCAGGGTAATCTCTATCTCTGATTTTGTAGCAGCTTCAGCTTTTAGGATTCACATCGTCTTTTGTCTAGCATTCGAGGAGCTCTCTTGGTTATTTGACTCCCATCTTATGTATGTAGTTATCCATGTATATGTGTATTTGGTTCATGGGAACTATTGATTGTTGTAGCATGTATTCCAGACTTATCTTCCACTATGTATCTGATATTTCCGTTCTGCTGAGATTATATTATCAGTGTAGTTGATATTATGAGTTGTTCTGGATTTTTCTTTAGCCATTGTAGTTTCGTTTTAGATTTGGATTGAATTTATATCTTTGGGAGTAATTTTCACAACTCCTATCGATGTAATCAATACTCGTCTAAGGCATAACTTACGGATGGTCACTTCTAACAAGCCTTATTCCTCACAATAGCAGACGTTATTCCGTATAATAACCTTTGTTATTGTGCGCATAGAGGTGGGGCGTCACAGCTTGGTATCAGAGCTGAAATTCAGAACAAATTATGATATACACCGAACAGAAACAGAATGGAACATGTATTACAACTATTCGGGAGTTTATTCGTGCCTTTCTAATCTATTCTTTTCACTTTAACATGTGGAGTACGTCTAGGAATAAATTATATATTCCGTAGTGTTCCATTTGTTAAACTTCTTATCTTTGTATATTGTTTTAACTGATCTTTACCTTCTCTTGTCTCTTAGTCTATGGCTGGAAGAGGTAGAGGGAAGCATTCTTCTACAGGCCCGTCTAGTAGTTCTCATCCGGACAGTGTCTATATGTCAGCTGA
Source organism: Allium cepa (assembly GCA_030765085.1). NCBI lineage: Eukaryota > Viridiplantae > Streptophyta > Magnoliopsida > Asparagales > Amaryllidaceae > Allium > Allium cepa. The sequence continues at coordinate 465,124,012 of CM060942.1, forward strand.
TCAGTTTATGGAGCTGTTTCGGGGTACTCAGCCTCTTGTTGCTACTCCCGCAGTTTCTGCTCAGAAGTCTGCCTTTTCTCGCATGTGTAGTGACTATTCCCACCTTGGAGGTCAGCCTTTCAAGGGATCGGAAAGTGTTATGGAAGTTCAGACTTGGTTGCGCACTTGTGAGCGCATATTTTCTCGGATGGATCTTTCGGATCATCATCGCGTTCTTGTGGCATCTAGTATGTTGTAAGAACGTGCGCTCGATTGGTATGAGCTTTTGATTGCGGAAGTTGATGAGTCCACTCTCTCTTGGGTTCAGTTTAAGGAATGTTTCGAACTTAAGTTCGTTCCTGAATCGAAAAAGGCAAATCTTGCTCGTAGTTTCCCTGAGTTGAAGCAAGGAAAGTCCTCTGTTTCTGATTATGTTGCATCTTTCGAGGCCTTGTCCATGTACGGAGTTGAGTTCATTAACACTCCGCGCAAGAAGAATCTTCGTTTTGTTGAGGGTTTGAAGAAGTATTTGAAGAAGGATCTTTTGCTTCAGCTTAAGCTCTCCGTTGAAGAGCTTTTTGATTCTGCTCTTTGTCTTGAAGCCGTTGAAAAGGAATGTGATAGTGGTGATGATGTTGAGGTTTCTAAGAACCACAACAAGAAGAGGTTTCCATTTCGTAAGCCCAATTCTAACCATAAGAAGAAGAAGCAAGCTACCTCTAGTTCTCAGCCTAGTAGTGCACCTTATGTTCAGAGGGCGTGCTATAATTGTGGTTCTTTGGATCATTTTCTCCGCAATTGTCCTAAGCCTCTCACATGTCGTTATTGTAAGAAAGAAGGTCATTGGGTTTCTGATTGTCCTATTGCTCCTAAGGGTTTCAAATCTAGGAAGCTTAATGTTGCTAAAGCTTCTGGCGATTCTTCCAAGCCTAAAGGTATTACTCCTTCTGTATTGGAAGGTTTTATTTTATTTCATGGCCATTCTATTAGTGTTCTCTTCGATACGGGTGCATCACATTCATTCGTGTCGAAGAAGCTAGTTGATATTATTCATTTGGATGTTATCACTCTTTGCGACCCTTTGAGAATCGTAAATCCTATTGGTGGATCTGCTACTCTTAGTTTGTTGTGTGTTGATGTTAAGATTATTCTTTGTGGTTTCTCCTTTCATGCGAATCTGCATGTTATGGATCATCTTGATTTTGATATGATATTGGGTATGGATTGGCTCGTTCGTTATGATGTTCAAATCCTATGTCCCGAAAGAACTTTGCATCTCAAGCATCCCGATGCTAGCGAAAAAATTTCTATTATATTTCGAAGCATGGATCATACTTCGAATGCTTTTATATCTTCCCTCGAATCAGAGGATGTCTTGGATAATATTCCAGTTGTTTGTGATTTTTCTGATGTTTTTAAGCCTATCTCGAGATTGCTGCCGAAGAGGGCAATAGAGTTCCGTATAGATCTTATTTCTGGTGCACATCCTGTCAGTCGTCCTCCCACGAGGATGTCTGCTAAGGAAAATGAGGAACTAAAGCAACAATTATCTGAGTTGGAAGCCAAGCTTTTTATCCGCTCTAGATCATCTCCTTAGGGCGCCGCCGCTGTCTTCGTTAAGAAGCCAGATGGTACTCTTAGGCTTTGCACTGATTACCGCAAACTTAACGAGCTAACTATCAAGAATAGGTATCCATTACCTAGGATCGACGACATGTTCGATCAATTAAGTGGCGCTAAAGTCTTCTCCCAACTCGATCTTGCTACCGGTTTTCATCAGTTACGAGTGGTAGAAGATAGCATTCCTCTCACCGTATTCCGTACTCGTTATGGTTCTTACGAATGGCTTGTTATGCCATTCGGTTTGACGAACGCTCCGGCGTATTTTGTAGATCTTATGAATCAGATATTCCGTGAATATCTCGATAAGTTCTTCTTGGTTTTCATTGATAATATTCTTATTTATTCCAAATCTGAAGCCGATCATATTCAGCATTTGGAGATTGTTCTGAGCACTCTTTGTCAGCATCAGCTTTATGGCAAATTCTCCAAGTGTCACTTCTGGGAGAATAAGGTGAAGTTTCTCGGTCACATTATTTCTTCCAATGGTATTTCTGTCGATCCTTCCAAGATCGAATCTATTCACAATTGGAAGAGGCCCGAGACCGTTACTGAGATCCATAGTTTCCTTGGATTGGCGGGTTATTATCGCCGATTTATTAAGGACTTTTCTCGTATTGCTTTACCTCTTACCACTCTTATGAGAAAAGCTGTTCCTTTTATTTGGTCGGATAAGTGTGGGAATTCATTCTTGAAATTAAAAGATCTCCTTACTCATGCTCCTATCTTAGTGGTTCCCGAAGGGAATCACGATCTTATGCAGAAGGATAGGGTGGTTGCTTATGCTTCTAGGCAACTAAAGCCTAACGAGATTCGTTATGCTACCCACGATCTAGAATTAGCCGCCATTGTCTTTGCTTTGAAGATTTGGCGACATTGTCTTTTGGGCGAGCATTTTATTCTCTATACTGATCACAAGTCTCTTAAGTATTTATTTTCTCAGAAAGAGCTTAATATGAGGCAACTGCATTGGATCGAGTTCCTTGCCTCATATGATTTTGATATTCAGTATACCCCTGGAATGGGAAATCAAGTGGATGACGCGCTTAGTTGTAAGCAACAAGCTGTCATTTCCATGATGTTAGCAGAATGGAATATATTAGAGAGTTTATCTCTTTGTGATATTCGAGACCATTCCCCTGTTCCAGGTTCTCCCGTGATTTTATTTAGCATGGAGGCTCGTCCCAGTCTTTTGGATCGCATTGCCGAGGCCCAGAGACGAGATCCTAATCTTGTCCATCTTATTCAGAGTTGTGAATCGGATTCCCGAAGCGATGAGCTAAAGGATTTCAATATTGATATTCGTGGTTGTATTCGGAAGAAGCGTAGATTGATCGTGCCTGATATTTCTAATCTTCGAAATGACATTCTTGGGGATTGTCATCGTTCGAAGTATACTATCCGTCCGGGTAGTAGTAAAATGTATGCTGATATAAAACGCTTATACTATTGGGTAGGTATGAAGCGTGATGTGGCAAGTCTTGTAAGCCGTTGCACGACTTGTAATCTTGTCAAAGCAGAACATCAGCGTCCTGGTGGTCTCTTGCAACCTTTGGAGATTCCGCTGTGGAAGTGGGATCAAATCTCTATGGATTTTGTTGATGGTTCGCCTCGTTCGAGGCTAGGCCATACTCGCATTTGGGTGATTATCGACCGACTGAGTAAATCTTCCCATTTCATTCCAATCAAATCCAATCGGACTGCTCCTTTATTGGCCAATCTTTTTATTAGAGAAGTTGTTCGACTTCATGGCGTTTCGAGTTCGATTGTTAGTGATAGGGATCCGCTTTTCACTAGTGGGTTCTGGAAGAGTCTTCAGAAAGTTTTGGGCATAAAGCTTAATCTTAGCACGACCTATCATCCTCAGTCAGATGGTCAGACTGAGAGAGTGAATCAAATTATGGAGGATCTTCTTCGGGCTTGTATTCTTGATTTCGGTGGTAGTTGGGAAGGCCATATTCCTCCTATTGAATTTGCTTACAACAATAGTTTCCAATCCGGTATCGGCATGGCTCCTTTTGAGGCCCTTTATGGAAGGCCGTGTCGATCACCTTCTTGTTGGTTAGAGTCTGGGGAAAAGTTGATTCTAGGCCCCGACTTTATTCGGGAATCGTCTGAGAAGATTCATCTTATTCGGCAAAGGATGAAAGAGGCTCAAAATCATCAAAAATCCTATGTCGATAACTTTGAAAGCCGTTGGAATTTTCTGTGGGCGATCATGTGTTCATTCTGGTTTCTCCAATGAAAGGAGTGGTGCGGTTTAGTAGTTCAGGAAAGTTGGCCCCTCGTTACATTGGACCGTTTCCTATTACCGAACGCATTGGGCCCGTGGCTTATCGTATTGCTTTTCCTATCCAGTTTGTGGGGATTCACGAGGTATTTCATGTTTCTCAGCTTCGCCGTTGCCTCTGTGAACCAGATTCGGTTATTGATCCTCATATATTGCCCAATATTGAGATCACACCCAACATGACCATGGTGCAAAATCCTATTCGCATTCTGGCTACTGAGGTGAAACGCCTTCGGAACAAGGAAGTTCCACTCGTAAAGATTCAATGGTCCGCAAACCGCAAGGATTTCACTTGGGAAACCAGAGAATTCATCGAGCGTTCTTATCCCGGTTTTCTCTCCTATTCGGGTGGAGGTGAGCATTCGTATCTATCTTTTCTTTTTAATCTTTGTTGTGATGAATCGTTTACGTTATTGACTGCTTCTAGTTTGAAAATTGCGGAGACGCAATTTTTATAAGGGGGAGTCTGTAACGACCGTGACTTTATTACTATCGTAATAAATATTTTTAAAATCAGTAACGACCGAAATTTTTGAATTACTGTCGGAGCGAATATTTTAAACAGATTTTTTTTATTAAATTAGAAAAATATTCAGGCAAATTCAAGGGCAAAGTCAGTAGCAAAGTAACAAAGTGGTGTTAAAAACCTGGTTGCCTTCATGTTCAAACAATTGTGGCCCTTTCAAACAATAGTTGAACGTTATTTACTGATATGCATAGTGTATAAAGAAATTTATAGCCGAACACTATCACATTCTTTCTATAAAGCAAGTGTGAACATTGCTTTATCTGCTACCATCCATCAAGTGTTACAGCCGAGTACATTTCAAATGCACGTTTGCATTAAATGCATCTGTAGAAAAATGCTTTTCAACACATCCTTTTCTGAATTGTTCACAATATTAAAAAGCATTCTCTGCGACTTTTCTTGTTCATTCTCTCATAGGCTCTGTGAGGTATTAATGGCAGCCACAACCCTTGCTTCTTGAATTTGGATTGTTAGCAAGCTTTGAAGAAAAGTGTATTGTGAGTAATACTCACATCTCTAATTTAGTCATTGACACACTATCCTGCGTTAAAACTTCCAGTCATCATACAAGTATTAAAATACAGTTTACAGTGTTTTATCATAATGTGCTTAAACGTGCACCCTTGCATATTTCCTTTGTTTGCGTGCGTATACTTTCTAGTATAGTGCGTGCTTGGCCCTTGAAGCCTGTAGATAGTGCATGCATAGTAGTGTTTTGTTTATATTTTCTAGTATAAGTACATGCGTGGCTATGTGAATCTGTAGAGATTTCATTCATAGTAATAGTTTGCTTTTCTATGCCCAGGGTCATTTTAATGTTTGGTGAAGAAAAAAAAACCGTGAATGCATGATGAAAGTTTTGTTCCAGGGCATTTTCCCTTTGCATTGTTTAGTACGTGCATATTTAAACACCTATAACTTGCATGAAGAAAGTTTTGTTCATTATATGTTTTCACTGGCGCGCATGCATAGGGTAGTATAGCAAGATTTGTAGATATATTTTTTTACGTATCAATAAATCAAGTGTATTTTGTATTCACTTAATTTGGTCACTATTATTTTGTTTGTGCAATTAATGTTGCCAGTGTACCATACTTTGGAAAATGCATCAACGTGGATTCAAGTAACATAAGGGCCATCTTTTTTTAAAAAGTAAAGCATGAAACTGAGTCTAGTATTTATAAAAGTTTTGTACGTGCGTGGGCATATGTTGCATGTAACTTAATTATTTTGTCTACTTCCTTCTGGCATGCTAATACGTTTTGCACTTTTGGTTAGGAGCGGGTGTACATAATGCACGATAGTAAGTCAGATATAATACCAGCATTTAATTTACGTTGAACCGGTGTTTGGTTTTAAAACGTATTTTGCTGCCGTTATTTTTATAATCGATTTTTATACCAGAGCTATATTTTAGAAGCAGGTTGTTTTGATGAGATTTTTGACAAATAAAAATTTCTGTTGTTTTGGCTTCGGTAACCGTCAATTTTAAAGTGAATTTTCAAGCGGTTATCCCGCAACGCTGATTTGGTATCCGTTTTTACGGTATTTTGTGATACGCAATTTCTTCGTCGAAATTGCTATAGTTGTTGCTATTTTAATCACGTGTTTTAAAAATCGCTTTAAATTGAAATCATTTCCAAAAAAATTACAGTTTGCCCTTTCAAAAGAATGAGGAAGCGATTTAAACGCTTTGGCAAAATTGAGGACTATGAACCCTTACTTTTTCTGATTCGCTTAAATCCGGACTTGTCCGTTTGAGAACGTAAAATGTATTTTTATAAAATACACAATTTTGCACTTTCAAGGAAACGATGAAGAGATTTAAATGATTTAGCAAAAGTGCGGAATATGGAACCACACTTTTACTTTTTTGATTAATTCCGGACTCGTTAATTAAAATATTTGATGATTTTGATGATTTTGTGTGCTTTCGAGCCATTATGATGGACCTTCGGGTCATATGATGGGCCTTCGGGTCAAATACCAGTACTAGACTTTCGGGTCATTTGTTGGAACTTCGGGTCATTTGTTGGGTGCCAAAATTATGATGACAGTACTTGGCAGGCTTCGGCCATATGAGACGCACGTGCGGCGTAGCTTAGACTCGCCATATGATGGGATCGATCCACTTTTATGTTGATTTTTCTAGTTATCTATCTTTGATTTCTAGATTTTGTGATTTGTTGTTTTGAACTCAATGGTGAATTTGAAAGTTGATTTTGATGGAGTTTGATGTGATTTCTTCATTTAATTATGTCGATTTCTTATGTTGAATAGTCTCATACGAGATTATTATTATTTTGATTTATGTTGAATATGATGCATTCACTTCTAAGAATAAATTAGACTGTTTCGTTTATTATTTTCTTTTAAATAATACTCAGGTCAGACCGAGTTATTTCAGGGTAATCTCTATCTCTGATTCTGTAGCAGCTTCAGCTTTTGGGATTCACATCATCTTTTGTCTAGCATTCGAGGAGCTCTCTTGGTTATTTGACTCCCATCTTATGTATGTAGTTATCCATGTATATGTGTATTTGGTTCATGGGAACTATTGACTGTTGTAGCATGTATTCCAGACTTATCTTCCGCTATGTATCTGATATTTCTGTTCTGCCGAGATTATATTATCAGTGTAGTTGATATTATGAGTTGTTTTGGATTTTTCTTTAGCCGCTGTAGTTTCGTTTTAGATTTGGATTGAATTTATATCTTTTGGAGTAATTTTCACAACTCCTATCGATGTAATCAATACTCGTCTAAGGCATAACTTACGGATGGTCGCTTCTAACAAGCCTTATTCCTCACATTAGCAGACGTTATTCCGTATAATAACCTTTGTTATTGTGCGCATAGAGGTGGGGCGTTACATTACTTCAAATATCATCTCAAAACTTTAAATTTAATTTCCATTATTTACTTACATTTAAACTAAAATTTAAAGTCAAAAATCATAATTACTTCAAATGTACATACTTAAATTCACAATTTCAAGACTTAATATTTAATTTTCTTAAAACCATAAAATATATATTTTTAAATCAAAATTTCATACTTTTAAAAATATACATTTTAGAAAAAAACATTTAAAAATATACCACGGGGCCTGTATATAATATTCTAACCTAGGTCAAGTGATACAGATATATATCATTTCAATCCGTTTACAAAGAAAACCCGGGTTCTATCATTTCAAACCCGCAATCCCAAGTCAAATAAAATACAATAGAAATCGCTCAGGCCTATCATTTCAGCCCATAACGATTTTTTCCTATTCTAAATTCCGTTCGGGGATGTATCATTTCAACCCATAGTGATTCTATTCTAACAGGGAACTTGCAGTGCGAATATACGCATAAACAATATAAACAATGTCAATGTCACAATATAATATCATCTATCAGATGTCAGGTGATAATTAACAGGTTTAACATGGTAATAACATGGCATAATATATCATATGATCATCTGTTAACGTAAAAATCATACGCTAACACCCCGGTGTAGATTGAAGTTGAGCGAAAGCACCACCCGTAAACACGGGAACTAAAAACAAGTAGAAAAATCACAGAGAAAGCAGAAAAGACAACAGTTTTTATAGTGGTTCGGCTTGAGGTAAGCCTACGTCCACTTTAATTCTCTTTATTGCTGAATCAATTACAACTTTATAACAATCTTCAATTACAATTCTGATGAGACAAACAACTAGAACTTTGATGGAGAAGAATTCTTCGAATCCATGTAGATTGCGTTAGATTTTCCCTCGAAGTTAGTTGAGATGCCTTTCGAACTTGAAGTGTCGAGTGAGTCGAGAATTCAGCAGAGTATTGGCGCTTGAAGAGATTGGCCCAAAAGTCCCTTTCATGCTTGTGGTAGGTTGGTATTTATAGGAAAATTTTACCCTTAAGTCGTAACTCGTGACCGAGTTAAGGTAGGTCGCGGCCGACCTATTGAGTCTAGCTCGTAGCTTGGTAGAAATTTGCCCATCTTCTTGAATCCATGTCAAGTCCTAAGTCATGCACGAGTTAACTGGACATGGCTTCATTTGTTTACTTAAGTCGTGTATGACTCATCATAGATCGTAGGTCGTGACCGAGTTAACAGGATGTGGCATAAGTGTTGTGGCAGCGGATTATAGCTTAGCGGCTTTAGGCCATGGACGACTTAAGCTAAGTCGTGAGTCACGGCTTAACTGGCAAGCTTGTTTATTTCAGATAGCAACACAAGTCTTAACCCGTTCACGAGTTAGGAGGCTATGTTTAATGAGTATCAGTGCTTTGTTTGCCTAAGTCGTTTACGACACATGCTAAGTCGTAAGTCGTAGACAGCTTTAGGCTGTTAACTTATTTCCTTCTTGAGTCGTGCCATCTCTTAAGCCGTAGACTTCCTTAAGTCGTAGACTTCTTGGTCCGTTTCAATTCCTAAATCGTCTGGACCTCAACTCGTTAGGTCGTCCAGACCTTAAGTCGTGTACCCTCCTTGATCCATTGAGTCGCTGTCTCCCTTGAGTCGTTGAGTCGGCCATTTCTTTAACACGTTAAACCGTTAATTCGTACCATTCATAAGTCATAGATCGTCCGTAATTTGAGTCATGTAAACCTTAACTTGTTAAGTCGCAGAGTGCTTTAAACTGTTAGATCATGGTGGCCTCAAGTCATAAGTCGTTCATGCTTTATCTTGTTAAATCGTCACGCATCTTAAGTCGTGAGGTTTGCTAAGTCGTAGACTTTCTTAATCCGTTAAGTACCTTATGTCATAAATCGTCCCAGTCCTAAACTCATTGTTTTAACGGGGTTAACATTTTCCCCTTGAAGCACACGCCTAATTCATAGGTCGTGTGATTCGACTTTCCTTAACTCGCTTGTGCCATTTCAAGTTCCGCTGTCTTGGTGTATAAAAGACTTGAGTCTTTTCTCTTATTTATTTCTGCTCAATATCAATCTCCTAAGTCTTATCCGCCATTAGCATCTCTCCAAGCTTCCTGTCGTATTCGCCATCAGCATTTCTCCGAGCTTCCTTCGGCGATCCTGACTTGATTTACTTCTAACCATCTCCTGCTTCACATCACGTAAGCAATTTTCCCCATTTTCCAATCGCCGATCATCATTGTCAATCTTTGAGCCCGTCTTCCATCTCTGATTCCCCCCTTTAACCGTGCGAGTATTGTTGCATTGGTCGTCGAAGAACTCAAAGTTTGTTTGATTTGACTTAAGAGGACTCATGATTTGCGGCAATTCGGTGGTGTGGCAGAACTGGGGTTGTTGTCAATTGAGAGGTTATTGGGCTAACGGGTTAAGAGGATGAGGAGTTTCTGATTGGATGGGGGGTTTGTCGATTGGGTGAAGTGAGATACTAAATTGGTCACGACCCAGCATTTTTGGGCGACTTATAACCTTTCGCGACTTAACGAGATACGGCATGAGCTTTGAGTCGCGGCCGATCTAGGACTTAGAGAATTTCCCATTTCTTTGAACCGAAGCCCTTCCTCCTTACCATGCTATACGACTTACAGGACCAACGATTTAAGGAGCCAACGACTTAACTTGCGGGAAATCTTTAAGTCATGGGCGACTTAACCTTTAGATCGTGGACGACTTATCCTTTAGGTCGTGGACGACTTATCCTTTAGGTCGTGGACGAATCAGCACTTGGACAATCTTTTACTGTCGAATTATTTCCTTTAGCCTAAGCCAATTTCATCCCTCTGTTAGGTTGTGAACGATTTAGGGCTTAGAGGATTTTCGGACTGTGACTAAATGGCTTGAACAAAAATTTGTAAACTTCAAGATGTCGACAAAACTTGATTGTACTTCCAATTTGAATTGCCAGAATAAACTGCTTGAACTTTGTTGCGTTTCTTTACAGATTATCCTAACTTTAACGAACAGCCCAGGATGGAGAGGCCACTCTTATTCCAGCTCCATTAGTCAATCCTCCAGAAAGAGCCCCTACCACCTTATCGTACAAAGCTTTTCGTCAGTTGTGTGGTCAGTTTGGCATTGCTGAAGCAGACGCCATTGTCCCTAAAAAAGGTGACACTGCTGATGTGGCGCCTACTGGCTTCATAGCGGTTAACCGGCAAATGTACCTAAGCGAGGCCATTCCCCCTTTCAACAACTTTCTCTAGAATCTACTTCTTCGATTATCTATCTCCCCATTCCAGCTACACCCTAATGGTTATGCCATTCTGATGGGGTTGTGCGTGCTATTTAGGAGAACATTTGACCGGCTTCCAAGCTTTGACGAGATCTGCTTCCTATGCTCCTTTACTAGGACTAAGGATCATCCTTCTATTACTGCCGTGAGAAGCGCACGAAATCGTAAATTGATCGTTGGCCTCCCTGACACTGCCCATGGGTTTTTAACTCAATTCTTCTATGTCCGTTGCCCCCCGGGGTTTTATGCTGTGTGGAGAGAAGGAAGTAAGATCATTTACATCTTCCTCTTCTATACTCTGAGTTTTGTGAAGTCCGAATTGCCAAGTGTTAACTTCATTTTTTCATTTCAGCGCTTCCTCCTCCTTCTAGAGATCTCAGCCATAAGCCAATTCTGGAGAGGCTTGTAGCTGTACCGGTTGAAGAGCGGGATATGAAATTTTTGCTGAACGGCGAATTTCTTCACCAGTTCGGACTTCTTCGCCCTTCTCGCTCCACACAACCCTGTGAGGTTCCAGACTCCACACCTAAAACATTAGATGCCCTAGCTTTTTCTAACGCACCCGTACCAAAAGATCCCGCTTCCGAAGCTTCTTTAGTGAAATGTTCTTCTACCGTCGATGTTGCGGGGTCATCTGGCAAACTCACACTTGCCTCAGTTATTGAGGAAGAGGGGCCTCAGGGATCTCCCCAACATTCACAGAAGCAAAGAAACCGGGAAGACAAGTCCTGTCAGGCAGAGCGGGGACGATACTTTCAAGGGGTTGAGCGAACTTTTTGCACCTCACAAGAGATCTTTAAAGATGATCCTATCACTACCGGGGTTTCTCCTTTAGTAGTGGAAGCGACTTCTTCTTTGCAGCAGGCTCTGTCGACCCGAGAGTTGACGTTAACTACTACTCCTACGATTACTCCGCAATCAGAGAGTGGTTCGTAGTTTGATGTGCGTAGCTTGAACATCAACACACTTAGAATCTTTCGGCACTTTTATATTCCTAACTCTCTGTACTTTGAAGATTCTAAAGTTACACTTCTTTTCTCTGAAAACTTTTAAGAGTTGTCTCTTCTTTTTTATTTCAGATTCACCGATGGGACGCAGTAGCTCCTACTATGACGACTTTCAGCGCTACGGGAGGCGTAGTCAATATGATTATAGGCGCTACCTTCCCGCTCACAAAGAAACCGATGAAGAGAGAGCCACTCGAAAGGCCCACGAGAGAAGGGCTCAAGAAGAGCGTTATGAGAGAAAAGAAAGGGAGGAGCACCATGATTCTTCCCATAAAGGTGACGATTCCCACAAGAGAAAATCCCATGATGACCGGGGAAAAAGCCATATGGTTGAGGACCCAAGCAGCGTGCTCGACACGGTGAGAAGCATACTTCTACAACTCTTGAAATGGTCACTGCCCCCGTCTCACTTGACATTCCTTCTGGCTCTCCCGCTCTCGGGAAGACAGACATTCAAACAATAATCAGCAGGCCTAAATTCCAAGTTGGATCAGGCCTGGCTACTCTACAAAGCCGGTACCCGCACTGGTGCCTGAAGGGAGTGCGGTTCGATCTTGACTTGATCACTATCGACAAGCATGCCATGCTGCGAAATCTCGATGCCGTCAGGCTTGATATTGAAAGGATGTCGAACTGGAAAAAGCTTGTTGACGAGCTTCAAAGGGTAAACCGTGCGAATAAAGAGGCCATGCTTACTATGGAGAATGATAAGGCCGAATGGAAGAAGGTTCTCGAGCAGCACGATAATGAAATGAGGAGCATCACTACTTACAATGTGGAGCTTGAGGCGAAAGTTGAGGAACTTAAACAATAGCTTGCTACTTCTTCTACTACATATACTCAAAAAGAAGAAGTACTTCAGAAGCAAGTTCGCGATGCTCACGCAGCTCAGCGACATGCCGAGGCACAACTTAAAGCTGAGCAGAAAACAGTGGGAAGGTATCGTGCTGAGGTTATAGAGTTACAGGAGAAAGTCAACTCTCAGGAGGCGGATATTCAATTGCTAAAACTTCAACTTTCCAAGACTGAAAGAGAGCGCGATGAGGCCGTTGCCGGTAAAATTGCAGCTCAAGAATCTCATGAGGCAACGAAGACCAGCATCAGCTCGACACTGTTTGACTTTTACCTGCACAGCATCTTGGGGCACGGTAGTCTCGACTTCCTAGGCCCCAAATATGAAGTGACACTGGCTGAAGTGTGGGAGGCTGCACTTGACATGCTCGGCGGTAAAGGTGCTGGCTATGCCGAATCAGCTCTTGATGAGCATTACTTGGATGATGATGCTCGCGCTGCTCTTGCCAAAGGAAAGGAACAACTTGCAAAATTAAGAGCTGAAACGGTAGAAGGGGAACAGTTAGGAAAAGCTACTTCAACTATTCCAGTCCAGCTTTCTCCTTCGGCCGAAATCGACATTATTGGCTCCAGCTCTCATTCTCCATCCCTGGGCAAAGTTACAACTGAGATCACAAGTATACAGGGTGGAGATGAAGGTGAAGAGAGTGCCAAAGCACATGCTTATGAGGTTGGCATCAGGAAGCCGACTTCTCCAGGTAACTCTACTATTAATCTTGCCCAAGTAGACTGCTCATTTGCTTCTTATGAGTTCGATGAGCTTCTCGACTATTTTCTGAACCTCAATGAGCCTTTATCTCCTCTCTTTACTGACTTTAACTTCTTTTCTTCTCTAGAGAAAGCACCGAGCATTGTTCAAGCTTCCCCTCCTCCAATTATTCCTCCTTCGGTTCTCCAGGTCACTCCTCTATCCGCCTCTCAACCCGGGTCGCAAGCGGAGCAAATAGAAGCTCTTCATGGCTTAGATGATCCTATTGCTTCTCAAGAACATGGGGGAAAGGGGGTTGGAGAAGGCGATGAGTCTCTGGAGCGAACTACTTCTGATAACATAAAATTATCTGCTCTTGTAACTCCGGGAAGTGAGTCTTCTTCAAGGAGAAGTAGGAAGCGTGCCACTTCGAAGAAGAGAAGAAAAGGCATCCTTATTTCTAAAGAGGAAACGAAAGTTGATCCAGCAGTAACCCTTTCTCCTTCATCCCCGACTCTCCCAAGCCGTCCTGAAAAGCTGCCTATTAGGTCAGGTGAAAGGCACTAAGGGTGGTGGCAAGAAGAAATAAGGGGTCCTGCTTCGACTTATCTTTATTTTTTGCTTTTTGCATGTACTGGCCGGAGATTGTGCGGGTACCGGCCTCCGCTTTTCTTTTTCTTTTTATTTTGAAACCTGTACCTGTAAAAAAATTTAACAGTGTTGAATAAAATGATTATTTTTCTTTGTACAAACTTCTGTCTGTATCTGAGAATGCATATATTATTCATTTTCGTACAACTTTCTTTACATGATATTGCAGCGAGCTTGTGGTATGTTGTTCGAGCGTAATTTTACCAATATAGTTATACCATGTTGTATGTAGCTATACCATGTTGCCCCTATACCATAAGCTTGTTGCAATATTTTATACTTTGAGGGGACTTGTACTTTTATTTTCTGGAGAATAATTATTCCATACCTGGAGGAATATTATTTCGTTAAAAATAGAGTACAGCTCCCTCCATATAGTTTTTACGCTTCATCCTTCGAAGATATCACTTTTTCTTTTGTGCATATACACATTTTACCAACTGAATTCTTCTATGTGGTAAAGCGGGCCTCTGAAGGGTACTTTAACTTCTTTTTGAGGAAGAGTATTTTCCAGAATAGGTGAATCATTCTTCCTTTGAGAGTTAAAGTGTGCCTTTGAAGAGGGCTTCTTTTTTTTATTACGCCTCAGTAAAGGGCTTTCTAATTTTTTCTTTGAGTTTCTGACGAAATGATTCTTTGAAAAGTTGCACCTCTGAGGAGGGCTTTTTCACGTTTCAACACTTGGAAGTTTTATTTCAATCTCGGTGAAACGTGTGCCTCCGAAGAGTTGTGCCTCCGAGGAGGGCTTTTTCACGTTTAACACCTGGAAGTTTTATTTCAATCTCGGTGAAACATGTGCCTCCGAAGAGGTCTTTCTGTTCGATTGTGCCTCCGGGAGGAGGTCTTTTCATTTCTGCCTCTGGGAAGAGGTCTTTTTTGTTTCTGCCTCTGGGAAGAGGTCTTTTTGTTTTGTTGTGCCTCTGGGAAGAGGTCTTTTTTGTTTCTGCCTCTTGGGAGAGGCTTTTATTTTTCCCTGTTCGCTGGGAAGTGGGCCTCCGAAGAGGACTTTTCACATTTCATTTCACGGGAGTGTATCGACCGATCATGATGAAATGTGTGCCTCTGAGTAGGGTTACTGCTTGGAAGTTTGGAGTTTCTTTCTCTCGGTTGGACGGATTCACGGGAGTGTATCGACCAATCATTCCCCAACTTTGTATCGAGAAAGATCTCTCTTTTTCTGGTTGGCCCGCTCGAGGTCTTTTAGCATTTCAACTGTGGTGAAATGGTCCTCCGAAGAGGGCTTTTCACGTTTCAACACCTGGAAGTTTTATTTCAATCTCGGTGAAACGTGTGCCTCTGAGTAGGGCTTTTGCCTGGAAGATTGGAGTTTCTTTCTCTCGGTTGGACGGATTCACGGGATTGTGTCGATCGATCATTCCGCAACTTTGTATCGAGAAAGATCTCTTTTTTTCTGGATAGGCCCGCTCGAGGTCTTTATCCTCCGTAGAGTTGTGCCTCCGAAGAGGGCTTGTGCCTCCAAAGAGGTCTTTTGCTGATTGACGCTTGCTCGCCCATGTTTCTTTGCCGTCTATTCATATTGGCGATCCCCGTTATCTTTTGCAAGTGTCATCACTTTTTAGTTGCCAATAATTTCCCTTATCCAAAGAAATATGCTTCATAGTTAAGCGAGTTAGTGGTTGTAGACACGGGCTATTTAACTGTTTGTTTGTTTGTTCGAACATTTGCAGTTAGTTAGAAATGGTCCACTTCCATCCACATTGCCAACTTTTGTTCGAAGCACTTCTTTTATAGGATTTGAGTGTGGAAATTTTGAACGGCTTAGTGTTTGCTTGCTGAGTGATGTCGGAGATCGCTTGGTCTTGCGATGGGTAAGCTTTGCTTTTATGGTCTGCATTATTAAATCGACATTTCAGTGACACACTTAACGTATTTTACATGTCGAAATAAAACAAAGCAGTCTATAATAGTAGAGAACACAAGGTTTATAGTGGTTCGGCCAAAAGTTGGGCCTACATCCACTTTATAGCTTTTCATTATTCACTTGCTTTACAATTGCTTTCAATACAAGAATCATATATTCATAATTCTTTTACAACATTTCAGCAAAACTTTCAAGTAAAATAGGGACGCAAATGATTGTTATTCCAAGCTCTTGGGATTGGTTCTCCTTCGACAGTTGTGAGTTTGAATGTGCCATCAAGGAGTTTCACGCCTATAACATATGGCCCTTCCCAGTTTGGTCCAAACACACCAATGACTGTCATAATTCTCTTCAGGACTATGTCCCCAACTTCAAAGCTGCGCTGACGAACTTTGGAATTGAAGTGCCTGGCTATTTTTTGCGGGTGAGCTGCAATTCTAAGTCTAGCCTCTTCTCTTCTTTCATCGAGGAGGTCTAGTGCTTCCAATTGCAATTTCTCATTCTCATTTTGATCAAAATGGATCCTTCTGTGTGAGGGGACTTCAGTTTCCACTGGAATGATCGCTTCTGATCCGTATGCCAATGAAAATGGAGTATGCCCAGTCGCAGTTTTGTGGGTGGTTTTGTATGCCCATAGTGCAAGTGGTAACTTATCGACCCAACCACCTTTTTCTTTTTCCAGCTGCTTTTTGATGGTTGATTTGATGATTTTTTTTACTACTTCCACTTGCCCGTTTGCCTACGGATGAGCCACTGTTGAGAAGCTTTTTCGGATCTTGAACCGTTTGCAGAAATCTTGGAACTCCTCACTCTCAAACGGAGTACCATTGTCTGTGATTATATTCTGAGGCACACCATACCTGCAAATGATATTTTTAGTCACAAAACTTATCATTTTCTTAGAGGTAATAGTAGCCAATGGCTCGGCTTCAGCCCATTTAGTGAAGTAATCCACAACAACGATAGCATATTTAATCCCTGATTTGGCAGTTGGTAAAGGCCGAATGAGATCTATTCCCAGATAGCAAACGGCCACGGACTGACCATTTTTGTTAGCTCAGTGGAAAGTGCTCTAGGAATTTTAGCGAATCTCTGACATTTATCACACTTTCGGGAATAGTCAACAACATCCTGATTAATTTCTGGCCAAAAGTATCCATAACGGAGGATTTTCTTTGCTAAAGTTTGACCACCTATATGATCCCAACATTCCCCTCCGTGTACTTCGGTTAGAATTGTCTTAGCTTCTTCCTTTGTCACACGTCGGAGTAATGGCATTGAAAATCCTCGTCTGTACAAACGACCATCTTGAACTACATATCTGGAGGCTTTCCTCATCAGCTTTTGTCGTTCTTTTGAATTTTCTGGCAGAGAACCATCGTGTAGATATTCAAGTATCGAAGTCATCCATGATTCTTGTTTTTGGGATACATTAATAGTCCAATCAACATCCATTTCATCTGTGCTTGTAGCTGACAAGACTTCGACGGGAACTAGCCCCAATAGTTGAGCTTCACTAGTACTTGAATACTTCGCGAGAGAATCCGCCTTCATATTTTCTTCTCGAGGGATATGGTTTATTGAATAACGGTCAAAATCTTGAAGGAGCTCCCAGGCTTTTGATAAATAGGCTGGTAAATTCCCTCCTTTAGCTTGAAATTCCTTCTTGACTTGGCAAACAATAAGTTGAGAATCACTGAAGATATGCAATGCCTTGATGTTTAGTTCTTTAGCGATCCTTAAACCAGCGATGAGAGCTTCATATTCAGCTTCATTGTTTGTCGAAGGGATTCTAGTCTCAGCGCATAACATAGCGATCGCCCCTCTGGGGTTTCAAGGACAACCCCTGCTCCGGAACAGTAATCATTCCTTGCGCCATCGACGTACAATTTCCATTGGATTGGGACGCTATTAGTAGCTTCGTCCTCACTATCACCCTTATCCATGCATTCCGCAATGAAATCTGCCAAATCTTGTCCATTGATTTCTTTTCGGGGATGGTAAGTGATGTCACATTGACTGAGTTCAATATTCCATTTCAAAAGACGGCCCGAAGTCTCTGGACGGAATAGGACTTGCTTTAGATGTTGATCAGTGAGGACTTTGATGGGATGAGCTAGGAAATACGGCCTTAATTTTCTTGATGCAATCAACAAACAATAGGCAAGCTTTTCTAATCTTGAACTGTTCATCTCTGCCCCAGTGAATCTTTTGCTGATATAATAGACTGGGCGTTGGATCCTTGTGTCTTCCCGTACCAACACTGCACTGAGAGAATGAGACGAAATTGCCAAATATACGAAGAGATCTTCACCACTGTCAGGCTTTGAAAGTATTGGTGGCACTTCCATATGACTAACCAACTCATCAAATGCTTTCTGACAATCAGGGGTCCACTCAAAGTTTTTTCTTCCTTTCTTCAGAGCATCAAAGAATGGAATGCGTTTGTCAGTAGCTTTGGAAATGAACCAACTCAAGGCAGCAGCCTTTCCATTGAGACTTTGTAATTCCTTCTTCGTTCTAGGAGCTTGACTTCTCTCAGAGCGGTGATCTGAGCTGGATTGGCTTCAATTCCCCTAGCGCTCACAATGAAACCCAAAAACTTTCCGGACTCCACTCCAAATGAACATTTCAGGGGATTAAGCTTCATTCTGTACTTGCGGAGTACTGCAAACATCTCTGCCAGGTGATCCATATGGTCCACCGCTTTCTTAGACTTTACGAGCATATCATCAACATAAACTTCCATTGTCTTGCCAATCTGTGGTTTAAACATGGCATTAACAAGCCTCTGGTAAGTTGCCCCTACATTCTTGAGTTCGAAAGGCATGACCTTGTAGCAGTAGAGTCCAACATCTGTGATGAAACTAGTATCCTCTTGATCTGGCTCATGCATCATAATCTGGTTATATCCGGAGTATGCATCCATAAAAGATAACAATTCATGTCCTGTCGTGCCATCCACCAACTGATTGATCCTGGGCAGCGGGAAACAGTATTTGGGGCAGGCTTTGTTCAGATCTGAAAAATCAATGCACACTCTCCACTTTTCGTTAGCTTTCTTAACCAGCACTGGATTTGAGACCCAATTTGGATAAGTAGATTCTCTAATGAACCCGTTCTCCGTGAGCCGATCCACTTCTTCTTTTAACGTTGCCGTTCTTTCAGGACCCTGAGTCCTACTCTTCTGTTTCACAGGTGTAAACTTTGGATCAGTGTTCAGAGTATGTACTGTAATCTCTGGGGATATTCCGCACATGTCAGCATGAGTCCAAGCGAATACATCCAAATTAGCCTTCAAAAATGAAATCAGAACATTCTGAACTGTTATGTTGAGCTGCAAACCCACATTAAGTACTTTGTTTGGGTCTTTTGGGTCAACGGGCACCGACACTGTTACCTCTACCGGTACTACCCTATTCTACCCTACACTGGCTTTTCTTGGATCCATCTCTCTTCGTGCGCCACTACATTCGCCAGTGCAGG
The DNA here is from genome assembly GCA_030765085.1 of Allium cepa. Lineage (NCBI taxonomy): Eukaryota > Viridiplantae > Streptophyta > Magnoliopsida > Asparagales > Amaryllidaceae > Allium > Allium cepa. The sequence continues at coordinate 465,143,155 of CM060942.1, forward strand.
GTCCACCCTGTAATTGCTACAAGGTTGGTTCCTTGGTGTGGATCGGAGCCGCCGCACCTTTTCCCATTTCTCTTTTCCTTGATTCTCGCAACTCTTCAAAGTAACATTCTCGCCCCGCATCTTGGTCTCCCTTAATCACACCAACTCCATTATCTGTGGGGAATTTAGAGTTACACACCATGGGGCAAGAAGAGCTTTGAAAGCAGCAAGAGTTGGTCGGCCTAAAAACGCATTGTAGGCAGAGAATTCTTCAACAATTATGAAGGTTTGCTTTCAAGCTACCTTCCTCAGCCCCTTTCTGAGTTCTACAAACAAATCAATGGTCCCAATCGGCTATTTGGGTTCTCCAGCAAACCCAGCAATCTTAAGTGACGAAGCTTGAATGTCAGCCATTGGAATTTTCATTTGATCGAAGGTCTTCTTGAAGAGGATGTTGCATGAAGCTCCACAATCAACTGGAACTCTTCTCACAGTTGCCGACCCAATACCAGCGGATATGACCAAAGGATCTATGGTCGGAGCCTCAATACCCAAAGAATCCCTGGCACTGAACACGATATCATCTGTGGAAGTCTTTTGTTGCTTTAAAGGCGCATCATTCTCTAAGACAAAAACATTCTCTTCAGCTGGTACATGCCTCAAGGCCCGGGCATACCTTTCCATTTCGCCCCATCTTTTGCCTGTTGGGTCAAGTCCTCCAGTTATTATGTTGATAACAGGTCTTTCCGATTCATGTTCCACGGCTTTCTCATTTGAGGCAGGACGGTGAGCGGGAACTTGTTGCCCTTGAGTTGACGAAGCTGGGGTATTTCTGTTCCTTTTGACATACTGCTGGAGTTTGTTTTCCTTCAAGAGTTGTTCAATCACCCCTTTCAACGGTCGGCATTCGTTGGTGTCATGGCCGGGCTGGTTGTGGAACCGATAGAACCTTCCACTTTTTTCCATCTTAATCGCAACTCTCATTTTAGGTGGTGTCGGATAATTGACATCATCTTTGGTTGCAAAGAAGATGTTTTCGGGGGTATCAGTCAAGGGTGTGAAATTGAAAGAACGGCCTTTCTTAGCGTCTCCCTATTTCTTTCCACCATCATTTCCTTTTTTCTGAGTGTTAGGTTCTTTCTTATTCGAAGCAGCGCCATTGTTCTCGGCTTCCGCTGATACCACCTTAGCCGGTGTTTGGAGGCTCTCCAAGCGCATGAATTCATCTGCTTTTTTGTAGAATTTGTCGAGCGACTTTGGTTCTTTCATTTTCAACCATTTTCCAAATTCGCTCGATTTGTCAATCGCCCTCATCAAGTATGTGAGGACCATGCGTGGCTCGGCATTATCTGCCTCAGCCAATGCTATGTTAAAGCGATTCAAAAACGACCTGATAGATTCTCCTGGATTTTGCTCTAGACTTGATAGAGACATTATATCCTTTGCTTTAGAAGCATACAATCGGAATTGCTCCTTGAATTTCCTGGTCAAATCGGAGAATTGATCGATGGACCTGACTGGCAGCTTTGTAAACCACAATAAAGCTACACCTTCTAGATAAACAGGAAAGTATCGGCATTTAATTTCATCAGACGCCCTGGCACCAGTCATATGCCAGTCGTACTTATACAAAAACTCGTTTGGATCGCTCGTCCCCTTGTAAACTGGAATAGTAGGGGGAAAGAATTTCCTTGGGAACTCTGCCTTCAAGATCTTTTCAGTAAATGGAGGTTTTCTTGTAGCAAATCCCCACTCCTTCTCGTCTTCATCTCTTCGCATACTTTCTTTCATGATTTGACGAACCATGCCCGAAAAATATTCTTCATCATTTAGAGGCTCTAGAGGGCACACATCAGCCACTCTCTCTGAATTCTGCCTTGACAATCGTTCACGGAGGGTCGGCTGCGCCCTGATCCCCCAGCTTGAAGAGGAGTCCTTTCTACAGGGTCCGCGACTCTTTGAGAAATGTTCCCTTAAACATCCTGAACTCCCACATTAGGGTTTCCATCATTATTTCCCCGTTGACGGTTTGCCCCTAGTAGATCATTCAACTTACTCAAGATCAGGGCATTCTGGGCTTCCAACTGCGCATTCTGAGCATTCAATTGCTGATTCAATCCCAAAAGTACGGCATCCAATTCTGCTCGTGTAACTCCAACAGTTGGAGCTGCTTGACTTGAAGGAGGAGAGGTAGCGGTGTTCTCTTGAACATTGTCGGAACTTACAGAACTTCGTTTTCTCCAAGGGGCCATTATTTCCAGTAAACTTCTGGTTTTAAAACAAATCCTTTCAACAATCCTTTGTGGAGCAATGGTGGAAGTTTCCTTAGTTGGGCTCTAAGTGAAAGCACCAAATATGTTAACTTAAAAATCAGACGCTAACACCCTGGTGTAGATTGAAGTTGAGTGAAAGCACCACCCGTAAACACGGGAACTAAAAACAAGTAGAAAAATCACAGAGAAAGCAGAAAAGACAACAGTTTTTATAGTGGTTCGGCTTGAGGTAAGCCTATTCTCTTTATTGCTGAATCAATTACAACTTTACAACAATCTTCAATTACAATTCTGATGAGACAAACAACTAGAACTTTGATGGAGAAGAATTCTTCTAATCCATGTAGATTGCGTTAGATTTTCCCTCGAAGTTAGTTGAGATGCCTTTCGAACTTGAAGTGTCGAGTGAGTCGAGAATTCAGCAGAGTATTGGTGCTTGAAGAGATTGGCCAAAAAGTCCCTTTCATGCTTGTGGTAGGTTGGTATTTGTAGGAAAATTTTACCCTTAGGTCGTAACTCATGACCGAGTTAAGGTAGGTCGCGGCCGACTTATTGAGTCTAGCTCGTAGCTCGGTAGAAATTTGCCCATCTGCTTGAATCCATGTCAAGTCCTAAGCCATGCACGAGTTAACCGGACGTGGCTTCATTTGTTTACTTAAGTCATGTATGACTCATCATAGATCGTAGGTCGTGACCGAGATAACAGGATGTGGCATAAGGGTTGTGGCAGCGGATTATAGCTTAGCGGCTTTAAGTCATGGATGACTTAAGCTAAGTCGTGAGTCACAGCTTAACTGGTAAGCTTGTTTATTTCAGATAGCAACACAAGTCTTAACCCGTTCCCGAGTTAGGAGGCTATGTTTAACGAGTATCAATGCTTTGTTTGCCTAAGTCGTTTACGACACATGCTAAGTCGTAAGTCGTAGACAGCTTTAGGCCGTTAACTAATTTCCTTCTTGAGTCGTGCCATCTCTTAAGCCGTAGACTTCCTTAAGTCGTAGACTTCTTGGTCCATTTCAATTCTTAAGTCGTCTGGACTTTAACTCGTTAGGTCGTCCAGACCTTAAGTCGTGTACCCTCCTTGATCCATTGAGTCGCTGTCTCCCTTGAGTAGTTGAGTCGGCCATTTCTTTAACACGTTAAACCGTTAAGTCGTACCATTCATAAGTCATAGATCGTCCATAGCTTGAGTCATGTAAACCTTAACTTGTTAAGTCGCAGAGTACTTTAAACTGTTAGATCATGGTGGCCACAAGTCATAAGTCGTTCATGCTCTATCTTGTTAAATCGTCACGCATCTTAAGTCGTGAGGTTTGCTAATTCGTAGACTTCCATAATCCGTTAAGTTCCTTATGTCGTAAATCGTCCCAGGCCTTAACTCGTTGTAGTAAAGGGGTTAACATCATCATTAACTTGCATAAACATTTTATATTACTAAGCACTTGTCATCAATTCACTGTTTCATAAGTATGAATGTCAGAGTGAGATGGACTCGCCTTTTACGAAGCTAGAGACAAACTACACACACAAGAGCGATTCCAAAGGCATGAAAAGCACGATTTAATTTGAATAGATGGAGAGCCTTGTAAACAATACACAAAATATAACATACATGAGTGCAAAATATAAATATTTTACATACAAATATAATCAACAACTTAAGTTTGCAAAACAATGGCAAAACATGAAAGATAATCGAACTTTAGAAGCAACAGACTTGCACAAGACACATAGGCTTGGCCTAAATGCAAAAGGGCTTGATCTCATCACACCTAGGCTCGGCCTAGGTCATATGTGCTCGGCCATGAGTCATGAGATATGGTTATGTACATGAAAATGGAAGGCAAAGGCATGGAGAGGCAAAGGTAAGCAAAAGGTCAATGGATGGAAGGTTTTGGGGCAACATAGACTCGACCTATGTCAATATGTGGCTCGACCATGCATTGTTTCAGGTCAGGTCAGTGGAGAGGCTGATGGTCAGAGGTGATGTAGGCAGGTGGTGGTGGATGTAGGGGTGGCCAAGGCAAGATATGGAGGAGATGGTGAAGATAGGCTTGGCTAGGCAATGTTTTCAAGGAGTGTTGCAATGTTTTGTGGAGTTTTGTGGTTATGGCTTCATCCAATGGTCACGGCCTGATCTGGAGGAGGGGATAGGTGGTGGTTACTGCTGCTGGTGATGGTGGAGAGTATGGTGGTGATGGTGGGTGGTAGAGGCCAAGCAAAGTTAGGTAGAGATCTAGGCAAAACAATGAAAAGAAGAAGGAAAAGTAGAAGAAGAAGACCATGAACTTGCCAATTTTTTTCTCAAATTGAAATGCCGTGATTTTTTTGATGGTGGGAAGAATATTTTCACATGAATTTCTAGAGAAAATACATGGCTATAGGTAAGTAATGTACGGCCGAAAGAAAGGAGAGTAAAAGCCAAAAGAAAATGAAGAGACAAGGAGATGAAAAGACTAGAAAATGAAAGGTCTAGTCTCTTTGAATTTCTAATTTCTTTTAAAATTTTAAATACATGTAAAATATGTATAAATACAGATAAAACACGAAAATATAGTAAATAAACAAAAATAAATAATTACATATTAAATAAATATAATTAAATTAAGAAAATAACAAAGAAAATGTAAATTAGGCTTGAAAATTTGAAAATAAATGAAATGAACTTTGGGAGAATTGTATGTACATATTAAATATTTATAAATAAAGATTAAAAAAAATAAAAATAAAATGCATATATAAAAATGAATAAATAAATTTTAATTAAATATAATTTAAATGAAGAAAATATCAGAAAAATGGAAACTAACCTTTAAAAATAGAAAATAAATTCGATGAGCTTTAGAAAAATTCAAACATCACTTTAAAAATATTTAAAAGGTAAAAATATATGTAGCATAGCATATAATAAAATTTAGAATAATATATGACAATTAAAAAGATTATTTATATAATTTAAAATAAACAATTTTTTTAAATACAACAAATTTCACACAATGGTTAAAAAGGCATAACTTTCACATTATAAATCAGATTTCAACGAAACGAAAAGCAGCGTTCTTAAAATTTTATTTACTTTCATAATAAAATATAAAATTCAAATTTCCAAACTTTTGAATTTTAAATTTAAAAGTCAAACTTTGACCATTTTGACCAAAATTCACTTTTCTGGAAATATTCAATTTCTGCATGATTGAAATTCTAATCCACATCAAAATCAACATTTATATTTCAATTAACAAAATATATTAATTTTAATAAATAAAATAAATTTTCTAAATTAGGAATTTAAATTAAAATATATAATTACAATAATTAGAAAATACAGGGTTGTTACACGCTCCCCCACTCAAAACTTTTCGTCCCCGAAAAGGAATGAGATACGGGAAAGCACAAAAAAAGTTAGAATGAAATAGTATTAAGAAAAGATGACAAGAAGATTAAAATTATACCTGATAACTATTGTTATAGGTAAGTTTATCAAGGTGGAGATGATCTTCTCAAGATCCTCCAGAATCAAGAACACATGCACGAAAAAGATCTTCAAGAGTCTGATTCACTCTATCCGTTTGACCGACGGTCTGTGGATGGAAAACAATGCCCAAATTCAAAAATGAGTACCAAAGACTACAGAAAAGTTTCCATTTCCAAACAGACTGGTATAAGCAATAGCCTCCCATTCTGTAGCAAGATAAGGAAATTAAGGACAACCAAAAGATAGTTTGAATAACAAAATAAAATAATAAATTTGAAACCATAAAATTTCAACTTAAACTGAAAATTAATTTTACATAAGTCAAATAAATCTTAAGCATCTCTAAATTCATTATCTTATCATCCAATTATCTTAAATTAACAAATCCCTAAAATCATGTATTTGAAAAATCTTTTAATATACTCAAAATGTACCAAATAAAATTTAATTCTTCTTCATTTCTAATTAAAATTAAGTTTATTTCTCTCAATATATCTTATCACCAATGTTAAATATATTTATACTAATTATAACTGCTTTAATTTATTCTCAGTTTCTTTAACATCATTTTATATTGTAAATTATTCCATTACCCTTTTCTTTATTTACCTCTGTTAATTCCTTTATAACTAAAATTTAAGTATATAACATTTATAATAACCACTCAAATTTTATTTATAAAATATTTTTTTTTTATATTGTACATTATCCAATTACATATTCAACTTCTGAAAATTAAGGTAAGTTATATTGGAATGAAATTGTGTATTATACAAATAAAACTTTTTATTAAATTATTTCAAGCTTGAATATTTATTCGAATCTTGAAATTATACTTAGAAATCATCTTTGAAGATAAAATTTAGGCATTAAATTTCCGATAAATTCCAAACTATTTAGAGATAAATAATTGCTCATATACTATATATATATCCATTCAAATTTAAATCATATATCAGCATATGTTATAAATCCATTCTTATTTCAGAAATTAAAATCAATTAAATTTTCCAAAAACAAAACTGTAGCAAGACTACAGAATGGTATCTTCACTTCGAAACTCGAAAATGAATGTCGATGATGCTGTAGTCGTCACCGAAATTATTTTCCAGCGACAAAGAGAAGAGTACTAAATTTAAATTTAAAATACTTTGGAAACAAATTTATATTCAAAAATACTTTAAATAATATATCCTTTAAAACTTTAAACACAAAGTTTGAAATCCATCGGAAATTAAATTCTCAAATTCTTGTTTTACATTCATTTTAAATTTTCAAATAAATTTATAACCATGTTTTATAGTTCAATTGGATATATGAAACAATAGAAAATGATATATAAAATCAAATATTATTTCTTAACAACCAATACAAATAAAATCCAGATAAAGATTTTTAATATAGTTACAAAATTTATTTCACAAAATTTATTTCATTACTAAATTTTAAAAAACATATTGTGTCAGTTTGCTCTGTTCAAGTGTTTTGGAAATCTTATCGCTAGCGTTGATCAGACGAATCGATTAGAAACACAAATCAACATCAACAACTCAAACAACACAATATATAAAACATTTTAAATATTAGTTTACAAATACACTTCAAGAATAATTTGAAGATAATTTGGAAACAAAGATGAGATGATTAAATAACAGAATAGGGAGATGGATAAGCTTATATAAATCGCGGGCAACCTTAACCGGGTCAACCGTGACTTAAAGTATAAGTTCGATGTGGATTTCTGGGTAAATCTACATTCGACCTCAAGAGATAGAGTTTATGATAATAAGAGATACTAGCATCTAAACAGAGGATATAAAATCTTTGGTAAATCGATGTTGATGTAAAGGAGTTTCACCCCTTTACAAATCAATTTGAGATTGGCGAGACCGCCGATTCATTATAAAGATCCTTTTGAAGTGGAGTTATGGGATACTCCAAAATCAAAAGAAGATGAATAGTGAGGGACACGAATGGATTTTGAAACCGCAGGGAATGTTCCAAAAATTCAAATGAATCGAGTCAAAAGGAACAGATTTAAACTCGAATGTAAGTGATTCTGCAATTTCATTTACCCTATATGCTGAGTTTGCCTAGAGCTACCAAAGCTCTGATACCAACTGTAACGACCCGATATTTTCGACCATTAGCATCCATTATAAGTGTATAGGTAGACACTCATGCCGGAATTGAATTGCTCAAAATACCGCGTTGTAAATAAAAATTTGGCAAATCTCAGAATATACAGTAAATAATAATCACAGATCATAGACATAGAGTATATAATAATGCAACGGAAGTAAAAAAAGAGATAATAGTTCATGAAGCTACTATATAAAAATAAGATACATCAGAGTTAAATAAGATACAACAGAAGAGCAACAAGATACATCAGGTACAAATCAGAATACATCACTGAAACACTGGATACTGAAACAAAATATATGGCTGGATCTTCAAGGAAAGCTCCAACTCCGAAGGTGAATCTTGAATGCTAACTCAATCAATCTGACTCAAGCATAAAGCGAAATACAAAACACTCGAGTCAGGACATAAATACTTATGAACTGTAAATAAACTCAAGTGAACAGTAACAAAAATGCATCAGTAACTTAAAGGATGCTTGGGATCGCCCATCCTTTAAGGATCCGTTAAACTATTTACTATGTAGTAATATTGCGCTACTATAATAATGTCTATAGTAAAATAAACATACTTTTAAATAGCGTTAAGGCTTTACATTTTCCACCTTAACACAATTAATGCCAATAGTCTATAAAGTACCTGCATATCTCCTGATCGGGAGACTATGAGAAGGTACTGCATAGGTACGACACAAATAGAAACTCGTAGTAAAGGCTCGGTATGGTAGGTGACACGGCACACAAGGAAATGCCAGGATAGATATACCAATAACGCACACGGGCTGGTGGTAACGCAGCAGCCACATACGCCCACCTCGGAACACACTCCCAATCAAAATCGGAGGATGGCCATCTAATCAATCACCAGTAAGAGTATAGTATCGAAGGAATGTGTCCGACCAGAGGTGCTACCTCCTTTGGCCCAAGATCGCTCCTGTTTTAGCCACCTTATGCCAACTCACGGGAGTTGGGTCCACGTAATATACCTCAAGAACGTCGCCACCGTCCTACTTCATCCTGGAATCTCCACCGCGTACACGGTTGTTAAAGTGGTTTTCGCAGTTGGCAGAGAGTATGACAACTTCCGATCCAGGTCACTTTAACAACCAAACGTTATTATAACGCCGTGGTCATTTCAAAATAGTTTATACTTCAAAAGGATCAAGTCATTTCATTTCAAAACTATATTCCTTTCAAACTAGTTTACACTTAGAAACCAAAACCATTTTTATTTCAAAACTATATTCAAATCAAATAGTTTATCATTTCCATTTCAAACATATATTCACCTTTAAAAAAATTCATAATACTTTCAAAGTATAATTTTCCGAAACCAAAATACTTGAAATCATTACACTTTGAAAATCATAACATTCCGAAATCATTCATTTGAAATCAATCTTTTAATTCTTTATGCTTTACAAATTTATTCCATGAAACCAAAATTTTCAATTTCCAACCTAATTCAATTCAAACCATCAGTTTCAATTCAGTTAAATTTTCTAACAAAACATTTCAAATCTTACAAATTTCAAATATAGATTTGATCTACAAAATAAACAATCCAATTTTAGTATTTTTCCAAACTTTAATATCCCACATTTCAAAACTAAACTTTATAATTCCATATATTCATATCTCAAATCTAATTACATTATTATTTCGTTTTGAAATATTCATTTCATAAATCCAACATTAATAAAAAAAACTTAAATTACAATTAAACCAAATATCTTTTCATACAAATATAAACTTAATTATTCCTTTATCAAATAAATCAAAATCAAATATTATTCCACATTCATATTCTTTATCAAAATAAAGATCAAATCATTTCCAAACCATTTCAAAATCATTAAAATATTACATCCTTTCAAAACTTCATAATCAAATCATTATTTGAATTCAAATCCAAATATTCAAATTTAAATATCATTTAAAAATCAAATATGTCATTCATTTATTATTTCAAACATCATTACAAAATACATTTCAAAATTCCATTCAAAAATTCATTTATTACATTACATTTCATTCCATTTATCACATAACCAAGCATACTTTATTTAAATTCAAATTCAATTTAAATTCCTTAAAGTTCAAATTTAAATATTAAAAATATATTAAAAACTCCTTATATTCACAAATAATCAATTTTCAAAAGTTAAATCATTTAACACTTTAAAATATAACACAAATAGTGTTAAAATCTATAACATTCCAACATTGTCAAATTTATATCAGCGACAGCATTTATAAGGTGTTATCGTAGCTCATAATTTCCAAAATAGTTTAGTTCAAGAATAATGGCATTTATAAAATGCCGAAATAGATATTCAGCTATTTCAATCATAGTTAAATTCCAAAAACAACAGCATTTAAAAATTCTGTCAAAAGACTACAACATTTTGGAAATGCTATAAAATTCCAGATTTTATTTTAACTTAAAAAATAATAATAAAACACCAAATTTTTATTATTGTAACTTACAAATCATATTTCTAGACTTCATTATTTCACATTTAAAATCATTTTAACATATGATTTAACACAATAAAATTTTTAAGATCAAATATTCCATTTAAAAACTCCATTCATTTATTAAGTCAAAATTCACTGTTTATTAACTTATAAATTTAATAAAACTTAACATTTTACTTCAAATATCATCTCAAAACTTTAAATTTAATTTCCATTATTTATTTACATTTAAAATAAAATTTAAAGTAAAAAATCACAATTACTTCAAATTTACATACTTAAATTCACAATTTCAAGACTTAATATTTAATTTTGTTAAAACCATAAAATATATATTTTTAAATCAAAATTTCATACTTTTAGAAATATACATTTTAAAAAAAATTAAAAAATATACCACGGGGTCTGTATATAATTTTCTAACCTAGGTCAAGTGATACGGATATATATATCATTTCAATCCGCAGTTTACAAAGAAAACCCGGGTTCTATCATTTCAAACCCGCAATCCCAAGTCAAATAAAATACAATAAAAATCGCTCAGGCCCATCATTTCAGCCCATAACGATTTTTCCCTATTCTAAATTCCGTTCGGGTATGTACCATTTCAACCCATAGTGATTCTATTCTAACAGGGAACTTGCAGTGTGAATTTATGCATAAACAATATAAACAATGTCAATGTCACAATATAATATCATATATCAGATGTCAAGTGGTAATTAACTTTTTTAACATGGTAATAACATGGCATAATATATCATATGATCATCATTAACTTGCATAAACATTTTATATTACTAAAGACTTGTCATCAGTTCACTGTTTCATAAGTATGAATGTCAGAGTGAGATGGACTCACCTTTTACGAAGCTAGAGACAAACAACGCACACAAGAGCGATTCCAAAGGCACAAAAAGCACGATTTAATTTGAATTGATGAAGACCCTTGTAAACAATACACAAAATATAACATACATAAGTGCAAAATATAAATATTTTACATACAAATATAATCAACAACTTAAGTTTGCAAAACAATGGAAAAACATGAAAGATACTCGAACCTTAGAAGCAACAGACTTGCACAAGACACATAAGCTTGGCCTAAATGCAAAAGGGCTTGATCTCATCACACCTAGGCTCGGCCTAGGTCATATGTGCTCGGCCATGAGTCATGAGGTATGGTTATGTACATGAAAATGGAAGGCAAAGGCATGGAGAGGCAAAGGTAATCAAAGGGTCAATGGATGGAAGGTTTTGGAGCAACATAGACTCGACCTATGTCAATATTTGGCTCGGCCATGCATTGTTTCAGGTCAGGTCAGTGGAGTGGCTAATGTTCAGAGGTGATGTAGGCAGGTGGTGGTGGATGTAGGGGTGGCCAAGGCATGATATGGAGGAGATAGTGAAGATAGGCTTGGCTAGGCAATGTTTTCAAGGAGTGTTGCAATGTTTTGTGGAGTTTTGTGGTTATGCCTTCATCCAATGGTCATGTCCTGATCTGGAGGAGGGGATAGGTGGTTGTTGTTGCTGCTGGTGATGGTGGAGAGTATGGTGGTGATGGTGGATGGTAGAGGCCAAGCAAAGTTAGGTAGAGATCTAGGCAAAACAATGAAAAGAAGAAGGAAAAGTAGAAGAAGAAGACCATGTACTTGCCATTTTTTCTCAAATTGAAATGCCATGAGTTTTTTGATGGTGGGAAGAATATTTTCACATGAATTTTTGGAGAAAATACGCGGCTATAGGTAAGTAGTGTACGACCAAAAGAAAGGAGAGTAAAAGCCAAAAGTAAATGAAGAGACAAGGAGATGAAAAGACTAGAAAATGAAAGGTCTAGTCTCTTTGAATTTCTAATTTCTTTTAAAAAATTTAAATACATGTAAAATATGTATAAATACAGATAAAACATGAAAATATAGTAAATAAACAAAAATAAATAAATAAATATTAATTAAATATAATTAAATTAAGAAAAAAACAAAGAAAATGTAAATTAGGCTTGAAAATTTGAAAATAAATGAAATGAACTTTGGGAGAATTGTATGTACATGGAAAATATTTATAAATAAAGATAAAAAAATAAAAATAAAATGCATACAAAAAAATGAATAAATAAATTTTAATTGAATATAATTTAAATGAAGAAAATATCAGAAAAATGGAAACTAACCTTTAAAAATAGAAATAAATTCAATGAGCTTTAGAAAAATTCAAACATCACTTTAAAAATATTTAAAAGGTAAAAATATATGTAACATAGAATATAATACAATTTAGAATAAGATATGACAAATAAAAAGATTATTTATATAATTTAAAATAAACAATTTTGTTAAATACAGCAAATTTCACACAATAGTTAAAAAGGCATAACTTTCACATTATAAATCAGATTTCAACGAAATGAAAAGCAGTGTTCTTAAAATTTTATTTAATTTCATAATAAAATATAAATTTCAAATTTCAAAAATTCAAATTTTAAATTTAAAAGTCAAAGTTTGACCATTTTGACAAAAATTCACTTTTCTGGAAATATTCAATTTATGCAAGATTGAAATTCTAATCCACATCAAAATCAACATTTATATTTCAATTAACAAAATATATTAATTTTAATAATTAAAATAAAGTTTCTAAATTAGGAATTTAAATTAAAATAATTAAAATATACAATTACAATAATCAGAAAAAACAGGGTTGTTACAGTGATTTTTGATGATGCGAGGAGAAGATGATAGGTTATAGTGTCTCAAGTTAACTGGTTTGTGAGTTTGGAGGAGATGAGGAGATCCTTAACAGGTTAATGGGTTTTAGGTTATTCTATTGTATTTCTGGTGAGGCAGGAGAGACGAAAATGTGGCAGTGTATGAATGGAGTGTGAGACTTAGGATTTTTGATGGGAGATAACTTGAGATCGTTGAGCTACTCCAGGAACGATCTAGTGGATCAAACGACTTAAGAACCCTCGTGACTTAAGAGAAGCCGAACGACCTACTAATTTGCGACCTAAGCAACCGAACGGCCTAAAACCCTTGCGACCTAAAAGAAGCCAAGCGACTTAACTCCTTGCGACATAAGTTTTAGGTCGTGGCCGAGCTAATACATAGATAAAATGCACTGCCTTGTCTTGAAGCATAACTTTAACTTGTAAAAGCATGGATGATGAACTTTTGACTTGAACAGAACGACTTAATGGAACTTCGACCCATGCTAAGTCGTTTGAGCTTGACTGTTCCTAAAAATTGGAGAGCACTTAACTAAATTTTCAACTTGAAATGTTGAGATAAACTGCCTGAACTTGTTGCACTTCTTTGCATATTATTTTAACTTTTAATGCTAACAACCTGGTAAATACAACATTTGCAGAAAACTAGGGCGAATATACTACCACTGATTGCCCACATCGAATGACAGATTTGTCGATAAAGAATAATCAACTTAAAGAAATTATACGAATGAAGTGCTATGAATCGACAAATTCAAGTGAAGTATTAAAGCAAAGCAAAAATTAATCAACAAAAGCTGATTTGCTTGCATCAACACTGCACTTGTACTTGGACCTAAAATAACAAGCCATATAAATTTATAATCGACAAATGCCAATTGGTCTAATTTCAGTTACATTTGCTTGTCATTTTATTAGTTTTGCACAGCACTTCACACATTTAGGAAACGTGCACCTTCATATTTGAATATCCATTTCCTTGTGTAGAATGGCTTCTCAACAAGAAGAGATAATAGGACAAGCTGAAGAAGTCTTCCCAATAGCTAACCCTTTGGATGATCCCCTGGAAAGAACTCCAACTACTCTGAATCAACGGGTGTTCAACCAATTATGTATTCTGTTTGGTATTGCTGAGGCCGACGCTTTGCTTCCTGGGGTAAAAGATACTGCTGACAGGCCACCTCTTGGTTTCATTGCAGTTAATCGTCAGATGTGCTTGAGTGGAGCCATTTCTCCCTTTAACGATTTTCTTCGACAGCTCCTTCTCCGATTGACTATCTCACCCTTTCAGTTGCACCCCAATGGCTACGCCATCTTGATGGAACTGTATGTGCTGTTCAGGAGGACACTCGACCGTCTTTCGAGCTTTGAAGAAATTTGTTACTTATGCACATTTGCAAAGAATAAAGACCATCCTTCCATCATGCTTGTGAGAAGTGCAAGGAAACGTAAATTGATCACCGATCTTCCCGAAAGCGCCCACGGGTTTCTGAACCAATTTTTCTTCGTCCGTTGCCCCCAGGATTCTACAGCATTTGGAGAGTAGGAAGTAAGCTTGCCTATCTCTGTTCTTTCGATTTTTGAACTTTCCAAAATCGGAGTTGTTAAGTGCAAACTTCATTCTTTACTTTTACAGCACTTCCTCCTCTTTCTAAAGATTCCAGCCATAAGCCGACTTTTGAAAGACTAAGTGTTGTGGCGGTTGAGGAAAGAAGCATCAAATTTTTGCTGAAGGACGAATTTTTGCTTCAATTAGGACTTTTGCATTCTTCCTGATCCACCCAGCTTCATGATGCCCCTGGTTCTCGAGCAGAGACTCCAGATGCCCCCATTTCCGCCGAATAACTTACACCGAAGGAACCTACTGGTAAGGCTTCATTCGTGAAATGTTCTTCTTCCGTTGACGTTGCTAGGTCATCCGGCAAATTTGCACTTCCCCTAGTTATTGAAGAAGAGGAAGATCCTCAACATTCCGGGAAGACTACTGATGCAGGATCTGAGAGAAAGAGTCCCGCTAGGCGTGATGGTGACGACACTTTTGAGGGATTGAGCGACTTGTTGGTTACTTCACATGAACTCTTCAAGGATGATTCCACCGCTTCTAAACTTGCTTCTCCAGCGGTTGAAGTGGCATCAGTTTTGCAAACAACTCCATCAACTCAAGAGATAACTCTTATGCCAAAGAGTGGTTTGTAGCTTGACGCGCGTAGTTCACACGCCACACACACTTAGGATTTCAGCAACTTTGTGCACTTAACTTTTTTGCTTTCATGATTTATGAAGTTGTCTCTTCTTCATTTTCAGGCTCTCCAATGGGACGTAGCGGCTCATACTATGATGATTTTCAGTGCTATGGAAGGCGCGACTCTTATGATCCCAAGCAGTATCTTCCTGCCCCAAGGGAAACTGATGAAGAAAGAGCCGCAAGAAAAGCTCGCGAGAAGCGTGCTTGTGAGGAGCGCTATGGAAGAAGGGATGAAAGACATGATTCTTCCCTGAGAGGTGATGATTCCCACAAAAGAAAATCTTATGATGACAAAAGGAAAGGTCACATTGCTGAAGATCCGAGCAAGCGGGCCAAGCTTAGTGAAAGGTCGGCGTCTACAATTTCTAAAAAGCACGCTGCTCCCATCTCTTTAGAAATCCCTTCCAGCTTTCCTGCCTTTCAAGGAGCTGATATCCAAACGATCATCAACAGGCCTCCGTATCAAATTCTGAATGCCCCGCCTGCACTTCAATGCCAGTTTCCACACTGGTGTTTAAAAGGAGTGCGCTTCGACTTGGACTTGATTCCTATTGACAAGCAAGCCATGCTAAGGAATCTCGACGTTGTTAAACTTGACATTGAGAGAATGTCGGGATGGCAAAAGCTAGTTGACGAGCTTCAAAGGGTGAATCGCTTGAATCTTGAGGCTATTTTAACCATGGAGAGTGATAAGTCCCGGTGGAAGAAAACTCTTGACCAACATGATGCAGAAATGAAGAATATCACTTCTTACAATGAGAAGCTTGAAGCGGAAGTTGAAATACTTAAAGGAGAGCTTGCCACCTCTTCCACTTCCTATAATCAAAAGGAAGAAATGATTCAAAAACAGGTGAGAGTTGCTCTTGCTGGGCAAAGAGACGCTGAAGCCGAATTTGAAGCACAACAGAAAGTTGTAGAAAGCTACCAAACTGATGTTGCTCAGTTGCGAGAAAAAACCAGCTTCCAGAACTTGGAGATTGAAATGTTAAGAGCTCGAGTTTCTGAAGTTGCAAAAGAGCGCGATGAAGCTATCGCCGGCAGAGCAGCAGCCGAAGAATCTCATGAAGCAACCAAGGCTAACATCAGCTCTACCTTATTCGAGTTTTATATACGTAGCATCTTGGGGCATGGCAGCCTTTCGTTTTTAGGCCCGAAGTATGAGATTACCTTGGCCGAAGTGTGGGAGGCCGCATTTGATATGCTTGGAGGCGCTGGCTATGCCGAAGCAGATCTTGAGGCATGCTATCTGGATGATGATGCACGTGCCGCCCTTGCCAAGGGGAAGGAGCAACTTGCTAAAGAACGAGACGGAATGGCGGAAGGAGAACATTTAGGGAAGGCACCCTTGACCTAGCCAAATCTTCATTCGGTTTCGGCCGACAATGATATCGTTGGCTCCAGTTCCCATTCTCCGCCTCCTGCCAAATCTGACATTGAAATTGTAACTGCTCATACTAGAGATGAGGCTCAAGAAAGCACTGAAGCACAAGGCTTTGATGTTAATGTAATAAAGCCAACTTCTCCATGTAACTTCAACATTGATTTAGCTCAAGTGGACTACTTGTTCACTTCACATGAACTTGACGAACTTTTTGATTATTACTTAAGTCTTGACGCGCCACTGCCTCCTCTTTTTGCGAGGAATACTGATTTTAACTTCTCTTCTTCTGTAGTGAAAGTGCCAAGTGCGGCACAGACTTCTCCTCTTCCAGCTGTTCCACTTCCATCTCTTCAAGTTATGCCTCCTTTTGCTTCTCAACCGGGGTCGCAATAAGAATTAGTAGAAGCTCCTCAAGGCTTGGATGACCTGGCCGCTTCGCAAGATAAGAAGGCTAAGGAACTTGAAGAAGATGAAAAGATTCCGGAGCAATTTCATGATGCCACAAAGCAGTCTGCACTTATCACTCTAGGCAGCGAGTCTTCTTCAAGGAAGAAGGGGAAGCATGTAACTTCGAAAAAGAGAAGGAAAAGCACTTCTGTTAGCGAAGAGAAGGTGTAAGTAGACCCAGCTGCACCTCTATCTCCTTCTTCCCCGACTTGTCCAGGCCAACCCCCAAAGTTAACCATTAGGCCAGGGCTCCAAAGGTGACGGGAAGAAGAAATAATGAGTCTCGCTCTACCCTTCTTGTTTTGCTTTTTGTTTGTACATAAAGGCTAGTATTGATCGGAATTTGTGCGGGCACCGGTCCCCGCTCTTTTGAAACCTGCACATGTATAAATTTTTTATAGTATGCAATAAAATGATTCTTTTTATCAGTATAATCTTTTGACTGTATTTGTGAATGCATTTATTCCTTATTTTCGCACAAGTTTCTTCAATGTGATATTGCAATAAGTTTGTGGTATGTTGCCTGAGCGTTGCTTTTATTAATGTAGTTATTGTATTGCCCCCATACCACGGCTTATTGCAATTTCTTTTACTTGGTAAAACTTTGGAGAACAGTTCTTCTGCTTCGAGAAGACTTGTACACTTAAGTTGGAGAACAATTCTTCTGTTTCAAGAAGACTTGTACACTTAAGTTGGAGAACAATTCTTCGGTTTCGAGATGACTTGTACTCTTAAGTTGGAGAACAATTCTTCTGTTTCAAGAAGACTTGTACTATTAAGTTGGAGAACAACTCTTCCATTTTGAGAAGGCTTGCAGTCTTTCTTTGGAGAATAATTTTTCCATTTTGAGGAAATATTACTCAACTTTAGTAGAGTGTGCCTTATATTGAAGAAGTCTTCTCACTCTTTTGTTTGAAAAAGTTTGTACATTTCACTTTCATAGATAGTCACTTTTATTTTTTAACAAGTGGATTCTCCTACGCGGTGAAGCGAGTTTCCAAAGAAGGCTTTGAATTGGCACTACAACTTCTAGGGAAGAATATTTTCAAGATGGTGAAATTGATCTTCCCATGAGAGCTGCAGTGTGCCAATGAAGAGGGCTTTTTTTCATCTTTTTTTTGTTGTGCCTTGTTGGAGGCCTTTTTTGCTTCGTTCGCTTGAAAGTGCTTTTCTTGGGACGTACCACCGAAGAGGTCTTGTGCCTCCGAGGAGGTCTTGTGCCTCCGAAGAGGTCTTATGCCTCCGAAGAGGTCTTGTAGTGCCTCGGGAGAGGTCTTCAGCCTCTGAAGAGAGCAGATGTGCCTTTGGTGAAGGTGAGTGCCTCCGAAGATGGCTTGTGGTGCCTTGGAAGAGGTCTTGTGACTCCGATGAGTTCTTTATTTGATTTCCTGGAAGTTACTTTCTCATGGTTGAATGGATTCACGGGGCGGATGCAAGTTACTTAATTGGATGTTCGTTTGCACAAACGATCGCTACTAGTTAACAAGGGCCCTCGGCGATTCCACCAATCTTTTTTGATTGAGAATAGAATTTTCTTTTTTCGGCGTGCCTCATTAGAGGTCTTTATCCTCCGAAGAGTTGTGCCTCCGAAGGGGGCTTGTTCCTCCGAAGAGGTCTTTTCCCTCCGATGAGGTCTTTATCCTCCGAAGAGTTGTGCCTCCGAAGAGGGCTTGTGCCTCCGAAGAGGTCTTTTGCCTCCAAAATGGTCTTTAGGGTGGTTAGCTTGCCATGAACTTTGCGTCTCATGGTTAAGTGGATCCACGGGGCGAACGCAAGCTATCCAACCGGATGTTCGTTTGCACAAACGATCGCAACCAGCTAGCAAGGGCCTGGGGCCTTTGCTTTGGGAAGGTGCCCCTCTGGTGGTTCCACCAACCTTTTTGTTGAGAGGCAGGACGCCTTTTTGGCTGTTCTCCGTCTGCTCGCCCTTGTCTGTTTGTCATTTGCTCATCAGCAATTCCCTGTTATCATTTCCAAGCACATGTTTCTTTCTTTTGAAGTAGTTTGTCTTATCCAAAGAAGTATACTTCAATGTTAAGCGAGTCCGAAGGAATAGCTAACTGTTTGCATGAAGCACTCCTTATATAGGATTTGGAATCTAGAATTTTTATGGCTTGAAATTTGTTTATTGAGTGATTTCAGGGATCGCTTGGCCTTGTGATGGGTAAGCTTTGTTTTAAGAGCCTGCAATGTTAAATCAACATTTTAGTAATACATTTAAAGTATTTACACATCGAGACAAAACACGTATTTTATAATAGTAGGGAACACAAGATTTATAGTGGTTCGGCCAAGAACTGGGCCTACATTCACTTTATAGTTCTTATTATTCATTTGCACTAGTTTTACAATAGCTTGCAATACAAGAATCATACATCCGTAATCATTTTACAAAATTAAGCAAAGCTTTTAAGTAAAATATGGATGCAAATGATTGTTGTTCCAAGCTCCTGGAATTGGATATCCTTCGACAGTTGTCAGTTTGAAAGGCCCATCAAGAAGTTTTTTGCCCATGACATATAGCCTTCCCAGTTTGGCGCAAACACTCCTGTTGCTGTCATGATGCTTTTCAAGACTAGATCCCCAATCTCAAAGCTGCGTTGGCAAGCTTTGGAATTGAATTTCCTGGCAATCCTTTGCTGATGAGCTGCAATTCTGAGCTGAGCCTCTTCCCTTCTTTCATCAAGGAAGTCAAGTGCTTCAAATTGCAACTCTTCATATTCAGCTAGGTTGAAATGAATTATTCTGTGTGAAGGGACTTCTATTCCCACCGGAATCATTGCTTCTGATCCATATGCTAATGAGAATGGAGTGTGCCCAGTCGCAGTTTTGTGGGTAGTTCTATATGCCCATAGTGCTATTGACAGCTTATCGACCCAACCACCTTTTGCTTTTTCCAGCTGTTTTTTGATGGTTGATTTGATAATTTTTTTTACTGCTTCCACTTGTCTGTTTGCCTGCGGCTGTGCCACTACTGAGAAGCTTTTTGGGATCTTGAATTGTTTGGAAAAATCTTGGAACTCTTCGCTTTCGAATTAGGTACCATTGTCTGTGATTATCTTTTGAGGCACACCATACCTGCAAATGATATTATTAGTCACAATGTTTATCATCATTTAAGAGGTAATAGTAGCTAATGGTTCGCATTCAGCCCATTTAGTGAAATAATCAACAACAACAATAACAATAACATATCTGATTCTGAACTTGGCAGTTGGCAAAGGCCCGATGAGATCTATTCCCCAAATAGCAAATAGAAATGGAATGACCATCTGCGTTATCTCGGTGGAAGGTGCTCTTGTAAGTTTTGCAAATCTCTGGCATCGATCACACTTTCGGGCGTAGCTAGCAGCATCACGATTAATGTCTGGCCAAAAATACCCATAGAGGAGAATTTTCTTTGCTAGAGTTTGACCGCCTGAATGATCTCCACAATCTCCTCCGTGCACCTCTGCTAAAATTGTCTTGGCATCTTCCTTGGTTACACATCGGAGTAATGGCATTGAGAATCCCCGTCTGTACAACCGACCGTTTTGAATTACATATCTTGAGGCTTTCCTTAACAGCTCCTGACGCTTCTTCGAATTTTCTGGAAGGGAGCTGTTAAGTAGATATTCCTTGATTGGAGTCATCCACGACTCCTTCTCTCAAGAAACAGTCATGGTCCAGTCAATATTCATCTCATCAGTACTTGGTGCTGACAAGACTTCCACAGGAACCAATCTCAGTAATTGAGCTTCACCAGTGCTTGCATACTTTGCAAGAGAATCTGCCTTCATGTTCTCTTCCTGGGGTATATGACTTATCGTATAATGATCGAGATCATCGAGAAGTTCCCAGGCCCTTGACAAGTAAGCAGGCAGATTTCCTCCTTTAGTTTGAAAGTCTTTCTTGACTTGGCATACAATAAGTTGTGAATCACTGAAGACCTACAACACTTTGATATTCAGTTCTTTATAAATCTTCAAGCCGGCTATAAGAGCTTCATATTCTGCTTCATTATTTGTCGAAGGAAAATTCAATCTCAATGCGTAACACAATGATCGCCCTTCGGGGGTTTCAAGCACGACCCCGGCTCCAGAACAATAGTTGTTTCTTGCGCCATCAACATGTAATTTCCTTCGGGTCGGGATGTCATCAGTAACTTCTTCCTCGCTGTCACCTTTATCTGTGTATTCTGCAATGAACTCTGCTAAAGCTTGTCCGTTGATTGCTCTTCGGGGATGGTAAGTGATATCATATTGGCTGAGTTTAATATTCCACTTCAGAAGACGACCTGAAGTCTCAGGGTGAAATAGGACTTGCTTCAGAGGCTGATCAGTGAGGACTTTGATAGGATGAGCTCGAATATATGGCCTCGAATTTCTGTAAGCTATTAGTAGGCAATAGGAGAGCTTTTCTAGCTTTGACCAATTTATCTCCACCTCAGTGAATCTCTTGTTGATGTAATAGACCGGGCGCTGAACTTTTGCATCTTCCCGTACTAACACTGCACCGAGTGCATGAGACCAAACTGCTAAATATATGAAAAGATCTTCACCATTGTCGGGCTTAGAAAGTATTGGAGGCGCTTCCTTGTGACAAATTAGTTCATCGAAATCTTTCTGACATTTCAGAGTCCATTTAAAGTTTTTCTTTCATTTCTTCAGAGCGTCAAAGAATGGAATGCATTTATCCGTAGCCCTGGAAATAAACTGACTCAAAGCAACAAATTTCCCATTGAGGTTCTACAATTCCTTCTTTTTCCTAGGGCTTTGACTTCTCTCAGAGCTGTAATTTGAGCAGGATTACCTTCAATGCCTCTAGCACTCAAACGAAACCCAAGAATTTCCCGGACTCTACCCCGAATGAATATTTCAAAGGATTAAGCTTCATTTCATACTTTCGGAGGACTGCGAACATTTCTGACAAGGTGTCCATATGGTACACTGCCTTCTTTGACTTTACCAACATATCATCAATGTATACTTCCATAGTTTTGCTAATCTGTGGCTTGAACATAGCATTAACTAGTCTTTGGTAAGTTGCCCCCGCATTTTTCAGTCCAAAGGGCATAACTCTGTAGCTGTAAAGACCGACATTGGTGATGAAGCTCGTGGCCTCCTTATCTGGCTCATGCATAATGATTTTGTTATACCCGGAGTAAGCATCCATAAAAGACAGCAATTCATGCCCAGCTGTTCCATTCACCAACTGATCAATCCTGGGTAATGGGAAGCAGTCTTTGGGGCATGCTTTGTTTAAATCTGAAAAATCGATGCATACTCTCAACTTTCCATTTTCGTTTTTAACCAGCACCAAATTAGAAACCCAATTCGGATAAGTGGACTCTCTGATGAAACCATTCTCCATGAGCCGATCTACTTCTTCCTTTAATGCTGCTGACCTTTCTAGACCTTGAGTTCTTTTTTTCTGCTTCACAGGTGTAAATTTCGGATCAATATTCAGAGTGTGTACTGCGATTTCTGGAGATATTTCACACATATCGGCATGACTCCAAGCGAATACATCCAGATTTGCTTTCAAGAATGATATCAAAATATTTTGAACCGTCACACTAAGTTGAGAACCCACGTTCAGCACCTTGTTCGGATCTTTCGGGTCAACAGGTACTGGCACCGTTACTTCCACTGGCACCACTTTATTCTCCCATGTACTAGCTTTTCTAGGATCCATTTCTTTTCATGCATCACTATGCTCGCCAGTGCAGGGTCCACCCTGTAATTGCTACAAGGTTGGTTCTTTGATCCGGAGTGGAGCTGCCGCATCCTTTCACATCTCTCCCTTCCTTGCTTCCTGCAACTCTATAAGATAACATTCTCGTCCAGCATTCTGATCCCCTTTAATAACATCGACGCCATTATCCGTGGGGAACTTCATAGTGAGGCACCACGGGGCGAGAATCGCCTTGAATGCTGCAAGAGTTGGCCGGCCTAGGAAGGCATTGTAAGCAGAAAATCCATCAACAATCACAAAAGTTTGCTTCCGAACCACCTTTTTCTGCACCTCTCCTAGCTCCACAAACAAATCAATAGTTCCAATTTGCTACTTTGGTTCCCCATTGAACCCATCAATCTTCTGTGATGAAGCTTGAACATCAGTCATAGGAATCTTCATTTGATCGAATGTCTGTTTGAAGAGGATATTGCAAGAGGCGCCGCAGTCAACAAGCACCCTTCTTACAATAGCAGGTCTAATACCAGCAGAAATGACCAAGGGATCCATGGTAGGAGCTTCAACACCCATAGAGTCCTTGGCCCTGAACACAATGTCATCATTAAAAGTTCTTTACTGCTTCAAAGGTGCAGCATCTTCCAACGCAAAAACATTTTCTTCTGCTGGGGCATATTTCAGAGCACGAGCATATCTTTCCATTTCGCCCCAGCTTCTGCCTGCCGGGTGAGGACCTCCCGTGATTACTTTAGTAACAAGCCTCTTTGATTCATGCGCGGTAGTCCTCTCACCCGAGCCAGATGTATGAGCAGGAAGTTGCTGGCCCTCAGTAGATCAAGTTGGGTTGTTCCTATTCCTCTTAACATATTGCTGCAGCTTGTTCTCTCTCAGCAGTTCTTCAATCAAACTTTTCAAATGGCGACATTTGTTGGTATCATGACCGGGTTGATTATGAAACCGACAAAATCTCCCACTTTGAACAGACTTTTTCCCAAGCTTCATCACACGTGGTTTAGGATGTTCCACAGCATCTTTGGTAGCGAAAAAGATATTCTCTGGAGTATCAGTTAAAGGGGTAAAATCTGAAGGTTTTAAGAAGCGAGGTTTCTTCACATCCTTCTGCTTCTTCCCATCATTATTCTCCCTCTTCTGACTTCTGGATTCCTTTTTGGTAGGAGCAGCAGTGTTATTCCTAACCTCCGTCAATGCCACTTTCGCCGACGCAGGAAGGCTTTCCAAGCGCATGAACTTGTCAGCTTTCCTGTAGAATTTCTCAAGCGAATTTGGTTCCTTCATCTTTAACCATTTTTCAAACTCACTCGATTTGTCGATAGCCCTCATTAAGTAGGTCAAAACCATTCGTGGCTCTGCATTGTCGACTTCAGCCAAAGCTATGTTGAAGCAGTTTAAGAAAGATCTAATAGATTCTCCGGGATTTCTGTTCCAGGCTGGACAATGCCATTATGTCCTTCGCCTTTGAAGCATACGACCTGAATTGTTCATTAATCTTCCGAGTTAAATCGGAGAACTGATCTACAGATCAGACCGGTAGCTTTGTAAACCAGAGCAGAGCCACTCCTTCCAAGTATACCAGAAAGTACCGACATTTGATGTCATCCGATGCTCTAGCACCAGTCATGTGCCAGCCATACTTATATAGGAATTGATTAGGGTCGCTTGTTCCCTTATAAGCCACAATGGTGGGGGGAACAAACTTCCTAGGAAACTCCGCCTTCAGAATCCTTTCGGTGAACGGAGTTTTTCTTGGAGCGAACACCCATTCTTTTTTATCTTCTTCTCTTTGCATACTTCCTTTCATAATTTGTCGAACCATTCCTGAGAGATATTCCCCATCGTTTAGAGGCTCTGTGGGACAGACTTCAGCCATTTTCACGGAAGTTTGTCTGGACAAACATTCGTGGAGAGTCAGCTGTGGCATTGATCCTCCAGCTTGGGGAGGTGCCTCTTCAACGGGGCTAGCTGCCTATTGAGGAATATTCCTCTCTTCAGGATTATGACCATCATCAGTAAAGTTTTCTTCATTATTCACTGGTTAAGGGTTAGCTCCGAGCAAAGCATTCAACCTATCAAGCATTACAGTGTTCTGGGCTTCCATTTGATGATATAATCCAGACACTGCAGCATCTAACTCTGCCATTATAATTCCAACACTTGGAGCTGCTTGATTTGACGAAGGAGAAGTGGCAGTATTCTCATGGACATCACCAGGTCTAGTAGATCTGCGCTTTCTTCCAGGAGCCATAATCTCTGATAGACTTCTGGTTTTGAGAGAGATTCTTTCAACGAACTTTTGCGAAGCAATGATGAAAGCACCCTGAGTTCGAGTTCTCGGTGAAAGCACCAAAAATGTTAACGCTAAAACTGAATGCTAACACCCCTGTGTAAGTAGTAAAAATGTGAAAGCACCACACGTTGGTACGGGAACTAGAGATAAGCAGAAGATAATAGAAAATCAAGTAAAGAGACAACAATTTTGTAGTGGTTCGACTTCAAGTTAAGCCTACGTCCACTTTAATCTCCTTTATTGCTGATTCAGTTACAACTTATACAACAATCTCCGATTACAACACCGCTTAGACAAATAGCTAGAACTCCGATGTAGAAGAATTCTTCAAATTCACGTTGAATGTATTAGATCTCTTCTTGAAGTTCGTTGAAGTGTATTTTGTGTTTCAAGAGTTGGATGAGTTGAAAAAAAAGCAAAGTTTAGGCATTCCAGAAGTGAGCCCAAAGTCCTTTTTCAGTTGGAGTAGGTGGGGTATTTATAGGAAGAAATATGGACAAGTCGTAGGTCGTGAGCGACCTAGGGAAAGGTCGTAAGTCGTGAGCGACCTAGGGAGCATGGGTTACGGCTTAACAGGGTTGCACTTAGTCACTTGAACAAGTTGGTAGGTCGTAGCGACCTAGGGAGAAGCGGCATAGGAAGTTGCGGCATAAGGAGTTGTCTCGGTCGGCTTAGGTCGCGAGCGACCTAATGAAGAGGTAGTATGCACGCGGCCTTACTCTGTCTTAACCCGTTAGGTCGCTAGGTCGTTAGGTCGTTAGGTCGTTAAGGGTCTTTAGGTCGTTAGGTAATTAGGCCCCTTAACTTGCTGCTCTTGTTAGCCTGTTGGATGCTTTATCACACTAACTAGCTGGACCATTAGCTCGTTAGGCCGCAGTCCTTGTTGAGTCACTTTATGCTTTAGGCCGCTAGGTCGTATCTGTTATCTCGCTCATGCTTTAGGTCGTTAGGTCGTTTCCGCATTTAGCTCGTTATATCCTTGAGTCATGGAAAAGAGGAGTTAACACTAAAGCTCCCCAATTTATAGAATGAAGATGTGAGGAGGGGTAGTTGCTTTATGGAAGCTCAGGATCGGCATGTTTGGTCCGACATATGGCAGTAGGCATTTGGCTCGGTATAGTACACTTCAAGTTTGGACCGGCACATCCCGAATGCTGAACGAGAAATTTATACTAGTCTTCCTCTTCACCTACTTGGTTTGGCAAATACCGAGCGAAATATTTCGTTCGACATCACCACATCACTAAACGACGAATTAGGTTCGGTCATCCTTCACAACTCCAAAACAATGTCGCTCTACTTCTCTTCTTTACTGAAAAAAGTTTCACGTTCGGTCTTCTTCAATCTTCGATCGAATTCGCCATGCTCCAAAACTCTAGAACGACAAATCCAAGCAAAACCAGGACAATAATTTGGTTTGGCAAATCAGCTTCGTCCACCGAACCACTTTGCTGGTTCGGTCTTGAGCTCCTGCTCTTAAGTCTTCAGCTTCCTCCTCCATGAGCTTCTTCAATGGCCTCTTTTCGAATTCAGTATCATTTCTAACAATCCCCACCTTGATACGAATTCCATACAAGCCTTCCAACTCCATCTACACCTTCATAGTTCAAGCACTAGATACTTGCACAATGAGCTTTGGCAATGCCATCACCTATTACACTTTGTCAACAAACTCTGACAAAGCCACCACCCATCAACAAAGTGTTCGAAGTACGCAGTCCGTGTAGAGCCTATCAATCTCCACCATGAAAACAAATGTCTCCATGAACCATCTCAAATTTCCCTCCGTGCCACCTTGTGGAACCTAGCACTTCATTAAGTGAATCAAGTCCGAGCAATGTTCAAACTTAGCAATAGGCAACGACAGGGTAAACATGTCTGCTGCATTCTCCTTTGTGTGAACTTTCTGAAGACGAACAAGCTTTTCTTCATTCATCGAGACATGGAACGTCTCTCTCACCTCAATGTGCTTCATCATCGAGCTGAATGCCAGATTTTTAGCTAAGTGAATTTTACTTTGATTGTCACATTACATGTTCATTCCTTTATACGCGAAGCCTATATCACATGACAATCACCTCAAATAAAGCGCCTCCTTAGCTGCTGCAACCGCAGCTATGAGCTCTGCCTCTGTAGTAGACAAAGCCACTATCGTCTGCAACCTCGCTCTCCAACTGATCGTTGTCCCACCAATGGTGAAACCATATTTTGAGGTTGACTTCCTTTGATCTCTATCATCGGCAAAGTTAGAATAACAAAATCCAACCAAGCTGAAATATCTTCTTCTGCCACCAAAGAAAAGTCCATGGTTTGCAGTTCCTCCAAAGTATCTGAAGATTCACTTCACTACTTCCCAATGCGTTTTTCCTGGATTCTCCATTAATCTACTTACCAATCCAACAGCTTATGCAATGTCAGGCCTAGTGTAGACCATGGCTTACATTAAGCTGCCAACTCCACATGCATATGGGAACTTCATCATATAAGCCTTGTCCTTTTCATTGATCGGAGAGCCTTTAATAGAAAGCCAAAAGTGCAAAGGCATGTGTGCTGATTGCCTTTGCCCCTTCCATGCTAAACCGAGCAAGCACCTTTCGAATGTACTCCTTTTGAGGGAGGCTCAAAAGTTCTAGCTTTTTATCCCTTAGGATTTCCATATCCAAAATTTTCTTCGTTTCTCCAAGTCATTCATTTCGAATTCCGCTTATAGCTCTCTCTTTAAACTATCGATTTCAGCCTTATCCTTTGAAGCAATCAACATATCATCCACGGACAAGAGTAGGTACACCCATTTACGAATGATTGAAGTACACACAAGAGCCTTTGATTCTACGATCAAAACAAAGTGAAAGTGTAATAGTGTCAAACCTCTTGTACCATTGTCTAGGCGACTACTTAAGTACATACAAAGAATTCTTCAATTTGCAAACCCAATTTTCTTTTCCATCTACAACAAATCCTTCTGGCTGCTTCATGTAGATGGTTTCATCCAAGTCTTCATGCATGAAAGCAGTTTTCACATGTAGTTGCTCTAGCTCCAAGTCATGTGCTATAACGATAGCGAGCAAAATGGGAATGGATGTATGCCTCACTACTGGAGAGAATATCTCATCATACTCCAACCTCTTTCGTTGTGAAAACCCTTTAGCATAGTCTGGCCTTATATATCCTATCTCCTTCACATTTAATACCCATTTGCAGCCTATGGCCCGACTTCCTTGAGGAGGTGGCACCAAATCCCAAGTCTTGTTCATCTTAACATAATCTAACTCCTATTCCACAACGAACATCCACTTCAAACAGACGCATGACTTCAAAGCTTTATCAAGTTCAAGCTGCTCCTCATAAACCATTGGTAGGGCATAGCCAAACTGATCACCAAGGCTAAGGATCACAAACTTCCAATCACCGTACCTTTCAGGCGGCGTAATAGTCCAATGATTGATTCGGGTAGGTACTGCTTCGCTTAAACTCCTTTCAGCTCCACCTTGAACTGAACTTCCTCTAGATTCATGCACTTCACCAGCACTACTTGTAGGTACTAGTGGCCTATCCTGTGATGATTCACCAACCGCGTTTTCCTCGATAGCATCAATAATAACTCTATTCCTTGGCTGGAGCACATGAACTTCTTGTTGAATATGCGCTTATATGTTTTTGTTTGATGATAATAAACATATATATTCGTTTAAATGTATTTGGTAATGTACTATTTTGTTTTTCATAGATTAAATAAATATTTGTTGAATAAAATAAATTACACAAAATTTGAATTTGAATTCAAACAGAACAAGTTACACAGATTTTGAATTCAAACAGAAATTTTATTCAAACAAATATTTATTACAATCTTGAATAGTACAAATTCATGCTCTCACTATACATATACATTTTTGATTACATCACGATTACATCACAAATATTTTCACATTGATAACCTCACTACATATCACTCACACTCGTATTTTGTCTTCAACTACATTCCAGTTTGAATCCAGCATCTGAGCAATCTGCAAAAATATTCACTAACGCGGTAAAATTGAAAAAGAAATATTTTTGCAATATAAAATAAAATATGATTTATGAAAATATGGTTTGCCTCAGTTATTTGGGTTGTTCGTCATAATTCACACTTGTTTTCATCACAAAGTCGTGCATATAGATATTACGGGGACATGTAACCATAAGTGGCTGCAATACACACGTGTACATTCATACACGTGTGCACTGCCTCGCCAACTCGTGTGCGCAGCCAAAAATAGCAAGTGTGCAAGCACAACTTTTCAACAAACAAGGCAATGCACTATGCAATGTACAACAAGTCCAGCAGCCCAAGTATGCAATAAAAGATTTAGTGAAGCCCAAATATGACAGTGAATACAAGAACAAGTTGAGATGCACAATGCCACCAAGCAATACAAAGACCAGCTACAACATGTCAATGCAATAAACTGAATGCAAAGGGTACAAAAACAAGTAGCAGTCTTTGAACATGAATGCAGTGTACATGAATGCATCAATAAACCAAACTGCATGACCTCAGGTGACATGGTGAAGCAGTATAAAACCAAAGTTACAAGCATACAAAATCATCAATGCAATGCAACACAAATGGGTTCACATATACCAAGCCACGACCAACAGAAACAAAGCATGTACACAAGTATACAACTACAGGTCTCAATATTAAAGAAACAACTCAGCATTGAATTGAATACAAGTTCGACTAAAAGTGCAGACGACATCTACTCAATGATACAGTAGCAAGCTACAATGGATGCAGCAATACCAAGTGAAACAAATGTAGAACTGACAAATGTATCAACTCAACTACAGCCAGTACAGAAGTTCTGAATCAAAAATGAAGACCACAAGTGAAGTAAACAACAATGTCGAGCTCACTGCAACTCAAGGAGATAGTCGACCAACAGTGCAACAGATCAAATGGCACACTGCACCACTGTTTTGAAGAACATATGAATCAAAACCAGAAGTACAAGGTCAGTTTGAATGACTGGACAAATGCACAACTAAACCAAAGTGAAATAGAATGAGAAGTCCAGCTACTCGATGTAACTAATTGGCAAATGAAGGCAACATGACTAAAATATGACAATGCAAACTAATCAATAAGTAACACAGTGAACCAAGCAACAAGTTCATGTTTGAACTAACTCGAGTGCAACAAAGAAGCTATGGTACTATGCAAATACATGGAAGTACCAAGTGATAGAAAAGATGGCTAGAGAACAAAGTTCAACAGTACAGAAAAATTCACAAACTTGAAGTGCAGTGATACATGGAATCACAAATTCAAGTTATTCAATGCAGAGCAGTTATGGTCACAGAATCAAAACAAGCGAAGTGAAAGAAGCAAGTTACAGAAGTGTATCAAATTCGTATCTTTGAAATAGTCAGCAAAATCAAAAAGAGGAAAGTTTTAATGCCGTGTGAATCAAGCAAAATCGAACGTAGGAAAAACAAAGCCGTGTGTATCAAGGTGTCACAAAATCAGGAAAGGCGTGTGCAACAGGCATTAGAAAATTAGGAAAGTGATGAAGTCGTGAATTCATATAAATTCAACCCGAAGGTATCATCATGAGGCAAGTGCTTCAATTCACAATCGAACTATCAATCGCAATCCCAATTTACATCATCGGCTATTGAGTTAAAATCGAGTCCAATCGAAGCAAGCAATCAAACAAGCAAATGAAAGTAATACATACCAATTTAACGAACTCAGTCATCAAAAGAAGCAGCTGCGAACAATTCACAATCTCAAAGTTGCGAATCATCAGAGAACAAGTCGCGAAACATCAGAGAACGAGCACGAGCAAAGAGTATCAATTATCCAGAGCCGAAGCCCTAATTCGAAAGAAGCCGAAGCCCTAATTCGAAAGAATCCGAAGCCCTAATTCAACAAAGAAATCGGCCATCATTGTTTACAGTAGGAAGAGGAAAAGAAGGAACGGGTCAAAGCCAAAGTGGATTTGGTGAAAGTAGAATGTTGGGCCGGTTTGATATAAAGGGCCGTGTTTTTAAAAAAAGAGGTTTCTAATTTGAGAGCAAAATTTGTGTTCAAGTTTTAATTTAAATTTTGCTCTTGCATCTATTTTTGAAATCTGTATTTTTTTCTTTTCGAGTCGAAGAATTTGTAAATCACCACCTAGGGATTAGGTAGTGTCAGATTGTCTATTTAGAATTAGTTCAGTGAGCAGGGTGTGCGAGTTTGCAAAGCTCTATAGGCAGGAGCAGTGTTTGCGAGTGAGCGAAACTCTATAGGCGGGAGCAGGGTGTGCGAGTCTAGTAGAGTGTTTGTGAGCGGGAGCAAAAGGGTCTGCGAGTCTAGTAGAGTGTTTGTAAGCGTGATACTGTTTAATTCTAATAGAAATCTGGGAATGCAGCAGTAGGCAGGGGTTGCCGAAGTTGGGTAAATTTTGTGTGTGATTTACTTTTCAGCATATTTATTTCTGCAATTATATTTCTGTGTTTAATTTGAGAAAATTTGCAATAACCCTATTCACCCCCCCCTCTAGGGTTAATCTAGATCCTACAAGTGGTATCAGAGCCCGGTATATTTTTTTATTTAACTCTAGAGTCATGAGTCTACAAAATAATGCTTTTCTAAGGGGCAATCTATTGCTAGGCCACCCATGTTTAACGGGAACGATTATGCTTATTGGAAAGTTAGGATGGGTATCTATCTTAGTTCTGTTGATTATGATGTTTGGGATATTATTGAAACTGGCTATAAACCTCCCACTATAATCGTTGGTGATACTGAGATTCCTAAACCTAAGGATAGATGGGATGCTAACAATAAGAGATTGAAAACGACAAATGTTAAAGCCATGAATGCTTTGATATGTGCTCTTGATAAAAATGAGTTTAATAGAATTTCTCATTGTACAACAGCACAGGAAATTTGGCACACTTTGGAGGTGACACACGAAGGAACTTCTCAAGTCAAGGAGTCTCGTCTAGCCCTATTCAGTAATGAATACGAGAACTTTGTGATGGACAAAGGCTAGAGCATAAAGGACATGTTTGGACGCTTTTCAACTTTGGTGTACAACGCTAGAGCACTTGGGAAGGTATTCACTGAGGTAGAGCTTGTGCGGAAGATACTACGAGTCTTACAAATGAACTTTGAGGCAAAAGTCACGGCAATCCAAGAATCGAAAGATCTGAGTAAGCTAAGCATGGAGGAGTTGATTGGAAACTTGATGACATATGAGCTTGAGCTAAAAGCAAAGGAAGAACGCAACAACTCCGAACCAAAGAAAAAGACGATTGCCTTAAAGAGCAAAGAAGAAAGCGATGAAGAAGGAGAAGATCCAATTGAAGAGCTTGCAATGGCTGTCAATAATCTTAGAAAATGGTCGAGATTCAAACCACGCAAGAAGAAAACAAATCGTAATAGGCCAAAAGATTCTGACAATTCCGATAATGAACCGACATGCTTTAACTGTAAGAAGCCCGGACACTTCATACAAAAATGCCCACTTCTCAAAAACAACAAAGGAAAGAAAAAGACGAAGAAGGTATTTGCAGCGACTTGGGATGATGAAGAAGGAGAAGAAGTTTCGGATAGCAGCTCAGAGGAGGCTAACTTGTGTCTTATGGCGAAATCAGATTCAGATTCAAGCTCTGAGGAATCTAGTGAGGCAGGTGAGTATTCCTATAGAGATCTTGTTTTTATGTGTCTTGATCTCACTAAAGTAGTTGATGCTCTTGAATCTAAAATTGAAAAACTGAAAACTGATAGGAGAGAACTTGCTCGTAAAAATTTTAGGTTAGAAACTGAACTTGAAAATATTCAAAACATAGAATGTAAAAGATGTAAAGTTTTAGATTCAGAATTGACAAGACTTAAGAATAACTCTGAGAATCTTGAAAAATAAAACTTGAATCTTAAGGAAACCATCGACACTAGGAAAAAGGATTTTATAAATCGATGCACCTCACTTGTCACTGAAAATACAACACTAAAAACTAAAGTCCAAAATCTTGAGAAATCTTTGAATAACTTTTCAAGAGGCGAAAAATCTTTCAACATGCTATTGGGAAATCAAATTTTTTCTAACAACAGAAAAGGACTAGGTTTTGGGAAAACACAAGTTGAGGATAATGCAAAAGGGAAGAGTGTCTTTGATAGATGTGAAATAATTGGACATCGTGTTGAAAATTGTAGTCATAGGAACAAGAACACAAAATTTATACAAATTTGGGTTCCTAAGAATTCTACAAACAAATTTCATGTCTATTGGAACAAGAATGAAAGGTCTAAACAAGTTTGGGTTCCAAAGGGTTTGTTTATTCATAATGCTTCTGCCACTAACCATTATGGACCTAGAAATAGGTCACAAAAATCTTTCATCGTGTAGGAGTGGCGGCAGGCTAAGGAACAACAATGGTGTTCTCTGGATTTTGGCTGTTCCAGAAACACAATGGGCAGCATAGCAAAGTTCCTTGGCCTAGCATAAAGGTGACAGAATCACAATGGGCAATCACGAGAAATTATCGTAAAGGTAAAACAGGTGAAGGTATAATCTGCACCATATTCTGAATTAAATCAACCAAAACTGTGATAATGATGCGATTATGACTTTAATTCTGACTTATTGATATGATTTTTCTTTTGACTTGTTCTTACTTTGATTTGTGCTCAAAAGCAGACCAACCATCCTTTCATCATTGAACTTAATCCGTATGGTCAAATTATGATGTTGATTGATTACTGTCTACTCATGCTACACGTAGATATATTGGTTTTGACATTTTGGTCACTGTTTGTAAATTGCACGATTTCAAATTTCATGTGAAAGGTGTTAAAAAGGATTTCAAGAAATTGTTTTTGAAATAATTATGATGTTGATTGACTGTTGATTACTCATGATGATAGTTGTTCATCCTATGGTTTCTAAGTTTAAAACTATGATATTTGTTTGAGTGTCAACATGGCTTCATTTCAAATTTCATTCTGAAATAGTTTGTTGAAATTTCACAATCTGGTCTTTGACATCCAACGAGTGAATATTGAGTGAAATTTAAATTCAGATGCAGATTACACTGGTAATATAGTTGATAGAGAAATTACTAGTGTAACGTGATTAATTTTTGAAACATTCATTTGCTGCATCGTTTTTTCAAAGAAAATATCTGCATATTTTTCACTTGAAATAATTTTTCATTTAGCAGAATTTTTTTTCTCATGTAACCCCTTCGAGAAAATAATTGTTTGACCATATTTTCAGATTAGTCATTTTTATTTGATTTTAAATGACAAATTTTGACTAATCTGACTCCCTACTAATTATCAAAAAGATAAATAGTGATTGAAAAAGTGATAAGTGTTGATATTTAACATACATTACTCAAGAGTGTATATTTGAAAAACTTTCTTTAGGAATTAAAACAAGAATTATAAAACTTTTTGTTGGGTAAAGATTCCATGACCATTTCTATATCTATCATTATTTCTATCGACTATGTTTTATCAAATATTCAATATAGTTTGTCGATATGTGGTACTATAATCAGGAATCATTTGTTTTTCATGTCATATTTTTTAAAAATAAATAAATATCCAAAGTATTCACTCTCATTTAAAAGTCCTCACGGTTATGCATGGGTGAAGTACTTGGATTTTTGATTATGTGCTTCCATGCTCATTTAAAAGTCCTTACGGTTATGCATGTATGGAACACATATCAAAATTAAATTGCTTAAATAGACAAGTTGATTCTAATCCCATTTAAAAGTCCTCACGGTCATGCGTGGTTAGAAGATGCTTGATTTCATTTTTTAAAAATTAAATTCGAATACTACTAATCTCATTTAAAAGTCCTAACGGTTATGCATGATTAGTAGATATTCAAATTCCTGATAGAAATGTACCACAAGAAGATTCAACTGTATGATTTTATATGAACATCATATCCATCATTTCTAAAAGTGGAATATGCGCCTAACAAGGGTAGTTAAGGTTTTTTGTTTGATTCTTATTGAAGTTTACTATTTATATTCAATTTGAGTTTAATGTTGGATTAATATTGATCATTTAATCTCTATTTTTCTCTAACGCTATTATTCTTTTGCTGATAACAAAAGGGGGAGAGAAAAGTTAAGATTTTGTCAAATAGAATCAAGCAAAGGTCAAATAATTTTTCCATATGCATCTAGGCTCATTTGAATATATTTCTATTTGTATGCATATATGTAGGGGGAGCATCATGTAGAGAGGAAGCATTTAAATAGGGGGAGCAATTAAAGTATATCATTGATCAAATACATTTAACACATGTACAAAATGTTAAATATATATTTGTTATCATCAAAAGGGGGAGATTGTTGAATATGCGCTTATATGTTTTTGTTTGATGATAATAAACATATATATTCATTTAAATGTATTTGGTAATGTACTATTTTGTTTTTCATAGATTAAATAAATATTTGTTGAATAAAATAAATTACATAGAATTTGAATTTGAATTCAAACAGAACAAGTTACACAGATTTTGAATTCAAACAGAAATTTTATTCAAACAAATATTTATTACAATCTTGAATAGTACAAATTCATGCTCTCACTATACATATACATTTTTGATTACATCACGATTACATCACAAATATTTTTACATTGATAACCTCACTACATATCACTCACACTCGTATTTTGTCTTCAACTGCATTCCAGTTTGAATCCAGCATCCGAGCAATCTGCAAAAATATTCACTAACGCAGTAAAATTGAAAAAGAAATATTTTTGCAATATAAAATAAAATACGATTTTTGAAAATATGGTTTGCCTCAGTTATTTGGGTTGTTCGTCATAATTCACACTTGTTTTCATCACAAAATCGTGCATATAGATATTACAGGGACATGTAACCATAAGTGGTTGCAATACACACGTGTACATTCATACACGTGTGCACTGCCTCGCCAACTCGTGTGCGCAGCCAAAAATAGCAAGTGTGCAAGCACAACTTTTCAACAAACAAGGCAATGCACTATGCAATGTACAACAAGTCCAGCAGCCCAAGTATGCAATAAAAGATTCAGTGAAGCCCAAATATGACAGTGAATACAAGAACAAGTTGAGATGCACAATGCCACCAAGCAATACAAAGACCAGCTACAACATGTCAATGCAATAAACTGAATGCAAAGGGTACAAAAACAAGTAGCAGTCTTTGAACATGAATGCAGTGTACATGAGTGCATCAATAAACCAAACTGCAAGACCTCAAGTGACATGGTGAAGCAGTATAAAACCAAAGTTACAAGCATACAAAATCATCAATGCAATGCAACACAAATGGGTTCACATATACCAAGCCATGACCAACAGAAACAAAGCATGTACACAAGTATACAACTACAGGTCTCAATATTAAAGAAACAACTCAGCATTGAATTGAATACAAGTTCGACTAAAGGTGCAGACGACAGCTACTCAATGATACAGTAGCAAGCTACAATGGATGCAGCAATACCAAGTGAAACAAATGTAGAACTAACAAATGTATCAACTCAACTACAGCCAGTACAGAAGTTCTGAATCAAAAATGAAGACCACAAGTGAAGTAAACAACAATGTCGAGCTCACTGCAACTCAAGGAGATAGTCGACCAACAGTGCAACAGATCAAATGGCACACTGCACCACTGTTTTGAAGAACATATGAATCAAAACCAGAAGTACAAGGTCAGTTTGAATGACTGGACAAATGCACAACTAAATCAAAGTGAAATAGAATGAGAAGTCCAGCTACTCGATGCAACTCAATGGCAAATGAAGGCAACATGACTAAAATATGACAATGCAAACTAATCAATAAGTAACACAGTGAACCAAGCAACAAGTTCATGTTTGAACTAACTCGAGTGCAACAAAGAAGCTATGGTACTATGCAAATACATGGCAGTACCAAGTGATAGAAAAGATGACCAGAGAACAAAGTTCAACAGTACAGAAAAATTCACAAACTTGAAGTGCAGTGATACATGGAATCACAAATTCAAGTTATTCAATGCAGAGTAGTTATGGTCACAGAATCAAAACAAGCGAAGTGAAAGAAGCAAGTTACAGAAGTGTATCAAATTCGTATCTTTGAAATAGTCAGCAAAATCAAAAAGAGGAAAGTTTTAATGCCGTGTGAATCAAGCAAAATCGAACGTAGGAAAAACAAAGCCGTGTGTACCAAGGTGTCACAAAATCAGGAAAGACGTGTGCAACAGGCATTAGAAAATTAGGAAAGTGATGAAGTCGTGAATTCATATAAATTCAACCCGAAGGTATCATCATGAGGCAAGTGCTTCAATTCACAATCGAACTATCAATCGCAATCCCAATTTACATCATCGGCTATTGAGTTAAAATCGAGTCCAATCGAAGCAAGCAATCAAACCAGCAAACGAAAGTAATACATACCAATTTAACGAACTCAGTCATCAAAAGAAGCAGCTGCGAACAATTCACAATCTCAAAGTTGCGAATCATCAGAGAACAAGTCGTGAAACATCAGAGAACGAGATCGAGCAAAGAGTATCAATTATCCAGAGCCGAAGCCCTAATTCGAAAGAAGCCGAAGCCCTAATTCGAAAGAAGCCGAAGCCCTAATTCAACAAAGAAATCGACCATCATTGTTTACAGTAGAAAGAGGAAAAGAAGGAACGGGTCAAAGCCAAAGTGGATTGGGTGAAAGTAGAATGTTGGGCCGGTTTGATATAAAGGGCCGTGTTTTTAAAAAAAGGGGTTTCTAATTTGAGAGCAAAATTTGTATTCAAGTTTTAATTTAAATTTTGCTCTTGCATCTATTTTTGAAATTATATTTTTTCTTTTCGAGTCGAAGAATTTGTAAATCACCACCTAGGGATTAGGTAGTGTCAGATTGTCTATTTAGAATTAGTTCAGTAAGCAGGGTGTGCGAGTTTGCAAAGCTCTATAGGCGGGAGCAGTGTTTGCGAGTGAGCGAAACTCTATATGCGGGAGCAGGGTGTGCGAGTCTAGTTGAGTGTTTGTGAGCGGGAGCAAAAGGGTCTGCGAGTCTAGTAGAGTGTTTGTAAGCGTGATACTGTTTAATTCTAATAGAAATCTGGGAATGCAGCAGTAGGCAGGGGTTGCCGAAGCTGGGTAAATTTTGTGTGTGATTTACTTTTCAGCATATTTATTTCTGCAATTATATTTCTGTGTTTAATTTGAGAAAATTTGCTATAACCCTATTCACCCCCCCCCCTCCTCTAGGGTTAATCTAGATCCTACACTTCTTCCATCTCCTTAGGCCTATCAGAATCTTCTGATGTGGTAGGTAGCTTTTTCATTGTATTGAACATAGCAGACTCATCAAAAACAACATGTCTGGAGTGAAAAATCATCCAATCAATAGGGTTTAAATTCGATACCCTTTGATACCATCTGTGTATCCCATTAGTATGCCCTTGTATGCTCTAGCCTCCAAGTTGTCAACACCTATGTGGTGAATATACACATGACAACTATAAATTCGAAAGTAACCAAGATACACTATTTACCTCTCCACTTCTCCTCTGGAATCTTTCTATCTATGGTTGAGCAAGGAATTTGATTTATGATATGCGCTGCAGTTGATAATGCCATGACCCAAAAGCCTCTAAAGATGCCCACAATCAATCTCAAGCAATGAGCCTTCTATAGTAGAGTTATGTTCGTCCTTTCTGCAACCCTATTAGATTGTCGATCTTCAAGTGCAGTGAAATGTCTCTGAATGCCGTCCTGTCCACAAAAGTCGAGGAACACCCTAAAAGTAAATTCACCGGTAATATCATATCTCAGCACCTTCAAACTAGAACAAGATTGGTTTCAATAAGCATTTTCTAATGTTTGAACTTCTCAAAACTCTCAGATTTGATCTTTGTCACATATACCCATACTTTTCGACAAAATTCATCAATGAAAGAGATAAAATATTTTGCCCCTCAAGAGAAGGAGTAGCAACTTGTCCCCAAACATTTGTGTGCATGTACTTAAGTATTCACCTCGATCTATGATGTCCAACTCTAAAAGATACTTTGGTTTTCTTGTCGAACACACACTCCTAGCAGAAGTACATCATGTCAAAGCTTTCTCCTTTGATCATCTTTAATCTCCGAAGCAACTCTAACCACTTCTTTGAAATATGACCCCACCTGAGATGCCAAAGCTTTATGTCTTCCAAAGCATGAGAACAGTCTACTCCAATACATGACTGTACAAGAATTGTGGTTCCTTTCAACAAATACATAGAAACACATCTTCTTTCATAAGAACAAGTGCACCTATTGAAACCATTAGACTATCCTACTCTATTGTTACCTTGCATCCCAATGATGCCAATTGTCATCGAGAAATTAAGGACTTCTGAAGACCTGGAACATACCATACGCCTGTCAATGTGGGTATCACTCCGTCAAACATCCTGATCCTCACTATACCTTCACCCATTGTTCTACAATTAGCGTCATTACCCATAAGAATAGACCTTCCCTCTCGTCCAACGAAAGAACTAAAATAATCCTTATTAGGTGTCATGTGGAAAGACGCTCCCATGTCCAGCACCCAATGGTCTGAGACATCCATACTGCTGCAGACAACACATCGTTAAATACAGAATTCACCACCACAAATGATGAAGATCCATCTTCTTCCTTCTTCTTCAAAATTGGTAAATCCTTTTCCAATCACTAGGTTTCTTGAAGATAAAGCACTTTCGTCCTTAGACTTTCCTTTTTTTCCATTACCTGGCTTCCTAGACTTGGAACGCCCTCTAGAGTGTCAATTCTTCTTATCTTCTCTACCTCTTTCAACAAACAAGCCATGACCACTACTTCCACCTCTACTTCCTTCACTTATCTCCTACATCTGATGTCTCAAGTCCTCCGATAGAAGGCATGACTTTAAATCTTCCACTATCAATGTGTCTCTAGCGATGATATGGCTGTTAGCGAAACCTTTTTATCGCTTTGGTAGAGAACGCAAAAGTTTTATTGCCTCTTTCTCCTCATCCATCTTTAAGTCAATAGTCTTCATCTTTAGATCATCAATGCAATTAAGATATTCCTTTAGTGAAGTATCCTCTCTCGTCTGCATGGTGAAAATGCCTTAAGCAAAACCTAACGGTTAGTCAGAGATTTCTCCAAGTAGAGATTTTCTAACTTGGTCGAAATTCCCCTAGCAGTGGTCTCACTTCTAATCTCGGAGATAACATTCTCTCCCATAACTAGCTGTAAAATAGTGAACGACCATTTCTCCATCTCCTTCCTTTCCGCGACTGAGATGTCAGCCGTTAACTCCTCAAGGGAAAACACTACTGGTTGGACTTCATTCCTCATTAGAATATCCTTCATCCTCCATTGCCAATTTACGAACTCTTTATCTCCATTCCATTTCTCAACTTCCAACTATGAACCTTAGCCGATATACATCCCTCTATTATAGGGTCTTGTAACAATTCGAGTTCTTTCATCTCCTACCATATCGTCTAACACTCCTCAATCAACCTTGCTGATCTGATACGAGACAGTTAGGAAAAATCCCTTCAGATTATCCGTCTAACGGAATAATAAATCAAATGTAGTGGAAAACAAATGGATCGTGATTGTAGAGTGAAAAAAAATAGATATAAACACCAGAACAGATAGTCACAGATCTATGCAACGCAGAAAAATAAATAACACC
Source organism: Allium cepa (assembly GCA_030765085.1). Lineage (NCBI taxonomy): Eukaryota > Viridiplantae > Streptophyta > Magnoliopsida > Asparagales > Amaryllidaceae > Allium > Allium cepa. Next base: position 465,183,991 of record CM060942.1, read on the forward strand.
AATATTTATAGTGCTTCCACTAATATGAGGCAGTGTACGTCCACTTGGAGAGAGGAGATTTTACTAATCACTAAAAGATTAGAGTTAAAATATTGATTCACTTTTAGAGGCTATACATAAGAAGAAATAACAATGCTAACAAAATTTTACAGAGTTTCAGCTCTCTAGGATGGTCCTGAAATTGGTTGAAATTAGCTCTCAATTTTGACTACCATTGTTTACCAGAAGCTCTTCTATTTATAGAGTGAAGTTATGAAGGGGTAGCCGCTACAAGGAAGCTCAGGATTTGGTTTGACATGTTGGTCAGACATACGGTAGTTGGCAATTGGCTCGGCATAGTATACTTCAAGTCTGTACTGGCTTCTCCCAATTTCCAAATAAGAAATCTGGACCGGTCTTCCAATTTACCTACTCGGTTCAAAAAATATCGAACGAAACATTTCATTCAACATCACCAGATCATCGAACGACAAATTTGTTTCGGTCTTCTTTCCCCGCTCCAAACTAATGCTGCTTTACTGCTCTTCTTTATCAAACGAAGTTTCTCATTCAATCTTCCTCAATAACCGAAAGGAGTCGCCACCACTCGAGAACTCTGGTGCGGCAAATCCAAGCAAAACCGGACGAATGATTTCGTTCGGCAAATCAGATTTGTCCACCGAAACACTCTGCTAGTTCGGTCTTTAGCTCCTACTCCTAGGGCTTCGGCTTCCTCCTTCGTGAGCTTCTTTAATGGCCTCTTTTCAAATTCAGGTATCGTCTCTAACAATATGTACTATTGATTATGGAATTGGAAATAAAAGCTTCATATTTTCAAAGTTTCATGTTGGCTATTCATTCTACACTTTAAGTACTCTTTAGTAGTTTCATTCGTAACAGCGGTACATAAAAATGCGATTACTGGATATTGTGCAGAATGAATTCGTAGAACTAAAATTTAAATCGAAAGGTGATTATTTAGGTTAGGGTATTACGGATGAACAAATATTGGATCTTCTTTATTCTATATAAAAAAGAATAACTATATGGATAATGATGAAATGAATTTAATACACCATAGATTTACGTTTAACCCTATTTAAAATAATATAGGAATAACACAACAATTGGACTTTGTGATGCTTACGACCATCGTACCAAATTTACGATGGATATAGCCATTCCTAGTGGTCTGGGGTAAATTTTTTCGTGGAAAAAATGACGGTTAAAATCATTATGTATTAAAATTCCATAGCTCATATAACAATTGTGAATCAAATATTTTCAATGGTTATGATAATTGCAACTCCAAATTTCACAATGGATATAACAGTGATAAAATTGGATTAGCACAATGTATGGTACAAAAAATACAATTAGCAAATAACACGAAATACATATTACCATTTTAACCTTTTTAGTTTCATTCAAGTGTAAAAATTTCAATTTCAATTTGATAATCATTAATAAATTAACTTAGAATTCTTTAGTGGTTTTATGCACTATCATTTTAAAAAAATGTCAAAGCTTTACAAATAAATAAGTTAGTATGAAGTTTAAATATATTATTCGATTTTAAATATTTTTTTAATCTAGAAGATTGACCTAAAGGATTAACAAACTCAAAATTTCCAATGTGAACCTTTCTTTTTCAAGGTTTTATTTACCATGGATTGTGCATATATGTTACTGCTCTGTTATTATGTGTACTTTTATAAACCAAAATATTTTATCCTTTATCTAGTTTTATTATGCATCTGGTATAACCTATATATCAATGAGGACTATTAGCTTATTTAGTAAATAGATACAAAAGGTTTGATATGTCATTTTACATTATTAATGATGATATACTTATTAATTTAACACATTATATTTCTCTTTAATATAAATATTTGTCTACAAATCAAAGAATCTCTTTATTGGGCATAGTAAATTATCTTTTCATAAACAATTAATTTAAATGCACGTTCCTTATAGGTTTTAGTTAGAATTATATATTTGTATAGCACTTTATTAAGCTACAAATAATGTAATTGATAAACTAGTTTTTTATATTAATTTTCTTCTCTTTTTTAATGACAGATAACATTAATAACTTTTTCAACACTGATTAATTAGTTTAAATAACTAGTTTCAACAAGTAAAAAATAGTGAACCATAATAAATAGAATTTAACGAGCAACAATTATTACTAGTATATAAATACATAAATACAAATTAGTATAAATCTTTATCATAAGATAATTGTATAAGGACATAATTATTTTTTTCTTCAAATTCAATAAATATCCATAAACTTTTCAGCCACCATCATAATTCTCAATGGGTATTTTTTTTAATTCTAAATATTGCATTACTTTTTCCTTGTGGCATTGTTATTCAACTCTGTATGGGTAATGAGCCTTAGGAGAATCCATTTTACCATAAATTTTCTAAGAATTGGAAACAATTGTATCATAGAAGTCCAATGTAGAGAATCCAGCCTTTGTTAGATCCACTGTCAAAATTTGATTCCTTAATCAAAACTAGTTCATTGAAAGAAGATGGGTATACATTATCATTTGATACCCTTCAGTTGAGGAAGAGGAAAATAACCTATCCTAAACCTCCAAAGATACCAAAGCCTCCACCTCCCTCTAATTATGTTTCAATAGGTGCTTCAAAATTTGAAACTGGTCTATAATGAACCCAAACTGTGACATTTTAGCTTGGTGTTGGACTGTTCATAATGAACATATGCAACCAATTCGTATTCATGGTCCATTACATTGTTGCTTGAAATTGAGAATGTATCGAGTGCTTCTTTATAAAATACCATTTATGCAATGTGTACTCTTAACTATGCCATTGGAAATAAAAGCTTAATATTTTCTCAATGCCGGCTATTCATTTTACACTTTAAGTACTCATTTTTTGTTTCATTCATGATAAAGGTACTTAAAGAATGCTTTGGTGGATACCGCGTCCAATGTATTCGCAGGACTCAAATTGAACCAAAAATGATTATTTAACTCATGGTATTCAAAATGAAAAAACATTGGTCTTCTTCGTTTTGTGTAAAAAAGAATAGTTATATGAACAAAAAGAATAATAATTTAATGCACCATAGATTTTCATGTAGCCCCATTTGAAAAAAATATAGGCACAACACAATAACTGGATTTGTGATGCTTACGACCATCGCATCAAATTTACAATGGATATAGCCATTTCAGGTGGTCTGAGGCTAATTGTTTCATGGAAACGATAATGTTTAAAACGGTTGTGCGTAAAAATTCCGTTGTTCTTATAACAATTGAGAATCAAATATTTACTATGGTTACGACAATTACATTTTCAAATTTCACAACTGATACAACAGTGACAAAATAGGATTAGCATAAAGTATGGTACAAAAAATAGACTCAATAAATAATACGAAATACTTATTCCCATTTTAAATTTTTTACTTTCATTTTAGTGTTATTATAATTTCAACTTTAATTTCATATTCATTAATAAATTAACCTAGAATTTTATAATAGGTTTAAGCACTACCATTTATCAAAAATGATATAGCTTTACCAATTGACAAGTTAGCTAGAAGTTTAAATATGCTGTTATATTTCAAATATCTTTTTAAATCTAGTCGATTGGTCTAAGGTTTTATTTATTATCATTAACAAATTCAAAATTTTCGATGTTAACTTTTATTTTGAAGGTTTCAATTACGATGGATTGGGCTTATATGTTACCACCCTTTTATTTATGTGTGTTTTTATAGACAAAATACTTTGTCTTTTAGTCAGTTGTTGTTTGCACAAAAAATGGACAAACACCTCCAAGTCGTATTATTTTAGTTGAGTATGTGTGATTTTCAATGATTTTAGATGAGTATGTAAATATGAGAAAAGTAAGGGCTGAAATGTAAAAGACACGCAGATTTATAGTGGTTCGGCCAGAATGTGCCTACGTCCACTTTATATGTTATTATCTTTCTTCTTCCAGATTACAAGTACAATGCTTTGTATACAAGTGTATGAAAGTAGTTTGAAAGTTCCTTCCTTGCTTGAGCTCTCAAACTTGTCTGCCATTGTTGTACCCCTGCCCCTCTATTTATAGAGTGAGGTAGGGGGCAGGGGTCTTGGAAGTATATAACTGCTGGTGGGCCCGGGCTGAAGCAATCTGGACTGGCAGTCATCTGGTTCGGCGGAGCTCCATTCGGTGGTAGGTATGGACCGGTGGTATGTGTGGACCGGTGGCAATGAGGTGGTTCGGTGCTCGTTTGATTCGGTGATGGCCTTAGGAGTTGGTTCGGTGTTGGCTGCTTGGACCGGTGGTGTTTGGTCCGGCATCATCTGGCTCTGTAGTGTATTGGAGAGGCTGGTCCGGCATCATCTGGCTCGGCAGGAACTTATGCCGAATGAGGTTATAGGCTGGGCTTGCCGAATGAAGGGGCCGAATGGACTATAGGCTGGGCTTGCCGAATGAAGGGGCCGAATGGAGGCTTGGGCCGAACGAGCTTCTTTATGGAGAATATTGGATGGACTTCTAGGTTAGTATTGAGCTTCTTGGCTATTGAACGAAGTGGAGGTTGCGAGCCCGGGTGAAATTGTGGCTTCTTGGTCTTGAGGTCTTCTGGGTGAAAATTCGCCCAACATTTGCCCCCCAAAGTGGGGCACGTGCTTGCACGTGTCGCGCTTTGTTTCTCGTAGGTGGGAAGACTCGTCTTGTAATGTCATGGGCTGGATGTTTATATCCTATTGATGTCCTGCGAAGGAATTCATAGTTTTAGTGTGAATTCAAATAACGACCGTTCGGGGTCGAAATATTTGTGATCAAGTGAATTGCGCCGTTCGAGGCGAGTTAGTGTACCCCGAGGGGGTTATCGATGCCAGGTTCACGTTAGAGTGGTTCCCTGGATCGTTTGTCAAGGTGGTTTATCGCTAGCTCAGAGCATGCCTAGGGGTTGTTCTCGACCCCGTACATGTGTAAGTAGCTTAGCCATTTCATAATTATCAAATATCCATTTGACTGATGAGCTTAAAAAGGGATGTCAAAGTGTAAATTCTCATGACGATAGGGTTAATAGCCATTCAGAGCGTGCCTATGGACCGTTCGTGGTCGCGTGCACGTGTAAATGATTAATCCATGTTAGTGAGAGATTCACGACTTATCCATTGTTATCATATTTTTTATTTTATTAGTAAGCTCTTAGAGTTCGGCACTTATCTGAGTGAAGCGCCCTGCGTGCCCCCAGTTCCTGGTCTTGGACGGTAGATAGAGGGTTCCATTCGGTTCTTGGTTGGTCCGGCTATTCTCATCCGGCTTCTGGTGGTCCGGTATCATTGGTCCGGCTGGGCGAGACATCTGGTTCGGTGGTTGTGAGTTTGCCTATATATAGAGGCCGTACCCCCCTTGTTTTTCTTTACCGAACGAGTAGAGCCGAATCACTCCATTGCCGAATCAAGTGTTTGCCGAACCAACCTTATACCGAACCAGGTATATACTTATTACCGAATACACACGTATGTCCTTGCTTCACCGAATGGGACTACTGCCTTGGAGCCGAATGAGATGAAAACCGAATGGGGTTGAAACCGAATGAACTTGGAAACCGAATGAACTTGGAAACCGAATGAACTTGGAAGCCGAATGAACATGGAAACCGAATGAACTTGTGATCTGGAAGACTTCAGCTTGCGAATGAAATTCCACACTTGCACGCACTTGTTTGTTTACTTTTCTATTTTCCTTGTTCTAATATTAGGTTTTTCTTGTGCTGCAGAAAATGTCTCGCAAAGCGGAAACACGATCAGACAGAAAGAAGTCTAGAGGCACAGGAGAGCCTTCTTCTTCCTCGCCCCCAGTCCAATCAGGATCCGGGCAACACCGACCTATTCCGAAGTCTCTAGTGGACGGATGTGGTCCACAGGAACTTTTGAACTCTCCCCCTGACTGCTTCCCAAGCTCCTTAAAGGAGGAGCAACTTGACGTTATATCCCGTTCCTTTGGGATAGACAGGGCTCTTATGTTGTTACCGGGGGAAGGGGTCATGCCATATGATCCCCCTGAGGGGTACTTCGCTTATAGCCGGTACCATTGCATGTGCGGGGCTATTCCTCCAATCAACGCCTGGATACTAAGCTTCGTCACTTATCTGAAGGTGGCTCCATTCCAGCTTCAGCCCAACTCTTATGCCATTCTGGTATGCTTATATGCTATCTTCCAGAAGAGATATGGGCGCGCCCCCTCCAACCGGGAAATACGATATCTGTACAATCTGAGGGGGTACAGGAAGGGGTCCCCATATATTAGCTTGGAGTCAGCCGTTTCCTTCAAGCCTGTTTTGGATTTATACTCGAAGTATAGCATGTTCAAGAAGGAATGGTTCTTTGTCAGGGATGACTCCGTCTCTATTCGCCGATTTACCTCCGGATGTAAGTAAAAACTCTACTCATAATTCCTGTCTTGGCTGTAATTCACTCTCTTATGCGCTTTTATTTCTTGCTAGCGACAGGTGGTTTTGCGGTTGTGGAAGATGATTGCTTGGTTCGGATGGCAGCAGAAATTGAAGCTATTTCCGGGAGAGACAGATCGGCTGCTTATCTGATTAGGAATGCCAGGCTCTTGTCGTATAATTTGATCCTCCCACATCAGTCCGTAGTCAAACAGAGGGACACGGCAGAAGAGAAGGCTGCCCAGCCTAAAGGTGGGGTGACAGCGAAGGGTGGCAAGAGGAAGCCCTTTGCACAACGTCCAGTCGTAGGAGGCAAGAAGCTCAAGGAGTCCGATGGCCCTTCTCCAAGTACTTGCCCGGATGTCCCGGAGGAGGAAGGTGTAGAAGAGGAGGAAGGAGGTGAAGTTGGAGAAGGGTCGGAGGGTGGAGGAGATGGCGATGGTCAGGGTGGTAGCGGTGTTGCTGCTCTAACCTCTGAGCAGGACCTCGAACTGGATGAGGCTCTCCGTCGGGCCTTCGGGGAGTCAGAGGGGGAGTCGGAAACAGAGAAGGAGACGGAGAAGGCAGAGGAAACCGGCAAAGCTGTGGTTAGCACTGACCCATCCCCTAAGGGTTCCTCAGCTAGGGTGACCCCGGCGATGCAAGGTGAACTTTTGTCTTCTGCCGATTCCATTTTCGATAGGGACTTAGAAATTTTTTACGGTTCACTTCCGTCCTGGAATGAGATCCAGGACTTATTGCAGTATCCCACTCCTCCGCCGGGTTTGTATAATAGATGTGTCTTCTCACTTTTCTTTCTGTTTAACTTAGCACATTTTCATGAACTGCGGATTATTGTATGTTCGTAACACTCGTTCGTTATCCCAGGGGCAGGCCAGGTGGTTAAAACTTCAGATATTCGACACCGCCTCGAACACTTCAAGTCGAGAAGGGCTTCTGCGAAGCCTCCCACTGGTCGTACTGGGGACGTGGTTAGGTATCGTCCTCTTCTCGGGGTCATTGAAGAGAGTATTCAGAAAAGGAAGCGGAGCCGTTCCCTATTTGAGTCTTCTTCTGCTTCGCAGCTTCCTATTCAGCCTCCTCCTACTCAGCCTCCTCTTGATACTACGGAGGAGAGCATGGAGCCCGGCCCCCCTCCTCCTCCTTCCAAGAGTCCTACTATCCTTCGCATAAGGCGTCCCGGTATGCCTCACCCCGTGCCTCGTGACCCCTTTTCCGGTCATCCCGATTTAGACCCAAGCTCTCAAGACATTTCATTTGATGAGGCCACGGGCGAGCACCTTCTTCCCCGCAACCCCATGGTAAGAGTGCTGGATGAGGCCAAGTCCCTAGATCTTGGTCTGCTTACTACCCGAGTAGTTACTATGGGGGACGAGGCCAAGGCTAATATTGATCGGGTGGCCGAAGAGACTAAGAAGTTAATGGAGCATCATGCTCGATTGGTCAAGGCCGGGGAGGAGATTGGGAGTGCTAACATTCGGTTAAGGCTAAAGGTTGCCGATCAGGCCAAGCAGCTTGCCGACCAAGCCATCCAGATCTCCCAGCATGAGGAAGCTTCCCAGCGTCTGAAAGAGACCATGGAGAAGGCAAGTAGGGCGGAGTTACGGAAAATGGAGGTCACCTGCAGGGAGCGGATTAACATGGCTATTACAACGGTGGATGAGGTTCGAAATGCGGATCTCGAGCGGGTAGAGGAGTTGTCCGGGAGGCTCGAGGCTGCGGAGATGGCCCAGGCCGAGTTGAAGGAGGAGATGGAGGAGATGAGGAGGTCCCTCAAGTTGAAGGAGGAGGAAATGAGGAGGAAGTTCCAGGCTGACTGCTTAAGGTACCAATCAGAGAGGGATGCCGCCGTTGCCAAGCTGCAAGCTTCTGAAGCCCGGGTGAGGGAGTTTGAGGAGAACGAGGGGATGATGGATGAGATGCTGCAGGACATGTACTTCCAAACTTGGAAGGAGGGTGGCTTGTCTTGGATGGACGACTATCCTCGGGTCATGGCCAAGGTATATCTTCAAGCTTTGGAGGAGGCCAGGGTTAATGCGGGTAAGAAAGGCGGAGAGGCTTTCAACTTGAGTGCGGTTACCGCTCAGTTCTCCAAGGAGGAGCAAGCGGCGGTGAAGGAGGGGATGCGGCTGCTTGCTGCAGAGGAAGCGGGCGTGCAGTTGGATGATGAGGATCAAGCGGCGGATGCTGGTGAGTTATTCTTTTCCCTTTCTTTTCTTTTCGTGTTTTCATAACTTGATCGTTCGTTTAATGAATTCCTCTTCTGATCTGGACAGGTGGGACTTCAGATCCACATGCTGGGGGCTCTGATCCTGCGGCTAAGTAGGCTGGGGGAGTTGGTGATGGAGTGTGGATGCATCTGCCATCTTTTTGTTTCTTTTTTATCACTGTTCATGTTAGTTTTTGATATGCAACTGTAATAAAATTATTTGCAAAGAATAACTTCGTGTGATCTTATAATATAAGCTGATTTTGTCATGTTTAAATGTTGTTGCTATCTTTATGTGCTGTGTGAGAAGTATAATTATGTATATGCCTGTGATTCCACTTGTGTTTGATGTTAAGTTTTTGCTTGAAATATAATTTCACGTTTTGCAATGTCAGTGTACGAATAAGTTATAGTTACGCATTTATGTACAAGAGAAGAGAGTACCGCCCTTTATGTTTTATTCGCAGGCGGTAGCTTTGAGTGTCTTGTGTAACTGTTCACGGGTATAGCAGAGCGCCCTGCTACCCAGCACGCAGGCTTAGAGCCTCATGAGTGAATGCTTCCTATTTGGTTTCCTGTACTTTAGAGTTTGTTATACAGGATAGGAGAAAAATATTTAAATGAAATGGAAATATAGTAAAAGTAAAACTTCCAGTCACGGAAGGCCGTCGATGTGCTTAAGTTCGTGGCAAACGGGTTTTGTAGTCACTTTCCCTAGCTGTGGGTCTTGGAGACATTTGTCACCCATCTTACGCCTCCGCGGGGAGTTTTCTTTTTTACCACAGCCGCACTTAAGACACATCGGAGCCGAGATCGCGCACGGTAACTACCCGAACCATTATGGTCCGTAATCGTGGGTATTATTCGATTTACCGTGGCCGGCTAGCGTGGGTGCCGTTGGCCGTGAACTACCCCTGGCTGGCCACACCTTATGTTGGGGCTTAAAGTAGGTTCACAGTTACCGGCGAGCCGAACGCCGTAATGAGCTGCCATCGGCTATAGTCGGCCTTTATGATGACTTATAATCGGCTCATTACAGTTGGCTTTGAGGGCAGGCGCACAATGAGTTAACCCGCAGCAGAGGGATGCTGGAGCAAAAGTGTCTCATTGGCGAGTGCATAGAATCGTAGCGTACCTGTTAGGCCTAGTCCAGATGAGGCCGCGGTGCATCTTGAGTGGAGATGCCATAGGATTTTGTTCAACAGAAAGGGATAAAGCTTAACAAGCAGCCAAGATATGAAGGCACAAGGTAACAAGAGATAAGATTTTTAAAGTGGTTCGGCACGATAATGCCTACGTCCACCGTGTTAATACGCTTCATATGGGCGGTACGTGTTAAGCAAAGTATCGACGGAGGTGTCGGATGTTCCAAGCCCTCTGCAACACCACTCCGTCCACTGTTGACAAAATATAAGCTCCGTTGTTGTGAAGATCTTGATGAATTTCATATGGTCCGTCTACTGGTGCTTTCATGGTTAGGTAGCATGACAGGCTCACCTATATCCGACCCCTGCCTGGCACCTCCCCCGTTGGGTTTGGTTCCAAGTGTTTCCTCAGGTCGGAATTCGGGCTGAGTCCGGGCTCGGCTCCTACCATGACCATTTCTTTATTAACCTCTTCGAAGAAGAAAGGTCATTGTTGTCTCACAGATCCTCCAGATTGGGACTCGGTCCATGATTCGGTGTTGCGGGAGGATCCGCATGAGGATAAGATCTCCCTCTTGTAAGCTGCGATGCTTGATTTTGGAGTTGCATTGTGCTGCCACTTTTTGCTTGTGGGCTTCTGCTTTTAAGTGTTGCATCGTTTCTCCTCTCCTCAATCAGATCCAAAGACATGAGGAGGAGTTCTTCGTTTTCTTCTGGGTTGCGGTGGGTCCCATGGTGAGATGGCGCTACAGTTTCAACTGGGGGCATGGCCTCCAATCTGTATGCCAAAGAGAAAGGAGTATGCCCCGTTGATGTTCTATGAGAGGTGCGGCAGGCCCAGGGTGCCGTAGGAAGTTCGTCCACCCAAGCGCCTTTTGACTTTTCAAGCTTCTTCTTGGTTAGGGTTTTGAGAATTCTGTTGACAGCTTTGACTTGTCCGTTTGCCTGAGGATAAGCTACAGATGAGAAGCTTTTGTGAATTATGTGCTCTTGGCATCGGTTGGTAAACTCTTTGTTGTCAAACTGGAGTCCGTTGTTTGATATGATCTTGAGTGGGACTCCGTACCTGCATAGAATGTTTTTTGATCAAGAAGTTGATAATTTATGTAAGAAGTTGATAATTTATGCCAAAGATATTTTATTTTAAAGGGTCCGCTTCCACCCATTTGGTGAAATGATTAAAAACATCCTTCTAGCCATCCAGGACAAAGTTTAAAGCAAGGGAGGGGGGCAAGAGTCAAATCTCTGTCCTGGTTGATATAAACGCTTTCCTCCCTTCTTGCCCCCAGCGTTATCTCTAGAGTCATTTCTTCAAACGTCCTTTGTTGCAGCGGGAGTGTCGCCATGGGTAGTCTTAGCCTGTTGTCCTGACTGTCTTTTAGCGGTAGCGTTTTCAAGCCTCATATACTTCCCAGCTTCATGGAAGAAGTCAGGTAACGTAGCTGGTTTATCTTTTGTTAACCTCCTAGCAAACTTGGTATCCGGATGCACGCCACTACAAAGGGCCGTTAGGATAAGTTTCTCATTGGCATCTTGAACTGTTGCTGCTGTGGCGTTGAACCGTGTTAGATATTGTTGCAGCGTCTCTCCGGATTTCTGTTTGATATTGGATAGAGAATAAGCATCCTTGGGTTGTTCCACATGGATGAGGAACTGGCTAATAAACCTTTCTTTCAACATCTCCCATGAGTTGATGGATCCTTGGGGTAGATGGCAGAACCAGGAGGTAGCTAGATCTGATAGGAATAGCGGAAAGCATTTACATAATACTCCTTCTGTTGCTCCACTCATGAGCATATGCTGGGTGTATCTCTGTAAGTGTACGATGGGGTCGGAAGTTCCTTTGTAAGGTTCCATGGTTGGCATTTTCCATTCCCGGGGGGCGATGGTAGTTTCGATATTTCGGGTAAAGGGGTTGGTGACCCTAGCGCCTATCCCCCGGTCCCTTTGCTCTCGTTGGACACACTCTCTGAATAATCGTGCCATTCGTTCGTCAGAACTTGGAGCGGACAAAAATGAGCTTAGTTCTTCCCTGCGGGATCTATCTCGTCCAGATGACCTGTAGGGATGGTACAATCCATCACTTCTTGCATTATCCAGTGGTTGTCTCTGGCTGCTCGGATGCATGCTAGGACCAGCTACAGTTGCCCCCTGCCTTGATCTTACCCGGTGGGGTTCTGCTTCGAGCATTTCCATGGGGCCAACTTCGGGCTGGGTTCCAGCTTGGCTCCGTTCAGCGGGGTTTCTATGATTCCTGTCGATAGTTTCTTCGAAGAAGGAATACCTTTGCTGTCTCCGAGATCCTCCAGATTGAGACTCATCCCATGATTCAGTGTTGCGGTTGGATTCTTCGGCATCCCTTAAGCGTGACATAAGTTGGTCCACTAAAGCTTCTTGTTGGGATGTGAAGCGGTTGGTTACTTCAGCCACAACTCTGTCTAGATCTGCCCTAGTTATTGGTTGTTCGGTGGCAGGAGCTATCAGATTTGCCTGGTATCCATCTGGTGCTGCTGTTGAAATTGGATGATCCTCTTGATCTGGGGCTACTGGATCCGGAAGACTGCTAGTTGCGATGTTCTTTCCTTTGTTAACATCCTTCCGTTGCTTGGAAGGCATGATTTCTAAGCGACGAACGTCGTTATGAGGAAGAAGGTTGAGTGGGAGAAGCTGAAGCTTCGAGTTCAATTCTCAGTGAAAGCACCAAAAATGTTTGCACAAAAAATGGACAAACACCTCCAAGTCGTATTATTTTAGTTGAGTATGTGTGATTTTCAATGATTTTAGATGAGTATGTAAATATGAGAAAAGTAAGGGCTGAAATGTAAAAGACACGCAGATTTATAGTGGTTCGGCCAGAATGTGCCTACGTCCACTTTATATGTTATTATCTTTCTTCTTCCAGATTACAAGTACAATGCTTTGTATACAAGTGTATGAAAGTAGTTTGAAAGTTCCTTCCTTGCTTGAGCTCTCAAACTTGTCTGCCATTGTTGTACCCCTGCCCCTCTATTTATAGAGTGAGGTAGGGGGCAGGGGTCTTGGAAGTATATAACTGCTGGTGGGCCCGGGCTGAAGCAATCTGGACTGGCAGTCATCTGGTTCGGCGGAGCTCCATTCGGTGGTAGGTATGGACCGGTGGTATGTGTGGACCGGTGGCAATGAGGTGGTTCGGTGCTCGTTTGATTCGGTGATGGCCTTAGGAGTTGGTTCGGTGTTGGCTGCTTGGACCGGTGGTGTTTGGTCCGGCATCATCTGGCTCTGTAGTGTATTGGAGAGGCTGGTCCGGCATCATCTGGCTCGGCAGGAACTTATGCCGAATGAGGTTATAGGCTGGGCTTGCCGAATGAAGGGGCCGAATGGACTATAGGCTGGGCTTGCCGAATGAAGGGGCCGAATGGAGGCTTGGGCCGAACGAGCTTCTTTATGGAGAATATTGGATGGACTTCTAGGTTAGTATTGAGCTTCTTGGCTATTGAACGAAGTGGAGGTTGCGAGCCCGGGTGAAATTGTGGCTTCTTGGTCTTGAGGTCTTCTGGGTGAAAATTCGCCCAACAGTTGTAATATGCATCTGGCAAAAATAATATATCAATAAGGACTATTTGCATATTAAAAAAAGTGGATACAAAAAGTTTGAAATGTCATTGTACCTTATAATGAAGATATACTTATTAATTTCAACACATTATATTGATCTTTTATATAAACACTTATTTACAAGTTCAAAGAATCTTTGTACCGCACAGAGTAAATTATCTTCCCATAAAAAATTAATTTACATGCACGTTGCTTATATGTTTTAGTTAGAATTATACATTTCTATAGCACTGTATTGTGCGATAAGTATTATAATTGATAGTATTTTATATTAATTATCTTCTCCTTTTCAATGGTAGAAGGCATCAATAACTTTTTCAACCCTTACTAATTAGTTAAATAACTAGTCTTAACAGGTAGAGAATAACGAACCATAACAAATAAAATTCTAGAATTTAGTGAACAACAATTATTAATAATAGATAAATTAATATCATTCTTTGTTAAAAGTTAATTGTTTAAGGACATAATTATTTTTTTCTTCAAACTCTATAAATATCGATAAGCTTTCAGCCACAATCATAATTCTCAATGGGTAGTTTTTTATTTAAAATATTACAATACTTTTCTTCCTTTTACATTGTTATTTAACTCCGTAAAGGGTATTGAGCTTATGGAAAATCCATTTTACCATCAATTTTGCAAAATTGGAAACAATTATATCATGGAAGTCCAACATAGATAATCCAATTTTTGTTCTATCCATTGTCAAAATTTGATTCCTTACCGTAAAGAAGTTCAATGAAAGAAAATGTGCATACATTATCATTTGATACCCTTCGGCTGAGGAAGAGGAAAATACCCTAATGTAAATCCCCAATTATACCAAAGCCATCGTCGCACTTTAGTCCAAATAGGATGTTTTGGTCAATGGATACTAGTGGTCCAATGTAAAAAGATAGCAATACAAAATCTTTGGGAATCACGTGTTAATGAAACGAAAATGACCTTATCCTAAACCACAAAAAATCAAGAAGCCTCCACCTCCTCCTACCCTACAATCTTTGCTGGAATTATCTCGAAAGTGGGAGGATACAACTTCAATTGAAGATCACACATTGATGAAGAGAAAACAACCGTACCCAAAACCACCAAAGATATCAAAGGATCCATCTCACTTTCGGCCAAAAACTCGGGTTAGTTCATTGCAAGGAGATGGTTCATCTGAAAAAGATAATGGCAAAATAATATGAACCACCAATTGATGAAAAGAAAACGACTCTATCCTAAGCTTCATAGGGTGCTGTCTTGATACTCGCCTGGTAACTCTTATTGCATGAGAATTCCGCTAAATGGAGATGTTCCTCCCAAGATCCACCAAAATCCCAGTACGCAAGCCCTCGGGATATCTTCTACAATTCGGTTTAGCCTTTCCGTCTGCCCGTCGGTCTGCGAATGATATGTTGTACTTAAATTCAAACTTGCACCCATAGTTGATTGTAGAGCCTCCCAGAACGTGTTGGTGAAGATAGGATAACATCACTTACTATGCTGACTGGAACACCATGCAATCTGACAATCTCTCTCAAGATAATCTCTGCCAATGAAGCCGCATTACGGTTTGCCTTAATCGGAACAAAATGGGTGCTTTTGGTTAGGCGGTCCACAATTACCCATATTCCTTCGTTTATCTTATTGGTCCTTGGCAAACCGTCGATGAAATCCATAGAAATCATTTCCCACTTCCACTTCGGGACTTCCAAAGGCTGCAACAACCATGTCGTCTTCTGTCGATCTCCTTTAACCTGTTGGCAGATCGCACATCTATTGACAAAAGCAACTACATCCTTCGTTATACAATTCCACTGAAGACTCTCTTCATATCCTTATACATTTTTGAAATCCCTGGATGGATACTCAGCCTGGAGCGATGAAACTCCAGAACTTCCTGCTTCAAATCCTTGAAATTCGAAACACAGATCCTTCCATTGATCCTCAATGTTCCTTGGTCATCAATCTCAAAACTGGAACACTGACCATTCTTGACTCTCCGGATGATTCCTCCCAATCTACTATCTGATCCTTGTTACTAGAAATCTGTAACGACCCAGAATTTTAAATAATTTAATTTGAAAATATTTAATTTATTTTAAATATTTGAATGACGGTTTGAATTGAATTTCAAATTATCAGAATGAATTGGCGATTAAATTATAGAATTTAATCTATTGAAAGTTGAATAAAAATTTGAATCTTCAATTTTAAGCCGATTAAAAATATTTCAAAGGCTTGTAAAATTCATATTGATAATATTGAAGATAATAGAAGCTTCAGAATTGAAAATTGAAAGTGAATTGTTCAGTTTTGAAATTTAATCGTTTGAATCGATATTTAAAAATAGCCGTCCGAGGCACAGTCTCGGAATTCGACGAAACTAGTTCCATTGGGTCCGTAATATTGAATTATTGCCGGATTTCAAATTTCGTATCAATCGGAGTTGTCGTGTGAGAATACGACACCTAAACGCATTGAAATTTTCAACGATTTAAATTTAAACTTAAATTTAAATTTAGTCAAACATACGCACGTTACCCTCCTGAATTCATGCCTAAACCTACGCCTTCTATCACGCCTAAATTCGTGTGAGCATGGCCGAGCATGCCCCTTCACGATTTTAAATACTCATTCCCTCTTCCTCTTTCCCTCAGTAAATAAAAAATGGCCGCTCCCCCATTTGAATCGAACGCAGATAAATAAAATCGAATAGCCGAAGCCCTTTTCGTATGAAAAAAAAAATCAATCAAATAAAAAAAATGGGGGATCGCGCGTGGAGATGGCGCGCGCGAGTGGCAGCGACTAGGGGATTCTCGAGTGCTCGCACGTGGAGGAGGCAACGGCGGCGCATGCGAGTTGCGGGGGTGTCGCGATTTGGTGCTAGCGCGCGGCAGTGGGCGTTCGCGCGAGGAGATGATGTCGCGATTCGAAGAGGCGGCGGCGCGGCTTGGCCGTGAATTTAGGGGTTCGGCAGTCGAGGCAGTGGCGACGCGAGGCGCGCGCGATGGAGGCAGGGTAGCGACCGATGGCGGCGATTTTGGGTCGCAACTTTGGGGGAGAGCGACGCGAGATAGGGCAGTATTGGGTCGCGATCGAGTGTCGATTTGGGGATGTTGCTTTTGGGTTGCAATCGGCAGTGAGGTATATGCTTTTCATTTTTTTTTTGTTTTGATTTAATTTAATAAGCATTTATGCTGTGAAAAAAAAAGAAAAAAAATGCAGTCAGTAAGTATAAATACATATACACATTTTTAAAAAAAATCTATTTGTTTATTTAAATAATGCATATTGGTAATTGATTTGGTTAATAAATTGATTTGAATTTATTTAGGGCACTCAAAATAATTTGTTAAAGGAAATATAGTTTAAGATTTAATTTTTAAATAAATTTATAAACGAGAATTATTTATATGGATAAAACTGGGAAAAGGAAGAAAACAAATAATAATAAGAATTTTAAAAATTAAAGAAAATTTAGTTAAATAAATCTATTTAGTGGTAAATAATTATTCAATTCAGTTTAAAAATTTATATTTGTTTGTGTAAAAGAATTCATCGATAATTTAAATTTGTTAAATTTAATATAGAAATTTATAAAAGAAGAAAATTAGTTTAAAAGAAAATCATTGGTTAATCTAAATTAATTTATAAAAGGAAAATTAGTTAAATAAATTTTTAAAGGGAATTTAGATTAAAACTTAATTTTTTATAATTTATTAAAAGAAATCGATTTAAAGATATTAATTTAAAGTAAAAGAATTAGTAGAAATAAATTTTAAAGGAAATTTAATTTTTAAACTTTTAGTTAAATAAATTTGTTAAAGAAAATTAGTTTAAAATTAATTCTTTGATATCATTAATTAAAAGTGTATCGTTGGTTAAAATTGAATTGTTTAGTTAACTTGGGGAATTATTTTGATTGCTAAATATTTTTAAGGAGAAAATTGGTTTAAAATTTAATCATTGGAAAATTTAAATTTATTAAAAGGAATTAGTATTAAAAGAAAATCATGGGTTAATTTAAATTAAATTTACAAAAGGAAAATTTGTTCAAAATTTAATTGAAAGATAATAAAGGTTGGTTTAAATAATGAAATTAGTGAAAGATGGTTTCATTAGTTCATTCAATTATTTTTGTTACTAAAAGGATTATTGAAAAAAAATTGGATAGAAATTCAAATTAATTGATAAGATGATTTATTAAAGGAAACTGGGTTGAAATAAAGATCATTTGTTAAGCAAATTAATTAAATGAAATTTAATTTATTCGATTGATTCGAATGTTAATAAATTGTGTATAATATTTATACAAGGTATAAATCAAGAGAAATCGAGTCAAGATGGGAAATGGATTGCTAATAAAAGCAAAGGTGAGAACTTCTCACTCAGAAGGAATTTTATTGTTTATTTAAATTTTAAATAGTTAGATTTAAAATTTGCTTGACTGTGTTGATTGAATGATGATTGATATATATATTGGATGTGAATAGACCCTATACGCTGTTAGTAAGCAGAGGTTATTTATTACACACATATACCGAGATATTCCACCTTGAAGTGGAATTGGTATTATATTATATATATAGTAATATATATATATTAGCATATGTATATATTGCAGTTGATTGATTTCCCGCATTTGTATAGCGGATGAGATCCTATTGCGCCGTTAGTAAGCGGATATATTTTATAAAATCCCATATACCGCGATATTCCACCTCGAAGTGGAATGGTATTGTGCTAATGTCTGTGGATGCAGGGAAACAGGTTGGAGGGATCCAACTGGATTCCTCACAAATATTTATTTGATTTCATATATTGTGATATTTGATTGTTATCATGGATGATATATGATGTTTGAAAGTCGTGATTGACTATTGATGTGTTGCATCATCGGATCCAATTTTGAAGTTTAAAAATAACGATTTTGATTTCTAAAGTGATTCTTGGAAATATACGTTTATAAAATATTTTTGGAATTGATTCATCTTAAATAAATAAACGTTATAATTTTAATATTATAAAAATTATGATTTTTGAGAAATACAGTTAAAAGTTGATTTTTGAAAATATGGGATTAGTGATTTTATAAAATAGTTTGAACTGGGATTTCTGAATTTATTATAAGAAGTTTAAAAATAGGATTTATAAAAAATTTATTTTATAAATCAGAATGATGAAATTTTAAAAGAGTTTAAAGATGTTTAAAGTAATAATATAAATTGATTTATATTAAAAGATTTATAAATTGATATTTATAAATTAAAAATATTTTGAATTATAAAACGAGCTTTTATAAGTGTTAGAATGAATTGTGAATGAATTTCATAAATGAATGAAATTTATAGAATTATAACGGTGAAGTTATGAATAGAATTTTATAAATAAAATTTATAAAGTTATTTAGGGAATAGATGTGGATAAATAATGAATCTTATAAGTTATAAGATTAATAAAATTTATGAAGTTTAAAGGAACGATTTTATAAACAAATAAATTATAAGTATTTAACATATAATATGAAATTTTAGTATATCATTGAGATATGAAATTGAATAGATTTATAAAGGAAATTTATAAAAGGAAGTTGTTATAAAATAAATAGAAATAGAATTTATAAACATTGTTTTATAAATCCGCAACGACTTATTTTGATAAGTGAATTGTTGTAATTTATTTATGGAATTATATTCATGTTTTAGACAGTGAATAATTCTTTAAAATAAAATGAATAGAAGTGATGAAATTTATTAACAAGTATATTCACGTTTTTGAATAGTGAATATTATGTCAAAGAAATTATTTTGGATGTGATGTTTTAAATAGAATTAAAACGATCTAAAGATGTTTTAAAATGTATTGAGATTCGAAACCATAGATTTCAACATTCATTGTTGAAATAGACGTTTTCGAGAAATAAAAGGAAATGATAGACTATAACACTATTGTTATAGTAAATGATTTCCGAAAGGAAATGTTTTGTGTAGTATTGGGATTATATATCTATTTTAAATTTTGAATCCCTATACTAGTGATTTTGGGTTGTCGTAACGATGTTTTACGCAACATTCGTTTTGGCCCAAATAAATATGTTTAAGTGTATGATTTCCTTAAAGAATAAATATATACTTAATTTCGATTAGGTTATATTAAATATTTTCTAAGTATAGAAAATAAAAAGATCTGTGAATTACTTATTCTTAATAAGTATAGAAATGCTTTTCCAATATTAAGTGAATATTTGGAATTTATCTTTTTGAAGATAAATTGAAAATGAATATTAGAAATTGAATGGAAATCGTATATTCATAAATATTTTGGAATGTAAATTCAATATGGAATTTATAAATGAAATTTGGAAAATGAGTTTAAAAATAAATATTGATTTATTTTTGAAGAATGGAGAATATATATCTTGTAAAGATATTTTTTTTGGAAAATAAATAATTTGGAAAATTATTTGGAATCTGGTGATGTTGGCATATCTATTGATAGTTCAATAACCGACTATCAATATTTACCTTTAAATAGGTATTTGTTGTGATTTGTTTGAAATTGGATGCCACACTTATTTTTTTTTAAAATAAGCGCTCACTATTCGGGTTAACCGGGAAAGGACCTTGGGGTCGTATAACCCATTCCGAATACGTGATACGTCGTTATGAATTGCATTCGAAGACCGGTGTTGAAGACCGGATATTTTCGAAAACGTAAGGGTTTCTTGTTGATTGTCTCTGCACTGGCTGATCCCCGGTATTGAGATCTCCATATGTGATGGGAAATTCGAACGTGATTAGAGATTATTCGGATTGCAAGGACTTCTTTGTAAGTGCCTTCGGTTCTGTTCGAGCCCGGAACAGACTTGTATGGATTGTATGTCTGACATTACAAATTGAGATATAAAGCCGATTTCTTTCAAATATATTTCTGTTGGTGGCGGAGAATTTATTCTATTAGCTTAACACCCTTCTCTGAGACGTACGAGCTCAGAGGTTATATAGTTGAAGTTATCAGCAATATATTCCCAATTTGGTAATGTGACATGCTGAGTGTAGCTGTAAATGATCATTGTGTTGATTATTTGTGATAGGATCATTTATTTGATCGTCTATCTTGGTGATCATTTCTATGATCATTTGTTGACCCAAAGCATGGCTTTTGTATAAAGTATGTTTTGTGGACGTGACTTCGTCGAGCCTCACAAACCGGTAATGGTCGAAACAGGAATTGTGCGGCAAGGTTTTCAGGAATCGCTTCCCTAGGGTCTAGCCATTCCTTCTGGAAAAGGGTAGTATCATGGTATGGAGCCCAGATACTTACTCATGTTGAAAACACTTTATGATTGTGTGATGATGGTGACGAGCGCTCGGTGAAAGGTTCCAAAGGACCGGGAGTGGCATATCTGAGGGTTTGTAATATTCCTTGGGAAAAGGGATTCCCGGCTTTGTTTAGCGGAGAACGGTGGTTCTCGGGGCGTCCTTCCAGAGGCGTTTCCATGTGGCAATGGGAAGTTCCTTGGCCTGACCATTTGTTGGAAAATCCATTCTTCAAATACGAGCCTTGTACGGTTTTAGTTGTATAACCTGTCATGGAATATGGCGGTAACCCGCTATTGAACATGGTAGCTATAGTAGGCATAAGTGCGAAATGTCTATGCTGGCTAAGATTTATATCTTTATTTTCGAAATGAATTTTCTCTACACTATGCACTAGTAATAATATCAAATGTTCTTTTTAATGCGTATCAAGCATCTTTGACTATCATAAGGAGAAATCTCCTCCGATTCTGCGTTTGCATGTGTGTGTGTGCGGGAGGCCTTATGGTAGTCTCATTTTTAAAAGCATTGCGAATTGAATTTAAAATTATTCCTCTATTTTAATTTTAAAGAAAAATAAACTGTTTTGAGTTCTCACACCAGTCACATGACTGACTCGGAGTTTATTGTTTTCCTTCCTAAACTCTAGGTGCCCACCAATTTTCACACGGGCAGTCAAGAGTTAAGGTTTATCCGGATATTCTGGAATCCAGGAGTTGCTGGAGGCAAGCTGGATGGCGTATTACTAGTTTATATAGTATTTCTTTTCCGCTGCATTGTTTGATGTTGTACACTCTGATGATATGATGTAATGAAATGTAATGTAATAACTGATATAATTCTTTGTTTAAAGATTATTCATTTATCTATTATATGTTGTTCCGCTGCGAATTGTGAGATTCTGATGTTGTTCTGTTATTTCTGTTCCGTTCTATTTTCTGTTTTCTTTTCTTTCTATTTTCTCTCTTCTTATCTCTTCTTCTGTCTTTTTCTTTTCTTAAATTCTTTTTAAAACCCTAACTATTTGGTTTTTTCGGCAACGAAAAATCGCTATCGTTACATTTGGTATCAGAGCTTATGGTTAAGCGACAACCATGGTTCTGTTGGGTATTACTCGTTAGAGATTGAGTCAGCAGTACTCTAGAATGAGTTTGAGTGTAATAATAGATATGAGCGCGTATTTGTTAGTGAATATAAAATTGTTTTTGAATCGGGTAAATAAGATAATTTTGCCCAAAACTATTTTGTATAGAAAAGAAATGATTTTCTATGGATTATTATAGTATATGGTTGCATGATTGTTAAGAAGTGATAATATTAAATTGTTATCATTAGTATATGGAATTAAATAAAATGAATTGGATTCAAGTAAATTAACTTGATAATTTATTCATTTGTGAAATAATTTCAAATAAATATGAATATGGAATGTGAATAAAATTGAATAAAGATGGTATGTGAATTGGTAGTAAGCAATAAAAATTGAATTGAATAATTAAGTGAAATTGAGATAAATGGAAATTGAAATTTAAAATGAATTAGTGAATGAAACTAATTTAAAGTAATCATATGAATTAGTAAATGAAA
This sequence comes from Allium cepa, assembly GCA_030765085.1. NCBI lineage: Eukaryota > Viridiplantae > Streptophyta > Magnoliopsida > Asparagales > Amaryllidaceae > Allium > Allium cepa. The sequence continues at coordinate 465,206,257 of CM060942.1, forward strand.
GTTAATCGTTAGAATTCAATGTTTGGAATTGAGAATTGAATTCGAATGAAATTTAAATTATGAATTGAATTCAAATGAATTGAAATGTTAAAGTGAATGAAAATTTAATGAAAATGGATGTGTAACTTCAATAATGAAGTAAAAGTGTATAAGAACATATGTTGGAAATTTTGTAATAGAATTGGCAAAATAGTTTGAATGTTGGATTTGTATGCTACTGTTATACAGGATATACAGATATTATAAAGGAATTGAGATTTTGATTTCAAAGATAAAATTGAATGCTCGACAAAAAGGTACGTATTTCAATTTCAGTATGAGATTTGATGACTTTCTTCTCTAGCCACTTGGCTTTTCTCTTTTCTTTTTGATTCTGAGGGGCCGTGGTGCCATTTTGTAGTCGTACCGAGCTAGCCGCGCAAAGGAGACGCTAGCGAAATTTTTCGAAAATTTAGGGTGTTAGAAAATTTTTGAGAAATTTTGAAAGTTTGATATTTGAATTTGAATTTAAATTTGAATTGTTAGGAAAACAATGTTGTTTGAAACTTATAATTGAAGTTGGAAAGCTAGTTGAAATGATAGTGAATCTCTAGTAAAAAGATTTAGGTTAGTAAGTTGATAAAACTATTTAGATTGTGAAAAATAGTAAACGGGATAAGGGCATTCTTCTTAACTTGTAATTTCGGGACGAAATTCTTTTAAGGAGGGAAGATTGTAACGACCCAGAATTTTAAATAATTTAATTTGAAAATATTTAATTTATTTTAAAATTTTGAATGATGGTTTGAATTGAATTTCAAATTATCAGAATGAATTGGCGATTAAATTATAGAATTTAATCTATTGAATGTTGAATAAAAATTTGAATCTTCAATTTTAAGCCGATTAAAAATATTTCAAAGGCATGTAAAATTCATATTGATAATATTGAAGATAATAGAAGCTTTAGAATTGAAAATTGAAAGTGAATTGTTCAGTTTTGAAATTTAATCGTTTGAATCGATATTTAAAAATAGCCTTCCGAGGCACAGTCTCGGAATTCGACGAAACCAGTTCCATTGGGTCAGTAATATTTAATTATTGCCGGATTTCAAATTTCGTATCAATCGGAGTTGTCGTGTGAGAATACGACACCTAAACGCATTGAAATTTTCAACGATTTAAATTTAAACTTAAATTTAAATTTAGTCAAACATACGCACGTTACCCTCCTGAATTCATGCCTAAACCTACGCCTTCTATCACGCCTAAATTCGTGTGAGCATGGCCGAGCATGCCTCTTCACGATTTTAAATACTCATTCCCTCTTCCTCTTTCCCTCAGTAAATAAAAAATGGCCGCTCCCCCATTTGAATCGAACGCAGATAAATAAAATCGAATAGCCGAAGCCCTTTTCTTATGAAAAAAAAAATCAATCAAATAAAAAAAATGGGGGATCGCGCGTGGAGATGGCGCGCGCGAGCGGCAGCGACTAGGGGATTCTCGAGTGCTCGCGCGTGGAGGAGGCAACGACGGCGCACGCGAGTTGCTGGGGTGTCGCGATTTGGTGCTAGCGCGCGGCAGTGGGCGTTCGCGCGAGGAGATGATGTCGCGATTCGAAGAGGCGGCGGCGCGGCTTGGCCGTGAATTTAGGGGTTCGGCAGTCGAGGCAGTGGCGACGAGAGGAGCGCGCGATGGAGGCAGGGTCGCGACCGATGGCGGCGATTTTGGGTCGCAACTTTGGGGGGGAGCGACGCGAGATAGGGCAGTATTGGGTCGCGATCGAGTGTCGATTTGGGGATGTTGGTTTTGGGTTGCAATCGGCAGTGAGGTATATGCTTTTCAATTTTTTTTTTTGTTTTGATTTAATTTAATAAGCATTTATGCTGTGAAAAAAAAAGAAAAAAAAAATGCAGTCAGTAAGTATAAATACATACACACAATTTTAAAAAAAATCTATTTGTTTATTTAAATAATGCATATTGGTAATTGATTTGGTTAATAAATTGATTTGAATTTATTTAGGGCACTCAAAATAATTTGTTAAAGGAAATATAGTTTAAGATTTAATTTTTAAATAAATTTATAAACGAGAATTATTTATATGGATAAAACTGGGAAAAGGAAGAAAATAAATAATAATAAGAATTTTAAAAATTGAAGAAAATTTAGTTAAATAAATCTATTTAGTGGTAATTAATTATTCAATTCAGTTTAAAAATTTATATTTCTTTGTGTAAAAGAATTCATCGATAATTTAAATTTGTTAAATTTAATATAGAAATTTATAAAAGAAGAAAATTAGTTTAAAAGAAAATCATTGGTTAATCTAAATTAATTTATAAAAGGAAAATTAGTTAAATAAATTTTTAAAGGGAATTTAGATTAAAACTTAATTTTTTATAATTTATTAAAAGAAATCGATTTAAAGATATTAAATTAAAGTAAAAGAATTAGTAGAAATAAATTTTAAAGGAAATTTAATTTTTAAATTTTTAGTTAAATAAATTTGTTAAAGAAAATTAGTTTACAATTAATTCTTTGATATCATTAATTAAAAGTGTATCGTTGTTTAAAATTGAATTGTTTAGTTAACTTAGGGAATTATTTTGATTGCTAAATATTTTTAAGGAGAAAATTGGTTTAAAATTTAATCATTGGAAAATTTAAATTTATTAAAAGGAATTAGTATTAAAAGAAAATCATGGGTTAATTTAAATTAAATTTACAAAAGGAAAATTTGTTCAAAATTTAATTGAAAGCTAATAAAGGTTGTTTTAAATAATGAAATTAGTGAAAGATGGTTTCATTAGTTCATTCAATTATTTTTGTTACTAAAAGGATTATTGAAAAAAAATTGGATAGAAATTCAAATTAATTGATAAGATGATTTATTAAAGGAAACTGGGTTGAAATAAAGATCATTTGTTAAGCAAATCAATTAAATGAAATTTAATTTATTCGATTGATTCGAATGTTAATAAATTGTGTATAATATTTATACAAGGTATAAATCAAGAGAAATCGAGTCAAGATGGGAAATGGATTGCTAATAAAAGCAAAGGTGAGAACTTCTCACTCAAAAGGAATTTTATTGTTTATTTAAATTTTAAATAGTTAGATTTAAAATTTGCTTGACTGTGTTGATTAATTGATTGAATGATGATTGATATATATATTGGATGTGAATAGACCCTATATGCCGTTAGTAAGCGGAGGTTATTTATTACACACATATACCGCGATATTCCACCTTGAAGTGGAATTGGTATTATATTATATATATAGCAATATATATATTGGCATATGTATATATTGCAGTTGATTGATTTCCCGCATTTGTATAGCGGATGAGACCCTATTGCGCCGTTAGTAAGCGGATATATTTTATAAAATCCCATATACCGCGATATTCCACCTCGAAATGGAATGGTATTGTGCTAATGTCTGTGGATGCAGGGAAACAGGTTGGAGGGATCCAACTGGATTCCTCAGAAATATTTATTTGATTTCATATATTGTGATATTTGATTGTTATCATGGATGATATATGATGTTTGAAAGTCGTGATTGATTATTGATGTGTTGCATCATTGGATCCAATTTTGAAGTTTAAAAATAACGATTTTGATTTCTAAAGTGATTCTTGGAAATATACGTTTATAAAATATTTTTGGAATTGATTCATCTTAAATAAATAAATATTATAATTTTAATATTATTAAAATTATGATTTTTGAGAAATACAGTTAAAAGTTGATTTTTGAAAATATGGGATTAGTGATTTTATAAAATAGTTTGAACTGGGATTTCTGAATTTATTATAAGAAGTTTAAAAATAGGATTTATAAAATTTTTATTTTATAAATCAGAATGATGAAATTTTAAAAGAGTTTAAAGATGTTTAAAGTAATAATATAAATTGATTTATATTAAAAGATTTATAAATTGATATTTATAAATTAAAAATATTTTGAATTATAAAACGAGCTTTTATAAGTGTTAGAAAGAATTGTGAATGAATTTCATAAATGAATGAAATTTATAGAATTATAACGGTGAAGTTATAAATAAAATTTTATAAATAAAATTTATAAAGTTATTTAGGGAATAGATGTGGATAAATAATGAATCTTATAAGTTATAAGATTTATAAAATTTATGAAGTTTAAAGGAACGATTTTATAAACAAATAAATTATAAGTATTTAACTTATAATATGAAATTTTAGTATATCATTGAGATATGAAATTGAATAGATTTATAAAGGAAATTTATAAAAGGAAGTTGTTATAAAATAAATAGAAATAGAATTTATAAACATTGTTTTATAAATCCGCAACGACTTATTTTGATAAGTGAATTGTTGTAATTTATTTATGGAATTATATTCATGTTTTAGACAGTGAATAATTCTTTAAAATAAAATGAATAGAAGTGATGAAATTTATTAACAAGTATATTCACGTTTTTGAATAGTGAATATTATGTTAAAGAAATTATTTTGGATGTGATGTTTTAAATAGAATTAAAACGATCTAAAGATGTTTTAAAATGTATTGAGATTCGAAACCATAGATTTCAACATTCATTGTTGAAATAGACGTTTTCGAGAAATAAAAGGAAATGATAGACTATAACACTGTTGTTATAGTAAATGATTTCCGAAAGGAAATGTTTTGTGTAGTATTGGGATTATATATCTATTTTAAATTTCGAATCCCTATACTAGTGATTTTGGGTTGTCGTAACGATGTTTTACGCAACATTCGTTTTGGCCCAAATAAATATGTTTAAGTGAATGATTTCCTTAAAGAATGAAATATATACTTAATTTCGATTAGGGTATATTAAATATTTTCTAAGTATAGAAAATAAAAAGATCTGTGAATTACTTATTTTTAATAAGTATAGAAATGCTTTTCCAATATTAAGTGAATATTTGGAATTTATCTTTTTGAAGATAAATTGAAAATGAATATTAGAAATTGAATGGAAATCGTATATTCATAAATATTTTGGAATGTAAATTCAATATGGAATTTATAAATGAAATTTGGAAAATGAGTTTAAAAATAAATATTGATTTATTTTTGAAGAATGGAGAATATATATCTTGTAAAGATATTTTTTTTGGAAAATAAATAATTTGGAAAATTATTTGGAATCTGGTGATGTTGGCATATCTATTAATAGTTCAATAACCGACTATCAATATTTACCTTTAAATAGGTATTTGTTGTGATTTGTTTGAAATTGGATGCCACACTTATTTTTTTTTTAAATAAGCGCTCACTATTCGGGTTAACCGGGAAAGGACCTTGGGGTCGTATAACCCATTCCGAATATGTGATACGTCGTTGTGAATTGCATTCGAAGATCGGTGTTGAAGACCGGATATTTTCGAAAACGTAAGGGTTTCTTGTTGATTGTCTCTGCACTGGCTGATCCCCGGTGTTGAGATCTCCATATGTGATGGGAAATCCGAACGTGATTAGAGATTATTCGGATTGCAAGGACTTCTTTGTAAGTGCCTTCGGTTCTGTTCGAGCCCGGAACAGACTTGTATGGATTGTATGTCTGACATTACAAATTGAGATATAAAGCCGATTTCTTTCAAATATATTTCTGTTGGTGGCGGAGAATTTATTCTTTTAGCTTAACACCCTTCTCTGAGATGTACGAGCTCAGAGGTTATATAGTTGAAGTTATCAGCAATATATTTCCAATTTGGTAATGTGACATGCTGAGTGTAGCTGTAAATGATCATTGTGTTGATTATTTGTGATAGGATCATTTATTTGATCGTCTGTCTTGGTGATCATTTCTATGATCATTTGTTTACCCAAAGCATGGCTTTTGTATAAAGTATGTTTTGTGGACGTGACTTCGTCGAGCCTCACAAACCGGTAATGGTCGAAACAGGAATTGTGCGGCAAGGTTTTCAGGGATCGCTTCCCTAGGGTATAGCCATTCCTTCTGGAAAAGGGTAGTATCATGGTATGGAGCCCAGATACTTACTCATGTTGAAAACACTTTATGATTGTGTGATGATGGTGACGAGCGCTCGGTGAAAGGTTCCAAAGGACCGGGAGTGGCATATCTGAGGGTTTGTAATATTCCTTGGGAAAAGGGATTCCCGGCTTTGTTTAGCGGAGAACGGTGGTTCTCGGGGCGTCCTTCCAGAGGCTTTTCCATGTGGCAATGGGAAGTTCCTTGGCCTGAGCATTTGTTGGAAAATCCATTCTTCAAATACGAGCCTTGTACGGTTTTAATTGTATAACCTGTCATGGAATATGGCGGTAACCCGCTATTGAACATGGTAGCTATAGTAGGCATAAGTGCGAAATGTCTATGCTGGCTAAGATTTATATCTTTATTTTCGAAATGAATTTTCTCTGCCCTATGCACTAGTAATAATATCAAATGTTCTTTTTAATGCGTATCAAGCATTTTTGACTATCATAAGGAGAAATCTCCTCCGATTCTGCGTTTGCATGTGTGTGTGTGCGGGAGGCCTTATGGTAGTCTCATTTTTAAAAGCATTGCGAATTGAATTTAAAATTATTCCTCTATTTTAATTTTAAAGAAAAATAAACTGTTTTGAGTTCTCACACCAGTCACATGACTGACTCGGAGTTTATTGTTTTCCTTCCTAAACTCTGGGTGCCCACCAATTTTCACACGGGCATTCAAGAGTTAAGGTTTATCAGGATATTCTGGAATCCAGGAGTTGCTGGAGGCAAGCTGGATGGCGTATTACTAGTTTATATAGTATTTCTTTTCCGCTGCATTGTTTGATGTTGTACACTCTGATGATATGATGTAATGAAATGTAATGTAATAACTGATATAATTCTTTGTTTAAAGATTATTCATTTATCTATTATATGTTGTTCCGCTGCGAATTGTGAGATTCTGACGTTGTTCTGTTATTTCTGTTCCGTTCTATTTTCTGTTTTCTTTTCTTTCTATTTTCTCTCTTCTTATCTCTTCTTCTGTCGTTTTCTTTTCTTAAATTCTTTTTAAAACCCTAACTATTCGGTTTTTTCGGCAACGAAAAATCGCTATCGTTACAAAATCCTTTCCAGAAGAGATGGAACAACTTCCAAAAGTAAACTGCATTCCTACTTAGAGCATCTGCCATAACATTCGCATTCCCTGGGGTATATAGGATATCCAAACCATATGTTGCCAAAAACTCAACCCATCGCTGCTGCCTCAAATTAAGATCCCTTTGGGAGAAGAGATACTTCAAATATTTGTGATCCTGAATAGGTAGAACTTCTCACCCAAAAGATAGTGCATCCAAATCTTCAAAGAAAAAACAATGGCGGTAACGACCTGGAATTTTCAATCTCAAAAATTCCAGATAGTTAGGAAAAACATAAAAGAGATAGAAGAAGAAGCAGAAATGAAACACAGAATCTCACATTCGCAGCGGATCAAAATATAATACCAAATAAAATGCTAGTTATACAAAGGAAAACTGTATCATTTAATATACATTAATACATCAGAGTTACAACATTTCACAACACTGTAAAGTTAAAGTAACTTGTCCCAGATAAACAACAATCTATCACAGCAAAATACACTCCATACATTCCGGCCATCATGCTCGTCTCCTGATCTGTAGAACGCCCTTACTTGAAAATCTGTAATACTCGGTCTGCCCCAAACATTACATCAAAGTAACACCCGGGTCAAGCTAGAAACCAGCGTGAGTAAACCCATATAACATGAAATTTTAATTCCCAAAACTTATGCCAATTACCAGGATAACTCGTACTTTTTACGAATTCTTATAGTCGATCATTTATCACACAACAATTTTTAGGTTAAATGTCCATGTTACACAATTTATTCCATTCCAGCCTGTTTAATTTCACATATCCAATTTATAAAGAATTTAGTTTATTAATCGAAGTGGTTTCGAGTATTACTGATACCTGACCTTGGTCACTTCGAATTCAATATCATTTCTAAAACAAGTTGTTAAGTTTTAGACAATATAATTCATATTCAGGATATCATACCACATAACAATTCATCATCGATCGATAACTCGTAATATTACTGTTTAACCTTTTATATCATAACACATATAAATTGCCTATTAGAGACATCAACAACCCAAGTAATCGCATATCATTCAATCATCCATAAGCTAGATATTTGAGTCTAACAATTCCTAATTAATTTAATTAATCACCAAGTAAATTAATTATTAGCTTTTTAATCACTTGGATTTACCTTAATCTTGCTTATTAACATCAATTAATTAAAACTAAGAATTAAACATGTTTTAATTACTTTTCTCAATTTATCATCCTTAATTAAACATTCTCTAATTACATTAAGTAATTAGCCCTGAATTAATTACATAAATTAATTATTCTTTAATCATTCACTTTAATTACTCTCAGCAATTAATTAATGTTCCACTAATTCCTTTCATGAATTACTCTTAAAATTAATCACATTCAGGATTAACTATCCTTTAATTACATACTTTAATGAATCATTTAATTAATTACACCGAGCAATCGTTTCTTAATTACTTACTATGAATTAGTTATTCAACTTAGGTTAATCACAAACCATTTGTTATTAAATTAATGAAACATTCTTAATTAACCAAGTAATCCTTAAGTAAATTCTTAGTTAATCTTTAATTAATTAATATTTAATTAGTTACACTTACTAATTATCATACTTGATCAGTCAATTCACCTTAATTACATGATCAATTTAACCTAATTAACTAACTTAAATTAATTACATCGGTTAATTAATCTTATTAATTAACCTTAATCACTTCGCTTGATTAAGTTTATAAACAAATAAGTATTAACTTTAATATAATCTTCTCAACTTTAATCATCAAACGTTAATAAATCAATTATTCCTTAAAATAGTTTCAAAGATAATTAAATTTAAACTTAACTTGTTCAACTTAAAAAATTGAGGATTAAATATCTTCCCGAGGAAATCCTGGTTTACTTCGAACAAATACCCGAGATCCTTCAGCCTATTCCTGAGATGCTTCCTCCTCTTCTTTAAATCTTATACTTTCAAACTTAAAACTGTAAAAATGAATTACTCCTCAACAACACGAAGCAACAACCTTGCATTCCCCACCCTTTACACAAGCTTCAACCCGATGAACACTCCACCACCAAACTAACATACTAAACCCTCGCATGCACGTGCATAGTTCATCGGTGACATTCCGACCACCACTGCTACCTTCCACACATCGCCATCGATCTCCCCTATCCACCAAGCTACCCAGATCAAAGAAAATGCCACGGTATCAAAATTGAACATGACCGAAGACTCAACGACAAAACTGGTCACCCAAAACATCCTCGCTGTCCCACCACTAGTCGCCCAAAACCCCATCATCCTGACCATATCTTTGCTATAGACTAAGGCTTCCACTCCAACCACCGTTACGAAGTCCGATACTTTGTCGACATCAAACCCACCTCAAACCCATAGCCAACCAAAACAGGACCCTAAACCTTAACTCTACCCCTCGCCGTCACCTTGGTGGCTGATAAAATCATCGAACAACTTTTCCTGATTCATCAACCCTTTCCCTCCCTCTGACAACAAGATCAAGCTTCAATACATCGCAAATCAATGGTAATCGTCGAAATTCTCAAAATCAAACAATCCAAGATCTCCCAGTAATTACAATTCTAAAAATCATGAAATCCATATTAAGATTCATGATTTACAACTACAAACCCGATAATGGATTCCAAACATGAAATCAAGATGTTTGATTTTTCTCTAAATTTCAAATTTTCACTATAACCTTTGTTTTAGAGATAAATGCTTAATCATTTAAATTCGGAATCATTTTATAAATGATGTTACCCTATTTTAAAACACTTACTCCTTAAAAATCAAAATAAAAATTTATTTCTAATAGAAGATAGGAATTTTGTTTGAAGTTTTGAGGCTCTGATTATAACAGGGACAAGATATAATCATAGTCATATACATCCATATATTTACATATATATATACACACGCAATGCAGATTCAATCATATTTTCAGAAAAGAATTATTCATGCATACATATTTCATCATATCCATATAAATTTATCACATGCACCATATTCAAGCTATATATTTTTAGTATAATTTTAATCACCTGCAAACGAAAGTAGAAAGAACAAAGAAATCCTATAAGAAAATCTGAAACTGCTGCTTGATTCTTAAAGCTGAAACTTCAAATTGTAATTTGAATCTGAATTAAATCTCTACATGATCTTTGAGTTGCTCATGAACTAGGTTGAGCAAAATAAAATTTGTTGAATTTACTTTGATATTCTTTAGATTTTTTTGATCTCTTTCTTTTTCCAGGTTCTGATTTCTCAGTTTTGATTTTGTTCTGGTTTCATTCTTCTCTTTGTTTTGTTTTAGAGAATCAACTGATAAAAGAATATGAAAGAAGAATATGGAGATGTTTATAACTTAATCTCCTCACTTATTAATTATTTTGAAAAAAAATAAAAAGATATAAAAGACACTTGTACAATTTTATCAACACTTGTCATAATCCTTAAATAATTTGCTAAGACATGTTATTAGAGAAGTTTATAACTTAACACATGTAACTTTACATTCATAAATTAAGTTTTAAATGTTTATAAAGCCATAAAAATAAATTTCCTAATTTATAAATACATATATAAATAAATTCTTTAAAAAGAAAATAATATAAAACAATTTATGCTCTAAATAAAATAGAATAAATTACATTTTAAAACCAAAGTATAATTTAAGATGTACATATATCTATCTTTTGAATTTCAAATTTAAACATCCATGTGACGACCCGCCTTTCTACTACCAGAAAGATGTATCATCATTAAGAAAAAAAGGGATAGAAATAGAAAAGAAAGAGAAAGAAAGAAAAACAACATTAGAATCTCACAGTTGAACGGAACATAATATAATATATCACATAAATATCACATAGTTTTTACATATATCAGTGTTATACAATATCAATACATATGTCAGTTATGCATACAACTATCACTACATACATTAGAGATACAGTACATATCAACTAACACAGCGGGACTACATAAATAGCTATATACGTCTGTAATCTCCTGCTTCAAGATCCTCTAGAAATCAAAGTCCGAAGCCTATCACTTGGCTACTCATAAAAATTTGAGTACCCAAGAGTTTATGAAAAATGAAATATAAACTCCGGGTCAGACATGGGTCTGGTATGAGTAAACGGTTTAAAGTTGTTTAACTTTGAAAAACATTTGAAAATAAAGGTATCACGTAAGACTCCCCACAAATAAACAAGGGTAAGTTTTTACCTTACGCTAACCAAAATATTTCATAGGAAATCCAGTGATATTATAATAGTGTCTAGGGATTTCAAGTAAATAGAAAATAGCCAAAATTGTTACATGATTAAATTCCAACTACTAGTCACAAAAGTGGGTAATACAAATCAAAACCGTAGGGTCTCGTAGGGAAAATGGATTTCCAACAATGGCAGGGCTACTGGGTACCGCCCGTCATAGTACGGGGCCTAAATCACCGTACCGAGGATCACTCCCGAACCCTTGCAACACAAGGCCGGAACCATTCCTTACTGAACAGTCCCGAACACGATAAACCCTGCGGTTGTAGCTAGCAACTGCCCACACAGCCGAAATATAAAGGGACATCTAGACAGGGGAAATATCTTGTCCTGCTTGGGCATGACCCACCTAACCTTGCTGCATCTCCCCTGTTTTAGCCATTCTCGGTTGATGAGGCATGAGGCTGTGATTACCTTTATAGAACATTATTCTTAGAATGCTCATCGTTCGCCTGACGATGTGCTGAAAGCATTCAATCCATAAAAGTTCGTTCCGGTTTCGAACGAAACCGAAGGCATTATCTCATTACACTCGTTTTGGAATCACCCTCAGAGTCAACGACGATAACCCTTGCATTCTGGAAACACCATATCGATCTTCATTTCAGGATTCACGACCTAACGTTTAAATTGGATCGATGTGGTTTTCGTAGAATCAAATTTGATTCTTCTGATCCCGGTCTCATCGAATCCAAACGCCATTTTAAGGGCCAAGTTGTCTAATTAACTTAACAGTTTACATTCAATGATATAATTCAAATAACGTTTATCACCAATAAGCATATACAATTATCATAGATATATCACAGCATATCAGAGAGCATCACAGAATATCATAAATTTAAACATCACAAACCAGACATTCTACATACACAACAATCCATAAGCAATTACCTTTAATTCTTGTTTGCAATTAATTCAATTTATAATTAATTACCTGAGAGTTAATAACTTAACTCTATTTAATTAATCATTAATTAACAATTAATTTCCTATTTCATTTCAAATTGTTTAATTAATGATTTCTTTATTAATCCTTTAGTCTTAATTACATAATTTTTTTTATTTCACACTATCAATTTCTTAATTAATTCTTTACCCAGTTATTTACATTCATTTAATTAATAGTCTGAATTATTAATCAAACTTAATTACCCATTTAATTACTGCTAATTACTTACTTAACCATTTATTTATTCTTGATTAATTTACTCGATTAGTTAGCTATTAATCATTCATAAATTGACTTTAAGTATTTAATTTCAAATTTACCCCTTCTCTTAATTATTTACTTAATGTCTGATTATAAAGTGATTACTCCCAATCACTTCCCAAAAATAATTAATCTACCGCTAATTACGATTTAAAAGTAATTGTTCTTAATTTCTTTCTAAAATAATTTATTTATCTTATATGTTCAACTTAATTAAACATGTAAAAGTCTTCTTTTAAATTTTGATAATCAATTATAGTATTAACTACAACTTTAATAATTAGTTAACCTAATAATTAATTTGAATTAATTCCATAATTAAAATAGCAGCTAAGAATTTGAAACATTGTAAAACATTAATTTCATAATTAAACTAGTATTAAATTTTATCTTAATTTTGTTAAACATTTCCATTGAAAACAGCAGGTCTATAATCAACAGACCCGAGACTTTCCCACTAAAACCCGAGACCTTCCCTGTTCTTACTCGAGTGTTGCTTCGAGTTCCACGCAACCTACCCCGAAAATTCCCCTGAAACCCGTTCTTCTCGTTCACTTTTTTTTTATATACAGTAAGTTGTAAAAACTTAAATAAAAAGCAATCAACAGGAAATAAAACTGGCTTCGATCAAAACTCGAAGCAACTATCAGTGACACTCGAGCGCGACACGATGCAGACCTCTTCACGTCATCACCGACACGACACCCCACCCCAACGCCACCATGCACGTGCACGTTGGTTAGCCGACCTCCAATGTGATGTCCCGGAAATTTAGGCAATAATTATTTAATAATTTCATTGATAATTATTTTAAAATGTGAAATTTTGATTTAATAATTTAATTCAAACTGGAATTCTCTTTTGAAAATTTTAATTATTTAATTTGCTAAATGATATTCTTTTCAAAAGTTAAAAATATTTAAGTAATAAATTATCTTTCTAAACTGATTTAAAAATATTTTATTTATGATGTATAAATATACATTGAAAATAGAGGATTTGGTTTTAATTTATATTAAATAAAGGATATTTTCTAATTCTTATACATAAATGTATAAATTGTAAATTGATTAAATTAATTTAAATTAGTATTACAACTTTTCAAAAAGTTTGTTTTAAAAGATATATCTTATAATTTTCATAGAAATGAAAGTAAGTATTTATTTGCTTTATAAGAATAAATATAGTTTAATTTTGTTTTATAATAAAAGTTTTTTTTATTTTAAAGGAAATTGTTTTTCTTTTGAAATCAAATTTAATTCATTATATTAGAGTATAGTATTTTGGTTTGAAGACTCTCAAATAAAATTTAATTCAACAATTATTTTCTTTGAAATGTAGTTTCATAAAGAATATTATTTTAAAAATAATTAAGCAAACATTTAATATGAGTAATTTTATAAAAGAAGTTTTCTTGTAGATAAACATTTACATAAACATGTATGTTAACGCTAAAATCTGAACGCTAACACCCCGGTGTATGTAAAGTTAATGTGAAAGCACCACCCGTTAATACGGGAATCAGAGTTAAGCAGTAAAATCATAGAAAAGCAGTAAAAGACACAATTTTTATAGTGGTTCGGCTTAAGATCGAGCCTACGTCCACTTCAATCTTCTTTATTGCTCATATGATTACAACTCTATACAACTTTCTTTAATTACAATACACTTTGGACTAGCAGCTCAACCTTCAAAGAAGTATAATCTCTCGAATTCATGTTGAATGATGTTGATTCTCTTTTGAAGTTCGTTGTAGCGTCCTTGATGATAGAAATGCTTGAAGTGTTGTTTGAGTTGAGAATGTAGTAGAGTAATGGCGTCCTCCCAGAATCCGAAGAAGATCCCCCCAAATGTTGGAGCTCACGCTTATTTATAGGGGTTTTCTGAGCAGGTCTTAGGTCGTGACCGACTTAAGGTAAGTCGTGGCTGACTTAGGATAAGTCGTGGGTCGTTGGCGAGTTAAGGCATCCGGAGTTATGACTTAGCTGGCTCGCTTATATCCTTTAGTACTAACTGATAGGTCGTTACCGACCTAAGCCAGGTTATAGGCCGGCAGCGACTTAAGGATAAGTCGTAAGTTGCGTTTCCGAGATAAGGCTTAACTGGGATGCTGTGCCTACTGAGTACAAGTCCTGAGTCGCGAACGAGTTAACAGGCACTGGTTTAAGTAACACAACATCGGATTTGCTTTTGTGCTTAGGTCGTGAGCGACCTAGCATAAGTCGTAAGTCGGCCATGGCTTGAGTCGGTAACTACCGCAAGGTATTGAGTTGGTAATTCTTCCAAGCAGTTGATAGTTGAGTCGGTCTATTTTCTTAGGGCAGTTAAGTCGACAAGCTGTTAGGTCGGCATCCTTTTAAGTCGCTGAGTCGTTAAGCTTATTGAGTCGGCAACCTTATAAAGTCGGCAACCTTGTTAAATCGGCAACCTTATTAAGTCGGAACCTTATTAAGTCGGTAAGTCGTGCCACTTGTTAGCTCCTTAAACCGCTTCATCAGTTAGGTCGTTGACTTCGAGTAGAAGATAGGTCGATCACCGTAGCGGTGGCGTTGCCCCCGCACCCCCACCTTTGGGGGTTGGCACCCCCCTGGACCCCCCCTCCGAAGGAGATCTTATCTGAAAAGCCATTCAACAGAACTTGCTTTGTTGGGATGCTGAGTTGACTATTCTTCGAGACTAACTATCATTGGTTTCTTCGTCGATTTTTGATATCACGGCCTTGCTGAAAAAGTGGAGTTAACACTTGCCCCTCGAAGTATACGCCTAGGGACTAGGTCGTGTGCTTCGATTCTTCTTAACTCGTGCTTTACTGAGCTACTGAGCTTGTACTTAGGCAACTTTGCTTTGTTTTGACCTGAAGCCTTTTAAACTTGACCAATGCAATTCAATGGAACTTTGACCTGAACTTGTTGCATCTCTTTACAGATTATTTTAACAACCTTTTAAACGCAACATTTGCAGAAAAATAGGGCGAATATACTCATCACCGATTGCCCATATCGAGTGATGGATTAGATCAAAGAACTGGTATTTTATTGTAAGCAAATTAGTATGGTCTTGATGAAGTGTTGCGAATCAACTGTCTTGAATGAAGTATCAACACAAACTTTACACAGTTATAACTGCTATCTGCATTGACACCGCGCTTACTTTCAAATAACAAGCCTCGAATTCTTCTGAATTGACATATGCCAACCAGTATTATTTCAAGTATTGCTTTATTTACTTGTTATTTTAGTAGCTTTGCACAACACTTCACACGCTTTTAGAAAACGTGCACCTTTACTTTTGAATATTCAGTTCTTCATATAGAATGTCTTTTCGATAAGAAGAGTAGTGGGGCAAAACTGGATCTTTCCATTTCTGGGATTTTCAAAATCCGAGTTGTCCGGTACTAATTTCATTCTTTACTTTTGCAGCACTTCCTTCCTCTTTCCGAATATTCCAGTCACAAGTCAATTTTAAAAAGACTAAGTGCTGTGACGGTTAAGGAGAGGAGCGTTAATTTTTTTGCTGAAAGATGAATTTTTGCACTAATTCGGACTTTTGCACTCTTTGTGGTCGACTTAGCTTCACGATGCCCCTGGTATTCAAGCAGAAACTTCAGATGCCCCAGCTTTCGCAAAGGAACTTGCATCAATGGAACCTATTGCGGCAGCCTTATTGGTGTAATGTTTTACTCCATTTGACGGTGTGGGGTCATCCTTTTTGTTTTGCCTTTTGAAACCCGCACGTGCATAACAAATTTTATAGAAACTTTTGTCTGTATTTGAGAATGTATTTATTCCTCATTTTCATACAAGTTTCTTTATTCTCTTTGCATGATATTGCAGTGAGCTTGTGGTACGTTGCTTGGGTACTGCTTTTGTTAATGTAGCAATATTATATTGCCCTCATACCACAACTCATTGTAATATTCTCCATTTTGAGGAGATTTTGGAGAACAATTCATCTGTTTTTAGAAGACTTGTACTCTTACTTTAGAGAATAACTCTTCCATTTTGAGAAGGCATGCAAGAGTGCGCCTTGTGTTGGAGAAGCCTTTCTTTGTTTTTTTTTGCGCCTCGCTGGAGGGCTTTGATTTGACATTTCAACTCTGGAGAAGTGGGCCTCCGCAGAGATTGCACTTCAGCTCCGGTGAAATGTGCCCCCGAAGAGGTCTTTATTTGGCATTTCAGTTCTGGAGAAGTGGGCTTCCGAAGAGTTTGCACTTCAGCTCTGGTGAAATGTGCCCCCGAAGAGGTCTTTATTTGGCATTTCAGCTCTGGAGAAGTGGGCCTCCGAAGAGTTTGCACTTCAGCTCCGGTGAAATGTGCCCCCGAAGAGGTCTTTATTTGGCATTTCAGCTCTGGAGAAGTGGGCCTCCGAAGAGTTTGCACTTCAGCTCCGGTGAAATGTGCCCCCGAAGAGGTCTTTATTTGGCATTTCAGCTCTGGAGAAGTGGGCCTCCGAAGAGTTTGCACTTCAGCTCTGGTAAAATGTGCCCCCAAAGAGGTCTTTATTTGGCATTTCAGCTCTGGAGAAGTGGGCCTCCGAAGAGTTTGCACTTCAGCTCCGGTGAAATGTGCCCCCGAAGAGGTCTTTATTTGGCATTTCAGCTCTGGAGAAGTGGGCCTCCGAAGAGTTTGCACTTCAGCTCCGGTGAAATGTGCCCCCGAAGAGGTCTTTATTTGGCATTTCAGCTCTGGAGAAGTGGGCCTCCGAAGAGTTTGCACTTCAGCTCCGGTGAAATGTGCCCCCGAAGAGGTCTTTATTTGTTCCCTGCCTGCTCACCCATGTCTTTTCACCATTTGATCCTCAGTGATTCCCCGTTATCATTTCCAAACCCACATTTCCTTCTTTTGGAAGTAGTTTATTTAATCAAAAGAAGTGTACTTTATTGCTAAGTGAGCTCGCAGGGGCGGACACAAGCTACTTAATCGAATGTTTGTTTGCACAAACGATCTCAATTAGTTTGCAAGGGCCCACCTCCGTTTAATCACTCGCTGTTTGCTTGAAGCACTTCTTATGTAGGATTTGGGTATGGAATTTTTGCGGCCTGATATTCGCCTGTTGAGCGATTTGTAGGAATCGCTTGGCTTTGTGATGTGTTGAGTAGGTGAGCTTTGCTTTGATTGCCTGCAACATTAAATTAACATTTTAGCAATATATTTTAAGATATTTGCATATCGAAATGAAACAAGCATTTTATCGTAATAGAAACCTCAAGATTTATAGTTCCTATTATTTATTTGCACTGTTTTTACAACGGCATTTTATACAGGAATCATAAACCTAATATTATTCTATGAATTTTAAGCAAAAGCCATTAAGTGAAATATGGCCATTAGGCATCATCTTCCAGAACAAGGATATTCTCTCCCTCCGGGGCTTGTCTCAAAGCACGAGCATATCTTTCCATCTCGTCCCAACTTCTGTCCGCTGGGTGAGGGCCCCTGTGATAGCATTAATGATAAGCCTCTCAGATCCCTGCGTTGCAGTTCTATCATTTGGGCCGTAATGACGAGTGAGAAGTATTTGCCCCTGAGTGGATGAGGATGGATCATTCCTGTTTCTTCGGACATATTGGTGAAGTTTATTCTCTTTCAACAGCTTCTCAATCAGATCCTTCAAATGGAGACACTCGTCAGTGTCATGGCCAGGTTGATTGTGGAATTTACAGAATCTTTCACTTTGCGTGGCATTTTTCCTTAGTCTCAACTTTTGTGGTTTAGGATATTCAACAATATCCTTCGTTGCCAAGAAAATGTCCTCTGGAGTATCAGTTAAGGGAATATAATTCGATGGTTCAAAGTGGTGGTTTTTCTTTGGATTTCCCTGCCTTTTCCCATCATCATTCTTCCTTTTCTGTCCTCCAGATTCTCCTATATTAGAAGCAACATTGACGTTCTGAATTTCGGTCACGACTGCTTTTGTTGGCACAGGAAAGCTTTCCAAGCGCATAAACTCGTCGGCCTTCTTATAGAATTTCTCAAGTGAGTTTGGCTCCTTCATTTTTAGCCATTTGCCAAATTCACTTGATCTATCGATAGCCCGCATCAGATAAGTCAAAACCATCCGTGGCTCTGCGTTATCAACCTCGGCCAAGGCTATATTGAAGCGGTTTAAGAACGATCTGATAGACTCCCCGGGATTTTGTTCTAGACTAGAGAGTGACATTATATCCTTGGCCCTTGTAGCATATAGCCTGAACTGATCTTTGAACTTTCATGTTAAGTCGGAAAATTGATCCACGGATCTAACTGGCAGCTTTGTGAACCAAAGTAAGGCCACTCCCTCTAAGTATACCGGAAAGTATCGGCACTTGATTTCATCTTTTGCTCTTGCCCCGGTCATATGCCAATCGTACTTGTGCAGGAACTGATTAGGGTCACTACTGCCTCGATAGGCCGGGATAGTAGGAGGTACAAATTTCCTTGGAAACTCTGCCTTCAAGGTCTTTTCGGTGAACGGTGTCTTACTTGGAGCAAACCCCCAATCATATTCATCCTCTTGCCTCTGCATGCTCTCTTTCATAATTGAGCGAATCATCCCTGATAGGTACTCCTTATCATTCAGAGGCTTTGCCGGGCAGAAGTCAGCTGCTCTTTCAAAGGTTTGCCTGGCCAAATGTTCGCGAAAATTTGGCTGCGGCCTTGAACCTTCAGCTTGAGACGGTGCCCCTGCAGCGGTGCCAACTCCTCTTTGAGGGATACCTTTCTCTCGGGAATCATGGGCATCATCTGCAAAGGTCTCTTCATTATTTTCTACTTGATGGTTGCCTCCAAGTAAAGCATTCATTCTTTCCAGCATTAGAGCGTTGTGGGCTTCCATTTGCTGATATAACCCAGAAACTGCAGCATCAAACACCTCTTGTGTAATTCCAACACTCGGAGCTGCTTCAATTGGAGCTGCTTCATTTGGATCAAGAGAAGTGGTAGTATTCTCATGAGCATCACCGGATCTGTCAGATCTGAGTTGTCTTCCACTAGCCATTATCTCGGATAAACTTTCGATCTTTAGAGAGATTCTTTCAACAAACTTTCGCGAAGCAATGGTGAAAGTATTTCTGAGTTGGGTTCTTAGTGAAAGCACCAAAAATGTTAACGTGAAAATCAGAACGCTAACACACCGGTGTATGTAATGTTAATGTGAAAGCACCACCCGTTAATACGGGAATCAGAGTTAAGCAGTAAAATCATAGAAAAGCAGTAAAAGACACAATTTTTATAGTGGTTCGGCTTAAGATCGAGCCTACGTCCACTTCAATCTTCTTTATTGCTCATTTGATTACAACTCTATACAACTTTCTTCAATTACAATACACTTTGGACTAGCAGCTCAAACTTCAAAGAAGTATAATCTCTCGAATTCATGTTGAATGATGTTGATTCTCTTTTGAAGTTCGTTGTAGCGTCCTTGATGATAGAAATGCTTGAAGTGTTGTTTGAGTTGAGAATGCAGCAGAGTAATGGCGTCCTCCCAGAATCCGAAGAAGATCCCCCCAAATGTTGGAGCTCACGCTTATTTATAGGGGTTTTCTGAGCAGGTCTTAGGTCGTGACCGACTTAAGGTAAGTCGTGGCCGACTTAGGATAAGTCGTGGGTCGTTGGCGAGTTAAGGCATCCGGAGTTATGACTTAGCTGGCTCGCTTATATCCTTTAGTACTAACTGATAGGTCGTTATCGACCTAAGCCAGGTTATAGGCTGGCAGCGACTTAAGGATAAGTCGTAAGTTGCGTTTCCGAGATAAGGCTTAACTGGGATGCTGTGCCTACTGAGTACAAGTCCTGAGTCGCGAACGAGTTAACAGGCACCGGTTTAAGTAACACAACATTGGATTTGCTTTTGTGCTTAGGTCGTGAGCGACCTAGCATAAGTCGTACGTCGGCCATGGCTTGAGTCGGTAACTACCGCAAGGTATTGAGTTGGTAACTCTTCAAGGCAGTTGATAGTTGAGTCGGTCTGTTTTCTTAGGGCAGTTAAGTCGGCAAGCTGTTAGGTCGGCATCCTTTTAAGTCGCTGAGTCGTTAAGCTTATTGAGTCGGCAACCTTATTAAGTCGGCAACCTTGTTAAGTCGGCAACCTTATTAAGTCGGCAACCTTATTAAGTCGGTAAGTCGTACCACTTGTTAGCTCGTTAACCCGCTTCATCAGTTAGGCCGCTGACTTCGAGTAGAAGATAGGTCGATCACCGTAGCGGTGGCGTTGCCCCCGCACCCCCACCTTGGGGGGTTGGCACCCCCCCCGGACCCCCCCTCCGTAGGGGATCTTATCTGAAAAGCCACTCAACAGAACTTGCTTTGTTGGGATGTTGAGTTGACTATTCTTCGAGACGGACTATCATTGGTTTCTTGGTCGATTTATGATATCACGGCCTTGCTGAAAAAGTGGAGTTAACACTGTAAAATTAAATAAAATATTGTTTTAGACAGATTTAAAAACACATTCATAAACTAAGAAACTTATTTTTATTAAATTTGAACATGTGTTGCTTTTTAAACATAAAGGGAACACTTGTAAGAAATTGAGATAATAAGTCAACAAGTGGCAAACTAACTTATTCTTGGATTTTATTCTTTCAAATAAGGAAAATAACAAAGCATTTTGATAAAAACATTTTCTTCAAAGTGAAAACAGAAATCATATTTCTGTAAATCAAAAACTTAAAACCAATTCATGTTTTAAAATCTGCATTCATCTTCAAATCTGCAATTTCATAATCCAGTAAACCAAAACCTTTCAAAAATCTACAAATCATTTCTGCAAATTAAAGATCAACTTCAAATCTGCCACCTATCTTCAAACAAATCTGCAAAATCAAATTATAAACCAAACTTCAATCTATATCTGCAATCAATTTCTTAAATCTTCAAAATGAAGAATGGAGTCTGCATACCCTTTTTCAACATCAAATCTGGACCTCAACATCTATATGAAGTCCAATTTAAAATCTGAGCAATGGAGTTTGGGTCTGCACGCATACAAATACAAGATAAGCAAATGAAGCCAGATTTCAATATGCATTTCTGGGAAATGAATCTGCATCTCTGGAATTACTTCCTACATCTTCAAATTTGAGGTGAGTAAGCTTCTAATCTTTTAAAAACAGTTTTCTTTAAAAAAAAAATCAAATCAAAATCAAACATAAATTAAAGAACTTATGTCTTTATTTACAGAAATCAAACTGATCTAAACAAAACTGTTCTGTTTTGTTAAAAATAAAATGAGTAAACTCACATGCACAAAATTTGTGACCTGATAAAAGAAAGCATGTTGTTTGATTACGTTGTGATGATTACTTATTCATGAATGTTCTGTGTGCATATTTATGAATATGTATATGTGTTGATTTCCTGTAGTTGTAGATTTAGTTAGTTTGTATACTAAGATATTCTTAATTAGAAATCTTTATCATTTTTATTATTACAGTTAGTAATTTTATGAGTAAACAAAATATGTTAGTTTGTATAAATGTAGGTTCTGGAAAATCATGAATTAGTTAAAATATGTTAAAATCTAAAACCTGTTACATCTGAAATAACTATAGAAGTGAGTATTTTTTCAATAAAAATTAGGATACCAATATCATTAATTATATAAACAAGATTATAACATTGATGTATGTTAGAAATAAGAAAGTATCAAACAAGTTTCATTTTTTTAGGTTGACTGTGTAAATTGGCATTTCTGTTTAAAACAGAAAATGAACATTTTGGAATAAGTCTGTTAAGCCAATGGATCTTAGGTGTTTAGATTCTTCATATTAGTGGTGTTTTGATGTGAGAATGAAGGAGATGTTGGTGATGGATGATCAGAGAGAGAGGAGTGGTGAAATGAGTGTTTCTAGGTTTTAAAAAAAAAACTAGTTTCAGTGTTGCAGTATTGAAGTTCTGGTGAACTTCTGAGATGTTGGGTTTTTGACTCGAAGCTATCCTAGGGTTTTTGTGCTTCTGACTCGAAGCATAAGGTAGGTAAACTCGGAGTAAAAAAATAAGGGTTGCAGGGTATATGGTTACAGGTTCAAAAAACCTGTAGTTGCAGTTTTTATGAATTTGAATAAAATTATAATGTAAAGATCTTAATTGATTTAAATATAAGTTGAGCCTGAATTCAAATGGAGTTTTGAGTTCAAGGCTTTAAAAAAAATTGAAAATTTTAAATTTAAACAAGGTTTAAATTCTGTTAAAATCAAGATTTGAAAACAGATCAGTTTCAGGTTTTAAAACCCGTGATTTTGCACTTTGTAGTTTAAATAAAATTCATATTTTAAATTTCAACTTGATTTAAGTATAAGTTAAAAACTGAATTCAAATGTAGTGTGAAGTTCAAAGTTTTTAAAAAAATGAAAACCTTAAATTTAAACCAGATTTAAATTCAGTTTTAAATCAAAATTAAAACAGTTTCAGGTTTCTAAACCAGAGGGTTTTACAGTTTTTAGGTTCTTGAATGAAATTCATATTTTTAGTTGCAACTTGATTCAAGTGGAAGTTGGATCTGCATTCAAATAAAGTTTGAAATTCAAAGTTTTTAAAAATGAAAATCTTAAATTTTAACAAGATTTAAACTGAGTATTGAGTCAAGTTAAAAACTGTTTCAGGGTTATCTTTAAAACCAGATTTTCAATTCAAAACTGTTTTGTAAGATTTTAAATTATGAACACATTTAAATGTTTTAAGCAAGATTTAAAATTCAGTTTTAATCAAGTTTAAAAATAAGTTTCAGGTTTGAGTTCAAAATCAGACATTAAACTAAAACATTTTTTGTTAGTTTTAATAGTGTGAACAGATTTAAATGTTTTTGCAAAACTTAAATGTATTTTGAAATCAAGTTAAAACTGTTTCCAAGTTTCTTTGGAAATCAATTTTGATTTCAAACCCAGTTTGTATAAAAAAATAAAAAAAAAATTTGAAAATAAACACATTCAAATGTTTAAGGAAATTGATTTCAAACAAGTTTAAACTTGAAAGAATTTAGTTTCCATTAGTATTGAATTAAAATATGAAGTGTTTAATTTAAATTTGAAAGTTGAAATAATCAATTTATTTCAAAGATTAATTTATTTAATCAAGTAATTTATTTTAAATCATTCTTTATATTTAAGTAATGAATGTTCTTTAGCATTCATTTTATTTTAAGAGTTTTATTTATTTAAATTTGGATAAATGTTTAAACAGTTAAATATTAGAAATTTTAAAATGAAATTTGAATTGAATTTAGAAATGTTTGGTTTTAAATATATTTGAATATTAATAATTAGTAGATGAGTTATTTTGAAAAATATTTAAGATAATTAAGAATTTACTTAATTATTTCATTTTAAATAATGGTTTAGATTAATTTATTAATTAGAAATGATTTATTAATAATTAATCTAATTCAAATTTCCTTAAGTATGTAATTATTGAAAATGTGTTAATTAATAAGAATAATTATCTAAGGATAATTTAGTAATTAATTAATGTAATTAATTTTGATAATTAACTAGATTAATTAATTGAATATAATTAATTGTAATTGGTTAATTATAATTAATTGTTGAAATAATTAAGGAATTGATTACTTATTGTAATCAATTTGGATGATTTTAAGAATGTAATTACTTAATGTAATTAGTGGAGCAGGATTACTTAGAGAAGTAACAATGATAATTAATAAAATATAATTAGTAATTTGGATAATTACATTTGTAATTAATTAAGGAATTAATAAATGATTAATTATTGGTTAATTAATTTATAAATAAGTAATTAAAGATAGTTAATTACTTAATTTTATATTAATCAAGGTGATTAATAATTAGATTAATTACTAAATGTAATTAATTTTAATTAAGTAATTTATTTAAATATTAAAGATCATTAATTAATATTAATGATGTAATTAAGGATTGTTTAATTAAGTAATAATTAATTAAGAGATTAATTAATTTTAATTAATTAAGGGTAAATATAATTAGTTATAATTAATTAATAAATGAGTAATTAAATGTTAATTACTTATGATTAAGGTTAATTAATTAAAGACTAATTACTTATTGTAATTAGTGAATGATTAATCAAGGATGTTTAATCAAGTTAAATACTTAGTGGGTAATTAATTAACTGGGTTAATTAATGGATGTTAAGCAGGATTTAAATGAGTAATTAATTTAATTTATTTTAAATTAATTAGAGATGGTTGCAATTAATTTAATTCATTTTAAATTAATTATAATTGTTGATTAGTAAATCATTTCTTATGGATGTTATTGATTGAATGGTTGTGATCTCAGTAATGAGATGAGTTGTATTTGCAAGATATCAATGCTTGGTTTAAGTATGACGGTTTGTGATGGATTATTTGGCTGTGATGATTATCTGTTTATGGATGATACAGATTATCTGTTTATGCTATGAATGTGATTATCTATTGTGAGATATAGTTTATCTATCTATGTGAATTAGATAATAATGAAATAAGTTAATTGTTTAAAACCTTTAAGTATAACTTGGACATTAAGATGTCGTTTGGTCTCGATGAGACCGGGATCGGGTTTCCATATTTGGATATCCGAAAACCACATCGATTCCAATTAAACGTTAGGTCGTTAATCCAAGTGGAGCAAGTGAAGACTCGAGGTGTAAGGGCTATATGTCAGTATAACTCTGTGGGTGATTCCGTAATGAGTTTGATGGAATAGTACTTATAGATTCGAGATGATGATTTAGAGTGCAAGGGTTATCGTCGTTAACTCTGTGGGTGATTCCGTAATGAGTGTAACGAGATAATGCCTTCGGTTTTGTTCAAACCGGAACGAACTTGTATGTATTGAATGCTTCAGAACATCGTCAGGTGGACGATGAGCATTCTAAGATTTATATGTCCTATGTAACAACCCGGAATTTTTGACAGCATATTTAATAAATATTTAATCTAATTTAAATTAAATATAAGCTTGTCAATGTTTATAATTGATGAGATCTTGATATTTAATAGTTATATGTTTTATAAAAGAAAGTTTTGATTTGAAATTTTTTAAATTAGAATGCTTTGGAAACCATTTAAAACAAAATCTGTCTTTTACACTAAAATCAAAGATTTTATATGGTTGATATTTAATCTAGTACCTATAAAATGAAATGGAAATTATAATGTTTAAAACAAACAAACATAGAAAATATTGAACATAAACATGGAAATTTAACACATAAATATAAAATAAAATAAATGATTATAAATATAAACATAAAACTAGCATAAAACATAATCATAAATTATGGAATAATAAAAGTTTAAATATATTTATGCATAAGAAAACAAAGTTAATATAAGATATCTTTATGCAATCAAGAGTTTTGTCCAGAAATAAAAGTAAATGCAAACTAGTAATAAAACTTATAATACTGAAATTTATATGCATAAGAGAAAAAAAGTTGTTCACTTCAATATTAAAAATGGGAAAAATCTGTGTCTTGTACAAAACAAACAGAAATTGAAAACATTTATTACTTGAAGCTATAAACAAATTATATAACTGCATAATATATTTACATATGTACAATTCTAAGAAGATGAATTATTACTATAACCTGCATATACACATGAATAATGAAAAGAAGACAAAACATTTACATCAAGTACAAAATATCTTGCACTAAGAACATGCAGTCGAGATAAATAAACTTTCAGCTAATATTCATTACATGTAAACAAATATTCACATCTTAGTTCAAACATAAGTGCTGCAAATATATTTATAAAATCCATGTGTCAGCAACACATAATAAGTATACACCTTCATGAAGACATATTAGTACAAATAGAAACCTGAAAATATCCTTGTACCAAATTGTTGTGTCAGCAAACATTAATGGTGTGTTAACTTAAATGAAAACACAAACCTTTAATTAGCACACATTCTGTCAAATACTACCTTCCAGCCGAAATGTTTGATTTGTCTCGGTACCTTATTATAAATAAAAATAAAGTAAATGTAATATCAAGTTAAGGCTTGTTCAAGAAGACATATTGTTCAAGTTATATATGTATTCATTATTTCTTATTCTGGATTTCATATGTAACTGCAAAAGCAAAGCCTGAAAAAAAAAGTATAAAACAAAACCGCAATTTTAATTTAATACAAACAAATTTATGTAACATCTACAACATCAAAGGTTGGAGTTTGAAATTCAAAGCTGAAGGCTAGGAAACTGTGTGCACATTGAAACTGAACTATCCTCTGTTAAACCATAGGTGAGAAAACTTAATTTTTGAGAATTTTAAAGTTAATGAAACAGTTCAATTCTCTTTTATAAACTGTTTGGTTATATTTCAGTTGCATATGTTTGAGTTGCTCTGTGATTTAGAACTTAGTACAGGCTTCATATTTTGATCAAACTCAGGTCAATTTTACTTAATTTATTTCTAAGTTTTGAGTTTAAACAGAACTGCAGGTATTCTCTGTTTATAAAAATCTTTCAGGGAGTAAACATACTATTTGAGGTTTAAGTTGATAATTGGTTATGAAATTTTATGATGCTGTATATTCTGTGATGATGGGAAGCTCTGATATATGGGTTCTTCAACTTTTCAAGTCACTGTATAAAGGAAAACAGAGAATAGTTTAATTACATCTTCATATTAACATTTAAACTTGAGAATTTAAATTATTTAAACTTGTTTAAACTAGAATCATGGCCTGGAAGGAACGTTTGAAGGCGGACAGTGAAGTTAAAACACTGTATATTTAATTTATAGGAAAAGGAAGATCAAGATGTAAATTCGAATATTTAAATTTGTTTGCTTGAATTCAAATCTTGAATAAATATTCCAAAGTGGGATTTTTAAAACAAAGATCAAAATTTAAAAAGTGATATTCAAAGAGCATTTTGGGATTTAAGAAAAATTTGCATTTCTTCATATTTCGAGTAGTTGATTCAATTTTAATCAATGAAACTAGGACTGAAGCAAGTTTATACATCTATAAACTCGAAAAAAATGTACATTAATTTTTCTATTGATTGGAATTGGAACACGAGATGCTATTATGGTTTTACTGAAATTTTTATTTGTATCTGTAAATCATCGATTTCGACGACATAGTGTGATCGAGCCACGCGAGAGTTGTGGGAAGGGAGGATGGTCGTGTTGTTGACGTATGGATGAAATCTTAGGTGCTGCAGGTGGTTGGAGAGGCGGCGGTGAGGCGATCTTCCGCGAGAGTTCGTTGCAGTTTTTCGTCCCATGGTCTAAATTTTGAACTCGAACTTTTAATGGAGATCTGAGCTTTGTTTTCGAGTGTGGGGGTGGATTGTGGTTTGTGGGTGCTGGCGAGGGGCGCTGGATGTGCGCCGAACCACCATGCACGTGCACGGTGGCGATTGTGATGGGTTTTTGTATTCCGGTCAACATGAGGGTGCTTCGTGTCGAGTTCTGGTTTTCTTCGGAAGTGACTCGAGTCGATCGCAAAACCTGATGGTTGGATTCCTGATGTTCATTTATATAAAAAAATTAACAAACTTAAAAAAAAAAAGAACAGAGGAAGGAGGTTCACGTGAGAAGATTACAGGGTTGCCTCGTGTTTCACCCGTGTAAATCGCGTTGCTGTCTTCGGTTTTTTAAAGTACTGGGATTTGCTATCTGTAACACTAATTTGAAGGATATATTTAAGTTAAGCATTAATCAAGTTAGGGATGTTAATAGATTGATGTGAACTAAGATTTACTTTAATATTACTGAGAATTTTTTTTACAGAAAATAAAACGAGTAATGATTTAAAATTAAAGTTAATTATGATTGTAATAAATTTATAATTGTGATGTAATAGCAGTTCAAATTGTAATCGAATGGGTAATTAAAGATATTAATAATAATCTTGTATAACATCATTTGTAATTAAGAATTCAATTAATCATTTGAAGTTGATTAATTAACAAATCATAGTTAACTAATTATTTAACTAATTAAGGATTAAACGGTTAAATAAATTGATAACTAATGATTAATTAAATTGTGTAATTGAGTTTTATGAATCGGTAATTAAGGTTATTGATTAATAATTAATTAAGTAATTAGGTGAATAATGTAATAAGTCATTAATGAATTGAGATAAGATAATTTATTAGTAATTAATTAAGAATAAAATATAGTTTACTCTTAAATATGCAATTAAGTTTAAACAAATCAAACTGGTTGATATGAATCGATGATTGTATTGATTGCCTCTGATGTTTACTTATACCCTATGATGTTCTGTGATATATCTGTGATGATTGTGTATGATTTATCCGTACTAAATTGCTATATGATATATCTGATGTTATTTATTTGTGTTAACTTGTTATATGAATTAAATTGTTAGATTTAAACTGTTTAAGTTAATTAGACAACTTGGCCCTTAAAATGGCGGTTGGATTCGATGAGACCGGGATCGGAAGAATCAAATTTGATTCCCCGAAAACCACATCGATCCAATTTAAACGTTAGGTCGTGAATTCTGAAATGAAGATCGAGATGGAGTTTTCAGAATGCAAGGGTTATCGTCGTTGACTCTGAGGGTGATTCCAAAATGAGTGTGACGAGATAATGCCTTCGGTTTCGTTCGAACCCTGAACGAACTTGTATGGATTGAATGCTTTCAGCACATCGTCAAGCGGACGATGAGCATTCTAAGTGATATGTTATATAAAGGTAATCGCAGCCTCAAGCCTCATCAACCGGGAATGGCTAAAACAGGGGAGATGCAGCAAGGTTAGGTGGGTCATGCCCAAGCAGGACAAGATATTTCCCCTGTATAGATGTCCCTTTTTTATATATCGGCTTAGTGGGCGGTTGCTAGCTACAACCGCGGGGTTTATCTCGTTCGGGACTGTTCAGTAAGGAATGGTTTCGGCCTTGTGTTGCAGGGGATGAAGGGAGTAATCCTCGGTACGGTGATCTAGGGCCCGTACTGTGACGGGCGGTACCCCAGTAGCCCTGCCATTGTTGGAAATCCATTTTCCCTACGAGATTCTACGGTTTTGATTTGTATTTCCCACTTTCGTGGCTAGTAGCTGGAATTTAATGAATGTAACAATTTCGGCTATTTTCTATTTACTTGAAAACCCTAGACACTATTGTAATACCACTGGATTTCCTATGAAATGTTTTGGTTAGCGTAAGGTAAAAACTTACCCATATTTATTTGTGGGGAGTCTTACGTGATACCTTTATTTTCAAATATTTTTCAAAGTTAAGCAACTTTAAACCGTTTACTCATACCAGACCCATGTCTGACCTGGAGTTTATTTTTGTTTTCATAAACTCTCGGGTACCTAAATTTTTTCGGGTAGCCAAGGGATTCAGGTTAGATTTGATGAATTCTGGAGGAGTAATGGAGGAGGAGGCTTCAGCGTTATAGAGATATATATATAGTTCCGCTATGTTAGTATCTCTGAGTCTCATAGTTTGAGTTGTATTGCATTGAGTTGTATTAACCAGACAGAAGCCTGTAACTGTCTAGTATGTGATGTACGATCTGTATAACTCTGATTGATGTATTAAACTATGTAATATTTATGTGATATATTATATTTTTTTCCGTTCCGCTGTGAGATTCTGATGTTGTTGTTCTTTCTTTCTCTTTCTTTTTATTTCTCATCTCTTTCTTTCTTATTAGCGATACGTCTTCCTGAGCGTAGGGAGTCGGGTCGTTACAGTGGTATCAGAGCATAGGTTGGTGATAACCTTGGCTCTGGTAGGAATTACTCATGGAATAGAGTTTGTAGAACTCTAAAATGAGTTTGAGTGCATTAATAGATATGAGCCCGTATTTGTGAATGGACATAAAATGGTTTTATATTGCGTTGATTGATTTATTGAGTGGTATATGAACCTTCGTCGGCACAGCCTCGAAAACTGTATCGAAGGGGTTTCTAAACACTTAAATAGAGCGATTCGACACAATATTGTTTTTAAAGGTAGGGTAAATGAAATAATTTTACCCAAAATTATATTTTAATATAAAAGAAATATTTTTTGAAATAACTATATATACTTGGATATTTGATTGTTAATAGCACAATCAAATTAAAATTTAAATGTGAGTGGTTTATAACCAAAAAAATTTATTTAAGAATGATTTTAAATAAAAGAAATATAATTAAAATTTGATTAAACCAGAATTTAAGTCCCGGGAATTTGAAAAGTGTTTAAATGAATTTAAACAAAGGAATTTGGGAATTTAAAAAAAAAATCTATTTAATAATGTGAAGGGTTTGAATAAATCAACTATTGAACTTATATAGTAAATTTGATATTAATAAGAAGAAATCGGGAATTTTGATTCCGGTATTAAAATTTAACTTAAGCAAATGAAAATAAGAAATATATTTCAGTTTAACCTGAGATAAGTTAAATGGAATTGCAGTTCCAAATGAACTTAATTGGCTATAAAGTTTGAAGGTAAAATGATTGTGATTGTAAGGTGAAAATTTATATCTTGAGACAGTAAGCGTTATATATATATATATATATATATATATATATATATATATATATATATATATATATAATCTGAAGTGTGATTATAAGTGAAATGACTCAAATGAGCAATATAAGCTGTTAAGTAGATAAAAAGGTTTTGAGCTCATATATTGAGAAATAAATTTAAGGAATGGTAAGTAGCTAAATTTAACTGAAGCTGAGTTAAAATAAAATTGAATTTAAATGAACTCAGTCGAGTTATAGATAAAATTTGAATGGAATAAAATTCTTATGTAAATAAGTAAATATAAACCAAGTAAGCCTTGAATATGGATAAAATACGATTGGAAGGAGTTGTAAACAAATCTAATTCAAGTATAAATTGAATAACCTTATTATGAATGAATTCAAATATGAATTGTTAATGTAAATTAAAAATTTAAGGATGGATAAAAGAATAAACTAATCAGTAAATAATTGGGATTTGATTAAAGGAAAATCAAATTAAAGATTTGAATGGAAATTGGTGGAATAGAATAAACCTAAGTTGTTAGGTGGAACAGTTTGAAGTAAATAATGACTTAAGTAAATTGTGAAATGATTATTTAAAACATTGGTTGTTGTGTTTAATAAAATGGTTTGGAATCAAACCTGATTGAAATGGAAGAAAATGCAATGTTAGGATTGTGAATAATTTAAATGAGGATTTAAATCAATTTAAAATTTGTTATAAAGCTTAAGTGATTATCTATTCACAATGATATTGTTGATTGCATAAGAAATGAGTTGTTTTGAAGTAAAGAAAATTAGATAAATCCTATGAATTATTGGAAGCAAAATAGGATGATTTTGAATATGAATTTGTTTTGCTCAAATAAATTGAATATATAAGCAAGGAAGTTGTAAATCTCTTTAAACTAAAGAGAATGGTTTGAGAATTGATTGAAATTAATTGTGTTGAGGATTGGAACCCTACATTTGTGCTTATGGAAATATGTAATGCTAAACAAATGGAGATAGTCAATAAAAGTTCAATATTCAAAGTAAAAGAAAATTTAAATTCACATGAAATTAGAAATTCAAAAAGAAATAAGTCGATATAAGAGGATATAAAAGCTATGGTGGTAGAGTAATAATATAAGAATATATATAATGCTTATATTAAGCTTAGGAAATGAATGGTGGGATTCTTAAGTAAAATTTGATATATATAAAAAAAATTATTCCAAGTGGATAGAATCAGGATAATGTGAATAAAAAAAATTTATATGGTTGATAATCAATGGATATAAATACGTAGGATGAACGTATATTATTTTATTCGCATGACAATTTAGATCCAGATTCGAGCACAGAATTTCGAGATAGTTATATCGATCCGAATTAGGATTTTTCACTCGATTTTCGATGATGAACCACGGATTTGGATTTTGATTGATGCTGGAAATTCTCTATCATAGTTGTGACTATGCAAGGAGAATGACAGTTCTGATCAAGAAACCAGACCTGAGTCCGTACTAGGAAGTCGGGTGGACGACACTAGTTCGGAAGTGAAATTGTGTGATCAAGCGATCGGATTTGATATTGCGTACGAATGGTATATGTACATCGTACGGGCTTGATTAAATAGATTTTGAAATTCTGTAAAGAGTAAATAAAATTTGGAAAGAGTTAACATTGTAGATTTCAGAATTGAATTGCCAAGAACAGGTGTCTGGAATTTATTTTATATTGCATATATCCCATTAAGAAATTTGTTCATGATTCATCATTAGTTGTTCAACTGGTAATTCGGGAATTTGGAAGTTGAACCAAATTTAACTGTGGTCAGGAATCCAGTTTGGATTATTGATCATCGAGAGAGAAACTATCCATAATTTTAGGAAAGCTTATCCGGATTTATGTTCGGATAACTAGTGATGTTTGTTAGAGTAGACTGTTTGATTTTGTTTTTGTATGAATGATATGTATGTTTGGATTGTTATTATAAAAAGCTTTTGAATTAACTGTTGTTTTAAATTTCGGGGACGAAATTCTTTTCAGGGGGAGGAATGTAACAACCCAGAATTTTTGACAGCATATTTAATAAATATTTAATCTAATTTAAATTAAATATAAGCTTGTCAATGTTTATAATTGATGAGATCTTGATATTTAATAGTTATATGTTTTATAAAAGAAAGTTTTGATTTGAATTTTTTTAAATTAGAATGCTTTGGAAACCATTTAAAACAAAATCTGTCTTTTACACTAAAATCAAAGATTTTGTATGGTTGATATTTAATCTATTACCTATAAAATGAAATGGAAATGATAATGTTTAAAACAAACAAACATAGAAAATGTTGAACATAAACATGGAAATTTAACACATAAATATAAAACAAAATAAATGATTATAAATATAAACATAAAACTGGCATAAAACATAGTCATAAATTATGGAATAATAAAAGTTTAATTATATTTATGCATAAGAAAACAAAGTTAATATAAGATATCTTTATGTAATCAAGAGTTTTGTTCAGAAATAAAAGTAAATGCAAACCAGTAATAAAACTTATAATACTGAAATTTATATGCATAAGAGAAACAAAGTTGTTCAATTCAATATTAAAAATGGGAAAAATCTGTGTCTTGTACAAAACAAACAGAAATTGAAAAAAATTATTACTTGAAGCTACAAACAAATTAGATTACTGCATAATATATTTACATATGTACAATTCTAAGAAGATGAATTATTACTATAACCTGCATATGCACATGAATAATGAAAAGAAGACAAAACATTTACATCAAAGTACAAAATATCTTGCACTAAGAACATGCAGTCGAGATAAATAAACTTTCAGCTAATATTCATTACATGTAAACAAATATTCATATCTTAGTTCAAACATAAGAGCCGCAAATATATTTATAAAATCCATGTGTCAGCAACACATAATAAGTATACACCTTCACGAAGACATATTAGCACAAATAGAAACCTGAAAATATCCTTGTACCAAATTGTTGTGTCAGCAAACATTAATGGTGTGTTAACTTAAATGAAAACACAAACCTTTAATTAGCACACATTCTGTCAAATACTACGTTCCAGCCGAAATGTTTGATTTGTCTCAGTACCTTATTATAAATAAAAATAAAGTAAATGTAATATCAAGTTAAGGCTTGTTCAAGAAGACATATTGTTCAAGTTATATATGTATTCATTATTTCTTATTCTGGACTTCATATGTAACTGCAAAAGCAAAGCCTGAAAAAAAAAGTATAAAAAAAACTGCAATTTGAATTGAATACAAACAAATTTATGTAACATCTACAACATCAAAGGTTGGAGTTTGAAATTCAAAGCTGAAGGCTAGGAAACTGTGTGCATCTGGAAACTGAACTATCCTCTGTTAAACCATAGGTGAGTGAACTTAATTTTTGAGAATTTTAAATTTAATGAAACAGTTCAATTCTCTTTTATAAACTGTTTGGTTATATTTCAGTTGCATATGTTTGAGTTGCTCTGTGATTTAGAACTTAGTACATGCTTCATATTTTGATCAAACTCAGGTCATTTTTACTTAATTTATTTCTAAGCTTTGAGTTTAAACAGAACTGCAGGTATTCTCTGTTTATATAAATCTTTCAGGGAGTAAACATACTATTTGAGGTTTAAGTTGATAATTAGTTATGAAATTTTAAGATGCTGTATATTATGTGATGATGGGAAGCTATGATATATGGGTTCTTCAACTTTTCAAGTCACTGTATAAAGGAAAACAGAGAATAGTTTAATTACATCTTCATATTAATATTTAAACTTGAGAATTTAAATTATTTAAACTTGTTTAAACTAGAATCATGGCCTGGAAGAAACGTTTGAAGGTGGACAGTGAAGTTAAAACACTGTATATTTAATTTACAGGAAAAGGAATATTAAGATGTAAATTCGAATATTTAAATTTGTTTGTTCGAATTCAAATCTTGAATAAATATTCCAAAGTGGGATTTTTAAAACAAAGATCAAAATTTAAAAAGTAATGTTCAAAGAGCAGTTTGGGATTTAAGAAAATTTGCATTTCTTCATATTTCAAGTAGTTGATTCAATTTTAATCAATGAAACTAGGACTGAAGCAAGTTTATACATCTATAAACTCGAAAAAAATGTACATTAATTTTTCTATTGATTGGAATTGGAACACGAGATCCTATTAGGGTTTTACTGAAATTTTTATTTATCTCTGTAAATCATCGATTTCGACGACATAGTGTGATCGACCTACACGAGAGTTGTGGGAAGGGAGGATGGTCGTGTTGTTGACGTATGGGTGAAATCTTATGTGCTGTAGGTGGTTGGAGAGGCGGCGGTGAAGCGATCTTCCACGAGAGTTCGTTGCAGTTTTTCGTCCCATGGTCTAAATTTTGAACTCGAACTTTTAGTGGAGATTTGAGCTTTGTTTTCGAGTGTGGGGGTGGATTGTGGTTTGTGGTCGCTGGCGAGGGGCGCTGGAGGTGCGTCGAACCACCGTGCACGTGCACGGTGGCGATGGTGATGGGTTTTTGTATTCCGGTCAACATGAGGGTGCTTCGTGTCGAGTTCTGGTTTTCTTCGGTAGTGACTCGAGTCGATCGCAAAACCTGATGGTTGAATTCCTGATGTTCGTTTATATAAAATGTTTAACAAACTTAAAAAAAAAGAACAGAGGAAGGAGGTTCACGCGAGAAGATTACAGGGTTGTCTCGTGTTTCACTCGTGTAAATCGCGTTGCTGTCTTCGGTTTTCTATAGTACAGGGATTTGCTATCTGTAACACTAATTTGAAGGATATATTTAAGTTAAGCATTAATCAAGTTAGGGATGTTAACAGATTGATGTGAACTAAGATTTACTTTAATATTACTGAGAATTTTTTTTATAGAAAATAAAATGAGTAATGATTTAAAATTAAAGTTAATTATGATTGTAATAAATTTATAGTTGTGATGTAATAGTAGTGCAAATTGTAATCGAATTGGTAGTTAAAGATATTAATAATAATCTTGTATAACATCATTTGTAATTAAGAATTTGATTAATCATTTGAAGTTGATTAATTAACAAATCATAGTTAACTAATTATTTAACTAATTAAGGATTAAACGGTTAAATAAATTGATAACTAATGATTAATTAAATTGTGTAATTGAGTTTTATGAATCAGTAATTAAGGTTAATGATTAATAATTAATTAAGTAATTAGGTGAATAATGTAATAAGTCAATAATGAATTGAGATAAGATAATTTATTAGTAATTAATTAAGAATAAAATATAGTTTACTCTTAAATATGCAATTAAGTTTAAACAAATCAAACTGGTTGATATGAATCGATGATTGTATTGATTGCCTCTGATGTTTACTTATACCCTGTGATGTTCTGTGACATATCTGTGATGATTGTGTATGATTTATCCGTACTAAATTGCTATATGATATATCGGATGTTATTTATCTGTGTTAACTTGTTATATGAATTAAATTGTTAGATTTAAACTGTTTAAGTTAATTAGACAACTTGGCCCTTAAAATGGCGGTTGGATTCGATGTGACCGGGATCAGAAGAATCAAATTTGATTCCCCGAAAACCACATCGATCCAATTTAAACGTTAGGTCGTGAATTCTGAAATGAAGATCGAGTTGGAGTTTTCAGAATGCAAGGGTTATCGTCGTTGACTCTGAGGGTGATTCCAAAATGAGTGTGACGAGATAATGCCTTCGGTTTCGTTCGAACCCGGAATGAACTTGTATAGATTGAATGCTTTCAGCACATCGTCAGGCGGACAATGAGCATTCTAAGTGATATGTTCTATAAAGGTAATCGCAGCCTCAAGCCTCATCAACCGGGAATGGCTAAAACAGAGGAGATGCAGCAAGGTTTGGTGGGTCATGCCCAAGCAGGACAAGATATTTCCCCTGTCTAGATGTCCCTTTTTTATATTTCCGCTTAGTGGGCGGTTGCTAGCTACAACCGCGGGGTTTATCTTGTTCGGGACTGTTCAGTAAGGAATGGTTCCGGCCTTGTGTTGCAGGGGATGAAGGGTGTAATCCTCGGTACGGTGATCTAGGCCCCGTACTGTGACGGGCGGTACCCCAGTAGCCCTGCCATTGTTGGAAATCCATTTACCCTACGAGTTTCTACGGTTTTGATTTGTGTTACCCATTTTCGTGGCTAGTAGCTGGAATTTAATGAATGTAACAATTTCGGCTATTTTCTATTTACTTGAAAACCCTAGACACTATCGTAATATCACTGGATTTCCTATGAAATGTTTTGGTTAGCGTAAGGTAAAAACTTACCCATATTTATTTGTGGGGAGTCTTACGTGATACCTTTATTTTCAAATGTTTTTCAAAGTTAAGAAACTTTAAACCTTTTACTCATACCAGACCCATGTCTGACCCGGAGTTTATTTTTGTTTTCATAAACTCTCGGGTAGCCAAGGGATTCAGGTTAGATTTGACGAATTCTGGAGGAGCAATGGAGCAGGAGGCTTCAGCGTTATAGATATATATATATATATATATATATATATATATAGTTCCGCTGTGTTAGTATCTCTGAGTCTCATAGTTTGCGTTGTATTGCATTGAGTTGTATTAACCAGACAGAAGTCTGTAACTATCTAGTATGTGATGTACGATCTGTATAACTCTGATTTATGTATTAAACTATTTAATATTTATGTGATATATCATATTTTGTTCCGTTCCACTATGAGATTCTGATGTTGTTGTTCTTTCTTTCTCTTTCTTTCTATTTCTCATCCCTTTCTTTCTTATTAGCGATACGTCTTCCTGAGCGTAGGGAGTCGGGTCGTTACATCCTATAAAGGTTATCGTAGCCTCAAGCCTCGTCAACCGGGAATGGCTAAAACAGGGGAGGTGCAGCAAAGCTTCGTGGGTAGCACCCACTGGAGAGCAAGATTGATCCCTGTCTAGAGGTCCCTTTTTATTCGGCTTAGTGGGCGGTTGTCAGTGTACACCAACTGCGGAGTTGTCTTGTTCGGAACTGTTCAGTAAGGAACGGGTCTGGCTTTGTGTTGCAGGGGATTGGGAGTAATCCTCGGTACATTGATCTAGGCCACGTACTGTGATGGGCGATACCCCAGTAGCCCTGCCATTGATGGAATCCATAATCCAATAAGTGCCTGTACGGTTTTGATTGTGCCCAACTATGTTGGAACGTGAGATGTAAGCATTCCAGCTATTTCTGTATTTTATTTTGAAAACCCTAGACACTATTATAATATCACTGGATTTCCTATCAAATGTTTTGGTTAGCATAAGGTAAAAACTTTTCCATGTTTATGTGTGGGAAGTCTTATGTGATACCCTTTGTTTTCAAAGGATTTTCTAAAATTTAATCAACTTTATCCCCGTTTACTCACACCAGACCCCTGTCTGACCTGAGTGTTTATTTTCTGTTTTATTAAACTCTTGGTTACTCATATTACGTATGAGTAGTCAAGTGTTTCAGGATTGCTTTGATCGAGTTCTGGAGGAGATAATGGAGCAGGAGGCTTCAGCGTGTAGATATATTTAGTGTTCCGCTGTGTTTGAGTTGAGTCTGTTTTCTGTAATGTACTTGAATTGTAATTGCTAGACAGATGTTTATAACTGTCTAGTTTGTGTTGTATTAGCTATTTAACTCTGATGTATATGATACTGTGTAAAGTTTTATGTGATATATTATAATTTATTCGATTCCGTTGTGAGGTTTTGATGTTGTCTGTTCTTTCTTTCCTTTCTTTTCTCTTTTCTATCCCTTTTCTTTCTTCTCAGCGATGCGACTTCCTAGAGACGGGAAGTTGGGTCGTTACATTGTGGTATCAGAGCATTAGGTTGAGTGAATACCTAGGCTCTGGAGTGGTGCCCTTCTTGAGAGGGCGTATTTGTAATTTTGAAATATATATATATATATTATTTATTTCTGCCTATTTGTTGGGTTACCTGTTCAAGTTTTCCAACATAAGTAATAAAGGTAGATAGGGTAGTAGTGTGTGTAACACAACTACCAGTGGTTAGAGTTCGAGTGTTTGAAGTTGGAGTGATCTGCTAGGGCAGTATTGGGCATTTTGAGTAGTTCTGCTGTTGGTGAAGGATTTCTCTGGTCTCTGAAGGAAATTTTTTTAAGATTCGGAGGTTATTTTTGGATTGTAGGCTGGATTTCACTCGTGTGAGTGGATTTTCTTGAGTTTGGATTAGTTGGGAGTTCTGAAGCCAGCAAGGATATTTTGGTATTTTGGTAACTTCAAGAAGGAGTTCTGTCTGTATTTGAGTTTGAGACTGAGTTTGGCAGAGTGTTTTGAGCTTGGTTTGGGAGCGAGTTTCCCGAGAGATATCTGTCTTTTGGAAGACTCTGTTGTGAAAAGACTGGTGTAGCTTTGAGGTTCGATGAGTTTATGGTTAAGGAAGTTTTGGCAGCAGTAGCAGTAGTGAGTGGCCTGTTCTTCGATGGTTTAGAAATCTCTGTGATTTTTCTGTCAGAAGTCCGGGCAGATGGTGGAGCTTGTCCATTTCATCTGGAAGCTCAGTTGGGTGTGATGGCTGTGGTTAGAGGTAGACCACTAGTTCTTCTTTGTTTTGAAAGCTTTAGCTGTTCTTTCTTGGAATCTGAACTGAGTAGGATCGCAAAAGTGACTTGCGAAGGTTCAAAGGTTCTCTGAGTAATTTTTGTTGTGGGGTTGTGACCGAATCAGATAGGTCACTGAGATTTATGGAATTTGGTAAACAAATGTTTCCGGGATAAGTTGATCAAGTTTATACTTGTGTTCATCAACAGCATTCTCGAATCAGAGTTGCGCAGTGGAAGCATGGTGGCAGCTATTCCAGAATAGGAGTAACACCGATTCCTTGGAAATTTGAGTTTTGTCCTGGATCAGAAGATTTCTACAGGAAATTCATTTTGGATCAGGAGACTTGATTGTTTTGTATCTGTTTGTTTTCTAGATAGAGTAGTTTGTTTGGAGTCTTCTGATATTTGTAATAGAGTTTGTGTGGTAGATTTATTTGATTTAGAAGGTTGAAGGCAGCCCAAGATCGATATGAGAGATTTGTGGATATGAGTATTGGATCTTTCTGTTTCTCTTGAAAGTTAAGTGTTCGATCTACAGGATTGAATTTCCAGTTCGGATGGCTGGAATTTGTTTTGTTTTCACGTATCTCTGAGGGAATAAATGTATGATTTATCTCGGGTTTTAGAATCAGTAGTTCTGAGAGATTCGGGAATTGATCATGACTTGTCTGTAGTCCTGTATTCTGTTTAGATTTGTAGATCTAGATGTATAGGAGCTCTAGATCTGAGTAGTGTAGATAGTTTAGATTCTATAGGGCGAGTGTCCCTGTGTTTGTACTTGGGAAACTCTAGGGAATTCTATCCAGAATTTTTTCTGGGTAATTAGAATTGTTTGTTTGAATTTGTTGCTATGGTTGCTAGTAATTGATTGATAGTATATGATTGCTCTTTTTAAATTTAAAATCTGCATGGGATTATTAAATTACCTTTGCCTTTAAATTTCGAGGACGAAATTCTTTTAAGCGGGAAGGAATGTGATGTCCCGGAAATTTAGGCAATAATTATTTAATAATTTCATTGATAATTATTTTAAAATGTGAAATTTTGATTTAATAATTTAATTCAAACTGGAATTCTCTTTTGAAAATTTTAATTATTTAATTTGCCAAATGATATTCTTTTCAAAAGTTAAAAATATTTAAGTAATAAATTACCTTTCTAAACTGATTTAAAAATATTTTATTTATGATGTATAAATATACATTGTAAATGGAGGATTTGGTTTTAATTTAAATTTACATTAAATAAAGGATATTTTCTAATTCTTATATATAAATGTATAAATTGTAAATTGATTAAATTAGTTTAAATTAGTGTTACAACTTTTCAAAAAGTTTGTTTTAAAAGATCTATCTTATAATTTTCATAGAAATGAAAGTAAGTATTTATTTGCTTTATAAGAATAAATATAGTTTAATTTTGTTTTATAATAAAAGTTTGTTTTATTTTAAAGGAATTTTTTTTTATTTTGAAATAAAATTTAGTTCATTATATTACAGTATAGTATTTTGGTTTGAAGACTCTCAAATAAAATTTAATTCAATAATTATTTTCTTTGAAATGTAGTTTCATAAAGAATATTATTTTAAAAATAATTAAGCAAACATTTAATATGAGTAATTTTATAAAAGAAGTTTTCTTGTAGATAAACATTTACATAAACATGTAAAATTAAATAAAATATTGTTTTAGATAGATTTAAAAACACATTCATAAACTAAGAAACTTATTTTTATTAAATTTGAACATGTGTTAGCTTTTTAAACATAAAGAGAACACTTGTAAGAAATTGAGATAATAAGTCAACAAGTGGCAAACTAACTTATACTTGGATTTTATTCTTTCAAATAAGAAAAATAACAAAGCATTTTGATAAAAACATTTTCTTCAAATTGAAAACAGAAATCATATTTCTGTAAATCAAAAACTTAAAACCAATTCATGTTTTAAAATCTGCATTCATCTTCAAATCTGCAATTTCATAATCCAGTAAACCAAAACCTTTCAAAAATCTGCAAATCATTTCTGCAAATTAAAGATCAACTTCAAATCTGCCACCTATCTTCAAACAAATCTGCAAAATCAAATTATAAACCAAACTTCAATCTATATCTGCAATCAATTTCTTAAATCTGCAAAATGAAGAATGGAGTCTGCATACCCTTTTTCAACATCAAATCTAGAGCTCAACATCTATATGAAGTCCAATTTAAAATCTGAGCAATGGAGTTAGGGTCTGCATGCATACAAATACAAGATAAGAAAATGAAGCCAGATTTCAATATGCATTTATGGGAAATGAATCTGCATCTCTGGAATTACTTCCTGCATCTTCTAATTTAAGGTGAGTAAGCTTCTTATGTTTTAAAAACAGTTTTCTTTTAAAAAAAAATCAAATCAAAATCAAACATAAATTAAAGAACTTATGTCTTTATTTACAGAAATCAAACTGATCTAAACAAAACTGTTCTGTTTTGTTAAAAAAAATGAGTAAACTCACATGCATAAAATTTGTGACCTGATAAAAGAAAGCATGTTGTTTGATTATGTTGTGATGATTACTTATTCATGAATGTTCTGTGTGCATATTTATGAATATGTATATGTGTTGATTTCCTGTAGTTGTAGATCTAGTTAGTTTGTACATTAAGATATTCTTAATTTGAAATCTTTATCATTTTTATTATTACAGTTACTAATTTTATGAGTAAACAAAATATGTTAGTTAGTATAAATGTAGGTTCTGGAAAATCATGAATTAGTTAAAATATGTTAAAATCTAAAACCTATTACCTTTGAAAAAACTATAGAAGTGAGTATTTTTTCAATAAAAATTAGGATACCAATATCATTAATTATATAAACAAGATTATAACATTGATGTATGTTAGAAATAAGAGAGTATAAAGCAAGTTTCATTTTTCTTTTAGGTTGACTGTGTAAATTGGCATTTCAGTTTAGAACAGAAAATGAAAATTTTGGAATAAGTCTGTTAAGCCAATGGATCTTAGGTGTTTAGATTCTTCATGTTAGTGGTGTTTTGATGTGAGAATGAAGGAGATGTTGGTGATGGATGATCAGAGAGAGAGGAGTGGTGAAATGAGTGTTTCCAGGTTTAAAAAAAAAAACTAGTTTCAATGTTGTAGTATTGAAATTCTGGTGAACTTCTGAGATGCAGGGTTTTTGACTCGAAGCTATCCTAGGGTTTTTGTGCTCCTGACTCGAAGCAGAAGGTAGGTAAACTCAGAGTAAAAAAAAGGGTTGAAGCGTATATGGTTACAGGTTCTAAAAACCTGTAGTTGCAGTTTTTATGAATTTGAATAAAATTATAATTTAAAGATCTTAATTTGATTTAAATATAAGTTAAGTCTGAATTCAAATGGAGTTTTGAGTTCAATGCTTTAAAAAAAATGAAATTTTTAAATTTAAACAAGGATTAAATTCTGCTAAAATCAAGATTTGAAAACAGAACAATTTCAGGTTTTAAAACCTGTGATTTTGCAGTTTGTAGTTTAAATAAAATTCATATTTTAAATTTCAACTTGATTTAAGTATAAGTTAAAAACTGAATTCAAATGTAGTGTGAAATTCAAAGTTTTTTAAAAAAATGAAAACCTTAAATTTAAACCAGATTTAAATTCAGTTTTAAATCAAAATTAAAACAGTTTCAGGTTTTTAAACCAGAGGGTTTTACAGTTTTTAGATTCTTGAATGAAATTCATATTTTAAGTCGCAACTTGATTCAAGTGGAAGTTGGATCTGTATTCAAATAAAGTTTGAAATTCAAAGTTTTTAAAAATGAAAATCTTAAATTTTAACAAAATTTAAACTGAGTATTGAATCAAGTTAAAAACAGTTTCAGGGTTATCTTTAAAACCAGATTTTCAATTCAAAATAGTTTTGTAAGATTTTAAATTACGAACACATTTAAATGTTTTAAGCAAGATTTAAAATTCAGTTTTCGTCAAGTTTAAAAATAAGTTTCAGGTTTGATTTCAAAATCAGACATTAAACTAAAACAGTTTTTGTAAGTTTTAATAGTGTGAACAGATTTAAATGTTTTTGCAAAACTTAAATGTATTTTGAAATCAAGTTAAAACTGTTTCCAAGTTTCTTTGGAAATCAGTTTTGATTTCAAAACCAGTTTGTATAAAAAAAAATTGAAAATAAACATATTCAAATGTTTAAGGAAATTGATTTCAAACAAGTTTAAACTTGAAAGAATTTAGTTTCCATTAGTATTGAATTAAAATATGTAGTGTTTAATTTAAATTTGAAAGTTGAAATAATCAATTTATTTCAAATGTAACGACCCAGAATTTTTAGAAATTAAAATTTGAATATTTAATTAATTTTAAATATTAATAAGTGAATTTATAAGTCGAATAAATTTTTATTTGAATTTTTAGATTTAATTGAATAATTAAATCGATAATTTAATATGTTAAATTATGAAAATAATTGAAAATTGAGTTAGATATGATTGAAAATGATTTGTAAAATTTTATTTTATCATATTGAAGTTAGAATGATATTTTAGAACTTTTAAAATCGAATTAAAAGTTAATTTGTGAAAATTGAATATTTTAATATTTAAATCAACTAGTGAAAATAGCCAATTTTTGAACAGTCTCAGAATTGAACGAAACCAGTTTCATTGGATCCGTAATAGTTAGTTATTACCGGATTTCAAATTTCGTGTCAATCGGAGTTACCGTTTGATCGTGGCAGCTCGAAACGCATCGAATTATTTTTAATTTAAATTTGGCGAGTAAAAATAGCCATTTTTCAAAAAGTCTCGGATTTCGTCGAAACCAGTTTCATCGGATCCGTAATGTGGTATTATTGTAAGGTTTCAAATTTCAAGTCAATTGGATTTACCGTTTGTCCGGTACAAATTAAAACGCCTAGAAAATCGCTTAAATCGGTTTAATTCAAATTGAGCGTTTACAGCCATAACTCGCACATACTTCCGAATTAGCTTCCGAAACCTGTTCCATTGTGTCCGGAACGCGGGATAAACCCTAGGTACGTCAGTTTCGGCGCCTAAATCGGAGTTCGGAATTTCCGGGATGAATAGTGTTTCGGTTTTCTCTATAAATAGCCTCACACAAATTAAAAAAAATATATATATAACACAAAACCCTAGCCAAAAACTGCAGCCGCCACTACCCAACGAACGGCCAGAAAACTCTCCCCTTCCCTCTCTTTTATCTTTCAATCCGTCGACAATTAGGCTAAAGTTTCAACTAGAGAATCGAAGAGCATGGTGATATCTACAAGATCAACGGTTG
This sequence comes from Allium cepa, assembly GCA_030765085.1. Classification (NCBI taxonomy): domain Eukaryota; kingdom Viridiplantae; phylum Streptophyta; class Magnoliopsida; order Asparagales; family Amaryllidaceae; genus Allium; species Allium cepa. Next base: position 465,251,189 of record CM060942.1, read on the forward strand.
TGATGTAAAACGGAGCGATGAGGTGGCGTCTAGGGGGGTGCGTTTGTGGGCCGCACGGCCTCGTGGTGCGTGCCAACCATAGAGCCGAGCTCTCTAAGCTTCAGGCCGAAGTTGGAGGGGATGGAGGGCTTCGCGATGGCGGAGATGTGATCGAATATAATCGTGTGTGGTGAGAGCGAATTCAAACCCTAATAAGCAAGTATGGGTTCGGCTTGCTTCAGGTGGTGTGCGTGATGAACGAGAGGGTGGGGGAGATGAACGTGAGGCGTTGGATTTTAATCATGCGGCTGTGAGGATATAGGTTATAAATTTGTTAATTAAGTTGCAAATTTGTTAGTTTAAATACGTGTAAACTTCAATAATTCATAACTTTTTCATACGAGGTCGAAAAAATGCGAAACCAGTTGCGTTGGAATCGTATGGATGAGCACTACGCGATGGAGTTGGTTTGGAGTCGTTTGGAGTTAGTGAGAATTTTGTGTAAAATTAAACGTCCGTTTAATTTTATTCGAAATAAATCGCTAAAACGGAATTTAAAATCAAGGTGAGAACTTCTCACTCAATCGAATCAGTTTCGATTTTATTTTAAATAGTTAGATTTAAAATATTTGAATGCATGTTTGAATGTTGATTGTTATCTATTGATTGTTAAAATAGACATTATACGCCGTTAGTAAGCGGATGTTATTTAATAAAAACATATACCGCGAATATTTCATAAACAGTGAAATTGGTATTATATATATAATAGCAATATATATATATTGGCATATGTATATATTGCAGTTGTTGATTTCCCGCATTTTTTGTTTAGCGGATGAGACCCTATTACGCCGTTATTAAGCGGATAATATTTAATAAGAACATATACCGCGATAATTTCGTACTGGAGCGAAATTGGTATTGTGCTAATGTTTGTGAATGCAGGAAAACAGGTTGGAGGGATCCAACTGGATTCCTCAACAGTATTTATTTGATTATGGATATTTTGATATTCGTTGATTATCATATACGATATGTGATATCGTTGTTGTCGTGATTGACTATTTGGTGTGTAGCATCATTGGACCCAGATTTTGGGATTTTAAAATGATTTTAAAAGTGATTTTTGGAAATATACTATATTTTTGGAATAGATTCATTTTAAATAAATAAACGTTATAATTTTTAAAGTTATAAAAATTATGATTTTTGAGAAATATAGTAAAAAAACTGATTTTTGAGAATACGATGCTAATAATTTTATACAATAGTTTAAATTGGATTTTTGAATATATTATAAAAGTTTAAAAATAGGATTTATAAAATTTGATTATTTTATAAATCAAAATGGTGAAACTATAAAGGAAACTAAAGACGTTTAAAAGAATAATATAAATTGATTTATATTAAGAGATTTATAAACGGATATTTATAAATTGAAATATTGACTTATAAAACGAGTTTTTATAAGTGTTTGAATGAAGTGAAAATGAATTTCATAATTGAATGGAATTTATAGAATTTTATACGGTGAAGTTATAAATGGAATTTTATAAGTAGTAGGTTTATAAAATTTATTAAGTTATTAAAATAATGATTTTGGATAAATGAATGAATCTTATAAGTAAAGATTTATAATTTGGGAAGTTAAAATGAACGATTTTGTAAAAATAATCGTTTTATAAGTAATTAACTTATAATATGAACTTTTAGTTTATAATTGAGTTATAAACTGGAATAGGTTAATAAAAGAATTTATAAATGGAAGTTTTTATAAATAAATAGAAATGGAATTTATAAACGTTGTTTTATAAATTCGCAAATGACTTATTTTGATAAGTAAATTGTTGAAACCTATTAATGGAGTTATATTCACGTTTTTGAATAGTGAATAACCCTTTGAATTAAAATGAATAAAAGGATGAAATTTGTTAACAAAGTATATTCACGTTTTTGAATAGTGAATAACACGTTAAAGAAATTGTTTTGGATTTGGATGTTTTAAATAGAATTAAACGATCTAACGATGTTTTAATTGTGTTGAGATTCGAAACCATAGATTTCAACATTTATTGTTGAAATAGACGTTTTCGAGAAATAGAAGGAAATAATGGACTATAACACCGTTGTTATAGTAAATGATTTCCGAAAGGAAATGTTTTGTATAGTATTGGGATTTATATATCTATTTTAATTTCGAATCCCTATACTAGTGATTTTGGGTTGTTGTAACGATGTTTTACGCAACATTCGTTTTGGCCCAAATAAATATGTTTAAGAGAATGATTTCCTTAAAGGATGAAATATATACTTAATTTCGATTAGAGTATATTAAATATTTTCTAAGTGTTGAAAATAAATAAAATTTGTGAATTACTTATGAATAAATAAGTATGGAAACATTTTCCAATATAAAGTGAATATTAGAGAATTTATCTTTTTGAAGATAAATTGAAATGAATAATTGAAATCGAATATTCATAGATATTGTGAAATGTAAATTCACTAAGGAATTTATAAAAGAAAGTGAAATTGGTTTAAAAATAAAAATTGATTTATTTTTGAAGTGTTGAAATAATATATCTAGTGAAGATATTTTTGAAAATAAATAATTTGGAAAATTATTTGGAAACTGGTGATGTGTGCATATCCAGTGATAGTTCAATAACCGACTATCAATATTTCCCTTTGAATGGGTAATTGATGTGATTTGTTTGAATGTGAATGCTACACTTATTTTTTTAAATAAGCGCTCACTATTCGGGTTAACCGGGAAAGGACCATGGGGTCGTATAACCCATTCCGAATATGTGATACGTCGTTGTGAATTGCATTGAAGATCGGTGTTGAAGACCCGGTATTTGCGAGAGCGATAGGATGACCTGTCGATTTACTCTGCCCCGAGTTGCTCCGGTATGGAGTTCTCCATATGTGATGGTAAATCCGATCAGGATTGTGAATATCCAGATTGCAAGGACTTCTTTGTAAGTGCCTTCGGTTTTGTTCGATCCCGGAACAAACTTGTATGGATTGTGTGTCTGACATTACAAATTGAGATATAAAGCCGATTTCTTTCAAATATATTTCTGTTGGTGGCGAAGAATTTATTCTTTAGCTTAACACCCTTCTCTGAGACGTACGAGCTCAGAGGTTATATAGTTGAAGTTATCAGCGATATATTCCCAATTTGGTAATGTGACATGCTGAGTGTTGCTGAAATGATCATTGTGTTGATTATTGTGATAGGATCGTTTATTTGATCGTCTATCTTGGTGATCATTGTGTTGATCATTTGTTGACCCAAAGTATGGCTTTTGTATAAAGTATGTTTTTGTGGACGTGACTTCGTCGAACCTCACACCCCGGAAATGGTCAAAACAGGAAAGATGCAGCAAGGTTATGAGGGGTAGCACCCTTTAGGGTATGTACATTTCCTTCTGGATAGAGGTGGTATCATGGTATGGAGCCCAGATATTTTACCTATGTGGTTACTACGAATTTATTACTTTGTGGTTGTTGGCTATATGGATCCCGTGAGAAAGGTCGTTTACGATCGGGGAATGGCGTGCTCGTGTCAGTAGTTACCCAGTTAGGGGTAACCCGGCCTTGTGTTGGCAGAGTTCCGGTTTGGTTCTCGGGGATGTCTTTCCAGAGGCATTCTCATGTGGCAATGGGAAGTTCCTTGGCCTGACCATTTGTTGGAAATCCAATTCCCAATACGAAACTTGTACGGTATTAGTTGTAGAACCTGCTATTCACTTATGGTGGTCACCACTGTTTGGATGGTAGCTATAGTAGGCATACGATAATGGTCGTATGTTGGCTAAGATTTATATTGTACTTTCGAAATGAATTTCTTCTACACTATGCACTAGTAATAATATCAAATGTTATTTTAAATGCGTATCAAGCATCTTTGACTATCATAAGGAGAAATCTCCTCCGATTCTGCGTTTGCATTGTGTGTGTGTGCGGGAGGCCTTATGGTAGTCTCATTTTTAAAAGCATTGCGAATTGAATTTAAAAATATTCCTCTATTTTGATTTTAAAGTTAAATAAACTGTTTTGAGTTCTCACACCAGTCACATGACTGACTTGGAGTTTATTGTTTTCCTTCCTAAACTCTGGGTGCCCACCAATTTCCACACGGGCAGTCAAGAGTTATTTTTATCAGGATATTCTGGATATTCAGGAATTGCTAGAGGCAAGCTGGATGGCATGACGTATTACTAGTTATATAGTATTTATTTTTCCGCTGCACTGTTTGATTGGTGTTGTATACTCTGATGATATGATGTAATGAAATGAAATGTATAAAATGTAATAACTGATATAGTTCTTTGTTTAAAGATTATTCATTTATTATTATATGTTGTTCCGCTGCGAATTGTGAGATTCTGATGTTGTTTTGTTTTGTTTCTGTTCCGTCCTATTTTCTTCTGTTTTTCCATTCTCTATTCTCTATTTTCTCTTTTCTATCCTATTTTCTAATTTTCTTTTTTCTTTTCCCTATCTAAACTTTTTATCTTTTCCCTCTCTTCTTTCTTCTTTCTTCTTCTTTTCTACTTTTTCTTTTCTTAAAAACCCTCAGTGTTCGGTTTTCCGTCGTTCGATTACTTGGCAGTCGATAAAGTGAGTATCGATGTTGAATTTTCGGAAGACGAAAAATCGTGTCCTGACACTGAGACTATCATCTTCTCTCCTCTTTTCCTAAATTCTTTTTTTTTAAAACCCTAACTATTCGGTTTTTCGGCAACGAAAAATCGCGTACGTTACATGTGGTATCAGAGCTTATGGTTAAGCGACAACCATGGTTCTGTTGGGTATTTCTCATTAGAGATAGAGTCAGTAGTGCTCTAGATTGAGTTTGAGTGTAATAATAGCTATGAGAGCGTATTTGTTAGTAAATATAAAAATTGTTTTATATTGTGATGATTGGTTTGTTGAGTGGTATATGAACCTTCGTCGGCGCAGCTTCGAAACTGAATCGAAGGGGTTTCTAAACACTTGAATAGAACAATTCGACACAGTATTGTTTTAAAATTGGGTCAATGAAATAATTTTACTTGATTATATTTTGTATATGAAGAAATAATTTTTCAGAATTATTAAAGTGTATATAAGTTGATTGTTTAGATGTTTGAATAATCTAAATAAAAGGAATAATTGTATAAGTAAAAAAAAGAATTATAAGAATTAAATTATAATTAAAGTGATTTACAATTGTGAATAAACTTATATATATAAGAAGTGAAACTAATGAATATATTTATGAATATGAGTTAAAAATAATAAAGTTAAGAGATAAATGTGAACTTAAGTTATGTAAATGAAATTCAACTTTTGTAATTGAATTGAATGAATGGATTGAATGATAATCAATTAAATGTAAATTTAAGTTGATATGAAATAATGAATATAAGTGTTAAATTCATTAAAATCTAATGTTATTCGAAAGTTGAATAATTGAATGAAAATCAATTTAATTAAACCAATTGATAAGCAAAAGAATTTAGTTGTAATTAATATACATTGATTGTTATATGATTGTTAGTTGATTGTATATAATTCATTAAGTATTAATGAAAGTGAATTAGCGAAATTGAAAGCTATGTAATTGAAATTCAATTGGAAGTTAGTGAATCTTAAATAGAATTGAATTTGAATTGGAAGTGAACTAACTTGAATATGAATTAGTAAATATAAACTAATCGAGAATAAATGTTAGTAAATCCAATGTTAAGGAATCAAATGTGATTAAATTGAAAACCTATTTCATTGAATATTAATGAGAATATAAATGAATATTTATTAGTTATGGATGATAGTTGGTTGATGGTTGAATATATGTTGCTTTACTACATGTGCTACGTTGACATATAAGTTGTTATGTTGCTATATGATGTATATTGATACTATTATCTATATGCATGATTCTCATGTTGTTTGTTGAGTGATTAGTAGGTGCGGATCGCGTTTGCTTCGCATTTGGAGCTCGCTTTTGCGCTATATTAGCCGTATATGCTTGCTAATAAAATATAAGGTACATATCTCGGATTAAATATAGTACTTTTACACTTTTTTCCCTTCGGGATGCCTCATTACTTGATGAGATGTATATTTGTGATATATATACTGTCATTTTTTTTTCGGATCGAGCCGCGCAAAGGAGACTATGGCGAATTTTTCCGAAAATTTAAGGCGTTAGAAATTTTTTTGAGGAAATTGGGAAATTTTGAAAACTTTAACTTTGATTTGGAATAGAAAGTTAAACATTAGTAATTGTTTTTGAAAAGATAACTAAGTATAATTTGAAAACTTAGTAAAGTTATTGTAAAGAAGTTTAAATTTGTTTTGGGAAAATTAATAAATTCTGTAACTTTTCTTACTTAATAATTTCGAGGACGAAATTCTTTCAAGTGGGAAAGATTGTAACGACCCAGAATATTTAGAAATTAAAATTTGAATATTTAATTAATTTTAAATATTAATAAGTGAATTTATAAGTCGAATAAATTTTTATTTGAATTTTTAGATTTAATTGAATAATTAAATCGATGATTTAATATGTTAAATTATGAAAATAATTGAAAATTGAGTTAAATATGATTGAAAATGATTTGTAAAATTTTATTTTATCATATTGAAGTTAGAATGATATTTTAGAACTTTTAAAATCGAATTAAAAGTTAATTTGTGAAAATTGAATATTTTAATATTTAAATCGACTAGTGAAAATAGCCAATTTTTGAACAGTCTCAGAATTGAACGAAACCAGTTTCATTGGATCCGTAATAGTTAGTTATTACCGGATTTCAAATTTCGTGTCAATCGGAGTTACCGTTTGATCGTGGCAGCTCGAAACGCATCGAATTATTTTTAATTTAAATTTGGCGAGTAAAAATAGCCATTTTTCAAAAAGTCTCGGATTTCGACGAAACCAGTTTCATCGGATCCGTAATGTGATATTATTATAAGGTTTCAAATTTCAAGTCAATTGGATTTACCCTTTGTCCGGTACAAATTAAAACGCCTAGAAAATCGCTTAAATCGGTTTAATTCAAATTGAGCGTTTACAGCCATAACTCGCACATACTTCCGAATTAGCTTCCGAAACCTGTTCCATTGTGTCCGGAACGCGGGATAAACCCTAGGTACGTCAGTTTCGGCGCCTAAATCGGAGTTCGGAATTTCCGGGATGAATAGTGTTTCGGTTTTCTCTATAAATAGCCTCACACAAATTTAAAAAATAAAATATAACACAAAACCCTAGCCAAAAACTGCAGCCGCCACTACCCAACGAACGGCCAGAAAACTCTCCCCTTCCCTCTCTTTTATCTTTCAATCCGTCGACAATTAGGCTAAAGTTTCAACTAGAGAATCGAAGAGCATGGTGATATCTACAAGATCAACGGTTGTGATGTAAAATGGAGCGATGAGGTGGCGTCTAGGGGGGTGCGTTTGTGGGCCGCATGGCCTCGTGGTGCGTGCCAACCATAGAGCCGAGCTCTCTAAGCTTCAGGCCGAAGTTGGAGGGGATGGAGGGCTTCGCGATGGCGGAGATGTGATCGAATATAATCGTGTGTGGTGAGAGCGAATTCAAACCCTAATAAGCAAGTATGGGTTCGGCTTGCTTCAGGTGGTGTGCGTGATGAACGAGAGGGTGGGGGAGATGAACGTGAGGCGTTGGATTTTAATCATGCGGCTGTGAGGATATAGGTTATAAATTTATTAATTAAGTTGCAAATTTGTTAGTTTAAATACGTGTAAACTTCAATAATTCATAACTTTTTCATACGAGGTCGAAAAAATGCGAAACCAGTTGCGTTGGAATCGTATGGATGAGCACTACGCGATGGAGTTGGTTTGGAGTCATTTGGAGTTAGTGAGAATTTTGGGTAAAATTAAACGTCCGTTTAATTTTATTCGAAATAAATCGCTAAAACGGAATTTAAAATCAAGGTGAGAACTTCTCACTCAATCGAATCAGTTTCGATTTTATTTTAAATAGTTAGATTTAAAATATTTGAATGCATGTTTGAATGTTGATTGTTATCTATTGATTGTTAAAATAGACATTATACGCCGTTAGTAAGCGGATGTTATTTAATAAAAACATATACCGCGAATATTTCATAAACAGTGAAATTGGTATTATATATATAATAGCAATATATATATATTGGCATATGTATATATTGCAGTTGTTGATTTCCCGCATTTTTTGTTTAGCGGATGAGACCCTATTACGCCGTTATTAAGCGGATAATATTTAATAAGAACATATACCGCGATAATTTCGTACTGGAGCGAAATTGGTATTGTGCTAATGTTTGTGAATGCAGGAAAACAGGTTGGAGGGATCCAACTGGATTCCTCAACAGTATTTATTTGATTATGGATATTTTGATATTCGTTGATTATCATATACGATATGTGATATCGTTGTTGTCGTGATTGACTATTTGGTGTGTAGCATCATTGGACCCAGATTTTAGGATTTTAAAATGATTTTAAAAGTGATTTTTGGAAATATACTATATTTTTGGAATAGATTCATTTTAAATAAATAAACGTTATAATTTTTAAAGTTATAAAAATTATGATTTTTGAGAAATATAGTAAAAAAACTGATTTTTGAGAATACGATGCTAATAATTTTATAAAATAGTTTAAATTGGATTTTTGAATATATTATAAAAGTTTAAAAATAGGATTTATAAAATTTGATTATTTTATAAATCAAAATGGTGAAACTATAAAGGAAACTAAAGACGTTTAAAAGAATAATATAAATTGATTTATATTAAGAGATTTATAAACGGATATTCATAAATTGAAATATTGACTTATAAAACGAGTTTTTATAAGTGTTTGAATGAAGTGAAAATGAATTTCATAATTGAATGGAATTTATAGAATTTTATACGGTGAAGTTATAAATGGAATTTTATAAGCAGTAGGTTTATAAAATTTATTAAGTTATTAAAATAATGATTTTGGATAAATGAATGAATCTTATAAGTTAAGATTTATAATTTGGGAAATTAAAAAGAACGATTTTGTAAAAATAATCGTTTTATAAGTAATTAACTTATAATATGAACTTTTAGTTTATAATTGAGTTATAAACTGGAATAGGTTATTAAAAGAATTTATAAAAAGAAAGTTTTTATAAATAAATAGAAATGGAATTTATAAACGTTGTTTTATAAATTCGCAAATGACTTATTTTGATAAGTAAATTGTTGAAACCTATTAATGGAGTTATATTCACGTTTTTGAATAGTGAATAACCCTTTGAATTAAAATGAATAAAAGGATGAAATTTGTTAACAAAGTATATTCACGTTTTTGAATAGTGAATAACACGTTAAAGAAATTGTTTTGGATTTGGATGTTTTAAATAGAATTAAACGATCTAACGATGTTTTAATTGTGTTGAGATTCGAAACCATAGATTTCAACATTTATTGTTGAAATAGACGTTTTCGAGAAATAGAAGGAAATAATGGACTATAACACCGTTGTTATAGTAAATGATTTCTGAAAGGAAATGTTTTGTATAGTATTGGGATTTATATATCTATTTTAATTTTGATCCCTATACTAGTGATTTTGGGTTGTTGTAACGATGTTTTACGCAACATTCGTTTTGGCCCAAATAAATATGTTTAAGAGAATGATTTCTGTGACATCCCGGAAATTTGGGGCAATATCAATTTAATAATCTGCATTAAAATTAAATTGATTTGATAATATTTGTTGATAATATTTTAATTGATTTAATAATCTTCTTTTAAATAAATATTTAACTGATAATTTATATTTTAAAAGCTATTTAATAAATAACTGTAGGGTTTTAAATTTATTGTAGCTCAAATTTGAATTTAAATAAGATTAACAAAAAGGTTTGTTCTATTTTCTTTTTAAATTTAGCTTGATAAAAGAAGAAATAAAGAGGTAAATTTCTTTTATAAATCATTTTAATAATGAGTTTTATTAATCATAATGTCTTTACAAATGGATTTTTAATAGAAATTGTTATATATTTTGGAAGAAAACTACGATTTGTAAATTTGAAATAAAGTCTTTCAAAATGTTTAAATTAAAATAAACCTTATTAATATTAAACACAAGTATATAAATAATAAGTAAATTTAGTATTGTTAGTTTAAGTTTAAAGATAAAAGATAAAATAAAATAAACACACATGTTAGAAATGGAAGTGTTTGCTTAGTCAAAATTCATAACAAATAACTAAGACAAAAGTATATGAGTGGGTATATTGTGTGCATGCAACATGAGATAAACCTTTACCAATATTTAGTTAACACATAGGCATAAGCAAGATCAGGCAAAACAAAGTAAAAATAAAAATGCAAGTAGCCTGTGAATAAAGATGCAGGCAAGAAAAGAATGCAATAGCCAAGGACAAAGAAAATGCAAAGTAAAGTTAGCTTAGAAATGAAGGCAAGTAAAAGTATGTAACCTGTAAAGTAATGTGCAAGCAAAAAAAAAATGTAACCTATAGATTGATGTTAAAAAAATAATAATAATAATAATAAAGGGAAGTTAAACTATTAATATAACTCAGGCAAGAAGTGAGACAAACATATGCAAGTGGCTAAAAATAAAATATGCAGCCATAAGAAAAAGAAGTCAACCTGTAGATGAAATACAAAGCAAAGTAAGATAAATATATGCTTATAATATAAATGTAAATAAGCAAAGCAAAATAAATATGTTTGTTGCCAGGAAAGTTAAAGAATAAAGATAGCCTGTAGAGTAGAATACAAAACTAAGAAATAAAGTAGAGGTAAAATATCTTTGAATCTGAAAAATAAAGTAAGGTGATATAAACAAATGCAAACTAAAGTACTAATTTTTTTTATGCATAAATTAGCTTAGTAGGGAACACAAAGTACATTAACATTTAATGCTTCATTTCTTAGCCAGCAAACAAGGTCATCCGATGTTATAAAAATTCAACTCAGCCTCCATTTGTGAAATATCTCTGATCAAAAGAAATAATTTGTACCTGCATATTGCCTAAACCCAGATATCACCTTCCCCTGTGATCTTTTCCTCCTATATGTTCATATCTGCCAGTTCATTTTTGTGTATCAAACATAAACAAACCAGATAGAAGTAACATTTGTATTCTTCTTCAAACTCAAATTCATCTGCATGCATTTAAGTCTAAAATCATCTCAGCAAATTTCTTCTACATTTCTATTTCAAGTTTACAGTTTCAAATTCAAACTGTTTTTCAAAAGCCTGCATTCATTTTCTTCAAAACTGAAGCCTGGACATCATTCTTCAATCTGAAATTGTTATTGCATATAAACAACAAGGCAACTCAAGCATTATCAAAACAAGAAATTTGGCAATTCAGTTTCATCAGCATGCAACTCCAAGTTTTAAAGGCTTTCAAATTCTTAAACATAGGTGCTCTGTTCCTTTTTCTTCAATCTAGGTGAGTAACTTAGATTTTTAAAATACTTAAATATATATGATGCTTAATTATTGTCTAGGATATGTATATATCTTATTGCAATTCTGTGTATATGTGTTCTGCATGTATGTGTGATGATGACTTGAAAAACATCTCTGTATTTAGAATTTTAGCTCCTGTTTTACTTTCAAGAATCATTAGAGCTTAATCTATTGGTTGATAGAACTTAGTATCTGAACAAAATGTGTTTGTTTGTTTATAAAGTAAAATTTTAAATTAAAATTTAAGTAAACAAAGTAGAGTTAGTTACTGAAAACATTTAAAACAGTTAAGGGTTACATTGAGTGATAATTTCAAACATCTTGAAATATCAATTCAGGTTCACAACTTGAATACTTATCAGAAATAAGGATTTTTAAAAGTAAATTCACGATTTTTAGTCAAGTAATGGTTGTGTTATTCTTTGTTGATCGAAATCAACATTTTTGTCGATTGCCGGAGCTTGGCATCGAAGTTCGTGATGGGGTTGTGCGAGGAGATGGAGGAACTTGCCGAGGTGATGGGAAAAATGGTTGGAGGTGCCAACGGTGGCGGCGGCGGTGGGGGCAGTGATTTGAAGTTGGTAACCCTAATTTTTGTGGTGATTGAACTTTTGACCACCGCGTCTTCAACTGTGCATCGAGTTGCACGAGGTTTGGGAGGGTGGTAGCATGGTCGGAGGCGAGTTCATGACTGGAGTTTGGCGAGTTCAAGTGGCCGAGGTGGAGAGAACGACTCGTTGACAGGTTGGGAAGGTTTGGGTTTTTGTGTTTTCAGGTTTTGGTTTTTACTGCTAGATTTTGGTTTGGGCGTGGTGATGGTTTTCGGTTGATCGTGATGGCATCTGGTGATGGAAGGCGTCGTGTTGAGGTTTGTGTGGATGGCCGGAGGTGGTTGAGGCCACGGTGCACGTGCACCGTGCCAATGAAGTTGGGGTTTGTTGTTTTCTGTGTGCAGGTTTTTGGTGAGGGGAGACTCGAGTTTATTCGAGTGTTGACTCGAAGCAGAGGAGGGAGGAACTCGAAGCAAATCTAATTTCTCTCGAGTCAGTGTTGTCCCAGTTTCTATAACCTGATAAGCAAATGCAAATGGAAGTACTTAGTTCCAGTTTCTATAAACCTGATAACATGTTGTTTGAGTTTTTAAAACAAGCCCTCATGAAAACCTTAATTTGTATTCAAGATTTAAACAAAGTTTTAAATCAGTTGAAGTGTGAATTCAAACTATTTTTATTGAATTCAAATCTGAAATAAGATATAGTTTTTTTTTTAAATATTTAAATGGGAATTCCAGTTTTCAACCAGACGGTTCAGTTTTTGAATTTCAATATAAATTTGAAAACTGAAATTCAAAACAGGATTTAAACTATGTTTTAAATATAAAGTTGAGTATAGATTCAATTGAATTTTTGAATCTAAAATCAAGGTGGTAAAAGCAAGTTAAAATCAAAATGTAATTTATAGATTCAAGTTTTCACAAATTCGAAACTGAAATTTTAAATTTGAGTGTTTAAATTAAGTAGCTAGATTAAAAGCTTTCTTATATAAGTTATAAGTGTTATTTACAATTTTTTTTAAGGATTTTGATTAAATTGGATCAATGACTAAAAGAATGATCATTTTGAATTTTACATTCAAAATGTAATTTAAATTTAAATTCAAGAGTGTAATGTTTTACACTTTAAGGTTAATGAAATCATTATAAAGAAATAGGTTAACTTAGAAATAACTAAGATATTAAAATGACTTAATGGATAGGTTAAATTTAGAATGACTTCTTTATTTAAATTAATAATTTAGAATTAAGATAAATTAAGAGGTAAATTAAGGAATGTTTTTAGTTAATAAAGATAATTAACTAAGAATTATTTGGATAATTATTTAATGTGATTAAATTTATTAATTAATTAGATTAATTAATTTAGATAAATCTATTGTAAATTGTTAAGAGTAATTACTTAATAAAAGTAATTAAGAAATTAATTACTTATTGTAATTAATTTTGATGATATGATTGAATTAAGTTAATTAATTCATTTTAATTAATTTAAGCAAATCATTTGATGGTTTGAGATATGAAATTACTTGATATAATTAATGGACCAGGATTACTTAGGGAAGTAATTAGATGATAATTACTGAATGTAATTAATACAATATGATTTGTAAGTAAAGTAATTTGGGGTAAATACTTTTGAAATTAATCAGGGGATTAATTATGGAGATAATTAATTATGGGATAATTTATTTATTAAATAAGTAATTAAGGGTAGTTAATTACTGGATTGTTATTAATCAAAGGTGATTAATAATTGTGTTTAATTAAAGATTAATTACTTAATGTAATTAATCTGAATAAAGTTATTAATTTTAAATAAAATTAGAAATCATTAATTAATGTAATTAATGTTGGAAATTAGAAATGGGTAAATTAAGTAATAATAATAGTGAAGTGATTAATTATTGTAATTAATTAAGGATAAATGTAAGTAATTATATTTAATGAATAAATGAAGGAATTAAATATTAATTACTGTGAATGCTTTAGGATAATTAACTGTAAAATTAATTAAAGACTAATTACATAATGTAATTAGAGAATGATTAATCAATGGTGATTAATCAAGATAAATTCTTAGTGGATGATTAATTAATTAGATTTATAATTAATTAATGATTGTATAAGCAGGATTTATAGATGAAGTAATTAATTTAATTTACTTTAGTTAATTAGAGATAGAAGTAATTAATTTAATTCATTTTAAATTAATTACAAATGGTGTGATTATAAATCATTGCTTATGGATGAATGATATTGATATTCATTGAATGGTTGTGAATTCTGATATTAGATGAGTAATATCTATATGATATGGATGCTTAGTTAAAGTATGATAATATGGATTATCTGTTTATTATCTGTTTGGATGATAATATGAATTATCTGTTTATGATGATTATGTGATTATCTATTGTGATATTTTGAACTATCTATCTACGTGTATATAGATAATTGAATTGAATTGTTTTAAAACTTTAAAACAACTTGGCCTTAAAAGACACGTTTTGGATTTCGATGAGACCGGGATCGGTGTTCCGCATTAGGGATATCCAAAAACCACATCGATTCCAAATTAACGATAGGTCGTGAATCTGAAGTGAAGATGAAGATTCAGAATGCAAGGGTTATCGTCGTTAACTCTGAGGGTGATTCCAAAATGAGTGTAACGAGATAATGCCTTCAGTTTCGTTCGAACCCGGAACGAACTTGTATGGATTGAATGCTTTCAACACATCGTCAGGCGGGCGATGAGCATTCTAAGAAAATATGTTCTTTAAAGGTAATCGCAGCCTCAAGCCTCATCAACCGGGAATGGCTAAAACAGGGGAGGTGCAGCAAGGTTAGGTGGGTCATGCCCAAGCAGGACAAGGATATTCCCCTGTCTAGATGTCTCTTTATTTTTCGGCTGTGTGGGCGGTTGATTGCAACAACTGCCGGGGTTTATCTTGTTCGGGACTGTTCAGTAAGGAATGGTTCTGGCCTTGTGTTGCAGGGGGTCGGGAGTGATCCTCGGTACGTTGATCTAGGCCACGTACTGTGACGGGCGGTACCCCAGTAGCCCTGCCATTGTATGGAATCCACAATCCAATAAGTGCCAACGGTTTTGATTGTATTACCCACTTTGGTGGCTAGTAGCTGGAATTTAATCATGTAATAATTTCGGCTATTTTCTATTTACTTGAAAACCCTAGACCTATTATAATATCACAGAATTTCCTATCAAATGTTTTGGTTAGCGTAAGGTAAAAACTTTTCCATGTTTATGTGTGGGAAGTCTTACGTGGTACCTTTTGTTTTCAAAAGATTTTCAAAGTTAAGCAACTTAAACCTGTTACTCATACCAGACCCATGTCTGACCCGAAGTTTATTTTTGTTTTTCATAAACTCTCGGGTACCCAAATTTTTACGGGTAGCCAAGGGATTCAGGTTAGCTTCGACGAATTCTGGAGGAGCAATGGAGCAGGAGGCTTCAGCGTTGTAGATACGTATATATAGTTCCGCTGTGTTGGTATCTCTGAGTCGTATTGATTGAGTTGATTGTGTTATGTTGTATTAACTAGACAGGTGTTTATAACTGTCTAGTATGTGATGTATTGTCTGTATAACTCTGATTGATGTTGTATGTTATGTAAATATTTATGTGATTAATATAATTTATTCGTTCCGCTGTGAGATTCTGATGTTGTTGTTCTTTCTTCTCTATCTTTTCTACTTTCTCACCCCTTTCTTTCTTAATAACGATACGTCTTCCTGGGCGTAGGAAGTCGGGTCGTCACACTTGGTATCAGAGCGCTAGGTTGAGTGAATACCTAGGCTCTTAAGTGTTTTCTTTCTTGAGAGAGCGTATTTGTAATTTTGATATATATATTTATATATTTATTTCTACCTATTTGTTGGGTTACCTGTTCTGGTTTTCCAATATAAATTATAAAGGTAAATAGGGTAGTGGTGTGTGTAACACGACTACCAATAGTTGGAGTTTATATGATTGAGGTTGGATGTGTATTTGTCGAGACTGTAGGCCTAGTACCGTCTCGAATAAACTTTGGATGGTGTAAGGATTTCAGTGATCTCTGAAGGAAACCTGTTAAGGTTCGGAGTTCATTTTGAAGTATAAGTTGGATGAGCTAGAGTTTGGATCTATCGGGTGGACAGAAGTAAGTCATGATATCTTGATACATCGAGGTGTAGTAGCTGTGTGATGAGACACAGTGACTATGGATGTCTCCGAAGATATTTCTTTGGAACAAGTTAATGAAGTGTATCTGCTCGGTGATTGTCGCTGTGTTCGGTTGGGTGTTCCTGTTTGCTTTGGGGTATTTTGGGTGTTGGCAAGGAATTCTTTGACATTTGAGTCAGCAGTGGCAGCACGGAGTGTCCTATGTGCTGTCAAGGAAGTCTTCTAGCTTGGCAGTTTTTCTTGAGGTAATTTTTGAAGCAGCAAGTGATTCCATTTCCTCGATGGATTAGCTGGTTAAGCGTAAGCTGTTCTGTTTGGTAAAGAGAGAGCAGTATCTTTGGAATTAGGCTGGATTGATCGCAAAACTGACTTGCGATAATTTGAGTGTTCTCTTGTGTTTCAGAGACATTTTCTGGATGTCTTCGAGAAGTCAGAGTCTGGTCAGCATCTGGAGATTGAGTTTGGTATCGACTGTATTCCAGAAGTGACACCAATTGATCAGCTTGGTAATAGGATGATTTTTGGAGTTTGGTGAAGTAGCTCGGATTTTTTAAGGAACTTCTAAGATTTCTTTTTGGATCTGGAGAACCATAATGTTGGAATGTGTTGTCCAGTCTGTGTTTGTGATCGTCATCTTTAGCATTTTCATCTGTTCGATCAGAGTTGCGTAATGGAAGCATGGTGGCAGCTATTTTAAAGTGGAAGCAATTGGATGTTGCAGTGTTTGGATTGGAAGAGTTTTCTACAGGGAATTTTTCAGGATCTGAGGCCAGATTTGGAGTGCATCTGCTTTATCTCTTCTGGATGAGAGGAGTGAGATCTGTCTTCTGATTTTGGATTAGAGTTGTGTTCTGAGTTTTGGTCGATCTTGGAAAGATCATTTTGTTGGATTGTTTTTGGGTCCAGTTTGATTCGAGAGGCATCAGCAAGGGTTGAGCTGATCAGTAAGGATGTAGGCAGTCTAGGATCGTCAGGAGAGTTTTGTGGTTTAGAAGGAGGAATTTGGATTCCAGAGTCGGAGATTTGATTTCGGATAAGTGTTTGGTTTTCAGGAGTGAATTTTCAGTTTGGATAACTGAGATTTGTTG
This sequence comes from Allium cepa, assembly GCA_030765085.1. Taxonomy (NCBI): domain Eukaryota; kingdom Viridiplantae; phylum Streptophyta; class Magnoliopsida; order Asparagales; family Amaryllidaceae; genus Allium; species Allium cepa. The sequence continues at coordinate 465,268,497 of CM060942.1, forward strand.
TGTTTCACGTATCTCTGAGGGAGTACGTGTAAGATTCTATCTCTGGTTGTAGAATCAGCAGTTCATGGAGTTTTGGTTGTTGTGTCAGACGTGTCTGTAGTCTGATATCCTGTCTTGTTTGAAGATCTAGATGAGTAGAAGTTCTGTAGCTTAGTAGTATTGATTTATTGGATTCTATAGAGCGAGTAACCCGATATTTATACTTGGGGAAACTCGAGAAAATTCTATCCGGAATCTTGTTTGGATAGTTAGATTTGTTTGTTTGGATGAATTGGTTGCTATGGTTATTAGCTTATGATTGATATATGCTTGTGTTTTAAAATAAATCTTTAACTGGATTATTAAATTACCTTTGTTTAAATTTCGGGGACGAAATTCTTTTAAGGGGGGAGGAATGTGACATCCCGGAAATTTGGGGCAATATCAATTTAATAATCTGCATTAAAATTAAATTGATTTGATAATATTTGTTGATAATATTTGAATTGATTTAATAATCTTCTTTTAAATAAATATTTAACTGATAATTTATATTTTAAAAGCTATTTAATAAATAACTGTAGGGTTTTAAATTTATTGTAGTTCAAATTTGAATTTAAATAAGATTAACAAAAAGGTTTGTTCTATTTTCTTTTTAAATTTAGCTTGATAAAAGAAGAAATAAAGAGGTAAATTTCTTTTATAAATCATTTTAATAATGAGTTTTATTAATCATAATGTCTTTACAAATGGATTTTTAATAGAAATTGTTATATATTTTGGAAGAAAACTACGATTTGTAAATTTGAAATAAAGTCTTTCAAAATGTTTAAATTAAAATAAACCTTATTAATATTAAACACAAGTATATAAATAATAAGTAAATTTAGTATTGTTAGTTTAAGTTTAAAGATAAAAGATAAAATAAAATAAACACACATGTTAGAAATGGAAGTGTTTGCTTAGTCAAAATTCATAACAAATAACTAAGACAAAAGTATATGAGTGGGTATATTGTGTGCATGCAACATGAGATAAAACTTTACCATATTTAGTTAACACATAGGCATAAGCAAGATCAGGCAAAACAAAGTAAAAATAAAAATGCAAGTAGCCTGTGAATAAAGATGCAGGCAAGAAAAGAATGCAATAGCCAAGGACAAAGAAAATGCAAAGTAAAGTTAGCTTAGAAATGAAGGCAAGTAAAAGTATGTAACCTGTAAAGTAATGTGCAAGCAAAAAAAAAATGTAACCTATAGATTGATTTTAAAAAAATAATAATAATAATAATAAAGGGAAGTTAAACTATTAATATAACTCAGGCAAGAAGTGAGACAAACATATGCAAGTAGCTAAAAATAAAATATGCAGCCATAAGAAAAAGAAGTCAACCTGTAGATGAAATACAAAGCAAAGTAAGATAAATATATGCTTATAATATAAATGTAAATAAGCAAAGCAAAATAAATATGTTTGTTGCCAGGAAAGTTAAAGAATAAAGATAGCCTGTAGAGTAGAATACAAAACTAAGAAATAAAGTAGAGGTAAAATATCTTTGAATCTGAAAAATAAAGTAAGGTGATATAAACAAATGCAAACTAAAGTACTAATTTTTTTTATGCATAAATTAGCTTAGTAGGGAACAAAAAGTACATTAACATTTAATGCTTCATTTCTTAGCCAGCAAACAAGGTCATCCGATGTTATAAAAATTCAACTCAGCCTCCATTTGTGAAATATCTCTGATCAAAAGAAATAATTTGTACCTGCATATTGCCTAAACCCAGATATCACCTTCCCCTGTGATCTTTTCCTCCTATATGTTCATATCTGCCAGTTCATTTTTGTGTATCAAACATAAACAAACCAGATAGAAGTAACATTTGTATTCTTCTTCAAACTCAAATTCATCTGCATGCATTTAAGTCTAAAATCATCTCAGCAAATTTCTTCTACATTTCTATTTCAAGTTTACAGTTTCAAATTCAAACTGTTTTTCAAAAGCCTGCATTCATTTTCTTCAAAACTGAAGCCTGGACATCATTCTTCAATCTGAAATTGTTATTGCATATAAACAACAAGGCAACTCAAGCATTATCAAAACAAGAAATTTGGCAATTCAGTTTCATCAGCATGCAACTCCAAGTTTTAAAGGCTTTCAAATTCTTAAACATAGGTGCTCTGTTCCTTTTTCTTCAATCTAGGTGAGTAACTTAGATTTTTAAAATACTTAAATATATATGATGCTTAATTATTGTCTAGGATATGTATATATCTTATTGCAATTCTGTGTATATGTGTTCTGCATGTATGTGTGATGATGACTTGAAAAACATCTCTGTATTTAGAATTTTAGCTCCTGTTTTACTTTCAAGAATCATTAGAGCTTAATCTATTGGTTGATAGAACTTAGTATCTGAACAAAATGTGTTTGTTTGTTTATAAAGTAAAATTTTAAATTAAAATTTAAGTAAACAAAGTAGAGTTAGTTACTGAAAACATTTAAAACAGTTAAGGGTTACATTGAGTGATAATTTCAAACATCTTGAAATATCAATTCAGGTTCACAACTTGAATACTTATCAGAAATAAGGATTTTTAAAAGTAAATTCACGATTTTTAGTCAAGTAATGGTTGTGTTATTCTTTGTTGATCGAAATCAACATTTTTGTCGATTGCCGGAGCTTGGCATCGAAGTTCGTGATGGGGTTGTGCGAGGAGATGGAGGAACTTGCCGAGGTGATGGGAAAAATGGTTGGAGGTGCCAACGGTGGCGGCGGCGGTGGGGGCAGTGATTTGAAGTTGGTAACCCTAATTTTTGTGGTGATTGAACTTTTGACCACCGCGTCTTCAACTGTGCATCGAGTTGCACGAGGTTTGGGAGGGTGGTAGCATGGTCGGAGGCGAGTTCATGACTGGAGTTTGGCGAGTTCAAGTGGCCGAGGTGGAGAGAACGACTCGTTGACAGGTTGGGAAGGTTTGGGTTTTTGTGTTTTCAGGTTTTGGTTTTTACTGCTAGATTTTGGTTTGGGCGTGGTGATGGTTTTCGGTTGATCGTGATGGCATCTGGTGATGGAAGGCGTCGTGTTGAGGTTTGTGTGGATGGCCGGAGGTGGTTGAGGCCACGGTGCACGTGCACCGTGCCAATGAAGTTGGGGTTTGCTGTTTTCTGTGTGCAGGTTTTTGGTGAGGGGAGACTCGAGTTTATTCGAGTGTTGACTCGAAGCAGAGGAGGGAGGAACTCGAAGCAAATCTAATTTCTCTCGAGTCAGTGTTGTCCCAGTTTCTATAACCTGATAAGCAAATGCAAATGGAAGTACTTAGTTCCAGTTTCTATAAACCTGATAACATGTTGTTTGAGTTTTTAAAACAAGCCCTCATGAAAACCTTAATTTGTATTCAAGATTTAAACAAAGTTTTAAATCAGTTGAAGTGTGAATTCAAACTATTTTTATTGAATTCAAATCTGAAATAAGATATAGTTTTTTTTTTAAATATTTAAATGGGAATTCCAGTTTTCAACCAGACGGTTCAGTTTTTGAATTTCAATATAAATTTGAAAACTGAAATTCAAAACAGGACTTAAACTATGTTTTAAATATAAAGTTGAGTATAGATTCAATTGAATTTTTGAATCTAAAATCAAGGTGGTAAAAGCAAGTTAAAATCAAAATGTAATTTATAGATTCAAGTTTTCACAAATTCGAAACTGAAATTTTAAATTTGAGTGTTTAAATTAAGTAGCTAGATTAAAAGCTTTCTTATATAAGTTATAAGTGTTATTTACAATTTTTTTTAAGGATTTTGATTAAATTGGATCAATGACTAAAAGAATGATCATTTTGAATTTTACATTCAAAATGTAATTTAAATTTAAATTCAAGAGTGTAATGTTTTACACTTTAAGGTTAATGAAATCATTATAAAGAAATAGGTTAACTCAGAAATAACTAAGATATTAAAATGACTTAATGGATAGGTTAAATTTAGAATGACTTCTTTATTTAAATTAATAATTTAGAATTAAGATAAATTAAGAGGTAAATTAAGGAATGTTTTTAGTTAATAAAGATAATTAACTAAGAATTATTTGGATAATTATTTAATGTGATTAAATTTATTAATTAATTAGATTAATTAATTTAGATAAATCTATTGTAAATTGTTAAGAGTAATTACTTAATAAAAGTAATTAAGAAATTAATTACTTATTGTAATTAATTTTGATGATATGATTGAATTAAGTTAATTAATTCATTTTAATTAATTTAAGCAAATCATTTGATGGTTTGAGATATGAAATTACTTGATATAATTAATGGAGCAGGATTACTTAGGGAAGTAATTAGATGATAATTAATGAATGTAATTAATACAATATGATTTGTAAGTAAAGTAATTTGGGGTAAATACTTTTGAAATTAATCAGGGGATTAATTATGGAGATAATTAATTATGGGATAATTTATTTATTAAATAAGTAATTAAGGGTAGTTAATTACTGGATTGTTATTAATCAAAGGTGATTAATAATTGTGTTTAATTAAAGATTAATTACTTAATGTAATTAATCTGAATAAAGTTATTAATTTTAAATAAAATTAGAAATCATTAATTAATGTAATTAATGTTGGAAACTAGAAATGGGTAAATTAAGTAATAATAATAGTGAAGTGATTAATTATTGTAATTAATTAAGGATAAATGTAAGTAATTATATTTAATGAATAAATGAAGGAATTAAATATTAATTACTGTGAATGCTTTAGGATAATTAACTGTAAAATTAATTAAAGACTAATTACATAATGTAATTAGAGAATGATTAATCAATGGTGATTAATCAAGATAAATTCTTAGTGGATGATTAATTAATTAGATTTATAATTAATTAATGATTGTATAAGCAGGATTTATAGATGAAGTAATTAATTTAATTTACTTTAGTTAATTAGAGATAGAAGTAATTAATTTAATTCATTTTAAATTAATTACAAACGGTGTGATTATAAATCATTGCTTATGGATGAATGATATTGATATTCATTGAATGGTTGTGAATTCTGATATTAGATGAGTAATATCTATATGATATGGATGCTTAGTTAAAATATGATAATATGGATTATCTGTTTATTATCTGTTTGGATGATAATATGAATTATCTGTTTATGATGATTATGTGATTATCTATTGTGATATTTTGAACTATCTATCTACGTGTATATAGATAATTGAATTGAATTGTTTTAAAACTTTAAAACAACTTGGCCTTAAAAGACACGTTTTGGATTTCGATGAGACCGGGATCGGTGTTCCGCATTAGGGATATCCGAAAACCACATCGATTCCAAATTAACGATAGGTCGTGAATCTGAAGTGAAGATGAAGATTCAGAATGCAAGGGTTATCGTCGTTAACTCTGAGGGTGATTCCAAAATGAGTGTAACGAGATAATGCCTTCGGTTTCATTCGAACCCGGAACGAACTTGTATGGATTGAATGCTTTCAACACATCGTCAGGCGGGCGATGAGCATTCTAAGAAAATATGTTCTTTAAAGGTAATCGCAGCCTCAAGCCTCATCAACCGGGAATGGCTAAAACAGGGGAGGTGCAGCAAGGTTAGGTGGGTCATGCCCAAGCAGGACAAGGATATTCCCCTGTCTAGATGTCCCTTTATTTTTCGGCTGTGTAGGCGGTTGATTGCAACAACTGCCGGGGTTTATCTTGTTCGGGACTGTTCAGTAAGGAATGGTTCTGGCCTTGTGTTGCAGGGGGTCGGGAGTGATCCTCGGTACGTTGATCTAGGCCACGTACTGTGACGGGCGGTACCCCAGTAGCCCTGCCATTGTATGGAATCCACAATCCAATAAGTGCCAACGGTTTTGATTGTATTACCCACTTTGGTGGCTAGTAGCTGGAATTTAATCATGTAACAATTTCGGCTATTTTCTATTTACTTGAAAACCCTAGACCTATTATAATATCACAGAATTTCCTATCAAATGTTTTGGTTAGAGTAAGGTAAAAACTTTTCCATGTTTATGTGTGGGAAGTCTTACGTGATACCTTTTGTTTTCAAAAGATTTTCAAAGTTAAGCAACTTAAACCTGTTACTCATACCAGACCCATGTCTGACCCGAAGTTTATTTTTGTTTTTCATAAACTCTCGGGTACCCAAATTTTTACGGGTAGCCAAGGGATTCAGGTTAGCTTCGACGAATTCTGGAGGAGCAATGGAGCAGGAGGATTCAGCGTTGTAGATACGTATATATAGTTCCGCTGTGTTGGTATCTCTGAGTCGTATTGATTGAGTTGATTGTGTTATGTTGTATTAACTAGACAGGTGTTTATAACTGTCTAGTATGTGATGTATTGTCTGTATAACTCTGATTGATGTTGTATATTATGTAAATATTTATGTGATTAATATAATTTTTCGTTCCGCTGTGAGATTCTGATGTTGTTGTTCTTTCTTCTCTATCTTTTCTACTTTCTCACCCCTTTCTTTCTTAATAACGATACGTCTTCCTGGGCGTAGGAAGTCGGGTCGTCACAATTTCCTTAAAGGATGAAATATATACTTAATTTCGATTAGAGTATATTAAATATTTTCTAAGTGTTGAAAATAAATAAAATTTGTGAATTACTTATGAATAAATAAGTATGGAAACATTTTCCAATATAAAGTGAATATTAGAGAATTTATCTTTTTGAAGATAAATTGAAATGAATAATTGAAATCGAATATTCATAGATATTGTGAAATGTAAATTCACTAAGGAATTTATAAAAGAAAGTAAAATTGGTTTAAAAATAAATATTGATTTATTTTTGAAGTGTTGAAATAATATATCTAGTGAAGATATTTTTGAAAATAAATAATTTGGAAACTGGTGATGTGTGCATATCCAGTGATAGTTTAATAACTGACTATCAATATTTCCCTTTGAATGGGTAATTGATGTGATTTGTTTGAATGTGAATGCTACGCTTATTTTTTTAAATAAGCGCTCACTATTCGGGTTAACCGGGAAAGGACCATGGGGTCGTATAACCCATTCCGAATATGTGATACGTCGTTGTGAATTGCATTGAAGATCGGTGTTGAAGACCCGGTATTTGCGAGAGCGATAGGATGACCTGTCGATTTACTCTGCACCGAGTTGCTCCGGTATAGAGTTCTCCATATGTGATGGTAAATCCGATCAGGATTGTGAATATCCGGATTGCAAGGACTTCTTTGTAAGTGCCTTCGGTTTTGTTCGATCCCGGAACAAACTTGTATAGATTGTGTGTCTGACATTACAAATTGAGATATAAAGCCGATTTCTTTCAAATATATTTCTGTTGGTGGCGAAGAATTTATTCTTTAGCTTAACACCCTTCTCTGAGACGTACGAGCTCAGAGGTTATATAGTCGAAGTTATCAGCGATATATTCCCAATTTGGTAATGTGACATGCTGAGTGTTGCTGAAATGATCATTGTGTTGATTATTGTGATAGGATCGTTTATTTGATCGTCTATCTTGGTGATCATTGTGTTGATCATTTGTTGACCCAAAGCATGGCTTTTGTATAAAGTATGTTTTTGTGGACGTGACTTCGTCGAACCTCACACCCCGGAAATGGTCAAAACAGGAAAGATGCAGCAAGGTTATGAGGGGTAGCACCCTTTAGGGTATGTACATTTCCTTCTGGATAGAGGTGGTATCATGGTATGGAGCCCAGATATTTAACCTATGTGGTTACTACGAATTTATTACTTTGTGGTTGTTGGCTATCGGGATCCCGTGAGAAAGGTCGTTTACGATTGGGGAATGGCGTGCTCGTGTCAGTAGTTACCCAGTTAGGGGTAACCTGGCCTTGTGTTGGCAGAGTTCCGGTTTGGTTCCCGGGGATGTCTTTCCAGAGGCATTCTCATGTGGCAATGAGAAGTTCCTTGGCCTGACCATTTGTTGGAAATCCAATTCCCAATACGAAACTTGTACGGTATTAGTTGTAGAACCTGCTATTCACTTATGGTGGTCACCACTGTTTGGATGGTAGCTATAGTAGGCATACGATAATGGTCGTATGTTGGCTAAGATTTATATTCTACTTTCGAAATGAATTTCTTCTACACTATGCACTAGTAATAATATCAAATGTTATTTTAAATGCGTATCAAGCATCTTTGACTATCATAAGGAGAAATCTCCTCCGATTCTGCGTTTGCATTGTGTGTGTGCGGGAGGCCTTATGGTAGTCTCATTTTTAAAAGCATTGCGAATTGAATTTAAAAATATTCCTCTATTTTGATTTTAAAGTTAAATAAACTGTTTTGAGTTCTCACACCAGTCACATGACTGACTTGGAGTTTATTGTTTTCCTTCCTAAACTCTGGGTGCCCACCAATTTCCACACGGGCAGTCAAGAGTTATTTTTATCAGGATATTCTGGATATTCAGGAATTGCTAGAGGCAAGCTGGATGGCATGGCGTATTACTAGTTATATAGTATTTGTTTTTCCGCTGCACTGTTTGATTGGTGTTGTATACTCTGATGATATGATGTAATGAAATGAAATGTATAAAATGTAATAACTGATATAGTTCTTTGTTTAAAGATTATTCATTTATTATTATATGTTGTTCCGCTGCGAATTGTGAGATTCTGATGTTGTTCTGTTTTGTTTCTGTTCCGTCCTATTTTCTTCTGTTTTTCCATTCTCTATTCTCTATTTTCTCTTTTCTATCCTATTTTCTAATTTTCTGTTTTCTTTTCCCTATCTAAACTTTTTATCTTTTCCCTCTCTTCTTTCTTCTTTCTTCTTCTTTTCTACTTTTTCTTTTCTTAAAAACCCTCAGTGTTCGGTTTTCCGTCGTTCGATTACTTGGCAGTCGATAAAGTGAGTATCGATGTTGAATTTTCGGAAGACGAAAAATCGTGTCCTGACACTGAGACTACCATCTTCTCTCCTCTTTTCCTAAATTCTTTTTTTTAAAACCCTAACTATTCGGTTTTTCGGCAACGAAAAATCGCGTACGTTACATCAAAGATTAATTTATTTTAATCAAGTAATTTATTTTAAATCTTTCTTTATATTTAAGTAATGAATGTTCTTTAGCATTCATTTTATTTTAAGAGTTTTATTTATATAAATTTGTATAAATGTTTAAACAGTTAAACATTAGAAATTTTAAAATGAAATTTGAATTGAATTTAGAAATTGTTTGGTTTTAAATACATTTGAATATTAATAATTAGTAGATGAATTATTTTGAAAAATATTTAAGTTAATTAAGAATTAACTTAATTATTTCATTTTAAATAATGGTCTAGATTAATTTATTAATTAGAAATGATTTATTAATAAATAATCTAACTCAAATTTCCTTAAGTATGTAACTATTGAAAATGTGTTAATTAATAAGAATAATTATCTAAGGATAATTTAGTAACTAATTAATGTAATTAATTTTGATAATTAACTAGATTAATTAATTGAATATAATTAATTGTAATTGGTTAATTATAATTAATTGTTAAAATAATTAAGGAATTGATTACTTATTGTAATCAATTTGGATGATTTTAAGAATGTAATTACTTAATGTAATTAGTGGAGCAGGATTACTTAGAGAAGTAATAATGATAATTACTAAAATATAATTAGTAATTTGGATAATTACTTTTGTAATTAATTAAGGAATTAATAAATGATTAATTATTGGTTAATTAATTTATAAATAAGTAATTAAAGATAGTTAATTACTTAATTTTATATTAATCAAGGTGATTAATAATTAGATTAATTACTAAATGAAATTAATTTTATTTAAGTAATTTATTTAAATATTAAAGATCATTAATTAATATTAATGATGTAATTAAGGATTGTTTAATTAAGTAATAATTAATTAAGAGATTAATTAATTGTAATTAATTAAGGGTAAATATAATTAGTTATAATTAATTAATAAATGAGTAATTAAATGTTAATTACTTATGATTAAGGTTAATTAATTAAAGACTAATTACTTATTGTAATTAGTGAATGATTAATCAAGGATGTTTAATCAAGTTAAATACTTAGTGGGTAATTAATTAACTGGGTTAATTAATGGATGTTAAGCAGGATTTAAATGAGTAATTAATTTAATTTATTTTAAATTAATTAGAGATGGTTGTAATTAATTTAATTCAATTTAAATTAATTATAATTGTTGATTAGTAAATCATTGCTTATGGATGTTATTGATTGAATAGTTGTGATCTCAGTAATGAGATGAGTTGTATTTGTATGATATGAATGCTTGGTTTAAGTATGACGGTTTGTGATGGATTATTTGGTTGTGATGATTATCTGTTTATGGATGATACAGATTGTCTGTTTACGATATGAATGTGATTATCTATTGTGAGATATAGTTTATCTATCTATGTGAATTAGATAATAATGAAATAAGTTAATTTTTTAAAACCTTTAAGTATAACTTGGACATTAAGATGGCGTTTGGTTTCGATGAGATCGGGATCGGGATTCCATATTTGGATATCTGAAAACCACATCGATTCCAATTAAACGTTAGGTCGTTAATCAAAGTGGAGCAAGTGAAGACTCGAGGTGTAAGGGCTATACGTCAGTATAACTCTGTGGGTAATTCCGTAATGAGTTTGACGGAATAGTACTTATAGATTCGAGATGATGATTTAGAGTGCAAGGGTTATCGTCGTTAACTCTATGGGTGATTCCGTAATGAGTGTAACGAGATAAGGCCTTCGGTTTCGTTTGAACCCGGAACGAACTTGTATGGATTGAATGCTTCAGAACATCGTCAGGTGGACGATGAGCATTCTAAGATTTATATGTCCTATAAAGATAATCGTAGCCTCAAGCCTCATCAATCGGGAATGGCTAAAACAGGGGAGGTGCAGCAAAGCTTCGTGGGTAGCACCCACTAGAGAGCAAGATTGATCTCTGTCTAGAGGTCCCTTTTTATTCGGCTTAGTGGGTAGTTGTCAGTGTACACCAACTGCGGGGTTGTCTTATTCGGAACTATTCAGTAAGGAACGGGTCCGGCTTTGTGTTGCAGGGGATTGGGTGTAATCATCGGTACGTTGATCTAGGCCACGTACTTTGACGGGCGGTACCCCAGTAGATCTGCCATTGATGGAATCCATAATCCAATAAGTGCCTGTACGGTTTTGATTGTGCCCAACTATGTTGGAACGTGAGATGTAAGCATTCCAGCTATTTCTTGATTTTATTTTGAAAACCCTAGACACTATTATAATATCACTGGATTTCCTATCAAATGTTTTGGTTAGCATAAGGTAAAAACTTTTCCATGTTTATGTGTGGGAAGTCTTACGTGATACCCTTTGTTTTCAAAGGATTTTCTAAAAGTTAAGCAACTTTATCCCCGTTTACTCACACCAGACCCATGCCTGACCTGAGTGTTTATTTTCTGTTTTATTAAACTCTTGGGTACTCATATTACGTATGAGTAGTCAAGTGTTTCAGGATTGCTTTGATCGAGTTCTGGAGGAGATAATGGAGCAGGAGGCTTCAGCGTGTAGATATATTTAGTGTTCCGCTGTGTTTGAGTTGAGTCTGTTTTCTCTAATGTATTTGAATTGTAATTGCTAAAGAGATGTTTATAACTTTCTAGTTTGTGTTGTATTAGCTGTTTAACTCTGATGTATATGATACTATGTAAAGTTTTATGTGATATATTATAATTTATTCGATTCCGCTGTGAGATTTTGATGTTGTCTGTTCTTTCTTTCCTTTCTTTTCTCTTTTCTATCACTTTTCTTTCTTCTTAGCGATGCGACTTCCTGGAGACGGGAAGTTGGGTCGTTACATCCGACGGCCCTCGCCAGCGCCCACAAACCAAAATTTCGCTCCCCACCCAAGATCGAAACCCAAAATTTCGACAAAGGGTCGAAATCAAAATATCACCTGAAAACTTGAACCCAAGCTTGAACATTCAACATAAAATCGCCAAAATCTACCAACCCCAACCACTGGAAGCAGAACCCCTTCGCCTGCGCCACGTTCTGTCCCTCGACAACCTCCTTCTCGAAGCGCGTGGAGCTCGATCACACTATGACGACGAAAAAGACGGTTTACAGAGAACAGTAAACTCATGAACTAAAACCCTATCTTAGCTTCATTCGTCCAATTCGTGCATTGTAAAAATTAACTAGCATTTTTCCTATATAAATACATCATTAAGCTTGTACCACGCGAAATTTCAGTAATTAAAATTAATCGAATCATTGGATATTGACAAAAGTGCAACTTTTATACATATTCAATCTGTACCTTCAATACTAATCTAAAAATCATCATTTCTATTTCAAAAATCCTAACTTTTTATGCGAAACCAACATATGGAATCAAATTTACAACTTTAAAAGATTCAGATTTTAGCTATTGATTTATTTTTCTTAAGAACCTGTATAATCTGTTGTTATGTTTCTCTGACAAGCTGTAGTTCATCTTCAAGTGATGATTTAAATTTAAACAACCTACCCAATTCTAAACTTTGCATTCATGTAAAGATGTATTGGTATATTTACTCAGAAATTGTTAAAGATCCAGGAGCATATCAGGATCACAAATTACAGTAGATAGCAAACACTAGGTCTAAATGAACAATTATCAACCAAAGCTTTAGAAATAATTAGTTTACTCACCTATAACATTTCTGAACAAAGAATAAATTTGATGTTGATCATATGGAACTTGAATTGTTTAAATCTGCAGTTGAAACTGCTTGTTCTTGCCTGCTGTTGTTTGAATAAATTTGGAGTTTGCTTTACTTTTTTTTTATTCTTGTTCTCAGTTTTCTCAAGTTTTGTTATGTGTTTATTGGACCAACTAAAACTAAAAAGCAACTGCATATATATATGAGATGGCAGTAGTATATAGGAGGTATTATTAGGACAAGCTTATTTGTTTTGACCAAATATGACTTTGAATTAACTTACTGCAATATGACATTTTGGCTGAAACATTGTTTTATAACCTGAAATGACAAATTGTACTTAGCCTTAATGAATATGTCTTCAAATTTGTTAACACCTAATTAATGTTCCCTGATATTTGTAGGTGTACAACTGGAAGGTACATACTTGGCTTATGTATGAAGCTTTGATTATGAAGATATTCTGTTTTGTTATTATATTACTTGTTTTTATCAAATTCAAGTTTGAACTATAATATACATATTTGTTTACATCTAACTAATGCTTATGCGTCCTTCATGATAACATGTAATTAATGTTTCAGATTTTGTTTATTTTTATACAAGACAAAGAGCTGTTTTATTTTACTGAAGTGAACAACTTCTGTTTTTCTTATGCATATAAACTTCTCAGCAGCATCATATAAACTTTGTTAAAAAAATTTTTCTACACGAAATTTGTTACAAGTTATCCCTTTAACCTATGCGTTGAACATGTTCACATGATATTCAAAAATGCAAATGGCTTTTGTTAAAAGTTTTATGTTGTACAAATGAATTTTAAAGGTTGTTATTTTGACTATATTAGTTTTATTCTATTTGTACTTCAGATTTCCAAGCATTTGATAATATTGTATTTGTAAATTTTATACCCCTAGTTATAACTTATATTTGTATATTTATATTCTTAGTTTCATTTTATAATTTATAATTATGGTTTATACTTATGTTTATAATTATGATTTATACTTGTTTGGTATGTTTATGTTTATAATCATTTATATTGTCTTATATTTAAGTTTTAAATTTCCATGTGTTTAATATTCATATGATAGGTTATTTTTAAACATTATTATTCAAAGTTTATAATTAGATATCCATACGTATATTATTAAATAATGAAAATATAGAGTCTCCATTTGATTTTATTGAATAAGACAGATTATGTTTTAAAATGGGTTTGAAGCATTCTATTTTAAATTTTCAAATCAAAACATTCTTTTACAAACACATATAACTGCTAAATATCAAAGATCTCATCATTTTAAAAATTTAAATGCTTGTATTTAATTTAAATTAGATTAAATATTTATTAAAATAATCGAGGCCAAAATCCAGGGTCGTTACTTTCCTCCCCCCTTAAAAGAATTTCGTCCCCGAAATTTAAAACAAAGATATTTTTAAAAAGCTGTTATACCAACTATTCAAATATACACATCATTTATATATTAGCAAACAATCAAACAGTCTATCATTACTAACAACACTAGTTATCCGAACACAAATCCGGATAAACTTCCCTAACATTATCGAGAGTTTGTTTCTCGATGATTAACAATCCAAACTGGATTCCTGACCACAGTTAAATTTGATTCAACTTCTAAATTCCTGAATTAGTAGTTTAACAACTAATGACGAATCATGAACAAATTTCTAAGATGGGATATATGGAATACACAATGAATTCCAGACATCCATTCTGGCAATTCAATTCTGAAAGCTATAGTAATAACTCTTTCCAAAATTTATTTACTCTTTACAGAATTTCAATATCTATTCAATCAAGCCCGTACGATGTACATATATCATTCGTATGCAATATCAAATTCGATCGCTCGCTTGATCACACAATTTAATTTTCGAACTAGTATCGTCCACCCGACTTCCTAGTGTGGACTTAGAACTGGTTTCTTGATCAGAAATTGTCATACTCCTTGCATAGTCACAAATATGATAGAGAACTTCCCAGAATCAATCAAAATCCATATTCATGGTTCGTCGTCGAAAATCGAGTGAAAAATCCTAACTCGGATCGATATAACTATCTCGAAATTCTGTGCTCTAATCTGAATCAATTTGTTGTGCGAATAAAATAATATACGTTCATCCTACGTATTTGTATCCATTGATTATCAACCATTTCAATTTTCTTTTATTCACATTATTCTAATTTCTATCCACTAGGAAATTTTCTCATTACCAAACTTACTTAAGAATTTCACCATTCATTTCTAAAGTTTAATTTAAGCATTATATATATTCTTATATTATTACTCTACAACTTAACCTTTATATCTTCTTATTTCCAATTTGAATTTCTAATTCCATGTGAATTCAATTTACCTTCAACTCTGAATATTTAATTTTATTGGCTATCTTTCATTAATGACTGATTCTTATCATTATTTTTAAATTAGTTTCACCCACTAGATTATTTCAATTCCTAATTTGAAACTGTTTTGTTGCTAAATTGTTAAATTAATTTTTTTTCCAAAATTTTGAAAAGTTTTGGCAGAGTCTCCATTACATATTTTCGTAAGCACATATGTAAGGTTTCAATCCTTATCACAATTAATTCCAATCAATTCTCAAACCATTCCCTTTAGTTTAAGTGATTTATAACTTACTTGCTTAAGCAAAACAAACTCATATTCAAAATCATCCTATTTTGCTTCCAATAATTCGTAGAATTTTATATAATATTGTTTACTTCAAAACAACTCATTTCTATATGCAGTTTGACAATACTATTGTGAATAAATAATTACTTAAGCTTTATGACAAATCTTAAATTGATTCCAACTCAATTTACACTTAAGTCCATCACAATTAATTTATTCACAATCTCTACATTGCATTTTCTTTCATTTCAACAGGTTTGATTCCAAACCATTTTATTAAACTCGACAACTAATATTTTAAATAATCATCTCACAATTTACTTATGTCATTTATTTTCTTCAAATTGTTCCACCTAACAACTTAGGTTTATTCTATTTCACCAATTTCCATTCAAATCTTCGATTTGATTCCCCTTTAATCAAATCCCAATTATTTACTGATTAACTTATTCTTTTATCCATTCTTAAATTTACATGAACAATTAATTATTGAGTTTATAATAAAGTCATTTAAATCATGCTTGAATTATATTTGTTTACACTCACACCAATTCTATTTTATCCAAATTCAAGGCTTACTTGGTTTATATTTACTTATTTACATAAGAATTTTGTTCTAATTATTTATAACTCGACTGAATTCATTTAAATTCAGTTTTATTCCAACTCCATTTCAGTTAAATCTAGCTACTTATCATTCCTTTATATTTATTTCTCAATATATGAGCTCAAATTTTATTTGTTTACGTAAAAGCTTATATTACTCATTTGGGTCATTTCATCTTATAATCACAATTTCAAATTATATATAACACTTACTATCTTAAGGTATAAATTTCCACCTCACAATTTCAATCATTTTACCTTCAAATTTTATATCCAAATAAGATCATTTTGAACTTCAATTCCATTTAACTTATCTCAGGTTAAATTCAAATATATTTCCTTCATTTTCATTACTTAGGTTAAATTTTAATTCCCAGATTAAATTCCCAATTTCGTCTTATTAATATCAACTTTACTTTATAAGTTCAATAGTCGATTCATTTAAACTTTTCACATAAATAGAATTTCTTAGAATTCAATTGCCCGGTTTCCATTTCCAAAACCATTTTGAAAGGATAACTACACTTACTCACTTGGTTTATCAAATCAAATTTTCAAATTCCAAACACTTGTTTTTACCAAAACAATTTTCTCTTTTTGAAAATTTCAAAAACAACTTGTAGACCGAACAACCCCAAAAAATATCCTGACCAACTATTCTGGTAGCAATCCATCACTTTAGAAACTCGAAAATGAATACTGATGATGTGGCCATCATCATGAGGATTATTTTCCAGCGACTGAAGTGAGTTCAGTGCTTCCTTACTTTCACAAATTCTTTCCAAACAATTTCCATTCAATCATATTTTTCCCAAAAAATACCCCATTATTGCCTTCAAATCTTTGGAAAACATTTCAAACATTCCCAAGATTTTAAATTCCCAAATCCTTTTGTTTAAATTCGTTTAAACACCTTCAAAGTTCCGGGACTTAAATTCTAGTTTAGTCAAGTTTTAGTTATATTCCTTTTATTAGATAATTTTATTTGGTTATAAGCCACTCAAATGTTAAATTTTTTATTCAATTATAGTATTAACAACCAAACATCCAACTATATATAATCTCAGAAAATATTTCTTTTATGTCAAAATATAATTTTGGGTAAAATTATTTCATTTACCCAACTTTTAAAAACAATACTATGTCGGTCAATCTTGTTTAAGAGTTTAGAAATCCCTATCGATGAAATGGCGTCCCACACATCGACCAGAATCCATAAACACTCAACAGATAAATCAACACAATATAAAAACAATTTTATATTCACTAACAAATACGCTTTCATATCTACTATTACACTCAAACTCATTTTAGAGTACTACAAACTCTATTCTATGAGTACTTCCTACCAGAGCCAAGGTTATCACCAACCTATGCTCTGATACCAAGTGTGACGACCCGCCCTTCTACTACCAGAAAGACGTATCATCATTAAGAAAGAAAGGGATAGAAATAGAAAAGAAAGAGAAAGAAAGAACAAAAACATCAGAATCTCACAGCGGAACGACACAAAATACAATATATCACATAAATATTACATAGTTTTTACATATATCAGTGTTATACAATATCAATACATATGTCAATCATGCATACAACTATCACTATATACATTAGAGATACAGTACATATCAACTAACACAACGGGACTACATAAATAGCTATGTACGTCTGGAATCTCTTGCTTCAAGCTCCTTCGGAAATCAAAGTCCGAAACCTATCACTTGGCTACTCATAAAAATTTGAGTACCCAAGAGTTTATGAAAAGCAAAATATAAACTCCGTGTCAGACATGGGTCTGGTATGAGTAAACGGTTTAAAGTTGTTTAACTTTGAAAAATATTTGAAAATAAAGGTATCACGTAAGACTCCCCACAAATAAATACGGGTAAGTTTTTACCTTATGCTAACAAAAACATTTCATAGTAAATCCAGTGATATTATAATAGTGTCTAGGGTTTTCAAGTAAATAGAAAAGAGCCGAAATTGTTACATGATTAAATTCCAGCTACTAGCCACAAAAGTGGGTAATTCAAATCAAAACCGTAGGGTCTCGTATGGAAAAAGGATTTCCAACAATGGCAAGGCTACTGGGGTACCGCCCGTCACATTACAGGGACTAGATCACCGTACCGAAGATCACTCCCGACCCCCTACAACCCAAGGCCGGAACCATTCCATACTGAACAATCCCGAACAAGATAAACCCCGCGGTTGTAGCTAGCAACCGCCCACGCAACCGAAATAAAGGGACATTTAGACAGGGGAAATATCTTGTCCTGCTTGGGCATGGCCCACCTAACCTTGCCGCATCTCCCCTGATTTAGCCATTCCCGGTTGATGAGGCTTGAGGCTGCGATTACCTCTATAGAACATTATTCTTAGAATGCTCATCGTCCGCCTGACGATGTGCTGAAAGCATTCAATCCATACAAGTTCGTTCCGGGTTCGAACGAAACTGAAGGCATTATCTCGTTACACTCGTTTTGGAATCACCCTCAGAGTCAATGACGATAACCCTTGCATTCTGGAAACACCTTCTCGATCTTCATTTCAGGATTCACGACCTAACTTTTAAATTGGATCGATGTGGTTTTCGGAGAATCAAACTTGATTCTTCCGATCTCGGTCTCATCGAATCCAAACGCCATTTTAAGGGCCAAGTTGTCTAATTAACTTAACAGTTTACATTCAATGATATAATTCAAATAACATTTATCACCGATAAACATATACAATTATCATAGATATATCACATCATATCGGAGAACATCACAGAATATCATAAATTTAAGCACCAAAAACCAGACATTTTACATACACAACAATCCATAAGCAATTACCTTTAATTCTTGTTTGTAATTATTCAATTTAGAATTAATTACCTGGGAGTTAATCACTTAACTCTATTTAATTAATCATCAATTAACAATTAATTTCCTATTTCATTTCAAATTGTTTAATTAATGATTTCTTTAATAATCCTTAAGTCTTAATTTCATAATTTTTTATTTCACACTATCAATTTCTTAATTACTTCTTAACCCAGTTATTTACTTTAATTAATCATTTAATTAACAGTCTTAATTATTAGTCAAACTTAATTACCCATTTGATTACTGCTAGTAACTTACTTAACCATTTATTTATTCTTAATTAATTTACTCCATTAATTAGCTATTAATCATTCATAAATTGACTTTAAGTATTTAATTTCAAATTTACCCCTTTTCTTAATTATTTACTGATCTCTGATTATAAAGTGATTACTCCAAATCACTTCCCAAAAATAATTAATCTTTCGCTAATTACGATTTAAAAGTAATTGTTCTTAATTTCTTTCTAAAATAATTTATTTATCTTATATGTTCAACTTAATTAAACATGTAATAGTCTTCTTTTAAATTTTGATAATCAATTATAGTATTAACTACAACTTTAATTATTAGTTAACCTAATACTTAATTTGAATTAATTCCATAATTAAAATAGCAGCTAAGAATTTGAAACATTGTAAAACATTAATTTCATAATTAAACTAGTATTAAATTTTATCTTAATTTTGTTAAACATTTCCACTTAAAACAGCAGGTCCAAAATCAACAGACCCGATACTTTCCCGCTAAAACCCGAGACCTTCCCTGTTCTTACCCGAGACCTACCCCGAAAATTCCCCTGAAACCCCTTCTTCTGCTTCACTCTTTTTTTTATATACAGTAAGTTTTAAAAACTTAAATAAAAAGCAAACAACAGGAAATAAAACTGGCTTCGATCGAAACTCGAAGCAACTATCAGTGACACTCGAGAGCGACACGATGCAGACCTCTTCATGTCATCACCGGCACGACACCCCACCCCAACGCCACCGTGCACGTGCACGGTGGTTAGCTGCACCTCTAGCGGCCCTCGCCAGCACCCACAAACCAAAATTTCGCTCCTCACCCAAGATCGAAACCCAGAATTTCGTCAAAGGGTCGAAATCAAAATATCACATGAAAACTTGAACCCAAGCTCGAACATTCAACCTAAAATAGCCAAAATCTACCATCCCTAACCACCGAAAGCGGAACCCCTTCGCTTGCGCCACGTTCTGTCCCTCGACAACCTCCTCCTTGAAGCGCGTGAAGCTCGATCACACTATGACGACGAAAAAGATGGTTTACAGAGAACAGTAAACTCAAGAACTAAAACCCTATCTTAGCTTCATTCGTCCAATTCTTGCATTGTAAAAATTAACAAGCATTTCTCCTATATAAATACATCATTAAGCTTGTACCATAACAAATTTCAGTAATTAAAATTAATCAAATCATTGGATATTGACAAAAGTTCAACTTTTGTACATATTCGATCTGTACCTTCAATACTAATCTAAAAATCATCATTTCTATTTCAAAAATCCTAACTTTGTATGCTAAACCAATATATGGAATCAAATTTGCAATTTTAAAACATTCAGATTTTAACTATTGATTTATTTTTCTTAAGAACCTGTATATTCTATTGTTATGTTTCTCTGACAAGCTGTAGTTCATCTTCAAGTGATGATTTAAATTTAAACAACCTACCCAATTCTAAACTTTGCATTGGTGTAAAGATGTATAGGTATATTTACTCAGAAATTGTTAAAGATCCAGGAGCATCTCAGGACCACAAATTACAGTAGATAGTAAACACTAGGTCTAAATGAACAATTATCAACTACAGCTTTAGAATAATTAGTTTACTCACCTATAATATTTCTGAACAAAGAATAAATTTGAAGTTGATCATTTGGAACTTGAATTGTTTGAATCTACAGTTGAAACTGCTTGTTCTTGTCTGCTGTTGTTTGAATAAATTTGGAGTTTGCTTTACTTTTTTTTTTCTTCTTGTTCTCAGTTTTCTCAAGTTTTGTTATGTGTTTGTTGGACCAACTAAAACTAAAAAGCAACCGCGTATATATATGAGATGGCAGTAGTATGAAGGAGGTATTATCAGGACAAGCTTTATTTGTTTTGATCAAATATGACTTTGAATTAACTTACTGCAATATGACATTTCGGCTGAAACATTGTTTTATAACCTAAAATGTCAAATTGTACTTAGCCTTAATGAATATGTCTTCAAATTTGTTAACACCTAATTAATGTTCCCTGATAATTGTAGGTGTACAATTTACATGTACATACTTGGCTTATGTATGAAGCTTTGACTATGAAGATATTTTGTTTTGTTATTATATTACTTGTTTTTATTAACTTCAAGTTTGAACTATAATATACATATTTGTTTGCATCTAATTAATTCTTATGCTTCCTTCATGATAACATGTAATTAATGTTTCAGATTTTGTTTATTTTTATACAAGACAAAGAGCTGTTTTATTTTACTGAAGTGAACAACATCTGTTTTTCTTATGCATATAAACTTCTCGGCAGCATCATATAAACTTTGTTAAATTTTCTTTTTCTACAGAAAATTTGTTACAAGTTATCCCTTTAACTTATGCATTGAACATGTTCACATGATATTCAAAAACGTAAATGGCTCTTGTTAAAAGTTTTATGTTGTACAAATGAATTTTAAAGGTTGTTATTTTGACTATATTAGTTTTATTCTATTTGTACTTTAGATTTCCAAGCATTTGATAATATTGCATTTGTAAATTTTATACCCCTAGTTATAACTTATATTTATATTCTAAGTTTCATTTTATAATTTATAATTATGGTTTATACTTATGTTTATAATTATGATTTA
Source organism: Allium cepa (assembly GCA_030765085.1). Lineage (NCBI taxonomy): Eukaryota > Viridiplantae > Streptophyta > Magnoliopsida > Asparagales > Amaryllidaceae > Allium > Allium cepa. The sequence goes on from CM060942.1 coordinate 465,290,187, forward strand.
TACTTGTTTGGTATGTTTATGTTTATAATCATTTATATTGTTTTATACTTAAGTTTTAAATTTCCATGTTTTAATGTTCATATGATAGGTTATTTTTAAACATTATTATTTAAAGTTTATAATTTGATACTCATACGTATATTATCAAATAATAAAAATATAGAGTCTCCATTTTATTTTATTGAATAAGACAGATTTTTTTTTTAAATGGGTTTGAAGCATTCTATTTTAAATTTTCAAATCGAAACTTTCTTTTACAAACACATATAACTGTTAAACATCAAAGATCTCGTAAATTTAAAAATTTAAAAGCTTGTATTTAATTTAAATTAGATTAATTATTTATTAAAATAATCGAGGCCAAAATCTAGGGTTGTTACAATCCAAATTTAAATTCAATTTCAAATCCAATTTGAAAATCAATTTGATATATACATATATTTAAACAAACACAAATTCAATTTGTATATAATAATTCTATTTAAAATATATTTATATACACACACACATACACAAAAAATAATTACAAGTATAAATATTTATTTGATCAAATTCATTTGTTGAATCTATAATTAAGTATTTCTATTAATTAACCCAATTATTTATCAATTACAGATGTCCAGAAATCCGGGTTATCACATTCCTTCCCCTTATGAATCTTTTTGTCCTAAAAAAGGAATGAAGCTAGAATTTATTTAATACTTAAAAGCAGATAATTTATTCTTTGATCATTTTAAAATACTTTTTAAAATCCACATAATATTATAAAATAGCTTTTTATGAAAATACTTTTTATAACTCGATGTTTCAACCAGTTCATCCTTGTTCTCACAGAAATTCGGTCGTACATTGATCAGTCGTAAGACTGAAAATCTATAAGTACTTGGTAAACCCATTTTCAACATCTAGTGAATATACTTGGAAAATAATTTTATTGAAAATAAAGAAAACATTTTTGAAAAATAGAGGAAATATCTTTGGTAAGAATGCTCCGGAAATCGTCATCTCCACCATGGTCGTAGTTAACCCGATGGTTATGTTGCCATCCCGGCAAAATCCATATATAACTGCAGACACTCTACGCCCCTCGATTATGCCATGGAACCCGCTACAAATCGCAGCTACAACCGAGGTTACGTTGCTATCACAGCAAAAACTGTAACGACCCGTGAATTTCATTAATTAAATTTGTCATATTAACAAGATTTTGGAATTAAATTTATAAAGAAATATAATTGTTATAATTCGTGGTGAAATGTTAAGAATTTACCTATGTATGCAAATTTATAATAAATGAGTTATTACAAGTAATTGAAATTTGAATAGAATTCTAATGAATGGAAGTAGTGAAAAGATTTTTCCTGGATGTAATTGTATATGAGAAGTAAAGGAAAGTATTAAATTGAGTTAATGTAATAAAACATTGTTAATGGTATTTGATCGTGAATTAAGGAAACACAAACGTGTTAGTGCAAGTTAATATTTAATGAACTTGAATGAACATTACAATTTAATTAAAATTCAAATATTATTACTTAGCTACAAACGGAATATAATAGGAACAAATGCAATTATTGTATTTATGGGTGAAATAATATATTGATTTATTTGTAACCAAATGTAAATTAAAACAATTATGTTAATGTAAGTCCATAAATAATTAATTTAGCACGATCCCAATTAATTGAAATAAATGTAAGGTCATAGTTTGTTGTATCTAGTAAATTTGAAAATTTAATTCCAATAAATGTAGTAAAGTATTAGAAATGTATATTGTTTCATAAGATAGTATAAAGAAATGTAAACCTATGATCTACCTATGAAATAATAACCAAAATAAGAGAAATAGTGTTAATGTAAGTACAGTTGTAACAAATTGGTTTATTAAATCAAAATTTGGATATCAACAATGTAATGTTTATGAGAATTAATGCAAGGGCTGAAGGTAGGTATGTAATAAATAAATAGAAACAGGAAATTCTTCATAAGTAATAAATTGAATAAAAAAAGAAATGCAACTAAGGTTTTGTTTTAAAACCTTAATTTATGTGGGTAATTAATAAGATTTCACATTTGAAACATAACCATTAATACAAATTAAAAAAAGACAATAGTGTAAAACTTTAATCATTTACCCATTCATGTAATGCATTGAATTTGATCTAAATCAAATTTAAACATTTGTTTGTTAATAATAGCTTTTGAGTGAAATAAAAGTTAAATGGTAACAAGTTTTGTAAGTTAACCTTTTAGAGAAGTATATTGAATTATAACTCGTAATCAATTGCAATAAATACAAATAAAATTTTACGTTAACGTTAATTTAAGAAATTTTTGAAAATAAAGACAATTCCATTTATAATATGACTATTGGTTGAGGTAAAGATTGTAAATCAAGATTTCATGATTTATTTGAACGAATTTAAAGTATAAAACCAAGTAAATAATTAATGGAGAATATAAATAATAATTAATTTACGTTTTTGGCAAATACAGTAAAATTGGAATAAAATGTTATGCAATTGAAATAAAGAAGAAAATAGAAGTGGAATAAAGCTTTATTAATTTATTGGAATTTAAAATTTAACGAAAGGGTTTAATTGCAATTAAATGGATTTAATATTTAAAATCGGAATTTAGATGAAATGTGAGGATATTAATGTAAATAGTTTTGAATCCAATGTTAAATCCATCTATTTGACAGTAATGAATGGAAAAATGATTTGTTACTTTTTTTCAATAGAAATTTTGGAAATTAAATTTATAATTTCTGAATTTGAATGGAACTGAGGAAAATACTGAAATCGATAGGATAATCAACTTTAAATTTGTTTAAAACATTGAAATTGATTGAGAAATATAAAAGTGATAAAATTTGTCAATTTGAAGATCGAAATTTAAAATTGGGTTTAATTAATTAATTATTAATTTATTTAATTAATGGAAAAATAGCCATTTTAGCCACTAACTCGGATTTCGACGAAACCAGTTTCATCGGATCAGTAACGGTGAATTGTTGTAGGGTTTCAAGTTTCATAGCAATCGGACTTGTAGTTTGATCGTACGGACTCGAACGCCCTGAAATCGATAAATTGAAATCAATTGAAATCAATTTGGAAATTTGAATTTAGCATAACTTCTTCACACAAAGGAATTTGGACGTGAATTTTTTTCAATTGCGTTTAAAATATTTTTAAACATCTATTTTGATATATGGGTTGACCCAATTTCATTCCGTGGTCAGAACGGGCTTTTTGGGCCGTTTCGGCGTTAGCGCGTAGATCTATTTTATCTGATACGTTCTATTTTAAATTTATCTATAAATACATTGTTATAAACCATAGCCTCCCTAATTTTCATTCGTGTGTACGTTAAAATTCAGCTATTCTCTCCTCCTCAATGGCAGACAAACAAACTTCCACTTCCAATCCAATTCCAAAAAAATCAAAAGCTAAAATTTCAATCTCCTCAAATACTATCGAATTATATATGGATTTATAGCCTTGACGAGCACCCTCAAATATATAATTCGTTGTCTGATCCAGAGTTCTGATTGTCTTGAATTTGAGGAACAAGCTGCTGCCATTCATCGTGTCACGATCAACTGCGACTGATTGTCGATTTAAGGGTACGGGGTGGTGGAGATCATCGTACGCAACTCATCGGTGGTGGCCATTCTTCGATTCAACGGTCGGATTGTTGTGAAAAATTCGATTAGGGTTTTAAACCCGTGCGTCGGCGGCAGTGATATAGGGGACCAAGAGGGGTGGTCTTTGGGGCATTGCTGCGGTAGAGGGAGGTGATCGCGTTGGCCGTGGTGGCGTGCTCGCAGGTGGCCACAGGCGGTCGTTGTTCGTGGTAAATGCAAGGGCTAAGGGTTCCTTCCTGTGCGTGAGGTGCATTCTGGGAGAGGAAGGAAATCACGTGAGCGAGCTGACGTGGCCATTTCTAGGGTAGGTGATTTTTATTCTCTTTTATTTATTTTTATTTCGATTTCAATTCATTCAAATAATCACATTTTTCTCGTACGACCTCGAATTTACGAGTGGCTTCTTGCATTAGGATCGTAATTAAATTCCGGAGATTTTAACACTAGTTTGGATAGATTCAGAAGCTGTTGAATTTTTGGTTTAAATCAGATTTAAATTCGATTTAAATTCAAAAGGTGAGTGCTTTAACCCACTCACAATTTCTAAAATTTCTTACGTTTGTTAAATTGATATCTGATGTGATTTAAAATTTATTTATTCTTGTTGGGCATATTTGTAATCATCATCTCAGTTAATTTCATTTATTTGAAATAAATTGCTATTTAATTTATTCATTACATTTAAACTGCCAGTTAAATTGTTAATTAATTATTCATTGCATATTAACTGCCAGTTAAACAGTTATTTAATTTATTATCAACATAAACTGCTATTTAATACCTGTTGTTTATGATCCATTCTATATTGATGTTATTGATTGAATTTGATGATGATTGTGATTAATGGTTGATGGTTGATATTGGATGAATGGATGCTGTATTTTATATGGTTATAAACTGCAAGTTATTATGCATTTTGATTTCGTTCGGGATTGCGGTTTGAAATGATATATAACCGCAATTTTTATTTTAAATTACGAATTGAAATGATAAATATCCGTATCACTTGACCATAGGATAGAAAATTTTATGCACACACTGCGGTCTATATATAGAAATATTTTGAAATGAGTTTTCTATCGTTTTGTAACGAAATATATATGGTTTTATAAGATATTGATTCAGATATTTGATAAAGGTTATTTATATATGGTAAAATTCTTGGTTTAAGCTATGTATAAAATTGATTAACAAAATGAGTTTAATAATGGAGTTTAATTCTTTTATATTATATGGTTAAGTACCTACTTAAGATATTGTACATATAGAGTTTTTGACTGACTTAAATGAAATTTAAGTTGGAAAATAAATATGATATTGGTTTAAATTGCATTATTTGAAAATTGTGCTTAAATAAAATTTGATTTGAAAAATAAATAAAAATGTAGATTTTAAAGGGTATGATTCTTATAAATTGATTTGGATTGAAGTGATTTAAATAAATATAAAGTTAAGATAAATGAATATGTCAAGTTAAATAAATTGAAAGAATATCTAGTTGCTTGAAGTGAAATTTTTTACTTAAATGATAATGGATTTATTAAGTAAACATTTCAAATCTAAATAGTAGCAATTGAATTTGATATATATGGAATTATTAAAGAATTAGCTTTGAAATGGTGGATTATGTAAAGCTTTGAAATATATATAAATTGAATGTTTTATTTGGATTTTTATCTATATTTAGAATTGATTTGTGAAGGTGAAGAAACTATTTTATTATATAAAGTAATTTATATTTAAACCATTTAAGTGGTACAGTTATATTTCAAAGTTATGTAATTCAAAGTTTTATGTTTTGAAAGGCTATATTTCAAGCATTTGGTTTAGAAATATTTTAACTATGGAAAGTTAGGGTTTTAGAAAAGGATATATTTCGAAAAGATAGCATATTGATTTGGTTTTAAAAGGGAAATGATATCGTAATTATATGGTTTTGAAATGAATATTATATCCTGGTTTTTTAAAGTATAAATTATTTTGAAATAACCGTGGTGTTATAAAAATGTTGGTTGTTGAAGAGAACGTGATCGGAAGTTTTCATACACTCTGCCAACTCCGAAAACCACTTCAACAACCATGTACGCGGTGGATATTGTGGAATGAAGTAGGATGGCGGCGGCGTTTCCTTTGAGGTAAATACATGGACCCAACTCCCGTGAGATGGCATAAGGTGGCTAAAACAGGAGCGATTGATGGGTTAATTGAGGTAGCACCTTTGATCGTACACATCCCTTCGATATTATACTTTGACTTTTGGATTGAATCGGTGGCCACTTTTGATTTTTGATTTGTGGGTGTTGTTCGAGGTGGGCAGTAGTTGCTGCAACGCCTTACCTCCCACCCGGAAGCGTAATTGGTATATCTACCCTGGCATTGCCTAGTTGTGCTGTGTCACCTTCCCTAACGCGCCTTGTACGAGTTTGATTTTCTCTCGTAGCCCGTGGAGTATTTGGGGCAGTTTCCCGATCTAGAGATGCGCTAATACTTGATGGACTACTGGGACTGCAACGACCCATGAATTTCGTTAATTAAATTTGTCATATTAATAAGATTTTGGAATTAAATTTATAAAGAAATACAATTGTTATAATTTGTAATGAAGTAAATTATTAAGAATTAGCCTTTGAAATATTATATTGCTTAAAATAGACTTAATAAAAAAAGGTTGAATTGAATGAATCCTATTTATTGGAACCTAGTTTATTGGTATGCAAATTTATAACAAATGAGTTATTGCAAGGAATTGAAATTTGAATAGAATTATAATGAATGAAATTAGTGAAAAGATTATACCCGGATGTAACTGTATATGAGAAATAAAGGAAAGTATTAAATATATTTATGTAATAAAACATTCTTAACAGTATTTGATTGTAAAATTAAGGAAACGTGTTAATGCAAGTTAATATTTAATGAAATTGAATGAACGTTACAATTTATTTAAAATTCAAATATTATGACTTTGCTATAAATGGAATAGAATAAAAACAAATACAATCCATGTTAGAAACAAAATTCTAATGTTCGTGTTGATAATAAACCTTAGTTTAATGATTATTAGTATAGTAACGGAAGTGTAAATGAAAATTAAATAGAAACATAATTTTATTTTACGGTAGTAATTGATAAATTGGGGAAAATAGTTCAAAGTATGTTAATTGTTGAATTAATACGCAATGTATGTAGAGTAATAAGTTGGTTTGAGGATGAAATTAAGGAAAACTCATTTATTGGTATTAAAACCTTAATTAATGCATTTAGTTAATAGAAGTACATTTAGGAATATTATATTTATTCAAATTTAGTTGTACAAAGGCGTATATTAATGTCATGAAATAAAAATTTAGCGTATATGATATTATAAATCCGGCTCAATAAGTAGCGAACTTATGAATGCAATTAAAAGCAAATAGGTGGCAATTAATATAGGTTGCTTGTTTATTTAATATGTCAAATAAATTTTTGGTAATCGATTACAATCAAACTTAACTAACATTTGGTTAATGTAAATTTAAGTAACAATTGATGTAATAAAGAATGGAGCCAAGGTAAATTAATTTATTGGATTTAAAATCTAAATTTATGGGTGAAATTGACAAATTTCAATGGGATCGAATTTTGTAGTTATTTCACAATTAGTGGAAATAGAATAGTTAATACGAATAAAGGTGAAACGGAAAGTATCAGGGTAATGAAACATAATCAAATGTTAAATATGTTTATTGGATAATGATTTGTTTGAATAATAAGAACGGTAATCAAGATTTGTTTATTTTTTTGAATAAATTAGGGTAATTAGGTTTATTGCAATTAATTGAAATTAAATGTTTAGATATTACGTTAAAGGAGTTTAAGATGAAAATTGAGAATAACAAGGTAATAAACCGTGAGCCAATGTAAGTTGCATCCTTTTGCTAACAATGAATTAAATAATAGAATGAAAAGTGAATGTAATAGAATTATTGGAAATTTTATTTATAATTTTGAATTTAATGAAACAGAGGATTTATATTGAAATTCATAAATTAATCAACTCTAATTTGACATTTAAATTTATTTAAATCAGTGTAAATGATTTGGTAAATTTAAATTGATAAGGATTGTCAACTATCGAATTGAAATTGAAAATTTCATTAAATTGACTAATTTTTAATTTATTTAATTAATATAATAATAGCCATTTTTGCCACTGACTAGGATTTCGACGAAACCAGTTTCATCGGATCCATATCGGTGAAATATTATAGGTTTTCAAGTTTCATAGCGATCAGACTTGTCGTTTGATCGTACGAACGCTAAACGCCCTGAAATCGATTTAATTGAAATCAATTTGAAAAATATTGATTCTAGCATAACTTCTTTATACAATGCAATTTGAACTTGAAACCTTTTTCATTGCATTTAAAATATTCTAAAACATCTATTTTGATATATGGGTTGACCAAATTTCATTCCGAAGTCCAAACGGGCCTTTTGGGCTACTTTGTCGTTAGCACGTATATTCAACCTTATCCATCCATTCAAATTTCTGACCTATCTATATAGACCCCATTATAAACCCTAGCAGCCTCTATTCCTCATTTCTGTACGTATAGAAAATTCTGTGCTCCTCTTCTTCAATGGGTGTAAACCTTAATCTATCCAATTCCAAATCAAATCCAAAGTTGAAATTTCAAACTCCTCAATACGTATCAAATTTTATACGGATTTGAAGCCCTCGACGAGCGCAAGTCAAATCTGTAATTCATTTTGCGATTTGAAGCTCGTTTTGCTCGAAAATTGATGGATCATGTTGGGCCGTTCATCACGTTTCCATCATCATCGATGGATCGACAAATCAGTTGTACCAGCGTGTAGAGGAGACAGAGCGTAGTCCATCGGAGTTATTAGTTTGTGAAGTTAACGGCTGGATCGGGTGAATATATTTAGTTAGGGTTTAAATTCAATTGGTGACTGGTGGCGTTATGGGAAATCGTGCGTAGGGGGTTGGGGTCACCTAGGTTGCGTGAGATCGGGGTAGCTTCTGACCTTGATGGCGTGGCCGTACATGGGCAAACGAGGTGGCGACGGCTCAAATTCGATTAGCAGGAGGGTTTCGGTCTTGTAGCTGTAGCGTGTCGTGCGTGTGAATTCTGGAGGCAAATGATAATACATCATGGTGACGTAGTACTAGGGTTAGGTAGGGTTGTTTTGTTGTTTCCTTTTATTTTATTTTTAATTTAAATTTCAATCGTTCAAACGCATATAACTTTCACAAACGATATCCGTTTTACGCGCGATTTTTTTAGCTAAGATATTGGAACTCTAGACACTTTGGTGCTAGTTTGGACGAATTTGGAGACAGTGCAAATTTTAGATTTAAATTGAATTTATCAATTTAAATTCAAAAGATGAGTGTTTTAACCCACTTACAACTTCTAAAATTTCTTATGTTTGTTAAATTGATATATGATGTGATTTGAAATTTATTTATAACCGTTTGGCATATATTTAATCATCATCTCAGTTAAATTTCATTCATTTGAATTAAATTGTTATTCCACTTATTATTGCATATAAAATGCCAGTTAAATTAATTTATTATTGAAAAGTAAACTGTCGGTAATTGATTGTTATTTATATATGTTATTATTTGAATTTGGATGATGATTGTAATAAATGATTGATGATTGATATTGGGTGAATGGATGCCGTATTCTACATTGTTATAAACTGCAAGTTATTATGCATTCTAATTTCATTCGGGATTGCTTTGAAATGATATATAACCGTAGTTTTTATTTTTAAATTATGGATTGAAATGATAAATATCCGTATCACTTGACCATATGATAGAAAATTTTATACAAACACCGTGGTCTATATATAAAAACATTTTTAAATGATTTCTATGGTTTTGGAAAGGAATATATGGTTTATTAAATATTAACTTTTGATATTATATAATTCTTTAATTTAAGCTATATATAAAATTGTTTAACAAAAGGGGAGTTTAATAATGGAGTTTGATGGTTTATATTATATGGGTAAGTACCTATTTAAGGTATTATATATAGAGAGTTTTAAATGACTAAAATGAAATTTAAGTTGGAAGATAAATGATAAATTGGTTTAAATTGAATTACTTTATAGTTGTACTTGAATAAATTTGATTTGGAATTTAAATGTAAGTTGAGATTTTAAAGGGTATGATTCTTATAACTTGATTAGGTTTAAAGTGTTTTAAATGAATATAAAGTTGAGATAAATGAATATATCAAGTTGTAATTTAAAGAATATCCAGTTGTTTGAAGTTAAAAGTTTTACCTAAATTTTATTGGTTTATTAAGTAAACATTTCAAATCAAATTAATAATAATTGAATCTGATATATATGGAATGATCAAAGAATTAGTTTTGAAATGGTGGAACAGTTAAAGCTTTGAAATATATGAATTAAAATGGTTTATTTGGAGGTTTAAATCGATATTTGGAATTTATTGTGAAATTTAAAGAAGCTATTTATTATATAAAGAAATATAGTATTTAAACCATTAAGTATTAAAAGTTATGTTTTAAAGCTATGGGCTTCAAGGTATATAGATTTAAAAGGGCTATGATTTGTGGGAAAATGATATATTTTGAAATAAAATGATATCATATTGATTTGGGTTTTAAAACGAAAATGATATCGTAATTATATGGTTTTGAAATGGATATTTTATTCTGGGTTTTTAAAGTATAAACTATTTTGAAAAGACCGCGGTGTTATAATAACGTTTGGTTGTTAAAAAGTCCAGGATCATAAATTGTTATACTCTATGCCAACTCCGAAAACCACTTTAACAACCGTGTACGCCATGGAGATTGCAGAATGAAGTAGGATGGTGATGGAATTTCCATTGAGGTAAATACGTGGACCAAACTCCTGTGAGTTGGCATAAGGTGGCTAAAACACGAGCGATTCTCGAGCCAATTGAGGTAGCACCTTTGATCCTACACATCCCTTCGATTTTATACTTTGACTTTTGGATTGATTCGGTGGGCACTTTTGATTTTCTTTTTGGGGGTGTGGCTCGAGGTGCACGGTACCTACGGTTACGCGTTACCACTAGCTCGGATGCGTAATGGATATATCTACCCTGGCGTTGCCTAGTTTGCCGTGTCACCTACCCAATCGCGCCTTGTACGAGTTTGGTTTTCTCCCGTAGCCTGTGTGGTATCCTCTGGTGGCTTCTCGATTAGGAGGGACTATGATATTGGATGGACTACTGGGACTATTACGTTTTAAGGGGAATATTGGGTCACTCCTTAACGCTATTTAAAATTATGTTTATTTTACTATAGACAGTATTATAATAGCGAAATATTACTACATGATAAATAGTTTAACGAATCCTTAGGAGTTGTGAATCCCGAGCATCTCTTGAGTTACCGCATTCACGTTAGACACTGGATAGGAGATCTCAAATCTCGTAAACATTTCCGACGCCGTCACACTCATATTTATTTCAGTCAATTTAACTTACATAAGACTTTCTAGTTCTGGCTCGAGTGTTTTGTCCTTTCAATTCGCTCGGGTCAGTCCGAGCATTTCAAGATCGAAGACTTTATTTTTGGAGGACGAAGACGAAGATTACATTATATTATTATGATATATTATAGTGTTCCACTACACATCATACTCCACTGTATTGGTCATTATTCGCTGGTATGTGCAACTTTGATATGTATTGTATAAATAAAATCAAATATTTCGTAATACTGCTTCATGAAATGTATACTTGATAATTATATTTTATCGTTCCGCTGCAAGATTCTATTTTGTTTTTCTTTCTTTCTCTGCTTTTTCTTATTTACCAAATTACAATCAGCCCTTTCGTATGGTTTGAATTGGCACATGTGTTGATTTAAAGCGTGCGAAAAGACGGGATGTTACATTCGGTATCAGAGCTTTGGGTTAGCGATACAACATAGCTTTGTGGGGTCTGACTCTTTATTAATAGGGTAGGAATACCCTATGGGAGTCGCTGAGTGTATATATGAGAGAGCGTATTTGTTAGTTGGGACGACCCAGAATTTGTTAACATTGTAGAATGGGATAATTGAATTAATTTTAAACATTTAAAAGTTAATTTTAACGTGAATTTGAGATATAAGTATTTACTTGAAAATTAAATCATTGAATTATATATTTTAAATATTGTATTTAATAATTGAAATTGGGTAAATTGTTGAACCTAAAATTTGTAAGCCTGTTTAAAATAATTTGAAGGTTTATAAAATTTATAATGATGATACCGAAGATAATAGAATGGTTGAAATTTAATTTAAAGATGATTTGTTCGGTTTTGAAAATATACTATCTACACCATCTCTATTTTATTTATATTTATGTATGCCTTTAAATAATACAAAAGGTATAAGTAGGTATACATTTATAAGTATAGGATAAGTGGCATGACATGGTGAAGACAAGTGACATAATATGGACCATACACCTATCTTAAGATGAAATAGAATTATGACACATATATCACTTTGATGTACACTTCTAGAACACCTTAAATGATTACTAAATAAGGTATGTGTCATGAAATAAAGCTTGCATAAAAAAATGAAGGACATGTGTCACAAGATTAAATTAAATAGTGACACATAAGCCCATTAGATGTCCATGTGTAGAAACATCTTAAGACACCTAAGTAGACATGTGTCAACATTCTAAAACTTGTGCAAAGAGAAGTAGACAAGTGTCCCAAACTAAAATTACCAAACTAGCCTTGAAAATTACTATATAAAGGGTGAAAATGTTCACTTATTTTTCTTTTTTTCACAAAGAAAAAACAAAAGTAGGATAAAGTGAAATTTTTTGGAGAAAGCTAAGGAAAAAGAGTCAAGTCAAATACACAAGTGTAAGGTGAGAAAAACTAATTAAATTTCTAGTATTCATGTTATTCTTGAAGAGATGATAGTTGTAAGTAAAAGTGGCTCGGTTCTATCAAAACGCAACTTAGTAATTTGACCATAACTTTCTCAATTCTTTATGAAATTTCGATTTCTTGGATGTTATGGAAAGCTTATTTCACGTGCTACAACTTTGATGTTTTGTATTTTCTGTAATTTGGATGTTAGCTATGTAAAAATTGAATTTTTCTACTGTAATCCGGAGAGCAAAACCAATATTAGCTCTGTGCTTAAGGCTGAAACTAAATTGGCCATAATTTCTTCGTTTCTCAACCGATTTTGATAACTTTAGATGTTCCAAAAAGCTTAGACTTTGTTCTAAAACTTTTAAGTTATGAGTTTTCCAAAAATTTCAAAGTTACCTTGGCCAAAATTATAATTATTTATCGTTGTCCCGAGATAAAATGACAGAAGTTGTGAAATTCAAATCTCAGAATTGTTTTATCCATAACTTTTACAGTTCTTATCGTAATTCAGTAATTTTTAATTTTCCAGAAAGCTTAGAAACTAAGCTACAACTTTTGCTTTATTCGTTTTGCCTGATTTCGAAGTTTTCTATGCTAAAATTGCAATTGTTTGTCGCTGTCCTGCAAATGCATAAGTTCAGGCTAAGCTTAATGTTTTTAGTAAAATGGTCATAACTTTTGAACTGTTGATCCAAATTCAGTGATCTTGGTCATTCTGGAAAGCTAACGGAAAGGCCAATAACTTCCACTTGTACCACAACTTAAAATTCGGCCATCTATATATGTGAATTTGAGGTGCAAGCTCGAATTAGATTTCTGCCCGAAATGAACATGTTTGTTTCTAAGAAAATGCCTTACTTGTTAGATTTTTATCTTCGATTTGATAAACAATTTGTTGGGTTTCTTTTCATGGTGGTTGAGTATACTTAGTAAATTACTTTAAAGAAGTATTTTCACATAGAAGAATTAATTGAGGATGCGGTATAAGACCATAGAAAAGATGGGTGTTAAATATAAGTACACCATATTGAATATAATTCAAATCTTGATAGTCAAAATATAAAATACAAATGTAAATAAAAGCATGAATTAAGTAATTTGGATATGCTTGTAACATAAGCTGAAATTGTACATACAAATGTAAGGTTAAAAAACATGTTAGAAGAGCTGAGGACACTCGGGTATTGTTGAGTAATGCTTGGTTTTCCTCAGGTATAATTGCTTATGTTTCAGTGTTAAAGGTAACATGAATAATTTTTTCCTATTATTTCAATTAAATCGATATTTTAAACAAAGGTGTTTGTTTTAATAGTTATTGATAATTTAACTTCAAGATAATTTAGTGAGTTTGTTAATGGAAACTAAGAAGTTAATTAAGATGAGTAGTTAATGATTGTGAAGAATTAATATAATATAATCAATTAAAGGTTAATTAATTCTAGAGTAATTAATAGTTTGGAATAATCAATGATTGATTAAAGTAATTAATCAATGTAGTTAATAGAATTTACTAATAAAAGCAATCGAAGAAAAATTACTTAATATCATAAATCAAAGGGGGTAATTATTGGTAATTACTTAATTGAGGATTAATTACTTGTTTAATTAGTGTAACAAAATTTATGGAGGGTTAGTAAATTTATGAGCATGATTAATTCAAGGATTTTAATCAATGTAAGTGATTATAAGTTAATGAATCTGAGTACTTAATCAAGGATAGATGTGATTATTGTAAAAAGGAAAGGTAAATTAATAACATCGAATTCGAAGAGACCGGAGTCGGGTATTAGTCAATACCCGAAATCACTTCGATTCTTTACAAATTGATATGTGGTATAAATAGGGTATATTGGAATGATTTTAAGTGAATTGGACTATAAAATCTAAGTTCTGGCACTTAGAAATTGATGTGTGGAATAAGTGATGTCTAGAACAACTTATGAAGTGGAAATTGATATAAGTTACCCGGGTTTATTTGGGTTGTAAAATTTTGCATTCCATGTTAGTTGGGTTTACTCACGCTGGTTTCCAGCCAAACCCGGGTGTTACTTTGGTGTAATGCTCGGGTCAGACCGAGTATTACAGATTTTCAGGTAGGGACGTTCTGGAGCTCAGGAGGCAAATTGGATGGCAGTAATGAGTAGAGTATTTCCGCTATATTTATATATTCGTTAATCTGAGACATGATACTTTTATTTATTTAGTCACTGTATGTGTGTGGAACTCTGATGTATATTAAATGTAATCAACAGATATAGTATTCTTTTGTAGACATTTATTATTTATTAGATTTTATCTGCTGCAAATGTGAGATGTTTGGTGTTTCTCTCCTTCTTCTATCTCTTTCTTCTTTTTCATTACTATCTGGAATTTTCGGCTTCGAAAATTTCGGGTCGTTACATTTGGTATCGGAGCTGAAGGTTAAGCGAGAACCTTGACTCTGGTGGGGATTACTCATTGAATAGAGTCCGTAGTACTCTAGAATGAGTTGAGTATACATATATGAGGGCGTACTTGTTATTTTTTTATGAAGATTTTAAATGAATTTGCATAAGGATATATTTTATATATAAAGCAATATTCCCTTCTAATGAATATTTAGGTGATTGGTTGTTGAGTTATTGGAATTAAGTTAAGAAGTAATATAAAATACAACCAAATTGAAACTTTTAACCAAAGTTGAAGAATAAACTTATATGACAAATGGAATTTGAAATATAGATTGTGAATGTAATTTATAAATTGAAATAAACTTCATAATAAATGAGATTATAATTTGAAATAGAATTCCAGAGAATATTTGGAAATAAAGTATGATGAAAATTCCAGATTAATGTTTAAATATAAATTGGATGGATTGCGAATTTGGAATTTTTGGGAAAATTTAAAATTCCTTTGGATTTGGAAGTGGTTTCCAACGGTTTTGGAAAAATAATAGTATTATTTCAAAAATATTTTGGTGTTGAATTTGAAATCTGGGAGATTTGAAATTAAAAATATTTGGAAATGTTTTTAAAGAGATAAAAGCATTGAACTCTTTCCGTCACTGGAAAATAACGTCGGTGATGACTGCAGCATCATCGATGTTCATTTTCGAGTTTCTAGAAGAGAAATTATTACCAAATTGTTTCAAATTGGAGTTGTATGTGAACCGGGTTTGGTTTGAAATTCAAAAGGATAATTGAATTTGCCAAAGAATTTTGGATATAGTTGAATTCTAAGGTAATTTTGAAATCTTGAAAATTTGTTTAAACTTTGGAATCTTGATTAAATTGTTTATGGAATAATATATTGGCTAAATAAAATGTATAATTCCGAATTAAAGCAAAATGTGAATGTGATTGATTATAAATAGAAATTGTAAGATAGAAATTGTAATTCAAGTTGTACAAGTTTAAAGATCAAACAGAATTAGATTTGAAGTTGGAAGGAAATTGAGAATCAATTCAACTTGAATTGGGATTCAATCAATTTCAATGGAAATTGAAGATTATTCAATTTGGAATTGGGTCAATTTAAATGGGAGTGGAAATTTAAATTGAAATGTTGGGGCAGTGAACAGTTTGGACTCTGGATTGTTTTCAATATAAATTGTTTTAATATAAACTTATTTTTTTTCTAAGTTATTAAATATATATAACCCTTCTTTCTTAAAGCCAAATTATTTTATACTTGTTTTACAATTATTTTTGGACCTATTTAACCATTTTTCAATTATGTTCTAAACTAGTTACTATTTTTTTCAACTATGTTACGAATTAATTATTATTTTACAACTATTTTGCAATTATCTAAGATTTCAATAACTATTTAGCTATTTTCCAACTATTTTATAGATATTTTGTAAACTAATAATTATTTTTCAACTACTTCTCTATTTTAAAATTTTTTAAGCTGTTTTCTAAATATAAACTGGTCGGAGTTCAAACTGTTATTGATTAAATACCCAACTAGGATAAGAATTGAGGAAATAATCCAAATAGGGATTAAGGCCAATGTGAATAAGTGAATGAAATTTTAGGTGAATGTGAATAGAAAGGAAATTGATATTGGAAATAATAATCAAATTTGAATATTTGATTTTGGGTAAACAAAGTTATATCTTTGTTATGTATTCTCCCCTTGTTGAATCTATTGTTGGAAGAAAAAGGATTTTGGATGTGTTTGAAGTATAAAAGGAATTTTATACGAGTTTAAAGTGATCCAAAGTTTTAAAAATTATATATATCTGTATATATATAAAGGATCTTATGGGGATTTTGGAAAGGGTTTTGGTAACCTTTGGATTTGAAAAGTCTTTTGGTAAAATCATTATATGGAATTTGGAAAGCCTATTTTGAGAATTATCGATTTTGGGATAATCGATTTTGTGTAAAGGAGCTTTGATAAAAATTCATAATAGGTGTATGATTTGAAAGATACTATATGTGTATAGTGTAAAGTGTTTTGATGATGGCTCTGGGAAAAAAGGCGCTTCCTTGAAATGAACTTCTCAGGAATGCCACCGGGTGGTGCTGCCTTGAGCCCCAGGGGGGGTTCTAAAGTTGATCCTGTGGGGAGTCCGGACAAAACTAGTTACTGAGGATTATGAGTTGAGTATACCATAGTGTAAGTCGTGTGTGCCGCTAAGAGCCAACAGTTACATGGACTTTTGCTGCGATAGCAACGTAACCCAGGATGTAACTGCGACCTATGGTATAACATAGCGAAAGTCGTGTGTGCCGCTGAGAGCCAACAGTCTGTGTTTGATTTTATATCGGCAGACTGCGACCTATGTAGGAGTGGAGAGGTTTCATTTCGACAGCGAAAATCAGAGGCCGCTGAGAGCCTGCAGTTGCATGTACTTTTGCTGTGATGGCAACGTAACCCTGGATGTAACTATGATCTGTTGTGTGGGTTCCATGGCGTAATCGAGAGGCCACGGAGTGCCTGCAGTTGCATGGACTTTTGCTGCGACGGCAACGTAACCCTGGAATGTAAATGTGACCATGGATGGGGGTGACGATTTTCAGAGCATTGTCACCATCCTCTATTTTCAAAAACCGTTTCCTATATTTTCAATAAAATTATTTTCCAAGTGTTTTCACTAGATGTTGCAAACGGGTTTACCAAGTACTTATAAATTTTAAGTCCTACGCCTGATCAACGTATGACTGAATTTCTGTGAGAACAAGGATGGACTGGATGAGACATCAAGTTATAAGAAATATTTTTATAAAATCTATTTTAATAGTATGAGGTGGGTTTAAAAGCATTTCTAAAATTTTAAAATAGAAGTGTTGAAATTTTTGGAAAATAAAAGGGAAACTCCAAACTGGAATTATAAAAATAACTTTGAACTCAGGAAAATTTAATGAAGTAATTTTCTTTGTACTAAAAGTTGGAAGTAAGCTAATAAATAATTATTTGATAAAGTATGTTAATAAAACTTAACTCGATTAAACAAATGGATTGTAAATTAATAATGGAGTTTGGAAATGAATTCGAATTTGTCAATAGAATTCGACTTGGATTTGATAATGAATTAAATAAGAAGAGATGTTGTAGAAATAAATAGAGTTGGACTAGAAAAGTGATGGTTTGAATTAAAAATAAAATTCAAATGAGATATGAATAATATTTAACGAAAGTTGCAAGTAAATTGAGAATGGCTTTGTATAGATAAAATAAATTCACTAATGAATTAAGAAATTGAAATATAAAATGAGTTAATGGAATTAAATAATAAATGGACGAAGTCTCATTAAATAAAAAAATAAATCAAGGTTGTGATTGAATTTGGATTTTCAGACTGAACTTAAGTTCGGTGGCATATTGATTTGAAGTATAAATGAGTTAAGTATACGCTTGGATATTATTTTGATAAATTGTGGAGGTGAATCAAAATGAAATGGTGGGCTAACTGAGTTTAATGGAATTTGATTAAATGAGAATCAAATAGAAGTAAACTTAAGTTTGATGTTGGAATAAATTAAAGTAAAGTAACTTAAGTTTAAATTTAAGGAAGCTTGCCTTCGAATAAGGGTAAAAGCCATTAAATAAAAGCTCGGTTTAAATTAATTTGGGAATGGTTAGTAGTACACAAGCATGGAATGTGTCGAGCGAAATAAAATGATTGTGAACAAATTAAAAAGGAATTGAATTAAATAAAATTGAGTTGGAATCAATTTTAATTTGTCATAAAACTTAAGTAATTAATTATTCACGTGGATATTGCCAAATCGCGTAGAAATGATTGTCGTTTAACGTAAACGAGATTTAATTAAATTCTATGAATTAGTGGAAGCAAATATAATTGCTTTTTGAATCAATTGACATGAATAGGAGTTTGTTTTGCTTACAAATGAATTGAATGTAAGCAATTGCATTGTAAACCATTAAAATTGAATGTAGTGGCCTATAAATTTGGTTGGAAGCAATTGTATTAACTTTAAATTATATAAATCGCTTATGGTAAGCGTTTGGTGTTTGTTGCTTTTGAAATGCTTGTGTTTAGCCTTTAAAAGTAAGTGAAATGCTAATAGAATTTCTATATGTGGCACTTACATATTTAAATCGAGATAGTACAGGTACTTGAAGACTGTTTGGTTGGTTTGGATTGCGCTAATTGCTTAAATTTATAAGCTGCTCGCTTAAAAGGCTAAATAAAGGTACGCCTACGCAATAAAAATAGGAAATACGAACTGTTTTTGTTTTTTCCGACCGCGTAGGTCGATGTATATATATTTATATCTATTGTCAAATTGCAAAAGCTCCTCCGTACAAAGGACACTCCGCCAAAATTTTTGAAAATTTTGGGAGTAAGAAAATTTTTGGACATTTTTGAAAAAATTTCGTTAGCGACGAAACGATCACAAATTGTAAATTAAATTAATTTAGTAGATGAAACTAATCAGTTATAAATGGAAGTTAAAATCCAATATTCAAAATTGAAAATAAATTGAATTCGTATGAAAATGGGAAAAACTAATTTGCATAGAAGTAGATGTGAAAACTTATGTAAAGAGTTGTATAAAATAATTTGAAAGGTTGTGATTGAATATTGTTGCTAAGTAAGATATGCAAGTATTAAAGGGAAATGAAACTGGATTTAATTCCAAAAGATAAATATGAATTGCCCGACAAAAAGGGTATGTATTTAAATTTCTGTATGAAATTGGATCGAGTTTTTGATCTAGCCACTTGGCATTTTGTTTTCTTTTGGAATTTGAAAGCCCGTAGAGGCCTTTTGTAGTTGTACCGAGCTAGTCGCGCAAATGAGACGCTGGCAAAAATTGTCGGCAATTTAGAGAGTTAGAAAAATTTTGAATTTTTTTTTGATAATTCAAAATTTGATTTAAAATTGTAATTTAGATGATTGAGCAAAGGGGTGTTGTTTGAAACTATAGAAGGTTTTAGGAAATTAGTTAAGGTGATAGTGGGCTTTTCAGAAAAGATAATTGGTAAAACATTGAATTGTGAATTTTGGAGAAAAGGTAAACGGGTGTTAGTTCATTCTACCTAACTAGTAATTTCAGGGACGAAATTCTTTTAAGGGGGGAGGAATGTGACGACCCGAAATTTTTTAACATTGTAGAATGGGATAATTGAATTAATTTTAAACATTTAAAAGTTAATTTTAACGTGAATTTGAGATATAAGTATTTACTTGAAAATTAAATCATTGAATTATATAGTTTAATTATTGTATTTAATAATTGAAATTGGGTAAATTGTTGAATCTGAAATTTCTAAGTCTGTTTAAAATAATTTGAAGGTTTATAAAATTTATAATGATGATACTAAAGATAATAGAATGGTTGAAATTTAATTTAAAGATGATTTGTTCGGTTTTGAAAATATACTATCTACACCATCTCTATTTTATTTATATTTATGTATGCTTTTAAATAATACAAAAGGTATAAGTAGGTGTACATTTATAAGTATAGGATAAGTGGCATGACATGGTGAAGACAAGTGACATAATATGGACCATACACCTATCTTAAGATGAAATAGAATTATGACGCATATATCACTTTGGTGTACACTTCTAGAACACCTTAAATGATTACTAAATAAGGTATGTGTCATGAAATAAAGCTTGCATAAAAAAAAGAAGGACATGTGTCACAAGATTAAATAAAATAGTGACACATAAGCCCATTAGGTGTCCATGTGTAGAAACATCTTAAGACACCTAAGTAGACATGTGTCAACATTCTAAAACTTGTGCAAAGAGAAGTAGACAAGTGTCCAAAACTAAAATTACCAAACTAGCCTTGAAAATTACTATATAAAGGGTGAAAATGTTCACTTATTTTTCTTTATTTCACAAAGCAAAAACAAATGTAGGATAAAGTGAAAAAGCTTGGAGAAAGCTAAGGAAAATGAGTCAAGTCAAATACACAAGTGTAAGGTGAGAAAAACTATTCAAATTTCTAGTATTCATGTTATTCTTGAAGAGATGATAGTCGTAAGTAAAAGTGGCTCGGTTCTATCAAAACGCAGCTTAGTAATTTGAACATAAGTTTCTCAATTCTTAATGAAACTTCGATTTCTTGGATGTAATTGAAAGCTTATTTCACGTGCAACAACTTTGATGTTTTTTTGTTTTCTGTTATTTTGGATGTTAGCTATGTAAAAATTGAATTTTTCTACTGTAATCCCGAGAGCAAAACCAATATTAGCTCTGTGCTTAAGGCTGAAACTAAATTGGACATAACTTCTTCGTTCCTCAACCGATTTTGATAACTTTAGATGTTCCAGAAAGCTTAGACTTTGTTCTAAAACTTTTAAGTTTTGATTTTTTCAAAATTTCGATGTTACCTTGGCCAAAATTATAATTGTTTATCATTGTCCCGAGATAAAATGACAGAAGTTGTGAAATTCAAATCTCAGAATTGTTTTATCCATAACTTTTACAATTCTTATCGTAATTTAGTAATTTTTAATGTTCCGGAAAGCTTAGAAACTAAGCTACAACTTTTGCCTTATTCATTTTGCCTGTTTTCGATGTTTTCTATGCTAAAATTGCAATTGTTGGTCGCTGTCCTGCAAATGCATAAGTTCAGGCTAAGCTTAATGTTTTTAGTAAAATGGTCATAACTTTTGAACCGTTGATCCAAATTCATTGATCTTGGTCATTCTGGAAAGCTAACGGAAAGGACAATAACTTTCATTTGTATCACTTTTTAAAATTTGGCAATTGATATATATGAATTTGAGTTGTAAGCTCGGATTAGATTTCTGTCCGAAATGAACATGTTTGTTTCTAAGAAAATGCCTTACTTGTTAGATTTTTATCTTCGATTTGATAAAAAAATTGATGGGTTTCTTTTCATGGTGGTTGAGTATACTAAGTAAATTACTTTAAAGAATTATTTTCACACAGAAGAATTAACCGAGGATGCGGCATAAGACCATAGAAAAGATGGGTATTAAATATAAGTACACCATATTGAATATAATTCAAATCTTGATAGTCAAAATATAAAATAAAAATGTAAATAAAAGCAAGAATTAAGTAATTTGGATATGCTTGTAACATAAGCTGAAATTGTACATACAAATGTAAAGTTAAAAAAAATGTTAGAAGAGCTGAGGACACTCGGGTATTGTTGAGTAATGCTTGGTTTTCCTCAGGTATAATTGCTTATGTTTCAGGTGTTAAAGATAACATAAATAATTTTTTCCTATTATTTCAATTAAATTGATATTTTAAATAAAGGTGTTTGTTTTAACAGTTAATGATAATTTAACTTCAAGATAATTTAGTGAGTTTGTTAATGGAAACTAAGAAGTTAATTAAGATGAGTAGTTAATGATTGTGAACAATTAATATAATATAATCAATTAAAGGTTAATTAATTCTAGTGTAATTAATAATTTGTAATAATCAATGATTGATTAAGGTAATTAATCAATGTAGTTAATAGAATTTACTAATAAAAGAAATCGACGAAAAATTTCTTAATATCATAAATCAAAGGGGATAATGATTGGTAATTACTTAATTGGGGATTAATTTCTTGTTTAATTAGTGTAACAAAATTTATGGAGGGTTAGTAAATTTATGAGCATGATTAATTCATGGATTTTAATCAATGTAAGTGATTATAAGTTAATGAATCTAAGAACATAATCAAGGATAGATGTGATTATTGTAAAAAGGAAAGGTAAATTAATAACATTGAATTCGAAGAGACCGGAGTCGGGTATTAGTCAATACCCGAAATCACTTCGATTCTTTACAAATTGATACGTGGAATCAATAGGGTATATTGGAATGATTCTAAGTGAATTGGACTATAAAATCTAAGTTCTGGCACTTAGAAATTGATGTGTGGAATAAGTGATGCCTATAACAACTTATGAAGTGGAAATTGATATAAGTTACCCGGGTTTATTTGGGTTGTAAACTTTTGCATTCCATGTTAGTTGGGTTTACTCACGCTGGTTTCTAGACTGACCTGGGTGTTACTTTGGTGTAATGTTCGGGTCAGACCGAGTATTACAGATTTTCAGGTAGGGACGTTCTAGAGCTCAGGAGGCAAACTGGTTAGCAGTAACGAGTAGAGTATTTCCGCTATATTTATATATTCGTTAATCTGAGAAATGATACTTGTATTTATTCAGTGACTGTATGTGTGTGGAACTCTGATGTATATTAAATGTAATCAACAGATATAGTATTCTTTTGTAGACATTTATTATTTATTATATTTTATCTGCTGCGAATGTGAGATGTTTGGTGTTTCTCTCCTTCTTCTATCTCTTTCTTCTTTTTCATAACTATCTGGAATTTTCGGCTTCGAAAATTTCGGGTCGTTACATTAGTGTTATAAAAAGTTTTAATATTGTGTTAATCTGTTCCGTTTGGTATTTATAAATTCTGGTTGATGCATGGGACAATATGACATGAATAGGGATTTCTAAACACTTAATAGGACAGACCGACATAATATTCGGTTTTAATATAGGTGAATGAAACAATTTTGCCTATTATATTTTCTATATATAAAGTAATTTTTTTTGTAAAGATATATATTTGGTTGTATTATATTTGTTGTTGGGTAATGAAATTTATAAATGAGATTTGAAAATAAAATAAGATAAATGAAAAATGTAAATTTAGAAGTTAAGTTCCTGGGGTTTTGGAAATCACTTTTGAATGATTTTAAAATATAATAATAATATTTTAGAAGTATTTTCTGATATAAATATTTCAGTATAATTTGAAGGAAATTTTGAAAGAAATTTTGGAAAAATTTAAGTTTTGTACTCCCCTCTCTGTCGTTGGAAAATAATTTTGGTGATGAGTGCACGCATCGTCGACATTCATTTTCGAGATTCGAAGTGGGAAGGCCACTGTAGTAATTTTACTACAGATTTATTTTGATAAACAAAAGTGAATTTTTAATTTGTTTCAAATATACTTGAATGTAGATAAGTTGTAAGTATATTTATCTATTATTTTAAAAAGGAATTGAAATTTAGCCTGGTATTTAATTCTCAAGTTCCGTTAATTAATAAGTTCAATTAGTGTAGTGAAATGGAATTTAATTAATAATTGAAACCATTAATTAAAATAGGTGATTTTATGCTAAGTTGTAAACGCCGATAAAAGAAAGTAGAAATTGTAACTTATAAAATGAAAGATGTAATTATTGGACATTAGATTAAATTAAAAGAATTGAGGTAAAACTTGTATAAGTTCATTTACATTCTTAAAGCATACATATAACTTACCATATAATAAAAGTTAAAATGTTAATAAGAAAATATAATGGGAAATCTTACAGGTAAAACTTGAGGTAATTAAAGTATCCAAATGAATTTGTTGTCATAAATAAAAATTTAATGTTATAAACTTATGTTATGGCTTCTCTTCCTCTTCTTTCTTTTTCTCTTTTTGTTTCTTCTTTGTTCTTCATGCTTATACTCAGCCTCTGGCCTCTAGCACACCTCTAACCATCATGACCGGGAAATATAAGATGATGGTTGAAACCATATGTGGTGTAACCAAGCCATTGATTGA
Organism: Allium cepa; assembly: GCA_030765085.1. Taxonomy (NCBI): domain Eukaryota; kingdom Viridiplantae; phylum Streptophyta; class Magnoliopsida; order Asparagales; family Amaryllidaceae; genus Allium; species Allium cepa. The sequence goes on from CM060942.1 coordinate 465,314,772, forward strand.
TTAAGGCAAGTTATGTCACTTTGTTTCATTTATTTTTCTATTGTTTTAACATCTATTGTTTTGTATTGAATCATATTTTTATGTATATAATATTTGTTTGCATATAAGATTTGGATCTGACTCTTCATCCACTCAAGTTTGCATTGTGCTTTGTCGTGCTTTTTTATGCTTTGCGGAGTTTGGATTCTAATTCTGAATTTGTTAATTCTAGCTTTTAAAAAGGTGAGTTTTTATCACTCTAGACATATATACTTATGATTTTGTGAAAAAATAACAAGTGAATCTGTAGACATTGATATGTCATTCATATATGCCTGTATTGTGATTACATCATGACAAATGCCGTTTATATATTTGTTACATCATTTGTTATGATATTATATGTATACTATTATTTTATTTCTGTTAATCATCACTGCAAGTTCCCTATCACTATGAAGTGAAATGATACATACCCGATCGGACTTTAGAATAAGGAAAAATCATTAAGGGCTGAAATGATAGGCTTGAGCGATTTTTTATAGATTTTTGTCCTATTTATTTTTCTTGTGATTGCGGGTTTGAAATGATAGAACTCGAATTTTTCTTTTTAAATTACAGATTGAAATGATACATATCTTTATCACTTGACCTAGGTTAGAAAATATTATACAGGCCCATGGTTAATACTTTTAAAGTAATATTTTCCTAAAAAATTATTAAGTATTTTTAAATTTTGGAATATATGGAATTTTAGCTTAAAATTTGATCTATGGATTTGAAATATAAAGAGATATCAGTTTTTATAAGTTAAAATGTTATAAGCTGATAATTGGTTTAAAGTGTAAAGGTTTTAGTTAATGCAAGAAACATGTAAAGTTTTAATTCATGAAAGAAATGTGTAAAGTTCTAATTAATGAATCAAACGTGTAAAGTTTTTAGTTAATGCAAGAAACTTGTATAGTTTTAATTTATAAAAGAAATGTGTAAAGTCCTAATTAACGAAAGAAACGTGTAAAGTTTTCATTTAATGCAAAAAACATGTAAAGTTTTAATTTCTGAAAGAAATGTGTAAAGTCCTAATTAACGAAAGAAACGTGTAAAGTTTTCATTTAATGCAAGAAACATGTAAAGTTTTAATTTATGAAAGAAATTTGTAAAGTCCTAATTAATGAAAGAAACGTGTAAAGTTTTTAATTAATGCAAGGAACATGTAAAGTTTTAATTAATGAAAGAAACGTGTAAAGTTTTTAATTCATGCAAGAAACATGTAAAGTTCTAAGTAATAAAAGAAACGATTAAAATTTTAATTAATGTAATATTGATTAAATGATAAATGCGCTTTACTGTAATAAAAATATAAAATAAAACGTACATTTGATAATGTAAGTTTTAATTAGTGTAATATTGATTAAATGATAAATGCTCTTTACTATAATAGAAATGTAAATTAAAACGTACATTTGATAATGTATGTTTTAATTAGTGTAATATTGATTAAAATGATAAACGCTCTTTATTGTAATAAATGTAAGTTAAAATGTACATTTGACATGTAAGTTTTCATTAATGTTATGGTGTATTTTAAATTGATTAAAATGATAAATCTTCCTTACTGAAATAATAAAATGTAAGTTGATAATGTACATTTGATATGTAAGTTTTAATTAATGTAAATGGCATATTTTAAATGATTAAAATAATAATGTTTCTTTATTGTAATTATAATGTAAGTTAATAAGGTACTTTTAACTTAACATAAGTATTTCATCTCTAAATTGGATATTACAGTAACAAAGTTTATTTAACTATAAGGCTGTGATAAAATGACCATGTTAAATTTTTTAAGTATATAAATACTTTGATTATATAAAAGTGGAAAGTATTACATTCCAAAAATGCTATGATTCCTTAAGGTTACATTTCCAAAATGATATGATAATTGAAAGGAATATTTTAAGTTTAGTAAACTGAAGGAAATATTCGGTTATTTGGAAATATGGGTTTTATTTAAGTGTTATATTATTAAATTAGTTTTGAAATAGAAATGATACTATTGTGATATGGTTTTGAAATGAGTATGATATTTTGGTTTTGAAAGTATATACTAGTTTGAAAGAAATGATATAATTTTGAAATGGATATGCTAGTTTGGTTTTGAAAGTATAAATGATTCTGAAATAAATATCCATGGGTTATAATAACGTTTGGTTGTCAAAGAGACCGGGATTGGAAGTTGACATAATCTCTGCCAACTCCGAAAACCACTTTTACAACCGTGTACGCGGTGGAGATTCCAAAATGAAGTAGGATGGTGGCGACGCCCTGTGAGGTATGAACGTGGACCCGACTCCCGTGGGTTGGCATAATGTAGCTAACACAGGAGCCATTGAAGGGCTAGTGAGGTCATTCCTCTGATCGGGCACACTCGTTCGATATTATATTCTGACTTTGGTATTGGTTCGGTGGCCAATTTTGATTTTTTGTTTTGAGGGTATGGCTCGAAGTGGGCGGTAGTAACTGCTACGCGTTACCACTGGGCCGGAAGTGTAATTGGTATATCTAACTTGGAATTCCTTAGTTGTGCCGTGTCACCTACCATAGCGCTCCTTGTACGAGTTTGGATTTCTCCTGTAGCCCGTGGAGTATTTTGGGTAGTCTCCCGATGTGGGGATGCGCTGATACTACATGGACTACTGGGACTATTACGTGTTAAGGGCTATATGGGTAACCCCTTAACGCTATTAAAAAGTAAGTTTATTTTACTATAGACATTATTATAATAACGAAATATTACAACATAGTAAATAGTTTAATGGATCATTAGAGGATGGGCGGTCCCTAGCATCCTTTAAGTTACTTGTACCTTATATTACAGTTCACTTGAGTTGGTTTACATTGTATAAGTATGTATGTCCAGACTCGAATGTTTTGTGTTTTGCATTACGCTCAGGTTAGACTGAGTGATACAACATTAGAGACTCACCTTTCGTGCGGGCGCCTTTCTTAAAGATACAGCCATCTATTTCAATTTCAGTATTCTGTTGGTTCCAGTTATTCAGTTGATTTCGGTAGTGCATTCAGCTTGTGCTTGTTTATCGTATTTAACTTCTGTTGTACCTTGTGTAACTCTGATGTATTTATATAGTAGCTTCATGAACTACTATCTTTTTTCTTCCGCTGCATTTATTACTCTGTGCCTGTGATCTATGATTTATTTATTTACTATTTATGATGTGTTTTACCAAATTTATTTTATAAATCGGTATTTTGAGCAATTCAAGTCCGACATGTGCGGATGCGAATGGTTGAAAATATCGGGTCGTTACATTTGGTATCAGAGCTTTTGCTCTAGGCAAAACTTAGCATATATGGTAAATTTATTTACAGAATCACTTTCATTTGAGTTGAATTTCTTCCTTTTTGACTTGGGTTTCTTTTGAATTTTGGAACGTTCCCTGCGGTTCCAAAATACATTCTTGTCCCCAATATTCATCTTCTTTTGATTCTGGAGTATCCCATAACTCCACTTCGAATGATCATTATAATGAATTGGCGGTCTCATCAACATTCATATGACTTGTAAAGGGGTGAAACTCCTTTGCAATTAGCATTGATACACCGAAGATTTATATATATCCTTGGTTTAGATGCTAGTACCTCTTGTTATTCCAAATTCTATTTCTTAAGATCGAATGTAGAATTACCTCAGAATTCCATGTTGATATAATTTTTGATGTCACAGTTGACTCGGTTAAGGTTTCTCGCGATTTATGTAAGCTTTTTTATTCTTTATTCTGTCAATTTAATCATCTTATCATTTCTTTCCAACTTATCTTCGAATCAGAATTATCTTGATTTGAGTCAGTCAAATTTGAATCCCTATTCTTGCATGTAAACCCATATTTAAAATGTTTTATATATTGTGTTGTTTGAGTTGTTGATGTTGTTTGGGTTTTCGATCTATTCGTTTGATCAACGCTATCGATAGGATTTCCAAAACACTTGAACAGAGCAAACTGACACCATATTGATTTCAAAATTTAGTAAATGATGAATTATGTATAATTATATTATGTATGAGTTTGATTTTCTAAATTTTGATAATTAATTGGATAGGGTATTAAGAAATAATATTTGACTTTATATATATCTTGTAACCATTGGCTTTTGTCTCCTATATAAATAACTGAACGATAAAACATAGCTATAAATTAATTAGGAAATTAAAATGAATCTAAATGAAAAACTTGAGAATTTAATTTTCGATGGTTTCAAACTTGGGTTTTTAAAGTTTTAAAAGATATATCATTTAAAGTGTTTTCCAAATAGAGATTGTTTTCAAAGAATTTTTAATGTTTAAATCAGTGCCCTTCTCTTGTCGCTGGAAAATAATTTCGGTGATGACTGCAGCATCATCGACATTCATTTTCGAGTTTCGAAGTGAAGAGACCATTCTGTAGCTTTGCTACTGTTTTTCTTTGAAAATTTAATTGATTTTCATTTCAAAAATATGACTTTATTTATAATACATACATATATATATATATATATATATATGGATATATGATTTAAATTTGATTCGATATATATTGTATATATATTTATTTACCTCTAAATGGTTTGAAGTTAATCGGAAATGTAATTCTTAAATTTACCTTAAAGAATGTTTTCAATTATAAAATGAACCAAAATTTTTGAATGAGTATTTAAGTTGAAATAATTGAATTAGAAAACTTTATTTGTATAATATTCTATTGCATTTCCATTATAACTTACCTAAATTATTTAAAAGTTAACATGTAATTGGATAATATACAATATAAAAGGATTTTATAAATAAAATTTGTGTGTTTATAATAAATTTCATACACTTAAATTTTAGTTATAAACGGATTAATAAAGGTAAATAAAATAAAAAGTTAATTGAATAATATAAAATATAAAGTGATGTTAAAGGAATTTATAAATAAATTGGAGTAAGTCATAATAAGTATAAGTATACTTAATATATGTGATTAGATATATATTAAGTGGAATAAATGTTATTACCATCTGGAATAAAGAAGAATGAAAATTATTGAATAAAATTTTGAGTATAATAAATGATATCAAATTCACGATTTTAAAAATTATTAAGTGGGTGATAAGATAATGAAATTATAAATTAGATAAGATTTAATTAACTTAGGAAAAATCAAACGGATGAAATCAATTATTAATTTAAGTTGAAACTTTCATGGTTTTAAAATTTATCATCTTATTTTGTTTTCCAATATCTTGCCCTTCGATTGTTCCTATTCTCCTTTATCCTAAGTGGGTAATTGAATTCCAGATCTATCTTATCTCCTAAAATTCGATCTGTAGTTCTTTCTCCCAAAATACCTTTACCAGTCTCTTTTGGAAAAAAATTCGAGAATCTTCTTCGTACTTGCGTCCTTGATTACAGAGGAACTTGGGAAGGTCATCTCCATCTTGTTGAATTTACCTATAACGACTGTTACCTGGTATAATTTCAATCTTTTTTTTTATATTTTCCTAATTCTATCTCATTCTATCTGTTGTCTCTATTTTCCATGCCTCGTTCGTTCCTTTTCGGGGACGAAAAGTTTTAAGTGGGGGAGAGTGTAACAACCCATAATTTTGTGAATATTTGTAATTAAATTTTATTTGAAATTTTGATTTTTAAATCATTTAAAGGTGAATTTTTAGAATTTTTCCAATGTAAGTTTGGAATTTGTTTGTAATTTATTTTCCAAATGCAATAAATAAACGATTCTTGAAAATTTTATAATTTGGTCAAAGTTTTAATTTTCAGTTTAAATTTAAAAAAAAATTGAATTTTTGGATTTCAATCTTTTCTTTGAAGCAGAATATATTTATGATATCTGTTCTGCTTTTAGTTTCGTTAAATTCTGAGTTATACTTTTTAAATTAGATAAATTATAGCGTTTTACACATAGCTATTTCATGTATTTCAATTTCTATTTTTCTATGCGCATTTCTATATTTTTATTTTCTATGTTATTTTATTTTATTTTTCTATTTTGTTCATCTAAACTTTATTTGTCGGATTTTACTTGTGTGTATATCTTTTCATAAAAGGCTTGGAAGAAATCAAGGAGACATGCGTTACATTTCTTTAATGCTTGCCTTTTTATTTACTACCCTCTTTATTACTTACCCTACCCATTCACCATTCATAGCCGTTAATTGCTCTTATTAATCATGTACAAACATCTCAAAATATCCTCTTTTCAATTGCATTTAAGAATAAAGCACACACACACACAAAGATATATATGTTTCTTTCTCCTTATTTCTTACCTTTTATTTCCTAACCTTTTTGTTTTCCTATCATTTACTCCTCTTTAGCCATTCAAATCATTTCTTGCCATCCACTCCACTTCATAATTCACGTACACATTTACTTCACATTTCATTTCTAGAAAGAAATGTATGCAAATAAATGGCTTGGAGAAATTTAAGAGGCTTGTGTTTCTTTGTTTAAACTCTTGCCCTTCTCATTTGCATGGCCTTTATTATTTTCTATCTGTTTCCTCCTCATTCCTAGCCATGAATTACTCAACTCATAGCCTTGCATATCAAGTTGAAAATTCACATACAAAAAATTTATTTCTCATCTCTCATTTTTTCCATTTTCATTTAAAAATAAAATATATTGTACGTTTCTTCCTCCTTAACATATGCCTTTCCATTTCCCAAGTATTCACAACTCCTTATGTTAACATGAAAATCAGACGCTAACACCCAGGTGTAAAATGAAGTTGAGCGAAAGCACCACCCGTGAACACGGGATCTAATGAACAAGTAGAGAAATCACAGAAAAAGCAGAAAAGACAATAGTTTTTATAGTGGTTCGGCTTATGAGAAGCCTATGTCCACTTTAACTCTCTTTATTACTTAATTTGATTACAACTTTACAACAATCTTCAATTACAACACACTTTAAACCAGTAGATCAAACTTTGATGGAGAATAATCTTCTGAATTCATGTCGAATGATGTAGATTTTCTCTTGAAGATCGCAGTAGAGTCCTTGGTGTTTGGAGTATTTGAAGTGTTGGATGAGTCGAGAATTCAGCAGAGTATTGATGCTTGAAATGATTGACCAAAAGTCCCTTCATGTTTGAGGTAGGTCGGTATTTATAGAGAATTCTGGTCTGGAATTATTGCCCAAGTTATAAGTCATGACCGACTTAGGGAAAGTTGTAGGTCGCGCACGACCTAAGGGCCAAGAGTTAGCAGGCAGTGTCATGAGTGAAGCAGCACTGAGTCTTTCTTTGTTCATCTGGATACATGTCTTGACTCGTTCACGATTTAAGAGGTTCACGGTTTCAAATGAGGCAGCATCTATTTTGAGCTCTGTAGTTTTAGGTCGTGAACGACTTATACTAGGTCGTAGGTCGGTCACGACTTAAATGCAGTTGCTTCCACTCTGTTTTGTCTTGAGTCACTAGGTCGTCCTGTTTTTTAGCCTTTTTAGGTCGCAGCCTCCTGAGTCGTGACATTTCTCAAGTCGTCCAGGCCTTAACTCGTAAGTCGCCACACACCTTAAGTCGCGAAGTTTTCCTAGGTCGCAGATTTCTCTTGAACCTTAAGTCGGCATCATTTCAAGACGTTAGGTCGGAACTTTCTTTAAGGCCTTAAGTCGGCATGCTTCTCAAGCCCCTTAGGTCGGTATCCCTCTTAAGCCTTATGCAGTTAGGTCGGTCTTCCATGCTAAGATACTAGGTCGGCATCCCTTCGTGCCTTAGGTCGGCAGAACGCTGGGTCGCTAACTGTTTGATGTGCTAGATCGGCGAGTCATGGCCGAGATGGAGTTAACATTTGACCCTCGAAGTACACACCTAATGGTTAGGTCGTGTGCTTCGATATCCTTTAACTCGTCCGCCACTAGGTCGGTTGGTCGTACGCGACCCAACAGTTATATCTGCCGCTTCAGTTATCCCTACTGTAAGGTATAAAACATCCATCTCCTTCTTTTTCATTACTTACTCCCTTTCTCAATTCTGCCATTAAAACTCCAGACCTCCCAAAGGCGATTTTACTCCAGTCGATCACTGATAACCTTTGCCATTCATCGAGTAAGTCAACTTGCTCGCTCCTCGATCCTAGATTACCGTCGATTCATGAATTCAGCCCCTCAAATTTAAACCGTCTTTTTGTACAACACTTCATCACGAATCCTGTTCCACCTATAGTTGATGATCCTTAGTTAGTTTGATCTGGCTTTAGGCTATCGATGAAATGATGCCGTTGGGGTTACAGCTTTAGGCGTAGCCAATTTTGAATCGCATTGAGATTGTAAGGCGTTGGATTCGTGGTGGTTTTGAACCAGTTTATGGGATGATCCGATAGTATGAATGAGATGAAGGTTTTTTGTTGATGGAACAGCCATAGGGTTAACGGGTTAGGTCGAGTGAGACATCGGCTGGACGGGACCCAACAATTTTGGGCGATTTATCTTTTGGCCGACCTAAACCTTGAGTCGCTGCTGATCTAGCTCTTGGGGAAACTTGCCGACCTAACCCCTAAGTCATGGCCGAGCTAGCAATTGGGGAAACTTGCTGGCCTAACGTAATGCGACCCAAGCATTGAGTCGTTACCGAGTTAGCACTTGAGGAAATTTGTGTTGCTTCGGACGGAAGCCTTTTCTATTTTTCATGGTTAACGACTTAGAGCATTGCCGACTTAAGACACTAACAATTCAAGATCGAAACGACCTAACTTAACTCGCCTCGTAATCCTTAGGTCGTGGTCGAGTTAGCCAGATAACCAATGATTTGATTTAACCCGCAGGAAGAATTTCTTAAGTCGTTGCCAACACTTAAGTCGTCGTCGAGTCAACACTTAAGTCGTCGCCGAGTCAACACTTAAGTTGTCGCAGTTGACAATTTTGCTTGAACCTTGAACTTTAACTTGATTTGTTGAAATAAACTGCCTGAGTGCTGTATTGTTTGGACTTTAACTTGTTAAACTTTATTGCATTTTTTCCACAGATCACTCTTGCAAGCTAATAACCTGTCTAATGCAACATTTACAGAAAATTGGGACGAATATACTGCCACTGACTGCTCACATCAAATGATAGATTAGTTAATAACAGTTAATCAACTTGAACAGATTGTGTGAACGAAGTGCTTTAAAACAACGAATTCAGGCAAAGTATCAAGGCAACATTGGAATAGTCAATTAAACTTTCCTATTTGCATTAACACTGTTCCTGAACTTCAAATTAACAAGTCCTGAAATTTGATAGTCGATCAATTGTCGACGAACTTAACTCCAGTTATATTTACTTGTTTATTTTTATTAGTTTTGCACAACACTTCACACTTTTAGGAAACGTGCACCTTCAAATTTGAATATCCAGTTGCTTGTGTAGAATGGCCTCACTTTAGGAAGAAGTAGAGGTAGCACAAGCTGAAGAGACCTTTCCAATAGCTATCCCGTAGAGAATCCTCCAGAGAGAACTTCGACTATCTTAACTCCGAGAGCATTCATTCAGCTACGCACTCAGTTTGGCTTTGCTGAAAATGATGCTCTACTACCCGGAACAAATGATACTGCCGATAGTCCTCCTCATGGTTTTGTTGCACTCAATCGTCAAATGTGCTTAAGCGGGGCGATTCCCCCTTTCAACGACTTCCTCCGAACCCTTCTCCTTCGGTTGACAATCTCTCCATTTCAACTTCATCCTAATGGCTATGCCATCTTGATGGGGTTGTGTGTTTTGTTCAGGAGAACTCTTGATCGCTTGCAGAGTTTTGAAGAAATTCGCTACTTATGCTCGTTTGCAAAGAGTAAAGACCATCCTTCCCTCATCATCGTGAGAAGTTCTAGAAATCGCAAGCTTATTTCTGATCTCACAGAAAGCGTTCATGGATTTTTGAACCAGTTTTTCTTTGCTCGCTGACCCCCAGAGTATTATGCCATCTGGAGAGTAGGAAGTAAGATTACCTGTTTCTATTTTCTCCATTTCCAAACTTTTCCGAGATCCGAATTATCAATTGCTAATCTCATTCTTTGCTCTTTTCAGCACTTCCTCTCCCTTCTAGAGACCCAGTCCATAAGCAAGTTTTTGAGAGACTAAGTGCCGTGGCCGCGGAAGAGAGAAGTGTAAAATTCTGGTTGAGGGATGAATTTTTGCATCAATACGGGCTTTTGCATACCTCTCGCTCTACACACCCTCATGAAGTCCCAGACTCCCCAACCCAAGCACTGGATGCCCCAGTTTTAACCGATGCACCCATACCGAAAGAACCTACCTCTGAGGCTTCTCTAGTGAAGTGCTCCACTTCTGTTGATGTCGCGGGGTCATGTGGCAAACTTTCCACGGTCACTGAAGAAAAAGAGCTTCAGGAATCTCCTCCTCATTCAAAGAAGTCTGGTGACGAAGAAGCTGGGAAAACAAGCCCCGTCAAACAGAGTGGAGATGACACTTTCGAAGGGTTGAGCGACCTGTTTGTCACTTCACAGGAGCTTTTTAAAGACGATCCCGTTACCACCAGGGTTTCTTCCTCAGTAGCCGAGGCGCCTTCTACTCTGCAACAGACTCCGTCGACTCAAGAGTTGACGCTAATTACTACACCCACAACACTCTACAATTAAAGAGTGGTTCGTAATTTGCTGCGCGTAGTTTGCACATCACACACACTTAGAATCTTTCGGCACTTTTATACTTCCGACTCTTTGTACTTTGAAGATTTCTAAAACTTATCCCTTTTTATTTCAGATCCTCCGATGGGACGCAGCGGATCCTATTATGATGACTTCCAACGCTACGGAAGGCGTAGCCAATATGATTATAGGCGCTACCTCCCCTCTTACAGAGAATCCGATGAAGAGAGAGCCGCCCGAAAAGCTCAGGAGAGGAGGGTGCAAGAAGAGCGTTCTGAGAGAAAAGAGAGAGAGGAACGCCACGATTCTTCCCATAAAGGCGATGATTCCCATAAGAGAAAATCCCACGATGACCAGGGAAAAAGTCATATGGTTGAGGACTCAAGCAAGCGAGCCCGACATGGTGAGAAGCATACCTCTACAACTCTTGAAAAGGTCACTTCCCCCGTCTCGCTAGACATTCCTTCCGGCTCTCCCGCTCTTGGAAAAACAGACATTCAAACAATAATCAGCAGGCCTAAATTTCAAGTTGGACCGGGCCCAGCCACTTTGCAAAGCCAGTTTCCACAGTGGTGCCTGAAGGGAGTGCGGTTTGACCTTGATCTGATCCCTATTGACAAGCCTACCATGCTGCGAAATCTTGATGCCGTCAGGCTTGATATTGAAAGGATGTCGAACTGGCAAAAGCTTGTTGACGAGCTCCAAAGGGTCAACCGTGCAAATATAGAGGCGATGCTTACTATGGAGAATGATAAAGCCGAATGGCAGAAGGTTCTTGAGCAGCACGATACTGAAATGAGGAGCATCACTACTTACAATGAAGAGCTTGAAGCAAAAGTTGAGGAACTTAAACAAGAGCTTGCTACTTCTTCTACCACATATACTCAAAAAGAGGAAGTATTTCAAAAGCAAGTTCCCGATGCTCACGCAGCTCAGCGACATGCCGAGGCACAACTTGAAGCTGAGCAGAAAACAGCAGGAATGTATCGTGCTGAGGTTACAGAACTACAGGAGAAAGTCAGCTCTCAAGAGGCGGAAATTCAAATGCTTAAGCTTCAACTTTCCAAAGATGAAAGAGAGCGTGATGAGGCCGTTGCCGGCAAAATTGCAGCTGAAGAATCTCATGAGGCAACGAAGACCAATATCAGCTCAACATTATTTGACTTCTACCTGTATAGCGTCTTGAGGCGCGGTAGCCTCGCCTTTCTAGGCCCCAAGTATGAAATTACTCTGGCTGAAGTTTGGGAGGCTGCACTTGATATGCTTGGCGGTAAAGGCGCTGGCTATGCCGAATCAGCTCTTGAGGAGCATTACCTTGATGATGATGCTCGCGCCGCTCTCGCCAGGGGGAGAGAACAGCTAGCAAAATTAAGGGCCGAAACGGCGGTAGGAGAACATTCGGGAAAAACTATCTCAACTTCTCCAATTCGGCCTTCTCCTTCAGCCAAAATTGACATTATCGGTTCTAGTTCTCATTCTCCATCTCCTACTAAAGTTACCACCGAGATCACAAGCATACAAGGTGGAGATGAAGGCGACGAGAGTGCCGAGGCGCAGGCTTACGAGGTTGATGTCAGGAAACTGACCTTTGCAGGTAACTCTACTGTTAATCTTGCCCAAGTAGACTGCTCATCTGTTTCTTACGAGCTTGATGAGCTTCTTGATTACTTCTTGAACCTCAGCGAACCTTTATCTCCTCTTTTTACTGACTTGAACTTTTTTCCTTCTGTAGAGAAAACGTCGAGCATTGTTCAAACTTCCCCTCCTTCAATTATTCCTCCTCCATCTATTCAGGTGACTCCTCCTTCTACCTCGCAACCAGGATCACAAGAGGAGCAAATAGAAGCTCTTCAAGACTTGGACGATCCCATTGCTTCACAAGAACACAAGGGAGAAGAAACTGAAGGGAGTGAGAAGACTCCAGAAGCAACTGGTTCCGATGATGAGCCATTAGCTAAACTTCATTCTCCAGGGAGTGGGTCTTCCTCCAAGAAGAGAGGAAAGCAGGGAGTCTCCAAGAAGAAGAAGGGATCTTCAACTAGCGAAGAAAAAACGGAAGAAAGTTCGACTGAGCCCCTTTCTCCTTCATCCCCTACTCTTACAAGCCGTCCTAAGAAGTTGGTTATCCGGCCAGGTGCGGGCTCAAAAGGTGGACGGAAGAAGAAATGATGGCTCTGGTTCTGTGGCTTTCATATCGCTTTTTGCTTTTTGCATGTACTGACCGGAGATTGTGCGGGTACCGGCCCCCGCTTTTCTTTTACTTTTTACTTTGAAACCTGTACCTTTACAAAATTTTAACAGTGTTGAATAAAATGATTCTTTTTCTTTGTACAAACTTCTGTCTGTATCTGAGAATGCATTTATTATTCATTTTTGTACAAGTTTCTTTACACGATATTGCAGTGAGCTTGTGGTATATTGTTCGAGCGTAATTTTACCGATGTAGTTATACCATATTGCCCCTATACCATAAGCTCGTTGCAACATTTTATATTTTGAGGGGACTTGTACTTTTCTTTTTTGGAGAATAACTATTCCATACTTGGAGGAATATTATCTTGTTAAAAATAATGTACAACTCCTTCCGTATAAGTTTTTACGCTTCATCCTTCAAAGATATCACGTTTTCTTTTGTGCATATATACATTTTACCAAGTGAATTCTTCTCTGTGGTAAAGCGGACATCTGAAGGGTTCTTTTGAGGAAGAGTATTTTCCAGAATAGGTGGATCATTCTTCCTTTGAGAGTTAAAGTGTGCCTTTGAAGATGGCTTTTTTTTTACGCCATAGTAAAGGGCTTTTTGATTTTTGCTTCTTTGAAAAGTTGCACATCTGAGGAGGGCTTTTTCACATTTCAACACTTGGAAGTTTTATTTCAATCTTGGTGAAACGTGTGCCTCAGAGAGGTCTTTCTGTTCGATTGTGCCTCCGAGAGGAGGTCTTTTCATTTCTGCCTCTGGGAAGAGGTCTTTCTATTTCTGCCTCTGGGAAGAGGTCTTTTTGTTTTGTTGTGCCTCTGGGAAGAGGTCTTTTTGGTTTCTGCCCCTTGGGAGAGGCTTTTATTTTTCCCTGTTCGCTGGGAAGCGGGCCTCCGAAGAGGGCTTTTCACATTTCATTTTACGGGAGTGTACCGACCGATGATGAAATGTGTGCCTCTGAGCTAGGTTACTGCCTGGAAGTTTGGAGTTTCTTTCCCTCGGTTGGACGGATTCACGGGAGTGTATCGACCGATCATTCCGCAACTTTGTATCGAGAAAGATTCCTCTTTTTCTGGTTGGCCCGCTCGAGGTCTTTTAGCATTTCAACTGTGGTGAAATGGGCCTCCGGAGAGGGCTTTTCACGTTTCAACACCTGGAAGTTTTATTTCAATCTCGGTGAAACGTGTGCCTCTGAGTAGGGCTTTTGCCTGGAAGTTTGGAGTTTCTTTCTCTCGGTTGTACGGATTCACGGGAGTGTATCGACCGATCATTCCGCAACTTTGTAACGAGAAAGATCTCTCTTTTTCTGGCTAGGCCTGCTCGAGGTCTTTATCCTCCGAAGAGTTGTGCCTCCGAAGAGGGCTTGTGCCTCTGAAGAGGTCTTTTGCTGATTGATGCTTGCTCCCCCATGTCTCTTTGCCATCAATTCACGTCGGCGACCCCCGTTGTCTTTTGCAAGTGTTTTCACTTTCTAGTTGCCACTAATTTCCCTTATCCAAAGAAATATACTTCATAGTTGAGTGAGTTGGTGGTGGTAGACACAGTTTATTTACTGGCTGTTTGTTTGTTCAAACATTTGCCGTTAGTTAGAAATGGTCCACTTCCATCCACATTGCCAACTTTTGTTTGAAGCACTTGTTTTGTAGGATTTGAGTATGGAAATTTTGAATGGTTTACTGTTTGTTTGCTGAGTGATGTCGGGGATTGCTTGGTCTTGTGATGGGTAAGCTTTGCTTTTATGACCTGCATTATTAAATCGACATTTTAATGACACAATTAATGTATTTTATATGTCAAAATAAAACAAAGCAGTTTATAATAGTAGAGAACACAAGATTTATAGTGGTTCGGCCAAAAACTGGACCTACATCCACTTTATAGCTTTTCATTATTTACTTGCTTTACATTGTTCTCAATACAAGAATCATATATTTGCAATTCTTTTACAACATTTCAGCAAAGCTTTCAAGTAAAATAAGGACGCAAATGATTGCTGTTCCAAGCTCTTGGGATTGGTTCTCCTTCGACAGTTGTGAGTTTGAATGTGCCGTCAAGAAGCTTCGTGCCTATAACATATGGCCCTTCCCAGTTTGGCCCAAACACACCTGTAGCTGTCATGATTCTTTTCAGAACTAAGTCCCCGACTTCAAAGTTGCGCTGACGAACTTTGGAATTGAAGTGCCTGGCTATTCTTTGTTGATGAGCTGCAATTCTAAGTCTAGCCTCTTCTCTTCTTTCATCAAGAAGGTCAAGTGCTTCCAATTGCAGTTTTTCATTCTCATCTTGATCAAAATGGATTCATCTGTGTGAGGGGACTTCAGTTTCCACTGGAATCATTGCTTCTGATCCATATGCCAATGAAAATGGAGTATGCCCAGTCGCAGTTTTATGGGTGGTTCTGTATGCCCATAGTGCAAGCGGTAACTTGTCAACCCATCCACTTTTGCTTTTTCCAGCTGCTTCTTGATGGTTGATTTGATGATTTTGTTTACTGCTTCCACTTGCCTGTTTGCCTGCGGATGAGCCACTGCTGAGAAGCTTTTTCGGATTTTGAATCGTTTGCAAAAATCTTGGAATTCCTCACTTTCAAACTGAGTACCATTGTGTGTGATTATCTTCTGAGGCACACCATACCTGCAAATGATATTCTTAGTCACAAAACTTATCATTTTCTTAAAGGTAATAGTGGCCAAGGGTTCGGCCTCAGCCCATTTAGTAAAATAATCAACAACAACGATAGCATATTTAATCCCTGACTTGGCAGTCGGCAAAGGTCCAATGAGATCTATTCTCCAAATGGCGAATGGCCATGGACTGACCATTTGTGTTAGCTCGGTAGAAGGTGCCCTAGGAATTTTAGCGAATCTCTGGCATTTATCACACTTCCGTGAATAGTCAGCAGCATCCTGATTCATTTCTGGCCAAAAGTACCCATAACGGAGGATTTTCTTTGCTAAAGTTTGACCACCTGTATGATCTCCACATTCCCCTCCGTGTACTTCAGTTAGAATTGTTTTAGCTTCTTCCTTTGTCACACATCAGAGTAATGGCATTAAAAATCCTCGTCTGTACAAACGACCATCTTGAACTACATATCTGGAGGCTTTCCTCATAAGCTTTTGTCTCTTTTTTGAATTTTTTGGCAGGGAACCATTGAGTAGATATTCAAGTATCAGAGTCATCCATGATTGTTGCTCTTGGGATACATTCATAATCCAATCAACATCCATTTCATCTGTGCTTGGAGCTGACAAGACTTCAACGGGAACTAACCCCAACAGTTGAGCTTCACCAGTGCTTGAATACTTTGCGAGAGAATCCGCCTTCATATTTTCTTCTCGGGGAATGTGGTTTACTGAATAACGGTCAAATTCTTGAAGGAGCTCCCAGGCCTTTGACAAATAGGCTGGTAAATTTCCTCCTTTAGCTTGAAATTCCTTCTTGACTTGACAAACAATAAGTTGAGAATCACTGAAGATATGCAATGCCTTGATGTTTAGTTCTTTAGCGATCCCTAAACCAGCGATGAGAGCTTCGTATTCAGCTTCATTATTTGTCGAAGGGAATTCTAGTCTCAGTGCATAACATAGTGATCGCCCTTCTGGGTTTCAAGGACAACCCCTGCTCCGGAACAGTAATCATTCCTTGCGCCATCGACATACAATTTTCATTGGATTGGGATGCTATCAATGACTTCTTCCTCACTATCACCCTTATCCGTACATTCTGCGATGAAATCTGCTAAAGCTTGTCCATTGATTGCTTTCCAGGAATGATAAGTGATGTCATACTGGCTGAGTTTGGTATTCCATTTCAAAAGACGGCCCGAAGTCTCAGGATGGAATAGGACTTGCTTTAGAGGCTGATTAGTGAGGACTTTGATGGGATGAGCTTGGAAATAAGGCCTCAATTTTCTTGATGCGATCAACAAACAATAGGCGAGCTTTTCTAATCTTGAATAGTTCATCTCTGCCCCAGTGAACCTTTTGCTGATATAATAGACTGGGCGTTGAATCCTTGCATCTTCCCGTACCAACACTGCACTGAGAGCATGAGACGAAATTGCCAAATATATGAAGAGATCTTCACCACTGTCAGGTTTTGAAAGTATCAGAGGCACTTCCATATGACGAATCAACTCATCAAATGCTTTCTAACATTCAGGAGTTCACTCAAAGTTTTTCTTTCCTTTCTTCAGAGCATCAAAGAATGGAATGCATTTATCAGTAGCTTTGGAGATGAACCTACTCAAAGCAGCAACCTTTCCATTGAGACTTTGCAATTCCTTCTTCGTTCTAGGAGCCTTGACCTCTCTCAAGGCAGTGATTTGAGCTGGATTGGCTTCAATGCCCCTAGCGCTCACAATGAAACCCAAAAACTTTCCGTACTCCACTCCAAATGAACATTTCAGGGGATTAAGCTTCATTTTATACTTTCGGAGTACTGCAAACATCTCTGCCAAGTTATCCATGTGGTCCACTGCTTTCTTAGACTTTACTAGCATATCATCAACATAAACTTCCATTGTCTTGCCAATCTGCGGTTTAAACATGGCATTAACTAGCCTTTGGTACGTTGCCCCTGCATTCTTGAGTCCGAAAGGCATGACCTTGTAGCAGTAAAGTCCGACATCTGTGATGAAGCTTGTATCCTCTTGATCCGACTCATGCATCATAATCTGGTTATATCCGGAGTATGCATCCATGAAAGATAACAATTCATGTCCCGCTGTCCCATCCACCAATTGATCGATCCTGGGCAGCGGGAAACAGTCTTTGGGGTAGGCTTTGTTCAAATCCGAAAAATCAATGCACACTCTCCACTTTTCGTTGGCTTTCTTAACCAGCACTGGATTTGAGACCCAATTTGGATAAGTAGATTCTCTAATGAACCCATTCTCCATGAGCCGATCCACTTCTTCTTTTAACGCTGCAGTTCTTTTCAGGACCTTGAGTCCTTCTTTTCTGTTTCACAGGTGTAAACTTTGGATCAATGTTTAAAGTATGTACCACAATCTCTGGGGATATTTCGCACATGTCAGCATGAGTCCAAGCGAATACATCCAAATTAGCCTTCAAAAATGCAATCAGAACATTCTGAACTGTCGGATTGAGTTGTGAACCCACATTAAGCACTTTGTTTGGGTCCTTTGGGTCTACGGGCACCGGTACTGTTACCTCTACTGGTACCACTCTATTCTCCCCTGCACTGGCTTTCCTTGGATCCATCTCTCTTCTTGCCCCCACTGCATTCACCAGTGCAGGCTCAAGCCTGTAATTTTTACAAGGTTGGTTCTTTGATGCGGACTGGAGCCGCCGCACCTTTTCCCATATCTCTCTTCCTGGATTCTCGCAATTCTGCAAAATAACATTCTCGCCCCACATCTTGGTCTCCCTTAACCACACCAACTCCGTTATCTGTGGGGAATTTTAGAGTCAAGCACCATGGAGCAAGAACAGCTTTGAATGCAGCAAGAGTTGGTCGGCCCAAAAAGGCTTTCTAGGCAGAGAATTCTTCAACAATTATAAAGGTTTGCTTTCGAGCCACCTTCCTCAGTCCCTTTCCGAGTTCTACAAACAAATCTATGGTCCCAATTGGCTGTTTGGGTTCTCCAGCGAACCCAGCAATCTTAAGTGATGAAGCTTGAACATCAGCCATTGGAATTTTCATTTGATCAAAGGTCTTCTTGAAGAGGATGTTGCATGAGGCTCCACAATCAACTAGAACTCTTTTCACAGTTGCCGGCCCAATAGCAGCGGTTCTGACCAAAGGATCTATGGTCGGAGCTTCGATACCCAAAGAATCCCTGGCACCGAACACAATATCATCTGTGGAAGTCTTTTGTTGCTTTAAAGGCGCATCATTTTCTAAGACAAAAACATTCTCTTCAGCTGGTACATGCCTCAAGGCCCGGGCATACCTTTCCATCTCGCCCCAGCTTTTGCCTGCTGGGTGAGGTCCTCCAGTTATTATATTGATGACAGGCCTTTCTGATTCATGTTCCACGGCCTTCTCACTTGAGGTAGGACGATGTGCGGGAACTTGTTGTCCTTGAGTTGACGAAGCTGGGGCATTTCTGTTCCTTTTCACATACTGCTGGAGTTTGTTTTCCTTCAAGAGCTGTTCAACTACCTCTTTCAACTAACGGCATTCGTTGGTGTCATGGCCGGGCTGGTTGTGGAACCGGCAAAACCTTCCACTTTTTTCCATCTTAATCGCAACTCTCATTTTAGGTGGCGCCGGATAAATGATATCATCTTTGGTCGCGAAGAAGATGTTTTCAGGGGTATCGGTTAAGGGTGTGAAATTGAAAGAACGGCCTCTCTTAGAGTCTCCTTGTTTCTTTCCCCCATCGTTTCCCCTTTTCTGAGTGTTAGGTTCTTTCTTGTTCGAAGGAACACCATTGTTCCCGGCTTCTGCCGCTACCACTTTAGCCGGTGTTTGAAGGCTTTCCAAGCGCATGAACTCATCCGCTTTCTTGTAGAATTTGTCAAGTGAGTTTGGTTCTTTCATTTTCAACCATTTTCCAAATTCGCTTGACTTGTCAATTACCCTCATAAATTATGTCAAGACCATGCGTGGCTCAACATTATCCACCTCAGCCAATGCTATGTTAAAGCGATTCAAGAACGACCTGATAGATTCTCCCGGATTTTGCTCTAGACTTGACAGCGACATTATGTCCTTTGCTTTAGAAGCATACAATCGAAATTGCTCCTTGAATTTCCTGGTCAAATCGGAGAATTGATCGATGGACCTGACCGGCAGCTTTGTAAACCATAATAGAGCTACACCTTCTAGATAAACCGGGAAGTATCGGCATTTAATTTCATCAGATGCCCTGGCACCAGTCATGTGCCAGTCGTATTTGTACAGAAACTCGTTAGGATCACTCGTCCCCTTGTATGCCGGAATAGTAGGGGGAACGAATTTCCTTGGAAACTCTACCTTCAAGATCCTTTCGGTAAATGGAGTTTTGCTTGGAGCAAATCCCCACTCTTTCTCCTCTTCATCTCTTCGCATACTTTCCTTCATGATTTGACGAACCATACCCGAAAAGTACTCTTCATCATTTAGAGGCTCCGGAGGACACACATCAGCCACTCTCTCTGAATTCGGCCTTGACAATCGTTCACGGAGGGTTGGCTGCGGCCTTGACCCTCCAGCTTGAAGAGGAGTCCTTTCTACAGGGTCTGCGGCTCTTTGAGAAGTGTTCCCTTCAACATCTTGAACTCCCACAGTAGGATTCCCATCATTATTACTCGGTTGACGGTTTGCCCCAAGAAGATCATTCTGTTTACTCAAGATTAGGGCATTCTGGGCCTCCAACTGTGCATTCTGGGCATTCAATTGTTGATTCAGCCCCAAAACCACGGCATCCAACTCTGCTCGAGTAACTCCAACAGTTGGAGCTGCTTGACTTGAAGGAGGAGAGGTAGCAGTATTCTCTTGAACATTATCGGATCTTACAGAACTTCGCTTTCTCCCAGGAGCTATTATTTCCAACAAACTTCTGGTTTTAAAAGAAATCCTTTCAACATCCTTTGGGGAGCAATAGTGGAAGTTTCCTGAGTTGGGCTCTCAGTGAAAGCACCAAAAATGTTAACGTAAAAATCAGACGCTAACACCCCGGTGTAAAATGAAGTTGAGCGAAAGCACCACCCGTGAACACGGGAACTAATGAACAAGTAGAAAAATCACAGAAAAAGCAGAAAAGACAACAGTTTTTATAGTGGTTCGGCTTATGAGAAGCCTACGTCCACTTTAACTCTCTTTATTACTGAATTTGATTACAACTTTACAACAATCTTCAATTACAACACACTTTAAACCAGTAGATCAAACTTTGATGGAGAATAATCTTCTGAATTCATGTCGAATGATGCAGATTTTCTCTTGAAGATCGTAGTAGAGTCCTTGGTGTTTGGAGTACTTGAAGTGTTGGATGAGTCGAGAATTCAGCAGAGTATTGACACTTGAAATGATTGACCAAAAGTCCCCTTCATGTTTGAGGTAGGTCGGTATTTATAGAGAATTCTGGTCTGGAATTATTGCCCAAGTTACAAGTCGTGACCGACTTAGGGAAAGTTGTAGGTCGCGCACGACCTAAGGGCCAAGAGTTAGCAGGCAGTGGCATGAGTGAAGCGGCACTGAGTCTTTCTTTGTTCATCTGGATACAAGTCTTGACTCGTTCATGAGTTAAGAGGTTCACGGTTTAAAATGAGGCAGCATCTATTTTGAGCTCTGTAGTTTTAGGTCGTGAACGACTTATACTAGGTCATAGGTCGGTCACGACTTAAATGCAGCTGCTTTCACTCTTTTTTGTCTTGAGTCACTAGGTCGTCCTGTTTTTTAGCTTTTTTAGGTCGCAGCCTCCTGAGTCGTGACATTTCTCAAGTCGTCCAGGCCTTAACTCGTAAGTCGCCACACACCTTAAGTCGCGAAGTTTTCCTAGGTCGCAGATTTCTCTTGAACCTTAAGTCGGCATCATTTCAAGACATTAGGTCGGAACTTTCTTTAAGGCCTTAAGTCGGCATGCTTTTCAAGCCCCTTAGGTCGGTATCCCTCTTAAGCCTTATGCAGTTAGGTCGGTCTTCCATGCTAAGATACTAGGTCGGCATCCCTTCGTGCCTTAGGTCGGCAGAACTCTGGGTCGCTAACTGTTTGATGTGCTAGATCGGTGAGTCATGGCCGAGATGGAGTTAACACCTTAGGTGTTTTTTTTATATAGCAATGTATTTCCTTTTATCATTCACGTACAAACTCCTCAAACATATCTCATTTTATTCCATTTCCCATTTCATCTCTTGAAAGAAAGAATTTTTTTATTAAATACATCAAGTAATTGTTGCCATTTTATTTTCCAATTCAGAATCTTGCCTTTTATTGCATAGCCTCTTTATTACATACCTTAGCCGTTCATTCCTTTAATCTAGCCATGAATTTCTCTTGCCTATCACGCATAAGAACTTTCCAAAACTTCTCATTACCATTTGCGTGAAAGAAAATTATATTCAAGCTCTAGATCCATGGCTTCTTTT
The DNA here is from genome assembly GCA_030765085.1 of Allium cepa. NCBI lineage: Eukaryota > Viridiplantae > Streptophyta > Magnoliopsida > Asparagales > Amaryllidaceae > Allium > Allium cepa. The sequence goes on from CM060942.1 coordinate 465,336,633, forward strand.
CTTTTTCTTTCTTTTTCTCTTTTTGTTTCTTCTTTGTTCTTCATGCTTATACTCAGCCTCTGGCCTCTGGCACACCTCTAACCATCATGACCAAGCAATATAAGATGATGGTTGAAACCATATGTGGTGTACCCAAGCCATTGATTGATTAAGGCAAGTAATGTCACTTTGATTCATTTATTTCTCCAATGTTTTAACATCTATTGTTTTGTATTGAATCATATTCTTATGTATGTATTATTTTTTGCATAACAGATTTGGATCTGACTCTTCATCCACTCAAGTTCGCATTGTGCTTTGTCGTGCTTTGCGGAGTTTGGATTCTTATTCTAAATTTGTCAATTCAAGCTTTTAAAAAGGTGAGTTTTTATCACTCTAGACATATATACTTATATTTTTGTGAAAAAATGACAAGTGAATTTGTAGACATTGATATGTCATTCATATATGCCTGTGTTTTGATTACATGATGACAAATGCTATTTATATATTTGTTACATCATTTGTTATGATATTGTATGTATACTGTTACTTTATTTCTGTTAATCACCACTGCAAGTTCCCTATCACTATGGGTTGAAATGATACATACCCGAACGGACTTTAGAATAAGGAAAAATCATTATGGGCTGAAATGATAGGCTCGAGTAATTTTTTATTGATATTTGTCGTATTTATTTTTCTTGGGATTACGATTTTGAAATGATTGAACCCGAATTTTTCTTTTTAGATTACGGATTGAAATGATACATATCCGTATCACTTGACCTAGGTTAGAATATATTATACAGGCCCATGGTTATTATTTTTAAAATAATATTTTCGTAAAAATTTATTAAGTATTTTGAAATTTTGGAATACATGGAATTTTAACATAAAATTTGATTTAAAGATTTTAAATATAAAGAGATATTAGTTTTTATAAGTTAAAATGTTATAAGCTGATAATTGGTTTAAAGTGTAAAGTTTTTAGTTAATGCAAGAAACATGTAAAGTTTTAATTTATGAAAGAAATGTGTAAAGTCGTAATTAATGAAAGAAACGTTTAAAGTTTTTAGTTAATGCAAGAAGCATGTAAAGTTTTAATTTATGAGAGAAATATGTAAAGTCCTAATTAATGAAAGAAATGGGTAAAGTTTCTAGTTAATGCAAGAAACATGTAAATTTTTAATTTATGAAAGAAATGTGTAAAGTCCTAATTAATGAATGAAATGTGTATAAGTTTTTAGATAGTGCAAGAAACATGTAAAGTTTTAATTCATGAAAGAAATGTGTAAAGTCCTAATTAATGAAAGAAACGTGTAAAGTTTTTAATTAATGCAAGGAACATGTAGTTTTAATTAATGAACGAAATGTGTAAAGTTTTTAATTAATGTAAGAAAAATGTAAAGTTCTAATTAATAAAAGAAACAAGTAAAGTTTTAATTAATGTAATATTGATTAAATCGTAAATTCTCTTTACTGTAATAAAAATGTAAATTAAAACGTACATTTGATAATGTAAGTTTTAATTAGTGTAATATTGATTAAATGATAAATCCTCTTTACTGTAATATAAATGTAAATTAAAACGTACATTTGATAATGTAAGTTTTAATTAATGTAATATTGATTAAAATGATAAATGCTTTTTATTGTAATAAATGTAAGTTAAAACGTACATTTGACATGTAAGTTTTAATTAATGTAATGTTGTATTTTAAATTGATTAAAATGATAAATGTTACTTAATGAAATAATAAAATATAAGTTGATAATGTACATTTGATATGTAAGTTTTAATTAATGTAAGTGGCATATTTTAAATAATTAAAATAATAATGTTTCTTTATGTAATTATAATGTAAGTTAATAAGGTACTTTTAACTTAACATTAGTATTTCAGCTCTAAATTGGATATTACTGTAACGAAGCTTATTTAACTATAAGGCTATGATAAAATGACCATGTTAAATTTTTTAAGTATATAAATACTTCGATTATATAAAAGTGGAAAGTATTACATTCTAAAAATGCCATGAATCCTTAAGGCTACATTTCCAAAGTGCTATGATAATTTAAAGGAATATTTCAATTGAAGCTATAACGTCACCGTTGATTGGAATCGAAATATCTGCATGATCCGGTCACAATTTGTATTGATTAAACAAATTGTTGGAATTCCAAAAATGACACATTCTCGAAGAGCTGTATATTCTTTTTGCCTATCAACGATGATTACAATATCGGACAACCCAGTCATATATTTGATCCCACCCAGATATGTTTTCTGACGCCCCACCTCTATACCCATGCTAGTCAAGGACACTACAGGGTAATGCCGTCAACTAACATGGAGAATAAGGCTGGTTAGGAGCGACCATCTATAGCCTTGCTCTAACTATCTATTGAATACATCGACAAAAATCATACCAAACAGATCGACATATCCAATGTATACTTAAAAAAAACCATAGGTGGCTGGAGGATCTATCAGAACAGAATATAACAACAGACGAGTCAAAATGATACATGTCAAGTGGTATAGAAGACCATAATATACAGACGAGTCAATAGAATACATATCAGAGTTACTACAAAATGGGACTACACAAAAAGCTATGACAAAAAGAAGCTAGCGGAGTAGTCCATGCGGAAGCAAAATAGGCTAAGTCCAAAAGCACCTAACCTGAAACATCTCGGTCTGACCCGAGTATAAAATACACGGGTAAGTCTAGCTAAACATATCAGTTATATAAACTGAATAACAATAAACCTGCAAGGTTACAATGTATAACAAATATCTCTAAAAGAGATAACACAATCATCTAACAAAAAGATGAAACATATGATAACAAGCCTCATATCATCGGCAACTCATAGAAACAAAGGATAAGAATATCCCAAAACAAGCCAAAAGGCAAATAACAAATACCCATAAGGTATACAAGTTCCACAAGGTAAACACTACTCATCATGCGGCTCAAAAAGACCAACACCGAAGGGCGATACCAAGGGAATATGCATATCAATGAAACATCATAAAATTGCTCGAGCTCAGCACTGTATAAACAAGGATCCATGAGCCCGAAGACTCCAAATCCAATATCTCTCGAGCGGCTCATAAAGACCTAACTCCGAAAGCGATACAATAGCGCAACCCAATATCACCCATGCGGCTCATAAAGACCAACATAGAAAGCGATATTATAAGGCAACAAACCCGAAGGCACATACCCGAAGGCAACAAACCGTAGTGATGAAGGTCAGAGACCCAGTACTGGACACCACTAACCGGCGGAATGTGTCACAACTCTCGAAAATGAATCCGAAAAGTGTTAACGTATGTCCCATAACCACTCGTTCACACTAAATGGTTTACTATCCGTCGGCCACTTTCACACTCAAAGTAGTACATAGTTTACCTCATATCATCGATAAACCAAACCCGAAGGTTAAAACGATCAATTGAATAGGTCGGGGATTAATCGGAAGGATAAACGCACAGATTCATGGTCCGTGTTTTTCCCAACCATTTAATCACCCTTCCACTTCGCTCGAAGTGCGAAATTGTACGTGTGGTTTAAATAGAATTTACAAATCGGAGAAGCGAACTTTTAATACAATTTGAAGAAATAACTTATAAAAACCCGTGAATGAATTCAAAAAGGAATTATCAAGGTCAAATATGCATAAGCAACTAATTGGAATCAATATGCATCGATCGAATTTGGAAAATTAAATGAACAAGGCAAATTGGCCAAAAACATCATATTCAGACTTCTGAAAGAAGGGATTCAGACGTCTGAATCTGGAAATCAATTTGTTTTCCCAAAACAGAATTCAGACGTCTGAATCCTAACATCCAGACGTCTGAAATGGGCAATATTTTGCATATTCCCTTTCTGGTCGAAATTTAGCTAACTCAGACGTCTGGTATATAAATTCAGACGCCTGAATCTGGGAATAAATTTCTTCCCAAGAACAATATTCAGACGTCTGAAATGGGCATTTCAGACGTCTGAAACCAGATGGCCAGGCATTTCCTGAACCTGGGCCAACTATGGCCAAACAGATCGAAAGTGATCGGATGCGTGTTAATTATGGGCTTATGTCAAACGACTACCCAACCTTAACAACACCCCCAAACACTCCGAACAACATAAACACCAACCATACAAGGTTTTACACAGATTTGGCTTCAAAAATCATAATTTGGCAATTTCACCAAAACAATCCAAATCGAAAGCAAAAGCATATGAACAAGTGTTAGGAATCCATACCCAACATTAATGAAACCAAGAGAAGTAGATGTGAGTCCAAAACTCACCTTTTAACTCACAAACGAAGAAGAAGGAGCTCAAACACAAGAAGGAGATTAGCCACTCTTCACTTTAACTCTACAAGCTTCAATCTAAGAATAAAACACATATTTCCTAAGTTTAGGTTTAGGAATTTTCTGAGATTGAAGAGAGAAAGAGGTAGAGAAGATGAAGAGGAGCTTACCAATAGCTTCACTTTGATTTTTGGAGCAAGATTCAAGTTGCAAGTTGAAACTTGGGCTTGAATTTCTATTTCCCCTTCCCTTCTACCATTTTCAGTTTTCTTAAGTTAAAGGAATGAAATGAGGGTGAATGGAAGGAGAGAAAGGGCTGAGTTGGTTTAAAGAACAGTTTGGGTGAAACCCAAACCCAAAAGCCCACTTAGCAAATAGCAAAATTCGACTTACTCCAAACATATCAAATCTTATACTCAAAACGATCGCAAACGCCTTTTTGAACTCAATGAAAGTGGTTTCGAGTCCTAATTTGGACATTTGCAAAAAGTAACATTTCGGATCGAAAAATCCGACTAATGATGATATATTCAAATCAAACATTTAAATATATAATCGTTAAATATGCGGGTTATTACAGATCTCCCCTCCCAACAAAATTGCGTCCCCGCAATTCCCAAAAGATGATATTTGTAACAACTACATACATACAACATTCAAAAGAAAAGAAAATAAGCTCGAGATGAAAAGATATACTCACCGTTTCTAAGCAAAGATAGAAAACCCGGATAAGATCGCTCAATAAATTCCCTGGTTTCCCAAGTATAGTCATTGGGATTAGCAGACAACTGAACTTTAATGAGCGGCATGTCCTTGTTCCGAAGGTGTCGCACCTCCATGTCAAGTACGCGAATAAGTTGTTGTACAATAGATAAGTCCGGTGAGATCTCAAGCTCTAGCAATTCAGGAGAATCAATAACAGAATCCGACTCCCGAAGACACTTTCGAAGTTGAGAGACGTGAAATACGTCATGAATGCCAAATAAATGAGCAGGAAGTGAAACTCTATAAGCCACAGGGCCAATACGTTTAGTGATAGAAAATGGTACTATAAAGCGAGGAGCCAATTTCCTAGTCGTACTGAAATGCATAACCCCCTTTCAAAGGAGAAACACGAATAAAAACAAGATCGCCGATCGAGAACTCGAGAGGCTTCCTACGGTTGTCCGCATAGGATTTCTGGCGACTCTGTGCCTCTTTCATTCTCAATCGAATAAGATCAATCTTCTCAGAAGAATCACGAACAAAATCTGGACCAAGAATAAGCTTCTCTCCGGATTCTAACCAACATGAAGGTGATCGACATGGCCTTCCGTAAAAAGCTTCGAAAGGAGCCATACCGATACTAGACTGAAAACTATTGTTGTATGAGAACTCTACAAGAGGTAGGTGATCTTCCCAACAACCAACAAAATCAAAAATACAAATACGGAGAAGATCTTCCAAGATAAGATTCACCCGTTCAGTCTGTGCGTCAGACTGCGGATGATAAGATGAGCAAAAATTAAGCGTTGTTCCCAAAGCTTGCTGAAGACTCTGCCAAAAATGACTCGTGAATAAAGAATCACGGCCACTCACAATAGAACTAGGAACACCGTGAAGTCTCACGATTTCCTTGACATACAAATTAGCCAAATACGAAGCAGACCTATTAGACTTAATAGGAATAAAATGAGCAGACTTAGTGAGGCGATCAACAATAACCCAATGGTAGAACGGCCTGATCTCGAACGAGGTAGGTCGTCAATGAAATCCATAGAAACCTGATCCCATTTCCACAATGGAATCTGTAGGGGCTGAAGAAGACCAGAAGGACGCTGTTGTTCGGCCTTAAAACGCTGACAAGTTATGCAATTACTCACATAACTCGGCACATCACGTTTCATGCCTTCCCAATAATAAAGACGGCGCATATCGGCATACATCTTACTACTACCAGGATGGTATACTTAGAGCGGTGACAATCATCAAGAATGTCATGCCTAAGCGCAAAATCAAAAGGCACAAAAAGACGGTTCTTCTTGCGAAGACACCCATGAGAATCAATGCTAAAATCCCACAATGCCTCATCACAGGATCCAGACTCACAAAGCTGAATAAAATGCAACAAATCAGGATCACGCCGTTGGGCATCGGCAATACGATCCAATAAAATGAGTCGAGCTCCCAAACTAAATAATAGAATAGGAGAATCATAAGATGAAGCTCGATCACAAATTTCACTAAAAGATAGAGTCTCAAGAATATCCCATTCGGCAAGACTCATAGAAACAATAGCCGAATATTTACGACTAAGCGCATAAGTAACACGATTACCATTACCACGGGTTCACTGGATATTAGAATCATAAGAGGCAAGAAACTTGAGCCAACGTTGTTGACACAAATTAAGTTCCTTGTGAGAAAATAAATATTTTAAAAATTTACGATCGAGGAGGAGAACAAATTTTTCCCAAAAAAACCCATGACGTCACACTAAAAGTGAAATCAATAGCCGCAAGCACTAGATCATAAGTGGCATATCTAGTCTTGGTAAGCTTTAATGGTTTAGAAACATAAGTGATAGCACGTTCTCTTTTGCACGGGAACGACATCCAAACCAATACGATTAGCTTTGGAACAAAAGATAAAGTCTTGGTTCCCTTCGGGAATCCCAAGAATAAGAGTATCAGAAAAGAGTTCTTTTAAATAATATTCTTTTTCGAAAAGCTAAAACTTCCAAAATTACAATTATCTTTATGTAATCATTTTTCTAGAAAAAATTACCTTTTATAAGTCAATTTATTATGTCAAATTGTCTCATCAAAGTGTTTAGGAGATTCCTATCGATAACGTTGATCAAGCGCATGGACCAGAATTCTTAAAGCACTCAATGGGAAATACAATCACAAAATCATCTTCTATATAATGAAAATGGCTCTTAAAAACTTTATGAATACTCTTTATTCGTTTCAAGAACAAAAATCCTACTTATAAATATCTTATGAATAAGATTTGCAAAATTTTAAATTGCTAATTTCATCCAAAATCAATAAATACAAAAAGGGAATCATCGAGATATTCGCAAAATACTCGATTCATAAAATGGATGAAATGGGATAGACAAATTGAATGACATAATAAATCATTCATAAGAATCATAACGAGTGCGGAATGCGGTAAGTGGAGTGCTAACCTCCGCAACTCGTAGCCAAATGAAAACTGGTGGCAATGTCGAGTTGAAAAAGACCTTAACACTACTCAAAAGAATGCTTAGGTGACAATCCTAAGACAACACCAAAAGTACTGGAATATTCTCAAACTACGTGAATGACAGAATCAACACTCTCCTCATCATGAGGGCTTGAATAATAAAATGATGCCATCAAATTGGAATCGAAATCACAAAGAAAATAGAAATCTGATTAACAGATTGAAAATGTCGAGGATGAATAGTCCACTCGGGATATAGGATATGGCTTCATAATAATTAAGTCAATCATATAAAAAAATATCAGTTCCGAAGCCTAAGTAACGCATAACATGCAAATTGGCTCGGAGAGAAAAACTACATAAAACAACCTCGACATCAATACAAGCAATTTGAGCATTGCAGATCCACCAATTCGGATTCGCAATCCTCAAACAAGTAACCATACAAGAAACATCCAAAGACAAAGAGCTTCTTCGATATGAAAGAATGTGAAGCCCCCGTATCGAAGAGAACTCGAATACAATAGTCAAGAAATAAAATAGAACGTTTAAAAGCAGAAGGAGATATACCTTTTCCCCGAGAATAACCTCCAGAAGCATCCGCTATATTTAGCTTTCCTGACAGAAGATTACTCGGAGCAATAGGACAAGTGGAACAAATATGGCCTTCCTTCTTGCAGTAGCGGTAGAAGAGAGGCTTAGGACAAGCTCGAATCAAATGATCAGATGAACCACAATTGAAACACTTCTGAATGGAAGGTGTTCCAGCAGACTGAGACTGAGAATTAAATTCAACAGGCTTTTTCTTCTTGGAAAGGAAAAATTTCCGCTTACCGAATTGAAACTGCTTCTTGTTGGTGTTCTTGCGAACCCCAACATCATCCCCACAATCACACTCCTTCTCGAAGGCTTCGAGATGAAGTGCCGAGTCAACCAACTCCTCAAAAGAAAGCTTAAGCTGGAGCATTAAAGACTTCTTAGGACATTTCTTAAGACGAGATACAAACTTCATATTCCTCCTATACGAGGTTCTAATGAATTCAAGACCATACTTAGATAAGGCCTCGAATGATGCAACATACTCAATAACGGAAGACTCCCCTTGCTCCAACTCAAGAAAGCGACGGGCCAATAAAATTTTCTCAGATTCAGGAACAAACTTGAGTTCAAATCGCTCCCGAAACTGAGTCCAAGAAAGAGCAGACTCATCAAATTCAGCCAAAAGAAGCTCGTACCAATCAAGAGCATGCTCTTGCAATAAGCTAGAAGTTACAAGAACTTTATCATGATCAGAAAGATCCATACGAGAGAAAATATGTTCGTACATGCGAAACCAAGCTTGGACCTCAAGAACAATCTCGGAGCCTTTAAATGGCTTCCCTCCAAGATGAGAAAAATCACTGCACAATCGTGCGAAGATGGACTTGCATGGAGGAGATGTTCGAGTAGGAGCTGGAGGTTGTGTGCTCCTAAACCACACCAAAAACTGATCGGCAGACATATAAACGTTGTCCGGATGCGAGCTACTGGATTGCCCAGCATCCGAGCGTCGTCCTCCGTCTCTTCCAGCCATAAGCTGAAAGTTAAGATAAGGACAAGATTATTTACAAGGTAGATATCATTAATCCAAATGTGGGATACTACGGAATGTTAAATGCATTCCTAGATGCATTCCCAAAATTCTATCTACCTCCCAAAAGCACAAAAGGAATAAAGAGACACGACGATTCAAAGATTTATATCACTTATACACTTTCATGTATCGTAATATGCGCATCTATTCTGTGTTTATCATATTTTGCTCTGAACCTCAGCTCTGATACCACGCTGTGACGCCCCACCTCTATACCCACGCTAGACAAGGACACTACAAGGTAATGCCGTCAACTAACATGGAGAATAAGGCTCGTTAGGAGCGACCATCTATAGCCTTGCTCTAACTATCTATTGAATACATCGACAAAAATCATACCAAACAGATCGACATATCCAATGTATACTTAAAACAAAACCATAGGTGGCTGGAGGATCTATCAGAAAAGAATATAACAACTCAAATGTAATAAACATCACAGAACAGTAGATCATCATATACATACATACATGGATACATAATAGAGTATACAAAATGATACATGTCAAGTGGTATAGCAGACCACAATATACAGACGAGTCAATAGAATACATACCAGAGTTACTACAAAATGCGACTACACAAAAAGCTATGACAAAAAGAAGCTAGCGGAGTAGTCCATGCGGAAGCAAAATAGGCTAAGTCCAAAAGCACCTAACCTGAAACATCTCGGTCTGACCCGAGTATAAAATACACGGGTCAGTCTAGCTAAACATATCAGTTATATAAACTGAATAACAATAAACCTGCAAGGTTACAATGTATAACAAATATCTCTAAAAGAGATAACACAATCATCTGACAAAAAGATGAAACATATGATAACAAGCCTCATATCACCGGCAACTCATAGAAACAAAGGATAAGAATATCCCAAAACAAGCCAAAAGGCAAATAACAAATACCCATAAGGTATACAAGTTCCACAAGGTAAACGCTACTCATCATGCGGCTCAAAAAGACCAACACCGAAGGGCGATACCAAGGGAATATACATATCAATGAAACATCATAAAATTGCTCGAGCTCAGTACTGTATAAACAAGGATCCATGAGCCCGAAGACTCCAAACCCAATATCACTCGAGCGGCTCATAAAAACCTAACTCCGAAAGCGATACAATAGGGCAACCCAATACCACCCATGCTGCTCATAAAGCCTAACATAGAAAGCGATACTGTAGGGAAACAAACCCGAAGGCACAAACCCGAAGGCACATACCCGAAGGCAACAAACCGTAGTGGTGAAGGTCAAAGACCCAGTACTGGACACCACTAACTGGCGGAATATGTCACAACTCTCGAAAAGGAATCCGAAAAGTGTTAACGTATGTCCCATAACCACTTGTTAGCACTAAACGGTTTACTATCCGTCAGCCACTTTCACACTCAAAGTAGTACAAAGTTTACCTCATATCATCGATAAACCAAACCCGAAGGTTAAAACGATCAATTGAGTAGGTCGGGGATTAATCGGAAGGATAAACGCACAGATTCATGGTCCGTGTTTTGCCCAACCATTTAATCACCCTTCCACTTCGCTCGAAGTGCGAAATTGTACGTGTGGTTTAAATAGAATTTATAAATCGGAGAGGCGAACTTTTAATACAATTTGAAGACATAATTTATAAAAACCCGTGAATGAATTCAAAAAGGAATTATCGAGTTCAATTATGCATAAGCAACTAATTGGAATCAATATGCATCGATCAAATTTGGAAAATTAAACGAACAAGGCAAATTGGCCAAAAACAGCATATTCAGACGTCTGAAAGAAGGGATTCAGACGTCTGAATCTGGAAATCAATTTGTTTTCCCAAAACAGAATTCAGACGTCTGAATCCGAACATCCAGACGTCTGAAATGGGCAATATTTTTCCTATTTCCTTTCTGGTCGGAATTTAGCTAACTCAGACGTCTGGAATATAAATTCAGACGTCTGAATCTAGGAATAAATTTCTTCCCAAGAACAATATACAAACGTCTGAAATGGGCATTTCAGACGTCTGAAACCAGATGGCCAGGCATTTCCCGAACCTAAGCCAACTATAACCAAACAAATCGAAAGCGATCGGATGCGTATTGATTATGGGCTTACGTCAAACGGCTACCCAAACTTAACAACACCCCCAAACACTCCGAACAACATAAACACCAACCATATAAGGTTTTACATAGATTTGGCTTCAAAAATCATAATTTGGAAATTTCACTAAAACAATCCAAATCGAAAGCAAAAGCATATGAACAAGTGTTAGGAATCAATACCCAACATTAATGAAACCAAGAGAAGTAGATGTGAGTTCAATACTCACCTTTTAACTCACAAACGAAGAAGAAGGAGCTCAAACACAAGAAGGAGATTAGCCACTCTTCACTTTAACTCTACAAGCTTCAATCTAAGAATAAAACACATATTTCCTAAGTTTAGGTTTAGGAATTTTCTGAGATTGAAGAGAGAAAGAGGTAGAGAAGATGAAGAGGAGCTTACCAATAGCTTCGCTTTGATTTTTGGTGCAAGATTCAAGTTGCAAGTTGAAACTAGGGCTTGCAATTTCTATTTCCCCTTCTCTTCCACCTTTTTCAGTTTTCTTAAGTTAAAGGAATGAAATGAGGATGAATGGAAGGAGAGAAAGGGCTGAGTTGTTTTAAAGAACAGTTTGGGTGAAACCCAAACCCAAAAGCCCACTTAGCAAATAGCAAAATTCGACTTACTCCAAACATATCAAAGCTTATACTCAAAAAGATCGCAAACTCTTTTTTGAACTCAATGAAAGTGGTTTCGAGTCCTAATTCGGCCATTTGCAAAAAGTAACATGTCGGATCCAAAAATCCGACTAACGACGCTATATTCAAATCAAACATTTAAATATATAATCGTTAAATATGCGGGTTGTTACATGTTTGCATAGTAAATTGAAGGAAATATTCAGTGATTTGGAAATTTGGGTTTTATTTAAATGTTATGTTATTGAATTAGTTTTGAAATGGAAATGATACTATTATGATTTGGTTTTGAAATGAGTATGATATTTTGGTTTTGAAAGCATGTACTAGTTTGAAAGAAATAATATGGTTTTGAAATGGATATGCTAGTTTGGTTTTGAAAGTATAAATGATTTTGAAATAAATATCCATGGATTATAATAACGTTTAGTTGTTAAAGAGACCAGTATCGAAAGTTGTCATACTCTCTGCCAACTCCGAAAACCACTTTAACAACCGTGTTGGCGACGTCCTACGAGGTATGAACATGGACCCGACTCCCGTAAGTTGGCATAAGGTGGCTAAAACAGGAGCAATTGACTGGCTAATGAGGTCATTCCTCTGATTGGACACACTCCTTCGATATTATATTCTGACTTTAGTATTGATTCGGTGGTCGCTTTTGATTTTTTGATTTGGGGGTGTGGCTCTAGGTGGGTGGCAGTAGCTGCTACGCGTTACCATTGGACCGAAAGTGTAATTTGTAACAACCCGCATATTTATCGATTTTATATTTAAATATTTTATTTAAATATTTTATCGTTAATCGGATGTTGGTCCGAAAAGCTACTTTTTGCAAACGGTCAAATTAGGACTCGAGACCACTTCCATTGAGTTCGAAATGCCGTTTACAACTTTTTTAAGTATAAACATCGATAGGTTTGGAGTAAGTGAAATTTCACTAACTTTTCCCGCCTTGGGCTTTGGGTTAGTTTAGCCTATTAAGCCCAAGTTCCAACCCCCTTCTCCTCACTCTTTATAAATTTCCTAACTAACTCAAGCTTTGGCGTTAATGGTGAAGAGAATGGGAAATTAAAACTCCACGCACAAATTCAAATGCAAATCCAACATTCAACTCCAAATTCAAGTAGAAGATATTGGATTCAAGCTTTGGATTGCTTCTCCTTGCTTTCAAGCTTCATCTTCATAAATTTTAGTGCAAAGGTGAGATTTTTATCTCACAATTCTAGCCTATAACTATATTGGACCGTTGGGAATGATTCCCTATCACTTTTGCATGCACATTTGCATTTGGTTTGGATTGGATTGGCGAAAAACTCCAATTTTTAGCGTTTTGGTGAATTTTCTGCATTTAGGTCGTTCTGGCCATTTTCGTGTGTTCGGAGTTAGGTCGTTCGCGACATAACCCTTAGGTCGCTCGCGTGTTAACGCGCTAGGTCGCACTGCACGTATTGTCATCTCGGAATTAGGTCGTTGGGCTTTAAGTCGGAGGTCGTTTGGCCCATAGGTCGTTAGGTCGCTAACACTTAGGTCGTTTCTGGCCTTAAACCCCCTCTGCAGTGTTAGGTCGCTCGCGAGTTGAGTCTTAAGCCGTAGGTCGTTCGCGAGTTAAGCTTTAGGTCATTTGGCCTTTATAACGTTAGGTCGCTCGCGTGTTAAAACATTAGGTCGCGTGATCTATATCCCGTAGGTCGTTGACCCCTTGAGTCGTAGAACTGATAGGTCGCTCGTGAGTTAAAATCGATAGGCCGCTCGACCACTAGATCGTATGACCTGTTAGGTCGTTAGGTCGCATGGGTTTTAAGCCGCGTATCAGTTAGGTTGTTCCACCTTATAGCCCTTAAGTCGCTCACCTCTGTTAGGTCGCGAGTCCCTTAAGTCGCTCGCCTCCGTTAGGTCGTGCATCCCCCTAACTCGTTCGGCCTTGCCTTTGTTAAGTCGCGTGACACATTAGGTCGTGCATCACCTTAACTCGCTCGACCTTGTTTAGGTCGTTAGGTCGTGAAGACCCTTAGGTCGCAACCATTAGGTCGCTCGACCCAATTCCCCTTAGGTCGTTAGACCTCATTTTGTCTTCAGTAGGTCGAACCCCGTAAGCGTTGGCATTTCCCCCGCACCCCCACCTAGGGGGGTTGCCACCCCCCTGGACCCCCCCTCCGTAGGGGCTCTTTGATGAAAGATGCATTTTGAGTTGATTTCCTTGGATTTCATTCACGTCTTTGAAAGCGAAGTTTTTGTGATTTGTCACTTTAATAAAATAAAGGTTTCAATACTAGTAGTAAATATCAAAACTCTTTCAGCAAAACGATTTCAACTCCATTTTTAATAACAAAGCTTTTTCCTTAAACCGTTTTCCAATCTATTAGTATATACAAACCTTTACCTCACTCGTATGAGAAATCTAATTAAACGACTTAGTAAAACAAGTGGTATGAAACGCTTGCGTTTACTTCGTCGGTTAATTCTTGGACTTGTTCGATTGAATCTCTTGTGACAATTTTCTAGTGGAGATCTACAGTTTGTTAGTAAATATTTGAGTTAAGCAAGTGGTTATGGGACATGAAGTTAAACTTTTATATTTACTAACTTAGTGTAATTGACACTTCTTGATGATCATGACGATCATTTTTGTGTTTTAGACTAGCAACTGTGCGATGTCTCTTTGTCTGCGAGGGAGACTAGACCCCGCTCTTGTGATGTTTCGCCATCTCATTTGTGTGATGTTTCGCCATCACATATGTGGGGTAGCGCCCCACGGTCTTCGGGCCATTCGTGTGTCAAGATTAATGGCTTGCAACCATGAGATAGCTTCTCGCTTTGTGTTACACGTGTAGGTGAGTTTTCATTCTCCCATTTTGTGAGTTTTCATGCTCCTATATTGTAATTTCTGGATTTCTTGTGTAGTCTTCTGGAATTTGTGCTTCACCTATTTTCATGACTTTCATTGTTATGATTTTCCAACTTTTATGTTTAGGTGAATTTGGATCTTTTAGAAGATTCTTTTGATATTGTTTGATCTCTTGATGATCTTCATTTACATGCTTGTCATAGTATGTCTTTATGGTTACTATATGTTCTTGCCATACCTATTGTTTATATCATGTTATCTGATATTTATAGCTAGACTAATCCGTTTATTATTTTCTTATAAATAATACTCGGGGCAGACCGAGATGTTACAGGTGCTTCTGCTTGACTTCTCCCCCAGGGATTTACTACTCTGACTTTTGGCTGACCTTTTAGATTAGCAGTTTTTGTCGTTTACACTTGAGATACAGACTCATAGATGTATTCTTTTGCATAGCACGTGTTGCTATTCTTTTGTATTATTGTGGATCTTTTTGACCACTACTCTGATGTACACTTTCATGTGTTAGTTATACATTCATATCTTCTTCCGCCTTTGTGATATGGATGTCTGTGACTGATTTGTGTTATGCATATTTCTATGTTTGTTTCCAAAGATTATTATAGCCACCGCGTGATAAGAAATCACGAGGATGGTCACTCCTCAACAGCCTTATTCTCCGTGCTAGTTGACAACTCTACACCGTAGTGTTCTTGGCTAGTGTGGGTATAGAGGTGGGGCGTCACATAATTGGTATATCTACCCTGGCATTGCCTAGTTGTGTCGTATCACCTATCATAGCGCGTCTTGTATGAGTTTGGATTTCTTCCGTAGCCCGTGGAGTATTTTGGGTAGTCTCCCGATCTGAAGATGCGCTGATACTGGACGTACTATTGGGACTATTACGTGTTAAGGGCTATATAGGTAACCCCTTAACGCTATTAAAAAGTAAGTTTATTTTACTATATACAATATTATAATAACAAAATATTACTACATAGTAAATAGTTTAATGGATCCTTAGAGGATGGGCGGTCCCAAGCATCCTTTAAGTTACTAGTACCTTATATTACAGTTCACTTGAGTTGGTTTACATTGTATAAGTATGTATGTCCTGACATGAGTGTTTTGTGT
Organism: Allium cepa; assembly: GCA_030765085.1. Taxonomy (NCBI): domain Eukaryota; kingdom Viridiplantae; phylum Streptophyta; class Magnoliopsida; order Asparagales; family Amaryllidaceae; genus Allium; species Allium cepa. Next base: position 465,352,481 of record CM060942.1, read on the forward strand.
TTTGCTTTACGCTCGGGTCAGACTGAGTGATACAACATTAGAGACTCGCCTTTGGAGCTGGAGCCTTGCTTGAAGATCCAACCATCTATTTCAATTTCAGTATTCTGTTAATTCCGCTTATCCAGTTAATTTCGGTGATGCATTCAGCTTGTGCTTGTTTATCATATTAAACTTATGTTGTATCTTGTGTAACTCTGATGTATTTATATAGTAGCTTCATGAAATACTATCTTTTTGCTTCCGTTGCATTCATTACTCAGTGTCCATGATCTGTGATTTATTTATTTACTGTTTATGTTGTGTCTTGCCAAATTTATTTTACAATTCGGTATTTTGAGCAATTCAAGTCCGACAAGTGTGGATGCGAATGGTTGAAAATATCGGGTCATTGCAAATCAAAACCCTAATCACGATTTGACGATGATCTAACCGTTGAATGGACAAGCTAACCACCTAGATGAGATCCCCTCGGCTTTCTCTCCCAAACCCAAAAACGGTTCGTTGATCCGTCGAATTTGATTTCAACGTGATGAACGGCCGATACTTCTTCGATTTTTATCGGTCAAACGAAAATCAAAAACGAAAAAAATATTTTCACCAGAAGATTACGCACTTCGAGATTCAACATATAATTTTTTCAATTTTTTCTGAGGACTTTCATTTTTTTTTTGAAATGGAATTGGATCTGGAATTGGAAATTTGTTTGTCTGCCAATGAGGAGGAGAGAATAGCTTAATTTGTACGTACACAAATGAAAATTAGGGAGGCTAGGGTTTATAGCAGGATATTTATAGAGAAAGTTGAAATAGAATAAATGGATCGGGTTGAATACACGCTAACGACAAAGTGGCCCAAAAACCCCGTTCTGACCCGAAATGAAATTGCGTAGATCCATATATCATAATAGGTGTTTTGAAATATTTTAAACTCAACGGAAAAGGTTTTAGGTTCAAATTTCATCGTATGAAGAAGTTATGCTAAAATCAATATTTTTCAAATTGATTTAAATTGGTTTCTATTTCATAAATTTCAAGGCGTTTCGAGTCCGTACGATCAAAAGACAAGTCCGATCGCTACGAAACTTGAAATCCAACAATAATTCGCTGTTACGGATCCGATGAAACTAGTTTAGTCGAAATCTGAGTATGTGGCCAAAATGGCTATTTTTACATCAATTAAATAATTTAGTATTAAATTAATTAAATCCAATTTTTAAATTTTAATTCTATAATCGACAATTCTTATCATTTCTAATTTCTTAAACATTTATACTAATTTAAAAAATTTAACTGTTGATTTAAAATTGATAAATTCCTCAATTTCCGTAGATTCAACAATTATAAATTAAATTTCCAAAATTCTATTTAATTAAACCCATCAATAATTATTCCATTCATTATTGTTAAATAGATGACTTAAATATTGGATTTAAAACTATTATATAAAATTTTCTCATATTATCTTTATTTCAAATAATGTAGTAATTAATTTCATTCACAATAAATCCAATGAATTATAATTTATTTCAATAAATAAACTTGATTTAACTCCAAATCCATTTTATTTCATAAATAATTATTCAATAAACAAAGGTAACCTTTTTTTACCCTATTGTACATTAGTAAGCCCAAATTTTCGTCTATCCTCCGTACTAACTCCCTTATTTCATTTTATTACATTTCTACGAATATACACGCTAATTGCATTTTACATTCTAAATAAATTCATTTACTTAGGTTCATACTTTCCATTATATCGATTACTACAATACGCATAAATTTACAATTCCAATTATTCCATTATTACATTTATGCCTTCCTTTATTATATTAATAATCACTATGAAACGTTTATTATCAACTATAAATATTATAACTACTTAACAGACATTGATTTTATAAATTTACAATTTATTAGGTATTCTTCATCAGTTAACATAATTTGAATTCCTTTCACAATTTACTAATTTCAATCAAATCCAAACTTTTCCATCTGTTTCAATTAATAGGGTGTGCACTAATTTAGTTATTGCGTTAATTCTTATTAATATAACATTAAGGTTCCTTTATAATAATTGATTTAAAATTTTATTATAAAGAAATAAACAGGTAACCTTACAATACACTAAGGTTTATTATTTCCAACAAATTATCATAGTTGCCTACATAATATTTACTCCAGTATTACAAATAACTTCCATTTATACAGTTGCAATTCGTTTTAGTTACAATGATTTTATCCAATTACCATTAAATTTACATTCAATTACTATTCAATGTATATTTATCCATTAATTAATTCGATGTTTACGTTTGTTTCCTTCCATTTAATTTAAAGCCTAGTATACATTTACATTAATCTCATTTCATTCCATCAATGTAACGCCACTCCTCTATACTCACGATAACAAAGTGTATTACTTGGTAATACCGTCTGCTATCGTGAAGAATAAGGCTAGATAGGAGCGACCATCTATAGTCTTTCCATAACTATCTATTGAATACATCGACAATTTCCATACTAAAGGACCGACATATCCAACAAATACTTAATTCAAAACCATATGTGGATGGAGGATCTATCAGAACAGAATATGACAACTCAATGTAATCTACATCACAGAACAGTGAATCATCATATACACATATACTGATACATAACAGAGTAAGCAAAATGATACATGTCAAGTAATATAGCAAACCACAATATACAGACGAGTCAATTGAATATATATCAGAGTTACAATCCAAAAAGGACTACACAAAAAGCTTAACAAAAAGGAGAAAGCTGAATAGTCCATGCGGAAGCAAAATAGGCTAAGTCCAAAAGCACCCAACCTGAAACATCTCGGTTTGACCCGAGTATAAATACACGGGTCAGTCTAGCCAAACAAATCAGTTAGATAAACTGAACGATAATGAACCTGCAAGGTCATATAGCATAACAAATATCTCTATATGAGATGACTCAATCATCAAACATAAGATGAATTAAATAAACCCCATGACATCGGCAATTCAAAAAAAATTGTATATGAATATCCCAAACAAGCCAAAAAGGAAAATAACAAATGCCAATGAAGGTAATACAAGTTCCACATGGTAACCACTATATATTGTGTGGATCAAAAAGACCAACACCGAAGAGCGATACCTAGGAAATATAATTATCAATGAAACGACAGAAAATTCCAATTGCAACGAACCCAAGTATCTCTTGAGCGGTGGTGAAGAAACCACTCCAATATCTCTCGAGCGGCGGTGAAGAAACCACTCCAATATCTCTCGAGCGGTGGTGAAGAAACCACTCCGAAAGCGCTACTAAAAGCAACAAGCCAGAAGGAGATAGTCCAAAGACACTATCCCAAAGGCAACAAACAATCTCAAATATCTCTCGAGCAGGGGCAATGGACCAACTCCAAAAGCGATATTAAAGGCAACAAGCCAGAAAGAGACGGTTCAAGGACACTATCCCAAAGGCATCATGTTTCACAAACTCCCTAAAAGGAATCCGAATAGTGTTAACGTGAGTCCCATAGCCACCCGTTCACACTTAACGGTTAACTATCCGTTAGTAAATTTAACACTCAAAGTAGTACAAAGTTTACCTCATCTCATCGGTAAACCAAACCCAAAGGTCAAAACGTTCAAACGAATATATTGGGAATTAACTGAATAGATGAACGCACGTGTTAATTGTATGCGTTTTATCTAATCATTTAATTCTCCTCCCACTTCGCTCGTAGTGCGAAATTGTGTGTGTATGTTTTAAATAGAATTTATAAATTGGAAAAGCGAGCTTTTAGTACGATTTGAAGAGATCGTTTATAAAAACCCGTGAATGAAGTCAAAAAGGAATCATCAAAGTCCAAAAATGCGATAACAACTCACTGGAATCAACACGAACCATTAAAAGTTGAAAATACACTCAAAAAAAGCCAAAATAGGCAAAACTGCACATTTCAGACGTCTAAAATTACCATCCAGACGTCTGAACCACTAACCAGACGTATGGATTGATGTCCAGACGTTTGGATTTTGTCTCTGCCTTTTTGCGTTTTGCAGGGACCAATTCCGGACGTCTGGATTTTAAAACCAGACGTCTGAATTTGAAACCAGACGTCTGAAATTAGAGTTCAGACATCTGAAATCCACCTGTAGGCAAAACTCAACCAAACCCATAAAGGGAAAAAATCCAAACGAAATGCGATCGAACGAGCGATGGGTGCTATGAATTTATGCCATACGACAACCCAGCACTATTGGCTCTTTTATACACCTCCAAAAACACGATCAAAACATCAAAGTTGTGATTTTTGGAACTTTTGACTTCAAAACACCAAAGATTGAAATATTCACCAATTCCATCCACACCAAAAGCAAATGCACATGAATAAGTGTTAGAAATTTACACTTAACAATTGAAGATAGTTATAGACATAGATGTGAGATAAAAATCTCACCTTTAACCCAAAAATAAAGAAGAAGGAGCTCATTTGCAAAGAGAAGACGAACCATTCTCCACTTTAACCCTACAAGCTTCAATATGGGGTCAAAACATGTATTTTACACACTTAGATTTAGGAGACTTTTCGAAATTGAAGTAAGAAAGAGTTGGAGAAGATGAAGAGGAGGCTTACCAATAGCTTCTCTTTGATTTAGGAACAAGAATTCGAGTTTGCAAGAGCAACTAGGTCTTGGAGTTTCTAATTCCCTTTCCATTCCACCATTTTCAGTTGAAGCTTGAGTTTGAGGAATGAGAATGAGTAAATGGAGAGGAGAGGGCTAAGTTAGGGTGTTAAGTTAAGCTAGTGGGCTGAATCCAAACTTAAAACCCAATAAGAAAAGGTAACCAATTTCGACTTACTCCAAACATATCGAAGCTTATACTAAAAAAGATCGCAACCGACATTTTAAACTCAATGGAAGTGGTCTTGAGTCCCAATTCGACCGTTGTGGAAAGTATCTTTTCGGACTATAATCTGACGAACGATATTATATTTAAATAAAATATTTAAATATTCAACCGATAAATATGCGGATTATTACAGACTCCCCTCCTTAAAGAAAATGCGTCCTTGCAATTCTCAAGAAGGAAATAAAGAGTAACAACCATAAAAACATATCAACACAAAAGAATATCAGAAATAAGATGTTCACCATAAAGAGCACGAAATGATAAGCCCAAACTTGTTTGCTCGGAGAATTCTCTGGATTCCTAAGCTCAAACAATTCAGAACTCCGACGTAGCACAAACAGCATGTCAAATGAACTGTAGCTCAACAAAACAAGACGCAATGAAATGTCCGACGAACGTGGTAAAAAGATCATTCCATTCGGACATCAACAAAGAAACAACCACTTGTTGCTTACAACTAAGTGCGTTGGCAACACGATCCCCTTTTCGGGAATAAAAAGAATATCAAGATCACAAGATGAAAGGAACTCGAGTCAACATTAAGTTCCTTATGAGAAAATAAACATTTCAAAAATTATGGTTGGTGAGGAGAACAAAATACCTCACCCAAAAATAATGATGCCAAATAAAAAAGGCGAAAACCATAGCCGCGAGAACTAGATCATGAGTGGCATAACTAGTATCAATAGGCTTCAATGATTTAGAAACATAAGTGATAGCACGTTCTCTTTTGCAAGGGAACGATATCCAAACTAATACGATTAGCATTGGAACCAAGGATAAAGTCTTGGTTCCCTTCGGGAATCCCAAGAATAAGAGTATCGGAAAAGAGTTCTTTTAAATAATATTCTTTCCCGAAAAGCTAAGACTTCGAAATTACCATTTTTTTAATGAAATCATCTTCCTAGAAAATTTTACTTATTCCCAATCAATTCACTGTGTCTGATTGTCTCATCAAAGCATTTGGGAGATTCCTATCGATAACGTTGATCAAGCGCATCGACCAGAATTCTTAAAGTACTCAATGGGCAATACAATCACAAAGTCATCTTCTATATAATGCATATGTTTCCTAAAAACATTTAAGAATTTTTCCCGTTCATTTTAAGAACAAAAATCCAATTATACTTTTAAATAAATCTTATGAAAAAGAATTGCAAAATTTTTAAATTGCTGTTTTCATCCAAAATCAATAACTACCAAAAAGGAGTCATCGTGATATTCACAGAATACTCGATTCATAAAATGGATGAAATGAGCTAGATAAACTGAATGGCATAATGAATCGTTCATTTAAATCACGAGGGCGGAATGCGGTAAGTGGAGTGCTAATTTCCACAACTCGTAGCCAAATGAAAACAGGTGGCAAGGTCGAGCTGGAAAGACCTTAACACCACTCAAAAGACTACTTAGGTGATAATCCTAAGACAAGACCAAAAATACCAGAAAATTCTCAAACTACATGAATGAGAAACTTCCCTCATCATGAGGGCTTAAAGAATAAAACGATGCCATCATATTAGAATCCAAATCACAAAGAAAAATAGAAACCTTCCAAAATAGATGGAGACATACCTTATCCCTGGGAAGAACCTCCAGAAGCATCCGTTATATTTAACTTGCCAGATGGAGAATTATTCGGAGCAATAGGACAAGTGGAACTGCGATGGCCTTCCTTCTTGCAATAGCGGCAGAAGAGAGACTTAGCACAAGCTTGATTCATATGATCAGGAGAACCACAATTGAAAAACTTCCGAATGGAAGGTGTTCCAGTAGAAAGAAACTTAGAATCAGATTCAACGGGCTTTTTCTTCTTGGAACGGAAAAATTCCCGTTTATCCAATTGAGACCGCTTTATGTTGGGTTCTTGCGAATCTCAACAACATCACCACTATCACATTCCCTCTCGATGGCTTCGAGATGAAGTGCAGAATCAACTAACTCCTCAAAAGAAAGCTTAAGCTCAAGCATCAAAGATTTCTTAAGATATTTCTTAAGACCAGGGACAAACTTCAGATTCTTCTTATAAGAAGTGCTAATGAATTCAAGACCATACTTAGATAAGGCCTCGAAAGATGCAACATATTCAAATATGAAAGACTCCTCTTGCTTCAATTCAAGAAGCAACGGGCCACAAAAGCTTTCTCAGATTCAGGAACGAACTGGAGTTTGGATCGTTCCCGAAACTGAGTCCAAGAAAGAGCAGACTCATCAATTTCGGCTACAAGAAGCTCGTAGCAATCAAGGGCACGCTCTTGCAATAAGATAAAAGTTACAGGAACTCTATCATGATCAGAAATATCCATTCTAGAGAAGATACGCTCGCACGTGCGAATACAAGCTTGGGTCTCAAGAACAGACTCGGCGCCTTTAATAGGCTTTCCTCCAAGATGAGAAAAATCACTACATAGGCGTGCAAAGGTAGACTTACGAGGTGGAGATACACGAGTAGGAGCTGGAGGTTGAGGGCTCCTAAACAACTCCATAAACTGATCGGCAGACATATAAACGCCGTCCGGATGTGAGCAACTGGATTGCCCAACACCCGAGTGTCGTCCACTGCCTCTTCCAGCCATAAGCTTAAAGTTGAAGAAGATAAAGATTAATCACAAGGTAGATATTCAATTACGAAATAGTACGGAATAAAAATACATTCCTGGCGCATTCGCAAATCCTATCTACCCCAAAAACACGGATGGAATAGAGGCAAGATGATTCAAAGATTTGTAACACTCATTACTCTTTGATGTACCATAATATGTGCTTTCTATTCTGTGTCTATCATATTTTGTTCTGAACTCAGCTATGATACCAAGCTATAATGCCCCACCTCTATACTCAAGATAACAAAGAGTATTACTAGGTAATACCGTCTGCTATTGCGAAGAGTAAGGCTAGATAGGAGCGACCATCTATAGTCTTTCCTTAACTATCTGTTGTATACATCGACAATTGCCATACTAAGCGGACCGACCTATCCAATAAATACTTAGTTCAAAACCACAGGTGGCTGGATGATCTATCGGAACAAAATATAAAAAATCAATGTAATCTACATCACAGAACAATGAATCATCATATACACATATACTGATACATAACAGAGTATACAAAATGATACATGTCAAGTGGTATAGAAAACCACAATATACAGACGAGTAAATAGAATGCATATCAGAGTTACAACCCAAAAAGGACTACACAAAAAGCTATAACAAAAAGGAGCAAGCTGAATAGTCCATGCGGAAGCAAAATTGGCTAAGTCCAAAAGCACCTAACCTGAAACATCTCGGTCTGACCCGAATATAAATACAGGGGTCAGTCTAGCTGAACAAATCAGTTAGATAAACTGAACGATAATGAACCTGCAAGGTCATATAGCATAACAAATATCTCTATATGAGATAACTCAATCATCAAACATAAGATGAATCAAATAAACCTCATGACATCGGCAATTCAAATAAATACTGGATATGAATACCCAAAACAAGCCAAAAAGGCAAATAAAAAATACCAATGAAGGTAATACAAGTTCCACAAGGTAACCTCTATATATTGTGTGGCTCAAAAAGACCAACACCGAAGGGTGATACCTAGGTAATATAATTATCAATGAAACAGCAGAAAATTCCAACTGCAACAAACCCAAGTATCTCTTGAGCGGTGGTGAAGAAACCACTCCAATATCTCTCGAGCGGTGGTGAAGAAACCACTCCAATTTCTCCCGAGCGGTGGTGAAGAAACCACTCAAAAAGCGCTACTAAAAGCAACAAGCCAGAAGGAGACAGTCCGAAGACGCTATCCCAAAGGCAACAAACAATCCCAAATATCTATCGAGTCGGGGCAAAGGACCAACTCCAAAAGCAATATTAAAGGCAACAAGCCAGAAGGAGACAGTCTAAGGACACTATCCCAAAGCCATCATGTGTCACAAACTCCCAGAAAGGAATCCGAAAAGTGTAAACGTGAGTCCCATAACCACCCGTTGCACTAAACGGTTTACTATCCGTTAGTCAATTTCACACTCAAAGCAGTACAAAGTTTACCACATCTCATCGGTAAACCAAACCAAAGGTCAAAACGTTCAAACGAATAGATTGGGAATTAACTGAACAGATGAACGCACGTGTTCATCGCACGCATTTTATCTAATCATCTAATTCTCCTTCCACTTTGCTCGGAGTGCGAAATTGTGTGTGTATGTTTTAAATAGAATTTATAAATTGGAGAAGCGAACTTTTAATACGATTTGAAGAGATCATTTATAAAAAACCATGAATGAAGTCAAAAAGGAATCATCAGAGTCGAAAAATGTGATAACAACTAATTGGAATCAACATGAATCGATAAAAGTTGGAAATACATTCAAAAATAGCCAAAATAGGCAAAACTGCACATTTCAAACGTTTGAAATTACCATCCAGACATCTGAACCACTAACCAGACGTCCGGATAGATTTCCAAACGTCTTTATTTTGTCTCTGCCTTTTTGCGTTTTCCAGGGACCAATTCCAAACGTCTGGGTTTTCAAACCAGACGTCTGAATTTGAAACCAAAGGTCTGAAATTAGAGTTCAGACATCTGAAATCCACCTGTAGGCAAAAATCAACCAAGCCCATAAAAGGCAAAAATCCAAATGAAATGCGATCGAACGAGCGATGGATGCTATGGGTTTATGCCATACGATAATCCAACACTGATGGCTCTTTTATACACCTCCAAAAACACGATCAAAACATCAAAGGTGTGATTTTTAGAAATTTTGACTTCAAAACACCAAAGATTGAAATATTCACCAATTCAATCCACACCAAAAGCAAATCCACCTGTATTTTGTAATTATTTTATTGTATATTTTAATTATTTTTAATGTAAGATTTTGATTTAAAAACTTATTTTACTTATTTGAAATGATTAAATTTATTATTTAAATATAATCTTGACTTTTATGAGTTATAATCCCAAACTTGTGCAAGTTGAATATTTGCCTGAAATGCTGATTTTGGTCAAAATAGTCAAACTGTGACTTTCAACTTAAAATTTTAAAAGTTTAAAAATTTAATTTTTTTCATTTATTTAAAGACTTTGGCTTTTGTTTTCTTAAAAATCTAATTTTGGAAATTTTCTTGAAATGATTTCTGATCATTTGTCCAAATAAAAATAAACAATGTTTGAAAATTTGATTTGGATAAAAAGTGTAACTTTAATAGAAATTCTAAATTTTATAATTCTAAAGGCAAAATTTTCATCTTGAACTATGTACAATTGTGTAACATTTGTTTCACTTTTTTTGGGTCAGATTTGTTGTATACTTTTTAAAAGAAAAGTATGTTAGTAATAATTAGTGTGAACGGGAAATAAACTTTACATTTCTTTTACATATGTTTACATTTGTTTCTTAACTTTATAATTAACAATCAATTGGATGAAGCTAAATCAAATGTTATTAATTATGGTATAATAGCTATTAAATTTTGGTTTAAAGTGATGGTTTATTTTTCCTAATAGAAACGTTAGTATTTTAAATTTATTTAATAAGAGAAACAAAATAATTTGTACGTTACTTTGGGCATATATTTAATTGTTGCTCTTGCCTTTTCGTTATCTATTTGATTTTTTTCTTGCGTTAACAGTGCAAAGTTTTCAGCCGTATATTCTCTTTTGAGAATCCAAAATCTTGCTCAAATCTTTCCTTAAATCATTTCCGTGTGTGAATTATTTCTTTCCCTCTTGCCTCCCATACGTTTACACCTATTGGATAGAATTAAATTGCCTCTACCGTTCAAGCATTTCACTCTTGCCTGCCCTCTACATAAATTAGTGAGCAAATGTTAATATATATTTCACGTTCAAAAGTTCCATACCACAAATTATTCATTTTGCTTCCATCAAAATTTGCGTGAGCATCTCCTGAAGGTATGAACCGGCGCATGCTTTTCCTTTCATTTTTTTTCTCTTTTTTCTTTCTTTCTTCTTTTCACTCTTGTTTTATTTCATTTGTTCTCCTTTCATTGTTTTGCTTTATCCTATTGCCTGCCACCGTGCTTGGCCATTCACCATATTTTTCCAACCCTACCCATGCCAGACCACCGAGCCTTGTTTGAGAAAAAAAAGGAATGAAAAAAATTCCATTTTTGTCGCCTTTGTATTTTGTTTTTGAAGTAATATTGCCACCGAGCCTTGTTTTGAAAAAAAGGGGAAATGAAAAAAAAAAAGTTGCTTTTGTCACTTTGTATTTTTGAAGTTATAATCTATTTTTCCACTGGCCCTTGTTCTGGAAAAAAGAAATGAGAAAAAAAAATTGTTTTGTCACCTCTGTAATTTGGCATTCTAGTGTATATTTCCTCTGCCCTTTTGTTTGAAAAAAAAAGAAATGAACAAAATTTGTTTTGTCACCTTTGTTTTGAAGTTATAGTCTATTTTAAAAGTGGTCTTGTATTTTTGAAGTCATAGTTTATTTTTTTTTTTATAAAATTAAATAGAAAAGGAAATTTGAAATGCCTTAAACTTTCTATCTTTCTATGGGCCTTTATAGTCCACCCTTTTACTCTTAACTTAACCTTTCACCAATTAACCCTAACACCTCCTCATATCATCTCCTACCACTTCACATTTTTATGCTTGCCATGCCTTCGTGATGCCAAACCAGATCGTTTTCCACCTGAAAACATGTGTGGCCTAGCCCTAAGCATGTATGGCCGAGCATACATGGAGTTGTGGTCAAGCAAAAGTGGTTGAAAAGCTTAGTAATGTCATTTGTTGCTTCTACTTTTCTATTGTTCAACAAATCTTTATATTGTATGCATATGTTTATATGGTCTTGTTTATTTGTTGTATACAAGATCATTATCAAGGCTTTCCATTCATTCAATTCAAATCGTGTTTGTCGTGCTTTTGGAATCTCTCTTGTGTTTGTTGTTTTGGTCTCTAGCTTCGAAAAGGTGAGTCTTTCTCACTCTAACATATATACTTATGAAAAGTGGATTGATGACAAGTGTTTAGTAATGTAAAATGTTTATGCAAGTTAATGATGATCATATGATATGGTAGCTGTGTTATTACCATGTTATTACCATGTTAAAACTGTTAATTTTCACCTGACATCTGATACATGACTGTATATTGTGATATTGACATTGTTTATATTATTTCTGTATATGATCACACTGCAAGTTCCCTGTTAGGATAAAAAATCATTATGGGCTGAAATGATAGGCCTGAGTTATTCTATTTATTTATTTAAACTTGGGATTGCGGGTTTGAAATGATAGAACCCGGATTTTTACCTTTTAAACTGCAGATTGAAATGATACATATCTGTATCACTTGACCTAGGTTAGAAAACTATATACAGACCCGTGGTTATTCTATAAAGTGCTATGAATATTTTAAGTATTCTAAAAATATAAAATTATGAAATCTGATTTAAATATATTTTGAAATGTTTTAAAATAAATAAATTATGATTTTTCTATGTGTTGAAAATGTAATTTATGAATGGATTAACTGGATTTTGAAATATAACTTATGTTTGAAATTTGGAATTTTGACTAAAAATGATATTTAAGTTACATGAATAAAATCGACTTTAATTTTATTTGGAAATGGTAAATATGATAAATTGATTTATATTTGAATTTAAGTGATTTATTAAAGAATTATTGATTTTCTATAAATTTAAGTGGTTGAATAAATGACTGTTGAAAATGAAATTTTAAAATATAACTTGACTTGAAAATGTGAAATTTGAGTTTTAACTAAAGATGTTAAATTAATCAAATAAACTGAAAGTTTAGTTAAATTTGTAAAATGGTAATATAAATTTGAAACGTATAGGTTTTAATTTATGAAAAAACGTATAGGTTTTAATTTATGAAACAAACGTATAGGTTTTAATTTATGAAAGAAACGTATAGGGTTTAATTTATGAAAGAAACGTATAGGTTTTAATTTTTAAAGAAACGTATAGGTTTTAATTTATGAAAGAAACGTATCGGGTTTAATTTATGAAAGAAACGTATCGGGTTTAATTTATGAAAGGAACGTATAGGGTTTAATTTATGAAAGGAACGTATAGGTTTTAATTCATGAAAGCAACGTATAGGGTTTAATTTATGAAAGGAACGTATAGGTTTTAATTTATGAAAGAAACATATAGATTTTAATTTATGAAAGAAACGTATAGGTTTTAATTAATGAAAGAACGTATGTGTTCTAATTAATGATAGGAAAATGTAAATTCCTAATTAATGAAAGAAGGTATAAGTTTTAATTAATGAAAGAAACGTATAAGTTTTTAATTAATGAAAGAAACGTGTAAAGTCCTAATTAATGAGAGAACATGAAAGTTTTAATTAATGCAAGAACATGTAAAGTGTTAATTAAAAAAGAAACATGTAAAGTTTTAAGTAGTGTGGTATTGATTTAATTAATAAATGTTCGTTATTGTAATAGGAATACAAAATTTAAAGCCTACATTGACACGTAGATTTTAATCAATGTAATGGTGTATTTTAAATTGATTAAAATGATAAATGTTACTTATTGTAATAATAATGTAAGTTAATAAGGTGCTTTTAACTTAACATAAGAATTTCGGTTTAAATTGCATATTACAGTAAGAAAGTTTATTTAACTGTAAGGCTATGATAAATTGACATGTTAAAATTTTAAGCTTATCAATACTTTGATTATATATAATGTAAAGTAGAAAGTAGTACATTCCAAAAATGCTATGATTCCATAAGGTAACATTTCCAAAATGCTATGATAATTTAAAGGAATATTTCAAGTTTAATAAATTTAAAGAAATATTCAATGATTTGAAAATTTGGGTTTTATTTGAATGATATAATATTGAATTATTTTAGAAATGGAAATGATATAATTGTGATATTGTTTTGAAATGAGTATGATATTTTGGTCTTGGAAGTATAAATTATTTGAAATAAATATCCATGGGTTATAATAACGATTGGTTGTTAAAGAGACCGGGATCGGATATTGTCTTATAGCCGGCCAATACCGAAAACCACTTTAACAACTGTGTATACGGTGGAGATTCCAGAATGAAGTAGGATGGTGGCGACGTTCTCGAGGTATATTACGTGGACCCAACTCCCGTGAGTTGGCATATATGACTAAAACAGGAGCTATACCGGGCTACACAAAGGGTCGCACCCTTTCATCGAGCATGCTCCATCGGAAACTATTCTATTACTATTGTGATTCGATTCGGTGGCGCCACTTTGATTCGAGGGTATTGTTCGAGGAGGGCGGAAGCTGCTGGCTTGCCGTCACCACCGGTCCGGGAGTGCAAACGGTGTATCCACCTTGGCATTGCCTCGCGTGCCATGTCATATCCTTATATCGAGCCCACTACGATTTTGGTTTTAAAGATTCGACCGCGTTAAGGTTCACCATCCCCTTAACGCTATTTTCTATATGATTATACTTTACTGATTAGACACTACCGTATATAGCGTATATTACTACATAGTAAATAGTTTAAAGGATCCTTAGAGGATGGGCGGTCCTAAGCATCCTTTAAGTTACTGATGCATTTTGTTACTGTTCACTTGAGTTGATTTACAGTTTATAAGTATTTATTCCTCACTCGAGGGTTTTGTGTTTTGCTTTACGCTCGGGTCAGATTGATTGAGTTAGCATTCAAGATTCACCTTCGGCATTGGAGCTTTCCTTGAAGATTCAGCCATCTATTTTGTTTCGGTATCCGGTGGTTAAGTGATGTATCTGATTTGTACCTGATGTATCCTGTTACTCTTCTGTTGTATCTTATTTAACTCTAATGTATCTTATATTTTATATAGTAGCTTCATGAACTACTATCTCCTCTTTTACTTCCGCTTCATTATTATTATTTTGTGTCTGTGATCTGTGATTTTTATTTACTGTATACTCTGAGATTTGCCAAATTTTTATTTACAACGCGGTATTTTGAGCAATTCAATTCCGGCATGAGTGTCTACCTATACACTTATAATGGATGCGAATGGTTGAAAATATCGGGTCGTTACAGTTGGTATCAGAGCTTTGGTTAGCTCTAGGCAAAACTCAGCATATGGAGTAGATGTATTTACAGAATCACTTTCATTCGAGTTGAATCTCTCTCTTTTGATTCGATTCCTTTGAATTTTGGAACGTTCCCTGCGGTTCCAAAAATCCATTCTTATTCCCCGCTACTCATCTTCACTTTATTCTGGAGTATCCCATAACTCCACTTCGAATGATCTTTATAGTGAATTGGCGGTCCCGCCAATCTCAAAAATTTTCTTGTAAAAGGAGTGAAACTCCTTTACAACATCATTGATTCACTAAAAATTTTATATGCTCGGTTTAGATGCTAGTATCTCCTATTATCCCAAACTCTATCTCTTGAGGTCGAATGTAGATTTGCCCTAGAAAATCCACTTCGATCTTATACTTTAAGTCACGGTTGACCCGATTAAGGTTGCCCGTGATTTATTTTAGCTTATCCGCCTCCCTACTCTGTATTTAATCATCTTGTCTTTTGTTTCCAACATATTTTCAAACATTTTGAATTGTATTTGTCAATCTATATTTTGTTTATATATTGTGTTGTTTGAGTTGTTGATGTTGAGTTGGGTTTCCGATCGATTCGTCTGATCAACGCTATCGATAGGATTTCTAAAACACTTTGACAGAATAAACTGACACGATATTATTTTAAAATTTGGTTAATGAAATAAAATTTTGATATATATATTTATGGAACTTAATAAAATGATTCAAATTGATAATTTAAATGATAATACTTGATTTATCATTTATTCTTCTATAAATGAATTTATAAATAATTGTTTATAAATTTATATAGGAACTTAAATGAATTTAGAAAAAGAAATTTGAGAATTTAATTTCCGATGGTTCCAAACCTTTTGTTTAAAAGTTTAAAGGGATATAATATTTAAAATATTTTCAAATGGAAATTTGTTTCCAAAGAATTTTAAGTTTAAAATTAGTACTCTTCTCTTTGTCGCTGGAAAATAACTTCGGTGATGACTGCAGGATCATCGACGTTCATTTTCGAGTTTCGAAGTGAAGAGACTGTTCTGTAGTCTTGCTACAGCTTTGTTTTGGGAAATTAAATTGATTTGAATTTCTAAAATATGACTTAATTTATAATATATGTAGATATATGATTGAAATTTGATTTGACATATTATATATATATATTATTACTTATCTCTAAATGGTTTGAAGAAATCGGAAATTTAATTCTTAAATTTTATTTTTAACAATAATTTCAATTATAAAAAGAAAATCAATTTTTTTTGGATAAATGATTAAACTTGAGATAATTGAATTGGAAAGTTTATTTGTATGACACAATTCCATTCCAATATAACTTACCTTAATTTCAGAAGTTAGCAATGTAATTGGGTAATATACAATATAAAAAGACTTTATAAATAAAATTTTGGTGGTTATAATAAATGTTATACACTTAAATTTTAATTATAAAATGATTAACAGAGGTAAATATAATAAAGGGTAATTGAATAACTTACAATAAAATGATGTTAAAAGAACTAAGAATAAAAGAAAGCAATTATTATAAGTGTAAGTATATTGAACATGAGTGATAAATATATTGAGAGGAATAAATTTAATTTTTATTAGGAATAAAGAAGAATAAAATTTATTAAATACATTGTGAGTGTAATAAATGATTATTTTTCTAACCCATGGTTTAAAAAAAAAATTGTTAATTTAAGATGATTGGATAATAAGATAATGAAATTTGAGATAGTTAAGATTTATGTAACTTGTGTAAAAGTTTATTTTCTATTTAAGTTGAAATCTCCATGCTTTCAAATTCATTTTCTTATTTTGTTTTTCAAACTATCTTTTGGTTGTTCTTATTGTCCTCATCTTGCTATAGACTGGTATATGCATCTTTCTATGATCTTTCTGTTTAGAAATCTTTCTATAATCTTTGATAATCTCCACCTTGTAAAACTTACCTATAACAACAGTTATCAGGTATAACTTCAATCTTCTTGTCATATTATCTTAATCCTATTTCACTCTATCTTTTCTGTGCCCTTCCATACCTCATTCTTTTTCGGGGACGAAAAGTTTTGAGTGGGGGAGAGTGTAACAACCCTGTATTTTGTAATTATTTTATTGTATATTTTAATTATTTTTAATGTAAGATTTTGATTTAAAAACTTATTTTACTTATTTGAAATGATTAAATTTATTATTTAAATATAATCTTGATTTTTATGAGTTATAATTCCAAACTTGTGTAAGTTGAATATTTGCCTGATATGCTGATTTTGGTCAAAATAGTCAAACTGTGACTTTCAACTTAAAATTTTGAAAGTTTAAAAATTTAATTTTTTTTCATTTATTTAAAGACTTTTGCTTTTGTTTTCTTAAAAATCTAATTTTGGAAATTTTCTTCAAATGATTTCTAATTATTTGTCCAAATAAAAATAAATAGTGTTTGAAAATTTGATTTGGATAAAAAGTGTAACTTTAATAGAAATTCTAAATTTTATAATTCTAAAGGCAAAATTTTCATCTTGAACTGTATACAATTGTGTAACATTTGTTTCACTTTTGTTTTGGTCAGATTTGTTGTATACTTTTTTTTTAAAAAAAAGTTAGTAATAATTAGTGTGAAACGGGAAATAAACTTTACATTTTTTTACATATGTTTACATCTGTTTCTTAACTTTATATTTAACAATCAATTGGATGAAGCTAAATCAAATGTTATTAATTATGGTATAATAGCTATTAAATTTTGGTTTAAAGTGATGGTTTATTTTTCCTAATAGAAATGTTAGTATTTTAAATTTATTTAATAAGAGAAACAAAATAATTTATACGTTGCTTTGGGCATATATTTAATTGTTGCTCTTGCCTTTTCGTTATCTATTTGATTTTTTTCTTGCGTTAACAATGCAAAGTTTTCAGCCGTATATTCTCTTTTGAGAATCCAAAATCTTGCTCAAATCTTTCCTTAAATCATTTCCGTGTGTGAATTATTTCTTTCCCTCTTGCCTCCCATACGTTTCCACCTATTGGATAGAATTAAATTGCCTCTACCGTTCAAGCATTTTACTCTTGCCTGCCCTCTACATAAATTAGTGAGCAAATGTTAATATATATTTCACGTTCAAAAGTTCCATACCACAAATTATTCATTTTGCTTCCATCAAAATTTGCGTGAGCATCTCCTGAAGGTATGAACAGGCGCATGCTTTTCCTTTCATTTTTTTCTCTTTTTTTCTTTCTTTCTTCTTTTCACTCTTGTTTTATTTCATTTGTTCTCCTTTCATTGTTTTGCTTTATCCTATTGCCTGCCACCGTGCTTGGCCATTCACCATATTTTTCCGACCCTACCCATGCCAGACCACCGAGCCTTGTTTGAGAAAAAAAAGGAATGAAAAAAATTCCATTTTTGTCGCCTTTGTATTTTGTTTTGGAAGTAATATTGCCACCGAGCCTTGTTTTGAAAAAAAAGGGGAAATGAAAAAAAAATTGCTTTTGTCACTTTGTATTTTTGAAGTTATAATCTATTTTTCCGCTGGCCCTTGTTCTGGATAAAAGAAATGAGAAAAAAAAATTGTTTTGTCACCTCTGTAATTTGGCATTCTAGTCTATATTTCCTCTGCCCTTTTGTTTGAAAAAAAATAGAAACGAACAAAATTTGTTTTGTCACCTTTGTTTTGAAGTTATAGTCTATTTTAAAAGTGGTCTTGTATTTTTGAAGTCATAGTTTATTTTGTTTTTATAAAATTAAATAGAAAAGGAAATTTGAAAGGCCTTAAACTTTCTATCTTTCTATGGGCTTTTATAGTCCAACCTTTTACTTTTAACTTAACCTTTCACCAATTAACCCTAACACCTCCTTCATATCATCTCCTACCACTTCACATTTTTATGCTTGCCATACCTTTGTGATGCCAAACCAGATCCTTTTCCACCTGAAAGCATGTGTGGCCTAGCCCTAAGCATGTATGGCCGAGCATACATGGAGTTGTGGTGAAGCAAAAGTGGTTGAAAAGCTTGGTAATGTCATTTGTTGCTTCTACTTTTCTATTATTCAACAAATCTTTATATTGTATGCATATGTTTATATGGTCTTTTTTATTTGTTGTATACAAGATCATTATCAAGGCTTTCCATTCATTCAATTCAAATCGTGTTTGTCGTGCTTTTGGAATCGCTCTTGTGTTTGTTGTTTTGGTATCTAGCTTCGAAAAGGTGAGTCTTTCTCACTCTGACATATATACTTATGAAAAGTGGATTGATGACAAGTGTTTAGTAATGTAAAATGTTTATGCAAGTTAATGATGATCATATGATATGCTATGCCGTGTTATTACCATGTTATTACCATGTTAAAACTGTTAATTTTCACCTGACATCTGATACATGACTGTATATTGTGATATTGACATTGTTTATATTATTTCTGTATATGATCACACTGCAAGTTCCCTGTTAGGATAAAAAATCATTATGGGCTGAAATGATAGGCCTGAGTTATTTTATTTTGTTTATTTAAACTTGGGATTGCGGGTTTGAAATGATAGAACCCAGATTTTTACCTTTTAAACTGCGGATTGAAATGATACATATCTGTATCACTTGACCTAGGTTAGAAAACTATATAAAGACCCGTGGTTATTCTATAAAGTGCTTTGAATATTTTAAGTATTTTAAAAATATAAAATTATGAAATTTGATTTAAATAGATTTGAAAGGTTTTAAAATAAATAAATTATGATTTTTCTATGTGTTAAAAATGTAATTTATGAATGGATTAACTGGATTTTGAAATATAACTTATGTTTGAAATTTGGAATTTTGACTAAAAATGTTATTTAAGTTACATGAATAAAATGGAGTTTAATTTTATTTGGAAATGGTAAATATGATAAATTGATTTATATTTGAATTTAAGTGATTTATTAAAGAATTACTGATTTTCTATAAATTTAATTGGTTGAATAAATGACTGTTGAAAATGAAATTTTAAAATATAACTTGACTTGAAAATGTGAAATTTGAGTTTTAACTAAAGATGTTAAATTAATCAAATAAACTGGAAGTTTAGTTAAATTTGTAAAATGGTAATATAAATCTGAAACGTATAGGTTTTAATTTATGAAAGAAACGTATAGGTTTTAATTTATGAAAGAAACATATAGGGTTTAATTTATGAAAGAAAGGTATAGGTTTTAATTTATGAAAGAAACATATAGGTTTTAATTTATGAAAGAAACGTATAGGTTTTAATTTATGAAAGAAACGTATAAGGTTTAATTTATGAAAGAAACATATATGGTTGAATTTATGAAAGAAACGTATAGGTTTTAATTTATGAAAGGAATGTATAGGGTTTAATTTATGAAAGAAACGTATAGGGTTTAATTTATGAAAGGAACATATAGGGTTTAATTTATGAAAGAAACGTATAGGGTTTAATTTATGAAAGGAACGTATGGGTTTTAATTTATGAAAGAAACGTATAGGGTTTAATTTATGAAAGGAACGTATAGGTTTTAATTTATGAAAGAAACGTATAGGTTTTAATTTATGAAAGAAACGTATAGGTTTTAATTAATGAAAGAACGTATGCTGTTCTAATTAATGATAGGAACATGTAAATTCCTAATTAATGAAAGAAGGTATAAGTTTTAATTAATGAAAGAAACGTATAAGTTTTTAATTAATGAAAGAAACATGTAAAGTCCTAATTAATGAGAGAACATGAAAGTTTTAATTAATGCAAGAACATGTAAAGTTTTAATTAAGAAAGAAACATGTAAAGTTTTAAGTAGTGTGGTATTGATTTAATTAATAAATGTTCATTATTGTAATAGGAATACAAAATTTAAAACGTACATTTGACACGTAGATTTTAATCAATGTAATGGTGTATTTTAAATTGATTAAAATGATAAATGTTACTTATTGTAATAATAATGTAAGTTAATAAGGTGCTTTTAACTTAACATAAGAATTTCGGTTTAAATTGTATATTACGGTAAGAAAGTTTATTTGACTATAAGGCTATGATAAATTGACATGTTAAAATTTTAAGCTTATCAATACTTTGATTATATACAATGTAAAGTAGAAAGTAGTACATTCCAAAAATGCTATGATTCCTTAAGGTAACATTTCCAAAATGCTATGATAATTTAAAGGAATATTTCAAGTTTAATAAATTTAAAGAAATATTCAACGATTTGAAAATTTGGGTTTTATTTGAATGATATAATATTGAATTATTTTTGAAATGGAAATGATATAATTGTGATATTGTTTTGAAATGAGTATGATATTTTGGACTTGGAAGTATAAATTATTTGAAATAAATATCCATGGGTTATAATAACGATTGGTTGTTAAAGAGACCGGGATCGGATATTGTCTTATAACCGGCCAATACCGAAAACCACTTTAACAATTGTGTACGCGGTAGAGATTCCAGAATGAAGTAGGATGGTGGCGACGTTCTCGAGGTATATTACGTGGACCCAACTCCCGTTAATTGGCATATATGACTAAAACAGGAGCTATACCGGTCTACACAAATGGTCGACCCTTTC
Organism: Allium cepa; assembly: GCA_030765085.1. Classification (NCBI taxonomy): domain Eukaryota; kingdom Viridiplantae; phylum Streptophyta; class Magnoliopsida; order Asparagales; family Amaryllidaceae; genus Allium; species Allium cepa. Next base: position 465,374,022 of record CM060942.1, read on the forward strand.
ATCGAGCATGCTCCATCGGAAACTATTCTATTACTGTTGTGATTCGATTCGGTGGCGCCACTTTGATTCGGGGGTATTGTTCGAGGTGGGCGGAAGATGCTGGCTTGCCGTCACCACCGGTCCGGGAGTGCAAACGGTGTATCCACCCTGGCATTGCCTCGCGTGCCGTGTCATATCCTTATATCGAGCCCACTATGATTTTGGTTTTAAAGATCCGACCACGTTAAGGTTCACCATCCCCTTAACGCTATTTTCTATATAATTATACTTTACTGATTAGACACTACCGTATATAGCGTATATTACTACATAGTAAATAGTTTAACGGATCCTTAGAGGATGGGCGGTCCTAAGCATCCTTTAAGTTACTGATGCATTTTGTTACTGTTCACTTGAGTTGATTTACAGTTTATTAGTATTTATTCCTGACTCGAGGGTTTTGTGTTTTGCTTTACGCTCGGGTCAGATTGATTGAGTTAGCATACAAGATTCACCTTCGGCATTGGAGCTTTCCTTGAAGATTCAGCCATTTATTTTGTTTCGGTATCCAGTGGTTAACTGATGTATCTGATTTGTACCTGATGTATCCTGTTACTCTTCTGTTGTATCTTATTTCACTCTGATGTATCTTATATTTTATATAGTAGCTTCATGAACTACTATCTCCTCTTTTACTTCCGCTTCATTATTATTACTCTGTGTCTGTGATCTGTGATTTTTATTTACTGTATACCCTGAGATTTGCCAAATTTTTATTTACAACGCGGTATTTTGAGCAATTCAATTACGGCATGAGTGTCTACCTATACACTTATAATGGATGCGAATGGTTGAAAATATCAGGTCGTTACAAAAGAAGAAGGAGATCAATTGCAAAGAGAAGACGAACCGTTCTCCACTTCAACTCTACAAGCTTCAATCTGGGGTTAAAACAAGTATTTTCCACACTTAGATTTAGGAAACTTTAGAAATTGAAGGAAGAAAGATTTGGAGAAGATGAAGCGGAGGCTTACCAATAGCTTCTCTTTGATTTAGGAAAAAGAATTCGAGTTTGTAAGAGCAACTAGGGCTTGTAGTTTCTAATTCCCTTTCCTTTCCACCATTTTCAGTTCAAGCTTGGGTTTGAGGAATGAGAATGAGTGAATGGAGAGGAGAGGGCTGAGTTAGGGTGTTAAGTTAAGCTAGTGGGCTGAACCCAAACTCAAAACCCAATAAGAAAAGGTAGTCAATTTTGACTTACTCCAAACATATCGGAGCTTATACTCAAAAAGATCTCAAACGACATTTTGAACTAAATGGAAGTGGTCTTGAGTCCCAATTCGACCCTTTGCAGAAAGTAGCTTTTCGGACTACAATCCGACGAACGATATTATATTTAAATAAAATATTTAAATATTCAACCGATAAATATGCGGGTTTTTACAATCATTAATGGGTATTGCATTGAAATTAAATTTATTAGCTTATATCAACATTATTACCATTAATTGCAATTGGATTACCCAATTTTTTCAATACCCTAAATAAATAACATATATTAATTCAATACTTACATTTGTTTACCTATGTAAGTTTTCATTCCCAAAAAACATTTCAATTACTAGAGGACATTGGTTTAATTCAATTTACTATTTAATATTATTAATTCTTTAAATTAATTCACTATTTACCCTTGTTTCCTTATATTCAAATCTTAGCCTAGCATAACAATTTACGTTACTTCAATTATTCATAATTTCATTTCAACTGTTAATACTTATCTTTAATTTCCATGGTTTCATTCAATTTCAACATTCGCTTCATTATTAATTTTAAATTTATTATTTGTTCCTAAATTTAATTGCAAAAATTAAATTAAACCAACCAATTTATTTACCAAAATTTAAGGGTCGTTACAGTTGTTCACTGAAAAAAGATGGACGTACATTATCATTTGATGCACTTCAGTTGAGGATGAGCAAAAGACACTAAAGTAAACCCCCAATTATACCAAAGCTGTTGCCTTCCTTTTGTCCAAATAGTACGTTTGGGATAACAAATATTAGTGGTCCAATGTAAAATAATAGCAGTACAACATCTTTGGAAGATCACAAGTTAATGAAACAAAAAAAACCTTATACTAAACCAGAAAATTCCCGAAGCCTCCACCTCCTCCTTCCTAAATTTTTTACTGGAATCATCGCAAAAAAGGGAGGATTCAACTTCAATTGAAGATCACACATTAATGAAGAGAAAACAACTGTACATAAAACCCTACCTCCCTCTCCAGCAGAAACTCATGTCAGCTTACTGCAAGGAGATGTTCATCTGAAAAAGATGATGACGTAAAAATAGTTATGAACCACAAATTGATGAAAAGAAAAAGACCGCATCCTAAGCCACCAAAGGTTCCAAAGCTTCCACCTCCATCTGGTCGAAAAACAGATGTAATAATTTCAACAGAAGGAGAGAGTCCATTATATGATGATTTGCATAAACAATCATTTGGAGACCGTCAAATGATGAAGAGAAAAAGACCTTATCCTAAACCTCCACCTCACGTGGATCCTATATTTATAGATGCTTCAAAATTTGAAGCTGGTCATCCGTAATGTTCCCAACCAATAACGTTTTTTCTTGGGGTTGGACTATTCGACATGCCAACATGTGCAACCAGTTCGTATCTGCTTTTTATGACATTATTTCCTGAAGTAGAACATATATCTAGTGCTTTTACATAAAATACTAGTTATGCAACATGTGTTGGTAAAAATCCCTTCAGATGATCAGTCTAAGGGAATAAAAAAATCTAAGGCAGCGGAAAAAAACTGGATCATGATTGTAGCTAGAAGGAACGACATAGATAAACCCCAGAACAAACAGTTCACAGATCTATGCAATGCAAAAAAATAGATAACACTAGTATTTATAGTGATTCGACTATTGCGTGGCAGTTTATGTCCACTTGGGGAGAGGAGATTTTATTAATCACTGAAGGATTAGAGTTACAAGATTGATTCACTTTTGCAGGCTATGCATAAGAAGAATTAACAACATAGGCAATATTATGTAGAGTTTCAGCTCTTTAGGGTGGCTTCATAATTGGCTTAAATTAGCTCCCAATTTCGGCTGCCATTGTTCCGAAAGCTACCATATTTATAGAAGGAAGATGTGAGGAGGGGTAGCTGCTATACGGAAGCTCAGGATCGGCATGTTTGATCCGTCATATGACAGTAGGCATTTGGCCAGCATAGTACACTTCAAGTCTGGGCCTTCACATGCCGATTGCCGAACGAGAAATTTACACCGGTCTTCTTCTTCACCTACTTGGTTTGGCGAATACCGAACGAAATATTTCGTTCGGCATCACCGCATCATCGAACGACAAATTTGGTTTGGTCTTCCTTCATCACTCCAAACCAATGCCGCTCCACTTCTCTTCTTTACTGAAAAAAGTTTCTCATTCGGTCTTCTTCAATCACCGATCGAAATTGCCATGCTCCTGAAATCTAGAGCAGCAAATCTAAGCAACACCGGAACAATGATTTTGTTCGACAAATCAGCTTCGTCCACCGAACTACTTTGCTGGTTCAGTCTTCAGCTTCTGCTCTTAAGGCTTCAGCTTCCTCCTCCAAGACCTTACCCTAAACTGCAAAAAATCCCGATGCCTCAACCTCCTTCTACCACAAAACCTTTACTGGAATCATCACAAAAAAGGAAGGATATTTCTTCAATTGAAGATCACACATTGATGAAGAGAAAAGTTCGTGCCCAAAGCCCGCAAAGATACCAAAGCCTTAACCTCCATCTCTACCAAAACTCATATTAGTTCATTGCAAGGAGATGGTTCATCCGAAGAAGATGGCAAAACAAAATTATTTACAGACAACTCATTGATGAAAAGAAGAAGACAATATTCTTTGCCTCCAAAGTTTTCAAAGCCTCCAACTCCATATGGTAAAAAAGCCCACGTATTTTCATCTGAAGGAGAGAGAGTCCATCATTTGATGATTTGCAAAAACAATCATTTGGAGACCTTGAATGATGAAGAGAAAAATACTTTATCCTAAACATCCGAAGATGCCGAAGCCTCCATCTCCCTCCAATCGTGTTACTATAGGTGCTTCAAATTTTGAAGCTGACCATTTGTAATGATCCAAACCAATAACAATTTTGCATGGTGTTGGGCTGTTCATTATGCCAACATATGCAATCGACTCGTATCTTTGGTATATTACATTATTACCTGAAGTAGAACATGTATTGATTGTTTTTAATAAAATACCATTTACGCAATTGTTTTAATAATTTTGGGACTGGAAATAAAAGCTTAATATTTTCAGAGTTTCACGCCGGCTTTTCATTTTTTATAGTTTAAGTACTCATTTTTTTTGTTTCATTCATGATAATGATACTTAAATAATCCTATTATCTAATACGATGCAGATTGTATGCATAGAACACTAATTTGAATCAAAAGATGATTATTTAACTCAAAGTATTCATAATGAACAAACATTGATCTTCTTCATTTTGTATAAAAAAGAATAATTATGTGAATAACGAGGATATAAATTTTTCACACCATAGATTTTTATGTAGCCCATTCGAAATAATATAGGCACAACAAATAACCAGATTTATGATGCTTACGACCATCGTATCAAATTACAATGGATATAGCCATTTCTAGTGTTCTGAGGCAAATTGTTTCATGGAAACAACAACTGTAAAGACCGCCATGCATCAAAATTCCGTAGCTCTTATAACCTCTATGAATATAATATTTACAGTGGTTATGACAATTGCAGTTCTAAATTTCACAAGTGATATAGTGGTGACAAAATAGGATTAGCATGAAGTATGGTACAAAAATGGACTCAGCAAATAATACGAAATATTTATCACCATTTTAACATTTTTCCTTTCATTCAGGTGTTATTATTTCAACTTCAATTTCATATTCATTAATAAATTAACCTACAATTCTTTAATGGTTTTAAGCACTACCATTTATAAGAAATGATACAGCTTTACTAACTGATAAGTTACTATGAATTTTGAATATATTATTGCATTTTACATTCTTTTTAAATCTAGTAGATCGGTCTAAGGTTTTATTTACTATCATTAACGAACTCAAATTTTCCAATGTCAACCTTTCTTTTTGGAGGTTTCAATTACCGTGGATTAGGTGTACATGTTACCGTCCTTTTTTTATTTGTGTTTTTATAAACCAAAATATTTTGACCTTTAGCTAATTATAGTATGCATAAGGTACAACCTATATTTCAATGACGACTACTAGCATAATAAGAAAATAGATACAAAAAGTTTGATATGTCATTTTATATAATTAATGAAGACATACCTATTAATTTCAACATATTATATTTCTCTGTAATATAAATACTTATCTACAAGTTCGAAGAATCTCTGTACTGAGTATATTATCTTTCAATACATGGTTAACTTTAATGCACGTTGCTTATAGGTTTTAGTTAGAAATATATATTTGTACAACACTTTTTGGAGCTATAAATAATATAATTGATTTACTAGCATGTTATCTTAATTTGTTTATCCTTTTTAATGGAAGTAGGCATTTAATAACTTTTTCAACACTTATTAATTGTTAAATAAATAGTTTCAAGAAGTAAAAAATAATGAAGCATAACAAATAAAATATTGAATTTAGTGAGCAACAATTATTACTAGCATACAAATACATAAATACAAATTAATATCATTCTTTATCATACGTTAATTGTATAAGGACATAATTATTTTTTCCTTCAAAATCTATAAATATCCATCAGCTTTTCATCCGTAATTATACTTCACAATGGGTAGATTTTCATTCGAAATATTGTGTTACTTTTCTTCCTTGCGACATTGTTATTCAACTTTGTCAAGAGTAGTGAGCCTAGGGACTATCCATTTCGCCATCAATTTTCCAAGAATTGGACACAATTGTATCATGGAAGTCCAACACAGAGAATTCGATCTTCGTTCAATCCATTGTCAAAATTTATCTCCTTACTCAAAAGTAGTTCACAAAAATAATATGGGCTAACATTATCATTTGACAATCTTCAATTGAGGAAGGGGAGAAGACCCTATTATATTCCCCCAAGTAAACCTAAGCCTCCATCTCAGTCTAATTCAAATAGCATGTTTGGGTCAATGGACAGAAGTGGTCCAATGAAAAAGGATAGTAGTACAACATCTTTAGAAGGTCGCGAGTTAATGAAAAGAAAAGGGCCTTACCCTAAACCACCAAAAATCTCGATGCCTCCAGCACCTCCTGCCCCACAATCTTTACTAGAATCATCACAAAAAAGGGAGGATACAACATCTATTGAAAATCACATATTAATGAAGAGAAAACGGTCGTACCCAAAGCCACCAAAGACACCAAAGCCTCCACCTCCATCTCTACCAAAAACTCGTATTACTTCATTGCAAGTAGATGGTTCATCAGTCGAAGACGGCGAGACAAAATTATTTATGGACCACTAATTGTTTAAAAGAAGACGACCATATTCTATGCCACCAAAGTTTCTGACGCCTCCAACTCCATATGGTAAATAAACACATGTTATTTCGTCAGAGGGAGAGAGTCCATCATATGATGATCTGCAAGAACAATCATCTGTAGACCGTCAAATGATGAGGAGAAAAAGACCTTATCCAAAACCTCCAAAGTTACCAAAGCCTCCACCTCCCTCTAATCCTGTTTCTACAGGTGCTTCAAAATTTGAAGCTGGTCATCTATGATGAACCTAACCTTTGACATTTTTGCTTTGCGTTGGACTGTTCATTATGCCAACATATACAACCAATTCTTATCTGCGGCTCATTGCATTATTTCCCCAAGTAGAACATGTATCGAGTGCGTTTTAATGAAATACCATTTATGTAATGTGCTCTATTAATTATGGGACTGGAAATAAAAGCTTAATATTTTCAAAGTTTCATTTCGGCTATTCATTTTGAACGTTAAGTGCTCAATTTTTTATTTCATTCATGATAAAGGTTCTTAAATAATGCTATTATCGGATATTGCATAGAATGTACTCATAGAACTCAAATTTGAATCAAAAGATGATTACTGAACTCAAGGTTTTCGTAATGAACAAACATTGATCTTCTTCATTATGTATAAAAAAAGAATAATTAGATGAATAATGAGGTTAGAAATTTAGTACACCATAGATTTTCGTATAGCCCCATCCGAAATACGATAGGCACAACACAATAATTAGATTTGTGATACGTACGACCTTCGCATAAAATTTACAAGGATATACCCATAATCAAGTAGTCTAGGGCCACTTGTTTCTGGGAAACAACAACGGTTAAAGCCATTGTGCAAAAAAAATTAATTGCATTTATTACCATTGTGAATCAAATATTTACAATGGTTATGATGATTACAATTCCAAATTTAAAACTAATATAACAGTGATAAAAAGGGTTAGCACAAAGTATGGTACAAAAAATAGGCTCAGCAAATAATATGAAATACTTATTACTATTTTAAATTTTTTTACTTTCATTCTAGTGTTACTATAATTTCAACTTCAATTTCATAACCGTTAACATTATCCTAGAATTCTTTAGTGGATTTATGCACTACCATTTATAAAAAATGATATAGCTTTACGAATTGATAATTTAGTATGAAGTTTAATATATAGTTATATTTTAAATATCTTTTTAAATCTAGTGGATTGGTCTAAGGTTTTATTTATTATCATTAACGAAGTCAAAATTTCGGATGTTAACTTTTCTTTTTGAAGGTTTCAATTACTATGGATTGGTCTTGTATATTGCCCTTTAATTTATATGTGTTTTTATAAACCAAAATATTTTGTCCAGTAGCTAATTGTAATATGCATCTGGCCAAAACTATATATCAGTAAGGCTTATTTCCATATTAACAAAACTAGACACAAGAAGTTTGGAATGCCATTTTAGCCTACTTCTGAAGATATACTTATTAATTTCACACATTATATTTTTCTCTGATGTAAACATGTATCTAAAAGTTCAAAGAATCTCTATACAATACAGAGTAAATTATCTTCTCATAAAAAATTAATTTACATGCACGTTTCTTATATGTTTTAGTTAGAATTATATATTTGTAAATCACTTTATTGAGCTACAAATAATATAATTAATAAACTAGTATTTCATATCAATTAGCTTCTGCTTTTTAATGGAAGAAGGCACCAATAACTTTTTCAACTCTTATTATTTAGTTAAATATATTGTCATAAAAGGTAAAAAATAATGAATAATAACTAAAAAAATCTTGAATTTAGTAACCAACAATTATTTTTGTTAGGTTAATCAATATCATACATTATCATTAACTAATTGTTTCAGGACACAATTTTTTTCTTCAAACTCTACAAATATCGATAACCAACAATTATTTTAGTAACCAACAATTATTTTTGTTAGGTTAATCAATATCATTAATTATCATTAACTAATTGTTTCAGGACACAATTTTTTTCTTCAAACTCTACAAATATCGATAAGCTTTTCGACTACAATCATAATTTTCAATGGGTACTTTTTTGTTCAAAATATTGCATTACTTTTCTTCCTTTCACATTGTTATTCAACTCTATCAAGGGCAATGAGCATACATAGAATCCATTTTACCATCAATTTTCCAGAATTGTAAACAATTGTATCGTGGAAGTCAAACACAGAGAATCTGATCTTTGTTCTATCCATTGTCAAAATTTGATTCCTTACTTCAAAGCTGTTCACTGAAAAATGATGGTCATACATTATCATTTGATACACTTAAGTTGAGGAAGAGGAAAATATACTAAACTAAACCCCATATTATACCAAAGCCATCGCCGCCCTTTTGTCCAAATAGAATCTTTGGGTCAACAGATATTAATGGAACGATGTATAAAGATAGCAGTATAACATCTTTACATGCTACCATTTTGACTCGGCAAATAATAGACTCAGCAAATAATACGAAATACTTATTACCATTTTGACATTTTTACTTTCATTCAAATGTTATAATTTCAACTTCATTTTGGTATTCATTAACAAAATAACCTACAACTCTTTAGTGGTTTTATGCACTATCATTTACGAAAAATGATACTCCTTTATGAATTGATAAGTTACTATGTAGTTTGAATATATTATTACATTTTAAATATCGTTTTAAATCTAGTAGATCGGTCTAAGGTTTTATTTATTAACATTAACTAACTAAAATTTTCTTATGTCAGCCTTTCTTTTTGAACGTTTCAATTACTATGGATTTGGATTATATATGACATCCCTTTTATTTATGCATGTTTTTATAAACCAAAATATTTTGTCCTTTAGCTAATTATAATATGCATCAGGTACAACCTATATTTAAATGAGGGCTACTAGCATTATCAAAAAATAGATACAAAAAGTTTGATATGTCATTTTACATAATTAATGAAAATATTCTTATTAATTTCAACATATTATATTTCTCTTTAATATAAATATTTACCTACGAGTTCGAAGAATCTCTATATTGGACATAGTAAATTATCTTTCAATAAACAATTAACTCAAAATGCACGTTGCTTATAGGTTTTAGTTAGAAATATACATTTGTATAGCACTTTATTGAGCTGTAAATAATATAATTGATAAACTAGTATATTATATTAAATTTTTTCTCCTTTTTAATGGCAGAATATATTCAATAACTTTTTCAACATTTATTAGTTAGTTAAATAAATAGTTTCAACAAGTAAAAAATAATGAAACATAACAAACAAAATCTTGAATTTAGTGATCAACAATTATTACTAGTATATAAATACATAAATACAAATTAATATCAATCTTTGTCATAAGTTAACTGTATAAGGACATAATTTTTATTTTCTTCAAACTCTGTAAATATCCACAAGCATTTCAGCCAAAATAATACTTCTCAATGGGTAGTTTTTTCGTTCGAAATATTGTATTACTTTTCTTCCTTGCAACATTGTTATTTAACTTTGTCAAGGGTAATGAGCCTGGGGAGAATCAATTTTTTCATCAATTTTCCAAGAATCGGAAACAATTGTATCATGGAAGTCCAAAATACAGAATCTGATCTATGTTCGACCCGTTGTTAAAATTTGGTTCCTTATGCTAAAGTAGTTTACAAAAAGAAGATGGGCACAAATTATCATTTGATAACCTTCAGTGGAAGAAGAGGAGAAGACCCTATCATGTTCCTCCAAGTAGTCCAAGGCTTCGACCTCGCTGTAATTCAAATAGCATGTTTGGGTTAACGGATAGAAGTGGTCCAATGCAAATATATAGCCGTACAACATCTTTTGAAGGTCGCGAGTTAATAAAATGAAAAAGACCTTACCCTAAACCACCAAAAATCCCGATGCCTCCACCTCCTCCTGCCCCACAATCATTAATAGAATCATTACAAAAAAGGGAAGATACAACTTCAATTGAAGATCACACATCAATGAAGAGTAAATGGCTGTACCCAAAGCCATCAAAGATACCAAAGCCTCCACCTCCATCTCCACCAAAAACTCGTATTAGTTCATTACAATGAGATAGTTCATCCAACGAAGACGGTGACACAAAATTATTTATGGACCACCAATTGATGAAAAGATGAAGACCGTATCTATGCCACCAAAGTTTTCGAAGCCGCCAACTCTATATGGTAGAAAAACACATGTTATTTCGTCAGAAGGAGAGAGTCCCTCATATGATGATCTGCAAAAACAATCATTTGGAGACCATCAAATAATGAAGAGAAAACGACCTTATCCTAAACCTCCAAAGATACCAAAGCCTCCACCTCCCTCTAATCCTGTTTCTACACGAGCTTCAAAATTTGAAGCTGTTCATCCATGATGAACCATACCTATGACTTTTTTGCTGCTATTGGACTATTCATTATGCCAACATATGCAACCAATTCGTATCTACTGTTCATTACATTATTGCCCGAAGTAAAACATGTACCTAGAGCTTTTTAGTAAAATACCATTTATGCAATGTGCTATATTAATAATGGGACTGGAAATAAAGCCTTAATATTTTCAAAGTTTCATGTCGGCTATTCATTTTAAAATTTAAGTACTCAATTTTTTGTTTCATTCATGATAAAGGTACATAAATAATGTTATTATCAGATACTGCGTAGAATGTATTAATAGAACTAAATCAAAAGATGATTACATAACTCAAGCTATTCGAACTGAACAAACATGGATCTTCTTCATTTCGTATAAAAAAAGTTATATGAATAATGTTAACTCCTATTTCTGAAGCGACCTAAGACTTACATGACTTAACGACCTAAGACTTACGTGACTTAACGACCTAAAACTTAGGTGACTTAACGACCTAAAAGGTACTAACGACCTAAGGGTGCTAACGACCTAAAAAGTGGGCGACCTAACTAAAGCAGCGACCTAAGATCACAAAGCATCCCGCGACCTAAGGTCTTTAGCGACCTAGTGCTTTCAGCGACCTATGAAGTGCCGCGAACTAACAACTTAAGGATTTCACAACCTGACGACTTAAGAGGATCAGCGACCTACAGGTTCCTGTAGCTTCACGACCTAAAGCATATACGACCTAAGTAATGCCATAGCCTACCGACCTAGGAGCAAAGTGGTCTCAGCAACCTAAATCCCGAACGACTCATGACCTATAATAGGTCGCACAAGCGACCTATTAGTTTTCTCAGAAGGGAACCAAATGCAATCAAGATAAGTCGAATCCCATCTCTTAGGTCGTTGCCGACCTAGTGACTTATTCAGGGCAAGTTCTAATATAGCTAATACAAGTGATTCCTTATGTCGTGGCCGACCTATGACCTACGACCTACCTTAGGTCGTGCGCGACCTAAGACTTGGAGATTGAACTTCGCCCAGAACCACTCCTATAAATACAGCCCTAACTCCAACTAGCGGGGGGACTTTTGGGCCTATCACTTGAAGCGCCGATACTCTACTGAATTCTCAACTGACTCGACACTTCAAGTACGAAAGGCATTTCTACTAACTTCGGAAGAAAATCTAACGCAATCTACATGGATTCAAAGAATTCTTCTGCATCAAAGTTCTAGTTGTTAGTCTCATCAGAATTGTAATTGAAGATTGGTGTAAAGTTGTAACCAAATTCAGTAATAAAGAGAGTTAAAGTGGACGTAGGCTTACCCTAAGCCGAACCACTATAAAAACTGTTGTTTTTTCCTGCTTTTTCTGTGATTTCTCTACTTGTTTGTAGTTCCCGTGTACACGGGTGGTGCTTTCACTCAACTTCAATTTACACCGGGGTGTTAGCGTCTGATTTTTACGTTAACGTTTTTGGTGCTTTCACTGAGAAGCCAACTAGGAAACTTCCACCATTGCTCCGCAAACGATTGTTGAAAGAATTTCTTTTAAAACCAGAAGTTTATTGGAAGTAATGGCCCCTGGAAGAAAGCGTAGATCTGTTAGCCTCGATGATGTTCGTGAAAACATGGCCATTTCTCCTCCATTAAGTCAGACAGCTCCAACTGTTGGGATTACAAGGGCAGAATTGGACGCCGTGGTTTTAGGGCTGAGTCAGCAGTTGAGTGCCCATAATTCACAGTTGGAAGCCCAGAATGCCCAAAATGCCTTGATTATGGATAGGTTAAACGCTCTACTTGAGGCAAATCACCAACGACAGGATAATGAAACAATCTTTGATGAAGATGCTTGTGACCCCCACGAGAAAGGTATTCGTCAAAGAGCAGACAACACCGCTGCAAGGGCACCTTCCCAAGCCGAAGGGTCAAGGCCACAGCCAACTTTTCAAGCTTCCGAAAGGGCATCTAACTTCTACCAGGCAAAGCCTTTAAACAATGAGGAGTATCTATCAGGGATGGTTCACTCAATCATGAAGGAAAGCATGCAGAGGCAAGAGGATGAAAATGATTAGGGGTTCGCCCCGAGCAAGACTTCGTTCACCGAAAAGATTTTGAAGGCGGAATTCCCTAGGAAATTTGTACCTCCTACCATCCCGACCTATCGAGGAACAAGTGACCCTAACCAATTTCTATACAGATACGATTGGCATATGACTGGGGCACGAGCATCGGATGAGATTAAATGCCGATATTTTCCAATATATTTAGAAGAGGTGGCTCTGCTTTGGTTCACCAAGCTACCGGTTCGATCCATAGACCAATTCTCCGATTTAACCCGAAAATTTAAAGAACAATTCAGGTTGTATGCGTCAAAGGAAAAAGATATAATGTCGCTGTCCAGCCTAGAACAATCACCCGGAGAACCCATCGAGTCTTTTTTGAACCGTTTTAATATAGCTTTAGCCGAGGTAGACAACGCGGAGCCACGAATGATCCTAACATACTTAAAGCGGGCCGTCGACAAGTCAAGTGAATTCGGGATGTGGCTTAAAATGAAGGAACCAAACTCACTCGAAAAGTTTTATAAAAAGGCCGACGAATTCATACGCCTAGAGAATCTCTCGATGTCAGAAAAAGCAGTGGTGGCCAAAGTCAAGAATAACGATGTCATCTCTAACAAGAGAGGGTTTGGAAACCAGAAAAGGGAAAGTGACGAAGGAAAGAAGCAGGGAAATAAGAAGAGACCTCGACGTTTTAACCCTTCAGATTTCACCCCCTTAACTGATACACCGGAAAAAATCTTCTTGGCAACAAAGGACTTTGTCAAATATCCCAAACCACCTGAGATGGGGAGAGGTGCAGTGCAAAATGGGAAATTATGTCGATTTCACAACCAACCCGGCCACGATACTAACCAATGTCGCCAGTTAAAAAATGAGATCGAAGAACTGCTGAAACAGAATAAACTTCAACGGTATGTAAAGAAAGACGGAATTGACCCAACCTCGTTCACTCAAGGGCCACCATGTCCTGCTTATCGATCCAGCTCAGGCAACGGAACTATAGAGCGTGAATCCGAGAAACTGGTCATTGACTGACATATGAATCACAAGATCATGGAATGGCATTCACTTACACTCATATTTTACTTAATAGCATTGCTTAAGCCTGTAAAATGATTATGGATGTATAATTCTCGTGCAGTTAACCACAGTAAAATTGATGTAACTCAGTAATGAGCAACTATAATTCTTGTGTTCCTTAATGTTGTAAAAATGCCTGTATCATTTCGATATGCAAATATTACTAATATCGAAGTAAAGCTTGCTCATTCAACACATCATAAAGCGAAGCGATCGCTACAAATCACGGAGTAAACAAATGACAAGTCACAAATGTTCCGAATTCAAATATTTCGAAAGAAGTGCAATTTGCAAACGATTGAGGATTCCATCAAAGAGGGCACCTTTCTAATAAGAAGGTTTCAAACCTTTGCTAATCAACCACGATCGTTTGTGTAAACGAACATCTGGTGAAGCAGCTTGCATCTGCCCCGTGAATTCGCTCAGCAATAAAGCATATTTTTCTAGCAAAAAAAAATGAAAGAACGGGACATGTACTTGAAGTGGTTGCGAGGAATTGCTAAGAAGCGCAGGATATAAAGACACAAGCGCCAACGCTACTCTTCAGAGTCCAAAGTACTCTTTAGGGTCCAAATGATTCTCTTTGGAGACCTAACGCTACTCTGAAGAGTCCAAAGTACTCTTTAGAGTCCAAATGCTTCTCTTCGGAGACCCAACGCTACTCTTTAGAGTTCAAATGCTACTCTTTAGAGTCCAAATCAAAGACCTCGAGCGGGCTTAACCAGAAAAAGAGAGATCTTTCTCGATAAAAAGTTGCGGAATGATCGGTCGATACACTCCCGTGAATCCGTCCAACCGAGAGAAAGAAACTCCAAACTTCCAGGCAAAAGCCCTACTCAGAGGCACACGTTTCACCGAGATTGAATTAAAACTTGCAGGTGTTGAAACGTGAAAAGACCTCTTCGGAGTCCCATTTCACCACAGTTGAAATGCTAAAAGACCTCGAGCGGGCCAAACCAGAAAAAGAGAGAACTTTCTTGATACAAAGTTGCGGAATGATTGGTCGATACACTCCCGTGAATCCGTCCAACCGAGAGAAAGAAACTCCAAACTTCCAGGCAGTAACCCTACTCAGAGGCACACATTTCATCGTGATCGGTCGATACGCTCCCGTGAAATGAAATGTGAAAAGTCCTCTTCAGAGGCCCGCTTCCCAGCGAACGGGGAAAAATAAAAGCCTCTCCCAGAGGCAGAAACAAAAAAGACCTCTTCCCAGAGGCACAACCAAACAAAAAGACCTCTTCCCAGAGGCAAAAACAAAAAAGAACTCTTCCCAGAGGCAGAAATAAAAAGACCTCCTCCCAGAGGCAATCGAACAGAAAGACCTCTTCGGAGGCACACGTTTCACCGAGATTGAAATAAAACTTCCAAGTGTTGAAACGTGGAAAGCCCTCCTCGGAGGCACAACTCTTCGGAGGCACACGTTTCATCGAGATTGAAATAAAACTTCCAAGTGTTGAAACGTGAAACAGCCCTCCTCAGAGGTACAACTTTCCAAAGAAGCATTTCGTCAGAAATGCAAAGCAAAGATCAGAGCCCTCCACCGAGGCGCAATATTAAAAAAAAGAGGAAGCCCTCTTCAAAGGCACACTTTAGCTTTTAAAGGAAGATTTGTTCTTCTATTCTTGGAAATATTCTTCCTCAAAAGGAAGTTAAAGTGTCCTTCAGAGGCCCGCTTTACCACACGTAAGAATTCACTTGGTAAAATGCGTATATGCACAAAAGAAAAAGTGATATCTTCAAAGGATAAAGCATAAAAACTCATATGGAGGGAGGTGTACTCTATTTCTAACAGGATAATATTCCTCCAAGTATGGAATAATTATTCTCCTGGAAATAAGAGTACAAGTCCTCTCAAAGTATAAAGTATTGCAACGAGCTTATGGTATAGGTGCAACATGGTATAGCTACATACGACATGGTATAACTACATTGGTAAAATTACGCTTGAACAACATACCACAAGCTCACTGCAATATCATGTAAAGAAACTTGTACAAAAATGAATAGTAAATGCATTCTCAAATACAGACAGAAGTTTGTACAAACGAAAAGAATCATTTTATTCAATACTGTCAAAATTTTGTACAGGTACAGGTTTCAAAATAAAAAGAAAAAGAAAAGCGGAGGCCGGTACCCGCACAATCTCCGGCCAGTACATGCAAAAAGCAAAAAAGCAATATAAAAAGCACAGGACCAAAGCCATCATTTCTTCTTCCTTCCGCCTTTTGAGCCTGCGCCTGGCCGAATGGTTAACTTCTTAGGCCGGCTTGTAAGAGTAGAAGAGGAAGGGGAAAGGGATACAATAGGTTCTTCTCCCGCTTGTGTCTCGCTAGCGGAAGCCTCCTTCTTCTTCTTAGAGACTCCATGCTTCTTTCTCTTCCTGGAAGAAGACCCACTACCTGGAGAGAGAAGTGTAATTAATGGTTCATCATCGGAACCAGTTGGTTCTAGAGTCTTCTCACTCCCTTCAGTTTCTTCTCCCCTGTGTTCTTGTAAAGCAATGGGATCGTCCAAGTCTTGGATAGCTTCTATTTGCTCCTCTTGTGATCCTGGTTGCGAGGTAGAAGGAGGAGTGACCTGGAGAACCAAAGGAGGAATAATTGGAGGAGGGGAAGTTTGAACAATGCTCGATGCTTTCTCTACAGAAGAAAAGAAGTTAAAGTCAGTAAAGAGAGGAGATAAAGGCTTGCTGAGGTTCAGGAAATAGTCAAGAAGCTCATCAAGCTCGTAAGAAACAGATGAGCAGTCTACTTGGGAAAGATTAATAGTAGAGTTACCTGGAGAAGTCGGTTTCCTGACATCAACCTCATAAGTCTGTGCCTCGGCACTCTCATCGCCTTCATCTCCACCCTGTATGCTTGTGATCTCGGTGGTAACTTTAGTAGGGGATGGAGAATGAGAACTGGAACCGATAATGTCGATTTCGGCCGAAGGAGAAGGCTGAACTGGAGCAGTTGAGATAGTTTTTCCTGAATGTTCCCCTACCGCCATTTCGGCCCTTAATTTCGCAAGCTGTTCTCTTCCCCTGGCGAGAGCGGCGCGAGCATCGTCATCAAAATAATGCTCCTCAAGAGCTGGTTCGAGATAGCCATCACCTTTAGCACCAAGCATATCAATTACGGCCTCCCACACTTCAGCTAGAGTAATTTCATATTGGGACCGAGAAAGGCGAGACTACCGCGCCCCAAGACACTATGTAGGCAGAAGTCAAATAATGTTGAGCTGGTGTTGGTCTTCGTTGCCTCATGAGATTCTTCAGCTGCAATTTTACCGACAACGGCCTCATCACGCTCTCTTTCACCTTTGGAAAGTTGAAGCTTAAGCATTTCGATTTCCGCCTCTTGAGAGTCAGTTTTCTTCCGAAGCTCTGCAATATCAGCAACATAGCCCTCACTGATTCTTTTTTGCACTTCGAGCCTGTCTTCGGCTTCTTTTTGGCTGGCATGAGCATCTCTCACTTATTTCCGAAGCACTTCTTCTTTTTGAGTATAGGAAGTAGAAGAAGTGGCGAGCGCTTCTTTAAGCTTCTCGGCCTTCGATTCAAGCTCTTCATTATAAGAAGCGTTGCTCCTCATCTCGGTGTCATGCTGCTTAAGAACTTTCTGCCATTCAGCCTTGTTATTCTCCATAGTAAGCATGGCCTCGAGATTCGCACGGTTAACCCTTTGAAGCTCGTCAACAAGCTTTTGCCAGTTCGACATCCTTTCAATATCAAGCCTGACGGCATCAAGATTTCGCAGCATGGCGGGCTTGTCGATAGGGACCAAGTCAAGATCGAACCGCACTCCCTTTAGGCACCAGTGAGGGAACCGGCTTTGCAGAATAGCCGGACCGGGTCCAACTTGGAATTTAGGCCTGCTGATTACTGTCTGAATGTCTGTTTTCCCGAGAGCAGGAGAGTTAGAAGGAATGTCAAGTGAGATAGGGGCAGTGACCTTTTCAGGAGTGGTAGTTGCATGCTTCTCACCATGCCAGGCACGCTTGCTTGGGTCTTCAACTGTATGACTTTTTCCCCGGTAATCATGAGATTTTCTTTTGTGAGAATCGTCACCTCTCTGGGAAGAATCGTGGCGCTTCTCCCTTTCTTTTTTCTCATAACGCCCTTCTTGGGCCCTCCTCTCCTGAGCCTTTCGGGCGGCTCTCTCTACATCGGTTTCTTTGTAAACAGGAAGGTAGCGCCTATAATCATATTGACTATGCCTCCTGTAGCACTGAAAGTCGTCATAGTAGGAACCACTGCGTCCCATCGGAGAATCTGAAATGAATAAAAAAGAGACAAGTCTTAAAAGTCTTCAGAGAAAAGAAGTGTAACTGTAGAATCTTCAAAGTACAAAGAGTTAGAAGCATAAAAGTGCCGAAAAGTTCTAAGTGTGTGTAATGTGCAAACTACGCGCGTCAAACTACGAACCACTCTTCGATCGAGGAGGAATCGTGGGCGTAGTAGTTAACGTCAATTCTTGAGTCGACGGAGTCTATTGCAGAGTAGAAGTCGCCTCAACTACTGAAGAAGAAACCCTGGTGGTGGCGGGGTCGTCTTTAAAGAGCTCCTGTGAAGTGACAAACAGGTCGCTCAACCCTTCGAAAGTGTCGTCTCCACTCTGTTTGACAGGGCTTGTTTTCCCCACTTCTTCATCACTAGACTTCTTTGAATGTGGAAGAGATTCCTGAGGCTCTTCTTCTTCAGTGACCGGGGCAAGTTTGCCAGATGACCCCGCGACATCAACAGAAGTGGAGCACTTCACTAGAGAAGCCTCAGAGGCAGGTTCTTTCAGTATGGGTGCATCGGTAGAAACTGGGGCATCCAATGCTTGGGCTGGGGAGTCTGGGACTTCATGAGGGTGTGTAGAGCGATAGGTATGCAAAAGTACGTACTGATGCAAAAATTCGTCTTTCAACAGAAATTGAATGCTTCTCTCCTCAACTGGCACGGCCATAAGCCTCCCAAAAGTTGGTTTATGACTGGAATCCCTAGAAGGAGGAGGAATCGCTGAAAAGTAAAAGGTGAAGTTAACATTTGATAACTCGGGCTATGAAAAGCTCAGAGAAAAACATCAGGAACAAAGATAAATGCTCTTACTTCCTACTCTCCAGGTAGCATAGAATCCCGGAGGACAACGAAAGAAGAAAAATTGACTTAGAAAACCGTGAGCACTTTCGGGATGGCTAATTATTAGTTTACGGTTCCTAGCACTTCTCACAAGAATGATGGAGGGATGGTCTTTATTTTTGGCAAACGTGCACAAATAGCAAACATCATCAAAACTCGGAAGGCGATCCAGCGTCCTTCTGAATAGCACACATAACCCCATCAGAATAGCATAGCCATTGGGGGTGCAGCTGGAGGGGGGAGATAGCTAGTCGGAGAAGAAGCCGTTGAAGAAAGTCGTTAAAAGGAGGGATAGCTCCACTTGTGCATATTTGACGATTGACTGCTACAAAACCATGAGGTGGTATATCGAAAGTATCGCTTCTCTCAGGAAGAATGGCATCTGCTTCAGCAATGCCAAACAGAGCGCATAGTTGGCGGAAAACTTTGCATATTAGTGTGGTTGAAATTCTCTCTGGAGGATTAACCAATGGAGTAGCAATTGGGAAAGTCTCTTCAGCCAATTCTGTTTCTCCTTGTTGAGAAGTCATTCTATACAAGGAACTAGACATTCAAATAAGAAGGTGCACGTTTCCTAAAAAGTGTGAAGTGTTGTGCAGAACTAACAAAAACAAAAAGCAAACATAACTGAAATTAAACTAGTTGACAATTGGTCGACTATGAGATTTCAGGACTTGTTAATATAAAACTCAAGTGTAGTGTCAATGCGAACGAATCGGCTTTAATTGGATATTTTAGTTTTGCTTTAATACTTCACTTGAATTCATTGGTTCGCAGCATTTCGTTCACACAGTTCATTTAAGTTGATTACTCTTTATCGACTAATCTATAAAGCAGTTCAAGTAGAGCAGTTCAAGTCGAGCATTCAAATTGAAATTATGCTTCAAGACAGGTCATAGAGCATATGAAAGAAAAGGCCTCAAGACAAAGCGATGCGAATCATTTAACTCTTAACTCGGTCGCGACCTAAACCCTATGCCGCAAGAGAATTAAGCCGTTAGTTCAATAGGTCGCAACCTAATCCAGCAGTTCAAAACAATAGGCATTCGTCAAAGTCCTAGATCGTCTGGCGACCTAACATAGGTCGGGGGATCTTAAGTCGCACTATGCAAAATAAAAAGGTTCAAGGCAATTAAACTTCGTCCGAAGTCTCAACTCGTCCACGACCTAATGTCCATGCTACAGAAAAAGGAAATTAAGCCGTGAATTCCTTAGGTCGTTGTTCCACTGTTTAAACAAGTCAAGTCCTAAGTCTTAGGTCGCGAGAATCCCAGCACGACCTAAGTTTTAGGTCGCCCAGATCTGTTGAGTCGCTAACTTCCTCCTCACGCAATCCATCTCGTCAAACTGCAACCCGATAACCTATTACCAACTGCACATAGAAATTCATCGTCCTCCTCATGAAATTCACCATCCCTTCATACCACCTGATCACTTCAAAAACAATGCAAAACATCCCCGATCCATCATAAATTTAACACATTGTCGTGCCTTCTTAAATCAGTCAAACGGCGATCAAAAGTCGACCGTAATGATCATTCAAAATAAAGAACAACACATGGAATTGAACTACGGTCGGAAAATAAGGATTCATGATTCAATGGTGATTATGGTGGGATGGGGATCAGATTCACTTACGGGATATAATGGTAAAGATGAATCGGAGGCTGAATGGGTTGAATTTGTCTTTGGAAGCTTGAAAATTCGTCAATGGCAGTGGGAGATCGGAGCAGTATAGTGAGGAAGAGTTAGCGACCAAGCAAATTTATATGGGACAAAAAGGGGAAGACGAATAGGCACGCGACTTAGTACAAGTCTTAGGTCGCTCACGACCTAGCTCGGACAGATCGAAGCACACGACCTATGGCATAGGCATGTACTTCGAGGGGCAAGTGTTAACTCTTATTTCTGAAGCGACCTAAGACTTACGTGACTTAACGACCTAAGACTTACGTGACTTAACTACCTGAAACTTAGGTGACTTAACGACCTAAAAGGTACTAACGACCTAAGGGTGCTAACGACCTAAAAAGTGGGCGACCTAACTACAGCGGCGACCTAAGATCACAAAGCATCCCGCGACCTAAGGTCTTTAGCGACCTAGTGCTTTCAGCGACCTATGAAGTGCCGCGACCTAACAACTTAAGGATTTCACAACCTGACGACTTAAGAGGATCAGCGACCTAAAGGTTCCTGTAGCTTCATGACCTAAAGCATATACGACCTAAGTAATGCCACAGCCTACCGACCTAAGAGCAAAGTGGTCTCAGCAACCTAAATCCCGAATGACTCATGACCTATAATAGGTCGCACGCGACCTATTAGTTTGCTCATAAGAGAACCAAATGCAATCAAGATAAGTCGAATCCCATCTCTTAGGTCGCTGCCGACCTAGTGACTTATTCAGGGCAAGTTATAATATAGCTAATACAAGTGATTCCTTATGCCGTGGCCGACCTATGACCTACGACCTACGACCTACCTTAGGTCGTGCGCGACCTAAGACTTGGAGATTGAACTTCGCCCAGAACCACTCCTATAAATACAGCCCTAACTCCAACTAGCGGGGGGACTTTTTGGCCGATCACTTTAAGCGCGGATACTCTGCTGAATTCTCAACTGACTCGACACTTCAAGTACGAAAGGCATTTCAACTAACTTCGGAAGAAAATCTAAAGCAATCTACATGGATTCAAAGAATTCTTCTGCATCAAAGTTCTAGTTGTTTGTCTCATCAGAATTGTAATTGACGATTGTTGTAAAGTTGTAACCAAATTCAGTAGTAAAGAGAGTTAAAGTGGACGTAGGCTTACCCTAAGCCAAACCACTATAAAAACTGTTGTTTTTTCCTGCTTTTTTTGTGATTTCTCTACTTGTTTGTAGTTCCGGTGTACATGGGTGGTGCTTTCACTCAACTTCAATTTACACCGGGGTGTTAGCGTCTGATTTTTATGTTAACAAATAACGAAGATATATATCTATTACACCATAGATTTTCGTGTAGCCCCATTTGAAATAATATAGGTACAACACAATAACTATATTTGTGATATGTACGACCATCGCATCAAATGTACAATGGATATAGTGATAATCAAGTGGTCTAGGGCTAATTATTTCGGGGAAACGACAATGTTTAAAACTGTTATGCAACAAAATTCCATTGCTCTTATCACCGTTGTGAATCAAATATTTACAATGGTTATAATGATTACAATTCCAAATCTCAAAGATGAGATTACAATGATAAAAAAGTGTTAGCATAAAGTATGGTACAAAAAATAGACTCTGCAAATAATGCGAAATACTTATTACTTCTAAATTTATTTACTTTCATTCTAGTGTTATTATAATTTCAACTTCAATTTCATACTCATTAATAAATTAACCTAGAATTCTGTAGCGGATTTATGCATTACCATTTATAACAGATGACATAGCTTTATGGATTGATAAGTTAGCCTAAAGTTTAAATAAATTATTATACTTTAAATATCTTTTTAAATTTAGTAAATTTGTCTAAGGTTTTATTTATTATCATTAACAATGTCAAAATTTCCGACATTAACTTATCTTTGTGAAGGTTTCAATTACTATGGATCGGGCTTGCACATTACCGCCCTTTAATTTATATGTGTTTTTATAAACCAAAATATTTTGTCCTCTAGCTAATTGTAATATGCATCTGGCCAAAACTACATATTAATAAGGCCTATTTGCATGCGAACAAAAGCAGATGCAAGAAGTTTGGAATGTCATTTTAGCTTATTTATGAAGATATGCTTATTAATTTCAGCACATTATATTTCTCTTTGATATAAACACTTATCTACAAGTTCAAAGAAACTCTATACCACATAGAGTAAATTATCTTCCTATAATTAATTAATTTACATGCATGTTGCTTATATGTTTTAGTTAGAATTATATACTTGTACAACACTTTATTGAGCTACAAATAATATAATTAATAAACTAGTACTTTGTATCAATTAGCTTCTCCTTTTATTGGCAAAAGGCATCAATAACTTTTTCAACTCTTATTAATTAGTTAAGTAAATTTTCTTAGCAAGTAAAAAATAATGAATCATAACTAATAAAAATCTTGAATTTAGTGACAAACAATTATTACTGGTAGATAAATTAATATCATTCATTATCATCAGCTAATTGTTTAAGGACACAATATTTTTTCTTCACACTCTGTAAATATCGATAAGCTTTTCTGCCACAATCATAATTTTCAATGGGTAGTTTTTTCATTCAAAATATTGCAGTACTTTTCTTCCTTTTACATTGTTATTCAACTCTGTTAAGGGAAAAAATCCTACTGAGAATCCAAGTTACCATCAATTTTCCAGAATTGGAAACAATTGTACCTTGGAAGTCAAACACAGAGAATCGGATCTTCATTCTATCCATTGTCAAAATTTGATTCCTTACTTCAAAGCCATTCACTAAAAAAAGATGGCCATACATTATCATTTGACAAATTTCAGTTGAGGAAGAGGAAAACATACTAAACGAAACCCCCAATTATACGAAAGCCTCCACCTCCCTTTTGTCCAAATAGCCTGTTTAGATCAACAGATATTAGTGGTGCAATGTAAAAAGATAGCAGTACAATTTCTTTGGAAGATCATGAGTTAATGAGACGAAAAAGACCATATACTGAACCAAAAAAATCCAAAAGCCTCCACCTCCTCCTACCCTAGCATCTTTACTAGAATCATCACAAAAAAGGGAGGACACAACTTCAATTGAAGATCACACATTGATGAAAAGAAAATAGCCGTACCTAAAACCACCAAAGATATCAAGGTCTACCTCCCTCTCCACCAAAAACTCGTGTTAGTTCATTAGAAGGAGGTCTTCATCCGAAAAAGATGATGACACAAAATTACTTACGAACCACCAATTGATTAAAAGAACTGCATCTTAAGCCACCAAAGGTTCCGAAGCTTCCACCTTCATCTGGATAAAAAACACATGAAACTATTTCATCAGAAGAAGAGAGTTCATCGTATGATGATTTGCACAAACAATCATTTGGAGACCGTCAAATGATGAAGAGAAAAAACCTTGTCCTAAACCTCCGAAGATACCAAAGGCTCCACCTCCCTTTGATCCTATTTCTATAGATGCTTTACAATTTGAAGCTGGACATCCATAATGTTCCCAACCAATGACCTTTTGCTTGGTGTTGGATTGTTCGATATGCCAACATATGCAACCAGTTCATATCTACGGTTTATGGCATTAGTGCCTGAATTAGACCATATGTATAGTGCTTTCTAATAAAATACCAGTTATGCAATTTGTGTTGTGGAAAATCCCCTTAGATAAACAATCTAAGTGAATAAAAAAACCTAACGATTGGAAAACAACTGGATCATGATTGTAGCGATATAGAACAGCAGAGATAAGCACCAGAACAGACAATCACAGATCTTTGCAATGAAAAAATAAATAACACTAGTATTCATAACGGTTTGACTACTGTGAGTCTGTTTACGTTCACTTGGGAAGAGTAGATTTTATTAATCACTGAAAGAATAGAGGCAAAAGATTGATTCACTTTTGAAGGTTATACATAAGAAGAATTAAAAATATGGACAAAATTCTACAGAGTTTTAGCTCTTTAGGGTGGCTTCGAAATTGGATTAAATTAGCTTTAAATTTCGGTTGCCATTGATCCTAAATGTTAACGCTAAAATTGAACTCTAACACACCGGTGTAAGTAGTAAAAATGTGAAATCACCGATCGTTGGTACGGGAGCTAGAGATAAGCAGAAGATAATAGAAAATCAAGTAAAGAGACAACAGTTTTATAGTGGTTTGGCTTCAAGTTAAGCCTACGTCCATTTTCCTTTATTGCTGATTCAATTACAACTTATACAACAATCTCCGATTACAACACCGCTTAGATAAATAGCCAGAACTCCGATGTAGAAGAATTCTTCAAATTCATGTTGAATGTATTAGATCTCTTCTTGAAGTTCGTTGAAGTGCCTTACGTGTTTGAAGTGTCGGATGAGTCGAAAAAAACAGCAAAGTGTAGGCATTCCAGAAGTGAGCCCAAAGTCCTTTTTCAGTTGAAGTAGGTGGGGTATTTATAGGGAGAAATCTGGACAAGTCGTAGGTCGTGAGCGACCTAGGGATAGGTCGTAAGTCGTGAGCGACTTAGGGAGCATGGGTTACGGCTTAACAGGGTTGCACTTGGTCACTTGAACAAGTTGGTAGGTCGTAGCGACCTAGGGAGAAGCGGCATAGGAAGTTGCGGCATACGGAGTTGTCTCGGTCGGTTTAGGTCACGAGCGACTTAATGAAGAGGTAGTATGCACGCGGCTTTACTCTGTCTTAACCCGTTTGGTCGCTAGGTCGTTAGGTCGTTTGATCGTTTGGGTTCCTTAGGTCATTAGGTCATTAGGCCGCTTAACTTGCTACTCTTGTTAGCTCGCTGGATGCTTTATCTCATTAACTCGCTGTATCATTAGCTCGTTAGGTCGCAGTCCTCGCTGAGTCAATTTATTCTTTAGGCCGCTAGGTCGTATCTGTTATCTCGCTCATGCTTTAGGTCGTTAGGTCGTTTTCGCATTTATCTCTCCATGTCCTTGAGTCATGGAAAAGAGGAGTTAACACTTGCCCCTCGAAGCATACGCCTAGATACTAGGTCGTGTGCTTCGATACTTCTTAACTCGCTCCTTACTGAGTTGTTAGGTCGTGAGCGACTTAATGAGGGAGTTAGTTCGTGTGCATCGATTTAGAGTCCACCGCCCCCGTATATAAGTCACGCATTGCCCCTTCTTCTCCTTACCTGCTCCAACTCTCAAAACCGCCATTGAAGAACCTTCTGAACCTTCAAAGACAAGCTCGAACTTACCGGTCGCCGATCATCTTTACTATTTCATCACGTAAGTGGAATCTTTTTCTGTCCAATCCACGATCGCCATTAAACCATGAATCTGGATTCCCTATTTTCTTCTCTGATCCAATTTCATATGTCATGCTTCATCGTGAACCACGTTACGATCAATTTCTGATGGACTTGAGGTGTCTTTATTCGGTTTCAGGTGATTTTTGATGATGCGAGGAGAAGATGATAGGTTATAGTGTCTCAATTTAACTGGTTTGTGAGTTTGGAGGAGATGAGGAGATCCTTAACGGGTTATTGGGTTTTAGGTTATGCTGTTGTATTTCTGGTGAGGCAGGAGAAACGAAAACGTGGCAGTGTATGAATGGAGTGTGAGACTTAGGATTTTTGATGGGAGATAACTTGAGATAGTTGAG
Organism: Allium cepa; assembly: GCA_030765085.1. Taxonomy (NCBI): domain Eukaryota; kingdom Viridiplantae; phylum Streptophyta; class Magnoliopsida; order Asparagales; family Amaryllidaceae; genus Allium; species Allium cepa. The sequence continues at coordinate 465,400,444 of CM060942.1, forward strand.
CTACTCCAGGAACGACCTAGTGGATCAAACGACTTAAGAACCCTTGTGACTTAAGAGAAGCCGAACGACCTACTAATTTGCGACCTAAGCAACCGAACGACCTAAAAACCCTTGCGACCTAAGAGAAGCCAAGCGACTTAACAAATCAGCGACTTAACTCCTTGCGACATAAATTTTACGTCGCAGCCAAGCTAATACTTAGATAAAATGCACTGCCTTGTCTTGAAGCATAACTTTCACTTGTAGGAGCATGAATAATGAACTTTTTGACTTGAACAGAACGACTTAATGGAACTTCGACCCATGCTAAGTCGTTTGAGCTTGATTGTTCGTACAAATTGGAGAGCACTTAACTGAATTTTCAACTTGAACTGTTGAGATAAACCGCCTGAACTTGTTGCACTTCTTTACATATTATATTAACTTTTAATGCTAACAACCTGGTAAATACAACATTTGCAGAAAACTAGGGCGAATATACTGCCACTGATTGCCACATCGAATGATGGATTTGTCGATAAAGAATAATCAACTTAAAGAAATTATACGAATGAAGTGTTATGAATCGACAAATTCAAGTGAAGTATTAAAGCAAAGCAAAAATTAATCAACTAAAGCTGATTTGTTTGCATCAACACTACACTTGTACTTGGACCTAAAATAACAAGCCATGATAATTTATAATCGACAAATGCCTATTCGTTTAATTTCAGTTACATTTGCTTGTCATTTTATTAGTTTTGCACAGTTCTTCACACATTTAGGAAACGTGCACTTTCATATTTGAATATCCAGTTCCTTGTGTAGAATGGCTTCTCAACAAGAAGAGATAATAGGACAAGCTAAAGAAGTCTTCCCAATAGCTAACCCTTTGGATGATCCCCCGGAATGAACTCCAACTACTCTGAATCAACGGGTGTTCAACCAATTATGTATTCAGTTTGGTATTGTTGAGACTGACGCTTTGCTTCTTAGGGTAAACGATACTGCTGAAAGGCCACCTCTTGGTTTCATTGCAGTCATCGTCCGATGTGCTTGAGTGGAGCCATTCCTCCCTTTAACGATTTTCTTCGACAACTCCTTCTCCGATTGACTATCTCTCCCTTTCAGTTGCACCCCAATGGCTACGCCATCTTGAAGGGACTGTATGAACTGTTCAGGAGGACACTTGACCGTCTTTCGAGCTTGGAAGAAATTTGTTACTTATGCACATTTGCAACGAATAAATACCATCCTTCCATCATGCTTGTGAGAAGCGCAAGGAAACATAAATTGATCACCGATCTTCCCGAAAGCGCCCACGGGTTTGTGAACCAATTTTTCTTCGTCCGTTGCCCCCCAGGATTCTACAGCATTTGGAGAGTAGGAAGTAAGCTTGCCTATCTCTGTTCTTTCCATTTTTGAACTTTCCAAAATCGAAGTTGTTAAGTGCTAACTTCATTCTTTACTTTTACAGCACTTCCTCCTCTTCCTACAGATTCCAGCCATAAGACGACTTTTGAAAGACTAAGTGCTGTGGCGGTTGAGGAAAGAAGCATCAAATTTTTGCTGAAGGACGAATTTTTCCATCAATTCGGACTTTTGCATTCTTCCTGATCCAGCCAGCTTCATGATGCCCGTGGTTCTCAAGCAGAGACTCCAAATGCCCCAATTTCCGCCAAAGAACTTACAACGAAGGAACCTACTGCTGAGGCTTCATTGGTGAAATGTTCGGCTTCTGTTGACGTTGCTAGGTCATCCGAAAAAATTGCACTTCCCCCAGTTATTGAAGAAGAGGAAGCTCCTCAACATTCCGGGAAGGCTGCTGATGCAGGAGCTGAGAGAAAGAGTCCCGCTAGGCATGACGGTGACGACACTTTTGAGGGATTGAGAGACTTGATGGTTACTTCACATGAACTCTTCAAGGATGATTCCACCGCTTCTAAAATTGCTTCTCCAGCATTTTAAGTGACATCAATTTTGCAAACAGCTCCATCAACTCAAGAGATAACTCTTAAGCCAAAGAGTGGTTTGTAGCATGACGCGCGTAGTTCACACGCCACACACACTTATGATTTTAGCAACTTTGTGCACTTAACTTCTTTGCTTTGATGATTTTTGAACTTGTCTCTTCTTCATTTTCAGGCTCTCCAATGGGACGTAACGGCTCATACTATGATGATTTTCAGCGCTATGGAAGGCGCGACTCTTATGATCCTAAGAAGTATCTTCCTGCCCTAAGGGAAACTGATGAAGAAAGTGCCGCAAGAAAAGCTCGCGAGAGGCGGGCTTATAAGGAGCGCTATGGAAGAAGGGATGAACGACATGATTCTTCCCTGAGAGGTTATGATTCCCACAAAAGATAATCTTATGATGACAAAGGGAAAGGTCACATTGCTGAAGATCCGAGCAAGAAGGCCAAGCTTAGTGAAAGGTCGGCGTCTACAATTTCTAAAAAGCCCGCTGCTCCCATCTCTTTAGAAATCCCTTCCATCTCTCCTGCCCTTCAAGGAGCTGATATCCAAACGATCATCAAAAGGCCTCCTTATCAAATTCAAAATGCCACGCTTGCACTTCAAAGCCGGTTTCCGCACTGGTGTTTAAAAGGAGTGCGCTTCGACTTGGACTTGATTCCTATTGACAAGCAAGCCATGCTAAGGAATCTCGACGTTGTTAAACTTGACATTGAGAGAATGTCGGGATGACAAAAGCTAGTTGACGAGCTTCAAAGGGTGAATCGCTTGAATCTTGAGGCTATGTTAACCACGGAGAGCGATAAGTCCGAGTGGAAGAAAACTCTCGACCAACATGATGCAGAGATGAAGAATATCACATCTTACAATGAGAAGCTTGAAGCGGAAGTTGAAATACTCAAAGAAGAGCTTGCAACTTCTTCCACTTCCTATACTCAAAAGGAAGATATGCTTCAAAAACAGGTGAGAGATGCTCTTGCCGGGCAAAGAGACGCTGAAGCCAAATTCGAAGCACAACAGAAAGTTGTAGAAAGCTACCAAACTGATGTTGCTCAGTTGCGAGAAAAAACCATCTCCCAGAACTTGGAGATTGAAATGTTAAGAGCTCGACTTTCTGAAGTTGCAAAAGAGCGCGATGAAGCTATCGCCGGCCAAGCAGCAGCCGAAGAATCTCATGAAGCAACCAAGGCCAACATCAGCTCTACCTTATTCGAGTTCTATATACATAGCGTCTTGGGGCATGGCAGCCTTTCGTTTTTTGGCCCGAAGTATGAGATTACCTTGGCCGAAGTGTGGGAGGCCGCATTTGATATGCTTGGAGGCGCTGGCTATGCCAAGGCAGATCTTGAGGCGTGCTATCTGGATGATGATGCACGTGCCACCCTGGCCAAGGGGAAGGAGCAACTTGCTAATGAACGAGTCGGAATGGCGGAAGGAGAACATTTAGGGAAGGCACCCTTGACCGACCCAAATCTTCATTCGGTTTCGGCCGACATTGATATCGTTGGCTCCAGTTCCCATTCTCCGCCTCCTGCCAAAGCTGACATTGAAATTGTAACTGCTCATACTGCAGATGAGGTCAAGAAAGCACTAAAGCACAAGGCTTTGATGTTGGCGTAATAAAGCCAACTTCTCCATGTAACTTCAACATTGAGTTAGCTCAAGTGGACTGCTTTTTCACTTCACATGAACTTGACGAACTTTTCGATTATTACTTAAGTCTTGACGCGCCACTATCTCCTCTTTTTGCTAGGAATACTGATTTTAGCTTCTCTTCTTCTATAGTGAAAACGCCAAGTGCTGCACAGACTTCTCCTCTTCCAGCTGTTCCACCTCCATCTCTTCAGGTTACTCCTCCTTTTGCTTCTCAACCGGGGTCACAATAAGAATTAATAGAAGCTCCACAAGGCTTGGATGACCCGGCCGCTTCGCAAGAGCAGAAGGCTAAGGAACTTGAAGAAGGTGAAAAGATTCCGGAGCAATTACATGATGACACAAAGCTGTCTGCACTTATCACTCCAGGCAGCGAGTCTTCTTCAAGGAAGAAGGGGAAGCGCGTAACTTTGAAAAAGAGAAGGAAAAGCACTTCTGTTAGCGAAGAGAAGGTGGAAGTAGACCAGCTGCACCTCTATCTCCTTCTTCCCCGAGTCGTCCAGGTCGGCTCCCAAAGTTAACCATTAGGCCAGGCCAAGGCTTCAAAGGTGGCGGGAAGAAGAAATATTGAGTCTCGCTCTATCCTTCTTGTTTTGCTTTTTGTTTGTACGTAAAGGCTAGTATTGATCGGAATTTGTGCGGGCACCGGTCCCCGCTCTTTTGAAACTTGCACATGTATAAAAAATTTATAGTATGGAATAAAATGATTCTTTTTATTTGTACAATCTTTTGACTGTATTTGTGAATGCATTTATTCCTTATTTTCGCACAAGTTTCTTCACTGTGATATTGCAATAAGTTTGTGGTATGTTGCTTGAGCGTTGCTTTTATTAATGTAGTTATATTGTATTGCCCCCATACCACGGCTTATTGCAATTTCTTTTACTTGGTAAAACTTTGGAGAACAGTTCTTCTGCTTCGAGAAGACTTGTACTCTTAAGTTGGAGAACAATTCTTCTGTTTCAAGAAGACTTGTACTCTTAAGTTGGAGAACAATTCTTCAGTTTCAAGAAGCCTTGTACTCTTAAGTTGGAGAGCAATTCTTTGGTTTCGAGAAGACTTGTACTCTTAAGTTGGAGAACAATTCTTCTGTTTCAAGAAGACTTGTACTATTAAGTTGGAGAACAACTCTTTCAATCTGAGAAGGCTTGCAGTCTTTCTTTAGAGAATAATTTTTCCGTTTTGTGGAAATGTTAATCAGCTTTAGTAGAGTGTGCCTTATATTGGAGAAGTCTTCTCACTCTTTTGTTTGAAAAAGTTTGTACACTTCACTTTCATAGATAGTCACTTTTATTTTTTAACAAGTGGATTCTCCTATGCGGTGAAGCGAGTTTCCAATGAAGGCTTTTTTTGCACAAAAAATGGGCAAACACCTTCAAGTCGTATGATATAGTCGATTTTAAGTTGCTCTTATTGATTTGGGTGATTTTTGCAAATATATAAAAAGCAGGGACTAAACTGTAAAAGACACACAGGTTTATAGTGGTTCGGCCAGAACGTGCCTATGTCCACTTTATATGCTATTCTCCTTTTTTCTTCAGAGTACAAGTACAAAGCTTTGTATACAAGTATATGAAAGTTGTTTGAAAGTTCCGTCCTTGCTTGAGCTCTCAAACTTGTCCCCCATTGTTGTACCCTTGCCCCTCTATTTATAGAGTGAGGCTGGGGGTAGGGGCCTTGGATGTATATAGCTGTTGGTGGGCCTGGGCTGATGCTATCTGGCCTGGCAACGTTGGTTCAGCAAAGCCTTGGTTCGGCGATGCATGGAAGTGGATTGGTCCGGTAGAGGTTGGTCTGTCATTGTTTGGAGAGGGTTGGTTCGGTGGTATCTTCCCTACATTGGTTCGGTGGTGCTCCTTTTGCTTCTAGTCCGGTGGTGATACTTTGATTTGGTTCGGTAGACACTTGGAGCAGGATGGCTCGGCGGTGGATGGAGCAGGATGGTCCGGTGGTGGTTGATTCGGTGGGACTTGGTCCGGTAGTGAGTGGATGAAGCTTGGTTCGGCTATGTACAGGGAGATGGTTGGTTCGATGGTATAGGACCGGTCGAAACACACCCAACACTTACCCCCCAAAGTAGGGCATGTGCATGCAAATGACGTACTTTGTTTTAACTTGGATGTTTTCATCCGGTCATACATGCGGAATCACCCAGTCCGGTCGTCCCACGGTCGTCTATAAATAAGGGTGTTAGGCCTTCGTTATTCCTTTATCGTTTTGAGATAGCCGAATCAATCGTGTACCGGATCAACCAAGTGCCGAATCGACCAAGTGCCGAATCAATCATATACCGAATCAAGCAACTGCTGAATCAAACCTAATTACCGGACTAGGTGAGTTTTCTTCTGCCGAATGAGTTCTTATGATGGGCTACCGAGTGAACCTTGAGTTGGAACCATCGAACGAACTTTGGGAGTGTGGGTTCCGAATGGGGTCTCGGACTTGTGCCACCGAATGAAATCTGATGTTTTGAACTATGGGTGAAGTTCCAGGCTTCACGTACTTGCTTGCTTAACTCTTTATATTCCTTGTTTTAAGAGCTATGCTTTTCTGGTATCGCAGATAATGTCTCACAAAGTGGAAACTCGATCAAAAAAGAGAAAATCTACGGAGAGAGTCCCCTGTGATGCCCCCAGCCCATCCAGGACCGGGACGACAGGGACCCACCCCTAGATCACTAGTGGACGGATATGGTCCTCAAGAGCTTCTGAACTCTCCTCCTGATTGCTTTCCGAGCTCTCTCAGAGAGGAAAAGCTTGATGTTATCTCCCGCTCCTTTGGGATTGATAGAGCATGCATGTTGTTGCCAGGGAAGGGGGTCATGCCATATAATCCCCCTGAAGGATACTTTGCGTATAGCATGTACCACTGCATGCGTGGGGCCATTACTCCAATGAATGCCTGGATAGTTAGCTTCGTTACTTATTTGAAGGTGGCCCCATTCCAGCTCCAGCCCAAATCCTACGCTATCTTGGTGTGCTTATTCATGATTTTCAAGAGAAAGTACGGGTTCCCTCCTTCCAACCGGGAGATTCGGTACCTATATAACTCGAGGGGTTACAAGATGGGGTCCCCATACATCAGCTTGGAATCGGCCGTGTCCTTCAAACCGGTCCTGGACTTGTATTCAAAGTGCACCATGTTTAAGAAGGAGTGGTTCTTCGTCCGGGATGACTCCGTTTCTATCCACTGCTTCACCTCTGGCTATAAGTTGAAGCTTATTTATAATATCCGTTCTGACTGAGATGCCTCTTCTTATGTGTTTTTATTTCTTGCTAGCGACAGGTGGCTTTGCGGTCGTGGAGAATGATCACCTGGTTCAGATGGCCGCGGAGATAGAGGCCATTTCGAGAAGGGATATGTCAGCTTCTTACTTAATCTGGAATGCCACTCTCTTGGAACACAACCTGATCCTACCACATCAGTCTGTGGTCAAGCAGACGGATACGGCTGGGGAAAGAGCTGCTAAAGCCAAAGGAGGGGCCACGACCAAGAGTAGCAAGAGGAGACCCTTCTCGATACCTCCAATTGTCGGGGGGAAGAAACTTAAGAAATCTGATGGACCCTCTCCCAGCACATGCCCAGATGTTCCGGAGGAGGAAAGTGGAGAGGGGGAAAGAGGCGAGGAGGAGAGAGGAGGTGACGGGGAAGGTGATGGTGGTAACGGTGGAGAAGGACAGAGTGGTAGTGGCGTTGGTGCCTTGACCTCTGGGAAAGCGGATGAGATTCAAGAGTGGACGGATGATGCTTTCCGCCAAGCCTTCATGAGGGTGGAGGAAAGGCCGGCCTTGGTGGAGAAACCGAAGAAATCTGATAAGGCCGGGACTGGTGCCAGTCCATCTTCTGAAGGAATTTCAGCTAGGGCAACTCCGGCGGCTCAAGGTGAATTCTTGACTCCTCTTTTAACTTCACATGTTTCTTGGATTATAGTCTCATGCATGCTTGTAACACTTGGTTTTTATTTCAGGAACGGGTAAGATGGCCAAGACATCAGACATTCGGCACCGCCTTGAACAATTCAAATTCCTCAAAGCTTCGGTTAAACCGAAGCGCTCGACTGACCGTTCCGGGGGCGTAGTCAGCTACCGTCCTCTTCTCGGAGTCATTGAAGAGGATATTCAAAAGAGAAAGAGGAGGCGTTCCATGCTCGAATCTTCACCTGGATCTCAGTCCCCAACCCAGCCTGTTCATGACATCACGGGGGAGGATACCGAGTCCATACCATCTCCACATCCGTCAGAGAATCCTATCGTTACCCGTGTTGATCATCCCAGCTTGGCTCATAACCCATTTGCGGGTCATCCAGATCTGGACCCGAGTTCTCATGATATTTCCTTCGATGAGGTTACCGGTGAGTACCTCCTGCCCCACAATCCTATGGTAAGGGTGCTTGACGACGCTAAGTCTTTGGATCTCGACTTGTTGACCACTCGGATTGTGGCTATGGGGGATGAGGCCAAGGCAAACATCGATCGGGTGGCTGAGGAGGCCAAGAAGTTGATGGGGCATCACGCCCGACTGGTCAAGGCTGGAGAGGAAATCGGAAGTGCTAACATTCGGTTGTGGCTAATGGTTTTCGATCAGGCCAAACAGCTTGCCGATCAGGCCATTCAGATCTCCCAGTATGAGGCGGCCTCCAGACGACTAAAGAAAACCATGGAAGAAGCCAGCAAAGCAGAATTGCGAAAGATGGAGGTTTCTTGCACGAAACGGATCGATATGGCCATTGCCATGGTGGATGAGGTTCGGAAAGAGGATTTTGACCAGATGAAGGAGTTATTTGGGAGGCTTGAGGCCATAGAGCTTGTTCAAGCCAAGCTGAAGGAGGAGATGGAGGCGATGCAGAAATCCCTTCAGGCTGACTGCTCGAGATACCGATTGGAGAGAGATGCTGCCATCGCAAGGCTGTCGGCTTCCGAGGCCCGGATAAGGGAGTTTGAGGAGAACGAGGGGATAATGGACGAGATGCTCCAGGACATGTACTTCCTTACTTGGAAGCAGGGCAACCTATCCTGGATGGACGATTATCCCCGGGTCATGGCTAGGATATATCTCCGTGCTTTGGAGGAGGCTGAGGCTGAGGCGGATAAGGAGGGTGGTGTAGCTTTCCGGATGGATGTGGTCACGGCCCAGTTTACCGAGGAGGAAAAAGTGGCAGTGAAGGAGGGCATGCGGCTGCTTACCGCCGAGGAGGTGGGTGTGCAGTTGGGGGATGATGATCAGGGGGAAGATGCTGGTAAGTCTTCCCTCTCAATCTTTTCTTAACTTGATTGCGTATCATTTATCTGATGGATTCTTCTCCTAAACCGGACAGGTGGGACCTCTGGCCAGCATGTTGGGAGTTTTGATCCTGTGGTCAAGTAGATCCCGGGGGGCTAGCAGGATGGAGGCGGTGCCTTGCTGCAGCTGACTACCTTTTTTTTTACTTGGCATTCCTGAATATACTAGTCCAAAACATTAATGTACTTACAGACTGTAATTATGTAATTATGTCATTGTAGCGAATGATTTTATTCTTATATAATTTCATAACATAAGCTGATTCTGTCATATTTGAATGCTGTCGTTATTTTGATGTGTTGCATAAGAAATATAACTGTGCATATGCATGTGCTTCAATCGTGTTTGATGCTAAGCTCTTGCGTAAAATATAATTTCATGTTTCGCAATGTTAGTGTGATGTGTGAGTAGGCTATAGCTACATGTTTATGTACCATAAAAGGAAGTACCGCCTTTCATGTTTTAGTTGTAGACGGTAGCATTGAATGTCCTGTGTGACTGAGGATGGAATGCAGCTGAGCGACCTATCGCCCAGTTGTGAGTTCTCATTTCCACTAGCGAGTGTCTCCTATTTTGCGTCTTGTACTTTAGTGATCGTTATAGAGGATAGGAGGAAAGTTCTTTATAAATACAATGAAAATATAAGAAATAGTAAAACTTCCAATCACGGAAGGCCTTCGGTGTGCTTAAGTTCATGGCAAACGGGTTTTGTAGTCACTTTCCCTAGCTGTGGGTCTTGGAGACATTCGTCGCCCATCTTACGCCTCTGCGGGGAGTTTTCTTTTTTACCACAGCCGTACTTAAGATGCATCGGAGCCGAGATCGTGCACAGTAACTACCCAGGCCATTATGGCCCGTAATCGTGGGTATTATTCGATTTTCCGTGGCCGGCTAGCGTGGGTGCCGATTGTCAACTGTGAACTGCCTCTGGCTGGCCATACCTTATGTTGGGGCTTATAATCGGTTCACAATCACCGGCGAGCCGAACGCCGTAATGAGCTGCCTCGGCTATAGTCAGCCTTCTCGGTGGCTTATGATCGGCTCATTACTGTTGGCTTTGAGGGCCGTCGCGAGCAATGAGTTAACCCGCAGCAGAGGGATGCTGGAGCAAAAGTGTCTCATTGACGAGGGCATAGATTCGTATAGTACCAGTTGGGTCTTGTCCATGTGAGGTTGTGCCATGAAATGTCCAGAATGGAAATGCCGTCATACAAGATTTTGTTCAACAGAAAAGGATAAAGCTTAACAAGCAGCCAAGGTATGAAGGAACAAGTTACAAAGAGACAAGATTTTTAAAGTGGTTCGGCACGAAAATTCCTACGTCCACTGATCATCTTTGTTAATTCACTTCATATGGGCAGTACAGGTTAAGAAAAGTATCGACGAAGGTGTTGGATGTTCCATGCCCTCTGGAACACCTCTCCGTCCACTGTTGAAAAAATATAAGCTTCGTTGTGGAGATCTTTATGAATTACATAGGGTCCGTCCCAGATAGGATCTAGTGCTTTGGGGCGCGGGAAGATCCGTTTGAGAACAAAATCTCCTTCTCGTAAGCTGTGGTGCTTGACTTTGGAGTTGTATCGTGCTGCCACTTTTTGCTTGTGAGCTGCCGCTTTAAGTGCTGCATCACTTCTTCTTTCTTCAATTAGGTCCAAAGACATGTGTAGGAGTTCTTCAATTAGGTCAGCCACAGTTGGCCCTTGCCTTGATCTTCCCCTGCTGGGTTCCGTTCTCAGCACTTCCTCGAGTCCAACTTCGGACTGCACTCCAGCCCGGCCCCGTCCATTGGTGTTTCCATGGTTAGGTAGCATAGCGGGCTCAGCTACATCCGATCCCAGCCTAGTACCTCCCCTGTTGGGTTTGGTTCCAAGTATTCCCTCGGGTCGGAATTTGGGCTGAGTCCGGGCTCGGCTCCTACCATAAATTTTTCTATTGTTAGCCTCTTTGAAGAAGAAAGACCTTTGTCGTCTCCCAGATCCTCCAGACCGGGACTCACCCCATGATTCAGTGTTGCGGTTGGTTTCTTCAACGTCCCTTAAGCGTGACATGAGTTGATCCACCAAGGCTTCTTGTTGAGATGCGAAGCGGTTAGTTACTTCAGCCACAACCCTGTCCAGATCCGCCCTTGTAATTGGTTGTTCCGTAGCAGGGGCTGTCGGATTTGCCTGATTTCCATTTGTTGTTGGAACCGGACGATTGTCTTGATCTCTGATCACTGGATCTGGGATACTGCCAGTTGCGATGTTCTTTCCTTTGTTAGCATCTTTCTTCTATCCGGGGGGCATGCTTTCCAAGCAATGAACGATGCTGATAGGAAAAGGGTTAAGTGGGAGAAGCTGAAGCTTCGGGCTCCTTTCTCAATGAAAGCACCAAAAATGTTTGCACAAAAAATGGGCAAACACCTCCAAGTCGTATGATTTAGTCGATTTTAAGTTTCTCTTAGTGATTTGGGTGATTTTTGCAAATATATAAAAAGCTGGGACTAAACTATGAAAGACACATAGATTTATAGTGGTTCGGCCAGAACGTGCCTACGTCCACTTTATATGTAATTCTCCTTTTTTCTCCAGATTACAAGTAAAAAGCTTTATATACAAGTATATGAAAGTTGTTTGAAAGTTCCGTCCGTGCTTGAGCTCTCAAACTTGTCCCCCATTGTTGCACCCCTGCCCCTATATTTATAGAGTGAGGCTGGGGGTAGGGGTCTTGGATTACATAGCTGCTGGTGGGCCTGGGCTGATGCTATCTGGCCTGGCAACGTTGGTTCGGCAAAGCCTTGGTACGGCAAAGCCTTGGTTCGACGATGCATGGAAGTGGATTGGTCCGGTAGAGGTTGGTCCGGCATTGTTTGGAGAGGGTTGGTTCGGTGGTATCTTCCCTACATTGGTTCAGTGGTGCTCCTCTTTCTTCTGGTCCGGTGGTGATACTTTGATTTGGTTCGGTAGACACTTGGAGCAGGATGGTTCAGCGGTGGATGGAGCAAGATGGTCCGGTGGTGGTTGATTCGGTCGGACTTGGTCCGGTGGTGAGTGGATGAAGCTTGGTTCGGCTATGTAGGGGGAGATGGTTGGTTCGGCGGTATAGGACCGATCGAAACACACCCAACAGCTTTGAATTGGCACTACAACTTCTAGGGAATAATATTTTCAAGATGGTGAAAATGATCTTCCCTTGAGAGCTGCAGTGTGCCTCCGAAGAGGGCATTTTTTCTTCTTCTTTTTTTTGTTGTACCTCGTTGGAGGGCTTTTTTGCTTCGTTCGCTTGAAAGTGCTTTTCTTGGGTGATGTGCACGTAAATGTGCATATTTTTACTACCATATTTATTCTATTTAAATTAAATAAATGAACATATTAGGTATTTTAACTTGTTTTAACCAAAATTCATATTAATTCCAAATTTTAACATATTCATCTTCATATAGGGGCAAAACGGTCATTTAAGTGCATATATTTCTTTGAGAAAAATTGATTGGAAATTTATATATATATATTTGTAGGAAAATGGTCTCAAATAGGAGTGGTTTCATGAAGAAACATGCATGCACAAAATGGATATAAAGGAATGAAGATGGAAATAATTCAAAGTGAAGATCATGGAGGACCCCACCTACCCACCTACCTTAATGTACAAATTAAAGGCTAATGCACATGCTTTTGGACTTAATGGCTTCATGTACACTTAATGGGGGATTAAGACATGTTAATGATTACTTGGCCTCCACACTTCCTAATGGGCATTTTGGGTATTCCCCAAAAAGTGAATTAGGGTTTTAAAACTTGTATATATACCCCTTATGTTTCATGTAGTCATCCTCCTCTTAGTTAGTTAGTTTTAGTTGAGAAAATAAATAAAATCTCTCTTTGTTTCCGTGGCTACTTAGCCATTTCTTCTCTTATGTAATTCTTTTTTATGCAATGTTAATTATTGTTTCTTTTTAATTACATGTTCATTTACTTTCATGTTGTAGTGTAGATCTCTTCTCTTTTATGCAAGTAGAATAATTTTTCCTTTCATTTTGCTCTCTTTTTCTCTTCTTGTTTAATGTTGTTTTCTACATTTGTTCATATAATAAAAAATATGAGAGCTTAATCCCTTCAATTTAGGGGTAATGAAGCTCTCAAGTATGTAGATCCAACATTTTGTTGTTTATGCTCTCTTTTTGTGCTTAATGAGAATGATTGAAGTGGTTTAATGATGTTGTTTAGCTTTGAATTTGAAGTCTATGTTGTTTATAACAAATAGGCTATGCTTAAACAAACATAACATAAATTGCCTCTTCATCTAAATATGATTATGGCAAAGAAGTGAATGTTGAAATTGAAATTTGATAGCCTATATTTCTAAACAATAGTTAATAGGCTATGCTTAAAATAGATTTTGCTTTCAACTTTGTTGTCATATTTCATGAGAGTTAAATGTGTATTAGTGGTTGTGTTATAGTTTGATGGTTTATATTGAGCTAATTAATAGCACAAATGTACCATACTCATGATAAGCACATCAACTAATTCACTAATGACAAGAAAAGAGAGATCATAACTTCATTTTGTTGATTTACATGATCTAGAGAGTGGATTTATCTCTAAATTGTTCTCTTAACTCTCATATTTTTATCATTTTCTTTTGCTAGTTTTTGTTAGTTTCTTACATTTCTAGCTATTCACTCTCGACTTCGGTATAATTTGATTGAATAGAATTTTAAAATCATCAATTCCCTGTGGATCGACCCGTATTCGCCGCGTGCTACATTCGTACACCGTGCGCCTGCGGTTATTTTTATTTATAAATTCGTTCGACGGTTTTCTAAACTGATAGAATTTCCGTCGACGAACATTGGGACGTGCCTCCGAAGAGGTCTTGTGACTCCAAAAAGGTCTTGTGCCTCCGAAGAGGTCTTGTGGTGCCTCGGGTGAGGTCTTCTGCCTCCGAAGAGGGCAATTGTGCCTTTGGTGAAGGCGAGTGCCTCCGAAGAGGGCTTGTGGTGCCTTGGGAGAGGTCTTGTGCCTCCGAAGAGGTCTTGTGCCTCCTAAGAGGTCTTTATTTGATTGCCTGGAAGTTGCTTTCTCATGGTTGAATGGATTCACGGGGCGGAGGCAAGTTACATAATTAGATGTTCGTTTGCACAAACGATCGGAACTAGTTAACAAGGGCCCTCGGCGATTCCACCAATCCTTTTTGATTGAGAATAGAACTTTCTTTTTTCGGCGTGCCTCATTAGATGTCTTTATCCTCCAAAGAGTTGTGCCTCCGAAGAGGGCTTGTTCCTCCGAAGAGGTCTTTTGCCTCCGAAGAGGTCTTTATCCTTCGAATAGTTGTGCCTCCGGAGAGGGCATGTGCCTCCAAAGAGGTCTTTTGCCTCCGAAAAGGTCTTTAGGGTGGTTAGCTTGCCATGAAGGTTGCGTCTCACGGTTAAGTGGATCCACAGGGCGGACGCAAGCTATCCAACCGGATGTTCGTTTGCAGCAACGATCGCAATCAGCTAGCAAGGGCCTGGGGCCTTTGCTTTGTGCAGGTGACCCTCCGGTGGTTCCACCAACCTTTTTGTTGAGAGGCAGGACACATTTTTGGCTGTTCTCTGTCTACTCGCCCTTGTCTGTTTGTCATATGCTCATCACCGATTCCATGTTATCATTTCCAAGCACATGTTCCTTTCTTTTGAATTAGTTTGTCTTATCCAAAGAAGTATACTTCAGTGTTAAGCGAGTCCGACGGAATAGATAACTCTTTGCATGAAGCACTCCTTATATAGGATTTGGAATCTGGAATTTTGTGGCTTGGCATTTGTTTATTGAGTGATTTCAGGTATCGCTTGGCCTTGTGATGGGTAAGCTTTGTTTTAAGAGCCTGCAATGTTAAATCAACATTTTAGCAATACATTTAAAGTATTTACACATCGAGGCAAAACACACATTTTATAATAGTAGAGAACACAAGATTTATAGTGGTTCGGCCAAGAACTGGGCCTACATTCACTTTATAGTTCTTATTATTCATTTGCACTAGTTTTACAATAGCTTGCAATACAAGAATCATACATCCGTAATCATTTTACAAATTTAAGCAAAGCTTTTATGTAAAATATGGACGCAATTGATTCCTGTTCCAAGCTCCTGGAATTGGATCTCCTTCGACAGTTGTCAGTTTGAAAGTGCCATCAAGAAGTTTTTTGCCTATGATATATGGCCCTTCCCAGTTTGGCGCAAACAATCCTGTTGCTGTTATGATCCTTTTCAAGACTAGATCCCCAATCTCAAAGCTGCGTTGTCGAACTTTGGAATTGAATTGCCTGGCAATCCTTTGCCGATGAGCTGCAATTCTGAGCTAAGCCTCTTCCCTTCTTTCATCAAGGAAGTCAAGTGCTTTGTAAGGACCCGATTCTTCAACTTCTGAAAACCGACATCAATACGTTCACTGTATCAACTGCCGAGCACTCGAATGCCGGAAAACCAAACACTTAGGATTAAAGAAAAAGAAAGAGGTAGAAGAAGAGAGGAAAGATAGAATAGAACAGAAAGAAAATAGCACAATATCAGAATCTCACAATCGCAGCGGAACAACATATAATAAATAAATGAATAATCTTTAAAACATAGAATTATATCAATTATTACATTACATTACATTTCATTACATCATCAGAGTGTACAACAACCAAACAACAATAAACAGCGGAAAAGAAATACTATATACTAGTGAATACGCCATGCCA
Organism: Allium cepa; assembly: GCA_030765085.1. NCBI lineage: Eukaryota > Viridiplantae > Streptophyta > Magnoliopsida > Asparagales > Amaryllidaceae > Allium > Allium cepa. The sequence goes on from CM060942.1 coordinate 465,416,038, forward strand.
TCCATCTTGCCTCCAGCTACTCCTGAATTCCAAAATATCCTGATAAACTAACTCTTGACCGGCCGTGTGGAAATTGGTGGGCACCCATAGTTTAGGAAGGAAAACAATAAACTCCGAGTTAGTCATGTGACTGGTGTGAGAACTCAAAACAGTTTATTTTTAAAACAAAGTACAAGAAAATTTTAAAATAGATTCGAAATGCTTTTAAAAATGAGACTACCATAAGGCCTCCCGGCACACACACAATGCAAACGCAGACATGGGGGAGATTTCTCCTTATGATAGTCAAAGATGCTTACTACGCAAAATCAAATCATTTTTTATTATTATTAGTGCATAGTGTAGAAAACATTTCGAAAGTAGAATATAAATCTAAGCCAGCATAGGTACCATTATATTATGCCTACTATAGCTACCATATTAGATGGCAGGTTCTACAACTAAAACCGTACAAGGCTCATATTGTTTCTTTGGATTTCCAACAAATGGTCAGGCCAAGGAACTTCCCATTGCCACATGGAAATGCCTCTGGAATGACGTCCCGAGAACCAAACCGGATCTCTGGCAACACAAGGCCGGGTTACCCCTAAATGGGTAACTACTGACATGAATATGCCATCCCCCGATCGTAACCGATCCACATCCGAGGATCCTCGATTTCCAACAACCACAAAGTAATAAGTTTGCAACAACAACATAGGTTAAGTATCTGGGCTCCATACCATGATACCACCTCTATCCAGAAGGAATGACATACACTAAAGGACGCTACCCCTAATAACCTTGCTGCATCCTTCCTGTTTTGACCATTTCCGGGGTGTGAGGTCCGACGCAGTCTCGTCCACAAAGCCACGCTTTGGTACAAAGCCATGCTTTGGGTCAACAAATGATCAAAATAAAGATCACAAAGATAAATGATCAAACAAATGATCGTATCACAAATGATCAAACAATGATCATTTCACAGCAACACTCAGCATGTCACATTACCAAATTGGGAATATATTGCTGATAACCATCAACTACATAACCTCTGAGCTCGTACGTCTCAGAGAAGGGTGTTAAGCTAAAAAAATAAATTCTCCGCCACCAATAGAAATATATTTGAAAGAAATCGGCTTTATATCTCAATTTGTAATGTCAGACATACTATCCATACAAGTCTGTTCCGGGATCGAACAGAACCGAAGGCACTTACAAAGAAGTCCTTGCAATCTGGATATTCACTAATCATGATCGGACTTCCCATCACATATGGAGTCTCTATACTGGGGACCAGTCAATGCAAAGACATTCGACGAGTTGTCCTTTTGTTTTTGAAAATATCCGGTCTTCAACATCGGTCTTCAAATGCAATTCATAACGACGTATCACATATTCGGAATGGGTTATACGACCCCAAGGTCCTTTCCCGGCTAACCCGAATAGTGAGCGCTTATTTAAAAAATAAGTGTGGTATTCAAATTCAAACAAATCACAATAAATACCTATTTAAAGGTAAATATTGATAATCAGTTATTGAACTATCAATGGATATGCACAACATCACCAGATTCCAAATAATTTTCCAAATTATTTGTTTTCCAAAAATATCTTTACAAGATATAAAATTTTCACACTTCAACCATTTGAAAACAATTTTCAAATCACTTTTCCCCTTTACCGCTTTTGAAAACAAATTTCAATCATTTTCCATACGCGGAATTATTCTCATTTCAACATGGTTCACTTAAACCAATTAAATAAATCCTTAACGATTTACTTTATATTTACGTTCTAAATCCGTAAATTAATTCCCACACTTCGGAAATAAATCAACGTTTATTTTTAAACAAATTCCCCTTTTCATTTATAAATTGCATAGTGAATTCACATTCCAAAATATTTATGAATACACAATTTCAGTTATTCATTTTCAATTTATCTTCCAAAAAGATAAATTCTCAAAAACATTTCATTTCACATTGGAAAAACATTTCCATACTTACTTATTAATAAGTAATTCACAAATCTATTTATTTTCAACACTTGGAAAATATTCAATATACTTAAATCGAAATTAAGTATATATTTCATTCTTTAAGGAAATCATTCTCTTAAACATATTTATTTGGGCCAAAACGAAAGTTGCGTAAAACATCGTTAGGACAACCCAAAATCACTAGTATAGGAATTCGAAATTAAGATAGATATATAAATCCCAATACTAAATCAAACATCTCCTTTCGGAAATCATTTACTATAACAACCGTGTTATAGTCCACCATTTCCTTTTATTTCTCGAAAACGTCTATTTCAACAATGAATGTTGAAATCTATGGTTTCGAATCTTAACACACTTTAAAAATATCGTTAGATTGTTTTAATTCTATTTAAAACATCACATCCAGAACATTTTCTTTAACATAATATTCATTATTCAAAAACGTGAATATACTTCGTTAACCAATTTTATCATTTCTATACATTTTATTTTAATGGATTATTCACTTTCTAAAACGTGAACATAACTCCGTTAATAAGCTATAACAATTTACATATCAAAATAAGTCGTTTTGCGGATTTATAAAACAATGTTTATAAATTCTATTTCTATTTATTTTATAAAAACTTCCTTTTATAAATCTCCTTTACTAACCTATTTCAATTTATATCTCAATGATATACTAAAAGTTCATATTATAAGTTAAATACTTATAATTTATTTGTTTAAAAAACTGTTCTTTTAAACTTCCCAAATTATAAATCTTATAAATTATAAGATTCACTTATTTACCCAAAACTATTCTTTTAATAACTTTACAAATTTTATAAACCTACTGCTTATAAAATTCCATTTATAACTTCACCGTTTATAATTCTATGAATTTCATTCATTTATGAAATTCATTTACACTTCATTCTAACACTATAAAAACTCGTTTTATAATTCAAATATTTTAATTTATAAATATCAACTTATAAATCTTTTATATAAATCAATTTATATTATTATTTTAAAACGTCTTTAAACTCCTTTATAATTTCACCCTTTTCTTTGATTTATAAAATAATCAAATTTTATAAATCCTATATTTAAACTTTTTACAATAAATTCAAAAATCCAAATTTAAACTATTTTATAAAATCATTAACCCCATATTTTCAAAAGTCAACTTTTAACTATATTTCTTAAAAATCATAATTTTTATAACATTAACATTATAACGTTTATTTATTTAAAATGAATCAATTCCAAAAAATATTTTATAAAGGTATACTTTCTAAAAAATCACTTTAAAAATCCTTTTAAAATTCCAAAATTTGCCAAATGATGCTACACACCAAATAGTCAATCACGACAACAACGACATCATATATCGATATGATAAACAACGAATATCAAAATATCCATGATCAAATAAATACTGTTGAGGAATTATCGCGGAATTATCGCGGTATATGGGATTTAAAATATTATCCGCTTAATAGGCGGCGCAATAGGGTCTCATCTGCTATATAATGCGGGAAATCAACTCCAAGTACACAAATAATACCAATTTCACTGTACTTTGAAATATTCGCGGTATATGTTTTTAATAAACAACCTCCGCTTACTAACGGCGTATAATATCTATTTTAACAATCAATATATAACAATCATCATTCAAACGTACATTCAAGAATTTTTAATCTAACTATTTAAAATTAAAATCGAAACCGATTCGATTGAGTGAGAAGTTCTCGCCTTGATTTCAATTTCGTTTTCAGCTTTTATCTCGAATAAAATTAAACGCGCATTTAATTTTACCCGAAATTTTTGCTAGCTCCAAACGACTCCAATCCAGTTCCATAGCGTAGTGCTTGTCCATACGAACCTAACGCAACTTGTTTCGTGCGTTTTCGACCTCGTATGAAAAAGATACGAATTTTTAAAGTTACACGAATTTTTATATAAATTAATTACAACATAATTTTAAATTTTCAACCTCAATAGGTCTCGGCCCTTTAATATCTCAACATCATATCCTGGCCGCTACTTCATGTTTCTTCTCCCATGTTACTTCCAGGCTACAAATCATGTGCACAACCCATTACTCACATGGAAACCCTAAATCACGCAACTTCTACAAGAAAAACGAAGATGATCAGAGGGCCATCTCGAAGAGGTTCGCCAACACTATGCTCGGCCAGAGAATCATAGAGCTCGGTCGACCCCTTTTCTTGAAAAACGCGTACGAACGCAAGCCCTATCGGTCATGATAACTTCATCCACGTCGCTCCATTCACGATCTTAACCGTTGAGATCATAGATCTCACTCCCCTCTGCAAGTTTCATGTTGGAAGTTTGTTGTAAATGTTGATGGATTTGAAGATTTTGAGGGAGAAAGATAGGAAGATTTCGGCCATTCATTAGGTTGGAGGCGGATGAAGGTTTTTAGGTTTAGGGTTTTGCAATTAATGAAGAGAGAGGTCCTTTTATATAAAATATACGCGACACTGTTCATCCCGGATTTTTCAAACTCCAAACGAAGCATGCCGGTTGGCGTTCCTAAGGTTTACCCCGCGTTCCGAACACAATGGAACGTGTTTCGGGAGCTAATTCGGTCATGTGTGAGAGTTATGGCAATAAACGTTCGATTTTAAATTAAACCGGTAAATCAAATTTCTAGGCGTTTTAGCTTGCCCCGGACAAACGGTAAATCCGATTGACACGAAATTTGAAACCATACAATAATATCACATTAAGGAACCGATGAAACTGGTTTAGTCGAAATCCGAGACTGTTTGAAAAATGGCTATTTTAACTCGTCAAATAAATATTAAAACAATTTCGATGCGTTTCGAGCTTCCACGGTCAAACGAAAACTCCAATTGCTACGAAAATTGGAATCCGATAATAACAAATTATCATGGATCCAATGGAACTTGTTTCGTCCAATTCTGAGACTGTTCGAAAAATTGGTCAATTTCACCAGTCGATTAAATATTAAAATATTCAATTTTCACAAATTAACTTTTAATTCGATTTTAAAAGTTCTAAAATATCATTCTAACTCCAATATGATTAAATAAAATTTTACAAATCATTTTCAACCATATTTAACCCAATTTTCAATTATTTCTGTATTTTCAACTATTAAATTATCAATTTAATTATTCAATTAAATCCAATATTCGAAATAAAATTTAATCGATTTATAAATTTCACTTATTAATATATAAAATTAATTAAATATACGAATTTTAATTGACAGAAATTCTGGGTCGTTACATGCTTCAAGTTGCAACTCTTCATTTTCAGCTAGGTTGAAATGAATTATTCTGTGTGAAGGGACTTCTATTTCCACCGGAATCATTGCTTCTGATCCATATGCTAATGAGAATGGAGTGTACCCAGTTGCAGTTTTGTGGGTAGTTCAATATGCCCATAGTGCTAGTGGCAGCTTATCGACCCAACCACCTTTTGCTTTTTCCAGCTGTTTTTTGATGGTTGATTTGATAATTTTGTTTACTGCTTCCACTTGTCCGTTTGCATGCGGATGAGCCACTGCTGAGAAGCTTTTTTGGATCTTGAATCATTTGGAAAAATCCTGGAACTCTTCGCTTTCGAATTGGGTACCATTGTCTGTTATTGTCTTTGAGGCACACCATACCTGCAAATGATATTATTAGTCACAAAGTTTATCATCATTTAAGAGGTAATAGTAGTTAATGGTTCGGATTCAGCCCATTTAGTGAATTAATCAACAGCAACAATAGCATATCTGATTTCGAACTTGGCAGTTGGCGAAAGCCCGATGAAATCTATTCCCCAAATAGCAAATAGCCATGGACTGACCATCTGCGTTATCTCGGTGGAAGGTACTCTTATGATTTTTGCAAATCTCTGGCATCGGTCACACTTTAGGGCGTAGCTAGCAGCATCACGATTAATGTCTGGCCAAAAATACCCATGGAGGAGAATTTTCTTTGCTAGAGTTTGACCGCCTGAATGATCTCCACACTCTCCTCCGTGCACCTCGGCTAAAATTGACTTGACATCTTCCTTGGTTACACATCGGAGTAATGGCATTGAGAATCCCCGTCTGTACAACCGACCGTCTTGAATTACATATCTTGAGGCTTTCCTTAACAGCTTCTAACGCTCCTTCGAATTTTCTGGAAGGGAGCCGTTAATTAGATATTCCTTGATTGGAGTCATCCATGACTCCTGCTCTCAAGAAACAGTCATGGTCCAGTCAATATCCATCTCATCAGTACTTGGTGCTGACATGACTTCCACAGGAACGAATCCCAGTAATTGAGCTTCACCAGTGCTTGCATACTTCGCGAGAGAATCTGCCTTCATGTTCTCTTCCCGGGGTATATGACTTATCATATAATGATCGAGATCATCGAGAAGTTCCCAGGCCCTTGACAAGTAAGCAGGCAAATTTCCTCCTTTAGTTTGAAACTCTTTCTTGACTTGGCATACAATAAGCTCTGAATCACTGAAGACCTACAACACTTTGATATTCGGTTCTTTAACAATCTTCAAGCCGGCTATAAGAGCTTCATATTCTGCTTCATTATTTGTCGAAGGAAATTTCAATATCAATGCTAGCACAATGATCGCCCTTCGTGGGTTTCAAGCACGACCCCGGCTCCAGAACAATAGTTGTTTCTTGCGCCATCAACATATAATTTCCATCGGGTCAGGATATCATCAGTAACTTCTTCCTCGCTGTCACCTTTATCTCTGTATTCTGCAATGAAATCTTCTAAAGCTTGTCCATTGATTGCTCTTCGGGGATGGTAAGTGATATCATATTGGCTGAGTTCAATATTCCACTTCAGAAGACGACCTGAAGTCTCAGGGTGAAATAGGACTTGCTTTAGAGGCTGATCAGTGAGGAATTTGATAGGATGAGCTTGAAAATATGGCCTCAACTTTTTGGAAGCTATCAGTAGGCAATAGGTGAGCTTTTCTATCTTTGACTAATTCATCTCTGCCTTAGTGAATCTCTTGCTGATGTAATAGACCGGGCGTTGAACTTTTGCATCTTCCCGTACTAACGCTGCACTGAGGGCATGAGACGAAACAGCTAAACATATGAAAAGATCTTCACCGTTGCCGGGCTTAGAAAGTATTGGAGGCGCTTCCATGTGACAAATTAGTTCATCGAAAGCTTTCTGACATTCCGGAGTCCATTCAAAGATTTTCTTTCATTTCTTCAGAGCGTCAAAGAATGGAATGCATTTACCCATAGCCTTGGAAATAAAACCGACTCAAAGCAGCAACTTTCCCTTTGAGGCTCTACAATTCCTTCTTTTTCCTAGGGCTTTGACTTCCCTCAGAGAAGTAATTTGAGCTGGATTAGCTTCAATGCCCCTAGCACTCAAATGAAACCCAAGAATTTCCCGGACTCTACCCCGAATGAATATTTCAAAGGATTAAGCTTCATTTCACACTTTCGGAGGACTGCGAACATTTTTGCCAAGTGATCCATATGGTACACTGCCTTCTTTGACTTTACCAACATATCATCAACGTAAACTTCCATAGTTTTTCTAATCTTTGGCTTGAACATAGCGTTGACTAGTCTTTGGTAAGTTGCCCCCGCATTTTTCAGTCCAAAGGGCATAACTATGTAGCAGTAAAGACCGACATCGGTGATGATGCTCGTGTCCTCCTGATCTGGATCATGCATAATGATTTTGTTATACCCGGAGCAAGCATCCATAAAAGACAGCAATTCATGCACAGCTGTTCCATTCACCAACTGATCAATCCTGCGTAACGGGAAGCAGTCTTTGGGGCAGGCTTTGTTTAAGTCTGAAAAATTGATACATACTCTCCACTTTCCATTTTCCTTTTTAACCAGCACCAAATTAGAAACCCAATTCGGATAAGTGGACTCTCTGATGAAACCATTCCCCATGAGCCGATCTACTTCTTCCTTTAATGCTGCTGACCTTTCTAGACCCTGGGTTCTTCTTTTCTGCTTCACAGGTGTAAATTTTGGATCAATATTCCGAGTGTGTACTACGATTTCTAGAGATATTCCACACATATCGGCATGACTCCAAGCGAATGCATCTAGATTTGCTTTCAAGAATGATATCAAAATATTTTGAACCGTCACACTAAGTTGAGAACCCACGTTCAGCACCTTGTTCGGATCTTTCGGGTCAACAGGTACTGGCACCGTTACTTCCACTGGCACCACTCTATTCTCCCCTGTACTGGCTTTTCTAGGATCCATTTATTTTCATGCATCACTATGCTCGCCAGTGTAGGGTTCATCCTGTAATTGCTACAAGGATGGTTCTTTGATCTGTAGTGGAGCTGCCGCATCCTTTAACATCTCTCTCTTCCTTGCTTCCCGCAACTCTATAAGATAACATTCTCACCCAGCATTCTGATCCCCTTTAATAACATCCACGCCATTATCCGTAGGGAACGTCATAGTGAGGCACCACGGGCGAGAATTGTCTTGAACGCTGCAAGAGTTAGCCAGCCTAGGAAGGCATTGTAAGCAGAAAATCCTTCACCAATCACAAAAGTTTGCTTCCGAACCATCTTTTTCTGCCCCTCTCCAAGCTCCACAAACAAATCAATAGTTCCAAATGGCTGCTTTAGTTCCCCAGTGAACCCAGCATGTGATGAAGCTTGAACATGAGTCATAGGAATCTTCATTTGATCGAATGTCTTTTTGAAGTGGATATTGCAAGAGGCGCCGCAATCAACAAGCACCCTTCTTACAATAGCAGGTCCAATACCAGCAGAAATGACCAAGGGATCCATGGTAGGAGCTTCAACACCCATAGAGTCCCTGGCCCTGAACACAATGTCATCATTAAAAGTTCTTTGCCGCTTCAAGGGTGCAGCATCTTCTAACACAAAAACTTTTTCTTCTGCTGGGGCATATTTCAGAGCACGAGCATATCTTTCCATCTCGCCCCACCTTATGCCTGCTGGGTGAGGACCTCCCGTGATTACATTAATAACAAGCCTCTCTGATTCATGCGCGGTAGTCCTCACACCCGAGCCAGATGTATGAGCAGGAAATTCCTGGCCCTCAGTAGATGAAGTTGGGTTGTTCCTATTTCTCTTAACATATTGCTGCAGCTTGTTCTCTCTTAGCAGTTCTTCAATCAAACTTTTAAAATGGCGACGTTTGTTGGTATCATGACCGGGTTGATTATGAAACCGACAAAATCCCCCACTTCGAACATACTTTTTCCCAAGCTTCATCACATGTGGTTTAGGATGTTCCATGGCATCTTTGGTAGCGAAAAAGATATTCTCCGGAGTATCAGTTAAAGGGGTAAAATCTGAAGGTTTTAAGAAGCGAGGTTTCTTCACATCCTTCACCTTCTTCCCATCATTATTCTCCCTCTTCTGACTTCCGGATTCCTTTTTGGTAGCAGTAGCAGTGTTATTCCTAACCTCCGTCAATGCCACTTTCGCCGACGCAGGAAGGCTTTCCAAGCGCATGAACTCGTCAGCTTTCTTGAAGAATTTCTCAAGCGAATTTGGTTCCTTCATCTTCAACCATTTTCCAAACTCACTCGATTTGTCAATAGCCCTCATTAAGTAGGTCGAAACCATCCGTGGCTCTGCATTGTTGACTTCAGCCAAGGCTATGTTGAAGCAGTTTAAGAAAGATCTAATAGTTTCTCTGGGTTTTCTGTTCCAGGCTGGACAATGACATTATGTCCTTCGCCTTTGAAGCATACAACCTGAATTGTTCATTAATCTTCCGAGTTAAATCGAAGAACTGATCTACAGATCGGACCGGTAGCTTTGTAAACCATAGCAAAGCCACTCCTTCCAAGTACACCAGAAAGTACCGACATTTGATCTCATCCGATGCTCTAGCACCAGTCATTTGCCAGTCATACTTATATAGGAATTGGTTGGGGTCATTTGTTCCCTTATAAGCCGAAATGGTGGGGGGAACAAACTTCCTAGGAAACTCTGTCTTCAGAATCCTTTCAGTGAACGGAGTTTTTCTTGGAGCGAACCCCCATTCTTTTTCATCTTCTTCTCTTTGCATACTTCCTTTCATAATCTGTCGGACCATTCCTGAGAGATATTCCTCATCGTTTAGAGGCTCTGTGGGACAGACTTCAGCCATTTTCATGGAAGTTTGTCTAGACAAACGTTCGTGGAGAGTCGGCTATGGCATTGATCCTCCAGCTTGGGGAGGTGCCTCTTCAACGGGGCTTGCTGCCTTTTGAGGAATATTCCTCTCTCAGGATTATGAACATCATCAGTAAATTTTCTTCATTATTCATGGTTGACGGTTAGCTCCGAGTAAAGCATTCGACCTATCAAGCATTACAGTGTTCTGGGCTTCCATTTGCTGATATAATCCAAACACTGCAGCATCTATGTCTGCCATTATAATTCCAACACTTTGAGCTGCTTTATTTGACGAAGGAGAAGTGGCAGTATTCTCATGGACATCGCCAGGTCTAGTAGATCTGCGCTTTCTTCCAGGAGCCATAATCTCTGATAGACATCTGGTTTTGAGAGAGATTCTTTCAATGAACTTTTTCCAAGCAATGATGAAAGCACCCTGAGTTCGAGTTCTCAGTGGAAGCACCAAAAATGTTAACGCTAAAATTGAATGCGAACACCCCGGTGTATGTAGTAAAAATGTGAAAGCAGCACCCGTTGGTACGGGAACTAGAGATGAGCAGAAGATAATAGAAAATCAAGTAAAGAGACAACAATTTTATAGTAACTTGACTTCAAGTTAAGCCTACGTCCACTTTAATCTCCTTTATTGCTGATTCAATTACAACTTATACAACAATCTCCGATTACAACACCGCTTAGACAAATAGCTAGAACTCCGATGTAAAAGAATTCTTCAAATTCATATTGAATGTATTAGATCTCTTCTTGAAGTTCGTTGAAGTGTCTTTCGTGTTTCAAGTGTTGAATGAGTCGAAAAAACAGCAAAGTGTAGGCGTTCCAGAAGTGAGCCCAAAGTCCTTTTTCGGTTGGAGCAGGTGGGGTATTTATAGGGAGAAATCTGGATAAGTCGTAGGTCGTGAGCGACCTAGGGATAGGTCGTAAGTCGTGAGCAACCTAGGGAGCACGGGTTACGGCTTAACAGGGTTGCACTTGGTCACTTGAACAAGTTGGTAGGTCGTAGCGACCTAGGGAGAAGCGGCATAGGAAGTTGCGGCATAAGGAGTTGTCTCGGTCGGCTTAGGTCGCGAGCGACCTAATGAAGAGGTAGTATGCACGCGACCTTACTCCGTCTTAAGCCGTTAGGTTCGCTAGGTCGTTAGGTCGTTAAGGGTCTTTAGGTCGTTAGGTCATTAGGTCGCTTAACTGGCTGCTCTTGTTTGCCCGTTGAATGCTTTATCTCTTTAACTCGCTGGACCATTAGCTGTTAGGTCGCAGTCCTTGCCGAGTCACTTTATGCTTTAGGCCGCTAGGTAGTATATGTTATCTCGCTCATGCTTTAGGTCGTTAGGTCGTTTCCGTATTTAGCTCGTTATATCCTTGAGTCGTGGAAAAGAGGAGTTAACACTAAAGCTCCCCTATTTATAGAATGAAGATGTGAGGAGGGGTAGCTGCTTTATGGAAGCTCAGGATCAGCATGTTTGGTCCGACATATGGCAGTAGGCATTTGGCTCGGTATAGTACACTTCAAGTCTGGACCGGCACATCTCGATTGTTGAACGAGAAATTTAGACTGGTCTTCCTCTTCACATACTTGGTTTGGCAAATACCGAGCGAAATATTTCGTTCGACATCACCACATCACTAAACGACGAATTAGGTTCGGTCATCCTTCACAACTCCAAAACAATGCCGCTCTACTTCTCTTCTTTACTGAACAAAGTTTCATGTTCGGTCTTCTTCATTCTTCGATCGAATTCGCCATGCTCCAAAACTCTATAACAACAAATCCAAGCAAAACCAGGACAATAATTTGGTTTGGCAAATCAGCTTCGTCCACCGAACCACTTTGCTAGTTCGGTCTTTAGCTCCTGCTCTTAAGTCTTCAACTTCCTCCTCCATGAGCTTCTTCAATGGCCTCTTTCCGAATTCAGTATCATTTCTAACAATCCCCACCTTGATACCGAATTCCATACAAGCCTTCCAACTCCATCTACACCTTCATAGTTCAAGCACTAGATACTTGCACAATGAGCTTTGGCAATGCCATCACCTATTACACTTTGTCAACAAACTCTGACAAAGCCACCACCCATCAACAAAGTATTCGAAGTACGCAGTCCGTGTAGAGCCTATCAATCTCCACCATGAAAACAATTGTCTCCATGAACCATCTCAACTCTCCCTCCATGCCACCTTGTGGCACCTAGCACTTCATTAAGTGAATCAAGTCCGAGCAATGTTCAAACTTAGCAATAGGCAACAATAGGGTAAACATGTCAGCTGCATTCTCCTTTGTGTGAACTTTCGGAAGACGAACAAGCTTTTCTTCATTCATCGAGACATGGAACGTCTCTCTCACCTCAATATGCTTCATCTTCGAGCTGAATGCCAGATTTTTAGCTAAGTGAATTTCACTTTGATTGTCACATTGCATGTTCATTCCTTTATACGTGAAGCCTATATCACATGACAATCATCTCAAATAAAGCGCCTCCTTAGCTGCTTCAACTGCAGCTATGAGCTCTGCCTCTGTAGTAGACAAAGCCACTATAGTCTGCAACCTCGCTCTCCAACTGATCGTTGTCCCACCAATGGTGAACACATATTTTGAGGTTGACTTCCTTTGACCTCAATCATCAGCATAGTTAGAATAACAAAATCCAACCAAGCTAAAATATCTTCTTCTGCCACCAAAGAAAAGTCCATGGTTTGCAGTTCCTCCAAAGTATCTGAAAATGCACTTCACTACTTCCCAATGCATTTTTCCTGGACTCTCCATTAATCAACTTACCAATCCAACAGCTTATGCAATGTCAGGCCTAGTGTAGACCATGTCTTACATTAAGCTGCCAACTCCACATGCAAATGGGAACTTCATCATATAAGCCTTGTCCTTTTCTTAGACCGGAGAGCCTTTAATAGAAAGCTAAAAGTGCAAAGGAATGTGTGCTGATTACCTTTGCCCCTTCCATGCTAAACCGAGCAAGCACCTTTCGAATGTACTCCTGTTGAGGGAGGCTCAAAAGTTCTAGCTTTTTATCCTTTAAGATTTCCATCCCCAAAATTTTCTTCGTTTCTCCAAGTCATTCGTTTCAAATTCCGCTTATAGATTTCTCTTTAAACTATCGATTTCAGCCTTATCCTTTGAAGCAATCAACATACCATCCACGTACAAGAGTAGGTACACCCATCTACGAATGATTGAAGTACACACAAGAGCCTTTGATTCTACGATCAAAACAAAGTGAAAGTGTAATAGAGTCAAACCTCTTGTACCATTGTCTAGGCGACTGCTTAAGTACATACAAAGACTTCATCAATTTGCAAACCTAATTTTCTTTTCCATCCACAACAAATCCTTCTGGATGCTTCATATAGACGGTTTCATCTAACTCTTCGTGCATGAAAGCAGTTTTCACATGTAGTTGCTCTAGCTCCAAGTCATGTGCTATGACGATAGCGAGCAAAATGGGAATGGATGTATGCCTCACTACTGGAGAGAATATCTCATCATACTCCAACCTCTTTCGTTGTGAAAACCCTTTAGCATAGTCTGGCCTTATATCTCCTATCTCCTTCACCTTTAATACCCATTTGCAGCCTATGGCTCGACTTCCTTGAGGAGGTGGCACCAAATCCCAAGTCTTGTTCTTCTGAATTGAATCTAACTCCTATTCCATAACGAACATCCACTTTAAACAGACGCATGACTTCAAAGCCTCAACAAGGTCAAGCGGCTCCTCATAAACCATAGGTAGGGCTTAGTCAAACTGATCACCAATGCTAAGGATCACAAACTGGCAATCACCGTACCTTTCAAGCGGCGTAATAGTCCAATGATTGACTCGGGTAGGTACTGCTTCGCTTAAACTCCTTTCAGCTCCACCTTGAACTGAACTTCCTCTAGATTCATTCACATCACCAGCACTACTAGTAGGTACCGGTGGACTATCCTTTGATGTTTCGTCAACTGCATTTTCCTCGATAGCATCAGCAATAACTCTACTCCTTGGCTGGAGCACATGAACTTATTCCATCTCCTTAGGCCTATCAGAATCTTCTGATGTGGTAGGTAGCTTTTTCATTGTATTGAACATATCAGACTCATCAAAAACAACATGTCTGGAATGAAAAATCATCCAATCAATAGGGTTCAAATTCTTACCCTTTGATACCGTCGGTGTATCCCATTAGTATGCCCTTCTATGCTCTAGCCTCCAAGTTGTCATCACCTATGTGGTGAATATACACATGACAACTATAAATTCGAAAGTAACCAAGATACACTACTTTACCTCTCCACTTCTCCTCTGGAATCTTTCTATCCATGGCTGAGCATGGAATTTGATTTATGATATGTGCTGCAGTTGATAATGCCTTGACCCAAAAGCCTCTAAACATGCCCACAATCAATCTCAAGCAACGAGCCTTCTATAGTAGAGTTATGTTTGTCCTTTCTGCAACCCTATTAGATTGTGGATCTTCAAGTGTAGTGAAATGTCTCTGAATGCCATGCGGTCCACAAAAGTCGAGGAACACCCTAGTGGTAAATTCACCGGTAATATCATATCTCAGCACCTTCAAACTAGAACTAGATTGGTTTCAATAAGCGCTTTCCAATCTTTGAACTTCTCAAAACTCTCAGATCTGATCTTCATCACATATACCCATACTTTTCGATAAAATTCATCAATGAAAGAGATAAAATATTTTGCTCCTCCAAGATGAGTAGCAACTAGTCGCCAAACATTTGTGTGCATGTACTTAAGTATTCACCTCGATCTATGGTGTCCAACTCCAAAAGATACTTTAGTTTGCTTGTCGAACACACACTCCTAGCAGAAGTACATCATGTCAAAGCTTTCTCCTTTGATCATCTTTAATCTCCGAAGCAACTCTAACCTCTTCTTTGAAATATGACCCCACCTGAGATGCCAAAGCTTTATGGCATCCAAAGCATGAGAACAGTCTACTCCAATACACGACTCTATAAGAATTGTGGTTCCATTCAACAAATACATCGAAACACATCTTCTTTCATAAGAACTAGTGCACCTATTGAAACCGTTAGACTATCCTACTCGATAGTTACCTTTCATCCCAACGATGCCAATTGACATAGAGAAATTAAGGACTTCTAAAGACCTGGAACATACCATACGCCTGTCAATGTGCGTATCACTCCGTCAAACATCCTGATCCTCACTATACCTTCACCCATTGCTCTACAACTAGCATCATTACCCATAAGAATAGACCTTCCCTCTCGTCCAACGAAAGAACTGAAATAATCCTTATTAGGTGTCATGTGGAAAGACGCCCCCATGTCCAGCACCCAATGGTCTGAGACATCCATACTTCTGCAGACAACACATCGTTAAATACAGAATTCACCACCACAGATGTTGAAGATCCATCTTCAACCTTCTTCTTCAAAACTGGTGAATCCTTTTCCAATCACCAGGTTTCTTGCAGATAAAGCACTTTCGTCCTTAGACTTTCCTTTTTTGCCATTACCTGGCTTTCTAGACTTGGAACGCCCTCTAGAGTGTCAATTCTTCTTATCTTCTCTGCCTCTTTCAACAACAAGCCATGACACTACTTCCACCTCTACTTCCTTCACTTATCTCCTTCATCTGATCTCTCAAGTCCTCCAATAGAAGGCATGACTTTAAATCTTCCACTATCAATGTGTCTCTAGCGAAGATATGGCTGTTAGCGAAACCTTTTTATCGCTTTGGTAGAGAACACAAAAGAATCATTGGCTTTTGCTCCTCATCCATTTTAAGTCAATAGTCTTCATCTTCATATTTAGATCATCAATGCAATTAAGATATTCCTTTAGTGAAGTATCCTCTCTCGTCTGCATGGTGAAAATGCCTTAAGCAAAACCTAACGGTTAGTCAGAGATTTCTTCAAGTAGAGATTTTCTAACTTGGTCGAAATGCCCCTAGCAGTGGTCTCACTTCTAATCTCTGAGATAACATTCTCTCCCATAGCTAGCTGTAAAATAATGAACGACCATTACTCCATCTCCTTCCTTTCCGCGACTGAGATGTCAGCTGTTAACTCCTCAAGGGAAAACACAACTGGTTGGACTTCATTCCTCATTAGAACATCCTTTATCCTCCATTGCCACTTTACGAACTCTTTATCCCCATTCCATTTATCAACTTCCAACTATGAACCTGAGGCGATATACATCCCTCTATTATAGGGTCTTGTAACAATTTGATTTCATTCATCTCCTACCATAGCGTCTAACACTCCTCAATCAACCATACTGATCTGATACGAGACAGTTGGGAAACAGCCCTTTAGATTATCCGTCTAATGGAATAAAAAATCAAATGTAGTGGAAAACAAATGGATCGTGATTGTAGAGTGACAAAAAATAGATATAAACACCAGAACAGACAGTCACAGATCTATGCAACGTAGAAAAATAAATAACACCAATATTTATAGTGCTTCCACTACTATGAGGCAGTGTACGTCCACTTGGAGAGAGGAGATTTTACTAATCACTAAAAGATTAGAGTTAAAATATTGATTCACTTTTAGAGGCTATACATAAGAAGAAATAACAATTCTTACAAAATTTTACAGAGTTTCAGCTCTCTAGGATGGCCCTGAAATTGGCTGAAATTAGCTCTCAATTTTGACAACCATTGTTTCCCAGAAGCTCTTCTATTTATAGAGTGAAGTTATGAGGAGGGGTAGCCGCTATAAGGAAGCTCAGGATTTGGTTCGGCATGTTGGTCAAACATACGGTAGTTGGCAATTGGCTCGGCATAGTATACTTCAAGTCTATATCGGCTTCTCCCAATTGCCAAATGAGAAATCTGGATCGGTCTTCCAATTCACCTACTCGGTTCAAAAAATACTGAACGAATCATTTCATTCAACATCACCAGATCACCGAACGACAAATTTGTTTTGGTCTTCTTTCACCGCTCCAAAACAATGTTGCTTTACTTCTCTTCTTTATCAAACGAAGTTTCTCATTCAATCTTCCTCAATCACCGAAAGGAGTCGCCACCACTCGAGAACTCTAGAGCGGAAAATCCAAGCAAAACCGGACGAATGATTTCGTTCGGCAAATCAGATTTGTCCACCGAAACACTTCGCTAGTTCGGTCTTTAGCTCCTACTCCTAGGGCTTCGGCTTCCTCCTTCGTGAGCTTCTTCAATGGCCTCTTTTCAAATTCAGGTATCATCTCTAACAATATGTACTATTGATTATGGGATGAACAAATATTGGATCTTCTTTATTCTATATAAAAAAGAATAACTATATGGATAACGATGAAATGAATTTAATACACCATAGATTTACATTTAGCCCTATTTAAAATAATATAGGAATAACGCAACAATTGGACTTTGTGATGCTTACGACCATCATACCAAATTTACGATGGATATAGCCATTCCTAGCGGTCTGGGGTAAATTTTTTCGTGGAAAAAACGACGGTTAAAATCATTATGTATTAAAATTCCATATCTCATATAACAATTGTGAATCAAATATTTTCAATGGTTATGATAATTGCAACTCCAAATTTCGCAACGGATATAACAGTGATAAAATTGGATTAGCACAATGTATGGTACAAAAAATACATTTAGCAAATAACACGAAATACTTATTACCATTTTAACCTTTTTAGTTTCATTGAAGTGTAAAAATTTCAATTTCAATTCGATAATCATTAATAAATTAACTTAGAATTCTTTAGTTGTTTTATGCACTATCATTTTAAAAAAATGTCATAGCTTTATAAATACATAAGTTAGTATGAAGTTTAAATATATTATTCGATTTTAAATATATTTTTTAATCTAGTAGATTGACCTAAAGGATTAACAAACTCAAAATTTCCAATGTGAACCTTTCTTTTTCAAGGTTTTATTTACCATGGAATAGGCATATATGTTACCGCCCTGTTATTATGTGTACTTTTATAAACCAAAACATTTTATCCTATATCTAGTTCTAATATGCATCTGGTATAACCTATATATCAGTGAGGACTATTAGCTTATTCAGTAAATAGATACAAAAAGTTTGATATGTCATTTTACATTATTAGTGATGATATACTTATTAATTTAACACATTATATTTCTCTTTAATATAAATATTTGTCTACAAATTCAAAGAATCTCTTTATTGGGCATAGTAAATTATCTTTTCATAAACAATTAATTTAAATGCACGTTCCTTATAGGTTTTAGTTAGAATTATATATTTGTATAGCACTTTATTAAGCTACAAATAATGTAATCGATAAACTAGTTTTTTATATTAATTTTCTTCTCTTTTTTAATGACGGATAGCATTAATAACCTTTTCAACACTGATTAATTAATTTAAATAACTAGTTTCAACAAGTAAAAAATAGTGAACCATAATAAATAAAATTTAGAATTTAGCGAGCAACAATTATTACTAGTATATAAATACATAAATACAAATTAGTATATATCTTTATCATAAGATAATTGTATAAGGACATAATTATTTTTTTCTTCAAATTCAATAAATATCCATAAGCTTTTCAGCCACCATCATAATTCTACATGGGTATTTTTTTAACTCTAAATATTGCATTACTTTTTCAGTGTGACATTGTTATTCAACTCTGTATGGGTAATGAGCCTTAGGAGAATCCATTTTACCATAAATTTTCTAAGAATTGGAAACAATTGTATTATAGAAGTCTAATGTAGAGAATCCGGCCTTTGTTAGATCCACTGTCAAAATTTGATTCCTTAATCGAAACTAGCTCATGGAAAGAAGATGGGCATACATTATCATTTGATACCCTTCAGTTGAGGAATAGGAAAATAACCTATCCTAAACCTCCAAAGATACCAAAGCCTGCACCTCCCTCTAATTATGTTCCAACGGGTGCTTCAAAATTTGAAGCTGGTCTATAATGAACCCAAATTATGACATTTTAGCTTGGTGTTGGACTGTTCATAATGAAACGTATGCAACCAATTCGTATTCATGGTCTATTACATTGTTGCTTGAAATTGAGCATATATCGAGTTCTTCTTTATAAAATACCATTTATGCAATGTGTACCCTTAACTATGCCATTGGAAATAAAAGCTTAATATTTCTCAATGCCGGCTATTCATTTTACACTTTAAGTACTCATTTTTTGTTTCATTCATGATAAAGGTACTTAAATAATGCTATTGATGGATACCGCGTCTAATGTGTTCACAGGACTCAAATTTGAACCAAAAATGATTATTTAACTCATGATATTCAAAATGAACAAACATTGGTCTTCTTCGTTTTGTGTAAAAAAGAATAGTTATATGAACAAAAAGAATAATAATTTAATACACCATTGATTTTCGTGTAGCCCCATTTGAAAAAATATAGGCACAACACAATAACTGGATTTGTGATGCTTACGACTATCGCATCAAATTTACAATGGATATAGCCATTTCAAGTGGTCTGAGGCTAATTGTTTCAATGTTTAAAACCGTTGTGCATAAAAATTCCGTTGTTCTTATAACAATTGAGAATCAAATATTTACCATGGTTACGACAATTACATTTTCAAATTTCACAACTGACATAAAAGTGACAAAATAGGATTAGCACAAAGTATGGTACAAAAAATAGACTCAATAAATAATACGAAATACTTATTCCCATTTTAAATTTTTTACTTTCATTTTAGTGTTATTATAATTTCAACTTTAATTTCATATTCATTAATAAATTAACCAAGAATTTTATAATAGGTTTATGCACTACCATTTATCAAAAATGATATAGCTTTACCAATTGACAAGTTAGCTTGATGTTTAAATATGCTGTTACATTTTAAATATCTTTTTAAATCTAGTCGATTGGTCTAAGGTTTTATGTATTATCATTAATAAAGTCAAAATTTTCAATGTGAACTTTTATTTTGAAGGTTTCAATTACGATGGATTGAGCTTATATGTTACCACCCTTTTATTTATGTGTGTTTTTATAGCCAAAATATTTTGTCTTTTATTCAGCTGTAATATGCATCTGGCAAAAATAATATATCAATAAGGACTATTTGCATATTAAAAAAAGTGGATACAAAAAGTATGAAATGTCATTTTACCTTATAATGAAGATATACTTATTAATTTCAACACATTATATTTACCTTTTATATAAACACTTATCTGCAAGTTCAAAGAATCTTTGTACCGCATAGAGTAAATTATCTTCCCATAAAAAATTAATTTACATGCACGTTCCTTATTTGTTTTAGTTAGAATTATATATTTGTATAGCACTGTATTATGCGATAAGTAATATAATTGATAGTATTTTGTATTAATTAGCTTCTCCTTTTCAATGGTAGAAGGCATTGATAACTTTTTCAACTCTTACTAATTAGTTAAATAACTATTCTTAATAGGTAGAGAATAATGAACCATAGCAAATAAAATTCAAGAATTTAATGAACAACAATTATTAATAATAGATAAATTAATATCATTCTTTATCATAAGTTAATTTTTTAAGGACATAATTATTTTTTTCTCCAAACTCTATAAATATCGATAAGCTTTCAGCCACAATCATAATTCTCAATGGGTAGTTTTTTATTTAAAATATTACAATACTTTTCTTCCTTTTACATTGTTATTTAACTCCGTAAAGGGTATTAAACCTATGGAAAATCCATTTTACCATCAATTTTGCAAAATTGGAAACAATTATATCATGGAAGTCCAACACAGAGAATCCAATCTTTGTTCTATACATTGTCAAAATTAGATTCCTTACTGTAAAGAAGTTCAATGAAAGGAAATGTGCATACATTATCATTTGATACCCTTTGGCTGAGGAAGAGGAATATACCCTAACGTAAATCCCCAATTATACCACAGCCATCGCCGCACTTTAGTCCAAATGGGATGTTTTGGTCAATGGATATTAGTGGTCTAATGTAAAAAGATAGCAATACAAAATCTTTGGGAATCACGTGTTAATGAAACGAAAATGACCTTATCCTAAACCACCAAAAATCGAGAAGCCTCCACCTCCTCCTGCCCTACAATCTTTGCTGGAATTATCACGAAAATGGGAGGATACAACTTCAATTGAAGATCACACATTGATGAAGAGAAAACAACCGTACCTTAAACCACCAAAGATATCAAAGGATCCATTTCACTTTCAGCCAAAAACTCGTGTTAGTTCATTGCAAGGAGATGGTTCATTTGAAAAAGATCATTGCAAAATAATATGAACCACCAATTGATGAAAAGAAAACGACTCTATCCTAAGCTTCATAGGGTGTTGTCTTGATACTCACCTGGTAATTCTTATTGTATGACAATTCTGCTAAATGGAGATGTTCCTCCCAAGATCCACCAAAATCCCAGTACGCAAGCCCTCAAGATATCTTCTAGAATTCA
This sequence comes from Allium cepa, assembly GCA_030765085.1. NCBI lineage: Eukaryota > Viridiplantae > Streptophyta > Magnoliopsida > Asparagales > Amaryllidaceae > Allium > Allium cepa. The sequence goes on from CM060942.1 coordinate 465,437,593, forward strand.
GTTTAGCCTTTCTGTCTGCCCGTCGATCTGCGGATGATATGTTGTACTTAAATTCAAACTTGTACCCATAGTTGATTACAGAGCCTCCAAGAACGTGTTGGTGAAGATAGGATACCATCACTTACTATGCTGACTGGAACACCATGCAATGTGACAATCTCTCTCAAGAAAATCTCTGCCAAAGAAGCCGCATTACGGTTTGCCTTAATCGGAATAAAATGGGTGCTTTTGGTTAGGCGGTCCACAGTTACTCATATTCGTTCGTTTCTTTTATTGGTCCTTGGCAAACCGTCGATGAAATCCATATAAATCATTTCCCACTTCCACGTCGGGACTTCCAAAGGCTGCAACAACCCTGTCGTCTTCTGTTGATCTCCTTTAACCTGTTGGAAAATCGCACATCTATTGACAAAAGCAATTACATCCTTCTTTATACAATTCCACAGAAGAATCTCTTCATATCCTTATACATTTTTGAAATCCCTGGATGGATACTCAGCCTAGAGCGATGACACTCTGGAACTTCCTGCTTCAAATCCTTGAAATTCGAAACACAGATCCTTCCGTTGATCCTCAATGTTCCTTGGTCATCAATCACAAAACTAGAACACTGACCATCCTTGACTCTCCGGATGATTCCTCCCAATCTACTATCTGATCCTTGCATACTAGAAATCCTTTCCAGAAGAGATGGAACAACTTCCCAAAGTAAACTGCATTCCTACTTAGAGCATCTTCCATAACATTCACATTCCCTGGAGTATATAGGATATCCAAACCATATGTTGCCAAAAACTCAACCCATCGCTGCTGCCTCAAATTAAGATCCCTTTGGGAGAAGAGATACTTCAAATATTTGTGATCCGTGAATAGGTAGAACTTCTCTCCCAAAAGATAGTACATCCAAATATTCAAAGCAAAAACAATGGCTGTAACGACCTGGAATTTTCAATCTCGAAAATTCCAAATAGTTAGGAAAAGCATAAAAGAGATAGAAGAAGAAGCAAAAATGAAACACAGAATCTCACATTCGCAGCGGATCAAAATATAATACCAAATAAAATGCTAGTTATACAAAGGAAAACTGTATCATTTAATATGCATTAATACATCAGAGTTACAACATTTCACAACACTGGACAGTTAAAGTAACTTGTCCCAGATAAACAACAATCTATCACAGCAAAATACACTCCATACATTCCTGCCATCCTACTCGTCTCCTGATCTGTAGAACGTCCTTACTTGAAAATCTGTAGTACTCGGTCTGACCCAAGCATTACATCAAAGTAACACCCGGGTCAAGCTAGAAACCAGTGTGAGTAAACCTATATAACATGAAATTTTAATTCCCAAAACTTATGCCAATTACCAGGATAACTCGTACTTTTTACGAATTCTTATAGTCAATCATTTATCACACAACAGTTTTTAGGTTAAATGTCCATGTTACGCAATTTATTCCATTCCAGCCTGTTTAATTTCACATATCCAATTTATAAAGAATTTAGTTTATTACTCGAAGTGGTTACGAGTATTACTGATACCTGACCTTGGTCTCTTCGAATTCAATATCATTTCTAAAACAAGTTGTTAATTTTTAAACAATACAATTCATATTCAGGATATCATACCACATAACAATTAATCATCAATCGATAACTCGTAGTATTACCGTTTAACCTTTTATATCATAACATATATAAATTTCCTTTCAGAGACATCAACAACCCAAATAATCGCTTATCATTCAATCATCCATAAGCTAGATATTTAAGTCTAACAACTCCTAATTAATTTAATTAATCACCAATTAAATTAATTACTAGCTTTTTAATCACTTGGATTTACCTTAATCTTGCTTATTGACATCAATTAATTAAAACTAAGAATTAAACATGTTTTAATTATTTTTCTCAATTTGTCATCCTGATTAAACATTCTCTAATTACAATAAGTAATTATCCCTGAATTAATTACATAAATTAATTGTTCTTTAATCATTCACTTTAATTACTCTCAACAATTAATTAATGGTCCACTAATTCCTTTCATGAATTACTCTTAAAATTAATCACATTCAGGATTAACTATCCTTTAAATACATATTTTAATGAATCATTTAATTAATTACACTGAGCAATCGTTTCTTATTTACTTACTATGAATTAGTTATTCAACTTAGGTTAATTACAAACCATTTGTTAATAAATTAATAAACCATTCTTAATTAACCAAGTAATCCTTAAATAAATTCTTAGTTAATCTTTAATTACTTAATATTTAATTAATTACACTTACTAATTATCATACTTGATCAGTCAATTCACCTTAATTACATTGATTAATTTAACCTAATTAACTAATTTAAATTAATTACATCGGTTAATTAATCTTATTAATTAGCCTTAATCACTTCGCTTGATTAAGTTTATAAACAAGTAAGTATTAACTTTAATATAATCTTCTAAACTTTAATTATCAAACGTTAATAAATCAATTATTCCTTAAAATAGTTTCAAAGATAATCAAATTTAAACTTAACTTGTTCAACTTAAAAAATTGAGGATTAAACATCTTCTCGAGGAAATCCTGGTTTACTTCGAACAGATACCCGAGACCCTTCAGCCTATTCCCGAGATCCTTCCTCCTCTCCTTTAAATCTTATACTTTCAAACTTAAAACTGTAAAAGTGAATTACTCCTCAACAATACGAAGAAAAACCTTGCATTCCCCACCCTTTATACGAGCTTCAACCCGATGGACCACCAAACCGACACACTAACCCCTCGCATGCACGTGCATAGTTTATCGGTGACATTCCAACCACCACTGCTACCTTCCACACATCGCCACCTATCTCCCCTATCCACCAAGCTACCCAAATAAAAGAAAATGCCACGGTATCAAAATCGAACATGACCGAAGACTCAGTGACGAAACTGGTCACCCAAAACATCCTCGCCGTCCCACCACCAGTCGCCCAAAACCGCATCATCCTGACCATATCTTTGCTATAGACTAAGGCGTCCACTCCAACCACCGTTACGAAGTCCGATGCTTGTCGACATCAAACCCACCTCAAACCCATAGCCAACCAAAACAGGACCCTAAACACTAACTCTACCCCTTACCGTCACCTTGGTGACTGATAAAATCATCGAACAACTTTTCCTGATTCATCAACCCTTTCCCTCCCTCTGACAACAAGATCAAGCTTCAATACATCGCAAATCAATGGTAATCGTCGAAATTCTCATAATCCAACAATCCAAGATTTCCCAGTAATTACAATTCTAGAAATCACGAAATCCATATTAAGATTCATGATTTATAACTACAAACCCGATAACATGAAATCAACATGTTTGATTTTTCTATAAATTTCAAAGTTTCACTATAACCTTTGTTTTAGAGATAAATGCTTAATCATTTAAATTAGAAATCATTTTATAAATGATGTTACCTTAATTTAAAACATTTACTCCTCAAAAATCAAAATCAAAATTTATTTCTAATGGAAGATAGGTATTTTGTTTAAAGTTTTGACGCTCTGATTATAACAGCGGCAACATATAATCACAGTCATATACATCCATATATATATATATATATAGACACTATATACACACACAGTGCAGATTAAATCATATTTTCAGAAAAGAATTATTCATGCATACATATTTCATCATATCCATATAAATTTATCACATGCACAAGATTCAAGCTATATATTTTTAGTATAATTTTAATCACCTGCAAACGAAAGTAGAAAGAACACAGAAAGCCTGTAAGAAAATCTGAAACTGCTGCTTGATTCTTGAAGATGAGACTTGAAATTGTAATTTGAATCTGAATTAAATCTCTACATGACCTTTGAGTTGCTCATGAACTAGGTTGAGAAAAATAAAATTTGTTGAATTTACTTTGATATTCTTTTGATTTTGTTTGATCTCTTTCTTTTTCCAGGTTTTGATTTCTCGGTTTTGATTTTGTTCTGGTTTCATTCTTCTCTTTGTTTTGTTTTAGAGAATCAACTGATAAAAGAATATGAAAGAAGAATATGGAGATGTTTATAACTTAATCTCCTCACTTATTAATTATTTTGAAAAAAATAAAAGACACTTGTACAATTTTATCAACACTTGTCATAATTTTTAAATAATTTGCTTACACATGTTATTAGAGAAGTTTATAACTTAACACATGTAACTTTACATTCATAAATTAATTTTTAAATGTTTATAAAGCCATAATAATAAATTTCCTAATTTATAAATACATATATAAATAAATTCTTTAAAAAGAATATAATATAAAACAATTTATGCTCTAAATAAAATAGAATAAAATACATTTTAAAACCAAAGTATAATTTAAGATGTATATATATCTATCTTTTGAACTTCAAATTTAAACATCCAAATTTAAATTCAATTTCAAATCCAATTTGAAAATCAATTTGATATATACATATAGTTAAACAAACACAAATTCAATTTGTATATAATAATTCAATTTAAAATATATTTATATACACACACACACAAAAAACATAATTACAAGTATAAATATTTATTTGATCAGATTCATTTGTTGAATCTATAATTAAGTATTTCTATTAATTAACCCAATTATTTATCAATTACAGATGTCCAGAAATCCGGGTTATCACATTCCTTCCCCTTATGAATCTTTTCGTCCTCAAAAAGGAACGAAGCTAGAATTTATTTAAAACTTAAAATCAGATAATTTATTCTTTGATCATTTTAAAGTACTTTTTAAAATCCACATAATATTATAAAATAGTTTTTTTTATGAAAATACATTTTATAACTCGATGTTTCAACCATTTCATCCTTGTTCTCAAAGAAATTCGGTCATACATTGATCAGTCGTAAGACTGAAAATATATAAGTACTTGGTAAACCCATTTTCAACATCTAGTGAATATACTTGGAAAATAATTTTATTGAAAATATAGAAAACATTTTTGAAAATTAGAGGAAATATCTTTGGTAAGAATGCTCCGGAAATCATCATCCCCACCATGGTCGCAGTTAACCTGATGGTTATGTTGCCATCTCGGCAAAATCCATATATAACTGCAGGCACTCTGCGCCCCTCGATTATGCCATGAAACCCGCTACAAATCGCAGCTACAACCGCGGTTACGTTGCTATTACAGCAAAAACTGTAACGACCCATGAATTTCGTTAATTAAATTTGTCATATTAATAAGATTGTGGAATTAAATTTATAAAGAAATATAATTGTTATAATTCGTAGTGAAATGTTAAGAATTTTCCTATGAAATATTATATTGATTAAAATAGACGTAATTAAAAAGGTTGAATTGAATAAATCCTATTTATTAGAATCTAATTTATTAGTATGCAAATTTATAGTAAATGAGTTATTACAAGTAATTGGAATTTGAATAGAATTCTAATGAATGAAAGTAGAGAAAAGATTTTTCCCGGATATAATTGTATATGAGAAATAAAGGAAAGTATTAAATTGAGTTAATGTAATAAAACATTGTTAATGGTATTTGATTGTAAATTAAGGAAACGTGTTAGTGCAAGTTAATATTTAATGAAATTGAATGAACATTACAATTTAATTAAAATTCAAATATTATGACTTAGCTACAAACGGAATATAATAGGAACAAATAAAATTATTGTATTTATGGGTGAAATAATATATTGACTTATTTGTAACCGAATGTAAATTAAAACAATTATGTTAATGTAAGTCCATAAATAATTAATTTAGCACAATCCCAATTAATTGAAATAACTGTAAGGTCATAGTCTGGTGTATATAGTAAATTTGGAAATTTAATTCCAATAAATGTAATAAAGTATTAGAAATGTATATCTTTTCATAAGATAGTATAAAGAAATGTAAACCTGTGATCCGCCTATGAAATAATAACCAAAATAAGAGAATTAGTGTTAATGTAAGTAAAGTTGTAACAAATTGGTTTATTAAATCAAAAATTTGGATATCAATAATGTAATGTTTATGAGAATTAATGCAAGGGCTAAAGGTAGGTATGTAATAAATAAATAGAAACGGGAAATTCTTCATAAGTAATAAATTGGAGAAAAAAAAGGAATGGAACTAAGGTTTGGTTTTAAAAGCTTAATTTATATGGGTAATTAATAAGATTTCATATTTGAAACATAGCCATTAATACAAATTAAGAAAAGGCAATAGTGTAAAACTTTAATCATTTACCAATTCATGTAATGCATTGAATTTGGTCTAAATCAAATTTAAACATTTGGTTGTTAATAATAGCTGATGAGTGAAATAAAAGTTAAAGGGTAACAAGTTTTGTAAGTTAACCTTTTTGAGAAGTATATTAAATTATAACTCGTAATCAATTGCAATAAATACAAATAAAATTTTACGTTAACGTTAATTTAAGAAATTTTTGAAAATAAGGACAATTCCATTTATAATATGACTATTGGTTGAGTTAAAGATTGTAAATCAATATTTCTTAATTTATTTGAACGAATTTAAAGTATAAAACCAAGTAAATAATTAATGGAGAATATAAATAATAATTAATGTACGTTTTTGGCAAATACAGTAAAATTAGAATAAAATGTTATGCAATTGAAATAAAGATGAAAATAGAAGTGGAATAAAGCTTTATTAATTTATTGGAATTTAAAATTTAACGAAAGGATTTAATTGCAATTAAATGGATTTAATATTTAAAATGGGAATTTAGATGAAATGTGAGGATATTAATGTAAATAGTTTTGAATCCAATGTTAAATTCATCTATTTGACAATAATGAATGGAAAAATGATTTGTTAATTTAATTCAATAGAAATTTGGAAACTAAATTTATAATTTCTCAATTTGAATGGAACTGAGAAAAATACTGAAATCGATAGGATAATCAATTTTAAATTTGTTTAAAACATTGAAATTGATTCAGAAATATAAAAGTGATAAAATTTGTCAATTTTAAGATCGAAATTTCAAATTGGATTTAATTAATTAATTATTAATTTATTTAATTAATGGAAAAATAGCCATTTTTGCCACTAACTCGGATTTCGACGAAACCAGTTTCATCGGATCAGTAACGATGAATTATTGTAGAGTTTCAAGTTTCATAGCGATCAGACTTGTCGTTTGATCGTACAGACTCGAACGCCCTGAAATCGATAAATTGAAATCAATTGAAATCTATTTGGAAATTTGAATTTAGCATAACTTCTTCACACAAAGGAATTTGGACATGAAATTTTTTCAATCGCGTTTAAAATATTTTTAAACATCTATTTTGATATATGGGTTGACCCAATTTCATTCCGTGATCAGAACGGGCTTTTTGGGCATTTTCGGCGTTAGCACGTACATCTATTTTATCTTATGCATTCTATTTTAAATTTATCTATAAATACGTTGTTATAAACCTAGCCTCCCTAATTTTCATTTGTGTGTACGTGCAAATTCTGCTATTCTCTCCTCCTCAATGGTAGACAAACAAACTTCCACTTCCAATCCAATTCCAAAAAAAAATCAAAAGCTAAAATTTCAATCTCCTCAAATACTATCGAATTATATATGGATTTACAGCCTCGACGAGCACACTCAAATATATAATTCGTTCTGTGATCCAAAGTTCCGATTGTCTTGAATTTAAGGAACAAGCCGCGGCCGTTCATCTTGTCACGATCAACTGCGACCGATTGTCGATTTAAGGGTACGGGGTGGTGGAGATCATCGTACGCAACTCATCGGCGGTGGCCATTCTTCGATTCAACGGTCGGATTGTTGTGTAAAATTCGATTAATGTTTTAAACCCGTGCGGCGGTGGCAGTGATATCGGGGACCAAGAGGGGTGGTCTTTGGGGCATTGCTGCGGTAGAGGGAGGCGATCGCGTTGGCCGTGGCGGCGTGCTCGCAGGTGGCCGGAGGCAGCCGTCGTTCGTGGTCAACCCAAGGGCTAAGGGTTCCTTCTTGTGCGTGAGGTGCATTCTGGGAGAGGAAGGAAATCACATGAGTGAGCTGACGTGGCCATTTCTAGGGTAGGTGATGTTTATTCCTTTTTATTTATTTTTATTTTTATTTCAATTCATTCAAATAATCATATCTTTCTCGTACGACCTCGAATTTACGAGCGGCTTCTTGCATTAGGATCATAATTAAATTCCGGAGATTTTAACACTAGTTTGGACAGATTCAGAGGCAGCTGAATTTTTTGGTTTAAATCGGATTTAAATTCGATTTAAATTCAAAAAGTGAGTGCTTTAACCCGCTCACAATTTCTAAAATTTCTTATGTTTGTTAAATTGATATATGATGTGATTTAAAATTTATTTATTCTTGTTTGGCATATTTGTAATCATCATCTCAGTTAATTTCATTTATTTGAAATAAATTGCTATTTAATTTATTCATTACATTTAAACTGCCAGTTAAATTGTTAATTAATTATTCATTGCATATTAACGGCCAGTTAAACAGTTATTTAATTTATTATCAACATAAACTGCTATTTAATATCTGTTGTTTATGATCCATTCTATATTGATGTTATTGATTGAATTTGATGATGATTGTGATTAATGGTTGATGGTTGATATTGGATGAATGGATGCTGTATTTTATATGGTTATAAACTGCAATTTATTATGCATTTTGATTTCGTTCGGGATTGCGGTTTGAAATGATATATAACCGTAATTTTTATTTTAAATTATGAATTGAAATGATAAATATCCGTATCACTTGACCATAGGATAGAAAATTTTATGCACACACTGCGGTCTATATATAGAAATATTTTGAAATGAGTTTTCTATGGTTTTGTAAAGAAATATATATGGTTTTATGAGATATTGATTCGGATATTTGATAAAGGTTATTTATATATGGTAAAATTCTTGTTTTAAGCTATGTATAAAATTGATTAACAAAATGAGTTTAATAATGAAGTTTAATTCTTTTATATTATATGTTAAGTACCTACTTAAGATATTGTATATATAGAGTTTTTGACTAACTTAAATGAAATTTAAGTTGGAAAATAAATATGATATTGGTTTAAATTGCATTATTTGAAAATTGTACTTAAATAAAATTTGATTTGAAAAATAAATAAAAGTGTAGATTTTAAAGGGTACGATTCTTATAAATTGATTTGATTTAAAGTGATTTAAATAAATATAAAGTTGAGATAAATGAATATATCAAGTTAAATAAACTGAAAGAATATCTAGTTGTTTGAAGTCAAAATTTTTACTTAAAGGATAATGGATTTATTAAGTAAACATTTCAAATCTAAATAATAGCAATTGAATTTGATATATATGGAATTATTAAAGAATTAGCTTTGAAATGGTGGATTATGTAAATCTTTGAAATATATATAAATTGAATGTTTTATTTGGATTTTTATCTATATTTAGAATTGATTTGTGAAGGTGAAGAAACTATTTTATTATATAAAGTAATCTATATTTAAACCATTTAAGTGGTACAGTTATATTTAGAAGTTATGTAATTCAAAGTTTTATGTTTTGAAAGGTTATATTCCAAGCGTTTGGTTTAGAAATATTTTAACTATGGAAAGTTAGGGTTTTAGAAAAGGATATATTTGGAAAAGATAGCATATTGATTTGGTTTTAAAAGGGAAATGATATCATAACTATATGGTTTTGAAATGAATTTTATATCTGTTTTTTTTAAAGTATAAATTATTTTGAAATAACAGCGGTGTTATAAAAATGTTCGTTGTTGAAGAGAACGTGATCGGAAGTTTACATACACTCTGCCAACTCCGAAAACCACTTTAACAACCGTGTACGCGGTGGATATTGTAGAATGAAGTAGGATGGTGGCGGCGTTTCCTTTGAGGTAAATACATGGACCCAACTCCTGTGAGTTGGCATAAGGTGGCTAAAACAGGAGCTATTGATGGGTTAATTGAGGTAGCACCTTTGATCGTACACATCCCTTCGATATTATACTTTGACTTTTGGATTGATTCGGTGGCCACTTTTGATTTTTGATTTGGGGGTGTTGTTCGATGTAACAACCCGGTATTTCGCATCGATTTATAATCGACTTAAATGATTAATATTATTGCAAATTTCCTTTTGAAGTTTTAAATTTTTAAATTTTAAATTGATTTATAAATTGTTAAAAGAAATTCTTAAAAATAAAATAAAATAAAATTTGTTATGTGTTGTGAGCTTTGAAATTTGTGATTACCGGCCATTTATTTTTGAATGTCGTTCGACCCATCCCCCTCTCTTCGTTCTTATAACCGTTCCCCTCTTCATTCCTGTTGGCTAACCCGATCCCTCTCTCTCATTTTCAATTATTCGAAACCCTAAACGAAAAGAAAAATGGCGGTCTCTCTTTGTCGAATTAGGGCTTCGGCTTCTTTCTGGAATTAGGGTTTCGATTCCGATGGTTGCTCGTCTCGCGTGGCTGCTGCGGTGTGCTTGGCTTCAATTCGTCGACTAGGTGAGTTTACTCACATCTAATTCAACTTAGCAATATGTTTTGCGTTTGATTTGGGTTCGTTGTTGATGCTTTCTCTGATTTTACATATTCGTGTATATTTGTGTTACTTGGTTAACTCGGCTTTGAATTTGGGCTGTTCAATATCTCGTGACCATCACGATTTCGATTTTTTTTTGTGACTTCAGTCACTTGATTTTGGGGACTTTTGTTTGGTGGACCATACTATGCTTCAACTTGATTTTTAAATCAAAATAGATTTGGTTCGATTTTTGGGCACTGACTTCGTTTCTCTGTTGTTCCCTTTTGTTGATGGTGCTTTGAGACTGTTGCATTTGTTTCTTTTGGGTTTGATTCGAGACTGCATCGAATTAATTCTGTGCATCCATTTGTTGTTTGAATGTATCACTTGGCTTAAAGTTGTTGATGCATTTATGTGTGAGTTGCGCATCCTTGTTCTTCTGACCTTAATGTTGTGCATGTTTATTTTGCCCATATGCACACTGTACAGTTGCATGTATGTTGTAATTTTTGTGCACTTGGTTTGTGATTCAAATCCATTGCTTTCACGACCCACTGCTACAATATGCATTTATTACACTTCTTTTTCATGCAACACATTTGTAGTTGAAGTATCCTTCGAGTTTGATCCTCCTGTAGCTTATTTTGATATAACCATTGCATCGAAAATATTTTCTACATAATCATGATGTCTAGTTGACACTTGAGTTTCGTTGATGATTGTGCACTGCTTCAATTTGTATCTGCAGTTGTTTACTTGACATTTACTGCATTAGTTTGCAAATTGTGTTGAAGTTACCTGACTTCAACATCTTTGGACATTTGATTTACTAGCTGCCTTGACTGAGTTCATTGTGTTCACAGTGTTGCTCTTTGTACCTTGCTGATCCACTGGTATATGTGTTGGTTCAACATTTTATTGGTTGCTTGGGTATGGAACCGTTTTATCCTGTAGCTTCATACTGCCACCTCTATTTTATTCTGTAGCTCCTTACTGTCATCTCTTCTTTATCTTGTAGTCTCTTGTAGGAGATCTCGGTCCTACTATTCCAATTGGTAGGCCTTGAACTTGGTTGTTGGTTTGAGCTGAGTATTTTGATTTATATTCAGTGTCATTTGTATTAATCTGGAGTTGTTGGTTGCATTCAGTCATTTGAGTCTTGTGGTCTTTGTCATCTTCTCTTGCATACTGTTCATTTTTGTAGTTTGGTCCGGCCTTCATGCAGTTGCACTACCTCGGGTTCAAGTGGTTGCCATTCACTTTAACTCAGTTGTATTTGCCTAGTCTCTTACCACTTGTTGTTGTTTTCCCTGATCCTTTGGTGCTGTGGCCATTTCCGCATCAATATAGGATTTGGTTCAATTAAGATGTGTGCATTGATCCCTTGTGTAGTTGGTGTGATATTTATTTATGGTACATATCTGAACCTTCCAGTCAAGCCTGGTTGCTTCATATGCATGCTCTGTCCACCGCCTTTGTTCTTGAATCGGATACATTGCATTGATGCTCTGTGTTTATTTGCATTTGGTCAATTGTATTCGGTGCTGTGGTGCCATACCTCTGGTGCCCTCACCCTCCTCCTATTTTTGTAGTTGTCCCACTGCTTTGTGTTTTGAATGCTACGGTTGAATTGAGTCACTGACTTGACCTTTTGCATTTGATCACTGTATTTCACTTTGACATTATTTTATTGCACTTGAGTTGAATCCGGTAACTCGGGTTTGATCTTGTGTTTGCTTGTGAATATTCATTGGGTACATCATCACTGTAGTGGCAAGGCAGTGCACGCAAGCGTGAACTGCAGCCACACGGTATTCATTGGGTACGTCATCACTGTAGTGGCAAGGCAGTGCACGCAAGCGTGAACTGCAGCCACACGGTATGGCTTTTATGATATTTTATTTTGTTTTGATTGTTTGATCTTTTGCATATTCCTTATGCAGTAGTGGCGAGGCAGTGCACGCGTGCGTATACTGCAGCCCTACTTGAATTAATATTTTAATTGATATTTCAATGGTTTGAACTGTTTGTTCATTTCAATTCAATATTCTGAATTGCATTCTGATTTGGTTTAATTACTGTCGTCTATTCATTATTTAATTATTATTGCTTCTGTGCACTAATAACTGAGTTTGAATTAGACTGACCCGAGTATTATTTTCTTTTGAATTTAATACTCGGGTCAGACCGAGTATTTCAGGTCGTAGATATTCTGCTTTGGGTTGCTGCTAGAGCTATGAAGTTCTTTCATATCTTTTGGAGTAGTCGTCTTTTGTAGTAGTCTATAAAATTGTATAGGAAGATATGCGTTCATGTATATTATATACGTTAATGTACTTGTATATGTAACTTCCTGAGTCGACTGTTGTAGTTGTATCATATGTACCGTGTGAATGTATTGTAACTGACATCAGTTATTATATATATATGAGACTTTCTGTTTCATCTGTGTTCCGCATTTATATTATCTGTGTTGTTATTTTATATTTAATGTTCTAAACTATTATGAACCATCGTAGTTTGTTTTATACTGGAATTGGGGTATTTCGATGGGAGAAAATAAACCAGAGATGAAAAATGATAGAATATATATATCACTCCTATCGAGATAACCAATACTAGTGTAAGGCCAACTATTGATGGCCGCTCCTCAACAGCCTTATTCTCCGTGCTAGTTGACAGCACTACACCGTAGTGTTCTTGGCTAGCGTGGGTATAGAGGTGGGGCGTCACAGCTTGGTATCAGAGCCTGGGGTTTAGAACAAATATAAAACATAACTTAGATAGTACATGTGTTACAACTATTTGTCGATGTTTTATTTCACATCTTTGTCTTAAGATCATCTTTGATTGTTAGGAATGAATTCCTAACGCTTATTCGTGAGCATTGCTGCTATTCTCTATCGCACTTGCTCACTTGAGTTTACACTTCTAAGTATCAGTGTATATATGCTCTACCAAGTGCATATTGCTGCAACTAGTACCCACTTCGATTTGAACTCGCATTGTTTATTCGAACTGCTATATATATGCATTCTTATCTCTGATTCGTGTACTTAATGCAGTTTCCATACAATTGGGTTTTGGGTATCAATCTTTGAGACAAATTGCATTCCAATTGTCGACTCTGTCTGTTTATCCATGGTTTGTTGGTTTTCATGTGCCTCTCTCTGATAGTTTTAAAATTTCTTTGGTATAAAAGAAATTGTCTTGGTCTTTGCCTTGTCGATATCGACGTTGACTTGACTTTTACTTTTGCTAAAGTCATTCAAGCATTTATACTCGTTCTGCTTTGTTTTTCCAATTGTTGATCGGTTCTTCTTTTCCGGTTAGTTGTTATCACCTTTGTCGACTTTGATAACTTCTATTTCAGGAATTTTGGGTATTCCTACTTTGATGGATTTGGAATCGAATTCTTTGTATTTTATTCACGTCTTCGAATGTGAATCTTAGTGAATTGATTTGGTTTTCAAATTTAATCGATTCTTGATTATTTCCTGATTTGTTGCTATCATTTATTAGCAACTTTGATGACCTTTTCTTCGGGATTTTTGTGAACATACCTTTCGATGAATCCGGTATCGATTTCTTTGGATTCTATTCACGTCTTCGTATGTGAATTCTTGTGATTGATTGTTTCTACAATCATTTTTGTGATTTGTCACTTTAAAAATATAAAGGTTTCAATACTAGTAGTAAATATCAAAAAAATCTTTTATCAAAATGTTTTCAACTCTATTTTCAATACCAAACTCGTTTTTGAAAATGTTTTTCAATCTATTAGTATATACAAATCTTTATTTCACTCGTATGAGAAATCTAATTAAACGACTTAGTAAAACGAGTGGTATATAACGCTTGCGTTTACTTCGCCGGTTAATTCTTGGACTTATTCGATTGAATCTCTTGTGACAAATTTTATTAGTGAAGATTTACAGTTTGTTCGTAAATATTTAAGTTAAGCAAGTGGTTATGGGACATGAAGCTAAACTTTTATATTTACTAGCTTAGTGTAATTGACACTTCTCGTTGATCATGACGATCATTTTTACGGTTAGACTAGGCCTCATCGGTGTGATTTCGTCTCACACATATCTCTTGGGCTTTGAGGATTGTCTAGACACCACTTGTGTGATTTCATTCACATATACTTTTCTTTTGATTGTGAGGTTAGACTAGACACCACTTGTGTGATTCCACTCACACATACCTCTTTTGATTTTTTTGGTTAGTCTGGACCTCAATCTGTGTGATTTCGACTCACACATGTGGGGTAGCGCCCCACGGTCTTCGGGCCATTCGTGTGTCAAAATTAATGGCTTGCAACCATGAGATAGCGTCTCGTTATGCGTTGCACGTGTTGATGATTTTTCATGCTCGCGGGTAGGTGAGATTCCGTGCTCCCGTTCTCGCTTTGCGTTGCACGTGTTGATGATTTTTCATGCTCGCGTGTAGGTGAGATTCCGTGCTCCCGTTCTCGCTTTGCGTTGCCCGTGTTGGTGATTTTCATGCTCACGTGTAGGTGAGATTCTGTGCTCCTGTTCTCGCTTTGCATTACACGTGTTGGTGATTTTCATGCTCATGTGTAGGTGAGATTCCGTGCTCCCGTTCTCGCTTTGCGTTGCACGTGTTGATGATTTTTCATGCTCGCGGGTAGGTGAGATTCCGTGCTCCCGTTCTCGCTTTGCGTTGCACGTGTTGATGATTTTTCATGCTCGCGTGTAGGTGAGATTCTGTGCTCCCGTTCTCGCTTTGCGTTGCCCGTGTTGGTGATTTTCATGCTCACGTGTAGGTGAGATTCTGTGCTCCCGTTCTCGCTTTGCGTTACATGTGTTGATGAATTTTCATGCTCGCGTGTTGGTGAGTTTCCATACTCTCCTTCGAGTTTTCATACTCCGTTCGAGTTTTCATACTCCGTTTGAGTTTTCATACTCTGTTCGAGTTTTCATACTCCGTTTGGGTTTTCATACTCCGTTCGAGTTTTCATACTCCGTTCGAGTTTTCATACTCCGTTCGAGTTTTCATACTCCGTTCGAGTTTTCATACTCCGTTCGAGTTTCCATACTCCGTTCGAGTTTCCATACTCCGTTCGAGTTTTCATACTCCGTTCGAGTTTTCATACTCCGTTCGAGTTTTCATACTCCGTTCGAGTTTTCATACTCCGTTCGAGTTTTCATACTCCGTTCGAGTTTTCATACTCCGTTCGAGTTTTCATACTCCGTTTCGAGTTTTCATACTCGCGTTCGAGTTTTCATACTCCGGTTCGAGTTTTCATACTCGCGTTCGAGTTCTCATACTCTTAGCTTGTGTTATCTGGATTTCTTGTGAGGACTCCGTTTGAGTTTTCATACTCCAGTTCGAGTTTTCATACTCGCGTTCGAGTTTTCATACTCCGGTTCGAGTTTTCATACTCGCGTTCGAGTTCTCATACTCTTAGCTTGTGTTATCTGGATTTCTTGTGAGGATTTCTAGAATTTGTGCTTCACCAATTTTCGTGATTTCTATTGATAAGTTTTATCAATTCTTGTGCATTGGTGAATTCGTGTGTTATTGACTTGTTATGAATACAAGTTTAGGGTATGATACCCCTTTCTATCTTTGAGAAGATTCTTGTGACTCTTTGGATAAATGAAAATCCACTTATTGAAGTTGCTTCTGATGTCGTTGTTTTAATCACATATTTTAAAAATTGTTTCAAAATATAAATCAAAATTGTTTTCAAAATTTTTACGATTTGCGCTTTCAAAAGAATGAGGAAGCGAATTAAACGTTTCAGAAAAATCGAGGACTATGACCCCTTTCTTTTACTGATTCGCTTAATTCCGGACTTGTCCGTTTGAGAACGTAAAATGTTATTTATTTAAAATACACAATTTAACACTTTCAAGGAAACGATGAAGCGAATTAAACGATTTAGTAAAACTCGTGGTTATGAGTCATGTGTGTTTGCTATTTCGGTTAATTTCGGACTCGTTAATAGAAAAATTTGAAATTTGAAATTTGATTACCGTTGTGGTAATTTCTGATTATCGTTTTGATAATTGGATGTTTATGATTTCTGATTTATCGTTTTTTATAATCAGATATTTATTGTTTCTAATTATCTATTGATAATTAGATATTTGAGATTTAATTGTCGTTTGTGATAATTAAATATTTGTGATTTAAGATTGATTTTCGATTTTGATAATCGAATACTTGTTGATTTGATTATCGTTTTTGATAATCGAATATTTGTGATTTGAGATCTCTGAATTATCTATTGATAATTAGATTTTGTTGATAATTTGTGAATTTCCTTTATGAAATTAAAAGATTTCTTTGGCGTTTATATTGTACTACGCCAGTGTACCGGCTCAATTTTCTACTATTCATGACGTTTTCTACGTCTTCCAATTACGGAAATGCCTTAGGAATTTCCGATTTCTATTTTTAAGCCCGGTATTATTGAAGAAATTGAAGTTTCACCAGATTTGACGTTGAGCAACATTCTTTTCACATCAATGTTTCGGGGGTTCGTCACCTTCGAAATAAAGATGTTTTCTCGTGAAAGTTTATTGGTTCTCAAATCCTATGAATTTCACTTTGGAATCCAGAGAATTCATCGAGCAATCACGATCAGGCTTTCTCTATCATGCTCTTTATGGTGAACTTCCTACTTCGAATTTCTTCATCATGTGATGACATGCTTTTATGGTTGTTACCTTTTACCCGTTTGTTCCTTATGATTGCGAGGACGCAATTTCTTTATAGAGGGGAGTCTGTAACAACCCGGTATTTCGCATCGATTTATAATCGACTTAAATGATTAATATTATTGCAAATTTCCTTTTGAAGTTTTAAATTTTTAAATTTTAAATTGATTTATAAATTGTTAAAAGAAATTCTTAAAAATAAAATAAAATAAAATTTGTTATGTGTTGTGAGCTTTGAAATTTGTGATTACCGGCCATTTATTTTTGAATGTCGTTCGACCCATCCCCCTCTCTTCGTTCTTATAACCGTTCCCCTCTTCATTCCTGTTGGCTAACCCGATCCCTCTCTCTCATTTTCAATTATTCGAAACCCTAAACGAAAAGAAAAATGGCGGTCTCTCTTTGTCGAATTAGGGCTTCGGCTTCTTTCTGGAATTAGGGTTTCGATTCCGATGGTTGCTCGTCTCGCGTGGCTGCTGCGGTGTGCTTGGCTTCAATTCGTCGACTAGGTGAGTTTACTCACATCTAATTCAACTTAGCAATATGTTTTGCGTTTGATTTGGGTTCGTTGTTGATGCTTTCTCTGATTTTACATATTCGTGTATATTTGTGTTACTTGGTTAACTCGGCTTTGAATTTGGACTGTTCAATATCTCGTGACCATCACGATTTCGATTTTTTTTTGTGACTTCAGTCACTTGATTTTGGGGACTTTTGTTTGGTGGACCATACTATGCTTCAACTTGATTTTTAAATCAAAATAGATTTGGTTCGATTTTTGGGCACTGACTTCGTTTCTCTGTTGTTCCCTTTTGTTGATGGTGCTTTGAGACTGTTGCATTTGTTTCTTTTTGGTTTGATTCGAGACTGCATCGAATTAATTCTGTGCATCCGTTTGTTGTTTGAATGTATCACTTGGCTTCAAGTTGTTGATGCATTTATGTGTGAGTTGCGCATCCTTGTGCTTCTGACCTTAATGTTGTGCATGTTTATTTTGCCCATATGCACACTATACAGTTGCATGTATGTTGTAATTTTTGTGCACTTGGTTTGTGATTCAAATCCATTGCTTTCACGACCCACTGCTACAATATGCATTTATTACACTTCTTTTTCATGCAACACATTTGTAGTTGAAGTATCCTTCGAGTTTGATCCTCCTGTAGCTTATTTTGATATAACCATTGCATTGAAAATATTTTCTACATAATCATGATGTCTAGTTGACACTTGAGTTTCGTTGATGATTGTGCACTGCTTCAATTTGTATCTGTAGTTGTTTACTTGACATTTACTGCATTAGTTTGCAAATTGTGTTGAAGTTACCTGACTTCAACATCTTTGGACATTTGATTTACTAGCTGCCTTGACTGAGTTCACTGTGTTCACAGTGTTGCTCTTTGTACCTTGCTGATCCACTGGTATATGTGTTGGTTCAACATTTTATTGGTTGCTTGGGTATGGAACTGTTTTATCCTGTAGCTTCATACTGCCACCTCTATTTTATTCTGTAGCTCCTTACTGTCATCTCTTCTTTATCTTGTAGTCTCTTGTATGAGATCTCGGTCCTACTATTCCAATTGGTAGGCCTTGAACTTGGTTGTTGGTTTGAGCTGAGTATTTTGATTTATATTCAGTGTCATTTGTATTAATCTGGAGTTGTTGGTTGCATTCAGTCATTTGAGTCTTGCGGTCTTTGTCATCTTCTCTTGCATACTGTTCATTTTTGTAGTTTGGTCCGGCCTTCATGCAGTTGCACTACCTCGGGTTCAAGTGGTTGCCATTCACTTTAACTCAGTTGTATTTGCCTAGTCTCTTACCACTTGTTGTTGTTTTCCCTGATCCTTTGGTGTTGTGGCCATTTCCGCATCAATATAGGATTTGGTTCAATTAAGATGTGTGCATTGATCCCTTGTGTAGTTGGTGTGATATTTATTTATGGTACATATCTGAACCTTCCAGTCAAGCCTGGTTGCTTCATATGCATGCTCTGTCCACCGCCTTTGTTCTTGAATTGGATACATTGCATTGATGCTCTGTGTTTATTTGCATTTGGTCAATTGTATTCGGTGCTGTGGTGCCATACCTCTGGTGCCCTCACCCTCCTCCTATTTTTGTAGTTGTCCCACTGCTTTGTGTTTTGAATGCTACGGTTGAATTGAGTCACCGACTTGACCTTTTGCATTTGATCACTGTATTTCACTTTGACATTATTTTATTGCACTTGAGTTGAATCCGGTAACTCGGGTTTGATCTTGTGTTTGCTTGTGAATATTCATTGGGTACATCATCACTGTAGTGGCAAGGCAGTGCACGCAAGCGTGAACTGCAGCCACACGGTATTCATTGGGTACGTCATCACTGTAGTGGCAAGGCAGTGCACGCAAGCGTGAACTGCAGCCACACGGTATGGCTTTTATGATATTTTATTTTGTTTTGATTGTTTGATCTTTTGCATATTCCTTATGCAGTAGTGGCGAGGCAGTGCACGCGTGCGTGTACTGCAGCCCTACTTGAATTAATATTTTAATTGATATTTCAATGGTTTGAACTGTTTGTTCATTTCAATTCAATATTCTGAATTGCATTCTGATTTGGTTTAATTACTGTCGTCTATTCATTATTTAATTATTATTGCTTCTGTGCACTAATAACTGAGTTTGAATTAGACTGACCCGAGTATTATTTTCTTTTGAATTTAATACTCGGGTCAGACCGAGTATTTCAGGTCGTAGATATTCTGCTTTGGGTTGCTGCTAGAGCTATGAAGTTCTTTCATATCTTTTGGAGTAGTCGTCTTTTGTAGTAGTCTATAAAATTGTACAGGAAGATACGTGTTCATGTATATTATATACGTTAATGTACTTGTATATGTAACTTCCTGAGTCGACTGTTGTAGTTGTATCATATGTACCGTGTGAATGTATTGTAACTGACATCAGTTATTATATATATATGAGACTTTCTGTTTCATCTGTGTTCCGCATTTATATTATCTGTGTTGTTATTTTATATTTAATGTTCTAAACTATTATGAACCATCGTAGTTCGTTTTATACTGGAATTGGGGTATTTCGATGGGAGAAAATAAACCAGAGATGAAAAATGAAAGAATATATATATCACTCCTATCGAGATAACCAATACTAGTGTAAGGCCAACTATTGATGGCCGCTCCTCAACAGCCTTATTCTCCGTGCTAGTTGACAGCACTACACCGTAGTGTTCTTGGCTAGCGTGGGTATAGAGGTGGGGCGTCACATTCGAGGTGGGCGGTAGTAGCTCCTATGCGTTACCTCCGACCCGGAAGCATAATTGGTATATCTACCCTGGAAATGCCTAGTTGTGTTGTGTCACCTACCTTATCGCGCCTTGTACGAGTTTCGTTTCCTCCCGTATGGAGAATTTAGGGCAGTCTCCTGATCTGGAGATGCGCTAATACTAGATGGACTACTGGGACTGCAATGACCCATGAATTTCGTTAATTAAATTTGTCATATTAATAAGACTTTGGAATTAAATTTATAAAGAAATATAATTGTTATAATTTGTAATGAAGTAAATTGTTAACAACTAGCCTTTGAAATATTATATTGATTAAAATAGACTTAATAAAAAATGGTTGAATTGAATGAATCCTATTTATTGGAACCTAGTTTATTGGCATGCAAATTTATAACAACTAAGTTATTGCAACGAATTGAAATTTGAATAGAATTCTAATGAATGAAAGTAGTGAAAAGATAATACCCGGGTGTAATTGTATATGAGAAATAAAGGAAAGTATTAAATTGATTTATGTAATAGAACATTCTTAACAGTATTTGATTGTAAAATTAAGGAAGCGTGTTAATGCAAGTTAATATTTAATGAAATTGAATAAACGTTACAATTTAATTAAAATTCAAATATTATGACTTAGCTATAAATGGAATAGAATAAAAACAAATACAATCAATGTTAGAAAAGAAATTTTAATGTTCGTGTTGATAATAAACCTTAGTTTAATGATTATTAGTATAGTAACGGAAGTGTAAATTAAAATTAAATAGAAACATAAGTTTATTTTATGGCAGTAATTGATAAATTGGGGAAAATAGTTCAAAGTATGTTAATTGTTGAATTAATACGCAATGTATGTAGAGTAATAAGTTGGTTTGAGGATGAAATTAAGGAAAATTCATTTATTGGTTTTAAAACCTTAATTAATGCATTTAATTGATAGAAGTACATTTAGGAATATAATATTTATTCAAATTTAGTTGTACATAGGCGTATATTAATGTCATGAAATAAAAATTTAGCATATATGATATTATAAATCCGGACCGATAAGCAACGAACTTATGAATGCAATTAAAAGCAAATAGGTGGCAATTAATATAGGTTGCTTGTTTATTTAATATGTCAAACAATTTTTGGTAATCGATTACAATCAAACTTAATTAACATTTGGTTAATGTAAATTTAAGTAACAATTGATGTAATAAAGAATGGAGCCAAGGTAAATTAATTTATTGGATTTAAAATCTAAATTTATGGGTGAAATCGAAAAATTTCAATGGGATCAAATTTTGTAGTTATTTCAAAATTAGTGGAAACAGAATAGTTAATACGAATAAAGGTGAAACGGAAAGTATCAGGGTAATGAAACATAATCAAATGTTAAATATGTTTACTGGATAATGATTTGTTTGAATAATAAGAACGGTAATCAAGATTTGTTTATGTGTTTTGAATAACTTAGGGTAATTAGGTTTATTGCAATTAATTGAAATTAAATGTTTAGATATTACGTTAAAGGAGTTTAAGATGAAAATTGAGAATAACAAGGTAATAAACCGTGAGCCAATGTAAATTGCATCCTTTTGATAACAATGAATTAAGTAATAGAATGAAAAGTGAATGTAATAGAATTATTGGAAATTTTATTTATAATTTTGAATTTAATTAAACGGAGGATTTATATTGAAATTTATAAATTAATCAACTCTAATTTGACATTTAAATTTATTTAAATCAATGTATTTATGATTTGGAAAATTTAAATTGATAAGGATTGTCAACTATCGAATTGAAATTGAAAATTTGATTAAATTGACTAATATTTAATTTATTTAATTAATATAATAATAGCCATTTTGGCCACTGAGTGGGATTTCGACGAAACCAATTTCATCGGATCCGTATTGGTGAATTATTATAGGGTTTCAAATTTCGCAGCGATCGGACTTGTCGCTTGATCTTACAAATGCTAAATGCCCTGAAATCAATTTAATTGAAATCAATTTGAAAAATATTGATTCTAGCATAACTTTTTCATACGATGTAATTTGAACTTGAAACCTTTTTCATTGCATTTAACATATTTTAAAACATCTATTTTGATAGATGGGTTGACTAAATTTCATTCCGGAGACCAAACGGGCTTTTTGGGCCACTTTGTCGTTAGCACGTATATTCAACCTCATCCATCCATTCTAATTTCTGACCTATGTATATAAACCCCATTATAAACCCTAGCAGCCTCTATTCCTCATTTCTATACATATAGAAACTTTTGTGCTCCTCTTCTTCAATGGGTGTAAACCCTAATCTATCCAATTCCAAATCAAATCCAAAATTGAAATTTCAAACTCCTCAATACGTATCAAATTTTATAGGGATTTGAAGCTCTCGACGAGCGCAACTCAAATCTGTAGTTCTTTTCGATTTGAAGCTTGGTTTGCTCGAAAATTGATGGATCATGTAGGGTCGTTCATCATGTTTCCATTATCATCGATGGATCGACAAATCAGTTGTACCAGCGTGTAGAGGAGACAGAGCGTAGTCCATCGGAGTTATTAGTTTGTGAAGTTAACGGCTGGATCGGGTGAATACATTCAGTTAGGGTTTAAATTCAATTGGCGACTGGTGGCGTTATGGGATATCGTGCGTAGGGGGTTGGGGTCACCTAGGTCGCGCGAGATCGAGGTAGCTTCTGACCTTGATGGCGTGGTCGTACATGGGCAAACGAGGTGGCGACGCCTCAAATTCGATTAGCGGGAGGGTTTCGGTCTTGTAGCTGTAGCGTGTCGTGCGTGTGAATTCTGGAGGCAAATGATAATGCATCATGGTGACGTGGTACTAGGGTTAGGTAGGGTTGTTTTGTTGTTTCCTTTTATTTTATGTTTAATTTAAATTTCAATCGTTCAAACGCATACAACTTCCACAAACGATATCGGTTTTACGCGATTTTCTTTGCTAAGATCATATTGGAACTTTGGACACTTTGGTGCTGGTTTGGAAGAATTCGGAGACAATGCAAATTTTAGATTTAAATTGAATTTATCAATTTAAATTCAAAAGGTGAGTTTTTTAACCCACTTACAACTTCTAAAATTTCTTATGTTTGTTAAATTGATATATGATGTGATTTGAAATTTATTTATAACTGTTTGGCATATATTTAATCATCATCTCAGTTAAATTTCATTCATTTGAATTAAATTTTTATTCCACTTATTATTGCATATAAACTGCCAGTTAAATTAATTTATTACTGAAAAATAAATTATCGATAATTGATTGTTATTTATTTATGTTATTATTTGAATTTGGATGATGATTGTAATAAATGATTGATGATTGATATTGGGTGAATGGATGCCGTATTCTACATTGTTATAAACTGCAAGTTATTATGCATTCTAATTTCATTCGGGATTGCGGTTTGAAATGATATATAACCGTAGTTTTTATTTTTAAATTACGTATTGAAATGATAAATACCCGTATCACTTGACCATATGATAGAAAATTTTATACAGACACCGTGGTCTATATATAAAAACATTTTTAAATGATTTCTATGGTTTTGGAAAGGAATATACGGTTTATTAAATATTAACTTTTGATATTATATAAATATTATTATATATATATATATATAGTTAAATTCTTTAATTTAAGCTACATATAAAATTGTTTAACAAAAAGGGATTTTAATAATGGAGCTTGATGATTTATATTATATGGGTAAGTACCTATTTAATGTATTATATATAGAGAGTTTTAAATGACTAAAATGAAATTTAAGTTGGAAGATAAATGAGAAATTGGTTTAAATTGAATTATTTAATAATTGTACTTGAATAAATTTGATTTGGAATTTAAATATAAGTTGAGATTCTAAAGGGTATGATTCTTATAAGTTGATTAGGTTTAAAGTGTTTTAAATGAATATAAAGTTGAGATAAATGAATATATCAAGTTATAATTTGAAGAATATCCAGTTGTTTGAAGTTAAAAGTTTTACCTAAATTTTATTGGATTTGTTAAGTAAACATTTCAAATCAAAATAATAGTAATTGAATTTGATATATATGGAATGATCAAAGAATTAGTTTTGAAATGGTGGAATAGTTAAAGCTTTGAAATATATAAATTAAAATGGTTTATTTGGAGGTTTAAATCGAGATTTGGAATTTATTGTGAAATTTAAAGAAGCTATTTATTATATAAAGAAATATAGTATTTAAACCATTAAGTATTAAAAGTTATGTTTCAAAGCTATGGGTTTCAAGGTATGTAGATTTAAAAGTGCTATGATTTGTGGGAAAATGATATATTTTGAAATAAAATTATATCATATTGATTTGGGTTTTAAAACGAAAATGATATCGTAATTATATGGTTTTGAAATGGATATTTTATTCTGGGTTTTTAAAGTATAAACTATTTTGAAAAGGCCGCGGTGTTATAATAACGTTTGGTTGTTAGAGAGTCCGGGATCATTAATTGTTATACTCTATGCCAACTCCGAAAACCACTTTAATAACCGTGTATGCCGTGGAGATTCCAGAATGAAGTAGGATGGTGATGGCATTTCCTTTGAGGTAAATACGTGGACCAAACTCCCGTGAGTTGGCATAAGGTGGCTAAAACAGGAGCGATTCTCGGGCCAATTGAGATAGCACCTTTGATCGGACACATCCCTTCGATTTTATACTTTGACTTTTGGATTGATTCGGTGGCCACTTTTTATTTTCTTTTTGGGGGTGTGGCTCGAGGTGGGCGGTACCTACGGCTAGGCATTACCACCAGACCGGATGCGTAATGGATATATCTACCCTGGCGTTGCCTTGTTCTGTCGTGTCACCTACCCAATCGCGCCTTGTACGAGTTTGGTTTTCTCCCGTAGCCTGTGTGGTATCCTTTGGTGGCTTCTCGATTAGGAGGGACAATGATATTAAATGGACTACTGGGACTATAACGTGTTAAGGGGAATATTGGGTCACTCCTTAACGCTATTTAAAAGTATGTTTATTTTACTATAGACATTATTATAATAGCGAAATATTACTACGTGGTAAATAGTTTAACGGATCCTTAGGAGTTGTGAATCCCGAGCATCACTTGAGTTACTACATTCACGTTAGACACTGGATAGGAGATGTCAAATCCCGTAAACATCTCTGACGCCGTCACACTCATATTTATTTCAGTCAATTTAACTTACATAAGACTTTTTAGTTCTTGCTCGAGTGTTTTGTCCTTTCAATTCGCTCGGGTCAGCCCGAGCATTTCAAGATCGAAGACTTTATTTCTGGAGGACGAAGACGAAAATTTCATTATATTTTCATGATATATTATAGTGTTCCACTACACATCATACTCCGTTGTATTGATCATTATTCGCTGGTATGTGCAACTTTGATATGTATTGTATAAATAAAATCAAATATTTCGTAAAACAGCTTCATGAAATGTATATTTGATTATTATATTTTATCGTTCCGCTGCAAGATTCTATTTTGTTTTTCTTTCTTTCTCTGCTTTTTCTTATTTACCCAATAACAATCTTCCCTTTCGTATGGTTTGAATTGGCACGTGTGTTGATTTAAAGCGTGCGAATAGGCGGGATGTTACATCTGGTATCAGAGCTTTGGGTTAGCGATAAACCTTAGCTTTGTGGGGTCTGACTCTTTATTAATATGGTGGGAATACCCGATGGGAGTCGCTGAGTGTATATATGTGAGAGCGTATTTGTTAGTGTTATAAAAAGGTTTTAACATTGTGTTAATCTGTTCCGTTTTGTATTTATAAATTCTGGTTGATGCATGGGACACTATGACATGAATAGGGATTTCATAGCACTTAATAGGACAAAACGACATAATATTCGGTTTTAATATAGGTGAATGAAATAATTTTGCCTATTATATTTTCTATATATAAAATAATTTTTTTTGTAAAGATATATATTTGGTTGTATTATATTTGTCGTTGGGTAATGAAATTTATAAATGAGATTTGAAAAGAAAATAAGATAAATGAAAAATGTAAATTTAGAACTTAAGTTCCCAGGGTTTTGAAAATCGCTTTTGAATGATTTTGAAATAAAATAATATTTTTGAAGTATTTTGTGATATAAATATTTCAGTATAATTTGAAGGAAATGTTTAAAAGAAATTTTGGAAAAATTTTAGTTTTGTACTCCTCTCTCCGTCGTTGGAAAATAATTTTGGTGATGAGTGCACACATCGTCGACATTCATTTTCGAGATTCGAAGTGGGAAGGCCATTGTAGTAATTTTACTACAGATTTATTTTGATAAACAAAAGTGAATTTTTAATTTGTTTCAAATATACTTGAATGTAGATAAGTTGTATGTATATTTATCTATTATTTTAAAAAGGAATTGAAATTTAGCCCGGTATTTAATTCTCAAGTTCCGTTAATTAATAATTTCATTTAGTGTAGTGAAATGGAATTTACTTAATAATTGAAACCTTTAATTAAAATAAGTGATTTTATGCTAAGTTGTAAATGCGGATAAAAGAAAGTAGAAATTGTAACTTATAAAATGAAAGATGTAATTATTCGACATTAGATTAAATTAAAAGAATTGAGGTAAAACTTGTATAAGTTCATTTACATTGTTAAAGCATATATACAACTTACCATATAATAAAAGTTAAAATGTTAATAAGAAAATGTAATGGGAAATCTTACAAGTAAAACTTGAGGTAATTAAAGTATCCAAATGAATTTGTTGTCATAAATAAAAATTTAATGTTATAAACCTAAGTTATGACTGAAAGGCCACTAACTGAGTATAATAGAAAACTTATAAAGAAATGAAAATAAATGTAAGTAGTGGTGAAGTTATTTATAATAAAATAAATGGAAAGATGTATATTGTAAATAAATGATATTAAGTAGTGGATAAATTAATGTAATACAATAAAAGGAAAATTTCATGCTATGAATGAGTGACAATGGGACTTTGTTAGAAATGAATAATAGTAAGTGAAACCGTAAGAAAAAATGGCAAATTAAAAGGATAAATTATTATATGAATGAAATTAATAAACTTGGTCTATTGTTTGAAATTGTTGCTTGCTTGGTTTATGTTTGTTTCGGCAAGGTTACCCTAAAATTATTTGGATGTATGAATAATCTATTGAGCTTCATCGGAGACTGCTGAGTAAATGTGCGCTTAGTAGTTTATTTTTCATATTGTACAATTTAAGGTTTTTAAAAACCCGAAGAACTATTTGTTGTTTGCTATAAATGGTTGATTTTATTTAGCTTCTTGTGGAGATTGTATGTTGTGATTGCAAGTGGTTGTTGTTTGTATTGATTTGTTTGTGTATGGTTGAACCACTTTAAACCTTTCATTTTATATATAATTATTAATTCTTTTGGATTATATAAGTGAAATACAGGTTATACAAACAATTGCTACTGCTTTTTGTTTCATAGTTAAGCATAAATTGCCCGACAAATAGGTATGTTTTCGGATTATGATTTTATAGCGCTATTATATTGTTCCCGGGTTGGGATATATTATTTTGGAAAATATATGTTGTATATTGTTATTTTGATATTATATTTTCTCCCGGGCCTCTCCGTACAAAGGAGACTCTGCCAAAAATTTCCATAAATTTTAGACATAGAAATTATTTTGAAAATGTTTTCCAAACATTATTAATTTAATTATAAAAAGATCTATTGGTTATAAATTGGTATTTTTTATTTAAATTGAGAAAATTTTATAAATTTATTTGTTTATAAATTTAATATTTAAATAAGATATATTGATTTCTAAATACTTCTTTTCCCTTCTTTTCCTTTTCGGGGACGACATGTTTTGAGTGGAGGAGAGTGTAACGACCCACAAATTTCGTTAATTAAATTTTTCATATTAATAAGATTTTGGAATTAAATTTATAAAGAAATATAATTGTTATAATTCGTAATCAAGTAAATTGTTAAGAATTAAGCTTTGAAATATTATATTGATTAAAATAGACTTAATAAAAAAGGGTTGAATTAAATAAATCCTATTTATTGGAACCTAATTTATTGGTATGCAAATTTATAACAAATGAGTTATTGCAAGGAATTGAAATTTGAATAGAATTATAATGAACGAAAGTAGTGAAAAGATTATACCCGGATGTAATTGTATATGAGAAATAAAGGAAAGCGTTAAATTGATTTATGTAATAAAACATTGTTAACGATATTTGATTGTAAAATTTAGGAAACGTGTTAATGCAAATTAATATTTAATAAACTTGAATGAACATTACGATTTAATTAAAATTCAAATATTATGACTTAGCTATAAATGGAATATAATAAAAAACAAATACAATCAATGTTAGAAACGAAATTTTAATGTTCGTGTTGAGAATATACCTTACTTTAACGATTATTAGTATAGTAACGGAAGTGTAAATGAAAATTAAATAGAAACATAAGTTTATTTTGAAGTAGTAATTGATAAATTAGGGAAAATAGTTCAAAGTATGTTAATTGATGAATTAATACACAATGTATGTAGAGAAATAAGTTGGTTTAAGGATGAAATTAAGAAAAATTCATTTATTGGTTTTAAAACCTTAATTAATGCATTTAATTGATAGAAGTACATTTAGGAATATAATATTTATTCAAATTTAGTTGTACATAGGCGCATATTAATGTCATGAAATAAAAATTTAGCGTATATGAAATTATAAATCCGGATCGATAAGTAACGAACTTATGAATGCAGTGAAAAGCAAATAGGTGGCAATTAATATAGGTTGCTTGTTTATTTAATATGTCAAATAAATTTTTGGTAATCGATTACAATATATCTTAATTAACATTTGGTTAATGTAAATTTAAATAACAATGGATGTAATAAAAGAATGGAGCCAAGGTAAATTAATTTATTGGATTTAAAATCGAAATTTATGGGTGAAATTGACAAAGTTCAATGGGATCGAATTTTGTAGTTATTACACAATTAGTGGAAATAGAATAATTAATACAAATAAAGGTGAAACGGAAAGTTTCACGGTAATGAAACATAATCAAATGTTAAATATGTTTATTGGATAAAGATTTGTTTGAATAATAAGAACGATAATCAAGATTTGTTTATTTATTTGAATAAATTAGGGTAATTGGGTTTATTGCAATTAATTGAAATTAAATGTTTAGATATTACGTTAAAGGATTTTAAGATGAAAATTGAGAATAACAAGGTAATAAACCGTGGACCAATGTGAATTGCATTCTTTTGATAACAATGAACCAAATAACAGAATGAAAAGTGAATGTAATAGAATTAGTGGAAATTTTATTTTTAATTTTGAATTTAATGAAATGAAGGATTTATATTGAAATTTATAAATTAATAAACTCTAATTTGACATTTAATTTATTTAAATCAATGTAAATGATTTAGAAAATTTAAATTGATAAGGATTGTCCATTATCGAATAGAATTTGAAAATTTGATTAAATTGACTAATTTTTAATTTATTTAATCAATATAATAATAGTCATTTTGGCGATTGACTCGGATTTGGACGAAACTAGTTTCATCGGATCCGTATAGGTGAATTATTATAGGTTTTCAAGATTCATAGCGATCAGACTTGTCGTTTGATCGTAAGAACGCGAAACGCCCTGAAATCGATTTAATTGAAATCAATTTGAAAAATAATGATTTTAGCATAACTTCTTCATACGATGCAATTTGGAACTAAAACCTTTTCCATTACGTTTACAATATTTTAAAACATCTATTTTGATATATTGGTTGACCCAATTTCATTCCGGAGTCGAAACGAGCTTTTTGGACCACTTTGTCGTTAGCACGTATATTCCACCTTATCCATCCGTTTGAATTTCTTACCCATTTATATAAACCCCATTATAAAGCCTAGCAGCCTCTATTCCTTATTTCTATACATACAGAAACTTTTGTGCTCCTCTTCTTCAATGGGTGTAAACCCTTATCTATCCAATCCCAAATCCAATCCAAAGTTGAAATTTCAAACTCCTCAATACGTATCAAATTTTATAAGGATTTGAAGCTCTCGACGAGTGCAAGTCAACTGTAATTCATTTTCCGATTTGAAGCCCGGTTTGCTTGGAAATTGGTGGATCATCTAGGGTCGTTCATGTAACAAAACGACTTTTCGTCCACGAAAACCGACATCAATACGTCCACTGTATCAACTGCCGAGCAATCGAAGGCCGAAAAACCAAAATGTTATGGTTAAAGAAGAAGAAAACGATAGAAGAAGAGAGAAAAGATAGAACAGAATAGAAAAAAACAACAGAACCATATCAGAATCTCACAATCGCAGCGGAACAACATATAAGAGATAAATGAATAATCTTTAAACAAGGAGCTATATCAGTTATTACATTACATCATATTACATAACATTATCAGAGTGTACAACAACAACAACAAACAGCGGAAAAGAAATACTATATACTAGGGAATACGCCATGCTCTCCAGCTTGCCTCCAGCAACTCCTGAATTCCCAAATATCCTGATAAACCTGACTCTAGGCTGCCCGTGCGGAAATTGGTGGGCACTCAGAGTTTAGGAAGGAAAACAATAAACTCCGAGTCAGTCATTTGACTAGTGTGAGAACTAAAGCAGTTTATTTTTAAAACAAAGTACAGGATAATTTTAAAATAGATTAGCAATGCTTTTTTTCTAAAAAATGAGACTACCATAAGGCCTCCCGCACACACACAATGCAAACGCAGAATCAGAGGAGATTTCTCCTTATGATAGTCAAAGATGCATGATACGCATTAAAAAGAAACATTTGATATTATTACTAGTGCATAGTGTAGGAAAAATCATTTCGAAAGTAAAGATATAAATCATAGCCAACATACGACCATTATCGTATGCCTACTGCAGCTACCATGTTCAATAGAAGGTTACCGCCACATTCCATGGCAGGTTATACAACTAAAACCGTACAAGGTTCGTATTGTTTCTTTGGATTTCCAACAAATGGTCAGGCCAAGGAACTTCCTACTGCCATATGGGATCGCCTCTGGCGGGACATCCCAAGAACTTAACCAGCTCTCTGCCAACACAAGGCCGGGTTACCTTTGTCACTAGGTAACTACTACACGAATATGCCATCCCCCGGTCCCTTTAGACCTTTATCCCAGCGCTCGATAACCAACATCACCCAGTAATAAATATAGTGTGTCAACATGAGTAAGTATCTGGGCTCCATACCATGATACCACCCTTTCCAGAAGGAAATGACATACCCTAAAGGGCACGACCCTCATAACCTTGCCGCATATTCCTGTTTTGACCATTTCCGGGGAGTGAGGTCTGACGAAGTCTCGTCCACAAAGCTACGCTTTTTTACAAAGCCACGCTTTGATCAACAAATGATCAATAAATAATCATCACACATCAACACTCAGCATGCTACATTACCAAAATGGGGAATATATCGCTGATAACCTTCAACTACATAACCTCTAAGCGCGTACGTCTCAGAGAAGGGTGTTGAGCTAAGAGAATAAATTCTCCTCCACCAACAAAAATGTATTTGAAAGAAATCTTCTTTATATCTCAAAATGTAATGTCAGACACATAACCATATAAGTCTGTTCCGGGTTCGAACAGAACCGAAGGCACTTCA
Organism: Allium cepa; assembly: GCA_030765085.1. Classification (NCBI taxonomy): domain Eukaryota; kingdom Viridiplantae; phylum Streptophyta; class Magnoliopsida; order Asparagales; family Amaryllidaceae; genus Allium; species Allium cepa. Next base: position 465,469,784 of record CM060942.1, read on the forward strand.
AAAGAAGCCCTTGCAATCCGGGTATTCACAATCCCGATCGAATTTCCCATCACAAAGGAAATCTCTGTACCGTAGCTAACGGTGCAGAGACAATCGATAGGTCATCCTATCGTTTTCACAAATACCCGGTCATCACCACCGGTCTTCAATGCTATCCATTACGTCGTATCACTACTCGAAATGGGTAATCCGAATAACGAGTGCAATAATTTAAAAATAAGCGTAGCATTCAATTTCAACCAATTCACAAAAAATACCTATTTAAGGGTCAATATTGATAATCGGTTATTTAATTATCAATCAATATTCACAACATCATCCAATTTCAAGTAATTTACCAAATTATTTATTTTCAATAAATATCTTTATAAGAAATTTATCCCACACTTCAACCATTTGAAAACAAATTTTAAATCAATTTACACCCTTACAACTTTCATTTCAAAATGGTTCATTTATACCAATTAAATAAATCCTTACCGATTTATTAAATTTACTTTCCAAATTCGTAAATTAATCTCCACACTTCAAAATAAATCAATGTTTATTTTTTTAACAAATTTCCCTTCCTTTTATAAATTCCATAGTTAATTTACTTTTCCAAAATATCTATGAATATACGATTTCCAAATCGATTTCTAATATTCATTTTCGATTTATCTTTAAAAGATAAAATCTCAAACATTCACTTCATATTGAAAAAAACATTTCCATACTTATTTAATAATAAGTAATTCACCAATCTATTTATTTTCAACATTTTGAAAATATTCAATCTAATTAAATTCAAATTAAGTATATATTTTATTCTTTAAGGAAAACGTTCACTTAAACACATTTATTTGGGTCAAAACGAATGTGGCGTAAAACATCGTTACGACAATCCAAAATCACTAGTATAGGGATTCGAACTAAAAATAGATATATAAATCCCAATACTAGAAAAAAACATTTCCTTTCGGAAATCATTTACTATACAACAGTGTTATAGTACACCATTTCCTTCTATTCCTCGAAAACGTCTATTTCAAAAATAAATGTTGAAATCTATGATTTCGATTCTTAACACATTTTAAAACGTTTTTGAACGTTTTAATTCTATTTAAAATATCACTTTTCCAAAATATTTCTTTAATATATTATTCACCATCCAAAATCGTGAATATATTTCATGAACCAAATTCAATTTCTACATATTCTATTTAAAGGATTTTCCACTGTCCCAAAATCGTGGATATATTTCCTTTATTAAATTATAATAATTACACTTATTAAAATAAGTCAATTTCGGATTTATAAAGCAACGCTTATAAATTCCATTTATATTTTATATCAACTTCACTTATAAAATTACTTTATTAACAAATTGCATTTACACGCAAAAATCCAATTTATAAGTTAATTACTTATAAATATTTTATTTTACTAAAATCCATTCATTTTATAACTTCACAACTTATAAATATATAGATTTCATTCACTTATAAATTCAATTTATATTCCATTTTAACACCTAAAAAAATTGTTTTATAATTCCAATATTTTAATTTATAAATATCAATTTTATAAATATTTTATATTAATCATTTATAATAATTCAAAAATCCTAATTTAAACCATTTTATAAATAAATTAACAACTTATTTCAAAAATCACATTTCGGTTATATTTCTCAAAAATCATAATTTTATTATGAATTCTCAACTTAATTTTCAAAAAACCAATTTAATTCATTTTCGGCATCTAACGATACCAAATTATATTTGGCTAAATTTTAGCCTTTAACGACTTTAATCACAAAGATAATTGCATAGATTACAAATAGATCAACACACAACATTGAAACCAATTCAATCATGATCCCTCCAACCTGTTTCCCAACATCCAAAGATGTTAGCACAATACCAATTTCGCTTCAAAACGAAATATCGCGGTATATGGGATTTATAAAATACTATCCGCTATTATGCGGCGTAATAGGGTCTCATCCGCTATATAATGCGGGAAAATCAACTCCAAGTACATATATATGATACCAATCCCATACAAGTTTGAATTATCGCGTTATATGTTTTTAATAAATAACATCCGCTTAATATACGGTGTATAATGTCTATTTAACACAGTAGATAACAAATTATCATCCAATCACAGAATCAATCAATTTTAAATTTAACTATTTTAAATTTAAATCGAAACATGTGACGACCCTGGATTTTGCCTACTTATATTTAATCTGATTAAACTAAATGTGGATTGATCATTTTAAAATGACTAAAATCTTTCTTACAAAATTTAATTAAATGCTTTACATTTTTAACATTTGATAAATAAATACATATGCACGATAATGTTTAAATTAAAATCTAATTCTATCAATATAAAATATAAGTCAAGCTTATGAATCTAATTAAACATCGAGAATCAACATACAAATAGAATTAAAATGAATAAGCAAGCATACAATATTGGAATTATTAAGTAACATACAAATAGAATTAAATAAATACAACATAACCTGGAAAATTATTAAGTAAGGTATAAAATAAAATAAATCTTATAAATATTACACATAAGTGTAAAACAAATTTATGGTTATAAATATAAGTATATAAACCTAAGAGACTACAATATTAATATAGGTATAAAATGAAATAAAACAAGTATAACATAATAAAAAAACAAATATCTAAATAAATGTCTTCATATACATGACAGTGTTGCCTGCAAAGTGGATTTTCATACAATAAAATCTTTATACACAACATGTCTTCCTATACAAGCCAAACTTTGATCTGCAGGTTGTACACCTGCATACAAATATCTTCACAAAGTAAACAATATAATAAGAATGTAAACAAATTAGGAAACCTTGGCCTTAAATGCTATCAATTCTGGTACAAACAAAAGTCATTTTGCAACCATATAAATCATATCAGGTCAAAGAAAATTTGGCCTGGTCAAGTAAATATCTCTGGCCAAAGAAATTATGCTTACCCCAGTAAAAACCTACCCGGTACACTTCCTTTTCTATATATACATATACCTTGTTTTGCTTCAATCTGGGGGATTGGAATGAAAGAAAAAATATATATATAGTTGCCATTTTGAAATCAAATAACTCAAGTTCAGGAAATCAAAACAAAAACAACAGAAAATACATGAGATCATCAACAGGGCAGGCAGCAGTTTTTCTATTCCCTTAAAGAGGAATGTGAGTAAACATCAAATTTTAAAGCATTAAGTTGATTAAAAATAGTTCTGGATTTATTAATAATGTGGTTTACATATGTTTATGGTATAAACATAGTACTGTGGTGCTCTGTATGTTGTTACAGGTTACTTGTTTCTTTCCAAACTAAAATTTTTGCTCATCAAATTAGTGTAAAACTTTCAGTTTCAATCAAAATAAGATTTTAACACCTAAACAAAGTTTTACAAGGCTGGTTAAACATGTTAGTGGATTTTTTTACTGGAAGCCTTGTTTATAGGAAATCAAGCAATAGATTGTTGAATCCAATTGTTATAAAAAGTAAATTCAAACTTATAACATGAATGCATACTGGAAGTTATGATTAATAAAACTAATATGAAGATTTTTAATTTAGTAATTCAAGAGCAGTATATATTTGGGCAAAAACTGCATTTCTTCCAAGTTCGTTGATCGAATCATTAATAATTATTGAAATTGGTTTTGAAGCATGTTTGAATATCTATGAGGTTGGAAAAATTGTCGAATAATTTATCAAATACGAGAATTGGTCGAACGAGATCGATTTAGGGTTGGGTTTCAAGTTTCTGGACGTGACAGAATCGTGCGTGTTTTGTCTTCTATGTATGATCGAGTGTCACGAGGTTCATGGAAGTGGAAGAAGAACGTGCTATCGTGGTACGGCCGAAGCTTGAGGGACTCCGATGATCTGTAGGGTGATGATGAGGCGTTGCATAAGGAATGTTGGTTTCAGTTTTTAGAGCAAATGCCTAAATTTTGATTCGAAGAGTTTGAAGGTGATTAGTGTTGGGAATTCGAGTTTGTGGGTGTTTTGTGGTTTGCCTGGGGTATCGGAGCTCATCGGAATTGGGTGGCGCTGCCGCGCACGTGTACGGCGGTGAGGGTGTCAGCGTTTGTGAAGAGGGGACGGTCTCGAGTCGCTACTTGGGGAAAAGTGTCGATTACTTGGTGTTATACTCGAGTTTGATGAGTAGCTGTATGCGTAATTTATATCTTAGGTAAAGACTTAAACTCTGGAAAAAAGAAGAAAAAAAAAGGAGAAGAAGAGTTACGGGAGGGAGAGAGAGAGGAGACTCGGGAAACACTGGTGGAAACTCGAAGTACTACTCGAGTTAGCTAGGGGGAGTGCTCGAGTTTTCATCACGCAGAATAATATATAAGAAAAATAACAAAGTTAAGCAAATTGTTTCAACTAATTTAAAACACTGTCAACCAAATAAAGTTTTAACAGACTAAGTTTAAAATTCAAGTTTTAATTATTTGGTTAATGTTTAACAATGCTTCCAAACTCTTAATTAATTATTCTAATTAAGTAATTAACCTAAGTATAAAATTGAATTCACATTTAAGTTTTGTGGATAATAATAAATTGACTTCCAAAATTTAAGGGAGACTTTAAACTGTTAATTAAGATAAACAAATTAATATCAATTAATTAGTTTAGAAGGCAATTAAGAATGATGACCTTTAAATAGTAACTAGAAAATGGTTAATTAATGAGTAATTGATAATTAAATTTGTAAGTAACTACTTAAAGTTAATTAAGGAATGATTAAGTAATTTAATTACCTAATGACTTATGATTAATTAACTGGTAACTAAGGAATATTTAATTTGTAATTAAATTGTGTTAATCAATAATTAAGGTTTATTAATTATTGGTTAAGGACTAACTAAACTACAATTAAGATTTATTAATTTGATTTAAAGGTAATTAAGGGATGGATTTCCCGATTGGAATTAGTTTGTTAATTAATCAAAGTTAATCTCTTGGAGATTAATTAAATATGAATTACTTAAGGAGAAATAATTAAGGATGAATTACATGGGGTAGTTAACCAAATGGGATTAAAAAATTAAGTAAGGGTTTAGTTACCTAAGCAAGTAATTACAGAGGGGTAGTTACTGTTCATGAGTAATTGGGATTGATTATGGATGCAATTGATTGCGTTTAATTGATTAATTAAGGATAAACATTCACGGAGTTTTGTTAAGTATAATTACTTAATAAAAGTAAGTAGGTATTGATGATAAACTAAATAGAATTAAAGAATAAATAATCACGAAGAATTAACTAAGGTGAATGATTTTGGAAGGATAAATTAATTGGGCTGTAATTAAATTAAGTAGGATTTAAAGGTGATTGACTTAATTTAAATTTTGGCTAAGGGGATTTATTTGAGATGGTGAGATTGGTCTATCTTGCTCGTGTATGATTAAATGATAATTAATTGCCCTGAAGTGAGTGATAACCCTGATATGAAATGGTTCGTGATATGATGTGTTTGGGTGAACAATGATAGTGTAGTGTTCTGTAAATGTTGAATTGCTGAGTCAAAAGAGGTGACATCTTTCACTAAAAAAAAAAAAAAAAAAAAAAATGAAAATGAATTGCATTTCATTTGAATAACATGTGTTAAGATGAACTGAATTCGAAGAGACCGGAATCGGGTACTTGTTGATACCCGAAACCACTTCGATTCTTTATAAATTTATACGTGGAATCAATAGAGTGTAATGGAATGATTTAAGTAAATTGTACCATATAATCTAAGTTCTGGCACTTAATTGCTTTGTCAAATAAGTGATGTCTATAACAACTTGTGAAGTTGTAAATTGATATGTACCCGGGTTTTATTGGAGTTGTATGCTTTGGTATTCCATGTTTGTTGGGTTTACTCACGCTGTGTTCCAGCCTGACCCGGGTGTTACTTTGGTGTAATGCTCGGGTCAGACCGAGTATTACAGATTTCCAGGATTAGGACTTTCTGGAGCTCAGGAGACGAGCTGGATGGCATGAGCGTAATAGAGTATTTTCGCTGTATTTATATTATTATTATCTGAATCATGATAATTGTAAGTATTCAGTGACTGTATATATATATGAACTCTGATATATATTAAATGTAATTGATAGATATAGTACTCTTTTGTAAACTGTTATTATTTATTATATTTATCCGCTGCGATTGTGAGATGTTTTCTCCTTCTTCTTCTATCTCTTTCTTCTTTTCCATAACTATCTGGAATTTTCGGGTTTTGAAAATTTCGGGTCGTTACAAAACAATTCGATTGAATGAGAAGTTCTCACCTTGATTTCAATTCAGTTTCGGCGTTTTATTTCGAATAAAATTAAACGTACGTTTAATTTTACCCGTAATTCAAACTAGCTTCAAATGACTTCAAACCAGTTCCATCGCGTACTGCTCGACAAAACGAACCCAACACAACTCGTTTCTTCCATTTTCGACCTCGTATGAAAAAGTAATCGCGTTACAAAGTTAATACATATTTAATTATCAATTAATATACAACTTTTATTCTTTTTCTAATCCTAACCATCATCTGCCGTTGGATTTGCTTTAGAGAAATTTTGGCCGCACCATGCTATCTTCTTCTCCCTTTATTTTCTTTCGTTCGCGTGAACCCACTACTACCGCCTATTAGGGTTTGAAGCTACCACCTTCTCGAACACCTAGGCAACGATCAGGAAGCGCCATACGAACGGCCACTTCGAGAGCTACCCACGCTAGCAACCGTGACGAGCTCGGCCTCCATCACGAGCTAGAAACAATGTGCGAACGTACCACGTTCTCGGCTCAAATTCGCCTCCAAACGGTGATGATTGCTCGAATCCACCATTAGATGGATAGATCTTGATGTCCTCTACAACATTCCAGTTCGAAGTTTTTCCTAATTACCGATGGATTGAAAGAAATTTGGGGAAGAAGGAAGTTGGATTTCGGCCAATTATTTTTGAGGTGGCGGCTGGCTAAAGCAAAACCCTACGGTTTGATTTCCTTTGCAAAAATGAAATATGGGGTCCTTTTATAGAAATTTACGCAAACACTATTCACTCTAAATTTTCCGAACTCCAAATCAAGCGCGATGACCGGCGTTTCTAGGGTTTACCCCGCATTCCGGACACAATGGAATAGGTATCGAGAGCCAATTCTATCATATGTGCGAGTTACGGAAATAAACGATCGAATTTAAATTAAATCGATTAACCAAATTTCTATGCGTTTTGGCTTGCCTCGTACAAACCGTAAATCTGATTGACACAAAATTTGAAACTATACAATAATATCATATTACGGATCCGATGAAACTGGTTTCGTCGAAATCTGAGACTGCTTGAAAAATGGCTATTTTAACTCGTCAATTAAATATTAAAATATACAATTTTCACAAATTAACTTTTAATTCGATTTTAAAAGTTCTATAACATAATTCTAACTCCAATATGATATAATAAAATTTTACAAATCAATTTTAATCATATTAAACCCAATTTCCAATTATTTCAGTAATTTAACGTCTTAAATTATCGTTTAATTGTCCAATTAAATTCAATTATTCGAAATAAAATTTATTCGACTGTTTAATTTCACTTATTAATATTTAAAATCAATAAATGTACAAATCTTTATTGACAGAAATTCTGGATTGTTAGAAACTTCCCCCCTTAAAAGAATTTCGTCCTCGAAATTACCAAGTAAGAAAAAGTTACAGAATTCATTAACTTTCCAAAACAAACCATTCTATTTAGATTTTACAAATCTCTTAAGTGTTTAACTTTCCCAAAATTCAAAGTAAACTTCTTTCAAAAAATTTACTAAGTTTCCAAATCCAAACTTAGTTTTCAAAAATTTCCCGATTTTCTCAAAAATATTCTAACGCCTTAAATTTTCGGAAAATTTCGCCAGAGTCTCCTTTGCACGGCTCGATCCGAAAAAAATGACGGTATATATATCACAAATATACATCTCATCAAGTGATGGGGCATCCCGCAGGGAAAAAAGTGTAAAAGTACGATATTTAATACGAGATACGTACCATATTTATTATTAGCGAGCATATACGGCTAATATAGCGCGAAAGCGAGCTCCAAATGCGAAGCAAGCGCAATCCGCACCTACTAAACACTCCACAAACAATGAGAAATATGCATATATGAAAGTAATATCAATATACAACATACAGCAACATAACAACTACATGTGCCAGCATAGCAAATGCAACAAAAGCAACAAATGCAACCATCAAACAACTATCATTCAATTAACATTCAACAAATCCATAACCAAATCAATATCCATTCATATTCTCGTTAATATTCAATGAATTGGTTTTTTTTTTCATTTAATCATATTTGATTCATTAACATTGAATGTTTTTACTACCATTCGCTTATTCATATTCAGTTAGTTTACATTCACTAATTTATACTCAAGTTAGTTCACTTCCATATTCAAATCAAATTCACTTAACTTCCAATTTGATTTATAGCTTTCCATTTCATCAATTCAACTTCATTAACACTTAATGAAATATACACAATCAATTAACAATCAAATAACAACCAATATATATTCAACATAACTAAATTTATTTAATTTACATTCAATTTGGTCCAACACTTTTAATTCCAATTGGTTTATATTAAATTGATTTTCATTCAATTATTCAGTTTCTCAACTTCATTAGCTTCTAATGAATTTACACCTACATTCATTATCCCATATTAATTCTTTTACTTTCGACTGATTAATATTCCATCCATTTTTTAATTCAATTGCTAATTCCTTTAACAATATAAAGTTGAATTTCATTTATATAACTCAAGTTTGTATTCTTAATGACTTCATTCCATTAATTCACTTATTAATTTACTTCGACACCAAAATCAACTTCATTCAACTTCACTGAAGTTATATTCCATTTCAAATATCATTTGTTTAGCTTAGCTTAAACTTCCACTTATAAATCCAATTCAGATTTCAATTCTAAAGTAAATTCTATTTAACTTTTACTAAAGCTAAATTTATTTATTCATATTATAAGTTCAAAACTTATTTCACCCATATTCATCAATTTTCAACTTGGATTTTTTTTATTGATTTACTTATACTTACTTTAATTTAACTCCGTTCTTTAAGTTAAATTTATTCTATCAAAATTCAAATTGTACAAGTTATCTACCAAATCAATTCAAAACAATTTTTGAGATCAATTCAGATTACCTTTTGAATTTCCAAAACCAAATCCAAATTTTCCAAACAACTTCCATATAAAACAATTTGGCAGCAACCCCTCTTTTGGAAACTCGAAAATGAACACCAATGATGTTGCAACCATCATCGGAATTATTTTCCAGTGACCAAAAAAAGTTTAGATCTTTAATTTCTCCAAAACAATTTTCCAAAATATCAAATTCTATCAAAACACTTCTCTGGAATTTTACTTCAGATTATAAATCACATTTACAAATCTTTTAATTATATAATTTCACGTCTTATATATAAGATTATTTAACAAGTGTAAATAATTTTAATTATAACTTCATATTTATAATCTATTTGTTTATACAATTATGTTTTAAAGAAAATTATTATTTTTATTCAACATTCAAACAATCAATTCATATACACTTTAATAATTCTGAAAAATTATTTCCTTTATATACAAAGTATAATCGAGGTAAAATTATTTCATTTTCCCTATTTCAAAACAATACCATGTCAGTTTATCTTGTTTAAGAGTTTAGAAACCCCTATCGATCACGGTTGTACTTCCCGCATCGACCAGAATTCATAAACAATCAGCCGATAAGTCAACACAATACAAAACAATTTATATTCACTAACAAATACGCGCTCATAGCTATTATTACACTCACACTCATTCTAGAGTACTACTGACTCTATCTCTAATGAGTAATACCCAACAGAGCCATGGTTGTCGCTTAACCATATGCTCTGATACCAAATGTAACGAAACTAGGCTTTTCAACCATCGTCAGCGGCTAATAATCGTCGTGGCTTACACTGATATCCCAAACTTGCTTTTACGGCCAGCCTTTTTACTGTCACGGCTTACGCCTAACCAACCCCTTTTCACTAAGATAGGACATGTAGGGGTAAGAGTCTCCCGTTCGCCACTAACCGCGAAGAGAGAACCCCCCATCACATTTTGCTAAGATGATCAAGACAGGTGTGAGGACTAAAGCGGTTTATTTTTAAAACAAAGTACAGGATAATTTTAAAATCGATTCGCAATGCTTTTTTTTGAAAATGAGACTACCATAAGGCCTCCCGCACACACACACAATGCAAACGCAGAATCGGAGGAGATTTCTCCTTATGATTGTCAAAGATGCTTAATACGCATTAAAAAGAAACATTTGATATTATTACTAGCGCATAGTGTAGGAAAAATCATTTCAAAAGTAAAGATATAACTCATAGCCAACATAAGACCATTACCGTATGCCTACTATAGCTACCATGTTCAATAGCAGGTTACCGCCACATTCCATGGCAGGTTATACAAATAAACCGTACAAGGTTCGTAATGTTTCTTTGGATTTCCAACAAATGGTCAGGCCAAGGAACTTCCTACTGCCACATGGTATCGCCTCTTGCGGGACGTCCCGAGAACTTAACCAGCTCTCTTCCAACACAAGGCCGGGTTACCTTTGTCACTAGGTAACTACTACACGAATATGCCATCCCCCGGTCCCTTTGGATATTTATCCGAGCGCTCGATAACCAACATCACATGTTAACCCTCAATTTTCTACGACTTAAGAGCTGTACGACTCAAGCAAGGTATGCGACTCAAGAAGGGTGCGCGACTTAATGAGTCAAGGAAACCTCACGACTTAAGGTGTCTGACGACTTAACAAGTTAAGACATGAACGACTTACGACTTAAGGTCACCACGATCTAGCAGCTCAAAGAACACCACAACCTAATGAGTTAAGAACAACACGACTCAAGAATTATAACGGTCCAAATAGTCTACGACTTAAGACAGTCTACGAATTAAGGAAGTCTATGACTTAAGGAAGTCTACGACTTAAGGAAGTCTACGACTTAAAAGGTATGCGAATTAAAGATGTGACGACCTAACGACCTAAGGGAGTAACGACTCAAGGCATGAAAAGGTTAAGACAACTACACTTAAGTCACAACCGACTTATGACTTCTGCTAGGTCGTTTACGACCTAAGACTACAGAGGCAAGTTCAGTACAACGCCGCGATTCGATAACTCATTGACGACTCAGGACTTGTGATACGACCAAGTGAACGAACTTACTCCAGTTGAGCCGCAAGCCAAAACTTTTGTTTGGACGGTCACGACCCACGACTTATGATTAGTTGTGCATGACTTAAGCAGACAAATAAGAAGCCGCATCCGGATAACTCGTACACGACCTAGGACTTATGGCATGAATTCAGGAAGACAAGCTGATCTCTAATAAACTATGGACTTGGCTCGATAAGTCGGCGACGACTTATCCTAAGTCAGCCACGACTTATCTTAAGTCGGCCACGACTTAAGACTTGGCAATAATTTCTGCCCAGAGTTCTCTATAAATACATGACCATCTCCAACTTTTAGGGGACTTTTGGGGGGGACAATCTCTTCAAGCGCCGATACTCTGCCAGTTTCTAAACCGACTCTATACTTGAAGTTTCGAAGAACACTACAAGCTATTTTGAAAGACTTTCACACGTCCGACATGGATTCGAAGACTTTCATCTACTTCGAAGCTTAAGCTACTTGTTCAAAGTGTTTTGTAACTAAAGGGAATTTGTACTTGAAGAGCATTGTATTGTTTTGTAACAAGATCAGTAATAAAGATACTTAAAGTGGACGTGGGCTACTCCTTAAGCCGAACCACTATAAAATCGCAGTCTCTTACTGTATTTTCGGTTATTTTAGCTGATATTCTGTTCCCGAACCATCGGGTGGTGCTTTCATATTCACACTTCACACACCGGGGTGTTAGCATTCAATTTTAAGCGTTAACGTTTTTGGTGCTTTCACTGAGAACCCAACTCAGGATACTTCCATCATTGCTCCGCAAAAGTTTGTGGAAAGGATTTCTTTTAAAACCAGAAGTTTATTGGAAATAATGGCTCCTGGGAGAAAACGAAGTTCTGTAAGATCCGACAATGTTCAAGAGAATATCGCTGCCTCTCCTCCTTCAAGTCAAGCAGCTCCAACTGTTGGAGTTACGCGAGCAGAATTAGACGCCGTAGTTTTGGGGTTGAATCAACAATTGAATGCCCAGAATGCACAGTTGGAGGCTCAGAATGCCCAGAACGCCCTGATCTTAAGTAAGTTGAATGATCTACTTGGGGCTAACCGTCAACCGGTTAATAATGATGGAAACCCTACTGCGGGAGTTCAAGATGTTGAAGGATGGAACGCCTCTCAAAGGGCCGCAGACCCTGTGGAAAGGACACCTCTCCAGGCTGGAGGATCAGGACCGCAGCCGACCCTCCGTGAACGGTTGTCAAGACAGAATTCAGAAAGAAGTGGATCGGCTCATGGAGAACGGTTTCATCGGGGAATCTACTTATCCAAATTGGGTATCAAGTCCAGTGCTGGTTAAAAAAGCTAACGGAAAATGGAGGGTATGCATTGACTTTTCAGATTTAAACAAAGCATGCACCAAAGACTGCTTCCCGCTGCCCAGGATCGATCAGTTGGTGGATGGGACGGCGGGGCATGAATTGTTATCTTTTATGGATGCATACTCCGGATATAACCAGAATATGATGCATGAGCCAGATCAAGAGGACACAAGTTTCATCACAGATGTTGGACTCTACTGCTACAAGGTCATGCCTTTCGGACTAAAGAAAGCAGGGGTAACTTACCAAAGGCTTGTTAATGCCATGTTTAAACCGCAGATTGGCAAGACAATGGAAGTTTATGTTGATGATATGCTATTGAAGTCTAAGAAAGCAGTGGACCACATGGATCACTTGGCAGAGATGTTCGCAGTACTCCGAAAGTATAGAATGAAGCTTAATCCCTTGAAATGTTCATTTGGAGTGGAATCCGAAAAGTTTTTGGGTTTCATTGTGAGCGATAGGGGAATTGAAGCTAATCCTGCTCAGATCACTGCCCTGAGAGAGGTCAAAGCTCCTAAAACGAAGAAGGAATTGCAAAGTCTCAATGGAAAGGTTGCTGCCTTGAGTCGGTTCATTTCAAAAGCTACTGACAAATGCATTCCATTCTTTGATGCTCTGAAGAAAGGAAGAAAAAACTTTGAGTGGACTCCTGAATGTTAGAAAGCATTTGATGAGTTGGTTCGTCATATGGAAGTGCCTCCGATACTTTCAAAGCCTGACAATGGTGAAGATCTCTTCATATATTTGGCAATTTCATCTCATGCTCTCAGTGTAGTGTTGGTACGGGAAGACGCAAGGATTCAACGCCCAGTCTATTATATCGGCAAAAGATTCACTAGGGCAGAGATGAATTATTCAAGGTTGGAAAAGCTCGCCTATTGTTTCTTGATCGCATCAAGAAAATTGAGGCCATATTTCCAAGCTCATCCTATCAAAGTCCTCACCGATCAACCTCTAAAGCAAGTCCTATTCTGTCCTGAGACTTCGGGCCGTCTTCTGAAATGGAATATTGAACTCAGTCAATATGACATCACTTATCGTCCCCGGAAAGCAATCAATGGACAAGCTTTAGCAGATTCCATCGCAGAATGTACGGATAAAGGTGACAGTGAGGAAGAAGCCACTGATAATATCCCAATCCAATGGAAATTGTATGTCGATGGCGCAAGGAATGATTACTGTTCTGGAGCAGGGGTTGTCCTTGAAACCCCAGAAGTGCGATCGCTATGTTATGCACTGAGACTAGAATTTCCTTCGACAAATAATGAAGCAGAATATGAAGCTCTCATCGCTGGTTTAAGGATCGCTAAAGAACTAAACATCAAGGCATTGCAGATATTCAGTGATTCTCAGCTTATTGTCTATCAAGTCAAGAAGGAATTTCAAGCTAAATGAGGGAATCTACCCGCCTATTTATGAAAAGCCTTGGCGCTTCTTGAAGATTTTGATCGTTATTCAATAAGCCATAAACCCCGAGAAGAGAACGTGAAGGCGGATTCTCTCGTAAAGTACTCAAGTACTGGTGAAGCTCAACTATTGGGATTAGTTCCCGTCGAAGTTTTGTCATCTCCGAGCACATATGAAATGGATGTTGATTGGATTATGAATGTATCCCAAGAGAAAGAATCATGGATGACTCCGATATTTGAATATTTGCTCAATGGTTCTTTGCCAGAAAGTTCAAAAGAACGACAGAAGCTGTTAAGGAAAGCCTCTAGATTTATGATCCAGGATGGCCGATTGTACAGACGGGGATTTTCAATGCCACTACTCCGCTGTGTAACTAAAGAAGAAGCCAAGACAATTCTAACTGAAGTACACGGTGGGGAGTGTGGAGATCATACAGGAGGTCAAACTTTAGCAAAGAAAATCCTCCGCTATGGATATTTTTGGCCAGAGATTAATCGAGATGTTGCCGACTATTCCCGAAAGTGTGATAAATGCCATAGATTTGCCAAAATTCCTAGGGCACCTTCCATTGAGTTAACACAAATGGTCAGTCTATGGCTGTTTGCCATCTGGGGAATAGATCTCATTGGGCCTTTGCCGACTGCCAAATCGGGGATTAAATATGCTATCATTGCTGTTGATTATTTCACTAAATTGGCTGAAGCTGAACCATTGGCTACCGTTACCTCTAAGAAAATGATAAGTTTTGTGACTAAAAATATCGTTTGCAGGTATGGTGTGCCTCTGAAGATAATCACAGACAATGGTACGCAGTTCGAAAGTGAGGAATTCCAAGATTTCTACAAACGATTCAAGATCCGAAAAAGCTTCTCAGCAGTGGCTCATCCGCAGGCAAACGGGCAAGTGGAAGCAGTAAACAAAATCATCAAATCAACCATCAAAAAGCAGCTGGAAAAAGAAAAAGGTGGTTGGGTCGATAAGTTACCACTTGCACTATGGGCATACAGAACTACCCACAAAACTGCGACTAGGCATACTCTATTTTCATTGGCATACGGATCAGAAGCAATGATTCCAGTGGAAACGGAAGTTCCCTCACACAGAAGGATCCAATTTGATCAAGATGAGAATGAAAAACTGCAATTGGAAGCGCTTGACCTCCTTGATGAAAGAAGAGAAGAGGCTAAGCTTAGAATTGCAGCCCATCAGCAAAGGATAGCCAGACAGTTCAATTCCAAGGTTTGTCAGCGCAGCTTTGAAGTTGGGGACCTAGTCCTGAAGAGAATTATGACAGCCACAGGTGTGTTTGGGCCAAACTGGGAGGGGCCATATGTCATAGGCACGAAACTTCTTAATGGCACATTCAAACTCACAACTGTCGAAGGAGAACCAATCCGAAGAGCTTGGAACAGCAATCATTTGCGTCCATATTTTACTTAAAAGCTTTGCTGAATGTTGTAATAGAATTACGAATATATGATTCTTGATTTGAAAGCAACTGTAAAGCAAGTGAATAATGAAAAGCTATAAAGTGGATGTAGGCCCAACTTTTGGCCAAACCACTATTAATCTTGTGTTCTCTACTACTATAAACTGCTTTGTTTTATTTCGACATATAAAATACATTAATTGTGTTAATGTTGATTTAATAAAGCAGGCCATAAAAACAAAGCTTACCCATTGCAAGACCAAGCGATCTCCGACATCACCCAGCAAGAAGATGCTAAACCATTCAAAATTTCCATACTCAAATCCTACGAAAGAAGTACTTCGGACAAAATTTAGCGATGTGGCTGGAAGTGGACCATTTCTAACTAACTGCGAATGTTTGCACAAACGAGCATCCAGTTAAATAGCCTGTGTCTACCACCACCAACTCGCTTAACTATGAAGTATATTTCTTTGGATAAGGAAAATTATTGGCAAATAAAAGGGGATGATATTTGGAAAAGATAACGGGGATCTCCGACATGAATAGATGGCAAAGAGACATGGGCGAGCAAGCATCAAACAGCAAAAGCCCTATTCGGAGGCACAAGCCCTCTTCAGAGGCACAACTCTTCGGAGGATAAAGACCTCAAACGAGGCATGCCAGAAGACTTTCTGAACAAAGAAGATTGGTATGGAATGACCGGGAGCATTTTCCTAACTGGAAGGCAAGTCGCTCGTTTACTAGCTGAGACAGTTTGCGCAGACAAGCGTCCAAGTAACTTGCGTCTGCCCCGTGAATCCATACGATGATCGGAGGCACACTCTCAAGTGGATGGCAAGACGCTTGTTCACTAGCTGAGACAATCTGCGCAGACAAGCGTCCAAGTAACTTGCGTCCGCCCCATGAATCTGGCTAACCATGAGAATGAAACTTCCAGGTAGACTCGGAGGCACGCATTCCACCAAGATCTGAAATAAAACTTCACAAGTGCTGGAATGTGAAAAGCCCTCTTCGGAGGCCCATTTCACCATAGTTGAGATGCTAAAAGACCTCGAGCGGGCCTCGCCAGAAAAAGAGAGTTCTTTCTCGACATAAAGTTGCGGACTGATCGGTGGTACACCCCCGTGAATCCATCCAACTAAGAGAAAGAAGCTCCAAACTTCCAGGCAAAAACCCTACTCAGAGGCACACATTTCACCGTGATCTGAAATAAAACTTCACACGAGTCGAAATGTGAAAAGCCCTCTTCGGAGGCCCACTTCCCAGCGAACAGGGAAAAGATAAAAGCCTCTCCTAAGAGGCAGAAACAAAAAGACCTCTTCCCAGAGGCACAATCAATCAAAAGAACCTCTTCCCAAAGGCACAATCAAACAAAAAGACCTTTTCCCAGAGGCACAATCAAGCAAAAAGACCTCTTTCCAGAGGCACAATCAAAAACTCTCATCAGAGGCTCAAGCAGGTTGAAACCGCTTTTTCTTTTCGAAAGGCCCACTGCACTACGAAGTGAAATTCACTAGCCAAAGCAAAAGTGACTTTTTTCAAGAAAGAAAAGAAAAAGAGGAGTGCAAAAACTTTGCAATAAAAAAAAGAAAGAAAGAGAAGACTCCTCCAATATGAAGTGCATTTTACTAAGCTAGAAAAATACTTTCTTGAAACGGAAATATTATCCTATAAAGTATAAATGCAAACTTCTTTCAAACGGATGAGTTGTTCTCTAAAAGGAAGAGTACAAGTCTTCTTGAAATAGAAGAATTGTTCTCCGAAACTTTGTCAATATAAAAAAAAAGAAAAAAAAGGAAGCCCTCTTTAAAGGCACGCTTTAGCTTTCAAAGGAAGATTGGTTCATCTATTCTTGAAAATACTCTTCCTCAAAAAAAAAGTTAAAGTGCCCTTCGGAGGCCCGCTTTACCACATAGGAGAATTCATTTTGTAAGAATGTATATATGCAAAAGAAAAGGTGATATCTCCGAACGGTGGATTGTGAAAACTCATATGAAACGAGCTGTACTCTATTTTGAGCAGAATAATATTCCTCCAAGTAAGGAATAATTATTCTCCAGAAAATAAGAGTACAAGTCCCCTCAAAGTTGAAAATGTTGCAACGATTTTATGGTATAGGGGCAACATGGTATAGCTACATTGGTAAAAAATGCTCGAACAACATACCACAAGCTCACTGCAATATCATATAAAGAAACTTGTACAAAAACGAAGAGTAAATGCATTCTCAAATACAGACAGAAGTTTGTACAAACAAAAAGAATCATTTTATTCAACACTGTCAAAATTTTGTACAAGTACAGGTTCCAAAATAAAAAGAAAAGTGGAGGCCGGTACCCGCACAACGTCCGGTCAGTACAAACAAAAAGCTAAAAGCAAAAAGTAAAAACAAGGAAGGGGAAGCAGGGCTCATCACTTCTTCTT
The DNA here is from genome assembly GCA_030765085.1 of Allium cepa. Taxonomy (NCBI): domain Eukaryota; kingdom Viridiplantae; phylum Streptophyta; class Magnoliopsida; order Asparagales; family Amaryllidaceae; genus Allium; species Allium cepa. Next base: position 465,487,717 of record CM060942.1, read on the forward strand.
CTTACCACCACCTTTGGAGCCTTCACCTGACCTAATAGGTAGTTTTTCAAGACAGCTTGGGAGAGTTGGGGAAGAAGGAGAAAGGGCTACTGCCGGATCAACCTCCGCTTCCTTTTGAGTAACGGAAATTCTTTTCCTTTTCTTCTTAGAAGTAGTACTCTTCCTCCTCCTCTTCGAAGAAGACTCGCTTCCCGGAGTAAAAAGAGAAAACAATTTTATATCATCGGAAATGGTTCACTCCGGGGACACATTGCCTTCTCGAAGCCCTTCTCCCCCATGTTCCTGTGAAGTATTAGGATCATCTAAGTCTCGGAGAGCCTCTATTTGCTCCTCTTGAGACCCGGGTTGATAGGCGGATGGAGGGGTGACCTGGAGAGGCGGGGGAGTAATAACTGAACGAGGGAGGGTCTGAACGACGCTCATCACTTTCTCTACAGAAGAAAAGAAATTAAAGTCAGTAAGGAGAGGAGATAAAGGCTCGTTGAGATTCAGGAAGTAGCCAAGAAGCTCATCAAACTCATAGGAAGAAAATGAGCAGTCTATTTGAGCAAGATCAGCATTAGGATTACCTGGCGAAGTAGGCTTTGCTACGTCAATCTCAAAACCCAGCACTTCACCGCTCTCTTGGCTTTCCTCTCCGTTATGGACAGTTGCACCTTCTGTGATAGCTTTGGTGGGGGTGGAGAATGAGAACTGGAGCCGACAATGTCGATTTCGACCGAAGGTGAAGGCTGAACTGGATCAGTTGAAGTAGTTTTTCCTAAATGTTCCACTTCTGCCATTTCGGCTCTTAATTTCGCAAGTTGTTCTTTTCCCTTGACAAGAGCAGCGCGAGCTTCGTCATCCAAGTAATGCTCCTCAAGAGCTGATTCGGCATAGCCAGCACCTTTACCGCCAAGCATGTCAAGTGCGGTCTCCCACACATCAGCCAGAGTAACTTCATATTAGGGGCCTAGAAAGGCGAGACTACAGCGCCCCAAGACGCTGTGTAGGTAGAAGTCAAATAATGTCGAGCTGATGCTGGTCTTCGTTGCCTCATGAGATTCTTCAGCTGCAATTTTACCGGCAACGGCCTCATCACGCTCTCTTTCAGCTTTGGAGAGTTGAAGCTTTAGCATTTCGATCTCCGCCTCTTGAGAGCCGGTTTTCTTCCGAAGCTCTTCAATATCAGCGATATAGCCCTCATTGATTCTTTTTTGCACATCGAGCCTGTCTTCGGCATCTCTTTGGCCGGCATGAGCATCTCTCACTTGTTTCTGAAGCACTTCTTCTTTTTGAGTGTAGGAAGTGGAAGAAGTGGCGAGCTCTTCTTTTAGTTTCTCAACATCTGCTTCAAGTTTTTCGTTGTAGCAGTGATGCTCCTCATCTCTGTATCATGTTGATCGATAATTTTTTGCCATTCAGATTTATCATTCTCCATGGTCAACATAGCTTCAAGGTTCGCACGGTTTACTCTCTAGAGTTCATCAACAAGTTTTTGCCAGCTCGACATTCTCTTAATATCAAGTCTGACGGATCATGATTTCGCAACATTGCAGGCTTGTCAATTGGAACTAAATCGAGATCAAAGCGAACCCCCTTCAAGCACCATTGTGGAAACCGGCTTTGGAGAGTAGCTGGCCCTAGCCAAACTTGATATGAAGGCATGTTGATGATTGTATGGATATCAGTACTGGAAGGGGCAGGAGATTGAGGAGGAATGGGAGTAGTGGTCTTCTCAGAAATTATAGGCACTGATTGCTCACTAACTTTAGCCCGTTTGCTTGGGTCATCAGCCATGTGGCTCTTCCCTCTGTCATCATGGGATTTACGTTTATGGGAATCACTCTCTCTATGGGAAGAATCGTACCGCTCATCCCCTCTTTCATAGCGTTCGTCATAAGAACGTCTCTCCTGAGCCTTTCGAGCAGCCCTCTCTTCATCAGTTTCCCTATAAGTGGGAAGATAGCGCGTATGTCATACTGAACACGCTTTTCGTATTGCTTGAAGTCGTCGTAATATGAACCACTTCGCCTCATTGGAGAACCTGAAAACGAAAAATAAGCGTGACTTTAGAATCTTCAAAGTACAAACAGCTAAGTGTATGAAAGTGCCGAAAAGTTCTAAGTGTGTGTGATGTGCAAACTACGTGCGTCAAACTACGAACCACTTTTCGATCGCGGAGGAATGGTGGGGGTAGTAGTTAACGTCAACTCTTGAGTCGATGGAGCTTGTTGCAAAGTAGAAGTCGCTTCAATCACTGAAGAAGAAACCATGATAGTAATAGGGTCGTCTTTAAAGAGCTCCTGTGAAGTGACAAACAGGTCGCTCAACCCTTCAAAAGTGTCGTCCCCGCTCTGCTTGACAGGGCTTGTTTTCCCGGATTCTTCATCACCAAACTTCTTTGAATATTGGGGAGATCCCTGAGGCTCTTCTTCTTCAATGACCGAGGCAAGTGAAAATTTTCCAGATAACCCCGCAACATCAATAGAAGTAGAGCACTTCACTAGAGAAGCCTCAAAAGTAGGTTCTTTTGGTGTGGGTGCGTCAGTAGAAACTGGGGCATCTAATGCTTTAGCTGGGGAGTTTGGGACCTCAAGGGGGTGTGTAGAGCGAGAAGTGTGTAAAAGTCCATACTGATGCAAAAGTTTGTCCCTCAACAAAAACTTTATACTTCTCTCTTCAGCAGCCATAACATTCAATCTTTCAAAAACTTGCTTATGACCTGGATCTCTAGAGGGGGGGAGGAAGTGCTGAAAAAGGAAGAGAGTGAAATTAGCAATTAGCGACTCAGATCTCGAAAAGCTCAGGAATGGAAAATAGAAGCAGGTAATCTTACTTCCTACTCTCCAGATGGCGTAAAACCTTAGGGGCAGCGAACAAAGAAAAACTAATTTAAGAAGCCATGAACGCTTTCGGAAAGATCAGTGATGAGTTTGCGATTCCTAGCGCTTCTTATAACAACAATGGAGGGATGATCTTTAGTCTTTGTGAAAGAACATAAATAACAAATTTCCTCGAAACTCGGCAGTCGATCCAGAGTTCTCATAAATAAAACACACAACCCCATCAGAATTGCATAACCATTGCGGTGAAGTTGGAACGGAGTGATGGTCAATCGAAGTAAAAACTGTGCAAGAAAGTCATTGAAGGGAGGAATAGCACCGCACAAGCACATTTGGCGGTTGACAACAACGAAGCCGCGAGGAGGTCTATCAGCAAAATCATTTGGCCCGGGCAATATAGCATCCGTTTCAACAATGCCAAATTGGGCGCGCAATAGATTAAACTCTCGTTGACTCAAGGAAGTTGAGACTCTTTTCGGTAGAGTGGTCAGCGGAGAAGCTATTCGAAGAGCCTCTCCAGTTTGTTCCGTTACTTCTTCTTGATGTGAGGCCATTCTACATAAACAACTGGATATTCAAATGAGAAGGTACACGTTTCCTAAATGTGTGAAGTGTTGTGCAGAACTAATAAAAATAACAAGTAAATATAACTGGAATTAAATTAGTCGATAATTGATCGATTACCAAATTTCAGGACTTGTTAATTTAAAGTCAGGTATAGTATTAGTGCAAACTGGGCAGTTTCAGTTGACTAATTTAAAGTCAGGTATAGTATTAGTGCAAACTGGGCAGTTTCAGTTGACTATTTCAATGTTGCTTTAATAATTTACTTGAATTTGACGATTTAAAAGCACTTCGTTCACACAATCTTTTGAAGCTGATTATCTATTGTTAACTAATCTGCCGGTAGATGTGGGCAGTCAGTGGCAGTATATTCGTCCCAATTTTCTGTAAATGATGTATTGAATAGATTGTTAGCTTGCAAGTCAAAAGTGATCTGTGAAAGAATGCAGCAAAGTTTAACAGTTCAAAGTTCAAGCAGCAGTTCAAGGTTCAAGCAGCAGTTCAAGGTTCAAGCAGAGTTTAAAACTGCAAGTGCTAAGTCATAGACGACTCAAGTGCTAAGTCGTAGACGACTCAAGAGCTAAGTCGTAAGCAACTCAAGTGCTAACTTGGCAACGACTTAAGTCCTAACTCGCCGACGACTTAAGAGATTTTTGCTACAGGTTATGTTAAGTCGTGGAAGATAGAAGAAACTCCAATTCAAAGCAATGGGAAAATCTCAAGTCCTAACTCGGCCACGACTCCAGGCTTAAGTCGTAAAGATTGCTAAGTCGCACCTGGGGCAACATTCCACTCTATTTGGCCAACATACCATCTAACTCCTAACCCGTTAACCCAATAACCTCACAATCATCAACCTTAGTTCTATCGCACCGCTAGATCGCCACAGATTACAAATCGTCGCGAGTCAGATGAAACCGCCTTAAGTCCATCGATGTCCGGTATAACAAAACTCACAGGGCTCAAGGGGGCGAATCGAAGACGGAAAACGGGGCGCATAAGTTGATGATAATCGGAGATTGTAGGAGGAGCAAAGTCGCTTACGCAGTATGATGCTAGAGATGATCGGAGATAAATCGAGTCGAAATCGCCTTTGAAAGATTGGAGAAGCGTTAATGGCAGAAGCAGCTTAAGGATTAAGTAATGAGAAGAAGGAAGTAAGATGAACGACTTAAGCCTTTTATATCTCAGGGCAGTGGAACTTGAATCGGCACACGAGTTAAGATAAGTCGAAGCATAGGACCTATAACTTAGGCGTGTACTTCGAGAGGCAAATGTTAACCCTCAATTTTCTACGACTTAAGAACTGTACGACTCAAGCAAGGTATGCGACTCAAGCAGAGTGCGTGACTTAATGAGTCAAGGAAACCTCACGACTTAAGGTGTGTGACGACTTAACAAGTAAAGACATGAATGACTTGCGACTTAAGGTCACCACGATCTAGCAGCTCAAAGCACTCCACGACTTAATGAGTTAAGAACTACACGACTCAAGAATTATAACGGTCCAAACAGTCTACGAATTAAGACAGTCTACGACTTAAGGAAGTCTATGACTTAAGGAAGTCTGCGACTTAAAAGGTATGCGACTTAAAGATGTGACGACCTAACGACCTAAGTGAGTGATGACTCAAGGAACGAAAAGGTTAAGACAACTACACTTAAGTCTCCACCGACTTATGACTTCTGCTAGGTCGTTTACGACCTAAGACTACAGAGGCAAGTTCAGTACCACGCCGTGATTCGATAACTCGTTGACGATTCAAGACTTGTGATACGACCAAGTGAACGAACTTACTCCAGTTGAGCCGCAAGCCAAGACTTAGGTTAGGACGGTCATGACCTACGACTTATGATGAGTCGTACATGACTTAAGCAGACAAATAAGAAGCCGCATCCCGATAACTCGTACACGACCTAGGACTTATGGCATGAATTCAGGAAGACAAGCTGATCTCTATTAAATATGGACTTGGCTCGATAAGTCAGCGACGACTTATCCTAAGTCGGCCACGACTTATCTTAAGTCGGCCACGGCTTAAGACTTGGCAATAATTTCTGCCCAGAATTCTCTATAAATACATGACCATCTCCAACTTTCTAGGGACTTTTGGAGGGGACAATCTCTTCAAGCGCCGATACTCTGCCAGTTTCTAAACCGACTCTATACTTGAAGTTTCGAAGAACACTACAAGCTACTTGGAAAGACTTTCACACGTCCGACATGGATTCGAAGATTTTCATCTACATCGAAGCTTAAGCTACTTGTTCAAAGTGTTTTGTAACTAAAGGGATTTGTACTTGAAGAGCATTGTATCGTTTTGTAACAAGATCAGTAATAAAGATACTTAAAGTGGACGTAGGCTACTCCTTAAGCCGAACCACTATAAAATTGCTGTCTCTTACTGTATTTTCGGTTATTTTAGCTGATATTCTGTTCCCGAACCATCATGTGGTGCTTTCACACTCACACTTCACACATCGAGATGTTAGCGTTCAATTTTAAGCATTAACATCACACAGTAATAAATATAGTGTGTCAACATGAGTAGGTATATGTGCTCCATACCATGATACCACCCTTCCAGAAAGAAATGACATACCCTAAAGGGCGCGACCCTCATAACCTTGCCGCATATTCCTGTTTTGACGACTTCCGGGGAGTGAGGTCTGACGAAGTCTCGTCCGTTAAGCTACGCTTTTTCACAAAGCCACGCTTTGATCAACAAATGATCAATAAATAATCATCACACAGCAACACCCAGCATGCCACATTACCAAATTGGGAATATATCGCTGATAACCTTCAACTACATAACCTTTAAGCGCGTGTGTCTCAGAGAAGGGTGTTGAGCTAAGAGAATAAATTCTCCTCCACCAACAAAAATGTATTTGAAAGAAATTTGCTTTATATCTCAAAATGTAATGTCAGACACGTAACCATACAAGTCTGTTCCGGGTTCGAACAGAACCGAAGGCACTTCAAAAGAAGCCCTTGCAATCTGGATTTTCACAATCCCGGTCGAATTTCCCATCACAAAGGAAATCTCCATAGCGTAGCTAACGGTGCAGAGACAATCGATAGGTCATCCTATCGTTTTCACAAATACTCGGTCTTCGCCACCGGGCTTCAATGCTATCCATTACATCGTATCACTATTCGGAATGGGTAATCCAAATAACGAGCACAATAATTTAAAAATAAGTGTAGCATTCAATTTCAACCAATTCACAACAAATACCTATTTAAGGGTCAACATTGATAGTCGGTTATTTAATTATCAATCAATATTCACAACATCACCCGATTTCAAGTAATTTCCCAAATTATTTATTTTCAACACATATCTTTATAAGATATATATCCCACACTTCAACCATTTGAAAACCAATTTTAAATCAATTTACACCCTTACAACTTTCATTTCAAAATGGTTCATTTAAACCAATTAAATAAATCCTTACCAATTCATTAAATTTACATTCCAGATCCGTAAATTAATCTGCACACTTCAAAATAAATCAATTTTTATTTTTTTAACAAATTTCCCTTCCTTTTATAAATTATGTAGTGAATTTACTTTTCCAAAATATCTATTTCTAAATCGATTTCTAATATTCACTTTCAATTTATCTTTAAAAGATAAAATCCCAAACATTCACATCATATTGAGAAAAACATTTCCATACTTATTTAAAAATAAGTAATTCACCAATCTATTTATTTTCAACATTTTGAAAATATTCTATATACTTAAATTCAAATTAAGTATATATTTTATTCTTTAAGGAAAACGTTTGCTTAAACACATTTATTTGGGTCAAAACGAATGTTGCGTAAAATATCGTTACGACAACCCAAATTCACTATATAGGTATTTTAACTTAAAATAGATATATAAATCCCAATACTATAAAAATCCATTTCCTTTCAGAAATCATTTACTATAACAACAGTGTTTTAGTCCACCATTTCCTTCTATTCCTCCAAAACTTTCAACAATAAATGTTGAAATCTATGATTTCGATTCTTAACACATTTTAAAACGTTTTTGAATCATTTTAATTCTATTTAAAATATCATTTTTCCAAAATATTTCTTTAATATATTATTCACCGTCCAAAATCGTGAATATATTTCATTTACCAAATTCAATTTCTGCATATTCTACTTAAAGGATTTTCCACTGTCCCAAAATCGTGGATATATTTCCTTTATTAAATTATAATAATTAAACTTATTAAAATAAGTCGATTTCGTATTTATAAAGCAACGTTTATAAATTCCATTTATATTTTATAACAGCTTTAGTTATAAAATTACTTTATTAACAAATTCCATTTACACGAAAAAATCCAATTTATAAGTTAATTACTTATAAATATTTTATTTTACTAAAATCCATTCATTTTATAACTTCACAACTTATAAATATATAGATTTCATTCACTTATAAAATCCATTTATATTCCATTTTAACACCTAAAAAAATTGTTTTATAATTCCAATATTTTAATTTATAAACAACAATTTTGTATATATTTTATATAAATCATTTATAATAATTCAAAAATCCCAATTTCAATCACTTTATAAATAAATTAACTACTTATTTCAAAAATCACATTTCCGTTATATTTCTCAAAAATCATAATTTTAATATGAATTCTCAACTTAATTTTCAAAAATCCAATTTAATTCGTTTTCGGTATCTAACGGTACCAAATTATATTCGGCTAAATTTTAGCCTTTAACGAATTTAATCACAAAGATAGTCACACAGATTATGGATAGATCAATAAATAGATCAACACACAACATTGGATCCAATTCAATCATTTGAGGAATCCAGTTGGATCCCTCCAACCTGTTTCCCTGCATCCAAGGATGTTAGCACGACAACAATTTTGCTTCAAGACGAAATATCTTGGTATGTGGGATTTATAAAATACTATCCGCTATTATGCGGCGCAATAGGGCCTCATCCGCTATATAATGCGGGAAAATCAACTCCAGGTACATATATAATACCAGTCCCATACAAGTTGGAATTATCGCGGTATATGTTTTTAATAAATAACATCCGCTAAATATACGGCGTATAATGTCTATTTAACACAATAGATAACAAATTATCATCCAATCAAACAATCAAGAAATTTTAAATTTAACTATTTAAAATCTAAATCGAAACAATTCGATTGAGTGAGAAGTTCTCACCTTGATTTCAATTCAGTTTCGGCGTTTTATTTCGAATAAAATTAAACGTACGTTTAATTTTACCCGAAATTTAAACTAGCTCCGAACGACTCCAATCCAGTTCCGTCGCGTAGTGCTCGACAAAACGAACCCGACGCAAGTCATTTCGTCAGTTTTCGACCTCGTATGAAAAAGTTATCGCGTTACAAAATTTATACGTATTTAAATATAAATTAATATACAACTTTTATTCATTTTCTAACCCTAACCATCATCTGCCGTTGGATTTGCTTTAGAGAAATTTGGGCCGCACCACGCTATCTTCTTCTCCCTCCAGTTTCTTTCGTTCGCGTGAACCCACTACTACCGCCTATTAGGGTTTGAAGCTACCACTTTCTCGAACACCTAGGCAACGATCAGGAAGCGCCATACGAACGGCCACTACGAAAGCTGCCCATGCCAGCAACCGTGATGAGCTTGGCCTCCATCACGAGCTGGAAACAATGTGCGAACGTACCACGTTCGCGGCTCAAATTCGCCTACAAATGGTGATGATTGCTCGAATCCACCGTTGGATGGATAGATCTTGATGTACTCTACAACTTTCCAGCTGGAAGTTCTTCCTAATTACTGATGGATTGAAAGAAATTTGAGGAAGAAGGAATTTGGATTTCAACCATTTATTTTTGAGGTGGCGGCTGGCTGAAGCAAAACCCCAGGGTTTGATTTCCTTTGCAAAAATGAAATACGGGGTCCTTTTATAGAAATTTACGCAAACACTATTCACTCTAACTTTTCTGAACTCCAAATCTCGCGCGGTGACCGATGTTTCTAGGGTTTACCCTGCGTTACGGACACAATGGAATAGGTATCGAGAGCCAATTCTATCATATGTGTGAGTTATGGAAATAAATGATCAAATTTAAATTAAATCGATTAACCAAATTTTTATGTGTTTTGGCTTGCCCTGGACAAACCATAAATCCGATTGACACGAAATTTAAAACCATAAAAAAATATCACATTACGGATCCGACGAAACTGGTTTCATCCAAATCCGAGACTATTTGAAAAATGGATATTTTAACTCGTCAATTAAATATTAAAATATTCAATTTTCACAAATTAACTTTTAAGTCGATTTTAAAAGTTCTATAACATCATTCTAACTCCAATATGATATAATAAAATTTTACAAAATCAATTTTAATCATATTAAACCCAATTTCCAATTATTTCAGTAATTTAACATATTAAATTATCGATTTAATTGTCCAATTAAATCCAACTATTCGAAATAAAATTTATTCGACTGTGTAATCTCACTTATTGATATTTAAAATCAATTAAATATACAAATTTAATTTGACAGAAATTCTGGGTCGTTACAGTTCATTACGTTTCCATTATCATCGATAGATCGACAAATCAATTGTGCCAACGTATAGAGGAGACGGAGCGTAGTCCACCGGAGTTATTAGTTTGTGAAGTTAACGTTTGGATCGGGCGAATAAATTCAGTTAGGCTTTAAATTCAATCGGCGAATGGTGGCGTTGTGGGAAATCGCGCGTAGGGAGTTGGGGTCGTCTAGGTCGCGCAAGATCGGGGTAGCTTCTGACCATGATGGTGTGGCCGTACGTGGGCAAACGAGGTGGCGGCGGCTCAAATTTCAATTAGCAGGAGGGTTTCAGCCTTGTAGCTGTAGCGTGCCGTGCATGTGAATTCTGGAGGCAGGTAAGAACGCATCATGGTGACGTGGCACTAGGGTTAGGTAGGGTTGTTTTGTTGTTTCCTTCTATTTTATTTTTAATTTAAATTTCAATCGTTCAAACGCGTATAACATCGACATACGATATTCGTTTTACGGGCGATTTTTTTTGCTAGGATCGTAATGAAATTTCGGACACTTTGCTGCTAGTTTGGATGAATTTGGAGACGGTGCAAATTTTGGATTTAAATTGAATTTAAATTCAATTCAAATTCAAAAGGTGAGTGTTTTAAGCCTGTAACACCCCACCCCGAGACCCACCTTAGTAAAGAGAATTAACGAGTAATTCCATCTACTAAAGCGGAGAATAGGGCTGGTTAAGGGTGACCATCTATAACTTTATCTTAAACATCTACTGAATACGTCGATAAATGCAATATAATTTTTTTCTTTTCTATCTCAATGGATCGACATACACAGGTAAATGCTTAATCCAAATCTATAGGTGGCTAATGGATCTATCAGAACAAATTACAATAACTAATGTAAAGCAAATCACAAAATAGTAATCAACATCATATATATACATATAAACTGATACATTTTTAGTACAATACAATATGAATACAAATAAAGGTGGTACTCGACCACACCATATATATCAAATCAAATAAAAATACATCAGACTATGAGGAAGAACAAAAATTTATCAAGAGAAAGGAGAGCTGATATCCAGCATCAACTTCAAGCTAAGTCCAATAGATGATACCTGAAACAACTCGGTCTGGCCCGAGTATAAATACACGGGTCAGTCTAGCAACAAAAATTAGTCAATATCGAAAATATGAAGCCGAGTGGATATAGTGATACTTCTTCTCGAATGAGCAGAAGGATTAGGTAACTCATTGCTCAATACTTAAGTAACAAAAGCTACCTAAGTGACTAAATACCTCGAAAGAGGTAACTCAAACTCAATACTCAAATAAAACACAAGTGCCTCATATCATCGGCGATAACCCATAATGAACTCAAATCAACTCATATAAAACTCAAGCAAAACTCAAATGGTTCGATGAACCATTACTCCATAAAGGGGAAAACTCATCTCAATCACAAATAGAAGTCATGAAAGCAGCACAAGACAACTCCATAAGAATGTGAGATCTCAAACTCATAAGTAAGCCAAGGCGGCTAAATCTCACACACACATCTTAATCTTAAAAACCCATGTAACTTGGTATGAGTTCAAACTCATAAAATCTCAAAATTAATAAAGAATTCGATGCAAATTCAAAACCTAGAAATCTTAACACTAGTGCGCCCAAAACGGCAAACTCAAAACTCAAAAAAAACCCGAATTGGCCAGATCCCTAATTACAATGCCGAAGCAATGCTGCACGTGCTGAACTCAGTTGGCCGAAGCCTCAGACAAGGTCACTAACACTTCCCAAAGCAGTTCGTCCTCCTGACAAGGTCGGTGACACCTTTTCAAGGCGTTTTGTCAGCCCCAACAAGGTCGCTAACATCTCCCAAAGCAGTTCGTCCTCATGACAAGGTCGCTGACACCTCTTCAAGCCATTTTGTCAGCCCTAACAAGGTCGCTAACAACTCCCAAAGCATTTCGTCCTCATGGCAAGATCGCTAACAGATCTCAAAGCAGTTTTGTTAGGTAAACATTGTGAATGTGTCACACACTCACAGATAGGAACCCGAAAAGTGTTAACGTGTGTCCCATACCACACATTCGCAATTAGCGGTTTGCTAGCCGCTAGTTTATGCCACACTAGGAACATCATTAAACTCAGAAAATCTTACCTCGCCTCGTCTCATTGGCAAGTGATAAAGAGACACCATACTCGTCTCATCTCATTTACAAGTATTAAATGGCATCGTAAATTGTCACATCTCCTCGATAAGTGAAAACATCGTGATGGTTCCTTATAAACCACAACTCAAAATATGAAATCATATACTCAAGACTTCCCTTATATCATTGGCAAGTACATAAAACGTCGTGATGGTTCTCATTGACCATACTCCTACGTGGATCTCAAATCATAATACTTGCCAAGTATTGGCCATCTAAAATAATTCCAATAAATAGGAACCGTAAAACTCAAAATATGCCATAATATTGCAAAACATCTCAGAATCATTAATCCCAAATAGCTTCGATCTTACAAGTCCGAAATTAACCGAAATGGTAAATGCACATTACTATACCATGTGTTTTACTAAATCATTTAATTCACTTTCTCATATGTTCAAATAGTGAAAAGTGTGTGTTTTATATTTAAAATAATTTACTAGAGAAAACAAGCTTTTAAAAAAATTTCCCGAAAAGATTAATAGAACCCACATTTGAAATTCTTTTATTATAGGGAATAAATAGTTTTTTATTACAAAAATAATTTTAAAATACTATATCATAATAATTTTAAATGTCCATTTCTTGTAAAAATTACTTTAAAAATGGTTTAGCAAAAACCGTACTAGAAAACAATGAAAAACGAGAAAGATAACTCAAGACCGATAACTTGAGTTCAATACGAATTCAATTCAAATTTAACTAAAAATAAATTCGAATTCTATTTACATTTGAATTCAAATTCTTCAAATATAGCTAGCCTATTGATAGGCATCATAGCTCTCAAAAATCTCAAAAACATCATCAAAACCGAAAGAGAATAAGAGTAAAAATGAGCTAATACAATTCTAAGGTCAATGTTTGTTGTTGTTGTCATCTTGTTCTCAGGACAACAACTTATAACCATAATTTCGACCAAGCAAACTTCAATTGCAGAAAGCACAATGTACAAAACTTTTATTACATGATTTATGCTTTTCGAAACGTCTAAAATTATCAAAATCGGATAAAAAACAAAGAAGTTATGGCCAATTTAGTTTTAGCCTTAAGCACGGATAAAATATTGATTTTGCTCTCGAGACTACAGTATAAAAAATCGAATTTGACATGGCTAACCTCTAAACTATAGAAAACACAGAAAAATAAAGTTGTAGCACATGAATTAAGCTTTTCGAAACATCTAAAATTATCAAAATCGGATCAAAACCGAAGAAATTATGGCTAATTTAGTTTCAGCCTTAAGCACAGAGCAAATATGATTTTTCTCTCGGGATTACTGTAGAAAGTTTCGATTTTGACATAGCTAACCTCAAAATTACAGAAAATACAAAACAAGAAAGTCGTAGCACATGAATTTTGGTTTTTGAAAAAATCTAAAAATTATCAAAATCGGATAAAAAACGAAGAAGCTATTGCTAATTTAGTTTCAGCCTTAAGCACAGAGCAAATATTGATTTCGCTCTCGGGATTACAGTAAAAAAATTCAATTTTTTCATAACTAACCTCAAAATAAAAGAAAACTCAACAAAGAAAAGTTGTAGTATATGAAATATGCTTTCCGGAAAGGCCAAGATTATAAAAATCCGATTTACGATTCAAAAGTTATGGTTGTTTTGCTAATAAATTCAAACTCAGCCTGATTTGTTAATGACAGAATCGGGCTTCTGTATTCAAACTCATTTCAGGTCAAGTAAATCGAAGAATTTCGAATAGTAACCAAAAGAAAAATTACATTTCATTGAATCTATTTTCTAACCTAAAAAGAATGAGCCATTTCGGATAGTTGTGCACCAATATATCACTATTTTACTACAGCGATTTTCATATAAAATTTTCAGCAAACAATCATTGGATTTATTGAATGCATACAATTAGTTCAAAATCAAATTGAAAGCAATTCAACCAACAACCATCTAGTTTTATTCCAATAACAATTAAAGATCACATATATGGATTACATATAGCAAGTGTGGGTTGTAAATAACTCACGTTTTATTTTCCTATAGCTTGCTAAATCCTCTTGTAAGCCTTGCTAACCTCTTATCTTTTCCAAAATCATCTAAAAACTCAAGACCAAAATTTGGACAGCAAGCAATTTGACCAAAAAGGGGATAAAGTTATTCTTTTAGAGTTCTAAATGATAGAGATAGAGTTTAAAATACTTACTCTACATTATTGGACAAAATCCCTTTGATTTCAGCTTTGAATTTGGAAATTAGGAACTTGGGTTTTAATGCTTTGAGAAGGAGTTTAGTTTTTTTCCCCTCTTTTCTGACTTTAGAATGAAGGTAAATACATAATAAGGGGAGGTACTTTCTCTTATTTGCACTAATGGATCAAGAGAGTTAAGATAGGGAACCACTAACAAGATGATGCTAATTCTCCTAACTGTTACTAATATTTATTTAGTTCTATCATTAATAAACCATTTTTTTCTAACAATGTTTTAACAAAATTTATTCACTAATTTCTCAGATTCCACAAAACCAAATAACTATTTTAAATTGCATTTTAACAAAAACTCTCAATATTAACCCTTTACTCTAAACACCAAATTCAAATAATTGATTTTATAATATTAGAAAATTTTAAATTGAAATTCTTTATTTAAGAAATAAAAATTATTCCTTAAATAGATCCAACCAAATATTCTTAATATGTGTTTTAATTACTCAATTAAATTTCACAAATCATAAATTGAAATTAATCATTACTAATTAAATTTAATTAATTAGTGAATTTACACCAGGGTTCTTACAGATTCCCCCTTACAAAAAATGCGTCCCCGCAATTTTCTAGAAAAAGAGCCATAAACAACACAAAGATTCAATCGAAAATGGATAAAAGACATGCTTGAAACTCAAACCATTTGTACTCTCAACATAGGATGGTCGAATGAAATATGGAAAAACTCACTTGGTTAATTCAATGGCCCATCATATGCTAATATAGTGATTAGCAAACCTTCAAACTTTCCGAGCATCTCGAAAGAATTTCGTTGATTTCCCATCTTCGAACCAAAACTCAATAAGATGCTCAACAATTAGTCAATCGAAAATGATTGATTTCAAATCACTCTACGAATAAAGTCGGGATCAAACTCACTCAAACCCGAGCTCTAAGCAATAAAGGAGATCATCACTAAGGTTTTCGACATAAATATACGGAAAGAACATCGTCACAACATGGTAGACGCAACAGACAAGATTGATAAATCACAAGATGGCTTCTCACTAGGACACCAACTCGAATGACCATGAAAAATGCACGTCGTTAATAATAGCCCAAATATAGAATATACTCAAGAACAAGGATATAAGCTCAAATTACTTTTCAATCCAAGATATTTAGAGTTTATAAATCTCAACATCTTTTAAATTTAAAATCTCAATTTTCAATATTTGAAAATTTTCAAACTCTTTACTATATTACTTAGTAAGTAATTTAATACTCAAATTAAAAGTCCAAATTTCTTCTCTTACTTAAAAAATTAATTTCCAAAGAAATTTGTAAATCAGTAATAATATTTATCAAAATAAATTAAGGGTTTAAATTCTCTTTACTCTTCTATTAAACCACTTAAATAATTTTTTAAACCAATCTTCAAATTCTCTTATTATACTCTTCTCTTAAAACATCCGATGTATATAATATATCTTCTAAAATCTCATAATATACTTTCAATAAAGTATAGCTCAAGAATATTCTCATTTATTTTCATCTTTATAGTTTCAAAATAAACAAATAAATAAATGGCATTGCCTCGCCTTTGAGTCTCTAATAAATAGATACATCCGTTGGCTGCTGAGTTGATCGATCGATCAAAACTGCCTCGCCACCCTGCTACTCGTCTCTGAAATCAATGGCTACAATTACCATTCAAAAATAAATTTCATATATAATCTCAAAATATTATTTTCAAAATCACAAATTTTAAAACACAAACCATCGTATCTGATTGTCTCATCATAACATATAGGAGATTCCTATCGGTAACGTTGATCAGGCGTATCGATTAGAACTCTTAACTACTCGATGGATAACCCAACACTCTCAAATTATTTCTATGAAAGAATACTACTCATATGAATATATTCTCAAAACATTCTTTGATTTTTTTTAAATATCTCAAAACTCCAATTTCTCTTTTTAAAACTGATATTTATATAGCTTCCAAACTCAAACCAAAGAACAACGAGAGAATGCATCGAGATATTCCTAGAATACTCGATTGACAAAATCAACAACAGGAGATGGAGTGTTGGTCAACTCGTACAAGTTGATGATCCACTCTCGAAAATCATCAAGACACAAGATAAGCATGATATTCTTCTCGAAGGAGAAGCACACAAATAACAAATCATTACTTCAAACAAAGTAATGCTACAAAGGATAACACCGATTGAGTATCGGAAAAGGATAAATCGAAGAAATTTTATGATAAACTCAATCAAACTCGAACAATCTAGAAACTCACCTCATTCTTTAGTTGATGTCCTCGTGGGAGGATAGCCGAAGGCTAAAATCCAGGAATAAGGTTAATTCAACACTCAATTGCTCGATTGGATATCAAACCCAAATGGACTCATCAATACTCAACAAAGTCACCTTGACTGGAATACGAGATATATCGTCAACATCTCGATACTCAGGAGTCAATTTAAAAACTTCTATATATCATCATTAACATTCCAAAGTGATATAAATAATATACCAATCAAAATAGGAAACCTAGATATACAATAGGATGCTATAAAACAAAGGATTGACTTAATATCAAATAAGTTAGTCCTTCTCAAATAAAATGCATCTCAAGATTGTAAGTAACAAACAAATACTCACAAAAGCATCATCAAATAAAAAAACTCAGAATTCTTAAAACAAGCCAATCACTGTGGATCCCCTCAATACGATTCACAACTCTCAAAGGAACACAACAAGAATACTCAAAGGAATAAGTAAGCTTCATTGATACGAGGTCACTCGCATCGACAAAAATAAGAACAGAATAATCCCAAATAAGATTATTCATAAGACATGATAACGTCCAACTCAATTATCGAATACAACAGAATACAATATATATTCCTAGACATATTCCATCTCAACATATCCCAATACTCGAAAAAGAATCAAAGCACGATTCGAAAACAAGCTCGAATAAAGGACAATGCTTCACTCATATTGTACTTCGACGTATCGTGATATACGTACTGTTCTATGTTTATTCTACTTTGTTCTGACACAGCTCTGATACCATACTGTAACACCCCACCCCGAGACCCACCTTAGTAAAGAGAATTAACGATTAATTCCGTCTACTAAAGCGGAGAATAAGGCTGGTTAAGGGCGACCATCTATAACTTTGTCTTAAAAATCTACCGAATACGTCGATAAATGCAATATAATTTTTTTTCTTTTCTATCCCAACGGATCAACATACACAGTAAATGCTTAATCAAAAACTATAGGTGGCTAATGGATCTATCAGAACAAAATACAATGACTAAATGTAAAGCACATCACAGAACAGCAATCAACATCATATACATACTTATACACTGATACATGTTTAGTACAATACAATATGAATACAAATAAAGGTGGTACTCGACCACACAATATATATCAATTCAAATGAAAAATACATCAGAATATGCGGAAGACGGAAATTTCTCAAGAGAAAAGAGAGCTGATATCCAACATCAACTTCAAGCTATGTCCAGTAGATGATGCCTGAAACAACTCGGTCTGACCCGAGTATAAATACACGGGTCAGTCTAGCTACAAAAATTAGTTAATATCGAAAATATGAAGCGGAGTGGATATAGTGATATTTCTTCTCGAATGAGGAGAAGGATTAGATAACTCACTGCTCAATACTTAAGTAACAAATGCTGCCTAAGTGACTAAATACCTCGAAAGAGGTAACTCAAACTGAATACTCAAATAAAACACAAGTGTCTCATATCATCGGCGATAACCCATAATGAACTCAAATCAACTCATATAAAACTCAAGAAAAACTCAAATGGTTCGATGAACCATTACCCCACAAAGGAGAAAACTCATCTCAATCAAAAAAAGAAGTCATGAAAGCAACGCAAGACAACTCCATAAGAATGTGAGATCTCAAACTCATAAGTAAGCCAAGGCGGCTAAATCTCACACATACATCTTAATCTTAAAAACCCATGGAACTTGATATGAATTCAGACTCATAAAATCTCAAACTCAATAAAGAATTCAATGCAAATTCAAAACCCAGTAATCTTAACACTAATGTGCCAAAAATGGCAAACTCAAAACTAAAAAAACCCGAATTGGCCAGATTCCTGATTACAATGCCGAAGCAATGCTGCACGTGCTAAACTCAAATGGCCGAAGCCTTAGACAGGGTCGCTAACACCTCCCAAAGCAGTTCGTCCTCATGACAAGGTCGTTGACACCATACCAAGCCGCTTTGTCAGCCCTAAAAAGGTCGCTAACACCTCCCAAAGCAGTTCGTCCTCATAACAAGGTCGCTGACACCTCTTCAAGCCATTTTGTCAGCCCTAACAAGGTCGCTAACACCTCCCAAAGTATTTCTTCCTCATGACAAGGTCGCTAACACCTCTCAAAGCAGTTCTGCTAGGTAAACATCGTGAATGTGTCACAAACTCACGGATAGGAACCAGAAAAGTGTTAATGTGTGTCCCATACCACACATTCGCACTTAGCGGTTTACTAGCCGCTAGTTTATGCCACACTAGGAACATCATAAAACTCAGAAAATCTTATTTCGCCTCGTCTCATTGGCAAGTGATAAAGAGACACCATACTCGTCTCATCTTATCTACAAGTATTCAATGGCATCGCAACTTGTCACATCTCCTCGACAAGTGAAAACATCATGATTGTTCCACATAAACCATAACTCAAAATATGAAATCATATACTCAAGACTTCCTTTATATCATTAGCAAGTAAATAAAACGTCATGATGGTTCTTATCGACCATACTCCTACGTAGGAGATCTCAAACCATAATACTTGCCAAGTATTGGCTATCTTAAATAATTCCAATAAATAGGAATCGTAAAACTCAAAATATGCCAAAATATTGCAAAACATCTCAGAATCATTAATCTCAAATAGCTTCGATCGTACAAGTCCGAAATTAACCGAAATAGTAAATGCACATATACCATACCACGTGTTTTACTAAATAATTTAATTCTCTTTCTCATACGTTCGAATAGTGTAAAAGTGTGTGTATTATATTTAAAATAATTTACTAGAGAAAACAAGCTTTTAAACTTTTTCCCGAAAAGATTAATAAAACCCATATTTGAAATTCTTTTATTATAAGGAATAAATCTTTATTTTTTATTAGAGAAATAATTTTAAAATACTATATCATAATAATTTTAAAATTTCATTTATTTCAAAAATTACTTCAAAAATGGTTCAGTGAAAACCGTACTCGAAAACAATGAAAAACAAGAAAGATAACTCAAGACCGATAACTTGAGTTCAATACGAATTCAATTCAAATTTAAATAAAAATAAATTCGAATTCTATTTAAATTTGGATTTCAAATTCTTCAAATATAGTTAGCCTATTGATAGGCATCAAAGCTCTCAAAAATGTTACAAACATCATCAAAACCGAAAGAGAATAAGAGTAAAAATGAGCTAATACAATTCTAAGGTCAATGTTTGTTGTTGTTGTCATCTTGTTCTCAGGACAGCAACTTATAACCATAATTTCGACTAAGAAAACTTCAAAATTGTAGAAAAAATAATGAGCAAAACTTGTATTACATGATTTAAGCTTTTCGAAACATCTAAAATTATCAAAATCAGATAAAAAATGAAGATGTTATGGCCAATTTAGTTTTAGCCTTAAGCACATAGCAAATATTGATTTTGCTCTCGGGATTACAGTAGAAAGATTCGATTTTGACATAGCTAACCTCAGAATTATAGAAAATACAAAACTAGAAAGTTGTAGTACATGAATTATGCTTTCTGAAAAATATAAAATTATCAAAACCAGACCAAAAACGAAGAAGTTGTTGCTAATTTAGTTTCAGCCTTAAGCATAGAGCAAAACATTGATTTTGCTCTCGGAATTACAGTACAAAAATTCAATTTTGTCATAGCTAACCTCAAAATAACAGAAAACTCAATAAACAAAAGTTGTAGTATATGAAATAAGCTTTCCGGAATGCCAAGATTATCAAAATCCGATCTGTGGTTCAAAAGTTATGGCTGTTTTGCTAATAAATTCAAACTCAGCCTGATTTGTTAAAGACAGAATCAGACTTCTGTATTCAAACTCATTTCTGGTCAAGTAAATGGAAGAATTTAGAATAGTAACCAAAAGAGAAATTGCATTTCATTGAATCTATTTTCTAACCTAAAAAGAATGGACATTTCAGACAGTTATGCACCAATATATCGATGTTTTACTACAGCGATTTTCATATAAAATTTTCAGCAAACAATCATTGGATTTATTGAACTCATACAATTAATTCACAATCGAATTAAAAGCAATTCAATCAACAACCATCTAATTTTATTCCAATAACAACTAAAAATCGCACATATGGATTAGAGATAGCAAGTGTGAGTTGTAAATAACTCACGTTTTATTTTCCTATAGCTTGCTAAATCCTCTTTTAAGCCTTGCTAACCTCTTATCTTCTCCAAAATCACCTAAAAACTCAAGAATAAAATTTGGACAGCAAGCAATTTGATCAAAAAGGGGATCAAAATCATTCTTTGAGAGTTCCAAAGGATAGAGATAGAGTTTAAAACACTTACTCTACATTATTGGACAAAATCCCTTTGATTTGAGCTTTGAATTTGGAAATTAGGAACTAGGGTTTTAAAGCTTTGAGAAGGAGGAGTTTAGTTTTTTGTTTTTTTCCTCTTTTCTGACTTTAGAATGAAGGTGAATACATAATAAGGGGAGGTACTTTCTCTTATTTGTGCTAATGGATCAACAGAGTTAAGATAGGGATCCACTAACATAATATTGCTAATTCTCCTATGTGTTACTAATAATTGTTTAGTTCTATCATTAATAAACCATTTTTTTTTCTAACAATGTTTTAACAAAATTTATTTACTAATTTCTCAGATTTGACAAAACCAAATAACCTTTTAAAAATTGCATTTTAACAAAAAATCTCAACATTAACACTTTACTCTAAACACCAAATTCAAATAATTGATTTTATAATATTTCAAAATTTTAAATTGAAATTCTTTATTTAAGAAATAAAAATTATTCCTTAAATAGATCCAACCATATATTCTTAAATTTTTTTTTAATTACTCAATTAAATTTCACAAATCATAAATTAAAATTAATCATTCCTAATTAAATTTAATTAATTAGTGAATTTACACCAGGGTTGTTACAAACCCACTCACAACTTCTAAAATTTCTTATGTTTGTTGAATTGATATATGATGTGATTTGAAATTTATTTATAACCGCTTGGCATATATTTAATCATCATCTCAGGTAAATTATATTTATTTGAATTAAATTGTTATTCCACTTATTATTGCATATACACTGCCAGTTAAATTAATTTATTATTGAAAAATAAACTGTCTATAATTTATTGTTATTATTTGTGTTATTATTTGAATTTGGATGATGATTGTAATAAATGATTGATGACTGATATTGGGTGAATGATTGTCGTATTCTATTGTTATAAATTGCAAGTTATTATGCATTCTCATTTCATTCGGGATTGCGGTTTGAAATGATATATAACCATAATTTTTATTTTTAAATTATGGATTGAAATGATAAATATCTGTATCACTTGACCATAGGATAGAAAATTTTATATAGACACCGTGGTCTATATATAAAAATATTTTTAAATGATTTCTAAGGTTTTGGAAAGGAATATACGGTTTATTTAATATTAATTTTTGATATTATATAAATATTATTATATATATATATAGTTAAATTCTTTAATTTAAGAAATGTATAAAATTGTTTAATAAAAATGGAGTTTAATAATGGAGTTTGATGGTTTATATTATATGGTTAAGTACCTATTTAAGGTATTATATATAGAGAGTTTTAAATGACTAAAATGAAATTTAAGTTAGAAGATAAATATGAAATTGGTTTAAATTGAATTATTTAAGAATTGTATTTGAATAAATTTGATTTGGAATTTAAATATAAGTTGAGATTTTAAAGGGTATGATTCTTATAACTTGATTTTATTTAAAGTGTTTTAAATGAATATAAAGTTGTGATAAATGAATATATCAAGTTGAATAAAATTTAAAGAATATCTAGTTGTTCAAAGTTAAAAGTTTTACCTAAATTTTATTGGATTTATTAAGTAAACATTTCAATTCTAAATAATAGTAATTGAATTTGATATATAGCGAATTATCAAAGAATTAGTTTTGAAATGGTGGAACAGTTAAAGCTTTGAAATATATGAATTGAAATGGTTTATTTGGAGGTTTAAATCGATATTTGGAATTTATTGTGAAATTTAAAGAAGCTACTTTATTATATAAAGAAATAGAGTATTTAAATCATTAAGTGTTATAAGTTATGTTTCAAAGCTATGGGTTTCAAGGTAAATTGAATTAAAAGTTCTATGATTTGTGGGAAAAGGATATATTTTGAAATAAAATGATATCATATTGATTAGGGTTTTAAAACGGAAATGATATCATAATTATATGGTTTTGAAATGGATATTTTATTATGGGTTTTTAAAGTATAAACTATTTTGAAAAGACCGCGGTGTTATAATAACGTTTGGTTGTTAAAGAGATTGGCATCGGAAATTGTCATACTCTCCGCCAACTTTGAAAACCATTTTAACAACCGTGTACGCGGTGGAGATTCCAGAATGAAGTAGGATGGTGGCGGCGTTTCCTATGAGGTAAATACGTGGACCCAACTCCCGTGAGTTGGCATAAGGTGGCTAAAAACAGGAGCAATTCTTGGGCCAATTGAGGTAGCACCTTTGATCGGACACATCCCTTCGATTTTATACTTTGACTTTTTGATTGATTCGGTGGCCACTTTTGATTTTCTTTTTGTGGATGTGGCTTGAGGTGGGCGTTAGCTGCGGCTACGCGTTAGCACCAGCCCAGATGCGTAATTGGTATATCTAGCCTGGCATTGCCTAGTTGTGCAGTGACACATACCCTATCGCGCCTTGTACGAGTTTGGTTTTCTCCCGTAGCCAGTGTGGTATACTATGGTGGCTTCCCGATCAGGAGGAACTGTGATATTAGATGGACTACTGGGACTATTATGTGTTAAGTGGAATATTGGGTCACTCCTTAACGCTATTTAAAAGTATGTTTATATTAATATAGACATTATTATAATAGCGAAATATAACTATAGAAAATAGTTTAGCGGATCCTTAGGAGATGTGAATCCCGATCATCTCTTGAGTTACTGCACTCACGTTGGACACTGGATAGGAGATGTCAAATCCCGTAAACATCTCTAATGCCATCACACTCATATTTATTCAGTTAATTTAACTTACATAAGATTTTTTAGTTCTGACTCGATTGTTTTGTCCTTTCAATTCACTCGGGTTAGTCCAAGCATTTCAGGATTAAAGACTTTATTTCTGAAGGACGAAGACCGAGATTTCATTTTATTATTATTATATATTATAATGTTCGACTACACATCATATTCCGTTGCATTGGTTATTATTCGCTGGTATGTGCAACTCTGATATGTATTGTATAAATAAAATCAAATATTTCGTAAAACAACTTCATGAAATGTATATTTGATTATTATATTTTATCATTCCGCTGCAAGATTCTATTTTGTTTTTCTTTCTTTCTCTGCTTTTTTTATTTACCCAATAATAACCCGCCCATCCGTATGGTTTGAATTGGCACGTGTGTCGATTTAAACCATGCAAAAAGGCGGGATGTTACAGGGACTATTACGTGTTAAGGGCTATATGGGTAACCTCTTAATGCTATGAAAAGTAAGTTTATTTTACTATTTAGACAATATTATAATAGCGAAATATTACTACAGAGTAAATAGTTTAACGGATCCTTAGGAGATGTGAATCCCGAGCATCTCTTAAGTTACCGCACTCATATTTGTCTCTGTAAATTTAACTCACATAAGACATTTTAGTTCTGACTCGAGCGTTTTGTCTTTTCAATTCGCTTGGGTCCGCCGGAGCATTTCAAGATTTGAATACTTTAGCTCTGGAGGACGAAGACGAAGATTTATATTACTATTATTTACTATAGTACTCCACAAAATTCGAAATGTTTCCGCTGCATTGTTATTATTCTTTGATATGTGTAACTCTGATATATATTGTATAAGTATAATCAAATGTTTTCTTAAAACAGCTTCAAAAAATGTATATTGATTATTATAGTTTATCGTTCCGCTATAAGATTCTGTTTTGTTCATTTTGTTCCTCGGCTTTTTCTTATTTACCCCATAACAATCCCACCTTCTTTATGGTTTGAATTGTCATGTGTATCGATTTAAAGCGTACAAAAAAGTGGGATGTTACATCTGGTATCTGAGCTTTGGTTTAGCGATAAACCTTAGCTTAGTGGGGTTTGACTCTTTACTAATAGGGTAGTAATACCCTATGGGAGTCTCTGAGTGTATATATATGTGTTAGAAAAAGGTTTTGATATTGTGTTAATCCGTTTGGTTTTGTATTTATAAATTCTGGTTGGTGCATAGGACGCTATGACATCAATAGGGATTTCTAAACACTTAATAGGACAGACCGACACAATATTTGTTTTTTAATATAGGTGAATGAAATAATCTTGCCTATTATATTTTCTATATATAAAATAAAATTTTATAAATAATATATATAATTGGTTGCAATATATTGGTTGTTAGGTAACGAAATTAATAAATATTAGTTGAAATAAGATTTAAGATAAAATAAATTAAAATTGGAAATTTTGAACTTGGGTTCCGGGGTTTTTGAAACTTTCTTTCGAATGATTTCAGAATATAACGATAATAATATTATTAGAAGTATTTTTTGATATAAGTATTTCAAAATGATTTGAAAGGGTTGTTTTAAAGAAAATTTGAAAAGAAATAAGTTCTGTACTTCCCTCTCTGTCGTCGGAAAATAATTTCGATGATGGCGGCCGCATCATCGACATTCATTTTCCAGTTTCAAAGTGGGAAGGCCACTGTAGTAGTTTTACTACGGATTTATTTTGATAACCAAATATAAAATTCTGATTGTTAAGTATAACGGATATAAACTTTTAAGTATAAACCTTTATCTATTACCTTTAAAATGATTTGAAATTTAAACCCGGGATTTAGTTCTTAAGTTTCTGATTTATTAATTCTTTCCATTATTGTAGTGAAATGGAATGTAACTAACTTATAATTGGAGCAATCGATTAGAATAAGAAATTTAATGCAAGGTTATAAATTAAATTAAAAGAAATGAGGTTAAACTTGTATAATTATTGAATTACATTCTAAAAGCAGATATATAACTTACCATATAATAAAAATTACAATGTTAATAAGAAAATGTAATGGGAAATCTTACAAGTAAAACTTGAGGTTATGAAAGTATTCAATGAATCTGCAGTTATAAAGAAGAATTTAATTTTATAAACTTAAGTATGACTGAAAGGGCACTAATTAAATATAATTGCAAGGTTATAAAGAAATGATACTAAACTTAAGTTAAAATGGAAATCTTACTATAATAAAATATGATAGAAGGTAAATGTTGTAAGTAAGTAATTATAGACTTAAGTAAATGTTGAAGTTAATTATTTTAATAAATAGAAAGATGAATACTGCAAATAAATGAAATGAAGTAGTATAAATGAATGATAATTAACTTAAGTAAACAGTTGAAGATATTATAAACAAAATAAGTAGGAAAAGGAATACTGTAATAAGTGAAATTAAATAATAAATAAATGAATGTAATGCAAATAAAAGAAATTTGCATTATATATGGTTAAATGAAAACTTTAAGAAATAAAATGCAAAATAAAAAGATAAACAATTATACGAATGAAAAGAAATCAAACAACAAAAGTATGAATGGAATTAATAAGAATAAACTTAATTATTGTTTGAGATTGTTGTTTGTTTGATTTATGGTAGTTTGGGCAAGGATGCTTTAAATCTGTTTGGAAGGTATGAATAATCTATTTAGTGTCACATAAGACTGTTGAGTGAAGGGTACGCTTAGTAGTTTATTTTTCTTTCCATACAATTTAAAGTTTTGAGCCCGAACAACTATTTATTTTGTTTGATATGAATGAATGAATGATGCGCGTTGATCTTATGTCATGGTTGTATGCTTGTTGCAAGTGATGGTTGGTTGATTTATTTGTGGTGGTTAAATAACTTAAATATTTCATTTTATATAATTGTTAACCTTTTGGATTATATAAGTGAAATACAAGTAATGGAAGCAACTGCAGTTGCATTTGGTTTCATAATATAAGCATAAATTGCCCGACAAATAGGTACGTTTTCGGACTACAGTTTATAGCGTTATTATATTATTTTTCCTGTGTTGGGATATATATTATTTGGAAAATGTATATTATATATTGTTATATTTGATACTATATTTTCTCCTGAGCCTCTCCGTACAAAGGAGACTCTGCCAAAATTTTCGTAAATTTTAGACTTAGAAAATATTTTGAAAATGTTTCCCAAACATTATTTATTTGAGTATAAAAAGATTTAATGGTTATAAATTGGTATTTTATCTAAATTAATTAATTTTGTAAATTTAATTGTTTATAAAGTTAATGATTTGAATAACATATATTGATTTCTTAATTCTTCTTTTCCCTTCTTTTTCCTTTTCGAGCACGAAAAGTTTTGAGAGGGGGAGAGTGTAATGACCCGTGAATTTCGTTAATTAAATTTGTCATGTCAATAAGATTTTGGAATTAAATTTATAAAGAAATATAATTGTTATAATTCGTAATGAAGTAAATGTTAAGAATTTACCTAAGAAATATTATATTGATTAAAATAGACTTAATTAAAAAGGTTGAATTGAATAAATCCTATTTATTGGAACCTAATTTATTGGTATGCAAATTTATAATAAATGAGTTATTGCAAGAAATTTAAATTTGAATACAATTCTACTGAATGAAAGTAGTGAAAAGATTTTTCCCGGATGCAATTGTATATGAGAAATAAAGGAAAGTATTAAATTGAATTAATGCAATAAAACATTGTCAACGGCATATGATTATAAATTAAGGAAACGTGTTAATGCAAGTTAATATTTAATGAACTTGAATGAACGTTACAGTTTAATTAAAATTCAAATATTACGACTTAGCTATAAATGGAATATAATAAGAACAAATGCAATTATTGTATTTATGGGTGAAATAATATATTGATTTATTTGTAACTGAATGTAAATTAATGCAATTATGTTATGTAAGTTCATAAATAATTAATTTAGCACAATCTCATTTAATTGAAATAACTGTAAGTCATAGTTTGTTGTATCTAGTAAATTTGGAAATTTAATTCCAATAAATGTAATCAAGTATTAGAAGTGTATGTTGTTTCATAAGATAGTATAAAGAAATGTAAACCTGTGATCTACGTATGAAATAATAACCAAAATAAGGGAAATAATGTTAATGTAAGTAAAGTTGTAACAAATTGGTTTACTAAATCAAAAAATTTGATATCAATAATGTAATGTTTATGAGAATTAATGCAAGGGCTGAAGGTAGGTATGTAATAAATAAATAGAAACGGGAAATTATTCATAAGTAATAAATTGGAAAAAAAGGGAATGGGACTAAGGTTTTGTTTTAAAACCTAAATTTATGTGGGTAATTAATAAGATTTCACATTTGAAACATAGACATTAAAAAAATAAAGAAAAAGAGGCAATTAAAACTTTAATCATTTACCCATTCATGTAATGCATTGAATTTTGTGTAAATCAAATTTAAACATTTGGTTGTTAATAGTAGCTTATAAGTGAAATAAACGTTAAAGGGTAACAAGTATTGTAAGTTAACATTTTAGACAAGTATATTAAATTATATCTCGTAATCAATTGCAATAAATAAAAAAAATTAATGTTAGCTTTAATTTAAGAAATTTTGAAAATAATGACAATTCCATTTATAATATGACTATTGGTTGATGTAAAGATTGTGAATTAAGATTGATTGATTTATTTGAATGAATTTAAAGTATAAAACCCAATATATAATTAATGGACAATATAAATAATAATTAATGTACGTTTTTGGCAAATACAGCAAAATTAGAATAAAATGTTATGCAATTGAAATAAAGATGAAAATAGAAATGGAATAAAGCTTTATTAATTTATTGGAATTTAAAATTTAATGAAAGGATTTAATTGCAATTAAATGGAATTAATATTTAAAATGGGAATCTAATAAAATGTGAGGATATTAATGTAAATAGTTTGAATCCAATGTTAAATCCATCTATTTGACAATATGAATGGAAAAATGATTTGTTAATTTAATTTAACAGAAATTTTGGAAATTAAATTTATAATTTCTGAATTTGAATGGAACTGAGGAAAATATTGAAATCGATAAGATAATCAACTTTAAATTGACTTTTAATTTGTTTAAAACATTGAAATTGATTGAGAAATATAAAAGTGATAAAATTTGTCAATTTTAAGATTGAAATTTAAAATGTGATTTAATTAATTAATTATTAAGTTATTCAGTTAATGGGAAAATAGCCATTTTGACCACTGACTTGGATTTCGACGAAGCCAGTTTCATCGGATCCGTAACGGTGAATTGTTGTAGGGTTTCAAGTTTCGTAGCGATCGGAATTGTCGTCTGATCGTAAGGACTCGAAACGCCCTGAAATTGATAAATTGAAATCAATTGAAATCAATTTGGAAATTTGAATTAACCATAACTTCTTCATACGATGGAATTTGGACGTGATACTTCTACCATAGCGTTTAAAATATTTTTAAACATCTATTTTTATATATGGGTTGACCCAATTTCGTTCCGGAGTTAGAACTGGCTTTTTGGCACATTTCGGCGTTGGAGTGTATATCTATTTTATCTGATCCATTCTGTTTCAAATTTATCTATAAATATGTTCTTATAAACCCTAGCGTCCCTAATTTTCATTTGTGTGTACGTACAAATTCAACTATCCTCTCCTCCTCAATGGCAAACAAACAAACTTCCACTTCCAATACAATTCCAAACAAAATCGAAAGCTAAAATTTCAATCTCCTCAAATACTATCGAATTATATATTAATTTGAAGTTCTCGACGAGCGCAAGTCAAATATATAATTCATTGTCTGATCCGAACCTATGACTGTCTAGAATTTGACGAGCAAGCTGCGGTCGTTCATCGTGTCATGATCAACTGCGACCGATCGTCGATTTAAGGGTACGGGGTGGTGGGGATCATCGTACGCAACTCATCGGTGGTGGTCATTCGTCAGTTCAACGGTTGGATTGTTGTGTAAAATTGGATTAGGTTAGTAAACCAACGCGGCAGCAGAAGTGGTATAGGGGGCCGAAAGGAGTGGTCTTTGGAGCGTTGCCGCGGTTGATGGAGGCGATCGCGTTGGCTGTGGCGGCGTGCTCGCGGGTGGCCAGAGGTGGCTGTCGTTCGTGGTCAACGCAAGGGCTATGGGTTCCTTCATGCGCGTTTTCCTGTGCGTGAGGTGCGTTCTAGGAGAGGAAGGAAATCATGTGAGCAAGCTGACGTGGTCGTTTCAAGGGTAGGTGATGTTTATTCTTTTTTATTTACTTCTATTTTGATTTCAATTCATTCATATAATCATAACTTTCACATACGACCTCGAATTTACGAGCGGCTTCTTGCATTAGGATCGTAATTAAATTTCGGAGATTTTGACACTGGTTTGGACATATTCTGAGGCTGTTGAAATTTTAGATTTAAATCGGATTTAAATTCGATTTAAATTCAAAAGGTGAGTGTTTTAACTCACTCACAATTTCTAAAATTTCTTATGTTTGTTAAATTGATATATGATGTGATTTAAAATTTATTCATGCTTGTTTGGCATATTTTTAATCATCATCTCAGTTAATTTCATTTATTTGAATTAAATTGCTATTTAATTTATTCATTGCATTTAAACTGCCAGTTAAATTGTTAATTAATTATTCATTGCATATTAACTTCAAGTTAAACAGTTATTTAATTTATTATTGAATATAAGCAGCTATTTAATACCTGTTGTTTATAATCTGTTCTATATTGATGCTGTTGATTGAATTTGATGATGATTGTGATAAATGGTTGATGGTTAATATTGGATGAATGGATGCTGTATTTTATATGCTTATAAACTGCAAGTTGTTACGCATTTTCATTTCTTCGGGATTGCGGTTTGAAATGATATATAACCATAATTTTTATTTTAAATTATGGATTGAAATGATAAATATCCGTATCACTTGACCATAGGATAGAAAATTTTATACAGACACCGCGGTCTATATATAGAAATATTTTGAAATGATTTTTCTGTAGTTTTGTAAAGAAATATATATGGTTTTATGAGATATTGATTCGGATATTTGATAAAGGTTATTTTATATATCGTAAAATTCTTAGTTTAAGCTATGTATAAAATTGATTGATAAAATGAGTTTAATAATGGAGTTTAATTGTTTTATATTATATGGTTAAGTACCTACTTAAGATATTGAATATATAGAGTTTTTGAATGATTTAAATGAAATTTAAGTTGGAAAATAAATATGATATTAGTTTAAATTGCATTATTTGAAAATTGTACTTAAATAAAATTTTATTTGAAAAATAAATGAAAATGGAGATTTTAAATGGTACGATTCTTATAAATTTATATGGTTTTGAGACGACCCGACTTTCTCACCATAGAAAATCACATCATCTTGACGAAAGAAAGGGATAGAAAAGGGAAGAGAAAGAGAAGAAAGAAGAACAACATCAGAATCTCAACAGCGGAACGAATAAATTATATTAATAACATAAATATTACATAGTTTACAACCATTATCAAAGTTATACAGATTGTACATCACATACTGGACAGTTATAAACACCTATCTAGTTGTACAACTCAATACAATACAAGGAATGTACTTAAAGAAACCAACGCAGCGGAATACTATAAATATCTACAACACTGAAGCCTCCGGCTCCATTGCTCCTCCACAATTCGTCAAAGCTGACATGAATCCCTTGGCTACTCGTAAAAATTTGAGTACCCAAGAGTTTAGGAAAACAGAAGATAAACTCCGGCTCAGGTATGGGTCAAGTGTGAGTAATAGGTTAAGGTTGCTTAACTTTTGAAAACCTTTGAAAACAAAAGTTATCATGTAAGACCCTCCACACATAAACATGGAAAAGTTTTTACCTTACGCTAACCAAAACATTTGATAGGAAATCCAGTGATATTATAATAGGTCTAGGGTTTTCAAGTAAATAGAAAATAGCCAAAATTGTTACATTTATTAAATTCCATCTACTAGCCACAAAAGTGGGTAATACAATCAAATCTGATGCCACTTATTGGATTTTGGATTCCATACAATGGTAGGGCTACTTGGGTACCGCACATCACAGTACGTGGCCTAGATCAACGTACCATGGATTACTTCCAATCCTCTGCAACACAAGGCTGGAACCATCCCTTACTGGACAGTCCCAAACAAGACAACCCGGCAGTTGGAGGTCAACAACTGCCCACACAGCCGAAATAAAAAGGGACCTCTAGACAGGGAAAAATCTTGTCCAACTTGGGCATGACCCACTTAGCCTTGTTGCACCTCCCCAGTTTTAGCCACTCCCGGTTGATGAGGCTTGAGGCTACGATTACCTTTATGGAACACATCACTTAGAATGCTCATCGTCCACCTGACGATGTTCTAAAGCATTTAATCTATACAAGTTCGTTCCGGGTTCGAACGAAACCGAAGGCATTATCTCGTTACAGTCATTTTGGAATCACCCTCAGAGTTAACGACGATGACCCCTGCACTCTGAAAATTCATCTTCACTTGAGATTCACGACTTATCGCTAATTTGGATCAATGTGGTTTTTGGATATCCAAATCTGGAAACCCGATCCCGGTCCCATCGAAATCCAAAACGTGTCTTTTAAGGCCAAGTTGTTTTAAAGTTTAAAACAATTTCAATTTTATTATCTATACATACACAGATAGATAATTCACAAATCACAATAGATAATCAACATTATTATCATAAACAGATAATCCATATTATCATTATAAACAGATATTCCATATTTTCATCACAATGCAACCAAAGCAATCAACCACATAGAACTATTTATCTCATTTCCGAGATCACAACCATTCAAGGCAATCAATATTGTTCATCCATGCATAAGCAATGATTTACTTAATCACACTATAATTAATTTAAATGAATTAAATGAATTAAATTAATTACTTCATCTCTAATTAATTTAAAATAAAATAAATTAATTACTTCATCTTTAATTAATTTAAAATAAATTAAATTTATTACTTCATCATTATAAATCTTGCTTATCTGCACATTAATTAATTACAAATCAATTAATTAATCATTCAAATTAATCATCTTAATTAATCACCCTTGATTAATTATCCTTAATTGCATTCAAGTAATTGTTCTTTAATAAATTTCACAAATTAATTATCCTTAACCCCTTACAGTAATTAACCTTTAATTACTTCATTAATTAATTAACTATAATCTATTACATTAATCCTTAATCAATTACATTAATTAATTAACTTTAATCACTTATCATTGATTAATTAATCTTAATTAATCAACTTTAATTGCATCATTAATTATATTAATTAATGATCCCTAATTGCATTTTAATTAATTAACTATATTATGAAATAACTTAATTAAACCACAATTATTAATCTCTCTTGATTAATCACATTCAGTAATTAACTAACCTTAATTACTTCATTAAATAAATTAATTATTCCTTAATTGATTTCTTAATTAATCCCTTGACTAATTATAATGTAATTTATTCCTAATTACTTCTACTTTTTAATCATCTTCAATTAATTACATCCAGTAATTATCAATTAATTACTTAACGAAGTAATTCCAATCCATTAATTATATTAAGTAATTATCATCAAATAATTATGTAGTGTCTAAAATTAATTAAACTTAATTAATTAATTCAAACTAATCTCATTAAACTCAATTAATTACATTAAGTAATTAATTACTTCCATTAAGTAATTATACTTAAACATTTCACAAATGATTATCGTTAATTAATTAATCAAATTAATTATTAAAATTAACCACATTAGTTAATCATTAAATATTACTTGTTAATGACCTTCATTAACCATTCTTTAATTACTCCCATTAAATAATTAACTTAGATTAACCATTGTTAATTACTAATTAATTAGTCTTTAATAATCCATTAATAAATCTTTAATTATATAATTAATTAATTGCAAATTATTAATTAAAAACTTAAATTTTATTTAATTAATGATCCTTAATTACCAATTAATTTATCCTAAATTAATTAACTTATACCTTAATTTACTACTTTAAACCTTAATTACTAAACTAATTAATTCAAATCATTAATTATCCATTTTAATTAACTTAATGATTACAAATAATTAAATTTTCAATTATAAAAACATTTTTCTTATTAATGATCAAATTATCATTAACAAGGTATTTAAAAACAATTTAATTTCAAACTTTACTTTTAAAATTTCTTTTTAAATTTATGATTTAAAGTGAAAACAAATTAACTTTAACAAAGTTTAAAACAATTTCAAAACCCTTTTAATTTCACAAGTTAAAGAATTATTTGTCTTATAATAGAAGTTTAAAAGAATTTAAAATAAAATTTCATTCTAAATTCAAATCAATTTAAAAAAATCACTTTATCTTTCAAACTATTTAAAACAATTTAAAATCTTCTTTTATTTCAAAACTAAGATTCAAATTTAGATTTGAATCCAGGTTTAAACTTAGGTTTAAATCTCTATTTTATTTCAAGCTTTACTTTTAAATTCAAACTATTTAACATTTTAAAGTTGTTTAAACAATTTAAATTTTAAAAACTTTATTTTGTTTTAAAACTGAGATTTAAATTACATTTGAATCCAAACTTAAACTCTAATTTAAATCTAGTTTAAATCGCTAGTTCGCATTTTAAATTCCAGTTTTAAATTTTTAAAACTTACAGGTTAAAACGTGTAACTAAAAATTTACCTGAAACAATCTATATTTCCCTCGAGCAAAATCCTTGGTTACTTCGGGTCCAACACTCGAATCACTCAAGTTAAACTCGAGCAACCTCCTTTGCTTTCAAAACCTAACCAAAACATCACCAAACAAATCACTTAACCGTGCATATGCACGGTGGGTTCGGCCACCATTGATCATCAACGATTATCGCAACACATTAGAAATCAACTGTGCAACCCACTACGATCATCAAATCGTGTCCAACACCCAGAAATCACAATCGAGCGCCTAATTCAAAAGCCTGGAATAAAACGAACATCACCAACCCAAAACCTGATATCACCTCGCCTTCACAACTCCGACCACCGTAGATTCTGAAACTCCAGCATCGACTTCGACTACGCCAAGCTACCACTACCCAAAGATTTGAAGCACTCGATCAACCCAAACAGTCGTGGTGGTCGATTCATCATTCCTAGTTAAAACAAGGGTTCCAGAAAATCTCCCACTACTGCAACCTCCTCACCGAAATTCAACACTATCCAGTATTTTTCCCTTCAACTACTAACACTCCTCCATCATGTGGAAGAACCCCGACCCCTCTAGATGCATAGATCACCAGAAAAACCCAATATTCGCATTTCAGTTCAAACCCAAACTACACCTACATTTTATTTCTAAAAATCCTGATTTTAGTGTTAAAAATCATGATTTAGTTGATGTTTACGGTTTATAATACTTAATTAATAAATTACATAATTCGTATTTTTATTTATATCAACATGAACTGATGTTTTAATACTACCAGAGACAACAAGCCTTATTTTTACTAACTTAAAATTATAAAACACTAATTTAGGTTAATTCAAACAACATTTTTTTGATAATCAGATCCTCACAAGAACTAGATCATAGGGTAATGATTTTTAAATAACAATTGAGCATGGAAAACAATACAGAGCACAATACATAATAACAACATGCACACAATTAAATAGTCACATCAGACTTTTACCTATATACACATGCAATACTTATTTATACTCAACCATACTAGCATGCAACCAAACTATATTTTAAATTTTAAAAGTTACTCACCTGATTTTTGAAGAAGACAGAGCTTCCATTTTGAAAAGCTTTTGATACTTTAAAACAACATTGCCCCTTTGATTTTAATTTAAAACTTAAGTTGCTTGTTTGAAAAACTTACAGACAACTCCAATGATTTCCAGATTCAACTTGTTTTGAATTTTAAACTAGAATTGCAGACTTCCTTTTGATATACCCAAGCTGACAGATGAATGCAGGCAGGCTTAGTTTAAAACTGCAGTTGCCTTAGTTTGAAGATGTGCAGATTTGCATGCAATATCAATTTCCAGATTGCATTTTGAAGTGAATTACAGGGAAATGATTTGCATGTTTGAAGTGAGGATTTGTTTACAGGGATTTGATCTTTGATATGAGGAGTTTGATTTGCATGTGAACAGGTTTTAGATTTATAGCGAAATGATTTTTAGGGAAATGATTTTTTTTTGTTTGAATATTTGTTTGCAGGGTTGCTTCAAATTAGATATGAGGAGTTTGATTTGAGTTTGTAAACTGATTTTGGAGATGGTTATAAGTTATTCTCATTTTTGTTTCTAACTTTCAATTATGAAGATAGAAAAAGGAAGAAAGGTGAGAGACAAATGTATTTATATAAGTGAATTTTTTGAGATTTAATATAATAAAAGAAAATGAAAACACATAAGGACACTTGTAAATTATCTTAACATTTGTCAAATTGGAATGTTTAACACTTAATACTTGTTATATGAAGCTTAGGAAAACAACGCTTGTCCTTTTAAAGTAATTTGTATTTAATTTAAATGTTAATATATAAGTTATGGCTAATTAATTAGTTAATTATTATTTTATATGTATAGATTTTTTTTAAAAGAAATAAAAACCAATTATACTTATAAATAAAAGCTTATGCATATATTTAGAAATCCAAAACAATTTAAAATCTATACTTTAGATTTCAAAACTTTATATTCAAATTCAAATCAAATTCTGAAATTCAATTTGAAATAACAATTCTATTTTTATTCAAAATCTATTTGTACAAACAATACATTATTAATATTGTTTTTAGAAATAAATCATTATCAAATTAAAATAATTATAAAAGAAATTATTTCTTTATTAATAAATAACTTATCAAGTTGTATTTAAAAAACAAACCATTTTGTTAATTAATTTAAATTTAGACTTAAGCTAAAATCAATTTAAACAATTCACACTTATCTTAACAATTTAAATCCATATGTTATTTATTAAATTGCTTTGAAAAACTTAATATTAAGTTAAATAAAAATTTCCAAATTATAAAATATTACACTAGAATTTGAAATCAAGATTCATTTATTATATTTAAACCAAGATTATTTATTTACAATATATTCATTTAAATAGAAATCAATTTATTAGCTTTAAAAGATAAAATCTACCAACTAAATATTAATTAAAGGAAGATTATTAAATCAGTTAAAATTATTATTAACAAAAATTATCAAATAAATTTCAATTTTAATACAGATTATTAAATTTATATTGCCAAAAATTCCGGGATATCACAATCCTCCCCCCTCAAAAGAATTTCGTCCCCGAAATTTAAAACAAAGGTAATTTAATAATATCATTAAAGATTTAATTTTTAAACACAAGCATATATCCAACATATGCTAACAACCATAGCAACCAATTCGTCCAATCAAACAAATCTAACTATCTAGACAAAATTCTGGATAGAATTTCCTCGAGTTTACCCCAGTATAAATACCGGGATACTCCTACAGAATCCAAACAATTAATACTACTAAGCTACAGAGCTCCTACTCATCTAGATCTAGAACACTAAACAGGATAACAGACTACAAACAAGTCTGACTCAACAACCAAAACTCCTGAACTGCTAGTTCCAAAACCAGAGATAGATCATATACGTACACCCTCAGAGATACGTGAAACTTAACGAATCCCAGTTATCCAAACTGGAAATCCAATCCAGAAGACCAAACACTTATCCTCACAAGAACAAAGAAAAGATCCAAAACACCTCAGAGCTAGCTTCCCAGACTTACCCAATCTTGTATCTCCATAATCGGAGAAAAACTTATCCAAAGTCAAATTGCTGACTCCGGAATCCAAATTCCTCCGTCTCTTATCCTTAAACTCTTTTGACGATCCTGGGCTGCCTACATCCTTCCATATCAGCTCAACCTTTGCTGATGCCTCTAGAAACAAACTAGAGCAAAACAACCCAACACAAAGATCTCCAAGATCAACCAAGATCAAGAACACCAACTCAAATCCTCAAGCATCAGAAGACTAAACTCACTTCTCCTGTCTGGAAAAGAAAAGGAGACGCACTCCCAAACTACTTCCGCTGCACAACTCTGATCCGAAGTAGATGAAAAAGCGGACGAAGAACACGAGCACAAACTAGACAACACATCCCAGAAATAGGGTTCATCAGATCCATAAGAAAACTCAGAAGTTCCTCCAAAACCTGAGCTGCTTCATCAAACTCCATCTCTAAGAACCATCCTTCTACTAAGCTAAACCACCGGTAGCACCCCTAGAATCCTAGTCGATAAGAAAACTCAATCTCCAGATGCGGACAAACCTGTCACTTCCCTGAAGACATCCGAAAAAACTCTAATAACCTAAGAGAACACCCAAACAATCGCCAGTCACTTTTGCGATCAATCCAGACCAAATCCAAAAAAAACCATTCTCTTTTTGCCAAACAGAACAGCTTACACTTATCTAGCCAATCCATCGAAGAAACGGGTCCACTCTACTGCTTCTGAAATCCTCTTTCAGAAAAACTACTCAGCCAGAAAACTTCCTGCCAACACAGAACACTCTGAGTTATACCGCTAACACAGATGCTGTGACGACCCACCTTTCTCCCCACAAAATGATGCATCATCTTTAAGAAAGAAAGAGGTAGAAATAGAATAGATTGAATAAAAGAACTCAACAAATTCAGAATCTCACAGCGGAATGGAAAAAAATATACTATATAACATAACTATTACATAGCCATTTACATCAGAGTTATACAGATACAACAATACCAGATAGACAGTTATAAATTTCAGTCTATTCAACAACTTAAATAAAACACATACATCATAGAGATACATCACAACGGAAACATAATATAACTACAAATGCTGAAGCCACCTGCTCCATATCTCCTCCAGAATTCGTCAAGGCTAACCTGAATCCCTTGGCTACTCGAAAAAATTTGAGTACCTAAGAGTTTATGAAAAACAGAATAAACTCCGCGTCGTACATGTGTCTGGTGTGAGTAAACATGTTAAAGTTGTTTAACTTTAAAAAAACTTTTGAAAACAAAAGGTATCACGTAAGACTCCTCACGCATAAACATGGGTAAGTTTTTACCTTACGCTAACCAAAACATTTGATAGGAAATCCAGTGATATTATAATAGTGTCTAGGTTTTCAAGTAAATAAAAAATAGCTGAAATTGTTAAATTCATTAAATTCCAGCTACTAGCCATGAAAGTGGGTAATACAATCAAAACTGCAAGGGAACGTAGGAAGCATGGGTTTCAATCAATGGCAGGGCTACTGGGGTACCACAACTCAGAGTACATGGCCTAGATCACCGTATCGAGGATCGCTCCCAATCCCCTGCAGCACAAAGCTGGAACCATTCCTTGCTGAATAGTTTCGAACAAGACTACCTCGGTGATTCTAGCTAGAAATCGCCCACACAGCCGAATAAAAAGGGACATCTAGACAGGGGCAAATCTCGTCCTACTTGGGCGTGATCCACTTAGCCTTGCTGCACCTCCCCTATTTTAGCCATTCCCGATTGACGAGGCTTGAGGCTGCGATTACCTTTTATAGAACACATCTATCTTGGAATGCTCATCGTCCACCTGACGATGTTCTGAAAGCATTCGATCCATACAAGTTCGTTCTGGGTTCGAACGAAACCGAAGGCATTATTTGATTACACTCATTTTGGAATCACCCTCAGAGTTAACGACAATAACCCTTGCACTCTAAAATCTCCATCTCGAACTTGAAAGTACTATCTCCGTTATACTACTATTGGAATCACCCTAAGAGTTTTTAACGACATATAGTTCTTACACTTCGAGTCTTCAACTCGATCTTCACTTGAATTCACGACATAATGTTTAACTTCGATCAATGTGGTTTTCGGATAATCAAATTTGATACTCGATCCCGGTCTCATCGAACCAAACGTGTCTTAAAGGCCAAGTTGTTTAAAGGTTTAAACAATTCAATTCAATTCATTTCATTTCAATGCTTTGAATTCACACAGCATTAACACAGATAAATATCACGCATTTATCATTGATATAACCAATATCATATCACAGAATCTCACAACATATCATCAATAGATATTAATCCAATTGATATCATCCAATTCAGCCAACAAAT
Organism: Allium cepa; assembly: GCA_030765085.1. Taxonomy (NCBI): domain Eukaryota; kingdom Viridiplantae; phylum Streptophyta; class Magnoliopsida; order Asparagales; family Amaryllidaceae; genus Allium; species Allium cepa. The sequence goes on from CM060942.1 coordinate 465,527,677, forward strand.
AATCAACCATAAGCAAGCATTATCAATTTATATCTTAACTGATTTAGTTATTTAAATTAAATTAACTCCATAAGAATTAATCACTTAATCTTGCTTATACAATCATTAATTAATTACTAGCCTTAATTAATTAATCACACCTTGACTAATTTAATTAATCAATTAATCAATCCCTAATCCAGATTAATTATTCTTTAATTATCAATTAATAAACCTTAATTATTAATTAATCTCCTTTAATACAAAGTAATCAATCCTTAATTACTTTCATAATCAATTAATTAACCTTTAATGAACTGAATTAACTATCGATTAATAACCTTAATTATTAATCAATATATCTAAATACAAATTAATTAATCCATAATTACTCTATAATTAATTAATTAACCATTAATTAATTAATTGTCTCTTAATTATTAATTAATAAACCTAATTAGCAATTATTAATTAAGAACTTAATTACAGATTACTTACTCCTTAATCACCAGTTGGTTAACCATTTGCTTAATCCTTAATTAACCGTTAACCTATCCTTAATTAATAGTTAATTAATCCTTAATTACCATTTGATTAATCCTTAATCGCCATTTGATTAATCCTTAATCACCATTGATTAATCAATTAATTACCATTTAACAATTTCTTAAATAGTCCTTAATTACAGATTAATTATTCTTTAATTATCAATTAATAAAATCTTAATTATTAACTAATAAAATTTAATTACAAATTAAGCATTTCTTAATTACAAATTAAGTAACCTTTAATTACTTAATTAATTACTCATTAATCACTTGATTTATCAATCTTAATTACTTAATTAATTAAGTCTTAATTTTACTTAATTAATTAATCTCTAATCATTAATTAATTATTCTAATTAATGATCTTCAATTACAAATTAGTTAACCTTTAAATTAATTCACTTTTAATCCTTAATCATTTATTAATCAAGTAAATTATTTTCCTTAACTAAATCCTTAATCGATCCTTTATACTTAAACTAATTAATTAAACTTAATTTCTTTTATTAACTTAATCAAAATTAAGATATTAAAACCTTAATTAAGACAAAACATTATCTTATAAATGCTTTAATTTCCCTTAACATATTTACATCATTTATCTTATAACTATCTTTACTTAATTAAATTATTATTTAAGTTTTTAGAATAAAATAATCATTTAACTTGATAAATTAAAGTTATCAAAACCCAACTTTAAATAACTTAAAGTATTTATCAATTTATAGTTTTAAAAACTAGTTTCAATTTGAATTTAAGACTTGTTTTTATATAAACTATTAATGTGACTTTCATAACTCAATTTTAATATCAATTTAAAATTTCTTAACAAAGTTTAAATTTATCAAACTTCAAAACTTGTTAATAAAAACTTCTAAGAAAACATTTATTAAACATCAAGCAATTTATATAAGAGTTTTAAACCAATTAAAATTTTTAAATTAAAAAAAAAGTTGTCAAAACTTTAAAAACCTTTAAAACAGTTTTATACTCTCTGCTTCGAGTCGTACCCGAGGCTTACTCATGTCAAACTCGAGTTTTTTCCCTTACTTCCCATTTTCTTTATAACTTTGATTAAATTTAAGTTCAAAATCTACAGGCTAACCTTACCCAACATACTCGAGAACGAACTCGAGCTTCCCACCTCTAAAGACCCGTAAATCCGTACTCCTTGAATAGACACTAATCTCCTTTGTTTAATTCAAGATGAACGAAAATACGAACCCTTAGGGGTTTTAAGAAAAATTTAAGAAAAGAAGAAGAGAGAAAAAGAAGAAAGAAGAAGAAAATAGATAATAGAGGGAAGAGAAAACATAAGATAGAAAATTTGGATAGGGAAAAGAAGATAGAAAATTTTAAAATTGAAAGAAAAGAGAATAGAGGAAAAAGAAAAACAGAAGGAAATAGGACGGAACAGAAAACAACAGAACAACATCAGAATCTCACAATTCGCAGCGGAACAACGTATAATAATAAATGAATAATCTTTAAACAAAGAACCATATCAGTTATTACATTACATCACATTTCATTACATCATATCATCAGAGTGTACAACAACAACAAACAGTGCAGCGGAAAAAGAAATACTATATAAGTAATACGCCATGCCATCCAGCTTGCCTCCAGCAACTCCAGAATATCCAAAATATCCTGATAAATCCTAACTCTTGACTGCCCGTGTGGAAATTGGTGGGCACCCAGAGTTTAGGAAGGAAAACAATAAACTCCAAGTCAGTCATGTGACTGGTGTGAGAACTCAAAACCGTTTATTTATCTTTAAAATCAAAATAGAGGAATATTTTTATTTCAATTCGCAATGCTTTTAAAAATGAGACTACCATAAGGCCTCCCGCACACACACACAATGCAAACGCAGAATCGGAGGAGATTTCTCCTTATGATAGTCAAAGATGCTTGATACGCATTTAAAATTAAATCGATTATTATTACTAGTGCATAGTGTAGAAGAAATTCATTTCGAAAGTAGAATATAAATCTTAGCCAACATAGACATTTCGAACTATTCCTACTATAGCTACCATCCAAACAGTGGTGGCCACCATAAGTGAATGATAGGTTCTACAACCAATACCGTACAAGTTTCGTATTGGGAATTGGATTTCCAACAAATGGTCAGGCCAAGGAACTTCCCATTGCCACATGAGAATGCCTCTGGAAAGACATCCCCGAGAACCAAACCGGAACTCTGCCAACACAAGGCCGGGTTACCCCTAACTGGGTAACTACTGACACGAGCACGCAATTCCCCGATCGTAAACGACCTTTCTCACGGGATCCCGAAAACCAACAACCACAAAGTAATAAATTCGTAGTAACCACATAGGTTAAATATCTGGGCTCCATACCATGAAACCACCTCTATCCAGAAGGAAATGTACATACCCTAAAGGGAGCTACCCCTCATAACCTTGCCGCATCTTTCCTGTTTTGACCATTTCCGGGGTGTGAGGCTCGACGAAGTCACGTCCACAAAAACATACTTTATACAAAAGCCATGCTTTGGGTCAACAAATGATCAACACAATGATCACAAGGATAGACGATCAAATAAACGATCCTATCACAAATAATCAACACAATGATCATTTCAGCATCACTCAGCATATCACATTACCAAATTGGGAATATATCGCTGATAACTTAACTATATAACCTCTGAGCTCGTACGTCTCAGAGAAGGGTGTTAAGCTAAAAGAATAAATTCTCCGCCACCAACAGAAATATATTTGAAAGAAATCGGCTTTATATCTCAACTTGTAATGTCAGACATACAATCCATACAAGTCTGTTCCGGGATCGAACAAAACCGAAGGCACTTACAAAGAAGTCCTTGCAATCCGGATATTCACAATCCTGATCGGATTCACCATCACATATGGAGAACTCTATACCGGAGCAACTCGGTGCAGAGTAAATTGACAGGTCATCCTATCGCTCTCGCAAATACCGGGTCTTCAACACCGATCTTCAATGCAATTATAACGACGTATCACATATTCGGAATGGGTTATACGACCCCATGGTCCTTTCCCGGTTAACCCGAATAGTGAGCGCTTATTCAAAAATAAGTGTAGCATTCACATTCAAACAAATCACATCAATTACCCATTCAAAGGGAAATATTGATAGTCGGTTATTGAACTATCACTGGATATGCACACATCACCAGTTTCCAAATAATTTTCCAAATTATTTATTTTCCAAAAATATCTTCACTAGATATATAATTTCAATACTTCAAAAATAAATCAACATTTATTTTTTTAAACAAATTCCACTTTCACATATAAATTCCATAATGAATTTATATTTCAAAATCTCCATGCATATACGATTTCAATTATTCATTTCAATTTATCTTCAAAAAGATAAATTCTCAAAGTATTCACTTTATATTGGAAAACATTTCCATACTTATTTAATAAGTAATTCTCAAATTTTATTTATTTTCAACGCTTAGAAAATATTCAATATACTTAAATCGAGATTAAGTATATATTTCATTCTTTAAGGAAATCATTCTCATAAACATATTTATTTGGGCCCAAAACGAATGTTACGTAAAACATCGTTACGATAACCCAAAATCACTAGTATAGGGATTCGAAATTAAAATAGATATATAAATCCCAATATTATACAAAACATTTCTTTTCGGAAATCATTTACTATAACAACAATGTTATAGTCCATCATCTCCTTCTATTTCTCGAAAACGTCTATTTCAACAATAAATGTTGAAATCTATGGTTTCGAATCTCAACACAATTAAAACTTCGTTAGATCGTTTTAATTCTATTTAAAATATCACATTCAAAACAATTTCTTTAACATATTATTCACCATTCAAAAACGTGAATATACTTCATTAACAATTTCATCCTTTTATTCATTTTAATTCAAAGGATTATTCACTATTCCAAAATGTGAATATACTTCATTAACATTTTAACCTTTTATTCATTTTAATTCAAAGGATTATTCACTATTCAAAAATGTGAATATACTTCATTAACAATTTCATCCTTTTATTCATATTAGTTCAAAGGATTATTCACTATTCAAAAATGTGAATATACTTCATTAACAATTTCATCCTTTTATTCATTTTAATTCAAAGGATTATTCACTATTCAAAAATGTGAATATAACTCCATTAACAATTTCATCCTTTTATTCATTTTAATTCAAAGGATTATTCAATATTCAAAAATGTGAATATAACTCCATTAATAGGTTTCAACAATTTACTTATCAAAATAAGTCGTTTGCGAATTTATAAAACAACGTTTATAAATTCCTTTATTAAACTATTCAATTCCATATCTCAATGATATACTAATAGTTCATCTTATAAGTTAAATGCTTATAATTTCTTTGTTTACAAAAATCATTCTTTTTAAACTTCCCAATATAAAAATCTTATAACTTATAAGATTCATTCATTTATCCAAATATATTCTTTAATAACCTCACAAAATTCATAAATCTTACTATTTATAAATTTCATTTATAACTTCACCATTTATAATTTTATACATCCCATTCACATATGCAATCCATTTTCACTTCATTCAAACACTTATAAAAACTCGTTTTATAATTCAAATGTTTTAATTTATAAATATCAATTTATAAATCCTTTAATATAAATCAATTTATATTATTCTTTTAAAACGTCTTAAATCTCCTATATTTAAACTTTTCACAATAAATTCAAAAATCCCAATTTAACTATTTTATAAAGTCACTAATTCCTTATTTTCAAAAATCAGCTTTTAACTATATTTCTTAAAAATCATAATTTTTATAACTTTAAAAATTATAACGTTTATTTATATAAAATGGATCAATTCCAAAAATATAGTATATTCTCAAAAATCACTTTAAAAATCATTTTAAAATCCCAAAATTTGGTCCAATGATGCTACACACCAAATAGTCAATCACGACTGCAACGATATCATATATCAATATGAAAATCCATCAAATATCAAAATATCTGAAATCAAATAAAAACTGTTGAGGAATCCAGTTGGATCCCTCCAACCTGTTTTCCTGCATCCAAAAACATTAGCACAATACCAATTTCGTTCCAGTACGAAATTATCGCGGTATATGTTCTTATTAAATATTATCCGCTTAATAACGGCGTAATAGGGTCTCATCCGCTAAACAAAAAATGCGGGAAATCAATAACTCCAATATATACATATGCCAATATATATATATTGCTATTATATATAATACCAATTTCACTGTTTATGAAATATTCGCGGTATATGTTTTTAATAAATAACATCCGCTTACTAACGGCGTATAATGTCTATTTTAACAATCAATAGATATCAATCATCATTCAAACATGCATTCAAATATTTTAAATCTAACTATTTAAAATAAAATCGAAACTGATTCGATTGAGTGAGAAGTTCTCACCTTGATTTAAATTTCGTTTTAGCGATTTATTTCGAATAAAATTAAACGGACGTTTAATTTTACCCAAAATTCTCACTAACTCCAAACGACTCCAAACCAACTCCATCGCGTAGTGCTCGTCCATACGATTCCAACGCAACTGAGTTTGCATTTTTTCGACCTCGTATGAAAAAGTTATTGATTTTACAAGATTACACGATTTTAATAACTATAATTACAACTAAATTAACAAATTTTAATACCCAAACAAATCTGGGCCGTATGATCTGCATCGAAGGCCTCTCCCCCTTCTTCCCAAATCACGTACGCAAGTACCTACAGCCGAACCCAATACCAAATTTAGGGTTTAATCTTGCACTCTCATCGCTCAACTAGAATTCGATCGGGAAGCTCCAATTCGTAGCTCAAGGCCACGTCTACCCACGCCATGAACAGCTATGAGCTCGGCACCCCCCCTTGCATGGAAAACCGTGCGCAGCTCGAAGCAATCGGCCCCCCTTTACTCCCAAAATACAACTCCATTCGCGATCTCCACCGTTCAGATTGTAGCTCTCGATGTGCTCTTCATTTTGTTAGTTGAAAGATTTTGCAATCGATGCATGGATTTGGAGATAATGGAGGAGAATCAAAACGAATTTCTGGCCATCAGTTAATGGGGGTGGCGGCTAGGGTTTTGAGATGTTAATATTTTTTTTTTTATTTATGAAGGGGTAGGGTCTCCTTTTATAGAAAATCAAGCGTAAACACTATTCATTTCGGAAATTTCAAACTCCCATTTAGGCGCCGTAACCAGCGTTTCTAGGGTTTACCCCACGTTCCGGACACAATGGAACAGGTTTCGGAAGCTAATTCGGACATCTGTGCGAGTTATGGCTATAAACGCTCAATTTAAATTAAACCGATTTAAGCGATTTTCTAGGCGTTTTAATTTGTACCGGACAAACGGTAAATCCAATTGACTTGAAATTTGAAACCTTACAATAATATCACATTACGGATCCGATGAAACTAGTTTCGTCGAAATCCGAGACTTTTTGAAAAATGGCTATTTTAGCTAGCCAAATTAAAATTAAAAATAAATCGATGCGTTTCGAGCTGCCACGCTCAAACGATAGCTCCGATTGACACGAAAATTGAAATCCGGTAATAACTAACTATTACGGATCCAATGAAACTAGTTTCGTTCAATTCTGAGACTGTTCAAAAATTGGCTATTTTTACTAGTCGATTATTAAATATTAAAATATTCAATTTTCACAAATTAACTTTTAATTCGATTTTAAAAGTTCTAAAATATCATTCTAACTCCCATATGATAAAATAAAATTTTACAAATCATTTTCAATCATATTTAGCTCAATTTTCAATTATTTCCATAATTTAACATATTAAATTATCGATTAAATTATTCAATTAAATTCAATAATTCAAATTAAAATTTATTTGACTTATAAATTCACTTATTAATATTTAAAATTAATTAAATATTCAAATTTTAATTTCTAAAAATCCTGGGTCGTTACACCACCCCAATACTCAAACACGACTTCGAGACATCCACAACCAAAACTTTTGACACACACCACCAATACGTGCACATGCACCACCAATGGAGGCTACTCCGGCCATCGCCACATCCTTCGGCACGTCACACATAATCATTACAACACAAAACGACCACCCAAACATTCAAACACACCACGAATTGAAATCAAGCATCTCTGATGGATCTGAACCCAAAATAACCTCTAGCAAATCTCTATGACTCCTCGATTCCGATCACCGAAGTTGTTACAATTTCGGCCGTACCATGCCTTGCCTCCATGCTTCCATTCACCAAAGCCTCAAGCAGCTCGCATCATCAGAGAAGATGCGACAACTCCAACCCAGCTTCAACCAAAGCTAGGGTTAAAAACTTAACCCGACCACTAACGACACCACATTCCCCTATATCCTCAACCACCATTTTTTCCTGAACCCCCATTACCTTTTCCACCTCTAGTAGCAATTCTGACCACCATAAACGCTCCAGCCTCCAGAAATTACCCAAAACTCATTTTCCAGTAAACCCAAAAATTCACCTTCATTCCAACATTAAAAATTTGGATTTTTGCTTTAAAAATCATAATTTTAAATGATGATTCGATACATAAACATGAATCAATATAGCTTAACATTTAATTTATTACATTATTCGAGTTACCACTGCATTTTTTCTGGTTTACAGGAAATTCCTAAACTTAAATTACTTAAACATATTTACATAATCTAGATAGAGCTTAAACTTGAATAATTTATTTGAAACCCAAGCTTCAAAGTGTTTAGATAGATGTTTTTTTGATTTTTTTTTAAAAACCTCTGTAATCATATATGAGTAGAGAAGCACAAACTCGGGCGTGCAGATTCAAATGTATTCATAACTATAGATTGTATCTACGATCCACACATGGAGGAATCAATATCACAGTAATTACTTAAGCAACAATTTTAGCCTACTTAAGTTTTAAAAACTAGATGTTTACTCACCTTTTGAATTTGCAAAGAGTTTTAGAAACTGGATTGAACTGATGCCCTTTTTGAAAGTTGGAAAACTGTTGTTAATGACTTCTGAAACTTGTATTACTCAAACTTAAGAAATGTAATTCTTTGAAGCTTGAACATTTGAAGCTAAAATGCCTGACTGTATAGTAACAAGATGATGATCAAGACTTTTGAAAATTGGTTGTTTGTAGGTGGCATTATGAAGCTTAAATTTGGTTGACAGATTTTGAAAAAACTTACAGGGTTGAGATGAAAATTTTGTCGCAAGCTTTGATTCCAGGTTTGCAGTATTTGAAACATGCTACAAGCCTGGATAAATGCTTGATAAAATAGACTACATGGTTTCAAAATCTGATGTTTGATTTGCTGTTGCGATGATTACAGGCTTGATAAAAAGTATTACAGGGTTTGGCTTTTTAGGATTTTGGGTCGAAGATTTACTATAGGTTTTTGAACTATAGAATGAGGAAAATTGCATTTACAGGTTTGATAAAAATATTATATGGTTTTTGTGAATTTTTGTTTGCGTATGAGAATATTTCAGTTTTGTGGCCATTGATTTCTTGTTTGAATTGGAAGTTTTATATGATAAAATTTACGGTTTAAGAAAATTAAAGAAAAAGAACAACAAATAAGGACACTTGTTAAATCTTCTTACATTTTTCAAAAACCGTTGTTTAATTCATAACACATGTTAATCAAATAGCTTTAAAAATTAACACGTGTCATGACTTATTTTTTTATTATTTTAGATGATTTTAAAAAGCTTTTCATATTAATTTTGCTAATTAATAAATACCTTCATTAATTTATAAATACTTTTTCTTATTTTAAAAAAATAAAACTTACAAAAGAAAATAAGATATAAACTAATTAGATTCCAAATAAATTAATATAAAATTATTTAATCCATTTTTACATGCTAATTTAAATGCTTTTTCAATTTATTTACTATTAAACAAATATTTTTCAAATTTGTATAAATAAAATTCTTTTCTTTTAAATTAATATAAAACAAATTTTATTATTATTTTTTTAAAATAAAAATTTATTCATAAATCCTTTTATATACCAAATTAGTTTCAAGATATAAATTCTTTTTTTTTTTTAATTTCAAATTTCTATTCAAATTTCAAATTTTAAATCTAAATTCAATCTAAACTTCAATTTAAAATCAAATCAAATATATCTGTATTAAATTAAACAAACACATTATTAAATTTAGAAATATTAAATTCTAATTTTAAATTTAACTTTTAAATAAACATATATTTAAACAACACTTATTAAATTGAAATGCAATTCAATCAAAATCAAATTGATAAAATAACACAAATTAAATAATTATTCTATTTAAAATCAATTTCTCTCTAAATTTAAAAACATCGTATAAATTTTATTTTGGTTATTTATATTTGAAGATAAAAATTTATCCATTTTAAATGATTTAATTAAGAGATTATCACATTTCAAATTCCTGGAATTCCGGGATATTACATTCCTCCCCCTTTAAAAGAATTTCATCCTATAAATTTAAAATAAAGATAATCCAAAATCATTTATTCATTTTAACCATTCAAGCTTTCCTATCAACCAAACATTATCAAACAACAACAATCCATCCAAACAAACAGTTTATTCAAACAACCAATTTATTTAATCAAAAAATCCTAGTCATCTAGACATAGATCTAGATAAGACTTCCTAAAATTATTAGAGTTTCTCAAAACAAATTCTGAAATCCTATCTCCACAACAAAAGATAGATTGTTCACGTATTTCCTCGGATGATATACGTGAAAAGTAATGTGAATTGCAGCCATCCAAACTGGCAATTCAACCTTGAAGACAATCACACTAATCTTCTCCCGATAAGCTCCACCTTTGTAGACACCTCACAGACCAAAACTGAGCCAAGAACCAGACGATCTCCCGACTCTACTCAATAGAATGGAATTCTACATGGTCTTCTAAACAAAGCTTCACAGGATGCCATTTAGATACTCGCTTGATAACTATACGAGAATTCCATTAAATACAGATGGTCCTCTCAACATCCATAAAAATCCAAAGCATAAGCTTTATCAAATCTCTAAGATTTGGTTCAGCCTTTCCGTTGGTCTGGGAATGATAAGCTGTACTCAAATTTAATCTCGAACCCAAACTGATCACAAATCCTTCCAAGACTAGCTGGAGAAGATAAGATCACAATTGCTAACAATGCCGACTGGAAGCAGTCAAACAAACTCTCAAGAAAAACTCAGCCAAAGATGCTACAGAAGAGAATGCCTTAACTAGAATAAGATGGGCGTTCTTGGCCAATCGGTCTACAATCACCTATATTCCTTTATTTCCCTTTTTGGTTCTAGGCAAACCGTCGAAGAAATCCAAAGAAATCACTTCCCACTGGAACTTCCAAGAGTTGCAACAAACCGGCGGTCTTCTGCTGATCACCAACATCTACTGACAAAACGCACATCCAAAGATGAAAGCGGGTACATCCTACTTCGTGCTTGGCCACTAGAAGATTCTCTTCATATCCATATATCTTTGAACACCCTGGGTTGGACACAACCTGGAGCGATGACTCCCTGCCAAAACTTCTTGCTTCAAAATCCAAGAATTCGGAACACAAATCCTTTTCGATAATCCACAATGTTCCCTTGACCATCCATCTCAAAACTAGAACACTAACCATTATTAACTCACTTCATCCATCTCAGACACACACAGATGTCCGAGCAGATCTCAAACTTATTCTTGCCATCAGAGATAGCTAGAACAGGCACATTAGTCAGCCTTGCCTTCAATTCAAAAAAATCCCTTTACACTCGGGTCCACTTCTACTTCCTGTAGAACTCTGCCAAACCAGAAAACTTCGGTTGCTTCTACTCCTGAATAGTAGCTATCCAGGCTGGACCTACATAAATACCATCAACAAAACAAAATTCTTCATCTAAGCCTGTAACACTAACTCCAAATGCTGCTTGCGCTCCTCTTCAGAATTGGAGTAGACAAGAGAAAACATTGATGAAAATGAGAACAACTTGCACCATACATCCCAAAAACTCGATTCATCAAATCCATACAGAATCTCAAAAGACTAATCTGTCTAGGCCACAAAACTACAGCTGAACTCCAACTGGGAAAAACTAGGCTGAACAACAGGCACTACTTTGAAACTAAAGACGATCCAAATCTCTATCTTTCGATGAGGAAAACCTTCGCTCCCTCGGAACATTCGATAAATTAATGACCACCTCGATGGACTCTACACCTTATGGAGATGCCTCACTCCATGCAAAAGATGACTCAAAAGAACTCTAGAGTCATTGCATGTCACTTTTGCGATTCTTCCCAACTCAGCCTTCAAAGATACAATCCTTGCTTCTTACATTAACAGCCCAATACCATCCAACCAATCCAAATCCAAAACAAGATCAAAACCACATTAGATCAAATAGAAGGCCTCTAGAAAAACTACGGGGGAGAATAGAAAATCTTAAGCCTCTACAGATCTGTTCTATCTTGGTTACTCCATCTATGGGGTTCGATACAAAGTTAGGATGGTCAACTAAACAAAGAGAGACATAAAACTCCTATAGAACTCATGTTGGAAATCCGAACATATACCCACAAATTTATATTAGTATATATTTATATAAAAATTACAAATACGTGCTCTCAAGATAGACACCACTTCAGAGCCTAGGTATTATATCAACTTATGCTCTGATACCAAGTGTGACGACCCGCTTTTCTCTCCACAGAAAGACACGTCATCTTTAAGAAAGAAAGAGGTAGAAATCGAATAGATCGAAGAAAAGAACTCAACAAATTCAGAATCTCACAGCTGAATGGAACAAAATATAATATATAACATAACTATTACGTAGTCATTTACATCAGAGTTATACAAATGCAATAATACAAGATCGACAGTTATAAAAGTCTGTCTATTCTACAACTCAAATATAACACAAATGTCATAGAGATACATCACAGTGGAAACACAATATAACTAAAAACGCTGAAGCCACCTGCTCCTTATCTCCTCCAAAATTCGTCAAAGCTAACCTGAATCCCTTGGCTACTCGTAAAAATTTGAGTACCCAAGAGTTTAAGAAAAACAGAATAAACTCCGGGTCAGACATGGTTCTGGTGTGAATAAACGGGTTAAAGTTGCTTAACTTTAAAAAAACTTTTGAAAACAAAAGGTATCACGTAACACTCCCCATACATAAACATGGGTAAGTTTTTACCTTACGCTAACAAAATCATTTAATAGGAAATCCAGTGATATTATAATAGTGTGTAAGGTTTTCAAGTAAATAGAAAATAGCCGAAATTGTTACATTCATTAAATTCCAGCTATTAGCCACGGAAGTGGGTAATACAATCAAAACCGTTAGGGCACATAGGAAGAATGTGTTTCCATCAACGGCAGGGCCATTGGGGTACCGCCGGTCACAGTACGCGACCTAGATCGCCATATCGAGGATCACTCCCAATCCCCTACAACACAAAGCGGGAACCATTCCTTACTGAACAGTTCCGAACAAGACCACCCCGGCGATTCTAGCTAGCAATCGCCCACACAGCCGAATAAAAAGGGATATCTAGACAGCGGTAAATCTCTTCCTACTTGGACATGACCCACTTAGACTTGCTGCACCACCTCTATTTTAGCCATACCCGGTTGATGAGGCTTGAGGCTGCGATTACCTTTATAGAACACATCTATCTTAGAATGGTCATCATCCACCTGACGATGTTCTGAAAGCATTCAATCCATACAAGTTCGTTCTGGGTTCGAACGAAACCGAAGGAATTATTTCATTACACTCATTTTGGAATCACCCTCAGAGTTAACGACAATAAGCCTTGCACTCTAAAATCAACATCTCAAACCTGAAAGTACTATCTCTATTGTACTCGTATTGGAATCACCTTCAGAGTTTTTAACGACAGATAGTTCTTAGACTTCGAGTCTTCAACTCGATCTTCGCTTGAATTCACGACCTAACGTTTAACTTGGATCGATGTGGTTTTCGTATAATCAAATTGGATACCCGATCCTGGTCTCATTGAACCAAACGTGTCTTACAGGCCAAGTTGTTTAAAGGTTTAAACAATTCAATTCAATTCAATTCAATGCTTTGAATTCACACAACATTAACACAGATAAATATCACACATTTATCATTGATATAACCAATATCGTATCACAGTATGTCACAACATATCATCAGTAGATATTAATCCAATAGATACCATCCAATTCAGACATCCAACAAACAATCATCCATAAGCAAGCATTATGAATTCACATCATAATTGATTATGTTACTTAAATTAAATTAACTCCTTAAGAATTAATCACTTAATCTTGCTTATACAATCATTGATTAATTACTAACATTAATTAATTAATCACTCCTTGATTAACTTAATTAATTAATTAATTAATCAATCCCTAGTCCAAATTAATTATTCTTTAATTATCAATTAATAAACCTTAATTATTAATTAATCTCCTTTAATACAAAGTAATCAATCCTTAATTACTTTCATAATCGATTAATTAACCTTTAATTAACCGATTAATTATCCATCAACTATCGATTAATAACCTTATTTATTAATCAATATCTCTTAATACAAATTAATTAATCCATAATTAATTTTATAATTAATTAATTAATCTCTAATTAATTAATTAGATATCTCTTATTTATTAATTAATAAACCTAATTATCAATTATTAATTAAGAACTTAATTACGGATTACTTACTCCTTAATCACCAGTTAATTAACCATTTGCTTAATCCTTAATTAACTGTTAACCTATCCTTAATTAATAGTTAATTAATCCTTAATTACCATTTGGTTAATCCTTAATCACCATTGATTAATCAATTAATTACCATTTAACAATTTCTTAATTAAACCTTAATTACAGATTAATTATTCTTTAATTATCAATTAATAAAACCTTAATTATTAATTAATAAAATTTAGTTACAAATTAAGCATTTCTTAATTACAAATTAAGTAACCTTTAATTACTTAAGTAATTACTCATTAATCACTTGATTTATCAATCTTAATTACTTAATTAATTAAGTCTTAATCTTACTTAATTAATTAATATCTAATCATTAACTAATAATTCTAATTAATGATCTTCAATTACAAATTAATTAGTCTTTAAATTAATTAACTTTTAATCCTTAATCATTTATTAATCTAAGTAAATTATTTTCCTTAATTAATTCCTTAATCAATCCATTATACTTAAATTAATTAATTAAACTTAATTTCTTTAATTAACTTAAACAAAGTTAAGATATTAAAACCTTAATTAAGATAAATATCTTATAAATGCTTTAATTTCCCTTAACATATTTACATCATTTATCTTATAACTATCTTTACTTAATTAAATTATTAATTAAGTTTTAGAGTAAAACAATCATTTAACTTGATAAATTAAAGTTATCAAAACACAACTTTAAATAACTTAAAATATTTATCAATTTATAGTTTTAAAAACAAGTTTCAATTTGAATTTAAAACTTGTCTTTTATATAAACAATTAAACTTATTTTCATAACTCAATTTTAAAATCACTTTAAAATTTCTTAACAAAGTTTAAATCTATCATACTTCAAAACTTATTAATCAAAAAACTTCTAAGAAAACATTTATTAAACATCAAGTAATTTAAATAAGAGTTTTAAAACAATTTAAATTTTTAAATTTCAAAAAAACAAGTTTTCAAAACTTTAAAAACCTTTAAAGCAGTTTAATACTCTCTGCTTCGAGTCGTACCCGAGGCTTACCTGCGTCAAACTCGAGTTTTTTCCCTTACTTCCCACTTTCTTTAAAACTTTGATTAAATTTAAGTTCAAAATCTACAAGCTATCCTTACCCGACATACTCGAGAACGAACTTGAGCTACCCACCCCAATACTCGAACACGACTTCGAGACATCCACAGCCAAAACTTCTGACACACACCACCAATACGTGCTCATGCACCACCACCGAAGGCTACTCCGGCCATCGCCACATCCTTCGGCATGTCACACATAATAACTACAACACAAAACGGCCACCCAAATATTCGCACACACCATGAATTGAAATCGAGCATCTCTGATGGATCTGAACCTAAAATAACCTTCAGCAAATCTCTTTGACTCCTCGATTTCGATCACCAGAGTTGTTACAATTTCGGCCGTACCATGCCTAGCCTCCACGCTTCTATTCACCAAAGTTTCAAGCAGCTCGCATCATCAGTGAAGATGTGACAACTCCAACCCAGCTTCAACAAAAGCGAGGATTAAAAACTTCACCGACCACTGACGACGCCACAGTCCCATATAGCCTCAACCACCATTTTTGCCTAAACCCCATTACCTCTTCCACCTCCACTAGCAATTCCGACCACCCCAAATGCTCCAGCCTCCAGAAATTACCCAAAACCCATTTTCCAGTAAACACTAAAATTCACCTTTGTTCCAACATTAAAAATTTAGATTTTTGTTTTAAAAATCATAATTTTAAATGATGATTCGATAAATATACATGATTCAATATAACTTAACATGTAATTTATTACATTATTCGAGTTACCACTGCATTTTTTCTGGTTTACAAGAAATTCCTAAACTTAAGTTACTTAGACATATTTTCATAATCTAGA
This sequence comes from Allium cepa, assembly GCA_030765085.1. Taxonomy (NCBI): domain Eukaryota; kingdom Viridiplantae; phylum Streptophyta; class Magnoliopsida; order Asparagales; family Amaryllidaceae; genus Allium; species Allium cepa. The sequence goes on from CM060942.1 coordinate 465,543,919, forward strand.
TAGAGCTCAAACTTGACTAATTTATTTGAAACCCCAAGCTTCAAAGTGTTTAGATGGGATGTTTTTTAAATTTTTTGTTTTCTTTAGAAATCTCTGTAATCAGGTATGAATAGAGGAGCACAAACTCAGGCAGGCAGATTCAAATAACTACAGATTGTATACTACTATCCACACATGCAGGAATCAATATCACAGTAATTACTTAAGCAACAATTTTAACCTACTTAAGTTTTAAAAACTAGATGTTTACTCACATTTTGGATTTGCAAAGAGTTTTAGAAACTAGATTGAACTAAAGCCCTTTTTGAAAGTTTGAAAACTGTTGTTGATGACTTCTGAAACTTGTATTACTCAAACATAAGAACTGTAATTCTTTGAAGCTTGAACATTTGAAGCTAAAATGCTTGACTATACAGGAACAAGATGATGATCAAGAATTTTGAAAATTGGTTGTCTCTAGGTTGCATTATGAAGCTTAAAGCTTGGTTGACAGATTTTGAAAAAACTTAAAGGGTTGAGATGAAATGTAACAACCCGCATATTTTACGATTAAATATTTAAATATTTTGTTTAAAATTTTTATCGTTAGTCGGATTTTAGTTCGAAAAGTTAATTTTTGCATACGGTCAAATTTGGACTCGGAACCACTTCCGTTGAGTTCAAAACATCGTTGCGATCTTTTTGAGTATAAACTTTGATATGTTTGGAGTTAGTGGAATTTTGTCACATTTTCACTTTGGACTTTGGGTTTGGTTTAGCCCATTAGCCTAAATTATTTACTCTAGCTCAACCCCCTTCTCTTCATAACTTTACTTTCATTTTCTAACACTCAAGCTTCATCAAAAATGGAGGAAGGAATGGGAAATTAAAACTCCAAACCCTAGTTCATTTGCAAATTCAACATCCAACTCCAAATTCAAAGAGAAGCCATTGATTCAAGCTTCTTTGTAGAGATTCAAGTGTGGTTGATTCCTCCTTTGCCTTTAGGCTTCTCCTTCATTGATTTTGTGTAAAGGTGGGATTTTTATCTCATATCTTTGTCTATAACTAACTTTGATTGTTGGGTATGAATTCCTAACACTTTTACATATGCATTTGCCATTGATTTGGATTGAATTGGTGAAAATCCCAATTTTTAGTGTTTTGGGTTCATATCTTTGAAACATCCAATCTTTGATGTTTGAACATGTATTTGGTGATGCATCGAGCAACCAATACGACCAGGTAGCTGATAGGCGTAATCCCCTAGTGTTCGTGGTAGATCGGTTGCAATTTGAGTGAGTTTTGAGCTTAAAAACCCCTAGGTCGCTCGTCCTGCATATGAAGGATTCTCGGCCTACATTTAGGTCGTTCCTCCCCCATAGTTCGTTAGGTCGCTTGGCCTTAGGTCGCTAGGCCTTAGGTCGTAATCATAGGTCGCTAGGTCACTTGGTAGTCTTCACTTCCTTAAGCCGCTCGGCATTGGTTAGGTCACGTCGTGCTAGGTCTTTGCTCGGCCTTGTTACCCCTTAAGTCGTTAGGTTGCTCGGCCTTGTTAAGTCGTTAGGTCGCTCGGCCTTCCCACTAGGTCGCTCGGCCTCCTTTTATCTTTTAGATCGTTGCACACCTTGGTCGCTCAGCCATGTTATGCCGCTACCCCTTTAGGTGGCACCCCTATAGGTCGCGCTATGTCTTAGGTTGCGCCTTGATTAGGTCGCACCACCTAGGTCGCATGATAGCTCCCTAAGCCGCTTCTACCTTAGGTCGCTCGGCAGTTAGGTCGGGCCATTCCATAGGTCGTTGCAGTTAGGTCGCGCCACCCTTTAGGTCGCCCCTGCTTTGAGCCGTGTGCTATTTCTTGAGCCGTTGATTCCTTGTGTTGACTTAGGTTAAGTCGTAAGTTGTGGTTTTTAAGTAGCAAGGGTATTTCCACTTTGATGAATTTGGAATCGAATTCTTTGGATTTCGTTCACGTCTTCGTATGTGATTTTTTGCGATTGATCGTTTCTACGAACATTTTTGTGACTTGTCATTTTTTTAAAAATATACAACATGTACCTCACTCGTACGAGAAATCTAATTAAACGGCATAATAAAACAGTGGTTTGAAACGCTTGCGTTTACTTCGTCGGTTAATTCTTAGACTTGTTCGATTGAATCTCTTGTGACAGTTTTCGAGTGGAGATCTATAATTTTTTCATAAATATTTAAGTTAAGTTATTGGTTATGGGACATGAAGCTAAGCTTATATATTTAATAGCTTACTGTAATTGACACTTCTTGATGATCGTTGATGATCATTTTTGTGATTTAGACTAGCAAATGTGCAATGCTCTTTGTCTACGAGGGAGACTAAACCCCATTTCTGTGGAACTTCGGCTCAAATTGGTGGGTTAGCGACCCATGGTCTTTGGGTCGTTTTGTAGAGCTTCGGCTCAAAATTAATGTTTAGCAACCATGGAATAGCGTTCCATTTTGTGATACACGTGTTGGTGAGTTTTCATGCTCCCGTTTTGTTATAGTCCTCCCCTATTTTGTGATTTCTGGATTTCCATTGATGATTTCTAGAATTTTGTGTTTCACCAATTTTTGTGATTTACATTGATAAGTTTTATCAATATTTGTGCATTGGTGAATTTGTGTGTCATTAACTTTTGTGTTTGACATTGATATTATTGTCAATATTTATAGTTTGGTAATTTGGTAAATAAGGTGTAACGACCCAACTTCCTATGCCCAGGAAGACGTATCGTTATTAAGAAAAGAAAGAGGTGAGAAAGTAGAAAAGATAGAGAAGAAAGAACAACAACATCAGAATCTCACAGCGGAACGAATAAATTATAATAATCACATAAGTATTTACATAATATACAACATCAATCAGAGTTATACAGATAATACATCACATACTAGACAGTTATAATCACCTGTCTAGTTACACAATTCAATACACAAACAACTCAACAAAACGACTCAGAGATACCAACACAGCGGAACTATATATATATATATATATCTACAACGCTGAAGCCACCTGCTCCATTGCTCCTCCAGAATTCGTCAAAGCTAATCTGAATCCCTTGGCTACCCGTAAAAATTTGGGTACCCGAGAGTTTATGAAAAACAAAAATAAACTACGGGTCAGACATGGGTCTGGTATGGGTAACAGGTTAAAGTTGTTTAACTTTGAAAATCTTTTGAAAATAAAAGGTATCACGTAAGACTCCCCACACATAAACATGGGAAAGTTTTTACCTTACGCTAACCAAAACATTTGATAGGAAATTATGTGATATTATAATAGGTCTAGGGTTTCCAAGTAAATGGAAAATAGCTGAAATTGTTACATGATTAAATTCCAGCTACTAGCCACAAAAGTAGGTAATACAATCAAAACCGTTGGCACTTATTGGATTGTGGATTCCATACAATGGCAGGGCTACTGGGGTACCGCCCGTCACAGTACGTGGCCTAGATCAACGTACCGAGGATCACTCCCGACCCCCTGCAACACAAGGCCGAAACCATTCCTTACTGAAGAGTCCCGAACAAGATAACCCCGCAGTTGGTGTACATCCAACCGCCCACAAAGCCGAATAAAAAGGGACATCTAGACAGGGGAAAATCTTGTCCTGCTTGGGCATGACCCACCTAACCTTGCTGCACCTCCCCTGTTTTAGCCATTCCCGGTTGATGAGGCTTGAAGCTACAATTACCTTTATAGAAAACATTTCTTAGAATGCTCATCGCCCACCTGACAATGTGTTGAAAGCATTCAATCCATACAAGTTCGTTCCGGGTTCGAACGAGACCGAAGGCATCATCTCGTTACACTCATTTTGGAATCACCCTCAGAGTTAACGACGACAACCCTTGCACTCTGAATCTTCATCTTCACTTCAGATTCACGACCTATCGTTAATTTGGAATCGATGTGGTTTTCGGATATTCCAAATAAGGAAAACCGATCCCGGTCTCGTCGAAATCCAAAACGTGTCTTTTAGGGCCAAGTTGTCTATTTAGTCTTAACGGTTTAATTCACATAATCAATATACACACAGATGGATAAATCATAATATCACAATAAATAATCACATCATCTCACTTACAGGTAATCAATATTATCATCTATAAGATAATTAAATATTATCCTACTTAAACCAAGCATCCATATCACAAGATATTACCCATCTCATATCTGAGATCACAATCATCAAATGAAATATCAATATCATTCATTCATAAGCAATGATTTATAATCTCACCATTTGTAATTAATTTAAAATGAATTAAATTAACTACTTCTATCTCTAATCAATTTAAAGTAAATTAAATTAGTTACTTTATCTATAAATCTTGCTTATACAACCAATAATTAAATTTATACAAATTAATTAATTAATCTCTAGATATTTATCTTGATTAACTCCTCCAATTAATCATTTTCTAATTACAGTAAGTAATTAGTCTTTAATAAATTTTACAAACTAATTATTCTAAATCATTCCTAGTAATTAATTTTTAATTACTTCATTTATAATTAATTACATTTATTCTTAATTAATTACATAAATTAATCTCCACATTATTAATTATTTCTTAATTAAACAATTCTTAATTTACATCATTAATTATATTAATTAATGATCTATAATTCAGATTAAATTACTTTATTAATCACATTAAGTGATTAATCTTGTATTAAACACAATTAATAATCACCTTTGATTAATATCAACCAGTAATTAATTATCCTTAATTACTCATATAAATAAATTAATTATCCCATAATTAATTATCTCCATTAATTAATCCTCTGATTAATTTCAAAAGTAATTATCCAAATTACTTATTAACACATCGTCTTTCACTAATTACATTCAGTAATTAACATTAATTACTTTCTTAAGTAATTGTGCTCCATTGCATACATTAGTAATTACACTTATCAATTTCTCAAATGATTTCCTTAAATTAACTAAAATAAATTAACTAACTTAAATTAATCATCTTATCAAAATTAATTACCATAAGTAATTAATCTCTTATTTACTTTTATCAAGTAATTACATTTAACAATTTGCAATAGATTATCTAATTTATCTAATTAATTATCCAAAATTAATCCTATATATTAACTAATTAATAATCCTTAGTTCATTGTCTACATTTAATAACATTTCTTAATTTACTTCTTAGTTGATCTTTTGTTATAAATTAATTTAAATTATTATTTAATACATAATTCATTCCTTAATTACCCTATTATCCTTAAGATAATTTATTCTTTAATTAATGACTTCATTAACATTACATTTTAAATTTAAATTCAAATATCATTTGAATTTAAGATTCAAAATCATTATAATTAAAATCTTTTAAATAAATGTAAATAACATTTACACATGAACTTACAATAAGAAAATCTTTTAAATTAAACTACTTGAATTTTAATTCAAATTTAAATTTCCAAATTACATTAATATTTAACTTGCAAACCTCAAGTTAAACAACTTATTTACTTTCCATTCAAAACTCTTTAATCAAAGAATTCTAAAAATCAAGTTAATTTTTATTGAAACAAATTACTTTTCAAAACTATTTTATTTGGTCTTATTCATAATTAAAACCGAGTTAAGCTTTCAGATTTTGAATTCTAAGTAAACTTGAATTCCTCAATTTATCTTGATTTAAAACTTCGATTTAACTTTCTTTTGACAACTAGAATTAGGAACTCAATTTTTAAATCCAAATCTATTTTAAACTTTAAAATTCAAATATCCATTTGAATCAAAAACTTTAACAAAAATCGAATTTAACTGCAGCAACATTTTGTTTCAGATCTAATTTTAAAATCTAGAAATTATCAAGTTTTAAATCTGAAACCCCTTTAAATATTTTAAAACTGCATTTTAGATTCAAAATATAAATTTGAATTTATACTTCTAATTAGAATTAGACTTGGCTAAATCTTAGTTGACAACTTAAATTCAATTACATCATGATTTCAACTAACTTACAATTCATTTTGCTTTAAATTGGGTTTAAACTTAAATGTACAGGTTGTTTATACAGCCTGTAGCAATTCAACACCCACCTGAGACCAAAACAAAGTTGCTTCGGGTCAACTGCCTCCCTGCTTCGAGTAAAAAGGCAAATAACCCGAGACTTTCCCCGAGCCCAAAACCCTGCACACTAAAAACTATGACAATCAAACCTGGAACCATCTAAATTACCAACCCACTTCAGTGCTTCGAGTCTTCCACCACCTTGCTTCGAGTTACATACTCGATTGACTCGAGTATTCCCTGAGACCAAACTCTGCACACCAAAAAAAACAACACCACCATACTTCACTGGCACGGTGCACGCGCACCGTGTGCCCCAGCCAACTCCGGCCATCCTCTGGCACCCCCACACGACGCCAGTCACCTCCAGATCCTATCACAACCCCCAGAAGCTAACCACTTGCTCGAAAAAAAACAAGCCTTCCCTCTAAAACTAGAAACACAACAAGCAACAGCCCCCAAAACCTGTAACCTCCACCCCTCTTCAAACTCCACCGGAGTACCACCGCCTCTGGCTACAGCTTCTACCATGTCCCCGCAACCATCCCCCAGAGTTCCATCGAACTCGATCCCTTCTTGGCCCCGAAACAATCAAATTTCCAGCCATAGTCAAAACTAGGTCTAGGAGATAAAACTAGCCACCATTGTCACCTCCGGTCATAGATCAACTTCCTGACAATTTTCCTGGCCTCACCGACCATCCAACTACCTCCAAAACGAACCTCAAGCCCTCTGATCAACTACACTTCCAGAGGCAACCCAAACTGCTCGAATGGTTCAACCCAGTAAAGCATGTTCATAGCTCAACTAAAAAATGTAATTTGAGTTTTAAAAATCCTAATTTTGATTTAGTAATTAGTTCATAAGCTTGAATGGATAATTTAAGACATTCGAAATTATCACTTGTATTAGATTTAGACTGCTCCTAAAGTTTTACAGAGCAAATCAATTTTGTTTAGCATGAGTTAACTTTTAAAATTTACTTTATAATCAACAAAACATATTTTATTTAGATGCTTTGTCCTAACAATCAATAGGTTGATCAATAACAATTTTTGAATTAACTCAGGCTTTTGAAAATTTAAACAGAGGCAAACTCCAGATAACATGCAGGCTTCATTTCATCATGATATAATGCAATGCATATACAAACAGGCATCTCTTCTATTCTTCATACAACTAAATTAACTTAGGTTATTTTAAGTTATAAGTTACTCACAGCAATGGGAAAACAAAGCAAGTTTATAATGAATCAGTTTGGATTTGCAGGCTTAAAACATACAATAATTTCCATTTCACAATAGTCCAGAGTAAAAATGAATATATAAATATTCATTCAATATATTCAAGCATTCAAATATTTGCATGTAACAGGTTTAAAAACTTAAGAAATTTAAAAGTGTTACTCACCTTGCCTTTGAAAGAATGAACAGAGCACCTAAGTATTGAAATAGCTTATACTTTAAAACTGAAACTGTTGTAAAATATTTCTGCTTTTATCTTTCTGTTAACTTCCTCTTGGTTTCTTTAATGTATTGTTATTATACAAAGCTTCAGCTAAAAAAAATAAAAGGCTTGCTATGTTGAGTTGAACGAATGAAAATATAAAGGAGAACTTGATATATAAATAGGAATATTGTTGAACAGCTGCAGGTTACCATATGTACAAGTTTACTTGTTTTTGATATAGCAGATTTTTTTGTATCAGAGATGTACAGATTTATATTCACTTGAATTGACAAAATTATGTGCTGAGATGATAATAATTAAGACTTGGTTCCTCTATTAGCTGACATAAGTATGATTATGTATAGCTGCAAAAAGATATGCATGTAAGTATATAACCTACAGGTCAAGATTTAGCTTGTATATGAAGCTACTTGTTATAGATATTTGTTTTATTTGTTTTATTTTTTTTTAGTTTGAACTATAATATACACCTTTAGTGAGCTGTTATTTTCATACTTTGACCAATTTCATTTGACTAGAATGAAGATATTTTATTTAGCTTTGCATACTTGTCTTTTTCCTTCCTATTCATGCCTGCATACTTACAAGCAACCTACATATGTAACTCTCTTTTATTTTGTTTTCTTAACTTAGCTTTACTTTTACTATGAATTTACCCTAAGTATTTAGTTCTATTTTCTAACATGTGTTTCACTTTTATTTTTCTTTTATTTTTAACATAGACTAACAAATATTTGATTACTTATTATTATTTTACTTTATACTTATATTAATATTAATAAGTGTTTATTTTAATTTAAACATTTTGAAACCTTTATTCTTAATTTCCAAATCATAACTTTAATTCAAACACACATATTCATAATTAAAGTTGAAATAACAATTTTATTAAAAATTCACTTGTAAATATTTACATAATTAATAGAGCTCATTATTAAGTCAAAATAATTTATAAAAGAATTTATCTCTTTATTAATAAACTACTTATTTTTATCAAGTTAAATTTAAAATAAATTAAACAACACTTTTTTTTTCTAAATTTAAATGTAAGCTAAAATTATTTTAAACAAACTAAACTTAAATCTTGAGTAATTTAAAATCCTATGATCATTTATTAAATAGCTTAATATCAAATTTCTAAATTATTAAAAATATTAGAATTAAAAACATGTCTATTTAGTAAATTTAAAACAAAGATTATCCATTTACAATATATACAGATATATATATTCATTATAATAGAAGGCAATTTGACTAACTTTTAAAAGATAAATTATCATTTAAATATTTATTTAAAAGAAGATTATTAAATCAATCCATATATTATTGATAAATATTATCAAATCAATTTAATTTTTAATGTAGATTATTAAATTGATATTGTCCCAAATTTCCGGGATATCACATAAGGAGTACGACATTCCTTTTGATCTTTGAGAAGATTCTCGTGATATTGGTCAATCCCTAGTTGATTTTTCACTTGCATACTTATCACAGTATGGCTTTATGGTTATTATATATTTATATCATACCTCTTATTCTATATCATTTTATCTGATATTTATAGCTAGACTGATCCGTTTATTATTTTCTTATTAAATAATACTCTGGTCAGACCGAGATGTTACAGGTGCTTCTGCATGACTTCACATCTGGGATTATCACCTTGACTTTTGGCTAACTACTTAGATTAGTGGTTATTGTTGTATACATTTGAGATATTGACTCATAGATGTATCTATATTCTTTTGTCTAGCACTTGTAGCTATTCTTTTGTGATATTGCAGATCTTGTTTGACCTCTACTCTGATGTACACCTTCATGTGTTTTATATAGTCATATCTATTTCCGCTTTTGTGATATGGATGTCGGTGACTGATTTGTGTTATGTTTACTTCTACATTTGTTTCCAAAGAATATATATAGCCACTGTGCAGTAGTTTTGAGTTTGTATCGGTATGTCGGATTTCCCTTCTTAAACAGATGCATGTTGTACTATCTGACATACCGGTGCTCGCACAAAGGAATTGCATGGCTGGTCGCTCCTCAACAGCCTTATTCTCCGTGCCAGTTGATGGCATTAATCCGTAGTGCATTGGCTAACGTGGGTATAGAGGTGGAGCGTCACAGCTTGGTATCAAAGCCAATCTTCGGAACAATGTAGAATAATCTAGCAAGAATCATTGTCCTAAGTCCATCTTAGGAATCGTGTTTTAGGATTTAATTCGAGTCTTCGTACCGATTCATCCTATTTTTCTCTATGATTCCTTGTTTATCTATCAAGATTGCTTGATATTCATTTGGTGAATAACCTTATCCTTCTTCTTTCTTTCTTTCTAATGGAAGAGAAATGGTTAGACCTGACCGTCCCAACGCCGATCAATCTCGTGCTACTCCTAAAGATGGAGTATTTATGTCTATCCAACAGCTTCTTGATCTAGAGAGGAATGCCAAAGAAGCCGGATCTAATCCGGAGTCAACTCACCCTAGGTCGGGATTTTCACGTTTGTGTAGCGATTATACCAATTTGGGTGGAAAGCCATTCAAAGGTTCTGAAACCATTATTGAAGTCCAGGCTTGGCTGAGATTGAGCGATAGAATCCTTTCTCGCATGAATCTTGTTGATCTTCACCATGTCCAGGTGGCCTCAAGTATGTCCAAGAGAGAGCATCAGATTGGTATAAGCTTCGCATTTCTGAAATAAATGAAACGGATCTTACTTGGGAGAAATTTCGGGAACGCTTCGAATTAAAATTTGTGTTAGAAGCTGAGAAAGGTGACTTTGGCTCGCCGTTTCATTGACCTTGTTCAAGGTGAATCCTCTTTTACAGACTATGTCGCATCATTTGAATCACTTTCTAAATATGGGGTCGAATACATAAACACCCCATTGAAGAAAAACCAACGATTTGTCTATGGCTTGAATAAAAATCACAAGAAGCCATTACCTCTAAAATTAGAAGTTTCTTTTGATCAACTCGTTGATATCGCTCAACGTCTTGAAGAGGCAGATAGGGAGAGTGATGTTGAAGTTATGAGTGTCAAACCAAACTTCAACAACAAGAAAAGGCCTAATAAGTTCAAAGGTCATTATCCCAACAATAAGAAAGGGAAGCAAACCTCTCTAGCAACTAAGACTTCTACCCCAAGTGTTGGCAATGCTACCAACGTGGTTCTAAGAACCATTATGTGAACAAGTGTTCAAAGCCTCGTGCTTGCCGCTATTGCACAAGCCCGGATCATTATTTATCTTCTTGTCCCAAACTTCAAAATAGGAAGGAGGGAAAGCTTAATGTTGCTCAAGCCCTGGCAACACATCTCGTGGTAAAGGTATTTCTTATTCTATCCTTAATGGCCATCCTATTCGAGTTCTTTTTGATATCAATGCATCCCATTCTTTTATTTCAAAAGAACTTGTTGATACTTTTTCTTTGGATGTTTTGTTTTTAATGACTTCTTTGAGAATTGCTAATCCGGTTGGTGGATCCCCAACAATCAGTTTATTGTGTAAAGATGTCGAGAATATGTTATGTGATTTTTCTTTCCGAGCCGATTTGCATGTTATGTGCTACTTAGGCTTTGGAATTATTTCGGGAATGGATTGGCTTAACCTCTATAAAGCACAAATCCTATGTCCTGAGCGGACTATTTATCTTCGACATCTTCAATCTGTTAAGCCAATTTCCGTTGACCTTAAAGATTCGGATTCCAGCTTAGTTGCATCTTTATATTCTTTAAATCCTCATGATGACGATAATGATAATGAGGAAGATATTATTTCTCCTATTCACACTGTTCGTGAATTTTCTAACATATTTGAGCCCGTTTTAGGATTACCACCTAAGCGAGCAATTAAGTTTAGAATTAATCTTATCCCTGGAGCTCAACCTGTTACTCGTCCTCCTTATCGTATGTCTAATAAAGAAAATGCGGAGATGCGTAAACAATTATCCGAATTGGAGACAAAGCAATTTATCCGCTCTAGTTCCTCGCCCTGGGGAGCTTCGGCTATTTTTGTGAAGAAATCTGATGGTACACTTAGGCTTTGCGTTGACTACCGCAAGCTTAATGATCTTACTATCAAGAATAAGTATCCTTTACCTCGGATTGATGATCTATTCGATCAACTTAGTGGTGCTAGAGTCTTTTCACAATTAGACTTGGCTACCGGTTTTAATCAGCTTCGTATTGCAGAGGATAGTATTCCTTTAACATCTTTTTTACTCTCTATGGATCGTATGAATGGCTTGTTATGCCATTTGGTTTAACGAATGCTCCGGCTGATTTCATTGACCATATGAATAGGGTTTTCAAAGAATTCCTCGATCGGTTTGTTATATTCTTATGTATTTCAAAACTGAGGAGGAGCATGAAAAACATCTTCGGATTGTGTTGAAAACTCTTAGGAGCATTCACTTAAAAGCAAAATTTTCTAAGTGCCACTTTTGGCAATCTCATGTGAAGTTTCTCGGTCATATTATTTCCGAATCCGAAATTTCCATGGACCTTCAAAGATTGAAGCAATTTAAAACTGGAAGATACCGGAGAGTGTGACGGAAATTCGTAATTTCCTTGGATTGGCAGGTTATTACCGCCGTTTCATAAAGGACTTTTCCAAAATTTAAGTGCCCCTTACTAGCTTGACAAAGAAGGGAGTTAAATACATTTAGTCGGACAAATGTGAAGCTTCTTCCCAGAAATTAAAAGAGCTCCTTTACAATGCTCCTATTCTTGTGATTCCTGAGGGAACCAAGATTTTATTGTTTATACCGATGCTAGTCGCGTTGGTTTGGGTGCCTTTTTATGCAAACGGAACTTGTTATTGCTTATGCTTTTAGGTAATTGAAGCCGGCCGAGACTAGATATGCCACTCATAATTTAGAACTCGCGGCTATTGTTTTCGCCCTTCGTATTTGGCGTCATTATCTCTTGGGAGAAAAATTTATTTTCTACACTAATCACAAATCCTTGAAGTATCTATTTTCTCAAAAGGAACTTAATTTACGTTGGATCGAATTTCTTACAGCTTATGATCTTGATATTCTTTATACTCCCGGAAAGGGAAATCGTGTTGCGGATGCACTTAGTCGTAAGCAACAAGCAGTTGTTTCTATGATGATATCTGAATGGAATGATCTCGGAATTCTTTCCACTTGTGATATTCGAGATCGTGTTTCCGATTTATGTCCATCTCTTGTTTTATGTAGCCTTGAGGCTCATCCTTCTCTTTTAGACCGCATTCTTAAAGCTCAAAAGCTAGATACTGAATTGGCTCTTCATGGCCAAAATTTTAAGGATAAAATTGATATTGAAGGTTTGAAATACTTTGATATTGGTTATCGTGTCGGTATTCGAAAATTTGGTAGACTTATCGTACCAAATATTAGTAATCTTCGTAAAGACATTTTAGAAGATTCTCATCGTTCTAAATTTACCATTCATCCCGGTAGTAGTAAAATGTACGCAGATATGAAGCGACTTTATTATTGGGGGGTATGAAATCTGATGTTGCTAACTTTGTTAAGTGTTTCATGACTTGCCAACTCATTAAGGCCGAACACCAAAGGCCTGGTGGGTTATTGCAACCTTTAGAAATTTCAATTTGGAAGTGGGACCAAATCTCCATGGATTTTATAGATGGCCTTCCCCTTTCATGTTTGGGTCATGATAGCTTATGGGTGATAGTCGATAGACTTACTAAATCTGCCCATTTTATTCCCGTTCGGTCCAACCGAACCGTTCCTCTCTTGGCCAATCTCTTTATTAAAGAAATTGTAAAATTGCATGGAGTTCCTTCTTCTATTGTTAGTGATCGTGATCCATTATTTACTAGTGGATTTTGGAAGAGTCTTCAAAAAGCTTTAGGAAAAAGCCTAATTTTAGCACCGCTTATCATCCTCAGTCCGGTGGACAAACTGAGCATGTGAATCAAACTCTTGAAGATCTTCTTTGTGCATGTGTTCTTGATTTTGGTGGAAGTTGGAAAGACCACATTTCTCTTGTTAAGTTTTCATATAATAATAGCTTCCAATCTTGTATTGGTATGGCACCATTCGAGGCACTCCATGGAAGGCCATGCCGATCTCCTTCTTGTTGGCTTGAGGCGGTGAGAAGCTGGTATTAGGCCCAGATTTTATTCGTGAATACGCAGAGAAGATTGACCTTATTCGTCATAGGATGAAAGAAGCACAGAGCAGGCAAAGATCCTATGCCGATAACCGGAGAAGGAAATTAGAATTTTCTGTGGGAGATCTTGTGTTTATCCGTGTTTCACCTATGAAGGGTGTTGTACGTTTCAGTCGATCGAGAAAGTTAGCGCCTCGATATATTGGGCCATTTCCTATCACCGAACGTATTCGTTCCATGGCTTATCACCTTTTATTACCGCCTCAACTTTCTGCAATTCGTGACGTGTTTCACGTTTCTCAATTACGGAAGTGTCTTTGAGATTCCGATTCTATTCTTGAGCCCGGTGTTGTGGAAGAAATTGAAGTTTCACCTAATTTAACTTATGAGCAACATCCTATTCGTATTATTGCTTTGGAGGTCAAATGCCTTCGTAATAAAGATGTTCCGCTTGTTAAAGTCCAATGGTCCTCAAATCCTAAGGATTGCTCTTGGGAATCTAGAGAGTTCATCTAGCGAACACATCCAGACTTACTTTCTCGTGCTCCATAAGGTGAATTTCCTATTTCAAATTCTTTTGTGTTGATATGCTTTCATGGTTGTTACCTTATATTTTCTTCTTAAATATTGCAAGGACGCAATTCCTTTAAGGAGGGGAGTCTATAACAACCCACATATTTTACGATTAAATATTTATATATTTTATTTTAATATTTTATTGTTTGTCGTATTTAAATACGAAAAGTTAATTTTTGCATACGGTCAAATTTGTACTCGAAACCACTTCCAATGAGTTTAAAACATCGGTTGCGATCTTTTTGAGTGTAAACTTTGATATGTTTTGAGTTAGTGGAATTTTGTCACTTTTACACTTTGGACATTGGGTTTGGTTTAACCCATTAGCCTAAACTATTTACTCTAGCTCAACCCCCTTCTCTTTATAACTTTACTTTCATTTCCTAACACTCAAAGTTCATCAAAAATGGAGGAAGGAATGGGAAATTAAAACACCAAGCCCTAGTTCATTTGCAAATTCAACATCCAACTCCAAATTCAAAGATAAGCCTTTGATTCAAGCTTCTTATGTAGAGATTCAAGTGTGGTGGATTCCTCCAGTGCTTTTAGGCTTCTCCTTCATCGATTTTGTGTAAAGGTGAGATTTTTATCTCATATCTTTGTCTATAACTATCTTTGATTGTTGGGTATGAATTCCTAACACTTTTTCATATGCATTTGCCATTGACTTGGATTGAATTGGTGAAAATTCCAATTTTAAGTGTTTTGGGTTCATATCTTTAAAAAATCCAATTTTGATGTTTGAACACATTTTTGGTGATGCATCGAGTAGCAATACGACCGGGTAGCCGATAGGCGTAATCCCCTAGCGTTCGTGGTCGATCGGTTGCAAATTGAGTGAGTTTTGATCTTCAAAACCCTTTGGTCGCTTGGCCTGCATATGAAGGATTCTTGGCTTGCATTTAGGTCGTTCCTCCCCCATAGGTCGTTAGGTCGCTTGGTCGTCTTCACTTCCCTAAGCCGCTCGGCATTGGTTAGGTCGCATCGTGCTAGGTCATTGCTCGGCCTTGTTACCCCTTAAGTCGTTAGGTCGCTCGGCCTTGTTAAGTCGTTAGGTCGCTGGGCCTTCCCACTAGGTCGCTCGGCCTCCTTTTATCTTTTAGGTCGTTGCACCCCTTGGTCGCTCGGCCATGTTATGCCGCTACCCCTTTAGGTCGCACGCTTATAAGTCGCGCTATGTCTTAGGTCGCGCCTTGATTAGGTCGCACCACCTAGGCCGCATGCGAGCTCCCTAAGCCGCTCTACCTTAGGTCGCTGGGCAGTTAGGTCATGCCATTCCTTAGGTCGTTGCAGTTAGGTCGCGCCACCCTTTAGGTCGCCCCTGCTTTAAGCGGTGTACTATTTCTTGAGACGTTGATTCCTTGTGCTGACTTAGGTTAAGTCGTAAGTCGTGGTTATTAAGTCGCAAGGGTATTTCCACTTTGATGAATTTGGAATCGAATTCTTTGGATTTCATTCACGTCTTCGCATGCGAATTTTTGTGATTGATCGTTTCTACGATCATTTTTATGACTTGTCATTTTTATTAAAAACATACAAACCTGTACCTCACTCGTACGAGAAATCTAATTAAACGGGTAGTAAAACAGTGGTATGAAATGCTTGCGTTTACTTCGTCGGTTAATTCTTGGACTTGTTCGATTGAATCTCTTGTGACAATTTTCGAGTGGAGGTTTACAATTTGTTCGTAAATATTTAAGTTAAGCTAGTGGTTATGGGACATGAAGCTAAGCTTATATATTTACTAGCTTACTGTAATTGACACTTCTTGATGATCGTTGATGGTCATTTTTGTGATTTAGACGAGCAAATGCGCGATGTATCTTTGTCTATGAGGGAGACTAAACCCCGTTTTTGTGGAGCTTCGGCTCAAATTGGTGGGGTAGCGACCCATGGTCTTTGGGCCGTTTTGTGGAGCTTCGGCTCAAAATTAATGGTTAGCAATCATGGAATAGCGTTCCATTTTGTGATACACATGTTGTTTTCATGCTCCCGTTTGTGATAGGCCTCCCCCTTTTTGTGTCTTTTGGATTTCCATTGATGATTTCTAGAATTTTGTGTTTCACCAATTTTCATGATTTACATTTACAAGTTTTATCAATATTTGTGCATTGGTGGATTTGTGTGTCATTAACTTTTGTGATTGACATTGATATTATTGTCAATATTTATAGTTTGGTGATTTGGTAAATAAGGAGTATGACATTCCTTTTGAACTTTGAGAAGATTCTCGTGATATTGATTAATCCCTAGTTGATTTTTCACTTGCATACTTATCATAGTACGGGTTCATGGTTATTATATATTTATGTCATACCTCTTATTATATATCATTTAATCTGATATTTATAACTAGACTGATCCGTTTATTATTTTCTTATTAAATAATACTCGGGTCAGACCGAGAAGTTACAGGTGCTTCTGCATGACTTCACATCTGGGATTATCACCCTGACTTTTGGCTAACTACTTAGATTAGTGGCTTTTGTTGTATACATTTGAGATATAGACTCATAGATGTATCCATATTCTGTTGTCTAGCACTTGTAGCTATTCTTTTGTGATATTGTGGATCTTGTTTGACCACTACTCTGATGTACACCTTCGTGTGTTATATATATTCATATATATTTCCGCCTTTGTGATATGGATGTCTGTGACTGATTTGTGTTATGTTTACTTCTACATTTGTTTCCAAAGAATATATATAGCCACTGTGCAGTAGTTTTGAGTTTGTATTGGTATGTCGGATTTCCCTCCTTAAACAGATGCATGTTGTACTATTTGACATACCGGTGCTCGCACAAAGCAATTACACGGATGGTCGCTCCTGAACAGCCTTATTCTCAGCGCCAGTTGACGGCATTACCCCGTAGTGTCCTTGGCTAGCGTGGGTATAGATGTAACGACCCAGAATTTGGACAATTTAAATTCAGAATATTTAATTAATTTTAAATATTTGAATGATGGTTTAGCTTGAATTCCCAATGTTAATATGAATTTGGCGATTAAAATTTTGAATTTAATCTATTGAAAGTCGATAAAAATTTCAATCTTCAGTTTTAAGCCGATTAAAAATATTTCAAGGGCTTGTAAAATTCATATTGATAATATTAAAGGTAATAGAATCTTCAGAATTGAATTATACAGTTATTTGTTCAGTTTTGAAATTATATCGTTTGAATCGATATTTAAAAATAGCCTTCCGAGGCACAGCCTCGGAATTTGACGAAACCAGTTCCATTGGATCCGGAATATTATATTATTATCGGATTTCAAATTTTGTATTATTCGGAGTTGGTAGGTGAGCACATGGTAAGAAAATGCGTTGAAATTAAATCGAATTCGATTTAAATTTAAAACTTGAAATCTAGTCAACATGAGTTATTTTCCATAAATTCACGCCAAAAGTCACGCAGAAGATCATGAACGAAATCATGCAGGCACACTCCTTCCCATTTTAAATATTCCTCACTAACTCAGAAAACAAAAGCGAAGAAAAAAAATAAAACAATGGCCGCCCCTCAATCTGAAATTTGTTCGCGAATTCAAAGAAATGGCCGAACTTAAAATCCTCTATCTCCAGTATGCTTCGCCCCTTCCTCCTTCATTATCAAAATCAAAGTCCCTCATCGAATTCAAAATCAAATGAAAAATGGTGCCGCTTCCTTCTTCGTGAGTTCGAAGCTGCCCTTCCTCCTCTCTGTTAATCAAATCGCGTCCGTAGCCCTGCAACCCTAGCTCGATTCCCTTAAATCGAACTTCCTTTCCATCTTTCTGATCGCAAGCATAGACAAGGCGGCTGCGAACGAAGGGGACATCGCGCTCGCGTTGTAATAACCCGGATTTTGGAGTATCTATTAGTTGATAATAATTGGGTTAATTAATAAAAATACTGAATTGTAAATCTAACAAATGAATCTAATCGTAAATATTTATGTTTGGATAAATATTTATTTGATCATATCATAGTATAATCACATAAAATTTGACAAAGTATTTTTAAAAAAATAAGCAATGATGATTGTTTATGTAAGTAAATTATTTAAATTAGACAAAATTGTTAATTTTCGAACCAATAATATTTATGTGTTATTTTAAGATAAATAGAGTTTGAAAGAAAAAAAATATCTTAAATATATGTTATATTGATTTGATCAAAAACATAAGTTATGTATAAATAAATGTATATATAAATTCATATGTAAATTTACAAAAATCTAAAGCTCATTTATATAAAATAAATACACAATATATTCATGTGAATATTACATAATTACATACATAGCTTAAATAAATTATTAAAAAGAAAAAGAAAATTTGCAAATCATTAAATAAGCATTTAAAATACTTGTAAACATTTTGATACATGCTAGAGACAATTGTAAATCAATATGCATATGTGTAAGATAATTAAAACTTGAAGAGACAAGTGGCATTTCCCTTGGTAATTTAATTTAAAATCAAAAGTTGTAAAGATATATGAAGAAGAGATTTATCGTCAGCCAAAGAAATTCACTTTTCTTCAACCATAATGAAACAAATCAAAGATTTATTAGAAAGAAATAAATCTGAAATCAAGAAACAAGAGGGAGATTAGCTAGAAAATTCAAATCAGAGGGAAGAAAATTAATCAACAGTTCAAACCTTCGATCAAAGGCAAGTACAACACAAATTTTGCAAATTTTCAAATATAATATGGGAATCCAATGAAGAAAACAATAGTAGCAAGATGAAATTCAAACATGCAGAAAGAAAATTCATGAGCTAAAAAAAGAAGAAAAAGAAGGCCTGGAAGCAAACAGGTTCCCTGTCTCTGTCCTTTTAAGGTGAGTAAATTGAACTTAAAACATCTTTCGATTTGATGCATGAGATAAATGTTGAAGTGAATCTGTGATGTCTGTTCTGAAATATATATGCATGTTTGATTTTAACCTAAATACAAGTATATTAATGATTGAATCCTGGGTGCATGAGTGGTTCATCTGTGTGTATCTCTGTTCATGTTACAAAGTGTAAATTTGGTTTAAAAATTTCTTATATTTTTATCCATTCACTATAAGTACTGGATCCCAAACAAAATAGCTTGGTTTTAACAAGATTTAAGTGTTAAAATATGTACAAGTATTTAAGTTTTGAAATTATGCCTGTATCTAGGAAAATACAGTAGAAATTTTAGTAATATGATAAAATTGAATGTTAAATTTTATTGATTTAAGTATACATATAGAATCATCACTGGAAAAAATGATTTTTAAAAAGAAAATCATGATTTTTAGATAGTTAGTTGTTGAGATATTTGGGTAAATTGGAATTCCTATTATTGCCAAATTCTGGCGATCGACGTGGAGGTGTGAGTCGAGGTAACGGCTGAAGCTTGTTCGTGGGTTTAAGCGCGTAGGAAAATTACTTGGAATAAATTTAGGGAGCCATGGTGGTCGAGAGGAGCCGGAGTAGGGTTTCAGAGACCGATGTGGGTGTGATCGGTCTTGAGATAACCACGGTGACGTGGAAAGGGGTAAGAGGCGCGGACAAGAGGGAGAAGAAGGAAGGGTTAGTGGCACTCATTTCGGCAAAGTTTGGCGATTCACGGTTGCTTGAGTTGTTGGAGCGAGGGGGAAATAGAACAGGGATTGTTCCAGTGGTTTTGGGAATAGCTCGAATTTTTGCTCAAGGGGTACATCTGTGATTCTGAGTGACGAGAAGCAACAAGGGTGACGAGGATGACCGGCGGTTGGGTCGGCAGTAGGTCGAATGGCCGGAGGAGGGTGTGCACGTGCATTGAGCATTTTATGTGCAGGTGAAATAAAGAAAGTACAGGAAGAAGAACTAGTGGGATCTGGAAGATTTTTGTGCGAAGTGATACACGGGGTTTCACTTGGTTTGCTCGGATGGGTCTTCGAGCCTCTCGAGTTTTGTGTTGATCCAGTTTTCCATATAACAGTTTTTTTTTTAAAAAAAAAAGAAGAAGAAAGAGAGAAGAGGAAGCTCGGGAAAGAAATGAAAAGCTCGGGTGTTTGTTTGGATTTTCTCTGGTGAAATGTTTAGTTTTCAAGAGTTTAAGATAACATAATTAAGTCTTCTATTAATTCACTTGAATCAATATTTTAAATAAAGTTGTTTTATTTCAATGTTGATTCATAAAGTTGTTTAAAACTAAATAAATAATGTGATTTAATTAAGAAGATTTAATGTCTTCAATCATTAATTTAACTTAAGGATTAAGTTAAATTCTAGATTAATGATAATTTAATTCAAGTTTATTAAGAAAGTTTTTTTAAGAATTTAATTAAGATGAATAACTTATCTTTTAATTAATTAAAGTTTGGATGATTAAGATAAATTGATTAATTAAAGATTAATTAACGTAAGCAATTAAAGGTTAATTAATTATAGGATAATTAATGAGTATGAATAATTAATGATTGATTAAGATTAATTAATCAAAGTCATTAATGAAGTTAATTAATAAAATAATTAAAGAAAATTTCTTAGTATCATTTATTGAGGAGAGTAATTATTGGAAAATGTGATTTATTTAACTGTAATTACTTAAAGAAAGTAATTAAGGATTAAATTACTTAGTGTAATTAAAGGATTAATTGATTAAGGAAATTTATAAAAGAATTAATATATTAATGAAGAAAATTAGTTAGAGGATGATTAATCAATGTAAGTAATTACAGAACAATTAAGTCGAGTAATTAATTTTGGATCAATGTAATCAATGTGTATGGTAAGGTTAATTAATTTGTGTAATTAATCGTTAATATTAGTTAATTAATTGAGTTAAATTAATTAAAAGCAACCATTTGATGTTGAGTTAAGTATAAGTACTTAAGGTAATTAATGAGGTATAATTACTTAGTGAAGTAATTAGTGGATAATTACCGGACGTAATTAATTTAAGGAAATTATTTGTTGGGTAGTAATTAAAGGTTAATTACTTGATGGATGAAATTAAGCAATGACTACCCAGTATAATTGAAGGATTAATTTTTATAATTGATCAAGGAGTTGGTTCAATTGATAAGTAACTAAGGAAAGTAATATTTCTGATTGTGATTAATCAGGATTGATTAATAAATGTAATTAAGTTAAAGGTTAATTATTATATGAGATTTAAGAATTAACTAGTGAAAGTAATTAGATGATCATTAATTAATGTAATTAATGAAAGTGATCAATCTTGCCTCTAAATGATTAAATGTTGATGGGAGCTTTGAATTGGTTGATATCTCTGATATGAAGTACTTTGTATTGTGATATATTGGATGAACGGCGATAATGTAATTATCAATGATTTATGAAATTGCTGTGTAAAGGTTCTATTCAACAATTTAAAATTGATTGTATTTAAATTGAATAACTTGGGTTTTGATGACATTTGATTCGAAGAGACCGGAGCCGGGTATATGTAAATACCCGAAACCACTTCAGTTCTTTATAATTTGATGTGTGGAATCAATAGAATGAAATGGAAGGATTAAGGTGAATTGGACCATTTAATCTAAGTTTGGTACTTAGAAATTAAGGTGTAATGTTTGTAATGTTTATAACAGCTTGTGAAGTTGTAAATTGATTAGTTACCCCGGTTTATATAAGTTGCATGTTTTTTTTTCTTTTTCTTGATAGATGGGTTTACTCACGCTGGTTTCCAGCCTAACCCGGGTGTTACTTTAATGTAATGCTCGGGTCAGACCGACTATTACAGATTTTCAGGTAAGGACGTTCTGAAGCTCAAGAGGCGAGCTGGATGGCAGGGACGTATGGAGAGTTTCCACTATGATATTGTATATATCTAAGACATGTTAAATTGTATCCGTCCAATGTTGTATAAATTGTTGTAACTCTGCTATGTCGATGTAAATTGATAGATACAATTTTCTTTGGTATAACTATTATTATTAATATCATATTTTATCCGCGACGATTTGAGATTTTATGTTTCTTTTATGTTCTTCTTTTCTTTCTTTTCTTCTTTTTCTCTAACTATCTGGAATTTCGGGATCGAAATTTTCGGGTCGTTTCATTTGGTATTAGAGCAGAAGTTTAAGCGAGAACCTTGGCTCTGGTGGGGGATACTCATTAAGGATAGGGTAAGTGGTACCCTAGAACGAGTTGAGTATATATATGCATATGAGAGAACATACTTGTTATTTTCTTATATAAAGGTTTCTAAATGATTTCAAAAGAAAATGAGTCTTATATAAGAAATAGATTATCTATTATATTAATGAAATTGGTTGTAGTACTAATTAAATTAAAAGTAATAGTAAGAATTGAGTGGCAATAGAATTACAACCAAATTGAAATTAAATTAAAGACAAGTTTGAAATGGATTCAAACTGAAATTAAATCTTGAATTCGGGAAAGGTTTCAGGATAAGGATGATCAATTAATTTATGTAATTAATTAAAATTTATTTAATTAGATTGATTAATGGATAATAATTGGAAATGATTAATAAAAAGGGAGTTACTTAATGAAGTAACTAGAGATAAGCAATTTAAGGGACAATTACTTAATGAAGGTAATTAAGAAATAAGTTAATTACCGAATGTGATTGATTAAGGATGTAAATAATTTAAAGAAATGACAAATAATATTATTTAGTGCATTTGAATGAAATGGTCCTATTTCAAACCAGAGTTGTTTGAAAATTGAAAAAAAAAATTATTTTGAATTAAAAACAAAGGTGGTTTAAAATTTAAAAGTATAACTTGGTATGTAAAAGAAATTTATATGTATACATGTGGATATAGATAAAAGGTGGTTGGAAATAAACTCTAAATGGTGAGTTTTGAGTTTGGAATAAGATGTGATAACCAAAGTGATAAGTTTTTAAACTTATAGATGGGAAAGTATTTTGAAATTTGAATAGGAATTCAAATTGTGTAAATTTGACTGGATTAAGTAAATTAAATTTAACTTGGAAAAAAGGTTAAATAAGTTGGAATGATCAACAAGATTTTGGAATTTCAAGATGGAATTGGAATTTAACTTGGGAAGTTAAATGGTTAATTTGAATTGGAGTTTGTGTGATGTCAAAATGGGTTTGAGATATGGCATTGGAAATGGATGGATGTTTTAAAATAATTAGAATAATACCATCCCATTGTTATTGGAAATATTTAAATTGTGAAATTGGATTTGTTTAAATGAATAAGAAATGAAGTGTGGTGATATATCCATTATTGAGAAAAAAGAAAATCTAACTTTAATTTGAAATTAAATTGTTTAAAAGTTTTTAATAAAGGTTAACTTGGTTTAAAGTGCTAAACCAACCTTAGTGAATTTAACTCGAATTTATATAATTCGAGATGGTTTAAAATTTGAGTTAGTTCAAATTGAATTTGATTCGAATAAATTGAAATTGTGAATGAAGATATATAAGTATAAAGTTCAAATGGAAAATTTGAATTGGAATAATTTGAAATAATTTGAAATAGAAGTGGATTCAATTTGAAATTAGTCCAAATTTATTTGAATAATTTGGAATTGTAATTTAAATTGAATAGTTTTAAATTCAAATGGAATTTGAATTAAATTAGGGTGGAAATCAAGAATAATTCAACTTGACTTGGAAATAGAGTTTGGAATTGGGATTAATTCAAATTGGAGTTGAAATGAATTGAAATAGGAACTAGTTCAATTGAAATTTATCTGAATTAGTAGGATTTGAGATCAAGGTTGAATAAAGTTAAATTTGGGAAGAAGTGAGGTTAATACAACTTGAATTGGGATTGAATAAATTTCAATGGGAATTGAAGTTGTTTAAATTGGAATTTGGTCAATTTTAATGATAGAGGAAAATTAAATTGAATTGATGAGAATGGAGATTGGGGAGAGTACAGTTTTGACTCTGGACTATTTTTAATATAAATTGTTTTTAATATAAACCTATTTTTTTCCAAACTATTCATTATATATACAACCCTTCTTTTAAAAGCCAAACTATCTTATACTTGTTTTACAATTATTTTTGAAACTGTTTAACAATTTTCTAACTATTTTATAAACTAATTACTATTTTCAACTACTAATTACTATTTTATAGCTATTTTGCAATTATTTAAAATTTCTATGACCATTTAACTATTTTCTAATTATTTTACAATAACTGAACTATTTTGCAGCTATTTTACAAACTAGTAATTATATTTCAAATACTTATCTATTTTTAAAATTTTCAAGCTATTTTCTAAATAAACTGGTCGGAGTTCAAACTGTTAATGGTTAAATACCCAATCGAGATAAGAATAGAGGTGATATTCCAAATGGAATTGAAGCAGTTGTGAATAAATGAATGAAAATTAAAGTGAATGTGAATAGAAAGAGAATTGATTTGGCTTATAACCAATAAAGATAAATATGTAGGATGTACGTATGTTATTCTATTCGCCTAGTGATTTGATCCAGATTTGAGCACAGAATTCCGAGATAGTTATATCGATCCGAGTGGGATTTTTCACTCGATTTTCGACGGCGAACCTGGATATGGATTGTTGATTGGTTCTTGATGTTCTCTATCATAGCTATGACTATGCAAGGAGAATGACGGTTTCTGATCAAGAAACCAGATTTGTGTCCGCATTAGGAAATCGGTTGGACGATACTAGTTCGGAAATGAAATTTGTGTGATCGAGTAAGCGATCAGATTGGTATAGCATACGGATGATATGTGTACAACGTACGGATTTGGATGAAAATGATTTTGAAAAGAGTAATCAAATTTGGATATCTAATTTTGAGTAAACAAAGTAAATATCTTTGTTTTATAAAATAAAACTTCCCTTAATGAATCTATTGCCAGAAGGAAAGGATTTTGAAAGTGTTTGAAGTATAAAAGGATTTTTTACACAAGTTTAAAATGATCCAAAGATTTTTATCAAGGATTATATATATATATATATATATATATATATATATATATATATATATATATATATATAAAGGATCATATGAGGATTTTGGAAAAAGGTTTTGGGAACCTATGGATTTGGAAAGGCTTTTGATTTTTGGGTAAAATCAATACTGAATTTGGAAAGCCTAGTTTGCGAATTATCCATTTTGGGATAATCGATTTTGTGTAAAGAAGCTTTGTATGAGATCATACTAGGTGTATGATTTGAAGATACTATATGTGAATAGTATAAAATGTTTTGATGAAGGCTCTGGGGAAAAAGGCGCTCCCCTTAAATGAACTTCTCAGGAGTACCACCTGGTGGTGCTGCGTTGAGCCCCGGGGGGGTTCTAAAGTTGATCCTGTGAGGAGTCCGGACAAAACTAGTTCCTGGGGATTTTGAGTAGAGTATACCATAGCGAAAGTCATGTGTGCCGCTGAGAGCCAACAATCTGCGTTTGATTTTATATCGGTAGACTGCGATCGATGGTATAACATTGCGAAAGTTGTGTGTGCCGCTGAGGGCCAACAGTCTGCATTTGATTTTATTGGCAGACTGCGACCTATGTAGGAGTGGAGAGGTTTCATTTTGACAGCAAAAATCAAAGGCCGCTGAGAGCCTGCAGTTACATGCACTTTTGTTGCGATGGCAACGTAACCCTGGATGTAACCGTGACCATGGATGGGGGTGATGATTTCCAGAGCATTCTCTCCAAAGATATATCCTCTATTTTTGAAAACATTTTCTATATTTTTAGTAAAATTGTTTTCCAAGTATTTTCACTGGGTGTTGAAAACGGGTCTGCTAAGTACTTATAGATTTTCAGTCCTATGCCTGATCAACGTATGACCGGATTTCTGTGAGAACAAGGATGGACTGGTTAAAACATCAAGTTATAAAAAGTAATTTTATAAAAACTATTTTGGAAATATTATATAGATTTTAAAGGTGTTTGAAAAATGATCAAAGAATATTTTAACTGGTTTTAAATATTTAAAAAAAAACTTTGGCTTCGTTCCTTTTCGAGGAGGAAAAGATTCAAAGGGGGGAGGAATGTAATAACCCGGATTTTGGAGTATCTATTAGTAGATAATAATTGGGTTAATTAATAAAAATACTGAATTGTAAATTTAACAAATGAATCTAATCGTAAATATTTTAGTTTGGATAAATATTTATTTGATCATATCTTAATCACTTAAAATTTGACAAAGTATTTTTTTAAAAATAAGTAATGATGATTATTTACGTAAGTAAATTATTTGAATTAGACAAAATTGTTAATTTTCAAACCAATAATATTTATGTGTTATTTTAAGATAAATATAGTTAGAAAGAAAAAAATATCTTCAATATATGTTATATTGATTTGATCAAGAACATAAGTTATGTATAAATAAATGTATATATAAATTCATATGTAAATTTAAAAAAATCTAAAGCTCATTTATGTAAAATAAATACACAATATATTCATGTGAACATTACATAATTACATACATAGCTTAAATAAATTATTAAAAAGAAAAGTAATATTTGTAAATCATTAATTAAGAATTTAAAATACTTGTAAACATTTTGATACATGCTAGAGAAAATTGTAAATCTGTTAACTCCCATGTTCAGCGATTCATCAACACAAAGGAATTGGCGACTTAACACGTGAAGCAGCGACTTAAAGGGTTGGACGAATTAATGGCTTAAGAGAGTTGGACGACTTAACAGCTTAAGGGAGTTGGACGACTTAAGGGCTTAACGGCTTAAGAAGGGTGAGCGACTTAAGGTGTCCAGCGACTCAATAGGCAAACGACTTGAGAGACTGCCGACTTAACGACTCAAGAGATTGCCGACCCAACTGTTTAACGACCTAACTTCTGAAGTAAGGAGGCGACTTTTGAAGGTTAGCGACCTAACGACTTATGCAACTCAGCGACTCAATGTGTTAGTGAATCAGCAGCGGGTCAGCGACTTAGCGCCCAAGCGACTTAACAGAAGATACGACCTAATGGCATAAGTTACCTACGACTTAAAGGGTTAATGCGGCAGCGACCTAACGCTTTCACTGCCTATTTCAAGTCGCTTACAACTTAGTACTTAGTGATTAAACCATGCCACTCTCCATAAGTCACGAGGATCTACTACTAATTTCTGATGGCCAAGTACGAACCGGTTACTTCATAACTCGTGTCCCGTTAACTAGCTGAAGAACTGTGGACTGTCTTAAGTCGTAACCCGTAACTTACGACCTACTTTAAGTCGTACATGACTTAAAGCCTGTCAAGAATTCCCTGTAAATACGCCATATGCTCCAACATGGAAGGGATCCTTTTGGCTCACTCTCGAAGCCCAATACTCTGCTGTTTTCTCAACTCAAACAACACTTCAAGCATTCCAAGCATCAAGGACATTACGACAAACTCGAAGGGATAGTATACATCATTCAACATGGATTCAAAAGATTACTCTATAGCAAAGTTTGATCTATTAGTCTAAAGTGCATTGTAATCGTAGAAAGTTGTATCAGTTGTACTTGATTCAACAATAAAGAGATACAAAGTGGACGTAGGCTTGACCATAAGCTGAACCACTATAAAAACTGTGCCTTTCCTTATTTTTCTAAAAATTTTCTGCTTATTTCTTATTCCCGTGTCAACGGGTGGTGCTTTCACCCTTACATTACTTGCATCGGGGTGTTAGCGTCTGATTTTTACGTTAACATTTTTGGTGCTTTCACTGAGAACCCAACTCAGATTACTGTCATTATAGCTTCGCAGAAGTTTGTAGAAAGGATTTCTCTGAAAACCAAAAGTTTATCAAAAATAATGGCTCCAGGAAGGAAGCGCAAGTCTGTTAGATCCGACGATGTTCACGTGACTACTGCAACCTCTCCTCCTTTAATTCAAACAACTCCACCTGTCGGAGTTACACGAGAAGAGCTACATGCCGTTGTATCCGGGCTACATCGGCAAATGGAAGATCGGAATAACCTAATGATGGAAAGGTTGAATGCTTTATTTGAGGCAAACCGCCAGCCGGTAGCTAAGGAGGGAAACCTTGCCGATGAAATGAAGAATGTGGAAGGAAGGAATATCCCTCCAAGGCCAGCTGACCCAGTGGAAAGGACATCTCCCCAAGCCGGAGGATCGGGGTCGCAACCAACCCTCCGTGAACGATTGTCAAGAAAGAATTCGGAGAGAATGGCTGATGTTTGTCCCATTGAGCCTCAAAATGATGAAGAATATTTCTCAGGCATGGTTCGCCAGATTATAAAGGAAAGTATGCAGAGAGACGAAGATGAGAGAGAGTGGGGTGTCGCTCCGAGCAAAACTCCATTCACTGAAAAGATCTTGAAAGCAGATTTCCCAAGGAAGTTTGTCCCTCCAACTATTCCAACTTACAAGGGAACGAGCGATCCTAATGAGTTTCTGTATAAGTATGATTGGCACATGACGGGTGCCAGAGCCTCTGATGAAATCAAGTGCCGGTATTTTCCAGTATACTGGGAAGGAGTTGCTTTACTTTGGTTCACAAAGTTGCTGATCCAGTCGATAGTCCAATTTTCTGATTTGACTCGGAAGTTCAAGGAACAGTTTCGACTGTATGCGTCAAAGGCAAAGGATATAATGTCGTTATCCATCTTAGAGCAGAATCCTGGAGAATCCATTAGAGCTTTCTTGAATCGCTTAAATATAGCTTTGGCCGAGGTGGATAATGCAGAGCCACGCTTGATTCTGACATATTTGATGAGGGCAATTGATAAATCAAATGAATTGGGAAAGTAGTTGAAAATGAAAGAACCAAATTCACTTGACAAGTTTTATAAAAAAGCCGATGAATTCATGCGTCTGGAAAGCCTCCAAGCACCGGCTAAGGTGGTATCGACAGCTGCCGGAAATAGTAATGCTGCCCCGAATAAGAAGGAATCTGGCAATCAGAAGAGGGGAACGATGGTCGAAAGATGCAGGAAGATGCAAAGAAGGGTCATCCCTTCAACTTCACCCCTCTAACTGATACCCTGGAGAACATCTACTTCGCAAACAAGGACACGGTCGAATTCCCCGAACCAGCTAAGCAAAGAGTTAATAGGAAAGCTGAGAAGAATGGAAGGTTTTGCCGGTTCCATAACCAGCCCGGGCATGATACTAACGAGTGCCGTCACTTAAAGGAGGCAGTTGAGGAACTACTGAAGCAAAACAAGCTCCAATAGTATGTAAGAAGGAACAAGAATGGCCCAACCTCATCAACTCAAGGACAACAGGTTCCTGTTCATTGTCCTTGCTCAAGTGAGAAGGCGGCAGCTCATGAATCAGAGAGGCCTGTTATAAATGTGGTTACAAGAGGCCCTCACCCAGCTGGAAGGAGTTGGGGCGAGATGGAAAGATACGCCCGTGCTTTGAAGTATGCACCGGCAGATGATAGTGTTTTTGTGTTAGAAGATGTCGCACCCCTGAAGCAGCAGAAAACTTTTAATGACGACATTATATTCACTACTAGGGATTCAATGGGTGTTGAAGCTCCTACCATTGATCCTTTGGTCATCTCCGTTGGCATTGGCCCAGCTACCGTGAAATGAGTTCTGGTTGATTGTGGAGCTTCGCGTATCATTCTCTTCAAGAAGACTTTTGATCTATTGAAGATTCCTATGGCTGATGTTCAAGCTTCATCACTAAAGATTACTGGTTTTACTGGTGAGCCGAAACAGCCAATTGGGATTATTGATTTGTTCGTAGAGCTTGGAGTGGGGCAGAGAAAAGTGACTCGAAAACAGACCTTTGTTATTGTTGAAGAATTTTCTGCCTACAATGCCTTCCTAGGCCGACCAACTCTGGCGGCATTTAAAGCAATTCTCGCCCCATGGTGTCTGACCATAAAATTCCCCACAGATAATGGAGTCGGTGTGGAGAAAGGGGATCAGAATGCTGGACGAGAATGTTATATTATAGAGCTGCATGAATCGAGGAAGAGAGAAATGGGAAAAGATGCGGCAGCCCTAGTCCGCATCAAAGAATCAACCTTGTAGCAATTACAGGGTGGACCCTGCACAGGCGAACATAGCGGTGCACGAAGAGAGATGGATCCAAGAAAAGCCAGTGCAGGGGAAAATAGAGTGGTACCAGTTGAAGTGACAGTCCCGGTACCTGTTGACTCGAAAGACCCAAATAAAATGTTGAATGTGGGTTCGCAGCTTAATGTAACGGTTCAAAATGTTTTGATATCATTTTTGAAAGAAAATCTGAATGTATTCGCCTGGACTCATGCCTAATGTGTGGAATTTCTCCAGAAGTTGCGGTGCATACCTTGAATATTAATCCAATGTTTACACCGGTAAAGCAGAAAAGAAGAACTCAAGGGCCAGAGAGGTCAGCAGCATTGAAAGAAGAGGTTGATCGCCTCATGGAGAATGGTTTTATCAGGGAATCTACTTATCTGAATTGGGTCTCAAATCCAGTACTGGTTAAAAAGGCTAATGGGAAATGGAGAGTGTGTATTGACTTTTCAGATCTAAACAAAGCCTGCCCCAAAGAATGCTTCCCGTTACCCAGGATTGACCAGTTGGTGGATGGAACGGCGGGCCATGAATTGCTATCTTTTATGGATGCCTATTCCGGATATAACCAGATCATGATGCATAAGCCAGATCAGGAGGACACGAGCTTTACCACCGATGTTGGTCTTTACTGCTACAAAGTCTTGCCTTTCGGACCTAAGAATGCAGGGTCAACTTACCAGAGACTTGTTACTGCCATGTTTAAACCACAGATTGGCAAGACTATGGAAGTTTATGTCGATGATATGCTGGTAAAGTCAAAGAAAGCAGTGGACCACATGGATCACTTAGCAGAGATGTTCTCAATCCTCCGAAAGCACGGAATGAAGCTGAACCCTTTGAAGTGTTCATTTGGAGTAGAATCTGGAAAGTTTCTGGGTTTCATTGTGAGTGCAAGGAGCATTGAAGCTAATCCTGCTCAGATAACTGCCTTAAGAGAAGTCAAAGCTCCCAGAACGAAGAAGGAATTGCAAAGTCTCAATGGAAAAGTTGCTACCTTGAGTCGTTTCGTTTCCAAAACTACTGATAAATGCATTCCATTCTTTGATGCTTTAAAGAAAGGAAGAAAAAACTTTGACTGGACTACTGATTGCCAGAAAGCCTTCGATGAGCTGGTTCGTCATATGGAAACGCCTCCTATACTTTCTAAGCCTCACAATGGTGAAGATCTTTTTGTGTATTTGGCAATCTCATCTCATACCCTCAACGCAGCTTTGGTACGGGATGATGCGAAAATTCAGCGCCCGGTCTACTACATTAGCAAGAAATTCACTGGGGAAGAATTGAACTATTCGAAATTGGAAAAGCTCGCCTATTGTCTACTGATTGCATCAAGAAAGTTGAGGCCATATTTCCAAGCTCATCCCATCAAAGTCCTCACCGATCAGCTGTTGAAGCAAGTCATGTTTCGTCTTGAGACTTCTGGTCGTCTTTTAAAATGGAATATTGAACTCATCCAATATGACATTACTTATCATCCCGAGAGAGCAATAAATGGACAAGCTTTGGCAGACTTCATCGTAGAATGTACTGATAAAGGTGATAGTGAGGAAATAGTGACCGATAATCCTTCAATCCGTTGGAAATTGTATGTCGATGGCGCAAGAAACGATTACTATTCCGGGGCCGGGGTTGTGCTTGAAACCCCTGAAGGACGGTCACTATGTTATGCTTTATGATTGGAAATCCCTTCGACAAAAAATGAAGCAGAGTATGAAGCTCTTATCGCCGGTTTGAGAATTGCTAAAGAATTGAACGTCAGGGCATTGCAGATCTTCAGTGATTCACAGCTTATCGTATGTCAAGTCAAGAGAGAGTTTCAAACCAAGGGGGGAATTTGCCCGCCTACTTGTCAAGAGCCTGCGAGCTTCTCGAGGACTTGGACCATTATACAATAAACCATATACCTGGGGAGGAAAACATGAAGGCAGATTCCCTCGCAAAATATGCAAGCACCGGTGAAGCTCAACTGTTGGGATTAGTTCCTGTAGAAGTCCTGTAAACTCCAAGCATTGATGAAATGGTTATTGACTGGATCATGACTGTATCACAGAAATGTGAATCATGGATGACTCCGATATTGAAATACCTGCGCGACGGCTCTCTACCAGAGAACCCAAGAGAACGGCAGAAGTTGTTAAGAAAAGCGTCCAGATTTGTGATTCAGGATGGCCGATTGTATAGGCGGGGATTCTCAATGCCATTACTCCGATGTGTGGCCAAGGAAGAAGCTGAAACAATTCTAACTGAGGTACACAGAGGAGAGTGTGGAGACCATTCAGGAGGTCAAACTTTGGCCAAGAAAATTTTTCGTTATGGATATTTTTGGCTGGATATTAATCGTGATGCCGCGAGTTACACTTGAAAGTGTGACCGATGCCAGAGATTTGAAAAAATCTCAAGAGCACCTTCCACTGAGATAACACAAATGGTCAGTCCGTGGCCATTTGCTATTTGGGGAATGGATCTCATCAGCCCTTTGCCAACTGCAAAATCCGGAATCAGATATGCTATTGTTGCTGTGGATTATTTTACTAAATGGGCTGAACCTGAACCCTTAGCTACTATTACCTCAAAGAAAATGTTAAACTTTGTAACTAAGAATATCATTTGCAGGTATGGAGTGCCTCAAAAGATAGTCACAGACAATGGAACCCAATTTGAAAGTGAAGAGTTCTGAGATTTTTGCAAAAAATTCAAGATCCAGAAAAGTTTCTCAGTAGTGGCTCATCCGCAGGCAAACAGGAAGGTGGAAGCGGTAAACAAAATTATCAAATCAACCATCAAAAAACAGCTGGAAAAAGCAAAAGGTGGTTGGGTCGATAAACTTCCGCTAGCACTATGGGCATATAGAACTACATATAAAACTGCGACGGGGCACACTGCATTTTCATTAGCATATGGATCAGAGGCGATGATTCCAGTAGAAGTAGAGGTCCCTTCACATAGAAGAATCCATTTCAGTCAAGCCGAGAATGAAAACTGCAGCTGAAGCCCTTGACTTCCTTGATGAGAAAAGAGAAGAGGCTGAGCTTAGAACTGTAGCTCACCAGCAAAGAATAGCCAGGCACTTCAATTCCAAAGTTCACCAGCGTAGCTTTGAAGTGGGGGATCTAATCTTGAAAAGAATTATGACACCTGCAGGCGCGCTTGGACCAAACTAGGAAGGGCCATAAGTTATAGGCCAAAAACTTCTTGATGGCACATTCAAACTTGTAACTGTCGGAGGAGACCCAATTCCAAGAGCTTCGAACAACAATCATTTGCACCCATATTTTACTTAAAGGCTTTAATGTAATATTGTAAAAGAATGACGAATGTATGATTCTTGTGATGAAAGCCGTTGTAAAGACAGTGCAAGTGAATAATAAGAGCTATAAAGTAGATGTAGGCCTAGTTCTTGGCCGAATCACTATAAATCTTGTGTTCTTTACTGTTATAAACTGCTTTGTTTTATTTTGACATATAAAATACATTAATTGTATTGCTAAAATTTTGATTTAATAATGCAGGCCATAAAAACAAAGCTTACCCATCATGGGACCAAGCGATCTCTGACATCGCCCACCAAGCAAACGCTAAACCGTACAAAATTTCCATACTCAAATCCTGTGAAAGAAGTGCTTCGAACAAAAGTTAGCGATATGGCTGGAAGTGGACCATTTCTAACTAACTGTGAATGTTTGTACAAACGAGCATCCAGTTAAATAGCATGTGTCTATCACCACCAACTCGCTTGACTATGAAGTATATTTCTTTGAATAAGGGAAATTGCTGGCAACTAGAAGGGAAGGGTATTTGAAAAAGATAACGGGGATCGCCAATATGAATAGATAGCAAAGAGACTTGGGCGGGCAAGCATCAAACAGCAAAAGATCTCTATGGAGGCATAAGCCCTCTTCGGAGGCACAACTCTTCGGACGATAAAGACCTCAAACGGGGCGTGCCAGAAGACTTTCTCAACATGGTATGGAATGATCCGAAGCGCCTTCCCAACAGGAAGGCAAAGCGCTTGTTTACTAGTTGAGACAGTTTGCGTAGACAAGCGTCCAAGTAACTTGTGTCCGGCCCGTGAGTCGATGAGACGACCGGAGGCACCTTCCCAAGTGGAAGGCAAGGCGCTCCTTCACTAGTTGAGACAATCTACGTAAACAAACGTCCAAGTAACTCGTTCTCGCCCCGTGAATCCAACCAACAATGAGGAAGAAACTTCCAGGCATCCTCGGAGGCACACATCTCACCGGGATCTGAAATAAAACTTCACATGTGCTGAGATGTGAAAAGCCCTCTTCGGAGGCCCATTTCACCATAGTTGAAATGTCCAAAGACCTCGGTCGGGCCGCGCCAGAAAAATAGAGTTCTTTCTTGACATAAATTTGCGGACTGATCGGTGGCACAGGACACTTGTGTCCACCCCGTGAATCCATCCAATTAAGAGAAAGAAACTCCAAACTTTCAGGTAAAAGCCCTACTCAGAGGCACACATTCCACCGTGATCTGAAATAAAACTTCGCACGAGTTGAAATGTGAAAAGCCCTCTTCGGAGGCCCGCTTCCCAGCGAACAGGGAAAAGATAAAAGCCTCTCCCAAGAGGCAGAAACAAAAAGCCCTCTTCTTAGAGGCACAATCAAACAAAAAGCCCTCTTCTCAGAGGCACAAGCAAGTCAAAGCCCACTTTACCGTGAAAGAAAGTTCACTGAAAATAAAAGTGATTTCGTCCAAAAAAGTGAAGTGTAAAAACTTCGCAACAAAAAAAAACTCCTCCAAAATGAGGCACATCCTACTAAATACGAAAAATATTTCCTTAAAATGGAAGTATTATCCTATGAAGTACAGATGCAAGCCCCCTTCAAATGGAAAAGCTGCTCTCTAAAGAAAGAGTATAAGTCTTCTCGAAATAGAGGAATTGTTCTCTAAAAAACTTTTCCAATGTGAAAGAGATTGCAATAAACCATTGTATGGTGGCAGCACACTATAAGTACAAGAGTGGAAACAATGCTCAAACAACATACCATAGGCTCATTGCAATATCACACAAAGGAAACGAAGAACTTGTATAAAATAAAGAATAAATGTATTCTCAAATATGGATAAAAGTTTGTATAGGTAAAAGGAACATTTTATTCAATACTACGAAAATTTTATACCGGTACATGTGTCAGGATAAAGAAAAGCGAGGGCCGGTACCCGCACAATCTCCGGCCAGTACATGCAAAAAAAGCAAAGTAGGGAAAGCAGGGCTCATCACTTCTTTCTCCCACCACCTTTAGAGCCTTCACCTAGATTAATAGGCAAATTTTCAAGCCGACTTGGTAGAATTGGGGAAGAAGGAGAGACTACTGGTGTTGGATCAACTTCTGTTTCCTTTTCAGTAGCAGAAATGCTTCTCCCTTTCTTCTTTGAAGTTGTACGCTTCCTCCTACTTCTTGAAGAAGACTCGATCCCCGGAGTAACAAGAGCAGACAATTTTATGTCATCAGAAAGGATTTGCTCCGGAGATACTTCGCCTCTTTCAAGTCCTTCGGCCTTCTGCTCCTGCGAAGCGGCTGGATCGTCCAAGTCTTGAAGGGATCCTATTAATTCTTCCTGTGATCCCGGCTGGGATGTAGGAGTAATTTGAAAGGTTGGAGGAGGAACAGCTGGAGGAGGAGAAGTTTCTATAACACTAGGCACTTTCTCTACAGAAGAAAAGAGATTATAATCAGTAAAGAGAGGGAATAAAGGCTCATTGAGATTTAAAAAATAATCGAGAAGCTCATTAAACTCGGTTGAAGCAAACAAGCAGTCCACTTGGGCAAGATTAACAGCAGAGTTACCTGGAGAGGTCGGCTTCCTAAAGTCAACTTCATAAGCTTGTGCTTCGGTGCTCTCTTCACCTTCATCTCCACCTTACACGCTTGTAATCTCAATTATAACTTTAGCAGGGGATGGAGAATGAGAACCGGAGCCTATTATGTCACCATCAGCCGAAATTGAAGGACGAACAGGGGCAATTGATGGTGCTTCTTTCTCTTGATGCTCCTCTCACATCATTCCTGCACGCTCTCTAGCTAGTTGTTCTTTTCCACTGGCGAGGGCTGCACGAGCTCCGTCATCCAGATAGCGTGCCTCGAGTTCTTCTTCGGCATACCCAGCATCTTTAAGCATGTCAAACGTAGCTTTCCATACTTCAGCCAGAGTGATTTCATATTTGGGGCCTAAAAATGCTAGACTGCCAAGCTATAGGACACTTTGCAAGTAGAAGTCGAATAATGTCGAACTGACATCGGCTTTGGTGGCTTGGTGAGCTTCTTCAGCTGCAATTTTACCGGCAACAACCTCATCGCGCTCTTTCTCAACTGTAGCAAGTCGAGTTTTTAACGTCTCAATTTCGAGGTTCCGAGAGCTGGTCTGTTGTCGCAACTGCACAACTTCAGCGCGATAATCTTCTATAACCTTTTCCAGCCACATGAGTTTATCTTCGGCCTCTCGTTGGCTAGCAAGAGCATCCCACACTTGTTGCAGAAGCACACTTTCCTTTTGAGAATAGGAAGTGGAGGACGTTGCAAGCTCCTCTTTAAGCTTTCCAACTTCCGCTTCAAGCTTTTCATTATAAGCGGCGATGCTCCTCATCTCCGCGTCATGTTGATCAAGAGTCTTTTGCCATTCGGATTTATCATTGTCCATGGTCAACATAGCCTCAAGGTTCGCATGGTGCAATCTCTGAAGTTCGTCGACAAGTTTCTTCCAATTCGACATTCTCCCAATATCAAGCTTGACAGCATCAAGATTTCGCAACATGGATGGTTTGTCGATTGGAACCAGATCAAGATCAAGGCGAACTCCCTTCGAGCACCAGTTTGGAAATCGACTTTGAAGAGTAGCTGGGCCTGGTCCGACCTGATATGAGGGCCTGCCAATGATCATCTGAATATCGGTACGAGCGAAAGCAGGAGATTGAGGAGGCACCGAATCAATGGGCTCTTTAGGAACGTCAGATGACGACTTTTCATCGTGCTTGGTCCATTTGCTTGAACCTTCGGGGCGTGGCTCTTCCCTTTGTCGTCATGGGATTTCCGTTTAAGGGAATCATCCACTCTGTGGGAAGAGTCACGATGTTCTTCCCCTCTCCCGTACCGTTCTTCATATGCTCTTTTCTTCTGAGCTTTCCGAGCAGCCCTCTCCTCGTCAATTTCCTTGTGAGGGGAAAGATAGCGCCTGTAATCATATTGACTGCGTCTGCCATACTGCGTAAAGTCATCATAATACGAGCCACTTCGCCCCATTGAAGAATCTGAAATTGAAAAAGAAGCATAACTTGAGAATCTTCAAATTGCAAGGAGTTAAGTGCATATTAGTGCCAATAAATCCTAAGTGTGCGTGGTGTGTGCAAACTACATGCGCCGAACTACGAACCGCTCCATAGTTGGGGGGTGGTGACGGATTTTACAGCTAATGTTGACCCTTGAGCTGGAGGAGTCTGTTAAAAAGCAGATGTCGCTTCAACCGCTGGAGATACAATTTTAGCAGCAGACAAGTCGTCTTTAAAGAGTTCTTGAGACGTAACCATAAAGTCACTCAACCCTTCGAAAGTGTCATTACCACTGTGTTCAACCGGGCTCTTCACCTCAACCCCTTCTTCGGTAGTCTTCTCGGTTTGTTGAAGATCTTCTTCTTCGATAACTGGGGCAAGAGCAAGTTTGCAAGATGGTCCCGCAATGACAGTTGAAGTAGAACATTTTACCAACGAAGCCTCAGCTGAAAGTTCCTTCGGTACGGGTTCATCAGTAGAAACTGGGGCATCTAATGCTTTAGCTGGTGAATCAGGGACTTCGTAAGGTTGTGTAGAACGGGAAGAATATAGAAGTCCAAACTGATGTAGAAACTCATCCTCCAGCAGAAATTTTGTGCTCCTTTCCTCAGCAGCCACGGCACTCAGTCTTTCAAAAATTTGCTTGTGGCCTGGATCTCTAGAGGGGGGAGGAAGTGCTAAAAAAGGAAAGACTAAAATTGGCACTTAGCAACTCAGATCTCGAAAAGCGCAAGAATGGAAAAAATAAGAAGCAGGTAATTTTACTTCCTACTCTCTAGATAGCATAAAGCCCTGGGGGCAGCGAACAAAGAAAAACTGGTTCAAGAAGCCATGTGCGCTTTCGGAAAGATCGGCAACGAGTTTACGATTCCTAGCACTTCTTACAACAGTAATGGAGGGATGGTCTTTATTCTTTGCAAATGAGCATAAGTAGCAAATTTCTTCGAAGCTCGGCAAACGATCAAGAGTTCTCTTAAATAAAACACATAACCCCATCAGGATAGCATAGCCATTGGGATGTAGTTGAAACGGAGAAATGGTCAACCAAAGGAGAAGCGTTCGAAGAAAGCCGTTAAAAGGGGGAATTGCTCCACTTAGGCACATCTGGCGATTGACTGCTACAAAACCGTAAGGTGGATTATCGGTAGTATCGTTGGGCCCGGGATGTAAAGCATCACTCTCAGCAAGGCCATATTGAATGCGTGACTCGTTAAATGCTCTTTGAGTTAAGGTAGTCGGAGTTCTTTCTGGGGGATTCACTATGGGAACAGCTGTCGGAAAGGTCTCTCCAACTTGAGCTACCACTTCTCTTAATGTGAAGCCATTCTACATAAACAACTGGATATTCAAACATGAAGGTGCACGTTTCCTAAATGTGTGAAGTGTTGTGTAGAGCTAATAAAGCAACAAGCAAATATAATTGAAATTAAACATGTGTCAATTACAATATTTCAAGACTTGTCGCTTTATGTCCAAATACAGGTGCAATATTAACGCAAACAAATCGACTTTAGTTGATTAACATTGTTTTAATACTTCACTTGAGTTTGTCGATTCATGGCATTTAGTACAATTTCTTTAAGTTAATTATCCATTATCGACTAATCTGTCATTTGATGTGGGCAATCAGTGGCAGTATATTCGCCCTAGTTTTCTGCAAATGTTGTATTTAACATGTTATTAGTATCAAATTTGATATAATCTGTTAAGAAAGCATAGCAAAGTCATGCAAGTTATTTCGGCAATTCAAAGTTCGAGTAGGGAGTACAATCAAGTTCTACCAATGTCTCAAAGTTTTCAAGTTTTGTTCAAGCCATGTAATCACAGTCCAAAAGTTCTCTAAGTCCTAAGTCGTTCACGACCTAACAGGATAAGATGAAATTGGCTTAGGCTGAGGGAAAAAGTTTGGCGGTGAAAAATTGTCCAAGTGCTGAGTCGTCCACGACCTAAAGTTTAAGTCGTTTATGACCCAAAGGAAAAGTCGCTCATACGACCTAGAGGTTAAGTCGCAAAAATTGTCAGACCGGCCAAATCTGGTGAGTCGCGGGGATCCTTTAGTCGCTTGAGTTCCTTAGGTCGTTTCTGGATGATGTAGCGATCCAAGGCTATCTCCCGTTGGAACCAATAAGCCCCGCTACTCACCAATTACACTTTGCCACATGTTTATCCACCAATGTGCCATTTGAAACACCATGTCAAAACCCAAAATCCACTAACCCGTTAACCGAGTACCTCTCCGCCTCCTCCAAATTTCCAGAAAACATTACTAACTACATAAATTCAAACACTTGCCAAATAACCCCGTAAGATGTCAACGGTCGACGATGGTCAGGGGACGAGTCGGGGTGTAATCTCACAACATGGAAACAAAAATTGCATTGAAATGGTTATGGAGGAGTTGGTGGCAAACACAATGGATGGATGATTAGAATTACCTAAATCTGTTGTTGAAATAGCGATCAAGGATGCAAAGAGGAGGATTTCGTGTTAACTTTTGAGCTCGGATGCAACAATGGCGGCAAAGTGATTAGTAGAAAGGTAAAGAGGAAGAAGCGACTTAACGGCTTATACAGGAAATAGAGGAGAAGATGGATAGATGCGCGAGTTAACAAGCTTCTTGAGTCGCCCACGACTTAGGGACTAGGTCGAAGCACACGACCTATGACCTAGGCATGTACTTCGAGAAGCAAATGTTAACTCCCTTGTTCAGCGATTCAGCAACACAAAGGAATTGGCGACTTAACACGTGAAGCAGCGACTTAAAGGGTTGGACGACTTAACGACTTAACCGCTTAAGAGAGTTGGACGAATTAATGACTTAACAGCTTAAGAGAGTTGGACCACTTAAGGGCTTAACGGCTTAAGAAGGGTGAGCGACTTAAGGTGGCCAGCGACTCAATAGGCAAACGACTTGAGAGACTGCCGACTTGACGACTCAATAGATTGCCGACCCAACTGTTTAACGACCTAACTTCTGAAGTAAGGAGGTGACTTTTGAAGGTTAGCGACCTAATGACTTATGCAACTCAGCGACTCAACGAGTTAGTGAATAGCAGCGGGTCAGCGACTTAGCGCCCAAGCGACTTAAGAGAAGATACGACCTAATGGCATAAGTTCCCTATGACCTAAAGGGTTAAAGCGGCAGCGACCTAATGCTTTCACTGCCTATTTCAAGTCTCTTACGACTTAGTACTTAGTGATTAAACTATGCCGCTCTCCATAAGTCATGAGGATCTACTACTAATTTCTGATGGCCAAGTACGAACCGGTTACTTCATAACTCGTGTCCCGTTAACTCGCTGAAGAACTGTGGACTGTCTTAAGTCGTAACTCGCAACTTACGACCTACTTTAAGTCGTACACGACTTAAAGCCTGTGCAGAATTCCCTATAAATACGCCATATGCTCCAACATGGAAGGGATCCTTTTGGCTCACTCTCGAAGCGCCAATACTCTGTTGTTTTCTCAACTCAAACAACACTTCAAGCATTCCAAGCATCAAGGACATTACGACAAACTCGAAGAGATAGTATACATCATTCAACATGGATTCAAAAGATTAATCTATAGCAAAGTTTGATCTATTAGTCTAAAGTGTATTGTAATCGAAGAAAGTTTTATCAGTTGTACTTGATCCAGCAATAAAGAGATATAAAGTGGACGTAGGCTTGACCATAAGCTGAACCACTATAAAAACTTTGCCTTTCCTTATTTTTTGATATTTTTCTGCTTATTTCTGATTCCCGTGTCAACAGGTGGTGCTTTCACACTTACATTACTTGCATCGGGGTGTTAGCGTCTGATTTTTACGTTAACAAAATCAATATGCATATGTGTAAGATAATTAAAACTTGAAGGGAGAAGTGGCATTCCCCTTGGTAATTTAATTTAAAATCAAAAATTGTAAAGATATATGAAGAAGAGATTTATCATCAGCCAAATAATTTCACTTTTCTTCAACCATAATGAAACAAATCAAAGATTTATTAGAAAGAAATAAATCTGAAATCAAGAAACAAGAAGGAGATTAGCTGGAAAATTCAAATCAGAGGGAAGAAAATTAATCAACAGTTCAAATCTTCGATCAAAGGCAAGTACAACACAAATTTCCAGATTTTAAAATATAATATGGGAATCCAATGAAGAAAACAACAGCAGCAAGATGAAAATCAAACATGAAGAAAGAAAATTCATAAGCTAAAAAAAAAGAAAAAGAAGGCCTGGAAGCAAACAGGTTCCCTGTCTCTATCCTTTTAAGGTGAGCAAACTGAACTTAAAACATCTTTGGATTTGATGCATGAGATAAATGTTGAAGTGAACTTGTGATGTATTTTTTGAAATATATATGCATGTTTGTTTTTAACCTAAATACAACTATATTAATGATTGAATCCTGAGTGCATCAGTGATTCATCTGTGTGTATCTCTGATCATGTTACAAAGTGTAAATTTGGTTTAAAAATTTCTTATCTTTTTATCCATTCACTATAAGTACTAGATTCCAAACAAAATAGCTTGGTTTTAACAAGATTTAAGTGTTAAAATATGTACAAGAATTTAAGTTTTGAAAATATGCCTGTATCTAGGAAAATGCAGTAGAAATTTTAGTAATATGATAAAGTTGAATGTTAAATTTTATTGATTTAAGTATACATATAGAATCATCAATGGAAAACATGATTTTTAAAAAGAAAATCATGATGTTTGGATAGTTAATTTTTGAGATATTAGGGTAAATTAGAATTCCAATTGTTGCCAAATTCTGGCGATCGACGTGGAGGTGTGACTCGAGGTCATTGCTGAAGCTTGTTCGTGGGTTTAAGCGCGTTGGAAAATTTCTTGGAATAAATTTACTAAGCCATGGTGGTCGAGAGGAGCCGGAGTAGGGTTTCAGAGACCGATGTGGGTGTGGTCGGTCTTGAGATAACCACGGCGACGTGGAAAGGGGTGAGAGGTGCAAACCAAAGGGAGAAGAAGGAAGGGTTAGTGGCGCTCATTTCGGCAAAGTTTGGCGATTCACGGTGGCTTGAGTTGTCGGAGCGAGGGGGAAATAGAGCTGGGATTGTTCCAGTGGTTTTGGGAATAGCTCGAATTTTTGCTCAAGGGGTAGATCTGTGATTCTGAGTGATGAGAAGCGACAAGGGTGACGAGGTTGACCGGCGGTTGGGTCGGCAGCAGGTCAAACGGCCGGAGGAGGATGTGCACGTGCACTGGTTTTTTATCTACAGGTGAAATAAAGAAAGAACATGAAGAAGAAGTAGTGGGATCTGGAAGATTTTTGTGCGAAGTGATACACGGGGTTTCACTTGGTTTTCCCGGATGGGTCTTCGAGTCTCTCGAGTTTTGTGTTGATCCAGTTTTCCGTATAACAGTTTTTTTTTTAAAAAAAAGAAGAAGAAAGAGAGAACACGGAAGCTCGGGAAAGAAATGAAAAGCTCGGGTATTTGTTTGGATTTTCTCAGGTGAAATGTTTAGTTTTCAAGAGTTTAAGATAACATAATTAAGTCTTCTATTAATTCAATTGAATCAATATTTTAAGTAAAGTTGTTTTATTTAAATGTTGATTCTTAAAGTTGTTTAAAACTAAATTAATAATGTGATTTAATTAAGAAGATTTAAGGTCTTAAATCATTAATTTAACTTAAGGATTAAGTTAAACTCTAGATTAATGATAATTTAATTCAAGTTTATAAAGAAAGTTTTTTTAAGAAGTTAATTAAGATGAATAACTTATCTTTTAATTAATTAACGTTTGGATGATTAAGATAAATTTATTAATTAAAGATTAATTAACGTAAGCAATTAAAGGTTAATTAATTATAGGATAATTAATGAGTATGAATAATTAATATTTGATTAAGATTAATTAATCAATGTCATTAATGAAGTTAATTAATAAAATAATTAAAGAAAATTTCTTAGTATCATTTATTGAGGAGAGTAATTAATGGAAAATGTGATTTATTTAACTGTAATTACTTAAAGAAAGTAATTAAGGATTAAATTACTTAGTGTAATTAAAGGATTAATTGATTAAATAAATTTATAGAAGAATTAATATATTAATGAAGAAAATTAATTAGAGGATGATTAATCAATGTAAGTAATTACAAAGCAATTAAGTCGAGTAATTAATTTTGGATCAATGTAATCAATGTGTATGGTAAGGTTAATTAATTTATGTAATTAATGGTCAATATTAGTTAATTAATTGAGTTAAGTTAGTTAAAAGTAGCCATTTGATGTTGAGTTAAGTATAAGTAATTAAGGTAATTAATGAGGTATAATTACTTAGTGAAGTAATTAGTGGATAATTACAGGATGTAATTAATTTAAGGAAATTATTTGGTGGATAGTAATCAAAGGTTAATTACTTGATGGAAGAAATTTAGCTATGACTACCCAGTATAATTGAAGGATTAATTTATATAATTGATCAAGGAGTTGGTTCAATTGATAAGTAATTAAGGAAAGTAATATTTCTGATTGTTATTAATCAGGATTGATTAATAAATGTAACTAAGTTAAAGGTTAATTATTATATGAGATTTAAGAATAATTAACTAGTGAAAGTAATTAGATGATCATTAATTAATGTAATTAATGGAAGTGATCAATCTTGCTTCTAAATGATTAAATGTTGATGGGTGCTTTAAATTGGTTGATATCTCTGATATGAAGTACTTTGTGTTGTGATATGTTGGA
Organism: Allium cepa; assembly: GCA_030765085.1. Taxonomy (NCBI): domain Eukaryota; kingdom Viridiplantae; phylum Streptophyta; class Magnoliopsida; order Asparagales; family Amaryllidaceae; genus Allium; species Allium cepa. Next base: position 465,588,088 of record CM060942.1, read on the forward strand.
TGAACGGTGATAATGTAATTATCAATGATTTATGAAATTGTTGTGTAAAGGTGTTATTCAACAATTTAAAATTGATTGTATTTAAATTGAATAACTTGTGTTTTGATGACATTTGATTCGAAGACACCGGAGTCGGGTATATGTAAATACCCAAAACCACTTCGATTCTTTATAATTTGATGTGTGGAATCAATAGAATGAAATGGAAGGATTAAGGTGAATTGGACCATTTAATCTAAGTTTGGTACTTAGAAATTAAGGTGTAATATAAGTAATTTTTATAACAGCTTGTGAAGTTGTAAATTGATAAGTTACCCCAGGTTTATATAAGTTGCATGTTTTTTTTTTCTTGATAGATGGGTTTACTCACGCTGGTTTCCAGCCTGACCCGGGTGTTACTTTGATGTAATGCTCGAGTCAGACCATGAATTACAGATTTTCAGGTAAGGACATTTTGGAGCTCAAGAGGCGAGTAGATGGCAGGGACGTATGGAGAGTTTCCACTATGATATTATATATATCTAAGACATGTTAAATTGTATCTATCCAATGTTGTATAAAATTGTTCTAACTCTGCTATGTCGATGTAAATTGATAGATACAGTTTTCTTTGGTATAACTATTATTATTGATATTATATTTTATCCGCTGCGATTTGAGATTTTATGTTCCTTTTCTGTTCTTCTTCTCTTTCTTTTCTTCTTTTTCTCTAACTATCTGGAATTTCGGGATAAAAATTTTCGGGTCGTTACACGCGTGCACGAGCATCTGGAGGAGCCACGTTCGATATCAGCAGTCGCGTGCTCGATCTAGCAATCGAAGGCACGTATGTTGACCGGATGGAGGTCGCGTGACTGCGTGGTAGTTGATGTTGGTTGCGACCTGACGGCATCGATTCAGGAGTTTCATCGGGTGGAGGCGACGTACGGAGGAACTCGATCTGCTAGTCGCGAGCAGGTTTTGGCAGTGAGGTACTGTATTTTTATTTTTTGTTTTCAATCTAATACATAGCTATTTCAATTTAACACACACACACACACACACACATATATGCAAGAAAAAAAGAATCGATATATATATATATATATTTTGAAGTACTGTTAATAAAAATATATATATCTATACTTTCAGTAAATAATGTTTACGGTTTGGTTCCAATTTACAAAGTTTAAATTATATATATTTATGGAAATAAGAATAATATTTTGGAAGTTAAAATAGGAATTTTAAAATGTAAGTAGTTATATAAAATCAAAACCCATATAGTATTTTTATGAGTATGCATCTATGGTTTCAAAAGAAAATATTTTGTTGAAAAGAAACTAGTTAAAATTTAATTTTTGGGTTGAATTGAATTATTAGTTTTTACAATAAATTATAGTGGTTAACTTATTTAGTTAACCAATTTAGTTACTTCTTGTTACTAAAGGAATTGATTTAAAATAAAGATATTAATTTAAAATAAAATCTTGGTTGGATAAATTTATTTAAAATGAATTAGTTCGAATCTTAAATTTTTAGTTGAAAAGAAAATAATTGGTTAATTTAAAGTATACAAATATTAATCAATTGTGTAAATGTTTATAAGGTCTATAAATCATGAAAACAAGCTGGAATGGAAAATGGATTGCTAACAAAAGCTAAGGTGAGAACCTCTCACTCTAAAAAAAGGGTTTTGTTTAAATTTTAAATAGATAGATTTAAAATTGTTGATTGTGTTGATTGTTTGTTTGGATAATATAGTATTATCTATTGTATTAAAATAGACCCTATACGCCGCCTATTAAGCGGAGGCAATTTATTAAACCTATATACCGCGATATTCCACGTTGAAGTGGAATTGGTATTATATATGTACTTGGAGTTGATTTTCCCGCATTATATAGCGGATGAGACCCTATTGCGCCACCTATTAAGCGGATAATAATTTATAAATCCCATATACCGCGATATCCCGTCTTGAAACGGGATTGGTATTGTGCTAACATCTGTGGATGCAGGGAAACAGGTTGGAGGGATCCAACTGGATTCCTCACCATATTTATTTGATTTTAGATATTGTGATATTTGATTGATTATCATATCGATATATGATGTTTGGAAGTCGTGATTGACTATTTGGTGTGTTGCATAATCGGATCCATTTTTAAAGTTTAAAAATAACGATTTTGATTTTTAAAGGATTTTTAAAGTGATTTTTGAAATTATACGTTTTATTAAATTTTCGAATTGATTCATTTTAAATAATTAAAATGTTATAAATTTTTATGTTATAAAAATTATATTTTTATGAAATATAACCAAAAGCATGATTTTTGAAATAAATAGCCGATAAATTTATAAAATGGTTTAAATTGGGATTTTTGAATTATTATAAATGGTTTATATAAAATATTTATAAAATTGATATTTTATAAGTTAAAGATTTTGGAATTATTAAACGAGCTTTTGTAAGTATTAAAATCAAGTTGTACCTAGTTTTATAAGTAAATAAGAATTTTAGATTTATAAATTAATGATGATATAAAAGAATGGATTTCTGAATAAATGGATTATAAGTAATTTACTTATAAGTTGGATTCGACATGTAAACAAAATATAAATAGAATTGGTTATTAAAGGAGATTTATAAATCGAAGTAGTTATGAAATAGAAATGGAATTTATAAACGTTATTTTAAAAATCGTAATTAAATAAATTTGATAAGTAAACTTAGAAATTGTTAAAGGAACTATATCCACGATTTTGGACTGTGGAAAATCTTTGATAAATGTGTAGAAACATTGAATTGGGAAAATAAAGTATATTTACGATTTTGGATAGTGAATATATTATTGAATAAAATGGGTATGATTTGGAGAAGTGAAATTTTAAAATGAAGTTAATATTTTTAAAAGATGTTTTAAAATGTATTAACTATCGAAACCATAGATTTTAACATTCATTGTTGAAATAGACGTTTTTCGAGAAATAAAAGGAAATGGTAGACTATTACACTGTTGTCATAGTAGATGACTTCCGAAAGGAAAAGTTTTGCATAGTATTAGTATTTATATATCTATCTAAATTTCGAATCCCTATACTAGTGATTTTGGGTCGTAGTAACGATGTTTTACGCAACATTCGTTTTGACTCAAATAAATGTGTTAAGAGAATGTTTTCTTTAAAGAATGAAATATATACTTAATTTCAATTCAAGTATATTGAATATTTTCCAAGTATTGAAAATAAATAGATTTGTGAATTACTTATTATTAAATAAGTATGGAAATGTTTGCAATATGAAGTGAATATTTTGAGATTTTGTCTTTTAGAACTAAATTGAAAATGAATATTAGAAATTGATTTGGAAATCGTATATTCATATATATTTTGCAATTGTAATTTCACTATGGAATTTATAAAAGAAAGGGTAATTTGTTTGAAAATAAACATTGATTTATTTTTGAAGTGTGGGAATAAATTTACGGATTTTGAACGTAAATATAAAGTAAATCGGTAAGGATTTATTTAATTGGTTTAAATGAACCATGTTGAAATGAAAGTATTTCCGCGTAAGGAAAACGATTGAAATTTGTTTCCAAAAGTTGTAAAGGTGAAAAGTGATTTGAAAATTTGTTTTCAAATGGTTGAAGTGTGGAAAATTATATATCTAGTAAAGATATTTTTGGAAAATAAATAATTTGGGAAATTATTTGGAATTTGATGATGTTGAACACGCCTATTGATAGTTAAATAACCGATTATCAATATTTACCTTTAAATAGGTATTTGTTGTGATTTGTTTGAATTTGAATGCTACGCTTATTTTTGAAATAAGCGCTCACTATTCGGGTTAGCCGGGAAAGGACCTTGGGGTCGTATAACCCATTCTGAATATGTGATACGTCGTAATGGATAACATTGATGACCGACGTTGAAGACTGGGCATTTATGAAAACGGAAGGATTACCGTCGAATGTTTCTGCATTGGCTGATCCCCGATATAGAAATTTATTACCCTTTGTGATGGGAAGTCCTGTCGTGATTGGTGAATATCCGGATTGCAAGGACTTCTTTGGAAGTGCCTTCGGTTCCGTTCGATCCAGGAACGGACTTGTATGGATGTGTGTCTGATGTTACAATTTGAGATGTAAAGCTGGTTTCTATCAAATATATTTCCGTTGGTGGCGGAGAATTTATTCTCTTAGCTTAACCCCTTAGAGGTTATGTAGTTAATGGTTACTAGTGATACATTCCCAAATTGGTAACGTGGCATACAAAGTGTTGTTGAGAATTTGATGATCAAAGCACAACTTTTGTATAAAGAGTGGGTTTGTGGACGACACTTCGTCGGACCTCACACCCCGAAAATGGTCAAAACAGGAAGGATGCAGCAAGGTTATTAGGGGGTAGCGCCCCTTTAGTGTATGTCATTCCTTCTGGATAGAGGTGGTATCATGGTATGGAGCCCAAATACTTAACCTATGTTGTTGCTGCAAATTTATTGCTTTGTGGTTGTTGGAAATCGAGGATCCTCGGATATAGATCGGTTACGATCGGGGAATGACATATTTGTGTCAGTAGTTACCCAGTTAGGGGTAACCCAGCCTTGTGTTGGCAGTGATCCGGTTAGGTTCTTGAGGCGTCTTTCCGGAGGCGTTTCCATGTGGAAATGAGAAGTTCCTTGGCCTGACCATTTGTTGGAAATCCAAAGAAACAATACGAACCTTATACGGTTTTAGTTGTAGAACTTGCCATCTAATATGGTCGCTACAGTAGGCATAATATAATGGTACATATGCTGGCTAAGATTTATATTATATTTTCGAAATGTTTTGTACACTATGCACTAATAATAATATCAAAAATGATTTGATTTTGCGTAGTAAGCATCTTTGACTAACATAAGAAGAAATCTCCCCCAAGTCTGTGTTTGCATTGTGTGTGTGGTGGGAGGTCTTATGGTAGTTACATTTTCAAAAAACATTGTGAATTGATCTTTAAATTTCTCCTGTTCTTATTTCAAAGATAAATAACTCTTTTAAGTTCTCATACCTGTCTTGCTTAGGTTAGTGCAATGTGATGGGGGGTTCTCGCTTTGTGATGGGAAGTCCGGTCGTGATTAGTGAATATCCGGATTGCAAGGACTTCTTTGGAAGTGCCTTCGGTTCCGTTCGATCCCGAAACGGACTTGTATGGATGTGTGTCTGACGTTACAATTTGAGATATAAAGCTGGTTTCTATCAAATATATTTCCGCTGGTGGCGGAGAATTTATTCTCTTAGCTTAACACCCTTAGAGGTTATGTAGTTGATGGTTACTAGTGATACATTCCCAAATTGGTAATGCGGCATACGAAGTGCTATTGAGCATTTGATGATCAAAGCACAACTTTTGTACAAAGCGTGGCTTTGTGGACGAGACTTCGTCGCACCTCACACCCCGGAAATTGTCAAAACAGGAAGGGTGTAGCAAGGTTATTAGGGGATAGTGCCCCTTTAGTGTATGTCATTCCTTCTGGATAGAGGTGGTATCATGGTATGGAGCCCAGATACTTAACCTATGTTGTTGCTGCAAATTTATTGCTTTGTGGTTGTTGGAAATCAAGGATCCTCGGATATAGGTCGGTTACGATGGGTGAATGACATATTCGTGTCAGTAGTTACCAAGTTAGGGGTAACCTGGCCTTGTGTTGGCAGAGATCCGGTTAGGTTCTCGGGGCGTCTTTCCAGAGGCGTTTCCATGTGGCAATGGAAAGTTCCTTGGCCTGACCATTTGTTGGAAATCCAAAGAAACAATACGAACCTTATACGGTTTTAGTTGTAGAACCTGCCATCTAATATGGTAGCTATAGTAGGCATAATATAATGGTACCTATGCTAGCTAAGATTTATATTCTATTTTCGAAATGTTTTCTACACTATCCACTATTAATAATATCAAAAATGATTTGATTTTGCGTAGTAAGCATCTTTGACTAACATAAGAAGAAATCTCCTCTAAGGCTGCGTTTGCATTGTGTGTGTGGTAGGAGGTCTTATGGCAGTTACATTTTTAGAAAACATTGCGAATTGATCTTTAAATTTCGCCTGTTCTTGTTTCAAAGATAAATAACTGTTTTAAGTTCTCACACCAGTCTTGCTTAGCTTAGTGCAATGTGATGGGGGGTTCTCGCTTCGCGGTTAAGTGGCGAACGGGAGAATATTGCCCCCACATGTCCTCTTTATGGGGTTGGTTAGGCAGAAGCCGTGACAGTCGAGAGGCTGGCCGTAAAAGCAAGTTTACGATATCAGTGTAAGCCGCGGTGACCGCTGTCGATCGTTGAAAAGCCTACCGGTTGTGACCGCTATCGATGGTTGAAAAGCCTTGATCTTTGCATTTGGTATCAGAGCTTATGGTTAAGAGACAAACATGGCTCTGTTGGGTGTTACTCATTTGAGATAGAGTCAGCAGTAGTCTAGAATGAGTTTGAGTGTAATAATAGATATGAGTGCGTATTTGTTAGTGAAGACAAATTGTTTTGTATTGTGTTGACTTATCGGTTGATTGTTTATAGATTCTGGTCGGTGCAGTCTTGCTAACCGTGTCGATAGGGATTTCTAAACTCTTAAACTAGATAAATTGACACGGTAGTGTTTTAAAAATCGGGTAAATGAAATAATTTGGCCCAAAACTATTTTCGTAGATAAAGGAAATTGTATTTATAAATTATTATAGTATATGGATGCTTGGATGTTAGGAATTAATAATATTAAAAATTATCACCATTGATTATTGAATAAGAAATTGGAGTCATAATCAAAAGTTTAGAAATAAAATCCATACACAAATGAAATTGGAGAATGTAAATTATAAATGCGATTTATAATTAGAAATATAATTCCAGGGAAGTATTTGGAAATGTTTTTGAAAGAATTTGGAAATTTTAGAAATTAAATTCCTTTTTGATTTGAAAATAATTTTCAAAGGTTTTTGGAAAAATGTTTTGAAGGAATGAAAAGCTCTAAACTGTTTTCGGTCGCTGGAAAATAACTTAGGTGATGACTGCAGCATCATTGATGTTCATTTTCGGGTTTCCAAAAGAGGAATTGCTGTCAATTTGTTTTAAATGCAAGTTGATTAAAAAAAATTTGGGTTTGGTTTTGGAAATTCAAAAGATAATTTGAATTGATTTCAAAAATTGATTTTAAAAAGATTGAAAAGACTCTGGAGTACTATATAAAAATATTTATGGAATATTATTAAGTTGATAACTTGTAAAGTTTAAAGTTGTTAAAATAAAAATCTAACTTAATGAAAATATATTGAGTTGAAAAAAAATTTAGAGTAATTAAAATGAATTGGAATTGAGTATTGAATTATGGAAATAAATTGTGAATGAATGAATAAATTTACAATTGCAAGTAAATGAAAGTGAATTGAATGTTGAAATTCATTTCGAAATTGTAAGCAAATAAAATTGAATGGAAATTGGATTTGACTTGTGATAAATAAAGTGAAGTATTGAAATAAAATTTAGTAAATGAAATTGATTAAAAATGAAAAGAACTGAATTTCGAAATTATAAATGAAGTAAATTGAATTCATATGGAATAAGAAATCCAGTTTAAATTTACGTGTTTATAAACTGAAATTGAAAGCTGAATATTGACAACCAATTTGAATTGTGCGAGATGAAATGGATTAGAACTAGTAATGAATTAGTAATTGGAACTAATTTAAAATAGTGCGGTTATGAATAAAAGATAGTTGATAAAATTCAATATTCAGAAGGTAAATTGAATCCAGTTAGAGTTGAAAGTGTAAATTGAATTCAAAGGGAATTGAAAATGCAAGATTGAATGGAAATGAATGTATAACTCCAGTAGTAAAGTAAAGATAGTTTAAAAAGCATATATTGAATTTTTTTTAATGAATGGTGCAAAATGGTTTGAATTTTGTAATTGGATATTATGGCTAGCAGGATATACAGGTGTATTAAAAGAAATGGAATTGGGATTTTGATTTCAACGATAAAATCAAATTGCTCGACAAAAAGGTACGTATGAAATTTCAGTATGAAATTTGGTGATTTTCTAGTCCAGCCACTTGGTCTTTTGGTTTTCTTTGGGATTTGAGAGCCTGTGGTGCCATTTTGTAGTCGTACCAAGCTAGCCGCGCAAAGGGGACGCGAGCGAAATTTTTCGAAAATTTAGGGTGTTAGAAATTTTGAGAAAAATTTGAAAGTTTAACATTTGAGTTTAAATTTGAATTGAGAAGTAAACAATGTTGTTTGGAGCTTATAATTAAAGTTGGAAAGCTAATTGAAAAAAATAATGGATCTTCAATAAAAAGATTTGTTTTGGTAAATTGATAAAATTATTTTGATTGTGAAAAATAATAAACGGGTTAAGGACCATTCTTCCTAACTTGTAATTTCGGGACGAAATTCTTTTAAGGGGGGAAGGTTGTAACGACCCAGAATTTTGATAAATTGAGAATATTTAATTAATTTTAAGCATTTGAATGATGGTTTAGCTTGAATTCCCAATGTTAATATGAATTTGGCGATTAAAATTTGAATTTAATCTATTGAAAGTTGAATAAAAATTTGAATCTTCAGTTTTAAGCTGATTAAAAATATTTCAAGGGCTTGTAAAATTCATATTGATAATACTGAAGATAATAGAAGCTTCAGAATTGAATTATACAGTTATTTGTTCAGTTTTGAAATTATATCGTTTGAGTCGATATTTAAAAATAGCCTTCCGAGGCACAGTCTTGGAATTCGACGAAACTAGTTCCATTGGATCCAGAATATTGTATTATTATCGGATTTCAAATTTCGTATTATTCGGAGTTGTTAGGTGAGCACACGATAAGTAAACGCGTTGAAATTAAATCGAATTCGATTTAAATTTAAAACATGAAATCTAGTCAACATCAGCACGTTATTTTCCCTAAATTCACGCCAAAAATCATGCAGAAGATCACGAACGAAATCGTGCAGGCATGCTCGTTCCCATTTTAAATATTCCTTTCTAACTCAGAAAACAAAATCGAAGAAAAAAAAATAAAACAATGGCCGCCCCTTAATTTGAAATTTGTTCGCGAATTCAAAGAAATGGTCGAACTTAAAATCCTCTATCTCCAATACACTTCGCCCCTCCCTCCATTATTTTCAAAATCAAAGTACCTCATCGAATTCAAAATCAAATAAAAAAATGGTGCCGCTTCCTTCTTCGTGAGTTCGAAGCTGCCCTCCCTCCTCTCTGTTAATCTAATCGCGACCGAAGCCCTGCAACCCAAGCTCGATTCCCTTAAATCGAACTTCCTTTCCATATTTCCAGTCGCAAGCATAGACGAGGCGGCGACGAACGAAGGAGACTTCGTGCTCGCGTGCAAGAGCATCTGGAGGAGCCACGTTCGATAACGGCAATCGCGTGATCGATCTGGCAATCAAAGGCACGTATGTTGACTGGATGGAGTTCGCGTGACTTCGTGATAGCTGATGTGGTTCCGACCTGGCGGCATCGATTCAGGAGTTTAATCGGGTGGAGGCGACGTAAGGAGGAACTCGATCTGGTAGTCGCGAGCAGGTTTTGGCAGTGAGGTACTGTAGTTTTATTTTCTGTTTTCAATCTAATACATAGCTATTTCAATTAAATATATATATATATATATATATATATATATGCAAGAAAAAAAAGAATCGATATATATATATACATATTTTGAAGTATTGTTAATAAAAATATATATATATATATATCTATACTTTCAGTAAAGAATGTTTACTGTTTGGTTCCAATTTACAAAGTTTAAATTATATATATGTATGGAAATAAGTATAATATTTTGGAAGTTAAAATAGGAATTTTAAAACGTAAGTAGTTATATAAAATCAAAACCCATATAGTATTTTTATGAGTATGCATCTATGGTTTCAAAAGAAAATATTTTGTTGAAAAGAAACTAGTTAAAATTTAATTTTTGGGTTGAATTTAATAATTAGTTTTTACAATAAATTATAGTGGTTAACTTATTTAGTTAACCAATTTAGTTACTTCTAGTTACTAAAGGAAATGATTTAAAATAAAGATATTAATTTAAATAAAATCTTGGTTGGATAAATTTATTTAAAATGAATTAGTTCGAATTTTAAATTTTTAGTTGAAAAGAAAATCATTGGTTAATTTAAAGTATTCAAATATTAATCAATTGTGTAAATGTTTATATAAGGTCTATAAATCAAGAAAACAAGCTGGAATGGAAAATGGATTGCTAATAAAAGCTAAGGTGAGAACTTCTCACTCAAAAAAGGTTTTGTTTGAATTTTAAATAGTTAGATTTAAAATTGTTGATTGTGTTGATTGTTTGTTTGGATAATATAGTATTATCTGTTGTATTGAAATAGACCCTATACGCCGCCTATTAAGCGGAGGTTATTTATTAAACCCATATACCGCGATATTCCACCTTGAAGTGGAATTGGTATTATATATGTACTTGGAGTTGATTTTCCCGCATTATATAGCGGATGAGACCCTATTGCGCCACCTATTAAGCGGATAATAATTCATAAATCCCATATACCGCGATATCTCGTCTTGAAACGGGATTGGTATTGTGCTAACATCTGTGGATGCAGGGAAACTGGTTGGAGGTATCCAACTGGATTCCTCACAAGTATTTATTTGATTTTAGATATTGTGATGTTTGATTGATTATCATATCGATATATGATGTTTGGAAGTCGTGATTGACTATTTGGTATGTTGCGTTATCGAATCCATTTTTGAAGTTTAAAAATAACGATTTGGATTTTTAATGGATTTCTAAAGTGATTTTTGAAAGTATACGTTTTATTAAATTTTCGAATTGATTCATTTTAAATAATTAAAACGTTATAAATTTTTATGTTATAACAATTATATTTTTGTGAAACATATAACCAAAGCATGATTTTTGAAATAAATAGCTGATAAATTTATAAAATGGTTTAAATTGGGATTTTTGAATTATTATAAATGGTTTATATAAAAGATTTATAAAATTGATATTTTATAAGTTAAAGATATTGGAATTATAAAACGAGCTTTTATAAGTGTTAAAATCAAGTTGTACCTAGTTCTATAAGTAAATAAGAATTTTAGATTTATAAATTAATGATGATATAAAAGAATGGATTTGTGAATAAATGGATTATAAGTAATTTACTTATAAGTTGGATTCGACATGTAAACAAAATATAAATAGAATTGGTTTTTAAAGGAGATTTATAAATCGAAGTAGTTATGAAATAGAAATGGAATTTATAAACGTTGTTTTATAAATCCGTAACCAAATAAATTTGATAAGTAAACATAGAAATTATTAAAGGAATTATATCCACGATTTTGTACTGTCGAAAATCTTTGATAAATGTGTAGAAACATTGAATTGGGAAAATAAAGTATATTCACGATTTGGACAGTGAATATGTTATTGAATAAAATAGGTATGATTTGGAGAAGTGAAATTTTAAAATGAAGTTAATTGTTTTAAAAGATGTTTTAAAATGTATTAACTATCGAAACCATAAATTTTAACATTCATTGCCGAAATAGACGTTTTTCGAGAAATAAAAGGAAATGGTAGACTATAACACTGTTGTTATAGTGGATGAATTTCGAAAGGAAAATTTTGTATAGTATTAGGATTTATGTATCTATCTAAATTTCGAATCCCTATACTAGTGATTTTGGGTCGTCGTAACGATGTTTTACGCAACATTCGTTTTGACTCAAATAAATGTGTTAAGAGAAAGTTTTCTTTAAAGAATGAAATATATATACTTAATTTCGATTTAAGTATATTGAATATTTTCCAAGTGTTGAAAATAAATAGATTTGTGAATTACAAATTATTAAATAAGTATGGAAATGTTTTCCAATATGAAGTGAGTATTTTGAGATTTTATCTTTTAGAAATAAATTGAAAATGAATATTAGAAATCGATTTGGAAATCGTATATTCATAGATATTTTGCAATTGTAATTTCACTATGGAATTTTTAAAAGAATGGGAAATTTGTTTAAAAATAAACATTGATTTATTTTTGAAGTGTGGGAATAAATTTACGGATTTGGAACGTAATTATAAAGTAAATCGGTAAGGATTTATTTAATTGGTTTAAATGAACCATGTTGAAATGAAAGTATTTCCGCGTAAGGAAAATGATTGAAATTTGATTCCAAAAGTTGTAAAGGTGAAAAGTGATTTGAAAATTTGTTTTCAAATGGTGGAAGTGTGGAAAATTATATATCTAGTAAAGATATTTTTGGAAAATAAATAATTTGGGAAATTATTTGGAATTTGGTGATGTTGAACACGCCTATTGATAGTTAAATAACCGATTATCAATATTTACCTTTAAATAGGTATTTGTTGTGATTTGTTTGAATTTGAATGCTACGCTTATTTTTGAAATAAGCGCTCACTATTCGGGTTAGCCGGGAAAGGACCTTAGGGTGGTATAACCCACTCCGAATATGTGATACATCGTAATGGATAACATTGATGACCGGCGTTGAAGACCGGGCAATTATGAAAATGGAAGGATTACCGTCGAATGTTTCTGCATTGGCAGATCCCCGATATAGAAATTTATTACCCTTTGTGATGGGAAGTTCGGTCGTGATTAGTGAATATCCGGATTGCAAGGACTTCTTTGCAAGTGCCTTCGGTTCCGTTCGATCCAGGAACGGACATGTATGGATGTGTGTCTGATGTTACAATTTGAGATGTAAAGCTGGTTTCTATCAAATATATTTCCGTTGGTGGCGGAGAATTTATTCTCTTAGCTTAACCCCTTAGAGGTTATGTAGTTGATGGTTACTAGTGATACATTCCCAAATTGGTAATGTGGCATGCAAAGTGTTGTTGAGAATTTGATGATCAAAGCACAACTTTTGTATAAAGCGTGGGTTTGTGGACGAGACTTCGTCGGACCTGACACGCCGGAAATGGTCAAAACAGGAAGGATGCAGCAAGGTTATTAGGGTGTAGCGCCCCTTTAGTGTATGTCATTCCTTCTGGATAGAGGTGGTATCATGGTATGGAGCCCAGATACTTAACCTATGTTGTTGCTGCAAATTTATTGCTTTGTGGTTGTTGGAAATCGAGGATCTTCGGATATAGATCGGTTACGATCGGGGAATGACATATTCGTGTCAGTAGTTACCCAGTTAGGGGTAACCCAGCCTTGTGTTGGCAGTGATCCGGTTAGGTTCTCGGGGCGTCTTTCCGGAGGCGTTTCCATGTGGCAATTCATGGCCTGACCATTTGTTGGAAATCCAAAGAAACAATACGAACCTTAATACAGTTTTAGTTGTAGAACCTGCCAGCTAATATGGTAGCTACAGTAAGCATAATATAATGGTACATATGCTGGCTAAGATTTATATTCTATTTTCAAAATGTTTTGTACACTATGCATTAATAATAATATCAAAAATGATTTGATTTTGCGTAGTAAGCATCTTTGACTAACATAAGAAGAAATCTCCCCCAAGTCTGTGTTTGCATTGTGTGTGTGGTGGGAGGTCTTATGGTAGTTACATTTTCAAAAAACATTGCGAATTGATCTTTAAATTTCTCCTGTTCTTATTTCAAAGTTAAACAACTCTTTTAAGTTCTCACACCAGTCTTTCTTAGCTTAGTGCAATGTGATGGGGGGTTCTCGCTTCGCGGTTAGGTGGGGAACGGGAGACTCTTGCCCCCACGTGTCCTCTTTACGGGGTTGGTTAGGCAGAGGCCGTGACTGTCGAGAGTTTGGCCGTAAAAGGAAGTTTAGGATATCAGTGTAAGTCGCGGTGACCGCTGTCGATGGTTGAAAAGCCTACCGGTTGTGACCGCTGTCGATGGTTGAAAAGCCTAGATCTTTACATTTGGTATCAGAGCATATGGTTAAGCGACAAACATGGCTCTGTTTGGTGTTACTCATAAGAGATAGAGTGAGCAGTACTCTAGAATGAATTTGAGTGTAACAATAGATATGAGCGCGTATTTGTTAGCGAAGATTTGTTTTGTATTGTGTTGACATATCGATTGATTGTTTATAGATTCTGGTCAGTGCAGTCTAGCTAACTGTGTCAATAGGGGTTTCTAAACTCTTAAACAAGATAAACTGACATGGTAGTGTTTTAAAAATTGGGTAAATGGAATAATTTTTCCCAAAACTATTTTCGTAGATAAAGGAAATTATCTTTACAAATTATTATAGTATGTGGATGCTTGGTTGTTAGGAAATAATAATATTAAAAATTATTACCATTGATTATTGAATAAGAAATTGGAATCACATTCAAAAGTTTAGAAATAAAATCCATATGCTAATGAAATTGGAGAATGTAAATTATAAATGCGATTTATAATTAGAAATAGAATTCCAGGGAAGTATTTGGCAATGTTTTTGAAAGAATTTGGAAATTTTAGAAATTAAATTCCCTTTTGATTTGAAAATAATTTTTAAAGGTTTTTGGAAAAATGTTTTGAAGGAATGAAAAGCTCTAAACTCTTTTCGGTCGCTGGAAAATAACTTAGGTGATGACTGCAGCATCATTGATGTTAACTTTCGGGTTTCCAAAAGAGGAATTGTTGTTAATTTGTTTTAAATGCAAGTTGTTTAAAAAAAATTGTGTTTGGTTTTTGAAATTCAAAAGATAATTTGAATTGATTTCAAAAATTGATTTTAAAAAGATTGAAAATACTCTGGAATACTATATAAAAATATTTATGGAATATTATTAAGTTGATAACTTGTAAAGTTTATAGTTGTTAAAATAAAAATCTAAGTTAAAGAAAATATATTGAGTTGAAAATAAATTTGGAGTAATTAAAATGAATTGGAATTGAGTATTGAATTATGCAAATAAATTGTGAATGAATGAATAAATTTACAATTGCAGAATTGAATGTTGAAATTCATTTCGAAATTGTAAGCAAATAGAATTGAATGGAAATTGGATTTGACTTGTGTTAAATAAAGTGAAGTATTGAAATAAAATTTGGAAAATGAAATTGATTAAAAATGAAAAGAATTGAATTCAGTAGTTATAAATGAAGTAAATTGAATTCATATGGAATTTGAAATCCAGTTTAAATATACATGGTTATAAACTGAAATTAAAAGCTGAATATTGACAACCAATTTCAATTGTGCGAGATGAAATGTATTAGAACTAGTAATGAATTAGTAATTAGAACTAATTTAAAATAGTGCAGTTATGAACGAAAGATAGTTGATAAAATTCAATATTCAGAAGGTAAGTTGAATCCAGTTAGAGTTGAAAGTGTAAATTGAATCCAAAGGGAATTGAAAATGCAAGATTGAATGGAAATGAATGTATAACTCCAATAGTAAACTAAAGATGGTATAAAAAGCATATATTGAAAATTTTGTAATGAAAGGTGCAAAATGGTTTAAATTTTGTAATTGGATATTATGGCTTGCAGAATATGTTATCCCGCTTTTTGGCAAAGCCGTGATACCAAAAGATTGGCCAAAGACAAAGGGCAGTTCGTCTCAGAGATTGGTTGCACTTCTCTTCGCTATGGATATCGATGAATTTTGTCCGAGCACGGATCGGGCCTCAATTGATAGGGCATGGCAAGAAAGACCATAGAAGCCAGCATTTCAAATTTCAAGACGGTCCGAGGTCGTATGCTCAAGTTATGATGGATTCAAGATGAGACGGTGCACATTGCTTGGTTCGAACCCATCGTGTTCGAACCCATCATGTTCGAAACCACCATGTTCGAACCCATCCTGTTCGAACCCGTCATGTTCGAAACCATCTGTTTCGAAACCATCAGTTTCGAATCCATCCTTTAACTTCAAGACCATCACTACTTCGAACCCATCAGAAGCTCCGACTCCATCGCCTTCGAATCCATCAGAAGCTTCGACTCCATCAGCACCTTGGACTCCATCAGAAACTCCGAATCCATCAGAAGCTTCGAATCCATCCAAGCTTCGAATCCATCAGGAGCTTCGAATCCATCAGAAGCTTCGAATCCATCAGCTTCGACTCCATCAGCCATCGGTTTCGAATCCATCCACATCGCATACGAAAGCATGGATTCGAACCATATGGAGTCGAACCATATTGATTCGAACCTATGGATTCGAATGAATCAGTGGAGTCGAAGCGACCAGCATGACGAACACCCAATTTCGAACCGATCATAACTCCAAATCTACTGATCCAAATCCCATGAAATTTTTACAGAAGTTTGTCTACATGATGAAGAACGTCCGCGCCAAGTTTCATCGTAATTGGACAATTTTTTGATCGATTCGAAGTTCACTTCGAATCGATCCCAAACTGGGCACGCACTTCAAGAACGCGGGCCTGTGGGCCCCCCGTCACGCGCCAAGCAGCCTCTCCATGATTTAGGCGGGATTTTGGCCTTCCACACCTATAAATAGAGCCCCTGGTCATTCAGAAGGGGGGTCGGAGAATTTGGAGAGAAAGAGTACGCCTAAACGCTGCCAGAATCACTCCATACCACCATCTTGGCTGCTGATTTCGAATCTAAGTCTATTGTCTGCTGTAATTTGCTTCAAAACACTTGTAACCTTCAAGTATTAAGCAATAAAGTGATCAAACTTCATAGTGGACGTAGGCGCATCGCCGAACCACTCTAAATTCTTGTCTTCTATGCAATTTACTTTTCTATAACTAGGAGTTTTTGTTAGATAATTTTCATTTCCAATTTAAGTTCTTCATTTATTATCTCTTCAAAGACTTCCGAAGGGTGTTGCCCAATTTTGGTGCAAACATTTTGGTGCTTTCACTGAGAAAGAAAAAGAACCAGTTCTTTCTCCCGCTCCGTGGATCTATGTTCGATACCGGATTGCACAAATCTAAGAGGGAGATCCAGACTTCAAATTCAGATTCCACCCATTCTTTTCAGGTTTGTTCAAAATCTAGGATAGGAATCTAACCTACAGGATGGTTAGTACGAGAACCACTTCCAACATTGGTAACCAAGAAGGTCAGGATAGGCAGAATCCCGCACAACTACCGTCAGCCAATCAGGATACCGTTGGGCAAGCGGATCAGTCAGGTCCGGTTACAAGGCAGGAGTTCCAAACATTACTGCAGGAATTAACTAAAAGCCGACAAAAGCTAACTGAGCAGCTACGTATCAATGCTGAATTAGCTAACCAACTAAACCATCAAGGGCGAAGGAGATCAAAAAGGGACCACGCTCCGCATTCTTCCACGGAAAGCTCTGCCTCATCCGACTATAACGGCAGATCTACGCGCCCCAGGCTAGACGGAAATCATGCGCATGCTTCTGGCCTCCGGCAGACATTGACTGTAGGGCAAATAAGAGTTGGCCCCTCCGCCAGTTTTCATACGGGACCCTCCTCTCGAGGAGGCACTGTGCCACAGCACACCGCAGATAACCAAGCCGCCGCAGTTGGCACAGGAGTCGACACCCGGAATCACTCCAGTCCAAACTGCCACCCACAGGAACGTGTCCCAGGACCGAATATCCCGGAGGATGTCGAGCCAAGGAGGCGAGATTCGGATCGTCGACAGCGCCCGATCCCACCTCGCACTGTGGAGCCCGACCACACTTTGGCTCGACACCCTTCGAATACAGCAACACCTGATCTCTCAGCTATGGTCCGCCAAATGGTTCGCGAAAGTCAAGGTTTGACGAATGACAATTGGGGGATCTCTCGAAGTCACACCCCGTTCACCGATGACATATTATATGCTGAGCCTCCCCGGCGATTCAGAATGCCGGCTTTGCCCATGTATGAAGGAAACTCCGACCCTAGCCAGCATATTCTAAAGTACGAATGGTCAATGACTGCTGCAAGAGCTGATGATGCAGTAAAGTGCCGTAGTTTTCCTATTTCCTTGGGAGGGATTGCGACAATGTGGTTTACACGATTACCACCACGGTCTATCTCCTCGTTTGACCAGTTGGCGACCAAGTTTATCGAACAGTTCCGTATGCACATCGCCAGGCCTAAAGACGTAAACACTTTATCTAGTGTCACTCAAGTTCCCGGGGAAACACTCAGGCGATACCTGGAAAGATTCAACGCCGCCTGCGCAGAAATCACTAACCCCAATGATAATTCAATCTTGATGGTTCTTACTAAAGGGATTGACCCCGATTCGGATTTTGGAAACTGGCTAGCTGGAAAACCTCCCGCGTCGTTGGATCGTTTCTATTCCAAAGCCGCCCAATTCCTAAGGCGTGAGGATGCGAAACAATCTAGGAAGCAGGACGATGCAAGGCCCAACAAGGAGGGGGTTCAAAGCAATGTGGCGGTTAAACAGTCAGGAGAGGGCTCAGGAAGGGTGCAGTTGAATATTCAGAACAAGCAAACCCAGCCAAGGAATGGCGATAATAGGAATAAGAAGCAGGATCAGAACTGTGGCCCCCGACGTAGGGCGCAAATGTTTGAAAACTATACACCACTGAATACGACATTGGAAAACGTATATCTACAAACCTGTAATGCAATGCAATATAAGAAGCCGGCTCCGAAATTATCATCGGAGAAACAGATTCAAACGGGGAAGTTTTGTAGATTTCACGAAAGCTATGGACACAACACCAATGACTGCAGGCATCTGCAAGACCTTATTGAAAAACTGATCAGAGAGAGGAAGTTGGATCAATTTGTGCGAGCACCACAAACCGGCGGTGTGGGCCCGTCAAACCAAAATCGTGCGCAGAACCAAGAAAAATAGGAAGAGCCCGCCCGTACAAGCGGAAGGTTGGTCATAAATACTGTCAGTGGTGGCCCTCATCCAACGGATCGAAGTTGGAGGGAAATGGAATCATACGCCAATTCGATCAGGCACGTAAGTTTTGAAAGCTGTAGTACACTTGATGAAGGGACTCCGGCTAAACAACAGAAGACGATGACGGATGATATCATCTTTAGAAACCGAGATGCTGACAAAGTCGAAGCCCCGACCATAGACCCACTGGTCATATCCGCACAGGTTGGTCCTGCTTGGATGAAGAGGATCCTGGTAGACAGTGGAAGCTCAGTAAACATCTTGTTTAAAGGGGCATATGATCAGATGAAGATGGAAGCTAAGGATCTAAAGCCTTGTCAATATAGGATCCATGGCTTCGACGGAAGTGCAAATATACCCACCGGGATGGTGGAATTGCCAGTAGAATTGGGAAACGGAGAACGCCGTAGAGTCCGAATGTTACAGTTTGTTGTCCTGGATATCCATTCACCCTATAATGCCTTTCTGGGCCGACCAGCCCTTGCAGAATTTAGGGCAGCAATTGCCCCGTGGTGTCTGACTCTAAAGTTCCCTACTGACCACGGGATTGGGGTCGTTCAAGGGGACCAGGCTGCCGGGAGAGCCTGTTATGTTGCTGAACTACGAAAAGCGCAAAGGAAGGAGAAGGGAAAGGGCGTGGGGGAATCTCTCCGCGTCCGCTTTGCCGACGATTGACAATTAGCGCCTGGGCCTTGGCCCGGGCACCACGACCAATTCCAGAAGGATCTTGACCCTCGAGACATTGAAGATAATGATGAATCCAAAGAAAATCAAGCTTCTCCAGCCGAGCTGACGATCGATGTTCCAATTGATGACAATAACGATTCGAAAATATTGAAAATTGGGTCTCAGCTAAACCTACAAGCACAACAGGAATTGGTCGAATTTCTCCAAGGGAATCTAGACGTATTCGCCTGGACGCACTCCGATATGTGTGGAATCTCGTCGGACATCGCGAGCCACACCTTAAATATTGACCCGCGATACATCCCGGTCAAGCAAAAGAGACGCGGTATGGATCCAGAGAGATCTGCCGCCCTCAAAGAAGAAGTCGATAAGTTAAAGACGAATGGGTTTATCCGAGATGCTTTATACCCGGAATGGGTATCCAATCCTGTACTTGTCCGCAAACCAAATGGAAAATGGAGAACGTGCGTCGACTACTCTGACTTAAATAAGGCTTGTCCAAAAGACAGTTTCCCACTTCCTCGAATCGATCAACTTGTGGATTCAACGGCCGGACACGAATTATTGTCTTTCATGGATGCTTACTCCGGGTATAATCAGATACCCATGCATGTGCCTGATCAAGAACATACAAGCTTCGTAACTGACCTAGGACTATACTGCTACATGGTCATGCCTTTTGGTTTAAAGAATGCCGGGGCAACTTACCAACGCTTAGTCAACCGGATGTTTGCCGATCAGATCGGGAAAACCATGGAGGTTTATGTAGATGACATGTTGGTAAAATCACGGTACTCCATTGATCATGTCAAGGACTTGGAGTCAATGTTCGATGTCCTCCGGAGATATGGGATGAAGCTAAATCCATTAAAATGTCATTTTGGGGTTGCTTCCGGAAAGTTCCTTGGATTCATCGTCAACGCCCGGGGAATAGAGGCCAACCCCGAAAAGATCTGGGCAATTAGGAATCTTCAAACCCCGAGGACCATAAAACAGGTTCAGAGTCTCAACGGAAAGGTTGCAGCGCTAAGCAGGTTCATCTCAAAATCAACAGATAAATGCATACCCTTTTTCGATCTGATCCGAAAAGGGAAACGAAACTTCGAATGGACCTCGGAATGTGAGGGCGCGTTTCGATCACTAATCCAGCATCTTTCCACACCACCGATTCTTTCAAAACCTGTTGATCACGAGCAATTATACCTTTATCTGGCTGTATCTGAAAACGCTGTTAGCGCTGCATTGGTTCGTGAGGAAGACCGAATACAAAAACCAGTCTATTACGTCAGTAAACGATTAACCGGGGCCGAGAAAAATTATCCAAGGCTAGAAAAGTTGGCATACTGCCTAGTCATCGCCTCGAGGAAGCTCCGTCCATATTTTCAGGCTCACCCTATCATTGTATACACCGACCAACCGTTACGACAGGTCCTCACACGACCTGAGACGTCTGGCAGGTTACTAAAGTGGAACATTGAGCTGAGTCAGTTCGACATCGCATATGTTCCAAGGAGAGCCATACACGGTCAAGTCTTGGCAGATTTCATTGCCGAATTCACTGTTCCTGAAGACTTACCCGAAACTGGTGACTCCCCCGAAGATATATGGAAACTATACACTGATGGCGCATCCAACGATCGATGCTCAGGCGCAGGGATTGTGCTTGAGACCCCCGAGGGCCGATCCATCTGCTACGCCTTAAAGTTTGACTTTCGGGCAACCAACAACGAAGCTGAATACGAAGCCTTGCTCACCGGGTTGAAGTTGGCCCGAGACCTGAAAATTATCGCTGTGGAAATCTACTGCGATTCCCAGTTGGTGGTATGTCAAGTTCGGGGTGAATATCAGGCCAAGGATAGAAGGCTAGCCGCTTATCTAGCCCGGGTCCGAGCGATACTGGATCAGTTTGATTATTATACCATTTTCTACATACCCCGAGAGCACAATCAGAAAGCCGATTCATTGGCAAAGCTGACAAGTACAGGCGAAACTCAACACTTGGGACTCGTCCCTGTCGAGTCATTATCCTCTCCGAGCATTGATCGAACGGAAAATGAATTCACATTAGAAGCTACATCCGAGAAGGAATAATGGATGACTCCCTACCAAGATTATATTAAGCATGGCACACTGCCCGAACGACGAAGCGAGAGAAGACAGATTCTTCGAAAGGTGTCGCGATTTGTCATTCAAGACGGAGTTATGTATCGAAGAGGTTACTCTGTTCCTCTTCTCCGGTGTATCGCGCATAACGAAATCAGGCGAGTATTGCATGAGGTGCACGAAGGAGAATGTGGCGATCACACTGGGGGGCGAGCGCTTGCCAAGAAAATACTTCGAAACGGATATTACTGGCCTACCGTTAACCGCGATGCTATGGATTATGCCAAGAGGTGTGATAAATGCCAGAAACACGCTCGGATCCCTAGAGCCCCGCCTTCTGAAATAACCCAAATGCTCAGCCCGTGGCCATTTGCAATGTGGGGGATGGATATAATCGGTGCATTGCCTTTAGCTAAAGGGGGTGCAAAGTACGCCATAGTTGCGGTTGATTACTTCACCAAATGGGCTGAGGCTGAGCCCCTTGCAACAATAACAACAAAAAAGGTGATCAACTTCGTAGTGCGCAACATCATCTGCCGGTTTGGTATCCCGCATACTATTATCACCGATAATGGAGCCCAATTCGACAGTACTGAATTTAGGGATTTCTGTCTGCGATTTCACATCCATAAGAGATTCTCAGCAGTAGCGCATCCACAAGCAAACGGTCAGGTCGAGGCCGTCAATAAGGTTATCAAGTCTATATTGAAGAAAAGATTGGAGAAAGCCGGGGGCAAATGGGTCGATGAACTACCAATGGCTCTGTGGGCATACAGA
The DNA here is from genome assembly GCA_030765085.1 of Allium cepa. NCBI lineage: Eukaryota > Viridiplantae > Streptophyta > Magnoliopsida > Asparagales > Amaryllidaceae > Allium > Allium cepa. The sequence continues at coordinate 465,610,440 of CM060942.1, forward strand.
ACAACTCACAAAACTGCGACCGGACACACCCCTTTTTCTCTATCCTATGGCTCCGAAGCAGTTATCCCGGTCGAAATGGAAGTTCACTCTCACCGTGTGACATACTACGACCCGAAAACGAATGCTATATTACTTGCTGAATCCCTAGATCTGCTTGATGAGAAACGTGAAGAAGCCGACGTGAGGGCAGCTGCATATCGAAGTCGAGTCGCCCGAATATACAACGCCAAGGTCCGCCCACAGACTTTTGAATCCGGCGACCTGGTACTCAAAAGAGTTTACCCGGTCCCTTCGCACATGAACCCAAATTGGGAAGGGCCGTATATGATTTCACAAAAACTCAGAGATGGCACGTTCAAGTTATCGACTGTTGATGGTCTCACTTTACCAAGAGCCTGGAATAGCGGAAGCCTCCGTCCCTACTACACCTAACAGGCTTTATTTATCTTTCTATCAATTTCTTCCTTAGCATTTTGTTTTTCGCATTTTGAAATTTGAGCTTGTAATAAGGCAACTGATGTTGTCATGCTTCTTTTGTTTCAGCAATAAAACGCCATCTCTTCGAGCCAAAAGTTGTGATTCACTGAAAATAGCACATAATATCACATTGCACGAAGAGCTAAATTCCATCACACGGTGGGGTTTATCTAAATAGGGAGTAACTGTGATACGACCAGTAACTTACTAAATAAGACCCGAGCTCGGGGGCAAAACACAATACCAGCATTCACAGGGATTGATACACGACAATCCTTTTACTAACTCCAACTTCCCAGAGTGTGAATTGGAGTATAAAATGTCCAATAAGTCGTTCCCAGAGCGCGAACGGACTCCAACTTCCCAGAGTGTGAATTGGAGTATAAAACGTCCAATAAGTCGTTCCCAGAGCGCGAACGGACTCCAACTTCCCAGAGTGTGAATTGGAGTATAAAACGTCCAATAAGTCGTTCCCAGAGCGCGAACGGACTCCAACTTCCCAGGATGTGAATTGGAGCATAAAACATCCAATAAATCGTTCCCAGAGTACGAACGGACTCCAACTTCCCAGAGTACGAATTGGAGTATAAACATCTAATCCAGATCCCCGAAGCACGAATCAAAGTACAAGTAACAATTCGAAGTTCCCAAAATACGGGCCGAGATATCAATATCAACTCCCAATTCCCATAGCATGGAATGGAGTGTAAACATCGATAACCCTCAGATTCCTGGAATGCAGGACAGATTATCAATCTCAAATTGTCATGAGTCCCCAGAAGGGGGGGAGGCATGTGTTCAGGGCTTGCAATAAACGCAATCAGCCACCAGAATATGAGTATTACTCCCCACAACTAAGGGGCAAAAAGCTGGGTGCTAATCGCTGGCTTAAGTGATAATATACTCAGAATCCGACTCATTCATTAAATCACGACACGAAGCTATATAAATACCAAGCGAATACAACACAAATACTGCAAGGCATTCAGATAAGAAGAAAAGTGTAACTTCCCATTTCATCAACCAACAAAAACAAGTTTGATTACATGGCAAGTAAAGATGTTTCAATTAAGTGGAGGCCGCATCCGTACATACACATGGCCCAAGAAAGAACAAAAGAAAAGGCAAAAGAATTGTTATCTGTAAATCTCACGGCAAAGCGAGGGGCTCACTCTTTCTTCCTCCGGTGCTTCTTCCTCGGAGTTGAGCCGCTAGACCCACTGCCTGGCTTCATACGAGACTTTTTGCCTTTCTTTGGAACATCCTCCGGTTCCGGCATGATATCAACATCTTCCTCAGAACTGGAAGGGATGGAGATCCTTTTATAAGGACAAGCCAGGGGCACGGGAGCAGTAATGGATACTTGTTCAGCAACACTCGAGACGGTTACTGTGCCACCCGGAGAAATCATCATTAGAGAAGATAAGCTTGAAGGAACGGCGTCACCATCGGGGCCGACTGTCACTGTCTTGGCCATCTCGGCACTTATCTCTGCTAAAATCTCCTCCTCTCGAGACAGTTGAGGTGCGCTAGGTACGCCGGTGGTCGTCACGATCGAGCCAGAAACAGAAGTTGCTCCGCTCGTCACGAAAGAGAGGTCGGGCATGGGGTCAAGAGGATGACCAAATAGCTCTTCAAACATTTGAACATCGAATGATATTGAGCCTCCTTCTCCCGTATCACCAACCATGGCGGCAGTTGAAATCGCCTCGGTGACGATAACTCCACGTGTAGGATGTAAAGCCGAAAGGACAGGGAGCACGGGTGCGACACTCTCGGTCACTAAACAACCAAAATTAGAGCTATCAGACCAAGAAATTCCCTCGAAAATCAATGTTTTAAGACGTAAAGGGAAATACCTACTTTACCTTGCCTTGGAGCTTGAACAAGCTCGGGGACGAACGTCTTGCCCGAGGACAGTTCCGGTTGGTCCGGATTGTAGGCGGGAATAACTTGTGAATCAACCACGGCAGCAGCTTCGGGTGAAGTCGAAACAGGGACTTCAGTATTCCCGCTATGGTGCACGACACCCGAACCTTCGCCAACCTCCGTTCGATGGACAACAAGTCTTTCTTTTTCAACAGAAATGATTGCTTCATGAAGGGTCCTCCTCTCATCCTCGCTGAGCAGACGTGACTCGAGCTCAAACTCATCTAATACCGAATCCGGACAAGACGTCCTCTTGTTTTCCACTAATTTCTTCCAAGCATTGTAGAGAGGCATCGAGTAATCCCCTAGCCAGGATAGATTTCTATGCTCCAGTACATTGGCATTATATGTGTCCAAAAGATCGTCAAATTCGGCCTCCATTTTGAACCTCTCTGCTTGGACTCTATCCTCCAACTCCGATTCAACCTCCTTAACCCTTGCAATTGCCACATCGCGCTCGGCCCGAAAAGATACAGCCTGCTCACACGCCTCTTGCGCAGCCACGTTCGCGTCGTCTTTTTCTTTATTCATGTCAGCAAACCTAGCCTTTAGCTCCTCTAGTTCCTTCACTGCCGCATCCCGCTCAGATTCAACGTTCTTGTATCGATGACCTAAGTCTTCAACTAAAGTACAATGTGCCTGTTGCATTTTCGCCGTTTCAGCTAATGTCTCATCAACCTTCTGTAACGACTCGACCTTGCGGGAAGATTCCGTCTCAGATTGGAGTATGTCGACGATGCGACTCTTTTGAGCCAAGTCGGCCTCTAGCCTCTCAATGATTTGGGCCCGGTCGAAAGCAACTTTGGAAGCCTTAACAGCCGCTTTATACCATTCTTTGTACTGGGCAAAAAAGTCGCGGGTATAGTTGAGCGCCGAAGTCGCGGCATCATCGGGAATTCTTTTAAGATTGGGAGGAAAAATACAAGCATCAAAGCAAATCTCTGGAAAATCTTTCCTCAGTTGTGCAAGCCTGATGGCCCCTTCGCCAGAAGACTCAACAAGGGTCTCCTCCCCAGATATAGACGTTGCGACCCCGGTTCGAGAATGATGTGGCTCAGGCCTCGAAACCTGCGAAGATGACTGATGTCGCAGAGGCTCGGATGCCTGGACATGACTTCGGGATTGCGGAGGAGATCGAGAAAGGGAGCGATGCCTACGATCTCTGTCCGATCGTTCCTGGCTGGAGTTACCACGGCGATGATCCTTTGCATGATACCCCTGGCCATATTGCCTCCGGTCACGATCACGGTCGGGGCCTCCACGACGAGATTCATAGTTGGTTGAGGGGTGATGCACTCTCCGGAGTTTGTCCAACGTAGTCTGACGACCAGCCATGTTACCTGGAAAAGAGATACAGTTCAGTTAAGTTCCAGGAAAAATCAATAAGACGAGTGAAGAAGTCATGTAGTGTCATAAGAGTGTATGCAAATGTGCAAAGCCCCCGACCAACCAGAGGTTTCGACTGCACTAATGGGTAAAAGCCCGCTTATGTCTAACGCTTCCCGGAGCTCAACCAGCCAGGACTTGTGATAAAGAGAAACGCACTCCGGTATGGGAACGTCATCCAGCCCTGTGAAAATGTTTCCTGATTGACAAAGAGCGGAGTCAGAAGAAATAATTCCAGAAGTCAAGCGAGACACGATTACGGACTTCCGTCTCGCAAATTTAGGAACAACGGCCTTGCCTTTCCGTTTTTTCCCTGCTTGGGGAAAATCAGCCGCTAGCCCGGTGTCAGTAGGCGTCCTCTCATCATCGCCCATTCCTCTTATCGCTACACCGGTCCTCTTCTTTGCCTTCGGAGCCGATTTCACAAACCCTTCAACGACAATACTCTGGTTCGACTCAATTAAGCCCAGCGTCCTTAAGTTATCATCGGTTAAGACCAAGTCAATGTGCCGCAGGTCACTCGGAACCTCTTGTAGACTTCGGATGATGTTTCTGTATCGACCACCGTCTGGCCTTGATATGATAGCTGCAAAAAAAAAAAAAAAAAAAAAAAAAAAAAACTGATGTCAGTTCAAGTGGCGACAATGACCATTAAAGAAGGCTAACACGATTTACGATACTTACGTCTGGACAGCCATCGCCTAGCGAATCCTGGAGGGCATCGGACAAAGAACCATTCATTCTTAAAGTAACTGAGTCTGGTCCAAGCTCCCGTCACAATCTGGCAATTTCTAACTGCCTCCAGAAAGGTGAACGATGGACTATCACCCCTGCTCTTGAAGTTGAATATATGTCTAATTTCAGCTGGCCTAGGTGGACGAAAAAGGTGGTCCATGAATAAGATGAAAACACTGTTCAGTAATGCGTGTCCGTTAGGGTGAAGTTGTGCGGGAGCGATTCCAATGAACGATAGCATCTCCCTGATATATTGGTTAAACGGGGGGAGAGTTCCAGCCGCACAAGCGTGGCGATAAAAAGCAGTATAGCCCTCGGGTGGATTGTGAGGCCTATCATCAACTCCCGGTAGCAAAACATCATCCGGGGATAAGCTATGCTTCGAACATATCCGACCCAATAATGCTCCAGAAATATTAGATCGGACGGAATCTATGGGATCCTCGATAAATAAGGCCTCCGGCAATTCGTCCGGAGCAGGATCTATTACTTCGGGAATGATCTCTGGAATTTCTAGCATCAGAGGAGGCAAGCTTTGTAACTCTTGTTGTTCAGAACCCGAAGACTCCATAACTAACTAACTCACGAAAAAGCAGCGTTAAAAAACGAAGAAAGCCCGTATATTCCCCGGTGTGAAGCATATGGATATGTCGTGCAATGCGAATACATAACTAAAACAAATTTTACAAGAATAAAACGCGGTATCTGAACGACTAGGCTTTTGGATCAGAGAACGGAAACGACCGTCATCACTGACCGTCGCTTTCGCGTCCTTCGGATACTGCTGGCCGATTCAAGTGTGGATTCGTTTAAGTCACGGTGCCATCGACGAGCTCAAAAAGACAGGTCAGGTCAACCTTGATCATGCGAAGGACAAAGCTCGTCGGAATCAGATATGCTAAAAATTTAGTGAGTTCGTTAAAAGTTCGATTTAAAAGTGGTCATAGTTCAGAAGCAAGAACGTTCGAATCAATCAACATGATTCGACACGAGTCAGATCGGTGAACCTCGAATCAGCGCAGCTCGAACCCATGGAGCCCCACCTGACTTCGAACCCATCAAAGTCGGGCTCCTTCGAATCCATCAAGGGCGGTTCGAATCCATGGAGCTTCGAAACCATCGAAATCGTGCTCCTTCGAATCCATCAAGTGCGTTTCGAACCCATGGAGCCCCACCTGACTTCGAACCCATCAAAGTCGGGCTCCTTCGAATCCATCAAGGGCGGTTCGAATCCACGAAGCCCCACCTAGCTTCGAATCCATCGGAGTTAAACTCCTTCGAATCGATGAACGTGTCATTGCTTCGAATCGATCAGTAGTGAGCTCCTTCGAATCGATCAGAATGCCACTGTTTCGAATCCATCACAGCTCGCCTTTTTTGTTGTGTTCTCCTGCGATCATCGGTTCGAAGCTACCCATTCGAAACCAACTCAGAGCGCGCACCCCTGATCGATACGGCTCAAAGTTTTTGCATTCCTCAGTTCCATGGAGTCGGCCTACTTCGTTCAAACCTCGTCACTCTCCAAAAATTTCCAGGAGGAGGGGTTGAATCAATGCCAAAAAAAGATTAATCTATCATTCTCAAAACCGAATCGACCCCTTGATTACCTGATTTAGTTTGATCACAAATGGAAGCTAGAAGAAATTTGGTCGATTCGTGAAAAAGCACGTTTGATTTGGCTCTGGGAAATCGATTCAGAGAAGCAGCTAAAACAATGGTAAAAGGTAAAAAGTGAAAATGAAGTCAACCTCGTATATTTATACGGATTCCAAGAGGGATTAGTGTCACTTCAACTCCCATCGATTCGAACGACCACTTTCGAATCCATCCCAGTTTCGAATCCATCCCAGTTTCGAATCCATCGGAGTCTTCGAACCCATCACTGATTCGAATCCATCCAAGTTTTCTTCGAACCCATCGCTGATTCGAATCCATCCAAGTTTCGAATCCATCAAGGGCTTCGAGTCCATCAGGGTCCTCGAATCCATCATTGATTCGAATCCATCTAAGCTTCGAATCCATCGGGAGTTTCGAATCCATCAGAAGCTTCGACTCCATGAGCAAACAAAGACCGACATGACTCATGGACACACGACGTTAATAAGGGCGGAGCTAATGTATGTATACACATAACGAACCAACGTTCGATTTTGAACATTCACAGGGATCAAATATTCACCCTGTTATAGCAACGACAGCCAACGATTAAGCACAGTCGCACAGTAATCAATCATATCAAGGCAAGGTTACGGCAATGCGGTATATGAGTCTCAACAAAAAGAGGGCAATGATTTTTCAGAAAGAAATGGCAGCTATTCAAAGCACGTCATGTTCCCACAAGACGTACTTTGGGGGGCAAAATGTTATCCCACTTTTTGGCAAAGCCGTGATACCAAAAGATTGGCCAAAGACAAAGGGCAGTTCGTCTCAGAGATTGGTTGCACTTCTCTTCGCTATGGATATCGATGAATTTTGTCCGAGCCCGGATCGGGCCGCAATTGATAGGGCATGGCAAGAAAGACCATAGAAGCCAGCATTTCAAATTTCAAGACGGTCCGAGGTCGTATGCTCAAGTTATGATGGATTCAAGATGAGACGGTGCACATTGCTTGGTTCGAACCCATCGTGTTCGAACCCATCATGTTCGAAACCACCATGTTCGAACCCATCCTGTTCGAACCCGTCATGTTCGAAACCATCTGTTTCGAACCCATCAGTTTCGAATCCATCCTTTAACTTCGAGACCATCACTACTTCGAACCCATCAGAAACTCCGACTCCATCGCCTTCGAATCCATCAGAAGCTTCGACTCCATCAGCACCTTGGACTCCATCAGAAACTCCGAATCCATCAGAAGCTTCGAATCCATCCAAGCTTCGAATCCATCAGGAGCTTCGAATCCATCAGAAGCTTCGAATCCATCAGCTTCGACTCCATCAGCCATCGGTTTCGAATCCATCCACATCGCATACGAAAGCATGGATTCGAACCATATGGAGTCGAACCATATGGATTCGAACCTATGGATTCGAATGAATCAGTGGAGTCGAAGCGACCAACATGACGAACACCCAATTTCGAACCGATCATAACTCCAAATCTACTGATCCAAATCCCATGAAATTTTTACAGAAGTTTGTCTACATGATGAAGAACGTCCGCGCCAAGTTTCATCGTAATTGGACAATTTTTTGATCGATTCGAAGTTCACTTCGAATCGATCCCAAACTGGGCACGCACTTCAAGAACGCGGGCCTGTGGGCCCCCCGTCACGCGCCAAGCAGCCTCTCCATGATTTAGGCGGGATTTTGGCCTTCCACACCTATAAATAGAGCCCCTGGTCATTCAGAAGGGGGGTCGGAGAATTTGGAGAGAAAGAGTACGCCTAAACGCTGCCAGAATCACTCCATACCACCATCTTGGCTGCTGATTTCGAATCTAAGTCTATTGTCTGCTGTAATTTGCTTCAAAACACTTGTAACCTTCAAGTATTAAGCAATAAAGTGATCAAACTTCATAGTGGACGTAGGCGCATCGCCGAACCACTCTAAATTCTTGTCTTCTATGCAATTTACTTTTCTATAACTAGGAGTTTTTGTTAGATAATTTTCATTTCCAATTTAAGTTCTTCATTTATTATCTCTTCAAAGACTTCCGAAGGGTGTTGCCCAATTTTGGTGCAAACAGAATATACAGGTGTATTAACAGAAATGGAACTGGGATTTTGATTTCAAAGGTAAAATCGAATTGCTCGACAAAAAGGTACGTATTTCAATTTCAGTATGAAATTTGGTGATTTTCTTGTCCAGCCCCTTGCCTTTTTGTTTTCTTTTGGGATTTGAGGGCATGTGATGCCATTTTGTAGTCGTACCGAGCTAGCCGCACAAAGGAGACATTGGCGAAATTTTTCGAAAATTTAGGGTGTTAGAAAATTTTGAGAAAAACTTGAAAGTTTAACTTTTGAATTTAAATTTGAATTGAGAAGTAAACAATGTTGTTTGGAGCTTATAATTAAAGTTGGAAAGCTAATTGAAAAAAAAATGGATGTTTAATAAAAAAATTTGCTTTGGTAAATTAATAAAACTATTTGAATTGTGAAAAATAATAAACGGGTTAAGGACCATTCTTCCTAACTTGTAATTTCGGGACGAAATTCTTTTAAGGAGTGAAGGTTGTAACGACCCAGAATTTTGAAAAATTTAAATTGAGAATATTTAATTAATTTTAAACATTTGAATGATGGTTTAGCTTTAATTCCCAATGTTAATATCAATTTGGTGATTAAAATTTTGAATTTAATCTATTGAATGTTGAATAAAAATTTGAATCTTCAGTTTTAAGCTGATTAAAAATATTTCAAGGGCTTGTAAAATTCATATTGATAATACTGAAGATAATTGAAGCTTCGGAACTGAATTATATAGTGATTTTGTTTTAGTTTTGAAATTATATCGTTTGAATCGATATTTAAAAATAGCCTTCCGAGGCACAGTCTCGGAATTCGACAAAACCAGTTCCATTGGATTCGGAATATTGTATTATTATAGGATTTCAAATTTCGTATTATTCAGAGTTGTTAGGTGAGCACACGGTAAGTAAACGCGCTGAAATTATATCGAATTTGATATATCAATTCAACATATATATATATGCAAGAAAAAAAAAGAATCGATATATATACATATTTTGAAGCACTGTTAATAAAAATATATATATCTATACTTTCAGTAAAGAATGTTTACTGTTTGGTTCCAATTTACAAAGTTTAAATTATATATATGTATGGAAATAAGTATAATATATTGGAAGTTCAAATAGGAATTTTAAAACGTAAGTAGTTATATAAAATCAAAACCCATATAGTATTTTTACGAGTATGCATCTATGGTTTCAAAAGAAAATATTTTTTTGAAAAGAAACTAGTTAAAATTTAATTTTTGGTTTGAACTGAATAATTAGTTTTTACAATAAATTATAGTGCTTAACTTATTTAGTTAACCAATTTAGTTACTTCTAGTTACTAAAGGAATTGATTTAAAATAAAGATACTAATTTAAAATAAAATCTTGGCTGGATAAATTTATTTAAAATGAATTAGTTCGAATTTTAAATTTTTAGTTGAAAAGAAAATCATTGGTTAATTTAAAGTATTCAAATATTAATCAATTGTGTAAATGTTTATATAAGTTCTATAAATCAAGAAAACAAGCTGGAATGGAAAATGGATTGCTAATAAAAGCTAAGGTGAGAACTTCTCACTCAAAAAAAGGGTTTTGTTTCAATTTTAAATAGTTAGATTTAAAATTGTTGATTGTGTTGATTGTTTGTTTGGATAATATAGTATTATCTATTGTATTGAAATAGACCTTATACACCGCCTATGAAGCGGAGGTTATTTATTAAACCCATATACCGCGATATTCCACCTTGTAGCGGAATAGGTATTATATATGTACTTGGAGTTGATTTTCCCGCATTATATAGCGGATGAGACCCTATTGCGCCGCCTATTAAGCGGATAATAAGTTATAAATCCCATATACCACGATATCCCGTCTTGAAATGGGATTGGTATTGTGCTAACATCTGTGGACGCAGGGAAACAGGTTGGAGGTATCCAACTGGATTCCTCACCAGTATTTATTTGATTTTAGATATTGTGATATTTGATTGATTATCGATATATGGTGTTAAGAAGTCGTGATTGACTATTTGGTGTGTTGCATCAATGGATCCATTTTTAAAGTTTAAAAATAACGATTTTGCTTTTTAAATGATTTTTAAAGTGATTTTTGAAAGTATACATTCTATTAAATTTTCGAATTGATTCATTTCAAATAATTAAAACGTTATAAATTTTTATGTTATAAAAATTATATTTTTGTGAAATATAACCAAAGCATGATTTTTGATATAAATAGCTGATAAATTTAGAAAATGGTTAAAATTGGAATTTTTGAATTATTATAAATGGTTTATATAAAAGATTTTTAAAATTGATATTTTATATGTAAAAGATATTGGAATTATAAAACGAGTTTTATAAGTGTTAAAATCAAGTTGTACCTAGTTTTAAAAGTAAATATGAATTTTAGATTTATAAATTAGTGATGATATAAAAGAATGGATTTGTGAATAAATGGATTATAAGTAATTTACGTATAAGTTGGATTCGACATGTAAACAAAATATAAATAGAATTGGTTATTAAAGGAGATTTATAAATCGAAGTAGTTATGAAATAGAAATGGAATTTATAAACGTTGTTTAATAAATCCGTAATCAAAAAAATTTGATAAGTAAACATAGAAATTATTAAAGGAATTATATCCACGATTTTGGACTGTGGAAAATCATTGATAAATGTGTAGAAACATTGAATTGGGAAAATAAAGTATATTCACGATTTGGACATTGAATATATTATTGAATAAAACGGGTATGATTTGGAGAAGTGAAATTCTAAAATGAAGTTAATTGTTTTAAAAGATGTTTTAAAATGTATTAACTATCGAAACCATAGATTACAACATTCATTGTTGAAATAGACATTTTCGAGAAATAAAAGGAAATGGTAAACTATAACACTGTTGTTACAGTAGATGAATTTCGAAAGGAAAAGTTTTGTATAGTATTAGGATCTATATATCTATCTAAATTTCGAATCCCTATACTAGTGATTTTGGGTCGTCGTAACGATGTTTTACGCAACATTCGTTTTGACTCAAATAAATGTGTTAAGAGTATATTTTCTTTCAAGAATGAAATATATACTTAATTTCGATTTAAGTATATTGAATATTTTCCAAGTGTTGAAAATAAATATATTTGTGAATTACTTATTATTAAATAAGTATGGAAATGTTTTCCAATATGAAGTGAATATTTTGAGATTTTATCTTTTAGAAATAAATTGAAAATGAATATAAGAAATCGATTTGGAAATCGTATATTCATAGATATTTTGGAATTGTAATTTCACTATGGAATTTATAAAAGAAAGGGAAATTTGTTTAAAAATAAACATTGATTTATTTTTGAAGTGTGAGAATAAATTTACGGATTTGGAACGTAAATATAAAGTAAATCGGTAAGGATTTATTTAATCGGTTTAAATGAACCATGTTGAAATGAAAGTATTTCCGCGTAAGGAAAATGATTGAAATTTGTTTTCAAAAGTTGTAAAGGTGAAAAGTGATTTGAAAATTTGTTTTCAAATGGTTGAAGTGTGGAAAATTATATATCTAGTAAAGATATTTTTGGAAAATAAATAATTTGGGAAATTATTTGGAATTTGGTGATGTTGAACACGCCTATTGATAGTTAAATATCCGACTAACAATATTTACCTTTAAATAGGTATTTGTTGTGATTTGTTTGAATTTGAATGCTACACTTATTTTTGAAATAAGCGTTCACTATTCAGGTTAGTCGGGAAAGGACCATGGGGTCGTATAACCTATTCCGAATATGTGATACGTCGTAATGGATAGCATTAATGACCGGCGTTGAAGACCGGGCATTTATGAAAACGGAAGGATTACCGTCGAATGTTTCTGCATCGGCTGATCCCCAATATAGAAATTTATTACCCTTTGTGATGGGATGTCCGGTCGTGATTAGTGAATATCTGGATTGCAAGGACTTCTTTGGAAGTGCCTTCGGTTCCGTTCGATCCAGGAACAGACTTGTATGGATGTGTGTCTTACGTTATAATTTGAGATGTAAAGCTGGTTTCTATCAAATATATTTCCGTTGGTGGCGGATAATTTATTCTCTTAGCTTAACTCCCTTAGAGGTTATGTAGTTGATGGTAACTAGTGATACATTTCCAAATTGGTAATGTGGCATGCGAAGTGTTGTTGAGAATTTGATGATCAAAGCACAGCTTTCGTATAAAGCGTGGGTTTGTGGACGAGACTTCGTCGGACCTCACACCCGGAAATGGTCAAAACAGGAAGGATGCAGCAAGGTTATTAGGGGGTAGCACCCCTTTAGTGTATGTCATTCCTTCTGGATAGAGGTGGTATCATGGTATGGAGCCCAGATACGTAACCAATGTTGTTGCTGCAAATTTATTGTTTTTGGTTGTTGGAAATCGAGGATCCTCGGACATAGATCGGTTACGATCAGGGAATGACATATTTGTGTCAGTAGTTGCCCAGTGAGGGGTAACCCAGCCTTGTGTTGGCAGTGATCCGGTTAGGTTCTCGGGTCATCTTTCTAGAGGCGTTTCCATGTGGTAATGGGAAGTTCCTTGGCCTGACCATTTGTTGGAAATCCAAAGAAACAATACGAACCTTATACGGTTTTAGTTGTAGAACCTTCCATCTAATATGGTAGCTATAGTAGGCATAATATAATGGTACCTATGCTGGCTAAGATTTATATTCTATTTTCGAAATGTTTTCTACACTATGCACTAATAATAATATCAAAAATGATTTGATTTTGCGTAGTGAGCATCTTTGACTAACATAAGAAGAAATCTCCTCCAAGTCTGCGTTTGCATTGTGTGTGTGGTGGGAGGTCTTATGGTAGTTACATTTTCAAAAAGCATTGCGAATTGATCTTTAAGTTTCTCCTGTTCTTGTTCAAAGATAAATAACTCTTTTAAGTTCTCACACCAGTCACATGACTGACCTGGAGTTTATTGTTTCCCTTCCTAAACTCTTGGTGCCCACCAATTTCCACACGGGCAGTCTAGAGTTAAGGTTATCAGGAATTTCTGGAATTCAGGAGTTGCTATAGAAATCTAGAGGCGAGCTGGATGGCATAGCATATTACTAAGTATATAGTATTTCTTTTCCGCTGTTTGTTTGTTGTACACTCTGATAATGTACTGTAATGTGATAACTGATATAGTTCTTTATTTTAAATGATTATTCATTTATCTATTATACGTTGTTCCACTGCGAATTGTGAGATTCTGATATTGTTCTGTTCCATCTTTTTCTTTCTTCTTCTACCTCTTTCTTTTTCTTAAAACCCTAAGTGTTCGGTTTTCGGGCATTCGATTGCTCGGTAGTTGATATAGTGAACGTATTGATGTCGGTTTTCGAAAGTCGAAGAATCGGGTCTTTACAATAGAGGTGGGGCGTCACATGAAAATTTTGTCACAAGCTTTGATTCCAGGTTTGTAGTATTTTAACATGCTACAGGCCGTGATAAATGCTTGATAAAACAGATTACATGGTTTGAAAATCTGATGTTTTGATTTGCTGTTGAGTTGATTACAGGCTTGATAAAAAGTATTAAAGGGTTTGGCTTTTGAGGATTTTGGGTTGAAGATTTACTACACGTTTTTGAACTTTAGATTTGAGGAAAAATGCATTTACAGGTTTGACAAAAATATTACAAGGTTTTTGAGAATTTTGGTTTGCATATGAGAATATTTCAGTTTTGTGGCCATTGATTTCTTGTTTGAATTCAAAGAAAAAGAATGAAGAAAGAAAGAATGGAAGTTTTATATGATAAAATTTATGGTTTAATAAAATCAAAGAAAAAGAATAACAAATAAGGACACTTGTTAAATCATCTTACATTTGTCAAAAACCATCATTCAATTCATAACACATGTCAATCAAATAGCTTTAAAAATTAACACATGTCACGACTTATTTTATTATTATTTTTAGATGATTTTAAAAGCTGTTCTTATTAATTTTGCTAATTAATAAATACGTTCATTAATTTATAAACACTTTTTCTTATTTTTGTTCTAAAAATAAAACTTACAAAAGAAAATAAGATATCAATTAATTAGATTCCAAATAAAATAATCCATTTTTACATGCTAATTTAAATGCTGTTTCCATTTGTTTACTATTAAACAAATATTTTCCAAATTTATATAAATAAAATTCTTTTGTTTTAAATTAATATAAAACAACTTTTTTTATTATTATTATTTTAATTAAAAACTTTATTCATAAATCCTTTTATATACCAAATTATTTTCAAGATATAAATTCTTTTTTTTAAATTTCAAATTTCAAATCCAAATTCAATCTTAACTTCAATTTAAAATCAAATCAAATATATCTATATTAAATTAAACAAACACATTATCAAATTTGGAAATATTAAATTCTAATTTTAAACTTAACTTTTAAATAAACATATATTTAAACAACACTTATTAAATTGAAATGTTAATTCTATCAAAGTTAAATTTATGAAATAACACAAATTAAACAATTATTCTATTTAAAATCAATTTATCTCTAAATTTTAAAAAATCACATAAATTTTATTTTTGCTATTTATATTTGAAGATAACAATTTTATCCCTTTTAAATGGTTTGATTAAGAGATTATCACATTTTAAATTCCCAAAATTCTGGGATATTACAGATGCCAAAGACTTCCTAATCCAAAGCTCTTCGAGAAACTCGGACCTCAAACCAAACAGAAACAACGATGCAGACCTACTTCCTTAAACTTGTTCTAAAGAAATATCTTCGGAAACATCCATATTCACTACATCTCATCACGCAGCTACTACTTCCTGAGGTATCAAAATACGATCACTCGCTTCTTCCTAACCGACAGATCCAAACTCTACTCATCCAAACTTCAAAAATAGATTCCGAACCTTAACAGGTTTCTTTCAGAGATTGATGATATCCGTACACCATTGCAAAACTCACTCGAGACGGTATTAGGTCTACAGTCTCGACAGATACACTTCCAACATCAAACATTCAAACTCCAACCAATGGTAGTCGTTTTACACACACCACTACCCTATTTACCTTTATAACTTATATTGGAAAACCTGTACGGGTAACCCAACAAATAGGTAGAATAAATTAATATATTTACATATATCAAAATTACAAATACGCTCTCTCAAGAAGAAAATACTCCAAAGCCGAGGTATTCACTCAACCTAGCGCTCTGATACCAAGTGAGACGACCCGACTTTCTCACCACAGAAAATCACATCATCTTGAAGAAAGGGATAGAAAAGAGAAAAGAAAGAGAAGAAAGAAGAAACAACATCAGAATCTCATCAGCGGAACGAATAAATTGTATTAATAACATAAATAGTACATAGTTTACAACCATTATCAGAGTTACACAGATTATATATCACATACTAGACAGTAATAAACAGCTGTCTAGTTATACAAGTCAATACAATACAAGGAATCTAATCAAAGAAACCAACACAGCGGAATACTATAAATATCTACAATGCTGAAGCCTCCTGCTCCATTGCTCCACCACAATTCGTCAAAGCTAACCTGAATACCTTGGCTACTCGTAAAAATTTGAGTACCCAAGAGTTTAATAAAAAAGAAGATAAACTCTGGGTCAGACATGAGTTTGGTGTGAGTAACAGGTTAAGGTTGCTTAACTTTTGAAAACCTTTGAAAACAAAAGGTATCACATAAGACTCCCTACACGTAAACATGGAAAAGTTTTTACCTTACGCTAACCAAAAAATTTGATAGGAAATCCAGTGATATTATAATAAGTCTAGGGTTTTCAAGTAAATAGAAAATAGCCCAAATTGTTACATTTATTAAATTCTAGCTACTAGCCACAAAAGTGGGTAATACAATCAAATCCGATGGCAGTTATTGGATTTAGGATTCAACACAATGGTAGGGCTACTGGGGTACCGCCCGTCATAGTACGTGGCCTAGATCAACGTACCGAGGATTACTCCCAATCCCTTGCAACACAAGGCTGGAACCATCCCTTACTGGACAGTTCCGAAAAAGACAACCCCGGCAGTTGGAGCTCAACTACTGTCCATATAGCCAAAATAAACAGGGACCTCTAGACAGGGGAAAATCTCGTCCTACTTGGGCATGAACTACTTAGCCTTGCTGCACCTCCCTTGTTTTAGCCATTCCCGGTTGATGAGGCTTGAGGCTACGGTTACCTTTATAGAACACATCACTTAGAATGCTCATCGTCCACCTGACGATGTTCTGAATGCATTCAATCCGTACAAGTTTGTTCCGGGTTCGAACGAAACCAAAGGCATTATCTCGTTACACTCATTTTGGAATGACCCTCAGAGTTAACGACGATAACCCTTGCACTCCGAATCTTAATCTTCACTTGAGATTCACGACCTATCGTTAATTTGGATCGATGTGGTTTTCGGATATTCAAATCTGGAAACCCGATCCCGGTCTCGTCGAAATCCAAAACGTGTCTTTTAAGGCCAAGTTGTTTTAAGGTTTAAAACAATTTCAATTCAATTATCTATACATACACAGATAGATAATTCACAAATCACAATAGATAATCAACATTATAATCATAAACAGATAATCCATATTATCATTATAAATAGATAATCCATATTATCATCACAATGCAACCAAAGCATTCATACCACACGGAATTACTTATCTCATTCCTGAGATCACAACCATTCAAGGCAATCAATATTATTCATCCATGCATAAGCAATGATTTACTTAATCATACTATAATTAATTTAAATGAATTAAGTTAATTACTTCACCTCTAATTAATTTAAAATAAATTAAATTAATTACTTCATCTTTAATTAATTTAAAATAAATTAAATTTATTTCTTCATCATTATAAATCTTGCTTATCTAACCATTAATTAATTATAATCAATTAATTAATCATTCAAATTAATCACCTTAATTAATCACCCTTGATTAATTATCCTTAATTACATTCGAGTAATTGTTCTTTAATAAATTTCACAAATTAATTATCCTTAACCCCTTACAGTAATTAACCTTTAGTCCCTTCATTAATTAATTAACTATATAAATTACATTAATCCATAATTAATTACGTTAATTAATTAACTTTAATCACTTATCATTGATTAATTAATCTTAATTAATCAAATTTAATTACATCATTAATTATATTAATTAATGATCCTTAATTACATTTTAATTAACTAACAATATTATGAAATAACTTAATTAAACCACAATTATTAATCTCTCTTGATTAATCACATTCATTAATTAACTAACCTTGATGACTTCGTTAAATAAATTAATTATTCTTTAATCAATTTCTTAATTAATCCCTTGATTAATTATAAAGTAATTTAATCCAAATTACTTCTATTCTTAAATCATCTTCAATTAATTACATCCAGTAATTATCAATTAATTACTTCACTAACTAATTCCAATCCATTAATTACATTAAGTAATTATCATCCAATCATTTAGTGTTTAAAATTAATTAAACTTAATTAATTAATTCAAACTAATACCATTAAATTCAATTAATTACATTAAGTAATTAACTACTTCCATTAAGTAATTATACCTAAACATTTCACAAATGATTATCTTTAATTAATTAATATAATTATTTATTAAAACTAATCACATTAATTAATTATTAAATAATCCTAGTTAATTACCTTCATTGACCATTCTTTAATTACTTCCATTAAGTAATTAACTTAGATTAACAATTTTAATTAGTCTTTAATAATCCATTAATTAATCTTTAGTTATATAATTAATTAATTACTAATTGTTAATTAAAAACTCAAATCTTATTTAATTAATGACCCTTAATTACCAATTAATTTATCCTAAATTAATTAACTTATACCTTAGTTAACTAATTTAAACCTTAATTATTAAACTAATTAATTCAAATAATTAATTATCCACTTTAATTAACTTAGTGACTATAAATCATTAAATCTTCAATTATAAAAACATTTTTCTTATTAATGAACAAATTATCATTAACGTGGTATTTAAAATCAATTTAATTTCAAACATTACTTTTAAATTTTCATTTTAAATTTAAGATTTAAAATGAAAACAAATTTACTTTAACAAAGTTCAAAAAAATTTCAAAACCCTTTTAATTTCACAAGTTAAAGAATTATTTACCTTATAATAGAAGTTTAAAAGAATTTAAGACACAATTTCATTTTAAATTCAAATCAATTTAAAAAAATCACTTTATCATTTAAACTGTTTAATACAATTTAAAATCTTCTTTTATTTCAGAACTAAGATTTGAATCCAATTTTAAACTTAGGTTCAAATCTCTATTTTATTTAAAGCTTTACTTTTAAATTTAAACTATTTAACATTTTAAAGTTGTTCAAACAATTTAAATTTTAAAAACTTTATTTTATTTTAAAACTGAGATTCAAACTACATTTGAATCCAAACTTAAACTCTAATTTAAATCTAGTTTAAATCTCTAGTTCACATTTTAAATTCCATTTTTAAAATTTTAAAACTTACAGGTTAAAACCTGTAACTAAAAATTTACCCGAAACAATCTATATTTTCCTCAAGCAAAACCCTTGGTTACTTCGAGTCCAACACTCGAATCACTCGAGTTAAACTCGAGCAACCTCCTATGCTTTCAAAACCTAACCAAAACATCACTAGAAAAATAACTTCACCGTGCATATGCACGGTGGCGCCGGCCACCATTCATCATCAACGATGATTGCAATACATCATAAATAAACTCTGCAACCCACCACGATCATCAAATCGTGTCCAACACCCAAAAATCACAATCGAGTGCCTAATTCCAAAGCCTGGAACAAACTAAACATCACCAACCCAAAACCTGATATCACCTCGTCTTCACAACACCGACCACCGTAGATTCTGAAACTCCGGCTTCGACTTCGACTATGGCCAAGCTACCACTACCCAAAGATTTGAAGCACTCGATTAACCTAAACTGTCACGGTGATCTATTCATCATTCCTAGTTCAAACTAGGGTTCCCGAAAATCTACCACTACCGCAACCTCCTTACCAAAATTCAACACCATCCAGTATTTTTCCCATCAACTCCTAACACTCCTCCATCATCTGGAAGTACCCCGACCCCTCCAGATGCATAGATCACTAGAAAAACCCAATATTCCCATTTTTCCAACCCAAACTGCAACTACATTTTATTTCTAATCATTCTAATTTTGTGCCATAAATCATGATTTAGGCTATGTTTTCGATTTATAATACTGAATTAATAAATTACACAATTTGGATTTTTATTTATATCAACATGCACTGATGTTTTAATACTTCCAGCGACAACAAGCCTTATTTTTAACAAACTTAAAATTTTAAAACATTAATCTAGGTTAATTCAAACAACATTTGTTTGATAATCAGATCCTTAAAAGAACATGATCACGGGGTAATGTTTTTTAAATAAAAATTGAGCCTGGAAAACAATACAGAGCACAATACATAAACACAACATGCACATAATTAAATATTCACATCAGATTTTTACCTATATACACATGCAATACTTATTTATATTCAACCATACTAGCATGCAACCAAACTATGTTTTAAACTTTAAAAGTTTCTCACCTGATTTTTGAAGAAGACAGAGCTTCCATTTTGAAAAGCTTTTGGTACTTTAAAACCGCATTGCCCCTTTGATTTTAATTTAAAACTTAAGTTGCTTGTTTTAAAAACTTGCCGACAACTGCAATGATTTCCAGATTCAACTAGTTTCGAATTTAAAACTTGAATTGCAGACTTCCTTTTGATATACCCAGGTTGAAAGATGAATGCATGTAGGCTTAGTTTAAAACTTCAGTTGCCTTGGTTTGAAGATGTGTAGATTTGCATGCAATATCAATTTCCAGATTGCATTTTGAAGTGAATTACAGGGAAATGATTTTCATGTTTGAACTGAGGATTTGTTTACAGGGATTTTGTAATAACCCGCATATTTAACTGTTATATATTTAAATGTTTTATTTAGATATAGCGACGTTAGTGGGATTTTTGGATCCGAAATGTTACTTTTTGCAAACGGTCGAATTAGGACTCGAAACCATGTCCATTGAGTTCAAAATGGCGTTTGCGATCTTTTTGAGTATATCCTTTGATACGTTTGGAGTAAGTCGAGTTTTTCTACTTTTTGTAGTTGAGTTTTGGGTTTGCGTTAAGCCCACTATCTAACTAAATAGCCTAACTCAGTCCCTCTCCTTCCATTCACTCATTTTCCATTCTAAAACTCAAGCTAAAACTGAAAATGGGGGAAAGGAGGAAGAATTAGAAATTCCAAGCCCTAGTTTTCTTGTAAACTTGAATTCTTGCTCCAAAAATCAAAGTGAAGTTATTGGTAAGCCCTTTCTTCATCTCCTTCAACTCTTTCTCCTTCAATTCCAGAACGTTCAGTAAACCTAACTTAGGAAAATACTTGTTTTGATCCTAGATTGAAGCTAGTAGAGTTGAAGTGGAGAGTGGTTGGTCTTCTCCTTCCAATTGAGCTTCTTCTTCTTTGTTTTTTTGAGTTAAAGGGTGAGATTTTTATCTCACATCCATGCTTTATATCTATCTTTAATTGTTGGGTATGAATTCTTAACACTTGTTCATGTGAACTTGCTTTTGGTTTGGATTGAATTGGTGAATATCCAAATTTTTATTGTTTGGGTTCAATTCTTTAAAGATCCTAACTTTGATGTTTGAACATATTTTTGGTGGCGAATCGGAGAGCCAATGGAGCTGGGGTATCGAGTGGCAAAAGCTCCTTTGGTCTATTGCTCGACCGATTATGTTTTGGTAGTGTTGTACTTCGATGAAATACAGCAGAATAATGCAGGGCATCAGGTTCGACCGACCTATCCCCCTGGGCCGGTCGACCGAAGCTGTAGCCGAAACTTTCTGTTTTTGGTTCGGTCAGTGACTCAGGGATTCCGGTCAACCGACCTGCTCCTGTTTCCCTGTTTTGCCTTGTGCGCCTATTTGTTTGTGATTCCAACACTTATCGATCTAAGTTGATTCCAATTAGTTGTTTATGCATATTTGACCTTGATGGTTCCTTTTTGACTTCATCCACGGGTTTTTTATAAAATGTTCTTTTAAATTGTATTAAAAGCTTGCTTCTCTAATTTATAAATTCTATTTAAAACGCACACGCACAATTTCGCACTTCGAGCGGAGTGGAAAGGAGATTAAATGGTTAAGTAAAACACGAACCATGAATCCGCGCGTTTATCTTTCCGATTAATACCCGACCTATTCGATTGATTGTTTTGACCTTTTCGTCTGGTTTATCGATGAGACGAGGTAAACTTTGTATTGCTTTGAGTGTGAAATTAACTAACGGATAGTAAAATGTTTAGTGCGGATGAGTGGTTATGGGACTCACGTTACCACTTTCCGAATTCCTTTTTGGGAGTTATGACACATTCTACATGTTAATGGTGTCCAGTACTGGGCCTCCGGACCTTCATCACTACGGTTTGTTGCCTTTGGGATAGTGTCTTCGGACTGTTTCCTTCAGGTTTGTTGCCTTCAGGTATGTTGCCTTCGGGTATGTTGCCTTCGGGTTTGTACCTTCGGCTTTGTGCCTTCGATTTTGTTGCCCTATTGTATCGCTTTTGGAGTTGGTCTTTATGAGCCGCTCAGGTGATATTTGGGTTTGGAGCCTTCGGACTTATGGATCCTTGTTTATACAGTACTGAGCACGTGCAAATTTTCTGATGTTTAATTGATATGTATATTCCCTAGGTATTGCCCTTCAATGTTGGTCTTTTTGAGCCGCACGATATATAGCGATTACCTTGTGGAACTTGTGTTACCTTCATTGGCATTGTTATTGCCTTTTGGCTTGTTTGGGATATTCATATCCTTTGTTTATTTGTGTTGCCGATGATATGAGACTTGTCCTATTTTGATTCATCTTTTGTTAGATGACTGTTGTATCTCTTTTAGAGATATTTGTTATACTGTGTGACCTTGCAGGTTATTACTATTTAGTTTCGATGTATTCAATAGATAGTTAAAGCAAGGCTATAGATGGTCGCTCCTAAACAGTCATATTCTCCGTGTTAGTTGACGGCATTACCCTATAGTGTCCTTGGCAAGCGTGGGTATAGAGGTGGGGCGTCACAGCTTGGTATAAGAGAAAGGTTCAGGACAAAATATGGTAAACACAGAATAAATGCATATATTGCGATACATCAAAGTTTAATAAGTGATGCAAATCTTCGAATTATCACATCTCTCTATTCCTTCTACCATCAAAGGTTAGATATAAATTGGGAATACGTCTAGGAATGCATTTGTTCCGTAGTATTCCATATTTGGATGACATCTAGCTTGTGAATAATCTTGTTCTTATCTTACTCTCAGCGTATGGCTGGAAGAGGCAGGGGACGACGTTCGGATGCTGGGCAAACCAGTGACTCACATCCGGTTGGCGTTTATACGTCTGCCAATCAGTTTTTTAAATTGTTTAGAAGCACTCAGCCTCCAGTTCCTCCTCAAGTATCTCAACCTCGCAAGTTTTCCTTTGCACGGCTATGCAGTGATTTTTCTCATCTTGGGGGAAAGCCGTTTAAGGGCTCCGAGTCTGTTCTTGAAGTCCAAGCTTGGCTACGCACGTGTGAGCGTATCTTCTCTCGTATGGATCTTTATGAGCATGATAGAGTTCTTGTAACTTCTAGCTTATTACAAGGGCGTGCTCTTGATTGGTATGAGCTTCTTATAGCCGAAATTGATGAGTCTACTCTTTCTTGGACTCAGTTTCGGAGACGATTCAAACTCAAGTTCGTTCCTGAATCTGAAAAAGTTTTATTGACCCGTCGCTCCCTTGAGTTGAAGCAAGGGAAATCTTCTGTTACCGAGTATGTTGCATCATTCGAGGCCTTATCTAAGTATGGTCTTGAATTTATTAGCACTTCTTATAAGAAGAATTTGAAGTTTTTTTATGGTCTTAAGAAATATCTTAAGAAGTCTTTGTTGCTCCAGTTTACGCTTTCTTTTGTGGAGTTAGTAGATTCGGCACTTCATCATGAAACCGTCGAGAAGGAAATTGGTAGTGGTGATTGTTAACCCTATCTCAGTTACGACTCAGCAGGTCTAGTGTGTGGAGATGGCGCCGACCCAAGAGATGCCGACCTAACTGAGTAAGAATTGTGCAGGGTCTGCCGATCTAAAGGACATACCGACCTAACAGCTCAGGACTTAATTCGATGCCGACCTAACCAATTAACAAGGTGGCCGACTTAGTTCGGTGCCGACCTAATTAGTTAAGAAACGCACCGATCCAATGCTTTCCCATAGATACCAACCTAAGGCATGAAGAAATTCCGACCTAAGGCTTGAAGGGATGCCGGTCTAACGAGGCTATGCCGACCTAAGGAAAGTTCCGACCTAGTATGGAAGCCGACCTAGTGTATGTTCCGATCTAGCAACTCGAGGACTTTACCGACTTATAGTAAGTCGTAACCGATCTAAGGGTGTAAAGGATGGAATAGCGGGGCAGTTTAGCATGTGACATACTAACTCGGTAGCGATCTAGCTTGTTTCCATTAAGTCGTAGGGCTTGACTCGTTAGATCGGCGAAGGGATAAGATAAGTCGGTCGCGACCTAGCTTGACCCGGTAACGACTTCGGACTTGTGCAAATTCAACGAAGGAAGATCAACACAGCTTGATCATATAAGGGCTCCTATAAGCCGGCTGCGACTTAACTGGGTCGGTGAGGAGTTAAGACCGAGCCTAAGTCCATAATCTTTGCCTATAAATACCAACCTACCTCCAACATTCAAGGGACTTTTTGGTTGATCAATTTCAGGCGCCATTACTCTGCCGAATTCCAGACCACTTCAAAGCTTTTGGGATCCAACAAACTTCTAAAAGAACTCCATGAAGAAATCATCTACATTCACCATGGATTTGAAGATGATTGTTAACATCAAAGCTTGAGCTACTTGTTTTACATATCCCATCACTTGAAGTGTGTTGTAATTGAAAGATTTTGTAAAGGATTGTAATCAAACTAGTGATAAAAAGTTTAAAGTGGACGTAGGCTGGATTATAAGCCGAACCACTATAAATACTGTGTCTCTTACTGTTTTTCTGCATACTTTTTGCTTATTTCTGTTTCCCGTACGAACGGGTGGTGCTTTCACAATCACATCCTATACACCAGGGTGTTAGCGTTTAAATTTGAGCGTTAACATTTTGGTGCTTTCACTGAGAACTGAACTCAGGACATCTATCATCATTGCTTCAGAAAGATTTGTAGATAAAGTTTCTTTAAGAACCAGAAGTCTATCCGAAATCATGGCTCCTGGAAGGAAAAGTAAATCTGTGAGATCTGCAAACATTCAAGAGGGAACCTCCGCTTCCCCAACACCAAATCAAGCCACTCCAGCTGTTGGAGTTTCAAAAGCGGAATTGGACGCTGCTATCTTTGGGTTGAATCAGCAAATAAATGCCCAGAACGCGCAATTGGAAGCTCAGAATGCTCAGAATGCTCTGATTCTGAATAGGTTAAACGATTTGCTCGGGGCAAACCGTCAACCTGCGAATAATGAAAGGAACTTTGCCGGTAATGTCCATGATGCTGAAACTAGAAACATTCCCGAAAGGGCTGCTAGCCCCTTTGAACGGACATTGCCTGAGGCTGGAGGATCCAGAAATAGGAATGACGAAGAATATCTTTCTGGTATGGTTCGACAGATTATGAAAGAAAGTATGCAAAGGGTTGAAGATGAGAAAGAGTGGGGTTTCGCTCCGAGCAAGACTCCGTTTACTGAAAAGATCCTAAAAGCTGAATTCCCAAGGAAGTTCGTCCCTCCGACCATTCCAGCTTACAAAGGGACAAGTGATCCAAATGAGTTCCTGTACAAATATGATTGGCACATGACAGGTGCCAGAGCTTCTGACGAGATAAAATGCCGCTATTTTCCTGTGTATTTGGAAGGGGTAGCTCTGCTTTGGTTCACAAAACTGCCTGTCCGGTCCATCGATCAGTTTTCAGACCTAACCAGGAAATTTAAAGAGCAATTTAGGCTATATGCTTCAAAGGCAAAAGACATCATGTCGTTATCCGGTTTGGAACAGAATCCGGGGGAAACTATCAAGTCTTTTTTAAATCGCTTTAATATAGCGTTAGCTGAGGTGGATAATGCAGAACCCCGCATGGTCTTGACCTATTTGATGAGAGCTATTGATAAGTCAAGTGAATTCGGAAAGTGGCTGAACATGAAGGAGCCAAATTCTCTGGAAAAGTTCTACAAAAAGGCGGATGAATTCATGCGTTTGGAAAGCCGTCCTGTCCCGGCAAAGGCAACAGTAGAGAAAGCTGAAGACAACACTGCTGCGCCACGTAAGAATGGATCTGTGGGACAGAAAAGAGAAAATAATGATGGAAGGAAACAACACAATTCAAAGAAGCCTCGATCCTTCAAGCCATCAGAATATACTCCTTTGTTAGAGACACCAGAGCGCATCTACCTGGCTACAAAAGATTCTTTTGAGTATCCCAAACCTCCTGTTCTCAGAACCGGAAGAAAAGCTGTGCAAAGTGGGAAGTTCTGTCGCTTCCATAATCAGCCTGGTCATGACACAGACGACTGCCGTCAATTGAAAAATATAATCGAAGAATTGCTAAGAGAAAATAAGCTGCAGCAATTTGTGAAGAAGAGTGGTAATGATCCTGCTTCGTCAAGTCAGGGGCAACAAGCTCTTGCTCATCAGCCCAGGACAAATGAGAAGGCCGCAGGACATGAATCTGGAAGACCAGTTATTAATGTCATCACAGGAGGACCCCACCCAGCAGGCAGAAGCTGGGGTGAAATGGAGAGATACACTCGAGCTCTGAAACATGTGCCAACTGAAGAGAATGTCTTTGCTTTAGAGGACTCTACACCCCCGAAACAACAAAGGACTTTTAATGATGATATTGTGTTCAGGGCTAGAGATTCCACGGGCATTGAGGCCCCTACTTTGGACCCGTTAGTCATCTCGGCCGGTATTGGACCGGCTATTGTCAGAAGAGTTCTTATTGACTGCGGCGCATCTTGCAACATCCTCTTCAAGAAAACGTTTGACCAGATGAAAATCCCGATGGCGGATGTGCAAGCCTCATCTCAGAAGATTGTTGGCTTCACTGGAGAGCCAAAGCAACCAGTTGGGACCATTGATCTACCTGTTGAACTTGGAGAAGGAGAAAGGAAAGTGGTCCGCAGACAAACTTTTGTGATCGTCGATGAATATTCTGCTTATAATGCTTTTCTTGGCCGTCCAACACTCGCAGCATTCAAGGCTATCCTAGCCCCGTGGTGCCTCACTATTAAATTTCCTACTGACAATGGAGTAGGAGTTATAAAAGGGGATCAAAATGTTGCGCGAGAATGTTATTGGACAGAGCTGCGAGAGTCAAGAAAAAGAGAAATGGGAAAAGATGCGGCAACCCCAATCCGCATCAAAACACCAACCCTATAGCAACTACAGGGCGGACCCTGCACTGGCGAGCATAGCGGGGAACGAAAAGTGATGGATCCTAGAAAGGCCAGTGCGGGGGAGAGTAGGGTGGTACCAGCAGAAACAACGATACCGGTGCCCGTTGATCTGAAGGACCCAAACAAGATGCTGAATGTGGGTTCACAACTTAATGTGTCAGTTCAGAATGCCTTGATATCTTTTTTGAAAGCAAACCTGGATGTTTTCGCTTGGACCCATGCCGATATGTGCGGAATATCCCCAGAAGTTGCGGTACATGCTCTGAATATTGACCCAAAGTTCACGCCAGTAAAGCAGAAAAGAAGAATCCAAGGTCCAGAAAGGTCGACGGCATTGAAAGAGGAAGTTGACCGGCTCATGGAGAATAATTTCATCAGAGAATCTACCTATCCAAATTGGGTTTCAAATCCAGTGCTGGTTAAGAAGGCCAATGGTAAATGGAGAGTGTGCATCGACTTTTCAGATCTAAACAAGGCCTGTCCCAAAGACAGCTTCCCATTACCCAGGATCGATCAACTGGTAGATGGAACAGCGGGTCATGAATTGTTGTCTTTTATGGATGCCTACTCCGGATATAATCAGATCATGATGCATGAGCCAGATCAGGAGGACACAAGCTTTATCACCGATGTCGGTCTTTACTGTTACAGAGTTATGCCCTTTGGGTTGAAGAATGCGGGGGCAACATACCAAAGACTGGTCAATGCTATGTTCAAACCGCAGTTGGGAAAGACTATGGAAGTTTACGTTGATGACATGCTAGTAAAATCTAAGAAAGCAGTGGATCACATCGAACACTTAGCAGAAATGTTCGCAATCCTCCGAAGTTACGGAATGAAGCTTAACCCTTTAAAATGTTCTTTCGGGGTAGAATCTGGAAAGTTCTTGGGTTTCATCGTGAGCGCTAGGGGCATTGAAGCTAGTCCAGCTCAAATCACTGCTTTAAAAGAAGTCAAAGCTCCTAAAACAAAGAGGGAATTGCAAAGTCTCAATGGAAAAATTGCCGCCTTAAGTCGGTTCATATCCAAAGCTACTAATAAATGCATTCCATTCTTCGACGCTCTAAAGAAAGGAAAGAAAAACTTTGACTGGACTCCCGAATGCCAGAAAGCCTTTGAAGAATTGATTCAACATATGGAAACGCCTCCAATACTTTCTAGGCCCGGCGATGGCGAGGATCTCCTTATATACTTGGCAGTTTCATCTCATGCTTTAAGTGCAGCGCTGGTACGGGAAGACAAAAGGATTCAACATCCAGTTTACTATATCAGCAAAAGACTCACTGGGGCAGAAATGAATTACCCCAAGTTGGAAAAACTCGCCTATTGTCTATTGATTGCCTCAAGAAAGTTGAGGCAATATTTCCAGGCTCATCCTATCAAAGTCCTCACTGATCAACCTTTAAAGCAAGTCTTGTTTCTCCCTGAGACTTCGGGCCGCCTTTTAAAGTGGAATATTGAATTGAGCCAATATGACATCACTTATCATCCTAGAAAAGCGATCAACGGACAAGCTTTGGCAGATTTTATTGCAGAATTTACAGACAAGGGTAACAGCGAGGAAGAAACAATCGAGAACTCCCCAACCCAATGGAAGTTATTTGTAGATGGCGCAAGAAATGATTACTGTTCAGGTGCTGGAATTGTTCTTGAAACTCCTGAAGGCCGGTCATTATGCTATGCGCTAAGATTAGAATTTCCTTCAACAAACAATGAAGCAGAATATGAAGCTCTGATTGCTGGTTTGAAAATTGCTAAAGAACTAAACATTCGAGCGTTACAGATCTTCAGTGATTCTCAGCTTATAGTATGCCAAGTCAAGAAGGAGTTTCAAACGAAAGGAGGAAATCTGCCCGCTTATGTGTCAAAGGCTTGGGAACTTTTATGTGAATTCGACCATTACACGATAAGTCATATTCCTCGAGAAGAAAACATGAAAGCAGATTCTCTCGCAAAATACTCAAGTTCTGGCGAAGCCCAATCCTTAGTGTTAGTTCCAGTGGAAGTTTTGTCAAATCCGAGCATTGATGAAATGGATATCGATTGGGTTATGAGTATGTCGCAAGAGCAAGAATCATGGATGACTCCAATAACAAAGTATCTACTCAATGGCTCTTTACCAGAAAACTCTAAAGAACGACAAAAGCTACTGAGAAAAGCTTCTCGATATATAATCCAGGATGGTCAATTATACAGACGAGGATTCTCAATGCCATTGCTTCGATGTGTATCCCGGGAAGAGTCCAAAACAATCCTAACTGAAGTGCATGGAGGAGAATGCGGTGATCATTCAGGTGGTCAAACATTAGCAAAGAAAATTCTCCGATACGGATATTTTTGGCCAGAAATTAATCGGGATGCCGTAGATTACTCCCGAAAATGTGACAAGTGCCAAAGATATGCCAAAATTCCTAGAGCACCTTCTACCGAACTCACACAGATGATCAGTCCATGGCCATTTGCAATTTGGGGAATGGATCTCATTGGGCCGCTACCAACTGCTAAATCAGGGATTAAATATGCTATTGTTGCGGTTGATTATTTTACTAAGTGGGCTGAAGCTGAACCATTGGCTACTATCACTTCTAAGAAAGTGATAAGCTTTGTGACCAAGAATATCATTTGCAGATACGGTGTGCCTCAGAAAATAATCACAGACAATGCTACTCAGTTTGAAAGTGAGGAATTCCAGGATTTTTGCAAACGATTCAAAATCCAGAAAAGCTTTTCGGCAGTAGCTCATCCGCAGGCAAACGGGCAAGTGGAAGCAGTGAACAAGATCATCAAATCAACCATCAAAAAGCAACTCGAAAGAGCAAAAGGTGGTTGGGTCGATAAACTACCACTTGCACTATGGGCATACAGAACTACTCACAAAACTGCAACTGGGCATACTCCTTTTTCGTTAGCATACGGATCGGAAGCAATGATCCCGGTTGAAACAGAGGTCCCTTCACACAGAAGAATCCATTTCAATCAAGCAGAAAATGAAAAGCTGCAACTTGAAGCACTGGATCTCCTTGATGAAAAAAGAGATGAAGCTAACCTCAGAGTTGCAGCTCATCAGCAAAGGATAGCCAGACATTTCAATTCCAAAGTTCGTCAACGCAGCTTTGAAATTGGAGATCTAGTCCTGAAAAGAATTATGACCGCGACAGGTGTGTTTGGACCAAATTGGGAAGGACCATATGTAATAGGTCAGAAGCTTCTCGACGGCACATTCAAGCTCACCACTGTTGATGGAGATCAAATTCCAAGGGCATGGAACAGCAACCACTTGCGTCCATACTTTACTTGAAAATTTTGTTGAAACATTGTAAAAAGAATTATGAATGTATGATTCTTGTAATTGAAAGCAATTGTGAAACTGATGCAAGTAAATAATGAAAGAATATAAAGTGGATGTAGGCCCAATTTCATGGCCGAACCACTATAAATCTTGTGTTCCTTATTATCATTATAGGTTTGCTTTGTTTTCAATATAAAAATACATAAAATGTATTGCTGAAATGTCAATTTAAATTTTTGCAGACAATGGAAATGAAACTTGCGCATAATAAGACCGAGTGATTCTCACCATCATTCAGCAAACAAATTTCAAGTCATAAAGGCCCCGAATTCAAATCCTAGATAGGAAATGCTTCAATTGAACGGCTTATGATTTCGATAGAAACGAGCCCTTGTTAATAAATTGAGATTGTTTGAACGAACAAACATCCAATTAGGAAGCTAGTGCCCGTTCTCACGAACTTGCCTGACAGTGAAGTACACTTCCTTGGATTAAACAAGCCACTTGTGAGAGAAAGGGGAATGAGAATTTGAAAAAAAAAAAAAAAAAAAAAAAAAAAAAAAGAGGATCGCTGAAAAGGCATAAGCAAGTGAACAGAGGAACAACCAAAGCTACCATCAGCGGCACAAGTCCTCTTCGGAGGCGCAACTCTTCGGAGGATAAAAAGACCTCTAATGGGTCATACGCCACAAAAAAGAAAGTTCTCTACTCAACCAAAAAAGATTGGAGGAGTCATGACCCTCCAACCATGAGAGAGTAACTTCCAGGCGATGAAAACCCTCTCTGAGGCACATTTCACCAGGAGTTGAAGTGTTATAACCGCTCTTCGGGATTTCACTTCACCAGAGTTGAAATGTAAACAAAATAAAAGCCCTCTTCGGAGGCCCATTTCACCAGGAGTTGAAGTGTTATAACCGCTCTTCGGGATTTCACTTCACCAGAGTTGAAATATAAACAAAATAAAAGCCCTCTTCGGAGGCCCATTTCACCAGGAGTTGAAGTGTTATAACCGCTCTTCGGGATTTCACTTCACCAGAGTTGAAATGTAAACAAAATAAAAGCCCTCTTCGGAGGCCCATTTCACCAGGAGTTGAAGTGTTATAACCGCTCTTCGGGATTTCACTTCACCAGAGTTGAAATGTAAACAAAATAAAAGCCCTCTTCGGAGGCCCATTTCGCCAGGAGTTGAAGTGTAGCAACCGCTCTTCGGAATTTCACTTCACCAAAGTTGAAATGCAAAAACAAAGACCTTCTTGAAAGCACACGTTTCACCGAGATTGAAATAAAACTTCCAAGTGTTGAAACGTGAAAAGGCTTTCTTCAAAGGCACAACTCTTTGGGGGTACACGTTTCACCAAGATTGAAATAAAACTTCCAAGTGTTGGAACGTGAGAAATCCCTCCTTAGAGGTACAACTTTCTATAAAAAAAAAAAAAAAAAAAAAAAAAAAAATCCTCATCAAAAGCGTACTTTAACTTTCAAAGGAAAAGTAATTTGCCTACTATGGGAAATGATCGTAAAAAGAAAAGAAGTTAAAGTACCCTTCAGAGGTCCGCTTTACCACATAGAGGAATTCACTTGATGAAATATGCACATAAGCAAAAGAAAAAAGTGATTTCTTCGAACGACCAAGCGTAAAAACTTATACGAAGGGAGTTGTACTCTATAAAAATTTTCTTTAAAGAATAAAATAATTATTCTTTAGCAAATAAGAGTGCAAGTCCCCTCGAAGTATAAAATATTGCAGCAAGCTTAAGGTATGGGGGCAACATGGTATAGTAGTATAGATGCATCAGTAGAGTAATACTCAAGCAACATACCATAAGCCCGCTGCAACACTATATAAACAAACTTGTGCAAAAATAAATAGTAAATGCATTCTCAAATTCAAACAGAAGTTTGTACAAACGAAGAATCATTTTATTCAACTATAATGCAGATACAGGTTCTCAAAATAAAAGCGGGGGCCGATACCCGCACAACTCTCGGCCAGTTCATACAAAAGACAAAAAGCTAAAGTCTTCACTTCTTTTTACTGCCTTTGGACCCTTTACCCGACCGAATGACCAGCTTTTCAGGTCGGCCAGTGGGTATAAGGGAGGAAGGAGAGGTAGGCGCAGCTGGCCCAACTTCTGGCTCCTCTTCAGTGGCAGTGATTATCTTCCCTCTCCTCCTTGATGCTCCTTGCTTCCTTCTCCTCTTTGAGGAAGACTCACTTCCTGGAGTGACGAGTTTAGATAAAGTTATATCGTCAGAAGGAGTCCGCTCCGGAGATATGTCACCTCCCTCAAGTCCCTCATCTTTTTGCTCTTGCGAAGCAATGGGATCATCCAGGCCATGGAGAGCCTCTATTTGTTCTTCTTGTGACCCAGGTTGCGAGGCAGAAGGAGGCGCCACTTGAAGAGATGGAGGAAGGATCACCGGGGGAGAAGAAGCTTGAGTTTGACTCGTTGCTTTCTCTACAAAGGAGAAAAAACTTAAAATATCAGTATCTTTCGAAAAAAGAGGGGATGACGGCTTGTCAAAAGCCGGGAATTCATTGACATTTGAGGAATAATCAAAAGTCGGGAATTCATTGACATTTGAAAAATAATCAAGAAGATCGTCAAGTTCACAAGGAGCGAACGAGCAGTTCACCACTTGGGCTGGTCCGGTGTCAAGTTTACCTGGGGCAGTTGGATCTCTGAGGCTGATTTCATATCGCTGTGCTTCGTTGCTTTCACCACCTTCATCCCCGCCTTGTGCACTTGTAGTTTCAGTTACTGTCTTAGTTGTAGGCGGAGTAGAGGAGCTAGAACCCGTGATGTCAACCACCGGAGAAACTGGAGGTTGGACAGAGGAAGTAAGCGTTAATTCCTTTCCAGAACGTTCCTCTTCCGCCATTCCAGTTCTCATCCTGGCAAGTTGTTCTCGCCCCTTCGCAAGAGCAGCGCGAGCTCCCTCATCCAGGTAACGCGCCTCAAAATCTTCATCGCCATACCCGGCGTCTTTAAACATGTTAAGAGCAGCTTCCCACACCTCGGCCAGGGTGATTTCATACTTAGGACCAAGAAAAGAGAGGCTGCCGCGTCCCAAGACACAGTGTAAATAAAAATCGAATAAAGTCGAATTGATATCGGTTTCCATGGTCTGAGCAGTTTCTTCGGCTGCAATTTTGCCAGCCATGGCCTCATCTCGATCTTTTTCGGTCTGAGCAAGTTGGGCTTTAAGCGCTTCTATCTCCATGTCCCGGGCGCTCAGTTTATTCTGCAACTGGGTGACATCAGTGCGGTGGTTCTCTGCAGCTTGTTCTAACCTCTCAGCTTTAGCTTCAGCGTCCCTCTGGCTGGCGTGCGCATCTCGCACTTGTTTTTGCAATACCTCTTCTCTTTGGGTGTAAGTATTAGTAGAAGAGACAAGATCATCTTTGAGCTGCTTTACTTCAGCTTCGAGTTTTTCATTGTATTCGGCTATCTCCTTCATCTCAGCGTTGTGTTGATCAAGAATCTTCTGCCATTCTGATTTGTCATTTTCCATGGTCAGCATTGCTTCGATGTTAGCCCGATTAACTCTTTGAAGTTCATCAACCAACTTTTGCCATCCAGACATTCTATCGATATCAAGCTTGACAGCATCGAGATTTCTGTACATAGCTTCTTTGTCGATGGGGACCAAATCGAGGTCGAAGCGTACCCCCCTCAAACACCAGTTCGGGAATCGGCTCTGCAATGTCGGGGGGCCCCTTTCAACATGGTACGAAGGCCTGTTGAGAAGTGTTTGGATGGCACTTCCTTCAAGAGCAGGAGATTTGGAAGGGACGTCAATAGAAACTGAGGCACCAGGCCTCTCAGATGTCACGGGCACGTGCTCCTCGCCAAGTTTGGTCCGCTTTCTCGAATCCTCAATATGGCTCTTCCCCCTATCATCGTGCGTTTTACGTTTATGGGAATCATCATCCCTTGGGAAGGATTCATGTCGCGTGCCCGCTCCCTCATGACGTTCTTCATACCTTCTCCTCTCTTCAGCTTTTCGCGCAGCTCTCTGCTCATTGGTCTCTCTGGGATCGGTATAGTATTGCTTGTAATCATAGCTGCCGCGCCCTCCATAGCGTCGAAAGTCTTTGTAATAAGAACCGCTGCCGCTGCGCCCCATAGAGGAATCTGAAAAGGCAAAAATAGCAAGTCTTAGAAACTTCCGGAGAAAAGAAGTTAAATGTGAACAAATGCCAAAAGATCCTAAGTGTTGTGTGATGTGCAAGCTACGCGCATTAAGCTACAAACCACTCATTGGTGTAGAGGTGATGATAGCTTGGGTATGAGGAGTTGGTGTTTGTGTTGGTGTTAGTCGAAGAAGGGACGTCGCCTCAACTATAGGAGAGATAGTTTTAGACACGTCATCTCTAAAAAGCTCCTGTGAGGTCACTATTATGTCGCTCAACCCATCATAAACATCGTCACCATCATGCTCGGTGAGACTTGTTTTCTCAGTTCCTACATCAGCTAATCCCCCGAGAGGCTGTGAAGGTTCTTCTTCTTCCTCAATCGGGGCAAGTGCCGTCTTACTAGATGACCCCATAATGTCGGTAGGGGTGGAACATTTCACCAATGAAGCTTCGATGTTAGACTCTTTTGATGAGGGTTGTTCGATAGTAACGGGGGCATCCGATGCTTCAGTCGGGGAATCGGGAACTTCAGTCGGAGCTTCACAAAGCTGAGTATAGCGAGAAGGGTGGAGAAGTCCGTATTGATGTAGAAATTCGTCGCTTAGTAGAAACTTGATACTTCTCTCTTCTGCGGCTACAGCGCTCAGTCTATCAAAAGTCTGCTTATGTATCGGATCTCTAGAGGGAAGGGGAAGTGCTGAAAAAAAAAAAAGCAAAGAATGAGATTAGCAATTTGGACCCCGAAAAGAGTTAAAAAAGAAAGTGGAAAGACGGAAATAAATGATCTTACTTCCTACTCTCCAAGAAGCATAAAACTCTGGGGGACTGCGGGCAAAGAAAAATTGGTTTAAAAATCCATGGACACTTTCAGTAAGATCAAGAATGAGCTTGCGGTTTCTTGCACTTCTCACAATGATAAGAGAAGGATGGTCTTTGCTCTTTGCAAACGAGCATAAGTAGCGAATTTCTTCGAAGCTCGGCAGTCGGTCAAGATTTCTTCTGAACAAAACACCCAACCCCATCAAGATAGCGTAACCATTAGGATGAAGTTGGAACGGAGAAATTGACATCCGAAGAAGAAGAATTCGAAGAAAGTCATTGAAAGGTGGGATCGCCCCACTTAAGCACATATGACGATTAACCGCGACAAAACCATAGGGAGGTCTGTCAGCAGTATCATCCGGTCCAGGAAATATGACATCATCTTCAGCAAAGCCGAATTGAGTACGCAACTGAATAAATGTTCTCGAAGATAGAATAGTCGAAGTTCTTTCCGGAGGATTCTCTATAGGAACAGCTATCGGGAAAGTTTCTTCTTCTTGACTTGCTGTTTCTTCTCCTTGATGGGAAGTCATTCTACACAAGCAATTGGATATTCAAACATGAAGGTGCACGGTTCCTAAAGTGTGTGAAGTGTTGTACAAGTATCAATCAAACAATAAGCAAAGGTAACTGGAATAAAACCTAGCAAACATTTGTTAGTTATAAAAACCAGGAATCTTTGTTTTGAATTTGAATATGCAAATACAATGTTGATGCAAACAAATCAGTTCAAATTGTTGATACTTTGCATTAATATTTTACTATAATCAATTAATTCACAGCATTTCATGCAATATATTCATGTCTCTCATCTTGTCTTGACTAATCTGTCATTCGATACGGGCAGTCAATGGCAGTATATGCGCCTTGGTTTTCTTTGTTTGTTTGTTATTCTCGACAGGTTTACAGCTTAAAAATGAGAATGATCTGTAAAGTAACACAATGGAATTCAAGCAAACTTGAAGCTAGGACAGTTCAAAATGTTCAAAATGTAAACAACTTAGTCGGAAGTCCGGGTCAAAATACTTGAAGAAGGCCTATGTTTCTAAGTGTCAATACGTCCAGAGCCCAAGTGTTAGCTCGGCTACGGTTCAAAAAATCCCACGAGATAAAACTAAGACGGTAAGAGATCAGATGCTTAAGTCCTAACTAAGCGATATGATTCGGCTACTCAGGTTAGATGCTCAAGTGTTAACCCGGTCACGACCTAAGGATCTCTTACAAGTTAAAGCCGGTTTGTTAGTTCCCTAACTCGGCAGTCATCTAAGTTGCAAGCGACAGATAGGGATCTCTCCAAGTATTAACACGGCCGCGATTCAAAGGCTCAGGTCGGCAAGTTCCACCGAGCGATTAACTCGGCTTCGATTCAAGTTTTAAAGTTTAAGTCGGCAGAAATTTGAGTCACTCAAATTCCCTGAAAACCACCATCTCACAACATTAAACCCGATAACCCTGTAGCCATTCCTTCAACACCCACTTCTACTCATGCTGCCGAATCACCCAATTGAACAATTCGGAATCGAGCTTAAGATGATAAACC
This sequence comes from Allium cepa, assembly GCA_030765085.1. NCBI lineage: Eukaryota > Viridiplantae > Streptophyta > Magnoliopsida > Asparagales > Amaryllidaceae > Allium > Allium cepa. The sequence goes on from CM060942.1 coordinate 465,647,001, forward strand.
ATCTTCATCGCCTCAACGACCAATCTGAAGCCAAAACTTCATAACCTAAGTTTCATCAACTATGAATGCGATGGGGTTCATAATGAAGCGTCGTGCAAGAAGGCGATTCGGTGCAAGGAGGCGATTCGAGTTCGAACAAACGAGAAATGTGAATCGGCAATAAATTACAATCAGGAAAACCACTTACACGATGCGTAGCAGAGATTATTTGTGATCGATTGAATAAAGTTGCCTTTAAGATCTGAGGGTGCTTTAATGGCGGAATTGAGCAGGGGTCTGAATGAAGGAAAAGGAGGAAGGGGGCTAATTTATATCTCATGGTGAAGGAATGTTAAACAACACTAACTGGTAAGTCGTACGCGATCTACCGACCTAAGAGAAGCCGAGCTAAGATATTTCGAAGCACACGACTTAAGTCTAAGGCGTATACTTCGAGGGGCAGATGTTAACCTTATCTCGGTTACGACTCAGCAGGTCTAGTGTGTGGAGATGGCGCCGACCCAAGAGATGCCGACCTAACTGAGTAAGAATTGTGCAGGGTCTGCCGATCTAAAGGACATACCGACCTAACAGCTCAGGACTTAATTCGATGCCGACCTAACCAATTAACAAGGTGGCCGACTTAGTTCGGTGCCGACCTAATTAGTTAAGAAACGCACCGATCCAATGCTTTCCCATAGATACCAACCTAAGGCATGAAGAAATTCCGACCTAAGGCTTGAAGGGATGCCGGTCTAACGAGGCTATGCCGACCTAAGGAAAGTTCCGACCTAGTATGGAAGCCGACCTAGTGTATGTTCCGATCTAGCAACTCGAGGACTTTACCGACTTATAGTAAGTCGTAACCGATCTAAGGGTGTAAAGGATGGAATAGCGGGGCAGTTTAGCATGTGACATACTAACTCGGTAGCGATCTAGCTTGTTTCCATTAAGTCGTAGGGCTTGACTCGTTAGATCGGCGAAGGGATAAGATAAGTCGGTCGCGACCTAGCTTGACCCGGTAACGACTTCGGACTTGTGCAAATTCAACGAAGGAAGATCAACACAGCTTGATCATATAAGGGCTCCTATAAGCCGGCTGCGACTTAACTGGGTCGGTGAGGAGTTAAGACCGAGCCTAAGTCCATAATCTTTGCCTATAAATACCAACCTACCTCCAACATTCAAGGGACTTTTTGGTTGATCAATTTCAGGCGCCATTACTCTGCCGAATTCCAGACCACTTCAAAGCTTTTGGGATCCAACAAACTTCTAAAAGAACTCCATGAAGAAATCATCTACATTCACCATGGATTTGAAGATGATTGTTAACATCAAAGCTTGAGCTACTTGTTTTACATATCCCATCACTTGAAGTGTGTTGTAATTGAAAGATTTTGTAAAGGATTGTAATCAAACTAGTGATAAAAAGTTTAAAGTGGACGTAGGCTGGATTATAAGCCGAACCACTATAAATACTGTGTCTCTTACTGTTTTTCTGCATACTTTTTGCTTATTTCTGTTTCCCGTACGAACGGGTGGTGCTTTCACAATCACATCCTATACACCAGGGTGTTAGCGTTTAAATTTGAGCGTTAACAGTGATGATGTTGAGGTTTCCAAGAACCCCAACAAGAGGCAGTTTCCATTTCATAAGTCCAGGTCTTTTCCTTCTAAGAAGAAGAAGACCGGTGGTTCTAGCTCTCGGCTCAGTCTGTTGGAACACCTTTCATTCGGAAGTGTTTCAATTGTGATTCTCCAGATCATATGATTCGAGCTTGTTCCAAGCCTCTCTTTTGTCGTTACTGCAAGAAGGAAGGTCATCATGTTTCCACTTGCCCTACTGTTCCGCCTGTTGCCCAATCTAGCAAGCTTTATGCTGCTAAGGCTTCTGAAGGTCCTTCTCAGCCCAAAGGTATATCTCCATCTATTTTGGAAGGTTCTATTTTATTTCATGACCATAGTATTCGAGTTCTTTTTGATACGGGTGCTTCACATTCTTTCGTATCGAAAAAGTTCGTTGACGATTTATCTTTGAATGTTTCTTGCGTGGTTACTTCTTTAAGTATTGCGAATCCTATTGGGGGATCCGTGACCCTTAGTATGCTTTGTGATGATGTTGAGATTGTTTTATGTGGCTTTTATTTTCGTGCGAATCTGCACGTTATTTCTTGTTTGGGATTTGATATGATTTTGGGAATGGACTGGCTAGTGAGATATGATGCCAGGATTATTTGTTTGGATAGGATTTTATATCTTCGACATCCGGATTCGCCTACTCAGCTATCACTTGATCTTTGGAATGTGGATAATTCCGAAATGGCGATGATGATATATCTTGTATTCCTATTGCCTGTGACTTTTTTGATGTTTTTGAACCTGTTTCGGTTTTGCCACCCAAGCGGGCAATTGAGTTCCGTATTGATCTCATTCCAAGCGCGCAGCCAGTTAGTCGTCCTCCCATGAGGATGTCTACAAGGGAAAATGAGGAACCCAAGAAGCAACTTTTAGAGCTTGAGTCCAAGCAGTTGATTCGGTCCAGTTTTTCTTCGTGGGGATCCGCGGTCGTTTTCGCGAAGAAGTCTGATGGAACTCTTAGGCTTTGCATTGACTATCGCAAGCTTAACGAGTCAACCATCAGGAATAGGTATGCATTGCCTAGGATCGATGATATGTTCGATCTATTGAGTGGTGCCAATGTGTTTTCTCAGCTTGACCTTGCCACGGGTTTTTATCAGTTACGAGTCACGAAGGATAGCATACCTCTTACCACTTTTCGCACTCGTTGTGGTTCTTTTGAGTGGCTCATTATGCCGTTCAGTTTGATGAATGCTCCTGCTTTCTTTGTCGATCCCATGAATCGAGTATTCCGGGAATATCTCGATAGGTTCGTCCTTGCAATGATGATATCCTTATTTATTCTAAGTCTGAAGCTGAGCATGCTAATCACTTGAGAATTGTCTTGAGTACCCTCCGTCATCATCAGCTTACAGCCAAATTCTCCAAATGCCACTTTTGGGAGAATAAGGTTAAGTTCTTAGGCCATGTTGTATCTTCCGATGGCATTTCTGTCGATCCCTCAAAGATCGAAGCCATCCATAATTGGAAGAGGCCTGAGAATGTGCATGAGATTCGTAGTTTTCTTGGATTGGCAGGTTATTACCGTCGGTTCATTAAGGATTTTTTCCGCGTTGTGCTTCCTCTTACTTGCCTTACTCGAAAAGGCATTCGTTTTATTTGGTCCGACGAGTGTGAAGCTTCCTTTCAGACATTAAAGGAACTTCTCACTACTGCTCCTATTCTTGTGGTTCCCGACGGGAATCATGATCTTGTTGTCTACACCGATGCTTGTGGTAGTGGTCTCGGTGCCATTCTTATGCAGAAAGATCGGGTAGTTGCTTATGCTTCTAGGCAACTGCGTCCGAATGTAGTTCGCTATGCTGCTCATGTTCTTGAGTTAGCCGCCATTGTCTTTGCTTTGAAGATTTGGCAACATTATTTATTGGGCGAGTGCTTCATTCTCTATACTGATCATAAATCCTCGAAGTATTTGTTCACTCGGAAGGAAATCAATATGAGACAACAGTGTTGGCTCGAGTTTCTTGCTTCCTATGACTTTGATATCCAATATACCCCTGGTAAGGGTAATCGTGTTGCTGATGCACTTAGTCGCAAACATTCGGCTCTTGTTTCTATGATGCTTGGCGAGTGGGATATTCTTAAGACTCTATCTTTTTGTGAAATTCGTGATCAAGGTTCATTTTCTGATTCTCCTATTCTATTACTTAGTTTGGGAGCTCGACCCATTTGCTGGATTGTATTGTCGATGCTCAATGGCGTGATCCTGATTTTTTGCATCTTATTCAGCTTTGTGAGTCTGGATCCTGTAATGAGGCATAGTGGGATTACAGCATTGATTCTTATGGGTGTTTTCGTAAAAAGAACCGTCTTTTTGTGCCTTCTGATTTTGCGCTTAGGCGTGACGTTCTTGATGATTGTCACCGTTCTAAGTATACCATTCATCCTGGTAGTAGTAAGATGTTTGCGGATATGCATCGTCTTTATTATTGGGAAGGCATGAAGCGTGATGTGGCGAGTTATGTGAGTAATTGCACAACTTATCAGTGTATTAAGGCCAAACATCAGCGTCCTTCGGGTCTTCTTTTGCCTCTAGAGATTCCATTGTGGAAATGGGATCGGATTTCTATGGATTTCATTGACGGCCTACCTCGTTCGAGATTGGGTCATTCTAGCATCTGGATTATTGTTGATCTCCTCACCAAGTCTGCTCATTTTATCCCTATTAAGTCTAATAGGACTGTGTTCGCATTTGGCTAAGTTGTATGTCGAGGAAATCATGAGACTTCATGGTGTTCCTAGTTCTATTGTGAGTGACCGTGATCCTTTATTCACGAGTCATTTTTGGCAGAGTCTTCAGCAAGCTTTGGGAACAAAGCTTAATTTTAGCACAGCTTATCATCCGCAGTCTAACGGATAGACTGAACGGGTGAATCGTATCTTAGAAGATCTTCTCCGTATTTGTATTTTTGATTTCGGTGGTAGTGGGGAGGATCACCTACCTCTTGTAGAGTTCTCCTACATAATATTTTTCAGTCTATTATCGGTATGGCTCCTTTCGAAGCCTTATACGGAAGGCCATGTCGATCACCTTCTTGTTGGTTGGAATCTTGGGAGAAGCTTACTCTTGGCCCAGATTTTGTTCGTGATTCTTTTGAGAAGATTGATCTTATTCATTTGAGAATGAAAGAGGCACAAAGCCGCCAGAAGTCCTACGCTGACAACCGTAGGAGGCCTCTCGAATTCTCGGTTGGTGATCTCGTCTTTATTCGTGTTTCTCCTTCGAAAGGGGTGATGCGCTTAAGTGCGACTGGAAAATTGGCTCCTCGTTTTATTGGACCATTTTCTATTATTGAACGTATTGGCCCTGTGGCTTATAAAGTTTCACTTCCTGCACATTTATCTGGCATTCATGACATGTTTCACTTCTCTCTACTTTGGAAGTGTCTTCTGGTGTCGGATTCTATTATCGCTTCTCCTTATTTGCATGACATGGAGGTGCGACACCTTCGAAAAAAGGACGTGCCGCTCGTTAAAGTTCAATGGTCTGCTAGCCCCAATGACTGTACTTGGAAACCAGAGAGTTTATCGAGCGATCTTATCCTGGTTTTCTATCTTTGCTTGGCAACGGTAAGGATATCTTTTTATCTCAATGTTATTTCCTTTTCTTTTGAATGTTGTATGTATGTATGTGTATGTTACAAATATCGTCTCTAGGAATTGCAGGGACACAATTTTGTAAGGAGGGGAGATCTGCAACAACACGCATATTAAACGGTTATATATTTAAATGTTTTATTTAGATATAGCGTCGTTAGTCGGATTTTCGGATCCGAAATTTTACTTTTTGCAAACGGTCGAATTAGGACTCGAAACCACTTCCATTGAGTTCAAAATGGCGTTTTCGATCTTTTTGAGTATAAGCTTTGATATGTTTGGAGTAAGTCGAGTTTTTCTACTTTTTGTAGTTGAGTTTTGGGTTTGGGTTCAGCCCACTAGCTAACTAAATACCCTAGCTCAGTACCTCTCCTTCCATTCACTCATTTTCCATTCTGAAACTCAAGCTAAAACTGAAAATGGGGGAAAGGAAGAAGAATAAGAAATTCCAAGCCATAGTTTTCTTGTAAACTTGAATTCTTGCTCCAAAAATCAAAGAGAAGTTATTGGTAAGCCCTTTCTTCATCTTCTCCAACTCTTTCTCCTTCAATTTCAGAACGTTCATTAAACCTAACTTAGGAAAATACTTGTTTTGATCCTAGATTGAAGCTAGTAGAGTTGAAGTGGAGAGTGGTTGGTCTTCTCCTTCCAATTGAGCTTCTTCTTCTTTGTTTTTTTGAGTTGAAGGGTGAGATTTTTATCTCACATCCATGCTTTATATCTATTTTTGATTGTTGGCTATGAATTCCTAACACTTGGTCATGTGTACTTGCTTTTGGTTTGGATTGAATTGGTGAATATCCAAATTTTTAGTGTTTGGGTTCAATTCTTTAAAGATCCTAACTTTGATGTTTGCACATGTTTTTGGTGGCGAATCGGAGAGCCAATGGAGCTGGGGTATCGAGTGGCAAAAGCTCCATAGGTCCATTGCTTGATCGGTTGCATTTTGGGAGTGTTGCACTTCGATGAAATAGGGCAGAATAATGCAAGGCATCAGGTTCGACCGACCAAAACCCCAGGGCCGGTCGACCGAAGCTGTAGCCGAAACTTTCTGTTTCTGGTTCGGTCAGCCGACTCAGGGAGTTCGGTAAACCGACCTGCTCCTGTTTCCCTGTTTTGCCTTGTGCGCCTATTTGTTTGTGATTCCAACTTTTATCGGTCTAAGTTGATTCCAATTAGTTGTTTATGCGTATTTGACCTTGATGATTCCTTTTTGACTTCATCCATGGGTTTTTATAAAATAATCTTTTAAATTGTATTAAAAGCTTGCTTTTCTAATTTATAAATTCTATTTAAAACGCACACATACAATTTCGCACTTCGAGCGGAGTGGAAAGGAGATCAAATGGTTAAGTAAAACACTGACCATGAATCCGTGCGTTTTTCATTCCGATTAATCCTAGACCTATTCGATTGATTGTTTTGACCTTTTGGTCTGGTTTACCAATGAGATGAGGTAAACTTTGTATTTCTTTGAGTGTGAAATTAACTAACGGGTGGTAAACCGTTTAGTGCGAACGACTTCTTATGGGACTCATGTTACCACTTTTCAGATTCCTTTTTGAGAGTTATGACAATTCTGCCAGTTAGTGGTGTCCAGTACTGGGCCTCCGAACCTTCACCACTACGGTTTGTTGCCTTTGGGATAGTGTCTTCGGACTGTCTCCTTCAGGTTTGTTGCCTTCGGGTATGTTGCCTTGGGTTTGTTGCCTTCGGGTTTGTACCTTCGGGTTTGTGCCTTTGGGTTTGTTGCCGTATTGTATCGCTTTCGGAGTTGGTCTTTTGAGCCCCTCGATTGATATTTGGGTTTGGAGCCTTCGGGCTTATGGTTCCTTGTTTATACAGTACTGAGCACATGCAAACTATCTGATGCTTCATTGGTATGTATATTCCCTAGGTATTGCCCTTCAGTGTTGGTCTTTTTGAGCCACACGATATATAGCGATTACCTTGTGGAACTTGTGTTACCTTCATTGGTATTGTTATTGCCTTTTGGCTTGTTTGGGATATTCATATCCTTTGTTTATTTGTGTTGCCGATGATATGAGGCTTGTCTTATTTTGATTCATCTTTTGTTAGATGATTGTTGTATCTCTTTTAGAGATATTTGTTATATTATGCGACCTTGCAGGTTATTGCTGTTCAGTTTATCTAACTAATTTGTTTAGCTAGAATGACCCGTGTATTTTATACTCGGGTCAGACCGAGATGTTTCAGGTTAGGCGCTTTTGGACTTAGTCTATTTTGCTTCCGCATGGACTACTCAACTTGTTCCTTTTTGTTAAAGCTTTTTATGTAGTCCTTTTTGTTGTAACTCTGATATGTATTCTTTTGGATTCGTCTGTATATTGTGGTTTGCTATACCACTTGACGTGTATCAGTTTGTATTCTCTGTTATGTATCAGTATATGTTTATATGATGATCTACTGTTCTGTAATGTATATTAAATTTGAGTTGTTATATTCTGTTCTGATAGATCCTCCAACCACCTATGGTTTTGTTTTAAGTATTCATTGGATATGTCGATCTGGTGTGTATGATTATTGTCGATGTATTCAATAGATAGTTAAAGCAAAGCTATAGATGGTCGCTCCTAACCCGCCTTATTCTCCATATTAGTTGACGGCATTACCCTGTAGTGTCCTTGACTAGCATGGGTATAGAGGTGGGGCGTCACAAATTTGATCTTTGATATGAGGAGTTTGATTTGCATGTGAGCAGGTTTTATATTTACAAGGAAATGATATAATGGGATTTGATTTTTTTGTTTTAAGATTTATTTACAGGGTTGCTTCAGATTTGATATGAGGAGTTTGATTTGAGTTTGTGAACTAATTTTGGAGATGGTTATAAGTTATTCTCATTTTTGTTTCTAACTTTGAATTATGAAGATAGAAAAAGGAAGAAAAGTGAGAGGAAAATGTATTTATATAAGTGATTTTTTTGTGATTTAATATAATAAAAGAAAATAAAAACAAATAAGGACACTTGTAAATTATCTTAACATTTGTCATATTAGAATTTTTAACACTTAATACTTGTTATATGAAGCCTAGGAAAACAACACATGTCCTTTTAAAGTAACTTGTATTTAATTTAAATGTTAATATATAAGTTGTTAACGCTAAAATTTGAACGCTAACACCCCGGTGTATGAGTTGTAGTTGTGAAAGCACCACCCGATAGCTCGGGAACAGATTACAAGCAGATAATAGCAGAAAAGCGGTAAACAACAACAATTTTATAGTGGTTTGGCTTAAGGGTATAGCCTACGTCCACTTTAAGTACTTTTATTAATAATCTCGTTACAAGCTGATACAATTCTTCCCAAGTACAATACACTTTGAATTACAAGAGACTTAGAACAAGTAGCCTAAACTTCGATGAAGATAAGAGTTTTCGAATCCATGTTGGATGTATGTGATCTCTTCTTGAAGTTGTTTGTAGCGTTCTTAGTGTCTTGAGAGCTTCAAGTGTTAAATTGGTTCGGAATGTAGCAGAGTATCGGCGCTTGAAGAGAGTGAGCCCCCAAAAGTCCTTTGAATGTTGGAGGTGGCCTTGTATTTATAGGAGTTTTCAGCCTTAAGTCGTGAGTCGTACCCGGCTCATGCCTGACTCGTGGCCGAGTCAAATTAGGTTGTGGCCGACTCATAGAATCATCCCTTCACTCCTCCAATGCTTATTCCTCTGTTGGATTTTATGACAAGTCTTGAGTCGTGTCCGAGTCAATCTTCCTTGGCATAGGCATTGTGGCAATGGGTTACGACTTAACGACTTTAAGTCGTGGGCGAGTCATGGTGAGTCGTCTCATGTTAACTCAAGGCCGAACTACTGGCTCGGTCCAAAGAGATAAGTCGTTCTCGAGTCAACCGAACATAACTCCTTTTATGCTAGCATAAGTCGTATACGACTCATCACGGCCGTAGCTAGTCAACGAGTTATCTCATTTCAGTATGGTTTTGAACTTGTCCCTAAAGCCTTAGGTCGTATCACCTTTTAAGTCGTAAACTTTCATGAGTCGTTAATGTCTTACCTTGCTGGCCTTCCTTACCCGTCAGATCCCCTGAGTCGTACAATCTCTCCTTGAGTCCTTTAAGTCGCCTTGGACTTTAGGTCGTTAACTCGTTGAGTCGGGGACTAGATGAGTCGCTGAGGTTGTTGAGCCGGGGTCTTGCTGAGTCGGCCTTTTCTTACGAACCACTAATCCCTTGAGTCGTATATCCAATGAGTCGGTAAGGACCTTAAGTGGATGAGTCGGGATCAGATGTGTCGGTCCTAGATGAGTCGGATCTAGATAGATGAGTCGTTCTTCCCTCTACATGGATGAGTCGGTATTAGTTGAGTAAATGAGTCGGTTCAAGTTTCAGCAGGGTTAACATTTGCCCCTCGAAGCACGCGCCTAAGTCGTAGGTCGCGTGCTTTGACTTATCTTAGCCCGCATGTGCCGACTCATGTCTTACTACCTTAGTACAAAAGGCATGAATCGTTACTTTCATCTTCTTCTTCTCATACCAATCTCCTAAATCGCTTCTGCCATTAACACTTCTTCGAGCTTCCCAAGACGATTTCAACTCAATCCATCTTCAATTTTTTCGGGCATCACACTACATAAGCAATCCTGCTTTCCTTCCGATTGTCGATCATCATTGACTCATGCGTTTAATTTTCCACTTCCGGTTCGTTCCTTCGAGCTTTACGAGTTTGGTTGGATTGATAACCGATGAATTTGGGATTGCCTGATTTGTCTTGTGGCGATTCGTCATTCGAGGCGACTCTGTATTGTGATAGGATTAAAGTTGTTATTTTTGGAGATGCCATTGGGTTAACGGGTTATGGGTTAGGATTTGGAGATAGGACTTGGAGATCTTGCTGCTTAGAACTAGAGTTTTTTCTTTTCAACACGACTCACGATTCAGAGCGCTGCCGGCTCAAAACACCAACGACCCAAAATTAAATCGGCTCATCCTAGCTTGCCCCCCAATCCTTAGGTCGTGGACGAGCTAGCCAGAGAACCGATGATTTGTCTTGACCCGTTGGAAAAACTCTTGAGTTGTTGGCGAGTTAGCACTTAAGGCGCTGCCGAGTTAGCATTCGAGTTGTGTATAATTTAGCTCTTGAGTCGTCTACGACCTAGCACTTGAGTCGTCTACGACTTAGCACTTAAGTCGTCTACGACTTAGCACTTGCACTCCTAAACTCTGCTTGAACTTTGAACTGCTGCTTGAATTTCAAACTGTTGAACTCTGCTGCATTCTTTTACAGATTACTTTGACTTGTAGGTTGACAATCTGTTTAATATGATATTTACAGAAAATTGGGACGAATATACTGCCATCGACCGCCCACATCAAATGACAGATTAGTTAATAACAGATAATTAACTTAAATAAATTGTGTGAACGAAGTGCTATCGATTTCAAGTAGAATATTAAAGCAACACTGAAATAGTCAATTGAAACTGACCAGCCTGCACTAATATTATGCTCGAACTTTAAATTAACAAGTTCTGAAATTACAGTAGTCGACCAATCGTCGACCAGTTTAATTCCAGTTATATTTACTTGTTATTTTTATCAGTTTTGCACGACACTTCACACTTTTAGGAAACGTGCACCTTCATATTTGAATATCCAGTTGCTTGTGTAGAATGACATCTCAGGAAGAAGATGCAACAGTTCAGACGGGAGAGGCAACTGTTCTTCCGGCTCCACTAGTTAATCCTCCCGAAAGAGTCCCTACCACACTATCATACAAAGTTTTTTGCCAGTTGTGTGCTCAGTTTGGCATTGCTGAATCAGATGCCATTCTTCCTGAGAGAAGTAACACTGCTGACATAGCACCTTCTGGCTTTGTGACAGTTAACCGACAAATGTGCCTAAGTGGGGGCGTTCCTCCTGTTCATAGAGAGACCGATGAAGAAAGGGCTGCCCGGAAGGCTCGGGAAAGACGTGATTATGAAGAACGCTTTGGAAGACCAGATAATCGACATGATTCCTCCCACAGAGAGAGTGACTCCCTTAAACGCAAATCTCATGATGATAGAGGGAAGAGTCGCACAACTGATGACTCGAGCAAATGGGCCAAAGTTATTGAGGAGCCAATGCCTGCGCCTTCAGAGAAGATTACTGCTCCTACTTCTTCTCAATCTCCTGCCCCTTCCCCTACTGATATCCAAGCAATCATCAATAGGCCATCTTACCAAGTTGGACCAGGTCCAGCCACTCTTCAACGCCGATTTCCTAATTGGTGTTTAAAAGGAGTTCGCTTTGACCTCGATCTGGTTCCCATAGATAAAAGTGCTATGTTACGGAACCTTGATGCAGTCAGAACCGATATTGAGAGGATGTCATCTTGGCAGAAACTCGTTGATGAGCTCCAAAGGGTGAATAGGGCCAATCTCGAAGCTATGCTTACCATGGAGAACGACAAAACTGAATGGCAAAAGATCCTTAAACAACATGATGCAGAAATGAGGAGTATTGCCGATTATAATGAGAAACTTGAGGCAGAAGTTGGGAAACTTAAAGAGGAGCTTGCTACTTCTTCCACTTCTTATTCTCAAAGGGAGATTGTGCTTCTTCAACAGGTGCGGGATGCTCATGCCGCGCAAAGGGATGCTGAGGCCAAGGCTGATGGGTTGGAGCAGATTATAGAGGGCAACCGTACTGATATTACTCAGTTACGAGGACAAACTGGCCTTCAGGCTGCAGAGATTGAAAAATTGAAAGCCCAGTTATCCAAAGTCGAGAGAGAGCGGGATGAGGCTGTTGCGGGTAGAATTGCAGCTGAAGAGGCCCATGAAGCCACCAAAGCTGATATTGGCTCGACACTATTTGATTTCTACTTGCATTGTATATTAGGGCGTGGCAGTCTTGCATTCCTGGGCCCCAAGTATGAGATTACCCTGGCCGAAGTGTGGGAGGCCGCACTAGATATGTTTAAAGGGGCCGGATACACTGAAGAGGAGTTGGAGGTGCACTACTTAGACTTTGAGGCTCGCGCAGCCCTTGCCAGAGGGAAGGAGCAACTTGCCAGATCGCGGGTTGAAATAGTGGGGGAAGGGCATCAAGAAAAAGAAACAAATTTGACTGCTCCTGTCCCTCCTTCAACTTCGGCCGATGCTGGCATTATTGGCTCTAGCTCTTATGTACCGATCCCTGCTCAAACTGATACCGGGGCCAAAATTACTCAAGCCACAGATGAATCACAAGAGAGTGCTGAAGCTCCGGACTATGTAATTGACGTAATAAAGACAACTTCTGCAGGTAATTCCACTGTAAATTTCGCTCAAGTGGATTGCTCATTTATTTCACATGGGTTTAATGAGCTCCTTGACTATTTTCTCAATCTTGATGAGCCTTCATCTCCTCTCTATACTGACTTTAACCTCTTTTCTTCTGTAGAGAAAGTATCAAGCACCGCTCAGATTTCTCCTCCTCTGGTTATCCCTCCTCCGTCACCCCAGGTGGCTCCTCCTCCTGCTTCACAGCCCGGGTCGCAAGAGGAACAAATGGAGGCCCTTCATTGTTTAGACGATCCCATCGCTTCGCAAGAGCATAGAGACGAGGGTCTTGAGGGAGGTGAGATATCTCCGGAGCGGACTCCTTCTGATGACATAACTTTGTCTAAACTTGTCACTCCAGGAAGTGAATCTTCCTCAAAGAGGAAGAAAAAGCACGGAACGTCAAAGAGGAGGGGGAAGATAATCACTGTTACTGAAGAGGAGCCAGAAGTTGGACCAGCTGCGCCTACCCTTCCTTCTTCCCTTGTGCCAACTGACCGACCTGAAAAGCTAATCATTCGGCCGGGAAAAGGGTCGAAAGGTAGTAAAAAGAAGTGAAGATTTTAGCTTTTTGCCTTTTGTATGTACTGGTCGAGAATTGTGCGGGTACCGGCCCCCGCTTTTCTTTATTTTGAAACCTGTACCTGCATTTCAATTGAATAAAATGATCCTTTGTTTGTACATACTTCAGTTTGAATTTGAGAATGCATTTATTATTCATTTTTGCACAAGTTTATTTATATGATATTGCAGCGGACTTATGGTATGTTGTTTGAGTACTACTTTACTGATGCAGCTATACTATTATACCATGTTGCCCCCATACCTTAAGCTTGCTGCAATATTTTATACTTCGAGGGGACTTGCACTCTTATTTGCTAAAGAATAATTATTTTATTCTTTAAAGAAAATTTTTGTAGAGTACAACTCCCTTCGTATAAGTTTCTACGCTTTGTCATTCGAAGAAATCACTTTTTTCTTTTGCTTATGTGCATATTTTACCAAGTGAATTCTTCTATGTGGTAAAGCGGACCTCTGAAGGGTACTTTAACTTCTTTTCTTTCTTTTTTTTTTTTTTTAAAGATCATTTTCCAGAGTAGGTAAATTACTCTTCCTTTGAAAGTTAAAGTACGCTTTTGATGAGGATTTTTTTTTATATACAAAGTTGTACCTCTGAGGAGGGATTTTTCACGTTTCAACACTTGGAAGTTTTATTTCAATCTCGGTGAAACGTATACCTCCAAAGAGTTGTGCCTTTGAAGAAAGCCTTTTCACGTTTCAACACTTGGAAGTTTTATTTCAATCTTGGTGAAACGTGGGCTTCTGAAGAGGTCTTTTTTCTTGATTGTGCCTTCGAAGAGGTCTTTCCTTTGAATTGTGTCCCCGGGAGGGGGTTGTACCTCTAAGGAGGGATTTTTCACGTTTCAACACTTGGAAGTTTTATTTCAATCTTGGTGAAACGTGTACCTCCAAAGAGTTGTGCCTTCGAAGAAAGCCTTTTCACGTTTCAACACTTGGAAGTTTTATTTCAATCTCGGTGAAACGTGGGCTTTCAGGAAGGTCTTTATTTTGTTTTTGCATTTCAACTTTGGTGAAGTGAAATTCCGAAGAGCGGTTGTTACACTTCAACTCCTGGCGAAATGTGCCTCCGAAGAGGGCTTTTATTTTGTTTACATTTCAACTCTGGTGAAGTGAAATTCCGAAGAGCGGTTGTTACACTTCAACTCCTAGCGAAATGTGCCTCCGAAGAGGGCTTTTATTTTGTTTACATTTCAACTCTGGTGAAGTGAAATCCCGAAGAGCGGTCATAACGCTTCAACTCCTGGTGAAATGGGCCTCCGAAGAGGGCTTTTATTTTGTTTGCATTTCAACTCTGGTGAAGTGAAATCCCGAAGAGCAGTCATAACACTTCAACTCCTGGTGAAATGTGCCTCAGAGAGGGTTTTCATCGCCTGGAAGTTACTCTCTCATGGTTGGAGGGTCATGACTCCTCCAATCTATTTTGTTGAGTAGAGAACTTTCTTTTTTGTGGCGTATGACCCATTAGAGGTCTTTATCCTCCGAAGAGTTGTGCCTCCGAAGAGGACTTTGTGCTGCCGATGATGGCTTTGGTTGTTCCTCTGTTCACTTGCTTATGCCTTTTCAATGATCCTCTGCCCCCCCCCCCCTTTTTTTTTTTACAAGTAACTTGTTTAATCCAAGGAAGTGTGCTTCATTGTCAGGCAATTTCGTGAGAACTAGCACTAGCTTCTTAATTGGATGTTTGTTTGTTCAAACGATCTCAATTTATTAGCAAAGACCCGTTTCTGTCGAAATCATAGGCCGTTCAATTGAAGTACTTCCTATCTAGGATTTGAATTCGGGGCTCTTGTGACTTGAAATTTGGCGAGAATCACTTGGTCTTTTTATGTGCAAGTTTCATTTCCATTGTCTGCAAAAATTCAAATCGACATTTCGGCAATACATTCTATGTACTTCTTATATCGAAAATAAAGCAAACATGTAATAATAATAAGGAACACAAGATTTATAGTGGTTCGGCCAGGAAATTGGGCCTACATCCACTTTATATTCTTTCATTATTTACTTGCATCAGTTTTACAATTGCCTTCAATTACAAGAATCATACATTCATAATTCTTTTTACAAATTTTCAACAAAATTTTCAAGTAAAGTATGGACGCAAATGATTGCTGTTCCATGCCCTTGGAATTTGATCTCCTTCAACAGTGGTGAGTTTCAATGTGCCGTCAAGAAGCTTTTGACCTATGACATATGGTCCTTCCCAATTTGGCCCAAACACACCTGTCGCTGTCATAATTCTTTTCAGGACTAGGTCTCCAATCTCAAAGCTGCGTTGGCGAACTTTGGAATTGAAATGTCTAGCTATTCTTTGCTGATGAGCTGCAATTCTGAGATTAGCCTCAACTCTTTTTTCATCAAGGAGATCTAGCGCTTCAAGCTGTAGCTTTTCGTTTTCTGCTTGATTGAAATGGATTCTTCTGTGTGAAGGGACTTCTATTTCTACCGGAATCATTGCCTCTGACCCGTATGCCAATGAAAACGGGGTGTGCCCAGTCGCAGTTTTGTGAGTGGTTCTGTATGCCCATAGTGCCAGTGGTAGCTTATCGACCCAACCACCTTTTGCTCTTTCAAGTTGCTTCTTGATGGTTGACTTAATAATTTTGTTCACGGCTTCCACATGCCCGTTTGCCTGCGGATGAGCTACTGCTGAGAAGCTTTTTTGGATTTTGAATCGCTTGCAAAAATCTTGGAATTCTTCACTTTCAAACTGAGTTCCATTGTCTGTAATTATTTTTTGAGGCACATCGTATCTGCAAATGATGTTTTTAGTCACAAAACTTATCATCTTCTTTGAGGTGATAGTGGCCAGTGGTTCAGCCTCTGCCCACTTAGTAAAATAATCTACAGCAACAATGGCATATTTAATTCCAGATTTGGCAGTTGGTAATGGTCCTACAAGGTCAATTCCCCATATCGCAAACGGCCATGGACTGACCATCTGTGTGAGTTCAGTGGAAGGAGCTCTAGGAATTTTGGCGAATCTTTGACATCTGTCACATTTTTGGGAATACTCCGCTGCATCTCGATTAATTTCTAGCCAAAAATATCCGTACCGGAGAATTTTCTTTGCTAATGTTTGGCCACCTGAATGATCACCACATTCTCCTCCGTGTACCTCTGCTAAGATTGCTTTAGACTCTTCCCTGGATACACATCGAAGTAATGGCATTGAAAATCCCCGTCTGTATAACCGGCCATCCTGGATTACGTATCGAGAGGCTTTTCTCAGTAGCTTTTGTCGTTCTTTTGAGTTCCCTGGTAAGGATCCATTGAGCAGATATTCTATTATCGGAGTCATCCATGATTCTTGCTCTTGAGACATGCTCATGATCCAATCAATGTCCATCTCATCAATGCTAGGAGTCGACAGGACCTCCACTGGAGTTAGCCCCAGAAATTGAGCTTCGCCTGTGCTCGAATACTTCGCGAGAGAATCTGCTTTCATGTTTTCTTCTCAAGGAATGTGGCTTATCATGTAATGATCGAAATCACCCAGGAGTTCCCAAGCCTTTGACACGTAGGCGGGCAGATTCCCCCCTTTTGCTTGGAATTCCTTTTTGACTTGGCATACAATAAGCTGAGAATCACTGAATATCTGTAGCGCTCGGATGTTTAATTCTTTAGCAATCCTTAAGCCAGCGATAAGGGCTTCGTATTCTGCTTCATTGTTTGTTGAAGGAAATTCCAATCTTAGTGCATAGCATAATGATCGACCTTCAGGAGTCTCAAGTACAACTCCGGCTCCAGAAAAGTAGTCGTTTCTCGCACCATCGACATATAACTTCCACTGGATAGGGGAATTGTCGACCATTTCTTCCTCACTGTTACCCTTATCTGTAAATTCTACAATGAAATCCACTAAAGCTTGTCCATTGATTGCTTTCCGGGGATGATAAGTGATGTCATATTGACTGAGTTCAATATTCCACTTTAGAAGATGACCCGAAGTTTCAGGGCGAAACAGGACTTGCTTTAAAGGTTGATCAGTGAGGACTCTGATAGGGTGAGCTTGAAAATATTGCCTCAATTTCCTAGATGCAATTAGTAAGCAATAGGCGAGTTTTTCCAACTTAGAGAAATTCATCTCTGCCCCAGTGAGTCTTTTGCTGATATAGTAAACTGGATGTTGAATCCTTTTGTCTTCCCGTATCAGCGCTGCACTTAAAGCGTGAGATGATACTGCCAAGTATATAAGAAGATCCTCGCCATCGCCAGGCCTAGAAAGTATTGGAGGCGTCTCCATATGGCGAATCAATTCATCAAAGGCTTTTTGGCATTCGGAAGTCCAATCGAAGTTTTTCTTTCCTTTCTTTAGGGCGTCAAAGAATGGGATGCATTTATCTGTGGCTTTGGAAATGAACCGACTCAAGGCGGCAACTTTTCCATTGAGACTTTGCAGTTCCTTCTTTGTTTTAGGAGCTTTGACTTCTCCAAGGCAGTAATTTGAGCTGGACTAGCCTCAATGCCTCTAGCGCTGACGATAAACCCTAAGAACTTTCCGGACTCGACCCCAAACGTGCATTTCAGAGGGTTAATCTTCATTCCGTATTTCCGGAGGACTGCGAACATTTCTGCCAAGTGTTCAATGTGATCCGCTGCTTTCTTAGACTTTACTAACATGTCGTCGACGTAGACTTCCATAGTTTTGCCCAATTGCGGTTTGAACATAGCATTAACCAGTCTTTGGTAGGTTGCCCCTGCATTCTTCAATCCGAAGGGCATAACTCTGTAGCAATAAAGACCAACATCGGTGATAAAGCTCGTGTCCTCCTGATCCGGTTCATGCATCATGATCTGGTTATATCCGGAGTAGGCATCCATGAAAGATAACAATTCATGCCCCGCTGTTCCATCTACCAGTTGATCGATCCTGGGTAAAGGAAAGCAATCTTTGGGGCAGGCCTTGTTCAGATCTGAAAAATCGATACACACTCTCCATTTTCCATTAGCTTTCTTAACCAGCACAGGATTTGAAACCCAATTCGGATATGTAGATTCTTTAATGAAGTTATTTTCCATGAGTCGATCAATTTCCTCTTTTAATGCTGCTGACCTTTCTGGACCTTGGGCTCTTCTTTTCTGTTTTACTGGTGTAAACTTTGGGTCAATATTCAGAGCGTGTACTGCAACTTCTGGAGATATTCCACACATATCAGCATGAGTCCAAGCGAAGACATCCAGATTTGCTTTCAGGAAAGATATCAAGATATTCTGAATTGACACATTAAGCTGTGAACCCACATTCAACACCTTATTTGGGTCCTTCGGGTCAACAGGTACCGGTACTGTCGTTTCAACCGGCACTACTCTATTCTCCCCTGCACTGGCTTTTCTGGGATCCATCTCTTTCCGTGCCCCGCTATGCTCGCCAGTGCAGGGTCCGCCCCGTAATTGCTGCAAGGCTGGCTCTTTGATGCGGACCGGGGCGGCCGCATCCTTTCCCATTTCCCTTTTTCTTGACTTTCGCAACTCTGTCAAATAGCACTCTCGCGCAGCATTTTGATCCCCTTTTATAACTCCTACTCCATTGTCCGTAGGGAATTTAATAGTGAGGCACCACGGGGCTACGATAGCTTTGAACGCTGCGAGCGTTGGACGGCCAAGGAAAGCATTATAAGCAGAAAATTCATCGACAATCACAAATGTTTTCTTGCAGACTACTTTCCTTTCTCCTTCCCCAAGTTCTACAAGCAGATCGATGGTTCCTATTGGTTGCTTTGGCTCCCCAGTGAAGCCAGCGATCTTCTGCGATGAGGCTTGTACATCGACCATAGGGATTTTCATTTGGTCGAATGTCTTCTTGAAGAGGATATTACATGATGCTCCGCAGTCAATGAGAACTCTTCTGACAATGGCTGGTCCGATACCAGCTGAGATGACCAAGGGATCTAGGGTAGGAGCTTCGATACCTGTGGAATCTCTGGCTCTGAAAATAATATCATCACTGAAAGTTTTCTGTTGTTTCAGGGGCGTAGTGTCTTCTAAAACAAAGACATCTTCTTCGGCTGGAACATATTTCAAAGCCCTGGTATATCTCTCCATCTCACCCCAGCTCTTGCCAGCTGGGTGAGGTCCTCCTGTAATGACATTGATAATGGGCCTTCCAGATTCATGCCCCGTAGCTTTCTCACCTATCCTAGGCTGATGAACAGGAGCCTGTTGCCCCTGACTTGACGATGCAGGATTGTTGCTATTCTTTTTCACAAATTGCTGCAGCTTGTTTTCTCTTAGCAATTCTTCAATCAGATTTTTCAACTGGCGGCATTCATCGGTCTCATGACCGGGTTGATTATGGAAGCGGCAGAACTTCCCACTTTGTATAGCCTTTTTCCCGGTCCTCAAAGGGATAGGTTTAGGGAGGTCAACAGAATCTTTAATGGCAAGGTAGATACGCTCCGGCGTATCTGATAATGGAGTATACTCTGATGGCTTGAAGGATCGGGGCTTCTTCAGATTACTCTGCTTCTTCCCATTGTTATTTTCCCTTTTTTGCCCTACAGATTCATTCTTGCGTGGAGCAACAGTGTTATCTTCAGCTTTTTCCGATACTGCCTTTACCGGTACAGGACGGCTTTCCAGGCGTATGAATTCATCTGCCTTTTTGTAAAACTTTTCGAGGGAGGTTGGCTCCTTCATGTTTAGCCATTTCCCAAATTCGCTCGACTTATCAATAGCCCTCATCAGATAAGTCAATATCATTCGCAGTTCAGCATTGTCCACCTCTGCCAGCGCTATATTAAAGCGGTTCAAGAAAGATCTGATAGATTCACCAGGATTATGTTCTATACTTGACAACGACATGATGTCCTTGGCCTTTGAAGTATACAGTCTGAACTGTTCCTTGAACTTTCGGGTCAAGTCTGAAAACTGATCAATAGATCGGACTGGCAACTTGGTGAACCACAGTAGAGCCACACCTTCAAGGTATACAGAGAAATATCGGCACTTTATCTCGTCAGAGGCTCTGGCACCTGTCATGTGCCAATCATATTTATACAAGAATTCATTCGGATCACTTGTCCCTCTGTAAGCTGGGATAGTTGGAGGGACAAACTTCCTTGGAAATTCCGCCTTTAAGATTTTCTCAGTAAATGGAGTTTTACTTGGGGCGAAACCCCATTATTTCTCATCTTCAACCCTTTGCATACTTTCTTTCATGATTTGCCAGACCATTCCAGAAAGATACTCCTCATCATGTCGAGTTCCAGATCCACCAACCTCAGGAAGCGTTTGCTCAAAGGGACTGGCAGCCCTTTCTGGAGCATTCCTTTCATTAGCATCATGAATGTTGCCAGCATAATTCCTTCCATTACCAGCCGGTTGATTGTTTGCCCCGAGCAAATCATTCAACTTATTCAGAATTAGAGCATTTTGGGCAATCTGAGCCTCTAATTGTGAATTCTGGGCGTTTATCTGCTGGTTCAGCCCTAATATTACAGCATCCAACTCCGCTTTCGTAACCCCAGCAGACGTAGCGGGTTGATTAGGTACAGGGGAAGCGGATGTTCCCTCTTGAACGTTCCCAGATCTGACAGATCTACTCTTCCTTCCAGGAGCCATAATCTCAGACAGACTTCTGGTTTTCAAGGAAATTCTCTCTACAAATCTCTGTGAAGCAATGATGATAATTTTTCCTGAGTTCAGTTCTCAGTGAAAGCACCAAAAATGTTAACGCTAAAATTTGAACGCTAACACCCCGGTGTATGAGTTGTAGTTGTGAAAGCACCATCCGATAGCTCGGGAACAGATTACAAGCAGATAATAGCAGAAAAGCGGTAAACAACAACAATTTTATAGTGGTTTGGCTTAAAGGTATAGCCTACGTCCACTTTAAGTACTTTTATTAATAATCTCGTTACAAGCTGATACAATTCTTCCCAAGTACAATACACTTTGAATTACAAGAGACTTAGAACAAGTAGCCTAAACTTCGATGAAGATGTGAGTTTTCGAATCCATGTTGGATGTATGTGATCTCTTCTTGAAGTTGTTTGTAGCGTTCTTAGTGTCTTGAGAGCTTCAAGTGTTAAATTGGTTCGGAATGCAGCAGAGTATCGGCGCTTGAAGAGAGTGAGCCCCCAAAAGTCCTTTGAATGTTGGAGGTGGCCTTGTATTTATAGGAGTTTTCAGCCTTAAGTCGTGAGTCGTACCCGGCTCATGCCTGACTCGTGGCCGAGTCAAATTAGGTTGTGGCCGACTCATAGAATCATCCCTTCACTCCTCCAATGCTTATTCCTCTGTTGGATTTTATGACAAGTCTTGAGTCGTGTCCGAGTCAATCTTCCTTGGCAAAGGCATTGTGGCAATGGGCTACGACTTAACGACTTTAAGTCGTGGGCGAGTCATGGTGAGTCGTCTCATGTTAACTCAAGGCCGAACTACTGGCTCGGTCCAAAGAGATAAGTCGTTCTCGAGTCAACCGAACATAACTCCTTTTATGCTAGCATAAGTCGTATACGACTCATCACGGCCGTAGCTAGTCAACGAGTTATCTCATTTCAGTATGGTTTTGAACTTGTCCCTGAAGCCTTAGGTCGTATCACCTTTTAAGTCGTAAACTTTCATGAGTCGTTAATGTCTTACCTTGCTGGCCTTCCTTACCCGTCAGATCCCCTGAGTCGTACAGTCTCTCCTTGAGTCCTTTAAGTCGCCTTGGACTTTAGGTCGTTAACTCGTTGAGTCGGGGACTAGATGAGTCGCTGAGGTTGTTGAGCCGGGGTCTTGCTGAGTCGGCCTTTTCTTACGAACCACTAATCCCTTGAGTCGTATATCCAATGAGTCGGTAAGGACCTTAAGTGGATGAGTCGGGATCAGATGTGTCGGTCCTAGATGAGTCGGATCTAGATAGATGAGTCGTTCTTCCCTCTCATTGGATGAGTCGGTATTAGTTGAGTAAATGAGTCGGTTCAAGTTTCAGCGGGGTTAACATAAGTTATGCCCAATTAATTAGTTAATTAGTATTTTATATGTATAGAATTTTTTTCAAAAGAAATAAAAACCAATTGTACTTATAAATAAAAGCTTATGCATATATTTAGAAATCCAAAACAATTTAAAATCTATACTTTGGATTTCAAAACTTTATATTCAATTCAAATCAAATTCTAAAATTCAATTTTAAGTAACAATTCTATTTTTATTAAAAATCTATTTTCAAAAACAATACATTATCAATATTGTTTTTAGAAATAATTCATTATCAAATTAAAATAATTATAAAAGAAATTATTTCTTTATTAATAATTTACTTATCTTATCAAGCTATGTTTAAAAAAAACCATTTTGTTAATTAATTTAAATTTAGACTTAAGCTAAGATCAATTTAAACAATTCACACTTACCTTAGCAATTTAAATCCATATGTTATTTATTAAATAACTTTGAAAAACTTATAATTAAATTAAATCCAAATTTCCAAATTATAAAATATATATTAGAATTTGAAATCAAGATTCATTTACTAAATTTAAACCAAGATTATTTATTTATAATATATTCATTTAAATAGAAATCAATTTATTAGCTTTAAAAGATAAAATCTACCAATTAAATATTTATTAAAGGAATATTATTAAATCAATCCAAATTATTACTAGCAAAAATTATCAAATCAATCAATTTTAGTACAGATTATTAAATTTATATTGCCAAAATTATCACATGTTTAAAGTGACCTAAATAAATATAAAGTTTAGATAAATGAATATATCAAGTTAAATAAATGGAAAGAATGTCCAGTTCTTTGAAATCAAAATTTTTTCTTAAATGATATTGGATTTATTAAGTAAACATTTCAAATCTAAATAATAGCAATTGAATTTGATATATAAGGAATAATTAAAGAATTAGCTTTGAAATGGTGGAATATGTAAAGCTTTGAAATATATCTAAATTGAAATGTTTTATTTGGATTTTTATCTATATTTAGAGTTGATTTGTGAAGGTGAAGAAACTATTTTATTATATAAAGTAATTTATACTTAAACCATTTAAGTGGTGCGGTTATATTTCAAAGTTAGATAATTCAATGTTTTATGTTTTGAAAGGATATATTTCAAGCGTTTGGTTTAGAAATATTTTAACTATGGAAAGTTATGGTTTTAGAAACGGATATATTTGGAAAAGATATCATATCGATTTGGTTTTAAAAGGGAAATGATATCGTAATTATATGGTTTTGAAATGAATATTATATCCTGGTTTTTTTAAAGTATAAATTATTTTGAAATAACCGCGGTATTATAATAACATTGGTTGTTTAAGAGACCGGGATTGGAAGTTGTCATACTCTCTGCCTACACCGAAAACCACTTTAACAACCGTGTACGTGGTTGGGATTCCATAATGAAGTATGATGTTGGCGGCATTTCCTTTGAGTTAAATACATGGACCCAACTCCCATGAGTTGGCATAAGATGGCTAAAACAGGAGCGATTGACGGGTTAATGGAGGTAGCACCTTTGATCGGACATATCCCTTCGATATTATACATTGACTTTTGGATTGATTCGGTGGCCATGTAATAACCCATATTTTGATAATTAAAAATATTAAATTTAATTAGGTTTTGGGCTTTAATATTGTCAGAAATTAAAATTTATGTTTTATTAAATTGAATCTTATTAGATTTGAAATTTCGACTATAAGATAAATCTTAAAACAAATAATTTAATGAGATAAAACATATAATTCGCTAATATTGATTGAATGTAATTGACTACTACACTATGTTAACGTAATTTCAATCAATTTAAATAATAAAGGTTAATAAGGAATAGAATAAATGATGTATAAATTGATGTAATCTTATGTTATTAATTGCAATTGGTTTTAATATGGAGTATGAAATCAATTATTTTGTACGTAAATTTATTAACCTTTGTTTGTAAAGAATAAGTTAATAGATAAAGATTATTAACGTATGACCATTGTTTCATTTATTTTCTTATTATTAAATTGGTTAGAAATTTATTTGGTAATTAATGGAGAATTAACGTAATTAAAATATTACAAATGATATAAGAAGAAACGTTAACTTTTGAGTTGTGAGTGTAAAACTTATGTCAATCAATTGCATAAGGGTATAGTTGATTAAATAATAAGAATGTAAATCAAAGGGTTTGTTTGAAATTTAAATATATAATGAACAGGTTTTATTACATTTGTGATTAAATGATAGAATTAAATTAGTATATAGATACTGGGTTTAACATAGAAAATTGGATTTCGAAGAAAACAATTGGATTAATTATCTTCCCTGTACTAGGGTATGTTTTGAGATTTAATCTTTGTAAGTAATAGTAATTATATCTTGCCATTAGTAAGTGATAAAAGTAAATGGTAATTAATTAATGATATGTGCAACATATGTTTTATGTTAAAAATATAATGAGAATTTCATTGAGAAATATTACGTTCAAATTGTAAGCACTTAAATTTGGTACGAATATAATGATAATATGAAATTAATTGATAAAGAAATGATGTGGTTGTACGAAGTATTATTTTTATGACTCTTTAATGGGAGAATCTTTAAACATAAGTTGGTTTAATGAAAAGAACATTTATTATCAAATAAAATGGATCTTTCATTTGTGAATGTAGTTTTAATTTCATTAAAATAAAGAATAGAATGATCGATTTAAAGGAAGAAATATAAGTATATTTGAACTTGTTTTAGCATATAGATGGATTCCAAGAGTGGAAAAATAATTTGTTTAAGTAAGTTATTTATTTCTCTACTTTATAAGCAACAAATTTATAAATGTGCTTAAATGACTAAAGGAAACAATTATTCTTTTGAAACTTAACTTTATAAGTAACTGTAATTAATATAATTGAAATATTTCAATGAGAAGGGAAGAAAACGTTGACTGCAATTAATATATTTAATAAAAGAAACGCATCTTTTGTGTTAAACAGAAGGATGTTTTAATGGAAATAAAAGATCATTTTGGGAAAACCAAATTGAACGTTTTCATTTTTATGGTAAGTAATTTTAGTTGTTATGCATAGATAAAAAAGTTAAATGTGTACAAATTTGAATATTATTTGAGTTAATGAAGTCAATTTGGTTACGTTTCACAAAATGAATTTCAAAAAGGTTGTGCGATGTACATGGTCCATTCATTTCTTTTGTTATTAATTGTTGCATGTTTTGAGACGTATAAAAATAAAACTTTCATTTTTAACAAGAATGATTTTGGATTAAAAAAATTGAATTTTAGAATAACATATACACACACGCACATTAATATTCAAACTTTTAAATATATCAGAGGGTTCATGGTTGTGTAAATATCATGGAATCAATTAGAAATTACTTTTTTTTACAGTTTTACATTGATTACATAAGTTTATATTCATTTTTCCATTTTAGATATGGTTAAAATTTGTAAATGGGTTGCATTAATGCGACCACTACAGTAATTAAAAAGTAAAGTAAATCATTTTTATAGTGCATGGGTTGATATAAATTCATTAATCAATAAAATTTGTTTGACTAACGTAAATAAATATATAATGAATGTTTGATTAATTGATTGATTGTGTTAATGTAGTGTGCACATATATTAGCATAAAATGAATGTTTTAATATGGAATTTAATAACGTAAATATATGTATATTTGGGTTTACTGATATAAATTAATTGGAGCAAGTTTTGGAATGTGGACCCAAAAGGTTTGTTTATATAAAATAGGTGGTCCCTTCATTTACTTTTCATTTATTATCACCTTGCAATCTCTTTCTTTTCGTTTTCAAGTAGTCTAATAGCTAAACTACTTATTCATTTCTTATAAATTAATGGTTGCTTCATTTGATTTATTTATAATTAATAATTTCCACATTCTTTTCATTTGTTTCTCCTTTATTCTTTTGCTCTTTTTAAATGCTTTACCTGAAGTTTTTTCCTTTTCTGTTTTTTTCGTTTTTAATGCGAACATCCAAATTAATATGCATGCCCTCTAATTAGCATTTACTATTTTTCGTTTCAGAAGTTTATTTTGCTTATGCATCATTAGTTCTTATAGTTTCCTTTCTTTCGCAATTCTTGAAGCTTCATATTTAAAACGGAAGATTTATTTTTATCTTTATTGATATATTTATTCCTTTAGTTTACATCTTTCAATACTACATTTTAGGGCTATTCATATTTTTACTTTATTTCAATTCCTAGTTTGTTTATATATACCTTATTAGCTTTTCATTTTTTTCCATCTTCATTCCTGTAGCCTCATTTCTAATCTCATCTTCTGTAGATTCATCTTTCCAAATAAAATTTTCATCTCATTTCTTTTCACTCTTCACCTTCCTCATTCCCTTTTCTTTTCTTTTCTTCTTTTTTTCTTTTTAAAAATCTCCTTTTTCTCTTTTTTTGTTTCATTTTTATGCTTTTTTTATTCTTCTTCAAATCTTCTTATTCTTTTTCAAAGCTTCCTTTTCTTTTTCAATTCTTCATCTCTTTAAATTTTCTTCTTCTTTTCCAAGCTTTCTTCTTTTTCCAAATCCTTTTCTTCATATCCAGATCTATACAAACTTCTCTGTCACTTCCAAAACAATCCAAAAAAAAGAATAAGATAGCAAGGAAATAAATCAAAAGGGGGAAGTAGTAGCGGATCCAAATCCAAATAGACAAGGGAAATCCAAAAGGTGAGTGTTTAAACTCACTCACGAAATACTAAAATTTTATTGCAAGTCAAACCAGGTCATATAGTGATAAATTTTTTATTGTTAGTGACGCAGCGCGACCTACAGAAGTTCAAAGGATAGGTCGTTCACAAGATAAAGAAGTTTCGGTTTTAACTCGTAAGTCGTGCACGAGTCAGGTTTTAACTCGTAAGTCGTGCACGAGTCAGCCTAAGGAGTTATATGAAAAGAAGCTGCGAGTTAACGGAATTGAGTCGTCTACGACTCAACATGGGGAAATTGAGTCGTACACGACTCAACTGCAGGCCAGAGGGGACACGGGGAAAAAGACGCGAGTTAAGGAAGGAGATTTGAGTCGTGAGTCGTTCACGACTTATGTTGAGTCGTATGACGTGCACCCTGTGTTGTTTTGTTGAGTCGAAGCGTTTTTAAGTCGTCTGTGTTGTGTTTATATGCATTTAACGATTGTGCTAGGTCGGAGACGATCTTCCTTGAGTCGTATGTCGTGATGTATTGGTGTTATACTGCCTTAGGCCGAATGTATGTCGCATTGTAAAGTCGTGTGGTCTTATGTGTGATGAGTCGTAGGTCGGCTTGAAGATGAGTCGGCTGACTGAAGGTTTGGTTGATAAGTCGTGAGTCGGCAACGACTTAAGAAACTGTGTTGAGAAAAGGCTATAAATAGGGAGTGTGTTGTAATTTTTGGTTGAAAAATTGAATAAAAATTTCTTGTTGATTGCTTTGTGCTTTCTTCTCTAATTGGTAGTCGAGTGAAATCTCCTATCTCCAATTACGTCATTCGAGTGCGCTCGAATCCACATTTGTTGAAGCCGATTCACGGAATCTAGTGAGCTAGATCAACGTACGAAGAATCGTAGATCTTTGTTTCTCGGTATCGTGCGCGATCAATGAGACGAAGATAGCGAGAATCCGGCATCTTTGGATCAACGGATTTGGGCATTTCGGTATCTTCAGTCCACCAAGTACTACTTCCATCGACTTACATCGTTTTGTGATTAATCCGCTGCGTCAGTTTGGTATCAGAGCTTGTTTTAGCCAATCATAGCTAAATCGGGACTTGGAGTCCAGTGTTGAAGTTAGGCCGTGTATACTTGTGAAGTAGCCGAACCTAGTGAAGGGTCTTGAAGCTTGAAGCCGTGACTTGAAGTTCTATATTGTTTGAATCATGCCGCCTAGAAGAGCTAACCGACATCAAAACGTTGAATCTTTATATCGGAGAGAAGAGGCCGATCAAATCGAACAACGTATGCATGAGAAGATTGATGAAGGCCTTGGTAGGTTGGAGAAGCTTATGATTGATATGAATCAAAGTAGAAGAAGAAATTCACCTGAATCTAACCGTGGAGGTAGTAGAGTGTCATCACATTCAGAACGGGAGAGGAGAGAAAGTCAAGAGCCTAGGAGTGTTGATAATCGAAGTAGGAGGAATGTTG
Source organism: Allium cepa (assembly GCA_030765085.1). Lineage (NCBI taxonomy): Eukaryota > Viridiplantae > Streptophyta > Magnoliopsida > Asparagales > Amaryllidaceae > Allium > Allium cepa. Next base: position 465,675,185 of record CM060942.1, read on the forward strand.
ATGATCATGATAGAAGGGATGTTGGTAGTAGGAGTGGTGGTAGAGATGTTGGAGGACGTGAACGACAACGATATACTTCAGATTTTGATGAGGAATTTGTTGGTGACAGAGGGAGTATGCATCGAGATAGAGAACAAACACGACGTCAGTATCGAGATGTAGATGATGATCGTCGATGGGAATCGGGAATGAAGATGGAGATTCCGGAGTTTAAAGGTGGGATGGTTGCTGAGGAGTTCTTAGACTGGTTATCTAATGTTGAAGAAATCTTTGATTTCAAGGAAGTGCCGGAGAATCGTCGAGTGAAGTTGGTTGCTACTAGATTGAGGGGAAGAGCATTGGCATGGTGGTAGCAAACTAAACTCACACGAGAACGGATGGGGAAGTCGAAGGTTGTTGAGTGGGATAAGATGAAGAAGTTGATGAGATCTACTTTCTTACCTTACAACTATCAATCACTTATGTACCAGAGGTTGCAGAATCTGAGGCAAGGGACAAAGTCTGTTAGTGATTATGCTGATGAATTTTACCAACTCATTGCCAGGAACGTTATTATGGAGACTGAAGAACAGTTAACTGCTAGATTCATTGGGGGATTGAGAATGCAGATCCAGGATATGGTTAATATGTTTGATCCTAGATCAGTGGCAGAGGCACATCAGAAAGCGTTGGCTTGGGAGAAGCAAGGAAGGCATGGAGGTGGTGTGTTTACTAATTCCAATAATCAAGCGAGGGGGGTTAGTGGAAGTTCTAATGTTCCTAAACCTGTCAATAAGCCAGTGGTGAAGGAGGCTGAGAAGGCGAAGGTTAATGGTGGTTTCAAACGTTATAATTGTCAGGAGTTGGGTCATAAAAGCAATGAATGTCCGAAGCCGAAGAAGAGAGCAATTGTTGCTGAGATTGAGGATGATGGTGAGGAGGCAGAGTGTTCTAATTCACCTTATGTTGAGGAGGAAGAGGAATTGTCTGGAGATGAAGGTTGTAATCTTATGATGAGAAGGTCATGTCTTACACCAAAGCAAGAGGAGGATTGTAGTTGGTTGAGAAGCAATATTTTTCAGTCGACATGCACTATTCTGGGAAAAGTTCGCAAGTTCGTTATTGATGCTGGAAGTTGCGATAATATTATTTCTACCGAGGCTGTAAAGAAGTTGAACTTGAAAACTGAGAAACATCCTAAACCGTACAAGCTAGCATGGTTAAGGAAGGGTGGTGAAGTGAAGGTGTGTCGAAGGGCTTGTCTTAATTTTTCTATTGGGAAGAAGTACAAAGATGAAATTTGGTGTGACATTGTAGACATGGACGTATGTCATCTGTTGTTGGGCAGACCGTGGCAGTTTGATAGATCAGTTCAACATGATGGTTGTGCCAATAGTTACAGTTTCATGTTCGAGGGTACTAAAATCACTTTGGTTCCCAAGAAGCAACAACAGAAGGAGAGCAAGCTAGGAGAGATTGAAGAGCTGAAAACTTTATTATCTTTGAAGGAGTTTGTTAAAGAAGTTGAAGAGGAGCCTGAAGTCTATTTATTGATTGGGCGAGAGAGCAGTGAAGAGGTTGAAATCCCAGAGGAAGCAAAACCAGTTTTGAAAGAGTTTGAAGATGTATTTCCAGAGGAGTTGCCTAAGGAGTTACCACCATTGAGAGACATTCAACATCAAATTGATCTTGTTCCAGGAGCAGTGTTACCACATCGACCACATCATCGAATGAGTCCGAAGGAACATGAGGAGTTGCGAAGGCAGGTGGAAGAATTACTTGAGCTGGGACGAGTTCAGGAAAGCTTGAGTCCTTGTGCAGTACCAGCTTTGTTGGTGCCGAAGAAGGATGGAACATGGAGGATGTGCACAGATAGTAGAACTTTGAACAAAATTACTGTACGTTACAGATTTCCTATGCCGAGGTTGGATGATTTGTTAGACCAGTTGAGTGGGGCAACTATATTTTTGAAGATTGATTTGAAGAGTGGTTATCATCAAATTCAAATTAGACCGGGAGACGAATGGAAGACAGCCTTCAAGACGAGAGAGGGGTTATACGAATGGTTGGTTATGCCATTTGGTTTATCAAATGCACCTATTACATTTATGCGAGTGATGAATCAAATCTTTAGACCATTCATTGGGAAGTTCATGGTGGTTTACTTCGATGATATTCTGATATATAGCGGGAGTACAGAGGAGCATGTAGAGCATTTGAGAAAGGTGTTAATTATTCTTCGTAAGGTACAATTTTATGCGGCTATGAAGAAATGTGTGTTCATGACGAGAAGTGTTTTATTTTTGGGATATGTTGTATCTGAGAGAGGAATTCAAGTTGACCAGAGTAAAGTTGAAGCTATTAGAAATTGGCCACAGCCAAGAACTATCACTGAAGTTAGAAGTTTTCATGGGTTGGCATCATTCTACCTAAGGTTTATTCCACACTTCAGTAGCGTGATGGCACTGGTTACTGATTGTATGAAAGGGAAACAGTTTTCTTGGTCGGAGGAAGCAGGAGTTGCTTTTGAACGAATCAAAGAACTTTTGCCGACAGCACCAATTCTTATTTTACCGAATTTTCAGTTGTTGTTTGAATTGCATACTGATGCTTCGAAAGTTGGTATTGGAGGAGTTCTGAGCCAGAATGGGAAGCCAGTTGCTTATTTCAGTGAGAAGATGTCAGGGGCCAAGATGAGATATAGTACATACGATGTTGAGTTTTATGCTGTTGTGCAAGCTGTTAAGCATTGGAGACACTACCTGTTTCAGAAGGAATTTGTTCTTTATACTGATCATGAAGCTTTGAAACATTTACAGGGGCAGGATAAAATTTCAGCGAGACATGCATCATGGATTGCATATTTACAGCAGTTTACCTTTGTTGTTAAACACAAATCCGGGGTGACGAATCGTGTGGCTGATGCTTTGAGTAGGAGGAGTCATTTGTTAACAACATTGAAGGTTGAAGTGACGGGATTTGAATTGTTGCCAAAGATGATTGAAGAAGATCCTTACTTTGTGAAATATGTTGAAAAGGTGAAGGATGGGAGTACCGATGAATTTATGTTGGTTGATGGATTCTTGTTTAAAGGAAATCAGTTATGTATTCCAGAGGGCAGCTTGAGAATGAAAATTATCAAGGAGTTGCATGAAGAAGGCTATGTGGGTAGAGATCGTACATTGCAGTTAATTTCTCAATCTTATTTTTGGCCGTCGATGAGAAAAGAAGTCGAAAGATTTGTGGAGAGATGCCATATTTGCCAGGTTTCAAAGGAAACAGCGACGAATGCAGGATTGTATATGCCATTACCTGTACCGTCTAAGCCATGGGTTGATATCAGCATGGATTTCGTTTTGGGTTTGCCTAGAAGTCAAAGGGGAAATGATTCGATATTTGTTGTAGTGGACAGATTATCGAAGATGGCACATTTTATTGCCTGCAAGAAGACAGCGGATGCAGTTCGAGTGGCACAATTATTCTTTAAGGAGGTGTATCGATTGCATGGTTTACCAGAATCTATTGTTTCTGATCGGGATACTCGTTTTTAAGCCATTTTTGGTTGATTTTGTGGAAGATGATCGGGACAAAGCTGAATTTTAGTAGCGCTTACCATCCACAAACTGATGGACAGACAGAAGTTGTTAACAGATCATTGGGAAATTTGTTGCGATGTCTTGTACAGGATAATTTGAAAAGTTGGGACATGAAGTTATGCCAAGCAGAATTTGCTCATAATCATGGCGTAAATCGTAGTACGGGTTACAGTCCATTTCAGATTGTTTATTCAAATTTACCCAGGGGACCGTTGGATTTGGCAGTAGTACCACAATCGAAGGAGACAGTTAAACGTGCTATAGATTTTGTTGATGGTTTGGCAGAATGTCATAGAATCGTTCAAGAACGATTGGAAAAGTCGAATGAGAAATATAAACGATCTGCAGATTTGAAGCGACGAAGTATTGAATTTAATGAAGGCGATTTGGTTTATGCAGTGTTGACAAAAGATCGTTTTCCGGTGGGAACGTACAACAAATTGAAAGCGCGGAAAATTGGTCCAGTTGAAGTTTTGAAGAAAATCAATGAGAATGCATATCGAATAAAGTTACCAGATGATGTTTATACTTCTGATGTTTTTAACATCAAACATTTAATTCCGTATCATGGAGGAAAGATTGTTGTGGAAGAATTTACAAATTCGAGGACGAATTTTTCTCAATCAGGGGAGGAAGACGCAGCGCGACCTATAGAAGTTCAAAGGATAGGTCGTTCACAAGATAAAGAAGTTTCGGTTTTAACTCGTAAGTCGTGCACGAGTCAGGTTTTAACTCGTAAGTCGTGCACGAGTCAGCCTAAGGAGTTATACGAAAAGAAGCTGCGAGTTAACGGAATTGAGTCGTCCACGGCTCAACATGGGGAAATTGAGTCGTACACGACTCAACTGCAGGCCAGAGGGGACACGGGGAAAAAGACGCGAGTTAAAGAAGGAGATTTGAGTCGTGAGTCGTTCACGACTTATGTTGAGTCGTATGACGTGCACCCTATGTTGTTTTGTTGAGTCGAAGCGTTTTTAAGTCGTCTGTGTTGTGTTTATATGCATGTAACGATTGTGCTAGGTCGGAGACGATCTTCCTTGAGTCGTATGTCGTGATGTATTGGTGTTATACTGTCTTAGGCCGAATGTATGTCGCATTGTAAGGTCGTGTGGTCTTATGTGTGATGAGTCGTAGGTCGGCTTGAAGATGAGTCGGCTGACTGAAGGTTTGGTTGATAAGTCCTGAGTCGGCAACGACTTAAGAAACTGTGTTGAGAAAAGGCTATAAATAGGGAGTGTGTTGTAATTTTTGGTTGAAAAATTGAATAAAAATTTCTTGTTGATTGCTTTGTGCTTTCTTCTCTAATTGGTAGTCGAGTGAAATCTCCTATCTCCACTTACGTCATTCGAGTGCGCTCGAATCCACGTTTGTTGAAGCCGATTCACGGAATCTAGTGCGCTAGATCAACGTACGAAGAATCGTAGATCTTTGTTTCTCGGTATCGTGCGCGATCAACGAGACGAAGATAGCTAGAATTCGGCATCTTTGGATTAACGGATTTGGGCATTTCGGTATCTTCAATCCACCAAGTACTACTTCCATCGACTTACATCGATTTGTGATTAATCCGCTGCGTCAGTTAGTTTGGAATATTTATTAATATTTAATGCAAATAGCTAAATTCCAATATGTGATGACTAATAATTACGGTGACATGTTATTGAATTGGTTGATTTGTTGAATTGATTGATTTGAATGTTGATTGTATGTTGTGATGGATGCTATTGTGATTGAATGTATATTTGTTCATTTATTTGATATATCTTTGTTATCACCCTATAATTTATTGTAATTATTTAAATTTCATATCGATCATTTGCACACTAAATAAGGATGTAAAACCCATGAATTTCAAGTATTTACATCAGAGAAAAAAATAGTATGTTAA